>JAIUCV010000066.1:0-10000000 GCA_026724425.1 Erythrophleum ivorense | reverse complement strand
AGGAACATACTTGTAGTGTATGTATTGATCAAGACGGACCCATACTTAGCCAAACATGCATTAGGTTCTCCACGGGACTATGAGGAGCAACATGTGTGACATGATTCTCATTCCTTGAGAGGAACATCAAAGCTACCATCCTGAGAGAAACATAAGTAGTAAGGAGTCCCAATCGTAGCTCTATGCCTCCACACAATGTAGGAACATACTTGTAGTGTATGTAATGATCAAGACGGACCCATACTTAGCCAAACATGCATTAGGTTCTCCACGGGACTATGAGGAGCAACATGTGTGACATGATTCTCATTCCTTGAGAGGAACATCAAAGCTACCATCCTGAGAGAAACATAAGTAGTAAGGAGTCCCAATCGTAGCTCTATGCCTCCACACAATGTAGGAACATACTTGTAGTGTATGTAATGATCAAGACGGACCCATACTTAGCTAAACATGCATTAGGTTCTCCACGGGACTATGAGGAGCAACATGTGTGACATGATTCTCATTCCTTGAGAGGAACATCAAAGCTACCATCCTGAGAGAAACATAAGTAGTAAGGAGTCCCAATCGTAGCTCTATGCCTCCACACAATGTAGGAACATACTTGTAGTGTATGTAATGATCAAGACGGACCCATACTTAGCCAAACATGCATTAGGTTCTCCACGGGACTATGAGGAGCAACATGTGTGACATGATTCTCATTCCTTGAGAGGAACATCAAAGCTACCATCTTGAGAGAAACATAAGTAGTAAGGAGTCCCAATCGTAGCTCTATGGCTCCACACAATGTAGAAACATACTTGTAGTGTATGTAATGATCAAGACGGATCCATACTTAGCCAAACATGCATTAGGTTCTCCACGGGACTATGAGGAGCAACATGTGTGACATGATTCTCATTCCTTGAGAGGAACATCAAAGCTACCATCCAGAGAGAAACATAAGTAGTAAGGAGTCCCAATCGTAGCTCTATGGCTCCACACAATGTAGAAACATACTTGTAGTGTATGTAATGATCAAGACGGACCCATACTTAGCCAAACATGCATTAGGTTATCCAAGGGACTATGAGGAGCAACATGTGTGACATGATTCTCATTCCTTGAGAGGAACATCAAAGCTACCATCCTGAGAGAAACATAAGTAGTAAGGAGTCCCAATCGTAGCTCTATGGCTCCACACAATGTAGAAACATACTTGTAGTGTATGTAATGATCAAGACGGATCCATACTTAGCCAAACATGCATTAGGTTCTCCACGGGACTATGAGGAGCAACATGTGTGACATGATTCTCATTCCTTGAGAGGAACATCAAAGCTACCATCCTGAGAGAAACATAAGTAGTAAGGAGTCCCAATCGTAGCTCTATGCCTCCACACAATGTAGGAACATACTTGTAGTGTATGTATTGATCAAGACGGACCCATACTTAGCCAAACATGCATTAGGTTCTCCACGGGACTATGAGGAGCAACATGTGTGACATGATTCTCATTCCTTGAGAGGAACATCAAAGCTACCATCCTGAGAGAAACATAAGTAGTAAGGAGCCCCAATCGTAGCTCTATGCCTCCACACAATGTAGGAACATACTTGTAGTGTATGTAATGATCAAGACGGACCCATACTTAGCCAAACATGCATTAGGTTCTCCACGGGACTATGAGGAGCAACATGTGTGACATGATTCTCATTCCTTGAGAGGAACATCAAAGCTACCATCCTGAGAGAAACATAAGTAGTAAGGAGTCCCAATCGTAGCTCTATGCCTCCACACAATGTAGGAACATACTTGTAGTGTATGTAATGATCAAGACGGATCCATACTTAGCCAAACATGCATTAGGTTCTCCACGGGACTATGAGGAGCAACATGTGTGACATGATTCTCATTCCTTGAGAGGAACATCAAAGCTACCATCTTGAGAGAAACATAAGTAGTAAGGAGTCCCAATCGTAGCTCTATGGCTCCACACAATGTAGAAACATACTTGTAGTGTATGTAATGATCAAGACGGATCCATACTTAGCCAAACATGCATTAGGTTCTCCACGGGACTATGAGGAGCAACATGTGTGACATGATTCTCATTCCTTGAGAGGAACATCAAAGCTACCATCCTGAGAGAAACATAAGTAGTAAGGAGTCCCAATCGTAGCTCTATGGCTCCACACAATGTAGAAACATACTTGTAGTGTATGTAATGATCAAGACGGACCCATACTTAGCCAAACATGCATTAGGTTATCCAAGGGACAATGAGGAGCAACATGTGTGACATGATTCTCATTCCTTGAGAGGAACATCAAAGCTACCATCCTGAGAGAAACATAAGTAGTAAGGAGTCCCAATCGTAGCTCTATGGCTCCACACAATGTAGAAACATACTTGTAGTGTATGTAATGATCAAGACGGATCCATACTTAGCCAAACATGCATTAGGTTCTCCACGGGACTATGAGGAGCAACATGTGTGACATGATTCTCATTCCTTGAGAGGAACATCAAAGCTACCATCCTGAGAGAAACATAAGTAGTAAGGAGTCCCAATCGTAGCTCTATGCCTCCACACAATGTAGGAACATACTTGTAGTGTATGTAATGATCAAGACGGACCCATACTTAGCCAAACATGCATTAGGTTCTCCACGGGACTATGAGGAGCAACATGTGTGACATGATTCTCATTCCTTGAGAGGAACATCAAAGCTACCATCTTGAGAGAAACATAAGTAGTAAGGAGTCCCAATCGTAGCTCTATGGCTCCACACAATGTAGGAACATACTTGTAGTGTATGTAATGATCAAGACGGACCCATACTTAGCCAAACATGCATTAGGTTCTCCACGGGACTATGAGGAGCAACATGTGTGACATGATTCTCATTCCTTGAGAGGAACATCAAAGCTACCATCCTGAGAGAAACATAAGTAGTAAGGAGTCCCAATCGTAGCTCTATGCCTCCACACAATGTAGGAACATACTTGTAGTGTATGTAATGATCAAGACGGACCCATACTTAGCCAAACATGCATTAGGTTCTCCACGGGACTATGAGGAGCAACATGTGTGACATGATTCTCATTCCTTGAGAGGAACATCAAAGCTACCATCCTGAGAGAAACATAAGTAGTAAGGAGTCCCAATCGTAGCTCTATGCCTCCACACAATGTAGGAACATACTTGTAGTGTATGTAATGATCAAGACGGACCCATACTTAGCCAAACATGCATTAGGTTCTCCACGGGACTATGAGGAGCAACATGTGTGACATGATTCTCATTCCTTGAGAGGAACATCAAAGCTACCATCTTGAGAGAAACATAAGTAGTAAGGAGTCCCAATCGTAGCTCTATGGCTCCACACAATGTAGAAACATACTTGTAGTGTATGTAATGATCAAGACGGATCCATACTTAGCCAAACATGCATTAGGTTCTCCACGGGACTATGAGGAGCAACATGTGTGACATGATTCTCATTCCTTGAGAGGAACATCAAAGCTACCATCCTGAGAGAAACATAAGTAGTAAGGAGTCCCAATCGTAGCTCTATGGCTCCACACAATGTAGAAACATACTTGTAGTGTATGTAATGATCAAGACGGACCCATACTTAGCCAAACATGCATTAGGTTATCCAAGGGACAATGAGGAGCAACATGTGTGACATGATTCTCATTCCTTGAGAGGAACATCAAAGCTACCATCCTGAGAGAAACATAAGTAGTAAGGAGTCCCAATCGTAGCTCTATGGCTCCACACAATGTAGAAACATACTTGTAGTGTATGTAATGATCAAGACGGATCCATACTTAGCCAAATATGCATTAGGTTCTCCACGGGACTATGAGGAGCAACATGTGTGACATGATTCTCATTCCTTGAGAGGAACATCAAAGCTACCATCCTGAGAGAAACATAAGTAGTAAGGAGTCCCAATCGTAGCTCTATGCCTCCACACAATGTAGGAACATACTTGTAGTGTATGTATTGATCAAGACGGACCCATACTTAGCCATACATGCATTAGGTTATCCAAGGGACAATGAGGAGCAACATGTGTGACATGATTCTCATTCCTTGAGAGGAACATCAAAGCTACCATCCTGAGAGAAACATAAGTAGTAAGGAGTCCTAATCGTAGCTCTATGGCTCCACACAATGTAGAAACATACTTGTAGTGTATGTAATGATCAAGACGGATCCATACTTAGCCAAACATGCATTAGGTTCTCCACGGGACTATGAGGAGCAACATGTGTGACATGATTCTCATTCCTTGAGAGGAACATCAAAGCTACCATCCTGAGAGAAACATAAGTAGTAAGGAGTCCCAATCGTAGCTCTATGCCTCCACACAATGTAGGAACATACTTGTAGTGTATGTATTGATCAAGACGGACCCATACTTAGCCAAACATGCATTAGGTTCTCCACGGGACTATGAGGAGCAACATGTGTGACATGATTCTCATTCCTTGAGAGGAACATCAAAGCTACCATCCTGAGAGAAACATAAGTAGTAAGGAGTCCCAATCGTAGCCCTATGCCTCCACACAATGTAGGAACATACTTGTAGTGTATGTAATGATCAAGACGGACCCATACTTAGCCAAACATGCATTAGGTTCTCCACGGGACTATGAGGAGCAACATGTGTGACATGATTCTCATTCCTTGAGAGGAACATCAAAGCTACCATCCTGAGAGAAACATAAGTAGTAAGGAGTCCCAATCGTAGCTCTATGCCTCCACACAATGTAGGAACATACTTGTAGTGTATGTAATGATCAAGACGGACCCATACTTAGCCAAACATGCATTAGGTTCTCCACGGGACTATGAGGAGCAACATGTGTGACATGATTCTCATTCCTTGAGAGGAACATCAAAGCTACCATCTTGAGAGAAACATAAGTAGTAAGGAGTCCCAATCGTAGCTCTATGGCTCCACACAATGTAGAAACATACTTGTAGTGTATGTAATGATCAAGACGGATCCATACTTAGCCAAACATGCATTAGGTTCTCCACGGGACTATGAGGAGCAACATGTGTGACATGATTCTCATTCCTTGAGAGGAACATCAAAGCTACCATCTTGAGAGAAACATAAGTAGTAAGGAGTCCCAATCGTAGCTCTATGCCTCCACACAATGTAGAAACATACTTGTAGTGTATGTAATGATCAAGACGGATCCATACTTAGCGAAACATGCATTAGGTTCTCCACGGGACTATGAGGAGCAACATGTGTGACATGATTCTCATTCCTTGAGAAGAACATCAAAGCTACCATCCTGAGAGAAACATAAGTAGTAAGGAGTCCCAATCGTAGCTCTATGGCTCCACACAATGTAGAAACATACTTGTAGTGTATGTAATGATCAAGACGGATCCATACTTAGCCAAACATGCATTAGGTTCTCCACGGGACTATGAGGAGCAACATGTGTGACATGATTCTCATTCCTTGAGAGGAACATCAAAGCTACCATCCTGAGAGAAACATAAGTAGTAAGGAGTCCCAATCGTAGCTCTATGCCTCCACACAATGTAGGAACATACTTGTAGTGTATGTATTGATCAAGACGGACCCATACTTAGCCAAACATGCATTAGGTTCTCCACGGGACTATGAGGAGCAACATGTGTGACATGATTCTCATTCCTTGAGAGGAACATCAAAGCTACCATCCTGAGAGAAACATAAGTAGTAAGGAGTCCCAATCGTAGCTCTATGCCTCCACACAATGTAGGAACATACTTGTAGTGTATGTAATGATCAAGACGGACCCATACTTAGCCAAACATGCATTAGGTTCTCCACGGGACTATGAGGAGCAACATGTGTGACATGATTCTCATTCCTTGAGAGGAACATCAAAGCTACCATCCTGAGAGAAACATAAGTAGTAAGGAGTCCCAATCGTAGCTCTATGCCTCCACACAATGTAGGAACATACTTGTAGTGTATGTAATGATCAAGACGGACCTATACTTAGCCAAACATGCATTAGGTTCTCCACGGGACTATGAGGAGCAACATGTGTGACATGATTCTCATTCCTTGAGAGGAACATCAAAGCTACCATCCTGAGAGAAACATAAGTAGTAAGGAGTCCCAATCGTAGCTCTATGGCTCCACACAATGTAGAAACATACTTGTAGTGTATGTAATGATCAAGACGGACCCATACTTAGCCAAACATGCATTAGGTTATCCAAGGGACAATGAGGAGCAACATGTGTGACATGATTCTCATTCCTTGAGAGGAACATCAAAGCTACCATCCTGAGAGAAACATAAGTAGTAAGGAGTCCCAATCGTAGCTCTATGGCTCCACACAATGTAGAAACATACTTGTAGTGTATGTAATGATCAAGACGGATCCATACTTAGCCAAATATGCATTAGGTTCTCCACGGGACTATGAGGAGCAACATGTGTGACATGATTCTCATTCCTTGAGAGGAACATCAAAGCTACCATCCTGAGAGAAACATAAGTAGTAAGGAGTCCCAATCGTAGCTCTATGCCTCCACACAATGTAGGAACATACTTGTAGTGTATGTATTGATCAAGACGGACCCATACTTAGCCATACATGCATTAGGTTATCCAAGGGACAATGAGGAGCAACATGTGTGACATGATTCTCATTCCTTGAGAGGAACATCAAAGCTACCATCCTGAGAGAAACATAAGTAGTAAGGAGTCATAATCGTAGCTCTATGGCTCCACACAATGTAGAAACATACTTGTAGTGTATGTAATGATCAAGACGGATCCATACTTAGCCAAACATGCATTAGGTTCTCCACGGGACTATGAGGAGCAACATGTGTGACATGATTCTCATTCCTTGAGAGGAACATCAAAGCTACCATCCTGAGAGAAACATAAGTAGTAAGGAGTCCCAATCGTAGCTCTATGCCTCCACACAATGTAGGAACATACTTGTAGTGTATGTATTGATCAAGACGGACCCATACTTAGCCAAACATGCATTAGGTTCTCCACGGGACTATGAGGAGCAACATGTGTGACATGATTCTCATTCCTTGAGAGGAACATCAAAGCTACCATCCTGAGAGAAACATAAGTAGTAAGGAGTCCCAATCGTAGCCCTATGCCTCCACACAATGTAGGAACATACTTTTAGTGTATGTAATGATCAAGACGGACCCATACTTAGCCAAACATGCATTAGGTTCTCCACGGGACTATGAGGAGCAACATGTGTGACATGATTCTCATTCCTTGAGAGGAACATCAAAGCTACCATCCTGAGAGAAACATAAGTAGTAAGGAGTCCCAATCGTAGCTCTATGCCTCCACACAATGTAGGAACATACTTGTAGTGTATGTAATGATCAAGACGGACCCATACTTAGCCAAACATGCATTAGGTTCTCCACGGGACTATGAGGAGCAACATGTGTGACATGATTCTCATTCCTTGAGAGGAACATCAAAGCTACCATCTTGAGAGAAACATAAGTAGTAAGGAGTCCCAATCGTAGCTCTATGGCTCCACACAATGTAGAAACATACTTGTAGTGTATGTAATGATCAAGACGGATCCATACTTAGCCAAACATGCATTAGGTTCTCCACGGGACTATGAGGAGCAACATGTGTGACATGATTCTCATTCCTTGAGAGGAACATCAAAGCTACCATCTTGAGAGAAACATAAGTAGTAAGGAGTCCCAATCGTAGCTCTATGCCTCCACACAATGTAGAAACATACTTGTAGTGTATGTAATGATCAAGACGGATCCATACTTAGCGAAACATGCATTAGGTTCTCCACGGGACTATGAGGAGCAACATGTGTGACATGATTCTCATTCCTTGAGAAGAACATCAAAGCTACCATCCTGAGAGAAACATAAGTAGTAAGGAGTCCCAATCGTAGCTCTATGGCTCCACACAATGTAGAAACATACTTGTAGTGTATGTAATGATCAAGACGGATCCATACTTAGCCAAACATGCATTAGGTTCTCCACGGGACTATGAGGAGCAACATGTGTGACATGATTCTCATTCCTTGAGAGGAACATCAAAGCTACCATCCTGAGAGAAACATAAGTAGTAAGGAGTCCCAATCGTAGCTCTATGCCTCCACACAATGTAGGAACATACTTGTAGTGTATGTATTGATCAAGACGGACCCATACTTAGCCAAACATGCATTAGGTTCTCCACGGGACTATGAGGAGCAACATGTGTGACATGATTCTCATTCCTTGAGAGGAACATCAAAGCTACCATCCTGAGAGAAACATAAGTAGTAAGGAGTCCCAATCGTAGCTCTATGCCTCCACACAATGTAGGAACATACTTGTAGTGTATGTAATGATCAAGACGGACCCATACTTAGCCAAACATGCATTAGGTTCTCCACGGGACTATGAGGAGCAACATGTGTGACATGATTCTCATTCCTTGAGAGGAACATCAAAGCTACCATCCTGAGAGAAACATAAGTAGTAAGGAGTCCCAATCGTAGCTCTATGCCTCCACACAATGTAGGAACATACTTGTAGTGTATGTAATGATCAAGACGGACCCATACTTAGCCAAACATGCATTAGGTTCTCCACGGGACTATGAGGAGCAACATGTGTGACATGATTCTCATTCCTTGAGAGGAACATCAAAGCTACCATCCTGAGAGAAACATAAGTAGTAAGGAGTCCCAATCGTAGCTCTATGCCTCCACACAATGTAGGAACATACTTGTAGTGTATGTAATGATCAAGACGGACCCATACTTAGCCAAACATGCATTAGGTTCTCCACGGGACTATGAGGAGCAACATGTGTGACATGATTCTCATTCCTTGAGAGGAACATCAAAGCTACCATCTTGAGAGAAACATAAGTAGTAAGGAGTCCCAATCGTAGCTCTATGGCTCCACACAATGTAGAAACATACTTGTAGTGTATGTAATGATCAAGACGGATCCATACTTAGCCAAACATGCATTAGGTTCTCCACGGGACTATGAGGAGCAACATGTGTGACATGATTCTCATTCCTTGAGAGGAACATCAAAGCTACCATCCAGAGAGAAACATAAGTAGTAAGGAGTCCCAATCGTAGCTCTATGGCTCCACACAATGTAGAAACATACTTGTAGTGTATGTAATGATCAAGACGGACCCATACTTAGCCAAACATGCATTAGGTTATCCAAGGGACTATGAGGAGCAACATGTGTGACATGATTCTCATTCCTTGAGAGGAACATCAAAGCTACCATCCTGAGAGAAACATAAGTAGTAAGGAGTCCCAATCGTAGCTCTATGGCTCCACACAATGTAGAAACATACTTGTAGTGTATGTAATGATCAAGACGGATCCATACTTAGCCAAACATGCATTAGGTTCTCCACGGGACTATGAGGAGCAACATGTGTGACATGATTCTCATTCCTTGAGAGGAACATCAAAGCTACCATCCTGAGAGAAACATAAGTAGTAAGGAGTCCCAATCGTAGCTCTATGCCTCCACACAATGTAGGAACATACTTGTAGTGTATGTATTGATCAAGACGGACCCATACTTAGCCAAACATGCATTAGGTTCTCCACGGGACTATGAGGAGCAACATGTGTGACATGATTCTCATTCCTTGAGAGGAACATCAAAGCTACCATCCTGAGAGAAACATAAGTAGTAAGGAGTCCCAATCGTAGCTCTATGCCTCCACACAATGTAGGAACATACTTGTAGTGTATGTAATGATCAAGACGGACCCATACTTAGCCAAACATGCATTAGGTTCTCCACGGGACTATGAGGAGCAACATGTGTGACATGATTCTCATTCCTTGAGAGGAACATCAAAGCTACCATCCTGAGAGAAACATAAGTAGTAAGGAGTCCCAATCGTAGCTCTATGCCTCCACACAATGTAGGAACATACTTGTAGTGTATGTAATGATCAAGACGGACCCATACTTAGCCAAACATGCATTAGGTTCTCCACGGGACTATGAGGAGCAACATGTGTGACATGATTCTCATTCCTTGAGAGGAACATCAAAGCTACCATCTTGAGAGAAACATAAGTAGTAAGGAGTCCCAATCGTAGCTCTATGGCTCCACACAATGTAGAAACATACTTGTAGTGTATGTAATGATCAAGACGGATCCATACTTAGCCAAACATGCATTAGGTTCTCCACGGGACTATGAGGAGCAACATGTGTGACATGATTCTCATTCCTTGAGAGGAACATCAAAGCTACCATCCTGAGAGAAACATAAGTAGTAAGGAGTCCCAATCGTAGCTCTATGGCTCCACACAATGTAGAAACATACTTGTAGTGTATGTAATGATCAAGACGGACCCATACTTAGCCATACATGCATTAGGTTATCCAAGGGACAATGAGGAGCAACATGTGTGACATGATTCTCATTCCTTGAGAGGAACATCAAAGCTACCATCCTGAGAGAAACATAAGTAGTAAGGAGTCCTAATCGTAGCTCTATGGCTCCACACAATGTAGAAACATACTTGTAGTGTATGTAATGATCAAGACGGATCCATACTTAGCCAAACATGCATTAGGTTCTCCACGGGACTATGAGGAGCAACATGTGTGACATGATTCTCATTCCTTGAGAGGAACATCAAAGCTACCATCCTGAGAGAAACATAAGTAGTAAGGAGTCCCAATCGTAGCTCTATGCCTCCACACAATGTAGGAACATACTTGTAGTGTATGTATTGATCAAGACGGACCCATACTTAGCCAAACATGCATTAGGTTCTCCACGGGACTATGAGGAGCAACATGTGTGACATGATTCTCATTCCTTGAGAGGAACATCAAAGCTACCATCCTGAGAGAAACATAAGTAGTAAGGAGTCCCAATCGTAGCTCTATGCCTCCACACAATGTAGGAACATACTTGTAGTGTATGTAATGATCAAGACGGACCCATACTTAGCCAAACATGCATTAGGTTCTCCACGGGACTATGAGGAGCAACATGTGTGACATGATTCTCATTCCTTGAGAGGAACATCAAAGCTACCATCTTGAGAGAAACATAAGTAGTAAGGAGTCCCAATCGTAGCTCTATGGCTCCACACAATGTAGAAACATACTTGTAGTGTATGTAATGATCAAGACGGACCCATACTTAGCCAAACATGCATTAGGTTCTCCACGGGACTATGAGGAGCAACATGTGTGACATGATTCTCATTCCTTGAGAGGAACATCAAAGCTACCATCCTGAGAGAAACATAAGTAGTAAGGAGTCCCAATCGTAGCCCTATGCCTCCACACAATGTAGGAACATACTTTTAGTGTATGTAATGATCAAGACGGACCCATACTTAGCCAAACATGCATTAGGTTCTCCACGGGACTATGAGGAGCAACATGTGTGACATGATTCTCATTCCTTGAGAGGAACATCAAAGCTACCATCCTGAGAGAAACATAAGTAGTAAGGAGTCCCAATCGTAGCTCTATGCCTCCACACAATGTAGGAACATACTTGTAGTGTATGTAATGATCAAGACGGACCCATACTTAGCCAAACATGCATTAGGTTCTCCACGGGACTATGAGGAGCAACATGTGTGACATGATTCTCATTCCTTGAGAGGAACATCAAAGCTACCATCTTGAGAGAAACATAAGTAGTAAGGAGTCCCAATCGTAGCTCTATGGCTCCACACAATGTAGAAACATACTTGTAGTGTATGTAATGATCAAGACGGATCCATACTTAGCCAAACATGCATTAGGTTCTCCACGGGACTATGAGGAGCAACATGTGTGACATGATTCTCATTCCTTGAGAGGAACATCAAAGCTACCATCTTGAGAGAAACATAAGTAGTAAGGAGTCCCAATCGTAGCTCTATGCCTCCACACAATGTAGAAACATACTTGTAGTGTATGTAATGATCAAGACGGATCCATACTTAGCGAAACATGCATTAGGTTCTCCACGGGACTATGAGGAGCAACATGTGTGACATGATTCTCATTCCTTGAGAAGAACATCAAAGCTACCATCCTGAGAGAAACATAAGTAGTAAGGAGTCCCAATCGTAGCTCTATGGCTCCACACAATGTAGAAACATACTTGTAGTGTATGTAATGATCAAGACGGATCCATACTTAGCCAAACATGCATTAGGTTCTCCACGGGACTATGAGGAGCAACATGTGTGACATGATTCTCATTCCTTGAGAGGAACATCAAAGCTACCATCCTGAGAGAAACATAAGTAGTAAGGAGTCCCAATCGTAGCTCTATGCCTCCACACAATGTAGGAACATACTTGTAGTGTATGTATTGATCAAGACGGACCCATACTTAGCCAAACATGCATTAGGTTCTCCACGGGACTATGAGGAGCAACATGTGTGACATGATTCTCATTCCTTGAGAGGAACATCAAAGCTACCATCCTGAGAGAAACATAAGTAGTAAGGAGTCCCAATCGTAGCTCTATGCCTCCACACAATGTAGGAACATACTTGTAGTGTATGTAATGATCAAGACGGACCCATACTTAGCCAAACATGCATTAGGTTCTCCACGGGACTATGAGGAGCAACATGTGTGACATGATTCTCATTCCTTGAGAGGAACATCAAAGCTACCATCCTGAGAGAAACATAAGTAGTAAGGAGTCCCAATCGTAGCTCTATGCCTCCACACAATGTAGGAACATACTTGTAGTGTATGTAATGATCAAGACGGACCCATACTTAGCCAAACATGCATTAGGTTCTCCACGGGACTATGAGGAGCAACATGTGTGACATGATTCTCATTCCTTGAGAGGAACATCAAAGCTACCATCCTGAGAGAAACATAAGTAGTAAGGAGTCCCAATCGTAGCTCTATGCCTCCACACAATGTAGGAACATACTTGTAGTGTATGTAATGATCAAGACGGACCCATACTTAGCCAAACATGCATTAGGTTCTCCACGGGACTATGAGGAGCAACATGTGTGACATGATTCTCATTCCTTGAGAGGAACATCAAAGCTACCATCTTGAGAGAAACATAAGTAGTAAGGAGTCCCAATCGTAGCTCTATGGCTCCACACAATGTAGAAACATACTTGTAGTGTATGTAATGATCAAGACGGATCCATACTTAGCCAAACATGCATTAGGTTCTCCACGGGACTATGAGGAGCAACATGTGTGACATGATTCTCATTCCTTGAGAGGAACATCAAAGCTACCATCCAGAGAGAAACATAAGTAGTAAGGAGTCCCAATCGTAGCTCTATGGCTCCACACAATGTAGAAACATACTTGTAGTGTATGTAATGATCAAGACGGACCCATACTTAGCCAAACATGCATTAGGTTATCCAAGGGACTATGAGGAGCAACATGTGTGACATGATTCTCATTCCTTGAGAGGAACATCAAAGCTACCATCCTGAGAGAAACATAAGTAGTAAGGAGTCCCAATCGTAGCTCTATGGCTCCACACAATGTAGAAACATACTTGTAGTGTATGTAATGATCAAGACGGATCCATACTTAGCCAAACATGCATTAGGTTCTCCACGGGACTATGAGGAGCAACATGTGTGACATGATTCTCATTCCTTGAGAGGAACATCAAAGCTACCATCCTGAGAGAAACATAAGTAGTAAGGAGTCCCAATCGTAGCTCTATGCCTCCACACAATGTAGGAACATACTTGTAGTGTATGTATTGATCAAGACGGACCCATACTTAGCCAAACATGCATTAGGTTCTCCACGGGACTATGAGGAGCAACATGTGTGACATGATTCTCATTCCTTGAGAGGAACATCAAAGCTACCATCCTGAGAGAAACATAAGTAGTAAGGAGTCCCAATCGTAGCTCTATGCCTCCACACAATGTAGGAACATACTTGTAGTGTATGTAATGATCAAGACGGACCCATACTTAGCCAAACATGCATTAGGTTCTCCACGGGACTATGAGGAGCAACATGTGTGACATGATTCTCATTCCTTGAGAGGAACATCAAAGCTACCATCCTGAGAGAAACATAAGTAGTAAGGAGTCCCAATCGTAGCTCTATGCCTCCACACAATGTAGGAACATACTTGTAGTGTATGTAATGATCAAGACGGACCCATACTTAGCCAAACATGCATTAGGTTCTCCACGGGACTATGAGGAGCAACATGTGTGACATGATTCTCATTCCTTGAGAGGAACATCAAAGCTACCATCTTGAGAGAAACATAAGTAGTAAGGAGTCCCAATCGTAGCTCTATGGCTCCACACAATGTAGAAACATACTTGTAGTGTATGTAATGATCAAGACGGATCCATACTTAGCCAAACATGCATTAGGTTCTCCACGGGACTATGAGGAGCAACATGTGTGACATGATTCTCATTCCTTGAGAGGAACATCAAAGCTACCATCCTGAGAGAAACATAAGTAGTAAGGAGTCCCAATCGTAGCTCTATGGCTCCACACAATGTAGAAACATACTTGTAGTGTATGTAATGATCAAGACGGACCCATACTTAGCCATACATGCATTAGGTTATCCAAGGGACAATGAGGAGCAACATGTGTGACATGATTCTCATTCCTTGAGAGGAACATCAAAGCTACCATCCTGAGAGAAACATAAGTAGTAAGGAGTCCTAATCGTAGCTCTATGGCTCCACACAATGTAGAAACATACTTGTAGTGTATGTAATGATCAAGACGGATCCATACTTAGCCAAACATGCATTAGGTTCTCCACGGGACTATGAGGAGCAACATGTGTGACATGATTCTCATTCCTTGAGAGGAACATCAAAGCTACCATCCTGAGAGAAACATAAGTAGTAAGGAGTCCCAATCGTAGCTCTATGCCTCCACACAATGTAGGAACATACTTGTAGTGTATGTATTGATCAAGACGGACCCATACTTAGCCAAACATGCATTAGGTTCTCCACGGGACTATGAGGAGCAACATGTGTGACATGATTCTCATTCCTTGAGAGGAACATCAAAGCTACCATCCTGAGAGAAACATAAGTAGTAAGGAGTCCCAATCGTAGCTCTATGCCTCCACACAATGTAGGAACATACTTGTAGTGTATGTAATGATCAAGACGGACCCATACTTAGCCAAACATGCATTAGGTTCTCCACGGGACTATGTGGAGCAACATGTGTGACATGATTCTCATTCCTTGAGAGGAACATCAAAGCTACCATCCTGAGAGAAACATAAGTAGTAAGGAGTCCCAATCGTAGCTCTATGCCTCCACACAATGTAGGAACATACTTGTAGTGTATGTAATGATCAAGACGGACCCATACTTAGCCAAACATGCATTAGGTTCTCCACGGGACTATGAGGAGCAACATGTGTGACATGATTCTCATTCCTTGAGAGGAACATCAAAGCTACCATCCTGAGAGAAACATAAGTAGTAAGGAGTCCCAATCGTAGCTCTATGGCTCCACACAATGTAGAAACATACTTGTAGTGTATGTAATGATCAAGACGGATCCATACTTAGCCAAACATGCATTAGGTTCTCCACGGGACTATGAGGAGCAACATGTGTGACATGATTCTCATTCCTTGAGAGGAACATCAAAGCTACCATCCTGAGAGAAACATAAGTAGTAAGGAGTCCCAATCGTAGCTATATGCCTCCACACAATGTAGGAACATACTTGTAGTGTATGTATTGATCAAGACGGACCCATACTTAGCCATACATGCATTAGGTTATCCAAGGGACAATGAGGAGCAACATGTGTGACATGATTCTCATTCCTTGAGAGGAACATCAAAGCTACCATCCTGAGAGAAACATAAGTAGTAAGGAGTCCTAATCGTAGCTCTATGGCTCCACACAATGTAGAAACATACTTGTAGTGTATGTAATGATCAAGACGGATCCATACTTAGCCAAACATGCATTAGGTTCTCCACGGGACTATGAGGAGCAACATGTGTGACATGATTCTCATTCCTTGAGAGGAACATCAAAGCTACCATCCTGAGAGAAACATAAGTAGTAAGGAGTCCCAATCGTAGCTCTATGCCTCCACACAATGTAGGAACATACTTGTAGTGTATGTATTGATCAAGACGGACCCATACTTAGCCAAACATGCATTAGGTTCTCCACGGGACTATGAGGAGCAACATGTGTGACATGATTCTCATTCCTTGAGAGGAACATCAAAGCTACCATCCTGAGAGAAACATAAGTAGTAAGGAGTCCCAATCGTAGCTCTATGCCTCCACACAATGTAGGAACATACTTGTAGTGTATGTAATGATCAAGACGGACCCATACTTAGCCAAACATGCATTAGGTTCTCCACGGGACTATGAGGAGCAACATGTGTGACATGATTCTCATTCCTTGAGAGGAACATCAAAGCTACCATCCTGAGAGAAACATAAGTAGTAAGGAGTCCCAATCGTAGCTCTATGCCTCCACACAATGTTGGAACATACTTGTAGTGTATGTAATGATCAAGACGGACCCATACTTAGCCAAACATGCATTAGGTTCTCCACGGGACTATGAGGAGCAACATGTGTGACATGATTCTCATTCCTTGAGAGGAACATCAAAGCTACCATCTTGAGAGAAACATAAGTAGTAAGGAGTCCCAATCGTAGCTCTATGGCTCCACACAATGTAGAAACATACTTGTAGTGTATGTAATGATCAAGACGGATCCATACTTAGCCAAACATGCATTAGGTTCTCCACGGGACTATGAGGAGCAACATGTGTGACATGATTCTCATTCCTTGAGAGGAACATCAAAGCTACCATCTTGAGAGAAACATAAGTAGTAAGGAGTCCCAATCGTAGCTCTATGCCTCCACACAATGTAGAAACATACTTGTAGTGTATGTAATGATCAAGACGGATCCATACTTAGCGAAACATGCATTAGGTTCTCCACGGGACTATGAGGAGCAACATGTGTGACATGATTCTCATTCCTTGAGAAGAACATCAAAGCTACCATCCTGAGAGAAACATAAGTAGTAAGGAGTCCCAATCGTAGCTCTATGGCTCCACACAATGTAGAAACATACTTGTAGTGTATGTAATGATCAAGACGGATCCATACTTAGCCAAACATGCATTAGGTTCTCCACGGGACTATGAGGAGCAACATGTGTGACATGATTCTCATTCCTTGAGAGGAACATCAAAGCTACCATCCTGAGAGAAACATAAGTAGTAAGGAGTCCCAATCGTAGCTCTATGCCTCCACACAATGTAGGAACATACTTGTAGTGTATGTATTGATCAAGACGGACCCATACTTAGCCAAACATGCATTAGGTTATCCAAGGGACTATGAGGAGCAACATGTGTGACATGATTCTCATTCCTTGAGAGGAACATCAAAGCTACCATCCTGAGAGAAACATAAGTAGTAAGGAGTCCCAATCGTAGCTCTATGGCTCCACACAATGTAGAAACATACTTGTAGTGTATGTAATGATCAAGACGGATCCATACTTAGCCAAACATGCATTAGGTTCTCCACGGGACTATGAGGAGCAACATGTGTGACATGATTCTCATTCCTTGAGAGGAACATCAAAGCTACCATCCTGAGAGAAACATAAGTAGTAAGGAGTCCCAATCGTAGCTCTATGCCTCCACACAATGTAGGAACATACTTGTAGTGTATGTATTGATCAAGACGGACCCATACTTAGCCAAACATGCATTAGGTTCTCCACGGGACTATGAGGAGCAACATGTGTGACATGATTCTCATTCCTTGAGAGGAACATCAAAGCTACCATCCTGAGAGAAACATAAGTAGTAAGGAGTCCCAATCGTAGCTCTATGGCTCCACACAATGTAGAAACATACTTGTAGTGTATGTAATGATCAAGACGGATCCATACTTAGCCAAACATGCATTAGGTTCTCCACGGGACTATGAGGAGCAACATGTGTGACATGATTCTCATTCCTTGAGAGGAACATCAAAGCTACCATCCTGAGAGAAACATAAGTAGTAAGGAGTCCTAATCGTAGCTCTATGGCTCCACACAATGTAGAAACATACTTGTAGTGTATGTAATGATCAAGACGGATCCATACTTAGCCAAACATGCATTAGGTTCTCCACGGGACTATGAGGAGCAACATGTGTGACATGATTCTCATTCCTTGAGAGGAACATCAAAGCTACCATCCTGAGAGAAACATAAGTAGTAAGGAGTCCCAATCGTAGCTCTATGCCTCCACACAATGTAGGAACATACTTGTAGTGTATGTATTGATCAAGACGGACCCATACTTAGCCAAACATGCATTAGGTTCTCCACGGGACTATGAGGAGCAACATGTGTGACATGATTCTCATTCCTTGAGAGGAACATCAAAGCTACCATCCTGAGAGAAACATAAGTAGTAAGGAGTCCCAATCGTAGCTCTATGCCTCCACACAATGTAGGAACATACTTGTAGTGTATGTATTGATCAAGACGGACCCATACTTAGCCAAACATGCATTAGGTTCTCCACGGGACTATGAGGAGCAACATGTGTGACATGATTCTCATTCCTTGAGAGGAACATCAAAGCTACCATCCTGAGAGAAACATAAGTAGTAAGGAGTCCCAATCGTAGCTCTATGCCTCCACACAATGTAGGAACATACTTGTAGTGTATGTAATGATCAAGACGGACCCATACTTAGCCAAACATGCATTAGGTTCTCCACGGGACTATGAGGAGCAACATGTGTGACATGATTCTCATTCCTTGAGAGGAACATCAAAGCTACCATCCTGAGAGAAACATAAGTAGTAAGGAGTCCCAATCGTAGCTCTATGGCTCCACACAATGTAGAAACATACTTGTAGTGTATGTAATGATCAAGACGGATCCATACTTAGCCAAACATGCATTAGGTTCTCCACGGGACTATGAGGAGCAACATGTGTGACATGATTCTCATTCCTTGAGAGGAACATCAAAGCTACCATCCTGAGAGAAACATAAGTAGTAAGGAGTCCCAATCGTAGCTATATGCCTCCACACAATGTAGGAACATACTTGTAGTGTATGTATTGATCAAGACGGACCCATACTTAGCCATACATGCATTAGGTTATCCAAGGGACAATGAGGAGCAACATGTGTGACATGATTCTCATTCCTTGAGAGGAACATCAAAGCTACCATCCTGAGAGAAACATAAGTAGTAAGGAGTCCTAATCGTAGCTCTATGGCTCCACACAATGTAGAAACATACTTGTAGTGTATGTAATGATCAAGACGGATCCATACTTAGCCAAACATGCATTAGGTTCTCCACGGGACTATGAGGAGCAACATGTGTGACATGATTCTCATTCCTTGAGAGGAACATCAAAGCTACCATCCTGAGAGAAACATAAGTAGTAAGGAGTCCCAATCGTAGCTCTATGCCTCCACACAATGTAGGAACATACTTGTAGTGTATGTATTGATCAAGACGGACCCATACTTAGCCAAACATGCATTAGGTTCTCCACGGGACTATGAGGAGCAACATGTGTGACATGATTCTCATTCCTTGAGAGGAACATCAAAGCTACCATCCTGAGAGAAACATAAGTAGTAAGGAGTCCCAATCGTAGCTCTATGCCTCCACACAATGTAGGAACATACTTGTAGTGTATGTAATGATCAAGACGGACCCATACTTAGCCAAACATGCATTAGGTTCTCCACGGGACTATGAGGAGCAACATGTGTGACATGATTCTCATTCCTTGAGAGGAACATCAAAGCTACCATCCTGAGAGAAACATAAGTAGTAAGGAGTCCCAATCGTAGCTCTATGCCTCCACACAATGTAGGAACATACTTGTAGTGTATGTAATGATCAAGACGGACCCATACTTAGCCAAACATGCATTAGGTTCTCCACGGGACTATGAGGAGCAACATGTGTGACATGATTCTCATTCCTTGAGAGGAACATCAAAGCTACCATCTTGAGAGAAACATAAGTAGTAAGGAGTCCCAATCGTAGCTCTATGGCTCCACACAATGTAGAAACATACTTGTAGTGTATGTAATGATCAAGACGGATCCATACTTAGCCAAACATGCATTAGGTTCTCCACGGGACTATGAGGAGCAACATGTGTGACATGATTCTCATTCCTTGAGAGGAACATCAAAGCTACCATCTTGAGAGAAACATAAGTAGTAAGGAGTCCCAATCGTAGCTCTATGCCTCCACACAATGTAGAAACATACTTGTAGTGTATGTAATGATCAAGACGGATCCATACTTAGCGAAACATGCATTAGGTTCTCCACGGGACTATGAGGAGCAACATGTGTGACATGATTCTCATTCCTTGAGAAGAACATCAAAGCTACCATCCTGAGAGAAACATAAGTAGTAAGGAGTCCCAATCGTAGCTCTATGGCTCCACACAATGTAGAAACATACTTGTAGTGTATGTAATGATCAAAACGGATCCATACTTAGCCAAACATGCATTAGGTTCTCCACGGGACTATGAGGAGCAACATGTGTGACATGATTCTCATTCCTTGAGAGGAACATCAAAGCTACTATCCTGAGAGAAACATAAGTAGTAAGGAGTCCCAATCGTAGCTCTATGCCTCCACACAATGTAGGAACATACTTGTAGTGTATGTATTGATCAAGACGGACCCATACTTAGCCAAACATGCATTAGGTTATCCAAGGGACTATGAGGAGCAACATGTGTGACATGATTCTCATTCCTTGAGAGGAACATCAAAGCTACCATCCTGAGAGAAACATAAGTAGTAAGGAGTCCCAATCGTAGCTCTATGGCTCCACACAATGTAGAAACATACTTGTAGTGTATGTAATGATCAAGACGGATCCATACTTAGCCAAACATGCATTAGGTTCTCCACGGGACTATGAGGAGCAACATGTGTGACATGATTCTCATTCCTTGAGAGGAACATCAAAGCTACCATCCTGAGAGAAACATAAGTAGTAAGGAGTCCCAATCGTAGCTCTATGCCTCCACACAATGTAGGAACATACTTGTAGTGTATGTATTGATCAAGACGGACCCATACTTAGCCAAACATGCATTAGGTTCTCCACGGGACTATGAGGAGCAACATGTGTGACATGATTCTCATTCCTTGAGAGGAACATCAAAGCTACCATCCTGAGAGAAACATAAGTAGTAAGGAGTCCCAATCGTAGCTCTATGGCTCCACACAATGTAGAAACATACTTGTAGTGTATGTAATGATCAAGACGGATCCATACTTAGCCAAACATGCATTAGGTTCTCCACGGGACTATGAGGAGCAACATGTGTGACATGATTCTCATTCCTTGAGAGGAACATCAAAGCTACCATCCTGAGAGAAACATAAGTAGTAAGGAGTCCTAATCGTAGCTCTATGGCTCCACACAATGTAGAAACATACTTGTAGTGTATGTAATGATCAACACGGATCCATACTTAGCCAAACATGCATTAGGTTCTCCACGGGACTATGAGGAGCAACATGTGTGACATGATTCTCATTCCTTGAGAGGAACATCAAAGCTACCATCCTGAGAGAAACATAAGTAGTAAGGAGTCCCAATCGTAGCTCTATGCCTCCACACAATGTAGGAACATACTTGTAGTGTATGTATTGATCAAGACGGACCCATACTTAGCCAAACATGCATTAGGTTCTCCACGGGACTATGAGGAGCAACATGTGTGACATGATTCTCATTCCTTGAGAGGAACATCAAAGCTACCATCCTGAGAGAAACATAAGTAGTAAGGAGTCCCAATCGTAGCTCTATGCCTCCACACAATGTAGGAACATACTTGTAGTGTATGTATTGATCAAGACGGACCCATACTTAGCCAAACATGCATTAGGTTCTCCACGGGACTATGAGGAGCAACATGTGTGACATGATTCTCATTCCTTGAGAGGAACATCAAAGCTACCATCCTGAGAGAAACATAAGTAGTAAGGAGTCCCAATCGTAGCTATATGCCTCCACACAATGTAGGAACATACTTGTAGTGTATGTATTGATCAAGACGGACCCATACTTAGCCATACATGCATTAGGTTATCCAAGGGACAATGAGGAGCAACATGTGTGACATGATTCTCATTCCTTGAGAGGAACATCAAAGCTACCATCCTGAGAGAAACATAAGTAGTAAGGAGTCCTAATCGTAGCTCTATGGCTCCACACAATGTAGAAACATACTTGTAGTGTATGTAATGATCAAGACGGATCCATACTTAGCCAAACATGCATTAGGTTCTCCACGGGACTATGAGGAGCAACATGTGTGACATGATTCTCATTCCTTGAGAGGAACATCAAAGCTACCATCCTGAGAGAAACATAAGTAGTAAGGAGTCCCAATCGTAGCTCTATGCCTCCACACAATGTAGGAACATACTTGTAGTGTATGTATTGATCAAGACGGACCCATACTTAGCCAAACATGCATTAGGTTCTCCACGGGACTATGAGGAGCAACATGTGTGACATGATTCTCATTCCTTGAGAGGAACATCAAAGCTACCATCCTGAGAGAAACATAAGTAGTAAGGAGTCCCAATCGTAGCTCTATGCCTCCACACAATGTAGGAACATACTTGTAGTGTATGTAATGATCAAGACGGACCCATACTTAGCCAAACATGCATTAGGTTCTCCACGGGACTATGAGGAGCAACATGTGTGACATGATTCTCATTCCTTGAGAGGAACATCAAAGCTACCATCCTGAGAGAAACATAAGTAGTAAGGAGTCCCAATCGTAGCTCTATGCCTCCACACAATGTAGGAACATACTTGTAGTGTATGTAATGATCAAGACGGACCCATACTTAGCCAAACATGCATTAGGTTCTCCACGGGACTATGAGGAGCAACATGTGTGACATGATTCTCATTCCTTGAGAGGAACATCAAAGCTACCATCTTGAGAGAAACATAAGTAGTAAGGAGTCCCAATCGTAGCTCTATGGCTCCACACAATGTAGAAACATACTTGTAGTGTATGTAATGATCAAGACGGATCCATACTTAGCCAAACATGCATTAGGTTCTCCACGGGACTATGAGGAGCAACATGTGTGACATGATTCTCATTCCTTGAGAGGAACATCAAAGCTACCATCTTGAGAGAAACATAAGTAGTAAGGAGTCCCAATCGTAGCTCTATGCCTCCACACAATGTAGAAACATACTTGTAGTGTATGTAATGATCAAGACGGATCCATACTTAGCGAAACATGCATTAGGTTCTCCACGGGACTATGAGGAGCAACATGTGTGACATGATTCTCATTCCTTGAGAAGAACATCAAAGCTACCATCCTGAGAGAAACATAAGGAGTCCCAATCGTAGCTCTATGGCTCCACACAATGTAGAAACATACTTGTAGTGTATGTAATGATCAAGACGGATCCATACTTAGCCAAACATGCATTAGGTTCTCCACGGGACTATGAGGAGCAACATGTGTGACATGATTCTCATTCCTTGAGAGGAACATCAAAGCTACCATCCTGAGAGAAACATAAGTAGTAAGGAGTCCCAATCGTAGCTCTATGCCTCCACACAATGTAGGAACATACTTGTAGTGTATGTATTGATCAAGACGGACCCATACTTAGCCAAACATGCATTAGGTTCTCCACGGGACTATGAGGAGCAACATGTGTGACATGATTCTCATTCCTTGAGAGGAACATCAAAGCTACCATCCTGAGAGAAACATAAGTAGTAAGGAGTCCCAATCGTAGCTCTATGCCTCCACACAATGTAGGAACATACTTGTAGTGTATGTAATGATCAAGACGGACCCATACTTAGCCAAACATGCATTAGGTTCTCCACGGGACTATGAGGAGCAACATGTGTGACATGATTCTCATTCCTTGAGAGGAACATCAAAGCTACCATCCTGAGAGAAACATAAGTAGTAAGGAGTCCCAATCGTAGCTCTATGCCTCCACACAATGTAGGAACATACTTGTAGTGTATGTAATGATCAAGACGGACCCATACTTAGCCAAACATGCATTAGGTTCTCCACGGGACTATGAGGAGCAACATGTGTGACATGATTCTCATTCCTTGAGAGGAACATCAAAGCTACCATCTTGAGAGAAACATAAGTAGTAAGGAGTCCCAATCGTAGCTCTATGGCACCACACAATGTAGAAACATACTTGTAGTGTATGTAATGATCAAGACGGATCCATACTTAGCCAAACATGCATTAGGTTCTCCATGGGACTATGAGGAGCAACATGTGTCACATGATTCTCATTCCTTGAGAGGAACATCAAAGTTACCATCCTGAGAGAAACATAAGTAGTAAGGAGTCCCAATCGTAGCTCTATGGCTCCACACAATGTAGAAACATACTTGTAGTGTATGTAATGATCAAGACGGATCCATACTTAGCCAAACATGCATTAGGTTCTCCACGGGACTATGAGGAGCAACATGTGTGACATGATTCTCATTCCTTGAGAGGAACATCAAAGCTACCATCCTGAGAGAAACATAAGTAGTAAGGAGTCCCAATCGTAGCTCTATGGCTCCACACAATGTAGAAACATACTTGTAGTGTATGTAATGATCAAGACGGATCCATACTTAGCCAAACATGCATTAGGTTCTCCACGGGACTATGAGGAGCAACATGTGTGACATGATTCTCATTCCTTGAGAGGAACATCAAAGCTACCATCCTGAGAGAAACATAAGTAGTAAGGAGTCCCAATCGTAGCTCTATGCCTCCACACAATGTAGGAACATACTTGTAGTGTATGTATTGATCAAGACGGACCCATACTTAGCCATACATGCATTAGGTTATCCAAGGGACAATGAGGAGCAACATGTGTGACATGATTCTCATTCCTTGAGAGGAACATCAAAGCTACCATCCTGAGAGAAACATAAGTAGTAAGGAGTCCTAATCGTAGCTCTATGGCTCCACACAATGTAGAAACATACTTGTAGTGTATGTAATGATCAAGACGGATCCATACTTAGCCAAACATGCATTAGGTTCTCCACGGGACTATGAGGAGCAACATGTGTGACATGATTCTCATTCCTTGAGAGGAACATCAAAGCTACCATCCTGAGAGAAACATAAGTAGTAAGGAGTCCCAATCGTAGCTCTATGCCTCCACAC
This sequence comes from Erythrophleum ivorense, assembly GCA_026724425.1. NCBI lineage: Eukaryota > Viridiplantae > Streptophyta > Magnoliopsida > Fabales > Fabaceae > Erythrophleum > Erythrophleum ivorense. The sequence goes on along the minus strand of JAIUCV010000066.1, from coordinate 9,974,739 downwards.
AATGTAGGAACATACTTGTAGTGTATGTATTGATCAAGACGGACCCATACTTAGCCAAACATGCATTAGGTTCTCCACGGGACTATGAGGAGCAACATGTGTGACATGATTCTCATTCCTTGAGAGGAACATCAAAGCTACCATCCTGAGAGAAACATAAGTAGTAAGGAGTCCCAATCGTAGCTCTATGGCTCCACACAATGTAGAAACATACTTGTAGTGTATGTAATGATCAAGACGGATCCATACTTAGCCAAACATGCATTAGGTTCTCCACGGGACTATGAGGAGCAACATGTGTGACATGATTCTCATTCCTTGAGAGGAACATCAAAGCTACCATCCTGAGAGAAACATAAGTAGTAAGGAGTCCCAATCGTAGCTATATGCCTCCACACAATGTAGGAACATACTTGTAGTGTATGTATTGATCAAGACGGACCCATACTTAGCCATACATGCATTAGGTTATCCAAGGGACAATGAGGAGCAACATGTGTGACATGATTCTCATTCCTTGAGAGGAACATCAAAGCTACCATCCTGAGAGAAACATAAGTAGTAAGGAGTCCTAATCGTAGCTCTATGGCTCCACACAATGTAGAAACATACTTGTAGTGTATGTAATGATCAAGACGGATCCATACTTAGCCAAACATGCATTAGGTTCTCCACGGGACTATGAGGAGCAACATGTGTGACATGATTCTCATTCCTTGAGAGGAACATCAAAGCTACCATCCTGAGAGAAACATAAGTAGTAAGGAGTCCCAATCGTAGCTCTATGCCTCCACACAATGTAGGAACATACTTGTAGTGTATGTATTGACCAAGACGGACCCATACTTAGCCAAACATGCATTAGGTTCTCCACGGGACTATGAGGAGCAACATGTGTGACATGATTCTCATTCCTTGAGAGGAACATCAAAGCTACCATCCTGAGAGAAACATAAGTAGTAAGGAGTCCCAATCGTAGCTCTATGCCTCCACACAATGTAGGAACATACTTGTAGTGTATGTAATGATCAAGACGGACCCATACTTAGCCAAACATGCATTAGGTTCTCCACGGGACTATGAGGAGCAACATGTGTGACATGATTCTCATTCCTTGAGAGGAACATCAAAGCTACCATCCTGAGAGAAACATAAGTAGTAAGGAGTCCCAATCGTAGCTCTATGCCTCCACACAATGTAGGAACATACTTGTAGTGTATGTAATGATCAAGACGGACCCATACTTAGCCAAACATGCATTAGGTTCTCCACGGGACTATGAGGAGCAACATGTGTGACATGATTCTCATTCCTTGAGAGGAACATCAAAGCTACCATCTTGAGAGAAACATAAGTAGTAAGGAGTCCCAATCGTAGCTCTATGGCTCCACACAATGTAGAAACATACTTGTAGTGTATGTAATGATCAAGACGGATCCATACTTAGCCAAACATGCATTAGGTTCTCCACGGGACTATGAGGAGCAACATGTGTGACATGATTCTCATTCCTTGAGAGGAACATCAAAGCTACCATCTTGAGAGAAACATAAGTAGTAAGGAGTCCCAATCGTAGCTCTATGCCTCCACACAATGTAGAAACATACTTGTAGTGTATGTAATGATCAAGACGGATCCATACTTAGCGAAACATGCATTAGGTTCTCCACGGGACTATGAGGAGCAACATGTGTGACATGATTCTCATTCCTTGAGAAGAACATCAAAGCTACCATCCTAAGAGAAACATAAGTAGTAAGGAGTCCCAATCGTAGCTCTATGGCTCCACACAATGTAGAAACATACTTGTAGTGTATGTAATGATCAAGACGGATCCATACTTAGCCAAACATGCATTAGGTTCTCCACGGGACTATGAGGAGCAACATGTGTGACATGATTCTCATTCCTTGAGAGGAACATCAAAGCTACCATCCTGAGAGAAACATAAGTAGTAAGGAGTCCCAATCGTAGCTCTATGCCTCCACACAATGTAGGAACATACTTGTAGTGTATGTATTGATCAAGACGGACCCATACTTAGCCAAACATGCATTAGGTTCTCCACGGGACTATGAGGAGCAACATGTGTGACATGATTCTCATTCCTTGAGAGGAACATCAAAGCTACCATCCTGAGAGAAACATAAGTAGTAAGGAGTCCCAATCGTAGCTCTATGCCTCCACACAATGTAGGAACATACTTGTAGTGTATGTAATGATCAAGACGGACCCATACTTAGCCAAACATGCATTAGGTTCTCCACGGGACTATGAGGAGCAACATGTGTGACATGATTCTCATTCCTTGAGAGGAACATCAAAGCTACCATCCTGAGAGAAACATAAGTAGTAAGGAGTCCCAATCGTAGCTCTATGCCTCCACACAATGTAGGAACATACTTGTAGTGTATGTAATGATCAAGACGGACCCATACTTAGCCAAACATGCATTAGGTTCTCCACGGGACTATGAGGAGCAACATGTGTGACATGATTCTCATTCCTTGAGAGGAACATCAAAGCTACCATCTTGAGAGAAACATAAGTAGTAAGGAGTCCCAATCGTAGCTCTATGGCTCCACACAATGTAGAAACATACTTGTAGTGTATGTAATGATCAAGACGGATCCATACTTAGCCAAACATGCATTAGGTTCTCCATGGGACTATGAGGAGCAACATGTGTCACATGATTCTCATTCCTTGAGAGGAACATCAAAGTTACCATCCTGAGAGAAACATAAGTAGTAAGGAGTCCCAATCGTAGCTCTATGGCTCCACACAATGTAGAAACATACTTGTAGTGTATGTAATGATCAAGACGGATCCATACTTAGCCAAACATGCATTAGGTTCTCCACGGGACTATGAGGAGCAACATGTGTGACATGATTCTCATTCCTTGAGAGGAACATCAAAGCTACCATCCTGAGAGAAACATAAGTAGTAAGGAGTCCCAATCGTAGCTCTATGGCTCCACACAATGTAGAAACATACTTGTAGTGTATGTAATGATCAAGACGGATCCATACTTAGCCAAACATGCATTAGGTTCTCCACGGGACTATGAGGAGCAACATGTGTGACATGATTCTCATTCCTTGAGAGGAACATCAAAGCTACCATCCTGAGAGAAACATAAGTAGTAAGGAGTCCCAATCGTAGCTCTATGCCTCCACACAATGTAGGAACATACTTGTAGTGTATGTATTGATCAAGACGGACCCATACTTAGCCATACATGCATTAGGTTATCCAAGGGACAATGAGGAGCAACATGTGTGACATGATTCTCATTCCTTGAGAGGAACATCAAAGCTACCATCCTGAGAGAAACATAAGTAGTAAGGAGTCCTAATCGTAGCTCTATGGCTCCACACAATGTAGAAACATACTTGTAGTGTATGTAATGATCAAGACGGATCCATACTTAGCCAAACATGCATTAGGTTCTCCACGGGACTATGAGGAGCAACATGTGTGACATGATTCTCATTCCTTGAGAGGAACATCAAAGCTACCATCCTGAGAGAAACATAAGTAGTAAGGAGTCCCAATCGTAGCTCTATGCCTCCACACAATGTAGGAACATACTTGTAGTGTATGTATTGATCAAGACGGACCCATACTTAGCCAAACATGCATTAGGTTCTCCACGGGACTATGAGGAGCAACATGTGTGACATGATTCTCATTCCTTGAGAGGAACATCAAAGCTACCATCCTGAGAGAAACATAAGTAGTAAGGAGTCCCAATCGTAGCTCTATGCCTCCACACAATGTAGGAACATACTTGTAGTGTATGTAATGATCAAGACGGACCCATACTTAGCCAAACATGCATTAGGTTCTCCACGGGACTATGAGGAGCAACATGTGTGACATGATTCTCATTCCTTGAGAGGAACATCAAAGCTACCATCCTGAGAGAAACATAAGTAGTAAGGAGTCCCAATCGTAGCTCTATGCCTCCACACAATGTAGGAACATACTTGTAGTGTATGTAATGATCAAGACGGACCCATACTTAGCCAAACATGCATTAGGTTCTCCACGGGACTATGAGGAGCAACATGTGTGACATGATTCTCATTCCTTGAGAGGAACATCAAAGCTACCATCTTGAGAGAAACATAAGTAGTAAGGAGTCCCAATCGTAGCTCTATGGCTCCACACAATGTAGAAACATACTTGTAGTGTATGTAATGATCAAGACGGATCCATACTTAGCCAAACATGCATTAGGTTCTCCACGGGACTATGAGGAGCAACATGTGTGACATGATTCTCATTCCTTGAGAGGAACATCAAAGATACCATCTTGAGAGAAACATAAGTAGTAAGGAGTCCCAATCGTAGCTCTATGCCTCCACACAATGTAGAAACATACTTGTAGTGTATGTAATGATCAAGACGGATCCATACTTAGCGAAACATGCATTAGGTTCTCCACGGGACTATGAGGAGCAACATGTGTGACATGATTCTCATTCCTTGAGAAGAACATCAAAGCTACCATCCTGAGAGAAACATAAGTAGTAAGGAGTCCCAATCGTAGCTCTATGGCTCCACACAATGTAGAAACATACTTGTAGTGTATGTAATGATCAAGACGGATCCATACTTAGCCAAACATGCATTAGGTTCTCCACGGGACTATGAGGAGCAACATGTGTGACATGATTCTCATTCCTTGAGAGGAACATCAAAGCTACCATCCTGAGAGAAACATAAGTAGTAAGGAGTCCCAATCGTAGCTCTATGCCTCCACACAATGTAGGAACATACTTGTAGTGTATGTATTGATCAAGACGGACCCATACTTAGCCAAACATGCATTAGGTTCTCCACGGGACTATGAGGAGCAACATGTGTGACATGATTCTCATTCCTTGAGAGGAACATCAAAGCTACCATCCTGAGAGAAACATAAGTAGTAAGGAGTCCCAATCGTAGCTCTATGCCTCCACACAATGTAGGAACATACTTGTAGTGTATGTAATGATCAAGACGGACCCATACTTAGCCAAACATGCATTAGGTTCTCCACGGGACTATGAGGAGCAACATGTGTGACATGATTCTCATTCCTTGAGAGGAACATCAAAGCTACCATCCTGAGAGAAACATAAGTAGTAAGGAGTCCCAATCGTAGCTCTATGCCTCCACACAATGTAGGAACATACTTGTAGTGTATGTAATGATCAAGACGGACCCATACTTAGCCAAACATGCATTAGGTTCTCCACGGGACTATGAGGAGCAACATGTGTGACATGATTCTCATTCCTTGAGAGGAACATCAAAGCTACCATCTTGAGAGAAACATAAGTAGTAAGGAGTCCCAATCGTAGCTCTATGGCTCCACACAATGTAGAAACATACTTGTAGTATATGTAATGATCAAGACGGATCCATACTTAGCCAAACATGCATTAGGTTCTCCACGGGACTATGAGGAGCAACATGTGTGACATGATTCTCATTCCTTGAGAGGAACATCAAAGCTACCATCCAGAGAGAAACATAAGTAGTAAGGAGTCCCAATCGTAGCTCTATGGCTCCACACAATGTAGAAACATACTTGTAGTGTATGTAATGATCAAGACGGACCCATACTTAGCCAAACATGCATTAGGTTATCCAAGGGACTATGAGGAGCAACATGTGTGACATGATTCTCATTCCTTGAGAGGAACATCAAAGCTACCATCCTGAGAGAAACATAAGTAGTAAGGAGTCCCAATCGTATCTCTATGGCTCCACACAATGTAGAAACATACTTGTAGTGTATGTAATGATCAAGACGGATCCATACTTAGCCAAACATGCATTAGGTTCTCCACGGGACTATGAGGAGCAACATGTGTGACATGATTCTCATTCCTTGAGAGGAACATCAAAGCTACCATCCTGAGAGAAACATAAGTAGTAAGGAGTCCCAATCGTAGCTCTATGCCTCCACACAATGTAGGAACATACTTGTAGTGTATGTATTGATCAAGACGGACCCATACTTAGCCAAACATGCATTAGGTTCTCCACGGGACTATGAGGAGCAACATGTGTGACATGATTCTCATTCCTTGAGAGGAACATCAAAGCTACCATCCTGAGAGAAACATAAGTAGTAAGGAGTCCCAATCGTAGCTCTATGCCTCCACACAATGTAGGAACATACTTGTAGTGTATGTAATGATCAAGACGGACCCATACTTAGCCAAACATGCATTAGGTTCTCCACGGGACTATGAGGAGCAACATGTGTGACATGATTCTCATTCCTTGAGAGGAACATCAAAGCTACCATCCTGAGAGAAACATAAGTAGTAAGGAGTCCCAATCGTAGCTCTATGCCTCCACACAATGTAGGAACATACTTGTAGTGTATGTAATGATCAAGACGGACCCATACTTAGCCAAACATGCATTAGGTTCTCCACGGGACTATGAGGAGCAACATGTGTGACATGATTCTCATTCCTTGAGAGGAACATCAAAGCTACCATCTTGAGAGAAACATAAGTAGTAAGGAGTCCCAATCGTAGCTCTATGGCTCCACACAATGTAGAAACATACTTGTAGTGTATGTAATGATCAAGACGGATCCATACTTAGCCAAACATGCATTAGGTTCTCCACGGGACTATGAGGAGCAACATGTGTGACATGATTCTCATTCCTTGAGAGGAACATCAAAGCTACCATCCTGAGAGAAACATAAGTAGTAAGGAGTCCCAATCGTAGCTCTATGGCTCCACACAATGTAGAAACATACTTGTAGTGTATGTAATGATCAAGACGGACCCATACTTAGCCATACATGCATTAGGTTATCCAAGGGACAATGAGGAGCAACATGTGTGACATGATTCTCATTCCTTGAGAGGAACATCAAAGCTACCATCCTGAGAGAAACATAAGTAGTAAGGAGTCCTAATCGTAGCTCTATGGCTCCACACAATGTAGAAACATACTTGTAGTGTATGTAATGATCAAGACGGATCCATACTTAGCCAAACATGCATTAGGTTCTCCACGGGACTATGAGGAGCAACATGTGTGACATGATTCTCATTCCTTGAGAGGAACATCAAAGCTACCATCCTGAGAGAAACATAAGTAGTAAGGAGTCCCAATCGTAGCTCTATGCCTCCACACAATGTAGGAACATACTTGTAGTGTATGTATTGATCAAGACGGACCCATACTTAGCCAAACATGCATTAGGTTCTCCACGGGACTATGAGGAGCAACATGTGTGACATGATTCTCATTCCTTGAGAGGAACATCAAAGCTACCATCCTGAGAGAAACATAAGTAGTAAGGAGTCCCAATCGTAGCTCTATGCCTCCACACAATGTAGGAACATACTTGTAGTGTATGTAATGATCAAGACGGACCCATACTTAGCCAAACATGCATTAGGTTCTCCACGGGACTATGAGGAGCAACATGTGTGACATGATTCTCATTCCTTGAGAGGAACATCAAAGCTACCATCCTGAGAGAAACATAAGTAGTAAGGAGTCCCAATCGTAGCTCTATGCCTCCACACAATGTAGGAACATACTTGTAGTGTATGTAATGATCAAGACGGACCCATACTTAGCCAAACATGCATTAGGTTCTCCACGGGACTATGAGGAGCAACATGTGTGACATGATTTTCATTCCTTGAGAGGAACATCAAAGCTACCATCTTGAGAGAAACATAAGTAGTAAGGAGTCCCAATCGTAGCTCTATGGCTCCACACAATGTAGAAACATACTTGTAGTGTATGTAATGATCAAGACGGATCCATACTTAGCCAAACATGCATTAGGTTCTCCACGGGACTATGAGGAGCAACATGTGTGACATGATTCTCATTCCTTGAGAAGAACATCAAAGCTACCATCCTGAGAGAAACATAAGTAGTAAGGAGTCCCAATCGTAGCTCTATGGCTCCACACAATGTAGAAACATACTTGTAGTGTATGTAATGATCAAGACGGATCCATACTTAGCCAAACATGCATTAGGTTCTCCACGGGACTATGAGGAGCAACATGTGTGACATGATTCTCATTCCTTGAGAGGAACATCAAAGCTACCATCCTGAGAGAAACATAAGTAGTAAGGAGTCCCAATCGTAGCTCTATGCCTCCACACAATGTAGGAACATACTTGTAGTGTATGTATTGATCAAGACGGACCCATACTTAGCCAAACATGCATTAGGTTCTCCACGGGACTATGAGGAGCAACATGTGTGACATGATTCTCATTCCTTGAGAGGAACATCAAAGCTACCATCCTGAGAGAAACATAAGTAGTAAGGAGTCCCAATCGTAGCTCTATGCCTCCACACAATGTAGGAACATACTTGTAGTGTATGTAATGATCAAGACGGACCCATACTTAGCCAAACGTGCATTAGGTTCTCCACGGGACTATGAGGAGCAACATGTGTGACATGATTCTCATTCCTTGAGAGGAACATCAAAGCTACCATCTTGAGAGAAACATAAGTAGTAAGGAGTCCCAATCGTAGCTCTATGGCTCCACACAATGTAGAAACATACTTGTAGTGTATGTAATGATCAAGACGGATCCATACTTAGCCAAACATGCATTAGGTTCTCCACGGGACTATGAGGAGCAACATGTGTGACATGATTCTCATTCCTTGAGAGGAACATCAAAGCTACCATCCAGAGAGAAACATAAGTAGTAAGGAGTCCCAATCGTAGCTCTATGGCTCCACACAATGTAGAAACATACTTGTAGTGTATGTAATGATCAAGACGGACCCATACTTAGCCAAACATGCATTAGGTTCTCCACGGGACTATGAGGAGCAACATGTGTGACATGATTCTCATTCCTTGAGAGGAACATCAAAGCTACCATCCTGAGAGAAACATAAGTAGTAAGGAGTCCCAATCGTAGCTCTATGCCTCCACACAATGTAGGAACATACTTGTAGTGTATGTAATGATCAAGACGGACCCATACTTAGCCAAACATGCATTAGGTTCTCCACGGGACTATGAGGAGCAACATGTGTGACATGATTTTCATTCCTTGAGAGGAACATCAAAGCTACCATCTTGAGAGAAACATAAGTAGTAAGGAGTCCCAATCGTAGCTCTATGGCTCCACACAATGTAGAAACATACTTGTAGTGTATGTAATGATCAAGACGGATCCATACTTAGCCAAACATGCATTAGGTTCTCCACGGGACTATGAGGAGCAACATGTGTGACATGATTCTCATTCCTTGAGAAGAACATCAAAGCTACCATCCTGAGAGAAACATAAGTAGTAAGGAGTCCCAATCGTAGCTCTATGGCTCCACACAATGTAGAAACATACTTGTAGTGTATGTAATGATCAAGACGGATCCATACTTAGCCAAACATGCATTAGGTTCTCCACGGGACTATGAGGAGCAACATGTGTGACATGATTCTCATTCCTTGAGAGGAACATCAAAGCTACCATCCTGAGAGAAACATAAGTAGTAAGGAGTCCCAATCGTAGCTCTATGCCTCCACACAATGTAGGAACATACTTGTAGTGTATGTATTGATCAAGACGGACCCATACTTAGCCAAACATGCATTAGGTTCTCCACGGGACTATGAGGAGCAACATGTGTGACATGATTCTCATTCCTTGAGAGGAACATCAAAGCTACCATCCTGAGAGAAACATAAGTAGTAAGGAGTCCCAATCGTAGCTCTATGGCTCCACACAATGTAGGAACATACTTGTAGTGTATGTAATGATCAAGACGGACCCATACTTAGCCAAACGTGCATTAGGTTCTCCACGGGACTATGAGGAGCAACATGTGTGACATGATTCTCATTCCTTGAGAGGAACATCAAAGCTACCATCTTGAGAGAAACATAAGTAGTAAGGAGTCCCAATCGTAGCTCTATGGCTCCACACAATGTAGAAACATACTTGTAGTGTATGTAATGATCAAGACGGATCCATACTTAGCCAAACATGCATTAGGTTCTCCACGGGACTATGAGGAGCAACATGTGTGACATGATTCTCATTCCTTGAGAGGAACATCAAAGCTACCATCCAGAGAGAAACATAAGTAGTAAGGAGTCCCAATCGTAGCTCTATGCCTCCACACAATGTAGGAACATACTTGTAGTGTATGTATTGATCAAGACGGACCCATACTTAGCCAAACATGCATTAGGTTCTCCACGGGACTATGAGGAGCAACATGTGTGACATGATTCTCATTCCTTGAGAGGAACATCAAAGCTACCATCCTGAGAGAAACATAAGTAGTAAGGAGTCCCAATCGTAGCTCTATGCCTCCACACAATGTAGGAACATACTTGTAGTGTATGTAATGATCAAGACGGACCCATACTTAGCCAAACATGCATTAGGTTCTCCACGGGACTATGAGGAGCAACATGTGTGACATGATTCTCATTCCTTGAGAGGAACATCAAAGCTACCATCCTGAGAGAAACATAAGTAGTAAGGAGTCCCAATCGTAGCTCTATGCCTCCACACAATGTAGGAACATACTTGTAGTGTATGTAATGATCAAGACGGACCCATACTTAGCCAAACGTGCATTAGGTTCTCCACGGGACTATGAGGAGCAACATGTGTGACATGATTCTCATTCCTTGAGAGGAACATCAAAGCTACCATCTTGAGAGAAACATAAGTAGTAAGGAGTCCCAATCGTAGCTCTATGGCTCCACACAATGTAGAAACATACTTGTAGTGTATGTAATGATCAAGACGGATCCATACTTAGCCAAACATGCATTAGGTTCTCCACGGGACTATGAGGAGCAACATGTGTGACATGATTCTCATTCCTTGAGAGGAACATCAAAGCTACCATCCAGAGAGAAACATAAGTAGTAAGGAGTCCCAATCGTAGCTCTATGGCTCCACACAATGTAGAAACATACTTGTAGTGTATGTAATGATCAAGACGGACCCATACTTAGCCAAACATGCATTAGGTTCTCCACGGGACTATGAGGAGCAACATGTGTGACATGATTCTCATTCCTTGAGAGGAACATCAAAGCTACCATCCTGAGAGAAACATAAGTAGTAAGGAGTCCCAATCGTAGCTCTATGCCTCCACACAATGTAGGAACATACTTGTAGTGTATGTAATGATCAAGACGGACCCATACTTAGCCAAACATGCATTAGGTTCTCCACGGGACTATGAGGAGCAACATGTGTGACATGATTTTCATTCCTTGAGAGGAACATCAAAGCTACCATCTTGAGAGAAACATAAGTAGTAAGGAGTCCCAATCGTAGCTCTATGGCTCCACACAATGTAGAAACATACTTGTAGTGTATGTAATGATCAAGACGGATCCATACTTAGCCAAACATGCATTAGGTTCTCCACGGGACTATGAGGAGCAACATGTGTGACATGATTCTCATTCCTTGAGAAGAACATCAAAGCTACCATCCTGAGAGAAACATAAGTAGTAAGGAGTCCCAATCGTAGCTCTATGGCTCCACACAATGTAGAAACATACTTGTAGTGTATGTAATGATCAAGACGGATCCATACTTAGCCAAACATGCATTAGGTTCTCCACGGGACTATGAGGAGCAACATGTGTGACATGATTCTCATTCCTTGAGAGGAACATCAAAGCTACCATCCTGAGAGAAACATAAGTAGTAAGGAGTCCCAATCGTAGCTCTATGCCTCCACACAATGTAGGAACATACTTGTAGTGTATGTATTGATCAAGACGGACCCATACTTAGCCAAACATGCATTAGGTTCTCCACGGGACTATGAGGAGCAACATGTGTGACATGATTCTCATTCCTTGAGAGGAACATCAAAGCTACCATCCTGAGAGAAACATAAGTAGTAAGGAGTCCCAATCGTAGCTCTATGCCTCCACACAATGTAGGAACATACTTGTAGTGTATGTAATGATCAAGACGGACCCATACTTAGCCAAACATGCATTAGGTTCTCCACGGGACTATGAGGAGCAACATGTGTGACATGATTCTCATTCCTTGAGAGGAACATCAAAGCTACCATCCTGAGAGAAACATAAGTAGTAAGGAGTCCCAATCGTAGCTCTATGCCTCCACACAATGTAGGAACATACTTGTAGTGTATGTAATGATCAAGACGGACCCATACTTAGCCAAACGTGCATTAGGTTCTCCACGGGACTATGAGGAGCAACATGTGTGACATGATTCTCATTCCTTGAGAGGAACATCAAAGCTACCATCTTGAGAGAAACATAAGTAGTAAGGAGTCCCAATCGTAGCTCTATGGCTCCACACAATGTAGAAACATACTTGTAGTGTATGTAATGATCAAGACGGATCCATACTTAGCCAAACATGCATTAGGTTCTCCACGGGACTATGAGGAGCAACATGTGTGACATGATTCTCATTCCTTGAGAGGAACATCAAAGCTACCATCCAGAGAGAAACATAAGTAGTAAGGAGTCCCAATCGTAGCTCTATGGCTCCACACAATGTAGAAACATACTTGTAGTGTATGTAATGATCAAGACGGACCCATACTTAGCCAAACATGCATTAGGTTATCCAAGGGACTATGAGGAGCAACATGTGTGACATGATTCTCATTCCTTGAGAGGAACATCAAAGCTACCATCCTGAGAGAAACATAAGTAGTAAGGAGTCCCAATCTAGCTCTATGCCTCCACACAATGTAGGAACATACTTGTAGTGTATGTATTGATCAAGACGGACCCATACTTAGCCAAACATGCATTAGGTTCTCCACGGGACTATGAGGAGCAACATGTGTGACATGATTCTCATTCCTTGAGAGGAACATCAAAGCTACCATCCTGAGAGAAACATAAGTAGTAAGGAGTCCCAATCGTAGCTCTATGCCTCCACACAATGTAGGAACATACTTGTAGTGTATGTAATGATCAAGACGGACCCATACTTAGCCAAACATGCATTAGGTTCTCCACGGGACTATGAGGAGCAACATGTGTGACATGATTCTCATTCCTTGAGAGGAACATCAAAGCTACCATCCTGAGAGAAACATAAGTAGTAAGGAGTCCCAATCGTAGCTCTATGCCTCCACACAATGTAGGAACATACTTGTAGTGTATGTAATGATCAAGACGGATCCATACTTAGCCAAACATGCATTAGGTTCTCCACGGGACTATGAGGAGCAACATGTGTGACATGATTCTCATTCCTTGAGAGGAACATCAAAGCTACCATCCTGAGAGAAACATAAGTAGTAAGGAGTCCCAATCGTAGCTCTATGGCTCCACACAATGTAGAAACATACTTGTAGTGTATGTAATGATCAAGACGGACCCATACTTAGCCATACATGCATTAGGTTATCCAAGGGACAATGAGGAGCAACATGTGTGACATGATTCTCATTCCTTGAGAGGAACATCAAAGCTACCATCCTGAGAGAAACATAAGTAGTAAGGAGTCCTAATCGTAGCTCTATGGCTCCACACAATGTAGAAACATACTTGTAGTGTATGTAATGATCAAGACGGATCCATACTTAGCCAAACATGCATTAGGTTCTCCACGGGACTATGAGGAGCAACATGTGTGACATGATTCTCATTCCTTGAGAGGAACATCAAAGCTACCATCCTGAGAGAAACATAAGTAGTAAGGAGTCCCAATCGTAGCTCTATGCCTCCACACAATGTAGGAACATACTTGTAGTGTATGTATTGATCAAGACGGACCCATACTTAGCCAAACATGCATTAGGTTCTCCACGGGACTATGAGGAGCAACATGTGTGACATGATTCTCATTCCTTGAGAGGAACATCAAAGCTACCATCCTGAGAGAAACATAAGTAGTAAGGAGTCCCAATCGTAGCTCTATGCCTCCACACAATGTAGGAACATACTTGTAGTGTATGTAATGATCAAGACGGACCCATACTTAGCCAAACATGCATTAGGTTCTCCACGGGACTATGAGGAGCAACATGTGTGACATGATTCTCATTCCTTGAGAGGAACATCAAAGCTACCATCCTGAGAGAAACATAAGTAGTAAGGAGTCCCAATCGTAGCTCTATGCCTCCACACAATGTAGGAACATACTTGTAGTGTATGTAATGATCAAGACGGACCCATACTTAGCCAAACGTGCATTAGGTTCTCCACGGGACTATGAGGAGCAACATGTGTGACATGATTCTCATTCCTTGAGAGGAACATCAAAGCTACCATCTTGAGAGAAACATAAGTAGTAAGGAGTCCCAATCGTAGCTCTATGGCTCCACACAATGTAGAAACATACTTGTAGTGTATGTAATGATCAAGACGGATCCATACTTAGCCAAACATGCATTAGGTTCTCCACGGGACTATGAGGAGCAACATGTGTGACATGATTCTCATTCCTTGAGAGGAACATCAAAGCTACCATCCAGAGAGAAACATAAGTAGTAAGGAGTCCCAATCGTAGCTCTATGGCTCCACACAATGTAGAAACATACTTGTAGTGTATGTAATGATCAAGACGGACCCATACTTAGCCAAACATGCATTAGGTTATCCAAGGGACTATGAGGAGCAACATGTGTGACATGATTCTCATTCCTTGAGAGGAACATCAAAGCTACCATCCTGAGAGAAACATAAGTAGTAAGGAGTCCCAATCTAGCTCTATGCCTCCACACAATGTAGGAACATACTTGTAGTGTATGTATTGATCAAGACGGACCCATACTTAGCCAAACATGCATTAGGTTCTCCACGGGACTATGAGGAGCAACATGTGTGACATGATTCTCATTCCTTGAGAGGAACATCAAAGCTACCATCCTGAGAGAAACATAAGTAGTAAGGAGTCCCAATCGTAGCTCTATGCCTCCACACAATGTAGGAACATACTTGTAGTGTATGTAATGATCAAGACGGACCCATACTTAGCCAAACATGCATTAGGTTCTCCACGGGACTATGAGGAGCAACATGTGTGACATGATTCTCATTCCTTGAGAGGAACATCAAAGCTACCATCCTGAGAGAAACATAAGTAGTAAGGAGTCCCAATCGTAGCTCTATGCCTCCACACAATGTAGGAACATACTTGTAGTGTATGTAATGATCAAGACGGATCCATACTTAGCCAAACATGCATTAGGTTCTCCACGGGACTATGAGGAGCAACATGTGTGACATGATTCTCATTCCTTGAGAGGAACATCAAAGCTACCATCCTGAGAGAAACATAAGTAGTAAGGAGTCCCAATCGTAGCTCTATGGCTCCACACAATGTAGAAACATACTTGTAGTGTATGTAATGATCAAGACGGACCCATACTTAGCCATACATGCATTAGGTTATCCAAGGGACAATGAGGAGCAACATGTGTGACATGATTCTCATTCCTTGAGAGGAACATCAAAGCTACCATCCTGAGAGAAACATAAGTAGTAAGGAGTCCTAATCGTAGCTCTATGGCTCCACACAATGTAGAAACATACTTGTAGTGTATGTAATGATCAAGACGGATCCATACTTAGCCAAACATGCATTAGGTTCTCCACGGGACTATGAGGAGCAACATGTGTGACATGATTCTCATTCCTTGAGAGGAACATCAAAGCTACCATCCTGAGAGAAACATAAGTAGTAAGGAGTCCCAATCGTAGCTCTATGCCTCCACACAATGTAGGAACATACTTGTAGTGTATGTATTGATCAAGACGGACCCATACTTAGCCAAACATGCATTAGGTTCTCCACGGGACTATGAGGAGCAACATGTGTGACATGATTCTCATTCCTTGAGAGGAACATCAAAGCTACCATCCTGAGAGAAACATAAGTAGTAAGGAGTCCCAATCGTAGCTCTATGCCTCCACACAATGTAGGAACATACTTGTAGTGTATGTAATGATCAAGACGGACCCATACTTAGCCAAACATGCATTAGGTTCTCCACGGGACTATGAGGAGCAACATGTGTGACATGATTCTCATTCCTTGAGAGGAACATCAAAGCTACCATCCTGAGAGAAACATAAGTAGTAAGGAGTCCCAATCGTAGCTCTATGCCTCCACACAATGTAGGAACATACTTGTAGTGTATGTAATGATCAAGACGGACCCATAATTAGCCAAACATGCATTAGGTTCTCCACGGGACTATGAGGAGCAACATGTGTGACATGATTCTCATTCCTTGAGAGGAACATCAAAGCTACCATCCTGAGAGAAACATAAGTAGTAAGGAGTCCCAATCGTAGCTCTATGCCTCCACACAATGTAGGAACATACTTGTAGTGTATGTAATGATCAAGACGGACCCATACTTAGCCAAACGTGCATTAGGTTCTCCACGGGACTATGAGGAGCAACATGTGTGACATGATTCTCATTCCTTGAGAGGAACATCAAAGCTACCATCTTGAGAGAAACATAAGTAGTAAGGAGTCCCAATCGTAGCTCTATGGCTCCACACAATGTAGAAACATACTTGTAGTGTATGTAATGATCAAGACGGATCCATACTTAGCCAAACATGCATTAGGTTCTCCAAGGGACTATGAGGAGCAACATGTGTGACATGATTCTCATTCCTTGAGAGGAACATCAAAGCTACCATCCTGAGAGAAACATAAGTAGTAAGGAGTCCCAATCGTAGCTCTATGCCTCCACACAATGTAGGAACATACTTGTAGTGTATGTATTGATCAAGACGGACCCATACTTAGCCAAACATGCATTAGGTTCTCCACGGGACTATGAGGAGCAACATGTGTGACATGATTCTCATTCCTTGAGAGGAACATCAAAGCTACCATCCTGAGAGAAACATAAGTAGTAAGGAGTCCCAATCGTAGCTCTATGCCTCCACACAATGTAGGAACATACTTGTAGTGTATGTAATGATCAAGACGGACCCATACTTAGCCAAACATGCATTAGGTTCTCCACGGGACTATGAGGAGCAACATGTGTGACATGATTCTCATTCCTTGAGAGGAACATCAAAGCTACCATCCTGAGAGAAACATAAGTAGTAAGGAGTCCCAATCGTAGCTCTATGCCTCCACACAATGTAGGAACATACTTGTAGTGTATGTAATGATCAAGACGGACCCATACTTAGCCAAACATGCATTAGGTTCTCCACGGGACTATGAGGAGCAACATGTGTGACATGATTCTCATTCCTTGAGAGGAACATCAAAGCTACCATCTTGAGAGAAACATAAGTAGTAAGGAGTCCCAATCGTAGCTCTATGGCTCCACACAATGTAGAAACATACTTGTAGTGTATGTAATGATCAAGACGGATCCATACTTAGCCAAACATGCATTAGGTTCTCCACGGGACTATGAGGAGCAACATGTGTGACATGATTCTCATTCCTTGAGAGGAACATCAAAGCTACCATCCTGAGAGAAACATAAGTAGTAAGGAGTCCCAATCGTAGCTCTATGGCTCCACACAATGTAGAAACATACTTGTAGTGTATGTAATGATCAAGACGGACCCATACTTAGCCATACATGCATTAGGTTATCCAAGGGACAATGAGGAGCAACATGTGTGACATGATTCTCATTCCTTGAGAGGAACATCAAAGCTACCATCCTGAGAGAAACATAAGTAGTAAGGAGTCCTAATCGTAGCTCTATGGCTCCACACAATGTAGAAACATACTTGTAGTGTATGTAATGATCAACACGGATCCATACTTAGCCAAACATGCATTAGGTTCTCCACGGGACTATGAGGAGCAACATGTGTGACATGATTATCATTCCTTGAGAGGAACATCAAAGCTACCATCCTGAGAGAAACATAAGTAGTAAGGAGTCCCAATCGTAGCTCTATGCCTCCACACAATGTAGGAACATACTTGTAGTGTATGTATTGATCAAGACGGACCCATACTTAGCCAAACATGCATTAGGTTCTCCACGGGACTATGAGGAGCAACATGTGTGACATGATTCTCATTCCTTGAGAGGAACATCAAAGCTACCATCCTGAGAGAAACATAAGTAGTAAGGAGTCCCAATCGTAGCTCTATGCCTCCACACAATGTAGGAACATACTTGTAGTGTATGTAATGATCAAGACGGACCCATACTTAGCCAAACATGCATTAGGTTCTCCACGGGACTATGAGGAGCAACATGTGTGACATGATTCTCATTCCTTGAGAGGAACATCAAAGCTACCATCCTGAGAGAAACATAAGTAGTAAGGAGTCCCAATCGTAGCTCTATGCCTCCACACAATGTAGGAACATACTTGTAGTGTATGTAATGATCAAGACGGACCCATACTTAGCCAAACATGCATTAGGTTCTCCACGGGACTATGAGGAGCAACATGTGTGACATGATTCTCATTCCTTGAGAGGAACATCAAAGCTACCATCTTGAGAGAAACATAAGTAGTAAGGAGTCCCAATCGTAGCTCTATGGCTCCACACAATGTAGAAACATACTTGTAGTGTATGTAATGATCAAGACGGATCCATACTTAGCCAAACATGCATTAGGTTCTCCACGGGACTATGAGGAGCAACATGTGTGACATGATTCTCATTCCTTGAGAAGAACATCAAAGCTACCATCCTGAGAGAAACATAAGTAGTAAGGAGTCCCAATCGTAGCTCTATGGCTCCACACAATGTAGAAACATACTTGTAGTGTATGTAATGATCAAGACGGATCCATCTTAGCCAAACATGCATTAGGTTCTCCACGGGACTATGAGGAGCAACATGTGTGACATGATTCTCATTCCTTGAGAGGAACATCAAAGCTACCATCCTGAGAGAAACATAAGTAGTAAGGAGTCCCAATCGTAGCTCTATGCCTCCACACAATGTAGGAACATACTTGTAGTGTATGTATTGATCAAGACGGACCCATACTTAGCCAAACATGCATTAGGTTCTCCACGGGACTATGAGGAGCAACATGTGTGACATGATTCTCATTCCTTGAGAGGAACATCAAAGCTACCATCCTGAGAGAAACATAAGTAGTAAGGAGTCCCAATCGTAGCTCTATGCCTCCACACAATGTAGGAACATACTTGTAGTGTATGTAATGATCAAGACGGACCCATACTTAGCCAAACATGCATTAGGTTCTCCACGGGACTATGAGGAGCAACATGTGTGACATGATTCTCATTCCTTGAGAGGAACATCAAAGCTACCATCCTGAGAGAAACATAAGTAGTAAGGAGTCCCAATCGTAGCTCTATGCCTCCACACAATGTAGGAACATACTTGTAGTGTATGTAATGATCAAGACGGACCCATACTTAGCCAAACATGCATTAGGTTCTCCACGGGACTATGAGGAGCAACATGTGTGACATGATTCTCATTCCTTGAGAGGAACATCAAAGCTACCATCCTGAGAGAAACATAAGTAGTAAGGAGTCCCAATCGTAGCTCTATGCCTCCACACAATGTAGGAACATACTTGTAGTGTATGTATTGATCAAGACGGACCCATACTTAGCCAAACATGCATTAGGTTCTCCACGGGACTATGAGGAGCAACATGTGTGACATGATTCTCATTCCTTGAGAGGAACATCAAAGCTACCATCCTGAGAGAAACATAAGTAGTAAGGAGTCCCAATCGTAGCTCTATGCCTCCACACAATGTAGGAACATACTTGTAGTGTATGTAATGATCAAGACGGACCCATACTTAGCCAAACATGCATTAGGTTCTCCACGGGACTATGAGGAGCAACATGTGTGACATGATTCTCATTCCTTGAGAGGAACATCAAAGCTACCATCCTGAGAGAAACATAAGTAGTAAGGAGTCCCAATCGTAGCTCTATGCCTCCACACAATGTAGGAACATACTTGTAGTGTATGTAATGATCAAGACGGACCCATACTTAGCCAAACATGCATTAGGTTCTCCACGGGACTATGAGGAGCAACATGTGTGACATGATTCTCATTCCTTGAGAGGAACATCAAAGCTACCATCTTGAGAGAAACATAAGTAGTAAGGAGTCCCAATCGTAGCTCTATGGCTCCACACAATGTAGAAACATACTTGTAGTGTATGTAATGATCAAGACAGATCCATACTTAGCCAAACATGCATTAGGTTCTCCACGGGACTATGAGGAGCAACATGTGTGACATGATTCTCATTCCTTGAGAGGAACATCAAAGCTACCATCCTGAGAGAAACATAAGTAGTAAGGAGTCCCAATCGTAGCTCTATGGCTCCACACAATGTAGAAACATACTTGTAGTGTATGTAATGATCAAGACGGACCCATACTTAGCCATACATGCATTAGGTTATCCAAGGGACAATGAGGAGCAACATGTGTGACATGATTCTCATTCCTTGAGAGGAACATCAAAGCTACCATCCTGAGAGAAACATAAGTAGTAAGGAGTCCTAATCGTAGCTCTATGGCTCCACACAATGTAGAAACATACTTGTAGTGTATGTAATGATCAAGACGGATCCATACTTAGCCAAACATGCATTAGGTTCTCCACGGGACTATGAGGAGCAACATGTGTGACATGATTCTCATTCCTTGAGAGGAACATCAAAGCTACCATCCTGAGAGAAACATAAGTAGTAAGGAGTCCCAATCGTAGCTCTATGCCTCCACACAATGTAGGAACATACTTGTAGTGTATGTATTGATCAAGACGGACCCATACTTAGCCAAACATGCATTAGGTTCTCCACGGGACTATGAGGAGCAACATGTGTGACATGATTCTCATTCCTTGAGAGGAACATCAAAGCTACCATCCTGAGAGAAACATAAGTAGTAAGGAGTCCCAATCGTAGCTCTATGCCTCCACACAATGTAGGAACATACTTGTAGTGTATGTAATGATCAAGACGGACCCATACTTAGCCAAACATGCATTAGGTTCTCCACGGGACTATGAGGAGCAACATGTGTGACATGATTCTCATTCCTTGAGAGGAACATCAAAGCTACCATCCTGAGAGAAACATAAGTAGTAAGGAGTCCCAATCGTAGCTCTATGCCTCCACACAATGTAGGAACATACTTGTAGTGTATGTAATGATCAAGACGGACCCATACTTAGCCAAACATGCATTAGGTTCTCCACGGGACTATGAGGAGCAACATGTGTGACATGATTCTCATTCCTTGAGAGGAACATCAAAGCTACCATCTTGAGAGAAACATAAGTAGTAAGGAGTCCCAATCGTAGCTCTATGGCTCCACACAATGTAGAAACATACTTGTAGTGTATGTAATGATCAAGACGGATCCATACTTAGCCAAACATGCATTAGGTTCTCCACGGGACTATGAGGAGCAACATGTGTGACATGATTCTCATTCCTTGAGAGGAACATCAAAGCTACCATCCTGAGAGAAACATAAGTAGTAAGGAGTCCCAATCGTAGCTCTATGGCTCCACACAATGTAGAAACATACTTGTAGTGTATGTAATGATCAAGACGGACCCATACTTAGCCATACATGCATTAGGTTATCCAAGGGACAATGAGGAGCAACATGTGTGACATGATTCTCATTCCTTGAGAGGAACATCAAAGCTACCATCCTGAGAGAAACATAAGTAGTAAGGAGTCCTAATCGTAGCTCTATGGCTCCACACAATGTAGAAACATACTTGTAGTGTATGTAATGATCAAGACGGATCCATACTTAGCCAAACATGCATTAGGTTCTCCACGGGACTATGAGGAGCAACATGTGTGACATGATTCTCATTCCTTGAGAGGAACATCAAAGCTACCATCCTGAGAGAAACATAAGTAGTAAGGAGTCCCAATCGTAGCTCTATGCCTCCACACAATGTAGGAACATACTTGTAGTGTATGTATTGATCAAGACGGACCCATACTTAGCCAAACATGCATTAGGTTCTCCACGGGACTATGAGGAGCAACATGTGTGACATGATTCTCATTCCTTGAGAGGAACATCAAAGCTACCATCCTGAGAGAAACATAAGTAGTAAGGAGTCCCAATCGTAGCTCTATGCCTCCACACAATGTAGGAACATACTTGTAGTGTATGTAATGATCAAGACGGACCCATACTTAGCCAAACATGCATTAGGTTCTCCACGGGACTATGAGGAGCAACATGTGTGACATGATTCTCATTCCTTGAGAGGAACATCAAAGCTACCATCCTGAGAGAAACATAAGTAGTAAGGAGTCCCAATCGTAGCTCTATGCCTCCACACAATGTAGGAACATACTTGTAGTGTATGTAATGATCAAGACGGACCCATACTTAGCCAAACATGCATTAGGTTCTCCACGGGACTATGAGGAGCAACATGTGTGACATGATTTTCATTCCTTGAGAGGAACATCAAAGCTACCATCTTGAGAGAAACATAAGTAGTAAGGAGTCCCAATCGTAGCTCTATGGCTCCACACAATGTAGAAACATACTTGTAGTGTATGTAATGATCAAGACGGATCCATACTTAGCCAAACATGCATTAGGTTCTCCACGGGACTATGAGGAGCAACATGTGTGACATGATTCTCATTCCTTGAGAAGAACATCAAAGCTACCATCCTGAGAGAAACATAAGTAGTAAGGAGTCCCAATCGTAGCTCTATGGCTCCACACAATGTAGAAACATACTTGTAGTGTATGTAATGATCAAGACGGATCCATACTTAGCCAAACATGCATTAGGTTCTCCACGGGACTATGAGGAGCAACATGTGTGACATGATTCTCATTCCTTGAGAGGAACATCAAAGCTACCATCCTGAGAGAAACATAAGTAGTAAGGAGTCCCAATCGTAGCTCTATGCCTCCACACAATGTAGGAACATACTTGTAGTGTATGTATTGATCAAGACGGACCCATACTTAGCCAAACATGCATTAGGTTCTCCACGGGACTATGAGGAGCAACATGTGTGACATGATTCTCATTCCTTGAGAGGAACATCAAAGCTACCATCCTGAGAGAAACATAAGTAGTAAGGAGTCCCAATCGTAGCTCTATGCCTCCACACAATGTAGGAACATACTTGTAGTGTATGTAATGATCAAGACGGACCCATACTTAGCCAAACGTGCATTAGGTTCTCCACGGGACTATGAGGAGCAACATGTGTGACATGATTCTCATTCCTTGAGAGGAACATCAAAGCTACCATCTTGAGAGAAACATAAGTAGTAAGGAGTCCCAATCGTAGCTCTATGGCTCCACACAATGTAGAAACATACTTGTAGTGTATGTAATGATCAAGACGGATCCATACTTAGCCAAACATGCATTAGGTTCTCCACGGGACTATGAGGAGCAACATGTGTGACATGATTCTCATTCCTTGAGAGGAACATCAAAGCTACCATCCAGAGAGAAACATAAGTAGTAAGGAGTCCCAATCGTAGCTCTATGGCTCCACACAATGTAGAAACATACTTGTAGTGTATGTAATGATCAAGACGGACCCATACTTAGCCAAACATGCATTAGGTTCTCCACGGGACTATGAGGAGCAACATGTGTGACATGATTCTCATTCCTTGAGAGGAACATCAAAGCTACCATCCTGAGAGAAACATAAGTAGTAAGGAGTCCCAATCGTAGCTCTATGCCTCCACACAATGTAGGAACATACTTGTAGTGTATGTAATGATCAAGACGGACCCATACTTAGCCAAACATGCATTAGGTTCTCCACGGGACTATGAGGAGCAACATGTGTGACATGATTTTCATTCCTTGAGAGGAACATCAAAGCTACCATCTTGAGAGAAACATAAGTAGTAAGGAGTCCCAATCGTAGCTCTATGGCTCCACACAATGTAGAAACATACTTGTAGTGTATGTAATGATCAAGACGGATCCATACTTAGCCAAACATGCATTAGGTTCTCCACGGGACTATGAGGAGCAACATGTGTGACATGATTCTCATTCCTTGAGAAGAACATCAAAGCTACCATCCTGAGAGAAACATAAGTAGTAAGGAGTCCCAATCGTAGCTCTATGGCTCCACACAATGTAGAAACATACTTGTAGTGTATGTAATGATCAAGACGGATCCATACTTAGCCAAACATGCATTAGGTTCTCCACGGGACTATGAGGAGCAACATGTGTGACATGATTCTCATTCCTTGAGAGGAACATCAAAGCTACCATCCTGAGAGAAACATAAGTAGTAAGGAGTCCCAATCGTAGCTCTATGCCTCCACACAATGTAGGAACATACTTGTAGTGTATGTATTGATCAAGACGGACCCATACTTAGCCAAACATGCATTAGGTTCTCCACGGGACTATGAGGAGCAACATGTGTGACATGATTCTCATTCCTTGAGAGGAACATCAAAGCTACCATCCTGAGAGAAACATAAGTAGTAAGGAGTCCCAATCGTAGCTCTATGGCTCCACACAATGTAGGAACATACTTGTAGTGTATGTAATGATCAAGACGGACCCATACTTAGCCAAACGTGCATTAGGTTCTCCACGGGACTATGAGGAGCAACATGTGTGACATGATTCTCATTCCTTGAGAGGAACATCAAAGCTACCATCTTGAGAGAAACATAAGTAGTAAGGAGTCCCAATCGTAGCTCTATGGCTCCACACAATGTAGAAACATACTTGTAGTGTATGTAATGATCAAGACGGATCCATACTTAGCCAAACATGCATTAGGTTCTCCACGGGACTATGAGGAGCAACATGTGTGACATGATTCTCATTCCTTGAGAGGAACATCAAAGCTACCATCCAGAGAGAAACATAAGTAGTAAGGAGTCCCAATCGTAGCTCTATGCCTCCACACAATGTAGGAACATACTTGTAGTGTATGTATTGATCAAGACGGACCCATACTTAGCCAAACATGCATTAGGTTCTCCACGGGACTATGAGGAGCAACATGTGTGACATGATTCTCATTCCTTGAGAGGAACATCAAAGCTACCATCCTGAGAGAAACATAAGTAGTAAGGAGTCCCAATCGTAGCTCTATGCCTCCACACAATGTAGGAACATACTTGTAGTGTATGTAATGATCAAGACGGACCCATACTTAGCCAAACATGCATTAGGTTCTCCACGGGACTATGAGGAGCAACATGTGTGACATGATTCTCATTCCTTGAGAGGAACATCAAAGCTACCATCCTGAGAGAAACATAAGTAGTAAGGAGTCCCAATCGTAGCTCTATGCCTCCACACAATGTAGGAACATACTTGTAGTGTATGTAATGATCAAGACGGACCCATACTTAGCCAAACGTGCATTAGGTTCTCCACGGGACTATGAGGAGCAACATGTGTGACATGATTCTCATTCCTTGAGAGGAACATCAAAGCTACCATCTTGAGAGAAACATAAGTAGTAAGGAGTCCCAATCGTAGCTCTATGGCTCCACACAATGTAGAAACATACTTGTAGTGTATGTAATGATCAAGACGGATCCATACTTAGCCAAACATGCATTAGGTTCTCCACGGGACTATGAGGAGCAACATGTGTGACATGATTCTCATTCCTTGAGAGGAACATCAAAGCTACCATCCAGAGAGAAACATAAGTAGTAAGGAGTCCCAATCGTAGCTCTATGGCTCCACACAATGTAGAAACATACTTGTAGTGTATGTAATGATCAAGACGGACCCATACTTAGCCAAACATGCATTAGGTTCTCCACGGGACTATGAGGAGCAACATGTGTGACATGATTCTCATTCCTTGAGAGGAACATCAAAGCTACCATCCTGAGAGAAACATAAGTAGTAAGGAGTCCCAATCGTAGCTCTATGCCTCCACACAATGTAGGAACATACTTGTAGTGTATGTAATGATCAAGACGGACCCATACTTAGCCAAACATGCATTAGGTTCTCCACGGGACTATGAGGAGCAACATGTGTGACATGATTTTCATTCCTTGAGAGGAACATCAAAGCTACCATCTTGAGAGAAACATAAGTAGTAAGGAGTCCCAATCGTAGCTCTATGGCTCCACACAATGTAGAAACATACTTGTAGTGTATGTAATGATCAAGACGGATCCATACTTAGCCAAACATGCATTAGGTTCTCCACGGGACTATGAGGAGCAACATGTGTGACATGATTCTCATTCCTTGAGAAGAACATCAAAGCTACCATCCTGAGAGAAACATAAGTAGTAAGGAGTCCCAATCGTAGCTCTATGGCTCCACACAATGTAGAAACATACTTGTAGTGTATGTAATGATCAAGACGGATCCATACTTAGCCAAACATGCATTAGGTTCTCCACGGGACTATGAGGAGCAACATGTGTGACATGATTCTCATTCCTTGAGAGGAACATCAAAGCTACCATCCTGAGAGAAACATAAGTAGTAAGGAGTCCCAATCGTAGCTCTATGCCTCCACACAATGTAGGAACATACTTGTAGTGTATGTATTGATCAAGACGGACCCATACTTAGCCAAACATGCATTAGGTTCTCCACGGGACTATGAGGAGCAACATGTGTGACATGATTCTCATTCCTTGAGAGGAACATCAAAGCTACCATCCTGAGAGAAACATAAGTAGTAAGGAGTCCCAATCGTAGCTCTATGCCTCCACACAATGTAGGAACATACTTGTAGTGTATGTAATGATCAAGACGGACCCATACTTAGCCAAACATGCATTAGGTTCTCCACGGGACTATGAGGAGCAACATGTGTGACATGATTCTCATTCCTTGAGAGGAACATCAAAGCTACCATCCTGAGAGAAACATAAGTAGTAAGGAGTCCCAATCGTAGCTCTATGCCTCCACACAATGTAGGAACATACTTGTAGTGTATGTAATGATCAAGACGGACCCATACTTAGCCAAACGTGCATTAGGTTCTCCACGGGACTATGAGGAGCAACATGTGTGACATGATTCTCATTCCTTGAGAGGAACATCAAAGCTACCATCTTGAGAGAAACATAAGTAGTAAGGAGTCCCAATCGTAGCTCTATGGCTCCACACAATGTAGAAACATACTTGTAGTGTATGTAATGATCAAGACGGATCCATACTTAGCCAAACATGCATTAGGTTCTCCACGGGACTATGAGGAGCAACATGTGTGACATGATTCTCATTCCTTGAGAGGAACATCAAAGCTACCATCCAGAGAGAAACATAAGTAGTAAGGAGTCCCAATCGTAGCTCTATGGCTCCACACAATGTAGAAACATACTTGTAGTGTATGTAATGATCAAGACGGACCCATACTTAGCCAAACATGCATTAGGTTATCCAAGGGACTATGAGGAGCAACATGTGTGACATGATTCTCATTCCTTGAGAGGAACATCAAAGCTACCATCCTGAGAGAAACATAAGTAGTAAGGAGTCCCAATCTAGCTCTATGCCTCCACACAATGTAGGAACATACTTGTAGTGTATGTATTGATCAAGACGGACCCATACTTAGCCAAACATGCATTAGGTTCTCCACGGGACTATGAGGAGCAACATGTGTGACATGATTCTCATTCCTTGAGAGGAACATCAAAGCTACCATCCTGAGAGAAACATAAGTAGTAAGGAGTCCCAATCGTAGCTCTATGCCTCCACACAATGTAGGAACATACTTGTAGTGTATGTAATGATCAAGACGGACCCATACTTAGCCAAACATGCATTAGGTTCTCCACGGGACTATGAGGAGCAACATGTGTGACATGATTCTCATTCCTTGAGAGGAACATCAAAGCTACCATCCTGAGAGAAACATAAGTAGTAAGGAGTCCCAATCGTAGCTCTATGCCTCCACACAATGTAGGAACATACTTGTAGTGTATGTAATGATCAAGACGGATCCATACTTAGCCAAACATGCATTAGGTTCTCCACGGGACTATGAGGAGCAACATGTGTGACATGATTCTCATTCCTTGAGAGGAACATCAAAGCTACCATCCTGAGAGAAACATAAGTAGTAAGGAGTCCCAATCGTAGCTCTATGGCTCCACACAATGTAGAAACATACTTGTAGTGTATGTAATGATCAAGACGGACCCATACTTAGCCATACATGCATTAGGTTATCCAAGGGACAATGAGGAGCAACATGTGTGACATGATTCTCATTCCTTGAGAGGAACATCAAAGCTACCATCCTGAGAGAAACATAAGTAGTAAGGAGTCCTAATCGTAGCTCTATGGCTCCACACAATGTAGAAACATACTTGTAGTGTATGTAATGATCAAGACGGATCCATACTTAGCCAAACATGCATTAGGTTCTCCACGGGACTATGAGGAGCAACATGTGTGACATGATTCTCATTCCTTGAGAGGAACATCAAAGCTACCATCCTGAGAGAAACATAAGTAGTAAGGAGTCCCAATCGTAGCTCTATGCCTCCACACAATGTAGGAACATACTTGTAGTGTATGTATTGATCAAGACGGACCCATACTTAGCCAAACATGCATTAGGTTCTCCACGGGACTATGAGGAGCAACATGTGTGACATGATTCTCATTCCTTGAGAGGAACATCAAAGCTACCATCCTGAGAGAAACATAAGTAGTAAGGAGTCCCAATCGTAGCTCTATGCCTCCACACAATGTAGGAACATACTTGTAGTGTATGTAATGATCAAGACGGACCCATACTTAGCCAAACATGCATTAGGTTCTCCACGGGACTATGAGGAGCAACATGTGTGACATGATTCTCATTCCTTGAGAGGAACATCAAAGCTACCATCCTGAGAGAAACATAAGTAGTAAGGAGTCCCAATCGTAGCTCTATGCCTCCACACAATGTAGGAACATACTTGTAGTGTATGTAATGATCAAGACGGACCCATACTTAGCCAAACGTGCATTAGGTTCTCCACGGGACTATGAGGAGCAACATGTGTGACATGATTCTCATTCCTTGAGAGGAACATCAAAGCTACCATCTTGAGAGAAACATAAGTAGTAAGGAGTCCCAATCGTAGCTCTATGGCTCCACACAATGTAGAAACATACTTGTAGTGTATGTAATGATCAAGACGGATCCATACTTAGCCAAACATGCATTAGGTTCTCCACGGGACTATGAGGAGCAACATGTGTGACATGATTCTCATTCCTTGAGAGGAACATCAAAGCTACCATCCAGAGAGAAACATAAGTAGTAAGGAGTCCCAATCGTAGCTCTATGGCTCCACACAATGTAGAAACATACTTGTAGTGTATGTAATGATCAAGACGGACCCATACTTAGCCAAACATGCATTAGGTTATCCAAGGGACTATGAGGAGCAACATGTGTGACATGATTCTCATTCCTTGAGAGGAACATCAAAGCTACCATCCTGAGAGAAACATAAGTAGTAAGGAGTCCCAATCTAGCTCTATGCCTCCACACAATGTAGGAACATACTTGTAGTGTATGTATTGATCAAGACGGACCCATACTTAGCCAAACATGCATTAGGTTCTCCACGGGACTATGAGGAGCAACATGTGTGACATGATTCTCATTCCTTGAGAGGAACATCAAAGCTACCATCCTGAGAGAAACATAAGTAGTAAGGAGTCCCAATCGTAGCTCTATGCCTCCACACAATGTAGGAACATACTTGTAGTGTATGTAATGATCAAGACGGACCCATACTTAGCCAAACATGCATTAGGTTCTCCACGGGACTATGAGGAGCAACATGTGTGACATGATTCTCATTCCTTGAGAGGAACATCAAAGCTACCATCCTGAGAGAAACATAAGTAGTAAGGAGTCCCAATCGTAGCTCTATGCCTCCACACAATGTAGGAACATACTTGTAGTGTATGTAATGATCAAGACGGATCCATACTTAGCCAAACATGCATTAGGTTCTCCACGGGACTATGAGGAGCAACATGTGTGACATGATTCTCATTCCTTGAGAGGAACATCAAAGCTACCATCCTGAGAGAAACATAAGTAGTAAGGAGTCCCAATCGTAGCTCTATGGCTCCACACAATGTAGAAACATACTTGTAGTGTATGTAATGATCAAGACGGACCCATACTTAGCCATACATGCATTAGGTTATCCAAGGGACAATGAGGAGCAACATGTGTGACATGATTCTCATTCCTTGAGAGGAACATCAAAGCTACCATCCTGAGAGAAACATAAGTAGTAAGGAGTCCTAATCGTAGCTCTATGGCTCCACACAATGTAGAAACATACTTGTAGTGTATGTAATGATCAAGACGGATCCATACTTAGCCAAACATGCATTAGGTTCTCCACGGGACTATGAGGAGCAACATGTGTGACATGATTCTCATTCCTTGAGAGGAACATCAAAGCTACCATCCTGAGAGAAACATAAGTAGTAAGGAGTCCCAATCGTAGCTCTATGCCTCCACACAATGTAGGAACATACTTGTAGTGTATGTATTGATCAAGACGGACCCATACTTAGCCAAACATGCATTAGGTTCTCCACGGGACTATGAGGAGCAACATGTGTGACATGATTCTCATTCCTTGAGAGGAACATCAAAGCTACCATCCTGAGAGAAACATAAGTAGTAAGGAGTCCCAATCGTAGCTCTATGCCTCCACACAATGTAGGAACATACTTGTAGTGTATGTAATGATCAAGACGGACCCATACTTAGCCAAACATGCATTAGGTTCTCCACGGGACTATGAGGAGCAACATGTGTGACATGATTCTCATTCCTTGAGAGGAACATCAAAGCTACCATCCTGAGAGAAACATAAGTAGTAAGGAGTCCCAATCGTAGCTCTATGCCTCCACACAATGTAGGAACATACTTGTAGTGTATGTAATGATCAAGACGGACCCATAATTAGCCAAACATGCATTAGGTTCTCCACGGGACTATGAGGAGCAACATGTGTGACATGATTCTCATTCCTTGAGAGGAACATCAAAGCTACCATCCTGAGAGAAACATAAGTAGTAAGGAGTCCCAATCGTAGCTCTATGCCTCCACACAATGTAGGAACATACTTGTAGTGTATGTAATGATCAAGACGGACCCATACTTAGCCAAACGTGCATTAGGTTCTCCACGGGACTATGAGGAGCAACATGTGTGACATGATTCTCATTCCTTGAGAGGAACATCAAAGCTACCATCTTGAGAGAAACATAAGTAGTAAGGAGTCCCAATCGTAGCTCTATGGCTCCACACAATGTAGAAACATACTTGTAGTGTATGTAATGATCAAGACGGATCCATACTTAGCCAAACATGCATTAGGTTCTCCAAGGGACTATGAGGAGCAACATGTGTGACATGATTCTCATTCCTTGAGAGGAACATCAAAGCTACCATCCTGAGAGAAACATAAGTAGTAAGGAGTCCCAATCGTAGCTCTATGCCTCCACACAATGTAGGAACATACTTGTAGTGTATGTATTGATCAAGACGGACCCATACTTAGCCAAACATGCATTAGGTTCTCCACGGGACTATGAGGAGCAACATGTGTGACATGATTCTCATTCCTTGAGAGGAACATCAAAGCTACCATCCTGAGAGAAACATAAGTAGTAAGGAGTCCCAATCGTAGCTCTATGCCTCCACACAATGTAGGAACATACTTGTAGTGTATGTAATGATCAAGACGGACCCATACTTAGCCAAACATGCATTAGGTTCTCCACGGGACTATGAGGAGCAACATGTGTGACATGATTCTCATTCCTTGAGAGGAACATCAAAGCTACCATCCTGAGAGAAACATAAGTAGTAAGGAGTCCCAATCGTAGCTCTATGCCTCCACACAATGTAGGAACATACTTGTAGTGTATGTAATGATCAAGACGGACCCATACTTAGCCAAACATGCATTAGGTTCTCCACGGGACTATGAGGAGCAACATGTGTGACATGATTCTCATTCCTTGAGAGGAACATCAAAGCTACCATCTTGAGAGAAACATAAGTAGTAAGGAGTCCCAATCGTAGCTCTATGGCTCCACACAATGTAGAAACATACTTGTAGTGTATGTAATGATCAAGACGGATCCATACTTAGCCAAACATGCATTAGGTTCTCCACGGGACTATGAGGAGCAACATGTGTGACATGATTCTCATTCCTTGAGAGGAACATCAAAGCTACCATCCTGAGAGAAACATAAGTAGTAAGGAGTCCCAATCGTAGCTCTATGGCTCCACACAATGTAGAAACATACTTGTAGTGTATGTAATGATCAAGACGGACCCATACTTAGCCATACATGCATTAGGTTATCCAAGGGACAATGAGGAGCAACATGTGTGACATGATTCTCATTCCTTGAGAGGAACATCAAAGCTACCATCCTGAGAGAAACATAAGTAGTAAGGAGTCCTAATCGTAGCTCTATGGCTCCACACAATGTAGAAACATACTTGTAGTGTATGTAATGATCAACACGGATCCATACTTAGCCAAACATGCATTAGGTTCTCCACGGGACTATGAGGAGCAACATGTGTGACATGATTATCATTCCTTGAGAGGAACATCAAAGCTACCATCCTGAGAGAAACATAAGTAGTAAGGAGTCCCAATCGTAGCTCTATGCCTCCACACAATGTAGGAACATACTTGTAGTGTATGTATTGATCAAGACGGACCCATACTTAGCCAAACATGCATTAGGTTCTCCACGGGACTATGAGGAGCAACATGTGTGACATGATTCTCATTCCTTGAGAGGAACATCAAAGCTACCATCCTGAGAGAAACATAAGTAGTAAGGAGTCCCAATCGTAGCTCTATGCCTCCACACAATGTAGGAACATACTTGTAGTGTATGTAATGATCAAGACGGACCCATACTTAGCCAAACATGCATTAGGTTCTCCACGGGACTATGAGGAGCAACATGTGTGACATGATTCTCATTCCTTGAGAGGAACATCAAAGCTACCATCCTGAGAGAAACATAAGTAGTAAGGAGTCCCAATCGTAGCTCTATGCCTCCACACAATGTAGGAACATACTTGTAGTGTATGTAATGATCAAGACGGACCCATACTTAGCCAAACATGCATTAGGTTCTCCACGGGACTATGAGGAGCAACATGTGTGACATGATTCTCATTCCTTGAGAGGAACATCAAAGCTACCATCTTGAGAGAAACATAAGTAGTAAGGAGTCCCAATCGTAGCTCTATGGCTCCACACAATGTAGAAACATACTTGTAGTGTATGTAATGATCAAGACGGATCCATACTTAGCCAAACATGCATTAGGTTCTCCACGGGACTATGAGGAGCAACATGTGTGACATGATTCTCATTCCTTGAGAAGAACATCAAAGCTACCATCCTGAGAGAAACATAAGTAGTAAGGAGTCCCAATCGTAGCTCTATGGCTCCACACAATGTAGAAACATACTTGTAGTGTATGTAATGATCAAGACGGATCCATCTTAGCCAAACATGCATTAGGTTCTCCACGGGACTATGAGGAGCAACATGTGTGACATGATTCTCATTCCTTGAGAGGAACATCAAAGCTACCATCCTGAGAGAAACATAAGTAGTAAGGAGTCCCAATCGTAGCTCTATGCCTCCACACAATGTAGGAACATACTTGTAGTGTATGTATTGATCAAGACGGACCCATACTTAGCCAAACATGCATTAGGTTCTCCACGGGACTATGAGGAGCAACATGTGTGACATGATTCTCATTCCTTGAGAGGAACATCAAAGCTACCATCCTGAGAGAAACATAAGTAGTAAGGAGTCCCAATCGTAGCTCTATGCCTCCACACAATGTAGGAACATACTTGTAGTGTATGTAATGATCAAGACGGACCCATACTTAGCCAAACATGCATTAGGTTCTCCACGGGACTATGAGGAGCAACATGTGTGACATGATTCTCATTCCTTGAGAGGAACATCAAAGCTACCATCCTGAGAGAAACATAAGTAGTAAGGAGTCCCAATCGTAGCTCTATGCCTCCACACAATGTAGGAACATACTTGTAGTGTATGTAATGATCAAGACGGACCCATACTTAGCCAAACATGCATTAGGTTCTCCACGGGACTATGAGGAGCAACATGTGTGACATGATTCTCATTCCTTGAGAGGAACATCAAAGCTACCATCCTGAGAGAAACATAAGTAGTAAGGAGTCCCAATCGTAGCTCTATGCCTCCACACAATGTAGGAACATACTTGTAGTGTATGTATTGATCAAGACGGACCCATACTTAGCCAAACATGCATTAGGTTCTCCACGGGACTATGAGGAGCAACATGTGTGACATGATTCTCATTCCTTGAGAGGAACATCAAAGCTACCATCCTGAGAGAAACATAAGTAGTAAGGAGTCCCAATCGTAGCTCTATGCCTCCACACAATGTAGGAACATACTTGTAGTGTATGTAATGATCAAGACGGACCCATACTTAGCCAAACATGCATTAGGTTCTCCACGGGACTATGAGGAGCAACATGTGTGACATGATTCTCATTCCTTGAGAGGAACATCAAAGCTACCATCCTGAGAGAAACATAAGTAGTAAGGAGTCCCAATCGTAGCTCTATGCCTCCACACAATGTAGGAACATACTTGTAGTGTATGTAATGATCAAGACGGACCCATACTTAGCCAAACATGCATTAGGTTCTCCACGGGACTATGAGGAGCAACATGTGTGACATGATTCTCATTCCTTGAGAGGAACATCAAAGCTACCATCTTGAGAGAAACATAAGTAGTAAGGAGTCCCAATCGTAGCTCTATGGCTCCACACAATGTAGAAACATACTTGTAGTGTATGTAATGATCAAGACAGATCCATACTTAGCCAAACATGCATTAGGTTCTCCACGGGACTATGAGGAGCAACATGTGTGACATGATTCTCATTCCTTGAGAGGAACATCAAAGCTACCATCCTGAGAGAAACATAAGTAGTAAGGAGTCCCAATCGTAGCTCTATGGCTCCACACAATGTAGAAACATACTTGTAGTGTATGTAATGATCAAGACGGACCCATACTTAGCCATACATGCATTAGGTTATCCAAGGGACAATGAGGAGCAACATGTGTGACATGATTCTCATTCCTTGAGAGGAACATCAAAGCTACCATCCTGAGAGAAACATAAGTAGTAAGGAGTCCTAATCGTAGCTCTATGGCTCCACACAATGTAGAAACATACTTGTAGTGTATGTAATGATCAAGACGGATCCATACTTAGCCAAACATGCATTAGGTTCTCCACGGGACTATGAGGAGCAACATGTGTGACATGATTCTCATTCCTTGAGAGGAACATCAAAGCTACCATCCTGAGAGAAACATAAGTAGTAAGGAGTCCCAATCGTAGCTCTATGCCTCCACACAATGTAGGAACATACTTGTAGTGTATGTATTGATCAAGACGGACCCATACTTAGCCAAACATGCATTAGGTTCTCCACGGGACTATGAGGAGCAACATGTGTGACATGATTCTCATTCCTTGAGAGGAACATCAAAGCTACCATCCTGAGAGAAACATAAGTAGTAAGGAGTCCCAATCGTAGCTCTATGCCTCCACACAATGTAGGAACATACTTGTAGTGTATGTAATGATCAAGACGGACCCATACTTAGCCAAACATGCATTAGGTTCTCCACGGGACTATGAGGAGCAACATGTGTGACATGATTCTCATTCCTTGAGAGGAACATCAAAGCTACCATCCTGAGAGAAACATAAGTAGTAAGGAGTCCCAATCGTAGCTCTATGCCTCCACACAATGTAGGAACATACTTGTAGTGTATGTAATGATCAAGACGGACCCATACTTAGCCAAACATGCATTAGGTTCTCCACGGGACTATGAGGAGCAACATGTGTGACATGATTCTCATTCCTTGAGAGGAACATCAAAGCTACCATCTTGAGAGAAACATAAGTAGTAAGGAGTCCCAATCGTAGCTCTATGGCTCCACACAATGTAGAAACATACTTGTAGTGTATGTAATGATCAAGACGGATCCATACTTAGCCAAACATGCATTAGGTTCTCCACGGGACTATGAGGAGCAACATGTGTGACATGATTCTCATTCCTTGAGAGGAACATCAAAGCTACCATCTTGAGAGAAACATAAGTAGTAAGGAGTCCCAATCGTAGCTCTATGGCTCCACACAATGTAGAAACATACTTGTAGTGTATGTAATGATCAAGACGGACCCATACTTAGCGAAACATGCATTAGGTTATCCAAGGGACTATGAGGAGCAACATGTGTGACATGATTCTCATTCCTTGAGAGGAACATCAAAGCTACCATCCTGAGAGAAACATAAGTAGTAAGGAGTCCCAATCGTAGCTCTATGGCTCCACACAATGTAGAAACATACTTGTAGTGTATGTAATGATCAAGACGGATCCATACTTAGCCAAACATGCATTAGGTTCTCCACGGGACTATGAGGAGCAACATGTGTGACATGATTCTCATTCCTTGAGAGGAACATCAAAGCTACCATCCTGAGAGAAACATAAGTAGTAAGGAGTCCCAATCGTAGCTCTATGCCTCCAAACAATGTAGGAACATACTTGTAGTGTATGTATTGATCAAGACGGACCCATACTTAGCCAAACATGCATTAGGTTCTCCACGGGACTATGAGGAGCAACATGTGTGACATGATTCTCATTCCTTGAGAGGAACATCAAAGCTACCATCCTGAGAGAAACATAAGTAGTAAGGAGTCCCAATCGTAGCTCTATGCCTCCACACAATGTAGGAACATACTTGTAGTGTATGTAATGATCAAGACGGACCCATACTTAGCCAAACATGCATTAGGTTCTCCACGGGACTATGAGGAGCAACATGTGTGACATGATTCTCATTCCTTGAGAGGAACATCAAAGCTACCATCCTGAGAGAAACATAAGTAGTAAGGAGTCCCAATCGTAGCTCTATGCCTCCACACAATGTAGGAACATACTTGTAGTGTATGTAATGATCAAGACGGACCCATACTTAGCCAAACATGCATTAGGTTCTCCACGGGACTATGAGGAGCAACATGTGTGACATGATTCTCATTCCTTGAGAGGAACATCAAAGCTACCATCTTGAGAGAAACATAAGTAGTAAGGAGTCCCAATCGTAGCTCTATGGCTCCACACAATGTAGAAACATACTTGTAGTGTATGTAATGATCAAGACGGATCCATACTTAGCCAAACATGCATTAGGTTCTCCACGGGACTATGAGGAGCAACATGTGTGACATGATTCTCATTCCTTGAGAGGAACATCAAAGCTACCATCCAGAGAGAAACATAAGTAGTAAGGAGTCCCAATCGTAGCTCTATGGCTCCACACAATGTAGAAACATACTTGTAGTGTATGTAATGATCAAGACGGACCCATACTTAGCCAAACATGCATTAGGTTATCCAAGGGACTATGAGGAGCAACATGTGTGACATGATTCTCATTCCTTGAGAGGAACATCAAAGCTACCATCCTGAGAGAAACATAAGTAGTAAGGAGTCCCAATCGTAGCTCTATGGCTCCACACAATGTAGAAACATACTTGTAGTGTATCTAATGATCAAGACGGATCCATACTTAGCCAAACATGCATTAGGTTCTCCACGGGACTATGAGGAGCAACATGTGTGACATGATTCTCATTCCTTGAGAGGAACATCAAAGCTACCATCCTGAGAGAAACATAAGTAGTAAGGAGTCCCAATCGTAGCTCTATGCCTCCACACAATGTAGGAACATACTTGTAGTGTATGTATTGATCAAGACGGACCCATACTTAGCCAAACATGCATTAGGTTCTCCACGGGACTATGAGGAGCAACATGTGTGACATGATTCTCATTCCTTGAGAGGAACATCAAAGCTACCATCCTGAGAGAAACATAAGTAGTAAGGAGTCCCAATCGTAGCTCTATGCCTCCACACAATGTAGGAACATACTTGTAGTGTATGTAATGATCAAGACGGACCCATACTTAGCCAATCATGCATTAGGTTCTCCACGGGACTATGAGGAGCAACATGTGTGACATGATTCTCATTCCTTGAGAGGAACATCAAAGCTACCATCCTGAGAGAAACATAAGTAGTAAGGAGTCCCAATCGTAGCTCTATGCCTCCACACAATGTAGGAACATACTTGTAGTGTATGTAATGATCAAGACGGACCCATACTTAGACAAACATGCATTAGGTTCTCCACGGGACTATGAGGAGCAACATGTGTGACATGATTCTCATTCCTTGAGAGGAACATCAAAGCTACCATCTTGAGAGAAACATAAGTAGTAAGGAGTCCCAATCGTAGCTCTATGGCTCCACACAATGTAGAAACATACTTGTAGTGTATGTAATGATCAAGACGGATCCATACTTAGCCAAACATGCATTAGGTTCTCCACGGGACTATGAGGAGCAACATGTGTGACATGATTCTCATTCCTTGAGAGGAACATCAAAGCTACCATCCTGAGAGAAACATAAGTAGTAAGGAGTCCCAATCGTAGCTCTATGGCTCCACACAATGTAGAAACATACTTGTAGTGTATGTAATGATCAAGACGGACCCATACTTAGCCATACATGCATTAGGTTATCCAAGGGACAATGAGGAGCAACATGTGTGACATGATTCTCATTCCTTGAGAGGAACATCAAAGCTACCATCCTGAGAGAAACATAAGTAGTAAGGAGTCCTAATCGTAGCTCTATGGCTCCACACAATGTAGAAACATACTTGTAGTGTATGTAATGATCAAGACGGATCCATACTTAGCCAAACATGCATTAGGTTCTCCACGGGACTATGAGGAGCAACATGTGTGACATGATTCTCATTCCTTGAGAGGAATATCAAAGCTACCATCCTGAGAGAAACATAAGTAGTAAGGAGTCCCAATCGTAGCTCTATGCCTCCACACAATGTAGGAACATACTTGTAGTGTATGTATTGATCAAGACGGACCCATACTTAGCCAAACATGCATTAGGTTCTCCACGGGACTATGAGGAGCAACATGTGTGACATGATTCTCATTCCTTGAGAGGAACATCAAAGCTACCATCCTGAGAGAAACATAAGTAGTAAGGAGTCCCAATCGTAGCTCTATGCCTCCACACAATGTAGGAACATACTTGTAGTGTATGTAATGATCAAGACGGACCCATACTTAGCCAATCATGCATTAGGTTCTCCACGGGACTATGAGGAGCAACATGTGTGACATGATTCTCATTCCTTGAGAGGAACATCAAAGCTACCATCCTGAGAGAAACATAAGTAGTAAGGAGTCCCAATCGTAGCTCTATGCCTCCACACAATGTAGGAACATACTTGTAGTGTATGTAATGATCAAGACGGACCCATACTTAGACAAACATGCATTAGGTTCTCCACGGGACTATGAGGAGCAACATGTGTGACATGATTCTCATTCCTTGAGAGGAACATCAAAGCTACCATCTTGAGAGAAACATAAGTAGTAAGGAGTCCCAATCGTAGCTCTATGGCTCCACACAATGTAGAAACATACTTGTAGTGTATGTAATGATCAAGACGGATCCATACTTAGCCAAACATGCATTAGGTTCTCCACGGGACTATGAGGAGCAACATGTGTGACATGATTCTCATTCCTTGAGAGGAACATCAAAGCTACCATCCTGAGAGAAACATAAGTAGTAAGGAGTCCCAATCGTAGCTCTATGGCTCCACACAATGTAGAAACATACTTGTAGTGTATGTAATGATCAAGACGGACCCATACTTAGCCAAACATGCATTAGGTTCTCCACGGGACTATGAGGAGCAACATGTGTGACATGATTCTCATTCCTTGAGAGGAACATCAAAGCTACCATCTTGAGAGAAACATAAGTAGTAAGGAGTCCCAATCGTAGCTCTATGGCTCCACACAATGTAGAAACATACTTGTAGTGTATGTAATGATCAAGACGGATCCATACTTAGCCAAACATGCATTAGGTTCTCCACGGGACTATGAGGAGCAACATGTGTGACATGATTCTCATTCCTTGAGAGGAACATCAAAGCTACCATCTTGAGAGAAACATAAGTAGTAAGGAGTCCCAATCGTAGCTCTATGGCTCCACACAATGTAGAAACATACTTGTAGTGTATGTAATGATCAAGACGGACCCATACTTAGCGAAACATGCATTAGGTTATCCAAGGGACTATGAGGAGCAACATGTGTGACATGATTCTCATTCCTTGAGAGGAACATCAAAGCTACCATCCTGAGAGAAACATAAGTAGTAAGGAGTCCCAATCGTAGCTCTATGGCTCCACACAATGTAGAAACATACTTGTAGTGTATGTAATGATCAAGACGGATCCATACTTAGCCAAACATGCATTAGGTTCTCCACGGGACTATGAGGAGCAACATGTGTGACATGATTCTCATTCCTTGAGAGGAACATCAAAGCTACCATCCTGAGAGAAACATAAGTAGTAAGGAGTCCCAATCGTAGCTCTATGCCTCCACACAATGTAGGAACATACTTGTAGTGTATGTATTGATCAAGACGGACCCATACTTAGCCAACCATGCATTAGGTTCTCCACGGGACTATGAGGAGCAACATGTGTGACATGATTCTCATTCCTTGAGAGGAACATCAAAGCTACCATCCTGAGAGAAACATAAGTAGTAAGGAGTCCCAATCGTAGCTCTATGCCTCCACACAATGTAGGAACATACTTGTAGTGTATGTAATGATCAAGACGGACCCATACTTAGCCAAACATGCATTAGGTTCTCCACGGGACTATGAGGAGCAACATGTGTGACATGATTCTCATTCCTTGAGAGGAAAATCAAAGCTACCATCCTGAGAGAAACATAAGTAGTAAGGAGTCCCAATCGTAGCTCTATGCCTCCACACAATGTAGGAACATACTTGTAGTGTATGTAATGATCAAGACGGACCCATACTTAGCCAAACATGCATTAGGTTCTCCACGGGACTATGAGGAGCAACATGTGTGACATGATTCTCATTCCTTGAGAGGAACATCAAAGCTACCATCTTGAGAGAAACATAAGTAGTAAGGAGTCCCAATCGTAGCTCTATGGCTCCACACAATGTAGAAACATACTTGTAGTGTATGTAATGATCAAGACGGATCCATACTTAGCCAAACATGCATTAGGTTCTCCACGGGACTATGAGGAGCAACATGTGTGACATGATTCTCATTCCTTGAGAGGAACATCAAAGCTACCATCCAGAGAGAAACATAAGTAGTAAGGAGTCCCAATCGTAGCTCTATGGCTCCACACAATGTAGAAACATACTTGTAGTGTATGTAATGATCAAGACGGACCCATACTTAGCCAAACATGCATTAGGTTATCCAAGGGACTATGAGGAGCAACATGTGTGACATGATTCTCATTCCTTGAGAGGAACATCAAAGCTACCATCCTGAGAGAAACATAAGTAGTAAGGAGTCCCAATCGTAGCTCTATGGCTCCACACAATGTAGAAACATACTTGTAGTGTATGTAATGATCAAGACGGATCCATACTTAGCCAAACATGCATTAGGTTCTCCACGGGACTATGAGGAGCAACATGTGTGACATGATTCTCATTCCTTGAGAGGAACATCAAAGCTACCATCCTGAGAGAAACATAAGTAGTAAGGAGTCCCAATCGTAGCTCTATGCCTCCACACAATGTAGGAACATACTTGTAGTGTATGTATTGATCAAGACGGACCCATACTTAGCCAAACATGCATTAGGTTCTCCACGGGACTATGAGGAGCAGCATGTGTGACATGATTCTCATTCCTTGAGAGGAACATCAAAGCTACCATCCTGAGAGAAACATAAGTAGTAAGGAGTCCCAATCGTAGCTCTATGCCTCCACACAATGTAGGAACATACTTGTAGTGTATGTAATGATCAAGACGGACCCATACTTAGCCAAACATGCATTAGGTTCTCCACGGGACTATGAGGAGCAACATGTGTGACATGATTCTCATTCCTTGAGAGGAACATCAAAGCTACCATCCTGAGAGAAACATAAGTAGTAAGGAGTCCCAATCGTAGC
Organism: Erythrophleum ivorense; assembly: GCA_026724425.1. Taxonomy (NCBI): domain Eukaryota; kingdom Viridiplantae; phylum Streptophyta; class Magnoliopsida; order Fabales; family Fabaceae; genus Erythrophleum; species Erythrophleum ivorense. The sequence continues at coordinate 9,932,572 of JAIUCV010000066.1, read as the reverse complement.
TCTATGCCTCCACACAATGTAGGAACATACTTGTAGTGTATGTAATGATCAAGACGGACCCATACTTAGCCAAACATGCATTAGGTTCTCCACGGGACTATGAGGAGCAACATGTGTGACATGATTCTCATTCCTTGAGAGGAACATCAAAGCTACCATCTTGAGAGAAACATAAGTAGTAAGGAGTCCCAATCGTAGCTCTTTGGCTCCACACAATGTAGAAACATACTTGTAGTGTATGTAATGATCAAGACGGATCCATACTTAGCCAAACATGCATTAGGTTCTCCACGGGACTATGAGGAGCAACATGTGTGACATGATTCTCATTCCTTGAGAGGAACATCAAAGCTACCATCCTGAGAGAAACATAAGTAGTAAGGAGTCCCAATCGTAGCTCTATGGCTCCACACAATGTAGAAACATACTTGTAGTGTATGTAATGATCAAGACGGACCCATACTTAGCCATACATGCATTAGGTTATCCAAGGGACAATGAGGAGCAACATGTGTGACATGATTCTCATTCCTTGAGAGGAACATCAAAGCTACCATCCTGAGAGAAACATAAGTAGTAAGGAGTCCTAATCGTAGCTCTATGGCTCCACACAATGTAGAAACATACTTGTAGTGTATGTAATGATCAAGACGGATCCATACTTAGCCAAACATCCATTAGGTTCTCCACGGGACTATGAGGAGCAACATGTGTGACATGATTCTCATTCCTTGAGAGGAACATCAAAGCTACCATCCTGAGAGAAACATAAGTAGTAAGGAGTCCCAATCGTAGCTCTATGCCTTCACACAATGTAGGAACATACTTGTAGTGTATGTATTGATCAAGACGGACCCATACTTAGCCAAACATGCATTAGGTTCTCCACGGGACTATGAGGAGCAACATGTGTGACATGATTCTCATTCCTTGAGAGGAACATCAAAGCTACCATCCTGAGAGAAACATAAGTAGTAAGGAGTCCCAATCGTAGCTCTATGCCTCCACACAATGTAGGAACATACTTGTAGTGTATGTAATGATCAAGACGGACCCATACTTAGCCAATCATGCATTAGGTTCTCCACGGGACTATGAGGAGCAACAAGTGTGACATGATTCTCATTCCTTGAGAGGAACATCAAAGCTACCATCCTGAGAGAAACATAAGTAGTAAGGAGTCCCAATCGTAGCTCTATGCCTCCACACAATGTAGGAACATACTTGTAGTGTATGTAATGATCAAGACGGACCCATACTTAGCCAAACATGCATTAGGTTCTCCACGGGACTATGAGGAGCAACATGTGTGACATGATTCTCATTCCTTGAGAGGAACATCAAAGCTACCATCTTGAGAGAAACATAAGTAGTAAGGAGTCCCAATCGTAGCTCTATGGCTCCACACAATGTAGAAACATACTTGTAGTGTATGTAATGATCAAGACGGATCCATACTTAGCCAAACATGCATTAGGTTCTCCACGGGACTATGAGGAGCAACATGTGTGACATGATTCTCATTCCTTGAGAGGAACATCAAAGCTACCATCCTGAGAGAAACATAAGTAGTAAGGAGTCCCAATCGTAGCTCTATGGCTCCACACAATGTAGAAACATACTTGTAGTGTATGTAATGATCAAGACGGACCCATACTTAGCCAAACATGCATTAGGTTCTCCACGGGACTATGAGGACCAACATGTATGACATGATTCTCATTCCTTGAGAGGAACATCAAAGCTACCATCCTGAGAGAAACATAAGTAGTAAGGAGTCCCAATCGTAGCTCTATGCCTCCACACAATGTAGAAACATACTTGTAGTGTATGTAATGATCAAGACGGACCCATACTTAGCCAAACATGCATTAGGTTCTCCACGGGACTATGAGGAGCAACATGTGTGACATGATTCTCATTCCTTGAGAGGAACATCAAAGCTACCATCCTGAGAGAAACATAAGTAGTAAGGAGTCCCAATCGTAGCTCTATGCCTCCACACAATGTAGGAACATACTTGTAGTGTATGTAATGATCAAGACGGATCCATACTTAGCCAAACATGCATTAGGTTCTCCACGGGACTATGAGGAGCAACATGTGTGACATGATTCTCATTCCTTGAGAGGAACATCAAAGCTACCATCCTGAGAGAAACATAAGTAGTAAGGAGTCCCAATCGTAGCTCTATGGCTCCACACAATGTAGAAACATACTTGTAGTGTATGTAATGATCAAGACGGACCCATACTTAGCCATACATGCATTAGGTTATCCAAGGGACAATGAGGAGCAACATGTGTGACATGATTCTCATTCCTTGAGAGGAACATCAAAGCTACCATCCTGAGAGAAACATAAGTAGTAAGGAGTCCTAATCGTAGCTCTATGGCTCCACACAATGTAGAAACATACTTGTAGTGTATGTAATGATCAAGACGGATCCATACTTAGCCAAACATGCATTAGGTTCTCCACGGGACTATGAGGAGCAACATGTGTGACATGATTCTCATTCCTTGAGAGGAACATCAAAGCTACCATCCTGAGAGAAACATAAGTAGTAAGGAGTCCCAATCGTAGCTCTATGCCTCCACACAATGTAGGAACATACTTGTAGTGTATGTAATGATCAAGACGGACCCATACTTAGCCAAACATGCATTAGGTTCTCCACGGGACTATGAGGAGCAACATGTGTGACATGATTCTCATTCCTTGAGAGGAACATCAAAGCTACCATCTTGAGAGAAACATAAGTAGTAAGGAGTCCCAATCGTAGCTCTATGGCTCCACACAATGTAGAAACATACTTGTAGTGTATGTAATGATCAAGACGGATCCATACTTAGCCAAACATGCATTAGGTTCTCCACGGGACTATGAGGAGCAACATGTGTGACATGATTCTCATTCCTTGAGAGGAACATCAAAGCTACCATCCTGAGAGAAACATAAGTAGTAAGGAGTCCCAATCGTAGCTCTATGCCTCCACACAATGTAGAAACATACTTGTAGTGTATGTAATGATCAAGACGGACCCATACTTAGCCAAACATGCATTAGGTTCTCCACGGGACTATGAGGACCAACATGTATGACATGATTCTCATTCCTTGAGAGGAACATCAAAGCTACCATCCTGAGAGAAACATAAGTAGTAAGGAGTCCCAATCGTAGCTCTATGCCTCCACACAATGTAGAAACATACTTGTAGTGTATGTAATGATCAAGACGGACCCATACTTAGCCAAACATGCATTAGGTTCTCCACGGGACTATGAGGAGCAACATGTGTGACATGATTCTCATTCCTTGAGAGGAACATCAAAGCTACCATCCTGAGAGAAACATAAGTAGTAAGGAGTCCCAATCGTAGCTCTATGCCTCCACACAATGTAGGAACATACTTGTAGTGTATGTAATGATCAAGACGGACCCATACTTAGCCAAACATGCATTAGGTTCTCCACGGGACTATGAGGAGCAACATGTGTGACATGATTCTCATTCCTTGAGAGGAACATCAAAGCTACCATCCTGAGAGAAACATAAGTAGTAAGGAGTCCCAATCGTAGCTCTATGCCTCCACACAATGTAGAAACATACTTGTAGTGTATGTAATGATCAAGACGGATCCATACTTAGCGAAACATGCATTAGGTTATCCAAGGGACTATGAGGAGCAACATGTGTGACATGATTCTCATTCCTTGAGAAGAACATCAAAGCTACCATCCTGAGAGAAACGTAAGTAGTAAGGAGTCCCAATCGTAGCTCTATGGCTCCACATGATGTAGAAACATACTTGTAGTGTATGTAATGATCAAGACGGACCCATACTTAGCCAAACATGCATTAGGTTATCCAAGGGACTATGAGGAGCAACATGTGTGACATGATTCTCATTCCTTGAGAGGAACATCAAAGCTACCATCTTGAGAGAAACATAAGTAGTAAGGAGTCCCAATCGTAGCTCTATGGCTCCACACAATGTAGAAACATACTTGTAGTGTATGTAATGATCAAGACGGACACATACTTAGCCAAACATGCATTAGGTTCTCCACGGGACTATGAGGAGCAACATGTGTGACATGATTCTCATTCCTTGAGAGGAACATCAAAGCTACCATCCTGAGAGAAACATAAGTAGTAAGGAGTCTCAATCGTAGCTCTATGGCTCCACACAATGTAGAAACATACTTGTAGTGTATGTAATGATCAAGACGGACCCATACTTAGCCAAACATGCATTAGGTTCTCCATGGGACTATGAGGAGCAACATGTGTGACATGATTCTCATTCCTTGAGAGGAACATCAAAGCTACCATCCTGAGAGAAACATAAGTAGTAAGGAGTCCCAATCGTAGCTCTATGCCTCCACACAATGTAGGAACATACTTGTAGTGTATGTAATGATCAAGACGGACCCATACTTAGCCAAACATGCATTAGGTTCTCCACGGGACTATGAGGAGCAACATGTGTGACATGATTCTCATTCCTTGAGAGGAACATCAAAGCTACCATCCTGAGAGAAACATAAGTAGTAAGGAGTCCCAATCGTAGCTCTATGCCTCCACACAATGTAGGAACATACTTGTAGTGTATGTAATGATCAAGACGGACCCATACTTAGCCAAACATGCATTAGGTTCTCCACGGGACTATGAGGAGCAACATGTGTGACATGATTCTCATTCCTTGAGAGGAACATCAAAGCTACCATCCTGAGAGAAACATAAGTAGTAAGGAGTCCCAATCGTAGCTCTATGCCTCCACACAATGTAGGAACATACTTGTAGTGTATGTAATGATCAAGACGGACCCATACTTAGCCAAACATGCATTAGGTTCTCCACGGGACTATGTGGAGCAACATGTGTGACATGATTCTCATTCCTTGAGAGGAACATCAAAGCTACCATCTTGAGAGAAACATAAGTAGTAAGGAGTCCCAATCGTAGCTCTATGGCTCCACATAATGTAGAAACATACTTGTAGTGTATGTAATGATCAAGACGGATCCATACTTAGCCAAACATGCATTAGGTTCTCCACGGGACTATGAGGAGCAACATGTGTGACATGATTCTCATTCCTTGAGAGGAACATCAAAGCTACCATCCTGAGAGAAACATAAGTAGTAAGGAGTCCCAATCGTAGCTCTATGGCTCCACACAATGTAGAAACATACTTGTAGTGTATGTAATGATCAAGACGGACCCATACTTAGCCAAACATGCATTAGGTTCTCCACGGGACTATGAGGACCAACATGTATGACATGATTCTCATTCCTTGAGAGGAACATCAAAGCTACCATCCTGAGAGAAACATAAGTAGTAAGGAGTCCCAATCGTAGCTCTATGGCTCCACACAATGTAGAAACATACTTGTAGTGTATGTAATGATCAAGACGGACCCATACTTAGCCAAACATGCATTAGGTTCTCCACGGGACTATGAGGAGCAACATGTGTGACATGATTCTCATTCCTTGAGAGGAACATCAAAGCTACCATCCTGAGAGAAACATAAGTAGTAAGGAGTCCCAATCGTAGCTCTATGCCTCCACACAATGTAGGAACATACTTGTAGTGTATGTAATGATCAAGACGGACCCATACTTAGCCAAACATGCATTAGGTTCTCCACGGGACTATGAGGAGCAACATGTGTGACATGATTCTCATTCCTTGAGAGGAACATCAAAGCTACCATCCTGAGAGAAACATAAGTAGTAAGGAGTCCCAATCGCAGCTCTATGCCTCCACACAATGTAGAAACATACTTGTAGTGTATGTAATGATCAAGACGGACCCATACTTCGCCAAACATGCATTAGGTTCTCCACGGGACTATGAGGAGCAACCTGTGTGACATGATTCTCATTCCTTGAGAGGAACATCAAAGCTACCATCCTGAGAGAAACATAAGTAGTAAGGAGTCCCAATCGTAGCTCTATGCCTCCACACAATGTAGAAACATACTTGTAGTGTATGTAATGATCAAGACGGACCCATACTTAGCCAAACATGCATTAGGTTCTCCACGGGACTATGAGGAGCAACATGTGTGACATGATTCTCATTCCTTGAGAGGAACATCAAAGCTACCATCTTGAGAGAAACATAAGTAGTAAGGAGTCCCAATCGTAGCTCTATGGCTCCACACAATGTAGAAACATACTTGTAGTGTATGTAATGATCAAGACGGATCCATACTTAGCCAAACATGCATTAGGTTCTCCACGGGACTATGAGGAGCAACATGTGTGACATGATTCTCATTCCTTGAGAGGAACATCAAAGCTACCATCCTGAGAGAAACATAAGTAGTAAGGAGTCCCAATCGTAGCTCTATGCCTCCACACAATGTAGGAACATACTTGTAGTGTATGTAATGATCAAGACGGACCCATACTTAGCCAAACATGCATTAGGTTCTCCACGGGACTATGAGGAGCAACATGTGTGACATGATTCTCATTCCTTGAGAGGAACATCAAAGCTACCATCCTGAGAGAAACATAAGTAGTAAGGAGTCCCAATCGTAGCTCTATGCCTCCACACAATGTAGAAACATACTTGTAGTGTATGTAATGATCAAGACGGACACATACTTAGCCAAACATGCATTAGGTTCTCCACGGGACTATGAGGAGCAACATGTGTGACATGATTCTCATTCCTTGAGAGGAACATCAAAGCTACCATCCTGAGAGAAACATAAGTAGTAAGGAGTCCCAATCGTAGCTCTATGCCTCCACACAATGTAGGAACATACTTGTAGTGTATGTAATGATCAAGACGGACCCATACTTAGCCAAACATGCATTAGGTTCTCCACGGGACTATGAGGAGCAACATGTGTGACATGATTCTCATTCCTTGAGAGGAACATCAAAGCTACCATCCTGAGAGAAACATAAGTAGTAAGGAGTCCCAATCGTAGCTCTATGGCTCCACACAATGTAGAAACATACTTGTAGTGTATGTAATGATCAAGACGGATCCATACTTAGCGAAACATGCATTAGGTTCTCCACGGGACTATGAGGAGCAACATGTGTGACATGATTCTCATTCCTTGAGAAGAACATCAAAGTTACCATCCTGAGAGAAACATAAGTAGTAAGGAGTCCCAATCGTAGCTCTATGCCTCCACACAATGTAGAAACATACTTGTAGTGTATGTAATGATCAAGACGGACCCATACTTAGCCAAACATGCATTAGGTTCTCCACGGGACTATGAGGAGCAACATGTGTGACATGATTCTCATTCCTTGAGAGGAACATCAAAGCTACCATCCTGAGAGAAACATAAGTAGTAAGGAGTCCCAATCGTAGCTCTATGCCTCCACACAATGTAGGAACATACTTGTAGTGTATGTAATGATCAAGACGGACCCATACTTAGCCAAACATGCATTAGGTTCTCCACGGGACTATGAGGAGCAACATGTGTGACATGATTCTCATTCCTTGAGAGGAACATCAAAGCTACCATCCTGAGAGAAACATAAGTAGTAAGGAGTCCCAATCGCAGCTCTATGCCTCCACACAATGTAGAAACATACTTGTAGTGTATGTAATGATCAAGACGGACCCATACTTCGCCAAACATGCATTAGGTTCTCCACGGGACTATGAGGAGCAACCTGTGTGACATGATTCTCATTCCTTGAGAGGAACATCAAAGCTACCATCCTGAGAGAAACATAAGTAGTAAGGAGTCCCAATCGTAGCTCTATGCCTCCACACAATGTAGAAACATACTTGTAGTGTATGTAATGATCAAGACGGACCCATACTTAGCCAAACATGCATTAGGTTCTCCACGGGACTATGAGGAGCAACATGTGTGACATGATTCTCATTCCTTGAGAGGAACATCAAAGCTACCATCTTGAGAGAAACATAAGTAGTAAGGAGTCCCAATCGTAGCTCTATGGCTCCACACAATGTAGAAACATACTTGTAGTGTATGTAATGATCAAGACGGATCCATACTTAGCCAAACATGCATTAGGTTCTCCACGGGACTATGAGGAGCAACATGTGTGACATGATTCTCATTCCTTGAGAGGAACATCAAAGCTACCATCCTGAGAGAAACATAAGTAGTAAGGAGTCCCAATCGTAGCTCTATGCCTCCACACAATGTAGGAACATACTTGTAGTGTATGTAATGATCAAGACGGACCCATACTTAGCCAAACATGCATTAGGTTCTCCACGGGACTATGAGGAGCAACATGTGTGACATGATTCTCATTCCTTGAGAGGAACATCAAAGCTACCATCCTGAGAGAAACATAAGTAGTAAGGAGTCCCAATCGTAGCTCTATGCCTCCACACAATGTAGAAACATACTTGTAGTGTATGTAATGATCAAGACGGACACATACTTAGCCAAACATGCATTAGGTTCTCCACGGGACTATGAGGAGCAACATGTGTGACATGATTCTCATTCCTTGAGAGGAACATCAAAGCTACCATCCTGAGAGAAACATAAGTAGTAAGGAGTCCCAATCGTAGCTCTATGCCTCCACACAATGTAGGAACATACTTGTAGTGTATGTAATGATCAAGACGGACCCATACTTAGCCAAACATGCATTAGGTTCTCCACGGGACTATGAGGAGCAACATGTGTGACATGATTCTCATTCCTTGAGAGGAACATCAAAGCTACCATCCTGAGAGAAACATAAGTAGTAAGGAGTCCCAATCGTAGCTCTATGGCTCCACACAATGTAGAAACATACTTGTAGTGTATGTAATGATCAAGACGGATCCATACTTAGCGAAACATGCATTAGGTTCTCCACGGGACTATGAGGAGCAACATGTGTGACATGATTCTCATTCCTTGAGAAGAACATCAAAGTTACCATCCTGAGAGAAACATAAGTAGTAAGGAGTCCCAATCGTAGCTCTATGGCTCCACATGATGTAGAAACATACTTGTAGTGTATGTAATGATCAAGACGGACCCATACTTAGCCAAACATGCATTAGGTTATCCAAGGGACTATGAGGAGCAACATGTGTGACATGATTCTCATTCCTTGAGAGGAACATCAAAGCTACCATCTTGAGAGAAACATAAGTAGTAAGGAGTCCCAATCGTAGCTCTATGGCTCCACACAATGTAGAAACATACTTGTAGTGTATGTAATGATCAAGACGGACACATACTTAGCCAAACATGCATTAGGTTCTCCACGGGACTATGAGGAGCAACATGTGTGACATGATTCTCATTCCTTGGGAGGAACATCAAAGCTACCATCCTGAGAGAAACATAAGTAGTAAGGAGTCCCAATCGTAGCTCTATGGCTCCACACAATGTAGAAACATACTTGTAGTGTATGTAATGATCAAGACGGACCCATACTTAGCCAAACATGCATTAGGTTCTCCATGGGACTATGAGGAGCAACATGTGTGACATGATTCTCATTCCTTGAGAGGAACATCAAAGCTACCATCCTGAGAGAAACATAAGTAGTAAGGAGTCCCAATCGTAGCTCTATGCCTCCACACAATGTAGGAACATACTTGTAGTGTATGTAATGATCAAGACGGACCCATACTTAGCCAAACATGCATTAGGTTCTCCACGGGACTATGAGGAGCAACATGTGTGACATGATTCTCATTCCTTGAGAGGAACATCAAGGCTACCATCCTGAGAGAAACATAAGTAGTAAGGAGTCCCAATCGTAGCTCTATGCCTCCACACAATGTAGGAACATACTTGTAGTGTATGTAATGATCAAGACGGACCCATACTTAGCCAAACATGCATTAGGTTCTCCACGGGACTATGAGGAGCAACATGTGTGACATGATTCTCATTCCTTGAGAGGAACATCAAAGCTACCATCCTGAGAGAAACATAAGTAGTAAGGAGTCCCAATCGTAGCTCTATGCCTCCACACAATGTAGGAACATACTTGTAGTGTATGTAATGATCAAGACGGACCCATACTTAGCCAAACATGCATTAGGTTCTCCACGGGACTATGAGGAGCAACATGTGTGACATGATTCTCATTCCTTGAGAGGAACATCAAAGCTACCATCTTGAGAGAAACATAAGTAGTAAGGAGTCCCAATCGTAGCTCTATGGCTCCACATAATGTAGAAACATACTTGTAGTGTATGTAATGATCAAGACGGATCCATACTTAGCCAAACATGCATTAGGTTCTCCACGGGACTATGAGGAGCAACATGTGTGACATGATTCTCATTCCTTGAGAGGAACATCAAAGCTACCATCCTGAGAGAAACATAAGTAGTAAGGAGTCCCAATCGTAGCTCTATGCCTCCACACAATGTAGAAACATACTTGTAGTGTATGTAATGATCAAGACGGACCCATACTTAGCCAAACATGCATTAGGTTCTCCACGGGACTATGAGGAGCAACATGTGTGACATGATTCTCATTCCTTGAGAGGAACATCAAAGCTACCATCTTGAGAGAAACATAAGTAGTAAGGAGTCCCAATCGTAGCTCTATGGCTCCACATAATGTAGAAACATACTTGTAGTGTATGTAATGATCAAGACGGATCCATACTTAGCCAAACATGCATTAGGTTCTCCACGGGACTATGAGGAGCAACATGTGTGACATGATTCTCATTCCTTGAGAGGAACATCAAAGCTACCATCCTGAGAGAAACATAAGTAGTAAGGAGTCCCAATCGTAGCTCTATGCCTCCACACAATGTAGAAACATACTTGTAGTGTATGTAATGATCAAGACGGACCCATACTTAGCCAAACATGCATTAGGTTCTCCACGGGACTATGAGGAGCAACATGTGTGACATGATTCTCATTCCTAGAGAGGAACATCAAAGCTACCATCCTGAGAGAAACATAAGTAGTAAGGAGTCCCAATCGTAGCTCTATGCCTCCACACAATGTAGGAACATACTTGTAGTGTATGTAATGATCAAGACGGACCCATACTTAGCCAAACATGCATTAGGTTCTCCACGGGACTATGAGGAGCAACATGTGTGACATGATTCTCATTCCTTGAGAGGAACATCAAAGCTACCATCCTGAGAGAAACATAAGTAGTAAGGAGTCCCAATCGTAGCTCTATGCCTCCACACAATGTAGAAACATACTTGTAGTGTATGTAATGATCAAGACGGACCCATACTTCGCCAAACATGCATTAGGTTCTCCACGGGACTATGAGGAGCAACCTGTGTGACATGATTCTCATTCCTTGAGAGGAACATCAAAGCTACCATCCTGAGAGAAACATAAGTAGTAAGGAGTCCCAATCGTAGCTCTATGCCTCCACACAATGTAGAAACATACTTGTAGTGTATGTAATGATAAGGACGGACCCATACTTAGCCAAACATGCATTAGGTTCTCCACGGGACTATGAGGAGCAACATGTGTGACATGATTCTCATTCCTTGAGAGGAACATCAAAGCTACCATCTTGAGAGAAACATAAGTAGTAAGGAGTCCCAATCGTAGCTCTATGGCTCCACACAATGTAGAAACATACTTGTAGTGTATGTAATGATCAAGACGGATCCATACTTAGCCAAACATGCATTAGGTTCTCCACGGGACTATGAGGAGCAACATGTGTGACATGATTCTCATTCCTTGAGAGGAACATCAAAGCTACCATCCTGAGAGAAACATAAGTAGTAAGGAGTCCCAATCGTAGCTCTATGGCTCCACACAATGTAGAAACATACTTGTAGTGTATGTAATGATCAAGACGGACCCATACTTAGCCAAACATGCATTAGGTTATCCAAGGGACTATGAGGAGCAACATGTGTGACATGATTCTCATTCCTTGAGAGGAACATCAAAGCTACCATCCTGAGAGAAACATAAGTAGTAAGGAGTCCCAATCGTAGCTCTATGCCTCCACACAATGTAGGAACATACTTGTAGTGTATGTAATGATCAAGACGGACCCATACTTAGCCAAACATGCATTAGGTTCTCCACGGGACTATGAGGAGCAACATGTGTGACATGATTCTCATTCCTTGAGAGGAACATCAAAGCTACCATCCTGAGAGAAACATAAGTAGTAAGGAGTCCCAATCGTAGCTCTATGCCTCCACACAATGTAGAAACATACTTGTAGTGTATGTAATGATCAAGACGGACCCATACTTCGCCAAAGATGCATTAGGTTCTCCACGGGACTATGAGGAGCAACCTGTGTGACATGATTCTCATTCCTTGAGAGGAACATCAAAGCTACCATCCTGAGAGAAACATAAGTAGTAAGGAGTCCCAATCGTAGCTCTATGCCTCCACACAATGTAGAAACATACTTGTAGTGTATGTAATGATCAAGACGGACCCATACTTAGCCAAACATGCATTAGGTTCTCCACGGGACTATGAGGAGCAACATGTGTGACATGATTCTCATTCCTTGAGAGGAACATCAAAGCTACCATCTTGAGAGAAACATAAGTAGTAAGGAGTCCCAATCGTAGCTCTATGGCTCCACACAATGTAGAAACATACTTGTAGTGTATGTAATGATCAAGACGGATCCATACTTAGCCAAACATGCATTAGGTTCTCCACGGGACTATGAGGAGCAACATGTGTGACATGATTCTCATTCCTTGAGAGGAACATCAAAGCTACCATCCTGAGAGAAACATAAGTAGTAAGGAGTCCCAATCGTAGCTCTATGCCTCCACACAATGTAGAAACATACTTGTAGTGTATGTAATGATCAAGACGGACCCATACTTAGCCAAACATGCATTAGGTTCTCCACGGGACTATGAGGAGCAACATGTGTGACATGATTCTCATTCCTTGAGAGGAACATCAAAGCTACCATCCTGAGAGAAACATAAGTAGTAAGGAGTCCCAATCGTAGCTCTATGCCTCCACACAATGTAGAAACATACTTGTAGTGTATGTAATGATCAAGACGGACCCATACTTAGCCAAACATGCATTAGGTTCTCCACGGGACTATGAGGAGCAACATGTGTGACATGATTCTCATTCCTAGAGAGGAACATCAAAGCTACCATCCTGAGAGAAACATAAGTAGTAAGGAGTCCCAATCGTAGCTCTATGCCTCCACACAATGTAGGAACATACTTGTAGTGTATGTAATGATCAAGACGGACCCATACTTAGCCAAACATGCATTAGGTTCTCCACGGGACTATGAGGAGCAACATGTGTGACATGATTCTCATTCCTTGAGAGGAACATCAAAGCTACCATCCTGAGAGAAACATAAGTAGTAAGGAGTCCCAATCGTAGCTCTATGCCTCCACACAATGTAGAAACATACTTGTAGTGTATGTAATGATCAAGACGGACCCATACTTCGCCAAACATGCATTAGGTTCTCCACGGGACTATGAGGAGCAACCTGTGTGACATGATTCTCATTCCTTGAGAGGAACATCAAAGCTACCATCCTGAGAGAAACATAAGTAGTAAGGAGTCCCAATCGTAGCTCTATGCCTCCACACAATGTAGAAACATACTTGTAGTGTATGTAATGATAAGGACGGACCCATACTTAGCCAAACATGCATTAGGTTCTCCACGGGACTATGAGGAGCAACATGTGTGACATGATTCTCATTCCTTGAGAGGAACATCAAAGCTACCATCTTGAGAGAAACATAAGTAGTAAGGAGTCCCAATCGTAGCTCTATGGCTCCACACAATGTAGAAACATACTTGTAGTGTATGTAATGATCAAGACGGATCCATACTTAGCCAAACATGCATTAGGTTCTCCACGGGACTATGAGGAGCAACATGTGTGACATGATTCTCATTCCTTGAGAGGAACATCAAAGCTACCATCCTGAGAGAAACATAAGTAGTAAGGAGTCCCAATCGTAGCTCTATGGCTCCACACAATGTAGAAACATACTTGTAGTGTATGTAATGATCAAGACGGACCCATACTTAGCCAAACATGCATTAGGTTATCCAAGGGACTATGAGGAGCAACATGTGTGACATGATTCTCATTCCTTGAGAGGAACATCAAAGCTACCATCCTGAGAGAAACATAAGTAGTAAGGAGTCCCAATCGTAGCTCTATGCCTCCACACAATGTAGGAACATACTTGTAGTGTATGTAATGATCAAGACGGACCCATACTTAGCCAAACATGCATTAGGTTCTCCACGGGACTATGAGGAGCAACATGTGTGACATGATTCTCATTCCTTGAGAGGAACATCAAAGCTACCATCCTGAGAGAAACATAAGTAGTAAGGAGTCCCAATCGTAGCTCTATGCCTCCACACAATGTAGAAACATACTTGTAGTGTATGTAATGATCAAGACGGACCCATACTTCGCCAAAGATGCATTAGGTTCTCCACGGGACTATGAGGAGCAACCTGTGTGACATGATTCTCATTCCTTGAGAGGAACATCAAAGCTACCATCCTGAGAGAAACATAAGTAGTAAGGAGTCCCAATCGTAGCTCTATGCCTCCACACAATGTAGAAACATACTTGTAGTGTATGTAATGATCAAGACGGACCCATACTTAGCCAAACATGCATTAGGTTCTCCACGGGACTATGAGGAGCAACATGTGTGACATGATTCTCATTCCTTGAGAGGAACATCAAAGCTACCATCTTGAGAGAAACATAAGTAGTAAGGAGTCCCAATCGTAGCTCTATGGCTCCACACAATGTAGAAACATACTTGTAGTGTATGTAATGATCAAGACGGATCCATACTTAGCCAAACATGCATTAGGTTCTCCACGGGACTATGAGGAGCAACATGTGTGACATGATTCTCATTCCTTGAGAGGAACATCAAAGCTACCATCCTGAGAGAAACATAAGTAGTAAGGAGTCCCAATCGTAGCTCTATGGCTCCACACAATGTAGAAACATACTTGTAGTGTATGTAATGATCAAGACGGACCCATACTTAGCCAAACATGCATTAGGTTATCCAAGGGACTATGAGGAGCAACATGTGTGACATGATTCTCATTCCTTGAGAGGAACATCAAAGCTACCATCCTGAGAGAAACATAAGTAGTAAGGAGTCCCAATCGTAGCTCTATGGCTCCACACAATGTAGAAACATACTTGTAGTGTATGTAATGATCAAGACGGATCCATACTTAGCCAAACATGCATTAGGTTCTCCACGGGACTATGAGGAGCAACATGTGTGACATGATTCTCATTCCTTGAGAGGAACATCAAAGCTACCATCCTGAGAGAAACATAAGTAGTAAGGAGTCCCAATCGTAGCTCTATGCCTCCACACAATGTAGGAACATACTTGTAGTGTATGTATTGATCAAGACGGACCCATACTTAGCCAAACATGCATTAGGTTCTCCACGGGACTATGAGGAGCAACATGTGTGACATGATTCTCATTCCTTGAGAGGAACATCAAAGCTACCATCCTGAGAGAAACATAAGTAGTAAGGAGTCCCAATCGTAGCTCTATGCCTCCACACAATGTAGGAACATACTTGTAGTGTATGTAATGATCAAGACGGACCCATACTTAGCCAAACATGCATTAGGTTCTCCACGGGACTATGAGGAGCAACATGTGTGACATGATTCTCATTCCTTGAGAGGAACATCAAAGCTACCATCCTGAGAGAAACATAAGTAGTAAGGAGTCCCAATCGTAGCTCTATGCCTCCACACAATGTAGGAACATACTTGTAGTGTATGTAATGATCAAGACGGACCCATACTTAGCCAAACATGCATTAGGTTCTCCACGGGACTATGAGGAGCAACATGTGTGACATGATTCTCATTCCTTGAGAGGAACATCAAAGCTACCATCTTGAGAGAAACATAAGTAGTAAGGAGTCCCAATCGTAGCTCTATGGCTCCACACAATGTAGAAACATACTTGTAGTGTATGTAATGATCAAGACGGATCCATACTTAGCCAAACATGCATTAGGTTCTCCACGGGACTATGAGGAGCAACATGTGTGACATGATTCTCATTCCTTGAGAGGAACATCAAAGCTACCATCCTGAGAGAAACATAAGTAGTAAGGAGTCCCAATCGTAGCTCTATGGCTCCACACAATGTAGAAACATACTTGTAGTGTATGTAATGATCAAGACGGACCCATACTTAGCCATACATGCATTAGGTTATCCAAGGGACAATGAGGAGCAACATGTGTGACATGATTCTCATTCCTTGAGAGGAACATCAAAGCTACCATCCTGAGAGAAACATAAGTAGTAAGGAGTCCCAATCGTAGCTCTATGGCTCCACACAATGTAGAAACATACTTGTAGTGTATGTAATGATCAAGACGGATCCATACTTAGCCAAACATGCATTAGGTTCTCCACGGGACTATGAGGAGCAACATGTGTGACATGATTCTCATTCCTTGAGAGGAACATCAAAGCTACCATCCTGAGAGAAACATAAGTAGTAAGGAGTCCCAATCGTAGCTCTATGCCTCCACACAATGTAGGAACATACTTGTAGTGTATGTAATGATCAAGACGGACCCATACTTAGCCAAACATGCATTAGGTTCTCCACGGGACTATGAGGAGCAACATGTGTGACATGATTCTCATTCCTTGAGAGGAACATCAAAGCTACCATCCTGAGAGAAACATAAGTAGTAAGGAGTCCCAATCGTAGCTCTATGCCTCCACACAATGTAGGAACATACTTGTAGTGTATGTAATGATCAAGACGGACCCATACTTAGCCAAACATGCATTAGGTTCTCCACGGGACTATGAGGAGCAACATGTGTGACATGATTCTCATTCCTTGAGAGGAACATCAAAGCTACCATCTTGAGAGAAACATAAGTAGTAAGGAGTCCCAATCGTAGCTCTATGGCTCCACACAATGTAGACACATACTTGTAGTGTATGTAATGATCAAGACGGATCCATACTTAGCCAAACATGCATTAGGTTCTCCACGGGACTATGAGGAGCAACATGTGTGACATGATTCTCATTCCTTGAGAGGAACATCAAAGCTACCATCCTGAGAGAAACATAAGTAGTAAGGAGTCCCAATCGTAGCTCTATGGCTCCACACAATGTAGAAACATACTTGTAGTGTATGTAATGATCAAGACGGACACATACTTAGCCAAACATGCATTAGGTTCTCCACGGGACTATGAGGAGCAACATGTGTGACATGATTCTCATTCCTTGAGAGGAACATCAAAACTACCATCCTGAGAGAAACATAAGTAGTAAGGAGTCCCAATCGTAGCTCTATGGCTCCACACAATGTAGAAACATACTTGTAGTGTATGTAATGATCAAGACGGACCCATACTTAGCCAAACATGCATTAGGTTCTCCATGGGACTATGAGGAGCAACATGTGTGACATGATTCTCATTCCTTGAGAGGAACATCAAAGCTACCATCCTGAGAGAAACATAAGTAGTAAGGAGTCCCAATCGTAACTCTATGCCTCCACACAATGTAGGAACATACTTGGAGTGTATGTAATGATCAAGACGGACCCATACTTAGCCAAACATACATTAGGTTCTCCACGGGACTATGAGGAGCAACATGTGTGACATGATTCTCATTCCTTGAGAGGAACATCAAAGCTACCATCTTGAGAGAAACATAAGTAGTAAGGAGTCCCAATCGTAGCTCTATGGCTCCACACAATGTAGAAACATACTTGTAGTGTATGTAATGATCAAGACGGATCCATACTTAGCCAAACATGCATTAGGTTCTCCACGGGACTATGAGGAGCAACATGTGTGACATGATTCTCATTCCTTGAGAGGAACATCAAAGCTACCATCCTGAGAGAAACATAAGTAGTAAGGAGTCCCAATCGTAGCTCTATGGCTCCACACAATGTAGAAACATACTTGTTGACACGAACTCCCAAGGACAACTCTGATGAAGGCTGATAATTCGTAGCTCGAGGGAACGTAGGATGGCTCGCTGACTCGATCGAGTGAGAGAAGGACGACTCGTTAGATCGATCGAGTGGTTGACGGTGGCTCGTTAGATCGAGGGGAATGATGGTGGTACTCGTTTGCTCGAGTGAAAGATGAATGTAAGGGTTCGATGAAGGCGATTAAGAGTGATATGATGAATTTAGTAACAAAGGGATTTATGGATTGAATAAAGATGATTAGATGGATTGTAACAGTAGAAGAGTTTCAAATCACAAAGTGTACAGAAACCCGGATTTCAAGAACGCATTCAAGGAATCAGATTGAGAGAAGAAAATTCAGTTTTGCTTCAAGCATACAAGTTCTTCGCTGAAAATACAAAGGGGGCGACTCATGGGTTTATATTTTCACCCTAGAGTTCGAAACCCAAAACAACATGATGTTTGAAATAAAACAACAAAGCGTTTAAAATAAAACAACAAAGCGTCTAAGTACTAAGCCAAAGTGACTTGTACATTATTACCCATTGGCAATGACTCCTAAGTAACTCGACGTAGTGATTCATCTGCCTCGTTAAAAACCATACTGAGAAAACCCATTGGGACAAAACTCAATTATGGGAAAAAGAGTACAGACTCTCACCTAAGTTACTTAGTTATCATTACCGGGGGAAGTCTTCAAAGTGACAATGTTGAAGACTTGGATCATCGGGAGATTGAGAGATCCTTCTGCAATGAGCGAATGAACTTCCTTGGCCATCTCCCTTGCTCTAGAGCGAGTGATCCGTCCTACTACCTCCGGCTCGTCCTCAGCTTCTTGTTCCTTGCTAGCCACGATCATATCATCCTCTCCCTCTTGAAAAGGATTTGTCCTCAAATCTGAATCTGCAATATAGGGAATCAAGTCAGAAACATTGAACGATGGAGATATATTATACTTACCTTGGAGATCAATCTGATAGGCATTGTTGACGACTTCAAATGGTCCATCTACTCGTGGCATCAGCTTGCTCTTCCTTTCTTCTGGGAACCTGTCCTTTCGTAAATGGATCCACACCAAGTCTCCTTCTTCGAAGATTAGCTCCTTTCTGCCCTTGTTTGCTTGTCTCTCGTACTGCCTTGTCTTCTTCTCTATGTTCTCCTTAGCTTTAGCGTGTATCTTTCTGACCTGTTCAGCCTTTTCTTTGCCATCAAAGCTACATTTCACACTTAAAGGCAAAGGAATCAAGTCTAGAGGTGATTGGGGATTAAATCCATAAACAATTTCAAAAGGAGAAAAGAGAGTGGCAGAATGCTTAGCGTGATTGTAAGCAAATTCCACGTGTGGTAGGCACTCTTCCCATGACTTGATATTACTCTTTACCAAGGTCCTGAGAAGTGTAGACAGCGTTCGATTCACCACTTCTGTTTGGCCATCAGTCTGAGGATGACAAGTGGTTGAAAATGACAGCTTGGTTCCTAGTTTAGCCCATAAAGTTCTCCAGAAGTGTCCTAAGAACTTTGTGTCTCTGTCTGAAACGATCACTTGAGGCATTCCATGCAGACGTACTACTTCCCTGAAAAACAAGTTAGCTACACGAACAGCATCATCTGTCTTGTGACTAGCTATGAAGTGAGCCATCTTGCTAAACCTGTCAACAACAACAAAAATCGAATCTCTACCATTCCTGGTTCGAGGTAAGCCGAGCACAAAATTCATAGAAATATGTGTCCATGGTTGAGAAGGAATAGGAAGGGGAGTATACAAACCGTGAGGTTGCACTTTACTCTTTGCCATTTTACAAACAGCACACCTAGAACAAACTTTCTCTACGTCTGACTTCATGCGAGGCCAATAGAAGTGATCTTGCAGTCCAGTTAGAGTCTTTGCTACTCCAAAATGTCCAGCTAGTCCACCTCCATGAGCTTCTCTAACTAACAGTTCTCTAATGGATCCTTGTGGTATGCACAAACGGTTGTTATAAAACAAATATCCATCCTGCCTAAAATACTTTTCAAAAGCAAACTTATGGCATTTGCCATAGCTCTCAGCAAAATCGATGTCAGCTTCATACAGATTTATTATATGCTCAAAACCATTTAACTTGGAAGTTAGAGTAGAGACAAGAGTGTACCTCCTGGATAATGCATCTGCAACTACATTATCCTTACCTTTCTTATACTTAAGAATGTATGGAAAAGTCTCTATGAACTCCATCCACCTGGCATGTCTCTTGTTGAGTTTCTG
Source organism: Erythrophleum ivorense (assembly GCA_026724425.1). Taxonomy (NCBI): domain Eukaryota; kingdom Viridiplantae; phylum Streptophyta; class Magnoliopsida; order Fabales; family Fabaceae; genus Erythrophleum; species Erythrophleum ivorense. The sequence goes on along the minus strand of JAIUCV010000066.1, from coordinate 9,912,376 downwards.
TTGGCCTTTAAGATGCTTCAAAGACTCATGATCTGTGTGGATGACGAATTCTTTGGGCCACAAATAGTGCTGCCACGTTTGAAGAGCTCTAACCAATGCATACAGCTCCTTGTCATAGGTGGGATAATTGACAGTTGATCCTCCTAGCTTCTCACTGAAGTATGCCACGGGTTTCCTATCCTGCATCAAAACAGCACCTATACCCACTCCGGAGGCATCACATTCAATCTCAAAAGTTTTCATAAAGTCAGGAAGTACTAAGACAGGGGCTTTGATAAGCTTCTCTATTAAGGTGGTAAACGCCTGTTCTTGTGCTCCTTCCCACCTGAAACCGGCATCTTTCTTGATGACTTCTGTTAAGGGCGCTGCAATGGTGCTGAAGTCTTGAACGAATCTTCTGTAGAATCCTGCTAATCCATGAAAGCTCCTGACTTCTGCAACATTTTTAGGTACAGGCCATTCTTTGATTGCCTTGATCTTTTCATCATCAACCCTGACTCCTTCTGCACTAACAACAAAGCCTAGAAAGACAACCTCAGTAGTACAGAATGAGCATTTAGAGTAATTTGCAAAGAGGGATTGAGAACGAAGAACATCTAGAACTCTGCGGATGTGTCCTAAATGTTCCCCCAAACCTTTACTGTAGATGAGTATGTCGTCGAAGTAGACCACAACAAATATTCCTATGAACGGTCTGAGAGCATGATTCATTAAACGCATGAAGGTGCTGGGAGCATTGGTGAGACCAAACGGCATGACTAACCATTCATACAGCCCCTGCTTGGTCTTGAAGGCAGTTTTCCACTCGTCTCCTTCCTTCATTCTGATCTGATGATAGCCACTCTTTAAATCGATCTTGGAGAAGATTGTTGACCCACATAACTCATCTAGCATGTCATCTAGCCTTGGGATAGGATGTCTGTACTTCACTGTTATGTTGTTGATAGCTCTGCAATCTACACACATCCTCCATGTTCCATCTTTCTTAGGAACTAACAAGACTGGTACAGCACATGGACTTAAGCTTTCTCTGATATGTCCTTTACTCATCAGCTCTTCTACTTGTTTCTGAAGCTCCTTTGTCTCTACAGGATTGGTCCTGTAAGCTGGCCGGTTTGGTAGAGCTGATCCTGGTACCAAATCGATTTGATGCTCGATTCCACGGATTGGAGGTAAACCTGGAGGTATCTCTTCTGGAAAGACATCCTTGTACTCTTCTATGATCTCTATCATCTCATGTGGAAGCTCCTCTGTTGGCTAAGTACTAGCGAGTGTCTCCTTATAGACAAACATGAATGTTGTCATCTCAGGATCAAAGAGTTTGCTGAACTCGCTGTGATTGATGTATAGGCTGTTAGAAACTTTCTCTGTATCCTTGCGATTCATATGAAGCTGATCCTTGTAGATCTCGCTTGGTGTGAGTGGCAGAAGAGTGATCTTACGTCCTTTAAACTCAAAAGTCTGCTTGTTTGTATAACCATCGTGTGTAACCCTTCTGTCAAACTGCCATGGTCTGCCCAGCAAAACGTGGCTAGACTTCATAGGAATCACGTCACACAGCAGCTCATCTTCATACTTCCCAATCGCTAGCTTGACTACCACTTGTTGAGAAACAGTTAAAGCTCCCTTATTATTCAGCCACTGTAGCTGATATGGCCTAGGATGTGAAGTAGTCTTGAGATTGAGCTTCTTTACCATCTCTTCACTAGCAGCATTGGTACAACTACCACCATCTACAATCAAGGTGCAGACCTTGTCTTGAACTAAACATCTAGTGTGGAAGAGATTCTCACGCTGTCCTCTATCATCTGGATGAACTTGAACACTTAAAGTCCTGCGTGCCACTAACATCTCTCCCATTGCTGCTGGTTCTTCTCCTTCTTCTAAATCAGCATCTGTTTCACTTTCTGAGCTGTCTTGAGGCACAATCTCTCCTCCTTCTTGAAGTAGAAACATCTTCTTATTAGGACAGTCCCTGGAGTAATGTCCCATTCCTTGACATTTGAAACACCTGATGTGACTAGTAGAAGCTCCACTCCTTGGTTTAAATTCAACCTTGACCTCTTCCTTAACTGTAGCTGTCGCTGGTTTAGTGTCCCTGGTATAGGCTGGTTTGCTGAATTCTCTTGGTTTTGGAATGTTGGAAGTGAAAGTTGATCTCCCATTCTTTCTCTTGATCTGCGATTCAATCAGCTCTGCTTTATGTACCATCTCTTGTACATCTTCATAATTCTGCAGCTCCACCTTGTCTTGAATCTCTCTGTTAAGTCCCCCAAGAAATCTAGACATCACCATGTCTTCACTTTCTCTCAGATCAGCTCTGATCATCAAAGTCTCCAGCTCCTGAAAGTAATCTCGAACTGACTTAGTGCCCTGAATGAGACGCCTAAGCTTGTTGAGAGTCTCTCTCTGGTAATGTGCAGGAACAAACTTCTTCCTCATCTGTGTGACAAGCTGATCCCAAGTGGTAATAGAAGGCTCTCTCTGTCGATGTCTAGTGAGTCCCAACTGCTCCCACCACAAGAGTGCATAGCCATTGAATTCAGAAATAGCTATCTTCACCTTGTTAAGCTCATAAGTCCCTTGAACCAAAAAGTTTGATTCCATCTTCCTTTCCCAGTCTAGATAAGCTTCTGGATCATTGGTGCCATGAAAAGGAGGATACTGAATCTTGAGATGATTCAGCTGCTGCCTCAAAGGGTCATAGTCTCTGCCATTGCCTCTGTTTCTGTCTCTTCTTACAGTCTCTAGACTGTGATCTGAAGCCTCATCCTCTTCTGAATACTCTCGGTCTGATTCAATGTAGACTCGATGCCCAGCAACTTGTTCAACTCGACGGTGCGAACGTGCAGGTGGTGATGCGCGTGTAGGTGCTCTGTCAGTTCGACGATGCTCCCTTTCTGTGCGTTCGGTGTTTCTGTTCTGATTGAACACAGTCTCTCTTCCTCCAGTGGGTGTTCTGGTTGTTCTGGTTCGTGGTTGCTTAGAAGATGCTCCCACGTGTGCTTTACCCTTGGCGAGGCGAATAGCTTCATTAGGACTAGGCGGCTCAGATGAGTCTTGATCTGTAGCACTAGACTCTTTCATAAGATCCTTGATTTGCTGCTCAAATTTGTGGTTGAGCTGCTCTATCTGTTGAGTGAGTTGAGTAGCTACTGACTGGTTTGCCTCTCTAATCTGCTTCGTCATAGCTTGATTTAGAGCTTCCATAGCTTCTGCAGAAAGCTCCATTGTACCTGCAAGTCAAAACACAAAATCTCACAGTAACAAGTTTCTAAGTATGATATTCAAAGGATTAAAACTCTTAGCAAAAGCACTCATGTAACGAAAAAGAAAAGCTAAAACTCTAACGAAACAAATCCTAAACAATCAGAAAAAAATCGAAACAGAAACTAAATCCTAGAACAATAAGGAATTCGAGACAAACAAGGAAAACTAATCCCTAGACAATTCACAAATAACAAAAGAGAAAAATAGGGTTTAGAGATCGCTCAGCCTTGGCTCAGAGTCGGCTCTGATACCACATGACACGAACTCCCAAGGACAACTCTGATGAAGGCTGATAATTCGTAGCTCGAGGGAACGTAGGATGGCTCGCTGACTCGATCGAGTGAGAGAAGGACGACTCGTTAGATCGATCGAGTGGTTGACGGTGGCTCGTTAGATCGAGGGGAATGATGGTGGTACTCGTTTGCTCGAGTGAAAGATGAATGTAAGGGTTCGATGAAGGCGATTAAGAGTGATATGATGAATTTAGTAACAAAGGGATTTATGGATTGAATAAAGATGATTAGATGGATTGTAACAGTAGAAGAGTTTCAAATCACAAAGTGTACAGAAACCCGGATTTCAAGAACGCATTCAAGGAATCAGATTGAGAGAAGAAAATTCAGTTTTGCTTCAAGCATACAAGTTCTTCGCTGAAAATACAAAGGGGGCGACTCATGGGTTTATATTTTCACCCTAGAGTTCGAAACCCAAAACAACATGATGTTTGAAATAAAACAACAAAGCGTTTAAAATAAAACAACAAAGCGTCTAAGTACTAAGCCAAAGTGACTTGTACATTATTACCCATTGGCAATGACTCCTAAGTAACTCGACGTAGTGATTCATCTGCCTCGTTAAAAACCATAATGAGAAAACCCATTGGGACAAAACTCAATTATGGGAAAAAGAGTACAGACTCTCACCTAAGTTACTTAGTTATCATTACCGGGGGAAGTCTTCAAAGTGACAATGTTGAAGACTTGGATCATCGGGAGATTGAGAGATCCTTCTGCAATGAGCGAATGAACTTCCTTGGCCATCTCCCTTGCTCTAGAGCGAGTGATCCGTCCTACTACCTCCGGCTCGTCCTCAGCTTCTTGTTCCTTGCTAGCCACGATCATATCATCCTCTCCCTCTTGAAAAGGATTTGTCCTCAAATCTGAATCTGCAATATAGGGAATCAAGTCAGAAACATTGAACGATGGAGATATATTATACTTACCTTGGAGATCAATCTGATAGGCATTGTTGACGACTTCAAATGGTCCATCTACTCGTGGCATCAGCTTGCTCTTCCTTTCTTCTGGGAACCTGTCCTTTCGTAAATGGATCCACACCAAGTCTCCTTCTTCGAAGATTAGCTCCTTTCTGCCCTTGTTTGCTTGTCTCTCGTACTGCCTTGTCTTCTTCTCTATGTTCTCCTTAGCTTTAGCGTGTATCTTTCTGACCTGTTCAGCCTTTTCTTTGCCATCAAAGCTACATTTCACACTTAAAGGCAAAGGAATCAAGTCTAGAGGTGATTGGGGATTAAATCCATAAACAATTTCAAAAGGAGAAAAGAGAGTGGCAGAATGCTTAGCGTGATTGTAAGCAAATTCCACGTGTGGTAGGCACTCTTCCCATGACTTGATATTACTCTTTACCAAGGTCCTGAGAAGTGTAGACAGCGTTCGATTCACCACTTCTGTTTGGCCATCAGTCTGAGGATGACAAGTGGTTGAAAATGACAGCTTGGTTCCTAGTTTAGCCCATAAAGTTCTCCAGAAGTGTCCTAAGAACTTTGTGTCTCTGTCTGAAACGATCACTTGAGGCATTCCATGCAGACGTACTACTTCCCTGAAAAACAAGTTAGCTACACGAACAGCATCATCTGTCTTGTGACTAGCTATGAAGTGAGCCATCTTGCTAAACCTGTCAACAACAACAAAAATCGAATCTCTACCATTCCTGGTTCGAGGTAAGCCGAGCACAAAATTCATAGAAATATGTGTCCATGGTTGAGAAGGAATAGGAAGGGGAGTATACAAACCGTGAGGTTGCACTTTACTCTTTGCCATTTTACAAACAGCACACCTAGAACAAACTTTCTCTACGTCTGACTTCATGTGAGGCCAATAGAAGTGATCTTGCAGTCCAGTTAGAGTCTTTGCTACTCCAAAATGTCCAGCTAGTCCACCTCCATGAGCTTCTCTAACTAACAGTTCTCTAATGGATCCTTGTGGTATGCACAAACGGTTGTTATAAAACAAATATCCATCCTGCCTAAAATACTTTTCAAAAGCAAACTTATGGCATTTGCCATAGCTCTCAGCAAAATCGATGTCAGCTTCATACAGATTTATTATATGCTCAAAACCATTTAACTTGGAAGTTAGAGTAGAGACAAGAGTGTACCTCCTGGATAATGCATCTGCAACTACATTATCCTTACCTTTCTTATACTTAAGAATGTATGGAAAAGTCTCTATGAACTCCATCCACCTGGCATGTCTCTTGTTGAGTTTCTGTTGGCCTTTAAGATGCTTCAAAGACTCATGATCTGTGTGGATGACGAATTCTTTGGGCCACAAATAGTGCTGCCACGTTTGAAGAGCTCTAACCAATGCATACAGCTCCTTGTCATAGGTGGAATAATTGACAGTTGATCCTCCTAGCTTCTCACTGAAGTATGCCACGGGTTTCCTATCCTGCATCAAAACAGCACCTATACCCACTCCGGAGGCATCACATTCAATCTCAAAAGTTTTCATAAAGTCAGGAAGTACTAAGACAGGGGCTTTGATAAGCTTCTCTTTTAAGGTGGTAAACGCCTGTTCTTGTGCTCCTTCCCACCTGAAACCGACATCTTTCTTGATGACTTCTGTTAAGGGCGCTGCAATGGTGCTGAAGTCTTGAACGAATCTTCTGTAGAATCCTGCTAATCCATGAAAGCTCCTGACTTCTGCAACATTTTTAGGTACAGGCCATTCTTTGATTGCCTTGATCTTTTCATCATCAACCCTGACTCCTTCTGCACTAACAACAAAGCCTAGAAAGACAACCTCAGTAGTACAGAATGAGCATTTAGAGTAATTTGCAAAGAGGGATTGAGAACGAAGAACATCTAGAACTCTGCGGATGTGTCCTAAATGTTCCCCCAAACCTTTACTGTAGATGAGTATGTCGTCGAAGTAGACCACAACAAATACTCCTATGAACGGTCTGAGAGCATGATTCATTAAACGCATGAAGGTGCTGGGAGCATTGGTGAGACCAAACGGCATGACTAACCATTCATACAGCCCCTGCTTGGTCTTGAAGGCAGTTTTCCACTCGTCTCCTTCCTTCATTCTGATCTGATGATAGCCACTCTTTAAATCGATCTTGGAGAAGATTGTTGACCCACATAACTCATCTAGCATGTCATCTAGCCTTGGGATAGGATGTCTGTACTTCACTGTTATGTTGTTGATAGCTCTGCAATCTACACACATCCTCCATGTTCCATCTTTCTTAGGAACTAACAAGACTGGTACAGCACATGGACTTAAGCTTTCTCTGATATGTCCTTTACTCATCAGCTCTTCTACTTGTTTCTGAAGCTCCTTTGTCTCTACAGGATTGGTCCTGTAAGCTGGCCGGTTTGGTAGAGCTGATCCTGGTACCAAATCGATTTGATGCTCGATTCCACGGATTGGAGGTAAACCTGGAGGTATCTCTTCTGGAAAGACATCCTTGTACTCTTCTATGATCTCTATCATCTCATGTGGAAGCTCCTCTGTTGGCTTAGTACTAGTGAGTGTCTCCTTATAGACAAACATGAATGTTGTCATCTCAGGATCAAAGAGTTTGCTGAACTCGCTGTGATTGATGTATAGGCTGTTAGAAACTTTCTCTGTATCCTTGCGATTCATATGAAGCTGATCCTTGTAGATCTCGCTTGGTGTGAGTGGCAGAAGAGTGATCTTACGTCCTTTAAACTCAAAAGTCTGCTTGTTTGTATAACCATCGTGTGTAACCCTTCTGTCAAACTGCCATGGTCTGCCCAGCAAAACGTGGCTAGACTTCATAGGAATCACGTCACACAGCAGCTCATCTTCATACTTCCCAATCGCTAGCTTGACTACCACTTGTTGAGAAACAGTTAAAGCTCCCTTATTATTCAGCCACTGTAGCTGATATGGCCTAGGATGTGAAGTAGTCTTGAGATTGAGCTTCTTTACCATCTCTTCACTAGCAGCATTGGTACAACTACCACCATCTACAATCAAGGTGCAGACCTTGTCTTGAACTAAACATCTAGTGTGGAAGAGATTCTCACGCTGTCCTCTATCATCTGGATGAACTTGAACACTTAAAGTCCTGCGTGCCACTAACATCTCTCCCATTGCTGCTGGTTCTTCTCCTTCTTCTAAATCAGCATCTGTTTCACTTTCTGAGCTGTCTTGAGGCACAATCTCTCCTCCTTCTTGAAGTAGAAACATCTTCTTATTAGGACAGTCCCTGGAGTAATGTCCCATTCCTTGACATTTGAAACACCTGATGTGACTAGTAGAAGCTCCACTCCTTGGTTTAAATTCAACCTTGACCTCTTCCTTAACTGTAGCTGTCGCTGGTTTAGTGTCCCTGGTATAGGCTGGTTTGCTGAATTCTCTTGGTTTTGGAATGTTGGAAGTGAAAGTTGATCTCCCATTCTTTCTCTTGATCTGCGATTCAATCAGCTCTGCTTTATGTACCATCTCTTGTACATCTTCATAATTCTGCAGCTCCACCTTGTCTTGAATCTCTCTGTTAAGTCCCCCAAGAAATCTAGACATCACCATGTCTTCACTTTCTCTCAGATCAGCTCTGATCATCAAAGTCTCCAGCTCCTGAAAGTAATCTCGAACTGACTTAGTGCCCTGAATGAGACGCCTAAGCTTGTTGAGAGTCTCTCTCTGGTAATGTGCAGGAACAAACTTCTTCCTCATCTGTGTGACAAGCTGATCCCAAGTGGTAATAGAAGGCTCTCTCTGTCGATGTCTAGTGAGTCCCAACTGCTCCCATCACAAGAGTGCATAGCCATTGAATTCAGAAATAGCTATCTTCACCTTGTTAAGCTCATAAGTCCCTTGAACCAAAAAGTTTGATTCCATCTTCCTTTCCCAGTCTAGATAAGCTTCTGGATCATTGGTGCCATGAAAAGGAGGATACTGAATCTTGAGATGATTCAGCTGCTGCCTCAAAGGGTCATAGTCTCTGCCATTGCCTCTGTTTCTGTCTCTTCTTACAGTCTCTAGACTGTGATCTGAAGCCTCATCCTCTTCTGAATACTCTCGGTCTGATTCAATGTAGACTCGATGCCCAGCAACTTGTTCAACTCGACGGTGCGAACGTGCAGGTGGTGATGCGCGTGTAGGTGCTCTGTCAGTTCGACGATGCTCCCTTTCTGTGCGTTCGGTGTTTCTGTTCTGATTGAACACAGTCTCTCTTCCTCCAGTGGGTGTTCTGGTTGTTCTGGTTCGTGGTTGCTTAGAAGATGCTCCCACGTGTGCTTTACCCTTGGCGAGGCGAATAGCTTCATTAGGACTAGGCGGCTCAGATGAGTCTTGATCTGTAGCACTAGACTCTTTCATAAGATCCTTGATTTGCTGCTCAAATTTGTGGTTGAGCTGCTCTATCTGTTGAGTGAGTTGAGTAGCTACTGACTGGTTTGCCTCTCTAATCTGCTTCGTCATAGCTTGATTTAGAGCTTCCATAGCTTCTGCAGAAAGCTCCATTGTACCTGCAAGTCAAAACACAAAATCTCACAGTAACAAGTTTATAAGTATGATATTCAAAGGATTAAAACTCTTAGCAAAAGCACTCATGTAACGAAAAAGAAAAGCTAAAACTCTAACGAAACAAATCCTAAACAATCAGAAAAAAATCGAAACAGAAACTAAATCCTAGAACAATAAGGAATTCGAGACAAACAAGGAAAACTAATCCCTAGACAATTCACAAATAACAAAAGAGAAAAATAGGGTTTAGAGATCGCTCAGCCTTGGCTCAGAGTCGGCTCTGATACCACATGACACGAACTCCCAAGGACAACTCTGATGAAGGCTGATAATTCGTAGCTCGAGGGAACGTAGGATGGCTCGCTGACTCGATCGAGTGAGAGAAGGACGACTCGTTAGATCGATCGAGTGGTTGACGGTGGCTCGTTAGATCGAGGGGAATGATGGTGGTACTCGTTTGCTCGAGTGAAAGATGAATGTAAGGGTTCGATGAAGGCGATTAAGAGTGATATGATGAATTTAGTAACAAAGGGATTTATGGATTGAATAAAGATGATTAGATGGATTGTAACAGTAGAAGAGTTTCAAATCACAAAGTGTACAGAAACCCGGATTTCAAGAACGCATTCAAGGAATCAGATTGAGAGAAGAAAATTCAGTTTTGCTTCAAGCATACAAGTTCTTCGCTGAAAATACAAAGGGGGCGACTCATGGGTTTATATTTTCTCCCTAGAGTTCGAAACCCAAAACAACATGATGTTTGAAATAAAACAACAAAGCGTTTAAAATAAAACAACAAAGCGTCTAAGTACTAAGCCAAAGTGACTTGTACATTATTACCCATTGGCAATGACTCCTAAGTAACTCGACGTAGTGATTCATCTGCCTCGTTAAAAACCATACTGAGAAAACCCATTGGGACAAAACTCAATTATGGGAAAAAGAGTACAGACTCCTCACCTAAGTTACTTAGTTATCATTACCGGGGGAAGTCTTCAAAGTGACAATGTTGAAGACTTGGATCATCGGGAGATTGAGAGATCCTTCTGCAATGAGCGAATGAACTTCCTTGGCCATCTCCCTTGCTCTAGAGCGAGTGATCCGTCCTACTACCTCCGGCTCGTCCTCAGCTTCTTGTTCCTTGCTAGCCACGATCATATCACTTGTAGTGTATGTAATGATCAAGACGGATCCATACTTAGCCAAACATGCATTAGGTTCTCCATGGGACTATGAGGAGCAACATGTGTGACATGATTCTCATTCCTTGAGAGGAACATCAAAGTTACCATCCTGAGAGAAACATAAGTAGTAAGGAGTCCCAATCGTAGCTCTATGGCTCCACATGATGTAGAAACATACTTGTAGTGTATGTAATGATCAAGACGGACCCATACTTAGCCAAACATGCATTAGGTTATCCAAGGGACTATGAGGAGCAACATGTGTGACATGATTCTCATTCCTTGAGAGGAACATCAAAGCTACCATCCTGAGAGAAACATAAGTAGTAAGGAGTCCCAATCGTAGCTCTATGGCTCCACACAATGTAGGAACATACTTGTAGTGTATGTAATGATCAAGACGGACCCATACTTAGCCAAACATACATTAGGTTCTCCACGGGACTATGAGGAGCAACATGTGTGACATGATTCTCATTCCTTGAGAGGAACATCAAAGCTACCATCTTGAGAGAAACATAAGTAGTAAGGAGTCCCAATCGTAGCTCTATGGCTCCACACAATGTAGAAACATACTTGTAGTGTATGTAATGATCAAGACGGATCCATACTTAGCCAAACATGCATTAGGTTCTCCACGGGACTATGAGGAGCAACATGTGTGACATGATTCTCATTCCTTGAGAGGAACATCAAAGCTACCATCCTGAGAGAAACATAAGTAGTAAGGAGTCCCAATCGTAGCTCTATGGCTCCACACAATGTAGAAACATACTTGTAGTGTATGTAATGATCAAGACGGACCCATACTTAGCCAAACATGCATTAGGTTCTCCACGGGACTATGAGGACCAACATGTGTGACATGATTCTCATTCCTTGAGAGGAACATCAAAGCTACCATCCTGAGAGAAACATAAGTAGTAAGGAGTCCCAATCGTAGCTCTATGCCTCCACACAATGTAGAAACATACTTGTAGTGTATGTAATGATCAAGACGGACCCATACTTAGCCAAACATGCATTAGGTTATCCAAGGGACTATGAGGAGCAACATGTGTGACATGATTCTCATTCCTTGAGAGGAACATCAAAGCTACCATCTTGAGAGAAACATAAGTAGTAAGGAGTCCCAATCGTAGCTCTATGGCTCCACACAATGTAGAAACATACTTGTAGTGTATGTAATGATCAAGACGGATCCATACTTAGCCAAACATGCATTAGGTTCTCCACGGGACTATGAGGAGCAACATGTGTGACATGATTCTCATTCCTTGAGAGGAACATCAAAGCTACCATCCTGAGAGAAACATAAGTAGTAAGGAGTCCCAATCGTAGCTCTATGGCTCCACACAATGTAGAAACATACTTGTAGTGTATGTAATGATCAAGACGGACCCATACTTAGCCAAACATGCATTAGGTTCTCCACGGGACTATGAGGAGCAACATGTGTGACATGATTCTCATTCCTTGAGAGGAACATCAAAGCTACCATCCTGAGAGAAACATAAGTAGTAAGGAGTCCCAATCGTAGCTCTATGGCTCCACACAATGTAGAAACATACTTGTAGTGTATGTAATGATCAAGACGGACCCATACTTAGCCAAACATGCATTAGGTTCTCCACGGGACTATGAGGACCAACATGTGTGACATGATTCTCATTCCTTGAGAGGAACATCAAAGCTACCATCCTGAGAGAAACATAAGTAGTAAGGAGTCCCAATCGTAGCTCTATGCCTCCACACAATGTAGAAACATACTTGTAGTGTATGTAATGATCAAGACGGACCCATACTTAGCCAAACATGCATTAGGTTATCCAAGGGACTATGAGGAGCAACATGTGTGACATGATTCTCATTCCTTGAGAGGAACATCAAAGCTACCATCTTGAGAGAAACATAAGTAGTAAGGAGTCCCAATCGTAGCTCTATGGCTCCACACAATGTAGAAACATACTTGTAGTGTATGTAATGATCAAGACGGACACATACTTAGCCAAACATGCATTAGGTTCTCCACGGGACTATGAGGAGCAACATGTGTGACATGATTCTCATTCCTTGAGAGGAACATCAAAGCTACCATCCTGAGAGAAACATAAGTAGTAAGGAGTCCCAATCGTAGCTCTATGGCTCCACACAATGTAGAAACATACTTGTAGTGTATGTAATGATCAAGACGGACCCATACTTAGCCAAACATGCATTAGGTTCTCCATGGGACTATGAGGAGCAACATGTGTGACATGATTCTCATTCCTTGAGAGGAACATCAAAGCTACCATCCTGAGAGAAACATAAGTAGTAAGGAGTCCCAATCGTAACTCTATGCCTCCACACAATGTAGGAACATACTTGTAGTGTATGTAATGATCAAGACGGACCCATACTTAGCCAAACATGCACTAGGTTCTCCACGGGACTATGAGGAGCAACATGTGTGACATGATTCTCATTCCTTGAGAGGAACATCAAAGTTACCATCCTGAGAGAAACATAAGTAGTAAGGAGTCCCAATCGTAGCTCTATGGCTCCACACAATGTAGAAATATACTTGTAGTGTATGTAATGATCAAGACGGATCCATACTTAGCCAAACATGCATTAGGTTCTCCACGGGACTATGAGGAGCAACATGTGTGACATGATTCTCATTCCTTGAGAGGAACATCAAAGCTACCATCCTGAGAGAAACATAAGTAGTAAGGAGTCCCAATCGTAGCTCTATGGCTCCACACAATGTAGAAACATACTTGTAGTGTATGTAATGATCAAGACGGACCCATACTTAGCCAAACATGCATTAGGTTCTCCACGGGACTATGAGGAGCAACATGTGTGACATGATTCTCATTCCTTGAGAGGAACATCAAAGCTACCATCCTGAGAGAAACATAAGTAGTAAGGAGTCCCAATCGTAGCTCTATGGCTCCACACAATGTAGAAACATACTTGTAGTGTATGTAATGATCAAGACGGACCCATACTTAGCCAAACATGCATTAGGTTCTCCACGGGACTATGAGGAGCAACATGTGTGACATGATTCTCATTCCTTGAGAGGAACATCAAAGCTACCATCCTGAGAGAAACATAAGTAGTAAGGAGTCCCAATCGTAGCTCTATGCCTCCACACAATGTAGAAACATACTTGTAGTGTATGAAATGATCAAGACGGACCCATACTTAGCCAAACATGCATTAGGTTCTCCACGGGACTATGAGGAGCAACATGTGTGACATGATTCTCATTCCTTGAGAGGAACATCAAAGCTACCATCCTGAGAGAAACATAAGTAGTAAGGAGTCCCAATCGTAGCTCTATGCCTCCACACAATGTAGGAACATACTTGTAGTGTATGTAATGATCAAGACAGACCCATACTTAGCCAAACATGCATTAGGTTCTCCACGGGACTATGAGGAGCAACATGTGTGACATGATTCTCATTCCTTGAGAGGAACATCAAAGCTACCATCCTGAGAGAAACATAAGTAGTAAGGAGTCCCAATCGTAGCTCTATGCCTCCACACAATGTAGAAACATACTTGTAGTGTATGTAATGATCAAGACGGATCCATACTTAGCCAAACATGCATTAGGTTCTCCACGGGACTATGAGGAGCAACATGTGTGACATGATTCTCATTCCTTGAGAGGAACATCAAAGCTACCATCCTGAGAGAAACATAAGTAGTAAGGAGTCCCAATCGTAGCTCTATGCCTCCACACAATGTAGAAACATACTTGTAGTGTATGTAATGATCAAGACGGACCCATACTTAGCCAAACATGCATTAGGTTCTCCACGGGACTATGAGGAGCAACATGTGTGACATGATTCTCATTCCTTGAGAGGAACATCAAAGCTACCATCCTGAGAGAAACATAAGTAGTAAGGAGTCCCAATCGTAGCTCTATGCCTCCACACAATGTAGGAACATACTTGTAGTGTATGTAATGATCAAGACAGACCCATACTTAGCCAAACATGCATTAGGTTCTCCACGGGACTATGAGGAGCAACATGTGTGACATGATTCTCATTCCTTGAGAGGAACATCAAAGCTACCATCCTGAGAGAAACATAAGTAGTAAGGAGTCCCAATCGTAGCTCTATGCCTCCACACAATGTAGAAACATACTTGTAGTGTATGTAATGATCAAGACGGATCCATACTTAGCCAAACATGCATTAGGTTCTCCACGGGACTATGAGGAGCAACATGTGTGACATGATTCTCATTCCTTGAGAGGAACATCAAAGTTACCATCCTGAGAGAAACATAAGTAGTAAGGAGTCCCAATCGTAGCTCTATGGCTCCACATGATGTAGAAACATACTTGTAGTGTATGTAATGATCAAGACGGACACATACTTAGCCAAACATGCATTAGGTTCTCCACGGGACTATGAGGAGCAACATGTGTGACATGATTCTCATTCCTTGAGAGGAACATCAAAGCTACCATCCTGAGAGAAACATAAGTAGTAAGGAGTCCCAATCGTAGCTCTATGGCTCCACACAATGTAGAAACATACTTGTAGTGTATGTAATGATCAAGACGGACCCATACTTAGCCAAACATGCATTAGGTTCTCCATGGGACTATGAGGAGCAACATGTGTGACATGATTCTCATTCCTTGAGAGGAACATCAAAGCTACCATCCTGAGAGAAACATAAGTAGTAAGGAGTCCCAATCGTAACTCTATGCCTCCACACAATGTAGGAACATACTTGTAGTGTATGTAATGATCAAGACGGACCCATACTTAGCCAAACATGCATTAGGTTCTCCACGGGACTATGAGGAGCAACATGTGTGACATGATTCTCATTCCTTGAGAGGAACATCAAAGTTACCATCCTGAGAGAAACATAAGTAGTAAGGAGTCCCAATCGTAGCTCTATGGCTCCACACAATGTAGAAATATACTTGTAGTGTATGTAATGATCAAGACGGATCCATACTTAGCCAAACATGCATTAGGTTCTCCACGGGACTATGAGGAGCAACATGTGTGACATGATTCTCATTCCTTGAGAGGAACATCAAAGCTACCATCCTGAGAGAAACATAAGTAGTAAGGAGTCCCAATCGTAGCTCTATGGCTCCACACAATGTAGAAACATACTTGTAGTGTATGTAATGATCAAGACGGACCCATACTTAGCCAAACATGCATTAGGTTCTCCACGGGACTATGAGGAGCAACATGTGTGACATGATTCTCATTCCTTGAGAGGAACATCAAAGCTACCATCCTGAGAGAAACATAAGTAGTAAGGAGTCCCAATCGTAGCTCTATGGCTCCACACAATGTAGAAACATACTTGTAGTGTATGTAATGATCAAGACGGACCCATACTTAGCCAAACATGCATTAGGTTCTCCACGGGACTATGAGGAGCAACATGTGTGACATGATTCTCATTCCTTGAGAGGAACATCAAAGCTACCATCCTGAGAGAAACATAAGTAGTAAGGAGTCCCAATCGTAGCTCTATGCCTCCACACAATGTAGAAACATACTTGTAGTGTATGTAATGATCAAGACGGACCCATACTTAGCCAAACATGCATTAGGTTCTCCACGGGACTATGAGGAGCAACATGTGTGACATGATTCTCATTCCTTGAGAGGAACATCAAAGCTACCATCCTGAGAGAAACATAAGTAGTAAGGAGTCCCAATCGTAGCTCTATGCCTCCACACAATGTAGGAACATACTTGTAGTGTATGTAATGATCAAGACAGACCCATACTTAGCCAAACATGCATTAGGTTCTCCACGGGACTATGAGGAGCAACATGTGTGACATGATTCTCATTCCTTGAGAGGAACATCAAAGCTACCATCCTGAGAGAAACATAAGTAGTAAGGAGTCCCAATCGTAGCTCTATGCCTCCACACAATGTAGAAACATACTTGTAGTGTATGTAATGATCAAGACGGATCCATACTTAGCCAAACATGCATTAGGTTCTCCACGGGACTATGAGGAGCAACATGTGTGACATGATTCTCATTCCTTGAGAGGAACATCAAAGCTACCATCCTGAGAGAAACATAAGTAGTAAGGAGTCCCAATCGTAGCTCTATGCCTCCACACAATGTAGAAACATACTTGTAGTGTATGTAATGATCAAGACGGACCCATACTTAGCCAAACATGCATTAGGTTCTCCACGGGACTATGAGGAGCAACATGTGTGACATGATTCTCATTCCTTGAGAGGAACATCAAAGCTACCATCCTGAGAGAAACATAAGTAGTAAGGAGTCCCAATCGTAGCTCTATGCCTCCACACAATGTAGGAACATACTTGTAGTGTATGTAATGATCAAGACAGACCCATACTTAGCCAAACATGCATTAGGTTCTCCACGGGACTATGAGGAGCAACATGTGTGACATGATTCTCATTCCTTGAGAGGAACATCAAAGCTACCATCCTGAGAGAAACATAAGTAGTAAGGAGTCCCAATCGTAGCTCTATGCCTCCACACAATGTAGAAACATACTTGTAGTGTATGTAATGATCAAGACGGATCCATACTTAGCCAAACATGCATTAGGTTCTCCACGGGACTATGAGGAGCAACATGTGTGACATGATTCTCATTCCTTGAGAGGAACATCAAAGTTACCATCCTGAGAGAAGCATAAGTAGTAAGGAGTCCCAATCGTAGCTCTATGGCTCCACATGATGTAGAAACATACATGTAGTGTATGTAATGATCAAGACGGACCCATACTTAGCCAAACATGCATTAGGTTATCCAAGGGACTATGAGGAGCAACATGTGTGACATGATTCTCATTCCTTGAGAGGAACATCAAAGCTACCATCTTGAGAGAAACATAAGTAGTAAGGAGTCCCAATCGTAGCTCTATGGCTCCACACAATGTAGAAACATACTTGTAGTGTATGTAATGATCAAGACGGATCCATACTTAGCCAAACATGCATTAGGTTCTCCACGGGATTATGAGGAGCAACATGTGTGACATGATTCTCATTCCTTGAGAGGAACATCAAAGCTACCATCCTGAGAGAAACATAAGTAGTAAGGAGTCCCAATCGTAGCTCTATGCCTCCACACAATGTAGAAACATACTTGTAGTGTATGTAATGATCAAGACGGATCCATACTTAGCCAAACATGCATTAGGTTCTCCAC
The DNA here is from genome assembly GCA_026724425.1 of Erythrophleum ivorense. Classification (NCBI taxonomy): domain Eukaryota; kingdom Viridiplantae; phylum Streptophyta; class Magnoliopsida; order Fabales; family Fabaceae; genus Erythrophleum; species Erythrophleum ivorense. Next base: position 9,894,975 of record JAIUCV010000066.1, on the reverse strand, counting down.
GGGACTATGAGGAGCAACATGTGTGACATGATTCTCATTCCTTGAGAGGAACATCAAAGCTACCATCCTGAGAGAAACATAAGTAGTAAGGAGTCCCAATCGTAGCTCTATGGCTCCACACAATGTAGAAACATACTTGTAGTGTATGTAATGATCAAGACGGACCCATACTTAGCCAAACATGCATTAGGTTCTCCACGGGACTATGAGGAGCAACATGTGTGACATGATTCTCATTCCTTGAGAGGAACATCAAAGCTACCATCCTGAGAGAAACATAAGTAGTAAGGAGTCCCAATCGTAGCTCTATGGCTCCACACAATGTAGAAACATACTTGTAGTGTATGTAATGATCAAGACGGACCCATACTTAGCCAAACATGCATTAGGTTCTCCACGGGACTATGAGGAGCAACATGTGTGACATGATTCTCATTCCTTGAGAGGAACATCAAAGCTACCATCCTGAGAGAAACATAAGTAGTAAGGAGTCCCAATCGTAGCTCTATGCCTCCACACAATGTAGAAACATACTTGTAGTGTATGTAATGATCAAGACGGACCCATACTTAGCCAAACATGCATTAGGTTCTCCACGGGACTATGAGGAGCAACATGTGTGACATGATTCTCATTCCTTGAGAGGAACATCAAAGCTACCATCCTGAGAGAAACATAAGTAGTAAGGAGTCCCAATCGTAGCTCTATGCCTCCACACAATGTAGGAACATACTTGTAGTGTATGTAATGATCAAGACAGACCCATACTTAGCCAAACATGCATTAGGTTCTCCACGGGACTATGAGGAGCAACATGTGTGACATGATTCTCATTCCTTGAGAGGAACATCAAAGCTACCATCCTGAGAGAAACATAAGTAGTAAGGAGTCCCAATCGTAGCTCTATGCCTCCACACAATGTAGAAACATACTTGTAGTGTATGTAATGATCAAGACGGATCCATACTTAGCCAAACATGCATTAGGTTCTCCACGGGACTATGAGGAGCAACATGTGTGACATGATTCTCATTCCTTGAGAGGAACATCAAAGCTACCATCCTGAGAGAAACATAAGTAGTAAGGAGTCCCAATCGTAGCTCTATGCCTCCACACAATGTAGAAACATACTTGTAGTGTATGTAATGATCAAGACGGACCCATACTTAGCCAAACATGCATTAGGTTCTCCACGGGACTATGAGGAGCAACATGTGTGACATGATTCTCATTCCTTGAGAGGAACATCAAAGCTACCATCCTGAGAGAAACATAAGTAGTAAGGAGTCCCAATCGTAGCTCTATGCCTCCACACAATGTAGGAACATACTTGTAGTGTATGTAATGATCAAGACAGACCCATACTTAGCCATACATGCATTAGGTTCTCCACGGGACTATGAGGAGCAACATGTGTGACATGATTCTCATTCCTTGAGAGGAACATCAAAGCTACCATCCTGAGAGAAACATAAGTAGTAAGGAGTCCCAATCGTAGCTCTATGCCTCCACACAATGTAGAAACATACTTGTAGTGTATGTAATGATCAAGACGGATCCATACTTAGCCAAACATGCATTAGGTTCTCCACGGGACTATGAGGAGCAACATGTGTGAAATGATTCTCATTCCTTGAGAGGAACATCAAAGTTACCATCCTGAGAGAAACATAAGTAGTAAGGAGTCCCAATCGTAGCTCTATGGCTCCACATGATGTAGAAACATACTTGTAGTGTATGTAATGATCAAGACGGACCCATACTTAGCCAAACATGCATTAGGTTATCCAAGGGACTATGAGGAGCAACATGTGTGACATGATTCTCATTCCTTGAGAGGAACATCAAAGCTACCATCTTGAGAGAAACATAAGTAGTAAGGAGTCCCAATCGTAGCTCTATGGCTCCACACAATGTAGAAACATACTTGTAGTGTATGTAATGATCAAGACGGATCCATACTTAGCCAAACATGCATTAGGTTCTCCAAGGGACTATGAGGAGCAACATGTGTGACATGATTCTCATTCCTTGAGAGGAACATCAAAGCTACCATCCTGAGAGAAACATAAGTAGTAAGGAGTCCCAATCGTAGCTCTATGCCTCCACACAATGTAGAAACATACTTGTAGTGTATGTAATGATCAAGACGGATCCATACTTAGCCAAACATGCATTAGGTTCTCCACGGGACTATGAGGAGCAACATGTGTGACATGATTCTGATTCCTTGAGAGGAACATCAAAGCTACCATCTTGAGAGAAACATAAGTAGTAAGGAGTCCCAATCGTAGCTCTATGGCTCCACACAATGTAGAAACATACTTGTAGTGTATGTAATGATCAAGACGGACCCATACTTAGCCAAACATGCATTAGGTTCTCCACGGGACTATGAGGAGCAACATGTATGACATGATTCTCATTCCTTGAGAGGAACATCAAAGTTACCATCCTGAGAGAAACATAAGTAGTAAGGAGTCCCAATCGTAGCTCTATGGCTCCACACAATGTAGAAACATACTTGTAGTGTATGTAATGATCAAGACGGATCCATACTTAGCCAAACATGCATTAGGTTCTCCATGGGACTATGGGGAGCAACATGTGTGACATGATTCTCATTCCTTGAGAGGAACATCAAAGTTACCATCCTGAGAGAAACATAAGTAGTAAGGAGTCCCAATCGTAGCTCTATGGCTCCACATGATGTAGAAACATACTTGTAGTGTATGTAATGATCAAGACGGACCCATACTTAGCCAAACATGCATTAGGTTATCCAAGGGACTATGAGGAGCAACATGTGTGACATGATTCTCATTCCTTGAGAGGAACATCAAAGCTACCATCTTGAGAGAAACATAAGTAGTAAGGAGTCCCAATCGTAGCTCTATGGCTCCACACAATGTAGAAACATACTTGTAGTGTATGTAATGATCAAGACGGATCCATACTTAGCCAAACATGCATTAGGTTCTCCACGGGACTATGAGGAGCAACATGTGTGACATGATTCTCATTCCTTGAGAGGAACATCAAAGCTACCATCCTGAGAGAAACATAAGTAGTAAGGAGTCCCAATCGTAGCTCTATGCCTCCACACAATGTAGAAACATACTTGTAGTGTATGTAATGATCAAGACGGATCCATACTTAGCCAAACATGCATTAGGTTATCCAAGGGACTATGAGGAGAAACATGTGTGACATGATTCTCATTCCTTGAGAGGAACATCAAAGCTACCATCCTGAGAGAAACATAAGTAGTAAGGAGTCCCAATCGTAGCTCTATGGCTCCACACAATGTAGGAACATACTTGTAGTGTATGTAATGATCAAGACGGACCCATACTTAGCCAAACATACATTAGGTTCTCCACGGGACTATGAGGAGCAACATGTGTGACATGATTCTTATTCCTTGAGAGGAACATCAAAGCTACCATCTTGAGAGAAACATAAGTAGTAAGGAGTCCCAATCGTAGCTCAATGGCTCCACACAATGTAGAAACATACTTGTAGTGTATGTAATGATCAAGACGGATCCATACTTAGCCAAACATGCATTAGGTTCTCCACGGGACTATGAGGAGCAACATGTGTGACATGATTCTCATTCCTTGAGAGGAACATCAAAGCTACCATCCTGAGAGAAACATAAGTAGTAAGGAGTCCCAATCGTAGCTCTATGGCTCCACACAATGTAGAAACATACTTGTAGTGTATGTAATGATCAAGACGGACCCATACTTAGCCAAACATGCATTAGGTTCTCCACGGGACTATGAGGATCAACATGTGTGACATGATTCTCATTCCTTGAGAGGAACATCAAAGCTACCATCCTGAGAGAAACATAAGTAGTAAGGAGTCCCAATCGTAGCTCTATGCCTCCACACAATGTAGAAACATACTTGTAGTGTATGTAATGATCAAGACGGACCCATACTTAGCCAAACATGCATTAGGTTATCCAAGGGACTATGAGGAGCAACATGTGTGACATGATTCTCATTCCTTGAGAGGAACATCAAAGCTACCATCTTGAGAGAAACATAAGTAGTAAGGAGTCCCAATCGTAGCTCTATGGCTCCACACAATGTAGAAACATACTTGTAGTGTATGTAATGATCAAGACGGACACATACTTAGCCAAACATGCATTAGGTTCTCCACGGGACTATGAGGAGCAACATGTGTGACATGATTCTCATTCCTTGAGAGGAACATCAAAGCTACCATCCTGAGAGAAACATAAGTAGTAAGGAGTCCCAATCGTAGCTCTATGGCTCCACACAATGTAGAAACATACTTGTAGTGTATGTAATGATCAAGACGGACCCATACTTAGCCAAACATGCATTAGGTTCTCCATGGGACTATGAGGAGCAACATGTGTGACATGATTCTCATTCCTTGAGAGGAACATCAAAGCTACCATCCTGAGAGAAACATAAGTAGTAAGGAGTCCCAATCGTAACTCTATGCCTCCACACAATGTAGGAACATACTTGTAGTGTATGTAATGATCAAGACGGACCCATACTTAGCCAAACATGCATTAGGTTCTCCACGGGACTATGAGGAGCAACATGTGTGACATGATTCTCATTCCTTGAGAGGAACATCAAAGTTACCATCCTGAGAGAAACATAAGTAGTAAGGAGTCCCAATCGTAGCTATATGGCTCCACATGATGTAGAAACATACTTGTAGTGTATGTAATGATCAAGACGGACCCATACTTAGCCAAACATGCATTAGGTTATCCAAGGGACTATGAGGAGCAACATGTGTGACATGATTCTCATTCCTTGAGAGGAACATCAAAGCTACCATCCTGAGAGAAACATAAGTAGTAAGGAGTCCCAATCGTAGCTCTATGGCTCCACACAATGTAGGAACATACTTGTAGTGTATGTAATTATCAAGACGGATCCATACTTAGCCAAACATGCATTAGGTTCTCCACGGGACTATGAGGAGCAACATGTGTGACATGATTCTCATTCCTTGAGAGGAACATCAAAGCTACCATCCTGAGAGAAACATAAGTAGTAAGGAGTCCCAATCGTAGCTCTATGCCTCCACACAATGTAGAAACATACTTGTAGTGTATGTAATGATCAAGACGGACCCATACTTAGCCAAACATGCATTAGGTTCTCCACGGGACTATGAGGAGCAACATGTGTGACATGATTCTCATTCCTTGAGAGGAACATCAAAGCTACCATCCTGAGAGAAACATAAGTAGTAAGGAGTCCCAATCGTAGCTCTATGCCTCCACACAATGTAGGAACATACTTGTAGTGTATGTAATGATCAAGACAGACCCATACTTAGCCAAACATGCATTAGGTTCTCCACGGGACTATGAGGAGCAACATGTGTGACATGATTCTCATTCCTTGAGAGGAACATCAAAGCTACCATCCTGAGAGAAACATAAGTAGTAAGGAGTCCCAATCGTAGCTCTATGCCTCCACACAATGTAGAAACATACTTGTAGTGTATGTAATGATCAAGACGGATCCATACTTAGCCAAACATGCATTAGGTTCTCCACGGGACTATGAGGAGCAACATGTGTGACATGATTCTCATTCCTTGAGAGGAACATCAAAGTTACCATCCTGAGAGAAACATAAGTAGTAAGGACTCCCAATCGTAGCTCTATGGCTCCACATGATGTAGAAACAAACTTGTAGTGTATGTAATGATCAAGACGGACCCATACTTAGCCAAACATGCATTAGGTTATCCAAGGGACTATGAGGAGCAACATGTGTGACATGATTCTCATTCCTTGAGAGGAACATCAAAGCTACCATCTTGAGAGAAACATAAGTAGTAAGGAGTCCCAATCGTAGCTCTATGGCTCCACACAATGTAGAAACATACTTGTAGTGTATGTAATGATCAAGACGGATCCATACTTAGCCAAACATGCATTAGGTTCTCCACGGGACTATGAGGAGCAACATGTGTGACATGATTCTCATTCCTTGAGAGGAACATCAAAGCTACCATCCTGAGAGAAACATAAGTAGTAAGGAGTTCCAATCGTAGCTCTATGCCTCCACACAATGTAGAAACATACTTGTAGTGTATGTAATGATCAAGACGGATCCATACTTAGCCAAACATGCATTAGGTTCTCCACGGGACTATGAGGAGCAACATGTGTGACATGATTCTCATTCCTTGAGAGGAACATCAAAGCTACCATCTTGAGAGAAACATAAGTAGTAAGGAGTCCCAATCGTAGCTCTATGGCTCCACACAATGTAGAAACATACTTGTAGTGTATGTAATGATCAAGACGGACCCATACTTAGCCAAACATGCATTAGGTTCTCCATGGGACTATGAGAAGCAACATGTGTGACATGATTCTCATTCCTTGAGTGGAACATCAAAGCTACCATCCTGAGAGAAACATAAGTAGTAAGGAGTCCCAATCGTAACTCTATGCCTCCACACAATGTAGGAACATACTTGTAGTGTATGTAATGATCAAGACGGACCCATACTTAGCCAAACATGCATTAGGTTCTCCACGGGACTATGAGGAGCAACATGTATGACATGATTCTCATTCCTTGAGAGGAACATCAAAGTTACCATCCTGAGAGAAACATAAGTAGTAAGGAGTCCCAATCGTAGCTCTATGGCTCCACACAATGTAGAAACATACTTGTAGTGTATGTAATGATCAAGACGGACCCATACTTAGCCAAACATGCATTAGGTTCTCCACGGGACTATGAGGAGCAACATGTGTGACATGATTCTCATTCCTTGAGAGGAACATCAAAGCTACCATCTTGAGAGAAACATAAGTAGTAAGGAGTCCCAATCGTAGCTCTATGGCTCCACACAATGTAGAAACATACTTGTAGTGTATGTAATGATCAAGACGGATCCATACTTTGCCAAACATGCATTAGGTTCTCCACGGGACTATGAGGAGCAACATGTGTGACATGATTCTCATTCCTTGAGAGGAACATCAAAGCTACCATCCTGAGAGAAACATAAGTAGTAAGGAGTCCCAATCGTAGCTCTATGCCTCCACACAATGTAGAAACATACTTGTAGTGTATGTAATGATCAAGACGGATCCATACTTAGCCAAACATGCATTAGGTTATCCAAGGGACTATGAGGAGCAACATGTGTGACATGATTCTCATTCCTTGAGAGGAACATCAAAGCTACCATCCTGAGAGAAACATAAGTAGTAAGGAGTCCCAATCGTAGCTCAATGGCTCCACACAATGTAGAAACATACTTGTAGTGTATGTAATGATCAAGACGGACCCATACTTAGCCAAACATGCATTAGGTTCTCCACGGGACTATGAGGAGCAACATGTATGACATGATTCTCATTCCTTGAGAGGAACATCAAAGTTACCATCCTGAGAGAAATATAAGTAGTAAGGAGTCCCAATCGTAGCTCTATGGCTCCACACAATGTAGAAACATACTTGTAGTGTATGTAATGATCAAGACGGACCCATACTTAGCCAAACATGCATTAGGTTCTCCACGGGACTATGAGGAGCAACATGTATGACATGATTCTCATTCCTTGAGAGGAACATCAAAGTTACCATCCTGAGAGAAACATAAGTAGTAAGGAGTCCCAATCGTAGCTCTATGGCTCCACACAATGTAGAAACATACTTGTAGTGTATGTAATGATCAAGACGGACCCATACTTAGCCAAACATGCATTAGGTTCTCCACGGGACTATGAGGAGCAACATGTGTGACATGATTCTCATTCCTTGAGAGGAACATCAAAGCTACCATCTTGAGAGAAACATAAGTAGTAAGGAGTCCCAATCGTAGCTCAATGGCTCCACACAATGTAGAAACATACTTGTAGTGTATGTAATGATCAAGACGGACCCATACTTAGCCAAACATGCATTAGGTTCTCCACGGGACTATGAGGAGCAACATGTATGACATGATTCTCATTCCTTGAGAGGAACATCAAAGTTACCATCCTGAGAGAAACATAAGTAGTAAGGAGTCCCAATCGTAGCTCTATGGCTCCACACAATGTAGAAACATACTTGTAGTGTATGTAATGATCAAGACGGACCCATACTTAGCCAAACATGCATTAGGTTCTCCACGGGACTATGAGGAGCAACATGTATGACATGATTCTCATTCCTTGAGAGGAACATCAAAGTTACCATCCTGAGAGAAACATAAGTAGTAAGGAGTCCCAATCGTAGCTCTATGGCTCCACACAATGTAGAAACATACTTGTAGTGTATGTAATGATCAAGACGGACCCATACTTAGCCAAACATGCATTAGGTTCTCCACGGGACTATGAGGAGCAACATGTGTGACATGATTCTCATTCCTTGAGAGGAACATCAAAGCTACCATCTTGAGAGAAACATAAGTAGTAAGGAGTCCCAATCGTAGCTCTATGGCTCCACACAATGTAGAAACATACTTGTAGTGTATGTAATGATCAAGACGGATCCATACTTAGCCAAACATGCATTAGGTTCTCCACGGGACTATGAGGAGCAACATGTGTGACATGATTCTCATTCCTTGAGAGGAACATCAAAGCTACCATCCTGAGAGAAACATAAGTAGTAAGGAGTCCCAATCGTAGCTCTATGCCTCCACACAATGTAGGAACATACTTATAGTGTATGTAATGATCAAGACAGACCCATACTTAGCCAAACATGCATTAGGTTCTCCACGGGACTATGAGGAGCAACATGTGTGACATGATTCTCATTCCTTGAGAGGAACATCAAAGCTACCATCCTGAGAGAAACATAAGTAGTAAGGAGTCCCAATCGTAGCTCTATGCCTCCACACAATGTAGAAACATACTTGTAGTGTATGTAATGATCAAGACGGATCCATACTTAGCCAAACATGCATTAGGTTATCCAAGGGACTATGAGGAGCAACATGTGTGACATGATTCTCATTCCTTGAGTGGAACATCAAAGCTACCATCCTGAGAGAAACATAAGTAGTAAGGAGTCCCAATCGTAGCTCTATGGCTCCACACAATGTAGGAACATACTTGTAGTGTATGTAATGATCAAGACGGACCCATACTTAGCCAAACATACATGAGGTTCTCCACGGGACTATGAGGAGCAACATGTGTGACATGATTCTTATTCCTTGAGAGGAACATCAAAGCTACCATCTTGAGAGAAACATAAGTAGTAAGGAGTCCCAATCGTAGCTCAATGGCTCCACACAATGTAGAAACATACTTGTAGTGTATGTAATGATCAAGACGGATCCATACTTAGCCAAACATGCATTAGGTTCTCCACGGGACTATGAGGAGCAACATGTGTGACATGATTCTCATTCCTTGAGAGGAACATCAAAGCTACCATCCTGAGAGAAACATAAGTAGTAAGGAGTCCCAATCGTAGCTCTATGGCTCCACACAATGTAGAAACATACTTGTAGTGTATGTAATGATCAAGACGGACCCATACTTAGCCAAACATGCATTAGGTTCTCCACGGGACTATGAGGACCAACATGTGTGACATGATTCTCATTCCTTGAGACGAACATCAAAGCTACCATCCTGAGAGAAACATAAGTAGTAAGGAGTCCCAATCGTAGCTCTATGCCTCCACACAATGTAGAAACATACTTGTAGTGTATGTAATGATCAAGACGGACCCATACTTAATCAAACATGCATTAGGTTATCCAAGGGACTATGAGGAGCAACATGTGTGACATGATTCTCATTCCTTGAGAGGAACATCAAAGCTACCATCTTGAGAGAAACATAAGTAGTAAGGAGTCCCAATCGTAGCTCTATGGCTCCACACAATGTAGAAACATACTTGTAGTGTATGTAATGATCAAGACGGACACATACTTAGCCAAACATGCATTAGGTTCTCCACGGGACTATGAGGAGCAACATGTGTGACATGATTCTCATTCCTTGAGAGGAACATCAAAGCTACCATCCTGAGAGAAACATAAGTAGTAAGGAGTCCCAATCGTAGCTCTATGGCTCCACACAATGTAGAAACATACTTGTAGTGTATGTAATGATCAAGACGGACCGATACTTAGCCAAACATGCATTAGGTTCTCCATGGGACTATGAGGAGCAACATGTGTGACATGATTCTCATTCCTTGAGAGGAACATCAAAGCTACCATCCTGAGAGAAACATAAGTAGTAAGGAGTCCCAATCGTAACTCTATGCCTCCACACAATGTAGGAACATACTTGTAGTGTATGTAATGATCAAGACGGACCCATACTTAGCCAAACATGCATTAGGTTCTCCACGGGACTATAAGGAGCAACATGTGTGACATGATTCTCATTCCTTGAGAGGAACATCAAAGTTACCATCCTGAGAGAAACATAAGTAGTAAGGAGTCCCAATCGTAGCTCTATGGCTCCACATGATGTAGAAACATACTTGTAGTGTATGTAATGATCAAGACGGACCCATACTTAGCCAAACATGCATTAGGTTATCCAAGGGACTATGAGGAGCAACATGTGTGACATGATTCTCATTCCTTGAGAGGAACATCAAAGCTACCATCCTGAGAGAAACATAAGTAGTAAGGAGTCCCAATCGTAGCTCTATGGCTCCACACAATGTAGGAACATACTTGTAGTGTATGTAATGATCAAGACGGACCCATACTTAGCCAAACATACATTAGGTTCTCCACGGGACTATGAGGAGCAACATGTGTGACATGATTCTCATTCCTTGAGAGGAACATCAAAGCTACCATCTTGAGAGAAACATAAGTAGTAAGGAGTCCCAATCGTAGCTCTATGGCTCCACACAATGTAGAAACATACTTGTAGTGTATGTAATGATCAAGACGGATCCATACTTAGCCAAACATGCATTAGGTTCTCCACGGGACTATGAGGAGCAACATGTGTGACATGATTCTCATTCCTTGAAAGGAACATCAAAGCTACCATCCTGAGAGAAACATAAGTAGTAAGGAGTCCCAATCGTAGCTCTATGGCTCCACACAATGTAGAAACATACTTGTAGTGTATGTAATGATCAAGACGGACCCATACTTAGCCAAACATGCATTAGGTTCTCCACGGGACTATGAGGACCAACATGTGTGACATGATTCTCATTCCTTGAGAGGAACATCAAAGCTACCATCCTGAGAGAAACATAAGTAGTAAGGAGTCCCAATCGTAGCTCTATGCCTCCACACAATGTAGAAACATACTTGTAGTGTATGTAATGATCAAGACGGACCCATACTTAGCCAAACATGCATTAGGTTATCCAAGGGACTATGAGGAGCAACATGTGTGACATGATTCTCATTCCTTGAGAGGAACATCAAAGCTACCATCTTGAGAGAAACATAAGTAGTAAGGAGTCCCAATCGTAGCTCTATGGCTCCACACAATGTAGAAACATACTTGTAGTGTATGTAATGATCAAGACGGACACATACTTAGCCAAACATGCATTAGGTTCTCCACGCGACTATGAGGAGCAACATGTGTGACATGATTCTCATTCCTTGAGAGGAACATCAAAGCTACCATCCTGAGAGAAACATAAGTAGTAAGGAGTCCCAATCGTAGCTCTATGGCTCCACACAATGTAGAAACATACTTGTAGTGTATGTAATGATCAAGACGGACCCATACTTAGCCAAACATGCATTAGGTTCTCCATGGGACTATGAGGAGCAACATGTGTGACATGATTCTCATTCCTTGAGAGGAACATCAAAGCTACCATCCTGAGAGAAACATAAGTAGTAAGGAGTCCCAATCGTAACTCTATGCCTCCACACAATGTAGGAACATACTTGTAGTGTATGTAATGATCAAGACGGACCCATACTTAGCCAAACATGCATTAGGTTCTCCACGGGACTATGAGGAGCAACATGTGTGACATGATTCTCATTCCTTGAGAGGAACATCAAAGTTACCATCCTGAGAGAAACATAAGTAGTAAGGAGTCCCAATCGTAGCTCTATGGCTCCACACAATGTAGAAATATACTTGTAGTGTATGTAATGATCAAGACGGATCCATACTTAGCCAAACATGCATTAGGTTCTCCATGGGACTATGAGGAGCAACATGTGTGACATGATTCTCATTCCTTGAGAGGAACATCAAAGTTACCATCCTGAGAGAAACATAAGTAGTAAGGAGTCCCAATCGTAGCTCTATGGCTCCACATGATGTAGAAACATACTTGTAGTGTATGTAATGATCAAGACGGACCCATACTTAGCCAAACATGCATTAGGTTATCCAAGGGACTATGAGGAGCAACATGTGTGACATGATTCTCATTCCTTGAGAGGAACATCAAAGCTACCATCCTGAGAGAAACATAAGTAGTAAGGAGTCCCAATCGTAGCTCTATGGCTCCACACAATGTAGGAACATACTTGTAGTGTATGTAATGATCAAGACGGACCCATACTTAGCCAAACATACATTAGGTTCTCCACGGGACTATGAGGAGCAACATGTGTGACATGATTCTCATTCCTTGAGAGGAACATCAAAGTTACCATCCTGAGAGAAACATAAGTAGTAAGGAGTCCCAATCGTAGCTCTATGGCTCCACATGATGTAGAAACATACTTGTAGTGTATGTAATGATCAAGACGGACCCATACTTAGCCAAACATGCATTAGGTTATCCAAGGGACTATGAGGAGCAACATGTGTGACATGATTCTCATTCCTTGAGAGGAACATCAAAGCTACCATCCTGAGAGAAACATAAGTAGTAAGGAGTCCCAATCGTAGCTCTATGGCTCCACACAATGTAGGAACATACTTGTAGTGTATGTAATGATCAAGACGGACCCATACTTAGCCCAACATACATTAGGTTCTCCACGGGACTATGAGGAGCAACATGTGTGACATGATTCTCATTCCTTGAGAGGAACATCAAAGCTACCATCTTGAGAGAAACATAAGTAGTAAGGAGTCCCAATCGTAGCTCTATGGCTCCACACAATGTAGAAACATACTTGTAGTGTATGTAATGATCAAGACGGATCCATACTTAGCCAAACATGCATTAGGTTCTCCACGGGACTATGAGGAGCAACATGTGTGACATGATTCTCATTCCTTGAGAGGAACATCAAAGCTACCATCCTGAGAGAAACATAAGTAGTAAGGAGTCCCAATCGTAGCTCTATGGCTCCACACAATGTAGAAACATACTTGTAGTGTATGTAATGATCAAGACGGACCCATACTTAGCCAAACATGCATTAGGTTCTCCACGGGACTATGAGGACCAACATGTGTGACATGATTCTCATTCCTTGAGAGGAACATCAAAGCTACCATCCTGAGAGAAACATAAGTAGTAAGGAGTCCCAATCGTAGCTCTATGCCTCCACACAATGTAGAAACATACTTGTAGTGTATGTAATGATCAAGACGGACCCATACTTAGCCAAACATGCATTAGGTTATCCAAGGGACTATGAGGAGCAACATGTGTGACATGATTCTCATTCCTTGAGAGGAACATCAAAGCTACCATCTTGAGAGAAACATAAGTAGTAAGGAGTCCCAATCGTAGCTCTATGGCTCCACACAATGTAGAAACATACTTGTAGTGTATGTAATGATCAAGACGGACACATACTTAGCCAAACATGCATTAGGTTCTCCACGGGACTATGAGGAGCAACATGTGTGACATGATTCTCATTCCTTGAGAGGAACATCAAAGCTACCATCCTGAGAGAAACATAAGTAGTAAGGAGTCCCAATCGTAGCTCTATGGCTCCACACAATGTAGAAACATACTTGTAGTGTATGTAATGATCAAGACGGACCCATACTTAGCCAAACATGCATTAGGTTCTCCATGGGACTATGAGGAGCAACATGTGTGACATGATTCTCATTCCTTGAGAGGAACATCAAAGCTACCATCCTGAGAGAAACATAAGTAGTAAGGAGTCCCAATCGTAACTCTATGCCTCCACACAATGTAGGAACATACTTGTAGTGTATGTAATGATCAAGACGGACCCATACTTAGCCAAACATGCATTAGGTTCTCCACGGGACTATGAGGAGCAACATGTGTGACATGATTCTCATTCCTTGAGAGGAACATCAAAGTTACCATCCTGAGAGAAACATAAGTAGTAAGGAGTCCCAATCGTAGCTCTATGGCTCCACACAATGTAGAAATATACTTGTAGTGTATGTAATGATCAAGACGGATCCATACTTAGCCAAACATGCATTAGGTTCTCCATGGGACTATGAGGAGCAACATGTGACATGATTCTCATTCCTTGAGAGGAACATCAAAGTTACCATCCTGAGAGAAACATAAGTAGTAAGGAGTCCCAATCGTAGCTCTATGGCTCCACATGATGTAGAAACATACTTGTAGTGTATGTAATGATCAAGACGGACCCATACTTAGCCAAACATGCATTAGGTTATCCAAGGGACTATGAGGAGCAACATGTGTGACATGATTCTCATTCCTTGAGAGGAACATCAAAGCTACCATCCTGAGAGAAACATAAGTAGTAAGGAGTCCCAATCGTAACTCTATGCCTCCACACAATGTAGGAACATACTTGTAGTGTATGTAATGATCAAGACGGACCCATACTTAGCCAAACATGCATTAGGTTCTCCACGGGACTATGAGGAGCAACATGTGTGACATGATTCTCATTCCTTGAGAGGAACATCAAAGTTACCATCCTGAGAGAAACATAAGTAGTAAGGAGTCCCAATCGTAGCTCTATGGCTCCACACAATGTAGAAATATACTTGTAGTGTATGTAATGATCAAGACGGATCCATACTTAGCCAAACATGCATTAGGTTCTCCATGGGACTATGAGGAGCAACATGTGACATGATTCTCATTCCTTGAGAGGAACATCAAAGTTACCATCCTGAGAGAAACATAAGTAGTAAGGAGTCCCAATCGTAGCTCTATGGCTCCACATGATGTAGAAACATACTTGTAGTGTATGTAATGATCAAGACGGACCCATACTTAGCCAAACATGCATTAGGTTATCCAAGGGACTATGAGGAGCAACATGTGTGACATGATTCTCATTCCTTGAGAGGAACATCAAAGCTACCATCCTGAGAGAAACATAAGTAGTAAGGAGTCCCAATCGTAGCTCTATGGCTCCACACAATGTAGGAACATACTTGTAGTGTATGTAATGATCAAGACGGACCCATACTTAGCCAAACATACATTAGGTTCTCCACGGGACTATGAGGAGCAACATGTGTGACATGATTCTCATTCCTTGAGAGGAACATCAAAGCTACCATCTTGAGAGAAACATAAGTAGTAAGGAGTCCCAATCGTAGCTCTATGGCTCCACACAATGTAGAAACATACTTGTAGTGTATGTAATGATCAAGACGGATCCATACTTAGCCAAACATGCATTAGGTTCTCCACGGGACTATGAGGAGCAACATGTGTGACATGATTCTCATTCCTTGAGAGGAACATCAAAGCTACCATCCTGAGAGAAACATAAGTAGTAAGGAGTCCCAATCGTAGCTCTATGGCTCCACACAATGTAGAAACATACTTGTAGTGTATGTAATGATCAAGACGGACCCATACTTAGCCAAACATGCATTAGGTTCTCCACGGGACTATGAGGAGCAACATGTGTGACATGATTCTCATTCCTTGAGAGGAACATCAAAGCTACCATCCTGAGAGAAACATAAGTAGTAAGGAGTCCCAATCGTAGCTCTATGCCTCCACACAATGTAGAAACATACTTGTAGTGTATGTAATGATCAAGACGGACCCATACTTAGCCAAACATGCATTAGGTTCTCCACGGGACTATGAGGAGCAACATGTGTGACATGATTCTCATTCCTTGAGAGGAACATCAAAGCTACCATCCTGAGAGAAACATAAGTAGTAAGGAGTCCCAATCGTAGCTCTATGCCTCCACACAATGTAGGAACATACTTGTAGTGTATGTAATGATCAAGACAGACCCATACTTAGCCAAACATGCATTAGGTTCTCCACGGGACTATGAGGAGCAACATGTGTGACATGATTCTCATTCCTTGAGAGGAACATCAAAGCTACCATCCTGAGAGAAACATAAGTAGTAAGGAGTCCCAATCGTAGCTCTATGCCTCCACACAATGTAGAAACATACTTGTAGTGTATGTAATGATCAAGACGGATCCATACTTAGCCAAACATGCATTAGGTTCTCCACGGGACTATGAGGAGCAACATGTGTGACATCATTCTCATTCCTTGAGAGGAACATCAAAGCTACCATCCTGAGAGAAACATAAGTAGTAAGGAGTCCCAATCGTAGCTCTATGCCTCCACACAATGTAGAAACATACTTGTAGTGTATGTAATGATCAAGACGGACCCATACTTAGCCAAACATGCATTAGGTTCTCCACGGGACTATGAGGAGCAACATGTGTGACATGATTCTCATTCCTTGAGAGGAACATCAAAGCTACCATCCTGAGAGAAACATAAGTAGTAAGGAGTCCCAATCGTAGCTCTATGCCTCCACACAATGTAGGAACATACTTGTAGTGTATGTAATGATCAAGACAGACCCATACTTAGCCAAACATGCATTAGGTTCTCCACGGGACTATGAGGAGCAACATGTGTGACATGATTCTCATTCCTTGAGAGGAACATCAAAGCTACCATCCTGAGAGAAACATAAGTAGTAAGGAGTCCCAATCGTAGCTCTATGCCTCCACACAATGTAGAAACATACTTGTAGTGTATGTAATGATCAAGACGGATCCATACTTAGCCAAACATGCATTAGGTTCTCCACGGGACTATGAGGAGCAACATGTGTGACATCATTCTCATTCCTTGAGAGGAACATCAAAGCTACCATCCTGAGAGAAACATAAGTAGTAAGGAGTCCCAATCGTAGCTCTATGCCTCCACACAATGTAGAAACATACTTGTAGTGTATGTAATGATCAAGACGGACCCATACTTAGCCAAACATGCATTAGGTTCTCCACGGGACTATGAGGAGCAACATGTGTGACATGATTCTCATTCCTTGAGAGGAACATCAAAGCTACCATCCTGAGAGAAACATAAGTAGTAAGGAGTCCCAATCGTACCTCTATGCCTCCACACAATGTAGGAACATACTTGTAGTGTATGTAATGATCAAGACAGACCCATACTTAGCCAAACATGCATTAGGTTCTCCACGGGACTATGAGGAGCAACATGTGTGACATGATTCTCATTCCTTGAGAGGAACATCAAAGCTACCATCCTGAGAGAAACATAAGTAGTAAGGAGTCCCAATCGTAGCTCTATGGCTCCACACAATGTAGGAACATACTTGTAGTGTATGTAATGATCAAGACGGACCCATACTTAGCCAAACATACATTAGGTTCTCCACGGGACTATGAGGAGCAACATGTGTGACATGATTCTCATTCCTTGAGAGGAACATCAAAGCTACCATCTTGAGAGAAACATAAGTAGTAAGGAGTCCCAATCGTAGCTCTATGGCTCCACACAATGTAGAAACATACTTGTAGTGTATGTAATGATCAAGACGGATCCATACTTAGCCAAACATGCATTAGGTTCTCCACGGGACTATGAGGAGCAACATGTGTGACATGATTCTCATTCCTTGAGAGGAACATCAAAGCTACCATCCTGAGAGAAACATAAGTAGTAAGGAGTCCCAATCGTAGCTCTATGCCTCCACACAATGTAGAAACATACTTGTAGTGTATGTAATGATCAAGACGGACCCATACTTAGCCAAACATGCATTAGGTTATCCAAGGGACTATGAGGAGCAACATGTGTGACATGATTCTCATTCCTTGAGAGGAACATCAAAGCTACCATCTTGAGAGAAACATAAGTAGTAAGGAGTCCCAATCGTAGCTCTATGGCTCCACACAATGTAGAAACATACTTGTAGTGTATGTAATGATCAAGACGGACACATACTTAGCCAAACATGCATTAGGTTCTCCACGGGACTATGAGGAGCAACATGTGTGACATGATTCTCATTCCTTGAGAGGAACATCAAAGCTACCATCTTGAGAGAAACATAAGTAGTAAGGAGTCCCAATCGTAGCTCTATGGCTCCACACAATGTAGAAATATACTTGTAGTGTATGTAATGATCAAGACGGATCCATACTTAGCCAAACATGCATTAGGTTCTCCATGGGACTATGAGGAGCAACATGTGTGACATGATTCTCATTCCTTGAGAGGAACATCAAAGTTACCATCCTGAGAGAAACATAAGTAGTAAGGAGTCCCAATCGTAGCTCTATGGCTCCACATGATGTAGAAACATACTTGTAGTGTATGTAATGATCAAGACGGACCCATACTTAGCCAAACATGCATTAGGTTATCCAAGGGACTATGAGGAGCAACATGTGTGACATGATTCTCATTCCTTGAGAGGAACATCAAAGCTACCATCCTGAGAGAAACATAAGTAGTAAGGAGTCCCAATCGTAGCTCTATGGCTCCACACAATGTAGGAACATACTTGTAGTGTATGTAATGATCAAGACGGACCCATACTTAGCCAAACATGCATTAGGTTCTCCACGGGACTATGAGGAGCAACATGTGTGACATGATTCTCATTCCTTGAGAGGAACATCAAAGTTACCATCCTGAGAGAAACATAAGTAGTAAGGAGTCCCAATCGTAGCTCTATGGCTCCACACAATGTAGAAACATACTTGTAGTGTATGTAATGATCAAGACGGACCCATACTTAGCCAAACATGCATTAGGTTCTCCACGGGACTATGAGGAGCAACATGTGTGACATGATTCTCATTCCTTGAGAGGAACATCAAAGCTACCATCCTGAGAGAAACATAAGTAGTAAGGAGTCCCAATCGTAGCTCTATGCCTCCACACAATGTAGAAACATACTTGTAGTGTATGTAATGATCAAGACGGACCCATACTTAGCCAAACATGCATTAGGTTCTCCACGGGACTATGAGGAGCAACATGTGTGACATGATTCTCATTCCTTGAGAGGAACATCAAAGCTACCATCCTGAGAGAAACATAAGTAGTAAGGAGTCCCAATCGTAGCTCTATGCCTCCACACAATGTAGGAACATACTTGTAGTGTATGTAATGATCAAGACAGACCCATACTTAGCCAAACATGCATTAGGTTCTCCACGGGACTATGAGGAGCAACATGTGTGACATGATTCTCATTCCTTGAGAGGAACATCAAAGCTACCATCCTGAGAGAAACAAAAGTAGTAAGGAGTCCCAATCGTAGCTCTATGCCTCCACACAATGTAGAAACATACTTGTAGTGTATGTAATGATCAAGACGGATCCATACTTAGCCAAACATGCATTAGGTTCTCCACGGGACTATGAGGAGCAACATGTGTGACATCATTCTCATTCCTTGAGAGGAACATCAAAGCTACCATCCTGAGAGAAACATAAGTAGTAAGGAGTCCCAATCGTAGCTCTATGCCTCCACACAATGTAGAAACATACTTGTAGTGTATGTAATGATCAAGACGGACCCATACTTAGCCAAACATGCATTAGGTTCTCCACGGGACTATGAGGAGCAACATGTGTGACATGATTCTCATTCCTTGAGAGGAACATCAAAGCTACCATCCTGAGAGAAACATAAGTAGTAAGGAGTCCCAATCGTAGCTCTATGCCTCCACACAATGTAGGAACATACTTGTAGTGTATGTAATGATCAAGACAGACCCATACTTAGCCAAACATGCATTAGGTTCTCCACGGGACTATGAGGAGCAACATGTGTGACATGATTCTCATTCCTTGAGAGGAACATCAAAGCTACCATCCTGAGAGAAACATAAGTAGTAAGGAGTCCCAATCGTAGCTCTATGCCTCCACACAATGCAGAAACATACTTGTAGTGTATGTAATGATCAAGACGGATCCATACTTAGCCAAACATGCATTAGGTTCTCCACGGGACTATGAGGAGCAACATGTGTGACATGATTCTCATTCCTTGAGAGGAACATCAAAGCTACCATCTTGAGAGAAACATAAGTAGTAAGGAGTCCCAATCGTAGCTCTATGGCTCCACACAATGTAGGAACATACTTGTAGTGTATGTAATGATCAAGACAGACCCATACTTAGCCAAACATGCATTAGGTTCTCCACGGGACTATGAGGAGCAACATGTGTGACATGATTCTCATTCCTTGAGAGGAACATCAAAGCTACCATCCTGAGAGAAACATAAGTAGTAAGGAGTCCCAATCGTAGCTCTATGCCTCCACACAATGCAGAAACATACTTGTAGTGTATGTAATGATCAAGACGGATCCATACTTAGCCAAACATGCATTAGGTTCTCCACGGGACTATGAGGAGCAACATGTGTGACATGATTCTCATTCCTTGAGAGGAACATCAAAGCTACCATCTTGAGAGAAACATAAGTAGTAAGGAGTCCCAATCGTAGCTCTATGGCTCCACACAATGTAGAAACATACTTGTAGTGTATGTAATGATCAAGACGGATCCATACTTAGCCAAACATGCATTAGGTTCTCCACGGGACTATGAGGAGCAACATGTGTGACATGATTCTCATTCCTTGAGAGGAACATCAAAGCTACCATCCTGAGAGAAACATAAGTAGTAAGGAGTCCCAATCGTAGCTCTATGCCTCCACACAATGTAGAAACATACTTGTAGTGTATGTAATGATCAAGACGGACCCATACTTAGCCAAACATGCATTAGGTTCTCCACGGGACTATGAGGAGCAACATGTGTGACATGATTCTCATTCCTTGAGAGGAACATCAAAGCTACCATCCTGAGAGAAACATAAGTAGTAAGGAGTCCCAATCGTAGCTCTATGCCTCCACACAATGTAGAAACATACTTGTAGTGTATGTAATGATCAAGACGGATCCATACTTAGCCAAACATGCATTAGGTTCTCCACGGGACTATGAGGAGCAACATGTGTGACATGATTCTCATTCCTTGAGAGGAACATCAAAGCTACCATCCTGAGAGAAACATAAGTAGTAAGGAGTCCCAATCGTAGCTCTATGCCTCCACACAATGTAGAAACATACTTGTAGTGTATGTAATGATCAAGACGGACCCATACTTAGCCAAACATGCATTAGGTTCTCCACGGGACTATGAGGAGCAACATGTGTGACATGATTCTCATTCCTTGAGAGGAACATCAAAGCTACCATCCTGAGAGAAACATAAGTAGTAAGGAGTCCCAATCGTAGCTCTATGCCTCCACACAATGTAGGAACATACTTGTAGTGTATGTAATGATCAAGACAGACCCATACTTAGCCAAACATGCATTAGGTTCTCCACGGGACTATGAGGAGCAACATGTGTGACATGATTCTCATTCCTTGAGAGGAACATCAAAGCTACCATCCTGAGAGAAACATAAGTAGTAAGGAGTCCCAATCGTAGCTCTATGCCTCCACACAATGCAGAAACATACTTGTAGTGTATGTAATGATCAAGACGGATCCATACTTAGCCAAACATGCATTAGGTTCTCCACGGGACTATGAGGAGCAACATGTGTGACATGATTCTCATTCCTTGAGAGGAACATCAAAGTTACCATCCTGAGAGAAACATAAGTAGTAAGGAGTCCCAATCGTAGCTCTATGGCTCCACATGATGTAGAAACATACTTGTAGTGTATGTAATGATCAAGACGGACCCATACTTAGCCAAACATGCATTAGGTTATCCAAGGGACTATGAGGAGCAACATGTGTGACATGATTCTCATTCCTTGAGAGGAACATCAAAGCTACCATCTTGAGAGAAACATAAGTAGTAAGGAGTCCCAATCGTAGCTCTATGGCTCCACACAATGCAGAAACATACTTGTAGTGTATGTAATGATCAAGACGGATCCATACTTAGCCAAACATGCATTAGGTTCTCCACGGGACTATGAGGAGCAACATGTGTGACATGATTCTCATTCCTTGAGAGGAACATCAAAGCTACCATCCTGAGAGAAACATAAGTAGTAAGGAGTCCCAATCGTAGCTCTATGCCTCCACATGATGTAGAAACATACTTGTAGTGTATGTAATGATCAAGACGGACCCATACTTAGCCAAACATGCATTAGGTTCTCCAAGGGACTATGAGGAGCAACATGTGTGACATGATTCTCATTCCTTGAGAGGAACATCAAAGCTACCATCTTGAGAGAAACATAAGTAGTAAGGAGTCCCAATCGTAGCTCTATGGCTCCACACAATGTAGAAACATACTTGTAGTGTATGTAATGATCAAGACGGACCCATACTTAGCCAAACATGCATTAGGTTCTCCATGGGACTATGAGGAGCAACATGTGTGACATGATTCTCATTCCTTGAGTGGAACATCAAAGCTACCATCCTGAGAGAAACATAAGTAGTAAGGAGTCCCAATCGTAGCTCTATGCCTCCACACAATGTAGAAACATACTTGTAGTGTATGTAATGATCAAGACGGACCCATACTTAGCCAAACATGCATTAGGTTCTCCACGGGACTATGAGGAGCAACATGTGTGACATGATTCTCATTCCTTGAGAGGAACATCAAAGCTACCATCCTGAGAGAAACATAAGTAGTAAGGAGTCCCAATCGTAGCTCTATGCCTCCACACAATGTAGGAACATACTTTTAGTGTATGTAATGATCAAGACAGACCCATACTTAGCCAAACATGCATTAGGTTCTCCACGGGACTATGAGGAGCAACATGTGTGACATGATTCTCATTCCTTGAGAGGAACATCAAAGCTACCATCCTGAGAGAAACATAAGTAGTAAGGAGTCCCAATCGTAGCTCTATGCCTCCACACAATGTAGAAACATACTTGTAGTGTATGTAATGATCAAGACGGATCCATACTTAGCCAAACATGCATTAGGTTCTCCACGGGACTATGAGGAGCAACATGTGTGACATGATTATTATTCCTTGAGAGGAACATCAAAGCTACCATCCTGAGAGAAACATAAGTAGTAAGGAGTCCCAATCGTAGCTCTATGCCTCCACACAATGTAGAAACATACTTGTAGTGTATGTAATGATCAAGACGGACCCATACTTAGCCAAACATGCATTAGGTTCTCCACGGGACTATGAGGAGCAACATGTGTGACATGATTCTCATTCCTTGAGAGGAACATCAAAGCTACCATCCTGAGAGAAACATAAGTAGTAAGGAGTCCCAATCGTAGCTCTATGCCTCCACACAATGTAGGAACATACTTGTAGTGTATGTAATGATCAAGACAGACCCATACTTAGCCAAACATGCATTAGGTTCTCCACGGGACTATGAGGAGCAACATGTGTGACATGATTCTCATTCCTTGAGAGGAACATCAAAGCTACCATCCTGAGAGAAATATAAGTAGTAAGGAGTCCCAATCGTAGCTCTATGCCTCCACACAATGCAGAAACATACTTGTAGTGTATGTAATGATCAAGACGGATCCATACTTAGCCAAACATGCATTAGGTTCTCCACGGGACTATGAGGAGCAACATGTGTGACATGATTCTCATTCCTTGAGAGGAACATCAAAGCTACCATCCTGAGAGAAACATAAGTAGTAAGGAGTCCCAATCGTAGCTCTATGGCTCCACACAATGTAGGAACATACTTGTAGTGTATGTAATGATCAAGACAGACCCATACTTAGCCAAGCATGCATTAGGTTCTCCACGGGACTATGAGGAGCAACATGTGTGACATGATTCTCATTCCTTGAGAGGAACATCAAAGCTACCATCCTGAGAGAAACATAAGTAGTAAGGAGTCCCAATCGTAGCTCTATGCCTCCACACAATGCAGAAACATACTTGTAGTGTATGTAATGATCAAGACGGATCCATACTTAGCCAAACATGCATTAGGTTCTCCACGGGACTATGAGGAGCAACATGTGTGACATGATTCTCATTCCTTGAGAGGAACATCAAAGCTACCATCCTGAGAGAAACATAAGTAGTAAGGGGTCCCAATCGTAGCTCTATGGCTCCACATGATGTAGAAACATACTTGTAGTGTATGTAATGATCAAGACGGACCCATACTTAGCCAAACATGCATTAGGTTATCCAAGGGACTATGAGGAGCAACATGTGTGACATGATTCTCATTCCTTGAGAGGAACATCAAAGCTACCATCTTGAGAGAAACATAAGTAGTAAGGAGTCCCAATCGTAGCTCTATGGCTCCACACAATGTAGAAACATACTTGTAGTGTATGTAATGATCAAGACGGATCCATACTTAGCCAAACATGCATTAGGTTCTCCACGGGACTATGAGGAGCAACATGTGTGACATGATTCTCATTCCTTGAGAGGAACATCAAAGCTACCATCCTGAGAGAAACATAAGTAGTAAGGAGTCCCAATCGTAGCTCTATGCCTCCACACAATGTAGAAACATACTTGTAGTGTATGTAATGATCAAGACGGATCCATACTTAGCCAAACATGCATTAGGTTCTCCACGGGACTATGAGGAGCAACATGTGTGACATGATTCTCATTCCTTGAGAGGAACATCAAAGCTACCATCTTGAGAGAAACATAAGTACTAAGGAGTCCCAATCGTAGCTCTATGGCACCACACAATGTAGAAACATACTTGTAGTGTATGTAATGATCAAGACGGACCCATACTTAGCCAAACATGCATTAGGTTCTCCATGGGACTATGAGGAGCAACATGTGTGACATGATTCTCATTCCTTGAGTGGAACATCAAAGCTACCATCCTGAGAGAAACATAAGTAGTAAGGAGTCCCAATCGTAACTCTATGCCTCCACACAATGTAGGAACATACTTGTAGTGTATGTAATGATCAAGACGGACCCATACTTAGCCAAACATGCATTAGGTTCTCCACGGGACTATGAGGAGCAACATGTGTGACATGATTCTCATTCCTTGAGAGGAACATCAAAGCTACCATCCTGAGAGAAACATAAGTAGTAAGGAGTCCCAATCGTAGCTCTATGGCTCCACATGATGTAGAAACATACTTGTAGTGTATGTAATGATCAAGACGGACCCATACTTAGCCAAACATGCATTAGGTTATCCAAGGGACTATGAGGAGCAACATGTGTGACATGATTCTCATTCCTTGAGAGGAACATCAAAGCTACCATCTTGAGAGAAACATAAGTAGTAAGGAGTCCCGATCGTAGCTCTATGGCTCCACACAATGTAGAAACATACTTGTAGTGTATGTAATGATCAAGACGGATCCATACTTAGCCAAACATGCATTAGGTTCTCCACGGGACTATGAGGAGCAACATGTGTGACATGATTCTCATTCCTTGAGAGGAACATCAAAGCTACCATCCTGAGAGAAACATAAGTAGTAAGGAGTCCCAATCGTAGCTCTATGGCTCCACATGATGTAGAAACATACTTGTAGTGTATGTAATGATCAAGACGGACCCATACTTAGCCAAACATGCATTAGGTTATCCAAGGGACTATGAGGAGCAACATGTGTGACATGATTCTCATTCCTTGAGAGGAACATCAAAGCTACCATCTTGAGAGAAACATAAGTAGTAAGGAGTCCCGATCGTAGCTCTATGGCTCCACACAATGTAGAAACATACTTGTAGTGTATGTAATGATCAAGACGGATCCATACTTAGCCAAACATGCATTAGGTTCTCCACGGGACTATGAGGAGCAACATGTGTGACATGATTCTCATTCCTTGAGAGGAACATCAAAGCTACCATCTTGAGAGAAACATAAGTAGTAAGGAGTCCCGATCGTAGCTCTATGGCTCCACACAATGTAGAAACATACTTGTAGTGTATGTAATGATCAAGACGGATCCATACTTAGCCAAACATGCATTAGGTTCTCCACGGGACTATGAGGAGCAACATGTGTGACATGATTCTCATTCCTTGAGAGGAACATCAAAGCTACCATCCTGAGAGAAACATAAGTAGTAAGGAGTCCCAATCGTAGCTCTATGCCTCCACACAATGTAGAAACATACTTGTAGTGTATGTAATGATCAAGACGGATCCATACTTAGCCAAACATGCATTAGGTTCTCCACGGGACTATGAGGAGCAACATGTGTGACATGATTCTCATTCCTTGAGAGGAACATCAAAGCTACCATCCTGAGAGAAACATAAGTAGTAAGGAGTCCCAATCGTAGCTCTATGCCTCCACACAATGTAGAAACATACTTGTAGTGTATGTAATGATCAAGACGGACCCATACTTAGCCAAACATGCATTAGGTTCTCCACGGGACTATGAGGAGCAACATGTGTGACATGATTCTCATTCCTTGAGAGGAACATCAAAGCTACCATCCTGAGATAAACATAAGTAGTAAGGAGTCCCAATCGTAGCTCTATGCCTCCACACAATGTAGGAACATACTTGTAGTGTATGTAATGATCAAGACAGACCCATACTTAGCCAAACATGCATTAGGTTCTCCACGGGACTATGAGGAGCAACATGTGTGACATGATTCTCATTCCTTGAGAGGAACATCAAAGCTACCATCCTGAGAGAAACATAAGTAGTAAGGAGTCCCAATCGTAGCTCTATGCCTCCACACAATGTAGAAACATACTAGTAGTGTATGTAATGATCAAGACGGATCCATACTTAGCCAAACATGCATTAGGTTCTCCACGGGACTATGAGGAGCAACATGTGTGACATGATTCTCATTCCTTGAGAGGAACATCAAAGCTACCATCCTGAGAGAAACATAAGTAGTAAGGAGTCCCAATCGTAGCTCTATGGCTCCACACAATGTAGAAACATACTTGTAGTGTATGTAATGATCAAGACGGATCCATACTTAGCGAAACATGCATTAGGTTCTCCACGGGACTATGAGGAGCAACATGTGTGACATGATTCTCATTCCTTGAGAGGAACATCAAAGCTACCATCCTGAGAGAAACATAAGTAGTAAGGAGTCCCAATCGTAGCTCTATGCCTCCACACAATGTAGAAACATACTTGTAGTGTATGTAATGATCAAGACGGATCCATACTTAGCCAAACATGCATTAGGTTCTCCACGGGACTATGAGGAGCAACATGTGTGACATGATTCTCATTCCTTGAGAGGAACATCAAAGCTACCATCTTGAGAGAAACATAAGTAGTAAGGAGTCCCAATCGTAGCTCTATGGCTCCACACAATGTAGAAACATACTTGTAGTGTATGTAATGATCAAGACGGATCCATACTTAGCCAAACATGCATTAGGTTCTCCATGGGACTATGAGGAGCAACATGTGTGACATGATTCTCATTCCTTGAGTGGAACATCAAAGCTACCATCCTGAGAGAAACATAAGTAGTAAGGAGTCCCAATCGTAACTCTATGCCTCCACACAATGTAGGAACATACTTGTAGTG
Source organism: Erythrophleum ivorense (assembly GCA_026724425.1). Lineage (NCBI taxonomy): Eukaryota > Viridiplantae > Streptophyta > Magnoliopsida > Fabales > Fabaceae > Erythrophleum > Erythrophleum ivorense. Next base: position 9,867,373 of record JAIUCV010000066.1, on the reverse strand, counting down.
TATGTAATGATCAAGACGGACCCATACTTAGCCAAACATGCATTAGGTTCTCCACGGGACTATGAGGAGCAACATGTGTGACATGATTCTCATTCCTTGAGAGGAACATCAAAGTTACCATCCTGAGAGAAACATAAGTAGTAAGGAGTCCCAATCGTAGCTCTATGGCTCCACATGATGTAGAAACATACTTGTAGTGTATGTAATGATCAAGACGGACCCATACTTAGCCAAACATGCACTAGGTTATCCAAGGGACTATGAGGAGCAACATGTGTGACATGATTCTCATTCCTTGAGAGGAACATCAAAGCTACCATCTTGAGAGAAACATAAGTAGTAAGGAGTCCCAATCGTAGCTCTATGGCTCCACACAATGTAGAAACATACTTGTAGTGTATGTAATGATCAAGACGGATCCATACTTAGCCAAACATGCATTAGGTTCTCCACGGGACTATGAGGAGCAACATGTTTGACATGATTCTCATTCCTTGAGAGGAACATCAAAGCTACCATCCTGAGAGAAACATAAGTAGTAAGGAGTCCCAATCGTAGCTCTATGCCTCCACACAATGTAGAAACATACTTGTAGTGTATGTAATGATCAAGACGGATCCATACTTAGCCAAACATGCATTAGGTTCTCCACGGGACTATGAGGAGCAACATGTGTGACATGATTCTCATTCCTTGAGAGGAACATCAAAGCTACCATCTTGAGAGAAACATAAGTAGTAAGGAGTCCAAATCGTAGCTCTATGGCTCCACACAATGTAGAAACATACTTGTAGTGTATGTAATGATCAAGACGGACCCATACTTAGCCAAACATGCACTAGGTTCTCCACGGGACTATGAGGAGCAACATGTGTGACATGATTCTCATTCCTTGAGAGGAACATCAAAGTTACCATCCTGAGAGAAACATAAGTAGTAAGGAGTCCCAATCGTAGCTCTATGGCTCCACATGATGTAGAAACATACTTGTAGTGTATGTAATGATCAAGACGGACCCATACTTAGCCAAACATGCATTAGGTTATCCAAGGGACTATGAGGAGCAACATGTGTGACATGATTCTCATTCCTTGAGAGGAACATCAAAGCTACCATCTTGAGAGAAACATAAGTAGTAAGGAGTCCCAATCGTAGCTCTATGGCTCCACACAATGTAGAAACATACTTGTAGTGTATGTAATGATCAAGACGGATCCATACTTAGCCAAACATGCATTAGGTTCTCCACGGGACTATGAGGAGCAACATGTGTGACATGATTCTCATTCCTTGAGAGGAACATCAAAGCTACCATCCTGAGAGAAACATAAGTAGTAAGGAGTCCCAATCGTAGCTCTATGCCTCCACACAATGTAGAAACATACTTGTAGTGTATGTAATGATCAAGACGGATCCATACTTAGCCAAACATGCATTAGGTTCTCCACGGGACTATGAGGAGCAACATGTGTGACATGTTTCTCATTCCTTGAGAGGAACATCAAAGCTACCATCTTGAGAGAAACATAAGTAGTAAGGAGTCCCAATCGTAGCTCTATGGCTCCACACAATGTAGAAACATACTTGTAGTGTATGTAATGATCAAGACGGACCCATACTTAGCCAAACATGCATTAGGTTCTCCATGGGACTATGAGGAGCAACATGTGTGACATGATTCTCATTCCTTGAGAGGAACATCAAAGTTACCATCCTGAGAGAAACATAAGTAGTAAGGAGTCCCAATCGTAGCTCTATGCCTCCACATGATGTAGAAACATACTTGTAGTGTATGTAATGATCAAGACGGACCCATACTTAGCCAAACATGCATTAGGTTCTCCAAGGGACTATGAGGAGCAACATGTGTGACATGATTCTCATTCCTTGAGAGGAACATCAAAGTTACCATCCTGAGAGAAACATAAGTAGTAAGGAGTCCCAATCGTAGCTCTATGGCTCCACATGATGTAGAAACATACTTGTAGTGTATGTAATGATCAAGACGGAGCCATACTTAGCCAAACATGCATTAGGTTATCCAAGGGACTATGAGGAGCAACATGTGTGACATGATTCTCATTCCTTGAGAGGAACATCAAAGCTACCATCTTGAGAGAAACATAAGTAGTAAGGAGTCCCAATCGTAGCTCTATGGCTCCACACAATGTAGAAACATACTTGTAGTGTATGTAATGATCAAGACGGATCCATACTTAGCCAAACATGCATTAGGTTCTCCACGGGACTATGAGGAGCAACATGTGTGACATGATTCTCATTCCTTGAGAGGAACATCAAAGCTACCATCCTGAGAGAAACATAAGTAGTAAGGAGTCCCAATCGTAGCTCTATGCCTCCACACAATGTAGAAACATACTTGTAGTGTATGTAATGATCAAGACGGATCCATACTTAGCCAAACATGCATTAGGTTCTCCACGGGACTATGAGGAGCAACATGTGTGACATGATTCTCAATCCTTGAGAGGAACATCAAAGCTACCATCCTGAGAGAAACATAAGTAGTAAGGAGTCCCAATCGTAGCTCTATGCCTCCACACAATGTAGAAACATACTTGTAGTGTATGTAATGATCAAGACGGACCCATACTTAGCTAAACATGCATTAGGTTCTCCACGGGACTATGAGGAGCAACATGTGTGACATGATTCTCATTCCTTGAGAGGAACATCAAAGCTACCATCCTGAGAGAAACATAAGTAGTAAGGAGTCCCAATCGTAGCTCTATGCCTCCACACAATGTAGGAACATACTTGTAGTGTATGTAATGATCAAGACAGACCCATACTTAGCCAAACATGCATTAGGTTCTCCACGGGACTATGAGGAGCAACATGTGTGACATGATTCTCATTCCTTGAGAGGAACATCAAAGCTACCATCCTGAGAGAAACATAAGTACTAAGGAGTCCCAATCGTAGCTCTATGCCTCCACACAATGTAGAAACATACTTGTAGTGTATGTAATGATCAAGACGGATCCATACTTAGCCAAACATGCATTAGGTTCTCCACGGGACTATGAGGAGCAACATGTGTGACATGATTCTCATTCCTTGAGAGGAACATCAAAGTTACCATCCTGAGAGAAACATAAGTAGTAAGGAGTCCCAATCGTAGCTCTATGGCTCCACATGATGTAGAAACATACTTGTAGTGTATGTAATGATCAAGACGGACCCATACTTAGCCAAACATGCATTAGGTTCTCCACGGGACTATGAGGAGCAACATGTGTGACATGATTCTCATTCCTTGAGAGGAACATCAAAGCTACCATCCTGAGAGAAACATAAGTAGTAAGGAGTCCCAATCGTAGCTCTATGCCTCCACACAATGTAGGAACATACTTGTAGTGTATGTAATGATCAAGACAGACCCATACTTAGCCAAACATGCATTAGGTTCTCCACGGGACTATGAGGAGCAACATGTGTGACATGATTCTCATTCCTTGAGAGGAACATCAAAGCTACCATCCTGAGAGAAACATAAGTAGTAAGGAGTCCCAATCGTAGCTCTATGCCTCCACACAATGTAGGAACATACTTGTAGTGTATGTAATGATCAAGACAGACCCATACTTAGCCAAACATGCATTAGGTTCTCCACGGGACTATGAGGAGCAACATGTGTGACATGATTCTCATTCCTTGAGAGGAACATCAAAGCTACCATCCTGAGAGAAACATAAGTACTAAGGAGTCCCAATCGTAGCTCTATGGCTCCACACAATGTAGAAACATACTTGTAGTGTATGTAATGATCAAGACGGATCCATACTTAGCCAAACATGCATTAGGTTCTCCACGGGACTATGAGGAGCAACATGTGTGACATGATTCTCATTCCTTGAGAGGAACATCAAAGTTACCATCCTGAGAGAAACATAAGTAGTAAGGAGTCCCAATCGTAGCTCTATGGCTCCACATGATGTAGAAACATACTTGTAGTGTATGTAATGATCAAGACGGACCCATACTTAGCCAAACATGCATTAGGTTCTCCACGGGACTATGAGGAGCAACATGTGTGACATCATTCTCATTCCTTGAGAGGAACATCAAAGCTACCATCCTGAGAGAAACATAAGTAGTAAGGAGTCCCAATCGTAGCTCTATGCCTCCACACAATGTAGGAACATACTTGTAGTGTATGTAATGATCAAGACAGACCCATACTTAGCCAAACATGCATTAGGTTCTCCACGGGACTATGAGGAGCAACATGTGTGACATGATTCTCATTCCTTGAGAGGAACATCAAAGCTACCATCCTGAGAGAAACATAAGTAGTAAGGAGTCCCAATCGTAGCTCTATGCCTCCACACAATGTAGAAACATACTTGTAGTGTATGTAATGATCAAGACGGATCCATACTTAGCCAAACATGCATTAGGTTCTCCACGGGACTATCAGGAGCAACATGTGTGACATGATTCTCATTCCTTGAGAGGAACATCAAAGTTACCATCCTGAGAGAAACATAAGTAGTAAGGAGTCCCGATCGTAGCTCTATGGCTCCACATGATGTAGAAACATACTTGTAGTGTATGTAATGATCAAGACGGACCCATACTTAGCCAAACATGCATTAGGTTATCCAAGGGACTATGAGGAGCAACATGTGTGACATGATTCTCATTCCTTGAGAGGAACATCAAAGCTACCATCTTGAGAGAAACATAAGTAGTAAGGAGTCCCAATCGTAGCTCTATGGCTCCACACAATGTAGAAACATACTTGTAGTGTATGTAATGATCAAGACGGATCCATACTTAGCCAAACATGCATTAGGTTCTCCACGGGACAATGAGGAGCAACATGTGTGACATGATTCTCATTCCTTGAGAGGAACATCAAAGCTACCATCCTGAGAGAAACATAAGTAGTAAGGAGTCCCAATCGTAGCTCTATGCCTCCACACAATGTAGAAACATACTTGTAGTGTATGTAATGATCAAGACGGACCCATACTTAGCCAAACATGCATTAGGTTCTCCATGGGACTATGAGGAGCAAAATGTGTGACATGATTCTCATTCCTTGAGAGGAACATCAAAGCTACCATCGTGAGAGAAACATAAGTAGTAAGGAGTCCCAATCGTAACTCTATGCCTCCACACAATGTAGGAACATACTTGTAGTGTATGTAATGATCAAGACGGACCCATACTTAGCCAAACATGCATTAGGTTCTCCACGGGACTATGAGGAGCAACATGTGTGACATGATTCTCATTCCTTGAGAGGAACATCAAAGTTACCATCCTGAGAGAAACATAAGTAGTAAGGAGTCCCGATCGTAGCTCTATGGCTCCACATGATGTAGAAACATACTTGTAGTGTATGTAATGATCAAGATGGACCCATACTTAGCCAAACATGCATTAGGTTATCCAAGGGACTATGAGGAGCAACATGTGTGACATGATTCTCATTCCTTGAGAGGAACATCAAAGCTACCATCTTGAGAGAAACATAAGTAGTAAGGAGTCCCAATCGTAGCTCTATGGCTCCACACAATGTAGAAACATACTTGTAGTGTATGTAATGATCAAGACGGATCCATACTTAGCCAAACATGCATTAGGTTCTCCACGGGACTATGAGGAGCAACATGTGTGACATGATTCTCATTCCTTGAGAGGAACATCAAAGCTACCATCCTGAGAGAAACATAAGTAGTAAGGAGTCCCAATCGTAGCTCTATGCCTCCACACAATGTAGAAACATACTTGTAGTGTATGTAATGATCAAGACGGATCCATACTTAGCCAAACATGCATTAGGTTCTCCACGGGACTATGAGGAGCAACATGTGTGACATGATTCTCATTCCTTGAGAGGAACATCAAAGCTACCATCTTGAGAGAAACATAAGTAGTAAGGAGTCCCAATCGTAGCTCTATGGCTCCACACAATGTAGAAACATACTTGTAGTGTATGTAATGATCAAGACGGACCCATACTTAGCCAAACATGCATTAGGTTCTCCATGGGACTATGAGGAGCAACATGTGTGACATGATTCTCATTCCTTGAGTGGAACATCAAAGCTACCATCCTGAGAGAAACATAAGTAGTAAGGAGTCCCAATGGTAACTCTATGCCTCCACACAATGTAGGAACATACTTGTAGTGTATGTAATGATCAAGACGGACCCATACTTAGCCAAACATGCATTAGGTTCTCCATGGGACTATGAGGAGCAACATGTGTGACATGATTCTCATTCCTTGAGAGGAACATCAAAGTTACCATCCTGAGAGAAACATAAGTAGTAAGGAGTCCCAATCGTAGCTCTATGCCTCCACACAATGTAGGAACATACTTGTAGTGTATGTAATGATCAAGACAGACCCATACTTAGCCAAACATGCATTAGGTTCTCCACGGGACTATGAGGAGCAACATGTGTGACATGATTCTCATTCCTTGAGAGGAACATCAAAGCTACCATCCTGAGAGAAACATAAGTACTAAGGAGTCCCAATCGTAGCTCTATGGCTCCACACAATGTAGAAACATACTTGTAGTGTATGTAATGATCAAGACGGATCCATACTTAGCCAAACATGCATTAGGTTCTCCACGGGACTATGAGGAGCAACATGTGTGACATGATTCTCATTCCTTGAGAGGAACATCAAAGTTACCATCCTGAGAGAAACATAAGTAGTAAGGAGTCCCAATCGTAGCTCTATGGCTCCACATGATGTAGAAACATACTTGTAGTGTATGTAATGATCAAGACGGACCCATACTTAGCCAAACATGCATTAGGTTCTCCACGGGACTATGAGGAGCAACATGTGTGACATCATTCTCATTCCTTGAGAGGAACATCAAAGCTACCATCCTGAGAGAAACATAAGTAGTAAGGAGTCCCAATCGTAGCTCTATGCCTCCACACAATGTAGGAACATACTTGTAGTGTATGTAATGATCAAGACAGACCCATACTTAGCCAAACATGCATTAGGTTCTCCACGGGACTATGAGGAGCAACATGTGTGACATGATTCTCATTCCTTGAGAGGAACATCAAAGCTACCATCCTGAGAGAAACATAAGTAGTAAGGAGTCCCAATCGTAGCTCTATGCCTCCACACAATGTAGAAACATACTTGTAGTGTATGTAATGATCAAGACGGATCCATACTTAGCCAAACATGCATTAGGTTCTCCACGGGACTATGAGGAGCAACATGTGTGACATGATTCTCATTCCTTGAGAGGAACATCAAAGTTACCATCCTGAGAGAAACATAAGTAGTAAGGAGTCCCGATCGTAGCTCTATGGCTCCACATGATGTAGAAACATACTTGTAGTGTATATAATGATCAAGACGGACCCATACTTAGCCAAACATGCATTAGGTTATCCAAGGGACTATGAGGAGCAACATGTGTGACATGATTCTCATTCCTTGAGAGGAACATCAAAGCTACCATCTTGAGAGAAACATAAGTAGTAAGGAGTCCCAATCGTAGCTCTATGGCTCCACACAATGTAGAAACATACTTGTAGTGTATGTAATGATCAAGACGGATCCATACTTAGCCAAACATGCATTAGGTTCTCCACGGGACAATGAGGAGCAACATGTGTGACATGATTCTCATTCCTTGAGAGGAACATCAAAGCTACCATCCTGAGAGAAACATAAGTAGTAAGGAGTCCCAATCGTAGCTCTATGCCTCCACACAATGTAGAAACATACTTGTAGTGTATGTAATGATCAAGACGGACCCATACTTAGCCAAACATGCATTAGGTTCTCCATGGGACTATGAGGAGCAAAATGTGTGACATGATTCTCATTCCTTGAGAGGAACATCAAAGCTACCATCGTGAGAGAAACATAAGTAGTAAGGAGTCCCAATCGTAACTCTATGCCTCCACACAATGTAGGAACATACTTGTAGTGTATGTAATGATCAAGACGGACCCATACTTAGCCAAACATGCATTAGGTTCTCCACGGGACTATGAGGAGCAACATGTGTGACATGATTCTCATTCCTTGAGAGGAACATCAAAGTTACCATCCTGAGAGAAACATAAGTAGTAAGGAGTCCCGATCGTAGCTCTATGGCTCCACATGATGTAGAAACATACTTGTAGTGTATGTAATGATCAAGATGGACCCATACTTAGCCAAACATGCATTAGGTTATCCAAGGGACTATGAGGAGCAACATGTGTGACATGATTCTCATTCCTTGAGAGGAACATCAAAGCTACCATCTTGAGAGAAACATAAGTAGTAAGGAGTCCCAATCGTAGCTCTATGGCTCCACACAATGTAGAAACATACTTGTAGTGTATGTAATGATCAAGACGGATCCATACTTAGCCAAACATGCATTAGGTTCTCCACGGGACTATGAGGAGCAACATGTGTGACATGATTCTCATTCCTTGAGAGGAACATCAAAGCTACCATCCTGAGAGAAACATAAGTAGTAAGGAGTCCCAATCGTAGCTCTATGCCTCCACACAATGTAGAAACATACTTGTAGTGTATGTAATGATCAAGACGGATCCATACTTAGCCAAACATGCATTAGGTTCTCCACGGGACTATGAGGAGCAACATGTGTGACATGATTCTCATTCCTTGAGAGGAACATCAAAGCTACCATCTTGAGAGAAACATAAGTAGTAAGGAGTCCCAATCGTAGCTCTATGGCTCCACACAATGTAGAAACATACTTGTAGTGTATGTAATGATCAAGACGGACCCATACTTAGCCAAACATGCATTAGGTTCTCCATGGGACTATGAGGAGCAACATGTGTGACATGATTCTCATTCCTTGAGTGGAACATCAAAGCTACCATCCTGAGAGAAACATAAGTAGTAAGGAGTCCCAATGGTAACTCTATGCCTCCACACAATGTAGGAACATACTTGTAGTGTATGTAATGATCAAGACGGACCCATACTTAGCCAAACATGCATTAGGTTCTCCATGGGACTATGAGGAGCAACATGTGTGACATGATTCTCATTCCTTGAGAGGAACATCAAAGTTACCATCCTGAGAGAAACATAAGTAGTAAGGAGTCCCAATCGTAGCTCTATGGCTCCACACAATGTAGAAACATACTTGTAGTGTATGTAATGATCAAGACGGATCCATACTTAGCCAAACATGCATTAGGTTCTCCATGGGACTATGAGGAGCAACATGTGTGACATGATTCTCATTCCTTGAGAGGAACATCAAAGTTACCATCCTGAGAGAAACATAAGTAGTAAGGAGTCCCAATCGTAGCTCTATGGCTCCACATGATGTAGAAACATACTTGTAGTGTATGTAATGATCAAGACGGACCCATACTTAGCCAAACATGCATTAGTTTATCCAAGGGACTATGAGGAGCAACATGTGTGACATGATTCTCATTCCTTGAGAGGAACATCAAAGCTACCATCCTGAGAGAAACATAAGTAGTAAGGAGTCCCAATCGTAGCTCTATGCCTCCACACAATGTAGGAACATACTTATAGTGTATGTAATGATCAAGACGGACCCATACTTAGCCAAACATGCATTAGGTTCTCCACGGGACTATGAGGAGCAACATGTGTGACATGATTCTCATTCCTTGAGAGGAACATCAAAGCTACCATCTTGAGAGAAACATAAGTAGTAAGGAGTCCCAATCGTAGCTCTATGGCTCCACACAATGTAGAAACATACTTGTAGTGTATGTAATGATCAACACGGATCCATACTTAGCCAAACATGCATTAGGTTCTCCACGGGACTATGAGGAGCAACATGTGTGACATGATTCTCATTCCTTGAGAGGAACATCAAAGCTACCATCCTGAGAGAAACATAAGTAGTAAGGAGTCCCAATCGTAGCTCTATGGCTCCACACAATGTAGAAACATACTTGTAGTGTATGTAATGATCAAGACGGACCCATACTTAGCCAAACATGCATTAGGTTCTCCACGGGACTATGAGGACCAACATGTGTGACATGATTCTCATTCCTTGAGAGGAACATCAAAGCTACCATCCTGAGAGAAACATAAGTAGTAAGGAGTCCCAATCGTAGCTCTATGCCTCCACACAATGTAGAAACATACTTGTAGTGTATGTAATGATCAAGACGGACCCATACTTAGCCAAACATGCATTAGGTTATCCAAGGGACTATGAGGAGCAACATGTGTGACATGATTCTCATTCCTTGAGAGGAACATCAAAGCTACCATCTTGAGAGAAACATAAGTAGTAAGGAGTCCCAATCGTAGCTCTATGGCTCCACACAATGTAGAAACATACTTGTAGTGTATGTAATGATCAAGACGGACACATACTTAGCCAAACATGCATTAGGTTCTCCACGGGACTATGAGGAGCAACATGTGTGACATGATTCTCATTCCTTGAGAGGAACATCAAAGCTACCATCCTGAGAGAAACATAAGTAGTAAGGAGTCCCAATCGTAGCTCTATGGCTCCACACAATGTAGAAACATACTTGTAGTGTATGTAATGATCAAGACGGACCCATACTTAGCCAAACATGCATTAGGTTCTCCATGGGACTATGAGGAGCAACATGTGTGACATGATTCTCATTCCTTGAGAGGAACATCAAAGCTACAATCCTGAGAGAAACATAAGTAGTAAGGAGTCCCAATCGTAACTCTATGCCTCCACACAATGTAGGATCATACTTGTAGTGTATGTAATGATCAAGACGGACCCATACTTAGCCAAACATGCATTAGGTTATCCAAGGGACTATGAGGAGCAACATGTGTGACATGATTCTCATTCCTTGAGAGGAACATCAAAGTTACCATCCTGAGAGAAACATAAGTAGTAAGGAGTCCCAATCGTAGCTCTATGGCTCCACACAATGTAGAAACATACTTGTAGTGTATGTAATGATCAAGACGGACACATACTTAGCCAAACATGCATTAGGTTCTCCACGGGACTATGAGGAGCAACATGTGTGACATGATTCTCATTCCTTGAGAGGAACATCAAAGCTACCATCCTGAGAGAAACATAAGTAGTAAGGAGTCCCAATCGTAGCTCTATGGCTCCACACAATGTAGAAACATACTTGTAGTGTATGTAATGATCAAGACGGACCCATACTTAGCCAAACATGCATTAGGTTCTCCATGGGACTATGAGGAGCAACATGTGTGACATGATTCTCATTCCTTGAGAGGAACATCAAAGCTACCATCCTGAGAGAAACATAAGTAGTAAGGAGTCCCAATCGTAACTCTATGCCTCCACACAATGTAGGAACATACTTGTAGTGTATGTAATGATCAAGACGGACCCATACTTAGCCAAACATGCATTAGGTTCTCCACGGGACTATGAGGAGCAACATGTGTGACATGATTCTCATTCCTTGAGAGGAACATCAAAGTTACCATCCTGAGAGAAACATAAGTAGTAAGGAGTCCCAATCGTAGCTCTATGGCTCCACATGATGTAGAAACATACTTGTAGTGTATGTAATGATCAAGACGGATCCATACTTAGCCAAACATGCATTAGGTTCTCCATGGGACTATGAGGAGCAACATGTGTGACATGATTCTCATTCCTTGAGAGGAACATCAAAGTTACCATCCTGAGAGAAACATAAGTAGTAAGGAGTCCCAATCGTAGCTCTATGGCTCCACACAATGTAGAAACATACTTGTAGTGTATGTAATGATCAAGACGGACCCATACTTAGCCAAACATGCATTAGGTTCTCCATGGGACTATGAGGAGCAACATGTGTGACATGATTCTCATTCCTTGAGAGGAACATCAAAGTTACCATCCTGAGAGAAACATAAGTAGTAAGGAGTCCCAATCGTAGCTCTATGGCTCCACATGATGTAGAAACATACTTGTAGTGTATGTAATGATCAAGACGGACCCATACTTAGCCAAACATGCATTAGGTTCTCCACGGGACTATGAGGAGCAACATGTGTGACATGATTCTCATTCCTTGAGAGGAACAACAAAGCTACCATCTTGAGAGAAACATAAGTAGTAAGGAGTCCCAATCGTAGCTCTATGCCTCCACACAATGTAGAAACATACTTGTAGTGTATGTAATGATCAAGACGGACCCATACTTAGCCAAACATGCATTAGGTTATCCACGGGACTATGAGGAGCAACATGTGTGACATGATTCTCATTCCTTGAGAGGAACATCAAAGCTACCATCTTGAGAGAAACATAAGTAGTAAGGAGTCCCAATCGTAGCTCTATGGCTCCACACAATGTAGAAACATACTTGTAGTGTATGTAATGATCAAGACGGACACATACTTAGCCAAACATGCATTAGGTTATCCAAGGGACTATGAGGAGCAACATGTGTGACATGATTCTCATTCCTTGAGAGGAACAACAAAGCTACCATCTTGAGAGAAACATAAGTAGTAAGGAGTCCCAATCGTAGCTCTATGGCTCCACACAATGTAGAAACATACTTGTAGTGTATGTAATGATCAAGACGGACCCATACTTAGCCAAACATGCATTAGGTTCTCCACGGGACTATGAGGAGCAACATGTGTGACATGATTCTCATTCCTTGAGAGGAACATCAAAGCTACCATCCTGAGAGAAACATAAGTAGTAAGGAGTCCCAATCGTAGCTCTATGGCTCCACACAATGTAGGAACATACTTGTAGTGTATGTAATGATCAAGACGGACCCATACTTAGCCAAACATGCATTAGGTTCTCCATGGGACTATGAGGAGCAACATGTGTGACATGATTCTCATTCCTTGAGAGGAACATCAAAGTTACCATCCTGAGAGAAACATAAGTAGTAAGGAGTCCCAATCGTAGCTCTATGGCTCCACACAATGTAGAAACATACTTGTAGTGTATGTAATGATCAAGACGGACCCATACTTAGCCAAACATGCATTAGGTTCTCCACGGGACTATGAGGAGCAACATGTGTGACATGATTCTCATTCCTTGAGAGGAACATCAAAGTTACCATCCTGAGAGAAACATAAGTAGTAAGGAGTCCCAATCGTAGCTCTATGGCTCCACACAATGTAGAAACATACTTGTAGTGTATGTAATGATCAAGACGGACACATACTTAGCCAAACATGCATTAGGTTCTCCACGGGACTATGAGGAGCAACATGTGTGACATGATTCTCATTCCTTGAGAGGAACATCAAAGCTACCATCCTGAGAGAAACATAAGTAGTAAGGAGTCCCAATCGTAGCTCTATGGCTCCACACAATGTAGAAACATACTTGTAGTGTATGTAATGATCAAGACGGACCCATACTTAGCCAAACATGCATTAGGTTCTCCATGGGACTATGAGGAGCAACATGTGTGACATGATTCTCATTCCTTGAGAGGAACATCAAAGTTACCATCCTGAGAGAAACATAAGTAGTAAGGAGTCCCAATCGTAGCTCTATGCCTCCACACAATGTAGTGACAAGATCTCCCTGGAACAACTCTGATGACGGCTCGCGTAGGGTGAAAAGAAGTGGCGCGTTCGAAGGTATGAATGACGATGATGGATGCGAGAGAGATATGGATGTTTTAGTAGGGAATTTGCGGTTTGTAAACAGTGAACAAGCGGATGATATCAAAGGGATTAAGCGGATGATAAAGGTAGAAGAATCTCGGGGTTCACAAGTGATGAGAGATTCGGATCTCAAGAACGTATTCAAGGGATCAAAGATGAGCAAAGAAACAAGAGATATCGGTTTTCTCTTAAAGTTACAATTTAGTTCTTCGCTGAAAATAAAGGGAGGCGTTTCATGGGTTTATATAACACCCTAGAAACCTAAACTCCTAAAACATCATGAAGTTGGAAAGAAAAACAACAAAGCGTTCTATCACCTAAGTGAAAAACGACAAGTACAAGTCAAAGTGACTTATACATTATTTCCCTGGGCAATGACTCCTAAGTAACTCGACGTAGTGATTCATCTGCCTCGTTAAAAACCATCATGAGAAAACCCAGTGGGACAAAACTCATGTATGGGAAAAAGAGTACAGACTCCTCACCTAAGTTACTCAGTTATCATTACCGGGAGTCTTCAAGGTGGAAATGTTGAAGACTTGGAGCATTGGAAGATCATAAGCTCCTTCTGCCATGAGTGAGCGCGCCTCCTTGGCCATCTCTCGTGCTCTCGAGCGTGTGATCCTTCCTTCTAACTCCGGTTCCTCTTCTATCTCCGGCTCCTCCTCTGCTTCAAGCTCCTTGCTATCCACGGTCATATCATCCTCTCCCTCTTGAAAAGGATTTGTCCTCAAATCTGAATCTGCAACATAAGGAAGCAAGTCAGAAACATTGAACGATGGAGATATGTTATACTTACCTTGGAGGTCAATCTGATAGGCATTGTTGTTGATCCTCCTAATGACTTCGAAAGGTCCGTCTACTCTTGGCATCAGCTTGCTCTTCCTCTCTTCTGGGAATCTATCCTTTCGTAGATGGATCCACACCAAGTCTCCTTCTTCGAATTTGAGCTCCTTGCGGCCCTTGTTGGCATGCTTCTCATACTGTCGAGTTCTCTTCTCTATGTTCTCCTTGGCCTTAGCGTGTATCTTCCTGACCTGTTCAGCTTTTTCCCTGCCATCAAAACTACCTTTCACGTCTAAAGGTAAAGGAATCAAGTCTAGAGGTGATTGTGGGTTAAAGCCATAAACAATTTCAAAAGGAGAAAAGAGAGTAGCAGAATGCTTAGCGTGGTTGTAGGCAAACTCCACGTGTGGTAAGCATTCTTCCCATGACTTGATATTGCTCTTGACTAACGCTCTAAGAAGCGTCCCTAGTGTTCGGTTCACCACTTCCGTTTGTCCATCTGTTTGTGGATGACAAGTGGTTGAGAATGACAGCTTGGTTCCTAGTTTAGCCCATAAAGTCCTCCAGAAATGTCCTAAGAACTTTGTGTCTCTGTCTGAAACGATCACTTGAGGCATTCCATGAAGTCGCACCACTTCCCTGAAGAACATATTAGCTACTCGAACAGCATCATCTGTCTTGTTGCTGGCTATGAAGTGAGCCATCTTGCTAAACCTGTCAACAACAACAAAGATAGAATCTCGACCATTCTTGGTTCGAGGTAAGCCAAGCACAAAATCCATAGAGATATGCGTCCAAGGATGAGAAGGGATAGGGAGAGAAGTGTACAAGCCGTGAGGTTGTACTTTACTTTTTGCCATTTTGCAAACGGCACATCTCGAGCAAACCCTTTCAACATCCGACTTCATGCGTGGCCAGTAGAAGTGATCTTGAAGTCCATTGAGGGTCTTTGCGACTCCAAAATGTCCAGCTAGTCCACCTCCATGAGCTTCTCGAACCAACAATTCTCTGATGGATCCTTGTGGAATGCACAATCGATTGTTGTAGAATAAATATCCATCTTGCCTGTAATATTTCTCAAAAGCAAACTTATGGCATTTACCATAGCTCTCAGCAAAATCAACATCAGTTTCATACAGATCTACTATATATTCGAATCCATGAAGCTTAGAAGTGAGAGTAGATACAAGAGTGTACCTTCTGGATAATGCATCTGCGACTACATTATCCTTACCTTTCTTGTACTTAAGGATATATGGGAAAGTTTCTATGAATTCCATCCACTTAGCGTGTCTCCTGTTGAGCTTATGTTGGCCTTTGAGATGCTTTAAGGATTCGTGGTCTGTATGGATGACAAATTCCTTGGACCACAAGTAATGTTGCCATGTCTGAAGAGCTCGAACAAGCGCATACATTTCCTTGTCATAGGTTGAATAATTAACTGTTGCTCCTCCTAGCTTCTCGCTGAAGTAAGCCACCGGTTTCCTATCCTGCATCAAGACAGCACCTATACCTACTCCTGAGGCATCACATTCAACCTCAAAAGTTTTCATAAAATCAGGAAGGACTAAGATAGGGGCATTGATAAGCTTCTCTTTTAATGTGTGGAACGCCTGTTCTTGTGCATCTTCCCATCGGAATCCCACATCCTTCTTGATGATTTCCGTTAATGGCGCTGCTATGGAACTGAAGTCTTGAACGAATCTTCTGTAGAATCCAGCTAACCCATGAAAGCTCCTGACTTCGGCTATACTAGTAGGTGTAGGCCATTCTTTGATTGCTTTGATCTTCTCTTCATCAACTCTAACTCCATCTGCACTAACTACAAAGCCTAGAAAGACAACCTCAGTAGAACAGAATGAACATTTCGAGTAATTTGCAAAGAGAGATTGAGCTCGAAGAACATCTAGAACTTGGCGGATGTGTTCTAAATGTTCTCCCAAACCTTTGCTGTAGATGAGAATGTCATCGAAGTAGACCACCACGAAGACGCCTATGAATGGTCTGAGCGCATGATTCATCAACCGCATGAAGGTGCTGGGAGCATTGGTGAGACCAAATGGCATGACTAACCATTCGTACAGGCCTTGTTTGGTCTTGAAAGCTGTCTTCCACTCATCTCCTTCCTTCATTCTGATTTGGTGATATCCACTCTTTAGATCGATCTTGGAGAATATTGTAGAGCCACATAATTCATCCAGCATGTCGTCTAGCCTCGGAATAGGGTGCCTGTACTTCACGGTAATGTTATTGACAGCTCGACAGTCTACACACATTCTCCATGTGCCATCTTTCTTAGGAACTAGCAAAACTGGTACAGCGCATGGACTAAGGCTCTCTCGGATATGCCCTTTCTTCATCAGCTCTCCTACTTGTTTCTGAAGCTCTTTTGTCTCAACTGGATTGGCTCTATAAGCTGGTCTGTTCGGTATAGCTGATCCTGGCACAAAGTCAATCTGATGTTCAATTCCACGGATTGGAGGTAAGCCTGGAGGTATCTCTTCTGGAAACACATCTTTGTACTCTTCTATGATTTCTATCATTTCATGTGGCAACTCTTCTTTAGCCTTAGTACTCGTGAGAGTTTCCTTGTAAACAAACATGAAGGTTGTCATTTCTGGATCAAAGAGCTTGTTGAACTCGCTGTGATTGATGTAGAGGCTGTTGGAGACTCTCTCTGTATCCTTGCGGTTCATGTGAAACTGATCCTTGTAGATTTCGGCTGGTGTAAGTGGAAGAAGAACAACCTTGCGCCCCTTGAACTCGAAACTCTGCTTGTTTGTGTAGCCATCATGCATAACTCTCCTATCAAATTGCCATGGTCGACCCAAAAGGATGTGGCTAGACTTCATAGGGATCACGTCACACAATAGCTCATCTTCATATTTCCCAATCGCTAGATTGACTACTACTTGCTTAGAAACAGTTAAAGCTCCCTTCTTGTTCAGCCACTCTAGCTGATATGGCCTAGGGTGTGAAGTGGTCTTGAGATTAAGCTTCTTTATCATCTCCTCACTCGCAGCATTGGTGCAACTGCCACCATCTACAATCACTGTGCAGACCTTGTCTCGAACTACACATCTTGTGTGGAAGAGATTCTCACGCTGACCTCTATCATCTGGATGAATTTGAACACTTAAAGTCCTGCGAGCCACTAACATCTCTCCCATTGCTGCGGGTTCTTCTGCTTCTTCTAAATCAGCTTCTGTTTCACTTTCTGAACTGTACTGAGGCACAATCTCTCCTCCTTCTTGAAGCAGAAACATCTTCTTGTTAGGACAGTCCCTGGAGTAATGTCCCATTCCTTGACATTTGAAACACCTAATGTTACTAGTAGAGGCTCCACTCTTCGGTTTGACTTCAACCTTAACTCCTTCTTTAGCTACATCCGGCGCTGGCTTCATGTCTTTGGTATAAGTCGGCTTGGTGAATTCTCTTGGTTTCGGAATGTTTGACACAAAAGTTGATCTTCCATTCCTCCTCTTGATTTGCGATTCAATCAGCTCTGCCTTGTGCACCATCTCTTGCACATCTTCATAGTTCTGTAACTCCACTTTGTCTTGAATCTCTCGGTTAAGGCCTCCAAGAAACCGAGACATCACCATATCTTCACTCTCATTCAAATCAGCTCTGATCATTAACGTTTCCAGCTCCTGATAGTAGTCTCGAACTGTCTTAGTGCCTTGGATAAGACGCCTAAGCTTGTTGAGAGTCTCTCTCTGATAATGCGCTGGCACAAATTTCTTCCTCATCTGTGTAGTGAGCTGATCCCATGTAGTGATAGGTGGCTCTCTGTGTCGATGTCTAGTGAGTCCAAGTTGCTCCCACCATAGTAGTGCATAGCCATTGAACTCAGAGATAGCTATCTTCACCTTGTTAAGCTCATAAGTCCCTTGCACCAGAAAATTCGACTCCATCTTTCTTTCCCAATCAAGATACGCTTCCGGATCATTAGTGCCATGGAAAGATGGATACTGAATCTTGAGATGATTCAGCTGCTGCCTCAAAGGATCATAGTCTCGGCCATTGTCTCTGTTTCTGTTTCTTCTTAGAGTCTCTCGGCTGTAACCTGATACTTCGTCTTCTTCTGAATATTCCGGCTCTGACTCAACATATACTCGATGTCCTCCAACTTGCTCAGCTCGCCTATGTGGTCGTTTAGGAACACTGCCAGGACGACGGTGTTCTCGTCCTACATTCTCAGTGCTCCTCCTTTGGTTGAACACAGTCTCTCTTCCTCCAGTAGGTGATTTAGCGGTGCTAGTGCGTGGAGGCTTAGCTGATGCGCCAACATGTGCCTTCCCTTTAGCGATGCGGATGGCTTCATTGGGGCTAGGCGGTTCGGATGAGTCTTCCGTGGCACTCGACTCCTTCATGAGGTCCTTAATTTGCTTCTCAAATTTATCGTTGAGATGCTCTATCTGCTGTGTGAGCTGTGTAGCTACGGATTGATTGGCCTCCTTGATCTGTTTGGCCATGGCTTGATTCAGAGCTTCCATAGCCTCAGCTGAAAGCTCCATGGTTCCTGCGCGTCAAAACCAAAGACAAACAACTCGCAGTAAATAGTTTTTATAAGAGAAACAAATCCTAATACGACTTGACTTATGAAACATAAACCGAAAAGCAAAAGGAAACTAATAATCCTAATCGCGATGCAACTCTTAACACGACAAGGAAAAACAAACTCGCAACAAAACGATAACCTAACGAAACAATTCTAGTACAAAAGGAAAAAAGAAAACAACGCGGAAACAACAAGGAACCTAAGAACCCTAACGATTTTTGCGAAAGATAACAAAGAGAGATTAGGGTTTAGGATCGCTTAGCCTTGGCTCAGAGTCGGCTCTGATACCACATGACAAGATCTCCCTGGAACAACTCTGATGACGGCTCGCGTAGGGTGAAAAGAAGTGGCGCGTTCGAAGGTATGAATGACGATGATGGATGCGAGAGAGATATGGATGTTTTAGTAGGGAATTTGCGGTTTGTAAACAGTGAACAAGCGGATGATATCAAAGGGATTAAGCGGATGATAAAGGTAGAAGAATCTCGGGGTTCACAAGTGATGAGAGATTCGGATCTCAAGAACGTATTCAAGGGATCAAAGATGAGCAAAGAAACAAGAGATATCGGTTTTCTCTTAAAGTTACAATTTAGTTCTTCGCTGAAAATAAAGGGAGGCGTTTCATGGGTTTATATAACACCCTAGAAACCTAAACTCCTAAAACATCATGAAGTTGGAAAGAAAAACAACAAAGCGTTCTATCACCTAAGTGAAAAACGACAAGTACAAGTCAAAGTGACTTATACATTATTTCCCTGGGCAATGACTCCTAAGTAACTCGACGTAGTGATTCATCTGCCTCGTTAAAAACCATCATGAGAAAACCCAGTGGGACAAAACTCATGTATGGGAAAAAGAGTACAGACTCCTCACCTAAGTTACTCAGTTATCATTACCGGGAGTCTTCAAGGTGGAAATGTTGAAGACTTGGAGCATTGGAAGATCATAAGCTCCTTCTGCCATGAGTGAGCGCGCCTCCTTGGCCATCTCTCGTGCTCTCGAGCGTGTGATCCTTCCTTCTAACTCCGGTTCCTCTTCTATCTCCGGCTCCTCCTCTGCTTCAAGCTCCTTGCTATCCACGGTCATATCATGTAGGAACATACTTGTAGTGTATGTAATGATCAAGACGGACCCATACTTAGCCAAACATGCATTAGGTTCTCCACGGGACTATGAGGAGCAACATGTGTGACATGATTCTCATTCCTTGAGAGGAACATCAAAGTTACCATCCTGAGAGAAACATAAGTAGTAAGGAGTCCCAATCGTAGCTCTATGGCTCCACACAATGTAGAAACATACTTGTAGTGTATGTAATGATCAAGACGGATCCATACTTAGCCAAACATGCATTAGGTTCTCCATGGGACTATGAGGAGCAACATGTGTGACATGATTCTCATTCCTTGAGAGGAACATCAAAGTTACCATCCTGAGAGAAACATAAGTAGTAAGGAGTCCCAATCGTAGCTCTATGCCTCCACACAATGTAGAAACATACTTGTAGTGTATGTAATGATCAAGACGGACCCATACTTAGCCAAACATGCATTAGGTTCTCCACGGGACTATGAGGAGCAACATGTGTGACATGATTCTCATTCCTTGAGAGGAACATCAAAGTTACCATCCTGAGAGAAACATAAGTAGTAAGGAGTCCCAATCGTAGCTCTATGGCTCCACATGATGTAGAAACATACTTGTAGTGTATGTAATGATCAAGACGGACCCATACTTAGCCAAACATGCATTAGGTTATCCAAGGGACTATGAGGAGCAACATGTGTGACATGATTCTCATTCCTTGAGAGGAACAACAAAGCTACCATCTTGAGAGAAACATAAGTAGTAAGGAGTCCCAATCGTAGCTCTATGGCTCCACACAATGTAGAAACATACTTGTAGTGTATGTAATGATCAAGACGGACACATACTTAGCCAAACATGCATTAGGTTATCCAAGGGACTATGAGGAGCAACATGTGTGACATGATTCTCATTCCTTGAGAGGAACAACAAAGCTACCATCTTGAGAGAAACATAAGTAGTAAGGAGTCCCAATCGTAGCTCTATGGCTCCACACAATGTAGAAACATACTTGTAGTGTATGTAATGATCAAGACGGACACATACTTAGCCAAACATGCATTAGGTTCTCCACGGGACTATGAGGAGCAACATGTGTGACATGATTCTCATTCCTTGAGAGGAACATCAAAGCTACCATCCTGAGAGAAACATAAGTAGTAAGGAGTCCCAATCGTAGCTCTATGGCTCCACACAATGTAGAAACATACTTGTAGTGTATGTAATGATCAAGACGGACCCATACTTAGCCAAACATGCATTAGGTTCTCCATGGGACTATGAGGAGCAACATGTGTGACATGATTCTCATTCCTTGAGAGGAACATCAAAGCTACCATCCTGAGAGAAACATAAGTAGTAAGGAGTCCCAATCGTAACTCTATGCCTCCACACAATGTAGGAACATACTTGTAGTGTATGTAATGATCAAGACGGACCCATACTTAGCCAAACATGCATTAGGTTCTCCACGGGACTATGAGGAGCAACATGTGTGACATGATTCTCATTCCTTGAGAGGAACATCAAAGTTACCATCCTGAGAGAAACATAAGTAGTAAGGAGTCCCAATCGTAGCTCTATGGCTCCACACAATGTAGAAACATACTTGTAGTGTATGTAATGATCAAGACGGATCCATACTTAGCCAAACATGCATTAGGTTCTCCACGGGACTATGAGGAGCAACATGTGTGACATGATTCTCATTCCTTGAGAGGAACAACAAAGCTACCATCCTGAGAGAAACATAAGTAGTAAGGAGTCCCAATCGTAGCTCTATGCCTCCACACAATGTAGAAACATACTTGTAGTGTATGTAATGATCAAGACGGACCCATACTTAGCCAAACATGCATTAGGTTCTCCACGGGACTATGAGGAGCAACATGTGTGACATGATTCTCATTCCTTGAGAGGAACATCAAAGTTACCATCCTGAGAGAAACATAAGTAGTAAGGAGTCCCAATCGTAGCTCTATGGCTCCACATGATGTAGAAACATACTTGTAGTGTATGTAATGATCAAGACGGACCCATACTTAGCCAAACATGCATTAGGTTATCCAAGGGACTATGAGGAGCAACATGTGTGACATGATTCTCATTCCTTGAGAGGAACAACAAAGCTACCATCTTGAGAGAAACATAAGTAGTAAGGAGTCCCAATCGTAGCTCTATGGCTCCACACAATGTAGAAACATACTTGTAGTGTATGTAATGATCAAGACGGACACATACTTAGCCAAACATGCATTAGGTTCTCCACGGGACTATGAGGAGCAACATGTGTGACATGATTCTCATTCCTTGAGAGGAACATCAAAGCTACCATCCTGAGAGAAACATAAGTAGTAAGGAGTCCCAATCGTAGCTCTATGGCTCCACACAATGTAGAAACATACTTGTAGTGTATGTAATGATCAAGACGGACCCATACTTAGCCAAACATGCATTAGGTTCTCCATGGGACTATGAGGAGCAACATGTGTGACATGATTCTCATTCCTTGAGAGGAACATCAAAGCTACCATCCTGAGAGAAACATAAGTAGTAAGGAGTCCCAATCGTAACTCTATGCCTCCACACAATGTAGGAACATACTTGTAGTGTATGTAATGATCAAGACGGACCCATACTTAGCCAAACATGCATTAGGTTCTCCACGGGACTATGAGGAGCAACATGTGTGACATGATTCTCATTCCTTGAGAGGAACATCAAAGTTACCATCCTGAGAGAAACATAAGTAGTAAGGAGTCCCAATCGTAGCTCTATGGCTCCACATGATGTAGAAACATACTTGTAGTGTATGTAATGATCAAGACGGACCCATACTTAGCCAAACATGCATTAGGTTATCCAAGGGACTATGAGGAGCAACATGTGTGACATGATTCTCATTCCTTGAGAGGAACATCAAAGCTACCATCCTGAGAGAAACATAAGTAGTAAGGAGTCCCAATCGTAGCTCTATGCCTCCACACAATGTAGGAACATACTTGTAGTGTATGTAATGATCAAGACGGACCCATACTTAGCCAAACATGCATTAGGTTCTCCACGGGACTATGAGGAGCAACATGTGTGACATGATTCTCATTCCTTGAGAGGAACATCAAAGCTACCATCTTGAGAGAAACATAAGTAGTAAGGAGTCCCAATCGTAGCTCTATGGCTCCACACAATGTAGAAACATACTTGTAGTGTATGTAATGATCAAGACGGATCCATACTTAGCCAAACATGCATTAGGTTCTCCAAGGGACTATGAGGAGCAACATGTGTGACATGATTCTCATTCCTTGAGAGGAACATCAAAGCTACCATCCTGAGAGAAACATAAGTAGTAAGGAGTCCCAATCGTAGCTCTATGCCTCCACACAATGTAGGAACATACTTGTAGTGTATGTAATGATCAAGACGGACCCATACTTAGCCAAACATGCATTAGGTTCTCCACGGGACTATGAGGAGCAACATGTGTGACATGATTCTCATTCCTTGAGAGGAACATCAAAGCTACCATCTTGAGAGAAACATAAGTAGTAAGGAGTCCCAATCGTAGCTCTATGGCTCCACACAATGTAGAAACATACTTGTAGTGTATGTAATGATCAAGACGGATCCATACTTAGCCAAACATGCATTAGGTTCTCCACGGGACTATGAGGAGCAACATGTGTGACATGATTCTCATTCCTTGAGAGGAACATCAAAGCTACCATCCTGAGAGAAACATAAGTAGTAAGGAGTCCCAATCGTAGCTCTATGGCTCCACACAATGTAGAAACATACTTGTAGTGTATGTAATGATCAAGACGGACCCATACTTAGCCAAACATGCATTAGGTTCTCCACGGGACTATGAGGACCAACATGTGTGACATGATTCTCATTCCTTGAGAGGAACATCAAAGCTACCATCCTGAGAGAAACATAAGTAGTAAGGAGTCCCAATCGTAGCTCTATGGCTCCACATGATGTAGAAACATACTTGTAGTGTATGTAATGATCAAGACGGACCCATACTTAGCCAAACATGCATTAGGTTATCCAAGGGACTATGAGGAGCAACATGTGTGACATGATTCTCATTCCTTGAGAGGAACATCAAAGCTACCATCTTGAGAGAAACATAAGTAGTAAGGAGTCCCAATCGTAGCTCTATGGCTCCACACAATGTAGAAACATACTTGTAGTGTATGTAATGATCAAGACGGACACATACTTAGCCAAACATGCATTAGGTTCTCCACGGGACTATGAGGAGCAACATGTGTGACATGATTCTCATTCCTTGAGAGGAACATCAAAGCTACCATCCTGAGAGAAACATAAGTAGTAAGGAGTCCCAATCGTAGCTCTATGCCTCCACACAATGTAGGAACATACTTGTAGTGTATGTAATGATCAAGACGGACCCATACTTAGCCAAACATGCATTAGGTTATCCAAGGGACTATGAGGAGCAACATGTGTGACATGATTCTCATTCCTTGAGAGGAACATCAAAGCTACCATCTTGAGAGAAACATAAGTAGTAAGGAGTCCCAATCGTAGCTCTATGGCTCCACACAATGTAGAAACATACTTGTAGTGTATGTAATGATCAAGACGGATCCATACTTAGCCAAACATGCATTAGGTTCTCCACGGGACTATGAGGAGCAACATGTGTGACATGATTCTCATTCCTTGAGAGGAACATCAAAGCTACCATCCTGAGAGAAACATAAGTAGTAAGGAGTCCCAATCGTAGCTCTATGGCTCCACACAATGTAGGAACATACTTGTAGTGTATGTAATGATCAAGACGGACCCATACTTAGCCAAACATGCATTAGGTTCTCCACGGGACTATGAGGAGCAACATGTGTGACATGATTCTCATTCCTTGAGAGGAACATCAAAGCTACAATCTTGAGAGAAACATAAGTAGTAAGGAGTCCCAATCGTAGCTCTATGCCTCCACACAATGTAGAAACATACTTGTAGTGTATGTAATGATCAAGACGGATCCATACTTAGCCAAACATGCATTAGGTTCTCCACGGGACTATGAGGAGCAACATGTGTGACATGATTCTCATTCCTTGAGAGGAACATCAAAGCTACCATCCTGAGAGAAACATAAGTAGTAAGGAGTCCCAATCGTAGCTCTATGGCTCCACACAATGTAGAAACATACTTGTAGTGTATGTAATGATCAAGACGGACCCATACTTAGCCAAACATGCATTAGGTTCTCCACGGGACTATGAGGAGCAACATGTGTGACATGATTCTCATTCCTTGAGAGGAACATCAAAGCTACAATCCTGAGAGAAACATAAGTAGTAAGGAGTCCCAATCGTAGCTCTATGGCTCCACACAATGTAGAAACATACTTGTAGTGTATGTAATGATCAAGACGGACACATACTTAGCCAAACATGCATTAGGTTCTCCACGGGACTATGAGGAGCAACATGTGTGACATGATTCTCATTCCTTGAGAGGAACATCAAAGTTACCATCCTGAGAGAAACATAAGTAGTAAGGAGTCCCAATCGTAGCTCTATGGCTCCACATGATGTAGAAACATACTTGTAGTGTATGTAATGATCAAGACGGACCCATACTTAGCCAAACATGCATTAGGTTATCCAAGGGACTATGAGGAGCAACATGTGTGACATGATTCTCATTCCTTGAGAGGAACAACAAAGCTACCATCTTGAGAGAAACATAAGTAGTAAGGAGTCCCAATCGTAGCTCTATGGCTCCACACAATGTAGAAACATACTTGTAGTGTATGTAATGATCAAGACGGACACATACTTAGCCAAACATGCATTAGGTTCTCCACGGGACTATGAGGAGCAACATGTGTGACATGATTCTCATTCCTTGAGAGGAACATCAAAGCTACCATCCTGAGAGAAACATAAGTAGTAAGGAGTCCCAATCGTAGCTCTATGGCTCCACACAATGTAGAAACATACTTGTAGTGTATGTAATGATCAAGACGGACCCATACTTAGCCAAACATGCATTAGGTTCTCCATGGGACTATGAGGAGCAACATGTGTGACATGATTCTCATTCCTTGAGAGGAACATCAAAGCTACCATCCTGAGAGAAACATAAGTAGTAAGGAGTCCCAATCGTAACTCTATGCCTCCACACAATGTAGGAACATACTTGTAGTGTATGTAATGATCAAGACGGACCCATACTTAGCCAAACATGCATTAGGTTCTCCACGGGACTATGAGGAGCAACATGTGTGACATGATTCTCATTCCTTGAGAGGAACATCAAAGTTACCATCCTGAGAGAAACATAAGTAGTAAGGAGTCCCAATCGTAGCTCTATGGCTCCACACAATGTAGAAACATACTTGTAGTGTATGTAATGATCAAGACGGATCCATACTTAGCCAAACATGCATTAGGTTCTCCACGGGACTATGAGGAGCAACATGTGTGACATGATTCTCATTCCTTGAGAGGAACAACAAAGCTACCATCCTGAGAGAAACATAAGTAGTAAGGAGTCCCAATCGTAGCTCTATGCCTCCACACAATGTAGAAACATACTTGTAGTGTATGTAATGATCAAGACGGACCCATACTTAGCCAAACATGCATTAGGTTCTCCACGGGACTATGAGGAGCAACATGTGTGACATGATTCTCATTCCTTGAGAGGAACATCAAAGTTACCATCCTGAGAGAAACATAAGTAGTAAGGAGTCCCAATCGTAGCTCTATGGCTCCACATGATGTAGAAACATACTTGTAGTGTATGTAATGATCAAGACGGACCCATACTTAGCCAAACATGCATTAGGTTATCCAAGGGACTATGAGGAGCAACATGTGTGACATGATTCTCATTCCTTGAGAGGAACAACAAAGCTACCATCTTGAGAGAAACATAAGTAGTAAGGAGTCCCAATCGTAGCTCTATGGCTCCACACAATGTAGAAACATACTTGTAGTGTATGTAATGATCAAGACGGACACATACTTAGCCAAACATGCATTAGGTTCTCCACGGGACTATGAGGAGCAACATGTGTGACATGATTCTCATTCCTTGAGAGGAACATCAAAGCTACCATCCTGAGAGAAACATAAGTAGTAAGGAGTCCCAATCGTAGCTCTATGGCTCCACACAATGTAGAAACATACTTGTAGTGTATGTAATGATCAAGACGGACCCATACTTAGCCAAACATGCATTAGGTTCTCCATGGGACTATGAGGAGCAACATGTGTGACATGATTCTCATTCCTTGAGAGGAACATCAAAGCTACCATCCTGAGAGAAACATAAGTAGTAAGGAGTCCCAATCGTAACTCTATGCCTCCACACAATGTAGGAACATACTTGTAGTGTATGTAATGATCAAGACGGACCCATACTTAGCCAAACATGCATTAGGTTCTCCACGGGACTATGAGGAGCAACATGTGTGACATGATTCTCATTCCTTGAGAGGAACATCAAAGTTACCATCCTGAGAGAAACATAAGTAGTAAGGAGTCCCAATCGTAGCTCTATGGCTCCACACAATGTAGAAACATACTTGTAGTGTATGTAATGATCAAGACGGATCCATACTTAGCCAAACATGCATTAGGTTCTCCACGGGACTATGAGGAGCAACATGTGTGACATGATTCTCATTCCTTGAGAGGAACAACAAAGCTACCATCCTGAGAGAAACATAAGTAGTAAGGAGTCCCAATCGTAGCTCTATGCCTCCACACAATGTAGAAACATACTTGTAGTGTATGTAATGATCAAGACGGACCCATACTTAGCCAAACATGCATTAGGTTCTCCACGGGACTATGAGGAGCAACATGTGTGACATGATTCTCATTCCTTGAGAGGAACATCAAAGTTACCATCCTGAGAGAAACATAAGTAGTAAGGAGTCCCAATCGTAGCTCTATGGCTCCACATGATGTAGAAACATACTTGTAGTGTATGTAATGATCAAGACGGACCCATACTTAGCCAAACATGCATTAGGTTATCCAAGGGACTATGAGGAGCAACATGTGTGACATGATTCTCATTCCTTGAGAGGAACAACAAAGCTACCATCTTGAGAGAAACATAAGTAGTAAGGAGTCCCAATCGTAGCTCTATGGCTCCACACAATGTAGAAACATACTTGTAGTGTATGTAATGATCAAGACGGACACATACTTAGCCAAACATGCATTAGGTTCTCCACGGGACTATGAGGAGCAACATGTGTGACATGATTCTCATTCCTTGAGAGGAACATCAAAGCTACCATCCTGAGAGAAACATAAGTAGTAAGGAGTCCCAATCGTAGCTCTATGGCTCCACACAATGTAGAAACATACTTGTAGTGTATGTAATGATCAAGACGGACCCATACTTAGCCAAACATGCATTAGGTTCTCCATGGGACTATGAGGAGCAACATGTGTGACATGATTCTCATTCCTTGAGAGGAACATCAAAGCTACCATCCTGAGAGAAACATAAGTAGTAAGGAGTCCCAATCGTAACTCTATGCCTCCACACAATGTAGGAACATACTTGTAGTGTATGTAATGATCAAGACGGACCCATACTTAGCCAAACATGCATTAGGTTCTCCACGGGACTATGAGGAGCAACATGTGTGACATGATTCTCATTCCTTGAGAGGAACATCAAAGTTACCATCCTGAGAGAAACATAAGTAGTAAGGAGTCCCAATCGTAGCTCTATGGCTCCACACAATGTAGAAACATACTTGTAGTGTATGTAATGATCAAGACGGATCCATACTTAGCCAAACATGCATTAGGTTCTCCACGGGACTATGAGGAGCAACATGTGTGACATGATTCTCATTCCTTGAGAGGAACAACAAAGCTACCATCCTGAGAGAAACATAAGTAGTAAGGAGTCCCAATCGTAGCTCTATGCCTCCACACAATGTAGAAACATACTTGTAGTGTATGTAATGATCAAGACGGACCCATACTTAGCCAAACATGCATTAGGTTCTCCACGGGACTATGAGGAGCAACATGTGTGACATGATTCTCATTCCTTGAGAGGAACATCAAAGTTACCATCCTGAGAGAAACATAAGTAGTAAGGAGTCCCAATCGTAGCTCTATGGCTCCACATGATGTAGAAACATACTTGTAGTGTATGTAATGATCAAGACGGACCCATACTTAGCCAAACATGCATTAGGTTATCCAAGGGACTATGAGGAGCAACATGTGTGACATGATTCTCATTCCTTGAGAGGAACAACAAAGCTACCATCTTGAGAGAAACATAAGTAGTAAGGAGTCCCAATCGTAGCTCTATGGCTCCACACAATGTAGAAACATACTTGTAGTGTATGTAATGATCAAGACGGACACATACTTAGCCAAACATGCATTAGGTTCTCCACGGGACTATGAGGAGCAACATGTGTGACATGATTCTCATTCCTTGAGAGGAACATCAAAGCTACCATCCTGAGAGAAACATAAGTAGTAAGGAGTCCCAATCGTAGCTCTATGGCTCCACACAATGTAGAAACATACTTGTAGTGTATGTAATGATCAAGACGGACCCATACTTAGCCAAACATGCATTAGGTTCTCCATGGGACTATGAGGAGCAACATGTGTGACATGATTCTCATTCCTTGAGAGGAACATCAAAGCTACCATCCTGAGAGAAACATAAGTAGTAAGGAGTCCCAATCGTAACTCTATGCCTCCACACAATGTAGGAACATACTTGTAGTGTATGTAATGATCAAGACGGACCCATACTTAGCCAAACATGCATTAGGTTCTCCACGGGACTATGAGGAGCAACATGTGTGACATGATTCTCATTCCTTGAGAGGAACATCAAAGTTACCATCCTGAGAGAAACATAAGTAGTAAGGAGTCCCAATCGTAGCTCTATGGCTCCACACAATGTAGAAACATACTTGTAGTGTATGTAATGATCAAGACGGATCCATACTTAGCCAAACATGCATTAGGTTCTCCATGGGACTATGAGGAGCAACATGTGTGACATGATTCTCATTCCTTGAGAGGAACATCAAAGTTACCATCCTGAGAGAAACATAAGTAGTAAGGAGTCCCAATCGTAGCTCTATGGCTCCACATGATGTAGAAACATACTTGTAGTGTATGTAATGATCAAGACGGACCCATACTTAGCCAAACATGCATTAGGTTATCCAAGGGACTATGAGGAGCAACATGTGTGACATGATTCTCATTCCTTGAGAGGAACATCAAAGCTACCATCCTGAGAGAAACATAAGTAGTAAGGAGTCCCAATCGTAGCTCTATGCCTCCACACAATGTAGGAACATACTTGTAGTGTATGTAATGATCAAGACGGACCCATACTTAGCCAAACATGCATTAGGTTCTCCACGGGACTATGAGGAGCAACATGTGTGACATGATTCTCATTCCTTGAGAGGAACATCAAAGCTACCATCTTGAGAGAAACATAAGTAGTAAGGAGTCCCAATCGTAGCTCTATGGCTCCACACAATGTAGAAACATACTTGTAGTGTATGTAATGATCAAGACGGATCCATACTTAGCCAAACATGCATTAGGTTCTCCACGGGACTATGAGGAGCAACATGTGTGACATGATTCTCATTCCTTGAGAGGAACATCAAAGCTACCATCCTGAGAGAAACATAAGTAGTAAGGAGTCCCAATCGTAGCTCTATGGCTCCACACAATGTAGAAACATACTTGTAGTGTATGTAATGATCAAGACGGACCCATACTTAGCCAAACATGCATTAGGTTCTCCACGGGACTATGAGGACCAACATGTGTGACATGATTCTCATTCCTTGAGAGGAACATCAAAGCTACCATCCTGAGAGAAACATAAGTAGTAAGGAGTCCCAATCGTAGCTCTATGGCTCCACATGATGTAGAAACATACTTGTAGTGTATGTAATGATCAAGACGGACCCATACTTAGCCAAACATGCATTAGGTTCTCCACGGGACTATGAGGAGCAACATGTGTGACATGATTCTCATTCCTTGAGAGGAACATCAAAGCTACCATCCTGAGAGAAACATAAGTAGTAAGGAGTCCCAATCGTAGCTCTATGGCTCCACACAATGTAGAAACATACTTGTAGTGTATGTAATGATCAAGACGGACACATACTTAGCCAAACATGCATTAGGTTCTCCACGGGACTATGAGGAGCAACATGTGTGACATGATTCTCATTCCTTGAGAGGAACATCAAAGCTACCATCCTGAGAGAAACATAAGTAGTAAGGAGTCCCAATCGTAGCTCTATGCCTCCACACAATGTAGGAACATACTTGTAGTGTATGTAATGATCAAGACGGACCCATACTTAGCCAAACATGCATTAGGTTATCCAAGGGACTATGAGGAGCAACATGTGTGACATGATTCTCATTCCTTGAGAGGAACATCAAAGCTACCATCTTGAGAGAAACATAAGTAGTAAGGAGTCCCAATCGTAGCTCTATGGCTCCACACAATGTAGAAACATACTTGTAGTGTATGTAATGATCAAGACGGACACATACTTAGCCAAACATGCATTAGATTCTCCACGGGACTATGAGGAGCAACATGTGTGACATGATTCTCATTCCTTGAGAGGAACATCAAAGCTACCATCCTGAGAGAAACATAAGTAGTAAGGAGTCCCAATCGTAGCTCTATGGCTCCACACAATGTAGAAACATACTTGTAGTGTATGTAATGATCAAGACGGACCCATACTTAGCCAAACATGCATTAGGTTATCCAAGGGACTATGAGGAGCAACATGTGTGACATGATTCTCATTCCTTGAGAGGAACATCAAAGCTACCATCTTGAGAGAAACATAAGTAGTAAGGAGTCCCAATCGTAGCTCTATGGCTCCACACAATGTAGAAACATACTTGTAGTGTATGTAATGATCAAGACGGATCCATACTTAGCCAAACATGCATTAGGTTCTCCACGGGACTATGAGGAGCAACATGTGTGACATGATTCTCATTCCTTGAGAGGAACAACAAAGCTACCATCCTGAGAGAAACATAAGTAGTAAGGAGTCCCAATCGTAGCTCTATGCCTCCACACAATGTAGAAACATACTTGTAGTGTATGTAATGATCAAGACGGACCCATACTTAGCCAAACATGCATTAGGTTCTCCACGGGACTATGAGGAGCAACATGTGTGACATGATTCTCATTCCTTGAGAGGAACATCAAAGTTACCATCCTGAGAGAAACATAAGTAGTAAGGAGTCCCAATCGTAGCTCTATGGCTCCACATGATGTAGAAACATACTTGTAGTGTATGTAATGATCAAGACGGACCCATACTTAGCCAAACATGCATTAGGTTATCCAAGGGACTATGAGGAGCAACATGTGTGACATGATTCTCATTCCTTGAGAGGAACAACAAAGCTACCATCTTGAGAGAAACATAAGTAGTAAGGAGTCCCAATCGTAGCTCTATGGCTCCACACAATGTAGAAACATACTTGTAGTGTATGTAATGATCAAGACGGACACATACTTAGCCAAACATGCATTAGGTTCTCCACGGGACTATGAGGAGCAACATGTGTGACATGATTCTCATTCCTTGAGAGGAACATCAAAGCTACCATCCTGAGAGAAACATAAGTAGTAAGGAGTCCCAATCGTAGCTCTATGGCTCCACACAATGTAGAAACATACTTGTAGTGTATGTAATGATCAAGACGGACCCATACTTAGCCAAACATGCATTAGGTTCTCCATGGGACTATGAGGAGCAACATGTGTGACATGATTCTCATTCCTTGAGAGGAACATCAAAGCTACCATCCTGAGAGAAACATAAGTAGTAAGGAGTCCCAATCGTAACTCTATGCCTCCACAAAATGTAGGAACATACTTGTAGTGTATGTATTGATCAAGACGGACCCATACTTAGCCAAACATGCATTAGGTTCTCCACGGGACTATGAGGAGCAACATGTGTGACATGATTCTCATTCCTTGAGAGGAACATCAAAGTTACCATCCTGAGAGAAACATAAGTAGTAAGGAGTCCCAATCGTAGCTCTATGGCTCCACACAATGTAGAAACATACTTGTAGTGTATGTAATGATCAAGACGGATCCATACTTAGCCAAACATGCATTAGGTTCTCCATGGGACTATGAGGAGCAACATGTGTGACATGATTCTCATTCCTTGAGAGGAACATCAAAGTTACCATCCTGAGAGAAACATAAGTAGTAAGGAGTCCCAATCGTAGCTCTATGGCTCCACACAATGTAGAAACATACTTGTAGTGTATGTAATGATCAAGACGGACCCATACTTAGCCAAACATGCATTAGGTTATCCAAGGGACTATGAGGAGCAACATGTGTGACATGATTCTCATTCCTTGAGAGGAACATCAAAGCTACCATCCTGAGAGAAACATAAGTAGTAAGGAGTCCCAATCGTAGCTCTATGCCTCCACACAATGTAGGAACATACTTGTAGTGTA
Source organism: Erythrophleum ivorense (assembly GCA_026724425.1). Taxonomy (NCBI): domain Eukaryota; kingdom Viridiplantae; phylum Streptophyta; class Magnoliopsida; order Fabales; family Fabaceae; genus Erythrophleum; species Erythrophleum ivorense. Next base: position 9,833,766 of record JAIUCV010000066.1, on the reverse strand, counting down.
TGTAATGATCAAGACGGACCCATACTTAGCCAAACATGCATTAGGTTCTCCACGGGACTATGAGGAGCAACATGTGTGACATGATTCTCATTCCTTGAGAGGAACATCAAAGCTACCATCTTGAGAGAAACATAAGTAGTAAGGAGTCCCAATCGTAGCTCTATGGCTCCACACAATGTAGAAACATACTTGTAGTGTATGTAATGATAAAGACGGATCCATACTTAGCCAAACATGCATTAGGTTCTCCACGGGACTATGAGGAGCAACATGTGTGACATGATTCTCATTCCTTGAGAGGAACATCAAAGCTACCATCCTGAGAGAAACATAAGTAGTAAGGAGTCCCAATCGTAGCTCTATGGCTCCACACAATGTAGAAACATACTTGTAGTGTATGTAATGATCAAGACGGACACATACTTAGCCAAACATGCATTAGGTTCTCCACGGGACTATGAGGAGCAACATGTGTGACATGATTCTCATTCCTTGAGAGGAACATCAAAGCTACCATCCTGAGAGAAACATAAGTAGTAAGGAGTCCCAATCGTAGCTCTATGCCTCCACACAATGTAGGAACATACTTGTAGTGTATGTAATGATCAAGACGGACCCATACTTAGCCAAACATGCATTAGGTTCTCCACGGGACTATGAGGAGCAACATGTGTGACATGATTCTCATTCCTTGAGAGGAACATCAAAGCTACCATCTTGAGAGAAACATAAGTAGTAAGGAGTCCCAATCGTAGCTCTATGGCTCCACACAATGTAGAAACATACTTGTAGTGTATGTAATGATAAAGACGGATCCATACTTAGCCAAACATGCATTAGGTTCTCCACGGGACTATGAGGAGCAACATGTGTGACATGATTCTCATTCCTTGAGAGGAACATCAAAGCTACCATCCTGAGAGAAACATAAGTAGTAAGGAGTCCCAATCGTAGCTCTATGGCTCCACACAATGTAGAAACATACTTGTAGTGTATGTAATGATCAAGACGGACACATACTTAGCCAAACATGCATTAGGTTCTCCACGGGACTATGAGGAGCAACATGTGTGACATGATTCTCATTCCTTGAGAGGAACATCAAAGCTACCATCCTGAGAGAAACATAAGTAGTAAGGAGTCCCAATCGTAGCTCTATGCCTCCACACAATGTAGGAACATACTTGTAGTGTATGTAATGATCAAGACGGACCCATACTTAGCCAAACGTGCATTAGGTTATCCAAGGGACTATGAGGAGCAACATGTGTGACATGATTCTCATTCCTTGAGAGGAACATCAAAGCTACCATCTTGAGAGAAACATAAGTAGTAAGGAGTCCCAATCGTAGCTCTATGGCTCCACACAATGTAGAAACATACTTGTAGTGTATGTAATGATCAAGACGGACACATACTTAGCCAAACATGCATTAGGTTCTCCACGGGACTATGAGGAGCAACATGTGTGACATGATTCTCATTCCTTGAGAGGAACATCAAAGCTACCATCCTGAGAGAAACATAAGTAGTAAGGAGTCCCAATCGTAGCTCTATGGCTCCACACAATGTAGAAACATACTTGTAGTGTATGTAATGATCAAGACGGACCCATACTTAGCCAAACATGCATTAGGTTCTCCATGGGACTATGAGGAGCAACATGTGTGACATGATTCTCATTCCTTGAGAGGAACATCAAAGCTACAATCCTGAGAGAAACATAAGTAGTAAGGAGTCCCAATCGTAGCTCTATGCCTCCACACAATGTAGGAACATACTTGTAGTGTATGTAATGATCAAGACGGACCCATACTTAGCCAAACATGCATTAGGTTCTCCACGGGACTATGAGGAGCAACATGTGTGACATGATTCTCATTCCTTGAGAGGAACATCAAAGCTACCATCTTGAGAGAAACATAAGTAGTAAGGAGTCCCAATCGTAGCTCTATGGCTCCACACAATGTAGAAACATACTTGTAGTGTATGTAATGATAAAGACGGATCCATACTTAGCCAAACATGCATTAGGTTATCCAAGGGACTATGAGGAGCAACATGTGTGACATGATTCTCATTCCTTGAGAGGAACATCAAAGCTACCATCTTGAGAGAAACATAAGTAGTAAGGAGTCCCAATCGTAGCTCTATGGCTCCACACAATGTAGAAACATACTTGTAGTGTATGTAATGATCAAGACGGACACATACTTAGCCAAACATGCATTAGGTTCTCCACGGGACTATGAGGAGCAACATGTGTGACATGATTCTCATTCCTTGAGAGGAACATCAAAGCTACCATCCTGAGAGAAACATAAGTAGTAAGGAGTCCCAATCGTAGCTCTATGCCTCCACACAATGTAGGAACATACTTGTAGTGTATGTAATGATCAAGACGGACCCATACTTAGCCAAACATGCATTAGGTTCTCCAAGGGACTATGAGGAGCAACATGTGTGACATGATTCTCATTCCTTGAGAGGAACATCAAAGCTACCATCTTGAGAGAAACATAAGTAGTAAGGAGTCCCAATCGTAGCTCTATGGCTCCACACAATGTAGAAACATACTTGTAGTGTATGTAATGATCAAGACGGACACATACTTAGCCAAACATGCATTAGGTTCTCCACGGGACTATGAGGAGCAACATGTGTGACATGATTCTCATTCCTTGAGAGGAACATCAAAGCTACCATCCTGAGAGAAACATAAGTAGTAAGGAGTCCCAATCGTAGCTCTATGCCTCCACACAATGTAGAAACATACTTGTAGTGTATGTAATGATCAAGACGGACCCATACTTAGCCAAACATGCATTAGGTTCTCCATGGGACTATGAGGAGCAACATGTGTGACATGATTCTCATTCCTTGAGAGGAACATCAAAGCTACAATCCTGAGAGAAACATAAGTAGTAAGGAGTCCCAATCGTAACTCTATGCCTCCACACAATGTAGGAACATACTTGTAGTGTATGTAATGATCAAGACGGACCCATACTTAGCCAAACATGCATTAGGTTCTCCACGGGACTATGAGGAGCAACATGTGTGACATGATTCTCATTCCTTGAGAGGAACATCAAAGTTACCATCCTGAGAGAAACATAAGTAGTAAGGAGTCCCAATCGTAGCTCTATGGCTCCACACAATGTAGAAACATACTTGTAGTGTATGTAATGATCAAGACGGATCCATACTTAGCCAAACATGCATTAGGTTATCCAAGGGACTATGAGGAGCAACATGTGTGACATGATTCTCATTCCTTGAGAGGAACATCAAAGCTACCATCTTGAGAGAAACATAAGTAGTAAGGAGTCCCAATCGTAGCTCTATGGCTCCACACAATGTAGAAACATACTTGTAGTGTATGTAATGATCAAGACGGACACATACTTAGCCAAACATGCATTAGGTTCTCCACGGGACTATGAGGAGCAACATGTGTGACATGATTCTCATTCCTTGAGAGGAACATCAAAGCTACCATCCTGAGAGAAACATAAGTAGTAAGGAGTCCCAATCGTAGCTCTATGCCTCCACACAATGTAGGAACATACTTGTAGTGTATGTAATGATCAAGACGGACCCATACTTAGCCAAACATGCATTAGGTTCTCCATGGGACTATGAGGAGCAACATGTGTGACATGATTCTCATTCCTTGAGAGGAACATCAAAGTTACCATCCTGAGAGAAACATAAGTAGTAAGGAGTCCCAATCGTAGCTCTATGGCTCCACATGATGTAGAAACATACTTGTAGTGTATGTAATGATCAAGACGGACCCATACTTAGCCAAACATGCATTAGGTTATCCAAGGGACTATGAGGAGCAACATGTGTGACATGATTCTCATTCCTTGAGAGGAACATCAAAGCTACCATCCTGAGAGAAACATAAGTAGTAAGGAGTCCCAATCGTAGCTCTATGCCTCCACACAATGTAGGAACATACTTGTAGTGTATGTAATGATCAAGACGGACCCATACTTAGCCAAACATGCATTAGGTTCTCCACGGGACTATGAGGAGCAACATGTGTGACATGATTCTCATTCCTTGAGAGGAACATCAAAGCTACCATCTTGAGAGAAACATAAGTAGTAAGGAGTCCCAATCGTAGCTCTATGGCTCCACACAATGTAGAAACATACTTGTAGTGTATGTAATGATCAAGACGGACACATACTTAGCCAAACATGCATTAGGTTCTCCACGGGACTATGAGGAGCAACATGTGTGACATGATTCTCATTCCTTGAGAGGAACATCAAAGCTACCATCCTGAGAGAAACATAAGTAGTAAGGAGTCCCAATCGTAGCTCTATGGCTCCACACAATGTAGAAACATACTTGTAGTGTATGTAATGATCAAGACGGACCCATACTTAGCCAAACATGCATTAGGTTCTCCATGGGACTATGAGGAGCAACATGTGTGACATGATTCTCATTCCTTGAGAGGAACATCAAAGCTACAATCCTGAGAGAAACATAAGTAGTAAGGAGTCCCAATCGTAGCTCTATGCCTCCACACAATGTAGGAACATACTTGTAGTGTATGTAATGATCAAGACGGACCCATACTTAGCCAAACATGCATTAGGTTCTCCACGGGACTATGAGGAGCAACATGTGTGACATGATTCTCATTCCTTGAGAGGAACATCAAAGCTACCATCTTGAGAGAAACATAAGTAGTAAGGAGTCCCAATCGTAGCTCTATGGCTCCACACAATGTAGAAACATACTTGTAGTGTATGTAATGATAAAGACGGATCCATACTTAGCCAAACATGCATTAGGTTATCCAAGGGACTATGAGGAGCAACATGTGTGACATGATTCTCATTCCTTGAGAGGAACATCAAAGCTACCATCTTGAGAGAAACATAAGTAGTAAGGAGTCCCAATCGTAGCTCTATGGCTCCACACAATGTAGAAACATACTTGTAGTGTATGTAATGATCAAGACGGACACATACTTAGCCAAACATGCATTAGGTTCTCCACGGGACTATGAGGAGCAACATGTGTGACATGATTCTCATTCCTTGAGAGGAACATCAAAGCTACCATCCTGAGAGAAACATAAGTAGTAAGGAGTCCCAATCGTAGCTCTATGCCTCCACACAATGTAGGAACATACTTGTAGTGTATGTAATGATCAAGACGGACCCATACTTAGCCAAACATGCATTAGGTTCTCCAAGGGACTATGAGGAGCAACATGTGTGACATGATTCTCATTCCTTGAGAGGAACATCAAAGCTACCATCTTGAGAGAAACATAAGTAGTAAGGAGTCCCAATCGTAGCTCTATGGCTCCACACAATGTAGAAACATACTTGTAGTGTATGTAATGATCAAGACGGACACATACTTAGCCAAACATGCATTAGGTTCTCCACGGGACTATGAGGAGCAACATGTGTGACATGATTCTCATTCCTTGAGAGGAACATCAAAGCTACCATCCTGAGAGAAACATAAGTAGTAAGGAGTCCCAATCGTAGCTCTATGCCTCCACACAATGTAGAAACATACTTGTAGTGTATGTAATGATCAAGACGGACCCATACTTAGCCAAACATGCATTAGGTTCTCCATGGGACTATGAGGAGCAACATGTGTGACATGATTCTCATTCCTTGAGAGGAACATCAAAGCTACAATCCTGAGAGAAACATAAGTAGTAAGGAGTCCCAATCGTAACTCTATGCCTCCACACAATGTAGGAACATACTTGTAGTGTATGTAATGATCAAGACGGACCCATACTTAGCCAAACATGCATTAGGTTCTCCACGGGACTATGAGGAGCAACATGTGTGACATGATTCTCATTCCTTGAGAGGAACATCAAAGTTACCATCCTGAGAGAAACATAAGTAGTAAGGAGTCCCAATCGTAGCTCTATGGCTCCACACAATGTAGAAACATACTTGTAGTGTATGTAATGATCAAGACGGATCCATACTTAGCCAAACATGCATTAGGTTATCCAAGGGACTATGAGGAGCAACATGTGTGACATGATTCTCATTCCTTGAGAGGAACATCAAAGCTACCATCTTGAGAGAAACATAAGTAGTAAGGAGTCCCAATCGTAGCTCTATGGCTCCACACAATGTAGAAACATACTTGTAGTGTATGTAATGATCAAGACGGACACATACTTAGCCAAACATGCATTAGGTTCTCCACGGGACTATGAGGAGCAACATGTGTGACATGATTCTCATTCCTTGAGAGGAACATCAAAGCTACCATCCTGAGAGAAACATAAGTAGTAAGGAGTCCCAATCGTAGCTCTATGCCTCCACACAATGTAGGAACATACTTGTAGTGTATGTAATGATCAAGACGGACCCATACTTAGCCAAACATGCATTAGGTTCTCCATGGGACTATGAGGAGCAACATGTGTGACATGATTCTCATTCCTTGAGAGGAACATCAAAGTTACCATCCTGAGAGAAACATAAGTAGTAAGGAGTCCCAATCGTAGCTCTATGGCTCCACATGATGTAGAAACATACTTGTAGTGTATGTAATGATCAAGACGGACCCATACTTAGCCAAACATGCATTAGGTTATCCAAGGGACTATGAGGAGCAACATGTGTGACATGATTCTCATTCCTTGAGAGGAACATCAAAGCTACCATCCTGAGAGAAACATAAGTAGTAAGGAGTCCCAATCGTAGCTCTATGCCTCCACACAATGTAGGAACATACTTGTAGTGTATGTAATGATCAAGACGGACCCATACTTAGCCAAACATGCATTAGGTTCTCCACGGGACTATGAGGAGCAACATGTGTGACATGATTCTCATTCCTTGAGAGGAACATCAAAGCTACCATCTTGAGAGAAACATAAGTAGTAAGGAGTCCCAATCGTAGCTCTATGGCTCCACACAATGTAGAAACATACTTGTAGTGTATGTAATGATCAAGACGGATCCATACTTAGCCAAACATGCATTAGGTTCTCCACGGGACTATGAGGAGCAACATGTGTGACATGATTCTCATTCCTTGAGAGGAACATCAAAGCTACCATCCTGAGAGAAACATAAGTAGTAAGGAGTCCCAATCGTAGCTCTATGGCTCCACACAATGTAGAAACATACTTGTAGTGTATGTAATGATCAAGACGGACCCATACTTAGCCAAACATGCATTAGGTTCTCCACGGGACTATGAGGAGCAACATGTGTGACATGATTCTCATTCCTTGAGAGGAACATCAAAGCTACCATCCTGAGAGAAACATAAGTAGTAAGGAGTCCCAATCGTAGCTCTATGCCTCCACACAATGTAGGAACATACTTGTAGTGTATGTAATGATCAAGACGGACCCATACTTAGCCAAACATGCATTAGGTTATCCAAGGGACTATGAGGAGCAACATGTGTGACATGATTCTCATTCCTTGAGAGGAACATCAAAGCTACCATCTTGAGAGAAACATAAGTAGTAAGGAGTCCCAATCGTAGCTCTATGGCTCCACACAATGTAGAAACATACTTGTAGTGTATGTAATGATCAAGACGGACACATACTTAGCCAAACATGCATTAGGTTCTCCACGGGACTATGAGGAGCAACATGTGTGACATGATTCTCATTCCTTGAGAGGAACATCAAAGCTACCATCCTGAGAGAAACATAAGTAGTAAGGAGTCCCAATCGTAGCTCTATGGCTCCACACAATGTAGAAACATACTTGTAGTGTATGTAATGATCAAGACGGACCCATACTTAGCCAAACATGCATTAGGTTCTCCATGGGACTATGAGGAGCAACATGTGTGACATGATTCTCATTCCTTGAGAGGAACATCAAAGCTACAATCCTGAGAGAAACATAAGTAGTAAGGAGTCCCAATCGTAACTCTATGCCTCCACACAATGTAGGAACATACTTGTAGTGTATGTAATGATCAAGACGGACCCATACTTAGCCAAACATGCATTAGGTTCTCCACGGGACTATGAGGAGCAACATGTGTGACATGATTCTCATTCCTTGAGAGGAACATCAAAGTTACCATCCTGAGAGAAACATAAGTAGTAAGGAGTCCCAATCGTAGCTCTATGGCTCCACACAATGTAGAAACATACTTGTAGTGTATGTAATGATCAAGACGGATCCATACTTAGCCAAACATGCATTAGGTTATCCAAGGGACTATGAGGAGCAACATGTGTGACATGATTCTCATTCCTTGAGAGGAACATCAAAGCTACCATCTTGAGAGAAACATAAGTAGTAAGGAGTCCCAATCGTAGCTCTATGGCTCCACACAATGTAGAAACATACTTGTAGTGTATGTAATGATCAAGACGGACACATACTTAGCCAAACATGCATTAGGTTCTCCACGGGACTATGAGGAGCAACATGTGTGACATGATTCTCATTCCTTGAGAGGAACATCAAAGCTACCATCCTGAGAGAAACATAAGTAGTAAGGAGTCCCAATCGTAGCTCTATGGCTCCACACAATGTAGAAACATACTTGTAGTGTATGTAATGATCAAGACGGATCCATACTTAGCCAAACATGCATTAGGTTCTCCATGGGACTATGGGGAGCAACATGTGTGACATGATTCTCATTCCTTGAGAGGAACATCAAAGTTACCATCCTGAGAGAAACATAAGTAGTAAGGAGTCCCAATCGTAGCTCTATGGCTCCACATGATGTAGAAACATACTTGTAGTGTATGCAATGATCAAGACGGACCCATACTTAGCCAAACATGCATTAGGTTATCCAAGGGACTATGAGGAGCAACATGTGTGACATGATTCTCATTCCTTGAGAGGAACATCAAAGCTACCATCTTGAGAGAAACATAAGTAGTAAGGAGTCCCAATCGTAGCTCTATGGCTCCACACAATGTAGAAACATACTTGTAGTGTATGTAATGATCAAGACGGACACATACTTAGCCAAACATGCATTAGGTTCTCCACGGGACTATGAGGAGCAACATGTGTGACATGATTCTCATTCCTTGAGAGGAACATCAAAGCTACCATCCTGAGAGAAACATAAGTAGTAAGGAGTCCCAATCGTAGCTCTATGCCTCCACACAATGTAGGAACATACTTGTAGTGTATGTAATGATCAAGATGGACCCATACTTAGCCAAACATGCATTAGGTTCTCCATGGGACTATGAGGAGCAACATGTGTGACATGATTCTCATTCCTTGAGAGGAACATCAAAGTTACCATCCTGAGAGAAACATAAGTAGTAAGGAGTCCCAATCGTAGCTCTATGGCTCCACATGATGTAGAAACATACTTGTAGTGTATGTAATGATCAAGACGGACCCATACTTAGCCAAACATGCATTAGGTTATCCAAGGGACTATGAGGAGCAACATGTGTGACATGATTCTCATTCCTTGAGAGGAACATCAAAGCTACCATCCTGAGAGAAACATAAGTAGTAAGGAGTCCCAATCGTAGCTCTATGCCTCCACACAATGTAGGAACATACTTGTAGTGTATGTAATGATCAAGACGGACCCATACTTAGCCAAACATGCATTAGGTTCTCCACGGGACTATGAGGAGCAACATGTGTGACATGATTCTCATTCCTTGAGAGGAACATCAAAGCTACCATCTTGAGAGAAACATAAGTAGTAAGGAGTCCCAATCGTAGCTCTATGGCTCCACACAATGTAGAAACATACTTGTAGTGTATGTAATGATCAAGACGGATCCATACTTAGCCAAACATGCATTAGGTTCTCCACGGGACTATGAGGAGCAACATGTGTGACATGATTCTCATTCCTTGAGAGGAACATCAAAGCTACCATCCTGAGAGAAACATAAGTAGTAAGGAGTCCCAATCGTAGCTCTATGGCTCCACACAATGTAGAAACATACTTGTAGTGTATGTAATGATCAAGACGGACACATACTTAGCCAAACATGCATTAGGTTCTCCACGGGACTATGAGGAGCAACATGTGTGACATGATTCTCATTCCTTGAGAGGAACATCAAAGCTACCATCCTGAGAGAAACATAAGTAGTAAGGAGTCCCAATCGTAGCTCTATGCCTCCACACAATGTAGGAACATACTTGTAGTGTATGTAATGATCAAGACGGACCCATACTTAGCCAAACATGCATTAGGTTATCCAAGGGACTATGAGGAGCAACATGTGTGACATGATTCTCATTCCTTGAGAGGAACATCAAAGCTACCATCTTGAGAGAAACATAAGTAGTAAGGAGTCCCAATCGTAGCTCTATGGCTCCACACAATGTAGAAACATACTTGTAGTGTATGTAATGATCAAGACGGACACATACTTAGCCAAACATGCATTAGGTTCTCCACGGGACTATGAGGAGCAACATGTGTGACATGATTCTCATTCCTTGAGAGGAACATCAAAGCTACCATCCTGAGAGAAACATAAGTAGTAAGGAGTCCCAATCGTAGCTCTATGGCTCCACACAATGTAGAAACATACTTGTAGTGTATGTAATGATCAAGACGGACCCATACTTAGCCAAACATGCATTAGGTTCTCCATGGGACTATGAGGAGCAACATGTGTGACATGATTCTCATTCCTTGAGAGGAACATCAAAGCTACAATCCTGAGAGAAACATAAGTAGTAAGGAGTCCCAATCGTAACTCTATGCCTCCACACAATGTAGGAACATACTTGTAGTGTATGTAATGATCAAGACGGACCCATACTTAGCCAAACATGCATTAGGTTCTCCACGGGACTATGAGGAGCAACATGTGTGACATGATTCTCATTCCTTGAGAGGAACATCAAAGTTACCATCCTGAGAGAAACATAAGTAGTAAGGAGTCCCAATCGTAGCTCTATGGCTCCACACAATGTAGAAACATACTTGTAGTGTATGTAATGATCAAGACGGATCCATACTTAGCCAAACATGCATTAGGTTCTCCACGGGACTATGAGGAGCAACATGTGTGACATGATTCTCATTCCTTGAGAGGAACATCAAAGCTACCATCCTGAGAGAAACATAAGTAGTAAGGAGTCCCAATCGTAGCTCTATGGCTCCACACAATGTAGAAACATACTTGTAGTGTATGTAATGATCAAGACGGACACATACTTAGCCAAACATGCATTAGGTTCTCCACGGGACTATGAGGAGCAACATGTGTGACATGATTCTCATTCCTTGAGAGGAACATCAAAGCTACCATCCTGAGAGAAACATAAGTAGTAAGGAGTCCCAATCGTAGCTCTATGCCTCCACACAATGTAGGAACATACTTGTAGTGTATGTAATGATCAAGACGGACCCATACTTAGCCAAACATGCATTAGGTTATCCAAGGGACTATGAGGAGCAACATGTGTGACATGATTCTCATTCCTTGAGAGGAACATCAAAGCTACCATCTTGAGAGAAACATAAGTAGTAAGGAGTCCCAATCGTAGCTCTATGGCTCCACACAATGTAGAAACATACTTGTAGTGTATGTAATGATCAAGACGGACCCATACTTAGCCAAACATGCATTAGGTTCTCCACGGGACTATGAGGAGCAACATGTGTGACATGATTCTCATTCCTTGATGACAAGATCTCCCTGGAACAACTCTGATGACGGCTCGCGTAGGGTGAAAAGAAGTGGCGCGTTCGAAGGTATGAATGACGATGATGGATGCGAGAGAGATATGGATGTTTTAGTAGGGAATTTGCGGTTTGTAAACAGTGAACAAGCGGATGATATCAAAGGGATTAAGCGGATGATAAAGGTAGAAGAATCTCGGGGTTCACAAGTGATGAGAGATTCGGATCTCAAGAACGTATTCAAGGGATCAAAGATGAGCAAAGAAACAAGAGATATCGGTTTTCTCTTAAAGTTACAATTTAGTTCTTCGCTGAAAATAAAGGGAGGCGTTTCATGGGTTTATATAACACCCTAGAAACCTAAACTCCTAAAACATCATGAAGTTGGAAAGAAAAACAACAAAGCGTTCTATCACCTAAGTGAAAAACGACAAGTACAAGTCAAAGTGACTTATACATTATTTCCCTGGGCAATGACTCCTAAGTAACTCGACGTAGTGATTCATCTGCCTCGTTAAAAACCATCATGAGAAAACCCAGTGGGACAAAACTCATGTATGGGAAAAAGAGTACAGACTCCTCACCTAAGTTACTCAGTTATCATTACCGGGAGTCTTCAAGGTGGAAATGTTGAAGACTTGGAGCATTGGAAGATCATAAGCTCCTTCTGCCATGAGTGAGCGCGCCTCCTTGGCCATCTCTCGTGCTCTCGAGCGTGTGATCCTTCCTTCTAACTCCGGTTCCTCTTCTATCTCCGGCTCCTCCTCTGCTTCAAGCTCCTTGCTATCCACGGTCATATCATCCTCTCCCTCTTGAAAAGGATTTGTCCTCAAATCTGAATCTGCAACATAAGGAAGCAAGTCAGAAACATTGAACGATGGAGATATGTTATACTTACCTTGGAGGTCAATCTGATAGGCATTGTTGTTGATCCTCCTAATGACTTCGAAAGGTCCGTCTACTCTTGGCATCAGCTTGCTCTTCCTCTCTTCTGGGAATCTATCCTTTCGTAGATGGATCCACACCAAGTCTCCTTCTTCGAATTTGAGCTCCTTGCGGCCCTTGTTGGCATGCTTCTCATACTGTCGAGTTCTCTTCTCTATGTTCTCCTTGGCCTTAGCGTGTATCTTCCTGACCTGTTCAGCTTTTTCCCTGCCATCAAAACTACCTTTCACGTCTAAAGGTAAAGGAATCAAGTCTAGAGGTGATTGTGGGTTAAAGCCATAAACAATTTCAAAAGGAGAAAAGAGAGTAGCAGAATGCTTAGCGTGGTTGTAGGCAAACTCCACGTGTGGTAAGCATTCTTCCCATGACTTGATATTGCTCTTGACTAACGCTCTAAGAAGCGTCCCTAGTGTTCGGTTCACCACTTCCGTTTGTCCATCTGTTTGTGGATGACAAGTGGTTGAGAATGACAGCTTGGTTCCTAGTTTAGCCCATAAAGTCCTCCAGAAATGTCCTAAGAACTTTGTGTCTCTGTCTGAAACGATCACTTGAGGCATTCCATGAAGTCGCACCACTTCCCTGAAGAACATATTAGCTACTCGAACAGCATCATCTGTCTTGTTGCTGGCTATGAAGTGAGCCATCTTGCTAAACCTGTCAACAACAACAAAGATAGAATCTCGACCATTCTTGGTTCGAGGTAAGCCAAGCACAAAATCCATAGAGATATGCGTCCAAGGATGAGAAGGGATAGGGAGAGAAGTGTACAAGCCGTGAGGTTGTACTTTACTTTTTGCCATTTTGCAAACGGCACATCTCGAGCAAACCCTTTCAACATCCGACTTCATGCGTGGCCAGTAGAAGTGATCTTGAAGTCCATTGAGGGTCTTTGCGACTCCAAAATGTCCAGCTAGTCCACCTCCATGAGCTTCTCGAACCAACAATTCTCTGATGGATCCTTGTGGAATGCACAATCGATTGTTGTAGAATAAATATCCATCTTGCCTGTAATATTTCTCAAAAGCAAACTTATGGCATTTACCATAGCTCTCAGCAAAATCAACATCAGTTTCATACAGATCTACTATATATTCGAATCCATGAAGCTTAGAAGTGAGAGTAGATACAAGAGTGTACCTTCTGGATAATGCATCTGCGACTACATTATCCTTACCTTTCTTGTACTTAAGGATATATGGGAAAGTTTCTATGAATTCCATCCACTTAGCGTGTCTCCTGTTGAGCTTATGTTGGCCTTTGAGATGCTTTAAGGATTCGTGGTCTGTATGGATGACAAATTCCTTGGACCACAAGTAATGTTGCCATGTCTGAAGAGCTCGAACAAGCGCATACATTTCCTTGTCATAGGTTGAATAATTAACTGTTGCTCCTCCTAGCTTCTCGCTGAAGTAAGCCACCGGTTTCCTATCCTGCATCAAGACAGCACCTATACCTACTCCTGAGGCATCACATTCAACCTCAAAAGTTTTCATAAAATCAGGAAGGACTAAGATAGGGGCATTGATAAGCTTCTCTTTTAATGTGTGGAACGCCTGTTCTTGTGCATCTTCCCATCGGAATCCCACATCCTTCTTGATGATTTCCGTTAATGGCGCTGCTATGGAACTGAAGTCTTGAACGAATCTTCTGTAGAATCCAGCTAACCCATGAAAGCTCCTGACTTCGGCTATACTAGTAGGTGTAGGCCATTCTTTGATTGCTTTGATCTTCTCTTCATCAACTCTAACTCCATCTGCACTAACTACAAAGCCTAGAAAGACAACCTCAGTAGAACAGAATGAACATTTCGAGTAATTTGCAAAGAGAGATTGAGCTCGAAGAACATCTAGAACTTGGCGGATGTGTTCTAAATGTTCTCCCAAACCTTTGCTGTAGATGAGAATGTCATCGAAGTAGACCACCACGAAGACGCCTATGAATGGTCTGAGCGCATGATTCATCAACCGCATGAAGGTGCTGGGAGCATTGGTGAGACCAAATGGCATGACTAACCATTCGTACAGGCCTTGTTTGGTCTTGAAAGCTGTCTTCCACTCATCTCCTTCCTTCATTCTGATTTGGTGATATCCACTCTTTAGATCGATCTTGGAGAATATTGTAGAGCCACATAATTCATCCAGCATGTCGTCTAGCCTCGGAATAGGGTGCCTGTACTTCACGGTAATGTTATTGACAGCTCGACAGTCTACACACATTCTCCATGTGCCATCTTTCTTAGGAACTAGCAAAACTGGTACAGCGCATGGACTAAGGCTCTCTCGGATATGCCCTTTCTTCATCAGCTCTCCTACTTGTTTCTGAAGCTCTTTTGTCTCAACTGGATTGGCTCTATAAGCTGGTCTGTTCGGTATAGCTGATCCTGGCACAAAGTCAATCTGATGTTCAATTCCACGGATTGGAGGTAAGCCTGGAGGTATCTCTTCTGGAAACACATCTTTGTACTCTTCTATGATTTCTATCATTTCATGTGGCAACTCTTCTTTAGCCTTAGTACTCGTGAGAGTTTCCTTGTAAACAAACATGAAGGTTGTCATTTCTGGATCAAAGAGCTTGTTGAACTCGCTGTGATTGATGTAGAGGCTGTTGGAGACTCTCTCTGTATCCTTGCGGTTCATGTGAAACTGATCCTTGTAGATTTCGGCTGGTGTAAGTGGAAGAAGAACAACCTTGCGCCCCTTGAACTCGAAACTCTGCTTGTTTGTGTAGCCATCATGCATAACTCTCCTATCAAATTGCCATGGTCGACCCAAAAGGATGTGGCTAGACTTCATAGGGATCACGTCACGCAATAGCTCATCTTCATATTTCCCAATCGCTAGATTGACTACTACTTGCTTAGAAACAGTTAAAGCTCCCTTCTTGTTCAGCCACTCTAGCTGATATGGCCTAGGGTGTGAAGTGGTCTTGAGATTAAGCTTCTTTATCATCTCCTCACTCGCAGCATTGGTGCAACTGCCACCATCTACAATCACTGTGCAGACCTTGTCTCGAACTACACATCTTGTGTGGAAGAGATTCTCACGCTGACCTCTATCATCTGGATGAATTTGAACACTTAAAGTCCTGCGAGCCACTAACATCTCTCCCATTGCTGCGGGTTCTTCTGCTTCTTCTAAATCAGCTTCTGTTTCACTTTCTGAACTGTACTGAGGCACAATCTCTCCTCCTTCTTGAAGCAGAAACATCTTCTTGTTAGGACAGTCCCTGGAGTAATGTCCCATTCCTTGACATTTGAAACACCTAATGTTACTAGTAGAGGCTCCACTCTTCGGTTTGACTTCAACCTTAACTCCTTCTTTAGCTACATCCGGCGCTGGCTTCATGTCTTTGGTATAAGTCGGCTTGGTGAATTCTCTTGGTTTCGGAATGTTTGACACAAAAGTTGATCTTCCATTCCTCCTCTTGATTTGCGATTCAATCAGCTCTGCCTTGTGCACCATCTCTTGCACATCTTCATAGTTCTGTAACTCCACTTTGTCTTGAATCTCTCGGTTAAGGCCTCCAAGAAACCGAGACATCACCATATCTTCACTCTCATTCAAATCAGCTCTGATCATTAACGTTTCCAGCTCCTGATAGTAGTCTCGAACTGTCTTAGTGCCTTGGATAAGACGCCTAAGCTTGTTGAGAGTCTCTCTCTGATAATGCGCTGGCACAAATTTCTTCCTCATCTGTGTAGTGAGCTGATCCCATGTAGTGATAGGTGGCTCTCTGTGTCGATGTCTAGTGAGTCCAAGTTGCTCCCACCATAGTAGTGCATAGCCATTGAACTCAGAGATAGCTATCTTCACCTTGTTAAGCTCATAAGTCCCTTGCACCAGAAAATTCGACTCCATCTTTCTTTCCCAATCAAGATACGCTTCCGGATCATTAGTGCCATGGAAAGATGGATACTGAATCTTGAGATGATTCAGCTGCTGCCTCAAAGGATCATAGTCTCGGCCATTGTCTCTGTTTCTGTTTCTTCTTAGAGTCTCTCGGCTGTAACCTGATACTTCGTCTTCTTCTGAATATTCCGGCTCTGACTCAACATATACTCGATGTCCTCCAACTTGCTCAGCTCGCCTATGTGGTCGTTTAGGAACACTGCCAGGACGACGGTGTTCTCGTCCTACATTCTCAGTGCTCCTCCTTTGGTTGAACACAGTCTCTCTTCCTCCAGTAGGTGATTTAGCGGTGCTAGTGCGTGGAGGCTTAGCTGATGCGCCAACATGTGCCTTCCCTTTAGCGATGCGGATGGCTTCATTGGGGCTAGGCGGTTCGGATGAGTCTTCCGTGGCACTCGACTCCTTCATGAGGTCCTTAATTTGCTTCTCAAATTTATCGTTGAGATGCTCTATCTGCTGTGTGAGCTGTGTAGCTACGGATTGATTGGCCTCCTTGATCTGTTTGGCCATGGCTTGATTCAGAGCTTCCATAGCCTCAGCTGAAAGCTCCATGGTTCCTGCGCGTCAAAACCAAAGACAAACAACTCGCAGTAAATAGTTTTTATAAGAGAAACAAATCCTAATACGACTTGACTTATGAAACATAAACCGAAAAGCAAAAGGAAACTAATAATCCTAATCGCGATGCAACTCTTAACACGACAAGGAAAAACAAACTCGCAACAAAACGATAACCTAACGAAACAATTCTAGTACAAAAGGAAAAAAGAAAACAACGCGGAAACAACAAGGAACCTAAGAACCCTAACGATTTTTGCGAAAGATAACAAAGAGAGATTAGGGTTTAGGATCGCTTAGCCTTGGCTCAGAGTCGGCTCTGATACCACATGACAAGATCTCCCTGGAACAACTCTGATGACGGCTCGCGTAGGGTGAAAAGAAGTGGCGCGTTCGAAGGTATGAATGACGATGATGGATGCGAGAGAGATATGGATGTTTTAGTAGGGAATTTGCGGTTTGTAAACAGTGAACAAGCGGATGATATCAAAGGGATTAAGCGGATGATAAAGGTAGAAGAATCTCGGGGTTCACAAGTGATGAGAGATTCGGATCTCAAGAACGTATTCAAGGGATCAAAGATGAGCAAAGAAACAAGAGATATCGGTTTTCTCTTAAAGTTACAATTTAGTTCTTCGCTGAAAATAAAGGGAGGCGTTTCATGGGTTTATATAACACCCTAGAAACCTAAACTCCTAAAACATCATGAAGTTGGAAAGAAAAACAACAAAGCGTTCTATCACCTAAGTGAAAAACGACAAGTACAAGTCAAAGTGACTTATACATTATTTCCCTGGGCAATGACTCCTAAGTAACTCGACGTAGTGATTCATCTGCCTCGTTAAAAACCATCATGAGAAAACCCAGTGGGACAAAACTCATGTATGGGAAAAAGAGTACAGACTCCTCACCTAAGTTACTCAGTTATCATTACCGGGAGTCTTCAAGGTGGAAATGTTGAAGACTTGGAGCATTGGAAGATCATAAGCTCCTTCTGCCATGAGTGAGCGCGCCTCCTTGGCCATCTCTCGTGCTCTCGAGCGTGTGATCCTTCCTTCTAACTCCGGTTCCTCTTCTATCTCCGGCTCCTCCTCTGCTTCAAGCTCCTTGCTATCCACGGTCATATCACTTGAGAGGAACATCAAAGCTACCATCCTGAGAGAAACATAAGTAGTAAGGAGTCCCAATCGTAGCTCTATGGCTCCACACAATGTAGAAACATACTTGTAGTGTATGTAATGATCAAGACGGACCCATACTTAGCCAAACATGCATTAGGTTCTCCACGGGACTATGAGGAGCAACATGTGTGACATGATTCTCATTCCTTGAGAGGAACATCAAAGCTACAATCCTGAGAGAAACATAAGTAGTAAGGAGTCCCAATCGTAACTCTATGCCTCCACACAATGTAGGAACATACTTGTAGTGTATGTAATGATCAAGACGGACCCATACTTAGCCAAACATGCATTAGGTTCTCCACGGGACTATGAGGAGCAACATGTGTGACATGATTCTCATTCCTTGAGAGGAACATCAAAGTTACCATCCTGAGAGAAACATAAGTAGTAAGGAGTCCCAATCGTAGCTCTATGGCTCCACACAATGTAGAAACATACTTGTAGTGTATGTAATGATCAAGACGGACCCATACTTAGCCAAACATGCATTAGGTTATCCAAGGGACTATGAGGAGCAACATGTGTGACATGATTCTCATTCCTTGAGAGGAACAACAAAGCTACCATCTTGAGAGAAACATAAGTAGTAAGGAGTCCCAATCGTAGCTCTATGGCTCCACACAATGTAGAAACATACTTGTAGTGTATGTAATGATCAAGACGGACACATACTTAGCCAAACATGCATTAGGTTCTCCACGGGACTATGAGGAGCAACATGTGTGACATGATTCTCATTCCTTGAGAGGAACCTCAAAGCTACCATCCTGAGAGAAACATAAGTAGTAAGGAGTCCCAATCGTAGCTCTATGGCTCCACACAATGTAGAAACATACTTGTAGTGTATGTAATGATCAAGACGGACCCATACTTAGCCAAACATGCATTAGGTTCTCCATGGGACTATGAGGAGCAACATGTGTGACATGATTCTCATTCCTTGAGAGGAACATCAAAGCTACCATCCTGAGAGAAACATAAGTAGTAAGGAGTCCCAATCGTAACTCTATGCCTCCACACAATGTAGGAACATACTTGTAGTGTATGTAATGATCAAGACGGACCCATACTTAGCCAAACATGCATTAGGTTCTCCACGGGACTATGAGGAGCAACATGTGTGACATGATTCTCATTCCTTGAGAGGAACATCAAAGTTACCATCCTGAGAGAAACATAAGTAGTAAGGAGTCCCAATCGTAGCTCTATGGCTCCACACAATGTAGAAACATACTTGTAGTGTATGTAATGATCAAGACGGATCCATACTTAGCCAAACATGCATTAGGTTCTCCATGGGACTATGAGGAGCAACATGTGTGACATGATTCTCATTCCTTGAGAGGAACATCAAAGTTACCATCCTGAGAGAAACATAAGTAGTAAGGAGTCCCAATCGTAGCTCTATGGCTCCACATGATGTAGAAACATACTTGTAGTGTATGTAATGATCAAGACGGACCCATACTTAGCCAAACATGCATTAGGTTATCCAAGGGACTATGAGGAGCAACATGTGTGACATGATTCTCATTCCTTGAGAGGAACATCAAAGCTACCATCCTGAGAGAAACATAAGTAGTAAGGAGTCCCAATCGTAGCTCTATGCCTCCACACAATGTAGGAACATACTTGTAGTGTATGTAATGATCAAGACGGACCCATACTTAGCCAAACATGCATTAGGTTCTCCACGGGACTATGAGGAGCAACATGTGTGACATGATTCTCATTCCTTGAGAGGAACATCAAAGCTACCATCTTGAGAGAAACATAAGTAGTAAGGAGTCCCAATCGTAGCTCTATGGCTCCACACAATGTAGAAACATACTTGTAGTGTATGTAATGATCAAGACGGATCCATACTTAGCCAAACATGCATTAGGTTCTCCACGGGACTATGAGGAGCAACATGTGTGACATGATTCTCATTCCTTGAGAGGAACATCAAAGCTACCATCCTGAGAGAAACATAAGTAGTAAGGAGTCCCAATCGTAGCTCTATGGCTCCACACAATGTAGAAACATACTTGTAGTGTATGTAATGATCAAGACGGACCCATACTTAGCCAAACATGCATTAGGTTCTCCACGGGACTATGAGGACCAACATGTGTGACATGATTCTCATTCCTTGAGAGGAACATCAAAGCTACCATCCTGAGAGAAACATAAGTAGTAAGGAGTCCCAATCGTAGCTCTATGGCTCCACATGATGTAGAAACATACTTGTAGTGTATGTAATGATCAAGACGGACCCATACTTAGCCAAACATGCATTAGGTTATCCAAGGGACTATGAGGAGCAACATGTGTGACATGATTCTCATTCCTTGAGAGGAACATCAAAGCTACCATCTTGAGAGAAACATAAGTAGTAAGGAGTCCCAATCGTAGCTCTATGGCTCCACACAATGTAGAAACATACTTGTAGTGTATGTAATGATCAAGACGGACACATACTTAGCCAAACATGCATTAGGTTCTCCACGGGACTATGAGGAGCAACATGTGTGACATGATTCTCATTCCTTGAGAGGAACATCAAAGCTACCATCCTGAGAGAAACATAAGTAGTAAGGAGTCCCAATCGTAGCTCTATGCCTCCACACAATGTAGAAACATACTTGTAGTGTATGTAATGATCAAGACGGACCCATACTTAGCCAAACATGCATTAGGTTCTCCACGGGACTATGAGGAGCAACATGTGTGACATGATTCTCATTCCTTGAGAGGAACATCAAAGTTACCATCCTGAGAGAAACATAAGTAGTAAGGAGTCCCAATCGTAGCTCTATGGCTCCACATGATGTAGAAACATACTTGTAGTGTATGTAATGATCAAGACGGACCCATACTTAGCCAAACATGCATTAGGTTATCCAAGGGACTATGAGGAGCAACATGTGTGACATGATTCTCATTCCTTGAGAGGAACAACAAAGCTACCATCTTGAGAGAAACATAAGTAGTAAGGAGTCCCAATCGTAGCTCTATGGCTCCACACAATGTAGAAACATACTTGTAGTGTATGTAATGATCAAGACGGACACAGACTTAGCCAAACATGCATTAGGTTCTCCACGGGACTATGAGGAGCAACATGTGTGACATGATTCTCATTCCTTGAGAGGAACATCAAAGCTACCATCCTGAGAGAAACATAAGTAGTAAGGAGTCCCAATCGTAGCTCTATGGCTCCACACAATGTAGAAACATACTTGTAGTGTATGTAATGATCAAGACGGACCCATACTTAGCCAAACATGCATTAGGTTCTCCATGGGACTATGAGGAGCAACATGTGTGACATGATTCTCATTCCTTGAGAGGAACATCAAAGCTACCATCCTGAGAGAAACATAAGTAGTAAGTAGTCCCAATCGTAACTCTATGCCTCCACACAATGTAGGAACATACTTGTAGTGTATGTAATGATCAAGACGGACCCATACTTAGCCAAACATGCATTAGGTTCTCCACGGGACTATGAGGAGCAACATGTGTGACATGATTCTCATTCCTTGAGAGGAACATCAAAGTTACCATCCTGAGAGAAACATAAGTAGTAAGGAGTCCCAATCGTAGCTCTCTGGCTCCACATGATGTAGAAACATACTTGTAGTGTATGTAATGATCAAGACGGATCCATACTTAGCCAAACATGCATTAGGTTCTCCACGGGACTATGAGGAGCAACATGTGTGACATGATTCTCATTCCTTGAGAGGAACATCAAAGCTACCATCCTGAGAGAAACATAAGTAGTAAGGAGTCCCAATCGTAGCTCTATGGCTCCACACAATGTAGAAACATACTTGTAGTGTATGTAATGATCAAGACGGACCCATACTTAGCCAAACATGCATTAGGTTCTCCACGGGACTATGAGGACCAACATGTGTGACATGATTCTCATTCCTTGAGAGGAACATCAAAGCTACCATCCTGAGAGAAACATAAGTAGTAAGGAGTCCCAATCGTAGCTCTATGGCTCCACACAATGTAGAAACATACTTGTAGTGTATGTAATGATCAAGACGGATCCATACTTAGCCAAACATGCATTAGGTTCTCCATGGGACTATGAGGAGCAACATGTGTGACATGATTCTCATTCCTTGAGAGGAACATCAAAGTTACCATCCTGAGAGAAACATAAGTAGTAAGGAGTCTCAATCGTAGCTCTCTGGCTCCACATGATGTAGAAACATACTTGTAGTGTATGTAATGATCAAGACGGATCCATACTTAGCCAAACATGCATTAGGTTCTCCACGGGACTATGAGGAGCAACATGTGTGACATGATTCTCATTCCTTGAGAGGAACATCAAAGCTACCATCCTGAGAGAAACATAAGTAGTAAGGAGTCCCAATCGTAGCTCTATGGCTCCACACAATGTAGAAACATACTTGTAGTGTATGTAATGATCAAGACGGACCCATACTTAGCCAAACATGCATTAGGTTCTCCACGGGACTATGAGGACCAACATGTGTGACATGATTCTCATTCCTTGAGAGGAACATCAAAGCTACCATCCTGAGAGAAACATAAGTAGTAAGGAGTCCCAATCGTAGCTCTATGGCTCCACATGATGTAGAAACATACTTGTAGTGTATGTAATGATCAAGACGGACCCATACTTAGCCAAACATGCATTAGGTTATCCAAGGGACTATGAGGAGCAACATGTGTGACATGATTCTCATTCCTTGAGAGGAACATCAAAGCTACCATCTTGAGAGAAACATAAGTAGTAAGGAGTCCCAATCGTAGCTCTATGGCTCCACACAATGTAGAAACATACTTGTAGTGTATGTAATGATCAAGACGGACACATACTTAGCCAAACATGCATTAGGTTCTCCACGGGACTATGAGGAGCAACATGTGTGACATGATTCTCATTCCTTGAGAGGAACATCAAAGCTACCATCCTGAGAGAAACATAAGTAGTAAGGAGTCCCAATCGTAGCTCTATGCCTCCACACAATGTAGAAACATACTTGTAGTGTATGTAATGATCAAGACGGACCCATACTTAGCCAAACATGCATTAGGTTCTCCACGGGACTATGAGGAGCAACATGTGTGACATGATTCTCATTCCTTGAGAGGAACATCAAAGTTACCATCCTGAGAGAAACATAAGTAGTAAGGAGTCCCAATCGTAGCTCTATGGCTCCACATGATGTAGAAACATACTTGTAGTGTATGTAATGATCAAGACGGACCCATACTTAGCCAAACATGCATTAGGTTATCCAAGGGACTATGAGGAGCAACATGTGTGACATGATTCTCATTCCTTGAGAGGAACAACAAAGCTACCATCTTGAGAGAAACATAAGTAGTAAGGAGTCCCAATCGTAGCTCTATGGCTCCACACAATGTAGAAACATACTTGTAGTGTATGTAATGATCAAGACGGACACATACTTAGCCAAACATGCATTAGGTTCTCCACGGGACTATGAGGAGCAACATGTGTGACATGATTCTCATTCCTTGAGAGGAACATCAAAGCTACCATCCTGAGAGAAACATAAGTAGTAAGGAGTCCCAATCGTAGCTCTATGGCTCCACACAATGTAGAAACATACTTGTAGTGTATGTAATGATCAAGACGGACCCATACTTAGCCAAACATGCATTAGGTTCTCCATGGGACTATGAGGAGCAACATGTGTGACATGATTCTCATTCCTTGAGAGGAACATCAAAGCTACCATCCTGAGAGAAACATAAGTAGTAAGTAGTCCCAATCGTAACTCTATGCCTCCACACAATGTAGGAACATACTTGTAGTGTATGTAATGATCAAGACGGACCCATACTTAGCCAAACATGCATTAGGTTCTCCACGGGACTATGAGGAGCAACATGTGTGACATGATTCTCATTCCTTGAGAGGAACATCAAAGTTACCATCCTGAGAGAAACATAAGTAGTAAGGAGTCCCAATCGTAGCTCTCTGGCTCCACATGATGTAGAAACATACTTGTAGTGTATGTAATGATCAAGACGGATCCATACTTAGCCAAACATGCATTAGGTTCTCCACGGGACTATGAGGAGCAACATGTGTGACATGATTCTCATTCCTTGAGAGGAACATCAAAGCTACCATCCTGAGAGAAACATAAGTAGTAAGGAGTCCCAATCGTAGCTCTATGGCTCCACACAATGTAGAAACATACTTGTAGTGTATGTAATGATCAAGACGGACCCATACTTAGCCAAACATGCATTAGGTTCTCCACGGGACTATGAGGACCAACATGTGTGACATGATTCTCATTCCTTGAGAGGAACATCAAAGCTACCATCCTGAGAGAAACATAAGTAGTAAGGAGTCCCAATCGTAGCTCTATGGCTCCACACAATGTAGAAACATACTTGTAGTGTATGTAATGATCAAGACGGATCCATACTTAGCCAAACATGCATTAGGTTCTCCATGGGACTATGAGGAGCAACATGTGTGACATGATTCTCATTCCTTGAGAGGAACATCAAAGTTACCATCCTGAGAGAAACATAAGTAGTAAGGAGTCCCAATCGTAGCTCTCTGGCTCCACATGATGTAGAAACATACTTGTAGTGTATGTAATGATCAAGACGGATCCATACTTAGCCAAACATGCATTAGGTTCTCCACGGGACTATGAGGAGCAACATGTGTGACATGATTCTCATTCCTTGAGAGGAACATCAAAGCTACCATCCTGAGAGAAACATAAGTAGTAAGGAGTCCCAATCGTAGCTCTATGGCTCCACACAATGTAGAAACATACTTGTAGTGTATGTAATGATCAAGACGGACCCATACTTAGCCAAACATGCATTAGGTTCTCCACGGGACTATGAGGACCAACATGTGTGACATGATTCTCATTCCTTGAGAGGAACATCAAAGCTACCATCCTGAGAGAAACATAAGTAGTAAGGAGTCCCAATCGTAGCTCTATGGCTCCACATGATGTAGAAACATACTTGTAGTGTATGTAATGATCAAGACGGACCCATACTTAGCCAAACATGCATTAGGTTATCCAAGGGACTATGAGGAGCAACATGTGTGACATGATTCTCATTCCTTGAGAGGAACATCAAAGCTACCATCTTGAGAGAAACATAAGTAGTAAGGAGTCCCAATCGTAGCTCTATGGCTCCACACAATGTAGAAACATACTTGTAGTGTATGTAATGATCAAGACGGACACATACTTAGCCAAACATGCATTAGGTTCTCCACGGGACTATGAGGAGCAACATGTGTGACATGATTCTCATTCCTTGAGAGGAACATCAAAGCTACCATCCTGAGAGAAACATAAGTAGTAAGGAGTCCCAATCGTAGCTCTATGCCTCCACACAATGTAGAAACATACTTGTAGTGTATGTAATGATCAAGACGGACCCATACTTAGCCAAACATGCATTAGGTTCTCCACGGGACTATGAGGAGCAACATGTGTGACATGATTCTCATTCCTTGAGAGGAACATCAAAGTTACCATCCTGAGAGAAACATAAGTAGTAAGGAGTCCCAATCGTAGCTCTATGGCTCCACATGATGTAGAAACATACTTGTAGTGTATGTAATGATCAAGACGGACCCATACTTAGCCAAACATGCATTAGGTTATCCAAGGGACTATGAGGAGCAACATGTGTGACATGATTCTCATTCCTTGAGAGGAACAACAAAGCTACCATCTTGAGAGAAACATAAGTAGTAAGGAGTCCCAATCGTAGCTCTATGGCTCCACACAATGTAGAAACATACTTGTAGTGTATGTAATGATCAAGACGGACACATACTTAGCCAAACATGCATTAGGTTCTCCACGGGACTATGAGGAGCAACATGTGTGACATGATTCTCATTCCTTGAGAGGAACATCAAAGCTACCATCCTGAGAGAAACATAAGTAGTAAGGAGTCCCAATCGTAGCTCTATGGCTCCACACAATGTAGAAACATACTTGTAGTGTATGTAATGATCAAGACGGACCCATACTTAGCCAAACATGCATTAGGTTCTCCATGGGACTATGAGGAGCAACATGTGTGACATGATTCTCATTCCTTGAGAGGAACATCAAAGCTACCATCCTGAGAGAAACATAAGTAGTAAGTAGTCCCAATCGTAACTCTATGCCTCCACACAATGTAGGAACATACTTGTAGTGTATGTAATGATCAAGACGGACCCATACTTAGCCAAACATGCATTAGGTTCTCCACGGGACTATGAGGAGCAACATGTGTGACATGATTCTCATTCCTTGAGAGGAACATCAAAGTTACCATCCTGAGAGAAACATAAGTAGTAAGGAGTCCCAATCGTAGCTCTCTGGCTCCACATGATGTAGAAACATACTTGTAGTGTATGTAATGATCAAGACGGATCCATACTTAGCCAAACATGCATTAGGTTCTCCACGGGACTATGAGGAGCAACATGTGTGACATGATTCTCATTCCTTGAGAGGAACATCAAAGCTACCATCCTGAGAGAAACATAAGTAGTAAGGAGTCTTAATCGTAGCTCTATGGCTCCACACAATGTAGAAACATACTTGTAGTGTATGTAATGATCAAGACGGACCCATACTTAGCCAAACATGCATTAGGTTCTCCACGGGACTATGAGGACCAACATGTGTGACATGATTCTCATTCCTTGAGAGGAACATCAAAGCTACCATCCTGAGAGAAACATAAGTAGTAAGGAGTCCCAATCGTAGCTCTATGGCTCCACACAATGTAGAAACATACTTGTAGTGTATGTAATGATCAAGACGGATCCATACTTAGCCAAACATGCATTAGGTTCTCCATGGGACTATGAGGAGCAACATGTGTGACATGATTCTCATTCCTTGAGAGGAACATCAAAGTTACCATCCTGAGAGAAACATAAGTAGTAAGGAGTCCCAATCGTAGCTCTCTGGCTCCACATGATGTAGAAACATACTTGTAGTGTATGTAATGATCAAGACGGATCCATACTTAGCCAAACATGCATTAGGTTCTCCACGGGACTATGAGGAGCAACATGTGTGACATGATTCTCATTCCTTGAGAGGAACATCAAAGCTACCATCCTGAGAGAAACATAAGTAGTAAGGAGTCCCAATCGTAGCTCTATGGCTCCACACAATGTAGAAACATACTTGTAGTGTATGTAATGATCAAGACGGACCCATACTTAGCCAAACATGCATTAGGTTCTCCACGGGACTATGAGGACCAACATGTGTGACATGATTCTCATTCCTTGAGAGGAACATCAAAGCTACCATCCTGAGAGAAACATAAGTAGTAAGGAGTCCCAATCGTAGCTCTATGGCTCCACATGATGTAGAAACATACTTGTAGTGTATGTAATGATCAAGACGGACCCATACTTAGCCAAACATGCATTAGGTTATCCAAGGGACTATGAGGAGCAACATGTGTGACATGATTCTCATTCCTTGAGAGGAACATGAAAGCTACCATCTTGAGAGAAACATAAGTAGTAAGGAGTCCCAATCGTAGCTCTATGGCTCCACACAATGTAGAAACATACTTGTAGTGTATGTAATGATCAAGACGGACACATACTTAGCCAAACATGCATTAGGTTCTCCACGGGACTATGAGGAGCAACATGTGTGACATGATTCTCATTCCTTGAGAGGAACATCAAAGCTACCATCCTGAGAGAAACATAAGTAGTAAGGAGTCCCAATCGTAGCTCTCTGGCTCCACATGATGTAGAAACATACTTGTAGTGTATGTAATGATCAAGACGGATCCATACTTAGCCAAACATGCATTAGGTTCTCCACGGGACTATGAGGAGCAACATGTGTGACATGATTCTCATTCCTTGAGAGGAACATCAAAGCTACCATCCTGAGAGAAACATAAGTAGTAAGGAGTCTTAATCGTAGCTCTATGGCTCCACACAATGTAGAAACATACTTGTAGTGTATGTAATGATCAAGACGGACCCATACTTAGCCAAACATGCATTAGGTTCTCCACGGGACTATGAGGACCAACATGTGTGACATGATTCTCATTCCTTGAGAGGAACATCAAAGCTACCATCCTGAGAGAAACATAAGTAGTAAGGAGTCCCAATCGTAGCTCTATGGCTCCACACAATGTAGAAACATACTTGTAGTGTATGTAATGATCAAGACGGATCCATACTTAGCCAAACATGCATTAGGTTCTCCATGGGACTATGAGGAGCAACATGTGTGACATGATTCTCATTCCTTGAGAGGAACATCAAAGTTACCATCCTGAGAGAAACATAAGTAGTAAGGAGTCCCAATCGTAGCTCTCTGGCTCCACATGATGTAGAAACATACTTGTAGTGTATGTAATGATCAAGACGGATCCATACTTAGCCAAACATGCATTAGGTTCTCCACGGGACTATGAGGAGCAACATGTGTGACATGATTCTCATTCCTTGAGAGGAACATCAAAGCTACCATCCTGAGAGAAACATAAGTAGTAAGGAGTCCCAATCGTAGCTCTATGGCTCCACACAATGTAGAAACATACTTGTAGTGTATGTAATGATCAAGACGGACCCATACTTAGCCAAACATGCATTAGGTTCTCCACGGGACTATGAGGACCAACATGTGTGACATGATTCTCATTCCTTGAGAGGAACATCAAAGCTACCATCCTGAGAGAAACATAAGTAGTAAGGAGTCCCAATCGTAGCTCTATGGCTCCACATGATGTAGAAACATACTTGTAGTGTATGTAATGATCAAGACGGACCCATACTTAGCCAAACATGCATTAGGTTATCCAAGGGACTATGAGGAGCAACATGTGTGACATGATTCTCATTCCTTGAGAGGAACATGAAAGCTACCATCTTGAGAGAAACATAAGTAGTAAGGAGTCCCAATCGTAGCTCTATGGCTCCACACAATGTAGAAACATACTTGTAGTGTATGTAATGATCAAGACGGACACATACTTAGCCAAACATGCATTAGGTTCTCCACGGGACTATGAGGAGCAACATGTGTGACATGATTCTCATTCCTTGAGAGGAACATCAAAGCTACCATCCTGAGAGAAACATAAGTAGTAAGGAGTCCCAATCGTAGCTCTCTGGCTCCACATGATGTAGAAACATACTTGTAGTGTATGTAATGATCAAGACGGATCCATACTTAGCCAAACATGCATTAGGTTCTCCACGGGACTATGAGGAGCAACATGTGTGACATGATTCTCATTCCTTGAGAGGAACATCAAAGCTACCATCCTGAGAGAAACATAAGTAGTAAGGAGTCTTAATCGTAGCTCTATGGCTCCACACAATGTAGAAACATACTTGTAGTGTATGTAATGATCAAGACGGACCCATACTTAGCCAAACATGCATTAGGTTCTCCACGGGACTATGAGGACCAACATGTGTGACATGATTCTCATTCCTTGAGAGGAACATCAAAGCTACCATCCTGAGAGAAACATAAGTAGTAAGGAGTCCCAATCGTAGCTCTATGGCTCCACACAATGTAGAAACATACTTGTAGTGTATGTAATGATCAAGACGGATCCATACTTAGCCAAACATGCATTAGGTTCTCCATGGGACTATGAGGAGCAACATGTGTGACATGATTCTCATTCCTTGAGAGGAACATCAAAGTTACCATCCTGAGAGAAACATAAGTAGTAAGGAGTCCCAATCGTAGCTCTCTGGCTCCACATGATGTAGAAACATACTTGTAGTGTATGTAATGATCAAGACGGATCCATACTTAGCCAAACATGCATTAGGTTCTCCACGGGACTATGAGGAGCAACATGTGTGACATGATTCTCATTCCTTGAGAGGAACATCAAAGCTACCATCCTGAGAGAAACATAAGTAGTAAGGAGTCCCAATCGTAGCTCTATGGCTCCACACAATGTAGAAACATACTTGTAGTGTATGTAATGATCAAGACGGACCCATACTTAGCCAAACATGCATTAGGTTCTCCACGGGACTATGAGGACCAACATGTGTGACATGATTCTCATTCCTTGAGAGGAACATCAAAGCTACCATCCTGAGAGAAACATAAGTAGTAAGGAGTCCCAATCGTAGCTCTATGGCTCCACATGATGTAGAAACATACTTGTAGTGTATGTAATGATCAAGACGGACCCATACTTAGCCAAACATGCATTAGGTTATCCAAGGGACTATGAGGAGCAACATGTGTGACATGATTCTCATTCCTTGAGAGGAACATGAAAGCTACCATCTTGAGAGAAACATAAGTAGTAAGGAGTCCCAATCGTAGCTCTATGGCTCCACACAATGTAGAAACATACTTGTAGTGTATGTAATGATCAAGACGGACACATACTTAGCCAAACATGCATTAGGTTCTCCACGGGACTATGAGGAGCAACATGTGTGACATGATTCTCATTCCTTGAGAGGAACATCAAAGCTACCATCCTGAGAGAAACATAAGTAGTAAGGAGTCCCAATCGTAGCTCTATGGCTCCACACAATGTAGAAACATACTTGTAGTGTATGTAATGATCAAGACGGACCCATACTTAGCCAAACATGCATTAGGTTCTCCACGGGACTATGAGGAGCAACATGTGTGACATGATTCTCATTCCTTGAGAGGAACATCAAAGTTACCATCCTGAGAGAAACATAAGTAGTAAGGAGTCCCAATCGTAGCTCTATGGCTCCACATGATGTAGAAACATACTTGTAGTGTATGTAATGATCAAGACGGACCCATACTTAGCCAAACATGCATTAGGTTATCCAAGGGACTATGAGGAGCAACATGTGTGACATGATTCTCATTCCTTGAGAGGAACAACAAAGCTACCATCTTGAGAGAAACATAAGTAGTAAGGAGTCCCAATCGTAGCTCTATGGCTCCACACAATGTAGAAACATACTTGTAGTGTATGTAATGATCAAGACGGACACATACTTAGCCAAACATGCATTCGGTTCTCCACGGGACTATGAGGAGCAACATGTGTGACATGATTCTCATTCCTTGAGAGGAACATCAAAGCTACCATCCTGAGAGAAACATAAGTAGTAAGGAGTCCCAATCGTAGCTCTATGGCTCCACACAATGTAGAAACATACTTGTAGTGTATGTAATGATCAAGACGGACCCATACTTAGCCAAACATGCATTAGGTTCTCCATGGGACTATGAGGAGCAACATGTGTGACATGATTCTCATTCCTTGAGAGGAACATCAAAGCTACCATCCTGAGAGAAACATAAGTAGTAAGTAGTCCCAATCGTAACTCTATGCCTCCACACAATGTAGGAACATACTTGTAGTGTATGTAATGATCAAGACGGACCCATACTTAGCCAAACATGCATTAGGTTCTCCACGGGACTATGAGGAGCAACATGTGTGACATGATTCTCATTCCTTGAGAGGAACATCAAAGTTACCATCCTGAGAGAAACATAAGTAGTAAGGAGTCCCAATCGTAGCTCTATGGCTCCACACAATGTAGAAACATACTTGTAGTGTATGTAATGATCAAGACGGATCCATACTTAGCCAAACATGCATTAGGTTCTCCATGGGACTATGAGGAGCAACATGTGTGACATGATTCTCATTCCTTGAGAGGAACATCAAAGTTACCATCCTGAGACAAACATAAGTAGTAAGGAGTCCCAATCGTAGCTCTCTAGCTCCACATGATGTAGAAACATACTTGTAGTGTATGTAATGATCAAGACGGACCCATACTTAGCCAAACATGCATTAGGTTATCCAAGGGACTATGAGGAGCAACATGTGTGACATGATTCTCATTCCTTGAGAGGAACATCAAAGCTACCATCCTGAGAGAAACATAAGTAGTAAGGAGTCCCAATCGTAGCTCTATGCCTCCACACAATGTAGGAACATACTTGTAGTGTATGTAATGATCAAGACGGACCCATACTTAGCCAAACATGCATTAGGTTCTCCACGGGACTATGAGGAGCAACATGTGTGACATGATTCTCATTCCTTGAGAGGAACATCAAAGCTACCATCTTGAGAGAAATATAAGTAGTAAGGAGTCCCAATCGTAGCTCTATGGCTCCACACAATGTAGAAACATACTTGTAGTGTATGTAATGATCAAGACGGATCCATACTTAGCCAAACATGCATTAGGTTCTCCACGGGACTATGAGGAGCAACATGTGTGACATGATTCTCATTCCTTGAGAGGAACATCAAAGCTACCATCCTGAGAGAAACATAAGTAGTAAGGAGTCCCAATCGTAGCTCTATGGCTCCACACAATGTAGAAACATACTTGTAGTGTATGTAATGATCAAGACGGACCCATACTTAGCCAAACATGCATTAGGTTCTCCACGGGACTATGAGGACCAACATGTGTGACATGATTCTCATTCCTTGAGAGGAACATCAAAGCTACCATCCTGAGAGAAACATAAGTAGTAAGGAGTCCCAATCGTAGCTCTATGGCTCCACATGATGTAGAAACATACTTGTAGTGTATGTAATGATCAAGACGGACCCATACTTAGCCAAACATGCATTAGGTTATCCAAGGGACTATGAGGAGCAACATGTGTGACATGATTCTCATTCCTTGAGAGGAACATCAAAGCTACCATCCTTAGAGAAACATAAGTAGTAAGGAGTCCCAATCGTAGCTCTATGGCTCCACACAATGTAGAAACATACTTGTAGTGTATGTAATGATCAAGACGGACCCATACTTAGCCAAACATGCATTAGGTTCTCCACGGGACTATGAGGACCAACATGTGTGACATGATTCTCATTCCTTGAGAGGAACATCAAAGCTACCATCCTGAGAGAAACATAAGTAGTAAGGAGTCCCAATCGTAGCTCTATGCCTCCACACAATGTAGGAACATACTTGTAGTGTATGTAATGATCAAGACGGACACATACTTAGCCAAACATGCATTAGGTTCTCCACGGGACTATGAGGAGCAACATGTGTGACATGATTCTCATTCCTTGAGAGGAACATCAAAGCTACCATCCTTAGAGAAACATAAGTAGTAAGGAGTCCCAATCGTAGCTCTATGGCTCCACACAATGTAGAAACATACTTGTAGTGTATGTAATGATCAAGACGGACCCATACTTAGCCAAACATGCATTATGTTCTCCATGGGACTATGAGGAGCAACATGTGTGACATGATTCTCATTCCTTGAGAGGAACATCAAAGCTACCATCCTGAGAGAAACATAAGTAGTAAGGAGTCCCAATCGTAACTCTATGCCTCCACACAATGTAGGAACATACTTGTAGTGTATGTAATGATCAAGACGGACCCATACTTAGCCAAACATGCATTAGGTTCTCCACGGGACTATGAGGAGCAACATGTGTGACATGATTCTCATTCCTTGAGAGGAACATCAAAGTTACCATCCTGAGAGAACCATAAGTAGTAAGGAGTCCCAATCGTAGCTCTATGGCTCCACACAATGTAGAAACATACTTGTAGTGTATGTAATGATCAAGACGGATCCATACTTAGCCAAACATGCATTAGGTTCTCCATGGGACTATGAGGAGCAACATGTGTGACATGATTCTCATTCCTTGAGAGGAACATCAAAGTTACCATCCTGAGAGAAACATAAGTAGTAAGGAGTCCCAATCGTAGCTCTATGGCTCCATATGATGTAGAAACATACTTGTAGTGTATGTAATGATCAAGACGGACCCATACTTAGCCAAACATGCATTAGGTTATCCAAGGGACTATGAGGAGCAACATGTGTGACATGATTCTCATTCCTTGAGAGGAACATCAAAGCTACCATCCTGAGAGAAACATAAGTAGTAAGGAGTCCCAATCGTAGCTCTATGCCTCCACACAATGTAGGAACATACTTGTAGTGTATGTAATGATCAAGACGGACCCATACTTAGCCAAACATGCATTAGGTTCTCCACGGGACTATGAGGAGCAACATGTGTGACATGATTCTCATTCCTTGAGAGGAACATCAAAGCTACCATCTTGAGAGAAACATAAGTAGTAAGGAGTCCCAATCGTAGCTCTATGGCTCCACACAATGTAGAAACATACTTGTAGTGTATGTAATGATCAAGACGGACCCATACTTAGCCAAACATGCATTAGGTTCTCCACGGGACTATGAGGACCAACATGTGTGACATGATTCTCATTCCTTGAGAGGAACATCAAAGCTACCATCCTGAGAGAAACATAAGTAGTAAGGAGTCCCAATCGTAGCTCTATGCCTCCACACAATGTAGAAACATACTTGTAGTGTATGTAATGATCAAGACGGACCCATACTTAGCCAAACATGCATTAGGTTCTCCACGGGACTATGAGGACCAACATGTGTGACATGATTCTCATTCCTTGAGAGGAACATCAAAGCTACCATCCTGAGAGAAACATAAGTAGTAAGGAGTCCCAATCGTAGCTCTATGCCTCCACACAATGTAGAAACATACTTGTAGTGTATGTAATGATCAAGACGGACCCATACTTAGCCAAACATGCATTAGGTTATCCAAGGGACTATGAGGAGCAACATGTGTGACATGATTCTCATTCCTTGAGAGGAACATCAAAGCTACCATCCTGAGAGAAACATAAGTAGTAAGGAGTCCCAATCGTAGCTCTATGGCTCCACACAATGTAGAAACATACTTGTAGTGTATGTAATGATCAAGACGGACACATACTTAGCCAAACATGCATTAGGTTCTCCATGGGACTATGAGGAGCAACATGTGTGACATGATTCTCATTCCTTGAGAGGAACATCAAAGCTACCATCCTGAGAGAAACATAAGTAGTAAGGAGTCCCAATCGTAGCTCTATGCCTCCACACAATGTAGAAACATACTTGTAGTGTATGTAATGATCAAGACGGACCCATACTTAGCCAAACATGCATTAGGTTCTCCACGGGACTATGAGGACCAACATGTGTGACATGATTCTCATTCCTTGAGAGGAACATCAAAGTTACCATCCTGAGAGAAACATAAGTAGTAAGGAGTCCCAATCGTAGCTCTATGGCTCCACACAATGTAGAAACATACTTGTAGTGTATGTAATGATCAAGACGGACCCATACTTAGCCAAACATGCATTAGGTTCTCCACGGGACTATGAGGAGCAACATGTGTGACATGATTCTCATTCCTTGAGAGGAACATCAAAGTTACCATCCTGAGAGAACCATAAGTAGTAAGGAGTCCCAATCGTAGCTCTATGGCTCCACACAATGTAGAAACATACTTGTAGTGTATGTAATGATCAAGACGGATCCATACTTAGCCAAACATGCATTAGGTTCTCCATGGGACTATGAGGAGCAACATGTGTGACATGATTCTCATTCCTTGAGAGGAACATCAAAGTTACCATCCTGAGAGAAACATAAGTAGTAAGGAGTCCCAATCGTAGCTCTATGGCTCCATATGATGTAGAAACATACTTGTAGTGTATGTAATGATCAAGACGGACCCATACTTAGCCAAACATGCATTAGGTTATCCAAGGGACTATGAGGAGCAACATGTGTGACATGATTCTCATTCCTTGAGAGGAACATCAAAGCTACCATCCTGAGAGAAACATAAGTAGTAAGGAGTCCCAATCGTAGCTCTATGCCTCCACACAATGTAGGAACATACTTGTAGTGTATGTAATGATCAAGACGGACCCATACTTAGCCAAACATGCATTAGGTTCTCCACGGGACTATGAGGAGCAACATGTGTGACATGATTCTCATTCCTTGAGAGGAACATCAAAGCTACCATCTTGAGAGAAACATAAGTAGTAAGGAGTCCCAATCGTAGCTCTATGGCTCCACACAATGTAGAAACATACTTGTAGTGTATGTAATGATCAAGACGGACCCATACTTAGCCAAACATGCATTAGGTTCTCCACGGGACTATGAGGACCAACATGTGTGACATGATTCTCATTCCTTGAGAGGAACATCAAAGCTACCATCCTGAGAGAAACATAAGTAGTAAGGAGTCCCAATCGTAGCTCTATGCCTCCACACAATGTAGAAACATACTTGTAGTGTATGTAATGATCAAGACGGACCCATACTTAGCCAAACATGCATTAGGTTCTCCACGGGACTATGAGGACCAACATGTGTGACATGATTCTCATTCCTTGAGAGGAACATCAAAGCTACCATCCTGAGAGAAACATAAGTAGTAAGGAGTCCCAATCGTAGCTCTATGCCTCCACACAATGTAGAAACATACTTGTAGTGTATGTAATGATCAAGACGGACCCATACTTAGCCAAACATGCATTAGGTTATCCAAGGGACTATGAGGAGCAACATGTGTGACATGATTCTCATTCCTTGAGAGGAACATCAAAGCTACCATCCTGAGAGAAACATAAGTAGTAAGGAGTCCCAATCGTAGCTCTATGGCTCCACACAATGTAGAAACATACTTGTAGTGTATGTAATGATCAAGACGGACACATACTTAGCCAAACATGCATTAGGTTCTCCATGGGACTATGAGGAGCAACATGTGTGACATGATTCTCATTCCTTGAGAGGAACATCAAAGCTACCATCCTGAGAGAAACATAAGTAGTAAGGAGTCCCAATCGTAGCTCTATGCCTCCACACAATGTAGAAACATACTTGTAGTGTATGTAATGATCAAGACGGACCCATACTTAGCCAAACATGCATTAGGTTCTCCACGGGACTATGAGGACCAACATGTGTGACATGATTCTCATTCCTTGAGAGGAACATCAAAGTTACCATCCTGAGAGAAACATAAGTAGTAAGGAGTCCCAATCGTAGCTCTATGGCTCCACACAATGTAGAAACATACTTGTAGTGTATGTAATGATCAAGACGGACCCATACTTAGCCAAACATGCATTAGGTTCTCCACGGGACTATGAGGAGCAACATGTGTGACATGATTCTCATTCCTTGAGAGGAACATCAAAGTTACCATCCTGACAGAAACATAAGTAGTAAGGAGTCCCAATCGTAGCTCTATGGCTCCACACAATGTAGAAACATACTTGTAGTGTATGTAATGATCAAGACGGATCCATACTTAGCCAAACATGCATTAGGTTATCCAAGGGACTATGAGGAGCAACATGTGTGACATGATTCTCATTCCTTGAGAGGAACATCAAAGCTACCATCTTGAGAGAAACATAAGTAGTAAGGAGTCCCAATCGTAGCTCTATGGCTCCACACAATGTAGAAACATACTTGTAGTGTATGTAATGATCAAGACGGACACATACTTAGCCAAACATGCATTAGGTTCTCCACGGGACTATGAGGA
Source organism: Erythrophleum ivorense (assembly GCA_026724425.1). NCBI lineage: Eukaryota > Viridiplantae > Streptophyta > Magnoliopsida > Fabales > Fabaceae > Erythrophleum > Erythrophleum ivorense. The sequence goes on along the minus strand of JAIUCV010000066.1, from coordinate 9,796,115 downwards.
GCAACATGTGTGACATGATTCTCATTCCTTGAGAGGAACATCAAAGCTACCATCCTGAAAGAAACATAAGTAGTAAGGAGTCCCAATCGTAGCTCTATGGCTCCACACAATGTAGAAACATACTTGTAGTGTATGTAATGATCAAGACGGATCCATACTTAGCCAAACATGCATTAGGTTCTCCATGGGACTATGGGGAGCAACATGTGTGACATGATTCTCATTCCTTGAGAGGAACATCAAAGCTACCATCTTGAGAGAAACATAAGTAGTAAGGAGTCCCAATCGTAGCTCTATGGCTCCACACAATGTAGAAACATACTTGTAGTGTATGTAATGATCAAGACGGATCCATACTTAGCCAAACATGCATTAGGTTCTCCACGGGACTATGAGGAGCAACATGTGTGACATGATTCTCATTCCTTGAGAGGAACAACAAAGCTACCATCCTGAGAGAAACATAAGTAGTAAGGAGTCCCAATCGTAGCTCTATGCCTCCACACAATGTAGAAACATACTTGTAGTGTATGTAATGATCAAGACGGACCCATACTTAGCCAAACATGCATTAGGTTCTCCACGGGACTATGAGGACCAACATGTGTGACATGATTCTCATTCCTTGAGAGGAACATCAAAGCTACCATCCTGAGAGAAACATAAGTAGTAAGGAGTCCCAATCGTAGCTCTATGCCTCCACACAATGTAGAAACATACTTGTAGTGTATGTAATGATCAAGACGGACCCATACTTAGCCAAACATGCATTAGGTTATCCAAGGGACTATGAGGAGCAACATGTGTGACATGATTCTCATTCCTTGAGAGGAACATCAAAGCTACCATCCTGAGAGAAACATAAGTAGTAAGGAGTCCCAATCGTAGCTCTATGGCTCCACACAATGTAGAAACATACTTGTAGTGTATGTAATGATCAAGACGGACACATACTTAGCCAAACATGCATTAGGTTCTCCATGGGACTATGAGGAGCAACATGTGTGACATGATTCTCATTCCTTGAGAGGAACATCAAAGCTACAATCCTGAGAGAAACATAAGTAGTAAGGAGTCCCAATCGTAACTCTATGGCTCCACATAATGTAGAAGCATACTTGTAGTGTATGTAATGATCAAGACGGACCCATACTTAGCCAAACATGCATTAGGTTCTCCATGGGACTATGAGGAGCAACATGTGTGACATGATTCTTATTCCTTGAGAGGAACATCAAAGTTACCATCCTGAGAGAAACATAAGTAGTAAGGAGTCCCAATCGTAGCTCTATGGCTCCACACAATGTAGAAACATACTTGTAGTGTATGTAATGATCAAGACGGACCCATACTTAGCCAAACATGCATTAGGTTCTCCACGGGACTATGAGGAGCAACATGTGTGACATGATTCTCATTCCTTGAGAGGAACATCAAAGTTACCATCCTGAGAGAAACATAAGTAGTAAGGAGTCCCAATCGTAGCTCTATGGCTCCACACAATGTAGAAACATACTTGTAGTGTATGTAATGATCAAGACGGATCCATACTTAGCCAAACATGCATTAGGTTATCCAAGGGACTATGAGGAGCAACATGTGTGACATGATTCTCATTCCTTGAGAGGAACATCAAAGCTACCATCTTGAGAGAAACATAAGTAGTAAGGAGTCCCAATCGTAGCTCTATGGCTCCACACAATGTAGAAACATACTTGTAGTGTATGTAATGATCAAGACGGACACATACTTAGCCAAACATGCATTAGGTTCTCCACGGGACTATGAGGAGCAACATGTGTGACATGATTCTCATTCCTTGAGAGGAACATCAAAGCTACCATCCTGAGAGAAACATAAGTAGTAAGGAGTCCCAATCGTAGCTCTATGGCTCCACACAATGTAGAAACATACTTGTAGTGTATGTAATGATCAAGACGGATCCATACTTAGCCAAACATGCATTAGGTTCTCCATGGGACTATGGGGAGCAACATGTGTGACATGATTCTCATTCCTTGAGAGGAACATCAAAGCTACCATCTTGAGAGAAACATAAGTAGTAAGGAGTCCCAATCGTAGCTCTATGGCTCCACACAATGTAGAAACATACTTGTAGTGTATGTAATGATCAAGACGGATCCATACTTAGCCAAACATGCATTAGGTTCTCCACGGGACTATGAGGAGCAACATGTGTGACATGATTCTCATTCCTTGAGAGGAACAACAAAGCTACCATCCTGAGAGAAACATAAGTAGTAAGGAGTCCCAATCGTAGCTCTATGCCTCCACACAATGTAGAAACATACTTGTAGTGTATGTAGTGATCAAGACGGATCCATACTTAGCCAAACATGCATTAGGTTCTCCACGGGACTATGAGGAGCAACATGTGTGACATGATTCTCATTCCTTGAGAGGAACATCAAAGTTACCATCCTGAGAGAAACATAAGTAGTAAGGAGTCCCAATCGTAGCTCTATGGCTCCACATGATGTAGAAACATACTTGTAGTGTATGTAATGATCAAGACGGACCCATACTTAGCCAAACATGCATTAGGTTATCCAAGGGACTATGAGGAGCAACATGTGTGACATGATTCTCATTCCTTGAGAGGAACAACAAAGCTACCATCTTGAGAGAAACATAAGTAGTAAGGAGTCCCAATCGTAGCTCTATGGCTCCACACAATGTAGAAACATACTTGTAGTGTATGTAATGATCAAGACGGACACATACTTAGCCAAACATGCATTAGGTTCTCCACGGGACTATGAGGAGCAACATGTGTGACATGATTCTCATTCCTTGAGAGGAACATCAAAGCTACCATCCTGAGAGAAACATAAGTAGTAAGGAGTCCCAATCGTAGCTCTATGGCTCCACACAATGTAGAAACATACTTGTAGTGTATGTAATGATCAAGACGGACCCATACTTAGCCAAACATGCATTAGGTTCTCCATGGGACTATGAGGAGCAACATGTGTGACATGATTCTCATTCCTTGAGAGGAACATCAAAGCTACCATCCTGAGAGAAACATAAGTAGTAAGGAGTCCCAATCGTAACTCTATGCCTCCACACAATGTAGGAACATACTTGTAGTGTATGTAATGATCAAGACGGATCCATACTTAGCCAAACATGCATTAGGTTCTCCACGGGACTATGAGGAGCAACATGTGTGACATGATTCTCATTCCTTGAGAGGAACATCAAAGCTACCATCCTGAGAGAAACATAAGTAGTAAGGAGTCCCAATCGTAGCTCTATGGCTCCACACAATGTAGAAACATACTTGTAGTGTATGTAATGATCAAGACGGACCCATACTTAGCCAAACATGCATTAGGTTCTCCACGGGACTATGAGGACCAACATGTGTGACATGATTCTCATTCCTTGAGAGGAACATCAAAGCTACCATCCTGAGAGAAACATAAGTAGTAAGGAGTCCCAATCGTAGCTCTATGGCTCCACACAATGTAGAAACATACTTGTAGTGTATGTAATGATCAAGACGGACCCATACTTAGCCAAACATGCATTAGGTTCTCCACGGGACTATGAGGACCAACATGTGTGACATGATTCTCATTCCTTGAGAGGAACATCAAAGCTACCATCCTGAGAGAAACATAAGTAGTAAGGAGTCCCAATCGTGGAGCACCTAATGCATGTTTGGCTAAGTATGGGTCCGTCTTGATCATTACATACACTACAAGTATGTTTCTACATTGTGTGGAGCCATAGAGCTACGATTGGGACTCCTTACTACTTATGTTTCTCTCAGGATGGTAGCTCTATGCCTCCACACAATGTAGAAACATACTTGTAGTGTATGTAATGATCAAGACGGACCCATACTTAGCCAAACATGCATTAGGTTCTCCACGGGACTATGAGGAGCAACATGTGTGACATGATTCTCATTCCTTGAGAGGAACATCAAAGTTACCATCCTGAGAGAAACATAAGTAGTAAGGAGTCCCAATCGTAGCTCTATGGCTCCACACAATGTAGAAACATACTTGTAGTGTATGTAATGATCAAGACGGACACATACTTAGCCAAACATGCATTAGGTTCTCCACGGGACTATGAGGAGCAACATGTGTGACATGATTCTCATTCCTTGAGAGGAACATCAAAGCTACCATCTTGAGAGAAACATAAGTAGTAAGGAATCCCAATCGTAGCTCTATGGCTCCACACAATGTAGAAACATACTTGTAGTGTATGTAATGATCAAGACGGACACATACTTAGCCAAACATGCATTAGGTTCTCCACGGGACTATGAGGAGCAACATGTGTGACATGATTCTCATTCCTTGAGAGGAACATCAAAGCTACCATCCTGAGAGAAACATAAGTAGTAAGGAGTCCCAATCGTAGCTCTATGGCTCCACACAATGTAGAAACATACTTGTAGTGTATGTAATGATCAAGACGGATCCATACTTAGCCAAACATGCATTAGGTTCTCCATGGGACTATGGGGAGCAACATGTGTGACATGATTCTCATTCCTTGAGAGGAACATCAAAGCTACCATCCTGAGAGAAACATAAGTAGTAAGGAGTCCCAATCGTAGCTCTATGGCTCCACACAATGTAGAAACATACTTGTAGTGTATGTAATGATCAAGACGGACCCATACTTAGCCAAACATGCATTAGGTTCTCCACGGGACTATGAGGAGCAACATGTGTGACATGATTCTCATTCCTTGAGAGGAACATCAAAGCTACCATCCTGAGAGAAACATAAGTAGTAAGGAGTCCCAATCGTAGCTCTATGGCTCCACACAATGTAGAAACATACTTGTAGTGTATGTAATGATCAAGACGGATCCATACTTAGCCAAACATGCATTAGGTTCTCCATGGGACTATGGGGAGCAACATGTGTGACATGATTCTCATTCCTTGAGAGGAACATCAAAGCTACCATCCTGAGAGAAACATAAGTAGTAAGGAGTCCCAATCGTAGCTCTATGGCTCCACACAATGTAGAAACATACTTGTAGTGTATGTAATGATCAAGACGGACCCATACTTAGCCAAACATGCATTAGGTTCTCCACGGGACTATGAGGAGCAACATGTGTGACATGATTCTCATTCCTTGAGAGGAACATCAAAGCTACCATCCTGAGAGAAACATAAGTAGTAAGGAGTCCCAATCGTAGCTCTATGGCTCCACACAATGTAGAAACATACTTGTAGTGTATGTAATGATCAAGACGGATCCATACTTAGCCAAACATGCATTAGGTTATCCAAGGGACTATGAGGAGCAACATGTGTGACATGATTCTCATTCCTTGAGAGGAACATCAAAGCTACCATCTTGAGAGAAACATAAGTAGTAAGGAGTCCCAATCGTAGCTCTATGGCTCCACACAATGTAGAAACATACTTGTAGTGTATGTAATGATCAAGACGGACACATACTTAGCCAAACATGCATTAGGTTCTCCACGGGACTATGAGGAGCAACATGTGTGACATGATTCTCATTCCTTGAGAGGAACATCAAAGCTACCATCCTGAGAGAAACATAAGTAGTAAGGAGTCCCAATCGTAGCTCTATGGCTCCACACAATGTAGAAACATACTTGTAGTGTATGTAATGATCAAGACGGACCCATACTTAGCCAAACATGCATTAGGTTCTCCATGGGACTATGAGGAGCAACATGTGTGACATGATTCTCATTCCTTGAGAGGAACATCAAAGCTACCATCCTGAGAGAAACATAAGTAGTAAGGAGTCCCAATCGTAACTCTATGCCTCTACACAATGTAGGAACATACTTGTAGTGTATGTAATGATCAAGATGGACCCATACTTAGCCAAACATGCAATAGGTTCTCCACGGGACTATGAGGAGCAACATGTGTGACATGATTCTCATTCCTTGAGAGGAACATCAAAGTTACCATCCTGAGAGAAACATAAGTAGTAAGGAGTCCCAATCGTAGCTCTATGGCTCCACACAATGTAGAAACATACTTGTAGTGTATGTAATGATCAAGACGGATCCATACTTAGCCAAACATGCATTAGGTTCTCCATGGGACTATGAGGAGCAACATGTGTGACATGATTCTCATTCCTTGAGAGGAACATCAAAGTTACCATCCTGAGAGAAACATAAGTAGTAAGGAGTCCCAATCGTAGCTCTATGGCTCCACATGATGTAGAAACGTACTTGTAGTGTATGTAATGATCAAGACGGACCCATACTTAGCCAAACATGCATTAGGTTATCCAAGGGACTATGAGGAGCAACATGTGTGACATGATTCTCATTCCTTGAGAGGAACATCAAAGCTACCATCCTGAGAGAAACATAAGTAGTAAGGAGTCCCAATCGTAGCTCTATGCCTCCACACAATGTAGGAACATACTTGTAGTGTATGTAATGATCAAGACGGACCCATACTTAGCCAAACATGCATTAGGTTCTCCACGGGACTATGAGGAGCAACATGTGTGACATGATTCTCATTCCTTGAGAGGAACATCAAAGCTACCATCTTGAGAGAAACATAAGTAGTAAGGAGTCCCAATCGTAGCTCTATGGCTCCACACAATGTAGAAACATACTTGTAGTGTATGTAATGATCAAGACGGATCCATACTTAGCCAAACATGCATTAGGTTCTCCACGGGACTATGAGGAGCAACATGTGTGACATGATTCTCATTCCTTGAGAGGAACATCAAAGCTACCATCCTGAGAGAAACATAAGTAGTAAGGAGTCCCAATCGTAGCTCTATGGCTCCACACAATGTAGAAACATACTTGTAGTGTATGTAATGATCAAGACGGACCCATACTTAGCCAAACATGCATTAGGTTCTCCACGGGACTATGAGGACCAACATGTGTGACATGATTCTCATTCCTTGAGAGGAACATCAAAGCTACCATCCTGAGAGAAACATAAGTAGTAAGGAGTCCCAATCGTAGCTCTATGCCTCCACACAATGTAGAAACATACTTGTAGTGTATGTAATGATCAAGACGGACCCATACTTAGCCACACATGCATTAGGTTATCCAAGGGACTATGAGGAGCAACATGTGTGACATGATTCTCATTCCTTGAGAGGAACATCAAAGCTACCATCTTGAGAGAAACATAAGTAGTAAGGAGTCACAATCGTAGCTCTATGGCTCCACACAATGTAGAAACATACTTGTAGTGTATGTAATGATCAAGACGGACACATACTTAGCCAAACATGCATTAGGTTCTCCACGGGACAATTGAGGAGCAACATGTGTGACATGATTCTCATTCCTTGAGAGGAACATCAAAGCTACCATCCTGAGAGAAACATAAGTAGTAAGGAGTCCCAATCGTAGCTCTATGGCTCCACACAATGTAGAAACATACTTGTAGTGTATGTAATGATCAAGACGGACCCATACTTAGCCAAACATGCATTAGGTTCTCCATGGGACTATGAGGAGCAACATGTGTGACATGATTCTCATTCCTTGAGAGGAACATCAAAGCTACCATCCTGAGAGAAACATAAGTAGTAAGGAGTCCCAATCGTAACTCTATGCCTCTACACAATGTAGGAACATACTTGTAGTGTATGTAATGATCAAGATGGACCCATACTTAGCCAAACATGCATTAGGTTCTCCACGGGACTATGAGGAGCAACATGTGTGACATGATTCTCATTCCTTGAGAGGAACATCAAAGTTACCATCCTGAGAGAAACATAAGTAGTAAGGAGTCCCAATCGTAGCTCTATGGCTCCACACAATGTAGAAACATACTTGTAGTGTATGTAATGATCAAGACGGATCCATACTTAGCCAAACATGCATTAGGTTCTCCATGGGACTATGAGGAGCAACATGTGTGACATGATTCTCATTCCTTGAGAGGAACATCAAAGTTACCATCCTGAGAGAAACATAAGTAGTAAGGAGTCCCAATCGTAGCTCTATGGCTCCACATGATGTAGAAACATACTTGTAGTGTATGTAATGATCAAGACGGACCCATACTTAGCCAAACATGCATTAGGTTATCCAAGGGACTATGAGGAGCAACATGTGTGACATGATTCTCATTCCTTGAGAGGAACATCAAAGCTACCATCCTGAGAGAAACATAAGTAGTAAGGAGTCCCAATCGTAGCTCTATGCCTCCACACAATGTAGGAACATACTTGTAGTGTATGTAATGATCAAGACGGACCCATACTTAGCCAAACATGCATTAGGTTCTCCACGGGACTATGAGGAGCAACATGTGTGACATGATTCTCATTCCTTGAGAGGAACATCAAAGCTACCATCTTGAGAGAAACATAAGTAGTAAGGAGTCCCAATCGTAGCTCTATGGCTCCACACAATGTAGAAACATACTTGTAGTGTATGTAATGATCAAGACGGATCCATACTTAGCCAAACATGCATTAGGTTCTCCACGGGACTATGAGGAGCAACATGTGTGACATGATTCTCATTCCTTGAGAGGAACATCAAAGCTACCATCTTGAGAGAAACATAAGTAGTAAGGAGTCCCAATCGTAGCTCTATGGCTCCACACAATGTAGAAACATACTTGTAGTGTATGTAATGATCAAGACGGACCCATACTTAGCCAAACATGCATTAGGTTCTCCACGGGACTATGAGGACCAACATGTGTGACATGATTCTCATTCCTTGAGAGGAACATCAAAGCTACCATCCTGAGAGAAACATAAGTAGTAAGGAGTCCCAATCGTAGCTCTATGCCTCCACACAATGTAGAAACATACTTGTAGTGTATGTAATGATCAAGACGGACCCATACTTAGCCAAACATGCATTAGGTTATCCAAGGGACTATGAGGAGCAACATGTGTGACATGATTCTCATTCCTTGAGAGGAACATCAAAGCTACCATCTTGAGAGAAACATAAGTAGTAAGGAGTCACAATCGTAGCTCTATGGCTCCACACAATGTAGAAACATACTTGTAGTGTATGTAATGATCAAGACGGACACATACTTAGCCAAACATGCATTAGGTTCTCCACGGGACTATGAGGAGCAACATGTGTGACATGATTCTCATTCCTTGAGAGGAACATCAAAGCTACCATCCTGAGAGAAACATAAGTAGTAAGGAGTCCCAATCGTAGCTCTATGGCTCCACACAATGTAGAAACATACTTGTAGTGTATGTAATGATCAAGACGGACCCATACTTAGCCAAACATGCATTAGGTTCTCCATGGGACTATGAGGAGCAACATGTGTGACATGATTCTCATTCCTTGAGAGGAACATCAAAGCTACCATCCTGAGAGAAACATAAGTAGTAAGGAGTCCCAATCGTAACTCTATGCCTCCACACAATGTAGGAACATACTTGTAGTGTATGTAATGATCAAGACGGACCCATACTTAGCCAAACATGCATTAGGTTCTCCACGGGACTATGAGGAGCAACATGTGTGACATGATTCTCATTCCTTGAGAGGAACATCAAAGTTACCATCCTGAGAGAAACATAAGTAGTAAGGAGTCCCAATCGTAGCTCTATGGCTCCACACAATGTAGAAACATACTTGTAGTGTATGTAATGATCAAGACGGATCCATACTTAGCCAAACATGCATTAGGTTCTCCATGGGACTATGAGGAGCAACATGTGTGACATGATTCTCATTCCTTGAGAGGAACATCAAAGTTACCATCCTGAGAGAAACATAAGTAGTAAGGAGTCCCAATCGTAGCTCTATGGCTCCACATGATGTAGAAACATACTTGTAGTGTATGTAATGATCAAGACGGACCCATACTTAGCCAAACATGCATTAGGTTATCCAAGGGACTATGAGGAGCAACATGTGTGACATGATTCTCATTCCTTGAGAGGAACATCAAAGCTACCATCCTGAGAGAAACATAAGTAGTAAGGAGTCCCAATCGTAGCTCTATGCCTCCACACAATGTAGGAACATACTTGTAGTGTATGTAATGATCAAGACGGACCCATACTTAGCCAAACATGCATTAGGTTCTCCACGGGACTATGAGGAGCAACATGTGTGACATGATTCTCATTCCTTGAGAGGAACATCAAAGCTACCATCTTGAGAGAAACATAAGTAGTAAGGAGTCCCAATCGTAGCTCTATGGCTCCACACAATGTAGAAACATACTTGTAGTGTATGTAATGATCAAGACGGATCCATACTTAGCCAAACATGCATTAGGTTCTCCACGGGACTATGAGGAGCAACATGTGTGACATGATTCTCATTCCTTGAGAGGAACATCAAAGCTACCATCCTGAGAGAAACATAAGTAGTAAGGAGTCCCAATCGTAGCTCTATGGCTCCACACAATGTAGAAACATACTTGTAGTGTATGTAATGATCAAGACGGACCCATACTTAGCCAAACATGCATTAGGTTCTCCACGGGACTATGAGGACCAACATGTGTGACATGATTCTCATTCCTTGAGAGGAACATCAAAGCTACCATCCTGAGAGAAACATAAGTAGTAAGGAGTCCCAATCGTAGCTCTATGCCTCCACACAATGTAGAAACATACTTGTAGTGTATGTAATGATCAAGACGGACCCATACTTAGCCAAACATGCATTAGGTTATCCAAGGGACTATGAGGAGCAACATGTGTGACATGATTCTCATTCCTTGAGAGGAACATCAAAGCTACCATCTTGAGAGAAACATAAGTAGTAAGGAGTCCCAATCGTAGCTCTATGGCTCCACACAATGTAGAAACATACTTGTAGTGTATGTAATGATCAAGACGGACACATACTTAGCCAAACATGCATTAGGTTCTCCACGGGACTATGAGGAGCAACATGTGTGACATGATTCTCATTCCTTGAGAGGAACATCAAAGCTACCATCCTGAGAGAAACATAAGTAGTAAGGAGTCCCAATCGTAGCTCTATGGCTCCACACAATGTAGAAACATACTTGTAGTGTATGTAATGATCAAGACGGACCCATACTTAGCCAAACATGCATTAGGTTCTCCATGGGACTATGAGGAGCAACATGTGTGACATGATTCTCATTCCTTGAGAGGAACATCAAAGCTACCATCCTGAGAGAAACATAAGTAGTAAGGAGTCCCAATCGTAACTCTATGCCTCCACACAATGTAGGAACATACTTGTAGTGTATGTAATGATCAAGACGGACCCATACTTAGCCAAACATGCATTAGGTTCTCCACGGGACTATGAGGAGCAACATGTGTGACATGATTCTCATTCCTTGAGAGGAACATCAAAGTTACCATCGTAGCTCTATGGCTCCGCATGATGTAGAAACATACTTGTAGTGTATGTAATGATCAAGACGGACCCATACTTAGCCAAACATGCATTAGGTTATCCAAGGGACTATGAGGAGCAACATGTGTGACATGATTCTCATTCCTTGAGAGGAACATCAAAGCTACCATCTTGAGAGAAACATAAGTAGTAAGGAGTCCCAATCGTAGCTCTATGGCTCCACACAATGTAGAAACATACTTGTAGTGTATGTAATTATCAAGACGGATCCATACTTAGCCAAACATGCATTAGGTTCTCCACGGGACTATGAGGAGCAACATGTGTGACATGATTCTCATTCCTTGAGAGGAACAACAAAGCTACCATCCTGAGAGAAACATAAGTAGTAAGGAGTCCCAATCGTAGCTCTATGGCTCCACACAATGTAGAAACATACTTGTAGTGTATGTAATGATCAAGACGGACCCATACTTAGCCAAACATGCATTAGGTTCTCCATGGGACTATGAGGAGCAACATGTGTGACATGATTCTCATTCCTTGAGAGGAACATCAAAGCTACCATCCTGAGAGAAACATAAGTAGTAAGGAGTCCCAATCGTAACTCTATGGCTCCACACAATGTAGGAACATACTTGTAGTGTATGTAATGATCAAGACGGACCCATACTTAGCCAAACATGCATTAGGTTCTCCACGGGACTATGAGGAGCAACATGTGTGACATGATTCTCATTCCTTGAGAGGAACATCAAAGTTACCATCCTGAGAGAAACATAAGTAGTAAGGAGTCCCAATCGTAGCTCTATGGCTCCACACAATGTAGAAACATACTTGTAGTGTATGTAATGATCAAGACGGATCCATACTTAGCCAAACATGCATTAGGTTATCCAAGGGACTATGAGGAGCAACATGTGTGACATGATTCTCATTCCTTGAGAGGAACATTAAAGCTACCATCTTGAGAGAAACATAAGTAGTAAGGAGTCCCAATCGTAGCTCTATGGCTCCACACAATGTAGAAACATACTTGTAGTGTATGTAATGATCAAGACGGACACATACTTAGCCAAACATGCATTAGGTTCTCCACGGGACTATGAGGAGCAACATGTGTGACATGATTCTCATTCCTTGAGAGGAACATCAAAGCTACCATCCTGAGAGAAACATAAGTAGTAAGGAGTCCCAATCGTAGCTCTATGGCTCCACACAATGTAGAAACATACTTGTAGTGTATGTAATGATCAAGACGGATCCATACTTAGCCAAACATGCATTAGGTTCTCCACGGGACTATGGGGAGCAACATGTGTGACATGATTCTCATTCCTTGAGAGGAACATCAAAGTTACCATCCTGAGAGAAACATAAGTAGTAAGGAGTCCCAATCGTAGCTCTATGGCTCCGCATGATGTAGAAACATACTTGTAGTGTATGTAATGATCAAGACGGACCCATACTTAGCCAAACATGCATTAGGTTATCCAAGGGACTATGAGGAGCAACATGTGTGACATGATTCTCATTCCTTGAGAGGAACATCAAAGCTACCATCTTGAGAGAAACATAAGTAGTAAGGAGTCCCAATCGTAGCTCTATGGCTCCACACAATGTAGAAACATACTTGTAGTGTATGTAATGATCAAGACGGACACATACTTAGCCAAACATGCATTAGGTTCTCCACGGGACTATGAGGAGCAACATGTGTGACATGATTCTCATTCCTTGAGAGGAACATCAAAGCTACCATCCTGAGAGAAACATAAGTAGTAAGGAGTCCCAATCGTAGCTCTATGGCTCCACACAATGTAGAAACATACTTGTAGTGTATGTAATGATCAAGACGGACCCATACTTAGCCAAACATGCATTAGGTTCTCCATGGGACTATGAGGAGCAACATGTGTGACATGATTCTCATTCCTTGAGAGGAACATCAAAGCTACCATCCTGAGAGAAACATAAGTAGTAAGGAGTCCCAATCGTAACTCTATGCCTCTACACAATGTAGGAACATACTTGTAGTGTATGTAATGATCAAGATGGACCCATACTTAGCCAAACATGCATTAGGTTCTCCACGGGACTATGAGGAGCAACATGTGTGACATGATTCTCATTCCTTGAGAGGAACATCAAAGTTACCATCCTGAGAGAAACATAAGTAGTAAGGAGTCCCAATCGTAGCTCTATGGCTCCACACAATGTAGAAACATACTTGTAGTGTATGTAATGATCAAGACGGATCCATACTTAGCCAAACATGCATTAGGTTCTCCATGGGACTATGAGGAGCAACATGTGTGACATGATTCTCATTCCTTGAGAGGAACATCAAAGTTACCATCCTGAGAGAAACATAAGTAGTAAGGAGTCCCAATCGTAGCTCTATGGCTCCACATGATGTAGAAACATACTTGTAGTGTATGTAATGATCAAGACGGACCCATACTTAGCCAAACATGCATTAGGTTATCCAAGGGACTATGAGGAGCAACATGTGTGACATGATTCTCATTCCTTGAGAGGAACATCAAAGCTACCATCCTGAGAGAAACATAAGTAGTAAGGAGTCCCAATCGTAGCTCTATGCCTCCACACAATGTAGGAACATACTTGTAGTGTATGTAATGATCAAGACGGACCCATACTTAGCCAAACATGCATTAGGTTCTCCACGGGACTATGAGGAGCAACATGTGTGACATGATTCTCATTCCTTGAGAGGAACATCAAAGCTACCATCTTGAGAGAAACATAAGTAGTAAGGAGTCCCAATCGTAGCTCTATGGCTCCACACAATGTAGAAACATACTTGTAGTGTATGTAATGATCAAGACGGATCCATACTTAGCCAAACATGCATTAGGTTCTCCACGGGACTATGAGGAGCAACATGTGTGACATGATTCTCATTCCTTGAGAGGAACATCAAAGCTACCATCCTGAGAGAAACATAAGTAGTAAGGAGTCCCAATCGTAGCTCTATGGCTCCACACAATGTAGAAACATACTTGTAGTGTATGTAATGATCAAGACGGACCCATACTTAGCCAAACATGCATTAGGTTCTCCACGGGACTATGAGGACCAACATGTGTGACATGATTCTCATTCCTTGAGAGGAACATCAAAGCTACCATCCTGAGAGAAACATAAGTAGTAAGGAGTCCCAATCGTAGCTCTATGCCTCCACACAATGTAGAAACATACTTGTAGTGTATGTAATGATCAAGACGGACCCATACTTAGCCAAACATGCATTAGGTTATCCAAGGGACTATGAGGAGCAACATGTGTGACATGATTCTCATTCCTTGAGAGGAACATCAAAGCTACCATCTTGAGAGAAACATAAGTAGTAAGGAGTCACAATCGTAGCTCTATGGCTCCACACAATGTAGAAACATACTTGTAGTGTATGTAATGATCAAGACGGACACATACTTAGCCAAACATGCATTAGGTTCTCCACGGGACTATGAGGAGCAACATGTGTGACATGATTCTCATTCCTTGAGAGGAACATCAAAGCTACCATCCTGAGAGAAACATAAGTAGTAAGGAGTCCCAATCGTAGCTCTATGGCTCCACACAATGTAGAAACATACTTGTAGTGTATGTAATGATCAAGACGGACCCATACTTAGCCAAACATGCATTAGGTTCTCCATGGGACTATGAGGAGCAACATGTGTGACATGATTCTCATTCCTTGAGAGGAACATCAAAGCTACCATCCTGAGAGAAACATAAGTAGTAAGGAGTCCCAATCGTAACTCTATGCCTCCACACAATGTAGGAACATACTTGTAGTGTATGTAATGATCAAGACGGACCCATACTTAGCCAAACATGCATTAGGTTCTCCACGGGACTATGAGGAGCAACATGTGTGACATGATTCTCATTCCTTGAGAGGAACATCAAAGTTACCATCCTGAGAGAAACATAAGTAGTAAGGAGTCCCAATCGTAGCTCTATGGCTCCACACAATGTAGAAACATACTTGTAGTGTATGTAATGATCAAGACGGATCCATACTTAGCCAAACATGCATTAGGTTCTCCATGGGACTATGAGGAGCAACATGTGTGACATGATTCTCATTCCTTGAGAGGAACATCAAAGTTACCATCCTGAGAGAAACATAAGTAGTAAGGAGTCCCAATCGTAGCTCTATGGCTCCACATGATGTAGAAACATACTTGTAGTGTATGTAATGATCAAGACGGACCCATACTTAGCCAAACATGCATTAGGTTATCCAAGGGACTATGAGGAGCAACATGTGTGACATGATTCTCATTCCTTGAGAGGAACATCAAAGCTACCATCCTGAGAGAAACATAAGTAGTAAGGAGTCCCAATCGTAGCTCTATGCCTCCACACAATGTAGGAACATACTTGTAGTGTATGTAATGATCAAGACGGACCCATACTTAGCCAAACATGCATTAGGTTCTCCACGGGACTATGAGGAGCAACATGTGTGACATGATTCTCATTCCTTGAGAGGAACATCAAAGCTACCATCTTGAGAGAAACATAAGTAGTAAGGAGTCCCAATCGTAGCTCTATGGCTCCACACAATGTAGAAACATACTTGTAGTGTATGTAATGATCAAGACGGATCCATACTTAGCCAAACATGCATTAGGTTCTCCACGGGACTATGAGGAGCAACATGTGTGACATGATTCTCATTCCTTGAGAGGAACATCAAAGCTACCATCCTGAGAGAAACATAAGTAGTAAGGAGTCCCAATCGTAGCTCTATGGCTCCACACAATGTAGAAACATACTTGTAGTGTATGTAATGATCAAGACGGACCCATACTTAGCCAAACATGCATTAGGTTCTCCACGGGACTATGAGGACCAACATGTGTGACATGATTCTCATTCCTTGAGAGGAACATCAAAGCTACCATCCTGAGAGAAACATAAGTAGTAAGGAGTCCCAATCGTAGCTCTATGCCTCCACACAATGTAGAAACATACTTGTAGTGTATGTAATGATCAAGACGGACCCATACTTAGCCAAACATGCATTAGGTTATCCAAGGGACTATGAGGAGCAACATGTGTGACATGATTCTCATTCCTTGAGAGGAACATCAAAGCTACCATCTTGAGAGAAACATAAGTATTAAGGAGTCCCAATCGTAGCTCTATGGCTCCACACAATGTAGAAACATACTTGTAGTGTATGTAATGATCAAGACGGACACATACTTAGCCAAACATGCATTAGGTTCTCCACGGGACTATGAGGAGCAACATGTGTGACATGATTCTCATTCCTTGAGAGGAACATCAAAGCTACCATCCTGAGAGAAACATAAGTAGTAAGGAGTCCCAATCGTAGCTCTATGGCTCCACACAATGTAGAAACATACTTGTAGTGTATGTAATGATCAAGACGGACCCATACTTAGCCAAACATGCATTAGGTTCTCCATGGGACTATGAGGAGCAACATGTGTGACATGATTCTCATTCCTTGAGAGGAACATCAAAGCTACCATCCTGAGAGAAACATAAGTAGTAAGGAGTCCCAATCGTAACTCTATGCCTCCACACAATGTAGGAACATACTTGTAGTGTATGTAATGATCAAGACGGACCCATACTTAGCCAAACATGCATTAGGTTCTCCACGGGACTATGAGGAGCAACATGTGTGACATGATTCTCATTCCTTGAGAGGAACATCAAAGTTACCATCGTAGCTCTATGGCTCCGCATGATGTAGAAACATACTTGTAGTGTATGTAATGATCAAGACGGACCCATACTTAGCCAAACATGCATTAGGTTATCCAAGGGACTATGAGGAGCAACATGTGTGACATGATTCTCATTCCTTGAGAGGAACATCAAAGCTACCATCTTGAGAGAAACATAAGTAGTAAGGAGTCCCAATCGTAGCTCTATGGCTCCACACAATGTAGAAACATACTTGTAGTGTATGTAATTATCAAGACGGATCCATACTTAGCCAAACATGCATTAGGTTCTCCACGGGACTATGAGGAGCAACATGTGTGACATGATTCTCATTCCTTGAGAGGAACAACAAAGCTACCATCCTGAGAGAAACATAAGTAGTAAGGAGTCCCAATCGTAGCTCTATGGCTCCACACAATGTAGAAACATACTTGTAGTGTATGTAATGATCAAGACGGACCCATACTTAGCCAAACATGCATTAGGTTCTCCATGGGACTATGAGGAGCAACATGTGTGACATGATTCTCATTCCTTGAGAGGAACATCAAAGCTACCATCCTGAGAGAAACATAAGTAGTAAGGAGTCCCAATCGTAACTCTATGGCTCCACACAATGTAGGAACATACTTGTAGTGTATGTAATGATCAAGACGGACCCATACTTAGCCAAACATGCATTAGGTTCTCCACGGGACTATGAGGAGCAACATGTGTGACATGATTCTCATTCCTTGAGAGGAACATCAAAGTTACCATCCTGAGAGAAACATAAGTAGTAAGGAGTCCCAATCGTAGCTCTATGGCTCCACACAATGTAGAAACATACTTGTAGTGTATGTAATGATCAAGACGGATCCATACTTAGCCAAACATGCATTAGGTTATCCAAGGGACTATGAGGAGCAACATGTGTGACATGATTCTCATTCCTTGAGAGGAACATTAAAGCTACCATCTTGAGAGAAACATAAGTAGTAAGGAGTCCCAATCGTAGCTCTATGGCTCCACACAATGTAGAAACATACTTGTAGTGTATGTAATGATCAAGACGGACACATACTTAGCCAAACATGCATTAGGTTCTCCACGGGACTATGAGGAGCAACATGTGTGACATGATTCTCATTCCTTGAGAGGAACATCAAAGCTACCATCCTGAGAGAAACATAAGTAGTAAGGAGTCCCAATCGTAGCTCTATGGCTCCACACAATGTAGAAACATACTTGTAGTGTATGTAATGATCAAGACGGATCCATACTTAGCCAAACATGCATTAGGTTCTCCACGGGACTATGGGGAGCAACATGTGTGACATGATTCTCATTCCTTGAGAGGAACATCAAAGTTACCATCCTGAGAGAAACATAAGTAGTAAGGAGTCCCAATCGTAGCTCTATGGCTCCGCATGATGTAGAAACATACTTGTAGTGTATGTAATGATCAAGACGGACCCATACTTAGCCAAACATGCATTAGGTTATCCAAGGGACTATGAGGAGCAACATGTGTGACATGATTCTCATTCCTTGAGAGGAACATCAAAGCTACCATCTTGAGAGAAACATAAGTAGTAAGGAGTCCCAATCGTAGCTCTATGGCTCCACACAATGTAGAAACATACTTGTAGTGTATGTAATGATCAAGACGGATCCATACTTAGCCAAACATGCATTAGGTTCTCCACGGGACTATGAGGAGCAACATGTGTGACATGATTCTCATTCCTTGAGAGGAACAACAAAGCTACCATCCTGAGAGAAACATAAGTAGTAAGGAGTCCCAATCGTAGCTCTATGCCTCCACACAATGTAGAAACATACTTGTAGTGTATGTAATGATCAAGACGGACCCATACTTAGCCAAACATGCATTAGGTTCTCCACGGGACTATGAGGAGCAACATGTGTGACATGATTCTCATTCCTTGAGAGGAACATCAAAGTTACCATCCTGAGAGAAACATAAGTAGTAAGGAGTCCCAGTCGCAGCTCTATGGCTCCACATGATGTAGAAACATACTTGTAGTGTATGTAATGATCAAGACGGACCCATACTTAGCCAAACATGCATTAGGTTATCCAAGGGACTATGAGGAGCAACATGTGTGACATGATTCTCATTCCTTGAGAGGAACAACAAAGCTACCATCTTGAGAGAAACATAAGTAGTAAGGAGTCCCAATCGTAGCTCTATGGCTCCACACAATGTAGAAACATACTTGTAGTGTATGTAATGATCAAGACGGACACATACTTAGCCAAACATGCATTAGGTTCTCCACGGGACTATGAGGAGCAACATGTGTGACATGATTCTCATTCCTTGAGAGGAACATCAAAGCTACCATCCTGAGAGAAACATAAGTAGTAAGGAGTCCCAATCGTAGCTCTATGGCTCCACACAATGTAGAAACATACTTGTAGTGTATGTAATGATCAAGACGGACCCATACTTAGCCAAACATGCATTAGGTTATCCAAGGGACTATGAGGAGCAACATGTGTGACATGATTCTCATTCCTTGAGAGGAACATCAAAGCTACCATCTTGAGAGAAACATAAGTAGTAAGGAGTCCCAATCGTAGCTCTATGCCTCCACACAATGTAGAAACATACTTGTAGTGTATGTAATGATCAAGACGGACCCATACTTAGCCAAACATGCATTAGGTTATCCAAGGGACTATGAGGAGCAACATGTGTGACATGATTCTCATTCCTTGAGAGGAACATCAAAGCTACCATCTTGAGAGAAACATAAGTAGTAAGGAGTCACAATCGTAGCTCTATGGCTCCACACAATGTAGAAACATACTTGTAGTGTATGTAATGATCAAGACGGACACATACTTAGCCAAACATGCATTAGGTTCTCCACGGGACTATGAGGAGCAACATGTGTGACATGATTCTCATTCCTTGAGAGGAACATCAAAGCTACCATCCTGAGAGAAACATAAGTAGTAAGGAGTCCCAATCGTAGCTCTATGGCTCCACACAATGTAGAAACATACTTGTAGTGTATGTAATGATCAAGACGGACCCATACTTAGCCAAACATGCATTAGGTTCTCCATGGGACTATGAGGAGCAACATGTGTGACATGATTCTCATTCCTTGAGAGGAACATCAAAGCTACCATCCTGAGAGAAACATAAGTAGTAAGGAGTCCCAATCGTAGCTCTATGGCTCCACACAATGTAGAAACATACTTGTAGTGTATGTAATGATCAAGACGGACACATACTTAGCCAAACATGCATTAGGTTCTCCACGGGACTATGAGGAGCAACATGTGTGACATGATTCTCATTCCTTGAGAGGAACATCAAAGCTACCATCCTGAGAGAAACATAAGTAGTAAGGAGTCCCAATCGTAGCTCTATGGCTCCACACAATGTAGAAACATACTTGTAGTGTATGTAATGATCAAGACGGACCCATACTTAGCCAAACATGCATTAGGTTATCCAAGGGACTATGAGGAGCAACATGTGTGACATGATTCTCATTCCTTGAGAGGAACATCAAAGCTACCATCTTGAGAGAAACATAAGTAGTAAGGAGTCCCAATCGTAGCTCTATGGCTCCACACAATGTAGAAACATACTTGTAGTGTATGTAATGATCAAGACGGACACATACTTAGCCAAACATGCATTAGGTTCTCCACGGGACTATGAGGAGCAACATGTGTGACATGATTCTCATTCCTTGAGAGGAACATCAAAGCTACCATCCTGAGAGAAACATAAGTAGTAAGGAGTCCCAATCGTAGCTCTATGGCTCCACACAATGTAGAAACATACTTGTAGTGTATGTAATGATCAAGACGGACCCATACTTAGCCAAACATGCATTAGGTTCTCCATGGGACTATGAGGAGCAACATGTGTGACATGATTCTCATTCCTTGAGAGGAACATCAAAGCTACCATCCTGAGAGAAACATAAGTAGTAAGGAGTCCCAATCGTAACTCTATGCCTCCACACAATGTAGGAACATACTTGTAGTGTATGTAATGATCAAGACGGACCCATACTTAGCCAAACATGCATTAGGTTCTCCACGGGACTATGAGGAGCAACATGTGTGACATGATTCTCATTCCTTGAGAGGAACATCAAAGTTACCATCGTAGCTCTATGGCTCCGCATGATGTAGAAACATACTTGTAGTGTATGTAATGATCAAGACGGACCCATACTTAGCCAAACATGCATTAGGTTATCCAAGGGACTATGAGGAGCAACATGTGTGACATGATTCTCATTCCTTGAGAGGAACATCAAAGCTACCATCTTGAGAGAAACATAAGTAGTAAGGAGTCCCAATCGTAGCTCTATGGCTCCACACAATGTAGAAACATACTTGTAGTGTATGTAATTATCAAGACGGATCCATACTTAGCCAAACATGCATTAGGTTCTCCACGGGACTATGAGGAGCAACATGTGTGACATGATTCTCATTCCTTGAGAGGAACAACAAAGCTACCATCCTGAGAGAAACATAAGTAGTAAGGAGTCCCAATCGTAGCTCTATGGCTCCACACAATGTAGAAACATACTTGTAGTGTATGTAATGATCAAGACGGACCCATACTTAGCCAAACATGCATTAGGTTCTCCATGGGACTATGAGGAGCAACATGTGTGACATGATTCTCATTCCTTGAGAGGAACATCAAAGCTACCATCCTGAGAGAAACATAAGTAGTAAGGAGTCCCAATCGTAACTCTATGCCTCCACACAATGTAGGAACATACTTGTAGTGTATGTAATGATCAAGACGGACCCATACTTAGCCAAACATGCATTAGGTTCTCCACGGGACTATGAGGAGCAACATGTGTGACATGATTCTCATTCCTTGAGAGGAACATCAAAGTTACCATCGTAGCTCTATGGCTCCGCATGATGTAGAAACATACTTGTAGTGTATGTAATGATCAAGACGGACCCATACTTAGCCAAACATGCATTAGGTTATCCAAGGGACTATGAGGAGCAACATGTGTGACATGATTCTCATTCCTTGAGAGGAACATCAAAGCTACCATCTTGAGAGAAACATAAGTAGTAAGGAGTCCCAATCGTAGCTCTATGGCTCCACACAATGTAGAAACATACTTGTAGTGTATGTAATTATCAAGACGGATCCATACTTAGCCAAACATGCATTAGGTTCTCCACGGGACTATGAGGAGCAACATGTGTGACATGATTCTCATTCCTTGAGAGGAACAACAAAGCTACCATCCTGAGAGAAACATAAGTAGTAAGGAGTCCCAATCGTAGCTCTATGGCTCCACACAATGTAGAAACATACTTGTAGTGTATGTAATGATCAAGACGGACCCATACTTAGCCAAACATGCATTAGGTTCTCCATGGGACTATGAGGAGCAACATGTGTGACATGATTCTCATTCCTTGAGAGGAACATCAAAGCTACCATCCTGAGAGAAACATAAGTAGTAAGGAGTCCCAATCGTAACTCTATGGCTCCACACAATGTAGGAACATACTTGTAGTGTATGTAATGATCAAGACGGACCCATACTTAGCCAAACATGCATTAGGTTCTCCACGGGACTATGAGGAGCAACATGTGTGACATGATTCTCATTCCTTGAGAGGAACATCAAAGTTACCATCCTGAGAGAAACATAAGTAGTAAGGAGTCCCAATCGTAGCTCTATGGCTCCACACAATGTAGAAACATACTTGTAGTGTATGTAATGATCAAGACGGATCCATACTTAGCCAAACATGCATTAGGTTATCCAAGGGACTATGAGGAGCAACATGTGTGACATGATTCTCATTCCTTGAGAGGAACATTAAAGCTACCATCTTGAGAGAAACATAAGTAGTAAGGAGTCCCAATCGTAGCTCTATGGCTCCACACAATGTAGAAACATACTTGTAGTGTATGTAATGATCAAGACGGACACATACTTAGCCAAACATGCATTAGGTTCTCCACGGGACTATGAGGAGCAACATGTGTGACATGATTCTCATTCCTTGAGAGGAACATCAAAGCTACCATCCTGAGAGAAACATAAGTAGTAAGGAGTCCCAATCGTAGCTCTATGGCTCCACACAATGTAGAAACATACTTGTAGTGTATGTAATGATCAAGACGGATCCATACTTAGCCAAACATGCATTAGGTTCTCCACGGGACTATGGGGAGCAACATGTGTGACATGATTCTCATTCCTTGAGAGGAACATCAAAGTTACCATCCTGAGAGAAACATAAGTAGTAAGGAGTCCCAATCGTAGCTCTATGGCTCCGCATGATGTAGAAACATACTTGTAGTGTATGTAATGATCAAGACGGACCCATACTTAGCCAAACATGCATTAGGTTATCCAAGGGACTATGAGGAGCAACATGTGTGACATGATTCTCATTCCTTGAGAGGAACATCAAAGCTACCATCTTGAGAGAAACATAAGTAGTAAGGAGTCCCAATCGTAGCTCTATGGCTCCACACAATGTAGAAACATACTTGTAGTGTATGTAATGATCAAGACGGATCCATACTTAGCCAAACATGCATTAGGTTCTCCACGGGACTATGAGGAGCAACATGTGTGACATGATTCTCATTCCTTGAGAGGAACAACAAAGCTACCATCCTGAGAGAAACATAAGTAGTAAGGAGTCCCAATCGTAGCTCTATGCCTCCACACAATGTAGAAACATACTTGTAGTGTATGTAATGATCAAGACGGACCCATACTTAGCCAAACATGCATTAGGTTCTCCACGGGACTATGAGGAGCAACATGTGTGACATGATTCTCATTCCTTGAGAGGAACATCAAAGTTACCATCCTGAGAGAAACATAAGTAGTAAGGAGTCCCAGTCGCAGCTCTATGGCTCCACATGATGTAGAAACATACTTGTAGTGTATGTAATGATCAAGACGGACCCATACTTAGCCAAACATGCATTAGGTTATCCAAGGGACTATGAGGAGCAACATGTGTGACATGATTCTCATTCCTTGAGAGGAACAACAAAGCTACCATCTTGAGAGAAACATAAGTAGTAAGGAGTCCCAATCGTAGCTCTATGGCTCCACACAATGTAGAAACATACTTGTAGTGTATGTAATGATCAAGACGGACACATACTTAGCCAAACATGCATTAGGTTCTCCACGGGACTATGAGGAGCAACATGTGTGACATGATTCTCATTCCTTGAGAGGAACATCAAAGCTACCATCCTGAGAGAAACATAAGTAGTAAGGAGTCCCAATCGTAGCTCTATGGCTCCACACAATGTAGAAACATACTTGTAGTGTATGTAATGATCAAGACGGACCCATACTTAGGCAAACATGCATTAGGTTATCCAAGGGACTATGAGGAGCAACATGTGTGACATGATTCTCATTCCTTGAGAGGAACATCAAAGCTACCATCTTGAGAGAAACATAAGTAGTAAGGAGTCCCAATCGTAGCTCTATGCCTCCACACAATGTAGAAACATACTTGTAGTGTATGTAATGATCAAGACGGACCCATACTTAGCCAAACATGCATTAGGTTATCCAAGGGACTATGAGGAGCAACATGTGTGACATGATTCTCATTCCTTGAGAGGAACATCAAAGCTACCATCTTGAGAGAAACATAAGTAGTAAGGAGTCACAATCGTAGCTCTATGGCTCCACACAATGTAGAAACATACTTGTAGTGTATGTAATGATCAAGACGGATCCATACTTAGCCAAACATGCATTAGGTTATCCAAGGGACTATGAGGAGCAACATGTGTGACATGATTCTCATTCCTTGAGAGGAACATTAAAGCTACCATCTTGAGAGAAACATAAGTAGTAAGGAGTCCCAATCGTAGCTCTATGGCTCCACACAATGTAGAAACATACTTGTAGTGTATGTAATGATCAAGACGGACCCATACTTAGCCAAACATGCATTAGGTTCTCCACGGGACTATGAGGAGCAACATGTGTGACATGATTCTCATTCCTTGAGAGGAACATCAAAGCTACCATCCTGAGAGAAACATAAGTAGTAAGGAGTCCCAGTCGCAGCTCTATGGCTCCACACAATGTAGAAACATACTTGTAGTGTATGTAATGATCAAGACGGACCCATACTTAGCCAAACATGCATTAGGTTCTCCACGGGACTATGAGGAGCAACATGTGTGACATGATTCTCATTCCTTGAGAGGAACATCAAAGCTACCATCCTGAGAGAAACATAAGTAGTAAGGAGTCCCAATCGTAGCTCTATGGCTCCACACAATGTAGAAACATACTTGTAGTGTATGTAATGATCAAGACGGACCCATACTTAGCCAAACATGCATTAGGTTATCCAAGGGACTATGAGGAGCAACATGTGTGACATGATTCTCATTCCTTGAGAGGAACATCAAAGCTACCATCTTGAGAGAAACATAAGTAGTAAGGAGTCCCAATCGTAGCTCTATGGCTCCACACAATGTAGAAACATACTTGTAGTGTATGTAATGATCAAGACGGACACATACTTAGCCAAACATGCATTAGGTTCTCCACGGGACTATGAGGAGCAACATGTGTGACATGATTCTCATTCCTTGAGAGGAACATCAAAGCTACCATCCTGAGAGAAACATAAGTAGTAAGGAGTCCCAATCGTAGCTCTATGGCTCCACACAATGTAGAAACATACTTGTAGTGTATGTAATGATCAAGACGGACCCATACTTAGCCAAACATGCATTAGGTTCTCCATGGGACTATGAGGAGCAACATGTGTGACATGATTCTCATTCCTTGAGAGGAACATCAAAGCTACCATCCTGAGAGAAACATAAGTAGTAAGGAGTCCCAATCGTAACTCTATGCCTCCACACAATGTAGGAACATACTTGTAGTGTATGTAATGATCAAGACGGACCCATACTTAGCCAAACATGCATTAGGTTCTCCACGGGACTATGAGGAGCAACATGTGTGACATGATTCTCATTCCTTGAGAGGAACATCAAAGTTACCATCGTAGCTCTATGGCTCCGCATGATGTAGAAACATACTTGTAGTGTATGTAATGATCAAGACGGACCCATACTTAGCCAAACATGCATTAGGTTATCCAAGGGACTATGAGGAGCAACATGTGTGACATGATTCTCATTCCTTGAGAGGAACATCAAAGCTACCATCTTGAGAGAAACATAAGTAGTAAGGAGTCCCAATCGTAGCTCTATGGCTCCACACAATGTAGAAACATACTTGTAGTGTATGTAATTATCAAGACGGATCCATACTTAGCCAAACATGCATTAGGTTCTCCACGGGACTATGAGGAGCAACATGTGTGACATGATTCTCATTCCTTGAGAGGAACAACAAAGCTACCATCCTGAGAGAAACATAAGTAGTAAGGAGTCCCAATCGTAGCTCTATGGCTCCACACAATGTAGAAACATACTTGTAGTGTATGTAATGATCAAGACGGACCCATACTTAGCCAAACATGCATTAGGTTCTCCATGGGACTATGAGGAGCAACATGTGTGACATGATTCTCATTCCTTGAGAGGAACATCAAAGCTACCATCCTGAGAGAAACATAAGTAGTAAGGAGTCCCAATCGTAACTCTATGGCTCCACACAATGTAGGAACATACTTGTAGTGTATGTAATGATCAAGACGGACCCATACTTAGCCAAACATGCATTAGGTTCTCCACGGGACTATGAGGAGCAACATGTGTGACATGATTCTCATTCCTTGAGAGGAACATCAAAGTTACCATCCTGAGAGAAACATAAGTAGTAAGGAGTCCCAATCGTAGCTCTATGGCTCCACACAATGTAGAAACATACTTGTAGTGTATGTAATGATCAAGACGGATCCATACTTAGCCAAACATGCATTAGGTTATCCAAGGGACTATGAGGAGCAACATGTGTGACATGATTCTCATTCCTTGAGAGGAACATTAAAGCTACCATCTTGAGAGAAACATAAGTAGTAAGGAGTCCCAATCGTAGCTCTATGGCTCCACACAATGTAGAAACATACTTGTAGTGTATGTAATGATCAAGACGGACACATACTTAGCCAAACATGCATTAGGTTCTCCACGGGACTATGAGGAGCAACATGTGTGACATGATTCTCATTCCTTGAGAGGAACATCAAAGCTACCATCCTGAGAGAAACATAAGTAGTAAGGAGTCCCAATCGTAGCTCTATGGCTCCACACAATGTAGAAACATACTTGTAGTGTATGTAATGATCAAGACGGATCCATACTTAGCCAAACATGCATTAGGTTCTCCACGGGACTATGGGGAGCAACATGTGTGACATGATTCTCATTCCTTGAGAGGAACATCAAAGTTACCATCCTGAGAGAAACATAAGTAGTAAGGAGTCCCAATCGTAGCTCTATGGCTCCGCATGATGTAGAAACATACTTGTAGTGTATGTAATGATCAAGACGGACCCATACTTAGCCAAACATGCATTAGGTTATCCAAGGGACTATGAGGAGCAACATGTGTGACATGATTCTCATTCCTTGAGAGGAACATCAAAGCTACCATCTTGAGAGAAACATAAGTAGTAAGGAGTCCCAATCGTAGCTCTATGGCTCCACACAATGTAGAAACATACTTGTAGTGTATGTAATGATCAAGACGGACACATACTTAGCCAAACATGCATTAGGTTCTCCACGGGACTATGAGGAGCAACATGTGTGACATGATTCTCATTCCTTGAGAGGAACATCAAAGCTACCATCCTGAGAGAAACATAAGTAGTAAGGAGTCCCAATCGTAGCTCTATGGCTCCACACAATGTAGAAACATACTTGTAGTGTATGTAATGATCAAGACGGACCCATACTTAGCCAAACATGCATTAGGTTATCCAAGGGACTATGAGGAGCAACATGTGTGACATGATTCTCATTCCTTGAGAGGAACATCAAAGCTACCATCTTGAGAGAAACATAAGTAGTAAGGAGTCCCAATCGTAGCTCTATGCCTCCACACAATGTAGAAACATACTTGTAGTGTATGTAATGATCAAGACGGACCCATACTTAGCCAAACATGCATTAGGTTATCCAAGGGACTATGAGGAGCAACATGTGTGACATGATTCTCATTCCTTGAGAGGAACATCAAAGCTACCATCTTGAGAGAAACATAAGTAGTAAGGAGTCACAATCGTAGCTCTATGGCTCCACACAATGTAGAAACATACTTGTAGTGTATGTAATGATCAAGACGGACACATACTTAGCCAAACATGCATTAGGTTCTCCACGGGACTATGAGGAGCAACATGTGTGACATGATTCTCATTCCTTGAGAGGAACATCAAAGCTACCATCCTGAGAGAAACATAAGTAGTAAGGAGTCCCAATCGTAGCTCTATGGCTCCACACAATGTAGAAACATACTTGTAGTGTATGTAATGATCAAGACGGACCCATACTTAGCCAAACATGCATTAGGTTCTCCATGGGACTATGAGGAGCAACATGTGTGACATGATTCTCATTCCTTGAGAGGAACATCAAAGCTACCATCCTGAGAGAAACATAAGTAGTAAGGAGTCCCAATCGTAACTCTATGCCTCCACACAATGTAGGAACATACTTGTAGTGTATGTAATGATCAAGACGGACCCATACTTAGCCAAACATGCATTAGGTTCTCCACGGGACTATGAGGAGCAACATGTGTGACATGATTCTCATTCCTTGAGAGGAACATCAAAGTTACCATCCTGAGAGAAACATAAGTAGTAAGGAGTCCCAATCGTAGCTCTATGGCTCCACACAATGTAGAAACATACTTGTAGTGTATGTAATGATCAAGACGGATCCATACTTAGCCAAACATGCATTAGGTTCTCCATGGGACTATGAGGAGCAACATGTGTGACATGATTCTCATTCCTTGAGAGGAACATCAAAGTTACCATCCTGAGAGAAACATAAGTAGTAAGGAGTCCCAATCGTAGCTCTATGGCTCCACATGATGTAGAAACATACTTGTAGTGTATGTAATGATCAAGACGGACCCATACTTAGCCAAACATGCATTAGGTTATCCAAGGGACTATGAGGAGCAACATGTGTGACATGATTCTCATTCCTTGAGAGGAACATCAAAGCTACCATCCTGAGAGAAACATAAGTAGTAAGGAGTCCCAATCGTAGCTCTATGCCTCCACACAATGTAGGAACATACTTGTAGTGTATGTAATGATCAAGACGGACCCATACTTAGCCAAACATGCATTAGGTTCTCCACGGGACTATGAGGAGCAACATGTGTGACATGATTCTCATTCCTTGAGAGGAACATCAAAGCTACCATCTTGAGAGAAACATAAGTAGTAAGGAGTCCCAATCGTAGCTCTATGGCTCCACACAATGTAGAAACATACTTGTAGTGTATGTAATGATCAAGACGGATCCATACTTAGCCAAACATGCATTAGGTTCTCCACGGGACTATGAGGAGCAACATGTGTGACATGATTCTCATTCCTTGAGAGGAACATCAAAGCTACCATCCTGAGAGAAACATAAGTAGTAAGGAGTCCCAATCGTAGCTCTATGGCTCCACACAATGTAGAAACATACTTGTAGTGTATGTAATGATCAAGACGGACCCATACTTAGCCAAACATGCATTAGGTTCTCCACGGGACTATGAGGACCAACATGTGTGACATGATTCTCATTCCTTGAGAGGAACATCAAAGCTACCATCCTGAGAGAAACATAAGTAGTAAGGAGTCCCAATCGTAGCTCTATGCCTCCACACAATGTAGAAACATACTTGTAGTGTATGTAATGATCAAGACGGACCCATACTTAGCCAAACATGCATTAGGTTATCCAAGGGACTATGAGGAGCAACATGTGTGACATGATTCTCATTCCTTGAGAGGAACATCAAAGCTACCATCTTGAGAGAAACATAAGTAGTAAGGAGTCCCAATCGTAGCTCTATGGCTCCACACAATGTAGAAACATACTTGTAGTGTATGTAATGATCAAGACGGACACATACTTAGCCAAACATGCATTAGGTTCTCCACGGGACTATGAGGAGCAACATGTGTGACATGATTCTCATTCCTTGAGAGGAACATCAAAGCTACCATCCTGAGAGAAACATAAGTAGTAAGGAGTCCCAATCGTAGCTCTATGGCTCCACACAATGTAGAAACATACTTGTAGTGTATGTAATGATCAAGACGGACCCATACTTAGCCAAACATGCATTAGGTTATCCAAGGGACTATGAGGAGCAACATGTGTGACATGATTCTCATTCCTTGAGAGGAACATCAAAGCTACCATCTTGAGAGAAACATAAGTAGTAAGGAGTCACAATCGTAGCTCTATGGCTCCACACAATGTAGAAACATACTTGTAGTGTATGTAATGATCAAGACGGACACATACTTAGCCAAACATGCATTAGGTTCTCCACGGGACTATGAGGAGCAACATGTGTGACATGATTCTCATTCCTTGAGAGGAACATCAAAGCTACCATCCTGAGAGAAACATAAGTAGTAAGGAGTCCCAATCGTAGCTCTATGGCTCCACACAATGTAGAAACATACTTGTAGTGTATGTAATGATCAAGACGGACCCATACTTAGCCAAACATGCATTAGGTTCTCCATGGGACTATGAGGAGCAACATGTGTGACATGATTCTCATTCCTTGAGAGGAACATCAAAGCTACCATCCTGAGAGAAACATAAGTAGTAAGGAGTCCCAATCGTAACTCTATGCCTCCACACAATGTAGGAACATACTTGTAGTGTATGTAATGATCAAGACGGACCCATACTTAGCCAAACATGCATTAGGTTCTCCACGGGACTATGAGGAGCAACATGTGTGACATGATTCTCATTCCTTGAGAGGAACATCAAAGTTACCATCCTGAGAGAAACATAAGTAGTAAGGAGTCCCAATCGTAGCTCTATGGCTCCACACAATGTAGAAACATACTTGTAGTGTATGTAATGATCAAGACGGATCCATACTTAGCCAAACATGCATTAGGTTCTCCATGGGACTATGAGGAGCAACATGTGTGACATGATTCTCATTCCTTGAGAGGAACATCAAAGTTACCATCCTGAGAGAAACATAAGTAGTAAGGAGTCCCAATCGTAGCTCTATGGCTCCACATGATGTAGAAACATACTTGTAGTGTATGTAATGATCAAGACGGACCCATACTTAGCCAAACATGCATTAGGTTATCCAAGGGACTATGAGGAGCAACATGTGTGACATGATTCTCATTCCTTGAGAGGAACATCAAAGCTACCATCCTGAGAGAAACATAAGTAGTAAGGAGTCCCAATCGTAGCTCTATGCCTCCACACAATGTAGGAACATACTTGTAGTGTATGTAATGATCAAGACGGACCCATACTTAGCCAAACATGCATTAGGTTCTCCACGGGACTATGAGGAGCAACATGTATGACATGATTCTCATTCCTTGAGAGGAACATCAAAGCTACCATCTTGAGAGAAACATAAGTAGTAAGGAGTCCCAATCGTAGCTCTATGGCTCCACACAATGTAGAAACATACTTGTAGTGTATGTAATGATCAAGACGGATCCATACTTAGCCAAACATGCATTAGGTTCTCCACGGGACTATGAGGAGCAACATGTGTGACATGATTCTCATTCCTTGAGAGGAACATCAAAGCTACCATCCTGAGAGAAACATAAGTAGTAAGGAGTCCCAATCGTAGCTCTATGGCTCCACACAATGTAGAAACATACTTGTAGTGTATGTAATGATCAAGACGGACCCATACTTAGCCAAACATGCATTAGGTTCTCCACGGGACTATGAGGACCAACATGTGTGACATGATTCTCATTCCTTGAGAGGAACATCAAAGCTACCATCCTGAGAGAAACATAAGTAGTAAGGAGTCCCAATCGTAGCTCTATGCCTCCACACAATGTAGAAACATACTTGTAGTGTATGTAATGATCAAGACGGACCCATACTTAGCCAAACATGCATTAGGTTATCCAAGGGACTATGAGGAGCAACATGTGTGACATGATTCTCATTCCTTGAGAGGAACATCAAAGCTACCATCTTGAGAGAAACATAAGTAGTAAGGAGTCCCAATCGTAGCTCTATGGCTCCACACAATGTAGAAACATACTTGTAGTGTATGTAATGATCAAGACGGACACATACTTAGCCAAACATGCATTAGGTTCTCCACGGGACTATGAGGAGCAACATGTGTGACATGATTCTCATTCCTTGAGAGGAACATCAAAGCTACCATCCTGAGAGAAACATAAGTAGTAAGGAGTCCCAATCGTAGCTCTATGGCTCCACACAATGTAGAAACATACTTGTAGTGTATGTAATGATCAAGACGGACCCATACTTAGCCAAACATGCATTAGGTTCTCCATGGGACTATGAGGAGCAACATGTGTGACATGATTCTCATTCCTTGAGAGGAACATCAAAGCTACCATCCTGAGAGAAACATAAGTAGTAAGGAGTCCCAATCGTAACTCTATGCCTCCACACAATGTAGGAACATACTTGTAGTGTATGTAATGATCAAGACGGACCCATACTTAGCCAAACATGCATTAGGTTCTCCACGGGACTATGAGGAGCAACATGTGTGACATGATTCTCATTCCTTGAGAGGAACATCAAAGTTACCATCGTAGCTCTATGGCTCCGCATGATGTAGAAACATACTTGTAGTGTATGTAATGATCAAGACGGACCCATACTTAGCCAAACATGCATTAGGTTATCCAAGGGACTATGAGGAGCAACATGTGTGACATGATTCTCATTCCTTGAGAGGAACATCAAAGCTACCATCTTGAGAGAAACATAAGTAGTAAGGAGTCCCAATCGTAGCTTTATGGCTCCACACAATGTAGAAACATACTTGTAGTGTATGTAATTATCAAGACGGATCCATACTTAGCCAAACATGCATTAGGTTCTCCACGGGACTATGAGGAGCAACATGTGTGACATGATTCTCATTCCTTGAGAGGAACAACAAAGCTACCATCCTGAGAGAAACATAAGTAGTAAGGAGTCCCAATCGTAGCTCTATGGCTCCACACAATGTAGAAACATACTTGTAGTGTATGTAATGATCAAGACGGACCCATACTTAGCCAAACATGCATTAGGTTCTCCATGGGACTATGAGGAGCAACATGTGTGACATGATTCTCATTCCTTGAGAGGAACATCAAAGCTACCATCCTGAGAGAAACATAAGTAGTAAGGAGTCCCAATCGTAACTCTATGGCTCCACACAATGTAGGAACATACTTGTAGTGTATGTAATGATCAAGACGGACCCATACTTAGCCAAACATGCATTAGGTTCTCCACGGGACTATGAGGAGCAACATGTGTGACATGATTCTCATTCCTTGAGAGGAACATCAAAGTTACCATCCTGAGAGAAACATAAGTAGTAAGGAGTCCCAATCGTAGCTCTATGGCTCCACACAATGTAGAAACATACTTGTAGTGTATGTAATGATCAAGACGGATCCATACTTAGCCAAACATGCATTAGGTTATCCAAGGGACTATGAGGAGCAACATGTGTGACATGATTCTCATTCCTTGAGAGGAACATCAAAGCTACCATCTTGAGAGAAACATAAGTAGTAAGGAGTCCCAATCGTAGCTCTATGGCTCCACACAATGTAGAAACATACTTGTAGTGTATGTAATGATCAAGACGGACACATACTTAGCCAAACATGCATTAGGTTCTCCACGGGACTATGAGGAGCAACATGTGTGACATGATTCTCATTCCTTGAGAGGAACATCAAAGCTACCATCCTGAGAGAAACATAAGTAGTAAGGAGTCCCAATCGTAGCTCTATGGCTCCACACAATGTAGAAACATACTTGTAGTGTATGTAATGATCAAGATGGATCCATACTTAGCCAAACATGCATTAGGTTCTCCACGGGACTATGGGGAGCAACATGTGTGACATGATTCTCATTCCTTGAGAGGAACATCAAAGTTACCATCCTGAGAGAAACATAAGTAGTAAGGAGTCCCAATCGTAGCTCTATGGCTCCGCATGATGTAGAAACATACTTGTAGTGTATGTAATGATCAAGACGGACCCATACTTAGCCAAACATGCATTAGGTTATCCAAGGGACTATGAGGAGCAACATGTGTGACATGATTCTCATTCCTTGAGAGGAACATCAAAGCTACCATCTTGAGAGAAACATAAGTAGTAAGGAGTCCCAATCGTAGCTCTATGGCTCCACACAATGTAGAAACATACTTGTAGTGTATGTAATGATCAAGACGGATCCATACTTAGCCAAACATGCATTAGGTTCTCCACGGGACTATGAGGAGCAACATGTGTGACATGATTCTCATTCCTTGAGAGGAACAACAAAGCTACCATCCTGAGAGAAACATAAGTAGTAAGGAGTCCCAATCGTAGCTCTATGCCTCCACACAATGTAGAAACATACTTGTAGTGTATGTAATGATCAAGACGGACCCATACTTAGCCAAACATGCATTAGGTTCTCCACGGGACTATGAGGAGGAACATGTGTGACATGATTCTCATTCCTTGAGAGGAACATCAAAGTTACCATCCTGAGAGAAACATAAGTAGTAAGGAGTCCCAGTCGTAGCTCTATGGCTCCACATGATGTAGAAACATACTTGTAGTGTATGTAATGATCAAGACGGACCCATACTTAGCCAAACATGCATTAGGTTATCCAAGGGACTATGAGGAGCAACATGTGTGACATGATTCTCATTCCTTGAGAGGAACAACAAAGCTACCATCTTGAGAGAAACATAAGTAGTAAGGAGTCCCAATCGTAGCTCTATGGCTCCACACAATGTAGAAACATACTTGTAGTGTATGTAATGATCAAGACGGACACATACTTAGCCAAACATGCATTAGGTTCTCCACGGGACTATGAGGAGCAACATGTGTGACATGATTCTCATTCCTTGAGAGGAACATCAAAGCTACCATCCTGAGAGAAACATAAGTAGTAAGGAGTCCCAATCGTAGCTCTATAGCTCCACACAATGTAGAAACATACTTGTAGTGTATGTAATGATCAAGACGGACCCATACTTAGCCAAACATGCATTAGGTTCTCCATGGGACTATGAGGAGCAACATGTGTGACATGATTCTCATTCCTTGAGAGGAACATCAAAGCTACCATCCTGAGAGAAACATAAGTAGTAAGGAGTCCCAATCGTAACTCTATGCCTCCACACAATGTAGGAACATACTTGTAGTGTATGTAATGATCAAGACGGACCCATACTTAGCCAAACATGCATTAGGTTCTCCACGGGACTATGAGGAGCAACATGTGTGACATGATTCTCATTCCTTGAGAGGAACATCAAAGTTACCATCCTGAGAGAAACATAAGTAGTAAGGAGTCCCAATCGTAGCTCTATGGCTCCACACAATGTAGAAACATACTTGTAGTGTATGTAATGATCAAGACGGATCCATACTTAGCCAAACATGCATTAGGTTCTCCATGGGACTATGAGGAGCAACATGTGTGACATGATTCTCATTCCTTGAGAGGAACATCAAAGTTACCATCCTGAGAGAAACATAAGTAGTAAGGAGTCCCAATCGTAGCTCTATGGCTCCACATGATGTAGAAACATACTTGTAGTGTATGTAATGATCAAGACGGACCCATACTTAGCCAAACATGCATTAGGTTATCCAAGGGACTATGAGGAGCAACATGTGTGACATGATTCTCATTCCTTGAGAGGAACATCAAAGCTACAATCCTGAGAGAAACATAAGTAGTAAGGAGTCCCAATCGTAGCTCTATGCCTCCACACAATGTAGGAACATACTTGTAGTGTATGTAATGATCAAGACGGACCCATACTTAGCCAAACATGCATTAGGTTCTCCACGGGACTATGAGGAGCAACATGTGTGACATGATTCTCATTCCTTGAGAGGAACATCAAAGCTACCATCTTGAGAGAAACATAAGTAATAAGGAGTCCCAATCGTAGCTCTATGGCTCCACACAATGTAGAAACATACTTGTAGTGTATGTAATGATCAAGACGGATCCATACTTAGCCAAACATGCATTAGGTTCTCCACGGGACTATGAGGAGCAACATGTGTGACATGATTCTCATTCCTTGAGAGGAACATCAAAGCTACCATCCTGAGAGAAACATAAGTAGTAAGGAGTCCCAATCGTAGCTCTATGGCTCCACACAATGTAGAAACATACTTGTAGTGTATGTAATGATCAAGACGGACCCATACTTAGCCAAACATGCATTAGGTTCTCCACGGGACTATGAGGACCAACATGTGTGACATGATTCTCATTCCTTGAGAGGAACATCAAAGCTACCATCCTGAGAGAAACATAAGTAGTAAGGAGTCCCAATCGTAGCTCTATGGCTCCACATGATGTAGAAACATACTTGTAGTGTATGTAATGATCAAGACGGACCCATACTTAGCCAAACATGCATTAGGTTATCCAAGGGACTATGAGGAGCAACATGTGTGACATGATTCTCATTCCTTGAGAGGAACATCAAAGCTACCATCCTGAGAGAAACATAAGTAGTAAGGAGTCCCAATCGTAGCTCTATGGCTCCACACAATGTAGAAACATACTTGTAGTGTATGTAATGATCAAGACGGACCCATACTTAGCCAAACATGCATTAGGTTCTCCATGGGACTATGAGGAGCAACATGTGTGACATGATTCTCATTCCTTGAGAGGAACATCAAAGCTACCATCCTGAGAGAAACATAAGTAGTAAAGAGTCCCAATCGTAACTCTATAGCTCCACACAATGTAGGAACATACTTGTAGTGTATGTAATGATCAAGACGGACCCATACTTAGCCAAACATGCATTAGGTTCTCCACGGGACTATGAGGAGCAACATGTGTGACATGATTCTCATTCCTTGAGAGGAACATCAAAGTTACCATCCTGAGAGAAACATAAGTAGTAAGGAGTCCCAATCGTAGCTCTATGGCTCCACACAATGTAGAAACATACTTGTAGTGTATGTAATGATCAAGACGGATCCATACTTAGCCAAACATGCATTAGGTTATCCAAGGGACTATGAGGAGCAACATGTGTGACATGATTCTCATTCCTTGAGAGGAACATCAAAGCTACCATCTTGAGAGAAACATAAGTAGTAAGGAGTCCCAATCGTAGCTCTATGGCTCCACACAATGTAGAAACATACTTGTAGTGTATGTAATGATCAAGACGGACACATACTTAGCCAAACATGCATTAGGTTCTCCACGGGACTATGAGGAGCAACATGTGTGACATGATTCTCATTCCTTGAGAGGAACATCAAAGCTACCATCCTGAGAGAAACATAAGTAGTAAGGAGTCCCAATCGTAGCTCTATGGCTCCACACAATGTAGAAACATACTTGTAGTGTATGTAATGATCAAGACGGACCCATACTTAGCCAAACATGCATTAGGTTCTCCATGGGACTATGAGGAGCAACATGTGTGACATGATTCTCATTCCTTGAGAGGAACATCAAAGCTACCATCCTGAGAGAAACATAAGTAGTAAGGAGTCCCAATCGTAACTCTATGCCTCTACACAATGTAGGAACATACTTGTAGTGTATGTAATGATCAAGACGGACCCATACTTAGCCAAACATGCATTAGGTTCTCCACGGGACTATGAGGAGCAACATGTGTGACATGATTCTCATTCCTTGAGAGGAACATCAAAGCTACCATCTTGAGAGAAACATAAGTAATAAGGAGTCCCAATCGTAGCTCTATGGCTCCACACAATGTAGAAACATACTTGTAGTGTATGTAATGATCAAGACGGATCCATACTTAGCCAAACATGCATTAGGTTCTCCATGGGACTATGAGGAGCAACATGTGTGACATGATTCTCATTCCTTGAGAGGAACATCAAAGCTACCATCCTGAGAGAAACATAAGTAGTAAGGAGTCCCAATCGTAGCTCTATGGCTCCACATGATGTAGAAACATACTTGTAGTGTATGTAATGATCAAGACGGACCCATACTTAGCCAAACATGCATTAGGTTATCCAAGGGACTATGAGGACCAACATGTGTGACATGATTCTCATTCCTTGAGAGGAACATCAAAGCTACCATCCTGAGAGAAACATAAGTAGTAAGGAGTCCCAATCGTAGCTCTATGCCTCCACACAATGTAGGAACATACTTGTAGTGTATGTAATGATCAAGACGGACCCATACTTAGCCAAACATGCATTAGGTTATCCAAGGGACTATGAGGAGCAACATGTGTGACATGATTCTCATTCCTTGAGAGGAACATCAAAGCTACCATCCTGAGAGAAACATAAGTAGTAAGGAGTCCCAATCGTAGCTCTATGGCTCCACACAATGTAGAAACATACTTGTAGTGTATGTAATGATCAAGACGGACCCATACTTAGCCAAACATGCATTAGGTTCTCCATGGGACTATGAGGAGCAACATGTGTGACATGATTCTCATTCCTTGAGAGGAACATCAAAGCTACCATCCTGAGAGAAACATAAGTAGTAAAGAGTCCCAATCGTAGCTCTATGGCTCCACACAATGTAGGAACATACTTGTAGTGTATGTAATGATCAAGACGGACCCATACTTAGCCAAACATGCATTAGGTTCTCCACGGGACTATGAGGAGCAACATGTGTGACATGATTCTCATTCCTTGAGAGGAACATCAAAGTTACCATCCTGAGAGAAACATAAGTAGTAAGGAGTCCCAATCGTAGCTCTATGGCTCCACACAATGTAGAAACATACTTGTAGTGTATGTAATGATCAAGACGGATCCATACTTAGCCAAACATGCATTAGGTTATCCAAGGGACTATGAGGAGCAACATGTGTGACATGATTCTCATTCCTTGAGAGGAACATCAAAGCTACCATCTTGAGAGAAACATAAGTAGTAAGGAGTCCCAATCGTAGCTCTATGGCTCCACACAATGTAGAAACATACTTGTAGTGTATGTAATGATCAAGACGGACACATACTTAGCCAAACATGCATTAGGTTCTCCACGGGACTATGAGGAGCAACATGTGTGACATGATTCTCATTCCTTGAGAGGAACATCAAAGCTACCATCCTGAGAGAAACATAAGTAGTAAGGAGTCCCAATCGTAGCTCTATAGCTCCACACAATGTAGAAACATACTTGTAGTGTATGTAATGATCAAGACGGACCCATACTTAGCCAAACATGCATTAGGTTCTCCATGGGACTATGAGGAGCAACATGTGTGACATGATTCTCATTCCTTGAGAGGAACATCAAAGCTACCATCCTGAGAGAAACATAAGTAGTAAGGAGTCCCAATCGTAACTCTATGCCTCTACACAATGTAGGAACATACTTGTAGTGTATGTAATGATCAAGACGGACCCATACTTAGCCAAACATGCATTAGGTTCTCCACGGGACTATGAGGAGCAACATGTGTGACATGATTCTCATTCCTTGAGAGGAACATCAAAGTTACCATCCTGAGAGAAACATAAGTAGTAAGGAGTCCCAATCGTAGCTCTATGGCTCCACACAATGTAGAAACATACTTGTAGTGTATGTAATGATCAAGACGGATCCATACTTAGCCAAACATGCATTAGGTTCTCCATGGGACTATGAGGAGCAACATGTGTGACATGATTCTCATTCCTTGAGAGGAACATCAAAGTTACCATCCTGAGAGAAACATAAGTAGTAAGGAGTCCCAATCGTAGCTCTATGGCTCCACATGATGTAGAAACATACTTGTAGTGTATGTAATGATCAAGACGGACCCATACTTAGCCAAACATGCATTAGGTTATCCAAGGGACTATGAGGAGCAACATGTGTGACATGATTCTCATTCCTTGAGAGGAACATCAAAGCTACCATCCTGAGAGAAACATAAGTAGTAAGGAGTCCCAATCGTAGCTCTATGCCTCCACACAATGTAGGAACATACTTGTAGTGTATGTAATGATCAAGACGGACCCATACTTAGCCAAACATGCATTAGGTTCTCCACGGGACTATGAGGAGCAACATGTGTGACATGATTCTCATTCCTTGAGAGGAACATCAAAGCTACCATCTTGAGAGAAACATAAGTAGTAAGGAGTCCCAATCGTAGCTCTATGGCTCCACACAATGTAGAAACATACTTGTAGTGTATGTAATGATCAAGACGGATCCATAC
This sequence comes from Erythrophleum ivorense, assembly GCA_026724425.1. Taxonomy (NCBI): domain Eukaryota; kingdom Viridiplantae; phylum Streptophyta; class Magnoliopsida; order Fabales; family Fabaceae; genus Erythrophleum; species Erythrophleum ivorense. The sequence goes on along the minus strand of JAIUCV010000066.1, from coordinate 9,755,627 downwards.
TTAGCCAAACATGCATTAGGTTCTCCACGGGACTATGAGGAGCAACATGTGTGACATGATTCTCATTCCTTGAGAGGAACATCAAAGCTACCATCCTGAGAGAAACATAAGTAGTAAGGAGTCCCAATCGTAGCTCTATGGCTCCACACAATGTAGAAACATACTTGTAGTGTATGTAATGATCAAGACGGACCCATACTTAGCCAAACATGCATTAGGTTCTCCACGGGACTATGAGGACGAACATGTGTGACATGATTCTCATTCCTTGAGAGGAACATCAAAGCTACCATCCTGAGAGAAACATAAGTAGTAAGGAGTCCCAATCGTAGCTCTATGCCTCCACACAATGTAGAAACATACTTGTAGTGTATGTAATGATCAAGACGGACCCATACTTAGCCAAACATGCATTAGGTTATCCAAGGGACTATGAGGAGCAACATGTGTGACATGATTCTCATTCCTTGAGAGGAACATCAAAGCTACCATCTTGAGAGAAACATAAGTAGTAAGGAGTCACAATCGTAGCTCTATGGCTCCACACAATGTAGAAACATACTTGTAGTGTATGTAATGATCAAGACGGACACATACTTAGCCAAACATGCATTAGGTTCTCCACGGGACTATGAGGAGCAACATGTGTGACATGATTCTCATTCCTTGAGAGGAACATCAAAGCTACCATCCTGAGAGAAACATAAGTAGTAAGGAGTCCCAATCGTAGCTCTATGGCTCCACACAATGTAGAAACATACTTGTAGTGTATGTAATGATCAAGACGGACCCATACTTAGCCAAACATGCATTAGGTTCTCCATGGGACTATGAGGAGCAACATGTGTGACATGATTCTCATTCCTTGAGAGGAACATCAAAGCTACCATCCTGAGAGAAACATAAGTAGTAAGGAGTCCCAATCGTAACTCTATGCCTCCACACAATGTAGGAACATACTTGTAGTGTATGTAATGATAAAGACGGACCCATACTTAGCCAAACATGCATTAGGTTCTCCACGGGACTATGAGGAGCAACATGTGTGACATGATTCTCATTCCTTGAGAGGAACATCAAAGTTACCATCCTGAGAGAAACATAAGTAGTAAGGAGTCCCAATCGTAGCTCTATGGCTCCACACAATGTAGAAACATACTTGTAGTGTATGTAATGATCAAGACGGATCCATAGTTAGCCAAACATGCATTAGGTTCTCCATGGGACTATGAGGAGCAACATGTGTGACATGATTCTCATTCCTTGAGAGGAACATCAAAGTTACCATCCTGAGAGAAACATAAGTAGTAAGGAGTCCCAATCGTAGCTCTATGGCTCCACATGATGTAGAAACATACTTGTAGTGTATGTAATGATCAAGACGGACCCATACTTAGCCAAACATGCATTAGGTTATCCAAGGGACTATGAGGAGCAACATGTGTGACATGATTCTCATTCCTTGAGAGGAACATCAAAGCTACCATCCTGAGAGAAACATAAGTAGTAAGGAGTCCCAATCGTAGCTCTATGGCTCCACACAATGTAGGAACATACTTGTAGTGTATGTAATGATCAAGACGGACCCATACTTAGCCAAACATACATTAGGTTCTCCACGGGACTATGAGGAGCAACATGTGTGACATGATTCTCATTCCTTGAGAGGAACATCAAAGCTACCATCTTGAGAGAAACATAAGTAGTAAGGAGTCCCAATCGTAGCTCTATGGCTCCACACAATGTAGAAACATACTTGTAGTGTATGTAATGATCAAGACGGATCCATACTTAGCCAAACATGCATTAGGTTCTCCACGGGACTATGAGGAGCAACATGTGTGACATGATTCTCATTCCTTGAGAGGAACATCAAAGCTACCATCCTGAGAGAAACATAAGTAGTAAGGAGTCCCAATCGTAGCTCTATGGCTCCACACAATGTAGAAACATACTTGTAGTGTATGTAATGATCAAGACGGACCCATACTTAGCCAAACATGCATTAGGTTCTCCATGGGACTATGAGGAGCAACATGTGTGACATGATTCTCATTCCTTGAGAGGAACATCAAAGCTACCATCCTGAGAGAAACATAAGTAGTAAGGAGTCCCAATCGTAACTCTATGCCTCCACACAATGTAGGAACATACTTGTAGTGTATGTAATGATCAAGACGGACCCATACTTAGCCAAACATGCATTAGGTTCTCCACGGGACTATGAGGAGCAACATGTGTGACATGATTCTCATTCCTTGAGAGGAACATCAAAGTTACCATCCTGAGAGAAACATAAGTAGTAAGGAGTCCCAATCGTAGCTCTATGGCTCCACACAATGTAGAAACATACTTGTAGTGTATGTAATGATCAAGACGGATCCATACTTAGCCAAACATGCATTAGGTTATCCAAGGGACTATGAGGAGCAACATGTGTGACATGATTCTCATTCCTTGAGAGGAACATCAAAGCTACCATCTTGAGAGAAACATAAGTAGTAAGGAGTCCCAATCGTAGCTCTATGGCTCCACACAATGTAGAAACATACTTGTAGTGTATGTAATGATCAAGACGGACACATACTTAGCCAAACATGCATTAGGTTCTCCACGGGACTATGAGGAGCAACATGTGTGACATGATTCTCATTCCTTGAGAGGAACATCAAAGCTACCATCCTGAGAGAAACATAAGTAGTAAGGAGTCCCAATCGTAGCTCTATGGCTCCACACAATGTAGAAACATACTTGTAGTGTATGTAATGATCAAGACGGACCCATACTTAGCCAAACATGCATTAGGTTCTCCATGGGACTATGAGGAGCAACATGTGTGACATGATTCTCATTCCTTGAGAGGAACATCAAAGCTACCATCCTGAGAGAAACATAAGTAGTAAGGAGTCCCAATCGTAACTCTATGCCTCTACACAATGTAGGAACATACTTGTAGTGTATGTAATGATCAAGACGGACCCATACTTAGCCAAACATGCATTAGGTTCTCCACGGGACTATGAGGAGCAACATGTGTGACATGATTCTCATTCCTTGAGAGGAACATCAAAGTTACCATCCTGAGAGAAACATAAGTAGTAAGGAGTCCCAATCGTAGCTCTATGGCTCCACACAATGTAGAAACATACTTGTAGTGTATGTAATGATCAAGACGGATCCATACTTAGCCAAACATGCATTAGGTTCTCCATGGGACTATGAGGAGCAACATGTGTGACATGATTCTCATTCCTTGAGAGGAACATCAAAGTTACCATCCTGAGAGAAACATAAGTAGTAAGGAGTCCCAATCGTAGCTCTATGGCTCCACATGATGTAGAAACATACTTGTAGTGTATGTAATGATCAAGACGGACCCATACTTAGCCAAACATGCATTAGGTTATCCAAGGGACTATGAGGAGCAACATGTGTGACATGATTCTCATTCCTTGAGAGGAACATCAAAGCTACCATCCTGAGAGAAACATAAGTAGTAAGGAGTCCCAATCGTAGCTCTATGCCTCCACACAATGTAGGAACATACTTGTAGTGTATGTAATGATCAAGACGGACCCATACTTAGCCAAACATGCATTAGGTTCTCCACGGGACTATGAGGAGCAACATGTGTGACATGATTCTCATTCCTTGAGAGGAACATCAAAGCTACCATCTTGAGAGAAACATAAGTAGTAAGGAGTCCCAATCGTAGCTCTATGGCTCCACACAATGTAGAAACATACTTGTAGTGTATGTAATGATCAAGACGGATCCATACTTAGCCAAACATGCATTAGGTTCTCCACGGGACTATGAGGAGCAACATGTGTGACATGATTCTCATTCCTTGAGAGGAACATCAAAGCTACCATCCTGAGAGAAACATAAGTAGTAAGGAGTCCCAATCGTAGCTCTATGGCTCCACACAATGTAGAAACATACTTGTAGTGTATGTAATGATCAAGACGGACCCATACTTAGCCAAACATGCATTAGGTTCTCCACGGGACTATGAGGACCAACATGTGTGACATGATTCTCATTCCTTGAGAGGAACATCAAAGCTACCATCCTGAGAGAAACATAAGTAGTAAGGAGTCCCAATCGTAGCTCTATGCCTCCACACAATGTAGAAACATACTTGTAGTGTATGTAATGATCAAGACGGACCCATACTTAGCCAAACATGCATTAGGTTATCCAAGGGACTATGAGGAGCAACATGTGTGACATGATTCTCATTCCTTGAGAGGAACATCAAAGCTACCATCTTGAGAGAAACATAAGTAGTAAGGAGTCCCAATCGTAGCTCTATGGCTCCACACAATGTAGAAACATACTTGTAGTGTATGTAATGATCAAGACGGACACATACTTAGCCAAACATGCATTAGGTTCTCCACGGGACTATGAGGAGCAACATGTGTGACATGATTCTCATTCCTTGAGAGGAACATCAAAGCTACCATCCTGAGAGAAACATAAGTAGTAAGGAGTCCCAATCGTAGCTCTATGGCTCCACACAATGTAGAAACATACTTGTAGTGTATGTAATGATCAAGACGGACCCATACTTAGCCAAACATGCATTAGGTTCTCCATGGGACTATGAGGAGCAACATGTGTGACATGATTCTCATTCCTTGAGAGGAACATCAAAGCTACCATCCTGAGAGAAACATAAGTAGTAAGGAGTCCCAATCGTAACTCTATGCCTCCACACAATGTAGGAACATACTTGTAGTGTATGTAATGATCAAGACGGACCCATACTTAGCCAAACATGCATTAGGTTCTCCACGGGACTATGAGGAGCAACATGTGTGACATGATTCTCATTCCTTGAGAGGAACATCAAAGTTACCATCCTGAGAGAAACATAAGTAGTAAGGAGTCCCAATCGTAGCTCTATGGCTCCACACAATGTAGAAACATACTTGTAGTGTATGTAATGATCAAGACGGATCCATACTTAGCCAAACATGCATTAGGTTCTTCATGGGACTATGAGGAGCAACATGTGTGACATGATTCTCATTCCTTGAGAGGAACATCAAAGTTACCATCCTGAGAGAAACATAAGTAGTAAGGAGTCCCAATCGTAGCTCTATGGCTCCACATGATGTAGAAACATACTTGTAGTGTATGTAATGATCAAGACGGACCCATACTTAGCCAAACATGCATTAGGTTATCCAAGGGACTATGAGGAGCAACATGTGTGACATGATTCTCATTCCTTGAGAGGAACATCAAAGCTACCATCCTGAGAGAAACATAAGTAGTAAGGAGTCCCAATCGTAGCTCTATGCCTCCACACAATGTAGGAACATACTTGTAGTGTATGTAATGATCAAGACGGACCCATACTTAGCCAAACATGCATTAGGTTCTCCACGGGACTATGAGGAGCAACATGTGTGACATGATTCTCATTCCTTGAGAGGAACATCAAAGCTACCATCTTGAGAGAAACATAAGTAGTAAGGAGTCCCAATCGTAGCTCTATGGCTCCACACAATGTAGAAACATACTTGTAGTGTATGTAATGATCAAGACGGATCCATACTTAGCCAAACATGCATTAGGTTCTCCACGGGACTATGAGGAGCAACATGTGTGACATGATTCTCATTCCTTGAGAGGAACATCAAAGCTACCATCCTGAGAGAAACATAAGTAGTAAGGAGTCCCAATCGTAGCTCTATGGCTCCACACAATGTAGAAACATACTTGTAGTGTATGTAATGATCAAGACGGACCCATACTTAGCCAAACATGCATTAGGTTCTCCACGGGACTATGAGGACCAACATGTGTGACATGATTCTCATTCCTTGAGAGGAACATCAAAGCTACCATCCTGAGAGAAACATAAGTAGTAAGGAGTCCCAATCGTAGCTCTATGCCTCCACACAATGTAGAAACATACTTGTAGTGTATGTAATGATCAAGACGGACCCATACTTAGCCAAACATGCATTAGGTTATCCAAGGGACTATGAGGAGCAACATGTGTGACATGATTCTCATTCCTTGAGAGGAACATCAAAGCTACCATCTTGAGAGAAACATAAGTAGTAAGGAGTCCCAATCGTAGCTCTATGGCTCCACACAATGTAGAAACATACTTGTAGTGTATGTAATGATCAAGACGGACACATACTTAGCCAAACATGCATTAGGTTCTCCACGGGACTATGAGGAGCAACATGTGTGACATGATTCTCATTCCTTGAGAGGAACATCAAAGCTACCATCCTGAGAGAAACATAAGTAGTAAGGGGTCCCAATCGTAGCTCTATGCCTCCACACAATGTAGAAACATACTTGTAGTGTATGTAATGATCAAGACGGATCCATACTTAGCGAAACATGCATTAGGTTCTCCACGGGACTATGAGGAGCAACATGTGTGACATGATTCTCATTCCTTGAGAGGAACATCAAAGTTACCATCCTGAGAGAAACATAAGTAGTAAGGAGTCCCAATCGTAGCTCTATGGCTCCACATGATGTAGAAACATACTTGTAGTGTATGTAATGATCAAGACGGACCCATACTTAGCCAAACATGCATTAGGTTATCCAAGGGACTATGAGGAGCAACATGTGTGACATGATTCTCATTCCTTGAGAGGAACATCAAAGCTACCATCTTGAGAGAAACATAAGTAGTAAGGAGTCCCAATCGTAGCTCTATGGCTCCACACAATGTAGAAACTGTAGGTTTTAACAAGAACAAAGAAGAATCCGAATGGATTCAAGAGAGTATCTCGCAAAGAATAATGAAGAACAAGAGAGAGAATAGATGGTGTGAACGCGAGTGAGATGGAGAGAGTATAGAGAGAGTAAAGGTAAAGAGGAAAGTATATTTCCTTAAGTGTATTCAAAACAAAGTAACAACATGTACATATATAGGAGAGGAGGGGTAACCTAAGTATGCGACATATAGAGTAAGAGAGAATATACTAATAGCATCAAGAGAGATGCTCTTTGTAGTTGCCGAGATGATAGTGACTCCTCATAAACGGTAACCTTCTTATGTGAACATGTGACTTCTTTTCTTCTTGTTGTAACGGTCACTTAGGCGAGAATGGCCTTAGATATGATATGATTCAATACTCCCCCTCAAGCTTAACGGTCATGAATGAGAGTTAAGCTTGAAAGAATAGATTACCACCTCATTAAAAACCTGAGCATAGAAAACCCAATGGGATAAAACCATACTCAGGGAAAAAGAGTGTGGTTCTCATATCTTAGGGGACTCCATTTGCAGCTGATCAAGGTCGATGAGTCCTAATCTCTTATGGATGGACTCGCAAATCTCCTTGGTCGCTGCCTTGGTAAAGATATCAGCTAACTGATCTTCACTTCGAGTATAGCATGGCAAGATAACTCCCAATTGCATCTGCTCCCTCACTTTATGACAGTCGACTTCGATGTGCTTTGTCCTCTCATGGAATACTGAGTTAGAAGCGATGTGAATCGCGGCTTGATTATCACAGTGCATTGTGATTGGTGTAGGTGTCTCCCTGCCTAAGTCTTCTAGTAACATCTTGAGCCACATAAGCTCCGTTGTTAGTCTCCTCATTGCTCTATACTCGGCCTCGGTGCTAGATAGTGAGACCACCTTTTGTTTCTTGCTTTTCCACGTAACCAAGTTTCCTCCAATGAAGGTACAATAGCCACTGGTTGACTTTCTATCTCCTCTATCCCCAGCCCAATCAGCATCACAGTAGCCTACGATGCTTGAACTTCCATTGCAACCCATCCAAATGCCTCTTTCAGCCGAGCCCTTGAGATATTTTAGAACCCGTTCGACCATTGCCCAATGATAGACCGTAGGTACTTGCATATGCTGGCTAATCTGATTCACGGCAAAGCAAATGTCAGGTCTAGTGAGTGTAAGATAGATAAGCTTACCCACAATCCTTCGATATTGCATTGCATCTTCAAATGGTTGATCCTCTCCATTTTCCATTTCTTTATGAGCCTTGTATGCCTCTTCTAGTGGTGTTCTAGCTGGCTTTGCTTCACTCATTCCTGTCTCATTAACAAGATCAAGTGTGTACTTTCTTTGAGATAAGAAGAGACCTTCCTTTGATCTACATACTTCTATCCCAAGAAAGTACTTTAGTTCTCCAAGATCTTTAATTTCAAACATAAACTTTAAATAAACCTTAGTATCTTGAATACCAACCTTGTCATTTCCAGAGATGATAATATCATCTACATAGACAAGGATGACAATGATACCTGCTTGGCTTTGAAGGGTGAAGAGAGTGTGATCTGATTCTGATCTCCTAAAGCCTCGATCGAGTAAGGTCACACTTAGTTTCCGGTACCATGCTCTCGGAGATTGCTTGAGACCGTAGATAGCTTTTCTTAGCTTGAGCACTTTTCCTGGTTGAACCATATGTTCCAAACCTGGTGGTGTAGTCATGTAAACCTCTTCATCCAGCTCCCCCTGAAGGAATGCGTTCTTAACATCCATTTGCCATAGCTCCCAATCCAAGTTCACCGCGAGTGATAAAATGACTCTCACAGTTGGTAGCTTTGCAACTGGGGCAAATGTATCCTTGTAATCTTGACCATACGTTTGGGTAAAGCCTCTAGCCACTAGTCTGGCCTTGTGTCGCTCGATCTCACCACTGCTCAGGTATTTGATAGTGAACACCCATTTGGAGCTTACGGTTTTCTTTCCCTTTGGCAAGTCAGTTTCATCCCAAGTGTGGTTCTTGATCATAGCATGGATTTCATCACCAACTGCATTAGTCCAAACCTCAAACTGAATAGCTTCTTCGTATGACTGTGGGATGTCATGTTGGTCTAATGCGGTCATGAATGCTTGGTGTTCCTCCGGATAATAAGCTAAGGAGCACACAGCTTGAGTTGGATGAGCTACGGCTTGACAATTGTAATAGACTCTTGTGTTGACCCAATTTGACGGATCCTTCTTTAGTCTCTGGCTTCTTCTCAGTTCCACTACCGGCTCAGCTGGTGGAGGGGTCTCCGGATTACTCACATTAATGACCGGACTCACAGCTTGGTCATGATGTATAGTCGGTTCCGATGCTGATTCTGACTCACCGGCGTCATTCTCCCCCTCAGGAACAAGCGGAGAGTCTGGTGGAGTCACGGAGGCTGGTGGAGTAATACCAAGGTTCTCAAACAGCCGCCTAAGATTGTCAGCACGATCCGACTGAGAGTGAGGTAGATTCTTTAGACTATCCCAATCTTTATCTGTGTAGTAACCGGTGGTCTCCAAGAACTTGACATCCCGGGATACTAGAACTTTCCCAGTTTCGGTGACTAAGCATTTGTATCCTTTCTGAGTGCTTGAGTAGCCAATGAACATAGCCTTAGTGCTCTTGGCATCAAGTTTGTTTCGGTTCTCCCCTGGAACTAAGACAAAACACACACACCCGAAGACACGTAAGTGATCAAAAACAGGTTTGGTATTATTGAGTACCTCAAATGGAGACTGATCATGAAGTATCTTAGTTGGGGTTCGGTTGATTAGGTAGCATGCCGTAACTACCGCATCTCCCCATAACTTCTTGGGCACATTGGTGTGGAACATCATGGATCGGGCTACTTCCATGAGATGGCGATTCTTTCTTTCCGCCACACCGTTTTGTTGAGGCGTGTAGGGACAACTTGTTTGATGGATGATCCCATTCTTAGACAAATAGTCTTTGAAGGCATGGCTTGTGTATTCTCCACCATTATCTGACCTTAATATTTTAACCTTGGCATTATAGGTGTTAGTGACATATGCATGAAAGCTAATAAATGCTTCAAGAACACGATCTTTAGATGGAAGGAGAGTTAGCCATGTATATTTTGATTTCTCATCAATAAATGTAACAAAGTATTTGTGATTGTCTCTTGAGAAACAAGGTGATGTCCATACATCCGAATGTATCAAGTCAAAACAATGATCATAGATAGTACTTGATTTAGGAAAAACCGTCTTGCAATGTTTACCAAGGATACAAGCCTCACAATCATCATTTTGAAACTTAACATTTGGTAACATTAAACTTAAGGCACGATAATGGGGATGACCTAGTCTAGCATGCCAAACCACATCATTAGCAACAGAAACATTAAAACTAAATCCACATGATAGAGAGGATGGTTTAGTGTCTTCAAGAACATATAAACCATCTTTGGTTGTTCCTTGCCCAAGGAACTTACTTGTTTCAATATCCTGAAAAGCAACATCATTAGGTCCAAAAATAGCATAACAATTCAAATCAGTGGTAGCTTTCTTGACTGATAATAGGTTAGAAGTGAAAGAAGGCATGTAGAAAGCTTGAGATTCTTTATCAAACAGCTTTAAGTTACCAATGCCTTTAATTGGAATTTGATCACCATTAGCAATACTAACATGTCCTAGAGCTGGTTTAACATCTTTAATCAGGTTTAAATCACTAATCATGTGATGACTCGCACCAGAATCAACGATTAGAGACTTAGGTTTGTCAAGACTTAAATCGGCTTTAGAACAAGAAGCATGAAAGCTAAGAGGAGAGTGTGTTTTACCAGAGTCTTTAAGAGCTTTGACAAGAGCATCAAGGTCAGCCTTGGTTACATACTCAGCTGGTGGAGTTGCTGCAATACCACCCGGGTTCTTGCTTCCTCCAGCCTCGGATGCAAGGTGTGCTTTTGATTCTCGGCCTGAGCTCCGGTTGTAGCTCCACTTCCCTTGAGTCATCTTCCCATCTCCAGTGGGTCTGAGGTGAGGATGCAGAGTGTAGCATCGATCCTTGGTATGGCCCCGAAGTTTGCAATGCTCACATACGGGTATGGCTCCGGAGTGTGTACTCCTCTCCGGGGCTCTATAGTAGCCTTTGTTGGCCACCACTTGTTCAGCTTTGTTGACCATCACAAGCTCACTTCCTTTACTCCCAAAGAGGCCAAGGCTTCCTTGCTCCTTCTGGATTTGAGCACAAACCTCATCAAGATTTGGAAGCTTATCGGCTCGGAGAAGGTGCTTGATGAGATCATTATAAGTCGGATTTAGCACCATCAGGAGAGCAAAGACCTTGTCTTGCTCTCTTCTCTCATTCAAGATGGCGGCTTCAACGGTGGCTGGTCGGAGCATCTCTAGCTCAGCCCAAAGGGAACGGAACTTGCCAAAGAACTTGTTAAAGTCCATGTCATCTTGGCTGAGATTGTTCAGAGCACGTTTGACCTCAAACACCCTTGTGAGATTGGTAATGTTGCCGAACACATTTCTCAATGTATCCCACAGCTCCTTAGCTTTTTCACAATAGGAGTAAGCTTCAAGGACTGTCACCTCAAGCGAGCCTTGAAGGATGGCCAGAACCGCCTGGTCTTCTTGGAATCATTTGCTCTCCTCGGTCAAGGCCAGAGCTGCGGTGCCATCAGCAGCCGGAGTAGAAATTGGGGCGGTGGAGCTTTCGATGTGGCTCCACAATCCTCGACCACATAGAACGGCTTTGGCGGTTCTAGACCAGAGAATATAGTTGTCTCCGCCTTTGAGAACAACCGGAAGCAAAACGGGTTTGGAGTTTTCCATTTCAGTTGAGGAAGCGAGTTATGGACCGCTGGATAATAGAGTGAGCCTTTGACTGGATCTATTGACCGCTGGACAAGACGGTGAACCTAAAGAGGTGGTCAACTCGTTGAATGGAGAGCTTTGAGCGAGAGTCTTTTACCCGGTGGGTAAAGCTACGGACTGATGGACAAAAGTTTTCCGGTGAGGCTTCAAACAACTTGAACAGGAGCGGAAGTTGGTGAGTGAGTGTAATGAATGAAAGATTGTTGTTTGAAAGCAAGAATCAACCGGAGACAGAAGCAAACTCTCAAGAACAGAGAAGAGAGCAAAGCGGAAATATAGAGATGAAACAAACTCTCAAGAAACTCACAATAACGAGATAAACCAAGATTAAGAGCAACTTGGCTCTGATACCATGTAGGTTTTAACAAGAACAAAGAAGAATCCGAATGGATTCAAGAGAGTATCTCGCAAAGAATAATGAAGAACAAGAGAGAGAATAGATGGTGTGAACGCGAGTGAGATGGAGAGAGTATAGAGAGAGTAAAGGTAAAGAGGAAAGTATATTTCCTTAAGTGTATTCAAAACAAAGTAACAACATGTACATATATAGGAGAGGAGGGGTAACCTAAGTATGCGACATATAGAGTAAGAGAGAATATACTAATAGCATCAAGAGAGATGCTCTTTGTAGTTGCCGAGATGATAGTGACTCCTCATAAACGGTAACCTTCTTATGTGAACATGTGACTTCTTTTCTTCTTGTTGTAACGGTCACTTAGGCGAGAATGGCCTTAGATATGATATGATTCAATAGAAACATACTTGTAGTGTATGTAATGATCAAGACGGACACATACTTAGCCAAACATGCATTAGGTTCTCCACGGGACTATGAGGAGCAACATGTGTGACATGATTCTCATTCCTTGAGAGGAACATCAAAGCTACCATCCTGAGAGAAACATAAGTAGTAAGGAGTCCCAATCGTAGCTCTATGCCTCCACACAATGTAGGAACATACTTGTAGTGTATGTAATGATCAAGACGGACCCATACTTAGCAAAACATGCATTAGGTTCTCCACGGGACTATGAGGAGCAACATGTGTGACATGATTCTCATTCCTTGAGAGGAACATCAAAGCTACCATCCTGAGAGAAACATAAGTAGTAAGGAGTCCTAATCGTAGCTCTATGCCTCCACACAATGTAGGAACATACTTGTAGTGTATGTAATGATCAAGACGGACCCATACTTAGCCAAACATGCATTAGGTTCTCCACGGGACTATGAGGAGCAACATGTGTGACATGATTCTCATTCCTTGAGAGGAACATCAAAGCTACCATCTTGAGAGAAACATAAGGAGTAAGGAGTCCCAATCGTAGCTCTATGGCTCCACACAATGTAGAAACATACTTGTAGTGTATGTAATGATCAAGACGGATCCATACTTAGCCAAACATGCATTAGGTTCTCCACGGGACTATGAGGAGCAACATGTGTGACATGAATCTCATTCCTTGAGAGGAACATGAAAGCTATCATCCTGAGAGAAACATAAGTAGTAAGGAGTCCCAATCGTAACTCTATGCCTCCACACAATGTAGGAACATACTTGTAGTGTATGTAATGATCAAGACGGACCCATACTTAGCCAAACATGCATTAGGTTCTCCACGGGACTATGAGGAGCAACATGTGTGACATGATTCTCATTCCTTGAGAGGAACATCAAAGCTACCATCTGATAGTAGGATTTTTACTAAACAATTACCCTAGCTACACTATCATATCGCTGCAGTGTAAAAAGGAGTCAATCCAAATGGGTGAGATGCCAAACAATCAGGATGCTATCAAGTCTCAATAAGTCAAGCCAATTCAAATATGAGAATGTAATCTATCAACTTATGGAATGAGCAAAGGTAATGCAAGCTGATGATTATGAACTGAAATCTAGGATGGACAGAATGCAATAAAATAAAAGATAAAAGATAAAAAGCTTAAGTAACAAACACAAGATGAGAAACAGTTAAAGACAAAGGATCCTGAGGATTGGGTGTCATTGACTAATGAATCTCCATGACTAACACTAGGGTGTTCAACAAAACTCAAGCAGAGCTAGTCCCTCAGCTGCAAACTCGACAACTAGCAAATCCACTCTCGTGGCAGGAGCTATCGAGTTAGTATGCTTCCAGACCCACTCTCATGGCGAAATGCACACTAACAAGCATTAAGAAACAGTTTGCAAATGCTAAAATGCAATCAAGGCAACTAGTATCCTAGGTATGATATGCAAATTTCTTGTAAAAGCTGGTTCAGGCATTTCATCAAACACCTTCTGGGTGCTGAAATGCCTAATTTCAAATTCCAATTAATCATAGAGGAAAAAGCATTAAGTACACTAATCAAGAAGGGAAATCAGAAATTCAAAGCTTAAACACCCTGGGTAATCATGGATTTTCACTAATCTAACCCAACCCTCAAGAACCCTAGATGACTACTCAGAAATCGCCATACAAAATACAAACCCAGAAATTGATAAAACTTGCATCATTAGAAAGAGGATGGAAAACTAAACAACTTTATTGAAGGAAATAGTTGCAAAATCTCAAAGACAAAGAAGCAATCTGAAAATACAAATTAAGAACCCTAGAGGCGATTTTCAAGTTTATCAGAGCAAAAAGAAGATGTCTGACACAAATGACATCATTTGGCCTTTTATACTAGGTTTTAGAAAAAAGTAAAAATGGCACGTGCGTGCAAACACTACGTGTTTCTTGACGGACTCGATCGTGTCTGCGTAAAGGAGCTGCCTTTGACACCAACTCGATCACCGACTCGACGTGTTTGATCGTGTCCGCGTAAAGGTGTCGCCTTTGACACCAACTCGACATGCTGGTCGAGTCTGCATGTCGAGTCTGCACATACATCCTGCCTTCTTCTGGTTTCTGCGTCCCACTTCATTCCCGTGATCAAGCTCCCATCTCCCACCTTCAAGATCTCCTCTAAAGCCTCCAAAAACACCTGAGAACAACTCCAAATGCAAGAATGCATGCAATGCCAATGCAAATCCTATCAAGTGTGAAAAGCAGATGCTTATGGATGCAAATGGTAAAGATGTGATGGTAAATGTATGCAAAAGGAATGAATTAAGAGTGCTAAAAGAATGAAAATACAAGTACATCAACACCCCCAAACTTGTCTTTTGCTTGCCCTCAAGCAAACAAATAAGAGCAAAGAAAGGGATGAGGTTTGAAAACGAGTTGATACAGCCAAAAACAACAAGCAAAAACGATTTGATATATGTCCAAGTTTACGGTTCTAAAATGCAGCAAGGTGAGAGTTATTTCTTTGAAAATCTGTATCATGCTTAACAAGATCAATCCAACTTCACAGTCACTCAAACAATGCATTCTTATCAGCAAAATCCCTTTAACATTTATTATGGTGAACAATGAATCATAAACATGCAAATTAGCAACTCATTTGGTTCAAGGTAAAGGCCAAGAGAAGAAGAAGGTTTCTTAAAGTTATAAAACGGTTTTAAAGAACAGGGATCTCTCAAGAAAATGACAATGCTTTGGCAGAAGGCTAAGAGTTATAACCCAGGAGGATGCAAGAGCAGAACCTCTAACTACCTAATTCTGACTCGATAGCGTCAGTACCCGACCCCATAAAAACTAAGAACGACTCCTAACTACCAATTAGGCTTTGCGCGTTTAGACTCAGAGGAGCACTTGCTCTTTTCTTCTTTTTCTTTTGTGAACTAGCCAAGGGAGAGGTGATCTTATGGTAACATCTAGCGGTTTGGGAAACCTAACACTTAGGGAACTCCTTTCTTTCTTTTAAACAGCTGAGGCAATTGCCTTCTTTTCTTTTAACTTAGAACCCCCTTTTTCTTTTCTTTCTTAAAACTATTCCCAAACCTTTACTAGACCCTTTTGAAACACAAAACAACTCCCTGGCCTTAATCAAAACAACTTTCTTTTCCCACTTTCTGAAAATGAAACCATAGCGCTCAAGATATCACCCCTAAACTTAGCCTGAAAACAAACCCAGAAACGAACTAGATACCTAGACATCCTACTCTTGCCGGTTTAAACTCAACACGTTCTGCTAAGCATAATCGAAATAAGGCCTCACAAGCACACACAAGAGTAATGGGGGTTTGAATGAAAAGGCTAAAGTGTTCAGGGTGCGGGAAAGAAAACTACCTGGACAATCAAGAGGATAAACAAATGGGAAAAGATTGTCCAGATATGTATGCTATCCATGAGTTGCTTTCAATGCATGCAATGATATTTATAAGTCAAGATTAAGGTTCAGATAAATAGGGATAAGCCTCAATTCGCAGCAGTGATTAAGTGAGATGTGCATGTCATGATGTGATCAAGTTAAACACGGTTTCGTTTTAAATGCTTCATTCTCACCCTAATGCATCAGAGAATCAGAAACCAAGGCACAAATCATATCGCATGAGACTGTTATTTTACAAGGTTGTATCAACAATGCAGCGTGATTGTGAATCTATGTGATGCAATGGAAACTTAATCTAACAAATATGAATGCAACTACATGAATATTTTTGGATTTTTCGAAAAATTTTCAAATTTTTATGTGTTTTTCTATGCCTTACATGATGCAAAAATTTGAGATAAGAAAACAGAACACAAGGTCAAATACATCTCAACCCCTCCCCCAAACTTGAATTACACAGTCCCTTGTGTAACAAAAGAAAGGAGAAGGTTTCAAGAATCAAAAACCAATAAAAACCGAAATGACATGGTATATACAATGGTGATGGAGTTGTTACCTCAAGGATGGGAGAAGAAGGTAATGTGAAAGCTAGAGTGGTTCTAGGCTTACTGGATGGGAGTGATCGAGTCTGCGATCAAGCTAGTGCATTATGGCGAGTGCAGCCTCTGGCAGCTGATCGAGTCAATATTTTGCCCTTTTTTCACAGTTTGTTGTCTTGGCCCTTTTAGCTCAAACTCCTTTCTTGAGACCTGCCAATCAAAGACACTACAAAAAACACATTAAATAAACCAAAAACTTAAAGCAATATGTACATGGATAAGCATGGGACTTCCTCCCAAGTGAGCTTTGTTTTAAGTCTCTTAGCTTGACTTTCCCTTGAACTTGCTAGGGAGGGTTGAAATCTGGCCTGCCTTCAAGAGTGATGGTCAGGACCTGAGAGAGAAGCTCTTGAAGCTTGATTGGATCTTTCTGGAGTTCAGGACTGATGACGGCTTTAGCGCTTGAGAAAGGTTTAGATCTTCCTTTGTACTTGACCTTGTACTCAATCTTTACACCCTTGAGTTCCAGTGGCAAAAGAGTCACTGCGGGCTGAGATGGGTTTGAGGAGGGAGGCTGAGGTTCATTTCTCTTATTTTTCTTCTTGAGAGTAGCCTTTGAAACCATACTCACCCCCTCCTTTTGAGCACTCCCCAATTGCTCACTGAACAATGCCTGAAGGCTCTCTCCATCAAAAACGCATGTCTGACGCTCATCAAGCTTCGTAGACACACTATGCAGCACCTTCACAGCGTCAACAAGTCCAGATTCAATCACTTTGGATCCTAACTCTGCAGTTGTTATAGTTCCACAATACTCAGTAGTGTAACCCTTGAGTGGGTAGGAGACCTTGTTGTTGACATTGTGAAGGATCACCATCTTGTTGGGGAAATCAATTGAGGCTCCAGCTGTAGTAAGGAATGGAGTTCCAAGGATCAATGGGACCTCTTTCTTATCAACCATATCCAGAACAGTGAGGTCTGTTGGTATGGTGCATTCTCCAACCTTCAGAGGATAATCCATGATAATACCAAGTGGAGACTTAGAAGAAGCATCCCCAAACATGATAGAAGATCTAGGCCGCTGCATCATACTCTGTAAACCCAGCTTATTAACCAAACCCAGCGAAATCAAATTTACACTTGCTCCAGAATCCACAAGTGCATCATCTAGCTGCAAATCACCAAGAGAGCAGGGCAGAGTAAACTTTCCTTGATCTTTGAGCTTAGGAAGTGAGGTTGGTGTGACTTGGGGTTCACTAGAGAGTTCCAGAAGCTCAGTGACTTTCTCCTTGTTTGCAAGAACATCCATAATCAGCTTCATTTGGAGATGAGCTTCTTTCATGTTTCCCAAATTTGGTAACTCCACACCAATCTCACTCATATCAGCTCTAAACTTGGAGATTACCTTCTTTTGAGCCTTGGTGAGGATTCTGCCTGGAAATGGAAGCGGGGGCTTATAAGGAGGCGGAACAACTTGTTCAGGACCTGAAGTTGGCTTGACTCTATCAACATGTCGAGCTTGCAAGTAGCTTCTACCATTTTCGCCCTGTTGTGCTCTGACTCGAGTTGGTGATAGAGTCTGCTGATCGAGTTTACCCTTAAACCCAGATTTCAGCTCATTCTGACCTTTAATCTGAACCTCATCTTCAGTGCAATCCTCCCCTTCCTTTATCTTAATGTCCTCATTAAAGTTTGTACCATGGAGAAGCCTAGAGATCTCTTGGATGGCTCTTTCATTCTCAGCTGCCTGATCTATGTCATCGTTTGAGTAGATGACATGGCAGTGGTCCTTGGGGTTTTGAATGGCCTTCCCAGGGAGTTGACCAGGGTGTTCTGTAGAAGAGGAGGCACGTTTGTTCTCAATGGTCGTAATCCTGGAGTTTAGGGAATCAAGCTTGCTGTTCATCTCCGCAAGCTTCTTACTTGTCTCAATAACTCCATTAGCTTGACCTTGCAACAGCTGCTGTAACATGGCCCTCATGTCGGGTTCCTGAGGCTGTGGCGCCTGTACCTGCGGAGGAGCAAACCCTGGTGGTGCTCCCTGATGCTGTCTTGGTAGATACCCGCCCTGTTGGCTCACAAACTGCCCTCGCGGAACGAACACTTGCTGCTGCTGTGGTTGGCTCTGCGGTTGCGTAGACTGACTCTGCGGTGTTTGTGTTGGATAAACCTGATCTTGAGGATTTGCGACATTCGTACTGCGGTAGGACAAATTCGGGTTGGCTTTGTACGTGTAGTAGCCTTTGTTGTAACCACCCTGGTTGTTCTGCACATAACTCACTTCCTCAACCTGCTGATCAACCTCCCCTTCCGGGACCTGCACATACTCGTCCTCAGAAACAAAATGGACGTGCTTCATTGTGGATTGAGCTTGCAGTAGCTTATCCAACTTTTCATTCAAGCCCTTCACCTCCTTTTTCAATTTGTCATCAGACTCGACAGAGCTGCGGTTCGTGCGGTCGTACTCCTCGTTATAATTCCCATCTGACCTAGCCAAATTCTCCACAAGCTGCCAGCCTTCCTCAACGTCCTGGCTCAGAAAATCCCCGTTGCTCGCGGTATCGAGCATCTGCCTGTACCTCGGGAGAACTCCTCGATACATAGTGCTGAGCAGGGATTCATTACTAAAACCGTGGTGTGGGCATTGACCCGTATAGCACTTGAAACGTTCCCAGGCCTCAGAAAACGTCTCACCGTTCTTCTGGTGGAAGCTCGAGATGTCGCTACGGAGCTTAGCTGTCCTTCCCGTGGAGAAAAACTTCGCGAGGAATGCCTTCTTGCAGTCATTCCAGGTTGTGATAGAGTTATGGGACAAGTTTTTCTCCCACTGGTGTGCCTTCTCCCCAAGTGATAGAGGGAAGAGGCGCAACTTGATGGCGTCCTCAGAAACACCGTTAACCCGAGACAGGTTACAAAGCCGGTCGAACTCGTCGAGGTGGTCTATAGGATCTTCGCAGGGCAGACCATGGAACATCTTATTTTGCACCAGATTGATCATTCCGAGCTTGATCTCGAAATTGTTGTTCTGCACTGGTGGTGGAACAATCCCCTGCCTCTGCGTATGTGCGTTTGGAGCATCACCCGCTCCAATGGGTCTGACTGCTGGAGCGTTGCCATTACCCTGAGGGTTGTCCATGGCGTCAACACACTGCTCAGCCTCTGCCTGGTGATTCTGATTCTCCTCTCTGACCTGGTCAACAGAAATCCGAGACACTCTGTTCAGGCGGTTGATGTTGTCTAAGTAGCTGATCAAGTTGCCACTGCCCTTTGATCTCGTTTGCATACAACCAACGTACTAACTCGATGGTGTTCGTCGAGTCTGCACGTAGAGTCTGTCGTGTTCGGTACCTGCAATGACAAAGACAGAGAGAATAGGCAAAATCAGGAACTGTGTAACTCGGAAACGAACTTGATCTTAAGTAACTTGAAATCCTAAATGTAGCAAACAAACACCCAATTGGCAACGGCGCCAAATTGATAGTAGGATTTTTACTAAACAATTACCCTAGCTACACTATCATATCGCTGCAGTGTAAAAAGGAGTCAATCCAAATGGGTGAGATGCCAAACAATCAGGATGCTATCAAGTCTCAATAAGTCAAGCCAATTCAAATATGAGAATGTAATCTATCAACTTATGAAATGAGCAAAGGTAATGCAAGCTGATGATTATGAACTGAAATCTAGGATGGACAGAATGCAATAAAATAAAAGATAAAAGATAAAAAGCTTAAGTAACAAACACAAGATGAGAAACAGTTAAAGACAAAGGATCCTGAGGATTGGGTGTCATTGACTAATGAATCTCCATGACTAACACTAGGGTGTTCAACAAAACTCAAGCAGAGCTAGTCCCTCAGCTGCAAACTCGACAACTAGCAAATCCACTCTCGTGGCAGGAGCTATCGAGTTAGTATGCTTCCAGACCCACTCTCATGGCGAAATGCACACTAACAAGCATTAAGAAACAGTTTGCAAATGCTAAAATGCAATCAAGGCAACTAGTATCCTAGGTATGATATGCAAATTTCTTGTAAAAGCTGGTTCAGGCATTTCATCAAACACCTTCTGGGTGCTGAAATGCCTAATTTCAAATTCCAATTAATCATAGAGGAAAAAGCATTAAGTACACTAATCAAGAAGGGAAATCAGAAATTCAAAGCTTAAACACCCTGGGTAATCATGGATTTTCACTAATCTAACCCAACCCTCAAGAACCCTAGATGACTACTCAGAAATCGCCATACAAAATACAAACCCAGAAATTGATAAAACTTGCATCATTAGAAAGAGGATGGAAAACTAAACAACTTTATTGAAGGAAATAGTTGCAAAATCTCAAAGACAAAGAAGCAATCTGAAAATACAAATTAAGAACCCTAGAGGCGATTTTCAAGTTTATCAGAGCAAAAAGAAGATGTCTGACACAAATGACATCATTTGGCCTTTTATACTAGGTTTTAGAAAAAAGTAAAAATGGCACGTGCGTGCAAACACTACGTGTTTCTTGACGGACTCGATCGTGTCTGCGTAAAGGAGCTGCCTTTGACACCAACTCGATCACCGACTCGACGTGTTTGATCGTGTCCGCGTAAAGGTGTCGCCTTTGACACCAACTCGACATGCTGGTCGAGTCTGCATGTCGAGTCTGCACATACATCCTGCCTTCTTCTGGTTTCTGCGTCCCACTTCATTCCCGTGATCAAGCTCCCATCTCCCACCTTCAAGATCTCCTCTAAAGCCTCCAAAAACACCTGAGAACAACTCCAAATGCAAGAATGCATGCAATGCCAATGCAAATCCTATCAAGTGTGAAAAGCAGATGCTTATGGATGCAAATGGTAAAGATGTGATGGTAAATGTATGCAAAAGGAATGAATTAAGAGTGCTAAAACAATGAAAATACAAGTACATCACCATCCTGAGAGAAACATAAGTAGTAAGGAGTCCCAATCGTAGCTCTATGGCTCCACACAATGTAGAAACATACTTGTAGTGTATGTAATGATCAAGACGGACCCATACTTAGCCAAACATGCATTAGGTTATCCAAGGGACTATGAGGAGCAACATGTGTGACATGATTCTCATTCCTTGAGAGGAACATCAAAGCTACCATCTTGAGAGAAACATAAGTAGTAAGGAGTCCCAATCGTAGCTCTATGGCTCCACACAATGTAGAAACATACTTGTAGTGTATGTAATGATCAAGACGGATCCATACTTTGCCAAACATGCATTAGGTTCTCCACGGGACTATGAGGAGCAACATGTGTGACATGATTCTCATTCCTTGAGAGGAACATCAAAGCTACCATCCTGAGAGAAACATAAGTAGTAAGGAGTCCCAATCGTAACTCTATGCCTCCACACAATGTAGGAACATACTTGTAGTGTATGTAATGATCAAGACGGACCCATACTTAGCCAAACATGCATTAGGTTCTCCACGGGACTATGAGGAGCAACATGTGTGACATGATTCTCATTCCTTGAGAGGAACATCAAAGCTATCATCCTGAGAGAAACATAAGTAGTAAGGAGTCCCAATCGTAGCTCTATGCCTCCAAACAATGTAGAAACATACTTGAAGTGTATGTAATGATCAAGACGGATCCATACTTAGCGAAACATGCATTAGGTTCTCCACGGGACTATGAGGAGCAACATGTGTGACATGATTCTCATTCCTTGAGAGGAACATCAAAGTTACCATCCTGAGAGAAACATAAGTAGTAAGGAGTCCCAATCGTAACTCTATGCCTCCACACAATGTAGGAACATACTTGTAGTGTATGTAATGATCAAGACGGACCCATACTTAGCCAAACATGCATTAGGTTCTCCACGGGACTATGAGGAGCAACATGTGTGACATGATTCTCATTCCTTGAGAGGAACATCAAAGCTACCATCCTGAGAGAAACATAAGTAGTAAGGAGTCCCAATCGTAGCTCTATGGCTCCACACAATGTAGAAACAGACTTGTAGTGTATGTAATGATCAAGACGGACCCATACTTAGCCAAACATGCATTAGGTTATCCAAGGGACTATGAGGAGCAACATGTGTGACATGATTCTCATTCCTTGAGAGGAACATCAAAGCTACCATCTTGAGAGAAACATAAGTAGTAAGGAGTCCCAATCGTAGCTCTATGGCTCCACACAATGTAGAAACATACTTGTAGTGTATGTAATGATCAAGACGGACCCATACTTAGCCAAACATGCATTAGGTTCTCCACGGGACTATGAGGAGCAACATGTGTGACATGATTCTCATTCCTTGAGAGGAACATCAAAGCTACCATCCTGAGAGAAACATAAGTAGTAAGGAGTCCCAATCGTAGCTCTATGGCTCCACACAATGTAGAAACATACTTGTAGTGTATGTAATGATCAAGATGGACCCATACTTAGCCAAACATGCATTAGGTTCTCCACAGGACTATTCGGAGCAACATGTGTGACATGATTCTCATTCCTTGAGAGGAACATCAAAGCTACCATCCTGAGAGAAACATAAGTAGTAAGGAGTCCCAATCGTAGCTCTATGCCTCCACACAATGTAGGAACATACTTGTAGTGTATGTAATGATCAAGACGGACCCATACTTAGCCAAACATGCATTAGGTTCTCCACGGGACTATGAGGAGCAACATGTGTGACATGATTCTCATTCCTTGAGAGGAACATCAAAGTTACCATCCTGAGAGAAACATAAGTAGTAAGGAGTCCCAATCGTAGCTCTATGGCTCCACACAATGTAGGAACATACTTGTAGTGTATGTAATGATCAAGACGGACCCATACTTAGCCAAACATGCATTAGGTTCTCCACAGGACTATGAGGAGCAACATGTGTGACATGATTCTCATTCCTTGAGAGGAACATCAAAGTTACCATCCTGAGAGAAACATAAGTAGTAAGGAGTCCCAATCGTAGCTCTATGGCTCCACACAATGTAGGAACATACTTGTAGTGTATGTAATGATCAAGACGGACCCATACGTAGCAAAACATGCATTAGGTTCTCCACGGGACTATGAGGAGCAACATGTGTGACATGATTCTCATTCCTTGAGAGGAACATCAAAGCTACCATCTTGAGAGAAACATAAGTAGTAAGGAGTCCCAATCGTAGCTCTATGGCTCCACACAATGTAGAAACATACTTGTAGTGTATGTAATGATCAAGACGGATCCATACTTAGCCAAACATGCATTAGGTTCTCCACGGGACTATGAGGAGCAACATGTGTGACATGATTCTCATTCCTTGAGAGGAACATGAAAGCTATCATCCTGAGAGAAACATAAGTAGTAAGGAGTCCCAATCGTAACTCTATGCCTCCACACAATGTAGGAACATACTTGTAGTGTATGTAATGATCAAGACGGACCCATACTTAGCCAAACATGCATTAGGTTCTCCACGGGACTATGAGGAGCAACATGTGTGACATGATTCTCATTCCTTGAGAGGAACATCAAAGCTACCATCCTGAAAGAAACATAAGTAGTAAGGAGTCCCAATCGTAGCTCTATGGCTCCACACAATGTAGAAACATACTTGTAGTGTATGTAATGATCAAGACGGACCCATACTTAGCCAAACATGCATTAGGTTATCCAAGGGACTATGAGGAGCAACATGTGTGACATGATTCTCATTCCTTGAGAGGAACATCAAAGCTACCATCTTGAGAGAAACATAAGTAGTAAGGAGTCCCAATCGTAGCTCTATGGCTCCACACAATGTAGAAACATACTTGTAGTGTATGTAATGATCAAGACGGACCCATACTTAGCCAAACATGCATTAGGTTCTCCACGGGACTATGAGGAGCAACATGTGTGACATGATTCTCATTCCTTGAGAGGAACATCAAAGCTACCATCCTGAGAGAAACATAAGTAGTAAGGAGTCCCAATCGTAGCTCTATGGCTCCACACAATGTAGAAACATACTTGTAGTGTATGTAATGATCAAGACGGACCCATACTAAGCCAAACATGCATTAGGTTCTCCACAGGAATATTCGGAGCAACATGTGTGACATGATTCTCATTCCTTGAGAGGAACATCAAAGCTACCATCCTGAGAGAAACATAAGTAGTAAGGAGTCCCAATCGTAGCTCTATGCCTCCACACAATGTAGGAACATACTTGTAGTGTATGTAATGATCAAGACGGACCCATACTTAGCCAAACATGCATTAGGTTCTCCACGGGACTATGAGGAGCAACATGTGTGACATGATTCTCATTCCTTGAGAGGAACATCAAAGTTACCATCCTGAGAGAAACATAAGTAGTAAGGAGTCCCAATCGTAGCTCTATGGCTCCACACAATGTAGGAACATACTTGTAGTGTATGTAATGATCAAGACGGACCCATACTTAGCCAAACATGCATTAGGTTCTCCACAGGACTATGAGGAGCAACATGTGTGACATGATTCTCATTCCTTGAGAGGAACATCAAAGCTACCATCCTGAGAGAAACATAAGTAGTAAGGAGTCCCAATCGTAGCTCTATGCCTCCACACAATGTAGGAACATACTTGTAGTGTATGTAATGATCAAGACGGACCCATACTTAGCCAAACATGCATTAGGTTCTCCACGGGACTATGAGGAGCAACATGTGTGACATGATTCTCATTCCTTGAGAGGAACATCAAAGCTACCATCCTGAGAGAAACATAAGTAGTAAGGAGTCCCAATCGTAGCTCTATGCCTCCACACAATTTAGAAACATACTTGTAGTGTATGTAATGATCAAGACGGACCCATACTTAGCCAAACATGCATTAGGTTCTCCACAGGACTATTCGGAGCAACATGTGTGACATGATTCTCATTCCTTGAGAGGAACATCAAAGCTACCATCCTGAGGGAAACATAAGTAGTAAGGAGTCCCAATCGTAGCTCTATGGCTCCACACAATGTAGAAACATACTTGTAGTGTATGTAATGATCAAGACGGATCCATACTTAGCCAAACATGCATTAGGTTCTCCACGGGACTATGAGGAGCAACATGTGTGACATGATTCTCATTCCTTGAGAGGAACATGAAAGCTATCATCCTGAGAGAAACATAAGTAGTAAGGAGTCCCAATCGTAACTCTATGCCTCCACACAATGTAGGAACATACTTGTAGTGTATGTAATGATCAAGACGGACCCATACTTAGCCAAACATGCATTAGGTTCTCCACGGGACTATGAGGAGCAACATGTGTGACATGATTCTCATTCCTTGAGAGGAACATCAAAGCTACAATCCTGAAAGAAACATAAGTAGTAAGGAGTCCCAATCGTAGCTCTATGGCTCCACACAATGTAAAAACATACTTGTAGTGTATGTAATGATCAAGACGGACCCATACTTAGCCAAACATGCATTAGGTTATCCAAGGGACTATGAGGAGCAACATGTGTGACATGATTCTCATTCCTTGAGAGGAACATCAAAGCTACCATCTTGAGAGAAACATAAGTAGTAAGGAGTCCCAATCGTAGCTCTATGGCTCCACACAATGTAGAAACATACTTGTAGTGTATGTAATGATCAAGACGGACCCATACTTAGCCAAACATGCATTAGGTTCTCCACGGGACTATGAGGAGCAACATGTGTGACATGATTCTCATTCCTTGAGAGGAACATCAAAGCTACCATCCTGAGAGAAACATAAGTAGTAAGGAGTCCCAATCGTAGCTCTATGGCTCCACACAATGTAGAAACATACTTGTAGTGTATGTAATGATCAAGACGGACCCATACTTAGCCAAACATGCATTAGGTTCTCCACAGGACTATTCGGAGCAACATGTGTGACATGATTCTCATTCCTTGAGAGGAACATCAAAGCTACCATCCTGAGAGAAACATAAGTAGTAAGGAGTCCCAATCGTAGCTCTATGCCTCCACACAATGTAGGAACATACTTGTAGTGTATGTAATGATCAAGACGGACCCATACTTAGCCAAACATGCATTAGGTTCTCCACGGGACTATGAGGAGCAACATGTGTGACATGATTCTCATTCCTTGAGAGGAACATCAAAGTTACCATCCTGAGAGAAACATAAGTAGTAAGGAGTCCCAATCGTAGCTCTATGGCTCCACACAATGTAGGAACATACTTGTAGTGTATGTAATGATCAAGACGGACCCATACTTAGCCAAACATGCATTAGGTTCTCCACAGGACTATGAGGAGCAACATGTGTGACATGATTCTCATTCCTTGAGAGGAACATCAAAGCTACCATCCTGAGAGAAACATAAGTAGTAAGGAGTCCCAATCGTAGCTCTATGCCTCCACACAATGTAGGAACATACTTGTAGTGTATGTAATGATCAAGACGGACCCATACTTAGCCAAACATGCATTAGGTTCTCCACAGGACTATGAGGAGCAACATGTGTGACATGATTCTCATTCCTTGAGAGGAACATCAAAGCTACCATCCTGAGAGAAACATAAGTAGTAAGGAGTCCCAATCGTAGCTCTATGCCTCCACACAATTTAGAAACATACTTGTAGTGTATGTAATGATCAAGACGGACCCATACTTAGCCAAACATGCATTAGGTTCTCCACAGGACTATTCGGAGCAACATGTGTGACATGATTCTCATTCCTTGAGAGGAACATCAAAGCTACCATCCTGAGGGAAACATAAGTAGTAAGGAGTCCCAATCGTAGCTCTATGGCTCCACACAATGTAGAAACATACTTGTAGTGTATGTAATGATCAAGACGGACCCATACTTAGCCAAACATGCATTAGGTTCTCCACAGGACTATTCGGAGCAACATGTGTGACATGATTCTCATTCCTTGAGAGGAACATCAAAGCTACCATCCTGAGAGAAACATAAGTAGTAAGGAGTCCCAATCGTAGCTCTATGCCTCCACACAATGTAGGAACATACTTGTAGTGTATGTAATGATCAAGACGGACCCATACTTAGCCAAACATGCATTAGGTTCTCCACGGGACTATGAGGAGCAACATGTGTGACATGATTCTCATTCCTTGAGAGGAACATCAAAGCTACCATCCTGAGAGAAACATAAGTAGTAAGGAGTCCCAATCGTAGCTCTATGCCTCCACACAATGTAGGAACATACTTGTAGTGTATGTAATGATCAAGACGGACCCATACTTAGCAAAACATGCATTAGGTTCTCCACGGGACTATGAGGAGCAACATGTGTGACATGATTCTCATTCCTTGAGAGGAACATCAAAGCTACCATCTTGAGAGAAACATAAGTAGTAAGGAGTCCCAATCGTAGCTCTATGGCTCCACACAATGTAGAAACATACTTGTAGTGTATGTAATGATCAAGACGGATCCATACTTAGCCAAACATGCATTAGGTTCTCCACGGGACTATGAGGAGCAACATGTGTGACATGATTCTCATTCCTTGAGAGGAACATCAAAGCTACCATCCTGAGAGAAACATAAGTAGTAAGGAGTCCCAATCGTAGCTCTATGGCTCCACACAATGTAGAAACATACTTGTAGTGTATGTAATGATCAAGACGGACCCATACTTAGCCAAACATGCATTAGGTTATCCAAGGGACTATGAGGAGCAACATGTGTGACATGATTCTCATTCCTTGAGAGGAACATCAAAGCTACCATCTTGAGAGAAACATAAGTAGTAAGGAGTCCCAATCGTAGCTCTATGGCTCCACACAATGTAGAAACATACTTGTAGTGTATGTAATGATCAAGACGGACCCATACTTAGCCAAACATGCATTAGGTTCTCCACGGGACTATGAGGAGCAACATGTGTGACATGATTCTCATTCCTTGAGAGGAACATCAAAGCTACCATCCTGAGAGAAACATAAGTAGTAAGGAGTCCCAATCGTAGCTCTATGGCTCCACACAATGTAGAAACATACTTGTAGTGTATGTAATGATCAAGACGGACCCATACTTAGCCAAACATGCATTAGGTTCTCCACAGGACTATTCGGAGCAACATGTGTGACATGATTCTCATTCCTTGAGAGGAACATCAAAGCTACCATCCTGAGAGAAACATAAGTAGTAAGGAGTCCCAATCGTAGCTCTATGCCTCCACACAATGTAGGAACATACTTGTAGTGTATGTAATGATCAAGACGGACCCATACTTAGCCAAACATGCATTAGGTTCTCCACGGGACTATGAGGAGCAACATGTGTGACATGATTCTCATTCCTTGAGAGGAACATCAAAGTTACCATCCTGAGAGAAACATAAGTAGTAAGGAGTCCCAATCGTAGCTCTATGGCTCCACACAATGTAGGAACATACTTGTAGTGTATGTAATGATCAAGACGGACCCATACTTAGCCAAACATGCATTAGGTTCTCCACAGGACTATGAGGAGCAACATGTGTGACATGATTCTCATTCCTTGAGAGGAACATCAAAGCTACCATCCTGAGAGAAACATAAGTAGTAAGGAGTCCCAATCGTAGCTCTATGCCTCCACACAATGTAGGAACATACTTGTAGTGTATGTAATGATCAAGACGGACCCATACTTAGCCAAACATGCATTAGGTTCTCCACGGGACTATGAGGAGCAACATGTGTGACATGATTCTCATTCCTTGAGAGGAACATCAAAGCTACCATCCTGAGAGAAACATAAGTAGTAAGGAGTCCCAATCGTAGCTCTATGCCTCCACACAATTTAGAAACATACTTGTAGTGTATGTAATGATCAAGACGGACCCATACTTAGCCAAACATGCATTAGGTTCTCCACAGGACTATTCGGAGCAACATGTGTGACATGATTCTCATTCCTTGAGAGGAACATCAAAGCTACCATCCTGAGGGAAACATAAGTAGTAAGGAGTCCCAATCGTAGCTCTATGCCTCCACACAATGTAGGAACATACTTGTAGTGTATGTAATGATCAAGACGGGCCCATACTTAGCCAAACATGCATTAGGTTCTCCGCGGGACTATGAGGAGCAACATGTGTGACATGATTCTCATTCCTTGAGAGGAACATCAAAGCTACCATCCTGAGAGAAACATAAGTAGTAAGGAGTCCCAATCGTAGCTCTATGCCTCCACACAATGTAGAAACATACTTGTAGTGTATGTAATGATCAAGACGGACCCATACTTAGCCAAACATGCATTAGGTTCTCCATGGGACTATGAGGAGCAACATGTGTGACATGATTCTCATTCCTTGAGAGGAACATCAAAGCTACCATCCTGAGAGAAACATAAGTAGTAAGGAGTCCCAATCGTAGCTCTATGCCTCCACACAATGTAGAAACATACTTGTAGTGTATGTAATGATCAAGACGGACCCATACTTAGCCAAACATGCATTAGGTTCTCCACAGGACTATTCGGAGCAACATGTGTGACATGATTCTCATTCCTTGAGAGGAACATCAAAGCTACCATCCTGAGAGAAACATAAGTAGTAAGGAGTCCCAATCATAGCTCTATGCCTCCACACAATGTAGGAACATACTTGTAGTGTATGTAATGATCAAGACGGACCCATACTTAGCCAAACATGCATTAGGTTCTCCACGGGACTATTCGGAGCAACATGTGTGACATGATTCTCATTCCTTGAGAGGAACATCAAAGTTACCATCCTGAGAGAAACATAAGTAGTAAGGAGTCCCAATCGTAGCTCTATGGCTCCACACAATGTAGGAACATACTTGTAGTGTATGTAATGATCAAGACGGACCCATACTTAGCCAAACATGCATTAGGTTCTCCACAGGACTATGAGGAGCAACATGTGTGACATGATTCTCATTCCTTGAGAGGAACATCAAAGCTACCATCCTGAGAGAAACATAAGTAGTAAGGAGTCCCAATCGTAGCTCTATGCCTCCACACAATGTAGGAACATACTTGTAGTGTATGTAATGATCAAGACGGACCCATACTTAGCCAAACATGCATTAGGTTCTCCACGGGACTATGAGGAGCAACATGTGTGACATGATTCTCATTCCTTGAGAGGAACATCAAAGCTACCATCCTGAGAGAAACATAAGTAGTAAGGAGTCCCAATCGTAGCTCTATGCCTCCACACAATTTAGAAACATACTTGTAGTGTATGTAATGATCAAGACGGACCCATACTTAGCCAAACATGCATTAGGTTCTCCACAGGACTATTCGGAGCAACATGTGTGACATGATTCTCATTCCTTGAGAGGAACATCAAAGCTACCATCCTGAGGGAAACATAAGTAGTAAGGAGTCCCAATCGTAGCTCTATGCCTCCACACAATGTAGGAACATACTTGTAGTGTATGTAATGATCAAGACGGGCCCATACTTAGCCAAACATGCATTAGGTTCTCCACGGGACTATGAGGAGCAACATGTGTGACATGATTCTCATTCCTTGAGAGGAACATCAAAGCTACCATCCTGAGAGAAACATAAGTAGTAAGGAGTCCCAATCGTAGCTCTATGCCTCCACACAATGTAGAAACATACTTGTAGTGTATGTAATGATCAAGACGGACCCATACTTAGCCAAACATGCATTAGGTTCTCCATGGGACTATGAGGAGCAACATGTGTGACATGATTCTCATTCCTTGAGAGGAACATCAAAGCTACCATCCTGAGAGAAACATAAGTAGTAAGGAGTCCCAATCGTAGCTCTATGCCTCCACACAATGTAGAAACATACTTGTAGTGTATGTAATGATCAAGACGGACCCATACTTAGCCAAACATGCATTAGGTTCTCCACAGGACTATGAGGAGCAACATGTGTGACATGATTCTCATTCCTTGAGAGGAACATCAAAGCTACCATCCTGAGAGAAACATAAGTAGTAAGGAGTCCCAATCGTAGCTCTATGCCTCCACACAATGTAGGAACATACTTGTAGTGTATGTAATGATCAAGACGGACCCATACTTAGCCAAACATGCATTAGGTTCTCCACAGGACTATGAGGAGCAACATGTGTGACATGATTCTCATTCCTTGAGAGGAACATCAAAGCTACCATCCTGAGAGAAACATAAGTAGTAAGGAGTCCCAATCGTAGCTCTATGCCTCCACACAATTTAGAAACATACTTGTAGTGTATGTAATGATCAAGACGGACCCATACTTAGCCAAACATGCATTAGGTTCTCCACAGGACTATTCGGAGCAACATGTGTGACATGATTCTCATTCCTTGAGAGGAACATCAAAGCTACCATCCTGAGGGAAACATAAGTAGTAAGGAGTCCCAATCGTAGCTCTATGGCTCCACACAATGTAGAAACATACTTGTAGTGTATGTAATGATCAAGACGGACCCATACTTAGCCAAACATGCATTAGGTTCTCCACAGGACTATTCGGAGCAACATGTGTGACATGATTCTCATTCCTTGAGAGGAACATCAAAGCTACCATCCTGAGAGAAACATAAGTAGTAAGGAGTCCCAATCGTAGCTCTATGCCTCCACACAATGTAGGAACATACTTGTAGTGTATGTAATGATCAAGACGGACCCATACTTAGCCAAACATGCATTAGGTTCTCCACGGGACTATGAGGAGCAACATGTGTGACATGATTCTCATTCCTTGAGAGGAACATCAAAGCTACCATCCTGAGAGAAACATAAGTAGTAAGGAGTCCCAATCGTAGCTCTATGCCTCCACACAATGTAGGAACATACTTGTAGTGTATGTAATGATCAAGACGGACCCATACTTAGCAAAACATGCATTAGGTTCTCCACGGGACTATGAGGAGCAACATGTGTGACATGATTCTCATTCCTTGAGAGGAACATCAAAGCTACCATCTTGAGAGAAACATAAGTAGTAAGGAGTCCCAATCGTAGCTCTATGGCTCCACACAATGTAGAAACATACTTGTAGTGTATGTAATGATCAAGACGGATCCATACTTAGCCAAACATGCATTAGGTTCTCCACGGGACTATGAGGAGCAACATGTGTGACATGATTCTCATTCCTTGAGAGGAACATGAAAGCTATCATCCTGAGAGAAACATAAGTAGTAAGGAGTCCCAATCGTAACTCTATGCCTCCACACAATGTAGGAACATACTTGTAGTGTATGTAATGATCAAGACGGACCCATACTTAGCCAAACATGCATTAGGTTCTCCACGGGACTATGAGGAGCAACATGTGTGACATGATTCTCATTCCTTGAGAGGAACATCAAAGCTACCATCCTGAGAGAAACATAAGTAGTAAGGAGTCCCAATCGTAGCTCTATGGCTCCACACAATGTAGAAACATACTTGTAGTGTATGTAATGATCAAGACGGACCCATACTTAGCCAAACATGCATTAGGTTATCCAAGGGACTATGAGGAGCAACATGTGTGACATGATTCTCATTCCTTGAGAGGAACATCAAAGCTACCATCTTGAGAGAAACATAAGTAGTAAGGAGTCCCAATCGTAGCTCTATGGCTCCACACAATGTAGAAACATACTTGTAGTGTATGTAATGATCAAGACGGACCCATACTTAGCCAAACATGCATTAGGTTCTCCACGGGACTATGAGGAGCAACATGTGTGACATGATTCTCATTCCTTGAGAGGAACATCAAAGCTACCATCCTGAGAGAAACATAAGTAGTAAGGAGTCCCAATCGTAGCTCTATGGCTCCACACAATGTAGAAACATACTTGTAGTGTATGTAATGATCAAGACGGACCCATACTTAGCCAAACATGCATTAGGTTCTCCACAGGACTATTCGGAGCAACATGTGTGACATGATTCTCATTCCTTGAGAGGAACATCAAAGCTACCATCCTGAGAGAAACATAAGTAGTAAGGAGTCCCAATCGTAGCTCTATGCCTCCACACAATGTAGGAACATACTTGTAGTGTATGTAATGATCAAGACGGACCCATACTTAGCCAAACATGCATTAGGTTCTCCACGGGACTATGAGGAGCAACATGTGTGACATGATTCTCATTCCTTGAGAGGAACATCAAAGTTACCATCCTGAGAGAAACATAAGTAGTAAGGAGTCCCAATCGTAGCTCTATGGCTCCACACAATGTAGGAACATACTTGTAGTGTATGTAATGATCAAGACGGACCCATACTTAGCCAAACATGCATTAGGTTCTCCACAGGACTATGAGGAGCAACATGTGTGACATGATTCTCATTCCTTGAGAGGAACATCAAAGCTACCATCCTGAGAGAAACATAAGTAGTAAGGAGTCCCAATCGTAGCTCTATGCCTCCACACAATGTAGGAACATACTTGTAGTGTATGTAATGATCAAGACGGACCCATACTTAGCCAAACATGCATTAGGTTCTCCACGGGACTATGAGGAGCAACATGTGTGACATGATTCTCATTCCTTGAGAGGAACATCAAAGCTACCATCCTGAGAGAAACATAAGTAGTAAGGAGTCCCAATCGTAGCTCTATGCCTCCACACAATTTAGAAACATACTTGTAGTGTATGTAATGATCAAGACGGACCCATACTTAGCCAAACATGCATTAGGTTCTCCACAGGACTATTCGGAGCAACATGTGTGACATGATTCTCATTCCTTGAGAGGAACATCAAAGCTACCATCCTGAGGGAAACATAAGTAGTAAGGAGTCCCAATCGTAGCTCTATGCCTCCACACAATGTAGGAACATACTTGTAGTGTATGTAATGATCAAGACGGGCCCATACTTAGCCAAACATGCATTAGGTTCTCCGCGGGACTAAGAGGAGCAACATGTGTGACATGATTCTCATTCCTTGAGAGGAACATCAAAGCTACCATCCTGAGAGAAACATAAGTAGTAAGGAGTCCCAATCGTAGCTCTATGCCTCCACACAATGTAGAAACATACTTGTAGTGTATGTAATGATCAAGACGGACCCATACTTAGCCAAACATGCATTAGGTTCTCCATGGGACTATGAGGAGCAACATGTGTGACATGATTCTCATTCCTTGAGAGGAACATCAAAGCTACCATCCTGAGAGAAACATAAGTAGTAAGGAGTCCCAATCGTAGCTCTATGCCTCCACACAATGTAGAAACATACTTGTAGTGTATGTAATGATCAAGACGGACCCATACTTAGCCAAACATGCATTAGGTTCTCCACAGGACTATTCGGAGCAACATGTGTGACATGATTCTCATTCCTTGAGAGGAACATCAAAGCTACCATCCTGAGAGAAACATAAGTAGTAAGGAGTCCCAATCATAGCTCTATGCCTCCACACAATGTAGGAACATACTTGTAGTGTATGTAATGATCAAGACGGACCCATACTTAGCCAAACATGCATTAGGTTCTCCACGGGACTATGAGGAGCAACATGTGTGACATGATTCTCATTCCTTGAGAGGAACATCAAAGTTACCATCCTGAGAGAAACATAAGTAGTAAGGAGTCCCAATCGTAGCTCTATGGCTCCACACAATGTAGGAACATACTTGTAGTGTATGTAAAGATCAAGACGGACCCATACTTAGCCAAACATGCATTAGGTTCTCCACAGGACTATGAGGAGCAACATGTGTGACATGATTCTCATTCCTTGAGAGGAACATCAAAGCTACCATCCTGAGAGAAACATAAGTAGTAAGGAGTCCCAATCGTAGCTCTATGCCTCCACACAATGTAGGAACATACTTGTAGTGTATGTAATGATCAAGACGGGCCCATACTTAGCCAAACATGCATTAGGTTCTCCGCGGGACTATGAGGAGCAACATGTGTGACATGATTCTCATTCCTTGAGAGGAACATCAAAACTACCATCCTGAGAGAAACATAAGTAGTAAGGAGTCCCAATCGTAGCTCTATGCCTCCACACAATGTAGAAACATACTTGTAGTGTATGTAATGATCAAGACGGACCCATACTTAGCCAAACATGCATTAGGTTCTCCATGGGACTATGAGGAGCAACATGTGTGACATGATTCTCATTCCTTGAGAGGAACATCAAAGCTACCATCCTGAGAGAAACATAAGTAGTAAGGAGTCCCAATCGTAGCTCTATGCCTCCACACAATGTAGAAACATACTTGTAGTGTATGTAATGATCAAGACGGACCCATACTTAGCCAAACATGCATTAGGTTCTCCACAGGACTATTCGGAGCAACATGTGTGACATGATTCTCATTCCTTGAGAGGAACATCAAAGCTACCATCCTGAGAGAAACATAAGTAGTAAGGAGTCCCAATCATAGCTCTATGCCTCCACACAATGTAGGAACATACTTGTAGTGTATGTAATGATCAAGACGGACCCATACTTAGCCAAACATGCATTAGGTTCTCCACGGGACTATGAGGAGCAACATGTGTGACATGATTCTCATTCCTTGAGAGGAACATCAAAGTTACCATCCTGAGAGAAACATAAGTAGTAAGGAGTCCCAATCGTAGCTCTATGGCTCCACACAATGTAGGAACATACTTGTAGTGTATGTAATGATCAAGACGGACCCATACTTAGCCAAACATGCATTAGGTTCTCCACAGGACTATGAGGAGCAACATGTGTGACATGATTCTCATTCCTTGAGAGGAACATCAAAGCTACCATCCTGAGAGAAACATAAGTAGTAAGGAGTCCCAATCGTAGCTCTATGCCTCCACACAATGTAGGAACATACTTGTAGTGTATGTAATGATCAAGACGGACCCATACTTAGCCAAACATGCATTAGGTTCTCCACGGGACTATGAGGAGCAACATGTGTGACATGATTCTCATTCCTTGAGAGGAACATCAAAGCTACCATCCTGAGAGAAACATAAGTAGTAAGGAGTCCCAATCGTAGCTCTATGCCTCCACACAATTTAGAAACATACTTGTAGTGTATGTAATGATCAAGACGGACCCATACTTAGCCAAACATGCATTAGGTTCTCCACAGGACTATTCGGAGCAACATGTGTGACATGATTCTCATTCCTTGAGAGGAACATCAAAGCTACCATCCTGAGGGAAACATAAGTAGTAAGGAGTCCCAATCGTAGCTCTATGCCTCCACACAATGTAGGAACATACTTGTAGTGTATGTAATGATCAAGACGGGCCCATACTTAGCCAAACATGCATTAGGTTCTCCACGGGACTATGAGGAGCAACATGTGTGACATGATTCTCATTCCTTGAGAGGAACATCAAAGCTACCATCCTGAGAGAAACATAAGTAGTAAGGAGTCCCAATCGTAGCTCTATGCCTCCACACAATGTAGAAACATACTTGTAGTGTATGTAATGATCAAGACGGACCCATACTTAGCCAAACATGCATTAGGTTCTCCATGGGACTATGAGGAGCAACATGTGTGACATGATTCTCATTCCTTGAGAGGAACATCAAAGCTACCATCCTGAGAGAAACATAAGTAGTAAGGAGTCCCAATCGTAGCTCTATGCCTCCACACAATGTAGAAACATACTTGTAGTGTATGTAATGATCAAGACGGACCCATACTTAGCCAAACATGCATTAGGTTCTCCACAGGACTATTCGGAGCAACATGTGTGACATGATTCTCATTCCTTGAGAGGAACATCAAAGCTACCATCCTGAGAGAAACATAAGTAGTATGGAGTCCCTATCGTAGCTCTATGCCTCCACACAATGTAGGAACATACTTGTAGTGTATGTAATGGTCAAGACGGACCCATACTTAGCCAAACATGCATTAGGTTCTCCACGGGACTATGAGGAGCAACATGTGTGACATGATTCTCATTCCTTGAGAGGAACATGAAAGCTACCATCCTGAGAGAAACATAAGCAGTAAGGAGTCCCAATCGTAGCTCTATGCCTCCACACAATGTAGAAACATACTTGTAGTGTATGTAATGATCAAGAAGGACCCATACTTAGCCAAACATGCATTTGGTTCTCCATGGGACTATGAGGAGCAACATGTGTGACATGATTCTCATTCCTTGAGAGGAACATCAAAGCTACCATCCTGAGAGAAACATAAGGAGTAAGGAGTCCCAATCGTAGCTCTATGCCTCCACACAATGTAGGAACATACTTGTAGTGTATGTAATGATCAAGACGGACCCATACTTAGCCAAACATGCTTTAGGTTCTCCACGGGACTATGAGGAGCAACATGTGTGACATGATTCTCATTCCTTGAGAGGAACATCAAAGCTACCATCCTGAGAGAAACATAAGTAGTAAGGAGTCCCAATCGTAGCTCTATGGCTCCACACAATGTAGAAACATACTTGTAGTGTATGTAATGATCAAGACGGACCCATACTTAGCCAAACATGCATTAGGTTCTCCACGGGACTATGAGGAGCAACATGTGTGACATGATTCTCATTCCTTGAGAGGAACATCAAAGCTACCATCCTGAGAGAAACATAAGTAGTAAGGAGTCCCAATCGTAGCTCTATGGCTCCACACAATGTAGAAACATACTTGTAGTGTATGTAATGATCAAGACGGACCCATACTTAGCCAAACATGCATTAGGTTCTCCACGGGACTATGAGGAGCAACATGTGTGACATGATTCTCATTCCTTGAGAGGAACATCAAAGCTACCATCCTGAGAGAAACATAAGTAGTAAGGAGTCCCAATCGTAGCTCTATGCCTCCACACAATTTAGGAACATACTTGTAGTGTATGTAATGATCAAGACGGACCCATACTTAGCCAAACATGCATTAGGTTCTCCACGGGACTATGAGGAGCAACATGTGTGACATGATTCTCATTCCTTGAGAGGAACATCAAAGCTACCATCCTGAGAGAAACATAAGTAGTAAGGAGTCCCAATCGTAGCTCTATGCCTCCACACAATGTAGGAACATACTTGTAGTGTATGTAATGATCAAGACGGACCCATACTTAGCCAAACATGCATTAGGTTCTCCACGGGACTATGAGGAGCTACATGTGTGACATGATTCTCATTCCTTGAGAGGAACATCAAAGCTACCATCCTGAGAGAAACATAAGTAGTAAGGAGTCCCAATCGTAGCTCTATGGCTCCACACAATGTAGAAACATACTTGTAGTGTATGTAATGATCAAGACGGACCCATACTTAGCCAAACATGCATTAGGTTCTCCACAGGACTATGAGGAGCAACATGTGTGACATGATTCTCATTCCTTGAGAGGAACATCAAAGCTACCATCCTGAGAGAAACATAAGTAGTAAGGAGTCCCAATCGTAGCTCTATGCCTCCACACAATGTAGGAACATACTTGTAGTGTATGTAATGATCAAGACGGACCCATACTTAGCCAAACATGCATTAGGTTCTCCACGGGACTATGAGGAGCAACATGTGTGACATGATTCTCATTCCTTGAGAGGAACATCAAAGTTACCATCCTGAGAGAAACATAAGTTGTAAGGACTCCCAATCGTAGCTCTATGCCTCCACACAATGTAGAAACATGCTTATAGTGTATGTAATGATCAAGACGGACCCATACTTTGCCAAACATGCATTAGGTTCTCCATGGGACTATGAGGAGCAACATGTGTGACATGATTCTCATTCCTTGAGAGGAACATCAAAGCTACCATCCTGAGAGAAACATAAGTAGTAAGGAGTCCCAATCGTAGCTCTATGGCTCCACACAATGTAGGAACATACTTGTAGTGTATGTAATGATCAAGACGGACCCATACTTAGCCAAACATGCATTAGGTTCTCCACGGCACTATTCGGACCAACATGTGTGACATGATTCTCATTCCTTGAGAGGAACATCAAAGTTACCATCCTGAGAGAAACATAAGTAGTAAGGAGTCCCAATCGTAGCTCTATGCCTCCACACAATGTAGAAACATACTTGTAGTGTATGTAATGATCAAGACGGACCCATACTTAGCCAAACATGCATTAGGTTCTCCACGGGACTATGAGGAGCAACATGTGTGACATGATTCTCATTCCTTGAGAGGAACATCAAAGCTACCATCCTGAGAGAAACATAAGTAGTAAGGAGTCCCAATCGTAGCTCTATGCCTCCACACAATGTAGGAACATACTTGTAGTGTATGTAATGATCAAGACGGACTCATACTTAGCCAAACATGCATTAGGTTCTCCACGGGACTATGAGGAGCAACATGTGTGACATGATTCTCATTCCTTGAGAGGAACATCAAAGTTACCATCCTGAGAGAAACATAAGTAGTAAGGAGTCCCAATCGTAGCTCTATGCCTCCACACAATGTAGAAACATACTTGTAGTGTATGTAATGATCAAGACGGACCCATACTTAGCCAAACATGCATTAGGTTCTCCACAGGACTATTCGGAGCAACATGTGTGACATGATTCTCATTCCTTGAGAGGAACATCAAAGTTACCATCCTGAGAGAAACATAAGTAGTAAGGAGTCCCAATCGTAGCTCTATGGCTCCACACAATGTAGGAACATACTTGTAGTGTATGTAATGATCAAGACGGACCCATACTTAGCCAAACATGCATTAGGTTCTCCACAGGACTATGAGGAGCAACATGTGTGACATGATTCTCATTCCTTGAGAGGAACATCAAAGCTACCATCCTGAGAGAAACATAAGTAGTAAGGAGTCCCAATCGTAGCTCTATGCCTCCACACAATGTAGGAACATACTTGTAGTGTATTTAATGATCAAGACGGACCCATACTTAGCCAAACATGCATTAGGTTCTCCACGGGACTATGAGGAGCAACATGTGTGACATGATTCTCATTCCTTGAGAGGAACATCAAAGCTACCATCCTGAGAGAAACATAAGTAGTAAGGAGTCCCAATCGTAGCTCTATGCCTCCACACAATTTAGAAACATACTTGTAGTGTATGTAATGATCAAGACGGACCCATACTTAGCCAAACATGCATTAGGTTCTCCACAGGACTATTCGGAGCAACATGTGTGACATGATTCTCATTCCTTGAGAGGAACATCAAAGCTACCATCCTGAGAGAAACATAAGTAGTAAGGAGTCCCAATCGTAGCTCTATGCCTCCACACAATGTAGGAACATACTTGTAGTGTATGTAATGATCAAGACGGGCCCATACTTAGCCAAACATGCATTAGGTTCTCCACGGGACTATGAGGAGCAACATGTGTGACATGATTCTCATTCCTTGAGAGGAACATCAAAGCTACCATCCTGAGAGAAACATAAGTAGTAAGGAGTCCCAATCGTAGCTCTATGCCTCCACACAATGTAGAAACATACTTGTAGTGTATGTAATGATCAAGACGGACCCATACTTAGCCAAACATGCATTAGGTTCTCCATGGGACTATGAGGAGCAACATGTGTGACATGATTCTCATTCCTTGAGAGGAACATCAAAGCTACCATCCTGAGAGAAACATAAGTAGTAAGGAGTCCCAATCGTAGCTCTATGCCTCCACACAATGTAGAAACATACTTGTAGTGTATGTAATGATCAAGACGGACCCATACTTAGCCAAACATGCATTAGGTTCTCCACAGGACTATTCGGAGCAACATGTGTGACATGATTCTCATTCCTTGAGAGGAACATCAAAGCTACCATCCTGAGAGAAACATAAGTAGTATGGAGTCCCTATCGTAGCTCTATGCCTCCACACAATGTAGGAACATACTTGTAGTGTATGTAATGGTCAAGACGGACCCATACTTAGCCAAACATGCATTAGGTTCTCCACGGGACTATGAGGAGCAACATGTGTGACATGATTCTCATTCCTTGAGAGGAACATCAAAGCTACCATCCTGAGAGAAACATAAGCAGTAAGGAGTCCCAATCGTAGCTCTATGCCTCCACACAATGTAGAAACATACTTGTAGTGTATGTAATGATCAAGAAGGACCCATACTTAGCCAAACATGCATTAGGTTCTCCATGGGACTATGAGGAGCAACATGTGTGACATGATTCTCATTCCTTGAGAGGAACATCAAAGCTACCATCCTGAGAGAAACATAAGTAGTAAGGAGTCCCAATCGTAGCTCTATGCCTCCACACAATGTAGGAACATACTTGTAGTGTATGTAATGATCAAGACGGACCCATACTTAGCCAAACATGCATTAGGTTCTCCACGGGACTATGAGGAGCAACATGTGTGACATGATTCTCATTCCTTGAGAGGAACATCAAAGTTACCATCCTGAGAGAAACATAAGTTGTAAGGACTCCCAATCGTAGCTCTATGCCTCCACACAATGTAGAAACATGCTTATAGTGTATGTAATGATCAAGACGGACCCATACTTTGCCAAACATGCATTAGGTTCTCCATGGGACTATGAGGAGCAACATGTGTGACATGATTCTCATTCCTTGAGAGGAACATCAAAGCTACCATCCTGAGAGAAACATAAGTAGTAAGGAGTCCCAATCGTAGCTCTATGGCTCCACACAATGTAGGAACATACTTGTAGTGTATGTAATGATCAAGACGGACCCATACTTAGCCAAACATGCATTAGGTTCTCCACGGCACTATTCGGACCAACATGTGTGACATGATTCTCATTCCTTGAGAGGAACATCAAAGTTACCATCCTGAGAGAAACATAAGTAGTAAGGAGTCCCAATCGTAGCTCTATGCCTCCACACAATGTAGAAACATACTTGTAGTGTATGTAATGATCAAGACGGACCCATACTTAGCCAAACATGCATTAGGTTCTCCACGGGACTATGAGGAGCAACATGTGTGACATGATTCTCATTCCTTGAGAGGAACATCAAAGCTACCATCCTGAGAGAAACATAAGTAGTAAGGAGTCCCAATCGTAGCTCTATGCCTCCACACAATGTAGGAACATACTTGTAGTGTATGTAATGATCAAGACGGACTCATACTTAGCCAAACATGCATTAGGTTCTCCACGGGACTATGAGGAGCAACATGTGTGACATGATTCTCATTCCTTGAGAGGAACATCAAAGTTACCATCCTGAGAGAAACATAAGTAGTAAGGAGTCCCAATCGTAGCTCTATGCCTCCACACAATGTAGAAACATACTTGTAGTGTATGTAATGATCAAGACGGACCCATACTTAGCCAAACATGCATTAGGTTCTCCACAGGACTATTCGGAGCAACATGTGTGACATGATTCTCATTCCTTGAGAGGAACATCAAAGTTACCATCCTGAGAGAAACATAAGTAGTAAGGAGTCCCAATCGTAGCTCTATGGCTCCACACAATGTAGGAACATACTTGTAGTGTATGTAATGATCAAGACGGACCCATACTTAGCCAAACATGCATTAGGTTCTCCACAGGACTATGAGGAGCAACATGTGTGACATGATTCTCATTCCTTGAGAGGAACATCAAAGCTACCATCCTGAGAGAAACATAAGTAGTAAGGAGTCCCAATCGTAGCTCTATGCCTCCACACAATGTAGGAACATACTTGTAGTGTATGTAATGATCAAGACGGACCCATACTTAGCCAAACATGCATTAGGTTCTCCACGGGACTATGAGGAGCAACATGTGTGACATGATTCTCATTCCTTGAGAGGAACATCAAAGCTACCATCCTGAGAGAAACATAAGTAGTAAGGAGTCCCAATCGTAGCTCTATGCCTCCACACAATTTAGAAACATACTTGTAGTGTATGTAATGATCAAGACGGACCCATACTTAGCCAAACATGCATTAGGTTCTCCACAGGACTATTCGGAGCAACATGTGTGACATGATTCTCATTCCTTGAGAGGAACATCAAAGCTACCATCCTGAGAGAAACATAAGTAGTAAGGAGTCCCAATCGTAGCTCTATGCCTCCACACAATGTAGGAACATACTTGTAGTGTATGTAATGATCAAGACGGGCCCATACTTAGCCAAACATGCATTAGGTTCTCCACGGGACTATGAGGAGCAACATGTGTGACATGATTCTCATTCCTTGAGAGGAACATCAAAGCTACCATCCTGAGAGAAACATAAGTAGTAAGGAGTCCCAATCGTAGCTCTATGCCTCCACACAATGTAGAAACATACTTGTAGTGTATGTAATGATCAAGACGGACCCATACTTAGCCAAACATGCATTAGGTTCTCCATGGGACTATGAGGAGCAACATGTGTGACATGATTCTCATTCCTTGAGAGGAACATCAAAGCTACCATCCTGAGAGAAACATAAGTAGTAAGGAGTCCCAATCGTAGCTCTATGCCTCCACACAATGTAGAAACATACTTGTAGTGTATGTAATGATCAAGACGGACCCATACTTAGCCAAACATGCATTAGGTTCTCCACAGGACTATTCGGAGCAACATGTGTGACATGATTCTCATTCCTTGAGAGGAACATCAAAGCTACCATCCTGAGAGAAACATAAGTAG
This sequence comes from Erythrophleum ivorense, assembly GCA_026724425.1. Classification (NCBI taxonomy): domain Eukaryota; kingdom Viridiplantae; phylum Streptophyta; class Magnoliopsida; order Fabales; family Fabaceae; genus Erythrophleum; species Erythrophleum ivorense. Next base: position 9,711,862 of record JAIUCV010000066.1, on the reverse strand, counting down.
TATGGAGTCCCTATCGTAGCTCTATGCCTCCACACAATGTAGGAACATACTTGTAGTGTATGTAATGGTCAAGACGGACCCATACTTAGCCAAACATGCATTAGGTTCTCCACGGGACTATGAGGAGCAACATGTGTGACATGATTCTCATTCCTTGAGAGGAACATCAAAGCTACCATCCTGAGAGAAACATAAGCAGTAAGGAGTCCCAATCGTAGCTCTATGCCTCCACACAATGTAGAAACATACTTGTAGTGTATGTAATGATCAAGAAGGACCCATACTTAGCCAAACATGCATTAGGTTCTCCATGGGACTATGAGGAGCAACATGTGTGACATGATTCTCATTCCTTGAGAGGAACATCAAAGCTACCATCCTGAGAGAAACATAAGTAGTAAGGAGTCCCAATCGTAGCTCTATGCGTCCACACAATGTAGGAACATACTTGTAGTGTATGTAATGATCAAGACGGACCCATACTTAGCCAAACATGCATTAGGTTCTCCACGGGACTATGAGGAGCAACATGTGTGACATGATTCTCATTCCTTGAGAGGAACATCAAAGTTACCATCCTGAGAGAAACATAAGTAGTAAGGAGTCCCAATCGTAGCTCTATGCCTCCACACAATGTAGAAACATACTTGTAGTGTATGTAATGATCAAGACGGACCCATACTTAGCCAAACATGCATTAGGTTCTCCACAGGACTATTCGGAGCAACATGTGTGACATGATTCTCATTCGTTGAGAGGAACATCAAAGCCACCATCCTGAGAGAAACATAAGTAGTAAGGAGTCCCAATCGTAGCTCTATGCCTCCACACAATGTAGGAACATACTTGTAGTGTATGTAATGATCAAGACGGACCCATACTTAGCCAAACATGCATTAGGTTCTCCACGGGACTATGAGGAGCAACATGTGTGACATGATTCTCATTCCTTGAGAGGAACATCAAAGCTACCATCCTGAGAGAAACATAAGTAGTAAGGAGTCCCAATCGTAGCTCTATGGCTCTACACAATGTAGAAACATACTTGTAGTGTATGTAATGATCAAGACGGACCCATACTTAGCCAAACATGCATTAGGTTCTCCACAGGACTATTCGGAGCAACATGTGTGACATGATTCTCATTCCTTGAGAGGAACATCAAAGCTACCATCCTGAGAGAAACATAAGTAGTAAGGAGTCCCAATCGTAGCTCTATGCCTCCACACAATGTAGGAACATACTTGTAGTGTATGTAATGATCAAGACGGACCCATACTTAGCCAAACATGCATTAGGTTCTCCACGGGACTATGAGGAGCAACATGTGTGACATGATTCTCATTCCTTGAGAGGAACATCAAAGTTACCATCCTGAGAGAAACATAAGTAGTAAGGAGTCCCAATCGTAGCTCTATGGCTCCACACAATGTAGGAACATACTTGTAGTGTATGTAATGATCAAGACAGACCCATACTTAGCCAAACATGCATTAGGTTCTCCACAGGACTATGAGGAGCAACATGTGTGACATGATTCTCATTCCTTGAGAGGAACATCAAAGCTACCATCCTGAGAGAAACATAAGTAGTAAGGAGTCCCAATCGTAGCTCTATGCCTCCACACAATGTAGGAACATACTTGTAGTGTATGTAATGATCAAGACGGACCCATACTTAGCCAAACATGCATTAGGTTCTCCACGGGACTATGAGGAGCAACATGTGTGACATGATTCTCATTCCTTGAGAGGAACATCAAAGCTACCATCCTGAGAGAAACATAAGTAGTAAGGAGTCCCAATCGTAGCTCTATGCCTCCACACAATTTAGAAACATACTTGTAGTGTATGTAATGATCAAGACGGACCCATACTTAGCCAAACATGCATTAGGTTCTCCATAGGACTATTCGGAGCAACATGTGTGACATGATTCTCATTCCTTGAGAGGAACATCAAAGCTACCATCCTGAGAGAAACATAAGTAGTAAGGAGTCCCAATCGTAGCTCTATGCCTCCACACAATGTAGGAACATACTTGTAGTGTATGTAATGATCAAGACGGGCCCATACTTAGCCAAACATGCATTAGGTTCTCCACGGGACTATGAGGAGCAACATGTGTGACATGATTCTCATTCCTTGAGAGGAACATCAAAGCTACCATCCTGAGAGAAACATAAGTAGTAAGGAGTCCCAATCGTAGCTCTATGCCTCCACACAATGTAGAAACATACTTGTAGTGTATGTAATGATCAAGACGGACCCATACTTAGCCAAACATGCATTAGGTTCTCCATGGGACTATGAGGAGCAACATGTGTGACATGATTCTCATTCCTTGAGAGGAACATCAAAGCTACCATCCTGAGAGAAACATAAGTAGTAAGGAGTCCCAATCGTAGCTCTATGCCTCCACACAATGTAGAAACATACTTGTAGTGTATGTAATGATCAAGACGGACCCATACTTAGCCAAACATGCATTAGGTTCTCCACAGGACTATTCGGAGCAACATGTGTGACATGATTCTCATTCCTTGAGAGGAACATCAAAGCTACCATCCTGAGAGAAACATAAGTAGTATGGAGTCCCTATCGTAGCTCTATGCCTCCACACAATGTAGGAACATACTTGTAGTGTATGTAATGGTCAAGACGGACCCATACTTAGCCAAACATGCATTAGGTTCTCCACGGGACTATGAGGAGCAACATGTGTGACATGATTCTCATTCCTTGAGAGGAACATCAAAGCTACCATCCTGAGAGAAACATAAGCAGTAAGGAGTCCCAATCGTAGCTCTATGCCTCCACACAATGTAGAAACATACTTGTAGTGTATGTAATGATCAAGAAGGACCCATACTTAGCCAAACATGCATTAGGTTCTCCATGGGACTATGAGGAGCAACATGTGTGACATGATTCTCATTCCTTGAGAGGAACATCAAAGCTACCATCCTGAGAGAAACATAAGTAGTAAGGAGTCCCAATCGTAGCTCTATGCCTCCACACAATGTAGGAACATACTTGTAGTGTATGTAATGATCAAGACGGACCCATACTTAGCCAAACATGCATTAGGTTCTCCACGGGACTATGAGGAGCAACATGTGTGACATGATTCTCATTCCTTGAGAGGAACATCAAAGCTACCATCCTGAGAGAAACATAAGTAGTAAGGAGTCCCAATCGTAGCTCTATGGCTCCACACAATGTAGAAACATACTTGTAGTGTATGTAATGATCAAGACGGACCCATACTTAGCCAAACATGCATTAGGTTCTCCACGGGACTATGAGGAGCAACATGTGTGACATGATTCTCATTCCTTGAGAGGAACATCAAAGCTACCATCCTGAGAGAAACATAAGTAGTAAGGAGTCCCAATCGTAGCTCTATGGCTCCACACAATGTAGAAACATACTTGTAGTGTATGTAATGATCAAGACGGACCCATACTTAGCCAAACATGCATTAGGTTCTCCACGGGACTATGAGGAGCAACATGTGTGACATGATTCTCATTCCTTGAGAGGAACATCAAAGCTACCATCCTGAGAGAAACATAAGTAGTAAGGAGTCCCAATCGTAGCTCTATGCCTCCACACAATTTAGGAACATACTTGTAGTGTATGTAATGATCAAGACGGACCCATACTTAGCCAAACATGCATTAGGTTCTCCACGGGACTGTGAGGAGCAACATGTGTGACATGATTCTCATTCCTTGAGAGGAACATCAAAGCTACCATCCTGAGAGAAACATAAGTAGTAAGGAGTCCCAATCGTAGCTCTATGCCTCCACACAACGTAGGAACATACTTGTAGTGTATGTAATGATCAAGACGGACCCATACTTAGCCAAACATGCATTAGGTTCTCCACGGGACTATGAGGAGCTACATGTGTGACATGATTCTCATTCCTTGAGAGGAACATCAAAGCTACCATCCTGAGAGAAACATAAGTAGTAAGGAGTCCCAATCGTAGCTCTATGCCTCCACACAATGTAGGAACATACTTGTAGTGTATGTAATGATCAAGACGGACCCATACTTAGCCAAACATGCATTAGGTTCTCCACGGGACTATGAGGAGCTACATGTGTGACATGATTCTCATTCCTTGAGAGGAACATCAAAGCTACCATCCTGAGAGAAACATAAGTAGTAAGGAGTCCCAATCGTAGCTCTATGCCTCCACACAATGTAGAAACATACTTGTAGTGTATGTAATGATCAAGACGGACCCATACTTAGCCAAACATGCATTAGGTTCTCCATGGGACTATGAGGAGCAACATGTGTGACATGATTCTCATTCCTTGAGAGGAACATCAAAGCTACCATCCTGAGAGAAACATAAGTAGTAAGGAGTCCCAATCGTAGCTCTATGCCTCCACACAATATAGGAACATACTTGTAGTGTATGTATTGATCAAGACGGACCCATACTTAGCCAAACATGCATTAGGTTCTCCACGGGACTATGAGGAGCAACATGTGTGACATGATTCTCATTCCTTGAGAGGAACATCAAAGCTACCATCCTGAGAGAAACATAAGTAGTAAGGAGTCCCAATCTTAGCTCTATGCCTCCACACAATGTAGAAACATACTTGTAGTGTATGTAATGATCAAGACGGACCCATACTTAGCCAAACATGCATTAGGTTCTCCACAGGACTATGAGGAGCAACATGTGTGACATGATTCTCATTCCTTGAGAGGAACATCAAAGCTACCATCCTGAGAGAAACATAAGTAGTAAGGAGTCCCAATCGTAGCTCTATGGCTCCACACAATGTAGAAACATACTTGTAGTGTATGTAATGATCAAGATGGACCCATACTTAGCCAAACATGCATTAGGTTCTCCACGGGACTATGAGGAGCAACATGTGTGACATGATTCTCATTCCTTGAGAGGAACATCAAAGCTACCATCATGAGAGAAACATAAGTAGTAAGTAGTCCCAATCGTAGCTCTATGCCTCCACACAATGTAGAAACATACTTGTAGTGTATGTAATGATCAAGACGGACCCGTACTTAGCCAAACATGCATTAGGTTCTCCACGGGACTATGAGGAGCAACATGTGTGACATGATTCTCATTCCTTGAGAGGAACATCAAAGCTACCATCCTGAGAGAAACATAAGTAGTAAGGAGTCCCAATCTTAGCTCTATGCCTCCACACAATGTAGAAACATACTTGTGGTGTATGTAATGATCCAGACGGATCCATACTTAGCCAAACATGCATTAGGTTCTCCATGGGACTATGAGGAGCAACATGTGTGACATGATTCTCATTCCTTGAGAGGAACATCGAAGCTACCATCCTGAGAGAAACGTAAGTAGTAAGGAGTCCCAATCGTAGCTCTATGCCTCCACACAATGTAGAAACATACTTGTAGTGTATGTAATGATCAAGACGGACCCATACTTAGCCAAACATGCATTAGGTTCTCCACAGGACTATGAGGAGCAACATGTGTGACATGAATCTCATTCCTTGAGAGGAACATCAAAGCTACCATCCAGAGAGAAACATAAGTAGTAAGGAGTCCCAATCGTAGCTCTATGCCTCCACACAATGGATGAACATACTTGTAGTGTATGTAATGATCAAGACGGACCCATACTTAACCAAACATGCATTAGGTTCTCCACAGGACTATGAGGAGCAACATGTGTGACATGATTCTCATTCCTTGAGAGGAACATCAAAGCTACCATCCTGAGAGAAACATAAGTAGTAAGGAGTCCCAATCGTAGCTCTATGCCTTCACACAATGGAGGAACATACTTGTAGTGTATGTAATGATCAAGACGGACCCATACTTAGCCAAACATGCATTAGGTTCTCCACGGGACTATGAGGAGGAACATGTGTGACATGATTCTCATTCCTTGAGAGGAACATCAAAGCTACCATCCTGAGAGAAACATAAGTAGTAAGGAGTCCCAATCTTAGCTCTATGGCTCCACACAATGTAGAAACATACTTGTAGTGTATTTAATGATCAAGACGGACCCATACTTAGCCAAACATGCATTAGGTTCTCCATGGGACTATGAGGAGCAACATGTGTGACATGATTCTCATTCCTTGAGAGGAACATCAAAGCTACCATCCTGAGAGAAACATAAGTAGTAAGGAGTCCCAATCGTAGCTCTATGGCTCCACACAATGTAGAAACATACTTGTAGTGTATGTAATGATCAAGACGGACCCATACTTAGCCAAACATGCATTAGGTTCTCCACGGGACTATGAGGAGCAACATGTGTGACATGATTCTCATTCCTTGAGAGGAACATCAAAGCTACCATCATGAGAGAAACATAAGTAGTAAGGAGTCCCAATCTTAGCTCTATGCCTCCACACAATGTAGAAACATACTTGTAGTGTATGTAATGATCAAGACGGACCCGTACTTAGCCAAACATGCATTAGGTTCTCCACAGGACTATGAGGAGCAACATGTGTGACATGATTCTCATTCCTTGAGAGGAACATCAAAGCTACCATCCTGAGAGAAACATAAGTAGTAAGGAGTCCCAATCGTAGCTCTGTGGCTCCACACAATGTAGAAACATACTTGTAGTGTATGTAATGATCAAGACGGACCCATACTTAGCCAAACATGCATTAAGTTCTCCACGGGACTATGAGGAGCAACATGTGTGACATGATTCTCATTCCTTGAGAGGAACATCAAAGCTACCATCCTGAGAGAAACATAAGTAGTAGGCAGGCCCAATCGTAGCTCTATGCCTCCACACAATGGAGGAACATACTTGTAGTGTCTGTAATGATCAAGACGGACCCATACTTAGCCAAACATGCATTAAGTTCTCTGATAGTAGGATTTTTACTAAACAATTACCCAAATCCACTACTCATGTCATTGTAGCATTTGAGGTGTCAATCCAAATTGGGGTTGAAGCTATGCAATGAGGATGCAATCAAGGATAACTAAGTCAAGCCAAATGCAAATTGCGGTTTTGTAAACTAACAACCTAATTAACAGAAATGGAAAGCAGTAAGTTAAAGCAATAATAAGAAAAATAAAATAAAAGAAACTAAAGACCAGAAAGCTTGATAGACAATTCTTAAAAATAAATCAATTAAAGCAAAGGATCTTAAGGATGGGGTAATTGACTAATGAATCTCCTTGATGAAACTAAGGTGCTTAACAAAACTCAACAGAGCTAACCCTAGGCTGTGAACTCGAACACTAAAGCTAGCTCACTCTCGTGACGGAAGCTATCAAGTCTGAGGTGCTTCCAGACCCAACTCTCATCAGCGAAACACACCTCAGCTAGCATTAAGAAACAGTTCACACAAGCCAAAATGCACTCAAGACAACTAATATCTTAGGCATGAAATGCAAATCTCTTGGAAAAGTTGGTTGGGGCATTTCATCAAACACCTTCTGGGTGGGAAATGCCCTAAGTTCAAATTCCAGATGATCAGAAAGGAATTAGCATTAAACTCACTAATCAAGAAGGGAAAACAGTAAATCAAAGCTTAAACACCCTGGGTAATCAAGGATCTTCACTAATCTAACCCATCCTCAAGAACCCTAGAAAACTACTCAGAAATCACCATCAGAGAATCAAACCCAGAAACAGATAAAACTTGCATCATTAGAAAGAGGATTGAAAACTAAACAACTTTATTGAAGGAAATAGTTGCAAAATCTCAAAGACAAATAAGCAATCTGAAAATACAAGGAAAGAACCCTAAGGGGCGATTTTCTGGTTTTTGAGAGTGAAAAGAAGATGTCTGACACAAATGACATCAGCCAACCTTTTATACTAGGTTTAGAAAAAAAAAAGTAAAAAAGGGCACGTGCGTGCAAACACTACGTGTATCTTGACGGACTTGATCGTGTTCGCGTAAAGGAGCTGCCTTTGACACCAACTCGATCACCGACTCGACGGACTTGATCGTGTGCGCGTAAAGGAGCTGCCTTTGACACCAACTCGACATGCTGGTCGAGTCTGCATGTCGAGTCTGTACACACATCCTGCTTTCTTCTGGTTTCTGCGTCCCACTTCTTTCCCGTTGATCAAGCACCCATCTCCCATCTTCAAGACATCCTCTAAAGCCTCCAAAAACACCTGAAAACAACTCCAAATGCAGGGATGCATGCAATGCTAATGCAAATCCTATCAAGTGTGAAAAGTGGATGCATATGGATGTAAATGGTAAAGATGTGATGATATATGTATGCAAAAGGAATGAATTAAGAGTGCTAAAACTATGAAAATACAAGTACATCAACACCCCCAAACTTGTCTTTTGCTTGTCCTCAAGCAAACAAATAAGAGCAAAGAAAGGGATGAGGTTTGAAAACGAGTTGATACAGCCAAAAACAACAAGCAAAAACGAATTGATATATGTCCAAGTTCACGGTTCTAAAATGCAGCAAGGTGAGAGATACTTCTTTGAAAATCAGTGTCATGCTTAACAAGATCAATCCAACTTCACAGTCACTCAAACAATGCATTCTTATCAGCAAATCCCTTTAACATTTATTAAGGTGAACAATGAATCATAAACATGCAAATTAGCAACTCATTTGGCTCAAGGTAAAGGTCAAGAGAAAAAGATGGTTTCTTAAAGTCATAAAACGGTTTAAAGGACAGGGATCTCTCAAGAAAATGACAATGCTTTGGCAGAAGGCTAAGAGTTATAACCCAGGAGGATGCAAGAGCAGAACCTCTAACTACCTAATTCTGACTCGATAGCGTCAGTACCCGACCCCATAAAAACTAAGAACGACTCCTAACTACCAATTAGGCTTTGCGCGTTTAGACTCAGAGGAGCACTTGCTCTTTTCTTCTTTTTCTTTTGTGAACTAGCCAAGGGAGAGGTGATCTTATGGTAACATCTAGCGGTTTGGGAAACCTAACACTTAGGGAAATCCTTTCTTTCTTTTAAACAGCTGAGGCAATTACCTTCTTTTCTTTCAACTTAGAACCCCTTTTTTTTTTTTTTTTTCTTAAAACTATTCCCAAACCTTTACTAGACCCTTTTGAAATACAAAACAACTCTCTGGCCTTAATCAAAACACATTTCTTTTCCCACTTTTTGAATATGAAACCATAGCGTTCAAGACATCACCCCCAAACTTAGCCTGAAAACAAACCCAAAATTGAACTAGATACCTAGACATCCTACTCTTGCCGGTTTAAACTCAACACGTTCTGCTAAGCATAATCGAAACAAGGCCTCACAAGCACACACAAGAGTAATGCGGGTTTGAAAGAAAAGGCTAAATTGTTCAGGGTGTGGGAAAGAAAACTACCTGGACAAACAAAGAGGATAAACAAATGGGAAAAGATTGTCCAGATATGTATGCTATCCATGAGTTGCTTTCAATGCATGCAATGATATTTAAAAGTCAAGATTAAGGTTCAGATAAACAGGGATAAGCCTCAATTCGCAGCAGTGATCAAGTGAGATGTGCATGTCATGATGTGATCAAGTTAAACACGGTTTCGTTTTAAATGCTTCATTCTCACCCTAATGCATCAGAGAATCAAAAACCAAGGCACAAATCATATCGCATGAGATCGTTATTTTACAAGGTTGTATCAACAATGCAGCATGATTGTGAAGCTATGTGATGCAATGGAGACTTAATCTAACAAATGTGAATGCAACTACATGAATATTTTTGGATTTTTCGAAAAAAAATTCAAATTTTTATGTGTTTTTCTATGCCTTACATGATGCAAAAATTTGAAATAAGAAAATAGAAAACAAAGTCAAATACATCTCAACCCCTCCCCCAAACTTGAATTACACAGTCCCTTGTGTAACAAAAGAAAGGAGAAGGTTTCAAGAATCAAAAACCAATAAAACAGAAATGAAATGGTATATACATTGGTGATGGAGTTGTTACCTCAAGTGGAATTAGGAGAAGGAGTACGGTGAAAGCTATAGTGGTTCTAGGCTTACTGGATGGGAGTGATCGAGTCTGCGATCAAGCTAGTGCATTATGACGAGTGCAGGCTCTGTGATGAGGACATCAACCCTACCAAGGCCCTAGAGGACATACCGGTGGTCAAGGATTCACCAATGACTCGCTCCAAGACCAGGAGACTTAGAGAAGGATTCAATGAAGCTGTTGAGACCCTCCTCAACACCATGAACCTTGGAGACTTCCTCAACACCCCACCTCCAGGCGACAATCTCTCGAGAAACCTCTTGAGCAACCCCATTGCACCGGAGCTAGCCTTAATGGAGGACTTTGCACGCATGAGCCTAAAGGAGGATCAACCTCAACCAAAGCACTGTAAGACTGTTTACTTGGCAGGTAATGTAGTTCAAAACATCAAGGATCCCACCAAGGACAAGTCGGAGCTTGAGGACATGGCCAAGACCAGCAATGTAGCCGAGAAGGAACATGAAGGCGTTTTGGGAGCTACTGAAGAGGAAACACTTGAAGATCTTCATCAAATCAACTCCAAAGGACCTGAAGAAGAAGACTTCATCATTGGACCAGCAAGGAACGGACCAGAACAAGACAAGTTCTTCTCAACACCACTTGAGCTCATTCCGCGCCAAAAGCAGGTATTTTCAATTTATACAATTTGTGCAGGTAAGGGCGAGTATCCCAGTGGTTCTTAGGCTCAAAGACAACCCCAGTTCGAGCCTCAGAAGAAGCTACACGAATTTGGTTTGTTTTGGTTTAGTTTAAGTGTTATTTCCTTTTCTTGTATTTTTCCTTATTTTTTTGCATTTCTTTGTTTCTGTTCAAGAGAGCGTGATGTGCTTTCTTTCCTTATTTGAATTTCGGCCTTAGGGCTAGCTGAAGAGCTGTTTATAAAGCTCCCCTGCAGCTTTGTATTTTTGGTTACCCTTGATTATCAATAAAATAACGTATTTCTTCTTTGCTCAAAGCCGCCGCTTTGCTTAGAACCCTAGCTTGTCTCTTGCGTGTGCGATTCACCAAGATCAAGTGTTTTGCTGTATCAGAGAGTCCTTCATCCTCTCTGTGGTGCCATCGATCCATCCTCAAGTCCATCATTTCGTTCATACAAGAGAGAGCGTGAAAGCCAGCTTGTTGAACACCATATCGATTCAAGTCTTGTGGATTCAAGCCTTGTCTTACCACCCCCATCCATTGATCTAGAGGAGAGAGCGTTAAAGCCAGCCTCTAGATCCCATCCACCACCTCTTGCCGACAGATCTAAGCCTCACCACCGAGTCTTACATCATTTTGGTATCAGAGCCAAAGGTTCTGCCTTTGGTTTATCTATCCCTATCTATTTCGTTACTGCTTTTGCTTGCTTTCTGTTTTGTTTCAATTAAGAAAACCCCAAAAAAAAAATATTACTTGATTGCTTTGCTTCGTTGCTTGCTTGTTTAGTTTTCTGTTTCTCATAAATCATAAATCCCATAAAAATTGTTCTTGATCTTTGTTTCTTTTTGTTTAAGTTGTTAGATTGCTTTATTGTTTCACTTAAATCCGAAAATCATAAAAAAAAAAAAAAAAAAAAATTGTGTTTGGAATCGTTTGAGTTTATTGCCTTTTATTTCTGTGGTATCTTTGATTTGTTTGTTTAAGTCTTTGCAAGGTTAAGCAGGAATTCAAGACATCATGGGTGATGAAAGAGATGAAGTGCCGCAAGATGCTATGATGCAGATGCTCACTGCCATGAGAGAAGAGATGCGGAGCATGGGAGAGCAAGTAGGAACGTTGAGGACGGAGTTTGGAGTCCGTATTGGTCGTCTTGAGCAGCCAAGACCAGTGGCTGCTAGAGGAGCTCCTGTACAGGAAGATCAACTCACGGATGATGACATGCCAGAGCCGGAAGATGATCCACCTGATCCTCTTCGACGACAGCAACAGAGGAGAGCAGATCCTCTACAGAGGAATCAAGCTCGTGAAGTAGAAGCAAGGGGACAGAACCATGATATTAAGCTAACCCCTCCTACTTTTGCAGGAAAGTCCAATCCGGAGGTGTACATGGACTGGGAAAGACGACTTGAGCACATCTTCGAGTGCTATGGTTACAATGAGCGCAAGAAGGTTGCTGTAGCAGCGGCTCAGCTCACAGACAATGCATTGGCATGGTGGGACAGAAACGTAGCCGAGAGGAGAAGGCAACGTTTTGGACCAGTAGCCACGTGGAGTGACATGAAATTCCTCCTGAGGTTAAGGTATGTGCCTGAGCATTATCATAGAGACTTACAGAAACGTTTTCGTAAGTTGTCTCAGGGAACAAGGAGTGTTGATGAGTATTTTGAGGAGTTTGAGAAGCTGATGAACTCGCTGGAGCTAGAGGAGTCCGAGGAGGCTTTAATGGCGCAGTTCATAGATGGCTTGCAAGAAAGAATTGCCCGGAAGGTGGAGAGAGCTCAATACAGTGGACTACATGAGCTGTTACACCTCTCTGTTCAAGTCGAGCAGCAGATCAAGCGCAAGACTTCCCTCAGCCAAAGGAACAGGACATCCCAGCCTTGGACGGCGAGTAGTTCTAAGCCCTTAGACAAAGGCAAGACAGTGGAGATTGATTCCCGATTCAAGGGAAAGAGCAATGAGAACTCAAAATTCACTCGACCAGAGCAAGGTAAGTCTTCAATTAATGATTCAAGAACTCGTGACATTGTTTGTTTTAAGTGTCAAGGCAGGGGACACATATCAAGAGATTGTCCGAACCGACGAGTGATGATCATTACCTCAACCGGAGACTATGAGACAGAAGAAGAGCAAGAGGATGAGCAAAGTGCTCAAGACGAAGAGGTTGAGTACCCGGATAGAGGAGACCTTCTGGTGACCAGGAGAGTCCTTAGTGTACTTGTAAACCCGGCAGAGAAAGCTCAAAGAGAAAACCTCTTCCACACTCGTTGTACCATCAACGGCAAGGTATGCAATCTTGTGATTGATGGAGGTTCTTGCACTAATGTAGCTAGCGAGTTTTTGGTAGACAGGTTAGGTCTTGAGAAGACTAAGCACCCCAAGCCGTATCCCTTACAATGGCTCAATGAGGAAGTTGAGATGAAGGTCACAGAACAAGTGGTTGTGCCGTTTAGCGTGGGGAGATACCAAGATCAAGTCACTTGTGATATCTTGCCTATGCACGCCGGACACCTGCTGCTTGGTAGACCTTGGCAGTTTGATCGATCCACCATCCATAATGGTCGGACAAACTACTACTCTTTTGTGCACAATGACCGTAAGTACAATCTTGCACCTCTCAGCCCAACCGAGGTACATGAATTTTATGTGCATATGAATAAAGAGGTTAAGAAGAGTAAGTCTAGTCTTTATATATCTTCTAGTAAGGTATGTAAGACCCTTGGTGCCAAGGGCACCGTGCTACTGATGATCTTTAAAGAGTGTTTGAGCGCAGGATTAGGTGCTCTGGAGGTTCCTGATCAAGTGAGATCTGTCTTGGACAAGTTCCGCGATGTGTTTCCTGAGGAGATGCCCCCTGGATTACCACCAATCCGAGGCATAGAGCATCAAATTGACCTCGTCCCTGGCTCTGCCTTACCCAACAAGGCTGCTTACCGAATGAATCCTGAGGAGTCCAAAGAGTTGGAGAAGCAAGTGAGAGAGCTGATGGAGAAGGGATATATCCGAGAGAGTTTAAGCCCTTGTGCTGTGCCAGTGCTCTTAGTTCCCAAGAAGGATGGGACATGGAGAATGTGTGTGGACTGTCGAGCCATAAACAACATAACTATCAAGTATAGGCACCCCATACCACGTCTTGACGACATGCTTGACGAGTTAAGTGGATCTACTCTCTTCTCTAAAGTAGATTTGAAGAGTGGCTATCATCAGGTCCGAATGCGTGAAGGAGATGAGTGGAAAACCGCATTCAAAACCAAACAGGGTTTGTATGAATGGCTAGTCATGCCTTTTGGCTTGACCAATGCGCCAAGTACATTCATGCGCCTCATGAACCAGGTTCTTCGTGCTTATATCAGTAAATTTGTAGTTGTTTACTTTGATGATATACTTATATACAGTAAGAACCTTAATGATCATCTCAAGCATCTCGAACTAGTGCTCAAATCACTTCGCAAGGAAGGCCTATATGCTAACCTTAAGAAGTGCACCTTCTGTACTAATGAGCTTGTTTTCTTAGGCTTTGTAGTGAGTGAACAGGGGCTAAGAGTAGATGAGGAGAAGATCAAGGCTATCAAGGAGTGGCCTACACCAACTACAATTGGTCATGTGAGAAGCTTTCACGGGTTAGCAAGCTTCTATAGGAGATTTGTGAGAGACTTTAGCACCGTAGTTGCACCCCTCACCGCCGTGGTCAAGAAGAACGTGCCTTTCTCTTGGGGACCAGCTCAAGAGGCCGCATTCACGACATTAAAGGAGCGGTTAACAGAAGCTCCAGTTCTTGCCTTACCCGATTTTGAGGAGATGTTTGAAGTGGAGTGTGATGCTTCTGGTTTGGGTATAGGAGCTGTACTACATCAAAGAAAACGACCAGTGGCGTTCTTCAGTGAGAAGCTAAGTGGAGCTACACTTAACTACCCCACTTATGACAAGGAGTTGTATGCATTGGTCAGAGCATTGGAGACATGGCAACACTACCTCTTGTCGAAAGAGTTTGTAATACACACGGATCATGAAACTCTGAAGCACTTGAGAGGCCAGACTTCACTCAAGAGGAGGCATGCTAAGTGGCTGGAGTTCATCGAAACCTTCCCTTATGTGATCAAGTATAAGAAGGGAAAGGAGAATGTTGTAGCCGATGCCTTATCCAGGAGACATGCGCTGATTGCTACCATGGAGGCTAAGGTGCTCGGGTTTGAGCACATCAAGGAGCTATACAAGGAGGATCCTGAGCTAGGAGAAGCTTACCAGGCGTGTGCAAAAGGAGCCTTTGGTCCTTTTTACTTACATGATGGTTTTCTTTTCAGGGACAAGCGCTTGTGCATTCCTCAAGGCTCGATGAGAGAGCTTATACTTAAAGAAGCTCACGGAGGTGGCCTCATGGGACACTTTGGCGTGGACAAGACACTAGCAGTAGTGGTTGATCACTTCTATTGGCCACACCTCAAGAAGGATGTGGAGAGACATTGCTCTCGCTGTGTTGTTTGCCATAAAGCCAAGTCCAGGTTACATCCTCACGGTCTTTACTTACCTTTGCCTATTCCTAACGCACCATGGGTGGATATTTCTATGGATTTTGTGCTAGGTTTGCCTAAGATCAACCACAAAGACTCAATCTTTGTTGTTGTGGATCGTTTTTCCAAGATGGCTCACTTCATACCATGTGATAAGACAAACGATGCTACACAAACCGCTGATCTGTTCTTTAAGGAAGTAGTACGTTTACATGGAGTGCCAAGAACTATTGTCTCTGATCGAGATACTAAGTTCTTAAGTCATTTCTGGAGGACCTTGTGGAGAAAGCTTGGTACCAAGCTTCTGTTTTCCACAACCTGTCATCCTCAAACGGATGGACAGACCGAAGTGGTAAACCGTACTCTCTCTACTCTCTTAAGAGTTACACTTGGTCGTAATTTGAAAACATGGTTGGATTGCTTGCCTTTCATTGAATTTGCTTATAACCATGCTACTCATTCTGCTACTAAGAAGTCTCCATTTGAGATTGTTTATGGTTTTAATCCACTAACCCCTCTTGATCTCTCGCCAATTCCACAAGTTGAGCAAGTTAATCTAGATGGTCTCAGGAAAGGAGAGTTTATTAAGAAACTACATGAGAAGGTCCGAGAGAACATCCTCAAGAAGACCGAGAGCTACAAGAGACATGCTGATAAGGGACGCAAGGAGCTCGTGTTTGAACCAGGAGAATGGGTCTGGCTACACCTCAGACCAGAGAGGTTCCCAGACAAGAGGAGTACAAAGCTGGCGCCTAGAGGAGATGGCCCATTCAAAGTCCTAGAGAAGATCAATGACAATGCTTACCGTTTGGAACTCCCTGGTGAGTTTAATGTATCACATAGTTTTAATGTTACTGATCTATCTCCTTATGAAGATGCAGATGAAACCGTTTTGAGGTCAAAACCTCTTGAAGAGGGAGGGAATGATGAGGACATCAACCCTACCAAGGCCCTAGAGGACATACCGGTGGTCAAGGATTCACCAATGACTCGCTCCAAGACCAGGAGACTTAGAGAAGGATTCAATGAAGCTGTTGAGACCCTCCTCAACACCATGAACCTTGGAGACTTCCTCAACACCCCACCTCCAGGCGACAATCTCTCGAGAAACCTCTTGAGCAACCCCATTGCACCGGAGCTAGCCTTAATGGAGGACTTTGCACGCATGAGCCTAAAGGAGGATCAACCTCAACCAAAGCACTGTAAGACTGTTTACTTGGCAGGTAATGTAGTTCAAAACATCAAGGATCCCACCAAGGACAAGTCGGAGCTTGAGGACATGGCCAAGACCAGCAATGTAGCCGAGAAGGAACATGAAGACGTTTTGGGAGCTACTGAAGAGGAAACACTTGAAGATCTTCATCAAATCAACTCCAAAGGACCTGAAGAAGAAGACTTCATCATTGGACCAGCAAGGAACGGACCAGAACAAGACAAGTTCTTCTCAACACCACTTGAGCTCATTCCGCGCCAAAAGCAGGTATTTTCAATTTATACAATTTGTGCAGGTAAGGGCGAGTATCCCAGTGGTTCTTAGGCTCAAAGACAACCCCAGTTCGAGCCTCAGAAGAAGCTACACGAATTTGGTTTGTTTTGGTTTAGTTTAAGTGTTATTTCCTTTTCTTGTATTTTTCCTTATTTTTTGCATTTCTTTGTTTCTGTTCAAGAGAGCGTGATGTGCTTTCTTTCCTTATTTGAATTTCGGCCTTAGGGCTAGCTGAAGAGCTGTTTATAAAGCTCCCCTGCAGCTTTGTATTTTTGGTTACCCTTGATTATCAATAAAATAACGTATTTCTTCTTTGCTCAAAGCCGCCGCTTTGCTTAGAACCCTAGCTTGTCTCTTGCGTGTGCGATTCACCAAGATCAAGTGTTTTGCTGTATCAGAGAGTCCTTCATCCTCTCTGTGGTGCCATCGATCCATCCTCAAGTCCATCATTTCGTTCATACAAGAGAGAGCGTGAAAGCCAGCTTGTTGAACACCATATCGATTCAAGTCTTGTGGATTCAAGCCTTGTCTTACCACCCCCATCCATTGATCTAGAGGAGAGAGCGTTAAAGCCAGCCTCTAGATCCCATCCACCACCTCTTGCCGACAGATCTAAGCCTCACCACCGAGTCTTACATCACTTCTCCTAGCTCAGGATCCTCCTTGTATAGCTCCTTGATGTGCTCAAACCCGAGCACCTTAGCCTCCATGGTAGCAATCAGCGCATGTCTCCTGGATAAGGCATCGGCTACAACATTCTCCTTTCCCTTCTTATACTTGATCACATAAGGGAAGGTCTCGATGAACTCCAGCCACTTAGCATGCCTCCTCTTGAGTGAAGTCTGGCCTCTCAAGTGCTTCAGAGTTTCATGATCCGTGTGTATTACAAACTCTTTCGACAAGAGGTAGTGTTGCCATGTCTCCAATGCTCTGACCAATGCATACAACTCCTTGTCATAAGTGGGGTAGTTAAGTGTAGCTCCACTTAGCTTCTCACTGAAGAACGCCACTGGTCGTTTTCTTTGATGTAGTACAGCTCCTATACCCAAACCAGAAGCATCACACTCCACTTCAAACATCTCCTCAAAATCGGGTAAGGCAAGAACTGGAGCTTCTGTTAACCGCTCCTTTAATGTCGTGAATGCGGCCTCTTGAGCTGGTCCCCAAGAGAAAGGCACGTTCTTCTTGACCACGGCGGTGAGGGGTGCAACTACGGTGCTAAAGTCTCTCACAAATCTCCTATAGAAGCTTGCTAACCCGTGAAAGCTTCTCACATGACCAATTGTAGTTGGTGTAGGCCACTCCTTGATAGCCTTGATCTTCTCCTCATCTACTCTTAGCCCCTGTTCACTCACTACAAAGCCTAAGAAAACAAGCTCATTAGTACAGAAGGTGCACTTCTTAAGGTTAGCATATAGGCCTTCCTTGCGAAGTGATTTGAGCACTAGTTCGAGATGCTTGAGATGATCATTAAGGTTCTTACTGTATATAAGTATATCATCAAAGTAAACAACTACAAATTTACTGATATAAGCACGAAGAACCTGGTTCATGAGGCGCATGAATGTACTTGGCGCATTGGTCAAGCCAAAAGGCATGACTAGCCATTCATACAAACCCTGTTTGGTTTTGAATGCGGTTTTCCACTCATCTCCTTCACGCATTCGGACCTGATGATAGCCACTCTTCAAATCTACTTTAGAGAAGAGAGTAGATCCACTTAACTCGTCAAGCATGTCGTCAAGACGTGGTATGGGGTGCCTATACTTGATAGTTATGTTGTTTATGGCTCGACAGTCCACACACATTCTCCATGTCCCATCCTTCTTGGGAACTAAGAGCACTGGCACAGCACAAGGGCTTAAACTCTCTCGGATATATCCCTTCTCCATCAGCTCTCTCACTTGCTTCTCCAACTCTTTGGACTCCTCAGGATTCATTCGGTAAGCAGCCTTGTTGGGTAAGGCAGAGCCAGGGACGAGGTCAATTTGATGCTCTATGCCTCGGATTGGTGGTAATCCAGGGGGCATCTCCTCAGGAAACACATCGCGGAACTTGTCCAAGACAGATCTCACTTGATCAGGAACCTCCAGAGCACCTAATCCTGCGCTCAAACACTCTTTAAAGATCATCAGTAGCACGGTGCCCTTGGCACCAAGGGTCTTACATACCTTACTAGAAGATATATAAAGACTAGACTTACTCTTCTTAACCTCTTTATTCATATGCACATAAAATTCATGTACCTCGGTTGGGCTGAGAGGTGCAAGATTGTACTTACGGTCATTGTGCACAAAAGAGTAGTAGTTTGTCCGACCATTATGGATGGTGGATCGATCAAACTGCCAAGGTCTACCAAGCAGCAGGTGTCCGGCGTGCATAGGCAAGATATCACAAGTGACTTGATCTTGGTATCTCCCCACGCTAAACGGCACAACCACTTGTTCTGTGACCTTCATCTCAACTTCCTCATTGAGCCATTGTAAGGGATACGGCTTGGGGTGCTTAGTCTTCTCAAGACCTAACCTGTCTACCAAAAACTCGCTAGCTACATTAGTGCAAGAACCTCCATCAATCACAAGATTGCATACCTTGCCGTTGATGGTACAACGAGTGTGGAAGAGGTTTTCTCTTTGAGCTTTCTCTGCCGGGTTTACAAGTACACTAAGGACTCTCCTGGTCACCAGAAGGTCTCCTCTATCCGGGTACTCAACCTCTTCGTCTTGAGCACTTTGCTCATCCTCTTGCTCTTCTTCTGTCTCATAGTCTCCGGTTGAGGTAATGATCATCACTCGTCGGTTCGGACAATCTCTTGATATGTGTCCCCTGCCTTGACACTTAAAACAAACAATGTCACGAGTTCTTGAATCATTAATTGAAGACTTACCTTGCTCTGGTCGAGTGAATTTTGAGTTCTCATTGCTCTTTCCCTTGAATCGGGAATCAATCTCCACTGTCTTGCCTTTGTCTAAGGGCTTAGAACTACTCGCCGTCCAAGGCTGGGATGTCCTGTTCCTTTGGCTGAGGGAAGTCTTGCGCTTGATCTGCTGCTCGACTTGAACAGAGAGGTGTAACAGCTCATGTAGTCCACTGTATTGAGCTCTCTCCACCTTCCGGGCAATTCTTTCTTGCAAGCCATCTATGAACTGCGCCATTAAAGCCTCCTCGGACTCCTCTAGCTCAAGCGAGTTCATCAGCTTCTCAAACTCCTCAAAATACTCATCAACACTCCTTGTTCCCTGAGACAACTTACGAAAACGTTTCTGTAAGTCTCTATGATAATGCTCAGGCACATACCTTAACCTCAGGAGGAATTTCATGTCACTCCACGTGGCTACTGGTCCAAAACGTTGCCTTCTCCTCTCGGCTACGTTTCTGTCCCACCATGCCAATGCATTGTCTGTGAGCTGAGCCGCTGCTACAGCAACCTTCTTGCGCTCATTGTAACCATAGCACTCGAAGATGTGCTCAAGTCGTCTTTCCCAGTCCATGTACACCTCCGGATTGGACTTTCCTGCAAAAGTAGGAGGGGTTAGCTTAATATCATGGTTCTGTCCCCTTGCTTCTACTTCACGAGCTTGATTCCTCTGTAGAGGATCTGCTCTCCTCTGTTGCTGTCGTCGAAGAGGATCAGGTGGATCATCTTCCAGCTCTGGCATGTCATCATCCGTGAGTTGATCTTCCTGTACAGGAGCTCCTCTAGCAGCCACTGGTCTTGGCTGCTCAAGACGACCAATACGGACTCCAAACTCCGTCCTCAACGTTCCTACTTGCTCTCCCATGCTCCGCATCTCTTCTCTCATGGCAGTGAGCATCTGCATCATAGCATCTTGCGGCACTTCATCTCTTTCATCACCCATGATGTCTTGAATTCCTGCTTAACCTTGCAAAGACTTAAACAAACAAATCAAAGATACCACAGAAATAAAAGGCAATAAACTCAAACGATTCCAAACACAATTTTTTTTTTTTTTTTTTTTTTTATGATTTTCGGATTTAAGTGAAACAATAAAGCAATCTAACAACTTAAACAAAAAGAAACAAAGATCAAGAACAATTTTTATGGGTTTTATGATTTATGAGAAACAGAAAACTAAACAAGCAAGCAACGAAGCAAAGCAATCAAGTAATATTTTTTTTTTTTGGGGTTTTCTTAATTGAAACAAAACAGAAAGCAAGCAAAAGCAGTAACGAAATAGATAGGGATAGATAAACCAAAGGCAGAACCTTTGGCTCTGATACCAAAATGATGTAAGACTCGGTGGTGAGGCTTAGATCTGTCGGCAAGAGGTGGTGGATGGGATCTAGAGGCTGGCTTTAACGCTCTCTCCTCTAGATCAATGGATGGGGGTGGTAAGACAAGGCTTGAATCCACAAGACTTGAATCGATATGGTGTTCAACAAGCTGGCTTTCACGCTCTCTCTTGTATGAACGAAATGATGGACTTGAGGATGGATCGATGGCACCACAGAGAGGATGAAGGACTCTCTGATACAGCAAAACACTTGATCTTGGTGAATCGCACACGCAAGAGACAAGCTAGGGTTCTAAGCAAAGCGGCGGCTTTGAGCAAAGAAGAAATACGTTATTTTATTGATAATCAAGGGTAACCAAAAATACAAAGCTGCAGGGGAGCTTTATAAACAGCTCTTCAGCTAGCCCTAAGGCCGAAATTCAAATAAGGAAAGAAAGCACATCACGCTCTCTTGAACAGAAACAAAGAAATGCAAAAAAATAAGGAAAAATACAAGAAAAGGAAATAACACTTAAACTAAACCAAAACAAACCAAATTCGTGTAGCTTCTTCTGAGGCTCGAACTGGGGTTGTCTTTGAGCCTAAGAACCACTGGGATACTCGCCCTTACCTGCACAAATTGTATAAATTGAAAATACCTGCTTTTGGCGCGGAATGAGCTCAAGTGGTGTTGAGAAGAACTTGTCTTGTTCTGGTCTGTTCCTTGCTGGTCCAATGATGAAGTCTTCTTCTTCAGGTCCTTTGGAGTTGATTTGATGAAGATCTTCAAGTGTTTCCTCTTCAGTAGCTCCCAAAACGTCTTCATGTTCCTTCTCGGCTACATTGCTGGTCTTGGCCATGTCCTCAAGCTCCGACTTGTCCTTGGTGGGATCCTTGATGTTTTGAACTACATTACCTGCCAAGTAAACAGTCTTACAGTGCTTTGGTTGAGGTTGATCCTCCTTTAGGCTCATGCGTGCAAAGTCCTCCATTAAGGCTAGCTCCGGTGCAATGGGGTTGCTCAAGAGGTTTCTCGAGAGATTGTCGCCTGGAGGTGGGGTGTTGAGGAAGTCTCCAAGGTTCATGGTGTTGAGGAGGGTCTCAACAGCTTCATTGAATCCTTCTCTAAGTCTCCTGGTCTTGGAGCGAGTCATTGGTGAATCCTTGACCACCGGTATGTCCTCTAGGGCCTTGGTAGGGTTGATGTCCTCATCAAGAAGCTTACCAGGCGTGTGCAAAAGGAGCCTTTGGTCCTTTTTACTTACATGATGGTTTTCTTTTCAGGGACAAGCGCTTGTGCATTCCTCAAGGCTCGATGAGAGAGCTTATACTTAAAGAAGCTCACGGAGGTGGCCTCATGGGACACTTTGGCGTGGACAAGACACTAGCAGTAGTGGTTGATCACTTCTATTGGCCACACCTCAAGAAGGATGTGGAGAGACATTGCTCTCGCTGTGTTGTTTGCCATAAAGCCAAGTCCAGGTTACATCCTCACGGTCTTTACTTACCTTTGCCTATTCCTAACGCACCATGGGTGGATATTTCTATGGATTTTGTGCTAGGTTTGCCTAAGATCAACCACAAAGACTCAATCTTTGTTGTTGTGGATCGTTTTTCCAAGATGGCTCACTTCATACCATGTGATAAGACAAACGATGCTACACAAACCGCTGATCTGTTCTTTAAGGAAGTAGTACGTTTACATGGAGTGCCAAGAACTATTGTCTCTGATCGAGATACTAAGTTCTTAAGTCATTTCTGGAGGACCTTGTGGAGAAAGCTTGGTACCAAGCTTCTGTTTTCCACAACCTGTCATCCTCAAACGGATGGACAGACCGAAGTGGTAAACCGTACTCTCTCTACTCTCTTAAGAGTTACACTTGGTCGTAATTTGAAAACATGGTTGGATTGCTTGCCTTTCATTGAATTTGCTTATAACCATGCTACTCATTCTGCTACTAAGAAGTCTCCATTTGAGATTGTTTATGGTTTTAATCCACTAACCCCTCTTGATCTCTCGCCAATTCCACAAGTTGAGCAAGTTAATCTAGATGGTCTCAGGAAAGGAGAGTTTATTAAGAAACTACATGAGAAGGTCCGAGAGAACATCCTCAAGAAGACCGAGAGCTACAAGAGACATGCTGATAAGGGACGCAAGGAGCTCGTGTTTGAACCAGGAGAATGGGTCTGGCTACACCTCAGACCAGAGAGGTTCCCAGACAAGAGGAGTACAAAGCTGGCGCCTAGAGGAGATGGCCCATTCAAAGTCCTAGAGAAGATCAATGACAATGCTTACCGTTTGGAACTCCCTGGTGAGTTTAATGTATCACATAGTTTTAATGTTACTGATCTATCTCCTTATGAAGATGCAGATGAAACCGTTTTGAGGTCAAAACCTCTTGAAGAGGGAGGGAATGATGAGGACATCAACCCTACCAAGGCCCTAGAGGACATACCGGTGGTCAAGGATTCACCAATGACTCGCTCCAAGACCAGGAGACTTAGAGAAGGATTCAATGAAGCTGTTGAGACCCTCCTCAACACCATGAACCTTGGAGACTTCCTCAACACCCCACCTCCAGGCGACAATCTCTCGAGAAACCTCTTGAGCAACCCCATTGCACCGGAGCTAGCCTTAATGGAGGACTTTGCACGCATGAGCCTAAAGGAGGATCAACCTCAACCAAAGCACTGTAAGACTGTTTACTTGGCAGGTAATGTAGTTCAAAACATCAAGGATCCCACCAAGGACAAGTCGGAGCTTGAGGACATGGCCAAGACCAGCAATGTAGCCGAGAAGGAACATGAAGACGTTTTGGGAGCTACTGAAGAGGAAACACTTGAAGATCTTCATCAAATCAACTCCAAAGGACCTGAAGAAGAAGACTTCATCATTGGACCAGCAAGGAACAGACCAGAACAAGACAAGTTCTTCTCAACACCACTTGAGCTCATTCCGCGCCAAAAGCAGGTATTTTCAATTTATACAATTTGTGCAGGTAAGGGCGAGTATCCCAGTGGTTCTTAGGCTCAAAGACAACCCCAGTTCGAGCCTCAGAAGAAGCTACACGAATTTGGTTTGTTTTGGTTTAGTTTAAGTGTTATTTCCTTTTCTTGTATTTTTCCTTATTTTTTTGCATTTCTTTGTTTCTGTTCAAGAGAGCGTGATGTGCTTTCTTTCCTTATTTGAATTTCGGCCTTAGGGCTAGCTGAAGAGCTGTTTATAAAGCTCCCCTGCAGCTTTGTATTTTTGGTTACCCTTGATTATCAATAAAATAACGTATTTCTTCTTTGTTCAAAGCCGCCGCTTTGCTTAGAACCCTAGCTTGTCTCTTGCGTGTGCGATTCACCAAGATCAAGTGTTTTGCTGTATCAGAGAGTCCTTCATCCTCTCTGTGGTGCCATCGATCCATCCTCAAGTCCATCATTTCGTTCATACAAGAGAGAGCGTGAAAGCCAGCTTGTTGAACACCATATCGATTCAAGTCTTGTGGATTCAAGCCTTGTCTTACCACCCCCATCCATTGATCTAGAGGAGAGAGCGTTAAAGCCAGCCTCTAGATCCCATCCACCACCTCTTGCCGACAGATCTAAGCCTCACCACCGAGTCTTACATCACTCTGGCAGCTGATCGAGCCTATGATCGAGTCAATATTTTGCCCTTTTTCACAGTTTGTTGTCTTGGCCCTTTTAGCTCAAACTCCTTTCTTGAGACCTGCCAAACAAAGACACTACAAAAAAAAAATACATTAAATAAACCAAAAACTTAAAGCAATATGTACAAGGATAAGCATGGGACTTCCTCCCAAGTGAGCTTTGTTTTAAGTCTCTTAGCTTGACTTTCCCTTGAACTTGCTAGGGAGGGTTGAAATCTGGCCTGCCTTCAAGAGTGATGGTCATGACCTGAGAGAGAAGCTCTTGAAGCTTGATTGGATCTTTCTGGAGTTCAGGACTGATGACGGCTTTAGCGCTTGAGAAAGGTTTAGATCTTCCTTTGTACTTGACTTTGTACTCAATCTTTACACCCTTGAGTTCCAGTGGCAAAAGAGTCACTGCGGGCTGAGATGGGTTTGAGGAGGGAGGCTGAGGTTCATTTCTCTTATTTTTCTTCTTGAGAGTAGCCTTTGAAACCATACTCACCCCCTCCTTTTGAGCACTTCCCAGTTGCTCACTGAACAATGCCTGAAGGCTCTCTCCATCAAAAACGCATGTCTGACGCTCATCAAGCTTCGTAGACACACTATGCAGCACCTTCACAGCGTCAACAAGTCCGGATTCAATCACTTTGGATCCTAACTCTGCAGTTGTTATAGTTCCACAATACTCAGTAGTGTAACCCTTGAGTGGGTAGGAGACCTTGTTGTTGACATTGTGAAGGATCACCATTTTGTTGGGGAAATCAATTGAGGCTCCAGCTGTAGTAAGGAATGGAGTTCCAAGGATCAATGGGACCTCTTTCTTATCAACCATATCCAGAACAGTGAGGTCTGTTGGTATGGTGCATTCTCCAACCTTCAGAGGATAATCCATGATAATACCAAGTGGAGACTTAGAAGAAGCATCCCCAAACATGATAGAGGATCTAGGCCGCTGCATCATACTCTGTGAACCCAGCTTATTAACCAAACCCAGCGAAATCAAATTTACACTTGCTCCAGAATCCACAAGTGCATCATCTAGCTGCAAATCACCAAGAGAGCAGGGCAGAGTAAACTTTCCTTGATCCTTGAGCTTAGGAAGTGAGGTTGGTGTGACTTGGGGTTCACTAGAGAGTTCCAGAAGCTCAGTGACTTTCTCCTTGTTTGCAAGAACATCCCTAATCAGCTTCATTTGGAGATGAGCTTCTTTCATGTTTCCCATATTTGGTAACTCAACACCAATCTCACTCATATCAGCTCTAAACTTGGAGATGACCTTCTTTTGAGCCTTGGTGAGGATTCTGCCAGGAAATGGAAGCGGGGGCTTATAAGGAGGCGGAACAACTTGTTCAGGACCTGAAGTTGGCTTGACTCTATCAACATGTCGAGCTTGCAAGTAGCTTCTACCATTTTCGCCCTGTTGTGCTCTGACTCGATTTGGTGATAGAGTCTGCTGATCGAGTTTACCCTTAAACCCAGATTTCAGCTCATTCTGACCTTTAATCTGAACCTCATCTTCAGTGCAATCCTCCCCTTCTTTTATCTTAATGTCCTCATTAAAGTTTGTACCATGGAGAAGCCTAGAGATCTTTTGGATGGCTCTTTCATTCTCAGCTGCCTGATCTATGTCATTGTTTGAGTAGATGACATGGCAGTGGTCCTTGGGGTTTTGAATTGGTTTCCCAGGGAGTTGACCATGTTGGTTTGTAGAAGAGGAGGCATGGTTGTTCTCAATGGTCGTAATCCTGGAGTTTAAGGAATCAAGCTTGTTGTTCATCTCCGCAAGCTTCTTACTTGTCTCAATAACTCCATTAGCTTGACCTTGCAACAACTGCTGTAACATGGCCCTCATGTCGGGTTCCTGAAGCTGTGGCGCTTGTACCTGCTGAGGAGCAAACCCTGGTGGTGCTCCCTGCTGCTGTCTAGGTGGATAGCTGCCCTGTTGGCTCACAAACTGCCCTCGCTGAACGAACTCTTGCTGCTGCTGTGGTTGACTCTGCTGCTGCGTAGGCTGACTCTGCGGTGTTTGTGGAGGATAGACCTGATCCTGAGGATTTGCGACATTCGTACTTCGGTAGGACATATTCGGGTTGGCTTTGTACGTGTAATAGCCTTTGTTGTAGCCACCCTGGTTGTTCTGCACATAACTCACTTCCTCAACCTGCTGATCAATCTCCCCTTCCTGGACCTGCACATATTCGTTCTCAGAAACAAAATGGACTTGCTTCATGGTTGTTTGGACCTGAAGTAATTTGTCCAATTTCTCATTCATGGCTTTCATTTCCTTCCTATGCTTGTCATCAGACTCAACAGTGCTCCTAGTAGTGCGGTCATATTCTTCGTTATAATTCCCATCTGACCTAGCCAAGTTCTCCACTAGCTGCCAGCCATCATCCACGTCCTGATTCAGAAAATCACCGTTACTTGCTGTATCCAACATCTGCCTATACCTTGGTAAGACTCCTCTATACATAGTGCTGAGGATGGATTCATTACTGAAACCATGATGAGGGCACTGAATGGTGTACCCCTTGAACTGTTCCCATGCCTCAGAGAATGTCTCGCCATTTTTCTGCTGGAAACCCGAGATATCACTTCTCAGCTTGGCTGTGCGTCCTGTAGAGAAGAATTTAGCAAGGAAAGCTTTCTTACAGTCGTCCCAAGTAGTGATCGATCCGTGGGGCAAATTTTTCTCCCACTGGTGAGCTCGTTCTCCAAGACTGAGAGGAAAAAGACGCAACTTGACCGCGTCTTCAGAAACGCCATTGACCTTCGTGAGATTGCAGAGGCGATCGAACTCGTCCAAATGGTCAATGGGATCCTCACAAGGTAAACCGTGGAACATCTTGTTCTGTACAAGGTTGATCATTCCCAGCTTGATCTCAAAATTGTTGTTCTGGACAGGGGGTGGAACAATACCCTGCCTCTGTGTGTGTATGTTTGGAGCATCCCCTGCTCCAATGTGTCTGATCGGCCTAACCCGAGCATTGCCATTACCCTGAGGGTTGTCCATGGCGTCAACACACTGCTCAGTTTCTGCCTGGTGATCCTGATTCTCCTCTCTGACTTGGTCAACAGGAACCCGTGATGCTCTGTTCAGTCGGTTGATGTTGTCTAAGTAGTTGATCAAGTTGCCACTGCCCTTTGATCGCGTTTGCATACAACCAAAGTACTAACTCGATGGTGTTGGTCGAGTTTGCACGTAGAGTCTGTCGTTTTTTGGTACCTGCGATGACAAAGACAGAGAGAATTGGCAAAATCAGGAACTGTGTAGCTTGGAAACGAACTTGATCTTAAGTAACTTGAAATCCTAAATGTAGCAAACAAACACCCAATCGGCAACGGCGCCAAATTGATAGTAGGATTTTTACTAAACAATTACCCAAATCCACTACTCATGTCATTGTAGCATTTGAGGTGTCAATCCAAATTGGGGTTGAAGCTATGCAATGAGGATGCAATCAAGGATAACTAAGTCAAGCCAAATGCAAATTGCGGTTTTGTAAACTAACAACCTAATTAACAGAAATGGAAAGCAGTAAGTTAAAGCAATAATAAGAAAAATAAAATAAAAGAAACTAAAGACCAGAAAGCTTGATAGACAATTCTTAAAAATAAATCAATTAAAGCAAAGGATCTTAAGGATGGGGTAATTGACTAATGAATCTCCTTGATGAAACTAAGGTGCTTAACAAAACTCAACAGAGCTAACCCTAGGCTGTGAACTCGAACACTAAAGTTAGCTCACTCTCGTGACGGAAGCTATCAAGTCTGAGGTGCTTCCAGACCCAACTCTCATCAGCGAAACACACCTCAGCTAGCATTAAGAAACAGTTCACACAAGCCAAAATGCACTCAAGACAACTAATATCTTAGGCATGAAATGCAAATCTCTTGGAAAAGTTGGTTGGGGCATTTCATCAAACACCTTCTGGGTGGGAAATGCCCTAAGTTCAAATTCCAGATGATCAGAAAGGAATTAGCATTAAACTCACTAATCAAGAAGGGAAAACAGTAAATCAAAGCTTAAACACCCTGGGTAATCAAGGATCTTCACTAATCTAACCCATCCTCAAGAACCCTAGAAAACTACTCAGAAATCACCATCAGAGAATCAAACCCAGAAACAGATAAAACTTGCATCATTAGAAAGAGGATTGAAAACTAAACAACTTTATTGAAGGAAATAGTTGCAAAATCTCAAAGACAAATAAGCAATCTGAAAATACAAGGAAAGAACCCTAAGGGGCGATTTTCTGGTTTTTGAGAGTGAAAAGAAGATGTCTGACACAAATGACATCAGCCAACCTTTTATACTAGGTTTA
Source organism: Erythrophleum ivorense (assembly GCA_026724425.1). Classification (NCBI taxonomy): domain Eukaryota; kingdom Viridiplantae; phylum Streptophyta; class Magnoliopsida; order Fabales; family Fabaceae; genus Erythrophleum; species Erythrophleum ivorense. The sequence goes on along the minus strand of JAIUCV010000066.1, from coordinate 9,683,051 downwards.
GAAAAAAAAAGTAAAAAGGGCACGTGCGTGCAAACACTACGTGTATCTTGACGGACTTGATCGTGTTCGCGTAAAGGAGCTGCCTTTGACACCAACTCGATCACCGACTCGACGGACTTGATCGTGTGCGCGTAAAGGAGCTGCCTTTGACACCAACTCGACATGCTGGTCGAGTCTGCATGTCGAGTCTGTACACACATCCTGCTTTCTTCTGGTTTCTGCGTCCCACTTCATTCCCGTTGATCAAGCACCCATCTCCCATCTTCAAGACATCCTCTAAAGCCTCCAAAAACACCTGAAAACAACTCCAAATGCAGGGATGCATGCAATGCTAATGCAAATCCTATCAAGTGTGAAAAGTGGATGCATATGGATGTAAATGGTAAAGATGTGATGATATATGTATGCAAAAGGAATGAATTAAGAGTGCTAAAACTATGAAAATACAAGTACATCATTCTCCACGGGACTATGAGGAGCAACATGTGTGACATGATTCTCATTCCTTGAGAGGAACATCAAAGCTACCATCCTGAGAGAAACATAAGTAGTAAGGAGTCCCAATCTTAGCTCTATGCCTCCACACAATGTAGAAACATACTTGTAGTGTATGTAATGATCAAGACGGACCCATACTTAGCCAAACATGCATTAGGTTCTCCATGGGACTATGAGGAGCAACATGTGTGACATGATTCTCATTCCTTGAGAGGAACATCAAAGCTACCATCTTGAGAGAAACGTAAGTAGTAAGGAGTCCCAATCGTAGCTCTATGCCTCCACACAATGTAGAAACATACTTGTAGTGTATGTAATGATCAAGACGGACCCATACTTAGCCAAACATGCATTAGGTTCTCCACAGGACTATGAGGAGCAACATGTGTGACATGAATCTCATTCCTTGAGAGGAACATCAAAGCTACCATCCAGAGAGAAACATAAGTAGTAAGGAGTCCCAATCGTAGCTCTATGCCTCCACACAATGGATGAACATACTTGTAGTGTATGTAATGATCAAGACGGACCCATACTTAACCAAACATGCATTAGGTTCTCCACAGGACTATGAGGAGCAACATGTGTGACATGATTCTCATTCCTTGAGAGGAACATCAAAGCTACCATCCTGAGAGAAACATAAGTAGTAAGGAGTCCCAATCGTAGCTCTGTGGCTCCACACAATGTAGAAACATACTTGTAGTGTATGTAATGATCAAGACGGACCCATACTTAGCCAAACATGCATTAAGTTCTCCACAGGACTATGAGGAGCAACATGTGTGACATGATTCTCATTCCTTGAGAGGAACATCAAAGCTACCATCCTGAGAGAAACATAAGTAGTAAGGAGTCCCAATCGTAGCTCTATGCTTCCACACAATGTAGAAACATACTTGTAGTATATGTAATGATCAAGACGGACCCATACTTAGCCAAACATGCATTAGGTTCTCCACGGGACTATGAGGAGCAACATGTGTGACATGATTCTCATTCCTTGAGAGGAACATCAAAGCTACCATCATGAGAGAAACATAAGTAGTAAGGAGTCCCAATCGTAGCTCTATGCCTCCACACAATGTAGAAACATACTTGTAGTGTATGTAATGATCAAGACGGACCCATACTTAGCCAAACATGCATTAGGTTCTCCACAGGACTATGAGGAGCAACATGTGTGACATGATTCTCATTCCTTGAGAGGAACATCAAAGCTACCATCCTGAGAGAAACATAAGTAGTAAGGAGTCCCAATCGTAGCTCTATGCTTCCACACAATGTAGAAACATACTTGTAGTATATGTAATGATCAAGACGGACCCATACTTAGCCAAACATGCATTAGGTTCTCCACAGGACTATGAGGAGCAACATGTGTGACATGAATCTCATTCCTTGAGAGGAACATCAAAGCTACCATCCAGAGAGAAACATAAGTAGTAAGGAGTCCCAATCGTAGCTCTATGCCTCCACACAATGGATGAACATACTTGTAGTGTATGTAATGATCAAGACGGACCCATACTTAACCAAACATGCATTAGGTTCTCCACAGGACTATGAGGAGCAACATGTGTGACATGATTCTCATTCCTTGAGAGGAACATCAAAGCTACCATCCTGAGAGAAACATAAGTAGTAAGGAGTCCCAATCGTAGCTCTATGCCTTCACACAATGGAGGAACATACTTGTAGTGTATGTAATGATCAAGACGGACCCATACTTAGCCAAACATGCATTAGGTTCTCCACGGGACTATGAGGAGGAACATGTGTGACATGATTCTCATTCCTTGAGAGGAACATCAAAGCTACCATCCTGAGAGAAACATAAGTAGTAAGGAGTCCCAATCTTAGCTCTATGGCTCCACACAATGTAGAAACATACTTGTAGTGTATGTAATGATCAAGACGGACCCATACTTAGCCAAACATGCATTAGGTTCTCCATGGGACTATGAGGAGCAACATGTGTGACATGATTCCCATTCCTTGAGAGGAACATCAAAGCTACCATCCTGAGAGAAACATAAGCAGTAAGGAGTCCCAATCGTAGCTCTATGGCTCCACACAATGTAGAAACATACTTGTAGTGTATGTAATGATCAAGACGGACCCATACTTAGCCAAACATGCATTAGGTTCTCCACGGGACTATGAGGAGCAACATGTGTGACATGATTCTCATTCCTTGAGAGGAACATCAAAGCTACCATCCTGAGAGAAACATAAGTAGTAAGGAGTCCCAATCGTAGCTCTGTGGCTCCACACAATGTAGAAACATACTTGTAGTGTATGTAATGATCAAGACGGACCCATACTTAGCCAAACATGCATTAAGTTCTCCACGGGACTATGAGGAGCAACATGTGTGACATGATTCTCATTCCTTGAGAGGAACATCAAAGCTACCATCCTGAAAGAAACATAAGTAGTAGGCAGGCCCAATCGTAGCTCTATGCCTCCACACAATGGAGGAACATACTTGTAGTGTCTGTAATGATCAAGACGGACCCATACTTAGCCAAACATGCATTAAGTTCTCCACGGGACTATGAGGAGCAACATGTGTGACATGATTCTCATTCCTTGAGAGGAACATCAAAGCTACCATCTTGAGAGAAACATAAGTAGTAAGGAGTCCCAATCTTAGCTCTATGCCTCCACACAATGTAGAAACATACTTGTAGTGTATGTAATGATCAAGACGGACCCATACTTAGCCAAACATGCATTAGGTTCTCCATGGGACTATGAGGAGCAACATGTGTGACATGATTCTCATTCCTTGAGAGGAACATCAAAGCTACCATCCTGAGAGAAACGTAAGTAGTAAGGAGTCCCAATCGTAGCTCTATGCCTCCACACAATGTAGAAACATACTTGTAGTGTATGTAATGATCAAGACGGACCCATACTTAGCCAAACATGCATTAGGTTCTCCACAGGACTATGAGGAGCAACATGTGTGACATGAATCTCATTCCTTGAGAGGAACATCAAAGCTACCATCCAGAGAGAAACGTAAGTAGTAAGGAGTCCCAATCGTAGCTCTATGCCTCCACACAATGGATGAACATACTTGTAGTGTATGTAATGATCAAGACGGACCCATACTTAACCAAACATGCATTAGGTTCTCCACAGGACTATGAGGAGCAACATGTGTGACATGATTCTCATTCCTTGAGAGGAACATCAAAGCTACCATCCTGAGAGAAACATAAGTAGTAAGGAGTCCCAATCGTAGCTCTATGCCTTCACACAATGGAGGAACATACTTGTAGTGTATGTAATGATCAAGACGGACCCATACTTAGCCAAACATGCATTAGGTTCTCCACGGGACTATGAGGAGGAACATGTGTGACATGATTCTCATTCCTTGAGAGGAACATCAAAGCTACCATCCTGAGAGAAACATAAGTAGTAAGGAGTCCCAATCTTAGCTCTATGGCTCCACACAATGTAGAAACATACTTGTAGTGTATGTAATGATCAAGACGGACCCATACTTAGCCAAACATGCATTAGGTTCTCCACAGGACTATGAGGAGCAACATGTGTGACATGATTCTCATTCCTTGAGAGGAACATCAAAGCTACCATCCAGAGAGAAACATAAGTAGTAAGGAGTCCCAATCGTAGCTCTATGCCTCCACACAATGGATGAACATACTTGTAGTGTATGTAATGATCAAGACGGACCCATACTTAACCAAACATGCATTAGGTTCTCCACAGGACTATGAGGAGCAACATGTGTGACATGATTCTCATTCCTTGAGAGGAACATCAAAGCTACCATCCTGAGAGAAACATAAGTAGTAAGGAGTCCCAATCGTAGCTCTATGCCTTCACACAATGGAGGAACATACTTGTAGTGTATGTAATGATCAAGACGGACCCATACTTAGCCAAACATGCATTAGGTTCTCCATGGGACTATGAGGAGCAACATGTGTGACATGATTCCCATTCCTTGAGAGGAACATCAAAGCTACCATCCTGAGAGAAACATAAGTAGTAAGGAGTCCCAATCGTAGCTCTATTGTTCCACACAATGTAGAAACATACTTGTAGTGTATGTAATGATCAAGACGGACCCATACTTAGCCAAACATGCATTAGGTTCTCCACGGGACTATGAGGAGCAACATGTGTGACATGATTCCCATTCCTTGAGAGGAACATCAAAGCTACCATCCTGAGAGAAACATAAGTAGTAAGGAGTCCCAATCGTAGCTCTATGGCTCCACACAATGTAGAAACATACTTGTAGTGTATGTAATGATCAAGACGGACCCATACTTAGCCAAACATGCATTAGGTTCTCCACGGGACTATGAGGAGCAACATGTGTGACATGATTCTCATTCCTTGAGAGGAACATCAAAGCTACCATCCTGAGAGAAACATAAGTAGTAAGGAGTCCCAATCGTAGCTCTATGCCTTCACACAATGGAGGAACATACTTGTAGTGTATGTAATGATCAAGACGGACCCATACTTAGCCAAACATGCATTAGGTTCTCCATGGGACTATGAGGAGCAACATGTGTGACATGATTCCCATTCCTTGAGATGAACATCAAAGCTACCATCCTGAGAGAAACATAAGTAGTAAGGAGTCCCAATCTTAGCTCTATGGCTCCACACAATGTAGAAACATACTTGTAGTGTATGTAATGATCAAGACGGACCCATACTTAGCCAAACATGCATTAGGTTCTCCATGGGACTATGAGGAGCAACATGTGTGACATGATTCCCATTCCTTGAGAGGAACATCAAAGCTACCATCCTGAGAGAAACATAAGTAGTAAGGAGTCCCAATCGTAGCTCTATGGCTCCACACAATGTAGAAACATACTTGTAGTGTATGTAATGATCAAGACGGACCCATACTTAGCCAAACATGCATTAGGTTCTCCACGGGACTATGAGGAGCAACATGTGTGACATGATTCTCATTCCTTGAGAGGAACATCAAAGCTACCATCCTGAGAGAAACATAAGTAGTAAGGAGTCCCAATCGTAGCTCTGTGGCTCCACACAATGTAGAAACATACTTGTAGTGTATGTAATGATCAAGACGGACCCATACTTAGCCAAACATGCATTAAGTTCTCCACGGGACTATGAGGAGCAACATGTGTGACATGATTCTCATTCCTTGAGAGGAACATCAAAGCTACCATCCTGAAAGAAACATAAGTAGTAGGCAGGCCCAATCGTAGCTCTATGCCTCCACACAATGGAGGAACATACTTGTAGTGTATGTAATGATCAAGACGGACCCATACTTAGCCAAACATGCATTAAGTTCTCCACGGGACTATGAGGAGCAACATGTGTGACATGATTCTCATTCCTTGAGAGGAACATCAAAGCTACCATCCTGAGAGAAACATAAGTAGTAAGGAGTCCCAATCTTAGCTCTATGCCTCCACACAATGTAGAAACATACTTGTAGTGTATGTAATGATCAAGACGGACCCATACTTAGCCAAACATGCATTAGGTTCTCCATGGGACTATGAGGAGCAACATGTGTGACATGATTCTCATTCCTTGAGAGGAACATCAAAGCTACCATCCTGAGAGAAACGTAAGTAGTAAGGAGTCCCAATCGTAGCTCTATGCCTCCACACAATGTAGAAACATACTTGTAGTGTATGTAATGATCAAGACGGACCCATACTTAGCCAAACATGCATTAGGTTCTCCACAGGACTATGAGGAGCAACATGTGTGACATGAATCTCATTCCTTGAGAGGAACATCAAAGCTACCATCCAGAGAGAAACATAAGTAGTAAGGAGTCCCAATCGTAGCTCTATGCCTCCACACAATGGATGAACATACTTGTAGTGTATGTAATGATCAAGACGGACCCATACTTAACCAAACATGCATTAGGTTCTCCACAGGACTATGAGGAGCAACATGTGTGACATGATTCTCATTCCTTGAGAGGAACATCAAAGCTACCATCCTGAGAGAAACATAAGTAGTAAGGAGTCCCAATCGTAGCTCTATGCCTTCACACAATGGAGGAACATACTTGTAGTGTATGTAATGATCAAGACGGACCCATACTTAGCCAAACATGCATTAGGTTCTCCACGGGACTATGAGGAGGAACATGTGTGACATGATTCTCATTCCTTGAGAGGAACATCAAAGCTACCATCCTGAGAGAAACATAAGTAGTAAGGAGTCCCAATCTTAGCTCTATGGCTCCACACAATGTAGAAACATACTTGTAGTGTATGTAATGATCAAGACGGACCCATACTTAGCCAAACATGCATTAGGTTCTCCATGGGACTATGAGGAGCAACATGTGTGACATGATTCTCATTCCTTGAGAGGAACATCAAAGCTACCATCATGAGAGAAACATAAGTAGTAAGGAGTCCCAATCGTAGCTCTATGCCTCCACACAATGTAGAAACATACTTGTAGTGTATGTAATGATCAAGACGGACCCATACTTAGCCAAACATGCATTAGGTTCTCCATGGGACTATGAGGAGCAACATGTGTGACATGATTCTCATTCCTTGAGAGGAACATCAAAGCTACCATCCTGAGAGAAACATAAGTAGTAAGGAGTCCCAATCGTAGCTCTGTGGCTCCACACAATGTAGAAACATACTTGTAGTGTATGTAATGATCAAGACGGACCCATACTTAGCCAAACATGCATTAAGTTCTCCACAGGACTATGAGGAGCAACATGTGTGACATGATTCTCATTCCTTGAGAGGAACATCAAAGCTACCATCCTGAGAGAAACATAAGTAGTAAGGAGTCCCAATCGTAGCTCTATGCTTCCACACAATGTAGAAACATACTTGTAGTATATGTAATGATCAAGACGGACCCATACTTAGCCAAACATGCATTAGGTTCTCCACGGGACTATGAGGAGCAACATGTGTGACATGATTCTCATTCCTTGAGAGGAACATCAAAGCTACCATCATGAGAGAAACATAAGTAGTAAGGAGTCCCAATCGTAGCTCTATGCCTCCACACAATGTAGAAACATACTTGTAGTGTATGTAATGATCAAGACGGACCCATACTTAGCCAAACATGCATTAGGTTCTCCACAGGACTATGAGGAGCAACATGTGTGACATGATTCTCATTCCTTGAGAGGAACATCAAAGCTACCATCCTGAGAGAAACATAAGTAGTAAGGAGTCCCAATCGTAGCTCTATGCTTCCACACAATGTAGAAACATACTTGTAGTATATGTAATGATCAAGACGGACCCATACTTAGCCAAACATGCATTAGGTTCTCCACGGGACTATGAAGAGCAACATGTGTGACATGATTCTCATTCCTTGAGAGGAACATCAAAGCTACCATCATGAGAGAAACATAAGTAGTAAGGAGTCCCAATCGTAGCTCTATGCCTCCACACAATGTAGAAACATACTTGTAGTGTATGTAATGATCAAGACGGACCCATACTTAGCCAAACATGCATTAGGTTCTCCACGGGACTATGAGGAGCAACATGTGTGACATGATTCTCATTCCTTGAGAGGAACATCAAAGCTACCATCCTGAGAGAAACATAAGTAGTAAGGAGTCCCAATCGTAGCTCTATGCCTTCACACAATGGAGGAACATACTTGTAGTGTATGTAATGATCAAGACGGACCCATACTTAGCCAAACATGCATTAGGTTCTCCATGGGACTATGAGGAGCAACATGTGTGACATGATTCCCATTCCTTGAGATGAACATCAAAGCTACCATCCTGAGAGAAACATAAGTAGTAAGGAGTCCCAATCTTAGCTCTATGGCTCCACACAATGTAGAAACATACTTGTAGTGTATGTAATGATCAAGACGGACCCATACTTAGCCAAACATGCATTAGGTTCTCCATGGGACTATGAGGAGCAACATGTGTGACATGATTCCCATTCCTTGAGAGGAACATCAAAGCTACCATCCTGAGAGAAACATAAGTAGTAAGGAGTCCCAATCGTAGCTCTATGGCTCCACACAATGTAGAAACATACTTGTAGTGTATGTAATGATCAAGACGGACCCATACTTAGCCAAACATGCATTAGGTTCTCCACGGGACTATGAGGAGCAACATGTGTGACATGATTCTCATTCCTTGAGAGGAACATCAAAGCTACCATCCTGAGAGAAACATAAGTAGTAAGGAGTCCCAATCGTAGCTCTGTGGCTCCACACAATGTAGAAACATACTTGTAGTGTATGTAATGATCAAGACGGACCCATACTTAGCCAAACATGCATTAAGTTCTCCACGGGACTATGAGGAGCAACATGTGTGACATGATTCTCATTCCTTGAGAGGAACATCAAAGCTACCATCCTGAAAGAAACATAAGTAGTAGGCAGGCCCAATCGTAGCTCTATGCCTCCACACAATGGAGGAACATACTTGTAGTGTATGTAATGATCAAGACGGACCCATACTTAGCCAAACATGCATTAAGTTCTCCACGGGACTATGAGGAGCAACATGTGTGACATGATTCTCATTCCTTGAGAGGAACATCAAAGCTACCATCCTGAGAGAAACATAAGTAGTAAGGAGTCCCAATCTTAGCTCTATGCCTCCACACAATGTAGAAACATACTTGTAGTGTATGTAATGATCAAGACGGACCCATACTTAGCCAAACATGCATTAGGTTCTCCATGGGACTATGAGGAGCAACATGTGTGACATGATTCTCATTCCTTGAGAGGAACATCAAAGCTACCATCCTGAGAGAAACGTAAGTAGTAAGGAGTCCCAATCGTAGCTCTATGCCTCCACACAATGTAGAAACATACTTGTAGTGTATGTAATGATCAAGACGGACCCATACTTAGCCAAACATGCATTAGGTTCTCCACAGGACTATGAGGAGCAACATGTGTGACATGAATCTCATTCCTTGAGAGGAACATCAAAGCTACCATCCAGAGAGAAACATAAGTAGTAAGGAGTCCCAATCGTAGCTCTATGCCTCCACACAATGGATGAACATACTTGTAGTGTATGTAATGATCAAGACGGACCCATACTTAACCAAACATGCATTAGGTTCTCCACAGGACTATGAGGAGCAACATGTGTGACATGATTCTCATTCCTTGAGAGGAACATCAAAGCTACCATCCTGAGAGAAACATAAGTAGTAAGGAGTCCCAATCGTAGCTCTATGCCTTCACACAATGGAGGAACATACTTGTAGTGTATGTAATGATCAAGACGGACCCATACTTAGCCAAACATGCATTAGGTTCTCCACGGGACTATGAGGAGGAACATGTGTGACATGATTCTCATTCCTTGAGAGGAACATCAAAGCTACCATCCTGAGAGAAACATAAGTAGTAAGGAGTCCCAATCTTAGCTCTATGGCTCCACACAATGTAGAAACATACTTGTAGTGTATGTAATGATCAAGACGGACCCATACTTAGCCAAACATGCATTAGGTTCTCCATGGGACTATGAGGAGCAACATGTGTGACATGATTCTCATTCCTTGAGAGGAACATCAAAGCTACCATCATGAGAGAAACATAAGTAGTAAGGAGTCCCAATCGTAGCTCTATGCCTCCACACAATGTAGAAACATACTTGTAGTGTATGTAATGATCAAGACGGACCCATACTTAGCCAAACATGCATTAGGTTCTCCATGGGACTATGAGGAGCAACATGTGTGACATGATTCTCATTCCTTGAGAGGAACATCAAAGCTACCATCCTGAGAGAAACATAAGTAGTAAGGAGTCCCAATCGTAGCTCTGTGGCTCCACACAATGTAGAAACATACTTGTAGTGTATGTAATGATCAAGACGGACCCATACTTAGCCAAACATGCATTAAGTTCTCCACAGGACTATGAGGAGCAACATGTGTGACATGATTCTCATTCCTTGAGAGGAACATCAAAGCTACCATCCTGAGAGAAACATAAGTAGTAAGGAGTCCCAATCGTAGCTCTATGCTTCCACACAATGTAGAAACATACTTGTAGTATATGTAATGATCAAGACGGACCCATACTTAGCCAAACATGCATTAGGTTCTCCACGGGACTATGAGGAGCAACATGTGTGACATGATTCTCATTCCTTGAGAGGAACATCAAAGCTACCATCATGAGAGAAACATAAGTAGTAAGGAGTCCCAATCGTAGCTCTATGCCTCCACACAATGTAGAAACATACTTGTAGTGTATGTAATGATCAAGACGGACCCATACTTAGCCAAACATGCATTAGGTTCTCCACAGGACTATGAGGAGCAACATGTGTGACATGATTCTCATTCCTTGAGAGGAACATCAAAGCTACCATCCTGAGAGAAACATAAGTAGTAAGGAGTCCCAATCGTAGCTCTATGCTTCCACACAATGTAGAAACATACTTGTAGTATATGTAATGATCAAGACGGACCCATACTTAGCCAAACATGCATTAGGTTCTCCACGGGACTATGAAGAGCAACATGTGTGACATGATTCTCATTCCTTGAGAGGAACATCAAAGCTACCATCATGAGAGAAACATAAGTAGTAAGGAGTCCCAATCGTAGCTCTATGCCTCCACACAATGTAGAAACATACTTGTAGTGTATGTAATGATCAAGACGGACCCATACTTAGCCAAACATGCATTAGGTTCTCCACAGGACTATGAGGAGCAACATGTGTGACATGAATCTCATTCCTTGAGAGGAACATCAAAGCTACCATCCAGAGAGAAACATAAGTAGTAAGGAGTCCCAATCGTAGCTCTATGCCTCCACACAATGTAGAAACATACTTGTAGTATATGTAATGCTCAAGACGGACCCATACTTAGCCAAACATGCATTAGGTTCTCCATGGGACTATGAGGAGCAACATGTGTGACATGATTCTCATTCCTTGAGAGGAACATCAAAGCTACCATCCTGAGAGAAACATAAGTAGTAAGGAGTCCCAATCGTAGCTCTATGCCTCCACACAATGTAGGAACATACTTGTAGTGTATGTAATGATCAAGACGGACCCATACTTAGCCAAACATGCATTAGGTTCTCCACGGGACTATGAGGAGCAACATGTGTGACATGATTCTCATTCCTTGAGAGGAACATCAAAGCTACCATCCTGGGAGAAACATAAGTAGTAAGGAGTCCCAATCGTAGCTCTATGCCTCCACACAATGTAGAAACATACTTGTAGTGTATGTAATGATCAAGACGGACCCATACTTAGCCAAACATGCATTAGGTTCTCCACAGGACTATGAGTAGCAACATGTGTGACATGATCCTCATTCCTTGAGAGGAACATCAAAGCTACCATCCTGAGAGAAACATAAGTAGTAAGGAGTCCCAATCGTAGCTCTATGGCTCCACACAATGTAGAAACATACTTGTAGTGTATGTAATGATCAAGACGGACCCATACTTAGCCAAACATGCATTAGGTTCTCCACGGGACTATGAGGAGCAACATGTGTGACATGATTCTCATTCCTTGAGAGGAACATCAAAGCTACCATCATGAGAGAAACATAAGTAGTAAGGAGTCCCAATCGTAGCTCTATGCCTCCACACAATGTAGAAACATACTTGTAGTGTATGTAATGATCAAGACGGACCCATACTTAGCCAAACATGCATTAGGTTCTCCATGGGACTATGAGGAGCAACATGTGTGACATGATTCTCATTCCTTGAGAGGAACATCAAAGCTACCATCCTGAGAGAAACATAAGTAGTAAGGAGTCCCAATCTTAGCTCTATGCCTCCACACAATGTAGAAACATACTTGTAGTGTATGTAATGATCAAGACGGACCCATACTTAGCCAAACATGCATTAGGTTCTCCATGGGACTATGAGGAGCAACATGTGTGACATGATTCTCATTCCTTGAGAGGAACATCAAAGCTACCATCCTGAGAGAAACGTAAGTAGTAAGGAGTCCCAATCGTAGCTCTATGCCTCCACACAATGTAGAAACATACTTGTAGTGTATGTAATGATCAAGACGGACCCATACTTAGCCAAACATGCATTAGGTTCTCCACAGGACTATGAGGAGCAACATGTGTGACATGAATCTCATTCCTTGAGAGGAACATCAAAGCTACCATCCAGAGAGAAACATAAGTAGTAAGGAGTCCCAATCGTAGCTCTATGCCTCCACACAATGGATGAACATACTTGTAGTGTATGTAATGATCAAGACGGACCCATACTTAACCAAACATGCATTAGGTTCTCCACAGGACTATGAGGAGCAACATGTGTGACATGATTCTCATTCCTTGAGAGGAACATCAAAGCTACCATCCTGAGAGAAACATAAGTAGTAAGGAGTCCCAATCGTAGCTCTATGCCTTCACACAATGGAGGAACATACTTGTAGTGTATGTAATGATCAAGACGGACCCATACTTAGCCAAACATGCATTAGGTTCTCCACGGGACTATGAGGAGGAACATGTGTGACATGATTCTCATTCCTTGAGAGGAACATCAAAGCTACCATCCTGAGAGAAACATAAGTAGTAAGGAGTCCCAATCTTAGCTCTATGGCTCCACACAATGTAGAAACATACTTGTAGTGTATGTAATGATCAAGACGGACCCATACTTAGCCAAACATGCATTAGGTTCTCCATGGGACTATGAGGAGCAACATGTGTGACATGATTCTCATTCCTTGAGAGGAACATCAAAGCTACCATCATGAGAGAAACATAAGTAGTAAGGAGTCCCAATCGTAGCTCTATGCCTCCACACAATGTAGAAACATACTTGTAGTGTATGTAATGATCAAGACGGACCCATACTTAGCCAAACATGCATTAGGTTCTCCATGGGACTATGAGGAGCAACATGTGTGACATGATTCTCATTCCTTGAGAGGAACATCAAAGCTACCATCCTGAGAGAAACATAAGTAGTAAGGAGTCCCAATCGTAGCTCTGTGGCTCCACACAATGTAGAAACATACTTGTAGTGTATGTAATGATCAAGACGGACCCATACTTAGCCAAACATGCATTAAGTTCTCCACAGGACTATGAGGAGCAACATGTGTGACATGATTCTCATTCCTTGAGAGGAACATCAAAGCTACCATCCTGAGAGAAACATAAGTAGTAAGGAGTCCCAATCGTAGCTCTATGCTTCCACACAATGTAGAAACATACTTGTAGTATATGTAATGATCAAGACGGACCCATACTTAGCCAAACATGCATTAGGTTCTCCACGGGACTATGAGGAGCAACATGTGTGACATGATTCTCATTCCTTGAGAGGAACATCAAAGCTACCATCATGAGAGAAACATAAGTAGTAAGGAGTCCCAATCGTAGCTCTATGCCTCCACACAATGTAGAAACATACTTGTAGTGTATGTAATGATCAAGACGGACCCATACTTAGCCAAACATGCATTAGGTTCTCCACAGGACTATGAGGAGCAACATGTGTGACATGATTCTCATTCCTTGAGAGGAACATCAAAGCTACCATCCTGAGAGAAACATAAGTAGTAAGGAGTCCCAATCGTAGCTCTATGCTTCCACACAATGTAGAAACATACTTGTAGTATATGTAATGATCAAGACGGACCCATACTTAGCCAAACATGCATTAGGTTCTCCACGGGACTATGAAGAGCAACATGTGTGACATGATTCTCATTCCTTGAGAGGAACATCAAAGCTACCATCATGAGAGAAACATAAGTAGTAAGGAGTCCCAATCGTAGCTCTATGCCTCCACACAATGTAGAAACATACTTGTAGTGTATGTAATGATCAAGACGGACCCATACTTAGCCAAACATGCATTAGGTTCTCCACAGGACTATGAGGAGCAACATGTGTGACATGAATCTCATTCCTTGAGAGGAACATCAAAGCTACCATCCAGAGAGAAACATAAGTAGTAAGGAGTCCCAATCGTAGCTCTATGCCTCCACACAATGTAGAAACATACTTGTAGTATATGTAATGCTCAAGACGGACCCATACTTAGCCAAACATGCATTAGGTTCTCCATGGGACTATGAGGAGCAACATGTGTGACATGATTCTCATTCCTTGAGAGGAACATCAAAGCTACCATCCTGAGAGAAACATAAGTAGTAAGGAATCCCAATCGTAGCTCTATGCCTCCACACAATGTAGGAACATACTTGTAGTGTATGTAATGATCAAGACGGACCCATACTTAGCCAAACATGCATTAGGTTCTCCACGGGACTATGAGGAGCAACATGTGTGACATGATTCTCATTCCTTGAGAGGAACATCAAAGCTACCATCCTGGGAGAAACATAAGTAGTAAGGAGTCCCAATCGTAGCTCTATGCCTCCACACAATGTAGAAACATACTTGTAGTGTATGTAATGATCAAGACGGACCCATACTTAGCCAAACATGCATTAGGTTCTCCACAGGACTATGAGTAGCAACATGTGTGACATGATCCTCATTCCTTGAGAGGAACATCAAAGCTACCATCCTGAGAGAAACATAAGTAGTAAGGAGTCCCAATCGTAGCTCTATGGCTCCACACAATGTAGAAACATACTTGTAGTGTATGTAATGATCAAGACGGACCCATACTTAGCCAAACATGCATTAGGTTCTCCACGGGACTATGAGGAGCAACATGTGTGACATGATTCTCATTCCTTGAGAGGAACATCAAAGCTACCATCATGAGAGAAACATAAGTAGTAAGGAGTCCCAATCGTAGCTCTATGCCTCCACACAATGTAGAAACATACTTGTAGTGTATGTAATGATCAAGACGGACCCATACTTAGCCAAACATGCATTAGGTTCTCCATGGGACTATGAGGAGCAACATGTGTGACATGATTCTCATTCCTTGAGAGGAACATCAAAGCTACCATCATGAGAGAAACATAAGTAGTAAGGAGTCCCAATCGTAGCTCTATGCCTCCACACAATGTAGAAACATACTTGTAGTGTATGTAATGATCAAGACGGACCCATACTTAGCCAAACATGCATTAGGTTCTCCATGGGACTATGAGGAGCAACATGTGTGACATGATTCTCATTCCTTGAGAGGAACATCAAAGCTACCATCCTGAGAGAAACATAAGTAGTAAGGAGTCCCAATCGTAGCTCTGTGGCTCCACACAATGTAGAAACATACTTGTAGTGTATGTAATGATCAAGACGGACCCATACTTAGCCAAACATGCATTAAGTTCTCCACAGGACTATGAGGAGCAACATGTGTGACATGATTCTCATTCCTTGAGAGGAACATCAAAGCTACCATCCTGAGAGAAACATAAGTAGTAAGGAGTCCCAATCGTAGCTCTATGCTTCCACACAATGTAGAAACATACTTGTAGTATATGTAATGATCAAGACGGACTCATACTTAGCCAAACATGCATTAGGTTCTCCACGGGACTATGAGGAGCAACATGTGTGACATGATTCTCATTCCTTGAGAGGAACATCAAAGCTACCATCATGAGAGAAACATAAGTAGTAAGGAGTCCCAATCGTAGCTCTATGCCTCCACACAATGTAGAAACATACTTGTAGTGTATGTAATGATCAAGACGGACCCATACTTAGCCAAACATGCATTAGGTTCTCCACAGGACTATGAGGAGCAACATGTGTGACATGAATCTCATTCCTTGAGAGGAACATCAAAGCTACCATCCAGAGAGAAACATAAGTAGTAAGGAGTCCCAATCGTAGCTCTATGCCTCCACACAATGTAGAAACATACTTGTAGTATATGTAATGATCAAGACGGACCCATACTTAGCCAAACATGCATTAGGTTCTCCATGGGACTATGAGGAGCAACATGTGTGACATGATTCTCATTCCTTGAGAGGAACATCAAAGCTACCATCCTGAGAGAAACATAAGTAGTAAGGAGTCCCAATCGTAGCTCTATGCCTCCACACAATGTAGGAACATACTTGTAGTGTATGTAATGATCAAGACGGACCCATACTTAGCCAAACATGCATTAGGTTCTCCACAGGACTATGAGGAGCAACATGTGTGACATGATTCTCATTCCTTGAGAGGAACATCAAAGCTACCATCCTGAGAGAAACATAAGTAGTAAGGAGTCCCAATCGTAGCTCTATGGCTCCACACAATGTAGAAACATACTTGTAGTGTATGTAATGATCAAGACGGACTCATACTTAGCCAAACATGCATTAGGTTCTCCATGGGACTATGAGGAGCAACATGTGTGACATGATTCTCATTCCTTGAGAGGAACATCAAAGCTACCATCCTGAGAGAAACATAAGTAGTAAGGAGTCCCAATCGTAGCTCTATGCCTCCACACAATGTAGGAACATACTTGTAGTGTATGTAATGATCAAGACGGACCCATACTTAGCCAAACATGCATTAGGTTCTCCACGGGACTATGAGGAGCAACATGTGTGACATGATTCTCATTCCTTGAGAGGAACATCAAAGCTACCATCCTGAGAGAAACATAAGTAGTAAGGAGTCCCAATCGTAGCTCTATGCCTCCACACAATGTAGAAACATACTTGTAGTGTATGTAATGATCAAGACGGACCCATACTTAGCCAAACATGCATTAGGTTCTCCACAGGACTATGAGGAGCAACATGTGTGACATGATCCTCATTCCTTGAGAGGAACATCAAAGCTACCATCCTGAGAGAAACATAAGTAGTAAGGAGTCCCAATCGTAGCTCTATGGCTCCACACAATGTAGAAACATACTTGTAGTGTATGTAATGATCAAGACGGACCCATACTTAGCCAAACATGCATTAGGTTCTCCACGGGACTATGAGGAGCAACATGTGTGACATGATTCTCATTCCTTGAGAGGAACATCAAAGCTACCATCATGAGAGAAACGTAAGTAGTAAGGAGTCCCAATCGTAGCTCTATGCCTCCACACAATGTAGAAACATACTTGTAGTGTATGTAATGATCAAGACGGACCCGTACTTAGCCAAACATGCATTAGGTTCTCCACGGGACTATGAGGAGCAACATGTGTGACATGATTCTCATTCCTTGAGAGGAACATCAAAGCTACCATCCTGAGAGAAACATAAGTAGTAAGGAGTCCCAATCTTAGCTCTATGGCTCCACACAATGTAGAAACATACTTGTAGTGTATGTAATGATCAAGACGGACCCATACTTAGCCAAACATGCATTAGGTTCTCCATGGGACTATGAGGAGCAACATTTGTGACATGATTCTCATTCCTTGAGAGGAACATCAAAGCTACCATCCTGAGAGAAACATAAGTAGTAAGGAGTCCCAATCGTAGCTCTATGCCTCCACACAATGTAGAAACATACTTGTAGTATATGTAATGATCAAGACGGACCCATACTTAGCCAAACATGCATTAGGTTCTCCATGGGACTATGAGGAGCAACATGTGTGACATGATTCTCATTCCTTGAGAGGAACATCAAAGCTACCATCCTGAGAGAAACATAAGTAGTAAGGAGTCCCAATCGTAGCTCTATGCCTCCACACAATGTAGGAACATACTTGTAGTGTATGTAATGATCAAGACGGACCCATACTTAGCCAAACATGCATTAGGTTCTCCACGGGACTATGAGGAGCAACATGTGTGACATGATTCTCATTCCTTGAGAGGAACATCAAAGCTACCATCCTGAGAGAAACATAAGTAGTAAGGAGTCCCAATCTTAGCTCTATGCCTCCACACAATGTAGAAACATACTTGTAGTGTATGTAATGATCAAGACGGACCCATACTTAGCCAAACATGCATTAGGTTCTCCATGGGACTATGAGGAGCAACATGTGTGACATGATTCTCATTCCTTGAGAGGAACATCGAAGCTACCATCCTGAGAGAAACGTAAGTAGTAAGGAGTCCCAATCGTAGCTCTATGCCTCCACACAATGTAGAAACATACTTGTAGTGTATGTAATGATCAAGACGGACCCATACTTAGCCAAACATGCATTAGGTTCTCCACGGGACTATGAGGAGCAACATGTGTGACATGATTCTCATTCCTTGAGAGGAACATCAAAGCTACCATCCTGAGAGAAACATAAGTAGTAAGGAGTCCCAATCGTAGCTCTATGCCTCCACACAATGTAGAAACATACTTGTAGTGTATGTAATGATCAAGACGGACCCATACTTAGCCAAACATGCATTAGGTTCTCCATGGGACTATGAGGAGCAACATGTGTGACATGATTCTCATTCCTTGAGAGGAACATCGAAGCTACCATCCTGAGAGAAACGTAAGTAGTAAGGAGTCCCAATCGTAGCTCTATGCCTCCACACAATGTAGAAACATACTTGTAGTGTATGTAATGATCAAGACGGACCCATACTTAGCCAAACATGCATTAGGTTCTCCACGGGACTATGAGGAGCAACATGTGTGACATGATTCTCATTCCTTGAGAGGAACATCAAAGCTACCATCCTGAGAGAAACATAAGTAGTAAGGAGTCCCAATCGTAGCTCTATGCCTCCACACAATGTAGAAACATACTTGTAGTGTATGTAATGATCAAGACGGACCCATACTTAGCCAAACATGCATTAGGTTCTCCACAGGACTATGAGGAGCAACATGTGTGACATGATCCTCATTCCTTGAGAGGAACATCAAAGCTACCATCCTGAGAGAAACATAAGTAGTAAGGAGTCCCAATCGTAGCTCTATGGCTCCACACAATGTAGAAACATACTTGTAGTGTATGTAATGATCAAGACGGACCCATACTTAGCCAAACATGCATTAGGTTCTCCACGGGACTATGAGGAGCAACATGTGTGACATGATTCTCATTCCTTGAGAGGAACATCAAAGCTACCATCATGAGAGAAACATAAGTAGTAAGGAGTCCCAATCGTAGCTCTATGCCTCCACACAATGTAGAAACATACTTGTAGTGTATGTAATGATCAAGACGGACCCGTACTTAGCCAAACATGCATTAGGTTCTCCACGGGACTATGAGGAGCAACATGTGTGACATGATTCTCATTCCTTGAGAGGAACATCAAAGCTACCATCCTGAGAGAAACATAAGTAGTAAGGAGTCCCAATCTTAGCTCTATGGCTCCACACAATGTAGAAACATACTTGTAGTGTATGTAATGATCAAGACGGACCCATACTTAGCCAAACATGCATTAGGTTCTCCATGGGACTATGAGGAGCAACATGTGTGACATGATTCTCATTCCTTGAGAGGAACATCAAAGCTACCATCCTGAGAGAAACATAAGTAGTAAGGAGTCCCAATCGTAGCTCTATGCCTCCACACAATGTAGAAACATACTTGTAGTATATGTAATGATCAAGACGGACCCATACTTAGCCAAACATGCATTAGGTTCTCCATGGGACTATGAGGAGCAACATGTGTGACATGATTCTCATTCCTTGAGAGGAACATCAAAGCTACCATCCTGAGAGAAACATAAGTAGTAAGGAGTCCCAATCGTAGCTCTATGCCTCCACACAATGTAGGAACATACTTGTAGTGTATGTAATGATCAAGACGGACCCATACTTAGCCAAACATGCATTAGGTTCTCCACGGGACTATGAGGAGCAACATGTGTGACATGATTCTCATTCCTTGAGAGGAACATCAAAGCTACCATCCTGAGAGAAACATAAGTAGTAAGGAGTCCCAATCTTAGCTCTATGCCTCCACACAATGTAGAAACATACTTGTAGTGTATGTAATGATCAAGACGGACCCATACTTAGCCAAACATGCATTAGGTTCTCCATGGGACTATGAGGAGCAACATGTGTGACATGATTCTCATTCCTTGAGAGGAACATCGAAGCTACCATCCTGAGAGAAACGTAAGTAGTAAGGAGTCCCAATCGTAGCTCTATGCCTCCACACAATGTAGAAACATACTTGTAGTGTATGTAATGATCAAGACGGACCCATACTTAGCCAAACATGCATTAGGTTCTCCACGGGACTATGAGGAGCAACATGTGTGACATGATTCTCATTCCTTGAGAGGAACATCAAAGCTACCATCCTGAGAGAAACATAAGTAGTAAGGAGTCCAATCTTAGCTCTATGCCTCCACACAATGTAGAAACATACTTGTAGTGTATGTAATGATCAAGACGGACCCATACTTAGCCAAACATGCATTAGGTTCTCCATGGGACTATGAGGAGCAACATGTGTGACATGATTCTCATTCCTTGAGAGGAACATCAAAGCTTCCATCCTGAGAGAAACGTAAGTAGTAAGGAGTCCCAATCGTAGCTCTATGCCTCCACACAATGTAGAAACATACTTGTAGTGTATGTAATGATCAAGACGGACCCATACTTAGCCAAACATGCATTAGGTTCTCCACAGGACTATGAGGAGCAACATGTGTGACATGATTCTCATTCCTTGAGAGGAACATCAAAGCTACCATCCTGAGAGAAACATAAGTAGTAAGGAGTCCCAATCGTAGCTCTATGGCTCCACACAATGTAGAAACATACTTGTAGTGTATGTAATGATCAAGACGGACCCATACTTAGCCAAACATGCATTAGGTTCTCCACGGGACTATGAGGAGCAACATGTGTGACATGATTCTCATTCCTTGAGAGGAACATCAAAGCTACCATCATGAGAGAAACATAAGTAGTAAGGAGTCCCAATCGTAGCTCTATGCCTCCACACAATGTAGAAACATACTTGTAGTGTATGTAATGATCAAGACGGACCCGTACTTAGCCAAACATGCATTAGGTTCTCCACGGGACTATGAGGAGCAACATGTGTGACATGATTCTCATTCCTTGAGAGGAACATCAAAGCTACCATCCTGAGAGAAACATAAGTAGTAAGGAGTCCCAATCTTAGCTCTATGGCTCCACACAATGTAGAAACATACTTGTAGTGTATGTAATGATCAAGACGGACCCATACTTAGCCAAACATGCATTAGGTTCTCCATGGGACTATGAGGAGCAACATGTGTGACATGATTCTCATTCCTTGAGAGGAACATCAAAGCTACCATCCTAAGAGAAACATAAGTAGTAAGGAGTCCCAATCGTAGCTCTATGCCTCCACACAATGTAGAAACATACTTGTAGTATATGTAATGATCAAGACGGACCCATACTTAGCCAAACATGCATTAGGTTCTCCATGGGACTATGAGGAGCAACATGTGTGACATGATTCTCATTCCTTGAGAGGAACATCAAAGCTACCATCCTGAGAGAAACATAAGTAGTAAGGAGTCCCAATCGTAGCTCTATGCCTCCACACAATGTAGGAACATACTTGTAGTGTATGTAATGATCAAGACGGACCCATACTTAGCCAAACATGCATTAGGTTCTCCACGGGACTATGAGGAGCAACATGTGTGACATGATTCTCATTCCTTGAGAGGAACATCAAAGCTACCATCCTGAGAGAAACATAAGTAGTAAGGAGTCCCAATCTTAGCTCTATGCCTCCACACAATGTAGAAACATACTTGTAGTGTATGTAATGATCAAGACGGACCCATACTTAGCCAAACATGCATTAGGTTCTCCATGGGACTATGAGGAGCAACATGTGTGACATGATTCTCATTCCTTGAGAGGAACATCGAAGCTACCATCCTGAGAGAAACGTAAGTAGTAAGGAGTCCCAATCGTAGCTCTATGCCTCCACACAATGTAGAAACATACTTGTAGTGTATGTAATGATCAAGACGGACCCATACTTAGCCAAACATGCATTAGGTTCTCCACGGGACTATGAGGAGCAACATGTGTGACATGATTCTCATTCCTTGAGAGGAACATCAAAGCTACCATCCTGAGAGAAACATAAGTAGTAAGGAGTCCCAATCTTAGCTCTATGCCTCCACACAATGTAGAAACATACTTGTAGTGTATGTAATGATCAAGACGGACCCATACTTAGCCAAACATGCATTAGGTTCTCCATGGGACTATGAGGAGCAACATGTGTGACATGATTCTCATTCCTTGAGAGGAACATCAAAGCTTCCATCCTGAGAGAAACGTAAGTAGTAAGGAGTCCCAATCGTAGCTCTATGCCTCCACACAATGTAGAAACATACTTGTAGTGTATGTAATGATCAAGACGGACCCATACTTAGCCAAACATGCATTAGGTTCTCCACAGGACTATGAGGAGCAACATGTGTGACATGATTCTCATTCCTTGAGAGGAACATCAAAGCTACCATCCTGAGAGAAACATAAGTAGTAAGGAGTCCCAATCGTAGCTCTATGCCTTCACACAATGGAGGAACATACTTGTAGTGTATGTAATGATCAAGACGGACTCATACTTAGCCAAACATGCATTAGGTTCTCCACGGGACTATGAGGAGGAACATGTGTGACATGATTCTCATTCCTTGAGAGGAACATCAAAGCTACCATCCTGAGAGAAACATAAGTAGTAAGGAGTCCCAATCTTAGCTCTATGGCTCCACACAATGTAGAAACATACTTGTAGTGTATGTAATGATCAAGACGGACCCATACTTAGCCAAACATGCATTAGGTTCTCCATGGGACTATGAGGAGCAACATGTGTGACATGATTCTCATTCCTTGAGAGGAACATCAAAGCTACCATCCTGAGAGAAACGTAAGTAGTAAGGAGTCCCAATCGTAGCTCTATGGCTCCACACAATGTAGAAACATACTTGTAGTGTATGTAATGATCAAGACGGACCCATACTTAGCCAAACATGCATTAGGTTCTCCACGGGACTATGAGGAGCAACATGTGTGACATGATTCTCATTCCTTGAGAGGAACATCAAAGCTACCATCATGAGAGAAACATAAGTAGTAAGTGTTGAACCGAATACATTATCTTGTAACTAGCCGTTACAATAGAGCCGTTAGAGACAATGAAGAAAGCGCAACCTTCACATGTCTACTGAAGCAAGTTGACTTAGGAGCCGTCCCTATCAAGTCTAGATAACAACACCATTGTTTATAATTTATTCTTCTTAGCTTCTCCCTATGTGTTTTCGCTATATATACTCATGTATCTACCTTGAAAAGAATACACTTAAGGAAATATACTTTCCTCTTTACCTTTACTCTCTCTATACTCTCTCCATCTCACTCGCGTTCACACCACCTCTCTCTCTCTTGTTCTTCATTGTTCTTTGCGAGATACTCCTTTGAATCCCCTTGGATTCCTCTTTGTTCTTGTTAAAACCTACATGGTATCAGAGCCAGGTTGCTCTTAATCTCTGTTTACCTCGCCATTGAGAGTTTCTTGAGAGTTTGTTTCATCTCTCTATTTCCGCTTTACTCTCGCTCTGTTCGAGTTTATTCCTACTCTGTTCTTGAGAGCTCTTTTCTCTCCGGTTGATTCTTGCTTCCAAATAACAATCTTTCATTCATAATATTCACTCATCACTTTCCGCTCCTGTTCGAATTGTTTGAAGCCTCACCGGAAAATCTTTGTCCATCAGTCCATAGCTTTACCCTCCGGGTAAAAGACTTTCGCTCAAAGCTCTCCACTCAACGAGTTGACCACCGTTCTAGGTTCACCGTTTTGTCCAGTGGTCAATAGATCCAGTCAAAGGCTCACTCCATTATCCAGCGGTCCATAACTCTCCGACCAACTCATTTTCTCAGCTGAAATGGAAAACTCCAAGCCCGTTATGCTTCCGGTTGTTCTCAAAGGCGGAGACAACTACATCCTCTGGTCTAGAACCGCCAAGACCGTCCTGTGTGGTCGAGGATTGTGGAGCTATATCGAAAGCTCCACCGCTCCAAACCCCACTCCAGCTGCTGATGGTACCGCAGCTCTTGTCTTGACCGAGGAGAGCAAATGGTTCCAAGAAGACCAGGCGGTTCTGGCCATCCTTCAAGGCTCGCTTGAGGTAACAGTTCTTGAGGCTTACTCCTACTGTGAAAAGGCTAAGGAGCTATGGGATACATTGAGAAATGTGTTCGGCAACATTACCAACCTCACAAGGGTGTTTGAGGTCAAACGTGCTCTGAATAATCTCAGCCAAGATGACATGGATTTTAACAAATTCTTTGGCAAGTTCCGTTCCCTTTGGGCCGAGCTAGAGATGCTCCGACCAGCCACCGTTGAAGCCGCCATCTTGAATGAGAGAAGAGAGCAAGACAAGGTCTTTGCTCTTCTTATGTTACTAAACCCTGCGTATAATGATCTCATCAAGCACCTTCTCCGAGCTGATAAACTTCCAA
The DNA here is from genome assembly GCA_026724425.1 of Erythrophleum ivorense. Classification (NCBI taxonomy): domain Eukaryota; kingdom Viridiplantae; phylum Streptophyta; class Magnoliopsida; order Fabales; family Fabaceae; genus Erythrophleum; species Erythrophleum ivorense. The sequence goes on along the minus strand of JAIUCV010000066.1, from coordinate 9,658,231 downwards.
ACCTTGATGAGGTTTGTGCTCAAATCCAGAAGGAACAAGGAAGTCTTGGCCTCTTTGGGAGTAAAGGAGGTGAGCTAGTAATGGTCAACAAAGCAGAGCAAGGTGTGGCCAACAAAGGCTACTATCGACCACCGGAAAGAGGCTCAGCCTTTTGTGAGCATTGCAAGCGGTCAGGTCACACCAAAGACCGTTGCTATACCTTGCACCCTCACCTCAGGCCAAGCTCAACTCAGGGCAGATGGAAGGACAACCGGAACTCAGGCCGAGACTCAAGAGACTCAAGAGCAAACTTTACATCCGAAGCCGGAGGAACCAAAACCCAAGGCGCCGCCTTAACCGTTTCTGCTCCACCAGCTGAATATGTCACCAAGTCTGACCTTGATGCTCTTGTTAAGGCCCTTAAGGACTCCGGTAACCAATCCTCTTCCTTTAGTTTCCATGCTTCTTGCTCTAAAGCTGATTTATCTTTAGGTAAACCCAAGTCTTTAATTGTTGATTCAGGAGCTAGTCACCATATGATTAGTGAACTGAGCCTGATTAAAGATGTTAAACCAGCTGTAGGACATGTTAGTATTGCTAATGGTGATCGCATACCAATTAAAGGCATTGGAAACTTGAAATTATTTGACAAAGAATCACCTGCCTTTTATATGCCTACTTTCACCTCTAATCTTTTATCTGTTAAGAAAGCAACTACTGATTTGAATTGCTATGCTATCTTTGGACCTAATGATGTTGCTTTTCAGGATATTGAGACAAGTAAGTTCCTTGGGCAAGGGACAACAAAAGATGGTTTATATGTTCTTGAAGACACTAAATCATCTTCTCTATCATGCGGCTTTAGTTTTAATGTTTCTGTTGCTAATGATGTGGTTTGGCATGCTAGACTAGGTCATCCTCATCATAGAGCCTTGAATTTGTTGTTACCAAATGTTAAGTTTCAAAACAATGAGTGTGAAGCTTGTATTCTTGGTAAACATTGCAAGACTGTTTTTCCCAAATCAAGTACCATTTATAAAAATTGTTTTGACTTAATACATTCGGATGTTTGGACATCCCCATGTTTTTCAAGAGAAAACCATAAATACTTTGTCACCTTTATTGATGAAAAATCGAAATATACTTGGCTAACTTTGCTCCCTTCAAAGGATCGTGTTCTTGAAGCATTCATAAGGTTCCATGCATATGTCACTAACCATTATAATGCTCAAGTTAAAGTGTTAAGATCAGATAATGGTGGGGAATACACGAGTCATGCCTTCAAGGATTACATGGCCAAAAATGGGATTATTCATCAAACAAGTTGCCCCTATACTCCTCAACAAAACGGTGTAGCAGAAAGGAAGAATCAGCATCTAATGGAGGTGGCAAGATCAATGATGTTTCACACCAATGTTCCTAAGAAGCTGTGGGGAGACGCCGTAGTCACAGCCTGCTACCTTATCAACCGCACTCCTACAAAGATCCTCAATGATCAATCGCCATTTGAGGTACTTACCAATACTAAACCATCCATTGATCACTTACGGGTCTTCGGGTGTGTTTGCTTTGTCTTGGTTCCAGGTGAAAACCGCAACAAGTTGGACGCTAAGAGCACCAAGGGTATGTTCATAGGATACTCTAGTACTCAGAAGGGATACAAGTGCTTAGTTCCGGAAACCGGCCGGGTGTTGGTCTCTAGAGATGTCAAGTTCTTGGAACAAACCGGCTACTACACGGTTAAAGACTGGGATAGTCTCAAAAATCTTCCTCAGTCTCACTCGGATCGAGCTGATAACCTCCGCCGGTTGTTTGAGAACTTAGGGATCACTACACCACCAATTCCAGCAGCTCCAACTCCGGCCTCTCCGCTTGTTCCTGAGGGGGAGAATGAAGCTGAGGCTGATTCATCTCAGCCGGATCATCATGACCAAGCTACGAATCCATCAGTGGAGCCGGTTCAAGAAGTAAATGAGCCAATACCAGCTGAACCAGTAGTGGAACTGAGGAGGAGCTCTAGACTAAGGAAGGATCCCTCTAACTGGGTTAACACGAGAGTCTACTACAACTGCCAAGCCGTAGCTCACCCAAGTCAAGCTGTATGTTCATTTGCTTTCTTCCCCGAGACACATCAAGCATTCATTGGAGTGCTAGATCAAGAAAACATCCCACAAAGCTATGAGGATGCGATTCAGTATGAGGTCTGGACCAATGCTGTGGGGGATGAGATACATGCAATGGTTAAGAATCACACTTGGGATGAAGTAGATTTACCAAAAGGGAAGAAGACAGTGAGCTCCAAATGGGTGTTCACCATTAAGTACTTGAGCAGTGGGGAGATTGAGAGACATAAGGCAAGATTAGTGGCTAGAGGATTCACACAAACCTATGGGGAAGACTATAGAGACACATTTGCTCCAGTTGCAAAGCTACCAACCGTGAGAGTAGTATTGTCTCTTGCAGTTAACTTGGAATGGGAGCTGTGGCAAATGGATGTCAAGAACGCATTCCTTCAGGGGGAGCTTGAGGAAGAAGTATATATGACTCCTCCACCAGGCCTAGAAAACATGGTTCAACCGGGAAAGGTACTCAAGCTAAGAAAGGCTATCTATGGATTGAAACAATCTCCGAGAGCATGGTATAGGAAGCTGAGTGTGACTCTTCTCGACCGAGGGTTTAGAAGATCAGAAGCTGATCACACTCTATTCACTCTTCAAAACCAAAGAGGTATTGTAGTCATTCTCATTTATGTAGATGATATTATCATCTCCGGGAATGACAAGGTTGGTATTATTGAGACTAAAGCATACTTAAATTCAGTATTTGATATTAAGGATCTTGGAGAACTCAAGTACTTCCTTGGGATAGAAGTTTGTAGATCAAAGGAGGGTCTCTTCTTATCTCAAAGGAAGTACACACTTGATCTTTTGACTGAAACAGGAAAAATTGAAGCTAAGGCGGCCAAAACACCTCTAGAAGATGCATACAAAAGCCATCAACTAGAGGAAGGAAACAACAAGCCATTTGATGACGCCAAGCTCTACCGAAGAATAGTGGGTAAGCTCATCTATTTAACACTTACACGGCCTGATATTTGTTTTGCCGTGAATCAGGTGAGCCAACACATGCAAGAACCAACGATGTATCATTGGATGATGGTGGATCGGATCCTAAGATATCTCAAAGGCACATCTGGCCAAGGCATTTGGATGGGTTGCAATGCAAGCTCAGGAATCGTGGGATACTGTGATGCGGATTGGGCAGGCGACCGTGGAGATAGAAGATCCACAAGTGGATATTGTACATTCGTTGGCGGCAACTTGGTAACTTGGAAAAGTAAGAAGCAAAAGGTAGTGTCATTATCTAGCACTGAAGCCGAGTATCGAGCCATGAGGAGATTAACCACTGAATTGATGTGGTTAAAGATGCTACTTGAGGATATGGGCAGAGAGACACCAACACCAATCACTATGCATTGTGATAATCAAGCGGCCATCCACATTGCTTCCAACTCGGTATTCCATGAAAGGACAAAGCACATTGAGGTGGATTGCCACAAAGTGAGAGAGCAAATGCAGTTGGGGGTCATTTTACCATGTTACACCCGGAGTGAAGAACAACTAGCCGATGTCTTCACCAAAGCAGCCACCACGGAGGCTTGCGAGTTCATTCACGAGAGATTGGGATTAGTTGACCTTGACCGGCTGCATATGGAGCCCCTTAAGCTATGAGAACCACACTCTTTTTCCCTGAGGATAGTTTTATCCCATTGGGTTTTCTATGCTCAGGTTTTTAACGAGGTGGGAATCTAGTCTTCCAAGCTTAACTCTTATCTCATGCCGTTAAGCTTGAGGGGGAGTGTTGAACCGAATACATTATCTTGTAACTAGCCGTTACAATAGAGCCGTTAGAGACAAAGAAGAAAGTGCAACCTTCACATGTCTACTTAAGCAAGTTGACTTAGGAGCCGTCCCTATCAAGTCTAGATAACAACACCATTGTTTATAATTTATTCTTCTTAGCTTCTCCCAATGTGTTTTCGCTATATATACTCATGTATCTACCTTGAAAAGAATACACTTAAGGAAATATACTTTCCTCTTTACCTTTACTCTCTCTATACTCTCTCCATCTCACTCGCGTTCACACCACCTCTCTCTCTCTTGTTCTTCATTGTTCTTTGCGAGATACTCCTTTGAATCCCCTTGGATTCCTCTTTGTTCTTGTTAAAACCTACAGTAAGGAGTCCCAATCTTAGCTCTATGCCTCCACACAATGTAGAAACATACTTGTAGTGTATGTAATGATCAAGACGGACCCGTACTTAGCCAAACATGCATTAGGTTCTCCACAGGACTATGAGGAGCAACATGTGTGACATGATTCTCATTCCTTGAGAGGAACATCAAAGCTACCATCCTGAGAGAAACATAAGTAGTAAGGAGTCCCAATCGTAGCTCTGTGGCTCCACACAATGTAGAAACATACTTGTAGTGTATGTAATGATCAAGACGGACCCATACTTAGCCAAACATGCATTAGGTTCTCCATGGGACTATGAGGAGCAACATGTGTGACATGATTCTCATTCCTTGAGAGGAACATCAAAGCTACCATCCTGAGAGAAACATAAGTAGTAAGGAGTCCCAATCTTAGCTCTATGCCTCCACACAATGTAGAAACATACTTGTAGTGTATGTAATGATCAAGACGGACCCATACTTAGCCAAACATGCATTAGGTTCTCCATGGGACTATGAGGAGCAACATGTGTGACATGATTCTCATTCCTTGAGAGGAACATCGAAGCTACCATCCTGAGAGAAACATAAGTAGTAAGGAGTCCCAATCGTAGCTCTATGCCTCCACACAATGTAGAAACATACTTGTAGTGTATGTAATGATCAAGACGGACCCATACTTAGCCAAACATGCATTAGGTTCTCCACAGGACTATGAGGAGCAACATGTGTGACATTAATCTCATTCCTTGAGAGGAACATCAAAGCTACCATCCAGAGAGAAACATAAGTAGTAAGGAGTCCCAATCGTAGCTCTATGCCTCCACACAATGTAGAAACATACTTGTAGTATATGTAATGATCAAGACGGACCCATACTTAGCCAAACATGCATTAGGTTCTCCATGGGACTATGAGGAGCAACATGTGTGACATGATTCTCATTCCTTGAGAGGAACATCAAAGCTACCATCCTGAGAGAAACATAAGTAGTAAGGAGTCCCAATCGTAGCTCTATGCCTCCACACAATGTAGGAACATACTTGTAGTGTATGTAATGATCAAGACGGACCCATACTTAGCCAAACATGCATTAGGTTCTCCACGGGACTATGAGGAGCAACATGTGTGACATGATTCTCATTCCTTGAGAGGAACATCAAAGCTACCATCCTGAGAGAAACATAAGTAGTAAGGAGTCCCAATCTTAGCTCTATGCCTCCACACAATGTAGAAACATACTTGTAGTGTATGTAATGATCAAGACGGACCCGTACTTAGCCAAACATGCATTAGGTTCTCCACAGGACTATGAGGAGCAACATGTGTGACATGATTCTCATTCCTTGAGAGGAACATCAAAGCTACCATCCTGAGAGAAACATAAGTAGTAAGGACTCCCAATCGTAGCTCTATGGCTCCACACAATGTAGAAACATACTTGTAGTGTATGTAATGATCAAGACGGACCCATACTTAGCCAAACATGCATTAGGTTCTCCACGGGACTATGAGGAGCAACATGTGTGACATGATTCTCATTCCTTGAGAGGAACATCAAAGCTACCATCATGAGAGAAACATAAGTAGTAAGGAGTCCCAATCGTAGCTCTATGCCTCCACACAATGTAGAAACATACTTGTAGTGTATGTAATGATCAAGACGGACCCATACTTAGCTACCATCCTGAGAGAAACATAAGTAGTAAGGAGTCCCAATCGTAGCTCTATGCCTCCACACAATGTAGAAACATACTTGTAGTGTATGTAATGATCAAGACGGATCCATACTTAGCCAAACATGCATTAGGTTCTCCACGGGACTACATGTGTGACATGATTCTCATTCCTTGAGAGGAACATCAAAGCTACTATCCTGAGAGAAACATAAGTAGTAAGGAGTCCCAATCGTAGCTCTATGCCTCCACACAATGTAGAAACATACTTGTAGTGTATGTAATGATCAAGACGGACCCATACTTAGCCAAACATGCATTAGGTTCTCCACGGGACTATGAGGAGCAACAAGTGTGACATGATTCTCATTCGTTGAGAGGAACATCAAAGCTACCATCCTGAGAGAAACATAAGTAGTAAGGAGTCCCAATCGTAGCTCTATGCCTCCACACAATGTAGAAACATACTTGTAGTGTATGTAATGATCAAGACGGACCCATACTTAGCCAAACATGCATTAGGTTCGCCACAGGACTATGAGGAGCAACATGTGTGACACGATTCTCATTCCTTGAGAGGAACATCAAAGCTACCATCCTGAGAGAAACATAAGTAGTAAGGAGTCCCAATCGTAGCTCTATGCCTCCACACAATGTAGAAACATACTTGTAGTGTATGTAATGATCAAGACGGACCCATACTTAGCCAAACATGCATTAGGTTCGCCACAGGACTATGAGGAGCAACATGTGTGACATGATTCTCATTCCTTGAGAGGAACATCAAAGCTACCATCCTGAGAGAAACATAAGTAGTAAGGAGTCCCAATCGTAGCTCTATGCCTCCACACAATGTAGAAACATACTTGTAGTGTATGTAATGATCAAGACGGACCCATACTTAGCCAAACATGCATTAGGTTCGCCACAGGACTATGAGGAGCAACATGTGTGACACGATTCTCATTCCTTGAGAGGAACATCAAAGCTACCATCCTGAGAGAAACATAAGTAGTAAGGAGTCCCAATCGTAGCTCTATGCCTCCACACAATGTAGGAACATACTTGTAGTGTATGTAATGATCAAGACGGACCCATACTTAGCCAAACATGCATTAGGTTCGCCACAGGACTATGAGGAGCAACATGTGTGACATGATTCTCATTCCTTGAGAGGAACATCAAAGCTACCATCCTGAGAGAAACATAAGTAGTAAGGAGTCCCAATCGTAGCTCTATGCCTCCACACAATGTAGAAACATACTTGTAGTGTATGTAATGATCAAGACGGACCCATACTTAGCTACCATCCTGAGAGAAACATAAGTAGTAAGGAGTCCCAATCGTAGCTCTATGCCTCCACACAATGTAGAAACATACTTGTAGTGTATGTAATGATCAAGACGGATCCATACTTAGCCAAACATGCATTAGGTTCTCCACGGGACTATGAGGAGCAACATGTGTGACATGATTCTCATTCCTTGAGAGGAACATCAAAGCTACCATCCTGAGAGAAACATAAGTAGTAAGGAGTCCCAATCGTAGCTCTATGCCTCCACACAATGTAGAAACATACTTGTAGTGTATGTAATGATCAAGACGGACCCATACTTAGCCAAACATGCATTAGGTTCTCCACGGGACTATGAGGAGCAACAAGTGTGACATGATTCTCATTCCTTGAGAGGAACATCAAAGCTACCATCCTGAGAGAAACATAAGTAGTAAGGAGTCCCAATCGTAGCTCTATGCCTCCACACAATGTAGAAACATACTTGTAGTGTATGTAATGATCAAGACGGATCCATACTTAGCCAAACATGCATTAGGTTCGCCACAGGACTATGAGGAGCAACATGTGTGACATGATTCTCATTCCTTGAGAGGAACATCAAAGCTACCATCCTGAGAGAAACATAAGTAGTAAGGAGTCCCAATCGTAGCTCTATGCCTCCACACAATGTAGAAACATACTTGTAGTGTATGTAATGATCAAGACGGACCCATACTTATCGAAACATGAATTAGGTTCGCCACAGGACTATGAGGAGCAACATGTGTGACATGATTCTCATTCCTTGAGAGGAACATCAAAGCTACCATCCTGAGAGAAACATAAGTAGTAAGGAGTCCCAATCGTAGCTCTATGCCTCCACACAATGTAGAAACATACTTGTAGTGTATGTAATGATCAAGACGGACCCATACTTAGCCAAACATGCATTAGGTTCTCCACGGGACTATGAGGAGCAACAAGTGTGACATGATTCTCATTCCTTGAGAGGAACATCAAAGCTACCATCCTGAGAGAAACATAAGTAGTAAGGAGTCCCAATCGTAGCTCTATGCCTCCACACAATGTAGAAACATACTTGCAGTGTATGTAATGATCAAGACGGACCCATACTTAGCCAAACATGCATTAGGTTCGCCACAGGACTATGAGGAGCAACATGTGTGACACGATTCTCATTCCTTGAGAGGAACATCAAAGCTACCATCCTGAGAGAAACATAAGTAGTAAGGAGTCCCAATCGTAGCTCTATGCCTCCACACAATGTAGAAACATACTTGTAGTGTATGTAATGATCAAGACGGACCCATACTTAGCCAAACATGCATTAGGTTCGCCACAGGACTATGAGGAGCAACATGTGTGACATGATTCTCATTCCTTGAGAGGAACATCAAAGCTACCATCCTGAGAGAAACATAAGTAGTAAGGAGTCCCAATCGTAGCTCTATGCCTCCACACAATGTAGAAACATACTTGTAGTGTATGTAATGATCAAGACGGACCCATACTTATCGAAACATGAATTAGGTTCGCCACAGGACTATGAGGAGCAACATGTGTGACATGATTCTCATTCCTTGAGAGGAACATCAAAGCTACCATCCTGAGAGAAACATAAGTAGTAAGGAGTCCCAATCGTAGCTCTATGCCTCCACACAATGTAGAAACATACTTGTAGTGTATGTAATGATCAAGACGGACCCATACTTAGCCAAACATGCATTAGGTTCTCCACGGGACTATGAGGAGCAACATGTGTGACATGATTCTCATTCCTTGAGAGGAACATCAAAGCTACCATCCAGAGAGAAACATAAGTAGTAAGGAGTCCCAATCGTAGCTCTATGCCTCCACACAATGTAGAAACATACTTGTAGTGTATGTAATGATCAAGACGGACCCATACTTAGCCAAACATGCATTAGGTTCTCCATGGGACTATGAGGAGCAACATGTGTGACATGATTCTCATTCCTTGAGAGGAACATCGAAGCTACCATCCTGAGAGAAACATAAGTAGTAAGGAGTCCCAATCGTAGCTCTATGCCTCCACACAATGTAGAAACATACTTGTAGTGTATGTAATGATCAAGACGGACCCATACTTAGCCAAACATGCATTAGGTTCTCCACAGGACTATGAGGAGCAACATGTGTGACATTAATCTCATTCCTTGAGAGGAACATCAAAGCTACCATCCAGAGAGAAACATAAGTAGTAAGGAGTCCCAATCGTAGCTCTATGCACAATGTAGAAACATACTTGTAGTATATGTAATGATCAAGACGGACCCATACTTAGCCAAACATGCATTAGGTTCTCCATGGGACTATGAGGAGCAACATGTGTGACATGATTCTCATTCCTTGAGAGGAACATCGAAGCTACCATCCTGAGAGAAACATAAGTAGTAAGGAGTCCCAATCGTAGCTCTATGCCTCCACACAATGTAGAAACATACTTGTAGTGTATGTAATGATCAAGACGGACCCATACTTAGCCAAACAAACATTAGGTTCCCCACAGGACTATGAGGAGCAACATGTGTGACATTAATCTCATTCCTTGAGAGGAACATCAAAGCTACCATCCAGAGAGAAACATAAGTAGTAAGGAGTCCCAATCGTAGCTCTATGCCTCCACACAATGTAGAAACATACTTGTAGTATATGTAATGATCAAGACGGACCCATACTTAGCCAAACATGCATTAGGTTCTCCATGGGACTATGAGGAGCAACATGTGTGACATGATTCTCATTCCTTGAGAGGAACATCAAAGCTACCATCCTGAGAGAAACATAAGTAGTAAGGAGTCCCAATCGTAGCTCTATGCCTCCACACAATGTAGGAACATACTTGTAGTGTATGTAATGATCAAGACGGACCCATACTTAGCCAAACATGCATTAGGTTCTCCACGGGACTATGAGGAGCAACATGTGTGACATGATTCTCATTCCTTGAGAGGAACATCAAAGCTACCATCCTGAGAGAAACATAAGTAGTAAGGAGTCCCAATCTTAGCTCTATGCCTCCACACAATGTAGAAACATACTTGTAGTGTATGTAATGATCAAGACGGACCCGTACTTAGCCAAACATGCATTAGGTTCTCCACAGGACTATGAGGAGCAACATGTGTGACATGATTCTCATTCCTTGAGAGGAACATCAAAGCTACCATCCTGAGAGAAACATAAGTAGTAAGGACTCCCAATCGTAGCTCTATGGCTCCACACAATGTAGAAACATACTTGTAGTGTATGTAATGATCAAGACGGACCCATACTTAGCCAAACATGCATTAGGTTCTCCACGGGACTATGAGGAGCAACATGTGTGACATGATTCTCATTCCTTGAGAGGAACATCAAAGCTACCATCATGAGAGAAACATAAGTAGTAAGGAGTCCCAATCGTAGCTCTATGCCTCCACACAATGTAGAAACATACTTGTAGTGTATGTAATGATCAAGACGGACCCATACTTAGCTACCATCCTGAGAGAAACATAAGTAGTAAGGAGTCCCAATCGTAGCTCTATGCCTCCACACAATGTAGAAACATACTTGTAGTGTATGTAATGATCAAGACGGATCCATACTTAGCCAAACATGCATTAGGTTCTCCACGGGACTATGAGGAGCAACATGTGTGACATGATTCTCATTCCTTGAGAGGAACATCAAAGCTACCATCCTGAGAGAAACATAAGTAGTAAGGAGTCCCAATCGTAGCTCTATGCCTCCACACAATGTAGAAACATACTTGTAGTGTATGTAATGATCAAGACGGACCCATACTTAGCCAAACATGCATTAGGTTCTCCACGGGACTATGAGGAGCAACAAGTGTGACATGATTCTCATTCCTTGAGAGGAACATCAAAGCTACCATCCTGAGAGAAACATAAGTAGTAAGGAGTCCCAATCGTAGCTCTATGCCTCCACACAATGTAGAAACATACTTGTAGTGTATGTAATGATCAAGACGGGCCCATACTTAGCCAAACATGCATTAGGTTCGCCACAGGACTATGAGGAGCAACATGTGTGACACGATTCTCATTCCTTGAGAGGAACATCAAAGCTACCATCCTGAGAGAAACATAAGTAGTAAGGAGTCCCAATCGTAGCTCTATGCCTCCACACAATGTAGAAACATACTTGTAGTGTATGTAATGATCAAGACGGACCCATACTTAGCCAAACATGCATTAGGTTCGCCACAGGACTATGAGGAGCAACATGTGTGACATGATTCTCATTCCTTGAGAGGAACATCAAAGCTACCATCCTGAGAGAAACATAAGTAGTAAGGAGTCCCAATCGTAGCTCTATGCCTCCACACAATGTAGAAACATACTTGTAGTGTATGTAATGATCAAGACGGACCCATACTTAGCCAAACATGCATTAGGTTCGCCACAGGACTATGAGGAGCAACATGTGTGACACGATTCTCATTCCTTGAGAGGAACATCAAAGCTACCATCCTGAGAGAAACATAAGTAGTAAGGAGTCCCAATCGTAGCTCTATGCCTCCACACAATGTAGAAACATACTTGTAGTGTATGTAATGATCAAGACGGACCCATACTTAGCCAAACATGCATTAGGTTCGCCACAGGACTATGAGGAGCAACATGTGTGACATGATTCTCATTCCTTGAGAGGAACATCAAAGCTACCATCCTGAGAGAAACATAAGTAGTAAGGAGTCCCAATCGTAGCTCTATGCCTCCACACAATGTAGAAACATACTTGTAGTGTATGTAATGATCAAGACGGACCCATACTTAGCCAAACATGCATTAGGTTCTCCATGGGACTATGAGGAGCAACATGTGTGACATGATTCTCATTCCTTGAGAGGAACATCGAAGCTACCATCCTGAGAGAAACATAAGTAGTAAGGAGTCCCAATCGTAGCTCTATGCCTCCACACAATGTAGAAACATACTTGTAGTGTATGTAATGATCAAGACGGACCCATACTTAGCCAAACATGCATTAGGTTCTCCACAGGACTATGAGGAGCAACATGTGTGACATTAATCTCATTCCTTGAGAGGAACATCAAAGCTACCATCCAGAGAGAAACATAAGTAGTAAGGAGTCCCAATCGTAGCTCTATGCCTCCACACAATGTAGAAACATACTTGTAGTATATGTAATGATCAAGACGGACCCATACTTAGCCAAACATGCATTAGGTTCTCCATGGGACTATGAGGAGCAACATGTGTGACATGATTCTCATTCCTTGAGAGGAACATCGAAGCTACCATCCTGAGAGAAACATAAGTAGTAAGGAGTCCCAATCGTAGCTCTATGCCTCCACACAATGTAGAAACATACTTGTAGTGTATGTAATGATCAAGACGGACCCATACTTAGCCAAACAAACATTAGGTTCTCCACAGGACTATGAGGAGCAACATGTGTGACATTAATCTCATTCCTTGAGAGGAACATCAAAGCTACCATCCAGAGAGAAACATAAGTAGTAAGGAGTCCCAATCGTAGCTCTATGCCTCCACACAATGTAGAAACATACTTGTAGTATATGTAATGATCAAGACGGACCCATACTTAGCCAAACATGCATTAGGTTCTCCATGGGACTATGAGGAGCAACATGTGTGACATGATTCTCATTCCTTGAGAGGAACATCAAAGCTACCATCCTGAGAGAAACATAAGTAGTAAGGAGTCCCAATCGTAGCTCTATGCCTCCACACAATGTAGGAACATACTTGTAGTGTATGTAATGATCAAGACGGACCCATACTTAGCCAAACATGCATTAGGTTCTCCACGGGACTATGAGGAGCAACATGTGTGACATGATTCTCATTCCTTGAGAGGAACATCAAAGCTACCATCCTGAGAGAAACATAAGTAGTAAGGAGTCCCAATCGTAGCTCTATGCCTCCACACAATGTAGAAACATACTTGTAGTGTATGTAATGATCAAGACGGACCCGTACTTAGCCAAACATGCATTAGGTCCTCCACAGGACTATGAGGAGCAACATGTGTGACATGATTCTCATTCCTTGAGAGGAACATCAAAGCTACCATCCTGAGAGAAACATAAGTAGTAAGGACTCCCAATCGTAGCTCTATGCCTCCACACAATGTAGAAACATACTTGTAGTGTATGTAATGATCAAGACGGACCCATACTTAGCCAAACATGCATTAGGTTCTCCACGGGACTATGAGGAGCAACATGTGTGACATGATTCTCATTCCTTGAGAGGAACATCAAAGCTACCATCCTGAGAGAAACATAAGTAGTAAGGAGTCCCAATCTTAGCTCTATGCCTCCACACAATGTAGAAACATACTTGTAGTGTATGTAATGATCAAGACGGACCCGTACTTAGCCAAACATGCATTAGGTTCTCCACAGGACTATGAGGAGCAACATGTGTGACATGATTCTCATTCCTTGAGAGGAACATCAAAGCTACCATCCTGAGAGAAACATAAGTAGTAAGGACTCCCAATCGTAGCTCTATGGCTCCACACAATGTAGAAACATACTTGTAGTGTATGTAATGATCAAGACGGACCCATACTTAGCCAAACATGCATTAGGTTCTCCACGGGACTATGAGGAGCAACAAGTGTGACATGATTCTCATTCCTTGAGAGGAACATCAAAGCTACCATCCTGAGAGAAACATAAGTAGTAAGGAGTCCCAATCGTAGCTCTATGCCTCCACACAATGTAGAAACATACTTGTAGTGTATGTAATGATCAAGACGGACCCATACTTAGCCAAACATGCATTAGGTTCGCCACAGGACTATGAGGAGCAACATGTGTGACACGATTCTCATTCCTTGAGAGGAACATCAAAGCTACCATCCTGAGAGAAACATAAGTAGTAAGGAGTCCCAATCGTAGCTCTATGCCTCCACACAATGTAGAAACATACTTGTAGTGTATGTAATGATCAAGACGGACCCATACTTAGCCAAACATGCATTAGGTTCGCCACAGGACTACGAGGAGCAACATGTGTGACATGATTCTCATTCCTTGAGAGGAACATCAAAGCTACCATCCTGAGAGAAACATAAGTAGTAAGGAGTCCCAATCGTAGCTCTATGCCTCCACACAATGTAGAAACATACTTGTAGTGTATGTAATGATCAAGACGGACCCATACTTAGCGAAACATGCATTAGGTTCGCCACAGGACTATGAGGAGCAACATGTGTGACATGATTCTCATTCCTTGAGAGGAACATCAAAGCTACCATCCTGAGAGAAACATAAGTAGTAAGGAGTCCCAATCGTAGCTCTATGCCTCCACACAATGTAGAAACATACTTGTAGTGTATGTAATGATCAAGACGGACCCATACTTAGCCAAACATGCATTAGGTTCTCCACGGGACTATGAGGAGCAACATGTGTGACATGATTCTCATTCCTTGAGAGGAACATCAAAGCTACCATCCAGAGAGAAACATAAGTAGTAAGGAGTCCCAATCGTAGCTCTATGCCTCCACACAATGTAGAAACATACTTGTAGTGTATGTAATGATCAAGACGGACCCATACTTAGCCAAACATGCATTAGGTTCGCCACAGGACTATGAGGAGCAACATGTGTGACATGATTCTCATTCCTTGAGAGGAACATCAAAGCTACCATCCTGAGAGAAACATAAGTAGTAAGGAGTCCCAATCGTAGCTCTATGCCTCCACACAATGGAGGAACATACTTGTAGTGTATGTAATGATCAAGACGGACCCATACTTAGCCAAACATGCATTAGGTTCTCCACGGGACTATGAGGAGCAACATGTGTGACATGATTCTCATTCCTTGAGAGGAACATCAAAGCTACCATCCAGAGAGAAACATAAGTAGTAAGGAGTCCCAATCTTAGCTCTATGCCTCCACACAATGTAGAAACATACTTGTAGTGTATGTAATGATCAAGACGGACCCATACTTAGCCAAACATGCATTAGGTTCTCCATGGGACTATGAGGAGCAACATGTGTGACATGATTCTCATTCCTTGAGAGGAACATCGAAGCTACCATCCTGAGAGAAACATAAGTAGTAAGGAGTCCCAATCGTAGCTCTATGCCTCCACACAATGTAGAAACATACTTGTAGTGTATGTAATGATCAAGACGGACCCATACTTAGCCAAACATGCATTAGGTTCGCCACAGGACTATGAGGAGCAACATGTGTGACATGATTCTCATTCCTTGAGAGGAACATCAAAGCTACCATCCTGAGAGAAACATAAGTAGTAAGGAGTCCCAATCGTAGCTCTATGCCTCCACACAATGTAGAAACATACTTGTAGTGTATGTAATGATCAATACGGACCCATACTTAGCCAAACATGCATTAGGTTCTCCACGGGACTATGAGGAGCAACAAGTGTGACATGATTCTCATTCCTTGAGAGGAACATCAAAGCTACCATCCTGAGAGAAACATAAGTAGTAAGGAGTCCCAATCGTAGCTCTATGCCTCCACATAATGTAGAAACATACTTGTAGTGTATGTAATGATCAAGACGGACCCATACTTAGCCAAACATGCATTAGGTTCGCCACAGGACTATGAGGAGCAACATGTGTGACACGATTCTCATTCCTTGAGAGGAACATCAAAGCTACCATCCTGAGAGAAACATAAGTAGTAAGGAGTCCCAATCGTAGCTCTATGCCTCCACACAATGTAGAAACATACTTGTAGTGTATGTAATGATCAAGACGGACCCATACTTAGCCAAACATGCATTAGGTTCGCCACAGGACTATGAGGAGCAACATGTGTGACATGATTCTCATTCCTTGAGAGGAACATCAAAGCTACCATCCTGAGAGAAACATAAGTAGTAAGGAGTCCCAATCGTAGCTCTATGCCTCCACACAATGTAGAAACATACTTGTAGTGTATGTAATGATCAAGACGGACCCATACTTAGCGAAACATGCATTAGGTTCGCCACAGGACTATGAGGAGCAACATGTGTGACATGATTCTCATTCCTTGAGAGGAACATCAAAGCTACCATCCTGAGAGAAACATAAGTAGTAAGGAGTCCCAATCGTAGCTCTATGCCTCCACACAATGGAGGAACATACTTGTAGTGTATGTAATGATCAAGACGGACCCATACTTAGCCAAACATGCATTAGGTTCTCCACGGGACTATGAGGAGCAACATGTGTGACATGATTCTCATTCCTTGAGAGGAACATCAAAGCTACCATCCAGAGAGAAACATAAGTAGTAAGGAGTCCCAATCTTAGCTCTATGCCTCCACACAATGTAGAAACATACTTGTAGTGTATGTAATGATCAAGACGGACCCATACTTAGCCAAACATGCATTAGGTTCTCCATGGGACTATGAGGAGCAACATGTGTGACATGATTCTCATTCCTTGAGAGGAACATCGAAGCTACCATCCTGAGAGAAACATAAGTAGTAAGGAGTCCCAATCGTAGCTCTATGCCTCCACACAATGTAGAAACATACTTGTAGTGTATGTAATGATCAAGACGGACCCATACTTAGCCAAACATGCATTAGGTTCTCCACAGGACTATGAGGAGCAACATGTGTGACATTAATCTCATTCCTTGAGAGGAACATCAAAGCTACCATCCAGAGAGAAACATAAGTAGTAAGGAGTCCCAATCGTAGCTCTATGCCTCCACACAATGTAGAAACATACTTGTAGTATATGTAATGATCAAGACGGACCCATACTTAGCCAAACATGCATTAGGTTCTCCATGGGACTATGAGGAGCAACATGTGTGACATGATTCTCATTCCTTGAGAGGAACATCAAAGCTACCATCCTGAGAGAAACATAAGTAGTAAGGAGTCCCAATCGTAGCTCTATGCCTCCACACAATGTAGGAACATACTTGTAGTGTATGTAATGATCAAGACGGACCCATACTTAGCCAAACATGCATTAGGTTCTCCACGGGACTATGAGGAGCAACATGTGTGACATGATTCTCATTCCTTGAGAGGAACATCAAAGCTACCATCCTGAGAGAAACATAAGTAGTAAGGAGTCCCAATCTTAGCTCTATGCCTCCACACAATGTAGAAACATACTTGTAGTGTATGTAATGATCAAGACGGACCCGTACTTAGCCAAACATGCATTAGGTTCTCCACAGGACTATGAGGAGCAACATGTGTGACATGATTCTCATTCCTTGAGAGGAACATCAAAGCTACCATCCTGAGAGAAACATAAGTAGTAAGGACTCCCAATCGTAGCTCTATGGCTCCACACAATGTAGAAACATACTTGTAGTGTATGTAATGATCAAGACGGACCCATACTTAGCGAAACATGCATTAGGTTCGCCACAGGACTATGAGGAGCAACATGTGTGACATGATTCTCATTCCTTGAGAGGAACATCAAAGCTACCATCCTGAGAGAAACATAAGTAGTAAGGAGTCCCAATCGTAGCTCTATGCCTCCACACAATGTAGAAACATACTTGTAGTGTATGTAATGATCAAGACGGACCCATACTTAGCCAAACATGCATTAGGTTCTCCATGGGACTATGAGGAGCAACATGTGTGACATGATTCTCATTCCTTGAGAGGAACATCGAAGCTACCATCCTGAGAGAAACATAAGTAGTAAGGAGTCCCAATCGTAGCTCTATGCCTCCACACAATGTAGAAACATACTTGTAGTGTATGTAATGATCAAGACGGACCCATACTTAGCCAAACATGCATTAGGTTCTCCACAGGACTATGAGGAGCAACATGTGTGACATTAATCTCATTCCTTGAGAGGAACATCAAAGCTACCATCCAGAGAGAAACATAAGTAGTAAGGAGTCCCAATCGTAGCTCTATGCCTCCACACAATGTAGAAACATACTTGTAGTATATGTAATGATCAAGACGGACCCATACTTAGCCAAACATGCATTAGGTTCTCCATGGGACTATGAGGAGCAACATGTGTGACATGATTCTCATTCCTTGAGAGGAACATCAAAGCTACCATCCTGAGAGAAACATAAGTAGTAAGGAGTCCCAATCGTAGCTCTATGCCTCCACACAATGTAGGAACATACTTGTAGTGTATGTAATGATCAAGACGGACCCATACTTAGCCAAACATGCATTAGGTTCTCCACGGGACTATGAGGAGCAACATGTGTGACATGATTCTCATTCCTTGAGAGGAACATCAAAGCTACCATCCTGAGAGAAACATAAGTAGTAAGGAGTCCCAATCTTAGCTCTATGCCTCCACACAATGTAGAAACATACTTGTAGTGTATGTAATGATCAAGACGGACCCGTACTTAGCCAAACATGCATTAGGTTCTCCACAGGACTATGAGGAGCAACATGTGTGACATGATTCTCATTCCTTGAGAGGAACATCAAAGCTACCATCCTGAGAGAAACATAAGTAGTAAGGACTCCCAATCGTAGCTCTATGGCTCCACACAATGTAGAAACATACTTGTAGTGTATGTAATGATCAAGACGGACCCATACTTAGCCAAACATGCATTAGGTTCTCCACGGGACTATGAGGAGCAACATGTGTGACATGATTCTCATTCCTTGAGAGGAACATCAAAGCTACCATCATGAGAGAAACATAAGTAGTAAGGAGTCCCAATCGTAGCTCTATGCCTCCACACAATGTAGAAACATACTTGTAGTGTATGTAATGATCAAGACGGACCCATACTTAGCTACCATCCTGAGAGAAACATAAGTAGTAAGGAGTCCCAATCGTAGCTCTATGCCTCCACACAATGTAGAAACATACTTGTAGTGTATGTAATGATCAAGACGGATCCATACTTAGCCAAACATGCATTAGGTTCTCCACGGGACTATGAGGAGCAACATGTGTGACATGATTCTCATTCCTTGAGAGGAACATCAAAGCTACCATCCTGAGAGAAACATAAGTAGTAAGGAGTCCCAATCGTAGCTCTATGCCTCCACACAGTGTAGAAACATACTTGTAGTGTATGTAATGATCAAGACGGACCCATACTTAGCCAAACATGCATTAGGTTCTCCACGGGACTATGAGGAGCAACAAGTGTGACATGATTCTCATTCTTTGAGAGGAACATCAAAGCTACCATCCTGAGAGAAACATAAGTAGTAAGGAGTCCCAATCGTAGCTCTATGCCTCCACACAATGTAGAAACATACTTGCAGTGTATGTAATGATCAAGACGGACCCATACTTAGCCAAACATGCATTAGGTTCGCCACAGGACTATGAGGAGCAACATGTGTGACACGATTCTCATTCCTTGAGAGGAACATCAAAGCTACCATCCTGAGAGAAACATAAGTAGTAAGGAGTCCCAATCGTAGCTCTATGCCTCCACACAATGTAGAAACATACTTGTAGTGTATGTAATGATCAAGACGGACCCATACTTAGCCAAACATGCATTAGGTTCGCCACAGGACTATGAGGAGCAACATGTGTGACATGATTCTCATTCCTTGAGAGGAACATCAAAGCTACCATCCTGAGAGAAACATAAGTAGTAAGGAGTCCCAATCGTAGCTCTATGCCTCCACACAATGTAGAAACATACTTGTAGTGTATGTAATGATCAAGACGGACCCATACTTAGCGAAACATGCATTAGGTTCGCCACAGGACTATGAGGAGCAACATGTGTGACATGATTCTCATTCCTTGAGAGGAACATCAAAGCTACCATCCTGAGAGAAACATAAGTAGTAAGGAGTCCCAATCGTAGCTCTATGCCTCCACACAATGTAGAAACATACTTGTAGTGTATGTAATGATCAAGACGGACCCATACTTAGCGAAACATGCATTAGGTTCGCCACAGGACTATGAGGAGCAACATGTGTGACATGATTCTCATTCCTTGAGAGGAACATCAAAGCTACCATCCTGAGAGAAACATAAGTAGTAAGGACTCCCAATCGTAGCTCTATGGCTCCACACAATGTAGAAACATACTTGTAGTGTATGTAATGATCAAGACGGACCCATACTTAGCCAAACATGCATTAGGTTCTCCACGGGACTATGAGGAGCAACATGTGTGACATGATTCTCATTCCTTGAGAGGAACATCAAAGCTACCATCATGAGAGAAACATAAGTAGTAAGGAGTCCCAATCGTAGCTCTATGCCTCCACACAATGTAGAAACATACTTGTAGTGTATGTAATGATCAAGACGGACCCATACTTAGCTACCATCCTGAGAGAAACATAAGTAGTAAGGAGTCCCAATCGTAGCTCTATGCCTCCACACAATGTAGAAACATACTTGTAGTGTATGTAATGATCAAGACGGATCCATACTTAGCCAAACATGCATTAGGTTCTCCACGGGACTATGAGGAGCAACATGTGTGACATGATTCTCATTCCTTGAGAGGAACATCAAAGCTACCATCCTGAGAGAAACATAAGTAGTAAGGAGTCCCAATCGTAGCTCTATGCCTCCACACAATGTAGAAACATACTTGTAGTGTATGTAATGATCAAGACGGACCCATACTTAGCCAAACATGCATTAGGTTCTCCACGGGACTATGAGGAGCAACAAGTGTGACATGATTCTCATTCCTTGAGAGGAACATCAAAGCTACCATCCTGAGAGAAACATAAGTAGTAAGGAGTCCCAATCGTAGCTCTATGCCTCCACACAATGTAGAAACATACTTGTAGTGTATGTAATGATCAAGACGGACCCATACTTAGCCAAACATGCATTAGGTTCGCCACAGGACTATGAGGAGCAACATGTGTGACACGATTCTCATTCCTTGAGAGGAACATCAAAGCTACCATCCTGAGAGAAACATAAGTATTAAGGAGTCCCAATCGTAGCTCTATGCCTCCACACAATGTAGAAACATACTTGTAGTGTATGTAATGATCAAGACGGACCCATACTTAGCGCAACATGCATTAGGTTCGCCACAGGACTATGAGGAGCAACATGTGTGACATGATTCTCATTCCTTGAGAGGAACATCAAAGCTACCATCCTGAGAGAAACATAAGTAGTAAGGAGTCCCAATCGTAGCTCTATGCCTCCACACAATGTAGAAACATACTTGTAGTGTATGTAATGATCAAGACGGACCCATACTTAGCCAAACATGCATTAGGTTCTCCACGGGACTATGAGGAGCAACATGTGTGACATGATTCTCATTCCTTGAGAGGAACATCAAAGCTACCATCCAGAGAGAAACATAAGTAGTAAGGAGTCCCAATCGTAGCTCTATGCCTCCACACAATGTAGAAACATACTTGTAGTGTATGTAATGATCAAGACGGACCCATACTTAGCCAAACATGCATTAGGTTCGCCACAGGACTATGAGGAGCAACATGTGTGACATGATTCTCATTCCTTGAGAGGAACATCAAAGCTACCATCCTGAGAGAAACATAAGTAGTAAGGAGTCCCAATCGTAGCTCTATGCCTCCACACAATGGAGGAACATACTTGTAGTGTATGTAATGATCAAGACGGACCCATACTTAGCCAAACATGCATTAGGTTCTCCACGGGACTATGAGGAGCAACATGTGTGACATGATTCTCATTCCTTGAGAGGAACATCAAAGCTACCATCCAGAGAGAAACATAAGTAGTAAGGAGTCCCAATCTTAGCTCTATGCCTCCACACAATGTAGAAACATACTTGTAGTGTATGTAATGATCAAGACGGACCCATACTTAGCCAAACATGCATTAAGTTCTCCATGGGACTATGAGGAGCAACATGTGTGACATGATTCTCATTCCTTGAGAGGAACATCGAAGCTACCATCCTGAGAGAAACATAAGTAGTAAGAGTCCCAATCGTAGCTCTATGCCTCCACACAATGTAGAAACATACTTGTAGTGTATGTAATGATCAAGACGGACCCATACTTAGCCAAACATGCATTAGGTTCGCCACAGGACTATGAGGAGCAACATGTGTGACATGATTCTCATTCCTTGAGAGGAACATCAAAGCTACCATCCTGAGAGAAACATAAGTAGTAAGGAGTCCCAATCGTAGCTCTATGCCTCCACACAATGTAGAAACATACTTGTAGTGTATGTAATGATCAAGACGGACCCATACTTAGCCAAACATGCATTAGGTTCTCCACGGGACTATGAGGAGCAACAAGTGTGACATGATTCTCATTCCTTGAGAGGAACATCAAAGCTACCATCCTGAGAGAAACATAAGTAGTAAGGAGTCCCAATCGTAGCTCTATGCCTCCACACAATGTAGAAACATACTTGTAGTGTATGTAATGATCAAGACGGACCCATACTTAGCCATACATGCATTAGGTTCGCCACAGGACTATGAGGAGCAACATGTGTGACACGATTCTCATTCCTTGAGAGGAACATCAAAGCTACCATCCTGAGAGAAACATAAGTAGTAAGGAGTCCCAATCGTAGCTCTATGCCTCCACACAATGTAGGAACATACTTGTAGTGTATGTAATGATCAAGACGGACCCATACTTAGCCAAACATGCATTAGGTTCTCCACGGGACTATGAGGAGCAACATGTGTGACATGATTCTCATTCCTTGAGAGGAACATCAAAGCTACCATCCTGAGAGAAACATAAGTAGTAAGGAGTCCCAATCTTAGCTCTATGCCTCCACACAATGTAGAAACATACTTGTAGTGTATGTAATGATCAAGACGGACCCGTACTTAGCCAAACATGCATTAGGTTCTCCACAGGACTATGAGGAGCAACATGTGTGACATGATTCTCATTCCTTGAGAGGAACATCAAAGCTACCATCCTGAGAGAAACATAAGTAGTAAGGACTCCCAATCGTAGCTCTATGGCTCCACACAATGTAGAAACATACTTGTAGTGTATGTAATGATCAAGACGGACCCATACTTAGCGAAACATGCATTAGGTTCGCCACAGGACTATGAGGAGCAACATGTGTGACATGATTCTCATTCCTTGAGAGGAACATCAAAGCTACCATCCTGAGAGAAACATAAGTAGTAAGGAGTCCCAATCGTAGCTCTATGCCTCCACACAATGGAGGAACATACTTGTAGTGTATGTAATGATCAAGACGGACCCATACTTAGCCAAACATGCATTAGGTTCTCCATGGGACTATGAGGAGCAACATGTGTGACATGATTCTCATTCCTTGAGAGGAACATCGAAGCTACCATCCTGAGAGAAACATAAGTAGTAAGGAGTCCCAATCGTAGCTCTATGCCTCCACACAATGTAGAAACATACTTGTAGTGTATGTAATGATCAAGACGGACCCATACTTAGCCAAACATGCATTAGGTTCTCCACAGGACTATGAGGAGCAACATGTGTGACATTAATCTCATTCCTTGAGAGGAACATCAAAGCTACCATCCAGAGAGAAACATAAGTAGTAAGGAGTCCCAATCGTAGCTCTATGCCTCCACACAATGTAGAAACATACTTGTAGTATATGTAATGATCAAGACGGACCCATACTTAGCGCAACATGCATTAGGTTCGCCACAGGACTATGAGGAGCAACATGTGTGACATGATTCTCATTCCTTGAGAGGAACATCAAAGCTACCATCCTGAGAGAAACATAAGTAGTAAGGAGTCCCAATCGTAGCTCTATGCCTCCACACAATGTAGAAACATACTTGTAGTGTATGTAATGATCAAGACGGACCCATACTTAGCCAAACATGCATTAGGTTCGCCACAGGACTATGAGGAGCAACATGTGTGACACGATTCTCATTCCTTGAGAGGAACATCAAAGCTACCATCCTGAGAGAAACATAAGTATTAAGGAGTCCCAATCGTAGCTCTATGCCTCCACACAATGTAGAAACATACTTGTAGTGTATGTAATGATCAAGACGGACCCATACTTAGCGCAACATGCATTAGGTTCGCCACAGGACTATGAGGAGCAACATGTGTGACATGATTCTCATTCCTTGAGAGGAACATCAAAGCTACCATCCTGAGAGAAACATAAGTAGTAAGGAGTCCCAATCGTAGCTCTATGCCTCCACACAATGTAGAAACATACTTGTAGTGTATGTAATGATCAAGACGGACCCATACTTAGCCAAACATGCATTAGGTTCTCCACGGGACTATGAGGAGCAACATGTGTGACATGATTCTCATTCCTTGAGAGGAACATCAAAGCTACCATCCAGAGAGAAACATAAGTAGTAAGGAGTCCCAATCGTAGCTCTATGCCTCCACACAATGTAGAAACATACTTGTAGTGTATGTAATGATCAAGACGGACCCATACTTAGCCAAACATGCATTAGGTTCGCCACAGGACTATGAGGAGCAACATGTGTGACATGATTCTCATTCCTTGAGAGGAACATCAAAGCTACCATCCTGAGAGAAACATAAGTAGTAAGGAGTCCCAATCGTAGCTCTATGCCTCCACACAATGGAGGAACATACTTGTAGTGTATGTAATGATCAAGACGGACCCATACTTAGCCAAACATGCATTAGGTTCTCCACGGGACTATGAGGAGCAACATGTGTGACATGATTCTCATTCCTTGAGAGGAACATCAAAGCTACCATCCAGAGAGAAACATAAGTAGTAAGGAGTCCCAATCTTAGCTCTATGCCTCCACACAATGTAGAAACATACTTGTAGTGTATGTAATGATCAAGACGGACCCATACTTAGCCAAACATGCATTAAGTTCTCCATGGGACTATGAGGAGCAACATGTGTGACATGATTCTCATTCCTTGAGAGGAACATCGAAGCTACCATCCTGAGAGAAACATAAGTAGTAAGAGTCCCAATCGTAGCTCTATGCCTCCACACAATGTAGAAACATACTTGTAGTGTATGTAATGATCAAGACGGACCCATACTTAGCCAAACATGCATTAGGTTCGCCACAGGACTATGAGGAGCAACATGTGTGACATGATTCTCATTCCTTGAGAGGAACATCAAAGCTACCATCCTGAGAGAAACATAAGTAGTAAGGAGTCCCAATCGTAGCTCTATGCCTCCACACAATGTAGAAACATACTTGTAGTGTATGTAATGATCAAGACGGACCCATACTTAGCCAAACATGCATTAGGTTCTCCACGGGACTATGAGGAGCAACAAGTGTGACATGATTCTCATTCCTTGAGAGGAACATCAAAGCTACCATCCTGAGAGAAACATAAGTAGTAAGGAGTCCCAATCGTAGCTCTATGCCTCCACACAATGTAGAAACATACTTGTAGTGTATGTAATGATCAAGACGGACCCATACTTAGCCATACATGCATTAGGTTCGCCACAGGACTATGAGGAGCAACATGTGTGACACGATTCTCATTCCTTGAGAGGAACATCAAAGCTACCATCCTGAGAGAAACATAAGTAGTAAGGAGTCCCAATCGTAGCTCTATGCCTCCACACAATGTAGGAACATACTTGTAGTGTATGTAATGATCAAGACGGACCCATACTTAGCCAAACATGCATTAGGTTCTCCACGGGACTATGAGGAGCAACATGTGTGACATGATTCTCATTCCTTGAGAGGAACATCAAAGCTACCATCCTGAGAGAAACATAAGTAGTAAGGAGTCCCAATCTTAGCTCTATGCCTCCACACAATGTAGAAACATACTTGTAGTGTATGTAATGATCAAGACGGACCCGTACTTAGCCAAACATGCATTAGGTTCTCCACAGGACTATGAGGAGCAACATGTGTGACATGATTCTCATTCCTTGAGAGGAACATCAAAGCTACCATCCTGAGAGAAACATAAGTAGTAAGGACTCCCAATCGTAGCTCTATGGCTCCACACAATGTAGAAACATACTTGTAGTGTATGTAATGATCAAGACGGACCCATACTTAGCGAAACATGCATTAGGTTCGCCACAGGACTATGAGGAGCAACATGTGTGACATGATTCTCATTCCTTGAGAGGAACATCAAAGCTACCATCCTGAGAGAAACATAAGTAGTAAGGAGTCCCAATCGTAGCTCTATGCCTCCACACAATGGAGGAACATACTTGTAGTGTATGTAATGATCAAGACGGACCCATACTTAGCCAAACATGCATTAGGTTCTCCATGGGACTATGAGGAGCAACATGTGTGACATGATTCTCATTCCTTGAGAGGAACATCGAAGCTACCATCCTGAGAGAAACATAAGTAGTAAGGAGTCCCAATCGTAGCTCTATGCCTCCACACAATGTAGAAACATACTTGTAGTGTATGTAATGATCAAGACGGACCCATACTTAGCCAAACATGCATTAGGTTCTCCACAGGACTATGAGGAGCAACATGTGTGACATTAATCTCATTCCTTGAGAGGAACATCAAAGCTACCATCCAGAGAGAAACATAAGTAGTAAGGAGTCCCAATCGTAGCTCTATGCCTCCACACAATGTAGAAACATACTTGTAGTATATGTAATGATCAAGACGGACCCATACTTAGCCAAACATGCATTAGGTTCTCCATGGGACTATGAGGAGCAACATGTGTGACATGATTCTCATTCCTTGAGAGGAACATCAAAGCTACCATCCTGAGAGAAACATAAGTAGTAAGGAGTCCCAATCGTAGCTCTATGCCTCCACACAATGTAGGAACATACTTGTAGTGTATGTAATGATCAAGACGGACCCATACTTAGCCAAACATGCATTAGGTTCTCCACGGGACTATGAGGAGCAACATGTGTGACATGATTCTCATTCCTTGAGAGGAACATCAAAGCTACCATCCTGAGAGAAACATAAGTAGTAAGGAGTCCTAATCTTAGCTCTATGCCTCCACACAATGTAGAAACATACTTGTAGTGTATGTAATGATCAAGACGGACCCGTACTTAGCCAAACATGCATTAGGTTCTCCACAGGACTATGAGGAGCAACATGTGTGACATGATTCTCATTCCTTGAGAGGAACATCAAAGCTACCATCCTGAGAGAAACATAAGTAGTAAGGACTCCCAATCGTAGCTCTATGGCTCCACACAATGTAGAAACATACTTGTAGTGTATGTAATGATCAAGACGGACCCATACTTAGCGAAACATGCATTAGGTTCGCCACAGGACTATGAGGAGCAACATGTGTGACATGATTCTCATTCCTTGAGAGGAACATCAAAGCTACCATCCTGAGAGAAACATAAGTAGTAAGGAGTCCCAATCGTAGCTCTATGCCTCCACACAATGGAGGAACATACTTGTAGTGTATGTAATGATCAAGACGGACCCATACTTAGCCAAACATGCATTAGGTTCTCCATGGGACTATGAGGAGCAACATGTGTGACATGATTCTCATTCCTTGAGAGGAACATCGAAGCTACCATCCTGAGAGAAACATAAGTAGTAAGGAGTCCCAATCGTAGCTCTATGCCTCCACACAATGTAGAAACATACTTGTAGTGTATGTAATGATCAAGACGGACCCATACTTAGCCAAACATGCATTAGGTTCTCCACAGGACTATGAGGAGCAACATGTGTGACATTAATCTCATTCCTTGAGAGGAACATCAAAGCTACCATCCAGAGAGAAACATAAGTAGTAAGGAGTCCCAATCGTAGCTCTATGCCTCCACACAATGTAGAAACATACTTGTAGTATATGTAATGATCAAGACGGACCCATACTTAGCCAAACATGCATTAGGTTCTCCATGGGACTATGAGGAGCAACATGTGTGACATGATTCTCATTCCTTGAGAGGAACATCAAAGCTACCATCCTGAGAGAAACATAAGTAGTAAGGAGTCCCAATCGTAGCTCTATGCCTCCACACAATGTAGGAACATACTTGTAGTGTATGTAATGATCAAGACGGACCCATACTTAGCCAAACATGCATTAGGTTCTCCACGGGACTATGAGGAGCAACATGTGTGACATGATTCTCATTCCTTGAGAGGAACATCAAAGCTACCATCCTGAGAGAAACATAAGTAGTAAGGAGTCCCAATCTTAGCTCTATGCCTCCACACAATGTAGAAACATACTTGTAGTGTATGTAATGATCAAGACGGACCCGTACTTAGCCAAACATGCATTAGGTTCTCCACAGGACTATGAGGAGCAACATGTGTGACATGATTCTCATTCCTTGAGAGGAACATCAAAGCTACCATCCTGAGAGAAACATAAGTAGTAAGGACTCCCAATCGTAGCTCTAAGGGTCCACACAATGTAGAAACATACTTGTAGTGTATGTAATGATCAAGACGGACCCATACTTAGCCAAACATGCATTAGGTTCTCCACGGGACTATGAGGAGCAACATGTGTGACATGATTCTCATTCCTTGAGAGGAACATCAAAGCTACCATCATGAGAGAAACATAAGTAGTAAGGAGTCCCAATCGTAGCTCTATGCCTCCACACAATGTAGAAACATACTTGTAGTGTATGTAATGATCAAGACGGACCCATACTTAGCTACCATCCTGAGAGAAACATAAGTAGTAAGGAGTCCCAATCGTAGCTCTATGCCTCCACACAATGTAGAAACATACTTGTAGTGTATGTAATGATCAAGACGGATCCATACTTAGCCAAACATGCATTAGGTTCTCCACGGGACTATGAGGAGCAACATGTGTGACATGATTCTCATTCCTTGAGAGGAACATCAAAGCTACCATCCTGAGAGAAACATAAGTAGTAAGGAGTCCCAATCGTAGCTCTATGCCTCCACACAATGTAGAAACATACTTGTAGTGTATGTAATGATCAAGACGGACCCATACTTAGCCAAACATGCATTAGGTTCTCCACGGGACTATGAGGAGCAACAAGTGTGACATGATTCTCATTCTTTGAGAGGAACATCAAAGCTACCATCCTGAGAGAAACATAAGTAGTAAGGAGTCCCAATCGTAGCTCTATGCCTCCACACAATGTAGAAACATACTTGCAGTGTATGTAATGATCAAGACGGACCCATACTTAGCCAAACATGCATTAGGTTCGCCACAGGACTATGAGGAGCAACATGTGTGACACGATTCTCATTCCTTGAGAGGAACATCAAAGCTACCATCCTGAGAGAAACATAAGTAGTAAGGAGTCCCAATCGTAGCTCTATGCCTCCACACAATGTAGAAACATACTTGTAGTGTATGTAATGATCAAGACGGACCCATACTTAGCCAAACATGCATTAGGTTCGCCACAGGACTATGAGGAGCAACATGTGTGACATGATTCTCATTCCTTGAGAGGAACATCAAAGCTACCATCCTGAGAGAAACATAAGTAGTAAGGAGTCCCAATCGTAGCTCTATGCCTCCACACAATGTAGAAACATACTTGTAGTGTATGTAATGATCAAGACGGACCCATACTTAGCGAAACATGCATTAGGTTCGCCACAGGACTATGAGGAGCAACATGTGTGACATGATTCTCATTCCTTGAGAGGAACATCAAAGCTACCATCCTGAGAGAAACATAAGTAGTAAGGAGTCCCAATCTTAGCTCTATGCCTCCACACAATCAAGAAACATACTTGTAGTGTATGTAATGATCAAGACGGACTCATACTTAGCCAAACATGCATTAGGTTCGCCACAGGACTATGAGGAGCAACATGTGTGACACGATTCTCATTCCTTGAGAGGAACATCAAAGCTACCATCCTGAGAGAAACATAAGTAGTAAGGAGTCCCAATCGTAGCTCTATGCCTCCACACAATGTAGAAACATACTTGTAGTGTATGTAATGATCAAGAAGGACCCATACTTAGCCAAACATGCATTAGGTTCGCCACAGGACTATGAGGAGCAACATGTGTGACATGATTCTCATTCCTTGAGAGGAACATCAAAGCTACCATCCTGAGAGAAACATAAGTAGTAAGGAGTCCCAATCGTAGCTCTATGCCTCCACACAATGTAGAAACATACTTGTAGTGTATGTAATGATCAAGACGGACCCATACTTAGCGAAACATGCATTAGGTTCGCCACAGGACTATGAGGAGCAACATGTGTGACATGATTCTCATTCCTTGAGAGGAACATCAAAGCTACCATCCTGAGAGAAACATAAGTAGTAAGGAGTCCCAATCTTAGCTCTATGCCTCCACACAATGTAGAAACATACTTGTAGTGTATGTAATGATCAAGACGGACCCATACTTAGCCAAACATGCATTAGGTTCTCCATGGGACTATGCGGAGCAACATGTGTGACATGTTTCTCATTCCTTGAGAGGAACATCGAAGCTACCATCCTGAGAGAAACATAAGTAGTAAGGAGTCCCAATCGTAGCTCTATGCCTCCACACAATGTAGAAACATACTTGTAGTGTATGTAATGATCAAGACGGACCCATACTTAGCCAAACATGCATTAGGTTCTCCACAGGACTATGAGGAGCAACATGTGTGACATTAATCTCATTCCTTGAGAGGAACATCAAAGCTACCATCCTGAGAGAAACATAAGTAGTAAGGAGTCCCAATCTTAGCTCTATGCCTCCACACAATCTAGAAACATACTTGTAGTATATGTAATGATCAAGACGGACCCATACTTAGCCAAACATGCATTAGGTTCTCCATGGGACTATGAGGAGCAACATGTGTGACATGATTCTCATTCCTTGAGAGGAACATCAAAGCTACCATCCTGAGAGAAACATAAGTAGTAAGGAGTCCCAATCGTAGCTCTATGCCTCCACACAATGTAGGAACATACTTGTAGTGTATGTAATGATCAAGACGGACCCATACTTAGCCAAACATGCATTAGGTTCTCCACGGGACTATGAGGAGCAACATGTGTGACATGATTCTCATTCCTTGAGAGGAACATCAAAGCTACCATCCTGAGAGAAACATAAGTAGTAAGGAGTCCCAATCTTAGCTCTATGCCTCCACACAATGTAGAAACATACTTGTAGTGTATGTAATGATCAAGACGGACCCGTACTTAGCCAAACATGCATTAGGTTCTCCACAGGACTATGAGGAGCAACATGTGTGACATGATTCTCATTCCTTGAGAGGAACATCAAAGCTACCATCCTGAGAGAAACATAAGTAGTAAGGACTCCCAATCGTAGCTCTATGGCTCCACACAATGTAGAAACATACTTGTAGTGTATGTAATGATCAAGACGGACCCATACTTAGCCAAACATGCATTAGGTTCTCCACGGGACTATGAGGAGCAACATGTGTGACATGATTCTCATTCCTTGAGAGGAACATCAAAGCTACCATCCTGAGAGAAACATAAGTAGTAAGGACTCCCAATCGTAGCTCTATGGCTCCACACAATGTAGAAACATACTTGTAGTGTATGTAATGATCAAGACGGACCCATACTTAGCCAAACATGCATTAGGTTCTCCACGGGACTATGAGGAGCAACATGTGTGACATGATTCTCATTCCTTGAGAGGAACATCAAAGCTACCATCCTGAGAGAAACATAAGTAGTAAGGAGTCCCAATCTTAGCTCTATGCCTCCACACAATGTAGAAACATACTTGTAGTGTATGTAATGATCAAGACGGACCCGTACTTAGCCAAACATGCATTAGGTTCTCCACAGGACTATGAGGAGCAACATGTGTGACATGATTCTCATTCCTTGAGAGGAACATCAAAGCTACCATCCTGAGAGAAACATAAGTAGTAAGGACTCCCAATCGTAGCTCTATGGCTCCACACAATGTAGAAACATACTTGTAGTGTATGTAATGATCAAGACGGACCCATACTTAGCCAAACATGCATTAGGTTCTCCACGGGACTATGAGGAGCAACATGTGTGACATGATTCTCATTCCTTGAGAGGAACATCAAAGCTACCATCCTGAGAGAAACATAAGTAGTAAGGACTCCCAATCGTAGCTCTATGGCTCCACACAATGTAGAAACATACTTGTAGTGTATGTAATGATCAAGACGGACCCATACTTAGCCAAACATGCATTAGGTTCTCCACGGGACTATGAGGAGCAACATGTGTGACATGATTCTCATTCCTTGAGAGGAACATCAAAGCTACCATCATGAGAGAAACATAAGTAGTAAGGAGTCCCAATCGTAGCTCTATGCCTCCACACAATGTAGAAACATACTTGTAGTGTATTTAATGATCAAGACGGACCCATACTTAGCTACCATCCTGAGAGAAACATAAGTAGTAAGGAGTCCCAATCGTAGCTCTATGCCTCCACACAATGTAGAAACATACTTGTAGTGTATGTAATGATCAAGACGGATCCATACTTAGCCAAACATGCATTAGGTTCTCCACGGGACTATGAGGAGCAACATGTGTGACATGATTCTCATTCCTTGAGAGGAACATCAAAGCTACCATCCTGAGAGAAACATAAGTAGTAAGGAGTCCCAATCGTAGCTCTATGCCTCCACACAATGTAGAAACATACTTGTAGTGTATGTAATGATCAAGACGGACCCATACTTAGCCAAACATGCATTAGGTTCTCCACGGGACTATGAGGAGCAACAAGTGTGACATGATTCTCATTCCTTGAGAGGAACATCAAAGCTACCATCCTGAGAGAAACATAAGTAGTAAGGAGTCCCAATCGTAGCTCTATGCCTCCACACAATGTAGAAACATACTAGCAGTTTATGTAATGATCAAGACGGACCCATACTTAGCCAAACATGCATTAGGTTCGCCACAGGACTATGAGGAGCAACATGTGTGACACGATTCTCATTCCTTGAGAGGAACATCAAAGCTACCATCCTGAGAGAAACATAAGTAGTAAGGAGTCCCAATCGTAGCTCTATGCCTCCACACAATGTAGAAACATACTTGTAGTGTATGTAATGATCAAGACGGACCCATACTTAGCCAAACATGCATTAGGTTCGCCACAGGACTATGAGGAGCAACATGTGTGACATGATTCTCATTCCTTGAGAGGAACATCAAAGCTACCATCCTGAGAGAAACATAAGTAGTAAGGAGTCCCAATCGTAGCTCTATGCCTCCACACAATGTAGAAACATACTTGTAGTGTATGTAATGATCAAGACGGACCCATACTTAGCGAAACATGCATTAGGTTCGCCACAGGACTATGAGGAGCAACATGTGTGACATGATTCTCATTCCTTGAGAGGAACATCAAAGCTACCATCCTGAGAGAAACATAAGTAGT
This sequence comes from Erythrophleum ivorense, assembly GCA_026724425.1. NCBI lineage: Eukaryota > Viridiplantae > Streptophyta > Magnoliopsida > Fabales > Fabaceae > Erythrophleum > Erythrophleum ivorense. The sequence goes on along the minus strand of JAIUCV010000066.1, from coordinate 9,624,761 downwards.
AAGGAGTCCCAATCTTAGCTCTATGCCTCCACACAATCTAGAAACATACTTGTAGTGTATGTAATGATCAAGACGGACCCATACTTAGCCAAACATGCATTAGGTTCGCCACAGGACTATGAGGAGCAACATGTGTGACACGATTCTCATTCCTTGAGAGGAACATCAAAGCTACCATCCTGAGAGAAACATAAGTAGTAAGGAGTCCCAATCGTAGCTCTATGCCTCCACACAATGTAGAAACATACTTGTAGTGTATGTAATGATCAAGACGGACCCATACTTAGCCAAACATGCATTAGGTTCGCCACAGGACTATGAGGAGCAACATGTGTGACATGATTCTCATTCCTTGAGAGGAACATCAAAGCTACCATCCTGAGAGAAACATAAGTAGTAAGGAGTCCCAATCGTAGCTCTATGCCTCCACACAATGTAGAAACATACTTGTAGTGTATGTAATGATCAAGACGGACCCATACTTAGCGAAACATGCATTAGGTTCGCCACAGGACTATGAGGAGCAACATGTGTGACATGATTCTCATTCCTTGAGAGGAACATCAAAGCTACCATCCTGAGAGAAACATAAGTAGTAAGGAGTCCCAATCTTAGCTCTATGCCTCCACACAATGTAGAAACATACTTGTAGTGTATGTAATGATCAAGACGGACCCCTACTTAGCCAAACATGCATTAGGTTCTCCATGGGACTATGAGGAGCAACATGTGTGACATGATTCTCATTCCTTGAGAGGAACATCGAAGCTACCATCCTGAGAGAAACATAAGTAGTAAGGAGTCCCAATCGTAGCTCTATGCCTCCACACAATGTAGAAACATACTTGTAGTGTATGTAATGATCAAGACGGACCCATACTTAGCCAAACATGCATTAGGTTCTCCACAGGACTATGAGGAGCAACATGTGTGACATTAATCTCATTCCTTGAGAGGAACATCAAAGCTACCATCCAGAGAGAAACATAAGTAGTAAGGAGTCCCAATCGTAGCTCTATGCCTCCACACAATGTAGAAACATACTTGTAGTATATGTAATGATCAAGACGGACCCATACTTAGCCAAACATGCATTAGGTTCTCCATGGGACTATGAGGAGCAACATGTGTGACATGATTCTCATTCCTTGAGAGGAACATCAAAGCTACCATCCTGAGAGAAACATAAGTAGTAAGGAGTCCCAATCGTAGCTCTATGCCTCCACACAATGTAGGAACATACTTGTAGTGTATGTAATGATCAAGACGGACCCATACTTAGCCAAACATGCATTAGGTTCTCCACGGGACTATGAGGAGCAACATGTGTGACATGATTCTCATTCCTTGAGAGGAATATCAAAGCTACCATCCTGAGAGAAACATAAGTAGTAAGGAGTCCCAATCTTAGCTCTATGCCTCCACACAATGTAGAAACATACTTGTAGTGTATGTAATGATCAAGACGGACCCGTACTTAGCCAAACATGCATTAGGTTCTCCACAGGACTATGAGGAGCAACATGTGTGACATGATTCTCATTCCTTGAGAGGAACATCAAAGCTACCATCCTGAGAGAAACATAAGTAGTAAGGAGTCCCAATCTTAGCTCTATGCCTCCACACAATCTAGAAACATACTTGTAGTGTATGTAATGATCAAGACGGACCCATACTTAGCCAAACATGCATTAGGTTCGCCACAGGACTATGAGGAGCAACATGTGTGACACGATTCTCATTCCTTGAGAGGAACATCAAAGCTACCATCCTGAGAGAAACATAAGTAGTAAGGAGTCCCAATCGTAGCTCTATGCCTCCACACAATGTAGAAACATACTTGTAGTGTATGTAATGATCAAGACGGACCCATACTTAGCCAAACATGCATTAGGTTCGCCACAGGACTATGAGGAGCAACATGTGTGACATGATTCTCATTCCTTGAGAGGAACATCAAAGCTACCATCCTGAGAGAAACATAAGTAGTAAGGAGTCCCAATCGTAGCTCTATGCCTCCACACAATGTAGAAACATACTTGTAGTGTATGTAATGATCAAGACGGACCCATACTTAGCGAAACATGCATTAGGTTCGCCACAGGACTATGAGGAGCAACATGTGTGACATGATTCTCATTCCTTGAGAGGAACATCAAAGCTACCATCCTGAGAGAAACATAAGTAGTAAGGAGTCCCAATCTTAGCTCTATGCCTCCACACAATGTAGAAACATACTTGTAGTGTATGTAATGATCAAGACGGACCCATACTTAGCCAAACATGCATTAGGTTCTCCATGGGACTATGAGGAGCAACATGTGTGACATGATTCTCATTCCTTGAGAGGAACATCGAAGCTACCATCCTGAGAGAAACATAAGTAGTAAGGAGTCCCAATCGTAGCTCTATGCCTCCACACAATGTAGAAACATACTTGTATTGTATGTAATGATCAAGACGGACCCATACTTAGCCAAACATGCATTAGGTTCTCCACAGGACTATGAGGAGCAACATGTGTGACATTAATCTCATTCCTTGAGAGGAACATCAAAGCTACCATCCAGAGAGAAACATAAGTAGTAAGGAGTCCCAATCGTAGCTCTATGCCTCCACACAATGTAGAAACATACTTGTAGTATATGTAATGATCAAGACGGACCCATACTTAGCCAAACATGCATTAGGTTCTCCATGGGACTATGAGGAGCAACATGTGTGACATGATTCTCATTCCTTGAGAGGAACATCAAAGCTACCATCCTGAGAGAAACATAAGTAGTAAGGAGTCCCAATCGTAGCTCTATGCCTCCACACAATGTAGGAACATACTTGTAGTGTATGTAATGATCAAGACGGACCCATACTTAGCCAAACATGCATTAGGTTCTCCACGGGACTATGAGGAGCAACATGTGTGACATGATTCTCATTCCTTGAGAGGAATATCAAAGCTACCATCCTGAGAGAAACATAAGTAGTAAGGAGTCCCAATCTTAGCTCTATGCCTCCACACAATGTAGAAACATACGTGTAGTGTATGTAATGATCAAGACGGACCCGTACTTAGCCAAACATGCATTAGGTTCTCCACAGGACTATGAGGAGCAACATGTGTGACATGATTCTCATTCCTTGAGAGGAACATCAAAGCTACCATCCTGAGAGAAACATAAGTAGTAAGGACTCCCAATCGTAGCTCTATGGCTCCACACAATGTAGAAACATACTTGTAGTGTATGTAATGATCAAGACGGACCCATACTTAGCCAAACATGCATTAGGTTCTCCACGGGACTATGAGGAGCAACATGTGTGACATGATTCTCATTCCTTGAGAAGAACATCAACGATACCATCATGAGAGAAACATAAGTAGTAAGGAGTCCCAATCGTAGCTCTATGCCTCCACACAATGTAGAAACATACTTGTAGTGTATGTAATGATCAAGACGGACCCATACTTAGCTACCATCCTGAGAGAAACATAAGTAGTAAGGAGTCCCAATCGTAGCTCTATGCCTCCACACAATGTAGAAACATACTTGTAGTGTATGTAATGATCAAGACGGACCCATACTTAGCCAAACATGCATTAGGTTCGCCACAGGACTATGAGGAGCAACATGTGTGACATGATTCTCATTCCTTGAGAGGAACATCAAAGCTACCATCCTGAGAGAAACATAAGTAGTAAGGAGTCCCAATCGTAGCTCTATGCCTCCACACAATGTAGAAACATACTTGTAGTGTATGTAATGATCAAGACGGACCCATACTTAGCGAAACATGCATTAGGTTCGCCACAGGACTATGAGGAGCAACATGTGTGACATGATTCTCATTCCTTGAGAGGAACATCAAAGCTACCATCCTGAGAGAAACATAAGTAGTAAGGAGTCCCAATCTTAGCTCTATGCCTCCACACAATGTAGAAACATACTTGTAGTGTATGTAATGATCAAGACGGACCCCTACTTAGCCAAACATGCATTAGGTTCTCCATGGGACTATGAGGAGCAACATGTGTGACATGATTCTCATTCCTTGAGAGGAACATCGAAGCTACCATCCTGAGAGAAACATAAGTAGTAAGGAGTCCCAATCGTAGCTCTATGCCTCCACACAATGTAGAAACATACTTGTAGTGTATGTAATGATCAAGACGGACCCATACTTAGCCAAACATGCATTAGGTTCTCCACAGGACTATGAGGAGCAACATGTGTGACATTAATCTCATTCCTTGAGAGGAACATCAAAGCTACCATCCAGAGAGAAACATAAGTAGTAAGGAGTCCCAATCGTAGCTCTATGCCTCCACACAATGTAGAAACATACTTGTAGTATATGTAATGATCAAGACGGACCCATACTTAGCCAAACATGCATTAGGTTCTCCATGGGACTATGAGGAGCAACATGTGTGACATGATTCTCATTCCTTGAGAGGAACATCAAAGCTACCATCCTGAGAGAAACATAAGTAGTAAGGAGTCCCAATCGTAGCTCTATGCCTCCACACAATGTAGGAACATACTTGTAGTGTATGTAATGATCAAGACGGACCCATACTTAGCCAAACATGCATTAGGTTCTCCACGGGACTATGAGGAGCAACATGTGTGACATGATTCTCATTCCTTGAGAGGAATATCAAAGCTACCATCCTGAGAGAAACATAAGTAGTAAGGAGTCCCAATCTTAGCTCTATGCCTCCACACAATGTAGAAACATACTTGTAGTGTATGTAATGATCAAGACGGACCCGTACTTAGCCAAACATGCATTAGGTTCTCCACAGGACTATGAGGAGCAACATGTGTGACATGATTCTCATTCCTTGAGAGGAACATCAAAGCTACCATCCTGAGAGAAACATAAGTAGTAAGGACTCCCAATCGTAGCTCTATGGCTCCACACAATGTAGAAACATACTTGTAGTGTATGTAATGATCAAGACGGACCCATACTTAGCCAAACATGCATTAGGTTCTCCACGGGACTATGAGGAGCAACATGTGTGACATGATTCTCATTCCTTGAGAGGAACATCAACGCTACCATCATGAGAGAAACATAAGTAGTAAGGAGTCCCAATCGTAGCTCTATGCCTCCACACAATGTAGAAACATACTTGTAGTGTATGTAATGATCAAGACGGACCCATACTTAGCTACCATCCTGAGAGAAACATAAGTAGTAAGGAGTCCCAATCGTAGATCTATGCCTCCACACAATGTAGAAACATACTTGTAGTGTATGTAATGATCAAGACGGACCCATACTTAGCCAAACATGCATTAGGTTCTCCACGGGACTATGAGGAGCAACATGTGTGAAATGATTCTCATTCCTTGAGAGGAACATCAAAGCTACCATCCTGAGAGAAACATAAGTAGTAAGGAGTCCCAATCGTAGCTCTATGCCTCCACACAATGTAGAAACATACTTGTAGTGTATGTAATGATCAAGACGGACCCATACTTAGCCAAACATGCATTAGGTTCGCCACAGGACTATGAGGAGCAACATGTGTGACATGATTCTCATTCCTTGAGAGGAACATCAAAGCTACCATCCTGAGAGAAACATAAGTAGTAAGGAGTCCCAATCGTAGCTCTATGCCTCCACACAATGTAGAAACATACTTGTAGTGTATGTAATGATCAAGACGGACCCATACTTAGCGAAACATGCATTAGGTTCGCCACAGGACTATGAGGAGCAACATGTGTGACATGATTCTCATTCCTTGAGAGGAACATCAAAGCTACCATCCTGAGAGAAACATAAGTAGTAAGGAGTCCCAATCTTAGCTCTATGCCTCCACACAATCTAGAAACATACTTGTAGTGTATGTAATGATCAAGACGGACCCATACTTAGCCAAACATGCATTAGGTTCGCCACAGGACTATGAGGAGCAACATGTGTGACACGATTCTCATTCCTTGAGAGGAACATCAAAGCTACCATCCTGAGAGAAACATAAGTAGTAAGGAGTCCCAATCGTAGCTCTATGCCTCCACACAATGTAGAAACATACTTGTAGTGTATGTAATGATCAAGACGGACCCATACTTAGCCAAACATGCATTAGGTTCGCCACAGGACTATGAGGAGCAACATGTGTGACATGATTCTCATTCCTTGAGAGGAACATCAAAGCTACCATCCTGAGAGAAACATAAGTAGTAAGGAGTCCCAATCGTAGCTCTATGCCTCCACACAATGTAGAAACATACTTGTAGTGTATGTAATGATCAAGACGGACCCATACTTAGCGAAACATGCATTAGGTTCGCCACAGGACTATGAGGAGCAACATGTGTGACATGATTCTCATTCCTTGAGAGGAACATCAAAGCTACCATCCTGAGAGAAACATAAGTAGTAAGGAGTCCCAATCTTAGCTCTATGCCTCCACACAATGTAGAAACATACTTGTAGTGTATGTAATGATCAAGACGGACCCATACTTAGCCAAACATGCATTAGGTTCTCCATGGGACTATGAGGAGCAACATGTGTGACATGATTCTCATTCCTTGAGAGGAACATCGAAGCTACCATCCTGAGAGAAACATAAGTAGTAAGGAGTCCCAATCGTAGCTCTATGCCTCCACACAATGTAGAAACATACTTGTATTGTATGTAATGATCAAGACGGACCCATACTTAGCCAAACATGCATTAGGTTCTCCACAGGACTATGAGGAGCAACATGTGTGACATTAATCTCATTCCTTGAGAGGAACATCAAAGCTACCATCCAGAGAGAAACATAAGTAGTAAGGAGTCCCAATCGTAGCTCTATGCCTCCACACAATGTAGAAACATACTTGTAGTATATGTAATGATCAAGACGGACCCATACTTAGCCAAACATGCATTAGGTTCTCCATGGGACTATGAGGAGCAACATGTGTGACATGATTCTCATTCCTTGAGAGGAACATCAAAGCTACCATCCTGAGAGAAACATAAGTAGTAAGGAGTCCCAATCGTAGCTCTATGCCTCCACACAATGTAGGAACATACTTGTAGTGTATGTAATGATCAAGACGGACCCATACTTAGCCAAACATGCATTAGGTTCTCCACGGGACTATGAGGAGCAACATGTGTGACATGATTCTCATTCCTTGAGAGGAATATCAAAGCTACCATCCTGAGAGAAACATAAGTAGTAAGGAGTCCCAATCTTAGCTCTATGCCTCCACACAATGTAGAAACATACGTGTAGTGTATGTAATGATCAAGACGGACCCGTACTTAGCCAAACATGCATTAGGTTCTCCACAGGACTATGAGGAGCAACATGTGTGACATGATTCTCATTCCTTGAGAGGAACATCAAAGCTACCATCCTGAGAGAAACATAAGTAGTAAGGACTCCCAATCGTAGCTCTATGGCTCCACACAATGTAGAAACATACTTGTAGTGTATGTAATGATCAAGACGGACCCATACTTAGCCAAACATGCATTAGGTTCTCCACGGGACTATGAGGAGCAACATGTGTGACATGATTCTCATTCCTTGAGAAGAACATCAACGATACCATCATGAGAGAAACATAAGTAGTAAGGAGTCCCAATCGTAGCTCTATGCCTCCACACAATGTAGAAACATACTTGTAGTGTATGTAATGATCAAGACGGACCCATACTTAGCTACCATCCTGAGAGAAACATAAGTAGTAAGGAGTCCCAATCGTAGCTCTATGCCTCCACACAATGTAGAAACATACTTGTAGTGTATGTAATGATCAAGACGGACCCATACTTAGCCAAACATGCATTAGGTTCGCCACAGGACTATGAGGAGCAACATGTGTGACATGATTCTCATTCCTTGAGAGGAACATCAAAGCTACCATCCTGAGAGAAACATAAGTAGTAAGGAGTCCCAATCGTAGCTCTATGCCTCCACACAATGTAGAAACATACTTGTAGTGTATGTAATGATCAAGACGGACCCATACTTAGCCAAACATGCATTAGGTTCGCCACAGGACTATGAGGAGCAACATGTGTGACATGATTCTCATTCCTTGAGAGGAACATCAAAGCTACCATCCTGAGAGAAACATAAGTAGTAAGGAGTCCCAATCTTAGCTCTATGCCTCCACACAATCTAGAAACATACTTGTAGTGTATGTAATGATCAAGACGGACCCATACTTAGCCAAACATGCATTAGGTTCGCCACAGGACTATGAGGAGCAACATGTGTGACACGATTCTCATTCCTTGAGAGGAACATCAAAGCTACCATCCTGAGAGAAACATAAGTAGTAAGGAGTCCCAATCATAGCTCTATGCCTCCACACAATGTAGAAACATACTTGTAGTGTATGTAATGATCAAGACGGACCCATACTTAGCCAAACATGCATTAGGTTCGCCACAGGACTATGAGGAGCAACATGTGTGACATGATTCTCATTCCTTGAGAGGAACATCAAAGCTACCATCCTGAGAGAAACATAAGTAGTAAGGAGTCCCAATCGTAGCTCTATGCCTCCACACAATGTAGAAACATACTTGTAGTGTATGTAATGATCAAGACGGACCCATACTTAGCGAAACATGCATTAGGTTCGCCACAGGACTATGAGGAGCAACATGTGTGACATGATTCTCATTCCTTGAGAGGAACATCAAAGCTACCATCCAGAGAGAAACATAAGTAGTAAGGAGTCCCAATCGTAGCTCTATGCCTCCACACAATGTAGAAACATACTTGTAGTGTATGTAATGATCAAGACGGACCCATACTTAGCCAAACATGCATTAGGTTCGCCACAGGACTATGAGGAGCAACATGTGTGACACGATTCTCATTCCTTGAGAGGAACATCAAAGCTACCATCCTGAGAGAAACATAAGTAGTAAGGAGTCCCAATCGTAGCTCTATGCCTCTACACAATGGAGGAACATACTTGTAGTGTATGTAATGATCAAGACGGACCCATACTTAGCCAAACATGCATTAGGTTCTCCATGGGACTATGAGGAGCAACATGTGTGACATGATTCTCATTCCTTGAGAGGAACATCAAAGCTACCATCCTGAGAGAAACATAAGTAGTAAGGAGTCCCAATCGTAGCTCTATGCCTCCACACAATGGAGGAACATACTTGTAGTGTATGTAATGATCAAGACGGACCCATACTTAGCCAAACATGCATTAGGTTCTCCACGGGACTATGAGGAGCAACATGTGTGACATGATTCTCATTCCTTGAGAGGAACATCAAAGCTACCATCCTGAGAGAAACATAAGTAGTAAGGAGTCCCAATCGTAGCTCTATGCCTCCACACAATGTAGAAACATACTTGTAGTGTACGTAATGATCAAGACGGACCCATACTTAGCCAAACATGCATTAGGTTCTCCATGGGACTATGAGGAGCAACATGTGTGACATGATTCTCATTCCTTGAGAGGAACATCAAAGCTACCATCCTGAGAGAAACGTAAGTAGTAAGGAGTCCCAATCGTAGCTCTATGCCTCCACACAATGTAGAAACATACTTGTAGTGTATGTAATGATCAAGACGGACCCATACTTAGCCAAACATGCATTAGGTTCTCCACATGACTATGAGGAGCAACATGTGTGACATGATTCTCATTCCTTGAGAGGAATATCAAAGCTACCATCCTGAGAGAAACATAAGTAGTAAGGAGTCCCAATCGTAGCTCTATGCCTCCACACAATGTAGGAACATACTTGTAGTGTATGTAATGATCAAGACGGACCCATACTTAGCCAAACATGCATTAGGTTCTCCACGGGACTATGAGGAGCAACATGTGTGACATGATTCTCATTCCTTGAGAGGAACATCAAAGCTACCATCCAGAGAGAAACATAAGTAGTAAGGAGTCCCAATCGTAGCTCTATGCCTCCACACAATGTAGAAACATACTTGTAGTGTATGTAATGATCAAGACGGACCCATACTTAGCCAAACATGCATTAGGTTCGCCACAGGACTATGAGGAGCAACATGTGTGACATGATTCTCATTCCTTGAGAGGAACATCAAAGCTACCATCCTGAGAGAAACATAAGTAGTAAGGAGTCCCAATCGTAGCTCTATGCCTCCACACAATGGAGGAACATACTTGTAGTGTATGTAATGATCAAGACGGACCCATACTTTGCCAAACATGCATTAGGTTCTCCACGGGACTATGAGGAGCAACATGTGTGACATGATTCTCATTCCTTAAGTGGAACATCAAAGCTACCATCCTGAGAGAAACATAAGTAGTAAGGAGTCCCAATCGTAGCTCTATGCCTCTACACAATGGAGGAACATACTTGTAGTGTATGTAATGATCAAGACGGACCCATACTTAGCCAAACATGCATTAGGTTCTCCATGGGATTATGAGGAGCAACATGTGTGACATGATTCTCATTCCTTGAGAGGAACATCAAAGCTACCATCCTGAGAGAAACATAAGTAGTAAGGAGTCCCAATCGTAGCTCTATGCCTCCACACAATGTAGAAACATACTTGTAGTGTATGTAATGATCAAGACGGACCCATACTTAGCCAAACATGCATTAGGTTCTCCACGGGACTATGAGGAGCAACATGTGTGACATGATTCTCATTCCTTGAGAGGAACATCAAAGCTACCATCCAGAGAGAAACATAAGTAGTAAGGAGTCCCAATCGTAGCTCTATGCCTCCACACAATGTAGAAACATACTTGTAGTGTATGTAATGATCAAGACGGACCCATACTTAGCCAAACATGCATTAGGTTCGCCACAGGACTATGAGGAGCAACATGTGTGACACGATTCTCATTCCTTGAGAGGAACATCAAAGCTACCATCCTGAGAGAAACATAAGTAGTAAGGAGTCCCAATCGTAGCTCTATGCCTCTACACAATGGAGGAACATACTTGTAGTGTATGTAATGATCAAGACGGACCCATACTTAGCCAAACATGCATTAGGTTCTCCATGGGACTATGAGGAGCAACATGTGTGACATGATTCTCATTCCTTGAGAGGAACATCAAAGCTACCATCCTGAGAGAAACATAAGTAGTAAGGAGTCCCAATCGTAGCTCTATGCCTCCACACAATGGAGGAACATACTTGTAGTGTATGTAATGATCAAGACGGACCCATACTTAGCCAAACATGCATTAGGTTCTCCACGGGACTATGAGGAGCAACATGTGTGACATGATTCTCATTCCTTGAGAGGAACATCAAAGCTACCATCCTGAGAGAAACATAAGTAGTAAGGAGTCCCAATCGTAGCTCTATGCCTCCACACAATGTAGAAACATACTTGTAGTGTACGTAATGATCAAGACGGACCCATACTTAGCCAAACATGCATTAGGTTCTCCATGGGACTATGAGGAGCAACATGTGTGACATGATTCTCATTCCTTGAGAGGAACATCAAAGCTACCATCCTGAGAGAAACGTAAGTAGTAAGGAGTCCCAATCGTAGCTCTATGCCTCCACACAATGTAGAAACATACTTGTAGTGTATGTAATGATCAAGACGGACCCATACTTAGCCAAACATGCATTAGGTTCTCCACATGACTATGAGGAGCAACATGTGTGACATGATTCTCATTCCTTGAGAGGAATATCAAAGCTACCATCCTGAGAGAAACATAAGTAGTAAGGAGTCCCAATCGTAGCTCTATGCCTCCACACAATGTAGGAACATACTTGTAGTGTATGTAATGATCAAGACGGACCCATACTTAGCCAAACATGCATTAGGTTCTCCACGGGACTATGAGGAGCAACATGTGTGACATGATTCTCATTCCTTGAGAGGAACATCAAAGCTACCATCCAGAGAGAAACATAAGTAGTAAGGAGTCCCAATCGTAGCTCTATGCCTCCACACAATGTAGAAACATACTTGTAGTGTATGTAATGATCAAGACGGACCCATACTTAGCCAAACATGCATTAGGTTCGCCACAGGACTATGAGGAGCAACATGTGTGACATGATTCTCATTCCTTGAGAGGAACATCAAAGCTACCATCCTGAGAGAAACATAAGTAGTAAGGAGTCCCAATCGTAGCTCTATGCCTCCACACAATGGAGGAACATACTTGTAGTGTATGTAATGATCAAGACGGACCCATACTTTGCCAAACATGCATTAGGTTCTCCACGGGACTATGAGGAGCAACATGTGTGACATGATTCTCATTCCTTAAGTGGAACATCAAAGCTACCATCCTGAGAGAAACATAAGTAGTAAGGAGTCCCAATCGTAGCTCTATGCCTCTACACAATGGAGGAACATACTTGTAGTGTATGTAATGATCAAGACGGACCCATACTTAGCCAAACATGCATTAGGTTCTCCATGGGATTATGAGGAGCAACATGTGTGACATGATTCTCATTCCTTGAGAGGAACATCAAAGCTACCATCCTGAGAGAAACATAAGTAGTAAGGAGTCCCAATCGTAGCTCTATGCCTCCACACAATGGAGGAACATACTTGTAGTGTATGTAATGATCAAGACGGACCCATACTTAGCCAAACATGCATTAGGTTCTCCACGGGACTATGAGGAGCAACATGTGTGACATGATTCTCATTCCTTGAGAGGAACATCAAAGCTACCATCCTGAGAGAAACATAAGTAGTAAGGAGTCCCAATCTTAGCTCTATGCCTCCACACAATGTAGAAACATACTTGTAGTGTATGTAATGATCAAGACGGACCCATACTTAGCCAAACATGCATTAGGTTCTCCATGGGACTATGAGGAGCAACATGTGTGACATGATTCTCATTCCTTGAGAGGAACATCAAAGCTACCATCCTGAGAGAAACATAAGTAGTAAGGAGTCCCAATCGTAGCTCTATGCCTCCACACAATGTAGGAACATACTTGTAGTGTATGTAATGATCAAGACGGACCCATACTTAGCCAAACATGCATTAGGTTCTCCACGGGACTATGAGGAGCAACATGTGTGACATGATTCTCATTCCTTGAGAGGAACATCAAAGCTACCATCCTGAGAGAAACATAAGTAGTAAGGAGTCCCAATCTTAGCTCTATGCCTCCACACAATGTAGGAACATACTTGTAGTGTATGTAATGATCAAGACGGACCCATACTTAGCCAAACATGCATTAGGTTCTCCACGGGACTATGAGGAGCAACATGTGTGACATGATTCTCATTCCTTGAGAGGAACATCAAAGCTACCATCCTGAGAGAAACATAAGTAGTAAGGAGTCCCAATCGTAGCTCTATGGCTCCACACAATGTAGAAACATACTTGTAGTGTATGTAATGATCAAGACGGATCCATACTTAGCCAAACATGCATTAGGTTCTCCATGGGACTATGAGGAGCAACATGTGTGACATGATTCTCATTCCTTGAGAGGAACATCAAAGCTACCATCCTGAGAGAAACATAAGTAGTAAGGAGTCCCAATCGTAGCTCTATGCCTCCACACAATGGAGGAACATACTTGTAGTGTATGTAATGATCAAGACGGACCCATACTTAGCCAAACATGCATTAGGTTCTCCACGGGACTATGAGGAGCAACATGTGTGACATGATTCTCATTACTTGAGAGGAACATCAAAGCTACCATCCTGAGAGAAACATAAGTAGTAAGGAGTCCCAATCGTAGCTCTATGCCTCCACACAATGGAGGAACATACTTGTAGTGTATGTAATGATCAAGACGGACCCATACTTAGCCAAACATGCATTAGGTTCTCCACGGGACTATGAGGAGCAACATGTGTGACATGATTCTCATTCCTTGAGAGGAACATCAAAGCTACCATCCTGAGAGAAACATAAGTAGTAAGGAGTCCCAATCTTAGCTCTATGCCTCCACACAATGTAGAAACATACTTGTAGTGTATATAATGATCAAGACGGACCCATACTTAGCCAAACATGCATTAGGTTCTCCATGGGACTATGAGGAGCAACATGTGTGACATGATTCTCATTCCTTGAGAACATCAAAGCTACCATCCTGAGAGAAACGTAAGTAGTAAGGAGTCCCAATCGTAGCTCTATGCCTCCACACAATGTAGAAACATACTTGTAGTGTATGTAATGATCAAGACGGACCCATACTTAGCCAAACATGCATTAGGTTCGCCACAGGACTATGAGGAGCAACATGTGTGACATGATTCTCATTCCTTGAGAGGAACATCAAAGCTACCATCCTGAGAGAAACATAAGTAGTAAGGAGTCCCAATCGTAGCTCTATGCCTCCACACAATGGAGGAACATACTTGTAGTGTATGTAATGATCAAGACGGACCCATACTTAGCCAAACATGCATTAGGTTCTCCACGGGACTATGAGGAGCAACATGTGTGACATGATTCTCATTCCTTGAGAGGAACATCAAAGCTACCATCCAGAGAGAAACATAAGTAGTAAGGAGTCCCAATCGTAGCTCTATGCCTCCACACAATGTAGAAACATACTTGTAGTGTATGTAATGATCAAGACGGACCCATACTTAGCCAAACATGCATTAGGTTCTCCACGGGACTATGAGGAGCAACATGTGTGACATGATTCTCATTCCTTGAGAGGAACATCAAAGCTACCATCCTGAGAGAAACATAAGTAGTAAGGAGTCCCAATCGTAGCTCTATGCCTCCACACAATGTAGAAACATACTTGTAGTGTACGTAATGATCAAGACGGACCCATACTTAGCCAAACATGCATTAGGTTCTCCATGGGACTATGAGGAGCAACATGTGTGACATGATTCTCATTCCTTGAGAGGAACATCAAAGCTACCATCCAGAGAGAAACATAAGTAGTAAGGAGTCCCAATCGTAGCTCTATGCCTCCACACAATGTAGAAACATACTTGTAGTGTATGTAATGATCAAGACGGACCCATACTTAGCCAAACATGCATTAGGTTCGCCACAGGACTATGAGGAGCAACATGTGTGACATGATTCTCATTCCTTGAGAGGAACATCAAAGCTACCATCCTGAGAGAAACATAAGTAGTAAGGAGTCCCAATCGTAGCTCTATGCCTCCACACAATGGAGGAACATACTTGTAGTGTATGTAATGATCAAGACGGACCCATACTTTGCCAAACATGCATTAGGTTCTCCACGGGACTATGAGGAGCAACATGTGTGACATGATTCTCATTCCTTAAGTGGAACATCAAAGCTACCATCCTGAGAGAAACATAAGTAGTAAGGAGTCCCAATCGTAGCTCTATGCCTCTACACAATGGAGGAACATACTTGTAGTGTATGTAATGATCAAGACGGACCCATACTTAGCCAAACATGCATTAGGTTCTCCATGGGACTATGAGGAGCAACATGTGTGACATGATTCTCATTCCTTGAGAGGAACATCAAAGCTACCATCCTGAGAGAAACATAAGTAGTAAGGAGTCCCAATCGTAGCTCTATGCCTCCACACAATGGAGGAACATACTTGTAGTGTATGTAATGATCAAGACGGACCCATACTTAGCCAAACATGCATTAGGTTCTCCACGGGACTATGAGGAGCAACATGTGTGACATGATTCTCATTCCTTGAGAGGAACATCAAAGCTACCATCCTGAGAGAAACATAAGTAGTAAGGAGTCCCAATCTTAGCTCTATGCCTCCACACAATGTAGAAACATACTTGTAGTGTATGTAATGATCAAGACGGACCCATACTTAGCCAAACATGCATTAGGTTCTCCATGGGACTATGAGGAGCAACATGTGTGACATGATTCTCATTCCTTGAGAGGAACATCAAAGCTACCATCCTGAGAGAAACATAAGTAGTAAGGAGTCCCAATCGTAGCTCTATGCCTCCACACAATGTAGGAACATACTTGTAGTGTATGTAATGATCAAGACGGACCCATACTTAGCCAAACATGCATTAGGTTCTCCACGGGACTATGAGGAGCAACATGTGTGACATGATTCTCATTCCTTGAGAGGAACATCAAAGCTACCATCCTGAGAGAAACATAAGTAGTAAGGAGTCCCAATCGTAGCTCTATGGCTCCACACAATGTAGAAACATACTTGTAGTGTATGTAATGATCAAGACGGATCCATACTTAGCCAAACATGCATTAGGTTCTCCATGGGACTATGAGGAGCAACATGTGTGACATGATTCTCATTCCTTGAGAGGAACATCAAAGCTACCATCCTGAGAGAAACATAAGTAGTAAGGAGTCCCAATCGTAGCTCTATGCCTCTACACAATGGAGGAACATACTTGTAGTGTATGTAATGATCAAGACGGACCCATACTTAGCCAAACATGCATTAGGTTCTCCATGGGACTATGAGGAGCAACATGTGTGACATGATTCTCATTCCTTGAGAGGAACATCAAAGCTACCATCCTGAGAGAAACATAAGTAGTAAGGAGTCCCAATCGTAGCTCTATGCCTCCACACAATGTAGGAACATACTTGTAGTGTATGTAATGATCAAGACGGACCCATACTTAGCCAAACATGCATTAGGTTCTCCACATGACTATGAGGAGCAACATGTGTGACATGATTCTCATTCCTTGAGAGGAACATCAAAGCTACCATCCTGAGAGAAACATAAGTAGTAAGGAGTCCCAATCGTAGCTCTATGCCTCCACACAATGTAGAAACATACTTGTAGTGTATGTAATGATCAAAACGGATCCATACTTAGCCAAACATGCATTAGGTTCTCCACGGGACTATGAGGAGCAACAGGTGTGACATGATTCTCATTACTTGAGAGGAACATCAAAGCTACCATCCTGAGAGAAACATAAGTAGTAAGGAGTCCCAATCGTAGCTCTATGCCTCCACACAATGGAGGAACATACTTGTAGTGTATGTAATGATCAAGACGGACCCATACTTAGCCAAACATGCATTAGGTTCTCCACGGGACTATGAGGAGCAACATGTGTGACATGATTCTCATTCCTTGAGAGGAACATCAAAGCTACCATCCTGAGAGAAACATAAGTAGTAAGGAGTCCCAATCTTAGCTCTATGCCTCCACACAATGTAGAAACATACTTGTAGTGTATGTAATGATCAAGACGGACCCATACTTAGCCAAACATGCATTAGGTTCTCCATGGGACTATGAGGAGCAACATGTGTGACATGATTCTCATTCCTTGAGAACATCAAAGCTACCATCCTGAGAGAAACGTAAGTAGTAAGGAGTCCCAATCGTAGCTCTATGCCTCCACACAATGTAGAAACATACTTGTAGTGTATGTAATGATCAAGACGGACCCATACTTAGCCAAACATGCATTAGGTTCTCCACATGACTATGAGGAGCAACATGTGTGACATGATTCTCATTCCTTGAGAGGAACATCAAAGCTACCATCTTGAGAGAAACATAAGTAGTAAGGAGTCCCAATCGTAGCTCTATGCCTCCACACAATGTAGGAACATACTTGTAGTGTATGTAATGATCAAGACGGACCCATACTTAGCCAAACATGCATTAGGTTCTCCACGGGACTATGAGGAGCAACATGTGTGACATGATTCTCATTCCTTGAGAGGAACATCAAAGCTACCATCCAGAGAGAAACATAAGTAGTAAGGAGTCCCAATCGTAGCTCTATGCCTCTACACAATGGAGGAACATACTTGTAGTGTATGTAATGATCAAGACGGACCCATACTTAGCCAAACATGCATTTGGTTCTCCATGGGACTATGAGGAGCAACATGTGTGACATGATTCTCATTCCTTGAGAGGAACATCAAAGCTACCATCCTGAGAGAAACATAAGTAGTAAGGAGTCCCAATCGTAGCTCTATGCCTCTACACAATGGAGGAACATACTTGTAGTGTATGTAATGATCAAGACGGACCCATACTTAGCCAAACATGCATTAGGTTCTCCATGGGACTATGAGGAGCAACATGTGTGACATGATTCTCATTCCTTGAGAGGAACATCAAAGCTACCATCCTGAGAGAAACATAAGTAGTAAGGAGTCCCAATCGTAGCTCTATGCCTCCACACAATGGAGGAACATACTTGTAGTGTATGTAATGATCAAGACGGACCCATACTTAGCCAAACATGCATTAGGTTCTCCACGGGACTATGAGGAGCAACATGTGTGACATGATTCTCATTCCTTGAGAGGAACATCAAAGCTACCATCCTGAGAGAAACATAAGTAGTAAGGAGTCCCAATCTTAGCTCTATGCCTCCACACAATGTAGAAACATACTTGTAGTGTATGTAATGATCAAGACGGACCCATACTTAGCCAAACATGCATTAGGTTCTCCATGGGACTATGAGGAGCAACATGTGTGACATGATTCTCATTCCTTGAGAGGAACATCAAAGCTACCATCCTGAGAGAAACATAAGTAGTAAGGAGTCCCAATCGTAGCTCTATGCCTCCACACAATGTAGGAACATACTTGTAGTGTATGTAATGATCAAGACGGACCCATACTTAGCCAAACATGCATTAGGTTCTCCACGGGACTATGAGGAGCAACATGTGTGACATGATTCTCATTCCTTGAGAGGAACATCAAAGCTACCATCCTGAGAGAAACATAAGTAGTAAGGAGTCCCAATCTTAGCTCTATGCCTCCACACAATGTAGGAACATACTTGTAGTGTATGTAATGATCAAGACGGACCCATACTTAGCCAAACATGCATTAGGTTCTCCACGGGACTATGAGGAGCAACATGTGTGACATGATTCTCATTCCTTGAGAGGAACATCAAAGCTACCATCCTGAGAGAAACATAAGTAGTAAGGAGTCCCAATCGTAGCTCTATGGCTCCACACAATGTAGAAACATACTTGTAGTGTATGTAATGATCAAGACGGATCCATACTTAGCCAAACATGCATTAGGTTCTCCATGGGACTATGAGGAGCAACATGTGTGACATGATTCTCATTCCTTGAGAGGAACATCAAAGCTACCATCCTGAGAGAAACATAAGTAGTAAGGAGTCCCAATCGTAGCTCTATGCCTCTACACAATGGAGGAACATACTTGTAGTGTATGTAATGATCAAGACGGACCCATACTTAGCCAAACATGCATTAGGTTCTCCATGGGACTATGAGGAGCAACATGTGTGACATGATTCTCATTCCTTGAGAGGAACATCAAAGCTACCATCCTGAGAGAAACATAAGTAGTAAGGAGTCCCAATCGTAGCTCTATGCCTCCACACAATGTAGGAACATACTTGTAGTGTATGTAATGATCAAGACGGACCCATACTTAGCCAAACATGCATTAGGTTCTCCACATGACTATGAGGAGCAACATGTGTGACATGATTCTCATTCCTTGAGAGGAACATCAAAGCTACCATCCTGAGAGAAACATAAGTAGTAAGGAGTCCCAATCGTAGCTCTATGCCTCCACACAATGTAGAAACATACTTGTAGTGTATGTAATGATCAAAACGGATCCATACTTAGCCAAACATGCATTAGGTTCTCCACGGGACTATGAGGAGCAACAGGTGTGACATGATTCTCATTACTTGAGAGGAACATCAAAGCTACCATCCTGAGAGAAACATAAGTAGTAAGGAGTCCCAATCGTAGCTCTATGCCTCCACACAATGGAGGAACATACTTGTAGTGTATGTAATGATCAAGACGGACCCATACTTAGCCAAACATGCATTAGGTTCTCCACGGGACTATGAGGAGCAACATGTGTGACATGATTCTCATTCCTTGAGAGGAACATCAAAGCTACCATCCTGAGAGAAACATAAGTAGTAAGGAGTCCCAATCTTAGCTCTATGCCTCCACACAATGTAGAAACATACTTGTAGTGTATGTAATGATCAAGACGGACCCATACTTAGCCAAACATGCATTAGGTTCTCCATGGGACTATGAGGAGCAACATGTGTGACATGATTCTCATTCCTTGAGAACATCAAAGCTACCATCCTGAGAGAAACGTAAGTAGTAAGGAGTCCCAATCGTAGCTCTATGCCTCCACACAATGTAGAAACATACTTGTAGTGTATGTAATGATCAAGACGGACCCATACTTAGCCAAACATGCATTAGGTTCTCCACATGACTATGAGGAGCAACATGTGTGACATGATTCTCATTCCTTGAGAGGAACATCAAAGCTACCATCTTGAGAGAAACATAAGTAGTAAGGAGTCCCAATCGTAGCTCTATGCCTCCACACAATGTAGGAACATACTTGTAGTGTATGTAATGATCAAGACGGACCCATACTTAGCCAAACATGCATTAGGTTCTCCACGGGACTATGAGGAGCAACATGTGTGACATGATTCTCATTCCTTGAGAGGAACATCAAAGCTACCATCCAGAGAGAAACATAAGTAGTAAGGAGTCCCAATCGTAGCTCTATGCCTCCACACAATGTAGAAAC
Source organism: Erythrophleum ivorense (assembly GCA_026724425.1). Lineage (NCBI taxonomy): Eukaryota > Viridiplantae > Streptophyta > Magnoliopsida > Fabales > Fabaceae > Erythrophleum > Erythrophleum ivorense. The sequence continues at coordinate 9,604,278 of JAIUCV010000066.1, read as the reverse complement.
ATACTTGTAGTGTATGTAATGATCAAGACGGACCCATACTTAGCCAAACATGCATTAGGTTCGCCACAGGACTATGAGGAGCAACATGTGTGACATGATTCTCATTCCTTGAGAGGAACATCAAAGCTACCATCCTGAGAGAAACATAAGTAGTAAGGAGTCCCAATCGTAGCTCTATGCCTCCACACAATGGAGGAACATACTTGTAGTGTATGTAATGATCAAGACGGACCCATACTTTGCCAAACATGCATTAGGTTCTCCACGGGACTATGGGGAGCAACATGTGTGACATGATTCTCATTCCTTAAGTGGAACATCAAAGCTACCATCCTGAGAGAAACATAAGTAGTAAGGAGTCCCAATCGTAGCTCTATGCCTCTACACAATGGAGGAACATACTTGTAGTGTATGTAATGATCAAGACGGACCCATACTTAGCCAAACATGCATTAGGTTCTCCATGGGACTATGAGGAGCAACATGTGTGACATGATTCTCATTCCTTGAGAGGAACATCAAAGCTACCATCCTGAGAGAAACATAAGTAGTAAGGAGTCCCAATCGTAGCTCTATGCCTCCACACAATGGAGGAACATACTTGTAGTGTATGTAATGATCAAGACGGACCCATACTTAGCCAAACATGCATTAGGTTCTCCACGGGACTATGAGGAGCAACATGTGTGACATGATTCTCATTCCTTGAGAGGAACATCAAAGCTACCATCCTGAGAGAAACATAAGTAGTAAGGAGTCCCAATCTTAGCTCTATGCCTCCACACAATGTAGAAACATACTTGTAGTGTATGTAATGATCAAGACGGACCCATACTTAGCCAAACATGCATTAGGTTCTCCATGGGACTATGAGGAGCAACATGTGTGACATGATTCTCATTCCTTGAGAGGAACATCAAAGCTACCATCCTGAGAGAAACATAAGTAGTAAGGAGTCCCAATCGTAGCTCTATGCCTCCACACAATGTAGGAACATACTTGTAGTGTATGTAATGATCAAGACGGACCCATACTTAGCCAAACATGCATTAGGTTCTCCACGGGACTATGAGGAGCAACATGTGTGACATGATTCTCATTCCTTGAGAGGAACATCAAAGCTACCATCCTGAGAGAAACATAAGTAGTAAGGAGTCCCAATCGTAGCTCTATGCCTCCACACAATGTAGAAACATACTTGTAGTGTACGTAATGATCAAGACGGACCCATACTTAGCCAAACATGCATTAGGTTCTCCATGGGACTATGAGGAGCAACATGTGTGACATGATTCTCATTCCTTGAGAGGAACATCAAAGCTACCATCCTGAGAGAAACGTAAGTAGTAAGGAGTCCCAATCGTAGCTCTATGCCTCCACACAATGTAGAAACATACTTGTAGTGTATGTAATGATCAAGACGGACCCATACTTAGCCAAACATGCATTAGGTTCTCCACATGACTATGAGGAGCAACATGTGTGACATGATTCTCATTCCTTGAGAGGAATATCAAAGCTACCATCCTGAGAGAAACATAAGTAGTAAGGAGTCCCAATCGTAGCTCTATGCCTCCACACAATGTAGGAACATACTTGTAGTGTATGTAATGATCAAGACGGACCCATACTTAGCCAAACATGCATTAGGTTCTCCACGGGACTATGAGGAGCAACATGTGTGACATGATTCTCATTCCTTGAGAGGAACATCAAAGCTACCATCCAGAGAGAAACGTAAGTAGTAAGGAGTCCCAATCGTAGCTCTATGCCTCCACACAATGTAGAAACATACTTGTAGTGTATGTAATGATCAAGACGGACCCATACTTAGCCAAACATGCATTAGGTTCGCCACAGGACTATGAGGAGCAACATGTGTGACATGATTCTCATTCCTTGAGAGGAACATCAAAGCTACCATCCTGAGAGAAACATAAGTAGTAAGGAGTCCCAATCGTAGCTCTATGCCTCCACACAATGGAGGAACATACTTGTAGTGTATGTAATGATCAAGACGGACCCATACTTTGCCAAACATGCATTAGGTTCTCCACGGGACTATGAGGAGCAACATGTGTGACATGATTCTCATTCCTTAAGTGGAACATCAAAGCTACCATCCTGAGAGAAACATAAGTAGTAAGGAGTCCCAATCGTAGCTCTATGCCTCTACACAATGGAGGAACATACTTGTAGTGTATGTAATGATCAAGACGGACCCATACTTAGCCAAACATGCATTAGGTTCTCCATGGGACTATGAGGAGCAACATGTGTGACATGATTCTCATTCCTTGAGAGGAACATCAAAGCTACCATCCTGAGAGAAACATAAGTAGTAAGGAGTCCCAATCGTAGCTCTATGCCTCCACACAATGGAGGAACATACTTGTAGTGTATGTAATGATCAAGACGGACCCATACTTAGCCAAACATGCATTAGGTTCTCCACGGGACTATGAGGAGCAACATGTGTGACATGATTCTCATTCCTTGAGAGGAACATCAAAGCTACCATCCTGAGAGAAACATAAGTAGTAAGGAGTCCCAATCTTAGCTCTATGCCTCCACACAATGTAGAAACATACTTGTAGTGTATGTAATGATCAAGACGGACCCATACTTAGCCAAACATGCATTAGGTTCTCCATGGGACTATGAGGAGCAACATGTGTGACATGATTCTCATTCCTTGAGAGGAACATCAAAGCTACCATCCTGAGAGAAACATAAGTAGTAAGGAGTCCCAATCGTAGCTCTATGCCTCCACACAATGGAGGAACATACTTGTAGTGTATGTAATGATCAAGACGGACCCATACTTAGCCAAACATGCATTAGGTTCTCCACGGGACTATGAGGAGCAACATGTGTGACATGATTCTCATTCCTTGAGAGGAACATCAAAGCTACCATCCTGAGAGAAACATAAGTAGTAAGGAGTCCCAATCGTAGCTCTATGCCTCCACACAATGGAGGAACATACTTGTAGTGTATGTAATGATCAAGACGGACCCATACTTTGCCAAACATGCATTAGGTTCTCCACGGGACTATGGGGAGCAACATGTGTGACATGATTCTCATTCCTTAAGTGGAACATCAAAGCTACCATCCTGAGAGAAACATAAGTAGTAAGGAGTCCCAATCGTAGCTCTATGCCTCTACACAATGGAGGAACATACTTGTAGTGTATGTAATGATCAAGACGGACCCATACTTAGCCAAACATGCATTAGGTTCTCCATGGGACTATGAGGAGCAACATGTGTGACATGATTCTCATTCCTTGAGAGGAACATCAAAGCTACCATCCTGAGAGAAACATAAGTAGTAAGGAGTCCCAATCGTAGCTCTATGCCTCCACACAATGGAGGAACATACTTGTAGTGTATGTAATGATCAAGACGGACCCATACTTAGCCAAACATGCATTAGGTTCTCCACGGGACTATGAGGAGCAACATGTGTGACATGATTCTCATTCCTTGAGAGGAACATCAAAGCTACCATCCTGAGAGAAACATAAGTAGTAAGGAGTCCCAATCGTAGCTCTATGCCTCCACACAATGTAGAAACATACTTGTAGTGTACGTAATGATCAAGACGGACCCATACTTAGCCAAACATGCATTAGGTTCTCCATGGGACTATGAGGAGCAACATGTGTGACATGATTCTCATTCCTTGAGAGGAACATCAAAGCTACCATCCTGAGAGAAACGTAAGTAGTAAGGAGTCCCAATCGTAGCTCTATGCCTCCACACAATGTAGAAACATACTTGTAGTGTATGTAATGATCAAGACGGACCCATACTTAGCCAAACATGCATTAGGTTCTCCACATGACTATGAGGAGCAACATGTGTGACATGATTCTCATTCCTTGAGAGGAATATCAAAGCTACCATCCTGAGAGAAACATAAGTAGTAAGGAGTCCCAATCGTAGCTCTATGCCTCCACACAATGTAGGAACATACTTGTAGTGTATGTAATGATCAAGACGGACCCATACTTAGCCAAACATGCATTAGGTTCTCCACGGGACTATGAGGAGCAACATGTGTGACATGATTCTCATTCCTTGAGAGGAACATCAAAGCTACCATCCAGAGAGAAACGTAAGTAGTAAGGAGTCCCAATCGTAGCTCTATGCCTCCACACAATGTAGAAACATACTTGTAGTGTATGTAATGATCAAGACGGACCCATACTTAGCCAAACATGCATTAGGTTCGCCACAGGACTATGAGGAGCAACATGTGTGACATGATTCTCATTCCTTGAGAGGAACATCAAAGCTACCATCCTGAGAGAAACATAAGTAGTAAGGAGTCCCAATCGTAGCTCTATGCCTCCACACAATGGAGGAACATACTTGTAGTGTATGTAATGATCAAGACGGACCCATACTTTGCCAAACATGCATTAGGTTCTCCACGGGACTATGAGGAGCAACATGTGTGACATGATTCTCATTCCTTAAGTGGAACATCAAAGCTACCATCCTGAGAGAAACATAAGTAGTAAGGAGTCCCAATCGTAGCTCTATGCCTCTACACAATGGAGGAACATACTTGTAGTGTATGTAATGATCAAGACGGACCCATACTTAGCCAAACATGCATTAGGTTCTCCATGGGACTATGAGGAGCAACATGTGTGACATGATTCTCATTCCTTGAGAGGAACATCAAAGCTACCATCCTGAGAGAAACATAAGTAGTAAGGAGTCCCAATCGTAGCTCTATGCCTCCACACAATGGAGGAACATACTTGTAGTGTATGTAATGATCAAGACGGACCCATACTTAGCCAAACATGCATTAGGTTCTCCACGGGACTATGAGGAGCAACATGTGTGACATGATTCTCATTCCTTGAGAGGAACATCAAAGCTACCATCCTGAGAGAAACATAAGTAGTAAGGAGTCCCAATCTTAGCTCTATGCCTCCACACAATGTAGAAACATACTTGTAGTGTACGTAATGATCAAGACGGACCCATACTTAGCCAAACATGCATTAGGTTCTCCATGGGACTATGAGGAGCAACATGTGTGACATGATTCTCATTCCTTGAGAGGAACATCAAAGCTACCATCCTGAGAGAAACGTAAGTAGTAAGGAGTCCCAATCGTAGCTCTATGCCTCCACACAATGTAGAAACATACTTGTAGTGTATGTAATGATCAAGACGGACCCATACTTAGCCAAACATGCATTAGGTTCTCCACATGACTATGAGGAGCAACATGTGTGACATGATTCTCATTCCTTGAGAGGAATATCAAAGCTACCATCCTGAGAGAAACATAAGTAGTAAGGAGTCCCAATCGTAGCTCTATGCCTCCACACAATGTAGGAACATACTTGTAGTGTATGTAATGATCAAGACGGACCCATACTTAGCCAAACATGCATTAGGTTCTCCACGGGACTATGAGGAGCAACATGTGTGACATGATTCTCATTCCTTGAGAGGAACATCAAAGCTACCATCCAGAGAGAAACGTAAGTAGTAAGGAGTCCCAATCGTAGCTCTATGCCTCCACACAATGTAGAAACATACTTGTAGTGTATGTAATGATCAAGACGGACCCATACTTAGCCAAACATGCATTAGGTTCTCCACGGGACTATGAGGAGCAACATGTGTGACATGATTCTCATTCCTTGAGAGGAACATCAAAGCTACCATCCTGAGAGAAACATAAGTAGTAAGGAGTCCCAATCGTAGCTCTATGCCTCCACACAATGGAGGAACATACTTGTAGTGTATGTAATGATCAAGACGGACCCATACTTTGCCAAACATGCATTAGGTTCTCCACGGGACTATGAGGAGCAACATGTGTGACATGATTCTCATTCCTTAAGTGGAACATCAAAGCTACCATCCTGAGAGAAACATAAGTAGTAAGGAGTCCCAATCGTAGCTCTATGCCTCTACACAATGGAGGAACATACTTGTAGTGTATGTAATGATCAAGACGGACCCATACTTAGCCAAACATGCATTAGGTTCTCCATGGGACTATGAGGAGCAACATGTGTGACATGATTCTCATTCCTTGAGAGGAACATCAAAGCTACCATCCTGAGAGAAACATAAGTAGTAAGGAGTCCCAATCGTAGCTCTATGCCTCCACACAATGGAGGAACATACTTGTAGTGTATGTAATGATCAAGACGGACCCATACTTAGCCAAACATGCATTAGGTTCTCCACGGGACTATGAGGAGCAACATGTGTGACATGATTCTCATTCCTTGAGAGGAACATCAAAGCTACCATCCTGAGAGAAACATAAGTAGTAAGGAGTCCCAATCTTAGCTTTATGCCTCCACACAATGTAGAAACATACTTGTAGTGTATGTAATGATCAAGACGGACCCATACTTAGCCAAACATGCATTAGGTTCTCCATGGGACTATGAGGAGCAACATGTGTGACATGATTCTCATTCCTTGAGAGGAACATCAAAGCTACCATCCTGAGAGAAACATAAGTAGTAAGGAGTCCCAATCGTAGCTCTATGCCTCCACACAATGGAGGAACATACTTGTAGTGTATGTAATGATCAAGACGGACCCATACTTAGCCAAACATGCATTAGGTTCTCCACGGGACTATGAGGAGCAACATGTGTGACATGATTCTCATTCCTTGAGAGGAACATCAAAGCTACCATCCTGAGAGAAACATAAGTAGTAAGGAGTCCCAATCGTAGCTCTATGCCTCCACACAATGGAGGAACATACTTGTAGTGTATGTAATGATCAAGACGGACCCATACTTAGCCAAACATGCATTAGGTTCTCCACGGGACTATGAGGAGCAACATGTGTGACATGATTCTCATTCCTTGAGAGGAACATGAAAGCTACCATCCTGAGAGAAACATAAGTAGTAAGGAGTCCCAATCTTAGCTCTATGCCTCCACACAATGTAGAAACATACTTGTAGTGTATGTAATGATCAAGACGGACCCATACTTAGCCAAACATGCATTAGGTTTTCCATGGGACTATGAGGAGCAACATGTGTGACATGATTCTCATTCCTTGAGAGGAACATCAAAGCTACCATCCTGAGAGAAACATAAGTAGTAAGGAGTCCCAATCGTAGCTCTATGCCTCCACACAATGTAGGAACATACTTGTAGTGTATGTAATGATCAAGACGGACCCATACTTAGCCAAACATGCATTAGGTTCTCCATGGGACTATGAGGAGCAACATGTGTGACATGATTCTCATTCCTTGAGAGGAACATCAAAGCTACCATCCTGAGAGAAACGTAAGTAGTAAGGAGTCCCAATCGTAGCTCTATGCCTCCACACAATGTAGAAACATACTTGTAGTGTATGTAATGATCAAGACGGACCCATACTTAGCCAAACATGCATTAGGTTCTCCACATGACTATGAGGAGCAACATGTGTGACATGATTCTCATTCCTTGAGAGGAATATCAAAGCTACCATCCTGAGAGAAACATAAGTAGTAAGGAGTCCCAATCGTAGCTCTATGCCTCCACACAATGTAGGAACATACTTGTAGTGTATGTAATGATCAAGACGGACCCATACTTAGCCAAACATGCATTAGGTTCTCCACGGGACTATGAGGAGCAACATGTGTGACATGATTCTCATTCCTTGAGAGGAACATCAAAGCTACCATCCAGAGAGAAACGTAAGTAGTAAGGAGTCCCAATCGTAGCTCTATGCCTCCACACAATGTAGAAACATACTTGTAGTGTATGTAATGATCAAGACGGACCCATACTTAGCCAAACATGCATTAGGTTCGCCACAGGACTATGAGGAGCAACATGTGTGACATGATTCTCATTCCTTGAGAGGAACATCAAAGCTACCATCCTGAGAGAAACATAAGTAGTAAGGAGTCCCAATCGTAGCTCTATGCCTCCACACAATGGAGGAACATACTTGTAGTGTATGTAATGATCAAGACGGACCCATACTTTGCCAAACATGCATTAGGTTCTCCACGGGACTATGAGGAGCAACATGTGTGACATGATTCTCATTCCTTAAGTGGAACATCAAAGCTACCATCCTGAGAGAAACATAAGTAGTAAGGAGTCCCAATCGTAGCTCTATGCCTCTACACAATGGAGGAACATACTTGTAGTGTATGTAATGATCAAGACGGACCCATACTTAGCCAAACATGCATTAGGTTCTCCATGGGACTATGAGGAGCAACATGTGTGACATGATTCTCATTCCTTGAGAGGAACATCAAAGCTACCATCCTGAGAGAAACATAAGTAGTAAGGAGTCCCAATCGTAGCTCTATGCCTCCACACAATGGAGGAACATACTTGTAGTGTATGTAATGATCAAGACGGACCCATACTTAGCCAAACATGCATTAGGTTCTCCACGGGACTATGAGGAGCAACATGTGTGACATGATTCTCATTCCTTGAGAGGAACATCAAAGCTACCATCCTGAGAGAAACATAAGTAGTAAGGAGTCCCAATCTTAGCTCTATGCCTCCACACAATGTAGAAACATACTTGTAGTGTATGTAATGATCAAGACGGACCCATACTTAGCCAAAAATGCATTAGGTTCTCCATGGGACTATGAGGAGCAACATGTGTGACATGATTCTCATTCCTTGAGAGGAACATCAAAGCTACCATCCTGAGAGAAACATAAGTAGTAAGGAGTCCCAATCGTAGCTCTATGCCTCCACACAATGGAGGAACATACTTGTAGTGTATGTAATGATCAAGACGGACCCATACTTAGCCAAACATGCATTAGGTTCTCCACGGGACTATGAGGAGCAACATGTGTGACATGATTCTCATTCCTTGAGAGGAACATCAAAACTACCATCCTGAGAGAAACATAAGTAGTAAGGAGTCCCAATCGTAGCTCTATGCCTCCACACAATGGAGGAACATACTTGTAGTGTATGTAATGATCAAGACGGACCCATACTTAGCCAAACATGCATTAGGTTCTCCACGGGACTATGAGGAGCAACATGTGTGACATGATTCTCATTCCTTGAGAGGAACATCAAAGCTACCATCCTGAGAGAAACATAAGTAGTAAGGAGTCCCAATCTTAGCTCTATGCCTCCACACAATGTAGAAACATACTTGTAGTGTATGTAATGATCAAGACGGACCCATACTTAGCCAAACATGCATTAGGTTTTCCATGGGACTATGAGGAGCAACATGTGTGACATGATTCTCATTCCTTGAGAGGAACATCAAAGCTACCATCCTGAGAGAAACATAAGTAGTAAGGAGTCCCAATCGTAGCTCTATGCCTCCACACAATGTAGGAACATACTTGTAGTGTATGTAATGATCAAGACGGACCCATACTTAGCCAAACGTGCATTAGGTTCTCCACGGGACTATGAGGAGCAACATGTGTGACATGATTCTCATTCCTTGAGAGGAACATCAAAGCTACCATCCTGAGAGAAACATAAGTAGTAAGGAGTCCCAATCTTAGCTCTATGCCTCCACACAATGTAGAAACATACTTGTAGTGTATGTAATGATCAAGACGGACCCATACTTAGCCAAACATGCATTAGGTTTTCCATGGGACTATGAGGAGCAACAGGTGTGACATGATTCTCATTACTTGAGAGGAACATCAAAGCTACCATCCTGAGAGAAACATAAGTAGTAAGGAGTCCCAATCGTATCTCTATGCCTCCACACAATGGAGGAACATACTTGTAGTGTATGTAATGATCAAGACGGACCCATACTTAGCCAAACATGCATTAGGTTCTCCACGGGACTATGAGGAGCAACATGTGTGACATGATTCTCATTCCTTGAGAGGAACATCAAAGCTACCATCCTGAGAGAAACATAAGTAGTAAGGAGTCCCAATCTTAGCTCTATGCCTCCACACAATGTAGAAACATACTTGTAGTGTATGTAATGATCAAGACGGACCCATACTTAGCCAAACATGCATTAGGTTCTCCATGGGACTATGAGGAGCAACATGTGTGACATGATTCTCATTCCTTGAGAACATCAAAGCTACCATCCTGAGAGAAACGTAAGTAGTAAGGAGTCCCAATCGTAGCTCTATGCCTCCACACAATGTAGAAACATACTTGTAGTGTATGTAATGATCAAGACGGACCCATACTTAGCCAAACATGCATTAGGTTCTCCACGGGACTATGAGGAGCAACATGTGTGACATGATTCTCATTCCTTGAGAGGAACATCAAAGCTACCATCCAGAGAGAAACGTAAGTAGTAAGGAGTCCCAATCGTAGCTCTATGCCTCCACACAATGTAGAAACATACTTGTAGTGTATGTAATGATCAAGACGGACCCATACTTAGCCAAACATGCATTAGGTTCGCCACAGGACTATGAGGAGCAACATGTGTGACATGATTCTCATTCCTTGAGAGGAACATCAAAGCTACCATCCTGAGAGAAACATAAGTAGTAAGGAGTCCCAATCGTAGCTCTATGCCTCCACACAATGGAGGAACATACTTGTAGTGTATGTAATGATCAAGACGGACCCATACTTTGCCAAACATGCATTAGGTTCTCCACGGGACTATGAGGAGCAACATGTGTGACATGATTCTCATTCCTTAAGTGGAACATCAAAGCTACCATCCTGAGAGAAACATAAGTAGTAAGGAGTCCCAATCGTAGCTCTATGCCTCTACACAATGGAGGAACATACTTGTAGTGTATGTAATGATCAAGACGGACCCATACTTAGCCAAACATGCATTAGGTTCTCCATGGGACTATGAGGAGCAACATGTGTGACATGATTCTCATTCCTTGAGAGGAACATCAAAGCTACCATCCTGAGAGAAACATAAGTAGTAAGGAGTCCCAATCGTAGCTCTATGCCTCCACACAATGGAGGAACATACTTGTAGTGTATGTAATGATCAAGACGGACCCATACTTAGCCAAACATGCATTAGGTTCTCCACGGGACTATGAGGAGCAACATGTGTGACATGATTCTCATTCCTTGAGAGGAACATCAAAGCTACCATCCTGAGAGAAACATAAGTAGTAAGGAGTCCCAATCGTAGCTCTATGCCTCCACACAATGGAGGAACATACTTGTAGTGTATGTAATGATCAAGACGGACCCATACTTAGCCAAACATGCATTAGGTTCTCCATGGGACTATGAGGAGCAACATGTGTGACATGATTCTCATTCCTTGAGAGGAACATCAAAGCTACCATCCTGAGAGAAACATAAGTAGTAAGGAGTCCCAATCGTAGCTCTATGCCTCCACACAATGGAGGAACATACTTGTAGTGTATGTAATGATCAAGACGGACCCATACTTAGCCAAACATGCATTAGGTTCTCCACGGGACTATGAGGAGCAACATGTGTGACATGATTCTCATTCCTTGAGAGGAACATCAAAGCTACCATCCTGAGAGAAACATAAGTAGTAAGGAGTCCCAATCGTAGCTCTATGCCTCCACACAATGGAGGAACATACTTGTAGTGTATGTAATGATCAAGACGGACCCATACTTAGCCAAACATGCATTAGGTTCTCCACGGGACTATGAGGAGCAACATGTGTGACATGATTCTCATTCCTTGAGAGGAACATCAAAGCTACCATCCTGAGAGAAACATAAGTAGTAAGGAGTCCCAATCTTAGCTCTATGCCTCCACACAATGTAGAAACATACTTGTAGTGTATGTAATGATCAAGACGGACCCATACTTAGCCAAACATGCATTAGGTTTTCCATGGGACTATGAGGAGCAACATGTGTGACATGATTCTCATTCCTTGAGAGGAACATCAAAGCTACCATCCTGAGAGAAACATAAGTAGTAAGGAGTCCCAATCGTAGCTCTATGCCTCCACACAATGTAGGAACATACTTGTAGTGTATGTAATGATCAAGACGGACCCATACTTAGCCAAACATGCATTAGGTTCTCCACGGGACTATGAGGAGCAACATGTGTGACATGATTCTCATTCCTTGAGAGGAACATCAAAGCTACCATCCTGAGAGAAACATAAGTAGTAAGGAGTCCCAATCTTAGCTCTATGCCTCCACACAATGTAGGAACATACTTGTAGTGTATGTAATGATCAAGACGGACCCATACTTAGCCAAACATGCATTAGGTTCTCCACGGGACTATGAGGAGCAACATGTGTGACATGATTCTCATTCCTTGAGAGGAACATCAAAGCTACCATCCTGAGAGAAACATAAGTAGTAAGGAGTCCCAATCGTAGCTCTATGGCTCCACACAATGTAGAAACATACTTGTAGTGTATGTAATGATCAAGACGGATCCATACTTAGCCAAACATGCATTAGGTTCTCCATGGGACTATGAGGAGCAACATGTGTGACATGATTCTCATTCCTTGAGAGGAACATCAAAGCTACCATCCTGAGAGAAACATAAGTAGTAAGGAGTCCCAATCGTAGCTCTATGCCTCTACACAATGGAGGAACATACTTGTAGTGTATGTAATGATCAAGACGGACCCATACTTAGCCAAACATGGATTAGGTTCTCCATGGGACTATGAGGAGCAACATGTGTGACATGATTCTCATTCCTTGAGAGGAACATCAAAGCTACCATCCTGAGAGAAACATAAGTAGTAAGGAGTCCCAATCGTAGCTCTATGCCTCCACACAATGTAGGAACATACTTGTAGTGTATGTAATGATCAAGACGGACCCATACTTAGCCAAACATGCATTAGGTTCTCCACATGACTATGAGGAGCAACATGTGTGACATGATTCTCATTCCTTGAGAGGAACATCAAAGCTACCATCCTGAGAGAAACATAAGTAGTAAGGACTCCCAATCGTAGCTCTATGCCTCCACACAATGTAGAAACATACTTGTAGTGTATGTAATGATCAAAACGGATCCATACTTAGCCAAACATGCATTAGGTTCTCCACGGGACTATGAGGAGCAACAGGTGTGACATGATTCTCATTACTTGAGAGGAACATCAAAGCTACCATCCTGAGAGAAACATAAGTAGTAAGGAGTCCCAATCGTAGCTCTATGCCTCCACACAATGGAGGAACATACTTGTAGTGTATGTAATGATCAAGACGGACCCATACTTAGCCAAACATGCATTAGGTTCTCCACGGGACTATGAGGAGCAACATGTGTGACATGATTCTCATTCCTTGAGAGGAACATCAAAGCTACCATCCTGAGAGAAACATAAGTAGTAAGGAGTCCCAATCTTAGCTCTATGCCTCCACACAATGTAGAAACATACTTGTAGTGTATGTAATGATCAAGACGGACCCATACTTAGCCAAACATGCATTAGGTTCTCCATGGGACTATGAGGAGCAACATGTGTGACATGATTCTCATTCCTTGAGAACATCAAAGCTACCATCCTGAGAGAAACGTAAGTAGTAAGGAGTCCCAATCGTAGCTCTATGCCTCCACACAATGTAGAAACATACTTGTAGTGTATGTAATGATCAAGACGGACCCATACTTAGCCAAACATGCATTAGGTTCTCCACATGACTATGAGGAGCAACATGTGTGACATGATTCTCATTCCTTGAGAGGAACATCAAAGCTACCATCCTGAGAGAAACATAAGTAGTAAGGAGTCCCAATCGTAGCTCTATGCCTCCACACAATGTAGGAACATACTTGTAGTGTATGTAATGATCAAGACGGACCCATACTTAGCCAAACATGCATTAGGTTCTCCACGGGACTATGAGGAGCAACATGTGTGACATGATTCTCATTCCTTGAGAGGAACATCAAAGCTACCATCCAGAGAGAAACATATGTAGTAAGGAGTCCCAATCGTAGCTCTATGCCTCCACACAATGTAGAAACATACTTGTAGTGTATGTAATGATCAAGACGGACCCATACTTAGCCAAACATGCATTAGGTTCGCCACAGGACTATGAGGAGCAACATGTGTGACATGATTCTCATTCCTTGAGAGGAACATCAAAGCTACCATCCTGAGAGAAACATAAGTAGTAAGGAGTCCCAATCGTAGCTCTATGCCTCCACACAATGGAGGAACATACTTGTAGTGTATGTAATGATCAAGACGGACCCATACTTTGCCAAACATGCATTAGGTTCTCCACGGGACTATGGGGAGCAACATGTGTGACATGATTCTCATTCCTTAAGTGGAACATCAAAGCTACCATCCTGAGAGAAACATAAGTAGTAAGGAGTCCCAATCGTAGCTCTATGCCTCTACACAATGGAGGAACATACTTGTAGTGTATGTAATGATCAAGACGGACCCATACTTAGCCAAACATGCATTAGGTTCTCCACGGGACTATGAGGAGCAACATGTGTGACATGATTCTCATTCCTTGAGAGGAACATCAAAGCTACCATCCTGAGAGAAACATAAGTAGTAAGGAGTCCCAATCTTAGCTCTATGCCTCCACACAATGTAGAAACATACTTGTAGTGTATGTAATGATCAAGACGGACCCATACTTAGCCAAACATGCATTAGGTTTTCCATGGGACTATGAGGAGCAACATGTGTGACATGATTCTCATTCCTTGAGAGGAACATCAAAGCTACCATCCTGAGAGAAACATAAGTAGTAAGGAGTCCCAATCGTAGCTCTATGCCTCCACACAATGTAGGAACATACTTGTAGTGTATGTAATGATCAAGACGGACCCATACTTAGCCAAACATGCATTAGGTTCTCCACGGGACTATGAGGAGCAACATGTGTGACATGATTCTCATTCCTTGAGAGGAACATCAAAGCTACCATCCTGAGAGAAACATAAGTAGTAAGGAGTCCCAATCTTAGCTCTATGCCTCCACACAATGTAGGAACATACTTGTAGTGTATGTAATGATCAAGACGGACCCATACTTAGCCAAACATGCATTAGGTTCTCCACGGGACTATGAGGAGCAACATGTGTGACATGATTCTCATTCCTTGAGAGGAACATCAAAGCTACCATCCTGAGAGAAACATAAGTAGTAAGGAGTCCCAATCGTAGCTCTATGGCTCCACACAATGTAGAAACATACTTGTAGTGTATGTAATGATCAAGACGGATCCATACTTAGCCAAACATGCATTAGGTTCTCCATGGGACTATGAGGAGCAACATGTGTGACATGATTCTCATTCCTTGAGAGGAACATCAAAGCTACCATCCTGAGAGAAACATAAGTAGTAAGGAGTCCCAATCGTAGCTCTATGCCTCTACACAATGGAGGAACATACTTGTAGTGTATGTAATGATCAAGACGGACCCATACTTAGCCAAACATGCATTAGGTTCTCCATGGGACTATGAGGAGCAACATGTGTGACATGATTCTCATTCCTTGAGAGGAACATCAAAGCTACCATCCTGAGAGAAACATAAGTAGTAAGGAGTCCCAATCGTAGCTCTATGCCTCCACACAATGTAGGAACATACTTGTAGTGTATGTAATGATCAAGAAGGACCCATACTTAGCCAAACATGCATTAGGTTCTCCACATGACTATGAGGAGCAACATGTGTGACATGATTCTCATTCCTTGAGAGGAACATCAAAGCTACCATCCTGAGAGAAACATAAGTAGTAAGGACTCCCAATCGTAGCTCTATGCCTCCACACAATGTAGAAACATACTTGTAGTGTATGTAATGATCAAAACGGATCCATATTTAGCCAAACATGCATTAGGTTCTCCACGGGACTATGAGGAGCAACAGGTGTGACATGATTCTCATTACTTGAGAGGAACATCAAAGCTACCATCCTGAGAGAAACATAAGTAGTAAGGAGTCCCAATCGTAGCTCTATGCCTCCACACAATGGAGGAACATACTTGTAGTGTATGTAATGATCAAGACGGACCCATACTTAGCCAAACATGCATTAGGTTCTCCACGGGACTATGAGGAGCAACATGTGTGACATGATTCTCATTCCTTGAGAGGAACATCAAAGCTACCATCCTGAGAGAAACATAAGTAGTAAGGAGTCCCAATCTTAGCTCTATGCCTCCACACAATGTAGAAACATACTTGTAGTGTATGTAATGATCAAGACGGACCCATACTTAGCCAAACATGCATTAGGTTCTCCATGGGACTATGAGGAGCAACATGTGTGACATGATTCTCATTCCTTGAGAACATCAAAGCTACCATCCTGAGAGAAACGTAAGTAGTAAGGAGTCCCAATCGTAGCTCTATGCCTCCACACAATGTAGAAACATACTTGTAGTGTATGTAATGATCAAGACGGACCCATACTTAGCCAAACATGCATTAGGTTCTCCACATGACTATGAGGAGCAACATGTGTGACATGATTCTCATTCCTTGAGAGGAACATCAAAGCTACCATCCTGAGAGAAACATAAGTAGTAAGGAGTCCCAATCGTAGCTCTATGCCTCCACACAATGTAGGAACATACTTGTAGTGTATGTAATGATCAAGACGGACCCATACTTAGCCAAACATGCATTAGGTTCTCCACGGGACTATGAGGAGCAACATGTGTGACATGATTCTCATTCCTTGAGAGGAACATCAAAGCTACCATCCAGAGAGAAACATAAGTAGTAAGGAGTCCCAATCGTAGCTCTATGCCTCCACACAATGTAGAAACATACTTGTAGTGTATGTAATGATCAAGACGGACCCATACTTAGCCAAACATGCATTAGGTTCGCCACAGGACTATGAGGAGCAACATGTGTGACATGATTCTCATTCCTTGAGAGGAACATCAAAGCTACCATCCTGAGAGAAACATAAGTAGTAAGGAGTCCCAATCGTAGCTCTATGCCTCCACACAATGGAGGAACATACTTGTAGTGTATGTAATGATCAAGACGGACCCATACTTTGCCAAACATGCATTAGGTTCTCCACGGGACTATGGGGAGCAACATGTGTGACATGATTCTCATTCCTTAAGTGGAACATCAAAGCTACCATCCTGAGAGAAACATAAGTAGTAAGGAGTCCCAATCGTAGCTCTATGCCTCTACACAATGGAGGAACATACTTGTAGTGTATGTAATGATCAAGACGGACCCATACTTAGCCAAACATGCATTAGGTTCTCCATGGGACTATGAGGAGCAACATGTGTGACATGATTCTCATTCCTTGAGAGGAACATCAAAGCTACCATCCTGAGAGAAACATAAGTAGTAAGGAGTCCCAATCGTAGCTCTATGCCTCCACACAATGGAGGAACATACTTGTAGTGTATGTAATGATCAAGACGGACCCATACTTAGCCAAACATGCATTAGGTTCTCCACGGGACTATGAGGAGCAACATGTGTGACATGATTCTCATTCCTTGAGAGGAACATCAAAGCTACCATCCTGAGAGAAACATAAGTAGTAAGGAGTCCCAATCGTAGCTCTATGCCTCCACACAATGTAGAAACATACTTGTAGTGTACGTAATGATCAAGACGGACCCATACTTAGCCAAACATGCATTAGGTTCTCCATGGGACTATGAGGAGCAACATGTGTGACATGATTCTCATTCCTTGAGAGGAACATCAAAGCTACCATCCTGAGAGAAACGTAAGTAGTAAGGAGTCCCAATCGTAGCTCTATGCCTCCACACAATGTAGAAACATACTTGTAGTGTATGTAATGATCAAGACGGACCCATACTTAGCCAAACATGCATTAGGTTCTCCACATGACTATGAGGAGCAACATGTGTGACATGATTCTCATTCCTTGAGAGGAATATCAAAGCTACCATCCTGAGAGAAACATAAGTAGTAAGGAGTCCCAATCGTAGCTCTATGCCTCCACACAATGTAGGAACATACTTGTAGTGTATGTAATGATCAAGACGGACCCATACTTAGCCAAACATGCATTAGGTTCTCCACGGGACTATGAGGAGCAACATGTGTGACATGATTCTCATTCCTTGAGAGGAACATCAAAGCTACCATCCAGAGAGAAACATAAGTAGTAAGGAGTCCCAATCGTAGCTCTATGCCTCCACACAATGTAGAAACATACTTGTAGTGTATGTAATGATCAAGACGGACCCATACTTAGCCAAACATGCATTAGGTTCGCCACAGGACTATGAGGAGCAACATGTGTGACATGATTCTCATTCCTTGAGAGGAACATCAAAGCTACCATCCTGAGAGAAACATAAGTAGTAAGGAGTCCCAATCGTAGCTCTATGCCTCCACACAATGGAGGAACATACTTGTAGTGTATGTAATGATCAAGACGGACCCATACTTTGCCAAACATGCATTAGGTTCTCCACGGGACTATGAGGAGCAACATGTGTGACATGATTCTCATTCCTTAAGTGGAACATCAAAGCTACCATCCTGAGAGAAACATAAGTAGTAAGGAGTCCCAATCGTAGCTCTATGCCTCTACACAATGGAGGAACATACTTGTAGTGTATGTAATGATCAAGACGGACCCATACTTAGCCAAACATGCATTAGGTTCTCCATGGGACTATGAGGAGCAACATGTGTGACATGATTCTCATTCCTTGAGAGGAACATCAAAGCTACCATCCTGAGAGAAACATAAGTAGTAAGGAGTCCCAATCGTAGCTCTATGCCTCCACACAATGGAGGAACATACTTGTAGTGTATGTAATGATCAAGACGGACCCATACTTAGCCAAACATGCATTAGGTTCTCCACGGGACTATGAGGAGCAACATGTGTGACATGATTCTCATTCCTTGAGAGGAACATCAAAGCTACCATCCTGAGAGAAACATAAGTAGTAAGGAGTCCCAATCTTAGCTCTATGCCTCCACACAATGTAGAAACATACTTGTAGTGTATGTAATGATCAAGACGGACCCATACTTAGCCAAACATGCATTAGGTTCTCCATGGGACTATGAGGAGCAACATGTGTGACATGATTCTCATTCCTTGAGAGGAACATCAAAGCTACCATCCTGAGAGAAACATAAGTAGTAAGGAGTCCCAATCGTAGCTCTATGCCTCCACACAATGTAGGAACATACTTGTAGTGTATGTAATGATCAAGACGGACCCATACTTAGCCAAATATGCATTAGGTTCTCCATGGGACTATGAGGAGCAACATGTGTGACATGATTCTCATTCCTTGAGAGGAACATCAAAGCTACCATCCTGAGAGAAACATAAGTAGTAAGGAGTCCCAATCTTAGCTCTATGCCTCCACACAATGTAGGAACATACTTGTAGTGTATGTAATGATCAAGACGGACCCATACTTAGCCAAACATGCATTAGGTTCTCCACGGGACTATGAGGAGCAACATGTGTGACATGATTCTCATTCCTTGAGAGGAACATCAAAGCTACCATCCTGAGAGAAACATAAGTAGTAAGGAGTCCCAATCGTAGCTCTATGGCTCCACACAATGTAGAAACATACTTGTAGTGTATGTAATGATCAAGACGGACCCATACTTAGCCAAACATGCATTAGGTTCTCCATGGGACTATGAGGAGCAACATGTGTGACATGATTCTCATTCCTTGAGAGGAACATCAAAGCTACCATCCTGAGAGAAACATAAGTAGTAAGGAGTCCCAATCGTAGCTCTATGCCTCTACACAATGGAGGAACATACTTGTAGTGTATGTAATGATCAAGACGGACCCATACTTAGCCAAACATGCATTAGGTTCTCCATGGGACTATGAGGAGCAACATGTGTGACATGATTCTCATTCCTTGAGAGGAACATCAAAGCTACCATCCTGAGAGAAACATAAGTAGTAAGGAGTCCCAATCGTAGCTCTATGCCTCCACACAATGTAGGAACATACTTGTAGTGTATGTAATGATCAAGACGGACCCATACTTAGCCAAACATGCATTAGGTTCTCCACATGACTATGAGGAGCAACATGTGTGACATGATTCTCATTCCTTGAGAGGAACATCAAAGCTACCATCCTGAGAGAAACATAAGTAGTAAGGAGTCCCAATTGTAGCTCTATGCCTCCACACAATGTAGAAACATACTTGTAGTGTATGTAATGATCAAGACGGATCCATACTTAGCCAAACATGCATTAGGTTCTCCACGGGACTATGGGGAGCAACAGGTGTGACATGATTCTCATTACTTGAGAGGAACATCAAAGCTACCATCCAGAGAGAAACATAAGTAGTAAGGAGTCCCAATCATAGCTCTATGCCTCCACACAATGTAGAAACATACTTGTAGTGAATGTAATGATCAAGACGGACCCATAGTTAGCCAAACATGCATTAGGTTCGCCACAGGACTATGAGGAGCAACATGTGTGACATGATTCTCATTCCTTGAGAGGAACATCAAAGCTACCATCCTGAGAGAAACATAAGTAGTAAGGAGTCCCAATCGTAGCTCTATGCCTCTACACAATGGAGGAACATACTTGTAGTGTATGTAATGATCAAGACGGACCCATACTTAGCCAAACATGCATTAGGTTCTCCATGGGACTATGAGGAGCAACATGTGTGACATGATTCTCATTCCTTGAGAGGAACATCAAAGCTACCATCCTGAGAGAAACATAAGTAGTAAGGAGTCCCAATCGTAGCTCTATGCCTCCACACAATGGAGGAACATACTTGTAGTGTATGTAATGATCAAGACGGACCCATACTTTGCCAAACATGCATTAGGTTCTCCACGGGACTATGAGGAGCAACATGTGTGACATGATTCTCATTCCTTAAGTGGAACATCAAAGCTACCATCCTGAGAGAAACATAAGTAGTAAGGAGTCCCAATCGTAGCTCTATGCCTCTACACAATGGAGGAACATACTTGTAGTGTATGTAATGATCAAGACGGACCCATACTTAGCCAAACATGCATTAGGTTCTCCATGGGACTATGAGGAGCAACATGTGTGACATGATTCTCATTCCTTGAGAGGAACATCAAAGCTACCATCCTGAGAGAAACATAAGTAGTAAGGAGTCCCAATCGTAGCTCTATGCCTCCACACAATGGAGGAACATACTTGTAGTGTATGTAATGATCAAGACGGACCCATACTTAGCCAAACATGCATTAGGTTCTCCACGGGACTATGAGGAGCAACATGTGTGACATGATTCTCATTCCTTGAGAGGAACATCAAAGCTACCATCCTGAGAGAAACATAAGTAGTAAGGAGTCCCAATCTTAGCTCTATGCCTCCACACAATGTAGAAACATACTTGTAGTGTATGTAATGATCAAGACGGACCCATACTTAGCCAAACATGCATTAGGTTCTCCATGGGACTATGAGGAGCAACATGTGTGACATGATTCTCATTCCTTGAGAGGAACATCAAAGCTACCATCCTGAGAGAAACATAAGTAGTAAGGAGTCCCAATCGTAGCTCTATGCCTCCACACAATGTAGGAACATACTTGTAGTGTATGTAATGATCAAGACGGACCCATACTTAGCCAAACATGCATTAGGTTCTCCATGGGACTATGAGGAGCAACATGTGTGACATGATTCTCATTCCTTGAGAGGAACATCAAAGCTACCATCCTGAGAGAAACATAAGTAGTAAGGAGTCCCAATCTTAGCTCTATGCCTCCACACAATGTAGGAACATACTTGTAGTGTATGTAATGATCAAGACGGACCCATACTTAGCCAAACATGCATTAGGTTCTCCACGGGACTATGAGGAGCAACATGTGTGACATGATTCTCATTCCTTGAGAGGAACATCAAAGCTACCATCCTGAGAGAAACATAAGTAGTAAGGAGTCCCAATCGTAGCTCTATGGCTCCACACAATGTAGAAACATACTTGTAGTGTATGTAATGATCAAGACGGACCCATACTTAGCCAAACATGCATTAGGTTCTCCATGGGACTATGAGGAGCAACATGTGTGACATGATTCTCATTCCTTGAGAGGAACATCAAAGCTACCATCCTGAGAGAAACATAAGTAGTAAGGAGTCCCAATCGTAGCTCTATGCCTCTACACAATGGAGGAACATACTTGTAGTGTATGTAATGATCAAGACGGACCCATACTTAGCCAAACATGCATTAGGTTCTCCATGGGACTATGAGGAGCAACATGTGTGACATGATTCTCATTCCTTGAGAGGAACATCAAAGCTACCATCCTGAGAGAAACATAAGTAGTAAGGAGTCCCAATCGTAGCTCTATGCCTCCACACAATGTAGGAACATACTTGTAGTGTATGTAATGATCAAGACGGACCCATACTTAGCCAAACATGCATTAGGTTCTCCACATGACTATGAGGAGCAACATGTGTGACATGATTCTCATTCCTTGAGAGGAACATCAAAGCTACCATCCTGAGAGAAACATAAGTAGTAAGGAGTCCCAATTGTAGCTCTATGCCTCCACACAATGTAGAAACATACTTGTAGTGTATGTAATGATCAAGACGGATCCATACTTAGCCAAACATGCATTAGGTTCTCCACGGGACTATGGGGAGCAACAGGTGTGACATGATTCTCATTACTTGAGAGGAACATCAAAGCTACCATCCAGAGAGAAACATAAGTAGTAAGGAGTCCCAATCATAGCTCTATGCCTCCACACAATGTAGAAACATACTTGTAGTGAATGTAATGATCAAGACGGACCCATAGTTAGCCAAACATGCATTAGGTTCGCCACAGGACTATGAGGAGCAACATGTGTGACATGATTCTCATTCCTTGAGAGGAACATCAAAGCTACCATCCTGAGAGAAACATAAGTAGTAAGGAGTCCCAATCGTAGCACTATGCCTCCATACAATGTAGAAACATACTTGTAGTGTATGTAATGATCAAGACGGACCCATACTTAGCCAAACATGCATTAGGTTCGCCACAGGACTATGAGGAGCAACATGTGTGACATGATTCTCATTCCTTGAGAGGAACATCAATGCTACCATCCTGAGAGAAACATAAGTAGTAAGGAGTCCCAATCGTAGCTCTATGCCTCCTCACAATGTAGAAACATACTTGTAGTGTATGTAATGATCAAGACGGATCCATACTTAGCCAAACATGCATTAGGTTCTCCACGGGACTATGAGGAGCAACATGTGTGACATGATTCTCATTCCTTGAGAGGAACATCAAAGCTACCATCCAGAGAGAAACATAAGTAGTAAGGAGTCCCAATCGTAGCTCTATGCCTCCACACAATGTAGAAACATACTTGTAGTGTATGTAATGATCAAGACGGATCCATACTTAGCCAAACATGCATTAGGTTCTCCACGGGACTATGAGGAGCAACATGTGTGACATGATTCTCATTCCTTGAGAGGAACATCAAAGCTACCATCCAGAGAGAAACATAAGTAGTAAGGAGTCTCAATCGTAGCTCTATGCCTCCACACAATGTAGAAACATACTTGTAGTGTATGTAATGATCAAGACGGACCCATACTTAGCCAAACATGCATTAGGTTCGCCACAGGACTATGAGGAGCAACATGTGATACATGATTCTCATTCCTTGAGAGGAACATCAAAGCTACCATCCTGAGAGAAACATAAGTAGTAAGGAGTCCCAATCGTACTCTATGCCTCCACACAATGTAGGAACATACTTGTAGTGTATGTAATGATCAAGACGGACCTATACTTAGCCAAACATGCATTAGGTTCTCCACGGGACTATGAGGAGCAACATGTGTGACATGATTCTCATTCCTTGAGAGGAACATCAAAGCTACCATCCTGAGAGAAACATAAGTAGTAAGGAGTCCCAATCGTAGCTCTATGGCTCCACACAATGTAGAAACATACTTGTAGTGTATGTAACGATCAAGACGGACCCATACTTAGCCAAACATGCATTAGGTTCTCCATGGGACTATGAGGAGCAACATGTGTGACATGATTCTCATTCCTTGAGAGGAACATCAAAGCTACCATCCTGAGAGAAACATAAGTAGTAAGGAGTCCCAATCGTAGCTCTATGCCTCTACACAATGGAGGAACATACTTGTAGTGTATGTAATGATCAAGACGGACCCATACTTAGCCAAACATGCATTAGGTTCTCCATGGGACTATGAGGAGCAACATGTGTGACATGATTCTCATTCCTTGAGAGGAACATCAAAGCTACCATCCTGAGAGAAACATAAGTAGTAAGGAGTCCCAATCGTAGCTCTATGCCTCCACACAATGTAGGAACATACTTGTAGTGTATGTAATGATCAAGACGGACCCATACTTAGCCAAACATGCATTAGGTTCTCCACATGACTATGAGGAGCAACATGTGTGACATGATTCTCATTCCTTGAGAGGAACATCAAAGCTACCATCCTGAGAGAAACATATGTAGTAAGGAGTCCCAATCGTAGCTCTATGCCTCTACACAATGGAGGAACATACTTGTAGTGTATGTAATGATCAAGACGGACCCATACTTAGCCAAACATGCATTAGGTTCTCCATGGGACTATGAGGAGCAACATGTGTGACATGATTCTCATTCCTTGAGAGGAACATCAAAGCTACCATCCTGAGAGAAACATAAGTAGTAAGGAGTCCCAATCGTAGCTCTATGCCTCCACACAATGTAGGAACATACTTGTAGTGTATGTAATGATCAAGACGGACCCATACTTAGCCAAACATGCATTAGGTTCTCCACATGACTATGAGGAGCAACATGTGTGACATGATTCTCATTCCTTGAGAGGAACATCAAAGCTACCATCCTGAGAGAAACATATGTAGTAAGGAGTCCCAATCGTAGCTCTATGCCTCCACACAATGTAGAAACATACTTGTAGTGTATGTAATGATCAAGACGGATCCATACTTAGCCAAACATGCATTAGGTTCTCCACGGGACTATGAGGAGCAACAGGTGTGACATGATTCTCATTACTTGAGAGGAACATCAAAGCTACCATCCTGAGAGAAACATAAGTAGTAAGGAGTCCCAATCGTAGCTCTATGCCTCCACACAATGGAGGAACATACTTGTAGTGTATGTAATGATCAAGACGGACCCATACTTAGCCAAACATGCATTAGGTTCTCCACGGGACTATGAGGAGCAACATGTGTGACATGATTTCCTTGAGAGGAACATCAAAGCTACCATCCTGAGAGAAACATAAGTAGTAAGGAGTCCCAATCTTAGCTCTATGCCTCCACACAATGTAGAAACATACTTGTAGTGTATGTAATGATCAAGACGGACCCATACTTAGCCAAACATGCATTAGGTTCTCCATGGGACTATGAGGAGCAACATGTGTGACATGATTCTCATTCCTTGAGAGGAACATCAAAGCTACCATCCTGAGAGAAACGTAAGTAGTAAGGAGTCCCAATCGTAGCTCTATGCCTCCACACAATGTAGAAACATACTTGTAGTGTATGTAATGATCAAGACGGACCCATACTTAGCCAAACATGCATTAGGTTATCCACATGACTATGAGGAGCAACATGTGTGACATGATTCTCATTCCTTGAGAGGAACATCAAAGCTACCATCCTGAGAGAAACATAAGTAGTAAGGAGTCCCAATCGTAGCTCTATGCCTCCACACAATGTAGGAACATACTTGTAGTGTATGTAATGATCAAGACGGACCCATACTTAGCCAAACATGCATTAGGTTCTCCACGGGACTATGAGGAGCAACATGTGTGACATGATTCTCATTCCTTGAGAGGAACATCAAAGCTACCATCCAGAGAGAAACATAAGTAGTAAGGAGTCCCAATCGTAGCTCTATGCCTCCACACAATGTAGAAACATACTTGTAGTGTATGTAATGATCAAGACGGACCCATACTTAGCCAAACATGCATTAGGTTCGCCACAGGACTATGAGGAGCAACATGTGTGACATGATTCTCATTCCTTGAGAGGAACATCAAAGCTACCATCCTGAGAGAAACATAAGTAGTAAGGAGTCCCAATCGTAGCTCTATGCCTCCACACAATGGAGGAACATACTTGTAGTGTATGTAATGATCAAGACGGACCCATACTTTGCCAAACATGCATTAGGTTCTCCACGGGACTATGGGGAGCAACATGTGTGACATGATTCTCATTCCTTAAGTGGAACATCAAAGCTACCATCCTGAGAGAAACATAAGTAGTAAGGAGTCCCAATCGTAGCTCTATGCCTCTACACAATGGAGGAACATACTTGTAGTGTATGTAATGATCAAGACGGACCCATACTTAGCCAAACATGCATTAGGTTCTCCATGGGACTATGAGGAGCAACATGTGTGACATGATTCTCATTCCTTGAGAGGAACATCAAAGCTACCATCCTGAGAGAAACATAAGTAGTAAGGAGTCCCAATCGTAGCTCTATGCCTCCACACAATGTAGGAACATACTTGTAGTGTATGTAATGATCAAGACGGACCCATACTTAGCCAAACATGCATTAGGTTCTCCACGGGACTATGAGGAGCAACATGTGTGAGATGATTCTCATTCCTTGAGAGGAACATCAAAGCTACCATCCAGAGAGAAACATAAGTAGTAAGGAGTCCCAATCGTAGCTCTATGCCTCCACACAATGTAGGAACATACTTGTAGTGTATGTAATGATCAAGACGGACCCATACTTAGCCAAACATGCATTAGGTTCTCCATGGGACTATGAGGAGCAACATGTGTGACATGATTCTCATTCCTTGAGAGGAATATCAAAGCTACCATCCTGAGAGAAACATAAGTAGTAAGGAGTCCCAATCGTAGCTCTATGCCTCCACACAATGTAGGAACATACTTGTAGTGTATGTAATGATCAAGACGGACCCATACTTAGCCAAACATGCATTAGGTTCTCCACGGGACTATGAGGAGCAACATGTGTGAGATGATTCTCATTCCTTGAGAGGAACATCAAAGCTACCATCCAGAGAGAAACATAAGTAGTAAGGAGTCCCAATCGTAGCTCTATGCCTCCACACAATGTAGAAACATACTTGTAGTGTATGTAATGATCAAGACGGACCCATACTTAGCCAAACATGCATTAGGTTCGCCACAGGACTATGAGGAGCAACATGTGTGACATGATTCTCATTCCTTGAGAGGAACATCAAAGCTACCATCCTGAGAGAAACATAAGTAGTAAGGAGTCCCAATCGTAGCTCTATGCCTCCACACAATGGAGGAACATACTTGTAGTGTATGTAATGATCAAGACGGACCCATACTTTGCCAAACATGCATTAGGTTCTCCACGGGACTATGAGGAGCAACATGTGTGACATGATTCTCATTCCTTAAGTGGAACATCAAAGCTACCATCCTGAGAGAAACATAAGTAGTAAGGAGTCCCAATCGTAGCTCTATGCCTCTACACAATGGAGGAACATACTTGTAGTGTATGTAATGATCAAGACGGACCCATACTTAGCCAAACATGCATTAGGTTCTCCATGGGACTATGAGGAGCAACATGTGTGACATGATTCTCATTCCTTGAGAGGAACATCAAAGCTACCATCCTGAGAGAAACATAAGTAGTAAGGAGTCCCAATCGTAGCTCTATGCCTCCACACAATGGAGGAACATACTTGTAGTGTATGTAATGATCAAGACGGACCCATACTTAGCCAAACATGCATTAGGTTCTCCACGGGACTATGAGGAGCAACATGTGTGACATGATTCTCATTCCTTGAGAGGAACATCAAAGTTACCATCCTGAGAGAAACATAAGTAGTAAGGAGTCCCAATCGTAGCTCTATGCCTCCACACAATGGAGGAACATACTTGTAGTGTATGTAATGATCAAGACGGACCC
This sequence comes from Erythrophleum ivorense, assembly GCA_026724425.1. Lineage (NCBI taxonomy): Eukaryota > Viridiplantae > Streptophyta > Magnoliopsida > Fabales > Fabaceae > Erythrophleum > Erythrophleum ivorense. The sequence continues at coordinate 9,576,398 of JAIUCV010000066.1, read as the reverse complement.
ATACTTAGCCAAACATGCATTAGGTTCTCCACGGGACTATGAGGAGCAACATGTGTGACATGATTCTCATTCCTTGAGAGGAACATCAAAGTTACCATCCTGAGAGAAACATATGTAGTAAGGAGTCCCAATCGTAGCTCTATGCCTCCACACAATGTAGAAACATACTTGTAGTGTATGTAATGATCAAGACGGATCCATACTTAGCCAAACATGCATTAGGTTCTCCACGGGACTATGAGGAGCAACAGGTGTGACATGATTCTCATTACTTGAGAGGAACATCAAAGCTACCATCCTGAGAGAAACATAAGTAGTAAGGAGTCCCAATCGTAGCTCTATGCCTCCACACAATGGAGGAACATACTTGTAGTGTATGTAATGATCAAGACGGACCCATACTTAGCCAAACATGCATTAGGTTCTCCACGGGACTATGAGGAGCAACATGTGTGACATGATTTCCTTGAGAGGAACATCAAAGCTACCATCCTGAGAGAAACATAAGTAGTAAGGAGTCCCAATCTTAGCTCTATGCCTCCACACAATGTAGAAACATACTTGTAGTGTATGTAATGATCAAGACGGACCCATACTTAGCCAAACATGCATTAGGTTCTCCATGGGACTATGAGGAGCAACATGTGTGACATGATTCTCATTCCTTGAGAGGAACATCAAAGCTACCATCCTGAGAGAAACGTAAGTAGTAAGGAGTCCCAATCGTAGCTCTATGCCTCCACACAATGTAGAAACATACTTGTAGTGTATGTAATGATCAAGACGGACCCATACTTAGCCAAACATGCATTAGGTTCTCCACATGACTATGAGGAGCAACATGTGTGACATGATTCTCATTCCTTGAGAGGAACATCAAAGCTACCATCCTGAGAGAAACATAAGTAGTAAGGAGTCCCAATCGTAGCTCTATGCCTCCACACAATGTAGGAACATACTTGTAGTGTATGTAATGATCAAGACGGACCCATACTTAGCCAAACATGCATTAGGTTCTCCACGGGACTATGAGGAGCAACATGTGTGACATGATTCTCATTCCTTGAGAGGAACATCAAAGCTACCATCCAGAGAGAAACATAAGTAGTAAGGAGTCCCAATCGTAGCTCTATGCCTCCACACAATGTAGAAACATACTTGTAGTGTATGTAATGATCAAGACGGACCCATACTTAGCCAAACATGCATTAGGTTCGCCACAGGACTATGAGGAGCAACATGTGTGACATGATTCTCATTCCTTGAGAGGAACATCAAAGCTACCATCCTGAGAGAAACATAAGTAGTAAGGAGTCCCAATCGTAGCTCTATGCCTCCACACAATGGAGGAACATACTTGTAGTGTATGTAATGATCAAGACGGACCCATACTTTGCCAAACATGCATTAGGTTCTCCACGGGACTATGGGGAGCAACATGTGTGACATGATTCTCATTCCTTAAGTGGAACATCAAAGCTACCATCCTGAGAGAAACATAAGTAGTAAGGAGTCCCAATCGTAGCTCTATGCCTCTACACAATGGAGGAACATACTTGTAGTGTATGTAATGATCAAGACGGACCCATACTTAGCCAAACATGCATTAGGTTCTCCATGGGACTATGAGGAGCAACATGTGTGACATGATTCTCATTCCTTGAGAGGAACATCAAAGCTACCATCCTGAGAGAAACATAAGTAGTAAGGAGTCCCAATCGTAGCTCTATGCCTCCACACAATGTAGGAACATACTTGTAGTGTATGTAATGATCAAGACGGACCCATACTTAGCCAAACATGCATTAGGTTCTCCACGGGACTATGAGGAGCAACATGTGTGAGATGATTCTCATTCCTTGAGAGGAACATCAAAGCTACCATCCAGAGAGAAACATAAGTAGTAAGGAGTCCCAATCGTAGCTCTATGCCTCCACACAATGTAGGAACATACTTGTAGTGTATGTAATGATCAAGACGGACCCATACTTAGCCAAACATGCATTAGGTTCTCCATGGGACTATGAGGAGCAACATGTGTGACATGATTCTCATTCCTTGAGAGGAATATCAAAGCTACCATCCTGAGAGAAACATAAGTAGTAAGGAGTCCCAATCGTAGCTCTATGCCTCCACACAATGTAGGAACATACTTGTAGTGTATGTAATGATCAAGACGGACCCATACTTAGCCAAACATGCATTAGGTTCTCCACGGGACTATGAGGAGCAACATGTGTGAGATGATTCTCATTCCTTGAGAGGAACATCAAAGCTACCATCCAGAGAGAAACATAAGTAGTAAGGAGTCCCAATCGTAGCTCTATGCCTCCACACAATGTAGAAACATACTTGTAGTGTATGTAATGATCAAGACGGACCCATACTTAGCCAAACATGCATTAGGTTCGCCACAGGACTATGAGGAGCAACATGTGTGACATGATTCTCATTCCTTGAGAGGAACATCAAAGCTACCATCCTGAGAGAAACATAAGTAGTAAGGAGTCCCAATCGTAGCTCTATGCCTCCACACAATGGAGGAACATACTTGTAGTGTATGTAATGATCAAGACGGACCCATACTTTGCCAAACATGCATTAGGTTCTCCACGGGACTATGAGGAGCAACATGTGTGACATGATTCTCATTCCTTAAGTGGAACATCAAAGCTACCATCCTGAGAGAAACATAAGTAGTAAGGAGTCCCAATCGTAGCTCTATGCCTCTACACAATGGAGGAACATACTTGTAGTGTATGTAATGATCAAGACGGACCCATACTTAGCCAAACATGCATTAGGTTCTCCATGGGACTATGAGGAGCAACATGTGTGACATGATTCTCATTCCTTGAGAGGAACATCAAAGCTACCATCCTGAGAGAAACATAAGTAGTAAGGAGTCCCAATCGTAGCTCTATGCCTCCACACAATGGAGGAACATACTTGTAGTGTATGTAATGATCAAGACGGACCCATACTTAGCCAAACATGCATTAGGTTCTCCACGGGACTATGAGGAGCAACATGTGTGACATGATTCTCATTCCTTGAGAGGAACATCAAAGCTACCATCCTGAGAGAAACATAAGTAGTAAGGAGTCCCAATCTTAGCTCTATGCCTCCACACAATGTAGAAACATACTTGTAGTGTATGTAATGATCATGACGGACCCATACTTAGCCAAACATGCATTAGGTTCTCCATGGGACTATGAGGAGCAACATGTGTGACATGATTCTCATTCCTTGAGAGGAACATCAAAGCTACCATCCTGAGAGAAACATAAGTAGTAAGGAGTCCCAATCGTAGCTCTATGCCTCCACACAATGTAGAAACATACTTGTAGTGTATGTAATGATCAAGACGGACCCATACTTAGCCAAACATGCATTAGGTTCTCCATGGGACTATGAGGAGCAACATGTGATACATGATTCTCATTCCTTGAGAGGAACATCAAAGCTACCATCCTGAGAGAAACATAAGTAGTAAGGAGTCCCAATCGTACTCTATGCCTCCACACAATGTAGGAACATACTTGTAGTGTATGTAATGATCAAGACGGACCCATACTTAGCCAAACATGCATTAGGTTCTCCACGGGACTATGAGGAGCAACATGTGTGACATGATTCTCATTCCTTGAGAGGAACATCAAAGCTACCATCCTGAGAGAAACATAAGTAGTAAGGAGTCCCAATCGTAGCTCTATGCCTCCTCACAATGTAGAAACATACTTGTAGTGTATGTAATGATCAAGACGGATCCATACTTAGCCAAACATGCATTAGGTTCTCCACGGGACTATGAGGAGCAACATGTGTGACATGATTCTCATTCCTTGAGAGGAACATCAAAGCTACCATCCTGAGAGAAACATAAGTAGTAAGGAGTCCCAATCGTAGCTCTATGCCTCCACACAATGTAGGAACATACTTGTAGTGTATGTAATGATCAAGACGGACCCATACTTAGCCAAACATGCATTAGGTTCTCCACATGACTATGAGGAGCAACATGTGTGACATGATTCTCATTCCTTGAGAGGAACATCAAAGCTACCATCCTGAGAGAAACATAAGTAGTAAGGAGTCCCAATCGTAGCACTATGCCTCCACACAATGTAGAAACATACTTGTAGTGTATGTAATGATCAAGACGGATCCATACTTAGCCAAACATGCATTAGGTTCTCCACGGGACTATGAGGAGCAACAGGTGTGACATGATTCTCATTACTTGAGAGGAACATCAAAGCTACCATCCAGAGACAAACATAAGTAGTAAGGAGTCCCAATCAAAGCTCTATGCCTCCACACAATGTAGAAACATACTTGTAGTGAATGTAATGATCAAGACGGACCCATACTTAGCCAAACATGCATTAGGTTCGCCACAGGACTATGAGGAGCAACATGTGTGACATGATTCTCATTCCTTGAGAGGAACATCAAAGCTACCATCCTGAGAGAAACATAAGTAGTAAGGAGTCCCAATCGTAGCACTATGCCTCCATACAATGTAGAAACATACTTGTAGTGTATGTAATGATCAAGACGGATCCATACTTAGCCAAACATGCATTAGGTTCGCCACAGGACTATGAGGAGCAACATGTGTGACATGATTCTCATTCCTTGAGAGGAACATCAAAGCTACCATCCAGAGAGAAACATAAGTAGTAAGGAGTCCCAATCGTAGCTCTATGCCTCCACACAATGTAGAAACATACTTGTAGTGTATGTAATGATCAAGACGGATCCATACTTAGCCAAACATGCATTAGGTTCTCCACGGGACTATGAGGAGCAACATGTGTGACATGATTCTCATTCCTTGAGAGGAACATCAAAGCTACCATCCAGAGAGAAACATAAGTAGTAAGGAGTCTCAATCGTAGCTCTATGCCTCCACACAATGTAGAAACATACTTGTAGTGTATGTAATGATCAAGACGGACCCATACTTAGCCAAACATGCATTAGGTTCGCCACAGGACTATGAGGAGCAACATGTGATACATGATTCTCATTCCTTGAGAGGAACATCAAAGCTACCATCCTGAGAGAAACATAAGTAGTAAGGAGTCCCAATCGTAGCTCTATGCCTCCACACAATGTAGAAACATACTTGTAGTGTACGTAATGATCAAGACGGACCCATACTTAGCCAAACATGCATTAGGTTCTCCATGGTACTATGAGGAGCAACATGTGTGACATGATTCTCATTCCTTGAGAGGAACATCAAAGCTACCATCCTGAGAGAAACGTAAGTAGTAAGGAGTCCCAATCGTAGCTCTATGCCTCCACACAATGTAGAAACATACTTGTAGTGTATGTAATGATCAAGACGGACCCATACTTAGCCAAACATGCATTAGGTTCTCCACATGACTATGAGGAGCAACATGTGTGACATGATTCTCATTCCTTGAGAGGAACATCAAAGCTACCATCCTGAGAGAAACATAAGTAGTAAGGAGTCCTAATCGTAGCTCTATGCCTCCACACAATGGAGGAACATACTTGTAGTGTATGTAATGATCAAGACGGACCCATACTTAGCCAAACATGCATTAGGTTCTCCACGGGACTATGAGGAGCAACATGTGTGACATGATTCTCATTCCTTAAGAGGAACATCAAAGCTACCATCCTGAGAGAAACATAAGTAGTAAGGAGTCCCAATCTTAGCTCTATGCCTCCACACAATGTAGAAACATACTTGTAGTGTATGTAATGATCAAGACGGACCCATACTTAGCCAAACATGCATTAGGTTCTCCACATGACTATGAGGAGCAACATGTGTGACATGATTCTCATTCCTTGAGAGGAACATCAAAGCTACCATCCTGAGAGAAACATAAGTAGTAAGGAGTCCCAATCGTAGCTCTATGCCTCCACACAATGTAGGAACATACTTGTAGTGTATGTAATGATCAAGACGGACCCATACTTAGCCAAACATGCATTAGGTTCTCCACGGGACTATGAGGAGCAACATGTGTGACATGATTCTCATTCCTTGAGAGGAACATCAAAGCTACCATCCTGAGAGAAACATAAGTAGTAAGGAGTCCCAATCGTAGCTCTATGCCTCCACACAATGTAGGAACATACTTGTAGTGTATGTAATGATCAAGACGGACCCATACTTAGCCAAACATGCATTAGGTTCTCCACGGGACTATGAGGAGCAACATGTGTGACATGATTCTCATTCCTTGAGAGGAACATCAAAGCTACCATCCTGAGAGAAACATAAGTAGTAAGGAGTCCCAATCGTAGCTCTATGCCTCCACACAATGGAGGAACATACTTGTAGTGTATGTAATGATCAAGACGGACCCATACTTAGCCAAACATGCATTAGGTTCTCCACGGGACTATGAGGAGCAACATGTGTGACATGATTCTCATTCCTTGAGAGGAACATCAAAGCTACCATCCTGAGAGAAACATAAGTAGTAAGGAGTCCCAATCGTAGCTCTATGCCTCCACACAATGTAGAAACATACTTGTAGTGTACGTAAAGATCAAGACGGACCCATACTTAGCCAAACATGCATTAGGTTCTCCATGGGACTATGAGGAGCAACATGTGTGACATGATTCTCATTCCTTGAGAGGAACATCAAAGCTACCATCCTGAGAGAAACGTAAGTAGTAAGGAGTCCCAATCGTAGCTCTATGCCTCCACACAATGTAGAAACATACTTGTAGTGTATGTAATGATCAAGACGGACCCATACTTAGCCAAACATGCATTAGGTTCTCCACATGACTATGAGGAGCAACATGTGTGACATGATTCTCATTCCTTGAGAGGAATATCAAAGCTACCATCCTGAGAGAAACATAAGTAGTAAGGAGTCCCAATCGTAGCTCTATGCCTCCACACAATGTAGGAACATACTTGTAGTGTATGTAATGATCAAGACGGACCCATACTTAGCCAAACATGCATTAGGTTCTCCACGGGACTATGAGGAGCAACATGTGTGAGATGATTCTCATTCCTTGAGAGGAACATCAAAGCTACCATCCAGAGAGAAACATAAGTAGTAAGGAGTCCCAATCGTAGCTCTATGCCTCCACACAATGTAGAAACATACTTGTAGTGTATGTAATGATCAAGACGGACCCATACTTAGCCAAACATGCATTAGGTTCGCCACAGGACTATGAGGAGCAACATGTGTGACATGATTCTCATTCCTTGAGAGGAACATCAAAGCTACCATCCTGAGAGAAACATAAGTAGTAAGGAGTCCCAATCGTAGCTCTATGCCTCCACACAATGGAGGAACATACTTGTAGTGTATGTAATGATCAAGACGGACCCATACTTTGCCAAACATGCATTAGGTTCTCCACGGGACTATGAGGAGCAACATGTGTGACATGATTCTCATTCCTTAAGTGGAACATCAAAGCTACCATCCTGAGAGAAACATAAGTAGTAAGGAGTCCCAATCGTAGCTCTATGCCTCTACACAATGGAGGAACATACTTGTAGTGTATGTAATGATCAAGACGGACCCATACTTAGCCAAACATGCATTAGGTTCTCCATGGGACTATGAGGAGCAACATGTGTGACATGATTCTCATTCCTTGAGAGGAACATCAAAGCTACCATCCTGAGAGAAACATAAGTAGTAAGGAGTCCCAATCGTAGCTCTATGCCTCCACACAATGGAGGAACATACTTGTAGTGTATGTAATGATCAAGACGGACCCATACTTAGCCAAACATGCATTAGGTTCTCCACGGGACTATGAGGAGCAACATGTGTGACATGATTCTCATTCCTTGAGAGGAACATCAAAGCTACCATCCTGAGAGAAACATAAGTAGTAAGGAGTCCCAATCTTAGCTCTATGCCTCCACACAATGTAGAAACATACTTGTAGTGTATGTAATGATCATGACGGACCCATACTTAGCCAAACATGCATTAGGTTCTCCATGGGACTATGAGGAGCAACATGTGTGACATGATTCTCATTCCTTGAGAGGAACATCAAAGCTACCATCCTGAGAGAAACATAAGTAGTAAGGAGTCCCAATCATAGCTCTATGCCTCCACACAATGTAGGAACATACTTGTAGTGTATGTAATGATCAAGACGGACCCATACTTAGCCAAACATGCATTAGGTTCTCCACGGGACTATGAGGAGCAACATGTGTGACATGATTCTCATTCCTTGAGAGGAACATCAAAGCTACCATCCTGAGAGAAACATAAGTAGTAAGGAGTCCCAATCTTAGCTCTATGCCTCCACACAATGTAGGAACATACTTGTAGTGTATGTAATGATCAAGACGGACCCATACTTAGCCAAACATGCATTAGGTTCTCCACGGGACTATGAGGAGCAACATGTGTGACATGATTCTCATTCCTTGAGAGGAACATCAAAGCTACCATCCTGAGAGAAACATAAGTAGTAAGGAGTCCCAATCGTAGCTCTATGGCTCCACACAATGTAGAAACATACTTGTAGTGTATGTAATGATCAAGACGGACCCATACTTAGCCAAACATGCATTAGGTTCTCCATGGGACTATGAGGAGCAACATGTGTGACATGATTCTCATTCCTTGAGAGGAACATCAAAGCTACCATCCTGAGAGAAACATAAGTAGTAAGGAGTCCCAATCGTAGCTCTATGCCTCTACACAATGGAGGAACATACTTGTAGTGTATGTAATGATCAAGACGGACCCATACTTAGCCAAACATGCATTAGGTTCTCCATGGGACTATGAGGAGCAACATGTGTGACATGATTCTCATTCCTTGAGAGGAACATCAAAGCTACCATCCTGAGAGAAACATAAGTAGTAAGGAGTCCCAATCGTAGCTCTATGCCTCCACACAATGTAGGAACATACTTGTAGTGTATGTAATGATCAAGACGGACCCATACTTAGCCAAACATAGCCAAACATGCATTAGGTTCTCCACATGACTATGAGGAGCAACATGTGTGACATGATTCTCATTCCTTGAGAGGAACATCAAAGCTACCATCCTGAGAGAAACATAAGTAGTAAGGAGTCCCAATCGTAGCACTATGCCTCCACACAATGTAGAAACATACTTGTAGTGTATGTAATGATCAAGACGGATCCATACTTAGCCAAACATGCATTAGGTTCTCCACGGGACTATGAGGAGCAACAGGTGTGACATGATTCTCATTACTTGAGAGGAACATCAAAGCTACCATCCAGAGACAAACATAAGTAGTAAGGAGTCCCAATCAAAGCTCTATGCCTCCACACAATGTAGAAACATACTTGTAGTGAATGTAATGATCAAGACGGACCCATACTTAGCCAAACATGCATTAGGTTCGCCACAGGACTATGAGGAGCAACATGTGTGACATGATTCTCATTCCTTGAGAGGAACATCAAAGCTACCATCCTGAGAGAAACATAAGTAGTAAGGAGTCCCAATCGTAGCACTATGCCTCCATACAATGTAGAAACATACTTGTAGTGTATGTAATGATCAAGACGGACCCATACTTAGCCAAACATGCATTAGGTTCGCCACAGGACTATGAGGAGCAACATGTGTGACATGATTCTCATTCCTTGAGAGGAACATCAATGCTACCATCCTGAGAGAAACATAAGTAGTAAGGAGTCCCAATCGTAGCTCTATGCCTCCTCACAATGTAGAAACATACTTGTAGTGTATGTAATGATCAAGACGGATCCATACTTAGCCAAACATGCATTAGGTTCTCCACGGGACTATGAGGAGCAACATGTGTGACATGATTCTCATTCCTTGAGAGGAACATCAAAGCTACCATCCAGAGAGAAACATAAGTAGTAAGGAGTCCCAATCGTAGCTCTATGCCTCCACACAATGTAGAAACATACTTGTAGTGTATGTAATGATCAAGACGGATCCATACTTAGCCAAACCTGCATTAGGTTCTCCACGGGACTATGAGGAGCAACATGTGTGACATGATTCTCATTCCTTGAGAGGAACATCAAAGCTACCATCCAGAGAGAAACATAAGTAGTAAGGAGTCTCAATCGTAGCTCTATGCCTCCACACAATGTAGAAACATACTTGTAGTGTATGTAATGATCAAGACGGACCCATACTTAGCCAAACATGCATTAGGTTCGCCACAGGACTATGAGGAGCAACATGTGATACATGATTCTCATTCCTTGAGAGGAACATCAAAGCTACCATCCTGAGAGAAACATAAGTAGTAAGGAGTCCCAATCGTAGCTCTATGCCTCCACACAATGTAGGAACATACTTGTAGTGTATGTAATGATCAAGACGGACCCATACTTAGCCAAACATGCATTAGGTTCTCCACGGGACTAGGAGGAGCAACATGTGTGAGATGATTCTCATTCCTTGAGAGGAACATCAAAGCTACCATCCAGAGAGAAACATAAGTAGTAAGGAGTCCCAATCGTAGCTCTATGCCTCCACACAATGTAGAAACATACTTGTAGTGTATGTAATGATCAAGACGGACCCATACTTAGCCAAACATGCATTAGGTTCGCCACAGGACTATGAGGAGCAACATGTGTGACATGATTCTCATTCCTTGAGAGGAACATCAAAGCTACCATCCTGAGAGAAACATAAGTAGTAAGGAGTCCCAATCGTAGCTCTATGCCTCCACACAATGGAGGAACATACTTGTAGTGTATGTAATGATCAAGACGGACCCATACTTTGCCAAACATGCATTAGGTTCTCCACGGGACTATGAGGAGCAACATGTGTGACATGATTCTCATTCCTTGAGTGGAACATCAAAGCTACCATCCTGAGAGAAACATAAGTAGTAAGGAGTCCCAATCTTAGCTCTATGCCTCCACACAATGTAGGAACATACTTGTAGTGTATGTAATGATCAAGACGGACCCATACTTAGCCAAACATGCATTAGGTTCGCCACAGGACTATGAGGAGCAACATGTGTGACATGATTCTCATTCCTTGAGAGGAACATCAAAGCTACCATCCTGAGAGAAACATAAGTAGTAAGGAGTCCCAATCGTAGCACTATGCCTCCATACAATGTAGAAACATACTTGTAGTGTATGTAATGATCAAGACGGACCCATACTTAGCCAAACATGCATTAGGTTCGCCACAGGACTATGAGGAGCAACATGTGTGACATGATTCTCATTCCTTGAGAGGAACATCAATGCTACCATCCTGAGAGAAACATAAGTAGTAAGGAGTCCCAATCGTAGCTCTATGCCTCCTCACAATGTAGAAACATACTTGTAGTGTATGTAATGATCAAGACGGATCCATACTTAGCCAAACATGCATTAGGTTCTCCACGGGACTATGAGGAGCAACATGTGTGACATGATTCTCATTCCTTGAGAGGAACATCAAAGCTACCATCCAGAGAGAAACATAAGTAGTAAGGAGTCCCAATCGTAGCTCTATGCCTCCACACAATGTAGAAACATACTTGTAGTGTATGTAATGATCAAGACGGATCCATACTTAGCCAAACCTGCATTAGGTTCTCCACGGGACTATGAGGAGCAACATGTGTGACATGATTCTCATTCCTTGAGAGGAACATCAAAGCTACCATCCAGAGAGAAACATAAGTAGTAAGGAGTCTCAATCGTAGCTCTATGCCTCCACACAATGTAGAAACATACTTGTAGTGTATGTAATGATCAAGACGGACCCATACTTAGCCAAACATGCATTAGGTTCGCCACAGGACTATGAGGAGCAACATGTGATACATGATTCTCATTCCTTGAGAGGAACATCAAAGCTACCATCCTGAGAGAAACATAAGTAGTAAGGAGTCCCAATCGTAGCTCTATGCCTCCACACAATGTAGGAACATACTTGTAGTGTATGTAATGATCAAGACGGACCCATACTTAGCCAAACATGCATTAGGTTCTCCACGGGACTAGGAGGAGCAACATGTGTGAGATGATTCTCATTCCTTGAGAGGAACATCAAAGCTACCATCCAGAGAGAAACATAAGTAGTAAGGAGTCCCAATCGTAGCTCTATGCCTCCACACAATGTAGAAACATACTTGTAGTGTATGTAATGATCAAGACGGACCCATACTTAGCCAAACATGCATTAGGTTCGCCACAGGACTATGAGGAGCAACATGTGTGACATGATTCTCATTCCTTGAGAGGAACATCAAAGCTACCATCCTGAGAGAAACATAAGTAGTAAGGAGTCCCAATCGTAGCTCTATGCCTCCACACAATGGAGGAACATACTTGTAGTGTATGTAATGATCAAGACGGACCCATACTTTGCCAAACATGCATTAGGTTCTCCACGGGACTATGAGGAGCAACATGTGTGACATGATTCTCATTCCTTGAGAGGAACATCAAAGCTACCATCCAGAGACAAACATAAGTAGTAAGGAGTCCCAATCAAAGCTCTATGCCTCCACACAATGTAGAAACATACTTGTAGTGAATGTAATGATCAAGACGGACCCATACTTAGCCAAACATGCATTAGGTTCGCCACAGGACTATGAGGAGCAACATGTGTGACATGATTCTCATTCCTTGAGAGGAACATCAAAGCTACCATCCTGAGAGAAACATAAGTAGTAAGGAGTCCCAATCGTAGCACTATGCCTCCATACAATGTAGAAACATACTTGTAGTGTATGTAATGATCAAGACGGACCCATACTTAGCCAAACATGCATTAGGTTCGCCACAGGACTATGAGGAGCAACATGTGTGACATGATTCTCATTCCTTGAGAGGAACATCAATGCTACCATCCTGAGAGAAACATAAGTAGTAAGGAGTCCCAATCGTAGCTCTATGCCTCCTCACAATGTAGAAACATACTTGTAGTGTATGTAATGATCAAGACGGATCCATACTTAGCCAAACATGCATTAGGTTCTCCACGGGACTATGAGGAGCAACATGTGTGACATGATTCTCATTCCTTGAGAGGAACATCAAAGCTACCATCCAGAGAGAAACATAAGTAGTAAGGAGTCCCAATCGTAGCTCTATGCCTCCACACAATGTAGAAACATACTTGTAGTGTATGTAATGATCAAGACGGATCCATACTTAGCCAAACCTGCATTAGGTTCTCCACGGGACTATGAGGAGCAACATGTGTGACATGATTCTCATTCCTTGAGAGGAACATCAAAGCTACCATCCAGAGAGAAACATAAGTAGTAAGGAGTCTCAATCGTAGCTCTATGCCTCCACACAATGTAGAAACATACTTGTAGTGTATGTAATGATCAAGACGGACCCATACTTAGCCAAACATGCATTAGGTTCGCCACAGGACTATGAGGAGCAACATGTGATACATGATTCTCATTCCTTGAGAGGAACATCAAAGCTACCATCCTGAGAGAAACATAAGTAGTAAGGAGTCCCAATCGTAGCTCTATGCCTCCACACAATGTAGGAACATACTTGTAGTGTATGTAATGATCAAGACGGACCCATACTTAGCCAAACATGCATTAGGTTCTCCACGGGACTAGGAGGAGCAACATGTGTGAGATGATTCTCATTCCTTGAGAGGAACATCAAAGCTACCATCCAGAGAGAAACATAAGTAGTAAGGAGTCCCAATCGTAGCTCTATGCCTCCACACAATGTAGAAACATACTTGTAGTGTATGTAATGATCAAGACGGACCCATACTTAGCCAAACATGCATTAGGTTCGCCACAGGACTATGAGGAGCAACATGTGTGACATGATTCTCATTCCTTGAGAGGAACATCAAAGCTACCATCCTGAGAGAAACATAAGTAGTAAGGAGTCCCAATCGTAGCTCTATGCCTCCACACAATGGAGGAACATACTTGTAGTGTATGTAATGATCAAGACGGACCCATACTTTGCCAAACATGCATTAGGTTCTCCACGGGACTATGAGGAGCAACATGTGTGACATGATTCTCATTCCTTGAGTGGAACATCAAAGCTACCATCCTGAGAGAAACATAAGTAGTAAGGAGTCCCAATCTTAGCTCTATGCCTCCACACAATGTAGGAACATACTTGTAGTGTATGTAATGATCAAGACGGACCCATACTTAGCCAAACATGCATTAGGTTCGCCACAGGACTATGAGGAGCAACATGTGTGACATGATTCTCATTCCTTGAGAGGAACATCAAAGCTACCATCCTGAGAGAAACATAAGTAGTAAGGAGTCCCAATCGTAGCACTATGCCTCCATACAATGTAGAAACATACTTGTAGTGTATGTAATGATCAAGACGGACCCATACTTAGCCAAACATGCATTAGGTTCGCCACAGGACTATGAGGAGCAACATGTGTGACATGATTCTCATTCCTTGAGAGGAACATCAATGCTACCATCCTGAGAGAAACATAAGTAGTAAGGAGTCCCAATCGTAGCTCTATGCCTCCTCACAATGTAGAAACATACTTGTAGTGTATGTAATGATCAAGACGGATCCATACTTAGCCAAACATGCATTAGGTTCTCCACGGGACTATGAGGAGCAACATGTGTGACATGATTCTCATTCCTTGAGAGGAACATCAAAGCTACCATCCAGAGAGAAACATAAGTAGTAAGGAGTCCCAATCGTAGCTCTATGCCTCCACACAATGTAGAAACATACTTGTAGTGTATGTAATGATCAAGACGGATCCATACTTAGCCAAACCTGCATTAGGTTCTCCACGGGACTATGAGGAGCAACATGTGTGACATGATTCTCATTCCTTGAGAGGAACATCAAAGCTACCATCCAGAGAGAAACATAAGTAGTAAGGAGTCTCAATCGTAGCTCTATGCCTCCACACAATGTAGAAACATACTTGTAGTGTATGTAATGATCAAGACGGACCCATACTTAGCCAAACATGCATTAGGTTCGCCACAGGACTATGAGGAGCAACATGTGATACATGATTCTCATTCCTTGAGAGGAACATCAAAGCTACCATCCTGAGAGAAACATAAGTAGTAAGGAGTCCCAATCGTAGCTCTATGCCTCCACACAATGTAGGAACATACTTGTAGTGTATGTAATGATCAAGACGGACCCATACTTAGCCAAACATGCATTAGGTTCTCCACGGGACTAGGAGGAGCAACATGTGTGAGATGATTCTCATTCCTTGAGAGGAACATCAAAGCTACCATCCAGAGAGAAACATAAGTAGTAAGGAGTCCCAATCGTAGCTCTATGCCTCCACACAATGTAGAAACATACTTGTAGTGTATGTAATGATCAAGACGGACCCATACTTAGCCAAACATGCATTAGGTTCGCCACAGGACTATGAGGAGCAACATGTGTGACATGATTCTCATTCCTTGAGAGGAACATCAAAGCTACCATCCTGAGAGAAACATAAGTAGTAAGGAGTCCCAATCGTAGCTCTATGCCTCCACACAATGGAGGAACATACTTGTAGTGTATGTAATGATCAAGACGGACCCATACTTTGCCAAACATGCATTAGGTTCTCCACGGGACTATGAGGAGCAACATGTGTGACATGATTCTCATTCCTTGAGTGGAACATCAAAGCTACCATCCTGAGAGAAACATAAGTAGTAAGGAGTCCCAATCTTAGCTCTATGCCTCCACACAATGTAGGAACATACTTGTAGTGTATGTAATGATCAAGACGGACCCATACTTAGCCAAACATGCATTAGGTTCGCCACAGGACTATGAGGAGCAACATGTGTGACATGATTCTCATTCCTTGAGAGGAACATCAATGCTACCATCCTGAGAGAAACATAAGTAGTAAGGAGTCCCAATCGTAGCTCTATGCCTCCTCACAATGTAGAAACATACTTGTAGTGTATGTAATGATCAAGACGGATCCATACTTAGCCAAACATGCATTAGGTTCTCCACGGGACTATGAGGAGCAACATGTGTGACATGATTCTCATTCCTTGAGAGGAACATCAAAGCTACCATCCAGAGAGAAACATAAGTAGTAAGGAGTCCCAATCGTAGCTCTATGCCTCCACACAATGTAGAAACATACTTGTAGTGTATGTAATGATCAAGACGGATCCATACTTAGCCAAACCTGCATTAGGTTCTCCACGGGACTATGAGGAGCAACATGTGTGACATGATTCTCATTCCTTGAGAGGAACATCAAAGCTACCATCCAGAGAGAAACATAAGTAGTAAGGAGTCTCAATCGTAGCTCTATGCCTCCACACAATGTAGAAACATACTTGTAGTGTATGTAATGATCAAGACGGACCCATACTTAGCCAAACATGCATTAGGTTCGCCACAGGACTATGAGGAGCAACATGTGATACATGATTCTCATTCCTTGAGAGGAACATCAAAGCTACCATCCTGAGAGAAACATAAGTAGTAAGGAGTCCCAATCGTAGCTCTATGCCTCCACACAATGTAGGAACATACTTGTAGTGTATGTAATGATCAAGACGGACCCATACTTAGCCAAACATGCATTAGGTTCTCCACGGGACTAGGAGGAGCAACATGTGTGAGATGATTCTCATTCCTTGAGAGGAACATCAAAGCTACCATCCAGAGAGAAACATAAGTAGTAAGGAGTCCCAATCGTAGCTCTATGCCTCCACACAATGTAGAAACATACTTGTAGTGTATGTAATGATCAAGACGGACCCATACTTAGCCAAACATGCATTAGGTTCGCCACAGGACTATGAGGAGCAACATGTGTGACATGATTCTCATTCCTTGAGAGGAACATCAAAGCTACCATCCTGAGAGAAACATAAGTAGTAAGGAGTCCCAATCGTAGCTCTATGCCTCCACACAATGGAGGAACATACTTGTAGTGTATGTAATGATCAAGACGGACCCATACTTTGCCAAACATGCATTAGGTTCTCCACGGGACTATGAGGAGCAACATGTGTGACATGATTCTCATTCCTTGAGTGGAACATCAAAGCTACCATCCTGAGAGAAACATAAGTAGTAAGGAGTCCCAATCTTAGCTCTATGCCTCCACACAATGTAGGAACATACTTGTAGTGTATGTAATGATCAAGACGGACCCATACTTAGCCAAACATGCATTAGGTTCTCCACGGGACTATGAGGAGCAACATGTGTGACATGATTCTCATTCCTTGAGAGGAACATCAATGCTACCATCCTGAGAGAAACATAAGTAGTAAGGAGTCCCAATCGTAGCTCTATGCCTCCTCACAATGTAGAAACATACTTGTAGTGTATGTAATGATCAAGACGGATCCATACTTAGCCAAACATGCATTAGGTTCTCCACGGGACTATGAGGAGCAACAGGTGTGACATGATTCTCATTACTTGAGAGGAACATCAAAGCTACCATCCAGAGACAAACATAAGTAGTAAGGAGTCCCAATCAAAGCTCTATGCCTCCACACAATGTAGAAACATACTTGTAGTGAATGTAATGATCAAGACGGACCCATACTTAGCCAAACATGCATTAGGTTCGCCACAGGACTATGAGGAGCAACATGTGTGACATGATTCTCATTCCTTGAGAGGAACATCAAAGCTACCATCCTGAGAGAAACATAAGTAGTAAGGAGTCCCAATCGTAGCACTATGCCTCCATACAATGTAGAAACATACTTGTAGTGTATGTAATGATCAAGACGGACCCATACTTAGCCAAACATGCATTAGGTTCGCCACAGGACTATGAGGAGCAACATGTGTGACATGATTCTCATTCCTTGAGAGGAACATCAATGCTACCATCCTGAGAGAAACATAAGTAGTAAGGAGTCCCAATCGTAGCTCTATGCCTCCTCACAATGTAGAAACATACTTGTAGTGTATGTAATGATCAAGACGGATCCATACTTAGCCAAACATGCATTAGGTTCTCCACGGGACTATGAGGAGCAACATGTGTGACATGATTCTCATTCCTTGAGAGGAACATCAAAGCTACCATCCAGAGAGAAACATAAGTAGTAAGGAGTCCCAATCGTAGCTCTATGCCTCCACACAATGTAGAAACATACTTGTAGTGTATGTAATGATCAAGACGGATCCATACTTAGCCAAACCTGCATTAGGTTCTCCACGGGACTATGAGGAGCAACATGTGTGACATGATTCTCATTCCTTGAGAGGAACATCAAAGCTACCATCCAGAGAGAAACATAAGTAGTAAGGAGTCTCAATCGTAGCTCTATGCCTCCACACAATGTAGAAACATACTTGTAGTGTATGTAATGATCAAGACGGACCCATACTTAGCCAAACATGCATTAGGTTCGCCACAGGACTATGAGGAGCAACATGTGATACATGATTCTCATTCCTTGAGAGGAACATCAAAGCTACCATCCTGAGAGAAACATAAGTAGTAAGGAGTCCCAATCGTAGCTCTATGCCTCCACACAATGTAGGAACATACTTGTAGTGTATGTAATGATCAAGACGGACCCATACTTAGCCAAACATGCATTAGGTTCTCCACGGGACTAGGAGGAGCAACATGTGTGAGATGATTCTCATTCCTTGAGAGGAACATCAAAGCTACCATCCAGAGAGAAACATAAGTAGTAAGGAGTCCCAATCGTAGCTCTATGCCTCCACACAATGTAGAAACATACTTGTAGTGTATGTAATGATCAAGACGGACCCATACTTAGCCAAACATGCATTAGGTTCGCCACAGGACTATGAGGAGCAACATGTGTGACATGATTCTCATTCCTTGAGAGGAACATCAAAGCTACCATCCTGAGAGAAACATAAGTAGTAAGGAGTCCCAATCGTAGCTCTATGCCTCCACACAATGGAGGAACATACTTGTAGTGTATGTAATGATCATGACGGACCCATACTTAGCCAAACATGCATTAGGTTCTCCATGGGACTATGAGGAGCAACATGTGTGACATGATTCTCATTCCTTGAGAGGAACATCAAAGCTACCATCCTGAGAGAAACATAAGTAGTAAGGAGTCCCAATCATAGCTCTATGCCTCCACACAATGTAGGAACATACTTGTAGTGTATGTAATGATCAAGACGGACCCATACTTAGCCAAACATGCATTAGGTTCTCCACGGGACTATGAGGAGCAACATGTGTGACATGATTCTCATTCCTTGAGAGGAACATCAAAGCTACCATCCTGAGAGAAACATAAGTAGTAAGGAGTCCCAATCTTAGCTCTATGCCTCCACACAATGTAGGAACATACTTGTAGTGTATGTAATGATCAAGACGGACCCATACTTAGCCAAACATGCATTAGGTTCTCCACGGGACTATGAGGAGCAACATGTGTGACATGATTCTCATTCCTTGAGAGGAACATCAAAGCTACCATCCTGAGAGAAACATAAGTAGTAAGGAGTCCCAATCGTAGCTCTATGGCTCCACACAATGTAGAAACATACTTGTAGTGTATGTAATGATCAAGACGGACCCATACTTAGCCAAACATGCATTAGGTTCTCCATGGGACTATGAGGAGCAACATGTGTGACATGATTCTCATTCCTTGAGAGGAACATCAAAGCTACCATCCTGAGAGAAACATAAGTAGTAAGGAGTCCCAATCGTAGCTCTATGCCTCTACACAATGGAGGAACATACTTGTAGTGTATGTAATGATCAAGACGGACCCATACTTAGCCAAACATGCATTAGGTTCTCCATGGGACTATGAGGAGCAACATGTGTGACATGATTCTCATTCCTTGAGAGGAACATCAAAGCTACCATCCTGAGAGAAACATAAGTAGTAAGGAGTCCCAATCGTAGCTCTATGCCTCCACACAATGTAGGAACATACTTGTAGTGTATGTAATGATCAAGACGGACCCATACTTAGCCAAACATAGCCAAACATGCATTAGGTTCTCCACATGACTATGAGGAGCAACATGTGTGACATGATTCTCATTCCTTGAGAGGAACATCAAAGCTACCATCCTGAGAGAAACATAAGTAGTAAGGAGTCCCAATCGTAGCACTATGCCTCCACACAATGTAGAAACATACTTGTAGTGTATGTAATGATCAAGACGGATCCATACTTAGCCAAACATGCATTAGGTTCTCCACGGGACTATGAGGAGCAACAGGTGTGACATGATTCTCATTACTTGAGAGGAACATCAAAGCTACCATCCAGAGACAAACATAAGTAGTAAGGAGTCCCAATCAAAGCTCTATGCCTCCACACAATGTAGAAACATACTTGTAGTGAATGTAATGATCAAGACGGACCCATACTTAGCCAAACATGCATTAGGTTCGCCACAGGACTATGAGGAGCAACATGTGTGACATGATTCTCATTCCTTGAGAGGAACATCAAAGCTACCATCCTGAGAGAAACATAAGTAGTAAGGAGTCCCAATCGTAGCACTATGCCTCCATACAATGTAGAAACATACTTGTAGTG
Source organism: Erythrophleum ivorense (assembly GCA_026724425.1). Lineage (NCBI taxonomy): Eukaryota > Viridiplantae > Streptophyta > Magnoliopsida > Fabales > Fabaceae > Erythrophleum > Erythrophleum ivorense. The sequence goes on along the minus strand of JAIUCV010000066.1, from coordinate 9,555,910 downwards.
TATGTAATGATCAAGACGGACCCATACTTAGCCAAACATGCATTAGGTTCGCCACAGGACTATGAGGAGCAACATGTGTGACATGATTCTCATTCCTTGAGAGGAACATCAATGCTACCATCCTGAGAGAAACATAAGTAGTAAGGAGTCCCAATCGTAGCTCTATGCCTCCTCACAATGTAGAAACATACTTGTAGTGTATGTAATGATCAAGACGGATCCATACTTAGCCAAACATGCATTAGGTTCTCCACGGGACTATGAGGAGCAACATGTGTGACATGATTCTCATTCCTTGAGAGGAACATCAAAGCTACCATCCAGAGAGAAACATAAGTAGTAAGGAGTCCCAATCGTAGCTCTATGCCTCCACACAATGTAGAAACATACTTGTAGTGTATGTAATGATCAAGACGGATCCATACTTAGCCAAACCTGCATTAGGTTCTCCACGGGACTATGAGGAGCAACATGTGTGACATGATTCTCATTCCTTGAGAGGAACATCAAAGCTACCATCCAGAGAGAAACATAAGTAGTAAGGAGTCTCAATCGTAGCTCTATGCCTCCACACAATGTAGAAACATACTTGTAGTGTATGTAATGATCAAGACGGACCCATACTTAGCCAAACATGCATTAGGTTCGCCACAGGACTATGAGGAGCAACATGTGATACATGATTCTCATTCCTTGAGAGGAACATCAAAGCTACCATCCTGAGAGAAACATAAGTAGTAAGGAGTCCCAATCGTAGCTCTATGCCTCCACACAATGTAGGAACATACTTGTAGTGTATGTAATGATCAAGACGGACCCATACTTAGCCAAACATGCATTAGGTTCTCCACGGGACTAGGAGGAGCAACATGTGTGAGATGATTCTCATTCCTTGAGAGGAACATCAAAGCTACCATCCAGAGAGAAACATAAGTAGTAAGGAGTCCCAATCGTAGCTCTATGCCTCCACACAATGTAGAAACATACTTGTAGTGTATGTAATGATCAAGACGGACCCATACTTAGCCAAACATGCATTAGGTTCGCCACAGGACTATGAGGAGCAACATGTGTGACATGATTCTCATTCCTTGAGAGGAACATCAAAGCTACCATCCTGAGAGAAACATAAGTAGTAAGGAGTCCCAATCGTAGCTCTATGCCTCCAAAGCTACCATCCTGAGAGAAACATAAGTAGTAAGGAGTTCCAATCATAGCTCTATGCCTCCACACAATGTAGAAACATACTTGTAGTGTATGTAATGATCAAGACGGACCCATACTTAGCCAAACATGCATTAGGTTCTCCACATGACTATGAGGAGCAACATGTGTGACATGATTCTCATTCCTTGAGACGAACATCAAAGCTACCATCCTGAGAGAAACATAAGTAGTAAGGAGTCCCAATCGTAGCTCTATGCCTCCACACAATGGAGGAACATACTTGTAGTGTATGTAATGATCAAGACGGACCCATACTTAGCCAAACATGCATTAGGTTCTCCACGGGACTATGAGGAGCAACATGTGTGACATGATTCTCATTCCTTGAGAGGAACATCAAAGCTACCATCCTGAGAGAAACATAAGTAGTAAGGAGTCCCAATCTTAGCTCTATGCCTCCACACAATGTAGAAACATACTTGTAGTGTATGTAATGATCATGACGGACCCATACTTAGCCAAACATGCATTAGGTTCTCCATGGGACTATGAGGAGCAACATGTGTGACATGATTCTCATTCCTTGAGAGGAACATCAAAGCTACCATCCTGAGAGAAACATAAGTAGTAAGGAGTCCCAATCATAGCTCTATGCCTCCACACAATGTAGGAACATACTTGTAGTGTATGTAATGATCAAGACGGACCCATACTTAGCCAAACATGCATTAGGTTCTCCACGGGACTATGAGGAGCAACATGTGTGACATGATTCTCATTCCTTGAGAGGAACATCAAAGCTACCATCCTGAGAGAAACATAAGTAGTAAGGAGTCCCAATCTTAGCTCTATGCCTCCACACAATGTAGGAACATACTTGTAGTGTATGTAATGATCAAGACGGACCCATACTTAGCCAAACATGCATTAGGTTCTCCACGGGACTATGAGGAGCAACATGTGTGACATGATTCTCATTCCTTGAGAGGAACATCAAAGCTACCATCCTGAGAGAAACATAAGTAGTAAGGAGTCCCAATCGTAGCTCTATGGCTCCACACAATGTAGAAACATACTTGTAGTGTATGTAATGATCAAGACGGACCCATACTTAGCCAAACATGCATTAGGTTCTCCATGGGACTATGAGGAGCAACATGTGTGACATGATTCTCATTCCTTGAGAGGAACATCAAAGCTACCATCCTGAGAGAAACATAAGTAGTAAGGAGTCCCAATCGTAGCTCTATGCCTCTACACAATGGAGGAACATACTTGTAGTGTATGTAATGATCAAGACGGACCCATACTTAGCCAAACATGCATTAGGTTCTCCATGGGACTATGAGGAGCAACATGTGTGACATGATTCTCATTCCTTGAGAGGAACATCAAAGCTACCATCCTGAGAGAAACATAAGTAGTAAGGAGTCCCAATCGTAGCTCTATGCCTCCACACAATGTAGGAACATACTTGTAGTGTATGTAATGATCAAGACGGACCCATACTTAGCCAAACATGCATTAGGTTCTCCACATGACTATGAGGAGCAACATGTGTGACATGATTCTCATTCCTTGAGAGGAACATCAAAGCTACCATCCTGAGAGAAACATAAGTAGTAAGGAGTCCCAATCGTAGCACTATGCCTCCACACAATGTAGAAACATACTTGTAGTGTATGTAATGATCAAGACGGATCCATACTTAGCCAAACATGCATTAGGTTCTCCACGGGACTATGAGGAGCAACAGGTGTGACATGATTCTCATTACTTGAGAGGAACATCAAAGCTACCATCCAGAGAGAAACATAAGTAGTAAGGAGTCCCAATCAAAGCTCTATGCCTCCACACAATGTAGAAACATACTTGTAGTGAATGTAATGATCAAGACGGACCCATACTTAGCCAAACATGCATTAGGTTCGCCACAGGACTATGAGGAGCAACATTTGTGACATGATTCTCATTCCTTGAGAGGAACATCAAAGCTACCATCCTGAGAGAAACATAAGTAGTAAGGAGTCCCAATCGTAGCACTATGCCTCCATACAATGTAGAAACATACTTGTAGTGTATGTAATGATCAAGACGGACCCATACTTAGCCAAACATGCATTAGGTTCGCCACAGGACTATGAGGAGCAACATGTGTGACATGATTCTCATTCCTTGAGAGGAACATCAATGCTACCATCCTGAGAGAAACATAAGTAGTAAGGAGTCCCAATCGTAGCTCTATGCCTCCTCACAATGTAGAAACATACTTGTAGTGTATGTAATGATCAAGACGGATCCATACTTAGCCAAACATGCATTAGGTTCTCCACGGGACTATGAGGAGCAACATGTGTGACATGATTCTCATTCCTTGAGAGGAACATCAAAGCTACCATCCAGAGAGAAACATAAGTAGTAAGGAGTCCCAATCGTAGCTCTATGCCTCCACACAATGTAGAAACATACTTGTAGTGTATGTAATGATCAAGACGGATCCATACTTAGCCAAACATGCATTAGGTTCTCCACGGGACTATGAGGAGCAACATGTGTGACATGATTCTCATTCCTTGAGAGGAACATCAAAGCTACCATCCAGAGAGAAACATAAGTAGTAAGGAGTCTCAATCGTAGCTCTATGCCTCCACACAATGGAGGAACATACTTGTAGTGTATGTAATGATCAAGACGGACCCATACTTAGCCAAACATGCATTAGGTTCTCCACGGGACTATGAGGAGCAACATGTGTGACATGATTCTCATTCCTTGAGAGGAACATCAAAGCTACCATCCTGAGAGAAACATAAGTAGTAAGGAGTCCCAATCTTAGCTCTATGCCTCCACACAATGTAGAAACATACTTGTAGTGTATGTAATGATCATGACGGACCCATACTTAGCCAAACATGCATTAGGTTCTCCATGGGACTATGAGGAGCAACATGTGTGACATGATTCTCATTCCTTGAGAGGAACATCAAAGCTACCATCCTGAGAGAAACATAAGTAGTAAGGAGTCCCAATCATAGCTCTATGCCTCCACACAATGTAGGAACATACTTGTAGTGTATGTAATGATCAAGACGGACCCATACTTAGCCAAACATGCATTAGGTTCTCCACGGGACTATGAGGAGCAACATGTGTGACATGATTCTCATTCCTTGAGAGGAACATCAAAGCTACCATCCTGAGAGAAACATAAGTAGTAAGGAGTCCCAATCTTAGCTCTATGCCTCCACACAATGTAGGAACATACTTGTAGTGTATGTAATGATCAAGACGGACCCATACTTAGCCAAACATGCATTAGGTTCTCCACGGGACTATGAGGAGCAACATGTGTGACATGATTCTCATTCCTTGAGAGGAACATCAAAGCTACCATCCTGAGAGAAACATAAGTAGTAAGGAGTCCCAATCGTAGCTCTATGGCTCCACACAATGTAGAAACATACTTGTAGTGTATGTAATGATCAAGACGGACCCATACTTAGCCAAACATGCATTAGGTTCTCCATGGGACTATGAGGAGCAACATGTGTGACATGATTCTCATTCCTTGAGAGGAACATCAAAGCTACCATCCTGAGAGAAACATAAGTAGTAAGGAGTCCCAATCGTAGCTCTATGCCTCTACACAATGGAGGAACATACTTGTAGTGTATGTAATGATCAAGACGGACCCATACTTAGCCAAACATGCATTAGGTTCTCCATGGGACTATGAGGAGCAACATGTGTGACATGATTCTCATTCCTTGAGAGGAACATCAAAGCTACCATCCTGAGAGAAACATAAGTAGTAAGGAGTCCCAATCGTAGCTCTATGCCTCCACACAATGTAGGAACATACTTGTAGTGTATGTAATGATCAAGACGGACCCATACTTAGCCAAACATGCATTAGGTTCTCCACATGACTATGAGGAGCAACATGTGTGACATGATTCTCATTCCTTGAGAGGAACATCAAAGCTACCATCCTGAGAGAAACATAAGTAGTAAGGAGTCCCAATCGTAGCACTATGCCTCCACACAATGTAGAAACATACTTGTAGTGTATGTAATGATCAAGACGGATCCATACTTAGCCAAACATGCATTAGGTTCTCCACGGGACTATGAGGAGCAACAGGTGTGACATGATTCTCATTACTTGAGAGGAACATCAAAGCTACCATCCAGAGAGAAACATAAGTAGTAAGGAGTCCCAATCAAAGCTCTATGCCTCCACACAATGTAGAAACATACTTGTAGTGAATGTAATGATCAAGACGGACCCATACTTAGCCAAACATGCATTAGGTTCGCCACAGGACTATGAGGAGCAACATTTGTGACATGATTCTCATTCCTTGAGAGGAACATCAAAGCTACCATCCTGAGAGAAACATAAGTAGTAAGGAGTCCCAATCGTAGCACTATGCCTCCATACAATGTAGAAACATACTTGTAGTGTATGTAATGATCAAGACGGACCCATACTTAGCCAAACATGCATTAGGTTCGCCACAGGACTATGAGGAGCAACATGTGTGACATGATTCTCATTCCTTGAGAGGAACATCAATGCTACCATCCTGAGAGAAACATAAGTAGTAAGGAGTCCCAATCGTAGCTCTATGCCTCCTCACAATGTAGAAACATACTTGTAGTGTATGTAATGATCAAGACGGATCCATACTTAGCCAAACATGCATTAGGTTCTCCACGGGACTATGAGGAGCAACATGTGTGACATGATTCTCATTCCTTGAGAGGAACATCAAAGCTACCATCCAGAGAGAAACATAAGTAGTAAGGAGTCCCAATCGTAGCTCTATGCCTCCACACAATGTAGAAACATACTTGTAGTGTATGTAATGATCAAGACGGATCCATACTTAGCCAAACATGCATTAGGTTCTCCACGGGACTATGAGGAGCAACATGTGTGACATGATTCTCATTCCTTGAGAGGAACATCAAAGCTACCATCCAGAGAGAAACATAAGTAGTAAGGAGTCTCAATCGTAGCTCTATGCCTCCACACAATGTAGAAACATACTTGTAGTGTATGTAATGATCAAGACGGACCCATACTTAGCCAAACATGCATTAGGTTCGCCACAGGAATATGAGGAGCAACATGTGATACATGATTCTCATTCCTTGAGAGGAACATCAAAGCTACCATCCTGAGAGAAACATAAGTAGTAAGGAGTCCCAATCGTAGCTCTATGCCTCCACACAATATAGGAACATACTTGTAGTGTATGTAATGATCAAGACGGACCCATACTTAGCCAAACATGCATTAGGTTCTCCACGGGACTATGAGGAGCAACATGTGTGAGATGATTCTCATTCCTTGAGAGGAACATCAAAGCTACCATCCAGAGAGAAACATAAGTAGTAAGGAGTCCCAATCGTAGCTCTATGCCTCCACACAATGTAGAAACATACTTGTAGTGTATGTAATGATCAAGACGGACCCATACTTAGCCAAACATGCATTAGGTTCGCCACAGGACTATGAGGAGCAACATGTGTGACATGATTCTCATTCCTTGAGAGGAACATCAAAGCTACCATCCTGAGAGAAACATAAGTAGTAAGGAGTCCCAATCGTAGCTCTATGCCTCCACACAATGGAGGAACATACTTGTAGTGTATGTAATGATCAAGACGGACCCATACTTTGCCAAACATGCATTAGGTTCTCCACGGGACTATGAGGAGCAACATGTGTGACATGATTCTCATTCCTTAAGTGGAACATCAAAGCTACCATCCTGAGAGAAACATAAGTAGTAAGGAGTCCCAATCGTAGCTCTATGCCTCTACACAATGGAGGAACATACTTGTAGTGTATGTAATGATCAAGACGGACCCATACTTAGCCAAACATGCATTAGGTTCTCCATGGGACTATGAGGAGCAACATGTGTGACATGATTCTCATTCCTTGAGAGGAACATCAAAGCTACCATCCTGAGAGAAACATAAGTAGTAAGGAGTCCCAATCGTAGCTCTATGCCTCCACACAATGGAGGAACATACTTGTAGTGTATGTAATGATCAAGACGGACCCATACTTAGCCAAACATGCATTAGGTTCTCCACGGGACTATGAGGAGCAACATGTGTGACATGATTCTCATTCCTTGAGAGGAACATCAAAGCTACCATCCTGAGAGAAACATAAGTAGTAAGGAGTCCCAATCTTAGCTCTATGCCTCCACACAATGTAGGAACATACTTGTAGTGTATGTAATGATCAAAACGGACCCATACTTAGCCAAACATGCATTAGGTTCTCCACGGGACTATGAGGAGCAACATGTGTGACATGATTCTCATTCCTTGAGAGGAACATCAAAGCTACCATCCTGAGAGAAACATAAGTAGTAAGGAGTCCCAATCGTAGCTCTATGGCTCCACACAATGTAGAAACATACTTGTAGTGTATGTAATGATCAAGACGGACCCATACTTAGCCAAACATGCATTAGGTTCTCCATGGGACTATGAGGAGCAACATGTGTGACATGATTCTCATTCCTTGAGAGGAACATCAAAGCTACCATCCTGAGAGAAACATAAGTAGTAAGGAGTCCCAATCATAGCTCTATGCCTCCACACAATGTAGAAACATACTTGTAGTGTATGTAATGATCAAGACGGACCCATACTTAGCCAAACATGCATTAGGTTCTCCACATGACTATGAGGAGCAACATGTGTGACATGATTCTCATTCCTTGAGACGAACATCAAAGCTACCATCCTGAGAGAAACATAAGTAGTAAGGAGTCCCAATCGTAGCTCTATGCCTCCACACAATGGAGGAACATACTTGTAGTGTATGTAATGATCAAGACGGACCCATACTTAGCCAAACATGCATTAGGTTCTCCACGGGACTATGAGGAGCAACATGTGTGACATGATTCTCATTCCTTGAGAGGAACATCAAAGCTACCATCCTGAGAGAAACATAAGTAGTAAGGAGTCCCAATCTTAGCTCTATGCCTCCACACAATGTAGAAACATACTTGTAGTGTATGTAATGATCATGACGGACCCATACTTAGCCAAACATGCATTAGGTTCTCCATGGGACTATGAGGAGCAACATGTGTGACATGATTCTCATTCCTTGAGAGGAACATCAAAGCTACCATCCTGAGAGAAACATAAGTAGTAAGGAGTCCCAATCATAGCTCTATGCCTCCACACAATGTAGGAACATACTTGTAGTGTATGTAATAATCAAGACGGACCCATACTTAGCCAAACATGCATTAGGTTCTCCACGGGACTATGAGGAGCAACATGTGTGACATGATTCTCATTCCTTGAGAGGAACATCAAAGCTACCATCCTGAGAGAAACATAAGTAGTAAGGAGTCCCAATCTTAGCTCTATGCCTCCACACAATGTAGGAACATACTTGTAGTGTATGTAATGATCAAGACGGACCCATACTTAGCCAAACATGCATTAGGTTCTCCACGGGACTATGAGGAGCAACATGTGTGACATGATTCTCATTCCTTGAGAGGAACATCAAAGCTACCATCCTTAGAGAAACATAAGTAGTAAGGAGTCCCAATCGTAGCTCTATGGCTCCACACAATGTAGAAACATACTTGTAGTGTATGTAATGATCAAGACGGACCCATACTTAGCCAAACATGCATTAGGTTCTCCATGGGACTATGAGGAGCAACATGTGTGACATGATTCTCATTCCTTGAGAGGAACATCAAAGCTACCATCCTGAGAGAAACATAAGTAGTAAGGAGTCCCAATCGTAGCTCTATGCCTCTACACAATGGAGGAACATACTTGTAGTGTATGTAATGATCAAGACGGACCCATACTTAGCCAAACATGCATTAGGTTCTCCATGGGACTATGAGGAGCAACATGTGTGACATGATTCTCATTCCTTGAGAGGAACATCAAAGCTACCATCCTGAGAGAAACATAAGTAGTAAGGAGTCCCAATCTTAGCTCTATGCCTCCACACAATGTAGGAACATACTTGTAGTGTATGTAATGATCAAGACGGACCCATACTTAGCCAAACATGCATTAGGTTCTCCACGGGACTATGAGGAGCAACATGTGTGACATGATTCTCATTCCTTGAGAGGAACATCAAAGCTACCATCCTGAGAGAAACATAAGTAGTAAGGAGTCCCAATCGTAGCTCTATGGCTCCACACAATGTAGAAACATACTTGTAGTGTATGTAATGATCAAGACGGACCCATACTTAGCCAAACATGCATTAGGTTCTCCATGGGACTATGAGGAGCAACATGTGTGACATGATTCTCATTCCTTGCGAGGAACATCAAAGCTACCATCCTGAGAGAAACATAAGTAGTAAGGAGTCCCAATCGTAGCTCTATGCCTCCACACAATGTAGAAACATACTTGTAGTGTATGTAATGATCAAGACGGACCCATACTTAGCCAAACATGCATTAGGTTCTGCAGGGGACTATGAGGACCAACATGTGTGACATGATTCTCATTCCTTGAGAGGAACATCAAAGCTACCATCCTGAGAGAAACATAAGTAGTAAGGAGTCCCAATCGTAGCTCTATGCCTCCACACAATGTAGGAACATACTTGTAGTGTATGTAATGATCAAGACGGACCCATACTTAGCCAAACATGCATTAGGTTCTCCATGGGACTATGAGGAGCAACATGTGTGACATGATTCTCATTCCTTGAGAGGAACATCAAACCTACCATCCTGAGAGAAACTTAAGTAGTAAGGAGTCCCAATCGTAGCTCTATGCCTCCACACAATGTATGAACATACTTGTAGTGTATGTAATGATCAAGACGGACCCATACTTAGCCAAACATACATTAGGTTCTCCACGGGACTATGAGGAGCAACATGTGTGACATGATTCTCATTCCTTGAGAGGAACATCAAAGCTACCATTCTGAGAGAAACATAAGTAGTAAGGAGTCCCAATCGTAGCTCTATGCCTCCACACAATGTAGAAACATACTTGTAGTGTATGTAATGATCAAGACGGACCCATACTTAGCCAAACATGCATTAGGTTCTCCAGGGGACTATGAGGACCAACATGTGTGACATGATTCTCATTCCTTGAGAGGAACATCAAAGCTACCATCCTGAGAGAAACATAAGTAGTAAGGAGTCCCAATCGTAGCTCTATGCCTCCACACAATGTAGGAACATACTTGTAGTGTATGTAATGATCAAGACGGACCCATACTTAGCCAAACATGCATTAGGTTCTCCATGGGACTATGAGGAGCAACATGTGTGACATGATTCTCATTCCTTGAGAGGAACATCAAACCTACCATCCTGAGAGAAACATAAGTAGTAAGGAGTCCCAATCGTAGCCCTATGCCTCCACACAATGTATGAACATACTTGTAGTGTATGTAATGATCAAGACGGACCCATACTTAGCCAAACATACATTAGGTTCTCCACGGGACTATGAGGAGCAACATGTGTGACATGATTCTCATTCCTTGAGAGGAACATCAAAGATACCATCCTGAGAGAAACATAAGTAGTAAGGAGTCCCAATCGTAGCTCTATGCCTCCACACAATGTAGGAACAAACTTGTAGTGTATGTAATGATCATGACGGACCCATACTTAGCCAAACATGCATTAGGTTCTCCATGGGACTATGAGGAGCAACATGTGTGACATGATTCTCATTCCTTGAGAGGAACATCAAAGCTACCATCCTGAGAGAAACATAAGTAGTAAGGAGTCCCAATCATAGCTCTATGCCTCCACACAATGTAGGAACATACTTGTAGTGTATGTAATAATCAAGACGGACCCATACTTAGCCAAACATGCATTAGGTTCTCCACGGGACTATGAGGAGCAACATGTGTGACATGATTCTCATTCCTTGAGAGGAACATCAAAGCTACCATCCTGAGAGAAACATAAGTAGTAAGGAGTCCCAATCTTAGCTCTATGCCTCCACACAATGTAGGAACATACTTGTAGTGTATGTAATGATCAAGACGGACCCATACTTAGCCAAACATGCATTAGGTTCTCCACGGGACTATGAGGAGCAACATGTGTGACATGATTCTCATTCCTTGAGAGGAACATCAAAGCTACCATCCTGAGAGAAACATAAGTAGTAAGGAGTCCCAATCGTAGCTCTATGGCTCCACACAATGTAGAAACATACTTGTAGTGTATGTAATGATCAAGACGGACCCATACTTAGCCAAACATGCATTAGGTTCTCCATGGGACTATGAGGAGCAACATGTGTGACATGATTCTCATTCCTTGAGAGGAACATCAAAGCTACCATCCTGAGAGAAACATAAGTAGTAAGGAGTCCCAATCGTAGCTCTATGCCTCTACACAATGGAGGAACATACTTGTAGTGTATGTAATGATCAAGACGGACCCATACTTAGCCAAACATGCATTAGGTTCTCCATGGGACTATGAGGAGCAACATGTGTGACATGATTCTCATTCCTTGAGAGGAACATCAAAGCTACCATCCTGAGAGAAACATAAGTAGTAAGGAGTCCCAATCTTAGCTCTATGCCTCCACACAATGTAGGAACATACTTGTAGTGTATGTAATGATCAAGACGGACCCATACTTAGCCAAACATGCATTAGGTTCTCCACGGGACTATGAGGAGCAACATGTGTGACATGATTCTCATTCCTTGAGAGGAACATCAAAGCTACCATCCTGAGAGAAACATAAGTAGTAAGGAGTCCCAATCGTAGCTCTATGGCTCCACACAATGTAGAAACATACTTGTAGTGTATGTAATGATCAAGACGGACCCATACTTAGCCAAACATGCATTAGGTTCTCCATGGGACTATGAGGAGCAACATGTGTGACATGATTCTCATTCCTTGCGAGGAACATCAAAGCTACCATCCTGAGAGAAACATAAGTAGTAAGGAGTCCCAATCGTAGCTCTATGCCTCCACACAATGTAGAAACATACTTGTAGTGTATGTAATGATCAAGACGGACCCATACTTAGCCAAACATGCATTAGGTTCTGCAGGGGACTATGAGGACCAACATGTGTGACATGATTCTCATTCCTTGAGAGGAACATCAAAGCTACCATCCTGAGAGAAACATAAGTAGTAAGGAGTCCCAATCGTAGCTCTATGCCTCCACACAATGTAGGAACATACTTGTAGTGTATGTAATGATCAAGACGGACCCATACTTAGCCAAACATGCATTAGGTTCTCCATGGGACTATGAGGAGCAACATGTGTGACATGATTCTCATTCCTTGAGAGGAACATCAAACCTACCATCCTGAGAGAAACTTAAGTAGTAAGGAGTCCCAATCGTAGCTCTATGCCTCCACACAATGTATGAACATACTTGTAGTGTATGTAATGATCAAGACGGACCCATACTTAGCCAAACATACATTAGGTTCTCCACGGGACTATGAGGAGCAACATGTGTGACATGATTCTCATTCCTTGAGAGGAACATCAAAGCTACCATTCTGAGAGAAACATAAGTAGTAAGGAGTCCCAATCGTAGCTCTATGCCTCCACACAATGTAGAAACATACTTGTAGTGTATGTAATGATCAAGACGGACCCATACTTAGCCAAACATGCATTAGGTTCTCCAGGGGACTATGAGGACCAACATGTGTGACATGATTCTCATTCCTTGAGAGGAACATCAAAGCTACCATCCTGAGAGAAACATAAGTAGTAAGGAGTCCCAATCGTAGCTCTATGCCTCCACACAATGTAGGAACATACTTGTAGTGTATGTAATGATCAAGACGGACCCATACTTAGCCAAACATGCATTAGGTTCTCCATGGGACTATGAGGAGCAACATGTGTGACATGATTCTCATTCCTTGAGAGGAACATCAAACCTACCATCCTGAGAGAAACATAAGTAGTAAGGAGTCCCAATCGTAGCCCTATGCCTCCACACAATGTATGAACATACTTGTAGTGTATGTAATGATCAAGACGGACCCATACTTAGCCAAACATACATTAGGTTCTCCACGGGACTATGAGGAGCAACATGTGTGACATGATTCTCATTCCTTGAGAGGAACATCAAAGATACCATCCTGAGAGAAACATAAGTAGTAAGGAGTCCCAATCGTAGCTCTATGCCTCCACACAATGTAGGAACAAACTTGTAGTGTATGTAATGATCAAGACTGACCCATACTTAGCCAAACATGCATTAGGTTCTCCACGGGACTATGAGGAGCAACATGTGTGACATGATTCTCATTCCTTGAGAGGAACATCAAAGCTACCATCCTGAGAGAAACATAAGTAGTAAGGAGTCCCAATCGTAGCTCTATGCCTCCACACAATGTAGAAACATACTTGTAGTGTATGTAATGATCAAGACGGACCCATACTTAGCCAAACATGCATTAGGTTCTGCAGGGGACTATGAGGACCAACATGTGTGACATGATTCTCATTCCTTGAGAGGAACATCAAAGCTACCATCCTGAGAGAAACATAAGTAGTAAGGAGTCCCAATCGTAGCTCTATGCCTCCACACAATGTAGGAACATACTTGTAGTGTATGTAATGATCAAGACGGACCCATACTTAGCCAAACATGCATTAGGTTCTCCACGGGACTATGAGGAGCAACATGTGTGACATGATTCTCATTCCTTGAGAGGAACATCAAAGCTACCATCCTGAGAGAAACATAAGTAGTAAGGAGTCCCAATCGTAGCTCTATGGCTCCACACAATGTAGAAACATACTTGTAGTGTATGTAATGATCAAGACGGACCCATACTTAGCCGAACATGCATTAGGTTCTCCAAGGGACTATGAGGAGCAACATGTGTGACATGATTCTCATTCCTTGAGAGGAACATCAAAGCTACCATTCTGAGAGAAACTTAAGTAGTAAGGAGTCCCAATCGTAGCCCTATGCCTCCACACAATGTAGAAACATACTTGTAGTGTATGTAATGATCAAGACGGACCCATACTTAGCCAAACATACATTAGGTTCTCCACGGGACTATGAGGAGCAACATGTGTGACATGATTCTCATTCCTTGAGAGGAACATCAAAGATACCATCCTGAGAGAAACATAAGTAGTAAGGAGTCCCAATCGTAGCTCTATGCCTCCACACAATGTAGAAACATACTTGTAGTGTATGTAATGATCAAGACGGATCCATACTTAGCCAAAAATGCATTAGGTTCTCCACGGGACTATGAGGAGCAACATGTGTGACATGATTCTTATTCCTTGAGAGGAACATCAAAACTACCATTCTGAGAGAAACATAAGTAGTAAGGAGTCCCAATCGTAGCTCTATGCCTCCACACAATGTAGAAACATACTTGTAGTGTATGTAATGATCAAGACGGACCCATACTTAGCCAAACATGCATTAGGTTCTCCAGGGGACTATGAGGACCAACATGTGTGACATGATTCTCATTCCTTGAGAGGAACATCAAAGCTACCATCCTGAGAGAAACATAAGTAGTAAGGAGTCCCAATCGTAGCTCTATGCCTCCACACAATGTAGGAACATACTTGTAGTGTATGTAATGATCAAGACGGACCCATACTTAGCCAAACATGCATTAGGTTCTCCACGGGACTATGAGGAGCAACATGTGTGACATGATTCTCATTCCTTGAGAGGAACATCAAAGCTACCATCCTGAGAGAAACATAAGTAGTAAGGAGTCCCAATCGTAGCTCTATGGCTCCACACAATGTAGAAACATACTTGTAGTGTATGTAATGATCAAGACGGACCCATACTTAGCCGAACATGCATTAGGTTATCCAAGGGACTATGAGGAGCAACATGTGTGACATGATTCTCATTCCTTGAGAGGAACATCAAAGCTACCATTCTGAGAGAAACATAAGTAGTAAGGAGTCCCAATCGTAGCTCTATGCCTCCACACAATGTAGAAACATACTTGTAGTGTATGTAATGATCAAGACGGATCCATACTTAGCCAAACATGCATTAGGTTCTCCACGGGACTATGAGGAGCAACATGTGTGACATGATTCTCATTCCTTGAGAGGAACATCAAAGCTACCATCCTGAGAGAAACATAAGTAGTAAGGAGTCCCAATCGTAGCTCTATGGCTCCACACAATGTAGAAACATACTTGTAGTGTATGTAATGATCAAGACGGATCCATACTTAGCCAAAAATGCATTAGGTTCTCCACGGGACTATGAGGAGCAACATGTGTGACATGATTCTTATTCCTTGAGAGGAACATCAAAACTACCATCCTGAGAGAAACATAAGTAGTAAGGAGTCCCAATCGTAGCTCTATGCCTCCACACAATGTAGAAACATACTTGTAGTGTATGTAATGATCAAGACGGACCCATACTTAGCCAAACATGCATTAGGTTCTCCAGGGGACTATGAGGACCAACATGTGTGACATGATTCTCATTCCTTGAGAGGAACATCAAAGCTACCATCCTGAGAGAAACATAAGTAGTAAGGAGTCCCAATCGTAGCTCTATGCCTCCACACAATGTAGGAACATACTTGTAGTGTATGTAATGATCAAGACGGACCCATACTTAGCCAAACATGCATTAGGTTCTCCACGGGACTATGAGGAGCAACATGTGTGACATGATTCTCATTCCTTGAGAGGAACATCAAAGCTACCATCCTGAGAGAAACATAAGTAGTAAGGAGTCCCAATCGTAGCTCTATGGCTCCACACAATGTAGAAACATACTTGTAGTGTATGTAATGATCAAGACGGACCCATACTTAGCCGAACATGCATTAGGTTATCCAAGGGACTATGAGGAGCAACATGTGTGACATGATTCTCATTCCTTGAGAGGAACATCAAAGCTACCATTCTGAGAGAAACATAAGTAGTAAGGAGTCCCAATCGTAGCTCTATGCCTCCACACAATGTAGAAACATACTTGTAGTGTATGTAATGATCAAGACGGATCCATACTTAGCCAAACATGCATTAGGTTCTCCACGGGACTATGAGGAGCAACATGTGTGACATGATTCTCATTCCTTGAGAGGAACATCAAAGCTACCATCCTGAGAGAAACATAAGTAGTAAGGAGTCCCAATCGTAGCTCTATGGCTCCACACAATGTAGAAACATACTTGTAGTGTATGTAATGATCAAGACGGATCCATACTTAGCCAAAAATGCATTAGGTTCTCCACGGGACTATGAGGAGCAACATGTGTGACATGATTCTTATTCCTTGAGAGGAACATCAAAACTACCATCCTGAGAGAAACATAAGTAGTAAGGAGTCCCAATCGTAGCTCTATGGCTCCACACAATGTAGAAACATACTTGTAGTGTATGTAATGATCAAGACGGACCCATACTTAGCCAAACATGCATTAGGTTCTCCACAGGACTATGAGGAGCAACATGTGTGACATGATTCTCATTCCTTGAGAGGAACATCAAACCTACCATCCTGAGAGAAACATAAGTAGTAAGGAGTCCCAATCGTAGCTCTATGCCTCCACACAATGTAGGAACATACTTGTAGTGTATGTAATGATCAAGACGGACCCATACTTAGCCAAACATGCATTAGGTTCTCCACGGGACTATGAGGAGCAACATGTGTGACATGATTCTCATTCCTTGAGAGGAACATCAAACCTACCATCCTGAGAGAAACTTAAGTAGTAAGGAGTCCCAATCGTAGCCCTATGCCTCCACACAATGTATGAACATACTTGTAGTGTATGTAATGATCAAGACTGACCCATACTTAGCCAAACATGCATTAGGTTCTCCACGGGACTATGAGGAGCAACATGTGTGACATGATTCTCATTCCTTGAGAGGAACATCAAAGCTACCATTCTGAGAGAAACATAAGTAGTAAGGAGTCCCAATCGTAGCTCTATGCCTCCACACAATGTAGAAACATACTTGTAGTGTATGTAATGATCAAGACGGACCCATACTTAGCCAAACATGCATTAGGTTCTCCAGGGGACTATGAGGAGCAACATGTGTGACATGATTCTCATTCCTTGAGAGGAACATCAAAGCTACCATCCTGAGAGAAACTTAAGTAGTAAGGAGTCCCAATCGTAGCCCTATGCCTCCACACAATGTAGGAACATACTTGTAGTGTATGTAATGATCAAGACGGACCCATACTTAGCCAAACATACATTAGGTTCTCCACGGGACTATGAGGAGCAACATGTGTGACATGATTCTCATTCCTTGAGAGGAACATCAAAGCTACCATCCTGAGAGAAACATAAGTAGTAAGGAGTCCCAATCGTAGCTCTATGGCTCCACACAATGTAGAAACATACTTGTAGTGTATGTAATGATCAAGACGGACCCATACTTAGCCAAACATGCATTAGGTTATCCAAGGGACTATGAGGAGCAACATGTGTGACATGATTCTCATTCCTTGAGAGGAACATCAAAGCTACCATCTTGAGAGAAACATAAGTAGTAAGGAGTCCCAATCGTAGCTCTATGGCTCCACACAATGTAGAAACATACTTGTAGTGTATGTAATGATCAAGACGGATCCATACTTAGCCAAACATGCATTAGGTTCTCCACGGGACTATGAGGAGCAACATGTGTGACATGATTCTCATTCCTTGAGAGGAACATCAAAGATACCATCCTGAGAGAAACATAAGTAGTAAGGAGTCCCAATCGTAGCTCTATGCCTCCACACAATGTAGGAACAAACTTGTAGTGTATGTAATGATCAAGACGGATTCATACTTAGCCAAACATGCATTAGGTTCTCCACGGGACTATGAGGAGCAACATGTGTGACATGATTCTCATTCCTTGAGAGGAACATCAAAGCTACCATCCTGAGAGAAACATAAGTAGTAAGGAGTCCCAATCGTAGCTCTATGGCTCCACACAATGTAGAAACATACTTGTAGTGTATGTAATGATCAAGACGGATCCATACTTAGCCAAAAATGCATTAGGTTCTCCACGGGACTATGAGGAGCAACATGTGTGACATGATTCTTATTCCTTGAGAGGAACATCAAAACTACCATCCTGAGAGAAACATAAGTAGTAAGGAGTCCCAATCGTAGCTCTATGGCTCCACACAATGTAGAAACATACTTGTAGTGTATGTAATGATCAAGACGGACCCATACTTAGCCAAACATGCATTAGGTTCTCCACAGGACTATGAGGAGCAACATGTGTGACATGATTCTCATTCCTTGAGAGGAACATCAAACCTACCATCCTGAGAGAAACATAAGTAGTAAGGAGTCCCAATCGTAGCTCTATGCCTCCACACAATGTAGGAACATACTTGTAGTGTATGTAATGATCAAGACGGACCCATACTTAGCCAAACATGCATTAGGTTCTCCACGGGACTATGAGGAGCAACATGTGTGACATGATTCTCATTCCTTGAGAGGAACATCAAACCTACCATCCTGAGAGAAACTTAAGTAGTAAGGAGTCCCAATCGTAGCCCTATGCCTCCACACAATGTATGAACATACTTGTAGTGTATGTAATGATCAAGACTGACCCATACTTAGCCAAACATGCATTAGGTTCTCCACGGGACTATGAGGAGCAACATGTGTGACATGATTCTCATTCCTTGAGAGGAACATCAAAGCTACCATTCTGAGAGAAACATAAGTAGTAAGGAGTCCCAATCGTAGCTCTATGCCTCCACACAATGTAGAAACATACTTGTAGTGTATGTAATGATCAAGACGGACCCATACTTAGCCAAACATGCATTAGGTTCTCCAGGGGACTATGAGGAGCAACATGTGTGACATGATTCTTATTCCTTGAGAGGAACATCAAAGCTACCATCCTGAGAGAAACTTAAGTAGTAAGGAGTCCCAATCGTAGCCCTATGCCTCCACACAATGTAGGAACATACTTGTAGTGTATGTAATGATCAAGACGGACCCATACTTAGCCAAACATACATTAGGTTCTCCACGGGACTATGAGGAGCAACATGTGTGACATGATTCTCATTCCTTGAGAGGAACATCAAAGCTACCATCCTGAGAGAAACATAAGTAGTAAGGAGTCCCAATCGTAGCTCTATGGCTCCACACAATGTAGAAACATACTTGTAGTGTATGTAATGATCAAGACGGACCCATACTTAGCCAAACATGCATTAGGTTATCCAAGGGACTATGAGGAGCAACATGTGTGACATGATTCTCATTCCTTGAGAGGAACATCAAAGCTACCATCTTGAGAGAAACATAAGTAGTAAGGAGTCCCAATCGTAGCTCTATGGCTCCACACAATGTAGAAACATACTTGTAGTGTATGTAATGATCAAGACGGATCCATACTTAGCCAAACATGCATTAGGTTCTCCACGGGACTATGAGGAGCAACATGTGTGACATGATTCTCATTCCTTGAGAGGAACATCAAAGATACCATCCTGAGAGAAACATAAGTAGTAAGGAGTCCCAATCGTAGCTCTATGCCTCCACACAATGTAGGAACAAACTTGTAGTGTATGTAATGATCAAGACGGATTCATACTTAGCCAAACATGCATTAGGTTCTCCACGGGACTATGAGGAGCAACATGTGTGACATGATTCTCATTCCTTGAGAGGAACATCAAAGCTACCATTCTGAGAGAAACATAAGTAGTAAGGAGTCCCAATCGTAGCTCTATGCCTCCACACAATGTAGAAACATACTTGTAGTGTATGTAATGATCAAGACGGACCCATACTTAGCCAAACATGCATTAGGTTCTCCAGGGGACTATGAGGACCAACATGTGTGACATGATTCTCATTCCTTGAGAGGAACATCAAAGCTACCATCCTGAGAGAAACATAAGTAGTAAGGAGTCCCAATCGTAGCTCTATGCCTCCACACAATGTAGGAACATACTTGTAGTGTATGTAATGATCAAGACGGACCCATACTTAGCCAAACATGCATTAGGTTCTCCACGGGACTATGAGGAGCAACATGTGTGACATGATTCTCATTCCTTGAGAGGAACATCAAAGCTACCATCCTGAGAGAAACATAAGTAGTAAGGAGTCCCAATTGTAGCTCTATGGCTCCACACAATGTAGAAACATACTTGTAGTGTATGTAATGATCAAGACGGATCCATACTTAGCCAAACATGCATTACGTTCTCCACGGGACTATGAGGAGCAACATGTGTGACATGATTCTCATTCCTTGAGAGGAACATCAAAGTTACCATCCTGAGAGAAACATAAGTAGTAAGGAGTCCCAATCGTAGCTCTATGGCTCCACACAATGTAGAAACATACTTGTAGTGTATGTAATGATCAAGACGGACCCATACTTAGCCAAACATGCATTAGGTTCTCCATGGGACTATGAGGAGCAACATGTGTGACATGATTCTCATTCCTTGCGAGGAACATCAAAGCTACCATCCTGAGAGAAACATAAGTAGTAAGGAGTCCCAATCGTAGCTCTATGCCTCCACACAATGTAGGAACATACATGTAGTGTATGTAATGATCAAGACGGACCCATACTTAGCCAAACATGCATTAGGTTCTCCATGGGACTATGAGGAGCAACATGTGTGACATGATTCTCATTCCTTGAGAGGAACATCAAACCTACCATCCTGAGAGAAACTTAAGTAGTAAGGAGTCCCAATCGTAGCTCTATGCCTCCACACAATGTATGAACATACTTGTAGTGTATGTAATGATCAAGACGGACCCATACTTAGCCAAACATACATTAGGTTCTCCACGGGACTATGAGGAGCAACATGTGTGACATGATTCTCATTCCTTGAGAGGAACATCAAAGCTACCATTCTGAGAGAAACATAAGTAGTAAGGAGTCCCAATCGTAGCTCTATGCCTCCACACAATGTAGAAACATACTTGTAGTGTATGTAATGATCAAGACGGACCCATACTTAGCCAAACATGCATTAGGTTCTCCAGGGGACTATGAGGACCAACATGTGTGACATGATTCTCATTCCTTGAGAGGAACATCAAAGCTACCATCCTGAGAGAAACATAAGTAGTAAGGAGTCCCAATTGTAGCTCTATGCCTCCACACAATGTAGGAACATACTTGTAGTGTATGTAATGATCAAGACGGACCCATACTTAGCCAAACATGCATTAGGTTCTCCATGGGACTATGAGGAGCAACATGTGTGACATGATTCTCATTCCTTGAGAGGAACATCAAAGCTACCATCCTGAGAGAAACATAAGTAGTAAGGAGTCCCAATCGTAGCCCTATGCCTCCACACAATGTATGAACATACTTGTAGTGTATGTAATGATCAAGACGGACCCATACTTAGCCAAACATACATTAGGTTCTCCACGGGACTATGAGGAGCAACATGTGTGACATGATTCTCATTCCTTGAGAGGAACATCAAAGATACCATCCTGAGAGAAACATAAGTAGTAAGGAGTCCCAATCGTAGCTCTATGCCTCCACACAATGTAGGAACAAACTTGTAGTGTATGTAATGATCAAGACTGACCCATACTTAGCCAAACATGCATTAGGTTCTCCACGGGACTATGAGGAGCAACATGTGTGACATGATTCTCATTCCTTGAGAGGAACATCAAAGCTACCATCCTGAGAGAAACATAAGTAGTAAGGAGTCCCAATCGTAGCTCTATGCCTCCACACAATGTAGGAACATACTTGTAGTGTATGTAATGATCAAGACGGACCCATACTTAGCCAAACATGCATTAGGTTCTCCACGGGACTATGAGGAGCAACATGTGTGACATGATTCTCATTCCTTGAGAGGAACATCAAAGCTACCATCCTGAGAGAAACATAAGTAGTAAGGAGTCCCAATCGTAGCTCTATGGCTCCACACAATGTAGAAACATACTTGTAGTGTATGTAATGATCAAGACGGACCCATACTTAGCCGAACATGCATTAGGTTCTCCAAGGGACTATGAGGAGCAACATGTGTGACATGATTCTCATTCCTTGAGAGGAACATCAAAGCTACCATTCTGAGAGAAACTTAAGTAGTAAGGAGTCCCAATCGTAGCCCTATGCCTCCACACAATGTAGAAACATACTTGTAGTGTATGTAATGATCAAGACGGACCCATACTTAGCCAAACATACATTAGGTTCTCCACGGGACTATGAGGAGCAACATGTGTGACATGATTCTCATTCCTTGAGAGGAACATCAAAGCTACCATCCTGAGAGAAACATAAGTAGTAAGGAGTCCCAATCGTAGCTCTATGGCTCCACACAATGTAGAAACATACTTGTAGTGTATGTAATGATCAAGACGGATCCATACTTAGCCAAAAATGCATTAGGTTCTCCACGGGACTATGAGGAGCAACATGTGTGACATGATTCTTATTCCTTGAGAGGAACATCAAAACTACCATCCTGAGAGAAACATAAGTAGTAAGGAGTCCCAATCGTAGCTCTATGGCTCCACACAATGTAGAAACATACTTGTAGTGTATGTAATGATCAAGACGGACCCATACTTAGCCAAACATGCATTAGGTTCTCCACGGGACTATGAGGAGCAACATGTGTGACATGATTCTCATTCCTTGAGAGGAACATCAAACCTACCATCCTGAGAGAAACTTAAGTAGTAAGGAGTCCCAATCGTAGCCCTATGCCTCCACACAATGTATGAACATACTTGTAGTGTATGTAATGATCAAGACTGACCCATACTTAGCCAAACATGCATTAGGTTCTCCACGGGACTATGAGGAGCAACATGTGTGACATGATTCTCATTCCTTGAGAGGAACATCAAAGCTACCATTCTGAGAGAAACATAAGTAGTAAGGAGTCCCAATCGTAGCTCTATGCCTCCACACAATGTAGGAACATACTTGTAGTGTATGTAATGATCAAGACGGACCCATACTTAGCCAAACATGCATTAGGTTCTCCACGGGACTATGAGGAGCAACATGTGTGACATGATTCTCATTCCTTGAGAGGAACATCAAACCTACCATCCTGAGAGAAACTTAAGTAGTAAGGAGTCCCAATCGTAGCCCTATGCCTCCACACAATGTATGAACATACTTGTAGTGTATGTAATGATCAAGACTGACCCATACTTAGCCAAACATGCATTAGGTTCTCCACGGGACTATGAGGAGCAACATGTGTGACATGATTCTCATTCCTTGAGAGGAACATCAAAGCTACCATTCTGAGAGAAACATAAGTAGTAAGGAGTCCCAATCGTAGCTCTATGCCTCCACACAATGTAGAAACATACTTGTAGTGTATGTAATGATCAAGACGGACCCATACTTAGCCAAACATGCATTAGGTTCTCCAGGGGACTATGAGGAGCAACATGTGTGACATGATTCTCATTCCTTGAGAGGAACATCAAAGCTACCATCCTGAGAGAAACTTAAGTAGTAAGGAGTCCCAATCGTAGCCCTATGCCTCCACACAATGTAGGAACATACTTGTAGTGTATGTAATGATCAAGACGGACCCATACTTAGCCAAACATACATTAGGTTCTCCACGGGACTATGAGGAGCAACATGTGTGACATGATTCTCATTCCTTGAGAGGAACATCAAAGCTACCATCCTGAGAGAAACATAAGTAGTAAGGAGTCCCAATCGTAGCTCTATGGCTCCACACAATGTAGAAACATACTTGTAGTGTATGTAATGATCAAGACGGACCCATACTTAGCCAAACATGCATTAGGTTATCCAAGGGACTATGAGGAGCAACATGTGTGACATGATTCTCATTCCTTGAGAGGAACATCAAAGCTACCATCTTGAGAGAAACATAAGTAGTAAGGAGTCCCAATCGTAGCTCTATGGCTCCACACAATGTAGAAACATACTTGTAGTGTATGTAATGATCAAGACGGATCCATACTTAGCCAAACATGCATTAGGTTCTCCACGGGACTATGAGGAGCAACATGTGTGACATGATTCTCATTCCTTGAGAGGAACATCAAAGATACCATCCTGAGAGAAACATAAGTAGTAAGGAGTCCCAATCGTAGCTCTATGCCTCCACACAATGTAGGAACAAACTTGTAGTGTATGTAATGATCAAGACGGATTCATACTTAGCCAAACATGCATTAGGTTCTCCACGGGACTATGAGGAGCAACATGTGTGACATGATTCTCATTCCTTGAGAGGAACATCAAAGCTACCATCCTGAGAGAAACATAAGTAGTAAGGAGTCCCAATCGTAGCTCTATGGCTCCACACAATGTAGAAACATACTTGTAGTGTATGTAATGATCAAGACGGATCCATACTTAGCCAAAAATGCATTAGGTTCTCCACGGGACTATGAGGAGCAACATGTGTGACATGATTCTTATTCCTTGAGAGGAACATCAAAACTACCATCCTGAGAGAAACATAAGTAGTAAGGAGTCCCAATCGTAGCTCTATGGCTCCACACAATGTAGAAACATACTTGTAGTGTATGTAATGATCAAGACGGACCCATACTTAGCCAAACATGCATTAGGTTCTCCACAGGACTATGAGGAGCAACATGTGTGACATGATTCTCATTCCTTGAGAGGAACATCAAACCTACCATCCTGAGAGAAACATAAGTAGTAAGGAGTCCCAATCGTAGCTCTATGCCTCCACACAATGTAGGAACATACTTGTAGTGTATGTAATGATCAAGACGGACCCATACTTAGCCAAACATGCATTAGGTTCTCCACGGGACTATGAGGAGCAACATGTGTGACATGATTCTCATTCCTTGAGAGGAACATCAAACCTACCATCCTGAGAGAAACTTAAGTAGTAAGGAGTCCCAATCGTAGCCCTATGCCTCCACACAATGTATGAACATACTTGTAGTGTATGTAATGATCAAGACTGACCCATACTTAGCCAAACATGCATTAGGTTCTCCACGGGACTATGAGGAGCAACATGTGTGACATGATTCTCATTCCTTGAGAGGAACATCAAAGCTACCATTCTGAGAGAAACATAAGTAGTAAGGAGTCCCAATCGTAGCTCTATGCCTCCACACAATGTAGAAACATACTTGTAGTGTATGTAATGATCAAGACGGACCCATACTTAGCCAAACATGCATTAGGTTCTCCAGGGGACTATGAGGAGCAACATGTGTGACATGATTCTTATTCCTTGAGAGGAACATCAAAGCTACCATCCTGAGAGAAACTTAAGTAGTAAGGAGTCCCAATCGTAGCCCTATGCCTCCACACAATGTAGGAACATACTTGTAGTGTATGTAATGATCAAGACGGACCCATACTTAGCCAAACATACATTAGGTTCTCCACGGGACTATGAGGAGCAACATGTGTGACATGATTCTCATTCCTTGAGAGGAACATCAAAGCTACCATCCTGAGAGAAACATAAGTAGTAAGGAGTCCCAATCGTAGCTCTATGGCTCCACACAATGTAGAAACATACTTGTAGTGTATGTAATGATCAAGACGGACCCATACTTAGCCAAACATGCATTAGGTTATCCAAGGGACTATGAGGAGCAACATGTGTGACATGATTCTCATTCCTTGAGAGGAACATCAAAGCTACCATCTTGAGAGAAACATAAGTAGTAAGGAGTCCCAATCGTAGCTCTATGGCTCCACACAATGTAGAAACATACTTGTAGTGTATGTAATGATCAAGACGGATCCATACTTAGCCAAACATGCATTAGGTTCTCCACGGGACTATGAGGAGCAACATGTGTGACATGATTCTCATTCCTTGAGAGGAACATCAAAGATACCATCCTGAGAGAAACATAAGTAGTAAGGAGTCCCAATCGTAGCTCTATGCCTCCACACAATGTAGGAACAAACTTGTAGTGTATGTAATGATCAAGACGGATTCATACTTAGCCAAACATGCATTAGGTTCTCCACGGGACTATGAGGAGCAACATGTGTGACATGATTCTCATTCCTTGAGAGGAACATCAAAGCTACCATTCTGAGAGAAACATAAGTAGTAAGGAGTCCCAATCGTAGCTCTATGCCTCCACACAATGTAGAAACATACTTGTAGTGTATGTAATGATCAAGACGGACCCATACTTAGCCAAACATGCATTAGGTTCTCCAGGGGACTATGAGGACCAACATGTGTGACATGATTCTCATTCCTTGAGAGGAACATCAAAGCTACCATCCTGAGAGAAACATAAGTAGTAAGGAGTCCCAATCGTAGCTCTATGCCTCCACACAATGTAGGAACATACTTGTAGTGTATGTAATGATCAAGACGGACCCATACTTAGCCAAACATGCATTAGGTTCTCCACGGGACTATGAGGAGCAACATGTGTGACATGATTCTCATTCCTTGAGAGGAACATCAAAGCTACCATCCTGAGAGAAACATAAGTAGTAAGGAGTCCCAATTGTAGCTCTATGGCTCCACACAATGTAGAAACATACTTGTAGTGTATGTAATGATCAAGACGGATCCATACTTAGCCAAACATGCATTACGTTCTCCACGGGACTATGAGGAGCAACATGTGTGACATGATTCTCATTCCTTGAGAGGAACATCAAAGTTACCATCCTGAGAGAAACATAAGTAGTAAGGAGTCCCAATCGTAGCTCTATGGCTCCACACAATGTAGAAACATACTTGTAGTGTATGTAATGATCAAGACGGACCCATACTTAGCCAAACATGCATTAGGTTCTCCATGGGACTATGAGGAGCAACATGTGTGACATGATTCTCATTCCTTGCGAGGAACATCAAAGCTACCATCCTGAGAGAAACATAAGTAGTAAGGAGTCCCAATCGTAGCTCTATGCCTCCACACAATGTAGGAACATACATGTAGTGTATGTAATGATCAAGACGGACCCATACTTAGCCAAACATGCATTAGGTTCTCCATGGGACTATGAGGAGCAACATGTGTGACATGATTCTCATTCCTTGAGAGGAACATCAAACCTACCATCCTGAGAGAAACTTAAGTAGTAAGGAGTCCCAATCGTAGCTCTATGCCTCCACACAATGTATGAACATACTTGTAGTGTATGTAATGATCAAGACGGACCCATACTTAGCCAAACATACATTAGGTTCTCCACGGGACTATGAGGAGCAACATGTGTGACATGATTCTCATTCCTTGAGAGGAACATCAAAGCTACCATTCTGAGAGAAACATAAGTAGTAAGGAGTCCCAATCGTAGCTCTATGCCTCCACACAATGTAGAAACATACTTGTAGTGTATGTAATGATCAAGACGGACCCATACTTAGCCAAACATGCATTAGGTTCTCCAGGGGACTATGAGGACCAACATGTGTGACATGATTCTCATTCCTTGAGAGGAACATCAAAGCTACCATCCTGAGAGAAACATAAGTAGTAAGGAGTCCCAATTGTAGCTCTATGCCTCCACACAATGTAGGAACATACTTGTAGTGTATGTAATGATCAAGACGGACCCATACTTAGCCAAACATGCATTAGGTTCTCCATGGGACTATGAGGAGCAACATGTGTGACATGATTCTCATTCCTTGAGAGGAACATCAAAGCTACCATCCTGAGAGAAACATAAGTAGTAAGGAGTCCCAATCGTAGCCCTATGCCTCCACACAATGTATGAACATACTTGTAGTGTATGTAATGATCAAGACGGACCCATACTTAGCCAAACATACATTAGGTTCTCCACGGGACTATGAGGAGCAACATGTGTGACATGATTCTCATTCCTTGAGAGGAACATCAAAGATACCATCCTGAGAGAAACATAAGTAGTAAGGAGTCCCAATCGTAGCTCTATGCCTCCACACAATGTAGGAACAAACTTGTAGTGTATGTAATGATCAAGACTGACCCATACTTAGCCAAACATGCATTAGGTTCTCCACGGGACTATGAGGAGCAACATGTGTGACATGATTCTCATTCCTTGAGAGGAACATCAAAGCTACCATCCTGAGAGAAACATAAGTAGTAAGGAGTCCCAATCGTAGCTCTATGCCTCCACACAATGTAGGAACATACTTGTAGTGTATGTAATGATCAAGACGGACCCATACTTAGCCAAACATGCATTAGGTTCTCCACGGGACTATGAGGAGCAACATGTGTGACATGATTCTCATTCCTTGAGAGGAACATCAAAGCTACCATCCTGAGAGAAACATAAGTAGTAAGGAGTCCCAATCGTAGCTCTATGGCTCCACACAATGTAGAAACATACTTGTAGTGTATGTAATGATCAAGACGGACCCATACTTAGCCGAACATGCATTAGGTTCTCCAAGGGACTATGAGGAGCAACATGTGTGACATGATTCTCATTCCTTGAGAGGAACATCAAAGCTACCATTCTGAGAGAAACTTAAGTAGTAAGGAGTCCCAATCGTAGCCCTATGCCTCCACACAATGTAGAAACATACTTGTAGTGTATGTAATGATCAAGACGGACCCATACTTAGCCAAACATACATTAGGTTCTCCACGGGACTATGAGGAGCAACATGTGTGACATGATTCTCATTCCTTGAGAGGAACATCAAAGCTACCATCCTGAGAGAAACATAAGTAGTAAGGAGTCCCAATCGTAGCTCTATGGCTCCACACAATGTAGAAACATACTTGTAGTGTATGTAATGATCAAGACGGATCCATACTTAGCCAAAAATGCATTAGGTTCTCCACGGGACTATGAGGAGCAACATGTGTGACATGATTCTTATTCCTTGAGAGGAACATCAAAACTACCATCCTGAGAGAAACATAAGTAGTAAGGAGTCCCAATCGTAGCTCTATGGCTCCACACAATGTAGAAACATACTTGTAGTGTATGTAATGATCAAGACGGACCCATACTTAGCCAAACATGCATTAGGTTCTCCACAGGACTATGAGGAGCAACATGTGTGACATGATTCTCATTCCTTGAGAGGAACATCAAACCTACCATCCTGAGAGAAACATAAGTAGTAAGGAGTCCCAATCGTAGCTCTATGCCTCCACACAATGTAGGAACATACTTGTAGTGTATGTAATGATCAAGACGGACCCATACTTAGCCAAACATGCATTAGGTTCTCCACGGGACTATGAGGAGCAACATGTGTGACATGATTCTCATTCCTTGAGAGGAACATCAAACCTACCATCCTGAGAGAAACTTAAGTAGTAAGGAGTCCCAATCGTAGCCCTATGCCTCCACACAATGTATGAACATACTTGTAGTGTATGTAATGATCAAGACTGACCCATACTTAGCCAAACATGCATTAGGTTCTCCACGGGACTATGAGGAGCAACATGTGTGACATGATTCTCATTCCTTGAGAGGAACATCAAAGCTACCATTCTGAGAGAAACATAAGTAGTAAGGAGTCCCAATCGTAGCTCTATGCCTCCACACAATGTAGAAACATACTTGTAGTGTATGTAATGATCAAGACGGACCCATACTTAGCCAAACATGCATTAGGTTCTCCAGGGGACTATGAGGAGCAACATGTGTGACATGATTCTCATTCCTTGAGAGGAACATCAAAGCTACCATCCTGAGAGAAACTTAAGTAGTAAGGAGTCCCAATCGTAGCCCTATGCCTCCACACAATGTAGGAACATACTTGTAGTGTATGTAATGATCAAGACGGACCCATACTTAGCCAAACATACATTAGGTTCTCCACGGGACTATGAGGAGCAACATGTGTGACATGATTCTCATTCCTTGAGAGGAACATCAAAGCTACCATCCTGAGAGAAACATAAGTAGTAAGGAGTCCCAATCGTAGCTCTATGGCTCCACACAATGTAGAAACATACTTGTAGTGTATGTAATGATCAAGACGGACCCATACTTAGCCAAACATGCATTAGGTTATCCAAGGGACTATGAGGAGCAACATGTGTGACATGATTCTCATTCCTTGAGAGGAACATCAAAGCTACCATCTTGAGAGAAACATAAGTAGTAAGGAGTCCCAATCGTAGCTCTATGGCTCCACACAATGTAGAAACATACTTGTAGTGTATGTAATGATCAAGACGGATCCATACTTAGCCAAACATGCATTAGGTTCTCCACGGGACTATGAGGAGCAACATGTGTGACATGATTCTCATTCCTTGAGAGGAACATCAAAGATACCATCCTGAGAGAAACATAAGTAGTAAGGAGTCCCAATCGTAGCTCTATGCCTCCACACAATGTAGGAACAAACTTGTAGTGTATGTAATGATCAAGACGGATTCATACTTAGCCAAACATGCATTAGGTTCTCCACGGGACTATGAGGAGCAACATGTGTGACATGATTCTCATTCCTTGAGAGGAACATCAAAGCTACCATTCTGAGAGAAACATAAGTAGTAAGGAGTCCCAATCGTAGCTCTATGCCTCCACACAATGTAGAAACATACTTGTAGTGTATGTAATGATCAAGACGGACCCATACTTAGCCAAACATGCATTAGGTTCTCCAGGGGACTATGAGGACCAACATGTGTGACATGATTCTCATTCCTTGAGAGGAACATCAAAGCTACCATCCTGAGAGAAACATAAGTAGTAAGGAGTCCCAATCGTAGCTCTATGCCTCCACACAATGTAGGAACATACTTGTAGTGTATGTAATGATCAAGACGGACCCATACTTAGCCAAACATGCATTAGGTTCTCCACGGGACTATGAGGAGCAACATGTGTGACATGATTCTCATTCCTTGAGAGGAACATCAAAGCTACCATCCTGAGAGAAACATAAGTAGTAAGGAGTCCCAATTGTAGCTCTATGGCTCCACACAATGTAGAAACATACTTGTAGTGTATGTAATGATCAAGACGGATCCATACTTAGCCAAACATGCATTACGTTCTCCACGGGACTATGAGGAGCAACATGTGTGACATGATTCTCATTCCTTGAGAGGAACATCAAAGTTACCATCCTGAGAGAAACATAAGTAGTAAGGAGTCCCAATCGTAGCTCTATGGCTCCACACAATGTAGAAACATACTTGTAGTGTATGTAATGATCAAGACGGACCCATACTTAGCCAAACATGCATTAGGTTCTCCATGGGACTATGAGGAGCAACATGTGTGACATGATTCTCATTCCTTGCGAGGAACATCAAAGCTACCATCCTGAGAGAAACATAAGTAGTAAGGAGTCCCAATCGTAGCTCTATGCCTCCACACAATGTAGGAACATACATGTAGTGTATGTAATGATCAAGACGGACCCATACTTAGCCAAACATGCATTAGGTTCTCCATGGGACTATGAGGAGCAACATGTGTGACATGATTCTCATTCCTTGAGAGGAACATCAAACCTACCATCCTGAGAGAAACTTAAGTAGTAAGGAGTCCCAATCGTAGCTCTATGCCTCCACACAATGTATGAACATACTTGTAGTGTATGTAATGATCAAGACGGACCCATACTTAGCCAAACATACATTAGGTTCTCCACGGGACTATGAGGAGCAACATGTGTGACATGATTCTCATTCCTTGAGAGGAACATCAAAGCTACCATTCTGAGAGAAACATAAGTAGTAAGGAGTCCCAATCGTAGCTCTATGCCTCCACACAATGTAGAAACATACTTGTAGTGTATGTAATGATCAAGACGGACCCATACTTAGCCAAACATGCATTAGGTTCTCCAGGGGACTATGAGGACCAACATGTGTGACATGATTCTCATTCCTTGAGAGGAACATCAAAGCTACCATCCTGAGAGAAACATAAGTAGTAAGGAGTCCCAATCGTAGCTCTATGCCTCCACACAATGTAGGAACATACTTGTGGTGTATGTAATGATCAAGACGGACCCATACTTAGCCAAACATGCATTAGGTTCTCCATGGGACTATGAGGAGCAACATGTGTGACATGATTCTCATTCCTTGAGAGGAACATCAAAGCTACCATCCTGAGAGAAACATAAGTAGTAAGGAGTCCCAATCGTAGCCCTATGCCTCCACACAATGTATGAACATACTTGTAGTGTATGTAATGATCAAGACGGACCCATACTTAGCCAAACATACATTAGGTTCTCCACGGGACTATGAGGAGCAACATGTGTGACATGATTCTCATTCCTTGAGAGGAACATCAAAGATACCATCCTGAGAGAAACATAAGTAGTAAGGAGTCCCAATCGTAGCTCTATGCCTCCACACAATGTAGGAACAAACTTGTAGTGTATGTAATGATCAAGACTGACCCATACTTAGCCAAACATGCATTAGGTTCTCCACGGGACTATGAGGAGCAACATGTGTGACATGATTCTCATTCCTTGAGAGGAACATCAAAGCTACCATCCTGAGAGAAACATAAGTAGTAAGGAGTCCCAATCGTAGCTCTATGCCTCCACACAATGTAGAAACATACTTGTAGTGTGTGTAATGATCAAGACGGACCCATACTTAGCCAAACATGCATTAGGTTCTGCAGGGGACTATGAGGACCAACATGTGTGACATGATTCTCATTCCTTGAGAGGAACATCAAAGCTACCATCCTGAGAGAAACATAAGTAGTAAGGAGTCCCAATCGTAGCTCTATGCCTCCACACAATGTAGGAACATACTTGTAGTGTATGTAATGATCAAGACGGACCCATACTTAGCCAAACATGCATTAGGTTCTCCACGGGACTATGAGGAGCAACATGTGTGACATGATTCTCATTCCTTGAGAGGAACATCAAAGCTACCATCCTGAGAGAAACATAAGTAGTAAGGAGTCCCAATCGTAGCTCTATGGCTCCACACAATGTAGAAACATACTTGTAGTGTATGTAATGATCAAGACGGACCCATACTTAGCCGAACATGCATTAGGTTCTCCAAGGGACTATGAGGAGCAACATGTGTGACATGATTCTCATTCCTTGAGAGGAACATCAAAGCTACCATTCTGAGAGAAACTTAAGTAGTAAGGAGTCCCAATCGTAGCCCTATGCCTCCACACAATGTAGAAACATACTTGTAGTGTATGTAATGATCAAGACGGACCCATACTTAGCCAAACATACATTTGGTTCTCCACGGGACTATGAGGAGCAACATGTGTGACATGATTCTCATTCCTTGAGAGGAACATCAAAGATACCATCCTGAGAGAAACATAAGTAGTAAGGAGTCCCAATCGTAGCTCTATGCCTCCCCACAATGTAGAAACATACTTGTAGTGTATGTAATGATCAAGACGGATCCATACTTAGCCAAAAATGCATTAGGTTCTCCACGGGACTATGAGGAGCAACATGTGTGACATGATTCTTATTCCTTGAGAGGAACATCAAAACTACCATTCTGAGAGAAACATAAGTAGTAAGGAGTCCCAATCGTAGCTCTATGCCTCCACACAATGTAGAAACATACTTGTAGTGTATGTAATGATCAAGACGGACCCATACTTAGCCAAACATGCATTAGGTTCTCCAGGGGACTATGAGGACCAACATGTGTGACATGATTCTCATTCCTTGAGAGGAACATCAAAGCTACCATCCTGAGAGAAACATAAGTAGTAAGGAGTCCCAATCGTAGCTCTATGCCTCCACACAATGTAGGAACATACTTGTAGTGTATGTAATGATCAAGACGGACCCATACTTAGCCAAACATGCATTAGGTTCTCCACGGGACTATGAGGAGCAACATGTGTGACATGATTCTCATTCCTTGAGAGGAACATCAAAGCTACCATCCTGAGAGAAACATAAGTAGTAAGGAGTCCCAATCGTAGCTCTATGGCTCCACACAATGTAGAAACATACTTGTAGTGTATGTAATGATCAAGACGGACCCATACTTAGCCGAACATGCATTAGGTTATCCAAGGGACTATGAGGAGCAACATGTGTGACATGATTCTCATTC
Source organism: Erythrophleum ivorense (assembly GCA_026724425.1). Taxonomy (NCBI): domain Eukaryota; kingdom Viridiplantae; phylum Streptophyta; class Magnoliopsida; order Fabales; family Fabaceae; genus Erythrophleum; species Erythrophleum ivorense. The sequence goes on along the minus strand of JAIUCV010000066.1, from coordinate 9,521,724 downwards.
CTTGAGAGGAACATCAAAGCTACCATTCTGAGAGAAACATAAGTAGTAAGGAGTCCCAATCGTAGCTCTATGCCTCCACACAATGTAGAAACATACTTGTAGTGTATGTAATGATCAAGACGGATCCATACTTAGCCAAACATGCATTAGGTTCTCCACGGGACTATGAGGAGCAACATGTGTGACATGATTCTCATTCCTTGAGAGGAACATCAAAGCTACCATCCTGAGAGAAACATAAGTAGTAAGGAGTCCCAATCGTAGCTCTATGGCTCCACACAATGTAGAAACATACTTGTAGTGTATGTAATGATCAAGACGGATCCATACTTAGCCAAAAATGCATTAGGTTCTCCACGGGACTATGAGGAGCAACATGTGTGACATGATTCTTATTCCTTGAGAGGAACATCAAAACTACCATCCTGAGAGAAACATAAGTAGTAAGGAGTCCCAATCGTAGCTCTATGGCTCCACACAATGTAGAAACATACTTGTAGTGTATGTAATGATCAAGACGGACCCATACTTAGCCAAACATGCATTAGGTTCTCCACAGGACTATGAGGAGCAACATGTGTGACATGATTCTCATTCCTTGAGAGGAACATCAAACCTACCATCCTGAGAGAAACATAAGTAGTAAGGAGTCCCAATCGTAGCTCTATGCCTCCACACAATGTAGGAACATACTTGTAGTGTATGTAATGATCAAGACGGACCCATACTTAGCCAAACATGCATTAGGTTCTCCATGGGACTATGAGGAGCAACATGTGTGACATGATTCTCATTCCTTGAGAGGAACATCAAACCTACCATCCTGAGAGAAACTTAAGTAGTAAGGAGTCCCAATCGTAGCCCTATGCCTCCACACAATGTATGAACATACTTGTAGTGTATGTAATGATCAAGACGGACCCATACTTAGCCAAACATACATTAGGTTCTCCACGGGACTATGAGGAGCAACATGTGTGACATGATTCTCATTCCTTGAGAGGAACATCAAAGCTACCATCCTGAGAGAAACATAAGTAGTAAGGAGTCCCAATCGTAGCTCTATGGCTCCACACAATGTAGAAACATACTTGTAGTGTATGTAATGATCAAGACGGACCCATACTTAGCCAAACATGCATTAGGTTATCCAAGGGACTATGAGGAGCAACATGTGTGACATGATTCTCATTCCTTGAGAGGAACATCAAAGCTACCATCTTGAGAGAAACATAAGTAGTAAGGAGTCCCAATCGTAGCTCTATGGCTCCACACAATGTAGAAACATACTTGTAGTGTATGTAATGATCAAGACGGATCCATACTTAGCCAAACATGCATTAGGTTCTCCACGGGACTATGAGGAGCAACATGTGTGACATGATTCTCATTCCTTGAGAGGAACATCAAAGCTACCATCCTGAGAGAAACATAAGTAGTAAGGAGTCCCAATCGTAGCTCTATGGCTCCACACAATGTAGAAACATACTTGTAGTGTATGTAATGATCAAGACGGACCCATACTTAGCCAAACATGCATTAGGTTCTCCACGGGACTATGAGGAGCAACATGTGTGACATGATTCTCATTCCTTGAGAGGAACATCAAAGCTACCATCCTAAGAGAAACATAAGTAGTAAGGAGTCCCAATCGTAGCTCTATGCCTCCACACAATGTAGGAACAAACTTGTAGTGTATGTAATGATCAAGACGGACCCATACTTAGCCAAACATGCATTAGGTTCTCCATGGGACTATGAGGAGCAACATGTGTGACATGATTCTCATTCCTTGAGAGGAACATCAAAGCTACCATTCTGAGAGAAACATAAGTAGTAAGGAGTCCCAATCGTAGCTCTATGCCTCCACACAATGTAGAAACATACTTGTAGTGTATGTAATGATCAAGACGGATCCATACTTAGCCAAACATGCATTAGGTTCTCCACGGGACTATGAGGAGCAACATGTGTGACATGATTCTCATTCCTTGAGAGGAACATCAAAGCTACCATCCTGAGAGAAACATAAGTAGTAAGGAGTCCCAATCGTAGCTCTATGGCTCCACACAATGTAGAAACATACTTGTAGTGTATGTAATGATCAAGACGGATCCATACTTAGCCAAAAATGCATTAGGTTCTCCACGGGACTATGAGGAGCAACATGTGTGACATGATTCTTATTCCTTGAGAGGAACATCAAAACTACCATCCTGAGAGAAACATAAGTAGTAAGGAGTCCCAATCGTAGCTCTATGGCTCCACACAATGTAGAAACATACTTGTAGTGTATGTAATGATCAAGACGGACCCATACTTAGCCAAACATGCATTAGATTATCCAAGGGACTATGAGGAGCAACATGTGTGACATGATTCTCATTCCTTGAGAGGAACATCAAAGTTACCATCCTGAGAGAAACATAAGTAGTAAGGAGTCCCAATCGTAGCTCTATGGCTCCACACAATGTAGAAACATACTTGTAGTGTATGTAATGATCAAGACGGACCCATACTTAGCCAAACATGCATTAGGTTCTCCATGGGACTATGAGGAGCAACATGTGTGACATGATTCTCATTCCTTGCGAGGAACATCAAAGCTACCATCCTGAGAGAAACATAGGTAGTAAGGAGTCCCAATCGTAGCTCTATGCCTCCACATAATGTAGAAACATACATGTAGTGTATGTAATGATCAAGACGGATTCATACTTAGCCAAACATGCATTAGGTTCTCCACGGGACTATGAGGAGCAACATGTGTGACATGATTCTCATTCCTTGAGAGGAACATCAAAGCTACCATCCTGAGAGAAACATAAGTAGTAAGGAGTCCCAATCGTAGCTCTATGCCTCCACACAATGTAGAAACATACTTGTAGTGTATGTAATGATCAAGACGGACCCATACTTAGCCAAACATGCATTAGGTTCTCCACAGGACTATGAGGAGCAACATGTGTGACATGATTCTCATTCCTTGAGAGGAACATCAAAGCTACCATCATGAGAGAAACATAAGTAGTAAGGAGTCCCAATCGTAGCTCTATGCCTCCACACAATGTAGAAACATACTTGTAGTGTATGTAATGATCAAGACGGACCCATACTTAGCCAAACATGCATTAGGTTCTCCACAGGACTATGAGGAGCAACATGTGTGACATGATTCTCATTCCTTGAGAGGAACATCAAACCTACCATCCTGAGAGAAACATAAGTAGTAAGGAGTCCCAATCGTAGCTCTATGCCTCCACACAATGTAGGAACATACTTGTAGTGTATGTAATGATCAAGACGGACCCATACTTAGCCAAACATGCATTAGGTTCTCCATGGGACTATGAGGAGCAACATGTGTGACATGATTCTCATTCCTTGAGAGGAACATCAAACCTACCATCCTGAGAGAAACTTAAGTAGTAAGGAGTCCCAATCGTAGCCCTATGCCTCCACACAATGTATGAACATACTTGTAGTGTATGTAATGATCAAGACGGACCCATACTTAGCCAAACATACATTAGGTTCTCCACGGGACTATGAGGAGCAACATGTGTGACATGATTCTCATTCCTTGAGAGGAACATCAAAGCTACCATCCTGAGAGAAACATAAGTAGTAAGGAGTCCCAATCGTAGCTCTATGGCTCCACACAATGTAGAAACATACTTGTAGTGTATGTAATGATCAAGACGGACCCATACTTAGCCAAACATGCATTAGGTTATCCAAGGGACTATGAGGAGCAACATGTGTGACATGATTCTCATTCCTTGAGAGGAACATCAAAGCTACCATCTTGAGAGAAACATAAGTAGTAAGGAGTCCCAATCGTAGCTCTATGGCTCCACACAATGTAGAAACATACTTGTAGTGTATGTAATGATCAAGACGGATCCATACTTAGCCAAACATGCATTAGGTTCTCCACGGGACTATGAGGAGCAACATGTGTGACATGATTCTCATTCCTTGAGAGGAACATCAAAGCTACCATCCTGAGAGAAACATAAGTAGTAAGGAGTCCCAATCGTAGCTCTATGGCTCCACACAATGTAGAAACATACTTGTAGTTTATGTAATGATCAAGACGGACCCATACTTAGCCAAACATGCATTAGGTTCTCCACGGGACTATGAGGAGCAACATGTGTGACATGATTCTCATTCCTTGAGAGGAACATCAAAGTTACCATCCTGAGAGAAACATAAGTAGTAAGGAGTCCCAATCGTAGCTCTATGGCTCCACACAATGTAGAAACATACTTGTAGTGTATGTAATGATCAAGACGGACCCATACTTAGCCGAACATGCATTAGGTTATCCAAGGGACTATGAGGAGCAACATGTGTGACATGATTCTCATTCCTTGAGAGGAACATCAAAGCTACCATTCTGAGAGAAACATAAGTAGTAAGGAGTCCCAATCGTAGCTCTATGCCTCCACACAATGTAGAAACATACTTGTAGTGTATGTAATGATCAAGACGGATCCATACTTAGCCAAACATGCATTAGGTTCTCCACGGGACTATGAGGAGCAACATGTGTGACATGATTCTCATTCCTTGAGAGGAACATCAAAGCTACCATCCTGAGAGAAACATAAGTAGTAAGGAGTCCCAATCGTAGCTCTATGGCTCCACACAATGTAGAAACATACTTGTAGTGTATGTAATGATCAAGACGGATCCATACTTAGCCAAAAATGCATTAGGTTCTCCACGGGACTATGAGGAGCAACATGTGTGACATGATTCTTATTCCTTGAGAGGAACATCAAAACTACCATCCTGAGAGAAACATAAGTAGTAAGGAGTCCCAATCGTAGCTCTATGGCTCCACACAATGTAGAAACATACTTGTAGTGTATGTAATGATCAAGACGGACCCATACTTAGCCAAACATGCATTAGATTATCCAAGGGACTATGAGGAGCAACATGTGTGACATGATTCTCATTCCTTGAGAGGAACATCAAAGCTACCATCTTGAGAGAAACATAAGTAGTAAGGAGTCCCAATCGTAGCTCTATGCCTCCACACAATGTAGAAACATACTTGTAGTGTATGTAATGATCAAGACGGATCCATACTTAGCCAAACATGCATTAGGTTCTCCACGGGACTATGAGGAGCAACATGTGTGACATGATTCTCATTCCTTGAGAGGAACATCAAAGCTACCATCCTGAGAGAAACATAAGTAGTAAGGAGCCCCAATCGTAGCTCTATGGCTCCACACAATGTAGAAACATACTTGTAGTGTATGTAATGATCAAGACGGACCCATACTTAGCCAAACATGCATTAGGTTCTCCATGGGACTATGAGGAGCAACATGTGTGACATGATTCTCATTCCTTGAGAGGAACATCAAAGATACCATCCTGAGAGAAACATAAGTAGTAAGGAGTCCCAATCGTAGCTCTATGCCTCCACACAATGTAGGAACAAACTTGTAGTGTATGTAATGATCAAGACTGACCCATACTTAGCCAAACATGCATTAGGTTCTCCACGGGACTATGAGGAGCAACATGTGTGACATGATTCTCATTCCTTGAGAGGAACATCAAAGCTACCATTCTGAGAGAAACATAAGTAGTAAGGAGTCCCAATCGTAGCTCTATGCCTCCACACAATGTAGAAACATACTTGTAGTGTATGTAATGATCAAGACGGACCCATACTTAGCCAAACATGCATTAGGTTCTCCAGGGGACTATGAGGACCAACATGTGTGACATGATTCTCATTCCTTGAGAGGAACATCAAAGCTACCATCCTGAGAGAAACATAAGTAGTAAGGAGTCCCAATCGTAGCTCTATGCCTCCACACAATGTAGGAACATACTTGTAGTGTATGTAATGATCAAGACGGACCCATACTTAGCCAAACATGCATTAGGTTCTCCACGGGACTATGAGGAGCAACATGTGTGACATGATTCTCATTCCTTGAGAGGAACATCAAAGCTACCATCCTGAGAGAAACATAAGTAGTAAGGAGTCCCAATTGTAGCTCTATGGCTCCACACAATGTAGAAACATACTTGTAGTGTATGTAATGATCAAGACGGATCCATACTTAGCCAAACATGCATTACGTTCTCCACGGGACTATGAGGAGCAACATGTGTGACATGATTCTCATTCCTTGAGAGGAACATCAAAGTTACCATCCTGAGAGAAACATAAGTAGTAAGGAGTCCCAATCGTAGCTCTATGGCTCCACACAATGTAGAAACATACTTGTAGTGTATGTAATGATCAAGACGGACCCATACTTAGCCAAACATGCATTAGGTTCTCCATGGGACTATGAGGAGCAACATGTGTGACATGATTCTCATTCCTTGCGAGGAACATCAAAGCTACCATCCTGAGAGAAACATAGGTAGTAAGGAGTCCCAATCGTAGCTCTATGCCTCCACATAATGTAGAAACATACATGTAGTGTATGTAATGATCAAGACGGATTCATACTTAGCCAAACATGCATTAGGTTCTCCACGGGACTATGAGGAGCAACATGTGTGACATGATTCTCATTCCTTGAGAGGAACATCAAAGCTACCATCCTGAGAGAAACATAAGTAGTAAGGAGTCCCAATCGTAGCTCTATGCCTCCACACAATGTAGAAACATACTTGTAGTGTATGTAATGATCAAGACGGACCCATACTTAGCCAAACATGCATTAGGTTCTCCACAGGACTATGAGGAGCAACATGTGTGACATGATTCTCATTCCTTGAGAGGAACATCAAAGCTACCATCCTGAGAGAAACATAAGTAGTAAGGAGTCCCAATCGTAGCTCTATGCCTCCACACAATGTAGGAACATACTTGTAGTGTATGTAATAATCAAGACGGACCCATACTTAGCCAAACATGCATTAGGTTCTCCATGGGACTATGAGGAGCAATATGTGTGACATGATTCTCATTCCTTGAGAGGAACATCAAAGCTACCATCCTGAGAGAAACATAAGTAGTAAGGAGTCCCAATCGTAGCTCTATGCCTCCACACAATGTAGGAACAAACTTGTAGTGTATGTAATGATCAAGACGGACCCATACTAAGCCAAACATGCATTAGGTTCTCCACGGGACTATGAGGAGCAACATGTGTGACATGATTCTCATTCCTTGAGAGGAACATCAAAGCTACCATTCTGAGAGAAACATAAGTAGTAAGGAGTCCCAATCGTAGCTCTATGCCTCCACACAATGTAGAAACATACTTGTAGTGTATGTAATGATCAAGACGGACCCATACTTAGCCAAACATGCATTAGGTTCTCCACGGGACTATGAGGAGCAACATGTGTGACATGATTCTCATTCCTTGAGAGGAACATCAAAGCTACCATTCTGAGAGAAACATAAGTAGTAAGGAGTCCCAATCGTAGCTCTATGCCTCCACACAATGTAGAAACATACTTGTAGTGTATGTAATGATCAAGACGGACCCATACTTAGCCAAACATGCATTAGGTTCTCCAGGGGACTATGAGGAGCAACATGTGTGACATGATTCTCATTCCATGAGAGGAACATCAAAGCTACCATCCTGAGAGAAACATAAGTAGTAAGGAGTCCCAATCGTAGCTCTATGCCTCCACACAATGTAGAAACATACATGTAGTGTATGTAATGATCAAGACGGATCCATACATAGCCAAACATGCATTAGGTTCTCCACGGGACTATGAGGAGCAACATGTGTGACATGATTCTCATTCCTTGAGAGGAACATCAAAGCTACCATCCTGAGAGAAACATAAGTAGTAAGGAGTCCCAATCGTAGCTCTATGCCTCCACACAATGTAGAAACATACTTGTAGTGTATGTAATGATCAAGACGGACCCATACTTAGCCAAACATGCATTAGGTTCTCCACAGGACTATGAGGAGCAACATGTGTGACATGATTCTCATTCCTTGAGAGGAACATCAAAGCTACCATCCTGAGAGAAACATAAGTAGTAAGGAGTCCCAATCGTAGCTCTATGCCTCCACACAATGTAGGAACATACTTGTAGTGTATGTAATGATCAAGACGGACCCATACTTAGCCAAACATGCATTAGGTTCTCCATGGGACTATGAGGAGCAACATGTGTGACATGATTCTCATTCCTTGAGAGGAACATCAAAGCTACCATCCTTAGAGAAACATAAGTAGTAAGGAGTCCCAATCGTAGCTCTATGGCTCCACACAATGTAGAAACATACTTGTAGTGTATGTAATGATCAAGATGGACCCATACTTAGCCAAACATGCATTAGGTTATCCAAGGGACTATGAGGAGCAACATGTGTGACATGATTCTCATTCCTTGAGAGGAACATCAAAGCTACCATCTTGAGAGAAACATAAGTAGTAAGGAGTCCCAATCGTAGCTCTATGGCTCCACACAATGTAGAAACATACTTGTAGTGTATGTAATGATCAAGACGGATCCATACTTAGCCAAACATGCATTAGGTTCTCCACGGGACTATGAGGAGCAACATGTGTGACATGATTCTCATTCCTTGAGAGGAACATCAAAGCTACCATCCTGAGAGAAACATAAGTAGTAAGGAGTCCCAATCGTAGCTCTATGGCTCCACACAATGTAGAAACATACTTGTAGTGTATGTAATGATCAAGACGGACCCATACTTAGCCAAACATGCATTAGGTTCTCCACGGGACTATGAGGAGCAACATGTGTGACATGATTCTCATTCCTTGAGAGGAACATCAAAGCTACCATCCTAAGAGAAACATAAGTAGTAAGGAGTCCCAATCGTAGCTCTATGCCTCCACACAATGTAGGAACAAACTTGTAGTGTATGTAATGATCAAGACGGACCCATACTTAGCCAAACATGCATTAGGTTCTCCACGGGACTATGAGGAGCAACATGTGAGATATGATTCTCATTCCTTGAGAGGAACATCAAAGCTACCATTCTGAGAGAAACATAAGTAGTAAGGAGTCCCAATCGTAGCTCTATGCCTCCACACAATGTAGAAACATACTTGTAGTGTATGTAATGATCAAGACGGATCCATACTTAGCCAAACATGCATTAGGTTCTCCACGGGACTATGAGGAGCAACATGTGTGACATGATTCTCATTCCCTGAGAGGAACATCAAAGCTACCATCCTGAGAGAAACATAAGTAGTAAGGAGTCCCAATCGTAGCTCTATGCCTCCACACAATGTAGGAACATACTTGTAGTGTATGTAATGATCAAGACGGATCCATACATAGCCAAACATGCATTAGGTTCTCCATGGGACTATGAGGAGCAACATGTGTGACATGATTCTCATTCCTTGAGAGGAACATCAAAGCTACCATCCTTAGAGAAACATAAGTAGTAAGGAGTCCCAATCGTAGCTCTATGGCTCCACACAATGTAGAAACATACTTGTAGTGTATGTAATGATCAAGATGGACCCATACTTAGCCAAACATGCATTAGGTTATCCAAGGGACTATGAGGAGCAACATGTGTGACATGATTCTCATTCCTTGAGAGGAACATCAAAGCTACCATCTTGAGAGAAACATAAGTAGTAAGGAGTCCCAATCGTAGCTCTATGCCTCCACACAATGTAGGAACATACTTGTAGTGTATGTAATGATCAAGACGGACCCATACTTAGCCAAACATGCATTAGGTTCTCCATGGGACTATGAGGAGCAACATGTGTGACATGATTCTCATTCCTTGAGAGGAACATCAAAGCTACCATCTTGAGAGAAACATAAGTAGTAAGGAGTCCCAATCGTAGCTCTATGCCTCCACACAATGTAGGAACATACTTGTAGTGTATGTAATGATCAAGACGGACCCATACTTAGCCAAACATGCATTAGGTTCTCCATGGGACTATGAGGAGCAACATGTGTGACATGATTCTCATTCCTTGAGAGGAACATCAAAGCTACCATCCTTAGAGAAACATAAGTAGTAAGGAGTCCCAATCGTAGCTCTATGCCTCCACACAATGTAGGAACATACTTGTAGTGTATGTAATGATCAAGACGGACCCATACTTAGCCAAACATGCATTAGGTTCTCCACGGGACTATGAGGAGCAACATGTGTGACATGATTCTCATTCCTTGAGAGGAACATCAAAGCTACCATCCTGAGAGAAACATAAGTAGTAAGGAGTCCCAATCGTAGCTCTATGGCTCCACACAATGTAGAAACATACTTGTAGTGTATGTAATGATCAAGACGGACCCATACTTAGCCAAACATGCATTAGGTTCTCCACAGGACTATGAGGAGCAACATGTGTGACATGATTCTCATTCCTTGAGAGGAACATCAAAGCTACCATCCTGAGAGAAACATAAGTAGTAAGGAGTCCCAATCGTAGCTCTATGCCTCCACACAATGTAGGAACAAACTTGTAGTGTATGTAATGATCAAGACGGACCCATACTAAGCCAAACATGCATTAGGTTCTCCACGGGACTATGAGGAGCAACATGTGTGACATGATTCTCATTCCTTGAGAGGAACATCAAAGCTACCATTCTGAGAGAAACATAAGTAGTAAGGAGTCCCAATCGTAGCTCTATGCCTCCACACAATGTAGAAACATACTTGTAGTGTATGTAATGATCAAGACGGACCCATACTTAGCCAAACATGCATTAGGTTCTCCACGGGACTATGAGGAGCAACATGTGTGACATGATTCTCATTCCTTGAGAGGAACATCAAAGCTTTCATTCTGAGAGAAACATAAGTAGTAAGGAGTCCCAATCGTAGCTCTATGCCTCCACACAATGTAGAAACATACTTGTAGTGTATGTAATGATCAAGACGGACCCATACTTAGCCAAACATGCATTAGGTTCTCCAGGGGACTATGAGGAGCAACATGTGTGACATGATTCTCATTCCTTGAGAGGAACATCAAAGCTACCATCCTGAGAGAAACATAAGTAGTAAGGAGTCCCAATCGTAGCTCTATGCCTCCACACAATGTAGAAACATACATGTAGTGTATGTAATGATCAAGACGGATCCATACATAGCCAAACATGCATTAGGTTCTCCACGGGACTATGAGGAGCAACATGTGTGACATGATTCTCATTCCTTGAGAGGAACATCAAAGCTACCATCCTGAGAGAAACATAAGTAGTAAGGAGTCCCAATCGTAGCTCTATGCCTCCACACAATGTAGAAACATACTTGTAGTGTATGTAATGATCAAGACGGACCCATACTTAGCCAAACATGCATTAGGTTCTCCACAGGACTATGAGGAGCAACATGTGTGACATGATTCTCATTCCTTGAGAGGAACATCAAAGCTACCATCCTGAGAGAAACATAAGTAGTAAGGAGTCCCAATCGTAGCTCTATGCCTCCACACAATGTAGGAACATACTTGTAGTGTATGTAATGATCAAGACGGACCCATACTTAGCCAAACATGCATTAGGTTCTCCATGGGACTATGAGGAGCAACATGTGTGACATGATTCTCATTCCTTGAGAGGAACATCAAAGCTACCATCCTTAGAGAAACATAAGTAGTAAGGAGTCCCAATCGTAGCTCTATGGCTCCACACAATGTAGAAACATACTTGTAGTGTATGTAATGATCAAGATGGACCCATACTTAGCCAAACATGCATTAGGTTATCCAAGGGACTATGAGGAGCAACATGTGTGACATGATTCTCATTCCTTGAGAGGAACATCAAAGCTACCATCTTGAGAGAAACATAAGTAGTAAGGAGTCCCAATCGTAGCTCTATGGCTCCACACAATGTAGAAACATACTTGTAGTGTATGTAATGATCAAGACGGATCCATACTTAGCCAAACATGCATTAGGTTCTCCACGGGACTATGAGGAGCAACATGTGTGACATGATTCTCATTCCTTGAGAGGAACATCAAAGCTACCATCCTGAGAGAAACATAAGTAGTAAGGAGTCCCAATCGTAGCTCTATGGCTCCACACAATGTAGAAACATACTTGTAGTGTATGTAATGATCAAGACGGACCCATACTTAGCCAAACATGCATTAGGTTCTCCACGGGACTATGAGGAGCAACATGTGTGACATGATTCTCATTCCTTGAGAGGAACATCAAAGCTACCATCCTAAGAGAAACATAAGTAGTAAGGAGTCCCAATCGTAGCTCTATGCCTCCACACAATGTAGGAACAAACTTGTAGTGTATGTAATGATCAAGACGGACCCATACTTAGCCAAACATGCATTAGGTTCTCCACGGGACTATGAGGAGCAACATGTGAGATATGATTCTCATTCCTTGAGAGGAACATCAAAGCTACCATTCTGAGAGAAACATAAGTAGTAAGGAGTCCCAATCGTAGCTCTATGCCTCCACACAATGTAGAAACATACTTGTAGTGTATGTAATGATCAAGACGGATCCATACTTAGCCAAACATGCATTAGGTTCTCCACGGGACTATGAGGAGCAACATGTGTGACATGATTCTCATTCCCTGAGAGGAACATCAAAGCTACCATCCTGAGAGAAACATAAGTAGTAAGGAGTCCCAATCGTAGCTCTATGCCTCCACACAATGTAGGAACATACTTGTAGTGTATGTAATGATCAAGACGGACCCATACTTAGCCAAACATGCATTAGGTTCTCCATGGGACTATGAGGAGCAACATGTGTGACATGATTCTCATTCCTTGAGAGGAACATCAAAGCTACCATCCTAAGAGAAACATAAGTAGTAAGGAGTCCCAATCGTAGCTCTATGCCTCCACACAATGTAGGAACAAACTTGTAGTGTATGTAATGATCAAGACGGACCCATACTTAGCCAAACATGCATTAGGTTCTCCACGGGACTATGAGGAGCAACATGTGTGACATGATTCTCATTCCTTGAGAGGAACATCAAAGCTACCATTCTGAGAGAAACATAAGTAGTAAGGAGTCCCAATCGTAGCTCTATGCCTCCACACAATGTAGAAACATACTTGTAGTGTATGTAATGATCAAGACGGACCCATACTTAGCCAAACATGCATTAGGTTCTCCAGGGGACTATGAGGAGCAACATGTGTGACATGATTCTCATTCCATGAGAGGAACATCAAAGCTACCATCCTGAGAGAAACATAAGTAGTAAGGAGTCCCAATCGTAGCTCTATGCCTCCACACAATGTAGAAACATACATGTAGTGTATGTAATGATCAAGACGGATCCATACATAGCCAAACATGCATTAGGTTCTCCACGGGACTATGAGGAGCAACATGTGTGACATGATTCTCATTCCTTGAGAGGAACATCAAAGCTACCATCCTGAGAGAAACATAAGTAGTAAGGAGTCCCAATCGTAGCTCTATGCCTCCACACAATGTAGAAACATACTTGTAGTGTATGTAATGATCAAGACGGACCCATACTTAGCCAAACATGCATTAGGTTCTCCACAGGACTATGAGGAGCAACATGTGTGACATGATTCTCATTCCTTGAGAGGAACATCAAAGCTACCATCCTGAGAGAAACATAAGTAGTAAGGAGTCCCAATCGTAGCTCTATGCCTCCACACAATGTAGGAACATACTTGTAGTGTATGTAATGATCAAGACGGACCCATACTTAGCCAAACATGCGTTAGGTTCTCCATGGGACTATGAGGAGCAACATGTGTGACATGATTCTCATTCCTTGAGAGGAACATCAAAGCTACCATCCTTAGAGAAACATAAGTAGTAAGGAGTCCCAATCGTAGCTCTATGGCTCCACACAATGTAGAAACATACTTGTAGTGTATGTAATGATCAAGATGGACCCATACTTAGCCAAACATGCATTAGGTTATCCAAGGGACTATGAGGAGCAACATGTGTGACATGATTCTCATTCCTTGAGAGGAACATCAAAGCTACCATCTTGAGAGAAACATAAGTAGTAAGGAGTCCCAATCGTAGCTCTATGGCTCCACACAATGTAGAAACATACTTGTAGTGTATGTAATGATCAAGACGGATCCATACTTAGCCAAACATGCATTAGGTTCTCCACGGGACTATGAGGAGCAACATGTGTGACATGATTCTCATTCCTTGAGAGGAACATCAAAGCTACCATCCTGAGAGAAACATAAGTAGTAAGGAGTCCCAATCGTAGCTCTATGGCTCCACACAATGTAGAAACATACTTGTAGTGTATGTAATGATCAAGACGGACCCATACTTAGCCAAACATGCATTAGGTTCTCCACGGGACTATGAGGAGCAACATGTGTGACATGATTCTCATTCCTTGAGAGGAACATCAAAGCTACCATCCTAAGAGAAACATAAGTAGTAAGGAGTCCCAATCGTAGCTCTATGCCTCCACACAATGTAGGAACAAACTTGTAGTGTATGTAATGATCAAGACGGACCCATACTTAGCCAAACATGCATTAGGTTCTCCACGGGACTATGAGGAGCAACATGTGAGATATGATTCTCATTCCTTGAGAGGAACATCAAAGCTACCATTCTGAGAGAAACATAAGTAGTAAGGAGTCCCAATCGTAGCTCTATGCCTCCACACAATGTAGAAACATACTTGTAGTGTATGTAATGATCAAGACGGATCCATACTTAGCCAAACATGCATTAGGTTCTCCACGGGACTATGAGGAGCAACATGTGTGACATGATTCTCATTCCCTGAGAGGAACATCAAAGCTACCATCCTGAGAGAAACATAAGTAGTAAGGAGTCCCAATCGTAGCTCTATGCCTCCACACAATGTAGGAACATACTTGTAGTGTATGTAATGATCAAGACGGACCCATACTTAGCCAAACATGCATTAGGTTCTCCATGGGACTATGAGGAGCAACATGTGTGACATGATTCTCATTCCTTGAGAGGAACATCAAAGCTACCATCCTAAGAGAAACATAAGTAGTAAGGAGTCCCAATCGTAGCTCTATGCCTCCACACAATGTAGGAACAAACTTGTAGTGTATGTAATGATCAAGACGGACCCATACTTAGCCAAACATGCATTAGGTTCTCCACGGGACTATGAGGAGCAACATGTGTGACATGATTCTCATTCCTTGAGAGGAACATCAAAGCTACCATTCTGAGAGAAACATAAGTAGTAAGGAGTCCCAATCGTAGCTCTATGCCTCCACACAATGTAGAAACATACTTGTAGTGTATGTAATGATCAAGACGGACCCATACTTAGCCAAACATGCATTAGGTTCTCCAGGGGACTATGAGGAGCAACATGTGTGACATGATTCTCATTCCATGAGAGGAACATCAAAGCTACCATCCTGAGAGAAACATAAGTAGTAAGGAGTCGCAATCGTAGCTCTATGCCTCCACACAATGTAGAAACATACATGTAGTGTATGTAATGATCAAGACGGATCCATACATAGCCAAACATGCATTAGGTTCTCCACGGGACTATGAGGAGCAACATGTGTGACATGATTCTCATTCCTTGAGAGGAACATCAAAGCTACCATCCTGAGAGAAACATAAGTAGTAAGGAGTCCCAATCGTAGCTCTATGCCTCCACACAATGTAGAAACATACTTGTAGTGTATGTAATGATCAAGACGGACCCATACTTAGCCAAACATGCATTAGGTTCTCCACAGGACTATGAGGAGCAACATGTGTGACATGATTCTCATTCCTTGAGAGGAACATCAAAGCTACCATCCTGAGAGAAACATAAGTAGTAAGGAGTCCCAATCGTAGCTCTATGCCTCCACACAATGTAGGAACATACTTGTAGTGTATGTAATGATCAAGACGGACCCATACTTAGCCAAACATGCATTAGGTTCTCCATGGGACTATGAGGAGCAACATGTGTGACATGATTCTCATTCCTTGAGAGGAACATCAAAGCTACCATCCTTAGAGAAACATAAGTAGTAAGGAGTCCCAATCGTAGCTCTATGGCTCCACACAATGTAGAAACATACTTGTAGTGTATGTAATGATCAAGATGGACCCATACTTAGCCAAACATGCATTAGGTTATCCAAGGGACTATGAGGAGCAACATGTGTGACATGATTCTCATTCCTTGAGAGGAACATCAAAGCTACCATCTTGAGAGAAACATAAGTAGTAAGGAGTCCCAATCGTAGCTCTATGGCTCCACACAATGTAGAAACATACTTGTAGTGTATGTAATGATCAAGACGGATCCATACTTAGCCAAACATGCATTAGGTTCTCCACGGGACTATGAGGAGCAACATGTGTGACATGATTCTCATTCCTTGAGAGGAACATCAAAGCTACCATCCTGAGAGAAACATAAGTAGTAAGGAGTCCCAATCGTAGCTCTATGGCTCCACACAATGTAGAAACATACTTGTAGTGTATGTAATGATCAAGACGGACCCATACTTAGCCAAACATGCATTAGGTTCTCCACGGGACTATGAGGAGCAACATGTGTGACATGATTCTCATTCCTTGAGAGGAACATCAAAGCTACCATCCTAAGAGAAACATAAGTAGTAAGGAGTCCCAATCGTAGCTCTATGCCTCCACACAATGTAGGAACAAACTTGTAGTGTATGTAATGATCAAGACGGACCCATACTTAGCCAAACATGCATTAGGTTCTCCACGGGACTATGAGGAGCAACATGTGAGATATGATTCTCATTCCTTGAGAGGAACATCAAAGCTACCATTCTGAGAGAAACATAAGTAGTAAGGAGTCCCAATCGTAGCTCTATGCCTCCACACAATGTAGAAACATACTTGTAGTGTATGTAATGATCAAGACGGATCCATACTTAGCCAAACATGCATTAGGTTCTCCACGGGACTATGAGGAGCAACATGTGTGACATGATTCTCATTCCCTGAGAGGAACATCAAAGCTACCATCCTGAGAGAAACATAAGTAGTAAGGAGTCCCAATCGTAGCTCTATGCCTCCACACAATGTAGGAACATACTTGTAGTGTATGTAATGATCAAGACGGACCCATACTTAGCCAAACATGCATTAGGTTCTCCATGGGACTATGAGGAGCAACATGTGTGACATGATTCTCATTCCTTGAGAGGAACATCAAAGCTACCATCCTTAGAGAAACATAAGTAGTAAGGAGTCCCAATCGTAGCTCTATGGCTCCACACAATGTAGAAACATACTTGTAGTGTATGTAATGATCAAGATGGACCCATACTTAGCCAAACATGCATTAGGTTATCCAAGGGACTATGAGGAGCAACATGTGTGACATGATTCTCATTCCTTGAGAGGAACATCAAAGCTACCATCTTGAGAGAAACATAAGTAGTAAGGAGTCCCAATCGTAGCTCTATGCCTCCACACAATGTAGGAACATACTTGTAGTGTATGTAATGATCAAGACGGACCCATACTTAGCCAAACATGCATTAGGTTCTCCATGGGACTATGAGGAGCAACATGTGTGACATGATTCTCATTCCTTGAGAGGAACATCAAAGCTACCATCCTTAGAGAAACATAAGTAGTAAGGAGTCCCAATCGTAGCTCTATGGCTCCACACAATGTAGAAACATACTTGTAGTGTATGTAATGATCAAGATGGACCCATACTTAGCCAAACATGCATTAGGTTATCCAAGGGACTATGAGGAGCAACATGTGTGACATGATTCTCATTCCTTGAGAGGAACATCAAAGCTACCATCTTGAGAGAAACATAAGTAGTAAGGAGTCCCAATCGTAGCTCTATGGCTCCACACAATGTAGAAACATACTTGTAGTGTATGTAATGATCAAGACGGACCCATACTTAGCCAAATATGCATTAGGTTCTCCACGGGACTATGAGGAGCAACATGTGTGACATGATTATCATTCCTTGAGAGGAACATCAAAGCTACCATCCTGAGAGAAACATAAGTAGTAAGGAGTCCCAATCGTAGCTCTATGCCTCCACACAATGTAGGAACAAACTTGTAGTGTATGTAATGATCAAGACGGACCCATACTTAGCCAAACATGCATTAGGTTCTCCACGGGACTATGAGGAGCAACATGTGTGACATGATTCTCATTCCTTGAGAGGAACATCAAAGCTACCATCCTGAGAGAAACATAAGTAGTAAGGAGTCCCAATCGTAGCTCTATGGCTCCACACAATGTAGAAACATACTTGTAGTGTATGTAATGATCAAGACGGACCCATACTTAGCCAAACATGCATTAGGTTCTCCACAGGACTATGAGGAGCAACATGTGTGACATGATTCTCATTCCTTGAGAGGAACATCAAAGCTACCATCCTGAGAGAAACATAAGTAGTAAGGAGTCCCAATCGTAGCTCTATGCCTCCACACAATGTAGGAACAAACTTGTAGTGTATGTAATGATCAAGACGGACCCATACTAAGCCAAACATGCATTAGGTTCTCCACGGGACTATGAGGAGCAACATGTGTGACATGATTCTCATTCCTTGAGAGGAACATCAAAGCTACCATTCTGAGAGAAACATAAGTAGTAAGGAGTCCCAATCGTAGCTCTATGCCTCCACACAATGTAGAAACATACTTGTAGTGTATGTAATGATCAAGACGGACCCATACTTAGCCAAACATGCATTAGGTTCTCCACGGGACTATGAGGAGCAACATGTGTGACATGATTCTCATTCCTTGAGAGGAACATCAAAGCTACCATCCTGAGAGAAACATAAGTAGTAAGGAGTCCCAATCGTAGCTCTATGCCTCCACACAATGTAGGAACATACTTGTAGTGTATGTAATGATCAAGACGGACCCATACTTAGCCAAACATGCATTAGGTTCTCCATGGGACTATGAGGAGCAACATGTGTGACATGATTCTCATTCCTTGAGAGGAACATCAAAGCTACCATCCTGAGAGAAACATAAGTAGTAAGGAGTCCCAATCGTAGCTCTATGCCTCCACACAATGTAGAAACATACATGTAGTGTATGTAATGATCAAGACGGATCCATACATAGCCAAACATGCATTAGGTTCTCCACGGGACTATGAGGAGCAACATGTGTGACATGATTCTCATTCCTTGAGAGGAACATCAAAGCTACCATCCTGAGAGAAACATAAGTAGTAAGGAGTCCCAATCGTAGCTCTATGCCTCCACACAATGTAGAAACATACTTGTAGTGTATGTAATGATCAAGACGGACCCATACTTAGCCAAACATGCATTAGGTTCTCCACAGGACTATGAGGAGCAACATGTGTGACATGATTCTCATTCCTTGAGAGGAACATCAAAGCTACCATCCTGAGAGAAACATAAGTAGTAAGGAGTCCCAATCGTAGCTCTATGCCTCCACACAATGTAGGAACATACTTGTAGTGTATGTAATGATCAAGACGGACCCATACTTAGCCAAACATGCATTAGGTTCTCCATGGGACTATGAGGAGCAACATGTGTGACATGATTCTCATTCCTTGAGAGGAACATCAAAGCTACCATCCTTAGAGAAACATAAGTAGTAAGGAGTCCCAATCGTAGCTCTATGGCTCCACACAATGTAGAAACATACTTGTAGTGTATGTAATGATCAAGATGGACCCATACTTAGCCAAACATGCATTAGGTTATCCAAGGGACTATGAGGAGCAACATGTGTGACATGATTCTCATTCCTTGAGAGGAACATCAAAGCTACCATCTTGAGAGAAACATAAGTAGTAAGGAGTCCCAATCGTAGCTCTATGGCTCCACACAATGTAGAAACATACTTGTAGTGTATGTAATGATCAAGACGGATCCATACTTAGCCAAACATGCATTAGGTTCTCCACGGGACTATGAGGAGCAACATGTGTGACATGATTCTCATTCCTTGAGAGGAACATCAAAGCTACCATCCTGAGAGAAACATAAGTAGTAAGGAGTCCCAATCGTAGCTCTATGGCTCCACACAATGTAGAAACATACTTGTAGTGTATGTAATGATCAAGACGGACCCATACTTAGCCAAACATGCATTAGGTTCTCCACGGGACTATGAGGAGCAACATGTGTGACATGATTCTCATTCCTTGAGAGGAACATCAAAGCTACCATCCTAAGAGAAACATAAGTAGTAAGGAGTCCCAATCGTAGCTCTATGCCTCCACACAATGTAGGAACAAACTTGTAGTGTATGTAATGATCAAGACGGACCCATACTTAGCCAAACATGCATTAGGTTCTCCACGGGACTATGAGGAGCAACATGTGAGATATGATTCTCATTCCTTGAGAGGAACATCAAAGCTACCATTCTGAGAGAAACATAAGTAGTAAGGAGTCCCAATCGTAGCTCTATGCCTCCACACAATGTAGAAACATACTTGTAGTGTATGTAATGATCAAGACGGATCCATACTTAGCCAAACATGCATTAGGTTCTCCACGGGACTATGAGGAGCAACATGTGTGACATGATTCTCATTCCCTGAGAGGAACATCAAAGCTACCATCCTGAGAGAAACATAAGTAGTAAGGAGTCCCAATCGTAGCTCTATGCCTCCACACAATGTAGGAACATACTTGTAGTGTATGTAATGATCAAGACGGACCCATACTTAGCCAAACATGCATTAGGTTCTCCATGGGACTATGAGGAGCAACATGTGTGACATGATTCTCATTCCTTGAGAGGAACATCAAAGCTACCATCCTAAGAGAAACATAAGTAGTAAGGAGTCCCAATCGTAGCTCTATGCCTCCACACAATGTAGGAACAAACTTGTAGTGTATGTAATGATCAAGACGGACCCATACTTAGCCAAACATGCATTAGGTTCTCCACGGGACTATGAGGAGCAACATGTGAGATATGATTCTCATTCCTTGAGAGGAACATCAAAGCTACCATTCTGAGAGAAACATAAGTAGTAAGGAGTCCCAATCGTAGCTCTATGCCTCCACACAATGTAGAAACATACTTGTAGTGTATGTAATGATCAAGACGGATCCATACTTAGCCAAACATGCATTAGGTTCTCCACGGGACTATGAGGAGCAACATGTGTGACATGATTCTCATTCCCTGAGAGGAACATCAAAGCTACCATCCTGAGAGAAACATAAGTAGTAAGGAGTCCCAATCGTAGCTCTATGCCTCCACACAATGTAGGAACATACTTGTAGTGTATGTAATGATCAAGACGGACCCATACTTAGCCAAACATGCATTAGGTTCTCCATGGGACTATGAGGAGCAACATGTGTGACATGATTCTCATTCCTTGAGAGGAACATCAAAGCTACCATCTTGAGAGAAACATAAGTATTAAGGAGTCCCAATCGTAGCTCTATGCCTCCACACAATGTAGGAACATACTTGTAGTGTATGTAATGATCAAGACGGACCCATACTTAGCCAAACATGCATTAGGTTCTCCATGGGACTATGAGGAGCAACATGTGTGACATGATTCTCATTCCTTGAGAGGAACATCAAAGCTACCATCCTTAGAGAAACATAAGTAGTAAGGAGTCCCAATCGTAGCTCTATGGCTCCACACAATGTAGAAACATACTTGTAGTGTATGTAATGATCAAGATGGACCCATACTTAGCCAAACATGCATTAGGTTATCCAAGGGACTATGAGGAGCAACATGTGTGACATGATTCTCATTCCTTGAGAGGAACATCAAAGCTACCATCTTGAGAGAAACATAAGTAGTAAGGAGTCCCAATCGTAGCTCTATGGCTCCACACAATGTAGAAACATACTTGTAGTGTATGTAATGATCAAGACGGACCCATACTTAGCCAAATATGCATTAGGTTCTCCACGGGACTATGAGGAGCAACATGTGTGACATGATTCTCATTCCTTGAGAGGAACATCAAAGCTACCATCCTGAGAGAAACATAAGTAGTAAGGAGTCCCAATCGTAGCTCTATGCCTCCACACAATGTAGGAACAAACTTGTAGTGTATGTAATGATCAAGACGGACCCATACTTAGCCAAACATGCATTAGGTTCTCCACGGGACTATGAGGAGCAACATGTGTGACATGATTCTCATTCCTTGAGAGGAACATCAAAGCTACCATTCTGAGAGAAACATAAGTAGTAAGGAGTCCCAATCGTAGCTCTATGCCTCCACACAATGTAGAAACATACTTGTAGTGTATGTAATGATCAAGACGGACCCATACTTAGCCAAACATGCATTAGGTTCTCCAGGGGACTATGAGGAGCAACATGTGTGACATGATTCTCATTCCTTGAGAGGAACATCAAAGCTACCATCCTGAGAGAAACATAAGTAGTAAGGAGTCCCAATCGTAGCTCTATGCCTCCACACAATGTAGAAACATACATGTAGTGTATGTAATGATCAAGACGGATCCATACATAGCCAAACATGCATTAGGTTCTCCACGGGACTATGAGGAGCAACATGTGTGACATGATTCTCATTCCTTGAGAGGAACATCAAAGCTACCATCCTGAGAGAAACATAAGTAGTAAGGAGTCCCAATCGTAGCTCTATGCCTCCACACAATGTAGAAACATACTTGTAGTGTATGTAATGATCAAGACGGACCCATACTTAGCCAAACATGCATTAGGTTCTCCACAGGACTATGAGGAGCAACATGTGTGACATGATTCTCATTCCTTGAGAGGAACATCAAAGCTACCATCCTGAGAGAAACATAAGTAGTAAGGAGTCCCAATCGTAGCTCTATGCCTCCACACAATGTAGGAACATACTTGTAGTGTATGTAATGATCAAGACGGACCCATACTTAGCCAAACATGCATTAGGTTCTCCATGGGACTATGAGGAGCAACATGTGTGACATGATTCTCATTCCTTGAGAGGAACATCAAAGCTACCATCCTTAGAGAAACATAAGTAGTAAGGAGTCCCAATCGTAGCTCTATGGCTCCACACAATGTAGAAACATACTTGTAGTGTATGTAATGATCAAGATGGACCCATACTTAGCCAAACATGCATTAGGTTATCCAAGGGACTATGAGGAGCAACATGTGTGACATGATTCTCATTCCTTGAGAGGAACATCAAAGCTACCATCTTGAGAGAAACATAAGTAGTAAGGAGTCCCAATCGTAGCTCTATGGCTCCACACAATGTAGAAACATACTTGTAGTGTATGTAATGATCAAGACGGATCCATACTTAGCCAAACATGCATTAGGTTCTCCACGGGACTATGAGCAGCAACATGTGTGACATGATTCTCATTCCTTGAGAGGAACATCAAAGCTACCATCCTGAGAGAAACATAAGTAGTAAGGAGTCCCAATCGTAGCTCTATGGCTCCACACAATGTAGAAACATACTTGTAGTGTATGTAATGATCAAGATGGACCCATACTTAGCCAAACATGCATTAGGTTATCCTAGGGACTATGAGGAGCAACATGTGTGACATGATTCTCATTCCTTGAGAGGAACATCAAAGCTACCATCTTGAGAGAAACATAAGTAGTAAGGAGTCCCAATCGTAGCTCTATGCCTCCACACAATGTAGGAACATACTTGTAGTGTATGTAATGATCAAGACGGACCCATACTTAGCCAAACATGCATTAGGTTCTCCATGGGACTATGAGGAGCAACATGTGTGACATGATTCTCATTCCTTGAGAGGAACATCAAAGCTACCATCCTTAGAGAAACATAAGTAGTAAGGAGTCCCAATCGTAGCTCTATGGCTCCACACAATGTAGAAACATACTTGTAGTGTATGTAATGATCAAGATGGACCCATACTTAGCCAAACATGCATTAGGTTATCCAAGGGACTATGAGGAGCAACATGTGTGACATGATTCTCATTCCTTGAGAGGAACATCAAAGCTACCATCTTGAGAGAAACATAAGTAGTAAGGAGTCCCAATCGTAGCTCTATGGCTCCACACAATGTAGAAACATACTTGTAGTGTATGTAATGATCAAGACGGACCCATACTTAGCCAAATATGCATTAGGTTCTCCACGGGACTATGAGGAGCAACATGTGTGACATGATTCTCATTCCTTGAGAGGAACATCAAAGCTACCATCCTGAGAGAAACATAAGTAGTAAGGAGTCCCAATCGTGGCTCTATGCCTCCACACAATGTAGGAACAAACTTGTAGTGTATGTAATGATCAAGACGGACCCATACTTAGCCAAACATGCATTAGGTTATCCTAGGGACTATGAGGAGCAACATGTGTGACATGATTCTCATTCCTTGAGAGGAACATCAAAGCTACCATCTTGAGAGAAACATAAGTAGTAAGGAGTCCCAATCGTAGCTCTATGCCTCCACACAATGTAGGAACATACTTGTAGTGTATGTAATGATCAAGATGGACCCATACTTAGCCAAACATGCATTAGGTTATCCAAGGGACTATGAGGAGCAACATGTGTGACATGATTCTCATTCCTTGAGAGGAACATCAAAGCTACCATCTTGAGAGAAACATAAGTAGTAAGGAGTCCCAATCGTAGCTCTATGGCTCCACACAATGTAGAAACATACTTGTAGTGTATGTAATGATCAAGACGGATCCATACTTAGCCAAACATGCATTAGGTTCTCCACGGGACTATGAGCAGCAACATGTGTGACATGATTCTCATTCCTTGAGAGGAACATCAAAGCTACCATCCTGAGAGAAACATAAGTAGTAAGGAGTCCCAATCGTAGCTCTATGGCTCCACACAATGTAGAAACATACTTGTAGTGTATGTAATGATCAAGATGGACCCATACTTAGCCAAACATGCATTAGGTTATCCTAGGGACTATGAGGAGCAACATGTGTGACATGATTCTCATTCCTTGAGAGGAACATCAAAGCTACCATCCTGAGAGAAACATAAGTAGTAAGGAGTCCCAATCGTAGCTCTATGCCTCCACACAATGTAGAAACATACTTGTAGTGTATGTAATGATCAAGACGGACCCATACTTAGCCAAACATGCATTAGGTTCTCCACAGGACTATGAGGAGCAACATGTGTGACATGATTCTCATTCCTTGAGAGGAACATCAAAGCTACCATCCTGAGAGAAACATAAGTAGTAAGGAGTCCCAATCGTAGCTCTATGCCTCCACACAATGTAGGAACATACTTGTAGTGTATGTAATGATCAAGACGGACCCATACTTAGCCAAACATGCATTAGGTTCTCCATGGGACTATGAGGAGCAACATGTGTGACATGATTCTCATTCCTTGAGAGGAACATCAAAGCTACCATCCTTAGAGAAACATAAGTAGTAAGGAGTCCCAATCGTAGCTCTATGGCTCCACACAATGTAGAAACATACTTGTAGTGTATGTAATGATCAAGATGGACCCATACTTAGCCAAACATGCATTAGGTTATCCAAGGGACTATGAGGAGCAACATGTGTGACATGATTCTCATTCCTTGAGAGGAACATCAAAGCTACCATCTTGAGAGAAACATAAGTAGTAAGGAGTCCCAATCGTAGCTCTATGGCTCCACACAATGTAGAAACATACTTGTAGTGTATGTAATGATCAAGACGGATCCATACTTAGCCAAACATGCATTAGGTTCTCCACGGGACTATGAGCAGCAACATGTGTGACATGATTCTCATTCCTTGAGAGGAACATCAAAGCTACCATCTTGAGAGAAACATAAGTAGTAAGGAGTCCCAATCGTAGCTCTATGGCTCCACACAATGTAGAAACATACTTGTAGTGTATGTAATGATCAAGATGGACCCATACTTAGCCAAACATGCATTAGGTTATCCTAGGGACTATGAGGAGCAACATGTGTGACATGATTCTCATTCCTTGAGAGGAACATCAAAGCTACCATCTTGAGAGAAACATAAGTAGTAAGGAGTCCCAATCGTAGCTCTATGCCTCCACACAATGTAGGAACATACTTGTAGTGTATGTAATGATCAAGACGGACCCATACTTAGCCAAACATGCATTAGGTTCTCCATGGGACTATGAGGAGCAACATGTGTGACATGATTCTCATTCCTTGAGAGGAACATCAAAGCTACCATCCTTAGAGAAACATAAGTAGTAAGGAGTCCCAATCGTAGCTCTATGGCTCCACACAATGTAGAAACATACTTGTAGTGTATGTAATGATCAAGATGGACCCATACTTAGCCAAACATGCATTAGGTTATCCAAGGGACTATGAGGAGCAACATGTGTGACATGATTCTCATTCCTTGAGAGGAACATCAAAGCTACCATCTTGAGAGAAACATAAGTAGTAAGGAGTCCCAATCGTAGCTCTATGGCTCCACACAATGTAGAAACATACTTGTAGTGTATGTAATGATCAAGACGGATCCATACTTAGCCAAACATGCATTAGGTTCTCCACGGGACTATGAGGAGCAACATGTGTGACATGATTCTCATTCCTTGAGAGGAACATCAAAGCTACCATCCTGAGAGAAAAATAAGTAGTGAGGAGTCCCAATCGTAGCTCTATGGCTCCACACAATGTAGAAACATACTTGTAGTGTATGTAATGATCAAGACGGACCCATACTTAGCCAAACATGCATTAGGTTCTCCACGGGACTATGAGGAGCAACATGTGTGACATGATTCTCATTCCTTGAGAGGAACATCAAAGCTACCATCCTAAGAGAAACATAAGTAGTAAGGAGTCCCAATCGTAGCTCTATGCCTCCACACAATGTAGGAACAAACTTGTAGTGTATGTAATGATCAAGACGGACCCATACTTAGCCAAACATGCATTAGGTTCTCCACGGGACTATGAGGAGCAACATGTGTGACATGATTCTCATTCCTTGAGAGGAACATCAAAGCTACCATCCTGAGAGAAACATAAGTAGTAAGGAGTCCCAATCGTAGCTCAATGCCTCCACACAATGTAGGAACATACTTGTAGTGTATGTAATGATCAAGACGGACCCATACTTAGCCAAACATGCATTAGGTTCTCCATGGGACTATGAGGAGCAACATGTGTGACATGATTCTCATTCCTTGAGAGGAACATCAAAGCTACCATCCTTAGAGAAACATAAGTAGTAAGGAGTCCCAATCGTAGCTCTATGGCTCCACGAAATGTAGAAACATACTTGTAGTGTATGTAATGATCAAGATGGACCCATACTTAGCCAAACATGCATTAGGTTATCCAAGGGACTATGAGGAGCAACATGTGTGACATGATTCTCATTCCTTGAGAGGAACATCAAAGCTACCATCTTGAGAGAAACATAAGTAGTAAGGAGTCCCAATCGTAGCTCTATGGCTCCACACAATGTAGAAACATACTTGTAGTGTATGTAATGATCAAGACGGATCCATACTTAGCCAAACATGCATTAGGTTCTCCACGGGACTATGAGCAGCAACATGTGTGACATGATTCTCATTCCTTGAGAGGAACATCAAAGCTACCATCCTGAGAGAAACATAAGTAGTAAGGAGTCCCAATCGTAGCTCTATGGCTCCACACAATGTAGAAACATACTTGTAGTGTATGTAATGATCAAGATGGACCCATACTTAGCCAAACATGCATTAGGTTATCCTAGGGACTATGAGGAGCAACATGTGTGACATGATTCTCATTCCTTGAGAGGAACATCAAAGCTACCATCTTGAGAGAAACATAAGTAGTAAGGAGTCCCAATCGTAGCTCTATGCCTCCACACAATGTAGGAACATACTTGTAGTGTATGTAATGATCAAGACGGACCCATACTTAGCCAAACATGCATTAGGTTCTCCATGGGACTATGAGGAGCAACATGTGTGACATGATTCTCATTCCTTGAGAGGAACATCAAAGCTACCATCCTTAGAGAAACATAAGTAGTAAGGAGTCCCAATCGTAGCTCTATGGCTCCACACAATGTAGAAACATACTTGTAGTGTATGTAATGATCAAGATGGACCCATACTTAGCCAAACATGCATTAGGTTATCCAAGGGACTATGAGGAGCAACATGTGTGACATGATTCTCATTCCTTGAGAGGAACATCAAAGCTACCATCTTGAGAGAAACATAAGTAGTAAGGAGTCCCAATCGTAGCTCTATGGCTCCACACAATGTAGAAACATACTTGTAGTGTATGTAATGATCAAGACGGATCCATACTTAGCCAAACATGCATTAGGTTCTCCACGGGACTATGAGGAGCAACATGTGTGACATGATTCTCATTCCTTGAGAGGAACATCAAAGCTACCATCCTGAGAGAAAAATAAGTAGTGAGGAGTCCCAATCGTAGCTCTATGGCTCCACACAATGTAGAAACATACTTGTAGTATATGTAATGATCAAGACGGACCCATACTTAGCCAAACATGCATTAGGTTCTCCACGGGACTATGAGGAGCAACATGTGTGACATGATTCTCATTCCTTGAGAGGAACATCAAAGCTACCATCCTAAGAGAAACATAAGTAGTAAGGAGTCCCAATCGTAGCTCTATGCCTCCACACAATGTAGGAACAAACTTGTAGTGTATGTAATGATCAAGACGGACCCATACTTAGCCAAACATGCATTAGGTTCTCCACGGGACTATGAGGAGCAACATGTGTGACATGATTCTCATTCCTTGAGAGGAACATCAAAGCTACCATCCTGAGAGAAACATAAGTAGTAAGGAGTCCCAATCGTAGCTCAATGCCTCCACACAATGTAGGAACATACTTGTAGTGTATGTAAT
The DNA here is from genome assembly GCA_026724425.1 of Erythrophleum ivorense. NCBI lineage: Eukaryota > Viridiplantae > Streptophyta > Magnoliopsida > Fabales > Fabaceae > Erythrophleum > Erythrophleum ivorense. The sequence goes on along the minus strand of JAIUCV010000066.1, from coordinate 9,492,956 downwards.
GATCAAGACGGACCCATACTTAGCCAAACATGCATTAGGTTCTCCATGGGACTATGAGGAGCAACATGTGTGACATGATTCTCATTCCTTGAGAGGAACATCAAAGCTACCATCCTTAGAGAAACATAAGTAGTAAGGAGTCCCAATCGTAGCTCTATGGCTCCACGAAATGTAGAAACATACTTGTAGTGTATGTAATGATCAAGATGGACCCATACTTAGCCAAACATGCATTAGGTTATCCAAGGGACTATGAGGAGCAACATGTGTGACATGATTCTCATTCCTTGAGAGGAACATCAAAGCTACCATCTTGAGAGAAACATAAGTAGTAAGGAGTCCCAATCGTAGCTCTATGGCTCCACACAATGTAGAAACATACTTGTAGTGTATGTAATGATCAAGACGGATCCATACTTAGCCAAACATGCATTAGGTTCTCCACGGGACTATGAGGAGCAACATGTGTGACATGATTCTCATTCCTTGAGAGGAACATCAAAGCTACCATCCTGAGAGAAACATAAGTAGTAAGGAGTCCCAATCGTAGCTCTATGCCTCCACACAATGTAGGAACAAACTTGTAGTGTATGTAATGATCAAGACGGACCCATACTTAGCCAAACATGCATTAGGTTCTCCACGGGACTATGAGGAGCAACATGTGTGACATGATTCTCATTCCTTGAGAGGAACATCAAAGCTACCATCCTGAGAGAAACATAAGTAGTAAGGAGTCCCAATCGTAGCTCTATGCCTCCACACAATGTAGGAACAAACTTGTAGTGTATGTAATGATCAAGACGGACCCATACTTAGCCAAACATGCATTAGGTTCTCCACGGGACTATGAGGAGCAACATGTGTGACATGATTCTCATTCCTTGAGAGGAACATCAAAGCTACCATCCTAAGAGAAACATAAGTAGTAAGGAGTCCCAATCGTAGCTCTATGGCTCCACACAATGTAGAAACATACTTGTAGTGTATGTAATGATCAAGACGGACCCATACTTAGCCAAACATGCATTAGGTTATCCTAGGGACTATGAGGAGCAACATGTGTGACATGATTCTCATTCCTTGAGAGGAACATCAAAGCTACCATCTTGAGAGAAACATAAGTAGTAAGGAGTCCCAATCGTAGCTCTATGCCTCCACACAATGTAGGAACATACTTGTAGTGTATGTAATGATCAAGACGGACCCATACTTAGCCAAACATGCATTAGGTTCTCCATGGGACTATGAGGAGCAACATGTGTGACATGATTCTCATTCCTTGAGAGGAACATCAAAGCTACCATCCTTAGAGAAACATAAGTAGTAAGGAGTCCCAATCGTAGCTCTATGGCTCCACACAATGTAGAAACATACTTGTAGTGTATGTAATGATCAAGATGGACCCATACTTAGCCAAACATGCATTAGGTTATCCAAGGGACTATGAGGAGCAACATGTGTGACATGATTCTCATTCCTTGAGAGGAACATCAAAGCTACCATCTTGAGAGAAACATAAGTAGTAAGGAGTCCCAATCGTAGCTCTATGGCTCCACACAATGTAGAAACATACTTGTAGTGTATGTAATGATCAAGACGGATCCATACTTAGCCAAACATGCATTAGGTTCTCCACGGGACTATGAGGAGCAACATGTGTGACATGATTCTCATTCCTTGAGAGGAACATCAAAGCTACCATCCTGAGAGAAAAATAAGTAGTGAGGAGTCCCAATCGTAGCTCTATGGCTCCACACAATGTAGAAACATACTTGTAGTGTATGTAATGATCAAGACGGACCCATACTTAGCCAAACATGCATTAGGTTCTCCATGGGACTATGAGGAGCAACATGTGTGACATGATTCTCATTCCTTGAGAGGAACATCAAAGCTACCATCCTTAGAGAAACATAAGTAGTAAGGAGTCCCAATCGTAGCTCTATGGCTCCACGAAATGTAGAAACATACTTGTAGTGTATGTAATGATCAAGATGGACCCATACTTAGCCAAACATGCATTAGGTTATCCAAGGGACTATGAGGAGCAACATGTGTGACATGATTCTCATTCCTTGAGAGGAACATCAAAGCTACCATCTTGAGAGAAACATAAGTAGTAAGGAGTCCCAATCGTAGCTCTATGGCTCCACACAATGTAGAAACATACTTGTAGTGTATGTAATGATCAAGACGGATCCATACTTAGCCAAACATGCATTAGGTTCTCCACGGGACTATGAGGAGCAACATGTGTGACATGATTCTCATTCCTTGAGAGGAACATCAAAGCTACCATCCTGAGAGAAACATAAGTAGTAAGGAGTCCCAATCGTAGCTCTATGCCTCCACACAATGTAGGAACAAACTTGTAGTGTATGTAATGATCAAGACGGACCCATACTTAGCCAAACATGTATTAGGTTCTCCACGGGACTATGAGGAGCAACATGTGTGACATGATTCTCATTCCTTGAGAGGAACATCAAAGCTACCATCCTGAGAGAAACATAAGTAGTAAGGAGTCCCAATCGTAGCTCTATGCCTCCACACAATGTAGGAACAAACTTGTAGTGTATGTAATGATCAAGACGGACCCATACTTAGCCAAACATGCATTAGGTTCTCCACAGGACTATGAGGAGCAACATGTGTGACATGATTCTCATTCCTTGAGAGGAACATCAAAGCTACCATCCTGAGAGAAACATAAGTAGTAAGGAGTCCCAATCGTAGCTCAATGCCTCCACACAATGTAGGAACATACTTGTAGTGTATGTAATGATCAAGACGGATCCATACTTAGCCAAACATGCATTAGGTTCTCCATGGGACTATGAGGAGCAACATGTGTGACATGATTCTCATTCCTTGAGAGGAACATCAAAGCTACCATCCTTAGAGAAACATAAGTAGTAAGGAGTCCCAATCGTAGCTCTATGGCTCCACGAAATGTAGAAACATACTTGTAGTGTATGTAATGATCAAGATGGACCCATACTTAGCCAAACATGCATTAGGTTATCCAAGGGACTATGAGGAGCAACATGTGTGACATGATTCTCATTCCTTGAGAGGAACATCAAAGCTACCATCTTGAGAGAAACATAAGTAGTAAGGAGTCCCAATCGTAGCTCTATGGCTCCACACAATGTAGAAACATACTTGTAGTGTATGTAATGATCAAGACGGATCCATACTTAGCCAAACATGCATTAGGTTCTCCACGGGACTATGAGGAGCAACATGTGTGACATGATTCTCATTCCTTGAGAGGAACATCAAAGCTACCATCCTGAGAGAAACATAAGTAGTAAGGAGTCCCAATCGTAGCTCTATGCCTCCACACAATGTAGGAACAAACTTGTAGTGTATGTAATGATCAAGACGGACCCATACTTAGCCAAACATGTATTAGGTTCTCCACGGGACTATGAGGAGCAACATGTGTGACATGATTCTCATTCCTTGAGAGGAACATCAAAGCTACCATCCTGAGAGAAACATAAGTAGTAAGGAGTCCCAATCGTAGCTCTATGCCTCCACACAATGTAGAAACATACTTGTAGTGTATGTAATGATCAAGACGGACCCATACTTAGCCAAACATGCATTAGGTTCTCCACAGGACTATGAGGAGCAACATGTGTGACATGATTCTCATTCCTTGAGAGGAACATCAAAGCTACCATCCTGAGAGAAAAATAAGTAGTAAGGAGTCCCAATCGTAGCTCTATGGCTCCACACAATGTAGAAACATACTTGTAGTGTATGTAATGATCAAGACGGATCCATACTTAGCCAAACATGCATTAGGTTCTCCACGGGACTATGAGGAGCAACATGTGTGACATGATTCTCATTCCTTGAGAGGAACATCAAAGCTACCATCCTGAGAGAAACATAAGTAGTAAGGAGTCCCAATCGTAGCTCTATGCCTCCACACAATGTAGGAACAAACTTGTAGTGTATGTAATGATCAAGACGGACCCATACTTAGCCAAACATGTATTAGGTTCTCCACGGGACTATGAGGAGCAACATGTGTGACATGATTCTCATTCCTTGAGAGGAACATCAAAGCTACCATCCTGAGAGAAAAATAAGTAGTGAGGAGTCCCAATCGTAGCTCTATGGCTCCACACAATGTAGAAACATACTTGTAGTATATGTAATGATCAAGACGGACCCATACTTAGCCAAACATGCATTAGGTTCTCCACGGGACTATGAGGAGCAACATGTGTGACATGATTCTCATTCCTTGAGAGGAACATCAAAGCTACCATCCTAAGAGAAACATAAGTAGTAAGGAGTCCCAATCGTAGCTCTATGCCTCCACACAATGTAGGAACAAACTTGTAGTGTATGTAATGATCAAGACGGACCCATACTTAGCCAAACATGCATTAGGTTCTCCACGGGACTATGAGGAGCAACATGTGTGACATGATTCTCATTCCTTGAGAGGAACATCAAAGCTACCATCCTGAGAGAAACATAAGTAGTAAGGAGTCCCAATCGTAGCTCAATGCCTCCACACAATGTAGGAACATACTTGTAGTGTATGTAATGATCAAGACGGACCCATACTTAGCCAAACATGCATTAGGTTCTCCATGGGACTATGAGGAGCAACATGTGTGACATGATTCTCATTCCTTGAGAGGAACATCAAAGCTACCATCCTTAGAGAAACATAAGTAGTAAGGAGTCCCAATCGTAGCTCTATGGCTCCACGAAATGTAGAAACATACTTGTAGTGTATGTAATGATCAAGATGGACCCATACTTAGCCAAACATGCATTAGGTTATCCAAGGGACTATGAGGAGCAACATGTGTGACATGATTCTCATTCCTTGAGAGGAACATCAAAGCTACCATCTTGAGAGAAACATAAGTAGTAAGGAGTCCCAATCGTAGCTCTATGGCTCCACACAATGTAGAAACATACTTGTAGTGTATGTAATGATCAAGACGGATCCATACTTAGCCAAACATGCATTAGGTTCTCCACGGGACTATGAGGAGCAACATGTGTGACATGATTCTCATTCCTTGAGAGGAACATCAAAGCTACCATCCTGAGAGAAACATAAGTAGTAAGGAGTCCCAATCGTAGCTCTATGCCTCCACACAATGTAGGAACAAACTTGTAGTGTATGTAATGATCAAGACGGACCCATACTTAGCCAAACATGCATTAGGTTCTCCACGGGACTATGAGGAGCAACATGTGTGACATGATTCTCATTCCTTGAGAGGAACATCAAAGCTACCATCCTGAGAGAAACATAAGTAGTAAGGAGTCCCAATCGTAGCTCTATGCCTCCACACAATGTAGGAACAAACTTGTAGTGTATGTAATGATCAAGACGGACCCATACTTAGCCAAACATGCATTAGGTTCTCCACGGGACTATGAGGAGCAACATGTGTGACATGATTCTCATTCCTTGAGAGGAACATCAAAGCTACCATCCTAAGAGAAACATAAGTAGTAAGGAGTCCCAATCGTAGCTCTATGGCTCCACACAATGTAGAAACATACTTGTAGTGTATGTAATGATCAAGACGGACCCATACTTAGCCAAACATGCATTAGGTTATCCTAGGGACTATGAGGAGCAACATGTGTGACATGATTCTCATTCCTTGAGAGGAACATCAAAGCTACCATCTTGAGAGAAACATAAGTAGTAAGGAGTCCCAATCGTAGCTCTATGCCTCCACACAATGTAGGAACATACTTGTAGTGTATGTAATGATCAAGACGGACCCATACTTAGCCAAACATGCATTAGGTTCTCCATGGGACTATGAGGAGCAACATGTGTGACATGATTCTCATTCCTTGAGAGGAACATCAAAGCTACCATCCTTAGAGAAACATAAGTAGTAAGGAGTCCCAATCGTAGCTCTATGGCTCCACACAATGTAGAAACATACTTGTAGTGTATGTAATGATCAAGATGGACCCATACTTAGCCAAACATGCATTAGGTTATCCAAGGGACTATGAGGAGCAACATGTGTGACATGATTCTCATTCCTTGAGAGGAACATCAAAGCTACCATCTTGAGAGAAACATAAGTAGTAAGGAGTCCCAATCGTAGCTCTATGGCTCCACACAATGTAGAAACATACTTGTAGTGTATGTAATGATCAAGACGGATCCATACTTAGCCAAACATGCATTAGGTTCTCCACGGGACTATGAGGAGCAACATGTGTGACATGATTCTCATTCCTTGAGAGGAACATCAAAGCTACCATCCTGAGAGAAAAATAAGTAGTGAGGAGTCCCAATCGTAGCTCTATGGCTCCACACAATGTAGAAACATACTTGTAGTGTATGTAATGATCAAGACGGACCCATACTTAGCCAAACATGCATTAGGTTCTCCATGGGACTATGAGGAGCAACATGTGTGACATGATTCTCATTCCTTGAGAGGAACATCAAAGCTACCATCCTTAGAGAAACATAAGTAGTAAGGAGTCCCAATCGTAGCTCTATGGCTCCACGAAATGTAGAAACATACTTGTAGTGTATGTAATGATCAAGATGGACCCATACTTAGCCAAACATGCATTAGGTTATCCAAGGGACTATGAGGAGCAACATGTGTGACATGATTCTCATTCCTTGAGAGGAACATCAAAGCTACCATCTTGAGAGAAACATAAGTAGTAAGGAGTCCCAATCGTAGCTCTATGGCTCCACACAATGTAGAAACATACTTGTAGTGTATGTAATGATCAAGACGGATCCATACTTAGCCAAACATGCATTAGGTTCTCCACGGGACTATGAGGAGCAACATGTGTGACATGATTCTCATTCCTTGAGAGGAACATCAAAGCTACCATCCTGAGAGAAACATAAGTAGTAAGGAGTCCCAATCGTAGCTCTATGCCTCCACACAATGTAGGAACAAACTTGTAGTGTATGTAATGATCAAGACGGACCCATACTTAGCCAAACATGTATTAGGTTCTCCACGGGACTATGAGGAGCAACATGTGTGACATGATTCTCATTCCTTGAGAGGAACATCAAAGCTACCATCCTGAGAGAAACATAAGTAGTAAGGAGTCCCAATCGTAGCTCTATGCCTCCACACAATGTAGGAACAAACTTGTAGTGTATGTAATGATCAAGACGGACCCATACTTAGCCAAACATGCATTAGGTTCTCCACAGGACTATGAGGAGCAACATGTGTGACATGATTCTCATTCCTTGAGAGGAACATCAAAGCTACCATCCTGAGAGAAACATAAGTAGTAAGGAGTCCCAATCGTAGCTCAATGCCTCCACACAATGTAGGAACATACTTGTAGTGTATGTAATGATCAAGACGGATCCATACTTAGCCAAACATGCATTAGGTTCTCCATGGGACTATGAGGAGCAACATGTGTGACATGATTCTCATTCCTTGAGAGGAACATCAAAGCTACCATCCTTAGAGAAACATAAGTAGTAAGGAGTCCCAATCGTAGCTCTATGGCTCCACGAAATGTAGAAACATACTTGTAGTGTATGTAATGATCAAGATGGACCCATACTTAGCCAAACATGCATTAGGTTATCCAAGGGACTATGAGGAGCAACATGTGTGACATGATTCTCATTCCTTGAGAGGAACATCAAAGCTACCATCTTGAGAGAAACATAAGTAGTAAGGAGTCCCAATCGTAGCTCTATGGCTCCACACAATGTAGAAACATACTTGTAGTGTATGTAATGATCAAGACGGATCCATACTTAGCCAAACATGCATTAGGTTCTCCACGGGACTATGAGGAGCAACATGTGTGACATGATTCTCATTCCTTGAGAGGAACATCAAAGCTACCATCCTGAGAGAAACATAAGTAGTAAGGAGTCCCAATCGTAGCTCTATGCCTCCACACAATGTAGGAACAAACTTGTAGTGTATGTAATGATCAAGACGGACCCATACTTAGCCAAACATGCATTAGGTTCTCCACGGGACTATGAGGAGCAACATGTGTGACATGATTCTCATTCCTTGAGAGGAACATCAAAGCTACCATCCTGAGAGAAACATAAGTAGTAAGGAGTCCCAATCGTAGCTCTATGCCTCCACACAATGTAGGAACAAACTTGTAGTGTATGTAATGATCAAGACGGACCCATACTTAGCCAAACATGCATTAGGTTCTCCACGGGACTATGAGGAGCAACATGTGTGACATGATTCTCATTCCTTGAGAGGAACATCAAAGCTACCATCCTAAGAGAAACATAAGTAGTAAGGAGTCCCAATCGTAGCTCTATGGCTCCACACAATGTAGAAACATACTTGTAGTGTATGTAATGATCAAGACGGACCCATACTTAGCCAAACATGCATTAGGTTATCCTAGGGACTATGAGGAGCAACATGTGTGACATGATTCTCATTCCTTGAGAGGAACATCAAAGCTACCATCTTGAGAGAAACATAAGTAGTAAGGAGTCCCAATCGTAGCTCTATGCCTCCACACAATGTAGGAACATACTTGTAGTGTATGTAATGATCAAGACGGACCCATACTTAGCCAAACATGCATTAGGTTCTCCATGGGACTATGAGGAGCAACATGTGTGACATGATTCTCATTCCTTGAGAGGAACATCAAAGCTACCATCCTTAGAGAAACATAAGTAGTAAGGAGTCCCAATCGTAGCTCTATGGCTCCACACAATGTAGAAACATACTTGTAGTGTATGTAATGATCAAGATGGACCCATACTTAGCCAAACATGCATTAGGTTATCCAAGGGACTATGAGGAGCAACATGTGTGACATGATTCTCATTCCTTGAGAGGAACATCAAAGCTACCATCTTGAGAGAAACATAAGTAGTAAGGAGTCCCAATCGTAGCTCTATGGCTCCACACAATGTAGAAACATACTTGTAGTGTATGTAATGATCAAGACGGATCCATACTTAGCCAAACATGCATTAGGTTCTCCACGGGACTATGAGGAGCAACATGTGTGACATGATTCTCATTCCTTGAGAGGAACATCAAAGCTACCATCCTGAGAGAAAAATAAGTAGTGAGGAGTCCCAATCGTAGCTCTATGGCTCCACACAATGTAGAAACATACTTGTAGTGTATGTAATGATCAAGACGGACCCATACTTAGCCAAACATGCATTAGGTTCTCCATGGGACTATGAGGAGCAACATGTGTGACATGATTCTCATTCCTTGAGAGGAACATCAAAGCTACCATCCTTAGAGAAACATAAGTAGTAAGGAGTCCCAATCGTAGCTCTATGGCTCCACGAAATGTAGAAACATACTTGTAGTGTATGTAATGATCAAGATGGACCCATACTTAGCCAAACATGCATTAGGTTATCCAAGGGACTATGAGGAGCAACATGTGTGACATGATTCTCATTCCTTGAGAGGAACATCAAAGCTACCATCTTGAGAGAAACATAAGTAGTAAGGAGTCCCAATCGTAGCTCTATGGCTCCACACAATGTAGAAACATACTTGTAGTGTATGTAATGATCAAGACGGATCCATACTTAGCCAAACATGCATTAGGTTCTCCACGGGACTATGAGGAGCAACATGTGTGACATGATTCTCATTCCTTGAGAGGAACATCAAAGCTACCATCCTGAGAGAAACATAAGTAGTAAGGAGTCCCAATCGTAGCTCTATGCCTCCACACAATGTAGGAACAAACTTGTAGTGTATGTAATGATCAAGACGGACCCATACTTAGCCAAACATGTATTAGGTTCTCCACGGGACTATGAGGAGCAACATGTGTGACATGATTCTCATTCCTTGAGAGGAACATCAAAGCTACCATCCTGAGAGAAACATAAGTAGTAAGGAGTCCCAATCGTAGCTCTATGCCTCCACACAATGTAGGAACAAACTTGTAGTGTATGTAATGATCAAGACGGACCCATACTTAGCCAAACATGCATTAGGTTCTCCACAGGACTATGAGGAGCAACATGTGTGACATGATTCTCATTCCTTGAGAGGAACATCAAAGCTACCATCCTGAGAGAAACATAAGTAGTAAGGAGTCCCAATCGTAGCTCAATGCCTCCACACAATGTAGGAACATACTTGTAGTGTATGTAATGATCAAGACGGATCCATACTTAGCCAAACATGCATTAGGTTCTCCATGGGACTATGAGGAGCAACATGTGTGACATGATTCTCATTCCTTGAGAGGAACATCAAAGCTACCATCCTTAGAGAAACATAAGTAGTAAGGAGTCCCAATCGTAGCTCTATGGCTCCACGAAATGTAGAAACATACTTGTAGTGTATGTAATGATCAAGATGGACCCATACTTAGCCAAACATGCATTAGGTTATCCAAGGGACTATGAGGAGCAACATGTGTGACATGATTCTCATTCCTTGAGAGGAACATCAAAGCTACCATCTTGAGAGAAACATAAGTAGTAAGGAGTCCCAATCGTAGCTCTATGGCTCCACACAATGTAGAAACATACTTGTAGTGTATGTAATGATCAAGACGGATCCATACTTAGCCAAACATGCATTAGGTTCTCCACGGGACTATGAGGAGCAACATGTGTGACATGATTCTCATTCCTTGAGAGGAACATCAAAGCTACCATCCTGAGAGAAACATAAGTAGTAAGGAGTCCCAATCGTAGCTCTATGCCTCCACACAATGTAGGAACAAACTTGTAGTGTATGTAATGATCAAGACGGACCCATACTTAGCCAAACATGTATTAGGTTCTCCACGGGACTATGAGGAGCAACATGTGTGACATGATTCTCATTCCTTGAGAGGAACATCAAAGCTACCATCCTGAGAGAAACATAAGTAGTAAGGAGTCCCAATCGTAGCTCTATGCCTCCACACAATGTAGAAACATACTTGTAGTGTATGTAATGATCAAGACGGACCCATACTTAGCCAAACATGCATTAGGTTCTCCACAGGACTATGAGGAGCAACATGTGTGACATGATTCTCATTCCTTGAGAGGAACATCAAAGCTACCATCCTGAGAGAAAAATAAGTAGTAAGGAGTCCCAATCGTAGCTCTATGGCTCCACACAATGTAGAAACATACTTGTAGTGTATGTAATGATCAAGACGGATCCATACTTAGCCAAACATGCATTAGGTTCTCCACGGGACTATGAGGAGCAACATGTGTGACATGATTCTCATTCCTTGAGAGGAACATCAAAGCTACCATCCTGAGAGAAACATAAGTAGTAAGGAGTCCCAATCGTAGCTCTATGCCTCCACACAATGTAGGAACAAACTTGTAGTGTATGTAATGATCAAGACGGACCCATACTTAGCCAAACATGTATTAGGTTCTCCACGGGACTATGAGGAGCAACATGTGTGACATGATTCTCATTCCTTGAGAGGAACATCAAAGCTACCATCCTGAGAGAAACATAAGTAGTAAGGAGTCCCAATCGTAGCTCTATGCCTCCACACAATGTAGAAACATACTTGTAGTGTATGTAATGATCAAGACGGACCCATACTTAGCCAAACATGTATTAGGTTCTCCACGGGACTATGAGGAGCAACATGTGTGACATGATTCTCATTCCTTGAGAGGAACATCAAAGCTACCATCCTGAGAGAAACATAAGTAGTAAGGAGTCCCAATCGTAGCTCTATGCCTCCACACAATGTAGAAACATACTTGTAGTGTATGTAATGATCAAGACGGACCCATACTTAGCGAAACATGCATTAGGTTCTCCACAGGACTATGAGGAGCAACATGTGTGACATGATTCTCATTCCTTGAGAGGAACATCAAAGCTACCATCTTGAGAGAAACATAAGTAGTAAGGAGTCCCAATCGTAGCTCTATGGCTCCACACAATGTAGAAACATACTTGTAGTGTATTTAATGATCAAGACGGATCCATACTTAGCCAAACATGCATTAGGTTCTCCACGGGACTATGAGGAGCAACATGTGTGACATGATTCTCATTCCTTGAGAGGAACATCAAAGCTACCATCCTGAGAGAAAAATAAGTAGTAAGGAGTCCCAATCGTAGCTCTATGGCTCCACACAATGTAGAAACATACTTGTAGTGTATGTAATGATCAAGACGGACCCATACTTAGCCAAACATGCATTAGGTTCTCCATGGGACTATGAGGAGCAACATGTGTGACATGATTCTCATTCCTTGAGAGGAACATCAAAGCTACCATCCTTAGAGAAACATAAGTAGTAAGGAGTCCCAATCGTAGCTCTATGGCTCCACGAAATGTAGAAACATACTTGTAGTGTATGTAATGATCAAGATGGACCCATACTTAGCCAAACATGCATTAGGTTATCCAAGGGACTATGAGGAGCAACATGTGTGACATGATTCTCATTCCTTGAGAGGAACATCAAAGCTACCATCTTGAGAGAAACATAAGTAGTAAGGAGTCCCAATCGTAGCTCTATGGCTCCACACAATGTAGAAACATACTTGTAGTGTATGTAATGATCAAGACGGATCCATACTTAGCCAAACATGCATTAGGTTCTCCACGGGACTATGAGGAGCAACATGTGTGACATGATTCTCATTCCTTGAGAGGAACATCAAAGCTACCATCCTGAGAGAAACATAAGTAGTAAGGAGTCCCAATCGTAGCTCTATGCCTCCACACAATGTAGGAACAAACTTGTAGTGTATGTAATGATCAAGACGGACCCATACTTAGCCAAACATGTATTAGGTTCTCCACGGGACTATGAGGAGCAACATGTGTGACATGATTCTCATTCCTTGAGAGGAACATCAAAGCTACCATCCTGAGAGAAACATAAGTAGTAAGGAGTCCCAATCGTAGCTCTATGCCTCCACACAATGTAGAAACATACTTGTAGTGTATGTAATGATCAAGACGGACCCATACTTAGCCAAACATGCATTAGGTTCTCCACAGGACTATGAGGAGCAACATGTGTGACATGATTCTCATTCCTTGAGAGGAACATCAAAGCTACCATCTTGAGAGAAACATAAGTAGTAAGGAGTCCCAATCGTAGCTCTATGGCTCCACACAATGTAGAAACATACTTGTAGTGTATGTAATGATCAAGACGGATCCATACTTAGCCAAACATGCATTAGGTTCTCCACGGGACTATGAGGAGCAACATGTGTGACATGATTCTCATTCCTTGAGAGGAACATCAAAGCTACCATCCTGAGAGAAACATAAGTAGTAAGGAGTCCCAATCGTAGCTCTATGCCTCCACACAATGTAGAAACAAACTTGTAGTGTATGTAATGATCAAGACGGACCCATACTTAGCCAAACATGTATTAGGTTCTCCACGGGACTATGAGGAGCAACATGTGTGACATGATTCTCATTCCTTGAGAGGAACATCAAAGCTACCATCCTGAGAGAAACATAAGTAGTAAGGAGTCCCAATCGTAGCTCTATGCCTCCACACAATGTAGAAACATACTTGTAGTGTATGTAATGATCAAGACGGACCCATACTTAGCCAAACATGTATTAGGTTCTCCACGGGACTATGAGGAGCAACATGTGTGACATGATTCTCATTCCTTGAGAGGAACATCAAAGCTACCATCCTGAGAGAAACATAAGTAGTAAGGAGTCCCAATCGTAGCTCTATGCCTCCACACAATGTAGAAACATACTTGTAGTGTATGTAATGATCAAGACGGACCCATACTTAGCCAAACATGCATTAGGTTCTCCACAGGACTATGAGGAGCAACATGTGTGACATGATTCTCATTCCTTGAGAGGAACATCAAAGCTACCATCTTGAGAGAAACATAAGTAGTAAGGAGTCCCAATCGTAGCTCTATGGCTCCACACAATGTAGAAACATACTTGTAGTGTATGTAATGATCAAGACGGATCCATACTTAGCCAAACATGCATTAGGTTCTCCACGGGACTATGAGAAGCAACATGTGTGACATGATTCTCATTCCTTGAGAGGAACATCAAAGCTACCATCCTGAGAGAAAAATAAGTAGTAAGGAGTCCCAATCGTAGCTCTATGGCTCCACACAATGTAGAAACATACTTGTAGTGTATGTAATGATCAAGACGGACCCATACTTAGCCAAACATGCATTAGGTTCTCCACGGGACTATGAGGAGAACATGTGTGACATGATTCTCATTCCTTGAGAGGAACATCAAAGCTACCATCCTAAGAGAAACATAAGTAGTAAGGAGTCCCAATCGTAGCTCTATGCCTCCACACAATGTAGGAACAAACTTGTAGTGTATGTAATGATCAAGACGGACCCATACTTAGCCAAACATGCATTAGGTTCTCCACGGGACTATGAGGAGCAACATGTGTGACATGATTCTCATTCCTTGAGAGGAACATCAAAGCTACCATCCTGAGAGAAACATAAGTAGTAAGGAGTCCCAATCGTAGCTCAATGCCTCCACACAATGTAGGAACATACTTGTAGTGTATGTAATGATCAAGACGGACCCATACTTAGCCAAACATGCATTAGGTTCTCCATGGGACTATGAGGAGCAACATGTGTGACATGATTCTCATTCCTTGAGAGGAACATCAAAGCTACCATCCTTAGAGAAACATAAGTAGTAAGGAGTCCCAATCGTAGCTCTATGGCTCCACGAAATGTAGAAACATACTTGTAGTGTATGTAATGATCAAGATGGACCCATACTTAGCCAAACATGCATTAGGTTATCCAAGGGACTATGAGGAGCAACATGTGTGACATGATTCTCATTCCTTGAGAGGAACATCAAAGCTACCATCTTGAGAGAAACATAAGTAGTAAGGAGTCCCAATCGTAGCTCTATGGCTCCACACAATGTAGAAACATACTTGTAGTGTATGTAATGATCAAGACGGATCCATACTTAGCCAAACATGCATTAGGTTCTCCACGGGACTATGAGGAGCAACATGTGTGACATGATTCTCATTCCTTGAGAGGAACATCAAAGCTACCATCCTGAGAGAAACATAAGTAGTAAGGAGTCCCAATCGTAGCTCTATGCCTCCACACAATGTAGGAACAAACTTGTAGTGTATGTAATGATCAAGACGGACCCATACTTAGCCAAACATGTATTAGGTTCTCCACGGGACTATGAGGAGCAACATGTGTGACATGATTCTCATTCCTTGAGAGGAACATCAAAGCTACCATCCTGAGAGAAACATAAGTAGTAAGGAGTCCCAATCGTAGCTCTATGCCTCCACACAATGTAGAAACATACTTGTAGTGTATGTAATGATCAAGACGGACCCATACTTAGCCAAACATGCATTAGGTTCTCCACAGGACTATGAGGAGCAACATGTGTGACATGATTCTCATTCCTTGAGAGGAACATCAAAGCTACCATCCTGAGAGAAACATAAGTAGTAAGGAGTCCCAATCGTAGCTCTATGCCTCCACACAATGTAGAAACATACTTGTAGTGTATGTAATGATCAAGACGGACCCATACTTAGCCAAACATGCATTAGGTTCTCCACAGGACTATGAGGAGCAACATGTGTGACATGATTCTCATTCCTTGAGAGGAACATCAAAGCTACCATCCTGAGAGAAACATAAGTAGTAAGGAGTCCCAATCGTAGCTCTATGCCTCCACACAATGTAGGAACATACTTGTAGTGTATGTAATGATCAAGACGGACCCATACTTAGCCAAACATGCATTAGGTTCTCCATGGGACTATGAGGAGCAACATGTGTGACATGATTCTCATTCCTTGAGAGGAACATCAAAGCTACCATCCTTAGAGAAACATAAGTAGTAAGGAGTCCCAATCGTAGCTCTATGGCTCCACACAATGTAGAAACATACTTGTAGTGTATGTAATGATCAAGATGGACCCATACTTAGCCAAACATGCATTAGGTTATCCAAGGGACTATGAGGAGCAACATGTGTGACATGATTCTCATTCCTTGAGAGGAACATCAAAGCTACCATCTTGAGAGAAACATAAGTAGTAAGGAGTCCCAATCGTAGCTCTATGGCTCCACACAATGTAGAAACATACTTGTAGTGTATGTAATGATCAAGACGGATCCATACTTAGCCAAACATGCATTAGGTTCTCCACGGGACTATGAGGAGCAACATGTGTGACATGATTCTCATTCCTTGAGAGGAACATCAAAGCTACCATCCTGAGAGAAACATAAATAGTAAGGAGTCCCAATCGTAGCTCTATGGCTCCACACAATGTAGAAACATACTTGTAGTGTATGTAATGATCAAGACGGATCCATACTTAGCCAAACATGCATTAGGTTCTCCACGGGACTATGAGGAGCAATATGTGTGACATGATTCTCATTCCTTGAGAGGAACATCAAAGCTACCATCCTGAGAGAAACATAAGTAGTAAGGAGTCCCAATCGTAGCTCTATGCCTCCACACAATGTAGGAACAAACTTGTAGTGTATGTAATGATCAAGACGGACCCATACTTAGCCAAACATGTATTAGGTTCTCCACGGGACTATGAGGAGCAACATGTGTGACATGATTCTCATTCCTTGAGAGGAACATCAAAGCTACCATCCTGAGAGAAACATAAGTAGTAAGGAGTCCCAATCGTAGCTCTATGCCTCCACACAATGTAGGAACATACTTGTAGTGTATGTAATGATCAAGACAGACCCATACTTAGCCAAACATGTATTAGGTTCTCCACGGGACTATGAGGAGCAACATGTGTGACATGATTCTCATTCCTTGAGAGGAACATCAAAGCTACCATCCTGAGAGAAACATAAGTAGTAAGGAGTCCCAATCGTAGCTCTATGCCTCCACACAATGTAGAAACATACTTGTAGTGTATGTAATGATCAAGACGGACCCATACTTAGCCAAACATGCATTAGGTTCTCCACAGGACTATGAGGAGCAACATATGTGACATGATTCTCATTCCTTCAGAGGAACATCAAAGCTACCATCCTGAGAGAAACATAAGTAGTAAGGAGTCCCAATCGTAGCTCTATGCCTCCACACAATGTAGAAACATACTTGTAGTGTATGTAATGATCAAGACGGACCCATACTTAGCCAAACATGCATTAGGTTCTCCACAGGACTATGAGGAGCAACATGTGTGACATGATTCTCATTCCTTGAGAGGAACATCAAAGCTACCATCCTGAGAGAAACATAAGTAGTAAGGAGTCCCAATCGTAGCTCTATGCCTCCACACAATGTAGGAACATACTTGTAGTGTATGTAATGATCAAGACGGACCCATACTTAGCCAAACATGCATTAGGTTCTCCATGGGACTATGAGGAGCAACATGTTTGACATGATTCTCATTCCTTGAGAGGAACATCAAAGCTACCATCCTTAGAGAAACATAAGTAGTAAGGAGTCCCAATCGTAGCTCTATGGCTCCACACAATGTAGAAACATACTTGTAGTGTATGTAATGATCAAGATGGACCCATACTTAGCCAAACATGCATTAGGTTATCCAAGGGACTATGAGGAGCAACATGTGTGACATGATTCTCATTCCTTGAGAGGAACATCAAAGCTACCATCTTGAGAGAAACATAAGTAGTAAGGAGTCCCAATCGTAGCTCTATGGCTCCACACAATGTAGAAACATACTTGTAGTGTATGTAATGATCAAGACGGATCCATACTTAGCCAAACATGCATTAGGTTCTCCACGGGACTATAAGGAGCAACATGTGTGACATGATTCTCATTCCTTGAGAGGAACATCAAAGCTACCATCCTAGGAGAAACATAAGTAGTAAGGAGTCCCAATCGTAGCTCTATGCCTCCACACAATGTAGGAACATACTTGTAGTGTATGTAATGATCAAGACGGACCCATACTTAGCCAAACATGCATTAGGTTCTCCATGGGACTATGAGGAGCAACATGTGTGACATGATTCTCATTCCTTGAGAGGAACATCAAAGCTACCATCCTTAGAGAAACATAAGTAGTAAGGAGTCCCAATCGTAGCTCTATGGCTCCACACAATGTAGAAACATACTTGTAGTGTATGTAATGATCAAGATGGACCCATACTTAGCCAAACATGCATTAGGTTATCCAAGGGACTATGAGGAGCAACATGTGTGACATGATTCTCATTCCTTGAGAGGAACATCAAAGCTACCATCTTGAGAGAAACATAAGTAGTAAGGAGTCCCAATCGTAGCTCTATGGCTCCACACAATGTAGAAACATACTTGTAGTGTATGTAATGATCAAGACGGATCCATACTTAGCCAAACATGCATTAGGTTCTCCACGGGACTATAAGGAGCAACATGTGTGACATGATTCTCATTCCTTGAGAGGAACATCAAAGCTACCATCCTGAGAGAAACATAAGTAGTAAGGAGTCCCAATCGTAGCTCTATGCCTCCACACAATGTAGGAACATACTTGTAGTGTATGTAATGATCAAGACGGACCCATACTTAGCCAAACATGCATTAGGTTCTCCATGGGACTATGAGGAGCAACATGTGTGACATGATTCTCATTCCTTGAGAGGAACATCAAAGCTACCATCCTTAGAGAAACATAAGTAGTAAGGAGTCCCAATCGTAGCTCTATGGCTCCACACAATGTAGAAACATACTTGTAGTGTATGTAATGATCAAGATGGACCCATACTTAGCCAAACATGCATTAGGTTATCCAAGGGACTATGAGGAGCAACATGTGTGACATGATTCTCATTCCTTGAGAGGAACATCAAAGCTACCATCTTGAGAGAAACATAAGTAGTAAGGAGTCCCAATCGTAGCTCTATGGCTCCACACAATGTAGAAACATACTTGTAGTGTATGTAATGATCAAGACGGATCCATACTTAGCCAAACATGCATTAGGTTCTCCACGGGACTATGAGGAGCAACATGTGTGACATGATTCTCATTCCTTGAGAGGAACATCAAAGCTACCATCCTTAGAGAAACATAAGTAGGAAGGAGTCCCAATCGTAGCTCTATGGCTCCACACAATGTAGAAACATACTTGTAGTGTATGTAATGATCAAGATGGACCCATACTTAGCCAAACATGCATTAGGTTATCCAAGGGACTATGAGGAGCAACATGTGTGACATGATTCTCATTCCTTGAGAGGAACATCAAAGCTACCATCTTGAGAGAAACATAAGTAGTAAGGAGTCCCAATCGTAGCTCTATGGCTCCACACAATGTAGAAACATACTTGTAGTGTATGTAATGATCAAGACGGATCCATACTTAGCCAAACATGCATTAGGTTCTCCACGGGACTATGAGGAGCAACATGTGTGACATGATTCTCATTCCTTGAGAGGAACATCAAAGCTACCATCCTGAGAGAAACATAAGTAGTAAGGAGTCCCAATCGTAGCTCTATGGCTCCACACAATGTAGAAACATACTTGTAGTGTATGTAATGATCAAGACGGACCCATACTTAGCTAAACATGCATTATGTTCTCCACGGGACTATGAGGAGCAACATGTGTGACATGATTCTCATTCCTTTAGAGGAACATCAAAGCTACCATCCTGAGAGAAACATAAGTAGTAAGGAGTCCCAATCGTAGCTCTATGCCTCCACACAATGTAGGAACAAACTTGTAGTGTATGTAATGATCAAGACGGACCTATACTTAGCCAAACATGCATTAGGTTCTCCACGGGACTATGAGGAGCAACATGTGTGACATGATTCTCATTCCTTGAGAGGAACATCAAAGCTACCATTCTGAGAGAAACATAAGTAGTAAGGAGTCCCAATCGTAGCTCTATGCCTCCACACAATGTAGAAACATACTTGTAGTGTATCTAATGATCAAGACGGACCCATACTTAGCCAAACATGCATTAGGTTCTCCATGGGACTATGAGGAGCAACATGTGTGACATGATTCTCATTCCTTGAGAGGAACATCAAAGCTACCATCCTTAGAGAAACATAAGTAGTAAGGAGTCCCAATCGTAGCTCTATGGCTCCACACAATGTAGAAACATACTTGTAGTGTATGTAATGATCAAGATGGACCCATACTTAGCCAAACATGCATTAGGTTATCCAAGGGACTATGAGGAGGAACATGTGTAACATGATTCTCATTCCTTGAGAGGAACATCAAAGCTACCATCTTGAGAGAAACATAAGTAGTAAGGAGTCCCAATCGTAGCTCTATGGCTCCACACAATGTAGAAACATACTTGTAGTGTATGTAATGATCAAGACGGATCCATACTTAGCCAAACATGCATTAGGTTCTCCACGGGACTATGAGGAGCAACATGTGTGACATGATTCTCATTCCTTGAGAGGAACATCAAAGCTACCATCCTGAGAGAAACATAAGTAGTAAGGAGTCCCAATCGTAGCTCTATGCCTCCACACAATGTAGGAGCAAACTTGTAGTGTATGTAATGATCAAGACGGACCCATACTTAGCCAAACATGCATTAGGTTCTCCACGGGACTATGAGGAGCAACATGTGTGACATGATTCTCATTCCTTGAGAGGAACATCAAAGCTACCATTCTGAGAGAAACATAAGTAGTAAGGAGTCCCAATCGTAGCTCTATGCCTCCACACAATGTAGAAACATACTTGTAGAGTATGTAATGATCAAGACGGATCCATACTTAGCCAAACATGCATTAGGTTCTCCACGGGACTATGAGGAGCAACATGTGTGACATGATTCTCATTCCTTGAGAGGAACATCAAAGCTACCATCCTGAGAGAAACATAAGTAGTAAGGAGTCCCAATCGTAGCTCTATGGCTCCACACAATGTAGAAACATACTTGTAGTGTATGTAATGATCAAGACGGATCCATACTTAGCCAAACATGCATTAGGTTCTCCACGGGACTATGAGGAGCAACATGTGTGACATGATTCTCATTCCTTGAGAGGAACATCAAAGTTACCATCCTGAGAGAAACATAAGTAGTAAGGAGTCCCAATCGTAGCTCTATGGCTCCACACAATGTAGAAACATACTTGTAGTATGTAATGATCAAGACGGACCCATACTTAGCCAAACATGCATTAGGTTCTCCATGCGACTATGAGGACCAACATGTATGACATGATTTTCATTCCTTGAGAGGAACATCAAAGCTACCATCCTGAGAGAAACATAAGTAGTAAGGAGTCCCAATCGTAGCTCTATGCCTCCACACAATGTAGGAACATACTTGTAGTGTATGTAATGATCAAGACGGACCCATACTTAGCCAAACATGCATTAGGTTCTCCATGGGACTATGAGGAGCAACATGTGTGTCATGATTCTCATTCCTTGAGAGGAACATCAAAGCTACCATCCTGAGAGAAACATAAGTAGTAAGGAGTCCCAATCGTAGCTCTATGCCTCCACACAATGTAGAAACATACTTGTAGTGTTTGTAATGATCAAGACGGACCCATACTTAGCCAAACATGCATTAGGTTCTCCACAAGACTATGAGGAGCAACACGTGTGACATGATTCTCATTCCTTGAGAGGAACATCAAAGCTACCATCCTGAGAGAAACATAAGTAGTAAGGAGTCCCAATCGTAGCTCTATGCCTCCACACAATGTAGGAACATACTTGTAGTGTATGTAATGATCAAGACGGACCCATACTTAGCCAAACATGCATTAGGTTCTCCATGGGACTATGAGGAGCAACATGTGTGACATGATTCTCATTCCTTGAGAGGAACATCAAAGCTACCATCCTGAGAGAAACATAAGTAGTAAGGAGTCCCAATCGTAGCTCTATGCCTCCACACAATGTAGGAACATACTTGTAGTGTATGTAATGATCAAGACGGACCCATACTTAGCCAAACATACATTAGGTTCTCCACGTGACTATGAGGAGCAACATGTGTGACATGATTCTCATTCCTTGAGAGGAACATCAAAGCTACCATCCTGAGAGAAACATAAGTAGTAAGGAGTCCCAATCGTAGCTCTATGGCTCCACACAATGTAGGAACAAACTTGTAGTGTATGTAATGATCAAGACGGACCCATACTTAGCCAAACATGTATTAGGTTCTCCACGGGACTATGAGGAGCAACATGTGTGACATGATTCTCATTCCTTGAGAGGAACATCAAAGCTACCATCCTGAGAGAAACATAAGTAGTAAGGAGTCCCAATCGTAGCTCTATGCCTCCACACAATGTAGAAACATACTTGTGATAGTAGGTTTTTACACTACTTATGCAATCCCCTATTGTACTATCATGTCGATGTAGGACTTAGGGTTTATCAATCCAAAGTGGGAGGAGAATGAAACAGCTTAGGATTATGCAGTAGTGGACACAAGTCAAGACAGATGGTTGTTTGGTGTTGAAACGAAACTATCTATCTAAACGAAATGCAACGGGAATGAAAGCGGAAAAGTAAAACGATAAACTAAATCAAGCTCGATCGAGTTAAGCTAACCATGAGAAAGGTAGCTCGATCGAGTTAGGATAGAATGAAACAAGGAGAAACTGGTGCAGCTCGATCGAGTTGAGATACGAGTTTGCACTAAATTGACTCGATGGAGTCAGAGTAAAACAAGACTAAAGCAGAACGAAAACGTAAGTAAAGACTGGTATGATAGACAAAGACTCAGGGACGGATTTGATGATCATAGAGAATCTAATGCTAATCAGCTATGCTTTCTAAAACGACACGAACACGTGCTTATCCCTTCGGCCATGGAGTCCCGAGGTCGGTTATCCCACTTCCCAGTGGCGTTACAAACCGCCTCTCTGGTTCAATCCCGCTAACTCGATCGAGTTGAAGCGTGTGTCATGAACCAGATACATAAAGAACCGGCCCATGTAATGCCCTAGAAGCCCCTCTGTGCAACCACTCCCGTGGGACAAAGGCATAAAGCTAATCCTCTGTTTTGCCTTGATCCGACGCTCAACCAAGCGGGTCAGGCCAGGAG
Organism: Erythrophleum ivorense; assembly: GCA_026724425.1. Lineage (NCBI taxonomy): Eukaryota > Viridiplantae > Streptophyta > Magnoliopsida > Fabales > Fabaceae > Erythrophleum > Erythrophleum ivorense. The sequence continues at coordinate 9,469,939 of JAIUCV010000066.1, read as the reverse complement.
CGTCTAGGATCGATCCACCATGGTCAGTGGCTGGATCGCATAGGGCATAGCTAAACAGAGAGGGATAATAGATGAAAACCTAAAGCATCAGAGATTAAACATAAACGATTCCCTAATCTAATCCATCCCTAAGCCTAAGGGAGAAATTACTCAAGATCCATAACAGAATTCGAAATCATGTCTAAATAAACTAAAACCAACATAATATGAAAGACAGAAAGGAGATTAACAACTTTTATTAAACAAGCAATTGCAAAATGTGAATAACAAAGTCTAGATCTTTAAACTAAAAACAGGAAGTTTCTGGAACAAAAACTAAGAACAGAAAGCTAAAAATGCGAAAAAGATAAGATATATAAGAGAAATCATAATGAAAATAGATGAAACAAACATTAAAAGAAAGACAAAGATGAAGCAAACAACTTTTATTAAAAACATAAGTGCAAAAAGTAAATAACAAAGCTTAAATCTACAAATTAAAAGACATAAAGACAAAGAAAATAAAGTTTGGTTTTCTGGTGGCTGAAAAGCCAAAAAGAAGAACATTTTCGTGGCTAGGGGTCTCAGGCCTTTTATAGGCAAGGCAGCTAGGGTTTCTGGACTTGGGAAACCGCCTTAGTCCAACTCGATCGAGTTGACTGATCGAGGCACCTTTTGCCTAGCTCGATCGAGTTGTTGGTCGAGTAGTCAGTTTGGCCTTGGCTCGATCGAGCTGCCTGATCGAGTGCAATTAAAATCGCTGTATCTTCCGAACCACTGGTCTGAATGACTTGAAACCGCCACCAGACGAAAGCTAACTCTTTTATCTACAACTTCCATGAAGACCTCAGAGGCTGAATCGGAGTGTAAACCCTTCGTTTGGTACGATCTTTCAGACGCATTGCACTAGCTCGATCGAACTCGATCGAGTCAAGCAAGAACTCTTCTGTTCCTTCCATTCTCGATCCTTATTGGCTCCCTTGTTGCCCAGCCTTGCTCCACCATCACCACCAAGCCTCCTTAGCTCCAAATGCTCCAAAAGTACCTGGTTTTAACTCCATATGCACTCATATATGCAATGCACAACCCAAAACTAGTAAGTATGCAAATGGAGAAGAAAATGTCAAGAAGTGACACTTAAGATGGTTGAAACAATGCAAAGATGGTCTAAATGATATGCTAAAAAGGTATGAAATACGAATGCATCAACACCCCCAAACTTATCCTTTGCTTGCCCTCAAGCAAACAAACAGAACAAGAAGGAGATGAAGGTTGAAAATAGCTGAAATAGCCAAAACATGCCATCAAAAACGGTTTGTTCAATGTCCAGGTTTAAGATTCTAGAGTGCATCAAGGTGAGAGTTACTTCTAAAAATCCTTGCCATGCTTAACAAGATCAATCAAACTTCACAGTCAATCAAACCATTCAATTATATCAGCACATCCCTTTAACATTCATTAAACAGAACAGTGAACCAATCTTATGCAAATCTAAACAACTCATTTGGCTTAGGGTGATGTTTAAGAGACAAAGATGGTCCCTTCAATGCAATAAACAGTTTATAAACAGGGATCTCTCAAGAAAATGAACAAGCTTCAGCAAAAGGCTAAAAGTTAGAACCAAGGATGATACAAGAGCAGAAATCCCTTCTACCCAGACACCACACTCGATCGAGTCTAACCCGTAACCCAGAAACTAGAACCAACTCCTATCTACCCTTTAGGCATTGCCTTTAGACACAGAGGAGTACTTGAACTCTTTTTTCTTTCTTTTTCTTTGTACTTAGCCAAGGGAGAGGTTTTTCTAATCATACTTCTAGTGGTTTGGGAATCTTATACTTAGGGAACTTTTCTTTTCTTTTCAAACTGGTGAGGCTTATGCCTTCTTTTCTTAAACACTAAGAACCCTTTTCTTTTTCTTTAAAAACTTCCCAAACCTTTACTAGACTTTCATGAAACACAAACCTACTCCCTGGTCTTAACCACAACTCTTTTTCTTTTCTTTTCCCAAATCCCAGAATGATAAACAGACTCGCCCAAGCCCAGATGAAACACCCCCAAACTTAGTCTAAGCTGATCCTAAGGATGGACCAGAATCTACACAGAAACCCCTGCTCTTGTCGGTTTAAACTCAACACCATTTGCCAAGCATATTCGAAATAAGAACTCACAATCACATAAGAACAGCAAAGGGTTTGAAAGAAAGGCTAAGGTAAGGGTAGGGTCTGCTACTTGGACAAACAAGAGTGGATAAAATGGGAAAAGAATGTCCAAGTATGTATGAATATCCATGAGTTGCTTATCAATGCATGAAATGGTAATTAAGAGTCAAAATTATGGTTCAAATATATAGGGAGATGCATCAATTCACAGCAATGGTTTAAATGAGATGTGCATGTCATGATATGATCAGGTTAAACATGGTTCTATCTCAACTCTTCATTCTCACCCTAATGCATAAAAGATTCAAGAACCAGGGCACAGATCAAAGCGCATGAGATGGCATATTTACAAGGTCATATCAACAATGCAATATGAATGCATACCTATATGATGTATATTAGACTCAATCTTAAGAATATGAATGCAACTACATGAATATTTTTGAGAATTTTCGAAATTTTTTCAATTTTTAGTGGTTTTCTATGCCTTAGATGTATGCAGACTCAAGGGATGAAAAATTGAAACTAAGAACAAAGAACACAATGTCAAGTGGGTCTCAGACCCTCCCCCAAACTTAAATTACACAGTCCCTTGTGTAACAGAAGCTTAAGAGAAGAGTTGAGAGCAAAATAAAGGCAAATAAAACGGAATGCAAGGGGTGGAGAGAGGGGAGACAAAAGCAAAAGAATCTCTTACCAAACCGGGTTAACTCGATCAAGTTAGATTGTGCTCGGTCGAGCTGATCTTTCTATGGCTTCTCACTCGATCGAGGCCGCGTTCTTGAGTCGGATTCCTTTTGGCTCAAACCCTTATCCTGCAAACTTTAACACATACAAAACACGGCAAAGCACATTAGATAAACAAAAACTAAAAGAGATATGTTAAAGGATAAGCATGGGACTTCCTCCCAAGTGAGCTTGTTTTAAGTCTCTAGCTTGACTTTCCTTAGCTCTTAAACAAACAAGAACATGATCTTAAACAAGAACTTGAACTAGCTTACTACTGGAATCCTAATTGCATCAAACTAAATCCCAAATCGGCAACGGCGCCAAATTGATAGTAGGTTTTTACACTACTTATGCAATCCCCTATTGTACTATCATGTCGATGTAGGACTTAGGGTTTATCAATCCAAAGTGGGAGGAGAATGAAACAGCTTAGGATTATGCAGTAGTGGACACAAGTCAAGACAGATGGTTGTTTGGTGTTGAAACGAAACTATCTATCTAAACGAAATGCAACGGGAATGAAAGCGAAAAAGTAAAACGATAAACTAAATCAAGCTCGATCGAGTTAAGCTAACCATGAGAAAGGTAGCTCGATCGAGTTAGGATAGAATGAAACAAGGAGAAACTGGTGCAGCTCGATCGAGTTGAGATACGAGTTTGCACTAAACTGACTCGATGGAGTCAGAGTAAAACAAGACTAAAGCAGAACGAAAACGTAAGTAAAGACTGGTATGATAGACAAAGACTCAGGGACGGATTTGATGATCATAGAGAATCTAATGCTAATCAGCTATGCTTTCTAAAACGACACGAACACGTGCTTATCCCTTCGGCCATGGAGTCCCGAGGTCGGTTATCCCACTTCCCAGTGGCGTTACAAACCGCCTCTCTGGTTCAATCCCGCTAACTCGATCGAGTTGAAGCGTGTGTCATGAACCAGATACATAAAGAACCGGCCCATGTAATGCCCTAGAAGCCCCTCTGTGCAACCACTCCCGTGGGACAAAGGCATAAAGCTAATCCTCTGTTTTGCCTTGATCCGACGCTCAACCAAGCGGGTCAGGCCAGGAGCGTCTAGGATCGATCCACCATGGTCAGTGGCTGGATCGCATAGGGCATAGCTAAACAGAGAGGGATAATAGATGAAAACCTAAAGCATCAGAGATTAAACATAAACGATTCCCTAATCTAATCCATCCCTAAGCCTAAGGGAGAAATTACTCAAGATCCATAACAGAATTCGAAATCATGTCTAAATAAACTAAAACCAACATAATATGAAAGACAGAAAGGAGATTAACAACTTTTATTAAACAAGCAATTGCAAAATGTGAATAACAAAGTCTAGATCTTTAAACTAAAAACAGGAAGTTTCTGGAACAAAAACTAATAACAGAAAGCTAAAAATGCGAAAAAGATAAGATATATAAGAGAAATCATAATGAAAATAGATGAAACAAACATTAAAAGAAAGACAAAGATGAAGCAAACAACTTTTATTAAAAACATAAGTGCAAAAAGTAAATAACAAAGCTTAAATCTACAAATTAAAAGACATAAAGACAAAGAAAATAAAGTTTGGTTTTCTGGTGGCTGAAAAGCCAAAAAGAAGAACATTTTCGTGGCTAGGGGTCTCAGGCCTTTTATAGGCAAGGCAGCTAGGGTTTCTGGACTTGGGAAACCGCCTTAGTCCAACTCGATCGAGTTGACTGATCGAGGCACCTTTTGCCTAGCTCGATCGAGTTGTTGGTCGAGTAGTCAGTTTGGCCTTGGCTCGATCGAGCTGCCTGATCGAGTGCAATTAAAATCGCTGTATCTTCCGAACCACTGGTCTGAATGACTTGAAACCGCCACCAGACGAAAGCTAACTCTTTTATCTACAACTTCCATGAAGACCTCAGAGGCTGAATCGGAGTGTAAACCCTTCGTTTGGTACGATCTTTCAGACGCATTGCACTAGCTCGATCGAACTCGATCGAGTCAAGCAAGAACTCTTCTGTTCCTTCCATTCTCGATCCTTATTGGCTCCCTTGTTGCCCAGCCTTGCTCCACCATCACCACCAAGCCTCCTTAGCTCCAAATGCTCCAAAAGTACCTGGTTTTAACTCCATATGCACTCATATATGCAATGCACAACCCAAAACTAGTAAGTATGCAAATGGAGAAGAAAATGTCAAGAAGTGACACTTAAGATGGTTGAAACAATGCAAAGATGGTCTAAATGATATGCTAAAAAGGTATGAAATACGAATGCATCAACTTGTAGTGTATGTAATGATCAAGACGGACCCATACTTAGCCAAACATGCATTAGGTTCTCCACAGGACTATGAGGAGCAACATGTGTGACATGATTCTCATTCCTTGAGAGGAACATCAAAGCTACCATCCTGAGAGAAACATAAGTAGTAAGGAGTCCCAATCGTAGCTCTATGCCTCCACACAATGTAGGAACATACTTGTAGTGTATGTAATGATCAAGACGGACCCATACTTAGCCAAACATGCATTAGGTTCTCCATGGGACTATGAGGAGCAACATGTGTGACATGATTCTCATTCCTTGAGAGGAACATCAAAGCTACCATCCTTAGAGAAACATAAGTAGTAAGGAGTCCCAATCGTAGCTCTATGGCTCCACACAATGTAGAAACATACTTGTAGTGTATGTAATGATCAAGATGGACCCATACTTAGCCAAACATGCATTAGGTTATCCAAGGGACTATGAGGAGCAACATGTGTGACATGATTCTCATTCCTTGAGAGGAACATCAAAGCTACCATCTTGAGAGAAACATAAGTAGTAAGGAGTCCCAATCGTAGCTCTATGGCTCCACACAATGTAGAAACATACTTGTAGTGTATGTAATGATCAAGACGGATCCATACTTAGCCAAACATGCATTAGGTTCTCCACGGGACTATGAGGAGCAACATGTGTGACATGATTCTCATTCCTTGAGAGAAACATCAAAGCTACCATCCTGAGAGAAACATAAGTAGTAAGGAGTCCCAATCGTAGCTCTATGGCTCCACACAATGTAGAAACATACTTGTAGTGTATGTAATGATCAAGACGGACCCATACTTAGCCAAACATGCATTAGGTTCTCCACGGGACTATGAGGAGCAACATGTGTGACATGATTCTCATTCCTTGAGAGGAACATCAAAGCTACCATCCTGAGAGAAACATAAGTAGTAAGGAGTCCCAATCGTAGCTCTATGCCTCCACACAATGTAGGAAAAAACTTGTAGTGTATGTAATGATCAAGACGGACCCATACTTAGCCAAACATGCATTAGGTTCTCCACGGGACTATGAGGAGCAACATGTGTGACATGATCCTCATTCCTTGAGAGGAACATCAAAGCTACCATCCTGAGAGAAACATAAGTAGTAAGGAGTCCCAATCGTAGCTCTATGCCTCCACACAATGTAGAAACATACTTGTAGTGTATGTAATGATCAAGACGGACCCATACTTAGCCAAACATGCATTAGGTTCTCCACAGGACTATGAGGAGCAACATGTGTGACATGATTCTCATTCCTTGAGAGGAACATCAAAGCTACCATCCTGAGAGAAACATAAGTAGTAAGGAGTCCCAATCGTAGCTCTATGCCTCCACACAATGTAGAAACATACTTGTAGTGTATGTAATGATCAAGACGGACCCATACTTAGCCAAACATGCATTAGGTTCTCCACAGGACTATGAGGAGCAACATGTGTGACATGATTCTCATTCCTTGAGAGGAACATCAAAGCTACCATCCTGAGAGAAACATAAGTAGTAAGGAGTCCCAATCGTAGCTCTATGCCTCCACACAATGTAGGAACATACTTGTAGTGTATGTAATGATCAAGACGGACCCATACTTAGCCAAACATGCATTAGGTTCTCCATGGGACTATGAGGAGCAACATGTGTGACATGATTCTCATTCCTTGAGAGGAACATCAAAGCTACCATCCTGAGAGAAACATAAGTAGTAAGGAGTCCCAATCGTAGCTCTATGCCTCCACACAATGTAGGAACATACTTGTAGTGTATGTAATGATCAAGACGGACCCATACTTAGCCAAACATACATTAGGTTCTCCACGGGACTATGAGGAGCAACATGTGTGACATGATTCTCATTCCTTGAGAGGAACATCAAAGCTACCATCCTGAGAGAAACATAAGTAGTAAGGAGTCCCAATCGTAGCTCTATGGCTCCACACAATGTAGGAACAAACTTGTAGTGTATGTAATGATCAAGACGGACCCATACTTAGCCAAACATGTATTAGGTTCTCCACGGGACTATGAGGAGCAACATGTGTGACATGATTCTCATTCCTTGAGTGGAACATCAAAGCTACCATCCTGAGAGAAACATAAGTAGTAAGGAGTCCCAATCGTAGCTCTATGCCTCCACACAATGTAGAAACATACTTGTAGTGTATGTAATGATCAAGACGGACCCATACTTAGCCAAACATGCATTAGGTTCTCCACAGGACTATGAGGAGCAACATGTGTGACATGATTCTCATTCCTTGAGAGGAACATCAAAGCTACCATCCTGAGAGAAACATAAGTAGTAAGGAGTCCCAATCGTAGCTCTATGCCTCCACACAATGTAGGAACATACTTGTAGTGTATGTAATGATCAAGACGGACCCATACTTAGCCAAACATGCATTAGGTTCTCCATGGGACTATGAGGAGTACCATGTGTGACATGATTCTCATTCCTTGAGAGGAACATCAAAGCTACCATCCTTAGAGAAACATAAGTAGTAAGGAGTCCCAATCGTAGCTCTATGGCTCCACACAATGTAGAAACATACTTGTAGTGTATGTAATGATCAAGATGGACCCATACTTAGCCAAACATGAATTAGGTTCTCCACAGGACTATGAGGAGCAACATGTGTGACATGATTCTCATTCCTTGAGAGGAACATCAAAGCTACCATCCTGAGAGAAACATAAGTAGTAAGGAGTCCCAATCGTAGCTCTATGCCTCCACACAATGTAGAAACATACTTGTAGTGTATGTAATGATCAAGACGGACCCATACTTAGCCAAACATGCATTAGGTTCTCCACAGGACTATGAGGAGCAACATGTGTGACATGATTCTCATTCCTTGAGAGGAACATCAAAGCTACCATCCTGAGAGAAACATAAGTAGTAAGGAGTCCCAATCGTAGCTCTATGCCTCCACACAATGTAGGAACATACTTGTAGTGTATGTAATGATCAAGACGGACCCATACTTAGCCAAACATGCATTAGGTTCTCCATGGGACTATGAGGAGCAACATGTGTGACATGATTCTCATTCCTTGAGAGGAACATCAAAGCTACCATCCTTAGAGAAACATAAGTAGTAAGGAGTCCCAATCGTAGCTCTATGGCTCCACACAATGTAGAAACATACTTGTAGTGTATGTAATGATCAAGATGGACCCATACTTAGCCAAACATGCATTAGGTTATCCAAGGGACTATGAGGAGCAACATGTGTGACATGATTCTCATTCCTTGAGAGGAACATCAAAGCTACCAGCGTGAGAGAAACATAAGTAGTAAGGAGTCCCAATCGTAGCTCTATGGCTCCACACAATGTAGAAACATACTTGTAGTGTATGTAATGATCAAGACGGATCCATACTTAGCCAAACATGCATTAGGTTCTCCACGGGACTATGAGGAGCAACATGTGTGACATGATTCTCATTCCTTGAGAGGAACATCAAAGCTACCATCCTGAGAGAAACATAAGTAGTAAGGAGTCCCAATCGTAGCTCTATGGCTCCACACAATGTAGAAACATACTTGTAGTGTATGTAATGATCAAGACGGACCCATACTTAGCCAAACATGCATTAGGTTCTCCACGGGACTATGAGGAGCAACATGTGTGACATGATTCTCATTCCTTGAGAGGAACATCAAAGCTACCATCCTGAGAGAAACATAAGTAGTAAGGAGTCCCAATCGTAGCTCTATGCCTCCACACAATGTAGGAACAAACTTGTAGTGTATGTAATGATCAAGACGGACCCATACTTAGCCAAACATGCATTAGGTTCTCCACGGGACTATGAGGAGCAACATGTGTGACATGATTCTCATTCCTTGAGAGGAACATCAAAGCTACCATTCTGAGAGAAACATAAGTAGTAAGGAGTCCCAATCGTAGCTCAATGCCTCCACACAATATAGGAACATACTTGTAGTGTATGTAATGATCAAGACGGACCCATACTTAGCCAAACATGCATTAGGTTCTCCACGGGACTATGAGGAGCAACATGTGTGACATGATTCTCATTCCTTGAGAGGAACATCAAAGCTACCATCCTGAGAGAAACATAAGTAGTAAGGAGTCCCAATCGTAGCTCTATGCCTCCACACAATGTAGGAACATACTTGTAGTGTATGTAATGATCAAGACGGACCCATACTTAGCCAAACATACATTAGGTTCTCCACGTGACTATGAGGAGCAACATGTGTGACATGATTCTCATTCCTTGAGAGGAACATCAAAGCTACCATCCTGAGAGAAACATAAGTAGTAAGGAGTCCCAATCGTAGCTCTATGGCTCCACACAATGTAGGAACAAACTTGTAGTGTATGTAATGATCAAGACGGACCCATACTTAGCCAAACATGTATTAGGTTCTCCACGGGACTATGAGGAGCAACATGTGTGACATGATTCTCATTCCTTGAGAGGAACATCAAAGCTACCATCCTGAGAGAAACATAAGTAGTAAGGAGTCCCAATCGTAGCTCTATGCCTCCACACAATGTAGGAACATACTTGTAGTGTATGTAATGATCAAGACGGACCCATACTTAGCCAAACATGCATTAGGTTCTCCATGGGACTATGAGGAGCAACATGTGTGACATGATTCTCATTCCTTGAGAGGAACATCAAAGCTACCATCCTTAGAGAAACATAAGTAGTAAGGAGTCCCAATCGTAGCTCTATGGCTCCACACAATGTAGAAACATACTTGTAGTGTATGTAATGATCAAGATGGACCCATACTTAGCCAAACATGCATTAGGTTATCCAAGGGACTATGAGGAGCAACATGTGTGACATGATTCTCATTCCTTGAGAGGAACATCAAAGCTACCATCTTGAGAGAAACATAAGTAGTAAGGAGTCCCAATCGTAGCTCTATGGCTCCACACAATGTAGAAACATACTTGTAGTGTATGTAATGATCAAGACGGATCCATACTTAGCCAAACATGCATTAGGTTCTCCACGGGACTATGAGGAGCAACATGTGTGACATGATTCTCATTCCTTGAGAGGAACATCAAAGCTACCATCCTGAGAGAAACATAAGTAGTAAGGAGTCCCAATCGTAGCTCTATGGCTCCACACAATGTAGAAACATACTTGTAGTGTATGTAATGATCAAGACGGACCCATACTTAGCCAAACATGCATTAGGTTCTCCACGGGACTATGAGGAGCAACATGTGTGACATGATTCTCATTCCTTGAGAGGAACATCAAAGCTACCATCCTGAGAGAAACATAAGTAGTAAGGAGTCCCAATCGTAGCTCTATGCCTCCACACAATGTAGGAACAAACTTGTAGTGTATGTAATGATCAAGACGGACCCATACTTAGCCAAACATGCATTAGGTTCTCCACGGGACTATGAGGAGCAACATGTGTGACATGATTCTCATTCCTTGAGAGGAACATCAAAGCTACCATTCTGAGAGAAACATAAGTAGTAAGGAGTCCCAATTGTAGCTCTCTGCCTCCACACAATGCACAAACATACTTGTAGTGTATGTAATGATCAAGACGGATCCATACTTAGCCAAACATGCATTAGGTTCTCCACGGGACTATGAGGAGCAACATGTGTGACATGATTCTCATTCCTTGAGAGGAACGTCAAAGCTACCATCCTGAGAGAAACATAAGTAGTAAGGAGTCCCAATCGTAGCTCTATGGCTCCACACAATGTAGAAACATACTTGTAGTGTATGTAATGATCAAGACGGATCCATACTTAGCCAAACATGCATTAGGTTCTCCACGGGACTATGAGGAGCAACATGTGTGACATGATTCTCATTCCTTGAGAGGAACATCAAAGTTACCATCCTGAGAGAAACATAAGTAGTAAGGAGTCCCAATCGTAGCTCTATGGCTCCACACAATGTAGAAACATACTTGTAGTGTATGTAATGATCAAGACGGACCCATACTTAGCCAAACATGCATTAGGTTCTCCATGGGACTATGAGGAGCAACACGTGTGTCATGATTCTCATTCCTTGAGAGGAACATCAAAGCTACCATCCTGAGAGAAACATAAGTAGTAAGGAGTCCCAATCGTAGCTCTATGCCTCCACACAATGTAGAAACATACTTGTAGTGTATGTAATGATCAAGACGGACCCATACTTAGCCAAACATGTATTAGGTTCTCCACGGGACTATGAGGAGCAACATGTGTGACATGATTCTCATTCCTTGAGAGGAACATCAAAGCTACCATCCTGAGAGAAACATAAGTAGTAAGGAGTCCCAATCGTAGCTCTATGCCTCCACACAATGTAGGAACATACTTGTAGTGTATGTAATGATCAAGACGGACCCATACTTAGCCAAACATACATTAGATTCTCCACGGGACTATGAGGAGCAACATGTGTGACATGATTCTCATTCCTTGAGAGGAACATCAAAGCTACCATCCTGAGAGAAACATAAGTAGTAAGGAGTCCCAATCGTAGCTCTATGGCTCCACACAATGTAGAAACATACTTGTAGTGTATGTAATGATCAAGACGGACCCATACTTAGCCAAACATGCATTAGGTTCTCCACGGGACTATGAGGAGCAACATGTGTGACATGATTCTCATTCCTTGAGAGGAACATCAAAGCTACCATTCTGAGAGAAACATAAGTAGTAAGGAGTCCCAATCGTAGCTCTATGCCTCCACACAATGTAGAAACATACTTGTAGTGTATGTAATGATCAAGACGGACCCATACTTAGCCAAACATGCATTAGGTTCTCCAGGGGACTATGAGGACCAACATGTGTAACATGATTCTCATTCCTTGAGAGGAACATCAAAGCTACCATCCTGAGAGAAACATAAGTAGTAAGGAGTCCCAATCGTAGCTCTATGCCTCCACACAATGTAGAAACATACTTGTAGTGTATGTAATGATCAAAACAGATCCATACTTAGCCAAACATGTATTAGGTTCTCCACGGGACTATGAGGAGCAACATGTGTGACATGATTCTCATTCCTTGATAGGAACATCAAAGCTACCATCCTGAGAGAAACATAAGTAGTAAGGAGTCCCAATCGTAGCTCTATGGCTCCACACAATGTAGAAACATACTTGTAGTGTATGTAATGATCAAGACGGATCCATACTTAGCCAAACATGCATTAGGTTCTCCACGGGACTATGAGGAGCAACATGTGTGACATGATTCTCATTCCTTGAGAGGAACATCAAAGCTACCATCCTGAGAGAAAAATAAGTAGTAAGGAGTCCCAATCGTAGCTCTATGCCTCCACACAATGTTGAAACATACTTGTAGTGTATGTAATGATCAAGACGGACCCATACTTAGCCAAACATGCATTAGGTTCTCCATGGGACTATGAGGAGCAACATGTGTGACATGATTCTCATTCCTTGAGAGGAACATCAAAGCTACCATCCTGAGAGAAACATAAGTAGTAAGGAGTCCCAATCGTAGCTCTATGCCTCCACACAATGTAGGAACATACTTGTAGTGTATGTAATGATCAAGATGGACCCATACTTAGCCAAACATGCATTAGGTTCTCCATGGGACTATGAGGAGCAACATGTGTGACATGATTCTCATTCCTTGAGAGGAACATCAAAGCTACCATCCTGAGAGAAACATAAGTAGTAAGGAGTCCCAATCGTAGCTCTATGCCTCCACACAATGTAGGAACATACTTGTAGTGTATGTAATGATCAAGACGGACCCATACTTAGCCAAACATGCATTAGGTTCTCCATGGGACTATGAGGAGGAACATGTGTTTCATGATTCTAATTCCTTGAGAGGAACATCAAAGCTACCATCTTGAGAGAAACATAAGTAGTAAGGAGTCCCAATCGTAGCTCTATGCCTCCACACAATGTAGAAACATACTTGTAGTGTATGTAATGATCAAGACGGATCCATACTTAGCCAAACATGCATTAGGTTCTCCACGGGACTATGAGGAGCAACATGTGTGACATGATTCTCATTCCTTGAGACGAACATCAAAGCTACCATCCTGAGAGAAACATAAGTAGTAAGGAGTCCCAATCGTAGCTCTATGGCTCCACACAATGTAGAAACATACTTGTAGTGTATGTAATGATCAAGACGGATCCATACTTAGCCAAAAATGCATTAGGTTCTCCACGGGACTATGAGGAGCAACATGTGTGACATGATTCTCATTCCTTGAGAGGAACATCAAAGCTACCATCCTGAGAGAAACATAAGTAGTAAGGACTCCCAATCGTAGCTCTATGCCTCCACACAATGTAGGAACATACTTGTAGTGTATGTAATGATCAAGACGGACCCATACTTAGCCAAACATGCATTAGGTTCTCCATGGGACTATGAGGAGCAACATGTGTGTCATGATTCTCATTCCTTGAGAGGAACATCAAAGCTACCATCCTGAGAGAAACATAAGTAGTAAGGAGTCCCAATCGTAGCTCTATGCCTCCACACAATGTAGGAACATACTTGTACTGTATGTAATGATCAAGACGGACCCATACTTAGCCAAACATACATTAGGTTATCCAAGGGACTATAAGGAGCAACATGTGTGACATGATTCTCATTCCTTGAGAGGAACATCAAAGCTACCATCTTGAGAGAAACATAAGTAGTAAGGAGTCCCAATCGTAGCTCTATGCCTCCACACAATGTAGAAACATACTTGTAGTGTATGTAATGATCAAGACGGATCCATACTTAGCCAAACATGCATTAGGTTCTCCACGGGACTATGAGGAGCAACATGTGTGACATGATTCTCATTCCTTGAGAGGAACATCAAAGCTACCATCCTGAGAGAAACATAAGTAGTAAGGAGTCCCAATCGTAGCTCTATGGCTCCACACAATGTAGAAACATACTTGTAGTGTATGTAATGATCAAGACGGACCCATACTTAGCCAAACATGCATTAGGTTCTCCACGGGACTATGAGGAGCAACATGTGTGACATGATTCTCATTCCTTGAGAGGAACATCAAAGCTACCATCCTGAGAGAAACATAAGTAGTAAGGAGTCCCAATCGTAGCTCTATGCCTCCACACAATGTAGGAACAAACTTGTAGTGTATGTAATGATCAAGACGGACCCATACTTAGCCAAACATGCATTAGGTTCTCCACGGGACTATGAGGAGCAACATGTGTGACATGATTCTCATTCCTTGAGAGGAACATCAAAGCTACCATTCTGAGAGAAACATAAGTAGTAAGGAGTCCCAATTGTAGCTCTCTGCCTCCACACAATGCACAAACATACTTGTAGTGTATGTAATGATCAAGACGGATCCATACTTAGCCAAACATGCATTAGGTTCTCCACGGGACTATGAGGAGCAACATGTGTGACATGATTCTCATTCCTTGAGAGGAACGTCAAAGCTACCATCCTGAGAGAAACATAAGTAGTAAGGAGTCCCAATCGTAGCTCTATGGCTCCACACAATGTAGAAACATACTTGTAGTGTATGTAATGATCAAGACGGATCCATACTTAGCCAAACATGCATTAGGTTCTCCACGGGACTATGAGGAGCAACATGTGTGACATGATTCTCATTCCTTGAGAGGAACATCAAATTTACCATCCTGAGAGAAACATAAGTAGTAAGGAGTCCCAATCGTAGCTCTATGGCTCCACACAATGTAGAAACATACTTGTAGTGTATGTAATGATCAAGACGGACCCATACTTAGCCAAACATGCATTAGGTTCTCCATGGGACTATGAGGAGCAACACGTGTGTCATGATTCTCATTCCTTGAGAGGAACATCAAAGCTACCATCCTGAGAGAAACATAAGTAGTAAGGAGTCCCAATCGTAGCTCTATGCCTCCACACAATGTAGAAACATACTTGTAGTGTATGTAATGATCAAGACGGACCCATACTTAGCCAAACATGTATTAGGTTCTCCACGGGACTATGAGGAGCAACATGTGTGACATGATTCTCATTCCTTGAGAGGAACATCAAAGCTACCATCCTGAGAGAAACATAAGTAGTAAGGAGTCCCAATCGTAGCTCTATGCCTCCACACAATGTAGGAACATACTTGTAGTGTATGTAATGATCAAGACGGACCCATACTTAGCCAAACATGCATTAGGTTCTCCATGGGACTATGAGGAGCAACATGTGTGACATGATTCTCATTCCTTGAGAGGAACATCAAAGCTACCATCCTGAGAGAAACATAAGTAGTAAGGACTCCCAATCGTAGCTCTATGCCTCCACACAATGTAGGAACATACTTGTACTGTATGTAATGATCAAGACGGACCCATACTTAGCCAAACATACATTAGGTTATCCAAGGGACTATGAGGAGCAACATGTGTGACATGATTCTCATTCCTTGAGAGGAACATCAAAGCTACCATCTTGAGAGAAACATATGTAGTAAGGAGTCCCAATCGTAGCTCTATGCCTCCACACAATGTAGAAACATACTTGTAGTGTATGTAATGATCAAGACGGATCCATACTTAGCCAAACATGCATTAGGTTCTCCACGGGACTATGAGGAGCAACATGTGTGACATGATTCTCATTCCTTGAGAGGAACATCAAAGCTACCATCCTGAGAGAAACATAAGTAGTAAGGAGTCCCAATCGTAGCTCTATGGCTCCACACAATGTAGAAACATACTTGTAGTGTATGTAATGATCAAGACGGACCCATACTTAGCCAAACATGCATTAGGTTCTCCACGGGACTATGAGGAGCAACATGTGTGACACGATTCTCATTCCTTGAGAGGAACATCAAAGCTACCATCCTGAGAGAAACATAAGTAGTAAGGAGTCCCAATCGTAGCTCTATGCCTCCACACAATGTAGGAACAAACTTGTAGTGTATGTAATGATCAAGACGGACCCATACTTAGCCAAACATGCATTAGGTTCTCCACGGGACTATGAGGAGCAACATGTGTGACATGATTCTCATTCCTTGAGAGGAACATCAAAGCTACCATTCTGAGAGAAACATAAGTAGTAAGGAGTCCCAATTGTAGCTCTCTGCCTCCACACAATGCACAAACATACTTGTAGTGTATGTAATGATCAAGACGGATCCATACTTAGCCAAACATGCATTAGGTTCTCCACGGGACTATGAGGAGCAACATGTGTGACATGATTCTCATTCCTTGAGAGGAACGTCAAAGCTACCATCCTGAGAGAAACATAAGTAGTAAGGAGTCCCAATCGTAGCTCTATGGCTCCACACAATGTAGAAACATACTTGTAGTGTATGTAATGATCAAGACGGATCCATACTTAGCCAAACATGCATTAGGTTCTCCACGGGACTATGAGGAGCAACATGTGTGACATGATTCTCATTCCTTGAGAGGAACATCAAAGTTACCATCCTGAGAGAAACATAAGTAGTAAGGAGTCCCAATCGTAGCTCTATGGCTCCACACAATGTAGAAACATACTTGTAGTGTATGTAATGATCAAGACGGACCCATACTTAGCCAAACATGCATTAGGTTCTCCATGGGACTATGAGGAGCAACACGTGTGTCATGATTCTCATTCCTTGAGAGGAACATCAAAGCTACCATCCTGAGAGAAACATAAGTAGTAAGGAGTCCCAATCGTAGCTCTATGCCTCCACACAATGTAGAAACATACTTGTAGTGTATGTAATGATCAAGACGGACCCATACTTAGCCAAACATGTATTAGGTTCTCCACGGGACTATGAGGAGCAACATGTGTGACATGATTCTCATTCCTTGAGAGGAACATCAAAGCTACCATCCTGAGAGAAACATAAGTAGTAAGGAGTCCCAATCGTAGCTCTATGCCTCCACACAATGTAGGAACATACTTGTAGTGTATGTAATGATCAAGACGGACCCATACTTAGCCAAACATACATTAGATTCTCCACGGGACTATGAGGAGCAACATGTGTGACATGATTCTCATTCCTTGAGAGGAACATCAAAGCTACCATCCTGAGAGAAACATAAGTAGTAAGGAGTCCCAATCGTAGCTCTATGGCTCCACACAATGTAGAAACATACTTGTAGTGTATGTAATGATCAAGACGGACCCATACTTAGCCAAACATGCATTAGGTTCTCCACGGGACTATGAGGAGCAACATGTGTGACATGATTCTCATTCCTTGAGAGGAACATCAAAGCTACCATTCTGAGAGAAACATAAGTAGTAAGGAGTCCCAATCGTAGCTCTATGCCTCCACACAATGTAGAAACATACTTGTAGTGTATGTAATGATCAAGACGGACCCATACTTAGCCAAACATGCATTAGGTTCTCCAGGGGACTATGAGGACCAACATGTGTAACATGATTCTCATTCCTTGAGAGGAACATCAAAGCTACCATCCTGAGAGAAACATAAGTAGTAAGGAGTCCCAATCGTAGCTCTATGCCTCCACACAATGTAGAAACATACTTGTAGTGTATGTAATGATCAAGACAGATCCATACTTAGCCAAACATGTATTAGGTTCTCCACGGGACTATGAGGAGCAACATGTGTGACATGATTCTCATTCCTTGATAGGAACATCAAAGCTACCATCCTGAGAGAAACATAAGTAGTAAGGAGTCCCAATCGTAGCTCTATGGCTCCACACAATGTAGAAACATACTTGTAGTGTATGTAATGATCAAGACGGATCCATACTTAGCCAAACATGCATTAGGTTCTCCACGGGACTATGAGGAGCAACATGTGTGACATGATTCTCATTCCTTGAGAGGAACATCAAAGCTACCATCCTGAGAGAAAAATAAGTAGTAAGGAGTCCCAATCGTAGCTCTATGCCTCCACACAATGTTGAAACATACTTGTAGTGTATGTAATGATCAAGACGGACCCATACTTAGCCAAACATGCATTAGGTTCTCCACAGGACTATGAGGAGCAACATGTGTGACATGATTCTCATTCCTTGAGAGGAACATCAAAGCTACCATCCTGAGAGAAACATAAGTAGTAAGGAGTCCCAATCGTAGCTCTATGCCTCCACACAATGTAGGAACATACTTGTAGTGTATGTAATGATCAAGACGGACCCATACTTAGCCAAACATACATTAGATTCTCCACGGGACTATGAGGAGCAACATGTGTGACATGATTCTCATTCCTTGAGAGGAACATCAAAGCTACCATCCTGAGAGAAACATAAGTAGTAAGGAGTCCCAATCGTAGCTCTATGGCTCCACACAATGTAGAAACATACTTGTAGTGTATGTAATGATCAAGACGGACCCATACTTAGCCAAACATGCATTAGGTTCTCCACGGGACTATGAGGAGCAACATGTGTGACATGATTCTCATTCCTTGAGAGGAACATCAAAGCTACCATTCTGAGAGAAACATAAGTAGTAAGGAGTCCCAATCGTAGCTCTATGCCTCCACACAATGTAGAAACATACTTGTAGTGTATGTAATGATCAAGACGGACCCATACTTAGCCAAACATGCATTAGGTTCTCCAGGGGACTATGAGGACCAACATGTGTAACATGATTCTCATTCCTTGAGAGGAACATCAAAGCTACCATCCTGAGAGAAACATAAGTAGTAAGGAGTCCCAATCGTAGCTCTATGCCTCCACACAATGTAGAAACATACTTGTAGTGTATGTAATGATCAAGACAGATCCATACTTAGCCAAACATGTATTAGGTTCTCCACGGGACTATGAGGAGCAACATGTGTGACATGATTCTCATTCCTTGATAGGAACATCAAAGCTACCATCCTGAGAGAAACATAAGTAGTAAGGACTCCCAATCGTAGCTCTATGCCTCCACACAATGTAGGAACATACTTGTACTGTATGTAATGATCAAGACGGACCCATACTTAGCCAAACATACATTAGGTTATCCAAGGGACTATGAGGAGCAACATGTGTGACATGATTCTCATTCCTTGAGAGGAACATCAAAGCTACCATCTTGAGAGAAACATAAGTAGTAAGGAGTCCCATTCGTAGCTCTATGCCTCCACACAATGTAGAAACATACTTGTAGTGTATGTAATGATCAAGACGGATCCATACTTAGCCAAACATGCATTAGGTTCTCCACGGGACTATGAGGAGCAACATGTGTGACATGATTCTCATTCCTTGAGAGGAACATCAAAGCTACCATCCTGAGAGAAACATAAGTAGTAAGGAGTCCCAATCGTAGCTCTATGGCTCCACACAATGTAGAAACATACTTGTAGTGTATGTAATGATCAAGACGGACCCATACTTAGCCAAACATGCATTAGGTTCTCCACGGGACTATGAGGAGCAACATGTGTGACATGATTCTCATTCCTTGAGAGGAACATCAAAGCTACCATCCTGAGAGAAACATAAGTAGTAAGGAGTCCCAATCGTAGCTCTATGCCTCCACACAATGTAGGAACAAACTTGTAGTGTATGTAATGATCAAGACGGACCCATACTTAGCCAAACATGCATTAGGTTCTCCACGGGACTATGAGGAGCAACATGTGTGACATGATTCTCATTCCTTGAGAGGAACATCAAAGCTACCATTCTGAGAGAAACATAAGTAGTAAGGAGTCCCAATTGTAGCTCTCTGCCTCCACACAATGCACAAACATACTTGTAGTGTATGTAATGATCAAGACGGATCCATACTTAGCCAAACATGCATTAGGTTCTCCACGGGACTATGAGGAGCAACATGTGTGACATGATTCTCATTCCTTGAGAGGAACGTCAAAGCTACCATCCTGAGAGAAACATAAGTAGTAAGGAGTCCCAATCGTAGCTCTATGGCTCCACACAATGTAGAAACATACTTGTAGTGTATGTAATGATCAAGACGGATCCATACTTAGCCAAACATGCATTAGGTTCTCCACGGGACTATGAGGAGCAACATGTGTGACATGATTCTCATTCCTTGAGAGGAACATCAAAGTTACCATCCTGAGAGAAACATAAGTAGTAATTAGTCCCAATCGTAGCTCTATGGCTCCACACAATGTAGAAACATACTTGTAGTGTATGTAATGATCAAGACGGACCCATACTTAGCCAAACATGCATTAGGTTCTCCATGGGACTATGAGGAGCAACACGTGTGTCATGATTCTCATTCCTTGAGAGGAACATCAAAGCTACCATCCTGAGAGAAACATAAGTAGTAAGGAGTCCCAATCGTAGCTCTATGCCTCCACACAATGTAGAAACATACTTGTAGTGTATGTAATGATCAAGACGGACCCATACTTAGCCAAACATGTATTAGGTTCTCCACGGGACTATGAGGAGCAACATGTGTGACATGATTCTCATTCCTTGAGAGGAACATCAAAGCTACCATCCTGAGAGAAACATAAGTAGTAAGGAGTCCCAATCGTAGCTCTATGCCTCCACACAATGTAGGAACATACTTGTAGTGTATGTAATGATCAAGACGGACCCATACTTAGCCAAACATACATTAGATTCTCCACGGGACTATGAGGAGCAACATGTGTGACATGATTCTCATTCCTTGAGAGGAACATCAAAGCTACCATCCTGAGAGAAACATAAGTAGTAAGGAGTCCCAATCGTAGCTCTATGGCTCCACACAATGTAGAAACATACTTGTAGTGTATGTAATGATCAAGACGGACCCATACTTAGCCAAACATGCATTAGGTTCTCCACGGGACTA
The DNA here is from genome assembly GCA_026724425.1 of Erythrophleum ivorense. Classification (NCBI taxonomy): domain Eukaryota; kingdom Viridiplantae; phylum Streptophyta; class Magnoliopsida; order Fabales; family Fabaceae; genus Erythrophleum; species Erythrophleum ivorense. The sequence continues at coordinate 9,449,018 of JAIUCV010000066.1, read as the reverse complement.
TGAGGAGCAACATGTGTGACATGATTCTCATTCCTTGAGAGGAACATCAAAGCTACCATTCTGAGAGAAACATAAGTAGTAAGGAGTCCCAATCGTAGCTCTATGCCTCCACACAATGTAGAAACATACTTGTAGTGTATGTAATGATCAAGACGGACCCATACTTAGCCAAACATGCATTAGGTTCTCCAGGGGACTATGAGGACCAACATGTGTAACATGATTCTCATTCCTTGAGAGGAACATCAAAGCTACCATCCTGAGAGAAACATAAGTAGTAAGGAGTCCCAATCGTAGCTCTATGCCTCCACACAATGTAGAAACATACTTGTAGTGTATGTAATGATCAAGACAGATCCATACTTAGCCAAACATGTATTAGGTTCTCCACGGGACTATGAGGAGCAACATGTGTGACATGATTCTCATTCCTTGATAGGAACATCAAAGCTACCATCCTGAGAGAAACATAAGTAGTAAGGAGTCCCAATCGTAGCTCTATGGCTCCACACAATGTAGAAACATACTTGTAGTGTATGTAATGATCAAGACGGATCCATACTTAGCCAAACATGCATTAGGTTCTCCACGGGACTATGAGGAGCAACATGTGTGACATGATTCTCATTCCTTGAGAGGAACATCAAAGCTACCATCCTGAGAGAAAAATAAGTAGTAAGGAGTCCCAATCGTAGCTCTATGCCTCCACACAATGTTGAAACATACTTGTAGTGTATGTAATGATCAAGACGGACCCATACTTAGCCAAACATGCATTAGGTTCTCCACAGGACTATGAGGAGCAACATGTGTGACATGATTCTCATTCCTTGAGAGGAACATCAAAGCTACCATCCTGAGAGAAACATAAGTAGTAAGGAGTCCCAATCGTAGCTCTATGCCTCCACACAATGTAGGAACATACTTGTAGTGTATGTAATGATCAAGATGGACCCATACTTAGCCAAACATGCATTAGGTTCTCCATGGGACTATGAGGAGCAACATGTGTGACATGATTCTCATTCCTTGAGAGGAACATCAAAGCTACCATCCTGAGAGAAACATAAGTAGTAAGGAGTCCCAATCGTAGCTCTATGCCTCCACACAATGTAGGAATATACTTGTAGTGTATGTAATGATCAAGATGGACCCATACTTAGCCAAACATGCATTAGGTTCTCCATGGGACTATGAGGAGCAACATGTGTGACATGATTCTCATTCCTTGAGAGGAACATCAAAGCTACCATCCTGAGAGAAACATAAGTAGTAAGGAGTCCCAATCGTAGCTCTATGCCTCCACACAATAGGAGCATACTTGTAGTGTATGTAATGATCAAGACGGACCCATACTTAGCCAAACATGCACTAGGTTCTCCATGGGACTATGAGGAGCAACATGTGTGACATGATTCTCATTCCTTGAGAGGAACATCAAAGCTACCATCCTGAGAGAAACATAAGTAGTAAGGAGTCCCAATCGTAGCTCTATGGCTCCACACAATGTAGAAACATACTTGTAGTGTATGTAATGATCAAGACGGATCCATACTTAGCCAAAAATGCATTAGGTTCTCCACGGGACTATGAGGAGCAACATGTGTGACATGATTCTCATTCCTTGAGAGGAACATCAAAGCTACCATCCTGAGAGAAACATAAGTAGTAAGGAGTCCCAATCGTAGCTCTATGCCTCCACACAATGTAGGAACATACTTGTAGTGTATGTAATGATCAAGACGGACCCATACTTAGCCAAACATGCATTAGGTTCTCCATGGGACTATGAGGAGCAACATGTGTGTCATGATTCTCATTCCTTGAGAGGAACATCAAAGCTACCATCCTGAGAGAAACATAAGTAGTAAGGAGTCCCAATCGTAGCTCTATGCCTCCACACAATGTAGGAACAAACTTGTAGTGTATGTAATGATCAAGACGGACCCATACTTAGCCAAACATGCATTAGGTTCTCCATGGGACTATGAGGAGCAACATGTGTGACATGATTCTCATTCCTTGAGAGGAACATCAAAGCTACCATCCTGAGAGAAACATAAGTAGTAAGGAGTCCCAATCGTAGCTCTATGCCTCCACACAATGTAGGAACATACTTGTAGTGTATGTAATGATCAAGACGGACCCATACTTAGCCAAACATGCATTAGGTTCTCCATGGGACTATGAGGAGGAACATGTGTTTCATGATTCTCATTACTTGAGAGGAACATCAAAGCTACCATCCTGAGAGAAACATAAGTAGTAAGGAGTCCCAATCGTAGCTCTATGCCTCCACACAATGTAGAAACATACTTGTAGTGTATGTAATGATCAAGACGGATCCATACTTAGCCAAACATGCATTAGGTTCTCCACAAGACTATGAGGAGCAACATGTGTGACATGATTCTCATTCCTTGAGAGGAACATCAAAGCTACCATCCTAAGAGAAACATAAGTAGTAAGGAGTCCCAATCGTAGCTCTATGCCTCCACACAATGTAGGAACATACTTGTAGTGTATGTAATGATCAAGACGGACCCATACTTAGCCAAACATGCATTAGGTTCTCCACAGGACTATGAGGAGCAACATGTGTGACATGATTCTCATTCCTTGAGAGGAACATCAAAGCTACCATCCTGAGAGAAACATAAGTAGTAAGGAGTCCCAATCGTAGCTCTATGCCTCCACACAATGTAGGAACATACTTGTAGTGTATGTAATGATCAAGACGGACCCATACTTAGCCAAACATACATTAGATTCTCCACGGGACTATGAGGAGCAACATGTGTGACATGATTCTCATTCCTTGAGAGGAACATCAAAGCTACCATCCTGAGAGAAACATAAGTAGTAAGGAGTCCCAATCGTAGCTCTATGGCTCCACACAATGTAGAAACATACTTGTAGTGTATGTAATGATCAAGACGGACCCATACTTAGCCAAACATGCATTAGGTTCTCCACGGGACTATGAGGAGCAACATGTGTGACATGATTCTCATTCCTTGAGAGGAACATCAAAGCTACCATTCTGAGAGAAACATAAGTAGTAAGGAGTCCCAATCGTAGCTCTATGCCTCCACACAATGTAGAAACATACTTGTAGTGTATGTAATGATCAAGACGGACCCATACTTAGCCAAACATGCATTAGGTTCTCCAGGGGACTATGAGGACCAACATGTGTAACATGATTCTCATTCCTTGAGAGGAACATCAAAGCTACCATCCTGAGAGAAACATAAGTAGTAAGGAGTCCCAATCGTAGCTCTATGCCTCCACACAATGTAGAAACATACTTGTAGTGTATGTAATGATCAAGACAGATCCATACTTAGCCAAACATGTATTAGGTTCTCCACGGGACTATGAGGAGCAACATGTGTGACATGATTCTCATTCCTTGATAGGAACATCAAAGCTACCATCCTGAGAGAAACATAAGTAGTAAGGACTCCCAATCGTAGCTCTATGCCTCCACACAATGTAGGAACATACTTGTACTGTATGTAATGATCAAGACGGACCCATACTTAGCCAAACATACATTAGGTTATCCAAGGGACTATGAGGAGCAACATGTGTGACATGATTCTCATTCCTTGAGAGGAACATCAAAGCTACCATCTTGAGAGAAACATAAGTAGTAAGGAGTCCCAATCGTAGCTCTATGCCTCCACACAATGTAGAAACATACTTGTAGTGTATGTAATGATCAAGACGGATCCATACTTAGCCAAACATGCATTAGGTTCTCCACGGGACTATGAGGAGCAACATGTGTGACATGATTCTCATTCCTTGAGAGGAACATCAAAGCTACCATCCTGAGAGAAACATAAGTAGTAAGGAGTCCCAATCGTAGCTCTATGGCTCCACACAATGTAGAAACATACTTGTAGTGTATGTAATGATCAAGACGGACCCATACTTAGCCAAACATGCATTAGGTTCTCCACGGGACTATGAGGAGCAACATGTGTGACATGATTCTCATTCCTTGAGAGGAACATCAAAGCTACCATCCTGAGAGAAACATAAGTAGTAAGGAGTCCCAATCGTAGCTCTATGCCTCCACACAATGTAGGAACAAACTTGTAGTGTATGTAATGATCAAGACGGACCCATACTTAGCCAAACATGCATTAGGTTCTCCACGGGACTATGAGGAGCAACATGTGTGACATGATTCTCATTCCTTGAGAGGAACATCAAAGCTACCATTCTGAGAGAAACATAAGTAGTAAGGAGTCCCAATTGTAGCTCTCTGCCTCCACACAATGCACAAACATACTTGTAGTGTATGTAATGATCAAGACGGATCCATACTTAGCCAAACATGCATTAGGTTCTCCACGGGACTATGAGGAGCAACATGTGTGACATGATTCTCATTCCTTGAGAGGAACGTCAAAGCTACCATCCTGAGAGAAACATAAGTAGTAAGGAGTCCCAATCGTAGCTCTATGGCTCCACACAATGTAGAAACATACTTGTAGTGTATGTAATGATCAAGACGGATCCATACTTAGCCAAACATGCATTAGGTTCTCCACGGGACTATGAGGAGCAACATGTGTGACATGATTCTCATTCCTTGAGAGGAACATCAAAGTTACCATCCTGAGAGAAACATAAGTAGTAAGGAGTCCCAATCGTAGCTCTATGGCTCCACACAATGTAGAAACATACTTGTAGTGTATGTAATGATCAAGACGGACCCATACTTAGCCAAACATGCATTAGGTTCTCCATGGGACTATGAGGAGCAACACGTGTGTCATGATTCTCATTCCTTGAGAGGAACATCAAAGCTACCATCCTGAGAGAAACATAAGTAGTAAGGAGTCCCAATCGTAGCTCTATGCCTCCACACAATGTAGAAACATACTTGTAGTGTATGTAATGATCAAGACGGACCCATACTTAGCCAAACATGTATTAGGTTCTCCACGGGACTATGAGGAGCAACATGTGTGACATGATTCTCATTCCTTGAGAGGAACATCAAAGCTACCATCCTGAGAGAAACATAAGTAGTAAGGAGTCCCAATCGTAGCTCTATGCCTCCACACAATGTAGGAACATACTTGTAGTGTATGTAATGATCAAGACGGACCCATACTTAGCCAAACATACATTAGATTCTCCACGGGACTATGAGGAGCAACATGTGTGACATGATTCTCATTCCTTGAGAGGAACATCAAAGCTACCATCCTGAGAGAAACATAAGTAGTAAGGAGTCCCAATCGTAGCTCTATGGCTCCACACAATGTAGAAACATACTTGTAGTGTATGTAATGATCAAGACGGACCCATACTTAGCCAAACATGCATTAGGTTCTCCACGGGACTATGAGGAGCAACATGTGTGACTTGATTCTCATTCCTTGAGAGGAACATCAAAGCTACCATTCTGAGAGAAACATAAGTAGTAAGGAGTCCCAATCGTAGCTCTATGCCTCCACACAATGTAGAAACATACTTGTAGTGTATGTAATGATCAAGACGGACCCATACTTAGCCAAACATGCATTAGGTTCTCCAGGGGACTATGAGGACCAACATGTGTAACATGATTCTCATTCCTTGAGAGGAACATCAAAGCTACCATCCTGAGAGAAACATAAGTAGTAAGGAGTCCCAATCGTAGCTCTATGCCTCCACACAATGTAGAAACATACTTGTAGTGTATGTAATGATCAAGACAGATCCATACTTAGCCAAACATGTATTAGGTTCTCCACGGGACTATGAGGAGCAACATGTGTGACATGATTCTCATTCCTTGATAGGAACATCAAAGCTACCATCCTGAGAGAAACATAAGTAGTAAGGAGTCCCAATCGTAGCTCTATGGCTCCACACAATGTAGAAACATACTTGTAGTGTATGTAATGATCAAGACGGATCCATACTTAGCCAAACATGCATTAGGTTCTCCACGGGACTATGAGGAGCAACATGTGTGACATGATTCTCATTCCTTGAGAGGAACATCAAAGCTACCATAATGAGAGAAAAATAAGTAGTAAGGAGTCCCAATCGTAGCTCTATGCCTCCACACAATGTTGAAACATACTTGTAGTGTATGTAATGATCAAGACGGACCCATACTTAGCCAAACATGCATTAGGTTCTCCACAGGACTATGAGGAGCAACATGTGTGACATGATTCTCATTCCTTGAGAGGAACATCAAAGCTACCATCCTGAGAGAAACATAAGTAGTAAGGAGTCCCAATCGTAGCTCTATGCCTCCACACAATGTAGGAACATACTTGTAGTGTATGTAATGATCAAGATGGACCCATACTTAGCCAAACATGCATTAGGTTCTCCATGGGACTATGAGGAGCAACATGTGTGACATGATTCTCATTCCTTGAGAGGAACATCAAAGCTACCATCCTGAGAGAAACATAAGTAGTAAGGAGTCCCAATCGTAGCTCTATGCCTCCACACAATGTAGGAATATACTTGTAGTGTATGTAATGATCAAGATGGACCCATACTTAGCCAAACATGCATTAGGTTCTCCATGGGACTATGAGGAGCAACATGTGTGACATGATTCTCATTCCTTGAGAGGAACATCAAAGCTACCATCCTGAGAGAAACATAAGTAGTAAGGAGTCCCAATCGTAGCTCTATGCCTCCACACAATAGGAGCATACTTGTAGTGTATGTAATGATCAAGACGGACCCATACTTAGCCAAACATGCACTAGGTTCTCCATGGGACTATGAGGAGCAACATGTGTGACATGATTCTCATTCCTTGAGAGGAACATCAAAGCTACCATCCTGAGAGAAACATAAGTAGTAAGGAGTCCCAATCGTAGCTCTATGGCTCCACACAATGTAGAAACATACTTGTAGTGTATGTAATGATCAAGACGGATCCATACTTAGCCAAAAATGCATTAGGTTCTCCACGGGACTATGAGGAGCAACATGTGTGACATGATTCTCATTCCTTGAGAGGAACATCAAAGCTACCATCCTGAGAGAAACATAAGTAGTAAGGAGTCCCAATCGTAGCTCTATGCCTCCACACAATGTAGGAACATACTTGTAGTGTATGTAATGATCAAGACGGACCCATACTTAGCCAAACATGCATTAGGTTCTCCATGGGACTATGAGGAGCAACATGTGTGTCATGATTCTCATTCCTTGAGAGGAACATCAAAGCTACCATCCTGAGAGAAACATAAGTAGTAAGGAGTCCCAATCGTAGCTCTATGCCTCCACACAATGTAGGAACATACTTGTAGTGTATGTAATGATCAAGACGGACCCATACTTAGCCAAACATGCATTAGGTTCTCCATGGGACTATGAGGAGGAACATGTGTTTCATGATTCTCATTACTTGAGAGGAACATCAAAGCTACCATCCTGAGAGAAACATAAGTAGTAAGGAGTCCCAATCGTAGCTCTATGCCTCCACACAATGTAGAAACATACTTGTAGTGTATGTAATGATCAAGACGGATCCATACTTAGCCAAACATGCATTAGGTTCTCCACAAGACTATGAGGAGCAACATGTGTGACATGATTCTCATTCCTTGAGAGGAACATCAAAGCTACCATCCTAAGAGAAACATAAGTAGTAAGGAGTCCCAATCGTAGCTCTATGCCTCCACACAATGTAGGAACATACTTGTAGTGTATGTAATGATCAAGACGGACCCATACTTAGCCAAACATGCATTAGGTTCTCCATGGGACTATGAGGAGCAACATGTGTGACATGATTCTCATTCCTTGAGAGGAACATCAAAGCTACCATCCTGAGAGAAACATAAGTAGTAAGGAGTCCCAATCGTAGCTCTATGCCTCCACACAATGTAGAAACATACTTGTAGTGTATGTAATGATCAAGACAGATCCATACTTAGCCAAACATGTATTAGGTTCTCCACGGGACTATGAGGAGCAACATGTGTGACATGATTCTCATTCCTTGATAGGAACATCAAAGCTACCATCCTGAGAGAAACATAAGTAGTAAGGAGTCCCAATCGTAGCTCTATGGCTCCACACAATGTAGAAACATACTTGTAGTGTATGTAATGATCAAGACGGATCCATACTTAGCCAAACATGCATTAGGTTCTCCACGGGACTATGAGGAGCAACATGTGTGACATGATTCTCATTCCTTGAGAGGAACATCAAAGCTACCATCCTGAGAGAAAAATAAGTAGTAAGGAGTCCCAATCGTAGCTCTATGCCTCCACACAATGGTGAAACATACTTGTAGTGTATGTAATGATCAAGACGGACCCATACTTAGCCAAACATGCATTAGGTTCTCCACAGGACTATGAGGAGCAACATGTGTGACATGATTCTCATTCCTTGAGAGGAACATCAAAGCTACCATCCTGAGAGAAACATAAGTAGTAAGGAGTCCCAATCGTAGCTCTATGCCTCCACACAATGTAGGAACATACTTGTAGTGTATGTAATGATCAAGATGGACCCATACTTAGCCAAACATGCATTAGGTTCTCCATGGGACTATGAGGAGCAACATGTGTGACATGATTCTCATTCCTTGAGAGGAACATCAAAGCTACCATCCTGAGAGAAACATAAGTAGTAAGGAGTCCCAATCGTAGCTCTATGCCTCCACACAATGTAGGAATATACTTGTAGTGTATGTAATGATCAAGATGGACCCATACTTAGCCAAACATGCATTAGGTTCTCCATGGGACTATGAGGAGCAACATGTGTGACATGATTCTCATTCCTTGAGAGGAACATCAAAGCTACCATCCTGAGAGAAACATAAGTAGTAAGGAGTCCCAATCGTAGCTCTATGCCTCCACACAATAGGAGCATACTTGTAGTGTATGTAATGATCAAGACGGACCCATACTTAGCCAAACATGCACTAGGTTCTCCATGGGACTATGAGGAGCAACATGTGTGACATGATTCTCATTCCTTGAGAGGAACATCAAAGCTACCATCCTGAGAGAAACATAAGTAGTAAGGAGTCCCAATCGTAGCTCTATGCCTCCACACAATGTAGGAACATACTTGTAGTGTATGTAATGATCAAGACGGACCCATACTTAGCCAAACATGCATTAGGTTCTCCATGGGACTATGAGGAGCAACATGTGTGTCATGATTCTCATTCCTTGAGAGGAACATCAAAGCTACCATCCTGAGAGAAACATAAGTAGTAAGGAGTCCCAATCGTAGCTCTATGCCTCCACACAATGTAGGAACAAACTTGTAGTGTATGTAATGATCAAGACGGACCCATACTTAGCCAAACATGCATTAGGTTCTCCATGGGACTATGAGGAGCAACATGTGTGACATGATTCTCATTCCTTGAGAGGAACATCAAAGCTACCATCCTGAGAGAAACATAAGTAGTAAGGAGTCCCAATCGTAGCTCTATGCCTCCACACAATGTAGGAACAAACTTGTAGTGTATGTAATGATCAAGACGGACCCATACTTAGCCAAACATGCATTAGGTTCTCCATGGGACTATGAGGAGCAACATGTGTGACATGATTCTCATTCCTTGAGAGGAACATCAAAGCTACCATCCTGAGAGAAACATAAGTAGTAAGGAGTCCCAATCGTAGCTCTATGCCTCCACACAATGTAGGAACATACTTGTAGTGTATGTAATGATCAAGACGGACCCATACTTAGCCAAACATGCATTAGGTTCTCCATGGGACTATGAGGAGCAACATGTGTGACATGATTCTCATTCCTTGAGAGGAACATCAAAGCTACCATCCTGAGAGAAACATAAGTAGTAAGGAGTCCCAATCGTAGCTCTATGCCTCCACACAATAGGAGCATACTTGTAGTGTATGTAATGATCAAGACGGACCCATACTTAGCCAAACATGCACTAGGTTCTCCATGGGACTATGAGGAGCAACATGTGTGACATGATTCTCATTCCTTGAGAGGAACATCAAAGCTACCATCCTGAGAGAAACATAAGTAGTAAGGAGTCCCAATCGTAGCTCTATGGCTCCACACAATGTAGAAACATACTTGTAGTGTATGTAATGATCAAGACGGATCCATACTTAGCCAAAAATGCATTAGGTTCTCCACGGGACTATGAGGAGCAACATGTGTGACATGATTCTCATTCCTTGAGAGGAACATCAAAGCTACCATCCTGAGAGAAACATAAGTAGTAAGGAGTCCCAATCGTAGCTCTATGCCTCCACACAATGTAGGAACATACTTGTAGTGTATGTAATGATCAAGACGGACCCATACTTAGCCAAACATGCATTAGGTTCTCCATGGGACTATGAGGAGCAACATGTGTGTCATGATTCTCATTCCTTGAGAGGAACATCAAAGCTACCATCCTGAGAGAAACATAAGTAGTAAGGAGTCCCAATCGTAGCTCTATGCCTCCACACAATGTAGGAACATACTTGTAGTGTATGTAATGATCAAGACGGACCCATACTTAGCCAAACATGCATTAGGTTCTCCATGGGACTATGAGGAGGAACATGTGTTTCATGATTCTCATTACTTGAGAGGAACATCAAAGCTACCATCCTGAGAGAAACATAAGTAGTAAGGAGTCCCAATCGTAGCTCTATGCCTCCACACAATGTAGAAACATACTTGTAGTGTATGTAATGATCAAGACGGATCCATACTTAGCCAAACATGCATTAGGTTCTCCACAAGACTATGAGGAGCAACATGTGTGACATGATTCTCATTCCTTGAGAGGAACATCAAAGCTACCATCCTAAGAGAAACATAAGTAGTAAGGAGTCCCAATCGTAGCTCTATGCCTCCACACAATGTAGGAACATACTTGTAGTGTATGTAATGATCAAGACGGACCCATACTTAGCCAAACATGCATTAGGTTCTCCATGGGACTATGAGGAGCAACATGTGTGACATGATTCTCATTCCTTGAGAGGAACATCAAAGCTACCATCCTGAGAGAAACATAAGTAGTAAGGAGTCCCAATCGTAGCTCTATGCCTCCACACAATGTAGAAACATACTTGTAGTGTATGTAATGATCAAGACAGATCCATACTTAGCCAAACATGTATTAGGTTCTCCACGGGACTATGAGGAGCAACATGTGTGACATGATTCTCATTCCTTGATAGGAACATCAAAGCTACCATCCTGAGAGAAACATAAGTAGTAAGGAGTCCCAATCGTAGCTCTATGGCTCCACACAATGTAGAAACATACTTGTAGTGTATGTAATGATCAAGACGGATCCATACTTAGCCAAACATGCATTAGGTTCTCCACGGGACTATGAGGAGCAACATGTGTGACATGATTCTCATTCCTTGAGAGGAACATCAAAGCTACCATCCTGAGAGAAAAATAAGTAGTAAGGAGTCCCAATCGTAGCTCTATGCCTCCACACAATGTTGAAACATACTTGTAGTGTATGTAATGATCAAGACGGACCCATACTTAGCCAAACATGCATTAGGTTCTCCACAGGACTATGAGGAGCAACATGTGTGACATGATTCTCATTCCTTGAGAGGAACATCAAAGCTACCATCCTGAGAGAAACATAAGTAGTAAGGAGTCCCAATCGTAGCTCTATGCCTCCACACAATGTAGGAACATACTTGTAGTGTATGTAATGATCAAGATGGACCCATACTTAGCCAAACATGCATTAGGTTCTCCATGGGACTATGAGGAGCAACATGTGTGACATGATTCTCATTCCTTGAGAGGAACATCAAAGCTACCATCCTGAGAGAAACATAAGTAGTAAGGAGTCCCAATCGTAGCTCTATGCCTCCACACAATGTAGGAATATACTTGTAGTGTATGTAATGATCAAGATGGACCCATACTTAGCCAAACATGCATTAGGTTCTCCATGGGACTATGAGGAGCAACATGTGTGACATGATTCTCATTCCTTGAGAGGAACATCAAAGCTACCATCCTGAGAGAAACATAAGTAGTAAGGAGTCCCAATCGTAGCTCTATGCCTCCACACAATAGGAGCATACTTGTAGTGTATGTAATGATCAAGACGGACCCATACTTAGCCAAACATGCACTAGGTTCTCCATGGGACTATGAGGAGCAACATGTGTGACATGATTCTCATTCCTTGAGAGGAACATCAAAGCTACCATCCTGAGAGAAACATAAGTAGTAAGGAGTCCCAATCGTAGCTCTATGGCTCCACACAATGTAGAAACATACTTGTAGTGTATGTAATGATCAAGACGGATCCATACTTAGCCAAAAATGCATTAGGTTCTCCACGGGACTATGAGGAGCAACATGTGTGACATGATTCTCATTCCTTGAGAGGAACATCAAAGCTACCATCCTGAGAGAAACATAAGTAGTAAGGAGTCCCAATCGTAGCTCTATGCCTCCACACAATGTAGGAACATACTTGTAGTGTATGTAATGATCAAGACGGACCCATACTTAGCCAAACATGCATTAGGTTCTCCATGGGACTATGAGGAGCAACATGTGTGTCATGATTCTCATTCCTTGAGAGGAACATCAAAGCTACCATCCTGAGAGAAACATAAGTAGTAAGGAGTCCCAATCGTAGCTCTATGCCTCCACACAATGTAGGAACAAACTTGTAGTGTATGTAATGATCAAGACGGACCCATACTTAGCCAAACATGCATTAGGTTCTCCATGGGACTATGAGGAGCAACATGTGTGACATGATTCTCATTCCTTGAGAGGAACATCAAAGCTACCATCCTGAGAGAAACATAAGTAGTAAGGAGTCCCAATCGTAGCTCTATGCCTCCACACAATGTAGGAACATACTTGTAGTGTATGTAATGATCAAGACGGACCCATACTTAGCCAAACATGCATTAGGTTCTCCATGGGACTATGAGGAGGAACATGTGTTTCATGATTCTCATTACTTGAGAGGAACATCAAAGCTACCATCCTGAGAGAAACATAAGTAGTAAGGAGTCCCAATCGTAGCTCTATGCCTCCACACAATGTAGAAACATACTTGTAGTGTATGTAATGATCAAGACGGACCCATACTTAGCAAAACATGCATTAGGTTCTCCACAAGACTATGAGGAGCAACATGTGTGACATGATTCTCATTCCTTGAGAGGAACATCAAAGCTACCATCCTAAGAGAAACATAAGTAGTAAGGAGTCCCAATCGTAGCTCTATGCCTCCACACAATGTAGGAACATACTTGTAGTGTATGTAATGATCAAGACGGACCCATACTTAGCCAAACATGCATTAGGTTCTCCATGGGACTATGAGGAGCAACATGTGTGACATGATTCTCATTCCTTGAGAGGAACATCAAAGCTACCATCCTGAGAGAAACATAAGTAGTAAGGACTCCCAATCGTAGCTCTATGCCTCCACACAATGTAGGAACATACTTGTACTGTATGTAATGATCAAGACGGACCCATACTTAGCCAAACATACATTAGGTTCTCCACGGGACTATGAGGAGCAACATGTGTGACATGATTCTCATTCCTTGAGAGGAACATCAAAGCTACCATCCTGAGAGAAACATAAGTAGTAAGGAGTCCCAATCGTAGCTCTATGCCTCCACACAATGTAGAAACATACTTGTAGTGTATGTAATGATCAAGACGGACCCATACTTAGCCAAACATGCATTAGGTTCTCCACAAGACTATGAGGAGCAACATGTGTGACATGATTCTCATTCCTTGAGAGGAACATCAAAGCTACCATCCTGAGAGAAACATAAGTAGTAAGGAGTCCCAATCGTAGCTCTATGCCTCCACACAATGTAGAAACATACTTGTAGTGTATGTAATGATCAAGACGGACCCATACTTAGACAAACATGCATTAGGTTCTCCACAAGACTATGAGGAGCAACATGTGTGACATGATTCTCATTCCTTGAGAGGAACATCAAAGCTACCATCCTGAGAGAAACATAAGTAGTAAGGAGTCCCAATCGTAGCTCTATGCCTCCACACAATGTAGGAATATACTTGTAGTGTATGTAATGATCAAGATGGACCCATACTTAGCCAAACATGCGTTAGGTTCTCCATGGGACTATGAGGAGCAACATGTGTGACATGATTCTCATTCCTTGAGAGGAACATCAAAGCTACCATCCTGAGAGAAACATAAGTAGTAAGGAGTCCCAATCGTAGCTCTATGCCTCCACACAATAGGAACATACTTGTAGTGTATGTAATGATCAAGACGGACCCATACTTAGCCAAACATGCATTAGGTTCTCCATGGGACTATGAGGAGCAACATGTGTAACATGATTCTCATTCCTTGAGAGGAACATCAAAGCTACCATCCTGAGAGAAACATAAGTAGTAAGGAGTCCCAATCGTAGCTCTATGGCTCCACACAATGTAGAAACATACTTGTAGTGTATGTAATGATCAAGACGGATCCATACTTAGCCAAAAATGCATTAGGTTCTCCACGGGACTATGAGGAGCAACATGTGTGACATGATTCTCATTCCTTGAGAGGAACATCAAAGCTACCATCCTGAGAGAAACATAAGTAGTAAGGAGTCCCAATCGTAGCTCTATGCCTCCACACAATGTTGGAACATACTTGTAGTGTATGTAATGATCAAGACGGACCCATACTTAGCCAAACATGCATTAGGTTCTCCATGGGACTATGAGGAGCAACATGTGTGTCATGATTCTCATTCCTTGAGAGGAACATCAAAGCTACCATCCTGAGAGAAACATAAGTAGTAAGGAGTCCCAATCGTAGCTCTATGCCTCCACACAATGTAGGAACAAACTTGTAGTGTATGTAATGATCAAGACGGACCCATACTTAGCCAAACATGCATTAGGTTCTCCATGGGACTATGAGGAGCAACATGTGTGACATGATTCTCATTCCTTGAGAGGAACATCAAAGCTACCATCCTGAGAGAAACATAAGTAGTAAGGAGTCCCAATCGTAGCTCTATGCCTCCACACAATGTAGGAACATACTTGTAGTGTATGTAATGATCAAGACGGACCCATACTTAGCCAAACATGCATTAGGTTCTCCATGGGACTATGAGGAGCAACATGTGTGTCATGATTCTCATTCCTTGAGAGGAACATCAAAGCTACCATCCTGAGAGAAACATAAGTAGTAAGGAGTCCCAATCGTAGCTCTATGCCTCCACACAATGTAGAAACATACTTGTAGTGTATGTAATGATCAAGACGGACCCATACTTAGCCAAACATGCATTAGGTTCTCCACAAGACTATGAGGAGCAACATGTGTGACATGATTCTCATTCCTTGAGAGGAACATCAAAGCTACCATCCTGAGAGAAACATTAGTAGTAAGGAGTCCCAATCGTAGCTCTATGCCTCCACACAATGTAGGAACATACTTGTAGTGTATGTAATGATCAAGACGGACCCATACTTAGCCAAACATGCATTAGGTTCTCCATGGGACTATGAGGAGCAACATGTGTGACATGATTCTCATTCCTTGAGAGGAACATCAAAGCTACCATCCTGAGAGAAACATAAGTAGTAAGGAGTCCCAATCGTAGCTCTATGCCTCCACACAATGTAGGAACATACTTGTAGTGTATGTAATGATCAAGACGGACCCATACTTAGCCAAACATACATTAGGTTCTCCACGGGACTATGAGGAGCAACATGTGTGACATGATTCTCATTCCTTGAGAGGAACATCAAAGCTACCATCCTGAGAGAAACATAAGTAGTAAGGAGTCCCAATCGTAGCTCTATGGCTCCACACAATGTAGAAACATACTTGTAGTGTATGTAATGATCAAGACGGACCCATACTTAGCCAAACATGCATTAGGTTTTCCACGGGACTATGAGGAGCAACATGTGTGACATGATTCTCATTCCTTGAGAGGAACATCAAAGCTACCATCCTGAGAGAAACATAAGTAGTAAGGAGTCCCAATCGTAGCTCTATGCCTCCACACAATGTAGGAACATACTTGTAGTGTATGTAATGATCAAGACGGACCCATACTTAGCCAAACATACATTAGGTTCTCCATGGGACTATGAGGAGGAACATGTGTGTCATGATTCTCATTACTTGAGAGGAACATCAAAGCTACCATCCTGAGAGAAACATAAGTAGTAAGGAGTCCCAATCGTAGCTCTATGCCTCCACACAATGTAGAAACATACTTGTAGTGTATGTAATGATCAAGACGGACCCATACTTAGCCAAACATGCATTAGGTTCTCCATGGGACTATGAGGAGCAACATGTGTGACATGATTCTCATTCCTTGAGAGGAACATCAAAGCTACCATCCTGAGAGAAACATAAGTAGTAAGGAGTCCCAATCGTAGCTCTATGCCTCCACACAATGTAGGAACATACTTGTAGTGTATGTAATGATCAAGACGGACCCATACTTAGCCAAACATGCATTAGGTTCTCCATGGGACTATGAGGAGCAACATGTGTGTCATGATTCTCATTCCTTGAGAGGAACATCAAAGCTACCATCCTGAGAGAAACATAAGTAGTAAGGAGTCCCAATCGTAGCTCTATGCCTCCACACAATGTAGAAACATACTTGTAGTGTATGTAATGATCAAGACGGACCCATACTTAGCCAAACATGCATTAGGTTCTCCACAAGACTATGAGGAGCAACATGTGTGACATGATTCTCATTCCTTGAGAGGAACATCAAAGCTACCATCCTGAGAGAAACATTAGTAGTAAGGAGTCCCAATCGTAGCTCTATGCCTCCACACAATGTAGGAACATACTTGTAGTGTATGTAATGATCAAGACGGACCCATACTTAGCCAAACATGCATTAGGTTCTCCATGGGACTATGAGGAGCAACATGTGTGACATGATTCTCATTCCTTGAGAGGAACATCAAAGCTACCATCCTGAGAGAAACATAAGTAGTAAGGAGTCCCAATCGTAGCTCTATGCCTCCACACAATGTAGGAACATACTTGTAGTGTATGTAATGATCAAGACGGACCCATACTTAGCCAAACATACATTAGGTTCTCCACGGGACTATGAGGAGCAACATGTGTGACATGATTCTCATTCCTTGAGAGGAACATCAAAGCTACCATCCTGAGAGAAACATAAGTAGTAAGGAGTCCCAATCGTAGCTCTATGGCTCCACACAATGTAGAAACATACTTGTAGTGTATGTAATGATCAAGACGGACCCATACTTAGCCAAACATGCATTAGGTTTTCCACGGGACTATGAGGAGCAACATGTGTGACATGATTCTCATTCCTTGAGAGGAACATCAAAGCTACCATCCTGAGAGAAACATAAGTAGTAAGGAGTCCCAATCGTAGCTCTATGCCTCCACACAATGTAGGAACATACTTGTAGTGTATGTAATGATCAAGACGGACCCATACTTAGCCAAACATACATTAGGTTCTCCATGGGACTATGAGGAGGAACATGTGTGTCATGATTCTCATTACTTGAGAGGAACATCAAAGCTACCATCCTGAGAGAAACATAAGTAGTAAGGAGTCCCAATCGTAGCTCTATGCCTCCACACAATGTAGAAACATACTTGTAGTGTATGTAATGATCAAGACGGACCCATACTTAGCAAAACATGAATTAGGTTCTCCACAAGACTATGAGGAGCAACATGTGTGACATGATTCTCATTCCTTGAGAGGAACATCAAAGCTACCATCCTGAGAGAAACATAAGTAGTAAGGAGTCCCAATCGTAGCTCTATGCCTCCACACAATGTAGGAACATACTTGTAGTGTATGTAATGATCAAGACGGACCCATACTTAGCCAAACATGCATTAGGTTCTCCATGGGACTATGAGGAGCAACATGTGTGACATGATTCTCATTCCTTGAGAGGAACATCAAAGCTACCATCCTGAGAGAAACATAAGTAGTAAGGACTCCCAATCGTAGCTCTATGCCTCCACACAATGTAGGAACATACTTGTAGTGTATGTAATGATCAAGACGGACCCATACTTAGCCAAACATACATTAGGTTCTCCACGGGACTATGAGGAGCAACATGTGTGACATGATTCTCATTCCTTGAGAGGAACATCAAAGCTACCATCCTGAGAGAAACATAAGTAGTAAGGAGTCCCAATCGTAGCTCTATGCCTCCACACAATGTAGAAACATACTTGTAGTGTATGTAATGATCAAGACGGACCCATACTTAGCCAAACATGCATTAGGTTCTCCACAAGACTATGAGGAGCAACATGTGTGACATGATTCTCATTCCTTGAGAGGAACATCAAAGCTACCATCCTGAGAGAAACATAAGTAGTAAGGAGTCCCAATCGTAGCTCTATGCCTCCACACAATGTAGAAACATACTTGTAGTGTATGTAATGATCAAGACGGACCCATACTTAGCCAAACATGCATTAGGTTCTCCACAAGACTATGAGGAGCAACATGTGTGACATGATTCTCATTCCTTGAGAGGAACATCAAAGCTACCATCCTGAGAGAAACATAAGTAGTAAGGAGTCCCAATCGTAGCTCTATGCCTCCACACAATGTAGAAACATACTTGTAGTGTATGTAATGATCAAGACGGACCCATACTTAGACAAACATGCATTAGGTTCTCCACAAGACTATGAGGAGCAACATGTGTAACATGATTCTCATTCCTTGAGAGGAACATCAAAGCTACCATCCTGAGAGAAACATAAGTAGTAAGGAGTCCCAATCGTAGCTCTATGCCTCCACACAATGTAGGAATATACTTGTAGTGTATGTAATGATCAAGATGGACCCATACTTAGCCAAACATGCGTTAGGTTCTCCATGGGACTATGAGGAGCTACATGTGTGACATGATTCTCATTCCTTGAGAGGAACATCAAAGCTACCATCCTGAGAGAAACATAAGTAGTAAGGAGTCCCAATCGTAGCTCTATACCTCCACACAATAGGAACATACTTGTAGTGTATGTAATGATCAAGACGGACCCATACTTAGCCAAACATGCATTAGGTTCTCCATGGGACTATGAGGAGCAACATGTGTGACATGATTCTCATTCCTTGAGAGGAACATCAAAGCTACCATCCTGAGAGAAACATAAGTAGTAAGGAGTCCCAATCGTAGCTCTATGGCTCCACACAATGTAGAAACATACTTGTAGTGTATGTAATGATCAAGACGGATCCATACTTAGCCAAAAATGCATTAGGTTCTCCACGGGACTATGAGGAGCAACATGTGTGACATGATTCTCATTCCTTGAGAGGAACATCAAAGCTACCATCCTGAGAGAAACATAAGTAGTAAGGAGTCCCAATCGTAGCTCTATGCCTCCACACAATGTTGGAACATACTTGTAGTGTATGTAATGATCAAGACGGACCCATACTTAGCCAAACATGCATTAGGTTCTCCATGGGACTATGAGGAGCAACATGTGTGTCATGATTCTCATTCCTTGAGAGGAACATCAAAGCTACCATCCTGAGAGAAACATAAGTAGTAAGGAGTCCCAATCGTAGCTCTATGCCTCCACACAATGTAGGAACAAACTTGTAGTGTATGTAATGATCAAGACGGACCCATACTTAGCCAAACATGCATTAGGTTCTCCATGGGACTATGAGGAGCAACATGTGTGACATGATTCTCATTCCTTGAGAGGAACATCAAAGCTACCATCCTGAGAGAAACATAAGTAGTAAGGAGTCCCAATCGTAGCTCTATGCCTCCACACAATGTAGGAACATACTTGTAGTGTATGTAATGATCAAGACGGACCCATACTTAGCCAAACATGCATTAGGTTCTCCATGGGACTATGAGGAGCAACATGTGTGTCATGATTCTCATTCCTTGAGAGGTACATCAAAGCTACCATCCTGAGAGAAACATAAGTAGTAAGGAGTCCCAATCGTAGCTCTATGCCTCCACACAATGTAGGAACATACTTGTAGTGTATGTAATGATCAAGACGGACCCATACTTAGCCAAACATACATTAGGTTCTCCATGGGACTATGAGGAGGAACATGTGTGTCATGATTCTCATTACTTGAGAGGAACATCAAAGCTACCATCCTGAGAGAAACATAAGTAGTAAGGAGTCCCAATCGTAGCTCTATGCCTCCACACAATGTAGAAACATACTTGTAGTGTATGTAATGATCAAGACGGACCCATACTTCGCAAAACATGCATTAGGTTCTCCACAAGACTATGAGGAGCAACATGTGTGACATGATTCTCATTCCTTGAGAGGAACATCAAAGCTACCATCCTGAGAGAAACATAAGTAGTAAGGAGTCCCAATCGTAGCTCTATGCCTCCACACAATGTAGGAACACACTTGTAGTGTATGTAATGATCAAGACGGACCCATACTTAGCCAAACATGCATTAGGTTCTCCATGGGACTATGAGGAGCAACATGTGTGACATGATTCTCATTCCTTGAGAGGAACATCAAAGCTACCATCCTGAGAGAAACATAAGTAGTAAGGACTCCCAATCGTAGCTCTATGCCTCCACACAATGTAGGAACATACTTGTAGTGTATGTAATGATCAAGACGGACCCATACTTAGCCAAACATACATTAGGTTCTCCACGGGACTATGAGGAGCAACATGTGTGACATGATTCTCATTCCTTGAGAGGAACATCAAAGCTACCATCCTGAGAGAAACATAAGTAGTAAGGAGTCCCAATCGTAGCTCTATGCCTCCACACAATGTAGAAACATACTTGTAGTGTATGTAATGATCAAGACGGACCCATACTTAGCCAAACATGCATTAGGTTCTCCACAAGACTATGAGGAGCAACATGTGTGACAAGATTCTCATTCCTTGAGAGGAACATCAAAGCTACCATCCTGAGAGAAACATAAGTAGTAAGGAGTCCCAATCGTAGCTCTATGCCTCCACACAATGTAGAAACATACTTGTAGTGTATGTAATGATCAAGACGGACCCATACTTAGACAAACATGCATTAGGTTCTCCACAAGACTATGAGGAGCAACATGTGTGACATGATTCTCATTCCTTGAGAGGAACATCAAAGCTACCATCCTGAGAGAAACATAAGTAGTAAGGAGTCCCAATCGTAGCTCTATGCCTCCACACAATGTAGGAATATACTTGTAGTGTATGTAATGATCAAGATGGACCCATACTTAGCCAAACATGCGTTAGGTTCTCCATGGGACTATGAGGAGCTACATGTGTGACATGATTCTCATTCCTTGAGAGGAACATCAAAGCTACCATCCTGAGAGAAACATAAGTAGTAAGGAGTCCCAATCGTAGCTCTATGCCTCCACACAATAGGAACATACTTGTAGTGTATGTAATGATCAAGACGGACCCATACTTAGCCAAACATGCATTAGGTTCTCCATGGGACTATGAGGAGCAACATGTGTGACATGATTCTCATTCCTTGAGAGGAACATCAAAGCTACCATCCTGAGAGAAACATAAGTAGTAAGGAGTCCCAATCGTAGCTCTATGGCTCCACACAATGTAGAAACATACTTGTAGTGTATGTAATGATCAAGACGGATCCATACTTAGCCAAAAATGCATTAGGTTCTCCACAGGACTATGAGGAGCAACATGTGTGACATGATTCTCATTCCTTGAGAGGAACATCAAAGCTACCATCCTGAGAGAAACATAAGTAGTAAGGAGTCCCAATCGTAGCTCTATGCCTCCACACAATGTTGGAACATACTTGTAGTGTATGTAATGATCAAGACGGACCCATACTTAGCCAAACATGCATTAGGTTCTCCATGGGACTATGAGGAGCAACATGTGTGTCATGATTCTCATTCCTTGAGAGGAACATCAAAGCTACCATCCTGAGAGAAACATAAGTAGTAAGGAGTCCCAATCGTAGCTCTATGCCTCCACACAATGTAGGAACAAACTTGTAGTGTATGTAATGATCAAGACGGACCCATACTTAGCCAAACATGCATTAGGTTCTCCATGGGACTATGAGGAGCAACATGTGTGACATGATTCTCATTCCTTGAGAGGAACATCAAAGCTACCATCCTGAGAGAAACATAAGTAGTAAGGAGTCCCAATCGTAGCTCTATGCCTCCACACAATGTAGGAACATACTTGTAGTGTATGTAATGATCAAGACGGACCCATACTTAGCCAAACATGCATTAGGTTCTCCATGGGACTATGAGGAGCAACATGTGTGTCATGATTCTCATTCCTTGAGAGGAACATCAAAGCTACCATCCTGAGAGAAACATAAGTAGTAAGGAGTCCCAATCGTAGCTCTATGCCTCCACACAATGTAGAAACATACTTGTAGTGTATGTAATGATCAAGACGGACCCATACTTAGCCAAACATGCATTAGGTTCTCCACAAGACTATGAGGAGCAACATGTGTGACATGATTCTCATTCCTTGAGAGGAACATCAAAGCTACCATCCTGAGAGAAACATTAGTAGTAAGGAGTCCCAATCGTAGCTCTATGCCTCCACACAATGTAGGAACATACTTGTAGTGTATGTAATGATCAAGACGGACCCATACTTAGCCAAACATGCATTAGGTTCTCCATGGGACTATGAGGAGCAACATGTGTGACATGATTCTCATTCCTTGAGAGGAACATCAAAGCTACCATCCTGAGAGAAACATAAGTAGTAAGGAGTCCCAATCGTAGCTCTATGCCTCCACACAATGTAGGAACATACTTGTAGTGTATGTAATGATCAAGATGGACCCATACTTAGCCAAACATACATTAGGTTCTCCACGGGACTATGAGGAGCAACATGTGTGACATGATTCTCATTCCTTGAGAGGAACATCAAAGCTACCATCCTGAGAGAAACATAAGTAGTAAGGAGTCCCAATCGTAGCTCTATGGCTCCACACAATGTAGAAACATACTTGTAGTGTATGTAATGATCAAGACGGACCCATACTTAGCCAAACATGCATTAGGTTCTCCACGGGACTATGAGGAGCAACATGTGTGACATGATTCTCATTCCTTGAGAGGAACATCAAAGCTACCATTCTGAGAGAAACATAAGTAGTAAGGAGTCCCAATCGTAGCTCTATGCCTCCACACAATGTAGAAACATACTTGTAGTGTATGTAATGATCAAGACGGACCCATACTTAGCCAAACATGCATTAGGTTCTCCAGGGGACTATGAGGACCAACATGTGTAACATGATTCTCATTCCTTGAGAGGAACATCAAAGCTACCATCCTGAGAGAAACATAAGTAGTAAGGAGTCCCAATCGTAGCTCTATGCCTCCACACAATGTAGGAACAAACTTGTAGTGTATGTAATGATCAAGACGGACCCATACTTAGCCAAACATGCATTAGGTTCTCCATGGGACTATGAGGAGCAACATGTGTGTCATGATTCTCATTCCTTGAGAGGAACATCAAAGCTACCATCCTGAGAGAAACATAAGTAGTAAGGAGTCCCAATCGTAGCTCTATGCCTCCACACAATGTAGGAACAAACTTGTAGTGTATGTAATGATCAAGACGGACCCATACTTAGCCAAACATGCATTAGGTTCTCCATGGGACTATGAGGAGCAACATGTGTGACATGATTCTCATTCCTTGAGAGGAACATCAAAGCTACCATCCTGAGAGAAACATAAGTAGTAAGGAGTCCCAATCGTAGCTCTATGGCTCCACACAATGTAGAAACATACTTGTAGTGTATGTAATGATCAAGACGGATCCATACTTAGCCAAAAATGCATTAGGTTCTCCACAGGACTATGAGGAGCAACATGTGTGACATGATTCTCATTCCTTGAGAGGAACATCAAAGCTACCATCCTGAGAGAAACATAAGTAGTAAGGAGTCCCAATCGTAGCTCTATGCCTCCACACAATGTTGGAACATACTTGTAGTGTATGTAATGATCAAGACGGACCCATACTTAGCCAAACATGCATTAGGTTCTCCATGGGACTATGAGGAGCAACATGTGTGTCATGATTCTCATTCCTTGAGAGGAACATCAAAGCTACCATCCTGAGAGAAACATAAGTAGTAAGGAGTCCCAATCGTAGCTCTATGCCTCCACACAATGTAGGAACAAACTTGTAGTGTATGTAATGATCAAGACGGACCCATACTTAGCCAAACATGCATTAGGTTCTCCATGGGACTATGAGGAGCAACATGTGTGACATGATTCTCATTCCTTGAGAGGAACATCAAAGCTACCATCCTGAGAGAAACATAAGTAGTAAGGAGTCCCAATCGTAGCTCTATGCCTCCACACAATGTAGGAACATACTTGTAGTGTATGTAATGATCAAGACGGACCCATACTTAGCCAAACATGCATTAGGTTCTCCATGGGACTATGAGGAGCAACATGTGTGTCATGATTCTCATTCCTTGAGAGGAACATCAAAGCTACCATCCTGAGAGAAACATAAGTAGTAAGGAGTCCCAATCGTAGCTCTATGCCTCCACACAATGTAGAAACATACTTGTAGTGTATGTAATGATCAAGACGGACCCATACTTAGCCAAACATGCATTAGGTTCTCCACAAGACTATGAGGAGCAACATGTGTGACATGATTCTCATTCCTTGAGAGGAACATCAAAGCTACCATCCTGAGAGAAACATTAGTAGTAAGGAGTCCCAATCGTAGCTCTATGCCTCCACACAATGTAGGAACATACTTGTAGTGTATGTAATGATCAAGACGGACCCATACTTAGCCAAACATGCATTAGGTTCTCCATGGGACTATGAGGAGCAACATGTGTGACATGATTCTCATTCCTTGAGAGGAACATCAAAGCTACCATCCTGAGAGAAACATAAGTAGTAAGGAGTCCCAATCGTAGCTCTATGCCTCCACACAATGTAGGAACATACTTGTAGTGTATGTAATGATCAAGATGGACCCATACTTAGCCAAACATACATTAGGTTCTCCACGGGACTATGAGGAGCAACATGTGTGACATGATTCTCATTCCTTGAGAGGAACATCAAAGCTACCATCCTGAGAGAAACATAAGTAGTAAGGAGTCCCAATCGTAGCTCTATGGCTCCACACAATGTAGAAACATACTTGTAGTGTATGTAATGATCAAGACGGACCCATACTTAGCCAAACATGCATTAGGTTCTCCACGGGACTATGAGGAGCAACATGTGTGACATGATTCTCATTCCTTGAGAGGAACATCAAAGCTACCATTCTGAGAGAAACATAAGTAGTAAGGAGTCCCAATCGTAGCTCTATGCCTCCACACAATGTAGAAACATACTTGTAGTGTATGTAATGATCAAGACGGACCCATACTTAGCCAAACATGCATTAGGTTCTCCAGGGGACTATGAGGACCAACATGTGTAACATGATTCTCATTCCTTGAGAGGAACATCAAAGCTACCATCCTGAGAGAAACATAAGTAGTAAGGAGTCCCAATCGTAGCTCTATGCCTCCACACAATGTAGGAACAAACTTGTAGTGTATGTAATGATCAAGACGGACCCATACTTAGCCAAACATGCATTAGGTTCTCCATGGGACTATGAGGAGCAACATGTGTGACATGATTCTCATTCCTTGAGAGGAACATCAAAGCTACCATCCTGAGAGAAACATAAGTAGTAAGGAGTCCCAATCGTAGCTCTATGCCTCCACACAATGTAGGAACATACTTGTAGTGTATGTAATGATCAAGACGGACCCATACTTAGCCAAACATGCATTAGGTTCTCCATGGGACTATGAGGAGGAACATGTGTGTCATGATTCTCATTCCTTGAGAGGAACATCAAAGCTACCATCCTGAGAGAAACATAAGTAGTAAGGAATCCCAATCGTAGCTCTATGCCTCCACACAATGTAGAAACATACTTGTAGTGTATGTAATGATCAAGACGGACCCATACTTAGCCAAACATGCATTAGGTTCTCCACAAGACTATGAGGAGCAACATGTGTGACATGATTCTCATTCATTGAGAGGAACATCAAAGCTACCATTCTGAGAGAAACATAAGTAGTAAGGAGTCCCAATCGTAGCTCTATGCCTCCACACAATGTAGGAACATACTTGTAGTGTATGTAATGATCAAGACGGACCCATACTTAGCCAAACATGCGTTAGGTTCTCCATGGGACTATGAGGAGCTACATGTGTGACATGATTCTCATTCCTTGAGAGGAACATCAAAGCTACCATCCTGAGAGAAACATAAGTAGTAAGGAGTCCCAATCGTAGCTCTATACCTCCACACAATAGGAACATACTTGTAGTGTATGTAATGATCAAGACGGACCCATACTTAGCCAAACATGCATTAGGTTCTCCATGGGACTATGAGGAGCAACATGTGTGACATGATTCTCATTCCTTGAGAGGAACATCAAAGCTACCATCCTGAGAGAAACATAAGTAGTAAGGAGTCCCAATCGTAGCTCTATGGCTCCACACAATGTAGAAACATACTTGTAGTGTATGTAATGATCAAGACGGATCCATACTTAGCCAAAAATGCATTAGGTTCTCCACGGGACTATGAGGAGCAACATGTGTGACATGATTCTCATTCCTTGAGAGGAACATCAAAGCTACCATCCTGAGAGAAACATAAGTAGTAAGGAGTCCCAATCGTAGCTCTATGCCTCCACACAATGTTGGAACATACTTGTAGTGTATGTAATGATCAAGACGGACCCATACTTAGCCAAACATGCATTAGGTTCTCCATGGGACTATGAGGAGCAACATGTGTGTCATGATTCTCATTCCTTGAGAGGAACATCAAAGCTACCATCCTGAGAGAAACATAAGTAGTAAGGAGTCCCAATCGTAGCTCTATGCCTCCACACAATGTAGGAACAAACTTGTAGTGTATGTAATGATCAAGACGGACCCATACTTAGCCAAACATGCATTAGGTTCTCCATGGGACTATGAGGAGCAACATGTGTGACATGATTCTCATTCCTTGAGAGGAACATCAAAGCTACCATCCTGAGAGAAACATAAGTAGTAAGGAGTCCCAATCGTAGCTCTATGCCTCCACACAATGTAGGAACATACTTGTAGTGTATGTAATGATCAAGACGGACCCATACTTAGCCAAACATGCATTAGGTTCTCCATGGGACTATGAGGAGCAACATGTGTGTCATGATTCTCATTCCTTGAGAGGTACATCAAAGCTACCATCCTGAGAGAAACATAAGTAGTAAGGAGTCCCAATCGTAGCTCTATGCCTCCACACAATGTAGGAACATACTTGTAGTGTATGTAATGATCAAGACGGACCCATACTTAGCCAAACATACATTAGGTTCTCCATGGGACTATGAGGAGGAACATGTGTGTCATGATTCTCATTACTTGAGAGGAACATCAAAGCTACCATCCTGAGAGAAACATAAGTAGTAAGGAGTCCCAATCGTAGCTCTATGCCTCCACACAATGTAGAAACATACTTGTAGTGTATGTAATGATCAAGACGGACCCATACTTAGCAAAACATGCATTAGGTTCTCCACAAGACTATGAGGAGCAACATGTGTGACATGATTCTCATTCCTTGAGAGGAACATCAAAGCTACCATCCTGAGAGAAACATAAGTAGTAAGGAGTCCCAATCGTAGCTCTATGCCTCCACACAATGTAGGAACACACTTGTAGTGTATGTAATGATCAAGACGGACCCATACTTAGCCAAACATGCATTAGGTTCTCCATGGGACTATGAGGAGCAACATGTGTGACATGATTCTCATTCCTTGAGAGGAACATCAAAGCTACCATCCTGAGAGAAACATAAGTAGTAAGGACTCCCAATCGTAGCTCTATGCCTCCACACAATGTAGGAACATACTTGTAGTGTATGTAATGATCAAGACGGACCCATACTTAGCCAAACATACATTAGGTTCTCCACGGGACTATGAGGAGCAACATGTGTGACATGATTCTCATTCCTTGAGAGGAACATCAAAGCTACCATCCTGAGAGAAACATAAGTAGTAAGGAGTCCCAATCGTAGCTCTATGCCTCCACACAATGTAGAAACATACTTGTAGTGTATGTAATGATCAAGACGGACCCATACTTAGCCAAACATGCATTAGGTTCTCCACAAGACTATGAGGAGCAACATGTGTGACATGATTCTCATTCCTTGAGAGGAACATCAAAGCTACCATCCTGAGAGAAACATAAGTAGTAAGGAGTCCCAATCGTAGCTCTATGCCTCCACACAATGTAGAAACATACTTGTAGTGTATGTAATGATCAAGACGGACCCATACTTAGACAAACATGCATTAGGTTCTCCACAAGACTATGAGGAGCAACATGTGTGACATGATTCTCATTCCTTGAGAGGAACATCAAAGCTACCATTCTGAGAGAAACATAAGTAGTAAGGAGTCCCAATCGTAGCTCTATGCCTCCACACAATGTAGGAATATACTTGTAGTGTATGTAATGATCAAGATGGACCCATACTTAGCCAAACATGCGTTAGGTTCTCCATGGGACTATGAGGAGCTACATGTGTGACATGATTCTCATTCCTTGAGAGGAACATCAAAGCTACCATCCTGAGAGAAACATAAGTAGTAAGGAGTCCCAATCGTAGCTCTATGCCTCCACACAATAGGAACATACTTGTAGTGTATGTAATGATCAAGACGGACCCATACTTAGCCAAACATGCATTAGGTTCTCCATGGGACTATGAGGAGCAACATGTGTGACATGATTCTCATTCCTTGAGAGGAACATCAAAGCTACCATCCTGAGAGAAACATAAGTAGTAAGGAGTCCCAATCGTAGCTCTATGGCTCCACACAATGTAGAAACATACTTGTAGTGTATGTAATGATCAAGACGGATCCATACTTAGCCAAAAATGCATTAGGTTCTCCACAGGACTATGAGGAGCAACATGTGTGACATGATTCTCATTCCTTGAGAGGAACATCAAAGCTACCATCCTGAGAGAAACATAAGTAGTAAGGAGTCCCAATCGTAGCTCTATGCCTCCACACAATGTTGGAACATACTTGTAGTGTATGTAATGATCAAGACGGACCCATACTTAGCCAAACATGCATTAGGTTCTCCATGGGACTATGAGGAGCAACATGTGTGTCATGATTCTCATTCCTTGAGAGGAACATCAAAGCTACCATCCTGAGAGAAACATAAGTAGTAAGGAGTCCCAATCGTAGCTCTATGCCTCCACACAATGTAGGAACAAACTTGTAGTGTATGTAATGATCAAGACGGACCCATACTTAGCCAAACATGCATTAGGTTCTCCATGGGACTATGAGGAGCAACATGTGTGACATGATTCTCATTCCTTGAGAGGAACATCAAAGCTACCATCCTGAGAGAAACATAAGTAGTAAGGAGTCCCAATCGTAGCTCTATGCCTCCACACAATGTAGGAACATACTTGTAGTGTATGTAATGATCAAGACGGACCCATACTTAGCCAAACATGCATTAGGTTCTCCATGGGACTATGAGGAGCAACATGTGTGTCATGATTCTCATTCCTTGAGAGGAACATCAAAGCTACCATCCTGATAGAAACATAAGTAGTAAGGAGTCCCAATCGTAGCTCTATGCCTCCACACAATGTAGAAACATACTTGTAGTGTATGTAATGATCAAGACGGACCCATACTTAGCCAAACATGCATTAGGTTCTCCACAAGACTATGAGGAGCAACATGTGTGACATGATTCTCATTCCTTGAGAGGAACATCAAAGCTACCATCCTGAGAGAAACATTAGTAGTAAGGAGTCCCAATCGTAGCTCTATGCCTCCACACAATGTAGGAACATACTTGTAGTGTATGTAATGATCAAGACGGACCCATACTTAGCCAAACATGCATTAGGTTCTCCATGGGACTATGAGGAGCAACATGTGTGACATGATTCTCATTCCTTGAGAGGAACATCAAAGCTACCATCCTGAGAGAAACATAAGTAGTAAGGAGTCCCAATCGTAGCTCTATGCCTCCACACAATGTAGGAACATACTTGTAGTGTATGTAATGATCAAGATGGACCCATACTTAGCCAAACATACATTAGGTTCTCCACGGGACTATGAGGAGCAACATGTGTGACATGATTCTCATTCCTTGAGAGGAACATCAAAGCTACCATCCTGAGAGAAACATAAGTAGTAAGCAGTCCCAATCGTAGCTCTATGGCTCCACACAATGTAGAAACATACTTGTAGTGTATGTAATGATCAAGACGGACCCATACTTAGCCAAACATGCATTAGGTTCTCCACGGGACTATGAGGAGCAACATGTGTGACATGATTCTCATTCCTTGAGAGGAACATCAAAGCTACCATTCTGAGAGAAACATAAGTAGTAAGGAGTCCCAATCGTAGCTCTATGCCTCCACACAATGTAGAAACATACTTGTAGTGTATGTAATGATCAAGACGGACCCATACTTAGCCAAACATGCATTAGGTTCTCCAGGGGACTATGAGGACCAACATGTGTAACATGATTCTCATTCCTTGAGAGGAACATCAAAGCTACCATCCTGAGAGAAACATAAGTAGTAAGGAGTCCCAATCGTAGCTCTATGCCTCCACACAATGTAGGAACAAACTTGTAGTGTATGTAATGATCAAGACGGACCCATACTTAGCCAAACATGCATTAGGTTCTCCATGGGACTATGAGGAGCAACATGTGTGACATGATTCTCATTCCTTGAGAGGAACATCAAAGCTACCATCCTGAGAGAAACATAAGTAGTAAGGAGTCCCAATCGTAGCTCTATGCCTCCACACAATGTAGGAACATACTTGTAGTGTATGTAATGATCAAGACGGACCCATACTTAGCCAAACATGCATTAGGTTCTCCATGGGACTATGAGGAGGAACATGTGTGTCATGATTCTCATTCCTTGAGAGGAACATCAAAGCTACCATCCTGAGAGAAACATAAGTAGTAAGGAGTCCCAATCGTAGCTCTATGCCTCCACACAATGTAGAAACATACTTGTAGTGTATGTAATGATCAAGACGGACCCATACTTAGCCAAACATGCATTAGGTTCTCCACAAGACTATGAGGAGCAACATGTGTGACATGATTCTCATTCATTGAGAGGAACATCAAAGCTACCATCCTGAGAGAAACATAAGTAGTAAGGAGTCCCAATCGTAGCTCTATGCCTCCACACAATGTAGGAACATACTTGTAGTGTATGTAATGATCAAGACGGACCCATACTTAGCCAAACATGCATTAGGTTCTCCATGGGACTATGAGGAGCAACATGTGTGACATGATTCTCATTCCTTGAGAGGAACATCAAAGCTACCATCCTGAGAGAAACATAAGTAGTAAGGAGTCCCAATCGTAGCTCTATGCCTCCACACAATGTAGAAACATACTTGTAGTGTATGTAATGATCAAGACGGACCCATACTTAGCCAAACATGCATTAGGTTCTCCATGGGACTATGAGGAGCAACATGTGTGACATGATTCTCATTCCTTGAGAGGAACATCAAAGCTACCATTCTGAGAGAAACATAAGTAGTAAGGAGTCCCAATCGTAGCTCTATGCCTCCACACAATGTAGAAACATACTTGTAGTGTATGTAATGATCAAGACGGACCCATACTTAGCCAAACATGCATTAGGTTCTCCAGGGGACTATGAGGACCAACATGTGTAACATGATTCTCATTCCTTGAGAGGAACATCAAAGCTACCATCCTGAGAGAAACATAAGTAGTAAGGAGTCCCAATCGTAGCTCTATGCCTCCACACAATGTAGGAACATACTTGTAGTGTATGTAATGATCAAGACGGACCCATACTTAGCCAAACATGCATTAGGTTCTCCATGGGACTATGAGGAGCAACATGTGTGACATGATTCTCATTCCTTGAGAGGAACATCAAAGCTACCATCCTGAGAGAAACATAAGTAGTAAGGAGTCCCAATCGTAGCTCTATGCCTCCACACAATGTAGGAACATACTTGTAGTGTATGTAATGATCAAGACGGACCCATACTTAGCCAAACATACATTAGGTTCTCCACGGGACTATGAGGAGCAACATGTGTGACATGATTCTCATTCCTTGAGAGGAACATCAAAGCTACCATCCTGAGAGAAACATAAGTAGTAAGGAGTCCCAATCGTAGCTCTATGCCTCCACACAATGTAGGAACATACTTGTAGTGTATGTAATGATCAAGACGGACCCATACTTAGCCAAACATGCATTAGGTTCTCCATGGGACTATGAGGAGCAACATGTGTGACATGATTCTCATTCCTTGAGAGGAACATCAAAGCTACCATCCTGAGAGAAACATAAGTAGTAAGGAGTCCCAATCGTAGCTCTATGCCTCCACACAATGTAGGAACATACTTGTAGTGTATGTAATGATCAAGACGGACCCATACTTAGCCAAACATACATTAGGTTCTCCACGGGACTATGAGGAGCAACATGTGTGACATGATTCTCATTCCTTGAGAGGAACATCAAAGCTACCATCCTGAGAGAAACATAAGTAGTAAGGAGTCCCAATCGTAGCTCTATGCCTCCACACAATGTAGAAACATACTTGTAGTGTATGTAATGATCAAGACGGACCCATACTTAGCCAAACATGCATTAGGTTCTCCACAAGACTATGAGGAGCAACATGTGTGACATGATTCTCATTCCTTGAGAGGAACATCAAAGCTACCATCCTGAGAGAAACATAAGTAGTAAGGACTCCCAATCGTAGCTCTATGCCTCCACACAATGTAGGAACATACTTGTAGTGTATGTAATGATGAAGACGGACCCATACTTAGCGAAACATACATTAGGTTCTCCACGGGACTATGAGGAGCAACATGTGTGACATGATTCTCATTCCTTGAGAGGAACATCAAAGCTACCATCCTGAGAGAAACATAAGTAGTAAGGAGTCCCAATCGTAGCTCTATGCCTCCACACAATGTAGAAACATACTTGTAGTGTATGTAATGATCAAGACGGACCCATACTTAGCCAAACATGCATTAGGTTCTCCACAAGACTATGAGGAGCAACATGTGTGACATGATTCTCATTCCTTGAGAGGAACATCAAAGCTACCATCCTGAGAGAAACATAAGTAGTAAGGAGTCCCAATCGTAGCTCTATGCCTCCACACAATGTAGAAACATACTTGTAGTGTATGTAATGATCAAGACGGACCCATACTTAGACAAACATGCATTAGTTTCTCCACAAGACTATGAGGAGCAACATGTGTGACATGATTCTCATTCCTTGAGAGGAACATCAAAGCTACCATCCTGAGAGAAACATAAGTAGTAAGGAGTCCCAATCGTAGCTCTATGCCTCCACACAATGTAGGAATATACTTGTAGTGTATGTAATGATCAAGATGGACCCATACTTAGCCAAACATGCGTTAGGTTCTCCATGGGACTATGAGGAGCAACATGTGTGACATGATTCTCATTCCTTGAGAGGAACATCAAAGCTACCATCCTGAGAGAAACATAAGTAGTAAGGAGTCCCAATCGTAGCTCTATGCCTCCACACAATAGGAACATACTTGTAGTGTATGTAATGATCAAGACGGACCCATACTTAGCCAAACATGTATTAGGTTCTCCATGGGACTATGAGGAGCAACATGTGTGACATGATTCTCATTCCTTGAGAGGAACATCAAAGCTACCATCCTGAGAGAAACATAAGTAGTAAGGAGTCCCAATCGTAGCTCTATGCCTCCACACAATGTAGAAACATACTTGCAGCGTATGTAATGATCAAGACGGACCCATACTTAGCCAAACATGCATTAGGTTCTCCACAAGACTATGAGGAGCAACATGTGTGACATGATTCTCATTCCTTGAGAGGAACATCAAAGCTACCATCCTGAGAGAAACATAAGTAGTAAGGAGTCCCAATCGTAGCTCTATGCCTCCACACAATGTAGAAACATACTTGTAGTGTATGTAATGATCAAGACGGACCCATACTTAGACAAACATGCATTAGGTTCTCCACAAGACTATGAGGAGCAACATGTGTGACATGATTCTCATTCCTTGAGAGGAACATCAAAGCTACCATCCTGAGAGAAACATAAGTAGTAAGGAGTCCCAATCGTAGCTCTATGCCTCCACACAATGTAGGAATATACTTGTAGTGTATGTAATGATCAAGATGGACCCATACTTAGCCAAACATGCGTTAGGTTCTCCATGGGACTATGAGGAGCAACATGTGTGACATGATTCTCATTCCTTGAGAGGAACATCAAAGCTACCATCCTGAGAGAATCATAAGTAGTAAGGAGTCCCAATCGTAGCTCTATGCCTCCACACAATAGGAACATACTTGTAGTGTATGTAATGATCAAGACGGACCCATACTTAGCCAAACATGCATTAGGTTCTCCATGGGACTATGAGGAGCAACATGTGTGACATGATTCTCATTCCTTGAGAGGAACATCAAAGCTACCATCCTGAGAGAAACATAAGTAGTAAGGAGTCCCAATCGTAGCTCTATGGCTCCACCCAATGTAGAAACATACTTGTAGTGTATGTAATGATCAAGACGGATCCATACTTAGCCAAAAATGCATTAGGTTCTCCACGGGACTATGAGGAGCAACATGTGTGACATGATTCTCATTCCTTGAGAGGAACATCAAAGCTACCATCCTGAGAGAAACATAAGTAGTAAGGAGTCCCAATCGTAGCTCTATGCCTCCACACAATGTTGGAACATACTTGTAGTGTATGTAATGATCAAGACGGACCCATACTTAGCCAAACATGCATTAGGTTCTCCATGGGACTATGAGGAGCAACATGTGTGTCATGATTCTCATTCCTTGAGAGGAACATCAAAGCTACCATCCTGAGAGAAACATAAGTAGTAAGGAGTCCCAATCGTAGCTCTATGCCTCCACACAATGTAGGAACAAACTTGTAGTGTATGTAATGATCAAGACGGACCCATACTTAGCCAAACATGCATTAGGTTCTCCATGGGACTATGAGGAGCCACATGTGTGACATGATTCTCATTCCTTGAGAGGAACATCAAAGCTACCATCCTGAGAGAAACATAAGTAGTAAGGAGTCCCAATCGTAGCTCTATGCCTCCACACAATGTAGGAACATACTTGTAGTGTATGTAATGATCAAGACGGACCCATACTTAGCCAAACATGCATTAGGTTCTCCATGGGACTATGAGGAGGAACATGTGTGTCATGATTCTCATTCCTTGAGAGGAACATCAAAGCTACCATCCTGAGAGAAACATAAGTAGTAAGGAGTCCCAATCGTAGCTCTATGCCTCCACACAATGTAGAAACATACTTGTAGTGTATGTAATGATCAAGACGGACCCATACTTAGCCAAACATGCATTAGGTTCTCCATGGGACTATGAGGAGCAACATGTGTGACATGATTCTCATTCCTTGAGAGGAACCTCAAAGCTACCATCCTGAGAGAAACGTAAGTAGTAAGGAGTCCCAATCGTAGCTCTATGCCTCCACACAATGTAGAAACATACTTGTAGTGTATGTAATGATCAAGACGGACCCATACTTAGCCAAACATGCATTAGGTTCTCCATGGGACTATGAGGAGCAACATGTGTGACATGATTCTCATTCCTTGAGAGGAACATCAAAGCTACCATTCTGAGAGAAACATAAGTAGTAAGGAGTCCCAATCGTAGCTCTATGCCTCCACACAATGTAGAAACATACTTGTAGTGTATGTAATGATCAAGACGGACCCATACTTAGCCAAACATGCATTAGGTTCTCCACGGGACTATGAGGAGCAACATGTGTGACATGATTCTCATTCCTTGAGAGGAACATCAAAGCTACCATCCTGAGAGAAACATAAGTAGTAAGGAGTCCCAATCGTAGCTCTATGGCTCCACACAATGTAGAAACATACTTGTAGTGTATGTAATGATCAAGACGGACCCATACTTAGCCAAACATGCATTAGGTTCTCCACGGGACTATGAGGAGCAACATGTGTGACATGATTCTCATTCCTTGAGAGGAACATCAAAGCTACCATTCTGAGAGAAACATAAGTAGTAAGGAGTCCCAATCGTAGCTCTATGCCTCCACACAATGTAGAAACATACTTGTAGTGTATGTAATGATCAAGACGGACCCATACTTAGCCAAACATGCATTAGGTTCTCCAGGGGACTATGAGGACCAACATGTGTAACATGATTCTCATTCCTTGAGAGGAACATCAAAGCTACCATCCTGAGAGAAACATAAGTAGTAAGGAGTCCCAATCGTAGCTCTATGCCTCCACACAATGTAGGAATATACTTGTAGTGTATGTAATGATCAAGATGGACCCATACTTAGCCAAACATGCATTAGGTTCTCCATGGGACTATGAGGAGCAACATGTGTGACATGATTCTCATTCCTTGAGAGGAACATCAAAGCTACCATCCTGAGAGAAACATAAGTAGTAAGGAGTCCCAATCGTAGCTCTATGCCTCCACACAATGTAGAAACATACTTGTAGTGTATGTAATGATCAAGACAGATCCATACTTAGCCAAACATGTATTATGTTCTCCACGGGACTATGAGGAGCAACATGTGTGACATGATTCTCATTCCTTGATAGGAACATCAAAGCTACCATCCTGAGAGAAACATAAGTAGTAAGGAGACCCAATCGTAGCTCTATGGCTCCACACAATGTAGAAACATACTTGTAGTGCATGTAATGATCAAGACGGACCCATACTTAGCCAAACATGCATTAGGTTCTCCATGGGACTATGAGGAGCAACATGTGTGACATGATTCTCATTCCTTGAGAGGAACATCAAAGCTACCATCCAGAGAGAAACATAAGTAGTAAGGAGTCACAATCGTAGCTCTATGGCTCCACACAATGTAGAAACATACTTGTAGTGTATGTAATGATCAAGACGGACCCATACTTAGCCAAACATGCATTAGGTTCTCCATGGGATTATGAGGAGCAACATGTGTGACATGATTCTCATTCCTTGAGAGGAACATCAAAGCTACCATCCTGAGAGAAACATAAGTAGTAAGGAGTCCTAATCGTAGCTCTATGCCTCCACACAATGTAGAAACATACATGTAGTACATGTAATGATCAAGACGGATCCATACTTAGCCAAACATGCATTAGGTTCTCCACGGGACTATGAGGAGCAACATGTGTGACATGATTCTCATTCCTTGAGAGGAACATCAAAGCTACCATCCTGAGAGAAACATAAGTAGTAAGGAGTCCCAATCGTAGTCTATGCCTCCACACAATGTAGAAACATACTTGTAGTGTATGTAATGATCAAGACGGACCCATACTTAGCCAAACATGCATTAGGTTCTCCACAGGACTATGAGGAGCAACATGTGTGACATGATTCTCATTCCTTGAGAGGAACATCAAAGCTACCATCCTGAGAGAAACATAAGTAGTAAGGAGTCCCAATCGTAGCTCTATGCCTCCACACAATGTAGGAACATACTTGTAGTGTATGTAATGATCAAGACGGACCCATACTTAGCCAAACATGCATTAGGTTCTCCACGGGACTATGAGGAGCAACATGTGTGACATGATTCTCATTCCTTGAGAGGAACATCAAAGCTACCATTCTGAGAGAAACATAAGTAGTAAGGAGTCCCAATCGTAGCTCTATGCCTCCACACAATGTAGAAACATACTTGTAGTGTATGTAATGATCAAGACGGACCCATACTTAGCCAAACATGCATTAGGTTCTCCAGGGGACTATGAGGACCAACATGTGTAACATGATTCTCATTCCTTGAGAGGAACATCAAAGCTACCATCCTGAGAGAAACATAAGTAGTAAGGAGTCCCAATCGTAGCTCTATGCCTCCACACAATGTAGGAATATACTTGTAGTGTATGTAATGATCAAGATGGACCCATACTTAGCCAAACATGCATTAGGTTCTCCATGGGACTATGAGGAGCAACATGTGTGACATGATTCTCATTCCTTGAGAGGAACATCAAAGCTACCATCCTGAGAGAAACATAAGTAGTAAGGAGTCCCAATCGTAGCTCTATGCCTCCACACAATGTAGAAACATACTTGTAGTGTATGTAATGATCAAGACAGATCCATACTTAGCCAAACATGTATTATGTTCTCCACGGGACTATGAGGAGCAACATGTGTGACATGATTCTCATTCCTTGATAGGAACATCAAAGCTACCATCCTGAGAGAAACATAAGTAGTAAGGAGACCCAATCGTAGCTCTATGGCTCCACACAATGTAGAAACATACTTGTAGTGCATGTAATGATCAAGACGGACCCATACTTAGCCAAACATGCATTAGGTTCTCCATGGGACTATGAGGAGCAACATGTGTGACATGATTCTCATTCCTTGAGAGGAACATCAAAGCTACCATCCAGAGAGAAACATAAGTAGTAAGGAGTCACAATCGTAGCTCTATGGCTCCACACAATGTAGAAACATACTTGTAGTGTATGTAATGATCAAGACGGACCCATACTTAGCCAAACATGCATTAGGTTCTCCATGGGATTATGAGGAGCAACATGTGTGACATGATTCTCATTCCTTGAGAGGAACATCAAAGCTACCATCCTGAGAGAAACATAAGTAGTAAGGAGTCCTAATCGTAGCTCTATGCCTCCACACAATGTAGAAACATACATGTAGTACATGTAATGATCAAGACGGATCCATACTTAGCCAAACATGCATTAGGTTCTCCACGGGACTATGAGGAGCAACATGTGTGACATGATTCTCATTCCTTGAGAGGAACATCAAAGCTACCATCCTGAGAGAAACATAAGTAGTAAGGAGTCCCAATCGTAGTCTATGCCTCCACACAATGTAGAAACATACTTGTAGTGTATGTAATGATCAAGACGGACCCATACTTAGCCAAACATGCATTAGGTTCTCCACAGGACTATGAGGAGCAACATGTGTGACATGATTCTCATTCCTTGAGAGGAACATCAAAGCTACCATCCTGAGAGAAACATAAGTAGTAAGGAGTCCCAATCGTAGCTCTATGCCTCCACACAATGTAGGAACATACTTGTAGTGTATGTAATGATCAAGACGGACCCATACTTAGCCAAACATGCATTAGGTTCTCCACGGGACTATGAGGAGCAACATGTGTGACATGATTCTCATTCCTTGAGAGGAACATCAAAGCTACCATTCTGAGAGAAACATAAGTAGTAAGGAGTCCCAATCGTAGCTCTATGCCTCCACACAATGTAGAAACATACTTGTAGTGTATGTAATGATCAAGACGGACCCATACTTAGCCAAACATGCATTAGGTTCTCCAGGGGACTATGAGGACCAACATGTGTGACATGATTCTCATTCCTTGAGAGGAACATCAAAGCTACCATCCTGAGAGAAACATAAGTAGTAAGGAGTCCCAATCGTAGCTCTATGCCTCCACACAATGTAGGAACATACTTGTAGTGTATGTAATGATCAAGACGGACCCATACTTAGCCAAACATGCATTAGGTTCTCCACGGCACTATGAGGAGCAACATGTGTGACATGATTCTCATTCCTTCAGAGGAACATCAAAGCTACCATCCCGAGAGACACATAAGTAGTAAGGAGTCCCAATCGTAGCTCTATGCCTCCACACAATGTAGGAACATACTTGTAGTGTATGTAATGATCAAGACGGACCCATACTTAGCCAAACATGCATTAGGTTCTCCACGGGACTATGAGGAGCAACATGTGTGACATGATTCTCATTCCTTGAGAGGAACATCAAAGCTACCATTCTGAGAGAAACATAAGTAGTAAGGAGTCCCAATCGTAGCTCTATGCCTCCACACAATGTAGAAACATACTTGTAGTGTATGTAATGATCAAGACGGACCCATACTTAGCCAAACATGCATTAGGTTCTCCATGGGACTATGAGGAGCAACATGTGTGACATGATTCTCATTCCTTGAGAGGAACATCAAAGCTACCATCCAGAGAGATACAAGTAGTAAGGAGTCACAATCGTAGCTCTATGGCTCCACACAATGTAGAAACATACTTGTAGTGTATGTAATGATCAAGACGGACCCATACTTAGCCAAACATGCATTAGGTTCTCCATGGGATTATGAGGAGCAACATGTGTGACATAATTCTCATTCCTTGAGAGGAACATCAAAGCTACCATCCTGAGAGAAACATAAGTAGTAAGGAGACCCAATCGTAGCTCTATGGCTCCACACAATGTAGAAACATACATGTAGTACATGTAATGATCAAGACGGATCCATACTTAGCCAAACATGCATTAGGTTCTCCACGGGACTATGAGGAGCAACATGTGTGACATGATTCTCATTCCTTGAGAGGAACATCAAAGCTACCATCCTGAGAGAAACATAAGTAGTAAGGAGTCCCAATCGTAGTCTATGCCTCCACACAATGTAGAAACATACTTGTAGTGTATGTAATGATCAAGACGGACCCATACTTAGCCAAACATGCATTAGGTTCTCCACAGGACTATGAGGAGCAACATGTGTGACATGATTCTCATTCCTTGAGAGGAACATCAAAGCTACCATCCTGAGAGAAACATAAGTAGTAAGGAGTCCCAATCGTAGCTCTATGCCTCCACACAATGTAGGAACATACTTGTAGTGTATGTAATGATCAAGACGGACCCATACTTAGCCAAACATGCATTAGGTTCTCCACGGGACTATGAGGAGCAACATGTGTGACATGATTCTCATTCCTTGAGAGGAACATCAAAGCTACCATTCTGAGAGAAACATAAGTAGTAAGGAGTCCCAATCGTAGCTCTATGCCTCCACACAATGTAGAAACATACTTGTAGTGTATGTAATGATCAAGACGGACCCATACTTAGCCAAACATGCATTAGGTTCTCCAGGGGACTATGAGGACCAACATGTGTGACATGATTCTCATTCCTTGAGAGGAACATCAAAGCTACCATCCTGAGAGAAACATAAGTAGTAAGGAGTCCCAA
Organism: Erythrophleum ivorense; assembly: GCA_026724425.1. Taxonomy (NCBI): domain Eukaryota; kingdom Viridiplantae; phylum Streptophyta; class Magnoliopsida; order Fabales; family Fabaceae; genus Erythrophleum; species Erythrophleum ivorense. The sequence goes on along the minus strand of JAIUCV010000066.1, from coordinate 9,407,762 downwards.
TCGTAGCTCTATGCCTCCACACAATGTAGGAACATACTTGTAGTGTATGTAATGATCAAGACGGACCCATACTTAGCCAAACATGCATTAGGTTCTCCACGGCACTATGAGGAGCAACATGTGTGACATGATTCTCATTCCTTCAGAGGAACATCAAAGCTACCATCCCGAGAGACACATAAGTAGTAAGGAGTCCCAATCGTAGCTCTATGCCTCCACACAATGTAGGAACATACTTGTAGTGTATGTAATGATCAAGACGGACCCATACTTAGCCAAACATGCATTAGGTTCTCCACGGGACTATGAGGAGCAACATGTGTGACATGATTCTCATTCCTTGAGAGGAACATCAAAGCTACCATTCTGAGAGAAACATAAGTAGTAAGGAGTCCCAATCGTAGCTCTATGCCTCCACACAATGTAGAAACATACTTGTAGTGTATGTAATGATCAAGACGGACCCATACTTAGCTAAACATGCATTAGGTTCTCCATGGGACTATGAGGAGCAACATGTGTGACATGATTCTCATTCCTTGAGAGGAACATCAAAGCTACCATCCAGAGAGATACAAGTAGTAAGGAGTCACAATCGTAGCTCTATGGCTCCACACAATGTAGAAACATACTTGTAGTGTATGTAATGATCAAGACGGACCCATACTTAGCCAAACATGCATTAGGTTCTCCATGGGATTATGAGGAGCAACATGTGTGACATAATTCTCATTCCTTGAGAGGAACATCAAAGCTACCATCCTGAGAGAAACATAAGTAGTAAGGAGACCCAATCGTAGCTCTATGGCTCCACACAATGTAGAAACATACTTGTAGTGTATGTAATGATCAAGACGGACCCATACTTAGCCAAACATGCATTAGGTTCTCCATGGGACTATGAGGAGCAACATGTGTGACATGATTCTCATTCCTTGAGAGGAACATCAAAGCTACCATCCAGAGAGATACAAGTAGTAAGGAGTCACAATCGTAGCTCTATGGCTCCACACAATGTAGAAACATACTTGTAGTGTATGTAATGATCAAGACGGACCCATACTTAGCCAAACATGCATTAGGTTCTCCATGGGATTATGAGGAGCAACATGTGTGACATGATTCTCATTCCTTCAGAGGAACATCAAAGCTACCACCCTGAGAGAAACATAAGTAGTAAGGAGTCCTAATCGTAGCTCTATGCCTCCACACAATGTAGAAACATACATGTAGTACATGTAATGATCAAGACGGATCCATACTTAGCCAAACATGCATTAGGTTCTCCACGGGACTATGAGGAGCAACATGTGTGACATGATTCTCATTCCTTGAGAGGAACATCAAAGCTACCATCCTGAGAGAAACATAAGTAGTAAGGAGTCCCAATCGTAGCTCTATGCCTCCACACAATGTAGAAACATACTTGTAGTGTATGTAATGATCAAGACGGACCCATACTTAGCCAAACATGCATTAGGTTCTCCACAGGACTATGAGGAGCAACATGTGTGACATGATTCTCATTCCTTGAGAGGAACATCAAAGCTACCATCCTGAGAGAAACATAAGTAGTAAGGAGACCCAATCGTAGCTCTATGCCTCCACACAATGTAGGAACATACTTGTAGTGTATGTAATGATCAAGACGGACCCATACTTAGCCAAACATGCATTAGGTTCTCCACGGGACTATGAGGAGCAACATGTGTGACATGATTCTCATTCCTTGAGAGGAACATCAAAGCTACCATTCTGAGAGAAACATAAGTAGTAAGGAGTCCCAATCGTAGCTCTATGCCTCCACACAATGTAGAAACATACTTGTAGTGTATGTAATGATCAAGACGGACCCATACTTAGCCAAACATGCATTAGGTTCTCCAGGGGACTATGAGGACCAACATGTGTGACATGATTCTCATTCCTTGAGAGGAACATCAAAGCTACCATCCTGAGAGAAACATAAGTAGTAAGGAGTCCCAATCGTAGCTCTATGCCTCCACACAATGTAGGAACATACTTGTAGTGTATGTAATGATCAAGACGGACCCATACTTAGCCAAACATGCATTAGGTTCTCCACGGGACTATGAGGAGCAACATGTGTGACATGATTCTCATTCCTTGAGAGGAACATCAAAGCTACCATTCTGAGAGAAACATAAGTAGTAAGGAGTCCCAATCGTAGCTCTATGCCTCCACACAATGTAGAAACATACTTGTAGTGTATGTAATGATCAAGACGGACCCATACTTAGCCAAACATGCATTAGGTTCTCCAGGGGACTATGAGGACCAACATGTGTGACATGATTCTCATTCCTTGAGAGGAACATCAAAGCTACCATCCTGAGAGAAACATAAGTAGTAAGGAGTCCCAATCGTAGCTCTATGCCTCCACACAATGTAGGAACATACTTGTAGTGTATGTAATGATCAAGACGGACCCATACTTAGCCAAACATGCATTAGGTTCTCCACGGCACTATGAGGAGCAACATGTGTGACATGATTCTCATTCCTTCAGAGGAACATCAAAGCTACCATCCCGAGAGACACATAAGTAGTAAGGAGTCCCAATCGTAGCTCTATGCCTCCACACAATGTAGGAACATACTTGTAGTGTATGTAATGATCAAGACGGACCCATACTTAGCCAAACATGCATTAGGTTCTCCACGGGACTATGAGGAGCAACATGTGTGACATGATTCTCATTCCTTGAGAGGAACATCAAAGCTACCATTCTGAGAGAAACATAAGTAGTAAGGAGTCCCAATCGTAGCTCTATGCCTCCACACAATGTAGAAACATACTTGTAGTGTATGTAATGATCAAGACGGACCCATACTTAGCCAAACATGCATTAGGTTCTCCATGGGACTATGAGGAGCAACATGTGTGACATGATTCTCATTCCTTGAGAGGAACATCAAAGCTACCATCCAGAGAGATACAAGTAGTAAGGAGTCACAATCGTAGCTCTATGGCTCCACACAATGTAGAAACATACTTGTAGTGTATGTAATGATCAAGACGGACCCATACTTAGCCAAACATGCATTAGGTTCTCCATGGGATTATGAGGAGCAACATGTGTGACATAATTCTCATTCCTTGAGAGGAACATCAAAGCTACCATCCTGAGAGAAACATAAGTAGTAAGGAGACCCAATCGTAGCTCTATGGCTCCACACAATGTAGAAACATACTTGTAGTGTATGTAATGATCAAGACGGACCCATACTTAGCCAAACATGCATTAGGTTCTCCATGGGACTATGAGGAGCAACATGTGTGACATGATTCTCATTCCTTGAGAGGAACATCAAAGCTACCATCCAGAGAGATACAAGTAGTAAGGAGTCACAATCGTAGCTCTATGGCTCCACACAATGTAGAAACATACTTGTAGTGTATGTAATGATCAAGACGGACCCATACTTAGCCAAACATGCATTAGGTTCTCCATGGGATTATGAGGAGCAACATGTGTGACATGATTCTCATTCCTTCAGAGGAACATCAAAGCTACCATCCTGAGAGAAACATAAGTAGTAAGGAGTCCTAATCGTAGCTCTATGCCTCCACACAATGTAGAAACATACATGTAGTACATGTAATGATCAAGACGGATCCATACTTAGCCAAACATGCATTAGGTTCTCCACGGGACTATGAGGAGCAACATGTGTGACATGATTCTCATTCCTTGAGAGGAACATCAAAGCTACCATCCTGAGAGAAACATAAGTAGTAAGGAGTCCCAATCATAGCTCTATGCCTCCACACAATGTAGAAACATACTTGTAGTGTATGTAATGATCAAGACGGACCCATACTTAGCCAAACATGCATTAGGTTCTCCACAGGACTATGAGGAGCAACATGTGTGACATGATTCTCATTCCTTGAGAGGAACATCAAAGCTATCATCCTGAGAGAAACATAAGTAGTAAGGAGACCCAATCGTAGCTCTATGCCTCCACACAATGTAGGAACATACTTGTAGTGTATGTAATGATCAAGACGGACCCATACTTAGCCAAACATGCATTAGGTTCTCCACGGGACTATGAGGAGCAACATGTGTGACATGATTCTCATTCCTTGAGAGGAACATCAAAGCTACCATTCTGAGAGAAACATAAGTAGTAAGGAGTCCCAATCGTAGCTCTATGCCTCCACACAATGTAGAAACATACTTGTAGTGTATGTAATGATCAAGACGGACCCATACTTAGCCAAACATGCATTAGGTTCTCCAGGGGACTATGAGGACCAACATGTGTGACATGATTCTCATTCCTTGAGAGGAACATCAAAGCTACCATCCTGAGAGAAACATAAGTAGTAAGGAGTCCCAATCGTAGCTCTATGCCTCCACACAATGTAGGAACATACTTGTAGTGTATGTAATGATCAAGACGGACCCATACTTAGCCAAACATGCATTAGGTTCTCCACGGGACTATGAGGAGCAACATGTGTGACATGATTCTCATTCCTTCAGAGGAACATCAAAGCTACCATCCTGAGAGAAACATAATTAGTAAGGAGTCCCAATCGTAGCTCTATGGCTCCACACAATGTAGAAACATACTTGTAGTGTATGTAATGATCAAGACGGACCCATACTTAGCCAAACATGCATTAGGTTCTCCACAGGACTATGAGGAGCAACATGTGTGACATGATTCTCATTCCTTGAGAGGAACATCAAAGCTACCATCCTGAGAGAAACATAAGTAGTAAGGAGTCCCAATCGTAGCTCTATGCCTCCACACAATGTAGGAACATACTTGTAGTGTATGTAATGATCAAGACGGACCCATACTTAGCCAAACATGCATTAGGTTCTCCACGGGACTATGAGGAGCAACATGTGTGACATGATTCTCATTCCTTGAGAGGAACATCAAAGCTACCATTCTGAGAGAAACATAAGTAGTAAGGAGTCCCAATCGTAGCTCTATGCCTCCACACAATGTAGAAACATACTTGTAGTGTATGTAATGATCAAGACGGACCCATACTTAGCCAAACATGCATTAGGTTCTCCAGGGGACTATGAGGACCAACATGTGTGACATGATTCTCATTCCTTGAGAGGAACATCAAAGCTACCATCCTGAGAGAAACATAAGTAGTAAGGAGTCCCAATCGTAGCTCTATGCCTCCACATAATGTAGGAACATACTTGTAGTGTATGTAATGATCAAGACGGACCCATACTTAGCCAAACATGCATTAGGTTCTCCACGGGACTATGAGGAGCAACAAGTGTGACATGATTCTCATTCCTTCAGAGGAACATCAAAGCTACCATCCTGAGAGAAACATAAGTAGTAAGGAGTCCCAATCGTAGCTCTGTGGCTCCACACAATGTAGAAACATACTTGTAGTGTATGTAATGATCAAGACGTATCCATACTTAGCCAAACATGCATTAGGTTCTCCACGGGACTATGAGGAGCAACATGTGTGACATGATTCTCATTCCTTGAGAGGAACATCAAAGCTACCATCCTGAGAGAAACATAAGTAGTAAGGAGACCCAATCGTAGCTCTATGGCTCCACACAATATAGAAACATACTTGTAGTGTATGTAATGATCAAGACGGACCCATACTTAGCCAAACATGCATTAGGTTCTCCATGGGACTATGAGGAGCAACATGTGTGACATGATTCTCATTCCTTGAGAGGAACATCAAAGCTACCATCCAGAGAGAAACATAAGTAGTAAGGAGTCCCAATCGTAGCTCTATGCCTCCACACAATGTAGAAACGTACATGTAGTGTATGTAATGATCAAGACGGATCCATACTTAGCCAAACATGCATTAGGTTCTCCACAGGACTATGAGGAGCAACATGTGTGACATGCTTCTCATTCCTTGAGAGGAACATCAAAGCTACCATCCTGAGAGAAACATAAGTAGTAAGGAGTCCCAATCGTAGCTCTATGCCTCCACACAATGTAGAAACATACTTGTAGTGTATGTAATGATCAAGACAGATCCATACTTAGCCAAACATGTATTAGGTTCTCCACGGGACTATGAGGAGCAACATGTGTGACATGATTCTCATTCCTTGATAGGAACATCAAAGCTACCATCCTGAGAGAAACATAAGTAGTAAGGAGACCCAATCGTAGCTCTATGGCTCCACACAATGTAGAAACATACTTGTAGTGTATGTAATGATCAAGACGGACCAATACTTAGCCAAACATGCATTAAGTTCTCCATGGGACTATGAGGAGCAACATGTGTGACATGATTCTCATTCCTTGAGAGGAACATCAAAGCTACCATCCTGAGAGAAACATAAGTAGTAAGGAGTCTCAATCGTAGCTCTATGGCTCCACACAATGTAGAAACATACTTGTAGTGTATGTAATGATCAAGACGGACCCATACTTAGCCAAACATGCATTAGGTTATCAAAGGGACTATGAGGAGCAACATGTGTGACATGATTCTCATTCCTTGAGAGGAACATCAAAGCTACCATCCTGAGAGAAACATAAGTAGTAAGGAGTCCCAATCGTAGCTCTATGCCTCCACACAATGTAGAAACATACTTGTAGTGTATGTAATGATCAAGACGGACCCATACTTAGCCAAACATGCATTAGGTTCTCCACGGGACTATGAGGAGCAACATGTGTGACATGATTCTCATTCCTTCAGAGGAACATCAAAGCTACCATCCTGAGAGAAACATAAGTAGTAAGGAGTCCCAATCGTAGCTCTATGGCTCCACACAATGTAGAAACATACTTGTAGTGTATGTAATGATCAAGACGGACCCATACTTAGCCAAACATGCATTAGGTTCTCCACAGGACTATGAGGAGCAACATGTGTGACATGATTCTCATTCCTTGAGAGGAACATCAAAGCTACCATCCTGAGAGAAACATAAGTAGTAAGGAGTCCCAATCGTAGCTCTATGCCTCCACACAATGTAGGAACATACTTGTAGTGTATGTAATGATCAAGACGGACCCATACTTAGCCAAACATGCATTAGGTTCTCCACGGGACTATGAGGAGCAACATGTGTGACATGATTCTCATTCCTTGAGAGGAACATCAAAGCTACCATTCTGAGAGAAACATAAGTAGTAAGGAGTCCCAATCGTAGCTCTATGCCTCCACACAATGTAGAAACATACTTGTAGTGTATGTAATGATCAAGACGGACCCATACTTAGCCAAACATGCATTAGGTTCTCCAGGGGACTATGAGGACCAACATGTGTGACATGATTCTCATTCCTTGAGAGGAACATCAAAGCTACCATCCTGAGAGAAACATAAGTAGTAAGGAGTCCCAATCGTAGCTCTATGCCTCCACATAATGTAGGAACATACTTGTAGTGTATGTAATGATCAAGACGGACCCATACTTAGCCAAACATGCATTAGGTTCTCCACGGGACTATGAGGAGCAACAAGTGTGACATGATTCTCATTCCTTCAGAGGAACATCAAAGCTACCATCCTGAGAGAAACATAAGTAGTAAGGAGTCCCAATCGTAGCTCTATGGCTCCACACAATGTAGAAACATACTTGTAGTGTATGTAATGATCAAGACGTATCCATACTTAGCCAAACATGCATTAGGTTCTCCACGGGACTATGAGGAGCAACATGTGTGACATGATTCTCATTCCTTGAGAGGAACATCAAAGTTACCATCCTGAGAGAAACATAAGTAGTAAGGAGACCCAATCGTAGCTCTATGGCTCCACACAATATAGAAACATACTTGTAGTGTATGTAATGATCAAGACGGACCCATACTTAGCCAAACATGCATTAGGTTCTCCATGGGACTATGAGGAGCAACATGTGTGACATGATTCTCATTCCTTGAGAGGAACATCAAAGCTACCATCCAGAGAGAAACATAAGTAGTAAGGAGTCCCAATCGTAGCTCTATGCCTCCACACAATGTAGAAACGTACATGTAGTGTATGTAATGATCAAGACGGATCCATACTTAGCCAAACATGCATTAGGTTCTCCACAGGACTATGAGGAGCAACATGTGTGACATGCTTCTCATTCCTTGAGAGGAACATCAAAGCTACCATCCTGAGAGAAACATAAGTAGTAAGGAGTCCCAATCGTAGCTCTATGCCTCCACACAATGTAGAAACATACTTGTAGTGTATGTAATGATCAAGACAGATCCATACTTAGCCAAACATGTATTAGGTTCTCCACGGGACTATGAGGAGCAACATGTGTGACATGATTCTCATTCCTTGATAGGAACATCAAAGCTACCATCCTGAGAGAAACATAAGTAGTAAGGAGACCCAATCGTAGCTCTATGGCTCCACACAATGTAGAAACATACTTGTAGTGTATGTAATGATCAAGACGGACCAATACTTAGCCAAACATGCATTAAGTTCTCCATGGTACTATGAGGAGCAACATGTGTGACATGATTCTCATTCCTTGAGAGGAACATCAAAGCTACCATCCTGAGAGAAACATAAGTAGTAAGGAGTCTCAATCGTAGCTCTATGGCTCCACACAATGTAGAAACATACTTGTAGTGTATGTAATGATCAAGACGGACCCATACTTAGCCAAACATGCATTAGGTTATCAAAGGGACTATGAGGAGCAACATGTGTGACATGATTCTCATTCCTTGAGAGGAACATCAAAGCTACCATCCTGAGAGAAACATAAGTAGTAAGGAGTCCCAATCGTAGCTCTATGCCTCCACACAATGTAGAAACATACTTGTAGTGTATGTAATGATCAAGACGGACCCATACTTAGCCAAACATGCATTAGGTTCTCCAGGGGACTATGAGGACCAACATGTGTAACATGATTCTCATTCCTTGAGAGGAACATCAAAGCTACCATCCTGAGAGAAACATAAGTAGTAAGGAGTCCCAATCGTAGCTCTATGCCTCCACACAATGTAGGAACATACTTGTAGTGTATGTAATGATCAAGACGGACCAATACTTAGCCAAACATGCATTAGGTTCTCCACATGACTATGAGGAGCAACATGTGTGACATGATTCTCATTCCTTGAGAGGAACATCAAAGCTACCATCCTGAGAGAAACATAAGTAGTAAGGAGTCCCAATCGTAGCTCTATGCCTCCACACAATGTAGAAACATACTTGTAGTGTATGTAATGATCAAGACGGACCCATACTTAGCCAAACATGCATTAGGTTCTCCAGGGGACTATGAGGACCAACATGTGTGACATGATTCTCATTCCTTGAGAGGAACATCAAAGCTACCATCCTGAGAGAAACATAAGTAGTAAGGAGTCCCAATCGTAGCTCTATGCCTCCACACAATGTAGGAACATACTTGTAGTGTATGTAATGATCAAGACGGACCCATACTTAGTCAAACATGCATTAGGTTCTCCACGGGACTATGAGGACCAACATGTGTGACATGATTCTCATTCCTTCAGAGGAACATCAAAGCTACCATCCTGAGAGAAACATAAGTAGTAAGGAGTCCCAATCGTAGCTCTATGGCTCCACACAATGTAGAAACATACTTGTAGTGTATGTAATGATCAAGACGTATCCATACTTAGCCAAACATGCATTAGGTTCTCCACGGGACTATGAGGAGCAACATGTGTGACATGATTCTCATTCCTTGAGAGGAACATCAAAGTTACATTCCTGAGAGAAACATAAGTAGTAAGGAGACCCAATCGTAGCTCTATGGCTCCACACAATATAGAAACATACTTGTAGTGTATGTAATGATCAAGACGGACCCATACTTAGCCAAACATGCATTAGGTTCTCCATGGGTCTATGAGGAGCAACATGTGTGACATGATTCTCATTCCTTGAGAGGAACATCAAAGCTACCATCCAGAGAGAAACATAAGTAGTAAGGAGTCCCAATCGTAGCTCTATGCCTCCACACAATGTAGAAACGTACATGTAGTGTATGTAATGATCAAGACGGATCCATACTTAGCCAAACATGCATTAGGTTCTCCACAGGACTATGAGGAGCAACATGTGTGACATGCTTCTCATTCCTTGAGAGGAACATCAAAGCTACCATCCTGAGAGAAACATAAGTAGTAAGGAGTCCCAATCGTAGCTCTATGCCTCCACACAATGTAGAAACATACTTGTAGTGTATGTAATGATCAAGACGGACCAATACTTAGCCAAACATGCATTAAGTTCTCCATGGTACTATGAGGAGCAACATGTGTGACATGATTCTCATTCCTTGAGAGGAACATCAAAGCTACCATCCTGAGAGAAACATAAGTAGTAAGGAGTCTCAATCGTAGCTCTATGGCTCCACACAATGTAGAAACATACTTGTAGTGTATGTAATGATCAAGACGGACCCATACTTAGCCAAACATGCATTAGGTTATCAAAGGGACTATGAGGAGCAACATGTGTGACATGATTCTCATTCCTTGAGAGGAACATCAAAGCTACCATCCTGAGAGAAACATAAGTAGTAAGGAGTCCCAATCGTAGCTCTATGCCTCCACACAATGTAGAAACATACTTGTAGTGTATGTAATGATCAAGACGGACCCATACTTAGCCAAACATGCATTAGGTTCTCCAGGGGACTATGAGGACCAACATGTGTAACATGATTCTCATTCCTTGAGAGGAACATCAAAGCTACCATCCTGAGAGAAACATAAGTAGTAAGGAGTCCCAATCGTAGCTCTATGCCTCCACACAATGTAGGAACATACTTGTAGTGTATGTAATGATCAAGACGGACCAATACTTAGCCAAACATGCATTAGGTTCTCCACATGACTATGAGGAGCAACATGTGTGACATGATTCTCATTCCTTGAGAGGAACATCAAAGCTACCATCCTGAGAGAAACATAAGTAGTAAGGAGTCCCAATCGTAGCTCTATGCCTCCACACAATGTAGAAACATACTTGTAGTGTATGTAATGATCAAGACGGACCCATACTTAGCCAAACATGCATTAGGTTCTCCAGGGGACTATGAGGACCAACATGTGTGACATGATTCTCATTCCTTGAGAGGAACATCAAAGCTACCATCCTGAGAGAAACATAAGTAGTAAGGAGTCCCAATCGTAGCTCTATGCCTCCACACAATGTAGGAACATACTTGTAGTGTATGTAATGATCAAGACGGACCCATACTTAGTCAAACATGCATTAGGTTCTCCACGGGACTATGAGGACCAACATGTGTGACATGATTCTCATTCCTTCAGAGGAACATCAAAGCTACCATCCTGAGAGAAACATAAGTAGTAAGGAGTCCCAATCGTAGCTCTATGGCTCCACACAATGTAGAAACATACTTGTAGTGTATGTAATGATCAAGACGTATCCATACTTAGCCAAACATGCATTAGGTTCTCCACGGGACTATGAGGAGCAACATGTGTGACATGATTCTCATTCCTTGAGAGGAACATCAAAGTTACATTCCTGAGAGAAACATAAGTAGTAAGGAGACCCAATCGTAGCTCTATGGCTCCACACAATATAGAAACATACTTGTAGTGTATGTAATGATCAAGACGGACCCATACTTAGCCAAACATGCATTAGGTTCTCCATGGGTCTATGAGGAGCAACATGTGTGACATGATTCTCATTCCTTGAGAGGAACATCAAAGCTACCATCCAGAGAGAAACATAAGTAGTAAGGAGTCCCAATCGTAGCTCTATGCCTCCACACAATGTAGAAACGTACATGTAGTGTATGTAATGATCAAGACGGATCCATACTTAGCCAAACATGCATTAGGTTCTCCACAGGACTATGAGGAGCAACATGTGTGACATGCTTCTCATTCCTTGAGAGGAACATCAAAGCTACCATCCTGAGAGAAACATAAGTAGTAAGGAGTCCCAATCGTAGCTCTATGCCTCCACACAATGTAGAAACATACTTGTAGTGTATGTAATGATCAAGACGGACCCATACTTAGCCAAACATACATTAGGTTCTCCACGGGACTATGAGGAGCAACATGTGTGACATGATTCTCATTCCTTCAGAGGAACATCAAAGCTACCATCTTGAGAGAAACATAAGTAGTAAGGAGTCCCAATCGTAGCTCTATGGCTCCACACAATGTAGAAACATACTTGTAGTGTATGTAATGATCAAGACGGATCCATACTTAGCCAAACATGCATTAGGTTCTCCACGGGACTATGAGGAGCAACATGTGTGACATGATTCTCATTCCTTGAGAGGAACATCAAAGCTACCATCCTGAGAGAAACATAAGTAGTAAGGAGTCCCAATCGTAGCTCTATGGCTCCACACAATGTAGAAACATACTTGTAGGGTATGTAATGATCAAGACGGACCCATACTTAGCCAAACATGCATTAGGTTATCAAAGGGACTATGAGGAGCAACATGTGTGACATGATTCTCATTCCTTGAGAGGAACATCAAAGCTACCATCCTGAGAGAAACATAAGTAGTAAGGAGTCCCAATCGTAGCTCTATGCCTCCACACAATGTAGGAACATACTTGTAGTGTATGTAATGATCAAGACGGACCCATACTTAGCCAAACATGCATTAGGTTCTCCAAGGGACTATGAGGAGCAACATGTGTGACATGATTCTCATTCCTTCAGAGGAACATCAAAGCTACCATCCTGAGAGAAACATAAGTAGTAAGGAGTCCCAATCGTAGCTCTATGGCTCCACACAATGTAGAAACATACTTGTAGTGTATGTAATGATCAAGACGGACCCATACTTAGCCAAACATGCATTAGGTTCTCCACGGGACTATGAGGAGCAACATGTGTGACATGATTCTCATTCCTTGAGAGGAACATCAAAGCTACCATTCTGAGAGAAACATAAGTAGTAAGGAGTCCCAATCGTAGCTCTATGCCTCCACACAATGTAGAAACATACTTGTAGTGTATGTAATGATCAAGACGGACCCATACTTAGCCAAACATGCATTAGGTTCTCCAGGGGACTATGAGGACCAACATGTGTGACATGATTCTCATTCCTTGAGAGGAACATCAAAGCTACCATCCTGAGAGAAACATAAGTAGTAAGGAGTCCCAATCGTAGCTCTATGCCTCCACACAATGTAGGAACATACTTGTAGTGTATGTAATGATCAAGACGGACCCATACTTAGCCAAACATGCATTAGGTTCTCCACGGGACTATGAGGAGCAACATGTGTGACATGATTCTCATTCCTTCAGAGGAACATCAAAGCTACCATCCTGAGAGAAACATAAGTAGTAAGGAGTCCCAATCGTAGCTCTATGGCTCCACACAATGTAGAAACATACTTGTAGTGTATGTAATGATCAAGACGGACCCATACTTAGCCAAACATGCATTAGGTTCTCCACAGGACTATGAGGAGCAACATGTGTGACATGATTCTCATTCCTTGAGAGGAACATCAAAGCTACCATCCTGAGAGAAACATAAGTAGTAAGGAGTCCCAATCGTAGCTCTATGCCTCCACACAATGTAGGAACATACTTGTAGTGTATGTAATGATCAAGACGGACCCATACTTAGCCAAACATGCATTAGGTTCTCCACGGGACTATGAGGAGCAACATGTGTGACATGATTCTCATTCCTTGAGAGGAACATCAAAGCTACCATTCTGAGAGAAACATAAGTAGTAAGGAGTCCCAATCGTAGCTCTATGCCTCCACACAATATAGAAACATACTTGTAGTGTATGTAATGATCAAGACGGACCCATACTTAGCCAAACATGCATTAGGTTCTCCATGGGACTATGAGGAGCAACATGTGTGACATGATTCTCATTCCTTGAGAGGAACATCAAAGCTACCATCCAGAGAGAAACATAAGTAGTAAGGAGTCCCAATCGTAGCTCTATGCCTCCACACAATGTAGAAACGTACATGTAGTGTATGTAATGATCAAGACGGATCCATACTTAGCCAAACATGCATTAGGTTCTCCACAGGACTATGAGGAGCAACATGTGTGACATGCTTCTCATTCCTTGAGAGGAACATCAAAGCTACCATCCTGAGAGAAACATAAGTAGTAAGGAGTCCCAATCGTAGCTCTATGCCTCCACACAATGTAGAAACATACTTGTAGTGTATGTAATGATCAAGACAGATCCATACTTAGCCAAACATGTATTAGGTTCTCCACGGGACTATGAGGAGCAACATGTGTGACATGATTCTCATTCCTTGATAGGAACATCAAAGCTACCATCCTGAGAGAAACATAAGTAGTAAGGAGACCCAATCGTAGCTCTATGGCTCCACACAATGTAGAAACATACTTGTAGTGTATGTAATGATCAAGACGGACCAATACTTAGCCAAACATGCATTAAGTTCTCCATGGGACTATGAGGAGCAACATGTGTGACATGATTCTCATTCCTTGAGAGGAACATCAAAGCTACCATCCTGAGAGAAACATAAGTAGTAAGGAGTCTCAATCGTAGCTCTATGGCTCCACACAATGTAGAAACATACTTGTAGTGTATGTAATGATCAAGACGGACCCATACTTAGCCAAACATGCATTAGGTTATCAAAGGGACTATGAGGAGCAACATGTGTGACATGATTCTCATTCCTTGAGAGGAACATCAAAGCTACCATCCTGAGAGAAACATAAGTAGTAAGGAGTCCCAATCGTAGCTCTATGCCTCCACACAATGTAGAAACATACTTGTAGTGTATGTAATGATCAAGACGGACCCATACTTAGCCAAACATGCATTAGGTTCTCCAGGGGACTATGAGGACCAACATGTGTGACATGATTCTCATTCCTTGAGAGGAACATCAAAGCTACCATCCTGAGAGAAACATAAGTAGTAAGGAGTCCCAATCGTAGCTCTATGCCTCCACACAATGTAGGAACATACTTGTAGTGTATGTAATGATCAAGACGGACCCATACTTAGTCAAACATGCATTAGGTTCTCCACGGGACTATGAGGACCAACATGTGTGACATGATTCTCATTCCTTCAGAGGAACATCAAAGCTACCATCCTGAGAGAAACATAAGTAGTAAGGAGTCCCAATCGTAGCTCTATGGCTCCACACAATGTAGAAACATACTTGTAGTGTATGTAATGATCAAGACGTATCCATACTTAGCCAAACATGCATTAGGTTCTCCACGGGACTATGAGGAGCAACATGTGTGACATGATTCTCATTCCTTGAGAGGAACATCAAAGTTACCATCCTGAGAGAAACATAAGTAGTAAGGAGACCCAATCGTAGCTCTATGGCTCCACACAATATAGAAACATACTTGTAGTGTATGTAATGATCAAGACGGACCCATACTTAGCCAAACATGCATTAGGTTCTCCATGGGTCTATGAGGAGCAACATGTGTGACATGATTCTCATTCCTTGAGAGGAACATCAAAGCTACCATCCAGAGAGAAACATAAGTAGTAAGGAGTCCCAATCGTAGCTCTATGCCTCCACACAATGTAGAAACGTACATGTAGTGTATGTAATGATCAAGACGGATCCATACTTAGCCAAACATGCATTAGGTTCTCCACAGGACTATGAGGAGCAACATGTGTGACATGCTTCTCATTCCTTGAGAGGAACATCAAAGCTACCATCCTGAGAGAAACATAAGTAGTAAGGAGTCCCAATCGTAGCTCTATGCCTCCACACAATGTAGAAACATACTTGTAGTGTATGTAATGATCAAGACGGACCCATACTTAGCCAAACATACATTAGGTTCTCCACGGGACTATGAGGAGCAACATGTGTGACATGATTCTCATTCCTTCAGAGGAACATCAAAGCTACCATCTTGAGAGAAACATAAGTAGTAAGGAGTCCCAATCGTAGCTCTATGGCTCCACACAATGTAGAAACATACTTGTAGTGTATGTAATGATCAAGACGGATCCATACTTAGCCAAACATGCATTAGGTTCTCCACGGGACTATGAGGAGCAACATGTGTGACATGATTCTCATTCCTTGAGAGGAACATCAAAGCTACCATCCTGAGAGAAACATAAGTAGTAAGGAGTCCCAATCGTAGCTCTATGGCTCCACACAATGTAGAAACATACTTGTAGGGTATGTAATGATCAAGACGGACCCATACTTAGCCAAACATGCATTAGGTTATCAAAGGGACTATGAGGAGCAACATGTGTGACATGATTCTCATTCCTTGAGAGGAACATCAAAGCTACCATCCTGAGAGAAACATAAGTAGTAAGGAGTCCCAATCGTAGCTCTATGCCTCCACACAATGTAGGAACATACTTGTAGTGTATGTAATGATCAAGACGGACCCATACTTAGCCAAACATGCATTAGGTTCTCCACGGGACTATGAGGAGCAACATGTGTGACATGATTCTCATTCCTTCAGAGGAACATCAAAGCTACCATCCTGAGAGAAACATAAGTAGTAAGGAGTCCCAATCGTAGCTCTATGGCTCCACACAATGTAGAAACATACTTGTAGTGTATGTAATGATCAAGACGGACCCATACTTAGCCAAACATGCATTAGGTTCTCCACGGGACTATGAGGAGCAACATGTGTGACATGATTCTCATTCCTTGAGAGGAACATCAAAGCTACCATTCTGAGAGAAACATAAGTAGTAAGGAGTCCCAATCGTAGCTCTATGCCTCCACACAATGTAGAAACATACTTGTAGTGTATGTAATGATCAAGACGGACCCATACTTAGCCAAACATGCATTAGGTTCTCCAGGGGACTATGAGGACCAACATGTGTGACATGATTCTCATTCCTTGAGAGGAACATCAAAGCTACCATCCTGAGAGAAACATAAGTAGTAAGGAGTCCCAATCGTAGCTCTATGCCTCCACACAATGTAGGAACATACTTGTAGTGTATGTAATGATCAAGACGGACCCATACTTAGCCAAACATGCATTAGGTTCTCCACGGGACTATGAGGAGCAACATGTGTGACATGATTCTCATTCCTTCAGAGGAACATCAAAGCTACCATCCTGAGAGAAACATAAGTAGTAAGGAGTCCCAATCGTAGCTCTATGGCTCCACACAATGTAGAAACATACTTGTAGTGTATGTAATGATCAAGACGGACCCATACTTAGCCAAACATGCATTAGGTTCTCCACAGGACTATGAGGAGCAACATGTGTGACATGATTCTCATTCCTTGAGAGGAACATCAAAGCTACCATCCTGAGAGAAACATAAGTAGTAAGGAGTCCCAATCGTAGCTCTATGCCTCCACACAATGTAGGAACATACTTGTAGTGTATGTAATGATCAAGACGGACCCATACTTAGCCAAACATGCATTAGGTTCTCCACGGGACTATGAGGAGCAACATGTGTGACATGATTCTCATTCCTTGAGAGGAACATCAAAGCTACCATTCTGAGAGAAACATAAGTAGTAAGGAGTCCCAATCGTAGCTCTATGCCTCCACACAATGTAGAAACATACTTGTAGTGTATGTAATGATCAAGACGGACCCATACTTAGCCAAACATGCATTAGGTTCTCCAGGGGACTATGAGGACCAACATGTGTGACATGATTCTCATTCCTTGAGAGGAACATCAAAGCTACCATCCTGAGAGAAACATAAGTAGTAAGGAGTCCCAATCGTAGCTCTATGCCTCCACATAATGTAGGAACATACTTGTAGTGTATGTAATGATCAAGACGGACCCATACTTAGCCAAACATGCATTAGGTTCTCCACGGGACTATGAGGAGCAACATGTGTGACATGATTCTCATTCCTTCAGAGGAACATCAAAGCTACCATCCTGAGAGAAACATAAGTAGTAAGGAGTCCCAATCGTAGCTCTATGGCTCCACACAATGTAGAAACATACTTGTAGTGTATGTAATGATCAAGACGTATCCATACTTAGCCAAACATGCATTAGGTTCTCCACGGGACTATGAGGAGCAACATGTGTGACATGATTCTCATTCCTTGAGAGGAACATCAAAGTTACCATCCTGAGAGAAACATAAGTAGTAAGGAGACCCAATCGTAGCTCTATGGCTCCACACAATATAGAAACATACTTGTAGTGTATGTAATGATCAAGACGGACCCATACTTAGCCAAACATGCATTAGGTTCTCCATGGGACTATGAGGAGCAACATGTGTGACATGATTCTCATTCCTTGAGAGGAACATCAAAGCTACCATCCAGAGAGAAACATAAGTAGTAAGGAGTCCCAATCGTAGCTCTATGCCTCCACACAATGTAGAAACGTACATGTAGTGTATGTAATGATCAAGACGGATCCATACTTAGCCAAACATGCATTAGGTTCTCCACAGGACTATGAGGAGCAACATGTGTGACATGCTTCTCATTCCTTGAGAGGAACATCAAAGCTACCATCCTGAGAGAAACATAAGTAGTAAGGAGTCCCAATCGTAGCTCTATGGCTCCACACAATGTAGAAACATACTTGTAGTGTATGTAATGATCAAGACAGATCCATACTTAGCCAAACATGTATTAGGTTCTCCACGGGACTATGAGGAGCAACATGTGTGACATGATTCTCATTCCTTGAGAGGAACATCAAAGCTACCATCCTGAGAGAAACATAAGTAGTAAGGAGTCTCAATCGTAGCTCTATGGCTCCACACAATGTAGAAACATACTTGTAGTGTATGTAATGATCAAGACGGACCCATACTTAGCCAAACATGCATTAGGTTATCAAAGGGACTATGAGGAGCAACATGTGTGACATGATTCTCATTCCTTGAGAGGAACATCAAAGCTACCATCCTGAGAGAAACATAAGTAGTAAGGAGTCCCAATCGTAGCTCTATGCCTCCACACAATGTAGAAACATACTTGTAGTGTATGTAATGATCAAGACGGACCCATACTTAGCCAAACATGCATTAGGTTCTCCAGGGGACTATGAGGACCAACATGTGTAACATGATTCTCATTCCTTGAGAGGAACATCAAAGCTACCATCCTGAGAGAAACATAAGTAGTAAGGAGTCCCAATCGTAGCTCTATGCCTCCACACAATGTAGGAACATACTTGTAGTGTATGTAATGATCAAGACGGACCAATACTTAGCCAAACATGCATTAGGTTCTCCACAGGACTATGAGGAGCAACATGTGTGACATGATTCTCATTCCTTGAGAGGAACATCAAAGCTACCATCCTGAGAGAAACATAAGTAGTAAGGAGTCCCAATCGTAGCTCTATGCCTCCACACAATGTAGAAACATACTTGTAGTGTATGTAATGATCAAGACGGACCCATACTTAGCCAAACATGCATTAGGTTCTCCAGGGGACTATGAGGACCAACATGTGTGACATGATTCTCATTCCTTGAGAGGAACATCAAAGCTACCATCCTGAGAGAAACATAAGTAGTAAGGAGTCCCAATCGTAGCTCTATGCCTCCACACAATGTAGGAACATACTTGTAGTGTATGTAATGATCAAGACGGACCCATACTTAGTCAAACATGCATTAGGTTCTCCACGGGACTATGAGGACCAACATGTGTGACATGATTCTCATTCCTTCAGAGGAACATCAAAGCTACCATCCTGAGAGAAACATAAGTAGTAACGAGTCCCAATCGTAGCTCTATGGCTCCACACAATGTAGAAACATACTTGTAGTGTATGTAATGATCAAGACGTATCCATACTTAGCCAAACATGCATTAGGTTCTCCACGGGACTATGAGGAGCAACATGTGTGACATGATTCTCATTCCTTGAGAGGAACATCAAAGTTACCATCCTGAGAGAAACATAAGTAGTAAGGAGACCCAATCGTAGCTCTATGGCTCCACACAATATAGAAACATACTTGTAGTGTATGTAATGATCAAGACGGACCCATACTTAGCCAAACATGCATTAGGTTCTCCATGGGACTATGAGGAGCAACATGTGTGACATGATTCTCATTCCTTGAGAGGAACATCAAAGCTACCATCCAGAGAGAAACATAAGTAGTAAGGAGTCCCAATCGTAGCTCTATGCCTCCACACAATGTAGAAACGTACATGTAGTGTATGTAATGATCAAGACGGATCCATACTTAGCCAAACATGCATTAGGTTCTCCACAGGACTATGAGGAGCAACATGTGTGACATGCTTCTCATTCCTTGAGAGGAACATCAAAGCTACCATCCTGAGAGAAACATAAGTAGTAAGGAGTCCCAATCGTAGCTCTATGCCTCCACACAATGTAGAAACATACTTGTAGTGTATGTAATGATCAAGACGGACCCATACTTAGCCAAACATACATTAGGTTCTCCACGGGACTATGAGGAGCAACATGTGTGACATGATTCTCATTCCTTCAGAGGAACATCAAAGCTACCATCTTGAGAGAAACATAAGTAGTAAGGAGTCCCAATCGTAGCTCTATGGCTCCACACAATGTAGAAACATACTTGTAGTGTATGTAATGATCAAGACGGATCCATACTTAGCCAAACATGCATTAGGTTCTCCACGGGACTATGAGGAGCAACATGTGTGACATGATTCTCATTCCTTGAGAGGAACATCAAAGCTACCATCCTGAGAGAAACATAAGTAGTAAGGAGTCCCAATCGTAGCTCTATGGCTCCACACAATGTAGAAACATACTTGTAGGGTATGTAATGATCAAGACGGACCCATACTTAGCCAAACATGCATTAGGTTATCAAAGGGACTATGAGGAGCAACATGTGTGACATGATTCTCATTCCTTGAGAGGAACATCAAAGCTACCATCCTGAGAGAAACATAAGTAGTAAGGAGTCCCAATCGTAGCTCTATGCCTCCACACAATGTAGGAACATACTTGTAGTGTATGTAATGATCAAGACGGACCCATACTTAGCCAAACATGCATTAGGTTCTCCACGGGACTATGAGGAGCAACATGTGTGACATGATTCTCATTCCTTCAGAGGAACATCAAAGCTACCATCCTGAGAGAAACATAAGTAGTAAGGAGTCCCAATCGTAGCTCTATGGCTCCACACAATGTAGAAACATACTTGTAGTGTATGTAATGATCAAGACGTATCCATACTTAGCCAAACATGCATTAGGTTCTCCACGGGACTATGAGGAGCAACATGTGTGACATGATTCTCATTCCTTGAGAGGAACATCAAAGTTACCATCCTGAGAGAAACATAAGTAGTAAGGAGTCCCAATCGTAGCTCTATGCCTCCACACAATGTAGAAACGTACATGTAGTGTATGTAATGATCAAGACGGATCCATACTTAGCCAAACATGCATTAGGTTCTCCACAGGACTATGAGGAGCAACATGTGTGACATGCTTCTCATTCCTTGAGAGGAACATCAAAGCTACCATCCTGAGAGAAACATAAGTAGTAAGGAGTCCCAATCGTAGCTCTATGCCTCCACACAATGTAGAAACATACTTGTAGTGTATGTAATGATCAAGACGGACCCATACTTAGCCAAACATACATTAGGTTCTCCACGGGACTATGAGGAGCAACATGTGTGACATGATTCTCATTCCTTCAGAGGAACATCAAAGCTACCATCTTGAGAGAAACATAAGTAGTAAGGAGTCCCAATCGTAGCTCTATGGCTCCACACAATGTAGAAACATACTTGTAGTGTATGTAATGATCAAGACGGATCCATACTTAGCCAAACATGCATTAGGTTCTCCACGGGACTATGAGGAGCAACATGTGTGACATGATTCTCATTCCTTGAGAGGAACATCAAAGCTACCATCCTGAGAGAAACATAAGTAGTAAGGAGTCCCAATCGTAGCTCTATGGCTCCACACAATGTAGAAACATACTTGTAGGGTATGTAATGATCAAGACGGACCCATACTTAGCCAAACATGCATTAGGTTATCAAAGGGACTATGAGGAGCAACATGTGTGACATGATTCTCATTCCTTGAGAGGAACATCAAAGCTACCATCCTGAGAGAAACATAAGTAGTAAGGAGTCCCAATCGTAGCTCTATGCCTCCACACAATGTAGGAACATACTTGTAGTGTATGTAATGATCAAGACGGACCCATACTTAGCCAAACATGCATTAGGTTCTCCACGGGACTATGAGGAGCAACATGTGTGACATGATTCTCATTCCTTCAGAGGAACATCAAAGCTACCATCCTGAGAGAAACATAAGTAGTAAGGAGTCCCAATCGTAGCTCTATGGCTCCACACAATGTAGAAACATACTTGTAGTGTATGTAATGATCAAGACGTATCCATACTTAGCCAAACATGCATTAGGTTCTCCACGGGACTATGAGGAGCAACATGTGTGACATGATTCTCATTCCTTGAGAGGAACATCAAAGTTACCATCCTGAGAGAAACATAAGTAGTAAGGAGACCCAATCGTAGCTCTATGGCTCCACACAATATAGAAACATACTTGTAGTGTATGTAATGATCAAGACGGACCCATACTTAGCCAAACATGCATTAGGTTCTCCATGGGACTATGAGGAGCAACATGTGTGACATGATTCTCATTCCTTGAGAGGAACATCAAAGCTACCATCCAGAGAGAAACATAAGTAGTAAGGAGTCCCAATCGTAGCTCTATGCCTCCACACAATGTAGAAACGTACATGTAGTGTATGTAATGATCAAGACGGATCCATACTTAGCCAAACATGCATTAGGTTCTCCACAGGACTATGAGGAGCAACATGTGTGACATGCTTCTCATTCCTTGAGAGGAACATCAAAGCTACCATCCTGAGAGAAACATAAGTAGTAAGGAGTCCCAATCGTAGCTCTATGCCTCCACACAATGTAGAAACATACTTGTAGTGTATGTAATGATCAAGACGTATCCATACTTAGCCAAACATGCATTAGGTTCTCCACGGGACTATGAGGAGCAACATGTGTGACATGATTCTCATTCCTTGAGAGGAACATCAAAGTTACCATCCTGAGAGAAACATAAGTAGTAAGGAGACCCAATCGTAGCTCTATGGCTCCACACAATATAGAAACATACTTGTAGTGTATGTAATGATCAAGACGGACCCATACTTAGCCAAACATGCATTAGGTTCTCCATGGGACTATGAGGAGCAACATGTGTGACATGATTCTCATTCCTTGAGAGGAACATCAAAGCTACCATCCAGAGAGAAACATAAGTAGTAAGGAGTCCCAATCGTAGCTCTATGCCTCCACACAATGTAGAAACGTACATGTAGTGTATGTAATGATCAAGACGGATCCATACTTAGCCAAACATGCATTAGGTTCTCCACAGGACTATGAGGAGCAACATGTGTGACATGCTTCTCATTCCTTGAGAGGAACATCAAAGCTACCATCCTGAGAGAAACATAAGTAGTAAGGAGTCCCAATCGTAGCTCTATGCCTCCACACAATGTAGAAACATACTTGTAGTGTATGTAATGATCAAGACAGATCCATACTTAGCCAAACATGTATTAGGTTCTCCACGGGACTATGAGGAGCAACATGTGTGACATGATTCTCATTCCTTGATAGGAACATCAAAGCTACCATCCTGAGAGAAACATAAGTAGTAAGGAGACCCAATCGTAGCTCTATGGCTCCACACAATGTAGAAACATACTTGTAGTGTATGTAATGATCAAGACGGACCCATACTTAGCCAAACATGCATTAGGTTCTCCATGGGACTATGAGGAGCAACATGTGTGACATGATTCTCATTCCTTGAGAGGAACATCAAAGCTACCATCCTGAGAGAAACATAAGTAGTAAGGAGTCTCAATCGTAGCTCTATGGCTCCACACAATGTAGAAACATACTTGTAGTGTATGTAATGATCAAGACGGACCCATACTTAGCCAAACATGCATTAGGTTATCAAAGGGACTATGAGGAGCAACATGTGTGACATGATTCTCATTCCTTGAGAGGAACATCAAAGCTACCATCCTGAGAGAAACATAAGTAGTAAGGAGTCCCAATCGTAGCTCTATGCCTCCACACAATGTAGAAACATACTTGTAGTGTATGTAATGATCAAGACGGACCCATACTTAGCCAAACATGCATTAGGTTCTCCAGGGGACTATGAGGACCAACATGTGTAACATGATTCTCATTCCTTGAGAGGAACATCAAAGCTACCATCCTGAGAGAAACATAAGTAGTAAGGAGTCCCAATCGTAGCTCTATGCCTCCACACAATGTAGGAACATACTTGTAGTGTATGTAATGATCAAGACGGACCAATACTTAGCCAAACATGCATTAGGTTCTCCACAGGACTATGAGGAGCAACATGTGTGACATGATTCTCATTCCTTGAGAGGAACATCAAAGCTACCATCCTGAGAGAAACATAAGTAGTAAGGAGTCCCAATCGTAGCTCTATGCCTCCACACAATGTAGAAACATACTTGTAGTGTATGTAATGATCAAGACGGACCCATACTTAGCCAAACATGCATTAGGTTCTCCAGGGGACTATGAGGACCAACATGTGTGACATGATTCTCATTCCTTGAGAGGAACATCAAAGCTACCATCCTGAGAGAAACATAAGTAGTAAGGAGTCCCAATCGTAGCTCTATGCCTCCACACAATGTAGGAACATACTTGTAGTGTATGTAATGATCAAGACGGACCCATACTTAGCCAAACATGCATTAGGTTCTCCACGGGACTATGAGGACCAACATGTGTGACATGATTCTCATTCCTTCAGAGGAACATCAAAGCTACCATCCTGAGAGAAACATAAGTAGTAAGGAGTCCCAATCGTAGCTCTATGGCTCCACACAATGTAGAAACATACTTGTAGTGTATGTAATGATCAAGACGTATCCATACTTAGCCAAACATGCATTAGGTTCTCCACGGGACTATGAGGAGCAACATGTGTGACATGATTCTCATTCCTTGAGAGGAACATCAAAGTTACCATCCTGAGAGAAACATAAGTAGTAAGGAGATCCAATCGTAGCTCTATGGCTCCACACAATATAGAAACATACTTGTAGTGTATGTAATGATCAAGACGGACCCATACTTAGCCAAACATGCATTAGGTTCTCCATGGGACTATGAGGAGCAACATGTGTGACATGATTCTCATTCCTTGAGAGGAACATCAAAGCTACCATCCAGAGAGAAACATAAGTAGTAAGGAGTCCCAATCGTAGCTCTATGCCTCCACACAATGTAGAAACGTACATGTAGTGTATGTAATGATCAAGACGGATCCATACTTAGCCAAACATGCATTAGGTTCTCCACAGGACTATGAGGAGCAACATGTGTGACATGCTTCTCATTCCTTGAGAGGAACATCAAAGCTACCATCCTGAGAGAAACATAAGTAGTAAGGAGTCCCAATCGTAGCTCTATGCCTCCACACAATGTAGAAACATACTTGTAGTGTATGTAATGATCAAGACGGACCCATACTTAGCCAAACATACATTAGGTTCTCCACGGGACTATGAGGAGCAACATGTGTGACATGATTCTCATTCCTTCAGAGGAACATCAAAGCTACCATCTTGAGAGAAACATAAGTAGTAAGGAGTCCCAATCGTAGCTCTATGGCTCCACACAATGTAGAAACATACTTGTAGTGTATGTAATGATCAAGACGGATCCATACTTAGCCAAACATGCATTAGGTTCTCCACGGGACTATGAGGAGCAACATGTGTGACATGATTCTCATTCCTTGAGAGGAACATCAAAGCTACCATCCTGAGAGAAACATAAGTAGTAAGGAGTCCCAATCGTAGCTCTATGGCTCCACACAATGTAGAAACATACTTGTAGGGTATGTAATGATCAAGACGGACCCATACTTAGCCAAACATGCATTAGGTTATCAAAGGGACTATGAGGAGCAACATGTGTGACATGATTCTCATTCCTTGAGAGGAACATCAAAGCTACCATCCTGAGAGAAACATAAGTAGTAAGGAGTCCCAATCGTAGCTCTATGCCTCCACACAATGTAGGAACATACTTGTAGTGTATGTAATGATCAAGACGGACCCATACTTAGCCAAACATGCATTAGGTTCTCCACGGGACTATGAGGAGCAACATGTGTGACATGATTCTCATTCCTTGAGAGGAACATCAAAGCTACCATTCTGAGAGAAACATAAGTAGTAAGGAGTCCCAATCGTAGCTCTATGCCTCCACACAATGTAGAAACATACTTGTAGTGTATGTAATGATCAAGACGGACCCATACTTAGCCAAACATGCATTAGGTTCTCCAGGGGACTATGAGGACCAACATGTGTGACATGATTCTCATTCCTTGAGAGGAACATCAAAGCTACCATCCTGAGAGAAACATAAGTAGTAAGGAGTCCCAATCGTAGCTCTATGCCTCCACACAATGTAGGAACATACTTGTAGTGTATGTAATGATCAAGACGGACCCATACTTAGCCAAACATGCATTAGGTTCTCCACGGGACTATGAGGAGCAACATGTGTGACATGATTCTCATTCCTTCAGAGGAACATCAAAGCTACCATCCTGAGAGAAACATAAGTAGTAAGGAGTCTTAATCGTAGCTCTATGGCTCCACACAATGTAGAAACATACTTGTAGTGTATGTAATGATCAAGACGTATCCATACTTAGCCAAACATGCATTAGGTTTTCCACGGGACTATGAGGAGCAACATGTGTGACATGATTCTCATTCCTTGAGAGGAACATCAAAGCTACCATCCTGAGAGAAACATAAGTAGTAAGGAGTCTTAATCGTAGCTCTATGCCTCCACACAATGTAGAAACATACATGTAGTGTATGTAATGATCAAGACGGATCCATACTTAGCCAAACATGCAATAGGTTCTCCACTGGACTATGAGGAGCAACATGTGTGACATGATTCTCATTCCTTGAGAGGAACATCAAAGCTACCATCCTGAGAGAAACATAAGTAGTAAGTAGTCCCAATCGTAGCTCTATGCCTCCACACAATGTAGAAACATACTTGTAGTGTATGTAATGATCAAGACGGACCCATACTTAGCCAAACATGCATTAGGTTCTCCACGGGACTATGAGGAGCAACATGTGTGACATGATTCTCATTCCTTGAGAGGAACATCAAAGCTACCATTCTGAGAGAAACATAAGTAGTAAGGAGTCCCAATCGTAGCTCTATGCCTCCACACAATGTAGAAACATACTTGTAGTGTATGTAATGATCAAGACGGACCCATACTTAGCCAAACATGCATTAGGTTCTCCAGGGGACTATGAGGACCAACATGTGTGACATGATTCTCATTCCTTGAGAGGAACATCAAAGCTACCATCCTGAGAGAAACATAAGTAGTAAGGAGTCCCAATCGTAGCTCTATGCCTCCACACAATGTAGAAACATACTTGTAGTGTATGTAATGATCAAGACGGACCCATACTTAGCCAAACATGCATTAGGTTCTCCAGGGGACTATGAGGACCAACATGAGGAGCAACATGTGTGACATGATTCTCATTCCTTGAGAGGAACATCAAAGCTACCATCCTGAGAGAAACATAAGTAGTAAGGAGTCCCAATCGTAGCTCTATGCCTCCACACAATGTAGGAACATACTTGTAGTGTATGTAATGATCAAGACTGACCCATACTTAGCCAAACATGCATTAGGTTCTCCACGGGACTATGAGGAGCAACATGTGTGACATGATTCTCATTCCTTGAGAGGAACATCAAAGCTACCATTCTGAGAGAAACATAAGTAGTAAGGAGTCCCAATCGTAGCTCTATGCCTCCACACAATGTAGAAACATACTTGTAGTGTATGTAATGATCAAGACGGACCCATACTTAGCCAAACATGCATTAGGTTCTCCAGGGGACTATGAGGACCAACTTGTGTGACATGATTCTCATTCCTTGAGAGGAACATCAAAGCTACCATCCTGAGAGAAACATAAGTAGTAAGGAGTCCCAATCGTAGCTCTATGCCTCCACACAATGTAGGAACATACTTGTAGTGTATGTAATGATCAAGACGGACCCATACTTAGCCAAACATGCATTAGGTTTTCCACGGGACTATGAGGAGCAACATGTGTGACATGATTCTCATTCCTTGAGAGGAACATCAAAGCTACCATCCTGAGAGAAACATAAGTAGTAAGGAGTCTTAATCGTAGCTCTATGCCTCCACACAATGTAGAAACATACATGTAGTGTATGTAATGATCAAGACGGATCCATACTTAGCCAAACATGCAATAGGTTCTCCACTGGACTATGAGGAGCAACATGTGTGACATGATTCTCATTCCTTGAGAGGAACATCAAAGCTACCATCCTGAGAGAAACATAAGTAGTAAGGAGTCCCAATCGTAGCTCTATGGCTCCACACAATATAGAAACATACTTGTAGTGTATGTAATGATCAAGACGGACCCATACTTAGCCAAACATGCATTAGGTTCTCCATGGGACTATGAGGAGCAACATGTGTGACATGATTCTCATTCCTTGAGAGGAACATCAAAGCTACCATCCAGAGAGAAACATAAGTAGTAAGGAGTCCCAATCGTAGCTCTATGCCTCCACACAATGTAGAAACGTACATGTAGTGTATGTAATGATCAAGACGGATCCATACTTAGCCAAACATGCATTAGGTTCTCCACAGGACTATGAGGAGCAACATGTGTGACATGCTTCTCATTCCTTGAGAGGAACATCAAAGCTACCATCCTGAGAGAAACATAAGTAGTAAGGAGTCCCAATCGTAGCTCTATGCCTCCACACAATGTAGAAACATACTTGTAGTGTATGTAATGATCAAGACGGACCCATACTTAGCCAAACATACATTAGGTTCTCCACGGGACTATGAGGAGCAACATGTGTGACATGATTCTCATTCCTTCAGAGGAACATCAAAGCTACCATCTTGAGAGAAACATAAGTAGTAAGGAGTCCCAATCGTAGCTCTATGGCTCCACACAATGTAGAAACATACTTGTAGTGTATGTAATGATCAAGACGGATCCATACTTAGCCAAACATGCATTAGGTTCTCCACTGGACTATGAGGAGCAACATGTGTGACATGATTCTCATTCCTTGAGAGGAACATCAAAGCTACCATCCTGAGAGAAACATAAGTAGTAAGGAGTCCCAATCGTAGCTCTATGGCTCCACACAATGTAGAAACATACTTGTAGGGTATGTAATGATCAAGACGGACCCATACTTAGCCAAACATGCATTAGGTTATCAAAGGGACTATGAGGAGCAACATGTGTGACATGATTCTCATTCCTTGAGAGGAACATCAAAGCTACCATCCTGAGAGAAACATAAGTAGTAAGGAGTCCCAATCGTAGCTCTATGCCTCCACACAATGTAGGAACATACTTGTAGTGTATGTAATGATCAAGACGGACCCATACTTAGCCAAACATGCATTAGGTTCTCCACGGGACTATGAGGAGCAACATGTGTGACATGATTCTCATTCCTTGAGAGGAACATCAAAGCTACCATTCTGAGAGAAACATAAGTAGTAAGGAGTCCCAATCGTAGCTCTATGCCTCCACACAATGTAGAAACATACATGTACTGTATGTAATGATCAAGACGGATCCATACTTAGCCAAACATGCATTAGGTTCTCCACGGGACTATGAGGACCAACATGTGTGACATGATTCTCATTCCTTGAGAGGAACATCAAAGCTACCATCCTGAGAGAAACATAAGTAGTAAGGAGTCCCAAT
This sequence comes from Erythrophleum ivorense, assembly GCA_026724425.1. Taxonomy (NCBI): domain Eukaryota; kingdom Viridiplantae; phylum Streptophyta; class Magnoliopsida; order Fabales; family Fabaceae; genus Erythrophleum; species Erythrophleum ivorense. The sequence goes on along the minus strand of JAIUCV010000066.1, from coordinate 9,377,907 downwards.
CGTAGCTCTATGCCTCCACACAATGTAGGAACATACTTGTAGTGTATGTAATGATCAAGACGGACCCATACTTAGCCAAACATGCATTAGGTTCTCCACGGGACTATGAGGAGCAACATGTGTGACATGATTCTCATTCCTTTAGAGGAACATCAAAGCTACCATCCTGAGAGAAACATAAGTAGTAAGGAGTCTTAATCGTAGCTCTATGGCTCCACACAATGTAGAAACATACTTGTAGTGTATGTAATGATCAAGACGTATCCATACTTAGCCAAACATGCATTAGGTTTTCCACGGGACTATAAGGAGCAACATGTGTGACATGATTCTCATTCCTTGAGAGGAACATCAAAGCTACCATCCTGAGAGAAACATAAGTAGTAAGGAGTCCCAATCGTAGCTCTATGGCTCCACACAATATAGAAACATACTTGTAGTGTATGTAATGATCAAGACGGACCCATACTTAGCCAAACATGCATTAGGTTCTCCACGGGACTATGAGGAGCAACATGTGTGACATGATTCTCATTCCTTGAGAGGAACATCAAAGCTACCATCCTGAGAGAAACATAAGTAGTAAGGAGTCCCAATCGTAGCTCTATGGCTCCACACAATATAGAAACATACTTGTAGTGTATGTAATGATCAAGACGGACCCATACTTAGCCAAACATGCATTAGGTTCTCCATGGGACTATGAGGAGCAACATGTGTGACATGATTCTCATTCCTTGAGAGGAACATCAAAGCTACCATCCAGAGAGAAACATAAGTAGTAAGGAGTCCCAATCGTAGCTCTATGCCTCCACACAATGTAGAAACGTACATGTAGTGTATGTAATGATCAAGACGGATCCATACTTAGCCAAACATGCATTAGGTTCTCCACAGGACTATGAGGAGCAACATGTGTGACATGCTTCTCATTCCTTGAGAGGAACATCAAAGCTACCATCCTGAGAGAAACATAAGTAGTAAGGAGTCCCAATCGTAGCTCTATGCCTCCACACAATGTAGAAACATACTTGTTGTGTATGTAATGATCAAGACGGACCCATACTTAGCCAAACATACATTAGGTTCTCCACGGGACTATGAGGAGCAACATGTGTGACATGATTCTCATTCCTTCAGAGGAACATCAAAGCTACCATCTTGAGAGAAACATAAGTAGTAAGGAGTCCCAATCGTAGCTCTATGGCTCCACACAATGTAGAAACATACTTGTAGTGTATGTAATGATCAAGACGGATCCATACTTAGCCAAACATGCATTAGGTTCTCCACGGGACTATGAGGAGCAACATGTGTGACATGATTCTCATTCCTTGAGAGGAACATCAAAGCTACCATCCTGAGAGAAACATAAGTAGTAAGGAGTCCCAATCGTAGCTCTATGGCTCCACACAATGTAGAAACATACTTGTAGGGTATGTAATGATCAAGACGGACCCATACTTAGCCAAACATGCATTAGGTTATCAAAGGGACTATGAGGAGCAACATGTGTGACATGATTCTCATTCCTTGAGAGGAACATCAAAGCTACCATCCTGAGAGAAACATAAGTAGTAAGGAGTCCCAATCGTAGCTCTATGCCTCCACACAATGTAGGAACATACTTGTAGTGTATGTAATGATCAAGACGGACCCATACTTAGCCAAACATGCATTAGGTTCTCCACGGGACTATGAGGAGCAACATGTGTGACATGATTCTCATTCCTTCAGAGGAACATCAAAGCTACCATCCTGAGAGAAACATAAGTAGTAAGGAGTCCCAATCGTAGCTCTATGGCTCCACACAATGTAGAAACATACTTGTAGTGTATGTAATGATCAAGACGTATCCATACTTAGCCAAACATGCATTAGGTTCTCCACGGGACTATGAGGAGCAACATGTGTGACATGATTCTCATTCCTTGAGAGGAACATCAAAGTTACCATCCTGAGAGAAACATAAGTAGTAAGGAGACCCAATCGTAGCTCTATGGCTCCACACAATATAGAAACATACTTGTAGTGTATGTAATGATCAAGACGGACCCATACTTAGCCAAACATGCATTAGGTTCTCCATGGGACTATGAGGAGCAACATGTGTGACATGATTCTCATTCCTTGAGAGGAACATCAAAGCTACCATCCAGAGAGAAACATAAGTAGTAAGGAGTCCCAATCGTAGCTCTATGCCTCCACACAATGTAGAAACGTACATGTAGTGTATGTAATGATCAAGACGGATCCATACTTAGCCAAACATGCATTAGGTTCTCCACAGGACTATGAGGAGCAACATGTGTGACATGCTTCTCATTCCTTGAGAGGAACATCAAAGCTACCATCCTGAGAGAAACATAAGTAGTAAGGAGTCCCAATCGTAGCTCTATGCCTCCACACAATGTAGAAACATACTTGTAGTGTATGTAATGATCAAGACAGATCCATACTTAGCCAAACATGTATTAGGTTCTCCACGGGACTATGAGGAGCAACATGTGTGACATGATTCTCATTCCTTGATAGGAACATCAAAGCTACCATCCTGAGAGAAACATAAGTAGTAAGGAGACCCAATCGTAGCTCTATGGCTCCACACAATGTAGAAACATACTTGTAGTGTATGTAATGATCAAGACGGACCCATACTTAGCCAAACATGCATTAGGTTCTCCATGGGACTATGAGGAGCAACATGTGTGACATGATTCTCATTCCTTGAGAGGAACATCAAAGCTACTATCCTGAGAGAAACATAAGTAGTAAGGAGTCTCAATCGTAGCTCTATGGCTCCACACAATGTAGAAACATACTTGTAGTGTATGTAATGATCAAGACGGACCCATACTTAGCCAAACATGCATTAGGTTATCAAAGGGACTATGAGGAGCAACATGTGTGACATGATTCTCATTCCTTGAGAGGAACATCAAAGCTACCATCCTGAGAGAAACATAAGTAGTAAGGAGTCCCAATCGTAGCTCTATGCCTCCACACAATGTAGAAACATACTTGTAGTGTATGTAATGATCAAGACGGACCCATACTTAGCCAAACATGCATTAGGTTCTCCAGGGGACTATGAGGACCAACATGTGTAACATGATTCTCATTCCTTGAGAGGAACATCAAAGCTACCATCCTGAGAGAAACATAAGTAGTAAGGAGTCCCAATCGTAGCTCTATGCCTCCACACAATGTAGGAACATACTTGTAGTGTATGTAATGATCAAGACGGACCAATACTTAGCCAAACATGCATTAGGTTCTCCACAGGACTATGAGGAGCAACATGTGTGACATGATTCTCATTCCTTGAGAGGAACATCAAAGCTACCATCCTGAGAGAAACATAAGTAGTAAGGAGTCCCAATCGTAGCTCTATGCCTCCACACAATGTAGAAACATACTTGTAGTGTATGTAATGATCAAGACGGACCCATACTTAGCCAAACATGCATTAGGTTCTCCAGGGGACTATGAGGACCAACATGTGTGACATGATTCTCATTCCTTGAGAGGAACATCAAAGCTACCATCCTGAGAGAAACATAAGTAGTAAGGAGTCCCAATCGTAGCTCTATGCCTCCACACAATGTAGGAACATACTTGTAGTGTATGTAATGATCAAGACGGACCCATACTTAGCCAAACATGCTTTAGGTTCTCCACGGGACTATGAGGACCAACATGTGTGACATGATTCTCATTCCTTCAGAGGAACATCAAAGCTACCATCCTGAGAGAAACATAAGTAGTAAGGAGTCCCAATCGTAGCTCTATGGCTCCACACAATGTAGAAACATACTTGTAGTGTATGTAATGATCAAGACGTATCCATACTTAGCCAAACATGCATTAGGTTCTCCACGGGACTATGAGGAGCAACATGTGTGACATGATTCTCATTCCTTGAGAGGAACATCAAAGTTACCATCCTGAGAGAAACATAAGTAGTAAGGAGACCCAATCGTAGCTCTATGGCTCCACACAATATAGAAACATACTTGTAGTGTATGTAATGATCAAGACGGACCCATACTTAGCCAAACATGCATTAGGTTCTCCAGGGGACTATGAGGACCAACTTGTGTGACATGATTCTCATTCCTTGAGAGGAACATCAAAGCTACCATCCTGAGAGAAACATAAGTAGTAAGGAGTCCCAATCGTAGCTCTATGCCTCCACACAATGTAGGAACATACTTGTAGTGTATGTAATGATCAAGACGGACCCATACTTAGCCAAACATGCATTAGGTTCTCCACGGGACTATGAGGAGCAACATGTGTGACATGATTCTCATTCCTTCAGAGGAACATCAAAGCTACCATCCTGAGAGAAACATAAGTAGTAAGGAGTCTTAATCGTAGCTCTATGGCTCCACACAATGTAGAAACATACTTGTAGTGTATGTAATGATCAAGACGTATCCATACTTAGCCAAACATGCATTAGGTTTTCCACGGGACTATGAGGAGCAACATGTGTGACATGATTCTCATTCCTTGAGAGGAACATCAAAGCTACCATCCTGAGAGAAACATAAGTAGTAAGGAGTCTTAATCGTAGCTCTATGCCTCCACACAATGTAGAAACATACATGTAGTGTATGTAATGATCAAGACGGATCCATACTTAGCCAAACATGCAATAGGTTCTCCACTGGACTATGAGGAGCAACATGTGTGACATGATTCTCATTCCTTGAGAGGAACATCAAAGCTACCATCCTGAGAGAAACATAAGTAGTAAGGAGTCCCAATCGTAGCTCTATGGCTCCACACAATATAGAAACATACTTGTAGTGTATGTAATGATCAAGACGGACCCATACTTAGCCAAACATGCATTAGGTTCTCCATGGGACTATGAGGAGCAACATGTGTGACATGATTCTCATTCCTTGAGAGGAACATCAAAGCTACCATCCAGAGAGAAACATAAGTAGTAAGGAGTCCCAATCGTAGCTCTATGCCTCCACACAATGTAGAAACGTACATGTAGTGTATGTAATGATCAAGACGGATCCATACTTAGCCAAACATGCATTAGGTTCTCCACAGGACTATGAGGAGCAACATGTGTGACATGCTTCTCATTCCTTGAGAGGAACATCAAAGCTACCATCCTGAGAGAAACATAAGTAGTAAGGAGTCCCAATCGTAGCTCTATGCCTCCACACAATGTAGAAACATACTTGTAGTGTATGTAATGATCAAGACGGACCCATACTTAGCCAAACATGCATTAGGTTATCAAAGGGACTATGAGGAGCAACATGTGTGACATGATTCTCATTCCTTGAGAGGAACATCAAAGCTACCATCCTGAGAGAAACATAAGTAGTAAGGAGTCCCAATCGTAGCTCTATGCCTCCACACAATGTAGGAACATACTTGTAGTGTATGTAATGATCAAGACGGACCCATACTTAGCCAAACATGCATTAGGTTCTCCACGGGACTATGAGGAGCAACATGTGTGACATGATTCTCATTCCTTGAGAGGAACATCAAAGCTACCATTCTGAGAGAAACATAAGTAGTAAGGAGTCCCAATCGTAGCTCTATGCCTCCACACAATGTAGAAACATACATGTACTGTATGTAATGATCAAGACGGATCCATACTTAGCCAAACATGCATTAGGTTCTCCACGGGACTATGAGGACCAACATGTGTGACATGATTCTCATTCCTTGAGAGGAACATCAAAGCTACCATCCTGAGAGAAACATAAGTAGTAAGGAGTCCCAATCGTAGCTCTATGCCTCCACACAATGTAGGAACATACTTGTAGTGTATGTAATGATCAAGACGGACCCATACTTAGCCAAACATGCATTAGGTTCTCCACGGGACTATGAGGAGCAACATGTGTGACATGATTCTCATTCCTTTAGAGGAACATCAAAGCTACCATCCTGAGAGAAACATAAGTAGTAAGGAGTCTTAATCGTAGCTCTATGGCTCCACACAATGTAGAAACATACTTGTAGTGTATGTAATGATCAAGACGTATCCATACTTAGCCAAACATGCATTAGGTTTTCCACGGGACTATGAGGAGCAACATGTGTGACATGATTCTCATTCCTTGAGAGGAACATCAAAGCTACCATCCTGAGAGAAACATAAGTAGTAAGGAGTCCCAATCGTAGCTCTATGGCTCCACACAATATAGAAACATACTTGTAGTGTATGTAATGATCAAGACGGACCCATACTTAGCCAAACATGCATTAGGTTCTCCACGGGACTATGAGGAGCAACATGTGTGACATGATTCTCATTCCTTGAGAGGAACATCAAAGCTACCATCCTGAGAGAAACATAAGTAGTAAGGAGTCCCAATCGTAGCTCTATGGCTCCACACAATATCGAAACATACTTGTAGTGTATGTAATGATCAAGACGGACCCATACTTAGCCAAACATGCATTAGGTTCTCCATGGGACTATGAGGAGCAACATGTGTGACATGATTCTCATTCCTTGAGAGGAACATCAAAGCTACCATCCAGAGAGAAACATAAGTAGTAAGGAGTCCCAATTGTAGCTCTATGCCTCCACACAATGTAGAAACGTACATGTAGTGTATGTAATGATCAAGACGGATCCATACTTAGCCAAACATGCATTAGGTTCTCCACAGGACTATGAGGAGCAACATGTGTGACATGCTTCTCATTCCTTGAGAGGAACATCAAAGCTACCATCCTGAGAGAAACATAAGTAGTAAGGAGTCCCAATCGTAGCTCTATGCCTCCACACAATGTAGAAACATACTTGTAGTGTATGTAATGATCAAGACGGACCCATACTTAGCCAAACATACATTAGGTTCTCCACGGGACTATGAGGAGCAACATGTGTGACATGATTCTCATTCCTTCAGAGGAACATCAAAGCTACCATCTTGAGAGAAACATAAGTAGTAAGGAGTCCCAATCGTAGCTCTATGGCTCCACACAATGTAGAAACATACTTGTAGTGTATGTAATGATCAAGACGGATCCATACTTAGCCAAACATGCATTAGGTTCTCCACGGGACTATGAGGAGCAACATGTGTGACATGATTCTCATTCCTTGAGAGGAACATCAAAGCTACCATCCTGAGAGAAACATAAGTAGTAAGGAGTCCCAATCGTAGCTCTATGGCTCCACACAATGTAGAAACATACTTGTAGGGTATGTAATGATCAAGACGGACCCATACTTAGCCAAACATGCATTAGGTTATCAAAGGGACTATGAGGAGCAACATGTGTGACATGATTCTCATTCCTTGAGAGGAACATCAAAGCTACCATCCTGAGAGAAACATAAGTAGTAAGGAGTCCCAATCGTAGCTCTATGCCTCCACACAATGTAGGAACATACTTGTAGTGTATGTAATGATCAAGACGGACCCATACTTAGCCAAACATGCATTAGGTTCTCCACGGGACTATGAGGAGCAACATGTGTGACATGATTCTCATTCCTTCAGAGGAACATCAAAGCTACCATCCTGAGAGAAACATAAGTAGTAAGGAGTCCCAATCGTAGCTCTATGGCTCCACACAATGTAGAAACATACTTGTAGTGTATGTAATGATCAAGACGTATCCATACTTAGCCAAACATGCATTAGGTTCTCCACGGGACTATGAGGAGCAACATGTGTGACATGATTCTCATTCCTTGAGAGGAACATCAAAGTTACCATCCTGAGAGAAACATAAGTAGTAAGGAGACCCAATCGTAGCTCTATGGCTCCACACAATATAGAAACATACTTGTAGTGTATGTAATGATCAAGACGGACCCATACTTAGCCAAACATGCATTAGGTTCTCCATGGGACTATGAGGAGCAACATGTGTGACATGATTCTCATTCCTTGAGAGGAACATCAAAGCTACCATCCAGAGAGAAACATAAGTAGTAAGGAGTCCCAATCGTAGCTCTATGCCTCCACACAATGTAGAAACGTACATGTAGTGTATGTAATGATCAAGACGGATCCATACTTAGCCAAACATGCATTAGGTTCTCCACAGGACTATGAGGAGCAACATGTGTGACATGCTTCTCATTCCTTGAGAGGAACATCAAAGCTACCATCCTGAGAGAAACATAAGTAGTAAGGAGTCCCAATCGTAGCTCTATGCCTCCACACAATGTAGAAACATACTTGTAGTGTATGTAATGATCAAGACAGATCCATACTTAGCCAAACATGTATTAGGTTCTCCACGGGACTATGAGGAGCAACATGTGTGACATGATTCTCATTCCTTGATAGGAACATCAAAGCTACCATCCTGAGAGAAACATAAGTAGTAAGGAGACCCAATCGTAGCTCTATGGCTCCACACAATGTAGAAACATACTTGTAGTGTATGTAATGATCAAGACGGACCCATACTTAGCCAAACATGCATTAGGTTCTCCATGGGACTATGAGGAGCAACATGTGTGACATGATTCTCATTCCTTGAGAGGAACATCAAAGCTACCATCCTGAGAGAAACATAAGTAGTAAGGAGTCTCAATCGTAGCTCTATGGCTCCACACAATGTAGAAACATACTTGTAGTGTATGTAATGATCAAGACGGACCCATACTTAGCCAAACATGCATTAGGTTATCAAAGGGACTATGAGGAGCAACATGTGTGACATGATTCTCATTCCTTGAGAGGAACATCAAAGCTACCATCCTGAGAGAAACATAAGTAGTAAGGAGTCCCAATCGTAGCTCTATGCCTCCACACAATGTAGAAACATACTTGTAGTGTATGTAATGATCAAGACGGACCCATACTTAGCCAAACATGCATTAGGTTCTCCAGGGGACTATGAGGACCAACATGTGTAACATGATTCTCATTCCTTGAGAGGAACATCAAAGCTACCATCCTGAGAGAAACATAAGTAGTAAGGAGTCCCAATCGTAGCTCTATGCCTCCACACAATGTAGGAACATACTTGTAGTGTATGTAATGATCAAGACGGACCAATACTTAGCCAAACATGCATTAGGTTCTCCACAGGACTATGAGGAGCAACATGTGTGACATGATTCTCATTCCTTGAGAGGAACATCAAAGCTACCATCCTGAGAGAAACATAAGTAGTAAGGAGTCCCAATCGTAGCTCTATGCCTCCACACAATGTAGAAACATACTTGTAGTGTATGTAATGATCAAGACGGACCCATACTTAGCCAAACATGCATTAGGTTCTCCAGGGGACTATGAGGACCAACATGTGTGACATGATTCTCATTCCTTGAGAGGAACATCAAAGCTACCATCCTGAGAGAAACATAAGTAGTAAGGAGTCCCAATCGTAGCTCTATGCCTCCACACAATGTAGGAACATACTTGTAGTGTATGTAATGATCAAGACGGACCCATACTTAGCCAAACATGCATTAGGTTCTCCACGGGACTATGAGGACCAACATGTGTGACATGATTCTCATTCCTTCAGAGGAACATCAAAGCTACCATCCTGAGAGAAACATAAGTAGTAAGGAGTCCCAATCGTAGCTCTATGGCTCCACACAATGTAGAAACATACTTGTAGTGTATGTAATGATCAAGACGTATCCATACTTAGCCAAACATGCATTAGGTTCTCCACGGGACTATGAGGAGCAACATGTGTGACATGATTCTCATTCCTTGAGAGGAACATCAAAGTTACCATCCTGAGAGAAACATAAGTAGTAAGGAGACCCAATCGTAGCTCTATGGCTCCACACAATATAGAAACATACTTGTAGTGTATGTAATGATCAAGACGGACCCATACTTAGCCAAACATGCATTAGGTTCTCCATGGGACTATGAGGAGCAACATGTGTGACATGATTCTCATTCCTTGAGAGGAACATCAAAGCTACCATCCTGAGAGAAACATAAGTAGTAAGGAGTCCCAATCGTAGCTCTATGCCTCCACACAATGTAGAAACGTACATGTAGTGTATGTAATGATCAAGACGGATCCATACTTAGCCAAACATGCATTAGGTTCTCCACAGGACTATGAGGAGCAACATGTGTGACATGCTTCTCATTCCTTGAGAGGAACATCAAAGCTACCATCCTGAGAGAAACATAAGTAGTAAGGAGTCCCAATCGTAGCTCTATGCCTCCACACAATGTAGAAACATACTTGTAGTGTATGTAATGATCAAGACGGACCCATACTTAGCCAAACATACATTAGGTTCTCCACGGGACTATGAGGAGCAACATGTGTGACATGATTCTCATTCCTTCAGAGGAACATCAAAGCTACCATCTTGAGAGAAACATAAGTAGTAAGGAGTCCCAATCGTAGCTCTATGGCTCCACACAATGTAGAAACATACTTGTAGTGTATGTAATGATCAAGACGGATCCATACTTAGCCAAACATGCATTAGGTTCTCCACGGGACTATGAGGAGCAACATGTGTGACATGATTCTCATTCCTTGAGAGGAACATCAAAGCTACCATCCTGAGAGAAACATAAGTAGTAAGGAGTCCCAATCGTAGCTCTATGGCTCCACACAATGTAGAAACATACTTGTAGGGTATGTAATGATCAAGACGGACCCATACTTAGCCAAACATGCATTAGGTTATCAAAGGGACTATGAGGAGCAACATGTGTGACATGATTCTCATTCCTTGAGAGGAACATCAAAGCTACCATCCTGAGAGAAACATAAGTAGTAAGGAGTCCCAATCGTAGCTCTATGCCTCCACACAATGTAGGAACATACTTGTAGTGTATGTAATGATCAAGACGGACCCATACTTAGCCAAACATGCATTAGGTTCTCCACGGGACTATGAGGAGCAACATGTGTGACATGATTCTCATTCCTTCAGAGGAACATCAAAGCTACCATCCTGAGAGAAACATAAGTAGTAAGGAGTCCCAATCGTAGCTCTATGGCTCCACACAATGTAGAAACATACTTGTAGTGTATGTAATGATCAAGACGTATCCATACTTAGCCAAACATGCATTAGGTTCTCCACGGGACTATGAGGAGCAACATGTGTGACATGATTCTCATTCCTTGAGAGGAACATCAAAGTTACCATCCTGAGAGAAACATAAGTAGTAAGGAGACCCAATCGTAGCTCTATGGCTCCACACAATATAGAAACATACTTGTAGTGTATGTAATGATCAAGACGGACCCATACTTAGCCAAACATGCATTAGGTTCTCCATGGGACTATGAGGAGCAACATGTGTGACATGATTCTCATTCCTTGAGAGGAACATCAAAGCTACCATCCAGAGAGAAACATAAGTAGTAAGGAGTCCCAATCGTAGCTCTATGCCTCCACACAATGTAGAAACGTACATGTAGTGTATGTAATGATCAAGACGGATCCATACTTAGCCAAACATGCATTAGGTTCTCCACAGGACTATGAGGAGCAACATGTGTGACATGCTTCTCATTCCTTGAGAGGAACATCAAAGCTACCATCCTGAGAGAAACATAAGTAGTAAGGAGTCCCAATCGTAGCTCTATGCCTCCACACAATGTAGAAACATACTTGTAGTGTATGTAATGATCAAGACAGATCCATACTTAGCCAAACATGTATTAGGTTCTCCACGGGACTATGAGGAGCAACATGTGTGACATGATTCTCATTCCTTGATAGGAACATCAAAGCTACCATCCTGAGAGAAACATAAGTAGTAAGGAGACCCAATCGTAGCTCTATGGCTCCACACAATGTAGAAACATACTTGTAGTGTATGTAATGATCAAGACGGACCCATACTTAGCCAAACATGCATTAGGTTCTCCATGGGACTATGAGGAGCAACATGTGTGACATGATTCTCATTCCTTGAGAGGAACATCAAAGCTACCATCCTGAGAGAAACATAAGTAGTAAGGAGTCTCAATCGTAGCTCTATGGCTCCACACAATGTAGAAACATACTTGTAGTGTATGTAATGATCAAGACGGACCCATACTTAGCCAAACATGCATTAGGTTATCAAAGGGACTATGAGGAGCAACATGTGTGACATGATTCTCATTCCTTGAGAGGAACATCAAAGCTACCATCCTGAGAGAAACATAAGTAGTAAGGAGTCCCAATCGTAGCTCTATGCCTCCACACAATGTAGAAACATACTTGTAGTGTATGTAATGATCAAGACGGACCCATACTTAGCGAAACATGCATTAGGTTCTCCAGGGGACTATGAGGACCAACATGTGTAACATGATTCTCATTCCTTGAGAGGAACATCAAAGCTACCATCCTGAGAGAAACATAAGTAGTAAGGAGTCCCAATCGTAGCTCTATGCCTCCACACAATGTAGGAACATACTTGTAGTGTATGTAATGATCAAGACGGACCAATACTTAGCCAAACATGCATTAGGTTCTCCACAGGACTATGAGGAGCAACATGTGTGACATGATTCTCATTCCTTGAGAGGAACATCAAAGCTACCATCCTGAGAGAAACATAAGTAGTAAGGAGTCCCAATCGTAGCTCTATGCCTCCACACAATGTAGAAACATACTTGTAGTGTATGTAATGATCAAGACGGACCCATACTTAGCCAAACATGCATTAGGTTCTCCAGGGGACTATGAGGACCAACATGTGTGACATGATTCTCATTCCTTGAGAGGAACATCAAAGCTACCATCCTGAGAGAAACATAAGTAGTAAGGAGTCCCAATCGTAGCTCTATGCCTCCACACAATGTAGGAACATACTTGTAGTGTATGTAATGATCAAGACGGACCCATACTTAGCCAAACATGCATTAGGTTCTCCACGGGACTATGAGGACCAACATGTGTGACATGATTCTCATTCCTTCAGAGGAACATCAAAGCTACCATCCTGAGAGAAACATAAGTAGTAAGGAGTCCCAATCGTAGCTCTATGGCTCCACACAATGTAGAAACATACTTGTAGTGTATGTAATGATCAAGACGTATCCATACTTAGCCAAACATGCATTAGGTTCTCCACGGGACTATGAGGAGCAACATGTGTGACATGATTCTCATTCCTTGAGAGGAACATCAAAGCTACCATCCTGAGAGAAACATAAGTAGTAAGGAGTCCCAATCGTAGCTCTATGCCTCCACACAATGTAGGAACATACTTGTAGTGTATGTAATGATCAAGACGGACCAATACTTAGCCAAACATGCATTAGGTTCTCCACAGGACTATGAGGAGCAACATGTGTGACATGATTCTCATTCCTTGAGAGGAACATCAAAGCTACCATCCTGAGAGAAACATAAGTAGTAAGGAGTCCCAATCGTAGCTCTATGCCTCCACACAATGTAGAAACATACTTGTAGTGTATGTAATGATCAAGACGGACCCATACTTAGCCAAACATGCATTAGGTTCTCCAGGGGACTATGAGGACCAACATGTGTGACATGATTCTCATTCCTTGAGAGGAACATCAAAGCTACCATCCTGAGAGAAACATAAGTAGTAAGGAGTCCCAATCGTAGCTCTATGCCTCCACACAATGTAGGAACATACTTGTAGTGTATGTAATGATCAAGACGGACCCATACTTAGCCAAACATGCATTAGGTTCTCCACGGGACTATGAGGACCAACATGTGTGACATGATTCTCATTCCTTCAGAGGAACATCAAAGCTACCATCCTGAGAGAAACATAAGTAGTAAGGAGTCCCAATCGTAGCTCTATGGCTCCACACAATGTAGAAACATACTTGTAGTGTATGTAATGATCAAGACGTATCCATACTTAGCCAAACATGCATTAGGTTCTCCACGGGACTATGAGGAGCAACATGTGTGACATGATTCTCATTCCTTGAGAGGAACATCAAAGTTACCATCCTGAGAGAAACATAAGTAGTAAGGAGACCCAATCGTAGCTCTATGGCTCCACACAATATAGAAACATACTTGTAGTGTATGTAATGATCAAGACGGACCCATACTTAGCCAAACATGCATTAGGTTCTCCATGGGACTATGAGGAGCAACATGTGTGACATGATTCTCATTCCTTGAGAGGAACATCAAAGCTACCATCCTGAGAGAAACATAAGTAGTAAGGAGTCCCAATCGTAGCTCTATGCCTCCACACAATGTAGAAACGTACATGTAGTGTATGTAATGATCAAGACGGATCCATACTTAGCCAAACATGCATTAGGTTCTCCACAGGACTATGAGGAGCAACATGTGTGACATGCTTCTCATTCCTTGAGAGGAACATCAAAGCTACCATCCTGAGAGAAACATAAGTAGTAAGGAGTCCCAATCGTAGCTCTATGCCTCCACACAATGTAGAAACATACTTGTAGTGTATGTAATGATCAAGACGGACCCATACTTAGCCAAACATACATTAGGTTCTCCACGGGACTATGAGGAGCAACATGTGTGACATGATTCTCATTCCTTCAGAGGAACATCAAAGCTACCATCTTGAGAGAAACATAAGTAGTAAGGAGTCCCAATCGTAGCTCTATGGCTCCACACAATGTAGAAACATACTTGTAGTGTATGTAATGATCAAGACGGATCCATACTTAGCCAAACATGCATTAGGTTCTCCACGGGACTATGAGGAGCAACATGTGTGACATGATTCTCATTCCTTGAGAGGAACATCAAAGCTACCATCCTGAGAGAAACATAAGTAGTAAGGAGTCCCAATCGTAGCTCTATGGCTCCACACAATGTAGAAACATACTTGTAGGGTATGTAATGATCAAGACGGACCCATACTTAGCCAAACATGCATTAGGTTATCAAAGGGACTATGAGGAGCAACATGTGTGACATGATTCTCATTCCTTGAGAGGAACATCAAAGCTACCATCCTGAGAGAAACATAAGTAGTAAGGAGTCCCAATCGTAGCTCTATGCCTCCACACAATGTAGGAACATACTTGTAGTGTATGTAATGATCAAGACGGACCCATACTTAGCCAAACATGCATTAGGTTCTCCACGGGACTATGAGGAGCAACATGTGTGACATGATTCTCATTCCTTCAGAGGAACATCAAAGCTACCATCCTGAGAGAAACATAAGTAGTAAGGAGTCCCAATCGTAGCTCTATGGCTCCACACAATGTAGAAACATACTTGTAGTGTATGTAATGATCAAGACGTATCCATACTTAGCCAAACATGCATTAGGTTCTCCACGGGACTATGAGGAGCAACATGTGTGACATGATTCTCATTCCTTGAGAGGAACATCAAAGTTACCATCCTGAGAGAAACATAAGTAGTAAGGAGACCCAATCGTAGCTCTATGGCTCCACACAATATAGAAACATACTTGTAGTGTATGTAATGATCAAGACGGACCCATACTTAGCCAAACATGCATTAGGTTCTCCATGGGACTATGAGGAGCAACATGTGTGACATGATTCTCATTCCTTGAGAGGAACATCAAAGCTACCATCCAGAGAGAAACATAAGTAGTAAGGAGTCCCAATCGTAGCTCTATGCCTCCACACAATGTAGAAACGTACATGTAGTGTATGTAATGATCAAGACGGATCCATACTTAGCCAAACATGCATTAGGTTCTCCACAGGACTATGAGGAGCAACATGTGTGACATGCTTCTCATTCCTTGAGAGGAACATCAAAGCTACCATCCTGAGAGAAACATAAGTAGTAAGGAGTCCCAATCGTAGCTCTATGCCTCCACACAATGTAGAAACATACTTGTAGTGTATGTAATGATCAAGACGGACCCATACTTAGCCAAACATGCATTAGGTTCTCCAGGGGACTATGAGGACCAACATGTGTGACATGATTCTCATTCCTTGAGAGGAACATCAAAGCTACCATCCTGAGAGAAACATAAGTAGTAAGGAGTCCCAATCGTAGCTCTATGCCTCCACACAATGTAGGAACATACTTGTAGTGTATGTAATGATCAAGACGGACCCATACTTAGCCAAACATGCATTAGGTTCTCCACGGGACTATGAGGACCAACATGTGTGACATGATTCTCATTCCTTCAGAGGAACATCAAAGCTACCATCCTGAGAGAAACATAAGTAGTAAGGAGTCCCAATCGTAGCTCTATGGCTCCACACAATGTAGAAACATACTTGTAGTGTATGTAATGATCAAGACGTATCCATACTTAGCCAAACATGCATTAGGTTCTCCACGGGACTATGAGGAGCAACATGTGTGACATGATTCTCATTCCTTGAGAGGAACATCAAAGCTACCATCCTGAGAGAAACATAAGTAGTAAGGAGTCCCAATCGTAGCTCTATGCCTCCACACAATGTAGGAACATACTTGTAGTGTATGTAATGATCAAGACGGACCAATACTTAGCCAAACATGCATTAGGTTCTCCACAGGACTATGAGGAGCAACATGTGTGACATGATTCTCATTCCTTGAGAGGAACATCAAAGCTACCATCCTGAGAGAAACATAAGTAGTAAGGAGTCCCAATCGTAGCTCTATGCCTCCACACAATGTAGAAACATACTTGTAGTGTATGTAATGATCAAGACGGACCCATACTTAGCCAAACATGCATTAGGTTCTCCAGGGGACTATGAGGACCAACATGTGTGACATGATTCTCATTCCTTGAGAGGAACATCAAAGCTACCATCCTGAGAGAAACATAAGTAGTAAGGAGTCCCAATCGTAGCTCTATGCCTCCACACAATGTAGGAACATACTTGTAGTGTATGTAATGATCAAGACGGACCCATACTTAGCCAAACATGCATTAGGTTCTCCACGGGACTATGAGGACCAACATGTGTGACATGATTCTCATTCCTTCAGAGGAACATCAAAGCTACCATCCTGAGAGAAACATAAGTAGTAAGGAGTCCCAATCGTAGCTCTATGGCTCCACACAATGTAGAAACATACTTGTAGTGTATGTAATGATCAAGACGTATCCATACTTAGCCAAACATGCATTAGGTTCTCCACGGGACTATGAGGAGCAACATGTGTGACATGATTCTCATTCCTTGAGAGGAACATCAAAGTTACCATCCTGAGAGAAACATAAGTAGTAAGGAGACCCAATCGTAGCTCTATGGCTCCACACAATATAGAAACATACTTGTAGTGTATGTAATGATCAAGACGGACCCATACTTAGCCAAACATGCATTAGGTTCTCCATGGGACTATGAGGAGCAACATGTGTGACATGATTCTCATTCCTTGAGAGGAACATCAAAGCTACCATCCTGAGAGAAACATAAGTAGTAAGGAGTCCCAATCGTAGCTCTATGCCTCCACACAATGTAGAAACGTACATGTAGTGTATGTAATGATCAAGACGGATCCATACTTAGCCAAACATGCATTAGGTTCTCCACAGGACTATGAGGAGCAACATGTGTGACATGCTTCTCATTCCTTGAGAGGAACATCAAAGCTACCATCCTGAGAGAAACATAAGTAGTAAGGAGTCCCAATCGTAGCTCTATGCCTCCACACAATGTAGAAACATACTTGTAGTGTATGTAATGATCAAGACGGACCCATACTTAGCCAAACATACATTAGGTTCTCCACGGGACTATGAGGAGCAACATGTGTGACATGATTCTCATTCCTTCAGAGGAACATCAAAGCTACCATCTTGAGAGAAACATAAGTAGTAAGGAGTCCCAATCGTAGCTCTATGGCTCCACACAATGTAGAAACATACTTGTAGTGTATGTAATGATCAAGACGGATCCATACTTAGCCAAACATGCATTAGGTTCTCCACGGGACTATGAGGAGCAACATGTGTGACATGATTCTCATTCCTTGAGAGGAACATCAAAGCTACCATCCTGAGAGAAACATAAGTAGTAAGGAGTCCCAATCGTAGCTCTATGGCTCCACACAATGTAGAAACATACTTGTAGGGTATGTAATGATCAAGACGGACCCATACTTAGCCAAACATGCATTAGGTTATCAAAGGGACTATGAGGAGCAACATGTGTGACATGATTCTCATTCCTTGAGAGGAACATCAAAGCTACCATCCTGAGAGAAACATAAGTAGTAAGGAGTCCCAATCGTAGCTCTATGCCTCCACACAATGTAGGAACATACTTGTAGTGTATGTAATGATCAAGACGGACCCATACTTAGCCAAACATGCATTAGGTTCTCCACGGGACTATGAGGAGCAACATGTGTGACATGATTCTCATTCCTTCAGAGGAACATCAAAGCTACCATCCTGAGAGAAACATAAGTAGTAAGGAGTCCCAATCGTAGCTCTATGGCTCCACACAATGTAGAAACATACTTGTAGTGTATGTAATGATCAAGACGTATCCATACTTAGCCAAACATGCATTAGGTTCTCCACGGGACTATGAGGAGCAACATGTGTGACATGATTCTCATTCCTTGAGAGGAACATCAAAGTTACCATCCTGAGAGAAACATAAGTAGTAAGGAGACCCAATCGTAGCTCTATGGCTCCACACAATATAGAAACATACTTGTAGTGTATGTAATGATCAAGACGGACCCATACTTAGCCAAACATGCATTAGGTTCTCCATGGGACTATGAGGAGCAACATGTGTGACATGATTCTCATTCCTTGAGAGGAACATCAAAGCTACCATCCAGAGAGAAACATAAGTAGTAAGGAGTCCCAATCGTAGCTCTATGCCTCCACACAATGTAGAAACGTACATGTAGTGTATGTAATGATCAAGACGGATCCATACTTAGCCAAACATGCATTAGGTTCTCCACAGGACTATGAGGAGCAACATGTGTGACATGCTTCTCATTCCTTGAGAGGAACATCAAAGCTACCATCCTGAGAGAAACATAAGTAGTAAGGAGTCCCAATCGTAGCTCTATGCCTCCACACAATGTAGAAACATACTTGTAGTGTATGTAATGATCAAGACAGATCCATACTTAGCCAAACATGTATTAGGTTCTCCATGGGACTATGAGGAGCAACATGTGTGACATGATTCTCATTCCTTGATAGGAACATCAAAGCTACCATCCTGAGAGAAACATAAGTAGTAAGGAGACCCAATCGTAGCTCTATGGCTCCACACAATGTAGAAACATACTTGTAGTGTATGTAATGATCAAGACGGACCCATACTTAGCCAAACATGCATTAGGTTCTCCATGGGACTATGAGGAGCAACATGTGTGACATGATTCTCATTCCTTGAGAGGAACATCAAAGCTACCATCCTGAGAGAAACATAAGTAGTAAGGAGTCTCAATCGTAGCTCTATGGCTCCACACAATGTAGAAACATACTTGTAGTGTATGTAATGATCAAGACGGACCCATACTTAGCCAAACATGCATTAGGTTATCAAAGGGACTATGAGGAGCAACATGTGTGACATGATTCTCATTCCTTGAGAGGAACATCAAAGCTACCATCCTGAGAGAAACATAAGTAGTAAGGAGTCCCAATCGTAGCTCTATGCCTCCACACAATGTAGAAACATACTTGTAGTGTATGTAATGATCAAGACGGACCCATACTTAGCCAAACATGCATTAGGTTCTCCAGGGGACTATGAGGACCAACATGTGTAACATGATTCTCATTCCTTGAGAGGAACATCAAAGCTACCATCCTGAGAGAAACATAAGTAGTAAGGAGTCCCAATCGTAGCTCTATGCCTCCACACAATGTAGGAACATACTTGTAGTGTATGTAATGATCAAGACGGACCAATACTTAGCCAAACATGCATTAGGTTCTCCACAGGACTATGAGGAGCAACATGTGTGACATGATTCTCATTCCTTGAGAGGAACATCAAAGCTACCATCCTGAGAGAAACATAAGTAGTAAGGAGTCCCAATCGTAGCTCTATGCCTCCACACAATGTAGAAACATACTTGTAGTGTATGTAATGATCAAGACGGACCCATACTTAGCCAAACATGCATTAGGTTCTCCAGGGGACTATGAGGACCAACATGTGTGACATGATTCTCATTCCTTGAGAGGAACATCAAAGCTACCATCCAGAGAGAAACATAAGTAGTAAGGAGTCCCAATCGTAGCTCTATGCCTCCACACAATGTAGAAACGTACATGTAGTGTATGTAATGATCAAGACGGATCCATACTTAGCCAAACATGCATTAGGTTCTCCACAGGACTATGAGGAGCAACATGTGTGACATGCTTCTCATTCCTTGAGAGGAACATCAAAGCTACCATCCTGAGAGAAACATAAGTAGTAAGGAGTCCCAATCGTAGCTCTATGCCTCCACACAATGTAGAAACATACTTGTAGTGTATGTAATGATCAAGACAGATCCATACTTAGCCAAACATGTATTAGGTTCTCCACGGGACTATGAGGAGCAACATGTGTGACATGATTCTCATTCCTTGATAGGAACATCAAAGCTACCATCCTGAGAGAAACATAAGTAGTAAGGAGACCCAATCGTAGCTCTATGGCTCCACACAATGTAGAAACATACTTGTAGTGTATGTAATGATCAAGACGGACCCATACTTAGCCAAACATGCATTAGGTTCTCCATGGGACTATGAGGAGCAACATGTGTGACATGATTCTCATTCCTTGAGAGGAACATCAAAGCTACCATCCTGAGAGAAACATAAGTAGTAAGGAGTCCCAATCGTAGCTCTATGCCTCCACACAATGTAGAAACATACTTGTAGTGTATGTAATGGTCAAGACAGATCCATACTTAGCCAAACATGTATTAGGTTCTCCACGGGACTATGAGGAGCAACATGTGTGACATGATTCTCATTCCTTGAGAGGAACATCAAAGTTACCATCCTGAGAGAAACATAAGTAGTAAGGAGACCCAATCGTAGCTCTATGGCTCCACACAATATAGAAACATACTTGTAGTGTATGTAATGATCAAGACGGACCCATACTTAGCCAAACATGCATTAGGTTCTCCATGGGACTATGAGGAGCAACATGTGTGACATGATTCTCATTCCTTGAGAGGAACATCAAAGCTACCATCCTGAGAGAAACATAAGTAGTAAGGAGTCCCAATCGTAGCTCTATGCCTCCACACAATGTAGAAACGTACATGTAGTGTATGTAATGATCAAGACGGATCCATACTTAGCCAAACATGCATTAGGTTCTCCACAGGACTATGAGGAGCAACATGTGTGACATGCTTCTCATTCCTTGAGAGGAACATCAAAGCTACCATCCTGAGAGAAACATAAGTAGTAAGGAGTCCCAATCGTAGCTCTATGCCTCCACACAATGTAGAAACATACTTGTAGTGTATGTAATGATCAAGACGGACCCATACTTAGCCAAACATACATTAGGTTCTCCACGGGACTATGAGGAGCAACATGTGTGACATGATTCTCATTCCTTCAGAGGAACATCAAAGCTACCATCTTGAGAGAAACATAAGTAGTAAGGAGTCCCAATCGTAGCTCTATGGCTCCACACAATGTAGAAACATACTTGTAGTGTATGTAATGATCAAGACGGATCCATACTTAGCCAAACATGCATTAGGTTCTCCACGGGACTATGAGGAGCAACATGTGTGACATGATTCTCATTCCTTGAGAGGAACATCAAAGCTACCATCCTGAGAGAAACATAAGTAGTAAGGAGTCCCAATCGTAGCTCTATGGCTCCACACAATGTAGAAACATACTTGTAGGGTATGTAATGATCAAGACGGACCCATACTTAGCCAAACATGCATTAGGTTATCAAAGGGACTATGAGGAGCAACATGTGTGACATGATTCTCATTCCTTGAGAGGAACATCAAAGCTACCATCCTGAGAGAAACATAAGTAGTAAGGAGTCCCAATCGTAGCTCTATGCCTCCACACAATGTAGGAACATACTTGTAGTGTATGTAATGATCAAGACGGACCCATACTTAGCCAAACATGCATTAGGTTCTCCGCGGGACTATGAGGAGCAACATGTGTGACATGATTCTCATTCCTTGAGAGGAACATCAAAGCTACCATCCTGAGAGAAACATAAGTAGTAAGGAGTCCCAATCGTAGCTCTATGCCTCCACACAATGTAGGAACATACTTGTAGTGTATGTAATGATCAAGACGGACCAATACTTAGCCAAACATGCATTAGGTTCTCCACAGGACTATGAGGAGCAACATGTGTGACATGATTCTCATTCCTTGAGAGGAACATCAAAGCTACCATCCTGAGAGAAACATAAGTAGTAAGGAGTCCCAATCGTAGCTCTATGCCTCCACACAATGTAGAAACATACTTGTAGTGTATGTAATGATCAAGACGGACCCATACTTAGCCAAACATGCATTAGGTTCTCCAGGGGACTATGAGGACCAACATGTGTGACATGATTCTCATTCCTTGAGAGGAACATCAAAGCTACCATCCTGAGAGAAACATAAGTAGTAAGGAGTCCCAATCGTAGCTCTATGCCTCCACACAATGTAGGAACATACTTGTAGTGTATGTAATGATCAAGACGGACCCATACTTAGCCAAACATGCATTAGGTTCTCCACGGGACTATGAGGACCAACATGTGTGACATGATTCTCATTCCTTCAGAGGAACATCAAAGCTACCATCCTGAGAGAAACATAAGTAGTAAGGAGTCCCAATCGTAGCTCTATGGCTCCACACAATGTAGAAACATACTTGTAGTGTATGTAATGATCAAGACGTATCCATACTTAGCCAAACATGCATTAGGTTCTCCACGGGACTATGAGGAGCAACATGTGTGACATGATTCTCATTCCTTGAGAGGAACATCAAAGTTACCATCCTGAGAGAAACATAAGTAGTAAGGAGACCCAATCGTAGCTCTATGGCTCCACACAATATAGAAACATACTTGTAGTGTATGTAATGATCAAGACGGACCCATACTTAGCCAAACATGCATTAGGTTCTCCATGGGACTATGAGGAGCAACATGTGTGACATGATTCTCATTCCTTGAGAGGAACATCAAAGCTACCATCCTGAGAGAAACATAAGTAGTAAGGAGTCCCAATCGTAGCTCTATGCCTCCACACAATGTAGAAACGTACATGTAGTGTATGTAATGATCAAGACGGATCCATACTTAGCCAAACATGCATTAGGTTCTCCACAGGACTATGAGGAGCAACATGTGTGACATGCTTCTCATTCCTTGAGAGGAACATCAAAGCTACCATCCTGAGAGAAACATAAGTAGTAAGGAGTCCCAATCGTAGCTCTATGCCTCCACACAATGTAGAAACATACTTGTAGTGTATGTAATGATCAAGACGGACCCATACTTAGCCAAACATACATTAGGTTCTCCACGGGACTATGAGGAGCAACATGTGTGACATGATTCTCATTCCTTCAGAGGAACATCAAAGCTACCATCTTGAGAGAAACATAAGTAGTAAGGAGTCCCAATCGTAGCTCTATGGCTCCACACAATGTAGAAACATACTTGTAGTGTATGTAATGATCAAGACGGATCCATACTTAGCCAAACATGCATTAGGTTCTCCACGGGACTATGAGGAGCAACATGTGTGACATGATTCTCATTCCTTGAGAGGAACATCAAAGCTACCATCCTGAGAGAAACATAAGTAGTAAGGAGTCCCAATCGTAGCTCTATGGCTCCACACAATGTAGAAACATACTTGTAGGGTATGTAATGATCAAGACGGACCCATACTTAGCCAAACATGCATTAGGTTATCAAAGGGACTATGAGGAGCAACATGTGTGACATGATTCTCATTCCTTGAGAGGAACATCAAAGCTACCATCCTGAGAGAAACATAAGTAGTAAGGAGTCCCAATCGTAGCTCTATGCCTCCACACAATGTAGGAACATACTTGTAGTGTATGTAATGATCAAGACGGACCCATACTTAGCCAAACATGCATTAGGTTCTCCACGGGACTATGAGGAGCAACATGTGTGACATGATTCTCATTCCTTCAGAGGAACATCAAAGCTACCATCCTGAGAGAAACATAAGTAGTAAGGAGTCCCAATCGTAGCTCTATGGCTCCACACAATGTAGAAACATACTTGTAGTGTATGTAATGATCAAGACGTATCCATACTTAGCCAAACATGCATTAGGTTCTCCACGGGACTATGAGGAGCAACATGTGTGACATGATTCTCATTCCTTGAGAGGAACATCAAAGTTACCATCCTGAGAGAAACATAAGTAGTAAGGAGACCCAATCGTAGCTCTATGGCTCCACACAATATAGAAACATACTTGTAGTGTATGTAATGATCAAGACGGACCCATACTTAGCCAAACATGCATTAGGTTCTCCATGGGACTATGAGGAGCAACATGTGTGACATGATTCTCATTCCTTGAGAGGAACATCAAAGCTACCATCCAGAGAGAAACATAAGTAGTAAGGAGTCCCAATCGTAGCTCTATGCCTCCACACAATGTAGAAACGTACATGTAGTGTATGTAATGATCAAGACGGATCCATACTTAGCCAAACATGCATTAGGTTCTCCACAGGACTATGAGGAGCAACATGTGTGACATGCTTCTCATTCCTTGAGAGGAACATCAAAGCTACCATCCTGAGAGAAACATAAGTAGTAAGGAGTCCCAATCGTAGCTCTATGCCTCCACACAATGTAGAAACATACTTGTAGTGTATGTAATGATCAAGACAGATCCATACTTAGCCAAACATGTATTAGGTTCTCCATGGGACTATGAGGAGCAACATGTGTGACATGATTCTCATTCCTTGATAGGAACATCAAAGCTACCATCCTGAGAGAAACATAAGTAGTAAGGAGACCCAATCGTAGCTCTATGGCTCCACACAATGTAGAAACATACTTGTAGTGTATGTAATGATCAAGACGGACCCATACTTAGCCAAACATGCATTAGGTTCTCCATGGGACTATGAGGAGCAACATGTGTGACATGATTCTCATTCCTTGAGAGGAACATCAAAGCTACCATCCTGAGAGAAACATAAGTAGTAAGGAGTCTCAATCGTAGCTCTATGGCTCCACACAATGTAGAAACATACTTGTAGTGTATGTAATGATCAAGACGGACCCATACTTAGCCAAACATGCATTAGGTTCTCCACGGGACTATGAGGAGCAACATGTGTGACATGATTCTCATTCCTTCAGAGGAACATCAAAGCTACCATCCTGAGAGAAACATAAGTAGTAAGGAGTCCCAATCGTAGCTCTATGGCTCCACACAATGTAGAAACATACTTGTAGTGTATGTAATGATCAAGACGTATCCATACTTAGCCAAACATGCATTAGGTTCTCCACGGGACTATGAGGAGCAACATGTGTGACATGATTCTCATTCCTTGAGAGGAACATCAAAGTTACCATCCTGAGAGAAACATAAGTAGTAAGGAGACCCAATCGTAGCTCTATGGCTCCACACAATATAGAAACATACTTGTAGTGTATGTAATGATCAAGACGGACCCATACTTAGCCAAACATGCATTAGGTTCTCCATGGGACTATGAGGAGCAACATGTGTGACATGATTCTCATTCCTTGAGAGGAACATCAAAGCTACCATCCAGAGAGAAACATAAGTAGTAAGGAGTCCCAATCGTAGCTCTATGCCTCCACACAATGTAGAAACGTACATGTAGTGTATGTAATGATCAAGACGGATCCATACTTAGCCAAACATGCATTAGGTTCTCCACAGGACTATGAGGAGCAACATGTGTGACATGATTCTCATTCCTTGAGAGGAACATCAAAGCTACCATCCTGAGAGAAACATAAGTAGTAAGGAGTCCCAATCGTAGCTCTATGCCTCCACACAATGTAGGAACATACTTGTAGTGTATGTAATGATCAAGACGGACCCATACTTAGCCAAACATGCATTAGGTTCTCCACGGGACTATGAGGACCAACATGTGTGACATGATTCTCATTCCTTCAGAGGAACATCAAAGCTACCATCCTGAGAGAAACATAAGTAGTAAGGAGTCCCAATCGTAGCTCTATGGCTCCACACAATGTAGAAACATACTTGTAGTGTATGTAATGATCAAGACGTATCCATACTTAGCCAAACATGCATTAGGTTCTCCACGGGACTATGAGGAGCAACATGTGTGACATGATTCTCATTCCTTGAGAGGAACATCAAAGTTACCATCCTGAGAGAAACATAAGTAGTAAGGAGACCCAATCGTAGCTCTATGGCTCCACACAATATAGAAACATACTTGTAGTGTATGTAATGATCAAGACGGACCCATACTTAGCCAAACATGCATTAGGTTCTCCATGGGACTATGAGGAGCAACATGTGTGACATGATTCTCATTCCTTGAGAGGAACATCAAAGCTACCATCCTGAGAGAAACATAAGTAGTAAGGAGTCCCAATCGTAGCTCTATGCCTCCACACAATGTAGAAACGTACATGTAGTGTATGTAATGATCAAGACGGATCCATACTTAGCCAAACATGCATTAGGTTCTCCACAGGACTATGAGGAGCAACATGTGTGACATGCTTCTCATTCCTTGAGAGGAACATCAAAGCTACCATCCTGAGAGAAACATAAGTAGTAAGGAGTCCCAATCGTAGCTCTATGCCTCCACACAATGTAGAAACATACTTGTAGTGTATGTAATGATCAAGACGGACCCATACTTAGCCAAACATACATTAGGTTCTCCACGGGACTATGAGGAGCAACATGTGTGACATGATTCTCATTCCTTCAGAGGAACATCAAAGCTACCATCTTGAGAGAAACATAAGTAGTAAGGAGTCCCAATCGTAGCTCTATGGCTCCACACAATGTAGAAACATACTTGTAGTGTATGTAATGATCAAGACGGATCCATACTTAGCCAAACATGCATTAGGTTCTCCACGGGACTATGAGGAGCAACATGTGTGACATGATTCTCATTCCTTGAGAGGAACATCAAAGCTACCATCCTGAGAGAAACATAAGTAGTAAGGAGTCCCAATCGTAGCTCTATGGCTCCACACAATGTAGAAACATACTTGTAGGGTATGTAATGATCAAGACGGACCCATACTTAGCCAAACATGCATTAGGTTATCAAAGGGACTATGAGGAGCAACATGTGTGACATGATTCTCATTCCTTGAGAGGAACATCAAAGCTACCATCCTGAGAGAAACATAAGTAGTAAGGAGTCCCAATCGTAGCTCTATGCCTCCACACAATGTAGGAACATACTTGTAGTGTATGTAATGATCAAGACGGACCCATACTTAGCCAAACATGCATTAGGTTCTCCACGGGACTATGAGGAGCAACATGTGTGACATGATTCTCATTCCTTCAGAGGAACATCAAAGCTACCATCCTGAGAGAAACATAAGTAGTAAGGAGTCCCAATCGTAGCTCTATGGCTCCACACAATGTAGAAACATACTTGTAGTGTATGTAATGATCAAGACGTATCCATACTTAGCCAAACATGCATTAGGTTCTCCACGGGACTATGAGGAGCAACATGTGTGACATGATTCTCATTCCTTGAGAGGAACATCAAAGTTACCATCCTGAGAGAAACATAAGTAGTAAGGAGACCCAATCGTAGCTCTATGGCTCCACACAATATAGAAACATACTTGTAGTGTATGTAATGATCAAGACGGACCCATACTTAGCCAAACATGCATTAGGTTCTCCATGGGACTATGAGGAGCAACATGTGTGACATGATTCTCATTCCTTGAGAGGAACATCAAAGCTACCATCCAGAGAGAAACATAAGTAGTAAGGAGTCCCAATCGTAGCTCTATGCCTCCACACAATGTAGAAACGTACATGTAGTGTATGTAATGATCAAGACGGATCCATACTTAGCCAAACATGCATTAGGTTCTCCACAGGACTATGAGGAGCAACATGTGTGACATGCTTCTCATTCCTTGAGAGGAACATCAAAGCTACCATCCTGAGAGAAACATAAGTAGTAAGGAGTCCCAATCGTAGCTCTATGCCTCCACACAATGTAGAAACATACTTGTAGTGTATGTAATGATCAAGACAGATCCATACTTAGCCAAACATGTATTAGGTTCTCCATGGGACTATGAGGAGCAACATGTGTGACATGATTCTCATTCCTTGATAGGAACATCAAAGCTACCATCCTGAGAGAAACATAAGTAGTAAGGAGACCCAATCGTAGCTCTATGGCTCCACACAATGTAGAAACATACTTGTAGTGTATGTAATGATCAAGACGGACCCATACTTAGCCAAACATGCATTAGGTTCTCCATGGGACTATGAGGAGCAACATGTGTGACATGATTCTCATTCCTTGAGAGGAACATCAAAGCTACCATCCTGAGAGAAACATAAGTAGTAAGGAGTCTCAATCGTAGCTCTATGGCTCCACACAATGTAGAAACATACTTGTAGTGTATGTAATGATCAAGACGGACCCATACTTAGCCAAACATGCATTAGGTTATCAAAGGGACTATGAGGAGCAACATGTGTGACATGATTCTCATTCCTTGAGAGGAACATCAAAGCTACCATCCTGAGAGAAACATAAGTAGTAAGGAGTCCCAATCGTAGCTCTATGCCTCCACACAATGTAGAAACATACTTGTAGTGTATGTAATGATCAAGACGGACCCATACTTAGCCAAACATGCATTAGGTTCTCCAGGGGACTATGAGGACCAACATGTGTAACATGATTCTCATTCCTTGAGAGGAACATCAAAGCTACCATCCTGAGAGAAACATAAGTAGTAAGGAGTCCCAATC
The DNA here is from genome assembly GCA_026724425.1 of Erythrophleum ivorense. NCBI lineage: Eukaryota > Viridiplantae > Streptophyta > Magnoliopsida > Fabales > Fabaceae > Erythrophleum > Erythrophleum ivorense. Next base: position 9,349,051 of record JAIUCV010000066.1, on the reverse strand, counting down.
GTAGCTCTATGCCTCCACACAATGTAGGAACATACTTGTAGTGTATGTAATGATCAAGACGGACCAATACTTAGCCAAACATGCATTAGGTTCTCCACAGGACTATGAGGAGCAACATGTGTGACATGATTCTCATTCCTTGAGAGGAACATCAAAGCTACCATCCTGAGAGAAACATAAGTAGTAAGGAGTCCCAATCGTAGCTCTATGCCTCCACACAATGTAGAAACATACTTGTAGTGTATGTAATGATCAAGACGGACCCATACTTAGCCAAACATGCATTAGGTTCTCCAGGGGACTATGAGGACCAACATGTGTGACATGATTCTCATTCCTTGAGAGGAACATCAAAGCTACCATCCTGAGAGAAACATAAGTAGTAAGGAGTCCCAATCGTAGCTCTATGCCTCCACACAATGTAGGAACATACTTGTAGTGTATGTAATGATCAAGACGGACCCATACTTAGCCAAACATGCATTAGGTTCTCCACGGGACTATGAGGACCAACATGTGTGACATGATTCTCATTCCTTCAGAGGAACATCAAAGCTACCATCCTGAGAGAAACATAAGTAGTAAGGAGTCCCAATCGTAGCTCTATGGCTCCACACAATGTAGAAACATACTTGTAGTGTATGTAATGATCAAGACGTATCCATACTTAGCCAAACATGCATTAGGTTCTCCACGGGACTATGAGGAGCAACATGTGTGACATGATTCTCATTCCTTGAGAGGAACATCAAAGTTACCATCCTGAGAGAAACATAAGTAGTAAGGAGACCCAATCGTAGCTCTATGGCTCCACACAATATAGAAACATACTTGTAGTGTATGTAATGATCAAGACGGACCCATACTTAGCCAAACATGCATTAGGTTCTCCATGGGACTATGAGGAGCAACATGTGTGACATGATTCTCATTCCTTGAGAGGAACATCAAAGCTACCATCCAGAGAGAAACATAAGTAGTAAGGAGTCCCAATCGTAGCTCTATGCCTCCACACAATGTAGAAACGTACATGTAGTGTATGTAATGATCAAGACGGATCCATACTTAGCCAAACATGCATTAGGTTCTCCACAGGACTATGAGGAGCAACATGTGTGACATGATTCTCATTCCTTGAGAGGAACATCAAAGCTACCATCCTGAGAGAAACATAAGTAGTAAGGAGTCCCAATCGTAGCTCTATGCCTCCACACAATGTAGGAACATACTTGTAGTGTATGTAATGATCAAGACGGACCCATACTTAGCCAAACATGCATTAGGTTCTCCACGGGACTATGAGGACCAACATGTGTGACATGATTCTCATTCCTTCAGAGGAACATCAAAGCTACCATCCTGAGAGAAACATAAGTAGTAAGGAGTCCCAATCGTAGCTCTATGGCTCCACACAATGTAGAAACATACTTGTAGTGTATGTAATGATCAAGACGTATCCATACTTAGCCAAACATGCATTAGGTTCTCCACGGGACTATGAGGAGCAACATGTGTGACATGATTCTCATTCCTTGAGAGGAACATCAAAGTTACCATCCTGAGAGAAACATAAGTAGTAAGGAGACCCAATCGTAGCTCTATGGCTCCACACAATATAGAAACATACTTGTAGTGTATGTAATGATCAAGACGGACCCATACTTAGCCAAACATGCATTAGGTTCTCCATGGGACTATGAGGAGCAACATGTGTGACATGATTCTCATTCCTTGAGAGGAACATCAAAGCTACCATCCTGAGAGAAACATAAGTAGTAAGGAGTCCCAATCGTAGCTCTATGCCTCCACACAATGTAGAAACGTACATGTAGTGTATGTAATGATCAAGACGGATCCATACTTAGCCAAACATGCATTAGGTTCTCCACAGGACTATGAGGAGCAACATGTGTGACATGCTTCTCATTCCTTGAGAGGAACATCAAAGCTACCATCCTGAGAGAAACATAAGTAGTAAGGAGTCCCAATCGTAGCTCTATGCCTCCACACAATGTAGAAACATACTTGTAGTGTATGTAATGATCAAGACGGACCCATACTTAGCCAAACATACATTAGGTTCTCCACGGGACTATGAGGAGCAACATGTGTGACATGATTCTCATTCCTTCAGAGGAACATCAAAGCTACCATCTTGAGAGAAACATAAGTAGTAAGGAGTCCCAATCGTAGCTCTATGGCTCCACACAATGTAGAAACATACTTGTAGTGTATGTAATGATCAAGACGGATCCATACTTAGCCAAACATGCATTAGGTTCTCCACGGGACTATGAGGAGCAACATGTGTGACATGATTCTCATTCCTTGAGAGGAACATCAAAGCTACCATCCTGAGAGAAACATAAGTAGTAAGGAGTCCCAATCGTAGCTCTATGGCTCCACACAATGTAGAAACATACTTGTAGGGTATGTAATGATCAAGACGGACCCATACTTAGCCAAACATGCATTAGGTTATCAAAGGGACTATGAGGAGCAACATGTGTGACATGATTCTCATTCCTTGAGAGGAACATCAAAGCTACCATCCTGAGAGAAACATAAGTAGTAAGGAGTCCCAATCGTAGCTCTATGCCTCCACACAATGTAGGAACATACTTGTAGTGTATGTAATGATCAAGACGGACCCATACTTAGCCAAACATGCATTAGGTTCTCCACGGGACTATGAGGAGCAACATGTGTGACATGATTCTCATTCCTTCAGAGGAACATCAAAGCTACCATCCTGAGAGAAACATAAGTAGTAAGGAGTCCCAATCGTAGCTCTATGGCTCCACACAATGTAGAAACATACTTGTAGTGTATGTAATGATCAAGACGTATCCATACTTAGCCAAACATGCATTAGGTTCTCCACGGGACTATGAGGAGCAACATGTGTGACATGATTCTCATTCCTTGAGAGGAACATCAAAGTTACCATCCTGAGAGAAACATAAGTAGTAAGGAGACCCAATCGTAGCTCTATGGCTCCACACAATATAGAAACATACTTGTAGTGTATGTAATGATCAAGACGGACCCATACTTAGCCAAACATGCATTAGGTTCTCCATGGGACTATGAGGAGCAACATGTGTGACATGATTCTCATTCCTTGAGAGGAACATCAAAGCTACCATCCAGAGAGAAACATAAGTAGTAAGGAGTCCCAATCGTAGCTCTATGCCTCCACACAATGTAGAAACGTACATGTAGTGTATGTAATGATCAAGACGGATCCATACTTAGCCAAACATGCATTAGGTTCTCCACAGGACTATGAGGAGCAACATGTGTGACATGCTTCTCATTCCTTGAGAGGAACATCAAAGCTACCATCCTGAGAGAAACATAAGTAGTAAGGAGTCCCAATCGTAGCTCTATGCCTCCACACAATGTAGAAACATACTTGTAGTGTATGTAATGATCAAGACAGATCCATACTTAGCCAAACATGTATTAGGTTCTCCATGGGACTATGAGGAGCAACATGTGTGACATGATTCTCATTCCTTGATAGGAACATCAAAGCTACCATCCTGAGAGAAACATAAGTAGTAAGGAGACCCAATCGTAGCTCTATGGCTCCACACAATGTAGAAACATACTTGTAGTGTATGTAATGATCAAGACGGACCCATACTTAGCCAAACATGCATTAGGTTCTCCATGGGACTATGAGGAGCAACATGTGTGACATGATTCTCATTCCTTGAGAGGAACATCAAAGCTACCATCCTGAGAGAAACATAAGTAGTAAGGAGTCTCAATCGTAGCTCTATGGCTCCACACAATGTAGAAACATACTTGTAGTGTATGTAATGATCAAGACGGACCCATACTTAGCCAAACATGCATTAGGTTATCAAAGGGACTATGAGGAGCAACATGTGTGACATGATTCTCATTCCTTGAGAGGAACATCAAAGCTACCATCCTGAGAGAAACATAAGTAGTAAGGAGTCCCAATCGTAGCTCTATGCCTCCACACAATGTAGAAACATACTTGTAGTGTATGTAATGATCAAGACGGACCCATACTTAGCCAAACATGCATTAGGTTCTCCAGGGGACTATGAGGACCAACATGTGTAACATGATTCTCATTCCTTGAGAGGAACATCAAAGCTACCATCCTGAGAGAAACATAAGTAGTAAGGAGTCCCAATCGTAGCTCTATGCCTCCACACAATGTAGGAACATACTTGTAGTGTATGTAATGATCAAGACGGACCAATACTTAGCCAAACATGCATTAGGTTCTCCACAGGACTATGAGGAGCAACATGTGTGACATGATTCTCATTCCTTGAGAGGAACATCAAAGCTACCATCCTGAGAGAAACATAAGTAGTAAGGAGTCCCAATCGTAGCTCTATGCCTCCACACAATGTAGAAACATACTTGTAGTGTATGTAATGATCAAGACGGACCCATACTTAGCCAAACATGCATTAGGTTCTCCAGGGGACTATGAGGACCAACATGTGTGACATGATTCTCATTCCTTGAGAGGAACATCAAAGCTACCATCCTGAGAGAAACATAAGTAGTAAGGAGTCCCAATCGTAGCTCTATGCCTCCACACAATGTAGGAACATACTTGTAGTGTATGTAATGATCAAGACGGACCCATACTTAGCCAAACATGCATTAGGTTCTCCACGGGACTATGAGGACCAACATGTGTGACATGATTCTCATTCCTTCAGAGGAACATCAAAGCTACCATCCTGAGAGAAACATAAGTAGTAAGGAGTCCCAATCGTAGCTCTATGGCTCCACACAATGTAGAAACATACTTGTAGTGTATGTAATGATCAAGACGTATCCATACTTAGCCAAACATGCATTAGGTTCTCCACGGGACTATGAGGAGCAACATGTGTGACATGATTCTCATTCCTTGAGAGGAACATCAAAGTTACCATCCTGAGAGAAACATAAGTAGTAAGGAGACCCAATCGTAGCTCTATGGCTCCACACAATATAGAAACATACTTGTAGTGTATGTAATGATCAAGACGGACCCATACTTAGCCAAACATGCATTAGGTTCTCCATGGGACTATGAGGAGCAACATGTGTGACATGATTCTCATTCCTTGAGAGGAACATCAAAGCTACCATCCTGAGAGAAACATAAGTAGTAAGGAGTCCCAATCGTAGCTCTATGCCTCCACACAATGTAGAAACGTACATGTAGTGTATGTAATGATCAAGACGGATCCATACTTAGCCAAACATGCATTAGGTTCTCCACAGGACTATGAGGAGCAACATGTGTGACATGCTTCTCATTCCTTGAGAGGAACATCAAAGCTACCATCCTGAGAGAAACATAAGTAGTAAGGAGTCCCAATCGTAGCTCTATGCCTCCACACAATGTAGAAACATACTTGTAGTGTATGTAATGATCAAGACGGACCCATACTTAGCCAAACATACATTAGGTTCTCCACGGGACTATGAGGAGCAACATGTGTGACATGATTCTCATTCCTTCAGAGGAACATCAAAGCTACCATCTTGAGAGAAACATAAGTAGTAAGGAGTCCCAATCGTAGCTCTATGGCTCCACACAATGTAGAAACATACTTGTAGTGTATGTAATGATCAAGACGGATCCATACTTAGCCAAACATGCATTAGGTTCTCCACGGGACTATGAGGAGCAACATGTGTGACATGATTCTCATTCCTTGAGAGGAACATCAAAGCTACCATCCTGAGAGAAACATAAGTAGTAAGGAGTCCCAATCGTAGCTCTATGGCTCCACACAATGTAGAAACATACTTGTAGGGTATGTAATGATCAAGACGGACCCATACTTAGCCAAACATGCATTAGGTTATCAAAGGGACTATGAGGAGCAACATGTGTGACATGATTCTCATTCCTTGAGAGGAACATCAAAGCTACCATCCTGAGAGAAACATAAGTAGTAAGGAGTCCCAATCGTAGCTCTATGCCTCCACACAATGTAGGAACATACTTGTAGTGTATGTAATGATCAAGACGGACCCATACTTAGCCAAACATGCATTAGGTTCTCCGCGGGACTATGAGGAGCAACATGTGTGACATGATTCTCATTCCTTGAGAGGAACATCAAAGCTACCATTCTGAGAGAAACATAAGTAGTAAGGAGTCCCAATCGTAGCTCTATGCCTCCACACAATGTAGAAACATACTTGTAGTGTATGTAATGATCAAGACGGACCCATACTTAGCCAAACATGCATTAGGTTCTCCAGGGGACTATGAGGACCAACATGTGTGACATGATTCTCATTCCTTGAGAGGAACATCAAAGCTACCATCCTGAGAGAAACATAAGTAGTAAGGAGTCCCAATCGTAGCTCTATGCCTCCACACAATGTAGGAACATACTTGTAGTGTATGTAATGATCAAGACGGACCCATACTTAGCCAAACATGCATTAGGTTCTCCACGGGACTATGAGGAGCAACATGTGTGACATGATTCTCATTCCTTCAGAGGAACATCAAAGCTACCATCCTGAGAGAAACATAAGTAGTAAGGAGTCTTAATCGTAGCTCTATGGCTCCACACAATGTAGAAACATACTTGTAGTGTATGTAATGATCAAGACGTATCCATACTTAGCCAAACATGCATTAGGTTTTCCACGGGACTATGAGGAGCAACATGTGTGACATGATTCTCATTCCTTGAGAGGAACATCAAAGCTACCATCCTGAGAGAAACATAAGTAGTAAGGAGTCTTAATCGTAGCTCTATGCCTCCACACAATGTAGAAACATACATGTAGTGTATGTAATGATCAAGACGGATCCATACTTAGCCAAACATGCAATAGGTTCTCCACTGGACTATGAGGAGCAACATGTGTGACATGATTCTCATTCCTTGAGAGGAACATCAAAGCTACCATCCTGAGAGAAACATAAGTAGTAAGTAGTCCCAATCGTAGCTCTATGCCTCCACACAATGTAGAAACATACTTGTAGTGTATGTAATGATCAAGACGGACCCATACTTAGCCAAACATGCATTAGGTTCTCCACGGGACTATGAGGAGCAACATGTGTGACATGATTCTCATTCCTTGAGAGGAACATCAAAGCTACCATTCTGAGAGAAACATAAGTAGTAAGGAGTCCCAATCGTAGCTCTATGCCTCCACACAATGTAGAAACATACTTGTAGTGTATGTAATGATCAAGACGGACCCATACTTAGCCAAACATGCATTAGGTTCTCCAGGGGACTATGAGGACCAACATGTGTGACATGATTCTCATTCCTTGAGAGGAACATCAAAGCTACCATCCTGAGAGAAACATAAGTAGTAAGGAGTCCCAATCGTAGCTCTATGCCTCCACACAATGTAGAAACATACTTGTAGTGTATGTAATGATCAAGACGGACCCATACTTAGCCAAACATGCATTAGGTTCTCCAGGGGACTATGAGGACCAACATGAGGAGCAACATGTGTGACATGATTCTCATTCCTTGAGAGGAACATCAAAGCTACCATCCTGAGAGAAACATAAGTAGTAAGGAGTCCCAATCGTAGCTCTATGCCTGCACACAATGTAGGAACATACTTGTAGTGTATGTAATGATCAAGACTGACCCATACTTAGCCAAACATGCATTAGGTTCTCCACGGGACTATGAGGAGCAACATGTGTGACATGATTCTCATTCCTTGAGAGGAACATCAAAGCTACCATTCTGAGAGAAACATAAGTAGTAAGGAGTCCCAATCGTAGCTCTATGCCTCCACACAATGTAGAAACATACTTGTAGTGTATGTAATGATCAAGACGGACCCATACTTAGCCAAACATGCATTAGGTTCTCCAGGGGACTATGAGGACCAACTTGTGTGACATGATTCTCATTCCTTGAGAGGAACATCAAAGCTACCATCCTGAGAGAAACATAAGTAGTAAGGAGTCCCAATCGTAGCTCTATGCCTCCACACAATGTAGGAACATACTTGTAGTGTATGTAATGATCAAGACGGACCCATACTTAGCCAAACATGCATTAGGTTCTCCACGGGACTATGAGGAGCAACATGTGTGACATGATTCTCATTCCCTCAGAGGAACATCAAAGCTACCATCCTGAGAGAAACATAAGTAGTAAGGAGTCTTAATCGTAGCTCTATGGCTCCACACAATGTAGAAACATACTTGTAGTGTATGTAATGATCAAGACGTATCCATACTTAGCCAAACATGCATTAGGTTTTCCACGGGACTATGAGGAGCAACATGTGTGACATGATTCTCATTCCTTGAGAGGAACATCAAAGCTACCATCCTGAGAGAAACATAAGTAGTAAGGAGTCTTAATCGTAGCTCTATGCCTCCACACAATGTAGAAACATACATGTAGTGTATGTAATGATCAAGACGGATCCATACTTAGCCAAACATGCAATAGGTTCTCCACTGGACTATGAGGAGCAACATGTGTGACATGATTCTCATTCCTTGAGAGGAACATCAAAGCTACCATCCTGAGAGAAACGTAAGTAGTAAGGAGTCCCAATCGTAGCTCTATGGCTCCACACAATATAGAAACATACTTGTAGTGTATGTAATGATCAAGACGGACCCATACTTAGCCAAACATGCATTAGGTTCTCCATGGGACTATGAGGAGCAACATGTGTGACATGATTCTCATTCCTTGAGAGGAACATCAAAGCTACCATCCAGAGAGAAACATAAGTAGTAAGGAGTCCCAATCGTAGCTCTATGCCTCCACACAATGTAGAAACGTACATGTAGTGTATGTAATGATCAAGACGGATCCATACTTAGCCAAACATGCATTAGGTTCTCCACAGGACTATGAGGAGCAACATGTGTGACATGCTTCTCATTCCTTGAGAGGAACATCAAAGCTACCATCCTGAGAGAAACATAAGTAGTAAGGTGTCCCAATCGTAGCTCTATGCCTCCACACAATGTAGAAACATACATGTACTGTATGTAATGATCAAGACGGATCCATACTTAGCCAAACATGCATTAGGTTCTCCACGGGACTATGAGGACCAACATGTGTGACATGATTCTCATTCCTTGAGAGGAACATCAAAGCTACCATCCTGAGAGAAACATAAGTAGTAAGGAGTCCCAATCGTAGCTCTATGCCTCCACACAATGTAGGAACATACTTGTAGTGTATGTAATGATCAAGACGGACCCATACTTAGCCAAACATGCATTAGGTTCTCCACGGGACTATGAGGAGCAACATGTGTGACATGATTCTCATTCCTTCAGAGGAACATCAAAGCTACCATCCTGAGAGAAACATAAGTAGTAAGGAGTCTTAATCGTAGCTCTATGGCTCCACACAATGTAGAAACATACTTGTAGTGTATGTAATGATCAAGACGTATCCATACTTAGCCAAACATGCATTAGGTTTTCCACGGGACTATGAGGAGCAACATGTGTGACATGATTCTCATTCCTTGAGAGGAACATCAAAGCTACCATCCTGAGAGAAACATAAGTAGTAAGGAGTCTTAATCGTAGCTCTATGCCTCCACACAATGTAGAAACATACATGTAGTGTATGTAATGATCAAGACGGATCCATACTTAGCCAAACATGCAATAGGTTCTCCACTGGACTATGAGGAGCAACATGTGTGACATGATTCTCATTCCTTGAGAGGAACATCAAAGCTACCATCCTGAGAGAAACATAAGTAGTAAGGAGTCCCAATCGTAGCTCTATGGCTCCACACAATATAGAAACATACTTGTAGTGTATGTAATGATCAAGACGGACCCATACTTAGCCAAACATGCATTAGGTTCTCCATGGGACTATGAGGAGCAACATGTGTGACATGATTCTCATTCCTTGAGGGGAACATCAAAGCTACCATCCTGAGAGAAACATAAGTAGTAAGGAGTCCCAATCGTAGCTCTATGCCTCCACACAATGTAGGAACATACTTGTAGTGTATGTAATGATCAAGACGGACCCATACTTAGCCAAACATGCATTAGGTTCTCCACGGGACTATGAGGAGCAACATGTGTGACATGATTCTCATTCCTTCAGAGGAACATCAAAGCTACCATCCTGAGAGAAACATAAGTAGTAAGGAGTCTTAATCGTAGCTCTATGGCTCCACACAATGTAGAAACATACTTGTAGTGTATGTAATGATCAAGACGTATCCATACTTAGCCAAACATGCATTAGGTTTTCCACGGGACTATGAGGAGCAACATGTGTGACATGATTCTCATTCCTTGAGAGGAACATCAAAGCTACCATCCTGAGAGAAACATAAGTAGTAAGGAGTCTTAATCGTAGCTCTATGCCTCCACACAATGTAGAAACATACATGTAGTGTATGTAATGATCAAGACGGATCCATACTTAGCCAAACATGCAATAGGTTCTCCACTGGACTATGAGGAGCAACATGTGTGACATGATTCTCATTCCTTGAGAGGAACATCAAAGCTACCATCCTGAGAGAAACATAAGTAGTAAGGAGTCCCAATCGTAGCTCTATGGCTCCACACAATATAGAAACATACTTGTAGTGTATGTAATGATCAAGACGGACCCATACTTAGCCAAACATGCATTAGGTTCTCCATGGGACTATGAGGAGCAACATGTGTGACATGATTCTTATTCCTTGAGAGAAACATCAAAGCTACCATCCAGAGAGAAACATAAGTAGTAAGGAGTCCCAATCGTAGCTCTATGCCTCCACACAATGTAGAAACGTACATGTAGTGTATGTAATGATCAAGACGGATCCATACTTAGCCAAACATGCATTAGGTTCTCCACAGGACTATGAGGAGCAACATGTGTGACATGCTTCTCATTCCTTGAGAGGAACATCAAAGCTACCATCCTGAGAGAAACATAAGTAGTAAGGAGTCCCAATCGTAGCTCTATGCCTCCACACAATGTAGAAACATACTTGTAGTGTATGTAATGATCAAGACGGACCCATACTTAGCCAAACATACATTAGGTTCTCCACGGGACTATGAGGAGCAACATGTGTGACATGATTCTCATTCCTTCAGAGGAACATCAAAGCTACCATCTTGAGAGAAACATAAGTAGTAAGGAGTCCCAATCGTAGCTCTATGGCTCCACACAATGTAGAAACATACTTGTAGTGTATGTAATGATCAAGACGGATCCATACTTAGCCAAACATGCATTAGGTTCTCCACGGGACTATGAGGAGCAACATGTGTGACATGATTCTCATTCCTTGAGAGGAACATCAAAGCTACCATCCTGAGAGAAACATAAGTAGTAAGGAGTCCCAATCGTAGCTCTATGGCTCCACACAATGTAGAAACATACTTGTAGGGTATGTAATGATCAAGACGGACCCATACTTAGCCAAACATGCATTAGGTTATCAAAGGGACTATGAGGAGCAACATGTGTGACATGATTCTCATTCCTTGAGAGGAACATCAAAGCTACCATCCTGAGAGAAACATAAGTAGTAAGGAGTCCCAATCGTAGCTCTATGCCTCCACACAATGTAGGAACATACTTGTAGTGTATGTAATGATCAAGACGGACCCATACTTAGCCAAACATGCATTAGGTTCTCCATGGGACTATGAGGAGCAACATGTGTGACATGATTCTCATTCCTTGAGAGGAACATCAAAGCTACCATCCAGAGAGAAACATAAGTAGTAAGGAGTCCCAATCGTAGCTCTATGCCTCCACACAATGTAGAAACGTACATGTAGTGTATGTAATGATCAAGACGGATCCATACTTAGCCAAACATGCATTAGGTTCTCCACAGGACTATGAGGAGCAACATGTGTGACATGCTTCTCATTCCTTGAGAGGAACATCAAAGCTACCATCCTGAGAGAAACATAAGTAGTAAGGAGACCCAATCGTAGCTCTATGCCTCCACACAATGTAGAAACATACTTGTAGTGTATGTAATGATCAAGACGGACCCATACTTAGCCAAACATACATTAGGTTCTCCACGGGACTATGAGGAGCAACATGTGTGACATGATTCTCATTCCTTCAGAGGAACATCAAAGCTACCATCTTGAGAGAAACATAAGTAGTAAGGAGTCCCAATCGTAGCTCTATGGCTCCACACAATGTAGAAACATACTTGTAGTGTATGTAATGATCAAGACGGATCCATACTTAGCCAAACATGCATTAGGTTCTCCACGGGACTATGAGGAGCAACATGTGTGACATGATTCTCATTCCTTGAGAGGAACATCAAAGCTACCATCCTGAGAGAAACATAAGTAGTAAGGAGTCCCAATCGTAGCTCTATGGCTCCACACAATGTAGAAACATACTTGTAGGGTATGTAATGATCAAGACGGACCCATACTTAGCCAAACATGCATTAGGTTATCAAAGGGACTATGAGGAGCAACATGTGTGACATGATTCTCATTCCTTGAGAGGAACATCAAAGCTACCATCCTGAGAGAAACATAAGTAGTAAGGAGTCCCAATCGTAGCTCTATGCCTCCACACAATGTAGGAACATACTTGTAGTGTATGTAATGATCAAGACGGACCCATACTTAGCCAAACATGCATTAGGTTCTCCACGGGACTATGAGGAGCAACATGTGTGACATGATTCTCATTCCTTCAGAGGAACATCAAAGCTACCATCCTGAGAGAAACATAAGTAGTAAGGAGTCTTAATCGTAGCTCTATGGCTCCACACAATGTAGAAACATACTTGTAGTGTATGTAATGATCAAGACGTATCCATACTTAGCCAAACATGCATTAGGTTTTCCACGGGACTATGAGGAGCAACATGTGTGACATGATTCTCATTCCTTGAGAGGAACATCAAAGCTACCATCCTGAGAGAAACATAAGTAGTAAGGAGTCTTAATCGTAGCTCTATGCCTCCACACAATGTAGAAACATACATGTAGTGTATGTAATGATCAAGACGGATCCATACTTAGCCAAACATACATTAGGTTCTCCACGGGACTATGAGGAGCAACATGTGTGACATGATTCTCATTCCTTGAGAGGAACATCAAAGCTACCATCCTGAGAGAAACATAAGTAGTAAGGTGTCCCAATCGTAGCTCTATGCCTCCACACAATGTAGAAACATACATGTACTGTATGTAATGATCAAGACGGATCCATACTTAGCCAAACATGCATTAGGTTCTCCACGGGACTATGAGGACCAACATGTGTGACATGATTCTCATTCCTTGAGAGGAACATCAAAGCTACCATCCTGAGAGAAACATAAGTAGTAAGGAGTCCCAATCGTAGCTCTATGCCTCCACACAATGTAGGAACATACTTGTAGTGTATGTAATGATCAAGACGGACCCATACTTAGCCAAACATGCATTAGGTTCTCCACGGGACTATGAGGAGCAACATGTGTGACATGATTCTCATTCCTTCAGAGGAACATCAAAGCTACCATCCTGAGAGAAACATAAGTAGTAAGGAGTCTTAATCGTAGCTCTATGGCTCCACACAATGTAGAAACATACTTGTAGTGTATGTAATGATCAAGACGTATCCATACTTAGCCAAACATGCATTAGGTTTTCCACGGGACTATGAGGAGCAACATGTGTGACATGATTCTCATTCCTTGAGAGGAACATCAAAGCTACCATCCTGAGAGAAACATAAGTAGTAAGGAGTCTTAATCGTAGCTCTATGCCTCCACACAATGTAGAAACATACATGTAGTGTATGTAATGATCAAGACGGATCCATACTTAGCCAAACATGCAATAGGTTCTCCACTGGACTATGAGGAGCAACATGTGTGACATGATTCTCATTCCTTGAGAGGAACATCAAAGCTACCATCCTGAGAGAAACATAAGTAGTAAGGAGTCCCAATCGTAGCTCTATGGCTCCACACAATATAGAAACATACTTGTAGTGTATGTAATGATCAAGACGGACCCATACTTAGCCAAACATGCATTAGGTTCTCCATGGGACTATGAGGAGCAACATGTGTGACATGATTCTCATTCCTTGAGAGGAACATCAAAGCTACCATCCAGAGAGAAACATAAGTAGTAAGGAGTCCCAATCGTAGCTCTATGCCTCCACACAATGTAGAAACGTACATGTAGTGTATGTAATGATCAAGACGGATCCATACTTAGCCAAACATGCATTAGGTTCTCCACAGGACTATGAGGAGCAACATGTGTGACATGCTTCTCATTCCTTGAGAGGAACATCAAAGCTACCATCCTGAGAGAAACATAAGTAGTAAGGAGTCCCAATCGTAGCTCTATGCCTCCACACAATGTAGAAACATACTTGTAGTGTATGTAATGATCAAGACGGACCCATACTTAGCCAAACATACATTAGGTTCTCCACGGGACTATGAGGAGCAACATGTGTGACATGATTCTCATTCCTTCAGAGGAACATCAAAGCTACCATCTTGAGAGAAACATAAGTAGTAAGGAGTCCCAATCGTAGCTCTATGGCTCCACACAATGTAGAAACATACTTGTAGTGTATGTAATGATCAAGACGGATCCATACTTAGCCAAACATGCATTAGGTTCTCCACGGGACTATGAGGAGCAACATGTGTGACATGATTCTCATTCCTTGAGAGGAACATCAAAGCTACCATCCTGAGAGAAACATAAGTAGTAAGGAGTCCCAATCGTAGCTCTATGGCTCCACACAATGTAGAAACATACTTGTAGGGTATGTAATGATCAAGACGGACCCATACTTAGCCAAACATGCATTAGGTTATCAAAGGGACTATGAGGAGCAACATGTGTGACATGATTCTCATTCCTTGAGAGGAACATCAAAGCTACCATCCTGAGAGAAACATAAGTAGTAAGGAGTCCCAATCGTAGCTCTATGCCTCCACACAATGTAGGAACATACTTGTAGTGTATGTAATGATCAAGACGGACCCATACTTAGCCAAACATGCATTAGGTTCTCCACGGGACTATGAGGAGCAACATGTGTGACATGATTCTCATTCCTTCAGAGGAACATCAAAGCTACCATCCTGAGAGAAACATAAGTAGTAAGGAGTCCCAATCGTAGCTCTATGGCTCCACACAATGTAGAAACATACTTGTAGTGTATGTAATGATCAAGACGTATCCATACTTAGCCAAACATGCATTAGGTTCTCCACGGGACTATGAGGAGCAACATGTGTGACATGATTCTCATTCCTTGAGAGGAACATCAAAGTTACCATCCTGAGAGAAACATAAGTAGTAAGGAGACCCAATCGTAGCTCTATGGCTCCACACAATATAGAAACATACTTGTAGTGTATGTAATGATCAAGACGGACCCATACTTAGCCAAACATGCATTAGGTTCTCCATGGGAATATGAGGAGCAACATGTGTGACATGATTCTCATTCCTTGAGAGGAACATCAAAGCTACCATCCAGAGAGAAACATAAGTAGTAAGGAGTCCCAATCGTAGCTCTATGCCTCCACACAATGTAGAAACGTACATGTAGTGTATGTAATGATCAAGACGGATCCATACTTAGCCAAACATGCATTAGGTTCTCCACAGGACTATGAGGAGCAACATGTGTGACATGCTTCTCATTCCTTGAGAGGAACATCAAAGCTACCATCCTGAGAGAAACATAAGTAGTAAGGAGTCCCAATCGTAGCTCTATGCCTCCACACAATGTAGAAACATACTTGTAGTGTATGTAATGATCAAGACAGATCCATACTTAGCCAAACATGTATTAGGTTCTCCACGGGACTATGAGGAGCAACATGTGTGACATGATTCTCATTCCTTGATAGGAACATCAAAGCTACCATCCTGAGAGAAACATAAGTAGTAAGGAGACCCAATCGTAGCTCTATGGCTCCACACAATGTAGAAACATACTTGTAGTGTATGTAATGATCAAGACGGACCCATACTTAGCCAAACATGCATTAGGTTCTCCATGGGACTATGAGGAGCAACATGTGTGACATGATTCTCATTCCTTGAGAGGAACATCAAAGCTACCATCCTGAGAGAAACATAAGTAGTAAGGAGTCTCAATCGTAGCTCTATGGCTCCACACAATGTAGAAACATACTTGTAGTGTATGTAATGATCAAGACGGACCCATACTTAGCCAAACATGCATTAGGTTATCAAAGGGACTATGAGGAGCAACATGTGTGACATGATTCTCATTCCTTGAGAGGAACATCAAAGCTACCATCCTGAGAGAAACATAAGTAGTAAGGAGTCCCAATCGTAGCTCTATGCCTCCACACAATGTAGAAACATACTTGTAGTGTATGTAATGATCAAGACGGACCCATACTTAGCCAAACATGCATTAGGTTCTCCAGGGGACTATGAGGACCAACATGTGTAACATGATTCTCATTCCTTGAGAGGAACATCAAAGCTACCATCCTGAGAGAAACATAAGTAGTAAGGAGTCCCAATCGTAGCTCTATGCCTCCACACAATGTAGGAACATACTTGTAGTGTATGTAATGATCAAGACGGACCAATACTTAGCCAAACATGCATTAGGTTCTCCACAGGACTATGAGGAGCAACATGTGTGACATGATTCTCATTCCTTGAGAGGAACATCAAAGCTACCATCCTGAGAGAAACATAAGTAGTAAGGAGTCCCAATCGTAGCTCTATGCCTCCACACAATGTAGAAACATACTTGTAGTGTATGTAATGATCAAGCGGACCCATACTTAGCCAAACATGCATTAGGTTCTCCAGGGGACTATGAGGACCAACATGTGTGACATGATTCTCATTCCTTGAGAGGAACATCAAAGCTACCATCCTGAGAGAAACATAAGTAGTAAGGAGTCCCAATCGTAGCTCTATGCCTCCACACAATGTAGGAACATACTTGTAGTGTATGTAATGATCAAGACGGACCCATACTTAGCCAAACATGCATTAGGTTCTCCACGGGACTATGAGGACCAACATGTGTGACATGATTCTCATTCCTTCAGAGGAACATCAAAGCTACCATCCTGAGAGAAACATAAGTAGTAAGGAGTCCCAATCGTAGCTCTATGGCTCCACACAATGTAGAAACATACTTGTAGTGTATGTAATGATCAAGACGTATCCATACTTAGCCAAACATGCATTAGGTTCTCCACGGGACTATGAGGAGCAACATGTGTGACATGATTCTCATTCCTTGAGAGGAACATCAAAGTTACCATCCTGAGAGAAACATAAGTAGTAAGGAGACCCAATCGTAGCTCTATGGCTCCACACAATATAGAAACATACTTGTAGTGTATGTAATGATCAAGACGGACCCATACTTAGCCAAACATGCATTAGGTTCTCCATGGGACTATGAGGAGCAACATGTGTGACATGATTCTCATTCCTTGAGAGGAACATCAAAGCTACCATCCAGAGAGAAACATAAGTAGTAAGGAGTCCCAATCGTAGCTCTATGCCTCCACACAATGTAGAAACGTACATGTAGTGTATGTAATGATCAAGACGGATCCATACTTAGCCAAACATGCATTAGGTTCTCCACAGGACTATGAGGAGCAACATGTGTGACATGCTTCTCATTCCTTGAGAGGAACATCAAAGCTACCATCCTGAGAGAAACATAAGTAGTAAGGAGTCCCAATCGTAGCTCTATGCCTCCACACAATGTAGAAACATACTTGTAGTGTATGTAATGATCAAGACGGACCCATACTTAGCCAAACATACATTAGGTTCTCCACGGGACTATGAGGAGCAACATGTGTGACATGATTCTCATTCCTTCAGAGGAACATCAAAGCTACCATCTTGAGAGAAACATAAGTAGTAAGGAGTCCCAATCGTAGCTCTATGGCTCCACACAATGTAGAAACATACTTGTAGTGTATGTAATGATCAAGACGGATCCATACTTAGCCAAACATGCATTAGGTTCTCCACGGGACTATGAGGAGCAACATGTGTGACATGATTCTCATTCCTTGAGAGGAACATCAAAGCTACCATCCTGAGAGAAACATAAGTAGTAAGGAGTCCCAATCGTAGCTCTATGGCTCCACACAATGTAGAAACATACTTGTAGGGTATGTAATGATCAAGACGGACCCATACTTAGCCAAACATGCATTAGGTTATCAAAGGGACTATGAGGAGCAACATGTGTGACATGATTCTCATTCCTTGAGAGGAACATCAAAGCTACCATCCTGAGAGAAACATAAGTAGTAAGGAGTCCCAATCGTAGCTCTATGCCTCCACACAATGTAGGAACATACTTGTAGTGTATGTAATGATCAAGACGGACCCATACTTAGCCAAACATGCATTAGGTTCTCCACGGGACTATGAGGAGCAACATGTGTGACATGATTCTCATTCCTTGAGAGGAACATCAAAGCTACCATTCTGAGAGAAACATAAGTAGTAAGGAGTCCCAATCGTAGCTCTATGCCTCCACACAATGTAGAAACATACTTGTAGTGTATGTAATGATCAAGACGGACCCATACTTAGCCAAACATGCATTAGGTTCTCCAGGGGACTATGAGGACCAACATGTGTGACATGATTCTCATTCCTTGAGAGGAACATCAAAGCTACCATCCTGAGAGAAACATAAGTAGTAAGGAGTCCCAATCGTAGCTCTATGCCTCCACACAATGTAGGAACATACTTGTAGTGTATGTAATGATCAAGACGGACCCATACTTAGCCAAACATGCATTAGGTTCTCCACGGGACTATGAGGAGCAACATGTGTGACATGATTCTCATTCCTTCAGAGGAACATCAAAGCTACCATCCTGAGCGAAACATAAGTAGTAAGGAGTCTTAATCGTAGCTCTATGGCTCCACACAATGTAGAAACATACTTGTAGTGTATGTAATGATCAAGACGTATCCATACTTAGCCAAACATGCATTAGGTTTTCCACGGGACTATGAGGAGCAACATGTGTGACATGATTCTCATTCCTTGAGAGGAACATCAAAGCTACCATCCTGAGAGAAACATAAGTAGTAAGTAGTCCCAATCGTAGCTCTATGCCTCCACACAATGTAGAAACATACTTGTAGTGTATGTAATGATCAAGACGGACCCATACTTAGCCAAACATGCATTAGGTTCTCCACGGGACTATGAGGACCAACTTGTGTGACATGATTCTCATTCCTTGAGAGGAACATCAAAGCTACCATCCTGAGAGAAACATAAGTAGTAAGGAGTCCCAATCGTAGCTCTATGCCTCCACACAATGTAGGAACATACTTGTAGTGTATGTAATGATCAAGACGGACCCATACTTAGCCAAACATGCATTAGGTTCTCCACGGGACTATGAGGAGCAACATGTGTGACATGATTCTCATTCCTTCAGAGGAACATCAAAGCTACCATCCTGAGCGAAACATAAGTAGTAAGGAGTCTTAATCGTAGCTCTATGCCTCCACACAATGTAGAAACATACATGTAGTGTATGTAATGATCAAGACGGATCCATACTTAGCCAAACATGCAATAGGTTCTCCACTGGACTATGAGGAGCAACATGTGTGACATGATTCTCATTCCTTGAGAGGAACATCAAAGCTACCATCCTGAGAGAAACATAAGTAGTAAGTAGTCCCAATCGTAGCTCTATGCCTCCACACAATGTAGAAACATACTTGTAGTGTATGTAATGATCAAGACGGACCCATACTTAGCCAAACATGCATTAGGTTCTCCACGGGACTATGAGGAGCAACATGTGTGACATGATTCTCATTCCTTGAGAGGAACATCAAAGCTACCATTCTGAGAGAAACATAAGTAGTAAGGAGTCCCAATCGTAGCTCTGTGCCTCCACACAATGTAGAAACATACTTGTAGTGTATGTAATGATCAAGACGGACCCATACTTAGCCAAACATGCATTAGGTTCTCCAGGGGACTATGAGGACCAACATGTGTGACATGATTCTCATTCCTTGAGAGGAACATCAAAGCTACCATCCTGAGAGAAACATAAGTAGTAAGGAGTCCCAATCGTAGCTCTATGCCTCCACACAATGTAGAAACATACTTGTAGTGTATGTAATGATCAAGACGGACCCATACTTAGCCAAACATGCATTAGGTTCTCCAGGGGACTATGAGGACCAACATGAGGAGCAACATGTGTGACATGATTCTCATTCCTTGAGAGGAACATCAAAGCTACCATCCTGAGAGAAACATAAGTAGTAAGGAGTCCCAATCGTAGCTCTATGCCTCCACACAATGTAGGAACATACTTGTAGTGTATGTAATGATCAAGACTGACCCATACTTAGCCAAACATGCATTAGGTTCTCCACGGGACTATGAGGAGCAACATGTGTGACATGATTCTCATTCCTTGAGAGGAACATCAAAGCTACCATTCTGAGAGAAACATAAGTAGTAAGGAGTCCCAATCGTAGCTCTATGCCTCCACACAATGTAGAAACATACTTGTAGTGTATGTAATGATCAAGACGGACCCATACTTAGCCAAACATGCATTAGGTTCTCCAGGGGACTATGAGGACCAACTTGTGTGACATGATTCTCATTCCTTGAGAGGAACATCAAAGCTACCATCCTGAGAGAAACATAAGTAGTAAGGAGTCCCAATCGTAGCTCTATGCCTCCACACAATGTAGGAACATACTTGTAGTGTATGTAATGATCAAGACGGACCCATACTTAGCCAAACATGCATTAGGTTCTCCACGGGACTATGAGGAGCAACATGTGTGACATGATTCTCATTCCTTCAGAGGAACATCAAAGCTACCATCCTGAGAGAAACATAAGTAGTAAGGAGTCTTAATCGTAGCTCTATGGCTCCACACAATGTAGAAACATACTTGTAGTGTATGTAATGATCAAGACGTATCCATACTTAGCCAAACATGCATTAGGTTTTCCACGGGACTATGAGGAGCAACATGTGTGACATGATTCTCATTCCTTGAGAGGAACATCAAAGCTACCATCCTGAGAGAAACATAAGTAGTAAGGAGTCTTAATCGTAGCTCTATGCCTCCACACAATGTAGAAACATACATGTAGTGTATGTAATGATCAAGACGGATCCATACTTAGCCAAACATGCAATAGGTTCTCCACTGGACTATGAGGAGCAACATGTGTGACATGATTCTCATTCCTTGAGAGGAACATCAAAGCTACCATCCTGAGAGAAACATAAGTAGTAAGGAGTCCCAATCGTAGCTCTATGGCTCCACACAATATAGAAACATACTTGTAGTGTATGTAATGATCAAGACGGACCCATACTTAGCCAAACATGCATTAGGTTCTCCATGGGACTATGAGGAGCAACATGTGTGACATGATTCTCATTCCTTGAGAGGAACATCAAAGCTACCATCCAGAGAGAAACATAAGTAGTAAGGAGTCCCAATCGTAGCTCTATGCCTCCACACAATGTAGAAACGTACATGTAGTGTATGTAATGATCAAGACGGATCCATACTTAGCCAAACATGCATTAGGTTCTCCACAGGACTATGAGGAGCAACATGTGTGACATGCTTCTCATTCCTTGAGAGGAACATCAAAGCTACCATCCTGAGAGAAACATAAGTAGTAAGGAGTCCCAATCGTAGCTCTATGCCTCCACACAATGTAGAAACATACTTGTAGTGTATGTAATGATCAAGACGGACCCATACTTAGCCAAACATACATTAGGTTCTCCACGGGACTATGAGGAGCAACATGTGTGACATGATTCTCATTCCTTCAGAGGAACATCAAAGCTACCATCTTGAGAGAAACATAAGTAGTAAGGAGTCCCAATCGTAGCTCTATGGCTCCACACAATGTAGAAACATACTTGTAGTGTATGTAATGATCAAGACGGATCCATACTTAGCCAAACATGCATTAGGTTCTCCACGGGACTATGAGGAGCAACATGTGTGACATGATTCTCATTCCTTGAGAGGAACATCAAAGCTACCATCCCGAGAGAAACATAAGTAGTAAGGAGTCCCAATCGTAGCTCTATGGCTCCACACAATGTAGAAACATACTTGTAGGGTATGTAATGATCAAGACGGACCCATACTTAGCCAAACATGCATTAGGTTATCAAAGGGACTATGAGGAGCAACATGTGTGACATGATTCTCATTCCTTGAGAGGAACATCAAAGCTACCATCCTGAGAGAAACATAAGTAGTAAGGAGTCCCAATCGTAGCTCTATGCCTCCACACAATGTAGGAACATACTTGTAGTGTATGTAATGATCAAGACGGACCCATACTTAGCCAAACATGCATTAGGTTCTCCACGGGACTATGAGGAGCAACATGTGTGACATGATTCTCATTCCTTGAGAGGAACATCAAAGCTACCATTCTGAGAGAAACATAAGTAGTAAGGAGTCCCAATCGTAGCTCTATGCCTCCACACAATGTAGAAACATACTTGTAGTGTATGTAATGATCAAGACGGACCCATACTTAGCCAAACATGCATTAGGTTCTCCAGGGGACTATGAGGACCAACATGTGTGACATGATTCTCATTCCTTGAGAGGAACATCAAAGCTACCATCCTGAGAGAAACATAAGTAGTAAGGAGTCCCAATCGTAGCTCTATGCCTCCACACAATGTAGGAACATACTTGTAGTGTATGTAATGATCAAGACGGACCCATACTTAGCCAAACATGCATTAGGTTCTCCACGGGACTATGAGGAGCAACATGTGTGACATGATTCTCATTCCTTCAGAGGAACATCAAAGCTACCATCCTGAGAGAAACATAAGTAGTAAGGAGTCTTAATCGTAGCTCTATGGCTCCACACAATGTAGAAACATACTTGTAGTGTATGTAATGATCAAGACGTATCCATACTTAGCCAAACATGCATTAGGTTTTCCACGGGACTATGAGGAGCAACATGTGTGACATGATTCTCATTCCTTGAGAGGAACATCAAAGCTACCATCCTGAGAGAAACATAAGTAGTAAGGAGTCTTAATCGTAGCTCTATGCCTCCACACAATGTAGAAACATACATGTAGTGTATGTAATGATCAAGATGGATCCATACTTAGCCAAACATGCAATAGGTTCTCCACTGGACTATGAGGAGCAACATGTGTGACATGATTCTCATTCCTTGAGAGGAACATCAAAGCTACCATCCTGAGAGAAACATAAGTAGTAAGTAGTCCCAATCGTATCTCTATGCCTCCACACAATGTAGAAACATACTTGTAGTGTATGTAATGATCAAGACGGACCCATACTTAGCCAAACATGCATTAGGTTCTCCACGGGACTATGAGGAGCAACATGTGTGACATGATTCTCATTCCTTGAGAGGAACATCAAAGCTACCATTCTGAGAGAAACATAAGTAGTAAGGAGTCCCAATCGTAGCTCTATGCCTCCACACAATGTAGAAACATACTTGTAGTGTATGTAATGATCAAGACGGACCCATACTTAGCCAAACATGCATTAGGTTCTCCAGGGGACTATGAGGACCAACATGTGTGACATGATTCTCATTCCTTGAGAGGAACATCAAAGCTACCATCCTGAGAGAAACATAAGTAGTAAGGAGTCCCAATCGTAGCTCTATGCCTCCACACAATGTAGAAACATACTTGTAGTGTATGTAATGATCAAGACGGACCCATACTTAGCCAAACATGCATTAGGTTCTCCAGGGGACTATGAGGACCAACATGAGGAGCAACATGTGTGACATGATTCTCATTCCTTGAGAGGAACATCAAAGCTACCATCCTGAGAGAAACATAAGTAGTAAGGAGTCCCAATCGTAGCTCTATGCCTCCACACAATGTAGGAACATACTTGTAGTGTATGTAATGATCAAGACTGACCCATACTTAGCCAAACATGCATTAGGTTCTCCAGGGGACTATGAGGACCAACATGTGTAACATGATTCTCATTCCTTGAGAGGAACATCAAAGCTACCATCCTGAGAGAAACATAAGTAGTAAGGAGTCCCAATCGTAGCTCTATGCCTCCACACAATGTAGAAACATACTTGTAGTGTATGTAATGATCAAGACGGACCCATACTTAGCCAAACATGCATTAGGTTCTCCAGGGGACTATGAGGACCAACTTGTGTGACATGATTCTCATTCCTTGAGAGGAACATCAAAGCTACCATCCTGAGAGAAACATAAGTAGTAAGGAGTCCCAATCGTAGCTCTATGCCTCCACACAATGTAGGAACATACTTGTAGTGTATGTAATGATCAAGACTGACCCATACTTAGCCAAACATGCATTAGGTTCTCCACGGGACTATGAGGAGCAACATGTGTGACATGATTCTCATTCCTTGAGAGGAACATCAAAGCTACCATCCTGAGAGAAACATAAGTAGTAAGGAGTCTTAATCGTAGCTCTATGGCTCCACACAATGTAGAAACATACTTGTAGTGTATGTAATGATCAAGACGTATCCATACTTAGCCAAACATGCATTAGGTTTTCCACGGGACTATGAGGAGCAACATGTGTGACATGATTCTCATTCCTTGAGAGGAACATCAAAGCTACCATCCTGAGAGAAACATAAGTAGTAAGGAGTCTTAATCGTAGCTCTATGCCTCCACACAATGTAGAAACATACATGTAGTGTATGTAATGATCAAGACGGATCCATACTTAGCCAAACATGCAATAGGTTCTCCACTGGACTATGAGGAGCAACATGTGTGACATGATTCTCATTCCTTGAGAGGAACATCAAAGCTACCATCCTGAGAGAAACATAAGTAGTAAGGAGTCCCAATCGTAGCTCTATGGCTCCACACAATATAGAAACATACTTGTAGTGTATGTAATGATCAAGACGGACCCATACTTAGCCAAACATGCATTAGGTTCTCCATGGGACTATGAGGAGCAACATGTGTGACATGATTCTCATTCCTTGAGAGGAACATCAAAGCTACCATCCAGAGAGAAACATAAGTAGTAAGGAGTCCCAATCGTAGCTCTATGCCTCCACACAATGTAGAAACGTACATGTAGTGTATGTAATGATCAAGACGGATCCATACTTAGCCAAACATGCATTAGGTTCTCCACAGGACTATGAGGAGCAACATGTGTGACATGCTTCTCATTCCTTGAGAGGAACATCAAAGCTACCATCCTGAGAGAAACATAAGTAGTAAGGAGTCCCAATCGTAGCTCTATGCCTCCACACAATGTAGAAACATACTTGTACTGTATGTAATGATCAAGACGGACCCATACTTAGCCAAACATACATTAGGTTCTCCACGGGACTATGAGGAGCAACATGTGTGACATGATTCTCATTCCTTCAGAGGAACATCAAAGCTACCATCTTGAGAGAAACATAAGTAGTAAGGAGTCCCAATCGTAGCTCTATGGCTCCACACAATGTAGAAACATACTTGTAGGGTATGTAATGATCAAGACGGACCCATACTTAGCCAAACATGCATTAGGTTTTCCACGGGACTATGAGGAGCAACATGTGTGACATGATTCTCATTCCTTGAGAGGAACATCAAAGCTACCATCCTGAGAGAAACATAAGTAGTAAGGAGTCTTAATCGTAGCTCTATGCCTCCACACAATGTAGAAACATACATGTAGTGTATGTAATGATCAAGACGGATCCATACTTAGCCAAACATGCAATAGGTTCTCCACTGGACTATGAGGAGCAACATGTGTGACATGATTCTCATTCCTTGAGAGGAACATCAAAGCTACCATCCTGAGAGAAACATAAGTAGTAAGTAGTCCCAATCGTAGCTCTATGCCTCCACACAATGTAGAAACATACTTGTAGTGTATGTAATGATCAAGACGGACCCATACTTAGCCAAACATGCATTAGGTTTTCCACGGGACTATGAGGAGCAACATGTGTGACATGATTCTCATTCCTTGAGAGGAACATCAAAGCTACCATCCTGAGAGAAACATAAGTAGTAAGGAGTCTTAATCGTAGCTCTATGCCTCCACACAATGTAGAAACATACATGTAGTGTATGTAATGATCAAGACGGATCCATACTTAGCCAAACATGCAATAGGTTCTCCACTGGACTATGAGGAGCAACATGTGTGACATGATTCTCATTCCTTGAGAGGAACATCAAAGCTACCATCCTGAGAGAAACATAAGTAGTAAGTAGTCCCAATCGTAGCTCTATGCCTCCACACAATGTAGAAACATACTTGTAGTGTATGTAATGATCAAGACGGACCCATACTTAGCCAAACATGCATTAGGTTCTCCACGGGACTATGAGGAGCAACATGTGTGACATGATTCTCATTCCTTGAGAGGAACATCAAAGCTACCATTCTGAGAGAAACATAAGTAGTAAGGAGTCCCAATCGTAGCTCTATGCCTCCACACAATGTAGAAACATACTTGTAGTGTATGTAATGATCAAGACGGACCCATACTTAGCCAAACATGCATTAGGTTCTCCAGGGGACTATGAGGACCAACATGTGTGACATGATTCTCATTCCTTGAGAGGAACATCAAAGCTACCATCCTGAGAGAAACATAAGTAGTAAGGAGTCCCAATCGTAGCTCTATGCCTCCACACAATGTAGAAACATACTTGTAGTGTATGTAATGATCAAGACGGACCCATACTTAGCCAAACATGCATTAGGTTCTCCAGGGGACTATGAGGACCAACATGAGGAGCAACATGTGTGACATGATTCTCATTCCTTGAGAGGAACATCAAAGCTACCATCCTGAGAGAAACATAAGTAGTAAGGAGTCCCAATCGTAGCTCTATGCCTCCACACAATGTAGGAACATACTTGTAGTGTATGTAATGATCAAGACTGACCCATACTTAGCCAAACATGCATTAGGTTCTCCACGGGACTATGAGGAGCAACATGTGTGACATGATTCTCATTCCTTGAGAGGAACATCAAAGCTACCATTCTGAGAGAAACATAAGTAGTAAGGAGTCCCAATCGTAGCTCTATGCCTCCACACAATGTAGAAACATACTTGTAGTGTATGTAATGATCAAGACGGACCCATACTTAGCCAAACATGCATTAGGTTCTCCAGGGGACTATGAGGACCAACTTGTGTGACATGATTCTCATTCCTTCAGAGGAACATCAAAGCTACCATCCTGAGAGAAACATAAGTAGTAAGGAGTCCCAATCGTAGCTCTATGCCTCCACACAATGTAGGAACATACTTGTAGTGTATGTAATGATCAAGACGGACCCATACTTAGCCAAACATGCATTAGGTTCTCCACGGGACTATGAGGAGCAACATGTGTGACATGATTCTCATTCCTTCAGAGGAACATCAAAGCTACCATCCTGAGAGAAACATAAGTAGTAAGGAGTCTTAATCGTAGCTCTATGGCTCCACACAATGTAGAAACATACTTGTAGTGTATGTAATGATCAAGACGTATCCATACTTAGCCAAACATGCATTAGGTTTTCCACGGGACTATGAGGAGCAACATGTGTGACATGATTCTCATTCCTTGAGAGGAACATCAAAGCTACCATCCTGAGAGAAACATAAGTAGTAAGGAGTCTTAATCGTAGCTCTATGCCTCCACACAATGTAGAAACATACATGTAGTGTATGTAATGATCAAGACGGATCCATACTTAGCCAAACATGCAATAGGTTCTCCACTGGACTATGAGGAGCAACATGTGTGACATGATTCTCATTCCTTGAGAGGAACATCAAAGCTACCATCCTGAGAGAAACATAAGTAGTAAGGAGTCCCAATCGTAGCTCTATGGCTCCACACAATATAGAAACATACTTGTAGTGTATGTAATGATCAAGACGGACCCATACTTAGCCAAACATGCATTAGGTTCTCCATGGGACTATGAGGAGCAACATGTGTGACATGATTCTCATTCCTTGAGAGGAACATCAAAGCTACCATCCAGAGAGAAACATAAGTAGTAAGGAGTCCCAATCGTAGCTCTATGCCTCCACACAATGTAGAAACGTACATGTAGTGTATGTAATGATCAAGACGGATCCATACTTAGCCAAACATGCATTAGGTTCTCCACAGGACTATGAGGAGCAACATGTGTGACATGCTTCTCATTCCTTGAGAGGAACATCAAAGCTACCATCCTGAGAGAAACATAAGTAGTAAGGAGTCCCAATCGTAGCTCTATGCCTCCACACAATGTAGAAACATACTTGTAGTGTATGTAATGATCAAGACGGACCCATACTTAGCCAAACATACATTAGGTTCTCCACGGGACTATGAGGAGCAACATGTGTGACATGATTCTCATTCCTTCAGAGGAACATCAAAGCTACCATCTTGAGAGAAACATAAGTAGTAAGGAGTCCCAATCGTAGCTCTATGGCTCCACACAATGTAGAAACATACTTGTAGTGTATGTAATGATCAAGACGGATCCATACTTAGCCAAACATGCATTAGGTTCTCCACGGGACTATGAGGAGCAACATGTGTGACATGATTCTCATTCCTTGAGAGGAACATCAAAGCTACCATCCTGAGAGAAACATAAGTAGTAAGGAGTCCCAATCGTAGCTCTATGGCTCCACACAATGTAGAAACATACTTGTAGGGTATGTAATGATCAAGACGGACCCATACTTAGCCAAACATGCATTAGGTTATCAAAGGGACTATGAGGAGCAACATGTGTGACATGATTCTCATTCCTTGAGAGGAACATCAAAGCTACCATCCTGAGAGAAACATAAGTAGTAAGGAGTCCCAATCGTAGCTCTATGCCTCCACACAATGTAGCATCATACTTGTAGTGTATGTAATGATCAAGACGGACCCATACTTAGCCAAACATGCATTAGGTTCTCCACGGGACTATGAGGAGCAACATGTGTGACATGATTCTCATTCCTTGAGAGGAACATCAAAGCTACCATTCTGAGAGAAACATAAGTAGTAAGGAGTCCCAATTGTAGCTCTATGCCTCCACACAATGTAGAAACATACTTGTAGTGTATGTAATGATCAAGACGGACCCATACTTAGCCAAACATGCATTAGGTTCTCCAGGGGACTATGAGGACCAACATGTGTGACATGATTCTCATTCCTTGAGAGGAACATCAAAGCTACCATCCTGAGAGAAACATAAGTAGTAAGGAGTCCCAATCGTAGCTCTATGCCTCCACACAATGTAGGAACATACTTGTAGTGTATGTAATGATCAAGACGGACCCATACTTAGCCAAACATGCATTAGCTTCTCCACGGGACTATGAGGAGCAACATGTGTGACATGATTCTCATTCCTTCAGAGGAACATCAAAGCTACCATCCTGAGAGAAACATAAGTAGTAAGGAGTCTTAATCGTAGCTCTATGGCTCCACACAATGTAGAAACATACTTGTAGTGTATGTAATCATCAAGACGTATCCATACTTAGCCAAACATGCATTAGGTTTTCCACGGGACTATGAGGAGCAACATGTGTGACATGATTCTCATTCCTTGAGAGGAACATCAAAGCTACCATCCTGAGAGAAACATAAGTAGTAAGGAGTCTTAATCGTAGCTCTATGCCTCCACACAATGTAGAAACATACATGTAGTGTATGTAATGATCAAGACGGATCCATACTTAGCCAAACATGCAATAGGTTCTCCACTGGACTATGAGGAGCAACATGTGTGACATGATTCTCATTCCTTGAGAGGAACTTCAAAGCTACCATCCTGAGAGAAACATAAGTAGTAAGTAGTCCCAATCGTAGCTCTATGCCTCCACACAATGTAGAAACATACTTGTAGTGTATGTAATGATCAAGACGGACCCATACTTAGCCAAACATGCATTAGGTTCTCCACGGGACTATGAGGAGCAACATGTGTGACATGATTCTCATTCCTTGAGAGGAACATCAAAGCTACCATTCTGAGAGAAACATAAGTAGTAAGGAGTCCCAATCGTAGCTCTATGCCTCCACACAATGTAGAAACATACTTGTAGTGTATGTAATGATCAAGACGGACCCATACTTAGCCAAACATGCATTAGGTTCTCCAGGGGACTATGAGGACCAACTTGTGTGACATGATTCTCATTCCTTGAGAGGAACATCAAAGCTACCATCCTGAGAGAAACATAAGTACTAAGGAGTCCCAATCGTAGCTCTATGCCTCCACACAATGTAGGAACATACTTGTAGTGTATGTAATGATCAAGACGGACCCATACTTAGCCAAACATGCATTAGGTTCTCCACGGGACTATGAGGAGCAACATGTGTGACATGATTCTCATTCCTTCAGAGGAACATCAAAGCTACCATCCTGAGAGAAACATAAGTAGTAAGGAGTCTTAATCGTAGCTCTATGGCTCCACACAATGTAGAAACATACTTGTAGTGTATGTAATGATCAAGACGTATCCATACTTAGCCAAACATGCATTAGGTTTTCCACGGGACTATGAGGAGCAACATGTGTGACATGATTCTCATTCCTTGAGAGGAACATCAAAGCTACCATCCTGAGAGAAACATAAGTAGTAAGGAGTCTTAATCGTAGCTCTATGCCTCCACACAATGTAGAAACATACATGTAGTGTATGTAATGATCAAGACGGATCCATACTTAGCCAAACATGCAATAGGTTCTCCACTGGACTATGAGGAGCAACATGTGTGACATGATTCTCATTCCTTGAGAGGAACATCAAAGCTACCATCCTGAGAGAAACATAAGTAGTAAGGAGTCCCAATCGTAGCTCTATGCCTCCACACAATGTAGAAACATACTTGTAGTGTATGTAATGATAAAGACGGACCCATACTTAGCCAAACATGCATTAGGTTCTCCACAGGACTATGAGGAGCAACATGTGTGACATGATTCTCATTCCTTGAGAGGAACATCAAAGCTACCATCCTGAGAGAAACATAAGTAGTAAGGAGTCCCAATCGTAGCTCTATGCCTCCACACAATGTAGAAACATACTTGTAGTGTATGTAATGATCAAGACGGACCCATACTTAGCCAAACATGCATCAGGTTCTCCACAGGACTATGAGGAGCAACATGTGTGACATGATTCTCATTCCTTGAGAGGAACATCAAAGCTACCATCCTGAGAGAAACATAAGTAGTAAGGAGTCCCAATCGTAGCTCTATGCCTCCACACAATGTAGGAACATACTTGTAGTGTATGTAATGATCAAGACGGACCCATACTTAGCCAAACATGCATTAGGTTCTCCACGGGACTATGAGGAGCAACATGTGTGACATGATTCTCATTCCTTGAGAGGAACATTAAAGCTACCATTCTGAGAGAAACATAAGTAGTAAGGAGTCCCAATCGTAGCTCTATGCCTCCACACAATGTAGAAACATACTTGTAGTGTATGTAATGATCAAGACGGACCCATACTTAGCCAAACATGCATTAGGTTCTCCACAGGACTATGAGGAGCAACATGTGTGACATGATTCTCATTCCTTGAGAGGAACATCAAAGCTACCATCCTGAGAGAAACATAAGTAGTAAGTAGTCCCAATCGTAGCTCTATGCCTCCACACAATGTAGAAACATACTTGTAGTGTATGTAATGATCAAGACGGACCCATACTTAGCCAAACATGCATTAGGTTCTCCACGGGACTATGAGGAGCAACATGTGTGACATGATTCTCATTCCTTGAGAGGAACATCAAAGCTACCATTCTGAGAGAAACATAAGTAGTAAGGAGTCCCAATCGTAGCTCTATGCCTCCACACAATGTAGAAACATACTTGTAGTGTATGTAATGATCAAGACGGACCCATACTTAGCCAAACATGCATTAGGTTCTCCAGGGGACTATGAGGACCAACATGTGTGACATGATTTTCATTCCTTGAGAGGAACATCAAAGCTACCATCCTGAGAGAAACATAAGTAGTAAGGAGTCCCAATCGTAGCTCTATGCCTCCACACAATGTAGGAACATACTTGTAGTGTATGTAATGATCAAGACGGACCCATACTTAGCCAAACATGCATTAGGTTCTCCACGGGACTATGAGGAGCAACATGTGTGACATGATTCTCATTCCTTGAGAGGAACATCAAAGCTACCATTCTGAGAGAAACATAAGTAGTAAGGAGTCCCAATCGTAGCTCTATGCCTCCACACAATGTAGAAACATACTTGTAATGTATGTAATGATCAAGACGGACCCATACTTAGCCAAACATGCATTAGGTTCTCCAGGGGACTATGAGGACCAACATGTGTGACATGATTCTCATTCCTTGAGAGGAACATCAAAGCTACCATCCTGAGAGAAACATAAGTAGTAAGGAGTCCCAATCGTAGCTCTATGCCTCCACACAATGTAGGAACATACTTGTAGTGTATGTAATGATCAAGAAGGACCCATACTTAGCCGAACATGCATTAGGTTCTCCACGGGACTATGAGGAGCAACATGTGTGACATGATTCTCATTCCTTCAGAGGAACATCAAAGCTACCATCCTGAGAGAAACATAAGTAGTAAGGAGTCTTAATCGTAGCTCTATGGCTCCACACAATGTAGAAACATACTTGTAGTGTATGTAATGATCAAGACGTATCCATACTTAGCCAAACATGCATTAGGTTTTCCACGGGACTATGAGGAGCAACATGTGTGACATGATTCTCATTCCTTGAGAGGAACATCAAAGCTACCATCCTGAGAGAAACATAAGTAGTAAGGAGTCTTAATCGTAGCTCTATGCCTCCACACAATGTAGAAACATACATGTAGTGTATGTAATGATCAAGACGGATCCATATTTAGCCAAACATGCAATAGGTTCTCCACTGGACTATGAGGAGCAACATGTGTGACATGATTCTCATTCCTTGAGAGGAACATCAAAGCTACCATCCTGAGAGAAACATAAGTAGTAAGTAGTCCCAATCGTAGCTCTATGCCTCCACACAATGTAGAAACATACTTGTAGTGTATGTAATGATCAAGACGGACCCATACTTAGCCAAACATGCATTAGGTTCTCCACAGGACTATGAGGAGCAACATGTGTGACATGATTCTCATTCCTTGAGAGGAACATCAAAGCTACCATCCTGAGAGAAACATAAGTAGTAAGGAGTCCCAATCGTAGCTCTATGCCTCCACACAATGTAGAAACATACTTGTAGTGTATGTAATGATCAAGACGGACCCATACTTAGCCAAACATGCATCAGGTTCTCCACAGGACTATGAGGAGCAACATGTGTGACATGATTCTCATTCCTTGAGAGGAACATCAAAGCTACCATCCTGAGAGAAACATAAGTAGTAAGGAGTCCCAATCGTAGCTCTATGCCTCCACACAATGTAGGAACATACTTGTAGTGTATGTAATGATCAAGACGGACCCATACTTAGCCAAACATGCATTAGGTTCTCCACGGGACTATGAGGAGCAACATGTGTGACATGATTCTCATTCCTTGAGAGGAACATTAAAGCTACCATTCTGAGAGAAACATAAGTAGTAAGGAGTCCCAATCGTAGCTCTATGCCTCCACACAATGTAGAAACATACTTGTAGTGTATGTAATGATTAAGACGGACCCATACTTAGCCAAACATGCATTAGGTTCTCCACAGGACTATGAGGAGCAACATGTGTGACATGATTCTCATTCCTTGAGAGGAACACCAAAGCTACCATCCTGAGAGAAACATAAGTAGTAAGGAGTCCCAATCGTAGCTCTATGCGTCCACACAATGTAGAAACATACTTGTAGTGTATGTAATGATCAAGACGGACCCATACTTAGCCAAACAAGCATTAGGTTCTCCACAGGACTATGAGGAGCAACATGTGTGACATGATTCTCATTCCTTGAGAGGAACATCAAAGCTACCATCCTGAGAGAAACATAAGTAGTAAGGAGTCCCAATCGTAGCTCTATGCCTCCGCACAATGTAGGAACATACTTGTAGTGTATGTAATGATCAAGACGGACCCATACTTAGCCAAACATGCATTAGGTTCTCCAGGGGACTATGAGGACCAACATGTGTGACATGATTCTCATTCCTTGAGAGGAACATCAAAGCTACCATCCTGAGAGAAACATAAGTAGTAAGGAGTCCCAATCGTATCTCTATGCCTCCACACAATGTAGGAACATACTTGTAGTGTATGTAATGATCAAGACGGACCCATACTTAGCCAAACATGCATTAGGTTCTCCACAGGACTATGAGGAGCAACATGTGTGACATGATTCTCATTCCTTGAGAGGAACATCAAAGCTACCATCCTGAGAGAAACATAAGTAGTAAGGAGTCCCAATCGTAGCTCTATGCCTCCACACAATGTAGGAACATACTTGTAGTGTATGTAATGATCAAGACGGACCCATACTTAGCCAAACATGCATTAGGTTCTCCACAGGACTATGAGGAACAACATGTGTGACATGATTCTCATTCCTTGAGAGGAACATCAAAGCTACCATTCTGAGAGAAACATAAGTAGTAAGGAGTCCCAATCGTAGCTCTATGCCTCCACACAATGTAGAAACATACTTGTAGTGTATGTAATGATCAAGACGGACCCATACTTAGCCAAACATGCATTAGGTTCTCCAGGGGACTATGAGGACCAACATGTGTGACATGATTCTCATTCCTTGAGAGGAACATCAAAGCAACCATCCTGAGAGAAATATAAGTAGTAAGGAGTCCCAATCGTAGCTCTATGCCTCCACACAATGTAGGAACATACTTGTAGTGTATGTAATGATCAAGACGGACCCATACTTAGCCAAACATGCATTAGGTTCTCCACGGGACTATGAGGAGCAACATGTGTGACATGATTCTCATTCCTTCAGAGGAACATCAAAGCTACCATCCTGAGAGAAACATAAGTAGTAAGGAGTCCCAATCGTAGCTCTATGGCTCCACACAATGTAGAAACAGACTTGTAGTGTATGTAATGATCAAGACGTATCCATACTTAGCCAAACATGCATTAGGTTCTCCACGGGACTATGAGGAGCAACATGTGTGACATGATTCTCATTCCTTGAGAGGAACATCAAAGTTACCATCCTGAGAGAAACATAAGTAGTAAGGAGTCCCAATCGTAGCTCTATGGCTCCACACAATGTAGAAACATACTTGTAGTGTATGTAATGATAAAGACGGACCCATACTTAGCCAAACATGCATTAGGTTCTCCATGGGACTATGAGGAGCAACATGTGTGACATGATTCTCATTCCTTGAGAGGAACATCAAAGCTACCATCCAGAGAGAAACATAAGTAGTAAGGAGTCCCAATCGTAGCTCTATGCCTCCACACAATGTAGAAACATACATGTAGTGTATGTAATGATCAAGACGGACCCATACTTAGCCAAACATGCATTAGGTTCTCCACGGGACTATGAGGAGCAACATGTGTGACATGATTCTCATTCCTTGAGAGGAACATCAAAGCTACCATCCAGAGAGAAACATAAGTAGTAAGGAGTCCCAATCGTAGCTCTATGCCTCCACACAATGTAGAAACATACATGTAGTGTATGTAATGATCAAGACGGATCCATACTTAGCCAAACATGCATTAGGTTCTCCACGGGACTATGAGGAGCAACATGTGTGACATGATTCTCATTCCTTGAGAGGAACATCAAAGCTACCATCCTGAGAGAAACATAAGTAGTAAGGAGTCCCAATCGTAGCTCTATGCCTCCACACAATGTAGAAACATACTTGTAGTGTATGTAATGATCAAGACGGACCCATACTTAGCCAAACATGCATTAGGTTCTCCAAAGGACTATGAGGAGCAACATGTGTGACATGATTCTCATTCCTTGAGAGGAACATCAAAGCTACCATCCTGAGAGAAACATAAGTAGTAAGGAGTCCCAATCGTAGCTCTATGCCTCCACACAATGTAGGAACATACTTGTAGTGTATGTAATGATCACGACGGACCCATACTTAGCCAAACATGCATTAGGTTCTCCACGGGACTATGAGGAGCAACATGTGTGACATGATTCTCATTCCTTGAGAGGAACATCAAAGCTACCATTCTGAGAGAAACATAAGTAGTAAGGAGTCCCTCCACACAATGTAGAAACATACTTGTAGTGTATGTAATGATCAAGACGGACCCATACTTAGCCAAACATGCAGTAGGTTCTCCAGGGGACTATGAGGACCAACATGTGTGACATGATTCTCATTCCTTGAGAGGAACATCAAAGCTACCATCCTGAGAGAAACATAAGTAGTAAGGAGTCCCAATCGTAGCTCTATGCCTCCACACAATGTAGGAACATACTTGTAGTGTATGTAATGATCAAGACGGACCCGTATTAGCCAAACATGCATTAGGTTCTCCACGGGACTATGAGGAGCAACATGTGTGACATGATTCTCATTCCTTCAGAGGAACATCAAAGCTACCATCCTGAGAGAAACATAAGTAGTAAGGAGTCCCAATCGTAGCTCTATGGCTCCACACAATGTAGAAACATACTTGTAGTGTATGTAATGATCAAGACGTATCCATACTTAGCCAAACATGCATTAGGTTCTCCACGGGACTATGAGGAGCAACATGTGTGACATGATTCTCATTCCTTGAGAGGAACATCAAAGTTACCATCCTGAGAGAAACATAAGTAGTAAGGAGACCCAATCGTAGCTCTATGGCTCCACACAATAAAGAAACATACTTGTAGTGTATGTAATGATCAAGACGGACCCATACTTAGCCAAACATGCATTAGGTTCTCCATGGGACTATGAGGAGCAACATGTGTGACATGATTCTCATTCCTTGAGAGGAACATCAAAGCTACCATCCAGAGAGAAACATAAGTAGTAAGGAGTCCCAATCGTAGCTCTATGCCTCCACACAATGTAGAAACATACTTGTAGTGTATGTAATGATCAAGACGGACCCATACTTAGCCAAACAAGCATTAGGTTCTCCACAGGACTATGAGGAGCAACATGTGTGACATGATTCTCATTCCTTGAGAGGAACATCAAAGCTACCATCCTGAGAGAAACATAAGTAGTAAGGAGTCCAAATCGTAGCTCTATGCCTCCGCACAATGTAGGAACATACTTGTAGTGTATGTAATGATCAAGACGGACCCATACTTAGCCAAACATGCATTAGGTTCTCCAGGGGACTATGAGGACCAACATGTGTGACATGATTCTCATTCCTTGAGAGGAACATCAAAGCTACCATCCTGAGAGAAACATAAGTAGTAAGGAGTCCAAATCGTAGCTCTATGCCTCCGCACAATGTAGGAACATACTTGTAGTGTATGTAATGATCAAGACGGACCCATACTTAGCCAAACATGCATTAGGTTCTCCAGGGGACTATGAGGAGCAACATGTGTGACATGATTCTCATTCCTTGAGAGGAACATCAAAGCTACCATCCTGAGAGAAACATAAGTAGTAAGGAGTCCCAATCGTAGCTCTATGCCTCCACACAATGTAGGAACATACTTGTAGTGTATGTAATGATCAAGACGGACCCATACTTAGCCAAACATGCAGTAGGTTCTCCAGGGGACTATGAGGACCAACATGTGTGACATGATTCTCATTCCTTGAGAGGAACATCAAAGCTACCATCCTGAGAGAAACATAAGTAGTAAGGAGTCCCAATCGTAGCTCTATGCCTCCACACAATGTAGGAACATACTTGTAGTGTATGTAATGATCAAGACGGACCCGTATTAGCCAAACATGCATTAGGTTCTCCACGGGACTATGAGGAGCAACATGTGTGACATGATTCTCATTCCTTCAGAGGAACATCAAAGCTAACATCCTGAGAGAAACATAAGTAGTAAGGAGTCCCAATCGTAGCTCTATGGCTCCCCACAATGTAGAAACATACTTGTAGTGTATGTAATGATCAAGACGTATCCATACTTAGCCAAACATGCATTAGGTTCTCCACGGGACTATGAGGAGCAACATGTGTGACATGATTCTCATTCCTTGAGAGGAACATCAAAGTTACCATCCTGAGAGAAACATAAGTAGTAAGGAGACCCAATCGTAGCTCTATGGCTCCACACAATATAGAAACATACTTGTAGTGTATGTAATGATCAAGACGGACCCATACTTAGCCAAACATGCATTAGGTTCTCCATGGGACTATGAGGAGCAACATGTGTGACATGATTCTCATTCCTTGAGAGGAACATCAAAGCTACCATCCAGAGAGAAACATAAGTAGTAAGGAGTCCCAATCGTAGCTCTATGCCTCCACACAATGTAGAAACATACTTGTAGTGTATGTAATGATCAAGACGGACCCATACTTAGCCAAACAAGCATTAGGTTCTCCACAGGACTATGAGGAGCAACATGTGTGACATGATTCTCATTCCTTGAGAGGAACATCAAAGCTACCATCCTGAGAGAAACATAAGTAGTAAGGAGTCCAAATCGTAGCTCTATGCCACCGCACAATGTAGGAACATACTTGTAGTGTATGTAATGATCAAGACGGACCCATACTTAGCCAAACATGCATTAGGTTCTCCAGGGGACTATGAGGACCAACATGTGTGACATGATTCTCATTCCTTGAGAGGAACATCAAAGCTACCATCCTGAGAGAAACATAAGTAGTAAGGAGTCCCAATCGTATCTCTATGCCTCCACACAATGTAGGAACATACTTGTAGTGTATGTAATGATCAAGACGGACCCATACTTAGCCAAACATGCATTAGGTTCTCCACAGGACTATGAGGAGCAACATGTGTGACATGATTCTCATTCCTTGAGAGGAACATCAAAGCTACCATCCTGAGAGAAACATAAGTAGTAAGGAGTCCCAATCGTAGCTCTATGCCTCCACACAATGTAGGAACATACTTGTAGTGTATGTAATGATCAAGACGGACCCATACTTAGCCAAACATGCATTAGGTTCTCCACAGGACTATGAGGAACAACATGTGTGACATGATTCTCATTCCTTGAGAGGAACATCAAAGCTACCATTCTGAGAGAAACATAAGTAGTAAGGAGTCCCAATCGTAGCTCTATGCCTCCACACAATGTAGAAACATACTTGTAGTGTATGTAATGATCAAGACGGACCCATACTTAGCCAAACATGCATTAGGTTCTCCAGGGGACTATGAGGACCAACATGTGTGACATGATTCTCATTCCTTGAGAGGAACATCAAAGCAACCATCCTGAGAGAAATATAAGTAGTAAGGAGTCCCAATCGTAGCTCTATGCCTCCACACAATGTAGGAACATACTTGTAGTGTATGTAATGATCAAGACGGACCCATACTTAGCCAAACATGCATTAGGTTCTCCACGGGACTATGAGGAGCAACATGTGTGACATGATTCTCATTCCTTCAGAGGAACATCAAAGCTACCATCCTGAGAGAAACATAAGTAGTAAGGAGTCCCAATCGTAG
Organism: Erythrophleum ivorense; assembly: GCA_026724425.1. Classification (NCBI taxonomy): domain Eukaryota; kingdom Viridiplantae; phylum Streptophyta; class Magnoliopsida; order Fabales; family Fabaceae; genus Erythrophleum; species Erythrophleum ivorense. The sequence goes on along the minus strand of JAIUCV010000066.1, from coordinate 9,309,418 downwards.
CTCTATGGCTCCACACAATGTAGAAACAGACTTGTAGTGTATGTAATGATCAAGACGTATCCATACTTAGCCAAACATGCATTAGGTTCTCCACGGGACTATGAGGAGCAACATGTGTGACATGATTCTCATTCCTTGAGAGGAACATCAAAGTTACTATCCTGAGAGAAACATAAGTAGTAAGGAGTCCCAATCGTAGCTCTATGGCTCCACACAATGTAGAAACATACTTGTAGTGTATGTAATGATAAAGACGGACCCATACTTAGCCAAACATGCATTAGGTTCTCCATGGGACTATGAGGAGCAACATGTGTGACATGATTCTCATTCCTTGAGAGGAACATCAAAGCTACCATCCAGAGAGAAACATAAGTAGTAAGGAGTCCCAATCGTAGCTCTATGCCTCCACACAATGTAGAAACATACATGTAGTGTATGTAATGATCAAGACGGACCCATACGTAGCCAAACATGCATTAGGTTCTCCACGGGACTATGAGGAGCAACATGTGTGACATGATTCTCATTCCTTGAGAGGAACATCAAAGCTACCATCCAGAGAGAAACATAAGTAGTAAGGAGTCCCAATCGTAGCTCTATGCCTCCACACAATGTAGAAACATACATGTAGTGTATGTAATGATCAAGACGGATCCATACTTAGCCAAACATGCATTAGGTTCTCCACGGGACTATGAGGAGCAACATGTGTGACATGATTCTCATTCCTTGAGAGGAACATCAAAGCTACCATCCTGAGAGAAACATAAGTAGTAAGGAGTCCCAATCGTAGCTCTATGCCTCCACACAATGTAGAAACATACTTGTAGTGTATGTAATGATCAAGACGGACCCATACTTAGCCAAACATGCATTAGGTTCTCCACAGGACTATGAGGAGCAACATGTGTGACATGATTCTCATTCCTTGAGAGGAACATCAAAGCTACCATCCTGAGAGAAACATAAGTAGTAAGGAGTCCCAATCGTAGCTCTATGCCTCCACACAATGTAGGAACATACTTGTAGTGTATGTAATGATCACGACGGACCCATACTTAGCCAAACATGCATTAGGTTCTCCACGGGACTATGAGGAGCAACATGTGTGACATGATTCTCATTCCTTGAGAGGAACATCAAAGCTACCATTCTGAGAGAAACATAAGTAGTAAGGAGTCCCTCCACACAATGTAGAAACATACTTGTAGTGTATGTAATGATCAAGACGGACCCATACTTAGCCAAACATGCATTAGGTTCTCCAGGGGACTATGAGGACCAACATGTGTGACATGATTCTCATTCCTTGAGAGGAACATCAAAGCTACCATCCTGAGAGAAACATAAGTAGTAAGGAGTCCCAATCGTAGCTCTATGCCTCCACACAATGTAGGAACATACTTGTAGTGTATGTAATGATCAAGACGGACCCGTATTAGCCAAACATGCATTAGGTTCTCCACGGGACTATGAGGAGCAACATGTGTGACATGATTCTCATTCCTTCAGAGGAACATCAAAGCTACCATCCTGAGAGAAACATAAGTAGTAAGGAGTCCCAATCGTAGCTCTATGGCTCCACACAATGTAGAAACATACTTGTAGTGTATGTAATGATCAAGACGTATCCATACTTAGCCAAACATGCATTAGGTTCTCCACGGGACTATGAGGAGCAACATGTGTGACATGATTCTCATTCCTTGAGAGGAACATCAAAGTTAACATCCTGAGAGAAACATAAGTAGTAAGGAGTCCCAATCGTAGCTCTATGGCTCCACACAATGTAGAAACATACTTGTAGTGTATGTAATGATAAAGACGGACCCATACTTAGCCAAACATGCATTAGGTTCTCCATGGGACTATGAGGAGCAACATGTGTGACATGATTCTCATTCCTTGAGAGGAACATCAAAGCTACCATCCAGAGAGAAACATAAGTAGTAAGGAGTCCCAATCGTAGCTCTATGCCTCCACACAATGTAGAAACATACATGTAGTGTATGTAATGATCAAGACGGACCCATACGTAGCCAAACATGCATTAGGTTCTCCACGGGACTATGAGGAGCAACATGTGTGACATGATTCTCATTCCTTGAGAGGAACATCAAAGCTACCATCCAGAGAGAAACATAAGTAGTAAGGAGTCCCAATCGTAGCTCTATGCCTCCACACAATGTAGAAACATACATGTAGTGTATGTAATGATCAAGACGGATCCATACTTAGCCAAACATGCATTAGGTTCTCCACGGGACTATGAGGAGCAACATGTGTGACATGATTCTCATTCCTTGAGAGGAACATCAAAGCTACCATCCTGAGAGAAACATAAGTAGTAAGGAGTCCCAATCGTAGCTCTATGCCTCCACACAATGTAGAAACATACTTGTAGTGTATGTAATGATCAAGACGGACCCATACTTAGCCAAACATGCATTAGGTTCTCCACAGGACTATGAGGAGCAACATGTGTGACATGATTCTCATTCCTTGAGAGGAACATCAAAGCTACCATCCTGAGAGAAACATAAGTAGTAAGGAGTCCCAATCGTAGCTCTATGCCTCCACACAATGTAGGAACATACTTGTAGTGTATGTAATGATCACGACGGACCCATACTTAGCCAAACATGCATTAGGTTCTCCACGGGACTATGAGGAGCAACATGTGTGACATGATTCTCATTCCTTGAGAGGAACATCAAAGCTACCATTCTGAGAGAAACATAAGTAGTAAGGAGTCCCTCCACACAATGTAGAAACATACTTGTAGTGTATGTAATGATCAAGACGGACCCATACTTAGCCAAACATGCATTAGGTTCTCCAGGGGACTATGAGGACCAACATGTGTGACATGATTCTCATTCCTTGAGAGGAACATCAAAGCTACCATCCTGAGAGAAACATAAGTAGTAAGGAGTCCCAATCGTAGCTCTATGCCTCCACACAATGTAGGAACATACTTGTAGTGTATGTAATGATCAAGACGGACCCGTATTAGCGAAACATGCATTAGGTTCTCCACGGGACTATGAGGAGCAACATGTGTGACATGATTCTCATTCCTTCAGAGGAACATCAAAGCTACCATCCTGAGAGAAACATAAGTAGTAAGGAGTCCCAATCGTAGCTCTATGGCTCCACACAATGTAGAAACATACTTGTAGTGTATGTAATGATCAAGACGTATCCATACTTAGCCAAACATGCATTAGGTTCTCCACGGGACTATGAGGAGCAACATGTGTGACATGATTCTCTTTCCTTGAGAGGAACATCAAAGTTACCATCCTGAGAGAAACATAAGTAGTAAGGAGACCCAATCGTAGCTCTATGGCTCCACACAATATAGAAACATACTTGTAGTGTATGTAATGATCAAGACGGACCCATACTTAGCCAAACATGCATTAGGTTCTCCATGGGACTATGAGGAGCAACATGTGTGACATGATTCTCATTCCTTGAGAGGAACATCAAAGCTACCATCCAGAGAGAAACATAAGTAGTAAGGAGTCCCAATCGTAGCTCTATGCCTCCACACAATGTAGAAACATACATGTAGTGTATGTAATGATCAAGACGGACCCATACTTAGCCAAACATGCATTAGGTTCTCCACGGGACTATGAGGAGCAACATGTGTGACATGATTCTCATTCCTTGAGAGGAACATCAAAGCTACCATCCTGAGAGAAACATAAGTAGTAAGGAGTCCCAATCGTAGCTCTATTCCTCCACACAATGTAGAAACATACATGTAGTGTATGTAATGATCAAGACGGATCCATACTTAGCCAAACATGCATTAGGTTCTCAACGGGACTATGAGGAGCAACATGTGTGACATGATTCTCATTCCTTGAGAGGAACATCAAAGCTACCATCCAGAGAGAAACATAAGTAGTAAGGAGTCCCAATCGTAGCTCTATGGCTCCACACAATGTAGAAACATACTTGTAGTGTATGTAATGATCAAGACGTATCCATACTTAGCCAAACATGCATTAGGTTCTCCACGGGACTATGAGGAGCAACATGTGTGACATGATTCTCATTCCTTGAGAGGAACATCAAAGTTACCATCCTGAGAGAAACATAAGTAGTAAGGAGTCCCAATCGTAGCTCTATGGCTCCACACAATGTAGAAACATACTTGTAGTGTATGTAATGATCAAGACGGACCCATACTTAGCCAAACATGCATTAGGTTCTCCATGGGACTATGAGGAGCAACATGTGTGACATGATTCTCATTCCTTGAGAGGAACATCAAAGCTACCATCCAGAGAGAAACATAAGTAGTAAGGAGTCCCAATCGTAGCTCTATGCCTCCACACAATGTAGAAACATACATGTAGTGTATGTAATGATCAAGACGGACCCATACTTAGCCAAACATGCATTAGGTTCTCCACGGGACTATGAGGAGCAACATGTGTGACATGATTCTCATTCCTTGAGAGGAACATCAAAGCTACCATCCTGAGAGAAACATAAGTAGTAAGGAGTCCCAATCGTAGCTCTATTCCTCCACACAATGTAGAAACATACATGTAGTGTATGTAATGATCAAGACGGATCCATACTTAGCCAAACATGCATTAGGTTCTCAACGGGACTATGAGGAGCAACATGTGTGACATGATTCTCATTCCTTGAGAGGAACATCAAAGCTACCATCCAGAGAGAAACATAAGTAGTAAGGAGTCCCAATCGTAGCTCTATGCCTCCACACAATGTAGAAACATACATGTAGTGTATGTAATGATCAAGACGGATCCATACTTAGCCAAACATGCATTAGGTTCTCAACGGGACTATGAGGAGCAACATGTGTGACATGATTCTCATTCCTTGAGAGGAACATCAAAGCTACCATCCTGAGAGAAACATAAGTAGTAAGGAGTCCCAATCGTAGCTCTATGCCTCCACACAATGTAGGAACATACTTGTAGTGTATGTAATGATCAAGACGGACCCATACTTAGCCAAACATGCATTAGGTTCTCCACGGGACTATGAGGAGCAACATGTGTGACATGATTCTCATTCCTTCAGAGGAACATCAAAGCTACCATCCTGAGAGAAACATAAGTAGTAAGGAGTCCCAATCGTAGCTCTATGGCTCCACACAATGTAGAAACATACTTGTAGTGTATGTAATGATCAAGACGTATCCATACTTAGCCAAACATGCATTAGGTTCTCCACGGGACTATGAGGAGCAACATGTGTGACATGATTCTCATTCCTTGAGAGGAACATCAAAGTTACCATCCTGAGAGAAACATAAGTAGTAAGGAGTCCCAATCGTAGCTCTATGGCTCCACACAATGTAGAAACATACTTGTAGTGTATGTAATGATCAAGACGGACCCATACTTAGCCAAACATGCATTAGGTTCTCCATGGGACTATGAGGAGCAACATGTGTGACATGATTCTCATTCCTTGAGAGGAACATCAAAGCTACCATCCAGAGAGAAACATAAGTAGTAAGGAGTCCCAATCGTAGCTCTATGCCTCCACACAATGTAGAAACATACATGTAGTGTATGTAATGATCAAGACGGACCCATACTTAGCCAAACATGCATTAGGTTCTCCACGGGACTATGAGGAGCAACATGTGTGACATGATTCTCATTCCTTGAGAGGAACATCAAAGCTACCATCCTGAGAGAAACATAAGTAGTAAGGAGTCCCAATCGTAGCTCTATTCCTCCACACAATGTAGAAACATACATGTAGTGTATGTAATGATCAAGACGGATCCATACTTAGCCAAACATGCATTAGGTTCTCAACGGGACTATGAGGAGCAACATGTGTGACATGATTCTCATTCCTTGAGAGGAACATCAAAGCTACCATCCAGAGAGAAACATAAGTAGTAAGGAGTCCCAATCGTAGCTCTATGCCTCCACACAATGTAGAAACATACATGTAGTGTATGTAATGATCAAGACGGATCCATACTTAGCCAAACATGCATTAGGTTCTCAACGGGACTATGAGGAGCAACATGTGTGACATGATTCTCATTCCTTGAGAGGAACATCAAAGCTACCATCCTGAGAGAAACATAAGTAGTAAGGAGTCCCAATCGTAGCTCTATGCCTCCACACAATGTAGGAACATACTTGTAGTGTATGTAATGATCAAGACGGACCCATACTTAGCCAAACATGCATTAGGTTCTCCACGGGACTATGAGGAGCAACATGTGTGACATGATTCTCATTCCTTCAGAGGAACATCAAAGCTACCATCCTGAGAGAAACATAAGTAGTAAGGAGTCCCAATCGTAGCTCTATGGCTCCACACAATGTAGAAACATACTTGTAGTGTATGTAATGATCAAGACGTATCCATACTTAGCCAAACATGCATTAGGTTCTCCACGGGACTATGAGGAGCAACATGTGTGACATGATTCTCATTCCTTGAGAGGAACATCAAAGTTACCATCCTGAGAGAAACATAAGTAGTAAGGAGTCCCAATCGTAGCTCTATGGCTCCACACAATGTAGAAACATACTTGTAGTGTATGTAATGATCAAGACGGACCCATACTTAGCCAAACATACATTAGGTTCTCCACGGGACTATGAGGAGCAACATGTGTGACATGATTCTCATTCCTTCAGAGGAACATCAAAGCTACCATCTTGAGAGAAACATAAGTAGTAAGGAGTCCCAATCGTAGCTCTATGGCTCCACACAATGTAGAAACATACTTGTAGTGTATGTAATGATCAAGACGGACCCATACTTAGCCAAACATGCATTAGGTTCTCCACGGGACTATGAGGAGCAACATGTGTGACATGATTCTCATTCCTTCAGAGGAACATCAAAGCTACCATCCTGAGAGAAACATAAGTAGTAAGGAGTCCCAATCGTAGCTCTATGGCTCCACACAATGTAGAAACATACTTGTAGTGTATGTAATGATCAAGACGGACCCATACTTAGCCAAACATGCATTAGGTTCTCCAGGGGACTATGAGGACCAACATGTGTGACATGATTCTCATTCCTTGAGAGGAACATCAAAGCTACCATCCTGAGAGAAATATAAGTAGTAAGGAGTCCCAATCGTAGCTCTATGCCTCCACACAATGTAGGAACATACTTGTAGTGTATGTAATGATCAAGACGGACCCATACTTAGCCAAACATGCATTAGGTTCTCCACGGGACTATGAGGAGCAACATGTGTGACATGATTCTCATTCCTTCAGAGGAACATCAAAGCTACCATCCTGAGAGAAACATAAGTAGTAAGGAGTCCCAATCGTAGCTCTATGGCTCGACACAATGTAGAAACATACTTGTAGTGTATGTAATGATCAAGACGTATCCATACTTAGCCAAACATGCATTAGGTTCTCCACGGGACTATGAGGAGCAACATGTGTGACATGATTCTCATTCCTTGAGAGGAACATCAAAGTTACCATCCTGAGAGAAACATAAGTAGTAAGGAGTCCCAATCGTAGCTCTATGGCTCCACACAATGTAGAAACATACTTGTAGTGTATGTAATGATCAAGACGGACCCATACTTAGCCAAACATGCATTAGGTTCTCCATGGGACTATGAGGAGCAACATGTGTGACATGATTCTCATTCCTTGAGAGGAACATCAAAGCTACCATCCAGAGAGAAACATAAGTAGTAAGGAGTCCCAATCGTAGCTCTATGCCTCCACACAATGTAGAAACATACATGTAGTGTATGTAATGATCAAGACGGACCCATACTTAGCCAAACATGCATTAGGTTCTCCACGGGACTATGAGGAGCAACATGTGTGACATGATTCTCATTCCTTGAGAGGAACATCAAAGCTACCATCCAGAGAGAAACATAAGTAGTAAGGAGTCCCAATCGTAGCTCTATGCCTCCACACAATGTAGAAACATACATGTAGTGTATGTAATGATCAAGACGGATCCATACTTAGCCAAACATGCATTAGGTTCTCAACGGGACTATGAGGAGCAACATGTGTGACATGATTCTCATTCCTTGAGAGGAACATCAAAGCTACCATCCTGAGAGAAACATAAGTAGTAAGGAGTCCCAATCGTAGCTCTATATTAGAGTGAAGAGATGAGAAGGCCGAACATATAAGTGAGGCCGATAATCACAACAACAAAACGCCTTAAGAAGAATCATATCATGATCTCAGCCTAAGAAGAGAGCTCACTATGATCAAGACATCAATAGAATGATCAAGACATATGAAGAAGAAGCTATAAAGAGGCAAAGGAGTCATGAAGTGTGTAGCAAGCAACTGAAGCTTGTGCAGCAAGGGAAGTTGCTTGCTGGGCAATGAAATGAGCCCAAGAAGACTTATGGGCCACGACCAAGACAAAGAGGAACCCTTTAAAAGCCCAAATGAATGTTAGAGGAGCAAGGAAGGGCAAGGTTTCAAGAAGAGAGCAAGGAAGGGTCACATGTGCTGGTTAAGCAAGATATTTTAACACATCTCAAGAGAGATAGCGACAGCACAGTGAAAGAGATCCAACGGCTCTCCCTCAGTCAAAGAGATCCAATGGCTATCATTCAAACATGTTGTAAGCCATTAGGGCTCCCTCTTAGGCGTGGCCCTCTCTATAAATAGAGCCTCATATGCAATGTAATACACACTTACACAGAAAATCAATACTAAGAGAATACAAGTTCTCATCAAACAAAGCTTTAGCTTAAATCTTCTTTACATATGATTAATCTCTTAAGGTTTCCAATGTAGAGAGTTTATGTTAAATCGGTTTGTATTACTTGTCAATCTTATCTTAAATCTCACTTAAACTCTTCCTTATCTATGTTAAACACTTTGTCTTGAGCAAATCCTTTCTTATCCTATTTCGGATTCTTTGCTCATCATTATGTTCTGTTTTCTTGTTGTCTTGGACTCAATCACAAGTTGGTTGTTGATTCCTTGATTATGTGAGACAAACACTCATAAAACCAACATGGTATCAGAGCCAGGTTGCTGCTCTTGGTGTTTTTTGTTTGTCTCATCATGCTGTTCTTGCTGTTCTTGCTATTCTTGCTGTTCTTGGTCTCATCTTGTATTTTATTGTTCTGTTGCGTTTTCCTCTTGCTGCATAATCTCTGTTGTGTATTCAGCTAAGTCTGAATCCTTGTTCATGAGCTCGCAATGTGTTGCTAACACTCTTTTTCCCAGAATCTTCTTGTTGATTTCGTTTTGCATCCTCTCTTGCTCTGTTCTCTCTTTTGCGAATCTAGTTTACATAAAAGAGCTCTTGTGTTTTGATATGACCGTGGATAGCAAGGAGCTTGAAGCAGAGGAGGAGCCGGAGATAGAAGAGGAACCGGAGTTAGAAGGAAGGATCACACGCTCGAGAGCACGAGAGATGGCCAAGGAGGCGCGCTCACTCATGGCAGAAGGAGCTTATGATCTTCCAATGCTCCAAGTCTTCAACATTTCCACCTTGAAGACTCCCGGTAATGATAACTGAGTAACTTAGGTGAGGAGTCTGTACTCTTTTTCCCATACATGAGTTTTGTCCCACTGGGTTTTCTCATGATGGTTTTTAACGAGGCAGATGAATCACTACGTCGAGTTACTTAGGAGTCATTGCCCAGGGAAATAATGTATAAGTCACTTTGACTTGTACTTGTCGTTTTTCACTTAGGTGATAGAACGCTTTGTTGTTTTTCTTTCCAACTTCATGATGTTTTAGGAGTTTAGGTTTCTAGGGTGTTATATAAACCCATGAAACGCCTCCCTTTATTTTCAGCGAAGAACTAAATTGTAACTTTAAGAGAAAACCGATATCTCTTGTTTCTTTGCTCATCTTTGATCCCTTGAATACGTTCTTGAGATCCGAATCTCTCATCACTTGTGAACCCCGAGATTCTTCTACCTTTATCATCCGCTTAATCCCTTTGATATCATCCGCTTGTTCACTGTTTACAAACCGCAAATTCCCTACTAAAACATCCATATCTCTCTCGCATCCATCATCGTCATTCATACCTTCGAACGCGCCACTTCTTTTCACCCTACGCGAGCCGTCATCAGAGTTGTTCCAGGGAGATCTTGTCATGTGGTATCAGAGCCGACTCTGAGCCAAGGCTAAGCGATCCTAAACCCTAATCTCTCTTTGTTATCTTTCGCAAAAATCGTTAGGGTTCTTAGGTTCCTTGTTGTTTCCGCGTTGTTTTCTTTTTTCCTTTTGTACTAGAATTGTTTCGTTAGGTTATCGTTTTGTTGCGAGTTTGTTTTTCCTTGTCGTGTTAAGAGTTGCATCGCGATTAGGATTATTAGTTTCCTTTTGCTTTTCGGTTTATGTTTCATAAGTCAAGTCGTATTAGGATTTGTTTCTCTTATAAAAACTATTTACTGCGAGTTGTTTGTCTTTGGTTTTGACGCGCAGGAACCATGGAGCTTTCAGCTGAGGCTATGGAAGCTCTGAATCAAGCCATGGCCAAACAGATCAAGGAGGCCAATCAATCCGTAGCTACACAGCTCACACAGCAGATAGAGCATCTCAACGATAAATTTGAGAAGCAAATTAAGGACCTCATGAAGGAGTCGAGTGCCACGGAAGACTCATCCGAACCGCCTAGCCCCAATGAAGCCATCCGCATCGCTAAAGGGAAGGCACATGTTGGCGCATCAGCTAAGCCTCCACGCACTAGCACCGCTAAATCACCTACTGGAGGAAGAGAGACTGTGTTCAACCAAAGGAGGAGCACTGAGAATGTAGGACGAGAACACCGTCGTCCTGGCAGTGTTCCTAAACGACCACATAGGCGAGCTGAGCAAGTTGGAGGACATCGAGTATATGTTGAGTCAGAGCCGGAATATTCAGAAGAAGACGAAGTATCAGGTTACAGCCGAGAGACTCTAAGAAGAAACAGAAACAGAGACAATGGCCGAGACTATGATCCTTTGAGGCAGCAGCTGAATCATCTCAAGATTCAGTATCCATCTTTCCATGGCACTAATGATCCGGAAGCGTATCTTGATTGGGAAAGAAAGATGGAGTCGAATTTTCTGGTGCAAGGGACTTATGAGCTTAACAAGGTGAAGATAGCTATCTCTGAGTTCAATGGCTATGCACTACTATGGTGGGAGCAACTTGGACTCACTAGACATCGACACAGAGAGCCACCTATCACTACATGGGATCAGCTCACTACACAGATGAGGAAGAAATTTGTGCCAGCGCATTATCAGAGAGAGACTCTCAACAAGCTTAGGCGTCTTATCCAAGGCACTAAGACAGTTCGAGACTACTATCAGGAGCTGGAAACGTTAATGATCAGAGCTGATTTGAATGAGAGTGAAGATATGGTGATGTCTCGGTTTCTTGGAGGCCTTAACCGAGAGATTCAAGACAAAGTGGAGTTACAGAACTATGAAGATGTGCAAGAGATGGTGCACAAGGCAGAGCTGATTGAATCGCAAATCAAGAGGAGGAATGGAAGATCAACTTTTGTGTCAAACATTCCGAAACCAAGAGAATTCACCAAGCCGACTTATACCAAAGACATGAAGCCAGCGCCGGATGTAGCTAAAGAAGGAGTTAAGGTTGAAGTCAAACCGAAGAGTGGAGCCTCTACTAGTAACATTAGGTGTTTCAAATGTCAAGGAATGGGACATTACTCCAGGGACTGTCCTAACAAGAAGATGTTTCTGCTTCAAGAAGGAGGAGAGATTGTGCCTCAGTACAGTTCAGAAAGTGAAACAGAAGCTGATTTAGAAGAAGCAGAAGAACCCGCAGCAATGGGAGAGATGTTAGTGGCTCGCAGGACTTTAAGTGTTCAAATTCATCCAGATGATAGAGGTCAGCGTGAGAATCTCTTCCACACAAGATGTGTAGTTCGAGACAAGGTCTGCACAGTGATTGTAGATGGTGGCAGTTGCACCAATGCTGCGAGTGAGGAGATGATAAAGAAGCTTAATCTCAAGACCACTTCACACCCTAGGCCATATCAGCTAGAGTGGCTGAACAAGAAGGGAGCTTTAACTGTTTCTAAGCAAGTAGTAGTCAATCTAGCGATTGGGAAATATGAAGATGAGCTATTGTGTGACGTGATCCCTATGAAGTCTAGCCACATCCTTTTGGGTCGACCATGGCAATTTGATAGGAGAGTTATGCATGATGGCTACACAAACAAGCAGAGTTTCGAGTTCAAGGGGCGCAAGGTTGTTCTTCTTCCACTTACACCAGCCGAAATCTACAAGGATCAGTTTCACATGAACCGCAAGGATACAGAGAGAGTCTCCAACAGCCTCTACATCAATCACAGCGAGTTCAACAAGCTCTTTGATCCAGAAATGACAACCTTCATGTTTGTTTACAAGGAAACTCTCACGAGTACTAAGGCTAAAGAAGAGTTGCCACATGAAATGATAGAAATCATAGAAGAGTACAAAGATGTGTTTCCAGAAGAGATACCTCCAGGCTTACCTCCAATCCGTGGAATTGAACATCAGATTGACTTTGTGCCAGGATCAGCTATACCGAACAGACCAGCTTATAGAGCCAATCCAGTTGAGACAAAAGAGCTTCAGAAACAAGTAGGAGAGCTGATGAAGAAAGGGCATATCCGAGAGAGCCTTAGTCCATGCGCTGTACCAGTTTTGCTAGTTCCTAAGAAAGATGGCACATGGAGAATGTGTGTAGACTGTCGAGCTGTCAATAACATTACCGTGAAGTACAGGCACCCTATTCCGAGGCTAGACGACATGCTGGATGAATTATGTGGCTCTACAATATTCTCCAAGATCGATCTAAAGAGTGGATATCACCAAATCAGAATGAAGGAAGGAGATGAGTGGAAGACAGCTTTCAAGACCAAACAAGGCCTGTACGAATGGTTAGTCATGCCATTTGGTCTCACCAATGCTCCCAGCACCTTCATGCGGTTGATGAATCATGCGCTCAGACCATTCATAGGCGTCTTCGTGGTGGTCTACTTCGATGACATTCTCATCTACAGCAAAGGTTTGGGAGAACATTTAGAACACATCCGCCAAGTTCTAGATGTTCTTCGAGCTCAATCTCTCTTTGCAAATTACTCGAAATGTTCATTCTGTTCTACTGAGGTTGTCTTTCTAGGCTTTGTAGTTAGTGCAGATGGAGTTAGAGTTGATGAAGAGAAGATCAAAGCAATCAAAGAATGGCCTACACCTACTAGTATAGCCGAAGTCAGGAGCTTTCATGGGTTAGCTGGATTCTACAGAAGATTCGTTCAAGACTTCAGTTCCATAGCAGCGCCATTAACGGAAATCATCAAGAAGGATGTGGGATTCCGATGGGAAGATGCACAAGAACAGGCGTTCCACACATTAAAAGAGAAGCTTATCAATGCCCCTATCTTAGTCCTTCCTGATTTTATGAAAACTTTTGAGGTTGAATGTGATGCCTCAGGAGTAGGTATAGGTGCTGTCTTGATGCAGGATAGGAAACCGGTGGCTTACTTCAGCGAGAAGCTAGGAGGAGCAACAGTTAATTATTCAACCTATGACAAGGAAATGTATGCGCTTGTTCGAGCTCTTCAGACATGGCAACATTACTTGTGGTCCAAGGAATTTGTCATCCATACAGACCACGAATCCTTAAAGCATCTCAAAGGCCAACATAAGCTCAACAGGAGACACGCTAAGTGGATGGAATTCATAGAAACTTTCCCATATATCCTTAAGTACAAGAAAGGTAAGGATAATGTAGTCGCAGATGCATTATCCAGAAGGTACACTCTTGTATCTACTCTCACTTCTAAGCTTCATGGATTCGAATATATAGTAGATCTGTATGAAACTGATGTTGATTTTGCTGAGAGCTATGGTAAATGCCATAAGTTTGCTTTTGAGAAATATTACAGGCAAGATGGATATTTATTCTACAACAATCGATTGTGCATTCCACAAGGATCCATCAGAGAATTGTTGGTTCGAGAAGCTCATGGAGGTGGACTAGCTGGACATTTTGGAGTCGCAAAGACCCTCAATGGACTTCAAGATCACTTCTACTGGCCACGCATGAAGTCGGATGTTGAAAGGGTTTGCTCGAGATGTGCCGTTTGCAAAATGGCAAAAAGTAAAGTACAACCTCACGGCTTGTACACTTCTCTCCCTATCCCTTCTCATCCTTGGACGCATATCTCTATGGATTTTGTGCTTGGCTTACCTCGAACCAAGAATGGTCGAGATTCTATCTTTGTTGTTGTTGACAGGTTTAGCAAGATGGCTCACTTCATAGCCAGCAACAAGACAGATGATGCTGTTCGAGTAGCTAATATGTTCTTCAGGGAAGTGGTGCGACTTCATGGAATGCCTCAAGTGATCGTTTCAGACAGAGACACAAAGTTCTTAGGACATTTCTGGAGGACTTTATGGGCTAAACTAGGAACCAAGCTGTCATTCTCAACCACTTGTCATCCACAAACAGATGGACAAACGGAAGTGGTGAACCGAACACTAGGGACGCTTCTTAGAGCGTTAGTCAAGAGCAATATCAAGTCATGGGAAGAATGCTTACCACACGTGGAGTTTGCCTACAACCACGCTAAGCATTCTGCTACTCTCTTTTCTCCTTTTGAAATTGTTTATGGCTTTAACCCACAATCACCTCTAGACTTGATTCCTTTACCTTTAGACGTGAAAGGTAGTTTTGATGGCAGGGAAAAAGCTGAACAGGTCAGGAAGATACACGCTAAGGCCAAGGAGAACATAGAGAAGAGAACTCGACAGTATGAGAAGCATGCCAACAAGGGCCGCAAGGAGCTCAAATTCGAAGAAGGAGACTTGGTGTGGATCCATCTACGAAAGGATAGATTCCCAGAAGAGAGGAAGAGCAAGCTGATGCCAAGAGTAGACGGACCTTTCGAAGTCATTAGGAGGATCAACAACAATGCCTATCAGATTGACCTCCAAGGTAAGTATAACATATCTCCATCGTTCAATGTTTCTGACTTGCTTCCTTATGTTGCAGATTCAGATTTGAGGACAAATCCTTTTCAAGAGGGAGAGGATGATATGACCGTGGATAGCAAGGAGCTTGAAGCAGAGGAGGAGCCGGAGATAGAAGAGGAACCGGAGTTAGAAGGAAGGATCACACGCTCGAGAGCACGAGAGATGGCCAAGGAGGCGCGCTCACTCATGGCAGAAGGAGCTTATGATCTTCCAATGCTCCAAGTCTTCAACATTTCCACCTTGAAGACTCCCGGTAATGATAACTGAGTAACTTAGGTGAGGAGTCTGTACTCTTTTTCCCATACATGAGTTTTGTCCCACTGGGTTTTCTCATGATGGTTTTTAACGAGGCAGATGAATCACTACGTCGAGTTACTTAGGAGTCATTGCCCAGGGAAATAATGTATAAGTCACTTTGACTTGTACTTGTCGTTTTTCACTTAGGTGATAGAACGCTTTGTTGTTTTTCTTTCCAACTTCATGATGTTTTAGGAGTTTAGGTTTCTAGGGTGTTATATAAACCCATGAAACGCCTCCCTTTATTTTCAGCGAAGAACTAAATTGTAACTTTAAGAGAAAACCGATATCTCTTGTTTCTTTGCTCATCTTTGATCCCTTGAATACGTTCTTGAGATCCGAATCTCTCATCACTTGTGAACCCCGAGATTCTTCTACCTTTATCATCCGCTTAATCCCTTTGATATCATCCGCTTGTTCACTGTTTACAAACCGCAAATTCCCTACTAAAACATCCATATCTCTCTCGCATCCATCATCGTCATTCATACCTTCGAACGCGCCACTTCTTTTCACCCTACGCGAGCCGTCATCAGAGTTGTTCCAGGGAGATCTTGTCATGTTTTCTGTCTTGTGCTCTCTGTTTGCAGAGATGATCTCTTACCCTGCTAACCAGGAATCTCTTGCTTTAACTCTCTTGAATTCCAAGAATTTTGTGCTTGATTTTCGTGTGCAGAGAAGAACAGAGCTATTATCCAACGGACAAAGCCATTACCCAGCGGGTAATAGATCCAAATTCAAACTATTACCCAGCGGTCAATAGATCCAGCTTATTGTCCAGCGGTCAAAAGCTTTACCCATTGGGTAAAGAAGCTCTGAAACTCATCAATGGAGGAGAACCAGGTCGTGTTCTTCCTTCTCCATTTCATTTACTTGAGTTTGATTTCGAAATTCTTCTTTACAAAGCCTTTGAGCTTCATTTCGAAAATCTCTCTTGCATTTCAGTGAGCTAAAGTTCAAAGTCCAATGATTCTCACTATCCCCTCTCATTGTTCAAGATTTTGTGAAAACTTGATAAAGTTTTCTTGTGTGTCCAAAGCTTGAGGGAGGGAGATTTGATGAGATAGGATGTGTTTTAAAATCTTTAAGCTCTTAAAACCTTGATTTCAAGTTGTCATACATTGAAAATGTTTTCAAGTTCTTAAATTCTTAAAGCGATTTCTTGCAAAAGTTTTGGAAATTTTGATGAGCTTAGCTTCGATCCAATGATTCTCTAATCCCTCTCATCTTGTTCAAGCTTTGTGAGAGACTTGTTGAAGTTCTCTATCCAAAGCTTGAGGGAGGGAAATGATGAGATAGGAGATGTGATTTGAGAATTCTTAAATTATGATTTCAAATTCTTGATACTTGTGTTGATGAACTATTTCGGTTTCTATCAAGAAGTTTTTAAACTCTTTCTTCTCTCAATCCCCTTTAATCCTTCTTGATAAGCTTGGTTGAAAGATTTAAAATCTGTAAAATCCAATGCTTGAGGGAGGGAGAGAGAGATTGAAAGTTGCTTTTGAGTTCTTAAACTCTTGAAAATTATTTTGGGAATTATTTCCTTTCTATTAAAATGTTTTCGATTTTACAAAGTAAAAGGATTTGAGTTTTGTAAAATGTTTTTGGTTCACATTTGTGTTGAATCAAACCTTGGAACATATTTTAATTATTCCAGAATATTTTAATATGTTTTTCGAATGTATTCCTCAAAGGTTTCATGTTTAAAATGTCTTTGAAAAATTATTTCCTTGAGGAAGAATTCTCTTTAAAATTCTGGAAATATTTCTAAATTGTTTTGATGATTATTTGGCTTTGAAAAGCTATTTTAAAATTGCATTTACATGGAGAATTGATTTTAAATGTTTTACATAATCTCCATAAATGAAAAGGTTTTGAAAACCAGTTTGAAAAGAGTTTTACATCTCTTTGCATTAAAAGTATCTTGTGTTGTTAATGAGCAAATTGTCTTGTTTCATTGACACAATCTTTAAAATTCAGTGCTCATCCTTGTTGAACTTAATCTTTGATGAGCTTGTGTTGTGTAAGTTGCAGGAAACCCTTGATAGGAGTTTTCCTTGCGCCTTGATGAAAGACTGGTGTAGATGTTCATGCCTCACCAGCTTTGTTGTTCAGCCATGTATGGCTTGATAATTGCTTCCGCAAAGTTGCTCAAGAAAACATCTTGGCGCCCTTGAGCTCAGTCTATTGGCGCTCTTGAGCTCAGTCTCAATTCACTCCATTCTCTTTACACTTCCGCTATACTCTGGTTACTCTTAAACTCTCTGGTTACTTAAAGCTCTCTGGTTACTTGCTCTCTTGTTACTTGATTGTTTTCAACACTCATCTTTTCCTTTGGTTAGAATCTGTCTATACTCAACAGGTTCAAAGGTTTAAGGTGTTGGTTGATTATGTTTGCTTGATTGCTATTGCGGCAATGCAAGTTTGCTTGATTGCTATTGCGGCAATGCAAGTTTGTTTGAAGACATAGCACATGTTGGAGTTAGAGCCAATGGCCGCAGCTTTAGGACCCGAGTGGCGAGACTGTTGGAGATTGATGGATCAGCTCAACATGGAGACTAGTGTTCCTTCCTTAAGAGGAATTGCACCTCTTGGTGGCGGCTCCGCGTAAACCGTCTATATAAAGTTCAGATCATGGCTTCAACCATTGATCTTGGTGGCGGCTCCGCGTAAACCGTCTATATAGTTCAGTTCAGTTCCAGTTCAGATCATGGTTCACCCATGGATCTTGTTGGCGGTTTCAAACCGCAGTCGTCCAAAGTTGCCTCGAGCTAACGAACCGGCAGTCGCCCTCGCTCATCCATCGTTGCCTTGAGCTAACGAGTCATCAGCCTTCATCAGAGGGACTCCAGGGAGTTCGTATCATTCAGTCATTCAGCAAACCGCATTCAGTATTTATATATAAAGGCGGTTCTTTCTAAACTCTACTCCCATTTCATTTTGTGATTATTAACTCATTGCCTTAAGTTTATTTGCTAGCTAATCTTATCTCTGAATTCATAATTGATGCCTTTAGATCTTTGATATTCCTCATGGCAATACTTAAAACTTTTCTTCTTTATCTCTTTGTGTAAGGGAAAGAAGACCATGAGAGCCTCAAAGAGACCAATGAGAGCCTCAAAGTCTGGCATAAGAGCCTCAAAGAAGTACAAGTTGGCAAGGACGAATTCAGTAGCAAAGAAATCAAGTCATGAAGGACTAAGGAATGAGAAGTGGAGCCGGTGTTCAATCAATTCAAACCGGGGTCAAAGCTATTACAATGCACCGTGAAGCTATACTCTTTTTGTCCTCATCATGGTTTTATCCCAAGTGGTTTTACATGGTGAGGTTTTTAATGAGGTAGTCATTCACGTGTTGCAAGCTTGGCCTCTGGTCCTTAAGAGAAATCAAGTCGTCCCGGCGACCAAGCTTGAGGGAGGGTATTAGAGTGAAGAGATGAGAAGGCCGAACATATAAGTGAGGCCGATAATCACAACAACAAAACGCCTTAAGAAGAATCATATCATGATCTCAGCCTAAGAAGAGAGCTCACTATGATCAAGACATCAATAGAATGATCAAGACATATGAAGAAGAAGCTATAAAGAGGCAAAGGAGTCATGAAGTGTGTAGCAAGCAACTGAAGCTTGTGCAGCAAGGGAAGTTGCTTGCTGGGCAATGAAATGAGCCCAAGAAGACTTATGGGCCACGACCAAGACAAAGAGGAACCCTTTAAAAGCCCAAATGAATGTTAGAGGAGCAAGGAAGGGCAAGGTTTCAAGAAGAGAGCAAGGAAGGGTCACATGTGCTGGTTAAGCAAGATATTTTAACACATCTCAAGAGAGATAGCGACAGCACAGTGAAAGAGATCCAACGGCTCTCCCTCAGTCAAAGAGATCCAATGGCTATCATTCAAACATGTTGTAAGCCATTAGGGCTCCCTCTTAGGCGTGGCCCTCTCTATAAATAGAGCCTCATATGCAATGTAATACACACTTACACAGAAAATCAATACTAAGAGAATACAAGTTCTCATCAAACAAAGCTTTAGCTTAAATCTTCTTTACATATGATTAATCTCTTAAGGTTTCCAATGTAGAGAGTTTATGTTAAATCGGTTTGTATTACTTGTCAATCTTATCTTAAATCTCACTTAAACTCTTCCTTATCTATGTTAAACACTTTGTCTTGAGCAAATCCTTTCTTATCCTATTTCGGATTCTTTGCTCATCATTATGTTCTGTTTTCTTGTTGTCTTGGACTCAATCACAAGTTGGTTGTTGATTCCTTGATTATGTGAGACAAACACTCATAAAACCAACACTCTATGCCTCCACACAATGTAGAAACATACTTGTAGTGTATGTAATGATCAAGACGGACCCATACTTAGCCAAACATGCATTAGGTTCTCCACAGGACTATGAGGAGCAACATGTGTGACATGATTCTCATTCCTTGAGAGGAACATCAAAGCTACCATCCTGAGAGAAACATAAGTAGTAAGGAGTCCCAATCGTAGCTCTATGCCTCCACACAATGTAGGAACATACTTGTAGTGTATGTAATGATCACGACGGACCCATACTTAGCCAAACATGCATTAGGTTCTCCACGGGACTATGAGGAGCAACATGTGTGACATGATTCTCATTCCTTGAGAGGAACATCAAAGCTACCATTCTGAGAGAAACATAAGTAGTAAGGAGTCCCTCCACACAATGTAGAAACATACTTGTAGTGTATGTAATGATCAAGACGGACCCATACTTAGCCAAACATGCATTAGGTTCTCCAGGGGACTATGAGGACCAACATGTGTGACATGATTCTCATTCCTTGAGAGGAACATCAAAGCTACCATCCTGAGAGAAACATAAGTAGTAAGGAGTCCCAATCGTAGCTCTATGCCTCCACACAATGTAGGAACATACTTGTAGTGTATGTAATGATCAAGACGGACCCATACTTAGCCAAACATGCATTAGGTTCTCCACGGGACTATGAGGAGCAACATGTGTGACATGATTCTCATTCCTTCAGAGGAACATCAAAGCTACCATCCTGAGAGAAACATAAGTAGTAAGGAGTCCCAATCGTAGCTCTATGGCTCCACACAATGTAGAAACATACTTGTAGTGTATGTAATGATCAAGACGTATCCATACTTAGCCAAACATGCATTAGGTTCTCCACGGGACTATGAGGAGCAACATGTGTGACATGATTCTCATTCCTTGAGAGGAAAATCAAAGTTACCATCCTGAGAGAAACATAAGTAGTAAGGAGACCCAATCGTAGCTCTATGGCTCCACACAATATAGAAACATACTTGTAGTGTATGTAATGATCAAGACGGACCCATACTTAGCCAAACATGCATTAGGTTCTCCATGGGACTATGAGGAGCAACATGTGTGACATGATTCTCATTCCTTGAGAGGAACATCAAAGCTACCATCCAGAGAGAAACATAAGTAGTAAGGAGTCCCAATCGTAGCTCTATGCCTCCACACAATGTAGAAACGTACATGTAGTGTATGTAATGATCAAGACGGATCCATACTTAGCCAAACATGCATTAGGTTCTCCACAGGACTATGAGGAGCAACATGTGTGACATGCTTCTCATTCCTTGAGAGGAACATCAAAGCTACCATCCTGAGAGAAACATAAGTAGTAAGGAGTCCCAATCGTAGCTCTATGCCTCCACACAATGTAGAAACATACTTGTAGTGTATGTAATGATCAAGACGGACCCATACTTAGCCAAACATACATTAGGTTCTCCACGGGACTATGAGGAGCAACATGTGTGACATGATTCTCATTCCTTCAGAGGAACATCAAAGCTACCATCTTGAGAGAAACATAAGTAGTAAGGAGTCCCAATCGTAGCTCTATGGCTCCACACAATGTAGAAACATACTTGTAGTGTATGTAATGATCAAGACGGATCCATACTTAGCCAAACATGCATTAGGTTCTCCACGGGACTATGAGGAGCAACATGTGTGACATGATTCTCATTCCTTGAGAGGAACATCAAAGCTACCATCCTGAGAGAAACATAAGTAGTAAGGAGTCCCAATCGTAGCTCTATGGCTCCACACAATGTAGAAACATACTTGTAGTGTATGTAATGATCAAGACGGACCCATACTTAGCCAAACATGCATTAGGTTATCAAAGGGACTATGAGGAGCAACATGTGTGACATGATTCTCATTCCTTGAGAGGAACATCAAAGCTACCATCCTGAGAGAAACATAAGTAGTAAGGAGTCCCAATCGTAGCTCTATGCCTCCACACAATGTAGGAACATACTTGTAGTGTATGTAATGATCAAGACGGACCCATACTTAGCCAAACATGCATTAGGTTCTCCACGGGACTATGAGGAGCAACATGTGTGACATGATTCTCATTCCTTGAGAGGAACATCAAAGCTACCATTCTGAGAGAAACATAAGTAGTAAGGAGTCCCAATCGTAGCTCTATGCCTCCACACAATGTAGAAACATACTTGTAGTGTATGTAATGATCAAGACGGACCCATACTTAGCCAAACATGCATTAGGTTCTCCAGGGGACTATGAGGACCAACATGTGTGACATGATTCTCATTCCTTGAGAGGAACATCAAAGCTACCATCCTGAGAGAAACATAAGTAGTAAGGAGTCCCAATCGTAGCTCTATGCCTCCACACAATGTAGAAACATACTTGTAGTGTATGTAATGATCAAGACGGACCCATACTTAGCCAAACATGCATTAGGTTCTCCAGGGGACTATGAGGACCAACATGTGTGACATGATTCTCATTCCTTGAGAGGAACATCAAAGCTACCATCCTGAGAGAAACATAAGTAGTAAGGAGTCCCAATCGTAGCTCTATGCCTCCACACAATGTAGGAACATACTTGTAGTGTATGTAATGATCAAGACGGACCCATACTTAGCCAAACATGCATTAGGTTCTCCACGGGACTATGAGGAGCAACATGTGTGACATGATTCTCATTCCTTGAGAGGAACATCAAAGCTACCATTCTGAGAGAAACATAAGTAGTAAGGAGTCCCAATCGTAGCTCTATGCCTCCACACAATGTAGGAACATACTTGTAGTGTATGTAATGATCAAGACGGACCCATACTTAGCCAAACATGCATTAGGTTCTCCATGGGACTATGAGGACCAACATGTGTGACATGATTCTCATTCCTTGAGAGGAACATCAAAGCTACCATCCTGAGAGAAATATAAGTAGTAAGGAGTCCCAATCGTAGCTCTATGCCTCCACACAATGTAGGAACATACTTGTAGTGTATGTAATGATCAAGACGGACCCATACTTAGCCAAACATGCATTAGGTTCTCCACGGGACTATGAGGAGCAACATGTGTGACATGATTCTCATTCCTTCAGAGGAACATCAAAGCTACCATCCTGAGAGAAACATAAGTAGTAAGGAGTCCCAATCGTAGCTCTATGGCTCCACACAATGTAGAAACATACTTGTAGTGTATGTAATGATCAAGACGTATCCATACTTAGCCAAACATGCATTAGGTTCTCCACGGGACTATGAGGAGCAACATGTGTGACATGATTCTCATTCCTTGAGAGGAACATCAAAGTTACCATCCTGAGAGAAACATAAGTAGTAAGGAGACCCAATCGTAGCTCTATGGCTCCACACAATATAGAAACATACTTGTAGTGTATGTAATGATCAAGACGGACCCATACTTAGCCAAACATGCATTAGGTTCTCCATGGGACTATGAGGAGCAACATGTGTGACATGATTCTCATTCCTTGAGAGGAACATCAAAGCTACCATCCAGAGAGAAACATAAGTAGTAAGGAGTCCCAATCGTAGCTCTATGCCTCCACACAATGTAGAAACGTACATGTAGTGTATGTAATGATCAAGACGGATCCATACTTAGCCAAACATGCATTAGGTTCTCCACAGGACTATGAGGAGCAACATGTGTGACATGCTTCTCATTCCTTGAGAGGAACATCAAAGCTACCATCCTGAGAGAAACATAAGTAGTAAGGAGTCCCAATCGTAGCTCTATGCCTCCACACAATGTAGAAACATACTTGTAGTGTATGTAATGATCAAGACGGACCCATACTTAGCCAAACATACATTAGGTTCTCCACGGGACTATGAGGAGCAACATGTGTGACATGATTCTCATTCCTTCAGAGGAACATCAAAGCTACCATCTTGAGAGAAACATAAGTAGTAAGGAGTCCCAATCGTAGCTCTATGGCTCCACACAATGTAGAAACATACTTCTAGTGTATGTAATGATCAAGACGGATCCATACTTAGCCAAACATGCATTAGGTTCTCCATGGGACTATGAGGAGCAACATGTGTGACATGATTCTCATTCCTTGAGAGGAACATCAAAGCTACCATCCTGAGAGAAACATAAGTAGTAAGGAGTCCCAATCGTAGCTCTATGCCTCCACACAATGTAGAAACATACATGTACTGTATGTAATGATCAAGACGGATCCATACTTAGCCAAACATGCATTAGGTTCTCCACGGGACTATGAGGAGCAACCTGTGTGACATGATTCTCGTTCCTTGAGAGGAACATCAAAGCTACCATCCTGAGAGAAACATAAGTAGTAAGGAGTCCCAATCGTAGCTCTATGCCTCCACACAATGTAGAAACATACTTGTAGTGTATGTAATGATCAAGACGGACCCATACTTAGCCAAACATGCATTAGGTTATCAAAGGGACTATGAGGAGCAACATGTGTGACATGATTCTCATTCCTTGAGAGGAACATCAAAGCTACCATCCTGAGAGAAACATAAGTAGTAAGGAGTCCCAATCGTAGCTCTATGCCTCCACACAATGTAGGAACATACTTGTAGTGTATGTAATGATCAAGACGGACCCATACTTAGCCAAACATGCATTAGGTTCTCCACGGGACTATGAGGAGCAACATGTGTGACATGATTCTCATTCCTTGAGAGGAACATCAAAGCTACCATTCTGAGAGAAACATAAGTAGTAAGGAGTCCCAATCGTAGCTCTATGCCTCCACACAATGTAGAAACATACTTGTAGTGTATGTAATGATCAAGACGGACCCATACTTAGCCAAACATGCATTAGGTTCTCCAGGGGACTATGAGGACCAACATGTGTGACATGATTCTCATTCCTTGAGAGGAACATCAAAGCTACCATCCTGAGAGAAACATAAGTAGTAAGGAGTCCCAATCGTAGCTCTATGCCTCCACACAATGTAGGAACATACTTGTAGTGTATGTAATGATCAAGACGGACCCATACTTAGCCAAACATGCATTAGGTTCTCCACGGGACTATGAGGAGCAACATGTGTGACATGATTCTCATTCCTTCAGAGGAACATCAAAGCTACCATCCTGAGAGAAACATAAGTAGTAAGGAGTCTTAATCGTAGCTCTATGGCTCCACACAATGTAGAAACATACTTGTAGTGTATGTAATGATCAAGACGTATCCATACTTAGCCAAACATGCATTAGGTTTTCCACGGGACTATGAGGAGCAACATGTGTGACATGATTCTCATTCCTTGAGAGGAACATCAAAGCTACCATCCTGAGAGAAACATAAGTAGTAAGGAGTCTTAGTCGTAGCTCTATGCCTCCACACAATGTAGAAACATACATGTAGTGTATGTAATGATCAAGACGGATCCATACTTAGCCAAACATGCAATAGGTTCTCCACTGGACTATGAGGAGCAACATGTGTGACATGATTCTCATTCCTTGAGAGGAACATCAAAGCTACCATCCTGAGAGAAACATAAGTAGTAAGTAGTCCCAGTCGTAGCTCTATGCCTCCACACAATGTAGAAACATACTTGTAGTGTATGTAATGATTAAGACGGACCCATACTTAGCCAAACATGCATTAGGTTCTCCACAGGACTATGAGGAGCAACATGTGTGACATGATTCTCATTCCTTGAGAGGAACATCAAAGCTACCATCCTGAGAGAAACATAAGTAGTAAGGAGTCCCAATCGTAGCTCTATGCCTCCACACAATGTAGAAACATACTTGTAGTGTATGTAATGATCAAGACGGACCCATACTTAGCCAAACATGCATCAGGTTCTCCACAGGACTATGAGGAGCAACATGTGTGACATGATTCTCATTCCTTGAGAGGAACATCAAAGCTACCATCCTGAGAGAAACATAAGTAGTAAGGAGTCCCAATCGTAGCTCTATGCCTCCACACAATGTAGGAACATACTTGTAGTGTATGTAATGATCAAGACGGACCCATACTTAGCCAAACATGCATTAGGTTCTCCACGGGACTATGAGGAGCAACATGTGTGACATGATTCTCATTCCTTGAGAGGAACATCAAAGCTACCATCCTGAGAGAAACATAAGTAGTAAGGAGTCCCAATCGTAGCTCTATGCCTCCACACAATGTAGAAACATACTTGTAGTGTATGTAATGATCAAGACGGACCCATACTTAGCCAAACATGCATTATCCACAGGACTATGAGGAGCAACATGTGTGACATGATTCTCATTCCTTGAGAGGAACACCAAAGCTACCATCCTGAGAGAAACATAAGTAGTAAGGAGTCCCAATCGTAGCTCTATGCGTCCACACAATGTAGAAACATACTTGTAGTGTATGTAATGATCAAGACGGACCCATACTTAGCCAAACAAGCATTAGGTTCTCCACAGGACTATGAGGAGCAACATGTGTGACATGATTCTCATTCCTTGAGAGGAACATCAAAGCTACCATCCTGAGAGAAACATAAGTAGTAAGGAGTCCCAATCGTAGCTCTATGCCTCCGCACAATGTAGGAACATACTTGTAGTGTATGTAATGATCAAGACGGACCCATACTTAGCCAAACAAGCATTAGGTTCTCCAGGGGACTATGAGGACCAACATGTGTGACATGATTCTCATTCCTTGAGAGGAACATCAAAGCTACCATCCTGAGAGAAACATAAGTAGTAAGGAGTCCCAATCGTATCTCTATGCCTCCACACAATGTAGGAACATACTTGTAGTGTATGTAATGATCAAGACGGACCCATACTTAGCCAAACATGCATTAGGTTCTCCACAGGACTATGAGGAGCAACATGTGTGACATGATTCTCATTCCTTGAGAGGAACATCAAAGCTACCATCCTGAGAGAAACATAAGTAGTAAGGAGTCCCAATCGTAGCTCTATGCCTCCACACAATGTAGGAACATACTTGTAGTGTATGTAATGATCAAGACGGACCCATACTTAGCCAAACATGCATTAGGTTCTCCACGGGACTATGAGGAGCAACATGTGTGACATGATTCTCATTCCTTGAGAGGAACATCAAAGCTACCATTCTGAGAGAAACATAAGTAGTAAGGAGTCCCAATCGTAGCTCTATGCCTCCACACAATGTAGAAACATACTTGTAGTGTATGTAATGATCAAGACGGACCCATACTTAGCCAAACATGCATTAGGTTCTCCAGGGGACTATGAGGACCAACATGTGTGACATGATTCTCATTCCTTGAGAGGAACATCAAAGCTACCATCCTGAGAGAAACATAAGTAGTAAGGAGTCCCAATCGTAGCTCTATGCCTCCACACAATGTAGGAACATACTTGTAGTGTATGTAATGATCAAGACGGACCCATACTTAGCCAAACATGCATTAGGTTCTCCACGGGACTATGAGGAGCAACATGTGTGACATGATTCTCATTCCTTCAGAGGAACATCAAAGCTACCATCCTGAGAGAAACATAAGTAGTAAGGAGTCTTAATCGTAGCTCTATGGCTCCACACAATGTAGAAACATACTTGTAGTGTATGTAATGATCAAGACGTATCCATACTTAGCCAAACATGCATTAGGTTTTCCACGGGACTATGAGGAGCAACATGTGTGACATGATTCTCATTCCTTGAGAGGAACATCAAAGCTACCATCCTGAGAGAAACATAAGTAGTAAGGAGTCTTAGTCGTAGCTCTATGCCTCCACACAATGTAGAAACATACGTGTAGTGTATGTAATGATCAAGACGGATCCATACTTAGCCAAACATGCAATAGGTTCTCCACTGGACTATGAGGAGCAACATGTGTGACATGATTCTCATTCCTTGAGAGGAACATCAAAGCTACCATCCTGAGAGAAACATAAGTAGTAAGTAGTCCCAATCGTAGCTCTATGCCTCCACACAATGTAGAAACATACTTGTAGTGTATGTAATGATTAAGACGGACCCATACTTAGCCAAACATGCATTAGGTTCTCCACAGGACTATGAGGAGCAACATGTGTGACATGATTCTCATTCCTTGAGAGGAACATCAAAGCTACCATCCTGAGAGAAACATAAGTAGTAAGGAGTCCCAATCGTAGCTCTATGCCTCCACACAATGTAGAAACATACTTGTAGTGTATGTAATGATCAAGACGGACCCATACTTAGCCAAACATGCATCAGGTTCTCCACAGGACTATGAGGAGCAACATGTGTGACATGATTCTGATTCCTTGAGAGGAACATCAAAGCTACCATCCTGAGAGAAACATAAGTAGTAAGGAGTCCCAATCGTAGCTCTATGCCTCCACACAATGTAGGAACATACTTGTAGTGTATGTAATGATCAAGACGGACCCATACTTAGCCAAACATGCATTAGGTTCTCCACGGGACTATGAGGAGCAACATGAGTGACATGATTCTCATTCCTTGAGAGGAACATTAAAGCTACCATTCTGAGAGAAACATAAGTAGTAAGGAGTCCCAATCGTAGCTCTATGCCTCCACACAATGTAGAAACATACTTGTAGTGTATGTAATGATCAAGACGGACCCATACTTAGCCAAACATGCATTAGGTTCTCCACAGGACTATGAGGAGCAACATGTGTGACATGATTCTCATTCCTTGAGAGGAACACCAAAGCTACCATCCTGAGAGAAACATAAGTAGTAAGGAGTCCCAATCGTAGCTCTATGCGTCCACACAATGTAGAAACATACTTGTAGTGTATGTAATGATCAAGACGGACCCATACTTAGCCAAACAAGCATTAGGTTCTCCACAGGACTATGAGGAGCAACATGTGTGACATGATTCTCATTCCTTGAGAGGAACATCAAAGCTACCATCCTGAGAGAAACATAAGTAGTAAGGAGTCCCAATCGTAGCTCTATGCCTCCGCACAATGTAGGAACATACTTGTAGTGTATGTAATGATCAAGACGGACCCATACTTAGCCAAACAAGCATTAGGTTCTCCAGGGGACTATGAGGACCAACATGTGTGACATGATTCTCATTCCTTGAGAGGAACATCAAAGCTACCATCCTGAGAGAAACATAAGTAGTAAGGAGTCCCAATCGTATCTCTATGCCTCCACACAATGTAGGAACATACTTGTAGTGTATGTAATGATCAAGACGGACCCATACTTAGCCAAACATGCATTAGGTTCTCCACAGGACTATGAGGAGCAACATGTGTGACATGATTCTCATTCCTTGAGAGGAACATCAAAGCTACCATCCTGAGAGAAACATAAGTAGTAAGGAGTCCCAATCGTAGCTCTATGCCTCCACACAATGTAGGAACATACTTGTAGTGTATGTAATGATCAAGACGGACCCATACTTAGCCAAACATGCATTAGGTTCTCCACAGGACTATGAGGAACAACATGTGTGACATGATTCTCATTCCTTGAGAGGAACATCAAAGCTACCATTCTGAGAGAAACATAAGTAGTAAGGAGTCCCAATCGTAGCTCTATGCCTCCACACAATGTAGAAACATACTTGTAGTGTATGTAATGATCAAGACGGACCCATACTTAGCCAAACATGCATTAGGTTCTCCAGGGGACTATGAGGACCAACATGTGTGACATGATTCTCATTCCTTGAGAGGAACATCAAAGCTACCATCCTGAGAGAAATATAAGTAGTAAGGAGTCCCAATCGTAGCTCTATGCCTCCACACAATGTAGGAACATACTTGTAGTGTATGTAATGATCAAGACGGACCCATACTTAGCCAAACATGCATTAGGTTCTCCACGGGACTATGAGGAGCAACATGTGTGACATGATTCTCATTCCTTCAGAGGAACATCAAAGCTACCATCCTGAGAGAAACATAAGTAGTAAGGAGTCCCAATCGTAGCTCTATGGCTCCACACAATGTAGAAACATACTTGTAGTGTATGTAATGATCAAGACGTATCCATACTTAGCCAAACATGCATTAGGTTCTCCACGGGACTATGAGGAGCAACATGTGTGACATGATTCTCATTCCTTGAGAGGAACATCAAAGTTACCATCCTGAGAGAAACATAAGTAGTAAGGAGTCCCAATCGTAGCTCTATGGCTCCACACAATGTAGAAACATACTTGTAGTGTATGTAATGATCAAGACGGACCCATACTTAGCCAAACATGCATTAGGTTCTCCATGGGACTATGAGGAGCAACATGTGTGACATGATTCTCATTCCTTGAGAGGAACATCAAAGCTACCATCCAGAGAGAAACATAAGTAGTAAGGATTCCCAATCGTAGCTCTATGCCTCCACACAATGTAGAAACATACATGTAGTGTATGTAATGATCAAGACGGATCCATACTTAGCCAAACATGCATTAGGTTCTCCACGGGACTATGAGGAGCAACATGTGTGACATGCTTCTCATTCCTTGAGAGGAACATCAAAGCTACCATCCTGAGAGAAACATAAGTAGTAAGGAGTCCCAATCGTAGCTCTATGCCTCCACACAATGTAGAAACATATTTGTAGTGTATGTAATGATCAAGACGGACCCATACTTAGCCAAACATGCATTAGGTTCTCCACAGGACTATGAGGAGCAACATATGTGACATGATTCTCATTCCTTGAGAGGAACATCAAAGCTACCATCCTGAGAGAAACATAAGTAGTAAGGAGTCCCAATCGTAGTTCTATGCCTCCACACAATGTAGGAACATACTTGTAGTGTATGTAATGATCAAGACGGACCCATACTTAGCCAAACATGCATTAGGTTCTCCATGGGACTATGAGGAGCAACATGTGTGACATGATTCTCATTCCTTGAGAGGAACATCAAAGCTACCATCCTGAGAGAAACATAAGTAGTAAGGAGTCTCAATCGTAGCTCTATGCCTCCACACAATGTAGGAACATACTTGTAGTGTATGTAATGATCAAGACGGACCCATACTTAGCCAAACATACATTAGGTTCTCCACGGGACTATGAGGAGCAACATGTGTGACATGATTCTCATTCCTTGAGAGGAACATCAAAGCTACCTCTTGAGAGAAACATAAGTAGTAAGGAGTCCCAATCGTAGCTCTATGGCTCCACACAATGTAGAAACATACTTGTAGTGTATGTAATGATCAAGACGGATCCATACTTAGCCAAACATGCATTAGGTTCTCCACGGGACTATGAGGAGCAACATGTGTGACATGATTCTCATTCCTTGAGAGGAACATCAAAGCTACCATCCTGAGAGAAACATAAGTAGTAAGGAGTCCCAATCGTAGTTCTATGCCTCCACACAATGTAGGAACATACTTGTAGTGTATGTAATGATCAAGACGGACCCATACTTAGCCAAACATGCATTAGGTTCTCCATGGGACTATGAGGAGCGACATGTGTGACATGATTCTCATTCCTTGAGAGGAACATCAAAGCTACCATCCTGAGAGAAACATAAGTAGTAAGGAGTCCCAATCGTAGTTCTATGCCTCCACACAATGTAGGAACATACTTGTAGTGTATGTAATGATCAAGACGGACCCATACTTAGCCAAACATGCATTAGGTTCTCCATGGGACTATGAGGAGCGACATGTGTGACATGATTCTCATTCCTTGAGAGGAACATCAAAGCTACCATCCTGAGAGAAACATAAGTAGTAAGGAGTCCCAATCGTAGTTCTATGCCTCCACACAACGTAGGAACATACTTGTAGTGTATGTAATG
This sequence comes from Erythrophleum ivorense, assembly GCA_026724425.1. Classification (NCBI taxonomy): domain Eukaryota; kingdom Viridiplantae; phylum Streptophyta; class Magnoliopsida; order Fabales; family Fabaceae; genus Erythrophleum; species Erythrophleum ivorense. Next base: position 9,278,063 of record JAIUCV010000066.1, on the reverse strand, counting down.
ATCAAGACGGACCCATACTTAGCCAAACATGCATTAGGTTCTCCATGGGACTATGAGGAGCGACATGTGTGACATGATTCTCATTCCTTGAGAGGAACATCAAAGCTACCATCCTGAGAGAAACATAAGTAGTAAGGAGTCCCAATCGTAGCTCTATGGCTCCACACAATGTAGAAACATACTTGTAGTGTATGTAATGATCAAGACGGACCCATAGTTAGCCAAACATGCATTAGGTTATCCAAGGGACTATGAGGAGCAACACGTGTGACATGATTCTCATTCCTTGAGAGGAACATCAAAGCTACCATCCTGAGAGAAACATAAGTAGTAAGGAGTCCCAATCGTAGCTCTATGCCTCCACACAATGTAGAAACATACTTGTAGTGTATGTAATGATCAAGACGGATCCATACTTAGCCAAACATGCATTAGGTTCTCCACGGGACTATGAGGAGCAACATGTGTGACTTGCTTCTCATTCCTTGAGAGGAACATCAAAGCTACCATCCTGAGAGAAACATAAGTAGTAAGGAGTCCCAATCGTAGCTCTATGCCTCCACACAATGTAGAAACATACTTGTAGTGTATGTAATGATCAAGACGGACCCATACTTAGCCAAACATGCATTAGGTTCTCCACAGGACTATGAGGAGCAACATGTGTGACATGATTCTCATTCCTTGAGAGGAACATCAAAGCTACCATCCTGAGAGAAACATAAGTAGTAAGGAGTCCCAATCGTAGTTCTATGCCTCCACACAATGTAGGAACATACTTGTACTGTATGTAATGATCAAGACGGACCCATACTTACCCAAACATGCATTAGGTTCTCCATGGGACTATGAGGAGCAACATGTGTGACATGATTCTCATTCCTTGAGAGGAACATCAAAGCTACCATCCTGAGAGAAACATAAGTAGTAAGGAGTCCCAATCGTAGTTCTATGCCTCCACACAATGTAGGAACATACTTGTAGTGTATGTAATGATCAAGACGGACCCATACTTAGCCAAACATGCATTAGGTTCTCCATGGGACTATGAGGAGCGACATGTGTGACATGATTCTCATTCCTTGAGAGGAACATCAAAGCTACCATCCTGAGAGAAACATAAGTAGTAAGGAGTCCCAATCGTAGTTCTATGCCTCCACACAATGTAGGAACATACTTGTAGTGTATGTAATGATCAAGACGGACCCATACTTAGCCAAACATGCATTAGGTTCTCCATGGGACTATGAGGAGCGACATGTGTGACATGATTCTCATTCCTTGAGAGGAACATCAAAGCTACCATCCTGAGAGAAACATAAGTAGTAAGGAGTCCCAATCGTAGCTCTATGGCTCCACACAATGTAGAAACATACTTGTAGTGTATGTAATGATCAAGACGGACCCATAGTTAGCCAAACATGCATTAGGTTATCCAAGGGACTATGAGGAGCAACATGTGTGACATGATTCTCATTCCTTGAGAGGAACATCAAAGCTACCATCCTGAGAGAAACATAAGTAGTAAGGAGTCCCAATCGTAGCTCTATGCCTCCACACAATGTAGAAACATACTTGTAGCGTATGTAATGATCAAGACGGATCCATACTTAGCCAAACATGCATTAGGTTCTCCACGGGACTATGAGGAGCAACATGTGTGACTTGCTTCTCATTCCTTGAGAGGAACATCAAAGCTACCATCCTGAGAGAAACATAAGTAGTAAGGAGTCCCAATCGTAGCTCTATGCCTCCACACAATGTAGAAACATACTTGTAGTGTATGTAATGATCAAGACGGACCCATACTTAGCCAAACATGCATTAGGTTCTCCACAGGACTATGAGGAGCAACATGTGTGACATGATTCTCATTCCTTGAGAGGAACATCAAAGCTACCATCCTGAGAGAAACATAAGTAGTAAGGAGTCCCAATCGTAGTTCTATGCCTCCACACAATGTAGGAACATACTTGTAGTGTATGTAATGATCAAGACGGACCCATACTTACCCAAACATGCATTAGGTTCTCCATGGGACTATGAGGAGCAACATGTGTGACATGATTCTCATTCCTTGAGAGGAACATCAAAGCTACCATCCTGAGAGAAACATAAGTAGTAAGGAGTCCCAATCGTAGTTCTATGCCTCCACACAATGTAGGAACATACTTGTAGTGTATGTAATGATCAAGACGGACCCATACTTAGCCAAACATGCATTAGGTTCTCCATGGGACTATGAGGAGCGACATGTGTGACATGATTCTCATTCCTTGAGAGGAACATCAAAGCTACCATCCTGAGAGAAACATAAGTAGTAAGGAGTCCCAATCGTAGTTCTATGCCTCCACACAATGTAGGAACATACTTGTAGTGTATGTAATGATCAAGACGGACCCATACTTAGCCAAACATGCATTAGGTTCTCCATGGGACTATGAGGAGCGACATGTGTGACATGATTCTCATTCCTTGAGAGGAACATCAAAGCTACCATCCTGAGAGAAACATAAGTAGTAAGGAGTCCCAATCGTAGCTCTATGGCTCCACACAATGTAGAAACATACTTGTAGTGTATGTAATGATCAAGACGGACCCATAGTTAGCCAAACATGCATTAGGTTATCCAAGGGACTATGAGGAGCAACATGTGTGACATGATTCTCATTCCTTGAGAGGAACATCAAAGCTACCATCCTGAGAGAAACATAAGTAGTAAGGAGTCCCAATCGTAGCTCTATGCCTCCACACAATGTAGAAACATACTTGTAGCGTATGTAATGATCAAGACGGATCCATACTTAGCCAAACATGCATTAGGTTCTCCACGGGACTATGAGGAGCAACATGTGTGACTTGCTTCTCATTCCTTGAGAGGAACATCAAAGCTACCATCCTGAGAGAAACATAAGTAGTAAGGAGTCCCAATCGTAGCTCTATGCCTCCACACAATGTAGAAACATACTTGTAGTGTATGTAATGATCAAGACGGACCCATACTTAGCCAAACATGCATTAGGTTCTCCACAGGACTATGAGGAGCAACATGTGTGACATGATTCTCATTCCTTGAGAGGAACATCAAAGCTACCATCCTGAGAGAAACATAAGTAGTAAGGAGTCCCAATCGTAGTTCTATGCCTCCACACAATGTAGGAACATACTTGTAGTGTATGTAATGATCAAGACGGACCCATACTTACCCAAACATGCATTAGGTTCTCCATGGGACTATGAGGAGCAACATGTGTGACATGATTCTCATTCCTTGAGAGGAACATCAAAGCTACCATCCTGAGAGAAACATAAGTAGTAAGGAGTCCCAATCGTAGTTCTATGCCTCCACACAATGTAGGAACATACTTGTAGTGTATGTAATGATCAAGACGGACCCATACTTAGCCAAACATGCATTAGGTTCTCCATGGGACTATGAGGAGCGACATGTGTGACATGATTCTCATTCCTTGAGAGGAACATCAAAGCTACCATCCTGAGAGAAAAATAAGTAGTAAGGAGTCCCAATCGTAGTTCTATGCCTCCACACAATGTAGGAACATACTTGTAGTGTATGTAATGATCAAGACGGACCCATACTTAGCCAAACATGCATTAGGTTCTCCATGGGACTATGAGGAGCGACATGTGTGACATGATTCTCATTCCTTGAGAGGAACATCAAAGCTACCATCCTGAGAGAAACATAAGTAGTAAGGAGTCCCAATCGTAGCTCTATGGCTCCACACAATGTAGAAACATACTTGTAGTGTATGTAATGATCAAGACGGACCCATAGTTAGCCAAACATGCATTAGGTTATCCAAGGGACTATGAGGAGCAACATGTGTGACATGATTCTCATTCCTTGAGAGGAACATCAAAGCTACCATCCTGAGAGAAACATAAGTAGTAAGGAGTCCCAATCGTAGCTCTATGCCTCCACACAATGTAGAAACATACTTGTAGTGTATGTAATGATCAAGACGGATCCATACTTAGCCAAACATGCATTAGGTTCTCCACGGGACTATGAGGAGCAACATGTGTGACATGCTTCTCATTCCTTGAGAGGAACATCAAAGCTACCATCCTGAGAGAAACATAAGTAGTAAGGAGTCCCAATCGTAGCTCTATGCCTCCACACAATGTAGAAACATACTTGTAGTGTATGTAATGATCAAGACGGACCCATACTTAGCCAAACATGCATTAGGTTCTCCACAGGACTATGAGGAGCAACATGTGTGACATGATTCTCATTCCTTGAGAGGAACATCAAAGCTACCATCCTGAGAGAAACATAAGTAGTAAGGAGTCCCAATCGTAGTTCTATGCCTCCACACAATGTAGGAACATACTTGTAGTGTATGTAATGATCAAGACGGACCCATACTTACCCAAACATGCATTAGGTTCTCCATGGGACTATGAGGAGCAACATGTGTGACATGATTCTCATTCCTTGAGAGGAACATCAAAGCTACCATCCTGAGAGAAACATAAGTAGTAAGGAGTCCCAATCGTAGGTCTATGCCTCCACACAATGTAGGAACATACTTGTAGTGTATGTAATGATCAAGACGGACCCATACTTAGCCAAACATGCATTAGGTTCTCCATGGGACTATGAGGAGCGACATGTGTGACATGATTCTCATTCCTTGAGAGGAACATCAAAGCTACCATCCTGAGAGAAACATAAGTAGTAAGGAGTCTCAATCGTAGCTCTATGCCTCCACACAATTTAGGAACATACTTGTAGTGTATGTAATGATCAAGACGGACCCATACTTAGCCAAACATACATTAGGTTCTCCACGGGACTATGAGGAGCAACATGTGTGACATGATTCTCATTCCTTGAGAGGAACATCAAAGCTACCATCTTGAGAGAAACATAAGTAGTAAGGAGTCCCAATCGTAGCTCTATGGCTCCACACAATGTAGAAACATACTTGTAGTGTATGTAATGATCAAGACGGATCCATACTTAGCCAAACATGCATTAGGTTCTCCACGGGACTATGAGGAGCAACATGTGTGACATGCTTCTCATTCCTTGAGAGGAACATCAAAGCTACCATCCTGAGAGAAACATAAGTAGTAAGGAGTCCCAATCGTAGCTCTATGCCTCCACACAATGTAGAAACATACTTGTAGTGTATGTAATGATCAAGACGGACCCATACTTAGCCAAACATGCATTAGGTTCTCCACAGGACTATGAGGAGCAACATGTGTGACATGATTCTCATTCCTTGAGAGGAACATCAAAGCTACCATCCTGAGAGAAACATAAGTAGTAAGGAGTCCCAATCGTAGTTCTATGCCTGCACACAATGTAGGAACATACTTGTAGTGTATGTAATGATCAAGACGGACCCATACTTAGCCAAACATGCATTAGGTTCTCCATGGGACTATGAGGAGCAACATGTGTGACATGATTCTCATTCCTTGAGAGGAACATCAAAGCTACCATCCTGAGAGAAACATAAGTAGTAAGGAGTCCCAATCGTAGCTCTATGCCTCCACACAATGTAGAAACATACTTGTAGTGTATGTAATGATCAAGACGGACCCATACTTAGCCAAACATGCATTAGGTTCTCCACAGGACTATGAGGAGCAACATGTGTGACATGATTCTCATTCCTTGAGAGGAACATCAAAGCTACCATCCTGAGAGAAACATAAGTAGTAAGGAGTCCCAATCGTAGTTCTATGCCTGCACACAATGTAGGAACATACTTGTAGTGTATGTAATGATCAAGACGGACCCATACTTAGCCAAACATGCATTAGGTTCTCCATGGGACTATGAGGAGCAACATGTGTGACATGATTCTCATTCCTTGAGAGGAACATCAAAGCTACCATCCTGAGAGAAACATAAGTAGTAAGGAGTCCCAATCGTAGCTCTATGCCTCCACACAATGTAGGAACATACTTGTAGTGTATGTAATGATCAAGACGGACCCATACTTAGCCAAACATACATTAGGTTCTCCACGGGACTATGAGGAGCAACATGTGTGACATGATTCTCATTCCTTGAGAGGAACATCAAAGCTACCATCTTGAGAGAAACATTAGTAGTAAGGAGTACCAATCGTAGCTCTATGGCTCCACACAATGTAGGAACATACTTGTAGTGTATGTAATGATCAAGACGGACCCATACTTAGCCAAACATGCATTAGGTTCTCCACAGGACTATGAGGAGCAACATGTGTGACATGATTCTCATTCCTTGAGAGGAACATCAAAGCTACCATCCTGAGAGAAACATAAGTAGTAAGGAGTCCCAATCGTAGTTCTATGCCTCCACACAATGTAGGAACATACTTGTAGTGTATGTAATGATCAAGACGGACCCATACTTACCCAAACATGCATTAGGTTCTCCATGGGACTATGAGGAGCAACATGTGTGACATGATTCTCATTCCTTGAGAGGAACATCAAAGCTACCATCCTGAGAGAAACATAAGTAGTAAGGAGTCCCAATCGTAGTTCTATGCCTCCACACAATGTAGGAACATACTTGTAGTGTATGTAATGATCAAGACGGACCCATACTTAGCCAAACATGCATTAGGTTCTCCATGGGACTATGAGGAGCGACATGTGTGACATGATTCTCATTCCTTGAGAGGAACATCAAAGCTACCATCCTGAGAGAAACATAAGTAGTAAGGAGTCCCAATTGTAGTTCTATGCCTGCACACAATGTAGGAACATACTTGTAGTGTATGTAATGATCAAGACGGACCCATACTTAGCCAAACATGCATTAGGTTCTCCATGGGACTATGAGGAGCAACATGTGTGACATGATTCTCATTCCTTGAGAGGAACATCAAAGCTACCATCCTGAGAGAAACATAAGTAGTAAGGAGTCCCAATCGTAGTTCTATGCCTGCACACAATGTAGGAACATACTTGTAGTGTATGTAATGATCAAGACGGACCCATACTTAGCCAAACATGCATTAGGTTCTCCATGGGACTATGAGGAGCAACATGTGTGACATGATTCTCATTCCTTGAGAGGAACATCAAAGCTACCATCCTGAGAGAAACATAAGTAGTAAGGAGTCCCAATCGTAGCTCTATGCCTCCACACAATGTAGGAACATACTTGTAGTGTATGTAATGATCAAGACGGACCCATACTTAGCCAAACATACATTAGGTTCTCCACGGGACTATGAGGAGCAACATGTGTGACATGATTCTCATTCCTTGAGAGGAACATCAAAGCTACCATCTTGAGAGAAACATTAGTAGTAAGGAGTACCAATCGTAGCTCTATGGCTCCACACAATGTAGGAACATACTTGTAGTGTATGTAATGATCAAGACGGACCCATACTTAGCCAAACATGCATTAGGTTCTCCACAGGACTATGAGGAGCAACATGTGTGACATGATTCTCATTCCTTGAGAGGAACATCAAAGCTACCATCCTGAGAGAAACATAAGTAGTAAGGAGTCCCAATCGTAGTTCTATGCCTCCACACAATGTAGGAACATACTTGTAGTGTATGTAATGATCAAGACGGACCCATACTTACCCAAACATGCATTAGGTTCTCCATGGGACTATGAGGAGCAACATGTGTGACATGATTCTCATTCCTTGAGAGGAACATCAAAGCTACCATCCTGAGAGAAACATAAGTAGTAAGGAGTCCCAATCGTAGTTCTATGCCTCCACACAATGTAGGAACATACTTGTAGTGTATGTAATGATCAAGACGGACCCATACTTAGCCAAACATGCATTAGGTTATCCAAGGGACTATGAGGAGCAACATGTGTGACATGATGATATACCTCTATTTTGTACCCTTTTTATATGGTTTTACTATGCTTTTTATAAGGTTTTTAAAGGCTTTTCGATCTAAAAAGGTAGTTTTTGTGGATTTATAGTACTAAGAGTCTAAACAGGTCGAAAGATGCATTTTGGAGCAAAACCACAGGATTTGGACTTTACGCCGCTCCACGACACAGCATCAACTTTGAAAGGGCCCCAAAAACATTCTACGCAATGGATCTCACCAAAACCAGTTCGCCGTGATGCCCACATGAGTTAGCTTTCCAACGCAATTGGAATCATGCAATTTGGACGTGTAGAATGGAAGATATTATCATTTTAGTGAAGAGTGTCAAATCTGCCGAAAACCGGACGTCTACACCATCCGCTCGACCGAGCCGGTCGGACAGGGCCTCCAAGGCTCCCGTCCGACCCGACCGTCCTTAACTGCACATTGACGCCGCTCGACCAAGCCGGTCGGACAGGGCCTCCAAGGCCCCCGTCCGACCCGACCTTCCTTCACGATCCGGTCGACCGAACCGGTCGGACAGGGCCTCCAAGGCTCCCGTCCGACCCGACCTCTTTTCGCCATCGCGTGCGCGCCCGACCGCATCCCGTGCGACCGCTTGACCGCCAGCTCGACCCGACCATCATCCCGACCGACCGGTCGATCGCCCCGCTCGACCGCCGACCGTTCCGCTCGACCCGCCTTAGCCGACTAAGGCCCGTTTTGCACGTTTTCACGATTTACTCGGCCCGTTTACCTAATCTCGACCCCTGGAAGACCTAGCACTATAAATACACCTTTTTAGCCTCTTTAGAAAGAAGAAGAACAACAGAGCCGTATTGTATTTCAGTTTCATAGATCTACTTTTGTTTTAGAGATTTCAAGGAGAGGATCTCTCCTCCTCACTACAATTTGGAGAAGATTTCTGAACCTTTATCTATTATCATGCTTTCTTCATCTCTCTGTGTTGTTACTTTGATCATGTCTGCGTAATTCACTTGTTAGGTTGCTAGGGTTACTAATTCAATGAGTTGTTTGCTTGATCTATGATTTCGATGAACTGTTAGGGATATCATTAGAGTCTTTGTCTCGTTTTGTTCACTAATTAATGCTGATTGCTTTACCGCGCATCTAGCAATCTGATCCTAGGTTGATTTGAGCCACGGAAGTGCTGTATCATTCGCCGGACCTATTCTTTGACAAGCTAGGTTTCTTAGACTGCGGAAGTTGATTTACTAAGCCTAGTGAACTGTATCCGAACTTGATCGTTTTAATGCTTGATTAAATATCTAAGGACATACCAAAAGTTTAGCGATTAGATAAGTTATCATAAGAGTCGGAGCCACGGAAGTGGAAAGACTTATTTTCGTGTTTTGTGTTCTAGACGGATCTATCATCCCATCATCCCTAAATTGATTCATATCTATCATCGAACTGATCACTGCTTGCTTCTCTGCGAATTAGCCCCTAGAGACCTAACGCTTTTCCCTCATTGCTTTACAACTTCGATTTCTTAGCTTTAGTATTTAGTTATTAGACAACCAACCAATCATCCTTTATCTCATTCTAGCTTGATCCGAACTCCATAGATTTAAAGTGTATTCATTTTAGCCAGTCCTTGTGTTCGATAACCCGTACTTCTACGATCTGTGCACTTGCAGGATTTTAAAAAGTCGGTAAAACCTGACCACACATCAAGTTTTTGGCGCCGTTGCCGGGGACTGCAGCAGTACCTTTGAATCTCGATTAGGATCTAGTCTAGGATTTTATTGTTTTCTTGCATTTTCATTCTTTTTGCTTTTGGTTTTTCTAGTTTATTTCACTTTTCATTTGTTTTCTTCTTTTGTTTTTCAGGTGCATGACTAGACAGTCTAATAGGGACAATCTAGTTGAACCAGTTGCTGAAATCGACCGACTTGAAAAGACACTTAGACGACAAAGGGCTCAAGAGATGGCCCAAGCCGCTCATGATGCAGCAGTAGCTAGAGCTGTAGCTGAAGGGAGAGATCCACCTCCACCTTTAGTACCACAACCTCCTGCTGGGGAAGTTGATGCACAACCTCAAGCTAACAACCAAACCATTGGAGACTATGACTCCGCTGATGCCTTCTTTACGGATCGAAATCCGATTAACCCACCTCCACCTCAGAGGAATGACTATGAGATCAAGCCTCAAATCATAGCATTGGTTAAGCAAAACCAGTTTCATGGCCTACCAGCTGAGCACCCGCTTGATCACATAGATAACTTTGAAGAGATTTGCAGCACCACCCGAGCCAATGGAGTCTCAGCCGACTATCTAAAGTGCAAACTTTTCTCATTTTCTCTTGGCTACAAAGCCCTTAGATGGTTAAAGTCTCTTCCTGCCCATTCGATCACCACTTGGGACGAATACAAGGCAGCATTCATCAACCATTTCTACACTAAGCAAAGATCGATTTCTGTTAGAAACAAGATCTCTGGATTTCGCCAAGGTGCAACCGAATCATTCTATGAGGCATTGGATCGATTCAAGGAATACATTAGGGACTGCCCTAACCACGGTTTCAAGGATGGGAACCTTTGGAACATCTTCTATCGTGGCATAGACCACAAGTATAAGCTATCCTTGGATACTGCGAGCAATGGAAATTTTATGACAAAGACTGTTGAGGAAGCTAAAGTTTTGATTGAGAACCTTGCAGCAAGTGATTGCAACAACTGCCCGGACTATGATAGATCACACCGCTCTACCAACGCACCCCCTGATGCTACTCAGATGGCTGAACTGAAGAATATGATGGTTCAAGTTCTAAAAGGACAGCAAAGACACATACATGCAGTTGAGGGTATAAATGATGTCAATGATGATCCTACAAGGGAATGCATGGGAGATTTCTCCAATGATCAACTTGAGGAAGAAGTTAACTATGTTGGTAACTATGGAAACAGGGGATACAATCCCAACTACCGGTCTAACCCAAACCTTTCTTACCGCAGCACCAATGTGGAAAACCCACAAGACCAAACCTATCCCCCAAGATTCCAGCAGCAAAGACCACCTTTCCAACCCTATGGAGATCGTTTCCAGCAGCAAGGAAACAAGTTTCAACCTAGGCCGAACTATGACCAGAGAGCACCATACCCACCAAAGGAACCATATGGTTTACCCACCAGCCAACCTCCTTTATCCCAGCCAAACAACAAGTTCGAGGGAATGTTTCAACAAATCATGGAAGGTCAAAAGAGAAACAACAAGGAGATGAATGAGAAGATGGACACTTTGTTCAATGATCTCCATGCTAAATATGATGCCATTGCCGCACATGTCAAGAAATTGGAAGTGCAAGCCGCTCAAACCGCAGAAGCAGTTAAAAAACAAGAGATGGAGTCCAAGAAATCTTTTTGCAACTCCGTTGCAATAGAAAAGAAGTTTGAGGATTCTATCCCCAAATGGAAGCTCTCCCCACCTAAGTATGATTGTATGACCTGGCCTGAAGAAATCTATCCCGAGAAAGAATCCAACCACGCAAGGAAAAGACGCCTTTTCCCCAAGATCATCCCAAAGGCGGATAACTCTGGAAAGTTTGTAGTTCCATGTTCTATTAATGAAGTTAATCTCACCGATTCTCTTTGTGACACAGGAGCTAATGTCAACATCATGTCAAAGAAGATTGCAGACGAGATAGGCCTTACCAACATCCAACCTTCATCCATCTCCATCAACTATGCCGACTCATTCTCGCAAACACCTTACGGTTTCATCCCGGACGTGATGGTACGACTTGGGAACTGTTCTATTCCTACCGACTTTCAAATAGTGGAAATGAGAGAAAGTAGCCATAGACCCATCATCCTTGGCACCCCTTTTCTATCAACCGTTGGAGCCATTTTCGATTTTCCCAACCGGAGGATCTCATTCAACAAGGTGAATAAAGAGATGTTTTTCCCCATGTGTTCAACAAAGAACCCATCAGTTGATATGGTGCAAGAGAATAAGATTATCCCCAAGCCTCAAGAAGAAGAGAAAATCCTGTCCAGCTTGCCCAGCAAAGACCTCGCCTACCAGCCCAAGCAACTTGCCCTGATAGCAAGAAGTAAGACTACGGCATCTTACCAGCCCAAGCAACTTGCCCTGACAGCAAGAAGTAAGACTACGGCATCTTACCAGCCCAAGCAACTTGCCCTGACAGCAAGAAGTAAGACTACGCCATTACCTAAGCACCCACCAAAAGGACCGATCAAGGATAAGACCGGGACAGAGACCATTAAGAAGGCTAAGCAAACTAAAGGATTTGCAAAAGTTAGGATTCTCCTCCAGGAAAAGCTGAATGATGAAACTTTGGAAGAATTCAAGGAAAAGTTTTCTAACACTATGAAACTCTTTCCTATGGCTGAAGTGCCCCGGGACAAGCATGGAGAGATTGTCTATCCCGCCGTGAATCATCCTCCTGATATAAATCCCAAGAAGAAAGATCTTAATGGACAAAAAGTTCCGTTGATCACTACCCTCTCTTAAATCCTAAAGAGCATTACGGTCAAGCTAAAGACCTTAAACAAGCGCTGTATGGGAGGCAACCCATAAGGTAACACCTTTAAACTTCAGTTTTTAGTTTTAGCTTTACTTTGTTTTCTTTGTTTTCTTTTAGCAGGATATGATAGAATGGATATCACAATGGTGCAAGAGGAACATAGAAGTGGAGCCGCCAAGCTGTTTGGGTCGACCAAACACGTTCGGGCAGGGACTCCAAGAGGTTCGGTCGGCCGGTCGACCAAAACACTTCGGGGCGACCAGGACGATCGACCGGTGCCTCGCCCGATCGACCGTATCCCCTCTTGCCGACCCACCATCCCCTCATCCCATCCCACCTCATTGCATACCATCCCACCTCATTTGCATATCATCCCACCATCTCATCCTCATTATCCCGCATCAAGCTTTTATAAGTTTTACTCTTCTCTTTTACTTTTTGTTTAATGGTTTTTGTTTTGCTTTTGAAGTTTTGGATACAAAGATTTGAGAATCTAACATGCAAATTGAGAAAAAAAAAAAAAACCTCGGAACATGAAGAAAGGAGTAATTGTCCCTTCAAACATTAACAATGAATGTGGCAAGGAACAACCACGTTCATATATCCGTTTGCTCCAGCACAACAGCATATCCCACCTTTGCCTCACCTTCGGCGGACTTCAAGAGCCTTTACCATGGACGCATGGTACTTGATCATCTACGCAGGGATACAAGCCATTGCTCTGGAGTTCATTCTAACGCAACATGGGACATATTTTACCAAACTTGTCAACGGACAAGGACAGCAACATACCACCAATAGGTCATTTCTTCATGGACTTAATGTCTAATCAGGTTACATCTTTCCTCTCATTCACAAACGCCTTATTACCTCTTTCTTTTACCTCCCTTAATCGGATTTGCTTTCACCGGGACGGTGCAAGTTAAGTCTGGGGGGATTGTCGGTACTAATGCGTTTGTTCATGTCTTGTCTTCATCTCATATCTATTTCTCTTATTAACCTTTTCAAAATTTCATGTTTTATTGAGTCAAAACTTTAGTTGGAAATTATGATTTATCTCTATGATTCTCCGGTGTTGTGCTAACAATCTATGACCCTAGAGCGGACATCAGTTGCAGACATAAGCCTAACAGAACCTCTAACGGTGGATCGACCTACTGACTTGGCAACATTTCTAAGGTACCCGGACAATCTAATGTTAACTCCACCCTAATCAATCTAGTTTTTCTTGTCAAGGGACTTGGCATACATATGATTCGTTCCTCACTTGATCTCAAAAGGGTGTGTCCAATACAAAGTGCAGTTCTCCTCTCTCTCAGAAAAATGAAAATCAAAAGCTTTTAAGCACAAGGAAAACGTGTAAGCAAGAGGAATGCATACGTCTGCACCTTCTTGTCTTATGGAGACCTACCAAAAACAAGGAAAAAGCAAAAGCCTATCCTATGTTATTCCCCAAAAAAAAAAAAAAAGAAAAAAAAAAGAGAAAGGGAAGAAGGATCGATAGAAAAAAGAAAATGATACCCTAGAAAAGTAGGGAAAGATCGATCCTTCAAAAGAAAAAGAGAGAGGAAAAGAACTCAAAAGCTTCAAAAAGGACTATCCTGGAGAGACTCAAGTGGGTAAGAACAAGTGCTTAATGATCGATATTCCCTTGATAAAGACCGCACGTTTTAAATTTATGCAAGGAGTTAACAATGGAAAGTCTGGAATACTGAATGAGACTAGTTGAGTTTGGTATGGTTCGCTAAGCTTGCCGAGCATTATGTGAAGCTAGTCTAACATTGGTTATGTTTTTAGTGGAATACAGGAGAGGAAGCCGCCACAGGTTTCTCAAAAGGATAAGGAGTTTCTACGTTTTCAAACCTCTTTCTCTGATTTGGATTCTATTTGCTTGAGGACAAGCAAAGATCTAAGTCTGGGGGAGTTGATATACCTCGATTTTGTACCCTTTTTATATGGTTTTACTATGCTTTTTATAAGGTTTTTAAAGGCTTTTCGATCTAAAAAGGTATTTTTTGTGGATTTATAGTACTAAGAGTCTAAACAGGTCGAAAGATGCATTTTGGAGCAAAACCACAGGATTTGGACTTTACGCCGCTCCACGACACATCATCAACTTTGAAAGAGCCCCAAAAACATTCTACGCAATGGATCTCACCAAAACCAGTTTGCCGTGATGCCCACATGAGTTAGCTTTCCAACGCAATTGGAATCATGCAATTTGGACGTGTAGAATGGAAGATATTATCATTTTAGTGAAGAGTGTCAAATCAGCCGAAAACCGGACGTCTACACCATCCGCTCGACCGAGCCGGTCGGACAGGGCCTCCAAGGCTCCCGTCCGACCCGACCGTCCTTAACTGCACATTGACGCCGCTCGACCAAGCCGGTCGGACAGGGCCTCCAAGGCCCCCGTCCGACCCGACCTTCCTTCACGATCCGGTCGACCGAACCGGTCGGACAGGGCCTCCAGGGCTCCCGTCCGACCCGACCTCTTTTTGCCATCCCGTGCGCGCCCGACCGCATCCCGTGCGACCGCTCGACCGCCAGCTCGACCCGACCATCATCCCGACCGACCGGTCGATCGCCCCGCTCGACCGCCGACCGTCCCGCTCGACCCGCCTTAGCCGACTAAGGCCCGTTTTGCACGTTTTCACGATTTACTCGGCCCGTTTATCTAACCTCGACCCCTGGAAGACCTAGAACTATAAATACACCTTTTTAGCCTCTTTAGAAAGAAGAAGAACAACAGAGCCGTAATGTATTTCAGTTTCATAGATCTACTTTTGTTTTAGAGATTTCAAGGAGAGGATCTCTCCTCCTCACTACAATTTGGAGAAGATTTCTGAACCTTTATCTATTATCATGCTTTCTTCATCTCTCTGTGTTGTTACTTTGATCATGTCTGCGTAATTCACTTGTTAGGTTGCTAGGGTTACTAATTCAATGAGTTGTTTGCTTGATCTATGATTTCGATGAACTGTTAGGGATATCATTAGAGTCTTTGTCTCGTTTTGTTCACTAATTAATGCTGATTGCTTTACCGCGCATCTAGCAATCTGATCCTAGGTTGATTTGAGCCACGGAAGTGCTGTACCATTCGCCGGACCTATTCTTTGACAAGCTAGGTTTCTTAGACTGCGGAAGTTGATTTACTAAGCCTAGTGAACTGTATCCAAACTTGATCGATTTAATGCTTGATTAACTATCTAAGGACATACCAAAAGTTTAGCGATTAGATAAGTTATCATAGGAGTCGGAGCCACGGAAGTGGAAAGACTTATTTTCGTGTTTTGTGTTCTAGACGGATCTATCATCCCATCATCCCTAAATTGATTCATATCTATCATCGAACTGATCACTGCTTGCTTCTCTGCGAATTAGCCCCTAGAGACCTAACGCTTTTCCCTCATTGCTTTACAACTTCGATTTCTTAGCTTTAGTATTTAGTTATTAGACAACCAACCAATCATCCTTTATCTCATTCTAGCTTGATCCGAACTCCATAGATTTAAAGTGTATTCATTTTAGCCAGTCCTTGTGTTCGATAACCCGTACTTCTACGATCTGTGCACTTGCAGGATTTTAAAAAGTCGGTAAAACCTGACCACACATCAAGTTTTTGGCGCCGTTGCCGGGGACTGCAGCAGTACCTTTGAATCTCTTCTTCTGGAGGCTTGGGGATATCGAGGATGATTCACGGCGGGATAGACAATCTCTCCATGCTTGTCCTGGGGCACTTCAGCCATAGGAAAGAGTTTCATAGTGTTAGAAAACTTTTCCTTGAATTCTTCCAAAGTTTCATCATTCAGCTTTTCCTGGAGGAGAATCCTAACTTTTGCAAATCCTTTAGTTTGCTTAACCTTCTTAATGGTCTCTGTCCCGGTCTTATCCTTGATCGGTCCTTTTGGTGGGTGCTTAGGTAATGGCGTAGTCTTACTTCTTGCTGTCAGGGCAAGTTGCTTGGGCTGGTAAGATGCCATAGTCTTACTTCTTGCTGTCAGGGCAAGTTGCTTGGGCTGGTAAGATGCCGTAGTCTTACTTCATGCCAAGTTGTCAGGGCAAGTTGCTTGGGCTGGTAAGATGCCGTTTTGTGTTCTAGACGGATCTATCAGGGCAAGTTGCTTGGGCTGGTAGGCGAGGTCTTTGCTGGGCAAGCTGGACCGGATTTTCTCTTCTTCTGGAGGCTTGGGGATAATCTTATTCTCTTGCACCATATCAACTGATGGGTTCTTTGTTGAACACATGGGGAAAACATCTCTTTATTCACCTTGTTGAATGAGATCCTCCAGTTGGGAAAATCGAAAATGGCTCCAACGGTTGATAGAAAAGGGGTGCCAAGGATGATGGGTCTATGGCTACTTTCTCTCATTTCCACTATTTGAAAGTCGGTAGGAATAGAACAGTTCCCAAGTCGTACCATCACGTCCGGGATGAAACCGTAAGGTGTTTGCGAGAATGAGTCGGCATAGTTGATGGAGATGGATGAAGGTTGGATGTTGGTAAGGCCTATCTCGTCTGCAATCTTCTTTGACATGATGTTGACATTAGCTCCTGTGTCACAAAGAGAATCGGTGAGATTAACTTCATTAATAGAACATGGAACTACAAACTTTCCAGAGTTATCCACCTTTGGGATGATCTTGGGGAAAAGGCGTCTTTTCCTTGCGCGGTTGGATTCTTTCTCGGGATAGATTTCTTCAGGCCAGGTCATACAATCATACTTAGGTGGGGAGAGCTTCCATTTGGGGATAGAATCCTCAAACTTCTTTTCTATTGCAACGGAGTTGCAAAAAGATTTCTTGGACTCCATCTCTTGTTTTTTAACTGCTTCTGCGGTTTGAGCGGCTTGCACTTCCAATTTCTTGACATGTGCGGCAATGGCATCATATTTATCATGGAGATCATTGAACAAAGTGTCCATCTTCTCATTCATCTCCTTGTTGTTTCTCTTTTGACCTTCCATGATTTGTTGAAACATTCCCTCGAACTTGTTGTTTGGCTGGGCTATAGGAGGTTGGCTGGTGGGTAAACCATATGGTTCCTTTGGTGGGTATGGTGCTCTCTGGTCATAGTTCGGCCTAGGTTGAAACTGGTTTCCTTGCTGCTGGAAACGATCTCCATAGGGTTGGAAAGGTGGTCTTTGCTGCTGGAATCTTGGGGGATAGGTTTGGTCTTGTGGGTTTTCCACATTGGTGCTGCGGTAAGAAAGGTTTGGGTTAGACCGGTAGTTGGGATTGTATCCCCTGTTTCCATAGTTACCAACATAGTTAACTTCTTCCTCAAGTTGATCATTGGAGAAATCTCCCATGCATTCCCTTGTAGGATCATCATTGACATCATTTATGCCCTCAACTGCATGTATGTGTCTTTGCTGTCCTTTTAGAACTTGAACCATCATATTCTTCAGTTCAGCCATCTGAGTAGCATCAGGGGGTGCGTTGGTAGAGCGGTGTGATCTATCATAGTCCGGGCAGTTGTTGCAATCACTTGCTGCAAGGTTCTCAATCAAAACTTTAGCTTCCTCAACAGTCTTTGTCATAAAATTTCCATTGCTCGCAGTATCCAAGGATAGCTTATACTTGTGGTCTATGCCACGATAGAAGATGTTCCAAAGGTTCCCATCCTTGAAACCGTGGTTAGGGCAGTCCCTAATGTATTCCTTGAATCGATCCAATGCCTCATAGAATGATTCGGTTGCACCTTGGCGAAATCAAGAGATCTTGTTTCTAACAGAAATCGATCTTTGCTTAGTGTAGAAATGGTTGATGAATGCTGCCTTGTATTCGTCCCAAGTGGTGATCGAATGGGCAGGAAGAGACTTTAACCATCTAAGGGCTTTGTCGCCAAGAGAAAATGAGAAAAGTTTGCACTTTAGGTAGTCGGCTGAGACTCCATTGGCTCGGGTGGTGCTGCAAATCTCTTCAAAGTTATCTATGTGATCAAGCGGGTGCTCAGCTGGTAGGCCATGAAACTGGTTTTGCTTAACCAATGCTATGATTTGAGGCTTGATCTCATAGTCATTCCTCTGAGGTGGAGGTGGGTTGATCGGATTTCGATCCGTAAAGAAGGCATCAGCGGAGTCATAGTCTCCAATGGTTTGGTTGTTAGCCTGAGGTTGTGCATCAACTTCCCCAGCAGGAGGTTGTGGTACTAAAGGTGGAGGTGGATCTCTCCCTTCAGCTACAGCTCTAGCTACTGCTGCATCATGAGCGGCTTGGGCCATCTCTTGAGCCCTTTGTCGTCTAAGTGTCTTTTCAAGTCGGTCGATTTCAGCAACTGGTTCAACTAGATTGTCCCTATTAGACTGTCTAGTCATGCACCTGAAAAACAAAAGAAGAAAACAAATGAAAAGTGAAATAAACTAGAAAAACCAAAAGCAAAAAGAATGAAAATGCAAGAAAACAATAAAATCCTAGACTAGATCCTAATCGAGATTCAAAGGTACTGCTGCAGTCCCCGGCAACGGCGCCAAAAACTTGATGTGTGGTCAGGTTTTACCGACTTTTTAAAATCCTGCAAGTGCACAGATCGTAGAAGTACGGGTTATCGAACACCAGGACTGGCTAAAATGAATACACTTTAAATCTATGGAGTTCGGATCAAGCTAGAATGAGATAAAGGATGATTGGTTGGTTGTCTAATAACTAAATACTAAAGCTAAGAAATCGAAGTTGTAAAGCAATGAGGGAAAAGAGTTAGGTCTCTTGGGGCTAATTCGCAGAGAAGCAAGCAGTGATCAGTTCGATGATAGATATGAATCAATTTAGGGATGATGGGATGATAGATCCGTCAAGTTGGTTGGGCTGGTAAGCATGGAGAGATTGTCTATCCCGCCGTGAATCATCCTCCTGATATAAATCCCAAGAAGAAAGATCTTAATGGACAAAAAGTTCCGTTGATCACTACCCTCTCTTAAATCCTAAAGAGCATTACGGTCAAGCTAAAGATCTTAAACAAGAGCTGTATGGGAGGCAACCCATAAGGTAACACCTTTAAACTTCAGTTTTTAGTTTTAGCTTTACTTTGTTTTCTTTGTTTTCTTTTAGCAGGATATGATAGAATGGATATCACAATGGTGCAAGAGGAACATAGAAGTGGAGCCGCCAAGCTGTTTGGGTCGACCAAACACGTTCGGGCAGGGACTCCAAGAGGTTCGGTCGGCCGGTCGACCAAAACACTTCGGGGCGACCAGGACGATTGACCGGTGCCTCGCCCGATCGACCGTATCCCCTCTTGCCGACCCACCATCCCCTCATCCCATCCCACCTCATTGCATACCATCCCACCTCATTTGCATATCATCCCACCATCTCATCCTCATTATCCCGCATCAAGCTTTTATAAGTTTTACTCTTCTCTTTTACTTTTTGTTTAATGGTTTTTGTTTTGCTTTTGAAGTTTTGGATACAGAGATTTGAGAATCTAACATGCAAATTGAGAAAAAAAAAAAAAAAACCTCGGAACATGAAGAAAGGAGTAATTGTCCCTTCAAACATTAACAATGAATGTGGCAAGGAACAACCACGTTCATATATCCGTTTGCTCCAGCACAACAGCATATCCCACCTTTGCCTCACCTTCGGCGGACTTCAAGAGCCTTTAACATGGACGCATGGTACTTGATCATCTACGCAGGGATACAAGCCATTGCTCTGGAGTTCATTCTAACGCAACATGGGACATATTTTACCAAACTTGTCAACGGACAAGGACAACAACATACCACCAATAGGTCATTTCTTCATGGACTTAATGTCTAATCAGGTTACATCTTTCCTCTCATTCACAAACGCCTTATTACCTCTTTCTTTTACCTCCCTTAATCGGATTTCCTTTCACCGGGACGGTGCAAGTTAAGTCTAGGGGGATTGTCGGTACTAATGCGTTCTTGTGTTCATTTTAGCCAGTCCTTGTGTTCGATAACCCGTACTTCTACGATCAGTGCACTTACAGGATTTTAAAAAGTCGGTAAAACCTGACCACACATCACATGATTCTCATTCCTTGAAAGGAACATCAAAGCTACCATCTTGAGAGAAACATAAGTAGTAAGGAGTCCCAATCGTAGCTCTATGGCTCCACACAATGTAGAAACATACTTGTAGTGTATGTAATGATCAAGACGGATCCATACTTAGCCAAACATGCATTAGGTTCTCCACGGGACTATGAGGAGCAACATGTGTGACATGATTCTCATTCCTTGAGAGGAACATCAAAGCTACCATCCTGAGAGAAACATAAGTAGTAAGGAGTCCCAATCGTATCTCTATGGCTCCAGACAATGTAGGAACATACTTGTAGTGTATGTAATGATCAAGACGGATCCATACTTAGCCAAACATGCATTAGGTTCTCCATGGGACTATGAGGAGCAACATGTGTGACATGATTCTCATTCCTTGAGAGGAACATCAAAGTTACCATCCTGAGAGAAACATAAGTAGTAAGGATTCCCAATCGTAGCTCTATGGCTCCACACAATGTAGAAACATACTTGTAGTCTATGTAATGATTAAGACGGACCCATACTTAGCCAAACATGCATTAGGTTCTCCATGGGACTATGAGGAGCAACATGTGTGACATGATTCTCATTCCTTGAGAGGAACATCAAAGCTACCATCTTGAGAGAAACATAAGTAGTAAGGAGTCCCAATCGTAGCTCTATGGCTCCACACAATGTAGGAACATACTTGTAGTGTATGTAATGATCAAGACGGACCCATACTTAGCCAAACATGCATTAGGTTCTCCACGGGACTATGAGGAGCAACATGTGTGACATGATTCTCATTCCTTGAGAGGAACATCAAAGCTACCATTCTGAGAGAAACATAAGTAGTAAGGAGTCCCAATCGTAGCTCTATGCCTCCACACAATGTAGAAACATATTTGTAGTGTATGTAATGATCAAGACGGACCCATACTTAGCCAAACATGCATTTGGTTCTCCACGGGACTATGAGGAGCAACATGTGTGACATGATTCTCATTCCTTGAGAGGAACATCAAAGCTACCATCCTGAGAGAAACATAAGTAGTAAGGAGTCCCAATCGTAGCTCTATGGCTCCACACAATGTAGAAACATACTTGTAGTGTATGTAATGATCAAGACGGATCCATACTTAGCCAAACATGCATTAGGTTCTCCACGGGACTATGAGGAGCAACATGTGTGACATGATTCTCATTCCTTGAGAGGAACATCAAAGCTACCATCCTGAGAGAAACATAAGTAGTAAGGAGTCCCAATCGTAGCTCTATGGCTCCACACAATGTAGGAACATACTTGTAGTGTATGTAATGATGAAGACGGATCCATACTTAGCCAAACATGCATTAGGTTCTCCATGGGACTATGAGGAGCAACATGTGTGACATGATTCTCATTCCTTGAGAGGAACATCAAAGCTACCATCTTGAGAGAAACATAAGTAGTAAGAGAGTCCCAATCGTAGCTCTAAGGCTCCACACAATGTAGAAACATACTTGTAGTGTATGTAATGATCAAGACGGATCCATACTTAGCCAAACATGCATCAGGTTCTCCACGGGACTATGAGGAGCAACATGTGTGACATGATTCTCATTCCTTGAGAGGAACAACAAAGCTACCATCCTGAGAGAAACATAAGTAGTAAGGAGTCCCAATCGTATCTCTATGGCTCCACACAATGTAGGAACATACTTGTAGTGTATGTAATGATCAAGACGAATCCATACTTAGCCAAACATGCATTAGGTTCTCCATGGGACTATGAGGAGCAACATGTGTGACATGATTCTCATTCCTTGAGAGGAACATCAAAGTTACCATCCTGAGAGAAACATAAGTAGTAAGGAGTCCCAATCGTAGCTCTATGGCTCCACACAATGTAGAAACATACTTGTAGTCTATGTAATGATCAAGACGGACCCATACTTAGCCAAACATGCATTAGGTTCTCCATGGGACTATGAGGAGCAACATGTGTGACATGATTCTCATTCCTTGAGAGGAACATCAAAGCTACCATCCTAAGAGAAACATAAGTAGTAAGGAGTCCCAATCGTAGCTCTATGGCTCCACACAATGTAGAAACATACTTGTAGTGTATGTAATGATCAAGACGGATCCATACTTAGCCAAACATGCATTAGGTTCTCCACGGGACTATGAGGAGCAACATGTGTGACATGATTCTCATTCCTTGAGAGGAACATCAAAGTTACCATCCTGAGAGAAACATAAGTAGTAAGGAGTCCCAATCGTAGCTCTATGGCTCCACACAATGTAGAAACATACTTGTAGTGTATGTAATGATCAAGACGAACCCATACTTAGCCAAACATGCATTAGGTTCTCCATGGGACTATGAGGAGCAACATGTGTGACATGATTCTCATTCCTTGAGAGGAACATCAAATTTACCATCCTGAGAGAAACATAAGTAGTAAGGAGTCCCAATCGTAGCTCTATGGCTCCACACAATGTAGAAACATACTTGTAGTGTATGTAATGATCAAGACGGACCCATACTTAGCCAAACATGCATTAGGTTCTCCATGGGACTATGAGGAGCAACATGTGTGACATGATTCTCATTCCTTGAGAGGAACATCAAAGCTACCATCTTGAGAGAAACATAAGTAGTAAGGAGTCCCAATCGTAGCTCTATGGCTCCACACAATGTAGGAACATACTTGTAGTGTATGTAATGATCAAGACGGACCCATACTTAGCCAAACATGCATTAGGTTCTCCACGGGACTATGAGGAGCAACATGTGTGACATGATTCTCATTCCTTGAGAGGAACATCAAAGCTACCATCCTGAGAGAAACATAAGTAGTAAGGAGTCCCAATCGTAGCTCTATGGCTCCACACAATGTAGGAACATACTTGTAGTGTATGTAATGATGAAGACGGATCCATACTTAGCCAAACATGCATTAGGTTCTCCATGGGACTATGAGGAGCAACATGTGTGACATGATTCTCATTCCTTGAGAGGAACATCAAAGCTACCATCTTGAGAGAAACATAAGTAGTAAGAGAGTCCCAATCGTAGCTCTAAGGCTCCACACAATGTAGAAACATACTTGTAGTGTATGTAATGATCAAGACGGATCCATACTTAGCCAAACATGCATCAGGTTCTCCACGGGACTATGAGGAGCAACATGTGTGACATGATTCTCATTCCTTGAGAGGAACAACAAAGCTACCATCCTGAGAGAAACATAAGTAGTAAGGAGTCCCAATCGTATCTCTATGGCTCCACACAATGTAGGAACATACTTGTAGTGTATGTAATGATCAAGACGAATCCATACTTAGCCAAACATGCATTAGGTTCTCCATGGGACTATGAGGAGCAACATGTGTGACATGATTCTCATTCCTTGAGAGGAACATCAAAGTTACCATCCTGAGAGAAACATAAGTAGTAAGGAGTCCCAATCGTAGCTCTATGGCTCCACACAATGTAGAAACATACTTGTAGTCTATGTAATGATCAAGACGGACCCATACTTAGCCAAACATGCATTAGGTTCTCCATGGGACTATGAGGAGCAACATGTGTGACATGATTCTCATTCCTTGAGAGGAACATCAAAGCTACCATCCTAAGAGAAACATAAGTAGTAAGGAGTCCCAATCGTAGCTCTATGGCTCCACACAATGTAGAAACATACTTGTAGTGTATGTAATGATCAAGACGGATCCATACTTAGCCAAACATGCATTAGGTTCTCCACGGGACTATGAGGAGCAACATGTGTGACATGATTCTCATTCCTTGAGAGGAACATCAAAGTTACCATCCTGAGAGAAACATAAGTAGTAAGGAGTCCCAATCGTAGCTCTATGGCTCCACACAATGTAGAAACATACTTGTAGTGTATGTAATGATCAAGACGAACCCATACTTAGCCAAACATGCATTAGGTTCTCCATGGGACTATGAGGAGCAACATGTGTGACATGATTCTCATTCCTTGAGAGGAACATCAAATTTACCATCCTGAGAGAAACATAAGTAGTAAGGAGTCCCAATCGTAGCTCTATGGCTCCACACAATGTAGAAACATACTTGTAGTGTATGTAATGATCAAGACGGACCCATACTTAGCCAAACATGCATTAGGTTCTCCATGGGACTATGAGGAGCAACATGTGTGACATGATTCTCATTCCTTGAGAGGAACATCAAAGCTATCATCTTGAGAGAAACATAAGTAGTAAGGAGTCCCAATCGTATCTCTATGGCTCCACACAATGTAGGAACATACTTGTAGTGTATGTAATGATCAAGGCGGATCTATACTTAGCCAAACATGCATTAGGTTCTCCATGGGACTATGAGGAGCAACATGTGTGACATGATTCTCATTCCTTGAGAGGAACATCAAAGTTACCATCCTGAGAGAAACATAAGTAGTAAGGAGTCCCAATCGTAGCTCTATGGCTCCACACAATGTAGAAACATACTTGTAGTCTTTGTAATGATCAAGACGGACCCATACTTAGCCAAACATGCATTAGGTTCTCCATGGGACTATGAGGAGCAACATGTGTGACATGATTCTCATTCCTTGAGAGGAACATCAAAGCTACCATCCTGAGAGAAACATAAGTAGTAAGGAGTCCCAATCGTAGCTCTATGCCTCCACACAATGTAGAAACATACTTGTAGTGTATGTAATGATCAAGACGGACCCATACTTAGCCAAACATGCATTAGGTTCTCCACGGGACTATGAGGAGCAACATGTGTGACATGATTCTCATTCCTTGAGAGGAACATCAAAGCTACCATTCTGAGAGAAACATAAGTAGTAAGGAGTCCCAATCGTAGCTCTATGCCTCCACACAATGTAGAAACATACTTGTAATGTATGTAATGATCAAGACGGACCCATACTTAGCCAAACATGCATCAGGTTCTCCACGGGACTATGAGGAGCAACATGTGTGACATGATTCTCATTCCTTGAGAGGAACAGCAAAGCTACCATCCTGAGAGAAACATAAGTAGTAAGGAGTCCCAATCGTATCTCTATGGCTCCACACAATGTAGGAACATACTTGTAATGTATGTAATGATCAAGACGAATCCATACTTAGCCAAACATGCATTAGGTTCTCCATGGGACTATGAGGAGCAACATGTGTGACATGATTCTCATTCCTTGAGAGGAACATCAAAGTTACCATCCTGAGAGAAACATAAGTAGTAAGGAGTCCCAATCGTAGCTCTATGGCTCCACACAATGTAGAAACATACTTGTAGTCTATGTAATGATCAAGACGGACCCATACTTAGCCAAACATGCATTAGGTTCTCCAGGGGACTATGAGGACCAACATGTGTGACATGATTCTCATTCCTTGAGAGGAACATCAAAGCTACCATCCTGAGAGAAACATAAGTAGTAAGGAGTCCCAATCGTAGCTCTATGCCTCCACACAATGTAGGAACATACTTGTAGTGTATGTAATGATCAAGACGGACCCATACTTAGCTAAACATGCATTAGGTTCTCCACGGGACTATGAGGAGCAACATGTGTGACATGATTCTCATTCCTTGAGAGGAACATCAAAGCTACCATTCTGAGAGAAACATAAGTAGTAAGGAGTCCCAATCGTAGCTCTATGCCTCCACACAATGTAGAAACATACTTGTAGTGTATGTAATGATCAAGACGGACCCATACTTAGCCAAACATGCATTAGGTTCTCCACGGGACTATGAGGAGCAACATGTGTGACATGATTCTCATTCCTTGAGAGGAACATCAAAGCTACCATCCTGAGAGAAACATAAGTAGTAAGGAGTCCCAATCGTAGCTCTATGGCTCCACACAATGTAGAAACATACGTGTAGTGTATGTAATGATCAAGACGGACCCATACTTAGCCAAACATGCATTAGGTTCTCCACGGGACTATGAGGAGCAACATGTGTGACATGATTCTCATTCCTTGAGAGGAACATCAAAGCTACCATCCTGAGAGAAACATAAGTAGTAAGGAGTCCCAATCGTAGCTCTATGGCTCCACACAATGTAGAAACATACGTGTAGTGTATGTAATGATGAAGACGGATCCATACTTAGCCAAACATGCATTAGGTTCTCCACGGGACTATGAGGAGCAACCTGTGTGACAAGATTCTCATTCCTTGAGAGGAACATCAAAGTTACCATCCTGAGAGAAACATAAGTAGTAAGGAGTCCCAATCGTAGCTCTATGGCTCCACACAATGTAGAAACATACTTGTAGTGTATGTAATGATCAAGACGGACCCATACTTGGCCAAACATGCATTAGGTTCTCCATGGGACTATGAGGAGCAACATGTGTGACATGATTCTCATTCCTTGAGAGGAACATCAAAGCTACCATCCTGAGAGAAACATAAGTAGTAAGGAGTCCTAATCGTAGCTCTATGCCTCCACACAATGTAGAAACATACATGTAGTGTATGTAATGATCAAGACGGATACATACTTAGCCAAACATGCATTAGGTTCTCCACGGGACTATGAGGAGCAACATGTGTGACATGATTCTCATTCCTTGAGAGGAACATCAAAGCTACCATCCTAAGAGAAACATAAGTAGTAAGGAGTCCCAATCGTAGCTCTATGGCTCCACACAATGTAGAAACATACTTGTAGTGTATGTAATGATCAAGACGGATCCATACTTAGCCAAACATGCATTAGGTTCTCCACGGGACTATGAGGAGCAACATGTGTGACATGATTCTCATTCCTTGAGAGGAACATCAAAGTTACCATCCTGAGAGAAACATAAGTAGTAAGGAGTCCCAATCGTAGCTCTATGGCTCCACACAATGTAGAAACATACTTGTAGTGTATGTAATGATCAAGACGGACCCATACTTAGCCAAACATGCATTAGGTTCTCCATGGGACTATGAGGAGCAACATGTGTGACATGATTCTCATTCCTTGAGAGGAACATCAAAGTTACCATCCTGAGAGAAACATAAGTAGTAAGGAGTCCCAATCGTAGCTCTATGGCTCCACACAATGTAGAAACATGTAGTGTATGTAATGATCAAGACGGACCCATACTTAGCCAAACATGCATTAGGTTCTCCATGGGACTATGAGGAACAACATGTGTGACATGATTCTCATTCCTTGAGAGGAACATCAAAGCTACCATCTTGAGAGAAACATAAGTAGTAAGGAGTCCCAATCGTAGCTCTATGGCTCCACACAATGTAGAAACATACTTGTAGTGTATGTAATGATCAAGACGGATCCATACTTAGCCAAACATGCATTAGGTTCTCCACGGGACTATGAGGAGCAACATGTGTGACATGATTCTCATTCCTTGAGAGGAACATCAAAGTTACCATCCTGAGAGAAACATAAGTAGTACGGAGTCCCAATCGTAGCTCTATGGCTCCACACAATGTAGAAACATACTTGTAGTGTATGTAATGATCAAGACGGACCCATACTTAGCCAAACATGCATTAGGTTCTCCATGGGACTATGAGGAGCAACATGTGTGACATGATTCTCATTCCTTGAGAGGAACATCAAAGCTACCATCTTGAGAGAAACATAAGTAGTAAGGAGTCCCAATCGTAGCTCTATGGCTCCACACAATGTAGGAACATACTTGTAGTGTATGTAATGATCAAGACGGACCCATACTTAGCCAAACATGCATTAGGTTCTCCACGGGACTATGAGGAGCAACATGTGTGACATGATTCTCATTCCTTGAGAGGAACATCAAAGCTACCATTCTGAGAGAAACATAAGTAGTAAGGAGTCCCAATCGCAGCTCTATGCCTCCACACAATGTAGAAACATACTTGTAGTCTATGTAATGATCAAGACGGACCCATACTTAGCCAAACATGCATTAGGTTCTCCACGGGACTATGAGGAGCAACATGTGTGACATGATTCTCATTCCTTGAGAGGAACATCAAAGCTACCATTCTGAGAGAAACATAAGTAGTAAGGAGTCCCAATCGCAGCTCTATGCCTCCACACAATGTAGAAACATACTTGTAGTCTATGTAATGATCAAGACGGACCCATACTTAGCCAAACATGCATTAGGTTCTCCATGGGACTATGAGGAGCAACATGTGTGACATGATTCTCATTCCTTGAGAGGAACATCAAAGCTACCATCTTGAGAGAAACATAAGTAGTAAGGAGTCCCAATCGTAGCTCTATGGCTCCACACAATGTAGGAACATACTTGTAGTGTATGTAATGATCAAGACGGACCCATACTTAGCCAAACATGCATTAGGTTCTCCACGGGACTATGAGGAGCAACATGTGTGACATGATTCTCATTCCTTGAGAGGAACATCAAAGCTACCATTCTGAGAGAAACATAAGTAGTAAGGAGTCCCAATCGCAGCTCTATGCCTCCACACAATGTAGAAACATACTTGTAGTGTATGTAATGATCAAGACGGACCCATACTTAGCCAAACATGCATTAGGTTCTCCACGGGACTATGAGGAGCAACATGTGTGACATGATTCTCATTCCTTGAGAGGAACATCAAAGCTACCATCCTGAGAGAAACATAAGTAGTAAGAAGTCCCAATCGTAGCTCTATGGCTCCACACAATGTAGGAACATACTTGTAGTGTATGTAATGATGAAGACGGATCCATACTTAGCCAAACATGCATTAGGTTCTCCATGGGACTATGAGGAGCAACATGTGTGACATGATTCTCATTCCTTGAGAGGAACATCAAAGCTACCATCTTGAGAGAAACATAAGTAGTAAGAGAGTCCCAATCGTAGCTCTAAGGCTCCACACAATGTAGAAACATACTTGTAGTGTATGTAATGATCAAGACGGATCCATACTTAGCCAAACATGCATCAGGTTCTCCACGGGACTATGAGGAGCAACATGTGTGACATGATTCTCATTCCTTGAGAGGAACATCAAAGCTACCATCCTAAGAGAAACATAAGTAGTAAGGAGTCCCAATCGTAGCTCTATGTCTCCACACAATGTAGAAACATACTTGTAGTGTATGTAATGATCAAGACGGATCCATACTTAGCCAAACATGCATTAGGTTCTCCACGGGACTATGAGGAGCAACATGTGTGACATGATTCTCATTCCTTGAGAGGAACATCAAAGTTACCATCCTGAGAGAAACATAAGTAGTAAGGAGTCCCAATCGTAGCTCTATGGCTCCACACAATGTAGAAACATACTTGTAGTGTATGTAATGATCAAGACGGATCCATACTTAGCCAAACATGCATCAGGTTCTCCACGGGACTATGAGGAGCAACATGTGTGACATGATTCTCATTCCTTGAGAGGAACATCAAAGCTACCATTCTGAGAGAAACATAAGTAGTAAGGAGTCCCAATCGCAGCTCTATGCCTCCACACAATGTAGAAACATAATTGTAGTGTATGTAATGATCAAGACGGACCCATACTTAGCCAAACATGCATTAGGTTCTCCACGGGACTATGAGGAGCAACATGTGTGACATGATTCTCATTCCTTGAGAGGAACATCAAAGCTACCATCCTGAGAGAAACATAAGTAGTAAGGAGTCCCAATCGTAGCTCTATGGCTCCACACAATGTAGGAACATACTTGTAGTGTATGTAATGATGAAGACGGATCCATACTTAGCCAAACATGCATTAGGTTCTCCATGGGACTATGAGGAGCAACATGTGTGACATGATTCTCATTCCTTGAGAGGAACATCAAAGCTACCATCTTGAGAGAAACATAAGTAGTAAGAGAGTCCCAATCGTAGCTCTAAGGCTCCACACAATGTAGAAACATACTTGTAGTGTATGTAATGATCAAGACGGATCCATACTTAGCCAAACATGCATCAGGTTCTCCACGGGACTATGAGGAGCAACATGTGTGACATGATTCTCATTCCTTGAGAGGAACATCAAAGCTACCATCCTAAGAGAAACATAAGTAGTAAGGAGTCCCAATCGTAGCTCTATGTCTCCACACAATGTAGAAACATACTTGTAGTGTATGTAATGATCAAGACGGATCCATACTTAGCCAAACATGCATTAGGTTCTCCACGGGACTATGAGGAGCAACATGTGTGACATGATTCTCATTCCTTGAGAGGAACATCAAAGTTACCATCCTGAGAGAAACATAAGTAGTAAGGAGTCCCAATCGTAGCTCTATGGCTCCACACAATGTAGGAACATACTTGTAGTGTATGTAATGATGAAGACGGATCCATACTTAGCCAAACATGCATTAGGTTCTCCATGGGACTATGAGGAGCAACATGTGTAACATGATTCTCATTCCTTGAGAGGAACATCAAAGCTACCATCTTGAGAGAAACATAAGTAGTAAGAGAGTCCCAATCGTAGCTCTAAGGCTCCACACAATGTAGAAACATACTTGTAGTGTATGTAATGATCAAGACGGATCCATACTTAGCCAAACATGCATCAGGTTCTCCACGGGACTATGAGGAGCAACATGTGTGACATGATTCTCATTCCTTGAGAGGAACAGCAAAGCTACCATCCTGAGAGAAACATAAGTAGTAAGGAGTCCCAATCGTATCTCTATGGCTCCACACAATGTAGGAACATACTTGTAGTGTATGTAATGATCAAGACGAATCCATACTTAGCCAAACATGCATTAGGTTCTCCATGGGACTATGAGGAGCAACATGTGTGACATGATTCTCATTCCTTGAGAGGAACATCAAAGTTACCATCCTGAGAGAAACATAAGTAGTAAGGAGTCCCAATCGTAGCTCTATGGCTCCACACAATGTAGAAACATACTTGTAGTGTATGTAATGATCAAGACGGACCCATACTTAGCAAAACATGCATTAGGTTCTCCATGGGACTATGAGGAGCAACATGTGTGACATGATTCTCATTCCTTGAGAGGAACATCAAAGTTACCATCCTGAGAGAAACATAAGTAGTAAGGAGTCCCAATCGTAGCTCTATGGCTCCACACAATGTAGAAACATACTTGTAGTCTATGTAATGATCAAGACGGACCCATACTTAGCCAAACATGCATTAGATTCTCCACGGGACTATGAGGAGCAACATGTGTGACATGATTCTCATTCCTTGAGAGGAACATCAAAGCTACCATCTTGAGAGAAACATAAGTAGTAAGGAGTCCCAATCGTAGCTCTATGGCTCCACACAATGTAGAAACATACTTGTAGTGTATGTAATGATCAAGACGGATCCATACTTAGCCAAACATGCATTAGGTTCTCCACGGGACTATGAGGAGCAACATGTGTGACATGATTCTCATTCCTTGAGAGGAGCATCAAAGTTACCATCCTGAGAGAAACATAAGTAGTAAGGAGTCCCAATCGTAGCTCTGTGCCTCCACACAATGGAGGAACATACTTGTAGTGTATGTAATGATCATGACGGACCCATACTTAGCCAAACATGCATTAGGTTCTCCACGGGATTATGAGGAGCAACATGTGTGACATGATTCTCATTCCTTGAGAGGAACATCAAAGCTACCATCCTGAGAGAAACATAAGTAGTAAGGAGTCCCAATCGTAGCTCTATGGCTCCACACAATGTAGGAACATAATTGTAGTGTATGTAATGATCAAGACGGATCCATACTTAGCCAAACATGCATTAGGTTCTCCATGGGACTATGAGGAGCAACATGTGTGACATGATTCTCATTCCTTGAGAGGAACATCAAAGTTACCATCTTGAGAGAAACATAAGTAGTAAGGAGTCCCAATCGTAGCTCTATGCCTCCACACAATGGAGGAACATACTTGTAGTGTATGTAATGATCATGACGGACCCATACTTAGCCAAACATGCATTAGGTTCTCCACGGGACTATGAGGAGCAACATGTGTGACATGATTCTCATTCCTTGAGAGGAACATCAAAGCTACCATCCTGAGAGAAACATAAGTGGTAAGGAGTCCCAATCGTAGCTCTATGGCTCCACACAATGTAGAAACATACTTGTAGTGTATGTAATGATCAAGACGGACCCATACTTAGCCAAACATGCATTAGGTTCTCCATGGGACTATGAGGAGCAACATGTGTGACATGATTCTCATTCCTTGAGAGGAACATCAAAGTTACCATCCTGAGAGAAACATAAGTAGTAAGGAGTCCCAATCGTAGCTCTATGGCTCCACACAATGGAGGAACATACTTGTAGTGTATGTAATGATCATGACGGACCCATACTTAGCCAAACATGCATTAGGTTCTCCACGGGACTATGAGGAGCAACATGTGTGACATGATTCTCATTCCTTGAGAGGAACATCAAAGCTACCATCCTGAGAGAAACATAAGTAGTAAGGAGTCCCAATCGTAGCTCTATGGCTCCACACAATGTAGGAACATACTTGTAGTGTATGTAATGATCAAGACGGATCCATACTTAGCCAAACATGCATTAGGTTCTCCATGGGACTATGAGGAGCAACATGTGTGACATGATTCTCATTCCTTGAGAGGAACATCAAAGTTACCATCCTGAGAGAAACATAAGTAGTAAGGAGTCCCAATCGTAGCTCTATGGCTCCACACAATGTAGAAACATACTTGTAGTGTATGTAATGATCAAGACGGACCCATACTTAGCCAAACATGCATTAGGTTCTCCATGGGACTATGAGGAGCAACATGTGTGACATGATTCTCATTCCTTGAGAGGAACATCAAAGCTACCATCCTGAGAGAAACATAAGTAGTAAGGAGTCCCAATCGTAGCTCTATGCCTCCACACAATGTAGGAACATACTTGTAGTGTATGTAATGATCAAGACGGACCCATACTTAGCCAAACATGCATTAGATTCTCCACGGGACTATGAGGAGCAACATGTGTGACATGATTCTCATTCCTTGAGAGGAACATCAAAGCTACCATTCTGAGAGAAACATAAGTAGTAAGGAGTCCCAATCGTAGTTCTA
Organism: Erythrophleum ivorense; assembly: GCA_026724425.1. Taxonomy (NCBI): domain Eukaryota; kingdom Viridiplantae; phylum Streptophyta; class Magnoliopsida; order Fabales; family Fabaceae; genus Erythrophleum; species Erythrophleum ivorense. Next base: position 9,244,707 of record JAIUCV010000066.1, on the reverse strand, counting down.
TGTCTCCACACAATGTAGAAACATACTTGTAGTGTATGTAATGATCAAGACGGACCCATACTTAGCCAAACATGCATTAGGTTCTCCATGGGACTATGAGGAGCAACATGTGTGACATGATTCTCATTCCTTGAGAGGAACATCAAAGCTACCATCCTGAGAGAAACATAAGTAGTAAGGAGTCCCAATCGTAGCTCTATGCCTCCACACAATGTAGGAACATACTTGTAGTGTATGTAATGATCAAGACGGACCCATACTTAGCCAAACATGCATTAGATTCTCCACGGGACTATGAGGAGCAACATGTGTGACATGATTCTCATTCCTTGAGAGGAACATCAAAGCTACCATCCTGAGAGAAACATAAGTAGTAAGGAGTCCCAATCGTAGCTCTATGGCTCCACACAATGTAGGAACATACTTGTAGTGTATGTAATGATCAAGACGGATCCATACTTAGCCAAACATGCATTAGGTTCTCCATGGGACTATGAGGAGCAACATGTGTGACATGATTCTCATTCCTTGAGAGGAACATCAAAGTTACCATCCTGAGAGAAACATAAGTAGTAAGGAGTCCCAATCGTAGCTCTATGGCTCCACACAATGGAGGAACATACTTGTAGTGTATGTAATGATCATGACGGACCCATACTTAGCCAAACATGCATCAGGTTCTCCACGGGACTATGAGGAGCAACATGTGTGACATGATTCTCATTCCTTGAGAGGAACATCAAAGCTACCACCCTAAGAGAAACATAAGTAGTAAGGAGTCCCAATCGTAGCTCTATGTCTCCACATAATGTAGAAACATACTTGTAGTGTATGTAATGATCAAGACGGATCCATACTTAGCCAAACATGCATTAGGTTCTCCACGGGACTATGAGGAGCAACATGTGTGACATGATTCTCATTCCTTGAGAGGAACATCAAAGTTACCATCCTGAGAGAAACATAAGTAGTAAGGAGTCCCAATCGTAGCTCTATGGCTCCACACAATGTAGAAACATACTTGTAGTCTATGTAATGATCAAGACGGACCCATACTTAGCCAAACATGCATTAGATTCTCCACGGGACTATGAGGAGCAACATGTGTGACATGATTCTCATTCCTTGAGAGGAACATCAAAGCTACCATCTTGAGAGAAACATAAGTAGTAAGGAGTCCCAATCGTAGCTCTATGGCTCCACACAATGTAGAAACATACTTGTAGTGTATGTAATGATCAAGACGGATCCATACTTAGCCAAACATGCATTAGGTTCTCCACGGGACTATGAGGAGCAACATGTGTGACATGATTCTCATTCCTTGAGAGGAGCATCAAAGTTACCATCCTGAGAGAAACATAAGTAGTAAGGAGTCCCAATCGTAGCTCTGTGCCTCCACACAATGGAGGAACATACTTGTAGTGTATGTAATGATCATGACGGACCCATACTTAGCCAAACATGCATTAGGTTCTCCACGGGATTATGAGGAGCAACATGTGTGACATGATTCTCATTCCTTGAGAGGAACATCAAAGCTACCATCCTGAGAGAAACATAAGTAGTAAGGAGTCCCAATCGTAGCTCTATGGCTCCACACAATGTAGGAACATAATTGTAGTGTATGTAATGATCAAGACGGATCCATACTTAGCCAAACATGCATTAGGTTCTCCATGGGACTATGAGGAGCAACATGTGTGACATGATTCTCATTCCTTGAGAGGAACATCAAAGTTACCATCTTGAGAGAAACATAAGTAGTAAGGAGTCCCAATCGTAGCTCTATGCCTCCACACAATGGAGGAACATACTTGTAGTGTATGTAATGATCATGACGGACCCATACTTAGCCAAACATGCATTAGGTTCTCCACGGGACTATGAGGAGCAACATGTGTGACATGATTCTCATTCCTTGAGAGGAACATCAAAGCTACCATCCTGAGAGAAACATAAGTGGTAAGGAGTCCCAATCGTAGCTCTATGGCTCCACACAATGTAGAAACATACTTGTAGTGTATGTAATGATCAAGACGGACCCATACTTAGCCAAACATGCATCAGGTTCTCCACGGGACTATGAGGAGCAACATGTGTGACATGATTCTCATTCCTTGAGAGGAACATCAAAGCTACCACCCTAAGAGAAACATAAGTAGTAAGGAGTCCCAATCGTAGCTCTATGTCTCCACATAATGTAGAAACATACTTGTAGTGTATGTAATGATCAAGACGGATCCATACTTAGCCAAACATGCATTAGGTTCTCCACGGGACTATGAGGAGCAACATGTGTGACATGATTCTCATTCCTTGAGAGGAACATCAAAGTTACCATCCTGAGAGAAACATAAGTAGTAAGGAGTCCCAATCGTAGCTCTATGGCTCCACACAATGTAGAAACATACTTGTAGTCTATGTAATGATCAAGACGGACCCATACTTAGCCAAACATGCATTAGATTCTCCACGGGACTATGAGGAGCAACATGTGTGACATGATTCTCATTCCTTGAGAGGAACATCAAAGCTACCATCTTGAGAGAAACATAAGTAGTAAGGAGTCCCAATCGTAGCTCTATGGCTCCACACAATGTAGAAACATACTTGTAGTGTATGTAATGATCAAGACGGATCCATACTTAGCCAAACATGCATTAGGTTCTCCACGGGACTATGAGGAGCAACATGTGTGACATGATTCTCATTCCTTGAGAGGAGCATCAAAGTTACCATCCTGAGAGAAACATAAGTAGTAAGGAGTCCCAATCGTAGCTCTGTGCCTCCACACAATGGAGGAACATACTTGTAGTGTATGTAATGATCATGACGGACCCATACTTAGCCAAACATGCATTAGGTTCTCCACGGGACTATGAGGAGCAACATGTGTGACATGATTCTCATTCCTTGAGAGGAACATCAAAGCTACCATCCTGAGAGAAACATAAGTAGTAAGGAGTCCCAATCGTAGCTCTATGGCTCCACACAATGTAGGAACATACTTGTAGTGTATGTAATGATCAAGACGGATCCATACTTAGCCAAACATGCATTAGGTTCTCCATGGGACTATGAGGAGCAACATGTGTGACATGATTCTCATTCCTTGAGAGGAACATCAAAGTTACCATCCTGAGAGAAACATAAGTAGTAAGGAGTCCCAATCGTAGCTCTATGGCTCCACACAATGTAGAAACATACTTGTAGTGTATGTAATGATCAAGACGGACCCATACTTAGCCAAACATGCATTAGGTTCTCCATGGGACTATGAGGAGCAACATGTGTGACATGATTCTCATTCCTTGAGAGGAACATCAAAGCTACCATCCTGAGAGAAACATAAGTAGTAAGGAGTCCCAATCGTAGCTCTATGCCTCCACACAATGTAGGAACATACTTGTAGTGTATGTAATGATCAAGACGGACCCATACTTAGCCAAACATGCATTAGATTCTCCACGGGACTATGAGGAGCAACATGTGTGACATGATTCTCATTCCTTGAGAGGAACATCAAAGCTACCATTCTGAGAGAAACATAAGTAGTAAGGAGTCCCAATCGTAGTTCTATGTCTCCACACAATGTAGAAACATACTTGTAGTGTATGTAATGATCAAGACGGACCCATACTTAGCCAAACATGCATTAGGTTCTCCATGGGACTATGAGGAGCAACATGTGTGACATGATTCTCATTCCTTGAGAGGAACATCAAAGCTACCAGCCTAGAGAAACAGAAGTAGTAAGGAGTCCCAATCGTAGCTCTATGCCTCCACACAATGTAGGAACATACTTGTAGTGTATGTAATGATCAAGACGGACCCATACTTAGCCAAACATGCATTAGATTCTCCACGGGACTATGAGGAGCAACATGTGTGACATGATTCTCATTCCTTGAGAGGAACATCAAAGCTACCATCCTGAGAGAAACATAAGTAGTAAGGAGTCCCAATCGTAGCTCTATGGCTCCACACAATGTAGGAACATACTTGTAGTGTATGTAATGATCAAGACGGATCCATACTTAGCCAAACATGCATTAGGTTCTCCATGGGACTATGAGGAGCAACATGTGTGACATGATTCTCATTCCTTGAGAGGAACATCAAAGTTACCATCCTGAGAGAAACATAAGTAGTAAGGAGTCCCAATCGTAGCTCTATGGCTCCACACAATGGAGGAACATACTTGTAGTGTATGTAATGATCATGACGGACCCATACTTAGCCAAACATGCATCAGGTTCTCCACGGGACTATGAGGAGCAACATGTGTGACATGATTCTCATTCCTTGAGAGGAACATCAAAGCTACCACCCTAAGAGAAACATAAGTAGTAAGGAGTCCCAATCGTAGCTCTATGTCTCCACATAATGTAGAAACATACTTGTAGTGTATGTAATGATCAAGACGGATCCATACTTAGCCAAACATGCATTAGGTTCTCCACGGGACTATGAGGAGCAACATGTGTGACATGATTCTCATTCCTTGAGAGGAACATCAAAGTTACCATCCTGAGAGAAACATAAGTAGTAAGGAGTCCCAATCGTAGCTCTATGGCTCCACACAATGTAGAAACATACTTGTAGTGTATGTAATGATCAAGACGGACCCATACTTAGCCAAACATGCATTAGGTTCTCCATGGGACTATGAGGAGCAACATGTGTGACATGATTCTCATTCCTTGAGAGGAACATCAAAGCTACCATCTTGAGAGAAATATAAGTAGTAAGGAGTCCCATCGTAGCTCTATGGCTCCACACAATGTAGAAACATACTTGTACTGTATGTAATGATCAAGACGGATCCATACTTAGCCAAACATGCATTAGGTTCTCCATGGGACTATGAGGAGCAACATGTGTGACATGATTCTCATTCCTTGAGAGGAACATCAAAGTTACCATCCTGAGAGAAACATAAGTAGTAAGGAGTCCCAATCGTAGCTCTATGGCTCCACACAATGTAGAAACATACTTGTAGTCTATGTAATGATCAAGACGGACCCATACTTAGCCAAACATGCATTAGGTTCTCCATGGGACTATGAGGAGCAACATGTGTGACATGATTCTCATTTCTTGAGAGGAACATCAAAGCTACCATCTTGAGAGAAACATAAGTAGTAAGGAGTTCCAATCGTAGCTCTATGGCTCCACACAATGTAGGAACATACTTGTAGTGTATATAATGATCAAGACGGATCCATACTTAGCCAAACATGCATTAGGTTCTCCACGGGACTATGAGGAGCAACATGTGTGACATGATTCTCATTCCTTGAGAGGAACATCAAAGCTACCATTCTGAGAGAAATATAAGTAGTAAGGAGTCCCAATCGCAGCTCTATGCCTCCACACAATGTAGAAACATACTTGTAGTGTATGTAATGATCAAGACGGACCCATACTTAGCCAAACATGCATTAGGTTCTCCACGGGACTATGAGGAGCAACATGTGTGACATGATTCTCATTCCTTGAGAGGAACATCAAAGTTACCATCCTGAGAGAAACATAAGTAGTAAGGAGTCCCAATCGTAGCTCTATGGCTCCACACAATGTAGAAACATACTTGTAGTGTATGTAATGATCAAGACGGATCCATACTTAGCCAAACATGCATTAGGTTCTCCACGGGACTATGAGGAGCAACATGTGTGACATGATTCTCATTCCTTGAGAGGAACATCAAAGTTACCATCCTGAGAGAAACATAAGTAGTAAGGAGTCCCAATCGTAGCTCTATGGCTCCACACAATGTAGAAACATACTTGTAGTCTATGTAATGATCAAGACGGACCCATACTTAGCCAAACATGCATTAGGTTCTCCATGGGACTATGAGGAGCAACATGTGTGACATGATTCTCATTCCTTGAGAGGAACATCAAAGCTACCATCTTGAGAGAAACATAAGTAGTAAGGAGTCCCAATCGTAGCTCTATGGCTCCACACAATGTAGGAACATACTTGTAGTGTATGTAATGATCAAGACGGACCCATACTTAGCCAAACATGCATTAGGTTCTCCACGGGACTATGAGGAGCAACATGTGTGACATGATTCTCATTCCTTGAGAGGAACATCAAAGCTACCATTCTGAGAGAAATATAAGTAGTAAGGAGTCCCAATCGCAGCTCTATGCCTCCACACAATGTAGAAACATACTTGTAGTGTATGTAATGATCAAGACGGACCCATACTTAGCCAAACATGCATTAGGTTCTCCACGGGACTATGAGGAGCAACATGTGTGACATGATTCTCATTCCTTGAGAGGAACATCAAAGCTACCATCCTGAGAGAAACATAAGTAGTAAGGAGTCCCAATCGTAGCTCTATGGCTCCACACAATGTAGGAACATACTTGTAGTGTATGTAATGATGAAGACGGATCCATACTTAGCCAAACATGCATTAGGTTCTCCATGGGACTATGAGGAGCAACATGTGTGACATGATTCTCATTCCTTGAGAGGAACATCAAAGCTACCATCTTGAGAGAAACATAAGTAGTAAGAGAGTCCCAATCGTAGCTCTAAGGCTCCACACAATGTAGAAACATACTTGTAGTGTATGTAACGATCAAGACGGATCCATACTTAGCCAAACATGCATCAGGTTCTCCACGGGACTATGAGGAGCAACATGTGTGACATGATTCTCATTCCTTGAGAGGAACAGCAAAGCTACCATCCTGAGAGAAACATAAGTAGTAAGGAGTCCCAATCGTATCTCTATGCCTCCACACAATGTAGGAACATACTTGTAGTGTATGTAATGATCAAGACGAATCCATACTTAGCCAAACATGCATTAGGTTCTCCATGGGACTATGAGGAGCAACATGTGTGACATGATTCTCATTCCTTGAGAGGAACATCAAAGTTACCATCCTGAGAGAAACATAAGTAGTAAGGAGTCCCAATCGTAGCTCTATGGCTCCACACAATGTAGAAACATACTTGTAGTCTATGTAATGATCAAGACGGACCCATACTTAGCCAAACATGCATTAGGTTCTCCATGGGACTATGAGGAGCAACATGTGTGACATGATTCTCATTCCTTGAGAGGAACATCAAAGCTACCATCCTGAGAGAAACATAAGTAGTAAGGAGTCCCAATCGTAGCTCTATGCCTCCACACAATGTAGGAACATACTTGTAGTGTATGTAATGATCAAGACGGACCCATACTTAGCCAAACATGCATTAGGTTCTCCACGGGACTATGAGGAGCAACATGTGTGACATGATTCTCATTCCTTGAGAGGAACATCAAAGTTACCATCCTGAGAGAAACATAAGTAGTAAGGAGTCCCAATCGTAGCTCTATGGCTCCACACAATGTAGAAACATACTTGTAGTGTATGTAATGATCAAGACGGACCCATACTTAGCCAAACATGCATTAGGTTCTCCATGGGACTATGAGGAGCAACATGTGTGACATGATTCTCATTCCTTGAGAGGAACATCAAAGCTACCATCTTGAGAGAAATATAAGTAGTAAGGAGTCCCAATCGTAGCTCTATGGCTCCACACAATGTAGAAACATACTTGTACTGTATGTAATGATCAAGACGGATCCATACTTAGCCAAACATGCATTAGGTTCTCCATGGGACTATGAGGAGCAACATGTGTGACATGATTCTCATTCCTTGAGAGGAACATCAAAGTTACCATCCTGAGAGAAACATAAGTAGTAAGGAGTCCCAATCGTAGCTCTATGGCTCCACACAATGTAGAAACATACTTGTAGTGTATGTAATGATCAAGACGGACCCATACTTAGCCAAACATGCATTAGGTTCTCCATGGGACTATGAGGAGCAACATGTGTGACATGATTCTCATTCCTTGAGAGGAACATCAAAGCTACCATCTTGAGAGAAATATAAGTAGTAAGGAGTCCCAATCGTAGCTCTATGGCTCCACACAATGTAGAAACATACTTGTACTGTATGCAATGATCAAGACGGATCCATACTTAGCCAAACATGCATTAGGTTCTCCATGGGACTATGAGGAGCAACATGTGTGACATGATTCTCATTCCTTGAGAGGAACATCAAAGCTACCATCTTGAGAGAAACATAAGTAGTAAGGAGTCCCAATCGTAGCTCTATGGCTCCACACAATGTAGGAACATACTTGTAGTGTATGTAATGATCAAGACGGACCCATACTTAGCCAAACATGCATTAGGTTCTCCACGGGACTATGAGGAGCAACATGTGTGACATGATTCTCATTCCTTGAGAGGAACATCAAAGCTACCATTCTGAGAGAAATATAAGTAGTAAGGAGTCCCAATCGCAGCTCTATGCCTCCACACAATGTAGAAACATACTTGTAGTGTATGTAATGATCAAGACGGACCCATACTTAGCCAAACATGCATTAGGTTCTCCACGGGACTATGAGGAGCAACATGTGTGACATGATTCTCATTCCTTGAGAGGAACATCAAAGCTACCATCCTGAGAGAAACATAAGTAGTAAGGAGTCCCAATCGTAGCTCTATGGCTCCACACAATGTAGGAACATACTTGTAGTGTATGTAATGATGAAGACGGATCCATACTTAGCCAAACATGCATTAGGTTCTCCATGGGACTATGAGGAGCAACATGTGTGACATGATTCTCATTCCTTGAGAGGAACATCAAAGCTACCATCTTGAGAGAAACATAGGTAGTAAGAGAGTCCCAATCGTAGCTCTAAGGCTCCACACAATGTAGAAACATACTTGTAGTGTATGTATTGATCAAGACGAATCCATACTTAGCCAAACATGCATCAGGTTCTCCACGGGACTATGAGGAGCAACATGTGTGACATGATTCTCATTCCTTGAGAGGAACAGCAAAGCTACCATCCTGAGAGAAACATAAGTAGTAAGGAGTCCCAATCGTATCTCTATGCCTCCACACAATGTAGGAACATACTTGTAGTGTATGTAATGATCAAGACGAATCCATACTTAGCCAAACATGCATTAGGTTCTCCATGGGACTATGAGGAGCAACATGTGTGACATGATTCTCATTCCTTGAGAGGAACATCAAAGTTACCATCCTGAGAGAAACATAAGTAGTAAGGAGTCCCAATCGTAGCTCTATGGCTCCACACAATGTAGAAACATACTTGTAGTCTATGTAATGATCAAGACGGACCCATACTTAGCCAAACATGCATTAGGTTCTCCATGGGACTATGAGGAGCAACATGTGTGACATGATTCTCATTCCTTGAGAGGAACATCAAAGCTACCATCCTGAGAGAAACATAAGTAGTAAGGAGTCCCAATCGTAGCTCTATGCCTCCACACAATGTAGGAACATACTTGTAGTGTATGTAATGATCAAGACGGACCCATACTTAGCCAAACATGCATTAGGTTCTCCACGGGACTATGAGGAGCAACATGTGTGACATGATTCTCATTCCTTGAGAGGAACATCAAAGCTACCATTCTGAGAGAAACATAAGTAGTAAGGAGTCCCAATCGTAGCTCAATGCCTCCACACAATGTAGAAACATACTTGTAGTGTATGTAATGATCAAGACGGACCCATACTTAGCCAAACATGCATTAGGTTCTCCATGGGACTATGAGGAGCAACATGTGTGACATGATTCTCATTCCTTGAGAGGAACATCAAAGCTACCATCCTGAGAGAAACATAAGTAGTAAGGAGTCCCAATCGTAGCTCTATGGCTCCACACAATGTAGGAACATACTTGTAGTGTATGTAATGATGAAGACGGATCCATACTTAGCCAAACATGCATTAGGTTCTCCATGGGACTATGAGGAGCAACATGTGTGACATGATTCTCATTCCTTGAGAGGAACATCAAAGCTACCATCTTGAGAGAAACATAAGTAGTAAGAGAGTCCCAATCGTAGCTCTAAGGCTCCACACAATGTAGAAACATACTTGTAGTGTATGTAATGATCAAGACGGATCCATACTTAGCCAAACATGCATCAGGTTCTCCACGGGACTATGAGGAGCAACATGTGTGACATGATTCTCATTCCTTGAGAGGAACATCAAAGCTACCATCTTGAGAGAAACATAAGTAGTAAGGAGTCCCAATCGTAGCTCTATGGCTCCACACAATGTAGGAACATACTTGTAGTGTATGTAATGATCAAGACGGATCCATACTTAGCCAAACATGCATTAGGTTCTCCATGGGACTATGAGGAGCAACATGTGTGACATGATTCTCATTCCTTGAGAGGAACATCAAAGTTACCATCCTGAGAGAAACATAAGTAGTAAGGAGTCCCAATCGTAGCTCTATGGCTCCACAGAATGTAGAAACATACTTGTAGTCTATGTAATGATCAAGACGGACCCATACTTAGCCAAACATGCATTAGGTTCTCCATGGGACTATGAGGAGCAACATGTGTGACATGATTCTCATTCCTTGAGAGGAACATCAAAGCTACCATCCTGAGAGAAACATAAGTAGTAAGGAGTCCCAATCGTAGCTCTATGGCTCCACACAATGTAGAAACATACTTGTAGTCTATGTAATGATCAAGACGGACCCATACTTAGCCAAACATGCATTAGGTTCTCCATGGGACTATGAGGAGCAACATGTGTGACATGATTCTCATTCCTTGAGAGGAACATCAAAGCTACCATCTTGAGAGAAACATAAGTAGTAAGGAGTCCCAATCGTAGCTCTATGGCTCCACACAATGTAGGAACATACTTGTAGTGTATGTAATGATCAAGACGGACCCATACTTAGCCAAACATGCATTAGGTTCTCCACGGGACTATGAGGAGCAACATGTGTGACATGATTCTCATTCCTTGAGAGGAACATCAAAGCTACCATTCTGAGAGAAATATAAGTAGTAAGGAGTCCCAATCGCAGCTCTATGCCTCCACACAATGTAGAAACATACTTGTAGTGTATGTAATGATCAAGACGGACCCATACTTAGCCAAACATGCATTAGGTTCTCCACGGGACTATGAGGAGCAACATGTGTGACATGATTCTCATTCCTTGAGAGGAACATCAAAGCTACCATCCTGAGAGAAACATAAGTAGTAAGGAGTCCCAATCGTAGCTCTATGGCTCCACACAATGTAGGAACATACTTGTAGTGTATGTAATGATGAAGACGGATCCATACTTAGCCAAACATGCATTAGGTTCTCCATGGGACTATGAGGAGCAACATGTGTGACATGATTCTCATTCCTTGAGAGGAACATCAAAGCTACCATCTTGAGAGAAACATAAGTAGTAAGAGAGTCCCAATCGTAGCTCTAAGGCTCCACACAATGTAGAAACATACTTGTAGTGTATGTAATGATCAAGACGGATCCATACTTAGCCAAACATGCATCAGGTTCTCCACGGGACTATGAGGAGCAACATGTGTGACATGATTCTCATTCCTTGAGAGGAACAGCAAAGCTACCATCCTGAGAGAAACATAAGTAGTAAGGAGTCCCAATCGTATCTCTATGCCTCCACACAATGTAGGAACATACTTGTAGTGTATGTAATAATCAAAACGAATCCATACTTAGCCAAACATGCATTAGGTTCTCCATGGGACTATGAGGAGCAACATGTGTGACATGATTCTCATTCCTTGAGAGGAACATCAAAGTTACCATCCTGAGAGAAACATAAGTAGTAAGGAGTCCCAATCGTAGCTCTATGGCTCCACACAATGTAGAAACATACTTGTAGTCTATGTAATGATCAAGACGGACCCATACTTAGCCAAACATGCATTAGGTTCTCCATGGGACTATGAGGAGCAACATGTGTGACATGATTCTCATTCCTTGAGAGGAACATCAAAGCTACCATCCTGAGAGAAACATAAGTAGTAAGGAGTCCCAATCGTAGCTCTATGCCTCCACACAATGTAGGAACATACTTGTAGTGTATGTAATGATCAAGACGGACCCATACTTAGCCAAACATGCATTAGGTTCTCCACGGGACTATGAGGAGCAACATGTGTGACATGATTCTCATTCCTTGAGAGGAACATCAAAGCTACCATTCTGAGAGAAACATAAGTAGTAAGGAGTCCCAATAGTAGCTCAATGCCTCCACACAATGTAGAAACATACTTGTAGTGTATGTAATGATCAAGACGGACCCATACTTAGCCAAACATGCATTAGGTTCTCCATGGGACTATGAGGAGCAACATGTGTGACATGATTCTCATTCCTTGAGAGGAACATCAAAGCTACCATCCTGAGAGAAACATAAGTAGTAAGGAGTCCCAATCGTAGCTCTATGGCTCCACACAATGTAGGAACATACTTGTAGTGTATGTAATGATGAAGACGGATCCATACTTAGCCAAACATGCATTAGGTTCTCCATGGGACTATGAGGAGCAACATGTGTGACATGATTCTCATTCCTTGAGAGGAACATCAAAGCTACCATCTTGAGAGAAACATAAGTAGTAAGAGAGTCCCAATCGTAGCTCTAAGGCTCCACACAATGTAGAAACATACTTGTAGTGTATGTAATGATCAAGACGGATCCATACTTAGCCAAACATGCATCAGGTTCTCCACGGGACTATGAGGAGCAACATGTGTGACATGATTCTCATTCCTTGAGAGGAACATTAAAGCTACCATCTTGAGAGAAACATAAGTAGTAAGGAGTCCCAATCGTAGCTCTATGGCTCCACACAATGTAGGAACATACTTGTAGTGTATGTAATGATCAAGACGGATCCATACTTAGCCAAACATGCATTAGGTTCTCCATGGGACTATGAGGAGCAACATGTGTGACATGATTCTCATTCCTTGAGAGGAACATCAAAGTTACCATCCTGAGAGAAACATAAGTAGTAAGGAGTCCCAATCGTAGCTCTATGGCTCCACAGAATGTAGAAACATACTTGTAGTCTATGTAATGATCAAGACGGACCCATACTTAGCCAAACATGCATTAGGTTCTCCATGGGACTATGAGGAGCAACATGTGTGACATGATTCTCATTCCTTGAGAGGAACATCAAAGCTACCATCCTGAGAGAAACATAAGTAGTAAGGAGTCCCAATCGTAGCTCTATGCCTCCACACAATGTAGGAACATACTTGTAGTGTATGTAATGATCAAGACGGACCCATACTTAGCCAAACATGCATTAGGTTCTCCACGGGACTATGAGGAGCAACATGTGTGACATGATTCTCATTCCTTGAGAGGAACATCAAAGCTACCATCCTGAGAGAAACATAAGTAGTAAGGAGTCCCAAACGTAGCTCTATGGCTCCACACAATGTAGGAACATACTTGTAGTGTATGTAATGATGAAGACGGATCCATACTTAGCCAAACATGCATTAGGTTCTCCATGGGACTATGAGGAGCAACATGTGTGACATGATTCTCATTCCTTGAGAGGAACATCAAAGCTACCATCTTGAGAGAAACATAAGTAGTAAGAGAGTCCCAATCGTAGCTCTAAGGCTCCACACAATGTAGAAACATACTTGTAGTGTATGTATTGATCAAGACGAATCCATACTTAGCCAAACATGCATCAGGTTCTCCACGGGACTATGAGGAGCAACATGTGTGACATGATTCTCATTCCTTGAGAGGAACAGCAAAGCTACCATCCTGAGAGAAACATAAGTAGTAAGGAGTCCCAATCGTATCTCTATGCCTCCACACAATGTAGGAACATACTTGTAGTGTATGTAATGATCAAGACGAATCCATACTTAGCCAAACATGCATTAGGTTCTCCATGGGACTATGAGGAGCAACATGTGTGACATGATTCTCATTCCTTGAGAGGAACATCAAAGTTACCATCCTGAGAGAAACATAAGTAGTAAGGAGTCCCAATCGTAGCTCTATGGCTCCACACAATGTAGAAACATACTTGTAGTCTATGTAATGATCAAGACGGACCCATACTTAGCCAAACATGCATTAGGTTCTCCATGGGACTATGAGGAGCAACATGTGTGACATGATTCTCATTCCTTGAGAGGAACATCAAAGCTACCATCCTGAGAGAAACATAAGTAGTAAGGAGTCCCAATCGTAGCTCTATGCCTCCACACAATGTAGGAACATACTTGTAGTGTATGTAATGATCAAGACGGACCCATACTTAGCCAAACATGCATTAGGTTCTCCACGGGACTATGAGGAGCAACATGTGTGACATGATTCTCATTCCTTGAGAGGAACATCAAAGCTACCATCTTGAGAGAAACATAAGTAGTAAGGAGTCCCAATCGTAGCTCTATGGCTCCACACAATGTAGGAACATACTTGTAGTGTATGTAATGATCAAGACGGACCCATACTTAGCCAAACATGCATTAGGTTCTCCACGGGACTATGAGGAGCAACATGTGTGACATGATTCTCATTCCTTGAGAGGAACATCAAAGCTACCATTCTGAGAGAAACATAAGTAGTAAGGAGTCCCAATCGTAGCTCAATGCCTCCACACAATGTAGAAACATACTTGTAGTGTATGTAATGATCAAGACGGACCCATACTTAGCCAAACATGCATTAGGTTCTCCATGGGACTATGAGGAGCAACATGTGTGACATGATTCTCATTCCTTGAGAGGAACATCAAAGCTACCATCCTGAGAGAAACATAAGTAGTAAGGAGTCCCAATCGTAGCTCTATGGCTCCACACAATGTAGGAACATACTTGTAGTGTATGTAATGATGAAGACGGATCCATACTTAGCCAAACATGCATTAGGTTCTCCATGGGACTATGAGGAGCAACATGTGTGACATGATTCTCATTCCTTGAGAGGAACATCAAAGCTACCATCTTGAGAGAAACATAAGTAGTAAGAGAGTCCCAATCGTAGCTCTAAGGCTCCACACAATGTAGAAACATACTTGTAGTGTATGTAATGATCAAGACGGATCCATACTTAGCCAAACATGCATCAGGTTCTCCACGGGACTATGAGGAGCAACATGTGTGACATGATTCTCATTCCTTGAGAGGAACATCAAAGCTACCATCTTGAGAGAAACATAAGTAGTAAGGAGTCCCAATCGTAGCTCTATGGCTCCACACAATGTAGGAACATACTTGTAGTGTATGTAATGATCAAGACGGATCCATACTTAGCCAAACATGCATTAGGTTCTCCATGGGACTATGAGGAGCAACATGTGTGACATGATTCTCATTCCTTGAGAGGAACATCAAAGTTACCATCCTGAGAGAAACATAAGTAGTAAGGAGTCCCAATCGTAGCTCAATGCCTCCACAGAATGTAGAAACATACTTGTAGTCTATGTAATGATCAAGACGGACCCATACTTAGCCAAACATGCATTAGGTTCTCCATGGGACTATGAGGAGCAACATGTGTGACATGATTCTCATTCCTTGAGAGGAACATCAAAGCTACCATCCTGAGAGAAACATAAGTAGTAAGGAGTCCCAATCGTAGCTCTATGGCTCCACACAATGTAGAAACATACTTGTAGTCTATGTAATGATCAAGACGGACCCATACTTAGCCAAACATGCATTAGGTTCTCCACGGGACTATGAGGAGCAACATGTGTGACATGATTCTCATTCCTTGAGAGGAACATCAAAGCTACCATTCTGAGAGAAACATAAGTAGTAAGGAGTCCCAATCGTAGCTCAATGCCTCCACACAATGTAGGAACATACTTGTAGTGTATGTAATGATCAAGACGGACCCATACTTAGCCAAACATGCATTAGGTTCTCCATGGGACTATGAGGAGCAACATGTGTGACATGATTCTCATTCCTTGAGAGGAACATCAAAGCTACCATCCTGAGAGAAACATAAGTAGTAAGGAGTCCCAATCGTAGCTCTATGGCTCCACACAATGTAGGAACATACTTGTAGTGTATGTAATGATGAAGACGGATCCATACTTAGCCAAACATGCATTAGGTTCTCCATGGGACTATGAGGAGCAACATGTGTGACATGATTCTCATTCCTTGAGAGGAACATCAAAGCTACCATCTTGAGAGAAACATAAGTAGTAAGAGAGTCCCAATCGTAGCTCTAAGGCTCCACACAATGTAGAAACATACTTGTAGTGTATGTAATGATCAAGACGGATCCATACTTAGCCAAACATGCATCAGGTTCTCCACGGGACTATGAGGAGCAACATGTGTGACATGATTCTCATTCCTTGAGAGGAACATCAAAGCTACCATCTTGAGAGAAACATAAGTAGTAAGGAGTCCCAATCGTAGCTCTATGGCTCCACACAATGTAGGAACATACTTGTAGTGTATGTAATGATCAAGACGGATCCATACTTAGCCAAACATGCATTAGGTTCTCCATGGGACTATGAGGAGCAACATGTGTGACATGATTCTCATTCCTTGAGAGGAACATCAAAGCTACCATCCTGAGAGAAACATAAGTAGTAAGGAGTCCCAATCGTAGCTCTATGGCTCCACACAATGTAGAAACATACTTGTAGTCTATGTAATGATCAAGACGGACCCATACTTAGCCAAACATGCATTAGGTTCTCCATGGGACTATGAGGAGCAACATGTGTGACATGATTCTCATTCCTTGAGAGGAACATCAAAGCTACCATCCTGAGAGAAACATAAGTAGTAAGGAGTCCCAATCGTAGCTCTATGGCTCCACACAATGTAGAAACATACTTGTAGTCTATGTAATGATCAAGACAGACCCATACTTAGCCAAACATGCATTAGGTTCTCCATGGGACTATGAGGAGCAACATGTGTGACATGATTCTCATTCCTTGAGAGGAACATCAAAGCTACCATCTTGAGAGAAACATAAGTAGTAAGGAGTCCCAATCGTAGCTCTATGGCTCCACACAATGTAGGAACATACTTGTAGTGTATGTAATGATCAAGACGGACCCATACTTAGCCAAACATGCATTAGGTTCTCCACGGGACTATGAGGAGCAACATGTGTGACATGATTCTCATTCCTTGAGAGGAACATCAAAGCTACCATTCTGAGAGAAATATAAGTAGTAAGGAGTCCCAATCGCAGCTCTATGCCTCCACACAATGTAGAAACATACTTGTAGTGTATGTAATGATCAAGACGGACCCATACTTAGCCAAACATGCATTAGGTTCTCCACGGGACTATGAGGAGCAACATGTGTGACATGATTCTCATTCCTTGAGAGGAACATCAAAGCTACCATCCTGAGAGAAACATAAGTAGTAAGGAGTCCCAATCGTAGCTCTATGGCTCCACACAATGTAGGAACATACTTGTAGTGTATGTAATGATGAAGACGGATCCATACTTAGCCAAACATGCATTAGGTTCTCCATGGGACTATGAGGAGCAACATGTGTGACATGATTCTCATTCCTTGAGAGGAACATCAAAGCTACCATCTTGAGAGAAACATAAGTAGTAAGAGAGTCCCAATCGTAGCTCTAAGGCTCCACACAATGTAGAAACATACTTGTAGTGTATGTAATGATCAAGACGGATCCATACTTAGCCAAACATGCATCAGGTTCTCCACGGGACTATGAGGAGCAACATGTGTGACATGATTCTCATTCCTTGAGAGGAACAGCAAAGCTACCATCCTGAGAGAAACATAAGTAGTAAGGAGTCCCAATCGTATCTCTATGCCTCCACAGAATGTAGAAACATACTTGTAGTCTATGTAATGATCAAGACGGACCCATACTTAGCCAAACATGCATTAGGTTCTCCATGGGACTATGAGGAGCAACATGTGTGACATGATTCTCATTCCTTGAGAGGAACATCAAAGCTACCATCCTGAGAGAAACATAAGTAGTAAGGAGTCCCAATCGTAGCTCTATGGCTCCACACAATGTAGAAACATACTTGTAGTCTATGTAATGATCAAGACGGACCCATACTTAGCCAAACATGCATTAGGTTCTCCACGGGACTATGAGGAGCAACATGTGTGACATGATTCTCATTCCTTGAGAGGAACATCAAAGCTACCATTCTGAGAGAAACATAAGTAGTAAGGAGTCCCAATCGTAGCTCAATGCCTCCACACAATGTAGGAACATACTTGTAGTGTATGTAATGATCAAGACGGACCCATACTTAGCCAAACATGCATTAGGTTCTCCATGGGACTATGAGGAGCAACATGTGTGACATGATTCTCATTCCTTGAGAGGAACATCAAAGCTACCATCCTGAGAGAAACATAAGTAGTAAGGAGTCCCAATCGTAGCTCTATGGCTCCACACAATGTAGGAACATACTTGTAGTGTATGTAATGATGAAGACGGATCCATACTTAGCCAAACATGCATTAGGTTCTCCATGGGACTATGAGGAGCAACATGTGTGACATGATTCTCATTCCTTGAGAGGAACATCAAAGCTACCATCTTGAGAGAAACATAAGTAGTAAGAGAGTCCCAATCGTAGCTCTAAGGCTCCACACAATGTAGAAACATACTTGTAGTGTATGTAATGATCAAGACGGATCCATACTTAGCCAAACATGCATCAGGTTCTCCACGGGACTATGAGGAGCAACATGTGTGACATGATTCTCATTCCTTGAGAGGAACATCAAAGCTACCATCTTGAGAGAAACATAAGTAGTAAGGAGTCCCAATCGTAGCTCTATGGCTCCACACAATGTAGGAACATACTTGTAGTGTATGTAATGATCAAGACGGATCCATACTTAGCCAAACATGCATTAGGTTCTCCATGGGACTATGAGGAGCAACATGTGTGACATGATTCTCATTCCTTGAGAGGAACATCAAAGCTACCATCCTGAGAGAAACATAAGTAGTAAGGAGTCCCAATCGTAGCTCTATGGCTCCACACAATGTAGAAACATACTTGTAGTCTATGTAATGATCAAGACGGACCCATACTTAGCCAAACATGCATTAGGTTCTCCATGGGACTATGAGGAGCAACATGTGTGACATGATTCTCATTCCTTGAGAGGAACATCAAAGCTACCATCCTGAGAGAAACATAAGTAGTAAGGAGTCCCAATCGTAGCTCTATGGCTCCACACAATGTAGAAACATACTTGTAGTCTATGTAATGATCAAGACGGACCCATACTTAGCCAAACATGCATTAGGTTCTCCATGGGACTATGAGGAGCAACATGTGTGACATGATTCTCATTCCTTGAGAGGAACATCAAAGCTACCATCTTGAGAGAAACATAAGTAGTAAGGAGTCCCAATCGTAGCTCTATGGCTCCACACAATGTAGGAACATACTTGTAGTGTATGTAATGATCAAGACGGACCCATACTTAGCCAAACATGCATTAGGTTCTCCACGGGACTATGAGGAGCAACATGTGTGACATGATTCTCATTCCTTGAGAGGAACATCAAAGCTACCATTCTGAGAGAAATATAAGTAGTAAGGAGTCCCAATCGCAGCTCTATGCCTCCACACAATGTAGAAACATACTTGTAGTGTATGTAATGATCAAGACGGACCCATACTTAGCCAAACATGCATTAGGTTCTCCACGGGACTATGAGGAGCAACATGTGTGACATGATTCTCATTCCTTGAGAGGAACATCAAAGCTACCATCCTGAGAGAAACATAAGTAGTAAGGAGTCCCAATCGTAGCTCTATGGCTCCACACAATGTAGGAACATACTTGTAGTGTATGTAATGATGAAGACGGATCCATACTTAGCCAAACATGCATTAGGTTCTCCATGGGACTATGAGGAGCAACATGTGTGACATGATTCTCATTCCTTGAGAGGAACATCAAAGCTACCATCTTGAGAGAAACATAAGTAGTAAGAGAGTCCCAATCGTAGCTCTAAGGCTCCACACAATGTAGAAACATACTTGTAGTGTATGTAATGATCAAGACGGATCCATACTTAGCCAAACATGCATCAGGTTCTCCACGGGACTATGAGGAGCAACATGTGTGACATGATTCTCATTCCTTGAGAGGAACAGCAAAGCTACCATCCTGAGAGAAACATAAGTAGTAAGGAGTCCCAATCGTATCTCTATGCCTCCACACAATGTAGGAACATACTTGTAGTGTATGTAATAATCAAAACGAATCCATACTTAGCCAAACATGCATTAGGTTCTCCATGGGACTATGAGGAGCAACATGTGTGACATGATTCTCATTCCTTGAGAGGAACATCAAAGTTACCATCCTGAGAGAAACATAAGTAGTAAGGAGTCCCAATCGTAGCTCTATGGCTCCACACAATGTAGAAACATACTTGTAGTCTATGTAATGATCAAGACGGACCCATACTTAGCCAAACATGCATTAGGTTCTCCATGGGACTATGAGGAGCAACATGTGTGACATGATTCTCATTCCTTGAGAGGAACATCAAAGCTACCATCCTGAGAGAAACATAAGTAGTAAGGAGTCCCAATCGTAGCTCTATGCCTCCACACAATGTAGGAACATACTTGTAGTGTATGTAATGATCAAGACGGACCCATACTTAGCCAAACATGCATTAGGTTCTCCACGGGACTATGAGGAGCAACATGTGTGACATGATTCTCATTCCTTGAGAGGAACATCAAAGCTACCATTCTGAGAGAAACATAAGTAGTAAGGAGTCCCAATAGTAGCTCAATGCCTCCACACAATGTAGAAACATACTTGTAGTGTATGTAATGATCAAGACGGACCCATACTTAGCCAAACATGCATTAGGTTCTCCATGGGACTATGAGGAGCAACATGTGTGACATGATTCTCATTCCTTGAGAGGAACATCAAAGCTACCATCCTGAGAGAAACATAAGTAGTAAGGAGTCCCAATCGTAGCTCTATGGCTCCACACAATGTAGGAACATACTTGTAGTGTATGTAATGATGAAGACGGATCCATACTTAGCCAAACATGCATTAGGTTCTCCATGGGACTATGAGGAGCAACATGTGTGACATGATTCTCATTCCTTGAGAGGAACATCAAAGCTACCATCTTGAGAGAAACATAAGTAGTAAGAGAGTCCCAATCGTAGCTCTAAGGCTCCACACAATGTAGAAACATACTTGTAGTGTATGTAATGATCAAGACGGATCCATACTTAGCCAAACATGCATCAGGTTCTCCACGGGACTATGAGGAGCAACATGTGTGACATGATTCTCATTCCTTGAGAGGAACATTAAAGCTACCATCTTGAGAGAAACATAAGTAGTAAGGAGTCCCAATCGTAGCTCTATGGCTCCACACAATGTAGGAACATACTTGTAGTGTATGTAATGATCAAGACGGATCCATACTTAGCCAAACATGCATTAGGTTCTCCATGGGACTATGAGGAGCAACATGTGTGACATGATTCTCATTCCTTGAGAGGAACATCAAAGTTACCATCCTGAGAGAAACATAAGTAGTAAGGAGTCCCAATCGTAGCTCTATGGCTCCACAGAATGTAGAAACATACTTGTAGTCTATGTAATGATCAAGACGGACCCATACTTAGCCAAACATGCATTAGGTTCTCCATGGGACTATGAGGAGCAACATGTGTGACATGATTCTCATTCCTTGAGAGGAACATCAAAGCTACCATCCTGAGAGAAACATAAGTAGTAAGGAGTCCCAATCGTAGCTCTATGCCTCCACACAATGTAGGAACATACTTGTAGTGTATGTAATGATCAAGACGGACCCATACTTAGCCAAACATGCATTAGGTTCTCCACGGGACTATGAGGAGCAACATGTGTGACATGATTCTCATTCCTTGAGAGGAACATCAAAGCTACCATCCTGAGAGAAACATAAGTAGTAAGGAGTCCCAAACGTAGCTCTATGGCTCCACACAATGTAGGAACATACTTGTAGTGTATGTAATGATGAAGACGGATCCATACTTAGCCAAACATGCATTAGGTTCTCCATGGGACTATGAGGAGCAACATGTGTGACATGATTCTCATTCCTTGAGAGGAACATCAAAGCTACCATCTTGAGAGAAACATAAGTAGTAAGAGAGTCCCAATCGTAGCTCTAAGGCTCCACACAATGTAGAAACATACTTGTAGTGTATGTATTGATCAAGACGAATCCATACTTAGCCAAACATGCATCAGGTTCTCCACGGGACTATGAGGAGCAACATGTGTGACATGATTCTCATTCCTTGAGAGGAACAGCAAAGCTACCATCCTGAGAGAAACATAAGTAGTAAGGAGTCCCAATCGTATCTCTATGCCTCCACACAATGTAGGAACATACTTGTAGTGTATGTAATGATCAAGACGAATCCATACTTAGCCAAACATGCATTAGGTTCTCCATGGGACTATGAGGAGCAACATGTGTGACATGATTCTCATTCCTTGAGAGGAACATCAAAGTTACCATCCTGAGAGAAACATAAGTAGTAAGGAGTCCCAATCGTAGCTCTATGGCTCCACACAATGTAGAAACATACTTGTAGTCTATGTAATGATCAAGACGGACCCATACTTAGCCAAACATGCATTAGGTTCTCCATGGGACTATGAGGAGCAACATGTGTGACATGATTCTCATTCCTTGAGAGGAACATCAAAGCTACCATCCTGAGAGAAACATAAGTAGTAAGGAGTCCCAATCGTAGCTCTATGCCTCCACACAATGTAGGAACATACTTGTAGTGTATGTAATGATCAAGACGGACCCATACTTAGCCAAACATGCATTAGGTTCTCCACGGGACTATGAGGAGCAACATGTGTGACATGATTCTCATTCCTTGAGAGGAACATCAAAGCTACCATCTTGAGAGAAACATAAGTAGTAAGGAGTCCCAATCGTAGCTCTATGGCTCCACACAATGTAGGAACATACTTGTAGTGTATGTAATGATCAAGACGGACCCATACTTAGCCAAACATGCATTAGGTTCTCCACGGGACTATGAGGAGCAACATGTGTGACATGATTCTCATTCCTTGAGAGGAACATCAAAGCTACCATTCTGAGAGAAACATAAGTAGTAAGGAGTCCCAATCGTAGCTCAATGCCTCCACACAATGTAGAAACATACTTGTAGTGTATGTAATGATCAAGACGGACCCATACTTAGCCAAACATGCATTAGGTTCTCCATGGGACTATGAGGAGCAACATGTGTGACATGATTCTCATTCCTTGAGAGGAACATCAAAGCTACCATCCTGAGAGAAACATAAGTAGTAAGGAGTCCCAATCGTAGCTCTATGGCTCCACACAATGTAGGAACATACTTGTAGTGTATGTAATGATGAAGACGGATCCATACTTAGCCAAACATGCATTAGGTTCTCCATGGGACTATGAGGAGCAACATGTGTGACATGATTCTCATTCCTTGAGAGGAACATCAAAGCTACCATCTTGAGAGAAACATAAGTAGTAAGAGAGTCCCAATCGTAGCTCTAAGGCTCCACACAATGTAGAAACATACTTGTAGTGTATGTAATGATCAAGACGGATCCATACTTAGCCAAACATGCATCAGGTTCTCCACGGGACTATGAGGAGCAACATGTGTGACATGATTCTCATTCCTTGAGAGGAACATCAAAGCTACCATCTTGAGAGAAACATAAGTAGTAAGGAGTCCCAATCGTAGCTCTATGGCTCCACACAATGTAGGAACATACTTGTAGTGTATGTAATGATCAAGACGGATCCATACTTAGCCAAACATGCATTAGGTTCTCCATGGGACTATGAGGAGCAACATGTGTGACATGATTCTCATTCCTTGAGAGGAACATCAAAGTTACCATCCTGAGAGAAACATAAGTAGTAAGGAGTCCCAATCGTAGCTCTATGGCTCCACAGAATGTAGAAACATACTTGTAGTCTATGTAATGATCAAGACGGACCCATACTTAGCCAAACATGCATTAGGTTCTCCATGGGACTATGAGGAGCAACATGTGTGACATGATTCTCATTCCTTGAGAGGAACATCAAAGCTACCATCCTGAGAGAAACATAAGTAGTAAGGAGTCCCAATCGTAGCTCTATGGCTCCACACAATGTAGAAACATACTTGTAGTCTATGTAATGATCAAGACGGACCCATACTTAGCCAAACATGCATTAGGTTCTCCATGGGACTATGAGGAGCAACATGTGTGACATGATTCTCATTCCTTGAGAGGAACATCAAAGCTACCATCTTGAGAGAAACATAAGTAGTAAGGAGTCCCAATCGTAGCTCTATGGCTCCACACAATGTAGGAACATACTTGTAGTGTATGTAATGATCAAGACGGACCCATACTTAGCCAAACATGCATTAGGTTCTCCACGGGACTATGAGGAGCAACATGTGTGACATGATTCTCATTCCTTGGGAGGAACATCAAAGCTACCATTCTGAGAGAAATATAAGTGGTAAGGAGTCCCAATCGCAGCTCTATGCCTCCACACAATGTAGAAACATACTTGTAGTGTATGTAATGATCAAGACGGACCCATACTTAGCCAAACATGCATTAGGTTCTCCACGGGACTATGAGGAGCAACATGTGTGACATGATTCTCATTCCTTGAGAGGAACATCAAAGCTACCATCCTGAGAGAAACATAAGTAGTAAGGAGTCCCAATCGTAGCTCTATGGCTCCACACAATGTAGAAACATACTTGTAGTGTATGTATTGATCAAGACGAATCCATACTTAGCCAAACATGCATCAGGTTCTCCACGGGACTATGAGGAGCAACATGTGTGACATGATTCTCATTCCTTGAGAGGAACAGCAAAGCTACCATCCTGAGAGAAACATAAGTAGTAAGGAGTCCCAATCGTATCTCTATGCCTCCACACAATGTAGGAACATACTTGTAGTGTATGTAATGATCAAGACGAATCCATACTTAGCCAAACATGCATTAGGTTCTCCATGGGACTATGAGGAGCAACATGTGTGACATGATTCTCATTCCTTGAGAGGAACATCAAAGTTACCATCCTGAGAGAAACATAAGTAGTAAGGAGTCCCAATCGTAGCTCTATGGCTCCACACAATGTAGAAACATACTTGTAGTCTATGTAATGATCAAGACGGACCCATACTTAGCCAAACATGCATTAGGTTCTCCATGGGACTATGAGGAGCAACATGTGTGACATGATTCTCATTCCTTGAGAGGAACATCAAAGCTACCATCCTGAGAGAAACATAAGTAGTAAGGAGTCCCAATCGTAGCTCTATGCCTCCACACAATGTAGGAACATACTTGTAGTGTATGTAATGATCAAGACGGACCCATACTTAGCCAAACATGCATTAGGTTCTCCACGGGACTATGAGGAGCAACATGTGTGACATGATTCTCATTCCTTGAGAGGAACATCAAAGCTACCATCTTGAGAGAAACATAAGTAGTAAGGAGTCCCAATCGTAGCTCTATGGCTCCACACAATGTAGGAACATACTTGTAGTGTATGTAATGATCAAGACGGACCCATACTTAGCCAAACATGCATTAGGTTCTCCACGGGACTATGAGGAGCAACATGTGTGACATGATTCTCATTCCTTGAGAGGAACATCAAAGCTACCATTCTGAGAGAAACATAAGTAGTAAGGAGTCCCAATCGTAGCTCAATGCCTCCACACAATGTAGAAACATACTTGTAGTGTATGTAATGATCAAGACGGACCCATACTTAGCCAAACATGCATTAGGTTCTCCATGGGACTATGAGGAGCAACATGTGTGACATGATTCTCATTCCTTGAGAGGAACATCAAAGCTACCATCCTGAGAGAAACATAAGTAGTAAGGAGTCCCAATCGTAGCTCTATGGCTCCACACAATGTAGGAACATACTTGTAGTGTATGTAATGATGAAGACGGATCCATACTTAGCCAAACATGCATTAGGTTCTCCATGGGACTATGAGGAGCAACATGTGTGACATGATTCTCATTCCTTGAGAGGAACATCAAAGCTACCATCTTGAGAGAAACATAAGTAGTAAGAGAGTCCCAATCGTAGCTCTAAGGCTCCACACAATGTAGAAACATACTTGTAGTGTATGTAATGATCAAGACGGATCCATACTTAGCCAAACATGCATCAGGTTCTCCACGGGACTATGAGGAGCAACATGTGTGACATGATTCTCATTCCTTGAGAGGAACATCAAAGCTACCATCTTGAGAGAAACATAAGTAGTAAGGAGTCCCAATCGTAGCTCTATGGCTCCACACAATGTAGGAACATACTTGTAGTGTATGTAATGATCAAGACGGATCCATACTTAGCCAAACATGCATTAGGTTCTCCATGGGACTATGAGGAGCAACATGTGTGACATGATTCTCATTCCTTGAGAGGAACATCAAAGTTACCATCCTGAGAGAAACATAAGTAGTAAGGAGTCCCAATCGTAGCTCTATGGCTCCACAGAATGTAGAAACATACTTGTAGTCTATGTAATGATCAAGACGGACCCATACTTAGCCAAACATGCATTAGGTTCTCCATGGGACTATGAGGAGCAACATGTGTGACATGATTCTCATTCCTTGAGAGGAACATCAAAGCTACCATCCTGAGAGAAACATAAGTAGTAAGGAGTCCCAATCGTAGCTCTATGGCTCCACACAATGTAGAAACATACTTGTAGTCTATGTAATGATCAAGACGGACCCATACTTAGCCAAACATGCATTAGGTTCTCCATGGGACTATGAGGAGCAACATGTGTGACATGATTCTCATTCCTTGAGAGGAACATCAAAGCTACCATCTTGAGAGAAACATAAGTAGTAAGGAGTCCCAATCGTAGCTCTATGGCTCCACACAATGTAGGAACATACTTGTAGTGTATGTAATGATCAAGACGGACCCATACTTAGCCAAACATGCATTAGGTTCTCCACGGGACTATGAGGAGCAACATGTGTGACATGATTCTCATTCCTTGGGAGGAACATCAAAGCTACCATTCTGAGAGAAATATAAGTGGTAAGGAGTCCCAATCGCAGCTCTATGCCTCCACACAATGTAGAAACATACTTGTAGTGTATGTAATGATCAAGACGGACCCATACTTAGCCAAACATGCATTAGGTTCTCCACGGGACTATGAGGAGCAACATGTGTGACATGATTCTCATTCCTTGAGAGGAACATCAAAGCTACCATCCTGAGAGAAACATAAGTAGTAAGGAGTCCCAATCGTATCTCTATGCCTCCACACAATGTAGGAACATACTTGTAGTGTATGTAATGATCAAGACGAATCCATACTTAGCCAAACATGCATTAGGTTCTCCATGGGACTATGAGGAGCAACATGTGTGACATGATTCTCATTCCTTGAGAGGAACATCAAAGTTACCATCCTGAGAGAAACATAAGTAGTAAGGAGTCCCAATCGTAGCTCTATGGCTCCACACAATGTAGAAACATACTTGTAGTCTATGTAATGATCAAGACGGACCCATACTTAGCCAAACATGCATTAGGTTCTCCATGGGACTATGAGGAGCAACATGTGTGACATGATTCTCATTCCTTGAGAGGAACATCAAAGCTACCATCCTGAGAGAAACATAAGTAGTAAGGAGTCCCAATCGTAGCTCTATGCCTCCACACAATGTAGGAACATACTTGTAGTGTATGTAATGATCAAGACGGACCCATACTTAGCCAAACATGCATTAGGTTCTCCACGGGACTATGAGGAGCAACATGTGTGACATGATTCTCATTCCTTGAGAGGAACATCAAAGCTACCATTCTGAGAGAAACATAAGTAGTAAGGAGTCCCAATCGTAGCTCAATGCCTCCACACAATGTAGAAACATACTTGTAGTGTATGTAATGATCAAGACGGACCCATACTTAGCCAAACATGCATTAGGTTCTCCATGGGACTATGAGGAGCAACATGTGTGACATGATTCTCATTCCTTGAGAGGAACATCAAAGCTACCATCCTGAGAGAAACATAAGTAGTAAGGAGTCCCAATCGTAGCTCTATGGCTCCACACAATGTAGGAACATACTTGTAGTGTATGTAATGATGAAGACGGATCCATACTTAGCCAAACATGCATTAGGTTCTCCATGGGACTATGAGGAGCAACATGTGTGACATGATTCTCATTCCTTGAGAGGAACATCAAAGCTACCATCTTGAGAGAAACATAAGTAGTAAGAGAGTCCCAATCGTAGCTCTAAGGCTCCACACAATGTAGAAACATACTTGTAGTGTATGTAATGATCAAGACGGATCCATACTTAGCCAAACATGCATCAGGTTCTCCACGGGACTATGAGGAGCAACATGTGTGACATGATTCTCATTCCTTGAGAGGAACATCAAAGCTACCATCTTGAGAGAAACATAAGTAGTAAGGAGTCCCAATCGTAGCTCTATGGCTCCACACAATGTAGGAACATACTTGTAGTGTATGTAATGATCAAGACGGATCCATACTTAGCCAAACATGCATTAGGTTCTCCATGGGACTATGAGGAGCAACATGTGTGACATGATTCTCATTCCTTGAGAGGAACATCAAAGTTACCATCCTGAGAGAAACATAAGTAGTAAGGAGTCCCAATCGTAGCTCTATGGCTCCACAGAATGTAGAAACATACTTGTAGTCTATGTAATGATCAAGACGGACCCATACTTAGCCAAACATGCATTAGGTTCTCCATGGGACTATGAGGAGCAACATGTGTGACATGATTCTCATTCCTTGAGAGGAACATCAAAGCTACCATCCTGAGAGAAACATAAGTAGTAAGGAGTCCCAATCGTAGCTCTATGGCTCCACACAATGTAGAAACATACTTGTAGTCTATGTAATGATCAAGACGGACCCATACTTAGCCAAACATGCATTAGGTTCTCCATGGGACTATGAGGAGCAACATGTGTGACATGATTCTCATTCCTTGAGAGGAACATCAAAGCTACCATCTTGAGAGAAACATAAGTAGTAAGGAGTCCCAATCGTAGCTCTATGGCTCCACACAATGTAGGAACATACTTGTAGTGTATGTAATGATCAAGACGGACCCATACTTAGCCAAACATGCATTAGGTTCTCCACGGGACTATGAGGAGCAACATGTGTGACATGATTCTCATTCCTTGGGAGGAACATCAAAGCTACCATTCTGAGAGAAATATAAGTGGTAAGGAGTCCCAATCGCAGCTCTATGCCTCCACACAATGTAGAAACATACTTGTAGTGTATGTAATGATCAAGACGGACCCATACTTAGCCAAACATGCATTAGGTTCTCCACGGGACTATGAGGAGCAACATGTGTGACATGATTCTCATTCCTTGAGAGGAACATCAAAGCTACCATCCTGAGAGAAACATAAGTAGTAAGGAGTCCCAATCGTAGCTCTATGGCTCCACACAATGTAGGAACATACTTGTAGTGTATGTAATGATGAAGACGGATCCATACTTAGCCAAACATGCATTAGGTTCTCCATGGGACTATGAGGAGCAACATGTGTGACATGATTCTCATTCCTTGAGAGGAACATCAAAGCTACCATCTTGAGAGAAACATAAGTAGTAAGAGAGTCCCAATCGTAGCTCTAAGGCTCCACACAATGTAGAAACATACTTGTAGTGTATGTAATGATCAAGACGGATCCATACTTAGCCAAACATGCATCAGGTTCTCCACGGGACTATGAGGAGCAACATGTGTGACATGATTCTCATTCCTTGAGAGGAACAGCAAAGCTACCATCCTGAGAGAAACATAAGTAGTAAGGAGTCCCAATCGTATCTCTATGCCTCCACACAATGTAGGAACATACTTGTAGTGTATGTAATGATCAAGACGAATCCATACTTAGCCAAACATGCATTAGGTTCTCCATGGGACTATGAGGAGCAACATGTGTGACATGATTCTCATTCCTTGAGAGGAACATCAAAGTTACCATCCTGAGAGAAACATAAGTAGTAAGGAGTCCCAATCGTAGCTCTATGGCTCCACACAATGTAGAAACATACTTGTAGTCTATGTAATGATCAAGACGGACCCATACTTAGCCAAACATGCATTAGGTTCTCCATGGGACTATGAGGAGCAACATGTGTGACATGATTCTCATTCCTTGAGAGGAACATCAAAGCTACCATCCTGAGAGAAACATAAGTAGTAAGGAGTCCCAATCGTAGCTCTATGCCTCCACACAATGTAGGAACATACTTGTAGTGTATGTAATGATCAAGACGGACCCATACTTAGCCAAACATGCATTAGGTTCTCCACGGGACTATGAGGAGCAACATGTGTGACATGATTCTCATTCCTTGAGAGGAACATCAAAGCTACCATTCTGAGAGAAACATAAGTAGTAAGGAGTCCCAATAGTAGCTCAATGCCTCCACACAATGTAGAAACATACTTGTAGTGTATGTAATGATCAAGACGGACCCATACTTAGCCAAACATGCATTAGGTTCTCCATGGGACTATGAGGAGCAACATGTGTGACATGATTCTCATTCCTTGAGAGGAACATCAAAGCTACCATCCTGAGAGAAACATAAGTAGTAAGGAGTCCCAATCGTAGCTCTATGGCTCCACACAATGTAGGAACATACTTGTAGTGTATGTAATGATGAAGACGGATCCATACTTAGCCAAACATGCATTAGGTTCTCCATGGGACTATGAGGAGCAACATGTGTGACATGATTCTCATTCCTTGAGAGGAACATCAAAGCTACCATCTTGAGAGAAACATAAGTAGTAAGAGAGTCCCAATCGTAGCTCTAAGGCTCCACACAATGTAGAAACATACTTGTAGTGTATGTAATGATCAAGACGGATCCATACTTAGCCAAACATGCATCAGGTTCTCCACGGGACTATGAGGAGCAACATGTGTGACATGATTCTCATTCCTTGAGAGGAACATTAAAGCTACCATCTTGAGAGAAACATAAGTAGTAAGGAGTCCCAATCGTAGCTCTATGGCTCCACACAATGTAGGAACATACTTGTAGTGTATGTAATGATCAAGACGGATCCATACTTAGCCAAACATGCATTAGGTTCTCCATGGGACTATGAGGAGCAACATGTGTGACATGATTCTCATTCCTTGAGAGGAACATCAAAGTTACCATCCTGAGAGAAACATAAGTAGTAAGGAGTCCCAATCGTAGCTCTATGGCTCCACAGAATGTAGAAACATACTTGTAGTCTATGTAATGATCAAGACGGACCCATACTTAGCCAAACATGCATTAGGTTCTCCATGGGACTATGAGGAGCAACATGTGTGACATGATTCTCATTCCTTGAGAGGAACATCAAAGCTACCATCCTGAGAGAAACATAAGTAGTAAGGAGTCCCAATCGTAGCTCTATGCCTCCACACAATGTAGGAACATACTTGTAGTGTATGTAATGATCAAGACGGACCCATACTTAGCCAAACATGCATTAGGTTCTCCACGGGACTATGAGGAGCAACATGTGTGACATGATTCTCATTCCTTGAGAGGAACATCAAAGCTACCATTCTGAGAGAAACATAAGTAGTAAGGAGTCCCAATCGTAGCTCAATGCCTCCACACAATGTAGAAACATACTTGTAGTGTATGTAATGATCAAGACGGACCCATACTTAGCCAAACATGCATTAGGTTCTCCACAGGACTATGAGGAGCAACATGTGTGACATGATTCTCATTTCTTGAGAGGAACATCAAAGCTACCATCCTGAGAGAAACATAAGTAGTAAGGAGTCCCAATCGTAGCTCTATGGCTCCACACAATGTAGAAACATACGTGTAGTGTATGTAATGATCAAGACGGATCCATACTTAGCCAAACATGCATTAGGTTCTCCACGGGACTATGAGGAGCAACCTGTGTGACAAGATTCTCATTCCTTGAGAGGAACATCAAAGTTACCATCCTGAGAGAAACATAAGTAGTAAGGAGTCCCAATCGTAGCTCTATGGCTCCTCACAATGTAGAAACATACTTGTAGTGTATGTAATGATCAAGACGGACCCATACTTGGCCAAACATGCATTAGGTTCTCCATGGGACTATGAGGAGCAACATGTGTGACATGATTCTCATTCCTTGAGAGGAACATCAAAGCTACCATCCTGAGAGAAACATAAGTAGTAAGGAGTCCTAATCGTAGCTCTATGCCTCCACACAATGTAGAAACATACATGTAGTGTATGTAATGATCAAGACGGATACATACTTAGCCAAACATGCATTAGGTTCTCCACGGGACTATGAGGAGCAACATGTGTGACATGATTCTCATTCCTTGAGAGGAACATCAAAGCTACCATCCTAAGAGAAACATAAGTAGTAAGGAGTCCCAATCGTAGCTCTATGGCTCCACACAATGTAGAAACATACTTGTAGTGTATGTAATGATCAAGACGGATCCATACTTAGCCAAACATGCATTAGGTTCTCCACGGGACTATGAGGAGCAACATGTGTGACATGATTCTCATTCCTTGAGAGGAACATCAAAGTTACCATCCTGAGAGAAACATAAGTAGTAAGGAGTCCCAATCGTAGCTCTATGGCTCCACACAATGTAGAAACATACTTGTAGTGTATGTAATGATCAAGACGAACCCATACTTAGCCAAACATGCATTAGGTTCTCCATGGGACTATGAGGAGCAACATGTGTGACATGATTCTCATTCCTTGAGAGGAACATCAAATTTACCATCCTGAGAGAAACATAAGTAGTAAGGAGTCCCAATCGTAGCTCTATGGCTCCACACAATGTAGAAACATACTTGTAGTGTATGTAATGATCAAGACGGACCCATACTTAGCCAAACATGCATTAGGTTCTCCATGAGACTATGAGGAGCAACATGTGTGACATGATTCTCATTCCTTGAGAGGAACATCAAAGCTATCATCTTGAGAGAAACATAAGTAGTAAGGAGTCCCAATCGTAGCTCTATGGCTCCACACAATGTAGAAACATACTTGTAGTGTATGTAATGATCAAGACGGATCCATACTTAGCCAAACATGCATTAGGTTCTCCACGGGACTATGAGGAGCAACATGTGTGACATGATTCTCATTCCTTGAGAGGAACATCATAGCTACCATCCTGAGAGAAACATAACTAGTAAGGAGTCCCAATCGTATCTCTATGGCTCCACACAATGTAGGAACATACTTGTAGTGTATGTAATGATCAAGACGGATCTATACTTAGCCAAACATGCATTAGGTTCTCCATGGGACTATGAGGAGCAACATGTGTGACATGATTCTCATTCCTTGAGAGGAACATCAAAGTTACCATCCTGAGAGAAACATAAGTAGTAAGGAGTCCCAATCGTAGCTCTATGGCTCCACACAATGTAGAAACATACTTGTAGTCTATGTAATGATCAAGACGGACCCATACTTAGCCAAACATGCATTAGGTTCTCCATGGGACTATGAGGAGCAACATGTGTGACATGATTCTCATTCCTTGAGAGGAACATCAAAGCTACCATCCTGAGAGAAACATAAGTAGTAAGGAGTCCCAATCGTAGCTCTATGCCTCCACACAATGTAGAAACATACTTGTAGTGTATGTAATGATCAAGACGGACCCATACTTAGCCAAACATGCATTAGGTTCTCCACGGGACTATGAGGAGCAACATGTGTGACATGATTCTCATTCCTTGAGAGGAACATCAAAGCTACCATTCTGAGAGAAACATAAGTAGTAAGGAGTCCCAATCGTAGCTCCATGCCTCCACACAATGTAGAAACATACTTGTAGTGTATGTAATGATCAAGACGGACCCATACTTAGCCAAACATGCATTAGGTTCTCCACGGGACTATGAGGAGCAACATGTGTGACATGATTCTCATTCCTTGAGAGGAACATCAAAGCTACCATCCTGAGAGAAACATAAGTAGTAAGGAGTCCCAATCGTAGCTCTATGGCTCCACACAATGTAGAAACATACGTGTAGTGTATGTAATGATCAAGACGGATCCATACTTAGCCAAACATGAATTAGGTTCTCCACGGGACTATGAGGAGCAACCTGTGTGACATGATTCTCATTCCTTGAGAGGAACATCAAAGTTACCATCATGAGAGAAACATAAGTAGTAAGGAGTCCCAATCGTAGCTCTATGGCTCCACACAATGTAGAAACATACTTGTAGTGTATGTAATGATCAAGACGGACCCATACTTAGCCAAACATGCATTAGGTTCTCCATGGCACTATGAGGAGCAACATGTGTGACATGATTCTCATTCCTTGATAGAAACATCAAAGCTACCATCCTGAGAGAAACATAAGTAGTAAGGAGTCCCAATCGTAGCTCTATGGCTCCACACAATGTAGAAACATACTTGTAGTGTATGTAATGATCAAGACGGACCCATACTTGGCCAAACATGCATTAGGTTCTCCATGGGACTATGAGGAGCAACATGTGTGACATGATTCTCATTCCTTGAGAGGAACATCAAAGCTACCATCCTGAGAGAAACATAAGTAGTAAGGAGTCCTAATCGTAGCTCTATGCCTCCACACAATGTAGAAACATACATGTAGTGTATGTAATGATCAAGACGGATACATACTTAGCCAAACATGCATTAGGTTCTCCACGGGACTATGAGGAGCAACATGTGTGACATGATTCTCATTCCTTGAGAGGAACATCAAAGCTACGATCCTAAGAGAAACATAAGTAGTAAGGAGTCCCAATCGTAGCTCTATGGCTCCACACAATGTAGAAACATACTTGTAGTGTATGTAATGATCAAGACGGATCCATACTTAGCCAAACATGCATTAGGTTCTCCACGGGACTATGAGGAGCAACATGTGTGACATGATTCTCATTCCTTGAGAGGAACATCAAAGTTACCATCCTGAGAGAAACATAAGTAGTAAGGAGTCCCAATCGTAGCTCTATGGCTCCACACAATGTAGAAACATACTTGTAGTGTATGTAATGATCAAGACGAACCCATACTTAGCCAAACATGCATTAGGTTCTCCATGGGACTATGAGGAGCAACATGTGTGACATGATTCTCATTCCTTGAGAGGAACATCAAATTTACCATCCTGAGAGAAACATAAGTAGTAAGGAGTCCCAATCGTAGCTCTATGGCTCCACACAATGTAGAAACATACTTGTAGTGTATGTAATGATCAAGACGGACCCATACTTAGCCAAACATGCATTAGGTTCTCCATGGGACTATGAGGAGCAACATGTGTGACATGATTCTCATTCCTTGAGAGGAACATCAAAGCTATCATCTTGAGAGAAACATAAGTAGTAAGGAGTCCCAATCGTATCTCTATGGCTCCACACAATGTAGGAACATACTTGTAGTGTATGTAATGATCAAGGCGGATCTATACTTAGCCAAACATGCATTAGGTTCTCCATGGGACTATGAGGAGCAACATGTGTGACATGATTCTCATTCCTTGAGAGGAACATCAAAGTTACCATCCTGAGAGAAACATAAGTAGTAAGGAGTCCCAATCGTAGCTCTATGGCTCCACACAATGTAGAAACATACTTGTAGTCTTTGTAATGATCAAGACGGACCCATACTTAGCCAAACATGCATTAGGTTCTCCATGGGACTATGAGGAGCAACATGTGTGACATGATTCTCATTCCTTGAGAGGAACATCAAAGCTACCATCCTGAGAGAAACATAAGTAGTAAGGAGTCCCAATCGTAGCTCTATGCCTCCACACAATGTAGAAACATACTTGTAGTGTATGTAATGATCAAGACGGACCCATACTTAGCCAAACATGCATTAGGTTCTCCACGGGACTATGAGGAGCAACATGTGTGACATGATTCTCATTCCTTGAGAGGAACATCAAAGCTACCATTCTGAGAGAAACATAAGTAGTAAGGAGTCCCAATCGTAGCTCTATGCCTCCACACAATGTAGAAACATACTTGTAATGTATGTAATGATCAAGACGGACCCATACTTAGCCAAACATGCATTAGGTTCTCCACGGGACTATGAGGAGCAACATGTGTGACATGATTCTCATTCCTTGAGAGGAACATCAAAGCTACCATCCTGAGAGAAACATAAGTAGTAAGGAGTCCCAATCGTAGCTCTATGGCTCCACACAATGTAGAAACATACGTGTAGTGTATGTAATGATCAAGACGGATCCATACTTAGCCAAACATGAATTAGGTTCTCCACGGGACTATGAGGAGCAACCTGGGTGACATGATTCTCATTCCTTGAGAGGAACATCAAAGTTACCATCATGAGAGAAACATAAGTAGTAAGGAGTCCCAATCGTAGCTCTATGGCTCCACACAATGTAGAAACATACTTGTAGTGTATGTAATGATCAAGACGGACCCATACTTAGCCAAACATGCATTAGGTTCTCCACGGGACTATGAGGAGCAACATGTGTGACATGATTCTCATTCCTTGAGAAGAACATCAAAGCTACCATCCTGAGAGAAACATAAGTAGTAAGGAGTCCCAATCGTAGCTCTATGGCTCCACACAATGTAGAAACATACTTGTAGTGTATGTAATGATCAAGACGGATCCATACTTAGCGAAACATGCATTAGGTTCTCCACGGGACTATGAGGAGCAACATGTGTGACATGATTCTCATTCCTTGAGAGGAACATCAAAGTTACCATCCTGAGAGAAACATAAGTGGTAAGGAGTCCCAATCGTAGCTCTATGGCTCCACACAATGTAGAAACATACTTGTAGTGTATGTAATGATCAAGACGGACCCATACTTAGCCAAACATGCATTAGGTTCTCCATGGGACTATAAGGAGCAACATGTGTGACATGATTCTCATTCCTTGAGAGGAACATCAAAGCTACCATCCTGAGAGAAACATAAGTAGTAAGGAGTCCTAATCGTAGCTCTATGCCTCCACACAATGTAGAAACATACATGTAGTGTATGTAATGATCAAGACGGATCCATACTTAGCCAAACATGCATTAGGTTCCCCACGGGACTATGAGGAGCAACATGTGTGACATGATTCTCATTCCTTGAGAGGAACATCAAAGCTACCATCCTGAGAGAAACATAAGTAGTAAGGAGTCCCAATCGTAGCTCTATGCCTCCACACAATGTAGAAACATACTTGTAGTGTATGTAATGATCAAGACGGACCCATACTTAGCCAAACATGCATTAGGTTCTCCACGGGACTATGAGGAGCAACATGTGTGACATGATTCTCATTCCTTGAGAGGAACATCAAAGCTACCATCCTGAGAGAAACATAAGTAGTAAGGAGTCCCAATCGTAGCTCTATGCCTCCACACAATGTAGAAACATACTTGTAGTGTATGTAATGATCAAGACGGACCCATACTTAGCCAAACATGCATTAGGTTCTCCACGGGACTATGAGGAGCAACATGTGTGACATGATTCTCATTCCTTGAGAGGAACATCAAAGCTACCATTCTGAGAGAAACATAAGTAGTAAGGAGTCCCAATCGTAGCTCTATGCCTCCACACAATGTAGAAACATACTTGTAGTGTATGTAATGATCAAGACGGACCCATACTTAGCCAAACATGCATTAGGTTCTCCACGGGACTATGAGGAGCAACATGTGTGACATGATTCTCATTCCTTGAGAGAAACATCAAAGCTACCAGCCTGAGAGAAACATAAGTAGTAAGGAGTCCCAATCGTAGCTCTATGCCTCCACACAATGTAGAAACATACTTGTAGTGTATGTAATGATCAAGACGGACCCATACTTAGCCAAACATGCATTAGGTTCTCCACGGGACTATGAGGAGCAACATGTGTGACATGATTCTCATTCCTTGAGAGGAACATCAAATTTACCATCCTGAGAGAAACATAAGTAGTAAGGAGTCCCAATCGTAGCTCTATGGCTCCACACAATGTAGAAACATACTTGTAGTGTATGTAATGATCAAGACGGACCCATACTTAGCCAAACATGCATTAGGTTCTCCATGAGACTATGAGGAGCAACATGTGTGACATGATTCTCATTCCTTGAGAGGAACATCAAAGCTATCATCTTGAGAGAAACATAAGTAGTAAGGAGTCCCAATCGTAGCTCTATGGCTCCACACAATGTAGAAACATACTTGTAGTGTATGTAATGATCAAGACGGATCCATACTTAGCCAAACATGCATTAGGTTCTCCACGGGACTATGAGGAGCAACATGTGTGACATGATTCTCATTCCTTGAGAGGAACATCATAGCTACCATCCTGAGAGAAACATAACTAGTAAGGAGTCCCAATCGTATCTCTATGGCTCCACACAATGTAGGAACATACTTGTAGTGTATGTAATGATCAAGACGGATCTATACTTAGCCAAACATGCATTAGGTTCTCCATGGGACTATGAGGAGCAACATGTGTGACATGATTCTCATTCCTTGAGAGGAACATCAAAGTTACCATCCTGAGAGAAACATAAGTAGTAAGGAGTCCCAATCGTAGCTCTATGGCTCCACACAATGTAGAAACATACTTGTAGTCTATGTAATGATCAAGACGGACCCATACTTAGCCAAACATGCATTAGGTTCTCCATGGGACTATGAGGAGCAACATGTGTGACATGATTCTCATTCCTTGAGAGGAACATCAAAGCTACCATCCTGAGAGAAACATAAGTAGTAAGGAGTCCCAATCGTAGCTCTATGCCTCCACACAATGTAGAAACATACTTGTAGTGTATGTAATGATCAAGACGGACCCATACTTAGCCAAACATGCATTAGGTTCTCCACGGGACTATGAGGAGCAACATGTGTGACATGATTCTCATTCCTTGAGAGGAACATCAAAGCTACCATTCTGAGAGAAACATAAGTAGTAAGGAGTCCCAATCGTAGCTCCATGCCTCCACACAATGTAGAAACATACTTGTAGTGTATGTAATGATCAAGACGGACCCATACTTAGCCAAACATGCATTAGGTTCTCCACGGGACTATGAGGAGCAACATGTGTGACATGATTCTCATTCCTTGAGAGGAACATCAAAGCTACCATCCTGAGAGAAACATAAGTAGTAAGGAGTCCCAATCGTAGCTCTATGGCTCCACACAATGTAGAAACATACGTGTAGTGTATGTAATGATCAAGACGGATCCATACTTAGCCAAACATGAATTAGGTTCTCCACGGGACTATGAGGAGCAACCTGTGTGACATGATTCTCATTCCTTGAGAGGAACATCAAAGTTACCATCATGAGAGAAACATAAGTAGTAAGGAGTCCCAATCGTAGCTCTATGGCTCCACACAATGTAGAAACATACTTGTAGTGTATGTAATGATCAAGACGGACCCATACTTAGCCAAACATGCATTAGGTTCTCCATGGCACTATGAGGAGCAACATGTGTGACATGATTCTCATTCCTTGATAGAAACATCAAAGCTACCATCCTGAGAGAAACATAAGTAGTAAGGAGTCCCAATCGTAGCTCTATGGCTCCACACAATGTAGAAACATACTTGTAGTGTATGTAATGATCAAGACGGACCCATACTTGGCCAAACATGCATTAGGTTCTCCATGGGACTATGAGGAGCAACATGTGTGACATGATTCTCATTCCTTGAGAGGAACATCAAAGCTACCATCCTGAGAGAAACATAAGTAGTAAGGAGTCCTAATCGTAGCTCTATGCCTCCACACAATGTAGAAACATACATGTAGTGTATGTAATGATCAAGACGGATACATACTTAGCCAAACATGCATTAGGTTCTCCACGGGACTATGAGGAGCAACATGTGTGACATGATTCTCATTCCTTGAGAGGAACATCAAAGCTACGATCCTAAGAGAAACATAAGTAGTAAGGAGTCCCAATCGTAGCTCTATGGCTCCACACAATGTAGAAACATACTTGTAGTGTATGTAATGATCAAGACGGATCCATACTTAGCCAAACATGCATTAGGTTCTCCACGGGACTATGAGGAGCAACATGTGTGACATGATTCTCATTCCTTGAGAGGAACATCAAAGTTACCATCCTGAGAGAAACATAAGTAGTAAGGAGTCCCAATCGTAGCTCTATGGCTCCACACAATGTAGAAACATACTTGTAGTGTATGTAATGATCAAGACGAACCCATACTTAGCCAAACATGCATTAGGTTCTCCATGGGACTATGAGGAGCAACATGTGTGACATGATTCTCATTCCTTGAGAGGAACATCAAATTTACCATCCTGAGAGAAACATAAGTAGTAAGGAGTCCCAATCGTAGCTCTATGGCTCCACACAATGTAGAAACATACTTGTAGTGTATGTAATGATCAAGACGGACCCATACTTAGCCAAACATGCATTAGGTTCTCCATGGGACTATGAGGAGCAACATGTGTGACATGATTCTCATTCCTTGAGAGGAACATCAAAGCTATCATCTTGAGAGAAACATAAGTAGTAAGGAGTCCCAATCGTATCTCTATGGCTCCACACAATGTAGGAACATACTTGTAGTGTATGTAATGATCAAGGCGGATCTATACTTAGCCAAACATGCATTAGGTTCTCCATGGGACTATGAGGAGCAACATGTGTGACATGATTCTCATTCCTTGAGAGGAACATCAAAGTTACCATCCTGAGAGAAACATAAGTAGTAAGGAGTCCCAATCGTAGCTCTATGGCTCCACACAATGTAGAAACATACTTGTAGTCTTTGTAATGATCAAGACGGACCCATACTTAGCCAAACATGCATTAGGTTCTCCATGGGACTATGAGGAGCAACATGTGTGACATGATTCTCATTCCTTGAGAGGAACATCAAAGCTACCATCCTGAGAGAAACATAAGTAGTAAGGAGTCCCAATCGTAGCTCTATGCCTCCACACAATGTAGAAACATACTTGTAGTGTATGTAATGATCAAGACGGACCCATACTTAGCCAAACATGCATTAGGTTCTCCACGGGACTATGAGGAGCAACATGTGTGACATGATTCTCATTCCTTGAGAGGAACATCAAAGCTACCATTCTGAGAGAAACATAAGTAGTAAGGAGTCCCAATCGTAGCTCTATGCCTCCACACAATGTAGAAACATACTTGTAATGTATGTAATGATCAAGACGGACCCATACTTAGCCAAACATGCATTAGGTTCTCCACGGGACTATGAGGAGCAACATGTGTGACATGATTCTCATTCCTTGAGAGGAACATCAAAGCTACCATCCTGAGAGAAACATAAGTAGTAAGGAGTCCCAATCGTAGCTCTATGGCTCCACACAATGTAGAAACATACGTGTAGTGTATGTAATGATCAAGACGGATCCATACTTAGCCAAACATGAATTAGGTTCTCCACGGGACTATGAGGAGCAACCTGGGTGACATGATTCTCATTCCTTGAGAGGAACATCAAAGTTACCATCATGAGAGAAACATAAGTAGTAAGGAGTCCCAATCGTAGCTCTATGGCTCCACACAATGTAGAAACATACTTGTAGTGTATGTAATGATCAAGACGGACCCATACTTAGCCAAACATGCATTAGGTTCTCCACGGGACTATGAGGAGCAACATGTGTGACATGATTCTCATTCCTTGAGAAGAACATCAAAGCTACCATCCTGAGAGAAACATAAGTAGTAAGGAGTCCCAATCGTAGCTCTATGGCTCCACACAATGTAGAAACATACTTGTAGTGTATGTAATGATCAAGACGGATCCATACTTAGCGAAACATGCATTAGGTTCTCCACGGGACTATGAGGAGCAACATGTGTGACATGATTCTCATTCCTTG
The DNA here is from genome assembly GCA_026724425.1 of Erythrophleum ivorense. NCBI lineage: Eukaryota > Viridiplantae > Streptophyta > Magnoliopsida > Fabales > Fabaceae > Erythrophleum > Erythrophleum ivorense. The sequence continues at coordinate 9,202,768 of JAIUCV010000066.1, read as the reverse complement.
AGAGGAACATCAAAGTTACCATCCTGAGAGAAACATAAGTGGTAAGGAGTCCCAATCGTAGCTCTATGGCTCCACACAATGTAGAAACATACTTGTAGTGTATGTAATGATCAAGACGGACCCATACTTAGCCAAACATGCATTAGGTTCTCCATGGGACTATAAGGAGCAACATGTGTGACATGATTCTCATTCCTTGAGAGGAACATCAAAGCTACCATCCTGAGAGAAACATAAGTAGTAAGGAGTCCTAATCGTAGCTCTATGCCTCCACACAATGTAGAAACATACATGTAGTGTATGTAATGATCAAGACGGATCCATACTTAGCCAAACATGCATTAGGTTCCCCACGGGACTATGAGGAGCAACATGTGTGACATGATTCTCATTCCTTGAGAGGAACATCAAAGCTACCATCCTGAGAGAAACATAAGTAGTAAGGAGTCCCAATCGTAGCTCTATGCCTCCACACAATGTAGAAACATACTTGTAGTGTATGTAATGATCAAGACGGACCCATACTTAGCCAAACATGCATTAGGTTCTCCACGGGACTATGAGGAGCAACATGTGTGACATGATTCTCATTCCTTGAGAGGAACATCAAAGCTACCATCCTGAGAGAAACATAAGTAGTAAGGAGTCCCAATCGTAGCTCTATGCCTCCACACAATGTAGAAACATACTTGTAGTGTATGTAATGATCAAGACGGACCCATACTTAGCCAAACATGCATTAGGTTCTCCACGGGACTATGAGGAGCAACATGTGTGACATGATTCTCATTCCTTGAGAGGAACATCAAAGCTACCATTCTGAGAGAAACATAAGTAGTAAGGAGTCCCAATCGTAGCTCTATGCCTCCACACAATGTAGAAACATACTTGTAGTGTATGTAATGATCAAGACGGACCCATACTTAGCCAAACATGCATTAGGTTCTCCACGGGACTATGAGGAGCAACATGTGTGACATGATTCTCATTCCTTGAGAGAAACATCAAAGCTACCAGCCTGAGAGAAACATAAGTAGTAAGGAGTCCCAATCGTAGCTCTATAGCTCCACACAATGTAGAAACATACGTGTAGTGTATGTAATGATCAAGACGGATCCATACTTAGCCAAACATGAATTAGGTTCTCCACGGGACTATGAGGAGCAACCTGTGTGACATGATTCTCATTCCTTGAGAGGAACATCAAAGTTACCATCCTGAGAGAAACATAAGTAGTAAGGAGTCCCAATCGTAGCTCTATGGCTCCACACAATGTAGAAACATACTTATAGTGTATGTAATGATCAAGACGGACCCATACTTAGCCAAACATGAATTAGGTTCTCCACGGGACTATGAGGAGCAACCTGTGTGACATGATTCTCATTCCTTGAGAGGAACATCAAAGCTACCATCCTGAGAGAAACATAAGTAGTAAGGAGTCCCAATCGTAGCTCTATGGCTCCACACAATGTAGGAACATACTTGTAGTGTATGTAATGATCAAGACGGATCCATACTTAGCCAAACATGCATTAGGTTCTCCATGGGACTATGAGGAGCAACATGTGTGACATGATTCTCATTCCTTGAGAGGAACATCAAAGTTACCATCCTGAGAGAAACATAAGTAGTAAGGAGTCCCAATCGTAGCTCTATGGCTCCACACAATGTAGAAACATACTTGTAGTGTATGTAATGATCAAGGCGGACCCATACTTAGCCAAACATGCATTAGGTTCTCCATGGGACTATGAGGAGCAACATGTGTGACATGATTCTCATTCCTTGAGAGGAACATCAAAGCTACCATCCTGAGAGAAACATAAGTAGTAAGGAGTCACAATCGTATCTCTATGCCTCCACACAATGTAGGAGCATACTTGTAGTGTATGTAATGATCAAGACGGACCCATACTTAGCCAAACATGCATTAGGTTCTCCACGGGACTATGAGGAGCAACATGTATGACATGATTCTCATTCCTTGAGAGGAACATCAAAGCTACCATTCTGAGAGAAACATAAGTAGTAAGGAGTCCCAATCGTAGTTCTATGCCTCCACACAATGTAGAAACATACTTGTAGTGTATGTAATGATCAAGACGGACCCATACTTAGCCAAACATGCATTAGGTTCTCCACGGGACTATGAGGAGCAACATGTGTGACATGATTCTCATTCCTTGAGAAGAACATCAAAGCTACCATCCTGAGAGAAACATAAGTAGTAAGGAGTCCCAATCGTAGCTCTATGGCTCCACACAATGTAGAAACATACTTGTAGTGTATGTAATGATCAAGACGGATCCATACTTAGCGAAACATGCATTAGGTTCTCCACGGGACTATGAGGAGCAACATGTGTGACATGATTCTCATTCCTTGAGAGGAACATCAAAGTTACCACCCTGAGAGAAACATAAGTGGTAAGGAGTCCCAATCGTAGCTCTATGGCTCCACACAATGTAGAAACATACTTGTAGTGTATGTAATGATCAAGACGGACCCATACTTAGCCAAACATGCATTAGGTTCTCCATGGGACTATGAGGAGCAACATGTGTGACATGATTCTCATTCCTTGAGAGGAACATCAAAGCTACCATCCTGAGAGAAACATAAGTAGTAAGGAGTCCTAATCGTAGCTCTATGCCTCCACACAATGTAGAAACATACATGTAGTGTATGTAATGATCAAGACGGATCCATACTTAGCCAAACATGCATTAGGTTCCCCACGGGACTATGAGGAGCAACATGTGTGACATGATTCTCATTCCTTGAGAGGAACATCAAAGCTACCATCCTGATAGAAACATAAGTAGTAAGGAGTCCCAATCGTAGCTCTATGGCTCCACACAATGTAGAAACATACTTGTAGTGTATGTAATGATCAAGACGGATCCATACTTAGCCAAACATGCATTAGGTTCTCCACGGGACTATGAGGAGCAACATGTGTGACATGATTCTCATTCCTTGAGAGGAACATCAAAGTTACCATCCTGAGAGAAACATAAGTAGTAAGGAGTCCCAATCGTAGCTCTATGGCTCCACACAATGTAGAAACATACTTGTAGTGTATGTAATGATCAAGACGGACCCATACTTAGCCAAACATGCATTAGGTTCTCCATGGGACTATGAGGAGCAACATGTATGACATGATTCTCATTCCTTGAGAGGAACATCAAAGTTACTATCTTGAGAGAAACATAAGTAGTAAGGAGTCCCAATCGTAGCTCTATGGCTCCACACAATGTAGAAACATACTTGTAGTGTATGTAATGATCAAGACGGACCCATACTTAGCCAAACATGCATTAGGTTCTCCATGGGACTATGAGGAGCAACATGTGTGACATGATTCTCATTCCTTGAGAGGAACATCAAAGTTACCATCCTGAGAGAAACATAAGTAGTAAGGAGTCCCAATCGTAGCTCTATGGCTCCACACAATGTAGAAACATACTTGTAGTGTATGTAATGATCAAGGCGGACCCATACTTAGCCAAACATGCATTAGGTTCTCCATGGGACTATGAGGAGCAACATGTGTGACATGATTCTCATTCCTTGAGAGGAACATCAAAGCTACCATCCTGAGAGAAACATAAGTAGTAAGGAGTCACAATCGTATCTCTATGCCTCCACACAATGTAGGAACATACTTGTAGTGTATGTAATGATCAAGACGGACCCATACTTAGCCAAACATGCATTAGGTTCTCCACGGGACTATGAGGAGCAACATGTGTGACATGATTTTCATTCCTTGAGAGGAACATCAAAGCTATCATTCTGAGAGAAACATAAGTAGTAAGGAGTCCCAATCGTAGTTCTATGCCTCCACACAATGTAGAAACATACTTGTAGTGTATGTAATGATCAAGACGGACCCATACTTAGCCAAACATGCATTAGGTTCTCCACGGGACTATGAGGAGCAACATGTGTGACATGATTCTCATTCCTTGAGAAGAACATCAAAGCTACCATCCTGAGAGAAACATAAGTAGTAAGGAGTCCCAATCGTAGTAGCTCTATGGCTCCACACAATGTAGAAACATACTTGTAGTGTATGTAATGATCAAGACGGATCCATACTTAGCGAAACATGCATTAGGTTCTCCACGGGACTATGAGGAGCAACATGTGTGACATGATTCTCATTCCTTGAGAGGAACATCAAAGTTACCATCCTGAGAGAAACATAAGTGGTAAGGAGTCCCAATCGTAGCTCTATGGCTCCACACAATGTAGAAACATACTTGTAGTGTATGTAATGATCAAGACGGACCCATACTTAGCCAAACATGCATTAGGTTTTCCATGAGACTATGAGGAGCAACATGTGTGACATGATTCTCATTCCTTGAGAGGAACATCAAAGCTACCATCCTGAGAGAAACATAAGTAGTAAGGAGTCCTAATCGTAGCTCTATGCCTCCACACAATGTAGAAACATACATGTAGTGTATGTAATGATCAAGACGGATCCATACTTAGCCAAACATGCATTAGGTTCCCCACGGGACTATGAGGAGCAACATGTGTGACATGATTCTCATTCCTTGAGAGGAACATCAAAGCTACAATCCTGAGAGAAACATAAGTAGTAAGGAGTCCCAATCGTAGCTCTATGGCTCCACACAATGTAGAAACATACTTGTAGTGTATGTAATGATCAAGACGGATCCATACTTAGCCAAACATGCATTAGGTTCTCCACGGGACTATGAGGAGCAACATGTGTGACATGATTCTCATTCCTTGAGAGGAACATCAAAGCTACCATCCTGAGAGAAACATAAGTAGTAAGGAGTCCCAATCGTAGCTCTATGGCTCCACACAATGTAGGAACATACTTGTAGTGTATGTAATGATCAAGACGGATCCATACTTAGCCAAACATGCATTAGGTTCTCCATGGGACTATGAGGAACAACATGTGTGACATGATTCTCATTCCTTGAGAGGAACATCAAAGTTACCATCCTGAGAGAAACATATGTAGTAAGGAGTCCCAATCGTAGCTCTATGGCTCCACACAATGTAGAAACATACTTGTAGTGTATGTAATGATCAAGACGGACGCATACTTAGCCAAACATGCATTAGGTTCTCCATGGGACTATGAGGAGCAACATGTGTGACATGATTCTCATTCCTTGAGAGGAACATCAAAGCTACCATCCTGAGAGAAACATAAGTAGTAAGGAGTCCCAATCGTAGCTCTATGCCTCCACACAATGTAGGAACATACTTGTAGTGTATGTAATGATCAAGACGGACCCATACTTAGCCAAACATGCATTAGGTTCTCCACGGGACTATGAGGAGCAACATGTGTGACATGATTCTCATTCCTTGAGAGGAACATCAAAGCTACCATTCTGAGAGAAACATAAGTAGTAAGGAGTCCCAATCGTAGTTCTATGCCTCCACACAATGTAGAAACATACTTGTAGTGTATGTAATGATCAAGACGGACCCATACTTAGCCAAACATGCATTAGGTTCTCCACGGGACTATGAGGAGCAACATGTGTGACATGATTCTCATTCCTTGAGAAGAACATCAAAGCTACCATCCTGAGAGAAACATAAGTAGTAAGGAGTCCCAATCGTAGCTCTATGGCTCCACACAATGTAGAAACACTTGTAGTGTATGTAATGATCAAGACGGATCCATACTTAGCCAAACATGCATTTGGTTCTCCACGGGACTATGAGGAGCAACATGTGTGACATGATTCTCATTCCTTGAGAGAAACATAAAGTTACCATCCTGAGAGAAACATAAGTGGTAAGGAGTCCCAATCGTAGCTCTATGGCTCCACACAATGTAGAAACATACTTGTAGTGTATGTAATGATCAAGACGGACCCATACTTAGCCAAACATGCATTAGGTTCTCCATGGGACTATGAGGAGCAACATGTGTGACATGATTCTCATTCCTTGAGAGGAACATCAAAGCTACCATCCTGAGAGAAACATAAGTAGTAAGGAGTCCTAATCGTAGCTCTATGCCTCCACACAATGTAGAAACATACATGTAGTGTATGTAATGATCAAGACGGATCCATACTTAGCCAAACATGCATTAGGTTCTCCACGGGACTATGAGGAGCAACATGTGTGACATGATTCTCATTCCTTGAGAGGAACATCAAAGCTACCATCCTGAGAGAAACATAAGTAGTAAGGAATCCCAATCGTAGCTCTATGGCTCCACACAATGTAGAAACATACTTGTAGTGTATGTAATGATCAAGACGGATCCATACTTAGCCAAACATGCATTAGGTTCTCCACGGGACTATGAGGAGCAACATGTGTGACATGATTCTCATTCCTTGAGAGGAACATCAAAGTTACCATCCTGAGAGAAACATAAGTAGTAAGGAGTCCCAATCGTAGCTCTATGGCTTCACACAATGTAGAAAATGTAATGATCAAGACGGACCCATACTTAGCCAAACATGCATTAGGTTCTCCATGGGACTATGAGGAGCAACATGTGTGACATGATTCTCATTTCTTGAGAGGAACATCAAAGTTACTATCCTGAGAGAAACATAAGTAGTAAGGAGTCCCAATCGTAGCTCTATGGCTCCACACAATGTAGAAACATACTTGTAGTGTATGTAATGATCAAGACGGACCCATACTTAGCCAAACATGCATTAGGTTCTCCATGGGACTATGAGGAGCAACATGTGTGACATGATTCTCATTCCTTGAGAGGAACATCAAAGTTACCATCCTGAGAGAAACATAAGTGGTAAGGAGTCCCAATCGTAGCACTATGGCTCCACACAATGTAGAAACATACTTGTAGTGTATGTAATGATCAAGACGGACCCATACTTAGCCAAACATGCATTAGGTTCTCCACGGGACTATGAGGAGCAACATGTGTGACATGATTCTCATTCCTTGAGAGGAACATCAAAGCTACCATTCTGAGAGAAACATAAGTAGTAAGGAGTCCCAATCGTAGTTCTATGCCTCCACACAATGTAGAAACATACTTGTAGTGTATGTAATGATCAAGACGGACCCATACTTAGCCAAACATGCATTAGGTTCTCCACGGGACTATGAGGAGCAACATGTGTGACATGATTCTCATTCCTTGAGAAGAACATCAAAGCTACCATCCTGAGAGAAACATAAGTAGTAAGGAGTCCCAATCGTAGCTCTATGGCTCCACACAATGTAGAAACACTTGTAGTGTATGTAATGATCAAGACGGATCCATACTTAGCCAAACATGCATTTGGTTCTCCACGGGACTATGAGGAGCAACATGTGTGACATGATTCTCATTCCTTGAGAGAAACATAAAGTTACCATCCTGAGAGAAACATAAGTGGTAAGGAGTCCCAATCGTAGCTCTATGGCTCCACACAATGTAGAAACATACTTGTAGTGTATGTAATGATCAAGACGGACCCATACTTAGCCAAACATGCATTAGGTTCTCCATGGGACTATGAGGAGCAACATGTGTGACATGATTCTCATTCCTTGAGAGGAACATCAAAGCTACCATCCTGAGAGAAACATAAGTAGTAAGGAGTCCTAATCGTAGCTCTATGCCTCCACACAATGTAGAAACATACATGTAGTGTATGTAATGATCAAGACGGATCCATACTTAGCCAAACATGCATTAGGTTCTCCACGGGACTATGAGGAGCAACATGTGTGACATGATTCTCATTCCTTGAGAGGAACATCAAAGCTACCATCCTGAGAGAAACATAAGTAGTAAGGAATCCCAATCGTAGCTCTATGGCTCCACACAATGTAGAAACATACTTGTAGTGTATGTAATGATCAAGACGGATCCATACTTAGCCAAACATGCATTAGGTTCTCCACGGGACTATGAGGAGCAACATGTGTGACATGATTCTCATTCCTTGAGAGGAACATCAAAGTTACCATCCTGAGAGAAACATAAGTAGTAAGGAGTCCCAATCGTAGCTCTATGGCTTCACACAATGTAGAAAATGTAATGATCAAGACGGACCCATACTTAGCCAAACATGCATTAGGTTCTCCATGGGACTATGAGGAGCAACATGTGTGACATGATTCTCATTTCTTGAGAGGAACATCAAAGTTACTATCCTGAGAGAAACATAAGTAGTAAGGAGTCCCAATCGTAGCTCTATGGCTCCACACAATGTAGAAACATACTTGTAGTGTATGTAATGATCAAGACGGACCCATACTTAGCCAAACATGCATTAGGTTCTCCATGGGACTATGAGGAGCAACATGTGTGACATGATTCTCATTCCTTGAGAGGAACATCAAAGTTACCATCCTGAGAGAAACATAAGTGGTAAGGAGTCCCAATCGTAGCACTATGGCTCCACACAATGTAGAAACATACTTGTAGTGTATGTAATGATCACGACGGACCCATACTTAGCCAAACATGCATTAGGTTCTCCATGGGACTATGAGGAGCAACATCTGTGACATGATTCTCATTCCTTGAGAGGAACATCAAAGTTACCATCATGAGAGAAACATAAGTAGTAAGGAGTCCCAATCGTAGCTCTATGCCTCCACACAATGTAGGAACATACTTGTAGTGTATGTAATGATCAAGACGGACCCATACTTAGCCAAACATGCATTAGGTTCTCCACGGGACTATGAGGAGCAACATGTGTGACATGATTCTCATTCCTTGAGAGGAACATCAAAGCTACCATTCTGAGAGAAACATAAGTAGTAAGGAGTCCCAATCGTAGTTCTATGCCTCCACACAATGTAGAAACATACTTGTAGTGTATGTAATGATCAAGACGGACCCATACTTAGCCAAACATGCATTAGGTTCTCCACGGGACTATGAGGAGCAACATGTGTGACATGATTCTCATTCCTTGAGAAGAACATCAAAGCTACCATCCTGAGAGAAACATAAGTAGTAAGGAGTCCCAATCGTAGCTCTATGGCTCCACACAATGTAGAAACACTTGTAGTGTATGTAATGATCAAGACGGATCCATACTTAGCCAAACATGCATTTGGTTCTCCACGGGACTATGAGGAGCAACATGTGTGACATGATTCTCATTCCTTGAGAGAAACATCAAAGTTACCATCCTGAGAGAAACATAAGTGGTAAGGAGTCCCAATCGTAGCTCTATGGCTCCACACAATGTAGAAACATACTTGTAGTGTATGTAATGATCAAGACGGACCCATACTTAGCCAAACATGCATTAGGTTCTCCATGGGACTATGAGGAGCAACATGTGTGACATGATTCTCATTCCTTGAGAGGAACATCAAAGCTACCATCCTGAGAGAAACATAAGTAGTAAGGAGTCCTAATCGTAGCTCTATGCCTCCACACAATGTAGAAACATACATGTAGTGTATGTAATGATCAAGACGGATCCATACTTAGCCAAACATGCATTAGGTTCTCCACGGGACTATGAGGAGCAACATGTGTGACATGATTCTCATTCCTTGAGAGGAACATCAAAGCTACCATCCTGAGAGAAACATAAGTAGTAAGGAATCCCAATCGTAGCTCTATGGCTCCACACAATGTAGAAACATACTTGTAGTGTATGTAATGATCAAGACGGATCCATACTTAGCCAAACATGCATTAGGTTCTCCACGGGACTATGAGGAGCAACATGTGTGACATGATTCTCATTCCTTGAGAGGAACATCAAAGTTACCATCCTGAGAGAAACATAAGTAGTAAGGAGTCCCAATCGTAGCTCTATGGCTTCACACAATGTAGAAAATGTAATGATCAAGACGGACCCATACTTAGCCAAACATGCATTAGGTTCTCCATGGGACTATGAGGAGCAACATGTGTGACATGATTCTCATTTCTTGAGAGGAACATCAAAGTTACTATCCTGAGAGAAACATAAGTAGTAAGGAGTCCCAATCGTAGCTCTATGGCTCCACACAATGTAGAAACATACTTGTAGTGTATGTAATGATCAAGACGGACCCATACTTAGCCAAACATGCATTAGGTTCTCCATGGGACTATGAGGAGCAACATGTGTGACATGATTCTCATTCCTTGAGAGGAACATCAAAGTTACCATCCTGAGAGAAACATAAGTGGTAAGGAGTCCCAATCGTAGCACTATGGCTCCACACAATGTAGAAACATACTTGTAGTGTATGTAATGATCACGACGGACCCATACTTAGCCAAACATGCATTAGGTTCTCCATGGGACTATGAGGAGCAACATGTGTGACATGATTCTCATTCCTTGAGAGGAACATCAAAGCTACCATCCTGAGAGAAACATAAGTAGTAAGGAGTCCTAATCGTAGCTCTATGCCTCCACACAATGTAGAAACATACATGTAGTGTATGTAATGATCAAGACGGATCCATACTTAGCCAAACATGCATTAGGTTCTCCACGGGACTATGAGGAGCAACATGTGTGACATGATTCTCATTCCTTGAGAGGAACATCAAAGCTATCATCCTGAGAGAAACATAAGTAGTAAGGAGTCCTAATCGTAGCTCTATGCCTCCACACAATGTAGAAACATACATGTAGTGTATGTAATGATCAAGACGGATCCATACTTAGCCAAACATGCATTAGGTTCTCCACGGGACTATGAGGAGCAACATGTGTGACATGATTCTCATTCCTTGAGAGGAACATCAAAGCTATCATCCTGAGAGAAACATAAGTAGTAAGGAGTCCCAATCGTAGCTCTATGGCTCCACACAATGTAGAAACATACTTGTAGTGTATGTAATGATCAAGACGGATCCATACTTAGCCAAACATGCATTAGGTTCTCCACGGGACTATGAGGAGCAACATGTGTGACATGATTCTCATTCCTTGAGAGGAACATCAAAGTTACCATCCTGAGAGAAACATAAGTAGTAAGGAGTCCCAATCGTAGCTCTATGGCTCCACACAATGTAGAAACATACTTGTAGTGTATGTAATGACCAAGACGGACCCATACTTAGCCAAACATGCATTAGGTTCTCCATGGGACTATGAGGAGCAACATGTGTGACATGATTCTCATTCCTTCAGAGGAACATCAAAGTTACTATCCTGAGAGAAACATAAGTAGTAAGGAGTCCCAATCGTAGCTCTATGGCTCCACACAATGTAGAAACATACTTGTAGTGTATGTAATGATCAAGACGGACCCATACTTAGCCAAACATGCATTAGGTTCTCCATGGGACTATGAGGAGCAACATGTGTGACATGATTCTCATTCCTTCAGAGGAACATCAAAGTTACTATCCTGAGAGAAACATAAGTAGTAAGGAGTCCCAATCGTAGCTCTATGGCTCCACACAATGTAGAAACATACTTGTAGTGTATGTAATGATCAAGACGGACCCATACTTAGCCAAACATGCATTAGGTTCTCCATGGGACTATGAGGAGCAACATGTGTGACATGATTCTCATTCCTTGAGAGGAACATCAAAGCTACCATCCTGAGAGAAACATAAGTAGTAAGGAGTCCTAATCGTAGCTCTATGCCTCCACACAATGTAGAAACATACATGTAGTGTATGTAATGATCAAGACGGATCCATACTTAGCCAAACATGCATTAGGTTCTCCACGGGACTATGAGGAGCAACATGTGTGACATGATTCTCATTCCTTGAGAGGAACATCAAAGCTACCATCCTGAGAGAAACATAAGTAGTAAGGAGTCCTAATCGTAGCTCTATGCCTCCACACAATGTAGAAACATACATGTAGTGTATGTAATGATCAAGACGGATCCATACTTATCCAAACATGCATTAGGTTCTCCATGGGACTATGAGGAGCAACATGTGTGACATGATTCTCATTCCTTGAGAGGAACATCAAAGCTACCATCCTGAGAGAAACATAAGTAGTAAGGAGTCCTAATCGTAGCTCTATGCCTCCACACAATGTAGAAACATACATGTAGTGTATGTAATGATCAAGACGGATCCATACTTAGCCAAACATGCATTAGGTTCTCCACGGGACTATGAGGAGCAACATGTGTGACATGATTCTCATTCCTTGAGAGGAACATCAAAGCTACCATCCTGAGAGAAACATAAGTAGTAAGGAGTCCCAATCGTAGCTCTATGGCTCCACAAAATGTAGAAACATACTTGTAGTGTATGTAATGATCAAGACGGATCCATACTTAGCCAAACATGCATTAGGTTCTCCACGGGACTATGAGGAGCAACATGTGTGACATGATTCTCATTCCTTGAGAGGAACATCAAAGCTACCATCCTGAGAGAAACATAAGTAGTAAGGAGTCCCAATCGTAGCTCTATGGCTCCACACAATGTAGGAACATACTTGTAGTGTTTGTAATGATCAAGACGGATCCATACTTAGCCAAACATGCATTAGGTTCTCCATGGGACTATGAGGAGCAACATGTGTGACATGATTCTCATTCCTTGAGAGGAACATCAAAGTTACCATCCTGAGAGAAACATAAGTAGTAAGGAGTCCCAATCGTAGCTCTATGGCTCCACACAATGTAGAAACATACTTGTAGTGTATGTAATGATCAAGACAGACCCATACTTAGCCAAACATGCATTAGGTTCTCCATGGGACTATGAGGAGCAACATGTGTGACATGATTCTCATTCCTTGAGAGGAACATCAAAGCTACCATCCTGAGAGAAACATAAGTAGTAAGGAGTCCCAATCGTAGCTCTATGCCTCCACACAATGTAGGAACATACTTGTAGTGTATGTAATGATCAAGACGGACCCATACTTAGCCAAACATGCATTAGATTCTCCACGGGACTATGAGGAGCAACATGTGTGACATGATTCTCATTCCTTGAGAGGAACATCAAAGCTACCATTCTGAGAGAAACATAAGTAGTAAGGAGTCCCAATCGTAGCTCTATGGCTCCACACAATGTAGAAACATACTTGTAGTGTATGTAATGATCAAGACGGACCCATACTTAGCCAAACATGCATTAGGTTCTCCATGGGACTATGAGGAGCAACATGTGTGACATGATTCTCATTCCTTGAGAGGAACATCAAAGTTACTATCCTGAGAGAAACATAAGTAGTAAGGAGTCCCAATCGTAGCTCTATGGCTCCACACAATGTAGAAACATACTTGTAGTGTATGTAATGATCAAGACGGACCCATACTTAGCCAAACATGCATTAGGTTCTCCATGGGACTATGAGGAGCAACATGTGTGACATGATTCTCATTCCTTGAGAGGAACATCAAAGTTACCATCCTGAGAGAAACATAAGTGGTAAGGAGTCCCAATCGTAGCACTATGGCTCCACACAATGTAGAAACATACTTGTAGTGTATGTAATGATCACGACGGACCCATACTTATCCAAACATGCATTAGGTTCTCCATGGGACTATGAGGAGCAACATGTGTGACATGATTCTCATTCCTTGAGAGGAACATCAAAGTTACCATCCTGAGAGAAACATAAGTAGTAAGGAGTCCCAATCGTAGCTCTATGCCTCCACACAATGGAGGAACATACTTGTAGTGTATGTAATGATCATGACGGACCTATACTTAGCCAAACATGCATTAGGTTCTCCACGGGACTATGAGGAGCAACATGTGTGACATGATTCTCATTCCTTGAGAGGAACATCAAAGCTACCATCCTGAGAGAAACATAAGTAGTAAGGAGTCCCAATCGTAGCTCTATGGCTCCACACAATGTAGGAACATACTTGTAGTGTATGTAATGATCAAGACGGATCCATACTTAGCCAAACATGCATTAGGTTCTCCATGGGACTATGAGGAGCAACATGTGTGACATGATTCTCATTCCTTGAGAAGAACATCAAAGCTACCATCCTGAGAGAAACATAAGTAGTAAGGAGTCCCAATCGTAGCTCTATGGCTCCACACAATGTAGAAACATTCTTGTAGTGTATGTAATGATCAAGACGGATCCATACTTAGCCAAACATGCATTAGGTTCTCCATGGGACTATGAGGAGCAACATGTGTGACATGATTCTCATTCCTTGAGAGGAACATCAAAGTTACCATCCTGAGAGAAACATAAGTAGTAAGGAGTCCCAATCGTAGCTCTATGGCTCCACACAATCGAGGAACATACTTGTAGTGTATGTAATGATCAAGACGGATCCATACTTAGCCAAACATGCATTAGGTTCTCCACGGGACTATGAGGAGCAACATGTGTGACATGATTCTCATTCCTTGAGAGGAGCATCAAAGTTACCATCTTGAGAGAAACATAAGTAGTAAGGAGTCCCAATCGTAGCTCTATGGCTCCACACAATGGATGAACATACTTGTAGTGTATGTAATGATCATGACGGACCCATACTTAGCCAAACTTGCATTAGGTTCTCCACGGGACTATGAGGAGCAACATGTGTGACATGATTCTCATTCCTTGAGAGGAACATCAAAGCTACCATCCTGAGAGAAACATAAGTAGTAAGGAGTCCCAATCGTAGCTCTATGGCTCCACACAATGTAGGAACATACTTGTAGTGTATGTAATGATCAAGACGGATCCATACTTAGCCAAACATGCATTAGGTTCTCCATGGGACTATGAGGAGCAACATGTGTGACATGATTCTCATTCCTTGAGAAGAACATCAAAGCTACCATCCTGAGAGAAACATAAGTAGTAAGGAGTCCCAATCGTAGCTCTATGGCTCCACACAATGTAGAAACATTCTTGTAGTGTATGTAATGATCAAGACGGATCCATACTTAGCCAAACATGCATTAGGTTCTCCATGGGACTATGAGGAGCAACATGTGTGACATGATTCTCATTCCTTGAGAGGAACATCAAAGTTACCATCCTGAGAGAAACATAAGTAGTAAGGAGTCCCAATCGTAGCTCTATGGCTCCACACAATGTAGAAACATACTTGTAGTGTATGTAATGATCAAGACGGACCCATACTTAGCCAAACATGCATTAGGTTCTCCACGGGACTATGAGGAGCAACATGTGTGACATGATTCTCATTCCTTGAGAAGAACATCAAAGCTACCATCCTGAGAGAAACATAAGTAGTAAGGAGTCCCAATCGTAGCTCTATGGCTCCACACAATGTAGAAACATACTTGTAGTGTATGTAATGATCAAGACGGATCCATACTTAGCCAAACATGCATTAGGTTCTCCACGGGACTATGAGGAGCAACATGTGTGACATGATTCTCATTCCTTGAGAGGAGCATCAAAGTTACCATCCTGAGAGAAACATAAGTGGTAAGGAGTCCCAATCGTAGCTCTATGGCTCCACACAATGTAGAAACATACGTGTAGTGTATGTAATGATCAAGACGGACCCATACTTAGCCAAACATGCATTAGGTTCTCCATGGGACTATGAGGAGCAACATGTGTGACATGATTCTCATTCCTTGAGAGGAACATCAAAGTTACCATCCTGAGAGAAACATAAGTAGTAAGGAGTCCCAATCGTAGCTCTATGCCTCCACACAATGGAGGAACATACTTGTAGTGTATGTAATGATCATGACGGACCCATACTTAGCCAAACATGCATTAGGTTCTCCACGGGACTATGAGGAGCAACATGTGTGACATGATTCTCATTCCTTGAGAGGAACATCAAAGCTACCATCCTGAGAGAAACATAAGTAGTAAGGAGTCCCAATCGTAGCTCTATGGCTCCACACAATGTAGGAACATACTTGTAGTGTATGTAATGATCAAGACGGATCCATACTTAGCCAAACATGCATTAGGTTCTCCATGGGACTATGAGGAGCAACATGTGTGACATGATTCTCATTCCTCGAGAGGAACATCAAAGTTACCATCCTGAGAGAAACATAAGTAGTAAGGAGTCCCAATCGTAGATCTATGGCTCCACACAATGTAGAAACATACTTGTAGTGTATGTAATGATCAAGACGGACCCATACTTAGCCAAACATGCATTAGGTTCTCCATGGGACTATGAGGAGTAACATGTGTGACATGATTCTCATTCCTTGAGAGGAACATCAAAGCTACCATCCTGAGAGAAACATAAGTAGTAAGGAGTCCCAATCGTAGCTCTATGCCTCCACACAATGTAGGAACATACTTGTAGTGTATGTAATGATCAAGACGGACCCATACTTAGCCAAACATGCATTAGGTTCTCCACGGGACTATGAGGAGCAACATGTGTGACATGATTCTCATTCCTTGAGAGGAACATCAAAGTTACCATCCTGAGAGAAACATAAGTAGTAAGGAGTCCCAATCGTAGCTCTATGGCTCCACACAATGTAGAAACATACTTGTAGTGTATGTAATGATCAAGACGGACCCATCCTTAGCCAAACATGCATTAGGTTCTCCACGGGACTATGAGGAGCAACATGTGTGACATGATTCTCATTCCTTGAGAGGAACATCAAAGCTACCATCCTGAGAGAAACATAAGTAGTAAGGAGTCCCAATCGTAGCTCTATGGCTCCACACAATGTAGGAACATACTTGTAGTGTATGTAATGATGAAGACGGATCCATACTTAGCCAAACATGCATTAGGTTCTCCATGGGACTATGAGGAGCAACATGTGTGACATGATTCTCATTCCTCGAGAGGAACATCAAAGTTACCATCCTGAGAGAAACATAAGTAGTAAGGAGTCCCAATCGTAGATCTATGGCTCCACACAATGTAGAAACATACTTGTAGTGTATGTAATGATCAAGACGGATCCATACTTAGCCAAACATGCATTAGGTTCTCCACGGGACTATGAGGAGCAACATGTGTGACATGATTCTCATTCCTTGAGAGGAACATCAAAGCTACCATTCTGAGAGAAACATAAGTAGTAAGGAGTCCCAATCGTAGTTCTATGCCTCCACACAATGTAGAAACATACTTGTAGTGTATGTAATGATCAAGACGGACCCATACTTAGCCAAACATGCATTAGGTTCTCCACGGGACTATGAGGAGCAACATGTGTGACATGATTCTCATTCCTTGAGAGGAACATCAAAGTTACCATCCTGAGAGAAACATAAGTAGTAAGGAGTCCCAATCGTAGCTCTATGGCTCCACACAATGTAGAAACATACTTGTAGTGTATGTAATGATCAAGACGGACCCATACTTAGCCAAACATGCATTAGGTTCTCCACGGGACTATGAGGAGCAACATGTGTGACATGATTCTCATTCCTTGAGAGGAACATCAAAGCTACCATCCTGAGAGAAACATAAGTAGTAAGGAGTACCAATCGTAGCTCTATGGCTCCACACAATGTAGAAACATACTTGTAGTGTATGTAATGATCAAGACGGATCCATACTTAGCCAAACATGCATTAGGTTCTCCACGGGACTATGAGGAGCAACATGTGTGACATGATTCTCATTCCTTGAGAGGAACATCAAAGCTACCATCCTGAGAGAAACATAAGTAGTAAGGAGTCCCAATCGTAGCTCTATGGCTCCACACAATGTAGGAACATACTTGTAGTGTATGTAATGATCAAGACGGATCCATACTTAGCCAAACATGCATTAGGTTCTCCATGGGACTATGAGGAGCAACATGTGTGACATGATTCTCATTCCTCGAGAGGAACATCAAAGTTACCATCCTGAGAGAAACATAAGTAGTAAGGAGTCCCAATCGTAGATCTATGGCTCCACACAATGTAGAAACATACTTGTAGTGTATGTAATGATCAAGACGGACCCATACTTAGCCAAACATGCATTAGGTTCTCCATGGGACTATGAGGAGTAACATGTGTGACATGATTCTCATTCCTTGAGAGGAACATCAAAGCTACCATCCTGAGAGAAACATAAGTAGTAAGGAGTCCCAATCGTAGCTCTATGCCTCCACACAATGTAGGAACATACTTGTAGTGTATGTAATGATCAAGACGGACCCATACTTAGCCAAACATGCATTAGGTTCTCCACGGGACTATGAGGAGCAACATGTGTGACATGATTCTCATTCCTTGAGAGGAACATCAAAGTTACCATCCTGAGAGAAACATAAGTAGTAAGGAGTCCCAATCGTAGCTCTATGGCTCCACACAATGTAGAAACATACTTGTAGTGTATGTAATGATCAAGACGGACCCATCCTTAGCCAAACATGCATTAGGTTCTCCACGGGACTATGAGGAGCAACATGTGTGACATGATTCTCATTCCTTGAGAGGAACATCAAAGCTACCATCCTGAGAGAAACATAAGTAGTAAGGAGTCCCAATCGTAGCTCTATGGCTCCACACAATGTAGGAACATACTTGTAGTGTATGTAATGATGAAGACGGATCCATACTTAGCCAAACATGCATTAGGTTCTCCATGGGACTATGAGGAGCAACATGTGTGACATGATTCTCATTCCTCGAGAGGAACATCAAAGTTACCATCCTGAGAGAAACATAAGTAGTAAGGAGTCCCAATCGTAGATCTATGGCTCCACACAATGTAGAAACATACTTGTAGTGTATGTAATGATCAAGACGGATCCATACTTAGCCAAACATGCATTAGGTTCTCCACGGGACTATGAGGAGCAACATGTGTGACATGATTCTCATTCCTTGAGAGGAACATCAAAGCTACCATTCTGAGAGAAACATAAGTAGTAAGGAGTCCCAATCGTAGTTCTATGCCTCCACACAATGTAGAAACATACTTGTAGTGTATGTAATGATCAAGACGGACCCATACTTAGCCAAACATGCATTAGGTTCTCCACGGGACTATGAGGAGGAACATGTGTGACATGATTCTCATTCCTTGAGAGGAACATCAAAGTTACCATCCTGAGAGAAACATAAGTAGTAAGGAGTCCCAATCGTAGCTCTATGGCTCCACACAATGTAGAAACATACTTGTAGTGTATGTAATGATCAAGACGGACCCATACTTAGCCAAACATGCATTAGGTTCTCCACGGGACTATGAGGAGCAACATGTGTGAGATGATTCTCATTCCTTGAGAGGAACATCAAAGCTACCATCCTGAGAGAAACATAAGTAGTAAGGAGTACCAATCGTAGCTCTATGGCTCCACACAATGTAGAAACATACTTGTAGTGTATGTAATGATCAAGACGGATCCATACTTAGCCAAACATGCATTAGGTTCTCCACGGGACTATGAGGAGCAACATGTGTGACATGATTCTCATTCCTTGAGAGGAACATCAAAGTTACCATCCTGAGAGAAACATAAGTGGTAAGGAGTCCCAATCGTAGCTCTATGGCTCCACACAATGTAGAAACATACTTGTAGTGTATGTAATGATCAAGACGGACCCATACTTAGCCAAATATGCATTAGGTTCTCCATGGGACTATGAGGAGCAACATGTGTGACATGATTCTCATTCCTTGAGAGGAACATCAAAGCTACCATCCTGAGAGAAACATAAGTAGTAAGGAGTCCTAATCGTAGCTCTATGCCTCCACACAATGTAGAAACATACATGTAGTGTATGTAATGATCAAGACGGATCCATACTTAGCCAAACATGCATTAGGTTCTCCACGGGACTATGAGGAGCAACATGTGTGACATGATTCTCATTCCTTGAGAGGAACATCAAAGCTACCATCCTGAGAGAAACATAAGTAGTAAGGAGTCCCAATCGTAGCTCTATGGCTCCACACAATGTAGAAACATACTTGTAGTGTATGTAATGATCAAGACGGATCCATACTTAGCCAAACATGCATTAGGTTCTCCACGGGACTATGAGGAGCAACATGTGTGACATGATTCTCATTCCTTGAGAGGAACATCAAAGTTACCATCCTGAGAGAAACATAAGTAGTAAGGAGTCCCAATCGTAGCTCTATGGCTCCACACAATGTAGAAACATACTTGTAGTGTATGTAATGATCAAGACGGACCCATACTTAGCCAAACATGCATTAGGTTCTCCACGGGACTATGAGGAGCAACATGTGTGACATGATTCTCATTCCTTGAGAGGAACATCAAAGCTACCATCCTGAGTGAAACATAAGTAGTAAGGAGTCCCAATCGTAGCTCTATGCCTCCACACAATGGAGGAACATACTTGTAGTGTATGTAATGATCATGACGGACCCATACTTAGCCAAACATGCATAAGGTTCTCCACGGGACTATGAGGAGCAACATGTGTGACATGATTCTCATTCCTTGAGAGGAACATCAAAGCTACCATCCTGAGAGAAACATAAGTAGTAAGGAGTCCCAATCGTAGCTCTATGGCTCCACACAATGTAGGAACATACTTGTAGTGTATGTAATGATCAAGACGGATCCATACTTAGCCAAACATGCATTAGGTTCTCCATGGGACTATGAGGAGCAACATGTGTGACATGATTCTCATTCCTCGAGAGGAACATCAAAGTTACCATCCTGAGAGAAACATAAGTAGTAAGGAGTCCCAATCGTAGATCTATGGCTCCACACAATGTAGAAACATACTTGTAGTGTCTGTAATGATCAAGACGGACCCATACTTAGCCAAACATGCATTAGGTTCTCCACGGGACTATGAGGAGCAACATGTGTGACATGATTCTCATTCCTTGAGAGGAACATCAAAGCTACCATTCTGAGAGAAACATAAGTAGTAAGGAGTCCCAATCGTAGTTCTATGCCTCCACACAATGTAGAAACATACTTGTAGTGTATGTAATGATCAAGACGGACCCATACTTAGCCAAACATGCATTAGGTTCTCCACGGGACTATGAGGAGCAACATGTGTGACATGATTCTCATTCCTTGAGAGGAACATCAAAGTTACCATCCTGAGAGAAACATAAGTAGTAAGGAGTCCCAATCGTAGCTCTATGGCTCCACACAATGTAGAAACATACTTGTAGTGTATGTAATGATCAAGACGGACCCATACTTAGCCAAACATGCATTAGGTTCTCCACGGGACTATGAGGAGCAACATGTGTGACATGATTCTCATTCCTTGAGAGGAACATCAAAGCTACCATCCTGAGAGAAACATAAGTAGTAAGGAGTACCAATCGTAGCTCTATGGCTCCACACAATGTAGAAACATACTTGTAGTGTATGTAATGATCAAGACGGATCCATACTTAGCCAAACATGCATTAGGTTCTCCACGGGACTATGAGGAGCAACATGTGTGACATGATTCTCATTCCTTGAGAGGAACATCAAAGTTACCATCCTGAGAGAAACATAAGTGGTAAGGAGTCCCAATCGTAGCTCTATGGCTCCACACAATGTAGAAACATACTTGTAGTGTATGTAATGATCAAGACGGACCCATACTTAGCCAAATATGCATTAGGTTCTCCATGGGACTATGAGGAGCAACATGTGTGACATGATTCTCATTCCTTGAGAGGAACATCAAAGTTACCATCCTGAGAGAAACATAAGTAGTAAGGAGTACCAATCGTAGCTCTATGGCTCCACACAATGTAGAAACATACTTGTAGTGTATGTAATGATCAAGACGGATCCATACTTAGCCAAACATGCATTAGGTTCTCCACGGGACTATGAGGAGCAACATGTGTGACATGATTCTCATTCCTTGAGAGGAACATCAAAGTTACCATCCTGAGAGAAACATAAGTGGTAAGGAGTCCCAATCGTAGCTCTATGGCTCCACACAATGTAGAAACATACTTGTAGTGTATGTAATGATCAAGACGGACCCATACTTAGCCAAATATGCATTAGGTTCTCCATGGGACTATGAGGAGCAACATGTGTGACATGATTCTCATTCCTCGAGAGGAACATCAAAGTTACCATCCTGAGAGAAACATAAGTAGTAAGGAGTCCCAATCGTAGATCTATGGCTCCACACAATGTAGAAACATACTTGTAGTGTATGTAATGATCAAGACGGACCCATACTTAGCCAAACATGCATTAGGTTCTCCACGGGACTATGAGGAGCAACATGTGTGACATGATTCTCATTCCTTGAGAGGAACATCAAAGCTACCATTCTGAGAGAAACATAAGTAGTAAGGAGTCCCAATCGTAGTTCTATGCCTCCACACAATGTAGAAACATACTTGTAGTGTATGTAATGATCAAGACGGACCCATACTTAGCCAAACATGCATTAGGTTCTCCACGGGACTATGAGGAGCAACATGTGTGACATGATTCTCATTCCTTGAGAGGAACATCAAAGTTACCATCCTGAGAGAAACATAAGTAGTAAGGAGTCCCAATCGTAGCTCTATGGCTCCACACAATGTAGAAACATACTTGTAGTGTATGTAATGATCAAGACAGACCCATACTTAGCCAAACATGCATTAGGTTCTCCACGGGACTATGAGGAGCAACATGTGTGACATGATTCTCATTCCTTGAGAGGAACATCAAAGCTACCATCCTGAGAGAAACATAAGTAGTAAGGAGTACCAATCGTAGCTCTATGGCTCCACACAATGTAGAAACATACTTGTAGTGTATGTAATGATCAAGACGGATCCATACTTAGCCAAACATGCATTAGGTTCTCCACGGGACTATGAGGAGCAACATGTGTGACATGATTCTCATTCCTTGAGAGGAACATCAAAGTTACCATCCTGAGAGAAACATAAGTGGTAAGGAGTCCCAATCGTAGCTCTATGGCTCCACACAATGTAGAAACATACTTGTAGTGTATGTAATGATCAAGACAGACCCATACTTAGCCAAATATGCATTAGGTTCTCCATGGGACTATGAGGAGCAACATGTGTGACATGATTCTCATTCCTTGAGAGGAACATCAAAGCTACCATCCTGAGAGAAACATAAGTAGTAAGGAGTCCTAATCGTAGCTCTATGCCTCCACACAATGTAGAAACATAAATGTAGTGTATGTAATGATCAAGACGGATCCATACTTAGCCAAACATGCATTAGGTTCTCCACGGGAGTATGAGGAGCAACATGTGTGACATGATTCTCATTCCTTGAGAGGAACATCAAAGCTACCATCCTGAGAGAAACATAAGTAGTAAGGAGTCCCAATCGTAGCTCTATGGCTCCACACAATGTAGAAACATACTTGTAGTGTATGTAATGATCAAGACGGATCCATACTTAGCCAAACATGCATTAGGTTCTCCACGGGACTATGAGGAGCAACATGTGTGACATGATTCTCATTCCTTGAGAGGAACATCAAAGTTACCATCCTGAGAGAAACATAAGTAGTAAGGAGTCCCAATCGTAGCTCTATGGCTCCACACAATGTAGAAACATACTTGTAGTGTATGTAATGATCAAGACGGACCCATACTTAGCCAAACATGCATTAGGTTCTCCACGGGACTATGAGGAGCAACATGTGTGACATGATTCTCATTCCTTGAGAGGAACATCAAAGCTACCATCCTGAGAGAAACATAAGTAGTAAGGAGTACCAATCGTAGCTCTATGGCTCCACACAATGTAGAAACATACTTGTAGTGTATGTAATGATCAAGACGGATCCATACTTAGCCAAACATGCATTAGGTTCTCCACGGGACTATGAGGAGCAATATGTGTGACATGATTCTCATTCCTTGAGAGGAACATCAAAGTTACCATCCTGAGAGAAACATAAGTGGTAAGGAGTCCCAATCGTAGCTCTATGGCTCCACACAATGTAGAAACATACTTGTAGTGTATGTAATGATCAAGACGGACCCATACTTAGCCAAATATGCATTAGGTTCTCCATGGGACTATGAGGAGCAACATGTGTGACATGATTCTCATTCCTTGAGAGGAACATCAAAGTTACCATCCTGAGAGAAACATAAGTAGTAAGGAGTACCAATCGTAGCTCTATGGCTCCACACAATGTAGAAACATACTTGTAGTGTATGTAATGATCAAGACGGACCCATACTTAGCCAAACATGCATTAGGTTCTCCACGGGACTATGAGGAGCAACATGTGTGACATGATTCTCATTCCTTGAGAGGAACATCAAAGCTACCATCCTGAGAGAAACATAAGTAGTAAGGAGTACCAATCGTAGCTCTATGGCTCCACACAATGTAGAAACATACTTGTAGTGTATGTAATGATCAAGACGGATCCATACTTAGCCAAACATGCATTAGGTTCTCCACGGGACTATGAGGAGCAACATGTGTGACATGATTCTCATTCCTTGAGAGGAACATCAAAGTTACCATCCTGAGAGAAACATAAGTGGTAAGGAGTCCCAATCGTAGCTCTATGGCTCCACACAATGTAGAAACATACTTGTAGTGTATGTAATGATCAAGACGGACCCATACTTAGCCAAATATGCATTAGGTTCTCCATGGGACTATGAGGAGCAACATGTGTGACATGATTCTCATTCCTTGAGAGGAACATCAAAGCTACCATCCTGAGAGAAACATAAGTAGTAAGGAGTCCTAATCGTAGCTCTATGCCTCCACACAATGTAGAAACATACATGTAGTGTATGTAATGATCAAGACGGATCCATACTTAGCCAAACATGCATTAGGTTCTCCACGGGACTATGAGGAGCAACATGTGTGACATGATTCTCATTCCTTGAGAGGAACATCAAAGCTACCATCCTGAGAGAAACATAAGTAGTAAGGAGTCCCAATCGTAGCTCTATGGCTCCACACAATGTAGAAACATACTTGTAGTGTATGT
Organism: Erythrophleum ivorense; assembly: GCA_026724425.1. Lineage (NCBI taxonomy): Eukaryota > Viridiplantae > Streptophyta > Magnoliopsida > Fabales > Fabaceae > Erythrophleum > Erythrophleum ivorense. The sequence goes on along the minus strand of JAIUCV010000066.1, from coordinate 9,178,034 downwards.
AATGATCAAGACGGATCCATACTTAGCCAAACATGCATTAGGTTCTCCACGGGACTATGAGGAGCAACATGTGTGACATGATTCTCATTCCTTGAGAGGAACATCAAAGTTACCATCCTGAGAGAAACATAAGTAGTAAGGAGTCCCAATCGTAGCTCTATGGCTCCACACAATGTAGAAACATACTTGTAGTGTATGTAATGATCAAGACGGACCCATACTTAGCCAAACATGCATTAGGTTCTCCACGGGACTATGAGGAGCAACATGTGTGACATGATTCTCATTCCTTGAGAGGAACATCAAAGCTACCATCCTGAGTGAAACATAAGTAGTAAGGAGTCCCAATCGTAGCTCTATGCCTCCACACAATGGAGGAACATACTTGTAGTGTATGTAATGATCATGACGGACCCATACTTAGCCAAACATGCATAAGGTTCTCCACGGGACTATGAGGAGCAACATGTGTGACATGATTCTCATTCCTTGAGAGGAACATCAAAGCTACCATCCTGAGAGAAACATAAGTAGTAAGGAGTCCCAATCGTAGCTCTATGGCTCCACACAATGTAGGAACATACTTGTAGTGTATGTAATGATCAAGACGGATCCATACTTAGCCAAACATGCATTAGGTTCTCCATGGGACTATGAGGAGCAACATGTGTGACATGATTCTCATTCCTCGAGAGGAACATCAAAGTTACCATCCTGAGAGAAACATAAGTAGTAAGGAGTCCCAATCGTAGATCTATGGCTCCACACAATGTAGAAACATACTTGTAGTGTCTGTAATGATCAAGACGGACCCATACTTAGCCAAACATGCATTAGGTTCTCCACGGGACTATGAGGAGCAACATGTGTGACATGATTCTCATTCCTTGAGAGGAACATCAAAGCTACCATTCTGAGAGAAACATAAGTAGTAAGGAGTCCCAATCGTAGTTCTATGCCTCCACACAATGTAGAAACATACTTGTAGTGTATGTAATGATCAAGACGGACCCATACTTAGCCAAACATGCATTAGGTTCTCCACGGGACTATGAGGAGCAACATGTGTGACATGATTCTCATTCCTTGAGAGGAACATCAAAGTTACCATCCTGAGAGAAACATAAGTAGTAAGGAGTCCCAATCGTAGCTCTATGGCTCCACACAATGTAGAAACATACTTGTAGTGTATGTAATGATCAAGACGGACCCATACTTAGCCAAACATGCATTAGGTTCTCCACGGGACTATGAGGAGCAACATGTGTGACATGATTCTCATTCCTTGAGAGGAACATCAAAGCTACCATCCTGAGAGAAACATAAGTAGTAAGGAGTACCAATCGTAGCTCTATGGCTCCACACAATGTAGAAACATACTTGTAGTGTATGTAATGATCAAGACGGATCCATACTTAGCCAAACATGCATTAGGTTCTCCACGGGACTATGAGGAGCAACATGTGTGACATGATTCTCATTCCTTGAGAGGAACATCAAAGTTACCATCCTGAGAGAAACATAAGTGGTAAGGAGTCCCAATCGTAGCTCTATGGCTCCACACAATGTAGAAACATACTTGTAGTGTATGTAATGATCAAGACGGACCCATACTTAGCCAAATATGCATTAGGTTCTCCATGGGACTATGAGGAGCAACATGTGTGACATGATTCTCATTCCTTGAGAGGAACATCAAAGTTACCATCCTGAGAGAAACATAAGTAGTAAGGAGTACCAATCGTAGCTCTATGGCTCCACACAATGTAGAAACATACTTGTAGTGTATGTAATGATCAAGACGGATCCATACTTAGCCAAACATGCATTAGGTTCTCCACGGGACTATGAGGAGCAACATGTGTGACATGATTCTCATTCCTTGAGAGGAACATCAAAGTTACCATCCTGAGAGAAACATAAGTGGTAAGGAGTCCCAATCGTAGCTCTATGGCTCCACACAATGTAGAAACATACTTGTAGTGTATGTAATGATCAAGACGGACCCATACTTAGCCAAATATGCATTAGGTTCTCCATGGGACTATGAGGAGCAACATGTGTGACATGATTCTCATTCCTCGAGAGGAACATCAAAGTTACCATCCTGAGAGAAACATAAGTAGTAAGGAGTCCCAATCGTAGATCTATGGCTCCACACAATGTAGAAACATACTTGTAGTGTATGTAATGATCAAGACGGACCCATACTTAGCCAAACATGCATTAGGTTCTCCACGGGACTATGAGGAGCAACATGTGTGACATGATTCTCATTCCTTGAGAGGAACATCAAAGCTACCATTCTGAGAGAAACATAAGTAGTAAGGAGTCCCAATCGTAGTTCTATGCCTCCACACAATGTAGAAACATACTTGTAGTGTATGTAATGATCAAGACGGACCCATACTTAGCCAAACATGCATTAGGTTCTCCACGGGACTATGAGGAGCAACATGTGTGACATGATTCTCATTCCTTGAGAGGAACATCAAAGTTACCATCCTGAGAGAAACATAAGTAGTAAGGAGTCCCAATCGTAGCTCTATGGCTCCACACAATGTAGAAACATACTTGTAGTGTATGTAATGATCAAGACAGACCCATACTTAGCCAAACATGCATTAGGTTCTCCACGGGACTATGAGGAGCAACATGTGTGACATGATTCTCATTCCTTGAGAGGAACATCAAAGCTACCATCCTGAGAGAAACATAAGTAGTAAGGAGTACCAATCGTAGCTCTATGGCTCCACACAATGTAGAAACATACTTGTAGTGTATGTAATGATCAAGACGGATCCATACTTAGCCAAACATGCATTAGGTTCTCCACGGGACTATGAGGAGCAACATGTGTGACATGATTCTCATTCCTTGAGAGGAACATCAAAGTTACCATCCTGAGAGAAACATAAGTGGTAAGGAGTCCCAATCGTAGCTCTATGGCTCCACACAATGTAGAAACATACTTGTAGTGTATGTAATGATCAAGACAGACCCATACTTAGCCAAATATGCATTAGGTTCTCCATGGGACTATGAGGAGCAACATGTGTGACATGATTCTCATTCCTTGAGAGGAACATCAAAGCTACCATCCTGAGAGAAACATAAGTAGTAAGGAGTCCTAATCGTAGCTCTATGCCTCCACACAATGTAGAAACATAAATGTAGTGTATGTAATGATCAAGACGGATCCATACTTAGCCAAACATGCATTAGGTTCTCCACGGGAGTATGAGGAGCAACATGTGTGACATGATTCTCATTCCTTGAGAGGAACATCAAAGCTACCATCCTGAGAGAAACATAAGTAGTAAGGAGTCCCAATCGTAGCTCTATGGCTCCACACAATGTAGAAACATACTTGTAGTGTATGTAATGATCAAGACGGATCCATACTTAGCCAAACATGCATTAGGTTCTCCACGGGACTATGAGGAGCAACATGTGTGACATGATTCTCATTCCTTGAGAGGAACATCAAAGTTACCATCCTGAGAGAAACATAAGTAGTAAGGAGTCCCAATCGTAGCTCTATGGCTCCACACAATGTAGAAACATACTTGTAGTGTATGTAATGATCAAGACGGACCCATACTTAGCCAAACATGCATTAGGTTCTCCACGGGACTATGAGGAGCAACATGTGTGACATGATTCTCATTCCTTGAGAGGAACATCAAAGCTACCATCCTGAGAGAAACATAAGTAGTAAGGAGTACCAATCGTAGCTCTATGGCTCCACACAATGTAGAAACATACTTGTAGTGTATGTAATGATCAAGACGGATCCATACTTAGCCAAACATGCATTAGGTTCTCCACGGGACTATGAGGAGCAACATGTGTGACATGATTCTCATTCCTTGAGAGGAACATCAAAGTTACCATCCTGAGAGAAACATAAGTGGTAAGGAGTCCCAATCGTAGCTCTATGGCTCCACACAATGTAGAAACATACTTGTAGTGTATGTAATGATCAAGACGGACCCATACTTAGCCAAATATGCATTAGGTTCTCCATGGGACTATGAGGAGCAACATGTGTGACATGATTCTCATTCCTTGAGAGGAACATCAAAGTTACCATCCTGAGAGAAACATAAGTAGTAAGGAGTACCAATCGTAGCTCTATGGCTCCACACAATGTAGAAACATACTTGTAGTGTATGTAATGATCAAGACGGATCCATACTTAGCCAAACATGCATTAGGTTCTCCACGGGACTATGAGGAGCAACATGTGTGACATGATTCTCATTCCTTGAGAGGAACATCAAAGTTACCATCCTGAGAGAAACATAAGTGGTAAGGAGTCCCAATCGTAGCTCTATGGCTCCACACAATGTAGAAACATACTTGTAGTGTATGTAATGATCAAGACGGACCCATACTTAGCCAAATATGCATTAGGTTCTCCATGGGACTATGAGGAGCAACATGTGTGACATGATTCTCATTCCTCGAGAGGAACATCAAAGTTACCATCCTGAGAGAAACATAAGTAGTAAGGAGTCCCAATCGTAGATCTATGGCTCCACACAATGTAGAAACATACTTGTAGTGTATGTAATGATCAAGACGGACCCATACTTAGCCAAACATGCATTAGGTTCTCCACGGGACTATGAGGAGCAACATGTGTGACATGATTCTCATTCCTTGAGAGGAACATCAAAGCTACCATTCTGAGAGAAACATAAGTAGTAAGGAGTCCCAATCGTAGTTCTATGCCTCCACACAATGTAGAAACATACTTGTAGTGTATGTAATGATCAAGACGGACCCATACTTAGCCAAACATGCATTAGGTTCTCCACGGGACTATGAGGAGCAACATGTGTGACATGATTCTCATTCCTTGAGAGGAACATCAAAGCTACCATTCTGAGAGAAACATAAGTAGTAAGGAGTCCCAATCGTAGTTCTATGCCTCCACACAATGTAGAAACATACTTGTAGTGTATGTAATGATCAAGACGGACCCATACTTAGCCAAACATGCATTAGGTTCTCCACGGGACTATGAGGAGCAACATGTGTGACATGATTCTCATTCCTTGAGAGGAACATCAAAGCTACCATCCTGAGAGAAACATAAGTAGTAAGGAGTACCAATCGTAGCTCTATGGCTCCACACAATGTAGAAACATACTTGTAGTGTATGTAATGATCAAGACGGACCCATACTTAGCCAAATATGCATTAGGTTCTCCATGGGACTATGAGGAGCAACATGTGTGACATGATTCTCATTCCTTGAGAGGAACATCAAAGCTACCATCCTGAGAGAAACATAAGTAGTAAGGAGTCCTAATCGTAGCTCTATGCCTCCACACAATGTAGAAACATACATGTAGTGTATGTAATGATCAAGACGGATCCATACTTAGCCAAACATGCATTAGGTTCTCCACGGGAGTATGAGGAGCAACATGTGTGACATGATTCTCATTCCTTGAGAGGAACATCAAAGCTACCATCCTGAGAGAAACATAAGTAGTAAGGAGTCCCAATCGTAGCTCTATGGCTCCACACAATGTAGAAACATACTTGTAGTGTATGTAATGATCAAGACGGATCCATACTTAGCCAAACATGCATTAGGTTCTCCACGGGACTATGAGGAGCAACATGTGTGACATGATTCTCATTCCTTGAGAGGAACATCAAAGTTACCATCCTGAGAGAAACATAAGTAGTAAGGAGTCCCAATCGTAGCTCTATGGCTCCACACAATGTAGAAACATACTTGTAGTGTATGTAATGATCAAGACGGACCCATACTTAGCCAAACATGCATTAGGTTCTCCACGGGACTATGAGGAGCAACATGTGTGACATGATTCTCATTCCTTGAGAGGAACATCAAAGCTACCATCCTGAGAGAAACATAAGTAGTAAGGAGTCCCAATCGTAGCTCTATGCCTCCACACAATGGAGGAACATACTTGTAGTGTATGTAATGATCATGACGGACCCATACTTAGCCAAACATGCATTAGGTTCTCCACGGGACTATGAGGAGCAACATGTGTGACATGATTCTCATTCCTTGAGAGGAACATCAAAGCTACCATCCTGAGAGAAACATAAGTAGTAAGGAGTCCCAATCGTAGCTCTATGGCTCCACACAATGTAGAAACATACTTGTAGTGTATGTAATGATCAAGACGGACCCATACTTAGCCAAACATGCATTAGGTTCTCCACGGGACTATGAGGAGCAACATGTGTGACATGATTCTCATTCCTTGAGAGGAACATCAAAGCTACCATCCTGAGAGAAACATAAGTAGTAAGGAGTACCAATCGTAGCTCTATGGCTCCACACAATGTAGAAACATACTTGTAGTGTATGTAATGATCAAGACGGATCCATACTTAGCCAAACATGCATTAGGTTCTCCACGGGACTATGAGGAGCAACATGTGTGACATGATTCTCATTCCTTGAGAGGAACATCAAAGTTACCATCCTGAGAGAAACATAAGTGGTAAGGAGTCCCAATCGTAGCTCTATGGCTCCACACAATGTAGAAACATACTTGTAGTGTATGTAATGATCAAGACGGACCCATACTTAGCCAAATATGCATTAGGTTCTCCATGGGACTATGAGGAGCAACATGTGTGACATGATTCTCATTCCTTGAGAGGAACATCAAAGCTACCATCCTGAGAGAAACATAAGTAGTAAGGAGTCCTAATCGTAGCTCTATGCCTCCACACAATGTAGAAACATACATGTAGTGTATGTAATGATCAAGACGGATCCATACTTAGCCAAACATGCATTAGGTTCTCCACGGGAGTATGAGGAGCAACATGTGTGACATGATTCTCATTCCTTGAGAGGAACATCAAAGCTACCATCCTGAGAGAAACATAAGTAGTAAGGAGTCCCAATCGTAGCTCTATGGCTCCACACAATGTAGAAACATACTTGTAGTGTATGTAATGATCAAGACGGATCCATACTTAGCCAAACATGCATTAGGTTCTCCACGGGACTATGAGGAGCAACATGTGTGACATGATTCTCATTCCTTGAGAGGAACATCAAAGTTACCATCCTGAGAGAAACATAAGTAGTAAGGAGTCCCAATCGTAGCTCTATGGCTCCACACAATGTAGAAACATACTTGTAGTGTATGTAATGATCAAGACGGACCCATACTTAGCCAAACATGCATTAGGTTCTCCACGGGACTATGAGGAGCAACATGTGTGACATGATTCTCATTCCTTGAGAGGAACATCAAAGCTACCATCCTGAGAGAAACATAAGTAGTAAGGAGTCCCAATCGTAGCTCTATGCCTCCACACAATGGAGGAACATACTTGTAGTGTATGTAATGATCATGACGGACCCATACTTAGCCAAACATGCATTAGGTTCTCCACGGGACTATGAGGAGCAACATGTGTGACATGATTCTCATTCCTTGAGAGGAACATCAAAGCTACCATCCTGAGAGAAACATAAGTAGTAAGGAGTCCCAATCGTAGCTCTATGGCTCCACACAATGTAGGAACATACTTGTAGTGTATGTAAAGATCAAGACGGATCCATACTTAGCCAAACATGCATTAGGTTCTCCATGGGACTATGAGGAGCAACATGTGTGACATGATTCTCATTCCTCGAGAGGAACATCAAAGTTACCATCCTGAGAGAAACATAAGTAGTAAGGAGTCCCAATCGTAGATCTATGGCTCCACACAATGTAGAAACATACTTGTAGTGTATGTAATGATCAAGACGGACCCATACTTAGCCAAACATGCATTAGGTTCTCCACGGGACTATGAGGAGCAACATGTGTGACATGATTCTCATTCCTTGAGAGGAACATCAAAGCTACCATTCTGAGAGAAACATAAGTAGTAAGGAGTCCCAATCGTAGTTCTATGCCTCCACACAATGTAGAAACATACTTGTAGTGTATGTAATGATCAAGACGGACCCATACTTAGCCAAACATGCATTAGGTTCTGCACGGGACTATGAGGAGCAACATGTGTGACATGATTCTCATTCCTTGAGAGGAACATCAAAGTTACCATCCTGAGAGAAACATAAGTAGTAAGGAGTCCCAATCGTAGCTCTATGGCTCCACACAATGTAGAAACATACTTGTAGTGTATGTAATGATCAAGACGGACCCATACTTAGCCAAACATGCATTAGGTTCTCCACGGGACTATGAGGAGCAACATGTGTGACATGATTCTCATTCCTTGAGAGGAACATCAAAGCTACCATCCTGAGAGAAACATAAGTAGTAAGGAGTACCAATCGTAGCTCTATGGCTCCACACAATGTAGAAACATACTTGTAGTGTATGTAATGATCAAGACGGATCCATACTTAGCCAAACATGCATTAGGTTCTCCACGGGACTATGAGGAGCAACATGTGTGACATGATTCTCATTCCTTGAGAGGAACATCAAAGTTACCATCCTGAGAGAAACATAAGTGGTAAGGAGTCCCAATCGTAGCTCTATGGCTCCACACAATGTAGAAACATACTTGTAGTGTATGTAATGATCAAGACGGACCCATACTTAGCCAAATATGCATTAGGTTCTCCATGGGACTATGAGGAGCAACATGTGTGACATGATTCTCATTCCTTGAGAGGAACATCAAAGCTACCATCCTGAGAGAAACATAAGTAGTAAGGAGTCCTAATCGTAGCTCTATGCCTCCTTACAATGTAGAAACATACATGTAGTGTATGTAATGATCAAGACGGATCCATACTTAGCCAAACATGCATTAGGTTCTCCACGGGACTATGAGGAGCAACATGTGTGACATGATTCTCATTCCTTGAGAGGAACATCAAAGTTACCATCCTGAGAGAAACATAAGTAGTAAGGAGTCCCAATCGTAGCTCTATGGCTCCACACAATGTAGAAACATACTTGTAGTGTATCTAATGATCAAGACGGACCCATACTTAGCCAAACATGCATTAGGTTCTCCACGGGACTATGAGGAGCAACATGTGTGACATGATTCTCATTCCTTGAGAGGAACATCAAAGCTACCATCCTGAGAGAAACATAAGTAGTAAGGAGTCCCAATCGTAGCTCTATGCCTCCACACAATGGAGGAACATACTTGTAGTGTATGTAATGATCATGACGGACCCATACTTAGCCAAACATGCATTAGGTTCTCCACGGGACTATGAGGAGCAACATGTGTGACATGATTCTCATTCCTTGAGAGGAACATCAAAGCTACCATCCTGAGAGAAACATAAGTAGTAAGGAGTCCCAATCGTAGCTCTATGGCTCCACACAATGTAGGAACATACTTGTAGTGTATGTAATGATCAAGACGGATCCATACTTAGCCAAACATGCATTAGGTTCTCCATGGGACTATGAGGAGCAACATGTGTGACATGATTCTCATTCCTCGAGAGGAACATCAAAGTTACCATCCTGAGAGAAACATAAGTAGTAAGGAGTCCCAATCGTAGATCTATGGCTCCACACAATGTAGAAACATAATTGTAGTGTATGTAATGATCAAGACGGACCCATACTTAGCCAAACATGCATTAGGTTCTCCACGGGACTATGAGGAGCAACATGTGTGACATGATTCTCATTCCTTGAGAGGAACATCAAAGCTACCATTCTGAGAGAAACATAAGTAGTAAGCAGTCCCAATCGTAGTTCTATGCCTCCACACAATTTAGAAACATACTTGTAGTGTATGTAATGATCAAGACAGACCCATACTTAGCCAAACATGCATTAGGTTCTCCACGGGACTATGAGGAGCAACATGTGTGACATGATTCTCATTCCTTGAGAGGAACATCAAAGTTACCATCCTGAGAGAAACATAAGTGGTAAGGAGTCCCAATCGTAGCTCTATGGCTCCACACAATGTAGAAACATACTTGTAGTGTATGTAATGATCAAGACTGACCCATACTTAGCCAAACATGCATTAGGTTCTCCACGGGACTATGAGGAGCAACATGTGTGACATGATTCTCATTCCTTGAGAGGAACATCAAAGTTACCATCCTGAGAGAAACATAAGTGGTAAGGAGTCCCAATCGTAGCTCTATGGCTCCACACAATGTAGAAACATACTTGTAGTGTATGTAATGATCAAGACGGACCCATACTTAGCCAAATATGCATTAGGTTCTCCATGGGACTATGAGGAGCAACATGTGTGACATGATTCTCATTCCTTGAGAGGAACATCAAAGCTACCATCCTGAGAGAAACATAAGTAGTAAGGAGTCCTAATCGTAGCTCTATGCCTCCTTACAATGTAGAAACATACATGTAGTGTATGTAATGATCAAGTCGGATCCATACTTACCCAAACATGCATTAGGTTCTCCACGGGACTATGAGGAGCAACATGTGTGACATGATTCTCATTCCTTGAGAGGAACATCAAAGCTACCATCCTGAGAGAAACATAAGTAGTAAGGAGTCCCAATCGTAGCTCTATGGCTCCACACAATGTAGAAACATACTTGTAGTGTATGTAATGATCAAGACGGATCCATACTTAGCCAAACATGCATTAGGTTCTCCACGGGACTATGAGGAGCAACATGTGTGACATGATTCTCATTCCTTGAGAGGAACATCAAAGTTACCATCCTGAGAGAAACATAAGTAGTAAGGAGTCCCAATCGTAGCTCTATGGCTCCACACAATGTAGAAACATACTTGTAGTGTATGTAATGATCAAGACGGACCCATACTTAGCCAAACATGCATTAGGTTCTCCACGGGACTATGAGGAGCAACATGTGTGACATGATTCTCATTCCTTGAGAGGAACATCAAAGCTACCATCCTGAGAGAAACATAAGTAGTAAGGAGTACCAATCGTAGCTCTATGGCTCCACACAATGTAGAAACATACTTGTAGTGTATGTAATGATCAAGACGGATCCATACTTAGCCAAACATGCATTAGGTTCTCCACGGGACTATGAGGAGCAACATGTGTGATTCTCATTCCTTGAGAGGAACATCAAAGTTACCATCCTGAGAGAAACATAAGTAGTAAGGAGTCCCAATCGTAGCTCTATGGCTCCACACAATGTAGAAACATACTTGTAGTGTATGTAATGATCAAGACGGACCCATACTTAGCCAAACATGCATTAGGTTCTCCACGGGACTATGAGGAGCAACATGTGTGACATGATTCTCATTCCTTGAGAGGAACATCAAAGCTACCATCCTGAGTGAAACATAAGTAGTAAGGAGTCCCAATCGTAGCTCTATGCCTCCACACAATGGAGGAACATACTTGTAGTGTATGTAATGATCATGACGGACCCATACTTAGCCAAACATGCATTAGGTTCTCCACAGGACTATGAGGAGCAACATGTGTGACATGATTCTCATTCCTTGAGAGGAACATCAAAGTTACCATCCTGAGAGAAACATAAGTAGTAAGGAGTCCCAATCGTAGCTCTATGGCTCCACACAATGTAGAAACATACTTGTAGTGTATGTAATGATCAAGACGGACCCATACTTAGCCAAACATGCATTAGGTTCTCCACGGGACTATGAGGAGCAACATGTGTGACATGATTCTCATTCCTTGAGAGGAACATCAAAGCTACCATCCTGAGAGAAACATAAGTAGTAAGGAGTACCAATCGTAGCTCTATGGCTCCACACAATGTAGAAACATACTTGTAGTGTATGTAATGATCAAGACGGATCCATACTTAGCCAAACATGCATTAGGTTCTCCACGGGACTATGAGGAGCAACATGTGTGACATGATTCTCATTCCTTGAGAGGAACATCAAAGTTACCATCCTGAGAGAAACATAAGTGGTAAGGAGTCCCAATCGTAGCTCTATGGCTCCACACAATGTAGAAACATACTTGTAGTGTATGTAATGATCAAGACGGACCCATACTTAGCCAAATATGCATTAGGTTCTCCATGGGACTATGAGGAGCAACATGTGTGACATGATTCTCATTCCTTGAGAGGAACATCAAAGCTACCATCCTGAGAGAAACATAAGTAGTAAGGAGTCCTAATCGTAGCTCTATGCCTCCACACAATGTAGAAACATACATGTAGTGTATGTAATGATCAAGACGGATCCATACTTAGCCAAACATGCATTAGGTTCTCCACGGGACTATGAGGAGCAACATGTGTGACATGATTCTCATTCCTTGAGAGGAACATCAAAGCTACCATCCTGAGAGAAACATAAGTAGTAAGGAGTCCCAATCGTAGCTCTATGGCTCCACACAATGTAGAAACATACTTGTAGTGTATGTAATGATCAAGACGGATCCATACTTAGCCAAACATGCATTAGGTTCTCCACGGGACTATGAGGAGCAACATGTGTGACATGATTCTCATTCCTTGAGAGGAACATCAAAGTTACCATCCTGAGAGAAACATAAGTAGTAAGGAGTCCCAATCGTAGCTCTATGGCTCCACACAATGTAGAAACATACTTGTAGTGTATGTAATGATCAAGACGGACCCATACTTAGCCAAACATGCATTAGGTTCTCCACGGGACTATGAGGAGCAACATGTGTGACATGATTCTCATTCCTTGAGAGGAACATCAAAGCTACCATCCTGAGTGAAACATAAGTAGTAAGGAGTCCCAATCGTAGCTCTATGCCTCCACACAATGGAGGAACATACTTGTAGTGTATGTAATGATCATGACGGACCCATACTTAGCCAAACATGCATTAGGTTCTCCACGGGACTATGAGGAGCAACATGTGTGACATGATTCTCATTCCTTGAGAGGAACATCAAAGCTACCATCCTGAGAGAAACATAAGTAGTAAGGAGTCCCAATCGTAGCTCTATGGCTCCACACAATGTAGGAACATACTTGTAGTGTATGTAATGATCAAGACGGATCCATACTTAGCCAAACATGCATTAGGTTCTCCATGGGACTATGAGGAGCAACATGTGTGACATGATTCTCATTCCTCGAGAGGAACATCAAAGTTACCATCCTGAGAGAAACATAAGTAGTAAGGAGTCCCAATCGTAGATCTATGGCTCCACACAATGTAGAAACATACTTGTAGTGTCTGTAATGATCAAGACGGACCCATACTTAGCCAAACATGCATTAGGTTCTCCACGGGACTATGAGGAGCAACATGTGTGACATGATTCTCATTCCTTGAGAGGAACATCAAAGCTACCATTCTGAGAGAAACATAAGTAGTAAGGAGTCCCAATCGTAGTTCTATGCCTCCACACAATGTAGAAACATACTTGTAGTGTATGTAATGATCAAGACGGACCCATACTTAGCCAAACATGCATTAGGTTCTCCACGGGACTATGAGGAGCAACATGTGTGACATGATTCTCATTCCTTGAGAGGAACATCAAAGTTACCATCCTGAGAGAAACATAAGTAGTAAGGAGTCCCAATCGTAGCTCTATGGCTCCACACAATGTAGAAACATACTTGTAGTGTATGTAATGATCAAGACGGACCCATACTTAGCCAAACATGCATTAGGTTCTCCACAGGACTATGAGGAGCAACATGTGTGACATGATTCTCATTCCTTGAGAGGAACATCAAAGCTACCATCCTGAGAGAAACATAAGTAGTAAGGAGTACCAATCGTAGCTCTATGGCTCCACACAATGTAGAAACATACTTGTAGTGTATGTAATGATCAAGACGGATCCATACTTAGCCAAACATGCATTAGGTTCTCCACGGGACTATGAGGAGCAACATGTGTGACATGATTCTCATTCCTTGAGAGGAACATCAAAGTTACCATCCTGAGAGAAACATAAGTGGTAAGGAGTCCCAATCGTAGCTCTATGGCTCCACACAATGTAGAAACATACTTGTAGTGTATGTAATGATCAAGACGGACCCATACTTAGCCAAATATGCATTAGGTTCTCCATGGGACTATGAGGAGCAACATGTGTGACATGATTCTCATTCCTTGAGAGGAACATCAAAGCTACCATCCTGAGAGAAACATAAGTAGTAAGGAGTACCAATCGTAGCTCTATGGCTCCACACAATGTAGAAACATACTTGTAGTGTATGTAATGATCAAGACGGATCCATACTTAGCCAAACATGCATTAGGTTCTCCACGGGACTATGAGGAGCAACATGTGTGACATGATTCTCATTCCTTGAGAGGAACATCAAAGTTACCATCCTGAGAGAAACATAAGTGGTAAGGAGTCCCAATCGTAGCTCTATGGCTCCACACAATGTAGAAACATACTTGTAGTGTATGTAATGATCAAGACGGACCCATACTTAGCCAAATATGCATTAGGTTCTCCATGGGACTATGAGGAGCAACATGTGTGACATGATTCTCATTCCTCGAGAGGAACATCAAAGTTACCATCCTGAGAGAAACATAAGTAGTAAGGAGTCCCAATCGTAGATCTATGGCTCCACACAATGTAGAAACATACTTGTAGTGTATGTAATGATCAAGACGGACCCATACTTAGCCAAACATGCATTAGGTTCTCCACGGGACTATGAGGAGCAACATGTGTGACATGATTCTCATTCCTTGAGAGGAACATCAAAGCTACCATTCTGAGAGAAACATAAGTAGTAAGGAGTCCCAATCGTAGTTCTATGCCTCCACACAATGTAGAAACATACTTGTAGTGTATGTAATGATCAAGACGGACCCATACTTAGCCAAACATGCATTAGGTTCTCCACGGGACTATGAGGAGCAACATGTGTGACATGATTCTCATTCCTTGAGAGGAACATCAAAGTTACCATCCTGAGAGAAACATAAGTAGTAAGGAGTCCCAATCGTAGCTCTATGGCTCCACACAATGTAGAAACATACTTGTAGTGTATGTAATGATCAAGACGGACCCATACTTAGCCAAACATGCATTAGGTTCTCCACGGGACTATGAGGAGCAACATGTGTGACATGATTCTCATTCCTTGAGAGGAACATCAAAGCTACCATCCTGAGAGAAACATAAGTAGTAAGGAGTACCAATCGTAGCTCTATGGCTCCACACAATGTAGAAACATACTTGTAGTGTATGTAATGATCAAGACGGATCCATACTTAGCCAAACATGCATTAGGTTCTCCACGGGACTATGAGGAGCAACATGTGTGACATGATTCTCATTCCTTGAGAGGAACATCAAAGTTACCATCCTGAGAGAAACATAAGTGGTAAGGAGTCCCAATCGTAGCTCTATGGCTCCACACAATGTAGAAACATACTTGTAGTGTATGTAATGATCAAGACGGACCCATACTTAGCCAAATATGCATTAGGTTCTCCATGGGACTATGAGGAGCAACATGTGTGACATGATTCTCATTCCTTGAGAGGAACATCAAAGCTACCATCCTGAGAGAAACATAAGTAGTAAGGAGTCCTAATCGTAGCTCTATGCCTCCACACAATGTAGAAACATAAATGTAGTGTATGTAATGATCAAGACGGATCCATACTTAGCCAAACATGCATTAGGTTCTCCACGGGAGTATGAGGAGCAACATGTGTGACATGATTCTCATTCCTTGAGAGGAACATCAAAGCTACCATCCTGAGAGAAACATAAGTAGTAAGGAGTCCCAATCGTAGCTCTATGGCTCCACACAATGTAGAAACATACTTGTAGTGTATGTAATGATCAAGACGGATCCATACTTAGCCAAACATGCATTAGGTTCTCCACGGGACTATGAGGAGCAACATGTGTGACATGATTCTCATTCCTTGAGAGGAACATCAAAGTTACCATCCTGAGAGAAACATAAGTAGTAAGGAGTCCCAATCGTAGCTCTATGGCTCCACACAATGTAGAAACATACTTGTAGTGTATGTAATGATCAAGACGGACCCATACTTAGCCAAACATGCATTAGGTTCTCCACGGGACTATGAGGAGCAACATGTGTGACATGATTCTCATTCCTTGAGAGGAACATCAAAGCTACCATCCTGAGAGAAACATAAGTAGTAAGGAGTACCAATCGTAGCTCTATGGCTCCACACAATGTAGAAACATACTTGTAGTGTATGTAATGATCAAGACGGATCCATACTTAGCCAAACATGCATTAGGTTCTCCACGGGACTATGAGGAGCAACATGTGTGACATGATTCTCATTCCTTGAGAGGAACATCAAAGTTACCATCCTGAGAGAAACATAAGTGGTAAGGAGTCCCAATCGTAGCTCTATGGCTCCACACAATGTAGAAACATACTTGTAGTGTATGTAATGATCAAGACGGACCCATACTTAGCCAAATATGCATTAGGTTCTCCATGGGACTATGAGGAGCAACATGTGTGACATGATTCTCATTCCTTGAGAGGAACATCAAAGTTACCATCCTGAGAGAAACATAAGTAGTAAGGAGTACCAATCGTAGCTCTATGGCTCCACACAATGTAGAAACATACTTGTAGTGTATGTAATGATCAAGACGGATCCATACTTAGCCAAACATGCATTAGGTTCTCCACGGGACTATGAGGAGCAACATGTGTGACATGATTCTCATTCCTTGAGAGGAACATCAAAGTTACCATCCTGAGAGAAACATAAGTGGTAAGGAGTCCCAATCGTAGCTCTATGGCTCCACACAATGTAGAAACATACTTGTAGTGTATGTAATGATCAAGACGGACCCATACTTAGCCAAATATGCATTAGGTTCTCCATGGGACTATGAGGAGCAACATGTGTGACATGATTCTCATTCCTCGAGAGGAACATCAAAGTTACCATCCTGAGAGAAACATAAGTAGTAAGGAGTCCCAATCGTAGATCTATGGCTCCACACAATGTAGAAACATACTTGTAGTGTATGTAATGATCAAGACGGACCCATACTTAGCCAAACATGCATTAGGTTCTCCACGGGACTATGAGGAGCAACATGTGTGACATGATTCTCATTCCTTGAGAGGAACATCAAAGCTACCATTCTGAGAGAAACATAAGTAGTAAGGAGTCCCAATCGTAGTTCTATGCCTCCACACAATGTAGAAACATACTTGTAGTGTATGTAATGATCAAGACGGACCCATACTTAGCCAAACATGCATTAGGTTCTCCACGGGACTATGAGGAGCAACATGTGTGACATGATTCTCATTCCTTGAGAGGAACATCAAAGCTACCATTCTGAGAGAAACATAAGTAGTAAGGAGTCCCAATCGTAGTTCTATGCCTCCACACAATGTAGAAACATACTTGTAGTGTATGTAATGATCAAGACGGACCCATACTTAGCCAAACATGCATTAGGTTCTCCACGGGACTATGAGGAGCAACATGTGTGACATGATTCTCATTCCTTGAGAGGAACATCAAAGCTACCATCCTGAGAGAAACATAAGTAGTAAGGAGTACCAATCGTAGCTCTATGGCTCCACACAATGTAGAAACATACTTGTAGTGTATGTAATGATCAAGACGGATCCATACTTAGCCAAACATGCATTAGGTTCTCCATGGGACTATGAGGAGCAACATGTGTGACATGATTCTCATTCCTTGAGAGGAACATCAAAGTTACCATCCTGAGAGAAACATAAGTGGTAAGGAGTCCCAATCGTAGCTCTATGGCTCCACACAATGTAGAAACATACTTGTAGTGTATGTAATGATCAAGACGGACCCATACTTAGCCAAATATGCATTAGGTTCTCCATGGGACTATGAGGAGCAACATGTGTGACATGATTCTCATTCCTTGAGAGGAACATCAAAGCTACCATCCTGAGAGAAACATAAGTAGTAAGGAGTCCTAATCGTAGCTCTATGCCTCCACACAATGTAGAAACATACATGTAGTGTATGTAATGATCAAGACGGATCCATACTTAGCCAAACATGCATTAGGTTCTCCACGGGAGTATGAGGAGCAACATGTGTGACATGATTCTCATTCCTTGAGAGGAACATCAAAGCTACCATCCTGAGAGAAACATAAGTAGTAAGGAGTCCCAATCGTAGCTCTATGGCTCCACACAATGTAGAAACATACTTGTAGTGTATGTAATGATCAAGACGGATCCATACTTAGCCAAACATGCATTAGGTTCTCCACGGGACTATGAGGAGCAACATGTGTGACATGATTCTCATTCCTTGAGAGGAACATCAAAGTTACCATCCTGAGAGAAACATAAGTAGTAAGGAGTCCCAATCGTAGCTCTATGGCTCCACACAATGTAGAAACATACTTGTAGTGTATGTAATGATCAAGACGGACCCATACTTAGCCAAATATGCATTAGGTTCTCCATGGGACTATGAGGAGCAACATGTGTGACATGATTCTCATTCCTCGAGAGGAACATCAAAGTTACCATCCTGAGAGAAACATAAGTAGTAAGGAGTCCCAATCGTAGATCTATGGCTCCACACAATGTAGAAACATACTTGTAGTGTATGTAATGATCAAGACGGACCCATACTTAGCCAAACATGCATTAGGTTCTCCACGGGACTATGAGGAGCAACATGTGTGACATGATTCTCATTCCTTGAGAGGAACATCAAAGCTACCATTCTGAGAGAAACATAAGTAGTAAGGAGTCCCAATCGTAGTTCTATGCCTCCACACAATGTAGAAACATACTTGTAGTGTATGTAATGATCAAGACGGACCCATACTTAGCCAAACATGCATTAGGTTCTCCACGGGACTATGAGGAGCAACATGTGTGACATGATTCTCATTCCTTGAGAGGAACATCAAAGTTACCATCCTGAGAGAAACATAAGTAGTAAGGAGTCCCAATCGTAGCTCTATGGCTCCACACAATGTAGAAACATACTTGTAGTGTATGTAATGATCAAGACGGACCCATACTTAGCCAAACATGCATTAGGTTCTCCACGGGACTATGAGGAGCAACATGTGTGACATGATTCTCATTCCTTGAGAGGAACATCAAAGCTACCATCCTGAGAGAAACATAAGTAGTAAGGAGTACCAATCGTAGCTCTATGGCTCCACACAATGTAGAAACATACTTGTAGTGTATGTAATGATCAAGACGGATCCATACTTAGCCAAACATGCATTAGGTTCTCCACGGGACTATGAGGAGCAACATGTGTGACATGATTCTCATTCCTTGAGAGGAACATCAAAGTTACCATCCTGAGAGAAACATAAGTGGTAAGGAGTCCCAATCGTAGCTCTATGGCTCCACACAATGTAGAAACATACTTGTAGTGTATGTAATGATCAAGACGGACCCATACTTAGCCAAATATGCATTAGGTTCTCCATGGGACTATGAGGAGCAACATGTGTGACATGATTCTCATTCCTTGAGAGGAACATCAAAGCTACCATCCTGAGAGAAACATAAGTAGTAAGGAGTCCTAATCGTAGCTCTATGCCTCCACACAATGTAGAAACATAAATGTAGTGTATGTAATGATCAAGACGGATCCATACTTAGCCAAACATGCATTAGGTTCTCCACGGGAGTATGAGGAGCAACATGTGTGACATGATTCTCATTCCTTGAGAGGAACATCAAAGCTACCATCCTGAGAGAAACATAAGTAGTAAGGAGTCCCAATCGTAGCTCTATGGCTCCACACAATGTAGAAACATACTTGTAGTGTATGTAATGATCAAGACGGATCCATACTTAGCCAAACATGCATTAGGTTCTCCACGGGACTATGAGGAGCAACATGTGTGACATGATTCTCATTCCTTGAGAGGAACATCAAAGTTACCATCCTGAGAGAAACATAAGTAGTAAGGAGTCCCAATCGTAGCTCTATGGCTCCACACAATGTAGAAACATACTTGTAGTGTATGTAATGATCAAGACGGACCCATACTTAGCCAAACATGCATTAGGTTCTCCACGGGACTATGAGGAGCAACATGTGTGACATGATTCTCATTCCTTGAGAGGAACATCAAAGCTACCATCCTGAGAGAAACATAAGTAGTAAGGAGTACCAATCGTAGCTCTATGGCTCCACACAATGTAGAAACATACTTGTAGTGTATGTAATGATCAAGACGGATCCATACTTAGCCAAACATGCATTAGGTTCTCCACGGGACTATGAGGAGCAACATGTGTGACATGATTCTCATTCCTTGAGAGGAACATCAAAGTTACCATCCTGAGAGAAACATAAGTGGTAAGGAGTCCCAATCGTAGCTCTATGGCTCCACACAATGTAGAAACATACTTGTAGTGTATGTAATGATCAAGACGGACCCATACTTAGCCAAATATGCATTAGGTTCTCCATGGGACTATGAGGAGCAACATGTGTGACATGATTCTCATTCCTTGAGAGGAACATCAAAGTTACCATCCTGAGAGAAACATAAGTAGTAAGGAGTACCAATCGTAGCTCTATGGCTCCACACAATGTAGAAACATACTTGTAGTGTATGTAATGATCAAGACGGATCCATACTTAGCCAAACATGCATTAGGTTCTCCACGGGACTATGAGGAGCAACATGTGTGACATGATTCTCATTCCTTGAGAGGAACATCAAAGTTACCATCCTGAGAGAAACATAAGTGGTAAGGAGTCCCAATCGTAGCTCTATGGCTCCACACAATGTAGAAACATACTTGTAGTGTATGTAATGATCAAGACGGACCCATACTTAGCCAAATATGCATTAGGTTCTCCATGGGACTATGAGGAGCAACATGTGTGACATGATTCTCATTCCTCGAGAGGAACATCAAAGTTACCATCCTGAGAGAAACATAAGTAGTAAGGAGTCCCAATCGTAGATCTATGGCTCCACACAATGTAGAAACATACTTGTAGTGTATGTAATGATCAAGACGGACCCATACTTAGCCAAACATGCATTAGGTTCTCCACGGGACTATGAGGAGCAACATGTGTGACATGATTCTCATTCCTTGAGAGGAACATCAAAGCTACCATTCTGAGAGAAACATAAGTAGTAAGGAGTCCCAATCGTAGTTCTATGCCTCCACACAATGTAGAAACATACTTGTAGTGTATGTAATGATCAAGACGGACCCATACTTAGCCAAACATGCATTAGGTTCTCCACGGGACTATGAGGAGCAACATGTGTGACATGATTCTCATTCCTTGAGAGGAACATCAAAGCTACCATTCTGAGAAAAACATAAGTAGTAAGGAGTCCCAATCGTAGTTCTATGCCTCCACACAATGTAGAAACATACTTGTAGTGTATGTAATGATCAAGACGGACCCATACTTAGCCAAACATGCATTAGGTTCTCCACGGGACTATGAGGAGCAACATGTGTGACATGATTCTCATTCCTTGAGAGGAACATCAAAGCTACCATCCTGAGAGAAACATAAGTAGTAAGGAGTACCAATCGTAGCTCTATGGCTCCACACAATGTAGAAACATACTTGTAGTGTATGTAATGATCAAGACGGATCCATACTTAGCCAAACATGCATTAGGTTCTCCATGGGACTATGAGGAGCAACATGTGTGACATGATTCTCATTCCTTGAGAGGAACATCAAAGTTACCATCCTGAGAGAAACATAAGTGGTAAGGAGTCCCAATCGTAGCTCTATGGCTCCACACAATGTAGAAACATACTTGTAGTGTATGTAATGATCAAGACGGACCCATACTTAGCCAAATATGCATTAGGTTCTCCATGGGACTATGAGGAGCAACATGTGTGACATGATTCTCATTCCTTGAGAGGAACATCAAAGCTACCATCCTGAGAGAAACATAAGTAGTAAGGAGTCCTAATCGTAGCTCTATGCCTCCACACAATGTAGAAACATACATGTAGTGTATGTAATGATCAAGACGGATCCATACTTAGCCAAACATGCATTAGGTTCTCCACGGGAGTATGAGGAGCAACATGTGTGACATGATTCTCATTCCTTGAGAGGAACATCAAAGCTACCATCCTGAGAGAAACATAAGTAGTAAGGAGTCCCAATCGTAGCTCTATGGCTCCACACAATGTAGAAACATACTTGTAGTGTATGTAATGATCAAGACGGATCCATACTTAGCCAAACATGCATTAGGTTCTCCACGGGACTATGAGGAGCAACATGTGTGACATGATTCTCATTCCTTGAGAGGAACATCAAAGTTACCATCCTGAGAGAAACATAAGTAGTAAGGAGTCCCAATCGTAGCTCTATGGCTCCACACAATGTAGAAACATACTTGTAGTGTATGTAATGATCAAGACGGACCCATACTTAGCCAAACATGCATTAGGTTCTCCACGGGACTATGAGGAGCAACATGTGTGACATGATTCTCATTCCTTGAGAGGAACATCAAAGTTACCATCCTGAGAGAAACATAAGTGGTAAGGAGTCCCAATCGTAGCTCTATGGCTCCACACAATGTAGAAACATACTTGTAGTGTATGTAATGATCAAGACGGACCCATACTTAGCCAAATATGCATTAGGTTCTCCATGGGACTATGAGGAGCAACATGTGTGACATGATTCTCATTCCTTGAGAGGAACATCAAAGCTACCATCCTGAGAGAAACATAAGTAGTAAGGAGTCCTAATCGTAGCTCTATGCCTCCACACAATGTAGAAACATACATGTAGTGTATGTAATGATCAAGACGGATCCATACTTAGCCAAACATGCATTAGGTTCTCCACGGGTCTATGAGGAGCAACATGTGTGACATGATTCTCATTCCTTGAGAGGAACATCAAAGCTACCATCCTGAGAGAAACATAAGTAGTAAGGAGTCCCAATCGTAGCTCTATGGCTCCACACAATGTAGAAACATACTTGTAGTGTATGTAATGATCAAGACGGATCCATACTTAGCCAAACATGCATTAGGTTCTCCACGGGACTATGAGGAGCAACATGTGTGACATGATTCTCATTCCTTGAGAGGAACATCAAAGTTACCATCCTGAGAGAAACATAAGTAGTAAGGAGTCCCAATCGTAGCTCTATGGCTCCACACAATGTAGAAACATACTTGTAGTGTATGTAATGATCAAGACGGACCCATACTTAGCCAAACATGCATTAGGTTCTCCACGGGACTATGAGGAGCAACATGTGTGACATGATTCTCATTCCTTGAGAGGAACATCAAAGCTACCATCCTGAGTGAAACATAAGTAGTAAGGAGTCCCAATCGTAGCTCTATGCCTCCACACAATGGAGGAACATACTTGTAGTGTATGTAATGATCATGACGGACCCATACTTAGCCAAACATGCATTAGGTTCTCCACGGGACTATGAGGAGCAACATGTGTGACATGATTCTCATTCCTTGAGAGGAACATCAAAGCTACCATCCTGAGAGAAACATAAGTAGTAAGGAGTCCCAATCGTAGCTCTATGGCTCCACACAATGTAGGAACATACTTGTAGTGTATGTAATGATCAAGACGGATCCATACTTAGCCAAACATGCATTAGGTTCTCCATGGGACTATGAGGAGCAACATGTGTGACATGATTCTCATTCCTCGAGAGGAACATCAAAGTTACCATCCTGAGAGAAACATAAGTAGTAAGGAGTCCCAATCGTAGATCTATGGCTCCACACAATGTAGAAACATACTTGTAGTGTCTGTAATGATCAAGACGGACCCATACTTAGCCAAACATGCATTAGGTTCTCCACGGGACTATGAGGAGCAACATGTGTGACATGATTCTCATTCCTTGAGAGGAACATCAAAGCTACCATTCTGAGAGAAACATAAGTAGTAAGGAGTCCCAATCGTAGTTCTATGCCTCCACACAATGTAGAAACATACTTGTAGTGTATGTAATGATCAAGACGGACCCATACTTAGCCAAACATGCATTAGGTTCTCCACGGGACTATGAGGAGCAACATGTGTGACATGATTCTCATTCCTTGAGAGGAACATCAAAGTTACCATCCTGAGAGAAACATAAGTAGTAAGGAGTCCCAATCGTAGCTCTATGGCTCCACACAATGTAGAAACATACTTGTAGTGTATGTAATGATCAAGACGGACCCATAATTAGCCAAACATGCATTAGGTTCTCCACGGGACTATGAGGAGCAACATGTGTGACATGATTCTCATTCCTTGAGAGGAACATCAAAGCTACCATCCTGAGAGAAACATAAGTAGTAAGGAGTACCAATCGTAGCTCTATGGCTCCACACAATGTAGAAACATACTTGTAGTGTATGTAATGATCAAGACGGATCCATACTTAGCCAAACATGCATTAGGTTCTCCACGGGACTATGAGGAGCAACATGTGTGACATGATTCTCATTCCTTGAGAGGAACATCAAAGTTACCATCCTGAGAGAAACATAAGTGGTAAGGAGTCCCAATCGTAGCTCTATGGCTCCACACAATGTAGAAACATACTTGTAGTGTATGTAATGATCAAGACGGACCCATACTTAGCCAAATATGCATTAGGTTCTCCATGGGACTATGAGGAGCAACATGTGTGACATGATTCTCATTCCTTGAGAGGAACATCAAAGTTACCATCCTGAGAGAAACATAAGTAGTAAGGAGTACCAATCGTAGCTCTATGGCTCCACACAATGTAGAAACATACTTGTAGTGTATGTAATGATCAAGACGGATCCATACTTAGCCAAACATGCATTAGGTTCTCCACGGGACTATGAGGAGCAACATGTGTGACATGATTCTCATTCCTTGAGAGGAACATCAAAGTTACCATCCTGAGAGAAACATAAGTGGTAAGGAGTCCCAATCGTAGCTCTATGGCTCCACACAATGTAGAAACATACTTGTAGTGTATGTAATGATCAAGACGGACCCATACTTAGCCAAATATGCATTAGGTTCTCCATGGGACTATGAGGAGCAACATGTGTGACATGATTCTCATTCCTCGAGAGGAACATCAAAGTTACCATCCTGAGAGAAACATAAGTAGTAAGGAGTCCCAATCGTAGATCTATGGCTCCACACAATGTAGAAACATACTTGTAGTGTATGTAATGATCAAGACGGACCCATACTTAGCCAAACATGCATTAGGTTCTCCACGGGACTATGAGGAGCAACATGTGTGACATGATTCTCATTCCTTGAGAGGAACATCAAAGTTACCATCCTGAGAGAAACATAAGTAGTAAGGAGTCCCAATCGTAGCTCTATGGCTCCACACAATGTAGAAACATACTTGTAGTGTATGTAATGATCAAGACGGACCCATACTTAGCCAAACATGCATTAGGTTCTCCACGGGACTATGAGGAGCAACATGTGTGACATGATTCTCATTCCTTGAGAGGAACATCAAAGCTACCATCCTGAGAGAAACATAAGTAGTAAGGAGTACCAATCGTAGCTCTATGGCTCCACACAATGTAGAAACATACTTGTAGTGTATGTAATGATCAAGACGGATCCATACTTAGCCAAACATCCATTAGGTTCTCCACGGGACTATGAGGAGCAACATGTGTGACATGATTCTCATTCCTTGAGAGGAACATCAAAGTTACCATCCTGAGAGAAACATAAGTGGTAAGGAGTCCCAATCGTAGCTCTATGGCTCCACACAATGTAGAAACATACTTGTAGTGTATGTAATGATCAAGACGGACCCATACTTAGCCAAATATGCATTAGGTTCTCCATGGGACTATGAGGAGCAACATGTGTGACATGATTCTCATTCCTTGAGAGGAACATCAAAGCTACCATCCTGAGAGAAACATAAGTAGTAAGGAGTCCTAATCGTAGCTCTATGCCTCCACACAATGTAGAAACATAAATGTAGTGTATGTAATGATCAAGACGGATCCATACTTAGCCAAACATGCATTAGGTTCTCCACGGGAGTATGAGGAGCAACATGTGTGACATGATTCTCATTCCTTGAGAGGAACATCAAAGCTACCATCCTGAGAGAAACATAAGTAGTAAGGAGTCCCAATCGTAGCTCTATGGCTCCACACAATGTAGAAACATACTTGTAGTGTATGTAATGATCAAGACGGATCCATACTTAGCCAAACATGCATTAGGTTCTCCACGGGACTATGAGGAGCAACATGTGTGACATGATTCTCATTCCTTGAGAGGAACATCAAAGTTACCATCCTGAGAGAAACATAAGTAGTAAGGAGTCCCAATCGTAGCTCTATGGCTCCACACAATGTAGAAACATACTTGTAGTGTATGTAATGATCAAGACGGACCCATACTTAGCCAAACATGCATTAGGTTCTCCACGGGACTATGAGGAGCAACATGTGTGACATGATTCTCATTCCTTGAGAGGAACATCAAAGCTACCATCCTGAGAGAAACATAAGTAGTAAGGAGTACCAATCGTAGCTCTATGGCTCCACACAATGTAGAAACATACTTGTAGTGTATGTAATGATCAAGACGGATCCATACTTAGCCAAACATGCATTAGGTTCTCCACGGGACTATGAGGAGCAACATGTGTGACATGATTCTCATTCCTTGAGAGGAACATCAAAGTTACCATCCTGAGAGAAACATAAGTGGTAAGGAGTCCCAATCGTAGCTCTATGGCTCCACACAATGTAGAAACATACTTGTAGTGTATGTAATGATCAAGACGGACCCATACTTAGCCAAATATGCATTAGGTTCTCCATGGGACTATGAGGAGCAACATGTGTGACATGATTCTCATTCCTTGAGAGGAACATCAAAGTTACCATCCTGAGAGAAACATAAGTAGTAAGGAGTACCAATCGTAGCTCTATGGCTCCACACAATGTAGAAACATACTTGTAGTGTATGTAATGATCAAGACGGATCCATACTTAGCCAAACATGCATTAGGTTCTCCACGGGACTATGAGGAGCAACATGTGTGACATGATTCTCATTCCTTGAGAGGAACATCAAAGTTACCATCCTGAGAGAAACATAAGTGGTAAGGAGTCCCAATCGTAGCTCTATGGCTCCACACAATGTAGAAACATACTTGTAGTGTATGTAATGATCAAGACGGACCCATACTTAGCCAAATATGCATTAGGTTCTCCATGGGACTATGAGGAGCAACATGTGTGACATGATTCTCATTCCTCGAGAGGAACATCAAAGTTACCATCCTGAGAGAAACATAAGTAGTAAGGAGTCCCAATCGTAGATCTATGGCTCCACACAATGTAGAAACATACTTGTAGTGTATGTAATGATCAAGACGGACCCATACTTAGCCAAACATGCATTAGGTTCTCCACGGGACTATGAGGAGCAACATGTGTGACATGATTCTCATTCCTTGAGAGGAACATCAAAGCTACCATTCTGAGAGAAACATAAGTAATAAGGAGTCCCAATCGTAGTTCTATGCCTCCACACAATGTAGAAACATACTTGTAGTGTATGTAATGATCAAGACGGACCCATACTTAGCCAAACATGCATTAGGTTCTCCACGGGACTATGAGGAGCAACATGTGTGACATGATTCTCATTCCTTGAGAGGAACATCAAAGCTACCATTCTGAGAGAAACATAAGTAGTAAGGAGTCCCAATCGTAGTTCTATGCCTCCACACAATGTAGAAACATACTTGTAGTGTATGTAATGATCAAGACGGACCCATACTTAGCCAAACATGCATTAGGTTCTCCACGGGACTATGAGGAGCAACATGTGTGACATGATTCTCATTCCTTGAGAGGAACATCAAAGCTACCATCCTGAGAGAAACATAAGTAGTAAGGAGTACCAATCGTAGCTCTATGGCTCCACACAATGTAGAAACATACTTGTAGTGTATGTAATGATCAAGACGGATCCATACTTAGCCAAACATGCATTAGGTTCTCCATGGGACTATGAGGAGCAACATGTGTGACATGATTCTCATTCCTTGAGAGGAACATCAAAGTTACCATCCTGAGAGAAACATAAGTGGTAAGGAGTCCCAATCGTAGCTCTATGGCTCCACACAATGTAGAAACATACTTGTAGTGTATGTAATGATCAAGACGGACCCATACTTAGCCAAATATGCATTAGGTTCTCCATGGGACTATGAGGAGCAACATGTGTGACATGATTCTCATTCCTTGAGAGGAACATCAAAGCTACCATCCTGAGAGAAACATAAGTAGTAAGGAGTCCTAATCGTAGCTCTATGCCTCCACACAATGTAGAAACATACATGTAGTGTATGTAATGATCAAGACGGATCCATACTTAGCCAAACATGCATTAGGTTCTCCACGGGAGTATGAGGAGCAACATGTGTGACATGATTCTCATTCCTTGAGAGGAACATCAAAGCTACCATCCTGAGAGAAACATAAGTAGTAAGGAGTCCCAATCGTAGCTCTATGGCTCCACACAATGTAGAAACATACTTGTAGTGTATGTAATGATCAAGACGGATCCATACTTAGCCAAACATGCATTAGGTTCTCCACGGGACTATGAGGAGCAACATGTGTGACATGATTCTCATTCCTTGAGAGGAACATCAAAGTTACCATCCTGAGAGAAACATAAGTAGTAAGGAGTCCCAATCGTAGCTCTATGGCTCCACACAATGTAGAAACATACTTGTAGTGTATGTAATGATCAAGACGGACCCATACTTAGCCAAACATGCATTAGGTTCTCCACGGGACTATGAGGAGCAACATGTGTGACATGATTCTCATTCCTTGAGAGGAACATCAAAGCTACCATCCTGAGAGAAACATAAGTAGTAAGGAGTCCCAATCGTAGCTCTATGCCTCCACACAATGGAGGAACATACTTGTAGTGTATGTAATGATCATGACGGACCCATACTTAGCCAAACATGCATTAGGTTCTCCACGGGACTATGAGGAGCAACATGTGTGACATGATTCTCATTCCTTGAGAGGAACATCAAAGCTACCATCCTGAGAGAAACATAAGTAGTAAGGAGTCCCAATCGTAGCTCTATGGCTCCACACAATGTAGAAACATACTTGTAGTGTATGTAATGATCAAGACGGACCCATACTTAGCCAAACATGCATTAGGTTCTCCACGGGACTATGAGGAGCAACATGTGTAACATGATTCTCATTCCTTGAGAGGAACATCAAAGCTACCATCCTGAGAGAAACATAAGTAGTAAGGAGTACCAATCGTAGCTCTATGGCTCCACACAATGTAGAAACATACTTGTAGTGTATGTAATGATCAAGACGGATCCATACTTAGCCAAACATGCATTAGGTTCTCCACGGGACTATGAGGAGCAACATGTGTGACATGATTCTCATTCCTTGAGAGGAACATCAAAGTTACCATCCTGAGAGAAACATAAGTGGTAAGGAGTCCCAATCGTAGCTCTATGGCTCCACACAATGTAGAAACATACTTGTAGTGTATGTAATGATCAAGACGGACCCATACTTAGCCAAATATGCATTAGGTTCTCCATGGGACTATGAGGAGCAACATGTGTGACATGATTCTCATTCCTTGAGAGGAACATCAAAGCTACCATCCTGAGAGAAACATAAGTAGTAAGGAGTCCTAATCGTAGCTCTATGCCTCCACACAATGTAGAAACATACATGTAGTGTATGTAATGATCAAGACGGATCCATACTTAGCCAAACATGCATTAGGTTCTCCACGGGAGTATGAGGAGCAACATGTGTGACATGATTCTCATTCCTTGAGAGGAAGATCAAAGCTACCATCCTGAGAGAAACATAAGTAGTAAGGAGTCCCAATCGTAGCTCTATGGCTCCACACAATGTAGAAACATACTTGTAGTGTATGTAATGATCAAGACGGATCCATACTTAGCCAAACATGCATTAGGTTCTCCACGGGACTATGAGGAGCAACATGTGTGACATGATTCTCATTCCTTGAGAGGAACATCAAAGTTACCATCCTGAGAGAAACATAAGTAGTAAGGAGTCCCAATCGTAGCTCTATGGCTCCACACAATGTAGAAACATACTTGTAGTGTATGTAATGATCAAGACGGACCCATACTTAGCCAAACATGCATTAGGTTCTCCACGGGACTATGAGGAGCAACATGTGTGACATGATTCTCATTCCTTGAGAGGAACATCAAAGCTACCATCCTGAGAGAAACATAAGTAGTAAGGAGTCCCAATCGTAGCTCTATGCCTCCACACAATGGAGGAACATACTTGTAGTGTATGTAATGATCATGACGGACCCATACTTAGCCAAACATGCATTAGGTTCTCCACGGGACTATGAGGAGCAACATGTGTGACATGATTCTCATTCCTTGAGAGGAACATCAAAGCTACCATCCTGAGAGAAACATAAGTAGTAAGGAGTCCCAATCGTAGCTCTATGGCTCCACACAATGTAGGAACATACTTGTAGTGTATGTAATGATCAAGACGGATCCATACTTAGCCAAACATGCATTAGGTTCTCCATGGGACTATGAGGAGCAACATGTGTGACATGATTCTCATTCCTCGAGAGGAACATCAAAGTTACCATCCTGAGAGAAACATAAGTAGTAAGGAGTCCCAATCGTAGATCTATGGCTCCACACAATGTAGAAACATACTTGTAGTGTATGTAATGATCAAGACGGACCCATACTTAGCCAAACATGCATTAGGTTCTCCACGGGACTATGAGGAGCAACATGTGTGACATGATTCTCATTCCTTGAGAGGAACATCAAAGCTACCATTCTGAGAGAAACATAAGTAGTAAGGAGTCCCAATCGTAGTTCTATGCCTCCACACAATGTAGAAACATACTTGTAGTGTATGTAATGATCAAGACGGACCCATACTTAGCCAAACATGCATTAGGTTCTGCACGGGACTATGAGGAGCAACATGTGTGACATGATTCTCATTCCTTGAGAGGAACATCAAAGTTACCATCCTGAGAGAAACATAAGTAGTAAGGAGTCCCAATCGTAGCTCTATGGCTCCACACAATGTAGAAACATACTTGTAGTGTATGTAATGATCAAGACGGACCCATACTTAGCCAAACATGCATTAGGTTCTCCACGGGACTATGAGGAGCAACATGTGTGACATGATTCTCATTCCTTGAGAGGAACATCAAAGCTACCATCCTGAGAGAAACATAAGTAGTAAGGAGTACCAATCGTAGCTCTATGGCTCCACACAATGTAGAAACATACTTGTAGTGTATGTAATGATCAAGACGGATCCATACTTAGCCAAACATGCATTAGGTTCTCCACGGGACTATGAGGAGCAACATGTGTGACATGATTCTCATTCCTTGAGAGGAACATCAAAGTTACCATCCTGAGAGAAACATAAGTGGTAAGGAGTCCCAATCGTAGCTCTATGGCTCCACACAATGTAGAAACATACTTGTAGTGTATGTAATGATCAAGACGGACCCATACTTAGCCAAATATGCATTAGGTTCTCCATGGGACTATGAGGAGCAACATGTGTGACATGATTCTCATTCCTTGAGAGGAACATCAAAGCTACCATCCTGAGAGAAACATAAGTAGTAAGGAGTCCTAATCGTAGCTCTATGCCTCCTTACAATGTAGAAACATACATGTAGTGTATGTAATGATCAAGACGGATCCATACTTAGCCAAACATGCATTAGGTTCTCCACGGGACTATGAGGAGCAACATGTGTGACATGATTCTCATTCCTTGAGAGGAACATCAAAGTTACCATCCTGAGAGAAACATAAGTAGTAAGGAGTCTCAATCGTAGCTCTATGGCTCCACACAATGTAGAAACATACTTGTAGTGTATCTAATGATCAAGACGGACCCATACTTAGCCAAACATGCATTAGGTTCTCCACGGGACTATGAGGAGCAACATGTGTGACATGATTCTCATTCCTTGAGAGGAACATCAAAGCTACCATCCTGAGAGAAACATAAGTAGTAAGGAGTCCCAATCGTAGCTCTATGCCTCCACACAATGGAGGAACATACTTGTAGTGTATGTAATGATCATGACGGACCCATACTTAGCCAAACATGCATTAGGTTCTCCACGGGACTATGAGGAGCAACATGTGTGACATGATTCTCATTCCTTGAGAGGAACATCAAAGCTACCATCCTGAGAGAAACATAAGTAGTAAGGAGTCCCAATCGTAGCTCTATGGCTCCACACAATGTAGGAACATACTTGTAGTGTATGTAATGATCAAGACGGATCCATACTTAGCCAAACATGCATTAGGTTCTCCACGGGACTATGAGGAGCAACATGTGTGACATGATTCTCATTCCTTGAGAGGAACATCAAAGTTACCATCCTGAGAGAAACATAAGTAGTAAGGAGTCCCAATCGTAGCTCTATGGCTCCACACAATGTAGAAACATACTTGTAGTGTATGTAATGATCAAGACGGACCCATACTTAGCCAAACATGCATTAGGTTCTCCACGGGACTATGAGGAGCAACATGTGTGACATGATTCTCATTCCTTGAGAGGAACATCAAAGCTACCATCCTGAGAGAAACATAAGTAGCAAGGAGTCCCAATCGTAGCTCTATGCCTCCACACAATGGAGGAACATACTTGTAGTGTATGTAATGATCATGACGGACCCATACTTAGCCAAACATGCATTAGGTTCTCCACGGGACTATGAGGAGCAACATGTGTGACATGATTCTCATTCCTTGAGAGGAACATCAAAGCTACCATCCTGAGAGAAACATAAGTAGTAAGGAGTCCCAATCGTAGCTCTATGGCTCCACACAATGTAGGAACATACTTGTAGTGTATGTAATGATCAAGACGGATCCATACTTAGCCAAACATGCATTAGGTTCTCCATGGGACTATGAGGAGCAACATGTGTGACATGATTCTCATTCCTCGAGAGGAACATCAAAGTTACCATCCTGAGAGAAACATAAGTAGTAAGGAGTCCCAATCGTAGATCTATGGCTCCACACAATGTAGAAACATACTTGTAGTGTATGTAATGATCAAGACGGACCCATACTTAGCCAAACATGCATTAGGTTCTCCACGGGACTATGAGGAGCAACATGTGTGACATGATTCTCATTCCTTGAGAGGAACATCAAAGCTACCATTCTGAGAGAAACATAAGTAGTAAGGAGTCCCAATCGTAGTTCTATGCCTCCACACAATGTAGAAACATACTTGTAGTGTATGTAATGATCAAGACGGACCCATACTTAGCCAAACATGCATTAGGTTCTGCACGGGACTATGAGGAGCAACATGTGTGACATGATTCTCATTCCTTGAGAGGAACATCAAAGTTACCATCCTGAGAGAAACATAAGTAGTAAGGAGTCCCAATCGTAGCTCTATGGCTCCACACAATGTAGAAACATACTTGTAGTGTATGTAATGATCAAGACGGACCCATACTTAGCCAAACATGCATTAGGTTCTCCACGGGACTATGAGGAGCAACATGTGTGACATGATTCTCATTCCTTGAGAGGAACATCAAAGCTACCATCCTGAGAGAAACATAAGTAGTAAGGAGTACCAATCGTAGCTCTATGGCTCCACACAATGTAGAAACATACTTGTAGTGTATGTAATGATCAAGACGGATCCATACTTAGCCAAACATGCATTAGGTTCTCCACGGGACTATGAGGAGCAACATGTGTGACATGATTCTCATTCCTTGAGAGGAACATCAAAGTTACCATCCTGAGAGAAACATAAGTGGTAAGGAGTCCCAATCGTAGCTCTATGGCTCCACACAATGTAGAAACATACTTGTAGTGTATGTAATGATCAAGACGGACCCATACTTAGCCAAATATGCATTAGGTTCTCCATGGGACTATGAGGAGCAACATGTGTGACATGATTCTCATTCCTTGAGAGGAACATCAAAGCTACCATCCTGAGAGAAACATAAGTAGTAAGGAGTCCTAATCGTAGCTCTATGCCTCCTTACAATGTAGAAACATACATGTAGTGTATGTAATGATCAAGACGGATCCATACTTAGCCAAACATGCATTAGGTTCTCCACGGGACTATGAGGAGCAACATGTGTGACATGATTCTCATTCCTTGAGAGGAACATCAAAGTTACCATCCTGAGAGAAACATAAGTAGTAAGGAGTCCCAATCGTAGCTCTATGGCTCCACACAATGTAGAAACATACTTGTAGTGTATCTAATGATCAAGACGGACCCATACTTAGCCAAACATGCATTAGGTTCTCCACGGGACTATGAGGAGCAACATGTGTGACATGATTCTCATTCCTTGAGAGGAACATCAAAGCTACCATCCTGAGAGAAACATAAGTAGTAAGGAGTCCCAATCGTAGCTCTATGCCTCCACACAATGGAGGAACATACTTGTAGTGTATGTAATGATCATGACGGACCCATACTTAGCCAAACATGCATTAGGTTCTCCACGGGACTATGAGGAGCAACATGTGTGACATGATTCTCATTCCTTGAGAGGAACATCAAAGCTACCATCCTGAGAGAAACATAAGTAGTAAGGAGTCCCAATCGTAGCTCTATGGCTCCACACAATGTAGGAACATACTTGTAGTGTATGTAATGATCAAGACGGATCCATACTTAGCCAAACATGCATTAGGTTCTCCATGGGACTATGAGGAGCAACATGTGTGACATGATTCTCATTCCTCGAGAGGAACATCAAAGTTACCATCCTGAGAGAAACATAAGTAGTAAGGAGTCCCAATCGTAGATCTATGGCTCCACACAATGTAGAAACATAATTGTAGTGTATGTAATGATCAAGACGGACCCATACTTAGCCAAACATGCATTAGGTTCTCCACGGGACTATGAGGAGCAACATGTGTGACATGATTCTCATTCCTTGAGAGGAACATCAAAGCTACCATTCTGAGAGAAACATAAGTAGTAAGGAGTCCCAATCGTAGTTCTATGCCTCCACACAATGTAGAAACATACTTGTAGTGTATGTAATGATCAAGACAGACCCATACTTAGCCAAACATGCATTAGGTTCTCCACGGGACTATGAGGAGCAACATGTGTGACATGATTCTCATTCCTTGAGAGGAACATCAAAGTTACCATCCTGAGAGAAACATAAGTGGTAAGGAGTCCCAATCGTAGCTCTATGGCTCCACACAATGTAGAAACATACTTGTAGTGTATGTAATGATCAAGACTGACCCATACTTAGCCAAACATGCATTAGGTTCTCCACGGGACTATGAGGAGCAACATGTGTGACATGATTCTCATTCCTTGAGAGGAACATCAAAGTTACCATCCTGAGAGAAACATAAGTGGTAAGGAGTCCCAATCGTAGCTCTATGGCTCCACACAATGTAGAAACATACTTGTAGTGTATGTAATGATCAAGACGGACCCATACTTAGCCAAATATGCATTAGGTTCTCCATGGGACTATGAGGAGCAACATGTGTGACATGATTCTCATTCCTTGAGAGGAACATCAAAGCTACCATCCTGAGAGAAACATAAGTAGTAAGGAGTCCTAATCGTAGCTCTATGCCTCCTTACAATGTAGAAACATACATGTAGTGTATGTAATGATCAAGTCGGATCCATACTTACCCAAACATGCATTAGGTTCTCCACGGGACTATGAGGAGCAACATGTGTGACATGATTCTCATTCCTTGAGAGGAACATCAAAGCTACCATCCTGAGAGAAACATAAGTAGTAAGGAGTCCCAATCGTAGCTCTATGGCTCCACACAATGTAGAAACATACTTGTAGTGTATGTAATGATCAAGACGGACCCATACTTAGCCAAACATGCATTAGGTTCTCCACGGGACTATGAGGAGCAACATGTGTGACATGATTCTCATTCCTTGAGAGGAACATCAAAGTTACCATCCTGAGAGAAACATAAGTAGTAAGGAGTCCCAATCGTAGATCTATGGCTCCACACAATGTAGAAACATAATTGTAGTGTATGTAATGATCAAGACGGACCCATACTTAGCCAAACATGCATTAGGTTCTCCACGGGACTATGAGGAGCAACATGTGTGACATGATTCTCATTCCTTGAGAGGAACATCAAAGCTACCATTCTGAGAGAAACATAAGTAGTAAGGAGTCCCAATCGTAGTTCTATGCCTCCACACAATGTAGAAACATACTTGTAGTGTATGTAATGATCAAGACAGACCCATACTTAGCCAAACATGCATTAGGTTCTCCACGGGACTATGAGGAGCAACATGTGTGACATGATTCTCATTCCTTGAGAGGAACATCAAAGTTACCATCCTGAGAGAAACATAAGTGGTAAGGAGTCCCAATCGTAGCTCTATGGCTCCACACAATGTAGAAACATACTTGTAGTGTATGTAATGATCAAGACTGACCCATACTTAGCCAAACATGCATTAGGTTCTCCACGGGACTATGAGGAGCAACATGTGTGACATGATTCTCATTCCTTGAGAGGAACATCAAAGTTACCATCCTGAGAGAAACATAAGTGGTAAGGAGTCCCAATCGTAGCTCTATGGCTCCACACAATGTAGAAACATACTTGTAGTGTATGTAATGATCAAGACGGACCCATACTTAGCCAAATATGCATTAGGTTCTCCATGGGACTATGAGGAGCAACATGTGTGACATGATTCTCATTCCTTGAGAGGAACATCAAAGCTACCATCCTGAGAGAAACATAAGTAGTAAGGAGTCCCAATCGTAGCTCTATGGCTCCACACAATGTAGAAACATACTTGTAGTGTATGTAATGATCAAGACGGATCCATACTTAGCCAAACATGCATTAGGTTCTCCACGGGACTATGAGGAGCAACATGTGTGACATGATTCTCATTCCTTGAGAGGAACATCAAAGTTACCATCCTGAGAGAAACATAAGTAGTAAGGAGTCCCAATCGTAGCTCTATGGCTCCACACAATGTAGAAACATACTTGTAGTGTATGTAATGATCAAGACGGACCCATACTTAGCCAAACATGCATTAGGTTCTCCACGGGACTATGAGGAGCAACATGTGTGACATGATTCTCATTCCTTGAGAGGAACATCAAAGCTACCATCCTGAGAGAAACATAAGTAGTAAGGAGTACCAATCGTAGCTCTATGGCTCCACACAATGTAGAAACATACTTGTAGTGTATGTAATGATCAAGACGGATCCATACTTAGCCAAACATGCATTAGGTTCTCCACGGGACTATGAGGAGCAACATGTGTGACATGATTCTCATTCCTTGAGAGGAACATCAAAGTTACCATCCTGAGAGAAACATAAGTGGTAAGGAGTCCCAATCGTAGCTCTATGGCTCCACACAATGTAGAAACATACTTGTAGTGTATGTAATGATCAAGACGGACCCATACTTAGCCAAATATGCATTAGGTTCTCCATGGGACTATGAGGAGCAACATGTGTGACATGATTCTCATTCCTTGAGAGGAACATCAAAGCTACCATCCTGAGAGAAACATAAGTAGTAAGGAGTCCTAATCGTAGCTCTATGCCTCCACACAATGTAGAAACATACATGTAGTGTATGTAATGATCAAGACGGATCCATACTTAGCCAAACATGCATTAGGTTCTCCACGGGACTATGAGGAGCAACATGTGTGACATGATTCTCATTCCTTGAGAGGAACATCAAAGCTACCATCCTGAGAGAAACATAAGTAGTAAGGAGTCCCAATCGTAGCTCTATGGCTCCACACAATGTAGAAACATACTTGTAGTGTATGTAATGATCAAGACGGATCCATACTTAGCCAAACATGCATTAGGTTCTCCACGGGACTATGAGGAGCAACATGTGTGACATGATTCTCATTCCTTGAGAGGAACATCAAAGTTACCATCCTGAGAGAAACATAAGTAGTAAGGAGTCCCAATCGTAGCTCTATGGCTCCACACAATGTAGAAACATACTTGTAGTGTATGTAATGATCAAGACGGACCCATACTTAGCCAAACATGCATTAGGTTCTCCACGGGACTATGAGGAGCAACATGTGTGACATGATTCTCATTCCTTGAGAGGAACATCAAAGCTACCATCCTGAGAGAAACATAAGTAGTAAGGAGTCCCAATCGTAGCTCTATGGCTCCACACAATGTAGAAACATACTTGTATTGTATG
This sequence comes from Erythrophleum ivorense, assembly GCA_026724425.1. NCBI lineage: Eukaryota > Viridiplantae > Streptophyta > Magnoliopsida > Fabales > Fabaceae > Erythrophleum > Erythrophleum ivorense. The sequence goes on along the minus strand of JAIUCV010000066.1, from coordinate 9,139,832 downwards.
TAATGATCAAGACGGACCCATACTTAGCCAAACATGCATTAGGTTCTCCATGGGACTATGAGGAGCAACATGTGTGACATGATTCTCATTCCTTGAGAGGAACATCAAAGTTACTATCCTGAGAGAAACATAAGTAGTAAGGAGTCCCAATCGTAGCTCTATGGCTCCACACAATGTAGAAACATACTTGTAGTGTATGTAATGATCAAGACGGACCCATACTTAGCCAAACATGCATTAGGTTCTCCATGGGACTATGAGGAGCAACATGTGTGACATGATTCTCATTCCTTGAGAGGAACATCAAAGCTACCATCCTGAGAGAAACATAAGTAGTAAGGAGTCCTAATCGTAGCTCTATGCCTCCACACAATGTAGAAACATACATGTAGTGTATGTAATGATCAAGACGGATCCATACTTAGCCAAACATGCATTAGGTTCTCCACGGGACTATGAGGAGCAACATGTGCGACATGATTCTCATTCCTTGAGAGGAACATCAAAGCTACCATCCTGAGAGAAACATAAGTAGTAAGGAGTCCCAATCGTAGCTCTATGCCTCCACACAATGTAGAAACATACTTGTAGTGTATGTAATGATCAAGACGGACCCATACTTAGCCAAACATGCATTAGGTTCTCCACAGGACTATGAGGAGCAAAATGTGTGACATGATTCTCATTCCTTGAGAGGAACATCAAAGCTACCATCCTGAGAGAAACATAAGTAGTAAGTAGTCCCAATCGTAGCTCTATACCTCCACACAATGTAGGAACATACTTGTAGTGTATGTAATGATCAAGACGGACCCATACTTAGCCAAACATGCATTAGGTTCTCCACGGGACTATGAGGAGCAACATGTGTGACATGATTCTCATTCCTTGAGAGGAACATCAAAGCTACCATCCTGAGAGAAACATAAGTAGTAAGGAGTCTCAATCGTAGCTCTATGCCTCCACACAATGGATGAACATACTTGTAGTGTATGTAATGATCAAGACGGACCCATACTTAGCCAAACATGCATTAGGTTCTGCACGGGACTATGAGGAGCAACATGTGTGACATGATTCTCATTCCTTGAGAGGAACATCAAAGCTACCATCCTGAGAGAAACATAAGTAGTAAGGAGTCCCAATCGTAGCTCTATGCCTCCACACAATGGAGGAACATACTTGTAGTGTATGTAATGATCAAGACGGACCCATACTTAGCCAAACATGCATTAGGTTCTCCATGGGACTATGAGGAGCAACATGTGTGACATGATTCTCATTCCTTGAGAGGAACATCAAAGCTACCATCCTGAGAGAAACATAAGTAGTAAGGAGTCCCAATTGTAGCTCTATGCCTCCACACAATGTAGGAACATACTTGTAGTGTATGTAATGATCAAGACGGACCCATACTTAGCCAAACATGCATTAGGTTCTCCACGGGACTATGAGGAGCAACATGTGTGACATGATTCTCATTCCTTGAGAGGAACATCAAAGTTACCATCCTGAGAGAAACATAAGTAGTAAGGAGTCCCAATCGTAGCTCTATGGCTCCACACAATGTAGAAACATACTTGTATTGTATGTAATGATCAAGACGGACCCATACTTAGCCAAACATGCATTAGGTTCTCCATGGGACTATGAGGAGCAACATGTGTGACATGATTCTCATTCCTTGAGAGGAACATCAAAGTTACTATCCTGAGAAAAACATAAGTAGTAAGGAGTCCCAATCGTAGCTCTATGGCTCCACACAATGTAGAAACATACTTGTAGTGTATGTAATGATCAAGACGGATCCATACTTAGCCAAACATGCATTAGGTTCTCCACGGGACTATGAGGAGCAACATGTGTGACATGATTCTCATTCCTTGAGAGGAACATCAAAGTTACCATCCTGAGAGAAACATAAGTAGTAAGGAGTCCCAATCGTAGCTCTATGGCTCCACACAATGTAGAAACATACTTGTAGTGTATGTAATGATCAAGACGGACCCATACTTAGCCAAACATGCATTAGGTTCTCCACGGGACTATGAGGAGCAACATGTGTGACATGATTCTCATTCCTTGAGAGGAACATCAAAGCTACCATCCTGAGAGAAACATAAGTAGTAAGGAGTCCCAATCGTAGCTCTATGGCTCCACACAATGTAGAAACATACTTGTATTGTATGTAATGATCAAGACGGACCCATACTTAGCCAAACATGCATTAGGTTCTCCATGGGACTATGAGGAGCAACATGTGTGACATGATTCTCATTCCTTGAGAGGAACATCAAAGTTACTATCCTGAGAGAAACATAAGTAGTAAGGAGTCCCAATCGTAGCTCTATGGCTCCACACAATGTAGAAACATACTTGTAGTGTATGTAATGATCAAGACGGACCCATACTTAGCCAAACATGCATTAGGTTCTCCATGGGACTATGAGGAGCAACATGTGTGACATGATTCTCATTCCTTGAGAGGAACATCAAAGCTACCATCCTGAGAGAAACATAAGTAGTAAGGAGTCCTAATCGTAGCTCTATGCCTCCACACAATGTAGAAACATACATGTAGTGTATGTAATGATCAAGACGGATCCATACTTAGCCAAACATGCATTAGGTTCTCCACGGGACTATGAGGAGCAACATGTGCGACATGATTCTCATTCCTTGGGAGGAACATCAAAGCTACCATCCTGAGAGAAACATAAGTAGTAAGGAGTCCCAATCGTAGCTCTATGCCTCCACACAATGTAGAAACATACTTGTAGTGTATGTAATGATCAAGACGGACCCATACTTAGCCAAACATGCATTAGGTTCTCCACAGGACTATGAGGAGCAACATGTGTGACATGATTCTCATTCCTTGAGAGGAACATCAAAGCTACCATCCTGAGAGAAACATAAGTAGTAAGTAGTCCCAATCGTAGCTCTATACCTCCACACAATGTAGGAACATACTTGTAGTGTATGTAATGATCAAGACGGACCCATACTTAGCCAAACATGCATTAGGTTCTCCACGGGACTATGAGGAGCAACATGTGTGACATGATTCTCATTCCTTGAGAGGAACATCAAAGCTACCATCCTGAGAGAAACATAAGTAGTAAGGAGTCCCAATCGTAGCTCTATGCCTCCACACAATGTAGGAACATACTTGTAGTGTATGTAATGATCAAGACGGACCCATACTTAGCCAAACATGCATTAGGTTCTCCATGGGACTATGAGGAGCAACATGTGTGACATGATTCTCATTCCTTGAGAGGAACATCAAAGCTACCATCCTGAGAGAAACATAAGTAGTAAGGAGTCCCAATCGTAGCTCTATGCCTCCACACAATGGAGGAACATACTTGTAGTGTATGTAATGATCAAGACGGACCCATACTTAGCCAAACATGCATTAGGTTCTCCATGGGACTATGAGGAGCAACATGTGTGACATGATTCTCATTCCTTGAGAGGAACATCAAAGCTACCATCCTGAGAGAAACATAAGTAGTAAGGAGTCCCAATTGTAGCTCTATGCCTCCACACAATGTAGGAACATACTTGTAGTGTATGTAATGATCAAGACGGACCCATACTTAGCCAAACATGCATTAGGTTCTCCACAGGACTATGAGGAGCAACATGTGTGACATGATTCTCATTCCTTGAGAGGAACATCAAAGTTACCATCCTGAGAGAATCATAAGTAGTAAGGAGTCCCAATCGTAGCTCTATGGCTCCACACAATGTAGAAACATACTTGTATTGTATGTAATGATCAAGACGGACCCATACTTAGCCAAACATGCATTAGGTTCTCCATGGGACTATGAGGAGCAACATGTGTGACATGATTCTCATTCCTTGAGAGGAACATCAAAGTTACTATCCTGAGAGAAACATAAGTAGTAAGGAGTCCCAATCGTAGCTCTATGGCTCCACACAATGTAGAAACATACTTGTAGTGTATGTAATGATCAAGACGGACCCATACTTAGCCAAACATGCATTAGGTTCTCCATGGGACTATGAGGAGCAACATGTGTGACATGATTCTCATTCCTTGAGAGGAACATCAAAGCTACCATCCTGAGAGAAACATAAGTAGTAAGGAGTCCTAATCGTAGCTCTATGCCTCCACACAATGTAGAAACATACATGTAGTGTATGTAATGATCAAGACGGATCCATACTTAGCCAAACATGCATTAGGTTCTCCACGGGACTATGAGGAGCAACATGTGCGACATGATTCTCATTCCTTGAGAGGAACATCAAAGCTACCATCCTGAGAGAAACATAAGTAGTAAGGAGTCCCAATCGTAGCTCTATGCCTCCACACAATGTAGAAACATACTTGTAGTGTATGTAATGATCAAGACAGACCCATACTTAGCCAAACATGCATTAAGTTCTCCACAAGACTATGAGGAGCAACATGTGTGACATGATTCTCATTCCTTGAGAGGAACATCAAAGCTACCATCCTGAGAGAAACATAAGTAGTAAGGAGTCCCAATCGTTGCTCCATGCCTCCACACAATGTAGGAACATACTTGTAGTGTATGTAATGATCAAGACGGACCCATACTTAGCCAAACATGCATTAGGTTCTCCACGGGACTATGAGGAGCAACATGTGTGACATGATTCTCATTCCTTGAGAGGAACATCAAAGCTACCATTCTGAGAGAAACATAAGTAGTAAGGAGTCCCAATCGTAGCTCTATGGCTCCACACAATGTAGAAACATACTTGTAGTGTATGTAATGATCAAGACGGATCCATACTTAGCCAAACATGCATTAGGTTCTCCACGGGACTATGAGGAGCAACATGTGTGACATGATTCTCATTCCTTGAGAGGAACATCAAAGTTACCATCCTGAGAGAAACATAAGTAGTAAGGAGTCCCAATCGTAGCTCTATGGCTCCACACAATGTAGAAACATACTTGTAGTGTATGTAATGATCAAGACGGACCCATACTTAGCCAAACATGCATTAGGTTCTCCACGGGACTATGAGGAGCAACATGTGTGACATGATTCTCATTCCTTGAGAGGAACATCAAAGCTACCATCCTGAGAGAAACATAAGTAGTAAGGAGTCCCAATCGTAGATCTATGGCTCCACACAATGTAGAAACATACTTGTATTGTATGTAATGATCAAGACGGACCCATACTTAGCCAAACATGCATTAGGTTCTCCATGGGACTATGAGGAGCAACATGTGTGACATGATTCTCATTCCTTGAGAGGAACATCAAAGTTACTATCCTGAGAGAAACATAAGTAGTAAGGAGTCCCAATCGTAGCTCTATGGCTCCACACAATGTAGAAACATACTTGTAGTGTATGTAATGATCAAGACGGACCCATACTTAGCCAAACATGCATTAGGTTCTCCATGGGACTATGAGGAGCAACATGTGTGACATGATTCTCATTCCTTGAGAGGAACATCAAAGCTACCATCCTGAGAGAAACATAAGTAGTAAGGAGTCCTAATCGTAGCTCTATGCCTCCACACAATGTAGAAACATACATGTAGTGTATGTAATGATCAAGACGGATCCATACTTAGCCAAACATGCATTAGGTTCTCCACGGGACTATGAGGAGCAACATGTGCGACATGATTCTCATTCCTTGAGAGGAACATCAAAGCTACCATCCTGAGAGAAACATAAGTAGTAAGGAGTCCCAATCGTAGCTCTATGCCTCCACACAATGTAGAAACATACTTGTAGTGTATGTAATGATCAAGACGGACCCATACTTAGCCAAACATGCATTAGGTTCTCCACAGGACTATGAGGAGCAACATGTGTGACATGATTCTCATTCCTTGAGAGGAACATCAAAGCTACCATCCTGAGAGAAACATAAGTAGTAAGTAGTCCCAATCGTAGCTCTATACCTCCACACAATGTAGGAACATACTTGTAGTGTATGTAATGATCAAGACGGACCCATACTTAGCCAAACATGCATTAGGTTCTCCACGGGACTATGAGGAGCAACATGTGTGACATGATTCTCATTCCTTGAGAGGAACATCAAAGCTACCATCCTGAGAGAAACATAAGTAGTAAGGAGTCTCAATCGTAGCTCTATGCCTCCACACAATGGATGAACATACTTGTAGTGTATGTAATGATCAAGACGGACCCATACTTAGCCAAACATGCATTAGGTTCTGCACGGGACTATGAGGAGCAACATGTGTGACATGATTCTCATTCCTTGAGAGGAACATCAAAGCTACCATCCTGAGAGAAACATAAGTAGTAAGGAGTCCCAATCGTAGCTCTATGCCTCCACACAATGGAGGAACATACTTGTAGTGTATATAATGATCAAGACGGACCCATACTTAGCCAAACATGCATTAGGTTCTCCATGGGACTATGAGGAGCAACATGTGTGACATGATTCTCATTCCTTGAGAGGAACATCAAAGCTACCATCCTGAGAGAAACATAAGTAGTAAGGAGTCCCAATTGTAGCTCTATGCCTCCACACAATGTAGGAACATACTTGTAGTGTATGTAATGATCAAGACGGACCCATACTTAGCCAAACATGCATTAGGTTCTCCACGGGACTATGAGGAGCAACATGTGTGACATGATTCTCATTCCTTGAGAGGAACATCAAAGTTACCATCCTGAGAGAAACATAAGTAGTAAGGAGTCCCAATCGTAGCTCTATGGCTCCACACAATGTAGAAACATACTTGTATTGTATGTAATGATCAAGACGGACCCATACTTAGCCAAACATGCATTAGGTTCTCCATGGGACTATGAGGAGCAACATGTGTGACATGATTCTCATTCCTTGAGAGGAACATCAAAGTTACTATCCTGAGAGAAACATAAGTAGTAAGGAGTCCCAATCGTAGCTCTATGGCTCCACACAATGTAGAAACATACTTGTAGTGTATGTAATGATCAAGACGGACCCATACTTAGCCAAACATGCATTAGGTTCTCCATGGGACTATGAGGAGCAACATGTGTGACATGATTCTCATTCCTTGAGAGGAACATCAAAGCTACCATCCTGAGAGAAACATAAGTAGTAAGGAGTCCTAATCGTAGCTCTATGCCTCCACACAATGTAGAAACATACATGTAGTGTATGTAATGATCAAGACGGATCCATACTTAGCCAAACATGCATTAGGTTCTCCACGGGACTATGAGGAGCAACATGTGCGACATGATTCTCATTCCTTGAGAGGAACATCAAAGCTACCATCCTGAGAGAAACATAAGTAGTAAGGAGTCCCAATCGTAGCTCTATGCCTCCACACAATGTAGAAACATACTTGTAGTGTATGTAATGATCAAGACAGACCCATACTTAGCCAAACATGCATTAAGTTCTCCACAAGACTATGAGGAGCAACATGTGTGACATGATTCTCATTCCTTGAGAGGAACATCAAAGCTACCATCCTGAGAGAAACATAAGTAGTAAGGAGTCCCAATCGTTGCTCCATGCCTCCACACAATGTAGGAACATACTTGTAGTGTATGTAATGATCAAGACGGACCCATACTTAGCCAAATATGCATTAGGTTCTCCATGGGACTATGAGGAGCAACATGTGTGACATGATTCTCATTCCTTGAGAGGAACATCAAATTTACCATCCTGAGAGAAACATAAGTAGTAAGGAGTCCCAATCGTAGCTCTATGGCTCCACACAATGTAGAAACATACTTGTAGTGTATGTAATGATCAAGACGGACCCATACTTAGCCAAACAAGCATTAGGTTCTCCACGGGACTATGAGGAGCAACATGTGTGACATGATTCTCATTCCTTGAGAGGAACATCAAAGCTACCATCCTGAGAGAAACATAAGTAGTAAGGAGTCCCAATCGTAGCTCTATGGCTCCACACAATGTAGAAACATACTTGTATTGTATGTAATGATCAAGACGGACCCATACTTAGCCAAACATGCATTAGGTTCTCCATGGGACTATGAGGAGCAACATGTGTGACATGATTCTCATTCCTTGAGAGGAACATCAAAGTTACTATCCTGAGAGAAACATAAGTAGTAAGGAGTCCCAATCGTAGCTCTATGGCTCCACACAATGTAGAAACATACTTGTAGTGTATGTAATGATCAAGACGGACCCATACTTAGCCAAACATGCATTAGGTTCTCCATGGGACTATGAGGAGCAACATGTGTGACATGATTCTCATTCCTTGAGAGGAACATCAAAGCTACCATCCTGAGAGAAACATAAGTAGTAAGGAGTCCTAATCGTAGCTCTATGCCTCCACACAATGTAGAAACATACATGTAGTGTATGTAATGATCAAGACGGATCCATACTTAGCCAAACATGCATTAGGTTCTCCACGGGACTATGAGGAGCAACATGTGCGACATGATTCTCATTCCTTGAGAGGAACATCAAAGCTACCATCCTGAGAGAAACATAAGTAGTAAGGAGTCCCAATCGTAGCTCTATGCCTCCACACAATGTAGAAACATACTTGTAGTGTATGTAATGATCAAGACGGACCCATACTTAGCCAAACATGCATTAGGTTCTCCACAGGACTATGAGGAGCAACATGTGTGACATGATTCTCATTCCTTGAGAGGAACATCAAAGCTACCATCCTGAGAGAAACATAAGTAGTAAGTAGTCCCAATCGTAGCTCTATACCTCCACACAATGTAGGAACATACTTGTAGTGTATGTAATGATCAAGACGGACCCATACTTAGCCAAACATGCATTAGGTTCTCCACGGGACTATGAGGAGCAACATGTGTGACATGATTCTCATTCCTTGAGAGGAACATCAAAGCTACCATCCTGAGAGAAACATAAGTAGTAAGGAGTCTCAATCGTAGCTCTATGCCTCCACACAATGGATGAACATACTTGTAGTGTATGTAATGATCAAGACGGACCCATACTTAGCCAAACATGCATTAGGTTCTGCACGGGACTATGAGGAGCAACATGTGTGACATGATTCTCATTCCTTGAGAGGAACATCAAAGCTACCATCCTGAGAGAAACATAAGTAGTAAGGAGTCCCAATCGTAGCTCTATGCCTCCACACAATGGAGGAACATACTTGTAGTGTATGTAATGATCAAGACGGACCCATACTTAGCCAAACATGCATTAGGTTCTCCATGGGACTATGAGGAGCAACATGTGTGACATGATTCTCATTCCTTGAGAGGAACATCAAAGCTACCATCCTGAGAGAAACATAAGTAGTAAGGAGTCCCAATTGTAGCTCTATGCCTCCACACAATGAAGGAACATACTTGTAGTGTATGTAATGATCAAGACGGACCCATACTTAGCCAAACATGCATTAGGTTCTCCACGGGACTATGAGGAGCAACATGTGTGACATGATTCTCATTCCTTGAGAGGAACATCAAAGTTACCATCCTGAGAGAAACATAAGTAGTAAGGAGTCCCAATCGTAGCTCTATGGCTCCACACAATGTAGAAACATACTTGTATTGTATGTAATGATCAAGACGGACCCATACTTAGCCAAACATGCATTAGGTTCTCCATGGGACTATGAGGAGCAACATGTGTGACATGATTCTCATTCCTTGAGAGGAACATCAAAGTTACTATCCTGAGAGAAACATAAGTAGTAAGGAGTCCCAATCGTAGCTCTATGGCTCCACACAATGTAGAAACATACTTGTAGTGTATGTAATGATCAAGACGGACCCATACTTAGCCAAACATGCATTAGGTTCTCCATGGGACTATGAGGAGCAACATGTGTGACATGATTCTCATTCCTTGAGAGGAACATCAAAGCTACCATCCTGAGAGAAACATAAGTAGTAAGGAGTCCTAATCGTAGCTCTATGCCTCCACACAATGTAGAAACATACATGTAGTGTATGTAATGATCAAGACGGATCCATACTTAGCCAAACATGCATTAGGTTCTCCACGGGACTATGAGGAGCAACATGTGCGACATGATTCTCATTCCTTGAGAGGAACATCAAAGCTACCATCCTGAGAGAAACATAAGTAGTAAGGAGTCCCAATCGTAGCTCTATGCCTCCACACAATGTAGAAACATACTTGTAGTGTATGTAATGATCAAGACAGACCCATACTTAGCCAAACATGCATTAAGTTCTCCACAAGACTATGAGGAGCAACATGTGTGACATGATTCTCATTCCTTGAGAGGAACATCAAAGCTACCATCCTGAGAGAAACATAAGTAGTAAGGAGTCCCAATCGTTGCTCCATGCCTCCACACAATGTAGGAACATACTTGTAGTGTATGTAATGATCAAGACGGACCCATACTTAGCCAAACATGCATTAGGTTCTCCACGGGACTATGAGGAGCAACATGTGTGACATGATTCTCATTCCTTGAGAGGAACATCAAAGCTACCATTCTGAGAGAAACATAAGTAGTAAGGAGTCCCAATCGTAGCTCTATGGCTCCACACAATGTAGAAACATACTTGTCGTGTATGTAATGATCAAGACGGACCCATACTTAGCCAAATATGCATTAGGTTCTCCATGGGACTATGAGGAGCAACATGTGTGACATGATTCTCATTCCTTGATAGGAACATCAAAGCTACCATCCTGAGAGAAACATAAGTAGTAAGGAGTCCTAATCGTAGCTCTATGCCTCCACACAATGTAGAAACATACTTGTAGTGTATGTAATGATCAAGACGGACCCATACTTAGCCAAATATGCATTAGGTTCTCCATGGGACTATGAGGAGCAACATGTGTGACATGATTCTCATTCCTTGAGAGGAACATCAAAGCTACCATCCTGAGAGAAACATAAGTGGTAAGGAGTCCCAATCGTAGCTCTATGGCTCCACACAATGTAGAAACATACTTGTAGTGTATGTAATGATCAAGACGGACCCATACTTAGCCAAATATGCATTAGGTTCTCCATGGGACTATGAGGAGCAACATGTGTGACATGATTCTCATTCCTTGAGAGGAACATCAAAGCTACCATCCTGAGAGAAACATAAGTAGTAAGGAGTCCTAATCGTAGCTCTATGCCTCCACACAATGTAGAAACATACTTGTAGTGTATGTAATGATCAAGACGGACCCATACTTAGCCAAATATGCATTAGGTTCTCCATGGGACTATGAGGAGCAACATGTGTGACATGATTCTCATTCCTTGAGAGGAACATCAAAGCTACCATCCTGAGAGAAACATAAGTGGTAAGGAGTCCCAATCGGAGCTCTATGGCTCCACACAATGTAGAAACATACTTGTAGTGTATGTAATGATCAAGACGGACCCATACTTAGCCAAATATGCATTAGGTTCTCCATGGGACTATGAGGAGCAACATGTGTGACATGATTCTCATTCCTTGAGAGGAACATCAAAGCTACCATCCTGAGAGAAACATAAGTAGTAAGGAGTCCTAATCGTAGCTCTTTGCCTCCACACAATGTAGAAACATACATGTAGTGTATGTAATGATCAAGACGGATCCATACTTAGCAAAACATGCATTAGGTTCTCCACGGGACTATGAGGAGCAACATGTGTGACATGATTCTCATTCCTTGAGAGGAACATCAAAGCTACCATCCTGAGAGAAACATAAGTAGTAAGGAGTCTCAATCGTAGCTCTATGCCTCCACACAATGGATGAACATACTTGTAGTGTATGTAATGATCAAGACGGACCCATACTTAGCCAAACATGCATTAGGTTCTGCACGGGACTATGAGGAGCAACATGTGTGACATGATTCTCATTCCTTGAGAGGAACATCAAAGCTACCATCCTGAGAGAAACATAAGTAGTAAGGAGTCCCAATCGTAGCTCTATGCCTCCACACAATGGAGGAACATACTTGTAGTGTATGTAATGATCAAGACGGACCCATACTTAGCCAAACATGCATTAGGTTCTCCATGGGACTATGAGGAGCAACATGTGTGACATGATTCTCATTCCTTGAGAGGAACATCAAAGCTACCATCCTGAGAGAAACATAAGTAGTAAGGAGTCCCAATTGTAGCTCTATGCCTCCACACAATGTAGGAACATACTTGTAGTGTATGTAATGATCAAGACGGACCCATACTTAGCCAAACATGCATTAGGTTCTCCACGGGACTATGAGGAGCAACATGTGTGACATGATTCTCATTCCTTGAGAGGAACATCAAAGTTACCATCCTGAGAGAAACATAAGTAGTAAGGAGTCCCAATCGTAGCTCTATGGCTCCACACAATGTAGAAACATACTTGTATTGTATGTAATGATCAAGACGGACCCATACTTAGCCAAACATGCATTAGGTTCTCCATGGGACTATGAGGAGCAACATGTGTGACATGATTCTCATTCCTTGAGAGGAACATCAAAGTTACTATCCTGAGAGAAACATAAGTAGTAAGGAGTCCCAATCGTAGCTCTATGGCTCCACACAATGTAGAAACATACTTGTAGTGTATGTAATGATCAAGACGGACCCATACTTAGCCAAACATGCATTAGGTTCTCCATGGGACTATGAGGAGCAACATGTGTGACATGATTCTCATTCCTTGAGAGGAACATCAAAGCTACCATCCTGAGAGAAACATAAGTAGTAAGGAGTCCTAATCGTAGCTCTATGCCTCCACACAATGTAGAAACATACATGTAGTGTATGTAATGATCAAGACGGATCCATACTTAGCCAAACATGCATTAGGTTCTCCACGGGACTATGAGGAGCAACATGTGCGACATGATTCTCATTCCTTGAGAGGAACATCAAAGCTACCATCCTGAGAGAAACATAAGTAGTAAGGAGTCCCAATCGTAGCTCTATGCCTCCACACAATGTAGAAACATACTTGTAGTGTATGTAATGATCAAGACAGACCCATACTTAGCCAAACATGCATTAAGTTCTCCACAAGACTATGAGGAGCAACATGTGTGACATGATTCTCATTCCTTGAGAGGAACATCAAAGCTACCATCCTGAGAGAAACATAAGTAGTAAGGAGTCCCAATCGTTGCTCCATGCCTCCACACAATGTAGGAACATACTTGTAGTGTATGTAATGATCAAGACGGACCCATACTTAGCCAAACATGCATTAGGTTCTCCACGGGACTATGAGGAGCAACATGTGTGACATGATTCTCATTCCTTGAGAGGAACATCAAAGCTACCATTCTGAGAGAAACATAAGTAGTAAGGAGTCCCAATCGTAGCTCTATGGCTCCACACAATGTAGAAACATACTTGTCATGTATGTAATGATCAAGACGGACCCATACTTAGCCAAATATGCATTAGGTTCTCCATGGGACTATGAGGAGCAACATGTGTGACATGATTCTCATTCCTTGATAGGAACATCAAAGCTACCATCCTGAGAGAAACATAAGTAGTAAGGAGTCCTAATCGTAGCTCTATGCCTCCACACAATGTAGAAACATACTTGTAGTGTATGTAATGATCAAGACGGACCCATACTTAGCCAAATATGCATTAGGTTCTCCATGGGACTATGAGGAGCAACATGTGTGACATGATTCTCATTCCTTGAGAGGAACATCAAAGCTACCATCCTGAGAGAAACATAAGTAGTAAGGAGTCCTAATCGTAGCTCTATGCCTCCACACAATGTAGAAACATACTTGTAGTGTATGTAATGATCAAGACGGACCCATACTTAGCCAAATATGCATTAGGTTCTCCATGGGACTATGAGGAGCAACATGTGTGACATGATTCTCATTCCTTGAGAGGAACATCAAAGCTACCATCCTGAGAGAAACATAAGTGGTAAGGAGTCCCAATCGGAGCTCTATGGCTCCACACAATGTAGAAACATACTTGTAGTGTATGTAATGATCAAGACGGACCCATACTTAGCCAAATATGCATTAGGTTCTCCATGGGACTATGAGGAGCAACATGTGTGACATGATTCTCATTCCTTGAGAGGAACATCAAAGCTACCATCCTGAGAGAAACATAAGTAGTAAGGAGTCCTAATCGTAGCTCTTTGCCTCCACACAATGTAGAAACATACATGTAGTGTATGTAATGATCAAGACGGATCCATACTTAGCAAAACATGCATTAGGTTCTCCACGGGACTATGAGGAGCAACATGTGTGACATGATTCTCATTCCTTGAGAGGAACATCAAAGCTACCATCCTGAGAGAAACATAAGTAGTAAGGAGTCCCAATCGTAGCTCTATGGCTCCACACAATGTAGAAACATACTTGTAGTGTATGTAATGATCAAGACGGACCCATACTTAGCCAAACATGCATTAGGTTCTCCATGGGACTATGAGGAGCAACATGTGTGACATGATTCTCATTCTTTGAGAGGAACATCAAAGTTACTATCCTGAGAGAAACATAAGTAGTAAGGAGTCCCAATCGTAGCTCTATGGCTCCACACAATGTAGAAACATACTTGTAGTGTATGTAATGATCAAGACGGACCCATACTTAGCCAAACATGCATTAGGTTCTCCATGGGACTATGAGGAGCAACATGTGTGACATGATTCTAATTCCTTGAGAGGAACATCAAAGCTACCATCCTGAGAGAAACATAAGTAGTAAGGAGTCCTAATCGTAGCTCTATGCCTCCACACAATGTAGAAACATACATGTAGTGTATGTAATGATCAAGACGGATCCATACTTAGCCAAACATGCATTAGGTTCTCCACGGGACTATGAGGAGCAACATGTGCGACATGATTCTCATTCCTTGAGAGGAACATCAAAGCTACCATCCTGAGAGAAACATAAGTAGTAAGGAGTCCCAATCGTAGCTCTATGCCTCCACACAATGTAGAAACATACTTATAGTGTATGTAATGATCAAGACGGATCCATACTTAGCCAAACATGCATTAGGTTCTCCACGGGAATATGAGGAGCAACATGTGTGACATGATTCTCATTCCTTGAGAGGAACATCAAAGTTACCATCCTGAGAGAAACATAAGTAGTAAGGAGTCCCAATCGTAGCTCTATGGCTCCACACAATGTAGAAACATACTTGTAGTGTATGTAATGATCAAGACGGTCCCATACTTAGCCAAACATGCATTAGGTTCTCCACGGGACTATGAGGAGCAACATGTGTGACATGATTCTCATTCCTTGAGAGGAACATCAAAGCTACCATCCTGAGAGAAACATAAGTAGTAAGGAGTACCAATCGTAGCTCTATGGCTCCACACAATGTAGAAACATACTTGTAGTGTATGTAATGATCAAGACGGATCCATACTTAGCCAAACATGCATTAGGTTCTCCACGGGACTATGAGGAGCAACATGTGTGACATGATTCTCATTCCTTGAGAGGAACATGAAAGTTACCATCCTGAGAGAAACATAAGTGGTAAGGAGTCCTAATCGTAGCTCTATGGCTCCACACAATGTAGAAACATACTTGTAGTGTATGTAATGATCAAGACGGACCCATACTTAGCCAAATATGCATTAGGTTCTCCATGGGACTATGAGGAGCAACATGTGTGACATGATTCTCATTCCTTGAGAGGAACATCAAAGCTACCATCCTGAGAGAAACATAAGTAGTAAGGAGTCCTAATCGTAGCTCTATGCCTCCACACAATGTAGAAACATACATGTAGTGTATGTAATGATCAAGACGGATCCATACTTAGCCAAACATGCATTAGGTTCTCCACGGGACTATGAGGAGCAACATGTGTGACATGATTCTCATTCCTTGAGAGGAACATCAAAGCTACCATCCTGAGAGAAACATAAGTAGTAAGGAGTCCCAATCGTAGCTCTATGGCTCCACACAATGTAGAAACATACTTGTAGTGTATGTAATGATCAAGACGGATCCATACTTAGCCAAACATGCATTAGGTTCTCCACGGGACTATGAGGAGCAACATGTGTGACATGATTCTCATTCCTTGAGAGGAACATCAAAGTTACCATCCTGAGAGAAACATAAGTAGTAAGGAGTCCCAATCGTAGCTCTATGGCTCCACACAATGTAGAAACATACTTGTAGTGTATGTAATGATCAAGACGGACCCATACTTAGCCAAACATGCATTAGGTTCTCCACGGGACTATGAGGAGCAACATGTGTGACATGATTCTCATTCCTTGAGAGGAACATCAAAGCTACCATCCTGAGAGAAACATAAGTAGTAAGGAGTACCAATCGTAGCTCTATGGCTCCACACAATGTAGAAACATACTTGTAGTGTATGTAATGATCAAGACGGATCCATACTTAGCCAAACATGCATTAGGTTCTCCACGGGACTATGAGGAGCAACATGTGTGACATGATTCTCATTCCTTGAGAGGAACATCAAAGTTACCATCCTGAGAGAAACATAAGTGGTAAGGAGTCCCAATCGTAGCTCTATGGCTCCACACAATGTAGAAACATACTTGTAGTGTATGTAATGATCAAGACGGACCCATACTTAGCCAAATATGCATTAGGTTCTCCATGGGACTATGAGGAGCAAAATGTGTGACATGATTCTCATTCCTTGAGAGGAACATCAAAGCTACCATCCTGAGAGAAACATAAGTAGTAAGGAGTCCTAATCGTAGCTCTATGCCTCCACACAATGTAGAAACATACATGTAGTGTATGTAATGATCAAGACGGATCCATACTTAGCCAAACATGCATTAGGTTCTCCACGGGACTATGAGGAGCAACATGTGTGACATGATTCTCATTCCTTGAGAGGAACATCAAAGCTACCATCCTGAGAGAAACATAAGTAGTAAGGAGTCCTAATCGTAGCTCTATGCCTCCACACAATGTAGAAACATACATGTAGTGTATGTAATGATCAAGACGGATCCATACTTAGCCAAACATGCATTAGGTTCTCCACGGGACTATGAGGAGCAACATGTGCGACATGATTCTCATTCCTTGAGAGGAACATCAAAGCTACCATCCTGAGAGAAACATAAGTAGTAAGGAGTCCCAATCGTAGCTCTATGCCTCCACACAATGTAGAAACATACTTGTAGTGTATGTAATGATCAAGACGGATCCATACTTAGCCAAACATGCATTAGGTTCTCCACGGGAATATGACGAGCAACATGTGTGACATGATTCTCATTCCTTGAGAGGAACATCAAAGTTACCATCCTGAGAGAAACATAAGTAGTAAGGAGTCCCAATCGTAGCTCTATGGCTCCACACAATGTAGAAACATACTTGTAGTGTATGTAATGATCAAGACGGTCCCATACTTAGCCAAACATGCATTAGGTTCTCCACGGGACTATGAGGAGCAACATGTGTGACATGATTCTCATTCCTTGAGAGGAACATCAAAGCTACCATCCTGAGAGAAACATAAGTAGTAAGGAGTACCAATCGTAGCTCTATGGCTCCACACAATGTAGAAACATACTTGTAGTGTATGTAATGATCAAGACGGATCCATACTTAGCCAAACATGCATTAGGTTCTCCACGGGACTATGAGGAGCAACATGTGTGACATGATTCTCATTCCTTGAGAGGAACATGAAAGTTACCATCCTGAGAGAAACATAAGTGGTAAGGAGTCCTAATCGTAGCTCTATGGCTCCACACAATGTAGAAACATACTTGTAGTGTATGTAATGATCAAGACGGACCCATACTTAGCCAAATATGCATTAGGTTCTCCATGGGACTATGAGGAGCAACATGTGTGACATGATTCTCATTCCTTGAGAGGAACATCAAAGCTACCATCCTGAGAGAAACATAAGTAGTAAGGAGTCCTAATCGTAGCTCTATGCCTCCACACAATGTAGAAACATACATGTAGTGTATGTAATGATCAAGACGGATCCATACTTAGCCAAACATGCATTAGGTTCTCCACGGGACTATGAGGAGCAACATGTGTGACATGATTCTCATTCCTTGAGAGGAACATCAAAGCTACCATCCTGAGAGAAACATAAGTAGTAAGGAGTCCCAATCGTAGCTCTATGGCTCCACACAATGTAGAAACATACTTGTAGTGTATGTAATGATCAAGACGGATCCATACTTAGCCAAACATGCATTAGGTTCTCCACGGGACTATGAGGAGCAACATGTGTGACATGATTCTCATTCCTTGAGAGGAACATCAAAGTTACCATCCTGAGAGAAACATAAGTAGTAAGGAGTCCCAATCGTAGCTCTATGGCTCCACACAATGTAGAAACATACTTGTAGTGTATGTAATGATCAAGACGGACCCATACTTAGCCAAACATGCATTAGGTTCTCCACGGGACTATGAGGAGCAACATGTGTGACATGATTCTCATTCCTTGAGAGGAACATCAAAGCTACCATCCTGAGAGAAACATAAGTAGTAAGGAGTACCAATCGTAGCTCTATGGCTCCACACAATGTAGAAACATACTTGTAGTGTATGTAATGATCAAGACGGATCCATACTTAGCCAAACATGCATTAGGTTCTCCACGGGACTATGAGGAGCAACATGTGTGACATGATTCTCATTCCTTGAGAGGAACATCAAAGTTACCATCCTGAGAGAAACATAAGTGGTAAGGAGTCCCAATCGTAGCTCTATGGCTCCACACAATGTAGAAACATACTTGTAGTGTATGTAATGATCAAGACGGACCCATACTTAGCCAAATATGCATTAGGTTCTCCATGGGACTATGAGGAGCAAAATGTGTGACATGATTCTCATTCCTTGAGAGGAACATCAAAGCTACCATCCTGAGAGAAACATAAGTAGTAAGGAGTCCTAATCGTAGCTCTATGCCTCCACACAATGTAGAAACATACATGTAGTGTATGTAATGATCAAGACGGATCCATACTTAGCCAAACATGCATTAGGTTCTCCACGGGACTATGAGGAGCAACATGTGTGACATGATTCTCATTCCTTGAGAGGAACATCAAAGCTACCATCCTGAGAGAAACATAAGTAGTAAGGAGTCCCAATCGTAGCTCTATGGCTCCACACAATGTAGAAACATACTTGTAGTGTATGTAATGATCAAGACGGATCCATACTTAGCCAAACATGCATTAGGTTCTCCACGGGACTATGAGGAGCAACATGTGTGACATGATTCTCATTCCTTGAGAGGAACATCAAAGTTACCATCCTGAGAGAAACATAAGTAGTAAGGAGTCCCAATCGTAGCTCTATGGCTCCACACAATGTAGAAACATACTTGTAGTGTATGTAATGATCAAGACGGACCCATACTTAGCCAAACATGCATTAGGTTCTCCATGGGACTATGAGGAGCAACATGTGTGACATGATTCTCATTCCTTGAGAGGAACATCAAAGTTACTATCCTGAGAGAAACATAAGTAGTAAGGAGTCCCAATCGTAGCTCTATGGCTCCACACAATGTAGAAACATACTTGTAGTGTATGTAATGATCAAGACGGACCCATACTTAGCCAAACATGCATTAGGTTCTCCATGGGACTATGAGGAGCAACATGTGTGACATGATTCTCATTCCTTGAGAGGAACATCAAAGCTACCATCCTGAGAGAAACATAAGTAGTAAGGAGTCCCAATCGTAGCTCTATGCCTCCACACAATGTAGAAACATACTTGTAGTGTATGTAATGATCAAGACGGACCCATACTTAGCCAAACATGCATTAGGTTCTCCACAGGACTATGAGGAGCAACATGTGTGACATGATTCTCATTCCTTGAGAGGAACATCAAAGCTACCATCCTGAGAGAAACATAAGTAGTAAGTAGTCCCAATCGTAGCTCTATGCCTCCACACAATGTAGGAACATACTTGTAGTGTATGTAATGATCAAGACGGACCCATACTTAGCCAAACATGCATTAGGTTCTCCACGGGACTATGAGGAGCAACATGTGTGACATGATTCTCATTCCTTGAGAGGAACATCAAAGCTACCATCCTGAGAGAAACATAAGTAGTAAGGAGTCCCAATCGTAGCTCTATGCCTCCACACAATGGATGAACATACTTGTAGTGTATGTAATCATCAAGACGGACCCATACTTAGCCAAACATGCATTAGGTTCTGCACGGGACTATGAGGAGCAACATGTGTGACATGATTCTCATTCCTTGAGAGGAACATCAAAGCTACCATCCTGAGAGAAACATAAGTAGTAAGTAGTCCCAATCGTAGCTCTATGCCTCCACACAATGTAGGAACATACTTGTAGTGTATGTAATGATCAAGACGGACCCATACTTAGCCAAACATGCATTAGGTTCTCCACGGGACTATGAGGAGCAACATGTGTGACATGATTCCCATTCCTTGAGAGGAACATCAAAGTTACCATCCTGAGAGAAACATAAGTGGTAAGGAGTCCCAATTGTAGCTCTATGGCTCCACACAATGTAGAAACATACTTGTAGTGTATGTAATGATCAAGACGGACCCATACTTAGCCAAATATGCATTAGGTTCTCCATGGGACTATGAGGAGCAACATGTGTGACATGATTCTCATTCCTTGAGAGGAACATCAAAGCTACCATCCTGAGAGAAACATAAGTAGTAAGGAGTCCTAATCGTAGCTCTATGCCTCCACACAATGTAGAAACATACATGTAGTGTATGTAATGATCAAGACGGATCCATACTTAGCCAAACATGCATTAGGTTCTCCACGGGACTATGAGGAGCAACATGTGTGACATGATTCTCATTCCTTGAGAGGAACATCAAAGCTACCATCCTGAGAGAAACATAAGTAGTAAGGAGTCCCAATCGTAGCTCTATGGCTCCACACAATGTAGAAACATACTTGTAGTGTATGTAATGATCAAGACGGATCCATACTTAGCCAAACATGCATTAGGTTCTCCACGGGACTATGAGGAGCAACATGTGTGACATGATTCTCATTCCTTGAGAGGAACATCAAAGTTACCATCCTGAGAGAAACATAAGTAGTAAGGAGTCCCAATCGTAGCTCTATGGCTCCACACAATGTAGAAACATACTTGTAGTGTATGTAATGATCAAGACGGACCCATACTTAGCCAAACATGCATTAGGTTCTCCATGGGACTATGAGGAGCAACATGTGTGACATGATTCTCATTCCTTGAGAGGAACATCAAAGCTACCATCCTGAGAGAAACATAAGTAGTAAGGAGTCCCAATCGTAGCTCTATGCCTCCACACAATGTAGAAACATACTTGTAGTGTATGTAATGATCAAGACAGACCCATACTTAGCCAAACATGCAATAGGTTCTCCACAGGGCTATGAGGAGCAACATGTGTGACATGATTCTCATTCCTTGAGAGGAACATCAAAGCTACCATCCTGAGAGAAACATAAGTAGTAAGTAGTCCCAATCGTAGCTCTATGCCTCCACACAATGTAGGAACATACTTGTAGTGTATGTAATGATCAAGACGGACCCATACTTAGCCAAACATGCATTAGGTTCTCCACGGGACTATGAGGAGCAACATGTGTGACATGATTCTCATTCCTTGAGAGGAACATCAAAGCTACCATCCTGAGAGAAACATAAGTAGTAAGGAGTCCCAATCGTAGCTCTATGCCTCCACACAATGGATGAACATACTTGTAGTGTATGTAATGATCAAGACGGACCCATACTTAGCCAAACATGCATTAGGTTCTGCACGGGACTATGAGGAGCAACATGTGTGACATGATTCTCATTCCTTGAGAGGAACATCAAAGCTACCATCCTGAGAGAAACATAAGTAGTAAGGAGTCCCAATCGTAGCTCTATGCCTCCTCACAATGGAGGAACATACTTGTAGTGTATGTAATGATCAAGACGGACCCATACTTAGCCAAACATGCATTAGGTTCTCCACGGGACTATGAGGAGCAACATGTGGGACATGATTCTCATTCCTTGAGAGGAACATCAAAGCTACCATCCTGAGAGAAACATAAGTGGTAAGGAGTCCCAATCGTCTCTCTATGGCTCCACACAATGTAGAAACATACTTGTAGTGTATATAATGATCAAGACGGACCCATACTTAGCCAAACATGCATTAGGTTCTCCACGGGACTATGAGGAGCAACATGTGTGACATGATTCTCATTCCTTGAGAGGAACATCAAAGCTACCATCCTGAGAGAAACATAAGTAGTAAGGAGTCCCAATCGTAGCTCTATGGCTCCACACAATGTAGAAACATACTTGTAGTGTATGTAATGATCAAGACGGACCCATACTTAGCCAAATATGCATTAGGTTCTCCATGGGACTATGAGGAGCAACATGTGTGATATGATTCTCATTCCTTGAGAGGAACATCAAAGCTACCATCCTGAGAGAAACATAAGTAGTAAGGAGTCCTAATCGTAGCTCTTTGCCTCCACACAATGTAGAAACATACATGTAGTGTATGTAATGATCAAGACGGATCCATACTTAGCCAAACATGCATTAGGTTCTCCACGGGACTATGAGGAGCAACATGTGTGACATGATTCTCATTCCTTGAGAGGAACATCAAAGCTACCATCCTGAGAGAAACATAAGTAGTAAGGAGTCCCAATCGTAGCTCTATGGCTCCACACAATGTAGAAACATACTTGTAGTGTATGTAATGATCAAGACGGACCCATACTTAGCCAAACATGCATTAGGTTCTCCATGGGACTATGAGGAGCAACATGTGTGACATGATTCTCATTCTTTGAGAGGAACATCAAAGTTACTATCCTGAGAGAAACATAAGTAGTAAGGAGTCCCAATCGTAGCTCTATGGCTCCACACAATGTAGAAACATACTTGTAGTGTATGTAATGATCAAGACGGACCCATACTTAGCCAAACATGCATTAGGTTCTCCATGGGACTATGAGGAGCAACATGTGTGACATGATTCTCATTCCTTGAGAGGAACATCAAAGCTACCATCCTGAGAGAAACATAAGTAGTAAGGAGTCCTAATCGTAGCTCTATGCCTCCACACAATGTAGAAACATACATGTAGTGTATGTAATGATCAAGACGGATCCATACTTAGCCAAACATGCATTAGGTTCTCCACGGGACTATGAGGAGCAACATGTGCGACATAATTCTCATTCCTTGAGAGGAACATCAAAGCTACCATCCTGAGAGAAACATAAGTAGTAAGAAGTCCCAATCGTAGCTCTATGCCTCCACACAATGTAGAAACATACTTGTAGTGTATGTAATGATCAAGACGGATCCATACTTAGCCAAACATGCATTAGGTTCTCCACGGGAATATGAGGAGCAACATGTGTGAAATGATTCTCATTCCTTGAGAGGAACATCAAAGTTACCATCCTGAGAGAAACATAAGTAGTAAGGAGTCCCAATCGTAGCTCTATGGCTCCACACAATGTAGAAACATACTTGTAGTGTATGTAATGATCAAGACGGACCCATACTTAGCCAAACATGCATTAGGTTCTCCATGGGACTATGAGGAGCAACATGTGTGACATGATTCTCATTCCTTGAGAGGAACATCAAAGCTACCATCCTGAGAGAAACATAAGTAGTAAGGAGTCCTAATCGTAGCTCTATGCCTCCACACAATGTAGAAACATACATGTAGTGTATGTAATGATCAAGACGGATCCATACTTAGCCAAACATGCATTAGGTTCTCCACGGGACTATGAGGAGCAACATGTGCGACATGATTCTCATTCCTTGAGAGGAACATCAAAGCTACCATCCTGAGAGAAACATAAGTAGTAAGGAGTCCCAATCGTAGCTCTATGCCTCCACACAATGTAGAAACATACTTGTAGTGTATGTAATGATCAAGACGGATCCATACTTAGCCAAACATGCATTAGGTTCTCCACGGGAATATGAGGAGCAACATGTGTGACATGATTCTCATTCCTTGAGAGGAACATCAAAGTTACCATCCTGAGAGAAACATAAGTAGTAAGGAGTCCCAATCGTAGCTCTATGGCTCCACACAATGTAGAAACATACTTGTAGTGTATGTAATGATCAAGACGGACCCATACTTAGCCAAACATGCATTAGGTTCTCCATGGGACTATGAGGAGCAACATGTGTGACATGATTCTCATTCCTTGAGAGGAACATCAAAGCTACCATCCTGAGAGAAACATAAGTAGTAAGGAGTCCTAATCGTAGCTCTATGCCTCCACACAATGTAGAAACATACATGTAGTGTATGTAATGATCAAGACGGATCCATACTTAGCCAAACATGCATTAGGTTCTCCACGGGACTATGAGGAGCAACATGTGTGACATGATTCTCATTCCTTGAGAGGAACATCAAAGCTACCATCCTGAGAGAAACATAAGTAGTAAGGAGTCCCAATCGTAGCTCTATGGCTCCACACAATGTAGAAACATACTTGTAGTGTATGTAATGATCAAGAGGGATCCATACTTAGCCAAACATGCATTAGGTTCTCCAAGGGACTATGAGGAGCAACATGTGTGACATGATTCTCATTCCTTGAGAGGAACATCAAAGCTACCATCCTGAGAGAAACATAAGTAGTAAGGAGTCCCAATCGTAGCTCTATGGCTCCACACAATGTAGAAACATACTTGTAGTGTATGTAATGATCAAGACGGACCCATACTTAGCCAAACATGCATTAGGTTCTCCACGGGACTATGAGGAGCAACATGTGTGACATGATTCTCATTCCTTGAGAGGAACATCAAAGCTACCATCCTGAGAGAAACATAAGTAGTAAGGAGTACCAATCGTAGCTCTATGGCTCCACACAATGTAGAAACATACTTGTAGTGTATGTAATGATCAAGACGGATCCATACTTAGCCAAACATGCATTAGGTTCTCCACGGGACTATGAGGAGCAACATGTGTGACATGATTCTCATTCCTTGAGAGGAACATCAAAGTTACCATCCTGAGAGAAACATAAGTGGTAAGGAGTCCCAATCGTAGCTCTATGGCTCCAAACAATGTAGAAACATACTTGTAGTGTATGTAATGATCAAGACGGACCCATACTTAGCCAAATATGCATTAGGTTCTCCATGGGACTATGAGGAGCAACATGTGTGACATGATTCTCATTCCTTGAGAGGAACATCAAAGCTACCATCCTGAGAGAAACATAAGTAGTAAGGAGTCCTAATCGTAGCTCTATGCCTCCACACAATGTAGAAACATACATGTAGTGTATGTAATGATCAAGACGGATCCATACTTAGCCAAACATGCATTAGGTTCTCCACGGGACTATGAGGAGCAACATGTGTGACATGATTCTCATTCCTTGAGAGGAACATCAAAGCTACCATCCTGAGAAAAAACATAAGTAGTAAGGAGTCCCAATCGTAGCTCTATGGCTCCACACAATGTAGAAACATACTTGTAGTGTATGTAATGATCAAGACGGATCCATACTTAGCCAAACATGCATTAGGTTCTCCACGGGACTATGAGGAGCAACATGTGTGACATAATTCTCATTCCTTGAGAGGAACATCAAAGTTACCATCCTGAGAGAAACATAAGTAGTAAGGAGTCCCAATCGTAGCTCTATGGCTCCACACAATGTAGAAACATACTTGTAGTGTATGTAATGATCAAGACGGACCCATACTTAGCCAAACATGCATTAGGTTCTCCATGGGACTATGAGGAGCAACATGTGTGACATGATTCTCATTCCTTGAGAGGAACATCAAAGTTACTATCCTGAGAGAAACATAAGTAGTAAGGAGTCCCAATCGTAGCTCTATGGCTCCACACAATGTAGAAACATACTTGTAGTGTATGTAATGATCAAGACGGACCCATACTTAGCCAAACATGCATTAGGTTCTCCATGGGACTATGAGGAGCAACATGTGTGACATGATTCTCATTCCTTGAGAGGAACATCAAAGCTACCATCCTGAGAGAAACATAAGTAGTAAGGAGTCCCAATCGTAGCTCTATGCCTCCACACAATGTAGAAACATACTTGTAGTGTATGTAATGATCAAGACGGACCCATACTTAGCCAAACATGCATTAGGTTCTCCACAGGACTATGAGGAGCAACATGTGTGACATGATTCTCATTCCTTGAGAGGAACATCAAAGCTACCATCCTGAGAGAAACATAAATAGTAAGTAGTCCCAATCGTAGCTCTATGCCTCCACACAATGTAGGAACATACTTGTAGTGTATGTAATGATCAAGACGGACCCATACTTAGCCAAACATGCATTAGGTTCTCCACGGGACTATGAGGAGCAACATGTGTGACATGATTCTCATTCCTTGAGAGGAACATCAAAGCTACCATCCTGAGAGAAACATAAGTAGTAAGGAGTTCCAATCGTAGCTCTATGCCTCCACACAATGGATGAACATACTTGTAGTGTATGTAATGATCAAGACGGACCCATACTTAGCCAAACATGCATTAGGTTCTGCACGGGACTATGAGGAGCAACATGTGTGACATGATTCTCATTCCTTGAGAGGAACATCAAAGCTACCATCCTGAGAGAAACATAAGTAGTAAGGAGTCCCAATCGTAGCTCTATGCCTCCACACAATGGAGGAACATACTTGTAGTGTATGTAATGATCAAGACGGACCCATACTTAGCCAAACATGCATTAGGTTCTCCACGGGACTATGAGGAGCAACATGTGGGACATGATTCTCATTCCTTGAGAGGAACATCAAAGCTACCATCCTGAGAGAAACATAAGTGGTAAGGAGTCCCAATCGTAGCTCTATGGCTCCACACAATGTAGAAACATACTTGTAGTGTATGTAATGATCAAGACGGACCCATACTTAGCCAAATATGCATTAGGTTCTCCATGGGATTATGAGGAGCAACATGTGTGACATGATTCTCATTCCTTGAGAGGAACATCAAAGCTACCATCCTGAGAGAAACATAAGTAGTAAGGAGTCCTAATCGTAGCTCTTTGCCTCCACACAATGTAGAAACATACATGTAGTGTATGTAATGATCAAGACGGATCCATACTTAGCCAAACATGCATTAGGTTCTCCACGGGACTATGAGGAGCAACATGTGTGACATGATTCTCATTCCTTGAGAGGAACATCAAAGCTACCATCCTGAGAGAAACATAAGTAGTAAGGAGTCCCAATCGTAGCTCTATGGCTCCACACAATGTAGAAACATACTTGTAGTGTATGTAATGATCAAGACGGACCCATACTTAGCCAAACATGCATTAGGTTCTCCATGGGACTATGAGGAGCAACATGTGTGACATGATTCTCATTCTTTGAGAGGAACATCAAAGTTACCATCCTGAGAGAAACATAAGTAGTAAGGAGTCCCAATCGTAGCTCTATGGCTCCACACAATGTAGAAACATACTTGTAGTGTATGTAATGATCAAGACGGACCCATACTTAGCCAAACATGCATTAGGTTCTCCACGGGACTATGAGGAGCAACATGTGTGACATGATTCTCATTCCTTGAGAGGAACATCAATGTTACCATCCTGAGAGAAACATAAGTGGTAAGGAGTCCCAATCGTAGCTCTATGGCTCCACACAATGTAGAAACATACTTGTAGTGTATGTAATGATCAAGACGGACCCATACTTAGCCAAATATGCATTAGGTTCTCCATGGGACTATGAGGAGCAACATGTGTGACATGATTCTCATTCCTTGAGAGGAACATCAAAGCTACCATCCTGAGAGAAACATACGTAGTAAGGAGTCCTAATCGTAGCTCTATGCCTCCACACAATGTAGAAACATACATGTAGTGTATGTAATGATCAAGACGGATCCATACTTAGCCAAACATGCATTAGGTTCTCCACGGGACTATGAGGAGCAACATGTGTGACATGATTCTCATTCCTTGAGAGGAACATCAAAGCTACCATCCTGAGAGAAACATAAGTAGTAAGGAGTCCCAATCGTAGCTCTATGGCTCCACACAATGTAGAAACATACTTGTAGTGTATGTAATGATCAAGACGGACCCATACTTAGCCAAACATGCATTAGGTTCTCCATGGGACTATGAGGAGCAACATGTGTGACATGATTCTCATTCCTTGAGAGGAACATCAAAGCTACCATCCTGAGAGAAACATAAGTAGTAAGGAGTCCTAATCGTAGCTCTATGCCTCCACACAATGTAGAAACATACATGTAGTGTATGTAATGATCAAGACGGATCCATACTTAGCCAAACATGCATTAGGTTCTCCACGGGACTATGAGGAGCAACATGTGCGACATGATTCTCATTCCTTGAGAGGAACATCAAAGCTACCATCCTGAGAGAAACATAAGTAGTAAGGAGTCCCAATCGTAGCTCTATGCCTCCACACAATGTAGAAACATACTTGTAGTATATGTAATGATCAAGACGGATCCATACTTAGCCAAACATGCATTAGGTTCTCCACGGGAATATGAGGAGCAACATGTGTGACATGATTCTCATTCCTTGAGAGAAACATCAAAGTTACCATCCTGAGAGAAACATAAGTAGTAAGGAGTCCCAATCGTAGCTCTATGGCTCCACACAATGTAGAAACATACTTGTAGTGTATGTAATGATCAAGACGGACCCATACTTAGCCAAACATGCATTAGGTTCTCCACGGGACTATGAGGAGCAACATGTGTGACATGATTCTCATTCCTTGAGAGGAACATCAAAGCTACCATCCTGAGAGAAACATAAGTAGTAAGGAGTCCCAATCGTAGCTCTATGCCTCCACACAATGTAGAAACATACATGTAGTGTATGTAATGATCAAGACGGATCCATACTTAGCCAAACATGCATTAGGTTCTCCACGGGACTATGAGGAGCAACATGTGTGACATGATTCTCATTCCTTGAGAGGAACATCAAAGCTACCATCCTGAGAGAAACATAAGTAGTAAGGAGTCCCAATCGTAGCTCTATGGCTCCACACAATGTAGAAACATACTTGTAGTGTATGTAATGATCAAGACGGATCCATACTTAGCCAAACATGCATTAGGTTCTCCACGGGACTATGAGGAGCAACATGTGTGACATGATTCTCATTCCTTGAGAGGAACATCAAAGTTACCATCCTGAGAGAAACATAAGTAGTAAGGAGTCCCAATCGTAGCTCTATGGCTCCACACAATGTAGAAACATACTTGTAGTGTATGTAATGATCAAGACGGACCCATACTTAGCCAAGCATGCATTAGGTTCTCCACGGGACTATGAGGAGCAACATGTGTGACATGATTCTCATTCCTTGAGAGGAACATCAAAGCTACCATCCTGAGAGAAACATAAGTAGTAAGGAGTACCAATCGTAGCTCTATGGCTCCACACAATGTAGAAACATACTTGTAGTGTATGTAATGATCAAGACGGATCCATACTTAGCCAAACATGCATTAGGTTCTCCACGGGACTATGAGGAGCAACATGTGTGACATGATTCTCATTCCTTGAGAGGAACATCAATGTTACCATCCTGAGAGAAACATAAGTGGTAAGGAGTCCCAATCGTAGCTCTATGGCTCCACACAATGTAGAAACATACTTGTAGTGTATGTAATGATCAAGACGGACCCATACTTAGCCAAATATGCATTAGGTTCTCCATGGGACTATGAGGAGCAACATGTGTGACATGATTCTCATTCCTTGAGAGGAACATCAAAGCTACCATCCTGAGAGAAACATACGTAGTAAGGAGTCCTAATCGTAGCTCTATGCCTCCACACAATGTAGAAACATACATGTAGTGTATGTAATGATCAAGACGGATCCATACTTAGCCAAACATGCATTAGGTTCTCCACGGGACTATGAGGAGCAACATGTGTGACATGATTCTCATTCCTTGAGAGGAACATCAAAGCTACCATCCTGAGAGAAACATAAGTAGTAAGGAGTCCCAATCGTAGCTCTATGGCTCCACACAATGTAGAAACATACTTGTAGTGTATGTAATGATCAAGACGGATCCATACTTAGCCAAACATGCATTAGGTTCTCCACGGGACTATGAAGAGCAACATGTGTGACATGATTCTCATTCCTTGAGAGGAACATCAAAGTTACCATCCTGAGAGAAACATAAGTAGTAAGGAGTCCCAATCGTAGCTCTATGGCTCAACACAATGTAGAAACATACTTGTAGTGTATGTAATGATCAAGACGGACCCATACTTAGCCAAACATGCATTAGGTTCTCCATGGGACTATGAGGAGCAACATGTGTGACATGATTCTCATTCCTTGAGAGGAACATCAAAGTTACTATCCTGAGAGAAACATAAGTAGTAAGGAGTCCCAATCGTAGCTCTATGGCTCCACACAATGTAGAAACATACTTGTAGTGTATGTAATGATCAAGACGGACCCATACTTAGCCAAACATGCATTAGGTTCTCCATGGGACTATGAGGAGCAACATGTGTGACATGATTCTCATTCCTTGAGAGGAACATCAAAGCTACCATCCTGAGAGAAACATAAGTAGTAAGGAGTCCCAATCGTAGCTCTATGCCTCCACACAATGTAGAAACATACTTGTAGTGTATGTAATGATCAAGACGGACCCATACTTAGCCAAACATGCATTAGGTTCTCCACAGGACAATGAGGAGCAACATGTGTGACATGATTCTCATTCCTTGAGAGGAACATCAAAGCTACCATCCTGAGAGAAACATAAGTAGTAAGTAGTCCCAATCGTAGCTCTATGCCTCCACACAATGTAGGAACATACTTGTAGTGTATGTAATGATCAAGACGGACCCATACTTAGCCAAACATGCATTAGGTTCTCCACGGGACTATGAGGAGCAACATGTGTGACATGATTCTCATTCCTTGAGAGGAACATCAAAGCTACCATCCTGAGAGAAACATAAGTAGTAATGAGTCCCAATCGTAGCTCTATGCCTCCACACAATGGATGAACATACTTGTAGTGTATGTAATGATCAAGACGGACCCATACTTAGCCAAACATGCATTAGGTTCTGCACGGGACTATGAGGAGCAACATGTGTGACATGATTCTCATTCCTTGAGAGGAACATCAAAGCTACCATCCTGAGAGAAACATAAGTAGTAAGGAGTCCCAATCGTAGCTTTATACCTCCACACAATGGAGGAACATACTTGTAGTGTATGTAATGATCAAGACGGACCCATACTTAGCCAAACATGCATTAGGTTCTCCACGGGACTATGAGGAGCAACATGTGGGACATGATTCTCATTCCTTGAGAGGAACATCAAAGCTACCATCCTGAGAGAAACATAAATAGTAAGGAGTCCCAATCATAGCTCTATGCCTCCACACAATGGAGGAACATACTTGTAGTGTATGTAATGATCAAGACGGACCCATACTTAGCCAAACATGCATTAGGTTCTCCATGGGACTATGAGGAGCAACATGTGTGACATGATTCTCATTCCTTGAGAGGAACATCAAAGCTACCATCCTGAGAGAAACATAAGTAGTAAGGAGTCCCAATTGTAGCTCTATGCCTCCACACAATGTAGGAACATACTTGTAGTGTATGTAATGATCAAGACGGACCCATACTTAGCCAAACATGCATTAGGTTCTCCACGGGACTATGAGGAGCAACATGTGTGACATGATTCTCATTCCTTGAGAGGAACATCAAAGTTACCATCCTGAGAGAAACATAAGTAGTAAGGAGTCCCAATCGTAGCTCTATGGCTCCACACAATGTAGAAACATACTTGTAGTGTATGTAATGATCAAGACGGACCCATACTTAGCCAAACATGCATTAGGTTCTCCATGGGACTATGAGGAGCAACATGTGTGACATGATTCTCATTCCTTGAGAGGAACATCAAAGTTACTATCCTGAGAGAAACATAAGTAGTAAGGAGTCCCAATCGTAGCTGTATGGCTCCACACAATGTAGAAACATACTTGTAGTGTATGTAATGATCAAGACGGACCCATACTTAGCCAAACATGCATTAGGTTCTCCATGGGACTATGAGGAGCAACATGTGTGACATGATTCTCATTCCTTGAGAGGAACATCAAAGCTACCATCCTGAGAGAAACATAAGTAGTAAGGAGTCCTAATCGTAGCTCTATGCCTCCACACAATGTAGAAACATACATGTAGTGTATGTAATGATCAAGACGGATCCATACTTAGCCAAACATGCATTAGGTTCTCCACGGGACTATGAGGAGCAACATGTGCGACATGATTCTCATTCCTTGAGAGGAACATCAAAGCTACCATCCTGAGAGAAACATAAGTAGTAAGGAGTCCCAATCGTAGCTCTATGCCTCCACACAATGTAGAAACATACTTGTAGTGTATGTAATGATCAAGACAGACCCATACTTAGCCAAACATGCATTAAGTTCTCCACAAGACTATGAGGAGCAACATGTGTGACATGATTCTCATTCCTTGAGAGGAACATCAAAGCTACCATCCTGAGAGAAACATAAGTAGTAAGGAGTCCCAATCGTTGCTCCATGGCTCCACACAATGTAGGAACATACTTGTAGTGTATGTAATGATCAAGACGGACCCATACTTAGCCAAACATGCATTAGGTTCTCCACGGGACTATGAGGAGCAACATGTGTGACATGATTCTCATTCCTTGAGAGGAACATCAAAGCTACCATTCTGAGAGAAACATAACTAGTAAGGAGTCCCAATCGTAGCTCTATGGCTCCACACAATGTAGAAACATACTTGTAGTGTATGTAATGATCAAGACGGACCCATACTTAGCCAAATATGCATTAGGTTCTCCATGGGACTATGAGGAGCAACATGTGTGACATGATTCTCATTCCTTGAGAGGAACATCAAAGCTACCATCCTGAGAGAAACATAAGTAGTAAGGAGTCCTAATCGTAGCTCTATGCCTCCACACAATGTAGAAACATACTTGTAGTGTATGTAATGATCAAGACGGACCCATACTTAGCCAAATATGCATTAGGTTCTCCATGGGACTATGAGGAGCAACATGTGTGACATGATTCTCATTCCTTGAGAGGAACATCAAAGCTACCATCCTGAGAGAAACATAAGTGGTAAGGAGTCCCAATCGTAGCTCTATGGCTCCACACAATGTAGAAACATACTTGTAGTGTATGTAATGATCAAGACGGACCCATACTTAGCCAAATATGCATTAGGTTCTCCATGGGACTATGAGGAGCAACATGTGTGACATGATTCTCATTCCTTGAGAGGAACATCAAAGCTACCATCCTGAGAGAAACATAAGTAGTAAGTAGTCCCAATCGTAGCTCTATGCCTCCACACAATGTAGGAACATACTTGTAGTGTATGTAATGATCAAGACGGACCCATACTTAGCCAAACATGCATTAGGTTCTCCACGGGACTATGAGGAGCAACATGTGTGACATGATTCTCATTCCTTGAGAGGAACATCAAAGCTACCATCCTGAGAGAAACATAAGTAGTAAGGAGTCCCAATCGTAGCTCTATGCCTCCACACAATGGATGAACATACTTGTAGTGTATGTAATGATCAAGACGGACCCATACTTAGCCAAACATGCATTAGGTTCTGCACGGGACTATGAGGAGCAACATGTGTGTAAGGAGTCCCAATCGTAGCTCTATGCCTCCACACAATGGAGGAACATACTTGTAGTGTATGTAATGATCAAGACGGACCCATACTTAGCCAAACATGCATTAGGTTCTCCACGGGACTATGAGGAGCAACATGTGGGACATGATTCTCATTCCTTGAGAGGAACATCAAAGCTACCATCCTGAGAGAAACATAAGTAGTAAGGAGTCCCAATCGTAGCTCTATGCCTCCACACAATGGAGGAACTTACTTGTAGTGTATGTAATGATCAAGACGGACCCATACTTAGCCAAACATGCATTAGGTTCTCCATGGGACTATGAGGAGCAACATGTGTGACATGATTCTCATTCCTTGAGAGGAACATCAAAGCTACCATCCTGAGAGAAACATAAGTAGTAAGGAGTCCCAATTGTAGCTCTATGCCTCCACACAATGTAGGAACATACTTGTAGTGTATGTAATGATCAAGACGGACCCATACTTAGCCAAACATGCATTAGGTTCTCCACGGGACTATGAGGAGCAACATGTGTGACATGATTCTCATTCCTTGAGAGGAACATCAAAGCTACCATCCTGAGAGAAACATAAGTAGTAAGGAGTCCCAATTGTAGCTCTATGCCTCCACACAATGTAGGAACATACTTGTAGTGTATGTAATGATCAAGACGGACCCATACTTAGCCAAACATGCATTAGGTTCTCCACGGGACTATGAGGAGCAACATGTGTGACATGATTCTCATTCCTTGAGAGGAACATCAAAGTTACCATCCTGAGAGAAACATAAGTAGTAAGGAGTCCCAATCGTAGCTCTATGGCTCCACACAATGTAGAAACATACTTGTAGTGTATGTAATGATCAAGACGGACCCATACTTAGCCAAACATGCATTAGGTTCTCCATGGGACTATGAGGAGCAACATGTGTGACATGATTCTCATTCCTTGAGAGGAACATCAAAGTTACTATCCTGAGAGAAACATAAGTAGTAAGGAGTCCCAATCGTAGCTGTATGGCTCCACACAATGTAGAAACATACTTGTAGTGTATGTAATGATCAAGACGGACCCATACTTAGCCAAACATGCATTAGGTTCTCCATGGGACTATGAGGAGCAACATGTGTGACATGATTCTCATTCCTTGAGAGGAACATCAAAGTTACTATCCTGAGAGAAACATAAGTAGTAAGGAGTCCCAATCGTAGCTCTATGGCTCCACACAATGTAGAAACATACTTGTAGTGTATGTAATGATCAAGACGGACCCATACTTAGCCAAACATGCATTAGGTTCTCCATGGGACTATGAGGAGCAACATGTGTGACATGATTCTCATTCCTTGAGAGGAACATCAAAGCTACCATCCTGAGAGAAACATAAGTAGTAAGGAGTCCCAATCGTAGCTCTATGCCTCCACACAATGTAGAAACATACTTGTAGTGTATGTAATGATCAAGACGGACCCATACTTAGCCAAACATGCATTAGGTTCTCCACAGGACAATGAGGAGCAACATGTGTGACATGATTCTCATTCCTTGAGAGGAACATCAAAGCTACCATCCTGAGAGAAACATAAGTAGTAAGTAGTCCCAATCGTAGCTCTATGCCTCCACACAATGTAGGAACATACTTGTAGTGTATGTAATGATCAAGACGGACCCATACTTAGCCAAACATGCATTAGGTTCTCCACGGGACTATGAGGAGCAACATGTGTGACATGATTCTCATTCCTTGAGAGGAACATCAAAGCTACCATCCTGAGAGAAACATAAGTAGTAAGGAGTCCCAATCGTAGCTCTATGCCTCCACACAATGGATGAACATACTTGTAGTGTATGTAATGATCAAGACGGACCCATACTTAGCCAAACATGCATTAGGTTCTGCACGGGACTATGAGGAGCAACATGTGTGACATGATTCTCATTCCTTGAGAGGAACATCAAAGCTACCATCCTGAGAGAAACATAAGTAGTAAGGAGTCCCAATCGTAGCTCTATGGCTCCACACAATGTAGAAACATACTTGTAGTGTATGTAATGATCAAGACGGACCCATACTTAGCCAAACATGCATTAGGTTCTCCATGGGACTATGAGGAGCAACATGTGTGACATGATTCTCATTCTTTGAGAGGAACATCAAAGTTACCATCCTGAGAGAAACATAAGTAGTAAGGAGTCCCAATCGTAGCTCTATGGCTCCACACAATGTAGAAACATACTTGTAGTGTATGTAATGATCAAGACGGACCCATACTTAGCCAAACATGCATTAGGTTCTCCACGGGACTATGAGGAGCAACATGTGTGACATGATTCTCATTCCTTGAGAGGAACATCAATGTTACCATCCTGAGAGAAACATAAGTGGTAAGGAGTCCCAATCGTAGCTCTATGGCTCCACACAATGTAGAAACATACTTGTAGTGTATGTAATGATCAAGACGGACCCATACTTAGCCAAATATGCATTAGGTTCTCCATGGGACTATGAGGAGCAACATGTGTGACATGATTCTCATTCCTTGAGAGGAACATCAAAGCTACCATCCTGAGAGAAACATACGTAGTAAGGAGTCCTAATCGTAGCTCTATGCCTCCACACAATGTAGAAACATACATGTAGTGTATGTAATGATCAAGACGGATCCATACTTAGCCAAACATGCATTAGGTTCTCCACGGGACTATGAGGAGCAACATGTGTGACATGATTCTCATTCCTTGAGAGGAACATCAAAGCTACCATCCTGAGAGAAACATAAGTAGTAAGGAGTCCCAATCGTAGCTCTATGGCTCCACACAATGTAGAAACATACTTGTAGTGTATGTAATGATCAAGACGGACCCATACTTAGCCAAACATGCATTAGGTTCTCCATGGGACTATGAGGAGCAACATGTGTGACATGATTCTCATTCCTTGAGAGGAACATCAAAGCTACCATCCTGAGAGAAACATAAGTAGTAAGGAGTCCTAATCGTAGCTCTATGCCTCCACACAATGTAGAAACATACATGTAGTGTATGTAATGATCAAGACGGATCCATACTTAGCCAAACATGCATTAGGTTCTCCACGGGACTATGAGGAGCAACATGTGCGACACGATTCTCATTCCTTGAGAGGAACATCAAAGCTACCATCCTGAGAGAAACATAAGTAGTAAGGAGTCCCAATCGTAGCTCTATGCCTCCACACAATGTAGAAACATACTTGTAGTATATGTAATGATCAAGACGGATCCATACTTAGCCAAACATGCATTAGGTTCTCCACGGGAATATGAGGAGCAACATGTGTGACATGATTCTCATTCCTTGAGAGAAACATCAAAGTTACCATCCTGAGAGAAACATAAGTAGTAAGGAGTCCCAATCGTAGCTCTATGGCTCCACACAATGTAGAAACATACTTGTAGTGTATGTAATGATCAAGACGGACCCATACTTAGCCAAACATGCATTAGGTTCTCCACGGGACTATGAGGAGCAACATGTGTGACATGATTCTCATTCCTTGAGAGGAACATCAAAGCTACCATCCTGAGAGAAACATAAGTAGTAAGGAGTCCCAATCGTAGCTCTATGCCTCCACACAATGTAGAAACATACATGTAGTGTATGTAATGATCAAGACGGATCCATACTTAGCCAAACATGCATTAGGTTCTCCACGGGACTATGAGGAGCAACATGTGTGACATGATTCTCATTCCTTGAGAGGAACATCAAAGCTACCATCCTGAGAGAAACATAAGTAGTAAGGAGTCCCAATCGTAGCTCTATGGCTCCACACAATGTAGAAACATACTTGTAGTGTATGTAATGATCAAGACGGATCCATACTTAGCCAAACATGCATTAGGTTCTCCACGGGACTATGAGGAGCAACATGTGTGACATGATTCTCATTCCTTGAGAGGAACATCAAAGTTACCATCCTGAGAGAAACATAAGTAGTAAGGAGTCCCAATCGTAGCTCTATGGCTCCACACAATGTAGAAACATACTTGTAGTGTATGTAATGATCAAGACGGACCCATACTTAGCCAAGCATGCATTAGGTTCTCCACGGGACTATGAGGAGCAACATGTGTGACATGATTCTCATTCCTTGAGAGGAACATCAAAGCTACCATCCTGAGAGAAACATAAGTAGTAAGGAGTACCAATCGTAGCTCTATGGCTCCACACAATGTAGAAACATACTTGTAGTGTATGTAATGATCAAGACGGATCCATACTTAGCCAAACATGCATTAGGTTCTCCACGGGACTATGAGGAGCAACATGTGTGACATGATTCTCATTCCTTGAGAGGAACATCAATGTTACCATCCTGAGAGAAACATAAGTGGTAAGGAGTCCCAATCGTAGCTCTATGGCTCCACACAATGTAGAAACATACTTGTAGTGTATGTAATGATCAAGACGGACCCATACTTAGCCAAATATGCATTAGGTTCTCCATGGGACTATGAGGAGCAACATGTGTGACATGATTCTCATTCCTTGAGAGGAACATCAAAGCTACCATCCTGAGAGAAACATACGTAGTAAGGAGTCCTAATCGTAGCTCTATGCCTCCACACAATGTAGAAACATACATGTAGTGTATGTAATGATCAAGACGGATCCATACTTAGCCAAACATGCATTAGGTTCTCCACGGGACTATGAGGAGCAACATGTGTGACATGATTCTCATTCCTTGAGAGGAACATCAAAGCTACCATCCTGAGAGAAACATAAGTAGTAAGGAGTCCCAATCGTAGCTCTATGGCTCCACACAATGTAGAAACATACTTGTAGTGTATGTAATGATCAAGACGGATCCATACTTAGCCAAACATGCATTAGGTTCTCCACGGGACTATGAAGAGCAACATGTGTGACATGATTCTCATTCCTTGAGAGGAACATCAAAGTTACCATCCTGAGAGAAACATAAGTAGTAAGGAGTCCCAATCGTAGCTCTATGGCTCAACACAATGTAGAAACATACTTGTAGTGTATGTAATGATCAAGACGGACCCATACTTAGCCAAACATGCATTAGGTTCTCCATGGGACTATGAGGAGCAACATGTGTGACATGATTCTCATTCCTTGAGAGGAACATCAAAGTTACTATCCTGAGAGAAACATAAGTAGTAAGGAGTCCCAATCGTAGCTCTATGGCTCCACACAATGTAGAAACATACTTGTAGTGTATGTAATGATCAAGACGGACCCATACTTAGCCAAACATGCATTAGGTTCTCCATGGGACTATGAGGAGCAACATGTGTGACATGATTCTCATTCCTTGAGAGGAACATCAAAGCTACCATCCTGAGAGAAACATAAGTAGTAAGGAGTCCCAATCGTAGCTCTATGCCTCCACACAATGTAGAAACATACTTGTAGTGTATGTAATGATCAAGACGGACCCATACTTAGCCAAACATGCATTAGGTTCTCCACAGGACAATGAGGAGCAACATGTGTGACATGATTCTCATTCCTTGAGAGGAACATCAAAGCTACCATCCTGAGAGAAACATAAGTAGTAAGTAGTCCCAATCGTAGCTCTATGCCTCCACACAATGTAGGAACATACTTGTAGTGTATGTAATGATCAAGACGGACCCATACTTAGCCAAACATGCATTAGGTTCTCCACGGGACTATGAGGAGCAACATGTGTGACATGATTCTCATTCCTTGAGAGGAACATCAAAGCTACCATCCTGAGAGAAACATAAGTAGTAATGAGTCCCAATCGTAGCTCTATGCCTCCACACAATGGATGAACATACTTGTAGTGTATGTAATGATCAAGACGGACCCATACTTAGCCAAACATGCATTAGGTTCTGCACGGGACTATGAGGAGCAACATGTGTGACATGATTCTCATTCCTTGAGAGGAACATCAAAGCTACCATCCTGAGAGAAACATAAGTAGTAAGGAGTCCCAATCGTAGCTTTATACCTCCACACAATGGAGGAACATACTTGTAGTGTATGTAATGATCAAGACGGACCCATACTTAGCCAAACATGCATTAGGTTCTCCACGGGACTATGAGGAGCAACATGTGGGACATGATTCTCATTCCTTGAGAGGAACATCAAAGCTACCATCCTGAGAGAAACATAAGTAGTAAGGAGTCCCAATCATAGCTCTATGCCTCCACACAATGGAGGAACATACTTGTAGTGTATGTAATGATCAAGACGGACCCATACTTAGCCAAACATGCATTAGGTTCTCCATGGGACTATGAGGAGCAACATGTGTGACATGATTCTCATTCCTTGAGAGGAACATCAAAGCTACCATCCTGAGAGAAACATAAGTAGTAAGGAGTCCCAATTGTAGCTCTATGCCTCCACACAATGTAGGAACATACTTGTAGTGTATGTAATGATCAAGACGGACCCATACTTAGCCAAACATGCATTAGGTTCTCCACGGGACTATGAGGAGCAACATGTGTGACATGATTCTCATTCCTTGAGAGGAACATCAAAGTTACCATCCTGAGAGAAACATAAGTAGTAAGGAGTCCCAATCGTAGCTCTATGGCTCCACACAATGTAGAAACATACTTGTAGTGTATGTAATGATCAAGACGGACCCATACTTAGCCAAACATGCATTAGGTTCTCCATGGGACTATGAGGAGCAACATGTGTGACATGATTCTCATTCCTTGAGAGGAACATCAAAGTTACTATCCTGAGAGAAACATAAGTAGTAAGGAGTCCCAATCGTAGCTGTATGGCTCCACACAATGTAGAAACATACTTGTAGTGTATGTAATGATCAAGACGGACCCATACTTAGCCAAACATGCATTAGGTTCTCCATGGGACTATGAGGAGCAACATGTGTGACATGATTCTCATTCCTTGAGAGGAACATCAAAGCTACCATCCTGAGAGAAACATAAGTAGTAAGGAGTCCTAATCGTAGCTCTATGCCTCCACACAATGTAGAAACATACATGTAGTGTATGTAATGATCAAGACGGATCCATACTTAGCCAAACATGCATTAGGTTCTCCACGGGACTATGAGGAGCAACATGTGCGACATGATTCTCATTCCTTGAGAGGAACATCAAAGCTACCATCCTGAGAGAAACATAAGTAGTAAGGAGTCCCAATCGTAGCTCTATGCCTCCACACAATGTAGAAACATACTTGTAGTGTATGTAATGATCAAGACAGACCCATACTTAGCCAAACATGCATTAAGTTCTCCACAAGACTATGAGGAGCAACATGTGTGACATGATTCTCATTCCTTGAGAGGAACATCAAAGCTACCATCCTGAGAGAAACATAAGTAGTAAGGAGTCCCAATCGTTGCTCCATGGCTCCACACAATGTAGGAACATACTTGTAGTGTATGTAATGATCAAGACGGACCCATACTTAGCCAAACATGCATTAGGTTCTCCACGGGACTATGAGGAGCAACATGTGTGACATGATTCTCATTCCTTGAGAGGAACATCAAAGCTACCATTCTGAGAGAAACATAACTAGTAAGGAGTCCCAATCGTAGCTCTATGGCTCCACACAATGTAGAAACATACTTGTAGTGTATGTAATGATCAAGACGGACCCATACTTAGCCAAATATGCATTAGGTTCTCCATGGGACTATGAGGAGCAACATGTGTGACATGATTCTCATTCCTTGAGAGGAACATCAAAGCTACCATCCTGAGAGAAACATAAGTAGTAAGGAGTCCTAATCGTAGCTCTATGCCTCCACACAATGTAGAAACATACTTGTAGTGTATGTAATGATCAAGACGGACCCATACTTAGCCAAATATGCATTAGGTTCTCCATGGGACTATGAGGAGCAACATGTGTGACATGATTCTCATTCCTTGAGAGGAACATCAAAGCTACCATCCTGAGAGAAACATAAGTGGTAAGGAGTCCCAATCGTAGCTCTATGGCTCCACACAATGTAGAAACATACTTGTAGTGTATGTAATGATCAAGACGGACCCATACTTAGCCAAATATGCATTAGGTTCTCCATGGGACTATGAGGAGCAACATGTGTGACATGATTCTCATTCCTTGAGAGGAACATCAAAGCTACCATCCTGAGAGAAACATAAGTAGTAAGTAGTCCCAATCGTAGCTCTATGCCTCCACACAATGTAGGAACATACTTGTAGTGTATGTAATGATCAAGACGGACCCATACTTAGCCAAACATGCATTAGGTTCTCCACGGGACTATGAGGAGCAACATGTGTGACATGATTCTCATTCCTTGAGAGGAACATCAAAGCTACCATCCTGAGAGAAACATAAGTAGTAAGGAGTCCCAATCGTAGCTCTATGCCTCCACACAATGGATGAACATACTTGTAGTGTATGTAATGATCAAGACGGACCCATACTTAGCCAAACATGCATTAGGT
The DNA here is from genome assembly GCA_026724425.1 of Erythrophleum ivorense. Lineage (NCBI taxonomy): Eukaryota > Viridiplantae > Streptophyta > Magnoliopsida > Fabales > Fabaceae > Erythrophleum > Erythrophleum ivorense. The sequence goes on along the minus strand of JAIUCV010000066.1, from coordinate 9,097,660 downwards.
TCTGCACGGGACTATGAGGAGCAACATGTGTGTAAGGAGTCCCAATCGTAGCTCTATGCCTCCACACAATGGAGGAACATACTTGTAGTGTATGTAATGATCAAGACGGACCCATACTTAGCCAAACATGCATTAGGTTCTCCACGGGACTATGAGGAGCAACATGTGGGACATGATTCTCATTCCTTGAGAGGAACATCAAAGCTACCATCCTGAGAGAAACATAAGTAGTAAGGAGTCCCAATCGTAGCTCTATGCCTCCACACAATGGAGGAACTTACTTGTAGTGTATGTAATGATCAAGACGGACCCATACTTAGCCAAACATGCATTAGGTTCTCCATGGGACTATGAGGAGCAACATGTGTGACATGATTCTCATTCCTTGAGAGGAACATCAAAGCTACCATCCTGAGAGAAACATAAGTAGTAAGGAGTCCCAATTGTAGCTCTATGCCTCCACACAATGTAGGAACATACTTGTAGTGTATGTAATGATCAAGACGGACCCATACTTAGCCAAACATGCATTAGGTTCTCCACGGGACTATGAGGAGCAACATGTGTGACATGATTCTCATTCCTTGAGAGGAACATCAAAGCTACCATCCTGAGAGAAACATAAGTAGTAAGGAGTCCCAATCGTAGCTTTATACCTCCACACAATGGAGGAACATACTTGTAGTGTATGTAATGATCAAGACGGACCCATACTTAGCCAAACATGCATTAGGTTCTCCACGGGACTATGAGGAGCAACATGTGGGACATGATTCTCATTCCTTGAGAGGAACATCAAAGCTACCATCCTGAGAGAAACATAAGTAGTAAGGAGTCCGAATCGTAGCTCTATGCCTCCACACAATGGAGGAACATACTTGTAGTGTATGTAATGATCAAGACGGACCCATACTTAGCCAAACATGCATTAGGTTCTCCATGGGACTATGAGGAGCAACATGTGTGACATGATTCTCATTCCTTGAGAGGAACATCAAAGCTACCATCCTGAGAGAAACATAAGTAGTAAGGAGTCCCAATTGTAGCTCTATGCCTCCACACAATGTAGGAACATACTTGTAGTGTATGTAATGATCAAGACGGACCCATACTTAGCCAAACATGCATTAGGTTCTCCACGGGACTATGAGGAGCAACATGTGTGACATGATTCTCATTCCTTGAGAGGAACATCAAAGTTACCATCCTGAGAGAAACATAAGTAGTAAGGAGTCCCAATCGTAGCTCTATGGCTCCACACAATGTAGAAACATACTTGTAGTGTATGTAATGATCAAGACGGACCCATACTTAGCCAAACATGCATTAGGTTCTCCATGGGACTATGAGGAGCAACATGTGTGACATGATTCTCATTCCTTGAGAGGAACATCAAAGTTACTATCCTGAGAGAAACATAAGTAGTAAGGAGTCCCAATCGTAGCTGTATGGCTCCACACAATGTAGAAACATACTTGTAGTGTATGTAATGATCAAGACGGACCCATACTTAGCCAAACATGCATTAGGTTCTCCATGGGACTATGAGGAGCAACATGTGTGACATGATTCTCATTCCTTGAGAGGAACATCAAAGCTACCATCCTGAGAGAAACATAAGTAGTAAGGAGTCCTAATCGTAGCTCTATGCCTCCACACAATGTAGAAACATACATGTAGTGTATGTAATGATCAAGACGGATCCATACTTAGCCAAACATGCATTAGGTTCTCCACGGGACTATGAGGAGCAACATGTGCGACATGATTCTCATTCCTTGAGAGGAACATCAAAGCTACCATCCTGAGAGAAACATAAGTAGTAAGGAGTCCCAATCGTAGCTCTATGCCTCCACACAATGTAGAAACATACTTGTAGTGTATGTAATGATCAAGACAGACCCATACTTAGCCAAACATGCATTAAGTTCTCCACAAGACTATGAGGAGCAACATGTGTGACATGATTCTCATTCCTTGAGAGGAACATCAAAGCTACCATCCTGAGAGAAACATAAGTAGTAAGGAGTCCCAATCGTTGCTCCATGGCTCCACACAATGTAGGAACATACTTGTAGTGTATGTAATGATCAAGACGGACCCATACTTAGCCAAACATGCATTAGGTTCTCCACGGGACTATGAGGAGCAACATGTGTGACATGATTCTCATTCCTTGAGAGGAACATCAAAGCTACCATTCTGAGAGAAACATAACTAGTAAGGAGTCCCAATCGTAGCTCTATGGCTCCACACAATGTAGAAACATACTTGTAGTGTATGTAATGATCAAGACGGACCCATACTTAGCCAAATATGCATTAGGTTCTCCATGGGACTATGAGGAGCAACATGTGTGACATGATTCTCATTCCTTGAGAGGAACATCAAAGCTACCATCCTGAGAGAAACATAAGTAGTAAGGAGTCCTAATCGTAGCTCTATGCCTCCACACAATGTAGAAACATACTTGTAGTGTATGTAATGATCAAGACGGACCCATACTTAGCCAAATATGCATTAGGTTCTCCATGGGACTATGAGGAGCAACATGTGTGACATGATTCTCATTCCTTGAGAGGAACATCAAAGCTACCATCCTGAGAGAAACATAAGTGGTAAGGAGTCCCAATCGTAGCTCTATGGCTCCACACAATGTAGAAACATACTTGTAGTGTATGTAATGATCAAGACGGACCCATACTTAGCCAAATATGCATTAGGTTCTCCATGGGACTATGAGGAGCAACATGTGTGACATGATTCTCATTCCTTGAGAGGAACATCAAAGCTACCATCCTGAGAGAAACATAAGTAGTAAGTAGTCCCAATCGTAGCTCTATGCCTCCACACAATGTAGGAACATACTTGTAGTGTATGTAATGATCAAGACGGACCCATACTTAGCCAAACATGCATTAGGTTCTCCACGGGACTATGAGGAGCAACATGTGTGACATGATTCTCATTCCTTGAGAGGAACATCAAAGCTACCATCCTGAGAGAAACATAAGTAGTAAGGAGTCCCAATCGTAGCTCTATGCCTCCACACAATGGATGAACATACTTGTAGTGTATGTAATGATCAAGACGGACCCATACTTAGCCAAACATGCATTAGGTTCTGCACGGGACTATGAGGAGCAACATGTGTGACATGATTCTCATTCCTTGAGCGGAACATCAAAGCTACCATCCTGAGAGAAACATAAGTAGTAAGGAGTCCCAATCGTAGCTCTATGCCTCCACACAATGGAGGAACATACTTGTAGTGTATGTAATGATCAAGACGGACCCATACTTAGCCAAACATGCATTAGGTTCTCCACGGGACTATGAGGAGCAACATGTGGGACATGATTCTCATTCCTTGAGAGGAACATCAAAGCTACCATCCTGAGAGAAACATAAGTAGTAAGGAGTCCCAATCGTAGCTCTATGCCTCCACACAATGGAGGAACTTACTTGTAGTGTATGTAATGATCAAGACGGACCCATACTTAGCCAAACATGCATTAGGTTCTCCATGGGACTATGAGGAGCAACATGTGTGACATGATTCTCATTCCTTGAGAGGAACATCAAAGCTACCATCCTGAGAGAAACATAAGTAGTAAGGAGTCCCAATTGTAGCTCTATGCCTCCACACAATGTAGGAACATACTTGTAGTGTATGTAATGATCAAGACGGACCCATACTTAGCCAAACATGCATTAGGTTCTCCACGGGACTATGAGGAGCAACATGTGTGACATGATTCTCATTCCTTGAGAGGAACATCAAAGTTACCATCCTGAGAGAAACATAAGTAGTAAGGAGTCCCAATCGTAGCTCTATGGCTCCACACAATGTAGAAACATACTTGTAGTGTATGTAATGATCAAGACGGACCCATACTTAGCAAAACATGCATTAGGTTCTCCATGGGACTATGAGGAGCAACATGTGTGACATGATTCTCATTCCTTGAGAGGAACATCAAAGTTACTATCCTGAGAGAAACATAAGTAGTAAGGAGTCCCAATCGTAGCTGTATGGCTCCACACAATGTAGAAACATACTTGTAGTGTATGTAATGATCAAGACGGACCCATACTTAGCCAAACATGCATTAGGTTCTCCATGGGACTATGAGGAGCAACATGTGTGACATGATTCTCATTCCTTGAGAGGAACATCAAAGCTACCATCCTGAGAGAAACATAAGTAGTAAGGAGTCCTAATCGTAGCTCTATGCCTCCACACAATGTAGAAACATACATGTAGTGTATGTAATGATCAAGACGGATCCATACTTAGCCAAACATGCATTAGGTTCTCCACGGGACTATGAGGAGCAACATGTGCGACATGATTCTCATTCCTTGAGAGGAACATCAAAGCTACCATCCTGAGAGAAACATAAGTAGTAAGGAGTCCCAATCGTAGCTCTATGCCTCCACACAATGTAGAAACATACTTGTAGTGTATGTAATGATCAAGACAGACCCATACTTAGCCAAACATGCATTAATTTCTCCACAAGACTATGAGGAGCAACATGTGTGACATGATTCTCATTCCTTGAGAGGAACATCAAAGCTACCATCCTGAGAGAAACATAAGTAGTAAGGAGTCCCAATCGTTGCTCTATGCCTCCACACAATGGATGAACATACTTGTAGTGTATGTAATGATCAAGACGGACCCATACTTAGCCAAACATGCATTAGGTTCTGCACGGGACTATGAGGAGCAACATGTGTGACATGATTCTCATTCCTTGAGAGGAACATCAAAGCTACCATCCTGAGAGAAACATAAGTAGTAAGGAGTCCCAATCGTAGCTCTATGCCTCCACACAATGGATGAACATACTTGTAGTGTATGTAATGATCAAGACGGACCCATACTTAGCCAAACATGCATTAGGTTCTGCACGGGACTATGAGGAGCAACATGTGTGACATGATTCTCATTCCTTGAGCGGAACATCAAAGCTACCATCCTGAGAGAAACATAAGTAGTAAGGAGTCCCAATCGTAGCTCTATGCCTCCACACAATGGAGGAACATACTTGTAGTGTATGTAATGATCAAGACGGAGCCATACTTAGCCAAACATGCATTAGGTTCTCCACGGGACTATGAGGAGCAACATGTGGGACATGATTCTCATTCCTTGAGAGGAACATCAAAGCTACCATCCTGAGAGAAACATAAGTAGTAAGGAGTCCCAATCGTAGCTCTATGCCTCCACACAATGGAGGAACATACTTGTAGTGTATGTAATGATCAAGACGGACCCATACTTAGCCAAACATGCATTAGGTTCTCCATGGGACTATGAGGAGCAACATGTGTGACATGATTCTCATTCCTTGAGAGGAACATCAAAGCTACCATCCTGAGAGAAACATAAGTAGTAAGGAGTCCCAATTGTAGCTCTATGCCTCCACACAATGTAGGAACATACTTGTAGTGTATGTAATGATCAAGACGGACCCATACTTAGCCAAACATGCATTAGGTTCTCCACGGGACTATGAGGAGCAACATGTGTGACATGATTCTCATTCCTTGAGAGGAACATCAAAGTTACCATCCTGAGAGAAACATAAGTAGTAAGGAGTCCCAATCGTAGCTCTATGGCTCCACACAATGTAGAAACATACTTGTAGTGTATGTAATGATCAAGACGGACCCATACTTAGCAAAACATGCATTAGGTTCTCCATGGGACTATGAGGAGCAACATGTGTGACATGATTCTCATTCCTTGAGAGGAACATCAAAGTTACTATCCTGAGAGAAACATAAGTAGTAAGGAGTCCCAATCGTAGCTGTATGGCTCCACACAATGTAGAAACATACTTGTAGTGTATGTAATGATCAAGACGGACCCATACTTAGCCAAACATGCATTAGGTTCTCCATGGGACTATGAGGAGCAACATGTGTGACATGATTCTCATTCCTTGAGAGGAACATCAAAGCTACCATCCTGAGAGAAACATAAGTAGTAAGGAGTCCTAATCGTAGCTCTATGCCTCCACACAATGTAGAAACATACATGTAGTGTATGTAATGATCAAGACGGATCCATACTTAGCCAAACATGCATTAGGTTCTCTACGGGACTATGAGGAGCAACATGTGCGACATGATTCTCATTCCTTGAGAGGAACATCAAAGCTACCATCCTGAGAGAAACATAAGTAGTAAGGAGTCCCAATCGTTGCTCTATGCCTCCACACAATGTAGAAACATACTTGTAGTGTATGTAATGATCAAGACAGACCCATACTTAGCCAAACATGCATTAAGTTCTCCACAAGACTATGAGGAGCAACATGTGTGACATGATTCTCATTCCTTGAGAGGAACATCAAAGCTACCATCCTGAGAGAAACATAAGTAGTAAGGAGTCCCAATCGTTGCTCCATGGCTCCACACAATGTAGGAACATACTTGTAGTGTATGTAATGATCAAGACGGACCCATACTTAGCCAAACATGCATTAGGTTCTCCACGGGACTATGAGGAGCAACATGTGTGACATGATTCTCATTCCTTGAGAGGAACATCAAAGCTACCATTCTGAGAGAAACATAACTAGTAAGGAGTCCCAATCGTAGCTCTATGGCTCCACACAATGTAGAAACATACTTGTAGTGTATGTAATGATCAAGACGGACCCATACTTAGCCAAATATGCATTAGGTTCTCCATGGGACTATGAGGAGCAACATGTGTGACATGATTCTCATTCCTTGAGAGGAACATCAAAGCTACCATCCTGAGAGAAACATAAGTAGTAAGGAGTCCTAATCGTAGCTCTATGCCTCCACACAATGTAGAAACATACTTGTAGTGTATGTAATGATCAAGACGGACCCATACTTAGCCAAACATGCATTAGGTTCTGCACGGGACTATGAGGAGCAACATGTGTGACATGATTCTCATTCCTTGAGAGGAACATCAAAGCTACCATCCTGAGAGAAACATAAGTAGTAAGGAGTCCCAATCGTAGCTCTATGCCTCCACACAATGGATGAACATACTTGTAGTGTATGTAATGATCAAGACGGACCCATACTTAGCCAAACATGCATTAGGTTCTGCACGGGACTATGAGGAGCAACATGTGTGACATGATTCTCATTCCTTGAGCGGAACATCAAAGCTACCATCCTGAGAGAAACATAAGTAGTAAGGAGTCCCAATCGTAGCTCTATGCCTCCACACAATGGAGGAACATACTTGTAGTGTATGTAATGATCAAGACGGACCCATACTTAGCCAAACATGCATTAGGTTCTCCACGGGACTATGAGGAGCAACATGTGGGACATGATTCTCATTCCTTGAGAGGAACATCAAAGCTACCATCCTGAGAGAAACATAAGTAGTAAGGAGTCCCAATCGTAGCTCTATGCCTCCACACAATGGAGGAACATACTTGTAGTGTATGTAATGATCAAGACGGACCCATACTTAGCCAAACATGCATTAGGTTCTCCATGGGACTATGAGGAGCAACATGTGTGACATGATTCTCATTCCTTGAGAGGAACATCAAAGCTACCACCCTGAGAGAAACATAAGTAGTAAGGAGTCCCAATTGTAGCTCTATGCCTCCACACAATGTAGGAACATACTTGTAGTGTATGTAATGATCAAGACGGACCCATACTTAGCCAAACATGCATTAGGTTCTCCACGGGACTATGAGGAGCAACATGTGTGACATGATTCTCATTCCTTGAGAGGAACATCAAAGTTACCATCCTGAGAGAAACATAAGTAGTAAGGAGTCCCAATCGTAGCTCTATGGCTCCACACAATGTAGAAACATACTTGTAGTGTATGTAATGATCAAGACGGACCCATACTTAGCAAAACATGCATTAGGTTCTCCATGGGACTATGAGGAGCAACATGTGTGACATGATTCTCATTCCTTGAGAGGAACATCAAAGTTACTATCCTGAGAGAAACATAAGTAGTAAGGAGTCCCAATCGTAGCTGTATGGCTCCACACAATGTAGAAACATCCTTGTAGTGTATGTAATGATCAAGACGGACCCATACTTAGCCAAACATGCATTAGGTTCTCCATGGGACTATGAGGAGCAACATGTGTGACATGATTCTCATTCCTTGAGAGGAACATCAAAGCTACCATCCTGAGAGAAACATAAGTAGTAAGGAGTCCTAATCGTAGCTCTATGCCTCCACACAATGTAGAAACATACATGTAGTGTATGTAATGATCAAGACGGATCCATACTTAGCCAAACATGCATTAGGTTCTCCACGGGACTATGAGGAGCAACATGTGCGACATGATTCTCATTCCTTGAGAGGAACATCAAAGCTACCATCCTGAGAGAAACATAAGTAGTAAGGAGTCCCAATCGTTGCTCTATGCCTCCACACAATGTAGAAACATACTTGTAGTGTATGTAATGATCAAGACAGACCCATACTTAGCCAAACATGCATTAAGTTCTCCACAAGACTATGAGGAGCAACATGTGTGACATGATTCTCATTCCTTGAGAGGAACATCAAAGCTACCATCCTGAGAGAAACATAAGTAGTAAGGAGTCCCAATCGTTGCTCCATGGCTCCACACAATGTAGGAACATACTTGTAGTGTATGTAATGATCAAGACGGACCCATACTTAGCCAAACATGCATTAGGTTCTCCACGGGACTATGAGGAGCAACATGTGTGACATGATTCTCATTCCTTGAGAGGAACATCAAAGCTACCATTCTGAGAGAAACATAACTAGTAAGGAGTCCCAATCGTAGCTCTATGGCTCCACACAATGTAGAAACATACTTGTAGTGTATGTAATGATCAAGACGGACCCATACTTAGCCAAATATGCATTAGGTTCTCCATGGGACTATGAGGAGCAACATGTGTGACATGATTCTCATTCCTTGAGAGGAACATCAAAGCTACCATCCTGAGAGAAACATAAGTAGTAAGGAGTCCTAATCGTAGCTCTATGCCTCCACACAATGTAGAAACATACTTGTAGTGTATGTAATGATCAAGACGGACCCATACTTAGCCAAATATGCATTAGGTTCTCCATGGGACTATGAGGAGCAACATGTGTGACATGATTCTCATTCCTTGAGAGGAACATCAAAGCTACCATCCTGAGAGAAACATAAGTGGTAAGGAGTCCCAATCGTAGCTCTATGGCTCCACACAATGTAGAAACATACTTGTAGTGTATGTAATGATCAAGACGGACCCATACTTAGCCAAATATGCATTAGGTTCTCCATGGGACTATGAGGACCAACATGTGTGACATGATTCTCATTCCTTGAGAGGAACATCAAAGCTACCATCCTGAGAGAAACATAAGTAGTAAGTAGTCCCAATCGTAGCTCTATGCCTCCACACAATGTAGGAACATACTTGTAGTGTATGTAATGATCAAGACGGACCCATACTTAGCCAAACATGCATTAGGTTCTCCACGGGACTATGAGGAGCAACATGTGTGACATGATTCTCATTCCTTGAGAGGAACATCAAAGCTACCATCCTGAGAGAAACATAAGTAGTAAGGAGTCCCAATCGTAGCTCTATGCCTCCACACAATGGATGAACATACTTGTAGTGTATGTAATGATCAAGACGGACCCATACTTAGCCAAACATGCATTAGGTTCTGCACGGGACTATGAGGAGCAACATGTGTGACATGATTCTCATTCCTTGAGCGGAACATCAAAGCTACCATCCTGAGAGAAACATAAGTAGTAAGGAGTCCCAATCGTAGCTCTATGCCTCCACACAATGGAGGAACATACTTGTAGTGTATGTAATGATCAAGACGGACCCATACTTAGCCAAACATGCATTAGGTTCTCCACGGGACTATGAGGAGCAACATGTGGGACATGATTCTCATTCCTTGAGAGGAACATCAAAGCTACCATCCTGAGAGAAACATAAGTAGTAAGGAGTCCCAATCGTAGCTCTATGCCTCCACACAATGGAGGAACATACTTGTAGTGTATGTAATGATCAAGACGGACCCATACTTAGCCAAACATGCATTAGGTTCTCCATGGGACTATGAGGAGCAACATGTGTGACATGATTCTCATTCCTTGAGAGGAACATCAAAGCTACCATCCTGAGAGAAACATAAGTAGTAAGGAGTCCCAATTGTAGCTCTATGCCTCCACACAATGTAGGAACATACTTGTAGTGTATGTAATGATCAAGACGGACCCATACTTAGCCAAACATGCATTAGGTTCTCCACGGGACTATGAGGAGCAACATGTGTGACATGATTCTCATTCCTTGAGAGGAACATCAAAGTTACCATCCTGAGAGAAACATAAGTAGTAAGGAGTCCCAATCGTAGCTCTATGGCTCCACACAATGTAGAAACATACTTGTAGTGTATGTAATGATCAAGACGGACCCATACTTAGCAAAACATGCATTAGGTTCTCCACGGGACTATGAGGAGCAACATGTGTGACATGATTCTCATTCCTTGAGAGGAACATCAAAGTTACCATCCTGAGAGAAACATAAGTAGTAAGGAGTCCCAATCGTTGCTCCATGGCTCCACACAATGTAGGAACATACTTGTAGTGTATGTAATGATCAAGACGGACCCATACTTAGCCAAACATGCATTAGGTTCTCCATGGGACTATGAGGAGCAACATGTGTGACATGATTCTCATTCCTTGAGAGGAACATCAAAGCTACCATCCTGAGAGAAACATAAGTAGTAAGGAGTCCTAATCGTAGCTCTATGCCTCCACACAATGTAGAAACATACATGTAGTGTATGTAATGATCAAGACGGATCCATACTTAGCCAAACATGCATTAGGTTCTCCACGGGACTATGAGGAGCAACATGTGCGACATGATTCTCATTCCTTGAGAGGAACATCAAAGCTACCATCCTGAGAGAAACATAAGTAGTAAGGAGTCCCAATCGTAGCACTATGCCTCCACACAATGTAGAAACATACTTGTAGTGTATGTAATGATCAAGACAGACCCATACTTAGCCAAACATGCATTAATTTCTCCACAAGACTATGAGGAGCAACATGTGTGACATGATTCTCATTCCTTGAGAGGAACATCAAAGCTACCATCCTGAGAGAAACATAAGTAGTAAGGAGTCCCAATCGTTGCTCTATGCCTCCACACAATGGATGAACATACTTGTAGTGTATGTAATGATCAAGACGGACCCATGCTTAGCCAAACATGCATTAGGTTCTGCACGGGACTATGAGGAGCAACATGTGTGACATGATTCTCATTCCTTGAGAGGAACATCAAAGCTACCATCCTGAGAGAAACATAAGTAGTAAGGAGTCCCAATCGTAGCTCTATGCCTCCACACAATGGAGGAACATACTTGTAGTGTATGTAATGATCAAGACGGACCCATACTTAGCCAAATATGCATTAGGTTCTCCATGGGACTATGAGGAGCAACATGTGTGACATGATTCTCATTCCTTGAGAGGAACATCAAAGCTACCATCCTGAGAGAAACATAAGTAGTAAGGAGTCCTAATCGTAGCTCTATGCCTCCACACAATGTAGAAACATACTTGTAGTGTATGTAATGATCAAGACGGACCCATACTTAGCCAAATATGCATTAGGTTCTCCATGGGACTATGAGGAGCAACATGTGTGACATGATTCTCATTCCTTGAGAGGAACATCAAAGCTACCATCCTGAGAGAAACATAAGTGGTAAGGAGTCCCAATCGTAGCTCTATGGCTCCACACAATGTAGAAACATACTTGTAGTGTATGTAATGATCAAGACGGACCCATACTAAGCCAAATATGCATTAGGTTCTCCATGGGACTATGAGGAGCAACATGTGTGACATGATTCTCATTCCTTGAGAGGAACATCAAAGCTACCATCCTGAGAGAAACATAAGTAGTAAGGAGTCCTAATCGTAGCTCTATGGCTCCACACAATGTAGAAACATACTTGTAGTGTATGTAATGATCAAGACGGATCCATACTTAGCCAAACATGCATTAGGATCTCCACGGGACTATGAGGAGCAACATGTGTGACATGATTCTCATTCCTTGAGAGGAACATCAAAGTTACCATCCTGAGAGAAACATAAGTAGTAAGGAGTCCCAATCGTAGCTCTATGGCTCCACACAATGTAGAAACATACTTGTAGTGTATGTAATGATCAAGACGGACCCATACTTAGCCAAACATGCATTAGGTTCTCCATGGGACTATGAGGAGCAACATGTGTGACATGATTCTCATTCCTTGAGAGGAACATCAAAGTTACTATCCTGAGAGAAACATAAGTAGTAAGGAGTCCCAATCGTAGCTCTATGGCTCCACACAATGTAGAAACATACTTGTAGTGTATGTAATGATCAAGACGGACCCATACTTAGCCAAACATGCATTAGGTTCTCCATGGGACTATGAGGAGCAACATGTGTGACATGATTCTCATTCCTTGAGAGGAACATCAAAGCTACCATCCTGAGAGAAACATAAGTAGTAAGGAGTCCCAATCGTAGCTCTATGGCTCCACACAATGTAGAAACATACTTGTAGTGTATGTAATGATCAAGACGGACCCATACTTAGCCAAATATGCATTAGGTTCTCCATGGGACTATGAGGAGCAACATGTGTGACATGATTCTCATTCCTTGAGAGGAACATCAAAGCTACCATCCTGAGAGAAACATAAGTAGTAAGGAGTCCTAATCGTAGCTCTATGCCTCCACACAATGTAGAAACATACTTGTAGTGTATGTAATGATCAAGACGGACCCATACTTAGCCAAATATGCATTAGGTTCTCCATGGGACTATGAGGAGCAACATGTGTGACATGATTCTCATTCCTTGAGAGGAACATCAAAGCTACCATCCTGAGAGAAACATAAGTGGTAAGGAGTCCCAATCGTAGCTCTATGGCTCCACACAATGTAGAAACATACTTGTAGTGTATGTAATGATCAAGACGGACCCATACTAAGCCAAATATGCATTAGGTTCTCCATGGGACTATGAGGAGCAACATGTGTGACATGATTGTCATTCCTTGAGAGGAACATCAAAGCTACCATCCTGAGAGAAACATAAGTAGTAAGGAGTCCTAATCGTAGCTCTATGGCTCCACACAATGTAGAAACATACTTGTAGTGTATGTAATGATCAAGACGGATCCATACTTAGCCAAACATGCATTAGGTTCTCCACGGGACTATGAGGAGCAACATGTGTGACATGATTCTCATTCCTTGAGAGGAACATCAAAGTTACCATCCTGAGAGAAACATAAGTAGTAAGGAGTCCCAATCGTAGCTCTATGGCTCCACACAATGTAGAAACATACTTGTAGTGTATGTAATGATCAAGACGGACCCATACTTAGCCAAACATGCATTAGGTTCTCCATGGGACTATGAGGAGCAACATGTGTGACATGATTCTCATTCCTTGAGAGGAACATCAAAGTTACTATCCTGAGAGAAACATAAGTAGTAAGGAGTCCCAATCGTAGCTCTATGGCTCCACACAATGTAGAAACATACTTGTAGTGTATGTAATGATCAAGACGGACCCATACTTAGCCAAACATGCATTAGGTTCTCCATGGGACTATGAGGAGCAACATGTGTGACATGATTCTCATTCCTTGAGAGGAACATCAAAGCTACCATCCTGAGAGAAACATAAGTAGTAAGGAGTCCCAATCGTAGCTCTATGGCTCCACACAATGTAGAAACATAGTTGTAGTGTATGTAATGATCAAGACGGACCCATACTTAGCCAAATATGCATTAGGTTCTCCATGGGACTATGAGCAGCAACATGTGTGACATGATTCTCATTCCTTGAGAGGAACATCAAAGTTACCATCCTGAGAGAAACATAAGTAGTAAGGAGTCCCAATCGTTGCTCCATGCCTCCACACAATGTAGGAACATACTTGTAGTGTATGTAATGATCAAGACGGACCCATACTTAGCCAAATATGCATTAGGTTCTCCATGGGACTATGAGGAGCAACATGTGTGACATGATTCTCATTCCTTGAGAGGAACATCAAAGCTACCATCCTGAGAGAAACATAAGTAGTAAGGAGTCCTAATCGTAGCTCTATGCCTCCATACAATGTAGAAACATACATGTAGTGTATGTAATGATCAAGACGGATCCATACTTAGCCAAACATGCATTAGGTTCTCCACGGGACTATGAGGAGCAACATGTGTGACATGATTCTCATTCCTTGAGAGGAACATCAAAGCTACCATCCTGAGAGAAACATAAGTAGTAAGGAGTCCCAATCGTAGCTCTATGGCTCCACACAATGTAGAAACATACTTGTAGTGTATGTAATGATCAAGACGGATCCATACTTAGCCAAACATGCATTAGGTTCTCCACGGGACTATGAGGAGCAACATGTGCGACATGATTCTCATTCCTTGAGAGGAACATCAAAGTTACTATCCTGAGAGAAACATAAGTAGTAAGGAGTCCCAATCGTAGCTCTATGGCTCCACACAATGTAGAAACATACTTGTAGTGTATGTAATGATCAAGACGGACCCATACTTAGCCAAACATGCATTAGGTTCTCCATGGGACTATGAGGAGCAACATGTGTGACATGATTCTCATTCCTTGAGAGGAACATCAAAGCTACCATCCTGAGAGAAACATAAGTAGTAAGGAGTCCCAATCGTAGCTCTATGGCTCCACACAATGTAGAAACATACTTGTAGTGTATGTAATGATCAAGACGGACCCATACTTAGCCAAATATGCATTAGGTTCTCCATGGGACTATGAGGAGCAACATGTGTGACATGATTCTCATTCCTTGAGAGGAACATCAAAGCTACCATCCTGAGAGAAACATAAGTAGTAAGGAGTCCTAATCGTAGCTCTATGCCTCCACACAGTGTAGAAACATACTTGTAGTGTATGTAATGATCAAGACGGACCCATACTTAGCCAAATATGCATTAGGTTCTCCATGGGACTATGAGGAGCAACATGTGTGACATGATTCTCATTCCTTGAGAGGAACATCAAAGCTACCATCCTGAGAGAAACATAAGGAGTAAGGAGTCCCAATCGTAGCTCTATGGCTCCACACAATGTAGAAACATACTTGTAGTGTATGTAATGATCAAGACGGATCCATACTTAGCCAAACATGCATTAGGTTCTCCACGGGACTATGAGGAGCAACATGTGCGACATGATTCTCATTCCTTGAGAGGAACATCAAAGTTACTATCCTGAGAGAAACATAAGTAGTAAGGAGTCCCAATCGTAGCTCTATGGCTCCACACAATGTAGAAACATACTTGTAGTGTATGTAATGATCAAGACGGACCCATACTTAGCCAAACATGCATTAGGTTCTCCATGGGACTATGAGGAGCAACATGTGTGACATGATTCTCATTCCTTGAGAGGAACATCAAAGCTACCATCCTGAGAGAAACATAAGTAGTAAGGAGTCCTAATCGTAGCTCTATGCCTCCACACAATGTAGAAACATACATGTAGTGTATGTAATGATCAAGACGGATCCATACTTAGCCAAACATGCATTAGGTTCTCCACGGGACTATGAGGAGCAACATGTGCGACATGATTCTCATTCCTTGAGAGGAACATCAAAGCTACCATCCTGAGAGAAACATAAGTAGTAAGGAGTCCCAATCGTAGCTCTATGCCTCCACACAATGTAGAAACATACTTGTAGTGTATGTAATGATCAAGACAGACCCATACTTAGCCAAACATGCATTAAGTTCTCCACAAGACTATGAGGAGCAACATGTGTGACATGATTCTCATTCCTTGAGAGGAACATCAAAGCTACCATCCTGAGAGAAACATAAGTAGTAAGGAGTCCCAATCGTTGCTCCATGCCTCCACACAATGTAGGAACATACTTGTAGTGTATGTAATGATCAAGACGGACCCATACTTAGCCAAACATGCATTAGGTTCTCCACGGGACTATGAGGAGCAACATGTGTGACATGATTCTCATTCCTTGAGAGGAACATCAAAGCTACCATTCTGAGAGAAACATAAGTAGTAAGGAGTCCCAATCGTAGCTCTATGGCTCCACACAATGTAGAAACATACTTGTAGTGTATGTAATGATCAAGACGGACCCATACTTAGCCAAATATGCATTAGGTTCTCCATGGGACTATGAGGAGCAACATGTGTGAC
Source organism: Erythrophleum ivorense (assembly GCA_026724425.1). Classification (NCBI taxonomy): domain Eukaryota; kingdom Viridiplantae; phylum Streptophyta; class Magnoliopsida; order Fabales; family Fabaceae; genus Erythrophleum; species Erythrophleum ivorense. Next base: position 9,081,369 of record JAIUCV010000066.1, on the reverse strand, counting down.
ATGATTCTCATTCCTTGAGAGGAACATCAAAGCTACCATCCTGAGAGAAACATAAGTAGTAAGGAGTCCTAATCGTAGCTCTATGCCTCCACACAGTGTAGAAACATACTTGTAGTGTATGTAATGATCAAGAAGGACCCATACTTAGCCAAATATGCATTAGGTTCTCCATGGGACTATGAGGAGCAACATGTGTGACATGATTCTCATTCCTTGAGAGGAACATCAAAGCTACCATCCTGAGAGAAACATAAGTGGTAAGGAGTCCCAATCGTAGCTCTATGGCTCCACACAATGTAGAAACATACTTGTAGTGTATGTAATGATCAAGACGGACCCATACTTAGCCAAACATGCATTAGGTTCTCCATGGGACTATCAGGAGCAACATGTGTGACATGATTCTCATTCCTTGAGAGGAACATCAAAGCTACCATCCTGAGAGAAACATAAGTAGTAAGGAGTCCTAATCGTAGCTCTATGGCTCCACATAATTTAAAACATACTTGTAGTGTATGTAATGATCAAGACGGATCCATACTTAGCCAAACATGCATTAGGTTCTCCACGGGACTATGAGGAGCAACATGTGTGACATGATTCTCATTCCTTGAGAGGAACATCAAAGTTACCATCCTGAGAGAAACATAAGTAGTAAGGAGTCCCAATCGTAGCTCTATGGCTCCACACAATGTAGAAACATACTTGTAGTGTATGTAATGATCAAGACGGACCCATACTTAGCCAAACATGCATTAGGTTCTCCATGGGACTATGAGGAGCAACATGTGTGACATGATTCTCATTCCTTGAGAGGAACATCAAAGTTACTATCCTGAGAGAAACATAAGTAGTAAGGAGTCCCAATCGTAGCTCTATGGCTCGACACAATGTAGAAACATACTTGTAGTGTATGTAATGATCAAGACGGACCCATACTTAGCCAAACATGCATTAGGTTCTCCATGGGACTATGAGGAGCAACATGTGTGACATGATTCTCATTCCTTGAGAGGAACATCAAAGCTACCATCCTGAGAGAAACATAAGTAGTAAGGAGTCCCAATCGTAGCTCTATGGCTCCACACAATGTAGAAACATACTTGTAGTGTATGTAATGATCAAGACGGACCCATACTTAGCCAAATATGCATTAGGTTCTCCATGGGACTATGAGGAGCAACATGTGTGACATGATTCTCATTCCTTGAGAGGAACATCAAAGTTACCATCCTGAGAGAAACATAAGTAGTAAGGAGTCCCAATCGTTGCTCCATGCCTCCACACAATGTAGGAACATACTTGTAGTGTATGTAATGATCAAGACGGACCCATACTTAGCCAAATATGCATTAGGTTCTCCATGGGACTATGAGGAGCAACATGTGTGACATGATTCTCATTCCTTGAGAGGAACATCAAAGCTACCATCCTGAGAGAAACATAAGTAGTAAGGAGTCCTAATCGTAGCTCTATGCCTCCACACAATGTAGAAACATACATGTAGTGTATGTAATGATCAAGGCGGATCCATACTTAGCCAAACATGCATTAGGTTCTCCACGGGACTATGAGGAGCAACATGTGTGACATGATTCTCATTCCTTGAGAGGAACATCAAAGCTACCATCCTGAGAGAAACATAAGTAGTAAGGAGTCCCAATCGTAGCTCTATGGCTCCACACAATGTAGAAACATACTTGTAGTGTATGTAATGATCAAGACGGATCCATACTTAGCCAAACATGCATTAGGTTCTCCACGGGACTATGAGGAGCAACATGTGTGACATGATTCTCATTCCTTGAGAGGAACATCAAAGTTACCATCCTGAGAGAAACATAAGTAGTAAGGAGTCCCAATCGTAGCTCTATGGCTCCACACAATGTAGAAACATACTTGTAGTGTATGTAATGATCAAGACGGACCCATACTTAGCCAAACATGCATTAGGTTCTCCACGGGACTATGAGGAGCAACATGTGTGACATGATTCTCATTCCTTGAGAGGAACATCAAAGCTACCATCCTGAGAGAAACAGAAGTAGTAAGGAGTACCAATCGTAGCTCTATGGCTCCACACAATGTAGAAACATACTTGTAGTGTATGTAATGATCAAGACGGATCCATACTTAGCCAAACATGCATTAGGTTCTCCACGGGACTATGAGGAGCAACATGTGTGACATGATTCTCATTCCTTGAGAGGAACATCAAAGTTACCATCCTGAGAGAAACATAAGTGGTAAGGAGTCCCAATCGTAGCTCTATGGCTCCACACAATGTAGAAACATACTTGTAGTGTATGTAATGATCAAGACGGACCCATACTTAGCCAAATATGCATTAGGTTCTCCATGGGACTATGAGGAGCAACATGTGTGACATGATTCTCATTCCTTGAGAGGAACATCAAAGCTACCATCCTGAGAGAAACATACGTAGTAAGGAGTCCTAATCATAGCTCTATGCCTCCACACAATGTAGAAACATACATGTAGTGTATGTAATGATCAAGACGGATCCATACTTAGCCAAACATGCATTAGGTTCTCCACGGGACTATGAGGAGCAACATGTGTGACATGATTCTCATTCCTTGAGAGGAACATCAAAGCTACCATCCTGAGAGAAACATAAGTAGTAAGGAGTCCCAATCGTAGCTCTATGGCTCCACACAATGTAGAAACATACTTGTAGTGTATGTAATGATCAAGACGGATCCATACTTAGCCAAACATGCATTAGGTTCTCCACGGGACTATGAGGAGAAACATGTGTGACATGATTCTCATTCCTTGAGAGGAACATCAAAGTTACCATCCTGAGAGAAACATAAGTAGTAAGGAGTCCCAATCGTTGCTCCATGCCTCCACACAATGTAGGAACATACTTGTAGTGTATGTAATGATCAAGACGGACCCATACTTAGCCAAACATGCATTAGGTTCTCCACGGGACTATGAGGAGCAACATGTGTGACATGATTCTCATTCCTTGAGAGGAACATCAAAGCTACCATTCTGAGAGAAACATAAGTAGTAAGGAGTCCCAATCGTAGCTCTATGGCTCCACACAATGTAGAAACATACTTGTAGTGTATGTAATGATCAAGACGGATCCATACTTAGCCAAACATGCATTAGGTTCTCCACGGGACTATGAGGAGCAACATGTGTGACATGATTCTCATTCCTTGAGAGGAACATCAAAGTTACCATCCTGAGAGAAACATAAGTAGTAAGGAGTCCCAATCGTAGCTCTATGGCTCCACACAATGTAGAAACATACTTGTAGTGTATGTAATGATCAAGACGGACCCATACTTAGCCAAACATGCATTAGGTTCTCCATGGGACTATGAGGAGCAACATGTGTGACATGATTCTCATTCCTTGAGAGGAACATCAAAGTTACTATCCTGAGAGAAACATAAGTAGTAAGGAGTCCCAATCGTAGCTCTATGGCTCCACACAATGTAGAAACATACTTGTAGTGTATGTAATGATCAAGACGGACCCATACTTAGCAAAACATGCATTAGGTTCTCCATGGGACTATGAGGAGCAACATGTGTGACATGATTCTCATTCCTTGAGAGGAACATCAAAGTTACTATCCTGAGAGAAACATAAGTAGTAAGGAGTCCCAATCGTAGCTGTATGGCTCCACACAATGTAGAAACATACTTGTAGTGTATGTAATGATCAAGACGGACCCATACTTAGCCAAACATGCATTAGGTTCTCCATGGGACTATGAGGAGCAACATGTGTGACATGATTCTCATTCCTTGAGAGGAACATCAAAGCTACCATCCTGAGAGAAACATAAGTAGTAAGGAGTCCTAATCGTAGCTCTATGCCTCCACACAATGTAGAAACATACATGTAGTGTATGTAATGATCAAGACGGATCCATACTTAGCCAAACATGCATTAGGTTCTCCACGGGACTATGAGGAGCAACATGTGCGACATGATTCTCATTCCTTGAGAGGAACATCAAAGCTACCATCCTGAGAGAAACATAAGTAGTAAGGAGTCCCAATCGTAGCACTATGCCTCCACACAATGTAGAAACATACTTGTAGTGTATGTAATGATCAAGACAGACCCATACTTAGCCAAACATGCATTAATTTCTCCACAAGACTATGAGGAGCAACATGTGTGACATGATTCTCATTCCTTGAGAGGAACATCAAAGCTACCATCCTGAGAGAAACATAAGTAGTAAGGAGTCCCAATCGTTGCTCTATGCCTCCACACAATGGATGAACATACTTGTAGTGTATGTAATGATCAAGACGGACCCATGCTTAGCCAAACATGCATTAGGTTCTGCACGGGACTATGAGGAGCAACATGTGTGACATGATTCTCATTCCTTGAGAGGAACATCAAAGCTACCATCCTGAGAGAAACATAAGTAGTAAGGAGTCCCAATCGTAGCTCTATGCCTCCACACAATGGAGGAACATACTTGTAGTGTATGTAATGATCAAGACGGACCCATACTTAGCCAAATATGCATTAGGTTCTCCATGGGACTATGAGGAGCAACATGTGTGACATGATTCTCATTCCTTGAGAGGAACATCAAAGCTACCATCCTGAGAGAAACATAAGTAGTAAGGAGTCCTAATCGTAGCTCTATGCCTCCACACAATGTAGAAACATACTTGTAGTGTATGTAATGATCAAGACGGACCCATACTTAGCCAAATATGCATTAGGTTCTCCATGGGACTATGAGGAGCAACATGTGTGACATGATTCTCATTCCTTGAGAGGAACATCAAAGCTACCATCCTGAGAGAAACATAAGTGGTAAGGAGTCCCAATCGTAGCTCTATGGCTCCACACAATGTAGAAACATACTTGTAGTGTATGTAATGATCAAGACGGACCCATACTAAGCCAAATATGCATTAGGTTCTCCATGGGACTATGAGGAGCAACATGTGTGACATGATTCTCATTCCTTGAGAGGAACATCAAAGCTACCATCCTGAGAGAAACATAAGTAGTAAGGAGTCCTAATCGTAGCTCTATGGCTCCACACAATGTAGAAACATACTTGTAGTGTATGTAATGATCAAGACGGATCCATACTTAGCCAAACATGCATTAGGATCTCCACGGGACTATGAGGAGCAACATGTGTGACATGATTCTCATTCCTTGAGAGGAACATCAAAGTTACCATCCTGAGAGAAACATAAGTAGTAAGGAGTCCCAATCGTAGCTCTATGGCTCCACACAATGTAGAAACATACTTGTAGTGTATGTAATGATCAAGACGGACCCATACTTAGCCAAACATGCATTAGGTTCTCCATGGGACTATGAGGAGCAACATGTGTGACATGATTCTCATTCCTTGAGAGGAACATCAAAGTTACTATCCTGAGAGAAACATAAGTAGTAAGGAGTCCCAATCGTAGCTCTATGGCTCCACACAATGTAGAAACATACTTGTAGTGTATGTAATGATCAAGACGGACCCATACTTAGCCAAACATGCATTAGGTTCTCCATGGGACTATGAGGAGCAACATGTGTGACATGATTCTCATTCCTTGAGAGGAACATCAAAGCTACCATCCTGAGAGAAACATAAGTAGTAAGGAGTCCCAATCGTAGCTCTATGGCTCCACACAATGTAGAAACATACTTGTAGTGTATGTAATGATCAAGACGGACCCATACTTAGCCAAATATGCATTAGGTTCTCCATGGGACTATGAGGAGCAACATGTGTGACATGATTCTCATTCCTTGAGAGGAACATCAAAGCTACCATCCTGAGAGAAACATAAGTAGTAAGGAGTCCTAATCGTAGCTCTATGCCTCCACACAATGTAGAAACATACTTGTAGTGTATGTAATGATCAAGACGGACCCATACTTAGCCAAATATGCATTAGGTTCTCCATGGGACTATGAGGAGCAACATGTGTGACATGATTCTCATTCCTTGAGAGGAACATCAAAGCTACCATCCTGAGAGAAACATAAGTGGTAAGGAGTCCCAATCGTAGCTCTATGGCTCCACACAATGTAGAAACATACTTGTAGTGTATGTAATGATCAAGACGGACCCATACTAAGCCAAATATGCATTAGGTTCTCCATGGGACTATGAGGAGCAACATGTGTGACATGATTGTCATTCCTTGAGAGGAACATCAAAGCTACCATCCTGAGAGAAACATAAGTAGTAAGGAGTCCTAATCGTAGCTCTATGGCTCCACACAATGTAGAAACATACTTGTAGTGTATGTAATGATCAAGACGGATCCATACTTAGCCAAACATGCATTAGGTTCTCCACGGGACTATGAGGAGCAACATGTGTGACATGATTCTCATTCCTTGAGAGGAACATCAAAGCTACCATCCTGAGAGAAACATAAGTAGTAAGGAGTCCCAATCGTAGCTCTATGGCTCCACACAATGTAGAAACATACTTGTAGTGTATGTAATGATCAAGACGGACCCATACTTAGCCAAACATGCATTAGGTTCTCCACGGGACTATGAGGAGCAACATGTGTGACATGATTCTCATTCCTTGAGAGGAACATCAAAGTTACCATCCTGAGAGAAACATAAGTAGTAAGGAGTCCCAATCGTAGCTCTATGGCTCCACACAATGTAGAAACATACTTGTAGTGTATGTAATGATCAAGACGGACCCATACTTAGCCAAACATGCATTAGGTTCTCCACGGGACTATGAGGAGCAACATGTGTGACATGATTCTCATTCCTTGAGAGGAACATCAAAGCTACCATCCTGAGAGAAACATAAGTAGTAAGGAGTACCAATCGTAGCTCTATGGCTCCACACAATGTAGAAACATACTTGTAGTGTATGTAATGATCAAGACGGATCCATACTTAGCCAAACATGCATTAGGTTCTCCACGGGACTATGAGGAGCAACATGTGTGACATGATTCTCATTCCTTGAGAGGAACATCAAAGTTACCATCCTGAGAGAAACATAAGTGGTAAGGAGTCCCAATCGTAGCTCTATGGCTCCACACAATGTAGAAACATACTTGTAGTGTATGTAATGATCAAGACGGACCCATACTTAGCCAAATATGCATTAGGTTCTCCATGGGACTATGAGGAGCAACATGTGTGACATGATTCTCATTCCTTGAGAGGAACATCAAAGCTACCATCCTGAGAGAAACATACGTAGTAAGGAGTCCTAATCGTAGCTCTATGCCTCCACACAATGTAGAAACATACATGTAGTGTATGTAATGATCAAGACGGATCCATACTTAGCCAAACATGCATTAGGTTCTCCACGGGACTATGAGGAGCAACATGTGTGACATGATTCTCATTCCTTGAGAGGAACATCAAAGCTACCATCCTGAGAGAAACATAAGTAGTAAGGAGTCCCAATCGTAGCTCTATGGCTCCACACAATGTAGAAACATACTTGTAGTGTATGTAATGATCAGGACGGATCCATACTTAGCCAAACATGCATTAGGTTCTCCACGGGACTATGAGGAGCAACATGTGTGACATGATTCTCATTCCTTGAGAGGAACATCAAAGTTACCATCCTGAGAGAAACATAAGTAGTAAGGAGTCCCAATCGTAGCTCTATGGCTCCACACAATGTAGAAACATACTTGTAGTGTATGTAATGATCAAGACGGACCCATACTTAGCCAAACATGCATTAGGTTCTCCATGGGACTATGAGGAGCAACATGTGTGACATGATTCTCATTCCTTGAGAGGAACATCAAAGTTACTATCCTGAGAGAAACATAAGTAGTAAGGAGTCCCAATCGTAGCTCTATGGCTCCACACAATGTAGAAACATACTTGTAGTGTATGTAATGATCAAGACGGACCCATACTTAGCCAAACATGCATTAGGTTCTCCATGGGACTATGAGGAGCAACATGTGTGACATGATTCTCATTCCTTGAGAGGAACATCAAAGCTACCATCCTGAGAGAAACATAAGTAGTAAGGAGTCCCAATCGTAGCTCTATGCCTCCACACAATGTAGAAACATACTTGTAGTGTATGTAATGATCAAGACGGACCCATACTTAGCCAAACATGCATTAGGTTCTCCACAGGACTATGAGGAGCAACATGTGTGACATGATTCTCATTCCTTGAGAGGAACATCAAAGCTACCATCCTGAGAGAAACATAAGTAGTACGTAGTCCCAATCGTAGCTCTATGCCTCCACACAATGTAGGAACATACTTGTAGTGTATGTAATGATCAAGACGGACCCATACTTAGCCAAACATGCATTAGGTTCTCCACGGGACTATGAGGAGCAACATGTGTGACATGATTCTCATTCCTTGAGAGGAACATCAAAGCTACCATCCTGAGAGAAACAGAAGTAGTAAGGAGTCCCAATCGTAGCTCTATGCCTCCACACAATGGAGAAACATACTTGTAGTGTATGTAATGATCAAGACGGACCCATACTTAGCCAAACATGCATTAGGTTCTCCATGGGACTATGAGGAGCAACATGTGTGACATGATTCTCATTCCTTGAGAGGAACATCAAAGTTACTATCCTGAGAGAAACATAAGTAGTAAGGAGTCCCAATCGTAGCTCTATGGCTCCACACAATGGAGGAACATACTTGTAGTGTATGTAATGATCAAGACGGACCCATACTTAGCCAAACATGCATTAGGTTCTCCATGGGACTATGAGGAGCAACATGTGGGACATGATTCTCATTCCTTGAGAGGAACATCAAAGCTACCATCCTGAGAGAAACATAAGTAGTAAGGAGTCCCAATCGTAGCTCTATGCCTCCACACAATGGAGGAACATACTTGTAGTGTATGTAATGATCAAGACGGACCCATACTTAGCCAAACATGCATTAGGTTCTCCATGGGACTATGAGGAGCAACATGTGTGACATGATTCTCATTCCTTGAGAGGAACATCAAAGTTACTATCCTGAGAGAAACATAAGTAGTAAGGAGTCCCAATCGTAGCTCTATGGCTCCACACAATGTAGAAACATACTTGTAGTGTATGTAATGATCAAGACGGACCCATACTTAGCCAAACATGCATTAGGTTCTCCATGGGACTATGAGGAGCAACATGTGTGACATGATTCTCATTCCTTGAGAGGAACATCAAAGCTACCATCCTGAGAGAAACATAAGTAGTAAGGAGTCCCAATCGTAGCTCTATGGCTCCACACAATGTAGAAACATACTTGTAGTGTATGTAATGATCAAGACGGACCCATACTTAGCCAAACATGCATTAGGTTCTCCACGGGACTATGAGGAGCAACATGTGTGACATGATTCTCATTCCTTGAGAGGAACATCAAAGCTACCATCCTGAGAGAAACATAAGTAGTAAGGAGTCCCAATCGTAGCTCTATGGCTCCACACAATGTAGAAACATACTTGTAGTGTATGTAATGATCAAGACGGGTCCATACTTAGCCAAACATGCATTAGGTTCTCCACGGGACTATGAGGAGCAACATGTGTGACATGATACTCATTCCTTGAGAGGAACATCAAAGTTACCATCCTGAGAGAAACATAAGTAGTAAGGAGTCCCAATCGTAGCTCTATGGCTCCACACAATGTAGAAACATACTTGTAGTGTATGTAATGATCAAGACGGACCCATACTTAGCCAAACATGCATTAGGTTCTCCATGGGACTATGAGGAGCAACATGTGTGACATGATTCTCATTCCTTGAGAGGAACATCAAAGTTACTATCCTGAGAGAAACATAAGTAGTAAGGAGTCCCAATCGTAGCTCTATGGCTCCACACAATGTAGAAACATACTTGTAGTGTATGTAATGATCAAGACGGACCCATACTTAGCCAAACATGCATTAGGTTCTCCATGGGACTATGAGGAGCAACATGTGTGACATGATTCTCATTCCTTGAGAGGAACATCAAAGCTACCATCCTGAGAGAAACATAAGTAGTAAGGAGTCCTAATCGTAGCTCTATGGCTCCACATAATGTAGAAACATACTTGTAGTGTATGTAATGATCAAGACGGATCCATACTTAGCCAAACATGCATTAGGTTCTCCACGGGACTATGAGGAGCAACATGTGTGACATGATTCTCATTCCTTGAGAGGAACATCAAAGCTACCATCCTGAGAGAAACATAAGTAGTAAGGAGTCCCAATCGTAGCTCTATGGCTCCACACAATGTAGAAACATACTTGTAGTGTATGTAATGATCAAGACGGATCCATACTTAGCCAAACATGCATTAGGTTCTCCACGGGACTATGAGGAGCAACATGTGTGACATGATTCTCATTCCTTGAGAGGAACATCAAAGTTACCATCCTGAGAGAAACATAAGTAGTAAGGAGTCCCAATCGTTGCTCCATGCCTCCACACAATGTAGGAACATACTTGTAGTGTATGTAATGATCAAGACGGACCCATACTTAGCCAAACATGCATTAGGTTCTCCATGGGACTATGAGGAGCAACATGTGTGACATGATTCTCATTCCTTGAGAGGAACATCAAAGTTACTATCCTGAGAGAAACATAAGTAGTAAGGAGTCCCAATCGTAGCTCTATGGCTCCACACAATGTAGAAACATACTTGTAGTGTATGTAATGATCAAGACGGACCCATACTTAGCCAAACATGCATTAGGTTCTCCATGGGACTATGAGGAGCAACATGTGTGACATGATTCTCATTCCTTGAGAGGAACATCAAAGCTACCATCCTGAGAGAAACATAAGTAGTAAGGAGTCCTAATCGTAGCTCTATGGCTCCACATAATGTAGAAACATACTTGTAGTGTATGTAATGATCAAGACGGATCCATACTTAGCCAAACATGCATTAGGTTCTCCACGGGACTATGAGGAGCAACATGTGTGACATGATTCTCATTCCTTGAGAGGAACATCAAAGTTACCATCCTGAGAGAAACATAAGTAGTAAGGAGTCCCAATCGTAGCTCTATGGCTCCACACAATGTAGAAACATACTTGTAGTGTATGTAATGATCAAGACGGACCCATACTTAGCCAAACATGCATTAGGTTCTCCATGGGACTATGAGGAGCAACATGTGTGACATGATTCTCATTCCTTGAGAGGAACATCAAAGTTACTATCCTGAGAGAAACATAAGTAGTAAGGAGTCCCAATCGTAGCTCTATGGCTCCACACAATGTAGAAACATACTTGTAGTGTATGTAATGATCAAGACGGACCCATACTTAGCCAAACATGCATTAGGTTCTCCATGGGACTATGAGGAGCAACATGCGTGACATGATTCTCATTCCTTGAGAGGAACATCAAAGCTACCATCCTGAGAGAAACATAAGTAGTAAGGAGTCCCAATCGTAGCTCTATGGCTCCACACAATGTAGAAACATACTTGTAGTGTATGTAATGATCAAGACGGACCCATACTTAGCCAAATATGCATTAGGTTCTCCATGGGACTATGAGGAGCAACATGTGTGACATGATTCTCATTCCTTGAGAGGAACATCAAAGTTACCATCCTGAGAGAAACATAAGTAGTAAGGAGTCCCAATCGTTGCTCCATGCCTCCACACAATGTAGGAACATACTTGTAGTGTATGTAATGATCAAGACGGATCCATACTTAGCCAAACATGCATTAGGTTCTCCACGGGACTATGAGGAGCAACATGTGTGACATGATTCTCATTCCTTGAGAGGAACATCAAAGCTACCATCCTGAGAGAAACATAAGTAGTAAGGAGTCCCAATCGTAGCTCTATGGCTCCACACAATGTAGAAACATACTTGTAGTGTATGTAATGATCAAGACGGATCCATACTTAGCCAAACATGCATTAGGTTCTCCACGGGACTATGAGGAGCAACATGTGTGACATGATTCTCATTCCTTGAGAGGAACATCAAAGTTACCATCCTGAGAGAAACATAAGTAGTAAGGAGTCCCAATCGTTGCTCCATGCCTCCACACAATGTAGGAACATACTTGTAGTGTATGTAATGATCAAGACGGACCCATACTTAGCCAAACATGCATTAGGTTCTCCATGGGACTATGAGGAGCAACATGTGTGACATGATTCTCATTCCTTGAGAGGAACATCAAAGTTACTATCCTGAGAGAAACATAAGTAGTAAGGAGTCCCAATCGTAGCTCTATGGCTCCACACAATGTAGAAACATACTTGTAGTGTATGTAATGATCAAGACGGACCCATACTTAGCCAAACATGCATTAGGTTCTCCATGGGACTATGAGGAGCAACATGTGTGACATGATTCTCATTCCTTGAGAGGAACATCAAAGCTACCATCCTGAGAGAAACATAAGTAGTAAGGAGTCCTAATCGTAGCTCTATGGCTCCACATAATGTAGAAACATACTTGTAGTGTATGTAATGATCAAGACGGATCCATACTTAGCCAAACATGCATTAGGTTCTCCACGGGACTATGAGGAGCAACATGTGTGACATGATTCTCATTCCTTGAGAGGAACATCAAAGTTACCATCCTGAGAGAAACATAAGTAGTAAGGAGTCCCAATCGTAGCTCTATGGCTCCACACAATGTAGAAACATACTTGTAGTGTATGTAATGATCAAGACGGATCCATACTTAGCCAAACATGCATTAGGTTCTCCACGGGACTATGAGGAGCAACATGTGTGACATGATTCTCATTCCTTGAGAGGAACATCAAAGCTACCATCCTGAGAGAAACATAAGTAGTAAGGAGTCCTAATCGTAGCTCTATGGCTCCACATAATGTAGAAACATACTTGTAGTGTATGTAATGATCAAGACGGATCCATACTTAGCCAAACATGCATTAGGTTCTCCACGGGACTATGAGGAGCAACATGTGTGACATGATTCTCATTCCTTGAGAGGAACATCAAAGTTACCATCCTGAGAGAAACATAAGTAGTAAGGAGTCCCAATCGTAGCTCTATGGCTCCACACAATGTAGAAACATACTTGTAGTGTATGTAATGATCAAGACGGACCCATACTTAGCCAAACATGCATTAGGTTCTCCACGGGACTATGAGGAGCAACATGTGTGACATGATTCTCATTCCTTGAGAGGAACATCAAAGCTACCATTCTGAGAGAAACATAAGTAGTAAGGAGTCCCAATCGTAGCTCTATGCCTCCACACAATGTAGAAACATACTTGTAGTGTATGTAATGATCAAGACGGACCCATACTTAGCCAAACATGCATTAGGTTCTCCATGGGACTATGAGGAGCAACATGTGTGACATGATTCTCATTCCTTGAGAGGAACATCAAAGCTACCATCCTGAGAGAAACATAAGTAGTAAGGAGTCCTAATCGTAGCTCTATGGCTCCACATAATGTAGAAACATACTTGTAGTGTATGTAATGATCAAGACGGATCCATACTTAGCCAAACATGCATTAGGTTCTCCACGGGACTATGAGGAGCAACATGTGTGACATGATTCTCATTCCTTGAGAGGAACATCAAAGTTACCATCCTGAGAGAAACATAAGTAGTAAGGAGTCCCAATCGTAGCTCTATGGCTCCACACAATGTAGAAACATACTTGTAGTGTATGTAATGATCAAGACGGACCCATACTTAGCCAAACATGCATTAGGTTCTCCATGGGACTATGAGGAGCAACATGTGTGACATGATTCTCATTCCTTGAGAGGAACATCAAAGTTACTATCCTGAGAGAAACATAAGTAGTAAGGAGTCCCAATCGTAGCTCTATGGCTCCACACAATGTAGAAACATACTTGTAGTGTATGTAATGATCAAGACGGACCCATACTTAGCCAAACATGCATTAGGTTCTCCATGGGACTATGAGGAGCAACATGTGTGACATGATTCTCATTCCTTGAGAGGAACATCAAAGCTACCATCCTGAGAGAAACATAAGTAGTAAGGAGTCCCAATCGTAGCTCTATGGCTCCACACAATGTAGAAACATACTTGTAGTGTATGTAATGATCAAGACGGACCCATACTTAGCCAAATATGCATTAGGTTCTCCATGGGACTATGAGGAGCAACATGTGTGACATGATTCTCATTCCTTGAGAGGAACATCAAAGTTACCATCCTGAGAGAAACATAAGTAGTAAGGAGTCCCAATCGTTGCTCCATGCCTCCACACAATGTAGGAACATACTTGTAGTGTATGTAATGATCAAGACGGACCCATACTTAGCCAAATATGCATTAGGTTCTCCATGGGACTATGAGGAGCAACATGTGTGACATGATTCTCATTCCTTGAGACGAACATCAAAGCTACCATCCTGAGAGAAACATAAGTAGTAAGGAGTCCTAATCGTAGCTCTATGCCTCCACACAATGTAGAAACATACATGTAGTGTATGTAATGATCAAGACGGATCCATACTTAGCCAAACATGCATTAGGTTCTCCACGGGACTATGAGGAGCAACATGTGTGACATGATTCTCATTCCTTGAGAGGAACATCAAAGCTACCATCCTGAGAGAAACATAAGTAGTAAGGAGTCCCAATCGTAGCTCTATGGCTCCACACAATGTAGAAACATACTTGTAGTGTATGTAATGATCAAGACGGATCCATACTTAGCCAAACATGCATTAGGTTCTCCACGGGACTATGAGGAGCAACATGTGTGACATGATTCTCATTCCTTGAGAGGAACATCAAAGTTACCATCCTGAGAGAAACATAAGTAGTAAGGAGTCCCAATCGTAGCTCTATGGCTCCACACAATGTAGAAACATACTTGTAGTGTATGTAATGATCAAGACGGACCCATACTTAGCCAAACATGCATTAGGTTCTCCACGGGACTATGAGGAGCAACATGTGTGACATGATTCTCATTCCTTGAGAGGAACATCAAAGCTACCATCCTGAGAGAAACATAAGTAGTAAGGAGTACCAATCGTAGCTCTATGGCTCCACACAATGTAGAAACATACTTGTAGTGTATGTAATGATCAAGACGGATCCATACTTAGCCAAACATGCATTAGGTTCTCCACGGGACTATGAGGAGCAACATGTGTGACATGATTCTCATTCCTTGAGAGGAACATCAAAGTTACCATCCTGAGAGAAACATAAGTGGTAAGGAATCCCAATCGTAGCTCTATGGCTCCACACAATGTAGAAACATACTTGTAGTGTATGTAATGATCAAGACGGACCCATACTTAGCCAAATATGCATTAGGTTCTCCATGGGACTATGAGGAGCAACATGTGTGACATGATTCTCATTCCTTGAGAGGAACATCAAAGCTACCATCCTGAGAGAAACATACGTAGTAAGGAGTCCTAATCGTAGCTCTATGCCTCCACACAATGTAGAAACATACATGTAGTGTATGTAATGATCAAGACGGATCCATACTTAGCCAAACATGCATTAGGTTCTCCACGGGACTATGAGGAGCAACATGTGTGACATGATTCTCATTCCTTGAGAGGAACATCAAAGCTACCATCCTGAGAGAAACATAAGTAGTAAGGAGTCCCAATCGTAGCTCTATGGCTCCACACAATGTAGAAACATACTTGTAGTGTATGTAATGATCAGGACGGATCCATACTTAGCCAAACATGCATTAGGTTCTCCACGGGACTATGAGGAGCAACATGTGTGACATGATTCTCATTCCTTGAGAGGAACATCAAAGTTACCATCCTGAGAGAAACATAAGTAGTAAGGAGTCCCAATCGTAGCTCTATGGCTCCACACAATGTAGAAACATACTTGTAGTGTATGTAATGATCAAGACGGACCCATACTTAGCCAAACATGCATTAGGTTCTCCATGGGACTATGAGGAGCAACATGTGTGACATGATTCTCATTCCTTGAGAGGAACATCAAAGTTACTATCCTGAGAGAAACATAAGTAGTAAGGAGTCCCAATCGTAGCTCTATGGCTCCACACAATGTAGAAACATACTTGTAGTGTATGTAATGATCAAGACGGACCCATACTTAGCCAAACATGCATTAGGTTCTCCATGGGACTATGAGGAGCAACATGTGTGACATGATTCTCATTCCTTGAGAGGAACATCAAAGCTACCATCCTGAGAGAAACATAAGTAGTAAGGAGTCCCAATCGTAGCTCTATGCCTCCACACAATGTAGAAACATACTTGTAGTGTATGTAATGATCAAGACGGACCCATACTTAGCCAAACATGCATTAGGTTCTCCACAGGACTATGAGGAGCAACATGTGTGACATGATTCTCATTCCTTGAGAGGAACATCAAAGCTACCATCCTGAGAGAAACATAGGTAGTACGTAGTCCCAATCGTAGCTCTATGCCTCCACACAATGTAGGAACATACTTGTAGTGTATGTAATGATCAAGACGGACCCATACTTAGCCAAACATGCATTAGGTTCTCCACGGGACTATGAGGAGCAACATGTGTGACATGATTCTCATTCCTTGAGAGGAACATCAAAGCTACCATCCTGAGAGAAACAGAAGTAGTAAGGAGTCCCAATCGTAGCTCTATGCCTCCACACAATGGATGAACATACTTGTAGTGTATGTAATGATCAAGACGGACCCATACTTAGCCAAACATGCATTAGGTTCTGCACGGGACTATGAGGAGCAACATGTCTGACATGATTCTCATTCCTTGAGAGGAACATCAAAGCTACCATCCTGAGAGAAACATAAGTAGTAAGGAGTCCCAATCGTAGCTCTATGCCTCCACACAATGGAGGAACATACTTGTAGTGTATGTAATGATCAAGACGGACCCATACTTAGCCAAACATGCATTAGGTTCTCCACGGGACTATGAGGAGCAACATGTGGGACATGATTCTCATTCCTTGAGAGGAACATCAAAGCTACCATCCTGAGAGAAACATAAGTAGTAAGGAGTCCCAATCGTAGCTCTATGCCTCCACACAATGGAGGAACATACTTGTAGTGTATGTAATGATCAAGACGGACCCATACTTAGCCAAACATGCATTAGGTTCTCCATGGGACTATGAGGAGCAACATGTGTGACATGATTCTCATTCCTTGAGAGGAACATCAAAGCTACCATCCTGAGAGAAACATAAGTAGTAAGGAGTCCCAATTGTAGCTCTATGCCTCCACACAATGTAGGAACATACTTGTAGTGTATGTAATGATCAAGACGGACCCATACTTAGCCAAACATGCATTAGGTTCTCCACGGGACTATGAGGAGCAACATGTGTGACATGATTCTCATTCCTTGAGAGGAACATCAAAGTTACCATCCTGAGAGAAACATAAGTAGTAAGGAGTCCCAATCGTAGCTCTATGGCTCCACACAATGTAGAAACATACTTGTAGTGTATGTAATGATCAAGACGGACCCATACTTAGCCAAACATGCATTAGGTTCTCCATGGGACTATGAGGAGCAACATGTGTGACATGATTCTCATTCCTTGAGAGGAACATCAAAGTTACTATCCTGAGAGAAACATAAGTAGCAAGGAGTCCCAATCGTAGCTCTATGGCTCCACACAATGTAGAAACATACTTGTAGTGTATGTAATGATCAAGACGGACCCATACTTAGCCAAACATGCATTAGGTTCTCCATGGGACTATAAGGAGCAACATGTGTGACATGATTCTCATTCCTTGAGAGGAACATCAAAGCTACCATCCTGAGAGAAACATAAGTAGTAAGGAGTCCTAATCGTAGCTCTATGCCTCCACACAATGTAGAAACATACATGTAGTGTATGTAATGATCAAGACGGATCCATACTTAGCCAAACATGCATTAGGTTCTCCACGGGACTATGAGGAGCAACATGTGCGACATGATTCTCATTCCTTGAGAGGAACATCAAAGCTACCATCCTGAGAGAAACATAAGTAGTAAGGAGTCACAATCGTAGCTCTATGCCTCCACACAATGTAGAAACATACTTGTAGTGTATGTAATGATCAAGACAGACCCATACTTAGCCAAACATGCATTAAGTTCTCCACAAGACTATGAGGAGCAACATGTGTGACATGATTCTCATTCCTTGAGAGGAACATCAAAGCTACCATCCTGAGAGAAACATAAGTAGTAAGGAGTCCCAATCGTTGCTCCATGCCTCCACACAATGTAGGAACATACTTGTAGTGTATGTAATGATCAAGACGGACCCATACTTAGCCAAACATGCATTAGGTTCTCCACGGGACTACGAGGAGCAACATGTGTGACATGATTCTCATTCCTTGAGAGGAACATCAAAGCTACCATTCTGAGAGAAACATAAGTAGTAAGGAGTCCCAATCGTAGCTCTATGGCTCCACACAATGTAGAAACATACTTGTAGTGTATGTAATGATCAAGACGGACCCATACTTAGCCAAATATGCATTAGGTTCTCCATGGGACTATGAGGAGCAACATGTGTGACATGATTCTCATTCCTTGAGAGGAACATCAAAGCTACCATCCTGAGAGAAACATAAGTAGTAAGGAGTCCTAATCGTAGCTCTATGCCTCCACACAATGTAGAAACATACTTGTAGTGTATGTAATGATCAAGACGGACCCATACTTAGCCAAATATGCATTAGGTTCTCCATGGGACTATGAGGAGCAACATGTGTGACATGATTCTCATTCCTTGAGAGGAACATCAAAGCTACCATCCTGAGAGAAACATAAGTGGTAAGGAGTCCCAATCGTAGCTCTATGGCTCCACACAATGTAGAAACATACTTGTAGTGTATGTAATGATCAAGACGGACCCATACTTAGCCAAATATGCATTAGGTTCTCCATGGGACTATGAGGAGCAACATGTGTGACATGATTCTCATTCCTTGAGAGGAACATCAAAGCTACCATCCTGAGAGAAACATAAGTAGTAAGGAGTCCTAATCGTAGCTCTATGGCTCCACACAATGTAGAAACATACTTGTAGTGTATGTAATGATCAAGACGGATCCATACTTAGCCAAACATGCATTAGGTTCTCCACGGGACTATGAGGAGCAACATGTGTGACATGATTCTCATTCCTTGAGAGGAACATCAAAGTTACCATCCTGAGAGAAACATAAGTAGTAAGGAGTCCCAATCGTAGCTCTATGGCTCCACACAATGTAGAAACATACTTGTAGTGTATGTAATGATCAAGACGGACCCATACTTAGCCAAACATGCATTAGGTTCTCCATGGGACTATGAGGAGCAACATGTGTGACATGATTCTTGATAACAGGATTATTGCTACCAGATTATGATAAACCCTAGCTATGCGTGTCGTTATAGGATTTAAGATGTGAATCCAATCGGGTGTGGTGCTAGCAATTAAGATGCAATCGAGTGAACTTAAGTCAAGTCAGATGGGGGTGATATGACTGTAACTAAACTATCAACCTAATATGAAATGCAAGTGAAATGGGCTCGATCAAGGCAAATATACAAGCTAAATGGCCTCGATCAAGGCAAATATGCAAGGTAAATGGCCTCGATCGAGGCAAATAGAAACAGAGTGAAGGCTAGCTCGATCGAGCTGGGCAAAAGCAGAACAAGGGTAGCTCGATCGAGTAGAGCTAAAACGTAACAGAAATATATATAAAGCAAAGCAAAGACTCAAATGGATGACCTAGGCTCAGGGACGGAGTTGATAATCATAGAAAACCTATTGCTAATCGACTGGATGCTTCTTAAAACTACATGCGCACATGATTATCCCTTGGCCTTGGGTTCTCAAGAACGGTTACCCCACTCCCGTGGACTTACAAAACCGCCAATCCAGTTCCATCCCGCTAGCGAACTTCCGTTAGAGCGAGAGACAGAACCAGAGAGCATTATCGGGCAGACCCAAGCTGTGCCCTAGAAGCCCCTTGTGCAACCACTTCCGTGGGACAAGGGATGCTAATCCTCTGCTGGTATTGATCCGATGCTCAACCAAACGGGTCAGGCCGGGAGCATCTACGATCGATCCTCCAGGGTCAGTGGAGAATCGCATAGGGCGTGAACCAGCAGAGAGGGACAAAGAGTTAAAACCTTAAGCAACAGAGATTAAGCATAATGGTTCTCTAATCTAATCCATCCCTAAGCCTAAGAGGTGATTTACTCACTAATCATATCCAAAATCGAAATCATGTCTAAATAAACTAAAACAAACATAATATGAAAGACAGAAAGGAGATTAACAACTTTTATTAAAGTATTAAATGCAAAAAGTGAATAACAAAGAGTAGATCTACAAATTAAAAAGACATAAAACTTAAAAACATAAAGGAAAGTTTCTGGTGGCTAAAAAGCCAAAAAGGAGAGAGAGATTCGTTGGTGAGGTCTGGAGCCCTTTTATAGGCAAGGCAGCTAGGGTTTCTGGTCTTGGGAAACCGCCTTAGTCCAACTCGATCGAGTTGACTGATCGAGGCACCTTTTGCCTAGCTCGATCGAGTTGTTGGTCGAGTAGTCAGTTTGGCCTTGGCTCGATCGAGCTGCCTGATCGAGTGCAATTAAAATCGCTGTATCTTCCGAACCACTGGTCTGAATGACTTGAAACCGCCACCAGACGAAAGCTAACTCTTTTATCTACAACTTCCATGAAGACCTCAGAGGCTGAATCGGAGTGTAAACCCTTCGTTTGGTACGATCTTTCAGACGCATTGCACTAGCTCGATCGAACTCGATCGAGTCAAGCAAGAACTCTTCTGTTCCTTCCATTCTTGATCCATATTGGCTCCCTTGTTGCCTAGCCTTGCTCCAGCATCACCACCAAGCCTCCTTAGCTCCAAATGCTCCAAAAGTACCTGTTTTTAACTCCATATGCACTCATATATGCAATGCACAACCCAAAACTACTAAGTATGCAAATGGAGAAGAAAATGTCAAGAAGTGACACTTAAGATGGTTGAAACAATGCAAAGATGGTCTAAATGATATGCTAAAAAGGTATAAAATGCGAATGCATCAACACCCCCAAACTTATCCTTTGCTTGCCCTCAAGCAAACAAATACAACAAGAAGGAGATGAAGGTTGAAAACAGTTGATATATCCAAAACATGCCAGCAAAAACGGTTTGATCAATGTCCAGGTGCAAGACTCTAGAGTGCATCATGGTGAGAGTTACTTCTAAAAATCCTAGCCATGCTTAACAAGATCAATCAAACTTCACAGTCAATCAAACCATTCAATCATATCAGCACATCCCTTTAACATTCATT
The DNA here is from genome assembly GCA_026724425.1 of Erythrophleum ivorense. NCBI lineage: Eukaryota > Viridiplantae > Streptophyta > Magnoliopsida > Fabales > Fabaceae > Erythrophleum > Erythrophleum ivorense. The sequence goes on along the minus strand of JAIUCV010000066.1, from coordinate 9,060,089 downwards.
AAACAGAACAGTGAACCAATCTTATGCAAATCTAAACAACTCATTTGGCTTAGGGTGATGGTTAAGAGACAAAGATGGTCCCTTCAATGCAATAAACAGTTTATAAACAGGGATCTCTCAAGAAAATGAACAAGCTTCAGCAAAAGGCTAAAAGTTAGAACCAAGGATGATACAAGAGCAGAAATCCCTTCTACCCAGACACCACACTCGATTGAGTCTAACCCGTAACCCAGAAACTAGAACCAACTCCTATCTACCCTTTAGGCATTGCCTTTAGACACAGAGGAGTACTTGATCTCCTTTTCTTTCTTTTTCTTTGTACTTAGCCAAGGGAGAGGTTTTTCTTATCATACTCTAGCGGTTTGGGAATCTTATACTTAGGGAACTTTTCTTTTCTTTTCAAACTGGTGAGGCTTATGCCTTCTTTTCTTAAACACTAAGAACCCTTTTCTTTTTATTTAAACACTTCCCAAACCTTTACTAGACTTTCTTGAGACACAAACCTACTCCCTGGTCTTAAACACAACTCTTTTTCTTTTCTTTCCCAAATCCCAGAATGATAAACAGACTCGCCCAAGCCCAGATGAAACACCCCCAAACTTAGCCTAAGCTGATCCTAAGGATGGACCAGAATCTACACAGAAACCCCTGCTCTTGTCGGTTTAAACTCAACACCATTTGCCAAGCATATTCGAAATAAGAACTCACAATCACACAAGAACAGCAAAGGGTTTGAAAGAAAGGCTAGGGTAAGGGTAGGGTCTGCTACTTGGACAAACAAGAGTGGATATAAAAAGGGAAAAGAATGTCCAAGTATGTATGAATATCCATGAGTTGCTTATCAATGCATGAAATGGTAATTAAGAATCAAGATTATGGTTCAAACATATAGGGAGATGCATCAATTCAAAGCAATGGTTTAAATGAGATGTGCATGTCATGATATGATCAGGTTAAACATGGTTCTGCCTTAACTCTTCATTCTCACCCTAATGCACAAAAGATTCAAGAACCAGGGCACAGATCAAAACGCATGAGATGGCATATTTACAAGGTCATATCAACAATGCAATGTGAATGCATACCTATATGATGTATATTAGACTCAATCTTAAGAATATGAATGCAACTACATGAATATTTTTGAGATTTTTCGAAATTTTTTCAATTTTTAGTGGTTTTCTATGCCTTAGATGCATGCAGACTCAAGGGATGAAAAATTGAAATAAGAACAAAGAACACAATGTCAAATGGCTCTCAGACCCTCCCCCAAACTTAAATTACACAGTCCCCTGTGTAACAGAAGCTTAAGAGAAGAGTTGAGAGCAAAATAAAGGCAAATAAAACGGAATGCAAGGGGTGGAGAGAGGGGAGACAAAAGCGAAGGAATCTCTTACCAAACAGGGTTAACTCGATCAAGTTAGATTGTGCTCGGTCGAGCTGATCTTTCTATGGCTTCTCACTCGATCGAGTCTAAGCGCCTTGTTGTGAATCGGATTCCTTTTGGCTCAAACCCTTATCCTGAGAAACTTAAATACACAAAACACTACAAGGAGCAATAGATAAGCAAAAACATAAAGAAATATAAAAAGGATAAGCATGGGACTTCCTCCCAAGTGAGCTTGTTTTAGGTCTCTGAGCTTGACCTTTCCTTAGCCAGTTTCTTGAAACAGGCTTGGATCTCCTAGAAGGCTAGGACTGATGATGGACTTAGCACTTGAGAAAGGTTTAGACTTTCCCTTGCCTTTGACCTTGTACTCAATCTTCCCATCCTTAAACCTTAAAGGGGTCAACCTTACTGTATTGGGAGATTGATCAAGGGAGATAGTCTGGGGTCTTTCCATCTTTCTTGTGGTTCCAAGATTAGCCCTTGTGGCTCTACCCCCCTCCTTCTTTTTAGCACTTCCAATGTGCTCAGCAAACAAGTCTTGTAGACACATTCCATCTAGGACGTCCTTTCCACACTCATTACGCTTGGTAGGATCATTTTCCATCACCATCAAACCCTCATCATGCACATCTAAATACTCAATCTCGAATGAGGGAAAGAAGAAAGAGCTTTGGCATTTTCCATTGAGAGCAAATGCATCTCCTTTAATCTTCTCAAGAACACTCTTTTCTTCAGGAACCCATTGGATGGAATCCAAACCATAGTCTTCAGTTGTGCCCACGTTTTGAATCTCCTTTTCATGGTTGGGATCATCAAGTTGTCCATTAAAACCAAGTGGTATTCTTTCCTCATTAACCACAAAATCAACAGAGCTAGAGATTGGACAAGGCTCATGGTTCTCTTGGTAGGTTGGTTGGAGTCCTTGAACTCCATGGTTGGACCAATGATTGAGAAGCATACTCTCCTGGTTGGTGTTCCCATTGTTGACCACGAAATTAACATCATCCTGGTGCTGCTCATGATCCAAACAAACTCCTCTTTGTTGCACACTTAGGAGCTTTTCAATTCGATCCAACTTATCTTCCAAGGCTGTCCACTTGAAGTCTTCACTTGATCCTTCATTGGGGGTTGTATCATGGCGTTCCATGTAGCTTTCATCACTCTGAGCCACGTTCTCAACAAGTAGCTCTCCTTGCTCTATGGTGAGGTTTAGAAAACTCCCTTTGCTAGCTACATCCAATGTCCATTTGTACTCCTTAGCAACTCCCCAATAGAAAGAGCTAAGTATAGCTTCTTTTGTGACCCCATGATGTGGACAATCTCTAGTGTATCCTCTCAACCTCTCCCATGCCTCATGAAAGGTCTCATGGCTACCTTGTTTGAAGCTCAAGATGCTACTCCTCATCTGGTGTGTTCTTTGTGTGGGATAGAACCTTGAAAGGAAGACCCTCTTGCAATCATCCCAACAACTGACCAAATCAGATGGTATAACTCTCTCCCACTTCTTTGCCTTTTCTCCAAGTGAAAATGGAAACAAGATGAGCTTGATACTATCCTGAGGCATACCAGCAATCCTAAATGTGCTACACAACCTCTCAAAATAGTCCAAGTGATCATAAGGATTCTCCAATCCATTTCCCAAGAACTTAGAGCTTTGAATTAACCTTACCAAGCTTGCCTTGATCTCATAGGCGTGGGCTTCAATGAGAGGAGGATGGATTCCATAACGAAGCCCATCATAATGAGGAACATCACAATCTCCAATTGTTGGCGTGACCACTTGAGCTTGGTTAGGAGTTTGTACCAATTCTTGAGGTAGTGGAGCCTGAGGAATGCTGGCGTGTCTGTCCATCTCCAACACCTCACATGATCTTGTCTTCCCATTTCCCTTCTTCTTAGTTTGGTACCTTGGAAAGCACAAGAGAATAAGAGAAAACAAGTTAGTAACAACAAAAAAGAAAAAATTCATCATCTCCATGAGAGATGAACAAACAAGAACATGATCTTAAGCTACTTGAAATCTTAAATGTAACAAACGAACACCCAACCGGCAACGGCGCCAAATTGATAACAGGATTATTGCTACCAGATTATGATAAACCCTAGCTATGCGTGTCGTTATAGGATTTAAGATGTCAATCCAATCGGGTGTGGTGCTAGCAATTAAGATGCAATCGAGTGAACTTAAGTCAAGTCAGATGGGGGTGATATGACTGTAACTAAACTATCAACCTAATATGAAATGCAAGTGAAATGGGCTCGATCAAGGCAAATATACAAGCTAAATGGCCTCGATCAAGGCAAATATGCAAGGTAAATGGCCTCGATCGAGGCAAATAGAAACAGAGTGAAGGCTAGCTCGATCGAGCTGGACAAAAGCAGAACAAGGGTAGCTCGATCGAGTAGAGCTAAAACGTAACAGAAATATATATAAAGCAAAGCAAAGACTCAAATGGATGACCTAGGCTCAGGGACGGAGTTGATAATCATAGAAAACCTATTGCTAATCGACTGGATGCTTCTTAAAACTACATGCGCACATGATTATCCCTTGGCCTTGGGTTCTCAAGAACGGTTACCCCACTCCCGTGGACTTACAAAACCGCCAATCCAGTTCCATCCCGCTAGCGAACTTCCGTTAGAGCGAGAGACAGAACCGGAGAGCATTATCGGGCAGACCCAAGCTGTGCCCTAGAAGCCCCTTGTGCAATCACTTCCGTGGGACAAGGGATGCTAATCCTCTGCTGGTATTGATCCGATGCTCAACCAAACGGGTCAGGCCGGGAGCATCTACGATCGATCCTCCAGGGTCAGTGGAGAATCGCATAGGGCGTGAACCAGCAGAGAGGGACAAAGAGTTAAAACCTTAAGCAACAGAGATTAAGCATAATGGTTCTCTAATCTAATCCATCCCTAAGCCTAAGAGGTGATTTACTCACTAATCATATCCAAAATCGAAATCATGTCTAAATAAACTAAAACAAACATAATATGAAAGACAGAAAGGAGATTAACAACTTTTATTAAAGTATTAAATGCAAAAAGTGAATAACAAAGAGTAGATCTACAAATTAAAAAGACATAAAACTTAAAAACATAAAGGAAAGTTTCTGGTGGCTAAAAAGCCAAAAAGGAGAGAGAGATTCGTTGGTGAGGTCTGGAGCCCTTTTATAGGCAAGGCAGCTAGGGTTTCTGGTCTTGGGAAACCGCCTTAGTCCAACTCGATCGAGTTGACTGATCGAGGCACCTTTTGCCTAGCTCGATCGAGTTGTTGGTCGAGTAGTCAGCTTGGCCTTGGCTCGATCGAGCTGCCTGATCGAGTGCAATTAAAATCGCTGTATCTTCCGAACCACTGGTCTGAATGACTTGAAACCGCCACCAGACGAAAGCTAACTCTTTTATCTACAACTTCCATGAAGACCTCAGAGGCTGAATCGGAGTGTAAACCCTTCGTTTGGTACGATCTTTCAGACGCATTGCACTAGCTCGATCGAACTCGATCGAGTCAAGCAAGAACTCTTCTGTTCCTTCCATTCTTGATCCATATTGGCTCCCTTGTTGCCTAGCCTTGCTCCAGCATCACCACCAAGCCTCCTTAGCTCCAAATGCTCCAAAAGTACCTGTTTTTAACTCCATATGCACTCATATATGCAATGCACAACCCAAAACTACTAAGTATGCAAATGGAGAAGAAAATGTCAAGAAGTGACACTTAAGATGGTTGAAACAATGCAAAGATGGTCTAAATGATATGCTAAAAAGGTATAAAATGCGAATGCATCAATTCTCATTCCTTGAGAGGAACATCAAAGTTACTATCCTAAGAGAAACATAAGTAGTAAGGAGTCCCAATCGTAGCTCTATGGCTCCACACAATGTAGAAACATACTTGTAGTGTATGTAATGATCAAGACGGACCCATACTTAGCCAAACATGCATTAGGTTCTCCATGGGACTATGAGGAGCAACATGTGTGACATGATTCTCATTCCTTGAGAGGAACATCAAAGCTACCATCCTGAGAGAAACATAAGTAGTAAGAATCCCAATCGTAGCTCTATGCCTCCACACAATGTAGAGACATACTTGTAGTGTATGTAATGATCAAGACGGACCCATACTTAGCCAAACATGCATTAGGTTCTCCACAGGACTATGAGGAGCAACATGTGTGACATGATTCTCATTCCTTGAGAGGAACATCAAAGCTACCATCCTGAGAGAAACATAAGTAGTAAGTAGTCCCAATCGTAGCTCTATGCCTCCACACAATGTAGGAACATACTTGTAGTGTATGTAATGATCAAGACGGACCCATACTTATCCAAACATGCATTAGGTTCTCCACGGGACTATGAGGAGCAACATGTGTGACATGATTCTCATTCCTTGAGAGGAACATCAAAGCTACCATCCTGAGAGAAACATAAGTAGTAAGGAGTCCCAATCGTAGCTCTATGCCTCCACACAATGGATGAACATACTTGTAGTGTATGTAATGATCAAGACGGACCCATACTTAGCCAAACATGCATTAGGTTCTGCACGGGACTATGAGGAGCAACATGTGTGACATGATTCTCATTCCTTGAGAGGAACATCAAAGCTACCATCCTGAGAGAAACATAAGTAGTAAGGAGTCCCAATCGTAGCTCTATGCCTCCACACAATGGAGGAACATACTTGTAGTGTATGTAATGATCAAGACGGACCCATACTTAGCCAAACATGCATTAGGTTCTCCACGGGACTATGAGGAGCAACATGTGGGACATGATTCTCATTCCTTGAGAGGAACATCAAAGCTACCATCATGAGAGAAACATAAGTAGTAAGGAGTCCCAATCGTAGCTCTATGCATCCACACAATGGAGGAACATACTTGTAGTGTATGTAATGATCAAGACGGACCCATACTTAGCCAAACATGCATTAGGTTCTCCATGGGACTATGAGGAGCAACATGTGTGACATGATTCTCATTCCTTGAGAGGAACATCAAAGCTACCATCCTGAGAGAAACATAAGTAGTAAGGAGTCCCAATTGTAGCTCTATGCCTCCACACAATGTAGGAACATACTTGTAGTGTATGTAATGATCAAGACGGACCCATACTTAGCCAAACATGCATTAGGTTCTCCACGGGACTATGAGGAGCAACATGTGTGACATGATTCTCATTCCTTGAGAGGAACATCAAAGTTACCATCCTGAGAGAAACATAAGTAGTAAGGAGTCCCAATCGTAGCTCTATGGCTCCACACAATGTAGAAACATACTTGTAGTGTATGTAATGATCAAGACGGACCCATACTTAGCCAAACATGCATTAGGTTCTCCATGGGACTATGAGGAGCAACATGTGTGACATGATTCTCATTCCTTGAAAGGAACATCAAAGTTACTATCCTGAGAGAAACATAAGTAGTAAGGAGTCCCAATCGTTGCTCCATGCCTCCACACAATGTAGGAACATACTTGTAGTGTATGTAATGATCAAGACGGACCCATACTTAGCCAAACATGCATTAGGTTCTCCACGGGACTATGAGGAGCAACATGTGTGACATGATTCTCATTCCTTGAGAGGAACATCAAAGCTACCATTCTGAGAGAAACATAAGTAGTAAGGAGTCCCAATCGTAGCTCTATGGCTCCACACAATATAGAAACATACTTGTAGTGTATGTAATGATCAAGACGGACCCATACTTAGCCAAATATGCATTAGGTTCTCCATGGGACTATGAGGAGCAACATGTGTGACATGATTCTCATTCCTTGAGAGGAACATCAAAGCTACCATCCTGAGAGAAACATAAGTAGTAAGGAGTCCTAATCGTAGCTCTATGGCTCCACACAATGTAGAAACATACTTGTAGTGTATGTAATGATCAAGACGGACCCATACTTAGCCAAATATGCATTAGGTTCTCCATGGGACTATGAGGAGCAACATGTGTGACATGATTCTCATTCCTTGAGAGGAACATCAAAGCTACCATCCTGAGAGAAACATAAGTGGTAAGGAGTCCTAATCGTAGCTCTTTGCCTCCACACAATGTAGAAACATACATGTAGTGTATGTAATGATCAAGACGGATCCATACTTAGCCAAACATGCATTAGGTTCTCCACGGGACTATGAGGAGCAACATGTGTGACATGATTCTCATTCCTTGAGAGGAACATCAAAGCTACCATCCTGAGAGAAACATAAGTAGTAAGGAGTCCCAATCGTAGCTCTATGGCTCCACACAATGTAGAAACATACTTGTAGTGTATGTAATGATCAAGACGGACCCATACTTAGCCAAACATGCATTAGGTTCTCCATGGGACTATGAGGAGCAACATGTGTGACATGATTCTCATTCTTTGAGAGGAACATCAAAGGTACTATCCTGAGAGAAACATAAGTAGTAAGGAGTCCCAATCGTAGCTCTATGGCTCCACACAATGTAGAAACATACTTGTAGTGTATGTAATGATCAAGACGGACCCATACTTAGCCAAACATGCATTAGGTTCTCCACGGGACTATGAGGAGCAACATGTGTGACATGATTCTCATTCCTTGAGAGGAACATCAAAGCTACCATTCTGAGAGAAACATAAGTAGTAAGGAGTCCCAATCGTAGCTCTATGGCTCCACACAATATAGAAACATACTTGTAGTGTATGTAATGATCAAGACGGACCCATACTTAGCCAAATATGCATTAGGTTCTCCATGGGACTATGAGGAGCAACATGTGTGACATGATTCTCATTCCTTGAGAGGAACATCAAAGCTACCATCCTGAGAGAAACATAAGTAGTAAGGAGTCCTAATCGTAGCTCTATGGCTCCACACAATGTAGAAACATACTTGTAGTGTATGTAATGATCAAGACGGACCCATACTTAGCCAAACATGCATTAGGTTCTCCACGGGACTATGAGGAGCAACATGTGCGACATGATTCTCATTCCTTGAGAGGAACATCAAAGCTACCATCCTGAGAGAAACATAAGTAGTAAGGAGTCCCAATCGTAGCTCTATGCCTCCACACAATGTAGAAACATACTTGTAGTGTATGTAATGATCAAGACAGACCCATACTTAGCCAATCGACTGGATGCTTCTTAAAACTACATGCGCACATGATTATCCCTTGGCCTTGGGTTCTCAAGAACGGTTACCCCACTCCCGTGGACTTACAAAACCGCCAATCCAGTTCCATCCCGCTAGCGAACTTCCGTTAGAGCGAGAGACAGAACCGGAGAGCATTATCGGGCAGACCCAAGCTGTGCCCTAGAAGCCCCTTGTGCAACCACTTCCGTGGGACAAGGGATGCTAATCCTCTGCTGGTATTGATCCGATGCTCAACCAAACGGGTCAGGCCGGGAGCATCTACGATCGATCCTCCAGGGTCAGTGGAGAATCGCATAGGGCGTGAACCAGCAGAGAGGGACAAAGAGTTAAAACCTTAAGCAACAGAGATTAAGCATAATGGTTCTCTAATCTAATCCATCCCTAAGCCTAAGAGGTGATTTACTCACTAATCATATCCAAAATCGAAATCATGTCTAAATAAACTAAAACAAACATAATATGAAAGACAGAAAGGAGATTAACAACTTTTATTAAAGTATTAAATGCAAAAAGTGAATAACAAAGAGTAGATCTACAAATTAAAAAGACATAAAACTTAAAAACATAAAGGAAAGTTTCTGGTGGCTAAAAAGCCAAAAAGGAGAGAGAGATTCGTTGGTGAGGTCTGGAGCCCTTTTATAGGCAAGGCAGCTAGGGTTTCTGGTCTTGGGAAACCGCCTTAGTCCAACTCGATCGAGTTGACTGATCGAGGCACCTTTTGCCTAGCTCGATCGAGTTGTTGGTCGAGTAGTCAGCTTGGCCTTGGCTCGATCGAGCTGCCTGATCGAGTGCAATTAAAATCGCTGTATCTTCCGAACCACTGGTCTGAATGACTTGAAACCGCCACCAGACGAAAGCTAACTCTTTTATCTACAACTTCCATGAAGACCTCAGAGGCTGAATCGGAGTGTAAACCCTTCGTTTGGTACGATCTTTCAGACGCATTGCACTAGCTCGATCGAACTCGATCGAGTCAAGCAAGAACTCTTCTGTTCCTTCCATTCTTGATCCATATTGGCTCCCTTGTTGCCTAGCCTTGCTCCAGCATCACCACCAAGCCTCCTTAGCTCCAAATGCTCCAAAAGTACCTGTTTTTAACTCCATATGCACTCATATATGCAATGCACAACCCAAAACTACTAAGTATGCAAATGGAGAAGAAAATGTCAAGAAGTGACACTTAAGATGGTTGAAACAATGCAAAGATGGTCTAAATGATATGCTAAAAAGGTATAAAATGCGAATGCATCAATTCTCATTCCTTGAGAGGAACATCAAAGTTACTATCCTAAGAGAAACATAAGTAGTAAGGAGTCCCAATCGTAGCTCTATGGCTCCACACAATGTAGAAACATACTTGTAGTGTATGTAATGATCAAGACGGACCCATACTTAGCCAAACATGCATTAGGTTCTCCATGGGACTATGAGGAGCAACATGTGTGACATGATTCTCATTCCTTGAGAGGAACATCAAAGCTACCATCCTGAGAGAAACATAAGTAGTAAGTAGTCCCAATCGTAGCTCTATGCCTCCACACAATGTAGGAACATACTTGTAGTGTATGTAATGATCAAGACGGACCCATACTTATCCAAACATGCATTAGGTTCTCCACGGGACTATGAGGAGCAACATGTGTGACATGATTCTCATTCCTTGAGAGGAACATCAAAGCTACCATCCTGAGAGAAACATAAGTAGTAAGGAGTCCCAATCGTAGCTCTATGCCTCCACACAATGGATGAACATACTTGTAGTGTATGTAATGATCAAGACGGACCCATACTTAGCCAAACATGCATTAGGTTCTGCACGGGACTATGAGGAGCAACATGTGTGACATGATTCTCATTCCTTGAGAGGAACATCAAAGCTACCATCCTGAGAGAAACATAAGTAGTAAGGAGTCCCAATCGTAGCTCTATGCCTCCACACAATGGAGGAACATACTTGTAGTGTATGTAATGATCAAGACGGACCCATACTTAGCCAAACATGCATTAGGTTCTCCACGGGACTATGAGGAGCAACATGTGGGACATGATTCTCATTCCTTGAGAGGAACATCAAAGCTACCATCATGAGAGAAACATAAGTAGTAAGGAGTCCCAATCGTAGCTCTATGCATCCACACAATGGAGGAACATACTTGTAGTGTATGTAATGATCAAGACGGACCCATACTTAGCCAAACATGCATTAGGTTCTCCATGGGACTATGAGGAGCAACATGTGTGACATGATTCTCATTCCTTGAGAGGAACATCAAAGCTACCATCCTGAGAGAAACATAAGTAGTAAGGAGTCCCAATTGTAGCTCTATGCCTCCACACAATGTAGGAACATACTTGTAGTGTATGTAATGATCAAGACGGACCCATACTTAGCCAAACATGCATTAGGTTCTCCACGGGACTATGAGGAGCAACATGTGTGACATGATTCTCATTCCTTGAGAGGAACATCAAAGTTACCATCCTGAGAGAAACATAAGTAGTAAGGAGTCCCAATCGTAGCTCTATGGCTCCACACAATGTAGAAACATACTTGTAGTGTATGTAATGATCAAGACGGACCCATACTTAGCCAAACATGCATTAGGTTCTCCATGGGACTATGAGGAGCAACATGTGTGACATGATTCTCATTCCTTGAAAGGAACATCAAAGTTACTATCCTGAGAGAAACATAAGTAGTAAGGAGTCCCAATCGTTGCTCCATGCCTCCACACAATGTAGGAACATACTTGTAGTGTATGTAATGATCAAGACGGACCCATACTTAGCCAAACATGCATTAGGTTCTCCACGGGACTATGAGGAGCAACATGTGTGACATGATTCTCATTCCTTGAGAGGAACATCAAAGCTACCATCCTGAGAGAAACATAAGTGGTAAGGAGTCCTAATCGTAGCTCTTTGCCTCCACACAATGTAGAAACATACATGTAGTGTATGTAATGATCAAGACGGATCCATACTTAGCCAAACATGCATTAGGTTCTCCACGGGACTATGAGGAGCAACATGTGTGACATGATTCTCATTCCTTGAGAGGAACATCAAAGCTACCATCCTGAGAGAAACATAAGTAGTAAGGAGTCCCAATCGTAGCTCTATGGCTCCACACAATGTAGAAACATACTTGTAGTGTATGTAATGATCAAGACGGACCCATACTTAGCCAAACATGCATTAGGTTCTCCATGGGACTATGAGGAGCAACATGTGTGACATGATTCTCATTCCTTGAGAGGAACATCAAAGCTACCATCCTGAGAGAAACATAAGTAGTAAGGAGTCCTAATCGTAGCTCTATGGCTCCACACAATGTAGAAACATACTTGTAGTGTATGTAATGATCAAGACGGACCCATACTTAGCCAAATATGCATTAGGTTCTCCATGGGACTATGAGGAGCAACATGTGTGACATGATTCTCATTCCTTGAGAGGAACATCAAAGCTACCATCCTGAGAGAAACATAAGTGGTAAGGAGTCCTAATCGTAGCTCTTTGCCTCCACACAATGTAGAAACATACATGTAGTGTATGTAATGATCAAGACGGATCCATACTTAGCCAAACATGCATTAGGTTCTCCACGGGACTATGAGGAGCAACATGTGTGACATGATTCTCATTCCTTGAGAGGAACATCAAAGCTACCATCCTGAGAGAAACATAAGTAGTAAGGAGTCCCAATCGTAGCTCTATGGCTCCACACAATGTAGAAACATACTTGTAGTGTATGTAATGATCAAGACGGACCCATACTTAGCCAAACATGCATTAGGTTCTCCATGGGACTATGAGGAGCAACATGTGTGACATGATTCTCATTCTTTGAGAGGAACATCAAAGTTACTATCCTGAGAGAAACATAAGTAGTAAGGAGTCCCAATCGTAGCTCTATGGCTCCACACAATGTAGAAACATACTTGTAGTGTATGTAATGATCAAGACGGACCCATACTTAGCCAAACATGCATTAGGTTCTCCACGGGACTATGAGGAGCAACATGTGTGACATGATTCTCATTCCTTGAGAGGAACATCAAAGCTACCATTCTGAGAGAAACATAAGTAGTAAGGAGTCCCAATCGTAGCTCTATGGCTCCACACAATATAGAAACATACTTGTAGTGTATGTAATGATCAAGACGGACCCATACTTAGCCAAATATGCATTAGGTTCTCCATGGGACTATGAGGAGCAACATGTGTGACATGATTCTCATTCCTTGAGAGGAACATCAAAGCTACCATCCTGAGAGAAACATAAGTAGTAAGGAGTCCTAATCGTAGCTCTATGGCTCCACACAATGTAGAAACATACTTGTAGTGTATGTAATGATCAAGACGGACCCATACTTAGCCAAACATGCATTAGGTTCTCCACGGGACTATGAGGAGCAACATGTGCGACATGATTCTCATTCCTTGAGAGGAACATCAAAGCTACCATCCTGAGAGAAACATAAGTAGTAAGGAGTCCCAATCGTAGCTCTATGCCTCCACACAATGTAGAAACATACTTGTAGTGTATGTAATGATCAAGACAGACCCATACTTAGCCAATCGACTGGATGCTTCTTAAAACTACATGCGCACATGATTATCCCTTGGCCTTGGGTTCTCAAGAACGGTTACCCCACTCCCGTGGACTTACAAAACCGCCAATCCAGTTCCATCCCGCTAGCGAACTTCCGTTAGAGCGAGAGACAGAACCGGAGAGCATTATCGGGCAGACCCAAGCTGTGCCCTAGAAGCCCCTTGTGCAACCACTTCCGTGGGACAAGGGATGCTAATCCTCTGCTGGTATTGATCCGATGCTCAACCAAACGGGTCAGGCCGGGAGCATCTACGATCGATCCTCCAGGGTCAGTGGAGAATCGCATAGGGCGTGAACCAGCAGAGAGGGACAAAGAGTTAAAACCTTAAGCAACAGAGATTAAGCATAATGGTTCTCTAATCTAATCCATCCCTAAGCCTAAGAGGTGATTTACTCACTAATCATATCCAAAATCGAAATCATGTCTAAATAAACTAAAACAAACATAATATGAAAGACAGAAAGGAGATTAACAACTTTTATTAAAGTATTAAATGCAAAAAGTGAATAACAAAGAGTAGATCTACAAATTAAAAAGACATAAAACTTAAAAACATAAAGGAAAGTTTCTGGTGGCTAAAAAGCCAAAAAGGAGAGAGAGATTCGTTGGTGAGGTCTGGAGCCCTTTTATAGGCAAGGCAGCTAGGGTTTCTGGTCTTGGGAAACCGCCTTAGTCCAACTCGATCGAGTTGACTGATCGAGGCACCTTTTGCCTAGCTCGATCGAGTTGTTGGTCGAGTAGTCAGCTTGGCCTTGGCTCGATCGAGCTGCCTGATCGAGTGCAATTAAAATCGCTGTATCTTCCGAACCACTGGTCTGAATGACTTGAAACCGCCACCAGACGAAAGCTAACTCTTTTATCTACAACTTCCATGAAGACCTCAGAGGCTGAATCGGAGTGTAAACCCTTCGTTTGGTACGATCTTTCAGACGCATTGCACTAGCTCGATCGAACTCGATCGAGTCAAGCAAGAACTCTTCTGTTCCTTCCATTCTTGATCCATATTGGCTCCCTTGTTGCCTAGCCTTGCTCCAGCATCACCACCAAGCCTCCTTAGCTCCAAATGCTCCAAAAGTACCTGTTTTTAACTCCATATGCACTCATATATGCAATGCACAACCCAAAACTACTAAGTATGCAAATGGAGAAGAAAATGTCAAGAAGTGACACTTAAGATGGTTGAAACAATGCAAAGATGGTCTAAATGATATGCTAAAAAGGTATAAAATGCGAATGCATCAATTCTCATTCCTTGAGAGGAACATCAAAGTTACTATCCTAAGAGAAACATAAGTAGTAAGGAGTCCCAATCGTAGCTCTATGGCTCCACACAATGTAGAAACATACTTGTAGTGTATGTAATGATCAAGACGGACCCATACTTAGCCAAACATGCATTAGGTTCTCCATGGGACTATGAGGAGCAACATGTGTGACATGATTCTCATTCCTTGAGAGGAACATCAAAGCTACCATCCTGAGAGAAACATAAGTAGTAAGTAGTCCCAATCGTAGCTCTATGCCTCCACACAATGTAGGAACATACTTGTAGTGTATGTAATGATCAAGACGGACCCATACTTATCCAAACATGCATTAGGTTCTCCACGGGACTATGAGGAGCAACATGTGTGACATGATTCTCATTCCTTGAGAGGAACATCAAAGCTACCATCCTGAGAGAAACATAAGTAGTAAGGAGTCCCAATCGTAGCTCTATGCCTCCACACAATGGATGAACATACTTGTAGTGTATGTAATGATCAAGACGGACCCATACTTAGCCAAACATGCATTAGGTTCTGCACGGGACTATGAGGAGCAACATGTGTGACATGATTCTCATTCCTTGAGAGGAACATCAAAGCTACCATCCTGAGAGAAACATAAGTAGTAAGGAGTCCCAATCGTAGCTCTATGCCTCCACACAATGGAGGAACATACTTGTAGTGTATGTAATGATCAAGACGGACCCATACTTAGCCAAACATGCATTAGGTTCTCCACGGGACTATGAGGAGCAACATGTGGGACATGATTCTCATTCCTTGAGAGGAACATCAAAGCTACCATCATGAGAGAAACATAAGTAGTAAGGAGTCCCAATCGTAGCTCTATGCATCCACACAATGGAGGAACATACTTGTAGTGTATGTAATGATCAAGACGGACCCATACTTAGCCAAACATGCATTAGGTTCTCCATGGGACTATGAGGAGCAACATGTGTGACATGATTCTCATTCCTTGAGAGGAACATCAAAGCTACCATCCTGAGAGAAACATAAGTAGTAAGGAGTCCCAATTGTAGCTCTATGCCTCCACACAATGTAGGAACATACTTGTAGTGTATGTAATGATCAAGACGGACCCATACTTAGCCAAACATGCATTAGGTTCTCCACGGGACTATGAGGAGCAACATGTGTGACATGATTCTCATTCCTTGAGAGGAACATCAAAGTTACCATCCTGAGAGAAACATAAGTAGTAAGGAGTCCCAATCGTAGCTCTATGGCTCCACACAATGTAGAAACATACTTGTAGTGTATGTAATGATCAAGACGGACCCATACTTAGCCAAACATGCATTAGGTTCTCCATGGGACTATGAGGAGCAACATGTGTGACATGATTCTCATTCCTTGAAAGGAACATCAAAGTTACTATCCTGAGAGAAACATAAGTAGTAAGGAGTCCCAATCGTTGCTCCATGCCTCCACACAATGTAGGAACATACTTGTAGTGTATGTAATGATCAAGACGGACCCATACTTAGCCAAACATGCATTAGGTTCTCCACGGGACTATGAGGAGCAACATGTGTGACATGATTCTCATTCCTTGAGAGGAACATCAAAGCTACCATTCTGAGAGAAACATAAGTAGTAAGGAGTCCCAATCGTAGCTCTATGGCTCCACACAATATAGAAACATACTTGTAGTGTATGTAATGATCAAGACGGACCCATACTTAGCCAAATATGCATTAGGTTCTCCATGGGACTATGAGGAGCAACATGTGTGACATGATTCTCATTCCTTGAGAGGAACATCAAAGCTACCATCTTGAGAGAAACATAAGTAGTAAGGAGTCCTAATCGTAGCTCTATGGCTCCACACAATGTAGAAACATACTTGTAGTGTATGTAATGATCAAGACGGACCCATACTTAGCCAAATATGCATTAGGTTCTCCATGGGACTATGAGGAGCAACATGTGTGACATGATTCTCATTCCTTGAGAGGAACATCAAAGCTACCATCCTGAGAGAAACATAAGTGGTAAGGAGTCCTAATCGTAGCTCTTTGCCTCCACACAATGTAGAAACATACATGTAGTGTATGTAATGATCAAGACGGATCCATACTTAGCCAAACATGCATTAGGTTCTCCACGGGACTATGAGGAGCAACATGTGTGACATGATTCTCATTCCTTGAGAGGAACATCAAAGCTACCATCCTGAGAGAAACATAAGTAGTAAGGAGTCCCAATCGTAGCTCTATGGCTCCACACAATGTAGAAACATACTTGTAGTGTATGTAATGATCAAGACGGACCCATACTTAGCCAAACATGCATTAGGTTCTCCATGGGACTATGAGGAGCAACATGTGTGACATGATTCTCATTCTTTGAGAGGAACATCAAAGTTACTATCCTGAGAGAAACATAAGTAGTAAGGAGTCCCAATCGTAGCTCTATGGCTCCACACAATGTAGAAACATACTTGTAGTGTATGTAATGATCAAGACGGACCCATACTTAGCCAAACATGCATTAGGTTCTCCACGGGACTATGAGGAGCAACATGTGTGACATGATTCTCATTCCTTGAGAGGAACATCAAAGCTACCATTCTGAGAGAAACATAAGTAGTAAGGAGTCCCAATCGTAGCTCTATGGCTCCACACAATATAGAAACATACTTGTAGTGTATGTAATGATCAAGACGGACCCATACTTAGCCAAATATGCATTAGGTTCTCCATGGGACTATGAGGAGCAACATGTGTGACATGATTCTCATTCCTTGAGAGGAACATCAAAGCTACCATCCTGAGAGAAACATAAGTAGTAAGGAGTCCTAATCGTAGCTCTATGGCTCCACACAATGTAGAAACATACTTGTAGTGTATGTAATGATCAAGACGGACCCATACTTAGCCAAACATGCATTAGGTTCTCCACGGGACTATGAGGAGCAACATGTGCGACATGATTCTCATTCCTTGAGAGGAACATCAAAGCTACCATCCTGAGAGAAACATAAGTAGTAAGGAGTCCCAATCGTAGCTCTATGCCTCCACACAATGTAGAAACATACTTGTAGTGTATGTAATGATCAAGACAGACCCATACTTAGCCAATCGACTGGATGCTTCTTAAAACTACATGCGCACATGATTATCCCTTGGCCTTGGGTTCTCAAGAACGGTTACCCCACTCCCGTGGACTTACAAAACCGCCAATCCAGTTCCATCCCGCTAGCGAACTTCCGTTAGAGCGAGAGACAGAACCGGAGAGCATTATCGGGCAGACCCAAGCTGTGCCCTAGAAGCCCCTTGTGCAACCACTTCCGTGGGACAAGGGATGCTAATCCTCTGCTGGTATTGATCCGATGCTCAACCAAACGGGTCAGGCCGGGAGCATCTACGATCGATCCTCCAGGGTCAGTGGAGAATCGCATAGGGCGTGAACCAGCAGAGAGGGACAAAGAGTTAAAACCTTAAGCAACAGAGATTAAGCATAATGGTTCTCTAATCTAATCCATCCCTAAGCCTAAGAGGTGATTTACTCACTAATCATATCCAAAATCGAAATCATGTCTAAATAAACTAAAACAAACATAATATGAAAGACAGAAAGGAGATTAACAACTTTTATTAAAGTATTAAATGCAAAAAGTGAATAACAAAGAGTAGATCTACAAATTAAAAAGACATAAAACTTAAAAACATAAAGGAAAGTTTCTGGTGGCTAAAAAGCCAAAAAGGAGAGAGAGATTCGTTGGTGAGGTCTGGAGCCCTTTTATAGGCAAGGCAGCTAGGGTTTCTGGTCTTGGGAAACCGCCTTAGTCCAACTCGATCGAGTTGACTGATCGAGGCACCTTTTGCCTAGCTCGATCGAGTTGTTGGTCGAGTAGTCAGCTTGGCCTTGGCTCGATCGAGCTGCCTGATCGAGTGCAATTAAAATCGCTGTATCTTCCGAACCACTGGTCTGAATGACTTGAAACCGCCACCAGACGAAAGCTAACTCTTTTATCTACAACTTCCATGAAGACCTCAGAGGCTGAATCGGAGTGTAAACCCTTCGTTTGGTACGATCTTTCAGACGCATTGCACTAGCTCGATCGAACTCGATCGAGTCAAGCAAGAACTCTTCTGTTCCTTCCATTCTTGATCCATATTGGCTCCCTTGTTGCCTAGCCTTGCTCCAGCATCACCACCAAGCCTCCTTAGCTCCAAATGCTCCAAAAGTACCTGTTTTTAACTCCATATGCACTCATATATGCAATGCACAACCCAAAACTACTAAGTATGCAAATGGAGAAGAAAATGTCAAGAAGTGACACTTAAGATGGTTGAAACAATGCAAAGATGGTCTAAATGATATGCTAAAAAGGTATAAAATGCGAATGCATCAATTCTCATTCCTTGAGAGGAACATCAAAGTTACTATCCTAAGAGAAACATAAGTAGTAAGGAGTCCCAATCGTAGCTCTATGGCTCCACACAATGTAGAAACATACTTGTAGTGTATGTAATGATCAAGACGGACCCATACTTAGCCAAACATGCATTAGGTTCTCCATGGGACTATGAGGAGCAACATGTGTGACATGATTCTCATTCCTTGAGAGGAACATCAAAGCTACCATCCTGAGAGAAACATAAGTAGTAAGTAGTCCCAATCGTAGCTCTATGCCTCCACACAATGTAGGAACATACTTGTAGTGTATGTAATGATCAAGACGGACCCATACTTATCCAAACATGCATTAGGTTCTCCACGGGACTATGAGGAGCAACATGTGTGACATGATTCTCATTCCTTGAGAGGAACATCAAAGCTACCATCCTGAGAGAAACATAAGTAGTAAGGAGTCCCAATCGTAGCTCTATGCCTCCACACAATGGATGAACATACTTGTAGTGTATGTAATGATCAAGACGGACCCATACTTAGCCAAACATGCATTAGGTTCTGCACGGGACTATGAGGAGCAACATGTGTGACATGATTCTCATTCCTTGAGAGGAACATCAAAGCTACCATCCTGAGAGAAACATAAGTAGTAAGGAGTCCCAATCGTAGCTCTATGCCTCCACACAATGGAGGAACATACTTGTAGTGTATGTAATGATCAAGACGGACCCATACTTAGCCAAACATGCATTAGGTTCTCCACGGGACTATGAGGAGCAACATGTGGGACATGATTCTCATTCCTTGAGAGGAACATCAAAGCTACCATCATGAGAGAAACATAAGTAGTAAGGAGTCCCAATCGTAGCTCTATGCCTCCACACAATGGAGGAACATACTTGTAGTGTATGTAATGATCAAGACGGACCCATACTTAGCCAAACATGCATTAGGTTCTCCATGGGACTATGAGGAGCAACATGTGTGACATGATTCTCATTCCTTGAGAGGAACATCAAAGCTACCATCCTGAGAGAAACATAAGTAGTAAGGAGTCCCAATTGTAGCTCTATGCCTCCACACAATGTAGGAACATACTTGTAGTGTATGTAATGATCAAGACGGACCCATACTTAGCCAAACATGCATTAGGTTCTCCACGGGACTATGAGGAGCAACATGTGTGACATGATTCTCATTCCTTGAGAGGAACATCAAAGTTACCATCCTGAGAGAAACATAAGTAGTAAGGAGTCCCAATCGTAGCTCTATGGCTCCACACAATGTAGAAACATACTTGTAGTGTATGTAATGATCAAGACGGACCCATACTTAGCCAAACATGCATTAGGTTCTCCATGGGACTATGAGGAGCAACATGTGTGACATGATTCTCATTCCTTGAAAGGAACATCAAAGTTACTATCCTGAGAGAAACATAAGTAGTAAGGAGTCCCAATCGTTGCTCCATGCCTCCACACAATGTAGGAACATACTTGTAGTGTATGTAATGATCAAGACGGACCCATACTTAGCCAAACATGCATTAGGTTCTCCACGGGACTATGAGGAGCAACATGTGTGACATGATTCTCATTCCTTGAGAGGAACATCAAAGCTACCATTCTGAGAGAAACATAAGTAGTAAGGAGTCCCAATCGTAGCTCTATGGCTCCACACAATATAGAAACATACTTGTAGTGTATGTAATGATCAAGACGGACCCATACTTAGCCAAATATGCATTAGGTTCTCCATGGGACTATGAGGAGCAACATGTGTGACATGATTCTCATTCCTTGAGAGGAACATCAAAGCTACCATCCTGAGAGAAACATAAGTAGTAAGGAGTCCTAATCGTAGCTCTATGGCTCCACACAATGTAGAAACATACTTGTAGTGTATGTAATGATCAAGACGGACCCATACTTAGCCAAATATGCATTAGGTTCTCCATGGGACTATGAGGAGCAACATGTGTGACATGATTCTCATTCCTTGAGAGGAACATCAAAGCTACCATCCTGAGAGAAACATAAGTGGTAAGGAGTCCTAATCGTAGCTCTTTGCCTCCACACAATGTAGAAACATACATGTAGTGTATGTAATGATCAAGACGGATCCATACTTAGCCAAACATGCATTAGGTTCTCCACGGGACTATGAGGAGCAACATGTGTGACATGATTCTCATTCCTTGAGAGGAACATCAAAGCTACCATCCTGAGAGAAACATAAGTAGTAAGGAGTCCCAATCGTAGCTCTATGGCTCCACACAATGTAGAAACATACTTGTAGTGTATGTAATGATCAAGACGGACCCATACTTAGCCAAACATGCATTAGGTTCTCCATGGGACTATGAGGAGCAACATGTGTGACATGATTCTCATTCTTTGAGAGGAACATCAAAGTTACTATCCTGAGAGAAACATAAGTAGTAAGGAGTCCCAATCGTAGCTCTATGGCTCCACACAATGTAGAAACATACTTGTAGTGTATGTAATGATCAAGACGGACCCATACTTAGCCAAACATGCATTAGGTTCTCCATGGGACTATGAGGAGCAACATGTGTGACATGATTCTCATTCCTTGAGAGGAACATCAAAGCTACCATCCTGAGAGAAACATAAGTAGTAAGGAGTCCTAATCGTAGCTCTATGCCTCCACACAATGTAGAAACATACATGTAGTGTATGTAATGATCAAGACGGATCCATACTTAGCCAAACATGCATTAGGTTCTCCACGGGACTATGAGGAGCAACATGTGCGACATGATTCTCATTCCTTGAGAGGAACATCAAAGCTACCATCCTGAGAGAAACATAAGTAGTAAGGAGTCCCAATCGTAGCTCTATGCCTCCACACAATGTAGAAACATACTTGTAGTGTATGTAATGATCAAGACAGACCCATACTTAGCCAAACATGCATTAAGTTCGCCACAAGACTATGAGGAGCAACATGTGTGACATGATTCTCATTCCTTGAGAGGAACATCAAAGCTACCATCCTGAGAGAAACATAAGTAGTAAGGAGTACCAATCGTTGCTCCATGCCTCCACACAATGTAGGAACATACTTGTAGTGTATGTAATGATCAAGACGGACCCATACTTAGCCAAATATGCATTAGGTTCTCCATGGGACTATGAGGAGCAACATGTGTGACATGATTCTCATTCCTTGAGAGGAACATCAAAGCTACCATCCTGAGAGAAACATAAGTAGTAAGGAGTCCTAATCGTAGCTCTATGCCTCCACACAATGTAGAAACATACATGTAGTGTATGTAATGATCAAGACGGATCCATACTTAGCCAAACATGCATTAGGTTCTCCACGGGACTATGAGGAGCAACATGTGTGACATGATTCTCATTCCTTGAGAGGAACATCAAAGCTACCATCCTGAGAGAAACATAAGTAGTAAGGAGTCCCAATCGTAGCTCTATGGCTCCACACAATGTAGAAACATACTTGTAGTGTATGTAATGATCAAGACGGATCCATACTTAGCCAAACATGCATTAGGTTCTCCACGGGACTATGAGGAGCAACATGTGTGACATGATTCTCATTCCTTGAGAGGAACATCAAAGTTACCATCCTGAGAGAAACATAAGTAGTAAGGAGTCCCAATCGTAGCTCTATGGCTCCACACAATGTAGAAACATACTTGTAGTGTATGTAATGATCAAGACGGACCCATACTTAGCCAAACATGCATTAGGTTCTCCACGGGACTATGAGGAGCAACATGTGTGACATGATTCTCATTCCTTGAGAGGAACATCAAAGCTACCATCCTGAGAGAAACATAAGTAGTAAGGAGTCCCAATCGTAGCTCTATGGCTCCACACAATGTAGAAACATACTTGTAGTGTATGTAATGATCAAGACGGATCCATACTTAACCAAACATGCATTAGGTTCTCCACGGGACTATGAGGAGCAACATGTGTGACATGATTCTCATTCCTTGAGAGGAACATCAAAGTTACCATCCTGAGAGAAACATAAGTGGTAAGGAGTCCCAATCGTAGCTCTATGGCTCCACACAATGTAGAAACATACTTGTAGTGTATGTAATGATCAAGACGGACCCATACTTAGCCAAATATGCATTAGGTTCTCCATGGGACTATGAGGAGCAACATGTGTGACATGATTCTCATTCCTTGAGAGGAACATCAAAGCTACCATCCTGAGAGAAACATAAGTAGTAAGGAGTCCTAATCGTAGCTCTATGCCTCCACACAATGTAGAAACATACATGTAGTGTATGTAATGATCAAGACGGATCCATACTTAGCCAAACATGCATTAGGTTCTCCACGGGACTATGAGGAGCAACATGTGTGACATGATTCTCATTCCTTGAGAGGAACATCAAAGCTACCATCCTGAGAGAAACATAAGTAGTAAGGAGTCCCAATCGTAGCTCTATGGCTCCACACAATGTAGAAACATACTTGTAGTGTATGTAATGATCAAGACGGATCCATACTTAGCCAAACATGCATTAGGTTCTCCACGGGACTATGAGGAGCAACATGTGTGACATGATTCTCATTCCTTGAGAGGAACATCAAAGTTACCATCCTGAGAGAAACATAAGTAGTAAGGAGTCCCAATCGTAGCTCTATGGCTCCACACAATGTAGAAACATACTTGTAGTGTATGTAATGATCAAGACGGACCCATACTTAGCCAAACATGCATTAGGTTCTCCATGGGACTATGAGGAGCAACATGTGTGACATGATTCTCATTCCTTGAGAGGAACATCAAAGTTACTATCCTGAGAGAAACATAAGTAGTAAGGAGTCCCAATCGTAGCTCTATGGCTCCACACAATGTAGAAACATACTTGTAGTGTATGTAATGATCAAGACGGACCCATACTTAGCCAAACATGCATTAGGTTCTCCATGGGACTATGAGGAGCAACATGTGTGACATGATTCTCATTCCTTGAGAGGAACATCAAAGCTACCATCCTGAGAGAAACATAAGTAGTAAGGAGTCCCAATCGTAGCTCTATGCCTCCACACAATGTAGAAACATACTTGTAGTGTATGTAATGATCAAGACGGACCCATACTTAGCCAAACATGCATTAGGTTCTCCACAGGACTATGAGGAGCAACATGTGTGACATGATTCTCATTCCTTGAGAGGAACATCAAAGCTACCATCCTGAGAGAAACATAAGTAGTAAGTAGTCCCAATCGTAGCTCTATGCCTCCACACAATGTAGGAACATACTTGTAGTGTATGTAATGATCAAGACGGACCCATACTTAGCCAAACATGCATTAGGTTCTCCACGGGACTATGAGGAGCAACATGTGTGACATGATTCTCATTCCTTGAGAGGAACATCAAAGCTACCATCCTGAGAGAAACATAAGTAGTAAGGAGTCCCAATCGTAGCTCTATGCCTCCACACAATGGATGAACATACTTGTAGTGTATGTAATGATCAAGACGGACCCATACTTAGCCAAACATGCATTAGGTTCTGCACGGGACTATGAGGAGCAACATGTGTGACATGATTCTCATTCCTTGAGAGGAACATCAAAGCTACCATCCTGAGAGAAACATAAGTAGTAAGGAGTCCCAATCGTAGCTCTATGCCTCCACACAATGGAGGAACATACTTGTAGTGTATGTAATGATCAAGACGGACCCATACTTAGCCAAACATGCATTAGGTTCTCCACGGGACTATGAGGAGCAACATGTGGGACATGATTCTCATTCCTTGAGAGGAACATCAAAGCTACCATCCTGAGAGAAACATAAGTAGTAAGGAGTCCCAATCGTAGCTCTATGCCTCCACACAATGGAGGAACATACTTGTAGTGTATGTAATGATCAAGACGGACCCATACTTAGCCAAACATGCATTAGGTTCTCCATGGGACTATGAGGAGCAACATGTGTGACATGATTCTCATTCCTTGAGAGGAACATCAAAGCTACCATCCTGAGAGAAACATAAGTAGTAAGGAGTCCCAATTGTAGCTCTATGCCTCCACACAATGTAGGAACATACTTGTAGTGTATGTAATGATCAAGACGGACCCATACTTAGCCAAACATGCATTAGGTTCTCCACGGGACTATGAGGAGCAACATGTGTGACATGATTCTCATTCCTTGAGAGGAACATCAAAGTTACCATCCTGAGAGAAACATAAGTAGTAAGTAGTCCCAATCGTAGCTCTATGCCTCCACACAATGTAGGAACATACTTGTAGTGTATGTAATGATCAAGACGGACCCATACTTAGCCAAACATGCATTAGGTTCTCCACGGGACTATGAGGAGCAACATGTGTGACATGATTCTCATTCCTTGAGAGGAACATCAAAGCTACCATCCTGAGAGAAACATAAGTAGTAAGGAGTCCCAATCGTTGCTCCATGCCTCCACACAATGTAGGAACATACTTGTAGTGTATGTAATGATCAAGACGGACCCATACTTAGCCAAATATGCATTAGGTTCTCCATGGGACTATGAGGAGCAACATGTGTGACATGATTCTCATTCCTTGAGAGGAACATCAAAGCTACCATCCTGAGAGAAACATAAGTAGTAAGGAGTCCTAATCGTAGCTCTATGCCTCCACACAATGTAGAAACATACATGTAGTGTATGTAATGATCAAGACGGATCCATACTTAGCCAAACATGCATTAGGTTCTCCACGGGACTATGAGGAGCAACATGTGTGACATGATTCTCATTCCTTGAGAGGAACATCAAAGCTACCATCCTGAGAGAAACATAAGTAGTAAGGAGTCCCAATCGTAGCTCTATGGCTCCACACAATGTAGAAACATACTTGTAGTGTATGTAATGATCAAGACGGATCCATACTTAGCCAAACATGCATTAGGTTCTCCACGGGACTATGAGGAGCAACATGTGTGACATGATTCTCATTCCTTGAGAGGAACATCAAAGTTACCATCCTGAGAGAAACATAAGTAGTAAGGAGTCCCAATCGTAGCTCTATGGCTCCACACAATGTAGAAACATACTTGTAGTGTATGTAATGATCAAGACGGACCCATACTTAGCCAAACATGCATTAGGTTCTCCACGGGACTATGAGGAGCAACATGTGTGACATGATTCTCATTCCTTGAGAGGAACATCAAAGCTACCATCCTGAGAGAAACATAAGTAGTAAGGAGTCCCAATCGTAGCTCTATGCCTCCACACAATGTAGAAACATACTTGTAGTGTATGTAATGATCAAGACGGACCCATACTTAGCCAAACATGCATTAGGTTCTCCACAGGACTATGAGGAGCAACATGTGTGACATGATTCTCATTCCTTGAGAGGAACATCAAAGCTACCATCCTGAGAGAAACATAAGTAGTAAGTAGTCCCAATCGTAGCTCTATGCCTCCACACAATGTAGGAACATACTTGTAGTGTATGTAATGATCAAGACGGACCCATACTTAGCCAAACATGCATTAGGTTCTCCACGGGACTATGAGGAGCAACATGTGTGACATGATTCTCATTCCTTGAGAGGAACATCAAAGCTACCATCCTGAGAGAAACATAAGTAGTAAGGAGTCCCAATCGTAGCTCTATGCCTCCACACAATGGATGAACATACTTGTAGTGTATGTAATGATCAAGACGGACCCATACTTAGCCAAATATGCATTAGGTTCTGCACGGGACTATGAGGAGCAACATGTGTGACATGATTCTCATTCCTTGAGAGGAACATCAAAGCTACCATCCTGAGAGAAACATAAGTAGTAAGGAGTCCCAATCGTAGCTCTATGCCTCCACACAATGGAGGAACATACTTGTAGTGTATGTAATGATCAAGACGGACCCATACTTAGCCAAACATGCATTAGGTTCTCCACGGGACTATGAGGAGCAACATGTGGGACATGATTCTCATTCCTTGAGAGGAACATCAAAGCTACCATCCTGAGAGAAACATAAGTAGTAAGGAGTCCCAATCGTAGCTCTATGCCTCCACACAATGGAGGAACATACTTGTAGTGTATGTAATGATCAAGACGGACCCATACTTAGCCAAACATGCATTAGGTTCTCCATGGGACTATGAGGAGCAACATGTGTGACATGATTCTCATTCCTTGAGAGGAACATCAAAGCTACCATCCTGAGAGAAACATAAGTAGTAAGGAGTCCCAATTGTAGCTCTATGCCTCCACACAATGTAGGAACATACTTGTAGTGTATGTAATGATCAAGACGGACCCATACTTAGCCAAACATGCATTAGGTTCTCCACGGGACTATGAGGAGCAACATGTGTGACATGATTCTCATTCCTTGAGAGGAACATCAAAGTTACCATCCTGAGGGAAACATAAGTAGTAAGGAGTCCCAATCGTAGCTCTATGGCTCCACACAATGTAGAAACATACTTGTAGTGTATGTAATGATCAAGACGGACCCATACTTAGCCAAACATGTATTAGGTTCTCCACGGGACTATGAGGAGCAACATGTGTGACATGATTCTCATTCCTTGAGAGGAACATCAAAGCTACCATCCTGAGAGAAACATAAGTAGTAAGGAGTCCCAATCGTAGCTCTATGGCTCCACACAATGTAGAAACATACTTGTAGTGTATGTAATGATCAAGACGGATCCATACTTAGCCAAACATGCATTAGGTTCTCCACGGGACTATGAGGAGCAACATGTGTGACATGATTCTCATTCCTTGAGAGGAACATCAAAGTTACCATCCTGAGAGAAACATAAGTGGTAAGGAGTCCCAATCGTAGCTCTATGGCTCCACACAATGTAGAAACATACTTGTAGTGTATGTAATGATCAAGACGGACCCATACTTAGCCAAATATGCATTAGGTTCTCCATGGGACTATGAGGAGCAACATGTGTGAAATGATTCTCATTCCTTGAGAGGAACATCAAAGCTACCATCCTGAGAGAAACATAAGTAGTAAGGAGTCCTAATCGTAGCTCTATGCCTCCACACAATGTAGAAACATACATGTAGTGTATGTAATGATCAAGACGGATCCATACTTAGCCAAACATGCATTAGGTTCTCCACGGGACTATGAGGAGCAACATGTGTGACATGATTCTCATTCCTTGAGAGGAACATCAAAGTTACCATCCTGAGAGAAACATAAGTAGTAAGGAGTCCCAATCGTAGCTCTATGGCTCCACACAATGTAGAAACATACTTGTAGTGTATGTAATGATCAAGACGGACCCATACTTAGCCAAACATGCATTAGGTTCTCCATGGGACTATGAGGAGCAACATGTGTGACATGATTCTCATTCCTTGAGAGGAACATCAAAGTTACCATCCTGAGAGAAACATAAGTAGTAAGGAGTCCCAATCGTAGCTCTATGGCTCCACACAATGTAGAAACATACTTGTAGTGTATGTAATGATCAAGACGGACCCATACTTAGCCAAACATGCATTAGGTTCTCCATGGGACTATGAGGAGCAACATGTGTGACATGATTCTCATTCCTTGAGAGGAACATCAAAGTTACTATCCTGAGAGAAACATAAGTAGTAAGGAGTCCCAATCGTAGCTCTATGGCTCCACACAATGTAGAAACATACTTGTAGTGTATGTAATGATCAAGACGGACCCATACTTAGCCAAACATGCATTAGGTTCTCCATGGGACTATGAGGAGCAACATGTGTGACATGATTCTCATTCCTTGAGAGGAACATCAAAGCTACCATCCTGAGAGAAACATAAGTAGTAAGGAGTCCCAATCGTAGCTCTATGCCTCCACACAATGTAGAAACATACTTGTAGTGTATGTAATTATCAAGACGGACCCATACTTAGCCAAACATGCATTAGGTTCTCCACAGGACTATGAGGAGCAACATGTGTGACATGATTCTCATTCCTTGAGAGGAACATCAAAGCTACCATCCTGAGAGAAACATAAGTAGTAAGTAGTCCCAATCGTAGCTCTATGCCTCCACACAATGTAGGAACATACTTGTAGTGTATGTAATGATCAAGACGGACCCATACTTAGCCAAACATGCATTAGGTTCTCCACGGGACTATGAGGAGCAACATGTGTGACATGATTCTCATTCCTTGAGAGGAACATCAAAGCTACCATCCTGAGAGAAACATAAGTAGTAAGGAGTCCCAATCGTAGCTCTATGCCTCCACACAATGGATGAACATACTTGTAGTGTATGTAATGATCAAGACGGACCCATACTTAGCCAAACATGCATTAGGTTCTCCATGGGACTATGAGGACCAACATGTGTGACATGATTCTCATTCCTTGAGAGGAACATCAAAGCTACCATCCTGAGAGAAACATAAGTAGTAAGGAGTCCTAATCGTAGCTCTATGCCTCCACACAATGTAGAAACATACTTGTAGTGTATGTAATGATCAAGACGGACCCATACTTAGCCAAATATGCATTAGGTTCTCCATGGGACAATGAGGAGCAACATGTGGGACATGATTCTCATTCCTTGAGAGGAACATCAAAGCTACCATCCTGAGAGAAACATAAGTAGTAAGGAGTCCCAATCGTAGCTCTATGCCTCCACACAATGGAGGAACATACTTGTAGTGTATGTAATGATCAAGACGGACCCATACTTAGCCAAACATGCATTAGGTTCTCCATGGGACTATGAGGAGCAACATGTGTGACATGATTCTCATTCCTTGAGAGGAACATCAAAGCTACCATCCTGAGAGAAACATAAGTAGTAAGGAGTCCCAATTGTAGCTCTATGCCTCCACACAATGTAGAAACATACTTGTAGTGTATGTAATGATCAAGACGGACCCATACTTAGCCAAACATGCATTAGGTTCTCCATGGGACTATGAGGAGCAACATGTGTGACATGATTCTCATTCCTTGAGAGGAACATCAAAGTTACTATCCTGAGAGAAACATAAGTAGTAAGGAGTCCCAATCGTAGCTCTATGGCTCCACACAATGTAGAAACATACTTGTAGTGTATGTAATGATCAAGACGGACCCATACTTAGCCAAACATGCATTAGGTTCTCCACGGGACTATGAGGAGCAACATGTGGGACATGATTCTCATTCCTTGAGAGGAACATCAAAGCTACCATCCTGAGAGAAACATAAGTAGTAAGGAGTCCCAATCGTAGCTCTATGCCTCCACACAATGGAGGAACATACTTGTAGTGTATGTAATGATCAAGACGGACCCATACTTAGCCAAACATGCATTAGGTTCTCCATGGGACTATGAGGAGCAACATGTGTGACATGATTCTCATTCCTTGAGAGGAACATCAAAGCTACCATCCTGAGAGAAACATAAGTAGTAAGGAGTCCCAATTGTAGCTCTATGCCTCCACACAATGTAGGAACATACTTGTAGTGTATGTAATGATCAAGACGGACCCATACTTAGCCAAACATGCATTAGGTTCTCCACGGGACTATGAGGAGCAACATGTGTGACATGATTCTCATTCCTTGAGAGGAACATCAAAGTTACCATCCTGAGGGAAACATAAGTAGTAAGGAGTCCCAATCGTAGCTCTATGGCTCCACACAATGTAGAAA
This sequence comes from Erythrophleum ivorense, assembly GCA_026724425.1. NCBI lineage: Eukaryota > Viridiplantae > Streptophyta > Magnoliopsida > Fabales > Fabaceae > Erythrophleum > Erythrophleum ivorense. The sequence goes on along the minus strand of JAIUCV010000066.1, from coordinate 9,029,646 downwards.
CATACTTGTAGTGTATGTAATGATCAAGACGGACCCATACTTAGCCAAACATGTATTAGGTTCTCCACGGGACTATGAGGAGCAACATGTGTGACATGATTCTCATTCCTTGAGAGGAACATCAAAGCTACCATCCTGAGAGAAACATAAGTAGTAAGGAGTCCCAATCGTAGCTCTATGGCTCCACACAATGTAGAAACATACTTGTAGTGTATGTAATGATCAAGACGGATCCATACTTAGCCAAACATGCATTAGGTTCTCCACGGGACTATGAGGAGCAACATGTGTGACATGATTCTCATTCCTTGAGAGGAACATCAAAGTTACCATCCTGAGAGAAACATAAGTGGTAAGGAGTCCCAATCGTAGCTCTATGGCTCCACACAATGTAGAAACATACTTGTAGTGTATGTAATGATCAAGACGGACCCATACTTAGCCAAATATGCATTAGGTTCTCCATGGGACTATGAGGAGCAACATGTGTGAAATGATTCTCATTCCTTGAGAGGAACATCAAAGCTACCATCCTGAGAGAAACATAAGTAGTAAGGAGTCCTAATCGTAGCTCTATGCCTCCACACAATGTAGAAACATACATGTAGTGTATGTAATGATCAAGACGGATCCATACTTAGCCAAACATGCATTAGGTTCTCCACGGGACTATGAGGAGCAACATGTGTGACATGATTCTCATTCCTTGAGAGGAACATCAAAGTTACCATCCTGAGAGAAACATAAGTAGTAAGGAGTCCCAATCGTAGCTCTATGGCTCCACACAATGTAGAAACATACTTGTAGTGTATGTAATGATCAAGACGGACCCATACTTAGCCAAACATGCATTAGGTTCTCCATGGGACTATGAGGAGCAACATGTGTGACATGATTCTCATTCCTTGAGAGGAACATCAAAGTTACCATCCTGAGAGAAACATAAGTAGTAAGGAGTCCCAATCGTAGCTCTATGGCTCCACACAATGTAGAAACATACTTGTAGTGTATGTAATGATCAAGACGGACCCATACTTAGCCAAACATGCATTAGGTTCTCCATGGGACTATGAGGAGCAACATGTGTGACATGATTCTCATTCCTTGAGAGGAACATCAAAGTTACTATCCTGAGAGAAACATAAGTAGTAAGGAGTCCCAATCGTAGCTCTATGGCTCCACACAATGTAGAAACATACTTGTAGTGTATGTAATGATCAAGACGGACCCATACTTAGCCAAACATGCATTAGGTTCTCCATGGGACTATGAGGAGCAACATGTGTGACATGATTCTCATTCCTTGAGAGGAACATCAAAGCTACCATCCTGAGAGAAACATAAGTAGTAAGGAGTCCCAATCGTAGCTCTATGCCTCCACACAATGTAGAAACATACTTGTAGTGTATGTAATTATCAAGACGGACCCATACTTAGCCAAACATGCATTAGGTTCTCCACAGGACTATGAGGAGCAACATGTGTGACATGATTCTCATTCCTTGAGAGGAACATCAAAGCTACCATCCTGAGAGAAACATAAGTAGTAAGTAGTCCCAATCGTAGCTCTATGCCTCCACACAATGTAGGAACATACTTGTAGTGTATGTAATGATCAAGACGGACCCATACTTAGCCAAACATGCATTAGGTTCTCCACGGGACTATGAGGAGCAACATGTGTGACATGATTCTCATTCCTTGAGAGGAACATCAAAGCTACCATCCTGAGAGAAACATAAGTAGTAAGGAGTCCCAATCGTAGCTCTATGCCTCCACACAATGGATGAACATACTTGTAGTGTATGTAATGATCAAGACGGACCCATACTTAGCCAAACATGCATTAGGTTCTCCATGGGACTATGAGGACCAACATGTGTGACATGATTCTCATTCCTTGAGAGGAACATCAAAGCTACCATCCTGAGAGAAACATAAGTAGTAAGGAGTCCTAATCGTAGCTCTATGCCTCCACACAATGTAGAAACATACTTGTAGTGTATGTAATGATCAAGACGGACCCATACTTAGCCAAATATGCATTAGGTTCTCCATGGGACAATGAGGAGCAACATGTGGGACATGATTCTCATTCCTTGAGAGGAACATCAAAGCTACCATCCTGAGAGAAACATAAGTAGTAAGGAGTCCCAATCGTAGCTCTATGCCTCCACACAATGGAGGAACATACTTGTAGTGTATGTAATGATCAAGACGGACCCATACTTAGCCAAACATGCATTAGGTTCTCCATGGGACTATGAGGAGCAACATGTGTGACATGATTCTCATTCCTTGAGAGGAACATCAAAGCTACCATCCTGAGAGAAACATAAGTAGTAAGGAGTCCCAATTGTAGCTCTATGCCTCCACACAATGTAGAAACATACTTGTAGTGTATGTAATGATCAAGACGGACCCATACTTAGCCAAACATGCATTAGGTTCTCCATGGGACTATGAGGAGCAACATGTGTGACATGATTCTCATTCCTTGAGAGGAACATCAAAGTTACTATCCTGAGAGAAACATAAGTAGTAAGGAGTCCCAATCGTAGCTCTATGGCTCCACACAATGTAGAAACATACTTGTAGTGTATGTAATGATCAAGACGGACCCATACTTAGCCAAACATGCATTAGGTTCTCCATGGGACTATGAGGAGCAACATGTGTGACATGATTCTCATTCCTTGAGAGGAACATCAAAGCTACCATCCTGAGAGAAACATAAGTAGTAAGGAGTCCTAATCGTAGCTCTATGCCTCCACACAATGTAGAAACATACATGTAGTGTATGTAATGATCAAGACGGATCCATACTTAGCCAAACATGCATTAGGTTCTCCACGGGACTATGAGGAGCAACATGTGCGACATGATTCTCATTCCTTGAGAGGAACATCAAAGCTACCATCCTGAGAGAAACATAAGTAGTAAGGAGTCCCAATCGTAGCTCTATGCCCCCACACAATGTAGAAACATACTTGTAGTGTATGTAATGATCAAGACAGACCCATACTTAGCCAAACATGCATTAAGTTCTCCACAAGACTATGAGGAGCAACATGTGTGACATGATTCTCATTCCTTGAGAGGAACATCAAAGCTACCATCCTGAGAGAAACATAAGTAGTAAGGAGTCCCAATCGTTGCTCCATGCCTCCACACAATGTAGGAACATACTTGTAGTGTATGTAATGATCAAGACGGACCCATACTTAGCCAAACATGCATTAGGTTCTCCACGGGACTATGAGGAGCAACATGTGTGACATGATTCTCATTCCTTGAGAGGAACATCAAAGCTACCATTCTGAGAGAAACATAAGTAGTAAGGAGTCCCAATCGTAGCTCTATGGCTCCACACAATGTAGAAACATACTTGTAGTGTATGTAATGATCAAGACGGACCCATACTTAGCCAAATATGCATTAGGTTCTCCATGGGACTATGAGGAGCAACATGTGTGACATGATTCTCATTCCTTGAGAGGAACATCAAAGCTACCATCCTGAGAGAAACATAAGTAGTAAGGAGTCCTAATCGTAGCTCTATGCCTCCACACAATGTAGAAACATACTTGTAGTGTATGTAATGATCAAGACGGACCCATACTTAGCCAAATATGCATTAGGTTCTCCATGGGACTATGAGGAGCAACATGTGTGACATGATTCTCATTCCTTGTGAGGAACATCAAAGCTACCATCCTGAGAGAAACATAAGTGGTAAGGAGTCCCAATCGTAGCTCTATGGCTCCACACAATGTAGAAACATACTTGTAGTGTATGTAATGATCAAGACGGACCCATACTTAGCCAAATATGCATTAGGTTCTCCATGGGACTATGAGGAGCAACATGTGTGACATGATTCTCATTCCTTGAGAGGAACATCAAAGCTACCATCCTGAGAGAAACATAAGTAGTAAGGAGTCCTAATCGTAGCTCTCTGCCTCCACACAATGTAGAAACATACATGTAGTGTATGTAATGATCAAGACGGATCCATACTTAGCCAAACATGCATTAGGTTCTCCACGGGACTATGAGGAGCAACATGTGTGACATGATTCTCATTCCTTGAGAGGAACATCAAAGCTACCATTCTGAGAGAAACATAAGTAGTAAGGAGTCCCAATCGTAGCTCTATGGCTCCACACAATGTAGAAACATACTTGTAGTGTATGTAATGATCAAGACGGACCCATACTTAGCCAAATATGCATTAGGTTCTCCATGGGACTATGAGGAGCAACATGTGTGACATGATTCTCATTCCTTGAGAGGAACATCAAAGCTACCATCCTGAGAGAAACATAAGTAGTAAGGAGTCCTAATCGTAGCTCTATGCCTCCACACAATGTAGAAACATACTTGTAGTGTATGTAATGATCAAGACGGACCCATACTTAGCCAAATATGCATTAGGTTCTCCATGGGACTATGAGGAGCAACATGTGTGACATGATTCTCATTCCTTGAGAGGAACATCAAAGCTACCATCCTGAGAGAAACATAAGTGGTAAGGAGTCCCAATCGTAGCTCTATGGCTCCACACAATGTAGAAACATACTTGTAGTGTATGTAATGATCAAGACGGACCCATACTTAGCGAAATATGCATTAGGTTCTCCATGGGACTATGAGGAGCAACATGTGTGACATGATTCTCATTCCTTGAGAGGAACATCAAAGCTACCATCCTGAGAGAAACATAAGTAGTAAGGAGTCCCAATCGTAGCTCTATGGCTCCACACAATGTAGAAACATACTTGTAGTGTATGTAATGATCAAGACGGATCCATACTTAGCCAAACATGCATTAGTTTCTCCACGGGACTAAGAGGAGCAACATGTGTGACATGATTCTCATTCCTTGAGAGGAACATCAAAGTTACCATCCTGAGAGAAACATAAGTAGTAAGGAGTCCCAATCGTAGCTCTATGGCTCCACACAATGTAGAAACATACTTGTAGTGTATGTAATGATCAAGACGGACCCATACTTAGCCAAACATGCATTAGGTTCTCCATGGGACTATGAGGAGCAACATGTGTGACATGATTCTCATTCCTTGAGAGGAACATCAAAGTTACTATCCTGAGAGAAACATAAGTAGTAAGGAGTCCCAATCGTAGCTCTATGGCTCCACACAAAGTAGAAACATACTTGTAGTGTATGTAATGATCATGACGGACCCATACTTAGCCAAACATGCATTAGGTTCTCCATGGGACTATGAGGACCAATATGTGTGACATGATTCTCATTCCTTGAGAGGAACATCAACGCTACCATCCTGAGAGAAACATAAGTAGTAAGGAGTCCTAATCGTAGCTCTATGCCTCCACACAATGTAGAAACATACATGTAGTGTATGTAATGATCAAGACGGATCCATACTTAGCCAAACATGCATTAGGTTCTCCACGGGACTATGAGGAGCAACATGTGCGACATGATTCTCATTCCTTGAGAGGAACATCAAAGCTACCATCCTGAGAGAAACATAAGTAGTAAGGAGTCCCAATCGTAGCTCTATGCCTCCACACAATGTAGAAACATACTTGTAGTGTATGTAATGATCAAGACAGACCCATACTTAGCCAAACATGCATTAAGTTCTCCACAAGACTATGAGGAGCAACATGTGTGACATGATTCTCATTCCTTGAGAGGAACATCAAAGCTACCATCCTGAGAGAAACATAAGTAGTAAGTAGTCCCAATCGTAGCTCTATGCCTCCACACAATGTAGGAACATACTTGTAGTGTATGTAATGATCAAGACGGACCCATACTTAGCCAAACATGCATTAGGTTCTCCACGGGACTATGAGGAGCAACATGTGTGACATGATTCTCATTCCTTGAGAGGAACATCAAAGCTACCATCCTGAGAGAAACATAAGTAGTAAGGAGTCCCAATCGTAGCTCTATGCCTCCACACAATGGATGAACATACTTGTAGTGTATGTAATGATCAAGACGGACCCATACTTAGCCAAACATGCATTAGGTTCTCCATGGGACTATGAGGACCAACATGTGTGACATGATTCTCATTCCTTGAGAGGAACATCAAAGCTACCATCCTGAGAGAAACATAAGTAGTAAGGAGTCCTAATCGTAGCTCTATGCCTCCACACAATGTAGAAACATACTTGTAGTGTATGTAATGATCAAGACGGACCCATACTTAGCCAAATATGCATTAGGTTCTCCATGGGACAATGAGGAGCAACATGTGGGACATGATTCTCATTCCTTGAGAGGAACATCAAAGCTACCATCCTGAGAGAAACATAAGTAGTAAGGAGTCCCAATCGTAGCTCTATGCCTCCACACAATGGAGGAACATACTTGTAGTGTATGTAATGATCAAGACGGACCCATACTTAGCCAAACATGCATTAGGTTCTCCATGGGACTATGAGGAGCAACATGTGTGACATGATTCTCATTCCTTGAGAGGAACATCAAAGCTACCATCCTGAGAGAAACATAAGTAGTAAGGAGTCCCAATTGTAGCTCTATGCCTCCACACAATGTAGAAACATACTTGTAGTGTATGTAATGATCAAGACGGACCCATACTTAGCCAAACATGCATTAGGTTCTCCATGAGACTATGAGGAGCAACATGTGTGACATGATTCTCATTCCTTGAGAGGAACATCAAAGTTACTATCCTGAGAGAAACATAAGTAGTAAGGAGTCCCAATCGTAGCTCTATGGCTCCACACAATGTAGAAACATACTTGTAGTGTATGTAATGATCAAGACGGACCCATACTTAGCCAAACATGCATTAGGTTCTCCATGGGACTATGAGGAGCAACATGTGTGACATGATTCTCATTCCTTGAGAGGAACATCAAAGCTACCATCCTGAGAGAAACATAAGTAGTAAGGAGTCCTAATCGTAGCTCTATGCCTCCACACAATGTAGAAACATACATGTAGTGTATGTAATGATCAAGACGGATCCATACTTAGCCAAACATGCATTAGGTTCTCCACGGGACTATGAGGAGCAACATGTGCGACATGATTCTCATTCCTTGAGAGGAACATCAAAGCTACCATCCTGAGAGAAACATAAGTAGTAAGGAGTCCCAATCGTAGCTCTATGCCCCCACACAATGTAGAAACATACTTGTAGTGTATGTAATGATCAAGACAGACCCATACTTAGCCAAACATGCATTAAGTTCTCCACAAGACTATGAGGAGCAACATGTGTGACATGATTCTCATTCCTTGAGAGGAACATCAAAGCTACCATCCTGAGAGAAACATAAGTAGTAAGGAGTCCCAATCGTTGCTCCATGCCTCCACACAATGTAGGAACATACTTGTAGTGTATGTAATGATCAAGACGGACCCATACTTAGCCAAACATGCATTAGGTTCTCCACGGGACTATGAGGAGCAACATGTGTGACATGATTCTCATTCCTTGAGAGGAACATCAAAGCTACCATTCTGAGAGAAACATAAGTAGTAAGGAGTCCCAATCGTAGCTCTATGGCTCCACACAATGTAGAAACATACATGTAGTGTATGTAATGATCAAGACGGACCCATACTTAGCCAAATATGCATTAGGTTCTCCATGGGACTATGAGGAGCAACATGTGTGACATGATTCTCATTCCTTGAGAGGAACATCAAAGCTACCATCCTGAGAGAAACATAAGTAGTAAGGAGTCCTAATCGTAGCTCTATGCCTCCACACAATGTAGAAACATACTTGTAGTGTATGTAATGATCAAGACGGACCCATACTTAGCCAAATATGCATTAGGTTCTCCATGGGACTATGAGGAGCAACATGTGTGACATGATTCTCATTCCTTGTGAGGAACATCAAAGCTACCATCCTGAGAGAAACATAAGTGGTAAGGAGTCCCAATCGTAGCTCTATGGCTCCACACAATGTAGAAACATACTTGTAGTGTATGTAATGATCAAGACGGACCCATACTTAGCCAAATATGCATTAGGTTCTCCATGGGACTATGAGGAGCAACATGTGTGACATGATTCTCATTCCTTGAGAGGAACATCAAAGCTACCATCCTGAGAGAAACATAAGTAGTAAGGAGTCCTAATCGTAGCTCTCTGCCTCCACACAATGTAGAAACATACATGTAGTGTATGTAATGATCAAGACGGATCCATACTTAGCCAAACATGCATTAGGTTCTCCACGGGACTATGAGGAGCAACATGTGTGACATGATTCTCATTCCTTGAGAGGAACATCAAAGCTACCATTCTGAGAGAAACATAAGTAGTAAGGAGTCCCAATCGTAGCTCTATGGCTCCACACAATGTAGAAACATACTTGTAGTGTATGTAATGATCAAGACGGACCCATACTTAGCCAAATATGCATTAGGTTCTCCATGGGACTATGAGGAGCAACATGTGTGACATGATTCTCATTCCTTGAGAGGAACATCAAAGCTACCATCCTGAGAGAAACATAAGTAGTAAGGAGTCCTAATCGTAGCTCTATGCCTCCACACAATGTAGAAACATACTTGTAGTGTATGTAATGATCAAGACGGACCCATACTTAGCCAAATATGCATTAGGTTCTCCATGGGACTATGAGGAGCAACATGTGTGACATGATTCTCATTCCTTGAGAGGAACATCAAAGCTACCATCCTGAGAGAAACATAAGTGGTAAGGAGTCCCAATCGTAGCTCTATGGCTCCACACAATGTAGAAACATACTTGTAGTGTATGTAATGATCAAGACGGACCCATACTTAGCGAAATATGCATTAGGTTCTCCATGGGACTATGAGGAGCAACATGTGTGACATGATTCTCATTCCTTGAGAGGAACATCAAAGCTACCATCCTGAGAGAAACATAAGTAGTAAGGAGTCCCAATCGTAGCTCTATGGCTCCACACAATGTAGAAACATACTTGTAGTGTATGTAATGATCAAGACGGATCCATACTTAGCCAAACATGCATTAGTTTCTCCACGGGACTAAGAGGAGCAACATGTGTGACATGATTCTCATTCCTTGAGAGGAACATCAAAGTTACCATCCTGAGAGAAACATAAGTAGTAAGGAGTCCCAATCGTAGCTCTATGGCTCCACACAATGTAGAAACATACTTGTAGTGTATGTAATGATCAAGACGGACCCATACTTAGCCAAACATGCATTAGGTTCTCCATGGGACTATGAGGAGCAACATGTGTGACATGATTCTCATTCCTTGAGAGGAACATCAAAGTTACTATCCTGAGAGAAACATAAGTAGTAAGGAGTCCCAATCGTAGCTCTATGGCTCCACACAATGTAGAAACATACTTTAGTGTATGTAATGATCATGACGGACCCATACTTAGCCAAACATGCATTAGGTTCTCCATGGGACTATGAGGACCAATATGTGTGACATGATTCTCATTCCTTGAGAGGAACATCAACGCTACCATCCTGAGAGAAACATAAGTAGTAAGGAGTCCTAATCGTAGCTCTATGCCTCCACACAATGTAGAAACATACATGTAGTGTATGTAATGATCAAGACGGATCCATACTTAGCCAAACATGTATTAGGTTCTCCACGGGACTATGAGGAGCAACATGTGCGACATGATTCTCATTCCTTGAGAGGAACATCAAAGCTACCATCCTGAGAGAAACATAAGTAGTAAGGAGTCCCAATCGTAGCTCTATGCCTCCACACAATGTAGAAACATACTTGTAGTGTATGTAATGATCAAGACAGACCCATACTTAGCCAAACATGCATTAAGTTCTCCACAAGACTATGAGGAGCAACATGTGTGACATGATTCTCATTCCTTGAGAGGAACATCAAAGCTACCATCCTGAGAGAAACATAAGTAGTAAGGAGTCCCAATCGTTGCTCCATGCCTCCACACAATGTAGGAACATACTTGTAGTGTATGTAATGATCAAGACGGACCCATACTTAGCCAAACATGCATTAGGTTCTCCACGGGACTATGAGGAGCAACATGTGTGACATGATTCTCATTCCTTGAGAGGAACATCAAAGCTACCATTCTGAGAGAAACATAAGTAGTAAGGAGTCCCAATCGTAGCTCTATGGCTCCACACAATGTAGAAACATACTTGTAGTGTATGTAATGATCAAGACGGACCCATACTTAGCCAAATATGCATTAGGTTCTCCATGGGACTATGAGGAGCAACATGTGTGACATGATTCTCATTCCTTGAGAGGAACATCAAAGCTACCATCCTGAGAGAAACATAAGTAGTAAGGAGTCCTAATCGTAGCTCTATGCCTCCACACAATGTAGAAACATACTTGTAGTGTATGTAATGATCAAGACGGACCCATACTTAGCCAAATATGCATTAGGTTCTCCATGGGACTATGAGGAGCAACATGTGTGACATGATTCTCATTCCTTGAGAGGAACATCAAAGCTACCATCCTGAGAGAAACATAAGTGGTAAGGAGTCCCAATCGTAGCTCTATGGCTCCACACAATGTAGAAACATACTTGTAGTGTATGTAATGATCAAGACGGACCCATACTTAGCCAAATATGCATTAGGTTCTCCATGGGACTATGAGGAGCAACATGTGTGACATGATTCTCATTCCTTGAGAGGAACATCAAAGCTACCATCCTGAGAGAAACATAAGTAGTAAGGAGTCCTAATCGTAGCTCTCTGCCTCCACACAATGTAGAAACATACATGTAGTGTATGTAATGATCAAGACGGATCCATACTTAGCCAAACATGCATTAGGTTCTCCACGGGACTATGAGGAGCAACATGTGTGACATGATTCTCATTCCTTGAGAGGAACATCAAAGCTACCATCCTGAGAGAAACATAAGTAGTAAGGAGTCCCAATCGTAGCTCTATGGCTCCACACAATGTAGAAACATACTTGTAGTGTATGTAATGATCAAGACGGACCCATACTTAGCCAAACATGCATTAGGTTCTCCATGGGACTATGAGGAGCAACATGTGTGACATGATTCTCATTCTTTGAGAGGAACATCAAAGTTACTATCCTGAGAGAAACATAAGTAGTAAGGAGTCCCAATCGTAGCTCTATGGCTCCACACAATGTAGAAACATACTTGTAGTGTATGTAATGATCAAGACGGACCCATACTTAGCCAAACATGCATTAGGTTCTCCATGGGACTATGAGGAGCAACATGTGTGACATGATTCTCATTCCTTGAGAGGAACATCAAAGCTACCATTCTGAGAGAAACATAAGTAGTAAGGAGTCCCAATCGTAGCTCTATGGCTCCACACAATGTAGAAACATACTTGTAGTGTATGTAATGATCAAGACGGACCCATACTTAGCCAAATATGCATTAGGTTCTCCATGGGACTATGAGGAGCAACATGTGTGACATGATTCTCATTCCTTGAGAGGAACATCAAAGCTACCATCCTGAGAGAAACATAAGTAGTAAGGAGTCCTAATCGTAGCTCTATGCCTCCACACAATGTAGAAACATACTTGTAGTGTATGTAATGATCAAGACGGACCCATACTTAGCCAAATATGCATTAGGTTCTCCATGGGACTATGAGGAGCAACATGTGTGACATGATTCTCATTCCTTGAGAGGAACATCAAAGCTACCATCCTGAGAGAAACATAAGTGGTAAGGAGTCCCAATCGTAGCTCTATGGCTCCACACAATGTAGAAACATACTTGTAGTGTATGTAATGATCAAGACGGACCCATACTTAGCCAAATATGCATTAGGTTCTCCATGGGACTATGAGGAGCAACATGTGTGACATGATTCTCATTCCTTGAGAGGAACATCAAAGCTACCATCCTGAGAGAAACATAAGTAGTAAGGAGTCCCAATCGTAGCTCTATGGCTCCACACAATGTAGAAACATACTTGTAGTGTATGTAATGATCAAGACGGATCCATACTTAGCCAAACATGCATTAGTTTCTCCACGGGACTATGAGGAGCAACATGTGTGACATGATTCTCATTCCTTGAGAGGAACATCAAAGTTACCATCCTGAGAGAAACATAAGTAGTAAGGAGTCCCAATCGTAGCTCTATGGCTCCACACAATGTAGAAACATACTTGTAGTGTATGTAATGATCAAGACGGACCCATACTTAGCCAAACATGCATTAGGTTCTCCATGGGACTATGAGGAGCAACATGTGTGACATGATTCTCATTCCTTGAGAGGAACATCAAAGTTACTATCCTGAGAGAAACATAAGTAGTAAGGAGTCCCAATCGTAGCTCTATGGCTCCACACAATGTAGAAACATACTTGTAGTGTATGTAATGATCAAGACGGACCCATACTTAGCCAAACATGCATTAGGTTCTCCATGGGACTATGAGGAGCAATATGTGTGACATGATTCTCATTCCTTGAGAGGAACATCAACGCTACCATCCTGAGAGAAACATAAGTAGTAAGGAGTCCTAATCGTAGCTCTATGCCTCCACACAATGTAGAAACATACATGTAGTGTATGTAATGATCAAGACGGATCCATACTTAGCCAAACATGCATTAGGTTCTCCACGGGACTATGAGGAGCAACATGTGCGACATGATTCTCATTCCTTGAGAGGAACATCAAAGCTACCATCCTGAGAGAAACATAAGTAGTAAGGAGTCCCAATCGTAGCTCTATGCCTCCACACAATGTAGAAACATACTTGTAGTGTATGTAATGATCAAGACAGACCCATACTTAGCCAAACATGCATTAAGTTCTCCACAAGACTATGAGGAGCAACATGTGTGACATGATTCTCATTCCTTGAGAGGAACATCAAAGCTACCATCCTGAGAGAAACATAAGTAGTAAGGAGTCCCAATCGTTGCTCCATGCCTCCACACAATGTAGGAACATACTTGTAGTGTATGTAATGATCAAGACGGACCCATACTTAGCCAGACATGCATTAGGTTCTCCACGGGACTATGAGGAGCAACATGTGTGACATGATTCTCATTCCTTGAGAGGAACATCAAAGCTACCATTCTGAGAGAAACATAAGTAGTAAGGAGTCCCAATCGTAGCTCTATGCCTCCACACAATGTAGAAACATACTTGTAGTGTATGTAATGATCAAGACGGACCCATACTTAGCCAAACATGCATTAGGTTCTCCATGGGACTATGAGGACCAACATGTGTGACATGATTCTCATTCCTTGAGAGGAACATCAAAGCTACCATCCTGAGAGAAACATAAGTAGTAAGGAGTCCTAATCGTAGCTCTATGCCTCCACACAATGTAGAAACATACTTGTAGTGTATGTAATGATCAAGACGGACCCATACTTAGCCAAATATGCATTAGGTTCTCCATGGGACTATGAGGAGCAACATGTGTGACATGATTCTCATTCCTTGAGAGGAACATCAAAGCTACCATCCTGAGAGAAACATAAGTGGTAAGGAGTCCCAATCGTAGCTCTATGGCTCCACACAATGTAGAAACATACTTGTAGTGTATGTAATGATCAAGACGGACCCATACTTAGCCAAATATGCATTAGGTTCTCCATGGGACTATGAGGAGCAACATGTGTGACATGATTCTCATTCCTTGAGAGGAACATCAAAGCTACCATCCTGAGAGAAACATAAGTAGTAAGGAGTCCCAATCGTAGCTCTATGGCTCCACACAATGTAGAAACATACTTGTAGTGTATGTAATGATCAAGACGGATCCATACTTAGCCAAACATGCATTAGTTTCTCCACGGGACTATGAGGAGCAACATGTGTGACATGATTCTCATTCCTTGAGAGGAACATCAAAGTTACCATCCTGAGAGAAACATAAGTAGTAAGGAGTCCCAATCGTAGCTCTATGGCTCCACACAATGTAGAAACATACTTGTAGTGTATGTAATGATCAAGACGGACCCATACTTAGCCAAACATGCATTAGGTTCTCCATGGGACTATGAGGAGCAACATGTGTGACATGATTCTCATTCCTTGAGAGGAACATCAAAGTTACTATCCTGAGAGAAACATAAGTAGTAAGGAGTCCCAATCGTAGCTCTATGGCTCCACACAATGTAGAAACATACTTGTAGTGTATGTAATGATCAAGACGGACCCATACTTAGCCAAACATGCATTAGGTTCTCCATGGGACTATGAGGAGCAACATGTGTGACATGATTCTCATTCCTTGAGAGGAACATCAAAGCTACCATCCTGAGAGAAACATAAGTAGTAAGGAGTCCCAATCGTAGCTCTATGCCTCCACACAATGTAGAAACATACATGTAGTGTATGTAATGATCAAGACGGATCCATACTTAGCCAAACATGCATTAGGTTCTCCACGGGACTATGAGGAGCAACATGTGTGACATGATTCTCATTCCTTGAGAGGAACATCAAAGCTACCATCCTGAGAGAAACATAAGTAGTAAGGAGTCCCAATCGTAGCTCTATGGCTCCACACAATGTTGAAACATACTTGTAGTGTATGTAATGATCAAGACGGACCCATACTTAGCCAAACATGCATTAGGTTATCCATGGGACTATGAGGAGCAACATGTGTGACATGATTCTCATTCCTTGAGAGGAACATCAAAGCTACCATCCTGAGAGAAACATAAGTAGTAAGGAGTCCTAATCGTAGCTCTATGCCTCCACACAATGTAGAAACATACATGTAGTGTATGTAATGATCAAGACGGATCCATACTTAGCCAAACATGCATTAGGTTCTCCACGGGACTATGAGGAGCAACATGTGCGACATGATTCTCATTCCTTGAGAGGAACATCAAAGCTACCATCCTGAGAGAAACATAAGTAGTAAGGAGTCCCAATCGTAGCTCTATACCTCCACACAATGTAGAAACATACTTGTAGTGTATGTAATGATCAAGACAGACCCATACTTAGCCAAACATGCATTAAGTTCTCCACAAGACTATGAGGAGCAACATGTGTGACATGATTCTCATTCCTTGAGAGGAACATCAAAGCTACCATCCTGAGAGAAACATAAGTAGTAAGGAGTCCCAATCGTTGCTCCATGCCTCCACACAATGTAGGAACATACTTGTAGTGTATGTAATGATCAAGACGGACCCATACTTAGCCAAACATGCATTAGGTTCTCCACGGGACTATGAGGAGCAACATGTGTGACATGATTCTCATTCCTTGAGAGGAACATCAAAGCTACCATTCTGAGAGAAACATAAGTAGTAAGGAGTCCCAATCGTAGCTCTATGCCTCCACACAATGTAGAAACATACTTGTAGTGTATGTAATGATCAAGACGGACCCATACTTAGCCAAACATGCATTAGGTTCTCCATGGGACTATGAGGACCAACATGTGTGACATGATTCTCATTCCTTGAGAGGAACATCAAAGCTACCATCCTGAGAGAAACATAAGTAGTAAGGAGTCCTAATCGTAGCTCTATGCCTCCACACAATGTAGAAACATACTTGTAGTGTATGTAAAGATCAAGACGGATCCATACTTAGCCAAACATGCATTAGGTTCTCCATGGGACTATGAGGAGCAACATGTGTGACATGATTCTCATTCCTTGAGAGGAACATCAAAGTTACCATCCTGAGAGAAACATAAGTAGTAAGGAGTCCCAATCGTAGCTCTATGGCTCCACACAATGTAGAAACATACTTGTAGTGTATGTAATAATCAAGACGGACCCATACTTAGCCAAACATGCATTAGGTTCTCCATGGGACTATGAGGAGCAACATGTGTGACATGATTCTCATTCCTTGAGAGGAACATCAAAGCTACCATCCTAAGAGAAACATAAGTAGTAAGGAGTCCCAATCGTAGCTCTATGCCTCCACACAATGTAGAAACATACATGTAGTGTATGTAATGATCAAGACGGATCCATACTTAGCCAAACATGCATTAGGTTCTCCACGGGACTATGATGAGCAACATGTGTGACATGATTCTCATTCCTTGAGAGGAACATCAAAGCTACCATTCTGAGAGAAACAAAAGTAGTAAGGAGTCCCAATCGTAGCTCTATGCCTCCACACAATGTAGAAACATACTTGTAGTGTATGTAATGATCAAGACGGACCCATACTTAGCCAAACATGCATTAGGTTCTCCACTGGACTATGAGGAGCAACATGTGTGACATGATTCTCATTCCTTGAGAGGAACATCAAAGCTACCATCCTGAGAGAAACATAAGTAGTAAGGAGTCCCAATCGTAGCTCTATGGCTCCACACAATGTAGAAACATACTTGTAGTGTATGTAATGATCAAGACGGACCCATACTTAGCCAAACATGCATTAGGTTCTCCATGGGACTATGAGGAGCAACATGTGTGACATGATTCTCATTCCTTGAGAGGAACATCAAAGCTACCATCCTGAGAGAAACATAAGTAGTAAGGAGTCCTAATCGTAGCTCTATGCCTCCACACAATGTAGAAACATACATGTAGTGTATGTAATGATCAAGACGGATCCATACTTAGCCAAACATGCATTAGGTTCTCCACGGGACTATGAGGAGCAACATGTGCGACATGATTCTCATTCCTTGAGAGGAACATCAAAGCTACCATCCTGAGAGAAACATAAGTAGTAAGGAGTCCCAATCGTAGCTCTATGCCTCCACACAATGTAGAAACATACTTGTAGTGTATGTAATGATCAAGACAGACCCATACTTAGCCAAACATGCAATAAGTTCTCCACAAGACTATGAGGAGCAACATGTGTGACATGATTCTCATTCCTTGAGAGGAACATCAAAGCTACCATCCTGAGAGAAACATAAGTAGTAAGGAGTCCCAATCGTTGCTCCATGCCTCCACACAATGTAGGAACATACTTGTAGTGTATGTAATGATCAAGACGGGCCCATACTTAGCCAAACATGCATTAGGTTCTCCACGGGACTATGAGGAGCAACATGTGTGACATGATTCTCATTCCTTGAGAGGAACATCAAAGCTACCATTCTGAGAGAAACATAAGTGGTAAGGAGTCCCAATCGTAGCTCTATGCCTCCACACAATGTAGAAACATACTTGTAGTGTATGTAATGATCAAGACGGACCCATACTTAGCCAAACATGCATTAGGTTCTCCATGGGACTATGAGGACCAACATGTGTGACATGATTCTCATTCCTTGAGAGGAACATCAAAGCTACCATCCTGAGAGAAACATAAGTAGTAAGGAGTCCCAATCGTAGCTCTATGCCTCCACACAATGTAGGAACATACTTGTAGTGTATGTAATGATCAAGACGGACCCATACTTAGCCAAACATGCATTAGGTTCTCCACGGGACTATGAGGAGCAACATGTGTGACATGATTCTCATTCATTGAGAGGAACATCAAAGCTACCATCCTGAGAGAAACAGAAATAGTAAGGAGTCCCAATCGTAGCTCTACGGCTCCACACAATGTAGAAACATACTTGTAGTGTATGTAAAGATCAAGACGGATCCATACTTAGCCAAACATGCATTAGGTTCTCCATGGGACTATGAGGAGCAACATGTGTGACATGATTCTCATTCCTTGAGAGGAACATCAAAGTTACCATCCTGAGAGAAACATAAGTAGTAAGGAGTCCCAATCGTAGCTCTATGGCTCCACACAATGTAGAAACATACTTGTAGTGTATGTAATAATCAAGACGGACCCATACTTAGCCAAACATGCATTAGGTTCTCCATGGGACTATGAGGAGCAACATGTGTGACATGATTCTCATTCCTTGAGAGGAACATCAAAGCTACCATCCTAAGAGAAACATAAGTAGTAAGGAGTCCCAATCGTAGCTCTATGCCTCCACACAATGTAGAAACATACATGTAGTGTATGTAATGATCAAGACGGATCCATACTTAGCCAAACATGCATTAGGTTCTCCACGGGACTATGAGGAGCAACATGTGTGACATGATTCTCATTCCTTGAGAGGAACATCAAAGCTACCATTCTGAGAGAAACATAAGTAGTAAGGAGTCCCAATCGTAGCTCTATGCCTCCACACAATGTAGAAACATACATGTAGTGTATGTAATGATCAAGACGGATCCATACTTAGCCAAACATGCATTAGGTTCTCCACGGGACTATGAGGAGCAACATGTGCGACATGATTCTCATTCCTTGAGAGGAACATCAAAGCTACCATCCTGAGAGAAACATAAGTAGTAAGGAGTCCCAATCGTTGCTCCATGCCTCCACACAATGTAGGAACATACTTGTAGTGTATGTAATGATCAAGACGGACCCATACTTAGCCAAACATGCATTAGGTTCTCCACGGGACTATGAGGAGCAACATGTGTGACATGATTCTCATTCCTTGAGAGGAACATCAAAGCTACCATTCTGAGAGAAACATAAGTAGTAAGGAGTCCCAATCGTAGCTCTATGCCTCCACACAATGTAGAAACATACTTGTAGTGTATGTAATGATCAAGACGGACCCGTACTTAGCCAAACATGCATTAGGTTCTCCATGGGACTATGAGGACCAACATGTGTGACATGATTCTCATTCCTTGAGAGGAACATCAAAGCTACCATCCTGAGAGAAACATAAGTAGTAAGGAGTCCTAATCGTAGCTCTATGCCTCCACACAATGTAGAAACATACATGTAGTGTATGTAATGATCAAGACGGATCCATACTTAGCCAAACATGCATTAGGTTCTCCACGGGACTATGAGGAGCAACATGTGTGACATGATTCTCATTCCTTGAGAGGAACATCAAAGCTACCATCCTGAGAGAAACATAAGTAGTAAGGAGTCCCAATCGTAGCTCTATGGCTCCACACAATGTAGAAACATACTTGTAGTGTATGTAATGATCAAGACGGATCCATACTTAGCCAAACATGCATTAGGTTCTCCACGGGACTATGAGGAGCAACATGTGTGACATGATTCTCATTCCTTGAGAGGAACATCAGAGTTACCATCCTGAGAGAAACATAAGTAGTAAGGAGTCCCAATCGTAGCTCTATGGCTCCACACAATGTAGAAACATACTTGTAGTGTATGTAATGATCAAGACGGACCCATACTTAGCCAAACATGCATTAGGTTCTCCATGGGACTATGAGGAGCAACATGTGTGATATGATTCTCATTCCTTGAGAGGAACATCAAAGTTACTATCCTGAGAGAAACATAAGTAGTAAGGAGTCCCAATCGTAGCTCTATGGCTCCACACAATGTAGAAACATACTTGTAGTGTATGTAATGATCAAGACGGACCCATACTTAGCCAAACATGCATTAGGTTCTCCATGGGACTATGAGGAGCAACATGTGTGACATGATTCTCATTCCTTGAGAGGAACATCAAAGCTACCATCCTGAGAGAAACATAAGTAGTAAGGAGTCCTAATCGTAGCTCTATGCCTCCACACAATGTAGAAACATACATGTAGTGTATGTAATGATCAAGACGGATCCATACTTAGCCAAACATGCATTAGGTTCTCCACGGGACTATGAGGAGCAACATGTGCGACATGATTCTCATTCCTTGAGAGGAACATCAAAGCTACCATCCTGAGAGAAACATAAGTAGTAAGGAGTCCCAATCGTTGCTCCATGCCTCCACACAATGTAGGAACATACTTGTAGTGTATGTAATGATCAAGACGGACCCATACTTAGCCAAACATGCATTAGGTTCTCCACGGGACTATGAGGAGCAACATGTGTGACATGATTCTCATTCCTTGAGAGGAACATCAAAGCTACCATCCTGAGAGAAACATAAGTAGTAAGGAGTCCTAATCGTAGCTCTATGCCTCCACACAATGTAGAAACATACATGTAGTGTATGTAATGATCAAGACGGATCCATACTTAGCCAAACATGCATTAGGTTCTCCACGGGACTATGAGGAGCAACATGTGCGACATGATTCTCATTCCTTGAGAGGAACATCAAAGCTACCATCCTGAGAGAAACATAAGTAGTAAGGAGTCCCAATCGTAGCTCTATACCTCCACACAATGTAGAAACATACTTGTAGTGTATGTAATGATCAAGACAGACCCATACTTAGCCAAACATGCATTAAGTTCTCCACAAGACTATGAGGAGCAACATGTGTGACATGATTCTCATTCCTTGAGAGGAACATCAAAGCTACCATCCTGAGAGAAACATAAGTAGTAAGGAGTCCCAATCGTTGCTCCATGCCTCCACACAATGTAGGAACATACTTGTAGTGTATGTAATGATCAAGACGGACCCATACTTAGCCAAACATGCATTAGGTTCTCCACGGGACTATGAGGAGCAACATGTGTGACATGATTCTCATTCCTTGAGAGGAACATCAAAGCTACCATTCTGAGAGAAACATAAGTAGTAAGGAGTCCCAATCGTAGCTCTATGCCTCCACACAATGTAGAAACATACTTGTAGTGTATGTAATGATCAAGACGGACCCATACTTAGCCAAACATGCATTAGGTTCTCCATGGGACTATGAGGACCAACATGTGTGACATGATTCTCATTCCTTGAGAGGAACATCAAAGCTACCATCCTGAGAGAAACATAAGTAGTAAGGAGTCCTAATCGTAGCTCTATGCCTCCACACAATGTAGAAACATACTTGTAGTGTATGTAAAGATCAAGACGGATCCATACTTAGCCAAACATGCATTAGGTTCTCCATGGGACTATGAGGAGCAACATGTGTGACATGATTCTCATTCCTTGAGAGGAACATCAAAGTTACCATCCTGAGAGAAACATAAGTAGTAAGGAGTCCCAATCGTAGCTCTATGGCTCCACACAATGTAGAAACATACTTGTAGTGTATGTAATAATCAAGACGGACCCATACTTAGCCAAACATGCATTAGGTTCTCCATGGGACTATGAGGAGCAACATGTGTGACATGATTCTCATTCCTTGAGAGGAACATCAAAGCTACCATCCTAAGAGAAACATAAGTAGTAAGGAGTCCCAATCGTAGCTCTATGCCTCCACACAATGTAGAAACATACATGTAGTGTATGTAATGATCAAGACGGATCCATACTTAGCCAAACATGCATTAGGTTCTCCACGGGACTATGATGAGCAACATGTGTGACATGATTCTCATTCCTTGAGAGGAACATCAAAGCTACCATTCTGAGAGAAACAAAAGTAGTAAGGAGTCCCAATCGTAGCTCTATGCCTCCACACAATGTAGAAACATACTTGTAGTGTATGTAATGATCAAGACGGACCCATACTTAGCCAAACATGCATTAGGTTCTCCACTGGACTATGAGGAGCAACATGTGTGACATGATTCTCATTCCTTGAGAGGAACATCAAAGCTACCATCCTGAGAGAAACATAAGTAGTAAGGAGTCCCAATCGTAGCTCTATGGCTCCACACAATGTAGAAACATACTTGTAGTGTATGTAATGATCAAGACGGACCCATACTTAGCCAAACATGCATTAGGTTTTCCATGGGACTATGAGGAGCAACATGTGTGACATGATTCTCATTCCTTGAGAGGAACATCAAAGCTACCATCCTGAGAGAAACATAAGTAGTAAGGAGTCCTAATCGTAGCTCTATGCCTCCACACAATGTAGAAACATACATGTAGTGTATGTAATGATCAAGACGGATCCATACTTAGCCAAACATGCATTAGGTTCTCCACGGGACTATGAGGAGCAACATGTGCGACATGATTCTCATTCCTTGAGAGGAACATCAAAGCTACCATCCTGAGAGAAACATAAGTAGTAAGGAGTCCCAATCGTAGCTCTATGCCTCCACACAATGTAGAAACATACTTGTAGTGTATGTAATGATCAAGACAGACCCATACTTAGCCAAACATGCAATAAGTTCTCCACAAGACTATGAGGAGCAACATGTGTGACATGATTCTCATTCCTTGAGAGGAACATCAAAGCTACCATCCTGAGAGAAACATAAGTAGTAAGGAGTCCCAATCGTTGCTCCATGCCTCCACACAATGTAGGAACATACTTGTAGTGTATGTAATGATCAAGACGGGCCCATACTTAGCCAAACATGCATTAGGTTCTCCACGGGACTATGAGGAGCAACATGTGTGACATGATTCTCATTCCTTGAGAGGAACATCAAAGCTACCATTCTGAGAGAAACATAAGTGGTAAGGAGTCCCAATCGTAGCTCAATGCCTCCACACAATGTAGAAACATACTTGTAGTGTATGTAATGATCAAGACGGACCCATACTTAGCCAAACATGCATTAGGTTCTCCATGGGACTATGAGGACCAACATGTGTGACATGATTCTCATTCCTTGAGAGGAACATCAAAGCTACCATCCTGAGAGAAACATAAGTAGTAAGGAGTCCCAATCGTAGCTCTATGCCTCCACACAATGTAGGAACATACTTGTAGTGTATGTAATGATCAAGACGGACCCATACTTAGCCAAACATGCATTAGGTTCTCCACGGGACTATGAGGAGCAACATGTGTGACATGATTCTCATTCATTGAGAGGAACATCAAAGCTACCATCCTGAGAGAAACAGAAATAGTAAGGAGTCCCAATCGTAGCTCTACGGCTCCACACAATGTAGAAACATACTTGTAGTGTATGTAAAGATCAAGACGGATCCATACTTAGCCAAACATGCATTAGGTTCTCCATGGGACTATGAGGAGCAACATGTGTGACATGATTCTCATTCCTTGAGAGGAACATCAAAGTTACCATCCTGAGAGAAACATAAGTAGTAAGGAGTCCCAATCGTAGCTCTATGGCTCCACACAATGTAGAAACATACTTGTAGTGTATGTAATAATCAAGACGGACCCATACTTAGCCAAACATGCATTAGGTTCTCCATGGGACTATGAGGAGCAACATGTGTGACATGATTCTCATTCCTTGAGAGGAACATCAAAGCTACCATCCTAAGAGAAACATAAGTAGTAAGGAGTCCCAATCGTAGCTCTATGCCTCCACACAATGTAGAAACATACATGTAGTGTATGTAATGATCAAGACGGATCCATACTTAGCCAAACATGCATTAGGTTCTCCACGGGACTATGATGAGCAACATGTGTGACATGATTCTCATTCCTTGAGAGGAACATCAAAGCTACCATTCTGAGAGAAACAAAAGTAGTAAGGAGTCCCAATCGTAGCTCTATGCCTCCACACAATGTAGAAACATACTTGTAGTGTATGTAATGATCAAGACGGACCCATACTTAGCCAAACATGCATTAGGTTCTCCACTGGACTATGAGGAGCAACATGTGTGACATGATTCTCATTCCTTGAGAGGAACATCAAAGCTACCATCCTGAGAGAAACATAAGTAGTAAGGAGTCCCAATCGTAGCTCTATGGCTCCACACAATGTAGAAACATACTTGTAGTGTATGTAATGATCAAGACGGACCCATACTTAGCCAAACATGCATTAGGTTCTCCATGGGACTATGAGGAGCAACATGTGTGACATGATTCTCATTCCTTGAGAGGAACATCAAAGCTACCATCCTGAGAGAAACATAAGTAGTAAGGAGTCCTAATCGTAGCTCTATGCCTCCACACAATGTAGAAACATACATGTAGTGTATGTAATGATCAAGACGGATCCATACTTAGCCAAACATGCATTAGGTTCTCCACGGGACTATGAGGAGCAACATGTGCGACATGATTCTCATTCCTTGAGAGGAACATCAAAGCTACCATCCTGAGAGAAACATAAGTAGTAAGGAGTCCCAATCGTAGCTCTATGCCTCCACACAATGTAGAAACATACTTGTAGTGTATGTAATGATCAAGACAGACCCATACTTAGCCAAACATGCAATAAGTTCTCCACAAGACTATGAGGAGCAACATGTGTGACATGATTCTCATTCCTTGAGAGGAACATCAAAGCTACCATCCTGAGAGAAACATAAGTAGTAAGGAGTCCCAATCGTTGCTCCATGCCTCCACACAATGTAGGAACATACTTGTAGTGTATGTAATGATCAAGACGGGCCCATACTTAGCCAAACATGCATTAGGTTCTCCACGGGACTATGAGGAGCAACATGTGTGACATGATTCTCATTCCTTGAGAGGAACATCAAAGCTACCATTCTGAGAGAAACATAAGTGGTAAGGAGTCCCAATCGTAGCTCTATGCCTCCACACAATGTAGAAACATACTTGTAGTGTATGTAATGATCAAGACGGACCCATACTTAGCCAAACATGCATTAGGTTCTCCATGGGACTATGAGGACCAACATGTGTGACATGATTCTCATTCCTTGAGAGGAACATCAAAGCTACCATCCTGAGAGAAACATAAGTAGTAAGGAGTCCCAATCGTAGCTCTATGCCTCCACACAATGTAGGAACATACTTGTAGTGTATGTAATGATCAAGACGGACCCATACTTAGCCAAACATGCATTAGGTTCTCCACGGGACTATGAGGAGCAACATGTGTGACATGATTCTCATTCATTGAGAGGAACATCAAAGCTACCATCCTGAGAGAAACAGAAATAGTAAGGAGTCCCAATCGTAGCTCTACGGCTCCACACAATGTAGAAACATACTTGTAGTGTATGTAAAGATCAAGACGGATCCATACTTAGCCAAACATGCATTAGGTTCTCCATGGGACTATGAGGAGCAACATGTGTGACATGATTCTCATTCCTTGAGAGGAACATCAAAGTTACCATCCTGAGAGAAACATAAGTAGTAAGGAGTCCCAATCGTAGCTCTATGGCTCCACACAATGTAGAAACATACTTGTAGTGTATGTAATAATCAAGACGGACCCATACTTAGCCAAACATGCATTAGGTTCTCCATGGGACTATGAGGAGCAACATGTGTGACATGATTCTCATTCCTTGAGAGGAACATCAAAGCTACCATCCTAAGAGAAACATAAGTAGTAAGGAGTCCCAATCGTAGCTCTATGCCTCCACACAATGTAGAAACATACATGTAGTGTATGTAATGATCAAGACGGATCCATACTTAGCCAAACATGCATTAGGTTCTCCACGGGACTATGAGGAGCAACATGTGTGACATGATTCTCATTCCTTGAGAGGAACATCAAAGCTACCATTCTGAGAAAAACATAAGTAGTAAGGAGTCCCAATCGTAGCTCTATGCCTCCACACAATGTAGAAACATACATGTAGTGTATGTAATGATCAAGACGGATCCATACTTAGCCAAACATGCATTAGGTTCTCCACGGGACTATGAGGAGCAACATGTGCGACATGATTCTCATTCCTTGAGAGGAACATCAAAGCTACCATCCTGAGAGAAACATAAGTAGTAAGGAGTCCCAATCGTTGCTCCATGCCTCCACACAATGTAGGAACATACTTGTAGTGTATGTAATGATCAAGACGGACCCATACTTAGCCAAACATGCATTAGGTTCTCCACGGGACTATGAGGAGCAACATGTGTGACATGATTCTCATTCCTTGAGAGGAACATCAAAGCTACCATTCTGAGAGAAACATAAGTAGTAAGGAGTCCCAATCGTAGCTCTATGCCTCCACACAATGTAGAAACATACTTGTAGTGTATGTAATGATCAAGACGGACCCGTACTTAGCCAAACATGCATTAGGTTCTCCATGGGACTATGAGGACCAACATGTGTGACATGATTCTCATTCCTTGAGAGGAACATCAAAGCTACCATCCTGAGAGAAACATAAGTAGTAAGGAGTCCTAATCGTAGCTCTATGCCTCCACACAATGTAGAAACATACATGTAGTGTATGTAATGATCAAGACGGATCCATACTTAGCCAAACATGCATTAGGTTCTCCACGGGACTATGAGGAGCAACATGTGTGACATGATTCTCATTCCTTGAGAGGAACATCAAAGCTACCATCCTGAGAGAAACATAAGTAGTAAGGAGTCCCAATCGTAGCTCTATGGCTCCACACAATGTAGAAACATACTTGTAGTGTATGTAATGATCAAGACGGATCCATACTTAGCCAAACATGCATTAGGTTCTCCACGGGACTATGAGGAGCAACATGTGTGACATGATTCTCATTCCTTGAGAGGAACATCAGAGCTACCATCCTGAGAGAAACATAAGTAGTAAGGAGTCCCAATCGTAGCTCTATGCCTCCACACAATGTAGAAACATACATGTAGTGTATGTAATGATCAAGACGGATCCATACTTAGCCAAACATGCATTAGGTTCTCCACGGGACTATGAGGAGCAACATGTGTGACATGATTCTCATTCCTTGAGAGGAACATCAAAGCTACCATCCTGAGAGAAACATAAGTAGTAAGGAGTCCCAATCGTAGCTCTATGGCTCCACACAATGTTGAAACATACTTGTAGTGTATGTAATGATCAAGACGGACCCATACTTAGCCAAACATGCATTAGGTTATCCATGGGACTATGAGGAGCAACATGTGTGACATGATTCTCATTCCTAGAGAGGAACATCAAAGCTACCATCCTGAGAGAAACATAAGTAGTAAGGAGTCCTAATCGTAGCTCTATGCCTCCACACAATGTAGAAACATACATGTAGTGTATGTAATGATCAAGACGGATCCATACTTAGCCAAACATGCATTAGGTTCTCCACGGGACTATGAGGAGCAACATGTGCGACATGATTCTCATTCCTTGAGAGGAACATCAAAGCTACCATCCTGAGAGAAACATAAGTAGTAAGGAGTCCCAATCGTTGCTCCATGCCTCCACACAATGTAGAAACATACTTGTAGTGTATGTAATGATCAAGACAGACCCATACTTAGCCAAACATGCATTAAGTTCTCCACAAGACTATGAGGAGCAACATGTGTGACATGATTCTCATTCCTTGAGAGGAACATCAAAGCTACCATCCTGAGAGAAACATAAGTAGTAAGGAGTCCCAATCGTTGCTCCATGCCTCCACACAATGTAGGAACATACTTGTAGTGTATGTAATGATCAAGACGGACCCATACTTAGCCAAACATGCATTAGGTTCTCCACGGGACTATGAGGAGCAACATGTGTGACATGATTCTCATTCCTTGAGAGGAACATCAAAGCTACCATTCTGAGAGAAACATAAGTAGTAAGGAGTCCCAATCGTAGCTCTATGCCTCCACACAATGTAGAAACATACTTGTAGTGTATGTAATGATCAAGACGGACCCATACTTAGCCAAACATGCATTAGGTTCTCCATGGGACTATGAGGACCAACATGTGTGACATGATTCTCATTCCTTGAGAGGAACATCAAAGCTACCATCCTGAGAGAAACATAAGTAGTAAGGAGTCCTAATCGTAGCTCTATGCCTCCACACAATGTAGAAACATACTTGTAGTGTATGTAAAGATCAAGACGGATCCATACTTAGCCAAACATGCATTAGGTTCTCCATGGGACTATGAGGAGCAACATGTGTGACATGATTCTCATTCCTTGAGAGGAACATCAAAGTTACCATCCTGAGAGAAACATAAGTAGTAAGGAGTCCCAATCGTAGCTCTATGGCTCCACACAATGTAGAAACATACTTGTAGTGTATGTAATAATCAAGACGGACCCATACTTAGCCAAACATGCATTAGGTTCTCCATGGGACTATGAGGAGCAACATGTGTGACATGATTCTCATTCCTTGAGAGGAACATCAAAGCTACCATCCTAAGAGAAACATAAGTAGTAAGGAGTCCCAATCGTAGCTCTATGCCTCCACACAATGTAGAAACATACATGTAGTGTATGTAATGATCAAGACGGATCCATACTTAGCCAAACATGCATTAGGTTCTCCACGGGACTATGATGAGCAACATGTGTGACATGATTCTCATTCCTTGAGAGGAACATCAAAGCTACCATTCTGAGAGAAACAAAAGTAGTAAGGAGTCCCAATCGTAGCTCTATGCCTCCACACAATGTAGAAACATACTTGTAGTGTATGTAATGATCAAGACGGACCCATACTTAGCCAAACATGCATTAGGTTCTCCACTGGACTATGAGGAGCAACATGTGTGACATGATTCTCATTCCTTGAGAGGAACATCAAAGCTACCATCCTGAGAGAAACATAAGTAGTAAGGAGTCCCAATCGTAGCTCTATGGCTCCACACAATGTAGAAACATACTTGTAGTGTATGTAATGATCAAGACGGACCCATACTTAGCCAAACATGCATTAGGTTCTCCATGGGACTATGAGGAGCAACATGTGTGACATGATTCTCATTCCTTGAGAGGAACATCAAAGCTACCATCCTGAGAGAAACATAAGTAGTAAGGAGTCCTAATCGTAGCTCTATGCCTCCACACAATGTAGAAACATACATGTAGTGTATGTAATGATCAAGACGGATCCATACTTAGCCAAACATGCATTAGGTTCTCCACGGGACTATGAGGAGCAACATGTGCGACATGATTCTCATTCCTTGAGAGGAACATCAAAGCTACCATCCTGAGAGAAACATAAGTAGTAAGGAGTCCCAATCGTAGCTCTATGCCTCCACACAATGTAGAAACATACTTGTAGTGTATGTAATGATCAAGACAGACCCATACTTAGCCAAACATGCAATAAGTTCTCCACAAGACTATGAGGAGCAACATGTGTGACATGATTCTCATTCCTTGAGAGGAACATCAAAGCTACCATCCTGAGAGAAACATAAGTAGTAAGGAGTCCCAATCGTTGCTCCATGCCTCCACACAATGTAGGAACATACTTGTAGTGTATGTAATGATCAAGACGGGCCCATACTTAGCCAAACATGCATTAGGTTCTCCACGGGACTATGAGGAGCAACATGTGTGACATGATTCTCATTCCTTGAGAGGAACATCAAAGCTACCATTCTGAGAGAAACATAAGTGGTAAGGAGTCCCAATCGTAGCTCTATGCCTCCACACAATGTAGAAACATACTTGTAGTGTATGTAATGATCAAGACGGACCCATACTTAGCCAAACATGCATTAGGTTCTCCATGGGACTATGAGGACCAACATGTGTGACATGATTCTCATTCCTTGAGAGGAACATCAAAGCTACCATCCTGAGAGAAACATAAGTAGTAAGGAGTCCCAATCGTAGCTCTATGCCTCCACACAATGTAGGAACATACTTGTAGTGTATGTAATGATCAAGACGGACCCATACTTAGCCAAACATGCATTAGGTTCTCCACGGGACTATGAGGAGCAACATGTGTGACATGATTCTCATTCATTGAGAGGAACATCAAAGCTACCATCCTGAGAGAAACAGAAATAGTAAGGAGTCCCAATCGTAGCTCTACGGCTCCACACAATGTAGAAACATACTTGTAGTGTATGTAAAGATCAAGACGGATCCATACTTAGCCAAACATGCATTAGGTTCTCCATGGGACTATGAGGAGCAACATGTGTGACATGATTCTCATTCCTTGAGAGGAACATCAAAGTTACCATCCTGAGAGAAACATAAGTAGTAAGGAGTCCCAATCGTAGCTCTATGGCTCCACACAATGTAGAAACATACTTGTAGTGTATGTAATAATCAAGACGGACCCATACTTAGCCAAACATGCATTAGGTTCTCCATGGGACTATGAGGAGCAACATGTGTGACATGATTCTCATTCCTTGAGAGGAACATCAAAGCTACCATCCTAAGAGAAACATAAGTAGTAAGGAGTCCCAATCGTAGCTCTATGCCTCCACACAATGTAGAAACATACATGTAGTGTATGTAATGATCAAGACGGATCCATACTTAGCCAAACATGCATTAGGTTCTCCACGGGACTATGAGGAGCAACATGTGTGACATGATTCTCATTCCTTGAGAGGAACATCAAAGCTACCATTCTGAGAGAAACATAAGTAGTAAGGAGTCCCAATCGTAGCTCTATGCCTCCACACAATGTAGAAACATACATGTAGTGTATGTAATGATCAAGACGGATCCATACTTAGCCAAACATGCATTAGGTTCTCCACGGGACTATGAGGAGCAACATGTGCGACATGATTCTCATTCCTTGAGAGGAACATCAAAGCTACCATCCTGAGAGAAACATAAGTAGTAAGGAGTCCCAATCGTTGCTCCATGCCTCCACACAATGTAGGAACATACTTGTAGTGTATGTAATGATCAAGACGGACCCATACTTAGCCAAACATGCATTAGGTTCTCCACGGGACTATGAGGAGCAACATGTGTGACATGATTCTCATTCCTTGAGAGGAACATCAAAGCTACCATTCTGAGAGAAACATAAGTAGTAAGGAGTCCCAATCGTAGCTCTATGCCTCCACACAATGTAGAAACATACTTGTAGTGTATGTAATGATCAAGACGGACCCGTACTTAGCCAAACATGCATTAGGTTCTCCATGGGACTATGAGGACCAACATGTGTGACATGATTCTCATTCCTTGAGAGGAACATCAAAGCTACCATCCTGAGAGAAACATAAGTAGTAAGGAGTCCTAATCGTAGCTCTATGCCTCCACACAATGTAGAAACATACATGTAGTGTATGTAATGATCAAGACGGATCCATACTTAGCCAAACATGCATTAGGTTCTCCACGGGACTATGAGGAGCAACATGTGTGACATGATTCTCATTCCTTGAGAGGAACATCAAAGCTACCATCCTGAGAGAAACATAAGTAGTAAGGAGTCCCAATCGTAGCTCTATGGCTCCACACAATGTAGAAACATACTTGTAGTGTATGTAATGATCAAGACGGATCCATACTTAGCCAAACATGCATTAGGTTCTCCACGGGACTATGAGGAGCAACATGTGTGACATGATTCTCATTCCTTGAGAGGAACATCAGAGTTACCATCCTGAGAGAAACATAAGTAGTAAGGAGTCCCAATCGTAGCTCTATGGCTCCACACAATGTAGAAACATACTTGTAGTGTATGTAATGATCAACACGGACCCATACTTAGCCAAACATGCATTAGGTTCTCCATGGGACTATGAGGAGCAACATGTGTGACATGATTCTCATTCCTTGAGAGGAACATCAAAGTTACTATCCTGAGAGAAACATAAGTAGTAAGGAGTCCCAATCGTAGCTCTATGGCTCCACACAATGTAGAAACATACTTGTAGTGTATGTAATGATCAAGACGGACCCATACTTAGCCAAACATGCATTAGGTTCTCCATGGGACTATGAGGAGCAACATGTGTGACATGATTCTCATTCCTTGAGAGGAACATCAAAGCTACCATCCTGAGAGAAACATAAGTAGTAAGGAGTCCTAATCGTAGCTCTATGCCTCCACACAATGTAGAAACATACATGTAGTGTATGTAATGATCAAGACGGATCCATACTTAGCCAAACATGCATTAGGTTCTCCACGGGACTATGAGGAGCAACATGTGCGACATGATTCTCATTCCTTGAGAGGAACATCAAAGCTACCATCCTGAGAGAAACATAAGTAGTAAGGAGTCCCAATCGTTGCTCCATGCCTCCACACAATGTAGGAACATACTTGTAGTGTATGTAATGATCAAGACGGACCCATACTTAGCCAAACATGCATTAGGTTCTCCACGGGACTATGAGGAGCAACATGTGTGACATGATTCTCATTCCTTGAGAGGAACATCAAAGCTACCATCCTGAGAGAAACATAAGTAGTAAGGAGTCCTAATCGTAGCTCTATGCCTCCACACAATGTAGAAACATACATGTAGTGTATGTAATGATCAAGACGGATCCATACTTAGCCAAACATGCATTAGGTTCTCCACGGGACTATGAGGAGCAACATGTGCGACATGATTCTCATTCCTTGAGAGGAACATCAAAGCTACCATCCTGAGAGAAACATAAGTAGTAAGGAGTCCCAATCGTAGCTCTATACCTCCACACAATGTAGAAACATACTTGTAGTGTATGTAATGATCAAGACAGACCCATACTTAGCCAAACATGCATTAAGTTCTCCACAAGACTATGAGGAGCAACATGTGTGACATGATTCTCATTCCTTGAGAGGAACATCAAAGCTACCATCCTGAGAGAAACATAAGTAGTAAGGAGTCCCAATCGTTGCTCCATGCCTCCACACAATGTAGGAACATACTTGTAGTGTATGTAATGATCAAGACGGACCCATACTTAGCCAAACATGCATTAGGTTCTCCACGGGACTATGAGGAGCAACATGTGTGACATGATTCTCATTCCTTGAGAGGAACATCAAAGCTACCATTCTGAGAGAAACATAAGTAGTAAGGAGTCCCAATCGTAGCTCTATGCCTCCACACAATGTAGAAACATACTTGTAGTGTATGTAATGATCAAGACGGACCCATACTTAGCCAAACATGCATTAGGTTCTCCATGGGACTATGAGGACCAACATGTGTGACATGATTCTCATTCCTTGAGAGGAACATCAAAGCTACCATCCTGAGAGAAACATAAGTAGTAAGGAGTCCTAATCGTAGCTCTATGCCTCCACACAATGTAGAAACATACTTGTAGTGTATGTAAAGATCAAGACGGATCCATACTTAGCCAAACATGCATTAGGTTCTCCATGGGACTATGAGGAGCAACATGTGTGACATGATTCTCATTCCTTGAGAGGAACATCAAAGTTACCATCCTGAGAGAAACATAAGTAGTAAGGAGT
The DNA here is from genome assembly GCA_026724425.1 of Erythrophleum ivorense. Classification (NCBI taxonomy): domain Eukaryota; kingdom Viridiplantae; phylum Streptophyta; class Magnoliopsida; order Fabales; family Fabaceae; genus Erythrophleum; species Erythrophleum ivorense. The sequence continues at coordinate 8,996,849 of JAIUCV010000066.1, read as the reverse complement.
CCCAATCGTAGCTCTATGGCTCCACACAATGTAGAAACATACTTGTAGTGTATGTAATAATCAAGACGGACCCATACTTAGCCAAACATGCATTAGGTTCTCCATGGGACTATGAGGAGCAACATGTGTGACATGATTCTCATTCCTTGAGAGGAACATCAAAGCTACCATCCTAAGAGAAACATAAGTAGTAAGGAGTCCCAATCGTAGCTCTATGCCTCCACACAATGTAGAAACATACATGTAGTGTATGTAATGATCAAGACGGATCCATACTTAGCCAAACATGCATTAGGTTCTCCACGGGACTATGATGAGCAACATGTGTGACATGATTCTCATTCCTTGAGAGGAACATCAAAGCTACCATTCTGAGAGAAACAAAAGTAGTAAGGAGTCCCAATCGTAGCTCTATGCCTCCACACAATGTAGAAACATACTTGTAGTGTATGTAATGATCAAGACGGACCCATACTTAGCCAAACATGCATTAGGTTCTCCACTGGACTATGAGGAGCAACATGTGTGACATGATTCTCATTCCTTGAGAGGAACATCAAAGCTACCATCCTGAGAGAAACATAAGTAGTAAGGAGTCCCAATCGTAGCTCTATGGCTCCACACAATGTAGAAACATACTTGTAGTGTATGTAATGATCAAGACGGACCCATACTTAGCCAAACATGCATTAGGTTCTCCATGGGACTATGAGGAGCAACATGTGTGACATGATTCTCATTCCTTGAGAGGAACATCAAAGCTACCATCCTGAGAGAAACATAAGTAGTAAGGAGTCCTAATCGTAGCTCTATGCCTCCACACAATGTAGAAACATACATGTAGTGTATGTAATGATCAAGACGGATCCATACTTAGCCAAACATGCATTAGGTTCTCCACGGGACTATGAGGAGCAACATGTGCGACATGATTCTCATTCCTTGAGAGGAACATCAAAGCTACCATCCTGAGAGAAACATAAGTAGTAAGGAGTCCCAATCGTAGCTCTATGCCTCCACACAATGTAGAAACATACTTGTAGTGTATGTAATGATCAAGACAGACCCATACTTAGCCAAACATGCAATAAGTTCTCCACAAGACTATGAGGAGCAACATGTGTGACATGATTCTCATTCCTTGAGAGGAACATCAAAGCTACCATCCTGAGAGAAACATAAGTAGTAAGGAGTCCCAATCGTTGCTCCATGCCTCCACACAATGTAGGAACATACTTGTAGTGTATGTAATGATCAAGACGGGCCCATACTTAGCCAAACATGCATTAGGTTCTCCACGGGACTATGAGGAGCAACATGTGTGACATGATTCTCATTCCTTGAGAGGAACATCAAAGCTACCATTCTGAGAGAAACATAAGTGGTAAGGAGTCCCAATCGTAGCTCTATGCCTCCACACAATGTAGAAACATACTTGTAGTGTATGTAATGATCAAGACGGACCCATACTTAGCCAAACATGCATTAGGTTCTCCATGGGACTATGAGGACCAACATGTGTGACATGATTCTCATTCCTTGAGAGGAACATCAAAGCTACCATCCTGAGAGAAACATAAGTAGTAAGGAGTCCCAATCGTAGCTCTATGCCTCCACACAATGTAGGAACATACTTGTAGTGTATGTAATGATCAAGACGGACCCATACTTAGCCAAACATGCATTAGGTTCTCCACGGGACTATGAGGAGCAACATGTGTGACATGATTCTCATTCATTGAGAGGAACATCAAAGCTACCATCCTGAGAGAAACAGAAATAGTAAGGAGTCCCAATCGTAGCTCTACGGCTCCACACAATGTAGAAACATACTTGTAGTGTATGTAAAGATCAAGACGGATCCATACTTAGCCAAACATGCATTAGGTTCTCCATGGGACTATGAGGAGCAACATGTGTGACATGATTCTCATTCCTTGAGAGGAACATCAAAGTTACCATCCTGAGAGAAACATAAGTAGTAAGGAGTCCCAATCGTAGCTCTATGGCTCCACACAATGTAGAAACATACTTGTAGTGTATGTAATAATCAAGACGGACCCATACTTAGCCAAACATGCATTAGGTTCTCCATGGGACTATGAGGAGCAACATGTGTGACATGATTCTCATTCCTTGAGAGGAACATCAAAGCTACCATCCTAAGAGAAACATAAGTAGTAAGGAGTCCCAATCGTAGCTCTATGCCTCCACACAATGTAGAAACATACATGTAGTGTATGTAATGATCAAGACGGATCCATACTTAGCCAAACATGCATTAGGTTCTCCACGGGACTATGAGGAGCAACATGTGTGACATGATTCTCATTCCTTGAGAGGAACATCAAAGCTACCATTCTGAGAGAAACATAAGTAGTAAGGAGTCCCAATCGTAGCTCTATGCCTCCACACAATGAAGAAACATACATGTAGTGTATGTAATGATCAAGACGGATCCATACTTAGCCAAACATGCATTAGGTTCTCCACGGGACTATGAGGAGCAACATGTGCGACATGATTCTCATTCCTTGAGAGGAACATCAAAGCTACCATCCTGAGAGAAACATAAGTAGTAAGGAGTCCCAATCGTTGCTCCATGCCTCCACACAATGTAGGAACATACTTGTAGTGTATGTAATGATCAAGACGGACCCATACTTAGCCAAACATGCATTAGGTTCTCCACGGGACTATGAGGAGCAACATGTGTGACATGATTCTCATTCCTTGAGAGGAACATCAAAGCTACCATTCTGAGAGAAACATAAGTAGTAAGGAGTCCCAATCGTAGCTCTATGCCTCCACACAATGTAGAAACATACTTGTAGTGTATGTAATGATCAAGACGGACCCGTACTTAGCCAAACATGCATTAGGTTCTCCATGGGACTATGAGGACCAACATGTGTGACATGATTCTCATTCCTTGAGAGGAACATCAAAGCTACCATTCTGAGAGAAACAAAAGTAGTAAGGAGTCCCAATCGTAGCTCTATGCCTCCACACAATGTAGAAACATACTTGTAGTGTATGTAATGATCAAGACGGACCCATACTTAGCCAAACATGCATTAGGTTCTCCACTGGACTATGAGGAGCAACATGTGTGACATGATTCTCATTCCTTGAGAGGAACATCAAAGCTACCATCCTGAGAGAAACATAAGTAGTAAGGAGTCCCAATCGTAGCTCTATGGCTCCACACAATGTAGAAACATACTTGTAGTGTATGTAATGATCAAGACGGACCCATACTTAGCCAAACATGCATTAGGTTCTCCATGGGACTATGAGGAGCAACATGTGTGACATGATTCTCATTCCTTGAGAGGAACATCAAAGCTACCATCCTGAGAGAAACATAAGTAGTAAGGAGTCCTAATCGTAGCTCTATGCCTCCACACAATGTAGAAACATACATGTAGTGTATGTAATGATCAAGACGGATCCATACTTAGCCAAACATGCATTAGGTTCTCCACGGGACTATGAGGAGCAACATGTGCGACATGATTCTCATTCCTTGAGAGGAACATCAAAGCTACCATCCTGAGAGAAACATAAGTAGTAAGGAGTCCCAATCGTAGCTCTATGCCTCCACACAATGTAGAAACATACTTGTAGTGTATGTAATGATCAAGACAGACCCATACTTAGCCAAACATGCAATAAGTTCTCCACAAGACTATGAGGAGCAACATGTGTGACATGATTCTCATTCCTTGAGAGGAACATCAAAGCTACCATCCTGAGAGAAACATAAGTAGTAAGGAGTCCCAATCGTTGCTCCATGCCTCCACACAATGTAGGAACATACTTGTAGTGTATGTAATGATCAAGACGGGCCCATACTTAGCCAAACATGCATTAGGTTCTCCACGGGACTATGAGGAGCAACATGTGTGACATGATTCTCATTCCTTGAGAGGAACATCAAAGCTACCATTCTGAGAGAAACATAAGTGGTAAGGAGTCCCAATCGTAGCTCTATGCCTCCACACAATGTAGAAACATACTTGTAGTGTATGTAATGATCAAGACGGACCCATACTTAGCCAAACATGCATTAGGTTCTCCATGGGACTATGAGGACCAACATGTGTGACATGATTCTCATTCCTTGAGAGGAACATCAAAGCTACCATCCTGAGAGAAACATAAGTAGTAAGGAGTCCCAATCGTAGCTCTATGCCTCCACACAATGTAGGAACATACTTGTAGTGTATGTAATGATCAAGACGGACCCATACTTAGCCAAACATGCATTAGGTTCTCCACGGGACTATGAGGAGCAACATGTGTGACATGATTCTCATTCATTGAGAGGAACATCAAAGCTACCATCCTGAGAGAAACAGAAATAGTAAGGAGTCCCAATCGTAGCTCTACGGCTCCACACAATGTAGAAACATACTTGTAGTGTATGTAAAGATCAAGACGGATCCATACTTAGCCAAACATGCATTAGGTTCTCCATGGGACTATGAGGAGCAACATGTGTGACATGATTCTCATTCCTTGAGAGGAACATCAAAGTTACCATCCTGAGAGAAACATAAGTAGTAAGGAGTCCCAATCGTAGCTCTATGGCTCCACACAATGTAGAAACATACTTGTAGTGTATGTAATAATCAAGACGGACCCATACTTAGCCAAACATGCATTAGGTTCTCCATGGGACTATGAGGAGCAACATGTGTGACATGATTCTCATTCCTTGAGAGGAACATCAAAGCTACCATCCTAAGAGAAACATAAGTAGTAAGGAGTCCCAATCGTAGCTCTATGCCTCCACACAATGTAGAAACATACATGTAGTGTATGTAATGATCAAGACGGATCCATACTTAGCCAAACATGCATTAGGTTCTCCACGGGACTATGAGGAGCAACATGTGTGACATGATTCTCATTCCTTGAGAGGAACATCAAAGCTACCATTCTGAGAGAAACATAAGTAGTAAGGAGTCCCAATCGTAGCTCTATGCCTCCACACAATGTAGAAACATACATGTAGTGTATGTAATGATCAAGACGGATCCATACTTAGCCAAACATGCATTAGGTTCTCCACGGGACTATGAGGAGCAACATGTGCGACATGATTCTCATTCCTTGAGAGGAACATCAAAGCTACCATCCTGAGAGAAACATAAGTAGTAAGGAGTCCCAATCGTTGCTCCATGCCTCCACACAATGTAGGAACATACTTGTAGTGTATGTAATGATCAAGACGGACCCATACTTAGCCAAACATGCATTAGGTTCTCCACGGGACTATGAGGAGCAACATGTGTGACATGATTCTCATTCCTTGAGAGGAACATCAAAGCTACCATTCTTAGAGAAACATAAGTAGTAAGGAGTCCCAATCGTAGCTCTATGCCTCCACACAATGTAGAAACATACTTGTAGTGTATGTAATGATCAAGACGGACCCGTACTTAGCCAAACATGCATTAGGTTCTCCATGGGACTATGAGGACCAACATGTGTGACATGATTCTCATTCCTTGAGAGGAACATCAAAGCTACCATCCTGAGAGAAACATAAGTAGTAAGGAGTCCTAATCGTAGCTCTATGCCTCCACACAATGTAGAAACATACATGTAGTGTATGTAATGATCAAGACGGATCCATACTTAGCCAAACATGCATTAGGTTCTCCACGGGACTATGAGGAGCAACATGTGTGACATGATTCTCATTCCTTGAGAGGAACATCAAAGCTACCATCCTGAGAGAAACATAAGTAGTAAGGAGTCCTAATCGTAGCTCTATGCCTCCACACAATGTAGAAACATACATGTAGTGTATGTAATGATCAAGACGGATCCATACTTAGCCAAACATGCATTAGGTTCTCCACGGGACTATGAGGAGCAACATGTGTGACATGATTCTCATTCCTTGAGAGGAACATCAAAGCTACCATCCTGAGAGAAACATAAGTAGTAAGGAGTCCCAATCGTAGCTCTATGGCTCCACACAATGTAGAAACATACTTGTAGTGTATGTAATGATCAAGACGGATCCATACTTAGCCAAACATGCATTAGGTTCTCCACGGGACTATGAGGAGCAACATGTGTGACATGATTCTCATTCCTTGAGAGGAACATCAGAGTTACCATCCTGAGAGAAACATAAGTAGTAAGGAGTCCCAATCGTAGCTCTATGGCTCCACACAATGTAGAAACATACTTGTAGTGTATGTAATGATCAAGACGGACCCATACTTAGCCAAACATGCATTAGGTTCTCCATGGGACTATGAGGAGCAACATGTGTGACATGATTCTCATTCCTTGAGAGGAACATCAAAGTTACTATCCTGAGAGAAACATAAGTAGTAAGGAGTCCCAATCGTAGCTCTATGGCTCCACACAATGTAGAAACATACTTGTAGTGTATGTAATGATCAAGACGGACCCATACTTAGCCAAACATGCATTAGGTTCTCCATGGGACTATGAGGAGCAACATGTGTGACATGATTCTCATTCCTTGAGAGGAACATCAAAGCTACCATCCTGAGAGAAACATAAGTAGTAAGGAGTCCTAATCGTAGCTCTATGCCTCCACACAATGTAGAAACATACATGTAGTGTATGTAATGATCAAGACGGATCCATACTTAGCCAAACATGCATTAGGTTCTCCACGGGACTATGAGGAGCAACATGTGCGACATGATTCTCATTCCTTGAGAGGAACATCAAAGCTACCATCCTGAGAGAAACATAAGTAGTAAGGAGTCCCAATCGTTGCTCCATGCCTCCACACAATGTAGGAACATACTTGTAGTGTATGTAATGATCAAGACGGACCCATACTTAGCCAAACATGCATTAGGTTCTCCACGGGACTATGAGGAGCAACATGTGTGACATGATTCTCATTCCTTGAGAGGAACATCAAAGCTACCATTCTGAGAGAAACATAAGTAGTAAGGAGTGCCAATCGTAGCTCTATGCCTCCACACAATGTAGAAACATACTTGTAGTGTATGTAATGATCAAGACGGACCCATACTTAGCCAAACATGCATTAGGTTCTCCATGGGACTATGAGGACCAACATGTGTGACATGATTCTCATTCCTTGAGAGGAACATCAAAGCTACCATCCTGAGAGAAACATAAGTAGTAAGGAGTCCTAATCGTAGCTCTATGCCTCCACACAATGTAGAAACATACTTGTAGTGTATGTAATGATCAAGACGGACCCATACTTAGCCAAATATGCATTAGGTTCTCCATGGGACTATGAGGAGCAACATGTGTGACATGATTCTCATTCCTTGAGAGGAACATCAAAGCTACCATCCTGAGAGAAACATAAGTGGTAAGGAGTCCCAATCGTAGCTCTATGGCTCCAAACAATGTAGAAACATACTTGTAGTGTATGTAATGATCAAGACGGACCCATACTTAGCCAAATATGCATTAGGTTCTCCATGGGACTATGAGGAGCAACATGTGTGACATGATTCTCATTCCTTGAGAGGAACATCAAAGCTACCATCCTGAGAGAAACATAAGTGGTAAGGAGTCCCAATCGTAGCTCTATGGCTCCATACAATGTAGAAACAAACTTGTAGTGTATGTAATGATCAAGACGGACCCATACTTAGCCAAATATGCATTAGGTTCTCCATGGGACTATGAGGAGCAACATGTGTGACATGATTCTCATTCCTTGAGAGGAACATCAAAGCTACCATCCTGAGAGAAACATAAGTAGTAAGGAGTCCTAATCGTAGCTCTATGCCTCCACACAATGTAGAAACATACATGTAGTGTATGTAATGATCAAGACGGATCCATACTTAGCCAAACATGCATTAGGTTCTCCACGGGACTATGAGGAGCAACATGTGTGACATGATTCTCTTTCCTTGAGAGGAACATCAAAGCTACCATCCTGAGAGAAACATAAGTAGTAAGGAGTCCCAATCGTAGCTCTATGGCTCCACACAATGTAGAAACATACTTGTAGTGTATGTAATGATCAAGACGGATCCATACTTAGCCAAACATGCATTAGGTTCTCCACGGGACTATGAGGAGCAACATGTGTGACATGATTCTCATTCCTTGAGAGGAACATCAAAGTTACTATCCTGAGAGAAACATAAGTAGTAAGGAGTCCCAATCGTAGCTCTATGGCTCCACACAATGTAGAAACATACTTGTAGTGTATGTAATGATCAAGACGGACCCATACTTAGCCAAACATGCATTAGGTTCTCCATGGGACTATGAGGAGCAACATGTGTGACATGATTCTCATTCCTTGAGAGGAACATCAAAGTTACTATCCTGAGAGAAACATAAGTAGTAAGGAGTCCCAATCGTAGCTCTATGGCTCCACACAATGTAGAAACATACTTGTAGTGTATGTAATGATCAAGACGGACCCATACTTAGCCAAACATGCATTAGGTTCTCCATGGGACTATGAGGAGCAACATGTGTGACATGATTCTCATTCCTTGAGAGGAACATCAAAGCTACCATCCTGAGAGAAACATAAGTAGTAAGGAGTCCTAATCGTAGCTCTATGCCTCCACACAATGTAGAAACATACATGTAGTGTATGTAATGATCAAGACGGATCCATACTTAGCCAAACATGCATTAGGTTCTCCACGGGACTATGAGGAGCAACATGTGCGACATGATTCTCATTCCTTGAGAGGAACATCAAAGCTACCATCCTGAGAGAAACATAAGTAGTAAGGAGTCCCAATCGTAGCTCTATGCCTCCACACAATGTAGAAACATACTTGTAGTGTATGTAATGATCAAGACAGACCCATACTTAGCCAAACATGCATTAAGTTCTCCACAAGACTATGAGGAGCAACATGTGTGACATGATTCTCATTCCTTGAGAGGAACATCAAAGCTACCATCCTGAGAGAAACATAAGTAGTAAGGAGTCCCAATCGTTGCTCCATGCCTCCACACAATGTAGGAACATACTTGTAGTGTATGTAATGATCAAGACGGACCCATACTTAGCCAAACATGCATTAGGTTCTCCACGGGACTATGAGGAGCAACATGTGTGACATGATTCTCATTCCTTGAGAGGAACATCAAAGCTACCATTCTGAGAGAAACATAAGTGGTAAGGAGTCCCAATCGTAGCTCTATGCCTCCACACAATGTAGAAACATACTTGTAGTGTATGTAATGATCAAGACGGACCCATACTTAGCCAAACATGCATTAGGTTCTCCATGGGACTATGAGGACCAACATGTGTGACATGATTCTCATTCCTTGAGAGGAACATCAAAGCTACCATCCTGAGAGAAACATAAGTAGTAAGGAGTCCCAATCGTAGCTCTATGCCTCCACACAATGTAGGAACATACTTGTAGTGTATGTAATGATCAAGACGGACCCATACTTAGCCAAACATGCATTAGGTTCTCCACGGGACTATGAGGAGCAACATGTGTGACATGATTCTCATTCATTGAGAGGAACATCAAAGTTACCATCCTGAGAGAAACAGAAATAGTAAGGAGTCCCAATCGTAGCTCTACGGCTCCACACAATGTAGAAACATACTTGTAGTGTATGTAAAGATCAAGACGGATCCATACTTAGCCAAACATGCATTAGGATCTCCATGGGACTATGAGGAGCAACATGTGTGACATGATTCTCATTCCTTGAGAGGAACATCAAAGTTACCATCCTGAGAGAAACATAAGTAGTAAGGAGTCCCAATCGTAGCTCTATGCCTCCACACAATGTAGAAACATACATGTAGTGTATGTAATGATCAAGACGGATCCATACTTAGCCAAACATGCATTAGGTTCTCCACGGGACTATGAGGAGCAACATGTGTGACATGATTCTCATTCCTTGAGAGGAACATCAAAGCTACCATTCTGAGAGAAACATAAGTAGTAAGGAGTCCCAATCGTAGCTCTATGCCTCCACACAATGTAGAAACATACTTGTAGTGTATGTAATGATCAAGACGGACCCATACTTAGCCAAACATGCATTAGGTTCTCCACGGGAATATGAGGAGCAACATGTGTGACATGATTCTCATTCCTTGAGAGGAACATCAAAGCTACCATTCTGAGAGAAACATAAGTAGTAAGGAGTCCCAATCGTAGCTCTATGCCTCCACACAATGTAGAAACATACTTGTAGTGTATGTAATGATCAAGACGGACCCATACTTAGCCAAACATGCATTAGGTTCTCCACGGGAATATGAGGAGCAACATGTGTGACATGATTCTCATTCCTTGAGAGGAACATCAAAGCTACCATCCTGAGAGAAACATAAGTAGTAAAAAGTCCCAATCGTAGCTCTATGGCTCCACACAATGTAGAAACATACATGTAGTGTATGTAATGATCAAGACGGATCCATACTTAGCCAAACATGCATTAGGTTCTCCACGGGACTATGAGGAGCAACATGTGTGACATGATTCTCATTCCTTGAGAGGAACATCAAAGCTACCATTCTGAGAGAAACAAAAGTAGTAAGGAGTCCCAATCGTAGCTCTATGCCTCCACACAATGTAGAAACATACTTGTAGTGTATGTAATGATCAAGACGGACCCATACTTAGCCAAACATGCATTAGGTTCTCCACTGGACTATGAGGAGCAACATGTGTGACATGATTCTCATTCCTTGAGAGGAACATCAAAGCTACCATCCTGAGAGAAACATAAGTAGTAAGGAGTCCCAATCGTAGCTCTATGGCTCCACACAATGTAGAAACATACATGTAGTGTATGTAATGATCAAGACGGATCCATACTTAGCCAAACATGCATTAGGTTCTCCACGGGACTATGAGGAGCAACATGTGTGACATGATTCTCATTCCTTGAGAGGAACATCAAAGCTACCATCCTGAGAGAAACATAAGTAGTAAGGAGTCCCAATCGTAGCTCTATGCCTCCACACAATGTAGAAACATACATGTAGTGTATGTAATGATCAAGACGGATCCATACTTAGCCAAACATGCATTAGGTTCTCCACGGGACTATGAGGAGCAACCTGTGTGACATGACTCTCATTCCTTGAGAGGAACATCAAAGCTACCATCCTGAGAGAAACATAAGTAGTAAGGAGTCCCAATCGTAGCTCTATGCCTCCACACAATGTAGAAACATACTTGTAGTGTATGTAATGATCAAGACGGACCCATACTTAGCCAAACATGCATTAGGTTCTCCATGGGACTATGAGGAGCAACATGTGTGACATGATTCTCATTCCTTGAGAGGAACATCAAAGCTACCATCCTGAGAGAAACATAAGTAGTAAGGAGTCCCAATCGTAGCTCTATGCCTCCACACAATGTAGAAACATACTTGTAGTGTATGTAATGATCAAGACGGACCCATACTTAGCCAAACATGCATTAGGTTCTCCACGGGACTATGAGGAGCAACATGTGTGACATGATTCTCATTCCTTGAGAGGAACATCAAAGCTACCATCCTGAGAGAAACATAAGTAGTAAGGAGTCCCAATCGTAGCTCTATGCCTCCACACAATGTAGAAACATACATGTAGTGTATGTAATGATCAAGACGGATCCATACTTAGCCAAACATGCATTAGGTTCTCCACGGGACTATGAGGAGCAACATGTGTGACATGATTCTCATTCCTTGAGAGGAACATCAAAGCTACCATCCTGAGAGAAACATAAGTAGTAAGGAGTCCCAATCGTAGCTCTATGCCTCCACACAATGTAGAAACATACATGTAGTGTATGTAATGATCAAGACGGATCCATACTTAGCCAAACATGCATTAGGTTCTCCACGGGACTATGAGGAGCAACCTGTGTGACATGACTCTCATTCCTTGAGAGGAACATCAAAGCTACCATCCTGAGAGAAACATAAGTAGTAAGGAGTCCCAATCGTAGCTCTATGCCTCCACACAATGTAGAAACATACTTGTAGTGTATGTAATGATCAAGACGGACCCATACTTAGCCAAACATGCATTAGGTTCTCCACGGGACTATGAGGAGCAACATGTGTGACATGATTCTCATTCCTTGAGAGGAACATCAAAGCTACCATCCTGAGAGAAACATAAGTAGTAAGGAGTCCCAATCGTAGCTCTATGCCTCCACACAATGTAGAAACATACTTGTAGTGTATGTAATGATCAAGACGGACCCATACTTAGCCAAACATGCATTAGGTTCTCCACGGGACTATGAGGAGCAACATGTGTGACATGATTCTCATTCCTTGAGAGGAACATCAAAGCTACCATCCTGAGAGAAACATAAGTAGTAAAAAGTCCCAATCGTAGCTCTATGGCTCCACACAATGTAGAAACATACATGTAGTGTATGTAATGATCAAGACGGATCCATACTTAGCCAAACATACATTAGGTTCTCCACGGGACTATGAGGAGCAACATGTGTGACATGATTCTCATTCCTTGAGAGGAACATCAAAGCTACCATTCTGAGAGAAACAAAAGTAGTAAGGAGTCCCAATCGTAGCTCTATGCCTCCACACAATGTAGAAACATACTTGTAGTGTATGTAATGATCAAGACGGACCCATACTTAGCCAAACATGCATTAGGTTCTCCACTGGACTATGAGGAGCAACATGTGTGACATGATTCTCATTCCTTGAGAGGAACATCAAAGCTACCATTCTGAGAGAAACAAAAGTAGTAAGGAGTCCCAATCGTAGCTCTATGCCTCCACACAATGTAGAAACATACTTGTAGTGTATGTAATGATCAAGACGGACCCATACTTAGCCAAACATGCATTAGGTTCTCCACTGGACTATGAGGAGCAACATGTGTGACATGATTCTCATTCCTTGAGAGGAACATCAAAGTTACCATCCTGAGAGAAACATAAGTAGTAAGGAGTCCCAATCGTAGCTCTATGGCTCCACACAATGTAGAAACATACTTGTAGTGTATGTAATAATCAAGACGGACCCATACTTAGCCAAACATGCATTAGGTTCTCCATGGGACTATGAGGAGCAACATGTGTGACATGATTCTCATTCCTTGAGAGGAACATCAAAGCTACCATCCTAAGAGAAACATAAGTAGTAAGGAGTCCCAATCGTAGCTCTATGCCTCCACACAATGTAGAAACATACATGTAGTGTATGTAATGATCAAGACGGATCCATACTTAGCCAAACATGCATTAGGTTCTCCACGGGACTATGAGGAGCAACATGTGTGACATGATTCTCATTCCTTGAGAGGAACATCAAAGCTACCATTCTGAGAGAAACATAAGTAGTAAGGAGTCCCAATCGTAGCTCTATGCCTCCACACAATGTAGAAACATACTTGTAGTGTATGTAATGATCAAGACGGACCCATACTTAGCCAAACATGCATTAGGTTCTCCACGGAACTATGAGGAGCAACATGTGTGACATGATTCTCATTCCTTGAGAGGAACATCAAAGCTACCATCCTGAGAGAAACATAAGTAGTAAAAAGTCCCAATCGTAGCTCTATGGCTCCACACAATGTAGAAACATACATGTAGTGTATGTAATGATCAAGACGGATCCATACTTAGCCAAACATGCATTAGGTTCTCCACGGGACTGATGGGGCGTGGGTTTAGCTTCAAGTTTTAATATTTATAACCCAACCAAAATGAGCTGCAAGTGCACAGCTGTGTTGTAGTCGGGGTCGAACACAAGGAGGGTGTGATCTCGCTTCAAACTTGTGGTGATTGATGAGTAGCTAGAACGGAAAATATGTTGTTGTGGTGAACCTAAAATGAAAGGAAACAAAAGCAAATAAGTAAATTAGAGTTGTAAGCAATTTGAAACAATTGTTAGGCAAAGGATAATCATATGGAGCATGTGATGAAAAGATAGTTGCATTGGGATGTAGTTTAAAAACCGCCTTGAACATGAATCACTAGTGTATGGTTTTCCCACTTTCGTGGCTCCAACCACTATGTTTAAAACAACCTAATGTACTCAGCTTTCGTTGGCCATTAGTGTTGCAAACATGCATAAAAGATGAGCAAGATTCAATTGTTCACAATGGTCCATAACTCAGCTTTCGTTGGTCATGACCCATTGCTCACCAAATACTAGATTCGAGAGCTAGATGCAACACTGTCGTGGTTCTACCTCTCTATGATCAGACCACTAGATGTACGGTAAAGTAGTCATGCATTAGGTTCAAGTAAAGGTGAAGATCCATAAGTTAAAATCCCATATAAAGCGCAACTCAATCAAACCATCACAGCCACCATAGATCTCCTTGGCCTAACCGAGAGATCTACTCGGCCATGATGCAAACAAGCAAGCAAAGCATAATTGAAAGCATAATCACAAGTATAAGTAAGAGATAAGAGATAGAAGAAGCTTCTCTGTTGAAGAACAAGTCGAAATCTCCCTTGATAACTCTTGAATCCAATACAAAACTTAGAAGAGAAAAGGAAAAGAAACAAAAATGTCAAGAACAAGATTTTGTGCAAGTGCAAGACTTGAGCGGCGCCTCCTTCTCCTCTCCCTTGATGGCGAGCTCCTAGGGCTTCTCTCTCTCTCTGACGGCCACTCTCCTCTTGCACGAGACACACCTTTTTCGTGAGGCTAAAAACTTGTATTTATAGGCTGGAGTCGCCTAGGGTAATGAGGTGCCGGAAAAGGAAACTTTCCGATGAGTTGGACATGAAGTTTTGCGACGTGAATGGGCCGGGATTGCGCCAAGGAAGCCTCCAAATAATAGCTAAGCCTCTTCTCAAGCGATCCAAGGCCTATACCGCAGTTTTCTGGGCCATGAGACACGCGAGATCCTCCATGGGCTTCATCTTGTCGCTAACCGGACATGTCTCGGTAGAAAATGAGTTTCTCCCTGATGGTTGATCCAAATGGCTTGAATCCACTTCTTCGTGATGCATGACTCAAATATCTATCCAGCAAGACCAAGATCATGATTTTTTGACGTCGGGAAGACCCCTTGCCGCGGTTATCTTTCGGATGCTCCGGTTCTGTCCAAATGCGAGAATCGGACAAATGGAGTTATATTGATGCTCTTGACTTGGAAACTTGCATGGATCATGGTTTGAGGCTCTTTTGCTCCTTTTTGAATCCTTTTTGATGTTTTAACCTGTTAAGACTCCAAAACCAACAAATACAAGAAAACTACCTCCAAAGGTATAAAACCTTATTGAAAACACTTGAAAACACCAATAAATACTTAGTGAAAACATGTAAAATATGATGTTATCAACTCCCCCAGACTTAGCCTTTGCTTGTCCTCAAGCAAACTAAGAAAGGAAAAGAGGTTTGAAAACGTGAGAACTCTCAAATCTTTTGGAAATCCATGTTGACCTTTGTTTTAGTAATCCACATAAAACAGCAATGGCATTAAGAATTAAGAATAAGGAAGTACATACCATGAGTTTTGCAATCATCCCAAAGCAATCCACTTCTCTTTAGGCCATCCAAATTCCCCACCTTTGACTCCTTTAGTTTCTAAAGGTGTGGTCTCGACTAGGGAATATCGATCAAAGAGGTTATAGACTCTTACCCATCCTCTTTTGATAAAACACATGTTTTGGCTCTTGTTTCACCTCTCTCTCTTCTCACTTCTTAAGTCGATTCATCCCTTTTTTAGCATAGTATTTTTTTATTCGACTTCTTCTCCTCTTTGTGGAGGTTTTTGATGGATCTTCCATAGACGCGAGTATTGATGGTTGTAGCCACCTAATCCCCGGTTACTTGGATCAAAAGGTCTTCCATAGACGCGAGTATTGATGGTGGTTGCCACCTAATCCCCGGTTACTTGGACCTTGGTGCTTTTTCTTAAGTTTGAAGGGGAGAGAGAGGGGAAACCGAACTCACATAGACTTTCACTATTTGGTGAGGATGAGGAGTCGTGCCTTTTGTAAAACCAAGCCCCTAGCCGAGAAGGTTAAGTTCATTAAGGTGCGGAGTCAAAGATGTATCCTTCTTAAGCCCTTGGAGATGTGGACATTTTTGGTAGATCGATCCACTCATGGTGCACATGTGATGAAGTAAACTGCCAAATACTGATCAATGGTCACTTAAACACAGGCACAACAATGGTTAGGTCCAAGATAAAGTCATAATTCTCGACAAAAGTTTTGACTCAATAAAAACGACTCGATGAAAAGAAAAATGATGCAAGATGAAATGCCAAAATGAACAAACTTATTAGTATAATCCCCCCAGACTTAACTTGCACCGTCCCGGTGTAAGAAAAATCAGATTAAGAGAGGTAAAATAGGTAATAAATTTGGAAAGGGAAAGGTTAGAATGATGTTACCAAGGGAAGACCAATTGTAATGAAGATCAGGGTCGGATAACGGAATAGGGCTCCTCTTTAGACATGATTGGTCGGTGAGTTTTGAATTTCCAGGCCTGATTCTCGCCGGTTGGCGTTTTGGTCGAGTTGGGCTCATTTGGTCGACCCGAGAAGAGTGCCATGAACCACAGCTCAAACCGTGAAGATTTTACTGACCCATATTGAAATTTCATCGACCAACCTCATATTTTAGGAACACTGGTGAAGTTTGGGGTCAAACGAACGATCGGTTTGGGAGATTCTTCATTTGGTGGTCCATTCGGTCGACCGGATGATAGTGCAATAGACCACAGCTCGAATGATGAAGAATTCTCTGACCTATCTTGAAATTCCATCGACCAACCTCATATTTTATGACCACTGGTGAAGTTGGAGGTCAAACGAACGAGTGGATTGGGAGTTCCTTCACAAAGTGGTCAATTAGGCTCCAGGAAGAGTTTTCTTGACTTCTTTGTGATTGGCTCGTTCGTTCCTTGATTTTATTCTGTAATAATGATGTTTAAGCTCCAAGGATCCATCTCCAGCTTGTGGTGTCTCCATGCCGTGATTTCGGTTTTGCCGGCCTTTGGTGCACCGCTATCGACCGGATGAGGCATCTTTGCATATCTCCTGATCCGTCAACATTCCTCCGTCCTATCTTTTGGATTTGCCGACCAACATGGTGTTGTTTAGCCGCCTGTGAAGTTTGGTGGACATCGGTCACGTGGTTTGGGAGATGGTGGATGTTGGTCCTCCTTTGCACCCGTTTGGCCGAGAGAATCTCGCCGGATGGGATATCTCTGAATCTATATGGTCGAATTGTGATTTGTTTCGACTGAAGTGATTCTTTGATCCTCCTTTATCATTCCAGATTGTGCCCGCCATGTTCTTTGTTCCTTTGTTTGGTTCTCCTTTGAAACCGCCTTTAAACCGCCATGTGGTTTGTGGTTTTGGTTGGTTGCAGCAACTTTACTTGATATCCCTCCTGTCAAATAGTTAAGTCCTTGCAAAATACTTGAAATCACTGTTAAGTCCGGTCTTAGATTGAGATCCCCAAGTAACCAACTTGAAGTTCACAATCTAAGAGAATATGATATAAACTATAAAAACATGTTGGGTCTTGGTTAGGGATCCCAAAGTTCTGAAATAGTTTATCATTAGTGAAATCAATGCATAATTGGAGTTTGACAAGTTAAGATTCATTCTCATTCATTAACCATCAATATTAAGCAATTTAAACCATTAAATGTAACTACCGAAGTTCAAGGTTCAAATGCTTATCAAGTGAGGATCAAAGATGGTTTTTAATGAATGCATGAGGAGAATTTACTTACCTTGATTGGAGATTTCGCCTTCTACAAGGGTGGGAACAAAGGGTGGGTCACTTTCTTGTTTTGGTCTCCTTTTGGTTCTTCATCCTAAAAACATTTTTTTGTATTTTTATGCAATTTTAAAAACTCCTGAAAAATAAAACTAAGTAGTTATGCATGCAATAATGATATGAAAATTTAAAATGAAAATAAAAACCATGTGGGTTGCCTCCCACAAAGCGCTTTGTTTTAATTCATTTAGCTTGACTCCTTTTTCTTTTTAGGTGTGGATGAGCTCAACTAAAGGGTTTGGGGTCCCTTTAGATTCTCCATTCTCCGGTTCAGGGGGCTTTCTTGGTGGTCTGGGCACGCCAAGATCATCTCCTATGCCATCTTTGAAGACAAATGCCCTCGGGAAGAGCTTTAAGGTGTTCATGAGCTTCTCCTTTGCGGTATGAGCTTCTTTTGGGTCCGGATCCTTAGGGTTAAGGATTATCATCTTGGCAAAGGACTTATGTACTCCATCAGGCTCCTCATCAGCTTCATTTTCGTCCAAGGTATGGAGCAAAACCGAGTAGATATCCTTGATGACATCTTTATGTTTCAGCGTTGACGGTTTCATGGCCACCTTCGGTTTTGGATAGGGGTCACTCTCCTTGGCGTCTTTAGGCATTATGGCTCCTTTCTTTGGCATGTTAGAAGTCTTATCTGGTGGTAGCTTGATCTCTCTTGGTGCTGTCTTGAAGTTGATGCTTTGATAGAAAACATCTTGTCGGATATTTCCTAGTGTCATGCGGCTTCTCATGAAGTCTATGATCGCACCGGTGTAAGCTCTTCTTGACTCCCCTGGAAACAACTCCGGTTTCTGGCTCTCCTTAGGATCAGCTTCTTTTTCTCCTTCTTGAGATGGTGTAGGGACAAGGGCGAGCTGGTTCTCCTTAGATAGGACAGCACTACAAAATGTTTGAGGGTTTACCTCATTTTGCTTCCTTACGGCTTCCGCGGTTAGGACGGTGTAAACCCCCAACTTCTGGACACGAGTGGAGAGAGACTCAAACTTGCTGCAAAGATCAGTGAACCCATGACTTAGCTTCTCATTGAGGTTCTTGTTGATTTGCCTTTGCTCCTCCATGTATCTTTCCAAGACTACATCTATCTTCTCTTCTTGTTGAGCCGGTGCAACAGCTTGAGGGAAAGTGAAAGGCAGCTTCACTTGACAGATCCCTTGAGGGTAGACATGTTGCTTAGGCTGGTGTTGAGCTCCTTGATAGACGTGCTGGCCAGAATACACAAAGTTTCCATCAATGTAGTCCACTTCCACTTTATGCGGCCTAACCGGTGGGGGATGTGCATAAAAGCTCATCAAGCCCATTCTTTCTCTTCTAGTGTGTTGTTGGAGTTAGGTCTTCTTGTCTTCCACCTAAAACACACAAAGGAAGAGATTCAAGTAAAATTTTTATGAGTTTTTAAGGTTTTATGAAAAACAGAAAGTAAAGTGCAAGAAAGTAAGAACTAGACTAAAAATCAATCAAAAAGTTTGAAGGAAAAGCGACAGCCTCCCCGGCAACGGCGCCAAAAACTTGATGGGGCGTGGGTTTAGCTTCAAGTTTTAATATTTATAACCCAACCAAAATGAGCTGCAAGTGCACAGCTGTGTTGTAGTCGGGGTCGAACACAAGGAGGGTGTGATCTCGCTTCAAACTTGTGGTGATTGATGAGTAGCTAGAACGGAAAATATGTTGTTGTGGTGAACCTAAAATGAAAGGAAACAAAAGCAAATAAGTAAATTAGAGTTGTAAGCAATTTGAAACAATTGTTAGGCAAAGGATAATCATATGGAGCATGTGATGAAAAGATAGTTGCATTGGGATGTAGTTTAAAAACCGCCTTGAACATGAATCACTAGTGTATGGTTTTCCCACTTTCGTGGCTCCAACCACTATGTTTAAAACAACCTAATGTACTCAGCTTTCGTTGGCCATTAGTGTTGCAAACATGCATAAAAGATGAGCAAGATTCAATTGTTCACAATGGTCCATAACTCAGCTTTCGTTGGTCATGACCCATTGCTCACCAAATACTAGATTCGAGAGCTAGATGCAACACTGTCGTGGTTCTACCTCTCTATGATCAGACCACTAGATGTACGGTAAAGTAGTCATGCATTAGGTTCAAGTAAAGGTGAAGATCCATAAGTTAAAATCCCATATAAAGCGCAACTCAATCAAACCATCACAGCCACCATAGATCTCCTTGGCCTAACCGAGAGATCTACTCGGCCATGATGCAAACAAGCAAGCAAAGCATGATTGAAAGCATAATCACAAGTATAAGTAAGAGATAAGAGATAGAAGAAGCTTCTCTGTTGAAGAACAAGTCGAAATCTCCCTTGATAACTCTTGAATCCAATACAAAACTTAGAAGAGAAAAGGAAAAGAAACAAAAATGTCAAGAACAA
Source organism: Erythrophleum ivorense (assembly GCA_026724425.1). Classification (NCBI taxonomy): domain Eukaryota; kingdom Viridiplantae; phylum Streptophyta; class Magnoliopsida; order Fabales; family Fabaceae; genus Erythrophleum; species Erythrophleum ivorense. Next base: position 8,976,718 of record JAIUCV010000066.1, on the reverse strand, counting down.
GATTTTGTGCAAGTGCAAGACTTGAGCGGCGCCTCCTTCTCCTCTCCCTTGATGGCGAGCTCCTAGGGCTTCTCTCTCTCTCTGACGGCCACTCTCCTCTTGCACGAGACACACCTTTTTCGTGAGGCTAAAAACTTGTATTTATAGGCTGGAGTCGCCTAGGGTAATGAGGTGCCGGAAAAGGAAACTTTCCGATGAGTTGGACATGAAGTTTTGCGACGTGAATGGGCCGGGATTGCGCCAAGGAAGCCTCCAAATAATAGCTAAGCCTCTTCTCAAGCGATCCAAGGCCTATACCGCAGTGTTCTGGGCCATTAGACACGCGAGATCCTCCATGGGCTTCATCTTGTCGCTAACCGGACATGTCTCGGTAGAAAATGAGTTTCTCCCTGATGGTTGATCCAAATGGCTTGAATCCACTTCTTCGTGATGCATGACTCAAATATCTATCCAACAAGACCAAGATCATGATTTTTTGACGTCGGGAAGACCCCTTGCCGCGGTTATCTTTCGGATGCTCCGGTTCTGTCCAAATGCGAGAATCGGACAAATGGAGTTATATTGATGCTCTTGACTTGGAAACTTGCATGGATCATGGTTTGAGGCTCTTTTGCTCCTTTTTGAATCCTTTTTGATGTTTTAACCTGTTAAGACTCCAAAACCAACAAATACAAGAAAACTACCTCCAAAGGTATAAAACCTTATTGAAAACACTTGAAAACACCAATAAATACTTAGTGAAAACATGTAAAATATGATGTTATCAGGGACTATGAGGAGCAACATGTGTGACATGATTCTCATTCCTTGAGACGAACATCAAAGCTACCATCCTGAGAGAAACATAAGTAGTAAGGAGTCCCAATCGTAGCTCTATGCCTCCACACAATGTAGGAACATACTTGTAGTGTATGTAATGATCAAGACGGACTCATACTTAGCCAAACATGCATTAGGTCCTCCACGGGACTATGAGGAGCAACATGTGTGACATGATTCTCATTCCTTGAGAGGAACATCAAAGCTACCATCCTGAGAGAAACATAAGTAGTAAAAAGTCCCAATCGTAGCTCTATGGCTCCACACAATGTAGAAACATACATGTAGTGTATGTAATGATCAAGACGGATCCATACTTAGCCAAACATGCATTAGGTTCTCCACGGGACTATGAGGAGCAACATGTGTGACATGATTCTCATTCCTTGAGAGGAACATCAAAGCTACCATCCTGAGAGAAACATAAGTAGTAAGGAGTCCCAATCGTAGCTCTATGCCTCCACACAATGTAGAAACATACTTGTAGTGTATGTAATGATCAAGACGGACCCATACTTAGCCAAACATGCATTAGGTTCTCCACAAGACTATGAGGAGCAACATGTGTGACATGATTCTCATTCCTTGAGAGGAACATCAAAGCTACCATCCTGAGAGAAACATAAGTAGTAAGGAGTCCCAATCGTAGCTCCATGCCTCCACACAATGTAGGAACATACTTGTAGTGTATGTAATGATCAAGACGGACCCATACTTAGCCAAACATGCATTAGGTTCTCCACGGGACTATGAGGAGCAACATGTGTGACATGATTCTCATTCCTTGAGAGGAACATCAAATCTACCATTCTGAGAGAAACATAAGTAGTAAGGAGTCCCAATCGTAGCTCTATGCCTCCACACAATGTAGAAACATACTTGTAGTGTATGTAATGATCAAGACGGACCCATACTTAGCCAAACATGCATTAGGTTCTCCATGGGACTATGAGGAGCAACATGTGTGACATGATTCTCATTCCTTGAGAGGAACATCAAAGCTACCATCCTGAGAGAAACATAAGTAGTAAGGAGTCCTAATCGTAGCTCTATGCCTCCACACAATGTAGAAACATACATGTAGTGTATGTAATGATCAAGACGGATCCATACTTAGCCAAACATGCATTAGGTTCTCCACGGGACTATGAGGAGCAACATGTGTGACATGATTCTCATTCCTTGAGAGGAACATCAAAGCTACCATCCTGAGAGAAACATAAGTAGTAAGGAGTCCCAATCGTAGCTCTATGGCTCCACACAATGTAGAAACATACATGTAGTGTATGTAATGATCAAGACGGATCCATACTTAGCCAAACATGCATTAGGTTCTCCACGGGACTATTGATATACCTCTATTTTGTACCTTTTTTATATGGTTTTACTACGCTTTTTATAAGGTTTTTAAAGGCTTTTCGATCTAAAAAGGTAGTTTTTGTGGATTTATAGTACTAAGAGTTTAAACAGGTCGAAAGATGCATTTTGGAGCAAAACCACAGGATTTGGACTTTACGCCTCTCCACGACACAGCATCAACTTTGAAAGAGCCCCAAAAGAATTCTACGCAATGGATCTCACCAAAACCAGTTTGCCGTGATGCCCACATGAGTTAGCTTTCCAACGCAATTGGAATCATGCAATTTGGACGTGTAGAATGGAATATATTATCATTTTAGTGAAGAGTGTCAAATCAGCCGAAAACGGGACGTCCACACCATCTGCTCGACCGAGCCGGTCGGACAGGGCCTCCAAGGCTCTCGTCCGACCCGACCTCTTTTCGCCATCCCGTGCGCGCCAGCTCGACCCGACCATCATCCCGTGCGACCGTTCGACCCCCAGCTCGACCCGGGCACCAGCCCGACCGACCGGTCGACCGCCCCGCTCGACCGCCGCCGTCCCGCTCGACCCGGCTTAGCCGACTAAGGCCCGTTTTGCACGTTTTCACGATTTACTTGGCCTGTTTACCTAATCTCGACCCCTGGAAGACCTAGCACTATAAATACACCTTTTTAGCCTCTTTAGGGAGAGAGAGAACAACATAGCCACATTGTATTTCAGTTTCATAGATCTACTTTTGTTCTAGAGATTTCAAGGAGAGGATCTCTCCTCCTCACTACAATTTGGAGAAGATTTCTGAACCTTTATCTATTATCATGCTTTCTTCATCTCTCTGTGTTGTTACTTTGATCATGTCTGAGTAATTCACTTGTTAGGTTGCTAGGGTTACTAATTCAATGAGTTGTTTGCTTGATCTATGATTTCGATGAACTGTTAGGGATATCATTAGAGTCTTTGTCTCGTTTTGCTCACTAATTAATGCTGATTGCTTTACCGCGCATCTAGCAATCTGATGTTAGGTTGATTTGAGCCACGGAAGTGCTGTATCATTCGCCGGACCTATTCTTTGACAAGCTAGGTTTCTTAGACTGCGGAAGTTGATTTACTAAGCCTAGTGAACTGTATCCGAACTTGATCGATTTAATGCTTGATTAACTATCTAAGGACATACCAAAAGTTTAGCGATTAGATAAGTTATCATAGGAGTCGGAGCCACGGAAGTGGAAAGACTTATTTTCGTGTTTTGTGTTCTAGACGGATCTATCATCCCATCATCCCTAAATTGATTCATATCTATCATCGAACTGATCATTGCTTGCTTCTCTGCGAATTAGCCCCTAGAGACCTAACGCTTTTCCCTCATTTCTTTACAACTTCGATTTCTTAGCTTTAGTATTTAGTTATTAGACAACCAACCAATCATCCTTTATCTTATTCTAGCTTGATCCGAACTCCATAGATTTAAAGTGTATTCATTTTAGCCAGTCCTTGTGTTCGATAACCCGTACTTCTACGATCTGTGCACTTGCAGGATTTTTAAAAGTCGGTAAAACCTGACCACACATCAAGTTTTTGGCGCCGTTGCCGGGGACTGCAGCAGTACCTTTGAATCTCGATTAGGATCTAGTCTAGGATTTTATCGTTTTCTTGCATTTTCATTATTTTTGCTTTTGGTTTTCCTAGTTTATCTTACTTTTCATTTGTTTTCTTCTTTTGTTTTTCAGGTGCATGACTAGACAGTCTAATAGGGACAATCTAGTTGAACCAGTTGCTGAAATCGACCGACTTGAAAAGACACTTAGACGACAAAGGGCTCAAGAGATGGCCCAAGCCGCTCATGATGCAGCAGTAGCTAGAGCTGTAGCTGAAGGGAGAGATCCACCTCCACCTTTAGTACCACAACCTCCTGCTGGGGAAGTTGATGCACAACCTCAAGCTAACAATCCAACCATTGGAGTTTATGACTCCGCTGATGCCTTCTTTACGGATAGAAATCCGATCAACCCACCTCCACCTCAGAGGAATGACTATGAGATCAAGCCTCAAATCATAGCATTGGTTAAGCAAAACCAGTTTCATGGCCTACCAGCTGAGCACCCGCTTGATCACATAGATAACTTTGAAGAGATTTGCAGCACTACCCGAGCCAATGGAGTCTCAGCCGACTACCTAAAGTGCAAACTTTTCTCATTTTCTCTTGGCGACAAAGCCCTTAGATGGTTAAAGTCTCTTCCTGCCCATTCGATCACCACTTGGGACGAATACAAGGCAGCATTCATCAACCATTTCTATACTAAGCAAAGATCGATTTCTGTTAGAAACAAGATCTCTGGATTTCGCCAAGGTGCAACCGAATCATTCTATGAGGCATTGGATCGATTCAAGGAATACATTAGGGACTGCCCTAACCACGGTTTCAAGGATGGGAACCTTTGGAACATCTTCTATCGTGGCATAGACCACAAGTATAAGCTATCCTTGGATACTGCGAGCAATGGAAATTTTATGACAAAGACTGTTGAGGAAGCTAAAGTCTTGATTGAGAACCTTGCAGCAAGTGATTGCAACAACTGCCCGGACTATGATAGATCACACCGCTCTACCAACGCACCCCCTGATGCTACTCAGATGGCTGAACTGAAGAATATGATGGTTCAAGTTCTAAAAGGACAGCAAAGACACATACATGCAGTTGAGGGCATAAATGATGTCAATGATGATCCTACAAGGGAATGCATGGGAGATTTCTCCAATGATCAACTTGAGGAAGAAGTTAACTATGTTGGTAACTATGGAAACAGGGGATACAATCCCAACTACCGGTCTAACCCAAACCTTTCTTACCGCAGCACCAATGTGGAGAACCCACAAGACCAAACCTATCCCCCAAGATTCCAGCAGCAGAGACCACCTTTCCAACCCTATGGAGATCGTTTTCAGCAGCAAGGAAACCAGTTTCAACCTAGGCCGAACTATGACCAGAGAGCACCATACCCACCAAAGGAACCATATGGTTTACCCACCAGCCAACCTCCTTTAGCCCAGCCAAACAACAAATTCGAGGGAATGTTTCAACAAATCATGGAAGGTCAAAAGAGAAACAACAAGGAGATGAATGAGAAGAAGGACACTTTGTTCAATAACCTCCATGCTAAATATGATGCCATTGCCGCACATGTCAAGAAATTGGAAGTGCAAGCCGCTCAAACCGCAGAAGCAGTTAAAAAACAAGAGATGGAGTCCAAGAAATCTTTTTGCAACTCCGTTGCAATAGAAAAGAAGTTTGAGGATTCTATCCCCAAATGGAAGCTCTCCCCACCTAAGTATGATTGTATGACCTGGCCTGAAGAAATCTATCCCGAGAAAGAATCTAACCGTGCAAGGAAAAGACGCCTATTCCCCAAGATCATCCCAAAGGCGGATAACTCTGGAAAGTTTGTAGTTCCATGTTCTATTAATGAAGTTAATCTCACCGATTCTCTTTGTGACACAGGAGCTAATGTCAACATCATGTCAAAGAAGATTGCAGACGAGATAGGCCTTACCAACATCCAACCTTCATCCATCTCCATCAACTATGCCGATTCATTCTCGCAAACACCTTACGGTTTCATCCCGGACGTGATGGTACGACTCGGGAACTGTTCTATTCCTACCGACTTTCAAATACTGGAAATGAGAGAAAGTAGCCATAGACCCCTCATCCTTGGCACCCCTTTCCTATCAACCGTTGGAGCCATCTTCGATTTTTCCAACCGGAGGATCTCATTCAACAAGGTGAATAAAGAGATGTTTTTCCCCATGTGTTCAACAAGGAACCTATCAGTTGATATGGTGCAAGAGAATAAGATTATCCCCAGGCCTCCAGAAGAAGAGAAAATCCTGTCCAGCTTGCCCAGCAAAGACCTTGCCTACCAGCCCAAGCAACTTGCCCCGACAGCAAGAAGTAAGACTACGGCATCTTACCAGCCCAAGCAACTTGCCCCGACAGCAAGAAGTAAGACTACGCCATTACCTAAGCACCCACCAAAAGGACTGATCAAGGATAAGACCGGGACAGAGACCACTAAGAAGGTTAAGCAAACTAAAGGATTTGCAAAAGTTAGGATTCTCCTCCAAGAAAAGCTGACTGATGAAAATTTGGAAGGATTCAAGGAAAAGTTCGCTAACACTATGAAACTTTTTCCTATGGCTGAAGTGCCCCGGGACAAGCATGGAGAGATTGTCTATCCCGCCGTGAATCATCCTCCTGATATAAATCCCAAGAAGAAAGATCTTAATGGACAAAAAGTTCCGTTGATCACTACCCTCTCTTAAATCCTAAAGAGCATTACGGTCAAGCTAAAGACCTTAAACAAGCGCTGTATGGGAGGCAACCCATAAGGTAACACCTTTAAACTTCAGTTTTTAGTTTTAGCTTTACTTTGTTTTCTTTGTTTTCTTTTAGCAGGATAGGATAGAATGGATATCACAATGGTGCAAGAGGAACATAGAAGTGGAGCCGCCAAGCCGTTTGGGTCGACCAAACACGTTCGGGCAGGGACTCCAAGAGGTTCGGTCGACCAGTCGACCAAAACACCCCGGGTCGACCGAACCGTTCGACCCAAAATAATAAAAAAAAAAAAAAGATAAGCTTCTCTTTCTCCTTCCCACTTAAATTGAACCGGTTTTAACCAAACCAAACCGATTTTTCTAAACCAAAATCGATTTCATAAAGGATTTAAAGAGATTTTGAGATTGAAAACACCACTTTTCATTCTCTTCTACAAAGAAAAGGTTTTAGAAAACCCTAGCCTCCATTGAAGAACCTTCACAAACATTTTTCTTAAAACTTTGGTATTTCTTAAATTGGATTTCGAATTTTAGCTCTCCCAATCCCCAATCTCTCTTTCCAAAACAAGGTATGATCTCTAAAACCCAACTTCTATGATTTTACACAATCCAAATATATAAGAGAATTTCTTGACTAAGCTTTTGTTTAGACTTGCAATTTTTGCTCCTAATAGGCTTGTTTTAAGCTTATTTGTGTGAATTCAATGTGGTTTAGAGAATATAACATTCTAATTTCAATTCTTGAATAGTTTTTCACAAAACTTATTTTGGGTATTCAACACCTTTGATTCAAGGATGGGATTAGGGTATTCATTGCTTGAACACCTAGAATATCATTAGGATTTGTGATTTTTAACTTTATTATAGCATGATTAGCTTATGAATTTCGAAATTTTAAGTTATATCATAGCATGAACAGTAAATCCGAAAATAGCTAGGATTTTGAACCTTGAAAGATGATTGTTCACTTGATTGATTTCATTAGGCTTGATTTGAGTTGATAATATACTTATCCCCTACCCTTTTCTTCCAATAATCTTTACGAATACAACCTCATGTCTCTTGGTGAGAATTTGTTTTTGTAGGTACCATGGCAAGAACAAAGCTAACTGAGGCAATAAGGAAGAAGGATGTCGCTTTAGAGCCACCAAGGAAACAAATCAAGCTCAATGCAAATCCAAACCTCACTGAACGAGCAAACACATCGAAATCAGCAATCAAAACCAACGAAAAAGGCAAGGAAATCGAGGAGCATTCAAGTGATTCCGATAATCAACCCCTTGTCAAGTTTATCAACCATCCTATTCAAGGCAATGGAGAGTATGGAACAGCGATGGAAAGAGTCATCATTGAACCATGTGTGACAATGGATAATCACACTCTTGATGTCCTAAACATCAAGAGCGATGTCATATGGTACCTAAAGAAGCTAGGAATGCGCAAGTTTTTCAAGATAGATTGCAAGGAGTACACTGAACTTACACGAGACTTCCTCTCCACCGTCACTCTAGCCTTCCCCAACAACAATGATGACCAGCCCGCCGGCAATGGGATACTTTTCTTCAAGATTGGCGATCAAAGTGGTCGGATATCCATCGCCACCATTTGCAAGCTTTTTGGTTTCAACAACGAGACTTCTCATGACTTCAAGGAGAACCACCTCACTCGTGATGATGATTTCTCCAACTGGACCCACTTCGCTGATGAACCGTTCCTCGCTTCCCGATCGAAGGTTTCACGAATCTCTCATCCGGTAATCCGCTATGTACACCGCCTCATCACCACTACTCTACAGTGCAAACCGGAAACCAGCAAAGTCACAGCAGACGAGTTCTACATCCTGACAACGCCCTTCTTCCGATACAAATACAATGCAAACCTTGGCCTTTTGTTTGCAAAAACACTTGTCAATGTAAAGCTTTTGGCACGGCACACCGACAACAAGAAGGTTGTTGTGCGTTTTGGGCGACTTATCACAGCAATTGTCAACCATTGCAAGATTGACATCTCACATTACCGGCCCAGTAACAACACCGCTCCTTTAGACCTCACAGCCCTTCAGCATATTCGTTTCCTAAATGGCTGGACCAAGAACCCAACCCAGTTTTGCTATGTATGCCCCATTGGAACGTCTGACACCGCGCTTGTGCAACTGCCTTGTGACGACCTCCCACTCCTCAGTTCCGGTACTGTTACATTCTCACCACCATCAGAGAAGTACTTCATTGAAACCCCTGACTCACCGCGCTACCAGATCAACACCTACTATCTCAAGCAGAGGACCATAAGGGCAAGGCGCCCTGTTCGGAACATCAACATCATGACAGCCAGCCAGGCTGCCAACCAGGCTTTAGACCGCCTTGGCCATCTGGAGAGAACCGTCCAGTGCCAATCCCGCTTCATCTCGCGCCTCATTCGTGTTGTTCGCCACATCGCTCCCGATCGCCTTTTCCGCCCTTCCACATCAACCCATGAGCCAGACCTTGGAGAGTTCTCACTCACCTCTGCACTTGACTCTGATGAAGAATCTACCGACGAGGAGGAGAGCGCGGCCAGCCTTTACGCCTCCACCTAGGCACCCACACTTCACTCGGTATCCGGTGCAATGGACACCTACCTCCATTTTCTATCCTTATCTTATTTTAATGAATTTCTTTTTATTTTTCTTTATTGAGTCTGTTTCCTCTCACCCTTAATTTGATTTGCTTTCACCGGGACGGTGCAAGTTAAGTCTGGGGGGAGTTTTATCCTTTACTAATGTATTCTTTTTCTTTTCTTATATTTTTATGTCATCTTCTTATGTTTTCATGTTTTATTGAGTCAAAACTTTAGTTGGAAATTATGATTTATCTCTATGACTCTCCGGTGTTGTGCTAACAATCTATGACCCTAGAGCGGACATCAGTTGCAGACATAAGCCTAACAGAACCTCTAACGGTGGATCGACCTACTGACTTGGCAGCATTTCTATGGTACCCGGACAATCTAACGTTAACTCCACCCTAATCAATCTAGTTTTTCTTGTCAAGGGGCTTGGCATACATATGAGTCGTTCCTCACTTGATCTCAAAAGGGTGTGTCCAATACAAAGTGCAGTTCTCCTCTCTCTCAGAAAAATAAAAATCTAAAGCTTTTAAGCACAAGGAAAACGTGTAAGCAAGAGGAATGCATACGTCTGCACCTTCTTGTCTTATGGAGACCTACCAAAAACAAGGAAAAAGCAAAAGCCTATCCTATGTTATTCCCTAAAAGAAAAAAGAAAGGGAAGAAGGATCGATAGAAAAAATAAAATGATACCCTAGAAAAGTAGGGAAAAATCGATCATTCAAAAGAAAAAGAGAGAGGAAAAGAACTCAAAAGCTTCAAAAAGGACTATCATGGAGAGACTCAAGTGGGTAAGAACAAGTGCTTAATGATCGATATTCCCTTGATAAAGACCGCACGTTTTAAATTTATGCAAGGAGTTAACAATGGAAAGTCTGGAATGCTGGATGAGACTAGTTGAGTTTGGTAAGGTTCGCTAAGCTTGCCGAGCATTATGTGAAGCTAGTCTAACATTGGTTATGTTTTTAGTGGAATACAGGAGAGGAAGCCGCCACAGGTTTCTCAAAAGGATAAGGAGTTTCTACGTTTTCAAACCTCTTTCTCTGATTTGGATTCTATTTGCTTGAGGACAAGCAAAGATCTAAGTCTGGGGGAGTTGATATACCTCTATTTTGTACCTTTTTTATATGGTTTTACTACGCTTTTTATAAGGTTTTTAAAGGCTTTTCGATCTAAAAAGGTAGTTTTTGTGGATTTATAGTACTAAGAGTCTAAACAGGTCGAAAGATGCATTTTGGAGCAAAACCACAGGATTTGGACTTTACGCCGCTCCACGACACAGCATCAACTTTGAAAGAGCCCCAAAAGAATTCTACGCAATGGATCTCACCAAAACCAGTTCGCCGTGATGCCCACATGAGTTAGCTATCCAACGCAATTGGAATCATGCAATTTGGACGTGTAGAATGGAAGATATTATCATTTTAGTGAAGAGTGTCAAATCAGCCGAAAACGGGACGTCCACACCATCTGCTCGACCGAGCCGGTCGGACAGGGCATCCAAGGCTCTCGTCCGACCCGACCTCTTTTCGCCATCCCGTGCGCGCCAGCTCGACCCGACCATCATCCCGTGCGACCGTTCGACCCCCAGCTCGACCCGAGCACCAGCCCGACCGACCGGTCGACCGCCCCGCTCGACCGCCGCCGTCCCGCTCGACCCGGCTTAGCCGACTAAGGCCCGTTTTGCACGTTTTCACGATTTACTCGGCCCGTTTACCTAATCTCGACCCCTGGAAGACCTAGCACTATAAATACACCTTTTTAGCCTCTTTAGGGAGAGAGAGAACAACATAGCCACATTGTATTTCAGTTTCATAGATCTACTTTTGTTCTAGAGATTTCAAGGAGAGGATCTCTCCTCCTCACTACAATTTGGAGAAGATTTCTGAACCTTTATCTATTATCATGCTTTCTTCATCTCTCTGTGTTGTTACTTTGATCATGTCTGAGTAATTCACTTGTTAGGTTGCTAGGGTTACTGTAAAATCTCAAAATAGCACAATTGTGATATAGAAGAGATGTGGAATTTAGGAGAGACTCTTTATTAAGATCAACCAAAGTTCAAAGATTACAAAGGGTGATTCGTCTCGGCGACAAGGCTTGCCGAGATGAATACGAAGAGAATAAGATAAACTGAAAGTAAAGGACGAATTATAGCTAGGGTTTTTGCCTCTCTGCTCTCAGTGATTGCAGGGGATTTCTGAATAATCTTCAATGAATGAGGGGTCTTCTTTATATAGTGAGAGGAGGTCGGCTTCTTCAAGATATTCTTCCTTTTCTCTTTTGGAAATATTCTTCTTTGGTGTTGATCTCTTTCCTTTCTTCAAGGATTTAGTCTTTTTCTCCAAGTCTTTCCTTTTCTTTGAGGAGGTGGTGGTGGAAAACGGGCCAGGCTTGCATGATGTTATTAATTATGACGGGCTCACGGAATTGTGCTAATTCTGGTATCAACAATAAGTCCCCCCCCAGTTCGTCGAGTCAAATGCAGTTTGATCTCGGCGAACTTCATGTATAAGAGAGGAGCTCGTGAGCTATTTATAACAATTATGCCGTGCCAATTCTAGCTCGTTTCCGATGCGATGCTGCGTTATTGACTTTAGATTCGTACCGCCTCGTTAAAACCTTGATATGGAAAAACCCTATGGGATAAAAACCATAAAAAGGGAAAAGAGTACGTTGACGTCATCTTGTCCGCAAGTAGAATGTGCTTTTGACAATTTCTCTCGGACTTGACGTTAGCTCGTCAAGGAGAATACATTGCTGTTATGATTTTTATCGGACTTGGCATCGTCGCGTCAAGGAGGATTCATCTCGGACTTGGCGGCGGCTCGTCAAGAAGAATTCATCTCGGACTTGACAGCAGCTCGTCAAGGAGAATTCATTTCGGACTTGGCGGCGGCTCGTCAAGGAGAATTCTTCTCGGACTTGGCGGCGCCTCGTCAAGGAGAAGTTATCTCGGACTTGACAGCGGCTCGTCAAGGAGAAGTTATCTCGAACTTGACAGCGGCGGGTCGAGGAGAAGTTATCTCGGATTTGATAGCGGCTCGTCAAGGAGAAGTTATCTCGAACTTGACAGCGCCTCGTCAAGAAGAAGTTATCTCAGACTTGACAGCGGCTCGTCAAGGAGAAGTTATCTCGGATTTGATAGCGGCTCGTCAAGGAGAAGTTATCTCGAACTTGACAGCGCCTTAAGGTGTTTATGAGTTTGAATGCGATGACGAGCTGGAGGTGATTTTTTCGTCTCGGCAAGGACTTTCGCAATCTCTGGTGCCGAGCTGGTAGCGCCGTGTATTTTGGGGCTGATTGCGTCGAGGTCGCGGCGCAGCTTGGCCACTTCCGGATCGATTTCTTTGTCGCCGTTAGTCGCGGCATTAGGGCTTGTTGCCGTGATGCTTCTTGCATGGTCGCTGGAGCTTCTGCGTTTGGAGCCGGTGGCGGCGGAGGATTGACGTGACCGTCGTTCGCGTTGCTTCTGACGGGACGAATGATGGGGTTTCCATCTGCGCCCAGTTCAGGTTGACTTTGCAGTCTGCCTGTTCCGGCGCCGAGATCATTGTTCAGAGACCTCATCTTTGAACCTTGATTGTCTTTTTCCGAGTTTGTTCTCCTATCCCTACAGTCGGCGCCAATTGTAAAATCTCAAAATAGCACAATTGTGATATAGAAGAGATGTGGAATTTAGGAGAGACTCTTTATTAAGATCAACCAAAGTTCAAAGATTACAAAGGGTGATTCGTCTCGGCGACAAGGCTTGCCGAGATGAATACGAAGAGAATAAGATAAACTGAAAGTAAAGGACGAATTATAGCTAGGGTTTTTGCCTCTCTGCTCTCAGTGATTGCAGGGGATTTCTGAATAATCTTCAATGAATGAGGGGTCTTCTTTATATAGTGAGAGGAGGTCGGCTTCTTCAAGATATTCTTCCTTTTCTCTTTTGGAAATATTCTTCTTTGGTGTTGATCTCTTTCCTTTCTTCAAGGATTTAGTCTTTTTCTCCAAGTCTTTCCTTTTCTTTGAGGAGGTGGTGGTGGAAAACGGGCCAGGCTTGCATGATGTTATTAATTATGACGGGCTCACGGAATTGTGCTAATTCTGGTATCAACAGTTACTAATTCAATGAGTTGTTTGCTTGATCTATGATTTCGATGAACTGTTAGGGATATCATTAGAGTCTTTGTCTCGTTTTGCTCACTAATTAATGCTGATTGCTTTACCACGCATCTAGCAATCTGATGTTAGGTTGATTTGAGCCACGGAAGTGCTGTATCATTCGCCGGACCTATTCTTTGACAAGCTAGGTTTCTTAGACTGCGGAAGTTGATTTACTAAGCCTAGTGAACTGTATCCGAACTTGATCGATTTAATGCTTGATTAACTATCTAAGGACATACCAAAAGTTTAGTAATTAGATAAGTTATCATAGGAGTCGGAGCCACGGAAGTGGAAAGACTTATTTTCGTGTTTTGTGTTCTAGACGGATCTATCATCCCATCATCCCTAAATTGATTCATATCTATCATCGAACTTATCATTGCTTGCTTCTCTGCGAATTAGCCCCTAGAGACCTAACGCTTTTCCCTCATTGCTTTACAACTTCGATTTCTTAGCTTTAGTATTTAGTTATTAGACAACCAACCAATCATCCTTTATCTTATTCTAGCTTGATCCGAACTCCATAGATTTAAAGTGTATTCATTTTAGTCAGTCCTTGTGTTCGATAACCCGTACTTCTACGATCTGTGCACTTGCAGGATTTTTAAAAGTCGGTAAAACCTGACCACACATCAACTATGAGGAGCAACATGTGTGACATGATTCTCATTCCTTGAGAGGAACATCAAAGCTACCATTCTGAGAGAAACATAAGTAGTAAGGAGTCCCAATCGTAGCTCTATGCCTCCACACAATGTAGAAACATACTTGTAGTGTATGTAATGATCAAGACGGACCCATACTTAGCCAAACATGCATTAGGTTCTCCACGGGACTATGAGGAGCAACATGTGTGACATGATTCTCATTCCTTGAGAGGAACATCAAAACTACCATCCTGAGAGAAACATAAGTAGTAAAAAGTCCCAATCGTAGGCTCCACACAATGTAGAAACATACATGTAGTGTATGTAATGATCAAGACAGATCCATACTTAGCCAAACATGCATTAGGTTCTCCACGGGACTATGAGGAGCAACATGTGTGACATGATTCTCATTCCTTGAGAGGAACATCAAAGCTACCATTCTGAGAGAAACATAAGTAGTAAGGAGTCCCAATCGTAGCTCTATGCCTCCACACAATGTAGAAACATACTTGTAGTGTATGTAATGATCAAGACGGACCCATACTTAGCCAAACATGCATTAGGTTCTCCACTGGACTATGAGGAGCAACATGTGTGACATGATTCTCATTCCTTGAGAGGAACATCAAAGCTACCATCCTGAGAGAAACATAAGTAGTAAGGAGTCCCAATCGTAGCTCTATGGCTCCACACAATGTAGAAACATACATGTAGTGTATGTAATGATCAAGACGGATCCATACTTAGCCAAACATGCATTAGGTTCTCCACGGGACTATGAGGAGCAACATGTGTGACATGATTCTCATTCCTTGAGAGGAACATCAAAGCTACCATCCTGAGAGAAACAAAAGTAGTAAGGAGTCCCAATCGTAGCTCTATGCCTCCACACAATGTAGAAACATACATGTAGTGTATGTAATGATCAAGACGGATCCATACTTAGCCAAACATGCATTAGGTTCTCCAAGGGACTATGAGGAGCAACCTGTGTGACATGATTCTCATTCCTTGAGAGGAACATCAAAGCTACCATCCTGAGAGAAACATAAGTAGTAAGGAGTCCCAATCGTAGCTCTATGCCTCCACACAATGTAGAAAAATACTTGTAGTGTATCTAATGATCAAGACGGACCCATACTTAGCCAAACATGCATTAGGTTCTCCACAGGACTATGAGGAGCAACATGTGTGACATGATTCTCATTCCTTGAGAGTAACATCAAAGCTACCATCCTGAGAGAAACATAAGTAGTAAGGAGTCCCAATCGTAGCTCTATGCCTCCACACAATGTAGGAACATACTTGTAGTGTATGTAATGATCAAGACGGACCCATACTTAGCCAAACATGTATTAGGTTCTCCACGGGACTATGAGGAGCAACATGTGTGACATGATTCTCATTCCTTGAGAGGAACATCAAAGCTACCATTCTGAGAGAAACATAAGTAGTAAGGAGTCCCAATCGTAGCTCTATGCCTCCACACAATGTAGAAACATACTTGTAGTGTATGTAATGATCAAGACGGACCCATACTTAGCCAAACATGCATTAGGTTCTCCACGGGACTATGAGGAGCAACATGTGTGACATGATTCTCATTCCTTGAGAGGAACATCAAAGCTACCATCCTGAGAGAAACATAAGTAGTAAAAAGTCCCAATCGTAGCTCTATGGCTCCACACAATGTAGAAACATACATGTAGTGTATGTAATTATCAAGACGGATCCATACTTAGCCAAACATGCATTAGGTTCTCCACGGGACTATGAGGAGCAACATGTGTGACATGATTCTCATACCTTGAGAGGAACATCAAAGCTACCATCCTGAGAGAAACATAAGTAGTAAGGAGTCCCAATTGTAGCTCTATGCCTCCACACAATGTAGGAACATACTTGTAGTGTATGTAATGATCAAGACGGACCCATACTTAGCCAAACATGCATTAGGTTCTCCACGGGACTATGAGGAGCAACATGTGTGACATGATTCTCATTCCTTGAGAGGAACATCAAAGCTACCATCCTGAGAGAAACATAAGTAGTAAAAAGTCCCAATCGTAGCTCTATGGCTCCACACAATGTAGAAACATACATGTAGTGTATGTAATGATCAAGACGGATCCATACTTAGCCAAACATGCATTAGGTTCTCCACGGGACTATGAGGAGCAACATGTGTGACATGATTCTCATTCCTTGAGAGGAACATCAAAGCTACCATCCTGAGAGAAACATAAGTAGTAAGGAGTCCCAATCGTAGCTCTATGCCTCCACACAATGTAGAAACATACTTGTAGTGTATGTAATGATCAAGACGGACCCATACTTAGCCAAACATGCATTAGGTTCTCCACGGGACTATGAGGAGCAACATGTGTGACATGATTCTCATTCCTTGAGAGGAACATCAAAGCTACCATCCTGAGAGAAACATAAGTAGTAAAAAGTCTCAATCGTAGCTCTATGCCTCCACACAATGTAGGAACATACTTGTAGTGTATGTAATGATCAAGACGGACCCATACTTAGCCAAACATGCATTAGGTTCTCCACGGGACTATGAGGAGAAACATGTGTGACATGATTCTCATTCCTTGAGAGGAACATCAAAGCTGCCATCCTGAGAGAAACATAAGTAGTAAAAAGTCCCAATCGTAGCTCTATGGCTCCACACAATGTAGAAACATACATGTAGTGTATGTAATGATCAAGACGGATCCATACTTAGCCAAACATGCATTAGGTTCTCCACGGGACTATGAGGAGCAACATGTGTGACATGATTCTCATTCCTTGAGAGGAACATCAAAGCTACCATCCTGAGAGAAACATAAGTAGTAAGGAGTCCCAATCGTAGCTCTATGCCTCCACACAATGTAGAAACATACATGTAGTGTATGTAATGATCAAGACGGATCCATACTTAGCCAAACATGCATTAGGTTCTCCACGGGACTATGAGGAGCAACATGTGTGACATGATTCTCATTCCTTGAGAGGAACATCAAAGCTACCATCCTGAGAGAAACATAAGTAGTAAGGAGTCCCAATCGTAGCTCTATGCCTCCACACAATGTAGGAACATACTTATAGTGTATGTAATGATCAAGACGGACCCATACTTAGCCAAACATGCATTACGTTCTCCACGGGACTATGAGGAGCAACATGTGTGACATGATTCTCATTCCTTGAGAGGAACATCAAAGCTACCATCCTGAGAGAAACATAAGTAGTAAGGAGTCCCAATCGTAGCTCTATGCCTCCACACAATGTAGAAACATACTTGTAGTGTATGTAATGATCAAGACGGACCCATACTTAGCCAAACATGCATTAGGTTCTCCACAAGACTATGAGGAGCAACATGTGTGACATGATTCTCATTCCTTGAGAGGAACATCAAAGCTACCATCCTGAGAGAAACATAAGTAGTAAGGAGTCCCAATCGTAGCTCTATGCCTCCACACAATGTAGAAACATACTTGTAGTGTATGTAATGATCAAGACGGACCCATACTTAGCCAAACATGCATTAGGTTCTCCACGGGACTATGAGGAGCAACATGTGTGACATGATTCTCATTCCTTGAGAGGAACATCAAATCTACCATTCTGAGAGAAACATAAGTAGTAAGGAGTCCCAATCGTAGCTCTATGCCTCCACACAATGTAGAAACATACTTGTAGTGTATGTAATGATCAAGACGGACCCATACTTAGCCAAACATGCATTACGTTCTCCACGGGACTATGAGGAGCAACATGTGTGACATGATTCTCATTCCTTGAGAGGAACATCAAAGCTACCATCCTGAGAGAAACATAAGTAGTAAGGAGTCCCAATCGTAGCTCTATGCCTCCACACAATAAAGAAACATACTTGTAGTGTATGTAATGATCAAGACGGACCCATACTTAGCCAAACATGCATTAGGTTCTCCACAAGACTATGAGGAGCAACATGTGTGACATGATTCTCATTCCTTGAGAGGAACATCAAAGCTACCATCCTGAGAGAAACATAAGTAGTAAGGAGTCCCAATCGTAGCTCCATGCCTCCACACAATGTAGAAACATACTTGTAGTGTATGTAATGATCAAGACGGACCCATACTTAGCCAAACATGCATTAGGTTCTCCACGGGACTATGAGGAGCAACATGTGTGATATGATTCTCATTCCTTGAGAGGAACATCAAATCTACCATTCTGAGAGAAACATAAGTAGTAAGGAGTCCCAATCGTAGCTCCATGCCTCCACACAATGTAGGAACATACTTGTAGTGTATGTAATGATCAAGACGGACCCATACTTAGCCAAACATGCATTAGGTTCTCCACGGGACTATGAGGAGCAACATGTGTGACATGATTCTCATTCCTTGAGTGGAACATCAAAGCTACCATTCTGAGAGAAACATAAGTAGTAAGGAGTCCCAATCGTAGCTCTATGCCTCCACACAATGTAGAAACATACTTGTAGTGTATGTAATGATCAAGACGGACCCATACTTAGCCAAACATGCATTAGGTTCTCCATGGGACTATGAGGACCAACATGTGTGACATGATTCTCATTCCTTGAGAGGAACATCAAAGCTACCATCCTGAGAGAAACATAAGTAGTAAGGAGTCCCAATCGTAGCTCTATGCCTCCACACAATGTAGGAACATACTTGTAGTGTATGTAATGATCAAGACGGACCCATACTTAGCCAAACATGCATTAGGTTCTCCACGGGACTATGAGGAGCAACATGTGTGACATGATTCTCATTCCTTGAGAGGCACATCAAAGCTACCATCCTGAGAGAAACATAAGTAGTAAGGAGTCCCAATCGTAGCTCTATGCCACCACACAATGTAGAAACATACTTGTAGTGTATGTAATGATCAAGACGGATCCATACTTAGCCAAACATGCATTAGGTTCTCCACGGGACTATGAGGAGCAACATGTGTGACATGATTCTCATTCCTTGAGAGGAACATCAAAGCTACCATCCTGAGAGAAACATAAGTAGTAAAAAGTCCCAATCGTAGCTCTATGGCTCCACACAATGTAGAAACATACATGTAGTGTATGTAATGATCAAGACGGATCCATACTTAGCCAAACATGCATTAGGTTCTCCACGGGACTATGAGGAGCAACATGTGTGACATGATTCTCATTCCTTGAGAGGAACATCAAAGCTACCATCCTGAGAGAAACATAAGTAGTAAGGAGTCCCAATTGTAGCTCTATGCCTCCACACAATGTAGGAACATACTTGTAGTGTATGTAATGATCAAGACGGACCCATACTTAGCCAAACATGCATTAGGTTCTCCACGGGACTATGAGGAGCAACATGTGTGACATGATTCTCATTCCTTGAGAGGAACATCAAAGCTACCATCCTGAGAGAAACATAAGTAGTAAAAAGTCCCAATCGTAGCTCTATGGCTCCACACAATGTAGAAACATACATGTAGTGTATGTAATGATCAAGACGGATCCATACTTAGCCAAACATGCATTAGGTTCTCCACGGGACTATGAGGAGCAACATGTGTGACATGATTCTCATTCCTTGAGAGGAACATCAAAGCTACCATCCTGAGAGAAACATAAGTAGTAAGGACTCCCAATCGTAGCTCTATGCCTCCACACAATGTAGAAACATACTTATAGTGTATGTAATGATCAAGACGGACCCATACTTAGCCAAACATGCATTAGGTTCTCCACGGGACTATGAGGAGCAACATGTGTGACATGATTCTCATTCCTTGAGAGGAACATCAAAGCTACCATCCTGAGAGAAACATAAGTAGTAAAAAGTCCCAATCGTAGCTCTATGGCTCCACACAATGTAGAAACATACATGTAGTGTATGTAATGATCAAGACGGATCCATACTTAGCCAAACATGCATTAGGTTCTCCACGGGACTATGAGGAGCAACATGTGTGACATGATTCTCATTCCTTGAGAGGAACATCAAAGCTACCATCCTGAGAGAAACATAAGTAGTAAAAAGTCCCAATCGTAGCTCTATGGCTCCACACAATGTAGAAACATACATGTAGTGTATGTAATGATCAAGACGGATCCATACTTAGCCAAACATGCATTAGGTTCTCCACGAGACTATGAGGAGCAACATGTGTGACATGATTCTCATTCCTTGAGAGGAACATCAAAGCTACCATCCTGAGAGAAACATAAGTAGTAAAAAGTCTCAATCGTAGCTCTATGCCTCCACACAATGTAGGAACATCATTGTAGTGTATGTAATGATCAAGACGGATCCATACTTAGCCAAACATGCATTAGGTTCTCCACGGGACTATGAGGAGCAACATGTGTGACATGATTCTCATTCCTTGAGAGGAACATCAAAGCTACCATCCTGAGAGAAACATAAGTAGTAAGGAGTCCCAATCGTAGCTCTATGCCTCCACACAATGTAGAAACATACATGTAGTGTATGTAATGATCAAGACGGATCCATACTTAGCCAAACATGCATTAGGTTCTCCACGGGACTATGAGGAGCAACATGTGTGACATGATTCTCATTCCTTGAGAGGAACATCAAAGCTACCATCCTGAGAGAAACATAAGTAGTAAGGAGTCCCAATCGTAGCTCTATGCCTCCACACAATGGAGGAACATACTTGTAGTGTATGTAATGATCAAGACGGACCCATACTTAGCCAAACATGCATTAGGTTCTCCACGGGACTATGAGGAGCAACATGTGTGACATGATTCTCATTCCTTGAGAGGAACATCAAAGCTACCATCCTGAGAGAAACATAAGTAGTAAAAAGTCCCAATCGTAGCTCTATGGCTCCACACAATGTAGAAACATACATGTAGTGTATGTAATGATCAAGACGGATCCATACTTAGCCAAACATGCATTAGGTTCTCCACGGGACTATGAGGAGCAACATGTGTGACATGATTCTCATTCCTTGAGAGGAACATCAAAGCTACCATCCTGAGAGAAACATAAGTAGTAAGGAGTCCCAATCGTAGCTCTATGCCTCCACACAATGTAGAAACATACTTGTAGTGTACGTAATGATCAAGACGGACCCATACTTAGCCAAACATGCATTAGGTTCTCCACGGGACTATGAGGAGCAACATGTGTGACATGATTCTCATTCCTTGAGAGGAACATCAAAGCTACCATCCTGAGAGAAACATAAGTAGTAAAAAGTCTCAATCGTAGCTCTATGCCTCCACACAATGTAGGAACATACTTGTAGTGTATGTAATGATCAAGACGGACCCATACTTAGCCAAACATGCATTAGGTTCTCCACGGGACTATGAGGAGAAACATGTGTGACATGATTCTCATTCCTTGAGAGGAACATCAAAGCTACCATCCTGAGAGAAACATAAGTAGTAAAAAGTCCCAATCGTAGCTCTATGGCTCCACACAATGTAGAAACATACATGTAGTGTATGTAATGATCAAGACGGATCCATACTTAGCCAAACATGCATTAGGTTCTCCACGGGACTATGAGGAGCAACATGTGTGACATGATTCTCATTCCTTGAGAGGAACATCAAAGCTACCATCCTGAGAGAAACATAAGTAGTAAGGAGTCCCAATCGTAGCTCTATGCCTCCACACAATGTAGAAACATACATGTAGTGTATGTAATGATCAAGACGGATCCATACTTAGCCAAACATGCATTAGGTTCTCCACGGGACTATGAGGAGCAACATGTGTGACATGATTCTCATTCCTTGAGAGGAACATCAAAGCTACCATCCTGAGAGAAACATAAGTAGTAAGGAGTCCCAATCGTAGCTCTATGCCTCCACACAATGTAGGAACATACTTATAGTGTATGTAATGATCAAGACGGACCCATACTTAGCCAAACATGCATTACGTTCTCCACGGGACTATGAGGAGCAACATGTGTGACATGATTCTCATTCCTTGAGAGGAACATCAAAGCTACCATCCTGAGAGAAACATAAGTAGTAAGGAGTCCCAATCGTAGCTCTATGCCTCCACACAATGTAGAAACATACTTGTAGTGTATGTAATGATCAAGACGGACCCATACTTAGCCAAACATGCATTAGGTTCTCCACAAGACTATGAGGAGCAACATGTGTGACATGATTCTCATTCCTTGAGAGGAACATCAAAGCTACCATCCTGAGAGAAACATAAGTAGTAAGGAGTCCCAATCGTAGCTTCATGCCTCCACACAATGTAGGAACATACTTGTAGTGTATGTAATGATCAAGACGGACCCATACTTAGCCAAACATGCATTAGGTTCTCCACGGGACTATGAGGAGCAACATGTGTGACATGATTCTCATTCCTTGAGAGGAACATCAAATCTACCATTCTGAGAGAAACATAAGTAGTAAGGAGTCCCAATCGTAGCTCTATGCCTCCACACAATGTAGAAACATACTTGTAGTGTATGTAATGATCAAGACGGACCCATACTTAGCCAAACATGCATTAGGTTCTCCATGGGACTATGAGGAGCAACATGTGTGACATGATTCTCATTCCTTGAGAGGAACATCAAAGCTACCATTCTGAGAGAAACATAAGTAGTAAGGAGTCCCAATCGTAGCTCTATGCCTCCACACAATGTAGAAACATACTTGTAGTGTATGTAATGATCAAGACGGACCCATACTTAGCCAAACATGCATTAGGTTCTCCACAAGACTATGAGGAGCAACATGTGTGACATGATTCTCATTCCTTGAGAGGAACATCCAAGCTACCATCCTGAGAGAAACATAAGTAGTAAGGAGTCCCAATCGTAGCTCCATGCCTCCACACAATGTAGAAACATACTTGTAGTGTATGTAATGATCAAGACGGACCCATACTTAGCCAAACATGCATTAGGTTCTCCACGGGACTATGAGGAGCAACATGTGTGATATGATTCTCATTCCTTGAGAGGAACATCAAATCTACCATTCTGAGAGAAACATAAGTAGTAAGGAGTCCCAATCGTAGCTCCATGCCTCCACACAATGTAGGAACATACTTGTAGTGTATGTAATGATCAAGACGGACCCATACTTAGCCAAACATGCATTAGGTTCTCCACGGGACTATGAGGAGCAACATGTGTGACATGATTCTCATTCCTTGAGTGGAACATCAAAGCTACCATTCTGAGAGAAACATAAGTAGTAAGGAGTCCCAATCGTAGCTCTATGCCTCCACACAATGTAGAAACATACTTGTAGTGTATGTAATGATCAAGACGGACCCATACTTAGCCAAACATGCATTAGGTTCTCCACGGGACTATGAGGACCAACATGTGTGACATGATTCTCATTCCTTGAGAGGAACATCAAAGCTACCATCCTGAGAGAAACATAAGTAGTAAGGAGTCCCAATCGTAGCTCTATGCCTCCACACAATGTAGAAACATACTTGTAGTGTATGTAATGATCAAGACGGACCCATACTTAGCCAAACATGCATTAGGTTCTCCACAAGACTATGAGGAGCAACATGTGTGACATGATTCTCATTCCTTGAGAGGAACATCAAAGCTACCATCCTGAGAGAAACATAAGTAGTAAGGAGTCCCAATCGTAGCTTCATGCCTCCACACAATGTAGGAACATACTTGTAGTGTATGTAATGATCAAGACGGACCCATACTTAGCCAAACATGCATTAGGTTCTCCACGGGACTATGAGGAGCAACATGTGTGACATGATTCTCATTCCTTGAGAGGAACATCAAAGTTACCATCCTGAGAGAAACATAAGTAGTAAGGAGTCCCAATCGTAGCTCTATGGCTCCACACAATGTAGAAACATACTTGTAGTGTATGTAATGATCAAGACGGACCCATACTTAGCCAAACATGCATTAGGTTCTCCATGGAACTATGAGGAGCAACATGTGTGACATGATTCTCATTCCTTGAGAGGCACATCAAAGCTACCATCCTGAGAGAAACATAAGTAGTAAGGAGTCCCAATCGTAGCTCTATACCTCCACACAATGTAGAAACATACATGTACTGTATGTAATGATCAAGACGGATCCATACTTAGCCAAACATGCATTAGGTTCTCCACAAGACTATGAGGAGCAACATGTGTGACATGATTCTCATTCCTTGAGAGGAACATCCAAGCTACCATCCTGAGAGAAACATAAGTAGTAAGGAGTCCCAATCGTAGCTCCATGCCTCCACACAATGTAGAAACATACTTGTAGTGTATGTAATGATCAAGACGGACCCATACTTAGCCAAACATGCATTAGGTTCTCCACGGGACTATGAGGAGCAACATGTGTGATATGATTCTCATTCCTTGAGAGGAACATCAAATCTACCATTCTGAGAGAAACATAAGTAGTAAGGAGTCCCAATCGTAGCTCCATGCCTCCACACAATGTAGGAACATACTTGTAGTGTATGTAATGATCAAGACGGACCCATACTTAGCCAAACATGCATTAGGTTCTCCACGGGACTATGAGGAGCAACATGTGTGACATGATTCTCATTCCTTGAGAGGAACATCAAAGCTACCATCCTGAGAGAAACATAAGTAGTAAGGAGTCCCAATCGTAGCTCCATGCCTCCACACAATGTAGGAACATACTTGTAGTGTATGTAATGATCAAGACGGACCCATACTTAGCCAAACATGCATTAGGTTCTCCACGGGACTATGAGGAGCAACATGTGTGACATGATTCTCATTCCTTGAGAGGAACATCAAAGCTACCATTCTGAGAGAAACATAAGTAGTAAGGAGTCCCAATCGTAGCTCTATGCCTCCACACAATGTAGAAACATACTTGTAGTGTATGTAATGATCAAGACGGACCCATACTTAGTCAAACATGCATTAGGTTCTCCATGGGACTATGAGGACCAACATGTGTGACATGATTCTCATTCCTTGAGAGGAACATCAAAGCTACCATTCTGAGAGAAACATAAGTAGTAAGGAGTCCCAATCGTAGCTCTATGCCTCCACACAATGTAGGAACATACTTGTAGTGTATGTAATGATCAAGACGGACCCATACTTAGCCAAACATGCATTAGGTTCTCCACGGGACTATGAGGAGCAACATGTGTGACATGATTCTCATTCATTGAGAGGAACATCAAAGCTACCATCCTGAGAGAAACAGAAGTAGTAAGGAGTCCCAATCGTAGCTCTATGGCTCCACACAATGTAGAAACATACTTGTAGTGTATGTAAAGATCAAGACGGATCCATACTTAGCCAAACATGCATTAGGTTCTCCATGGGACTATGAGGAGCAACATGTGTGACATGATTCTCATTCCTTGAGAGGAACATCAAAGTTACCATCCTGAGAGAAACATAAGTAGTAAGGAGTCCCAATCGTAGCTCTATGGCTCCACACAATGTAGAAACATACTTGTAGTGTATGTAATGATCAAGACGGACCCATACTTAGCCAAACATGCATTAGGTTCTCCATGGGACTATGAGGAGCAACATGTGTGACATGATTCTCATTCCTTGAGAGGAACATCAAAGCTACCATCCTGAGAGAAACATAAGTAGTAAGGAGTCCCAATCGTAGCTCTATGCCTCCACACAATGTAGAAACATACATGTACTGTATGTAATGATCAAGACGGATCCATACTTAGCCAAACATGCATTAGGTTCTCCACGGGACTATGAGGAGCAACCTGTGTGACATGATTCTCGTTCCTTGAGAGGAACATCAAAGCTACCATCCTGAGAGAAACATAAGTAGTAAGGAGTCCCAATCGTAGCTCTATGCCTCCACACAATGTAGAAACATACTTGTAGTGTATGTAATGATCAAGACGGACCCATACTTAGCCAAACATGCATTAGGATCTCCACAGGACTATGAGGAGCAACATGTGTGACATGATTCTCATTCCTTGAGAGGAACATCAAAGCTACCATCCTGAGAGAAACATAAGTAGTAAGGAGTCCCAATCGTAGCTCTATGCCTCCACACAATGTAGGAACATACTTATAGTGTATGTAATGATCAAGACGGACCCATACTTAGCCAAACATGCATTACGTTCTCCACGGGACTATGAGGAGCAACATGTGTGACATGATTCTCATTCCTTGAGAGGAACATCAAAGCTACCATCCTGAGAGAAACATAAGTAGTAAGGAGTCCCAATCGTAGCTCTATGCCTCCACACAATGTAGAAACATACTTGTAGTGTATGTAATGATCAAGACGGACCCATACTTAGCCAAACATGCATTAGGTTCTCCACAAGACTATGAGGAGCAACATGTGTGACATGATTCTCATTCCTTGAGAGGAACATCAAAGCTACCATCCTGAGAGAAACATAAGTAGTAAGGAGTCCCAATCGTAGCTTCATGCCTCCACACAATGTAGGAACATACTTGTAGTGTATGTAATGATCAAGACGGACCCATACTTAGCCAAACATGCATTAGGTTCTCCACGGGACTATGAGGAGCAACATGTGTGACATGATTCTCATTCCTTGAGAGGAACATCAAATCTACCATTCTGAGAGAAACATAAGTAGTAAGGAGTCCCAATCGTAGCTCTATGCCTCCACACAATGTAGAAACATACTTGTAGTGTATGTAATGATCAAGACGGACCCATACTTAGCCAAACATGCATTAGGTTCTCCATGGGACTATGAGGAGCAACATGTGTGACATGATTCTCATTCCTTGAGAGGAACATCAAAGCTACCATTCTGAGAGAAACATAAGTAGTAAGGAGTCCCAATCGTAGCTCTATGCCTCCACACAATGTAGAAACATACTTGTAGTGTATGTAATGATCAAGACGGACCCATACTTAGCCAAACATGCATTAGGTTCTCCACAAGACTATGAGGAGCAACATGTGTGACATGATTCTCATTCCTTGAGAGGAACATCCAAGCTACCATCCTGAGAGAAACATAAGTAGTAAGGAGTCCCAATCGTAGCTCCATGCCTCCACACAATGTAGAAACATACTTGTAGTGTATGTAATGATCAAGACGGACCCATACTTAGCCAAACATGCATTAGGTTCTCCACGGGACTATGAGGAGCAACATGTGTGATATGATTCTCATTCCTTGAGAGGAACATCAAATCTACCATTCTGAGAGAAACATAAGTAGTAAGGAGTCCCAATCGTAGCTCCATGCCTCCACACAATGTAGGAACATACTTGTAGTGTATGTAATGATCAAGACGGACCCATACTTAGCCAAACATGCATTAGGTTCTCCACGGGACTATGAGGAGCAACATGTGTGACATGATTCTCATTCCTTGAGTGGAACATCAAAGCTACCATTCTGAGAGAAACATAAGTAGTAAGGAGTCCCAATCGTAGCTCTATGCCTCCACACAATGTAGAAACATACTTGTAGTGTATGTAATGATCAAGACGGACCCATACTTAGCCAAACATGCATTAGGTTCTCCATGGGACTATGAGGACCAACATGTGTGACATGATTCTCATTCCTTGAGAGGAACATCAAAGCTACCATCCTGAGAGAAACATAAGTAGTAAGGAGTCCCAATCGTAGCTCTATGCCTCCACACAATGTAGGAACATAATTGTAGTGTATGTAATGATCAAGACGGACCCATACTTAGCCAAACATGCATTAGGTTCTCCACGGGACTATGAGGAGCAACATGTGTGACATGATTCTCATTCATTGAGAGGAACATCAAAGCTACCATCCTGAGAGAAACAGAAGTAGTAAGGAGTCCCAATCGTAGCTCTATGGCTCCACACAATGTAGAAACATACTTGTAGTGTATGTAAAGATCAAGACGGATCCATACTTAGCCAAACATGCATTAGGTTCTCCATGGGACTATGAGGAGCAACATGTGTGACATGATTCTCATTCCTTGAGAGGAACATCAAAGTTACCATCCTGAGAGAAACATAAGTAGTAAGGAGTCCCAATCGTAGCTCTATGGCTCCACACAATGTAGAAACATACTTGTAGTGTATGTAATGATCAAGACGGACCCATACTTATCCAAACATGCATTAGGTTCTCCATGGGACTATGAGGAGCAACATGTGTGACATGATTCTCATTCCTTGAGAGGCACATCAAAGCTACCATCCTGAGAGAAACATAAGTAGTAAGGAGTCCCAATCGTAGCTCTATACCTCCACACAATGTAGAAACATACATGTACTGTATGTAATGATCAAGACGGATCCATACTTAGCCAAACATGCATTAGGTTCTCCACGGGACTATGAGGAGCAACCTGTGTGACATGATTCTCATTCCTTGAGAGGAACATCAAAGCTACCATCCTGAGAGAAACATAAGTAGTAAGGAGTCCCAATCGTAGCTCTATGCCTCCACACAATGTAGAAACATACTTGTAGTGTATGTAATGATCAAGACGGACCCATACTTAGCCAAACATGCATTAGGATCTCCACAGGACTATGAGGAGCAACATGTGTGACATGATTCTCATTCCTTGAGAGGAACATCAAAGCTACCATCCTGAGAGAAACATAAGTAGTAAGGAGTCCCAATCGTAGCTCTATGCCTCCACACAATGTAGAAACATACTTGTAGTGTATGTAATGATCAAGACGGACCCATACTTAGCCAAACATGCATTAGGTTCTCCACAAGACTATGAGGAGCAACATGTGTGACATGATTCTCATTCCTTGAGAGGAACATCAAAGCTACCATCCTGAGAGAAACATAAGTAGTAAGGAGTCCCAATCGTAGCTCCATGCCTCCACACAATGTAGGAACATACTTGTAGTGTATGTAATGATCAAGACGGACCCATACTTAGCCAAACATGCATTAGGTTCTCCACGGGACTATGAGGAGCAACATGTGTGATATGATTCTCATTCCTTGAGAGGAACATCAAATCTACCATTCTGAGAGAAACATAAGTAGTAAGGAGTCCCAATCGTAGCTCCATGCCTCCACACAATGTAGGAACATACTTGTAGTGTATGTAATGATCAAGACGGACCCATACTTAGCCAAACATGCATTAGGTTCTCCACGGGACTATGAGGAGCAACATGTGTGACATGATTCTCATTCCTTGAGTGGAACATCAAAGCTACCATTCTGAGAGAAACATAAGTAGTAAGGAGTCCCAATCGTAGCTCTATGCCTCCACACAATGTAGAAACATACTTGTAGTGTATGTAATGATCAAGACGGACCCATACTTAGCCAAACATGCATTAGGTTCTCCATGGGACTATGAGGACCAACATGTGTGACATGATTCTCATTCCTTGAGAGGAACATCAAATCTACCATTCTGAGAGAAACATAAGTAGTAAGGAGTCCCAATCGTAGCTCTATGCCTCCACACAATGTAGAAACATACTTGTAGTGTATGTAATGATCAAGACGGACCCATACTTAGCCAAACATGCATTAGGTTCTCCATGGGACTATGAGGAGCAACATGTGTGACATGATTCTCATTCCTTGAGAGGAACATCAAAGCTACCATTCTGAGAGAAACATAAGTAGTAAGGAGTCCCAATCGTAGCTCTATGCCTCCACACAATGTAGAAACATACTTGTAGTGTATGTAATGATCAAGACGGACCCATACTTAGCCAAACATGCATTAGGTTCTCCACAAGACTATGAGGAGCAACATGTGTGACATGATTCTCATTCCTTGAGAGGAACATCCAAGCTACCATCCTGAGAGAAACATAAGTAGTAAGGAGTCCCAATCGTAGCTCCATGCCTCCACACAATGTAGAAACATACTTGTAGTGTATGTAATGATCAAGACGGACCCATACTTAGCCAAACATGCATTAGGTTCTCCACGGGACTATGAGGAGCAACATGTGTGATATGATTCTCATTCCTTGAGAGGAACATCAAATCTACCATTCTGAGAGAAACATAAGTAGTAAGGAGTCCCAATCGTAGCTCCATGCCTCCACACAATGTAGGAACATACTTGTAGTGTATGTAATGATCAAGACGGACCCATACTTAGCCAAACATGCATTAGGTTCTCCACGGGACTATGAGGAGCAACATGTGTGACATGATTCTCATTCCTTGAGTGGAACATCAAAGCTACCATTCTGAGAGAAACATAAGTAGTAAGGAGTCCCAATCGTAGCTCTATGCCTCCACACAATGTAGAAACATACTTGTAGTGTATGTAATGATCAAGACGGACCCATACTTAGCCAAACATGCATTAGGTTCTCCATGGGACTATGAGGACCAACATGTGTGACATGATTCTCATTCCTTGAGAGGAACATCAAAGCTACCATCCTGAGAGAAACATAAGTAGTAAGGAGTCCCAATCGTAGCTCTATGCCTCCACACAATGTAGGAACATAATTGTAGTGTATGTAATGATCAAGACGGACCCATACTTAGCCAAACATGCATTAGGTTCTCCACGGGACTATGAGGAGCAACATGTGTGACATGATTCTCATTCATTGAGAGGAACATCAAAGCTACCATCCTGAGAGAAACAGAAGTAGTAAGGAGTCCCAATCGTAGCTCTATGGCTCCACACAATGTAGAAACATACTTGTAGTGTATGTAAAGATCAAGACGGATCCATACTTAGCCAAACATGCATTAGGTTCTCCATGGGACTATGAGGAGCAACATGTGTGACATGATTCTCATTCCTTGAGAGGAACATCAAAGTTACCATCCTGAGAGAAACATAAGTAGTAAGGAGTCCCAATCGTAGCTCTATGGCTCCACACAATGTAGAAACATACTTGTAGTGTATGTAATGATCAAGACGGACCCATACTTATCCAAACATGCATTAGGTTCTCCATGGGACTATGAGGAGCAACATGTGTGACATGATTCTCATTCCTTGAGAGGCACATCAAAGCTACCATCCTGAGAGAAACATAAGTAGTAAGGAGTCCCAATCGTAGCTCTATACCTCCACACAATGTAGAAACATACATGTACTGTATGTAATGATCAAGACGGATCCATACTTAGCCAAACATGCATTAGGTTCTCCACGGGACTATGAGGAGCAACCTGTGTGACATGATTCTCATTCCTTGAGAGGAACATCAAAGCTACCATCCTGAGAGAAACATAAGTAGTAAGGAGTCCCAATCGTAGCTCTATGCCTCCACACAATGTAGAAACATACTTGTAGTGTATGTAATGATCAAGACGGACCCATACTTAGCCAAACATGCATTAGGATCTCCACAGGACTATGAGGAGCAACATGTGTGACATGATTCTCATTCCTTGAGAGGAACATCAAAGCTACCATCCTGAGAGAAACATAAGTAGTAAGGAGTCCCAATCGTAGCTCTATGCCTCCACACAATGTAGAAACATACTTGTAGTGTATGTAATGATCAAGACGGACCCATACTTAGCCAAACATGCATTAGGTTCTCCACAAGACTATGAGGAGCAACATGTGTGACATGATTCTCATTCCTTGAGAGGAACATCAAAGCTACCATCCTGAGAGAAACATAAGTAGTAAGGAGTCCCAATCGTAGCTCCATGCCTCCACACAATGTAGGAACATACTTGTAGTGTATGTAATGATCAAGACGGACCCATACTTAGCCAAACATGCATTAGGTTCTCCACGGGACTATGAGGAGCAACATGTGTGATATGATTCTCATTCCTTGAGAGGAACATCAAATCTACCATTCTGAGAGAAACATAAGTAGTAAGGAGTCCCAATCGTAGCTCCATGCCTCCACACAATGTAGGAACATACTTGTAGTGTATGTAATGATCAAGACGGACCCATACTTAGCCAAACATGCATTAGGTTCTCCACGGGACTATGAGGAGCAACATGTGTGACATGATTCTCATTCCTTGAGTGGAACATCAAAGCTACCATTCTGAGAGAAACATAAGTAGTAAGGAGTCCCAATCGTAGCTCTATGCCTCCACACAATGTAGAAACATACTTGTAGTGTATGTAATGATCAAGACGGACCCATACTTAGCCAAACATGCATTAGGTTCTCCATGGGACTATGAGGACCAACATGTGTGACATGATTCTCATTCCTTGAGAGGAACATCAAAGCTACCATCCTGAGAGAAACATAAGTAGTAAGGAGTCCCAATCGTAGCTCTATGCCTCCACACAATGTAGGAACATAATTGTAGTGTATGTAATGATCAAGACGGACCCATACTTAGCCAAACATGCATTAGGTTCTCCACGGGACTATGAGGAGCAACATGTGTGACATGATTCTCATTCATTGAGAGGAACATCAAAGCTACCATCCTGAGAGAAACAGAAGTAGTAAGGAGTCCCAATCGTAGCTCTATGGCTCCACACAATGTAGAAACATACTTGTAGTGTATGTAAAGATCAAGACGGATCCATACTTAGCCAAACATGCATTAGGTTCTCCATGGGACTATGAGGAGCAACATGTGTGACATGATTCTCATTCCTTGAGAGGAACATCAAAGTTACCATCCTGAGAGAAACATAAGTAGTAAGGAGTCCCAATCGTAGCTCTATGGCTCCACACAATGTAGAAACATACTTGTAGTGTATGTAATGATCAAGACGGACCCATACTTATCCAAACATGCATTAGGTTCTCCATGGGACTATGAGGAGCAACATGTGTGACATGATTCTCATTCCTTGAGAGGCACATCAAAGCTACCATCCTGAGAGAAACATAAGTAGTAAGGAGTCCCAATCGTAGCTCTATACCTCCACACAATGTAGAAACATACATGTACTGTATGTAATGATCAAGACGGATCCATACTTAGCCAAACATGCATTAGGTTCTCCACGGGACTATGAGGAGCAACCTGTGTGACATGATTCTCATTCCTTGAGAGGAACATCAAAGCTACCATCCTGAGAGAAACATAAGTAGTAAGGAGTCCCAATCGTAGCTCTATGCCTCCACACAATGTAGAAACATACTTGTAGTGTATGTAATGATCAAGACGGACCCATACTTAGCCAAACATGCATTAGGATCTCCACAGGACTATGAGGAGCAACATGTGTGACATGATTCTCATTCCTTGAGAGGAACATCAAAGCTACCATCCTGAGAGAAACATAAGTAGTAAGGAGTCCCAATCGTAGCTCTATGCCTCCACACAATGTAGAAACATACTTGTAGTGTATGTAATGATCAAGACGGACCCATACTTAGCCAAACATGCATTAGGTTCTCCACAAGACTATGAGGAGCAACATGTGTGACATGATTCTCATTCCTTGAGAGGAACATCAAAGCTACCATCCTGAGAGAAACATAAGTAGTAAGGAGTCCCAATCGTAGCTCCATGCCTCCACACAATGTAGGAACATACTTGTAGTGTATGTAATGATCAAGACGGACCCATACTTAGCCAAACATGCATTAGGTTCTCCACGGGACTATGAGGAGCAACATGTGTGACATGATTCTCATTCCTTGAGAGGAACATCAAAGCTACCATTCTGAGAGAAACATAAGTAGTAAGGAGTCCCAATCGTAGCTCTATGCCTCCACACAATGTAGAAACATACTTGTAGTGTATGTAATGATCAAGACGGACCCATACTTAGTCAAACATGCATTAGGTTCTCCATGGGACTATGAGGACCAACATGTGTGACATGATTCTCATTCCTTGAGAGGAACATCAAAGCTACCATTCTGAGAGAAACATAAGTAGTAAGGAGTCCCAATCGTAGCTCTATGCCTCCACACAATGTAGGAACATACTTGTAGTGTATGTAATGATCAAGACGGACCCATACTTAGCCAAACATGCATTAGGTTCTCCACGGGACTATGAGGAGCAACATGTGTGACATGATTCTCATTCATTGAGAGGAACATCAAAGCTACCATCCTGAGAGAAACAGAAGTAGTAAGGAGTCCCAATCGTAGCTCTATGGCTCCACACAATGTAGAAACATACTTGTAGTGTATGTAAAGATCAAGACGGATCCATACTTAGCCAAACATGCATTAGGTTCTCCATGGGACTATGAGGAGCAACATGTGTGACATGATTCTCATTCCTTGAGAGGAACATCAAAGTTACCATCCTGAGAGAAACATAAGTAGTAAGGAGTCCCAATCGTAGCTCTATGGCTCCACACAATGTAGAAACATACTTGTAGTGTATGTAATGATCAAGACGGACCCATACTTAGCCAAACATGCATTAGGTTCTCCATGGGACTATGAGGAGCAACATGTGTGACATGATTCTCATTCCTTGAGAGGAACATCAAAGCTACCATCCTGAGAGAAACATAAGTAGTAAGGAGTCCCAATCGTAGCTCTATGCCTCCACACAATGTAGAAACATACATGTACTGTATGTAATGATCAAGACGGATCCATACTTAGCCAAACATGCATTAGGTTCTCCACGGGACTATGAGGAGCAACCTGTGTGACATGATTCTCGTTCCTTGAGAGGAACATCAAAGCTACCATCCTGAGAGAAACATAAGTAGTAAGGAGTCCCAATCGTAGCTCTATGCCTCCACACAATGTAGAAACATACTTGTAGTGTATGTAATGATCAAGACGGACCCATACTTAGCCAAACATGCATTAGGATCTCCACAGGACTATGAGGAGCAACATGTGTGACATGATTCTCATTCCTTGAGAGGAACATCAAAGCTACCATCCTGAGAGAAACATAAGTAGTAAGGAGTCCCAATCGTAGCTCTATGCCTCCACACAATGTAGGAACATACTTGTAGTGTATGTAATGATCAAGACGGACCCATACTTAGCCAAACATGCATTAGGTTCTCCACGGGACTATGAGGAGCAACATGTGTGACATGATTCTCATTCCTTGAGAGGAACATCAAAGCTACCATTCTGAGAGAAACATAAGTAGTAAGGAGTCCCAATCGTAGCTCTATGCCTCCACACAATGTAGAAACATACTTGTAGTGTATGTAATGATCAAGACGGACCCATACTTAGCCAAACATGCATTAGGTTCTCCACGGGACTATGAGGAGCAACATGTGTGACATGATTCTCATTCCTTGAGAGGAACATCAAAGCTACCATCCTGAGAGACACATAAGTAGTAAGGAGTCCCAATCGTAGCTCTATGGCTCCACACAATGTAGAAACATACTTGTAGTGTATGTAATGATCAAGACGGATCCATACTTAGCCAAACATGCATTAGGTTCTCCACGGGACTATGAGGAGCAACATGTGTGACATGATTCTCATTCCTTGAGAGGAACATCAAAGTTACCATCCTGAGAGAAACATAAGTAGTAAGGAGTCCCAATCGTAGCTCTATGCCTCAACACAATGTAGAAACATACTTGTAGTGTATGTAATGATCAAGTCGGACCCATACTTAGCCAAACATGCATTAGGTTCTCCACATGACTATGAGGAGCAACATGTGTGACATGATTCTCATTCCTTGAGAGGAACATCAAAGCTACCATCCTGAGAGAAACATAAGTAGTAAGGAGTCCCAATCGTAGCTCTATGCCTCCACACAATGTAGGAACATACTTGTAGTGTATGTAATGATCAAGACGGACCCATACTTAGCCAAACATGCATTAGGTTCTCCACGGGACTATGAGGAGCAACATGTGTGACATGATTCTCATTCCTTGAGAGGAACATCAAAGCTACCATTCTGAGAGAAACATAAGTAGTAAGGAGTCCCAATCGTAGCTCTATGCCTCCACACAATGTAGAAACATACTTGTAGTGTATGTAATGATCAAGACGGACCCATACTTAGCCAAACATGCATTAGGTTCTCCACGGGACTATGAGGAGCAACATGTGTGACATGATTCTCATTCCTGGAGAGGAACATCAAAGCTACCATTCTGAGAGAAACAAAAGTAGTAAGGAGTCCCAATCGTAGCTCTATGCCACCACACAATGTAGAAACATACTTGTAGTGTATGTAATGATCAAGACGGATCCATACTTAGCCAAACATGCATTAGGTTCTCCATGGGACTATGAGGAGCAACATGTGTGACATGATTCTCATTCCTTGAGAGGAACATCAAAGTTACCATCCTGAGAGAAACATAAGTAGTAAGGAGTCCCAATCGTAGCTCTATGGCTCCACACAATGTAGAAACATACTTGTAGTGTATGTAATGATCAAGACGGACCCATACTTAGCCAGACATGCATTAGGTTCTCCATGGGACTATGAGGAGCAACATGTGTGACATGATTCTCATTCCTTGGGAGGAACATCAAAACTACCATCCTAGAGAAACATAAGTAGTAAGGAGTTCCAATAGTAGCTCTATGCCTCCACACATCGTAGGAACATACTTGTAGTTTATATAATGATCTAGACGGAGCCATACTTAGCCAAACATGCATTACGTTCTCCACGGGACTATGAGGAGCAACATGTGTGACGTGACTCTCATTCCTTGTTAGGAACATCAAAGCTACCATCCTAGAGAAACGGAAGTAGTAAGGAGTCGCAATCGTAGTTCTATGCCTCGACACATTGTAGAAACATACTTGTAGTGTATATAATGATCTAGACTGACCCATACTTACCTAAACATGCATTAGGTTCTCCACGGGACTATGAGGAGCAACATGTATGACATGATTCTCATTCCTTGGGAGGAACATCAAAACTACCATCCTAGAGAAACAGAAGTAGTAAGGAGTCCCAATAGTAGCTCTATGCCTCCACACATTGTAGGAACATACTTGTAGTGTATATAATGAGCTATACCGACCCATACTTAGCCAAACATGCATTAGGTTCTCCACGGGACTATGAGGAGCAACATGTGTGACATGATTCTCATTCCTTGTTAGGAACATCAAAGCTACCATCCTAGAGAAACAGAGGTAGTAAGGAATCCCAATCGTAGCTCTATCCTTCCACACATTGTAGGAACATACTTGTAGTGTATATAATGAGCTAGACTGACCCATACTTAGCCAAACATGCATTAGGTTCTCCACGGGACTATGAGGAGCAACATGTGTGACATGATTCTCATTCTTTGTTAGGAACATCAA
The DNA here is from genome assembly GCA_026724425.1 of Erythrophleum ivorense. NCBI lineage: Eukaryota > Viridiplantae > Streptophyta > Magnoliopsida > Fabales > Fabaceae > Erythrophleum > Erythrophleum ivorense. The sequence continues at coordinate 8,939,708 of JAIUCV010000066.1, read as the reverse complement.
AGCTACCATCCTAGAGAAACAGAAGTAGTAAGGAGTTCCAATAGTAGCTCTATGCCTCCACACATTGTAGGAACATACTTGTAGTGTATATAATGAACTAGACTGACCCATACTTAGCCAAACATGCATTAGGTTCTCTACGGGACTATGAGGAGCAACATATGTGACATGATTCTCATTCCTTGTTAGGAACATCAAAGCTACCATCCTAGAGAAACATAACTAGTAAGGAGTTCCAATAGTAGATCTATGCCTCCACACATTGTAGGAACATACTTGTAGTGTATATAATGATCCAGACGGACCCATACTTACCCAAACATGCATTAGGTTCTCCACGGGACTATGAGAAGCAACATGTGTGACATGATTCTCATTCCTTGGGAGGAACATCAAAACTACCATCCTAGAGAAACATAAGTAGTAAGGAGTTCCAATAGTAGCTCTATGCCTCCACACATCGTAGGAACATACTTGTAGTGTATATAATGATCTAGACGGACCCATACTTAGCCAAACATGCATTAGGTTCTCCACGGGACTATGAGGAGCAACATGTGTGACATGATTCTCATTCCTTGAGAGGAACATCAAAGCTACCATCCTGAGAGAAACATAAGTAGTAAGGAGTCCCAATCGTAGCTCTATGGCTCCACACAATGTAGAAACATACTTGTAGTGTATGTAATGATCAAGACGGATCCATACTTAGCCAAACATGCATTAGGTTCTCCATGGGGCTATGAGGAGCAACATGTGTGACATGATTCTCATTCCTTGAGAGGAACATCAAAGTTACCATCCTGAGAGAAACATAAGTAGTAAGGAGTCCCAATCGTAGCTCTATGGCTCCACACAATGTAGAAACATACTTGTAGTGTATGTAATGATCAAGACGGACCCATACTTAGCCAAACATGCATTAGGTTCTCCACAAGACTATGAGGAGCAACATGATTCTCATTCCTTGATAGGAACATCAAAGCTACCATCCTGAGATAAACATAAGTAGTAAGGAGTCCCAATCGTAGCTCCATGCCTCCACACAATGTAGGAACATACTTGTAGTGTATGTAATGATCAAGACGGACCCATACTTAGCCAAACATGCATTAGGTTCTCCACGGGACTATGAGGAGCAACATGTGTGACATGATTCTCATTCCTTGAGAGGAACATCAAAGTTACCATCATGAGAGAAATATAAGTAGTAAGGAGTTCCAATAGTAGCTCTATGCCTCCACACATCGTAGGAACATACTTGTAGTGTATATAATGATCTAGACGGACCCATACTTAGCCAAACATGCATTAGGTTCTCCACGGGACTATGAGGAGCAACATGTGTGACATGATTCTCATTCCTTGAGAGGAACATCAAAGCTACCATCCTGAGAGAAACATAAGTAGTAAGGAGTCCCAATCGTAGCTCTATGCCTCCACACAATGTAGAAACATACTTGTAGTGTATGTAATGATCAAGACGGACCCATACTTAGCCAAACATGCATTAGGTTGTCCACAAGACTATGAGGAGCAACATGTGTGACATGATTCTCATTCCTTGAGAGGAACATCAAAGCTACCATCCTGAGAGAAACATAAGTAGTAAGGAGTCCCAATCGTAGCTCCATGCCTCCACACAATGTAGGAACATACTTGTAGTGTATGTAATGATCAAGACGGACCCATACTTAGCCAAACATGCATTAGGTTCTCCACGGACTATGAGGAGCAACATGTGTGACATGATTCTCATTCCTTGAGAGGAACATCAAATCTACCATTCTGAGAGAAACATAAGTAGTAAGGAGTCCCAATCGTAGCTCTATGCCTCCACACAATGTAGAAACATACTTGTAGTGTATGTAATGATCAAGACGGACCCATACTTAGCCAAACATGCATTAGGTTCTCCATGGGACTATGAGGAGCAACATGTGTGACATGATTCTCATTCCTTGAGAGGAACATCAAAGCTACCATCCTGAGAGAAACATAAGTAGTAAGGAGTCCTAATCGTAGCTCTATGCCTCCACACAATGTAGAAACATACATGTAGTGTATGTAATGATCAAGACGGATCCATACTTAGCCAAACATGCATTAGGTTCTCCACGGGACTCTGAGGAGCAACATGTGTGACATGATTCTCATTCCTTGAGAGGAACATCAAAGCTACCATCCTGAGAGAAACATAAGTAGTAAGGAGTCCCAATCGTAGCTCTATGGCTCCACACAATGTAGAAACATAATTGTAGTGTATGTAATGATCAAGACGGATCCATACTTAGCCAAACATGCATTAGGTTCTCCACGGGACTATGAGGAGCAACATGTGTGACATGATTCTCATTCCTTGAGAGGAACATCAAAGTTACCATCCTGAGAGAAACATAAGTAGTAAGGAGTCCCAATCGTAGCTCTATGGCTCCACACAATGTAGAAACATACTTGTAGTGTATGTAATGATCAAGACGGACCCATACTTAGCCAAACATGCATTAGGTTCTCTATGGGACTATGAGGAGCAACATGTGTGACATGATTCTCATTCCTTGAGAGGAACATCAAAGTTACTATCCTGAGAGAAACATAAGTAGTAAGGAGTCCCAATCGTAGCTCTATGGCTCCACACAATGTAGAAACATACTTGTAGTGTATGTAACGATCAAGACGGACCCATACTTAGCCAAACATGCATTAGGTTCTCTATGGGACTATGAGGAGCAACATGTGTGACATGATTCTCATTCCTTGAGAGGAACATCAAAGCTACCATCCTGAGAGAAACATAAGTAGTAAGGAGTCCTAATCGTAGCTCTATGCCTCCACACAATGTAGAAACATACATGTAGTGTATGTAATGATCAAGACGGATCCATACTTAGCCAAACATGCATTAGGTTCTCCACGGGACTATGAGGAGCAACATGTGTGACATGATTCTCATTCCTTGAGAGGAACATCAAAGCTACCATCCTGAGAGAAACATAAGTAGTAAGGAGTCCCAATCGTAGCTCTATGCCTCCACACAATGTAGAAACATACTTGTAGTGTATGTAATGATCAAGACGGACCCATACTTAGCCAAACATGCATTAGGATCTCCACAGGACTATGAGGAGCAACATGTGTGACATGATTCTCATTCCTTGAGAGGAACATCAAAGCTACAATCCTGAGAGAAACATAAGTAGTAAGGAGTCCCAATCGTAGCTCTATGCCTCCACACAATGTAGAAACATACTTGTAGTGTATGTAATGATCAAGACGGACCCATACTTAGCCAAACATGCATTAGGTTCTCCACAAGACTATGAGGAGCAACATGTGTGACATGATTCTCATTCCTTGAGAGTAACATCAAAGCTACCATCCTGAGAGAAACATAAGTAGTAAGGAGTCCCAATCGTAGCTCCATGCCTCCACACAATGTAGGAACATACTTGTAGTGTATGTAATGATCAAGACGGACCCATACTTAGCCAAACATGCATTAGGTTCTCCACGGGACTATGAGGAGCAACATGTGTGACATGATTCTCATTCCTTGAGTGGAACATCAAAGCTACCATTCTGAGAGAAACATAAGTAGTAAGGAGTCCCAATCGTAGCTCTATGCCTCCACACAATGTAGAAACATACTTGTAGTGTATGTAATGATCAAGACGGACCCATACTTAGCCAAACATGCATTAGGTTCTCCATGGGACTATGAGGACCAACATGTGTGACATGATTCTCATTCCTTGAGAGGAACATCAAAGCTACCATCCTGAGAGAAACATAAGTAGTAAGGAGTCCCAATCGTAGCTCTATGCCTCCACACAATGTAGGAACATACTTGTAGTGTATGTAATGATCAAGACGGACCCATACTTAGCCAAACATGCATTAGGTTCTCCACGGGACTATGAGGAGCAACATGTGTGACATGATTCTCATTCATTGAGAGGAACATCAAAGCTACCATCCTGAGAGAAACAGAAGTAGTAAGGAGTCCCAATCGTAGCTCTATGGCTCCACACAATGTAGAAACATACTTGTAGTGTATGTAAAGATCAAGACGGATCCATACTTAGCCAAACATGCATTAGGTTCTCCATGGGACTATGAGGAGCAACATGTGTGACATGATTCTCATTCCTTGAGAGGAACATCAAAGTTACCATCCTGAGAGAAACATAAGTAGTAAGGAGTCCCAATCGTAGCTCTATGGCTCCACACAATGTAGAAACATACTTGTAGTGTATGTAATGATCAAGACGGACCCATACTTAGCCAAACATGCATTAGGTTCTCCATGGGACTATGAGGAGCAACATGTGTGACATGATTCTCATTCCTTGAGAGGAACATCAAAGCTACCATCCTGAGAGAAACATAAGTAGTAAGGAGTCCCAATCGTAGCTCTATGCCTCCACACAATGTAGAAACATACATGTACTGTATGTAATGATCAAGACGGATCCATACTTAGCCAAACATGCATTAGGTTCTCCACGGGACTATGAGGAGCAACCTGTGTGACATGATTCTCGTTCCTTGAGAGGAACATCAAAGCTACCATCCTGAGAGAAACATAAGTAGTAAGGAGTCCCAATCGTAGCTCTATGCCTCCACACAATGTAGAAACATACTTGTAGTGTATGTAATGATCAAGACGGACCCATACTTAGCCAAACATGCATTAGGATCTCCACAGGACTATGAGCAGCAACATGTGTGACATGATTCTCATTCCTTGAGAGGAACATCAAAGCTACCATCCTGAGAGAAACATAAGTAGTAAGGAGTCCCAATCGTAGCTCTATGCCTCCACACAATGTAGGAACATACTTGTAGTGTATGTAATGATCAAGACGGACCCATACTTAGCCAAACATGCATTAGGTTCTCTACGGGACTATGAGGAGCAACATGTGTGACATGATTCTCATTCCTTGAGAGGAACATCAAAGCTACCATTCTGAGAGAAACATAAGTAGTAAGGAGTCCCAATTGTAGCTCTATGCCTCCACACAATGTAGAAACATACTTGTAGTGTATGTAATGATCAAGACGGACCCATACTTAGCCAAACATGCATTAGGTTCTCCACGGGACTATGAGGAGCAACATGTGTGACATGATTCTCATTCCTTGAGAGGAACATCAAAGCTACCATCCTGAGAGACACATAAGTAGTAAGGAGTCCCAATCGTAGCTCTATGGCTCCACACAATGTAGAAACATACTTGTAGTGTATGTAATGATCAAGACGGATTCATACTTAGCCAAACATGCATTAGGTTCTCCACGGGACTATAAGGAGCAACATGTGTGACATGATTCTCATTCCTTGAGAGGAACATCAAAGTTACCATCCTGAGAGAAACATAAGTAGTAAGGAGTCCCAATCGTAGCTCTATGCCTCAACACAATGTAGAAACATACTTGTAGTGTATGTAATGATCAAGTCGGACCCATACTTAGCCAAACATGCATTAGGTTCTCCACGGGACTATGAGGAGCAACATGTGTGACATGATTCTCATTCCTTGAGAGGAACATCAAAGCTACCATTCTGAGAGAAACATAAGTAGTAAGGAGTCCCAATCGTAGCTCTATGCCTCCACACAATGTAGAAACATACTTGTAGTGTATGTAATGATCAAGACGGACCCATACTTAGCCAAACATGCATTAGGTTCTCCATGGGACTATGAGGAGCAACATGTGTGACATGATTCTCATTCCTTGAGAGGAACATCAAAGCTACCATCCTGAGAGAAACATAAGTAGTAAGGAGTCCCAATCGTAGCTCTATGCCTCCACACAATGTAGAAACATACATGTACTGTATGTAATGATCAAGACGGATCCATACTTAGCCAAACATGCATTAGGTTCTCCACGGGACTATGAGGAGCAACCTGTGTGACATGATTCTCGTTCCTTGAGAGGAACATCAAAGCTACCATCCTGAGAGAAACATAAGTAGTAAGGAGTCCCAATCGTAGCTCTATGCCTCCACACAATGTAGAAACATACTTGTAGTGTATGTAATGATCAAGACGGACCCATACTTAGCCAAACATGCATTAGGATCTCCACAGGACTATGAGGAGCAACATGTGTGACATGATTCTCATTCCTTGAGAGGAACATCAAAGCTACCATCCTGAGAGAAACATAAGTAGTAAGGAGTCCCAATCGTAGCTCTATGCCTCCACACAATGTAGGAACATACTTGTAGTGTATGTAATGATCAAGACGGACCCATACTTAGCCAAACATGCATTAGGTTCTCCACGGGACTATGAGGAGCAACATGTGTGACATGATTCTCATTCCTTGAGAGGAACATCAAAGCTACCATTCTGAGAGAAACATAAGTAGTAAGGAGTCCCAATCGTAGCTCTATGCCTCCACACAATGTAGAAACATACTTGTAGTGTATGTAATGATCAAGACGGACCCATACTTAGCCAAACATGCATTAGGTTCTCCACGGGACTATGAGGAGCAACATGTGTGACATGATTCTCATTCCTTGAGAGGAACATCAAAGCTACCATCCTGAGAGACACATAAGTAGTAAGGAGTCCCAATCGTAGCTCTATGGCTCCACACAATGTAGAAACATACTTGTAGTGTATGTAATGATCAAGACGGATCCATACTTAGCCAAACATGCATTAGGTTCTCCACGGGACTATAAGGAGCAACATGTGTGACATGATTCTCATTCCTTGAGAGGAACATCAAAGTTACCATCCTGAGAGAAACATAAGTAGTAAGGAGTCCCAATCGTAGCTCTATGCCTCAACACAATGTAGAAACATACTTGTAGTGTATGTAATGATCAAGTCGGACCCATACTTAGCCAAACATGCATTAGGTTCTCCACATGACTATGAGGAGCAACATGTGTGACATGATTCTCATTCCTTGAGAGGAACATCAAAGCTACCATCCTGAGAGAAACATAAGTAGTAAGGAGTCCCAATCGTAGCTCTATGCCTCCACACAATGTAGGAACATACTTGTAGTGTATGTAATGATCAAGACGGACCCATACTTAGCCAAACATGCATTAGGTTCTCCACGGGACTATGAGGAGCAACATGTGTGACATGATTCTCATTCCTTGAGAGGAACATCAAAGCTACCATCCTGAGAGAAACATAAGTAGTAAGGAGTCCCAATCGTAGCTCTATGCCTCCACACAATGTAGAAACATACATGTACTGTATGTAATGATCAAGACGGATCCATACTTAGCCAAACATGCATTAGGTTCTCCACAGGACTATGAGGAGCAACATGTGTGACATGATTCTCATTCCTTGAGAGGAACATCAAAGCTACCATCCTGAGAGAAACATAAGTAGTAAGGAGTCCCAATCGTAGCTCTATGCCTCCACACAATGTAGAAACATACTTGTAGTGTATGTAATGATCAAGACGGACCCATACTTAGCCAAACATGCATTAGGATCTCCACAGGACTATGAGGAGCAACATGTGTGACATGATTCTCATTCCTTGAGAGGAACATCAAAGCTACCATCCTGAGAGAAACATAAGTAGTAAGGAGTCCCAATCGTAGCTCTATGCCTCCACACAATGTAGGAACATACTTGTAGTGTATGTAATGATCAAGACGGACCCATACTTAGCCAAACATGCATTAGGTTCTCCACGGGACTATGAGGAGCAACATGTGTGACATGATTCTCATTCCTTGAGAGGAACATCAAAGCTACCATTCTGAGAGAAACATAAGTAGTAAGGAGTCCCAATCGTAGCTCTATGCCTCCACACAATGTAGAAACATACTTGTAGTGTATGTAATGATCAAGACGGACCCATACTTAGCCAAACATGCATTAGGTTCTCCACGGGACTATGAGGAGCAACATGTGTGACATGATTCTCATTCCTTGAGAGGAACATCAAAGCTACCATCCTGAGAGACACATAAGTAGTAAGGAGTCCCAATCGTAGCTCTATGGCTCCACACAATGTAGAAACATACTTGTAGTGTATGTAATGATCAAGACGGATCCATACTTAGCCAAACATGCATTAGGTTCTCCACGGGACTATAAGGAGCAACATGTGTGACATGATTCTCATTCCTTGAGAGGAACATCAAAGTTACCATCCTGAGAGAAACATAAGTAGTAAGGAGTCCCAATCGTAGCTCTATGCCTCAACACAATGTAGAAACATACTTGTAGTGTATGTAATGATCAAGTCGGACCCATACTTAGCCAAACATGCATTAGGTTCTCCACGGGACTATGAGGAGCAACATGTGTGACATGATTCTCATTCCTTGAGAGGAACATCAAAGCTACCATTCTGAGAGAAACATAAGTAGTAAGGAGTCCCAATCGTAGCTCTATGCCTCCACACAATGTAGAAACATACTTGTAGTGTATGTAATGATCAAGACGGACCCATACTTAGCCAAACATGCATTAGGTTCTCCATGGGACTATGAGGAGCAACATGTGTGACATGATTCTCATTCCTTGAGAGGAACATCAAAGCTACCATCCTGAGAGAAACATAAGTAGTAAGGAGTCCCAATCGTAGCTCTATGCCTCCACACAATGTAGAAACATACATGTACTGTATGTAATGATCAAGACGGATCCATACTTAGCCAAACATGCATTAGGTTCTCCACGGGACTATGAGGAGCAACCTGTGTGACATGATTCTCGTTCCTTGAGAGGAACATCAAAGCTACCATCCTGAGAGAAACATAAGTAGTAAGGAGTCCCAATCGTAGCTCTATGCCTCCACACAATGTAGAAACATACTTGTAGTGTATGTAATGATCAAGACGGACCCATACTTAGCCAAACATGCATTAGGATCTCCACAGGACTATGAGGAGCAACATGTGTGACATGATTCTCATTCCTTGAGAGGAACATCAAAGCTACCATCCTGAGAGAAACATAAGTAGTAAGGAGTCCCAATCGTAGCTCTATGCCTCCACACAATGTAGGAACATACTTGTAGTGTATGTAATGATCAAGACGGACCCATACTTAGCCAAACATGCATTAGGTTCTCCACGGGACTATGAGGAGCAACATGTGTGACATGATTCTCATTCCTTGAGAGGAACATCAAAGCTACCATTCTGAGAGAAACATAAGTAGTAAGGAGTCCCAATCGTAGCTCTATGCCTCCACACAATGTAGAAACATACTTGTAGTGTATGTAATGATCAAGACGGACCCATACTTAGCCAAACATGCATTAGGTTCTCCACGGGACTATGAGGAGCAACATGTGTGACATGATTCTCATTCCTTGAGAGGAACATCAAAGCTACCATCCTGAGAGACACATAAGTAGTAAGGAGTCCCAATCGTAGCTCTATGGCTCCACACAATGTAGAAACATACTTGTAGTGTATGTAATGATCAAGACGGATCCATACTTAGCCAAACATGCATTAGGTTCTCCACGGGACTATAAGGAGCAACATGTGTGACATGATTCTCATTCCTTGAGAGGAACATCAAAGTTACCATCCTGAGAGAAACATAAGTAGTAAGGAGTCCCAATCGTAGCTCTATGCCTCAACACAATGTAGAAACATACTTGTAGTGTATGTAATGATCAAGTCGGACCCATACTTAGCCAAACATGCATTAGGTTCTCCACATGACTATGAGGAGCAACATGTGTGACATGATTCTCATTCCTTGAGAGGAACATCAAAGCTACCATCCTGAGAGAAACATAAGTAGTAAGGAGTCCCAATCGTAGCTCTATGCCTCCACACAATGTAGGAACATACTTGTAGTGTATGTAATGATCAAGACGGACCCATACTTAGCCAAACATGCATTAGGTTCTCCACGGGACTATGAGGAGCAACATGTGTGACATGATTCTCATTCCTTGAGAGGAACATCAAAGCTACCATTCTGAGAGAAACATAAGTAGTAAGGAGTCCCAATCGTAGCTCTATGCCTCCACACAATGTAGAAACATACTTGTAGTGTATGTAATGATCAAGACGGACCCATACTTAGCCAAACATGCATTAGGTTCTCCACAGGACTATGAGGAGCAACATGTGTGACATGATTCTCATTCCTTGAGAGGAACATCAAAGCTACCATCCTGAGAGAAACATAAGTAGTAAGGAGTCCCAATCGTAGCTCTATGCCTCCACACAATGTAGAAACATACTTGTAGTGTATGTAATGATCAAGACGGACCCATACTTAGCCAAACATGCATTAGGTTCTCCACAGGACTATGAGGAGCAACATGTGTGACATGATTCTCATTCCTTGAGAGGAACATCAAAGCTACCATCCTGAGAGAAACATAAGTAGTAAGGAGTCCCAATCGTAGCTCTATGCCTCCACACAATGTAGGAACATACTTGTAGTGTATGTAATGATCAAGACGGACCCATACTTAGCCAAACATGCATTAGGTTCTCCACGGGACTATGAGGAGCAACATGTGTGACATGATTCTCATTCCTTGAGAGGAACATCAAAGCTACCATTATGAGAGAAACAAAAGTAGTAAGGAGTCCCAATCGTAGCTCTATGCCTCCACACAATGTAGAAACATACTTGTAGTGTATGTAATGATCAAGACGGACCCATACTTAGCCAAACATGCATTAGGTTCTCCATGGGACTATGAGGAGCAACATGTGTGACATGATTCTCATTCCTTGAGAGGAACATCAAAGTTACCATCCTGAGAGAAACATAAGTAGTAAGGAGTCCCAATCGTAGCTCTATGCCTCAACACAATGTAGAAACATACTTGTAGTGTATGTAATGATCAAGTCGGACCCATACTTAGCCAAACATGCATTAGGTTCTCCACGGGACTATGAGGAGCAACATGTGTGACATGATTCTCATTCCTTGAGAGGAACATCAAAGCTACCATTCTGAGAGAAACATAAGTAGTAAGGAGTCCCAATCGTAGCTCTATGCCTCCACACAATGTAGAAACATACTTGTAGTGTATGTAATGATCAAGACGGACCCATACTTAGCCAAACATGCATTAGGTTCTCCATGGGACTATGAGGAGCAACATGTGTGACATGATTCTCATTCCTTGAGAGGAACATCAAAGCTACCATCCTGAGAGAAACATAAGTAGTAAGGAGTCCCAATCGTAGCTCTATGCCTCCACACAATGTAGAAACATACATGTACTGTATGTAATGATCAAGACGGATCCATACTTAGCCAAACATGCATTAGGTTCTCCACGGGACTATGAGGAGCAACCTGTGTGACATGATTCTCGTTCCTTGAGAGGAACATCAAAGCTACCATCCTGAGAGAAACATAAGTAGTAAGGAGTCCCAATCGTAGCTCTATGCCTCCACACAATGTAGAAACATACTTGTAGTGTATGTAATGATCAAGACGGACCCATACTTAGCCAAACATGCATTAGGATCTCCACAGGACTATGAGGAGCAACATGTGTGACATGATTCTCATTCCTTGAGAGGAACATCAAAGCTACCATCCTGAGAGAAACATAAGTAGTAAGGAGTCCCAATCGTAGCTCTATGCCTCCACACAATGTAGGAACATACTTGTAGTGTATGTAATGATCAAGACGGACCCATACTTAGCCAAACATGCATTAGGTTCTCCACGGGACTATGAGGAGCAACATGTGTGACATGATTCTCATTCCTTGAGAGGAACATCAAAGCTACCATTCTGAGAGAAACATAAGTAGTAAGGAGTCCCAATCGTAGCTCTATGCCTCCACACAATGTAGAAACATACTTGTAGTGTATGTAATGATCAAGACGGACCCATACTTAGCCAAACATGCATTAGGTTCTCCACGGGACTATGAGGAGCAACATGTGTGACATGATTCTCATTCCTTGAGAGGAACATCAAAGCTACCATCCTGAGAGACACATAAGTAGTAAGGAGTCCCAATCGTAGCTCTATGGCTCCACACAATGTAGAAACATACTTGTAGTGTATGTAATGATCAAGACGGATCCATACTTAGCCAAACATGCATTAGGTTCTCCACGGGACTATAAGGAGCAACATGTGTGACATGATTCTCATTCCTTGAGAGGAACATCAAAGTTACCATCCTGAGAGAAACATAAGTAGTAAGGAGTCCCAATCGTAGCTCTATGCCTCAACACAATGTAGAAACATACTTGTAGTGTATGTAATGATCAAGTCGGACCCATACTTAGCCAAACATGCATTAGGTTCTCCACATGACTATGAGGAGCAACATGTGTGACATGATTCTCATTCCTTGAGAGGAACATCAAAGCTACCATCCTGAGAGAAACATAAGTAGTAAGGAGTCCCAATCGTAGCTCTATGCCTCCACACAATGTAGGAACATACTTGTAGTGTATGTAATGATCAAGACGGACCCATACTTAGCCAAACATGCATTAGGTTCTCCACGGGACTATGAGGAGCAACATGTGTGACATGATTCTCATTCCTTGAGAGGAACATCAAAGCTACCATTCTGAGAGAAACATAAGTAGTAAGGAGTCCCAATCGTAGCTCTATGCCTCCACACAATGTAGAAACATACTTGTAGTGTATGTAATGATCAAGACGGACCCATACTTAGCCAAACATGCATTAGGTTCTCCACAGGACTATGAGGAGCAACATGTGTGACATGATTCTCATTCCTTGAGAGGAACATCAAAGCTACCATCCTGAGAGAAACATAAGTAGTAAGGAGTCCCAATCGTAGCTCTATGCCTCCACACAATGTAGGAACATACTTGTAGTGTATGTAATGATCAAGACGGACCCATACTTAGCCAAACATGCATTAGGTTCTCCACGGGACTATGAGGAGCAACATGTGTGACATGATTCTCATTCCTTGAGAGGAACATCAAAGCTACCATTCTGAGAGAAACATAAGTAGTAAGGAGTCCCAATCGTAGCTCTATGCCTCCACACAATGTAGAAACATACTTGTAGTGTATGTAATGATCAAGACGGACCCATACTTAGCCAAACATGCATTAGGTTCTCCACGGGACTATGAGGAGCAACATGTGTGACATGATTCTCATTCCTTGAGAGGAACATCAAAGCTACCATCCTGAGAGACACATAAGTAGTAAGGAGTCCCAATCGTAGCTCTATGGCTCCACACAATGTAGAAACATACTTGTAGTGTATGTAATGATCAAGACGGATCCATACTTAGCCAAACATGCATTAGGTTCTCCACGGGACTATAAGGAGCAACATGTGTGACATGATTCTCATTCCTTGAGAGGAACATCAAAGTTACCATCCTGAGAGAAACATAAGTAGTAAGGAGTCCCAATCGTAGCTCTATGCCTCAACACAATGTAGAAACATACTTGTAGTGTATGTAATGATCAAGTCGGACCCATACTTAGCCAAACATGCATTAGGTTCTCCACATGACTATGAGGAGCAACATGTGTGACATGATTCTCATTCCTTGAGAGGAACATCAAAGCTACCATCCTGAGAGAAACATAAGTAGTAAGGAGTCCCAATCGTAGCTCTATGCCTCCACACAATGTAGGAACATACTTGTAGTGTATGTAATGATCAAGACGGACCCATACTTAGCCAAACATGCATTAGGTTCTCCACGGGACTATGAGGAGCAACATGTGTGACATGATTCTCATTCCTTGAGAGGAACATCAAAGCTACCATTCTGAGAGAAACATAAGTAGTAAGGAGTCCCAATCGTAGCTCTATGCCTCCACACAATGTAGAAACATACTTGTAGTGTATGTAATGATCAAGACGGACCCATACTTAGCCAAACATGCATTAGGTTCTCCACAGGACTATGAGGAGCAACATGTGTGACATGATTCTCATTCCTTGAGAGGAACATCAAAGCTACCATCCTGAGAGAAACATAAGTAGTAAGGAGTCCCAATCGTAGCTCTATGCCTCCACACAATGTAGGAACATACTTGTAGTGTATGTAATGATCAAGACGGACCCATACTTAGCCAAACATGCATTAGGTTCTCCACGGGACTATGAGGAGCAACATGTGTGACATGATTCTCATTCCTTGAGAGGAACATCAAAGCTACCATTATGAGAGAAACAAAAGTAGTAAGGAGTCCCAATCGTAGCTCTATGCCTCCACACAATGTAGAAACATACTTGTAGTGTATGTAATGATCAAGACGGACCCATACTTAGCCAAACATGCATTAGGTTCTCCATGGGACTATGAGGAGCAACATGTGTGACATGATTCTCATTCCTTGAGAGTAACATCAAAGCTACCATCCTGAGAGAAACATAAGTAGTAAGGAGTCCCAATCGTAGCTCTATGGCTCCACACAATGTAGAAACATACTTGTAGTGTATGTAATGATCAAGACGGATCCATACTTAGCCAAACATGCATTAGGTTCTCCATGGGACTATGAGGAGCAACATGTGTGACATGATTCTCATTCCTTGAGAGGAACATCAAAGTTACCATCCTGAGAGAAACATAAGTAGTAAGGAGTCCCAATCGTAGCTCTATGCCTCCAAACAATGTAGAAACATACTTGTAGTGTATGTAATGATCAAGACGGATCCATACTTAGCCAAACATGCATTAGGATCTCCACAGGACTATGAGGAGCAACATGTGTGACATGATTCTCATTCCTTGAGAGGAACATCAAAGCTACCATCCTGAGAGAAACATAAGTAGTAAGGAGTCCCAATCGTAGCTCTATGCCTCCACACAATGTAGGAACATACTTGTAGTGTATGTAATGATCAAGACGGACCCATACTTAGCCAAACATGCATTAGGTTCTCCACGGGACTATGAGGAGCAACATGTGTGACATGATTCTCATTCCTTGAGAGGAACATCAAAGCTACCATTCTGAGAGAAACAAGGAGTCCCAATCGTAGCTCTATGCCTCCACACAATGTAGAAACATACTTGTAGTGTATGTAATGATCAAGACGGACCCATACTTAGCCAAACATGCATTAGGTTCTCCACGGGACTATGAGGAGCAACATGTGTGACATGATTCTCATTCCTTGAGAGGAACATCAAAGCTACCATCCTGAGAGACACATAAGTAGTAAGGAGTCCCAATCGTAGCTCTATGGCTCCACACAATGTAGAAACATACTTGTAGTGTATGTAATGATCAAGACGGATCCATACTTAGCCAAACATGCATTAGGTTCTCCACGGGACTATAAGGAGCAACATGTGTGACATGATTCGCATTCCTTGAGAGGAACATCAAAGTTACCATCCTGAGAGAAACATAAGTAGTAAGGAGTCCCAATCGTAGCTCTATGCCTCAACACAATGTAGAAACATACTTGTAGTGTATGTAATGATCAAGTCGGACCCATACTTAGCCAAACATGCTTTAGGTTCTCCACATGACTATGAGGAGCAACATGTGTGACATGATTCTCATTCCTTGAGAGGAACATCAAAGCTACCATCCTGAGAGAAACATAAGTAGTAAGGAGTCCCAATCGTAGCTCTATGCCTCCACACAATGTAGGAACATACTTGTAGTGTATGTAATGATCAAGACGGACCCATACTTAGCCAAACATGCATTAGGTTCTCCACGGGACTATGAGGAGCAACATGTGTGACATGATTCTCATTCCTTGAGAGGAACATCAAAGCTACCATTCTGAGAGAAACATAAGTAGTAAGGAGTCCCAATCGTAGCTCTATGCCTCCACACAATGTAGAAACATACTTGTAGTGTATGTAATGATCAAGACGGACCCATACTTAGCCAAACATGCATTAGGTTCTCCACAGGACTATGAGGAGCAACATGTGTGACATGATTCTCATTCCTTGAGAGGAACATCAAAGCTACCATCCTGAGAGAAACATAAGTAGTAAGGAGTCCCAATCGTAGCTCTATGCCTCCACACAATGTAGGAACATATTTGTAGTGTATGTAATGATCAAGACGGACCCATACTTACCCAAACATGCATTAGGTTCTCCACGGGACTATGAGGAGCAACATGTGTGACATGATTCTCATTCCTTGAGAGGAACATCAAAGCTACCATTCTGAGAGAAACAAAAGTATTAAGGAGTCCCAATCGTAGCTCTATGCCTCCACACAATGTAGAAACATACTTGTAGTGTATGTAATGATCAAGACGGACCCATACTTAGCCAAACATGCATTAGGTTCTCCATGGGACTATGAGGACCAACATGTGTGACATGATTCTCATTCCTTCAGAGGAACATCAAAGCTACCATCCTGAGAGAAACATAAGTAGTAAGGAGTCCCAATCATAGCTCTATGCCTCCACACAATGTAGGAACATACTTGTAGTGTATGTAATGATCAAGACGGACCCATACTTAGCCAAACATGCATTAGGTTCTCCACGGGACTATGAGGAGCAACATGTGTGACATGATTCTCATTCCTTGAGAGGAACATCAAAGCTACCATCCTGAGAGAAACATAAGTAGTAAGGAGTCCCAATCGTAGCTCTATGGCTCCACACAATGTAGAAACATACTTGTAGTGTATGTAATGATCAAGACGGATCCATACTTAGCCAAACATGCATTAGGTTCTCCATGAGACTATGAGGAGCAACATGTGTGACATGATTCTCATTCCTTGAGAGGAACATCAAAGTTACCATCCTGAGAGAAACATAAGTAGTAAGGAGTCCCAATTGTAGCTCTATGGCTCCACACAATGTAGAAACATACTTGTAGTGTATGTAATGATCAAGACGGACCCATACTTAGCCAAACATGCATTAGGTTCTCCATGGGACTATGAGGAGCAACATATGTGACATGATTCTCATTCCTTGAGAGGAACATCAAAGCTACCATCCTGAGAGAAACATAAGTAGTAAGGAGTCCCAATCGTAGCTCTATGCCTCCACACAATGTAGGAACATACTTGTAGTGTATGTAATGATCAAGACGGACCCATACTTAGCCAAACATGCATTAGGTTCTCCACGGGACTATGAGGAGCAACATGTGTGACATGATTCTCATTCCTTGAGAGGAACATCAAAGCTACCATCCTGAGAGAAACATAAGTAGTAAGGAGTCCCAATCGTAGCTCTATGGCTCCACACAATGTAGAAACATACTTGTAGTGTATGTAATGATCAAGACGGATCCATACTTAGCCAAACATGCATTAGGTTCTCCATGGGACTACGAGGAGCAACATGTGTGACATGATTCTCATTCCTTGAGAGGAACATCAAAGTTACCATCCTGAGAGAAACATAAGTAGTAAGGAGTCCCAATCGTAGCTCTATGGCTCCACACAATGTAGAAACATACTTGTAGTGTATGTAATGATCAAGACGGACCCATACTTAGCCAAACATGCATTAGGTTCTCCATGGGACTATGAGGAGCAACATGTGTGACATGATTCTCATTCCTTGGGAGGAACATCAAAACTACCATCCTAGAGAAACATAAGTAGTAAGGAGTTCCAATAGTAGCTCTATGCCTCCACACATCGTAGGAACATACTTGTAGTTTATATAATGATCTAGACGGAGCCATACTTAGCCAAACATGCATTAGGTTCTCCACGAGACTATGAGGAGCAACATGTGTGACGTGACTCTCATTCCTTGTTAGGAACATCAAAGCTACCATCCTAGAGAAACGGAAGTAGTAAGGAGTCGCAATCGTAGTTCTATGCCTCGACACATTGTAGAAACATACTTGTAGTGTATATAATGATCTAGACTGACCCATACTTACCTAAACATGCATTAGGTTCTCCACGGGATTATGAGGAGCAACATGTATGACATGATTCTCATTCCTTGGGAGGAACATCAAAACTACCATCCTAGAGAAACAGAAGTAGTAAGGAGTCCCAATAGTAGCTCTATGCCTCCACACATTGTAGGAACATACTTGTAGTGTATATAATGAGCTATACCGACCCATACTTAGCCAAACATGCATTAGGTTCTCCACGGGACTATGAGGAGCAACATGTGTGACATGATTCTCATTCCTTGTTAGGAACATCAAAGCTACCATCCTAGAGAAACAGAAGTAGTAAGGAATCCCAATCGTAGCTCTATCCTTCCACACATTGTAGGAACATACTTGTAGTGTATATAATGAGCTAGACTGACCCATACTTAGCCAAACATGCATTAGGTTCTCCACGGGACTATGAGGAGCAACATGTGTGACATGATTCTCATTCTTTGTTAGGAACATCGAAGCTACCATCCTAGAGAAACAGAAGTAGTAAGGAGTTCCAATAGTAGCTCTATGCCTCCACACATTGTAGGAACATACTTGTAGTGTATATAATGAACTAGACTGACCCATACTTAGCCAAACATGCATTAGGTTCTCTACGGGACTATGAGGAGCAACATATGTGACATGATTCTCATTCCTTGTTAGGAACATCAAAGCTACCATCCTAGAGAAACATAACTAGTAAGGAGTTCCAATAGGAGATCTATGCCTCCACACATTGTAGGAACATACTTGTAGTGTATATAATGATCCAGACGGACCCATACTTACCCAAACATGCATTAGGTTCTCCACGGGACTATGAGAAGCAACATGTGTGACATGATTCTCATTCCTTGGGAGGAACATCAAAACTACCATCCTAGAGAAACATAAGTAGTAAGGAGTTCCAATAGTAGCTCTATGCCTCCACACATCGTAGGAACATACTTGTAGTGTATATAATGATCTAGACGGACCCATACTTAGCCAAACATGCATTAGGTTCTCCACGGGACTATGAGGAGCAACATGTGTTACATGATTCTCATTCCTTGAGAGGAACATCAAAGCTACCATCCTGAGAGAAACATAAGTAGTAAGGAGTCCCAATCGTAGCTCTATGGCTCCACACAATGTAGAAACATACTTGTAGTGTATGTAATGATCAAGACGGATCCATACTTAGCCAAACATGCATTAGGTTCTCCATGGGACTATGAGGAGCAACATGTGTGACATGATTCTCATTCCTGAGAGGAACATCAAAGTTACCATCCTGAGAGAAACATAAGTAGAAAGGAGTCCCAATCGTAGCTCTATGGCTCCACACAATGTAGAAACATACTTGTAGTGTATGTAATGATCAAGACGGACCCATACTTAGCCAAACATGCATTAGGTTCTCCATGGGACTATGAGGAGCAACATGTGTGACATGATTCTCATTCCTTGAGAGGAACATCAAAGCTACCATCCTGAGAGAAACATAAGTAGTAAGGAGTCCCAATCGTAGCTCTATGCCTCCACACAATGTAGGAACATACTTGTAGTGTATGTAATGATCAAGACGGACCCATACTTAGCCAAACATGCATTAGGTTCTCCACGGGACTATGAGGAGCAACATGTGTGACATGATTCTCATTCCTTGAGAGGAACATCAAAGTTACCATCCTGAGAGAAACATAAGTAGTAAGGAGTCCCAATCGTAGCTCTATGGCTCCACACAATATAGAAACATACTTGTAGTGTATGTAATGATCAAGACGGACCCATACTTAGCCAAACATGCATTAGGTTCTCCATGGGACTATGAGGAGCAACATGTGTGACATGATTCTCATTCCTTGAGAGGAACATCAAAGCTACCATCCTGAGAGAAACATAAGTAGTAAGGAGTCCCAATCGTAGCTCTATGCCTCCACACAATGTAGAAACATACATGTACTGTATGTAATGATCAAGACGGATCCATACTTAGCCAAACATGCATTAGGTTCTCCACGGGACTATGAGGAGCAACCTGTGTGACATGATTCTCGTTCCTTGAGAGGAACATCAAAGCTACCATCCTGAGAGAAACATAAGTAGTAAGGAGTCCCAATCGTAGCTCTATGCCTCCACACAATGTAGAAACATACTTGTAGTGTATGTAATGATCAAGACGGACCCATACTTAGCCAAACATGCATTAGGATCTCCACAGGACTATGAGGAGCAACATGTGTGACATGATTCTCATTCCTTGAGAGGAACATCAAAGCTACCATCCTGAGAGAAACATAAGTAGTAAGGAGTCCCAATCGTAGCTCTATGCCTCCACACAATGTAGGAACATACTTGTAGTGTATGTAATGATCAAGACGGACCCATACTTAGCCAAACATGCATTAGGTTCTCCACGGGACTATGAGGAGCAACATGTGTGACATGATTCTCATTCCTTGAGAGGAACATCAAAGTTACCATCCTGAGAGAAACATAAGTAGTAAGGAGTCCCAATCGTAGCTCTATGGCTCCACACAATATAGAAACATACTTGTAGTGTATGTAATGATCAAGACGGACCCATACTTAGCCAAACATGCATTAGGTTCTCCATGGGACTATGAGGAGCAACATGTGTGACATGATTCTCATTCCTTGAGAGGAACATCAAAGCTACCATCCTGAGAGAAACATAAGTAGTAAGGAGTCCCAATCGTAGCTCTATGCCTCCACACAATGTAGAAACATACATGTACTGTATGTAATGATCAAGACGGATCCATACTTAGCCAAACATGCATTAGGTTCTCCACGGGACTATGAGGAGCAACCTGTGTGACATGATTCTCGTTCCTTGAGAGGAACATCAAAGCTACCATCCTGAGAGAAACATAAGTAGTAAGGAGTCCCAATCGTAGCTCTATGCCTCCACACAATGTAGAAACATACTTGTAGTGTATGTAATGATCAAGACGGACCCATACTTAGCCAAACATGCATTAGGATCTCCACAGGACTATGAGGAGCAACATGTGTGACATGATTCTCATTCCTTGAGAGGAACATCAAAGCTACCATCCTGAGAGAAACATAAGTAGTAAGGAGTCCCAATCGTAGCTCTATGCCTCCACACAATGTAGGAACATACTTGTAGTGTATGTAATGATCAAGACGGACCCATACTTAGCCAAACATGCATTAGGTTCTCCATGGGACTATGAGGAGCAACATGTGTGACATGATTCTCATTCCTTGAGAGGAACATCAAAGCTACCATTCTGAGAGAAACATAAGTAGTAAGGAGTCCCAATCGTAGCTCTATGCCTCCACACTATGTAGAAACATACTTGTAGTGTATGTAATGATCAAGACGGACCCATACTTAGCCAAACATGCATTAGGTTCTCCACGGGACTATGAGGAGCAACATGTGTGACATGATTCTCATTCCTTGAGAGGAACATCAAAGCTACCATCCTGAGAGACACATAAGTAGTAAGGAGTCCCAATCGTAGCTCTATGGCTCCACACAATGTAGAAACATACTTGTAGTGTATGTAATGATCAAGACGGATCCATACTTAGCCAAACATGCATTAGGTTCTCCACGGGACTATAAGGAGCAACATGTGTGACATGATTCTCATTCCATGAGAGGAACATCAAAGTTACCATCCTGAGAGAAACATAAGTAGTAAGGAGTCCCAATCGTAGCTCTATGCCTCAACACAATGTAGAAACATACTTGTAGTGTATGTAATGATCAAGTCGGACCCATACTTAGCCAAACATGCATTAGGTTCTCCACATGACTATGAGGAGCAACATGTGTGACATGATTCTCATTCCTTGAGAGGAACATCAAAGCTACCATCCTGAGAGAAACATAAGTAGTAAGGAGTCCCAATCGTAGCTCTATGCCTCCACACAATGTAGGAACATACTTGTAGTGTATGTAATGATCAAGACGGACCCATACTTAGCCAAACATGCATTAGGTTCTCCACGGGACTATGAGGAGCAACATGTGTGACATGATTCTCATTCCTTGAGAGGAACATCAAAGCTACCATTCTGAGAGAAACATAAGTAGTAAGGAGTCCCAATCTTAGCTCTATGCCTCCACACAATGTAGAAACATACTTGTAGTGTATGTAATGATCAAGACGTACCCATACTTAGCCAAACATGCATTAGGTTCTCCACGGGACTATGAGGAGCAACATGTGTGACATGATTCTCATTCCTTGAGAGGAACATCAAAGCTACCATCCTGAGAGAAACATAAGTAGTAAGGAGTCCCAATCGTAGCTCTATGCCTCCACACAATGTAGGAACATACTTGTAGTGTATGTAATGATCAAGACGGACCCATACTTAGCCAAACATGCATTAGGTTCTCCACGGGACTATGAGGAGCAACATGTGTGACATGATTCTCATTCCTTGAGAGGAACATCAAAGCTACCATTCTGAGAGAAACAAAAGTAGTAAGGAGTCCCAATCGTAGCTCTATGCCTCCACACAATGTAGAAACATACTTGTAGTGTATGTAATGATCAAGACGGACCCATACTTAGCCAAACATGCATTAGGTTCTCCATGGGACTATGAGGAGCAACATGTGTGACATGATTCTCATTCCTTGAGAGGAACATCAAAGTTACCATCCTGAGAGAAACATAAGTAGAAAGGAGTCCCAATCGTAGCCCTATGGCTCCACACAATGTAGAAACATACTTGTAGTGTATGTAATGATCAAGACGGACCCATACTTAGCCAAACATGCATTAGGTTCTCCATGGGACTATGAGGAGCAACATGTGTGACATGATTCTCATTCCTTGAGAGGAACATCAAAGCTACCATCCTGAGAGAAACATAAGTAGTAAGGAGTCCCAATCGTAGCTCTATGCCTCCACACAATGTAGGAACATACTTGTAGTGTATGTAATGATCAAGACGGACCCATACTTAGCCAAACATGCATTAGGTTCTCCACGGGACTATGACGAGCAACATGTGTGACATGATTCTCATTCCTTGAGAGGAACATCAAAGTTACCATCCTGAGAGAAACATAAGTAGTAAGGAGTCCCAATCGTAGCTCTATGGCTCCACACAATATAGAAACATACTTGTAGTGTATGTAATGATCAAGACGGACCCATACTTAGCCAAACATGCATTAGGTTCTCCATGGGACTATGAGGAGCAACATGTGTGACATGATTCTCATTCCTTGAGAGGAACATCAAAGCTACCATCCTGAGAGAAACATAAGTAGTAAGGAGTGCCAATCGTAGCTCTATGCCTCCACACAATGTAGGAACATACTTGTAGTGTATGTAATGATCAAGACGGACCCATACTTAGCCAAACATGCTTTAGGTTCTCCACGGGACTATGAGGAGCAACATGTGTGACATGATTCTCATTCCTTGAGAGGAACATCAAAGCTACCATTCTGAGAGAAACATAAGTAGTAAGGAGTCCCAATCGTAGCTCTATGCCTCCACACTATGTAGAAACATACTTGTAGTGTATGTAATGATCAAGACGGACCCATACTTAGCCAAACATGCATTAGGTTCTCCACGGGACTATGAGGAGCAACATGTGTGACATGATTCTCATTCCTTGAGAGGAACATCAAAGCTACCATCCTGAGAGACACATAAGTAGTAAGGAGTCCCAATCGTAGCTTTATGGCTCCACACAATGTAGAAACATACTTGTAGTGTATGTAATGATCAAGACGGATCCATACTTAGCCAAACATGCATTAGGTTCTCCACGGGACTATAAGGAGCAACATGTGTGACATGATTCTCATTCCTTGAGAGGAACATCAAAGTTACCATCCTGAGAGAAACATAAGTAGTAAGGAGTCTCAATCGTAGCTCTATGCCTCAACACAATGTAGAAACATACTTGTAGTGTATGTAATGATCAAGTCGGACCCATACTTAGCCAAACATGCATTAGGTTCTCCACATGACTATGAGGAGCAACATGTGTGACATGATTCTCATTCCTTGAGAGGAACATCTGATGCATTCGCATTTTATACCTTTTTAGCATATCATTTAGACCATCTTTGCATTGTTTCAACCATCTTAAGTGTCACTTCTTGACATTTTCTTCTCCATTTGCATACTTAGTAGTTTTGGGTTGTGCATTGCATATATGAGTGCATATGGAGTTAAAACCAGGTACTTTTGGAGCATTTGGAGCTAAGGAGGCTTGGTGGTGATGGTGGAGCAAGGCTGGGCAACAAGGGAGCCAATAAGGATCGAGAATGGAAGGAACAGAAGAGTTCTTGCTTGACTCGATCGAGTTCGATCGAGCTAGTGCAATGCGTCTGAAAGATCGTACCAAACGAAGGGTTTACACTCCGATTCAGCCTCTGAGGTCTTCATGGAAGTTGTAGATAAAAGAGTTAGCTTTCGTCTGATGGCGGTTTCAAGTCATTCAGACCAGTGGTTCAGAAGATACAGCGATTTTAATTACACTCGATCAGGCAGCTCGATCGAGCTAGGCAAAAGGTGCCTCGATCAGTCAACTCGATCGAGTTGGACTAAGGCGGTTTCCCAAGACCAGAAACCCTAGCTGCCTTGCCTATAAAAGGGCTCCAGACCTCACCAACGAATCTCTCTCTCCTTTTTGGCTTTTTAGCCACCAGAAACTTTCCTTTATGTTTTTAAGTTTTATGTCTTTTTAATTTGTAGATCTACTCTTTGTTATTCACTTTTTGCATTTAATACTTTAATAAAAGTTGTTAATCTCCTTTCTGTCTTTCATATTATGTTTGTTTTAGTTTATTTAGACATGATTTCGAATTCTGTTATGGATCTTGAGTAATTTCGCCCTTAGGCTTAGGGATGGATTAGATTAGGAAATCGATTATGGTTAATCTCTGATGCTTTAGGTTTTCATCTATTATCCCTCTCTGTTTAGCTATGCCCTATGCGATCCAGCCACTGACCATGGTGGATCGATCCTAGACGCTCCTGGCCTGACCCGCTTGGTTGAGCGTCGGATCAAGGCAAAACAGAGGATTAGCTTTATGCCTTTGTCCCACGAGAGTGGTTGCACAGAGGGGCTTCTAGGGCATTACATGGGTCGGTTCTTTATGTATCTGGTTCATGACACACGCTCCAACTCGATCGAGTTAGCGGGATTGAACCAGAGAGGCGGTTTGTAACGCCACTGGGAAGTGGGATAACCGACCTCGGGATTCCATGGCCGAAGGGATAAGCACGTGTTCGTGTCGTTTTAGAAAGCATAGCTGATTAGCATTAGATTCTCTATGATCATCAAATCCGTCCCTGAGCCTTTGTCTATCATACCAGTCTTTACTTACGTTTTCGTTCTGCTTTAGTCTTGTTTTACTCTGACTCCATCGAGTCAGTTTAGTGCAAACTCGTATCTTAACTCGATCGAGCTGCACCAGTTTCTCCTTGTTTCATTTTATCCTAACTCGATCGAGCTACCTTTCTCATGGTTAGCTTAACTCGATCGAGCTTGATTTAGTTTATCGTTTTACTTTTCCGCTTTCATTCCCGTTGCATTTCATTTAGATAGATAGTTTCGTTTCAACACCAAACAACCATCTGTCTTGACTTGTGTCCACTATTGCATAATCCTAAGCTGTTTCATTCTCCTCCCACTTTGGATTGATAAACCCTAAGTCCTACATCGACATGATAGTACAATAGGGGATTGCATAAGTAGTGTAAAAACCTACTATCAATTTGGCGCCGTTGCCGATTTGGGATTTAGTTTGATGCATTTAGGACTCCAGTAGTAAGCTAGTTCAAGTTCGTTTGTTACATTTAAGATTTCAAGTAGCTTAAGATCATGTTCTTGTTTGTTCATCTCTCATGGAGATGATGAATTTTTTCTTTTTTGTTGTTACTAACTTGTTATCTCTTATTCTCTTGTGCTTTCCAAGGTACCAAACTAAGAAGAAGGGAAATGGGAAGACAAGATCATGTGAGGTGTTGGAGATGGACAGCCACGCCAGCATTCCTCAGGCTCCACTACCTCAAGAATTGGTACAAACTCCTAACCAAGCTCAAGTGGTCACGCCAACAATTGGAGATTGTGATGTTCCTCATTATGATGGGCTTCGTTATGGAATCCATCCTCCTCTCATTGAAGCCCACGCCTATGAGATCAAGGCAAGCTTGGTAAGGTTAATTCAAAGCTCTAAGTTCTTGGGAAATGGATTGGAGAATCCTTATGATCACTTGGACTATTTTGAGAGGTTGTGTAGCACATTTAGGATTGCTGGTATGCCTCAGGATAGTATCAAGCTCATCTTGTTTCCATTTTCACTTGGAGAAAAGGCAAATAAGTGGGAGAGAGCTATACCATCTGATTTGGTCAGTTCTTGGGATGATTGCAAGAGGGTCTTCCTTTCAAGGTTCTACCCCACACAAAGAGTACACCAGATGAGGAGTAGCATCTTGAGCTTCAAACAAGGTAGCCATGAGACCTTTCATGAGGCATGGGAGAGGTTGAGAGGATACACTAGAGATTGTCCACATCATGGGGTCACAAAAGAAGCTATACTTAGCTCTTTCTATTGGGGAGTTGCTAAGGAGCACAAATGGACATTGGATGTAGCTAGCAAAGGGAGTTTTCTAAACCTCACCATAGAGCAAGGAGATCTACTTGTTGAGAACGTGGCTCAGAGTGATGAAAGCTACATGGAAAGCCATGATACAAACCCCAATGAAGGATCAAGTGAAGACTTCATGTGGACAGCCTTGCAAGTTAAGTTGGATCAGATTGAAATGCTCCTAAGTGTGCAACAAAGAGGAGTTTGTTTGGATCATGCAGAGCACCAGGATGATGGCAATTTCGTGGTCAACAATGGGAACACCAACCAGGAGAGTATACTTCTCAATCATTGGTCCAACCATGGAGTTCAAGGACTCCAACCAACCTACCAAGAGAACCATGAGCCTTGTCCAATCTCTAGCTCTGTTGATTTTGAGGTTAATAAGGAAAGAATACCACTTGGTTTTACTGGACAACTTGGTGATCCCAACCATGAAAAGGAGATTCAAGACGTGGGCACAACTCAAGACTATGGTTTGGATTCCATCCAATGGGTTCCTGAAGAAAAGAGTGTTCTTGAGAAGATTAAAGGAGATGCATTTGCTCTCAATGGAAAATGCCAAAGCGCTTTCTTCTTTCCCTCATTTGAGATTAAGTATTTAGATGCACATGATGAGGGCTTGATGGTGATGGAAACTGATCCTACCAAGCTTAATGAGTGTGGACAGGACGTCCTAGATGGAACGTGTCTACAAGGCTTGTTTGGTGAGCACATTGGAAGTGCTAAAAAGAAGGAGGGGGGTAGAGCCACAAGGGCTAATCTTGGAACCACAAGAAAGATGGAAAGACCCCAGACTATCTCCCTTGATCAATCTCCCAATACAGTAAGGTTGACCCCTTTAAGGTTTAAGGATGGGAAGATTGAGTACAAGGTCAAAGGCAAGGGAAAGTCTAAACCTTTCTCAAGTGCTAAGTCCATCATCAGTCCTAGCCTTCTAGGAGATCCAAGCCAGTTTCAAGAGCTTCTCTCTCGAGTCCTAACCATCACTCTTGAAGGCGTGCCACCTCTTACTCCTCATTAGCAAGAGCTAAGGAAAGTCAAGCTAGAGACTTAAAACAAGCTCACTTAGGAGGAAGTCCCATGCTTATCCTTTAACATATCTCTTTTAGTTTTTATTTATCTAATGTGCTTTGCAGTGTTTTGTATGTGTTAAGGTTTGCAGGATAAGGGTTTGAGCCAAAAGGAATCCGACTCAAGGACGCGGCCTCGATCGAGTGAGAAGCCATAGAAAGATCAGCTCGGCCGAGCACAATCTAACTTGATCGAGTTAACCCGGTTTGGTAAGAGATTCTTTTGCTTTTGTCTCCCCTCTCTCCACCCCTTGCATTCCGTTTTATTTGCCTTTATTTTGCTCTCAACTCTTCTCTTAAGCTTCTGTTACCCAAGGGACTGTGTAATTTAAGTTTGGGGGAGGGTCTGAGACCCATTTGACATTGTGTTCTTTGTTCTTAGTTTCAATTTTTCATCTATTGAGTCTGCATACATCTAAGGCATAGAAAACCACTAAAAATTGAAAAATTTTCGAAAAATCTCAAAAATATTCATATAGTTGCATTCATATTCTTAAGATTGAGTCTAATATACATCATATAGGTATGCATTCACATTGCATTGTTGATATGACCTTGTAAATATGCCATCTCTTGCGCTTTGATCTGTGCCCTGGTTCTTGAATCTTTTGTGCATTAGGGTGAGATTGAAGAGTTAAGACAGAACCATGTTTAACCTGATCATATCATGACATGCACATCTCATTTAAACCATTGCTGTGAATTGATGCATCTCCCTATATATTTGAACCGTAATCTTGACTCTTAATTACCATTTCATGCATTGATAAGCAACTCATGGATATTCATACATACTTGGACATTCTTTTCCCATTTTATCCACTCTTGTATGTCCAAGTAGCAGACCCTACCCTTACCTTAGCCTTTCTTTCAAACCCTTTGTTGTTCTTGTGTGATTGTGAGTTCTTATTTCGAATATGCTTGGCAAATGGTGTTGAGTTTAAACCGACAAGAGCAGGGGTTTCTGTAGACTATATTCCGTTCTTAGGCTAAGTTTGGGGGCGTTCATATGGGCTTGGGCGAGTGTGTTTTATGTTCTGGGAAAAGAAAAGAAAAAGAGTTGTGGTTAAGACCAGGGAGTAGGTTTGTGTCTCAAGAAAGTCTAGTAAAGGTTTGGAAAGTGTTTAAATAAAAAGAAAAGGGTTCTTAGTGTTTAAGAAAAGAAGGCATAAGCCTCAAGTGTTTGAAAAGAAAAGAAAAGTTCCCTAAGTATAAGATTCCCAAACCACTAGAAGTATGATTATAAAAACCTCTCCCTTGGCTAAGTACAAAGAAAAAGAAAGAAAAAAAGAGTTCAAACACTCCTCTGTGTCTAAAGGCAATGCCTAAAGGGTAGATAGGAGTTGGTTCTAGTTTCTGGGTTACGGTTTAGACTCGATCGAGTATGGTGTCTGGGTAGAAGGGATTTCTGCTCTTGTATCATCCTTGGTTCTAACTTTTAACCTTTTGCTGAAGCTTGTTCATTTTCTTGAGAGATCCCTGTTTATAAACTGTTTATTGCATTGAAGGGACCATCTTTGTCTCTAACCATCACCCTAAGCCAAATGAGTTGTTTAGATTTGCATAAGATTGGTTCACTGTTCTGTTTAATGAATGTTAAAGGGATGTGCTAATATGATTGAATGGTTTGATTGACTGTGAAGTTTGATTGATCTTGTTAAGCATGGCAAGGATTTTTAGAAGTAACTCTCACCTTGATGCACTCTAGAATCTTGAACCTGGACATTAATCAACCCGTTTTTGCTGGAATGTTTTGGATATATCAACTGTTTTCAACCTTCATCTCCTTCTTGTTGTATTTGTTTGCTTGAGGGCAAGCAAAGGATAAGTTTGGGGGTGTTGATGCATTCGCATTTTATACCTTTTTAGCATATCATTTAGACCATCTTTGCATTGTTTCAACCATCTTAAGTGTCACTTCTTGACATTTTCTTCTCCATTTGCATACTTAGTAGTTTTGGGTTGTGCATTGCATATATGAGTGCATATGGAGTTAAAACCAGGTACTTTTGGAGCATTTGGAGCTAAGGAGGCTTGGTGGTGATGGTGGAGCAAGGCTGGGCAACAAGGGAGCCAATAAGGATCGAGAATGGAAGGAACAGAAGAGTTCTTGCTTGACTCGATCGAGTTCGATCGAGCTAGTGCAATGCGTCTGAAAGATCGTACCAAACGAAGGGTTTATACTCCGATTCAGCCTCTGAGGTCTTCATGGAAGTTGTAGATAAAAGAGTTAGATTTCGTCTGATGGCGGTTTCAAGTCATTCAGACCAGTGGTTCAGAAGATACAGCGATTTTAATTACACTCGATCAGGCAGCTCGATCGAGCCAAGGCCAAACTGACTACTCGACCAACAACTCGATCGAGCTAGGCAAAAGGTGCCTCGATCAGTCAACTCGATCGAGTTGGACTAAGGCGGTTTCCCAAGACCAGAAACCCTAGCTGCCTTGCCTATAAAAGGGCTCCAGACCTCACCAACGAATCTCTCTCTCCTTTTTGGCTTTTTAGCCACCAGAAACTTTCCTTTATGTTTTTAAGTTTTATGTCTTTTTAATTTGTAGATCTACTCTTTGTTATTCACTTTTTGCATTTAATACTTTAATAAAAGTTGTTAATCTCCTTTCTGTCTTTCATATTATGTTTGTTTTAGTTTATTTAGACATAATTTCGAATTCTGTTATGGATCTTGAGTAATTTCGCCCTTAGGCTTAGGGATGGATTAGATTAGGAAATCGATTATGGTTAATCTCTGATGCTTTAGGTTTTCATCTATTATCCCTCTCTGTTTAGCTATGCCCTATGCGATCCAGCCACTGACCATGGTGGATCGATCCTAGACGCTCCTGGCCTGACCCGCTTGGTTGAGCGTCGGATCAAGGCAAAACAGAGGATTAGCTTTATGCCTTTGTCCCACGAGAGTGGTTGCACAGAGGGGCTTCTAGGGCATTACATGGGTCGGTTCTTTATGTATCTGGTTCATGAC
This sequence comes from Erythrophleum ivorense, assembly GCA_026724425.1. Classification (NCBI taxonomy): domain Eukaryota; kingdom Viridiplantae; phylum Streptophyta; class Magnoliopsida; order Fabales; family Fabaceae; genus Erythrophleum; species Erythrophleum ivorense. The sequence continues at coordinate 8,909,229 of JAIUCV010000066.1, read as the reverse complement.
ACACGCTCCAACTCGATCGAGTTAGCGGGATTGAACCAGAGAGGCGGTTTGTAACGCCACTGGGAAGTGGGATAACCGACCTCGGGATTCCATGGCCGAAGGGATAAGCACGTGTTCGTGTCGTTTTAGAAAGCATAGCTGATTAGCATTAGATTCTCTATGATCATCAAATCCGTCCCTGAGCCTTTGTCTATCATACCAGTCTTTACTTACGTTTTCGTTCTGCTTTAGTCTTGTTTTACTCTGACTCCATCGAGTCAGTTTAGTGCAAACTCGTATCTTAACTCGATCGAGCTGCACCAGTTTCTCCTTGTTTCATTTTATCCTAACTCGATCGAGCTACCTTTCTCATGGTTAGCTTAACTCGATCGAGCTTGATTTAGTTTATCGTTTTACTTTTCCGCTTTCATTCCCGTTGCATTTCATTTAGATAGATAGTTTCGTTTCAACACCAAACAACCATCTGTCTTGACTTGTGTCCACTATTGCATAATCCTAAGCTGTTTCATTCTCCTCCCACTTTGGATTGATAAACCCTAAGTTCTACATCGACATGATAGTACAATAGGGGATTGCATAAGTAGTGTAAAAACCTACTATCAACATCAAAGCTACCATCCTGAGAGAAACATAAGTAGTAAGGAGTCCCAATCGTAGCTCTATGCCTCCACACAATGTAGGAACATACTTGTAGTGTATGTAATGATCAAGACGGACCCATACTTAGCCAAACATGCATTAGGTTCTCCACGGGACTATGAGGAGCAACATGTGTGACATGATTCTCATTCCTTGAGAGGAACATCAAAGCTACCATTCTGAGAGAAACATAAGTAGTAAGGAGTCCCAATCTTAGCTCTATGCCTCCACACAATGTAGGAACATACTTGTAGTGTATGTAATGATCAAGACGGACCCATACTTAGCCAAACATGCATTAGGTTCTCCACGGGACTATGAGGAGCAACATGTGTGACATGATTCTCATTCCTTGAGAGGAACATCAAAGCTACCATTCTGAGAGAAACATAAGTAGTAAGGAGTCCCAATCGTAGCTCTATGCCTCCACACTATGTAGAAACGTACTTGTAGTGTATGTAATGATCAAGACGGACCCATACTTAGCCAAACATGCATTAGGTTCTCCACGGGACTATGAGGAGCAACATGTGTGACATGATTCTTATTCCTTGAGAGGAACATCAAAGCTACCATCCTGAGAGACACATAAGTAGTAAGGAGTCCCAATCGTAGCTCTATGGCTCCACACAATGTAGAAACATACTTGTAGTGTATGTAATGATCAAGACGGATCCATACTTAGCCAAACATGCATTAGGTTCTCCACGGGACTATAAGGAGCAACATGTGTGACATGATTCTCATTCCTTGAGAGGAACATCAAAGTTACCATCCTGAGAGAAACATAAGTAGTAAGGAGTCCCAATCGTAGCTCTATGCCTCAACACAATGTAGAAACATACTTGTAGTGTATGTAATGATCAAGTCGGACCCATACTTAGCCAAACATGCATTAGGTTCTCCACATGACTATGAGGAGCAACATGTGTGACATGATTCTCATTCCTTGAGAGGAACATCAAAGCTACCATCCTGAGAGAAACATAAGTAGTAAGGAGTCCCAATCGTAGCTCTATGCCTCCACACAATGTAGGAACATACTTGTAGTGTATGTAATGATCAAGACGGACCCATACTTAGCCAAACATGCATTAGGTTCTCCACGGGACTATGAGGAGCAACATGTGTGACATGATTCTCATTCCTTGAGAGGAACATCAAAGCTACCATTCTGAGAGAAACATAAGTAGTAAGGAGTCCCAATCTTAGCTCTATGCCTCCACACAATGTAGAAACATACTTGTAGTGTATGTAATGATCAAGACGGACCAATACTTAGCCAAACATGCATTAGGTTCTCCACAGGACTATGAGGAGCAACATGTGTGACATGATTCTCATTCCTTGAGAGGAACATCAAAGCTACCATCCTGAGAGAAACATAAGTAGTAAGGAGTCCCAATCGTAGCTCTATGCCTCCACACAATGTAGGAACATACTTGTAGTGTATGTAATGATCAAGACGGACCCATACTTAGCCAAACATGCATTAGGTTCTCCACGAGACTATGAGGAGCAACATGTGTGACATGATTCTCATTCCTTGAGAGGAACATCAAAGCTACCATTCTGAGAGAAACAAAACTAGTAAGGAGTCCCAATCGTAGCTCTATGCCTCCACACAATGTAGAAACATACTTGTAGTGTATGTAATGATCAAGACGGACCCATACTTAGCCAAACATGCATTAGGTTCTCCATGGGACTATGAGGACCAACATGTGTGACATGATTCTCATTCCTTCAGAGGAACATCAAAGCTACCATCCTGAGAGAAACATAAGTAGTAAGGAGTCCCAATCATAGCTCTATGCCTCCACACAATGTAGGAACATACTTGTAGTGTATGTAATGATCAAGACGGACCCATACTTAGCCAAACATGCATTAGGTTCTCCACGGGACTATGAGGAGCAACATGTGTGACATGATTCTCATTCCTTGAGAGGAACATCAAAGCTACCATTCTGAGAGAAACATAAGTAGTAAGGAGTCCCAATCTTAGCTCTATGCCTCCACACAATGTAGGAACATACTTGTAGTGTATGTAATGATCAAGACGGACCCATACTTAGCCAAACATGCATTAGGTTCTCCACGGGACTATGAGGAGCAACATGTGTGACATGATTCTCATTCCTTGAGAGGAACATCAAAGCTACCATCCTGAGAGAAACATAAGTAGTAAGGAGTCCCAATCGTAGCTCTATGCCTCCACACAATGTAGGAACATACTTGTAGTGTATGTAATGATCAAGACGGACCCATACTTAGCCAAACATGCATTAGGTTCTCCACGGGACTATGAGGAGCAACATGTGTGACATGATTCTCATTCCTTGAGAGGAACATCAAAGCTACCATTCTGAGAGAAACATAAGTAGTAAGGAGTCCCAATCTTAGCTCTATGCCTCCACACAATGTAGAAACATACTTGTAGTGTATGTAATGATCAAGACGGACCCATACTTAGCCAAACATGCATTAGGTTCTCCACAGGACTATGAGGAGCAACATGTGTGACATGATTCTCATTCCTTGAGAGGAACATCAAAGCTACCATCCTGAGAGAAACATAAGTAGTAAGGAGTCCCAATCGTAGCTCTATGCCTCCACACAATGTAGGAACATACTTGTAGTGTATGTAATGATCAAGACGGACCCATACTTAGCCAAACATGCATTAGGTTCTCCACGGGACTATGAGGAGCAACATGTGTGACATGATTCTCATTCCTTGAGAGGAACATCAAAGCTACCATTCTGAGAGAAACAAAAGTAGTAAGGAGTCCCAATCGTAGCTCTATGCCTCCACACAATGTAGAAACATACTTGTAGTGTATGTAATGATCAAGACGGACCCATACTTAGCCAAACATGCATTAGGTTCTCCACGGGACTATGAGGACCAACATGTGTGACATGATTCTCATTCCTTCAGAGGAACATCAAAGCTACCATCCTGAGAGAAACATAAGTAGTAAGGAGTCCCAATCATAGCTCTATGCCTCCACACAATGTAGGAACATACTTGTAGTGTATGTAATGATCAAGACGGACCCATACTTAGCCAAACATGCATTAGGTTCTCCACGGGACTATGAGGAGCAACATGTGTGACATGATTCTCATTCCTTGAGAGGAACATCAAAGCTACCATCCTGAGAGAAACATAAGTAGTAAGGAGTCCCAATCGTAGCTCTATGGCTCCACACAATGTAGAAACATACTTGTAGTGTATGTAATGATCAAGACGGATCCATACTTAGCCAAACATGCATTAGGTTCTCCACGGGACTATGAGGAGCAACATGTGTGACATGATTCTCATTCCTTGAGAGGAACATCAAAGTTACTATCCTGAGAGAAACATAAGTAGTAAGGAGTCCCAATCGTAGCTCTATGGCTCCACACAATGTAGAAACATACTTGTAGTGTATGTAATGATCAAGACGGACCCATACTTAGCCAAACATGCATTAGGTTCTCCATGGGACTATGAGGAGCAACATGTGTGACATGATTCTCATTCCTTGAGAGGAACATCAAAGCTACCATCCTGAGAGAAACATAAGTAGTAAGGAGTCACAATCGTAGCTCTATGCCTCCACACAATGTAGGAACATACTTGTAGTGTATGTAATGATCAAGACGGACCCATACTTAGCCAAACATGCATTAGGTTCTCCACGGGACTATGAGGAGCAACATGTGTGACATGATTCTCATTCCTTGAGAGGAACATCCAAGCTACCATCCTGAGAGAAACATAAGTAGTAAGGAGTCCCAATCGTAGCTCTATGGCTCCACACAATGTAGAAACATACTTTTAGTGTATGTAAAGATCAAGACGGATCCATAATTAGCCAAACATGCATTAGGTTCTCCATGGGACTATGAGGAGCAACATGTGTGACATGATTCTCATTCCTTGAGAGGAACATCAAAGCTACCATCCTGAGAGAAACATAAGTAGTAAGGAGTCCCAATCGTAGCTCTATGGCTCCACACAATGTAGAAACATACTTGTAGTGTATGTAATGATCAAGACGGATCCATACTTAGCCAAACATGCATTAGGTTCTCCACGGGACTATAAGGAGCAACATGTGTGACATGATTCTCATTCCTTGAGAGGAACATCAAAGTTACCATCCTGAGAGAAACATAAGTAGTAAGGAGTCCCAATCGTAGCTCTATGCCTCAACACAATGTAGAAACATACTTGTAGTGTATGTAATGATCAAGTCGGACCCATACTTAGCCAAACATGCATTAGGTTCTCCACATGACTATGAGGAGCAACATGTGTGACATGATTCTCATTCCTTGAGAGGAACATCAAAGCTACCATCCTGAGAGAAACATAAGTAGTAAGGAGTCCCAATCGTAGCTCTATGCCTCCACACAATGTAGGAACATACTTGTAGTGTATGTAATGATCAAGACGGACCCATACTTAGCCAAACATGCATTAGGTTCTCCACGGGACTATGAGGAGCAACATGTGTGACATGATTCTCATTCCTTGAGAGGAACATCAAAGCTACCATTCTGAGAGAAACATAAGTAGTAAGGAGTCCCAATCTTAGCTCTATGCCTCCACACAATGTAGAAACATACTTGTAGTGTATGTAATGATCAAGACGGACCCATACTTAGCCAAACATGCATTAGGTTCTCCACAGGACTATGAGGAGCAACATGTGTGACATGATTCTCATTCCTTGAGAGGAACATCAAAGCTACCATCCTGAGAGAAACATAAGTAGTAAGGAGTCCCAATCGTAGCTCTATGCCTCCACACAATGTAGGAACATACTTGTAGTGTATGTAATGATCAAGACGGACCCATACTTAGCCAAACATGCATTAGGTTCTCCACGGGACTATGAGGAGCAACATGTGTGACATGATTCTCATTCCTTGAGAGGAACATCAAAGCTACCATTCTGAGAGAAACAAAAGTAGTAAGGAGTCCCAATCGTAGCTCTATGCCTCCACACAATGTAGAAACATACTTGTAGTGTATGTAATGATCAAGACGGACCCATACTTAGCCAAACATGCATTAGGTTCTCCACGGGACTATGAGGAGCAACATGTGTGACATGATTCTCATTCCTTGAGAGGAACATCAAAGCTACCATTCTGAGAGAAACATAAGTAGTAAGGAGTCCCAATCTTAGCTCTATGCCTCCACACAATGTAGAAACATACTTGTAGTGTATGTAATGATCAAGACGGACCCATACTTAGCCAAACATGCATTAGGTTCTCCACAGGACTATGAGGAGCAACATGTGTGACATGATTCTCATTCCTTGAGAGGAACATCAAAGCTACCATCCTGAGAGAAACATAAGTAGTAAGGAGTCCCAATCGTAGCTCTATGCCTCCACACAATGTAGGAACATACTTGTAGTGTATGTAATGATCAAGACGGACCCATACTTAGCCAAACATGCATTAGGTTCTCCACGGGACTATGAGGAGCAACATGTGTGACATGATTCTCATTCCTTGAGAGGAACATCAAAGCTACCATTCTGAGAGAAACAAAAGTAGTAAGGAGTCCCAATCGTAGCTCTATGCCTCCACACAATGTAGAAACATACTTGTAGTGTATGTAATGATCAAGACGGACCCATACTTAGCCAAACATGCATTAGGTTCTCCACGGGACTATGAGGACCAACATGTGTGACATGATTCTCATTCCTTCAGAGGAACATCAAAGCTACCATCCTGAGAGAAACATAAGTAGTAAGGAGTCCCAATCATAGCTCTATGCCTCCACACAATGTAGGAACATACTTGTAGTGTATGTAATGATCAAGACGGACCCATACTTAGCCAAACATGCATTAGGTTCTCCACGGGACTATGAGGAGCAACATGTGTGACATGATTCTCATTCCTTGAGAGGAACATCAAAGCTACCATCCTGAGAGAAACATAAGTAGTAAGGAGTCCCAATCGTAGCTCTATGGCTCCACACAATGTAGAAACATACTTGTAGTGTATGTAATGATCAAGACAGATCCATACTTAGCCAAACATGCATTAGGTTCTCCATGGGACTATGAGGAGCAACATGTGTGACATGATTCTCATTCCTTGAGAGGAACATCAAAGTTACTATCCTGAGAGAAACATAAGTAGTAAGGAGTCCCAATCGTAGCTCTATGGCTCCACACAATGTAGAAACATACTTGTAGTGTATGTAATGATCAAGACGGACCCATACTTAGCCAAACATGCATTAGGTTCTCCATGGGACTATGAGGAGCAACATGTGTGACATGATTCTCATTCCTTGAGAGGAACATCAAAGCTACCATCCTGAGAGAAACATAAGTAGTAAGGAGTCCCAATCGTAGCTCTATGCCTCCACACAATGTAGGAACATACTTGTAGTGTATGTAATGATCAAGACGGACCCATACTTAGCCAAACATGCATTAGGTTCTCCACGGGACTATGAGGAGCAACATGTGTGACATGATTCTCATTCCTTGAGAGGAACATCAAAGCTACCATTCTGAGAGAAACAAAAGTAGTAAGGAGTCCCAATCGTAGCTCTATGCCTCCACACAATGTAGAAACATACTTGTAGTGTATGTAATGATCAAGACGGACCCATACTTAGCCAAACATGCATTAGGTTCTCCATGGGACTATGAGGAGCAACATGTGTGACATGATTCTCATTCCTTGAGAGGAACATCAAAGCTACCATCCTGAGAGAAACATAAGTAGTAAGGAGTCCCAATCGTAGCTCTATGCCTCCACACAATGTAGAAACATACATGTACTGTATGTAATGATCAAGACGGATCCATACTTAGCCAAACATGCATTAGGTTCTCCACGGGACTATGAGGAGCAACCTGTGTGACATGATTCTCGTTCCTTGAGAGGAACATCAAAGCTACCATCCTGAGAGAAACATAAGTAGTAAGGAGTCCCAATCGTAGCTCTATGCCTCCACACAATGTAGAAACATACATGTACTGTATGTAATGATCAAGACGGATCCATACTTAGCCAAACATGCATTAGGTTCTCCACGGGACTATGAGGAGCAACCTGTGTGACATGATTCTCGTTCCTTGAGAGGAACATCAAAGCTACCATCCTGAGAGAAACATAAGTAGTAAGGAGTCCCAATCATAGCTCTATGCCTCCACACAATGTAGGAACATACTTGTAGTGTATGTAATGATCAAGACGGACCCATACTTAGCCAAACATGCATTAGGTTCTCCACGGGACTATGAGGAGCAACATGTGTGACATGATTCTCATTCCTTGAGAGGAACATCAAAGCTACCATCCTGAGAGAAACATAAGTAGTAAGGAGTCCCAATCGTAGCTCTATGGCTCCACACAATGTAGAAACATACTTGTAGTGTATGTAATGATCAAGACAGATCCATACTTAGCCAAACATGCATTAGGTTCTCCATGGGACTATGAGGAGCAACATGTGTGACATGATTCTCATTCCTTGAGAGGAACATCAAAGTTACTATCCTGAGAGAAACATAAGTAGTAAGGAGTCCCAATCGTAGCTCTATGGCTCCACACAATGTAGAAACATACTTGTAGTGTATGTAATGATCAAGACGGACCCATACTTAGCCAAACATGCATTAGGTTCTCCATGGGACTATGAGGAGCAACATGTGTGACATGATTCTCATTCCTTGAGAGGAACATCAAAGCTACCATCCTGAGAGAAACATAAGTAGTAAGGAGTCCCAATCGTAGCTCTATGCCTCCACACAATGTAGGAACATACTTGTAGTGTATGTAATGATCAAGACGGACCCATACTTAGCCAAACATGCATTAGGTTCTCCACGGGACTATGAGGAGCAACATGTGTGACATGATTCTCATTCCTTGAGAGGAACATCAAAGCTACCATTCTGAGAGAAACAAAAGTAGTAAGGAGTCCCAATCGTAGCTCTATGCCTCCACACAATGTAGAAACATACTTGTAGTGTATGTAATGATCAAGACGGACCCATACTTAGCCAAACATGCATTAGGTTCTCCATGGGACTATGAGGAGCAACATGTGTGACATGATTCTCATTCCTTGAGAGGAACATCAAAGCTACCATCCTGAGAGAAACATAAGTAGTAAGGAGTCCCAATCGTAGCTCTATGCCTCCACACAATGTAGAAACATACATGTACTGTATGTAATGATCAAGACGGATCCATACTTAGCCAAACATGCATTAGGTTCTCCACGGGACTATGAGGAGCAACCTGTGTGACATGATTCTCGTTCCTTGAGAGGAACATCAAAGCTACCATCCTGAGAGAAACATAAGTAGTAAGGAGTCCCAATCGTAGCTCTATGCCTCCACACAATGTAGGAACATACTTGTAGTGTATGTAATGATCAAGACGGACCCATACTTAGCCAAACATGCATTAGGTTCTCCACGGGACTATGAGGAGCAACATGTGTGACATGATTCTCATTCCTTGAGAGGAACATCAAAGCTACCATCCTGAGAGAAACATAAGTAGTAAGGAGTCCCAATCGTAGCTCTATGCCTCCACACAATGTAGAAACATACATGTACTGTATGTAATGATCAAGACGGATCCATACTTAGCCAAACATGCATTAGGTTCTCCACGGGACTATGAGGAGCAACCTGTGTGACATGATTCTCGTTCCTTGAGAGGAACATCAAAGCTACCATCCTGAGAGAAACATAAGTAGTAAGGAGTCCCAATCGTAGCTCTATGCCTCCACACAATGTAGAAACATACTTGTAGTGTATGTTATGATCAAGACGGACCCATACTTAGCCAAACATGCATTAGGATCTCCACAGGACTATGAGGAGCAACATGTGTGACATGATTCTCATTCCTTGAGAGGAACATCAAAGCTACCATCCTGAGAGAAACATAAGTAGTAAGGAGTCCCAATCGTAGCTCTATGCCTCCACACAATGTAGGAACATACTTGTAGTGTATGTAATGATCAAGACGGACCCATACTTAGCCAAACATGCATTAGGTTCTCCACGGGACTATGAGGAGCAACATGTGTGACATGATTCTCATTCCTTGAGAGGAACATCAAAGCTACCATTCTGAGAGAAACAAAAGTAGTAAGGAGTCCCAATCGTAGCTCTATGCCTCCACACAATGTAGAAACATACTTGTAGTGTATGTAATGATCAAGACGGACCCATACTTAGCCAAACATGCATTAGGTTCTCCATGGGACTATGAGGAGCAACATGTGTGACATGATTCTCATTCCTTGAGAGGAACATCAAAGCTACCATCCTGAGAGAAACATAAGTAGTAAGGAGTCCCAATCGTAGCTCTATGCCTCCACACAATGTAGAAACATACATGTACTGTATGTAATGATCAAGACGGATCCATACTTAGCCAAACATGCATTAGGTTCTCCACGGGACTATGAGGAGCAACCTGTGTGACATGATTCTCGTTCCTTGAGAGGAACATCAAAGCTACCATCCTGAGAAAAACATAAGTAGTAAGGAGTCCCAATCGTAGCTCTATGCCTCCACACAATGTAGGAACATACTTGTAGTGTATGTAATGATCAAGACGGACCCATACTTAGCCAAACATGCATTAGGTTCTCCACGGGACTATGAGGAGCAACATGTGTGACATGATTCTCATTCCTTGAGAGGAACATTAAAGCTACCATCCTGAGAGAAACAGAAGTAGTAAGGAGTCCCAATCGTAGCTCTATGGCTCCACACAATGTAGAAACATACTTGTAGTGTATGTAAAGATCAAGACGGATCCATAATTAGCCAAACATGCATTAGGTTCTCCATGGGACTATGAGGAGCAACATGTGTGACATGATTCTCATTCCTTGAGAGGAACATCAAAGTTACCATCCTGAGAGAAACATAAGTAGTAAGGAGTCCCAATCGTAGCTCTATGGCTCCACACAATGTAGAAACATACTTTTAGTGTATGTAATGATCAAGACGGACCCATACTTAGCCAAACATGCATTAGGTTCTCCATGGGACTATGAGGAGCAACATGTGTGACATGATTCTCATTCCTTGAGAGGAACATCAAAGCTACCATCCTGAGAGAAACATAAGTAGTAAGGAGTCCCAATCGTAGCTCTATGCCTCCACACAATGTAGAAACATACATGTACTGTATGTAATGATCAAGACGGATCCATACTTAGCCAAACATGCATTAGGTTCTCCACGGGACTATGAGGAGCAACCTGTGTGACATGATTCTCGTTCCTTGAGAGGAACATCAAAGCTACCATCCTGAGAGAAACATAAGTAGTAAGGAGTCCCAATCGTAGCTCTATGCCTCCACACAATGTAGGAACATACTTGTAGTGTATGTAATGATCAAGACGGACCCATACTTAGCCAAACATGCATTAGGTTCTCCACGGGACTATGAGGAGCAACATGTGTGACATGATTCTCATTCCTTGAGAGGAACATCAAAGCTACCATCCTGAGAGAAACATAAGTAGTAAGGAGTCCCAATCGTAGCTCTATGGCTCCACACAATGTAGAAACATACTTGTAGTGTATGTAATGATCAAGACGGATCCATACTTAGCCAAACATGCATTAGGTTCTCCATGGGACTATGAGGAGCAACATGTGTGACATGATTCTCATTCCTTGAGAGGAACATCAAAGTTACTATCCTGAGAGAAACATAAGTAGTAAGGAGTCCCAATCGTAGCTCTATGGCTCCACACAATGTAGAAACATACTTGTAGTGTATGTAATGATCAAGACGGACCCATACTTAGCCAAACATGCATTAGGTTCTCCATGGGACTATGAGGAGCAACATGTGTGACATGATTCTCATTCCTTGAGAGGAACATCAAAGCTACTATCCTGAGAGAAACATAAGTAGTAAGGAGTCCCAATCGTAGCTCTATGCCTCCACACAATGTAGGAACATACTTGTAGTGTATGTAATGATCAAGACGGACCCATACTTAGCCAAACATGCATTAGGTTCTCCACGGGACTATGAGGAGCAACATGTGTGACATGATTCTCATTCCTTGAGAGGAACATCCAAGCTACCATCCTGAGAGAAACATAAGTAGTAAGGAGTCCCAATCGTAGCTCTATGGCTCCACACAATGTAGAAACATACTTTTAGTGTATGTAAAGATCAAGACGGATCCATAATTAGCCAAACATGCATTAGGTTCTCCATGGGACTATGAGGAGCAACATGTGTGACATGATTCTCATTCCTTGAGAGGAACATCAAAGCTACCATCCTGAGAGAAACATAAGTAGTAAGGAGTCCCAATCGTAGCTCTATGGCTCCACACAATGTAGAAACATACTTGTAGTGTATGTAATGATCAAGACGGATCCATACTTAGCCAAACATGCATTAGGTTCTCCATGGGACTATGAGGAGCAACATGTGTGACATGATTCTCATTCCTTGAAAGGAACATCAAAGCTACCATCCTAAGAGAAACATAAGTAGTAAGGAGTCCCAATCGTAGCTCTATGGCTCCACACAATGTAGAAACATACTTGTAGTGTATGTAATGATCAAGACGGATCCATACTTAGCCAAACATGCATTAGGTTCTCCACGGGACTATGAGGAGCAACCTGTGTGACATGATTCTCGTTCCTTGAGAGGAACATCAAAGCTACCATCCTAAGAGAAACATAAGTAGTAAGGAGTCCCAATCGTAGCTCTATGCCTCCACACAATGTAGGAACATACTTGTAGTGTATGTAATGATCAAGACGGACCCATACTTAGCCAAACATGCATTAGGTTCTCCACGGGACTATGAGGAGCAACATGTGTGACATGATTCTCATTCCTTGAGAGGAACATCAAAGCTACCATCCTGAGAGAAACAGAAGTAGTAAGGAGTCCCAATCGTAGCTCTATGGCTCCACACAATGTAGAAACATACTTGTAGTGTATGTAAAGATCAAGACGGATCCATAATTAGCCAAACATGCATTAGGTTCTCCATGGGACTATGAGGAGCAACATGTGTGACATGATTCTCATTCCTTGAGAGGAACATCAAAGTTACCATCCTGAGAGAAACATAAGTAGTAAGGAGTCCCAATCGTAGCTCTATGGCTCCACACAATGTAGAAACATACTTTTAGTGTATGTAATGATCAAGACGGACCCATACTTAGCCAAACATGCATTAGGTTCTCCATGGGACTATGAGGAGCAACATGTGTGACATGATTCTCATTCCTTGAGAGGAACATCAAAGCTACCATCCTGAGAGAAACATAAGTAGTAAGGAGTCCCAATCGTAGCTCTATGCCTCCACACAATGTAGAAACATACATGTACTGTATGTAATGATCAAGACGGATCCATACTTAGCCAAACATGCATTAGGTTCTCCACGGGACTATGAGGAGCAACCTGTGTGACATGATTCTCGTTCCTTGAGAGGAACATCAAAGCTACCATCCTGAGAGAAACATAAGTAGTAAGGAGTCCCAATCGTAGCTCTATGCCTCCACACAATGTAGAAACATACTTGTAGTGTATGTTATGATCAAGACGGACCCATACTTAGCCAAACATGCATTAGGATCTCCACAGGACTATGAGGAGCAACATGTGTGACATGATTCTCATTCCTTGAGAGGAACATCAAAGCTACCATCCTGAGAGAAACATAAGTAGTAAGGAGTCCCAATCGTAGCTCTATGCCTCCACACAATGTAGGAACATACTTGTAGTGTATGTAATGATCAAGACGGACCCATACTTAGCCAAACATGCATTAGGTTCTCCACGGGACTATGAGGAGCAACATGTGTGACATGATTCTCATTCCTTGAGAGGAACATCAAAGCTACCATTCTGAGAGAAACAAAAGTAGTAAGGAGTCCCAATCGTAGCTCTATGCCTCCACACAATGTAGAAACATACTTGTAGTGTATGTAATGATCAAGACGGACCCATACTTAGCCAAACATGCATTAGGTTCTCCACGGGACTATGAGGAGCAACATGTGTGACATGATTCTCATTCCTTGAGAGGAACATCAAAGCTACCATCCTGAGAGAAACAGAAGTAGTAAGGAGTCCCAATCGTAGCTCTATGGCTCCACACAATGTAGAAACATACTTGTAGTGTATGTAAAGATCAAGACGGATCCATAATTAGCCAAACATGCATTAGGTTCTCCACGGGACTATGAGGAGCAACCTGTGTGACATGATTCTCGTTCCTTGAGAGGAACATCAAAGCTACCATCCTGAGAGAAACATAAGTAGTAAGGAGTCCCAATCGTAGCTCTATGCCTCCACACAATGTAGAAACATACTTGTAGTGTATGTAATGATCAAGACGGACCCATACTTAGCCAAACATGCATTAGGATCTCAACAGGACTATGAGGAGCAACATGTGTGACATGATTCTCATTCCTTGAGAGGAACATCAAAGCTACCATCCTGAGAGAAACATAAGTAGTAAGGAGTCCCAATCGTAGCTCTATGCCTCCACACAATGTAGGAACATACTTGTAGTGTATGTAATGATCAAGACGGACCCATACTTAGCCAAACATGCATTAGGTTCTCCACGGGACTATGAGGAGCAACATGTGTGACATGATTCTCATTCCTTGAGAGGAACATCAAAGCTACCATTCTGAGAGAAACATAAGTAGTAAGGAGTCCCAATCGTAGCTCTATGCCTCCACACAATGTAGAAACATACTTGTAGTGTATGTAATGATCAAGACGGACCCATACTTAGCCAAACATGCATTAGGTTCTCCACGGGACTATGAGGAGCAACATGTGTGACATGATTCTCATTCCTTGAGAGGAACATCAAAGCTACCATTCTGAGAGAAACATAAGTAGTAAGGAGTCCCAATCGTAGCTCTATGCCTCCACACAATGTAGAAACATACTTGTAGTGTATGTAATGATCAAGACGGACCCATACTTAGCCAAACATGCATTAGGTTCTCCACGGGACTATGAGGAGCAACATGTGTGACATGATTCTCATTCCTTGAGAGGAACATCAAAGCTACCATCCTTAGAGACACATAAGTAGTAAGGAGTCCCAATCGTAGCTCTATGGCTCCACACAATGTAGAAACATACTTGTAGTGTATGTAATGATCAAGACGGATCCATACTTAGCCAAACATGCATTAGGTTCTCCACGGGACTATAAGGAGCAACATGTGTGACATGATTCCCATTCCTTGAGAGGAACATCAAAGTTACCATCCTGAGAGAAACATAAGTAGTAAGGAGTCCCAATCGTAGCTCTATGCCTCAACACAATGTAGAAACATACTTGTAGTGTATGTAATGATCAAGTCGGACCCATACTTAGCCAAACATGCATTAGGTTCTCCACATGACTATGAGGAGCAACATGTGTGACATGATTCTCATTCCTTGAGAGGAACATCAAAGCTACCATCCTGAGAGAAACATAAGTAGTAAGGAGTCCCAATCGTAGCTCTATGCCTCCACACAATGTAGGAAAAATACTTGTAGTGTATGTAATGATCAAGACGGACCCATACTTAGCCAAACATGCATTAGGTTCTCCACGGGACTATGAGGAGCAACATGTGTGACATGATTCTCATTCCTTGAGAGGAACATCAAAGCTACCATTCTGAGAGAAACATAAGTAGTAAGGAGTCCCAATCGTAGCTCTATGCCTCCACACAATGTAGAAACATACTTGTAGTGTATGTAATGATCAAGACGGACCCATACTTAGCCAAACATGCATTAGGTTCTCCACAGGACTATGAGGAGCAACATGTGTGACATGATTCTCATTCCTTGAGAGGAACATCAAAGCTACCATCCTGAGAGAAACATAAGTAGTAAGGAGTCCCAATTGTAGCTCTATGCCTCCACACAATGTAGGAACATACTTGTAGTGTATGTAATGATCAAGACGGACCCATACTTAGCCAAACATGCATTAGGTTCTCCATGGGACTATGAGGAGCAACATGTGTGACATGATTCTCATTCCTTGAGAGGAACATCAAAGCTACCATCCTGAGAGAAACAAAAGTATTAAGGAGTCCCAATCGTAGCTCTATGCCTCCACACAATGTAGAAACATACTTGTAGTGTATGTAATGATCAAGACGGACCCATACTTAGCCAAACATGCATTAGGTTCTCCATGGGACTATGAGGACCAACATGTGTGACATGATTCTCATTCCTTCAGAGGAACATCAAAGCTACCATCCTGAGAGAAACATAAGTAGTAAGGAGTCCCAATCATAGCTCTATGCCTCCACACAATGTAGGAACATACTTGTAGTGTATGTAATGATCAAGACGGACCCATACTTAGCCAAACATGCATTAGGTTCTCCACGGGACTATGAGGAGCAACATGTGTGACATGATTCTCATTCCTTGAGAGGAACATCAAAGCTACCATCCTTAGAGACACATAAGTAGTAAGGAGTCCCAATCGTAGCTCTATGGCTCCACACAATGTAGAAACATACTTGTAGTGTATGTAATGATCAAGTCGGACCCATACTTAGCCAAACATGCATTAGGTTCTCCACATGACTATGAGGAGCAACATGTGTGACATGATTCTCATTCCTTGAGAGGAACATCAAAGCTACCATCCTGAGAGAAACATAAGTAGTAAGGAGTCCCAATCGTAGCTCTATGCCTCCACACAATGTAGAAACATACTTGTAGTGTATGTAATGATCAAGACGGACCCATACTTAGCCAAACATGCATTAGGTTCTCCATGGGACTATGAGGACCAACATGTGTGACATGATTCTCATTCCTTCAGAGGAACATCAAAGCTACCATTCTGAGAGAAACATAAGTAGTAAGGAGTCCCAATCGTAGCTCTATGCCTCCACACAATGTAGAAACATACTTGTAGTGTATGTAATGATCAAGACGGACCCATACTTAGCCAAACATGCATTAGGTTCTCCACGGGACTATGAGGAGCAACATGTGTGACATGATTCTCATTCCTTGAGAGGAACATCAAAGCTACCATCCTTAGAGACACATAAGTAGTAAGGAGTCCCAATCGTAGCTCTATGGCTCCACACAATGTAGAAACATACTTGTAGTGTATGTAATGATCAAGACGGACCCATACTTAGCCAAACATGCATTAGGATCTCAACAGGACTATGAGGAGCAACATGTGTGACATGATTCTCATTCCTTGAGAGGAACATCAAAGCTACCATCCTGAGAGAAACATAAGTAGTAAGGAGTCCCAATCGTAGCTCTATGCCTCCACACAATGTAGGAACATACTTGTAGTGTATGTAATGATCAAGACGGACCCATACTTAGCCAAACATGCATTAGGTTCTCCACGGGACTATGAGGAGCAACATGTGTGACATGATTCTCATTCCTTGAGAGGAACATCAAAGCTACCATTCTGAGAGAAACATAAGTAGTAAGGAGTCCCAATCGTAGCTCTATGCCTCCACACAATGTAGAAACATACTTGTAGTGTATGTAATGATCAAGACGGACCCATACTTAGCCAAACATGCATTAGGTTCTCCACGGGACTATGAAGAGCAACATGTGTGACATGATTCTCATTCCTTGAGAGGAACATCAAAGCTACCATCCTTAGAGACACATAAGTAGTAAGGAGTCCCAATCGTAGCTCTATGGCTCCACACAATGTAGAAACATACTTGTAGTGTATGTAATGATCAAGACGGATCCATACTTAGCCAAACATGCATTAGGTTCTCCACGGGACTATAAGGAGCAACATGTGTGACATGATTCCCATTCCTTGAGAGGAACATCAAAGTTACCATCCTGAGAGAAACATAAGTAGTAAGGAGTCCCAATCGTAGCTCTATGCCTCAACACAATGTAGAAACATACTTGTAGTGTATGTAATGATCAAGTCGGACCCATACTTAGCCAAACATGCATTAGGTTCTCCACATGACTATGAGGAGCAACATGTGTGACATGATTCTCATTCCTTGAGAGGAACATCAAAGCTACCATCCTGAGAGAAACATAAGTAGTAAGGAGTCCCAATCGTAGCTCTATGCCTCCACACAATGTAGGAAAAATACTTGTAGTGTATGTAATGATCAAGACGGACCCATACTTAGCCAAACATGCATTAGGTTCTCCACGGGACTATGAGGAGCAACATGTGTGACATGATTCTCATTCCTTGAGAGGAACATCAAAGCTACCATTCTGAGAGAAACATAAGTAGTAAGGAGTCCCAATCGTAGCTCTATGCCTCCACACAATGTAGAAACATACTTGTAGTGTATGTAATGATCAAGACGGACCCATACTTAGCCAAACATGCATTAGGTTCTCCACAGGACTATGAGGAGCAACATGTGTGACATGATTCTCATTCCTTGAGAGGAACATCAAAGCTACCATCCTGAGAGAAACATAAGTAGTAAGGAGTCCCAATTGTAGCTCTATGCCTCCACACAATGTAGGAACATACTTGTAGTGTATGTAATGATCAAGACGGACCCATACTTAGCCAAACATGCATTAGGTTCTCCATGGGACTATGAGGAGCAACATGTGTGACATGATTCTCATTCTTTGAGAGGAACATCAAAGCTACCATCCTGAGAGAAACAAAAGTAGTAAGGAGTCCCAATCGTAGCTCTATGCCTCCACACAATGTAGAAACATACTTGTAGTGTATGTAATGATCAAGACGGACCCATACTTAGCCAAACATGCATTAGGTTCTCCATGGGACTATGAGGACCAACATGTGTGACATGATTCTCATTCCTTCAGAGGAACATCAAAGCTACCATCCTGAGAGAAACATAAGTAGTAAGGAGTCCCAATCATAGCTCTATGCCTCCACACAATGTAGGAACATACTTGTAGTGTATGTAATGATCAAGACGGACCCATACTTAGCCAAACATGCATTAGGTTCTCCACGGGACTATGAGGAGCAACATGTGTGACATGATTCTCATTCCTTGAGAGGAACATCAAAGCTACCATCCTGAGAGAAACATAAGTAGTAAGGAGTCCCAATCGTAGCTCTATGGCTCCACACAATGTAGAAACATACTTGTAGTCTATGTAATGATCAAGACGGATCCATACTTAGCCAAACATGCATTAGGTTCTCCATGGGACTATGAGGAGCAACATGTGTGACATGATTCTCATTCCTTGAGAGGAACATCAAAGCTACCATCCTGAGAGAAACATAAGTAGTAAGGAGTCCCAATCGTAGCTCTATGCCTCCACACAATGTAGGAACATACTTGTAGTGTATGTAATGATCAAGACGGACCCATACTTAGCCAAACATGCATTAGGTTCTCCACGGGACTATGAGGAGCAACATGTGTGACATGATTCTCATTCCTTGAGAGGAACATCAAAGCTACCATCCTGAGAGAAACATAAGTAGTAAGGAGTCCCAATCGTAGCTCTATGGCTCCACACAATGTAGAAACATACTTGTAGTGTATGTAATGATCAAGACGGACCCATACTTAGCCAAACATGCATTAGGTTCTCCACGGGACTATGAGGAGCAACATGTGTGACATGATTCTCATTCCTTGAGAGGAACATCAAAGCTACCATTCTGAGAGAAACATAAGTAGTAAGGAGTCCCAATCGTAGCTCTATGCCTCCACACAATGTAGAAACATACTTGTAGTGTATGTAATGATCAAGACGGACCCATACTTAGCCAAACATGCATTAGGTTCTCCACGGGACTATGAGGAGCAACATGTGTGACATGATTCTCATTCCTTGAGAGGAACATCAAAGCTACCATCCTGAGAGACACATAAGTAGTAAGGAGTCCCAATCGTATTTCTATGGCTCCACACAATGTAGAAACATACTTGTAGTGTATGTAATGATCAAGACGGATCCATACTTAGCCAAACATGCATTAGGTTCTCCACGGGACTATAAGGAGCAACATGTGTGACATGATTCCCATTCCTTGAGAGGAACATCAAAGTTACCATCCTGAGAGAAACATAAGTAGTAAGGAGTCCCAATCGTAGCTCTATGCCTCAACACAATGTAGAAACATACTTGTAGTGTATGTAATGATCAAGTCGGACCCATACTTAGCCAAACATGCATTAGGTTCTCCACATGACTATGTGGAGCAACATGTGTGACATGATTCTCATTCCTTGAGAGGAACATCAAAGCTACCATCCTGAGAGAAACATAAGTAGTAAGGAGTCCCAATCGTAGCTCTATGCCTCCACACAATGTAGGAAAAATACTTGTAGTGTATGTAATGATCAAGACGGACCCATACTTAGCCAAACATGCATTAGGTTCTCCACGGGACTATGAGGAGCAACATGTGTGACATGATTCTCATTCCTTGAGAGGAACATCAAAGCTACCATTCTGAGAGAAACATAAGTAGTAAGGAGTCCCAATCGTAGCTCTATGCCTCCACACAATGTAGAAACATACTTGTAGTGTATGTAATGATCAAGACGGACCCATACTTAGCCAAACATGCATTAGGTTCTCCACAGGACTATGAGGAGCAACATGTGTGACATGATTCTCATTCCTTGAGAGGAACATCAAAGCTACCATCCTGAGAGAAACATAAGTAGTAAGGAGTCCCAAGTGTAGCTCTATGCCTCCACACAATGTAGGAACATACTTGTAGTGTATGTAATGATCAAGACGGACCCATATTTAGCCAAACATGCATTAGGTTCTCCATGGGACTATGAGGAGCAACATGTGTGACATGATTCTCATTCCTTGAGAGGAACATCAAAGCTACCATCCTGAGAGAAACAAAAGTAGTAAGGAGTCCCAATCGTAGCTCTATGCCTCCACACAATGTAGAAACATACTTGTAGTGTATGTAATGATCAAGACGGACCCATACTTAGCCAAACATGCATTAGGTTCTCCATGGGACTATGAGGACCAACATGTGTGACATGATTCTCATTCCTTCAGAGGAACATCAAAGCTACCATCCCGAGAGAAACATAAGTAGTAAGGAGTCCCAATCATAGCTCTATGCCTCCACACAATGTAGGAACATACTTGTAGTGTATGTAATGATCAAGACGGACCCATACTTAGCCAAACATGCATTAGGTTCTCCACGGGACTATGAGGAGCAACATGTGTGACATGATTCTCATTCCTTGAGAGGAACATCAAAGCTACCATCCTGAGAGAAACATAAGTAGTAAGGAGTCCCAATCGTAGCTCTATGGCTCCACACAATGTAGAAACATACTTGTAGTGTATGTAATGATCAAGACGGATCCATACTTAGCCAAACATGCATTAGGTTCTCCATGGGACTATGAGGAGCAACATGTGTGACATGATTCTCATTCCTTGAGAGGAACATCAAAGCTACCATCCTGAGAGAAACATAAGTAGTAAGGAGTCCCAATCGTAGCTCTATGCCTCCACACAATGTAGGAACATACTTGTAGTGTATGTAATGATCAAGACGGACCCATACTTAGCCAAACATGCATTAGGTTCTCCACGGGACTATGAGGAGCAACATGTGTGACATGATTCTCATTCCTTGAGAGGAACATCAAAGCTACCATCCTGAGAGAAACATAAGTAGTAAGGAGTCCCAATCGTAGCTCTATGGCTCCACACAATGTAGAAACATACTTGTAGTGTATGTAATGATCAAGACGGATCCATACTTAGCCAAACATGCATTAGGTTCTCCATGGGACTATGAGGAGCAACATGTGTGACATGATTCTCATTCCTTGAGAGGAACATCAAAGCTACCATCCTGAGAGAAACATAAGTAGTAAGGAGTCCCAATCGTAGCTCTATGCCTCCACACAATGTAGGAACATACTTGTAGTGTATGTAATGATCAAGACGGACCCATACTTAGCCAAACATGCATTAGGTTCTCCACGGGACTATGAGGAGCAACATGTGTGACATGATTCTCATTCCTTGAGAGGAACATCAAAGCTACCATCCTGAGAGAAACATAAGTAGTAAGGAGTCCCAATCGTAGCTCTATGGCTCCACACAATGTAGAAACATACTTGTAGTGTATGTAATGATCAAGACGGATCCATACTTAGCCAAACATGCATTAGGTTCTCCATGGGACTATGAGGAGCAACATGTGTGACATGATTCTCATTCCTTGAGAGGAACATCAAAGTTACCATCCTGAGAGAAACATAAGTAGTAAGGAGTTCCAATCGTAGCTCTATGGCTCCACACAATGTAGAAACATACTTGTAGTGTATGTAATGATCAAGACGGACCCATACTTAGCCAAACATGCATTAGGTTCTCCATGGGACTATGAGGAGCAACATGTGTGACATGATTCTCATTCCTTGGGAGGAACATCAAAACTACCATCCTAGAGAAACATAAGTAGTAAGGAGTCGCAATCGTAGCTCTATGCCTCCACACATCGTAGGAACATACTTGTAGTTTATATAATGATCTAGACGGAGCCATACTTAGCCAAACATGCATTAGGTTCTCCACGGGACTATGAGGAGCAACATGTGTGACGTGACTCTCATTCCTTGTTAGGAACATCAAAGCTACCATCCTAGAGAAACGGAAGTAGTAAGGAGTCGCAATCGTAGTTCTATGCCTCGACACATTGTAGAAACATACTTGTAGTGTATATAATGATCAATACCGACCCATACTTACCTAAACATGCATTAGGCTCTCCACGGGACTATGAGGAGCAACATGTATGACATGATTCTCATTCCTTGGGAGGAACATCAAAACTACCATCCTAGAGAAACAGAAGTAGTAAGGAGTCCCAATAGTAGCTCTATGCCTCCACACATTGTAGGAACATACTTGTAGTGTATATAATGAGCTATACCGACCCATACTTAGCCAAACATGCATTAGGTTCTCCACGGGACTATGAGGAGCAACATGTGTGACATGATTCTCATTCCTTGTTAGGAACATCAAAGCTACCATCCTAGAGAAACAGAAGTAGTAAGGAATCCCAATCGTAGCTCTATCCTTCCACACATTGTAGGAACATACTTGTAGTGTATATAATGAGCTAGACTGACCCATACTTAGCCAAACATGCATTAGGTTCTCCACGGGACTATGAGGAGCAACATGTGTGACATGATTCTCATTCTTTGTTAGGAACATCAAAGCTACCATCCTAGAGAAACAGAAGTAGTAAGGAGTTCCAATAGTAGCTCTATGCCTCCACACATTGTAGGAACATACTTGTAGTGTATATAATGAACTAGACTGACCCATACTTAGCCAAACATGCATTAGGTTCTCTACGGGACTATGAGGAGCAACATATGTGACATGATTCTCATTCCTTGTTAGGAACATCAAAGCTACCATCCTAGAGAAACATAACTAGTAAGGAGTTCCAATAGTAGATCTATGCCTCCACACATTGTAGGAACATACTTGTAGTGTATATAATGATCCAGACGGACCCATACTTACCCAAACATGCATTAGGTTCTCCACGGGACTATGAGAAGCAACATGTGTGACATGATTCTCATTCCTTGGGAGGAACATCAAAACTACCATCCTAGAGAAACATAAGTAGTAAGGAGTTCCAATAGTAGCTCTATGCCTCCACACATCGTAGGAACATACTTGTAGTGTATATAATGATCTAGACGGACCCATACTTAGCCAAACATGCATTAGGTTCTCCACGGGACTCTGAGGAGCAACATGTGTGACATGATTCTCATTCCTTGAGAGGAACATCAAAGTTACCATCCTGAGAGAAACATAAGTAGTAAGGAGTCCCAATCGTAGCTCTATGGCTCCACACAATGTAGAAACATACTTGTAGTGTATGTAATGATCAAGACGGACCCATACTTAGCCAAACATGCATTAGGTTCTCCATGGGACTATGAGGAGCAACATGTGTGACATGATTCTCATTCCTTGAGAGGAACATCAAAGCTACCATCCTGAGAGAAACATAAGTAGTAAGGAGTCCCAATCGTAGCTCTATGGCTCCACACAATGTAGAAACATACTTGTAGTGTATGTAATGATCAAGACGGACCCATACTTAGCCAAACATGCATTAGGTTCTCCATGGGACTATGAGGAGCAACATATGTGACATGATTCTCATTCCTTGTTAGGAACATCAAAGCTACCATCCAAGAGAAACATAACTAGTAAGGAGTTCCAATAGTAGATCTATGCCTCCACACATTGTAGGAACATACTTGTAGTGTATATAATGATCCAGACGGATCCATACTTACCCAAACATGCATTAGGTTCTCCACGGGACTATGAGAAGCAACATGTGTGACATGATTCTCATTCCTTGGGAGGAACATCAAAACTACCATCCTAGAGAAACATAAGTAGTAAGGAGTTCCAATAGTAGCTCTATGCCTCCACACATCGTAGGAACATACTTGTAGTGTATATAATGATCTAGACGGACCCATACTTAGCCAAACATGCATTAGGTTCTCCACGGGACTATGTGGAGCAACATGTGTGACGTGACTCTCATTCCTTGTTAGGAACATCAAAGCTACCATCCTAGAGAAACGGAAGTAGTAAGGAGTCGCAATCGTAGTTCTATGCCTCCACACATTGTAGAAACATACTTGTAGTGTATATAATGATCTAGACTGACCCATACTTACCTAAACATGCATTAGGTTCTCCACGGGACTATGAGGAGCAACATGTGTGACATGATTCTCATTCCTTGGGAGGAACATCAAAACTACCATCCTAGAGAAACAGAAGTAGTAAGGAGTTCCAATAGTAGCTCTATGCCTCCACACATTGTAGGAACATACTTGTAGTGTATATAATGAGCTAGACTGACCCATATTTAGCCAAACATGCATTAGGTTCTCTACGGGACTATGAGGAGCAACATATGTGACATGATTCTCATTCCTTGTTAGGAACATCAAAGCTACCATCCTAGAGAAACATAGCTAGTAAGGAGTTCCAATAGTAGATCTATGCCTCCACACATTGTAGGAACATACTTGTAGTGTATATAATGATCCAGACGGACCCGTACTTACCCAAACATGCATTAGGTTCTTCACGGGACTATGAGAAGCAACATGTGTGACATGATTCTCATTCCTTTTTAGGAACATCAAAGGTACCATTCTAGAGAAACGGAAGAAGTAAAGAGTCCTAATCGTCGCTCTATACCTCCACACATTAAAGAAACATATTTGTAGTGTATATAAGGATCAAGACGGACCCATATTTAGCCAAACATGCATTAGGTTCTCCACGGGACTATGAGGAGCAACATGTGTGACATGATTCTCATTCCTTGGGAGGAACATCAAAACTACCATCCTAGGGAAACAGAAGTAGTAAGGAGTCCCAATCGTATCTCTATGCCTCCACACATTGTAGGAACATACTTGTAGTGTATATAATGATGTAGACGGACCCATACTTAGCCAACCATGCATTAGGTTCTCCACGGGACTATGTGGAGCAACATGTGTGACATGATTCTCATTCCTTGTTAGGAACATCAAAGGAACCATCCTAGAGAAACGGAAGTAGTAAAGAGTCCCAATCGTCGCTCTATACCTCCACACATTGTAGAAACATACTTGTAGTGTATATAATGATCAAGACGAACCCATATTTAGCCAAACATGTATTAGGTTCTCCACGGGACTATGAGGAGCAACATGTGTGACATGATTCTCATTCCTTGGGAGGAACATCAAAACTTTCATCCTAGAGAAACAGAAGTAGTAAGGAGTCCCAATAGTAGCTCTATGCCTCCACACATTGTAGGAACATACTTGTAGTGTATATAATGAGCTATACTGACCCATACTTAGCCAAACATGCATTAGGTTCTCCATGGGACTATGAGGAGCAACATGTGTGACATGAATCTCATTCCTTGTGAGGAACATCAAAGCTACCATCCTAGAGAAACAGAAGTAGTAAGGAGTTCCAATAGTAGCTCTATGCCTCCACACATTGTAGGAACATACTTGTAGTGTATATAATGATCTAGACGGACCCGTACTTACCCAAACATGCATTAGGTTCTCCACGGGACTATGAGAAGTAACATGTGTGACATGGTTCTCATTCCTTTTTAGGAACATCAAAGGTACCATCCTAGAGAAACGGAAGTAGTAAAGAGTCCCAATCGTCGCTCTATACCTCCACACATTGTAGAAACATACTTGTAGTGTATATAATGATCAAGACAGACCCATATTTAGCCAAACATGTATTAGGTTTTCCACGGGACTATGAGGAGCAACATGTGTGACATGGTTCTCATTCCTTGGGAGGAACATCAAAACTACCATCCTAGAGAAACATAAGTAGTAAGGAGTTCCAATAGTAGCTCTATGCCTCCACACATCGTAGGAATATACTTGTAGTGTATATAATGATCTAGACGGACCCATACTTAGCCAAACATGCATTAGTTTCTCCACGGGACTATGAGGAGCAACATGTGTGACGTGACTCTCATTCCTTGTTAGGAACATCAAAGCTACCATCCTAGAGAAACGGAAGTAGTAAGGAGTCACAATCGTAGTTCTATGCCTCCACACATTGTAGAAACATACTTTTAGTGTATATAATGATCTAGATTGACCCATATTTAGCCACACATGCATTAGGTTCTCCACGGGACTATGAGGAGCAACATGTGTGACATGATTCTCATTCCTTGGGAGGAACATCAAAACTACCATCCTAGAGAAACAGAAGTACTAAGGAGTTCCAATAGTAGCTCTATGCCTCCACACATTGTAGAAACATACTTGTAGTGTATATAATGATCTAGACTGACCCATACTTACCTAAACATGCATTAGGTTCTCCACGGGACTATGAGGAGCAACATGTGTGACATGAATCTCATTCCTTGTGAGGAACATCAAAGCTACCATCCTAGAGAAACAGAAGTAGTAAGTAGTTCCAATAGTAGCTCTATGCCTCCACACATTGTAGGAACATACTTGTAGTGTATATAATGATCTAGACGGACCCGTACTTACCCAAACATGCATTAGGTTCTCCACGGGACTATGAGAAGTAACATGTGTGACATGATTCTCATTCCTTTTTAGGAACATCAAAGGTACCATCCTAGAGAAACGGAAGTAGTAAAGAGTCCCAATCGTCGCTCTATACCTCCACACATTGTAGAAACATACTTGTAGTGTATATAATGATCAAGACAGACCCATATTTAGCCAAACATGTATTAGGTTTTCCACGGGACTATGAGGAGCAACATGTGTGACATGGTTCTCATTCCTTGGGAGGAACATCAAAACTACCATCCTAGAGAAACATAAGTAGTAAGGAGTTCCAATAGTAGCTCTATGCCTCCACACATCGTAGGAATATACTTGTAGTGTATATAATGATCTAGACGGACCCATACTTAGCCAAACATGCATTAGTTTCTCCACGGGACAATGAGGAGCAACATGTGTGACGTGACTCTCATTCCTTGTTAGGAACATCAAAGCTACCATCCTAGAGAAACGGAAGTAGTAAGGAGTCACAATCGTAGTTCTATGCCTCCACACATTGTAGAAACATACTTTTAGTGTATATAATGATCTAGATTGACCCATATTTAGCCACACATGCATTAGGTTCTCCACGGGACTATGAGGAGCAACATGTGTGACATGATTCTCATTCCTTGGGAGGAACATCAAAACTACCATCCTAGAGAAACAGAAGTACTAAGGAGTTCCAATAGTAGCTCTATGCCTCCACACATTGTAGAAACATACTTGTAGTGTATATAATGATCTAGACTGACCCATACTTACCTAAACATGCATTAGGTTCTCCACGGGACTATGAGGAGCAACATGTGTGACATGATTCTCATTCCTTAGGAGGAACATCAAAACTACCATCCTAGAGAAACAGAAGTACTAAGGAGTTCCAATAGTAGCTCTATGCCTCCACACATTGTAGGAACATACTTGTAGTGTATATAATGATCTAGACGGACCCGTACTTACCCAAACATGCATTAGGTTCTCTACGGGACTATGAGAAGTAACATGTGTGACATGATTCTCATTCCTTGGGAGGAACATCAAAGGTACCATCCTAGAGAAACAGAAGTAGTAAGGAATCCCAATCGTAGCTCTATGCTTCCACACATTGAAGAAACATACTTGTAGTGTAAATAATGAGCTAGACTGACCCATACTTAGCCAAACATGCATTAGGTTCTCCACGGGACTATGAGGAGCAACATGTGTGACATGATTCTCATTCTTTGTTAGGAACATCAAAGCTACCATCCTAGAGAAACATAAGTAGTAAGGAGTTCCAATAGTAGCTCTATGCCTCCACACATTGTAGGAACATACTTGTAGTGTATATAATGATCTAGACGGACCCGTACTTACCCAAACATGCATTAGGTTCTCCACGGGACTATGAGAAGTAACATGTGTGACATGATTCTCATTCCTTTTTAGGAACATCAAAGGTACCATCCTAGAGAAACGGAAGTAGTAAAGAGTCCCAATCGTCGCTCCATACCTCCACACATTGTAGAAACATACTTGTAGTGTATATAATGATCAAGACAGACCCATATTTAGCCAAACATGTATTAGGTTTTCCACGGGACTATGAGGAGCAACATGTGTGACATGGTTCTCATTCCTTGGGAGGAACATCAAAACTACCATCCTAGAGAAACATAAGTAGTAAGGAGTTCCAATAGTAGCTCTATGCCTCCACACATCGTAGGAACATACTTGTAGTGTATATAATGATCTAGACTGACCCATACTTAGCCAAACATGCATTAGGTTCTCTACGGGACTATGAGGAGCAACATATGTGACATGATTCTCATTCCTTGTTAGGAACATCAACGCTACCATCCTAGAGAAACATAACTAGTAAGGAGTTCCAATAGTAGATCTATGCTTCCACACATTGTAGGAACATACTTGTAGTGTATATAATGATCCAGACGGACCCGTACTTACCCAAACATGCATTAGGTTCTCCACGGGACTATGAGAAGCAACATGTGTGACATGATTCTCATTCCTTTTTAGGAACATCAAAGGTACAATTCTAGAGAAACGGAAGTAGTAAAGAGTCATAACCATCGCTCTATACCTCCACACATTAAAGAAACATACTTGTAGTGTATATAAGGATCAAGACGGACCCATATTTAGCCAAACATGCATTAGGTTCTCCACGGGACTATGAGGAGCAACATGTGTGACATGATTCTCATTCCTTGGGAGGAACATCAAAACTACCATCCTAGGGAAACAGAAGTAGTAAGGAGTCCCAATCATATCTCTATGCCTCCACACATTGTAGGAACATACTTGTAGTGTATATAGTCATGTAGACGGACCCCTACTTAGCCAACCATGCATTAGGTTCTCCACGGGACTATGTGGAGCAACATGTGTGACATGATTCTCATTCCTTGTTAGGAACATCAAAGGCACCATCCTAGAGAAACGGAAGTAGTAAAGAGTCCCAATCGTCGCTCTATACCTCCACACATTGTAGAAACATACTTGTAGTGTATATAATGATCAAGACGAACCCATATTTAGCCAAACATGCATTAGGTTCTCCACGGGACTATGAGGAGCAACATGTGTGACATGATTCTCATTCCTTGGGAGGAACATCAAAACTACCATCCTAGAGAAACAAAAGTAGTAAGGAGTCCCAATAGTAGCTCTATGCCTCCACACATTGTAGGAACATACTTGTAGTGTATATAATGAGCTATACTGACCCATACTTAGCCAAACATGCATTAGGTTCTCCACGGGACTATGAGGAGCAACATGTGTGACATGATTCTCATTCCTTTTTAGGAACATCAAAGGTACAATTCTAGAGAAACGGAAGTAGTAAAGAGTCATAACCATCGCTCTATACCTCCACACATTAAAGAAACATACTTGTAGTGTATATAAGGATCAAGACGGACCCATATTTAGCCAAACATGCATTAGGTTCTCCACGGGACTATGAGGAGCAACATGTGTGACATGATTCTCATTCCTTGGGAGGAACATCAAAACTACCATCCTAGGGAAACATAAGTAGTAAGGAGTCCCAATCGTATCTCTATGCCTCCACACATTGTAGGAACATACTTGTAGTGTATATAGTCATGTAGACGGACCCATACTTAGCCAACCATGCATTAGATTCTCCACGGGACTATGTGGAGCAACATGTGTGACATGATTCTCATTCCTTGTTAGGAACATCAAAGCTACCATCCTAGAGAAACAGAAGTAGTAAGGAGTTCCAATAGTAGCTCTATGCCTCCATACATTGTAGGAACATACTTGTAGTGTATATAATGATCTAGACGGACCCGTACTTACCCAAACATGCATTAGGGTCTCCACCGGACTATGAGAAGTAACATGTGTGACATGATTCTCATTCCTTTTTAGGAACATCAAAGGTACCATCCTAGAGAAACGAAAGTAGTAAAGAGTCCTAATCGTCGCTCTATACCTCCACACATTGTAGAAACATTCTTGTAGTGTATATAATGATCAAGACAGACCCATATTTAGCCAAACATGTATTAGGTTTTCCACGGGACTATGAGGAGCAACGTGTGTGACATGATTCTCATTCCTTGGGAGGAACATCAAAACTACCATCCTAGAGAAACATAAGTAGTAAGGAGTTCCAATAGTAGCTCTATGCCTCCATACATTGTAGGAACATACTTGTAGTGTATATAATGATCTAGACGGACCCATACTTAGCCAAACATGCATTAGGTTCTCCACGGGACTATGAGGAGCAACATGTGTGACGTGACTCTCATTCCTTGTTAGGAACATCAAAGCTACCATCCTAGAGAAACGGAAGTAGTAAGGAGTCGCAATCGTAGTTCTATGCCTCCACACATTGTAGAAACATACTTTTAGTGTATATAATGATCTAGATTGACCCATATTTAGCCACACATGCATTAGGTTCTCCACGGGACTATGAGGAGCAACATGTGTGACATGATTCTCATTCCTTGGGAGGAACATCAAAACTACCATCCTAGAGAAACAGAAGTACTAAGGAGTTCCAATAGTAGCTCTATGCCTCCACACATTGTAGAAACATACTTGTAGTGTATATAATGATCTACACTGACCCATACTTACCTAAACATGCATTAGGTTCTCCACGGGACTATGAGGAGCAACATGTGTGACATGATTCTCATTCCTTGGGAGGAACATCAAAACTACCATCCTAGAGCAACAGAAGTAGTAAGGAATCCCAATCGTAGCTCTATGCTTCCACACATTTTAGGAACATACTTGTAGTGTATATAATGAGCTAGACTGACCCATACTTAGCCAAACATGCATTAGGTTCTCCACGGGACTATGAGGAGCAACATGTGTGACATGATTCTCATTCTTTGTTAGGAACATCAAAGCTACCATCCTAGAGAAACAGAAGTAGTAAGGAGTTCCAATAATAGCTCTATGCCTCCACACATTGTAGGAACATACTTGTAGTGTATATAATGATCTAGACGGACCCGTACTTACCCAAACATGCATTAGGTTCTCCACGGGACTATGAGAAGTAACATGTGTGACATGATTCTCATTCCTTTTTAGGAACATCAAAGGTACCATCCTAGAGAAACGGAAGTAGTAAAGAGTCCCAATCGTCGCTCTATACCTCCACACATTGTAGAAACATACTTGTAGTGTATATAATGATCAAGACAGACCCATATTTAGCCAAACATGTGTTAGGTTTTCCACGGGACTATAAGTAGCAACATGTGTGACATGATTCTCATTCCTTGGGAGGAACATCAAAACTACCATCCTAGAGAAACAAAAGTAGTAAGGAGTCCCAATAGTAGCTCTATGCCTCCACACATTGTAGGAACATACTTGTAGTGTATATAACGAGCTATACTGACCCATACTTAGCCAAACATGCATTAGGTTCTCCACGGGACTATGAGGAGCAACATGTGTGACATGATTCTCATTCCTTGTTAGGAACATCAAAGCTACCATCCTAGAGAAACAGAAGTAGTAAGGAGTTCCAATAGTAGCTCTATGCCTCCACACATTGTAGGAACATACTTGTAGTGTATATAATGATCTAGACGGACCCATACTTAGCCAAGCATGCATTAGGTTCTCTACGGGACTATGAGGAGCAACATGTGTGACGTGAGTCTCATTCCTTGTTAGGAACATCAAAGCTACCATCCTAGAGAAACGGAAGTAGTAAGGAGTCGCAATCGTAGTTCTATGCCTCCACACATTGTAGAAACATACTTGTAGTGTATATAATGATCTAGACTGACCCATACTTACCTAAACATGCATTAGGTTCTCCACGGGACTATGAGGAGCAACATGTGTGACATGATTCTCATTCCTTGGGAGGAACATCAAAACTACCATCCTAGAGAAACAGAAGTAGTAAGGAGTTCCAATAGTAGCTCTATGCCTCCACACATTGTAGGAACATACTTGTAGTGTATATAATGAGCTAGACTGACCCATACTTAGCCAAACATGCATTAGGTTCTCTACGGGACTATGAGCAGCAACATATGTGACATGATTCTCATTCCTTGTTAGGAACATCAAAGCTACCATCCTAGAGAAACATAACTAGTAAGGAGTTCCAATAGTAGATCTATGCCTCCACACATTGTAGGAACATACTTGTAGTGTATATAATGATCCAGACGGACCCGTACTTACCCAAACATGCATTAGGTTCTCCACGGGACTATGAGAAGCAACATGTGTGACATGATTCTCATTCCTTTTTAGGAACATCAAAGGTACCATTCTAGAGAAACGGAAGTAGTAAAGAGACATAATCGTCGCTCTATACCTCCACACATTAAAGAAACATACTTGTAGTATATAAGGATCAAGACGGACCCATATTTAGCCAAACATGCATTAGGTTCTCCACGGGACTATGAGGAGCAACATGTGTGACAGGATTCTCATTCCTTGGGAGGAACATCAAAACTACCATCCTAGGGAAACAGAAGTAGTAAGGAGTCCCAATCGTATCTCTATGCCTCCACACATTGTAGGAACATACTTGTAGTGTATATAATGATGTAGACGGACCCATACTTAGCCAACCATGCATTAGGTTCTCCACGGGACTATGTGGAGCAACATGTGTGACATGATTCTCATTCCTTGTTAGGAACATTAAAGGCACCATCCTAGAGAAACGGAAGTAGTAAAGAGTCCCAATCCTCGCTCTATACCTCCACACATTGTAGAAACATACTTGTAGTGAATATAATGATCAAGACGAACCCATATTTAGCCAAACATGCATTAGGTTCTACACGGGACTATGAGGAGCAACATGTGTGACATGATTCTCATTCCGTGGGAGGAACATCAAAACTACCATCCTAGAGAAACAGAAGTAGTAAGGAGTCCCAATAGTAGCTCTATGCCTCCACACATTGTAGGAACATACTTGTAGTGTATATAATGAGCTATACTGACCCATACTTAGCCAAACATGCATTAGGTTCTCCACGGGACTATGAGGAGCAACATGTGTGACATGATTCTCATTCCTTGTTAGGAACATCAAAGCTACCATCCTAAAGAAACAGAAGTAGTAAGGTGTTCCAATAGTAGCTCTATGCCTCCACACATTGTAGGAACATACTTGTAGTGTATATAATGATCTAGACGGACCCGTACTTACCCAAACCTGCATTAGGTTCTCCACGGGACTATGAGAAGTAACATGTGTGACATGATTCTCATTCCTTTTTAGGAACATCAAAGGTACCATCCTAGAGAAACGGAAGTAGTAAAGAGTCCCAATCGTCGCCCTATACCTCCACACATTGTAGAAACATACTTGTAGTGTATATAATGATCAAGACAGACCCATATTTAGCCAAACATGTATTAGGTTTTCCACGGGACTATGAGGACTAACATGTGTGACATGATTCTCATTCCTTGGGAGGAACATCAAAACTACCATCCTAGAGAAACATAAGTAGTAAGGAGTTCCAATAGTAGCTCTATGCCTCCACACATTGTAGAAACATACTTGTAATGTATATAATGATCTAGACTGACCCATACTTACCCAAACATGCATTAGGTTCTCCACGGGACTATGAGGAGCAACATGTGTGACATGATTCTCATTCCTTGGGAGGAACATCAAAACTACCATCCTAGGGAAAAAGAAGTAGTAAGGAGTCCCAATCGTATCTCTATGCCTCCACACATTGTAGGAACATACTTGTAGTGTATATAATGATGTAGACGGACCCATACTTAGCCAACCATGCATTAGGTTCTCCACGGGACTATGTGGAGCAACATGTGTGACATGATTCTCATTCCTTGTTTGGAACATTAAAGGCACCATCCTAGAGAAACGGAAGTAGTAAAGAGTCCCAATCGTCGCTCTATACCTCCACACATTGTAGAAACATACTTGTAGTGAATATAATGATCAAGACGAACCCATATTTAGCCAAACATGCATTACGTTCTACACGGGACTATGAGGAGCAACATGTGTGACATGATTCTCATTCCTTGGGAGGAACATCAAAACTACCATCCTAGGGAAACATAAGTAGTAAGGAGTCCCAATCGTATCTCTATGCCTCCACACATTGTAGGAACATACTTGTAGTGTATATAATGATGTAGACGGACCCATACTTAGCCAACCATGCATTAGGTTCTCCACGGGACTATGTGGAGCAACATGTGTGACATGATTCTCATTCCTTGTTAGGAACATTAAAGGCACCATCCTAGAGAAACGGAAGTAGTAAAGAGTCCCAATCGTCGCTCTATACCTCCACACATTGTAGAAACATACTTGTAGTGAATATAATGATCAAGACGAACCCATATTTAGCCAAACATGCATTACGTTCTACACGGGACTATGAGGAGCAACATGTGTGACATGATTCTCATTCCTTGGGAGGAACATCAAAACTACCATCCTAGAGAAACAGAAGTAGTAAGGAGTCCCAATAGTAGCTCTATGCCTCCACACATTGTAGGAACATACTTGTAGTGTATATAATGAGCTATACTGACCCATACTTAGCCAAACATGCATTAGGTTCTCCACGGGACTATGAGGAGCAACATGTGTGACATGATTCTCATTCCTTGTTAGGAACATCAAAGCTACCATCCTAAAGAAACAGAAGTAGTAAGGAGTTCCAATAGTATCTCTATGCCTCCACACATTGTAGGAACATACTTGTAGTGTATATAATGATCTAGACGGACCCGTACTTACCAAAACATGCATTAGGTTCTCCACGGGACTATGAGAAGTAACTTGTGTGACATGATTCTCATTCCTTTTTAGGAACATCAAAGGTACCATCCTAGAGAAACGGAAGTAGTAAAGAGTCCCAATCGTCGCCCTATACCTCCACACATTGTAGAAACATACTTGTAGTGTATATAATGATCAAGACAGACCCATATTTGGCCAAACATGTATTAGGTTTTCCACGGGATTATGAGGAGCAACATGTGTGACATGATTCTCATTCCTTGGGAGGAACATCAAAACTACCATCCTAGAGAAACATAAGTAGTAAGGAGTTCCAATAGTAGCTCTATGCCTCCACACATCGTAGGAACATAATTGTAGTGTATATTATGATCTAGACGGACCCATACTTAGCCAAACATGCATTAGGTTCTGATATATCCATATTTTACATGTTTTTACTATGGTTTTTAATATCTTTTATAACTTAAATAATAAGGTGTTTGTGTCCAAGAGGTAGTTTTCTTGTATATTGTGGTTTTGAGGTACCAACAGGTCAAAATGGCAAAAAGGAGGCAAAATGGAGAAAAAGAACTTCAAACAATGATCCATGCAAGTTTCCAAGTCAAGAGCTTCAATAAAACTCCAAAAGTCCAAATTCCGCATTCGGACAGAATCGAAGCATCCGAAAGATGACCGCGGCAAAGGGTCTTTCCGACGTCCAAATCATGAGATCTTTATATGGAAAGATAGATAAATGAGTCATGCGTCGCGGCGAAGTGGAATTGGGCCATTTGGAGTAGGAAATTGAGGCCTAGGAGATTTTTCTCCCAAGACATGTCCGTCTGGCGAGTAAGTGAAGCCCATGGAGCTTAGATGAGCGAAATGGACCGGGATCACTTCGAGCCAAGCCTAAACTTCATCAGGACTCAAGCCCACATCCTTACACGCGATTTGGAGGCGGCGGCCGCGCCTCTCTCAAGACTTGGTGAGCAAACTCAAAGGAGAAGAAGAAAACGAAACTTTCCTCTTCTTGTCCGCGCCTTAACTCAGCCGACCTAGACTCCTCCTCACCTATATATACTTGCTTTTAGCCTCTTGTATCAATCATCCTACAATTCCTTGAATCTCTTAATAAATTTCGGAGCCACTTAGGTGGTCTCCTCTCTTCCCTTTTATTTTCTTCCCATTGTAAATATTTACATGTTTCTTTAAGTTTTGCATACATCTATGAGTAGAGGTTTCTCTCCATGAAGGAGCCACGGTTTGATCTCTATCCCTCCGCCTCCTTTCAGTCGAATCATGAGACTCCTTCTATCTCTTAGATCTATTGTTGAATTATAGATCCTTCAATGAGGACATGACATGATTGCCTTCGCTATTCGGTTGTTAAATAAAGGGGAAACCTTGTGGTTCTCCATCTTTATTTAAACCTAATGCTTGTTGCTAGAGATGATCAACTAGCGACTTGATCTAAGGTTGATATACTCTCCAAAAGCTTGTTATATCTCCGGATCTAATATTCGATGGGCGAATCGTTTTAGGCTATGAAAGTAGACCTAAGAACTTTTGTGAACAATCATTACCTAACCGTAATGCATGTCTCACTCTACAATGAGCATGCGAAAGCTGAGCCCATTGGTTTAAGAGACATAGGGGATTGGAGCCACGAAAGTGGGAAAATCCTTCATTAGTGTTTTGAGTTCATGAATCGGATTTAACAATCTTTTCAATCGATTTGGCACATGCCTTTGCGAATGGTTCCTTTCAACAATATTTATCTTTTGCTTT
Organism: Erythrophleum ivorense; assembly: GCA_026724425.1. Taxonomy (NCBI): domain Eukaryota; kingdom Viridiplantae; phylum Streptophyta; class Magnoliopsida; order Fabales; family Fabaceae; genus Erythrophleum; species Erythrophleum ivorense. Next base: position 8,872,365 of record JAIUCV010000066.1, on the reverse strand, counting down.
ATGTTTTGCATTGTTAATATCTTTATGTTTTACAAAAACCAAAAAACACAAAACCCCTTTTTCATATTGTCGATCTAGCTTAGTTTGCATCTCATGATCTTGAAGTGTACATTCCGCAATCCTCAGTGGTTCGACCCCTAAATACTACAATTGTCTGTTGTGCACTTGCAACTCACGGTTTGTTTTAGGGTTATTTATTACTTGCATATCCCACACACATAAAGTTTTTGGCGCCGTTGCCGGGGATTGCTTTGTACCTTCGAGTTTTCTTGATAAAAGCTAAGACTAGATCTTTTATTCTCATGCTTTCTAAATTTTTGTTTTGGTGTTTTTGTGTTTGATAGGTACCTAAAGATGAATCACTACTCACGCCTGGACCCTCATCAATACCATGACTACGTCCCTAATGAGCCTAGAGGTACCAATCTCAAAGCTATGCTAGAAGAGTTCATGGAAAGCCAAAGACAATCTAACCGAGATCTTGGATCAAAGTTGGAGTTTCTAAGGTATGATCTTAATGAGGACTTTTGGGAGTCTCTCTACAAGATGAGATCATGGCTGTATTCATCAAGAGCTAGGAGATTCATCACTAAAGCATCAAAGGTTTTATGGTCATGCCCCGGATCTTGAAGCCTAAGCTTAGGCATGACCAAAACATGAATACCTTGATTCCGCCATCCAAGGTAAGTACTTCCTTCTATATCATTCAACAATACTATCTTTCCCTTTTATAAGCATTTGAACCATGCACTTAATTGATTATATTTGGTGGTTTAAATTGCTTAAAATTGGTGGTCTTTGAATGAATGAATATTGATTTCTATGTCTTACTCATTTTCTGCATTGATTTCACTTAAGATTAAACTATTTCTAGAACTTTGGGATCTCTAGTCAAGGTCCACAATGTTTTTATAGTTTATACTATTTTATCTTAGATAAAGAACTTCAAGTTGACTACTTGAGGATCTCGATTTAAGAATGCTTTGACAAGTGATTTCTAGTGTTTTTGCAAGAGCTTCAATGTTTGACATGAAAGATGTAAAGACCACTTGCTGTGGACGCACAAATAAAGTTGTCAAGAGAAGGATTACAATGGTTTCAAAACCACAAGAAACAATGGAGTCATAGCGGTTTCTAAGCGTATGCAAAGGAGAAACTCGGGTACACCTTAAAACTTTTCCCGAGTTCATTTGTCTTCAAGGACGGCATGGGAGATCATTATGGAGAGCCCAAACAACCACATGAGCTCCCTGAACCAGAGAATGGAGAAGCTAAAGGGATCCCAAACCCTTTAGTTGATCTTCCCCGCACCTAAAAAGAAAAAAAAAAGGAGTCAAGCTAAATGACTTAAAACAAAGCGCTTTGTGGGAGGCAACCCACATGGTTTTTATTTTCATTTTGAATTTTCATATCATTATTGCATGAATAACTGCTTAGTTTTATTTTTCAGGAGTTTTTAAAATTGCATAAAAATACAAAAAAATGTTTTTAGGATGAAGAACCAAAAGGAGACCAAAACAAGAAAGTGACCCACCCTTTGTTCCCACCCTTGTAGAAGGCGAAATCTCCAATCAAGGTAAGTAAATACTCCTCATGCATTCATTAAAAACCATCTTTGATCCTCACTTGATAAGCATTTGAACCTTGAACTTCATTAGTTACATTTAATGGTTTAAATTGCTTAATATTGATGGTTAATGAATGAGAATGAATCTTGACTTGTCAAACTGAATTATACATTGATTTCACTGATGATAAAACTATTTCAGAACTTTGGGATCCCTAACCAACACCAACATGTTTTTATAGTTTATACCATATTCTCTTAGATTGTGAACTTCAAGTTGGTTACTTGGAGATCTCAATCTAAGACCGGACTTAACAGTGGTTTCAAGTATTTTGCAAGGACTTCAATCTTTGACAGGAAGGACACAAAGGAGAGATGCTGTAACCGACCAAAACTACAATCCATATGGTGGTTTAAAGGTGGTTTCAATGGAGGATCACAACAAGGCACAAGAAACAAGGTGGGTACGACCTGGAAATGATAATGGAGGATACAAGAATTACTTCGGTCGAAGAAAATCACAAAACGGTCGAGTAGATTTCAAGATATCCAATCCGGCGAGATTCTCTCGGCCAAACGGGTGCAAAGGAGGACAAACATCAACCATCTCCCAAACCACGTGACCGATGTCCACCAAACTTCACAGGCGGCTACATAACACCATGTTGGTCGGCAAATCAAAAAGATAGGACGGAGGAATGTTGACGGATCAGGAGATATGCAAAGATGCCTCATCCGGTCGATAGCGGTGCACCCAAAGGCCGGCAAAACCGAAATCACGGCATGGAGACACCACCAGCTGGAGATGGATCCTTGGAACTTCAAAATCATTATTCCAGAAGAAAATCAAGGAATGAACGAGCCAATCACAAAGAAGTCAAGAAAACTCTTCCCGGAGCTGAATTGACCACTTTGTGAAGGAACTCTCAATCCGCTCGTTCGTTTGGCCCCAAATTTCACCAGTGTCCATCAAATATGAGGTTGGTCGATGGAATTTCAAGATAGGTCGAAGAATTCTTCATCATTTGCGCTGTAGTCTATTGCACTATCATCCGGTCGACCGAATGGACCACCAAATGAAGAATCTCCCAAACCGCTCGTTCGTTTGACCCCAAACTTCACCAGTGTTCCTAAAACATGAGGTTGGTCGATGCAATTTCAATATGGGTCAGTAAAATCTTCACGGTTTGAGCTGTGGTTCATGGCACTCTTCTCGGGTCGACCAATTGAGCCCAACTCGACCAAAACGCCAACCGGCGAGACTCAGACCAGGAAATTTAAAATTCACCGACCAATCATGCCTACAGAGGAGCCCCAATCCGTTATCTGACCCTGATCTTCATCACAACTGGTCAACACTTGGTAACATCATCCTAACCTTTCCCTTTTCCATTTTATCTCACATTTTGCCTCACTTAATCTGATTTTTCTTACACCGGGACGGTGCAAGTTAAGTCTGGGGGGATTATACTAATAAGTTTGTTCATTTTGGCATTTTTGTTTTGCATTGTTTTCATTTTATTGAGTCGTTTTTATTGAGTCAAAATTTTTGTCGAGAATTATGACCTTATCTTGGACCTAACCATTGCTGTGCCTATGTTTAAGTGACCATTGATCAGTTATTGGCAGTACACTTCATCATATGTGCACCATGATTGGTGATCCATCTTTGACTCCGCACCTTAATGAACTTAACCTTCTCGGCTAGGGGCTTGGCATTACAAAGGGCATGACTCCTCATCCTCACTTACCAATTTCGGTTTCCCTCTCTCTCCCCTTCAAATTTAAGAAAAAGCACCAAGGTCCAAGTAACCGGGGATTAGGTGGCAACCACCATCAATACTCGCGTCTATGGAAGACCTTTTGATCCAAGTAAACGGGGATTAGGTGGCTACAACAATCAATACTCGCGTCTATGGAAGATCCATCAAAAACCTCCACAAAGAGGAGAAGAAGTCGAATAAAAAAAAAATACCTTGCTACCCTAAAAAAGGGATGAATCGACTTAAGAAGTGAGAAGAGAGAGAGGTGAAACAAGAGCCAAGACATGTGTTTTATAAAAAGAGGATGGGTAAGAGTCTATAACCCCTTTGATCGATATTCCCTAGTTGAGACCACACCTTTAGAAATTAAAGGAGTCGAAGGTGGCGAATTTGGATGGCCTAAAGAGAAGTGGATTGCTTTGGGATGATTGCAAAGCTCATGGTATGTACTTCTTTGTTCTTAATTCTCAATGCCATTGCTGTTTTATGTGGATTACTAAGATAAAGGTCAACTTGGATTTCCAAAAGATTTGAGAGTTCTCATGTTTTCAAACCTCTCTTTCATGCTTAGTTTGCTTGAGGACAAGCAAAAGGCTAAGTATGGGGGAGTGGATATATCCATATTTTACATGTTTTTACTATGGTTTTTAATATCTTTTATAACATAAATAATAAGGTTTTTGTGTCCAAGAGGTAGTTTTCTTGTATATTGTGGTTTTGAGGTACCAACAGGTCAAAATGGCAAAAAGGAGGCAAAATGGAGCAAAAGAACTTCAAACAATGATCCATGCAAATTTCCAAGTCAAGAGCTTCAATAAAACTCCAAAAGTCCAAATTCCGCATTCGGACAGAATCGAAGCATCCGAAAGATGACCGCGGCAAAGGGTCTTTCCGACGTCCAAATCATGAGATCTTTATATGGAAAGATATATAAATGAGTCATGCATCGCGGAGAAGTGGAATTGGGCCATTTGGAGTAGGAATGCGGCCTAGGAGCTTTTTATCCCAAGACATGTCCGTCTGGCGAGTAAGTGAAGCCCATGGAGCTTAGATGAGCGAAATGGACCGGGATCACTTCGGGCCAAGCCTAAACTTCATCAGGACTCAAGCCCACATCCTTACACGCGATTTGGAGGCGGCGGATGCGCCTCTCTCAAGACTTGGTGAGCAAGCTCAAAGGAGAAGAAGAAAAAGAAACTTTCCTCTTCTTGTCCGCGCCTTAACTCAGCTGACCTAGACTCCTCCTCACCTATATATACTTGCTTTTAGCCTCTTGTATCAATCATCCTACAATTTCTTGAATCTCTTAATAAATTTCGGAGCCACTTAGGTGGTCCCCTCTCTTCCCTTTTCTTTCCTTCCCATTGTAAATATTTACATGTTTCTTTAAGTTTTGCATACATCTATGAGTAGAGGTTTCTCTCCATGAAGGAGCCACGGTTTGATCTCTATCCCTCCGCCTCCTTTCAGTGGAATCATGAGACTCGTTCTATCTCTTAGATCTATTGTTGAATTATAGATCCTTCAATGAGGACATGACATGATTGCCTTCGCTATTCGGTTGTTAAATAAAGGGGAAACCTTGTGGTTCTCCATCTTTATTTAAACCTAATGCTTGTTGCTAGAGATGATCAACTAGCGACTTGATCTAAGGTTGATATACTCTCCAAAAGCTTGTTATATCTCCGGATCTAATATTCGATGGGCAAATCGTTTTAGGCTATGAAAGTAGACCTAAGAACTTTTGTGAACAATCATTACCTAACCGTAATGCATGTCTCACTCTACAATGACCATGCGAAAGCTGAGCCCATTGGTTTAAGAGACATAGTGGATTGGAGCCACGAAAGTGGGAAAATCCTTCATTAGTGTTTTGAGTTCATGAATCGGATTTAACAATCTTTTTAATCGATTTGGCACATGCCTTTGCGAATGGTTCCTTTCAACAATATTTATCTTTTGCTTTATGTTTTGCATTGTTAATATCTTTATGTTTTACAAAAACCAAAAAACACAAAACCCCTTTTTCATATTGTCGATCTAGCTTAGTTTGCATCTCATGATCTTGAAGTGTACATTCCGCAATTGTCTGTTGTGCACTTGCAACTCACGGTTTGTTTTAGGGTTATTTATTACTTGCATATCCCACACACATCAGGTTCTCCACGGGACTATGAGGAGCAACATGTGTGACGTGACTCTCATTCCTTGTTAGGAACATCAAAGCTACCATCCTAGAGAAACGAAAGTAGTAAGGAGTCGCAATCGTAGTTCTATGCCTCCACACATTGTAGAAACATACTTTTAGTGTATATAATGATCTAGACTGACCCATATTTAGCCAAACATGCATTAGGTTCTCCACGGGACTATGAGGAGCAACATGTGTGACATGATTCTCATTCCTTGGGAGGAACATCAAAACTACCATCCTAGAGAAACAGAAGTAGTAAGGAGTTCCAATAGTAGCTCTATGCCTCCACACATTGTAGAAACGTACTTGTAGTGTATATAATGATCTAGACTGACCCATACTTAGCCAAACATGCATTAGGTTCTCCACGGGACTATGAGGAGCAACATGTGTGACATGACTCTCATTCCTTGTTAGGAACATCAAACTTACCATCCTAGAGAAACGGAAGTAGTAAGGAGTCCCAATCGTCGCTCTATACCTCCATACATTTTAGGAACATACTTGTAGTGTATATAATGATCAATACAGACCCATACTTACCCAAACATGCATTAGGTTCTCCACGGGACTATGAGGAGCAACATGTGTGACATGACTCTCATTCCTTGTTAGGAACATCAAAGCTACCATCCTAGAGAAACAGAAGTAGTAAGGAGTTCCAATAGTAGCTCTATGCCTCCACACACTGTAGGAACATACTTGTAGTGAATATAATGATCTAGACTGACTCATACTTAGCCAAACATGCATTAGGTTCTCCACGGGACTATGAGGAGTAACATGTGACATGATTCTCATTCCTTGTTAGGAACATCAAAACTACCATCCTAGAGAAACGAAAATAGTAAAGAGTCCCAATCGTAGCTCTATGCCTCCACACATTGTAGGAACATACTTGTAGTGTATATAATGATGTAGACGGACCCATACTTAGCCAACCATGCATTAGGTTCTCCACGGGACTATGTGGAGCAACATGTGTGACATGATTCTCATTCCTTGTTAGGAACATCAAAGGTACCATCCTAGAGAAACGGAAGTAGTAAAGAGTCACAATCGTCGCTCTATACCTCCACACATTGTAGAAACATACTTGTAGTATATATAATGATCTAGACAGACCCATACTTACCTAAACATGCATTAGGTTCTCCACGGAACTATGAGAAGCAACATGTGTGACATGATTCTCATTCCTTGGGAGGAACATCAAATCTACCATCCTAGAGAAACAGAAGTAGTAAGGAATGTCAACAGTAGCTCTATGCCTCCACACATTGTAGGAACATACTTGTAGTGTATATAATGAGCTAGACTGACCCATACTTAGCCAAACATGCATTAGGTTCTCCACGGGACTATGAGGAGCAACATGTGTGACATGATTATCATTCCTTGTTAGGAACATCAAAGCTACCAGCCTAGAAAAACAGAAGTAGTAAGGAGTTCCAATAGTAGCTCTATGCCTCCACACATTGTAGGAACATACTTGTAGTGTATATAATGATCTAGACGGACCCGTACTTACCCAAACATGCATTAGGTTCTCCACGGGACTATGAGAAGCAACATCTGTGACATGATTCTCATTCCTTTTTAAGAACATCAAAGGTACCATCCTAGAGAAACGGAAGTAGTAAAGAGTCCCAATTGTCGCTCTATACCTCCACACATTGTAGGAACATACTTGTAGTGTATATAATGATCTAGACGGACCCGTACTTACCAAAACATGCATTAGGTTCTCCACGGGACTATGAGAAGCAACATCTGTGTCATGATTCTCATTCCTTGTTAGGAACATCAAAACTACCATCCGAGGGAAACAAAAGTAGTAAGGAGTCCCAATCGTAGCTCTATGCCTCCACACATTGTAGGAACATACTTGTAGTGTATATAATGAGCTAGACTGACCCATACTTAGCCAAACATGTATTAGGTTCTCCACAGGACTATGAGGAGCAACATGTGTGACATGATTCTCATTCCTTGTTAGGAACATCAAAGCTACCATCCTAGAGAAACAAAAATTGTAAAGAGTCCCAATCGTAGCTCTATGCCCCCACACATTGTAGGAACATACTTGTAGTGTATATAATGATGTAGACGGACCCATACTTAGCCAACCATGCATTAGGTTCTCCACAGGACTATGTGGAGCAACATTTGTGACATGATTCTCATTCCTTGTTAGGAACATCAAAGGTACCATCCTAGAGAAACGGAAGTAGTAAAGAGTCCCAATCGTCGCTCTATACCTCCACACATTGTAGAAACATACTTGTAGTGTATATAATGATCTAGACAGACCCATACTTACCTAAACATGCATTAGGTTCTCCACGGGACTATGAGGAGCAACATGTGTGACATAATTCTCATTCCTTAGGAGGAACATCAAAACTACCATCCTAGAGAAACAAAAGTAGTAAGGAGTTCCAATAGTAGCTCTATGCCTCCACACATCGTAGGAACATACTTGTAGTGTATATAATGATCTAAACGGACCCATACTTAGCCAAACATGCATTAGGGTCTCCACGGGACTATGAGGAGCAACATGTGTGACATGACTCTCATCCCTTGTTAGGAACATCAAAGCTACCATCTTAGAGAAACGGAAGTAGTAAGGAGTCCCAATCGTCGCTCTATACCTCCACACATTGTAGGAACATACTTGTAGTGTATATAATGATCAATACAGACCCATACTTACTCAAACATGCATTAGGTTCTCCACGGGACTATGAGGAGAAACATGTGTGACATGATTCTCATTGTAGGAACATCAAAACTACCATCCGAGGGAAACAAAAGTAGTAAGGAGTCCCAATCGTAGCTCTATGCCTCCACACATTGTAGGAACATACTTGTAGTGTATATAATGAGCTAGACCGACCCATACTTAGCCAAACATGCATTAGGTTCTCCACGGGACTATGACGAGCAACAAGTGTGACATAATTCTCATTCGTTGTAAGGAACATCAAAGCTACCATCCTAGAGAAACGAAAATAGTAAAGAGTCCCAATCGTAGCTATATGCCCCCACACATTGTAGGAACATACTTGTAGTGTATATAATGATGTAGACGGACCCATACTTAGCCAACCATGCATTAGGTTCTCCACAGGACTATGTGGAGCAACATGTGTGACATGATTCTCATTCCTTGTTAGGAATATCAAAGGTACCATCCTAGAGAAACGGAAGTAGTGAAGAGTCCCAATCGTCGCTCTATACCTCCACACATTGTAGAAACATACTTGTAGTGTATATAATGATCTAGACAGACCCATACTTACCTAAACATGCATTAGGTTCTCCACGGGACTATGAGGAGCAACATGTGTGACATGATTCTCATTCCTTGGGAGGAACATCAAAACTACCATCCTAGAGAAACATAAGTAGTAAGGAATCCCAATCGTAGCTCTATGCCTCCACACATTGGAGGAACATACTTGTAGTGTATATAATGAGCTAGACTGACCCATACTTAGACAAACATGCATTAGGTTCTCCACGGGACTATGAGGAGCAACATGTGTGACATGATTCCCATTCCTTGTTAGGAACATCAAAGCTACCATCCTAGAGAAACAGAAGTAGTAAGGAGTTCCAATAGTAGCTCTATGCCTCCACATATTTTAGGAACATACTTGTAGTGTATATAATGATCTAGACGGACCCGTACATACCCAAACATGCATTAGGTTCTCCACGGGACTATGAGAAGCAACATGTGTGACATGATTCTCATTCCTTGTTAGGAACAACAAAACTACCATCCGAGGGAAACAAAAGTAGTAAGGAGTCCCAATCGTAGCTCTATGCCACTACACATTGTAGGAACATACTTGTAGTGTATATAATGAGCTAGACTGACCCATACTTAGCCAAACATGCATTAGGTTCTCCACGGGACTATGAGAAGCAACATGTGTGACATGATTCTCATTCCTTGTTAGGAACATCAAAGCTACCATCCTAGAGAAACGAAAATAGTAAAGAGTCCCAATCGTAGCTCTATGCCCCCACACATTGTAGGAACATACTTGTAGTGTATATAATGATGTAGACGGACCCATACTTAGCCAAACATGCATTAGGTTCTCCACGGGACTATGAGGAGCAACATGTGTGACATGACTCTCATCCCTTGTTTGGAACATCAAAGCTACCATCCTAGAGAAACGGAAGTAGTAACGAGTTCCAATAGTAGCTCTATGCCTCCACACATTGTAGAACATACTTGTAGTGTATATAATGATATAGACTGACCCATACTTAGCCAAACATGCATTAGGTTCTCCACGGGACTATGAGAACCAACATGTGTGACATGATTCTCATTCCTTGTTAGGAACAACAAAACTACCATCCGAGGGAAACAAAAGTAGTAAGGAGTCCCAATCGTAGCTCTATGCCTCTACACATTGTAGGAACATACTTGTAGTGTATATAATGAGCTAGACTGACCCATACTTAGCCAAACATGCATTAGGTTCTCCACGGGACTATGAGGAGCAACATGTGTGACATGATTATCATTCCTTGTTAGGAACATCAAAGCTACCAGCCTAGAAAAACAGAAGTAGTAAGGAGTTCCAATAGGAGCTCTATGCCTCCACACATTGTAGGAACATACTTGTAGTGTATATAATGATCTAGACGGACCCGTACTTACCCAAACATGCATTAGGTTCTCCACGGGACTATGAGAAGCAACATCTGTGACATGATTCACATTCCTTTTTAAGAACATCAAAGGTACCATCCTAGAGAAACGGAAGTAGTAAAGAGTCCCAATTGTCGCTCTATACCTCCACACATTGTAGGAACATACTTGTAGTGTATATAATGATCTAGACGGACCCGTACTTACCAAAACATGCATTAGGTTCTCCACGGGACTATGAGAAGCAACATCTGTGACATGATTCTCATTCCTTGTTAGGAACATCAAAACTACCATCCGAGGGAAACAAAAGTAGTAAGGAGTCCCAATCGTAGCTCTATGCCTCCACACATTGTAGGAACATACTTGTAGTGTATATAATGAGCTAGACCGACCCATACTTAGCCAAACATGCATTAGGTTCTCCACGGGACTATGACGAGCAACATGTGTGACATAATTCTCATTCGTTGTAAGGAACATCAAAGCTACCATCCTAGAGAAACGAAAATAGTAAAGAGTCCCAATCGTAGCTATATGCCCCCACACATTGTAGGAACATACTTGTAGTGTATATAATGATGTAGACGGATCCATACTTAGCCAACCATGCATTAGGTTCTCCACAGGACTATGTGGAGCAACATGTGTGACATGATTCTCATTCCTTGTTAGGAATATCAAAGGTACCATCCTAGAGAAACGGAAGTAGTGAAGAGTCCCAATCGTCGCTCTATACCTCCACACATTGTAGAAACATACTTGTAGTGTATATAATGATCTAGACAGACCCATACTTACCTAAACATGCATTAGGTTCTCCACGGGACTATGAGGAGCAACATGTGTGACATGATTCTCATTCCTTGGGAGGAACATCAAAACTACCATCCTAGAGAAACATAAGTAGTAAGGAATCCCAATCGTAGCTCTATGCCTCCACACATTGGAGGAACATACTTGTAGTGTATATAATGAGCTAGACTGACCCATACTTAGACAAACATGCATTAGGTTCTCCACGGGACTATGAGGAGCAACATGTGTGACATGATTCCCATTCCTTGTTAGGAACATCAAAGCTACCATCCTAGAGAAACAGAAGTAGTAAGGAGTTCCAATAGTAGCTCTATGCCTCCACATATTTTAGGAACATACTTGTAGTGTATATAATGATCTAGACGGACCCGTACATACCCAAACATGCATTAGGTTCTCCACGGGACTATGAGAAGCAACATGTGTGACATGATTCTCATTCCTTGTTAGGAACAACAAAACTACCATCCGAGGGAAACAAAAGTAGTAAGGAGTCCCAATCGTAGCTCTATGCCACTACACATTGTAGGAACATACTTGTAGTGTATATAATGAGCTAGACTGACCCATACTTAGCCAAACATGCATTAGGTTCTCCACGGGACTATGAGAAGCAACATGTGTGACATGATTCTCATTCCTTGTTAGGAACATCAAAGCTACCATCCTAGAGAAACGAAAATAGTAAAGAGTCCCAATCGTAGCTCTATGCCCCCACACATTGTAGGAACATACTTGTAGTGTATATAATGATGTAGACGGACCCATACTTAGCCAAACATGCATTAGGTTCTCCACGGGACTATGAGGAGCAACATGTGTGACATGACTCTCATCCCTTGTTTGGAACATCAAAGCTACCATCCTAGAGAAACGGAAGTAGTAACGAGTTCCAATAGTAGCTCTATGCCTCCACACATTGTAGAACATACTTGTAGTGTATATAATGATATAGACTGACCCATACTTAGCCAAACATGCATTAGGTTCTCCACGGGACTATGAGAACCAACATGTGTGACATGATTCTCATTCCTTGTTAGGAACAACAAAACTACCATCCGAGGGAAACAAAAGTAGTAAGGAGTCCCAATCGTAGCTCTATGCCTCTACACATTGTAGGAACATACTTGTAGTGTATATAATGAGCTAGACTGACCCATACTTAGCCAAAATGCATTAGGTTCTCCACGGGACTATGAGGAGCAACATGTGTGACATGATTATCATTCCTTGTTAGGAACATCAAAGCTACCAGCCTAGAAAAACAGAAGTAGTAAGGAGTTCCAATAGTAGCTCTATGCCTCCACACATTGTAGGAACATACTTGTAGTGTATATAATGATCTAGACGGACCCGTACTTACCCAAACATGCATTAGGTTCTCCACGGGACTATGAGAAGCAACATCTGTGACATGATTCACATTCCTTTTTAAGAACATCAAAGGTACCATCCTAGAGAAACGGAAGTAGTAAAGAGTCCCAATTGTCGCTCTATACCTCCACACATTGTAGGAACATACTTGTAGTGTATATAATGATCTAGACGGACCCGTACTTACCAAAACATGCATTAGGTTCTCCACGGGACTATGAGAAGCAACATCTGTGACATGATTCTCATTCCTTGTTAGGAACATCAAAACTACCATCCGAGGGAAACAAAAGTAGTAAGGAGTCCCAATCGTAGCTCTATGCCTCCACACATTGTAGGAACATACTTGTAGTGTATATAATGAGCTAGACCGACCCATACTTAGCCAAACATGCATTAGGTTCTCCACGGGACTATGACGAGCAACATGTGTGACATAATTCTCATTCGTTGTAAGGAACATCAAAGCTACCATCCTAGAGAAACGAAAATAGTAAAGAGTCCCAATCGTAGCTATATGCCCCCACACATTGTAGGAACATACTTGTAGTGTATATAATGATGTAGACGGACCCATACTTAGCCAACCATGCATTAGGTTCTCCACAGGACTATGTGGAGCAACATGTGTGACATGATTCTCATTCCTTGTTAGGAATATCAAAGGTACCATCCTAGAGAAACGGAAGTAGTGAAGAGTCCCAATCGTCGCTCTATACCTCCACACATTGTAGAAACATACTTGTAGTGTATATAATGATCTAGACAGACCCATACTTACCTAAACATGCATTAGGTTCTCCACGGGACTATGAGGAGCAACATGTGTGACATGATTCTCATTCCTTGGGAGGAACATCAAAACTACCATCCTAGAGAAACATAAGTAGTAAGGAATCCCAATCGTAGCTCTATGCCTCCACACATTGGAGGAACATACTTGTAGTGTATATAATGAGCTAGACTGACCCATACTTAGACAAACATGCATTAGGTTCTCCACGGGACTATGAGGAGCAACATGTGTGACATGATTCCCATTCCTTGTTAGGAACATCAAAGCTACCATCCTAGAGAAACAGAAGTAGTAAGGAGTTCCAATAGTAGCTCTATGCCTCCACATATTTTAGGAACATACTTGTAGTGTATATAATGATCTAGACGGACCCGTACATACCCAAACATGCATTAGGTTCTCCACGGGACTATGAGAAGCAACATGTGTGACATGATTCTCATTCCTTGTTAGGAACAACAAAACTACCATCCGAGGGAAACAAAAGTAGTAAGGAGTCCCAATCGTAGCTCTATGCCACTACACATTGTAGGAACATACTTGTAGTGTATATAATGAGCTAGACTGACCCATACTTAGCCAAACATGCATTAGGTTCTCCACGGGACTATGAGAAGCAACATGTGTGACATGATTCTCATTCCTTGTTAGGAACATCAAAGCTACCATCCTAGAGAAACGAAAATAGTAAAGAGTCCCAATCGTAGCTCTATGCCCCCACACATTGTAGGAACATACTTGTAGTGTATCTAATGATGTAGACGGACCCATACTTAGCCAAACATGCATTAGGTTCTCCACGGGACTATGAGGAGCAACATGTGTGACATGACTCTCATCCCTTGTTTGGAACATCAAAGCTACCATCCTAGAGAAACGGAAGTAGTAACGAGTTCCAATAGTAGCTCTATGCCTCCACACATTGTAGAACATACTTGTAGTGTATATAATGATATAGACTGACCCATACTTAGCCAAACATGCATTAGGTTCTCCACGGGACTATGAGAACCAACATGTGTGACATGATTCTCATTCCTTGTTAGGAACAACAAAACTACCATCCGAGGGAAACAAAAGTAGTAAGGAGTCCCAATCGTAGCTCTATGCCTCTACACATTGTAGGAACATACTTGTAGTGTATATAATGAGCTAGACTGACCCATACTTAGCCAAACATGCATTAGGTTCTCCACGGGACTATGAGGAGCAACATGTGTGACATGATTATCATTCCTTGTTAGGAACATCAAAGCTACCAGCCTAGAAAAACAGAAGTAGTAAGGAGTTCCAATAGTAGCTCTATGCCTCCACACATTGTAGGAACATACTTGTAGTGTATATAATGATCTAGACGGACCCGTACTTACCCAAACATGCATTAGGTTCTCCACGGGACTATGAGAAGCAACATCTGTGACATGATTCACATTCCTTTTTAAGAACATCAAAGGTACCATCCTAGAGAAACGGAAGTAGTAAAGAGTCCCAATTGTCGCTCTATACCTCCACACATTGTAGGAACATACTTGTAGTGTATATAATGATCTAGACGGACCCGTACTTACCAAAACATGCATTAGGTTCTCCACGGGACTATGAGAAGCAACATCTGTGACATGATTCTCATTCCTTGTTAGGAACATCAAAACTACCATCCGAGGGAAACAAAAGTAGTAAGGAGTCCCAATCGTAGCTCTATGCCTCCACACATTGTAGGAACATACTTGTAGTGTATATAATGAGCTAGACCGACCCATACTTAGCCAAACATGCATTAGGTTCTCCACGGGACTATGACGAGCAACATGTGTGACATAATTCTCAATCGTTGTAAGGAACATCAAAGCTACCATCCTAGAGAAACGAAAATAGTAAAGAGTCCCAATCGTAGCTATATGCCCCCACACATTGTAGGAACATACTTGTAGTGTATATAATGATGTAGACGGACCCATACTTAGCCAACCATGCATTAGGTTCTCCACAGGACTATGTGGAGCAACATGTGTGACATGATTCTCATTCCTTGTTAGGAATATCAAAGGTACCATCCTAGAGAAACGGAAGTAGTGAAGAGTCCCAATCGTCGCTCTATACCTCCACACATTGTAGAAACATACTTGTAGTGTATATAATGATCTAGACAGACCCATACTTACCTAAACATGCATTAGGTTCTCCACGGGACTATGAGGAGCAACATGTGTGACATGATTCTCATTCCTTGGGAGGAACATCAAAACTACCATCCTAGAGAAACATAAGTAGTAAGGAATCCCAATCGTAGCTCTATGCCTCCACACATTGGAGGAACATACTTGTAGTGTATATAATGAGCTAGACTGACCCATACTTAGACAAACATGCATTAGGTTCTCCACGGGACTATGAGGAGCAACATGTGTGACATGATTCCCATTCCTTGTTAGGAACATCAAAGCTACCATCCTAGAGAAACAGAAGTAGTAAGGAGTTCCAATAGTAGCTCTATGCCTCCACATATTTTAGGAACATACTTGTAGTGTATATAATGATCTAGACGGACCCGTACATACCCAAACATGCATTAGGTTCTCCACGGGACTATGAGAAGCAACATGTGTGACATGATTCTCATTCCTTGTTAGGAACAACAAAACTACCATCCGAGGGAAACAAAAGTAGTAAGGAGTCCCAATCGTAGCTCTATGCCACTACACATTGTAGGAACATACTTGTAGTGTATATAATGAGCTAGACTGACCCATACTTAGCCAAACATGCATTAGGTTCTCCACGGGACTATGAGAAGCAACATGTGTGACATGATTCTCATTCCTTGTTAGGAACATCAAAGCTACCATCCTAGAGAAACGAAAATAGTAAAGAGTCCCAATCGTAGCTCTATGCCCCCACACATTGTAGGAACATACTTGTAGTGTATCTAATGATGTAGACGGACCCATACTTAGCCAAACATGCATTAGGTTCTCCACGGGACTATGAGGAGCAACATGTGTGACATGACTCTCATCCCTTGTTTGGAACATCAAAGCTACCATCCTAGAGAAACGGAAGTAGTAACGAGTTCCAATAGTAGCTCTATGCCTCCACACATTGTAGAACATACTTGTAGTGTATATAATGATATAGACTGACCCATACTTAGCCAAACATGCATTAGGTTCTCCACGGGACTATGAGAACCAACATGTGTGACATGATTCTCATTCCTTGTTAGGAACAACAAAACTACCATCCGAGGGAAACAAAAGTAGTAAGGAGTCCCAATCGTAGCTCTATGCCTCTACACATTGTAGGAACATACTTGTAGTGTATATAATGAGCTAGACTGACCCATACTTAGCCAAACATGCATTAGGTTCTCCACGGGACTATGAGGAGCAACATGTGTGACATGATTATCATTCCTTGTTAGGAACATCAAAGCTACCAGCCTAGAAAAACAGAAGTAGTAAGGAGTTCCAATAGTAGCTCTATGCCTCCACACATTGTAGGAACATACTTGTAGTGTATATAATGATCTAGACGGACCCGTACTTACCCAAACATGCATTAGGTTCTCCACGGGACTATGAGAAGCAACATCTGTGACATGATTCACATTCCTTTTTAAGAACATCAAAGGTACCATCCTAGAGAAACGGAAGTAGTAAAGAGTCCCAATTGTCGCTCTATACCTCCACACATTGTAGGAACATACTTGTAGTGTATATAATGATCTAGACGGACCCGTACTTACCAAAACATGCATTAGGTTCTCCACGGGACTATGAGAAGCAACATCTGTGACATGATTCTCATTCCTTGTTAGGAACATCAAAACTACCATCCGAGGGAAACAAAAGTAGTAAGGAGTCCCAATCGTAGCTCTATGCCTCCACACATTGTAGGAACATACTTGTAGTGTATATAATGAGCTAGACTGACCCATACTTAGCCAAACATGTATTAGGTTCTCCACGGGACTATGAGGAGCAACATGTGTGACATGATTCTCATTCCTTGTTAGGAACATCAAAGCTACCATCCTAGAGAAACGAAAATTGTAAAGAGTCCCAATCGTAGCTCTATGCCCCCACACATTGTAGGAACATACTTGTAGTGTATATAATGATGTAGACGGACCCATACTTAGCCAACCATGCATTAGGTTTTCCACAGGACTATGTGGAGCAACATTTGTGACATGATTCTCATTCCTTGTTAGGAACATCAAAGGTACCATCCTAGAGAAACGGAAGTAGTAAAGAGTCCCAATCGTCGCTCTATACCTCCACACATTGTAGAAACATACTTGTAGTGTATATAATGATCTAGACAGACCCATACTTACCTAAACATGCATTAGGTTCTCCACGGGACTATGAGGAGCAACATGTGTGACATAATTCTCATTCCTTAGGAGGAACATCAAAACTACCATCCTAGAGAAACAAAAGTAGTAAGGAGTTCCAATAGTAGCTCTATGCCTCCACACATCGTAGGAACATACTTGTAGTGTATATAATGATCTAAACGGACCCATACTTAGCCAAACATGCATTAGGGTCTCCACGGGACTATGAGGAGCAACATGTGTGACATGACTCTCATCCCTTGTTAGGAACATCAAAGCTACCATCTTAGAGAAACGGAAGTAGTAAGGAGTCCCAATCGTCGCTCTATACCTCCACACATTGTAGGAACATACTTGTAGTATATATAATGATCAATACAGACCCATACTTACTCAAACATGCATTAGGTTCTCCACGGGACTATGAGGAGAAACATGTGTGACATGATTCGCATTGTAGGAACATCAAAACTACCATCCGAGGGAAACAAAAGTAGTAAGGAGTCCCAATCGTAGCTCTATGCCTCCACACATTGTAGGAACATACTTGTAGTGTATATAATGAGCTAGACCGACCCATACTTAGCCAAACATGCATTAGGTTCTCCACGGGACTATGACGAGCAACATGTGTGACATAATTCTCATTCGTTGTAAGGAACATCAAAGCTACCATCCTAGAGAAACGAAAATAGTAAAGAGTCCCAATCGTAGCTCTATGCCCCCACACATTGTAGGAACATACTTGTAGTGTATATAATGATGTAGACGGACCCATGCTTACCAACCATGCATTAGGTTCTCCACAGGACTATGTGGAGCAACATGTGTGACATGATTCTCATTCCTTGTTAGGAATATCAAAGGTACCATCCTAGAGAAACGGAAGTAGTGAAGAGTCCCAATCGTCGCTCTATACCTCCACACATTGTAGAAACATACTTGTAGTGTATATAATGATCTAGACAGACCCATACTTACCTAAACATGCATTAGGTTCTCCACGGGACTATGAGGAGCAACATGTGTGACATGATTCTCATTCCTTGGGAGGAACATCAAAACTACCATCCTAGAGAAACATAAGTAGTAAGGAATCCCAATCGTAGCTCTATGCCTCTACATATTGTAGGAACATACTTGTAGTGTATATAATGAGCTAGACTGACCCATACTTAGCCAAACATGCATTAGGTTCTCCACGGGACTATGAGGAGCAACATGTGTGACATGATTCTCATTCCTTGTTAGGAACATCAAAGCTACCATCCTAGAGAAACGAAAATAGTAAAGAGTCCCAATCGTAGCTCTATGCCCCCACACATTGTAGGAACATACTTGTAGTGTATATAATGATGTAGACGGACCCATACTTAGCCAAACATGCATTAGGTTCTCCACGGGACTATGAGGAGCAACATGTGTGACATGACTCTCATCCCTTGTTTGGAACATCAAAGCTACCATCCTAGAGAAACAGAAGTAGTAAGAAGTTCCAATAGTAGCTCTATGCCTCCACACATTGTAGGAACATACTTGTAGTGTATATAATGATCTAGACTGACCCATACTTAGCCAAACATGCATTAGGTTCTCCACGGGACTATGAGGAGCAACATGTGTGACATGATTCCCATTCCTTGTTAGGAACATCAAAGCTACCATCCTAGAGAAACAGAAGTAGTAAGGAGTTCCAATAGTAGCTCTATGCCTCCACATATTTTAGGAACATACTTGTAGTGTATATAATGAGCTAGACTGACCCATACTTAGCCAAACATGCATTAGGTTCTCCACGGGACTATGAGGAGCAACATGTGTGACATGATTCTCATTCCTTGTTAGGAACATCAAAGCTACCATCCTAGAGAAACGAAAATAGTAAAGAGTCCCAATCGTAGCTCTATGCCCCCACACATAGTAGGAACATACTTGTAGTGTATATAATGATGTAGACGGACCCATACTTAGCCAAACATGCATTAGGTTCTCCACGGGCCTATGAGGAGCAACATGTGTGACATGACTCTCATCCCTTGTTTGGAACATCAAAGCTACCATCCTAGAGAAACGGAAGTAGTAACGAGTTCCAGTAGTAGCTCTATGCCTCCACACATTGTAGGAACATACTTGTAGTGTTTATAATGATATAGACTGACCCATACTTAGCCAAACATGCATTAGGTTCTCCACGGGACTATGAGAACCAACATGTGTGACATGATTCTCATTCCTTGTTAGGAACAACAAAACTACCATCCGAGGGAAACAAAAGTAGTAAGGAGTCCCAATCGTAGCTCTATGCCTCTACACATTGTAGGAACATACTTGTAGTGTATATAATGAGCTAGACTGACCCATACTTAGCCAAACATGCATTAGGTTCTCCACGGGACTATGAGGAGCAACATGTGTGACATGATTCTCATTCCTTGTTAGGAACATCAAAGCTACCATCCTAGAGAAACAGAAGTAGTGAAGAGTCCCAATCGTCGCTCTATACCTCCACACATTGTAGAAACATACTTGTAGTGTATATAATGATCTAGACAGACCCATACTTACCTAAACATGCATTAGGTTTTCCACGGGACTATGAGGAGCAACATGTGTGACATGATTCTCATTCCTTGGGAGGAACATCAAAACTACCATCATAGAGAAACATAAGTAGTAAGGAATCCCAATCGTAGCTCTATGCCTCCACACATTGTAGGAACATACTTGTAGTGTATATAATGAGCTAGACTGACCTATACTTAGACAAACATGCATTAGGTTCTCTACGGGACTATGAGGAGCAACATGTGTGACATGATTCCCATTCCTTGTTAGGAACATCAAAGCTACCATCCTAGAGAAACAGAAGTAGTAAGGAGTTCCAATAGTAGCTCTATGCCTCCACATATTTTAGGAACATACTTGTAGTGTATATAATGATCTAGACGGACCCGTACATACCCAAACATGCATTAGGTTCTCCACGGGACTATGAGAAGCAACATGTGTGACATGATTCTCATTCCTTGTTAGGAACAACAAAACTACCATCCGAGGGAAACAAAAGTAGTAAGGAGTCCCAATCGTAGCTCTATGCCTCTACACATTGTAGGAACATACTTGTAGTGTATATAATGAGCTAGACTGACCCATACTTAGCCAAACATGCATTAGGTTCTCCACGGGACTATGAGGAGCAACATGTGTGACATGATTCTCATTCCTTGTTAGGAACATCAAAGCTACCATCCTAGAGAAACGGAAGTAGTAACGAGTTCCAATAGTAGCTCTATGCCTCCACACATTGTAGGAACATACTTGTAGTGTATATAATGATATAGACTGACCCATACTTAGCCAAACATGCATTAGGTTCTCCACGGGACTATGAGAAGCAACATGTGTGACATGATTCTCATCCCTTGTTTGGAACAACAAAACTACCATCCGAGGGAAACAAAAGTAGTAAGGAGTCCCAATCGTAGCTCTATGCCTCTACACATTGTAGGAACATACTTGTAGTGTATATAATGAGCTAGACTGACCCATACTTAGCCAAACATGCATTAGGTTCTCCACGGGACTATGAGGAGCAACATGTGTGACATGATTCTCATTCCTTGTTAGGAACATCAAAGCTACCATCCTAGAGAAACGAAAATAGTAAAGAGTCCCAATCGTAGCTCTATGCCCCCACACATTGTAGGAACATACTTGTAGTGTATATAATGATGTAGACGGACCCATACTTAGCCAAACATGCATTAGGTTCTCCACGGGACTATGAGGAGCAACATGTGTGACATGACTCTCATCCCTTGTTTGGAACATCAAAGCTACCATCCTAGAGAAACAGAAGTAGTAAGAAGTTCCAATAGTAGCTCTATGCCTCCACACATTGTAGGAACATACTTGTAGTGTATATAATGATCTAGACTGACCCATACTTAGCCAAACATGCATTAGGTTCTCCACGGGACTCCGAGGACCAACATGTGTGATATGATCCTCATTCCTTGTTAAGAACATCAAAGCTACCATCTAAGAGAAACGGAAGTAGTAAGGAGTCCTAATCGTCGCTCTATACCTCCACACATTGTACGAACATACTTGTAGTGTATATAATGATCAATACAGACCCATACTTACCCAAACATGCATTAGGTTCTCCACGGGACTATGAGGAGAAATATGTGTGACATGATTCTCATTCCTTGTTAGGAACATCAAAACTACCATCCGAGGGAAACAAAAGTAGTAAGGAGTCCCAATCGTAGCTCTATGGCTCCACAAATTCTAGGAACATACTTGTAGTGTATATAATGATCTAGACTGACCCATACTTGGCCAAACATGCATTAGGTTCTCCACGGGACTATGAGGAGCAACATGTGTGACATGATTCTCATTCCTTGTTAGGAACATCAAAGCTACCAGCCTAGAGAAACAGAAGTAGTAAGGAGTTCCAATAGTAGCTTTATGCGTCCACACATTGTAGGAACATACTTGTAGTGTATATAATGAGCTAGACTGACCCATACTTAGCCAAACATGCATTAGGTTCTCCACGGGACTATGAGGAGCAACATGTGTTACATGATTCTCATTCCTTGTTAGGAACATCAAAGCTACCATCCTAGAAAAACGAAAATTTTAAAGAGTCCCAATCGTAGCTCTATGCCCCCACACATTGTAGGAACATACTTGTAGTGTATATAATGATGTAGACGGACCCATACTTAGCCAACCATGCATTAGGTTCTCCACAGGACTATGTGGAGCAACATGTGTGACATGATTCTCATTCCTTGTTAGGAACATCAAAGGTACCATCCTAGAGAAACAGAAGTAGTAAAGAGTCCCAATCGTCGCTCTATACCTCCACACATTGTAGAAACATACTTGTAGTGTATATAATGATCTAGAAGACCCATACTTACCTAAACATGCATTAGGTTCTCCACGGGACTATGAGGAGCAACATGTGTGACATGATTCTCATTCCTTGGGAGGAACATCAAAACTACCATCCTAGAGAAACAAAAGTAGTAAGGAGTTCCAATAGTAGCTCTATGCCTCCACACATCGTAGGAATATACTTGTAGTGTATATAATGATCTAAACGGACCCATACTTAGCCAAACATGCATTAGGTTCTCCACGGGACTATGACGAGCAACATGTGTGACATGATTCTCATTCCTTGTTAGGAACATCAAAGCTACCAGCCTAGAGAAACAGAAGTAGTAAGGAGTTCCAATAGTAGCTTTATGCGTCCACACATTGTAGGAACATACTTGTAGTGTATATAATGATCTAGATGGACCCGTACTTACCCAAACATGCATTAGGTTCTCCAAGGGACTATGAGAAGCAACATGTGTGACATTATTCTCATTCATTTTTAAGAACAACAAAGGTACCATCCTAGAGAAACGGAAGTAGTAAAGAGTCCAAATTGTCGCTCTATACCTCCACACATTGTGGGAACATACTTGTAGTGTATATAATGAGCTAGACTGACCCATACTTAGCCAAACATGCATTAGGTTCTCCACGGGACTATGAGGAGCAACATGTGTTACATGATTCTCATTCCTTGTTAGGAACATCAAAGCTACCATCCTAGAAAAACGAAAATTTTAAAGAGTCCCAATCGTAGCTCTATGCCCCCACACATTGTAGGAACATACTTGTAGTGTATATAATGATGTAGACGGACCCATACTTAGCCAACCATGCATTAGGTTCTCCACAGGACTATGTGGAGCAACATGTGTGACATGATTCTCATTCCTTGTTAGGAACATCAAAGGTACCATCCTAGAGAAACAGAAGTAGTAAAGAGTCCCAATCGTCGCTCTATACCTCCACACATTGTAGAAACATACTTGTAGTGTATATAATGATCTAGACAGACCCATACTTACCTAAACATGCATTAGGTTCTCCACGGGACTATGAGGAGCAACATGTGTGACATGATTCTCATTCCTTGGGAGGAACATCAAAACTACCATCCTAGAGAAACAAAAGTAGTAAGGAGTTCCAATAGTAGCTCTATGCCTCCACACATCGTAGGAATATACTTGTAGTGTATATAATGATCTAAACGGACCCATACTTAGCCAAACATGCATTAGGTTCTCCACGGGACTATGAGGAGCAACATGTGTGACATGACTCTCATCCCTTGTTAGGAACATCAAAGCTACTATCTTAGAGAAACGGAAGTAGTAAGGAGTCCCAATCGTCGCTCTATACCTCCACACATTGTAGGAACATACTTGTAGTGTATATAATGATCAATACAGACCCATACTTACCCAAACATGCATTAGGTTCTCCACGGGACTATGAGGAGAAACATGTGTGACATGATTCTCATTCCTTGTTAGGAACAACAAAACTACCATCCGAGGGAAACAAAAGTAGTAAGGAGTCCCAATCGTAGCTCTATGCCTCCACACATTGTAGGAACATACCTGTAGTGTATATAATGAGCTAGACTAACCCATACTTAGCCAAACATGCATTAGATTCTCCACGGGACTATGAGGAGCAACATGTGTGACATGATTCTCATTCCTTGTTAGGAACATCAAAGCTACCATCCTAGAGAAACGAAAATAGTAAAGAGTCCCAATCGTAGCTCTATGCCCCCACACATTGTAGGAACATACTTGTAGTGTATATAATGATGTAGACGGACCCATACTTAGCCAAACATGCATTAGGTTCTCCACGGGACTATGAGGAGCAACATATGTGACATGACTCTCATCCCTTGTTAGGAACATCAAAGCTACCATCTTAGAGAAACGGAAGTAGTAAGGAGTCCCAATCGTCGCTCTATACCTCCACACATTGTAGGAACATACTTGTAGTGTATATAATGATCAATACAGACCCATACTTACCCAAACATGCATTAGGTTCTCCACGAGACTATGAGGAGAAACATGTGTGACATGATTCTCATTCCTTGTTAGGAACAACAAAACTACCATCCGAGGGAAACAAAAGTAGTAAGGAGTCCCAATCGTAGCTCTATGCCTCCACACATTGTGGGAACATACCTGTAGTGTATATAATGAGCTAGACTGACCCATACTTAGCCAAACATGCATTAGGTTCTCCACGGGACTATGAGGAGCAACATGTGTGACATGATTCTCATTCCTTTTTAGGAACATCAAAGCTACCATCCTAGGGAAACGAAAATAGTAAAGAGTCCCAATCGTAGCTCTATGCCCCCACACATTGTAGGAACATACTTGTAGTGTATATAATGATGTAGACGGACCCATACTTAGCCAACCATGCATTAGGTTCTCCACAGGACTATGTGGAGAAACATGTGTGACATGATTCTCATTCCTTGTTAGGAACATCAAAGGTACCATCCTAGGGAAACGGAAGTAGTAAAGAGTCCCAATCGTCGCTCTATACCTCCACACATTGTAGAAACATACTTGTAGTGTATATAATGATCTAGAAGACCAATACTTACCTAAACATGCATTAGGTTCTCCACGGGACTATGAGGAGCAACATGTGTGACATGATTCTCATTCCTTGGGAGGAACATCAAAACTACCATCCTAGAGAAACAAAAGTAGTAAGGAGTTCCAATAGTAGCTCTATGCCTCCACACATCGTAGGAATATACTTGTAGTGTATATAATGATCTAAACGGACCCATACTTAGCCAAACATGCATTAGGTTCTCCACGGGACTATGACGAGCAACATGTGTGACATGATTCTCATTCCTTGTTAGGAACATCAAAGCTACCAGCCTAGAGAAACAGAAGTAGTAAGGAGTTCCAATAGTAGCTTTATGCGTCCACACATTGTAGGAACATACTTGTAGTGTATATAATGATCTAGATGGACCCGTACTTACCCAAACATGCATTAGGTTCTCCAAGGGACTATGAGAAGCAACATGTGTGACATTATTCTCATTCATTTTTAAGAACAACAAAGGTACCATCCTAGAGAAACGGAAGTAGTAAAGAGTCCCAATTGTCGCTCTATACCTCCACACATTGTGGGAACATACTTGTAGTGTATATAATGAGCTAGACTGACCCATACTTAGCCAAACATGCATTAGGTTCTCCACGGGACTATGAGGAGCAACATGTGTTACATGATTCTCATTCCTTGTTAGGAACATCAAAGCTACCATCCTAGAAAAACGAAAATTTTAAAGAGTCCCAATCGTAGCTCTATGCCCCCACACATTGTAGGAACATACTTGTAGTGTATATAATGATGTAGACGGACCCATACTTAGCCAACCATGCATTAGGTTCTCCACAGGACTATGTGGAGCAACATGTGTGACATGATTCTCATACCTTGTTAGGAACATCAAAGGTACCATCCTAGAGAAACAGAAGTAGTAAAGAGTCCCAATCGTCGCTCTATACCTCCACACATTGTAGAAACATACTTGTAGTGTATATAATGATCTAGACAGACCCATACTTACCTAAACATGCATTAGGTTCTCCACGGGACTATGAGGAGCAACATGTGTGACATGATTCTCATTCCTTGGGAGGAACATCAAAACTACCATCCTAGAGAAACAAAAGTAGTAAGGAGTTCCAATAGTAGCTCTATGCCTCCACACATCGTAGGAATATACTTGTAGTGTATATAATGATCTAAACGGACCCATACTTAGCCAAACATGCATTAGGTTCTCCACGGGACTATGAGGAGCAACATGTGTGACATGACTCTCATCCCTTGTTAGGAACATCAAAGCTACTATCTTAGAGAAACGGAAGTAGTAAGGAGTCCCAATCGTCGCTCTATACCTCCACACATTGTAGGAACATACTTGTAGTGTATATAATGATCAATACAGACCCATACTTACCCAAACATGCATTAGGTTCTCCACGGGACTATGAGGAGAAACATGTGTGACATGATTCTCATTCCTTGTTAGGAACAACAAAACTACCATCCGAGGGAAACAAAAGTAGTAAGGAGTCCCAATCGTAGCTCTATGCCTCCACACATTGTAGGAACATACCTGTAGTGTATATAATGAGCTAGACTAACCCATACTTAGCCAAACATGCATTAGATTCTCCACGGGACTATGAGGAGCAACATGTGTGACATGATTCTCATTCCTTGTTAGGAACATCAAAGCTACCATCCTAGAGAAACGAAAATAGTAAAGAGTCCCAATCGTAGCTCTATGCCCCCACACATTGTAGGAACATACTTGTAGTGTATATAATGATGTAGACGGACCCATACTTAGCCAAACATGCATTAGGTTCTCCACGGGACTATGAGGAGCAACATATGTGACATGACTCTCATCCCTTGTTAGGAACATCAAAGCTACCATCTTAGAGAAACGGAAGTAGTAAGGAGTCCCAATCGTCGCTCTATACCTCCACACATTGTAGGAACATACTTGTAGTGTATATAATGATCAATACAGACCCATACTTACCCAAACATGCATTAGGTTCTCCACGAGACTATGAGGAGAAACATGTGTGACATGATTCTCATTCCTTGTTAGGAACATCAAAGGTACCATCCTAGGGAAACGGAAGTAGTAAAGAGTCCCAATCGTCGCTCTATACCTCCACACATTGTAGAAACATACTTGTAGTGTATATAATGATCTAGACAGAGTCATACTTACCTAAACATGCATTAGGTTCTCCACGGGACTATGAGGAGCAACATGTGTGACATGATTCTCATTCCTTGGGAGGAACATCAAAACTACCAACCTAGAGAAACAGAAGTAGTAAGGAATCCCAATCGTAGCTCTATGCCTCCACACATTGTAGGAACATACTTGTAGTGTATATAATGAGCTAGACTGACCCATACTTAGCCAAACATGCATTAGGTTCTCCACGGGACTATGAGGAGCAACATGTGTGACATGATTCTCATTCCTTGTTAGGAACATCAAAGCTACCATTCCAGAGAAACAGAAGTAGTAAGGAGTTCCAATAGTAGCTCTATGCCTCCACACATTGTAGGAACATACTTGTAGTGTATATAATGATCTAGACGGACCCGTATTTACCCAAACATGCATTAGGTTCTCCACGGGACTATGAGAAGCAACATGTGTGACATGATTCTCATTCCTTGTTAGGAACATCAAAGCTACCATCCTAGAGAAACGGAAGTAGTAACGAGAACCAATAGTAGCTCTACGCCTCCACACATTGTAGGAATATACTTGTAGTGTATATAATGATCTAGACTGACCCATACTTAGCCAAACATGCATTAGGTTCTCCACGGGACTCTGAGGAGCAACATGTGTGACATGATCCTCATTCCTTGTTAAGAACATCAAAGCTACCATCCTAGAGAAACAAAAGTAGTAACGAGTTCCAATTGTAGCTCTATGCCTCCACACATCGTACGAACTTACTTGTAGTGTATATAATGATCTAAACGGACCCATACTTAGCCAAACATGCATAAGGTTCTCCACGGAACTATGAGGAGCAACATGTGTTACATGATTATCATTCCTTGTTAGGAACATCAAAGCTACCATCCGAGGGAAACAAAAGTAGTAAGGAGTCCCAATCGTAGCTCTATGCCTCCACACATTGTAGGAACATACTTGTAGTGTATATAATGAGCTAGACTGACCCATACTTAGCCAAACATGCATTAGGTTCTCCACGAGACTATGAGGAGCAACATGTGTGACATGATTCTCATTCCTTGTTAGGAACATCAAAGCTACCATCCTAGGGAAACGAAAATAGTAAAGAGTCCCAATCGTAGCTCTATGCCCCCACACATTGTAGGAACATACTTGTAGTGTATATAATGATGTAGACGGACCCATACTTAGCGAACCATGCATTAGGTTCTCCACAGGACTATGTGGAGCAACATGTGTGACATGATTCTCATTCCTTGTTAGGAACATCAAAGGTACCATCCTCGAGAAACGGAAGTAGTAAAGAGTCCCAATCGTCGCTCTATACCTCCACACATTGTAGAAACATACTTGTAGTGTATATAATGATCTAGACAGACCCATACTTACCTAAACATGCATTAGGTTCTCCACGGGACTATGAGGAGCAACATGTGTGACATGATTCTCATTCCTTGGGAGGAACATCAAAACTACCATCCTAGAGAAACAAAAGTAGTAAGGAGTTCCAATAGTAGCTCTATGCCTCCACAGATCGTAGGAATATACTTGTAGTGTATATAATGATCTAAACGGACCCATACTTAACCAAACATGCATTAGGTTCTCCACGGGACTATGAGGAGCAACATGTGTGACATGACTCTCATCCCTTGTTATGAACATCAAAGCTACCATCTTAGAGAAACGGAAGTAGTATGGAGTACCAATCGTCGCTTTATACCTCCACACATTGTAGGAACATACTTGTAGTGTATATAATGATCAATACAGACCAATACTTACCCAAACATGCATTAGGTTCTCCACGGGACTATGAGGAGAAACATGTGTGACATGAGTCTCATTCCTTGTTAGGAACAACAAAACTACCATCCGAGGGAAACAAAAGTAGTAAGGAGTCCCAATCGTAGCTCTATGCCTCCACACATTGTAGGAACATACTTGTAGTGTATATAATGAGCTAGACTGACCCATACTTAGCCAAACATGCATTAGGTTCTCCACGGGACTATGAGAAGCAACATGTGTGACATGATTCTCATTCCTTGTTAGGAACATCAAAGCTACCATTCTAGAGAAACGAAAAATAGTAAGGAGTCCCAATCGTAGCTCTATGCCCCCACAGATTGTAGGAACATACTTGTAGTGTATATAATGATGTAGACGGACCCATACTTAGCCAACCATGCATTAGGTTCTCCACAGGATTATGTGGAGCAACATGTGTGACATGATTCTCATTCCTTGTTAGGAACATCAAAGGTACCATCCTAGAGAAACGGAAGTAGTAAAGAGTCTGAATCGTCGCTCTATACCTCCACACATTGTAGAAACATACTTGTAGTGTATATAATGATCTAGACAGACCCATACTTACCTAAACATGCATTAGGTTCTCCACGGGACTATGAGGAGCAACATGTGTGACATGATTCTCATTCCTTGGGAGGAACATCAAAACTACCATCCGAGAGAAACAAAAGTAGTAAGGAGTTCCAATAGTAGCTCTATGCCTCCACACATCGTAGGAATATACTTGTAGTGTATATAATGATCTAAACGGACCCATACTTAGCCAAACATGCATTAGGTTCTCCACGGGACTATGAGGAGCAACATGTGTGACATGACTCTCATCCCTTGTTAGGAACATCAAAGCTACTATCTTAGAGAAACGGAAGTAGTAAGGAGTCCCAATCGTCGCTCTATACCTCCACACATTGTAGGAACATACTTGTAGTGTATATAATGATCAATACAGACCCATACTTACCCAAACATGCATTAGGTTCTCCACGGGAATATGAGGAGAAACATGTGTGACATGATTCTCATTCCTTGTTAGGAACAACAAAACTACCATCCGAGGGAAACAAAAGTAGTAAGGAGTCCCAATCGTAGCTCTATGCCTCCACACATTGTAGGAACATACCTGTAGTGTATATAATGAGCTAGACTAACCCATACTTAGCCAAACATGCATTAGGTTCTCCACGGGACTATGAGGAGCAACATGTGTGACATGATTCTCATTCCTTGTTAGGAACATCAAAGCTACCATCCTAGAGAAACGAAAATAGTAAAGAGTCCCAATCGTAGCTCTATGCCCCCACACATTGTAGGAACATACTTGTAGTGTATATAATGATGTAGACGGACCCATACTTAGCCAAACATGCATTAGGTTCTCCACGGGACTATGAGGAGCAACATGTGTGACATGACTCTCGTCCCTTGTTAGGAACATCAAAGCTACCATCTTAGAGAAACGGAAGTAGTAAGGAGTCCCAATCGTCGCTCTATACCTCCACACATTGTAGGAACATACTTGTAGTGTATATAATGATCAATACAGATCCATACTTACCCAAACATGTATTAGGTTCTCCACGGGACTATGAGGAGAAACATGTGTGACATGATTCTCATTCCTTGTTAGGAACAACAAAACTACCATCCGAGGGAAACAAAAGTAGTAAGGAGTCCCAATCGTAGCTCTATGCTTCCACACATTGTGGGAACATACTTGTAGTGTATATAATGAGCTAGATGATGCATTCGCATTTTATACCTTTTTAGCATATCATTTAGACCATCTTTGCATTGTTTCAACCATCTTAAGT
Organism: Erythrophleum ivorense; assembly: GCA_026724425.1. Taxonomy (NCBI): domain Eukaryota; kingdom Viridiplantae; phylum Streptophyta; class Magnoliopsida; order Fabales; family Fabaceae; genus Erythrophleum; species Erythrophleum ivorense. The sequence continues at coordinate 8,841,509 of JAIUCV010000066.1, read as the reverse complement.
GTCACTTCTTGACATTTTCTTCTCCATTTGCATACTTAGTAGTTTTGGGTTGTGCATTGCATATATGAGTGCATATGGAGTTAAAAACAGGTACTTTTGGAGCATTTGGAGCTAAGGAGGCTTGGTGGTGATGCTGGAGCAAGGCTAGGCAACAAGGGAGCCAATATGGATCAAGAATGGAAGGAACAGAAGAGTTCTTGCTTGACTCGATCGAGTTCGATCGAGCTAGTGCAATGCGTCTGAAAGATCGTACCAAACGAAGGGTTTACACTCCGATTCAGCCTCTGAGGTCTTCATGGAAGTTGTAGATAAAAGAGTTAGCTTTCGTCTGGTGGCGGTTTCAAGTCATTCAGACCAGTGGTTCGGAAGATACAGCGATTTTAATTGCACTCGATCAGGCAGCTCGATCGAGCCAAGGCCAAACTGACTACTCGACCAACAACTCGATCGAGCTAGGCAAAAGGTGCCTCGATCAGTCAACTCGATCGAGTTGGACTAAGGCGGTTTCCCAAGACCAGAAACCCTAGCTGCCTTGCCTATAAAAGGGCTCCAGACCTCACCAACGAATCTCTCTCTCCTTTTTGGCTTTTTAGCCACTAGAAACTTTCCTTTATGTTTTTAAGTTTTATGTCTTTTTAATTTGTAGATCTACTCTTTGTTATTCACTTTTTGCATTTAATACTTTAATAAAAGTTGTTAATCTCCTTTCTGTCTTTCATATTATGTTTGTTTTAGTTTATTTAGACATGATTTCGATTTTGGATATGATTAGTGAGTAAATCACCTCTTAGGCTTAGGGATGGATTAAATTAGAGAACCATTATGCTTAATCTCTGTTGCTTAAGGTTTTAACTCTTTGTCCCTCTCTGCTGGTTCACGCCCTATGCGATTCTCCACTGACCCTGGAGGATCGATCGTAGATGCTCCCGGCCTGACCCGTTTGGTTGAGGATCGGATCAATACCAGCAGAGGATTAGCATCCCTTCTCCCACGGAAGTGGTTGCACAAGGGGCTTCTAGGGCACAGCTTGGGTCTGCCCGATAATGCTCTCCGGTTCTGTCTCTCGCTCTAACGGAAGTTCGCTAGCGGGATGGAACTGGATTGGCGGTTTTGTAAGTCCACGGGAGTGGGGTAACCGTTCTTGAGAACCCAAGGCCAAGGGATAATCATGTGCGCATGTAGTTTTAAGAAGCATCCAGTCGATTAGCAATAGGTTTTCTATGATTATCAACTCCGTCCCTGAGCCTAGGTCATCCATTTGAGTCTTTGCTTTGCTTTATATATATTTCTGTTACGTTTTAGCTCTACTCGATCGAGCTACCCTTGTTCTGCTTTTGCCCAGCTCGATCGAGCTAGCCTTCACTCTGTTTCTATTTGCCTCGATCGAGGCCATTTACCTTGCATATTTGCCTTGATCGAGGCCATTTAGCTTGTATATTTGCCTTGATCGAGCCCATTTCACTTGCATTTCATATTAGGTTGATAGTTTAGTTACAGTCATATCACCCCCATCTGACTTGACTTAAGTTCACTCGATTGCATCTTAATTGCTAGCACCACACCCGATTGGATTGACATCTTAAATCCTATAACGACACGCATAGCTAGGGTTTATCATAATCTGGTAGCAATAATCCTGTTATCAATTTGGCGCCGTTGCCGGTTGGGTGTTCGTTTGTTACATTTAAGATTTCAAGTAGCTTAAGATCATGTTCTTGTTTGTTCATCTCTCATGGAGATGATGAATTTTTTCTTTTTTGTTGTTACTAACTTGTTTTCTCTTATTCTCTTGTGCTTTCCAAGGTACCAAACTAAGAAGAAGGGAAATGGGAAGACAAGATCATGTGAGGTGTTGGAGATGGACAGACACGCCAGCATTCCTCAGGCTCCACTACCTCAAGAATTGGTACAAACTCCTAACCAAGCTCAAGTGGTCACGCCAACAATTGGAGATTGTGATGTTCCTCATTATGATGGGCTTCGTTATGGAATCCATCCTCCTCTCATTGAAGCCCACGCCTATGAGATCAAGGCAAGCTTGGTAAGGTTAATTCAAAGCTCTAAGTTCTTGGGAAATGGATTGGAGAATCCTTATGATCACTTGGACTATTTTGAGAGGTTGTGTAGCACATTTAGGATTGCTGGTATGCCTCAGGATAGTATCAAGCTCATCTTGTTTCCATTTTCACTTGGAGAAAAGGCAAAGAAGTGGGAGAGAGTTATACCATCTGATTTGGTCAGTTGTTGGGATGATTGCAAGAGGGTCTTCCTTTCAAGGTTCTATCCCACACAAAGAACACACCAGATGAGGAGTAGCATCTTGAGCTTCAAACAAGGTAGCCATGAGACCTTTCATGAGGCATGGGAGAGGTTGAGAGGATACACTAGAGATTGTCCACATCATGGGGTCACAAAAGAAGCTATACTTAGCTCTTTCTATTGGGGAGTTGCTAAGGAGTACAAATGGACATTGGATGTAGCTAGCAAAGGGAGTTTTCTAAACCTCACCATAGAGCAAGGAGAGCTACTTGTTGAGAACGTGGCTCAGAGTGATGAAAGCTACATGGAACGCCATGATACAACCCCCAATGAAGGATCAAGTGAAGACTTCAAGTGGACAGCCTTGGAAGATAAGTTGGATCGAATTGAAAAGCTCCTAAGTGTGCAACAAAGAGGAGTTTGTTTGGATCATGAGCAGCACCAGGATGATGTTAATTTCGTGGTCAACAATGGGAACACCAACCAGGAGAGTATGCTTCTCAATCATTGGTCCAACCATGGAGTTCAAGGACTCCAACCAACCTACCAAGAGAACCATGAGCCTTGTCCAATCTCTAGCTCTGTTGATTTTGTGGTTAATGAGGAAAGAATACCACTTGGTTTTAATGGACAACTTGATGATCCCAACCATGAAAAGGAGATTCAAAACGTGGGCACAACTGAAGACTATGGTTTGGATTCCATCCAATGGGTTCCTGAAGAAAAGAGTGTTCTTGAGAAGATTAAAGGAGATGCATTTGCTCTCAATGGAAAATGCCAAAGCTCTTTCTTCTTTCCCTCATTCGAGATTGAGTATTTAGATGTGCATGATGAGGGTTTGATGGTGATGGAAAATGATCCTACCAAGCGTAATGAGTGTGGAAAGGACGTCCTAGATGGAATGTGTCTACAAGACTTGTTTGCTGAGCACATTGGAAGTGCTAAAAAGAAGGAGGGGGGTAGAGCCACAAGGGCTAATCTTGGAACCACAAGAAAGATGGAAAGACCCCAGACTATCTCCCTTGATCAATCTCCCAATACAGTAAGGTTGACCCCTTTAAGGTTTAAGGATGGGAAGATTGAGTACAAGGTCAAAGGCAAGGGAAAGTCTAAACCTTTCTCAAGTGCTAAGTCCATCATCAGTCCTAGCCTTCTAGGAGATCCAAGCCTGTTTCAAGAAACTGGCTAAGGAAAGGTCAAGCTCAGAGACCTAAAACAAGCTCACTTGGGAGGAAGTCCCATGCTTATCCTTTTTATATTTCTTTATGTTTTTGCTTATCTATTGCTCCTTGTAGTGTTTTGTGTATTTAAGTTTCTCAGGATAAGGGTTTGAGCCAAAAGGAATTCGATTCACAACAAGGCGCTTAGACTCGATCGAGTGAGAAGCCATAGAAAGATCAGCTCGACCGAGCACAATCTAACTTGATCGAGTTAACCCTGTTTGGTAAGAGATTCCTTTGCTTTTGTCTCCCCTCTCTCCACCCCCTTGCATTCCGTTTTATTTGCCTTTATTTTGCTCTCAACTCTTCTCTTAAGCTTCTGTTACACAGGGGACTGTGTAATTTAAGTTTGGGGGAGGGTCTGAGAGCCATTTGACATTGTGTTCTTTGTTCTTATTTCAATTTTTCATCCCTTGAGTCTGCATGCATCTAAGGCATAGAAAACCACTAAAAATTGAAAAAATTTCGAAAAATCTCAAAAATATTCATGTAGTTGCATTCATATTCTTAAGATTGAGTTTAATATACATCATATAGGTATGCATTCACATTGCATTGTTGATATGACCTTGTAAATATGCCATCTCATGCGTTTTGATCTGTGCCCTGGTTCTTGAATCTTTTGTGCATTAGGGTGAGAATGAAGAGTTAAGGCAGAACCATGTTTAACCTGATCATATCATGACATGCACATCTCATTTAAACCATTGCTTTGAATTGATGCATCTCCCTATATGTTTGAACCATAATCTTGATTCTTAATTACCATTTCATGCATTGATAAGCAACTCATGGATATTCATACATACTTGGACATTCTTTTCCCTTTTTATATCCACTCTTGTTTGTCCAAGTAGCAGACCCTACCCTTACCCTAGCCTTTCTTTCAAACCCTTTGCTGTTCTTGTGTGATTGTGAGTTCTTATTTCGAATATGCTTGGCAAATGGTGTTGAGTTTAAACCGACAAGAGCAGGGGTTTCTGTGTAGATTCTGGTCCATCCTTAGGATCAGCTTAGGCTAAGTTTGGGGGTGTTTCATCTGGGCTTGGGCGAGTCTGTTTATCATTCTGGGATTTGGGAAAGAAAAGAAAAAGAGTTGTGTTTAAGACCAGGGAGTAGGTTTGTGTCTCAAGAAAGTCTAGTAAAGGTTTGGGAAGTGTTTAAATAAAAAGAAAAGGGTTCTTAGTGTTTAAGAAAAGAAGGCATAAGCCTCACCAGTTTGAAAAGAAAAGAAAAGTTCCCTAAGTATAAGATTCCCAAACCGCTAGAGTATGATAAGAAAAACCTCTCCCTTGGCTAAGTACAAAGAAAAAGAAAGAAAAGGAGATCAAGTACTCCTCTGTGTCTAAAGGCAATGCCTAAAGGGTAGATAGGAGTTGGTTCTAGTTTCTGGGTTACGGGTTAGACTCAATCGAGTGTGGTGTCTGGGTAGAAGGGATTTCTGCTCTTGTATCATCCTTGGTTCTAACTTTTAGCCTTTTGCTGAAGCTTGTTCATTTTCTTGAGAGATCCCTGTTTATAAACTGTTTATTGCATTGAAGGGACCATCTTTGTCTCTTAACCATCACCCTAAGCCAAATGAGTTGTTTAGATTTGCATAAGATTGGTTCACTGTTCTGTTTAATGAATGTTAAAGGGATGTGCTGATATGATTGAATGGTTTGATTGACTGTGAAGTTTGATTGATCTTGTTAAGCATGGCTAGGATTTTTAGAAGTAACTCTCACCATGATGCACTCTAGAGTCTTGCACCTGGACATTGATCAAACCGTTTTTGCTGGCATGTTTTGGATATATCAACTGTTTTCAACCTTCATCTCCTTCTTGTTGTATTTGTTTGCTTGAGGGCAAGCAAAGGATAAGTTTGGGGGTGTTGATGCATTCGCATTTTATACCTTTTTAGCATATCATTTAGACCATCTTTGCATTGTTTCAACCATCTTAAGTGTCACTTCTTGACATTTTCTTCTCCATTTGCATACTTAGTAGTTTTGGGTTGTGCATTGCATATATGAGTGCATATGGAGTTAAAAACAGGTACTTTTGGAGCATTTGGAGCTAAGGAGGCTTGGTGGTGATGCTGGAGCAAGGCTAGGCAACAAGGGAGCCAATATGGATCAAGAATGGAAGGAACAGAAGAGTTCTTGCTTGACTCGATCGAGTTCGATCGAGCTAGTGCAATGCGTCTGAAAGATCGTACCAAACGAAGGGTTTACACTCCGATTCAGCCTCTGAGGTCTTCATGGAAGTTGTAGATAAAAGAGTTAGCTTTCGTCTGGTGGCGGTTTCAAGTCATTCAGACCAGTGGTTCGGAAGATACAGCGATTTTAATTGCACTCGATCAGGCAGCTCGATCGAGCCAAGGCCAAACTGACTACTCGACCAACAACTCGATCGAGCTAGGCAAAAGGTGCCTCGATCAGTCAACTCGATCGAGTTGGACTAAGGCGGTTTCCCAAGACCAGAAACCCTAGCTGCCTTGCCTATAAAAGGGCTCCAGACCTCACCAACGAATCTCTCTCTCCTTTTTGGCTTTTTAGCCACTAGAAACTTTCCTTTATGTTTTTAAGTTTTATGTCTTTTTAATTTGTAGATCTACTCTTTGTTATTCACTTTTTGCATTTAATACTTTAATAAAAGTTGTTAATCTCCTTTCTGTCTTTCATATTATGTTTGTTTTAGTTTATTTAGACATGATTTCGATTTTGGATATGATTAGTGAGTAAATCACCTCTTAGGCTTAGGGATGGATTAAATTAGAGAACCATTATGCTTAATCTCTGTTGCTTAAGGTTTTAACTCTTTGTCCCTCTCTGCTGGTTCACGCCCTATGCGATTCTCCACTGACCCTGGAGGATCGATCGTAGATGCTCCCGGCCTGACCCGTTTGGTTGAGGATCGGATCAATACCAGCAGAGGATTAGCATCCCTTCTCCCACGGAAGTGGTTGCACAAGGGGCTTCTAGGGCACAGCTTGGGTCTGCCCGATAATGCTCTCCGGTTCTGTCTCTCGCTCTAACGGAAGTTCGCTAGCGGGATGGAACTGGATTGGCGGTTTTGTAAGTCCACGGGAGTGGGGTAACCGTTCTTGAGAACCCAAGGCCAAGGGATAATCATGTGCGCATGTAGTTTTAAGAAGCATCCAGTCGATTAGCAATAGGTTTTCTATGATTATCAACTCCGTCCCTGAGCCTAGGTCATCCATTTGAGTCTTTGCTTTGCTTTATATATATTTCTGTTACGTTTTAGCTCTACTCGATCGAGCTACCCTTGTTCTGCTTTTGCCCAGCTCGATCGAGCTAGCCTTCACTCTGTTTCTATTTGCCTCGATCGAGGCCATTTACCTTGCATATTTGCCTTGATCGAGGCCATTTAGCTTGTATATTTGCCTTGATCGAGCCCATTTCACTTGCATTTCATATTAGGTTGATAGTTTAGTTACAGTCATATCACCCCCATCTGACTTGACTTAAGTTCACTCGATTGCATCTTAATTGCTAGCACCACACCCGATTGGATTGACATCTTAAATCCTATAACGACACGCATAGCTAGGGTTTATCATAATCTGGTAGCAATAATCCTGTTATCACTAGACTGACCCATACTTAGCCAAACATGCATTAGGTTCTCCACGGGACTATGAGGAGCAACATGTGTGACATGATTCTCATTCCTTGTTAGGAACATCAAAGCTACCATCCTAGGGAAACGAAAATAGTAAAGAGTCCCAATCGTAGCTCTATGCCCCCACACATTGTAGGAACATACTTGTAGTGTATATAATGATGTAGACGGACCCATACTTAGCCAACCATGCATTAGGTTCTCCACAGGACTATGTGGAGAAACATGTGTGACATGATTCTCATTCCTTGTTAGGAACATCAAAGGTCCCATCCTAGGGAAACGGAAGTAGTAAAGAGTCCCAATCGTCGCTCTATACCTCCACACATTGTAGAAACATACTTGTAGTGTATATAATGATCTAGACAGACCCATACTTACCTAAACATGCATTAGGTTCTCCACGGGACTATGAGGAGCAACATGTGTGACATGATTCTCATTCCTTGGGAGGAACATCAAAACTACCATCCGAGGGAAACAAAAGTAGTAAGGAGTCCCAATCGTAGCTCTATGCCTCCACACATTGTAGGAACATACCTGTAGTGTATATAATGAGCTAGACTAACCCATACTTAGCCAAACATGCATTAGGTTCTCCACGGGACTATGAGGAGCAACATGTGTGACATGATTCTCATTCCTTGTTAGGAACATCAAAGCTACCATCCTAGAGAAACGAAAATAGTAAAGAGTCCCAATCGTAGCTCTATGCCCCCACACATTGTAGGAACATACTTGTAGTGTATATAATGATGTAGACGGACCCATACTTAGCCAAACATGCATTAGGTTCTCCACGGGACTATGAGGAGCAACATGTGTGACATGACTCTCGTCCCTTGTTAGGAACATCAAAGCTACCATCTTAGAGAAACGGAAGTAGTAAGGAGTCCCAATCGTCGCTCTATACCTCCACACATTGTAGGAACATACTTGTAGTGTATATAATGATCAATACAGATCCATACTTACCCAAACATGTATTAGGTTCTCCACGGGACTATGAGGAGAAACATGTGTGACATGATTCTCATTCCTTGTTAGGAACAACAAAACTACCATCCGAGGGAAACAAAAGTAGTAAGGAGTCCCAATCGTAGCTCTATGCTTCCACACATTGTGGGAACATACTTGTAGTGTATATAATGAGCTAGATGATGCATTCGCATTTTATACCTTTTTAGCATATCATTTAGACCATCTTTGCATTGTTTCAACCATCTTAAGTGTCACTTCTTGACATTTTCTTCTCCATTTGCATACTTAGTAGTTTTGGGTTGTGCATTGCATATATGAGTGCATATGGAGTTAAAAACAGGTACTTTTGGAGCATTTGGAGCTAAGGAGGCTTGGTGGTGATGCTGGAGCAAGGCTAGGCAACAAGGGAGCCAATATGGATCAAGAATGGAAGGAACAGAAGAGTTCTTGCTTGACTCGATCGAGTTCGATCGAGCTAGTGCAATGCGTCTGAAAGATCGTACCAAACGAAGGGTTTACACTCCGATTCAGCCTCTGAGGTCTTCATGGAAGTTGTAGATAAAAGAGTTAGCTTTCGTCTGGTGGCGGTTTCAAGTCATTCAGACCAGTGGTTCGGAAGATACAGCGATTTTAATTGCACTCGATCAGGCAGCTCGATCGAGCCAAGGCCAAACTGACTACTCGACCAACAACTCGATCGAGCTAGGCAAAAGGTGCCTCGATCAGTCAACTCGATCGAGTTGGACTAAGGCGGTTTCCCAAGACCAGAAACCCTAGCTGCCTTGCCTATAAAAGGGCTCCAGACCTCACCAACGAATCTCTCTCTCCTTTTTGGCTTTTTAGCCACTAGAAACTTTCCTTTATGTTTTTAAGTTTTATGTCTTTTTAATTTGTAGATCTACTCTTTGTTATTCACTTTTTGCATTTAATACTTTAATAAAAGTTGTTAATCTCCTTTCTGTCTTTCATATTATGTTTGTTTTAGTTTATTTAGACATGATTTCGATTTTGGATATGATTAGTGAGTAAATCACCTCTTAGGCTTAGGGATGGATTAAATTAGAGAACCATTATGCTTAATCTCTGTTGCTTAAGGTTTTAACTCTTTGTCCCTCTCTGCTGGTTCACGCCCTATGCGATTCTCCACTGACCCTGGAGGATCGATCGTAGATGCTCCCGGCCTGACCCGTTTGGTTGAGGATCGGATCAATACCAGCAGAGGATTAGCATCCCTTCTCCCACGGAAGTGGTTGCACAAGGGGCTTCTAGGGCACAGCTTGGGTCTGCCCGATAATGCTCTCCGGTTCTGTCTCTCGCTCTAACGGAAGTTCGCTAGCGGGATGGAACTGGATTGGCGGTTTTGTAAGTCCACGGGAGTGGGGTAACCGTTCTTGAGAACCCAAGGCCAAGGGATAATCATGTGCGCATGTAGTTTTAAGAAGCATCCAGTCGATTAGCAATAGGTTTTCTATGATTATCAACTCCGTCCCTGAGCCTAGGTCATCCATTTGAGTCTTTGCTTTGCTTTATATATATTTCTGTTACGTTTTAGCTCTACTCGATCGAGCTACCCTTGTTCTGCTTTTGCCCAGCTCGATCGAGCTAGCCTTCACTCTGTTTCTATTTGCCTCGATCGAGGCCATTTACCTTGCATATTTGCCTTGATCGAGGCCATTTAGCTTGTATATTTGCCTTGATCGAGCCCATTTCACTTGCATTTCATATTAGGTTGATAGTTTAGTTACAGTCATATCACCCCCATCTGACTTGACTTAAGTTCACTCGATTGCATCTTAATTGCTAGCACCACACCCGATTGGATTGACATCTTAAATCCTATAACGACACGCATAGCTAGGGTTTATCATAATCTGGTAGCAATAATCCTGTTATCACTAGACTGACCCATACTTAGCCAAACATGCATTAGGTTCTCCACGGGACTATGAGGAGCAACATGTGTGACATGATTCTCATTCCTTGTTAGGAACATCAAAGCTACCATCCTAGGGAAACGAAAATAGTAAAGAGTCCCAATCGTAGCTCTATGCCCCCACACATTGTAGGAACATACTTGTAGTGTATATAATGATGTAGACGGACCCATACTTAGCCAACCATGCATTAGGTTCTCCACAGGACTATGTGGAGAAACATGTGTGACATGATTCTCATTCCTTGTTAGGAACATCAAAGGTCCCATCCTAGGGAAACGGAAGTAGTAAAGAGTCCCAATCGTCGCTCTATACCTCCACACATTGTAGAAACATACTTGTAGTGTATATAATGATCTAGACAGACCCATACTTACCTAAACATGCATTAGGTTCTCCACGGGACTATGAGGAGCAACATGTGTGACATGATTCTCATTCCTTGGGAGGAACATCAAAACTACCAACCTAGAGAAACAGAAGTAGTAAGGAATCCCAATCGTAGCTCTATGCCTCCACACATTGTAGGAACATACTTGTAGTGTATATAATCAGCTAGACTGACCCATACTTAGCCAAACATGCATTAGGTTCTCTACGGGACTATGAGGAGCAACATGTGTGACATGATTCTCATCCCTTGTTAGGAACATCAAAGCTACCATTCTAGAGAAACAGAAGTAGTAAGGAGTTCCAATAGTAGCTCTATGCCTCCACACATTGTAGGAACATACTTGTAGTGTATATAATGATCTAGACGGACCCGTACTTACCCAAACATGCATTAGGTTCTCCACGGGACTATGAGAAGCAACATGTGTGACATGATTCTCATTCCTTGTTAGGAACATCAAAGCTACCATCCTAGAGAAACGGAAGTAGTAAGGAGAACCAATAGTAGCTCTACGCCTCCACACATTGTACGAACATACTTGTAGTGTATATAATGATCTAGACTGACCCATACTTAGCCAAACATGCATTAGGTTCTCCACGGGACTCTGAGGAGCAACATGTGTGACATGATCCTCATTCCTTGTTAAGAACATCAAAGCTACCATCCTAGAGAAACAAAAGTAGTAAGGAGTTCCAATTGTAGCTCTATGCCTCCACACATCGTACGAACTTACTTGTAGTGTATATAATGATCTAAACGGACCCATACTTAGCCAAACATGCATTAGGTTCTCCACGGAACTATGAGGAGCAACATGTGTTACATGATTCTCATTCCTTGTTGGGAACATCAAAGCTACCATCCGAGGAAAAAAAAAGTAGTAAGGAGTCCCAATCGTAGCTCTATGCCTCCACACATTGTAGGAACATACTTGTAGTGTATATAATGAGCTAGACTGACCCATACTTAGCCAAACATGCATTAGGTTCTCCACGAGACTATGAGGAGCAACATGTGTGACATGATTCTCATTTCTTGTCAGGAACATCAAAGCTACCATCCTAGGGAAACGAAAATAGTAAAGAGTCCCAATCGTAGCTCTATGCCCCCACACATTGTAGGAACATACTTGTAGTGTATATAATGATGTAGACGGACCCATACTTAGCCAACCATGCATTAGGTTCTCCACAGGACTATGTGGAGCAACATGTGTGACATGATTCTCATTCCTTGTTAGGAACATCAAAGGTACCATCCTAGAGAAACGGAAGTAGTAAAGAGTCCCAATCGTTGCTCTATACCTCCACACATTGTAGAAACATACTTGTAGTGTATATAATGATCTAGACAGACCCATACTTACCTAAACATGCATTACGTTCTCCACGGGACTATGAGGAGCAACATGTGTGACATGATTCTCATTCCTTGGGAGGAACATCAAAACTACCATCCTAGAGAAACAAAAGTAGTAAGGAGTTCCAATAGTAGCTCTATGCCTCCACATATCGTAGGAATATACTTGTAGTGTATATAATGATCTAAACGGACCCATACTTAACCAAACATGCATTAGGTTCTCCACGGGACTATGAGGAGCAACATGTGTGACATGACTCTCATCCCTTGTTATGAACATCAAAGCTACCATCTTAGAGAAACGGAAGTAGTACGGAGTCCCAATCGTCGCTCTATACCTCCACACATTGTAGGAACATACTTGTAGTGTATATAATGATCAATACAGACCAATACTTACCCAAACATGCATTAGGTTCTCCACGGGACTATGAGGAGAAACATGTGTGACATGAGTCTCATTCCTTGTTAGGAACAACAAAACTACCATCCGAGGGAAACAAAAGTAGTAAGGAGTCCCAATCGTAGCTCTATGCCTCCACACATTGTAGGAACATACTTGTAGTGTATATAATGAGCTAGACTGACCCATACTTAGCCAAACATGCATTAGGTTCTCCACGGGACTATGAGAAGCAACATGTGTGACATGATTCTCATTCCTTGTTAGGAACATCAAAGCTACCATTCTAGAGAAACGAAAAATAGTAAGGAGTCCCAATCGTAGCTCTATGCCCCCACAGATTGTAGGAACATACTTGTAGTGTATATAATGATGTAGACGGACCCATACTTAGCCAACCATGCATTAGGTTCTCCACAGGATTATGTGGAGCAACATGTGTGACATGATTCTCATTCCTTGTTAGGAACATCAAAGGTACCATCCTAGAGAAACGGAAGTAGTAAAGAGTCCGAATCGTCGCTCTATACCTCCACACATTGTAGAAACATACTTGTAGTGTATATAATGATCTAGACAGACCCATACTTACCTAAACATGGATTAGGTTCTCCACGGGACTATGAGGAGTAACATGTGTGAGATGATTCTCATTCCTTGGGAGGAACATCAAAACTACCAACCTAGAGAAACAGAAGTAGTAAGGAATCGCAATCGTAGCTCTATGCCTCCACACATTGTAGGAACATACTTGTAGTGTACATAATGAGCTAGGCTGACCCATACTTAGCCAAACATGCATTAGGTTCTCCACTGGACTATGAGGAGAAACATGTGTGACATGATTCTCATTCCTTGTTAGGAACATCAAAGCTACCATCCTAGAGAAACAGAAGTAGTAAGGAGTTCCAATAGTAGCTCTATGCCTCCACACATTGTAGGAATATACTTGTAGTGTATATAATGATCTAGACGGACCCGTACTTACCCAAACATGCATTAGGTTCTCCACGGGACTATGAGAAGCAACATGTATGACATGATTCTCATTCCTTGTTAGGAACATCAAAGCTACCATCCTAGAGAAACGGAAGTAGTAAGGAGTTCCAATAGTAGCTCTATGCCTCCACACATTGTAGGAACATACTTGTAGTGTATATAATGATCTAGACTGACCCATACTTAGCCAAACATGCATTAGGTTCTCCACGGGACTCTGAGGAGCAACATGTGTGACATGATCCTCATTCCTTGTTAAGAACATCAAAGCTACCATCCTAGAGAAACAAAAGTAGTAAGGAGTTCCAATAGTAGCTCTATGCCTCCACACATCGTACGAACATACTTGTAGTGTATATAATGATCTAAACGGACCCATACTTAGCCAAACATGCATTAGGTTCTCCACAGGACTATGTGGAGCAACATGTGTGACATGATTCTCATTCCTTGTTAGGAACATCAAAGGTACCATCCTAGAGAAACGGAAGTAGTAAAGAGTCCCAATCGTCGCTCTATACCTCCACACATTGTAGAAACATACTTGTAGTGTATATAATGATCTAGACAGACCCATACTTACCTAAACATGCATTAGGTTCTACACGGGACTATGAGGAGCAACATGTGTGACATGATTCTCATTCCTTGGGAGGAACATCAAAACTACCATCCTAGAGAAACAAAAGTAGTAAGGAGTTCCAATAGTAGCTCTATGCCTCCACACATAGTAGGAATATACTTGTAGTGTATATAATGATCTAAACGGACCCATACTTAACCAAACATGCATTAGATTCTCCACGGAACTATGAGGAGCAACATGTGTTACATGATTCTCATTCCTTGTTAGGAACATCAAAGCTACCATCCGAGGGAAACAAAAGTAGTAAGGAGTCCCAATCGTAGCTCTATGCCTCCACACATTGTAGGAACATACTTGTAGTGTATATAATGATCTAGACGGACCCGTACTTACCCAAATATGCATTAGTTTCTCCACGGGACTATGATGAGCAACATGTGTGACATGACTCTCATCCCTTGTTATGAACATCAAAGCTACCATCTTAGAGAAACGGAAGTAGTAAAGAGTCCGAATCGTCGCTCTATACCTCCACACATTGTAGAAACATACTTGTAGTGTATATAATGATCTAGACAGACCCATACTTACCTAAACATGCATTAGGTTCTCCACGGGACTATGAGGAGTAACATGTGTGACATGATTCTCATTCCTTGGGAGGAACATCAAAACTACCAACCTAGAGAAACAGAAGTAGTAAGGAATCGCAATCGTAGCTCTATGCCTCCACACATTGTAGGAACATACTTGTAGTGTATATAATGAGCTAGGCTGACCCATACTTAGCCATACATGCATTAGGTTCTCCACGGGACTATGAGGAGCAACATGTGTGACATGATTCTCATTCCTTGTTAGGAACATCAAAGCTACCATCCTAGAGAAACAGAAGTAGTAAAGAGTCTGAATCGTCGCTCTATACCTCCACACATTGTAGAAACATACGTGTAGTGTATATAATGATGTAGACGGACCCATACTTAGCCAACCATGCGTTAGGTTCTCCACAGGACTATGTGGAGAAACATGTGTGACATGATTCTCATTCCTTGTTAGGAACATCAAAGGTACCATCCTAGGGAAACGGAAGTAGTAAAGAGTCCCAATCGTCGCTCTATACCTCCACACATTGTAGAAACATACTTGTAGTGTATATAATGATCTAGACAGACCCATACTTACCTAAACATACATTAGGTTCTCCACGGGACTATGAGGAGCAACATGTGTGACATGATTCTCATTCCTTGGGAGGAATATCAAAACTACCAACCTAGAGAAACAGAAGTAGTAAGGAATCCCAATCGTAGCTCTATGCCTCCACACATTGTAGGAACATACTTGTAGTGTATATAATGAGCTAGACTGACCCATACTTAGCCAAACATGCATTAGGTTCTCCACGGGACTATGAGGAGCAACATGTGTGACATGATTCTCATTCCTTGTTAGGAACATCAAAGCTACCATCCTAGAGAAACAGAAGTAGTAAGGAGTTCCAATAGTAGCTCTATGCCTCCACACATTGTAGGAACATACTTGTAGTGTATATAATGATCTAGACGGACCCGTACTTACCCAAACATGCATTAGGTTCTCCACGGGACTATGAGAAGCAACATGTGTGACATGATTCTCATTCCTTGTTAGGAACTTCAAAGCTACCATCCTAGAGAAACGGAAGTAGTAAAGAGTCCCAATCGTCGCTCTATACCTCCACACATTGTAGAAACATACTTGTAGTGTATATAATGATCTAGACAGACCCATACTTACCTAAACATGCATTAGGTTCTCCACGGGACTATGAGGAGCAACATGTGTGACATGATTCTCATTCCTTGGGAGGAACATCAAAACTACCATCCTAGAGAAACAAAAGTAGTAAGGAGTTCCAATAGTAGCTCTATGCCTCCACAGATCGTAGGAATATACTTGTAGTGTATATAATGATCTAAACGGACCCATACTTAACCAAACACGCATTAGGTTCTCCACGGGACTATGAGGAGCAACATGTGTGACATGACTCTCATCCCTTGTTATGAACATCAAAGCTACCATCTTAGAGAAACGGAAGTAGTAAGGAGTCCCAATCGTCGCTCTATACCTCCACACATTGTAGGAACATACTTGTAGTGTATATAATGATCAATACAGACCAATACTTACCCAAACATGCATTAGGTTCTCCACGGGACTATGAGGAGAAACATGTGTGACATGAGTCTCATTCCTTGTTAGGAACAACAAAACTACCATCCGAGGGAAACAAAAGTAGTAAGGAGTCCCAATCGTAGCTCTATGCCTCCACACATTGTAGGAACATACTTGTAGTGTATATAATGAGCTAGACTGACCCATACTTAGCCAAACATGCATTAGGTTCTCCACGGGACTATGAGAAGCAACATGTGTGACATGATTCTCATTCCTTGTTAGGAACATCAAAGCTACCATTCTAGAGAAACGAAAAATAGTAAGGAGTCCCAATCGTAGCTCTATGCCCCCACAGATTGTAGGAACATACTTGTAGTGTATATAATGATGTAGACGGACCCATACTTAGCCAACCATGCATTAGGTTCTCCACAGGATTATGTGGAGCAACATGTGTGACATGATTCTCATTCCTTGTTAGGAACATCAAAGGTACCATCCTAGAGAAACGGAAGTAGTAAAGAGTCCGAATCGTCGCTCTATACCTCCACACATTGTAGAAACATACTTGTAGTGTATATAATGATCTAGACAGACCCATACTTACCTAAACATGGATTAGGTTCTCCACGGGACTATGAGGAGTAACATGTGTGAGATGATTCTCATTCCTTGGGAGGAACATCAAAACTACCAACCTAGAGAAACAGAAGTAGTAAGGAATCGCAATCGTAGCTCTATGCCTCCACACATTGTAGGAACATACTTGTAGTGTACATAATGAGCTAGGCTGACCCATACTTAGCCAAACATGCATTAGGTTCTCCACTGGACTATGAGGAGAAACATGTGTGACATGATTCTCATTCCTTGTTAGGAACATCAAAGCTACCATCCTAGAGAAACAGAAGTAGTAAGGAGTTCCAATAGTAGCTCTATGCCTCCACACATTGTAGGAATATACTTGTAGTGTATATAATGATCTAGACGGACCCGTACTTACCCAAACATGCATTAGGTTCTCCACGGGACTATGAGAAGCAACATGTATGACATGATTCTCATTCCTTGTTAGGAACATCAAAGCTACCATCCTAGAGAAACGGAAGTAGTAAGGAGTTCCAATAGTAGCTCTATGCCTCCACACATTGTAGGAACATACTTGTAGTGTATATAATGATCTAGACTGACCCATACTTAGCCAAACATGCATTAGGTTCTCCACGGGACTCTGAGGAGCAACATGTGTGACATGATCCTCATTCCTTGTTAAGAACATCAAAGCTACCATCCTAGAGAAACAAAAGTAGTAAGGAGTTCCAATAGTAGCTCTATGCCTCCACACATCGTACGAACATACTTGTAGTGTATATAATGATCTAAACGGACCCATACTTAGCCAAACATGCATTAGGTTCTCCACAGGACTATGTGGAGCAACATGTGTGACATGATTCTCATTCCTTGTTAGGAACATCAAAGGTACCATCCTAGAGAAACGGAAGTAGTAAAGAGTCCCAATCGTCGCTCTATACCTCCACACATTGTAGAAACATACTTGTAGTGTATATAATGATCTAGACAGACCCATACTTACCTAAACATGCATTAGGTTCTACACGGGACTATGAGGAGCAACATGTGTGACATGATTCTCATTCCTTGGGAGGAACATCAAAACTACCATCCTAGAGAAACAAAAGTAGTAAGGAGTTCCAATAGTAGCTCTATGCCTCCACACATAGTAGGAATATACTTGTAGTGTATATAATGATCTAAACGGACCCATACTTAACCAAACATGCATTAGATTCTCCACGGAACTATGAGGAGCAACATGTGTTACATGATTCTCATTCCTTGTTAGGAACATCAAAGCTACCATCCGAGGGAAACAAAAGTAGTAAGGAGTCCCAATCGTAGCTCTATGCCTCCACACATTGTAGGAACATACTTGTAGTGTATATAATGATCTAGACGGACCCGTACTTACCCAAATATGCATTAGTTTCTCCACGGGACTATGATGAGCAACATGTGTGACATGACTCTCATCCCTTGTTATGAACATCAAAGCTACCATCTTAGAGAAACGGAAGTAGTAAAGAGTCCGAATCGTCGCTCTATACCTCCACACATTGTAGAAACATACTTGTAGTGTATATAATGATCTAGACAGACCCATACTTACCTAAACATGCATTAGGTTCTCCACGGGACTATGAGGAGTAACATGTGTGACATGATTCTCATTCCTTGGGAGGAACATCAAAACTACCAACCTAGAGAAACAGAAGTAGTAAGGAATCGCAATCGTAGCTCTATGCCTCCACACATTGTAGGAACATACTTGTAGTGTATATAATGAGCTAGGCTGACCCATACTTAGCCATACATGCATTAGGTTCTCCACGGGACTATGAGGAGCAACATGTGTGACATGATTCTCATTCCTTGTTAGGAACATCAAAGCTACCATCCTAGAGAAACAGAAGTAGTAAAGAGTCTGAATCGTCGCTCTATACCTCCACACATTGTAGAAACATACGTGTAGTGTATATAATGATGTAGACGGACCCATACTTAGCCAACCATGCGTTAGGTTCTCCACAGGACTATGTGGAGAAACATGTGTGACATGATTCTCATTCCTTGTTAGGAACATCAAAGGTACCATCCTAGGGAAACGGAAGTAGTAAAGAGTCCCAATCGTCGCTCTATACCTCCACACATTGTAGAAACATACTTGTAGTGTATATAATGATCTAGACAGACCCATACTTACCTAAACATACATTAGGTTCTCCACGGGACTATGAGGAGCAACATGTGTGACATGATTCTCATTCCTTGGGAGGAATATCAAAACTACCAACCTAGAGAAACAGAAGTAGTAAGGAATCCCAATCGTAGCTCTATGCCTCCACACATTGTAGGAACATACTTGTAGTGTATATAATGAGCTAGACTGACCCATACTTAGCCAAACATGCATTAGGTTCTCCACGGGACTATGAGGAGCAACATGTGTGACATGATTCTCATTCCTTGTTAGGAACATCAAAGCTACCATCCTAGAGAAACAGAAGTAGTAAGGAGTTCCAATAGTAGCTCTATGCCTCCACACATTGTAGGAACATACTTGTAGTGTATATAATGATCTAGACGGACCCGTACTTACCCAAACATGCATTAGGTTCTCCACGGGACTATGAGAAGCAACATGTGTGACATGATTCTCATTCCTTGTTAGGAACTTCAAAGCTACCATCCTAGAGAAACGGAAGTAGTAAAGAGTCCCAATCGTCGCTCTATACCTCCACACATTGTAGAAACATACTTGTAGTGTATATAATGATCTAGACAGACCCATACTTACCTAAACATGCATTAGGTTCTCCACGGGACTATGAGGAGCAACATGTGTGACATGATTCTCATTCCTTGGGAGGAACATCAAAACTACCATCCTAGAGAAACAAAAGTAGTAAGGAGTTCCAATAGTAGCTCTATGCCTCCACAGATCGTAGGAATATACTTGTAGTGTATATAATGATCTAAACGGACCCATACTTAACCAAACACGCATTAGGTTCTCCACGGGACTATGAGGAGCAACATGTGTGACATGACTCTCATCCCTTGTTATGAACATCAAAGCTACCATCTTAGAGAAACGGAAGTAGTAAGGAGTCCCAATCGTCGCTCTATACCTCCACACATTGTAGGAACATACTTGTAGTGTATATAATGATCAATACAGACCAATACTTACCCAAACATGCATTAGGTTCTCCACGGGACTATGAGGAGAAACATGTGTGACATGAGTCTCATTCCTTGTTAGGAACAACAAAACTACCATCCGAGGGAAACAAAAGTAGTAAGGAGTCCCAATCGTAGCTCTATGCCTCCACACATTGTAGGAACATACTTGTAGTGTATATAATGAGCTAGACTGACCCATACTTAGCCAAACATGCATTAGGTTCTCCACGGGACTATGAGAAGCAACATGTGTGACATGATTCTCATTCCTTGTTAGGAACATCAAAGCTACCATTCTAGAGAAACGAAAAATAGTTGGAGTCCCAATCGTAGCTCTATGCCCCCACAGATTGTAGGAACATACTTGTAGTGTATATAATGATGTAGACGGACCCATACTTAGCCAACCATGCATTAGGTTCTCCACAGGATTATATGGAGCAACATGTGTGACATGATTCTCATTCCTTGTTAGGAACATCAAAGGTACCATCCTAGAGAAACGGAAGTAGTAAAGAGTCCGAATCGTCGCTCTATACCTCCACACATTGTAGAAACATACTTGTAGTGTATATAATGATCTAGACAGACCCATACTTACCTAAACATGCATTAGGTTCTCCACGGGACTATGAGAGGGTAACATGTGTGACATGATTCTCATTCCTTGGGAGGAACATTAAAACTACCAACCTAGAGAAACAGAAGTAGTAAGGAATCGCAATCGTAGCTCTATGCCTCCACACATTGTAGGAACATACTTGTAGTGTATATAATGAGCTAGGCTGACCCATAATTAGCCAAACATGCATTAGGTTCTCCACTGGACTATGAGGAGCAACATGTGTGACATGATTCTCATTCCTTGTTAGGAACATCAAAGCTACCATCCTAGAGAAACAGAAGTAGTAAGGAGTTCCAATAGTAGCTCTATGCCTCCACACATTGTAGGAATATACTTGTAGTGTATATAATGATCTAGACGGACCCGTACTTACCCAAACATGCATTAGGTTCTCCACGGGACTATGAGAAGCAACATGTATGACATGATTCTCATTCCTTGTTAGGAACATCAAAGCTACCATCCTAGAGAAACGGAAGTAGTAAGGAGTTCCAATAGTAGCTCTATGCCTCCACACATTGTAGGAACATACTTGTAGTGTATATAATGATCTAGACTGACCCATACTTAGCCAAACATGCATTAGGTTCTCCACGGGACTCTGAGGAGCAACATGTGTGACATGATCCTCATTCCTTGTTAAGAACATCAAAGCTACCATCCTAGAGAAACAAAAGTAGTAAGGAGTTCCAATAGTAGCTCTATGCCTCCACACATCGTACGAACATACTTGTAGTGTATATAATGATCTAAAAGGACCCATACTTAGCCAAACATGCATTAGGTTCTCCACAGAACTATGAGGAGCAACATGTGTGACATGACTCTCATCCCTTGTTAGGAACATCAAAGCTACCATCTTAGAGAAACGGAAGTAGTAAGGAATCCCAATCGTCGCTCTATACCTTCACACGTTGTAGGAACATACTTGTAGTGTATATAATGATCAATACAAACCCATACTTACCCAAACATGCATTAGGTTCTCCACGGGACTATGAGGAGAAACATGTGTGACATGATTCTCATTCCTTTTTAGGAACAACAAAACTACCATCCGAGGGAAACAAAAGTAGTAAGGAGTCCCAATCGTAGCTCTATGCCTCCACACATTGTTGGAACATACTTGTAGTGTATATAATGAGCTAGACTGACCCATACTTAGCCAAACATGCATTAGGTTCTCCACGGGACTATGAGGAGCAACATGTGTTACATGATTCTCATTCCTTGTTAGGAACATCAAAGCTACCATCCTAGAGAAACGAAAATTTTAAAGAGTCCCAATCGTAGCTCTATGCCCCCACACATTGTAGGAACATACTTGTAGTGTATATAATGATATAGACGGACCCATACTTAGCCAACCATGCATTAGGTTCTCCACAGGACTATGTGGAGCAACATGTGTGACATGATTCTCATTCCTTGTTAGGAACATCAAAGGTACCATCCTAGAGAAACGGAAGTAGTAAAGAGTCCCAATCGTCGCTCTATACCTCCACACATTGTAGAAACATACTTGTAGTGTATATAATGATCTAGACGGACCCGTACTTACCCAAACATGCATTAGGTTCTCCACGGGACTATGATGAGCAACATGTGTGACATGACTCTCATCCCTTGTTATGAACATCAAAGCTACCATCTTAGAGAAACGGAAGTAATATGGAGTACCAATCGTCGCTCTATACCTCCACACATTGTAGGAACATACTTGTAGTGTATATAATGATCAATACAGACCCATACTTACCCAAACATGCATTAGGTTCTCCACGGGACTATGAGGAGTAACATGTGTGACATGATTCTCATTCCTTGGGAGGAACATCAAAACTACCAACCTAGAGAAACAGAAGTAGTAAGGAATCGCAATCGTAGCTCTATGCCTCCACACATTGTAGGAACATACTTGTAGTGTATATAATGAGCTAGGCTGACCCATAATTAGCCAAACATGCATTAGGTTCTCCACTGGACTATGAGGAGCAACATGTGTGACATGATTCTCATTCCTTGTTAGGAACATCAAAGCTACCATCCTAGAGAAACAGAAGTAGTAAGGAGTTCCAATAGTAGCTCTATGCCTCCACACATTGTAGGAATATACTTGTAGTGTATATAATGATCTAGACGGACCCGTACTTACCCAAACATGCATTAGGTTCTCCACGGGACTATGAGAAGCAACATGTATGACATGATTCTCATTCCTTGTTAGGAACATCAAAGCTACCATCCTAGAGAAACGGAAGTAGTAAGGAGTTCCAATAGTAGCTCTATGCCTCCACACATTGTAGGAACATACTTGTAGTGTATATAATGATCTAGACTGACCCATACTTAGCCAAACATGCATTAGGTTCTCCACGGGACTCTGAGGAGCAACATGTGTGACATGATCCTCATTCCTTGTTAAGAACATCAAAGCTACCATCCTAGAGAAACAAAAGTAGTAAGGAGTTCCAATAGTAGCTCTATGCCTCCACACATCGTACGAACATACTTGTAGTGTATATAATGATCTAAACGGACCCATACTTAGCCAAACATGCATTAGGTTCTCCACAGAACTATGAGGAGCAACATGTGTGACATGACTCTCATCCCTTGTTAGGAACATCAAAGCTACCATCTTAGAGAAACGGAAGTAGTAAGGAATCCCAATCGTCGCTCTATACCTTCACACGTTGTAGGAACATACTTGTAGTGTATATAATGATCAATACAAACCCATACTTACCCAAACATGCATTAGGTTCTCCACGGGACTACGAGGAGAAACATGTGTGACATGATTCTCATTCCTTGTTAGGAACAACAAAACTACCATCCGAGGGAAACAAAAGTAGTAAGGAGTCCCAATCGTAGCTCTATGCCTCCACACATTGTTGGAACATACTTGTAGTGTATATAATGAGCTAGACTGACCCATACTTAGCCAACCATGCATTAGGTTCTCCACGGGACTATGAGGAGCAACATGTGTTACATGATTCTCATTCCTTGTTAGGAACATCAAAGCTACCATCCTAGAGAAACGAAAATTTTAAAGAGTCCCAATCGTAGCTCTATGCCCCCACACATTGTAGGAACATACTTGTAGTGTATATAATGATATAGACGGACCCATACTTAGCCAACCATGCATTAGGTTCTCCACAGGACTATGTGGAGCAACATGTGTGACATGATTCTCATTCCTTGTTAGGAACATCAAAGGTACCATCCTAGAGAAACGGAAGTAGTAAAGAGTCCCAATCGTCGCTCTATACCTCCACACATTGTAGAAACATACTTGTAGTGTATATAATGATCTAGACGGACCCGTACTTACCCAAACATGCATTAGGTTCTCCACGGGACTATGATGAGCAACATGTGTGACATGACTCTCATCCCTTGTTATGAACATCAAAGCTACCATCTTAGAGAAACGGAAGTAATATGGAGTACCAATCGTCGCTCTATACCTCCACACATTGTAGGAACATACTTGTAGTGTATATAATGATCAATACAGACCCATACTTACCCAAACATGCATTAGGTTCTCCAAGGGACTATGAGGAGAAACATGTGTGACATGATTCTCATTCCTTGTTAGGAACAACAAAACTACCGTCCGAGGGAAACAAAAGTAGTAAGGAGTCCCAATCGTAGCTCTATGCCTGCACACATTCTAGGAACATACTTGTAGTGTATATAATGAGCTAGACTGACCCATACTTAGCCAAACATGCATTAGGTTCTCCACGGGACTATGAGAAGCAACATGTGTGACATGATTCTCATTCCTTGTTAGGAACATCAAAGGTACCATCCTAGAGAAACGGAAGTAGTAAAGAGTCCGAATCGTCGCTCTATACCTCCACACATTGTAGAAACATACTTGTAGTGTATATAATGATCTAGACAGACCCATACTTACCTAAACATGCATTAGGTTCTCCACGGGACTATGAGGAGTAACATGTGTGACATGATTCTCATTCCTTGGGAGGAACATCAAAACTACCAACCTAGAGAAACAGAAGTAGTAAGGAATCGCAATCGTACCTCTATGCCTCCACACATTGTAGGAACATACTTGTAGTGTATATAATGAGCTAGGCTGACCCATACTTAGCCAAACATGCATTAGGTTCTCCACGGGACTATGAGGAGCAACATGTGTGACATGATTCTCATTCCATGTTAGGAACATCAAAGCTACCATCCTAGAGAAACGGAAGTAGTAAAGAGTCCGAATCGTCGCTCTATACCTCCACACATTGTAGAAACATACGTGTAGTGTATATAATGATGTAGACGGACCCATACTTAGCCAACCATGCGTTAGGTTCTCCACAGGACTATGTGGAGAAACATGTGTGACATGATTCTCATTCCTTGTTAGGAACATCAAAGGTACCATCCTAGGGAAACGGAAGTAGTAAAGAGTCCCAATCGTCGCTCTATACCTCCACACATTGTAGAAACATACTTGTAGTGTATATAATGATCTAAACGGACCCATACTTAGCCAAACATGCATTAGGTTCTCCACGGAACTATGAGGAGCAACATGTGTTACATGATTCTCATTCCTTGTTAGGAACATCAAAGCTACCATCCGAGGGAAACAAAAGTAGTAAGGAGTCCCAATCGTAGCTCTATGCCTCCACACATTGTAGGAACATACTTGTAGTGTATATAATGAGCTAGACTGACCCATACTTAGCCAAACATGCATTAGGTTCTCCACGAGACTATGAGGAGCAACATGTGTTACATGATTCTCATTCCTTGTTAGGAACATCAAAGCTACCATCCTAGAGAAACGGAAGTAGTAAAGAGTCCGAATCGTCGCTCTATACCTCCACACATTGTAGAAACATACTTGTAGTGTATATAATGATCTAGACAGACCCATACTTACCTAAACATGCATTAGGTTCTCCACGGGACTATGAGGAGTAACATGTGTGACATGATTCTCATTCCTTGGGAGGAACATCAAAACTACCAACCTAGAGAAACAGAAGTAGTAAGGAATCGCAATCGTAGCTCTATGCCTCCACACATTGTAGGAACATACTTGTAGTGTATATAATGAGCTAAGCTGACCCA
This sequence comes from Erythrophleum ivorense, assembly GCA_026724425.1. Taxonomy (NCBI): domain Eukaryota; kingdom Viridiplantae; phylum Streptophyta; class Magnoliopsida; order Fabales; family Fabaceae; genus Erythrophleum; species Erythrophleum ivorense. The sequence goes on along the minus strand of JAIUCV010000066.1, from coordinate 8,816,067 downwards.
TACTTAGCCAAACATGCATTAGGTTCTCCACGGGACTATGAGGAACAACATGTGTGACATGATTCTCATTCCTTGTTAGGAACATCAAAGCTACCATCCTAGAGAAACGGAAGTAGTAAAGAGTCCGAATCGTCGCTCTATACCTCCACACATTGTAGAAACATACGTGTAGTGTATATAATGATGTAGACGGACCCATACTTAGCCACCCATGCATTAGGTTCTCCACAGGACTATGTGGAGAAACATGTGTGACATGATTCTCATTCCTTGTTAGGAACATCAAAGGTACCATCCTAGGGAAACGGAAGTAGTAAAGAGTCCCAATCGTCGCTCTATACCTCCACACATTGTAGAAACATACTTGTACTATAATGATCTAGACAGACCCATACTTACCTAAACATGCATTAGGTTCTCCACGGGACTATGAGGAGCAACATGTGTGACATGATTCTCATTCCTTGGGAGGAACATCAAAACTACCAACCTAGAGAAACAGAAGTAGTAAGGAATCCCAATCGTAGCTCTATACCTCCACACATTGTAGAAACATACTTGTAGTGTATATAATGATCTAGACTGACCCATACTTAGCCAAACATGCATTAGGTTCTCCACGGGACTATGAGAAGCAACATGTGTGACATGATTCTCATTCCTTGTTAGGAACATCAAAGCTACCATTCTAGAGAAACGAAAAATAGTAAGGAGTCCCAATCGTAGCTCTATGCCCCCACACATTGTAGGAACATACTTGTAGTGTATATAATGATGTAGACAGACCCATACTTAGCCAACCATGCATTAGGTTCTCCACAGGATTATGTGGAGCAACATGTGTGACATGATTCTCATTCCTTGTTAGGAACATCAAAGGTACCATCCTAGAGAAACGGAAGTAGTAAAGAGTCCGAATCGTCGCTCTATACCTCCACACATTGTAGAAACATACTTGTAGTGTATATAATGATCTAGACAGACCCATACTTACCTAAACATGCATTAGGTTCTCCACGGGGCTATGAGGAGTAACATGTGTGACATGATTCTCATTCCTTGGGAGGAACATCAAAACTACCAACCTAGAGAAACAGAAGTAGTAAGGAATCGCAATCGTAGCTCTATGCCTCCACACATTGTAGGAACATACTTGTAGTGTATATAATGAGCTAGGCTGACCCATACTTAGCTAAACATGCATTAGGTTCTCCACGGGACTATGAGGAGCAACATGTGTGACATGATTCTCATTCCTTGTTAGGAACATCAAAGCTACCATCCTAGAGAAACAGAAGTAGTAAGGAGTTCCAATAGTAGCTCTATGCCTCCACACATTGTAGGAATATACTTGTAGTGTATATAATGATCTAGACGGACCCGTACTTACCCAAACATGCATTAGGTTCTCCACGGGACTATGAGAAGCAACATGTATGACATGATTCTCATTCCTTGTTAGGAACATCAAAGCTACCATCCTAGAGAAACGGAAGTAGTAAGGAGTTCCAATAGTAGCTCTATGCCTCCACACATTGTAGGAACATACTTGTAGTGTATATAATGATCTAGACTGACCCATACTTAGCCAAACATGCATTAGGTTCTCCATGGGACTCTGAGGAGCAACATGTGTGACATGATCCTCATTCCTTGTTAAGAACATCAAAGCTACCATCCTAGAGAAACAAAAGTAGTAAGGAGTTCCAATAGTAGCTCTATGCCTCCACACATCGTACGAACATACTTGTAGTGTATATAATGATCTAAACGGACCCATACTTAGCCAAACATGCATTAGGTTCTCCACAGAACTATGAGGAGCAACATGTGTGACATGACTCTCATCCCTTGTTAGGAACATCAAAGCTACCATCTTAGAGAAACGGAAGTAGTAAGGAATCCCAATCGTCGCTCTATACCTTCACACGTTGTAGGAACATACTTGTAGTGTACATAATGATCAATACAAACCCATACTTACCCAAACATGCATTAGGTTCTCCACGGGACTATGAGGAGCAACATGTGTGACATGATTCTCATTCCTTGTTAGGAACATCAAAGCTACCATCCTAGAGAAACAGAAGTAGTAAGGAGTTCCAATAATAGCTCTATGCCTCCACACATTGTAGGAACATACTTGTAGTGTATATAATGATCTAGACGGACCCGTACTTACCCAAACATGCATTAGGTTCTCCACGGGACTATGAGAAGCAACATGTGTGACATGATTCTCATTCCTTGTTAGGAACTTCAAAGTTACCATCCTAGAGAAACGGAAGTAGTAAGGAGAACCAATAGTAGCTCTATGCCTCCACACATTGTAGGAACATACTTGTAGTGTATATAATGATCTAGACTGACCCATACTTAGCCAAACATGCATTAGGTTCTCCACGGGACTCTGAGGAGCAACATGTGTGACATGATCCTCATTCCTTGTTAAGAACATCAAAGCTACCATCCTAGAGAAACAAAAGTAGTAAGGAGTTCCAATTGTAGCTCTATGCCTCCACACATCGTACGAACATACTTGTAGTGTATATAATGATCTAAACGGACCCATACTTAGCCAAACATGCATTAGGTTCTCCACGGAACTATGAGGAGCAACATGTGTTACATGATTCTCATTCCTTGTTAGGAACATCAAAGCTACCATCCGAGGGAAACAAAAGTAGTAAGGAGTCCCAATCGTAGCTCTATGCCTCCACATATTGTAGGAACATACTTGTAGTGTATATAATGAGCTAGACTGACCCATACTTAGCCAAACATGCATTAGGTTCTCCACGAGACTATGAGGAGCAACATGTGTTACATGATTCTCATTCCTTGTTAGGAACATCAAAGCTACCATCCTAGAGAAACGAAAATTTTAAAGAGTCCCAATCGTAGCTCTATGCCCCCACACATTGTAGGAACATACTTGTAGTGTATATAATGATGTAGACGGACCCATACTTAGCCAACCATGCATTAGGTTCTCAACAGGACTATGTGGACCAACATGTGTGACATGATTCTCATTCCTTGTTAGGAACATCAAAGCTACCATCCTAGAGAAACGGAAGTAGTAAAGAGTCCGAATCATCGCTCTATACCTCCACACATTGTAGAAACATACTTGTAGTGTATATAATGATCTAGACAGACCCATACTTACCTAAACATGCATTAGGTTCTCCACGGGACTATGAGGAGTAACATGTGTGACATGATTCTCATTCCTTGGGAGGAACATCAAAACTACCAACCTAGAGAAACAGAAGTAGTAAGGAATCGCAATCGTAGCTCTATGCCTCCACACATTGTAGGAACATACTTGTAGTGTATATAATGAGCTAGGCTGACCCATACTTAGCCAAACATGCATTAGGTTCTCCACGGGACTATGAGGAACAACATGTGTGACATGATTCTCATTCCTTGTTAGGAACATCAAAGCTACCATCCTAGAGAAACGGAAGTAGTAAAGAGTCCGAATCGTCGCTCTATACCTCCACACATTGTAGAAACATACGTGTAGTGTATATAATGATGTAGACGGACCCATACTTAGCCACCCATGCATTAGGTTCTCCACAGGACTATGTGGAGAAACATGTGTGACATGATTCTCATTCCTTGTTAGGAACATCAAAGGTACCATCCTAGGGAAACGGAAGTAGTAAAGAGTCCCAATCGTCGCTCTATACCTCCACACATTGTAGAAACATACTTGTACTATAATGATCTAGACAGACCCATACTTACCTAAACATGCATTAGGTTCTCCACGGGACTATGAGGAGCAACATGTGTGACATGATTCTCATTCCTTGGGAGGAACATCAAAACTACCAACCTAGAGAAACAGAAGTAGTAAGGAATCCCAATCGTAGCTCTATACCTCCACACATTGTAGAAACATACTTGTAGTGTATATAATGATCTAGACTGACCCATACTTAGCCAAACATGCATTAGGTTCTCCACGGGACTATGAGAAGCAACATGTGTGACATGATTCTCATTCCTTGTTAGGAACATCAAAGCTACCATTCTAGAGAAACGAAAAATAGTAAGGTGTCCCAATCGTAGCTCTATGCCCCCACACATTGTAGGAACATACTTGTAGTGTATATAATGATGTAGACAGACCCATACTTAGCCAACCATGCATTAGGTTCTCCACAGGATTATGTGGAGCAACATGTGTGACATGATTCTCATTCCTTGTTAGGAACATCAAAGGTACCATCCTAGAGAAACGGAAGTAGTAAAGAGTCCGAATCGTCGCTCTATACCTCCACACATTGTAGAAACATACTTGTAGTGTATATAATGATCTAGACAGACCCATACTTACCTAAACATGCATTAGGTTCTCCACGGGGCTATGAGGAGTAACATGTGTGACATGATTCTCATTCCTTGGGAGGAACATCAAAACTACCAACCTAGAGAAACAGAAGTAGTAAGGAATCGCAATCGTAGCTCTATGCCTCCACACATTGTAGGAACATACTTGTAGTGTATATAATGAGCTAGGCTGACCCATACTTAGCTAAACATGCATTAGGTTCTCCACGGGACTATGAGGAGCAACATGTGTGACATGATTCTCATTCCTTGTTAGGAACATCAAAGCTACCATCCTAGAGAAACAGAAGTAGTAAGGAGTTCCAATAGTAGCTCTATGCCTCCACACATTGTAGGAATATACTTGTAGTGTATATAATGATCTAGACGGACCCGTACTTACCCAAACATGCATTAGGTTCTCCACGGGACTATGAGAAGCAACATGTATGACATGATTCTCATTCCTTGTTAGGAACATCAAACTACCATCCTAGAGAAACGGAAGTAGTAAGGAGTTCCAATAGTAGCTCTATGCCTCCACACATTGTAGGAACATACTTGTAGTGTATATAATGATCTAGACTGACCCATACTTAGCCAAACATGCATTAGGTTCTCCATGGGACTCTGAGGAGCAACATGTGTGACATGATCCTCATTCCTTGTTAAGAACATCAAAGCTACCATCCTAGAGAAACAAAAGTAGTAAGGAGTTCCAATAGTAGCTCTATGCCTCCACACATCGTACGAACATACTTGTAGTGTATATAATGATCTAAACGGACCCATACTTAGCCAAACATGCATTAGGTTCTCCACAGAACTATGAGGAGCAACATGTGTGACATGACTCTCATCCCTTGTTAGGAACATCAAAGCTACCATCTTAGAGAAACGGAAGTAGTAAGGAATCCCAATCGTCGCTCTATACCTTCACACGTTGTAGGAACATACTTGTAGTGTACATAATGATCAATACAAACCCATACTTACCCAAACATGCATTAGGTTCTCCACGGGACTATGAGGAGCAACATGTGTGACATGATTCTCATTCCTTGTTAGGAACATCAAAGCTACCATCCTAGAGAAACAGAAGTAGTAAGGAGTTCCAATAGTAGCTCTATGCCTCCACACATTGTAGGAACATACTTGTAGTGTATATAATGATCTAGACGGACCCGTACTTACCCAAACATGCATTAGGTTCTCCACGGGACTATGAGAAGCAACATGTGTGACATGATTCTCATTCCTTGTTAGGAACTTCAAAGCTACCATCCTAGAGAAACGGAAGTAGTAAGGAGAACCAATAGTAGCTCTATGCCTCCACACATTGTAGAAACATACTTGTACTATAATGATCTAGACAGACCCATACTTACCTAAACATGCATTAGGTTCTCCACGGGACTATGAGGAGCAACATGTGTGACATGATTCTCATTCCTTGGGAGGAACATCAAAACTACCAACCTAGAGAAACAGAAGTAGTAAGGAATCCCAATCGTAGCTCTATACCTCCACACATTGTAGAAACATACTTGTAGTGTATATAATGATCTAGACTGACCCATACTTAGCCAAACATGCATTAGGTTCTCCACGGGACTATGAGAAGCAACATGTGTGACATGATTCTCATTCCTTGTTAGGAACATCAAAGCTACCATTCTAGAGAAACGAAAAATAGTAAGGAGTCCCAATCGTAGCTCTATGCCCCCACACATTGTAGGAACATACTTGTAGTGTATATAATGATGTAGACAGTCCCATACTTAGCCAACCATGCATTAGGTTCTCCACAGGATTATGTGGAGCAACATGTGTGACATGATTCTCATTCCTTGTTAGGAACATCAAAGGTACCATCCTAGAGAAACGGAAGTAGTAAAGAGTCCGAATCGTCGCTCTATACCTCCACACATTGTAGAAACATACTTGTAGTGTATATAATGATCTAGACAGACCCATACTTACCTAAACATGCATTAGGTTCTCCACGGGGCTATGAGGAGTAACATGTGTGACATGATTCTCATTCCTTGGGAGGAACATCAAAACTACCAACCTAGAGAAACAGAAGTAGTAAGGAATCGCAATCGTAGCTCTATGCCTCCACACATTGTAGGAACATACTTGTAGTGTATATAATGAGCTAGGCTGACCCATACTTAGCTAAACATGCATTAGGTTCTCCACGGGACTATGAGGAGCAACATGTGTGACATGATTCTCATTCCTTGTTAGGAACATCAAAGCTACCATACTAGAGAAACAGAAGTAGTAAGGAGTTCCAATAGTAGCTCTATGCCTCCACACATTGTAGGAATATACTTGTAGTGTATATAATGATCTAGACGGACCCGTACTTACCCAAACATGCATTAGGTTCTCCACGGGACTATGAGAAGCAACATGTATGACATGATTCTCATTCCTTGTTAGGAACATCAAAGCTACCATCCTAGAGAAATGGAAGTAGTAAGGAGTTCCAATAGTAGCTCTATGCCTCCACACATTGTAGGAATATACTTGTAGTGTATATAATGATCTAGACAGACCCATACTTACCTAAACATGCATTAGGTTCTCCACGGGACTATGAGAAGCAACATGTATGACATGATTCTCATTCTTTGTTAGGAACATCAAAGCTACCATACTAGAGAAACAGAAGTAGTAAGGAGTTCCAATAGTAGCTCTATGCCTCCACACATTGTAGGAATATACTTGTAGTGTATATAATGATCTAGACGGACCCGTACTTACCCAAACATGCATTAGGTTCTCCACGGGACTATGAGAAGCAACATGTATGACATGATTCTCATTCCTTGTTAGGAACATCAAAGCTACCATCCTAGAGAAACGGAAGTAGTAAGGAGTTCCAATAGTAGCTCTATGCCTCCACACATTGTAGGAACATACTTGTAGTGTATATAATGATCTAGACTGACCCATACTTAGCCAAACATGCATTAGGTTCTCCATGGGACTCTGAGGAGCAACATGTGTGACATGATCCTCATTCCTTGTCAAGAACATCAAAGCTACCATCCTAGAGAAACAAAAGTAGTAAGGAGTTCCAATAGTAGCTCTATGCCTCCACACATCGTACGAACATACTTGTAGTGTATATAATGATCTAAACGGACCCATACTTAGCCAAACATGCATTAGGTTCTCCACAGAACTATGAGGAGCAACATGTGTGACATGACTCTCATCCCTTGTTAGGAACATCAAAGCTACCATCTTAGAGAAACGGAAGTAGTAAGGAATCCCAATCGTCGCTCTATACCTTCACACGTTGTAGGAACATACTTGTAGTGTACATAATGATCAATACAAACCCATACTTACCCAAACATGCATTAGGTTCTCCACGGGACTATGAGGAGCAACATGTGTGACATGATTCTCATTCCTTGTTAGGAACATCAAAGCTACCATCCTAGAGAAACAGAAGTAGTAAGGAGTTCCAATAGTAGCTCTATGCCTCCACACATTGTAGGAACATACTTGTAGTGTATATAATGATCTAGACGGACCCGTACTTACCCAAACATGCATTAGGTTCTCCACGGGACTATGAGAAGCAACATGTGTGACATGATTCTCATTCCTTGTTAGGAACTTCAAAGCTACCATCCTAGAGAAACGGAAGAAGTAAGGAGAACCAATAGTAGCTCTATGCCTCCACACATTGTAGGAACATACTTGTAGTGTATATAATGATCTAGACTGACCCATACTTAGCCAAACATGCATTAGGTTCTCCACGGGACTCTGAGGAGCAACATGTGTGACATGATCCTCATTCCTTGTTAAGAACATCAAAGCTACCATCCTAGAGAAACAAAAGTAGTAAGGAGTTCCAATTGTAGCTCTATGCCTCCACACATCGTACGAACATACTTGTAGTGTATATAATGATCTAAACGGACCCATACTTAGCCAAACATGCATTAGGTTCTCCACGGAACTATGAGGAGCAACATGTGTTACATGATTCTCATTCCTTGTTAGGAACATCAAAGCTACCATCCGAGGGAAACAAAAGTAGTAAGGAGTCCCAATCGTAGCTCTATGCCTCCACACATTGTAGGAACATACTTGTAGTGTATATAATGAGCTAGACTGACCCATACTTAGCCAAACATGCATTAGGTTCTCCACGAGACTATGAGGAGCAACATGTGTTACATGATTCTCATTCCTTGTTAGGAACATCAAAGCTACCATCCTAGAGAAACGAAAATTTTAAAGAGTCCCAATCGTAGCTCTATGCCCCCACACATTGTAGGAACATACTTGTAGTGTATATAATGATGTAGACGGACCCATACTTAGCCAACCATGCATTAGGTTCTCAACAGGACTATGTGGACCAACATGTGTGACATGATTCTCATTCCTTGTTAGGAACATCAAAGCTACCATCCTAGAGAAACGGAAGTAGTAAAGAGTCCGAATCGTCGCTCTATACCTCCACACATTGTAGAAACATACTTGTAGTGTATATAATGATCTAGACAGACCCATACTTACCTAAACATGCATTAGGTTCTCCACGGGACTATGAGGAGTAACATGTGTGACATGATTCTCATTCCTTGGGAGGAACATCAAAACTACCAACCTAGAGAAACAGAAGTAGTAAGGAATCGCAATCGTAGCTCTATGCCTCCACACATTGTAGGAACATACTTGTAGTGTATATAATGAGCTAGGCTGACCCATACTTAGCCAAACATGCATTAGGTTCTCCACGTGACTATGAGGAGCAACATGTGTGACATGATTCTCATTCCTTGTTAGGAACATCAAAGCTACCATCCTAGAGAAACGGAAGTAGTAAAGAGTCCGAATCGTCGCTCTATACCTCCACACATTGTAGAAACATACGTGTAGTGTATATAATGATGTAGACGGACCCATACTTAGCCAACCATGCATTAGGTTCTCCACAGGACTATGTGGAGAAACATGTGTGACATGATTCTCATTCCTTGTTAGGAACATCAAAGGTACCATCCTAGGGAAACGGAAGTAGTAAAGAGTCCCAATCGTCGCTCTATACCTCCACACATTGTAGAAACATACTTGTACTATAATGATCTAGACAGACCCATACTTACCTAAACATGCATTAGGTTCTCCACGGGACTATGAGGAGCAACATGTGTGACATGATTCTCATTCCTTGGGAGGAACATCAAAACTACCAACCTAGAGAAACAGAAGTAGTAAGGAATCCCAATCGTAGCTCTATACCTCCACACATTGTAGAAACATACTTGTAGTGTATATAATGATCTAGACTGACCCATACTTAGCCAAACATGCATTAGGTTCTCCACGGGACTATGAGAAGCAACATGTGTGACATGATTCTCATTCCTTGTTAGGAACATCAAAGCTACCATTCTAGAGAAACGAAAAATAGTAAGGAGTCCCAATCGTAGCTCTATGCCCCCACACATTGTAGGAACATACTTGTAGTGTATATAATGATGTAGACAGACCCATACTTAGCCAACCATGCATTAGGTTCTCCACAGGATTATGTGGAGCAACATGTGTGACATGATTCTCATTCCTTGTTAGGAACATCAAAGGTACCATCCTAGAGAAACGGAAGTAGTAAAGAGTCCGAATCGTCGCTCTATACCTCCACACATTGTAGAAACATACTTGTAGTGTATATAATGATCTAGACAGACCCATACTTACCTAAACATGCATTAGGTTCTCCACGGGGCTATGAGGAGTAACATGTGTGACATGATTCTCATTCCTTGGGAGGAACATCAAAACTACCAACCTAGAGAAACAGAAGTAGTAAGGAATCGCAATCGTAGCTCTATGCCTCCACACATTGTAGGAACATACTTGTAGTGTATATAATGAGCTAGGCTGACCCATACTTAGCCAAACATGCATTAGGTTCTCCACGGGACTATGAGGAGCAACATGTGTGACATGATTCTCATTCCTTGTTAGGAACATCAAAGCTACCATCCTAGAGAAACAGAAGTAGTAAGGAGTTCCAATAGTAGCTCTATGCCTCCACACATTGTAGGAATATACTTGTAGTGTATATAATGATCTAGACGGACCCGTACTTACCCAAACATGCATTAGGTTCTCCACGGGACTATGAGAAGCAACATGTATGACATGATTCTCATTCCTTGTTAGGAACATCAAAACTACCATCCTAGAGAAACGGAAGTAGTAAGGAGTTCCAATAGTAGCTCTATGCCTCCACACATTGTAGGAACATACTTGTAGTGTATATAATGATCTAGACTGACCCATACTTAGCCAAACATGCATTAGGTTCTCCATCGGACTCTGAGGAGCAACATGTGTGACATGATCCTCATTCCTTGTTAAGAACATCAAAGCTACCATCCTAGAGAAACAAAAGTAGTAAGGAGTCCCAATCGTAGCTCTATGCCTCCACACATTGTAGGAACATACTTGTAGTGTATATAATGAGCTAGACTGACCCATACTTAGCCAAACATGCATTAGGTTCTCCACGAGACTATGAGGAGCAACATGTGTTACATGATTCTCATTCCTTGTTAGGAACATCAAAGCTACCATCCTAGAGAAACGAAAATTTTAAAGAGTCCCAATCGTAGCTCTATGCCCCCACACATTGTAGGAACATACTTGTAGTGTATATAATGATGTAGACGGACCCATACTTAGCCAACCATGCATTAGGTTCTCAACAGGACTATGTGGACCAACATGTGTGACATGATTCTCATTCCTTGTTAGGAACATCAAAGCTACCATCCTAGAGAAACGGAAGTAGTAAAGAGTCCGAATCGTCGCTCTATACCTCCACACATTGTAGAAACATACTTGTAGTGTATATAATGATCTAGACAGACCCATACTTACCTAAACATGCATTAGGTTCTCCACGGGACTATGAGGAGTAACATGTGTGACATGATTCTCATTCCTTGGGAGGAACATCAAAACTACCAACCTAGAGAAACAGAAGTAGTAAGGAATCGCAATCGTAGCTCTATGCCTCCACACATTGTAGGAACATACTTGTAGTGTATATAATGAGCTAGGCTGACCCATACTTAGCCAAACATGCAATAGGTTCTCCACTGGACTATGAGGAGCAACATGTGTGACATGATTCTCATTCCTTGTTAGGAACATCAAAGCTACCATCCTAGAGAAACGGAAGTAGTAAAGAGTCCGAATCGTCGCTCTATACCTCCACACATTGTAGAAACATACGTGTAGTGTATATAATGATGTAGACGGACCCATACTTAGCCAACCATGCATTAGGTTCTCCACAGGACTATGTGGAGAAACATGTGTGACATGATTCTCATTCCTTGTTAGGAACATCAAAGGTACCATCCTAGGGAAACGGAAGTAGTAAAGAGTCCCAATCGTCGCTCTATACCTCCACACATTGTAGAAACATACTTGTACTATAATGATCTAGACAGACCCATACTTACCTAAACATGCATTAGGTTCTCCACGGGACTATGAGGAGCAACATGTGTGACATGATTCTCATTCCTTGGGAGGAACATCAAAACTACCAACCTAGAGAAACAGAAGTAGTAAGGAATCCCAATCGTAGCTCTATACCTCCACACATTGTAGAAACATACTTGTAGTGTATATAATGATCTAGACTGACCCATACTTAGCCAAACATGCATTAGGTTCTCCACGGGACTATGAGAAGCAACATGTGTGACATGATTCTCATTCCTTGTTAGGAACATCAAAGCTACCATTCTAGAGAAACGAAAAATAGTAAGGAGTCCCAATCGTAGCTCTATGCCCCCACACATTGTAGGAACATACTTGTAGTGTATATAATGATGTAGACAGACCCATACTTAGCCAACCATGCATTAGGTTCTCCACAGGATTATGTGGAGCAACATGTGTGACATGATTCTCATTCCTTGTTAGGAACATCAAAGGTACCATCCTAGAGAAACGGAAGTAGTAAAGAGTCCGAATCGTCGCTCTATACCTCCACACATTGTAGAAACATACTTGTAGTGTATATAATGATCTAGACAGACCCATACTTACCTAAACATGCATTAGGTTCTCCACGGGGCTATGAGGAGTAACATGTGTGACATGATTCTCATTCCTTGGGAGGAACATCAAAACTACCAACCTAGAGAAACAGAAGTAGTAAGGAATCGCAATCGTAGCTCTATGCCTCCACACATTGTAGGAACATACTTGTAGTGTATATAATGAGCTAGGCTGACCCATACTTAGCCAAACATGCATTAGGTTCTCCACGGGACTATGAGGAGCAACATGTGTGACATGATTCTCATTCCTTGTTAGGAACATCAAAGCTACCATGCTAGAGAAACAGAAGTAGTAAGGAGTTCCAATAGTAGCTCTATGCCTCCACACATTGTAGGAATATACTTGTAGTGTATATAATGATCTAGACGGACCCGTACTTACCCAAACATGCATTAGGTTCTCCACGGGACTATGAGAAGCAACATGTATGACATGATTCTCATTCCTTGTTAGGAACATCAAAACTACCATCCTAGAGAAACGGAAGTAGTAAGGAGTTCCAATAGTAGCTCTATGCCTCCACACATTGTAGGAACATACTTGTAGTGTATATAATGATCTAGACTGACCCATACTTAGCCAAACATGCATTAGGTTCTCCATGGGACTCTGAGGAGCAACATGTGTGACATGATCCTCATTCCTTGTTAAGAACATCAAAGCTACCATCCTAGAGAAACAAAAGTAGTAAGGAGTTCCAATAGTAGCTCTATGCCTCCACACATCGTACGAACATACTTGTAGTGTATATAATGATCTAAACGGACCCATACTTAGACAAACATGCATTAGGTTCTCCACAGAACTATGAGGAGCAACATGTGTGACATGACTCTCATCCCTTGTTAGGAACATCAAAGCTACCATCTTAGAGAAACGGAAGTAGTAAGGAATCCCAATCGTCGCTCTATACCTTCACACGTTGTAGGAACATACTTGTAGTGTACATAATGATCAATACAAACCCATACTTACCCAAACATGCATTAGGTTCTCCACGGGACTATGAGGAGAAACATGTGTGACATGATTCTCATTCCTTGTTAGGAACAACAAAACTACCATCCGAGGGAAACAAAAGTAGTAAGGAGTCCCAATCGTAGCTCTATGCCTCCACACATTGTAGGAACATACTTGTAGTGTATATAATGAGCTAGACTGACCCATACTTAGCCAAACATGCATTAGGTTCTCCACGGGACTATGAGGAGCAACATGTGTTACATGATTCTCATTCCTTGTTAGGAACATCAAAGCTACCATCCTAGAGAAACGAAAATTTTAAAGAGTCCCAATCGTAGCTCTATGCCCCCACACATTGTAGGAACATACTTGTAGTGTATATAATGATATAGACGGACCCATACTTAGCCAACCATGCATTAGGTTCTCCACAGGACTATGTGGAGCAACATGTGTGACATGATTCTCATTCCTTGTTAGGAACATCAAAGGTACCATCCTAGAGAAACGGAAGTAGTAAAGAGTCCCAATCGTCGCTCTATACCTCCACACATTGTAGAAACATACTTATAGTGTATATAATGATCTAGACAGACCCATACTTACCTAAACATGCATTAGGTTCTCCACGGGACTATGAGGAGCAACATGTGTGACATGATTCTCATTCCTTGGGAGGAACATCAAAACTACCATCCTAGAGAAACAAAAGTAGTAAGGAGTTCCAATAGTAGCTCTATGCCTCCACACATCGTAGGAATATACTTGTAGTGTATATAATGATCTAAACGAACCCATACTTAGCCAAACATGCATTAGATTCTCCACAGAACTATGAGGAGCAACATGTGTTACATGATTCTCATTCCTTGTTAGGAACATCAAAGCTACCATCCGAGGGAAACAAAAGTAGTAAGGAGTCCCAATCGTAGCTCTATGCCTCCACACATTGTAGGAACATACTTGTAGTGTATATAATGATCTAGACGGACCCGTACTTACCCAAACATGCATTAGGTTCTCCACGGGACTATGAGGAGCAACATGTGTGACATGACTCTCATCCCTTGTTATGAACATCAAAGCTACCATCTTAGAGAAACGGAAGTAGTATGGAGTACCAATCGTCGCTTTATACCTCCACACATTGTAGGAACATACTTGTAGTGTATATAATGATCAATACAGACCCATACTTACCCAAACATGCATTAGTTTCTCCAAGGGACTATGAGGAGAAACATGTGTGACATGATTCTCATTCCTTGTTAGGAACAACAAAACTACCGTCCGAGGGAAACAAAAGTAGTAAGGAGTCCCAATCGTAGCTCTATGCCTGCACACATTCTAGGAACATACTTGTAGTGTATATAATGAGCTAGGCTGACCCATACTTAGCCAAACATGCATTAGGTTCTCCACGGGACTATGAGGAGCAACATGTGTGACATGATTCTCATTCCTTGTTAGGAACATCAAAGCTACCATCCTAGAGAAACGGAAGTAGTAAAGATTCCGAATCGTCGCTCTATACCTCAACACATTGTAGAAACATACTTGTAGTGTATATAATGAGCTAGACTGACCCATACTTAGCCAAACATGCATTAGGTTCTCCACGGGACTATGAGGAGCAACATGTGTGACATGATTCTCATTCCTTGTTAGGAACATCAAAGCTACCATCCTAGAGAAACAGAAGTAGTAAGGAGTTCCAATAGTAGCTCTATGCCTCCACACATTGTAGGAACATACTTGTAGTGTAGATAATGATCTAGACGGACCCGTACTTACCCAAACATGCATTAGGTTCTCCACGGGACTATGAAAAGCAACATGTGTGACATGATTCTCATTCCTTGTTAGGAACTTCAAAGCTACCATCCTAGAGAAACGGAAGTAGTAAGGAGAACCAATAGTAGCTCTATGCCTCCACACATTGTAGGAACATACTTGTAGTGTATATAATGATATAGACTGACCCATACTTAGCCAAACATGCATTATGTTCTCCACGGGACTCTGAGGAGCAACATGTGTGACATGATCCTCATTCCTTGTTAAGAACATCAAAGCTACCATCCTAGAGAAACAAAAGTAGTAAGGAATTCCAATTGTAGCTCTATGCCTCCACACATCGTACGAACATACTTGTAGTGTATATAATGATCTAAACGGACCCATACTTAGCCAAACATGCATTAGGTTCTCCACGGAACTATGAGGAGCAACATGTGTTACATGATTCTCATTCCTTGTTAGGAACATCAAAGCTACCATCCGAGGGAAACAAAAGTAGTAAGGAGTCCCAATCGTAGCTCTATGCCTCCACACATTGTAGGAACATACTTGTAGTGTATATAATGAGCTAGACTGACCCATACTTAGCCAAACATGCATTAGGTTCTCCACGAGACTATGAGGAGCAACATGTGTTACATGATTCTCATTCCTTGTTAGGAACATCAAAGCTACCATCCTAGAGAAACAAAAATTTTAAAGAGTCCCAATCGTAGCTCTATGCCCCCACACATTGTAGGAACATACTTGTAGTGTATATAATGATGTAGACGGACCCATACTTAGCCAACCATGCATTAGGTTCTCCACAGGACTATGTGGAGCAACATGTGTGACATGATTCTCATTCCTTGTTAGGAACATCAAAGCTACCATCCTAGAGAAACGGAAGTAGTAAAGAGTCCGAATCGTCGCTCTATACCTCCACACATTGTAGAAACATACGTGTAGAGTATATAATGATGTAGACGGACCCATACTTAGCCAACCATGCATTAGGTTCTCCACAGGACTATGTGGAGAAACATGTGTGACATGATTCTCATTCCTTGTTAGGAACATCAAAGGTACCATCCTAGGGAAACGGAAGTAGTAAAGAGTCCCAATCGTCGCTCTATACCTCCACACATTGTAGAAACATACTTGTAGTGTATATAATGATCTAGACAGACCCATACTTACCTAAACATGCATTAGGTTCTCCACGGGACTATGAGGAGCAACATGTGTGACATGATTCTCATTCCTTGTTAGGAACATCAAAGCTACCATCCTAGAGAAACAGAAGTAGTAAGGAGTTCCAATAGTAGCTCTATGCCTCCATACATTATAGGAACATACTTGTAGTGTATATAATGATTTAGACGGACCCGTACTTACCCAAACATGCATTAGGTTCTCCACGGGACTATGAAAAGCAACATATGTGACATGATTCTCATTCCTTGTTAGGAACTTCAAAGCTACCATCCTAGAGAAACGGAAGTAGTAAGGAGAACCAATAGTAGCTCTATGCCTCCACACATTGTAGGAACATACTTGTAGTGTATATAATGATCTAGACTGACCCATACTTAGCCAAACATGCATTAGGTTCTCCACGGGACTCTGAGGAGCAACATGTGTGACATGATCCTCATTCCTTGTTAAGAACATCAAAATTACCATCCTAGAGAAACAAAAGTAGTAAGGAGTTCCAATTGTAGCTCTATGCCTCCACACATCGTACGAACATACTTGTAGTGTATATAATGATCTAAACGGATCCATACTTAGCCAAACATGCATTAGGTTCTCCACGGAACTATGAGGAGCAACATGTGTTACATGATTCTCATTCCTTGTTAGGAACATCAAAGCTACCATCCGAGGGAAACAAAAGTAGTAAGGAGTCCCAATCGTAGCTCTATGCCTCCACACATTGTAGGAACATACTTGTAGTGTATATAATGAGCTAGACTGACCCATACTTAGCCAAACATGCATTAGGTTCTCCACGAGACTATGAGGAGCAACATGTGTTACATGATTCTCATTCCTTGTTAGGAACATCAAAGCTACCATCCTAGAGAAACGAAAATTTTAAAGAGTCCCAATCGTAGCTCTATGCCCCCACACATTGTAGGAACATACTTGTAGTGTATATAATGATGTAGACGGACCCATACTTAGCCAACCATGCATTAGGTTCTCCACAGGACTATGTGGAGCAACATGTGTGACATGATTCTCATTCCTTGTTAGGAACATCAAAGCTACCATCCTAGAGAAACGGAAGTAGTAAAGAGTCCGAATAGTCGCTCTATACCTCCACACATTGTAGAAACATACGTGTAGTGTATATAATGATGTAGACGGACCCATACTTAGCCAACCATGCATTAGGTTCTCCACAGGACTATGTGGAGAAACATGTGTGACATGATTCTCATTCCTTGTTAGGAACATCAAAGGTACCATCCTAGGGAAACGGAAGTAGTAAAGAGTCCCAATCGTCGCTCTATACCTCCACACATTGTAGAAACATACTTGTAGTGTATATAATGATCTAGACAGACCCATACTTACCTAAACATGCATTAGGTTCTCCACGGGACTATGAGGAGCAACATCTGTGACATGATTCTCATTCCTTGGGAGGAACATCAAAACTACCAACCTAGAGAAACAGAAGTAGTAAGGAATCCCAATCGTAGCTCTATGCCTCCACACATTGTAGGAACATACTTGTAGTGTATATAATGAGCTAGACTGACCCATACTTAGCCAAACATGCATTAGGTTCTCCACGGGACTATGAGGAGCAACATGTGTGACATGATTCTCATTCCTTGTTAGGAACATCAAAGCTACCATCCTAGAGAAACATAAGTAGTAAGGAGTTCCAATAGTAGCTCTATGCCTCCACACATTGTAGGAACATACTTGTAGTGTATATAATGATCTAGACGGACCCGTACTTACCCAAACATGCATTAGGTTCTCCACGGGACTATGAGAAGCAACATGTGTGACATGATTCTCATTCCTTGTTAGGAACTTCAAAGCTACCATCCTAGAGAAACGAAAATTTTAAAGAGTCCCAATCGTAGCTCTATGCCCCCACACATTGTAGGAACATACTTGTAGTGTATATAATGATGTAGACGGACCCATACTTAGCCAACCATGCATTAGGTTCTCCACGGGACTCTGAGGAGCAACATGTGTGACATGATCCTCATTCCTTGTAAAGAACATCAAAGCTACCATCCTAGAGAAACAAAAGTAGTAAGGAGTTCCAATTGTAGCTCTATGCCTCCACACATCGTACGAACATACTTGTAGTGTATATAATGATCTAGACTGACCCATACTTAGCCAAACATGCATTAGGTTCTCCACGGGACTATGAGGAGCAACATGTGTGACATGATTCTCATTCCTTGTTAGGAACATCAAAGCTACCATCCTAGAGAAACAGAAGTAGTAAGGAGTTCCAATAGTAGCTCTATGCCTCCACACATTGTAGGAACATACTTGTAGTGTATATAATGATCTAGACGGACCCGTACTTACCCAAACATGCATTAGGTTCTCCACAGGACTATGAGAAGCAACATGTGTGACATGATTCTCATTCCTTGTTAGGAACTTCAAAGCTACCATCCTAGAGAAACGAAAATTTTAAAGAGTCCCAATCGTAGCTCTATGCCCCCACACATTGTAGGAATATACTTGTAGTGTATATAATGATGTAGACGGACCCATACTTAGCCAACCATGCATTAGGTTCTCCACGGTACTATGTGGAGCAACATGTGTGACATGATTCTCATTCCTTGTTAGGAACATCAAAGGTACCATCCTAGAGAAACGGAAGTAGTAAAGAGTCCCAATCGTCGCTCTATGCCTCCACACATTGTAGAAACATACGTGTAGTGTATATAATGATGTAGACGGACCCATACTTAGCCAACCATGCATTAGGTTCTCCACAGGACTATGTGGAGAAACATGTGTGACATGATTCTCATTCCTTGTTAGGAACATCAAAGGTACCATCCTAGGGAAACGGAAGTAGTAAAGAGTCCCAATCGTCGCTCTATACCTCCACACATTGTAGAAACATACTTGTAGTGTATATAATGATCTAGACAGACCCATACTTACCTAAACATGCATTAGGTTCTCCACGGGACTATGAGGAGCAACATGTGTGACATGATTCTCATTCCTTGGGAGGAACATCAAAACTACCAACCTAGAGAAACAGAAGTAGTAAGGAATCCCAATCGTAGCTCTATGCCTCCACACATTGTAGGAACATACTTGTAGTGTATATAATGAGCTAGACTGACCCATACTTAGCCAAACATGCATTAGGTTCTCCACGGGACTATGAGGAGCAACATGTGTGACATGATTCTCATTCCTTGTTAGGAACATCAAAGCTACCATCCTAGAGAAACAGAAGTAGTAAGGAGTTCCAATAGTAGCTCTATGCCTCCACACATTGTAGGAACATACTTGTAGTGTATATAATGATCTAGACGGACCCGTACTTACCCAAACATGCATTAGGTTCTCCACAGGACTATGAGAAGCAACATGTGTGACATGATTCTCATTCCTTGTTAGGAACTTCAAAGCTACCATCCTAGAGAAACGAAAATTTTAAAGAGTCCCAATCGTAGCTCTATGCCCCCACACATTGTAGGAATATACTTGTAGTGTATATAATGATGTAGACGGACCCATACTTAGCCAACCATGCATTAGGTTCTCCACGGGACTCTGAGGAGCAACATGTGTGACATGATCCTCATTCCTTGTTAAGAACATCAAAGCTACCATCCTAGAGAAACAAAAGTAGTAAGGAGTTCCAATTGTAGCTCTATGCCTCCACACATCGTACGAACATACTTGTAGTGTATATAATGATCTAAACGGACCCATACTTAGCCAAACATGCATTAGGTTCTCCACGAAACTATGAGGAGCAACATGTGTTACATGATTCTCATTCCTTGTTAGGAACATCAAAGCTACCATCCGAGGGAAACAAAAGTAGTAAGGAGTCCCAATCGTAGCTCTATGCCTCCACACATTGTAGGAACATACTTGTAGTGTATATAATGAGCTAGACTGACCCATACTTAGCCAAACATGCATTAGGTTCTCCACGAGACTATGAGGGGAAACATGTGTTACATGATTCTCATTCCTTGTTAGGAACATCAAAGCTACCATCCTAGAGAAACGAAAATTTTAAAGAGTCCCAATCGTAGCTCTATGCCCCCCACA
Source organism: Erythrophleum ivorense (assembly GCA_026724425.1). Classification (NCBI taxonomy): domain Eukaryota; kingdom Viridiplantae; phylum Streptophyta; class Magnoliopsida; order Fabales; family Fabaceae; genus Erythrophleum; species Erythrophleum ivorense. The sequence continues at coordinate 8,795,538 of JAIUCV010000066.1, read as the reverse complement.
CATTGTAGGAACATACTTGTAGTGTATATAATGATGTAGACGGACCCATACTTAGCCAACCATGCATTAGGTTCTCCACAGGACTATGTGGAGCAACATGTGTGACATGATTCTCATTCCTTGTTAGGAACATCAAAGGTACCATCCATAGAGAAACGGAAGTAGTAAAGAGTCCCAATCGTCGCTCTATACCTCCACACATTGTAGAAACATACTTGTAGTGTATATAATGATCTAGACAGACCCATACTTACCTAAACATGCATTAGGTTCTCCACGGGACTATGAGGAGCAACATGTGTGACATGATTCTCATTCCTTGGGAGGAACATCAAAACTACCATCCTAGAGAAACAAAAGTAGTAAGGAGTTCCAATAGTAGCTCTATGCCTCCACACATCGTAGGAATATACTTGTAGTGTATATAATGATCTAAACGGACCCATACTTAACCAAACATGCATTAGGTTCTCCACGGGACTATGAGGAGCAACATGTGTGACATGACTCTCATCCCTTGTTATGAACATCAAAGCTACCATCTTAGAGAAACGGAAGTAGTAAGGAGTCCCAATCGTCGCTCTATACCTCCACACATTGTAGGAACATACTTGTAGTGTATATAATGATCAATACAGACCAATACTTACCCAAACATGCATTAGGTTCTCCACGGGACTATGAGGAGAAACATGTGTAACATGAGTCTCATTCCTTGTAAGGAACAACAAAACTACCATCCGAGGGAAACAAAAGTAGTAAGGAGTCCCAATCGTAGCTCTATGCCTCCACACATTGTAGGAACATACTTGTAGTGTATATAATGAGCTAGACTGACCCATACTTAGCCAAACATGCATTAGGTTCTCCACGGGACTATGAGAAGCAACATGTGTGACATGATTCTCATTCCTTGTTAGGAACATCAAAGCTACCATCCTAGAGAAACATAAGTATTAAGGAGTTCCAATAGTAGCTCTATGCCTCCACACATTGTAGGAACATACTTGTAGTGTATATAATGATCTAGACGGACCCGTACTTACCCAAACATGCATTAGGTTCTCCACGGGACTATGAGAAGCAACATGTGTGACATGATTCTCATTCCTTGTTAGGAACTTCAAAGCTACCATCCTAGAGAAACGAAAATTTTAAAGAGTCCCAATCGTAGCTCTATGCCCCCACACATTGTAGGAACATACTTGTAGTGTATATAATGATGTAGACGGACCCATACTTAGCCAACCATGCATTAGGTTCTCCACGGGACTCTGAGGAGCAACATGTGTGACATGATCCTCATTCCTTGTTAAGAACATCAAAGCTACCATCCTAGAGAAACAAAAGTAGTAAGGAGTTCCAATTGTAGCTCTATGCCTCCACACATCGTACGAACATACTTGTAGTGTATATAATGATCTAAACGGACCCATACTTAGCCAAACATGCATTAGGTTCTCCACGGAACTATGAGGAGCAACATGTGTTACGTGATTCTCATTCCTTGTTAGGAACATCAAAGCTACCATCCGAGGGAAACAAAAGTAGTAAGGAGTCCCAATCGTAGCTCTATGCCTCCACACATTGTAGGAACATACTTGTAGTGTGTATAATGAGCTAGACTGACCCATACTTAGCCAAACATGCATTAGGTTCTCCACGAGACTATGAGGAGCAACATGTGTTACATGATTCTCATTCCTTGTTAGGAACATCAAAGCTACCATCCTAGAGAAACGAAAATTTTAAAGAGTCCCAATCGTAGCTCTATGCCCCCACACATTGTAGGAACATACTTGTAGTGTATATAATGATGTAGACGGACCCATACTTAGCCAACCATGCATTAGGTTCTCCACAGTACTATGTGGAGCAACATGTGTGACATGATTCTCATTCCTTGTTAGGAACATCAAAGGTACCATCCTAGAGAAACGGAAGTAGTAAAGAGTCCCAATCGTCGCTCTATGCCTCCACACATTGTAGAAACATACGTGTAGTGTATATAATGATGTAGACGGACCCATACTTAGCCAACCATGCATTAGGTTCTCCACAGGACTATGTGGAGAAACATGTGTGACATGATTCTCATTCCTTGTTAGGAACATCAAAGGTACCATCCTAGGGAAACGGAAGTAGTAAAGAGTCCCAATCGTCGCTCTATACCTCCACACATTGTAGAAACATACTTGTAGTGTATATAATGATCTAGACAGACCCATACTTACCTAAACATGCATTAGGTTCTCCACGGGACTATGAGGAGAAACATGTGTAACATGAGTCTCATTCCTTGTAAGGAACAACAAAACTACCATCCGAGGGAAACAAAAGTAGTAAGGAGTCCCAATCGTAGCTCTATGCCTCCACACATTGTAGGAACATACTTGTAGTGTATATAATGAGCTAGACTGACCCATACTTAGCCAAACATGCATTAGGTTCTCCACGGGACTATGAGGAGCAACATGTGTGACATGATTCTCATTCCTTGTTAGGAACATCAAAGCTACCATCCTAGAGAAACAGAAGTAGTAAGGAGTTCCAATAGTAGCTCTATGCCTCCACACATTGTAGGAACATACTTGTAGTGTATATAATGATCTAGACGGACCCGTACTTACCCAAACATGCATTAGGTTCTCCACGGGACTATGAGAAGCAACATGTGTGACATGATTCTCATTCCTTGTTAGGAACTTCAAAGCTACCATCCTAGAGAAACGAAAATTTTAAAGAGTCCCAATCGTAGCTCTATGCCCCCACACATTGTAGGAATATACTTGTAGTGTATATAATGATGAAGACGGACCCATACTTAGCCAACCATGCATTAGGTTCTCCACGGGACTCTGAGGAGCAACATGTGTGACATGATCCTCATTCCTTGTTAAGAACATCAAAGCTACCATCCTAGAGAAACAAAAGTAGTAAGGAGTTCCAATTGTAGCTCTATGCCTCCACACATCGTACGAACATACTTGTAGTGTATATAATGATCTAAACGGACCCATACTTAGCCAAACATGCATTAGGTTCTCCACAAAACTATGAGGAGCAACATGTGTTACATGATTCTCATTCCTTGTTAGGAACATCAAAGCTACCATCCGAGGGAAACAAAAGTAGTAAGGAGTCCCAATCGTAGCTCTATGCCTCCACACATTGTAGGAACATACTTGTAGTGTATATAATGAGCTAGACTGACCCATACTTAGCCAAACATGCATTAGGTTCTCCACGAGACTATGAGGGGCAACATGTGTTACATGATTCTCATTCCTTGTTAGGAACATCAAAGCTACCATCCTAGAGAAACGAAAATTTTAAAGAGTCCCAATCGTAGCTCTATGCCCCCACACATTGTAGGAACATACTTGTAGTGTATATAATGATGTAGACGGACCCATACTTAGCCAACCATGCATTAGGTTCTCCACAGGACTATGTGGAGCAACATGTGTGACATGATTCTCATTCCTTGTTAGGAACATCAAAGGTACCATCCTAGAGAAACGGAAGTAGTAAAGAGTCCCAATCGTCGCTCTATACCTCCACACATTGTAGAAACATACTTGTAGTGTATATAATGATCTAGACAGACCCATACTTACCTAAACATGCATTAGGTTCTCCACGGGACTATGAGGAGCAACATGTGTGACATGATTCTCATTCCTTGCGAGGAACATCAAAACTACCATCCTAGAGAAACAAAAGTAGTAAGGAGTTCCAATAGTAGCTCTATGCCTCCACACATCGTAGGAATATACTTGTAGTGTATATAATGATCTAAACGGACCCATACTTAACCAAACATGCATTAGGTTCTCCACGGGACTATGAGGAGCAACATGTGTGACATGATTCTCATTCCTTGTTAGGAACATCAAAGCTACCATCCTAGAGAAACAGAAGTAGTAAGGAGTTCCAATAGTAGCTCTATGCCTCCACACATTGTAGGAACATACTTGTAGTGTATATAATGATCTAGACGGACCCGTACTTACCCAAACATGCATTAGGTTCTCCACGAGACTATGAGGAGCAACATGTGTGACATGATTCTCATTCCTTGTTAGGAACATCAAAGCTACCATCCTAGAGAAACATAAGTAGTAAGGAGTTCCAATAGTAGCTCTATGCCTCCACACATTGTAGGAACATACTTGTAGTGTATATAATGATCTAGACGGACCCGTACTTACCCAAACATGCATTAGGTTCTCCACGGGACTATGAGAAGTAACATGTGTGACATGATTCTCATTCCTTGTTAGGAACTTCAAAGCTACCATCCTAGAGAAACGAAAATTTTAAAGAGTCCCAATCGTAGCTCTATGCCCCCACACATTGTAGGAACATACTTGTAGTGTATATAATGATGTAGACGGACCCATACTTAGCCAACCATGCATTAGGTTCTCCACGGGATTCTGAGGAGCAACATGTGTGACATGATCCTCATTCCTTGTTAAGAACATCAAAGCTACCATCCTAGAGAAACAAAAGTAGTAAGGAGTTCCAATTGTAGCTCTATGCCTCCACACATCGTACGAACATACTTGTAGTGTATATAATGATCTAAACGGACCCATACTTAGCCAAACATGCATTAGGTTCTCCACGGAACTATGAGGAGCAACATGTGTTACATGATTCTCATTCCTTGTTAGGAACATCAAAGGTACCATCCTAGGGAAACGGAAGTAGTAAAGAGTCCCAATCGTCGCTCTATACCTCCACACATTGTAGAAACATACTTGTAGTGTATATAATGATCTAGACAGACCCATACTTACCTAAACATGCATTAGGTTCTCCACGGGACTATGATGAGCAACATATGTGACATGATTCTCATTCCTTGGGAGGAACATCAAAACTACCAACCTAGAGAAACAGAAGTAGTAAGGAATCCCAATCGTAGCTCTATGCCTCCACACATTGTAGGAACATACTTGTAGTGTATATAATGAGCTAGACTGACCCATACTTAGCCAAACATGCATTAGGTTCTCCACGGGACTATGAGGAGCAACATGTGTGACATGATTCTCATTCCTTGTTAGGAACATCAAAGCTACCATCCTAGAGAAACAGAAGTAGTAAGGAGTTCCAATAGTAGCTCTATGCCTCCACACATTGTAGGAACATACTTGTAGTGTATATAATGATCTAGACGGACCCGTACTTACCCAAACATGCATTAGGTTCTCCACGGGACTATGAGAAGCAACATGTGTGACATGATTCTCATTCCTTGTTAGGAACTTCAAAGCTACCATCCTAGAGAAACGAAAATTTTAAAGAGTCCCAATCGTAGCTCTATGCCCCCACACATTGTAGGAATATACTTGTAGTGTATATAATGATGAAGACGGACCCATACTTAGCCAACCATGCATTAGGTTCTCCACGGGACTCTGAGGAGCAACATGTGTGACATGATCCTCATTCCTTGTTAAGAACATCAAAGCTACCATCCTAGAGAAACAAAAGTAGTAAGGAGTTCCAATTGTAGCTCTATGCCTCCACACATCGTACGAACATACTTGTAGTGTATATAATGATCTAAACGGACCCATACTTAGCCAAACATGCATTAGGTTCTCCACAAAACTATGAGGAGCAACATGTGTTACATGATTCTCATTCCTTGTTAGGAACATCAAAGCTACCATCCGAGGGAAACAAAAGTAGTAAGGAGTCCCAATCGTAGCTCTATGCCTCCACACATTGTAGGAACATACTTGTAGTGTATATAATGAGCTAGACTGACCCATACTTAGCCAAACATGCATTAGGTTCTCCACGAGACTATGAGGGGCAACATGTGTTACATGATTCTCATTCCTTGTTAGGAACATCAAAGCTACCATCCTAGAGAAACGAAAATTTTAAAGAGTCCCAATCGTAGCTCTATGCCCCCACACATTGTAGGAACATACTTGTAGTGTATATAATGATGTAGACGGACCCATACTTAGCCAACCATGCATTAGGTTCTCCACAGGACTATGTGGAGCAACATGTGTGACATGAATCTCATTCCTTGTTAGGAACATCAAAGGTACCATCCTAGAGAAACGGAAGTAGTAAAGAGTCCCAATCGTCGCTCTATACCTCCACACATTGTAGAAACATACTTGTAGTGTATATAATGATCTAGACAGACCCATACTTACCTAAACATGCATTAGGTTCTCCACGGGACTATGAGGAGCAACATGTGTGACATGATTCTCATTCCTTGGGAGGAACATCAAAACTACCATCCTAGAGAAACAAAAGTAGTAAGGAGTTCCAATAGTAGCTCTATGCCTCCACACATCGTAGGAATATACTTGTAGTGTATATAATGATCTAAACGGACCCATACTTAACCAAACATGCATTAGGTTCTCCACGGGACTATGAGGAGCAACATGTGTGACATGATTCTCATTCCTTGTTAGGAACATCAAAGCTACCATCCTAGAGAAACAGAAGTAGTAAGGAGTTCCAATAGTAGCTCTATGCCTCCACACATTGTAGGAACATACTTGTAGTGTATATAATGATCTAGACGGACCCGTACTTACCCAAACATGCATTAGGTTCTCCACGAGACTATGAGGAGCAACATGTGTGACATGATTCTCATTCCTTGTTAGGAACATCAAAGCTACCATCCTAGAGAAACATAAGTAGTAAGGAGTTCCAATAGTAGCTCTATGCCTCCACACATTGTAGGAACATACTTGTAGTGTATATAATGATCTAGACGGACCCGTACTTACCCAAACATGCATTAGGTTCTCCACGGGACTATGAGAAGTAACATGTGTGACATGATTCTCATTCCTTGTTAGGAACTTCAAAGCTACCATCCTAGAGAAACGAAAATTTTAAAGAGTCCCAATCGTAGCTCTATGCCCACACACATTGTAGGAACATACTTGTAGTGTATATAATGATGTAGACGGACCCATACTTAGCCAACCATGCATTAGGTTCTCCACAGGACTCTGAGGAGCAACATGTGTGACATGATCCTCATTCCTTGTTAAGAACATCAAAGCTACCATCCTAGAGAAACAAAAGTAGTAAGGAGTTCCAATTGTAGCTCTATGCCTCCACACATCGTACGAACATACTTGTAGTGTATATAATGATCTAAACGGACCCATACTTAGCCAAACATGCATTAGGTTCTCCACGGAACTATGAGGAGCAACATGTGTTACATGATTCTCATTCCTTGTTAGGAACATCAAAGCTACCATCCGAGGGAAACAAAAGTAGTAAGGAGTCCCAATCGTAGCTCTATGCCTCCACACATTGTAGGAACATACTTGTAGTGTATATAATGAGCTAGACTGACCCATACTTAGCCAAACATGCATTAGGTTCTCCACGAGACTATGAGGAGCAACATGTGTTACATGATTCTCATTCCTTGTTAGGAACATCAAAGCTACCATCCTACAGAAACGAAAATTTTAAAGAGTCCCAATCGTAGCTCTATGCCCCCACACATTGTAGGAACATACTTGTAGTGTATATAATGATGTAGACGGACCCATACTTAGCCAACCATGCATTAGGTTCTCCACAGTACTATGTGGAGCAACATGTGTGACATGATTCTCATTCCTTGTTAGGAACATCAAAGGTACCATCCTAGAGAAACGGAAGTAGTAAAGAGTCCCAATCGTCGCTCTATGCCTCCACACATTGTAGAAACATACGTGTAGTGTATATAATGATGTAGACGGACCCATACTTAGCCAACCATGCATTAGTTTCTCCACAGGACTATGTGGAGAAACATGTGTGACATGATTCTCATTCCTTGTTAGGAACATCAAAGGTACCATCCTAGGGAAACGGAAGTAGTAAAGAGTCCCAATCGTCGCTCTATACCTCCACACATTGTAGAAACATACTTGTAGTGTATATAATGATCTAGACAGACCCATACTTACCTAAACATGCATTAGGTTCTCCACGGGACAATGAGGAGCAACATTTGTGACATGATTCTCATTCCTTGGGAGGAACATCAAAACTACCAACCTAGAGAAACAGAAGTAGTAAGGAATCCCAATCGTAGCTCTATGCCTCCACACATTGTAGGAACATACTTGTAGTGTATATAATGAGCTAGACTGACCCATACTTAGCCAAACATGCATTAGGTTCTCCACGGGACTATGAGGAGCAACATGTGTGACATGATTCTCATTCCTTGTTAGGAACATCAAAGCTACCATCCTAGAGAAACAGAAGTAGTAAGGAGTTCCAATAGTAGCTCTATGCCTCCACACATTGTAGGAACATACTTGTAGTGTATATAATGATCTAGACGGACCCGTACTTACCCAAACATGCATTAGGTTCTCCACGGGACTATGAGAAGCAACATGTGTGACATGATTCTCATTCCTTGTTAGGAACTTCAAAGCTACCATCCTAGAGAAACGAAAATTTTATAGAGTCCCAATCGTAGCTCTATGCCCCCACACATTGTAGGAATATACTTGTAGTGTATATAATGATGTAGACGGACCCATACTTAGCCAACCATGCATTAGGTTCTCCACGGGACTCTGAGGAGCAACATGTGTGACATGATCCTCATTCCTTGTTAAGAACATCAAAGCTACCATCCTAGAGAAACAAAAGTAGTAAGGAGTTCCAATTGTAGCTCTATGCCTCCACACATCGTACGAACATACTTGTAGTGTATATAATGATCTAAACGGACCCATACTTAGCCAAACATGCATTAGGTTCTCCACGAAACTATGAGGAGCAACATGTGTTACATGATTCTCATTCCTTGTTAGGAACATCAAAGCTACCATCCGAGGGAAACAAAAGTAGTAAGGAGTCCCAATCGTAGCTCTATGACTCCACACATTGTAGGAACATACTTGTAGTGTATATAATGAGCTAGACTGACCCATATTTAGCCAAACATGCATTAGGTTCTCCACGAGACTATGAGGCGCAACATGTGTTACATGATTCTCATTCCTTGTTAGGAACATCAAAGCTACCATCCTAGAGAAACGAAAATTTTAAAGAGTCCCAATCGTAGCTCTATGCCCCCACACATTGTAGGAACATACTTGTAGTGTATATAATGATGTAGACAGACCCATACTTAGCCAACCATGCATTAGGTTCTCCACAGGACTATGTGGAGCAACATGTGTGACTTGATTCTCATTCCTTGTTAGGAACATCAAAGGTACCATCCTAGAGAAACGGAAGTAGTAAAGAGTCCCAATCGTCGCTCTATACCTCCACACATTGTAGAAACATACTTGTAGTGTATATAATGATCTAGACAGACCCATACTTACCTAAACATGCATTAGGTTCTCCACGGGACTATGATGAGCAACATGTGTGACATGATTCTCATTCCTTGGGAGGAACATCAAAACTACCAACCTAGAGAAACAGAAGTAGTAAGGAATCCCAATCGTAGCTCTATGCCTCCACACATTGTAGGAACATACTTGTAGTGTATATAATGAGCTAGACTGACCCATACTTAGCCAAACATGCATTAGGTTCTCCACGGGACTATGAGGAGCAACATGTGTGACATGATTCTCATTCCTTGTTAGGAACATCAAAGCTACCATCCTAGAGAAACAGAAGTAGTAAGGAGTTCCAATAGTAGCTCTATGCCTGCACACATTGTAGGAACATACTTGTAGTGTATATAATGATCTAGACGGACCCGTACTTACCCAAACATGCATTAGGTTCTCCACGGGACTATGAGAAGCAACATGTGTGACATGATTCTCATTCTTTGTTAGGAACTTCAAAGCTACCATCCTAGAGAAACGAAAATTTTAAAGAGTCCCAATCGTAGCTCTATGCCCCCACACATTGTAGGAATATACTTGTAGTGTATATAATGATGTAGACGGACCCATACTTAGCCAACCATGCATTAGGTTCTCCACGGGACTCTGAGGAGCAACATGTGTGACATGATCCTCATTCCTTGTTAAGAACATCAAAGCTACCATCCTAGAGAAACAAAAGTAGTAAGGAGTTCCAATTGTAGCTCTATGCCTCCACACATCGTACGAACATACTTGTAGTGTATATAATGATCTAAACGGACCCATACTTAGCCAAACATGCATTAGGTTCTCCACGAAACTATGAGGAGCAACATGTGTTACATGATTCTCATTCCTTGTTAGGAACATCAAAGCTACCATCCGAGGGAAACAAAAGTAGTAAGGAGTCCCAATCGTAGCTCTATGCCTCCACACATTGTAGGAACATACTTGTAGTGTATATAATGAGCTAGACTGACCCATACTTAGCCAAACATGCATTAGATTCTCCACGAGACTATGAGGGGCAACATGTGTTACATGATTCTCATTCCTTGTTAGGAACATCAAAGCTACCATCCTAGAGAAACGAAAATTTTAAAGAGTCCCAATCGTAGCTCTATGCCCCCACACATTGTAGGAACATACTTGTAGTGTATATAATGATGTAGACGGACCCATACTTAGCCAACCATGCATTAGGTTCTCCACAGGACTATGTGGAGCAACATGTGTGACATGATTCTCATTCCTTGTTAGGAACATCAAAGGTACCATCCTAGAGAAACGGAAGTAGTAAAGAGTCCCAATCGTCGCTCTATACCTCCACACATTGTAGAAACATACTTGTAGTGTATATAATGATCTAGACAGACCCATACTTACCTAAACATGCATTAGGTTCTCCACGGGACTATGAGGAGCAACATGTGTGACATGATTCTCATTCCTTGGGAGGAACATCAAAACTACCATCCTAGAGAAACAAAAGTAGTAAGGAGTTCCAATAGTAGCTCTATGCCTCCACACATCGTAGGAATATACTTGTAGTGTATATAATGATCTAAACGGACCCATACTTAACCAAACATGCATTAGGTTCTCCACGGGACTATGAGGAGCAACATGTGTGACATGATTCTCATTCCTTGTTAGGAACATCAAAGCTACCATCCTAGAGAAACAGAAGTAGTAAGGAGTTCCAATAGTAGCTCTATGCCTCCACACATTGTAGGAACATACTTGTAGTGTATATAATGATCTAGACGGACCCGTACTTACCCAAACATGCATTAGGTTCTCCACGAGACTATAAGGAGCAACATGTGTGACATGATTCTCATTCCTTGTTAGGAACATCAAAGCTACCATCCTAGAGAAACATAAGTAGTAAGGAGTTCCAATAGTAGCTCTATGCCTCCACACATTGTAGGAACATACTTGTAGTGTATATAACGATCTAGACGGACCCGTACTTACCCAAACATGCATTAGGTTCTCCACGGGACTATGAGAAGTAACATGTGTGACATGATTCTCATTCCTTGTTAGGAACTTCAAAGCTACCATCCTAGAGAAACGAAAATTTTAAAGAGTCCCAATCGTAGCTCTATGCCCCCACACATTGTAGGAACATACTTGTAGTGTATATAATGATGTAGACGGACCCATACTTAGCCAACCATGCATTAGGTTCTCCACGGGACTCTGAGGAGCAACATGTGTGACATGATCCTCATTCCTTGTTAAGAACATCAAAGCTACCATCCTAGAGAAACAAAAGTAGTAAGGAGTTCCAATTGTAGCTCTATGCCTCCACACATCGTACGAACATACTTGTAGTGTATATAATGATCTAAACGGACCCATACTTAGCCAAACATGCATTAGGTTCTCCACGGAACTATGAGGAGCAACATGTGTTACATGATTCTCATTCCTTGTTAGGAACATCAAAGCTACCATCCGAGGGAAACAAAAGTAGTAAGGAGTCCCAATCGTAGCTCTATGCCTCCACACATTGTAGGAACATACTTGTAGTGTATATAATGAGCTAGACTGACCCATACTTAGCCAAACATGCATTAGGTTCTCCACGAGACTATGAGGAGCAACATGTGTTACATGATTCTCATTCCTTGTTAGGAACATCAAAGCTACCATCCTAGAGAAACGAAAATTTTAAAGAGTCCCAATCGTAGCTCTATGCCCCCACACATTGTAGGAACATACTTGTAGTGTATATAATGATGTAGACGGACCCATACTTAGCCAACCATGCATTAGGTTCTCCACAGTACTATGTGGAGCAACATGTGTGACATGATTCTCATTCCTTGTTAGGAACATCAAAGGTACCATCCTAGAGAAACGGAAGTAGTAAAGAGTCCCAATCGTCGCTCTATGCCTCCACACATTGTAGAAACATACGTGTAGTGTATATAATGATGTAGACGGACCCATACTTAGCCAACCATGCATTAGTTTCTCCACAGGACTATGTGGAGAAACATGTGTGACATGATTCTCATTCCTTGTTAGGAACATCAAAGGTACCATCCTAGGGAAACGGAAGTAGTAAAGAGTCCCAATCGTCGCTCTATACCTCCACACATTGTAGAAACATACTTGTAGTGTATATAATGATCTAGACAGACCCATACTTACCTAAACATGCATTAGGTTCTCCACGGGACTATGAGGAGCAACATGTGTGACATGATTCTCATTCCTTGGGAGGAACATCAAAACTACCAACCTAGAGAAACATAAGTAGTAAGGAATCCCAATCGTAGCTCTATGCCTCCACACATTGTAGGAACATACTTGTAGTGTATATAATGAGCTAGACTGACCCATACTTAGCCAAACATGCATTAGGTTCTCCACGGGACTATGAGGAGCAACATGTGTGACATGATTCTCATTCCTTGTTAGGAACATCAAAGCTACCATCCTAGAGAAACAGAAGTAGTAAGGAGTTCCAATAGTAGCTCTATGCCTCCACACATTGTAGGAACATACTTGTAGTGTATATAATGATCTAGACGGACCCGTACTTACCCAAACATGCATTAGGTTCTCCACGGGACTATGAGAAGCAACATGTGTGACATGATTCTCATTCCTTGTTAGGAACTTCAAAGCTACCATCCTAGAGAAACGAAAATTTTATAGAGTCCCAATCGTAGCTCTATGCCCCCACACATTGTAGGAATATACTTGTAGTGTATATAATGATGTAGACGGACCCATACTTAGCCAACCATGCATTAGGTTCTCCACGGGACTCTGAGGAGCAACATGTGTGACATGATCCTCATTCCTTGTTAAGAACATCAAAGCTACCATCCTAGAGAAACAAAAGTAGTAAGGAGTTCCAATTGTAGCTCTATGCCTCCACACATCGTACGAACATACTTGTAGTGTATATAATGATCTAAACGGACCCATACTTAGCCAAACATGCATTAGGTTCTCCACGAAACTATGAGGAGCAACATGTGTTACATGATTCTCATTCCTTGTTAGGAACATCAAAGCTACCATCCGAGGGAAACAAAAGTAGTAAGGAGTCCCAATCGTAGCTCTATGCCTCCACACATTGTAGGAACATACTTGTAGTGTATATAATGAGCTAGACTGACCCATACTTAGCCAAACATGCATTAGGTTCTCCACGAGACTATGAGGGGCAACATGTGTTACATGATTCTCATTCCTTGTTAGGAACATCAAAGCTACCATCCTAGAGAAACGAAAATTTTAAAGAGTCCCAATCGTAGCTCTATGCCCCCACACATTGTAGGAACATACTTGTAGTGTATATAATGATGTAGACGGACCCATACTTAGCCAACCATGCATTAGGTTCTCCACAGGACTATGTGGAGCAACATGTGTGACATGATTCTCATTCCTTGTTAGGAACATCAAAGGTACCATCCTAGAGAAACGGAAGTAGTAAAGAGTCCCAATCGTCGCTCTATACCTCCACACATTGTAGAAACATACTTGTAGTGTATATAATGATCTAGACAGACCCATACTTACCTAAACATGCATTAGGTTCTCCACGAGACTATGAGGAGCAACATGTGTGACATGATTCTCATTCCTTGGGAGGAACATCAAAACTACCATCCTAGAGAAACAGAAGTAGTAAGGAATCGCAATCGTAGCTCGATGCCTCCACACATTGTAGGAACATACTTGTAGTGTATATAATGAGCTAGGCTGACCCATACTTAGCCAAACATGCATTAGGTTCTCCACGGGACTATGAGGAGCAACATGTGTGACATGATTCTCATTCCTTGTTAGGAACATCAAAGCTACCATCCTAGAGAAACGGAAGTAGTAAAGAGTCCGAATCGTCGCTCTATACCTCCACACATTGTAGGAACATACTTGTAGTGTATATAATGATGTAGACGGACCCATACTTAGCCAACCATGCATTAGGTTCTCCACAGGACTATGTGGAGAAACATGTGTGACATGATTCTCATTCCTTGTTAGGAACATCAAAGGTACCATCCTAGGGAAACGGAAGTAGTAAAGAGTCCCAATCGTCGCTCTATACCTCCACACATTGTAGAAACATACTTGTAGTGTATATAATGATCTAGACAGACCCATACTTACCTAAACATGCATTAGGTTCTCCACGGGACTATGAGGAGCAACATGTGTGACATGATTCTCATTCCTTGGGAGGAACATCAATACTACCAACCTAGAAAAACAGAAGTACTAAGGAATCCCAATCGTAGCTCTATGCCTCCACACATTGTAGGAACATACTTGTAGTGTATATAATGAGCTAGACTGACCCATACTTAGCCAAACATGCATTAGGTTCTCCACGGGACTATGAGGAGCAACATGTGTGACATGATTCTCATTCCTTGTTAGGAACATCAAAGCTACCATCCTAGAGAAACAGAAGTAGTAAGGAGTTCCAATAGTAGCTCTATGCCTCCACACATTGTAGGAACATACTTGTAGTGTATATAATGATCTAGACGGACCCGTACTTACCTAAACATGCATTAGGTTCTCCACGGGACTATGAGAAGCAACATGTGTGACATGATTCTCATTCCTTGTTAGGAACTTCAAAGCTACCATCCTAGAGAAACAGAAGTAGTAAGGAGTTCCAATAGTAGCTCTATGCCTCCACACATTGTAGGAACATACTTGTAGTGTATATAATGATCTAGACGGACCCGTACTTACCTAAACATGCATTAGGTTCTCCACGGGACTCTGAGAAGCAACATGTGTGACATGATTCTCATTCCTTGTTAGGAACTTCAAAGCTACCATCCTAGAGAAACGGAAGTAGTAAGGAGAACCAATAGTAGCTCTATGCCTCCACACATTGTAGGAACATACTTGTAGTGTATATAATGATCTAGACTGACCCATACTTAGCCAAACATGCATTAGGTTCTCCACGGGACTCTGAGGAGCAACATGTGTGACATGATCCTCATTCCTTGTTAAGAACATCAAAGCTACCATCCTAGAGAAACAAAAGTAGTAAGGAGTTCCAATTGTAGCTCTATGCCTCCACACATCGTACGAACATACTTGTAGTGTATATAATGATCTAAACGGACCCATACTTAGCCAAACATGCATTAGGTTCTCCACGGAACTATGAGGAGCAACATGTGTTACATGATTCTCATTCCTTGTTAGGAACATCAAAGCTACCATCCGAGGGAAACAAAAGTAGTAAGGAGTCCCAATCGTAGCTCTATGCCTCCACACATTGTAGGAACATACTTGTAGTGTATATAATGAGCTAGACTGACCCATACTTAGCCAAACATGCATTAGGTTCTCCACGAGACTATGAGGAGCAACATGTGTTACATGATTCTCATTCCTTGTTAGGAACATCAAAGCTACCATCCTAGAGAAACGAAAATTTTAAAGAGTCACAATCGTAGCTCTATGCCCCCACACATTGTAGGAACATACTTGTAGTGTATATAATGATGTAGACGGACCCATACTTAGCCAACCATGCATTAGGTTCTCCACAAGACTATGTGGAGCAACATGTGTGACATGATTCTCATTCCTTGTTAGGAACATCAAAGGTACCATCCTAGAGAAACGGAAGTAGTAAAGAGTCCCAATCGTCGCTCTATACCTCCACACATTGTAGAAACATACTTGTAGTGTATATAATGATCTAGACAGACCCATACTTACCTAAACATGCATTAGGTTCTCCACGGGACTATGAGGAGCAACATGTGTGACATGATTCTCATTCCTTGGGAGGAACATCAAAACTACCATCATAGAGAAACAAAAGTAGTAAGGAGTTCCAATAGTAGCTCTATGCCTCCACACATCGTAGGAATATACTTGTAGTGTATATAATGATCTAAACGGACCCATACTTAACCAAACATGCATTAGGTTCTCCACGGGACTATGAGGAGCAACATGTGTGACATGACTCTCATCCCTTGTTATGAACATCAAAGCTACCATCTTAGAGAAACGGAAGTAGTAAGGAGTCCCAATCGTCGCTTTATACCTCCACACATTGTAGGAACATACTTGTAGTGTATATAGTGATCAATACAGACCAATACTTACCCAAACATGCATTAGGTTCTCCACGTGACTATGAGGAGAAACATGTGTGACATGAGTCTCATTCCTTGTTAGGAACAACAAAACTACCATCCGAGGGAAACAAAAGTAGTAAGGAGTCCCAATCGTAGCTCTATGCCTCCACACATTGTAGGAACATACTTGTAGTGTATATAATGAGCTAGACTGACCCATACTTAGCCAAACATGCATTAGGTTCTCCACGGGACTATGAGAAGCAACATGTGTGACATGATTCTTATTGGGCTATATATGTATAGAGGAGATATCTCCTTAGATTTAAGTTCATCCGATATGGAAATATGACTTGTATATATACTTTTGATATGTGAATGAATAAGGACAAGGCATTATAATTTATTTCATGGTATCAGAGCATAAGATCTTTGTGACCTATACCTAATTTTATTTTCTCTGCCGCCGCAGTTACTTCCAGCAACTGCCGCCGCCGTCTTTCTTACTATCAGCCGCCGTTTGTCTAAAACCGCCGTTGCTCTTACTTTACTCTTGTTGGCCGCCGTCGCTTCACTCAACATGACTGAAATCACCGCCGCTGCTACTGCTGTTAACGCCTTGTATGCGCTTAGCTCATCTGATAACCCGGGAGCTTTGATCTCCTCGGTTATTTTGAAAGAAGATAACTACACTGAATGGGCCACCGAACTCCAAAATTCTCTTCAAGCGAAACAGAAACTCGGACTTATCGATGGTTCGACGACTAAACCAACTTCGGATCCAGAATTGAGCAAATGGCTTGCTGCTAATTCGATGATTGTTGGATGGATCCGTACCTCAATCGATCCTAAGATACGTTCTACTGTTTCGTTTGTTGCGGAAGCTCGTATCTTGTGGGAAAATCTGCGTACTCGTTTCTCGGTGGGAAACGGTGTTCGGAAACAAGTTATTAAAGATGAGATTGCTACTTGTAAGCAGAACGGGAATTCTGTGTTGGAATACTACGGACGTCTCACGAAGCTGTGGGAAAAACTGCAAAATTGCAGAACAGGAAAAACGTGTCAATGTGCCGCTGCTGCTGATATTGCTAAGGAACGTGAGGATGACCAAGTTCATCAATTTCTTTTTGGACTTGATCTTCCTCGCTTCGGGAACATACGGTCTACTATCACTGGAGAGGATCCTTTACCAACGCTAAATCAAGTATACTCGAGATTAATCCGGGAAGAACAGAACCTCAACGTCGCACGTTCTCACGACACCACCAAAACAGAGGTGATTGGTTTTTCGGTGAAATCAGAGTCTTCTCCACAAGTCGCTGCTGTCTCTGGCTCACGCTTCCGTGATCGCTCGAGCTTAACTTGCACCCATTGTCATCGCCAGGGACATGAGGTCTCCGAATGCTTCGCTCTTCATGGATACCCTGACTGGTATTATGAACAGAATCGAACTAGCGGGAAAAACAGTGTTCCGGTTCAACGTGGTGGTCGTCCAGCACGTGGTGGTGGTAATAGTGGAGGTCGAGGCCGCGGTCGAGTGAATAGTGCTCGTGTTGCATCTGCTTCTGAGCACGGGAACGATCAGATTGCTCAATTGATCAATCTTCTTCAAGCACAACGTCCTAATACCTCTTCAGAAAAGTTGTCGGGTAACACTCTACTTACTGATGTGATTATTGACACAGGTGCATCTCACCATATGACCGGAGACATCTCCGTTCTCACAAATCTCGTGGATATCATTCCTTCTTCCGTTAAATTTCCTGACGGCAAAGCTTCCTGCGCTACAAAACAAGGAAAACTCGCTTTGAGTCCTGAGTACTTACTTGACGATGTGCTTTATGTGCCAGATTTTGATTGCACTCTGATCTCCGTAGCCAAATTGTTAAAACAAACGGGCTGCATAGCTATCTTTACTGATGCATTGTGTTTCTTACAGGACCGTTTTTCGAGGACCTTGATTGGAGCGGGTGAAGAACGTGAGGGAGTGTACTATTTTACGGGAGTCTTGGCTGCACGTACTAACCATGTTTCAAAGACCGGCACATCTTCAGGAGCATTGTGGCACCGCAGATTAGGACATCCTTCTGCTAGTGTTTTACTTTCTTTACCAGATTGTGATCGCCCTTCTAGTGATTTTGGGGAGATAAGAAATTGTGACATTTGTTTTCGTTCTAAACAAACTCGGGAAGTGTTTAATGATAGCATTAATAAAGCATCAGATTGTTTTTCACTCATTCATGCCGACGTATGGGGTCCTTATCGAACTCCTTCTACTTGTGGTGCTGTGTACTTCTTGACACTAGTTGACGACTACTCGCGTTCTGTCTGGACGTATCTAATGACAGCAAAATCTGAAACTTCTCAACTGATACAAAATTTTTGCGCCATGTCTGAACGTCAATTTGGGAAGCCGGTTAAGATCTTTCGAAGCGATAATGGTACAGAGTTTATGTGTCTCACGTCTTACTTTCAGGCACGAGGCATACTGCACCAAACCTCTTGTGTTGACACGCCGCAACAAAACGGACGAGTGGAGCGAAAACATCGACACATATTAAATGTCGCTCGGGCTTGTTTGTTTCAGAGTCAACTACCTATCAAGTTTTGGGGAGAAAGCATTCTTGCCGCTACACACTTGATTAATCGTACACCATCGTCAGTGTTAAAAGGGAAGACACCTTATGAGTTACTCTTTGGTAGACGTCCCTCATATGATATGCTACGTACTTTTGGATGCTTGTGTTATGCTCATCATCGCGGTCGAGACAAAGACAAGTTTGGATCACGTAGTCGGAAATGCATTTTTGTGGGCTATCCTTATGGGAAGAAAGGATGGCGTCTCTTTGATCTCGAAAATGAACAATTTTTCACTAGTCGTGATGTTCGTTTTCAAGAAGATGTTTTCCCATTTTCGACAATGGCCGATCCAACTCCTCCGTCTCTTCCTCAAACTCCTGACGTGATGGATGATGACTGGTTTATACCACCATCTCAGGTTGTTTCGTCTCCTCCTACTGTCGAGACAACCACATATGACAACCAAGAGATTCCTACTTCCCCAGCTTTACTCGAAGAGGTTAATGAGCCACCGCTTTCTCCGACCTCCATGGGTAATCCGAATAACACAATACAAGATCCTATGGTTTCACCTGAACCCCTCGGTCGTGGTCATCGTTCTAAGAAGCCTTCTGTTCTTCTCAAAGACTACGTTACTCAACATGTACACTCCTCCGATCCTCACGTTCTTCCTCACGACTTTTCCAACTCAAATTCCTCGTCAACGGTTTCTGGTAAGGTTCTCTATCCGATTGCACAATGTTTATCTGACTCTGGTTTTTCAGCGAACCATATAGCCTTTATGGCTGCAGTTCTGGATAGTAAAGAGCCGAAATATTTCAAAGACGCAGTTCGTATTAAAGAGTGGTGTGATGCGATGCAAAAAGAGATTGATGCCCTTGAGAAAAATCACACTTGGGATATCACTGATTTGCCTCCGGGAAAGAAAGCTCTTGGAAACAAATGGGTGTACACTTTGAAGTTTAATTCTGATGGCACATTGGAACGACATAAAGCACGCCTGGTTGTTTTAGGCAACAACCAAGAAGAAGGGACAGATTACACTGAAACTTTTGCACCGGTTGCTAAGATGACAACAGTCCGCTACCTACTTAGTGTGGCTGCTGTAAAAGATTGGGAGGTTTACCAAATGGATGTGCACAATGCGTTTCTTCATGGCGATCTGGATGAAGAGGTATACATGAAACTTCCGGCTGGTTTCAAATGCTCGGATCCAAATAAAGTTTGTCGCCTTCGTAAATCTTTATATGGTCTTAAACAAGCTCTTAGATGTTGGTTTGATAAACTCTCGACTGCCTTGAAGAAGTTTGGTTTCAAGCAGAGCTACCAAGACTACTCGCTCTTCTCATACAAACAAGGTGGTACCACTTTACACGTCCTTGTGTATGTTGATGATTTTATCATTGCCGGAGACGATCTTGCTGCTATTGATCGCTTCAAAACTTATCTCCACAAGTGTTTTCACATGAAGGATCTTGGCAAGTTGAAATATTTCTTGGGTATCGAGGTTGCTCGCGGTAAGGACGGTTTCTATCTCTGTCAGCGTAAGTATGCACTGGATATTATTGCTGAAGCGGGTAAACTAGCTTGTAAACCCTCCGCTGTACCTGTTGAAGTCAATCATCAACTCGCCTCAGCAACTGGACCTGAACTTCAAAATCCAGCGCAATATCGTCGTCTTGTTGGCCGTTTTATCTACTTGACTCATACTCGACCAGATTTGACTTATATCGTGCATATACTATCTCAGTTCATGCAAACTCCGTTAGTCGCTCATTGGGAAGCTGCTCTCCGCGTCGTCCGTTATCTTAAAGGTAACCCTGACCAAGGGATATTCCTTCGTTCCGATAGTGATCTCTCCTTAACAGTCTATTGTGATTCGGATTATGGGGCTTGTCCGCGTACACGTAGGTCATTATCGGCTTACATCTGTTATCTTGGCGACTCACCGATTTCTTGGAAGACCAAGAAGCAAGACACTGTCTCGTGTTCTTCCGCTGAGGCAGAGTATAGGGCTATGGCGTATACTCATCGTGAAGTTAAATGGTTGCGAGAACTCTTAGCCACTTTGGGATTTAATCACTCTCAACCTGTTATGTTTCATTGCGACAGTCAAGCAGCGATACACATTGCGGCTAACCCGGTGTTTCATGAACGGACAAAGCATATCGAATCCGATTGTCATCAGGTCCGTGACGCTGTACAAGATGGCACCATTCAGACATTCCACATCTCGACCACAGAAAATGTTGTGATTTGTTCACCAAAGCGTTACCAAAACCAACTTTCTCAAGTTTGATGTTCAAGTTAGGTGTTCGACGGAGTTCCGAAGCACCTACTTGAGGAGGGGTATTGGGCTATATATGTATAGAGGAGATATCTCCTTATATACTTTTGATATGTGAATGAATAAGGACAAGGCATTATAATTTATTTCAGTTGGAAAAGTCGTGAGGAAGAACGTGAGGATCGGAGGAGTGTACATGTTGAGTAACGTAGTCTTTGAGAAGAACAGAAGGCTTCTTAGAACGATGACCACGACCGAGGGGTTCAGGTGAAACCATAGGATCTTGTATTGTGTTATTCGGATTACCCATGGAGGTCGGAGAAAGCGGTGGCTCATTAACCTCTTCGAGTAAAGCTGGGGAAGTAGGAATCTCTTGGTTGTCATATGTGGTTGTCTCGACAGTAGGAGGAGACGAAACAACCTGAGATGGTGGTATAAACCAGTCATCATCCATCACGTCAGGAGTTTGAGGAAGAGACGGAGGAGTTGGATCGGCCATTGTCGAAAATGGGAAAACATCTTCTTGAAAACGAACATCACGACTAGTGAAAAATTGTTCATTTTCGAGATCAAAGAGACGCCATCCTTTCTTCCCATAAGGATAGCCCACAAAAATGCATTTCCGACTACGTGATCCAAACTTGTCTTTGTCTCGACCGCGATGATGAGCATAACACAAGCATCCAAAAGTACGTAGCATATCATATGAGGGACGTCTGCCAAAGAGTAACTCATAAGGTGTCTTCCCTTTTAACACTGACGATGGTGTACGATTAATCAAGTGTGTAGCGGCAAGAATGCTTTCTCCCCAAAACTTGATAGGTAGTTGACTCTGAAACAAACAAGCCCGAGCGACATTTAATATGTGTCGATGTTTTCGCTCCACTCGTCCGTTTTGTTGCGGCCATCAAAGCAACCATCCTAGAGAAACGAAAAATAGTAAGGAGTCCCAATCGTAGCTCTATGCCCCCACACATTGTAGGAACATACTTGTAGTGTATATAATGATGTAGACGGACCCATACTTAGCCAACCATGCATTAGGTTCTCCACAGGACTATGTGGAGCAACATGTGTGACATGATTCTCATTCCTTGTTAGGAACATCAAAGGTACCATCCTAGAGAAACGGAAGTAGTAAAGAGTCCGAATCGTCGCTCTATACCTCCACACATTGTAGAAACATACTTGTAGTGTATATAATGATCTAGACAGACCCATACTTACCTAAACATGCATTAGGTTCTCCACGGGACTATGAGGAGTAACATGTGTGACATGATTCTCATTCCTTGGGAGGAACATCAAAACTACCAACCTAGAGAAACAGAAGTAGTAAGGAATCGCAATCATAGCTCAATGCCTCCACACAATGTAGGAAAATACTTGTAATGTATATAATGAGCTAGGCTGACCCATACTTAGCCAAACATGCATTAGGTTCTCCACGGGACTATGAGGAGCAACATGTATGACATGATTCTCATTCCTTGTTAGGAACATCAAAGCTACCATCCTAGAGGAACAGAAGTAGTAAGGAGTTCCAATAGTAGCTCTATGCCTCCACACATTGTAGGAATATACTTGTAGTGTATATAATGATCTAGACGGACCCGTACTTACCCATACATGCATTAGGTTCTCCACGGGACTATGAGAAGCAACATGTGTGACATGATTCTCATTCCTTGTTAGGAACATCAAAGCTACCATCCTAGAGAAACGGAAGTAGTAAGGAGTTCCAATAGTAGCTCTATGCCTCCACACATTGTAGGAACATACTTGTAGTGTATATAATGATCTAGACTGGCCCATACTTAGCCAAACATGCAATTAGGTTCTCCACGGGACTCTGAGGAGCAACATGTGTGACATGATCATCATTCCTTGTTAAGAACATCAAAGCTACCATCCTAGAGAAACAAAAGTAGTAAGGAGTTCCAATAGAAGCTCTATGCCTCCACACATCGTACGAACATACTTGTAGTGTATATAATGATCTAAACGGACCCATATTTAGCCAAACATGCATTAGGTTCTCCACAGAACTATGAGGAGCAACATGTGTGACATGACTCTCATCCCTTGTTAGGAACATCAAAGCTACCATCTTAGAGAAACGGAAGTAGTAAGGAATCCCAATTGTCGCTCTATACCTTCACACGTTGTAGGAACATACTTGTAGTGTACATAATGATCAATACAAACCCATACTTACCCAAACATGCATTAGGTTCTCCACGGGACTATGAGGAGAAACATGTGTGACATGATTCTCATTCCTTGTTAGGAACAACAAAACTACCATCCGAGGGAAACAAAAGTAGTAAGGAGTCCCAATCGTAGCTCTATGCCTCCACACATTGTAGGAACATACTTGTAGTGTATATAATGAGCTAGACTGACCCATACTTAGCCAAACATGCATTAGGTTCTCCACGGGACTATGAGGAGCAACATGTGTTACATGATTCTCATTCCTTGTTAGGAACATCCAAGCTACCATCCTAGAGAAACGAAAATTTTAAAGAGTCCCAATCGTAGCTCTATGCCCCCACACATTGTAGGAACATACCTGTAGTGTATATAATGATATAGACTGACCCATACTTAGCCGACCATGCATTAGGTTCTCCACAGGACTATGTGGAGCAACACGTGTGACATGATTCTCATTCCTTGTTAGGAACATCAAAGGTACCATCCTAGTGAAACGGAAGTAGTAAAGAGTCCCAATCGTTGCTCTATAACTCCACACATTGTAGAAACATACTTGTAGTGTATATAATGATCTAGACAGACCCATACTTACCTAAACATGCATTAGGTTCTCCACGGGACTATGAGGAGCAACATGTGTGACATGATTCTCATTCCTTGGGAGGAACATCAAAACTACCATCCTAGAGAAACAAAAGTAGTAAGGAGTTCCAATAGTAGCTCTATGCCTCCACACATCGTAGGAATATACTTGTAGTGTATATAATGATCTAAACGGACCCATACTTAACTAAACATGCATTAGGTTCTCCACGGGACTATGAGGAGCAACATGTGTGACATGACTCTCATCCTTTGTTATGAACATCAAAGCTACCATCTTAGAGAAACGGAAGTAGTATGGAGTCCCAATCGTCGCTCTATACCTCCACACATTGTAGGAACATACTTGTAGTGTATATAATGATCAATACAGACCCATACTTACCCAAACATGCATTAGGTTCTCCAAGGGACTATGAGGAGTGATGCATTCGCATTTCATACCTTTTTAGCATATCATTTAGACCATCTTTGCATTGTTTCAACCATCTTAAGTGTCACTTCTTGACATTTTCTTCTCCATTTGCATACTTACTAGTTTTGGGTTGTGCATTGCATATATGAGTGCATATGGAGTTAAAACCAGGTACTTTTGGAGCATTTGGAGCTAAGGAGGCTTGGTGGTGATGGTGGAGCAAGGCTGGGCAACAAGGGAGCCAATAAGGATCGAGAATGGAAGGAACAGAAGAGTTCTTGCTTGACTCGATCGAGTTCGATCGAGCTAGTGCAATGCGTCTGAAAGATCGTACCAAACGAAGGGTTTACACTCCGATTCAGCCTCTGAGGTCTTCATGGAAGTTGTAGATAAAAGAGTTAGCTTTCGTCTGGTGGCAGTTTCAAGTCATTCAGACCAGTGGTTCGGAAGATACAGCGATTTTAATTGCACTCGATCAGGCAGCTCGATCGAGCCAAGGCCAAACTGACTACTCGACCAACAACTCGATCGAGCTAGGCAAAAGGTGCCTCGATCAGTCAACTCGATCGAGTTGGACTAAGGCGGTTTCCCAAGTCCAGAAACCCTAGCTGCCTTGCCTATAAAAGGCCTGAGACCCCTAGCCACGAAAATGTTCTTCTTTTTGGCTTTTCAGCCACCAGAAAACCAAACTTTATTTTCTTTGTCTTTATGTCTTTTAATTTGTAGATTTAAGCTTTGTTATTTACTTTTTGCACTTATGTTTTTAATAAAAGTTGTTTGCTTCATCTTTGTCTTTCTTTTAATGTTTGTTTCATCTATTTTCATTATGATTTCTCTTATATATCTTATCTTTTTCGCATTTTTAGCTTTCTGTTCTTAGTTTTTGTTCCAGAAACTTCCTGTTTTTAGTTTAAAGATCTAGACTTTGTTATTCACATTTTGCAATTGCTTGTTTAATAAAAGTTGTTAATCTCCTTTCTGTCTTTCATATTATGTTGGTTTTAGTTTATTTAGACATGATTTCGAATTCTGTTATGGATCTTGAGTAATTTCTCCCTTAGGCTTAGGGATGGATTAGATTAGGGAATCGTTTATGTTTAATCTCTGATGCTTTAGGTTTTCATCTATTATCCCTCTCTGTTTAGCTATGCCCTATGCGATCCAGCCACTGACCATGGTGGATCGATCCTAGACGCTCCTGGCCTGACCCGCTTGGTTGAGCGTCGGATCAAGGCAAAACAGAGGATTAGCTTTATGCCTTTGTCCCACGGGAGTGGTTGCACAGAGGGGCTTCTAGGGCATTACATGGGCCGGTTCTTTATGTATCTGGTTCATGACACACGCTTCAACTCGATCGAGTTAGCGGGATTGAACCAGAGAGGCGGTTTGTAACGCCACTGGGAAGTGGGATAACCGACCTCGGGACTCCATGGCCGAAGGGATAAGCACGTGTTCGTGTCGTTTTAGAAAGCATAGCTGATTAGCATTAGATTCTCTATGATCATCAAATCCGTCCCTGAGTCTTTGTCTATCATACCAGTCTTTACTTACGTTTTCGTTCTGCTTTAGTCTTGTTTTACTCTGACTCCATCGAGTCAGTTTAGTGCAAACTCGTATCTCAACTCGATCGAGCTGCACCAGTTTCTCCTTGTTTCATTTTATCCTAACTCGATCGAGCTACCTTTCTCATGGTTAGCTTAACTCGATCGAGCTTGATTTAGTTTATCGTTTTACTTTTCCGCTTTCATTCCCGTTGCATTTCATTTAGATAGATAGTTTCGTTTCAACACCAAACAACCATCTGTCTTGACTTGTGTCCACTATTGCATAATCCTAAGCTGTTTCATTCTCCTCCCACTTTGGATTGATAAACCCTAAGTCCTACATCGACATGATAGTACAATAGGGGATTGCATAAGTAGTGTAAAAACCTACTATCAATTTGGCGCCGTTGCCGATTTGGGATTTAGTTTGATGCAATTAGGATTCCAGTAGTAAGCTAGTTCAAGTTCTTGTTTAAGATCATGTTCTTGTTTGTTTAAGAGCTAAGGAAAGTCAAGCTAGAGACTTAAAACAAGCTCACTTGGGAGGAAGTCCCATGCTTATCCTTTAACATATCTCTTTTAGTTTTTGTTTATCTAATGTGCTTTGCCGTGTTTTGTATGTGTTAAAGTTTGCAGGATAAGGGTTTGAGCCAAAAGGAATCCGACTCAAGAACGCGGCCTCGATCGAGTGAGAAGCCATAGAAAGATCAGCTCGACCGAGCACAATCTACCTTGATCGAGTTAACCCGGTTTGGTAAGAGATTCTTTTGCTTTTGTCTCCCCTCTCTCCACCCCTTGCATTCCGTTTTATTTGCCTTTATTTTGCTCTCAACTCTTCTCTTAAGCTTCTGTTACACAAGGGACTGTGTAATTTAAGTTTGGGGGAGGGTCTGAGACCCACTTGACATTGTGTTCTTTGTTCTTAGTTTCAATTTTTCATCCCTTGAGTCTGCATACATCTAAGGCATAGAAAACCACTAAAAATTGAAAAAATTTCGAAAATTCTCAAAAATATTCATGTAGTTGCATTCATATTCTTAAGATTGAGTCTAATATACATCATATAGGTATGCATTCATATTGCATTGTTGATATGACCTTGTAAATATGCCATCTCATGCGCTTTGATCTGTGCCCTGGTTCTTGAATCTTTTATGCATTAGGGTGAGAATGAAGAGTTGAGATAGAACCATGTTTAACCTGATCATATCATGACATGCACATCTCATTTAAACCATTGCTGTGAATTGATGCATCTCCCTATATATTTGAACCATAATTTTGACTCTTAATTACCATTTCATGCATTGATAAGCAACTCATGGATATTCATACATACTTGGACATTCTTTTCCCATTTTATCCACTCTTGTTTGTCCAAGTAGCAGACCCTACCCTTACCTTAGCCTTTCTTTCAAACCCTTTGCTGTTCTTATGTGATTGTGAGTTCTTATTTCGAATATGCTTGGCAAATGGTGTTGAGTTTAAACCGACAAGAGCAGGGGTTTCTGTGTAGATTCTGGTCCATCCTTAGGATCAGCTTAGACTAAGTTTGGGGGTGTTTCATCTGGGCTTGGGCGAGTCTGTTTATCATTCTGGGATTTGGGAAAAGAAAAGAAAAAGAGTTGTGGTTAAGACCAGGGAGTAGGTTTGTGTTTCATGAAAGTCTAGTAAAGGTTTGGGAAGTTTTTAAAGAAAAAGAAAAGGGTTCTTAGTGTTTAAGAAAAGAAGGCATAAGCCTCACCAGTTTGAAAAGAAAAGAAAAGTTCCCTAAGTATAAGATTCCCAAACCACTAGAAGTATGATTAGAAAAACCTCTCCCTTGGCTAAGTACAAAGAAAAAGAAAGAAAAAAGAGTTCAAGTACTCCTCTGTGTCTAAAGGCAATGCCTAAAGGGTAGATAGGAGTTGGTTCTAGTTTCTGGGTTACGGGTTAGACTCGATCGAGTGTGGTGTCTGGGTAGAAGGGATTTCTGCTCTTGTATCATCCTTGGTTCTAACTTTTAGCCTTTTGCTGAAGCTTGTTCATTTTCTTGAGAGATCCCTGTTTATAAACTGTTTATTGCATTGAAGGGACCATCTTTGTCTCTTAAACATCACCCTAAGCCAAATGAGTTGTTTAGATTTGCATAAGATTGGTTCACTGTTCTGTTTAATGAATGTTAAAGGGATGTGCTGATATAATTGAATGGTTTGATTGACTGTGAAGTTTGATTGATCTTGTTAAGCATGGCAAGGATTTTTAGAAGTAACTCTCACCTTGATGCACTCTAGAATCTTAAACCTGGACATTGAACAAACCGTTTTTGATGGCATGTTTTGGCTATTTCAGCTATTTTCAACCTTCATCTCCTTCTTGTTCTGTTTGTTTGCTTGAGGGCAAGCAAAGGATAAGTTTGGGGGTGTTGATGCATTCGTATTTCATACCTTTTTAGCATATCATTTAGACCATCTTTGCATTGTTTCAACCATCTTAAGTGTCACTTCTTGACATTTTCTTCTCCATTTGCATACTTACTAGTTTTGGGTTGTGCATTGCATATATGAGTGCATATGGAGTTAAAACCAGGTACTTTTGGAGCATTTGGAGCTAAGGAGGCTTGGTGGTGATGGTGGAGCAAGGCTGGGCAACAAGGGAGCCAATAAGGATCGAGAATGGAAGGAACAGAAGAGTTCTTGCTTGACTCGATCGAGTTCGATCGAGCTAGTGCAATGCGTCTGAAAGATCGTACCAAACGAAGGGTTTACACTCCGATTCAGCCTCTGAGGTCTTCATGGAAGTTGTAGATAAAAGAGTTAGCTTTCGTCTGGCGGCGGTTTCAAGTCATTCAGACCAGTGGTTCGGAAGATACAGCGATTTTAATTGCACTCGATCAGGCAGCTCGACCGAGCCAAGGCCAAACTGACTACTCGACCAACAACTCGATCGAGCTAGGCAAAAGGTGCCTCGATCAGTCAACTCGATCGAGTTGGACTAAGGCGGTTTCCCAAGTCCAGAAACCCTAGCTGCCTTGCCTATAAAAGGCCTGAGACCCCTAGCCACGAAAATGTTCTTCTTTTTGGCTTTTCAGCCACCAGAAAACCAAACTTTATTTTCTTTGTCTTTATGTCTTTTAATTTGTAGATTTAAGCTTTGTTATTTACTTTTTGCACTTATGTTTTTAATAAAAGTTGTTTGCTTCATCTTTGTCTTTCTTTTAATGTTTGTTTCATCTATTTTCATTATGATTTCTCTTATATATCTTATCTTTTTCGCATTTTTAGCTTTCTGTTCTTAGTTTTTGTTCCAGAAACTTCCTGTTTTTAGTTTAAAGATCTAGACTTTGTTATTCACATTTTGCAATTGCTTGTTTAATAAAAGTTGTTAATCTCCTTTCTGTCTTTCATATTATGTTGGTTTTAGTTTATTTAGACATGATTTCGAATTCTGTTATGGATCTTGAGTAATTTCTCCCTTAGGCTTAGGGATGGATTAGATTAGGGAATCGTTTATGTTTAATCTCTGATGCTTTAGGTTTTCATCTATTATCCCTCTCTGTTTAGCTATGCCCTATGCGATCCAGCCACTGACCATGGTGGATCGATCCTAGACGCTCCTGGCCTGACCCGCTTGGTTGAGCGTCGGATCAAGGCAAAACAGAGGATTAGCTTTATGCCTTTGTCCCACGGGAGTGGTTGCACAGAGGGGCTTCTAGGGCATTACATGGGCCGGTTCTTTATGTATCTGGTTCATGACACACGCTTCAACTCGATCGAGTTAGCGGGATTGAACCAGAGAGGCGGTTTGTAACGCCACTGGGAAGTGGGATAACCGACCTCGGGACTCCATGGCCGAAGGGATAAGCACGTGTTCGTGTCGTTTTAGAAAGCATAGCTGATTAGCATTAGATTCTCTATGATCATCAAATCCGTCCCTGAGTCTTTGTCTATCATACCAGTCTTTACTTACGTTTTCGTTCTGCTTTAGTCTTGTTTTACTCTGACTCCATCGAGTCAGTTTAGTGCAAACTCGTATCTCAACTCGATCGAGCTGCACCAGTTTCTCCTTGTTTCATTTTATCCTAACTCGATCGAGCTACCTTTCTCATGGTTAGCTTAACTCGATCGAGCTTGATTTAGTTTATCGTTTTACTTTTCCGCTTTCATTCCCGTTGCATTTCATTTAGATAGATAGTTTCGTTTCAACACCAAACAACCATCTGTCTTGACTTGTGTCCACTATTGCATAATCCTAAGCTGTTTCATTCTCCTCCCACTTTGGATTGATAAACCCTAAGTCCTACATCGACATGATAGTACAATAGGGGATTGCATAAGTAGTGTAAAAACCTACTATCAAGGAGAAACATGTGTGACATGATTCTCATTCCTTGTTAGGAACAACAAAACTACCGTCCGAGGGAAACAAAAGTAGTAAGGAGTCCCAATCGTAGCTCTATGCCTTCACACATTGTAGGAACATACTTGTAGTGTATATAATGAGCTAGACTGACCCGTATTAGCCAAACATGCATTAGGTTCTCCACGGGACTATGAGGAGCAACATGTGTGACATGATTCTCATTCCTTGTTAGGAACATCAAAGCTACCATCCTAGAGAAACAGAAGTAGTAAGGAGTTCCAATAGCAGCTCTATGCCTCCACACATTGTAGGAATATACTTGTAGTGTATATAATGATCTAGACGGACCCGTACTTACCCAAACATGCATTAGGTTCTCCACGGGACTATGAGAAGCAACATGTGTGACATGATTCTCATTCCTTGTTAGGAACATCAAAGCTACCATCCTAGAGAAACGGAAGTAGTAAGGAGTTCCAATAGTAGCTCTATGCCTCCACACATTGTAGGAACATACTTGTAGTGTATATAATGATCTAGACTGACCCATACTTAGCCAAACATGCATTAGGTTCTCCACGGGACTCTGAGGAGCAACATGTGTGACATGATCCTCATTCCTTGTTAAGAACATCAAAGCTACCATCCTAGAGAAACAAAAGTAGTAAGGAGTTCCAATAGTAGCTCTATGCCTCCACACATCGTACGAACATACTTGTAGTGTATATAATGATCTAAACGGACCCATACTTAGCCAAACATGCATTAGGTTCTCCACAGAACTATGAGGAGCAACATGTGTGACATGACTCTCATCCCTTGTTAGGAACATCAAAGCTACCATCTTAGAGAAACGGAAGTAGTAAGGAATCCCAATCGTCGCTCTATACCTTCACACGTTGTAGGTACATACTTGTAGTGTACATAATGATCAATACAAACCCATACTTACCCAAATATGCATTAGGTTCTCCACGGGACTATGAGGAGAAACATGTGTGACATGATTCTCATTCCTTGTTAGGAACAACAAAACTACCATCCGAGGGAAACAAAAGTAGTAAGGAGTCCCAATCGTAGCTCTATGCCTCCACACATTGTAGGAACATACTTGTAGTGTATATAATGAGCTAGACTGACCCATACTTAGCCAAACATGCATTAGGTTCTCCACGGGACTATGAGGAGCAACATGTGTTACATGATTCTCATTCCTTGTTAGGAACATCCAAGCTACCATCCTAGAGAAACGAAAATTTTAAAGAGTCCCAATCGTAGCTCTATGCCCCCACACATTGTAGGAACATACTTCTAGTGTATATAATGATATAGACTGACCCATACTTAGCCGACCATGCATTAGGTTCTCCACATGACTATGTGGAGCAACATGTGTGACATGATTCTCATTCCTTGTTAGGAACATCAAAGGTACCATCCTAGTGAAACGGAAGTAGTAAAGAGTCCCAATCGTCGCTCTATAACTCCACACATTGTAGAAACATACTTGTAGTGTATATAATGATCTAGACAGACCCATACTTACCTAAACATGCATTAGGTTCTCCACGGGACTATGAGGAGCAACATGTGTGACATGATTCTCATTCCTTGGGAGGAACATCAAAACTACCATCCTAGAGAAACAAAAGTAGTAAGGAGTTCCAATAGTAGCTCTATGCCTCCACACATTGTAGGAACATACTTGTAGTGTATATAATGAGCTAGACTGACCCATACTTAGCCAAACATGCATTAGGTTCTCCACGAGACTATGAGGAGCAACATGTGTTACATGATTCTCATTCCTTGTTAGGAACATCAAAGCTACCATCCTAGAGAAACGAAAATTTTAAAGAGTCACAATCGTAGCTCTATGCCCCCACACATTGTAGGAACATACTTGTAGTGTATATAATGATGTAGACGGACCCATACTTAGCCAACCATGCATTAGGTTCTCCACAGGACTATGTGGAGCAACATGTGTGACATGATTCTCATTCCTTGTTAGGAACATCAAAGGTACCATCCTAGAGAAACGGAAGTAGTAAAGAGTCCCAATCGTCGCTCTATACCTCCACACATTGTAGAAACATACTTGTAGTGTATATAATGATCTAGACAGACCCATACTTAGCTAAACATGCATTAGGTTCTCCACGGGACTATGAGGAGCAACATGTGTGACATGATTCTCATTCCTTGGGAGGAACATCAAAACTACC
Organism: Erythrophleum ivorense; assembly: GCA_026724425.1. NCBI lineage: Eukaryota > Viridiplantae > Streptophyta > Magnoliopsida > Fabales > Fabaceae > Erythrophleum > Erythrophleum ivorense. The sequence continues at coordinate 8,762,858 of JAIUCV010000066.1, read as the reverse complement.
ATCCTAGAGAAACAAAAGTAGTAAGGAGTTCCAATAGTAGCTCTATGCCTCCACACATCGTAGGAATATACTTGTAGTGTATATAATGATCTAAACGGACCCATACTTAACCAAACATGCATTAGGTTCTCCACGGGACTATGAGGAGCAACATGTGTGACATGACTCTCATCCCTTGTTATGAACATCAAAGCTACCATCTTAGAGAAACGGAAGTAGTAAGGAGTCCCAATCGTCGCTTTATACCTCCACACATTGTAGGAACATACTTGTAGTGTATATAGTGATCAATACAAACCAATACTTACCCAAACATGCATTAGGTTCTCCACGGGACTATGAGGAGAAACATGTGTGACATGAGTCTCATTCCTTGTTAGGAACAACAAAACTACCATCCGAGGGAAACAAAAGTAGTAAGGAGTCCCAATCGTAGCTCTATGCCTCCACACATTGTAGGAACATACTTGTAGTGTATATAATGATCTAGACTGGCCCATACTTAGCCAAACATGCATTAGGTTCTCCACGGGACTCTGAGGAGCAACATGTGTGACATGATCATCATTCCTTGTTAAGAACATCAAAGCTACCATCCTAGAGAAACAAAAGTAGTAAGGAGTTCCAATAGTAGCTCTATGCCTCCACACATCGTACGAACATACTTGTAGTGTATATAATGATCTAAACGGACCCATACTTAGCCAAACATGCATTAGGTTCTCCACAGAACTATGAGGAGCAACATGTGTGACATGACTCTCATCCCTTGTTAGGAACATCAAAGCTACCATCTTAGAGAAACGGAAGTAGTAAGGAATCCCAATTGTCGCTCTATACCTTCACACGTTGTAGGAACATACTTGTAGTGTACATAATGATCAATACAAACCCATACTTACCCAAACATGCATTAGGTTCTCCACGGGACTATGAGGAGAAACATGTGTGACATGATTCTCATTCCTTGTTAGGAACAACAAAACTACCATCCGAGGGAAACAAAAGTAGTAAGGAGTCCCAATCGTAGCTCTATGCCTCCACACATTGTAGGAACATACTTGTAGTGTATATAATGAGCTAGACTGACCCATACTTAGCCAAACATGCATTAGGTTCTCCACGGGACTATGAGGAGCAACATGTGTTACATGATTCTCATTCCTTGTTAGGAACATCCAAGCTACCATCCTAGAGAAACGAAAATTTTAAAGAGTCCCAATCGTAGCTCTATGCCCCCACACATTGTAGGAACATACCTGTAGTGTATATAATGATATAGACTGACCCATACTTAGCCGACCATGCATTAGGTTCTCCACAGGACTATGTGGAGCAACACGTGTGACATGATTCACATTCCTTGTTAGGAACATCAAAGCTACCATCCTGAGAGAAACATAAGTAGTAAGGAGTTCCAATAGTAGCTCTATGCCTCCACACATCGTAGGAACATACTTGTAGTGTATATAATGATCTAGACTGACCCATACTTAGCCAAACATGCATTAGGTTCTCCACGGGACTCTGAGGAGCAACATGTGTGACATGATCCTCATTCCTTGTTAAGAACATCAAAGCTACCATCCTAAAGAAACAAAAGTAGTAAGGAGTTCCAATAGTAGCTCTATGCCTCCACACATCGTACGAACATACTTGTAGTGTATATAATGATCTAAACGGACCCATACTTAGCCAAACATGCATTAGGTTCTCCACAGAACTATGAGGAGCAACATGTGTGACATGACTCTCATCCCTTGTTAGGAACATCAAAGCTACCATCTTAGAGAAACGGAAGTAGTAAGGAATCCCAATCGTCGCTCTATACCTTCACACGTTGTAGGAACATACTTGTAGTGTACATAATGATCAATACAAACCCATACTTACCCAAATATGCATTAGGTTCTCCACGGGACTATGAGGAGAAACATGTGTGACATGATTCTCATTCCTTGTTAGGAACAACAAAACTACCATCCGAGGGAAACAAAAGTAGTAAGGAGTCCCAATCGTAGCTCTATGCCTCCACACATTGTAGGAACATACTTGTAGTGTATATAATGAGCTAGACTGACCCATACTTAGCCAAACATGCATTAGGTTCTCCACGGGACTATGAGGAGCAACATGTGTTACATGATTCTCATTCCTTGTTAGGAACATCCAAGCTACCATCCTAGAGAAACGAAAATTTTAAAGAGTCCCAATCGTAGCTCTATGCCCCCACACATTGTAGGAACATACTTCTAGTGTATATAATGATATAGACTGACCCATACTTAGCCGACCATGCATTAGGTTCTCCACATGACTATGTGGAGCAACATGTGTGACATGATTCTCATTCCTTGTTAGGAACATCAAAGGTACCATCCTAGTGAAACGGAAGTAGTAAAGAGTCCTAATCGTCGCTCTATAACTCCACACATTGTAGAAACATACTTGTAGTGTATATAATGATCTAGACAGACCCATACTTACCTAAACATGCATTAGGTTCTCCACGGGACTATGAGGAGCAACATGTGTGACATGATTCTCATTCCTTGGGAGGAACATCAAAACTACCATCCTAGAGAAACAAAAGTAGTAAGGAGTTCCAATAGTAGCTCTATGCCTCCACACATTGTAGGAACATACTTGTAGTGTATATAATGAGCTAGACTGACCCATACTTAGCCAAACATGCATTAGGTTCTCCACGAGACTATGAGGAGCAACATGTGTTACATGATTCTCATTCCTTGTTAGGAACATCAAAGCTACCATCCTAGAGAAACGAAAATTTTAAAGAGTCACAATCGTAGCTCTATGCCCCCACACATTGTAGGAACATACTTGTAGTGTATATAATGATGTAGACGGACCCATAATTAGCCAACCATGCATTAGGTTCTCCACAGGACTATGTGGAGCAACATGTGTGACATGATTCTCATTCCTTGTTAGGAACATCAAAGGTACCATCCTAGAGAAACGGAAGTAGTAAAGAGTCCCAATCGGCGCTCTATACCTCCACACATTGTAGAAACATACTTGTAGTGTATATAATGATCTAGACAGACCCATACTTAGCTAAACATGCATTAGGTTCTCCACGGGACTATGAGGAGCAACATGTGTGACATGATTCTCATTCCTTGGGAGGAACATCAAAACTACCATCCTAGAGAAACAAAAGTAGTAAGGAGTTCCAATAGTAGCTCTATGCCTCCACACATCGTAGGAATATACTTGTAGTGTATATAATGATCTAAACGGACCCATACTTAACCAAACATGCATTAGGTTCTCCACGGGACTATGAGGAGCAACATGTGTGACATGACTCTCATCCCTTGTTATGAACATCAAAGCTACCATCTTAGAGAAACGGAAGTAGTAAGGAGTCCCAATCGTCGCTTTATACCTCCACACATTGTAGGAACATACTTGTAGTGTATATAGTGATCAATACAAACCAATACTTACCCAAACATGCATTAGGTTCTCCACGGGACTATGAGGAGAAACATGTGTGACATGAGTCTCATTCCTTGTTAGGAACAACAAAACTACCATCCGAGGGAAACAAAAGTAGTAAGGAGTCCCAATCGTAGCTCTATGCCTCCACACATTGTAGGAACATACTTGTAGTGTATATAATGATCTAGACTGGCCCATACTTAGCCAAACATGCATTAGGTTCTCCACGGGACTCTGAGGAGCAACATGTGTGACATGATCATCATTCCTTGTTAAGAACATCAAAGCTACCATCCTAGAGAAACAAAAGTAGTAAGGAGTTCCAATAGTAGCTCTATGCCTCCACACATCGTACGAACATACTTGTAGTGTATATAATGATCTAAACGGACCCATACTTAGCCAAACATGCATTAGGTTCTCCACAGAACTATGAGGAGCAACATGTGTGACATGACTCTCATCCCTTGTTAGGAACATCAAAGCTACCATCTTAGAGAAACGGAAGTAGTAAGGAATCCCAATTGTCGCTCTATACCTTCACACGTTGTAGGAACATACTTGTAGTGTACATAATGATCAATACAAACCCATACTTACCCAAACATGCATTAGGTTCTCCACGGGACTATCAGGAGAAACATGTGTGACATGATTCTCATTCCTTGTTAGGAACAACAAAACTACCATCCGAGGGAAACAAAAGTAGTAAGGAGTCCCAATCGTAGCTCTATGCCTCCACACATTGTAGGAACATACTTGTAGTGTATATAATGAGCTAGACTGACCCATACTTAGCCAAACATGCATTAGGTTCTCCACGGGACTATGAGGAGCAACATGTGTTACATGATTCTCATTCCTTGTTAGGAACATCCAAGCTACCATCCTAGAGAAACGAAAATTTTAAAGAGTCCCAATCGTAGCTCTATGCCCCCACACATTGTAGGAACATACCTGTAGTGTATATAATGATATAGACTGACCCATACTTAGCCGACCATGCATTAGGTTCTCCACAGGACTATGTGGAGCAACACGTGTGACATGATTCTCATTCCTTGTTAGGAACATCAAAGGTACCATCCTAGTGAAACGGAAGTAGTAAAGAGTCCCAATCGTTGCTCTATAACTCCACACATTGTAGAAACATACTTGTAGTGTATATAATGATCTAGACAGACCCATACTTACCTAAACATGCATTAGGTTCTCCACGGGACTATGAGGAGCAACATGTGTGACATGATTCTCATTCCTTGGGAGGAACATCAAAACTACCATCCTAGAGAAACAAAAGTAGTAAGGAGTTCCAATAGTAGCTCTATGCCTCCACACATCGTAGGAATATACTTGTAGTGTATATAATGATCTAAACGGACCCATACTTAACTAAACATGCATTAGGTTCTCCACGGGACTATGAGGAGCAACATGTGTGACATGACTCTCATCCTTTGTTATGAACATCAAAGCTACCATCTTAGAGAAACGGAAGTAGTATGGAGTCCCAATCGTCGCTCTATACCTCCACACATTGTAGGAACATACTTGTAGTGTATATAATGATCAATACAGACCCATACTTACCCAAACATGCATTAGGTTCTCCAAGGGACTATGAGGAGAAACATGTGTGACATGATTCTCATTCCTTGTTAGGAACAACAAAACTACCGTCCGAGGGAAACAAAAGTAGTAAGGAGTCCCAATCGTAGCTCTACGCCTTCACACATTGTAGGAACATACTTGTAGTGTATATAATGAGCTAGACTGACCCATACTTAGCCAAACATGCATTAGGTTCTCCACGGGACTATGAGGAGCAACATGTGTGACATGATTCTCATTCCTTGTTAGGAACATCAAAGCTACCATCCTAGAGAAACAGAAGTAGTAAGGAGTTCCAATAGCAGCTCTATGCCTCCACACATTGTAGGAATATACTTGTAGTGTATATAATGATCTAGACGGACCCGTACTTACCCAAACATGCATTAGGTTCTCCACGGGACTATGAGAAGCAACATGTGTGACATGATTCTCATTCCTTGTTAGGAACATCAAAGCTACCATCCTAGAGAAACGGAAGTAGTAAGGAGTTCCAATAGTAGCTCTATGCCTCCACACATTGTAGGAACATACTTGTAGTGTATATAATGATCTAGACTGACCCATACTTAGCCAAACATGCATTAGGTTCTCCACGGGACTCTGAGGAGCAACATGTGTGACATGATCCTCATTCCTTGTTAAGAACATCAAAGCTACCATCCTAGAGAAACAAAAGTAGTAAGGAGTTCCAATAGTAGCTCTATGCCTCCACACATCGTACGAACATACTTGTAGTGTATATAATGATCTAAACGGACCCATACTTAGCCAAACATGCATTAGGTTCTCCACAGAACTATGAGGAGCAACATGTGTGACATGACTCCCATCCCTTGTTAGGAACATCAAAGCTACCATCTTAGAGAAACGGAAGTAGTAAGGAATCCCAATCGTCGCTCTATACCTTCACACGTTGTAGGAACATACTTGTAGTGTACATAATGATCAATACAAACCCATACTTACCCAAATATGCATTAGGTTCTCCACGGGACTATGAGGAGAAACATGTGTGACATGATTCTCATTCCTTGTTAGGAACAACAAAACTACCATCCGAGGGAAACAAAAGTAGTAAGGAGTCCCAATCGTAGCTCTATGCCTCCACACATTGTAGGAACATACTTGTAGTGTATATAAAGAGCTAGACTGACCCATACTTAGCCAAACATGCATTAGGTTCTCCACGGGACTATGAGGAGCAACATGTGTTACATGATTCTCATTCCTTGTTAGGAACATCCAAGCTACCATCCTAGAGAAACGAAAATTTTAAAGAGTCCCAATCGTAGCTCTATGCCCCCACACATTGTAGGAACATACCTGTAGTGTATATAATGATATAGACTGACCCATACTTAGCCGACCATGCATTAGGTTCTCCACAGGACTATGTGGAGCAACACGTGTGACATGATTCTCATTCCTTGTTAGGAACATCAAAGGTACCATCCTAGTGAAACAGAAGTAGTAAAGAGTCCCAATCGTTGCTCTATAACTCCACACATTGTAGAAACATACTTGTAGTGTATATAATGATCTAGACAGACCCATACTTACCTAAACATGCATTAGGTTCTCCACGGGACTATGAGGAGCAACATGTGTGACATGATTCTCATTCCTTGGGAGGAACATCAAAACTACCATCCTAGAGAAACAAAAGTAGTAAGGAGTTCCAATAGTAGCTCTATGCCTCCACACATCGTAGGAATATACTTGTAGTGTATATAATGATCTAAACGGACCCATACTTAACCAAACATGCATGCGGGATCATCATTCGGCGGGGTAGGCGTGTGGTTATGTTGGGTAGTGGCATCATCTTCATCGTCGGTGTCGTCGAGATGAGATGTGATGGCATTGAGGATTTGTTTAAGGGATGCTTTTTTAGAGGATTTTTTGGATGAGGTAGAGCCAAGCGAGTTCGAGGGGCTGGAAGGGCGAGGCTGTTTGGTTGGTGGCTGTGTAGATAGAGAAGGTTGTTGGTTTTGTTTAGGTGTTTGAGATTTGGTTGGTGAAGGCGTGGGTTGAGTAAGTTGGCGTGGGGTCAGAAGAGGAATGGATTTGGATACTGTTTGCACCATATGCTTGAGCTCTTTGTTGGATTGGAAGAATTTTTGAATACTGGCTAAGGAACAGCGGTCTAAGTTGTACTTATCCCACCACTTGATACGGTATTCTCGTACAAGGGAGTATGGCATATCGGGTAAAAAGTTGGTTATTGTAAAATGCCAACTACAAATCCAAGGGATTCCCATGTCAATATGGAATTTAATTTGGTTAAGGATGGTGATTGGCTGTTTTGGTAAGTGTTTGAGATAAAAAGGTTGGGAGGTTTTGAGTACGTCTGGTGGATAGATTGCTGAGGTTGGGCCGAACCAGTGCCACCATTGGTAGAACCAGCCAGGTACGTGTTGGGGACAAAGATGGTCGAAGGAAATGAACCACGAATGGTCATATGGTCTAAGGTAGAAGGTGTTGAAAAAGGCATTCATATAGTCGGTGTATGTATAACCATCTATATGGAATCCAGGAGTATAAAAGGGTTTTTGTGTATGGTGGTTTAGGAAACCAAGTTCTTGAATAGTACTCACACGTAATATTTTACATGTTGAGTAGGAAATGATGTTTGGGTTATTTTTGTCTTGGTGATGAATAATTTCAGCAGACTTAGAGTCTACTAGAATGTACTCATAAAAAGTACGGTTTTTGATTACATTATCCGTTGGATAAAGAGAGTCTTCATAAAAGGTTGCGGAGGTAAAGTGTTTTAGTTGCTGTAGGGTAACGGGTTTGGTGATACTTGTCGTCATGAGGTGTTGTTTATTTGGTTTTACGAAGTATTGGGCCTTTTGGATAGGTTGTTGAGTGGCTTGTTGAGAAGGTTGGCCTTTGTCGGGATTGACGGCTTTTGCATAAGTGAGAGGTGGAAACTCAGCGAGTGCTGAAAAGTTGTTTTGAATAGATAGTGGTTTGCCTTGAAGATGCGGTTGATTTTTGATATAATCCGATGCTGTCATCGGCTTCTTGCTTTTGTTGTCAGACATCTTGAATATTTTCTTGATTTTTTCCCTGTAAATATTCTCTTGTTAGAAAATCGGGTAAAGAATTATTTTCTCCTTTAATGTATTGAATATCGAAATCAAAGACTGATAAAATAGCTTGCCATCTGGCAAATATTTGTTTAGAAACTAGATTTTTAACATCTTTTTGTAATATTTCTTTTGCTGATTTGCAATCAACTCGTAATAGAAATTTTTTGTTGATCAAATCATCTTGAAATTTTGAAATGCAATTAACTATAGATAGAACTTCTTTTTTTACAGTTGAATAGTTTCGTTGTGGTCCTAGCCACACACCAGAATGGAATCTTACTATAGATTCATGATTTGATTGTGGTAATTTTTGCTTAAGTATTCCTCCATAACCTATTTCTGAAGCATCTGTTTCGACTATCATTTCAGCTTCAGGATTGGGTATAAATAAACAGGGTAAAGTTTTAACCTTTTGTTTAATCTGTTTTACTATGTTAGTATGTTGGCTAGTCCATGGTTTTGGATTTTTCTGAAGTCTTTGGAATAAAGGTTGAATAGTTTTTCGAAGGTTAGGAAGGAAGTCTGATACATAATTTAGACATCCTAGAAACCTTTGTAATTGAGATTTTTCTCTTAATTCGTCTGGAAATTTTTCAGCGAATTCAATTGATCTTGATATAGGTGTGATAGTTCCTTGATAAATATTATGTCCTAAGAATCTTATTTTAGTTTGGAATAAAGACATTTTTTTAGCGGATATAACTAATCCGTGTTTTTTGACGATATTTAAAAATGTATTTATATGGCTAATATGTTGATCAATTGATGTTGAATAAACTAATACATCGTCGATGTATACTATAGTGAATTTTGAATAATTGTTAAAGATATCATTAATAATATGTTGGAATTCTGATGGTGCATTCTTGAGACCAAAGGGCATTACATTCCATTCGTAATGACCAAATGGTACTGTAAATGCAGTTTTGTATTTATCCTTTTCGGCAATCTGTATTTGCCAAAAGCCACTTTTCATATCAAATTTTGAATAAATTTTTGCATTATAAAGTCTTTTTAACAAATCTCTTTTATTTGGTATTGGATATCTTATCCATTGTAATACATCATTAAGTGGTTTATAATTGATTACTAATCGTGGTATGCCACGTTCCTTTTCTAATGAGTTTGATTATTGACGTAAAAGGCCGAACAACTCCAAGGAGATTTGGACGGTCTAATGAGTTTCTTTTTAAGTAAATCATTAATTTCTTGTTTACAATGTTCTAATAATTCTTTATTCATTTGAATAGGTCGTGCTTTAGTTGGAATACTTCTTTCACTAAATTCTCTAATATAGGGAAGTTCAACAGTATGTTGTTTTCTTTCCCAAAATGCATTTGGTAATTCTGAACATACTTGCTTGATTAGATCATTTTCTATTGATTTTATTTTGCTTATAATGTGTGGTAATTTAAGTTGCTCTTCTATTTTGTTATAAGTAATTTCTTCTTGTAAGTATTGAATATGGTTTTGCTTTCCTTTAATTAAATTTATTGTTTTTTGAACTGTATTATGCTGTAAAGCTAATACTTCTTTTGTTTTCATAGGGGAAAATTAAATAATAATTTTGTTCCCATTATTTTTGTACTAACTCCTAATTCGTTTACTTCAAATGGATATATTTGAGTAAAGAATGGAGTTCCTAGTATTATTTCTTGTGTTAAGTTTTTGACGAGAATAAATTGGTTTTTGAAGCAATATCCATTATTACATATTTTTGCGTGTGGTAATTTATATTGTACTTTTAAACTACTACCATTTGCTCCACTTAACCTTTCTGTTGTTTTTTCATAATATTTTGTTGGAATAATTCCTTCACGGATGCAGTTATAATCTGCTCCCGTGTCCATTAAAGCAATAACATTTATTTTAAAATCATGTCCTATATGTAGACTAACCTTGGTATACCATTTTTGATAATTAATTTTATTGATTATTTGAATATAATCTTCATTATTTTGAAGATCTTCCTCGATTTTTTCTTCCTCTGATTTACTAGTTGATGGCAGATATTTAGTAGTTTCTATCAAAGAAAGTTTTGCTTCTATTTGTAATTGTTTTAATGCCTGTTGGTTAACTGACAATTGCAATTCTTTGACTTGTGATTTTAATTGTTTAACTTCATTTTGTAATTCTCCTGTTGTTACTTGTTTAAATAAACTTTGAGTTGGGTATTTTTCATAGATTTTGTTTAAATTAAAAGGTTCTGGAATAGAGAATTGCTTTTCTTGATTAATAATTTCTTTTAGTTTTAATAAATATTGTCTTTTTATTTCTGGATCGTCTATTTTATCTATTATGTCTAGTAAGAATTGTTTATCATTGCTTATTACACTAATTGTTTTACAATTGCATAAATTATCTGAAAATTCTTGTGATTCTGCAGAAGAATTACTTGGATTTTCTATTTCATTAATTGAGTAATTACTTTCAGTTTCAGAAGGTACTTCTGATTCTGATTCTGAAATTAATAACTTAGTTAATTTTTCTTGAATGTCTGGTGAGTCTTGAAATATTTCATTTATTTTCTTTTTCATTTTACATTCATTGGACTTATGTCCGGGTCGCTTGTAATTCCAGCAAACTACCTTTTGCTTATTAGATGTTTTACCATAATTCTTATTTTTTGAATAATATTGATTAGTTGGTTTTTTATTAAATTGCTTATTTTTGTGATAGTGTTTACTATCACTATATCTTCTGTGTTGTCTATATTTTATACGCTTAGCCCTTGATGGCGGATTAAGCCTTTCATAGCCATATTGTTCACAGAATTTACCCATAGTTGTTTTAAATTTAAAACTATCATTTCGTTTTTTATCCTTTTGTTCCTTGCATAATGATAATCCTTCTTTTTTGATAAAGGCAAATATTTGCCCATAAGTTATTGTATTCCAAGGGATTGGATTTCCCCCAGACATTTCTTTTAATTTATTGATTATTTTTTCTGCAAAGAAAGATGGTAATCCGGAGATAAACCGTTCTTTCCAGAAAGGTTGATTACAATCTGTTCTTTGGAATATATTTGTTACAAATATATCTTTATACCATTTAAAATCTTCTAATGTTGGACATCTTAAATTGGTTAATATGATTTTTTTACTTTCTAATTCTTCAGATGGGTTACCAATAAAATGCATAGTTAAAGTATGGAGTAAGACTTCCATAGCATTTTGTTTTTCTTCCTCCTCATAAAACCCTTCATCATTATAGATTCTTATAGTTTCTACATGATTGATTATAGAATCTTGGGTAGCATCACTTAAAGAATTGTCCCACCAGTATCTTAATGCCCCGGTGAAACCAGCTACTATCATAATACATGCTTGTTTATCAGTATTTCCTTTTGCTTTAAATGCCATAGCGGCCATACCCATTTCTTGACATAATTTCATTATTTCGTATTCCGACCTACCATCTATATTCCATTCGTATATTCCGTCGCCAGTATATACATTTGGAGTATATTTATGGTGTTCTTCAAATAAAAGGTCGGGTGGAGTATGTCTTGGATAATATGGTTTATTAGATCTCATATTTCTATTTTTTATTCTATTTACTTCTTGATTATCTGATTCAGAATGTTGAATAGATTCATTTTCATTTTCATCGATATTATGGATACCTTTTCCTTATCTAATCTTTCTAGTCTTGCTGTTATTGACTTTAACATTTCATTTTCAGGAAACTTTATTTCTCTAGAAGTTGGTTTGAAAATTGGTGCGGTTGTTGAAGAAAAGGGGTGTTGGATAGCTTGTTTTTCTTTGCTAATATCTAAATTATTATCCATATTATCTATTTGTTTGGAAATTGTATACAATATTTGACTTTGATAATTGTTTTGTTGGTACACACATTTAATGTCTTGTCTAGTAACTGGGTCACTATCCTTTAAATTGGCTCCTGTCTTAAATGGGGTTGCAATAATTTGTCTATCTGTAGCTTGTATCTTTATATCCGTTAATGGGGGATGAACCGATTTTATTTGCTTACCATCTGTTCTTTCCCAAATTTGACTTAAAGATGTGCTTGTATTGATTTCTTTGAATGGATAATTAATATTATTTGCTATTGCATATATTTCAAACCATGTAAAGAATGGAATATCTAATTCTTTTGCATGCATACAATCATACCAGTTTGCTCTATATTCGGATAATTGTTGTTTATTGAATGTGTTGAAATACCAATCACGTTTTTCTTTATTTTTTATTGAATAAAAATCTTTTCTAATAAATTCTTTGTTAATTTCAAATAGTTTTGTAATTACATTTATTTGAAAATCTGATTGAGTAGGAGATGTTGGATAAGGATCCGGTTTTGGTTCAGCAATAGGTGCTTTGAATTTAACCGTATTATCTTGTTGAATATTTTGATTTACACTTTCTGCTTCTGATTCATTACTAGATTGACCAGTATGGAACTCGGAAAAAGAAGCTCTTGAAGGTAAACGATTTTCAGAAAAAGATTTTCTTGAATAATAAGAACTAATTCTAGGAGGAACTGGTTCCCTGAATGAACCAAATTTTAGTAATATTTTTCCATCCGGTTGTTCATATACTTCATTGCATAAATTGGATTGTACCACTCCAAGGAGTGAATCCTCAAATTTTAATAAAGTCTTGTCTCTTAATAGCATAAGTATAGGTTGATCAATACCTGTTCTTGATAAGGGTTTAATTGCTATTTGAACAAGTCCAAAATGTAAATAGTTAAATCCCTTTTGTTTATATTTGTCTAATGCTAAAGATGATAATAACTTTATTTCTTCAAACTCATGTTGAAGAGATATTGTTTGTTCATGTTCTTTTATTGAATAAGCGGTTCTGAAATCAAATGTTCCAATTTGATATATTAAATCTGGATTAATATGAGGTAAACTATTTTTTGATATTTCATTATTAAATGAAGATATCTTGGCTATTATTTCTCTTGAATTAATAGTAGATGCAGATGTTGATGCATGATTAGATTTAAATAATTTTCGAAACGAAGCAGCCATGATTAATCTAATTTTAAACACATACTAGATGAGATGCTTACCAATTTGGGTTGGGCACAGCTACGGCTTGCCAACGGTCTTACGGCCTCTCGAAGGTCTTGCTGCCTGGAACACCAGTAGCAACAGCGCTTAACCAAAGTGGTGCGAATCGTACTAGAGGGTTTAAAACTCGATTGTTTTCACAACTAAAACGTTTTTGAAAACTCTTTAAATCTATTAAGGATTTTGGCATCTGATACCATTTCTTGATATTAGTTTGTGAACAGTAACTTTGTATATATTCTTTATATTACAGAATTTTGTTCATTCAGGGAACCAGTTCCTCCTAGAATTAGTTCTTATTATTCAAGAAAATCTTTTTCTGAAAATCGTTTACCTTCAAGAGCTTCTTTTTCCGAGTTCCATACTGGTCAATCTAGTAATGAATCAGAAGCAGAAAGTGTAAATCAAAATATTCAACAAGATAATACGGTTAAATTCAAAGCACCTATTGCTGAACCAAAACCGGATCCTTATCCAACATCTCCTACTCAATCAGATTTTCAAATAAATGTAATTACAAAACTATTTGAAATTAACAAAGAATTTATTAGAAAAGATTTTTATTCAATAAAAAATAAAGAAAAACGTGATTGGTATTTCAACACATTCAATAAACAACAATTATCCGAATATAGAGCAAACTGGTATGATTGTATGCATGCAAAAGAATTAGATATTCCATTCTTTACATGGTTTGAAATATATGCAATAGCAAATAATATTAATTATCCATTCAAAGAAATCAATACAAGCACATCTTTAAGTCAAATTTGGGAAAGAACAGATGGTAAGCAAATAAAATCGGTTCATCCCCAATTAACGGATATAAAGATACAAGCTACGGATAGACAAATTATTGCAACCCCATTTAAGACAGGAGCCAATTTAAAGGATAGTGACCCAGTTACTAGACAAGACATTAAATGTGTGTACCAACAAAACAATTATCAAAGTCAAATATTGTATACAATTTCCAAACAAATAGATAATATGGATAATAATTTAGATATTAGCAAAGAAAAACAAGCTATCCAACACCCCTTTTCTTCAACAACCGCACCAATTTTCAAACCAACTTCTAGAGAAATAAAGTTTCCTGAAAATGAAATGTTAAAGTCAATAACAGCAAGACTAGAAAGATTAGATAAAGGAAAAGGTATCCATAATATAGATGAAAATGAAAATGAATCTATTCAACATTCTGAATCAGATAATCAAGAAGTAAATAGAATAAAAAATAGAAATATGAGATCTAATAAACCATATTATCCAAGACATACTCCACCCGACCTTTTATTTGAAGAACACCATAAATATACTCCAAATGTATATACTGGCGACGGAATATACGAATGGAATATAGATGGTAGGTCGGAATACGAAATAATGAAATTATGTCAAGAAATGGGTATGGCCGCTATGGCATTTAAAGCAAAAGGAAATACTGATAAACAAGCATGTATTATGATAGTAGCTGGTTTCACCGGGGCATTAAGATACTGGTGGGACAATTCTTTAAGTGATGCTACCCAAGATTCTATAATCAATCATGTAGAAACTATAAGAATCTATAATGATGAAGGGTTTTATGAGGAGGAAGAAAAACAAAATGCTATGGAAGTCTTACTCCATACTTTAACTATGCATTTTATTGGTAACCCATCTGAAGAATTAGAAAGTAAAAAAATCATATTAACCAATTTAAGATGTCCAACATTAGAAGATTTTAAATGGTATAAAGATATATTTGTAACAAATATATTCCAAAGAACAGATTGTAATCAACCTTTCTGGAAAAAACGGTTTATCTCCGGATTACCATCTTTCTTTGCAGAAAAAATAATCAATAAATTAAAAGAAATGTCTGGGGGAAATCCAATCCCTTGGAATACAATAACTTATGGGCAAATATTTGCCTTTATCAAAAAAGAAGGATTATCATTATGCAAGGAACAAAAGGATAAAAAACGAAATGATAGTTTTAAATTTAAAACAACTATGGGTAAATTCTGTGAACAATATGGCTATGAAAGGCTTAATCCGCCATCAAGGGCTAAGCGTATAAAATATAGACAACACAGAAGATATAGTGATAGTAAACACTATCACAAAAATAAGCAATTTAATAAAAATCCAACTAATCAATATTATTCAAAAAATAAGAATTATGGTAAAACATCTAATAAGCAAAAGGTAGTTTGCTGGAATTGCAAGCGACCCGGACATAAGTCCAATGAATGTAAAATGAAAAAGAAAATAAATGAAATATTTCAAGACTCACCAGACATTCAAGAAAAATTAACTAAGTTATTAATTTCAGAATCAGAATCAGAAGTACCTTCTGAAACTGAAAGTAATTACTCAATTAATGAAATAGAAAATCCAAGTAATTCTTCTGCAGAATCACAAGAATTTTCAGATAATTTATGCAATTGTAAAACAATTAGTGTAATAAGCAATGATAAACAATTCTTACTAGACATAATAGATAAAATAGACGATCCAGAAATAAAAAGACAATATTTATTAAAACTAAAAGAAATTATTAATCAAGAAAAGCAATTCTCTACTCCAGAACCTTTTAATTTAAACAAAATCTATGAAAAATACCCAACTCAAAGTTTATTTAAACAAGTAACAACAGGAGAATTACAAAATGAAGTTAAACAATTAAAATCACAGTTCAAAGAATTGCAATTGTCAGTTAACCAACAGGCATTAAAACAATTACAAATAGAAGCAAAACTTTCTTTGATAGAAACTACTAAATATCTACCATCAACTAGTAAATCAGAGGAAGAAAAAATCGAGGAAGATCTTCAAAATAATGAAGATTATATTCAAATAATCAATAAAATTAATTATCAAAAATGGTATACCAAGGTTAGTCTACATATAGGACATGATTTTAAAATAAATGTTATTGCTTTAATGGACACGGGAGCAGATTATAACTGCATCCGTGAAGGAATTATTCCAACAAAATATTATGAAAAAACAACAGAAAGGTTAAGTGGAGCAAATGGTAGTAGTTTAAAAGTACAATATAAATTACCACACGCAAAAATATGTAATAATGGATATTGCTTCAAAAACCAATTTATTCTCGTCAAAAACTTAACACAAGAAATAATACTAGGAACTCCATTCTTTACTCAAATATATCCATTTGAAGTAAACGAATTAGGAGTTAGTACAAAAATAATGGGAACAAAATTATTATTTAATTTTCTATCCCCTGTGAAAACAAAAGAAGTATTAGCTTTACAGCAAAATACAGTTCAAAAAACAATAAATTTAATTAAAGGAAAGCAAAACCATATTCAATATTTACAAGAAGAAATTACTTATAACAAAATAGAAGAGCAACTTAAATTACCACACATTATAAGCAAAATAAAATCAATAGAAAATGATCTAATCAAGCAAGTATGTTCAGAATTACCAAATGCATTTTGGGAAAGAAAACAACATACTGTTGAACTTCCCTATATTAGAGAATTTAGTGAAAGAAGTATTCCAACTAAAGCACGATCTATTCAAATGAATAAAGAATTATTAGAAGATTGTAAACAAGAAATTAATGATTTACTTAAAAAGAAACTCATTAGACCGTCCAAATCTCCTTGGAGTTGTTCGGCCTTTTACGTCAATAATCAAGCAGAAAAGGAACGTGGCGTACCACGATTAGTAATCAATTATAAACCACTTAATGATGTATTACAATGGATAAGATATCCAATACCAAATAAAAGAGATTTGTTAAAAAGACTTTATAATGCAAAAATTTATTCAAAATTTGATATGAAAAGTGGCTTTTGGCAAATACAGATTGCCGAAAAGGATAAATACAAAACTGCATTTACAGTACCATTTGGTCATTACGAATGGAATGTAATGCCCTTTGGTCTCAAGAATGCACCATCAGAATTCCAACATATTATGAATGATATCTTTAACAATTATTCAAAATTCACTATAGTATACATCGACGATGTATTAGTTTATTCAACATCAATTGATCAACATATTAGCCATATAAATACATTTTTAAATATCGTCAAAAAACACGGATTAGTTATATCCGCTAAAAAAAATGTCTTTATTCCAAACTAAAATAAGATTCTTAGGACATAATATTTATCAAGGAACTATCACACCTATATCAAGATCAATTGAATTCGCTGAAAAATTTCCAGACGAATTAAGAGAAAAATCTCAATTACAAAGGTTTCTAGGATGTCTAAATTATGTATCAGACTTCCTTCCTAACCTTCGAAAAACTATTCAACCTTTATTCCAAAGACTTCAGAAAAATCCAAAACCATGGACTAGCCAACATACTAACATAGTAAAACAGATTAAACAAAAGGTTAAAACTTTACCCTGTTTATTTATACCCAATCCTGAAGCTGAAATGATAGTCGAAACAGATGCTTCAGAAATAGGTTATGGAGGAATACTTAAGCAAAAATTACCACAATCAAATCATGAATCTATAGTAAGATTCCATTCTGGTGTGTGGCTAGGACCACAACGAAACTATTCAACTGTAAAAAAAGAAGTTCTATCTATAGTTAATTGCATTTCAAAATTTCAAGATGATTTGATCAACAAAAAATTTCTATTACGAGTTGATTGCAAATCAGCAAAAGAAATATTACAAAAAGATGTTAAAAATCTAGTTTCTAAACAAATATTTGCCAGATGGCAAGCTATTTTATCAGTCTTTGATTTCGATATTCAATACATTAAAGGAGAAAATAATTCTTTACCCGATTTTCTAACAAGAGAATATTTACAGGGAAAAAATCAAGAAAATATTCAAGATGTCTGACAACAAAAGCAAGAAGCCGATGACAGCATCGGATTATATCAAAAATCAACCGCATCTTCAAGGCAAACCACTATCTATTCAAAACAACTTTTCAGCACTCGCTGAGTTTCCACCTCTCACTTATGCAAAAGCCGTCAATCCCGACAAAGGCCAACCTTCTCAACAAGCCACTCAACAACCTATCCAAAAGGCCCAATACTTCGTAAAACCAAATAAACAACACCTCATGACGACAAGTATCACCAAACCCGTTACCCTACAGCAACTAAAACACTTTACCTCCGCAACCTTTTATGAAGACTCTCTTTATCCAACGGATAATGTAATCAAAAACCGTACTTTTTATGAGTACATTCTAGTAGACTCTAAGTCTGCTGAAATTATTCATCACCAAGACAAAAATAACCCAAACATCATTTCCTACTCAACATGTAAAATATTACGTGTGAGTACTATTCAAGAACTTGGTTTCCTAAACCACCATACACAAAAACCCTTTTATACTCCTGGATTCCATATAGATGGTTATACATACACCGACTATATGAATGCCTTTTTCAACACCTTCTACCTTAGACCATATGACCATTCGTGGTTCATTTCCTTCGACCATCTTTGTCCCCAACACGTACCTGGCTGGTTCTACCAATGGTGGCACTGGTTCGGCCCAACCTCAGCAATCTATCCACCAGACGTACTCAAAACCTCCCGACCTTTTTATCTCAAACACTTACCAAAACAGCCAATCACCATCCTTAACCAAATTAAATTCCATATTGACATGGGAATCCCTTGGATTTGTAGTTGGCATTTTACAATAACCAACTTTTTACCCGATATGCCATACTCCCTTGTACGAGAATACCGTATCAAGTGGTGGGATAAGTACAACTTAGGAATATACTTGTAGTGTATATAATGATCTAAACGGACCCATACTTAACCAAACATGCATTAGGTTCTCCACGGGACTATGAGGAGCAACATGTGTGACATGACTCTCATCCCTTGTTATGAACATCAAAGCTACCATCTTAGAGAAACGGAAGTAGTAAGGAGTCCCAATCGTCGCTTTATACCTCCACACATTGTAGGAACATACTTGTAGTGTATGTAGTGATCA
The DNA here is from genome assembly GCA_026724425.1 of Erythrophleum ivorense. Lineage (NCBI taxonomy): Eukaryota > Viridiplantae > Streptophyta > Magnoliopsida > Fabales > Fabaceae > Erythrophleum > Erythrophleum ivorense. The sequence continues at coordinate 8,743,671 of JAIUCV010000066.1, read as the reverse complement.
ATACAAACCAATACTTACCCAAACATGCATTAGGTTCTCCACGGGACTATGAGGAGAAACATGTGTGACATGAGTCTCATTCCTTGTTAGGAACAACAAAACTACCATCCGAGGGAAACAAAAGTAGTAAGGAGTCCCAATCGTAGCTCTATGCCTCCACACATTGTAGGAACATACTTGTAGTGTATATAATGATCTAGACTGGCCCATACTTAGCCAAACATGCATTAGGTTCTCCACGGGACTCTGAGGAGCAACATGTGTGACATGATCATCATTCCTTGTTAAGAACATCAAAGCTACCATCCTAGAGAAACAAAAGTAGTAAGGAGTTCCAATAGTAGCTCTATGCCTCCACACATCGTACGAACATACTTGTAGTGTATATAATGATCTAAACGGACCCATACTTAGCCAAACATGCATTAGGTTCTCCACAGAACTATGAGGAGCAACATGTGTGACATGACTCTCATCCCTTGTTAGGAACATCAAAGCTACCATCTTAGAGAAACGGAAGTAGTAAGGAATCCCAATTGTCGCTCTATACCTTCACACGTTGTAGGAACATACTTGTAGTGTACATAATGATCAATACAAACCCATACTTACCCAAACATGCATTAGGTTCTCCACGGGACTATGAGGAGAAACATGTGTGACATGATTCTCATTCCTTGTTAGGAACAACAAAACTACCATCCGAGGGAAACAAAAGTAGTAAGGAGTCCCAATCGTAGCTCTATGCCTCCACACATTGTAGGAACATACTTGTAGTGTATATAATGAGCTAGACTGACCCATACTTAGCCAAACATGCATTAGGTTCTCCACGGGACTATGAGGAGCAACATGTGTTACATGATTCTCATTCCTTGTTACGAACATCCAAGCTACCATCCTAGAGAAACGAAAATTTAAAGAGTCCCAATCGTAGCTCTATGCCCCCACACATTGTAGGAACATACCTGTAGTGTATATAATGATATAGACTGACCCATACTTAGCCGACGATGAATTAGGTTCTCCACAGGACTATGTGGAGCAACACGTGTGACATGATTCTCATTCCTTGTTAGGAACATCAAAGGTACCATCCTAGTGAAACGGAAGTAGTAAAGAGTCCCAATCGTTGCTCTATAACTCCACACATTGTAGAAACATACTTGTAGTGTATATAATGATCTAGACAGACCCATACTTACCTAAACATGCATTAGGTTCTCCACGGGACTATGAGGAGCAACATGTGTGACATGATTCTCATTCCTTGGGAGGAACATCAAAACTACCATCCTAGAGAAACAAAAGTAGTAAGGAGTTCCAATAGTAGCTCTATGCCTCCACACATCGTAGGAATATACTTGTAGTGTATATAATGATCTAAACGGACCCATACTTAACTAAACATGCATTAGGTTCTCCACGGGACTATGAGGAGCAACATGTGTGACATGACTCTCATCCTTTGTTATGAACATCAAAGCTACCATCTTAGAGAAACGGAAGTAGTATGGAGTCCCAATCGTCGCTCTATACCTCCACACATTGTAGGAACATACTTGTAGTGTATATAATGATCAATACAGACCCATACTTACCCAAACATGCATTAGGTTCTCCAAGGGACTATGAGGAGAAACATGTGTGACATGATTCTCATTCCTTGTTAGGAACAACAAAACTACCGTCCGAGGGAAACAAAAGTAGTAAGGAGTCCCAATCGTAGCTCTATGCCTTCACACATTGTAGGAACATACTTGTAGTGTATATAATGAGCTAGACTGACCCATACTTAGCAAAACATGCATTAGGTTTTCCACGGGACTATGAGGAGCAACATGTGTGACATGATTCTCATTCCTTGTTAGGAACATCAAAGCTACCATCCTAGAGAAACAGAAGTAGTAAGGAGTTCCAATAGCAGCTCTATGCCTCCACACATTGTAGGAATATACTTGTAGTGTATATAATGATCTAGACGGACCCGTACTTACCCAAATATGCATTAGGTTCTCCACGGGACTATGAGAAGCAACATGTGTGACATGATTCTCATTCCTTGTTAGGAACATCAAAGCTACCATCCTAGAGAAACGGAAGTAGTAAGGAGTTCCAATAGTAGCTCTATGCCTCCACACATTGTAGGAACATACTTGTAGTGTATATAATGATCTAGACTGACCCATACTTAGCCAAACATGCATTAGGTTCTCCACGGGACTCTGAGGAGCAACATGTGTGACATGATCCTCATTCCTTGTTAAGAACATCAAAGCTACCATCCTAGAGAAACAAAAGTAGTAAGGAGTTCCAATAGTAGCTCTATGCCTCCACACATCGTACGAACATACTTGTAGTGTATATAATGATCTAAATGGACCCATACTTAGCCAAACATGCATTAGGTTCTCCACAGAACTATGAGGAGCAACATGTGTGACATGACTCTCATCCCTTGTTAGGAACATCAAAGCTACCATCTTAGAGAAACGGAAGTAGTAAGGAATCCCAATCGTCGCTCTATACCTTCACACGTTGTAGGAACATACTTGTAGTGTACATAATGATCAATACAAACCCATACTTACCCAAATATGCATTAGGTTCTCCACGGGACTATGAGGAGAAACATGTGTGACATGATTCTCATTCCTTGTTAGGAACAACAAAACTACCATCCGAGGGAAACAAAAGTAGTAAGGAGTCCCAATCGTAGCTCTATGCCTCCACACATTGTAGGAACATACTTGTAGTGTATATAATGAGCTAGACTGACCCATACTTAGCCAAACATGCATTAGGTTCTCCACGGGACTATGAGGAGCAACATGTGTTACATGATTCTCATTCCTTGTTAGGAACATCCAAGCTACCATCCTAGAGAAACGAAAATTTTAAAGAGTCCCAATCGTAGCTCTATGCCCCCACACATTGTAGGAACATACTTCTAGTGTATATAATGATATAGACTGACCCATACTTAGCCGACCATGCATTAGGTTCTCCACATGACTATGTGGAGCAACATGTGTGACATGATTCTCATTCCTTGTTAGGAACATCAAAGGTACCATCCTAGTGAAACGGAAGTAGTAAAGAGTCCCAATCGTCGCTCTATAACTCCACACATTGTAGAAACATACTTGTAGTGTATATAATGATCTAGACAGACCCATACTTACCTAAACATGCATTAGGTTCTCCACGGGACTATGAGGAGCAACATGTGTGACATGATTCTCATTCCTTGGGAGGAACATCGAAACTACCATCCTAGAGAAACAAAAGTAGTAAGGAGTTCCAATAGTAGCTCTATGCCTCCACACATTGTAGGAACATACTTGTAGTGTATATAATGAGCTAGACTGACCCATACTTAGCCAAACATGCATTAGGTTCTCCACGAGACTATGAGGAGCAACATGTGTTACATGATTCTCATTCCTTGTTAGGAACATCAAAGCTACCATCCTAGAGAAACGAAAATTTTAAAGAGTCACAATCGTAGCTCTATGCCCCCACACATTGTAGGAACATACTTGTAGTGTATATAATGATGTAGACGGACCCATACTTAGCCAACCATGCATTAGGTTCTCCACAGGACTATGTGGAGCAACATGTGTGACATGATTCTCATTCCTTGTTAGGAACATCAAAGGTACCATCCTAGAGAAACGGAAGTAGTAAAGAGTCCCAATCGTCGCTCTATACCTCCACACATTGTAGAAACATACTTGTAGTGTATATAATGATCTAGACAGACCCATACTTACCTAAACATGCATTAGGTTCTCCACGGGACTATGAGGAGCAACATGTGTGACATGATTCTCATTCCTTGGGAGGAACATCAAAACTACCATCCTAGAGAAACAAAAGTAGTAAGGAGTTCCAATAGTAGCTCTATGCCTCCACACATCGTAGGAATATACTTGTAGTGTATATAATGATCTAAACGGACCCATACTTAACCAAACATGCATTAGGTTCTCCACGGGACTATGAGGAGCAACATGTGTGACATGACTCTCATCCCTTGTTATGAACATCAAAGCTACCATCTTAGAGAAACAGAAGTAGTAAGGAGTCCCAATCGTCGCTTTATACCTCCACACATTGTAGGAACATACTTGTAGTGTATATAGTGATCAATACAAACCAATACTTACCCAAACATGCATTAGGTTCTCCACGGGACTATGAGGAGAAACATGTGTGACATGAGTCTCATTCCTTGTTAGGAACAACAAAACTACCATCCGAGGGAAACAAAAGTAGTAAGGAGTCCCAATCGTAGCTCTATGCCTCCACACATTGTAGGAACATACTTGTAGTGTATATAATGAGCTAGACTGACACATACTTAGCCAAACATGCATTAGGTTCTCCACGGGACTATGAGAAGCAACATGTGTGACCTGATTCTCATTCCTTGTTAGGAACATCAAAGCTACCATCCTAGAGAAACGAAAAATAGTAAGGAGTCCCAATCGTAGCTCTATGCCCCCACACATTGTAGGAACATACTTGTAGTGTATATAATGATGTAGACGGACCCATACTTAGCCAACCATGCATTAGGTTCTCCACAGGACTATGTGGAGCAACATGTGTGACATGATTCTCATTCCTTGTTAGGAACATCAAAGGTACCATCCTAGAGAAACGGAAGTAGTAAAGAGTCCGAATCGTCGCTCTATACCTCCACACATTGTAGAAACATACTTGTAGTGTATATAATGATCTAGACAGACCCATACTTACCTAAACATGCATTAGGTTCTCCACGGGACTATGAGGAGTAACATGTGTGACATGATTCTCATTCCTTGGGAAGAACATCAAAACTACCAACCTAGAGAAACAGAAGTAGTAAGGAATCGCAATCATAGCTCAATGCCTCCACACATTGTAGGAAAATACTTGTAATGTATATAATGAGCTAGGCTGACCCATAATTAGCCAAACATGCATTAGGTTCTCCACGGGACTATGAGGAGCAACATGTGTGACATGATTCTCATTCCTTGTTAGGAACATTAAAGCTACCATCCTAGAGAAACAGAAGTAGTAAGGAGTTCCAATAGTAGCTCTATGCCTCCACACATTGTAGGAATATACTTGTAGTGTATATAATGTTCTAGACGGACCCGTACTTACCCAAACATGCAATAGGTTCTCCACGGGACTATGAGAAGCAACATGTGTGACATGATTCTCATTCCTTGTTAGGAACATCAAAGCTACCATCCTAGAGAAACGGAAGTAGTAAGGAGTTCCAATAGTAGCTCTATGCCTCCACACATTGTAGGAACATACTTGTAGTGTATATAATGATCTAGACTGACCCATACTTAGCCAAACATGCATTAGGTTCTCCACGGGACTCTGAGGAGCAACATGTGTGACATGATCCTCATTCCTTGTTAAGAACATCAAAGCTACCATCCTAGAGAAACAAAAGTAGTAAGGAGTTCCAATAGTAGCTCTATGCCTCCACACATCGTACGAACATACTTGTAGTGTATATAATGATCTAAACGGACCCATACTTAGCCAAACATGCATTAGGTTCTCCACAGAACTATGAGGAGCAACATGTGTGACATGACTCTCATCCCTTGTTAGGAACATCAAAGCTACCATCTTAGAGAAACGGAAGTAGTAAGGAATCCCAATCGTCGCTCTATACCTTCACACGTTGTAGGAACATACTTGTAGTGTACATAATGATCAATACAAACCCATACTTACCCAAACATGCATTAGGTTCTCCACGGGACTATGAGGAGAAACATGTGTGACATGATTCTCATTCCTTGTTAGGAACAACAAAACTACCATCCGAGGGAAACAAAAGTAGTAAGGAGTCCCAATCGTAGCTCTATGCCTCCACACATTGTAGGAACATACTTGTAGTGTATATAATGAGCTAGACTGACCCATACTTAGCCAAACATGCATTAGGTTCTCCACGGGACTATGAGGAGCAACATGTGTTACATGATTCTCATTCCTTGTTAGGAACATCCAAGCTACCATCCTAGAGAAACGAAAATTTTAAAGAGTCCCAATCGTAGCTCTATGCCCCCACACATTGTAGGAACATACTTGTAGTGTATATAATGATATAGACTGACCCATACTTAGCCGACCATGCATTAGGTTCTCCACATGACTATGTGGAGCAACATGTGTGACATGATTCTCATTCCTTGTTAGGAACATCAAAGGTACCATCCTAGTGAAACGGAAGTAGTAAAGAGTCCCAATCGTCGCTCTATAACTCCACACATTGTAGAAACATACTTGTAGTGTATATAATGATCTAGACAGACCCATACTTACCTAAACATGCATTAGGTTCTCCACGGGACTATGAGGAGCAACATGTGTGACATGATTCTCATTCCTTGGGAGGAACATCAAAACTACCATCCTAGAGAAACAAAAGTAGTAAGGAGTTCCAATAGTAGCTCTATGCCTCCACACATCGTAGGAATATACTTGTAGTGTATATAATGATCTAAACGGACCCATACTTAACTAAACATGCATTAGGTTCTCCACGGGACTATGAGGAGCAACATGTGTGACATGACTCTCATCCCTTGTTATGAACATCAAAGCTACCATCTTAGAGAAACGGAAGTAGTATGGAGTCCCAATCGTCGCTCTATACCTCCACACATTGTAGGAACATACTTGTAGTGTATATAATGATCAATACAGACCCATACTTACCCAAACATGCATTAGGTTCTCCAAGGGACTATGAGGAGAAACATGTGTGACATGATTCTCATTCCTTGTTAGGAACAACAAAACTACCGTCCGAGGGAAACAAAAGTAGTAAGGAGTCCCAATCGTAGCTCTATGCCTTCACACATTGTAGGAACATACTTGTAGTGTATATAATGAGCTAGACTGACCCATACTTAGCCAAACATGCATTAGGTTCTCCACGGGACTATGAGAAGCAACATGTGTGACATGATTCTCATTCCTTGTTAGGAACATCAAAGCTACCATCCTAGAGAAACGAAAATAGTAAAGAGTACCAATCGTAGCTCTATGCCCCCACACATTGTAGGAACATACTTGTAGTGTATATAATGATGTAGACGGACCCATACTTAGCCAACCATGCATTAGGTTCTCCACAGGACTATGTGGAGCAACATGTGTGACATGATTCTCATTCCTTGTTAGGAACATCAAAGGTACCATCCTAGAGAAACGGAAGTAGTAAAGAGTCCGAATCGTCGCTCTATACCTCCACACATTGTAGAAACATACTTGTAGTGTATATAATGATCTAGACAGACCCATACTTACCTAAACATGCATTAGGTTCTCCACGGGACTATGAGGAGTAACATGTGTGACATGATTCTCATTCCTTGGGAAGAACATCAAAACTACCAACCTAGAGAAACAGAAGTAGTAAGGAATCGCAATCATAGCTCAATGCCTCCACACATTGTAGGAAAATACTTGTAATGTATATAATGAGCTAGGCTGACCCATAATTAGCCAAACATGCATTAGGTTCTCCACGGGACTATGAGGAGCAACATGTGTGACATGATTCTCATTCCTTGTTAGGAACATCAAAGCTACCATCCTAGAGAAACAGAAGTAGTAAGGAGTTCCAATAGTAGCTCTATGCCTCCACACATTGTAGGAATATACTTGTAGTGTATATAATGATCTAGACGGACCCGTACTTACCCAAACATGCATTAGGTTCTCCACGGGACTATGAGAAGCAACATGTGTGACATGATTCTCATTCCTTGTTAGGAACATCAAAGCTACCATCCTAGAGAAACGGAAGTAGTAAGGAGTTCCAATAGTAGCTCTATGCCTCCACACATTGTAGGAACATACTTGTAGTGTATATAATGATCTAGACTGACCCATACTTAGCCAAACATGCATTAGGTTCTCCACGGGACTCTGAGGAGCAACATGTGTGACATGATCCTCATTCCTTGTTAAGAACATCAAAGCTACCATCCTAGAGAAACAAAAGTAGTAAGGAGTTCCAATAGTAGCTCTATGCCTCCACACATCGTACGAACATACTTGTAGTGTATATAATGATCTAAACGGACCCATACTTAGCCAAACATGCATTAGGTTCTCCACAGAACTATGAGGAGCAACATGTGTGACATGACTCTCATCCCTTGTTAGGAACATCAAAGCTACCATCTTAGAGAAACGGAAGTAGTAAGGAATCCCAATCGTCGCTCTATACCTTCACACGTTGTAGGAACATACTTGTAGTGTACATAATGATCAATACAAACCCATACTTACCCAAACATGCATTAGGTTCTCCACGGGACTATGAGGAGAAACATGTGTGACATGATTCTCATTCCTTGTTAGGAACAACAAAACTACCATCCGAGGGAAACAAAAGTAGTAAGGAGTCCCAATCGTAGCTCTATGCCTCCACACATTGTAGGAACATACTTGTAGTGTATATAATGAGCTAGACTGACCCATACTTAGCCAAACATGCATTAGGTTCTCCACGGGACTATGAGGAGCAACATGTGTTACATGATTCTCATTCCTTGTTAGGAACATCCAAGCTACCATCCTAGAGAAACGAAAATTTTAAAGAGTCCCAATCGTAGCTCTATGCCCCCACACATTGTAGGAACATACTTGTAGTGTATATAATGATATAGACTGACCCATACTTAGCCGACCATGCATTAGGTTCTCCATGACTATGTGGAGCAACATGTGTGACATGATTCTCATTCCTTGTTAGGAACATCAAAGGTACCATCCTAGTGAAACGGAAGTAGTAAAGAGTCCCAATCGTCGCTCTATAACTCCACACATTGTAGAAACATACTTGTAGTGTATATAATGATCTAGACAGACCCATACTTACCTAAACATGCATTAGGTTCTCCACGGGACTATGAGGAGCAACATGTGTGACATGATTCTCATTCCTTGGGAGGAACATCAAAACTACCATCCTAGAGAAACAAAAGTAGTAAGGAGTTCCAATAGTAGCTCTATGCCTCCACACATCGTAGGAATATACTTGTAGTGTATATAATGATCTAAACGGACCCATACTTAACTAAACATGCATTAGGTTCTCCACGGGACTATGAGGAGCAACATGTGTGACATGACTCTCATCCCTTGTTATGAACATCAAAGCTACCATCTTAGAGAAACGGAAGTAGTATGGAGTCCCAATCGTCGCTCTATACCTCCACACATTGTAGGAACATACTTGTAGTGTATATAATGATCAATACAGACCCATACTTACCCAAACATGCATTAGGTTCTCCAATGGACTATGAGGAGAAACATGTGTGACATGATTCTCATTCCTTGTTAGGAACAACAAAACTACCGTCTGAGGGAAACAAAAGTAGTAAGGAGTCCCAATCGTAGCTCTATGCCTTCACACATTGTAGGAACATACTTGTAGTGTATATAATGAGCTAGACTGACCCATACTTAGCCAAACATGCATTAGGTTCTCCACGGGACTATGAGAAGCAACATGTGTGACATGATTCTCATTCCTTGTTAGGAACATCAAAGCTACCATCCTAGAGAAACGAAAATAGTAAAGAGTACCAATCGTAGCTCTATGCCCCCACACATTGTAGGAACATACTTGTAGTGTATATAATGATGTAGACGGACCCATACTTAGCCAACCATGCATTAGGTTCTCCACAGGACTATGTGGAGCAACATGTGTGACATGATTCTCATTCCTTGTTAGGAACATCAAAGGTACCATCCTAGAGAAACGGAAGTAGTAAAGAGTCCGAATCGTCGCTCTATACCTCCACACATTGTAGAAACATACTTGTAGTGTATATAATGATCTAGACAGACCCATACTTACCTAAACATGCATTAGGTTCTCCACGGGACTATGAGGAGTAACATGTGTGACATGATTCTCATTCCTTGGGAAGAACATCAAAACTACCAACCTAGAGAAACAGAAGTAGTAAGGAATGGCAATCATAGCTCAATGCCTCCACACATTGTAGGAAAATACTTGTAATGTATATAATGAGCTAGGCTGACCCATAATTAGCCAAACGTGCATTAGGTTCTCCACGGGACTATGAGGAGCAACATGTGTGACATGATTCTCATTCCTTGTTAGGAACATCAAAGCTACCATCCTAGAGAAACAGAAGTAGTAAGGAGTTCCAATAGTAGCTCTATGCCTCCACACATTGTAGGAATATACTTGTAGTGTATATAATGATCTAGACGGACCCGTACTTACCCAAACATGCATTAGGTTCTCCACGGGACTATGAGAAGCAACATGTGTGACATGATTCTCATTCCTTGTTAGGAACATCAAAGCTACCATCCTAGAGAAACGGAAGTAGTAAGGAGTTCCAATAGTAGCTCTATGCCTCCACACATTGTAGGAACATACTTGTAGTGTATATAATGATCTAGACTGACCCATACTTAGCCAAACATGCATTAGGTTCTCCACGGGACTCTGAGGAGCAACATGTGTGACATGATCCTCATTCCTTGTTAAGAACATCAAAGCTACCATCCTAGAGAAACAAAAGTAGTAAGGAGTTCCAATAGTAGCTCTATGCCTCCACACATCGTACGAACATACTTGTAGTGTATATAATGATCTAAACGGACCCATACTTAGCCAAACATGCATTAGGTTCTCCACAGAACTATGAGGAGCAACATGTGTGACATGACTCTCATCCCTTGTTAGGAACATCAAAGCTACCATCTTAGAGAAACGGAAGTAGTAAGGAATCCCAATCGTCGCTCTATACCTTCACACGTTGTAGGAACATACTTGTAGTGTACATAATGATCAATACAAACCCATACTTACCCAAACATGCATTAGGTTCTCCACGGGACTATGAGGAGAAACATGTGTGACATGATTCTCATTCCTTGTTAGGAACAACAAAACTACCATCCGAGGGAAACAAAAGTAGTAAGGAGTCCCAATCGTAGCTCTATGCCTCCACACATTGTAGGAACATACTTGTAGTGTATATAATGAGCTAGACTGACCCATACTTAGCCAAACATGCATTAGGTTCTCCACGGGACTATGAGGAGCAACATGTGTTACATGATTCTCATTCCTTGTTAGGAACATCCAAGCTACCATCCTAGAGAAACGAAAATTTTAAAGAGTCCCAATCGTAGCTCTATGCCCCCACACATTGTAGGAACATACTTGTAGTGTATATAATGATATAGACTGACCCATACTTAGCCGACCATGCATTAGGTTCTCCACATGACTATGTGGAGCAACATGTGTGACATGATTCTCATTCCTTGTTAGGAACATCAAAGGTACCATCCTAGTGAAACGGAAGTAGTAAAGAGTCCCAATCGTCGCTCTATAACTCCACACATTGTAGAAACATACTTGTAGTGTATATAATGATCTAGACAGACCCATACTTACCTAAACATGCATTAGGTTCTCCACGGGACTATGAGGATCAACATGTGTGACATGATTCTCATTCCTTGGGAGGAACATCAAAACTACCATCCTAGAGAAACAAAAGTAGTAAGGAGTTCCAATAGTAGCTCTATGCCTCCACACATCGTAGGAATATACTTGTAGTGTATATAATGATCTAAACGGACCCATACTTAACTAAACATGCATTAGGTTCTCCACGGGACTATGAGGAGCAACATGTGTGACATGACTCTCATCCCTTGTTATGAACATCAAAGCTACCATCTTAGAGAAACGGAAGTAGTATGGAGTCCCAATCGTCGCTCTATACCTCCACACATTGTAGGAACATACTTGTAGTGTATATAATGATCAATACAGACCCATACTTACCCAAACATGCATTAGGTTCTCCAAGGGACTATGAGGAGAAACATGTGTGACATGATTCTCATTCCTTGTTAGGAACAACAAAACTACCGTCCGAGGGAAACAAAAGTAGTAAGGAGTCCCAATCGTAGCTCTATGCCTTCACACATTGTAGGAACATACTTGTAGTGTATATAATGAGCTAGACTGACCCATACTTAGCCAAACATGCATTAGGTTCTCCACGGGACTATGAGAAGCAACATGTGTGACATGATTCTCATTCCTTGTTAGGAACATCAAAGCTACCATCCTAGAGAAACGAAAATAGTAAAGAGTACCAATCGTAGCTCTATGCCCCCACACATTGTAGGAACATACTTGTAGTGTATATAATGATGTAGACGGACCCATACTTAGCCAACCATGCATTAGGTTCCCCACAGGACTATGTGGAGCAACATGTGTGACATGATTCTCATTCCTTGTTAGGAACATCAAAGGTACCATCCTAGAGAAACGGAAGTAGTAAAGAGTCCGAATCGTCGCTCTATACCTCCACACATTGTAGAAACATACTTGTAGTGTATATAATGATCTAGACAGACCCATACTTACCTAAACATGCATTAGGTTCTCCACGGGACTATGAGGAGTAACATGTGTGACATGATTCTCATTCCTTGGGAGGAACATCAAAACTACCAACCTAGAGAAACAGAAGTAGTAAGGAATCCCAATCGTAGCTCTATGCCACCACACATTGTAGGAACATACTTGTAGTGTATATAATGAGCTAGGCTGACCCATACTTAGCCAAACATGCATTAGGTTCTCCACGGGACTATGAGGAGCAAAATGTGTGACATGATTCTCATTCCTTGTTAGGAACATCAAAGCTACCATCCTAGAGAAACAGAAGTAGTAAGGAGTTCCAATAGTAGCTCTATGCCTCCACACATTGTAGGAACATACTTGTAGTGTATATAATGATCTAGACGGACCCGTACTTACCCAAACATGCATTAGGTTCTCCACGGGACATGAGAAGCAAAATGTGTGACATGATTCTCATTCGTTGTTAGGAACATCAAAGCTACCATCCTAGAGAAACGGAAGTAGTAAGGAGTTCCAATAGTAGCTCTATGCCTCCACACATTGTAGGAACATACTTGTAGTGTATATAATGATCTAGACTGACCCATACTTAGCCAAACATGCATTAGGTTCTCCACGGGACTCTGAGGAGCAACATGTGTGACATGACTCTCATCCCTTGTTAGGAACATCAAAGCTACCATCTTAGAGAAACGGAAGTAGTAAGGAATCCCAATCGTCGCTCTATACCTTCACACGTTGTAGGAACATACTTGTAGTGTACATAATGATCAATACAAACCCATACTTACCCAAACATGCATTAGGTTCTCCACGGGACTATGAGGAGAAACATGTGTGACATGATTCTCATTCCTTGTTAGGAACAACAAAACTACCATCCGAGGGAAACAAAAGTAGTAAGGAGTCCCAATCGTAGCTCTATGCCTCCACACATTGTAGGAACATACTTGTAGTGTATATAATGAGCTAGACTGACCCATACTTAGCCAAACATGCATTAGGTTCTCCACGGGACTATGAGGAGCAACATGTGTTACATGATTCTCATTCCTTGTTAGGAACATCCAAGCTACCATCCTAGAGAAACGAAAATTTTAAAGAGTCCCAATCGTAGCTCTATGCCCCCACACATTGTAGGAACATACTTGTAGTGTATATAATGATATAGACTGACCCATACTAAGCCGACCATGCATTAGGTTCTCCACATGACACTGTGGAGCAACATGTGTGACATGATTCTCATTCCTTGTTAGGAACATCAAAGGTACCATCCTAGTGAAACGGAAGTAGTAAAGAGTCCCAATCGTCGCTCTATAACTCCACACATTGTAGAAACATACTTGTAGTGTATATAATGATCTAGACAGACCCATACTTACCTAAACATGCATTAGGTTCTCCACGGGACTATGAGGAGCAACATGTGTGACATGATTCTCATTCCTTGGGAGGAACATCAAAACTACCATCCTAGAGAAACAAAAGTAGTAAGGAGTTCCAATAGTAGCTCTATGCCTCCACACATCGTAGGAATATACTTGTAGTGTATATAATGATCTAAACGGACCCATACTTAACTAAACATGCATTAGGTTCTCCACGGGACTATGAGGAGCAACATGTGTGACATGACTCTCATCCCTTGTTATGAACATCAAAGCTTCCATCTTAGAGAAACGGAAGTAGTATGGAGTCCCAATCGTCGCTCTATACCTCCACACATTGTAGGAACATACTTGTAGTGTATATAATGATCAATACAGACCCATACTTACCCAAACATGCATTAGGTTCTCCAAGGGACTATGAGGAGAAACATGTGTGACATGATTCTCATTCCTTGTTAGGAACAACAAAACTACCGTCCGAGGGAAACAAAAGTAGTAAGGAGTCCCAATCGTAGCTCTATGCCTTCACACATTGTAGGAACATACTTGTAGTGTATATAATGAGCTAGACTGACCCATACTTAGCCAAACATGCATTAGGTTCTCCACGGGACTATGAGAAGCAACATGTGTGACATGATTCTCATTCCTTGTTAGGAACATCAAAGCTACCATCCTAGAGAAACGAAAATAGTAAAGAGTACCAATCGTAGCTCTATGCCCCCACACATTGTAGGAACATACTTGTAGTGTATATAATGATGTAGACGGACCCATACTTAGCCAACCATGCATTAGGTTCCCCACAGGACTATGTGGAGCAACATGTGTGACATGATTCTCATTCCTTGTTAGGAACATCAAAGGTACTATCCTAGAGAAACGGAAGTAGTAAAGAGTCCGAATCGTCGCTCTATACCTCCACACATTGTAGAAACATACTTGTAGTGTATATAATGATCTAGACAGACCCATACTTACCTAAACATGCATTAGGTTCTCCACGGGACTATGAGGAGTAACATGTGTGACATGATTCTCATTCCTTGGGAGGAAAATCAAAACTACCAACCTAGAGAAACAGAAGTAGTAAGGAATCCCAATCGTAGCTCTATGCCACCACACATTGTAGGAACATACTTGTAGTGTATATAATGAGCTAGGCTGACCCATACTTAGCCAAACATGCATTAGGTTCTCCACGGGACTATGAGGAGCAAAATGTGTGACATGATTCTCATTCCTTGTTAGGAACATCAAAGCTACCATCCTAGAGAAACAGAAGTAGTAAGGAGTTCCAATAGTAGCTCTATGCCTCCACACATTGTAGGAACATACTTGTAGTGTATATAATGATCTAGACGGACCCGTACTTACCCAAACATGCATTAGGTTCTCCACGGGACATGAGAAGCAACATGTGTGACATGATTCTCATTCCTTGTTAGGAACATCAAAGCTACCATCCTAGAGAAACGGAAGTAGTAAGGAGTTCCAATAGTAGCTCTATGCCTCCACACATTGTAGGAACATACTTGTAGTGTATATAATGATCTAGACTGACCCATACTTAGCCAAACATGCATTAGGTTCTCCACGGGACTCTGAGGAGCAACATGTGTGACATGACTCTCATCCCTTGTTAGGAACATCAAAGCTACCATCTTAGAGAAACGGAAGTAGTAAGGAATCCCAATCGTCGCTCTATACCTTCACACGTTGTAGGAACATACTTGTAGTGTACATAATGATCAATACAAACCCATACTTACCCAAACATGCATTAGGTTCTCCACGAGACTATAAGGAGAAACATGTTGTGACATGATTCTCATTCCTTGTTAGGAACAACAAAACTACCATCCGAGGGAAACAAAAGTAGTAAGGAGTCCCAATCGTAGCTCTATGCCTCCACACATTGTAGGAACATACTTGTAGTGTATATAATGAGCTAGACTGACCCATACTTAGCCAAACATGCATTAGGTTCTCCACGGGACTATGAGGAGCAACATGTGTTACATGATTCTCATTCCTTGTTAGGAACATCAAAGATACCATCCTAGAGAAACGAAAATTTTAAGGAGTTCCAATAGTAGCTCTATGCCTCCACACATCGTAGGAATATACTTGTAGTGTATATAATGATGTAGACGGACCCATACTTAGCCAACCATGCATTAGGTTCTCCACAGGACTATGTGGAGCAACATGTGTGACATGATTCTCATCCCTTGTTAGGAACATCAAAGCTACCATCTTAGAGAAACGGAAGTAGTAAGGAGTCCCAATCGTCGCTCTATACCTCCACACATTGTAGGAACATACTTGTAGTGTATATAATGATCAATACAGACCCATACTTACCCAAACATGCATTAGGTTCTCCACGGGACTATGAGAAGAAACATGTGTGACATGATTCTCATTCCTTGTTAGGAACAACAAAACTACCATCCGAGGGAAACAAAAGTAGTAAGGAGTCCCAATCGTAGCTCTATGCCTCCACACATTGTAGGAACATACTTGTAGTGTATATAATGAGCTAGACTGACCCATACTTAGCCAAACATGCATTAGGTTCTCCACGGGACTATGAGGAGCAACATGTGTGACATGATTCTCATTCCTTGTTAGGAACATCAAAGCTACCATCCTAGAGAAACGAAAATAGTAAAGAGTCCCAATCGTAGCTCTATGCCCCCACACATTGTAGGAACATACTTGCAGTGTATATAATGATGTAGACGGACCCATACTTAGCCAAACATGCATTAGGTTCTCCACGGGACTATGAGGAGCAACATGTGTGACATGACTCTCATCCCTTGTTAGGAACATCAAAGCTACCATCTTAGAGAAACGGAAGTAGTAAGGAGTCCCAATCGTCGCTCTGTACCTCCACACATTGAGGAACATACTTGTAGTGTATATAATGATCAATACAGACCCATACTTACCCAAACATGCATTAGGTTCTCCACGGGACTATGAGGAGAAACATGTTTGACATGATTCTCATTCCTTGTTAGGAACAAAAAAACTACCATCCGAGGGAAACAAAAGTATTAAGGAGTCCCAATCGTAGCACTATGCCTCCACACATTGTAGGAACATACTTGTAGTGTATATAATGAGCTAGACTGACCCATACTTAGCCAAACATGCATTAGGTTCTCCACGGGACTATGAGGAGCAACATGTGTGACATGATTCTCATTCCTTGTTAGGAACATCAAAGCTACCATCCTAGAGAAACGAAAATAGTAAAGAGTCCCAATCGTAGCCCTATGCCCCCACACATTGTAGGAACATACTTGTAGTGTATATAATGATGTAGACGGACCCATACTTACCTAAACATGCATTAGGTTCTCCACGGGACTATGAGGAGCAACATGTGTGACATGATTCTCATTCCTTGGGAGGAACATCAAAACTACCAACCTAGAGAAACAGAAGTAGTAAGGAATCCCAATCGTAGCTCAATGCCTCCACACATTGTAGGAACATACTTGTAGTGTATATAATGAGCTAGACTGACCCATACTTAGCCAAACATGCATTAGGTTCTCCACGGGACTATGAGGAGCAACATGTGTGACATGATTCTCATTCCTTGTTAGGAACATCAAAGCTACCATCCTAGAGAAACAGAAGTAGTAAGGAGTTCCAATAGTAGCTCTATGCCGCCACACATTGTAGGAACATACTTGTAGTATATATAATGATCTAGACGGACCCGTACTTACCCAAACATGCATGAGGTTCTCCACGGGACTATGAGAAGCAACATGTGTGACATGATTCTCATTCCTTGTTAGGAACATCAAAGCTACCATCCTATAGAAACCGAAGTAGTAAGGAGTTCCAATAGTAGCTCTATGCCTCCACACATTGTAGGAACATACTTGTAGTGTATATAATGATCTAGACTGACCCATACTTAGCCAAACATGCATTAGGTTCTCCACGGGACTCTGAGGAGCAACATGTGTGGCATGATCCTCATTCCTTGTTAAGAACATCAAAGCTACCATCCTAGAGAAACAAAAGTAGTAAGGAGTTCCAATAGTAGCTCTATGCCTCCACACATCGTACGAACATACTTGTAGTGTATATAATGATCTAAACGGACCCATACTTAGCCAAACATGCATTAGGTTCTCCACGGGACTATGAGGAGCAACATGTGTGACATGACTCTCATCCCTTGTTAGGAACATCAAAGCTACCATCTTAGACAAACGGAAGTAGTAAGGAATCCCAATCGTCGCTCTATACCTTCACACATTGTAGGAACATACTTGTAGTGTACATAATGATCAATACAAACCCATACTTACCCAAACATGCATTAGGTTCTCCACGTGACTATGAGGAGAAACATGTGTGACATGATTCTCATTCCTTGTTAGGAACAACAAAACTACCATCCGAGGGAAACAAAAGTAGTAAGGAGTCCCAATCGTAGCTCTATGCCTCCACACATTGTAGGAACATACTTGTAGTGTATATAATGAGCTAGACTGACCCATACTTAGCCAAACATGCATTAGGTTCTCCACGGGACTATGAGGAGCAACATGTGTGACATGATTCTCATTCCTTGTTAGGAACATCAAAGCTACCATCCTAGAGAAACGAAAATAGTAAAGAGTCCCAATCGTAGCTCTATGCCCCCACACATTGTAGGAACATACTTGCAGTGTATATAATGATGTAGACGGACCCATACTTAGCCAAACATGCATTAGGTTCTCCACGGGACTATGAGGAGCAACATGTGTGACATGACTCTCATCCCTTGTTAGGAACATCAAAGCTACCATCTTAGAGAAACGGAAGTAGTAAGGAGTCCCAATCGTCGCTCTGTACCTCCACACATTGTAGGAACATACTTGTAGTGTATATAATGATCAATACAGACCCATACTTACCCAAACATGCATTAGGTTCTCCACGGGACTATGAGGAGAAACATGTTTGACATGATTCTCATTCCTTGTTAGGAACAAAAAAAACTACCATCCGAGGGAAACAAAAGTATTAAGGAGTCCCAATCGTAGCACTATGCCTCCACACATTGTAGGAACATACTTGTAGTGTATATAATGAGCTAGACTGACCCATACTTAGCCAAACATGCATTAGGTTCTCCACGGGACTATGAGGAGCAACATGTGTGACATGATTCTCATTCCTTGTTAGGAACATCAAAGCTACCATCCTAGAGAAACGAAAATAGTAAAGAGTCCCAATCGTAGCCCTATGCCCCCACACATTGTAGGAACATACTTGTAGTGTATATAATGATGTAGACGGACCCATACTTACCTAAACATGCATTAGGTTCTCCACGGGACTATGAGGAGCAACATGTGTGACATGATTCTCATTCCTTGGGAGGAACATCAAAACTACCAACCTAGAGAAACAGAAGTAGTAAGGAATCCCAATCGTAGCTCAATGCCTCCACACATTGTAGGAACATACTTGTAGTGTATATAATGAGCTAGACTGACCCATACTTAGCCAAACATGCATTAGGTTCTCCACGGGACTATGAGGAGCAACATGTGTGACATGATTCTCATTCCTTGTTAGGAACATCAAAGCTACCATCCTAGAGAAACAGAAGTAGTAAGGAGTTCCAATAGTAGCTCTATGCCGCCACACATTGTAGGAACATACTTGTAGTATATATAATGATCTAGACGGACCCGTACTTACCCAAACATGCATGAGGTTCTCCACGGGACTATGAGAAGCAACATGTGTGACATGATTCTCATTCCTTGTTAGGAACATCAAAGCTACCATCCTATAGAAACCGAAGTAGTAAGGAGTTCCAATAGTAGCTCTATGCCTCCACACATTGTAGGAACATACTTGTAGTGTATATAATGATCTAGACTGACCCATACTTAGCCAAACATGCATTAGGTTCTCCACGGGACTCTGAGGAGCAACATGTGTGGCATGATCCTCATTCCTTGTTAAGAACATCAAAGCTACCATCCTAGAGAAACAAAAGTAGTAAGGAGTTCCAATAGTAGCTCTATGCCTCCACACATCGTACGAACATACTTGTAGTGTATATAATGATCTAAACGGACCCATACTTAGCCAAACATGCATTAGGTTCTCCACGGGACTATGAGGAGCAACATGTGTGACATGTCTCTCATCCCTTGTTAGGAACATCAAAGCTACCATCTTAGACAAACGGAAGTAGTAAGGAATCCCAATCGTCGCTCTATACCTTCACACATTGTAGGAACATACTTGTAGTGTACATAATGATCAATACAAACCCATACTTACCCAAACATGCATTAGGTTCTCCACGGGACTATGAGGAGCAACATGTGTGGCATGATCCTCATTCCTTGTTAAGAACATCAAAGCTACCATCCTAGAGAAACAAAAGTAGTAAGGAGTTCCAATAGTAGCTCTATGCCTCCACACATCGTACGAACATACTTGTAGTGTATATAATGATCTAGACTGACCCATACTTAGCCAAACATGCATTAGGTTCTCCACGGGACTCTGAGGAGCAACATGTGTGGCATGATCCTCATTCCTTGTTAAGAACATCAAAGCTACCATCCTAGAGAAACAAAAGTAGTAAGGAGTTCCAATAGTAGCTCTATGCCTCCACACATCGTACGAACATACTTGTAGTGTATATAATGATCTAAACGGACCCATACTTAGCCAAACATGCATTAGGTTCTCCACGGGACTATGAGGAGCAACATGTGTGACATGACTCTCATCCCTTGTTAGGAACATCAAAGCTACCATCTTAGACAAACGGAAGTAGTAAGGAATCCCAATCGTCGCTCTATACCTTCACACATTGTAGGAACATACTTGTAGTGTACATAATGATCAATACAAACCCATACTTACCCAAACATGCATTAGGTTCTCCACGTGACTATGAGGAGAAACATGTGTGACATGATTCTCATTCCTTGTTAGGAACAACAAAACTACCATCCGAGGGAAACAAAAGTAGTAAGGAGTCCCAATCGTAGCTCTATGCCTCCACACATTGTAGGAACATACTTGTAGTGTATATAATGAGCTAGACTGGCCCATACTTAGCCAAACATGCATTAGGTTCTCCACGGGACTATGAGGAGCAACATGTGTGACATGATTCTCATCCTTGTTAGGAACATCAAAGCTACCATCTTAGAGAAACGAAAATTTTAAAGAGTCCCAATCGTAGCTCTATGCCTCCACACATTGTAGGAACATACTTGTAGTGTATATAATGATCTAGACGGACCCGTACTTACCCAAACCAGCATTAGGTTCTCCACGGGACTATGTGGAGCAACATGTGTGACATGATTCTCATTCCTTGTTAGGAACATCAAAGGTACCATCCTAGAGAAACGGAAGTAGTAAAGAGTCCGAATCGTCGCTCTATACCTCCACACATTGTAGAAACATACTTGTAGTGTATATAATGATCTAGACAGACCCATACTTACCTAAACATGCATTAGGTTCTCCACGGGACTATGAGGAGTAACATGTGTGACATGATTCTCATTCCTTGGGAGGAACATCAAAACTACCAACCTAGAGAAACAGAAGTAGTAAGGAATCCCAATCGTAGCTCTATGCCACCACACATTGTAGGAACATACTTGTAGTGTATATAATGATCTAGACGGACCCGTACTTACCCAAACATGCATTAGGTTCTCCACGGGACATGAGAAGCAACATGTGTGACATGATTCTCATTCCTTGTTAGGAACATCAAAGCTACCATCCTAGAGAAACAGAAGTAGTAAGGAGTTCCAATAGTAGCTCTATGCCTCCACACATTGTAGGAACATACTTGTAGTGTATATAATGATCTAGACGGACCCGTACTTACCCAAACATGCATTAGGTTCTCCACGGGACATGAGAAGCAACATGTGTGACATGATTCTCATTCCTTGTTAGGAACATCAAAGCTACCATCCTAGAGAAACGGAAGTAGTAAGGAGTTCCAATAGTAGCTCTATGCCTCCACACATTGTAGGAACATACTTGTAGTGTATATAATGATCTAGACTGACCCATACTTAGCCAAACATGCATTAGGTTCTCCACGGGACTCTGAGGAGCAACATGTGTGACATGACTCTCATCCCTTGTTAGGAACATGAAAGCTACCATCTTAGAGAAACGGAAGTAGTAAGGAATCCCAATCGTCGCTCTATCACACGTTGTAGGAACATACTTGTAGTGTACATAATGATCAATACAAACCCATACTTACCCAAACATGCATTAGGTTCTACACGGGACTATGAGGAGAAACATGTGTGACATGATTCTCATTCCTTGCTAGGAACAACAAAACTACCATCCGAGGGAAACAAAAGTAGTAAGGAGTCCCAATCGTAGCTCTATGCCTCCACACATTGTAGGAACATACTTGTAGTGTATATAATGAGCTAGACTGACCCATACTTAGCCAAACATGCATTAGGTTCTCCACGGGACTATGAGGAGCAACATGTGTTACATGATTCTCATTCCTTGTTAGGAACATCAAAGCTACCATCCTAGAGAAACGAAAATTTTAAAGAGTCCCAATCGTAGCTCTATGCCCCCACACATTGTAGGAACATACTTCTAGTGTATATAATGATGTAGACGGACCCATACTTAGCCAACCATGCATTAGGTTCTCCACAGGACTATGTGGAGCAACATGTGTGACATGATTCTCATTCCTTGTTAGGAACATCAAAGGTACCATCCTAGAGAAACAGAAGTAGTAAAGAGTCCCAATCGTCGCTCTATACCTCCACACATTGTAGAAACATAATTGTAGTGTATATAATGATCTAGACAGACCCATACTTACCTAAACATGCATTAGGTTCTCCACGGGACTATGAGGAGCAACATGTGTGACATGATTCTCATTCCTTGGGAGGAACATCAAAACTACCATCCTAGAGAAACAAAAGTAGTAAGGAGTTCCAATAGTAGCTCTATGCCTCCACACATCGTAGGAATATACTTGTAGTGTATATAATGATCTAAACGGACCCATACTTAACCAAACATGCATTAGGTTCTCCACGGGACTATGAGGAGCAAGATGTGTGACATGACTCTCATCCCTTGTTAGGAACATCAAAGCTACCATCTTAGAGAAACAGAAGTAGTAAGGAGTCCCAATTGTCGCTCTATACCTCCACACATTGTAGGAACATACTTGTAGTGTATATAATGATCAATACAGACCCATACTTACCCAAACATGCATTAGGTTCTCCACGGGACTATGAGGAGAAACATGTGTGACATGATTCTCATTCCTTGTTAGGAACAACAAAACTACCATCCGAGGGAAACAAAAGTAGTAAGGAGTCCCAATCGTAGCTCTATGCCTCCACACATTGTAGGAACATACTTGTAGTGTATATAATGAGCTAGACTGACCCATACTTAGCCAAACATGCATTAGGTTCTCCACGGGACTATGAGGAGCAACATGTGTGACATGATTCTCATTCCTTGTTAGGAACATCAAAGCTACCATCCTAGAGAAACGAAAATAGTAAAGAGTCCCAATCGTAGCTCTATGCCCCCACATATTGTAGGAACATACTTGCAGTGTATATAATGATGTACACGGACCCATACTTAGCCAAACATGCATTAGGTTCTCCACGGGACTATGAGGAGCAACATGTGTGACATGACTCTCATCCCTTGTTAGGAACATCAAAGCTACCATCTTAGAGAAACGGAAGTAGTAAGGAGTCCCAATCGTCGCTCTATACCTCCACACATTGTAGGAACATACTTGTAGTGTATATAATGATCAATACAGACCCATACTTACCCAAACATGCATTAGGTTCTCCACGGGACTATGAGGAGAAACATGTTTGACATGATTCTCATTCCTTGTTAGGAACAAAAAACCTACCATCCGAGGGAAACAAAAGTATTAAGGAGTCCCAATCGTAGCACTATGCCTCCACACATTGTAGGAACATACTTGTAGTGAATATAATGAGCTAGACTGACCCATACTTAGCCAAACATGCATTAGGTTCTCCACGGGACTATGAGGAGCAACATGTGTGACATGATTCTCATTCCTTGGGAGGAACATCAAAACTACCATCCTAGAGAAACAAAAGTAGTAAGGAGTTCCAATAGTAGCTCTATGCCTCCACACATCGTAGGAATATACTTGTAGTGTATATAATGATCTAAACGGACCCATACTTAACCAAACATGCATTAGGTTCTCTACGGGATTATGAGGAGCAACATGTGTGACATGACTCTCATCCCTTGTTAGGAACATCAAAGCTACCATCTTAGAGAAACAGAAGTAGTAAGGAGTCCCAATTGTCGCTCTATACCTCCACACATTGTAGGAACATACTTGTAGTGTATATAATGATCAATACAGACCCATACTTACCCAAACATGCATTAGGTTCTCCACGGGACTATGAGGAGAAACATGTGTGACATGATTCTCATTCCTTGTTAGGAACAACAAAACTACCATCCGAGGGAAACAAAAGTAGTAAGGAGTCCCAATCGTAGCTCTATGCCTCCACACATTGTAGGAACATACTTGTAGTGTATATAATGAGCTAGACTGACCCATACTTAGCCAAACATGCATTAGGTTCTCCACGGGACTATGAGGAGCAACATGTGTGACATGATTCTCATTCCTTGTTAGGAACATCAAAGCTACCATCCTAGAGAAACAAAAATAGTAAAGAGTCCCAATCGTAGCTCTATGCCCACACATTGTAGGAACATACTTGCAGTGTATATAATGATGTAGACGGACCCATACTTAGCCAAACATGCATTAGGTTCTCCACGGGACTATGAGGAGCAACATGTGTGACATGACTCTCATCCCTTGTTAGGAACATCAAAGCTACCATCTTAGAGAAACGGAAGTAGTAAGGAGTCCCAATCGTCGCTCTATACCTCCACACATTGTAGGAACATACTTGTAGTGTATATAATGATCAATACAGACCCATACTTACCCAAACATGCATTAGGTTCTCCACGGGACTATGAGGAGAAACATGTTTGACATGATTCTCATTCCTTGTTAGGAACAAAAAAACCTCCATCCGAGGGAAACAAAAGTATTAAGGAGTCCCAATCGTAGCACTATGCCTCCACACATTGTAGGAACATACTTGTAGTGTATATAATGAGCTAGACTGACCCATACTTAGCCAAACATGCATTAGGTTCTCCACGGGACTATGAGGAGCAACATGTGTGACATGATTCTCATTCCTTGTTAGGAACATCAAAGCTACCATCCTAGAGAAAAGAAAATAGTAAAGAGTCCCAATCGTAGCCCTATGCCCCCACACATTGTAGGAACATACTTGTAGTGTATATAATGATGTAGACGGACCCATACTTAGCCAACCATGCATTAGGTTCTCCACAGGACTATGTGCAGCAACATGTGTGACATGATTCTCATTCCTTGTTAGGAACATCAAAGGTACCATCCTAGAGAAACGGAAGTAGTAAAATGTCCCAATCGTCGCTCTATACCTACACACATTGTAGAAACATACTTGTAGTGTATATAATGATCTAGACAGACCCATACTTACCTAAACATGCATTAGGTTCTCCACGGGACTATGAGGAGCAACATGTGTGACATGATTCTCATTCCTTGGGAGGAACATCAAAACTACCAACCTAGAGAAACAGAAGTAGTAAGGAATCCCAATCGTAGCTCAATGCCTCCACACATTGTAGGAACATACTTGTAGTGTATGTAATGAGCTAGACTGACCCATACTTAGCCAAACATGCATTAGGTTCTCCACGGGACTATGAGGAGCAACATGTGTGACATGATTCTCATTCCTTGTTAGGAACATCAAAGCTACCATCCTAGAGAAACAGAAGTAGTAAGGAGTTCCAATAGTAGCTCTATGCCTCCACACATTGTAGGAACATACTTGTAGTGTATATAATGATCTAGACGGACCCGTACTTACCCAAACATGCATGAGGTTCTCCACGGGACTATGAGAAGCAACATGTGTGACATGATTCTCATTCCTTGTTAGGAACATCAAAGCTACCATCCTAGAGAAACGGAAGTAGTAAGGAGTTCCAATACTAGCTCTATGCCTCCACACATTGTAGGAACATACTTGTAGTGTATATAATGATCTAGACTGACCCATACTTAGCCAAACATGCATTAGGTTCTCCACCGGACTCTGAGGAGCAACATGTGTGACATGATCCTCATTCCTTGTTAAGAACATCAAAGCTACCATCCTAGAGAAACAAAAGTAGTAAGGAGTTCCAATAGTAGCTCTATGCCTCCACACATCGTACGAACATACTTGTAGTGTATATAATGATCTAAACGGACCCATACTTAGCCAAACATGCATTAGGTTCTCCACGGGACTATGAGGAGCAACATGTGTGACATGACTCTCATCCCTTGTTAGGAACATCAAAGCTACCATCTTAGACAAACGGAAGTAGTAAGGAATCCCAATCGTCGCTCTATACCTTCACACATTGTAGGAACATACTTGTAGTGTACATAATGATCAATACAAACCCATACTTACCCAAACATGCATTAGGTTCTCCACGGGACTATGAGGAGAAACATGTGTGACATGATTCTCATTCCTTGTTAGGAACAACAAAACTACCATCCGAGGGAAACAAAAGTAGTAAGGAGTCCCAATCGTAGCTCTATGCCTCCACACATTGTAGGAACATACTTGTAGTGTATATAATGAGCTAGACTGACCCATACTTAGCCAAACATGCATTAGGTTCTCCACGGGACTATGAGGAGCAACATGTGTGACATGATTCTCATTCCTTGTTAGGAACATCAAAGCTACCATCTTAGAGAAACAAAAATTTTAAAGAGTCCCAATCGTAGCTCTATGCCTCCACACATTGTAGGAACATACTTGTAGTGTATATAATGATCTAGACGGACCCGTACTTACCCAAACATGGATTAGGTTCTCCACGGGACTATGAGAAGCAACATGTGTGACATGATTCTCATTCCTTGTTAGGAACATCAAAGCTACCATCCTAGAGAAACGGAAGTAGTAAGGAGTTCCAATAGTAGCTCTATGCCTCCACACATTGTAGGAACATACTTGTAGTGTATATAATGATCTAGACTGACCCATACTTAGCCAAACATGCATTAGGTTCTCCACGGGACTCTGAGGAGCAACATGTGTGACATGATCCTCATTCCTTGTTAAGAACATCAAAGCTACCATCCTAGAGAAACAAAAGTAGTAAGGAGTTCCAATAGTAGCTCTATGCCTCCACACATCGTACGAACATACTTGTAGTGTATATAATGATCTAAACGGACCCATACTTAGCCAAACATGCATTAGGTTCTCCACGGGACTATGAGGAGCAACATGTGTGACATGACTCTCATCCCTTGTTAGGAACATCAAAGCTACCATCTTAGACAAACGGAAGTAGTAAGGAATCCCAATCGTCGCTCTATACCTTCACACATTGTAGGAACATACTTGTAGTGTACATAATGATCAATACAAACCCATACTTACCCAAACATGCATTAGGTTCTCCACGGGACTATGAGGAGAAACATGTGTGACATGATTCTCATTCCTTGTTAGGAACAACAAAACTACCATCCGAGGGAAACAAAAGTAGTAAGGAGTCCCAATCGTAGCTCTATGCCTCCACACATTGTAGGAACATACTTGTAGTGTATATAATGAGCTAGACTGACCCATACTTAGCCAAACATGCATTAGGTTCTCCACGGGACTATGAGGAGCAACATGTGTGACATGATTCTCATTCCTTGTTAGGAACATCAAAGCTACTATCTTAGAGAAACGAAAATTTTAAAGAGTCCCAATCGTAGCTCTATGCCTCCACACATTGTAGGAACATACTTGTAGTGTATATAATGATCTAGACGGACCCGTACTTACCCAAACATGGATTAGGTTCTCCACGGGACTATGAGAAGCAACATGTGTGACATGATTCTCATTCCTTGTTAGGAACATCAAAGCTACCATCCTAGAGAAACGGAAGTAGTAAGGAGTTCCAATAGTAGCTCTATGCCTCCACACATTGTAGGAACATACTTGTAGTGTATATAATGATCTAGACTGACCCATACTTAGCCAAACATGCATTAGGTTCTCCACGGGACTCTGAGGAGCAACATGTGTGACATGATCCTCATTCCTTGTTAAGAACATCAAAGCTACCATCCTAGAGAAACAAAAGTAGTAAGGAGTTCCAATAGTAGCTCTATGCCTCCACACATCGTACGAACATATTTGTAGTGTATATAATGATCTAAACGGACCCATACTTAGCCAAACATGCATTAGGTTCTCCACGGGACTATGAGGAGCAACATGTGTGACATGACTCTCATCCCTTGTTAGGAACATCAAAGCTACCATCTTAGACAAACAGAAGTAGTAAGGAATCCCAATCGTCGCTCTATACCTTCACACATTGTAGGAACATACTTGTAGTGTACATAATGATCAATACAAACCCATACTTACCCAAACATGCATTAGGTTCTCCACGGGACTATGAGGAGAAACATGTGTGACATGATTCTCATTCCTTGTTAGGAACAACAAAACTACCATCCGAGGGAAACAAAAGTAGTAAGGAGTCCCAATCGTAGCTCTATGCCTCCACACATTGTAGGAACATACTTGTAGTGTATATAATGAGCTAGACTGACCCATACTTAGCCAAACATGCATTAGGTTCTCCACGGGACTATGAGGAGCAACATGTGTGACATGATTCTCATTCCTTATTAGGAACATCAAAGCTACCATCTTAGAGAAACGAAAATTTTAAAGAGTCCCAATCGTAGCTCTATGCCTCCACACATTGTAGGAACATACTTGTAGTGTATATAATGATCTAGACGGACCCGTACTTACCCAAACATGGATTAGGTTCTCCACGGGACTATGAGAAGCAACATGTGTGACATGATTCTCATTCCTTGTTAGGAATATCAAAGCTACCATCCTAGAGAAACGGAAGTAGTAAGGAGTTCCAATAGTAGCTCTATGCCTCCACACATTGTAGGAACACACTTGTAGTGTATATAATGATCTAGACTGACCCATACTTAGCCAAACATGCATTAGGTTCTCCACGGGACTCTGAGGAGCAACATGTGTGACATGATCCTCATTCCTTGTTAAGAACATCAAAGCTACCATCCTAGAGAAACAAAAGTAGTAAGGAGTTCCAATAGTAGCTCTATGCCTCCACACATCGTACGAACATACTTGTAGTGTATATAACGATCTAAACGGACCCATACTTAGCCAAACATGCATTAGGTTCTCCACGGGACTATGAGGAGCAACATGTGTGACATGACTCTCATCCCTTGTTAGGAACATCAAAGCTACCATCTTAGAGAAACGGAAGTAGTAAGGAATCCCAATCGTCGCTCTATACCTTCACACATTGTAGGAACATACTTGTAGTGTATATAATGATCAATACAGACCCATACTTACCCAAACATGCATTAGGTTCTCCACGGGACTATGAGGAGAAACATGTGTGACATGATTCTCATTCCTTGTTAGGAACATCAAAACTACCATCCGAGGGAAACAAATGTAGTAAGGAGTCCCAATCGTAGCTCTATGCCTCCACACATTGTAGGAACATACTTGTAGTGTATATAATGAGCTAGACTGACCCATACTTAGCCAAACATGCATTAGGTTCTCCACGGGACTATGAGGAGCAACATGTGTCACATGATTCTCATTCCTTCTTAGGAACATCAAAGCTACCATCCTAGAGGAACGAAAATAGTAAAGAGTCAAAATCGTAGCTCTATGCCCCCACACATTGTAGGAACATACTTGTAGTGTATATAATGATGTAGACGGACCCATACTTAGCCAAACATGCATTAGGTTCTCCACAGGACTATGTGGAGCAACATGTGTGACATGATTCTCATTCCTTGTTAGGAACATCAAAGGTACCATCCTAGAGAAACGGAAGTAGTAAAGAGTCCCAATCGTCGCTCTATACCTCCACACATTGTAGAAACATACTTGTAGTGTATATAATGATCTAGACAGACCCATACTTACCTAAACATGCATTTGGTTCTCCACGGGACTATGAGGAGCAACATGTGTGACAGGATTCTCATTCCTTGGGAGGAACATCAAAACTACCATCCTAGAGAAATAGAAGTAGTAAGGAATCCCAATCGTAGCTCTATGCCTCCACACATTGTAGGAACATACTTGTAGTGTATATAATGATCTAGACGGACCCGTACTTACCCAAACATGCATGAGGTTCTCCACGGGACTATGAGAAGCAACATGTGTGACATGATTCTCATTCCTTGTTAGGAACATCAAAGTTACCATCCTAGAGAAACGGAAGTAGTAAGGAGTTCCAATAGTAGCTCTATGCCTCCACACATTGTAGGAACATACTTGTAGTGTATATAATGATCTAGACTGACCCATACTTAGCCAAACATGCATTAGGTTCTCCACGGGACTATGAGGAGCAACATGTGTGACATGATTCTCATTCCTTGTTAGGAACATCAAAGCTACCATCCTAGAGAAACAGAAGTAGTAAGAAGTTCCAATAGTAGCTCTATGCCTCCACACATTGTAGGAACATACTTGTAGTGTATATAATGATCTAGACGGACCCGTACTTACCCAAACATGCATGAGGTTCTCCACGGGACTATGAGAAGCAACATGTGTGACATGATTCTCATTCCTTGTTAGGAACATCAAAGCTACCATCCTAGAGAAACGGAAGTAGTAAGGAGTTCCAAAAGTAGCTCTATGCCTCCACACATTGTAGGAACATACTTGTAGTGTATATAATGATCTAGACTGACCCATACTTAGCCAAACATGCATTAGGTTCTCCACGGGACTCTGAGGAGCAACATGTGTGACATGATCCTCATTCCTTGTTAAGAACATCAAAGCTACCATCCTAGAGAAACAAAAGTAGTAAGGAGTTCCAATAGTAGCTCTATGCCTCCACACATCGTACGAACATATTTGTAGTGTATATAATGATCTAAACGGACCCATACTTAGCCAAACATGCATTAGGTTCTCCACGGGACTATGAGGAGCAACATGTGTGACATGACTCTCATCCCTTGTTAGGAACATCAAAGCTACCATCTTAGAGAAACAGAAGTAGTAAGGAATCCCAATCGTCGCTCTATACCTTCACACATTGTAGGAACATACTTGTAGTGTTCATAATGATCAATACAAACCCATACTTACCCAAACATGCATTAGGTTCTCCACGGGACTATGAGGAGAAACATGTGTGACATGATTCTCATTCCTTGTTAGGAACAACAAAACTACCATCCGAGGGAAACAAAAGTAGTAAGGAGTCCCAATCGTAGCTCTATGCCTCCACACATTGTAGGAACATACTTGTAGTGTATATAATGAGCTAGACTGACCTATACTTAGCCAAACATGCATTAGGTTCTCCACGGGACTATGAGGAGCAACATGTGTGACATGATTCTCATTCCTTGTTAGGAACATCAAAGCTACCATCTTAGAGAAACGAAAATTTTAAAGAGTCCCAATCGTAGCTCTATGCCTCCACACATTGTAGGAACATACTTGTAGTGTATATAATGATCTAGACGGACCCGTACTTACCCAAACATGCATTAGGTTCTCCACGGGACTATGAGAAGCAACATGTGTGACATGATTCTCATTCCTTGTTAGGAACATCAAAGCTACCATCCTAGAGAAACGGAAGTAGTAAGGAGTTCCAATAGTAGCTCTATGCCTCCACACATTGTAGGAACATACTTGTAGTGTATATAATGATCTAAACGGACCCATACTTAGCCAAACATGCATTAGGTTCTCCACGGGACTATGAGGAGCAACATGTGCGACATGACTCTCATCCCTTGTTAGGAACATCAAAGCTACCATCTTAGAGAAACGGAAGTAGTAAGGAATCCCAATCGTCGCTCTATACCTTCACACATTGTAGGAACATACTTGTAGTGTATATAATGATCAATACAGACCCATACTTACCCAAACATGCATTAGGTTCTCCACGGGACTATGAGGAGAAACATGTGTGACATGATTCTCATTCCTTGTTAGGAACATCAAAACTACCATCTGAGGGAAACAAATGTAGTAAGGAGTCCCAATCGTAGCTCTATGCCTCCACACATTGTAGGAACATACTTGTAGTGTATATAATGAGCTAGACTGACCCATACTTAGCCAAACATGCATTAGGTTCTCCACGGGACTATGAGGAGCAACATGTGTCACATGATTCTCATTCCTTGTTAGGAACATCAAAGCTACCATCCTAGAGGAACGAAAATAGTAAAGCGTCCCAATCGTAGCTCTATGCCCCCACACATTGTAGGAACATACTTGTAGTGTATACAATGATGTAGACGGACCCATACTTAGCCAACCATGCATTTGGTTCTCCACAGGACTATGTGGAGCAACATGTGTGACATGATTCTCATTCCTTGTTAGGAACATCAAAGGTACCATCCTAGAGAAACAGAAGTAGTAAAGCGTCCCAATCGTAGCTCTATACCTCCACACATTGTAGAAACATACTTGTAGTGTATATAATGATCTAGACAGACCCATACTTACCTAAACATGCATTTGGTTCTCCACGGGACTATGAGGAGCAACATGTGTGACAGGATTCTCATTCCTTGGGAGGAACATCAAAACTACCATCCTAGAGAATTAGAAGTAGTAAGGAATCCCAATCGTAGCTCTATGCCTCCACACATTGTAGGAACATACTTGTAGTGTATATAATGAGCTAGACTGACCCATACTTAGCCAAACATGCATTAGGTTCTCCACGGGACTATGAGGAGCAACATGTGTGACATGATTCTCATTCCTTGTTAGGAACATCAAAGCTACCATCCTAGAGAAACAGAACTAGTAAGGAGTTCCAATAGTAGCTCTATGCCTCCACACATTGTAGGAACATACTTGTAGTGTATATAATGATCTAGACGGACCCGTACTTACCCAAACATGCATTAGGTTCTCCACGGGACTATGAGAAGCAACATGTGTGACATGATTCTCATTCATTTTTAAGAACATCAAAGGTACCATCCTAGAGAAACGGAAGTAGTAAAGAGTCCCAATTGTCGCTCTATAACTCCACACATTGTAGGAACATACTTGTAGTGTATATAATGATCAATACAGACCCATACTTACCCAAACATGCATTAGGTTCTCCACGGGACTATGAGGAGAAACATGTGTGACATGATTCTCATTCCTTGTTAGTAACATCAAAACTACCATCCGAGGGAAACAAATGTAGTAAGGAGTCCCAATCGTAGCTCTATGCCTCCACACATTGTAGGAACATACTTGTAGTGTATATAATGAGCTAGACTGACCCATACTTAGCCAAACATGCATTAGGTTCTCCACGGGACTATGAGGACCAACATGTGTCACATGATTCTCATTCCTTCTTAGGAACATCAAAGCTACCATCCTAGATGAACGAAAATAGTAAAGAGTCCCAATCTTAGCTCTATGCCCCCACACATTGTAGTAACATACTTGTAGTGTATATAATGATGTAGACGGACCCATACTTAGCCAACCATGCATTAGGTTCTCCACAGGACTATGTGGAGCAACATGTGTGACATGATTCTCATTCCTTGTTAGGAACATCAAAGGTACCATCCTAGAGAAACGGAAGTAGTAAGGAGTTCCAATAGTAGCTCTATGCCTCCACACATTGTAGGAACATACTTGTAGTGTATATAATGATCTAGAAGGACCCGTACTTACCCAAACATGCATTAGGTTCTCCACGGGACTATGAGAAGCAACATGTGTGACATGATTCTCATTCCTTGTTAGGAACATCAAAGGTACCATCCTAGAGAAACAAAAGTAGTAAAGAGTCCCAATTATCGCCCTATAACTCCACACATTGTAGGAACATACTTGTAGTGTATATAATGATCAATACAGACCCATACTTACCCAAACATGCATTAGGTTCTCCACGGGACTATGAGGAGAAACATGTGTGACATGATTCTCATTCCTTGGGAGGAACATCAAAACTACCTTACTAGGGAAACAGAAGTAGTAAGGAGTCCTAATCGTATCTCTATGCCTCCACACATTGTAGGAACATACTTGTAGTGTATATAATGATGTAGACGGACCCATACTTAGCCAACCATGCATTAGGTTCAACACGGGACTATGTGGAGCAACATGTGTGACATGATTCTCATTCCTTGTTAGGAACATCAAAGGCACCATCCTAGAGAAACGGAAGTAGTAAAGAGTCCCAATCGTCGCTCTATACCTCCACACATTGTAGAAACATACTTGTAGTGTATATAATGATCTAGACGGACCCGTACTTACCCAAACATGCATTAGGTTCTCCACGGGACTATGAGAAGCAACATGTGTGACATGATTCTCATTCCTTGTTAGGAACATCAAAGCGACCATCCTAGCGAAACGGAAGTAGTAAGGAGTTCCAATAGTAGCTCTATGCCTCCACACATTGTAGGAACATACTTGTAGTGTATATAATGATCTAGACTGACCCATACTTAGGCAAACATGCATTAGGTTCTCCACGGGACTTTGAGGAGCAACATGTGTGACATGATCCTCATTCCTTGTTAAGAACATCAAAGCTACCATCCTAGAGAAACAAAAGTAGTAAGGAGTTCCAATAGTAGCTCTATGCCTCCACACATCGTAGGAACATACTTGTAGTGTATATAATGATCTAAACGGACCCATACTTAGCTAAACATGCATTAGGTTCTCCACGAGACTATGAGGAGAAACATGTGTGACATGATTCTCATTCCTTGTTAGGAACATCAAAATTACCATCCGAGGGAAACAAAAGTAGTAAGGAGTCCCAATCTTTGCTCTATGCCTCCACACATTGTGGGAACATACTTGTAGTGTATATAATGAGCTAGACTGACCCATACTTAGCCAAACATGCATTAGGTTCTCCACGGGACTATGAGGAGCAACATGTGTGACAAGATTCTGATTCCTTGTTAGGAACATCAAAGCTACCATCCTAGAGAAACGAAAATAGTAAAGAGTCCCAATCGTAGCTCTATGCCCCCACACATTGTAGGAACATACTTGTAGTGTATACAATGATGTAGACGGACCCATACTTAGCCAACCATGCATTTGGTTCTCCACAGCACTATGTGGAGCAACATGTGTGACATGATTCTCATTCCTTGTTAGGAACATCAAAGGTACCATCCTAGAGAAACAGAAGTAGTAAAGAGTCCCAATCGTCGCTCTATACCTCCACACATTGTAGAAACATACTTGTAGTGTATATAATGATCTAGACAGACCCATACTTACCTAAACATGCATTTGGTTCTCCACGGGACTATGAGGAGCAACATGTGTGACAGGATTCTCATTCCTTGGGAGGAACATCAAAACTACCATCCTAGAGAAATAGAAGTAGTAAGGAATCCCAATCGTAGCTCTATGCCTCCACACATTGTAGGAACATACTTGTAGTGTATATAATGAGCTAGACTGACCCATACTTAGCCAAACATGCATTAGGTTCTCCACGGGACTATGAGGAGCAACATGTGTGACATGATTCTCATTCCTTGTTAGGAACATCAAAGCTACCATCCTAGAGAAACAGAACTAGTAAGGAGTTCCAATAGTAGCTCTATGCCTCCACATATTGTAGGAACATACTTGTAGTGTATATAATGATCTAGACGGACCCGTACTTACCCAAACATGCATTAGGTTCTCCACGGGACTATGAGAAGCAACATGTGTGACATGATTCTCATTCATTTTTAAGAACATCAAAGGTACCATCCTAGAGAAACGGAAGTAGTAAAGAGTCCCAATTGTCGCTCTATAACTCCACACATTGTAGGAACATACTTGTAGTGTATATAATGATCAATACAGACCCATACTTACCCAAACATGCATTAGGTTCTCCACGGGACTATGAGGAGAAACATGTGTGACATGATTCTCATTCCTTGTTAGTAACATCAAAACTACCATCCGAGGGAAACAAATGTAGTAAGGAGTCCCAATCGTAGCTCTATGCCTCCACACATTGTAGGAACATACTTGTAGTGTATATAATGAGCTAG
This sequence comes from Erythrophleum ivorense, assembly GCA_026724425.1. Taxonomy (NCBI): domain Eukaryota; kingdom Viridiplantae; phylum Streptophyta; class Magnoliopsida; order Fabales; family Fabaceae; genus Erythrophleum; species Erythrophleum ivorense. The sequence continues at coordinate 8,707,448 of JAIUCV010000066.1, read as the reverse complement.
ACTGACCCATACTTAGCCAAACATGCATTAGGTTCTCCACGGGACTATGAGGAGCAACATGTGTCACATGATTCTCATTCCTTCTTAGGAACATCAAAGCTACCATCCTAGATGAACGAAAATAGTAAAGAGTCCCAATCTTAGTTCTATGCCCCCACACATTGTAGTAACATACTTGTAGTGTATATAATGATGTAGACGGACCCATACTTAGCCAACCATGCATTAGGTTCTCCACAGGACTATGTGGAGCAACATGTGTGACATGATTCTCATTCCTTGTTAGGAACATCAAAGGTACCATCCTAGAGAAACGGAAGTAGTAAGGAGTTCCAATAGTAGCTCTATGCCTCCACACATTGTAGGAACATACTTGTAGTGTATATAATGATCTAGACGGACCCGTACTTACCCAAACATGCATTAGGTTCTCCACGGGACTATGAGAAGCAACATGTGTGACATGATTCTCATTCCTTGTTAGGAACATCAAAGGTACCATCCTAGAGAAACAAAAGTAGTAAAGAGTCCCAATTGTCGCCCTATAACTCCACACATTGTAGGAACATACTTGTAGTGTATATAATGATCAATACAGACCCATACTTACCCAAACATGCATTAGGTTCTCCACGGGACTATGAGGAGAAACATGTGTGACATGATTCTCATTCCTTGGGAGGAACATCAAAACTACCATACTAGGGAAACAGAAGTAGTAAGGAGTCCTAATCGTATCTCTATGCCTCCACACATTGTAGGAACATACTTGTAGTGTATATAATGATGTAGACGGACCCATACTTAGCCAACCATGCATTAGGTTCTCCACGGGACTATGTGGAGCAACATGTGTGACATGATTCTCATTCCTTGTTAGGAACATCAAAGGCACCATCCTAGAGAAACGGAAGTAGTAAAGAGTCCCAATCGTCGCTCTATACCTCCACACATTGTAGAAACATACTTGTAGTGTATATAATGATCTAGACGGACCCGTACTTACCCAAACATGCATTAGGTTCTCCACAGGACTATGAGAAGCAACATGTGTGACATGATTCTCATTCCTTGTTAGGAACATCAAAGCGACCATCCTAGCGAAACGGAAGTAGTAAGGAGTTCCAATAGTAGCTCTATGCCTCCACACATTGTAGGAACATACTTGTAGTGTATATAATGATCTAGACTGACCCATACTTAGGCAAACATGCATTAGGTTCTCCACGGGACTTTGAGGAGCAACATGTGTGACATGATCCTCAATCCTTGTTAAGAACATCAAAGCTACCATCCTAGAGAAACAAAAGTAGTAAGGAGTTCCAATAGTAGCTCTATGCCTCCACACATCGTAGGAACATACTTGTAGTGTATATAATGATCTAAACGGACCCATACTTAGCTAAACATGCATTAGGTTCTCCACGAGACTATGAGGAGAAACATGTGTGACATGATTCTCATTCCTTGTTAGGAACATCAAAATTACCATCCGAGGGAAACAAAAGTAGTAAGGAGTCCCAATCTTTGCTCTATGCCTCCACACATTGTGGGAACATACTTGTAGTGTATATAATGAGCTAGACTGACCCATACTTAGCCAAACATGCATTAGGTTCTCCACGGGACTATGAGGAGCAACATGTGTGACAAGATTCTGATTCCTTGTTAGGAACATCAAAGCTACCATCCTAGAGAAACGAAAATAGTAAAGAGTCCCAATCGTAGCTCTATGCCCCCACACATTGTAGGAACATACTTGTAGTGTATATAATGATGTAGACGGACCCATACTTAGCCAACCATGCATTAGGTTCTCCACAGGACTATGTGGAGCAACATGTGTGACATGATTCTCATTCCTTGTTAGGAACATCAAAGGTACCATCCTAGAGAAACGGAAGTAGTAAAGAGTCCCAATCGTCGCTCTATACCTCCACACATTGTAGAAACATACTTGTAGTGTATATAATGATCTAGACAGACCCATACTTATCTAAACATGCATTAGGTTCTCCACGGGACAATGAGGAGCAACATGTGTGACATGATTCTCATTCCTTGGGAGGAACATCAAAGGTACCATCCTAGAGAAACAGAAGTAGTAAAGAGTCCCAATCGTCGCTCTATACCTCCACACATTGTAGGAACATACTTGTAGTGTATATAATGATCAATACAGACCCATACTTACCCAAATATGCATTAGGTTCTTCACGGGACTATGAGGAGAAACATGTGTGACATGATTCTCATTCCTTGTTAGGAACAACAAAACTACCGTCCGAGGGAAACAAAAGTAGTAAGGAGTCCCAATCGTAGCTCTATGCCTCCACACATTGTAGGAACATACTTGTAGTGTATATAATGAGCTAGACTGACCCATACTTAGCCAAACATGCATTAGGTTCTCCACGGGACTATGAGGAGCAACATGTGTGACATGATTCTCATTCCTTGTTAGGAACATCAAAGCTACCATCCTAGAGAAACGAAAATAGTAATGAGTCCCAATCGTAGCTCTATGCCCCCACACATTGTAGGAACATACTTGTAGTGTATATAATGATGTAGACGGACCCATACTTAGCCAACCATGCATTAGGTTCTCCACAGGACTATGTGGAGCAACATGTGTGACATGATTCTCATTCCTTGTTAGGAACATCAAAGGTACCATCCTAGAGAAACGGAAGTAGTAAAGAGTCCCAATCGTTGCTCTATACCTCCACACATTGTAGGAACATACTTGTAGTGTATATAATGATCTAGACGGACCCGTACTTACCCAAACATGCATTAGGTTCTCCACGGGACTATGAGAAGCAACATGTGTGACATGATTCTCATTCCTTGTTAGGAACATCAAAGCTACCATCCTAGAGAAACGAAAATAGTAAAGAGTCCCAATCGTAGCTCTATGCCCCCACACATTGTAGGAACATACTTGTAGTGTATATAATGATGTAGACGGACCCATACTTAGCCAACCATGCATTAGGTTCTCCACAGGACTATGTGGAGCAACATGTGTGACATGATTCTCATTCCTTGTTAGGAACATCAAAGTTACCATCCTAGAGAAACGGAAGTAGTAAAGATTCCCAATCGTTGCTCTATACCACCACACATTGTAGAAACATACTTGTAGTGTATATAATGATCTAGACAGACCCATACTTACCTAAACATGCATTAGGTTCTCCACGGGACTATGAGGAGCAACATGTGTGACATGATTCTCATTCCTTGGGAGGAACATCAAAACTACCAACCTAGAGAAACAGAAGTAGTAAGGAATCCCAATCGTAGGTCTATGCCTCCACACATTGTAGGAACATAACATACTTTTAGTGTATATAATGAGCTAGACTGACCCATAATTAGCCAAACATGCATTACGTTCTCCACGGGACTATGAGGAGCAACATGTGTGACATGATTCTCATTCCTTGTTAGGAACATCAAAGCTACCATCCTAGAGAAACAGAAGTAGTAAGGAGTTCCAATAGTAGCTCTATGCCTCCACACATTGTAGGAACATACTTGTAGTGTATATAATGATCTAGACGGACCCGTACTTACCCAAACATGCATTAGGTTCTCCACGGGACTATGAGAAGCAACATGTGTGACATGATTCTCATTCCTTGTTAGGAACATCAAAGCTACCATCCTAGAGAAACGAAAATAGTAAAGAGTCCCAATCGTAGCTCTATGCCCCCACACATTGTAGGAACATACTTGTAGTGTATATAATGATGTAGACGGACCCATACTTAGCCAACCATGCATTAGGTTCTCCACAGGACTATGTGGAGCAACATGTGTGACATGATTCTCATTCCTTGTTAGGAACATCAAAGGTACCATCCTAGAGAAACGGAAGTAGTAAAGAGTCCCAATCGTTGCTCTATACCTCCACACATTGTAGAAACATACTTGTAGTGTATATAATGATCAGGACAGACCCATACTTACCTAAACATGCATTAGGTTCTCCACGTGACTATGAGAAGCAACATGTGTGACATGATTCTATTTCCTTGTTAGGAACATCAAAGCTACCATCCTAGAGAAACGAAAATAGTAAAGAGTCCCAATCGTAGCTCTATGCCCCCACACATTGTAGGAACATACTTGTAGTGTATATAATGATGTAGACGGACCCATACTTAGCCAACCATGCATTAGGTTCTCCACGGGACAATGAGGAGCAACATGTGTGACATGATTCTCATTCCTTGGGAGGAACATCAAAGGTACCATCCTAGAGAAACGGAAGTAGTAAAGAGTCCCAATCGTCGCTCTATACCTCCACACATTGTTGGAACATACTTGTAGTGTATATAATGATCAATACAGACCCATACTTACCCAAATATGCATTAGGTTCTCCACGGGACTATGAGGAGAAACATGTGTGACATGATTCTCATTCCTTGTTAGGAACAACAAAACTACAGTCCGAGGGAAACAAAAGTAGTAAGGAGTCCCAATCGTAGCTCTATGCCTCCACACATTGTAGGAACATACTTGTAGTGTATATAATGAGCTAGACTGACCCATACTTAGCCAAACATGCATTAGGTTCTCCACGGGACTATGAGGAGCAACATGTGTGACATGATTCTCATTCCTTGTTAGGAACATCAAAGCTACCATCCTAGAGAAACGAAAATAGTAATGAGTCCCAATCGTAGCTCTATGCCCCCACACATTGTAGGAACATACTTGTAGTGTATATAATGATGTAGACGGACCCATACTTGGCCAACCATGCATTAGGTTCTCCACAGGACTATGTGGAGCAACATGTGTGACATGATTCTCATTCCTTGTTAGGAACATCAAAGGTACCATCCTAGAGAAACGGAAGTAGTAAAGAGTCCCAATCGTTGCTCTATACCTCCACACATTGTAGGAACATACTTGTAGTGTATATAATGATCTAGACGGACCCGTACTTACCCAAACATGCATTAGGTTCTCCACGGGACTATGAGAAGCAACATGTGTGACATGATTCTCATTCCTTGTTAGGAACATCAAAGCTACCATCCTAGAGAAACGAAAATAGTAAAGAGTCCCAATCGTAGCTCTATGCCCCCACACATTGTAGGAACATACTTGTAGTGTATATAATGATGTAGATGGACCCATACTTAGCCAACCATGCATTAGGTTCTCCACAGGACTATGTGGAGCAACATGTGTGACATGATTCTCATTCCTTGTTAGGAACATCAAAGTTACCATCCTAGAGAAACGGAAGTAGTAAAGATTCCCAATCGTTGCTCTATACCACCACACATTGTAGAAACATACTTGTAGTGTATATAATGACCTAGACAGACCCATACTTACCTAAAAATGCATTAGGTTCTCCACGGGACTATGAGGAGCAACATGTGTGACATGATTCTCATTCCTTGGGAGGAACATCAAAACTACCAACCTAGAGAAACAGAAGTAGTAAGGAATCCCAATCGTAGCTCTATGCCTCCACACATTGTAGGAACATACTTTTAGTGTATATAATGAGCTAGACTGACCCATAATTAGCCAAACATGCATTACGTTCTCCACGGGACTATGAGGAGCAACATGTGTGACATGATTCTCATTCCTTGTTAGGAACATCAAAGCTACCATCCTAGAGAAACAGAAGTAGTAAGGAGTTCCAATAGTAGCTCTATGCCTCCACACATTGTAGGAACATACTTGTAGTGTATATAATGATCTAGACGGACCCGTACTTACCCAAACATGCATCAGGTTCTCCACGGGACTATGAGAAGCAACATGTGTGACATGATTCTCATTCCTTGTTAGGAACATCAAAGCTACCATCCTAGAGAAACGAAAATAGTTAAGAGTCCCAATCGTAGCTCTATGCCCCCACACATTGTAGGAACATACTTGTAGTGTATATAATGATGTAGACGGACCCGTACTTAGCCAACCATGCATTAGGTTCTCCACAGGACTATGTGGAGCAACATGTGTGACATGATTCTCATTCCTTGTTAGGAACATCAAAGGTACCATCCTAGAGAAACGGAAGTAGTAAAGAGTCCCAATCGTTGCTCTATACCTCCACACATTGTAGAAACATACTTGTAGTGTATATAATGATCACGACAGACCCATATTTACCTAAACATGCATTAGGTTCTCCACGTGACTATGAGGAGCAACATGTGTGACATGATTCTCATTCCTTGGGAGGAACATCAAAACTACCAACCTAGAGAAACAGAAGTACTAAGGAATCCCAATCGTAGCTCTATGCCTCCACACATTGTAGGAACATACTTTTAGTGTATATAATGAGCTAGACTGACCCATACTTAGCCAAACATGCATTAGGTTCTCCACGGGACTATGAGGAGAAACATGTGTGACATGATTCTCATTCCTTGTTAGGAACATCAAAGCTACCATCCTAGAGAAACAGAAGTAGTAAGGAGTTCCAATAGTAGCTCTATGCCTCCACACATTGTAGGAACATACTTGTAGTGTATATAATGATCTAGACGGACCCGTACTTACCCAAACATGCATTAGGTTCTCCACGGGACTATGAGAAGCAACATGTGTGACATGATTCTCATTCCTTGTTAGGAACATCAAAGCTACCATCCTAGAGAAACGGAAGTAGTAAGGAGTTCCAATAGTAGCTCTATGCCTCCACACATTGTAGGAACATACTTGTAGTATATATAATGATCTAGACTGACCCATACTTAGCCAAACATGCATTAGGTTCTCCACGGGACTCTGAGGAGCAACATGTGTGACATGATCCTCATTCCTTGTTAAGAACATCAAAGCTACGATCCTAGAGAAACAAAAGTAGTAAGGAGTTCCAATAGTAGCTCTATGCCTCCACACATCGTACGAACATACTTGTAGTGTATATAATGATCTAAACGGACCCATACTTAGCCAAACATGCATTTGGTTCTCCACGGGAATATGAGGAGCAACATGTGTGACATGACTCTCATCCCTTGTTAGGAACATCAAAGCTACCATCTTAGAGAAACGGAAGTAGTAAGGAATCCCAATCGTCGCTCTATACCTTCAAACATTGTAGGAACATACTTGTACTGTATATAATGATCAATACAGACCCATACTTACCCAAACATGCATTAGGTTCTCCACGGGACTATGAGGAGAAACATGTGTGACATGATTCTCATTCCTTGTTAGGAACATCAAAACTACCATCCGAGGGAAACAAATGTAGTAAGGAGTCCCAATCGTAGCTCTATGCCTCCACACATTGTAGGAACATACTTGTAGTGTATATAATGAGCTAGACTGACCCATACTTAGCCAAACATGCATTAGGTTCTCCACGGGACTATGAGGAGCAACATGTGTCACATGATTCTCATTCCTTGTTAGGAACATCAAAGCTACTATCCTAGAGGAACGAAAATAGTAAAGCGTCCCAATCGTAGCTCTATGCCCCCACACATTGTAGGAACATACTTGTAGTGTATACAATGATGTAGACGGACCCATACTTAGCCAACCATGCATTAGGTTCTCCACAGGACTATGTGGAGCAACATGTGTGACATGATTCTCATTCTAATCCCTTTAGGAACATCAAAGGTACCATCCTAGAGAAACGGAAGTAGTAAAGAGTCCCAATCGTCGCTCTATACCTCCACACATTGTAGAAACATACTTGTAGTGTATATAATGATCTAGACAGACCCATACTTACCTAAACATGCATTTGGTTCTCCACGGGACTATGAGGAGCAACATGTGTGACAGGATTCTCATTCCTTGGGAGGAACATCAAAACTACCATCCTAGAGAAATAGAAGTAGTAAGGAATCCCAATCGTAGCTCTATGCCTCCACACATTGTAGGAACATACTTGTAGTGTATATAATGAGCTAGACTGACCCATACTTAGCCAAACATGCATTAGGTTCTCCACGGGACTATGAGGAGCAACATGTGTGACATGATTCTCATTCCTTGTTAGGAACATCAAAGCTACCATCCTAGAGAAACGAAAATAGTAAAGAGTCCCAATCGTAGCCCTATGCCCCCACACATTGTAGGAACATACTTGTAGTGTATATAATGATGTAGACGGACCCATACTTACCTAAACATGCATTAGGTTCTCCACGGGACTATGAGGAGCAACATGTGTGACATGATTCTCATTCCTTGGGAGGAACATCAAAACTACCAACCTAGAGAAACATAAGTAGTAAGGAATCCCAATCGTAGCTCAATGCCTCCACACATTGTAGGAACATACTTGTAGTGTATATAATGAGCTAGACTGACCCATACTTAGCCAAACATGCATTAGGTTCTCCACGGGACTATGAGGAGCAACATGTGTGACATGATTCTCATTCCTTGTTAGGAACATCAAAGCTACCATCCTAGAGAAACAGAAGTAGTAAGGAGTTCCAATAGTAGCTCTATGCCGCCACACATTGTAGGAACATACTTGTAGTATATATAATGATCTAGACGGACATGTACTTACCCAAACATGCATGAGGTTCTCCACGGGACTATGAGGAGCAACATGTGTGGCATGATCCTCATTCCTTGTTAAGAACATCAAAGCTACCATCCTAGAGAAACAAAAGTAGTAAGGAGTTCCAATAGTAACTCTATGCCTCCACACATCGTACGAACATACTTGTAGTGTATATAATGATCTAGACTGACCCATACTTAGCCAAACATGCATTAGGTTCTCCACGGGACTATGAGGAGCAACATGTGTGACATGATTCTCATTCCTTGTTAGGAACATCAAAGCTACCATCCTAGAGAAACAGAACTAGTAAGGAGTTCCAATAGTAGCTCTATGCCTCCACACATTGTAGGAACATACTTGTAGTGTATATAATGATCTAGACGGACCCGTACTTACCCAAACATGCATTAGGTTCTCCACGGGACTATGAGAAGCAACATGTGTGACATGATTCTCATTCATTTTTAAGAACATCAAAGGTACCATCCTAGAGAAACGGAAGTAGTAAAGAGTCCCAATTGTCGCTCTATAACTCCTTACATTGTAGGAACATACTTGTAGTGTATATAATGATCAATACAGACCCATAATTACCCAAACATGCATTAGGTTCTCCACGGGACTATGAGGAGAAACATGTGTGACATGATTCTCATTCCTTGTTAGTAACATCAAAACTACCATCCGAGGGAAACAAATATAGTAAGGAGTCCCAATCGTAGCTCTATGCCTCCACACATTGTAGGAACATACTTGTAGTGTATATAATGAGCTAGACTGACCCATACTTAGCCAAACATGCATTAGGTTCTCCACGGGACTATGAGGAGCAACATGTGTCACATGATTCTCATTCCTTCTTAGGAACATCAAAGCTACCATCCTAGAGGAACGAAAATAGTAAAGAGTCCCAATCTTAGCTCTATGCCCCCACACATTGTAGGAACATACTTGTAGTGTATATAATGATGTAGACGGACCCATACTTAGCCAACCATGCATTAGGTTCTCCACGGGACTATGTGGAGCAACATGTGTGACATGATTCTCATTCCTTGTTAGGAACATCAAAGGCACCATCCTAGAGAAACGGAAGTAGTAAAGAGTCCCAATCGTCGCTCTATACCTCCACACATTGTAGAAACATACTTGTAGTGTATATAATGATCTAGACGGACCCGTACTTACCCAAACATGCATTAGGTTCTCCACGGGACTATGAGAAGCAACATGTGTGACATGATTCTTATTCATTTTTAAGAACATCAAAGGTACCATCCTAGAGAAACGGAAGTAGTAAAGAGTCCCAATTGTCGCTCTATAACTCCTTACATTGTAGGAACATACTTGTAGTGTATATAATGATCAATACAGACCCATAATTACCCAAACATGCATTAGGTTCTCCACGGGACTATGAGGAGAAACATGTGTGACATGATTCTCATTCCTTGTTAGTAACATCAAAACTACCATCCGAGGGAAACAAATATAGTAAGGAGTCCCAATCGTAGCTCTATGCCTCCACACATTGTAGGAACATACTTGTAGTGTATATAATGAGCTAGACTGACCCATACTTAGCCAAACATGCATTAGGTTCTCCACGGGACTATGAGGAGCAACATGTGTCACATGATTCTCATTCCTTCTTAGGAACATCAAAGCTACCATCCTAGAGGAACGAAAATAGTAAAGAGTCCCAATCTTAGCTCTATGCCCCCACACATTGTAGTAACATACTTGTAGTGTATATAATGATGTAGACGGACCCATACTTAGCCAACCATGCATTAGGTTCTCCACAGGACTATGTGGAGCAACATGTGTGACATGATTCTCATTCCTTGTTAGGAACATCAAAGGTACCATCCTAAAGAAACGGAAGTAGTAAGGAGTTCCAATAGTAGCTCTATGCCTCCACACATTGTAGGAACATACTTGTAGTGTATATAATGATCTAGACGGACCCGTACTTACCCAAACATGCATTAGGTTCTCCACGGGACTATGAGAAGCAACATGTGTGACATGATTCTCATTCCTTGTTAGGAACATCAAAGGTACCATCCTAGAGAAACAAAAGTAGTAAAGAGTCCCAATTGTCGCCCTATAACTCCACACATTGTAGGAACATACTTGTAGTGTATATAATGATCAATACAGACCCATACTTACCCAAACATGCATTAGGTTCTCCACGGGACTATGAGGAGCAACATGTGTGACATGATTCTCATTCCTTGTTAGGAACATCAAAGCTACCATCCTAGAGAAACGAAAATAGTAAAGAGTCCCAATCGTAGCCCTATGCCCCCACACATTGTAGGAACATACTTGTAGTGTATATAATGATGTAGACGGACCCATACTTACCTAAACATGCATTAGGTTCTCCACGGGACTATGAGGAGCAACATGTGTGACATGATTCTCATTCCTTGGGAGGAACATCAAAACTACCAACCTAGAGAAACATAAGTAGTAAGGAATCCCAATCGTAGCTCAATGCCTCCACACATTGTAGGAACATACTTGTAGTGTATATAATGAGCTAGACTGACCCATACTTAGCCAAACATGCATTAGGTTCTCCACGGGACTATGAGGAGCAACATGTGTGACATGATTCTCATTCCTTGTTAGGAACATCAAAGCTACCATCCTAGAGAAACAGAAGTAGTAAGGAGTTCCAATAGTAGCTCTATGCCGCCACACATTGTAGGAACATACTTGTAGTATATATAATGATCTAGACGGACCTGTACTTACCCAAACATGCATGAGGTTCTCCACGGGACTATGAGGAGCAACATGTGTGGCATGATCCTCATTCCTTGTTAAGAACATCAAAGCTACCATCCTAGAGAAACAAAAGTAGTAAGGAGTTCCAATAGTAACTCTATGCCTCCACACATCGTACGAACATACTTGTAGTGTATATAATGATCTAGACTGACCCATACTTAGCCAAACATGCATTAGGTTCTCCACGGGACTATGAGGAGCAACATGTGTGACATGATTCTCATTCCTTGTTAGGAATATCAAAGCTACCATCCTAGAGAAACAGAACTAGTAAGGAGTTCCAATAGTAGCTCTATGCCTCCACACATTGTAGGAACATACTTGTAGTGTATATAATGATCTAGACGGACCCGTACTTACCCAAACATGCATTAGGTTCTCCACGGGACTATGAGAAGCAACATGTGTGACATGATTCTCATTCATTTTTAAGAACATCAAAGGTACCATCCTAGAGAAACGGAAGTAGTAAAGAGTCCCAATTGTCGCTCTATAACTCCTTACATTGTAGGAACATACTTGTAGTGTATATAATGATCAATACAGACCCATAATTACCCAAACATGCATTAGGTTCTCCACGGGACTATGAGGAGAAACATGTGTGACATGATTCTCATTCCTTGTTAGTAACATCAAAACTACCATCCGAGGGAAACAAATATAGTAAGGAGTCCCAATCGTAGCCCTATGCCTCCACACATTGTAGGAACATACTTGTAGTGTATATAATGAGCTAGACTGACCCATACTTAGCCAAACATGCATTAGGTTCTCCACGGGACTATGAGGAGCAACATGTGTCACATGATTCTCATTCCTTCTTAGGAACATCAAAGCTACCATCCTAGAGGAACGAAATTAGTAAAGAGTCCCAATCTTAGCTCTATGCCCCCACACATTGTAGTAACATACTTGTAGTGTATATAATGATGTAGACGGACCCATACTTAGCCAACCATGCATTAGGTTCTCCACAGGACTATGTGGAGCAACATGTGTGACATGATTCTCATTCCTTGTTAGGAACATCAAAGGTACCATCCTAAAGAAACGGAAGTAGTAAGGAGTTCCAATAGTAGCTCTATGCCTCCACACATTGTAGGAACATACTTGTAGTGTATATAATGATCTAGACGGACCCGTACTTACCCAAACATGCATTAGGTTCTCCACGGGACTATGAGAAGCAACATGTGTGACATGATTCTCATTCCTTGTTAGGAACATCAAAGGTACCATCCTAGAGAAACAAAAGTAGTAAAGAGTCCCAATTGTCGCCCTATAACTCCACACATTGTAGGAACATACTTGTAGTGTATATAATGATCAATACAGACCCATACTTACCCAAACATGCATTAGGTTCTCCACGGGACTATGAGGAGAAACATGTGTGACATGATTCTCATTCCTTGGGAGGAACATCAAAACTACCATACTAGGGAAACAGAAGTAGTAAGGAATCCTAATCGTATCTCTATGCCTCCACACATTGTAGGAACATACTTGTAGTGTATATAATGATGTAGACGGACCCATACTTAGCCAACCATGCATTAGGTTCTCCACGGGACTATGTGGAGCAACATGTGTGACATGATTCTCATTCCTTGTTAGGAACATCAAAGGCACCATCCTAGAGAAACGGAAGTAGTAAAGAGTCCCAATCGTCGCTCTATACCTCCACACATTGTAGAAACATACTTGTAGTGTATATAATGATCTAGACGGACCCGTACTTACCAAAACATGCATTAGGTTCTCCACGGGACTATGAGAAGCAACATGTGTGACATGATTCTCATTCCTTGTTAGGAACATCAAAGCGACCATCCTAGCGAAACGGAAGTTGTAAGGAGTTCCAATAGTAGCTCTATGCCTCCACACATTGTAGGAACATACTTGTAGTGTATATAATGATCTAGACTGACCCATACTTAGGCAAACATGCATTAGGTTCTCCACGGGACTCTGAGGAGCAACATGTGTGACATGATCCTCATTCCTTGTTAAGAACATCAAAGCTACCATCCTAGATAAACAAAAGTAGTAAGGAGTTCCAATAGTAGCTCTATGCCTCCACACATCGTAGGAACATACTTGTAGTGTATATAATGATCTAAACGGACCCATACTTAGCTAAACATGCATTAGGTTCTCCACGGGACTATGAGGAGCAACATGTGTGACATGACTCTCATCCCTTGTTAGGAACATCAAAGCTACCATCTTAGAGAAACGGAAGTATTAAGGAGTCCCAATCGTCGCTCTATACCTTCACACATTGTAGGAACATACTTGTAGTGTATATAATGATCAATACAGACCCATACTTACCCAAACATGCATTAGGTTCTCCACGAGACTATGAGGAGAAACATGTGTGACATGATTCTCATTCCTTGTTAGGAACATCAAAATTACCATCCGAGGGAAACAAAAGTAGTAAGGAGTCCCAATCGTAGCTCTATGCCTCCACACATTGTGGGAACATACTTGTAGTGTATATAATGAGCTAGACTGACCCATACTTAGACAAACATGCATTAGGTTCTCCACGGGACTATGAGGAGCAACATGTGTGACAAGATTCTGATTCCTTGTTAGGAACATCAAAGCTACCATCCTAGAGAAACGAAAATAGTAAAGAGTCCCAATCGTAGCTCTATGCCCCCACACATTGTAGGAACATACTTGTAGTGTATATAATGATGTAGACGGACCCATACTTAATTAGCCAACCATGCATTAGGTTCTCCACAGGACTATGTGGAGCAACATGTGTGACATGATTCTCATTCCTTGTTAGGAACATCAAAGGTACCATCCTAGAGAAACGGAAGTAGTAAAGAGTCCCAATCGTCGCTCTATACCTCCACACATTGTAGAAACATACTTGTAGTGTGTATAATGATCTAGACAGACCCATACTTATCTAAACATGCATTAGGTTCTCCACGGGACAATGAGAAGCAACATGTGTGACATGATTCTCATTCCTTGGGAGGAACATCAAAGGTACCATCCTAGAGAAACGGAAGTAGTAAAGAGTCCCAATCGTCGCTCTATACCTCCACACATTGTAGGAACATACTTGTAGTGTATATCATGATCAATACAGACCCATACTTACCCAAACATGCATTAGGTTCTCCACGGGACTATGAGGAGAAACATGTGTGACATGATTCTCATTCCTTGTTAGGAACAACAAAACTACCGTCCGAGGGAAACAAAAGTAGTAAGGAGTCCCAATCGTAGCTCTATGCCTCCACACATTGTAGGAACATACTTGTAGTGTATATAATGAGCTAGACTGACCCATACTTAGCCAAACATGCATTAGGTTCTCCACGGGACTATGAGGAGCAACATGTGTGACATGATTCTCATTCCTTGTTAGGAACATCAAAGCTACCATCCTAGAGAAACGAAAATAGTAAAGAGTCCCAATCGTAGCCCTATGCCCCCACACATTGTAGGAACATACTTGTAGTGTATATAATGATGTAGACGGACCCATACTTACCTAAACATGCATTAGGTTCTCCACGGGACTATGAGGAGCAACATGTGTGACATGATTCTCATTCCTTGGGAGGAACATCAAAACTACCAACCTAGAGAAACATAAGTAGTAAGGAATCCCAATCGTAGCTCAATGCCTCCACACATTGTAGGAACATACTTGTAGTGTATATAATGAGCTAGACTGACCCATACTTAGCCAAACATGCATTAGGTTCTCCACGGGACTATGAGGAGCAACATGTGTGACATGATTCTCATTCCTTGTTAGGAACATCAAAGCTACCATCCTAGAGAAACAGAAGTAGTAAGGAGTTCCAATAGTAGCTCTATGCCGCCACACATTGTAGGAACATACTTGTAGTATATATAATGATCTAGACGGACCTGTACTTACCCAAACATGCATGAGGTTCTCCACGGGACTATGAGGAGCAACATGTGTGGCATGATCCTCATTCCTTGTTAAGAACATCAAAGCTACCATCCTAGAGAAACAAAAGTAGTAAGGAGTTCCAATAGTAACTCTATGCCTCCACACATCGTACGAACATACTTGTAGTGTATATAATGATCTAGACTGACCCATACTTAGCCAAACATGCATTAGGTTCTCCACGGGACTATGAGGAGCAACATGTGTGACATGATTCTCATTCCTTGTTAGGAACATCAAAGCTACCATCCTAGAGAAACAGAACTAGTAAGGAGTTCCAATAGTAGCTCTATGCCTCCACACATTGTAGGAACATACTTGTAGTGTATATAATGATCTAGACGGACCCGTACTTACCCAAACATGCATTAGGTTCTCCACGGGACTATGAGAAGCAACATGTGTGACATGATTCTCATTCATTTTTAAGAACATCAAAGGTACCATCCTAGAGAAACGGAAGTAGTAAAGAGTCCCAATTGTCGCTCTATAACTCCTTACATTGTAGGAACATACTTGTAGTGTATATAATGATCAATACAGACCCATAATTACCCAAACATGCATTAGGTTCTCCACGGGACTATGAGGAGAAACATGTGTGACATGATTCTCATTCCTTGTTAGTAACATCAAAACTACCATCCGAGGGAAACAAATATAGTAAGGAGTCCCAATCGTAGCTCTATGCCTCCACACATTGTAGGAACATACTTGTAGTGTATATAATGAGCTAGACTGACCCATACTTAGCCAAACATGCATTAGGTTCTCCACGGGACTATGAGGAGCAACATGTGTCACATGATTCTCATTCCTTCTTAGGAACATCAAAGCTACCATCCTAGAGGAACGAAAATAGTAAAGAGTCCCAATCTTAGCTCTATGCCCCCACACATTGTAGGAACATACTTGTAGTGTATATAATGATGTAGACGGACCCATACTTAGCCAACCATGCATTAGGTTCTCCACGGGACTATGTGGAGCAACATGTGTGACATGATTCTCATTCCTTGTTAGGAACATCAAAGGCACCATCCTAGAGAAACGGAAGTAGTAAAGAGTCCCAATCGTCGCTCTATACCTCCACACATTGTAGAAACATACTTGTAGTGTATATAATGATCTAGACGGACCCGTACTTACCAAAACATGCATTAGGTTCTCCACGGGACTATGAGAAGCAACATGTGTGACATGATTCTCATTCCTTGTTAGGAACATCAAAGCGACCATCCTAGCGAAACGGAAGTTGTAAGGAGTTCCAATAGTAGCTCTATGCCTCCACACATTGTAGGAACATACTTGTAGTGTATATAATGATCTAGACTGACCCATACTTAGGCAAACATGCATTAGGTTCTCCACGGGACTCTGAGGAGCAACATGTGTGACATGATCCTCATTCCTTGTTAAGAACATCAAAGCTACCATCCTAGAGAAACAAAAGTAGTAAGGAGTTCCAATAGTAGCTCTATGCCTCCACACATCGTAGGAACATACTTGTAGTGTATATAATGATCTAAACGGACCCATACTTAGCTAAACATGCATTAGGTTCTCCACGGGACTATGAGGAGCAACATGTGTGACATGATTCTCATTCCTTGTTAGGAACATCAAAGGCACCATCCTAGAGAAACGGAAGTAGTAAAGAGTCCCAATCGTCGCTCTATACCTCCACACATTGTAGAAACATACTTGTAGTGTATATAATGATCTAGACGGACCCGTACTTACCAAAACATGCATTAGGTTCTCCACGGGACTATGAGAAGCAACATGTGTGACATGATTCTCATTCCTTGTTAGGAACATCAAAGCGACCATCCTAGCGAAACGGAAGTTGTAAGGAGTTCCAATAGTAGCTCTATGCCTCCACACATTGTAGGAACATACTTGTAGTGTATATAATGATCTAGACTGACCCATACTTAGGCAAACATGCATTAGGTTCTCCACGGGACTCTGAGGAGCAACATGTGTGACATGATCCTCATTCCTTGTTAAGAACATCAAAGCTACCATCCTAGAGAAACAAAAGTAGTAAGGAGTTCCAATAGTAGCTCTATGCCTCCACACATCGTAGGAACATACTTGTAGTGTATATAATGATCTAAACGGACCCATACTTAGCTAAACATGCATTAGGTTCTCCACGGGACTATGAGGAGCAACATGTGTGACATGACTCTCATCCCTTGTTAGGAACATCAAAGCTACCATCTTAGAGAAACGGAAGTATTAAGGAGTCCCAATCGTCGCTCTATACCTTCACACATTGTAGGAACATACTTGTAGTGTATATAATGATCAATACAGACCCATACTTACCCAAACATGCATTAGGTTCTCCACGAGACTATGAGGAGAAACATGTGTGACATGATTCTCATTCCTTGTTAGGAACATCAAAATTACCATCCGAGGGAAACAAAAGTAGTAAGGAGTCCCAATCGTAGCTCTATGCCTCCACACATTGTGGGAACATACTTGTAGTGTATATAATGAGCTAGACTGACCCATACTTAGACAAACATGCATTAGGTTCTCCACGGGACTATGAGGAGCAACATGTGTGACAAGATTCTGATTCCTTGTTAGGAACATCAAAGCTACCATCCTAGAGAAACGAAAATAGTAAAGAGTCCCAATCGTAGCTCTATGCCCCCACACATTGTAGGAACATACTTGTAGTGTATATAATGATGTAGACGGACCCATACTTAATTAGCCAACCATGCATTAGGTTCTCCACAGGACTATGTGGAGCAACATGTGTGACATGATTCTCATTCCTTGTTAGGAACATCAAAGGTACCATCCTAGAGAAACGGAAGTAGTAAAGAGTCCCAATCGTCGCTCTATACCTCCACACATTGTAGAAACATACTTGTAGTGTGTATAATGATCTAGACAGACCCATAATGAGCTAGACTGACCCATACTTAGCCAAACATGCATTAGGTTCTCCACGGGACTATGAGGAGCAACATGTGTGACATGATTCTCATTCCTTGTTAGGAACATCAAAGCTACCATCCTAGAGAAACGAAAATAGTAAAGAGTCCCAATCGTAGCCCTATGCCCCCACACATTGTAGGAACATACTTGTAGTGTATATAATGATGTAGACGGACCCATACTTACCTAAACATGCATTAGGTTCTCCACGGGACTATGAGGAGCAACATGTGTGACATGATTCTCATTCCTTGGGAGGAACATCAAAACTACCAACCTAGAGAAACATAAGTAGTAAGGAATCCCAATCGTAGCTCAATGCCTCCACACATTGTAGGAACATACTTGTAGTGTATATAATGAGCTAGACTGACCCATACTTAGCCAAACATGCATTAGGTTCTCCACGGGACTATGAGGAGCAACATGTGTGACATGATTCTCATTCCTTGTTAGGAACATCAAAGCTACCATCCTAGAGAAACAGAAGTAGTAAGGAGTTCCAATAGTAGCTCTATGCCGCCACACATTGTAGGAACATACTTGTAGTATATATAATGATCTAGACGGACCTGTACTTACCCAAACATGCATGAGGTTCTCCACGGGACTATGAGGAGCAACATGTGTGGCATGATCCTCATTCCTTGTTAAGAACATCAAAGCTACCATCCTAGAGAAACAAAAGTAGTAAGGAGTTCCAATAGTAACTCTATGCCTCCACACATCGTACGAACATACTTGTAGTGTATATAATGATCTAGACTGACCCATACTTAGCCAAACATGCATTAGGTTCTCCACGGGACTATGAGGAGCAACATGTGTGACATGATTCTCATTCCTTGTTAGGAACATCAAAGCTACCATCCTAGAGAAACAGAACTAGTAAGGAGTTCCAATAGTAGCTCTATGCCTCCACACATTGTAGGAACATACTTGTAGTGTATATAATGATCTAGACGGACCCGTACTTACCCAAACATGCATTAGGTTCTCCACGGGACTATGAGAAGCAACATGTGTGACATGATTCTCATTCATTTTTAAGAACATCAAAGGTACCATCCTAGAGAAACGGAAGTAGTAAAGAGTCCCAATTGTCGCTCTATAACTCCTTACATTGTAGGAACATACTTGTAGTGTATATAATGATCAATACAGACCCATAATTACCCAAACATGCATTAGGTTCTCCACGGGACTATGAGGAGAAACATGTGTGACATGATTCTCATTCCTTGTTAGTAACATCAAAACTACCATCCGAGGGAAACAAATATAGTAAGGAGTCCCAATCGTAGCTCTATGCCTCCACACATTGTAGGAACATACTTGTAGTGTATATAATGAGCTAGACTGACCCATACTTAGCCAAACATGCATTAGGTTCTCCACGGGACTATGAGGAGCAACATGTGTCACATGATTCTCATTCCTTCTTAGGAACATCAAAGCTACCATCCTAGAGGAACGAAAATAGTAAAGAGTCCCAATCTTAGCTCTATGCCCCCACACATTGTAGGAACATACTTGTAGTGTATATAATGATGTAGACGGACCCATACTTAGCCAACCATGCATTAGGTTCTCCACGGGACTATGTGGAGCAACATGTGTGACATGATTCTCATTCCTTGTTAGGAACATCAAAGGCACCATCCTAGAGAAACGGAAGTAGTAAAGAGTCCCAATCGTCGCTCTATACCTCCACACATTGTAGAAACATACTTGTAGTGTATATAATGATCTAGACGGACCCGTACTTACCAAAACATGCATTAGGTTCTCCACGGGACTATGAGAAGCAACATGTGTGACATGATTCT
Source organism: Erythrophleum ivorense (assembly GCA_026724425.1). NCBI lineage: Eukaryota > Viridiplantae > Streptophyta > Magnoliopsida > Fabales > Fabaceae > Erythrophleum > Erythrophleum ivorense. The sequence continues at coordinate 8,687,338 of JAIUCV010000066.1, read as the reverse complement.
CATTCCTTGTTAGGAACATCAAAGCGACCATCCTAGCGAAACGGAAGTTGTAAGGAGTTCCAATAGTAGCTCTATGCCTCCACACATTGTAGGAACATACTTGTAGTGTATATAATGATCTAGACTGACCCATACTTAGGCAAACATGCATTAGGTTCTCCACGGGACTCTGAGGAGCAACATGTGTGACATGATCCTCATTCCTTGTTAAGAACATCAAAGCTACCATCCTAGAGAAACAAAAGTAGTAAGGAGTTCCAATAGTAGCTCTATGCCTCCACACATCGTAGGAACATACTTGTAGTGTATATAATGATCTAAACGGACCCATACTTAGCTAAACATGCATTAGGTTCTCCACGGGACTATGAGGAGCAACATGTGTGACATGATTCTCATTCCTTGTTAGGAACATCAAAGGCACCATCCTAGAGAAACGGAAGTAGTAAAGAGTCCCAATCGTCGCTCTATACCTCCACACATTGTAGAAACATACTTGTAGTGTATATAATGATCTAGACGGACCCGTACTTACCAAAACATGCATTAGGTTCTCCACGGGACTATGAGAAGCAACATGTGTGACATGATTCTCATTCCTTGTTAGGAACATCAAAGCGACCATCCTAGCGAAACGGAAGTTGTAAGGAGTTCCAATAGTAGCTCTATGCCTCCACACATTGTAGGAACATACTTGTAGTGTATATAATGATCTAGACTGACCCATACTTAGGCAAACATGCATTAGGTTCTCCACGGGACTCTGAGGAGCAACATGTGTGACATGATCCTCATTCCTTGTTAAGAACATCAAAGCTACCATCCTAGAGAAACAAAAGTAGTAAGGAGTTCCTATAGTAGCTCTATGCCTCCACACATCGTAGGAACATACTTGTAGTGTATATAATGATCTAAACGGACCCATACTTAGCTAAACATGCATTAGGTTCTCCACGGGACTATGAGGAGCAACATGTGTGACATGACTCTCATCCCTTGTTAGGAACATCAAAGCTACCATCTTAGAGAAACGGAAGTATTAAGGAGTCCCAATCGTCGCTCTATACCTTCACACATTGTAGGAACATACTTGTAGTGTATATAATGATCAATACAGACCCATACTTACCCAAACATGCATTAGGTTCTCCACGAGACTATGAGGAGAAACATGTGTGACATGATTCTCATTCCTTGTTAGGAACATCAAAATTACCATCCGAGGGAAACAAAAGTAGTAAGGAGTCCCAATCGTAGCTCTATGCCTCCACACATTGTGGGAACATACTTGTAGTGTATATAATGAGCTAGACTGACCCATACTTAGACAAACATGCATTAGGTTCTCCACGGGACTATGAGGAGCAACATGTGTGACAAGATTCTGATTCCTTGTTAGGAACATCAAAGCTACCATCCTAGAGAAACGAAAATAGTAAAGAGTCCCAATCGTAGCTCTATGCCCCCACACATTGTAGGAACATACTTGTAGTGTATATAATGATGTAGACGGACCCATACTTAATTAGCCAACCATGCATTAGGTTCTCCACAGGACTATGTGGAGCAACATGTGTGACATGATTCTCATTCCTTGTTAGGAACATCAAAGGTACCATCCTAGAGAAACGGAAGTAGTAAAGAGTCCCAATCGTCGCTCTATACCTCCACACATTGTAGAAACATACTTGTAGTGTGTATAATGATCTAGACAGACCCATACTTATCTAAACATGCATTAGGTTCTCCACGGGACTATGAGGAGCAACATGTGTGACATGACTCTCATCCCTTGTTAGGAACATCAAAGCTACCATCTTAGAGAAACGGAAGTATTAAGGAGTCCCAATCGTCGCTCTATACCTTCACACATTGTAGGAACATACTTGTAGTGTATATAATGATCAATACAGACCCATACTTACCCAAACATGCATTAGGTTCTCCACGAGACTATGAGGAGAAACATGTGTGACATGATTCTCATTCCTTGTTAGGAACATCAAAATTACCATCCGAGGGAAACAAAAGTAGTAAGGAGTCCCAATCGTAGCTCTATGCCTCCACACATTGTGGGAACATACTTGTAGTGTATATAATGAGCTAGACTGACCCATACTTAGACAAACATGCATTAGGTTCTCCACGGGACTATGAGGAGCAACATGTGTGACAAGATTCTGATTCCTTGTTAGGAACATCAAAGCTACCATCCTAGAGAAACGAAAATAGTAAAGAGTCCCAATCGTAGCTCTATGCCCCCACACATTGTAGGAACATACTTGTAGTGTATATAATGATGTAGACGGACCCATACTTAATTAGCCAACCATGCATTAGGTTCTCCACAGGACTATGTGGAGCAACATGTGTGACATGATTCTCATTCCTTGTTAGGAACATCAAAGGTACCATCCTAGAGAAACGGAAGTAGTAAAGAGTCCCAATCGTCGCTCTATACCTCCACACATTGTAGAAACATACTTGTAGTGTGTATAATGATCTAGACAGACCCATACTTATCTAAACATGCATTAGGTTCTCCACGGGACAATGAGGAGCAACATGTGTGACATGATTCTCATTCCTTGGGAGGAACATCAAAGGTACCATCCTAGAGAAACGGAAGTAGTAAAGAGTCCCAATCGTCGCTCTATACCTCCACACATTGTAGGAACATACTTGTAGTGTATATCATGATCAATACAGACCCATACTTACCCAAACATGCATTAGGTTCTCCACGGGACTATGAGGAGAAACATGTGTGACATGATTCTCATTCCTTGTTAGGAACAACAAAACTACCGTCCGAGGGAAACAAAAGTAGTAAGGAGTCCCAATCGTAGCTCTATGCCTCCACACATTGTAGGAACATACTTGTAGTGTATATAATGAGCTAGACTGACCCATACTTAGCCAAACATGCATTAGGTTCTCCACGGGACTATGAGGAGCAACATGTGTGACATGATTCTCATTCCTTGTTAGGAACATCAAAGCTACCATCCTAGAGAAACGAAAATAGTAAAGAGTCCCAATCGTAGCCCTATGCCCCCACACATTGTAGGAACATACTTGTAGTGTATATAATGATGTAGACGGACCCATACTTACCTAAACATGCATTAGGTTCTCCACGGGACTATGAGGAGCAACATGTGTGACATGATTCTCATTCCTTGGGAGGAACATCAAAACTACCAACCTAGAGAAACATAAGTAGTAAGGAATCCCAATCGTAGCTCAATGCCTCCACACATTGTAGGAACATACTTGTAGTGTATATAATGAGCTAGACTGACCCATACTTAGCCAAACATGCATTAGGTTCTCCACGGGACTATGAGGAGCAACATGTGTGACATGATTCTCATTCCTTGTTAGGAACATCAAAGCTACCATCCTAGAGAAACAGAAGTAGTAAGGAGTTCCAATAGTAGCTCTATGCCGCCACACATTGTAGGAACATACTTGTAGTATATATAATGATCTAGACGGACCTGTACTTACCCAAACATGCATGAGGTTCTCCACGGGACTATGAGGAGCAACATGTGTGGCATGATCCTCATTCCTTGTTAAGAACATCAAAGCTACCATCCTAGAGAAACAAAAGTAGTAAGGAGTTCCAATAGTAACTCTATGCCTCCACACATCGTACGAACATACTTGTAGTGTATATAATGATCTAGACTGACCCATACTTAGCCAAACATGCATTAGGTTCTCCACGGGACTATGAGGAGCAACATGTGTGACATGATTCTCATTCCTTGTTAGGAACATCAAAGCTACCATCCTAGAGAAACAGAACTAGTAAGGAGTTCCAATAGTAGCTCTATGCCTCCACACATTGTAGGAACATACTTGTAGTGTATATAATGATCTAGACGGACCCGTACTTACCCAAACATGCATTAGGTTCTCCACGGGACTATGAGAAGCAACATGTGTGACATGATTCTCATTCATTTTTAAGAACATCAAAGGTACCATCCTAGAGAAACGGAAGTAGTAAAGAGTCCCAATTGTCGCTCTATAACTCCTTACATTGTAGGAACATACTTGTAGTGTATATAATGATGAATACAGACCCATAATTACCCAAACATGCATTAGGTTCTCCACGGGACTATGAGGAGAAACATGTGTGACATGATTCTCATTCCTTGTTAGTAACATCAAAACTACCATCCGAGGGAAACAAATATAGTAAGGAGTCCCAATCGTAGCTCTATGCCTCCACACATTGTAGGAACATACTTGTAGTGTATATAATGAGCTAGACTGACCCATACTTAGCCAAACATGCATTAGGTTCTCCACGGGACTATGAGGAGCAACATGTGTCACATGATTCTCATTCCTTCTTAGGAACATCAAAGCTACCATCCTAGAGGAACGAAAATAGTAAAGAGTCCCAATCTTAGCTCTATGCCCCCACACATTGTAGGAACATACTTGTAGTGTATATAATGATGTAGACGGACCCATACTTAGCCAACCATGCATTAGGTTCTCCACGGGACTATGTGGAGCAACATGTGTGACATGATTCTCATTCCTTGTTAGGAACATCAAAGGCACCATCCTAGAGAAACGGAAGTAGTAAAGAGTCCCAATCGTCGCTCTATACCTCCACACATTGTAGAAACATACTTGTAGTGTATATAATGATCTAGACGGACCCGTACTTACCAAAACATGCATTAGGTTCTCCACGGGACTATGAGAAGCAACATGTGTGACATGATTCTCATTCCTTGTTAGGAACATCAAAGCGACCATCCTAGCGAAACGGAAGTTGTAAGGAGTTCCAATAGTAGCTCTATGCCTCCACACATTGTAGGAACATACTTGTAGTGTATATAATGATCTAGACTGACCCATACTTAGGCAAACATGCATTAGGTTCTCCACGGGACTCTGAGGAGCAACATGTGTGACATGATCCTCATTCCTTGTTAAGAACATCAAAGCTACCATCCTAGAGAAACAAAAGTATTAAGGAGTTCCAATAGTAGCTCTATGCCTCCACACATCGTAGGAACATACTTGTAGTGTATATAATGATCTAAACGGACCCATACTTAGCTAAACATGCATTAGGTTCTCCACGGGACTATGAGGAGCAACATGTGTGACATGACTCTCATCCCTTGTTAGGAACATCAAAACTACCATCTTAGAGAAACGGAAGTATTAAGGAGTCCCAATCGTCGCTCTATACCTTCACACATTGTAGGAACATACTTGTAGTGTATATAATGATCAATACAGACCCATACTTACCCAAACATGCATTAGGTTCTCCACGAGACTATGAGGAGAAACATGTGTGACATGATTCTCATTCCTTGTTAGGAACATCAAAATTACCATCCGAGGGAAACAAAAGTAGTAAGGAGTCCCAATCGTAGCTCTATGCCTCCACACATTGTGGGAACATACTTGTAGTGTATATAATGAGCTAGACTGACCCATACTTAGACAAACATGCATTAGGTTCTCCACGGGACTATGAGGAGCAACATGTGTGACAAGATTCTGATTCCTTGTTAGGAACATCAAAGCTACCATCCTAGAGAAACGAAAATAGTAAAGAGTCCCAATCGTAGCTCTATGCCCCCACACATTGTAGGAACATACTTGTAGTGTATATAATGATGTAGACGGACCCATACTTAATTAGCCAACCATGCATTAGGTTCTCCACAGGACTATGTGGAGCAACATGTGTGACATGATTCTCATTCCTTGTTAGGAACATCAAAGGTACCATCCTAGAGAAACGGAAGTAGTAAAGAGTCCCAATCGTCGCTCTATACCTCCACACATTGTAGAAACATACTTGTAGTGTGTATAATGATCTAGACAGACCCATACTTATCTAAACATGCATTAGGTTCTCCACGGGACAATGAGGAGCAACATGTGTGACATGATTCTCATTCCTTGGGAGGAACATCAAAGGTACCATCCTAGAGAAACGGAAGTAGTAAAGAGTCCCAATCGTCGCTCTATACCTCCACACATTGTAGGAACATACTTGTAGTGTATATCATGATCAATACAGACCCATACTTACCCAAACATGCATTAGGTTCTCCACAGGACTATGAGGAGCAACATGTGTGACATGATTCTCATTCCTTGTTAGGAACATCAAAGCTACCATCCTAGAGAAACAGAAATAGTAAGGAGTTCCAATAGTAGCTCTATGCCTCCACACATTGTAGGAACATACTTGTAGTGTATATAATGATCTAGACGGACCCGTACTTACCCAAACATGCATTAGGTTCTCCACGGGACTATGAGAAGCAACATGTGTGACATGATTCTCATTCCTTGTTAGGAACATCAAAGCTACCATCCTAGAGAAACGGAAGTAGTAAGGAGTTCCAATAGTAGCTCTATGCCTCCACACATTGTAGGAACATACTTGTAGTATATATAATGATCTAGACTGACCCATACTTAGCCAAACATGCATTAGGTTCTCCACGAGACTCTGAGGAGCAACATGTGTGACATGATCCTCATTCCTTGTTAAGAACATCAAAGCTACGATCCTAGAGAAACAAAAGTAGTAAGGAGTTCCAATAGTAGCTCTATGCCTCCACACATCGTACGAACATACTTGTAGTGTATATAATGATCTAAACGGACCCATACTTAGCCAAACATGCATTAGGTTCTCCACGGGAATATGAGGAGCAACATGTGTGACATGACTCTCATCCCTTGTTAGGAACATCAAAGCTACCATCTTAGAGAAACGGAAGTAGTAAGGAATCCCAATCGTCGCTCTATACCTTCAAACATTGTAGGAACATACTTGTACTGTATATAATGATCAATACAGACCCATACTTACCCAAACATGCATTAGGTTCTCCACGGGACTATGAGGAGAAACATGTGTGACATGATTCTCATTCCTTGTTAGGAACATCAAAACTACCATCCGAGGGAAACAAATGTAGTAAGGAGTCCCAATCGTAGCTCTATGCCTCCACACATTGTAGGAACATACTTGTAGTGTATATAATGAGCTAGACTGACCCATACTTAGCCAAACATGCATTAGGTTCTCCACGGGACTATGAGGAGCAACATGTGTCACATGATTCTCATTCCTTGTTAGGAACATCAAAGCTACTATCCTAGAGGAACGAAAATAGTAAAGCGTCCCAATCGTAGCTCTATGCCCCCACACATTGTAGGAACATACTTGTAGTGTATACAATGATGTAGACGGACCCATACTTAGCCAACCATGCATTAGGTTCTCCACAGGACTATGTGGAGCAACATGTGTGACATGATTCTCATTCCTTGTTAGGAACATCAAAGGTACCATCCTAGAGAAACGGAAGTAGTAAAGAGTCCCAATCGTCGCTCTATACCTCCACACATTGTAGAAACATACTTGTAGTGTATATAATGATCTAGACAGACCCATACTTACCTAAACATGCATTAGGTTCTCCACGTGACTACGAGGAGCAACATGTGTGACATCATTCTCATTCCTTGGGAGGAACATCAAAACTACCAACCTAGAGAAACAGAAGTACTAAGGAATTCCAATCGTAGCTCTATGCCTCCACACATTGTAGGAACATACTTTTAGTGTATATAATGAGCTAGACTGACCCATACTTAGCCAAACATGCATTAGGTTCTCCACGGGACTATGAGGAGCAACATGTGTGACATGATTCTCATTCCTTGTTAGGAACATCAAAGCTACCATCCTAGAGAAACATAAGTAGTAAGGAGTTCCAATAGTAGCTCTATGCCTCCACACATTGTAGGAACATACTTGTAGTGTATATAATGATCTAGACGGACCCGTACTTACCCAAACATGCATTAGGTTCTCCACGGGACTATGAGAAGCAACATGTGTGATATGATTCTCATTCCTTGTTAGGAACATCAAAGCTACCATCCTAGAGAAACGGAAGTAGTAAGGAGTTCCAATAGTAGCTCTATGCCTCCACACATTGTAGGAACATACTTGTAGTATATATAATGATCTAGACTGACCCATACTTACCCAAACATGCATTAGGTTCTCCACGGGACTCTGAGGAGCAACATGTGTGACATGATCCTCATTCCTTGTTAAGAACATCAAAGCTACGATCCTAGAGAAACAAAAGTAGTAAGGAGTTCCAATAGTAGCTCTATGCCCCCACACATCGTACGAACATACTTGTAGTGTATATAATGATCTAAACGGACCCATACTTAGCCAAACATGCATTAGGTTCTCCACGGGAATATGAGGAGCAACATGTGTGACATGACCCTCATCCCTTGTTAGGAACATCAAAGCTACCATCTTAGAGAAACGGAAGTAGTAAGGAATCCCAATCGTCGCTCTATACCTTTAAACATTGTAGGAACATACTTGTAGTGTATATAATGATCAATACAGACCCATACTTACCCAAACATGCATTAGGTTCTCCACGGGACTATGAGGAGAAACATGTGTGACATGATTCTCATTCCTTGTTAGGAACATCAAAACTACCATCCGAGGGAAACAAATGTAGTAAGGAGTCCCAATCGTAGCTCTATGCCTCCACACATTGTAGGAACATACTTGTAGTGTATATAATGAGCTAGACTGACCCATACTTAGCCAAACATGCAATAGGTTCTCCACGGGACTATGAGGAGCAACATGTGTGACATGATTCTCATTCCTTGTTAGGAACATCAAAGCTACCATCCTAGAGAAATAGAAATAGTAAGGAGTTCCAATAGTAGCTCTATGCCCTCCACACATTGTAGGAACATACTTGTAGTGTATATAATGATCTAGACGGACCCGTACTTACCCAAACATGCATTAGGTTCTCCACGGGACTATGAGAAGCAACATGTGTGACATGATTCTCATTCCTTGTTAGGAACATCAAAGCTACCATCCTAGAGAAACGAAAATAGTAAAGAGTCCCAATCGTAGCTCTATGCCCCCACACATTGTAGGAACATACTTGTAGTGTATATAATGATGTAGACGGACCCATACTTAGCCAACCATGCATTAGGTTCTCCACAGGACTATGTGGAGCAACATGTGTGACATGATTCTCATTCCTTGTTAGGAACATCAAAGGTACCATCCTAGAGAAACGGAAGTAGTAAAGAGTCTCAATCGTTGCTCTATACCTCGACACATTGTAGAAACATACTTGTAGTGTATATAATGATCAGGACAGACCCATACTTAGCCAACCATGCATTAGGTTCTCCACAGGACTATGAGGAGCAACATGTGTGACATGATTCTCATTCCTTGTTAGGAACATCAAAGCTACCATCCTAGAGAAACAGAAATAGTAAGGAGTTCCAATAGTAGCTCTATGCCTCCACACATTGTAGGAACATACTTGTAGTGTATATAATGATCTAGACGGACCCGTACTTACCCAAACATGCATTAGGTTCTCCACGGGACTATGAGAAGCAACATGTGTGACATGATTCTCATTCCTTGTTAGGAACATCAAAGCTACCATCCTAGAGAAACGGAAGTAGTAAGGAGTTCCAATAGTAGCTCTATGCCTCCACACATTGTAGGAACATACTTGTAGTATATATAATGATCTAGACTGACCCATACTTAGCCAAACATGCATTAGGTTCTCCACGGGACTCTGAGGAGCAACATGTGTGACATGATCCTCATTCCTTGTTAAGAACATCAAAGCTACGATCCTAGAGAAACAAAAGTAGTAAGGAGTTCCAATAGTAGCTCTATGCCTCCACACATCGTACGAACATACTTGTAGTGTATATAATGATCTAAACGGACCCATACTTAGCCAAACATGCATTAGGTTCTCCACGGGAATATGAGGAGCAACATGTGTGACATGACTCTCATCCCTTGTTAGGAACATCAAAGCTACCATCTTAGAGAAACGGAAGTAGTAAGGAATCCCAATCGTCGCTCTATACCTTCAAACATTGTAGGAACATACTTGTACTGTATATAATGATCAATACAGACCCATACTTACCCAAACATGCATTAGGTTCTCCACGGGACTATGAGGAGAAACATGTGTGACATGATTCTCATTCCTTGTTAGGAACATCAAAACTACCATCCGAGGGAAACAAATGTAGTAAGGAGTCCCAATCGTAGCTCTATGCCTCCACACATTGTAGGAACATACTTGTAGTGTATATAATGAGTTAGACTGACCCATACTTAGCCAAACATGCATTAGGTTCTCCACGGGACTATGAGGAGCAACATGTGTCACATGATTCTCATTCCTTGTTAGGAACATCAAAGCTACTATCCTAGAGGAACGAAAATAGTAAAGCGTCCCAATCGTAGCTCTATGCCCCCACACATTGTAGGAACATACTTGTAGTGTATACAATGATGTAGACGGACCCATACTTAGCCAACCATGCATTAGGTTCTCCACAGGACTATGTGGAGCAACATGTGTGACATGATTCTCATTCCTTGTTAGGAACATCAAAGGTACCATCCTAGAGAAACGGAAGTAGTAAAGAGTCCCAATCGTCGCTCTATACCTCCACACATTGTAGAAACATACTTGTAGTGTATATAATGATCTAGACAGACCCATACTTACCTAAACATGCATTTGGTTCTCCACGGGACTATGAGGAGCAACATGTGTGACAGGATTCTCATTCCTTGGGAGGAACATCAAAACTACCATCCTAGAGAAATAGAAGTAGTAAGGAATCCCAATCGTAGCTCTATGCCTCCACACATTGTAGGAACATACTTGTAGTGTATATAATGAGCTAGACTGACCCATACTTAGCCAAACATGCATTAGGTTCTCCACGGGACTATGAGGAGCAACATGTGTGACATGATTCTCATTCCTTGTTAGGAACATCAAAGCTACCATCCTAGAGAAACAGAACTAGTAAGGAGTTCCAATAGTAGCTCTATGCCTCCACACATTGTAGGAACATACTTGTAGTGTATATAATGATCTAGACGGACCCGTACTTACCCAAACATGCATTAGGTTCTCCACGGGACTATGAGAAGCAACATGTGTGACATGATTCTCATTCATTTTTAAGAACATCAAAGGTACCATCCTAGAGAAACGGAAGTAGTAAAGAGTCCCAATTGTCGCTCTATAACTCCACACATTGTAGGAACATACTTGTAGTGTATATAATGATCAATACAGACCCATACTTACCCAAACATGCATTAGGTTCTCCACGGGACTATGAGGAGAAACATGTGTGACATGATTCTCATTCCTTGTTAGTAACATCAAAACTACCATCCGAGGGAAACAAATGTAGTAAGGAGTCCCAATCGTAGCTCTATGCCTCCACACATTGTAGGAACATACTTGTAGTGTATATAATGAGCTAGACTGACCCATACTTAGCCAAACATGCATTAGGTTCTCCACGGGACTATGAGGAGCAACATGTGTCACATGATTCTCATTCCTTCTTAGGAACATCAAAGCTACCATCCTAGAGGAACGAAAATAGTAAAGAGTCCCAATCTTAGCTCTATGCCCCCACACATTGTAGTAACATACTTGTAGTGTATATAATGATGTAGACGGACCCATACTTAGCCAACCATGCATTAGGTTCTCCACAGGACTATGTGGAGCAACATGTGTGACATGATTCTCATTCCTTGTTAGGAACATCAAAGGTACCATCCTAGAGAAACGGAAGTAGTAAGGAGTTCCAATAGTAGCTCTATGCCTCCACACATTGTAGGAACATACTTGTAGTGTATATAATGATCTAGACGGACCCGTACTTACCCAAACATGCATTAGGTTCTCCACGGGACTATGAGAAGCAACATGTGTGACATGATTCTCATTCCTTGTTAGGAACATCAAAGCGACCATCCTAGCGAAACGGAAGTAGTAAGGAGTTCCAATAGTAGCTCTATGCCTCCACACATTGTAGGAACATACTTGTACTGTATATAATGATCTAGACTGACCCATACTTAGGCAAACATGCATTAGGTTCTCCACGGGACTCTGAGGAGCAACATGTGTGACATGATCCTCATTCCTTGTTAAGAACATCAAAGCTACCATCCTAGAGAAACAAAAGTAGTAAGGAGTTCCAATAGTAGCTCTATGCCTCCACACATCGTAGGAACATACTTGTAGTGTATATAATGATCTAAACGGACCCATACTTAGCTAAACATGCATTAGGTTCTCCACGGGACTATGAGGAGCAACATGTGTGACATGACTCTCATCCCTTGTTAGGAACATCAAAGCTACCATCTTAGAGAAACGAAAGTATTACGGAGTCCCAATCGTCGCTCTATACCTTCACACATTGTAGGAACATACTTGTAGTGTATATAATGATCAATACAGACCCATACTTACCCAAACATGCATTAGGTTCTCCACGAGACTATGAGGAGAAACATGTGTGACATGATTCTCATTCCTTGTTAGGAACATCAAAATTACCATCCGAGGGAAACAAAAGTAGTAAGGAGTCCCAATCGTAGCTCTATGCCTCCACACATTGTGGGAACATACTTGTAGTGTATATAATGAGCTAGACTGACCCATACTTAGCCAAACATGCATTAGGTTCTCCACGGGACTATGAGGAGCAACATGTGTGACAAGATTCTGATTCCTTGTTAGGAACATCAAAGCTACCATCCTAGAGAAACGAAAATAGTAAAGAGTCCCAATCGTAGCTCTATGCCCCCACACATTGTAGGAACATACTTGTAGTGTATATAATGATGTAGACGGACCCATACTTAATTAGCCAACCATGCATTAGGTTCTCCACAGGACTATGTGGAGCAACATGTGTGACATGATTCTCATTCCTTGTTAGGAACATCAAAGGTACCATCCTAGAGAAACGGAAGTAGTAAGGAGTCCCAATCGTCGCTCTATACCTCCACACATTGTAGAAACATACTTGTAGTGTATATAATGATCTAGACAGACCCATACTTATCTAAACATGCATTAGGTTCTCCACGGGACAATGAGGAGCAACATGTGTGACATGATTCTCATTCCTTGGGAGGAACATCAAAGGTACCATCCTAGAGAAACGGAAGTAGTAAAGAGTCCCAATCGTCGCTCTATACCTCCACACATTGTAGGAACATACTTGTAGTGTATATAATGATCAATACAGACCCATACTTACCCAAACATGCATTAGGTTCTCCACGGGACTATGAGGAGAAACATGTGTGACATGATTCTCATTCCTTGTTAGGAACAACAAAACTACCGTCCGAGGGAAACAAAAGTAGTAAGGAGTCCCAATCGTAGCTCTATGCCTCCACACATTGTAGGAACATACTTGTAGTGTATATAATGAGCTAGACTGACCCATACTTAGCCAAACATGCATTAGGTTCTCCACGGGACTATGAGGAGCAACATGTGTGACATGATTCTCATTCCTTGTTAGGAACATCAAAGCTACCATCCTAGAGAAACGAAAATAATAATGAGTCCCAATCGTAGCTCTATGCCCCCACACATTGTAGGAACATACTTGTAGTGTATATAATGATGTAGACGGACCCATACTTAGCCAACCATGCATTAATTTCTGCACAGGACTATGTGGAGCAACATGTGTGACATGATTCTCATTCCTTGTTAGGAACATCAAAGGTACCATCCTAGAGAAACGGAAGTAGAAAAGAGTCCCAATCGTTGCTCTATACCTCCACACATTGTAGGAACATACTTGTAGTGTATATAATGATCTAGACGGACCCGTACTTACCCAAACATGCATTAGGTTCTCCATGGGACTATGAGAAGCAACATGTGTGACATGATTCTCATTCCTTGTTAGGAACATCAAAGCTACCATCCTAGAGAAACGAAAATAGTAAAGAGTCCCAATCGTAGCTCTATGCCCCCACACATTGTAGGAACATACTTGTAGTGTATATAATGATGTAGACGGACCCATACTTAGCCAACCATGCATTAGGTTCTCCACAGGACTATGTGGAGCAACATGTGTGACATGATTCTCATTCCTTGTTAGGAACATCAAAGTTACCATCCTAGAGAAACGGAAGTAGTAAAGATTCCCAATCGTTGCTCTATACCTCCACACATTGTAGAAACATACTTGTAGTGTATATAATGATCTAGACAGACCCATACTTACCTAAACATGCATTAGGTTCTCCACGGGACTATGAGGAGCAACATGTGTGACATGATTCTCATTCCTTGGGAGGAACATCAAAACTACCAACCTAGAGAAACAGAAGTAGTAAGGAATCCCAATCGTAGCTCTATGCCTCCAAACATTGTAGGAACATACTTTTAGTGTATATAATGAGCTAGACTGACCCATAATTAGCCAAACATGCATTAGGTTCTCCACGGGACTATGAGGAGCAACATGTGTGACATGATTCTCATTCCTTGTTAGGAACATCAAAGCTACCATCCTAGAGAAACAGAAGTAGTAAGGAGTTCCAATAGTAGCTCTATGCCTCCACACATTGTAGGAACATACTTGTAGTGTATATAATGATCTAGACGGACCCGTACTTACCCAAACATGCATTAGGTTCTCCACGGGACTATGAGAAGCAACATGTGTGACATGATTCTCATTCCTTGTTAGGAACATCAAAGCTACCATCCTAGAGAAACGAAAATAGTAAAGAGTCCCAATCGTAGCTCTATGCCCCCACACATTGTAGGAACATACTTGTAGTGTATATAATGATGTAGACGGACCCATACTTAGCCAACCATGCATTAGGTTCTCCACAGGACTATGTGGAGCAATATGTGTGACATGATTCTCATTCCTTGTTAGGAACATCAAAGGTACCATCCTAGAGAAACATAAGTAGTAAAGAGTCCCAATCGTTGCCCTATACCTCCACACATTGTAGAAACATACTTGTAGTGTATATAATGATCTAGACAGACCCATACTTACCTAAACATGCATTAGGTTCTCCACGTGACTATGAGGAGCAACATGTGTGACATCATTCTCATTCCTTGGGAGGAACATCAAAACTACCAACCTAGAGAAACAGAAGTACTAAGGAATCCCAATCGTAGCTCTATGCCTCCACACATTGTAGGAACATACTTTTAGTGTATATAATGAGCTAGACTGACCCATACTTAGCCAAACATGCATTAGGTTCTCCACGGGACTATGAGGAGCAACATGTGTGACATGATTCTCATTCCTTGTTAGGAACATCAAAGCTACCATCCTAGAGAAACAGAAGTAGTAAGGAGTTCCAATAGTAGCTCTATGCCTCCACACATTGTAGGAACATACTTGTAGTGTATATAATGATCTAGACGGACCCGTACTTACCCAAACATGCATTAGGTTCTCCACGGGACTATGAGAAGCAACATGTGTGATATGATTCTCATTCCTTGTTAGGAACATCAAAGCTACCATCCTAGAGAAACGGAAGTAGTAAGGAGTTCCAATAGTAGCTCTATGCCTCCACACATTGTAGGAACATACTTGTAGTATATATAATGATCTAGACTGACCCATACTTACCCAAACATGCATTAGGTTCTCCACGGGACTCTGAGGAGCAACATGTGTGACATGATCCTCATTCCTTGTTAAGAACATCAAAGCTACGATCCTAGAGAAACAAAAATAGTATGGAGTTCCAATAGTAGCTCTATGCCCCCACACATCGTACGAACATACTTGTAGTGTATATAATGATCTAAACGGACCCATACTTAGCCAAACATGCATTAGGTTCTCCACGGGAATATGAGGAGCAACATGTGTGACATGACCCTCATCCCTTGTTAGGAACATCAAAGCTACCATCTTAGAGAAACGGAAGTAGTAAGGAATCCCAATCGTCGCTCTATACCTTCAAACATTGTAGGAACATACTTGTAGTGTATATAATGATCAATACAGACCCATACTTACCCAAACATGCATTAGGTTCTCCACGGGACTATGAGGAGAAACATGTGTGACATGATTCTCATTCCTTGTTAGGAACATCAAAACTACCATCCGAGGGAAACAAATGTAGTAAGGAGTCCCAATCGTAGCTCTATGCCTCCACACATTGTAGGAACATACTTGTAGTGTATATAATGAGCTAGACTGACCCATACTTAGCCAAACATGCAATAGGTTCTCCACGGGACTATGAGGAGCAACATGTGTGACATGATTCTCATTCCTTGTTAGGAACATCAAAGCTACCATCCTAGAGAAACAGAAATAGTAAGGAGTTCCAATAGTAGCTCTATGCCTCCACACATTGTAGGAACATACTTGTAGTGTATATAATGATCTAGACGGACCCGTACTTACCCAAACATGCATTAGGTTCTCCACGGGACTATGAGAAGCAACATGTGTGACATGATTCTCATTCCTTGTTAGGAACATCAAAGCTACCATCCTAGAGAAACGAAAATAGTAAAGAGTCCCAATCGTAGCTCTATGCCCCCACACATTGTAGGAACATACTTGTAGTGTATATAATGATGTAGACGGACCCATACTTAGCCAACCATGCATTAGGTTCTCCACAGGACTATGTGGAGCCACATGTGTGACATGATTCTCATTCCTTGTTAGGAACATCAAAGGTACCATCCTAGAGAAACGGAAGTAGTAAAGAGTCTCAATCGTTGCTCTATACCTCCACACATTGTAGAAACATACTTGTAGTGTATATAATGATCAGGACAGACCCATACTTACCTAAACATGCATTAGGTTCTCCACGGGACTATGAGGAGCAACATGTGTGACATGATTCTCATTCCTTGGGAGGAACACCAAAACTACCAACCTAGAGAAACAAAAGTAGTAAGGAATCCCAATCGTAGCTCTATGCCTCCACACATTGTAGGAACATACTTGTAGTGTATATAATGATCTAGACTTACCCATACTTAGCCAAACATGCATTAGGTTCTCCACGGGACTATGAGGAGCAACATGTGTGACATGACTCTCATCCCTTGTTAGGAACATCAAAGCTACCATCTTAGAGAAACGGAAGTAGTAAGAAATCCCAATCGTCGCTCTATACCTTCACACATTGTAGGAACATACTTGTAGTGTATATAATGATCAATACAGACCCATACTTACCCAAACATGCATTAGGTTCTCCACGGGACTATGAGGAGAAACATGTGTGACATGATTCTCATTCCTTGTTAGGAACATCAAAACTACCATCCGAGGGAAACAAATGTAGTAAGGAGTCCCAATCGTAGCTCTATGCCTCCACACATTGTAGGAACATACTTGTAGTGTATATAATGAGCTAGACTGACCCATACTTAGCCAAACATGCATTAGGTTCTCCACGGGACTATGAGGAGCAACATGTGTGACAAGATTCTCATTCCTTGTTAGGAACATCAAAGGCACCATCCTAGAGAAACGGAAGTAGTAAAGAGTCCCAATCGTCGCTCTATACCTCCACACAATTTTAGAAACATACTTGTACTGTATATAATGATCTAGACGGACCCGTACTTACCCAAACATGCATTAGGTTCTCCACGGGACTATGAGAAGCAACATGTGTGATATGATTCTCATTCCTTGTTAGGAACATCAAAGCTACCATTTTAGAGAAACGGAAGTAGTAAGGAGTTCCAATCGTAGCTCTATGCCTCCACACATTGTAGGAACATACTTTTAATGTATATAATGAGCTAAACTGACCCATACTTAGCCAAACATGCATTAGGTTCTCCACGGGACTATGAGGAGCAACATGTGTGACATGATTCTCATTCCTTGTTAGGAACATCAAAGCTACCATCCTAGAGAAACAGAAGTAGTAAGGAGTTCCAATAGTAGCTCTATGCCTCCACACATTGTAGGAACATACTTGTAGTGTATATAATGATCTAGACTGACCCATACTTAGGCAAACATGCATTAGGTTCTCCACGGGACTCTGAGGAGTAACATGTGTGACATGATCCTCATTCCTTGTTAAGAACATCAAAGCTACCATCCTAGAGAAACAAAAGTAGTAAGGAGTTCCAATAGTAGCTCTATGCCTCCACACATCGTAGGAACATACTTGTAGTGTATATAATGATCTAAATGGACCCATACTTAGCTAAACATGCATTAGGTTCTCCACGGGACTATGAGGAGCAACATGTGTGACATGACTCTCATCCCTTGTTAGGAACATCAAAGCTACCATCTTAGAGAAACGGAAGTAGTAAGGAGTCCCAATCGTCGCTCTATACCTTCACACATTGTAGGAACATACTTGTAGTGTATATAATGATCAATACAGACCCATACTTACCCAAACATGCATTAGGTTTTCCACGAGACTATGAGGAGAAACATGTGTGACATGATTCTCATTCCTTGTTAGGAACATCAAAACTACCATCCGAGGGAAACAAAAGTAGTAAGGAGTCCCAATCGTAGCTCTATGCGTCCACACATTGTAGGAACATACTTGTAGTGTATATAATGAGCTAGACTGACCCATACTTAGCCAAACATGCATTAGGTTCTCCACGGGACTATGAGGAGCAACATGTGTGACAAGATTCTCATTCCTTGTTAGGAACATCAAAGGCACCATCCTAGAGAAACGGAAGTAGTAAAGAGTCCCAATCGTCGCTCTATACCTCCACACAATTTTAGAAACATACTTGTACTGTATATAATGATCTAGACGGACCCGTACTTACCCAAACATGCATTAGGTTCTCCACGGCACTATGAGAAGCAACATGTGTGATATGATTCTCATTCCTTGTTAGGAACATCAAAGCTACCATCCTAGAGAAACAGAAGTAGTAAGGAGTTCCAATAGTAGCTCTATGCCTCCACACATTGTAGGAACATACTTGTAGTGTATATAATGATCTAGACTGACCCATACTTAGGCAAACATGCATTAGGTTCTCCACGGGACTCTGAGGAGTAACATGTGTGACATGATCCTCATTCCTTGTTAAGAACATCAAAGCTACCATCCTAGAGAAACAAAAGTAGTAAGGAGTTCCAATAGTAGCTCTATGCCTCCACACATTGTAGGAACATACTTGTAGTGTATATAATGATCTAAACGGACCCATACTTAGCTAAACATGCATTAGGTTCTCCACGGGACTATGAGGAGCAACATGTGTGACATGACTCTCATCCCTTGTTAGGAACATCAAAGCTACCATCTTAGAGAAACGGAAGTAGTAAGGAGTCCCAATCGTCGCTCTATACCTTCACACATTGTAGGAACATACTTGTAGTGTGTATAATGATCAATACAGACCCATACTTACCCAAACATGCATTAGGTTCTCCACGGGACTATGTGGAGCAACATGTGTGACATGATTCTCATTCCATGTTAGGAACATCAAAGTCATCATCCTAGAGAAACGGAAGTAGTAAAGAGTCCCAATCGTCGCTCTATACCTCCACACATTGTAGAAACATACTTGTAGTGTATATAATGATCTAGAAACATGCATTAGGTTCTCCACGGGACTATGAGGAGCAACATGTGTGACATGATTCTCATTCCTTGGGAGGAACATCAAAACTACCATACTAGGGAAACAAAAGTAGTAAGGAGTCCTAATCGTATCTCTATGCCTCCACACATTGTAGGAACATACTTGTAGTGTATATAATGATGTAGACGGACTCATACTTAGCCAACCATGCATTAGGTTCTCCACGGGACTATGTGGATTAACATGTGTGACATGATTCTCATTCCTTGTTAGGAACATCAAAGGCACCATCCTAGAGAGACGGAAGTAGTAAAGAGTCCCAATCATCGCTCTATACCTCCACACATTGTAGAAACATACTTGTAGTGTATATAATGATCTAGACAGACCCATACTTACCTAAACATGCATTAGGTTCTCCACGGAACTATGAGGAGCAACATGTGTGACATGATTCTCATTCCTTGGGAGGAACATTAAAACTACCAACCTAGAGAAACAGAAGTAGTAAGGAATCCCAATCGTAGCTCTATGTCTCCACACATTGTAGGAACATACTTGTAGTGTATATAATGAGCTAGACTGACCCATACTTAGCCAAACATGCATTAGGTTCTCCACGGGACTATGAGGAGCAACATGTGTGACATGATTCTCATTCCTTGTTAGGAACATCAAAGCTACCATCCTAGAGAAACAGAAGTAGTAAGGAGTTCCAATAGTAGCTCTATGCCTCCACACATTGTAGGAACATACTTGTAGTGTATATAATGATCTAGACGGACCCGTACTTACCCAAACATGCATTAGGTTCTCCACGGGACTATGAGAAGCAACATGTGTGACATGATTCTCATTCCTTGTTAGGAACATCAAAGCTACCATCCTAGAGAAACGGAAGTAGTAAGGAGTTCCAATAGTAGCTCTATGCCTCCACACATTGTAGGAACATACTTGTAGTGTATATAATGATCTAGACTGACCCATACTTAGCCAAACATGCATTAGGTTCTCCACGGGACTCTGAGGAGCAACATGTGTGACATGATCCTCATTCCTTGTTAAGAACATCAAAGCTACCATCCTAGAGAAACAAAAGTAGTAAGGAGTTCCAATAGTAACTCTATGCCTCCACACATCGTAGGAACATACTTGTAGTGTATATAATGATCTAAACGGACCCATACTTAGCCAAACATGCATTAGGTTCTCCACGGGACTATGAGGAGCAACATGTGTGACGTGACTCTCATCCTTTGTTAGGAACATCAAAGCTACCATCTTAGAGAAACGAAGTAGTAAGGAGTCCCAATCGTCGCTCTATGCCTCCACACATTGTAGGAACATACTTGTAGTGTATATAATGAGCTAGACTGACCCATACTTAGCCAAACATGCATTAGGTTCTCCACGGGACTATGAGGAGCAACATGTGTGACATGATTCTCATTCCTTGTTAGGAACATCAAAGCTACCATCCTAGAGAAACAGAACTAGTAAGGAGTTCCAATTGTAGCTCTATGCCTCCACACATTGTAGGAACATACTTGTAGTGTATATAATGACCTAGACGGACCCGTACTTACCCAAATATGCATTAGGTTCTCCACAGGACTATGAGAAGCAACATGTGTGACATGATTCTCATTCCTTGGGAGGAACATCAAAACTACCATCCTAGAGAAACAGAAGTAGTAAGGAATCCCAATCGTAGCTCTATGCCTCCACACATTGTAGGAACATACTTGTAGTGTATATAATGAGCTAGACTGACCCATACTTACCTAAACATGCATTAGGTTCTCCACGGGACTATGAGGAGCAACATGTGTGACATGATTCTCATTCCTTGGGAGGAACATCAAAACTACCATACTAGGGAAACAGAAGTAGAAAGGAGTCCTAATCGTATCTCAATGCCTCCACACATTGTAGGAACATACTTGTAGTGTATATAATGATGTAGACGGACCCATACTTAGCCAACCATGCATTAGGTTCTCCACGGGACTATGTGGAGCAACATGTGTGACATGATTCTCATTCCTTGTTAGGAACATCAAAGGTACCATCCTAGAGAAACGGAAGTAGTAAAGAGTCCCAATCGTCGCTCTATACCTCCACACATTGTAGAAACATACTTGTAGTGTATATAATGATCTAGACAGACCCATACTTACCTAAACATGCATTAGGTTCTCCACGGGACTATATTCTCATTCCTTGGGAGGAATATCAAAACTACCATCCTAGAGAAACAGAAGTAGTAAGGAATCCCAATCGTAGCTCTATGCCTCCACACATTGTAGGAACATACTTGTAGTGTATATAATGAGCTAGACTGACCCATACTTACCTAAACATGCATTAGGTTCTCCACGGGACTATGAGGAGCAACATGTGTGACATGATTCTCATTCCTTGGGAGGAACATCAAAACTACCATACTAGGGAAACAGAAGTAGAAAGGAGTCCTAATCGTATCTCAATGCCTCCACACATTGTAGGAACATACTTGTAGTGCATATAATGATGTAGACGGACCCATACTTAGCCAACCATGCATTAGGTTCTCCACGGGACTATGTGGAGCAACATGTGTGACATGATTCTCATTCCTTGTTAGGAACATCAAAGGTACCATCCTAGAGAAACGGAAGTAGTAAGGAGTCCCAATCGTCGCTCTATACCTTCACACATTGTAGGAACATACTTGTAGTGTATATAATGATCAATACAGACCCATACTTACCCAAACATGTATTAGGTTCTCCACGAGACTATGAGGAGAAACATGTGTGACATGATTCTCATTCCTTGTTAGGAACATCAAAACTACCATCCGAGGGAAACAAAAGTAGTATGGAGTCCCAATCGTAGCTCTATGCCTCCACACATTGTAGGAACATACTTGTAGTGTATATAATGATCTAGACTGACCCATACTTAGCCAAACATGCATTAGGTTCTCCACGGGACTATGAGGAGCAACATGTGTGACATGACTCTCATTCCTTGTTAGGAACATCAAAGCTACCATCCTAGAGAAACGGAAGTAGTAAGGAGTTCCAATAGTAGCTCTATGCCTCCACACATTGTAGGAACATACTTGTAGTGTATATAATGATCTAGACTGACCCATACTTAGCCAAACATGCATTAGGTTCTCCACGGGACTCTGAGGAGCAACATGTGTGACATGATCCTCATTCCTTGTTAAGAACATCAAAGCTACCATCCTAGAGAAACAAAAGTAGTAAGGAGTTCCAATAGTAACTCTATGCCTCCACACATCGTAGGAACATACTTGTAGTGTATATAATGATCTAAACGGACCCATACTTAGCCAAACATGCATTAGGTTCTCCACGGGACTATGAGGAGCAACATGTGTGACGTGACTCTCATCCTTTGTTAGGAACATCAAAGCTACCATCTTAGAGAAACGAAGTAGTAAGGAGTCCCAATCGTCGCTCTATGCCTCCACACATTGTAGGAACATACTTGTAGTGTATATAATGAGCTAGACTGACCCATACTTAGCCAAACATGCATTAGGTTCTCCACGGGACTATGAGGAGCAACATGTGTGACATGATTCTCATTCCTTGTTAGGAACATCAAAGCTACCATCCTAGAGAAACAGAACTAGTAAGGAGTTCCAATTGTAGCTCTATGCCTCCACACATTGTAGGAACATACTTGTAGTGTATATAATGACCTAGACGGACCCGTACTTACCCAAATATGCATTAGGTTCTCCACGGGACTATGAGAAGCAACATGTGTGACATGATTCTCATTCCTTGGGAGGAACATCAAAACTACCATCCTAGAGAAACAGAAGTAGTAAGGAATCCCAATCGTAGCTCTATGCCTCCACACATTGTAGGAACATACTTGTAGTGTATATAATGAGCTAGACTGACCCATACTTACCTAAACATGCATTAGGTTCTCCACGGGACTATGAGGAGCAACATGTGTGACATGATTCTCATTCCTTGGGAGGAACATCAAAACTACCATACTAGGGAAACAGAAGTAGAAAGGAGTCCTAATCGTATCTCAATGCCTCCACACATTGTAGGAACATACTTGTAGTGTATATAATGATGTAGACGGACCCATACTTAGCCAACCATGCATTAGGTTCTCCACGGGACTATGTGGAGCAACATGTGTGACATGATTCTCATTCCTTGTTAGGAACATCAAAGGTACCATCCTAGAGAAACGGAAGTAGTAAAGAGTCCCAATCGTCGCTCTATACCTCCACACATTGTAGAAACATACTTGTAGTGTATATAATGATCTAGACAGACCCATACTTACCTAAACATGCATTAGGTTCTCCACGGGACTATGAGGGGCAACATGTGTGACAGGATTCTCATTCCTTGGGAGGAATATCAAAACTACCATCCTAGAGAAACAGAAGTAGTAAGGAATCCCAATCGTAGCTCTATGCCTCCACACATGGTAGGAACATACTTGTAGTGTATATAATGAGCTAGACTGACCCATACTTACCTAAACATGCATTAGGTTCTCCACGGGACTATGAGGAGCAACATGTGTGACATGATTCTCATTCCTTGGGAGGAACATCAAAACTACCATACTAGGGAAACAGAAGTAGAAAGGAGTCCTAATCGTATCTCAATGCCTCCACACATTGTAGGAACATACTTGTAGTGTATATAATGATGTAGACGGACCCATACTTAGCCAACCATGCATTAGATTCTCCACGGGACTATGTGGAGCAACATGTGTGACATGATTCTCATTCCTTGTTAGGAACATCAAAGGTACCATCCTAGAGAAACGGAAGTAGTAAGGAGTCCCAATCGTCGCTCTATACCTTCACACATTGTAGGAACATACTTGTAGTGTATATAATGATCAATACAGACCCATACTTACCCAAACATGCATTAGGTTCTCCACGAGACTATGAGGAGAAACATGTGTGACATGATTCTCATTCCTTGTTAGGAACATCAAAACTACCATCCGAGGGAAACAAAAGTAGTATGGAGTCCCAATCGTAGCTCTATGCCTCCACACATTGTAGGAACATACTTGTAGTGTATATAATGATCTAGACTGACCCATACTTAGCCAAACATGCATTAGGTTCTCCACGGGACTATGAGGAGCAACATGTGTGACATGACTCTCATTCCTTGTTAGGAACATCAAAGCTACCATCCTAGAGAAACGGAAGTAGTAAGGAGTTCCAATAGTAGCTCTATGCCTCCACACATTGTAGGAACATACTTGTAGTGAATATAATGATCTAGACTGACCCATACTTAGCCAAACATGCATTAGGTTCTCCACGGGACTATGAGGAGCAACATGTGTGACATGATTCTCATTCCTTGTTAGGAACATCAAAACTACCATCCTAGTAGAATTGCAAGGCCTTGTGAACAAATTCGAATTTGGACTTTATATGCTTGTTTAATCACTTGATTACCTATGGGAGTAGAGTAATCTTACGTTGTTTAGACATATTAATTGACATTGCGGGAGTAAGTTGATTATACATTCATAATTCGAGTTCTAGAACATATCTATTGATCTCCTTGTTTAACTATCCAAATAAACCAATCCTTGATGACCTACGAATTCTCTTATGCCCAATGCTTTTCCTTATTGTTTGCATTTATATTTCAATCATTGCTTTTGTTTTCTTTTGTTTTTAAGTTCACAACATCTACAACAAACTCATATTCTTGTTCTAGCTTTTATTTCAATCTCTACAAGTTTGAAGTGAAATAACATCTCCTTGTGGTTCGACCCCGAACTATACTACTCTCTTGCTGTGCGCTTGCAGTTGTGTAGGTTGGGTTAATTATTTCTTGAAGCTAAACCCAGCCAGCATCAAGTTTTTGGCGCCGTTGCCGGGGAGATTGTTCCATTTCCTTCATGCTTTTTGATTGAATTCTAGTCTAGTTCTTATTTTTTGCAATTTACTTTTCTGTTTTTCAAACAAATTAAAAAAAAAAAAAAATCATAAACATTTACTGATATCTCTATCTTTGTGTGTTTCAAGGTACCTTGAGTAAGAGACAGGAGATCTTGAAGAAGAATTCACAAGACATAGAAGATGAATCCTCAAAACCGCCCAATCGAAGAGTTTGATTCACTAGACATCTTCTTCACAAAACGCCCACCTATATGCCCTTTACCACCTAC
The DNA here is from genome assembly GCA_026724425.1 of Erythrophleum ivorense. Taxonomy (NCBI): domain Eukaryota; kingdom Viridiplantae; phylum Streptophyta; class Magnoliopsida; order Fabales; family Fabaceae; genus Erythrophleum; species Erythrophleum ivorense. The sequence goes on along the minus strand of JAIUCV010000066.1, from coordinate 8,661,587 downwards.
TGGAGAGTTTAAGATAAGCTCTAAAGTCATTGATTTGGTGGAGCAGCATCAGTTTCGTGGCCTAGAGGAAGACCAGCCCATTGATCACATTGAGAAATTTGAAGAAATCTGTGGTACAAGGAGATGTAGTGGAGTTTCTGAGGATTACTTGAAGTGTACTCTATTCTCATTCTCTTTGGTTGAGAAAACCTACAAATGGATGAAGTCTCTTCCAGCAGGATCAATCACTACTTGGGATGAGTATAAGAGAGCTTTCTTGAAGCACTTTTATCCAAAAGAGAGATTGGAGCGGATGAGAAGAAGAATTTCAGAATTTCGGCATGAGGCACATGAATCATTCTTTGATGCTGTTTCACGGTTCAAGGAATACAAGAGAGAGTGCCCTCACCATGGTTTTACAGAGATTGCTTTGCTAAACTTCTTCTATCAAGGAGTTGATGAGAAATTCAAGATGGCGCTTAACATAGCAAGTCAAGGGGACTTCATGACGAATACTATTTCTCAAGCCAGCATTCTCATTGATAACTTGGCGGCAAGCAGCAAAAATTCACGCCAAGACTATGTGCAAAACATGGAAGAGATCAAACCAAAATCTGATTTTTCGGAAATTCTCGAGCTTAAGTCAATGGTTGCTCAACTTCTCAAAAACCAATCAAGAGAAGTTTATCTTTGTGAGAACGTGGGAGCTTCTAAGAGTAAGGAAGATAAAGAGTTTATTGATGATAGCTCTCTTAAGAGGCAAGAAGAAATCAGCTACATTGGCGAGTTTGGAAGCAACCATCAAAACCGAAAAAACAATGGTTTTAGGCTTGGAAACTCTCAGCCAAGTACAGAAGATCCTCTTCTAGACCAAGATGACGTGGCCTTGACACCTAAAGAGAGAAACTTTGAAGCTATGATCCATCAGCTCATGGAGAATCAACAGCAATTCATTGAAGGAATGAAGCAAAACGCCAAAGATAACAAATATCTTGCCTTCAAGATGGATAGCATGTATGATCATCTTAGCGGGGGTAACCAGGAGCTGTATGGGATGTTTATCAACCTCTCTAATCATGTTAAGAAGGTAGAAGTGAAAGTCTCTCAAATTGCGGAAGGATCCAAGAGAGAAGCCAATGTTCTTCCGGGAAAAGTGGAGGAAAATCCTAGGTTTTGCAAAGTGATAACAACTGAGAACAAGGCCGTGATTTCACCAACGCCCACTGATCAATCAACCTTCAAGTACCATGTGACAAGGCGTGAAGATGATGAGCCTATTTCAAAAGCACCACATCAAAGGAAGCTTGAAAAGATACAAGATCAAGTGAAGTTCATCTTCCCTTGCACAATTAATGGTATTGATTTTATAGACTCTTTGTGTGATACAGGATCTACAGTGAATCTCATGTCTAAAACCATATCAAAGAAGCCTGAGATTGTAGAGATGGAGCCTCCAGGAAAGATGCTCAAGTTCGCAGATGCTTCTAGCACAACTCCATATGGGTTTGTGCGTAATTTGGAGATGCAAGTGAGAGGATGTCTTGTCCCCCTTGACTTTCACATTATAGAGATGCAAGATGAGCACTCAATGTCACTGGTTCTTGGGACTCCTTTTCTCAAAACCGTGGGAGCAATATTTGATTTTCGCAAGGGACAAGTCTCTTTCTCCGAAATAAAAAAGAAAGTCTTCTATCATGCAGTCTTTACTGAAACCTCGTGCTGCACGAGCATCTACAATGAAGAGAGGACAAGTTTAGACTCTGGAGATGACATAAAATGGTCACAAGATGTTCCTAAATAAGGTCTCTACATTAGATCTTATGACGTTTACAAACCGGTAATAGGTGATTGCCAAAGCGTTTCAAGTGATAGTGGTTCAAGTTTGACTCCTCAAGATCATCATGGAAATTATACATGGGATGTTTTCAAGCTTGAGACATGTCCTAGAGCACCACCAAGACCAGCACCATCCAAATCTCCTAAGAAGAGCGAGCCCTATCCAAAACCGAAGGAAGCGATGAAACCGTTGAAGCCGAAGCATGAGAATGTCTTCAAGGATATTCACTCGGTCTTGTCACCATCCGTAGACGAACATGGAGCTGAAGAAGAGTCTGACGGTGTGCCTAAGTCCTTTGCCAGCATAAGAGTCCTTTTCCCAAAGGATCCGGATCCCAAAGATGAGCAAACCGCAAAGGAGAAACTCGGAAAAGCCTTAAAACTTTTTCCGAGAGCTTTGGTCTTCAAGGATGACATGGAAGATGATCATGGAGAGCCCAAAACACCTCATGAGCCACCTGAACCAGAGTGTGAAGACACCAAAGGGATCCCAAACCCTTTGATCGATCACATCCGCACCTAAAAAAAAAAAAAAAAAAAAGGAGTCAAGCTAGATGACTTCAAAACAAGCACTTTGAGGGAGGCAATCCACACGGTATTTTTCTTTTCATTTTAAATTTTCATATAACTATTGCATGCATAGCATTTTTCTTAGGATGAAGACCCAAGAGGAGACCAAACAAGAACATGTCCCACCCATTCATCCCACCCTTGTCAAAGGCGACACCCAGAGGGCGGGCACGACCTGGGAATACTAAAGGAGGGAAGAAGAATCACATCGGTCAAATAAAATCACAAAACGGTCGAGTAGATTTCAAGATATCCCATCCGGTGAGATTCTCTCGGCCAAACGGGTGCAAAGGAGGACCAACATCAACCATCTCCCAAACCACGTGACCGGTGTCCACCAAACTTCACAGGCGGCTGAAAAACACCATGTTGGTCGGCAAATCCAAAAGATAGGACGGAGGAATGTGAAAAGATCAAGAGATAAGCACAGATGCCACATCCGGTCGAGAATGGTGCACACAAAGGCCGGCAAAACAGAAATCACGGCATGGAGTAAACACCAGCTGGAGATGAATCCTTGGAGCTTCAATATCACTATTCCAGAAGAAAATCAGGAAACGAACGAGCCAAATGCAAGATAGTCAAGAAAACTCTTCCCGGAGCCGCATTGACCACTTTGTGAAGGAATTCTCAATCCGCTCGTTCGTTTGGCCCCAAATTTCACCAGTGACCATAAAATATGAGGTTGGTCGATGGAATTTCAAGATAGGTCAGAGAATTCTTCACCGTTCGTCCTGTGGTCTATTGCACTATATTCTGGTCGACCGAATGGACCACCAAATGAAGAATCTCCCAAACCGCTCGTTCGTTTGACCTCAAACTTCACAAGGAGCTCTAAAACATCAACTTGGACGGTAAAATTTCAATATGGTACATGAAATTCTTAACGGTTTGTTCTGTGGTTCATAACACTCATTTCGGGTCGACCAAATGAGCCATATTCGACCAAAATGCAAACCGGCAAGAATCAGACCTGGAAATTCAAAACTCACCGACCAATCATGCCTACAGAGGAGTCCCAATCAGTTATCTGACCCTAATCTTCATCACAACTGGTCAACACTTGGTAACATCATCCTAACTTTACCTTTTCCATTTTATTTCATATTTTGCATCTTTTAATCTGATTTTTCTTACACCGGGACGGTGCAAGTTAAGTCTGGGGGGATTATACTAATAAGTTTGTTCATTTTGGCATTTCATTTTGCATCATTTTTATTTTCATCGAGTCGTTTTTATTGAGTCAAACCATGTCGAGAATTATGACTTTATCTTGGACCTAACCATTGTTGTGCCCGTGTTTTAAGTGACCATTGATCAGTTATTGGCAGTTTACTTCATCATATGTGCACCATGAGTGGATTGATATACCAAAAATGTCAACATCTCCAAGGGCTTAAGAAGGATCCATCTTTGACTATGCACCTTAATGAACTTAACCTTCTCAGCTAGGGGCTTGGCTTTACAAAGGACATGACTCCTCATCCTCACCAACAAGTGAAAAGTCTGTGTGAGTTCGGTTTCCCTCTCTCTCCCCTTTAAATTTAAGAAAAATCACCAAGGTCCAAGTAACCGGGGATTAGGTGGCAACCACCATCAATACTCGTGTCTATGGAAGACCTTTTGATCCAAGTAACCGGAGATTAGGTGGCTACAACCATCAATACTCGCGTCTATGGAAGATCCATCAAAAACCTCCACAAAAAGGCGAAGAAGTCGAATAAAAAATACCTTGCTACCCTAAAAAAGGGATGAATCGACTTAAGAAGTGAGAAGAGAGAGAGGTGAAACAAGAGCCAAGACATGTGTTTTATAAAAATAGGATGGGTAAGAGTCTATAACCCCTTTGATCGATATTCCCTAATTGAGACCACACCTTTAGAAACTAAAGGAGTCAAAGGTGGCGAATTTGGATGGCCTAAAGAGAAGTGGATTGCTTTGGGATGATTGCAAAACTCATGGTATGTACTTTCTTGTTCTTAATTCTAAATGTCATTGCTATTTTATGTGGATCACTAAAATAAAGGTCAATATGGATTTCCAAAAGGATTTAAGAGTTCTCATGTTTTCAAACCTCTTTTCCATGCTTAGTTTGCTTGGGGACAAGCAAAAGATAAGTCTGGGGGAGTTGATATATCCATATTTTACATGTTTTACCTTAGTATTTATCTATGTTTTTAAGTGTTTTCAATAAGGTTTTATGCCTTTAGAGGTAGTTTTCTTGTATTTGTTGGGTTTGGAATCTTAACAGGTTAAAACATCAAAAAGGATAAAAAAGGAGCAAAAGAGCCTCAAACCATGATCCATGCAAGTTTCCAAGTCAAGAGCATCAATATAACTCCATTTGTCCGATTCTCGTATTCGGACTGAACCAGAGCATCCGAAAGATGGCCGCGGTTGAAGGTCTATCCGACGTACAAAAATCATGATCTTGGTCTTGCTGGATAGATATTTGAGTCAGGCATCACGGCAAAGTGGATTCAAGCCATTTGAATCAACCATCAGGGAGAAACTGATTTGCTACTGAGACATGTCCGGTTAGCGACAAGATGAAGCCCATGGAGGATCTCGCGTGTCTAATGGCCCAGAATGATAAGGGATAAGCTTTTCCCAATTTATATCCCTTTTCTGCAAGTGCACAGATCGAGAGTAGTACCTATAGTGCTAGAGGCTAAAAAGGTGTATCTATAGTGCTAGGTCTTCCAGGGGTCGAGGTTAGGTAAACGGGCCGAGTAAATCATGAAAACGTGCAAAACGGGCCTTAGTCGGCTAAGGCGGGTCGAGCGGGACCGGTCGGTCGGGATGATGGTCGGGTCGAGCTGGGCGGTCGAGCGCGCACGGTGATGGTGAAAAGAGGTCGGGTCGGACGAGGGCCATGGAGTCCCTGTCCGACCGGCTCGGTCGACCGGATGGGTCGTCGTCTTGAAGGAAGCTCGGGTCGGACGGGAGCCTTGGAGTCCCTGTCCGACCGGCTCGGTCGACCGGTGTCCGACCGGCTCGGTCGACCGGTGTCCTTGTGCAATGGAGGGCGGTCGGGTCAGACGGGAGCCTTGGAGTCCCTGTCCGATCGGCTGGTGTAGACGTCCAGTTTTCGGCTGATCTGACACTCTTCACTAAAATGATAATATCTTCCATTCTACACGTCCAAATTGCATGATTCCAATTGCGTTGGAAATTTAACACATGTAGGCATCGCGGCAAACTGGTTTTGGTGAAATCCATTGAGTAGAGTTTTTTTGGGGCTCTTCCAAAGTTGATGCAGTGTCGCGGAGCGGCGTAAAGTCCAAATCCTGTGGTTTTGCTCCAAAATGCATCTTTCGACCTGTTTAGACTCTTAGTACTATAAATCCTCAAAAACTACCTTTTTAGATCAAAAAGCCTTTAAAAACCTTATAAAAAGCATAGTAAAAGCATATAAAAAAGGGTACAAAATAGAGGTATATCAACTCCCTCAGACTTAGATCTTTGCTTGTCCTCAAGCAAATAGAATCCAGATCAGAGAAAGAGGTTTGAAAACGTAGAAACTCCTTATCCTTTTGAGAAACTTGTGGTGGCTTCCTCTCTCCTGTATTCCACTAAAAACATAACCAATGTTAGACTAGCGTCACATAATGCTCGGCAAGCTTAGCGAACCATACCAAACTCAACTAGTCTCATCCAGCATTCCAGACTTTCCATTGTTAACTCCTTGCATGAATTTAAAACGTGCGGTCTTTATCAAGGGAATATCGATCATTAAGCACTTGTTCTTACCCACTTGAGTCTCTCCAGGATAGTTCTTTTTGAAGCTTTTGAGTTCTTATCCTCTCTCTTTTCTTTTGACGGATCGATCTTTCCCTACTTTTCTAGGGTATCATTTTATTTTTTCTATCGATACTTCTTCCCTTTCTTTTTCTTTTGGGGAATAACATAAGATAGGCTTTCGCCTTTTCCTTGTTTTTGGTAGGTCTCCATAAGACAAGAAGGTGCAGACGTATGCATTCCACTTGCTTACACGTTTTCCTTGTGCTTAAAAGCTTTCGATTTTCATTTTTCTGAGAGAGAGGAGAACTGCACTTTGTATTGGACACACCCTTTTGAGATCAAGTGAGGAACGACTCATATGTATGCCAAGTCCCTTGACAAGAAAAACTAGATTGATTAGGGTGGAGTTAACGTTAGATTGTCCGGATACCTTAGAAATGTTGCCAAGTCAGTAGGTCAATCCACCATTAGAGGTTCTGTTAGGCTTATGTCTGCAACTGATGTCCGCTCTAGGGTCATAGATTGTTAGCACAACACCGGAGAATCATAGAGATAAATCATAATTTCCAACTAAGGTTTTGACTCAATAAAAACAGAAGTTTTGAAAACGGTTAATAAGAGAAATAGATATAAGATGAAGACAAGACATGAACAAACGCATTAGTACCGACAATCCCCCCAGACTTAACTTGCACCATCTCGGTGAAAGCAATTCCGATTAAGGGAGGTGAAAGAAAGAGGTAGTAAGGCGTTTTGTGAATGAGAGGGAAGATGTAACCTGATTAGACATTAAGTGCATGAAGAAATGACCTATTGGTGGTAAGTTGCTGTCCTTGGCCATTGATAAGTTTGGTAAAAGATGTCCCATGTTGCGTTAGAATGAACTCCAAAGCAATGGCTTGTATTCCTGTGTAGATGATCAAGTACCATGCGTCCATGGTAAAGGCTCTTGAAGTCCGCCGAAGGTGAGGCATAGGTGGGATATGCTGTTGTGCTGGAGCAAACGAATATATGAACGTGGTTGTTCCTTGCCACATTCATTGTTAAAGTGGGAGGGGACAATTATTTCTTTCTTCATTTCCCGAGGTTTCTTCTCAATTTTTATGTTAGATTCTCAAATCTCTGTATCCAAAACTTCAAAAGCAAAACAAAAATCATTAAATTAAAACAAAAAGTAAAAGAGGAGAGTAAAACTTATGAGTTGTCTCCCATACACCGCTTGTTTAAGGTATTTAGCTTGACCGGTTGGGATTCAGAGTGCTGAGGGATCGTCCAAATCGATTCGGACTTCTTGTGATGTCTCTGTATTGGCTAGATACGGTTTAAGTCTTTGCCCATTGACCGTGAATTCGCCTCCGGATGGATTTAATAGCACAACTGCTCCGTATGGCCGAACTTCTTTGATTTTGAATGGTCCTGGCCATCTAGAACGAAGCTTCCCGGGAAAAAGTTTTAGACGGGAGTTGAAAAGGAGGACTTGATCATTTGGTGCGAATGTCTTTGGTATGATCTTCCTGTCATGGAAAGCTTTGGTCCTTTCTTTGTATATCTTCGCATTCTCATATGCAAGGTGGCGGATCTCATCAAGCTCATTGAGTTGTATGAGTCTTCGTTCTCCTGCTGTTTTGAGGTTGAAGTTTAGCTCCTTGACTGCCCATGCCGCCTTATATTCTAACTCAACAGGGAGGTGACAGGCTTTTCCATAGACTAAGTGGAAAGGGGTTGTGCCTAGTGGGGTTTTAAAAGCAGTGTGGTACGCCCATAGAGCGTCATCTAACTTGGCACTCCAATCCTTTCTAGTCTTTCCTGTAGTCTTTTGTACGATGCTTTTAAGTTCTCTGTTTGAGATTTCCACTTGGCCACTAGTCTGAGGATGATATGGGGAAGCAACTTTGTGTGTCACTCCATGCTTCTTCAAAAGGTTGGCGAAAATCCTGTAGATAAAGTGAGATCCTCCATCACTAATGACAATCCTTGGTACTCCAAATCTCGGGAAGATGATAGATTTGAACATCTTGATAACAACTTGAGCATCATTGGTCGGGCTTGCTATTGCTTCCACCCATTTCAAAACATAATCCACTGCAACGAGAATGTATTGTTCACCAAAAGATGTCGGGAAAGGTCCCATGAAATCTATTCCCCACACGTCGAAAACTTCTACTTCTAGAATGAAATTTTGTGGCATCTCATTTCTTTTGCTTATGTTTCCCATTCTTTGGCAGGCATCACATCGGGATATGAAGGCGTGGGCATCTTTAAACATAGTCGGCCACCAGAATCCTGCTTGAAGTACTTTAGAAACTGTTTTGTAAGTGGCGAAATGACCGGCATAGCTGGAGCTATGGCAGGCGAATAATATTCCCTCTATCTCTTCCTTTGGGATACACCTACGAAACATAGCATCAGAGCATTTTTTATAAAGATAAGGTTCATCCCAAAAATACCGTCTAATGTCACGGAGAAATTTCTTCTTTCTGTAGCCAAAGAATTGTGGGGGTGGATGGTCTGCTGCAAGGAAGTGTGCAATGTGGCGAAACCATGGAGTGTTCGCTGATGAAATTCTTGGCTTTGGTTTGGGATGGCTTGACGGATGAGTCATGGTTGTAGCTTGGGCCCCGTAAACAGTTTCTTCAGGCAGCCTGTCATCCAATGGCATGGTTTCATTAACTCTCATCCGTGAAAGGTGATCCGCCACTCCGTTATTTGCACCTTTTCTATCCTTTATCTCGAGGTCAAACTCTTGGAGGAGTAATATCCATCTTAAAAGTCTTGGTTTTGCATCCTTTTTAGACAATAAATATCGCAGTGCGGCATGGTCAGAATGAACTATTACCTTGGAGCCTACCAAGTATGATCTGAATTTCTCGAATGCAAAGACTATGGCAAGGAGTTCTTTCACTGTGGTTGCATATTTGCATTGTGCTTCATCTAGAGTTCGGCTAGCATAGTGAATGACATGTAACTTCTTATCATTTTGTTGTCCAAGCACTGCTCCTACGGCATAGTCGCTGGCGTCACACATGATCTCAAAGGGTTGTTCCCAATTTGGTGGCTGGACAACTGGTGCGCTAACTAAGGCCTCCTTGATCTTGATGAAAGCGGCATGACATTCATCCGTGAATTCAAATGTGATGTCTTTGCATAACAGTCGTGTCAATGGTCTTGCTATCTTTGAGAAATCCTTGATGAACCTCCTGTAGAATCCGGCGTGGCCGAGGAAACTCCTTATATCCTTTACACTCTTTAGAGGTTGTAGGTTTGTCATGACTTCAATCTTGGCTTTGTCTACTTCGATTCCTTTTTTTGAGATTCGATGCCCGAGGACAATCCCATCTCTGACCATGAAGTGACATTTCTCCCAATTGAGAACTAAGTGTTTGTCTTCACATCGCTGTAAAACTTTTCCAAGATTTGCTAGGCATGCCTTAAAGGATGAACCATATACTGAGAAGTCGTCCATGAATACTTCCATGATTTCTTCTATAAAGTCGGTGAATATGGACATCATGCATCTTTGGAAAGTGGCTGGTGCGTTGCATAGACCGAAAGGCATTCTTCTATAGGCGAAAGTGCCATACGGACATGTGAAGGTTGTCTTCTCTTGATCATCCAGATGTATTGGTATCTGGAAAAATCCTGAATATCCATCAAGAAAACAGTAATATTGATGATTAGCAAGGCGCTCAAGCATTTGATCTATGAATGGTAAAGGATAATGATCTTTTCGGGTTGCTGAGTTAAGCAACCTGTAATCGACACACATCCGGTGCCCTGTTATCGTCCTGGTAGGGATTAGCTCGTCTTGCTCATTCTTAACAACTGTTATCCCTCCTTTCTTTGGCACCACGTGTACTGGACTAACCCATTTGCTATCCGAGATTGGGTAAATTATCCCTGCATTCAAAAGTTTCATTATTTCCTTCTTGACTCCTTCCTTGAGCTTCGGGTTAAGCCACCTCTGATGTTCAATTGATGAGCTGGATCCGTCTTCTAAGATGACTCTATGCATGCAGAGGTTTGGTGAAATTCCTGTTATATCATCCAAAGAATAACCGAGGGCCCTTCTTTGCTTTCTCAGTTCGTGAACGAGTAAAGCGGTCTCCTCATTTGTTATTCCGAAATTTACTATCACAGGATAAGTTTCATATGGACCTAGATATTCATACCTCAGCCCAACAGGAAGCTGTTTTAGGTCTGTTTTTGGTGCTCTCAAGGGGCACCATGGGTCTGGTTTTGGCTGGGGAGCTGGCTTTTATTTCTCTGCTTTGGCTTCCTCTTCTTTACTTCCCTTCAAATCCGTGTATGCCACTAGTTCTTTGTATGCTTCGACCGAATCCATGAATTTGTCTAACCCTTGTGCTTCTCTTTCTGCATAACCCAACTCTTCTTCAGCTCGGGTTAATGCTAATTCAAGAGGATCATGAAGCAACATATCCTCCAATATCTCTTCTTTTGCCTCTCCAATCCAAAAAGTCTGACCATCCATTGTAGGTCTATCGATCGTTCTGTTGACTTCGAAGTTCATAACAATATCTCCCAGGTGAAGGTCAATCTTCCCATTCTTCACATCTATCATTGCTCCGGCAGTGGCTAAAAAAGGGCGTCCTAGGATTATAGGATCCTTGGGTTCATGCTCCAATTCCAGGACCACGAAATCGGCCGGGATGTTGCATCCTCGTACAACAATGGTTACGTCCAAGACAACTCCTATGGGGCGTCGAACGGATCGATCTGCAAAAACAAGAGAGATTTTTGTAGGTTTAAAGTTTGTGATTCCTAATAGTCTTGCTACTGAATAGGGCATTAAATTGACGCTTGATCCCAAATCACAAAGAGCCCGGTCGAAAATTGTTCCTCCAATCTCACAAGCTAGAACAAAACTTCCCGGATCATCAAGTTTTTCCGGCATTCTGTTCTGGAGGATCGCACTGCACTCTTTGGTGATCATCATAGCTCCTTCTTCTAGACTGACATTGCTTGTAAGTATAGCCTTCATATATTTCTTTAGAGACGGAATGATATGGCAAGCATCTACGAATGGTAGCCTGACTGTCAGCTGGCTAACTAGATCCTTAAGTTTGGCTTGCTCCTTCTCTTTCTTTGGCTGGTTAAGAACATTGCGGTATGGAAGCTTTGGTTCATAAAATTTTGGTATGACTGGTGGGTCAGTATCTTGTTCTTGAATTCCTGGTTCTGTGCGCACCCGTAATTCTTTAGGTGGCTCTTCTCCATCTCCAATTATGACATACTCTAAAGGTTTATCTTTTCTGGCCGGGGTTAATTCTTCCTCAGGGTAGGCTGGTTGGTCATATTCCTTCCCATTCCTTAGGGTTATGGCAGCAACATTTTCACCTCTGGGATTTATCTCTACTTTTCCAGGAAGGACTCCCATCTCCCTCTTAACAGTTCCGACTATTTCAGCAATTTTGAAATCTAAACTCTTTGTGGCGGCAGCGATGAGGTCGAATTTTTCATTCATGTCCCTACATATAAAATCCAGCTTTTCTTCAACTTCATTCAAGTGCTTCCGATGTGAGTCCAAGAGCTCGCTTATCATTTGGTCAAGGTTGTCTCGTGATTCCATGGAGCTTCTTCCATATGCACCTTGCCTGACATTCTGCGGTCTATACCCATACTGCTGGTATCTTTCTCCATTCTGAATTTTATGTTGATATTCGGATTCTAAAGGCTCATCAGTCCACACTTGTGAATATCTATGCTCTCGCCCGAAGTGTTGATCTCTGATGCCAACAAAATTAACTTCTTCTTGGAATTCAGGTGCAAAATCTCCTAAACAACTTTGTCCATCTATGTTGTAAGTCATACAGCCTTCTCTATTACTCACTGCATTTTCCTGATTCCTCAGTATTGTTACCATGATTGCTCTCATCTCATTATACTCTTCTCGGCTTAGGTTCGAATTTATTGCTTTAACAGCCTTCTCATGCCCTATGAAGTTGTCACTGTCACTGGATGCTAAATTCTCAATCAAAGTCTTTGCTTCCATCACTGTCTTGGTCATGAAGTTTCCGTTACATGCAGTGTCGAGTGAGAATCGACATTTCCTGTCTATCCCTCTATAGAAGATGTTCCATAGGCGTCCTTCTGAAAAACAATGGTTCGGGCATTCTCTTGTGAAATCCCTGAAGCGCTCCAATGCTTCATGAAATGGCTCCACCGGCCCTTGTTGAAAACTAGAAATCTTTTCCTTTAACAAATTCGCCCTTTGCTTAGTGAAAAAGTGTCCTAGGAATGCTCCTTTGTATTCCTTCCAAGTCGTGATGGACTGAGCTGGAAGGGATTTTACCCATCTTATGGCTTTCCCTTTGAGTGTGAAGGAGAAAAGCTTGCATTTCAAATAATCTTTGGGAGCTCCATCCGCACTAATGGTCCCACATATTTCTTCAAATGCATCAATGTGCTCTAAAGGATTCTCCTCAGTTAATCCTTGGAACTGGTTTTGTTTTACCAAAGCAATTATTTCCGGTGAGATCTCATAATCCCTTCCTTCCGGGAGCAGCGGATGAATAGGATTTCGGCTTAAAAGCAATGTAGGGGCCGAGTCGAAATCCCCCATAGTTTCTTCGTCCAGGCGGACAGGTATGCTATCACCGAGTGTATACAGCGGTGGATCCTACGGTTGTCCAAACATCATGGCTGCTGCGACAGCATTTTCATCTTCTGACTGGCTTTCCGAGTCACTCATTTCAAGGTCTTCTGCTCATATTTTTCACCTGAAATACACAAAGAGAATGTTTTTAAATGTAAAGAAAGAAAAACTGAAAATTAAATTTGCAAGTACTGAAATTAAAAATCCTAGGCTAGATCAGTCTTGAGAACTTGTATGCAGCTGTAATGTTCCCCGGCAACGGCGCCAAAAAGCTTGATGCGGGATAAGATTTTCCCAATTTCTATCCCTTTTCTACAAGTGCACAGATCGAGAGTAGTTACAGGTTTATCGAACACAAGGAGCAGAGAGATGCACTACGAGTTATGTAATTCCAATTTAGCTAGGACAAGATAAGGGTTTTGGTTGTGATTGGTAAGATAGCTAACTAAACTAATTGAATGCGATGTAGAAACGGTAAAAGATAAAGGTACGAAGGCGCTAGGCAATGGGAGACTCGTAGAGATCAATGATTAATATGTTAAATCAACTCATTTAGGGGGTTTAATTGGGTGCCGTCTAGAACTCAAAACACATATGTAAAATCATTCCACTTCCGTGGCTCCGACCTCTTTGTTAACTAACCTAATCGCTAATCTTTCGGAATGTCCTTAGGTTGTTAAGGAAGCATTAATTCGTTCAAGTCTCAATTGTCCACAACCCCGCATAGATCAACTTCTGCAGTCTATGAAGTGTTGCCCACCAAATACTAGTTCAGACGAATGATACAGCACTTCCGTGGCTCAAGTCTACCTAAGATCTGATGCTAGTTGTAAAGAAAAGCATACAGCGATAAGATCAAGCAAAGGTGAAGACCTATAAAGATGAACCCCTAATTTGATTTAGAACCCTAACAATGCATGGACTCTTTGATTAACCCACGACCTAACAAGTGAATTACTCAGACATAATCAAAGTAACAACACAGAAAGATGATGAAGAAAGCATAAATATAAGATAAAGGTTCAGAAAACTTCTCCAAATTGTGGTAAGGAGGAGAAATCCTCTCCTTGAAATTTCTAAGAACAAAAGTAGATCTATATAATTCTAATACAATGTGGCTCTCTTTCTAAAGAGGCTAAAAAGGTGTATTTATAGTGCTAGGTCTTCCAGGGGTCGAGGTTAGGTAAACGGGCCGAGTAAATCGTGAAAACGTGCAAAACGGGCCTTAGTCGGCTAAGGCGGGTCGTGCGGGACTGTCGGCGGTCGAGCGGGGCGGTCGACCGGTCGGTCGGGATGGTGGTCGGGTCGAGCTGGGTGGTCGAGCGGGCGGTCGACCGGTCGGTCAGGATGATGGTCGGGTCGAGCTGGGCGGTCGAGCGCGCACGGTGATGGTGGAAAGAGGTCGGGTCGGACGAGGGCCATGGAGTCCCTGTCCGACCGGCTCGGTCGACCGGATGGGTCGTCGTCTTGAAGGAAGGTCGGGTCGGACGGGAGCCTTGGAGTCCCTCTCCGACCGGCTCGGTCGACCGGTGTCCTTGTGCAATGGAGGGCGGTCGGGTCGGACGGGAGCCTTGGAGTCCCTGTCCGACCGGCTCGGTCGACCGGCTCGGTCGACCGGCTGGTGTAGACGTCCGGTTTTCGGCTGATCTGACACTCTTCACTAAAATGATAATATCTTCCATTCTACACGTCCAAATTGCATGATTCAATTGCGTTGGAAAGTTAACACATGTAGGCATCGCGCCGAACTGGTTTTGGTGAAATCTATTGAGTAGAGTGTTTTTGGGGCTCTTCCAAAGTTGATGTTGTGTCACGGAGCGGCGTAAAGTCCAAATCCTGTGGTTTTGCTCCAAAATGCATCTTTCGACCTGTTTAGACTCTTAGTACTATAAATCCACAAAAACTACCTTTTTAGATCAAAAAGCCTTTAAAAACCTTATAAAAAGCATAGTAAAACCATATAAAAAAGGGTACAAAATAGAGGTATATCACAGAACACTGAGCTTTAGGCCTTGGATCGCTTGAGAAGAGGCTTAGCTACTATTTGGAGGCCTCTTTAGCGCAATCCCGGCCCATTCACGTCGCAAAACATCATGTCCAACTCATCGGAAAGTTTCCTTTCCGGCACCCTGAAGACCTAAGCGACTTCTACCCTATAAATACAAGCTTTTAGCCTCGACCTAATGAGAGCTGCGTGTGCGCCGTCAGAGACAGAGAGAGAGCCATCCTGGAGTGCTGATGGGAGCAGAGAGAAGAGGCGCTTCTCAGGATCTAAGGCACACACACACACACAAATCCTTAAACTCTTTTCATCTTTTCCTTTTCTTTTCTTTTGTATTGAACCCGAAAGTTTCAAGGGAGAGATTCGACTTTGTTCTTCAATAGAGAAGATTTCTTCATCCCTTATCTCTTTTAATACTCACATAATTCTTTCATACATCTCTTGCTTGTTTGTTTGCATCATGGCTGAGTAGTTTTATTGTTGGGCTTAAGAGTTTTTCAAGGGAATTCATGGATTGATCACTACATAGGTTGTTAGATTCGGTTTTATCATTAGATGTTCTTCATCCAAGTTTGTGCTTACTGCTTATAGCTGGATTGACCATTTATGCTACTGCTCTTAGGTAGATTTACATTCTGATCGTTTGTTAAATCTCTTGAATCAACTTGGGTGAGCAAGGCATAGTAACCTACGAGAGTAGAATTGCAAGGCCTTGTGAACAAATTCGAATTTGGACTTTATATGCTTGTTTAATCACTTGATTACCTATGGGAGTAGAGTAATCTTAGGTTGTTTAGACATATTAATTGACATTGCGGGAGTAAGTTGATTATACATTCATAATTCGAGTTCTAGAATATATCTATTGATCTCCTTGTTTAACTATCCAAATAAACCAATCCTTGATGACCTACGAATTCTCTTATGCCCAATGCTTTTCCTTATTGTTTGCATTTATATTCCAATCATTGCTTTTGTTTTCTATTGTTTTGAAGTTCACAACATCTACAACAAACTCATATTCTTGTTCTAGCTATTATTTCAATCTCTACAAGTTTAAAGTGAAATAACATCTCCTTGTGGTTCGACCCCGAACTATACTACTCTCTTGCTGTGCATTTGCAGTTGTGTAGGTTGGGTTAATTATTACTTGAAGCTAAGTTTTTGGCGCCGTTGCCGGGGAGATTGTTCCATTTCCTTCAAGCTTTTTGATTGAATTCTAGTCTAGTTCTTATTTTTTGCAATTTACTTTTCTGTTTTTCAAAAAAATTAAAAAAAAAAAAAAATCATAAACATTTACTGATATCTCTATCTTTGTGTGTTTCAAGGTACCTTGAGTAAGAGATAGGAGATCTTGAAGAAGAATTCGCAAGACATAGAAGATGGATCCTCAAAACCGCCCAATCGGAGAGTTTGATTCACTAGACATCTTCTTCACAAAACGCCCACCTATATGCCCTTTACCACCTACTGGAGAGTTTAAGATAAGCTCTAAACTCATTGATTTGGTGGAGCAGCATCAGTTTCGTGGCCTAGAGGAAGAGCAGCCCATTGATCACATTGAGAAGTTTGAAGAAATCTGTGGTACAAGGAGATGTAGTGGAGTTTCTGAGGATTACTTGAAGTGTACTCTATTCTCATTCTCTTTGGTTGAGAAAGCCTACAAATGGATGAAGTCTCTTCCAGCAGGATCAATCACTACTTGGGATGAGTATAAGAGAGCTTTCTTGAAGCACTTTTATCCAAAAGAGAGATTGGAGCGGATGAGAAGAAGAATTTCAGAATTTCGGCATGAGGCACATGAATCATTCTTTGATGCTGTTTCACGGTTCAAGGAATACAAGAGAGAGTGCCCTCACCATGGTTTTACAGAGATTGCTTTGCTAAACTTCTTCTATCAAGGAGTTGATGATAAATTCAAGATGGCACTTAACATAGCAAGTCAAGGGAACTTCATGACGAATACTATTTCTCAAGCCAGCATTCTCATTGATAACTTGGCGGCAAGCAGCAAAAATTCACGCCAAGACTATGTGCAAAACATGGAAGAGATCAAACCAAAATCTGATTTTTCGAAAATTCTCGTGCTTAAGTCAATGGTTGCTCAACTTCTCAAAAACCAATCAAGAGAAGTTTATCTTTGTGAGAACGTGGGAGCTTCTAATAGTAAGGAAGATAAAGAGTTTATTGATGATAGCTCTCTTAAGAAGCAAGAAGAAATCAGCTACATTGGCGAGTTTGGAAGCAACCATCAAAACCGAAAAAACAATGGTTTTAGGCTTGGAAACTCTCAGCCAAGTACAGAAGATCCTCTTCTAGACCAAGATGACGTGGCCTTGACACCTAAAGAGAGAAACTTTGAAGCTATGATCCATCAGCTCATGGAGAATCAACAGCAATTCATTGAAGGAATGAAGCAAAACGCCAAAGATAACAAAAATCTTGCCTTCAAGATGGATAGCATGTATGATCATCTTAGCGGGGGTAACCAGGAGCTGTATGGGAAGTTTATTAACCTCTCTAATCATGTTAAGAAGGTAGAAGTGAAAGTCTCTCAAATTGCGGAAGGATCCAAGAGAGAAGCCAATGTTCTTCCGGGAAAAGTGGAGGAAAATCCTAGGTTTTGCAAAGTGATAAAAACTGAGAACAAGGCCGTGATTTCACCAACCCCCACTGATCAATCAACCTTCAAGTACCATGTGACAAAGCGTGAAGATGATGAGCCTATTTCAAAAGCACCACATCAAAGGAAGCTTAAAAAGATACAAGATCAAGTGAAGTTCATCTTCCCTTTCACAATTAATGGTATTGATTTTATAGACTCTTTGTGTGATACATGATCTACAGTGAATCTCATGTCTAAAACCATATCAAAGAAGCTGGGGATTGTAGAGATGGAGCCTCCAGGAAAGATGCTCAAGTTCGCAGATGCTTCTAGCACAACTCCATATGGGTTTGTGCGTAATTTGGAGATGCAAGTGGGAGGATGTCTTGTCCCCCTTGGCTTTCACATTATAGAGATGCAAGATGAGCACTCAATGTCACTGGTTCTTGGGACTCCTTTTCTCAAAACCATGGGAGCAATATTTGATTTTCGCAAGGGACAAGTCTCTTTCTCCGAAATAAAAAAGAAAGTCTTCTATCATGCAGTCTCTACTGAAACCTCGTGCTGCACGAGCATCTACAATGAAGAGAGGACAAGTTTAGACCCTGGAAATGACATAAAATGGTCACAAGACGTTCCTAAAGAAGCTCTCTACATTAGATCTTATGATGTTTACAAACGGTAATAGGTGATTGCCAAAGCGTTTCAAGTGATAGTGGTTCAAGTTTGACTCCTCAAGATCATCATGGAAATTATACATGGGATGTTTTCAAGCTTGAGACACGTCCTAGAGCACCACCAAGACCAGCACCATCCAAATCTCCTAAGAAGAGCGAGCCCTATCCAAAACCGAAGGAAGCGATGAAACCGTTGAAGCCGAAGCATGAGAATGTCTTCAAGGATATTCACTCGGTCTTGTCACCATCCTTAGACAAACATGGAGCTGAAGAAGAGTCTGACGGTGTGCCTAAGTCCTTTGCCAGCATAAGAGTCCTTTTCCCAAAGGATCCGGATCCCAAAGATGAGCAAACCGCAAAGGAGAAACTCGGAAAAACCTTAAAACTTTTTTCGAGAGCTTTGGTCTTCAAGGATGACATGGAAGATGATCATGGAGAGCCCAAACCACCTCATGAGCCACCTGAACCAGAGTGTGAAGACACCAAAGGGATCCCAAACCCTTTGGCCGATCACATCCGCACCTTAAAGAATCTCCTAAACCGCTCGTTCGTTTGACCTCAAACTTCACAAGGAGCTCTAAAACATCAACTTGGACGGTAAAATTTCAATATGGTACATCAAATTCTTAACGATTTGTTTTGTGGTTCATAACACTCATTTCGGGTGGACCAAATGAGCCATATTCGACCAAAATGCAAACCGGCGAGAATCAGGCCTGGAAATTCAAAACTCACCGACCAATCATGCCTACAGAGGAGCCCCAATCAGTTATCTGACCCTAATCTTCATCACAACTGGTCAACACTTGGTAACATCATCCTAACTTTACCTTTTCCATTTTATTTCATATTTTGCCTCTTTTAATCTGATTTTTCTTACACCGGGACTAGGCCTGGGACTATTAACCGTAACCGTAACCCGTAACCGTAACCGACCCGATTTAACCGAACCGATCGGTTTCGGTTATTGACGAAATAACCGAACGATTTTGATTATTATTTAGTTCGGGTTCGGTTACGGTTCGGTTAATACCCGATAACCGATCGGTTAACCATAAACCGACCCTTAGCAAATAAACTACATGCTTACATAAACCTAATTACCTAAACGTAAACGACAACACATCTTTGTTTTTTTTTTAACAGCCGCCTCCTTCATCCATCTCCTTCTTCATCCATCTTCTTCATCCATCTCCTTCTTCATCCATCTTCTTCTTCATCAATCAGAATCTCTAATCCACATAATCAACAGACTCATCTTCTTCTTCTTCCCGATTCCATCTTTTCTCCTGGCGAATTCATCTCTGCTCTTCCTGTAGTCACTGTCGCGGTCGGATCTCTACTCTTCTCAATCCAAACAAGAAATCAGCATTATTCGGCAGAGCTGTAACGGATTTCTCGATCCGATTTGGTCGGCTAGGGATTGGGTTAAGCGTTTCCCGATTCGATTTGGTCGAACCCGACCATCGATTTCTCTGCATCTCCGCCGGAAATGGAAAAAGACGGGAAGAGTTAAAAAAAACCAGACCTTCGGTCAAACCCGTACCCGACCCGTACCTGAACCTTCAAACCCGTACCCGACCCGAACCCGACCAAATACCCGAACGGTTTAGAAACTTCCAAACCCGAATACCCAAAACCAGATTTAACCGACCCGAACCCGACCGGTTAACCGTATTCCCAGGCCTAACCGGGACGGTGCAAGTTAAGTCTGGGGGGATTATACTAATAAGTTTGTTCATTTTGGCATTTCATTTTGCATCATTTTTCTTTTCATCGAGTCATTTTTATTGGGTCAAACCTTTTGTCGAGAATTATGACTTTATCTTGGACCTAACCATTGTTGTGCCCGTGTTTTAAGTGACCATTGATCAGTTATTGGCAGTTTACTTCATCATATGTGCACCATAAGTGGATTGATCTACCAAAAATGTCCACATCTCCAAGGGCTTAAGAAGGATCCATCTTTGACTCCGCACCTTAATGAACTTAACCTTCTCAGCTAGGGGCTTGGCTTTACAAAGGACATGACTCCTCATCCTCACCAACAAGTGAAAAGTCTGTGTGAGTTCGGTTTCCCTCTCTCTCCCCTTCAAATTTAAGAAATAGCACCAAGGTCCAAGTAACCGGGGATTAGGTGGCAACCACCATCAATACTCGTGTCTATGGAAGACCTTTTGATCCAAGTAACCAGGGATTAGGTGGCTACAACCATCAATACTCGCGTCTATTGAAGATCCATCAAAAACCTCCACAAAAAGGAGAAGAAGTCGAATAAAAAATAGCTTGCTACCCTAAAAAAGGGATGAATCGACTTAAGAAGTGAGAAGAGAGAGAGGTTAAACAAGAGCCAAGACATGTGTTTTATAAAAAGAGGATGGGTAAGAGTCTGTAACCCCTTTGATCGATATTCCCTAATTGAGACCACACCTTTAGAAACTAAAGGAGTCAAAGGTGGCGAATTTGGATGGCCTAAAGAGAAGTGGATTGCTTTGGGATGATTGCAAAACTCATGGTATGTACTTTCTTGTTCTTAATTCTAAATGACATTGCTGTTTTATGTGGATCACTAAAATAAAGGTCAATATGGATTTCCAAATGGATTTAAGAGTTCTCATGTTTTCAAACCTCTTTTCCATGCTTAGTTTTATTTGGGGACAAGCAAAAGATAAGTCTGGGGGAGTTGATATATCCATATTTTACATGTTTTACCTTAGTATTTATCTATGTTTTTAAGTGTTTTCAATAAGGTTTTATGCCTTTAGAGGTAGTTTTCTTGTATTTGTTTGTTTTGAAGTCTTAACAGGTTAAAACATCAAAAAGGATTCAAAAATGAGCAAAAGAGCCTCAAACCATGATCCATGCAAGTTTCCAAGTCAAGAGCATCAATATAACTCCATTTGTCCGATTCTCGCATTTGGACAGAACCGGAGCATCCGAAAGATGGCCGCGGAAAGGGGTCTTCCCGACGTCCAAAAATCATGATCTTGGTCTTTCTGGATAGATATTTGAGTCGTGCATCACGTCGAAGTGGATTCAAGCCATTTGGATCAACTATCAGGGAGAAAATCGTTTTATCCCAAGACGTGTCCGCCAGGCGAGGAAACGAAGCCCATGGAGACTTTGATTCCGCGGCATGGACCCTGTATCGACTTAACACAAGCCCAGATTTCTTTTGGTGGTTTACTTGTCCTGAAACCGGTCCAATCACGTCGCAAATCATCAAGGCCGGTTAACCGGAAAGTTTCCTTTTTCAACACTTCACAAACCTAGCAACTTCAACCCTATAAATACAAGCTTTTTAGCCTCACGAAGAGAGAGCTGCATGTGCGCCGTCAGAGACAGAGAGAGAGCCATCCTGGAGAGCTGAAGGGAGCAGAGAGAAGAGGCGCTTCTGAGGATCTAAGGCACACACACACACACACATAAACCAAAAACACTTTGCAGTTTCTTTTCTTTTGTATTGAACTCGAAAGTTCCAAGGGAGAGATTCGACTTTGTTCTTCAATAGAGAAGATTTCTTCATCCCTTATCTCTTTTAATACTCATGATGCGGGATAAGCTTTTCCCAATTTCTATCCCTTTTCTGCAAGTGCACAGATCGAGAGTAGTAACGGGTTTATCGACCACAAGGAGCAGAGAGATGCGCTACAAGTTATGTAATTCCAATTTAGCTAGGACAAGATAAGGGTTTTGGTTGTGATTGGTAAGAAAGCAAACTAACTAATTGAATGCGATGTAAAAACGGTAAAAGATCAAGATACGAAGGCGCTAGGTAATGGGAGACTCGCAGAGATCCATGATTACTAGGTTGAATCAACTTATTAGGGGGTTTAATTGGGTGCCGTCTAGAACTCAAGACACAGATGTAAAATCATTCCACTTCCGTGGCTCCGACCTCTTTGTTAACTAACCTAATCGCTAATCTTTCGGAATGTCCTTAGATTGTTAAACAAGCATTAATTCGTTCAAGTCTCAATTGTTCACAACTCCGCATAGATCAACTTCCGCAGTCTATGAAGTGTTGCCCACCAAATACTAGTTCAAGCGAATGATACAGCACTTTCGTGGCTCAAGTCTACCTAAGATCTGATGCTAGTTGATCAGAAAAGCATGCAGCAATAAGATTAAGCAAAGGTGAAGACCTATAATGATGAACCCCTAATTTGATTTAGAACCCTAACAATGCATGGACTCTTTGATTTACCCACGACCTAACAAGTGAATTACTCAGACATAATCAAAGTAACAACACAGAAAAATGATGAAGAAAGCATAAATATAGAACAAAGGTTCAGAAAACTTCTCTAAATTGTGGTAAGGAGGAGAGATCCTCTCCTTGAAATCTCTAAGAACAAAAGTAGATCTATTAAACTCTAATACAATGTGGCTCTATGGTTCTCTCCTTTCTAAAGAGGCTAAAAAGGTGTATTTATAGTGCTAGGTCTTCCAGGGGTCGAGATTAGGTAAACGGGCCGAGTAAACCGTGAAAACGCGCAAAACGGGCCTTAGTCGGCTAAGGCGGGTCGAGCGGGACGGCGGCGGTCAAGCGGGGTGGTCGACCGGTCAGTCGGGCTGGTGCTCGGGTCGAGCTGGGGGTCGAACGGTCGCACGGGATGATGGTTGGGTCGAGCTGGCGCGCACGGGATGGCGAAAAGAGGTCGGGTCGGACGAGAGCCTTGGAGGCCCTGTCCGACCGGCTCGGTCGACCGGTGTCCTTGTGCAGTAAAGGACGGTCGGGTCGGACGGGAGCCTTGGAGGCCCTGTCCGACCGGCTCGGTCGAGCGGTTGGTGTAGACGTCCGGTTTTCGGCTGATTTGACACTCTTCACTAAAACAATCATATCTCCCATTCTACGTGGCCAAATTGCATGATTCCAATTGCGTTGGAAAGCTAACTCATGTAGGCATCGCAGCGAACTGGTTTTGGTGAAATCCATTGAGTAGAATGTTTTTGGGGCTCTTTCAAAGTTGATGCTGTGTTGTGGAGCGGCGTAGAGTCCAAATCCTGTGGTTTTGCTCCAAAATGCATCTTTCGACCTGTTTAGACTCTTAGTACTATAAATCCACAAAAACTACCTTTTTAGATCGAAAAGCCTTTAAAAACCTTATAAAAAGCATAGTAAAACCATATAAAAAGGGTACAAAATAGAGGTATATCAACTCCCCCAGACTTAGATCTTTGCTTGTCCTCAAGCAAATAGAATCCAAATCAGAGAAAGAGGTTTGAAAACGTAGAAACTCCTTATCCTTTTTTGAGAAACCTGTGGTGGCTTCCTCTCCTGTATTCCACTAAAAACATAACCAATGTTAGACTAGCTTCACATAATGCTCGGCAAGCTTAGCGAACCATACCAAACTCAACTAGTCTCATCTAGCATTCCAGACTTTCCATTGTTAACTCCTTGCATAAATTTAAAACGTGCGGTCTTTATCAAGGGAATATCGATCATTAAGCACTTGTTCTTACCCACTTGAGTCTCTCCAGGATAGTCCTTTTTGAAGCTTTTGAGTTATTGTCCTCTCTCTTTTCTTTTGAAGGATCGATCTTTCCCTACTTTTCTAGGGTATCATTTTATTTTTTCTATCGATCCTTCTTCCCTTTCTTTTTCTTTTGGGGAATAACATAGGATAGGCTTTTGCTTTTTCCTTGTTTTTGGTAGGTCTCCATAAGACAAGAAGGTGCAGACGTATGCATTCCTCTTGCTTACACGTTTTCCTTGTGCTTAAAAGCTTTTGATTTTCATTTTTCTGAGAGAGAGGAGAACTGCACTTTGTATTGGACACACCCTTTTGAGATCAAGTGATGAACGACTCATATATATGCCAAGTCCCTTGACAAGAAAAACTAAGTTGATTAGGGCGGAGTTAACGTTAGATTGTCCGGGTACCTTAGAAGTGTTGCCAAGTCAGTAGGTCGATCCACCGTTAGAGGTTCTGTTAGGCTTATGTCTGCAACTGATGTCCGCTCTAGGGTCATAGATTGTTAGCACAACACCGGAGAATCATAGAGATAAATCATAATTTCCAACTGAGGTTTTGACTCAATAAAACAGAAGTTTTGAAAAAGGTTGATAAGAGAAATAGATATAAGATGAAGACAAGACATGAACAAACGCATTAGTACCGACAATCCCCCCAGACTTAACTTGCACCGTCTCGGTGAAAGCAAATCCGATTAAGGGAGGTAAAAGGAAAAAGGTAGTAAGGCGTTTTGTGAATGAGAAGGAAGATGTAACCTGATTATACATTAAGTGCATGAAGAAATGACCTATTGGTGGTATGTTGCTGTTCTTGGCCATTGATAAGGGTGGTAAAATATGTCCCATGTTGCGTTAGAATTAACTCCAAAACAATGGTTTGTATCCCGGCGTAGATGATCAAGTGCCATGCGTCCATGGTAAAAGCGTTTGAAATCCGCCGAAGGTGAGGCATAGGTGGGATATGCCGTTGTGCTGGGGCAAACGGATATATGAACGTGGTTGTTCCTTGCCACATTCATTGTTAATGTTGGAAGGGACAATTATCCCTTTCTTCATTTTCCAAGGTTTCTTCTCAATTTTCATGTTAGATTCTCAAATCGATGTATCCAAAACTTTAAAAGCAAAACAAAAATCATTAAATTAAAACAAAAAGTAAAAGAGGAGGGTAAAACTTATGGGTTGCCTCCCATACAGCGCTTGTTTAAGGTCTTTAGCTTGACCGTTTATGATTCAGACTGGTGAGGGATCGTCCAAATCGATTCGGACTTTTGGTGATGTCTCTGTATTGGCTAGATACGGTTTAAGTCTTTGCCCATTGACTGTGAATTCACTTCCGGATGGAGTTAATAGCACAACTGCTCCGTATGGCCGAACTTCTTTGATTGTGAATGGTCCCGACCATCTAGAACGAAGCTTCCCGGGAAAAAGTTTTAGACGGGAGTTGAAAAGGAGGACTTGATCATTTGGTGCGAATGTTTTTGGTATGATCTTCCTGTCATGGAAAGCTTTGGTCCTTTCTTTGTATATCTTTGCATTCTCATATGCAAGGTGGCGGATCTCATCAAGCTCATTGAGTTGAATGAGTCGTCTTTCGCCTGCGGTTTTAAGGTTGAAGTTTAACTCCTTTACTGCCCATGCCGCCTTATATTCTAACTCAACAGGGAGGTGACAGGCTTTTCCATAGACTAAGTGGAAAGGGGTTGTGCCCAGTGGTGTTTTGAAAGCAGTGCGGTACGCCCATAAAGCGTCATCCAACTTAGCACTCCAATCCTTTCTATTCTTTCCTGTAGTCTTTTGTAGGATGCTTTTAAGTTCTCTGTTTGAGATTTCCACTTGGCCGCTAGTCTGAGGATGATATGGGGAAGCAACTTTGTGTGTCACTCCATGCTTCTTCAAAAGGTTGGCGAAAATCCTATTGATAAAGTGAGATCCTCCGTCACTAATGACAATCCTTGGTACTCCAAATCTCGGGAAGATGATAGATTTGAACATCTTTATAACAACTTGAGCATCATTGGTCGGGCTTGCTATTGCTTCCACCCATTTCGAAACATAGTCCACTGCAACGAGAATGTATTGGTCACCAAAAGATGTCGGGAAAGGTCTCATGAAATCTATTCCCCACACGTCGAAAACTTCTACTTCTAGAATGAAATTTTGTGGCATCTCATTTCTTTTGCTTATGTTTCCCATCCTTTGGCAGGCATCACATCGGGATATGAAGGTGTGGGCATCTTTGAACATGGTCGGCCACCAGAATCCTGATTGAAGTACTTTAGAAACCGTTTTGTAAGTGGCGAAATGACCGGCATAGCTGGAGCTGTGGCAGGCGAATAATATTCCCTCTATCTCTTCCTCTGGAATACACCTACGAAACATACCGTCAGAGCATTTTTTATAAAGATAAGGTTCATCCCAAAAATACCGTCTAATGTCACGGAGAAATTTCTTCTTTCTGTAGCCAAAGAATTGTGGGGGTGGATGGTCTGCTGCAAGAAAGTTTGCAATGTGGCGAAACCATGGAGTGTTTGCTGATGAAATTCTTGGCTTTGGTCTGGGATGGCTTGACGGATGAGTAATGGTTGTAGCTTGGGCCGCGTAAACAGTTTCTTCAGGCAGCCTGTCATCCAATGGCATGGTTTCATTAACTCTCATGCGTGAAAGGTGATCCGCCACTCCGTTATCTGCACCTTTTCTATCCTTTATTTCGAGGTCAAACTCTTGGAGGAGTAATATCCATCTTAAAAGCCTTGGCTTTGCATCCTTTTTAGACAATAAATATCGCAGTGCGGCATGGTCAGAATGAACTATTACCTTGGAGCCTACCAAGTATAAACGGAATTTCTCGAATGCAAAGACTATAGCGAGGAGTTCTTTTTCTGTGGTTGCATATTTGCATTGTGCTTCATCTAGAGTTCGGCTAGCATAGTAGATGACATGTAACTTCTTATCCTTTCGTTGTCCAAGCACTGCTCCTACTGCATAGTCGCTGGCGTCACACATGATCTCAAAGGGTTGTTCCCAATCTGGTGGCTGGACAACTGGTGCACTAACCAAGGCCTCCTTGATCTTGGTGAAAGCGGCATGACATTCATCCGTGAATTCAAATGTGATGTCTTTGCATAACAGTCGTGTCAATGGCCTTGCTATCTTTGAGAAATCCTTGATGAACCTCTTGTAGAATCCGGCGTGGCCGAGGAAACTCCTTATATCCTTTACACTCTTTGGAGGTTGTAGGTTTGTCATGACTTCAATCTTGGCTTTTTCTACTTCGATTCCTTTTTCTGAGATTCGATGCCCGAGGACAATCCCATCTCTGACCATGAAGTGACATTTCTCCCAATTTAGAACTAAGTGTTTATCTTCACATCGCTGTAAAACTTTGCCAAGATTTGCTAGGCATGCCTTAAAGGATGAACCATATACTGAAAAGTCGTCCATGAATACTTCCATGATTTCCTCTATAAAGTCGGTGAATATGGACATCATGCATCTTTGGAAAGTGGCTGGTGCGTTGCATAGACCGAAAGGCATTCTTCTATAGGCAAAAGTGCCATAGGGACATGTGAAGGTTGTCTTCTCTTGATCATCCGGATGTATTGGTATCAGGAAAAATCCTGAATATCCATCAAGAAAACAGTAATATTGATGATTAGCAAGGCGCTCAAGCATTTAATCTATGAATGGTAAAGGATAGTGATCTTTTCGGGTAGCTGAGTTAAGCTTCCTGTAATCGACACACATCCGGTGTCCTGTTATCGTCCTGGTAGGGATTAGCTCGTCTTGCTCATTCTTAACAACTGTGATCCCTCCCTTCTTTGGTACCACGTGTACTGGACTAACCCATTTGCTATCCGAGATTGGGTAAATTATCCCTGCATTCAAAAGTTTCATTATTTCCTTCTTGACTACTTCCTTGAGGTTCGGGTTAAGCCGTCTTTGATGTTCAATTGATGAGCTGGATCCGTCTTCTAAGATGACTCTATGCATGCAGAGGTTTGGTGAGATTCCTGTTATATCATCCAAAGAATAACCGAGGGCCTTTCTGTGCTTTCTCAGTTCGTGAACGAGTAAAGTGGTCTCCTCATTTGTTAGTCCGGAATTTATTATCACAGGATAAGTTTCATTTGGACCTAGATATTCATACCTCAGCCCAACAGGGAGCGGTTTTAGGTCTGTTTTTGGTGCTCTCAAGGGGCACCATGGGTCTGGTTCTAGCTGGGGAGCTGATTTTTGTTTCTCTGCTTTGGCTTCCTCTTCTTTACTTCCCTTCAAATCCGTGTATGCCACTAGTTCTTTGTATGCTTCGACCGAATTCATGAATTTAACCAAGCCTTGTGCTTCTCTTTCTGCATAACCCAACTCTTCTTCAGCTCGGGTTAAGGCTAATTCAAGAGGATCATGAAGCAACATATCCTCCAATATCTCTTCTTTTGCCTCTCCAATCCAAAAAGTTTGACCATCCATTGTAGGTCTATCGATCGTTCTGTTGACTTCGAAGTTCATAACAATATCTCCCAGGTGAAGGTCAATCTTCCCATTCTTTACATCTATCATTGCTCCGGCAGTGGCTAAAAAGGGACGTCCTAGTATTATAGGATCCTTGGGTTCATGCTCCAATTCCAGGACCACGAAATCGGCTGGGATGTTGCATCCTCGTACAACAATGGTGACGTCCAAAACAACCCCTATGGGGCGTCGAACGGATCGATCTGCAAAAACAAGAGAGATTTTTGTAGGTTTAAAGTTTGTGATTCCTAGTAGTCTTGCTACTGAGTAAGGCATTAAATTGACGCTTGATCCCAAATCACAGAGGGCCCGATCGAAAAGTGTCCCTCCAATCTCACAAGCTAGAACAAAACTTCCCGGATCATCTAATTTTTCCGGCATTCTGTTCTGGAGGATCGCACTGCACTCTTTGGTGATCATCATGGCTCCTTCCTCTAGGCTTACATTGCTTGTAAGTATCCCCTTCATATACTTCTTTAGAGACGGTATGATATGGCAAGCATCTACAAATGGTAACCTGACTGTCAGCTGGCTAACTAGGTCCTTAAGTTTGGCTTGCTCCTTTTCTTTCCTTGGCTGGTTAAGAACACTGCAGTATGGAAGCTTTGGTTCATAAACCTTTGGTATGACTGGTGGGTCAATATCTTGTTTCTGAATTCCTGGTTCTGTGCGAACCCGTACTTCTTTAGGTGGCTCCTCTCCTTCTCCATTTATAACATACTCCAAAGGTTTATCTTTTCTGGCTGGGGTTAATTCTTCCTCAGGGTAGGCTGGTGGTTTATATTCCTTCCCATTACTTAGGGTTTATGGCAGCAACATTTTCACCTCTGGGATTTATCTCTACTTTTCCAGGAAGGACTCCCATTTCCCTCTTAACAGTTCCGGCTATTTCAGCAATTTTGAAGTCTAAACTCTTTGTGGCGGCAGCGATAAGGTCGAATTTTTCATTCATGTCCCTACATATAAAATCCAGCTTCTCTTTAACTTCGTTCAGGTGCTTCCGATGTTAGTCCAAGAGCTCACTTATCATTGGGTCAAGGTTGTCTCGTGATTCCATGGAGCTTCTTCCATATGCACCTTGCCTGACATTCTGCGGCCTATACTCATATTCCTGGTATCTTTCTCTGTTCCGAACTTTCTGTTGATATTCGGATTCTAAAGTCTCATCATTCCACACTCGTGAATCTCCGTGCTCTCGCCTGAAGTGTTGATCTCTTATGCCAACAAAATTAACTTCTTCTTGGAATTCAGGTGCAAAATCTCCTACACATCTTCGTCCATCTATGTCGTAAGTCATACAACCCCCTCTATTACTCACTGCATTTTCCTGATTCTTCAGTATTGTTACCATGATTGCCCTCATCTCATTATACTCTTCTTGGCTTGGGCTCGAATTTATTGCTTTCACAGCCTTCTCATGCCCTATGAAGTTGTCACTGTCACTGGACGCCAAATTCTCAATCAAAGTCTTTGCTTCCATCACTGTCTTGGTCATGAAGTTTCCGTTACTTGCAGTGTCGAGTGAGAATCGACATTTCCTATCTATCCCTCTATAGAAGATGTTCCATAGGTTTCCTTCTGAAAAACAATGGTTCGGGCATTCTCTTGTGTAATCCTTGAAGCGCTCCAATGCTTCATGAAATGGCTCTACTGGCCCTTGTTGAAAGCTAGAAATCTTTTCCTTTAACAAATTCGCCCTTTGCTTAGTGAAAAAGTGTCCTAGGAATGCTCCTTTGTATTCCTTCCAAGTTGTGATGGACTGAGCGGGAAGAGATTTTACCCATCTCATGGCTTTCCCTTTGAGTGTGAAGGAGAAAAGTTTGCATTTCAAATAATCCTTGGGAGCTCCATCCGCACTAATGGTCCCACATATTTCTTCAAATGCATCAATGTGCTCTAAAGGATTCTCCTCTGTTAATCCTTGGAATTGGTTTTGCTTTACCAAAACAATTACTTCCGGTGAGATCTCATAATCCCTTCCTTCCGGGATTAGCGGATGAATAGGATTTCGGCTTAAAAGCAATGTAGGGGCCGAGTCAAAATCCCCCATAGTTTCTTTGTCCAGGCGCACGGGTATGCTATCACCGAGTGTATTCAGCGGTGGATCCTGCGGTTGTCTAAACATCATGGCTGCTGCGGCAGCGTTTTCATCTTCTGAATGACTTTCCGAGTCACTCATCTCAAGGTCTTCTGCTCAGATTTTTCACCTGAAATACACAAAGGGAATGTTTTTAAATGTAAAGAAAGAAAAACTGAAAATTAAATTTGCGAGTACTGAAATTAAAAATCCTAGGCTAGATCATTTTTGAGAACTTGTAGGCAGCTGTAATGCTCCCCGGCAACGGCGCCAAAAAGCTTGATGCGGGATAAGCTTTTCCCAATTTCTATCCCTTTTCTGCAAGTGCACAGATCGAGAGTAGTAACGGGTTTATCGAACACAAGGAGCAGAGAGATGCGCTACAAGTTATGTAATTCCAATTTAGCTAGGACAAGATAAGGGTTTTGGTTGTGATTGGTAAGAAAGCAAACTAACTAATTGAATGCGATGTAAAAACGGTAAAAGATCAAGATACGAAGGCGCTAGGTAATGGGAGACTCGCAGAGATCCATGATTACTAGGTTGAATCAACTTATTAGGGGGTTTAATTGGGTGCCGTCTAGAACTCAAGACACAGATGTAAAATCATTCCACTTCCGTGGCTCCGACCTCTTTGTTAACTAACTTAATCTCTAATCTTTCGGAATGTCCTTAGATTGTTAAACAAGCATTAATTCGTTCAAGTCTCAATTGTTCACAACTCCGCATAGATCAACTTCCGCAGTCTATGAAGTGTTTCCCACCAAATACTAGTTCAAGCGAATGATACAGCACTTTAGTGGCTCAAGTCTACCTAAGATCTGATGCTAGTTGATCAGAAAAGCATGCAGCAATAAGATTAAGCAAAGGTGAAGACCTATAATGATGAACCCCTAATTTGATTTAGAACCCTAACAATGCATGGACTCTTTGATTTACCCACGACCTAACAAGTGAATTACTCAGACATAATCAAAGTAACAACACAGAAAAATGATGAAGAAAGCATAAATATAGAACAAAGGTTCAGAAAACTTCTCCAAATTGTGGTAAGTAGGAGAGATCCTCTCCTTGAAATCTCTAAGAACAAAAGTAGATCTATTAAACTCTAATACAATGTGGCTCTATGGTTCTCTCCTTTCTAAAGAGGCTAAAAAGGTGTATTTATAGTGCTAGGTCTTCCAGGGGTCGAGATTAGGTAAACGGGCCGAGTAAACCGTGAAAACGCGCAAAACGGGCCTTAGTCGGCTAAGACGGGTAGAGCGGGACGGCGGCGGTCGAGCGGGGCGGTCGAACGGTCGGTCGGGCTGGTGCTCGGGTCGAGCTGGGGGTCGAACGGTCGCACGGGATGATGGTCGGGTCGAGCTGGCGCGCACGGGATGGCGAAAAGAGGTCGGGTCGGACGAGAGCCTTGGAGGCCCTGTCCGACCGGCTCGGTCGACCGGTGTCCTTGTGCAGTAAAGGACGGTCGGGTCGGACGGGAGCCTTGGAGGCCCTGTCCGACCGGCTCGGTCGAGCGGTTGGTGTAGACGTCGGGTTTTCGGCTGATTTGACACTCTTCACTAAAACGATCATATCTCCCATTCTACGTGGCCAAATTGCATGATTCCAATTGCGTTGGAAAGCTAACTCATGTAGGCATCGCGGCAAACTGGTTTTGGTGAAATCCATTGAGTAGAATGTTTTTGGGGCTCTTTCAAAGTTGATGCTGTGTTGTGGAGCGGCGTAGAGTCCAAATCCTGTGGTTTTGCTCCAAAATGCATCTTTCGACCTGTTTAGACTCTTAGTACTATAAATCCACAAAAACTACCTTTTTAGATCGAAAAGCCTTTAAAAACCTTATAAAAAACATAGTAAAACCATATAAAAAGGGTACAAAATAGAGGTATATCAACTCACATAATGCTTTCATACATCTCTTGCTTGTTCGTTTGCATCATGGTTGAGTAGTTTGATTGTTGGGCTTAAGAGTTTTCAAGGGATTCATGGATTGGTGGCTAGGTTGTTAGATTTCGGATTTTTGATAGAGCTCCTCATCTTGATTTGTACTTAATGCTTATAGCTTTGACTGAACATCTTGCTACTGCCCTAGAGTTGATTTACTTTCCGAAAGCTTGATAAATCACTTGAAATAATTTAGATGATCAAATCACCATAACCTACGGGAGTAGAACTATGATGCTTTGTTAACATATCGAAGTTGGACTATTTTTGCTTGTTTAACCACTTGATTACCTATGGGAGTAGAGTAATCTTAGGTTGCTTAAACATATTAATTGACATTGCGGGAGTAAGTTAATTATCCATTCATAGTTCAAGTTCTTTACCATATCTATTGATTCTTTGTTTAACTATCCGAAATAACAAATCCATGATGACCTATGAATTCTCTTATGCCCAATGCTTTCCCTATTGATTTGGTTCAGTTATTTTACTTGATTTTAAGCTTGCTAATATTTATTTTTGTCACTGTTCACAGCCCTAAAGCCAAACCCCATATTTTAGTTTTAGCTAACTTTTAATCTCATAAACTCATAGTGTAGCCTTCCGGTCCTTGTGTTCGATAACCCTACTACACTACGATCCGTGCACTTGCGGTATCTAGTTTAGGATTGGGTAAAACCTGATCCACATCAAGTTTTTGGCGCCGTTGCCGGGGACCAAATAGTTGCCTACGAGTTTCAGATTGGAGTTTAGACTAGAACATTGTTTAATTTTCATTTTTGTTTGCAATTTCCTTTAGTTTTTGTTCTTATTTTCGTTTACTTCTTTACTTCTCTCTATCTTTGTGTGTTTCAAGGTACCTTGAGTAAGAGATAGGAGATTTAGAAGAAGAATTCACAAGACATAGAAGATGGATCCTCAAAACCGCCCAATCGGAGAGTTTGATTCACTAGACATCTTCTTCACAAAACGCCCACCTATATGCCCTTTACCACCTGCTGGAGAGTTTAAGATAAGCTCTAAACTCATTGCCTTGGTGGAGCAGCATCAGTTTCGTGGCCTAGATGAAGAGCAGCCCATAGACCATGTCGAAAGGTTTGAAGAAATTTGTAGTACAAGGAGATCCGATGGAGCTACCAAGAACTATTTGAAGTGCACTTTATTCTCATTCTCTTTGGTTGAGAAAGCCTACAAATGGAAGCAGTCTCTTCCATCAGGATCAATCACTACTTGGGATGAGTACAATAGAGCTTTCTTGAAGAATTTCTACCCAAAAGAGAGATTAAAATGGATGAGAAGAAGAATCTTAGAATTTCGACAAGAATCAAAGGAATCATTCTATGAGGCTACAACACGTTTTAAGGAGTACAAGAGAGAGTGCCCTCACCATGGTTTAACAGAGATTGCTTTGCTAAACTTCTTCTATCAAGGAGTTGATGAGAAATTCAAGATGGCTCTTAACATAGCAAGTCAAGGGGACTTCATGACTACTACAGTTGCTCAAGCCAACACTCTCATTCATAACTTGGCTGCAAGCAACAAAAATTCATACTTGGGTTATGAGAAAAACGTGGAAGACATCAAGGCAAGTTCAGATTTTTCAGAAATTCTCGAGCTTAAGTCACTGGTTGCTCAACTTCTGAAAAACCAATCAAGAGGAGTTGATCTTTGTGAGAACGTTGGAGCTTCTAAGAGTAAGGAAGATAAAGAGTTTAATGATGATATCTCTCTTAAGAGGCAAGAAGAAATCAACTACATTGGCGATTTTGGAGACAACCATCAAAACCGAAACAACAATGGTTTTAACCTTGGAAACTCTAAGCCAAGTACTGAAGATCCTCTTCTAGACCAAGATCACGTGGTCATGACACCTAAAGAGAGCAACCTTGAAGCTATGATTCATCAGCTCATGGACAATCAACAACAACTCATTGAAGGAATGAAGCAAAACGCCAAAGATAACAAAAACCTTGCTTTCAAGATGGATAGCATGTATGATCATCTTTACAGGAACAACCAGGAGCTGTATGAGGAGTTTATTAACATCTCTAATCATGTTAAGAAGGTAGAAGTGCAAGTCTCTCAAATTGCGGAAGGATCCAAGAGACAAGTTAATGTTCTTCCGGGAAAAGTGGAGGAAAATCCTAGGTTTTGCAAAGTGATAACAACAGAGAACAAGGCCGTGATCTCACCAACCCACATTGATCAATCAACCTTCAAGTACCATGTGACAAGGCGTGAAGATGATGAGCCCATTCCCAAAGCACCACATCAAAGAAAGCTTAAAAAGATAGAAGATCAAGTGAAGTTCATCTTCCCTTGCACAATCAATGGTGTTGATTTTATAGACTCTTTGTGTGATACAGGATCTACAGTGAATCTCATGCCTAAAACCATAGCAAAGAAGCTGGGGATTGTAGAGATGGAGCCTCCCAGAAAGATACTCAAGTTTGTAGATGCTTCTAGCACAACTCCATATGGGTTTGTGCGTAATTTGGAGATGCAAGTGGGAGGTTGTCTTGTCCCCCTTGACTTTCACATTATAGAGATGCAAGATGAGCACTCAATGTCACTGGTTCTTGGGACTCCTTTTCTCAAAACCGTGGGAGCTATAGTTGATTTTCGCAAGGGACAAGTCTCTTTCTCGGAAATCAAGAAGAAAGTCTTCTATCATGCAGTTTCTACTGAAGTTTCTTGCTGCACAACCGTCTACAATGAAGAGAGAGCAAGTTTAGACCTTGGAGATGACATTAGAAGGTCCCAAGATGTCCCTCAAGAAGCTCTCTACATTAGATCTTATGATGTCTCCAAGCCGACACAAGATGAGTACCAAATCATTTCAAGTGACAATAGTTCAAGTTTGACTACTCAAGATCATCATGGAATTCATACATGGGATGTTTTCAAGCTTGAGGCACGACCTAGTGCACCACCAAGACCAGCACCATATGAATCTCCTTGGTATAGACACATCGCCAACTACCTTGCTGCTGATATTCCACCACCTCAATTCTTTGGCTACAAGAAAAAGAAGTTCTTGCGCGATGTTAAAAGGTACTTCTGGGATGATCCTTATCTTTATAAACATTGTTCTGATGGTGTGCTTAGAAGATGCATTCCAGAAGACGAGATTCCAGGAGTTCTCTTTGCTTGTCATGGTTCCGACTATGCAGGACACTTTGCTACTAACAAGACCATTGCTAAGATATTGCAAGCTGGGTTTTGGTGGCCTACCATGTTTAAGGACGCCCATACCTTCATATCTAAGTGTGATGCTTGCCAAAGACAAGGGAACATCAGCAAAAGGAATGAGATGCCACAAAACTTCATCCAAGAAGTCGAGGTTTTTGATGTTTGGGGAATCGACTTCATGGGTCCTTTTCCTTCTTCTTATGGAAACAAGTACATCCTTGTTGCTGTGGATTATGTTTCTAAGTGGGTAGAAGCCATAGCCAGCCCTACAAACGACTCCAAGGTGGTGATAAAGCTATTCAAGTCAATCATTTTTCAAAGATTTGGTATCCTGCGAGTTGTGATTAGTGATTGAGGATCTCATTTAATCAACAAAGTCTTTGAAAATCTTCTGAAGAAAAATGGAGTGAGGCACAAGGTTGCTAACAGAGAAATCAAGAGGATCTTAGAGAAGACATTGGGAATGACAAGAAAGGATTGGTCTGTAAAGCTTGATGATGCTCTTTGGGCATACAGAACCGCATTCAAGACCCCACTTGGAACAACTCCTTTTCACCTTGTCTATGGAAAAGCTTGTCATCTTCCTGTTGAGATTGAGTATAAGGCGGAATGGGCAGTAAGGAAGCTGAACTACGACATCAAGACAGCAAAGGAGAGGCGCTTGATTCAGTTGAATGAGTTGGATGAAATTCGCCATAATGCCTATGAGAATTCTAGGATCTACAAGGAGCGAACAAAAGCATATCATGACAAGAAGATAGTCCCCAAGACGTTCTCTCCCAATGACCAGGTTCTCCTTTTCAACTCACGCCTGAAACTCTTTCACGGAAAGCTTAGGTCGCGATGGTCTGGACCATTTAGGATCAAAGAAGTGAAACCATATGGTTCTGTTGTGCTATGGAACCGGAATGGTGGTGATTTCACTGTCAATGGACAAAGACTTAAGCCATTTCTTGCAAACATTGAGAAGGATGAGAGAGAAACCATTCTCTTAACCGATGCACCTCATGCCTAAAAATAAAGGAGTCAAGCTAGATGACTTTAAAACAAGCGCTTTGTGGGAGGCAACCCACACGGTATATTTCTTTTCCATTTTCATTTTTTCACACTATTTTTGCATGCATAACATTTTTGTTAGGATGAAGACCCAAGAGGAGACCAAACAAAAACATGTTCCACCCATTCATCCCACCCTTGTCAACACTGACACCAAGAGGGCAAGCACGACCTGGGAATACTAAAGGAGGGAAGCAGAATCACATCGGTCAAAGAAAATTACAAAACGATCGAGTACATTTCAAGATATTCCATCCGGCGTGATTCTCTCGGCCAAACGGGTGACAAGGAGGACCAACTTGACCTATCTCACAATCCGTGTGACCAAAGTCCACCAAACTTCACCGGCGGCCAGAAAATACCATATTGGTCGGCAAATACAAAAGATAGGACGGAGGAATGTGAACGGATGAGGAGATACGCACAAATGCCACATCCGGTCAATGGCGGGTAACCAAAGGCCGACGAAAACCAAAATCACAGCATGGAGACACGACCAGCTGGAAATGGATACTTGAAGCCTCAACATCATTATTCCAGAATACAATCAAGGAACGAACGAGCCAATCCCAAAGAAGTCAAGAAAACTCTTCCCGGAGCCGAATTGACCACTTTGTGAAGGAACTCTCAATCCGCTCGTTCGTTTGGCGCCAAACTTCACCAGTGCCCATAAAATATGAGGTTGGTCGATGGAATTTCAAGATCGGTCAGAGAATTCTTCATCATTCGAGCAGTGGTCTATTGCACTATCATCTGGTCGACCGAATGGACCACCATATGACGAATCTCCCAAACCGCTCGTTTGTTTGACCTCAAACTTCACCAGGAGCTCTAAAATATTCAACTTGGACGGTAAAATTTCAATATGGTACATGAAATTCTTAACGGATTGTTCTGTGGTTCATAGCACTCATTTCGGTTCGACCAAATGAGCCATACTCGACCAAAACGCAAACAGGCGAGAATCAGGCCTGGAAATTCAAAACTCACCAACCAATCATGCCTAAAGAGGAGCCCTACTCAGTTATCCGACCCTGATCTTCA
Source organism: Erythrophleum ivorense (assembly GCA_026724425.1). Taxonomy (NCBI): domain Eukaryota; kingdom Viridiplantae; phylum Streptophyta; class Magnoliopsida; order Fabales; family Fabaceae; genus Erythrophleum; species Erythrophleum ivorense. Next base: position 8,624,257 of record JAIUCV010000066.1, on the reverse strand, counting down.
TTACAATTGGTCATCACTTGGTAACATCACCCTAAACTTTCCCTTTTCAAATTTATTACATATTCTACCTCTCTTAATCTGATTTTTCTTACACCGGGACGGTGCAAGTTAAGTCTGGGGGGATTATACTAATAAGTTTGTTCATTTTGGCATTTTTGTTTTGCATTGTTTTCATTTTATTGAGTCGTTTTTATTGAGTCAAAACTTTTGTCGAGAATTATGACTTTATGTTGGACCTAACTATTGTTGTGCCTGTGTTTAAGTGACCATTGATCAGTATTTGGCAGTTTACTTCATCACATGTGCACCATGAGTGGATCGATCTACCAAAAATGTCCACATCTCCAAGAGCTTAAGAAAGATACATCTTTGACTCCGCACCTTAATGAACTTAACCTTCTCGGCTAGGGGCTTGGTTTTACAAAGGGCACGCCTCCTCATCCTCACCAAATAGTGAAAGTCTATGTGAGTTCGGTTTCCCCTCTCTCTCCCCTTCAAATTTAAGAAAAAGCACCAAGGTCCAAGTAACCGGGGATTAGGTGGCAACCACCATCAATACTCGCGTCTATGGAAGACCTTTTGATCCAAGTAACCGGGGATTAGGTGGCTACAACCATCAATACTCGCGTCTATGGAAGATCCATCAAAAACCTCCACAAAGAGGAGAAGAAGTCGAATAAAAAAAAAAAAATACTATGCTACCCTAAAAAAGGGATGTACCGACTTAAGAAGTGAGAAGAGAGAGAGGTGAAACAAGAGCCAAGACATGTGTTTTATAAAAAGAGGATGGGTAAGAGTCTATAACCCCTTTGATCGATATTCCCTAGTTGAGACCACACGTTTAGAAACTAAAGGAGTCAAAGGTGGCAAATTTGGATGGTCTAAAGAGAAGTGGATTGCTTTGGGATGATTGCAAAACTCATGGTATGTACTTTCTTGTTCTTAATTCTAAATGCCGTTGCTGTTTTATGTGGATCACTAAAATAAAGGTAAATATGGATTTCCAAAACGATTTAAGAGTTCTCATGTTTTCAAACCTCTTTTCCATGCTTAGTTTGCTTGGGGACAAGCAAAAGATAAGTCTGGGGGAGTTGATATATCCATATTTTGCATGATTTTACTTATTATTTATCTATGTTTTCAAGTATTTTCAATAAGGTTTTATGCCTTTAGAGGTAGTTTTCTTGTATTTGTTGGTTTTGAAGTCTTAACAGGTTAAAACATCAAAAAGGATTCAAAAAGGAGCAAAAGAGCCTCAAACCATGATCCTGCAAGTTTCCAAATCAAGAGCATCAATATAACTCCATTTGTCCGATTCTCGCATTTGGACAGAACCGGAGAATCCGAAAGATGGCCGCGGCAAGGGGTCTTACCGACGTCCAAAAATCATGATCTTGGTCTTGCTGGATAGATATTTGAGTCGTGCATCACGTCGAAGTGGACTCAATCCATTTGGATCAACCATCAGGGAGAAACTCGTTTTCTCCCAAGACGTGTCTGCCAGGCGAGGAAACGAAGCCCATGGAGACTTGGTGCCACGAACGGCCCGAGATTCCGCGGCATGGACCCTGTATCGACTTAACACAAGCCCAGATTGCTTTTGGTGGTTTACATGTCCTGAAACCGGTCCAATCACGTCGCAAATCATCAAGGCCGGTTAACCGGAAAGTTTCCTTTTTCAACACTTCACAAACCTAGCAACTTCAACCCTATAAATACAAGCTTTTTAGCCTCACGAAGAGAGAGCTGCGTGTGCGCCGTCAGAGACAGAGAGAGAGCCATCCTGGAGAGCTGAAGGGAGCAGAGAGAAGAGGCGCTTCTGAGGATCTAAGGCACACACACACACACACACATAAACCAAAAACACTTTGCAGTTTCTTTTCTTTTGTATTGAACTCGAAAGTTTCAATGGAGAGATTCGACTTTGTTCTTCAATAGAGAAGATTTCTTCATCCCTTATCTCTTTTAATACTCACATAATGCTTTCATACATCTCTTGCTCGTTCGTTTGCATCATGGTTGAGTAGTTTCATTGTTGGGCTTAAGAGTTTTCAAGGGATTCATGGATTGGTGGCTAGGTTGTTAGATTTCGGATTTTTGATAGAGCTCCTCATCTTGATTTGTACTTAATGCTTATAGCTTTGACTGAACATCTTGCTACTGCCCTAGAGTTGATTTACTTTCCGAAAGCTTGATAAATCACTTGAAATAATTTAGATGATCAAATCACCATAACCTACGGGAGTAGAACTATGATGCTTTGTGAACATATCGAAGTTGGACTATTTTTGCTTGTTTAATCACTTGATTACCTATGGGAGTAGAGTAATCTTAGGTTGCTTAAACATATTAATTGACATTGCGGGAGTAAGTTAATACATTCATAGTTCAAGTTCTTTACCATATCTATTGATTCTTTGTTTAACTATCTGAAATAACAAATCCATGATGACCTATGAATTCTCGTATGCCCAATGCTTTCCCTATTGATTTGGTTCAGTTATTTTACTTGATTTTAAGCTTGCTAATATTTATTTGCGTCACTGTTCACAGCCCTAAAGCCAAACCCCATATTTTAGTTTTAGCTAACTTTTAATCTCATAAACTCATAGTGTAGCCTTCCGGTCCTTGTGTTCGATAACCCTACTACACTACGATCCGTGCACTTGCGGTATCTAGTTTAGGATTGGGTAAAACCTGATCCACATCAGTTTGGAATCTTAACAGGTTAAAACATAAAAAGGATGAAAAAAGGAGTAAAAGAGCCTCAAACCATGATCCATGCAAGTTTCCAAGTCAAGAGCATCAATATAACTCCATTTGTCCGATTCTCGTATTCGGACTGAACCAGAGCATCCGAAAGATGGCCGCAGTTGAAGGTCTTTACGACGTTCAAAAATCATGATCTTGGTATTGCTGGATAGATATTTTCGTCAGGCATCACGGCAAAGTGGATTCAAGCCATTTGGATCAACCATCAGGGAGAAACTCATTTGCTACCGAGACATGTCCGGTTAGCGACAAGATGAAGCCCATGGAGGATCTTGCGTGTCTAATGGCCCAGAACACTGACGTTTAGGCCTTGGATCGCTTGAGAAGAGGCTTAGCTACTATTTGGAGGCCTCCTTGGCGCAATCCCGGCCCATTTACGTCGCAAAACATCATGTCCAACTCATCGGAAAGTTTCTTTTTCCGGCACCCTGAAGACCTAAGCGACTTCTACCCTATAAATTCAAGCTTTTAGCCTCGACCTAATGAGAGCTGCGTGTGCGCCGTCAGAGACAGAGAGAGAGCCATCCTGGAGTGCTGAAGGGAGCAGAGAGAAGATGATATGATCATGGATGAGAATGATGCTGAGGATGATACAAAGGAGAAGGAGAAGGCTGCAGCTCAAAAACCAGCAGGTGCTATCACGAGATCAAGAGCTAAGGAGCTAGTAAAAGAAGCTCAAACAATGATCAAGGAGGAGGAGCTTGGAGGAGCAGCAGCTAGGAGCTTATTCAACTTGTTCAGTCACGCCTAAGTAAGAAGGCCAAGCTATGAGAACTACTGGACTAAGTGTCTCGCTTGGTACTCTTTCCCACTGGGTTTTAACGAGGCCAAGAAGAACGCTACGTCGGTCCCTTAGTAATCATAGCTTGAAGAGTGTATGAGGCGAGGCACTAGATACACTACTCGCTGTTCTATATTAGACTACTCGTTGTTTCTCTTCTTTAAAAACGTCATGTTGTTTACTTTCTTTCCTTTTTTGGAACTAGGTCACGTAAACCTAAGAGAAAGCGTTTGTGCTTTTCTCTTTATATGTGGCCACCCCCTTTCATTGCAAATCAGTCAAGCAATATATCAGAAACTTCTTTGTTTTGACTCACATTGATTCAGAGATTGAATCCGAGACTTTTACAAGAGAATCCCTCTTTCAAAAGCCTCTACAAACCATCAAGCAGTCAGCCCATAGATTGCTGGAGTCGTTCATCATCATTGCTTCACCCTTAATCACCCTCATCGAGTCCTTTGAATCATCAACATCGTTTTCACCCTTAACCACCCTCATCAAATCCTTTTGAATCATCATCTTCGTCATCCCCTCCACGCGCTATCGCTCCCGCGAGCAGACTCCCCACACACCATCGCTCCTGCGAGTGGACTTTCACACACCTTCATTCCTCGAGCTAACAGACCGTCAGCCTTCATCAGAGTTTGTCCAAGGGAGTTCCTATCATGTGGTATCAGAGCCAACTCTGAACCAAAAGGCTGAGTTCTTTCATCCCTATTCTCATCGATTAATTCTGTTTACATTACAAACTGAATCTGTGCTTGCTTAAGAATGCTAGAGTCGAATTTTACCTTGGCTTGAACTTATTAATCGATAGAGTTGATAGTTTCATGTTCTGTGTTTGAATCAAACTCGTTTTAAAAACTTGTTTCTCACGTTTCTGTTTTGATACAAATCTGTCTGGTTTTACTTTTTACTAGTTGTAAAGTCTTTGTGAACGACTTACTGCGAGTTTGTGTTATTTGAATCAGGTACATGGCACTTCCACCTGAATCTATGGAGGAACTAAAGAAGCTCATTGCAGCTCAAATCGCCGAGGCTATAACCCAGACTCTACCTCAGCTGATCACTCAACAATTAGCATTAGAACGTGAGCAACGCGCTAGAAACACTAGGGCAGCCACTTCTGAGTCCGAGAGTGAGCATACACCAACACCATCTGAAGCTATGAGGATAGCTAAAGGCAAAGGCGTTGCTGGTGCCTCACGAGTGAGAGCTGTCCGCAACATCCGACCGTTTCACACTGATCAAGAACCAGGAGCACCACGTCAAAGAGCTCCAGCTGAACCAACTGAGCAAGAAGAAAGAGCTCCCAGACCGGTCACAACCCCCGCAGAACCGAGACTATAGCCGGAAAACGTGTCTACATTGGTTCTAGTGATGAGTACTATGGTCTCAACACCTCAGAGCTTACTAGGAGAAGTCATAGACGTGAGAGGCGAGACAGAGATGATCCTAGAGACCCGGAGAGACAACAGCTTAAGCACATCAAAGCCAAATTTCCTCCTTTCCAAGGAAAGAACGATCCTGAAGCTTATATGGATTGGGAAAGGAAGATGGAGTCCAGCTTCTTGTGCCATGACACTTACTCCTCCAATAAAGTCAAGATAGCCATCTCTGAGTTCAGTGACTATGCCTTGTTATGGTGGGATCAGCTGTGCACCACTAGAAACCGCCACAATGAGACTCCTATTCGCACATGGTCGCAGCTCACCACACACATGAGGAAACGATTTGTGCCTAACCACTATCACCGAGAGGTTCTCAACAAGCTCAGGAAGCTCACACAAGGTTCCAGCACCGTCAGAGACTACTTCCAAGAGGTGGAGACCCTCCTCATCCGTTCTGGCCTAGAAGAAGAAGATGAAGTCACTATGGCCAGATTCATTGGTGGTCTTAGCCGTGATATACAAGACAAGGTGGAGCTACAATCCTATGTAGACCTTGAAGAGCTTGTCCACAAAGCTGAGCTGATTGAGACTCAGAACAGAAGGAGATATGTGAAGCCAAGCTTCTCATCCAGACAAGCTAAGCCGAGAGACCACTCAGTTCCAAAGCCATCATACTTTAAAGATACCAAACCAGCCACTACGGTTAAAGAAGAGTCTAAGTATGATCCTAAGAGCCGCAGCAATACATCTCTTAGCCACGTCAAATGCTTTAGATGTCAAGGAATGGGACACTACTCAAGAGATTGTCCTAACAAGAAGGTCTTCCTCACTCTTGACAATGGAGAGATAGTACCTCAAGGATCTGATTCTGATCAAGAAGAAGAAGAAGAAGAGGAGGAAGAGACCGCAGCTGTTGGTGAGATGCTAGTAGTTAGAAGAACATTGAGTGTTCAAAACCAGCCGGAGGAGGTAGCACAAAGAAACCACCTCTTCCATACTCGTTGCATCATCAAAGGCAAAGTGTGTAGCCTGATCATAGATGGTGGTAGCTGCACCAATGCTGCTAGTGAGCTCATGGTCAAGAAGCTGAGCCTAGAGACCATCACACACCCGCGGCCATATAAGCTGCAATGGCTTAACGATAGTGGTGCTCTTACGGTCACACATCAGGTCCGATTCACCTTAGCTATTGGCAAGTATGAAGATGAGGTTCTATGTGACGTCATACCTATGGGATCAAGTCATGTGCTGCTTGGAAGACCATGGCAATCAGACAGAAAGGTGCTACATGATGGCTACACCAACAAACACTCCTTTGAGTTCAACGGCCGCAAGATCACACTTGTTCCTCTCGCTCCAAGTGAAGTGTATCAAGACCAGCTGTACCTCAAACTCAAGGAGGAGAAAGACAAGGCACCAAAGGACAAAGCACCCGCTCTACACACCAGCCTCTACACGAACAAAAGAGAAGTTTCTGATCTTTTAAATTCTGATTGTTCTATGTTGCTGTTTGTGTACAAGGAGAGCCTTGTTAGTACTAATCCACCACAGGAACTTCCTAGTGAGATGTTTAAGCTATTGCAGGACTATAGTGATGTCTTTCCTCAGGAGATTCCACCAGGTTTACCTCCTATCCGCGGCATTGAGTATCAGATTGATCTTGTACCTGGTTCAGCTCTTCCAAACAGACCAGCTTATAGAACCAATCCGGTGGAGACCAAGGAACTTCAGAGACAAGTTGAGGAGCTGATGAGCAAAGGCCATATCCGAGAGAGCATGAGCCCATGTGCTGTACCTATTCTACTTGTGCCAAACAAGGACGGATCATGGAGAATGTGTGTTGATTGCAGAGCCATCAACAACATCACGGTGAAGTATCGCCACCCTATTCCTAGACTTGATGATATGCTTGATGAATTATGTGGTTCTAACATTTTCTCTAAGATAGATCTTAAGAGTGGTTATCATCAGATTAGGATGAAGGAAGGTGATGAGTGGAAAACGGCCTTCAAGACTAAGCAAGGCTTGTATGAGTGGCTTGTTATGCCATTTGGATTAACTAATGCACCTAGCACGTTCATGAGACTAATGAATCATGTTTTGAGGTCTTTTATAGGTGTATTTGTGGTGGTCTACTTCGACGATATTCTGATCTTCAGCAAGAGCTTAGCTGAGCATCTCACTCACATACAATCTGTCCTAGACGTCCTAAGAAGGGAGAATCTCTTTGCTAATGTAGATAAATGTACTTTCTGCACTAACCAGATTGTATTCTTAGGCTTTGTTGTGAGTACAGAAGGTGTTAAGGTAGATGAAGAGAAGATCAAGGCAATCAAAGAGTGGCCGAGACCAACAACTGTGGGAGAGGTTAGGAGCTTTCATGGCTTGGCTGGCTTCTATAGACGCTTTGTCAAAGACTTCAGCACCCTTGCAGCACCACTCACCGAGGTCATCAAGAAGGATGTAGGCTTCAAGTGGGGAGAAGCACAAGATCAGGCTTTCCAACGCCTTAAAGAGAAGCTTATCAATTCCCCTTTACTTATGCTTCCTGATTTCCTTAAGACATTTGAAATCGAGTGTGATGCTTCTGGTTTAGGTATTGGAGCTGTTCTTATGCAGGATAAGAGACCCATAGCCTACTTTAGTGAGAAGTTAGGAGGAGCCACGCTGAATTATCCTACCTATGACAAGGAGCTGTATGCGTTGGTGAGAGCTTTGCAGACTTGGCAACACTATTTGTGGCCTAAGGAGTTTGTCATTCACACCGATCATGAGTCCCTCAAGCATCTCAAAGGCCAACAAAAGCTGAACAAGAGACATGGTCGCTGGATTGAGTTCATTGAAACTTTCCCCTATGTGATCAAATATAAAAAAGGTAAAGACAATGTAGTTGCAGATGCATTGTCCAGGAGGTACACTCTTATCTCGGAATTAACATCTAGACTTATAGGATTTGAAATGCTTAAAGATTTATATGAGACTGATCCTGAGTTTAGTGATAATTACGTGAAGTGTGCTAAGTTTGCTTGTGAGAATTTCTTTAGACAGGATGGTTACTTGTTCTTCAACAATAGACTATGTGTTCCAAGTGGTTCTGTGAGAGAGCTACTGGTTAGGGAGGCTCACGGAGGAGGACTAGCTGGTCATTTTGGTGTAACTAAGACGCTTGCTAGTCTCCAAGCTTACTTCTGTTGGCCTCGGATGAGAAGAGACGTGGAGAAAATCTGTCTTAGGTGCATCCCATGCAAACAAGCTAAGAGTAAGGTTCAGCCACACGGTTTGTACACCCCTTTGCCATACCTTCTCATCCTTGGACTAATATATCTATGGACTTTGTGATTGGCTTACCTCGAACCAGAAATGGTAGAGATTCTATCTTTGTTGTTGTGGACAGGTTTAGCAAGATGGCTCATTTCATAGCTTGTCACAAGACTGATGATGCTGTAAGTGTAGCTAACTTGTTTTTCAGGGAAGTGGTGAGGCTGCATGGAATGCCACAAGTGATTGTCTCTGACCGAGACACCAAGTTCCTGAGCCATTTTTGGCGTACACTATGGGCCAAGCTAGGAACCAAGCTGTCTTTCTCCATCACTTGCCACCCACAAACCGACGGCCAAACAGAAGTAGTGAACAGATCTTTGTCAACGCTTCTGAGAACATTAGTAAGGAGCAATCTCAAATCATGGGAAGAGTGTCTACCCCATGTTGAGTTCGCATATAACCACGCTAAGCACTCCACTACTCTCTACTCTCCTTTTGAATTAGTATATGGTTTTAATCCTATGTCTCCACTTGATCTGATTGCTTTACCTTTGAGTGAATTGTCTAGTGTTGATGGCAAGAAAAAGGCTGAACAGGTGAGGAGAATGCATGAGAAGGCCAAGGAGAATATAGAGAAGAAGACCAAGCTCTATGCTAAGCATGCAAACAAAGGCCGAAAGGAATTGCTTTTCGAGGAAGGCGATTTAGTGTGGATACATTTGAGGAAAGAAAGGTTCCCGACTGAGAGGAAGTCCAAGCTGATGCCACGAGTAGATGGACCATTCAAGATCACTAAACGCATCAACAATAATGCCTACAAGATCGATCTCCAAGGGAAGTATTCTATCTCTGATTCTTTTAACGTTTCTGACTTGTCTCCTTATTTTGTTGATTCAGATTTGAGGACAAATCCTTTTCAAGAGGGAGAGGATGATATGATCATGGATGAGAATGATGCTGAGGATGATACAAAGGAAAAGGAGAAGGCTGCAGCTCAAAAACCAGCAGGTGCTATCACGAGATCAAGAGCTAAGGAGCTAGTAAAAGAAGCTCAAACAATGATCAAGGAGGAGGAGCTGGGAGGAGCAGCAGCTAGGAACTTATTCAACTTGTTCAGTCACGCCTAAGTAAGAAGGCCAAGCTATGAGAACTACTGGACTAAGTGTCTCGCTTGGTACTCTTTCCCACTGGGTTTTAACGAGGCCAAGAAGAACGCTACGTCGGTCCCTTAGTAATCATAGCTTGAAGAGTGTATGAGGCGAGGCACTAGATACACTAATCGCTGTTCTATCTTAGACTACTCGTTGTTTCTCTTCTTTAAAAACGTCATGTTGTTTACTTTCTTTCCTTTTTTGGAACTAGGTCACGTAAACCTAAGAGAAAGCGTTTGTGCTTTTCTCTTTATATGTGGCCATCCCCTTTCATTGCAAATCAGTCAAGCAATATATCAGAAACTTCTTTGTTTTGACTCACACTGATTCAGAGATTGAATCCGAGACTTTTACAAGAGAATCCCTCTTTCAAAAGCCTCTACAAACCATCAAGCAGTCAGCCCATAGATTGCTGGAGTCGTTCATCATCATTGCTTCACCCTTAATCACCCTCATCGAGTCCTTTGAATCATCAACATCGTTTTCACCCTTAACCACCCTCATCAAATCCTTTTGAATCATCATCTTCGTCATCCCCTCCATGCGCTATCGCTCTCGCGAGCAGACTCCCCACACACCATCGCTCCTGCGAGTGGACTTTCAAACACCTTCATTCCTCGAGCTAACAGACCGTCAGCCTTCATCAGAGTTTGTCCAAGGGAGTTCCGATTATGTGGTATCAGAGCCAACTCTGAACCCAAAGGCTGAGTTCTTTCATCCCTATTCTCATCGATTAATTCTGTTTACATTACAAACTGAATCTGTGTTTGCTTAAGAATGCTAGAGTCGAATTTTACCTTGGCTTGAACTTATTAATCGATAGAGTTGATAGTTTCATGTTCTGTGTTTGAATCAAACTCGTTTTAAAAACTTGTTTCTCACGTTTCTGTTTTGATACAAATCTGTCTGGTTTTACTTTTTACTAGTTGTAAAGTCTTTGTGAACGACTTACTGCGAGTTTGTGTTATTTGAATCAGGTACATGGCACTTCCACCTGAATCTATGGAGGAACTAAAGAAGCTCATTGCAGCTCAAATCGCCGAGGCTATAACCCAGACTCTACCTCAGCTGATCACTCAACAATTAGCATTAGAACGTGAGCAACGCGCTAGAAACACTAGGGCAGCCACTTCTGAGTCCGAGAGTGAGCATACACCAACACCATCTGAAGCTATGAGGATAGCTAAAGGCAAAGGCGTTGCTGGTGCCTCACGAGTGAGAGCTGTCCGCAACATCCGACCGTTTCACACTGATCAAGAACCAGGAGCACCACGTCAAAGAGCTCCAGCTGAACCAACTGAGCAAGAAGAAAGAGCTCCCAGACCGAGAGCTAATGGTCACAACCCCCGCAGAACCGAGACTATAGCCGGACAACGTGTCTACATTGGTTCTAGTGATGAGTACTATGGTCTCAACACCTCAGAGCATACTAGGAGAAGTCATAGACGTGAGAGGCGAGACAGAGATGATCCTAGAGACCCGGAGAGACAACAGCTTAAGCACATCAAAGCCAAATTTCCTCCTTTCCAAGGAAAGAACGATCTTGAAGCTTATCTGGATTGGGAAAGGAAGATGGAGTCCAGCTTCTTGTGCCATGACACTTACTCCTCCAATAAAGTCAAGATAGCCATCTCTGAGTTCAGTGACTATGCCTTGTTATGGTGGGATCAGCTGTGCACCACTAGAAACCGCCACAATGAGACTCCTATTCGCACATGGTCGCAGCTCACCACACACATGAGGAAACGATTTGTGCCTAACCACTATCACCGAGAGGTTCTCAACAAGCTCAGGAAGCTCACACAAGGTTCCAGCACCGTCAGAGACTACTTCCAAGAGGTGGAGACCCTCCTCATCCGTTCTGGCCTAGAAGAAGAAGATGAAGTCACTATGGCCAGATTCATTGGTGGTCTTAGCCGTGATATACAAGACAAGGTGGAGCTACAATCCTATGTAGACCTTGAAGAGCTTGTCCACAAAGCTGAGCTGATTGAGACTCAGAACAGAAGGAGATATGTGAAGCCAAGCTTCTCATCCGGACAAGCTAAGCCGAGAGACCACTCAGTTCCAAAGCCATCATACTTTAAAGATACCAAACCAGCCACTACGGTTAAAGAAGAGTCTAAGTATGATCCTAAGAGCCGCAGCAACACATCTCTTAGCCACGTCAAATGCTTTAGATGTCAAGGAATGGGACACTACTCAAGAGATTGTCCTAACAAGAAGGTCTTCCTCACTCTTGACAATGGAGAGATAGTACCTCAAGGATCTGATTCTGATCAAGAAGAAGAAGAAGAAGAGGAGGAAGAGACCGCAGCTGTTGGTGAGATGCTAGTAGTTAGAAGAACGAGTGTTCAAAACCAGCCGGAGGAGGTAGCACAAAGAAACCACCTCTTCCATACTCGTTGCATCATCAAAGGCAAAGTGTGTAGCCTGATCATAGATGGTGGTAGCTGCACCAATGCTGCTAGTGAGCTCATGGTCAAGAAGCTGAGCCTAGAGACCATCACACACCCGCGGCCATATAAGCTGCAATGGCTTAACGATAGTGGTGCTCTTACGGTCACACATCAGGTCCGATTCACCTTAGCTATTGGCAAGTATGAAGATGAGGTTCTATGTGACGTCATACCTATGGGATCAAGTCATGTGCTGCTTGGAAGACCATGGCAATCAGACAGAAAGGTGCTACATGATGGCTACACCAACAAACACTCCTTTGAGTTCAACGGCCGCAAGATCACACTTGTTCCTCTCGCTCCAAGTGAATTGTATCAACACCAGCTGTACCTCAAACTCAAGGAGGAGAAAGACAAGGCACCAAAGGACAAAGCACCCGCTCTACACACCAGCCTCTACACGAACAAAAGAAAAGTTTCTGATCTTTTAAATTCTGATTGTTCTATGTTGCTGTTTGTGTACAAGGAGAGCCTTGTTAGTACTAATCCACCACAGGAACTTCCTAGTGAGATGTCTAAGCTATTGCAGGACTATAGTGATGTCTTTCCTCAGGAGATTCCACCAGGTTTATGTAACACCCCCGGTTCGATCTATAAATAGATTAAGCCGAGAATGCTACGTCGGGATGACTAAGCCGGTTCAGACCAAGTCGCGGAGAGGTTCCGTAACACATGGTCCGATCCTACCAAGTTCCCGTACCTCAGCTCCCGTAATACTAAGGCTTTTCAACCCGTAAAACAAGAACTGAGTTGTGTTAGTCCGGACAAGACTAATATCGTAAAAATCCAAGTTTTACACATAAAACATATTTTTTTTTAATTAAACATAATAAAGTTTTACATAAATCCGAAATTGGAAATTATCCATTACAAACTGAGATAGCGAATATAAAACACGAGGTATAAAACAAACTGCGAAAGTCTTACGTAAATTTTACAAAACACACCGCAAATCTACTCCGGCCTTCACGTCCAAGCGTCCACACCACGACTAAGGTCACCTGAAACAAACAGAGTCATCATAAGTAATCTAGGATTACTTAGTGAGTTCGGAAAACCCTCTACAATACAACAATAATACTCCCAACCCAAACCCCAAACAAACAACTCAATCAAAGCAATGCACAAGCGGAAGCTTAAATATAATTAAAACACAATCACGCCTTGGACCAATACAACGTATTGTCCAACTCCACGCTCGCCGAAACCTGCTGAGACAAAACACAGGGATAACTCTCACAAGTTATCCCAAAACACAAGAGATTACTCAAAACGAGTAACTCTAAAACCTAAGATCACCTCAACACGTGATCTACTACCCCAGAGAATCTTCCCACAAGACTTCTCTTTACGACAGACACAACCAAAACTACTCCTAAAACTAGAGGTTTCTATCACAAGAAACACTCTACACACTAACGAGCCACTTGCTCCACCTAGAGGCCTCTATGGTACACCACGGTTTCCGAAGACCTGCACACCCGCACCTAGCAAACACAAAAGTCAAACTAGGCCTGAACTGCATCGGGGGTTAACTCCGTTACTCCCACTAGTCGGACCCGTTAACCCGGATTAATCCCGCCATTTCACCACAGGCAGCCGATTAACCCACCTAGCCCCTTCCGCTGCGGCGAAAGCGCAACTAGGCATTTCATTCATCACACCGTCGTGTGGACTCAGCCATGGGAGCTACCCAAGTACCCTCTAAGTCATCCTTCAGGACCATCCAAGAAGGCTTCTCAGTGAATGTCCGTCAGGGCAGCAAGAACACCGTGTGTACCCCTAAGATCATACCTAACACGAGTACATGATCCTAGCATCCTACACTCACACTCAACACAGGGAACCGTAAGTACGTGACCTGCCCTCAACGGCATCACCTTACGTCCCAAACGTCCTGGCATAGTGTGACATAACCGCTTGTTATGCACAACTAGCCTTAAGTGCAACATTCATGTTAGCCATCCTACAGTGAACATCGTGGGGCCTAAGTCATTACTCAGCCTCCTCCATACATCCACAAGTACAACATGTTGTCCGAGACATACAACGTTTAACGTACCATGGACTGTATAAGGTTTAGCCTTTCTTTGTACCCACCACCACATGTTCCACACAGCAATGGGCGTAAACCGCATGTTACCCACATTACCTGCACTAAGTGTAGCGACGCAGTACATGCAATGTTCACCGAAACACATTCACAAGGTCCACAACACATTGAAACATGTCAAGTGTGTTGGCCTTAACAAAACTCACAATCGTTCAACAATAATACATGAACGACCATGACACAACCTCATGCATCAACATGCAATGAGTTAAACAGAAACCACTCTAAGTGTTCTCCTCATGACAACACTTAAGCGTTTCTCTCCTCCCTACACCACAAACACGTTAGTATTCACAACTAACTACAACACACACAAGTATAATGGTAAGCCTCCTCGCTTAGCATTCATACTTCCTGCAACCACAAGGTTAGTATAACACAACTAACAACAACCACACAACATGCATGCAATCAAGAGAAACAGTTAAGTTCCTAAATGATTCAACATGCAACACACAAAAACACAAATAGCTACTCTCGGAGCTATCACCGAGACTCACCAACACCGATTGATGAAACGCCTAAACACCTCCACAAGCTACGCCACACACCAAGCTATCCTATAGCTTCAAGCTTCCTAAAGCTTCTCCACACTCACTCACTCACACTTAAAGAAAAGAAAGACTCTCGCTAACTCTCTTTTCTCTCTAACTCTCTCTAACTTTTTCTAAGGTAAGAAAGAACTCTAGGAATGATGAAATGGAAGCAAGTGAGGCTAAGGGCTGTATTTATAGGCATTTTGGGCGTGAGTTGTCCCTGACACAACACTTGTCCTTTTGCGTTTGCCATTTGTCTTGAATGTGAGACACTTGTTAACTTTTATCCTCCTTTGATATGTCCCATCATTTGGGTGTCTTCTTGCATGTGTATGATTATGTCTTGGCTGGACATGTATGGAGTCTATTCCTAGCTCCTGGATACTAGACCACTCCCTTGGTCAGTTTTCGTCTCCCACTATAGCAACATTCTCGCCATTTGTTATCCTCCTATCCGTTCTCTCTCTTTTCACAAGTTCCCATGGAATATTCTGATCAAAAGGGGCTCCTACTCCTTAGGTCTGCACTCCTATAGGTCTTCTAACTCTCCTGAATTACAGCCACGTTCAATGCATCACGTCCAGGTGCATTGCATGGACATTTCGGTTGTTATGCATCACATCACTTCCCATGCAACCATTCAAGTTTCTCCAAGTGTTATAAGCCTTTTAACACTTGTAGCCACTTCTGCCAAGTGTCAAATGATCTTAGAGATGACAAACATTCCTCCCTTGCATGAGGAAATGGTTTCCTTAAAGCTAGACAATTGCACATGTATTGTTTGCATGTGTAGCCTTAAAAGGGAACATTGTCGCCACTTCTCACGTTCTGATTGGTCGATCAATCCGTGATGTCCTTGATCATCCCGACTATGGCAAAGCGCGGCATAGACTCTCCTCAGTTCACGCCAATGTTCGGTTCCTTCCAATCCGTTGCCCGATCGTCGATATAAGCCTTCCCGCCCTTCGGCATGGCCATCAAGCGGGCAAACTTATATCTCGGGTTCCGCTCGTCCAAATTCACTTCTGTCTCGACCAGATTGTTTATTTTGGCTTCTTCTTGTTGTCTCCAAGTTTTCACCTCATTTGGATAACTTTTGGTCAGTCGTCCCTCTATCCCACTCGATCGAGTGCTTGTCCGCATATGTTCGGCTCGACCACTTCGTCTTGTTGCGGTTTTGTCTCGTCCTATCTTGGATTTTCGCCGTTCGTTTCTGAATGTTCTTCGATCAAAACACTATATATGATCTCCTGATCCTTTCCATTGTGATCATTGACCAGAATTTCTCATCCGGCTTCAGGGTTACTACATTCTCCCCCACTTACAAGAATTCGTCCCCGAATTCTACACCAAAGCTTCCCATGATCGTCATAGACACTTTACACCGTCTTCTGTGATCTTTCATGGTACCACCATTTATTCTTCACACTGATTCTCGACTCCATACTACCATTTGTAGCTCTAAATGACCCGTTGTAACCTCCTTGTTACAAGCATCTTCCTTCTCACTATGATCACATATCTATCCCTTGATATGGTCATACTTTTGCAACACTTTTCTCTTAAAAGTTTGCACGCCTTGATGATCTGATCAAGTTCCATTTTGATCCTTGCTCATCCTCGTATTCTTCGTCTCACACACATCCTCCGTTTCAGTTGATCTCTCCATAGATCCCTACTGGTTGATCGACAACCTTGGATAAATCAATATTCGCAATCGCCTGGTCTCTCCTAGACCCATATTGGTAGACCTCATTGTCTAGACCAATATCTCCGCCTCGTCGCTCACGTCTCACCTCACCGCCTTCCTCACTGCCTTGCTTCCCATTCCAAGATTCACCTAAGGTTAGGTTTTCCTAAACATTTACGGCAAAACCTAATCGAGTGACTTAAGGATCTCCTTATCCCAGTCCGAACTCGACGCTCCATACACTACACTTTGCACGCTCAAGGGTTCTATGGACTCTCCACAGTCCTCCTAATCCTAACCCTAACGTTTCTCTTTCACAGAAACGCTACTACTAACACTACCGAGAGAAACATCCTACGACGTTCCCAAAGATCTCCACGATCTTATCCTATCACGCTAAAGGACCATGGATTTCACCACACCATGTCCCACACACACAACAAGGAAAAGAAACATAGTGTTCATCACACTATGTTCTTGACCAAGCACACTTAAACAGATACATAGCTTTGGGCTATGATCTCACACTCTAACAGGTATGGAACCATAGCTTTCACCACACCATGTTCCAACCCTAACCACGACTGCTAGATGCTAAACTACCATGCAAGCAATCATTCACACACAACGAGGTAAAGTTAGAACCCATACATACCTCGTACTCTGGTTTATTACGGTTGGGGTTTAAGACTATCCAGAGTGTCCACCACGTCTCCCAGCAGTCCTTCGTGCATTGGTTGAAGATGAGGATGAAGTAGATGACGTTGGGGTCCCAGGGCAGGATGATGCGTAGTGTCCTCGCATTCCACATGAGTAACACGTGATTCTACTCATAGGCCTTCATGATCTTTCATTTGGACAGGCGTAAGTGAAATGTCCATAACCTCCACACACACGACAAGGCATCGAAGCCCTTGCCGGAACCGGAACTCTCTTCCTTGCTTGAGCTCGGAAACGAAGTCTTCCTGCGGGCCTTCTTCCCGAGGAACTCCCCATCTCCCACACAGTTGGAGTTTCATTTTCAGCCACCGTCTCCTCACGGTTTGTATCTTCCTTCTCGTCATCGTCATGATGCTCCACTTCAACACGGTTTTCATCATTTTGGTTTGGATTTTCTTCCACCACTTGGTTTCCCACCTCGATGTGGTCCACCGTCTCCACTTGGTTCGGGTTATCCACCGGAACTTGTTCCTCCAACACTTCATTGTTCGCATTTGCCACCGGATTTGGATTCACGGTTTCTCCTCCGATTTGGTTCTCAAAGAAGTAACCAGTTTCTTCTCCCGTCACTTGGGGACTGATCGGACCTCCACGCTGAGCGTCACGATCCCAATATCCCCAAAAATCAGCCATAGTTGCTTCTGGACCAAGATAAACTAATGGCCTTCCATAATACGGAACTGCCTCTTCAAATGACCCAAAGTTCACCGCACTTAATTCTCCTTGAACCGGCTGGTTCTCCTCTTGATTTGGGTTATACACCGGACTTGGTATAGCAAAGGGTTGCCCATACAAGTCTAACATCTCCTCACTTGTCATCTGGTTGTTTCTGGTTCTTCCTTGAGCCAACGGCTCCACTCCTTGTTCACCTTCCCAGTCACCTTGATTCTCTTGCAATGTCGCGGTCACGTCCTCCTCGACTGGCCCGATCTGAACGTACGGATAGACGTACTCCGGATAATCTACTCTTGGTTCCTGCAGCATGTACGGATGCACTCCATATCCTGGCACATAGACATGAGGCATCAGTATCTCTGGCAACTCCTGCTGTGAGCTCTCTCCATCCCATGAATTCGTCAAAGCATCATCGGAAGAAATCTCAATGATCTCCGTAGACGGCACTAGGATCTCCACATCCTCGTACCTCGTCGGTATGGCCACCATATCAATCTGGAAAACCGCTCCTGTAGCTCCAAATGATGCTGGCACGTCTGCCTCCACACCTCCTCCAATCCCTAGACTCGAGAAATGGTCCGACTCCGTATAGACAGCCGAATCAAAGTTCATCTCGCTCGGATCCGTCTCCACTGACGTGTCCGAATCTCCCACCATCACATACTCTGATATGTTCGTTCCGTCACTGGAACTGTCATCACTTGAACTTGAATCACCCGATGAGGATATCACCACAACCTCACCGCTGCAATCTTCATTGTCATCCGATCCTCCCTGACCCCCCCAAGTCCTGACCCACTCTTCCATCCTTTGTCCCATCTTTCAACCTGCACAACTGCGCCACCATTCACCAAGACAACAAACAGGGTAAGGTCCTAAAATTCCTACTAACTAAGCTTGGACGTACCGGATTCCTAATGGTGTATTTTGCGACACAATTTTTGACTCGATAAAACATTGAAAACGTTTTGAAAACTCTTGGTTTTTATAAGCACGATCATGAACCATGCTCTGATACCACCATTTGTAACACCCCCGGTTCGATCTATAAATAGATTAAGCCGAGAATGTTACGTCGGGATGACTAAGCCGGTTCAGACCAAGTCGCGGAGAGGTTCCGTAACACATGGTCCGATCCTACCAAGTTCCCGTACCTCAGCTCCCGTAATACTAAGGCTTTGCAACCCGTAAAACAAGAACTGAGTTGTGTTAGTCCGGACAAGACTAATATCGTAAAAATCCAAGTTTTACACATAAAACATATTTTTTTTTTAATTAAACATAATAAAGTTTTACATAAATCCGAAATTGGAAATTATCCATTACAAACTGAGATAGCGAATATAAAACACGAGGTATAAAACAAACTGCGAAAGTCTTACGTAAATTTTACAAAACACACCGCAAATCTACTCCGGCCTTCACGTCCAAGCGTCCACACCACGACTAAGGTCACCTGAAACAAACAGAGTCATCATAAGTAATCTAGGATTACTTAGTGAGTTCGGAAAACCCTCTACAATACAACAATAATACTCCCAACCCAAACCCCAAACAAACAACTCAATCAAAGCAATGCACAAGCGGAAGCTTAAATATAATTAAAACACAATCACGCCTTGGACCAATACAACGTATTGTCCAACTCCACGCTCGCCGAAACCTGCTGAGACAAAACACAGGGATAACTCTCACAAGTTATCCCAAAACACAAGAGATTACTCAAAACGAGTAACTCTAAAACCTAAGATCACCTCAACACGTGATCTACTACCCCAGAGAATCTTCCCACAAGACTTCTCTTTACGACAGACACAACCAAAACTACTCCTAAAACTAGAGGTTTCTATCACAAGAAACACTCTACACACTAACGAGCCACTTGCTCCACCTAGAGGCCTCTATGGTACACCACGGTTTCCGAAGACCTGCACACCCGCACCTAGCAAACACAAAAGTCACACTAGGCCTGAACTGCATCAGGGGTTAACTCCGTTACTCCCACTAGTCGGACCCGTTAACCCGGATTAATCCCGCCATTTCACCACAGGCAGCCGATTAACCCACCTAGCCCCTTCCGCTGCGGCGAAAGCGCAACTAGGCATTTCATTCATCATACCGTCGTGTGGACTCAGCCATGGGAGCTACCCAAGTACCCTCTGAGTCATCCTTCAGGACCATCCAAGAGGGCTTCTCAGTGAATGTCCGTCAGGGCAGCAAGAACACCGTGTGTACCCCTAAGATCATACCTAACACGAGTACATGATCCTAGCATCCTACACTCACACTCAACACAGGGAACCGTAAGTACGTGACCTGCCCTCAACGGCATCACCTTACGTCCCAAACGTCCTGGCATAGTGTGACATAACCGCTTGTTATGCACAACTAGCCTTAAGTGCAACATTCATGTTAGCCATCCTACAGTGAACATCGTGGGGCCTAAGTCATTACTCAGCCTCCTCCATACATCCACAAGTACAACATGTTGTCCGAGACATACAACGTTTAACGTACCATGGACTGTATAAGGTTTAGCCTTTCTTTGTACCCACCACCACATGTTCCACACAGCAATGGGCGTAAACCGCATGTTACCCACATTACCTGCACTAAGTGTAGCGACGCAGTACATGCAATGTTCACCGAAACACATTCACAAGGTCCACAACACATTGAAACATGTCAAGTGTGTTGGCCTTAACAAAACTCACAATCGTTCAACAATAATACATGAACGACCATGACACAACCTCATGCATCAACATGCAATGAGTTAAACAGAAACCGCTCTAAGTGTTCTCCTCATGACAACACTTAAGCGTTTCTCTCCTCCCTACACCACAAACACGTTAGTATTCACAACTAACTACAACACACACAAGTATAATGGTAAGCCTCCTCGCTTAGCATTCATACTTCCTGCAACCACAAGGTTAGTATAACACAACTAACAACAACCACACAACATGCATGCAATCAAGAGAAACAGTTAAGTTCCTAAATGATTCAACATGCAACACACAAAAACACAAATAGCTACTCTCGGAGCTATCACCGAGACTCACCAACACCGATTGATGAAACGCCTAAACACCTCCACAAGCTACGCCACACACCAAGCTATCCTATAGCTTCAAGCTTCCTAAAGCTTCTCCACACTCACTCACTCACACTTAAAGAAAAGAAAGACTCTCGCTAACTCTCTTTTCTCTCTAACTCTCTCTAACTTTTTCTAAGGTAAGAAAGAACTCTAGGAATGATGAAATGGAAGCAAGTGAGGCTAAGGGCTGTATTTATAGGCATTTTGGGCGTGAGTTGTCCCTGACACAACACTTGTCCTTTTGCGTTTGCCATTTGTCTTGAATGTGAGACACTTGTTAACTTTTATCCTCCTTTGATATGTCCCATCATTTGGGTGTCTTCTTGCATGTGTATGATTATGTCTTGGCTGGACATGTATGGAGTCTATTCCTAGCTCCTGGATACTAGACCACTCCCTTGGTCAGTTTTCGTCTCCCACTATAGCAACATTCTCGCCATTTGTTATCCTCCTATCCGTTCTCTCTCTTTTCACAAGTTCCCATGGAATATTCTGATCAAAAGGGGCTCCTACTCCTTAGGTCTGCACTCCTATAGGTCTTCTAACTCTCCTGAATTACAGCCACGTTCAATGCATCACGTCCAGGTGCATTGCATGGACATTTCGGTTGTTATGCATCACATCGCTTCCCATGCAACCATTCAAGTTTCTCCAAGTGTTATAAGCCTTTTAACACTTGTAGCCACTTCTGCCAAGTGTCAAATGATCTTAGAGATGACAAACATTCCTCCCTTGCATGAGGAAATGGTTTCCTTAAAGCTAGACAATTGTACATGTATTGTTTGCATGTGTAGCCTTAAAAGGGAACATTGTCGCCACTTCTCACGTTCTGATTGGTCGATCAATCCGTGATGTCCTTGATCATCCCGACTATGGCAAAGCGCGGCATAGACTCTCCTCAGTTCACGCCAATGTTCGGTTCCTTCCAATCCGTTGCCCGATCGTCGATATAAGCCTTCCCGCCCTTCGGCATGGCCATCAAGCGGGCAAACTTATATCTCGGGTTCCGCTCGTCCAAATTCACTTCTGTCTCGACCAGATTGTTTATTTTGGCTTCTTCTTGTTGTCTCCAAGTTTTCACCTCATTTGGATAACTTTTGGTCAGTCGTCCCTCTATCCCACTCGATCGAGTGCTTGTCCGCATATGTTCGGCTCGACCACTTCGTCTTGTTGCGGTTTTGTCTCGTCCTATCTTGGATTTTCGCCGTTCGTTTCTGAATGTTCTTCGATCAAAACACTATATATGATCTCCTGATCCTTTCCATTGTGATCATTGACCAGAATTTCTCATCCCGCTTTAGGGTTACTACAGTTTACCTCCTATCCGCGGCATTGAGTATCAGATTGATCTTGTACCTGGTTCAGCTCTTCCAAACAGACCAGCTTATAGAACCAATCCGGTGGAGACCAAGGAACTTCAGAGACAAGTTGAGGAGCTGATGAGCAAAGGCCATATCCGAGAGAGCATGAGCCCATGTGCTGTACCTATTCTACTTGTGCCAAAGAAGGACGGATCATGGAGAATGTGTGTTGATTGCAGAGCCATCAACAACATCACGGTGAAGTATCGCCACCCTATTCCTAGACTTGATGATATGCTTGATGAATTATGTGGTTCTAACATTTTCTCTAAGATAGATCTTAAGAGTGGTTATCATCAGATTAGGATGAAGGAAGGTGATGAGTGGAAAACGGCCTTCAAGACTAAGCAAGGCTTGTATGAGTGGCTTGTTATGCCATTTGGATTAACTAATGCACCTAGCACGTTCATGAGACTAATGAATCATGTTTTGAGGTCTTTTATAGGTGTATTTGTGGTGGTCTACTTCGACGATATTCTGATCTTCAGCAAGAGCTTAGCTGAGCATCTCACTCACATACAATCTGTCCTAGACGTCCTAAGAAGGGAGAATCTCTTTGCTAATGTAGATAAATGTACTTTCTGCACTAACCAGATTGTATTCTTAGGCTTTGTTGTGAGTACAGAAGGTGTTAAGGTAGATGAAGAGAAGATCAAGGCAATCAAAGAGTGGCCGAGACCAACAACTGTGGGAGAGGTTAGGAGCTTTCATGGCTTGGCTGGCTTCTATAGACGCTTTGTCAAAGACTTCAGCACCCTTGCAGCACCACTCACCGAGGTCATCAAGAAGGATGTATGTAGTAACCCTGATGTGAGATAAGAGATTCTGGCTGAAGATCACATTGGAGAGGATCCAGAGATCATATGGAGTGTTTCGGTCGAAGAACATTCGAAAATGAACGAGTAGAATTGAAGATAGAACAGGAGAAACCGTTACGGGACGGTACGGTCGATCCGGGTAAAGACGGATAAGAGCTCGATCGAGTGGGAAGAAGAGCTGACTGACCAAACGTGGTCCGAATGGGATGAAAACTTGGGGACAACAAGAAGACCCCAAAACAAACCATCTGGTCGAGACAGAAGTTGATTTGGACGAACGGATCTTGAGATATGAGTTTTACCGCCTGATGGCTATGCCGAAGGGTGGGAAGCTTATATCGATGATCGGGTAACGACTAGGAGGAACTGAGGATGGCCGACTATCAAGTGAAGTGATAGGGACGTGACCAAGGTGAGAAATGGTCATGGGAAGGTCAGCACGCAAGGATGGCCGCGGATAAAAATTATTGGCCACGGGACGAACATTGGATGTACCCGAGTGCGGTACGGATGGAGTGCGGGATGTGATCGCGGTACGGACGAAGTATGGGACGCGATCATGGTCCGGATGGAGAAGTGGGACGGATTGGTTGGGGAAACCTATCCCCACATGTGTTGAAATACACATGCTATTCTATGATTGGTTGAAAATTAAATGAGGACACATGTCACACCAAGAGAGTTTCTTAGGTGTGTGACTCCTTAAAGCTACTTGCTGACTTGTTGAAGCTACTTCCTGGAAGTGTCAGCATGAGAGTGTGCATGGCGACCTAGTCCAAGTGTGTGGCAACCTGGGAGGAAGCTAGCGCCTAGGCCAGCACGAGGTGTTGCCAGCTGAAAGCATGTATTTCTGCATGTGAAGGAGAGTGACTCCTTAAAGCTAGGAGTGTGACTCCTTGGAGCTAGGAGTGTGACTCCTTGAAGCTATTTGCTTGAGGTGTTGGCGTGTGAGTGAGCATGGAGGAAGCTAGCCCTTAGGCCAGCACGAGGTGTCGCCGGTTTAAGGCTTCCTCCTCCACATGTGAAGGAAATCTCGCCATTTGTTCGTGAAAGTGTCTGGACGGGATTGGACCGTCATCCTCCCTCACTGGCCTATAAATAAGAGACCTCAGCCTCATTAGCTTCCATTTACCATTCCTTGTGTTACTCCCTTGCATAAAAACCGAGAAAAAGAAAGTTAAGAGAGAAAAGAGTGTGAAATCTTTTCTTTAAGTGTGAGTGTTGAGTGTAGAGAAGCTTTAAGAGAGAAAGCTTAAGTTGAAGGATAGCTTGGTGGTGTAAGGCGTAGCTGTGGTGTTAGCTAGGCAGTTCATCAAGCGGTTTTGGTGAGTTTTCGATGATAGCTCCGAGAGTAGCTGTGTGTGTGTGATGCATGTAGAATCAAGTAGAAACTTGTAGGTTTCTTTTGATTAGGTGCATGCATATTGTGTAGTGATTGTTAGTATGTGTTATACTAACTTTGTGGTTGCAGGAAGTATATACGTTAAGCAAGGAGGCTAACGTTATACTTTGTGTGGTTGTGCGGTTTTAACTTCGGTTAAACCGTTGTGTTTGCATGCATGTTCGGATCCAAGGAAAACATGGGTTGTTGTTCCTTGTGATTGATTGCATGTTGTGTGATTAACGTGTTGTGATGTAGGGAAGGGGAGAAACGCCTAAGTGTTGTCATGAACTAATGGTTTTAGTGCAGGGATGAAGAACACTTAGAGCGGTTTCTGTTTAACCTATTGCATATTGATGCTCTGAGGTTGTGACATTATTATTCAAGTATCTTTGTTGAATAATTATGTATTTTCTTAAGACTAACATATGTGATGTGTTCAGTATGTTGAGTTCTTTTGAAAATGGTTCGGTGGACATATCATGTGTTGCATCGCTACTGAGTACAAGTATGGTGGATAACAAGTAGTTATGCCACATACTGTGTCGAACATGTAGTGGTGGGTGTCGGGAAAGGCTAAACCTTATGCAGACCAAGGGGGCGTGTAGAGTGTATGTCTTTGACAGCACCCTGTACTCATGGATGCATAAAGGAGGCTGAGTAAGGACTTAGATCCCACGATGTTCAGTGTAGGATGGCGAACAATGAATGTTGCACCAAGGGCTAGTGGTGAATAACATGTAGTTATGTCACACTATGCTGGGAAGGACGTAAGGTGAGTGCCACGAGGGCAGGTCACGTACTTACGTTCTCTTTTTTTTTTTTTGTGAGTTTAGGAGCTAGGATCATGTACTCGTGATAGGCATGATCTTAGGGGTACCCACGGTGTTCTCGCTGCCCTGACGGACGTTCACTGAGAAACCCTCTTGGATGGTCCTGAGGGATGACTCAGAGATAGTACTTGGGTAGCGCCCATGGCTGAGTACACACGACGGTGTGTTTTGAAATGCCTAGTTGCACTTACGGCTAGCGGAAGTGGCTAGGTGGGCTAATCGGCTGCCCGTGGTGTGGTGGGATTAGTCCGGGTTAACCGGTTGACTGGGGTTAACGCGGTTAACTCCCGATTGCTGTTCAGGCCTAGTGTGACTTTGTGTTTGCTAGGTGCGGGTGTGCAGGTCTTCGGAAACCGTGGTGTACCATAGAGGCCTCTAGGTCGAGCGGTGGCTCGATAGTGTGTGTGGTGTGTGTAGAGTGTTTCTTGTGTGATAGAAACCTCTAGGTCGAGCGGTGGCTCGATAGTGTGTGTGGTGTGTGTAGAGAGTGTTCTTATGGGAAGAATCTCTCTAGTGTTAGATCACTAGTGTGTTGTGATCTTGGAGTTACTCGGGATGAGTAATCTCTTGTGTTGTTAGGATAACTTGTGAGAGTTATCCTTGTCTTTTGTCTTGGCAGGTTGAAGAGCGTGGTGATAGACAATACGGTTGTATTGGTCTATGGCGTGAGCTAGAGAGCTTTGCTACGGCATTGTCTCTAGTGTGTTTAATGTTATTTGATTCAAGCTTCCGCTTGTGCATTGCTTTGATTGTGTATTGATTGGGGTTTGGGTTGGGGATGATATATGTTGTTGTATTGTAGAGGGTTTCCGAGCTCACTAAGTAATCCTAGATTACTTATGATGACTCTATTTGTTTCAGGTAACCCTAGAAGTGGTGTGGAACTTGGACGTGGAAGGCCGGAGTAGATTGAGGTGTATTTTGTAAAGCTGTAAGATTTCCGTTGTTTTCTTTTCGACGTTTGTTTTATATTCGCTGAACCCGGGATGTAATCTACGGTTTTCAATTTTGTAAAACAATGTTTATGTTATATATAAAAGTATGTTTTGAGTATGCTAAATACTTGGTTTAAATGATATTAGTCTTGTCCGGACTAACATAACTCTTGGCCTGAATACGGGTTGGCAAGCCTTAGGTTCTTGTCGAGAGGGTCGGGTATCAAAGACGGACTGACCTCGGCTTTACTTTGTGTGTTGCCTTGAGGATGGATCGTCGATGGTATTTCGACATACTGTGGCATCGATCGTCGCGGGCTATGTCTAGCACGTGTCGGGGGTGTTACAATGTAGGCTTCAAGTGGGGAAAAGCACAAGATCAGGCTTTCCAACGCCTTAAAGAGAAGCTTATCAATTCCCCTTTACTTATGCTTCCTGATTTCCTTAAGACATTTGAAATCGAGTGTGATGCTTCTGGTTTAGGTATTGGAGCTGTTCTTATGCAGGATAAGAGACCCATAGCCTACTTTAGTGAGAAGTTAGGAGGAGCCACGCTGAATTATCCTACCTATGACAAGGAGCTGTATGCGTTGGTGAGAGCTTTGCAGACTTGGCAACACTATTTGTGGCCTAAGGAGTTTGTCATTCACACCGATCATGAGTCCCTCAAGCATCTCAAAGGCCAACAAAAGCTGAACAAGAGACATGGTCGCTGGATTGAGTTCATTGAAACTTTCCCCTATGTGATCAAATATAAAAAAGGTAAAGACAATGTAGTTGCAGATGCATTGTCCAGGAGGTACACTCTTATCTCGGAATTAACATCTAGACTTATAGGATTTGAAATGCTTAAAGATTTATATGAGACTGATCCTGAGTTTAGTGATAATTACGTGAAGTGTGCTAAGTTTGCTTGTGAGAATTTCTTTAGACAGGATGGTTACTGATGGGGATTAAACTTTTCCCAATTTCTACCCCTTTTCTGCAAGTGCACAGATCGAGAGTAGCAACGGGTATATCGAACACAAGGACCAGTTAGTGCACTACAAGGTATGAGATTGAGATTTAGCTAGGAAAGCAATATGAGTTTGGTTGTTGTCACGTTGAAAGCAAGTAAAGAAAGCAAGTAAAGTTGTAAATCAATGGATGGAAAGCGCTAAGCAATAGGATAATCTCGGGATGAGTGATTCAAGCAAGCAAGTTCGATTTGTTAGGGATTTAAGAATGTGTACCACCTAGAACTCAAGACACTAATTTAGATCTTTCCACTTCCGTGGCTCCGACCCCTATGTTGATCTATCTAATCGCTAAACTTTTGGTATGTCCTTAGATAATCAAACAAGCATTAATTTGATCAAGTCTCAATTGTTCACAACCTCTAGTAAATCAACTTCCGCAGTCTAAGAGAGATTGCCCACCAAATACTAGTTCAGGCGAATGCTTCATCACTTCCGTGGCTCAAATCTACCTAGGATCATATGTTGATTGGCCAGATCAACACCAAGCAATGAACACAAGCAAAGGTGAAGAGTTTATGTAAACCCTTATTCTATATATCGATTATCAAGCAAGCATGAACACTATCCTTTGATTTCCTATCACTTAACAAGGTAACTACTCAGACATAGAGAAGGAAATCGAATTCATGTTCATAAGAACAGAGATCCGAGATCCTCTCTTGAAGGAGACAATGAAAGAAAAGCAAAAACTATAAGAACTTTTATTGAATAATATTTTGTATCTCTATGTGTGGCTCAGAACTTGAAAGGCGGCTTGACCTAGGTCTTGGTCGAAATATAAGAGGCGGTGTAAGTTTGGGCTTGAAAACGTGCAAAACGGGCTTCGGAAATGAGCCGGGTCGAGCGGGGCGTGTCGCGGTCGAGCGGGGCGGTCGACCGGTCGGTCGGGCTGGTGCTCGGGTCGAGCTGGCGGTCGAACGGTTGCACGGGATGATGAAAGGAGGTCGGGTCGGACGGGAGCCTTGGAGGCCCTGTCCGACCGGTTCGGTCGACCGGTGTCCTCCTGCAGTTAAGGATGGTCGGGTCGGACGGGAGCCTTGGAGGCCCTGTCCGACCGGTTCGGTCGAGCGGTTGGTGTAGACGTCCGGTTTTCGGCTGATTTGACACTCTTCACTAAAACGATCATATCTCCCATTCTACGTGGCCAAATCGCATGATTCCAATTGCGTTGTAAAGCTAACTCATGTAGGCATCGCGGCGAACTGGTTTTGGTGAAATCCATTGAGTAGAATGTTTTTGGGGCTCTTCCAAAGTAAATGATAGTGCATGAAGCTGCTTTGAGGACCTTTGCCTTTGTTTTGCTCCAAATTGCATCTTTTGACCTGAAATGACTCTTGGCACTATATATGCATAAAAACTACATTTTAAATCAAAAAGCCACGGTAAAACCATGCATAAAGTATATAAAAACGATGTAAAAAGGGTGTAAAATAGAGGTATATCAACTCCCCCAGACTTAGATCTTTGCTTGTCCCCAAGCAAATAGATTCCAAATCAGAGAAAGAGGTTTGAAAACATGAAAACTCACTTATCCTTTGGCACTTGTATCTTCCATTGCTCTGCTTTCACTTGGAGCAAAACTAACTTTGAATCTAGCCTTCCCGTACTGACCTTAAGCTTAGCGAACCATGCCGGACCCAACAAATCTCATCCAGCACTCCAAACTTTCCATTGTCAACTCCTTACAGTATTTAAAACGTGCGGTCTTTATCAAGGGAGTATTGATCACAGAGCATTGACTCTTACCCATCCAAGTGTTTGCCAAGACAGTCCTTTTTAGCACATCCAGTTCCATTCCTCTCTCTTTCTCTCTTTTCTTTTGAAGGATCGATCTTTCCCTACTTTTCTAGGGTATCATTTTATTTTTTCTATCGATCCTTCTTCCCTTTGAATTTTTTCTTTTCTGGGAATATCATAGGATAGGCTTTTGCTTTTCCTTGTTTGAGTAGGTCTCCATAAGCCAAGAAGGTGCAGACGTATGCATTCCTCTTGCTTACACGTTTTCCTTGTGCTTAAAAGCTTTTGATTTTCATTTTGCAGATGAGAGAGAGGTGGACTGTATCTTTGGTGGACATGTCTCAACTAGACCGGGATGAGGAATCGGCTAATATGTATCTCAAGCCCCTTGACAAGAAAAATTAAAAGTTCAATTAGGTGGTGGAGTTGACTTTAGATTGTCCGGGTACCTTAGAAATCTTGCCAAATCAGTAGGTTGATCCACCCTCAGAGGTTCCGTTGGGCATTGTTCGGTGTCAATATTCGCCTTTGTGATCACAAGAGCTTTGGCATGCTAATGGTAAGCTCCTAAGATAGATCATAGTTTCCTAACTTATTTTGACTCAATAAAACAGAAGTTTTGAAAAAGGTTGATAAGAGAAATAGATATAAGATGAAGACAAGACATGAACAAACACATTAGTACCGACAATCCCCCCAGACTTAACTTGCACCGTCCCGGTGAAAGTAAATCCGATTAAGGGAGGTAAAAGAAAGAGGTAATAAGGCGTTTGTGAATTAGAGGAAAGATGTAACCTGATATGGTATTAGAAATCGAAGAATGGTGTGATGGATGATATGTCCAGCTACTATGTTGCTCCATAATGTGGATGAGATCCCGGCTTAGATGGTCAAGTGCTGTTCCGCACCAGCAATGAGTTTAAAGGGCCGCCTGAGTGTAGGTGAAGGAGGATCATCATGTGGTAGAACAGCAAGTAGGCGTGGGATGTGATGTGGTATGGGATGAAAGTGTGGTGGGATGATGGTGGGATGATATGCAAATGAGGTGGGATGGTATGCAAGTGAGGTGGGATGGTATGCAAGTGAGGTGGGATGGTATGCAAATGGTGTGGGATGGTATGCAAGTGTGGTGGGATGGTATGCAAATGAGGTGGAATGGTATGCAAGTGAGGTGGGATGGTATGCAAGTGAGGTGGGATGGTGTGCAAGTGAGGTGGGATGGCGGGTCGGCAAGAGGGGACACGGTCGATCGGGCGAGGCACCGGTCGACCGTCTTGGTCGACCCGACCATGGTGAATGCTGCATTCTTTTTTCCTGAGGTTTCTTCCTGCTTCTTTCATGCTGGATTCTCAAATTTCTGTATCCAAAACTTCAAAACAAAACTATTAAATGAAAACAAAGATTAAAAAGGGATAGAAAAGACCTTATGGGTTGCCTCCCATACAGCGCTTGTTTATGGTCTTTAGCTTGACCGTTTGGCTCTTCTAAGAAGAAGTGGAAGGACATGGCCTGAGACAAAGCCTTTTTGTGCGTGTCCCATCACGTCCTTGTGGATGATCAGGTGGTTCATGAGGAGATATGAACCGAGAATGTTTGGTAGGGGTGAAAACGGGGACGGCATCATAGAAAACAGATTTGTTGACATTGGCAAGAGAGATGCGACGGTTTGGCCAATCCATGATGGCGCCAGCAGTTGCCAAGAATGATCTTCCAAGTATAATAGGCATGTCACTTCCTCCTTTGATATTCATGATATGAAAATCCACCGGTATCTTTGTATCTCCAATTTCGAGCAAGATATCATAGACAACACCTCTAGGTTGTGCAATGGTGAGATCAGCAAGTCCAATGCTGATTTGAGAAGGTTGTAGGCGTGTGATCCCAAGGAGTTTGGCAGTGTGTGTGGGCATCAGGTTTATGCATGAACCAGAATCACAAATGTAGCTATCAAAGTATCTTCCATTGATTGTGCAGGGAATGGTAAACTGTCCTGGGTCTTCTACCTTGTAGAGGGTTCGGAAAGATGGTTGCTTCTTTGCTTTCTCAAATAGCTCCTGAATCTCTTCTGGGGTCTCTTTGCAGTTGGAGAAGAAGTTGGTTAGTGGGTGGTTCTTCCAGGCTTCATGAAAGGTCATGCTTGCTGGAAGTGTTTGGACAAAGCGGTTGAATTCAGCTAGCTTCTCTCGGGATATGGGGTTGCTGTACCACTTGGGAGGAGGTGTAGAGGGCGGAGATGGGGGTATGGTTGCTGCATAAGATGACATAGAGAGGCGGGCTCGCCTAAAGAGTTGCTTAATCTCATCCTTGGTTTCTTTGCTACTAAAGAAAAATTCAACCAAATCGTGGTTGTTCCAAGCTTTTTCAAAGGGGACATAGAATGGTATGGACTTCACCTTCTTGTTAAATTCCTTGAGCTTCTCTGGGCTTATCTTAGTAGGGTCAATGGGTTCATATTGGAATGAATCCTCTGGTTCATCCAAGGTGATTCTCTTTCTTGAAATGCCGGTGATTCTAGGAAGGGCGAGTATGCGAGCTGGAGGTGGAGAGAATCGCGGATCAGGTTGCTGTGGACTGGTTTCACTTCCTCTAGAGCTTGCATTGCTGTTAAAACTCTGTTTTTCTTCTTCATCATCTTCATAGTCTTCCTCATACTCTTGATCTTCTTCTTCTTTCTTTACAAGATGTGATGAGTTTTCCTTGGAGATTGCTGTGATGACATTGCAAGGGAAAGGAGGTGGTTTGGGTATGGGGCTTCTTTCTCTCTGGTTCTTAGAGAAAAGAGATCCTTCTACAGCTGACAGCCGGTTATAGATGATACCAAGATGTTTGCAATTATCATCATTGAAGCTATGGGCATCAATGCTCTTGCTGAGTAACTCATGGTGTTTCGCAGCAGCATCTAGCTTGACAAGGTTAAGTGATCGATCATGGTCTTCCTTGAGTTGCTTGATATCTTTGTCAAGCTTGATAACTTGGTTAAAAAGAACATCCATCTTTTCTCCAAGGGTTAGATGAACATATTCGATCTTCTTCTCCATCTCTCTTGTACTTGTGACTTGATAGTCAAGGTACTCTTGTAGCATCTCTTCAAGCTTGGTTAGGTGTGGGTTGTGGGGTAATCCTTCTGTGGCTTGGGGTAGCTGCTCAATGTGGGGTGGAGGTTGGTGGTTTCTATAGGGCGGGTGGTAGGGTTTGAGTAGCGGCACATAGGGTTGTCCACGGGCAAACTTGTTAAGGAAAGCTTCCTTGTATCTTCTCCATGTCTTGAAATCATGTTGGGCAGAAAATCTAACCCATTCTTGAGCTCGGCCAGCTAGGGATGTTTGGAACAAGCTGATCTTCTTTGGGTTCTCTCCCAAACCATAATAATCACAGAGATTTTCGAAATTCTCAACATGTTCTTGAGCACACTCCGATATGAAGTCATGGAAAGGATCTCTTACTACATACTTGATCAGGTCGCCATTGATGGACTCCGGTGGTAAAGAGGCATCATCTTCTTCTTCATAGGATTGGTTGTGGTGAGGGTAAGAGTTTTGGTTATACTTGGATTTGAAAGGTGGGTTCCTGCTGAACCTCTTCAAGAAAGCTTCTCTGCAGTCTAACCAAGTGTTGATCTAAAAAGGGGGAGAGTATTGCGCCCACTCAAGAGCTCTCCCAGCTAAGGACATGCTAAACAACATTAGTTTCTTCTCAAAATCGAAAACTCCATAAGAATCACAAAGACCTTCAAAGTGATCAATGTGTTCCAGTGCATACTCATTGTAGAGATCATGGAATTTGTCTCTCTTCACAAACTCAATCAGCTCCGGATCTATTTCTTCTTCTGGTGAGGCTAGAAAGTGTTCTTCTCTTTCATAGTAGGCTTGGCTAGACGTCTCTAGTTCGGCCGCATTAAGGTAGGGGAGAAGGTTTTTTCTTGGTGTTCAAGGGTGCTAGTCCGGGAGGACTACTGCGAGAATCCCATGAAGGTGAAGTAGCTTGAGGGTTTGACATCCTCTTCTCTGTTGGACTGTCTCTAGGAGGAGATATGTGGCGTATAGGAATCGCCCTTATAGGACTAGGATTTCTCAAATCCTCTTCCATCTAGGAGAAAAACTTAAAACCTGAAAAATCAAAAACAAAAAAGGAAAAACAAGATTAAATAACTTAAAACAGGAAAAACGTAGACTAGATCTCTTTCAAGAACTTGTAGGCACGATAATGGTCCCCGGCAACGGCGCCAAAAAGCTTGATGGGGATTAAACTTTTCCCAATTTCTACCCCTTTTCTGCAAGTGCACAGATCGAGAGTAGCAACGGGTATATCGAACACAAGGACCAGTTAGTGCACTACAAGGTATGAGATTGAGATTTAGCTAGGAAAGCAATATGAGTTTGGTTGTTGTCACGTTGAAAGCAAGTAAAGAAAGCAAGTAAAGTTGTAAATCAATGGATGGAAAGCGCTAAGCAATAGGATAATCTCGGGATGAGTGATACAAGCAAGCAAGTTCGATTTGTTAGGGATTTAAGAATGTGTACCACCTAGAACTCAAGACACTAATTTAGATCTTTCCGCTTCCGTGGCTCCGACCCCTATGTTGATCTATCTAATCGCTAAACTTTTGGTATGTCCTTAGATAATCAAACAAGCATTAATTCGATCAAGTCTCAATTGTTCACAACCTCTAGTAAATCAACTTCCGCAGTCTAAGAGAGATTGCCCACCAAATACTAGTTCAGGCGAATGATTCATCACTTCCGTGGCTCAAATCTACCTAGGATCATATGTTGATTGACCAGATCAACACCAAGCAATGAACACAAGCAAAGGTGAAGAGTTTATGTAAACCCTAATTCTATATATCGATTATCAAGCAAGCATGAACACTATCCTTTGATTTCCTATCACTTAACAAGGTAACTACTCAGACATAGAGAAGGAAATCGAATTCATGTTCATAAGAATAGAGATCCGAGATCCTCTCTTGAAGGAGACAATGAAAGAAAAGCAAAAACTATAAGAACTTTTATTGAATAATATTTTGTATCTCTATGTGTGGCTCTCTTCTTTTACAAGGCTAAAAAGATGTATTTATAATGCTTCAGAACTTGAAAGGCGGCTTGACCTAGGTCTTGGTCGAAATATAAGAGGCGGTGTAAGTTTGGGCTTGAAAACGTGCAAAACGGGCTTCGGAAACGAGCCGGGTCGAGCGGGGCGTGTCGCGGTCGAGCGGGGCGGTCGACCGGTCGGTCGGGCTGGTGCTCGGGTCGAGCTGGCGGTCGAACGGTTGCACGGGATGATGAAAGGAGGTCGGGTCGGACGGGAGCCTTGGAGGCCCTGTCCGACCAGTTCGGTCGACCGGTGTCCTCCTGCAGTTAAGGACGGTCGGGTCGGACGGGAGCCTTGGAGGCCCTGTCCGACCGGTTTGGTCGAGCGGTTGGTGTAGACGTCCGGTTTTCGGCTGATTTGACACTCTTCACTAAAACGATCATATCTCCCATTCTACGTGGCCAAATCGCATGATTCCAATTGTGTTGTAAAGCTAACTCATGTAGGCATCGCGGCGAACTGGTTTTGGTGAAATCCATTGAGTAGAATGTTTTTGGGGCTCTTCCAAAGTAAATGATAGTGCATGAAGCTGCTTTGAGGACCTTTGCCTTTGTTTTGCTCCAAATTGCATCTTTTGACCTGAAATGACTCTTGGCACTATATATGCATAAAACTACATTTTAAAGCAAAAAGCCACGGTAAAACCATGCATAAAGTATATAAAAACGATGTAAAAAGGGTGTAAAATAGAGGTATATCAGTTACTTGTTCTTCAACAATAGACTATGTGTTCCAAGTGGTTCTGTGAGAGAGCTACTGGTTAGGGAGGCTCACGGAGGAGGACTAGCTGGTCATTTTGGTGTAACTAAGACGCTTGCTAGTCTCCAAACTTACTTCTATTGGCCTCGGATGAGAAGAGACGTGGAGAAAATCTGTCTTAGGTGCATCCCATGCAAACAAGCTAAGAGTAAGGTTCAGCCACACGGTTTGTACACCCCTTTGCCTATACCTTCTCATCCTTGGACTAATATATCTATGGACTTTGTGATTGGCTTACCTCGAACCAGAAATGGTAGAGATTCTATCTTTGTTGTTGTGGACAAGTTTAGCAAGATGGCTCATTTCATAGCTTGTCACAAGACTGATGATGCTGTAAGTGTAGCTAACTTGTTTTTCAGGGAAGTGGTGAGGCTGCATGGAATGCCACAAGTGATTGTCTCTGACCGAGACACCAAGTTTCTGAGCCATTTTTGGCGTACACTATGGGCCAAGCTAGGAACCAAGCTGTCTTTCTCCACCACTTGCCACCCACAAACCGACGGCCAAACAGAAGTAGTGAACAGATATTTGTCAACGCTTCTGAGAACATTAGTAAGGAGCAATCTCAAATCATGGGAAGAGTGTCTACCCCATGTTGAGTTCGCATATAACCACGCTAAGCACTCCACTACTCTCTACTCTCCTTTTGAATTAGTATATGGTTTTAATCCTATGTCTCCACTTGATCTGATTGCTTTACCTTTGAGTGAATTGTCTAGTGTTGATGGCAAGAAAAAGGCTGAACAGGTGAGGAGAATGCATGAGAGGGCCAAGGAGAATATAGAGAAGAAGACCAAGCTCTATGCTAAGCATGCAAACAAAGGCCGAAAGGAATTGCTTTTCGAGGAAGGCGATTTAGTGTGGATACATTTGAGGAAAGAAAGGTTCCCGACTGAGAGGAAGTCCAAGCTGATGCCACGAGTAGATGGACCATTCAAGATCACTAAACGCATCAACAATAATGCCTACAAGATCGATCTCCAAGGGAAGTATTCTATCTCTGATTCTTTTAACGTTTCTGACTTGTCTCCTTATTTTGTTGATTCAGATTTGAGGACAAATCCTTTTCAAGAGGGAGAGGATGATATGATCATGGATGAGAATGATGCTGAGGATGATACAAAGGAGAAGGAGAAGGCTGCAGCTCAAAAACCAGCAGGTGCTATCACGAGATCAAGAGCTAAGGAGCTAGTAAAAGAAGCTCAAACAATGATCAAGGAGGAGGAGCTTGGAGGAGCAGCAGCTAGGAGCTTATTCAACTTGTTCAGTCACGCCTAAGTAAGAAGGCCAAGCTATGAGAACTACTGGACTAAGTGTCTCGCTTGGTACTCTTTCCCACTGGGTTTTAACGAGGCCAAGAAGAACGCTACGTCGGTCCCTTAGTAATCATAGCTTGAAGAGTGTATGAGGCGAGGCACTAGATACACTACTCGCTGTTCTATCTTAGACTACTCGTTGTTTCTCTTCTTTAAAAACGTCATGTTGTTTACTTTCTTTCCTTTTTTGGAACTAGGTCACGTAAACCTAAGAGAAAGCGTTTGTGCTTTTCTCTTTATATGTGGTGACAAGATCTCCCTGGAACAACTCTGATGACGGCTCGCGTAGGGTGAAAAGAAGTGGCGCGTTCGAAGGTATGAATGACGATGATGGATGCGAGAGAGATATGGATGTTTTAGTAGGGAATTTGCGGTTTGTAAACAGTGAACAAGCGGATGATATCAAAGGGATTAAGCGGATGATAAAGGTAGAAGAATCTCGGGGTTCACAAGTGATGAGAGATTCGGATCTCAAGAACGTATTCAAGGGATCAAAGATGAGCAAAGAAACAAGAGATATCGGTTTTCTCTTAAAGTTACAATTTAGTTCTTCGCTGAAAATAAAGGGAGGCGTTTCATGGGTTTATATAACACCCTAGAAACCTAAACTCCTAAAACATCATGAAGTTGGAAAGAAAAACAACAAAGCGTTCTATCACCTAAGTGAAAAACGACAAGTACAAGTCAAAGTGACTTATACATTATTTCCCTGGGCAATGACTCCTAAGTAACTCGACGTAGTGATTCATCTGCCTCGTTAAAAACCATCATGAGAAAACCCAGTGGGACAAAACTCATGTATGGGAAAAAGAGTACAGACTCCTCACCTAAGTTACTCAGTTATCATTACCGGGAGTCTTCAAGGTGGAAATGTTGAAGACTTGGAGCATTGGAAGATCATAAGCTCCTTCTGCCATGAGTGAGCGCGCCTCCTTGGCCATCTCTCGTGCTCTCGAGCGTGTGATCCTTCCTTCTAACTCCGGTTCCTCTTCTATCTCCGGCTCCTCCTCTGCTTCAAGCTCCTTGCTATCCACGGTCATATCATCCTCTCCCTCTTGAAAAGGATTTGTCCTCAAATCTGAATCTGCAACATAAGGAAGCAAGTCAGAAACATTGAACGATGGAGATATGTTATACTTACCTTGGAGGTCAATCTGATAGGCATTGTTGTTGATCCTCCTAATGACTTCGAAAGGTCCGTCTACTCTTGGCATCAGCTTGCTCTTCCTCTCTTCTGGGAATCTATCCTTTCGTAGATGGATCCACACCAAGTCTCCTTCTTCGAATTTGAGCTCCTTGCGGCCCTTGTTGGCATGCTTCTCATACTGTCGAGTTCTCTTCTCTATGTTCTCCTTGGCCTTAGCGTGTATCTTCCTGACCTGTTCAGCTTTTTCCCTGCCATCAAAACTACCTTTCACGTCTAAAGGTAAAGGAATCAAGTCTAGAGGTGATTGTGGGTTAAAGCCATAAACAATTTCAAAAGGAGAAAAGAGAGTAGCAGAATGCTTAGCGTGGTTGTAGGCAAACTCCACGTGTGGTAAGCATTCTTCCCATGACTTGATATTGCTCTTGACTAACGCTCTAAGAAGCGTCCCTAGTGTTCGGTTCACCACTTCCGTTTGTCCATCTGTTTGTGGATGACAAGTGGTTGAGAATGACAGCTTGGTTCCTAGTTTAGCCCATAAAGTCCTCCAGAAATGTCCTAAGAACTTTGTGTCTCTGTCTGAAACGATCACTTGAGGCATTCCATGAAGTCGCACCACTTCCCTGAAGAACATATTAGCTACTCGAACAGCATCATCTGTCTTGTTGCTGGCTATGAAGTGAGCCATCTTGCTAAACCTGTCAACAACAACAAAGATAGAATCTCGACCATTCTTGGTTCGAGGTAAGCCAAGCACAAAATCCATAGAGATATGCGTCCAAGGATGAGAAGGGATAGGGAGAGAAGTGTACAAGTCGTGAGGTTGTACTTTACTTTTTGCCATTTTGCAAACGGCACATCTCGAGCAAACCCTTTCAACATCCGACTTCATGCGTGGCCAGTAGAAGTGATCTTGAAGTCCATTGAGGGTCTTTGCGACTCCAAAATGTCCAGCTAGTCCACCTCCATGAGCTTCTCGAACCAACAATTCTCTGATGGATCCTTGTGGAATGCACAATCGATTGTTGTAGAATAAATATCCATCTTGCCTGTAATATTTCTCAAAAGCAAACTTATGGCATTTACCATAGCTCTCAGCAAAATCAACATCAGTTTCATACAGATCTACTATATATTCGAATCCATGAAGCTTAGAAGTGAGAGTAGATACAAGAGTGTACCTTCTGGATAATGCATCTGCGACTACATTATCCTTACCTTTCTTGTACTTAAGGATATATGGGAAAGTTTCTATGAATTCCATCCACTTAGCGTGTCTCCTGTTGAGCTTATGTTGGCCTTTGAGATGCTTTAAGGATTCGTGGTCTGTATGGATGACAAATTCCTTGGACCACAAGTAATGTTGCCATGTCTGAAGAGCTCGAACAAGCGCATACATTTCCTTGTCATAGGTTGAATAATTAACTGTTGCTCCTCCTAGCTTCTCGCTGAAGTAAGCCACCGGTTTCCTATCCTGCATCAAGACAGCACCTATACCTACTCCTGAGGCATCACATTCAACCTCAAAAGTTTTCATAAAATCAGGAAGGACTAAGATAGGGGCATTGATAAGCTTCTCTTTTAATGTGTGGAACGCCTGTTCTTGTGCATCTTCCCATCGGAATCCCACATCCTTCTTGATGATTTCCGTTAATGGCGCTGCTATGGAACTGAAGTCTTGAACGAATCTTCTGTAGAATCCAGCTAACCCATGAAAGCTCCTGACTTCGGCTATACTAGTAGGTGTAGGCCATTCTTTGATTGCTTTGATCTTCTCTTCATCAACTCTAACTCCATCTGCACTAACTACAAAGCCTAGAAAGACAACCTCAGTAGAACAGAATGAACATTTCGAGTAATTTGCAAAGAGAGATTGAGCTCGAAGAACATCTAGAACTTGGCGGATGTGTTCTAAATGTTCTCCCAAACCTTTGCTGTAGATGAGAATGTCATCGAAGTAGACCACCACGAAGACGCCTATGAATGGTCTGAGCGCATGATTCATCAACCGCATGAAGGTGCTGGGAGCATTGGTGAGACCAAATGGCATGACTAACCATTCGTACAGGCCTTGTTTGGTCTTGAAAGCTGTCTTCCACTCATCTCCTTCCTTCATTCTGATTTGGTGATATCCACTCTTTAGATCGATCTTGGAGAATATTGTAGAGCCACATAATTCATCCAGCATGTCGTCTAGCCTCGGAATAGGGTGCCTGTACTTCACGGTAATGTTATTGACAGCTCGACAGTCTACACACATTCTCCATGTGCCATCTTTCTTAGGAACTAGCAAAACTGGTACAGCGCATGGACTAAGGCTCTCTCGGATATGCCCTTTCTTCATCAGCTCTCCTACTTGTTTCTGAAGCTCTTTTGTCTCAACTGGATTGGCTCTATAAGCTGGTCTGTTCG
This sequence comes from Erythrophleum ivorense, assembly GCA_026724425.1. Lineage (NCBI taxonomy): Eukaryota > Viridiplantae > Streptophyta > Magnoliopsida > Fabales > Fabaceae > Erythrophleum > Erythrophleum ivorense. The sequence continues at coordinate 8,584,799 of JAIUCV010000066.1, read as the reverse complement.
GTATAGCTGATCCTGGCACAAAGTCAATCTGATGTTCAATTCCACGGATTGGAGGTAAGCCTGGAGGTATCTCTTCTGGAAACACATCTTTGTACTCTTCTATGATTTCTATCATTTCATGTGGCAACTCTTCTTTAGCCTTAGTACTCGTGAGAGTTTCCTTGTAAACAAACATGAAGGTTGTCATTTCTGGATCAAAGAGCTTGTTGAACTCGCTGTGATTGATGTAGAGGCTGTTGGAGACTCTCTCTGTATCCTTGCGGTTCATGTGAAACTGATCCTTGTAGATTTCGGCTGGTGTAAGTGGAAGAAGAACAACCTTGCGCCCCTTGAACTCGAAACTCTGCTTGTTTGTGTAGCCATCATGCATAACTCTCCTATCAAATTGCCATGGTCGACCCAAAAGGATGTGGCTAGACTTCATAGGGATCACGTCACACAATAGCTCATCTTCATATTTCCCAATCGCTAGATTGACTACTACTTGCTTAGAAACAGTTAAAGCTCCCTTCTTGTTCAGCCACTCTAGCTGATATGGCCTAGGGTGTGAAGTGGTCTTGAGATTAAGCTTCTTTATCATCTCCTCACTCGCAGCATTGGTGCAACTGCCACCATCTACAATCACTGTGCAGACCTTGTCTCGAACTACACATCTTGTGTGGAAGAGATTCTCACGCTGACCTCTATCATCTGGATGAATTTGAACACTTAAAGTCCTGCGAGCCACTAACATCTCTCCCATTGCTGCGGGTTCTTCTGCTTCTTCTAAATCAGCTTCTGTTTCACTTTCTGAACTGTACTGAGGCACAATCTCTCCTCCTTCTTGAAGCAGAAACATCTTCTTGTTAGGACAGTCCCTGGAGTAATGTCCCATTCCTTGACATTTGAAACACCTAATGTTACTAGTAGAGGCTCCACTCTTCGGTTTGACTTCAACCTTAACTCCTTCTTTAGCTACATCCGGCGCTGGCTTCATGTCTTTGGTATAAGTCGGCTTGGTGAATTCTCTTGGTTTCGGAATGTTTGACACAAAAGTTGATCTTCCATTCCTCCTCTTGATTTGCGATTCAATCAGCTCTGCCTTGTGCACCATCTCTTGCACATCTTCATAGTTCTGTAACTCCACTTTGTCTTGAATCTCTCGGTTAAGGCCTCCAAGAAACCGAGACATCACCATATCTTCACTCTCATTCAAATCAGCTCTGATCATTAACGTTTCCAGCTCCTGATAGTAGTCTCGAACTGTCTTAGTGCCTTGGATAAGACGCCTAAGCTTGTTGAGAGTCTCTCTCTGATAATGCGCTGGCACAAATTTCTTCCTCATCTGTGTAGTGAGCTGATCCCATGTAGTGATAGGTGGCTCTCTGTGTCGATGTCTAGTGAGTCCAAGTTGCTCCCACCATAGTAGTGCATAGCCATTGAACTCAGAGATAGCTATCTTCACCTTGTTAAGCTCATAAGTCCCTTGCACCAGAAAATTCGACTCCATCTTTCTTTCCCAATCAAGATACGCTTCCGGATCATTAGTGCCATGGAAAGATGGATACTGAATCTTGAGATGATTCAGCTGCTGCCTCAAAGGATCATAGTCTCGGCCATTGTCTCTGTTTCTGTTTCTTCTTAGAGTCTCTCGGCTGTAACCTGATACTTCGTCTTCTTCTGAATATTCCGGCTCTGACTCAACATATACTCGATGTCCTCCAACTTGCTCAGCTCGCCTATGTGGTCGTTTAGGAACACTGCCAGGACGACGGTGTTCTCGTCCTACATTCTCAGTGCTCCTCCTTTGGTTGAACACAGTCTCTCTTCCTCCAGTAGGTGATTTAGCGGTGCTAGTGCGTGGAGGCTTAGCTGATGCGCCAACATGTGCCTTCCCTTTAGCGATGCGGATGGCTTCATTGGGGCTAGGCGGTTCGGATGAGTCTTCCGTGGCACTCGACTCCTTCATGAGGTCCTTAATTTGCTTCTCAAATTTATCGTTGAGATGCTCTATCTGCTGTGTGAGCTGTGTAGCTACGGATTGATTGGCCTCCTTGATCTGTTTGGCCATGGCTTGATTCAGAGCTTCCATAGCCTCAGCTGAAAGCTCCATGGTTCCTGCGCGTCAAAACCAAAGACAAACAACTCGCAGTAAATAGTTTTTATAAGAGAAACAAATCCTAATACGACTTGACTTATGAAACATAAACCGAAAAGCAAAAGGAAACTAATAATCCTAATCGCGATGCAACTCTTAACACGACAAGGAAAAACAAACTCGCAACAAAACGATAACCTAACGAAACAATTCTAGTACAAAAGGAAAAAAGAAAACAACGCGGAAACAACAAGGAACCTAAGAACCCTAACGATTTTTGCGAAAGATAACAAAGAGAGATTAGGGTTTAGGATCGCTTAGCCTTGGCTCAGAGTCGGCTCTGATACCACATGACAAGATCTCCCTGGAACAACTCTGATGACGGCTCGCGTAGGGTGAAAAGAAGTGGCGCGTTCGAAGGTATGAATGACGATGATGGATGCGAGAGAGATATGGATGTTTTAGTAGGGAATTTGCGGTTTGTAAACAGTGAACAAGCGGATGATATCAAAGGGATTAAGCGGATGATAAAGGTAGAAGAATCTCGGGGTTCACAAGTGATGAGAGATTCGGATCTCAAGAACGTATTCAAGGGATCAAAGATGAGCAAAGAAACAAGAGATATCGGTTTTCTCTTAAAGTTACAATTTAGTTCTTCGCTGAAAATAAAGGGAGGCGTTTCATGGGTTTATATAACACCCTAGAAACCTAAACTCCTAAAACATCATGAAGTTGGAAAGAAAAACAACAAAGCGTTCTATCACCTAAGTGAAAAACGACAAGTACAAGTCAAAGTGACTTATACATTATTTCCCTGGGCAATGACTCCTAAGTAACTCGACGTAGTGATTCATCTGCCTCGTTAAAAACCATCATGAGAAAACCCAGTGGGACAAAACTCATGTATGGGAAAAAGAGTACAGACTCCTCACCTAAGTTACTCAGTTATCATTACCGGGAGTCTTCAAGGTGGAAATGTTGAAGACTTGGAGCATTGGAAGATCATAAGCTCCTTCTGCCATGAGTGAGCGCGCCTCCTTGGCCATCTCTCGTGCTCTCGAGCGTGTGATCCTTCCTTCTAACTCCGGTTCCTCTTCTATCTCCGGCTCCTCCTCTGCTTCAAGCTCCTTGCTATCCACGGTCATATCATGTGGCCGCCCCCTTTCATTGCAAATCAGTCAAGCAATATATCAGAAACTTCTTTGTTTTGACTCACAATGATTCAGAGATTGAATCCGAGACTTTTACAAGAGAATCCCTCTTTCAAAAGCCTCTACAAACCATCAAGCAGTCAGCCCATAGATTGCTGGAGTCGTTGATCATCATTGCTTCACCCTTAATCACCCTCATCGAGTCCTTTGAATCATCAACATCGTTTTCACCCTTAACCACCCTCATCAAATCCTTTTGAATCATCATCTTCGTCATCCGCTCCACGCGCTATCGCTCCCGCGAGCAGACTCCCCACACACCATCGCTCCTGCGAGTGGACTTTCACACACCTTCATTCCTCGAGCTAACAGACCGTCAGCCTTCATCAGAGTTTGTCCAAGGGAGTTCCTATCAGAAGAGGCGCTTCTCAGGATCTAAGGCACACACACACACACACACAAATCCTTAAACTCTTTTCATCTTTTCCTTTTCTTTTATTTTGTATTGAACCCGAAAGTTTCAAGGGAGAGATTCGACTTTGTTCTTCAATAGAGAAGATTTCTTCATCCCTTATCTCTTTTAATACTCACATAATGCTTTCATACATCTCTTGCTTGCTTGTTTGCATCATGGCTGAGTAGTTTTATTGTTGGGCTTAAGAGTTTTTCAAGGGAATTCATGGATTGATCACTAGGTTGTTAGATTCGGTTTTATCATTAGATGTTCTTCATCCAAGTTTGTGCTTACTGCTTATAGCTGGATTGACCATTTATGCTACTGCTCTTAGGTAGATTTACATTCTGATCGTTTGTTAAATCTCTTGAATCAACTTGGGTGAGCAAGGCATAGTAACCTACTGGAGTAGAATTGCAAGGCCTTGTGAACAAATTCGAATTTGGACTTTATATGCTTGTTTAATCACTTGATTACCTATGGGAGTAGAGTAATCTTAGGTTGTTTAGACATATTAATTGACATTGCGGGAGTAAGTTGATTATACATTCACAATTCGAGTTCTAGAACATATCTATTGATCTCCTTGTTTAACTATCCAAATAAACCAATCCTTGATGACCTACGAATTCTCTAGGCCAAATGCTTTTCCTTATTGTTTGCATTTATAGTTCAATCATTGCTTTTGTTTTCTTTTGTTTTGAAGTTCACAACATCTACAACAAACTCATATTCTTGTTCTAGCTTTTATTTCAATCTCTACAAGTTTGAAGTGAAATAACATCTCCTTGTGGTTCGACCCCGAACTATACTACTCTCTTGCTGTGCACTTGCAGTTGTGTAGGTTGGGTTAATTATTACTTGAAGCTAAACTCAGCCAGCATCAGAGAGCTATGACCAAAGACAACAACCTGCTCGGTAAATTCACTCTATCTGGTATCCTTCCGTCTCCACGTGGTGTCGCTAAGTTCACAGTGTGTTTTGACATGGATGCAAACGGCAGCCTCAAGTCTCCGCGGAGGACAAAGCCACCGGAAAAAAGAACAAGATCAGAATCACGAACGACAAGGGTCGTTTGACTAAAGAAGAGATTGAGAATATGGTGCAAGATGCTGAGAGGTACAAGTATGAAGATGAAGAGCATAAGAAGAAGGTAGAAGCCAAGAACGCTGATATACCTCTATTTTACATGCTTTTATATGGTTTTACAATGTTTTTCATATGGTTTTTAATGGATTTTTGATCTAAAAAGAATTTTTTTATGGATTTATAGTACATAGAGTCTAAACAGGTCAAAAGATGCATTTGAAGCAAAACACAGGATTTGGACCTCAAGACCGCTCCATGCACCCGCATCAACTTTAGAAGGGCCTTAAAAACATTATTCTCAATGGACTTCATCAAATCCATTTCAACGCGATGCCTACATTAGTTAGCTTTGCAATACAACTGCAATAACTCAGTTTGGTCGAGTAGATTTGGATATATGACGATTACAGTGGAGACATAAACAAAAGAGCTTCATCGGACTACATCACTATATCAAACGGGAAGCAACGGCATGGACCCTTAAACTCAACGGATTTCAATAAAACTCGGCACCAAGATAGACAGATGAGTTAGTGTCCCAATTCAGTTGGAATTATGCAATTTGTATGAGCATTTTTGAAGATATCACGTTTTAACGGAAAAGTGGTCCAGACAGACGAAAACCGCACACATCACTATCCGGCGTCCCGGTCGACCGCGCCCGGTCGGACATGAGATTTAAGGCCCTCGTGAGGCCAAATAGTTTGCAAAGAGTGGCTATGGAGATCCGCCCGTTTTGGTCACCAATCTTGAAGAAAAGTATCCCATTGCCGGCTGGCTGGTCTGCATTGTTGTTACGGAAGGCAAGAGTGACGGTGGAGAGGAAATCCCTTGTAAGTTCGGTGTACTCCTTGCATTCCATCTTTAAAAGTCTGCTCAATCATAGCTTCCTTAAGTACCATGTGACATCACTCTTGATGGTGAGGAGATCAAGAGTTTGGTGATCAATTGTCACACAAGGTTCGATTGTGACTCTTTCCATTGCCTTCCCATACTCTCCATTGTATTGAATAGACTCCTTAACAAACTTGACAAGAGGCTCATGATCGGTTTCACTTGAATACTCTTCAATCTCTTTGCCTTTTTCCTTGGTTGTGAGAGGTGATTTCGATGTGGTTGCTCTTGTTGCTATGCTTTGGTCGGCCTTAAGCTTGATTTGTTTCCTTGGTGGCTCTAAAGCTGACTCTTTCTTCCTTGTCGCCTCGTTAGTTTCGTTCTCGCCATGGTACCTACCAAAACGAGTTCTCACCAAGAGACATGAGGTTGTGCTATTAAAACTGTTGAAAGATAAAGGAAGAGATGATAAGTGGTAATATCAACTCAAATCAAAGCTGCACAAGACCAACAAGTGAACAATCATCTTTCCAAGGTTCAAATTCCTAGTGATTTTCGGATTTACAGTTCAAGCTATGAGATAACTCAAAATTCGAAATTCATAAATTAATCATGCTGTATTAATGTGCTAATTCACAAATCCAAGAGATATACTAGGTGTTTAAGCAATGACTATCCCAATTTCATTCTTGAATCAAGGGTGTTTGAATACCCAAATAAGTTTTGTGAAAAACCATTCAATTTTGAAATTATGCACTTATAGTCTCTAAACCACCTAGATTCCACATATCTAAACTAAAACAAATCTATTAGGAGCAGGAATTTCAATTTTAAACAAAGATTTAGCTATGAAACTCACGTAAATTTGGATTTTGCAAAATCATAGATATTGGGGTTTAGAGGAGATACCTTGTGTTGGAAAGAGAGATTGGGAATGGGAGAGCTAAAATCGAAATCCAATTTAAGAGATACCAAAGATTTTTAAAAAACTTTGTGAAGGTCCTCCAATGGGGTTTTAGGGTTTTAGAAGTTCAAAAAGCTTTTTCTTTGGAGAAGAGAATGAAGAATTGTGTTTTCAATCTCAAAGATCTCCTTAAATTCCTTCTCAAAATCGATTTTGGTTTAGAAAATCGGTTTGGTTTGGTTAAAACCGGTTTAATTTAAGTGGGAAGGAGAAGCTTATCTTGGTTTTGGGACAGGTCAATCGTGGGTGATGCCGGTCGATCATCACGGTCGACCCGGATGGTTTTGTTGAGCGGTCGACCGAAGCCCTTAGACTCCCTGCTCGACCGATCATGGTCGACCCGGACGGCTTGTCATGGTGTTGCTTCTACTCCTTTCTTGCACTATTGTGGTAGCCATCCTATCATATCCTACTACACAAAAACAAAGAAAACAAAGTAAAACTAAAACTTAAAACTGAAATTTAAATGTGTTACCTTATGGGTTGCCTCCCATACAGCGCTTGTTTAAGGTCTTTAGCATGACCGTAGTGCTTTTTAAGACTTAAGAGAAGGTAGTGGACCAAAAGAACTTTTGATCCTTCAAGATTTTCCTTCCCGGAGCTTGTATCAGGAGGATGATTTACGGCGGGATAGACAATCTCGCCATGCTTGTCCCGGGGCACTTCAGCCATTGGAAAGAGTTTCAAGGTGTTAGCAAACTTTTCTTTGAAACCTTCCATGCTTTCATCATTCAGCTCTTCTAGGAGAAGAATCCTAACATTTGCAAAGGCTTTAGACTGCTTTGCCTTCCGTCCCGAGATTATCCATGATCGATTCTCTGGGTGGATGTTTAGGTGATGTCGTAGTCTTACTTTTCGCTTTTAGGGCGAGTGGCTTGGGCTGGTGAGTGATGTCTTTGTTGGGCAAGCTGGACCGGATTTTTTCTTCTTCTTCTGGAGGCTGGGGGATGATCTCATTCTCTTGTACCATGTCAACGGATGGCTTCTTTGTTGAACACATATGGAAGAACATTTCCTTATTCACTTTGTTGAATGAGATCCTCCGGTTGGAAAAATCGAAAATGGCTCCAACAGTTGATAGAAAAGGGGTGCCACGGATGAGTGGTCTATGGCTACTTTCTCTCATTTCAACTATTTGAAAGTCAGTAGGTATAGAACAGTTCCCAAGTCGTACCATCACGTCAGAAATGAAACCATAAGGGGTTTGCGAGAACGAATCGGCATAGTTGATGGAGATGGATGAAGGTTGGATGTTGGTGAGGCCTATCTTGTCTGCAATCTTCTTTGACATGATGTTGACATTAGCTCCTGTGTCACAAAGAGAATCGGTGAGATCAAATTCATGAATAGAACATGAAACTACGAACTTCCCGGAGTTGTCCGCCTTTGGAATGATCTTGGGAAAGAGGCGTCTGTGTATGTGTCTTTGCTGTCCTTTTACAACTTGAGCCATCATGTTCTTTAGTTCAGCCATTTGAGAGGCATCAGGGGATGTGTTAGTAGAGCGGAGTGATCTATTATAGTCGGGCCAGTTGTTGCAATCACTTGCTGCTAGATTCTCAATCAAGACCTTAGCTTCTTCAACGGTCTTTGTCATGAAATTTCCATTGCTTGAAGTATCCAAGGAGAGCTTATACTTGTGGTCTATGCCACAATAGAAGATGTTCCAAAGGTTCCCTTCCTTGAAACCGTGGTTAGGGCAGTCCCTTATGTACTCCTTGAATCGGTCCAAAGCCTCATAGAAAGATTCAGTTGGTCCTTGGCGAAAACCAGAGATCTTGTTTCTCACAGAAATTGATCTTTGCTTAGTGTAAAAATGGCTGATGAATGCTGCTTTGTACTCGTCCCAAGTGGTGATCGAATGGGCAGGAAGAGACTTCAACCATCTAAGGGCTTTGTCGCCTAGAGAAAATGAAAAGAGCTTGCACTTAAGGTAGTCGGCTGAGACTCCATTGGCTCGGGTGGTGCTGCAAATTTCTTCAAAGTTATCTATGTGGTCAAGCAGATGCTCGGCTGGTAGGCCATGAAACTGGTTTTGCTTAACCAATGCTATGATTTGAGGCTTGATCTCATAGTCATTCCTTTGAGGTGGAGGTGGATGGATCGGATTTCTGTCCGTAAAGAAAGCGTCTGCGAAGTCATAGTCTCCAATGGTAGGGTTGTTAGCTTGAGGTTGTGGTTGTGGTGCTAATGGTGGAGGTGGATCTCGACCTTCAGCGTTAGCTCGGGCTACTTCGGCATCATGGGCGGCTTGAGCCATCCCTTAAGCTCTTTGTCTTCTAAGTGACTTCTCGAGTCTGTAGATTTCAGCAACTAGTACAACTAGATTGTCTCTATTAGACTGTCTAGTCATGCACCTGAAAATAAGAAAAAGAAACCAAAGAAAAATAAGATTAACTAAGAAAACCAAAAACAAAAACGAAAAAGCAAGAAAACAAGAAAATCCTAGACTATATCCTAATCGAGTTTCATAGGTACTGCTGCAGTCCCGGCAACGGCGCCAAAAACTTGATGTGTGGTCAGGTTTTACCCACTTTTAAAATCCTGCAAGTGCACAGATCGTAGAAGTACGGGTTATCGAACACAAGGACTGGCTAAAATGAATACACTTTGAAACTATGGATTTCAGATCAAGCTAGAACAAAGTATGGATATTTGATTGGTGAACTAATAACTAAATAAGAAAACTAGGGATTGTAAGGTTGTAAAGCAATAAGGGAAAAGCGTTAGGTCTTAATGGGCTAATTCGCTGAGAGGCACGCAATGATCAAGTTCGATGATATAAATCGTTTTAGGGATGATGGGATGATAGATCCGTCTAGAACACAAAACACGAAATTAAGTCTTTCCACTTTCGTGGATCCGACTCCTATGATGACTTATCTAATCGCTAAACTTTTGGAATGTCCTTAGATAGTTAATCAAGCATTAAATCGAGCAAGTTCGGATACAGTTCACTAGGCTTAGTAAATCAACTTTCGCAGTTTAAGAAACCTAGCTTGTCAAAGAATAGGTCCGGCTAATGATACAACACTTTCGTGGCTCAAATCAACCTAGGATCGGATTGCTAGATGCGCGGTAAAGCAATCAGCATTAGTAAGTGATGTGATCCCGGATTGGATCGGCCTTGAGGCTAAGTGATAGAATGGATCGGAGCACAAGGAACCGATGAATGATCAAACGATGGCTCGATTGGTTTATACTAAGGATCCCGCAGAAAGAATCCCTAACACCACCTCTCAACGGATTGATATTACACACAACCAGTGAAGAGGACTCTCCTCGACGTGTTGATATTACGCACAACAAGTGAAGAAGGAATTCTCGGATATTACACACCAAGAAAGATTGATCAAGCATAAAGGGGGGTTTTTTTGATAGATAAATGGTTGATAAACTGAAAAGAAATGTTGTAGTAAGTATTAAAAGGGAAAGAGGAGAGATTGGACGGAACATGCTCCTCCCATCTCGTAAACACAACACCATAAATGATCAAAGACGGAACAAATCGACCCTTTGGCTTCCTTAGCGCGGATTGGATTCAAATGTATGGGCCGGACCGAACAAACAAGAACAAAGAGGTGATTTGAAGTGTGACTTGGGCCTCATTAAAAACCTTGTCAAGAAAACCCAATGGGACAAAACTTGACAAGGGAAAAAGAGTACACAAGACACACTTGCCTCTTTATCCATGTTGTTGGGTCGTTAAGCAAACCAGAGTGGTTGGCTTAACCTCATGCCGACTCAAACGGCTAAGGACTTTCCCAATCTCTAGGTTCAGTGCCTTAGTTTGTGAACGGGTGACCGGGCCAGTTGGTATGGCAAATGCTTCATCAGGTTCAAGCTGCTCCGCAGCTAAAAGCATTCCCGGCTCTCCTTGTCCCTCCTGGTCCATGTCCGGACTAACCTCATCCATGATCGCATCAGTAAGTGAACAAAACGAGACAAAGACTCTAAAGGTATCCCTAACAGTTCATCGAAATCATAGATCAAGCAAACAACTCATTGAATTAGTAACCCTAACAACCTAACGAGTGAATTACTCAGACATGATCAAAGTAACAGCACAAAGGGATGAAGAAAACATAGTATAAGATAAAAGGTTTAGAAATCTTCTCCAAATTTTAGTGAGGAGGAGGGATCCTCTCCTTGAAATCTCTAAGAACAAAAGTAAATCTGTAAATTTGTGATACAATATGCGGCTCTCTTCTCTAGAGAGGCTAAAAAAGTGTATTTATAGTCCTAGGTCTTCATGGGGTCAAGATTAGTTAAACGGGCCGAGGAAATCACGAAATCGGGAAAAACGGGCCTTTGTCGGCCAAGATCGCATCATCTCCTCCCTCTTGAAAAGGATTTGTCCTCAAATCTGGATCATCTGCAAGAAAAGGAGATAAATCAGCAACATTAAAACTTGGACTAATGTCGTACTTACCTTGGAGATCAACTCGGTAGGAGTTGTTATTGATGCGCTTGGTGACCGTGAAAGGACCATCGACTCTCGGCTTTAGTTTGGACTTGCGTTCGGCTGGGCACCTTTCTTTGCGTAGATGGACCCATACTTTGTCCCCGGCTTCAAAGATTAGTTCACGCCGTCCCTTGTTGGCTTTCGTAACATATTGCCTCGTGTTTTCCTCAATATTTTTCTTTGCTTGCTCATGTATCTTCTTCACCGTTTCTGCCCTTTGTTTTCCATATGTACTCAATCTCTCACTTAAAGGGAGGCATTAAATCCAAAGGAGACAGAGGTTTAAAACCATAAACGATTTCAAAGGGTGAGAACTTAGTTGCCGAGTGCACAAAATGGTTATATGCAAATTCTATATGTGGTAAGCAATCATCCCAGTTCTTAAGGTTCTTTTTAAGCAAGGCTCGCAACAATGTTCCTAATGTTCGGTTAACAACTTCAGTTTGACCGTCAGTTTGTGGATCGCAAGTAGTAGAGAACCAGAGCTTAGTGCCTAATTTCGACCTCAAAGTTTTCCAAAACTAACTAAGGAACTTAGTATCACGATCAGAAACAATGGTGCGTGGCATGCCATGCAATCTAACAATATCCTTAAAGAACAAAGCAGAAATATGGGATGCATCATCTGTTTTATTACATGCAACAAAATGAGCCATTTTTGAAAACCGATCAACAACCACAAAAATCGAATCTTTTCCGTGTCTAGTCATAGGCAAGCCAAGAACAAAATCCATGGAAATATCAGTCCAAGGTTGAGATGGAATAGGGAGAGGATTATACAAACCGTGTGGCTGGACCTTTGACTTAGCCAACTTACATGTCGTGCATCTAGCACATATTCGTTCAACGTCCCTGAGCATGTGTGGCCAATGGAAGTGGTCACGCATGATTTGAATGGTTTTGGTAACTCCGAAATGTCCTATCAAGCCTCCCCCATGGGCTTCCCTGACAAACAAATCTCTCAAAGAGCAATTAGGCACACAAAGACGGTTCTCATAAAAGAGGAACACATCTTGTCTCACATATCTGCCATAAGCAAATTTGGAACAAGCTTGATAAACGTCAGCAAAATCAGCATCAAGAGTTGAGAGGAGAGTGTACCGTCTTGACAATGCGTCGGCAACGACATTGTCCTTACCTTTCTTGTATTTTATGATATAGGGAGAGGTTTCAATGAACTCAGCCCACCGAGCATGTCTCTTGTTGAGCTTTTGTTGGCCTTTGAAGTGCTTGAGCGACTCATGGTCAGTATGAATGACAAATTCCTTCGGCCAGAGATAATGTTGCCACGTTTGTAAGGCTCGGACCAAGGCATAGAGTTCCTTGTCATAAGTCGGGTAATTGAGAGTGGCTCCTCCAAGTTTCTCACTAAAATAGGCGATCGGCTTCTTATCCTGCATAAGGACAGCCCCAATTCCGATCCCTGAGGCATCACACTCAATTTCAAATGTTTTTAGAAAATATGGCAACATAAGAACAGGGGCATTAGTTAGTCGATCCTTGAGAGTCTGAAATGCATCCTCCTAGCCTTCTCCCATTTGAATCCGACTTCTTTCTTGATTATCCCGGTCATCGGTGCGGCTATGGTGCTGAAATCTTTTACGAATCGCCGATAGAACCCGGCTAAACCATGAAAGCTTTGGACCTCTCCAACGGTTTTGGGGCTCGGCCAGTCCCGAATAGCGGCAACCTTTTCTTCATCAACCTGTACGCCATCTGAACTCACAACAAAACCAAGAAACACAACGTTATCCGTACAAAAAGTGCATTTCTTCAAGTTGGCGAACAATTTTTCTTCCCTAAGGACATGCAGAACAGACGCAAGGTGCTCTAGATGCTTAGACATGTTCTTGCTATATATCAAAACATCATCGAAGTAAACTACCACGAAATGACCAATGAATGACCTAAAAACATGATTCATCAAACGCATGAAGGTGCTTGGCGCATTCGTTAGTCCAAATGGCATAACAAGCCACTCATAAAGACCATGTTTAGTTTTGAATGCCATTTTCCATTCATCACCTTCCTTCATTCGGATTTGGTGATAGCCACTCTTAAGATCGATCTTAGAGAAAATGCAAGACCCATGCAATTCATCTAACATGTCATCGAGCCGAGGGATAGGATGTCGATACTTTACAGTGATGTTATTGATGGATCGGCAATCGACACACATCCTCCAACTTCCATCCTTCTTTGGTACAAGAAGAACAGGAACAGCACATGGACTCATGCTTTCTCTGATGTGTCCTTAGTCCATGAGTTCGTCCAATTGTCGCTGAAGTTCCTTGGTCTCAATCGGATTAGTTTGGTAAGCTGGTCTGTTTGGTAAGGTGGAACCAGGGACAAAGTCGATTTGATGTTCAATGCGTCAGACAGGAGGTAAGCCTGGTGGTCCTTCTTCTGGAAAGACCTCACTAAAATCCTGCAAAAGCTTAGATAGTTCACTCGGAATTTCCGGTGTAGTGTGAGTCAAAGCAATCAGTTTTTCCTTAAAAATAAACAGTAATAATGGCTTATTAGAATTCATGGAACTTTTAACCTGTTTGGGTTTGGCCAGGAAATTCTTTTGTTTGGCCGGTTTAGCTTCTTTTCCGGCGAGTTGAAGCTGATCCTCATACACTTCTTGCGGACTCAAGGGAATCAAAGTAGTTTTCCGGCCTTCATGGAGCAACGTGTACCGGTTAGTGAAACCGTCGTGTATCACACGCCTGTCTGATTGCCAAGGCCTTCCCAAGATAATATGACCGGCGTCCATGGGTAGAATATCGCAAAGGACTTCATCCTTGTAGTTGCCGATAGATAAGGGAACAACCACTTGATTCTTAACACTCATTTCTCCTGTTTCGTTCAGCCATTGCAACTGATAAGGTTTAGGATGCTTCTTGGTCGGGAGATCTAACTTCTCAACCATGGTCTCGCTCGCAACATTAGTGCAACTCCCTCCATCAATAATTAGACTACAATCTTGAACTAAACAGCGAGAATGGAAGAGATTTTCTCGTTGCTCATCCTTCTCCGACCTGACTTGGGTACTCAGGATACGTCGGGCTACTAGAAGCTTTCCCGTGACTGGTGCGGCTTCATATATCCTTGACATCTGAAACACTTGAGTTCACGGGTCCTGGAGGGCGGATTCCTTTCTGACCGGCTCTTGTCTTGATTAGTAACCAATGGTTTTGGTTCCGGCTTCGGCGAGAATGGTTTAGGGTCTCGGCTAAAGGGTGGTCAGCGCTGATCAGTACTGAACCGAGTGGATGACCTCCATTTCAACGGTTGTTCGGCTAGTACAGCCTTGTGTAGCATCGCTTCTAAACCCACACAATTCTGCATCTCAACGATATCTTGTATCTCACGGTTCAGACCTCCAAGAAAGCGGGACATAGTGGCCTCTCTATCTTCAATCACATTGGCCCGAAGTAACATAACTTCCATCTCCTGAAAGTATTCCTCAACGGTTTTGGATCCCTGAATGAGTCTCCGTAGTTTAGAGTGCAGCTCACGTTGGTAATGGCTAGAGAGCTGCCTCATAACTCTTTTCATCTCTTACCAAGTAGTGATTTCAAAGGCTCCTCCGATCTCTCGTGCCGTTACAATCTGTTCCCACCAACTCAGGGCGTAGTCATTGAACTCAGAAACCGCGAGCTTGACACGGTTGATGTTGACGATGTTGTGCAAGTTAAAATTGAACTCGCATTTCTTCTCCCAGTCCATGTACTCGTCCGGATCGTTTCTGCCATGGAATGGCGGTATTCTCATCTTGTAACCTCCCAGATTTTGGACCATTCAGTCTGGTTCATCTCGAGGTCTCCTAGAACGGCGTCGACTGGATTGAGATGAATGACCGCTTCCGTAATAGACTTTAGCTTGTTCATCGGTCAGCCTTCTTGACGTCATAGGATCTTGCTTTTCCCCTTCCGACATATTGGTCGGATCCTTTGGTGCTTTCCGCTTGCCTTCCCGGATCTGTTCTCTTCGATCAAACTCCTCAGCCATCATTCTTCTTATCTGCTCGAGCATGGCCTCGTTGAGGTTTGATGGTGATTTACGGCTCGATTCTTCTCCATCTTCTTTGTCCCTTTCTGTCACCATGATACCTACAAATCAAGAGAAACTCCACGGCAATCAACAGTTCAAAAGAAAAAGCTTGCAAACAATTTCGACAAAAATTATGCAAACGATTAAGCGGATGATACTAAAATGCTTGAGAAAAATTATGCAACAAAAATCTAATGCAAGGATCGTTGATGTTTGTGAATGAAAGATGAACAGTTATCACTGATATGATCGAAATGATACTTTGATGAATAAACATGCATCAAAAGTGAACGATATGACAATGGAAACAAAGAAGCGATTGAAAACACAACAACAAATGAAGGACATGACTTAGATCTACGATATTTTCAGTTCAAGAAGATGAACAGCCAAAAAAAAAAAAAAAAGTCACAGAGACTAAAACACTTAGCTTCAAGGTGCTCTGATACCACCTGATGTGATCCCGGATTGGATCGGCATTGAGGCTAAGTGATAGAATGGATTGGAGCACAAGGAACCGATGAATGATCAAATGATGGATCGATTGGTTTATACTAAGGATCCCGCGGAAAGAATCCTTAACACCACCTCTCAACGGATTGATATTACACACAACCAGTGAAGAGGACTCTCCTCGACCTGTTGATATTACGCACAACAAGTGAAGAAGGAATTCTCGGATATTAAACACCAAGAAAGATTGATCAAGCATAAAGGGGGGTTTTTTTATAGATAAATGTTTGATAAACTGAAAAGAAATGTTGTAGCAATTATTAAAAGGGAAAGAGGAGAGATCGGACGGAACAGGCTCCTCCCATCTCGTAAACACAACACCATAAATGATCAAAGACAGAACAAATCGACCCTTTGGCTTCCTTAGCGCGGATTGGATTCAAATGTATGGGCCGGACAGAACAAACAAGAACACAGAGGTGATTTGAAGTGTGACTTGGGCCTCATTAAAAACCTTGTCAAGAAAACCCAATGGGACAAAACTTGACAAGGGAAAAAGAGTACACAAGACACACTTGCCTCTTTATCCATGTTGTTGGGTCGTTAAGAAAACCAGAGTGGTTGGCTTAACCTCATGCCGAATCAAACGGCTAAGGACTTTCCCAATCTCTTGGTTCAGTGCCTTAGTTTGTGAACGGGTGACCGGGCCAGTTGGTATGGCAAATGCTTCATCTGGTTCAAGCTGCTCCGCAGCTACAAGCTTTCCCGGCTCTCCTTGTCCCTCTTGGTCCATGTCCGGACTAACCTCATCCATGATCGCATCAGTAAGTGAACAAAACGAGACAAAGACTCTAAAGGTATCCCTAACAGTTCATCGAAATCATAGATCAAGCAAACAACTCATTGAACTAGTAACCCTAGCAACCTAACAAGTGAATTACTCAGACATGATCAAAGTAACATCACAAAGGGATGAAGAAAACATAGTATAAGATAAAAGGTTTAGAAATCTTCTCCAAATTGCAGTGAGGAGGAGAGATCCTCTCCTTGAAATCTCTAAGAACAAAAGTAAATATGTAAATCTGTGTAACAATATGCGGCTCTCTTCTCTAGAGAGGCTAAAAAAGTGTATTTATAGTCCTAGGTCTTCATGGGGTCAAGATTAGTTAAACAGGCCGAGAAAATCACGAAATCAGGAAAAACGGGCCTTTGTCGGCCAGGTCTGGTCGATCGGGACATCGGTCGGTCGAGCGGGTCGATCGGACGGTCGGTCGAGCGGGACGATCGGACGGTCGGTCGAGAGAGTCGATCGGTCGAGCGGGATGGTCGAGCACGTTCCGAGTGGTGAAGAAAAGTCGGGTCGGACGAAGGCCTTAAGCCTCCTGTCCAACCGGGCGCGGTCGAGCGGACGGTCGATGATGTGAAGAATGGTCGGTTCAGACAAAGGCCTTCAACCTCCTGTCCGACCGGGCACGGTCGAGCGGATGTTGTTTTCCAGATGATGAGGATCGGTCCGACCGCGGGTGTTAAGTTCTCGGGTCGAACGGCATGGTCAAACAAGACGTGGTCGACCGGTGTGTCCGGTTTTGGCTCGTCTAACACTCTTCACTAGAATTATCATATCTTCCACTATACATGGCCAAATTGCATGATTCCAATTGCGTTGGAAAGCTAACTCACGTAGGCATCGCAGCGAACTAGCTTTGGTGAATTTCATTGAGTTGAATGTTTTTAAGGTTCTTTCAAAGTTGATGCTATGTCGCGGAGCGGTATAAAGTCCAAATCCTGTGGTTTTGCTCCAAAATGCATTTTTCGACCTGTTTAGACTCTTAGTACTATAAATCCACAAAAACTACCTTTTTAGATCAAAAATCCTTTGAAAACCTTATAAAAAGAATAGTAAAACCATATGAAAAGCGTATAAAATAGAGGTATATTAATGCCTCTACCCTTGGCACACTCCGGAGTAATGAAGCAATTTGATGCTCCCGAATCAAACAAAATGTGGGACTCTAAGCTGCCCACTAACAAGGTCCCTACACAATTCCACAATTGTTGAGAACCATAAACTCTATCACAGTAAAATAAAAGAAATAGACAACACCAAAATTCTACCACTAAGAATTTACAAAGTCTGAGTCAAAGATTTTACCTGTGATCTGGCCTGATTGACTCGTCTGGCCCACCTCTGCTGGAGAGTAAACCCGCAGCGCTAGTCCAATCTGACCCAACGGCTGTACCGCTGTGATCTGAGACACAGGCTGGATAGCCAACGGCTGAACTGATGCCACTGACATCTGCTGCAACTTGGGACACATCGGCCTGATATGCCCCCCCTGCAGTAGAAACACACCTTTGCATCCCTGGATGCCTCCCTCTTGGGACAAGTCGCCACCCTGTGCTCCATTCTCCCACAACCATAGAAACCGCTCTTGCTGCTCTTGCTACTAACAGACATCTGATATATCCATATTTTGCATGATTTTACTTAGTATTTAAGTATTTTCAATAAGGTTTTATGCCTTTAGAGGTAGTTTTCTTGTATTTGTTGGTTTTGGAGTCTTAACAGGTTAAAACATCAAAAAGGATTCAAAAAGGAGCAAAAGAGCCTCAAACCATGATCCATGCAAGTTTCCAAGTCAAGAGTATCAATATAACTCCATTTGTCCGATTCTCGTATTCGGACTGAACCGGAGCATCCGAAAGATGGCCGCGGTTGAAGGTCTTTCCGACGTCCAAAAATCATGATCTTGGTCTTGATGGATAGATATTGGAGTTACACATCATGGCGAAGTGAATTCAAGCCATTTTGATCAACCATCAGGGAGAAAATCGTTTTCTCCCGAGACGTGTCCGCCAGGCGAGGAAACAAAGCCCATGGAGACTTGGTGTTACAAACGGCCCGGGATTCCGCGGCATGGACCCTGTCTCGACTTAACACAAGCCCAGCATGCTTTTGGTGGTTTACTTGTCCTGAACCCGGTCCAATCACGTCGCAAATCATCAAGGCCGGTTAACCGGAAAGTTTCCTTTTTCAGCACTGCATAAACCTAGTGACTACAAGCCTAAAAATACTTGCTTTTAGCCTCTGAAAGGGAGAGAGCCGCGATTGTCTCGTGCAAGAGGAGAGTGGACGTCAGAGAGAGAGAGAGAGAACCCTTAGAAGCTCGCCATCTAGGAGGAGGAGAAGGAGGCGCCACTCAAGTCTTGCTCTTGCACAAAAACCTTGTTCTTGTTCTTTTCATCTTTTCCTTTTCTATTGTACTTTGGATCTAAGAAGTTATCAAGGGATTTCGACTTGTTCTTCAACATAGAAGCTTATTCTATCCCTTATCTCTTTTTAATACTTGCATAATGCTTTCAATCATTGCTTGCTTGTTTGATTGCACCATGTCCGAGTAGATTCATTTGTTAGGCGAGGTAAATCAATGAAACTTGTATGATGTGATTGGCGGTTGCAATTGGAACTTTTATTCATGAACTAATCTTCACCTTTATTTGAACTTAATGCATGATTCCTTTACCGTACATCTAGCAATCTGATATAGGGTTGATACACTCTCCAAAAGCTTGTTGTATTGTCGGATCTAATATTTGGTGAGCTACGCGTCTTAGGCAAAGAAAGCTGACCTAAGGAGTCTAGTGAACTCTATCATTACTTGAGCCATTAATGCATGTTTACAGCTTGTAATAATCATCGAAAGTTGAGTCTATTAGGTTGTTTAAACATAGTGTTCGGAGCCACGAAAGTGGAAAGAACATACCTTAGTGTTTTGTGTTCAAGATGGTTAATAATCAAATACCAATGCAATCATCACTTCATTACATGTTTTCAAAGATTATCCTTTGCCTAACTCTTTCTTTTCTTGTTTACAACTCTCATTTACTTATTTGCTTTTGTTTCCTTTCATTTTAGGTTCACCACAACAACATATTTTCTGTTCTAGCTACTCATCAATCACCACAAGTTTGAAGCGAGATCACACCCTCCTTGTGTTCGACCCCGACTACAACACAGCTGTGCACTTGCAGCTCATTTTGTTTGGGTTATAAATATTAAAACTTGAAGCTAAACCCACGACCCATCAAGTTTTTGGCGCCGTTGCCGGGGAGGCTGTTGCATTTCCTTCAAACTTTTTGATTGATTTTTAGTCTAGTTCTTACTTTCTTGCATTTTACTTTCTGTTTTTCATAAAACCTTAAAAACTCATAAAAATTTTACTTAAATATCTTCCTTTGTGTGTCTTAGGTGCAGGACAAGAAGGTCTAACTCAAACAACACACTAGAAGAGAAAGAATGGACTTGATGAGCTTTTATGAATTTCCCCCGCCGGTTAGGCCGCACAAAGTGGAAGTGAACTACATTGGTGGAAACTTTGTGTATCCTGGCTAGCACGTCTATCAAGGAGCTCAATACCAGCCTAAACAACATATCTATCCTCAAGGGATCTGTCAAGTGAAGCTGCCTTTCACTTTCCCTCAAGCTGTTGCACCGGCTCAACAAGAAGAGAAGATAGATGTAGTCTTGGAAAGATACATGGAGGAGCAAAGGCAAATCAACAAGAACCTCTGTGAGAAGCTAGATCACATGTTCACTGATCTTTGCATCAAGTTTGAGTCTCTCTCCACTCGTGTCCAGAAGTTGGGGGTTCACACCGTCCTAACCGCGGAAGCCGTAAGGAAGCAAAATGAGGTAAACCCTCAAACATTTTCTAGTTCTGTCCTATCTAAGGAGAACCAGCTCGCCCTTGTCCCTACACCATCTCAAGAAGGAGAAAAAGAAGCTGATCCTAAGGAGAGCCAGAAACCGGGGCTGTTTCCAGGGGAGTCAAGAAGAGCTTACACCGGTGCGATCATAGACTTCATGAGAAGCCGGATGTCACTAGGAAATATCCGACAAGATGTTTTCTATCAAAGTATCGACTTCAAGACAGCACCAAGAGAGATCAAGCTGCCACCAGAGAAGACTTCTAACATGCCAAAGAAAGGAGCCATAATGCCTAAAGACCCCAAGGAGAGTGACCCCTATCCAAAACCGAAAGTGGCCATGAAACCGTCAAAGCTGAAACATAAAGATGTCTTCACGGATATCTACTCGGTTTTGCTCCATACCTTGGACGAAAATGAAGCTGATGAGGAGCCTGGTGGCGTACATAAGTCCTTTGCCAAGATGATAATCCTTACCCCTAAGGATCCGGACCAAAAAGAAGCTCATACCGAAAAAGAGAAGCTCATGAACACCTTAAAGCTCTTCCCGAGGGCATTTGTCTTCAAAGATGGCATAGGAGATGATATTGGCTTGCCCAGACCACCACGAAAGCCCCCTGAACCGGAGTATGGAGAATCTAAAGGGACCCCAAACCCTTTAGTTGAGCTCATCCACACCTAAAAAGAAAAAGGAATCAAGCTAAATGACTTAAAACAAAGCGCTTTGTGGGAAGCAACCCACATGGTTTTTATTTTCATTTGAAATTTTCATATCATTATTGCATGCATAACTACTTATTTTTATTTTTCAGGAGTTTTTAAAATTGTATAAAAATACAAAAAAAAATACTTTTAGGATGAAGAACCAAAAGGAGACCAAAACAAGAAAGTGATTCACCCTTTGTTCCCACCCTTGTAGAAGGCGAAATCTCCAATCAAGCTAAGTAAATTCTCTTCATGCATTCATTAAAAACCATCTTTGATACTCACTTGATAAGCATTTAAACCTTGAACTTCATTAGTTACATTTAATGGTTTAAATTGCTTAATATTGATGGTTAATGAATGAGAATGAATCTTGACTTGTCAAACTGAATTATACATTGATTTCACTGATGATAAAACTATTTCAGAACTTTGGGATCCCTAACCAAGACCCAACATGTTTTTATAGTTTATACCATATTCTCTTAGATTGTGAACTTCAAGTTGGTTACTTGGAGATCTCAATCTAAGACCGGACTTAACAGTGGTTTCAAATATTTTGCAAGGACTTCAATCTTTGACAGGAAGGACACAAAGGAGAGTTGTTGTAACCGACCAAAACTACAATCCATATGGCGGTTTCAATGGAGGATCACAACAAGGCACAAGAAACAAGGTGGGCACGACCTGGAAATGATAATGGAGGATACAAAAATCACTTCGGTCGAAGAAAATCACAAAACGTTCGAGTAGATTTCAAGATATCCCATCCGGCGAGATTCTCTCGGCCAAACGGGTGCAAAGGAGGACAAACATCAACCATCTCCCAAACCACGTGACCGATGTCCACCAAACTTCACAGGCGGCTACACAACACCATGTTGGTTGGCAAATCCAAAAGATAGGACGGAGGAATGTTGACGGATCAGGAGATATGCAAAGATGCCTCATCCGGTCGATAGCGGTGCACCCAAAGGCCGGCAAAACTGAAATCACGGCATGGAGACACCACCAGCTGGAGATGGATCCTTGGAGCTTCAACATCATTATTCCAGAAGAAAATCAAGGAATGAACGAGCCAATCACAAAGAAGTCAAGAAAACTCTTCCCGGAGCCGAATTGAGCACTTTGTGAAGGAACTCTCAATCCGCTCGTTAGTTTGGCCCCAAATTTCACCAGTGTCCATCAAATATGAGGTTGGTCGATGGAATTTCAAGATAGGTCGAAGAATTCTTCATCATTGGCGCTGTGGTCTATTGCACTATCATCCGGTCGACCGAATGGACCACCAAATGAAGAATCTCACAAACCGCTCGTTCGTTTGGCCTCAAACTTCACGAGGAGCTCTAATACATCAACTTGGACGGTAAAATTTCAATATGGTACATGAAATTCTTAACGGTTTGTTCTGTGGTTCATAGCACTCATTTCGGGTCGACCAAATGAGCCATGCTCGACCAAAATGCAAACCGGCGAGAATCAGACCTGGAAATTCAAAATTCTCCGACCAATCATGCCTACAGAGGAGCCCCAATCCGTTATCTGACCCTGATCTTCATCACAACTGGTCAACACATGGTAACATCATCCTAACCTTTCCCTTTTCCATTTTATTTCATATTTACCTCTCTTAATATGATTTTTCTTACACCGGGACGGTGCAAGTTATGTCTGGGGGGATTATACTAATAAGTTTGTTCATTTTTGCATTTCATCTTGCATCATTTTTCTTTTCATCGAGTCGTTTTTATTGAGTCAGAACTTTTGTCGAGAATTATGAATAGTGCTATTTCATCGAGGTGTATTTATAGTGCTAGGTCTTCCAGAGGTCGAGATTAGGTAAACGGGCTGAGTAAATCGCGAAAACGCGTAAAACGGGCCTTAGTCGGTGATATATCCATATTTTGCATGATTTTACTTAGTATTTATCTATGTTTTCAAGTATTTTCAATAAGATTTTATGCCTTTAGACGTAGTTTTCTTGTATTTGTTGGTTTTGGAGTCTTAACAGGTTAAAACATCAAAAAGGATTCGAAAAGGAGCAAAAGAGCCTCAAACCATGATCCATGCAAGTTTCCAAGTCAAGAGCATCAATATAACTACATTTGTCCGATTCTCGTATTCGGACCGAACCGGAGCATCCGAAATATGGCCGCGGTTGAAGGTCTTTCCGACGTCCAAAAATCATGATCTTGGTCTTGATGGATAGATATTGGAGTTACGCATCACGGCGAAGTGGAGTCAAGCCAGTTTGATCAACCATCAGGGAGAAACTCTTTTTCTCCCAAGACGTGTCCGCCAGGCGAGGAAACGAAGCCCATGGAGACTTGGTGTTACAAACGGCCCGGGATTCCGCGGCATGGACCCTGTCTCGACTTAACACAAGCCCAGCTTGATTTTGGTGGTTTACTTGTCCTGAACCCGGTCCAATCACGTCGCAAATCATCAAGGCCAGTTAACTGGAAAATTTCCTTTTTCAGCACTTCATAAACCTAGTGACTACAAGCCTATAAATACTTGCTTTTAGCCTCTGAAAGGGAGAGATCCGCGAGTGTCTCGTGCAAGAGGAGAGTGGCCATCAGAGAGAGAGAGAAGCCCTAGAAGCTCGCCATCTAGGAGGAGGAGAAGGAGGCGCCACTCAAGTCTTGCTCTTGCACAAAAACCTTGTTCTTGTTCTTTTCATCTTTTCCTTTTCTATTGTACTTTGGATCTAAGAAGTTATCAAGGGATTTCGACTTGTTCTTCAACAGAGAAGCTTATTCTATCCCTTATCTCTTTTTAATACTTGCATAATGCTTTCAATCATTGCTTGCTTGTTTGATTGCACCATGTCCGAGTAGATTCATTTGTTAGGCGAGGTAAATCAATGAAACTTGTATGATGTGATTGGCGGTTGCAATTGGGACTTTTATTCATGAACTAATCTTCACCTTTATTTGAACTTAATGCATGATTGCTTTACCGTACATCTAGCAATCTGATATAGGGTTGATACACTCTCCAAAAGCTTGTTGTATTGTCGGATCTAATATTTGGTGAGCTACGCGTCTTAGGCAACGAAAGCTGACCTAAGGAGTCTAGTGAACTCTATCATTACTTGAGCCATTAATGCATGTTTACAGCTTGTAATAATCATCGAAAGTTGAGTCTATTAGGTTGTTTAAACATAGTGTTCGGAGCCACGAAAGTGGAAAGAACATACCTTAGTGTTTTGTGTTCAAGATGGTTCATAATCAAATACCAATGCAATCATCACTTCATTACATGTTTTCAAAGATTATCCTTTGCCTAACTCTTTCTTTTCTTGTTTACAACTCTCATTTACTTATTTGCTTTTGTTTCCTTTCATTTTAGGTTCACCACAACAACATATTTTCTGTTCTAGCTACTCATCAATCACCACAAGTTTGAAGCGAGATCACACCCTCCTTGTGTTCGACCCCGACTACAACACATTTGTGCACTTGCAGCTCATTTTGGTTGGGTTATAAATATTAAAACTTGAAGCTAAACCCACGCCCCATCAACATCTCGTCTGCTCTCCTCTTCTGGCCCTGCGCAGGCTTGCCGCTCCTGCCAGAACCAGACCCGAAACTCCTGCGCTGCTGCTGCTGGCCCCTCGGCTGGGTAGCAGGAGCAACTGCAGCTGGAACAGCTGCCGGACCAACCTGCTCTCGAAGGTCCTCCTCGATGGAAGCCACAAGCTCCACCAACTCCGCTCTCGTGGTGTACATACCACCTCTGCACTGAGTCCTGATGCTCATCTGAAGTCCCTGAAGGAACCTCTGTAACAGAGCCATCTCGCCCACCAACTCACTCCCGGTATGAACCACCAACCTACCAAACTCGGCGTCATGCTCCCGCACTGACCTCTCGCCCTCAGACAATGCCAAAAACCTCAACTGGAGTCTCTCTCGAGCCTCCTGAGGGAAAAACTTAGCGTTGAACTCCGCTAGGAAGCCATCCCAAATCAACAATGCCCTCTGAGTCTCCACTGACCTCCACCACAGATGTGCATGATATACCTCTATTTTGTACCGTTTTTATATGGTTTTACTATGCTTTTTATAAGGTTTTTAAAGGCTTTTTGATCTAAAAATGTAGTTTTTGTGGATTTATAGTACTAAGAGTTTAAACAGGTCGAAAGATGCATTTTGGAGCAAAACCACAGGATTTGGACTTTATGCCGCTCCGCTACACAACATCAACTTTGGAAGAGCCCCAAAAACATTCTACTCAATGTATTTCACCAAAACCAGTTTTCCGCGAAACTTTCCAACGCAATTGGAATCATGCAATTTGGACGTGTAGAATGGAAGATATGATCATTGCAGTGAAGAGTGTCAGATCAGCCGAAAACCGGACATCAACAACACCGGTCGACCAAGCCGGTCGGACAGGGACTCCAAGGTTCCTGTCCGACCCGACCGTCCTTTATCGCACCAACGACACTGGTCGACCAAGCCGGTCGGACAGGGACTCCAAGGCTCCTGTCCGACCCGACCTTCCTTCACGACGACGACCAATCCGGTCGACCGAGACCGGTCGGACAGGGACTCCATGGCCTTCATCCGACCCGACTCTTCTTCATCATCCCGTGCGCGTTCTACCGCCCAGCTCGACCCGACCACCATCCCGACCGACCGGTCGACCGCCCCGCTCGACCGATGCCTTTCCCGCTCGACCGCTGCCTTTCCCGCTCGACCCGCCTTAGCCGGCTAAGGCCTGTTTTGCGCGTTTTCGCGATTTACTCGGCCCGTTTATCTAATCTCGACCCCTGGAAGACCTAGCACTATAAATACACCTTTTTAGCCTCTCTAGAAAAGAGAGCCGCATTGTATTAGAGTTTATTTGAAACAACCAAGCTTTTTTTTTTTTATTAATTATCAATGCGGAAATTCTCGAAAGAAATCAATAATATTAAATCGTAAATAAGCCGTTCAACAAATAACCAATAACCAACAAAAACCAATAAAAACCAATAAAGAATCAGCAACCTAAACACCAGGTTTGCTACATTATTAAAAAAAAAACTAACATCCTAAAATAATGAATTCCTTGCTAGCCACAACAAGATAGCCAAAATCAAATTCCTAGTCTCATCATCCTCTTCTCTCGGTCTCTTTCCGCGGAAGAACATTGCTGTTACCTGCATCACATTGGAATAGAGATGCGTAAGTATTATCATAAATACTTAGTGAGTGGATCATCCTGCCTACAGGCCAAATACGTCAAACACTAGACAATACATCAACAATAATCAACAACAAGAACAATAAACAACAACAAAAACCTCCAACTCAGGAAAAACCCACGTTTCCTGACATCCCAGGTCAGTGTCAACCGACACCTCAATGGTGTCGATCGACGCCAGCCTCCTGAGTGTCGATCGACGCCAGCCTCCTGAGTGTCGATCGACGCCAGCCTCCTGAGTGTCGATCGACACCCATCGAGTGTCGGTCGACACCAGCTCGACGCCCAGACACCAGAAGCTACAAAACAACGAATAGGAAAAGTACAAACTCGCAATCAAGGGTTTTCAACGCCCCAATACAATCCAAAACACGATTTCCAGTATAAACAACTCAAGAACACAATACAAACTCGAAATCAAACAATCTCTAACGATTAACGGACCTACAGTCACGCACTCAACTTGAAAAGGATTGAAAAGGAAGGAAAGAAGAAGAACAGGGATGAACAGCAACCGATCTAGCTCAGAAACTCCACAAAACTCTCTGAAAATCACCTCCTTCACTCAAAAACGCCTCTGGAACTTTTCTTTCTCGAAAAAGTGACTTCTTACGCGGCCACAGGGTTTTAAATCGGGACTTAGGGCTTCCAAACCCTTAACCGGAACAAAACCAGCCGACTTAGGGCTTCTCAATAACCGGTGTCGATCGACACCCTTCCTTGGTGTCGGTCGACACCCATCGACCAAACCAACTCAAACCACAAATCAAACGCGCAATCGACTTAAACCGGAATCGAACCTGATAACCGGTGTCGATCGACACACCCCTTTGGTGTTGATCGACACTAGCTACTCAAGAGCTTTTCACACATTTTCATCGCGATGATCGAACCTTAGACTGACTGCACAACAATCAAACAAGAACATGAACAATCAATCCTCAATTCACACCTCAATGAGCATATGTAATCTACTCCCGAACCCCTAATGTCGTCCGATACCACTTCTAAAATAACTTTCTGGTTCGCGGATGTTACAATTCTCCCCCACTAAACTGGATTCGCCCTCGAATCCCAACAAAACGTCTCTCTAAGACCTCAAAAACTCACATTTTAGTCCTATGTTATACACATGTTTCAAGACATTATTACTCCTCGATACCGTGACCCACGATCACGACATCTATACTGCGACCCACCGTCACAATATTTATACTGCGACCCACCATCACAATATCCAAACCGTGACCCACCGTCACAATACCAAACCGTGACCCACCGTCACAAAAACCACTCATACTGAGGTAGCGACCCCCAAATATAAGTCTGCCGGGCACCCACCGTCCCAACAAAAGTAGACCCACCGTCTACTCTAAAGACCCACCATCTCTAGATGTATCGAGTAATAATTCTGAAACGCGTATAATCATATGACCAAAAATTTTCAATGACCCCACCGGCCAAAGAAACTTGTAACATCCAAACACGAACCAACATATGAGGCAAAACTCCATCTCATATAACTCAAAAATGTATATCGTACAACGAAAACGAAAATACATAAATCCAAGACCAACAACACAAAAGCCAAAAACAAGACTAGAACCACAAAGATGAAGAAGCTCACTCCACAGCCTGCTTGTCGAACCACTTTCCGAACTTCAGCTTCATCTTCGCCTCTTGCTCCCAAGTCTGCTCCTCTGTGCCACTACAGTCCCACAAGACTCTCAACAATGGCACCCTCTTGTTCCGCAGAACCTTGACTCTCCTCTCAAGAATCCTCAGAGGAACTGCCGGAACTGTCATATATGGCTGAAGATCCTCTGGAATCTCCGCCACTAACTCCTCTGAAGGATGCAAACACCTCCTTAACATAGAAATATGAAACACCTTGTGAAAGGCGCTCATAATCGGTGGCAACTCCATCGATAAGCCACTGGCCCAACTCGCTCCACCACTGGAAACAGACCCATAAAACGCGGACTGGGCTTGTTCTCTGCTATGGACCTGTTAAGGCCCCTCAACATAGCTATATTGAGATAAACTCTATCTCCCACCTGAAACTCAAGCTCCCGACGCCGCCTATCTGCATAACTCCTCTGTCTATCCTGAGCGTCCTTCATGTTCAGCCTCAAGACACGGATCTTCTCCGTCGTCTCCTGAACAAAAGTAGCTCCAAACATGATGCGCTCCCCCACTTGGGTCCAGCATAACGGTGTCCTGCATGGCCTCCCATACAAAGCCTCAAATGGAGCCATGCCAATACTAGACTGAAAACTGCTGTTATACGCAAACTCTACCAAACACAGATGATCAGCCCAATGGCCACCCCAATCCAGTACACACATCCTCAGCAGATCCTCCAAGGTCTGAATAGTCCTCTCTGACTGCCCATCTATCTGCGGATGATACGCTGTACTCATATGCACCTTAGTGCCCATCTTAGTCTGAAATGCCCTCCAAAACTCTGAAGCAAACCTCGGATCTCTATCCGACACAATACTGGCTGGCACTCCATGCAGCCTCACAATCTCTCGCACAAACTTCCTAGCCAAGACAGTCGCTTCATCTGTCTTCTTGATGGCCAAGAAATGTGCTGACTTGGTCAAGCGATCCACAATGACCCAAATAGCAACGAATGTCCGTGAGATAGGCAATCCCACAACAAAATCCATAGTGATCATATCCCACTTCCACTCTGGAATGGGCAAACTCTGCAAAAGACCACTAGGCACCTGATGCTCTGCCTTGACCAAAGAACAAGTGTTGCACCTCGCAACTCAATCTGCCACATCTCTCTTCATCCCGACCCAATGATAATACCGTCTGAGGTCACGGTACATCTTGGTCGCACCCGGATGAATCGAAAACTTGCTCGAATGAGCCTCTCTCAAAACCTCCTGTCTCAACTCCACATCCTTGGGCACACAAACTCGCCCACGAACCAAGATAGTCCCATTCGAAGAGACCTGATACTCAGAACCAGCCGCCTGCGAAGCATCAACCAAACTCTGATGACTCTGGTGAGCTACTATGATCCTACTGAGTAAATCTGCCTGATCAGCTGCCTCTAAACCCAAAGGCTCCTCTGAAATAGCACAAAGCCGCAATGTACTAATCTGGCTGACCAAAGCCTCAACACCACGCTCTCTAGCTGAATCAACCCTCCGTCGACTCAAAGCATCTGCCACCAAGTTGGCCTTGCCCGGATGATAAACAATATCCAGGTCATAGTCTGCCAGAAACTCCACCCAACGCGTCTGCCTCGCATTCAGCAAAGGTTGAGTAAAGATATGTTGTAGACTCTTGTGATCTGTAAAGATCTGCACTCTACCACCATACAGGTAAGACCTCTAAATCTTGAGTGCAAAAACCACTGCCCCCAACTCAAGATCATGCGTAGGACGGTTACTCTCACTGCCCTGCAACTGTCTCGAAGCATAGGCAATCACTCTGCCCTCCTAAATCAAAACACAACCAAGTCCTACTCCTGAAGCATCTGTGTACACTACATATGGCTTCCCCAGATCCGGTAGTGCCAATACTGGTGTACTAGTCAACATCTCTTTGAGCTTCCCAAAGCTCTCCTCGCACTCAGGCGACCACACAAACGGCACATCCTTGCCAGTCAACCTCGTCATCGGCTGAGACATACTCGCAAAACCCTTAACGAACCTCCTGTAGTAGCCTGCTAAACCCAGAAAACTCCTGATCTCGGTAGCACTTCTCGGTCTAGGCCACTCCCTGATGGCCTCAATCTTAGCCGGATCCACAGAAACCCCCTATGCAAAATCAATATGGCCTAGAAAACCCATCTCTCTCTGCCAAAAACTGCACTTGCTCAACTTAGCGAAAAGCTTCTGCTCCCGAAGCTTCTCCAAAACAAGCCTCAAATGCGTCGCATGCTCCTCTGGACTCCTCGAATACACCAAAATCTCATCT
Organism: Erythrophleum ivorense; assembly: GCA_026724425.1. Classification (NCBI taxonomy): domain Eukaryota; kingdom Viridiplantae; phylum Streptophyta; class Magnoliopsida; order Fabales; family Fabaceae; genus Erythrophleum; species Erythrophleum ivorense. The sequence continues at coordinate 8,554,724 of JAIUCV010000066.1, read as the reverse complement.
ATGAATATGATGACGAACACATCCAGAAACTCCCTGAACACGTCCTTCATCAATCTCATGAAAGCTGCCGTCGCATTAGTCAAACCAAAAGGTCTGATGAACCCTTTACTCAAAAGGTCCTCTAGCTGCTTCTTCAGCTCTGCCATCTCTGCTGGTGCCCATCCTGTAAGGTGTCTTTGATATCAGAGCTGTCCCGGGCTCTAACTCAATCGTGAAAGGATCTGCTCGAGATGGTGGCAATCCCTTCAACGACCGAAACACATCCTCAAAATCCCGAAAAACCTGAATATCCTGCAAAACCACCTCACCACTGGACTCTGTCATAGTAATCGTCGCCAAATAGGCTTCACAGCCCCGCTCTAACAACTGCTCTGCCTGAATAGCTGAGATCACTATACTCACCAAAGCCGGTCTCACTCCCTGATAAACCAACTTCCCTGCATCCTGCTCAAACACCACTCTACCTCTGTAGCAATCCAGATGAACCCGGTAAGAAGATAACCAGTTCATCCCCAAAATCACGTCATACAGCTCCACTGGACTGATGACCAAATCTGCGGGCATAGATTGCCCCGCAATCTGCACATCCACTGCTCTAGCTCTGCCCGAAGTAGCCAGAAAACCACCACCGGCCACCTTGACAAAGCCTGAAGCCTCGCCATCGCTACTCCGAATACCACTACTCTCAGCTCTCTCCGGAGTAACACCACCCTCAAACATAGGCGTGCCAATCCTCTGCATCTCCCTCATCATCTCACGATAAGGCGAATACCCAACCGCAGCACCCTGCTGCCCCGCAGCCTCCTGCTGCTCAACAAAACCGGCACCAACCTGTGCCCCGGCCGCTGGAGGTACAACCGGAGCCTGCTGTGGAACTGCCTGAGGAAAACGTGCCAACAACTGCGTCAGTAGCCCCACAATCATATCTCCCTGAGCCAAAGCCGCTCCCCCACCGGGAACTGCTCCTGCTCCTGCGCCACCACCGGCACCAGAGTTAGCCCCACCGGCCAACGAGACTGACTGAGTAACCGACGCTGTCGCCACACTCGGCGCTGCACTCTCAACTGAAACCTCAGCCTCTGGCAAACCACGCCCAGCACCCCGACCTCCACGACCCGCTGCTCGTCCACCACGACCAGCACCTCTGCCCCCACGGGCTCCACCGCGACCACGACCACGGCCATGACGATCACGACCTGCATACATCTCTCTGCACTTCCACCAAGTACAGAAAATGAGCAAAGTCAGCACACCAACACAAAACACAACACACCAAATATCCAACTCACTTACCGCGGAAAACTGGAAGACCGAGAGGATGAGACTAGACCACTAACTGACTAACTCACATAATCAATTAACCACATAGTCCAATTCATCCAATACTAACAGTCCTAAAACCGTATTTGCTCTGATATCAAAATGAAATAACCAAGCTTTTTTTTTTTTTTATTAATTATCAATGCGGAAATTCTCGAAAGAAATCAATAATATTAAATCAAAAATAAGCCGTTCAACAAATAACCAATAACCAATAAAAACCAATAAAGAATCAGCAACCTAAACACCAGGTTTGCTACATTATTAAAATAAAACTAACATCCTACAATAATGAATTCCTTGCTAGCCACAACAAGATAGCCAAAATCAAATTCCTAGTCTCATCATCCTCTTCTCTCGGTCTCTTTCCGCGGAATAACATTGCTGTTACCTGCATCACATTGGAATAGAGATGCGTAAGTATTATCATAAATACTTAGTGAGTGGATCATCCTGCCTACATGCCAAGTACGTCAAACACTAGACAATACATCAACAATAATCAACAACAAAAACAATAAACAACAACAAAAACCTCCAAGTCAGGAAAAACCCACGTTTCCTGACATCTCTGGTCAGTGTCGATCGACGCCAGCCTCCTGAGTGTCGATCGACACCCATCGAGTGTCGGTCGACACCAGCTCGACGCCCAGACACCAGAAGCTACAAAACAGCGCATATGAAAAGTACAAACTCGCAATCAAGGGTTTTCAACGCCCCAATACAATCCAAAACACGATTTCTAGTATAAACAACTCAAGAACACAATACAAACTCGAAATCAAACAATCTCTAACGATTAACGGACCTACAGTCACGCACTTACCTTGAAAAGGATTGAAAAGGAAGGAAAGAAGAAGAACAGGGATGAACAGCAACCGATCTAGCTCAGAAACTCCACAAAACTCTCTGAAAATCACCTCATTCACTCAAAAACGCCTCTGGAACTTTCCTTTCTCGAAAAAGTGACTTCTCACGCGGCCACAGGGTTTTAAATCGCGACTTAGGGCTTCCAAACCCTTAACCGGAACAAAACCAGCTGACTTAAATCAAACCGGTTGATTTCTCAATAACCGGTGTCGATCGACACCCTTCCTTGGTGTCGGTCGACACCCATCGACCAAACCAACTCAAACCACAAATCAAACGCGCAATCGACTTAAACCGGAATCGGCCCTGATAACCGGTGTCGATCGACACACCCCTTTGGTGTCGATCGACACTAGGTACTTGTTAGGGGTGAAATGAGCACATTTCCCCGAGCCCATCGCAATGAGTAACAGCACAAAAAGCCCGGCCCGTCTTTAGCCCTAGCCTCCTCACATAAATGGAAAGCCTTGAGGAGGAAGGTAATACTTTAAGAAAAAAGGAAAAAGCAACAGCCGCCGCTCGAAGAAAGGAAAGAAATCAAGAGAAGAAGAAGATTTCCTTTATGATCAAGAGGAGAATATTCAGCAGAGAACCGCCTTAACTCAACTATATAAGGAGAGGTCTTCATTCCCTGAACAGAAAGTAACACAACCCGGCAAACACCTAAAGCATTCGCTCACTTTTTCTCTGTTTTATTCATCATTCGCATTACGTCTCGTCAAGGCTTGTTTGACGAGACGAACTCTTGTATTCAAACCTTCTTTCGAGTAATAAATCCACGGTTTCCCAAATCTCCCATCCAAAGTATCTCGTCTTAAAAACACGTGCTATTTCTGGAATCAACAATTGGCGCCGACTGTGGGGATTGGGAATACTTCTGTCGGATTAAACATCTCGAAAGAAGCTCAGACGCAAAGAAAAGCAGCCGATGTCTAACTCAGCAGGAAGCTCCCCTGAGAGAGAACCTCGACATGCGAACAAGACCCTCCCGGAGAATCCTCTCGAAGACGGAGAAGACCTTCTCGAGCATGAGGAAGACCGCGTCGAGCACGACGGAAACACACCGCGTGACGAGCCGGAACCCGAGGATGAAATTCCGCCGCAAGCTCCCGCTCGCCGCAAATCCAGAGCAAAGGCCGTCACGCACGACGACCTGGTGAAAACAATCCGAAAGGCTATGAAGCCATTCTCCGATGAAGTCCAGACGATGCGAGCATATCAGAAGAAGACGCAGGAATTCATCAACTCAGTGACAACGGACGACGGCAAGTTCTCACCAGCTCGTCGACTCTTGTTCGATACACCGACAGGTCATGCCACGGGGACCACGATAGCAGAAGCAACTGCTAATCGAACAGAAGCGACGAGTCGAGTCTCGCGGGCCAGCAAGCAGACCCATGTCGAGCTCGATAAAATTAATCGTCGGCTGGACGAGTTCAATTCCAGAGTGCATCTCGTCACGAGCTCTGCACCAGAATTGGCAAAAATCCTTGCTGATACCCGGAGAAGTCTGCTTAAGACAAGGATTCGCAAAGTCCGGCTCCGCGAAAGAGTCCGACTAAAGATCGAGCCTTTTACCGGCGAAGAAGATCCGAAGAAGTGGTTGACAGCTTTCAACCTCGCTATGACAAGGGAACAGTATGCCACTACCGAAGAGAGAGAGGCAAACTATTGCCAAGTCTTCGTCGAGTATATGACGAAAGAAGCACTCGGATGGTTCTCCAGCCTCCCTGCCGAGTCGATCGATAACTTCGACGACTTGACGAACGCATTCCTGAAACACTATTCCATGAACATGACCAGGGTGACCCGAAACATGTTCACCATGACGCAATCAAGAGGGGAACCCCTGTGGAGCTTTATGGAAAGGTTTAAGAAAGCCGCGATGGATCTCGACGACATGCCCGATAGCGTCCCGCTGGAGGCACTCCGCAACGGTCTCCGGTACGACTCTAAATTCAAAGCAGACCTCTCGATTCAACCATCGCCGACCCTCGAAGACGCGCTCCATCGGTCCCAGAGATACATCTTCCTAGAAGAAGACACCAAATTCTACGCCGAGAGAAGCGGTGATAAAAACCCCGCTATCACCAGACCTAAGGAGGAAAATCACGAACAGCGACGAAGGCCCGAGGTCAGGCGATCACTCTCCTTTTCCGTCGACGACGATCTCAACCACTGCTGGGACCCAGCAGAGCAGCCGCAAACACTCGCACTATCATCGTCTCGTCCAGCCGTCGCCGATCCAGACGATGATAACAATCATGACCTGTTCTGTAGCTTCCACGGTCGAACCGGTCACGCAACGGAGAACTGTAGGCATCTCATCGGTAGCCTCCTCAGGAAATACCGAGAAGGAGCCGTTGCGGTGGAAGGCGATCGATCTCAAGGCAAAGATTCCGCGCCGAAACCAGCCAAAGGAGGCCAGAAGGGAAAGTGACCACGCCAGTTTCGCCCCCAAAGGCAGGGGAAAGCAAACTCGAGACAAGCATCTGAGAAAGAAGATCATGACTATCCAGAAGGTTTTCCGCCTCCGCCAAAGCGACAGGTCAGCATGATCATAGGAGGTCTCTTAGACAATGACGATTCCATCTCGGCAATCAAGGAGTATGAGCGAAAGGCTGTCTCGGCACAGCGCCGCCCCATTTTCCACCAAGATGGAGAAGCCCTGCCTTGCCAATCTATCCGTCAGGACACAGGCGCGATATCCTTCACAGACAAGGATGCGGAGGGGCTGGATACCCCGCATCTCGACCCACTGGTGGTCAAAATACAAGTCCACGATTGCGACGTGGCAAAGATACTAGTCGACACCGGGAGCACGGTGAACGTAATCTTCAAAGAAACCCTAGACCGGATGGGGATCGAAGAAGAAGCCATCAAGCCAGCATCTCGTCCGCTGACTGGATTCACCGCCGACACCGTATTTAGTATCGGCACTATCCGCCTACCCGTCTATGTCGGGGGAATTTCCAAGCTCGTGAAATTTATCGTCATAGACAAACCAGCAATATATAACGCCATTCTAGGAACGCCATGGATCCACGAGATGAAAGCCGTGGATCATCTTTGGGCATCAATGCGTCAAATTTCCAACATCATTGGGCATCTTCACATTACGTGGAAGCCAAAGAGTCTCAAGATCCTGCTTCCTCCAAGAGCGCCGACTCCGCTCTTCATCCTCATGCATGATCAATGAAGAGCTAGACCCGCGACTCCCCTATCATCGCAGACCTAAACCCGATCTCGTCGACCAAGTCAGCATCGACGAGATGAGACCGGAAAGGTGCGTTGGTATCGGCAGCAATCTCAGCGCCGAGATCAGAACCCAACTGGTGGATCTACTGAAGGAGAACGTGCATCTCTTTGCATGGTCGATGGCGGATATGAAAGGGATAGATCCCAGGATCACCTCGCACGAGCTCAACGTCGACCCCACCTACAAACCGATCAAGCAGAAGAGGCGTAAGCTCGGCACCGATAAAGCTCAAGCAGTCAATGACGAAGTCGAAAAGCTACTGCGAGCCGGATCAATCACTGAAGTAAAGTACCCTGATTGGCTCGCCAATCCGGTCGTCGTCAAGAAAGAACGGGAAGTGGAGAGTATGTGTGGACTTCACCGACCTGAACAAAGCTTGCCCAAAGGATAGCTTTCCGCTCCCGCATATCAACCGCCTCGTTGAAGCTACGGCGGGGAATGAATTACTCTCCTTCATGGACGCATTCTCCGGCTACAACCAGATATTCATGCACCCAGACGACCGCGAGAAGACAGCCTTCATCACTGATCGAGGCACATATTGCTACAAAGTCATGCCCTTCCGCTTGAAGAACGCTGGCGCTACTTACCAAAGATTGGTCAACAAGATGTTTGCAAAACAGCTCGGCAACAGCATGGAATTCTACATCGACGACATGTTGGTAAAATCTGCTAAAGCCCAGGATCACGTCTAGAACCTTCAAGAATGCTTTCAGGTTCTGACAAAGTACGGAATGAAGCTCAACCCGGCAAAGTGCAGTTTCGCCGTCACTTACGGAGAATTCCTTGGCTACATCGTAACTCAGCGCGGCATCGAGGCAAACCCGAAGCAGATCTCGGCAATTCTCGACCTCCCCTCGCCGAAGAACGCAAAGGAAGTTCAGAGGCTCACTGGCTGAATCGCCGCACTGAATAGATTCATCTCTCGCTCAACCGACAAGTGTCTTCCCTTTTACCAGCTACTCCGCTCCAACAAGCTCTTCAAATGGGACGAGAAGTGTGAAGACGCATTCAAGCAACTGAAAGAGTATCTCACCACCCCGCCGATCCTCGCAAAACCCGAAGATGGCGAGACGTTACTCCTCTACATCGCCATATCGAGCACAGCCGTTAGTGGCGTACTGGTCCGGGAATATCGTGGCGAGCAGAAGCCCATCTTTTACGTGAGCAAAACCCTCAACGATTCCGAGACGAGATATCCTACCCTCGAAAAGCTGGCATTGGCGGTAGTGATCTCGGCGAGGAAATTGAGACCATACTTCCAGTCCCACGCGATCATCGTCTTCTCAAGCCAACCATTGCAACAAATCCTTGATGGCCCAAATCAGTCAGGTCGCATGGCAAGATGGGCGATAGAATTGTCAGAGTACGATATCGAATTCAAAGGCCGAACCAGCGCAAAATCCCAGGTTCTCGCCGAATTCATTGTCGAGATATCACCAGAGCTCGTCGTAAGCGAAACCAAACATGTATCCAAATGGCTCCTGCACGTTGACGGAGCTTCATCCAAGCAAGGATCTGGTGTCGGCATCCGCCTCGTATCTCCTACAGGCGAGATTCTCGAACAATCCTTCAAGCTCAACTTCCCAGCATCCAATAACGAGGCCGAATATGAGGCAATAATCGCAGGACTACGTCTCGCAAAAGAAGTTGGGGCCGAGCACGTGCACGCATTCTGCGATTCTCAGCTCATAGCAAAGCAATTCAGCGGAGATTACGATGCTAAGGATGACCGCATGGACGCATATCTCAAGGTAACGACGGAACTATCCAAGCAGTTCAAGTCGTTCGAGTTGACAAAAATTCCCCGCGCCGAGAACACAGAAGCCGACGCGCTCGCTGCCTTAGCCTCGAGAACCGACTCGGCTTTGCGGCGAGCGATTCTCGTCAAAAACAATCGAGCAGCCTAGCATCAAACTTCCTAAAGGAGCGTTTATCATGGCAATATATCGAGAAGAGGAGGAAGACGAAGAAGACGAGCCAATGGTCCCCGAATCAGAAGAAGATCAACCTCGCCCATTGCAGGACGAGATCAAAGATTATCTGATCAACGGGACGATTCCGGGGAATCGTTGGGCAGCTCGTCGACTACGCCGCAAAGCCGCCTACTACTTCCTCCAAAACGACGAGTTATTCCGGTGGACCGCAAACAAAGTCATCCTACGTTGTTGCGACGAGACGCAAGCCAAGAACGTGATGATCGAGACTCACGAAGGAGCCGGAGGAAACCATGCCGGCGGGAAATCTCTGGCCTCTAAGATCAAGAAGCACGGCCTTTTCTGGCCAAAGACGATCGAAGACTGCGAAAATTACACCGCGAAGTGCATTCCCTGCCAGAGATACGCCCCAATCATCAACGCCCCAATGCAAGAGTTTCAAGCTTCCGTCCCGGCATATCCCTTTATGCGCTGGGTGATGGATATCGTCGGCCCGATGCCACGATCCCGGCAATGCGCGTACCTCCTGATCGTCACGGACTACTTCACCAAGTGGGTAGAAGCTAAAGCCTTCATGAACCCCACTGCCAAAGACGTGCAGAACTTCGTCTGGCAATACATCATCTGCCGACATGGTCTACCATATGAAATCGTCACCGACAATGGTGGCCAATTCATCGCGGCAAGCTTCCGCGAATTCTGTGCCAATTGGAAGATCAAGCTCGCCTACTCCACGCCAAGATACCCCCAAGCCAATGGGCAAGCCGAGGCAACAAAACAAAACTATCGTCGACAGCCTGAAGAAAAGACTCGAAAGCTACAAAGGAGCGTGGGCAGACGAACTTGACGGAGTACTTTGGTCTCACCGCACAACACCCAGGTCAGCATCTAGTGAAACCCCTTTCTCCCTATCTCGCGGTTGCGAAGCATTAGCCCTTGCCGAGCTACACGTTGCGAGCCTACGCCGATCACTTATGCCCCTCAACTCGTCATTGAATGACGAATCTTTGCACGATAATCTCGTAAACACTGAGGAGCTAAGAGATCGCGCCCTCTTGCGTATGCAAAACTAACAGCAAAAAGCAGCAAGATACTACGCCAAGAAGGTTCGCAACCACCGCTTTGCACTACATGATCTCGTCCTGAAGAAAGTCCACGACTTCACCAAACCCGAGCACGCCGGCAAATTTGGCTTCAATTGGGAAGTACCGTACCGCATCACGAGAATCGTCAAACCGGGGGTGTACCAGCTCGAAGATGACGACGTAAGCATACTCCCTGAACTCGTGGAACTCCATGAACTTGCGCAAGTTCCACCACTAGACGCGTAGCTTCGCATCACACCCAAAAAAAAAAAAAAAAGAGAGACATTTTCACTGCACGAACACTTGTAACGAACTACGAATGGCTTGATCCCGGCACGGGTACGTAGGCAGCCTTTTCACCGAGGCGCAGCTGTAACTTAATAAAAATAAAAAGCTGTTTTATTTTATTAATTCGCTTGTATGCATGCATCTTTTTATGAATCCTTGAGAAACATTCCATCTCGGCAGAAAAACTCAAGGAAGAATTTCCTGACTGACTTAGGTCAAAACAGACATTTTGGTGTGCCTAGTGAGCTCGGCAAAATCAGAGTCACAAAATTCCTTTAGTACTCGGTAAATTAATGAGTCTCAAAGCCTCTGGAACTCGGCAGTATAATGAGTCCTTGTCTACGAGCTCGGCAAACAAAGAGAGTCTCGAAGCTACTCTGAAGCGCACGCATAAAAGAGTAGTGTCAACGTTCTGGCCAAACGATTGACCGCATATCGCACCCAGTGGATTGATCATCCACCATTCTTTAAGAATGAAGCACTACAAGTCGAGAGCACGCATATCTTGCACGACCCTAAGCCATATGGGCAAGAAAAAATCGCTATCTTGTTAATCATATTCGACTTAGCGGCGTAGGAGTAATTCGAATTTCTAGACTTCGGTTCCTGTTACCGGCCTAAAAAGCGCCACCGAAAACAGATCCAACAAGCACGGATCGGTGTCTCTTAAAAATGAGAATTCTGACGAGCCGCGTGACATCACATCTCGTCAGATGCATAGCATTGTCATAGCGAGTAAGCATCTCGTCACGACAGAACTTGAGCATGCCGAGTTGTCTCGGCAAGTTGAACCACTTGTCTAATGACGATTAGACACTTGAATCATTCCGCTAGATTGACAACATAGTTCACCTCATTAAAGGATATAGATTAAAAGCCGAATGTTTCAAAAAGCACGAAATCATCAACTATACTCGCGATATTCATCTCGCACAAAACAAAAAGATGAACGAGGAAGTAAAGCAAATACTTAAGTTTTAAATCCTGAAAAGCATACGGATTAAAACCCTCCCGGGCAATGTTGTTACATCGGCATGAGTCGCCGCGACTAATAAAAAATAAGAGTTCTTAAAAAGCAGAAAAAGGAGAGAATAGAGACGGAGTCCTAAACAGCCTCGGCCTCGGAAGCATCCGGACCCGATCTCATCCCGGTTTCAGCACTAGCCGCTCCCGAACTCTCTCTTGTCGGCGACCCACCAATTATCAGCTCGGCAAGATTGGGCCTGAAAGTATGATACATTGTCCCAAGTTAATTGATGGGGATTAAACTTTTCCCAATTTCTACCCCTTTTCTGCAAGTGCACAGATCGAGAGTAGCAACGGGTATATCGAACACAAGGACCAGTTAGTGCACTACAAGGTATGAGATCGAGATTTAGCTAGGAAAGCAATATGAGTTTGGTTGTTGTCACGTTGAAAGCAAGTAAAGAAAGCAAGTAAACAAGGAAAATAAAGTCGTAAATCAATGGATGGAAAGCGCTAAGCAATAGGATAATCTCGGGATGAGTGATTCAAGCAAGCAAGTTCGATTTGTTAGGGATTTAAGAATGTGTACCACCTAGAACTCAAGACACTAATTTAGATCTTTCCACTTCCGTGGCTCCGACCCCTATGTTGATCTATCTAATCGCTAAACTTTTGGTATGTCCTTAGATAATCAAACAAGCATTAATTCGATCAAGTCTCAATTGTTCACAACGTCTAGTAAATCAACTTCCGCAGTCTAAGAGAGAGTTGCCCACCAAATACTAGTTCAGGCGAATGATTCATCACTTCCGTGGCTCAAATCTACCTAGGATCATATGTTGATTGGCCAGATCAACACCAAGCAATGAACACAAGCAAAGGTGAAGAGTTTATGTAAACCCTAATTCTATAGATCGATTATCAAGCAAGCATGAACACTATCCTTTGATTTCCTATCACTTAACAAGGTAACTACTCAGACATAGAGAAGGAAATCGAATTCATGTTCATAAGAACAGAGATCCGAGATCCTCTCTTGAAGGAGACAATGAAAGAAAGCAAAAACTATAAGAACTTTTATTGAATAATATTTGTATCTCTATGTGTGGCTCTCTTCTTTTACAAGGCTAAAAAGATGTATTTATAATGCTTCAGAACTTGAAGGGCGGCTTGACCTAGGTCTTGGTCGAAACATAAGAGGCGGTGTAAGTTTGGGCTTGAAAACGTGCAAAACGGGCTTCGGAAACGAGCCGGGTCGAGCGAGGCGTGTCGCGGTCGAGCGGGGCGGTTGACCGGTCGGTCGGGCTGGTGCTCGGGTCGTGCTGGCGGTCGGACGGTCGGACGGGATGATGGTCGGGCGCGCACGGGATGGTGAAAGGAGGTCGGGTCGGACGGGAGCCTTGGAGGCCCTGTCCGACCGGCTCGGTCGACCGGATGGGTCGTGGAGTTGGAGGAAGGTTGGGTCGGACGGGAGCCTTGGAGGTCCTGTCCGACCGGTTCGGTCGAGCGGTTGGTGTAGACGTCCCGTTCTCGGCTGATTTGACACTCTTCACTAGAACGATCATATCTCCCATTCTACGTGGCCAAATTGCATGATTCCAATTGCGTTGTAAAGCTAACTCATGTAGGCATCGCGGCGAACTGGTTTGGGTGAAATCCATTGAGTAGAATGTTTTTGGGGCTCCTCCAAAGTAAATGATAGTGCATGAAGCTGCTTTGAGGACCTTTGCCTTTGTTTTGCTCCAAATTGCATCTTTTGACCTGAAATGACTCTTGGCACTATATATGCATAAAAACTACCTTTTAAAGCAAAAAGCCACGGTAAAACCATGCATAAAGTATATAAAAACGATGTAAAAAGGGTGTAAAATAGAGGTATATCAACTCCCCCAGACTTAGATCTTTGCTTGTCCCCAAGCAAATAGAATCCAAATCGGAGAAAGAGGTTTGAAAACATGAAAACTCACTTATCCTTTGGCACTTGTATCTTCCATTGCTCTGCTTTCACTTGGAGCAAAACTAACTTTGAATCTAGCCTTCCCGTAATGACCTTGAGCTTAGCGAACCATACCGGACCCAACAAATCTCATCCAGCACTCCAAACTTTCCATTGTCAACTCCTTACAGTATTTAAAGCGTGCGGTCTTTATCAAGGGAGTATTGATCACAGAGCATTGACTCTTACCCATCCAAGTGTTTGCCAAGACAGTCCTTTTTAGCACATCCAGTTCCATTCCTCTCTCTTTCTCTCTTTTCTTTTGAAGGATCGATCTTTCCCTACTTTTCTAGGGTATCATTTTATTTTTTCTATCGATCCTTCTTCCCTTTGAATATTTTTTCTTTTCTGGGAATATCATAGGATAGGCTTTTGCTTTTCCTTGTTTGAGTAGGTCTCCATAAGACAAGAAGGTGCAGACGTATGCATTCCTCTTGCTTACACGTTTTCCTTGTGCTTAAAAGCTTTTGATTTTTATTTTGCAGATGAGAGAGAGGTGGACTGTATCTTTGGTGGACATGTCTCAACTAGACCGGGATGAGGAATCGGCTAATATGTATCTCAAGCCCCTTGACAAGAAAAATTAAAAGTTCAATTAGGTGGTGGAGTTGACTTTAGATTGTCCGGGTACCTTAGAAATCTTGCCAAATCAGTAGGTCGATCCACCCTCAGTGGTTCCGTTGGGCATTGTTCGGTGTCAATATTCGCCTTTGTGATCACAAGAGCTTTGGCATGCTAATGGTAAGCTCCTAGGATAGTTCATAGTTTCCTAACTTATTTTGACTCAATAAAACAGAAGTTTTGAAAAAGGTTGATAAGAGAAATAGATATAAGATGAAGACAAGACATGAACAAACGCATTAGTACCGACAATCCCCCCAGACTTAACTTGCACCGTCCCGGTGAAAGCAAATCCGATTAAGGGAGGTAAAAGAAAGAGGTAATAAGGCGTTTGTGAATTAGAGGAAAGATGTAACCTGATATGGTATTAGAAATCGAAGAATGGTGTGATGGATGATATGTCCAGCGACTATGTTGCTCCATAATGTGGATGAGATCCCGGCTTAGATGGTCAAATGCTGTTGCGCACCAGCAATGAGTTTAAAGGGCCGCCTGAGTGTAGGTGAAGGAGGATCATCAGGTGGTAGAACAGCAAGTAGGCGTGGGATGTGATGTGTTATGGAATGAAAGTGTGGTGGAATGATGGTGGGATGATATGCAAATATGGTGGCATGGTATGCAATGAGGTGGGATGGTATGCAAGTGAGGTGGGATGGTATGCAAATGAGGTGGGATAGTATGCAAGTGAGGTGGGATGGTATGCAAGTGAGGTGGGATGGTATGCAAGTGAGGTGGGATGGCGGGTCGGCAAGAGGGGACTCGGTCGATCGGGCGAGGCACCGGTCGACCGTCTTGGTCGACCCGACCATGGTGAATGCTGCATTCTTCTTTCCTTAGGTTTCTTCCTGCTTCTTTCATGCTGGATTCTCAAATTTCTGTATCCAAAACTTCAAAACAAAACTATTAAATGAAAACAAAGATTAAAAAGGGATAGAAAAGACCTTATGGGTTGCCTCCCATACAGCGCTTGTTTATGGTCTTTAGCTTGACCGTTTGGCTCTTCTAAGAAGAAGTTGAAGGACATGGCCTGAGACAAAGCCTTTTTGTGCGTGTCCCATCACGTCCTTGTGGATGATCGGGTGGTTCATGAGGAGAGATGAACCGAGAATGCTTGGTAGGAGTGAAAACGGGGACGGCATCATAGAAAACATATTTGTTGACATTGGCAAGAGAGATGCGGCGGTTTGGCCAATCCATAATGGCTCCAGCAGTTGCCAAGAATGATCTTCCGAGTATAATAGGTATGTCACTTCCTCCTTTGATATTCATGATATGAAAGTCCACCGGTATCTTTGTATCTCCAATTTCGAGCAAGATATCATAAACAACACCTCTAGGTTGTGCAATGGTGAGATCAGCAAGTCCAATGCTGATTTGTGAAGGTTGTAGGCGTGTGATCCCAAGAAGTTTGGCAGTGTGTGTGGGCATCAGGTTTATGCATGAACCAGAATCACAAATGTAGCTATCAAAGTATCTTCCATTGATTGTGCAGGGTATGGTAAACTGTCCTGGGTCTTCTACCTTGTAGAGGGTTCGGAAAGATGGTTGCTTCTTAGCTTTCTCAAATAGCTCCTGAATCTCTTCTGGGGTCTCTTTGCAGTTGTGGAAAAAGTTGGTGAGTGGGTGGTTCTTCCAGGCCTCATGAAAGGTCATGCTTGCTGGAAGTGTTTGGACAAAGCGGTTGAATTCAGCTAGCTTCTCTCGGGATATGGGGTTGCTGTACCACTTGGGAGGAGGTGTAGAGGGCGGAGATGGGGGTAGGGTTGCTGCATAAGATGACATAGAGAGGCGGGCTCGCCTAAAGAGTTGCTTAATCTCATCCTTGGTTTCTTTGCTACTAAAGAAAAATTCAACCATATCGTGGTTGTTCCAAGCTTCTTCAAAGGGGACATAGAATGGTATGGACTTCACTTTCTTGTTAAATTCCTTGAGCTTCTCTGGGCTTATCTTAGTAGGGTCGATGGGATCATAATAGAATGAATCCTCTGGTTCATCCAAGGTGATTCTCTTTCTTGAAATGCCGGTGATTCTAGGAAGGGCGAGTGTGCGAGCTGGAGGTGGAGAGAATCGCGGATCAGGTTGCTGTGGACTGGTTTCACTTCCTCTAGAGCTTGCATTGCTGTTAAAACTCTGCTGTTCTTCTTCATCATCTTCATAGTCTTCCTCATACTCTTGATCTTCTTCTTCTTTTCTTACAAGATGTAATGAGTTTTCCTTGGAGATTGCTGTGATGACATTGCAAGGGAAAAGAGGTGGGTTGGGTGTGGGGCTTCTTTCTCTCTGGTTCTTAGAGAAAAGAGATCCTTCTACAGCTGACAGCCGGTTATAAATGATTCCAAGATGTTTGCAATTATCATCATTGAAGCTATGGGCATCAATGCTCTTGCTAAGTAGCTCGTGGTGTTTTGCAGCAACATCTAGCTTGACAAGGTTGAGTGATCGATCATGGTCTTCCTTGAGTTGCTTGATATCTTTGTCAAGCTTGATAACTTGGTTAAAAAGAACATCCATCTTTTCTCCAAGGGTGAGATGAACATATTCGATCTTCTTCTCCATCTCTCTTGTACTTGTGACTTGATAGTCAAGGTACTCTTGTAGCATCTCTTCAAGCTTGGTTAGGTGTGGGTTGTGGGGTAATCCTTCTGTGGCTTGGGGTAGCTGCTCAATGTGCGGTGGAGGTTGGTGGTTTCTATAGGGAGGGTGGTAGGGTTTGAGTAGCGGCACATAGGGTTGTCCACGGGCAAACTTGTTGAGGAAAGCTTCCTTGTATCTTCTCCATGTCTTGAAGTCGTGTTGGGCAGAAAATCTAACCCATTCTTGAGCTCGGCCAGCTAGGGATGTTTGGAACAAGCTGATCTTCTTTGGGTTCTCTCCCAAACCATAGTAATCACATAGATTTTTGAAATTCTCAACATGTTCTTGAGCACACTCCGATATGAAGTCATGGAAAGGATCTCTTACTACATACTTGATCAGGTCGCCATTGATGGACTCCGGTGGTAAGGAGGCATCATCTTCTTCTTCATAAGATTGGTTGTGGTGAGGGTAAGAGCTTTGGTTATACTTGGATTTGAAAGGTGGGTTCCTGCTGAACCTCTTCAAGAAAGCTTCTCTGCAGTCTAACCAAGTGTTGATCTGAAAAGGGGGAGAGTATTGCGCCCACTCAAGAGCTCTCCCAGCTAAGGACATGCTAAACAGCATTAGTTTCTTCTCAAAATCGAAAACTCCATAAGAATCACGAAGACCTTCGAAGTGATCAATGTGTTCTAGTGCATACTCATTGTAGAGATCATGGAATTTGTCTCTCTTCACAAACTCAATCAGCTCCGGATCTATTTCTTCTTCTGGTGAGGCTAGAAGGTGTTCTTCTCTTTCATAGTAGGCTTGGCTAGACGTCTCCAGTTCGGCTTCATTAAGGTAGGGGAGAAGGTTCTTCTTGGTGTTCAAGGGTGCTAGTCCGGGAGGACTACTGCGAGAATCCCATGAAGGTGAAATAGCTGGAGGGTTTGACATCCTCTTCTCTGTTGGACTGTCTCTAGGAGGAGATATGTGGCGTATAGGAATCGCCCTTATAGGACTAGGACTTCTCAAATCCTCTTCCATCTAGGAGAAAGACTTAAAACCTGAAAAATCAAAAACAAAAAAGGAAAAACAAAATTAAATAACTTAAAACAGGAAAAACCTAGACTAGATCTCTTTCAAGAACTTGTAGGCACGATAATGGTCCCCGGCAACGGCGCCAAAAAGCTTGATGGGGATTAAACTTTTCCCAATTTCTACCCCTTTTCTGCAAGTGCACAGATCGAGAGTAGCAACGGGTATATCGAACACAAGGACCAGTTAGTGCACTACAAGGTATGAGATCGAGATTTAGCTAGGAAAGCAATATGAGTTTGGTTGTTGTCACGTTGAAAGCAAGTAAAGAAAGCAAGTAAACAAGGAAAATAAAGTCGTAAATCAATGGATGGAAAGCGCTAAGCAATAGGATAATCTCGGGATGAGTGATTCAAGCAAGCAAGTTCGATTTGTTAGGGATTTAAGAATGTGTACCACCTAGAACTCATGACACTAATTTAGATCTTTCCACTTCCGTGGCTCCGACCCCTATGTTGATCTATCTAATCGCTAAACTTTTGGTATGTCCTTAGATAATCAAACAAGCATTAATTCGATCAAGTCTCAATTGTTCACAACCTCTAGTAAATCAACTTCCGCAGTCTAAGAGAGAGTTGCCCACCAAATACTAGTTCAGGCGAATGATTCATCACTTCCGTGGCTCAAATCTACCTAGGATCATATGTTGATTGGCCAGATCAACACCAAGCAATGAACACAAGCAAAGGTGAAGAGTTTATGTAAACCCTAATTCTATAGATCGATTATCAAGCAAGCATGAACACTATCATTTGATTTCCTATCACTTAACAAGGTAACTACTCAGACATAGAGAAGGAAATCGAATTCATGTTCATAAGAACAGAGATCCGAGATCCTCTCTTGAAGGAGACAATGAAAGAAAGCAAAAACTATAAGAACTTTTATTGAATAATATTTGTATCTCTATGTGTGGCTCTCTTCTTTTACAAGGCTAAAAAGATGTATTTATAATGCTTCAGAACTTGAAGGGCGGCTTGACCTAGGTCTTGGTCGAAACATAAGAGGCGGTGTAAGTTTGGGCTTGAAAACGTGCAAAACGGGCTTCGGAAACGAGCCGGGTCAAGCGAGGCGTGTCGCGGTCGAGCGGGGCGGTCGACCGGTCGGTCGGGCTGGTGCTCGGGTCGTGCTGGCGGTCGGACGGTCGGACGGGATGATGGTCGGGCGCGCACGGGATGGTGAAAGGAGGTCGAGTCGGACGGGAGCCTTGGAGGCCCTGTCCGACCGGCTCGGTCGACCGGATGGGTCGTGGAGTTGGAGGAAGGTTGGGTCGGACGGGAGCCTTGGAGGCCCTGTCCGACCGGTTCGGTCGAGCGGTTGGTGTAGACATCCGGTTCTCGGCTGATTTGACACTCTTCACTAGAACGATCATATCTCCCATTCTACGTGGCCAAATTGCATGATTCCAATTGCGTTGTAAAGCTAACTCATGTAGGCATCGCGGCGAACTGGTTTGGGTGAAATCCATTGAGTAGAATGTTTTTGGGGCTCCTCCAAAGTAAATGATAGTGCATGAAGCTGCTTTGAGGACCTTTGCCTTTGTTTTGCTCCAAATTGCATCTTTTGACCTGAAATGACTCTTGGCACTATATATGCATAAAAACTACCTTTTAAAGCAAAAAGCCACGGTAAAACCATGCATAAAGTATATAAAAACGATGTAAAAAGGGTGTAAAATAGAGGTATATCATTAATCAAAGCCCCTCGGAGTAAACCAAGTGTTATCAAAACAAAAATTGGCAAGATGAAAGAGGCAGCCTAACCTGTGTGGCGCTGCATAATCGTCCGCGCCGATATCGACCTCATCGATCTCCTCCCCAGCAGCTCTGCTTTCCTTGACGTTAGCCTCCAGCTTTGCAATCACGGCGTCAAAATTCTGGGAGACCCCCTTCGTCTTCCGAACGTAGTCGAGCAATGCCTCATCGACCGCGATCTTGACAACAGCCTTCTCCACCGCTTCGCACTGGCCGACGAACTTGCCGAGACCATCCAGGCGAGGAGCATACCAGTCCTGCATGTCGTCGTAGACACGAGTGGCGATGCACTCAGCCTGCTTCTAGCGGGACTGTCGGAGACGGGAAGCCTCAGCCACAGCATTCTCTGTATCTCGGCGAGATTTCTCTTCGAGCTCCGCAACTTGGGCGCGCAACTTGGTCACCTCGTCCTGAAGGCCAGCTGCCTTCAGGATCTCATCATTCAGGACGCCAACCTTCCGCTCAAGGTCAGCCCTCTCCAGCTCAAGACACTCTATCCTTGCATCCTTCCCCTTAGATTGCTCGCACTGCAGCCTGCTAATCTCCTCCCGAGCCGCCTTCAGCATAGTGTCGTACTGCTGAATAATCGAAAAAAACTTCCCAGCAGCACTGACGAGATCCGCAGAACCATCGCAGAAGCCATCCTTCAGCTCGACCTTCTTGAGTGGGATTCCCCAATGAGGCTTCGGCTTACAACTCCATACCAACTCGGCGCAGAACTTCGGGTTAAGCATGAGAGGCACACCACCCGACCACACTATGGACACTGCGTCTGGATCTGGAGCCGCGGGATCAGCATGCTCAACCTTGGGACCCGACGGGCTCGCCCCAGTATCAAGACCAAAACGGCCTCCTGGTCGATGAGACGGATCCTCGCCGAGCTTGTCACCACCTCCTTGACGAGATGGGTCGTCACCACCAGGAGGAATGTCTTCCTCATCAAGCACGACCTTAGGTGTCGTCCCGGCAGCAGGCGACGTCTCCTTGGCCTTGGTCTCTCTCTCAAGCTTGGCCCTCTTCGCAGCCCTGCAAGAGCAACGTTACATTCGCAGCATTTACTAAGGCTTTAGTAGAGAATCAAACCCGTCCTAGGAAAACTTACTTCGTCCTCGAAGCAATCGAGGAAGTCGAACGCTTAGATGGATTACTCGGCCCAGCAGCCGATCTGGTCTCCCTCTCCTTCGGGGGGGAGTCGGATATAAGAATGGTGTCGTCAACGGCCACCGGAGTTCTCTTCTTAAGCACGATCTTCTTAGGACGACGAGACGGTTCAGCTGCCAAAACATATCACGGAAAAATCACTAACAAGCAAACACGCGACAGCTAATCCAAAGAAGGAAGAAGCAATCATGCCCTTACCAGTAGATGGAGTTGACGCGGGTTTGGTCCTCTCTCGCTTCCTCTTGTTCCTCTCCTCAAGTTCCGTGACAAAGTCAGCCCAGATGATCCGACTTCGATCCCGCAAGAGCTGAAACTTCCTCCTGAATGCAGTAGATGCTGGTCTCGGCACTACTCTCTCTGCGAGACAAAAACGAAAGGTTAGCACAAAAACAAAAACATCGGATGCCGAGGTAAAACCTATAAGCGATTTACCAGCTTCGTGAACCCATCCCGCAAAAACGTGGTCGGGGTCAAAATCCCCAATTGACGCGCTGTTTTTCTTGACAAAGAAATAATAGCGCGACCAATTGTGAATCTTGTCCCGGTGATTACCAAAGAAAATGTCGTGCTTCATTGTCGTGCAAAAGCGTCGGAAGTTTCCCTCTTTCGCACTAGCACGAAGATCGGTGACGCGCTCAAAGAGCTCCAGGTCAAAGGTAATCACGAGATGCTTAGTGAAAGCCCCGGTAAAAACCATATGGCGAACCATATGGCGAACCACGCCGTGAGTCAGCTGACTCATAGAAACGCCATGCGGGAAAGCATAATCCAGCAGGAGGCGAAAGATGGGAAACCGCACCCCCAAACTCCGTGAACCAGCACTCGTAGGCGCAGAACCATCCCGGCAGAGCATCGAACGGCCTCTGTTGGGCTGACGGAATCTGAATCTCCACAGCATCGGAGATCGAGCATCTCGACCTGAGTGCTGCGATAATTCCTTCATCAATCCAAGACCGACCATCGGCGGTCAAGGAGGTTGCCGGAGTGCGCGAAGGCATCTCGATGGTCGGCGGAAGACCCTCGAGCTCGACCTGATCCAGAACCGGCACTTCGTCCAGTTCTATCTCGGAATCCGCATCCGAGTCATCCTCCGGTATCCCGTCACGGTACCCAGAACTCTCGGAATCCTCACCCCACAAGGATGGAGCCTCGAAGTCATCGCGAACCCGGTGAGAAGAACCCTTAGTCTCAGACGCACTCTCCGCCGCCGCCGCTTCCTCCGCCGCCTTGCGACGACGTTCCATGATCCGACCGACTCGGACCGCATCCCCGAGAAAACCCGGGACTAGACTTGAGAGTGGGACGTCATCGTCGTCCCGCACGACAGCCTTCCATTTCCCTTTTCGGTTCGACGGATCCATCGCGCACCAACAGACGAGAATCAGAAGACGAAAAGCCAAAATTCGACGAAGAAAAACCCTATAAATTCTGACGAGAGGAAGGATCGAGACGAGAAGAGAAGAAATTCCGAGTCAAGAAGCAAGCAAATCTAAGGAATTGGCGAAACCCTAAGACAATTACCTTTTCTCTTTCAGGGCAGTTGAAGGCAATGAGCAGGCAAAAAAGGAATTAATGTGGAAAGGAAATCCGAACGGTCCCTTTAAGAGAAGTTTCGCGGCTTTCAAAAACTTCCCTTCCTTTTTCCCGCTTGGAAAAACCTAACGGGACTTGGGCCTTTTTTGCAAAATCTCAACCGCTGACCCACTTTTGCAGTTTTAATAAGATGCGCGAACGCGCGCATCGATGACGTGGCAACCCCACTCTTGACGGGATGCCCATTGAATAGCATAACATCTACCCCGACGAGCTGGTCCGACAAATGAAGCTAAACAGTTAAATCTCCTTGACGAGCCTATGTCAAGTTTGAGAAAAAGCACTAAAGCGCATGATCTTTTGCAGACAAGATGACGTCAACGTACTCTTTTCCCTTCTTATGGTTTTTATCCCAAACCGGGTTTTTCCATATCAAGGTTTTAACGAGGCGGTACGAATCTAAAGTCAATCGCATCGAAGACGAGGCATCTCGCACTTGTTACTAATAGCTCTTAGGCTCAACTCCCATTCATGAAGTTCGCCGAGATCAAACTGCATTTGACTCGCCAAACTGGGGGGGGACTTATTGTTAGGGGTGAAATGAGCACATTTCCCCGAGCCAATCGCAATGAGTAACAGCGCAAAAAGCCCGGCCCGTCTTCAGCCCTAGCCTCCTCACATAAATGGAAAGCCTTGAGGAGGAAGGTAATACTTTAAGCAAAAAGGAAAAAGCAACAGCCGCCGCTCGTAGAAAGGAAAGAAATCAAGAGAATAAGAAGATTTCCTTTATGATCAAGAGGAGAATATTCAGCAGAGAACCGCCTTAACTCAACTATATAAGGAGAGGTCTTCATTTCCTGAACAAAAAGTGACACAACCCGGCAAACACCTAAAGCATTCGCTCACTTTTTCTCTGTTTTATTCATCATTCGCATTACGTCTCGTCAAGGCTTGTTTGACGAGACGAACTCTTGTATTCAAACCTTCTTTCGAGTAAAAAATCCACGGTTTCCCAAATCTCCCATCCAAAGTATCTCGTCTTAAAAACAAGTGCTATTTCTGGAATCAACAGTACTCAAGAGCTTTTCACACATTTTCATCGCGATGATCGAACCTTAGACCGACTGCACAACAATCAAACAAGAACATGTACAATCAATCCTCAATTCACACCTCAATGAGCATATGTAATCTACTCCAGAACCCCTAATGTCGTCCGATACCACTTCTAAAACAACTTTCTGGTTCGCGGATGTTACATTATTAGATCTACTTTTGTTCTTAGAGATTTCAAGGAGAGGATCTCTCCTCCTTACCACAATTTGGAGAAGTTTTCTGAACCTTTGTCTTATATTTATGCTTTCTTCATCATCTTTTTGTGTTGTTACTTTGATTATGTCTGAGTAATTCACTTGTTAGGTCGTGGGTTTATCAAAGAGTCCATGCATTGTTTGGGTTCTAAATCAAATTAGGGGTTCATCATTATAGGTCTTCACCTTTGCTTGATCTTATTGCTGCATGCTTTTCTGATCAACTAGCATCAGATCTTAGGTAGACTTGAGCCACGGAAGTTCTGTATCATTCGCCTGAACTAGTATTTGGTGGGCAACACTTCATAGACTGCGGAAGTTGATCTATGCGGGGTTGTGAACAATTGTGACTTGAACGAATTAATGCTTGTTTAACAATCTAAGGACATTCCGAAAGATTAGCGATTAGGTTAGTTAACAAAGAGGTCGGAGCCACGGAAGTGGAATGATCTTACATCTGTGTTTTGAGTTCTAGACGGCACCCAATTAAGCCCCCTAATAAGTTGATTTAACCTAGTAATCATGAATCTCTGCGAGTCTCCCATTGCCTAGCGCTTTCGTACCTTGATCTTTTACTGCTTTTACATCGCTTTCAATTAGTTTAGTTAGCTACCTTACCAATCACAACCAAAACCCTTATCTTGTCCTAGCTAAATTGGAGTAGCATAACTTGTAGCGCATCTCTCTGCTCCTTGTGTTCGATAAACCCGTTACTACTCTCGATCTGTGCACTTGCAGAAAATGGATAGAAATTGGGAAAAGCTTATCCCGCATCAAGCTTTTTGGCGCCGTTGCCGGGGAGCATTACAGCTGCCTACAAGTTCTCAAGACTGATCTAGCCTAGGATTTTTAATTTCAGTACTTGCAAAATTAATTTTCAGTTTTTTTCTTTACATCTAAGAACATTCTCTATGTGTATTTCAGGTGAAAAATTTGAGCATAAGACTTTGAGATGAGTGACTCGGAGAGTCAGTCAGAAGATGAAAACGCTGCCTCAGCAGCCATGATGTTTGGACAACCGCAGGATCCACCGCTGAATGTACTCGGTGATGGCATACCCATGCGCCTAGACAAAGAAACTATGGGGGATTTTGACTCGGCCCCTACATTGCTTTTAAGCCGGAATCCTATTCATCCGCTGCTCCCGGAAGGAAGGGATTATGAGATCTCACCGGAAGTAATTGCTTTGGTAAAGCAAAACCAGTTCCAAGGATTAACTAAGGAGAATCCTTTAGAGCACATTGATGCATTTGAAAAAATATGTGGGACCATTAGTGCGGATGGAGCTCCCAAAGATTATTTGAAATGCAAACTTTTCTCCTTCACAATCAAAGGGAAAGCCATAAGATGCGTAAAATCCCTTCCAGCTCAGTCCATCACGACTTGGAAGGAATACAAAGGAGCATTCCTAGGACACTTTTTCACTAAGCAAAGGGCGAATTTGTTAAGGGAAAAGATTTCTAGTTTTCAACAAGGGCCGGTGGAGCCATTTTATGAAGCATTGGAGCGCTTCAAGGATTACACAAGAGAATGCCCGAACCATTGTTTTTCAGAAGGAAACCTACGGAACATTTTCTATAGAGGGATAGATAGGAAATGTCGATTCTCACTCGACACTGCAAGTAACGGAAACTTCATGACCAAGACAGTGATGGAAGCAAAGACTTTGATTGAGAATTTGGCATCCAGTGACAGTGACAACTTCATAGGGCATGAGAAGGCTGTTATAAATTCTAACCCAAGCCGAGAAGAGTATAATGAGATGAGAGCAATCATGGTAACAATATTGAGGAATCAGGAAAATGCAGTCAGTAATAGAGAGGGTTGTATGACTTACAACATCGATAGACAAAGATGTTTAGGAGATTTTGCACATGAATTCCAAGAAGAAGTTAATTTTGTTGGCATCAGAGATCAACACTTCAGGCGATAGCATAGAGATTCACAAGTGTGGAATGATGAGCCTTTACAATCCGAATATCAACAGAAAATCCAGAATGGAGAAAGATACCAGCAGTATGGGTATAGGCCGCAGAATGTCAGGCAAGGTGCATATGGAAGGAGCACCATGGAATCACGAGACAACCTTGACCCAATGATAAGTGAGCTCTTGGACTCACATCGGAAGCACTTGAATGAAGTTGAAGAGAAGCTGGATTTTATATGTAGGGACATGAATGAAAAATTTGACCTCATCGCTGCCGCCACAAAAAGTTTAGATTTCAAAATTGCTGAAATAGCCGGAACTGTTAAGAGGGAGATGGGAGTCCTTCCTGGAAGAGTAGAGATAAATCCCAGAGGTGAAAATGTTGCTGCCATATGATAGTAGGATTTTACTACGAATTAACCTATTAACACTATCATGTCGATGCAGTGTAAGAAGGTGTCAAATCCAAATGGGCGAGATGCTATGCAATCAGGACGTGTTCGAGTGAAGGTAAGTCAAGCCAAATGCAAGGGTGTGAATTCTAAACTATCAATCTAAACACAGAAATGGAAAATGCAAATACAAATGCAATTGTACTTCACGGCGTCCAGACGCGACGCTATCAAGTGAACAAAGGTAAAATGTAAAACGATAAACTATAAACCATAAGCTAGAATGAACAAATGCAACAAGATAAAAAGGACATAAGCTTTAAGATTTAAAATCAAATTAAACAAAGATCCTAAGAATGGGTGTTATGGATCAATGAAATTCCATGGTCAACACTATGGTGTTCAACAGAACTCAGACAGAGTTGTTCCCTTGGCTGCGAACTCGATAGCAAGCTAATCCACTCTCGTGGCAGAAGCTATCGAGTTGGTGTGTGTTCCTGACCCACTCTCATGGCGAAATCCACACCAACAAGCATTAGGAATCAGTTCGCAAATGCTAAAGTGCAATAAAAAACGCTAGTATCCTAGGTATGATATGCAAATTAAATTTCTTGTAAAAGCTGGTTCAGGCATTTCATCAAACACCTTCTGGGTGCTGAAATGCGTAGCTTCGGATTCCAAATGATCAAGAAGAAATCAGCATTAAGAATACTAATCAAGAAGGGAAACTATGAAATCAAGGCTTAAACACTCTAGGTAACCATGGTTCTTCACTAATCTAACCCATCCTTAAGAATCTAAGAAAACTACTTAGAAACCGACTTCATCAAGTCAAACTCGGAAAGCTGTAAAACTAGCATCAGAAGATAGACAGAAAGGAAGCAATCAAGTTCAAAGAAGGAAGCAAACACAAATTGATTAAAACTTAGAAGGAATCTGGAATGCCAATCAAGAACACTACAGAGGCGATTTTTTGTTTTTTGAAAGTTAAAAGCAGGAATAAAAATTCGACCCAGTGCAAAAGTGACATCACAAGGTTTTTATACTAAGTTGCAGAAAAAGGTAAAATAAGTCCCGCGCGTGTGGACTCGACGTCCAACTCGACGTGTATGTGTGGAATTCGTCGAGTGCTTCTAAAGGTTGCACCTTTGGCTCCGACTCGACTACCAACTCGACGTGTATGTCTGGTTCACGTCGAGTTCGTGTAAAGGCAGATCCTTATTCTGGACTCGATGAACTCGACGTGCATGTCTGGACCCCGTCGAGTGCGTATATGGACCCCGTCAAGTGCGCTTCCTTTTCTCCCAAGCAACAGGTTCTGGACTCCACTTCACCTCTCTGGTTCAGGCACTGATCCTCCACCTTCAAAACACCCTCCAATGCTCCAAATATACCTGAAAACAACTCCAAAAGCGACGAAACATGCAATGCTAATGCAAATGCTATGAAGTGTGGTAAGTGGATGCAAATGGAGATGAAACGTGACAAAGTGGTGTGATATGTATGCAAAAATGATGAATAAAGGATGCTGAAACAAGGCTAAATATGTGTACATCGACACCCCCAAACTTATCTTTTGCTTGCCCTCAAGCAAACAAACAAGAATAGTGAAATGGATGAGGTTTGAAAACGAACTGATACAACCAAAAATAACAAGAAAAAACGATTTGATATATGTCTAAGTTCACGGTTCTAAAATGCAGCAAGGTGAGAGCTACTTCTTTGAAAATCAGTTTCATGTTTAAAAAGATCTATCCAACTTCACAGTCAGTTAAACAATGCATTCCTATCAGTAAACCCCTTTGACATTTATTAAAGTGAACAATGAATCATAAACATGCAAATCAACAACTCATTTGGCTCAAGGTAAAGGTCAAGAGAAAAAGATGAGTTCTCAAAGTCATGAAACGGTATAAAGAACAGGGATCTCTCAGTAGAATGACAATGCTTTGGCAGAATGCTAAGAGTAATAACCAAGGATGATGCAAGAGCAGAACCTCTAGCTACCTAGCACCAACTCGACAGTGTCAACACCCGAACCCCATTAGAAACCAAGAACAACTCCTAACTACCCTTTGGGCTTTGCGCCCTCATGTGTAGCAATTTGCTCTTTTCTTCTTTTTCTTTTGTAAACTAGCCAAGGGAGAGGTGATCGTATGGTAACATCTAGCGGTTTGGGAATTCTATCACTAAGGGAACATTTTTCTTTCTTTTAACTAATTGAGGCAATTGCCTTCTTTTCTTTCACACTTAGAACCATTTTTCTTTTCTTAAACAGTTCCCAAACCTTTACTAGACCCTTTTGAAACACAAACCAACTCCCTTGCTTTAAAATAAAAACTTTTCTTTTCCCACTTTCTAGATATGAAACCGTAGCGTTCAAAACGTCACCCCCAAACTTAGCATGAAAATAAACCCAAGATCGAACTAGATACCTAGACAACCTACTCTTGCCGGTTTAAACTCAACACGTTCTGCTAAGCATGATCGAAACAAGGCCTCACAAGCACACACAAGAGTAATACGGGTTAGAAGAAAAAGGCTATAGTGTTCAGGGTGTGGGGAAAAAAAACTACCTGGACAAACAAAGAAGATAAACAGATGGGAAAAGATTGTCCAGATATGTATGCTATCCATGAGTTGCTTTCAATGCATGCAATGATATTTAAAAGTCAAGATTAAGGTTCAGATAAACAGGGATAGGCCTCAATTCGCAGCAGTGATCAAGTGAGATGTGCATGTCATGATGTGATCAAGTTAAACACAGTTTCTTTTTAAATGCTTCAATCTCACCCAAATGCATCAGAGAATCAAGAACCAAGGCACATATCATATCGCATGAGATGGTTATTTTACAAGGCTATATCAACAATGCAGCATGATTGTGAAACTATGTGATGCAATGCAGACTTAATCTAACAAATGTGAATGCAACTACATGAATATTTTTGAGATTTTTCGAATTTTTTTCAATTTTTAGTGGTTTTCTATGCCTTAGATGCATGCAGAATCAAGAGATGAAAAATTGAAATAAGAAAACAAAACACAATATCAAATGGCTCTCAGACCCTCCCCCAAACTTAAATTACGCAGTCCCTTGTGTAACAGAAGTCTAAGAGAAAGAATGAGAGAAAAGCAAAAGCAAGGACAATAAAACACAGGATGTGAAAAGAGGGGAGACGAAAGCAAAGGAGTCTCTTACCAAACCAGGTTAACTCGATCAAGTTAAATCGAGCTCGGCCGAGCTGATTTTTCTTCAGTGCCTCACTCGATCGAGTGTAGGAGCCCCGTTGTGAACTGGATTCCTTTGGCTCAAACCCTTATTCTGAAAAACTTAAACAGAAAAACACAACAAAACATATTAGATGAGCAATTTAAAGAAATATGTACAAGGATATCCATGGAACTTCCTCCCAAGTGAGCTTGTTTAAGGTCGCTAAGCTTGACCGTTCTTCCTCTGGCTAGTGGGGGTTGGAGTTAGGCCTGTCTTCAGGGGTGATGGTCAGAACCTTAGAGAGAAGCTCTTGTAGCTTCATCGGATCGTTCTGTATCTCGGGGCTGACGATAGCTCTGGCACTCGAGAAGGGTTTAGACCTTCCCGTGAATGTGATCTTATACTCAAGTTTCCCTTCTTTGAGTTCCATCGGTAGCATAATCACCGTAGACGGAGATGGGGTAGAGGTAACGGGTTTGGGTTCCTTGGTTCTTTTCTTTCTACCCTTGTGAACAGCCTGTGAAACCATCCTCACCCTCCCCTGTTGAGCCCTTCCTGGTGGCTCAGTGAACAATGCAAAAAGGCTTTCGCCATCAATGATTCCCGACTCATTCTCAACAGGCTCGGGAGGCGCAATATGCAGCTCGTTTTCATACTCAATAGTATCGGGAGTAATCACATTGCAGTCCAACTCCGCAGTTGTGATAGTCCCACAATACTCTGTAGAAAAACTCTTTACTGGATATGAGACTTGGCTGGTGGAGGATCACTAGCCTGTTTGGGAAATCGATGGAGGCTCCTGCTGTAGTGAGGAACGGGGTTCCAAGTATGAAAGGGACCTCCTTCTTATCAACCATATCCAGAACAGTGAGATCTGTGGGTATGGTGCAACTCCCAATCTTCAGAGGATAATCTAGGATAAGACCAAGTGGTGGTTTTGAGGAAGCATCTCCAAACATGATAGATGGACCAGGCTGCTTCATGAAGTGCTGGGCAGTCAACCTCTTAACCATACCAAGCGAAATCAAGTTGACACTAGCTCCAGAATCAACAAGCGCATCATCGAGCTGCAAATGACCAAGAGAGCACGGAATTGTGAATTTCCCCTGATCTTTGAGCTTGGGAAGGACTCTGCTTGGACAAGATGTTATAGGTTTAGAGACGGGTGGGATAAACGTTCTGGGTGCGGGTGAATGCTGACTCGATCGAGGCAGAAAATCATGGTGAGTAGGGGAACAAGTGTTGGACTCGATCGAGACTTCCTTCTGAACTCGATCGAGTGTAGTCTTTGAGACTGGTGAACAATCAACATCACAACCGTAAAGAAGTTGCGTAATCTCCTAAATGGCTCGTTCGTTCTCAGCAGCCTATTCTTCATCAGCGTTGAATTGGACGACATGGCAATGGTCCTTGGGATTCTGAATGGCCTTCCCAGGGAGTTGACCAGGGTGTTCTGTAGAAGAGGAGGCACGGTTGTTCTCAATGGTCGTAATCCTGGAGTTTAAGGAATCAAGCTTGCTGTTCATCTCCGCAAGCTTCTTACTTGTATCAATAACTCCATTAGCTTGACCTTGCAACAGCTGCTGTAACATGGCCCTCATGTCGGGTTCCTGAAGCTGTGGCGCTTGTACCTGCTAAGGAGCAAACCCTGGTGGTGCTCCCTGCTGCTGTCTAGGTTGATAGCCGCCCTGTTGGCTCACAAACTGTACTCGCGGAACGAACACTTGCTGCTGCTGAGGTTGACTCTGCTGCTGCGTAGGCTGACTCTGCGGTGTCTGTGGAGGATAGACATGATCCTGAGGATTGGCGACATTCGTACCTCTGTAGGACAGATTCGGGTTGGCTTTGTACGTGTAATAGCCTTTGTTGTAGCCACCCTGGTTGTTTTGGATGTAACTGATCTCCTCAGTTTGCTGGTCAACCTCCCCGTCTTGGACAGGAACAAATTCGTCTTCAGAGATGAAATGAACATGCTTCATAGTGGACTGAGCCTGAAGTAGCTTATCCAACTTTTCATTCAAGCCCTTCACTTCCTTTTTCAACTTATCATCAGACTCGACAGAGCTGCGGTTCGTGCGGTCGTACTCTTCGTTGTTGTTGCCATCTGATCGAGCTATGTTCTCCACAAGCTGCCAGCCGTCCTCAACGTCTTGGTTCAGGAAGTCTCCGTTGCTCGCGGTATCGAGCATCTGCCTGTATTTCGGGAGAACACCTCTATGCATAGTGCTGAGCAGGGACTCATTACTCAAACCGTGGTGTGGGCACTGACTCGTATAGCACTTGAAACGTTCCCAAGCCTCAGAAAACGTTTCACCATTCTTCTGGTGGAAGCTCGAGATGTCGCTACGGAGCTTAGCTGTCCTTCCCGTGGAGAAAAACTTCGCAAGGAACGCCTTCTTGCAGTCGTTCCAGGTTGTGATAGAGTTGTGGGGCAAGTTCTTCTCCCACTGGTGTGCCTTCTCCCCAAGTGATAGAGGGAAGAGGCGCAACTTGATGGCGTCCTCTAAAACACCATTAACCCGAGACAGGTTACAAAGCCGGTCGAACTCATCGAGGTGGTCTATAGGATCTTCGCAGGGCAAACCATGGAACATCTTATTCTGCACCAAATTGATCATTCCGAGCTTGATCTCGAAATTGTTGTTCTGCACCGGTGGAGGAACAATCCCCTGCCTCTGCGTATGTGCGTTTGGATCATCATCCGCTCCAATGGGTCTGACCGCTCGAGCGTCAGCCCCGCCATTACCCTGATGGTCATCCATGGCGTCTCTACACTGCACAGATTCTGTATGTTCTGCCTGATTCTCTGTTCTGACCCGTTCACGTAGGACCCTTTCAATACTGTTTCGACGGTTGATGTTTTCAATCAAAGGAAACAAGCTGTCACTGCCTTGCGATCGAGTTCGCATACAACCAGAGACTACCAACTCGACGTGGTACAGAGTCTGTCACGTCGAGTTCACACTGTAAGGTACCTGAGAAAACAGAGACAAAGGCAGAGAGAATAGGCAATTTTAATATATGGGAAACTGGAAATGAACTTGATCTTAAGTTACTCGAAATCCTAAATGTAGCAAACTAACACCAAATCGGCAACGGCGCCAAATTGATAGTAGGATTTTACTACGAATTAACCTATTAACACTATCATGTCGATGCAGTGTAAGAAGGTGTCAAATCCAAATGGGCGAGATGCTATGCAATCAGGACGTGATCGAGTGAAGGTAAGTCAAGCCAAATGCAAGGGTGTGAATTCTAAACTATCAACCTAAACACAGAAATGGAAAACGCAAATACAAATGCAATTGTACTTCACGGCGTCCAGACGCGACGCTATCAAGTGAACAAAGGTAAAATGTAAAACGATAAACTATAAACCATAAGCTAGAATGAACAAATGCAACAAGATAAAAAGGACATAAGCTTTAAGATTTAAAATCAAATTAAACAAAGATCCTAAGAATGGGTGTTATGGATCAATGAAATTCCATGGTCAACACTATGGTGTTCAACAGAACTCAGACAGAGCTGTTCCCTTGGCTGCAAACTCGATAGCAAGCTAATCCACTCTCGTGGCAGAAGCTATCGAGTTGGTGTGTGTTCCTGACCCACTCTCATGGCGAAATCCACACCAACAAGCATTAGGAATCAGTTCGCAAATGCTAAAGTGCAATCAAAAACGCTAGTATCCTAGGTATGATATGCAAATTAAATTTCTTGTAAAAGCTGGTTCAGGCATTTCATCAAACACCTTATGGGTGCTGAAATGCCTAGCTTCGGATTCCAAATGATCAAGAAGGAATCAGCATTAAGAATACTAATCAAGAAGGGAAACTATGAAATCAAGGTTTAAACACTCTAGGTAACCATGGTTCTTCACTAATCTAACCCATCCTTAAGAATCTAAGAAAACTACTCAGAAACCGACTTCATCAAGTCAAACTCGGAAAGCTGTAAAACTAGCATCAGAAGATAGACAGAAAGGAAGCAATCAAGTTCAAAGAAGGAAGCAAACACAAATTGATTAAAACTTAGAAGGAATCTGGAATGCAAATCAAGAACACTACAGAGGAGATTTTGTGTTTTCTGAAAGTTAAAAGCAGGAATAAAAATTCGACCCAGTGCAAAAGTGACATCACAGGGTTTTTATACTAAGTTGCAGAAAAAGGTAAAATAGGTCCCGCGCGTGTGGACTCGACGTCCAACTCGACGTGTATGTGTGGAATTCGTCGAGTGCTTCTAAAGGTTGCACATTTGGCTCCGACTCGACTACCAACTCGACGTGTATGTCTGGTTCACGTCGAGTTCGTGTAAAGGCAGCTCCTTATTCTGGACTCGATGAACTCGACGTGCATGTCTGGACCCCGTCGAGTGCGTATATGGACCCCGTCAAGTGCTCCTCCTTTTCTCCCCAGCAACAGGTTCTGGACTCCACTTCACCTCTCTGGTTCAGGCACTAATCCTCCACCTTCAAAACACCCTCCAATGCTCCAAATATACCTGAAAACAACTCCAAAAGCGACGAAACATGCAACGCTAATGCAAATGCTATGAAGTGTGGTAAGTGGATGCAAATGGAGATGAAACGTGACAAAGTGGTGTGATATGTACGCAAAAATGATGAATAAAGGATGCTGAAACAAGGCTAAATATGTGTACATCGACACCCCCAAACTTATCTTTTGCTTGCCCTCAAGCAAACAAACAAGAATAGTGAAATGGATGAGGTTTGAAAACGAACTGATACAACCAAAAATAACAAGAAAAAACGATTTGATATATGTCTAAGTTCACGGTTCTAAAATGCAGCAAGGTGAGAGCTACTTCTTTGAAAATCACTTTCATGTTTAACAAGATCTATCCAACTTCACAGTAAATTAAACAATGCATTCCTATCAGTAAACCCCTTTGACATTTATTAAAGTGAACAATGAATCATAAACATGCAAATCAACAACTCATTTGGCTCAAGGTAAAGGTCAAGAGAAAAAGATGAGTTCTCAAAGTCATGAAACGGTATAAAGAACAGGGATCTCTCAGTAGAATGACAATGCTTTGGCAGAATGCTAAGAGTAATAACCAAGGATGATGCAAGAGCAGAACCTCTAGCTACCTAGCACCAACTCGACAGTGTCAACACCCGAACCCCATTAGAAACCAAGAACAACTCCTAACTACCCTTTGGGCTTTGCGCCCTCATGTGGAGCAATTTGCTCTTTTCTTCTTTTTCTTTTGTAAACTAGCCAAGGGAGAGGTGATCGTATGGTAACATCTAGCGGTTTGGAAATTCTATCACTAAGGGAACATTTTTCTTTCTTTTAACTAATTGAGGCAATTGCCTTCTTTTCTTTCACACTTAGAACCATTTTTCTTTTCTTAAACAGTTCCCAAACCTTTACTAGACCCTTTTGAAACACAAACCAACTCCCTTGCTTTAAAACAAAAACTTTTCTTTTCCCACTTTCTAGATATGAAACCGTAGCGTTCAAAACGTCACCCCCAAACTTAGCATGAAAATAAACCCAAGAGCGAACTAGATAGCTAGACAACCTACTCTTGCCGGTTTAAACTCAACACGTTCTGCTAAGCATGATCGAAACAATGCCTCACAAGCACACACAAGAGTAATACGGGTTTGAAGGAAAAGGCTATAGTGTTCAGGGTGTGGGGAAAAAAAACTACCTGGACAAACAAAGAAGATAAACATATGGGAAAAGATTGTCCAGATATGTATGCTATCCATGAGTTGCTTTCAATGCATGCAATGATATTTAAAAGTCAAGATTAAGGTTCAGATAAACAGGGATAGGCCTCAATTCGCAGCAGTGATCAAGTGAGATGTGCATGTCATGATGTGATCAAGTTAAACACAGTTTCTTTTTAAATGCTTCAATCTCACCCAAATGCATCAGAGAATCAAGAACC
The DNA here is from genome assembly GCA_026724425.1 of Erythrophleum ivorense. NCBI lineage: Eukaryota > Viridiplantae > Streptophyta > Magnoliopsida > Fabales > Fabaceae > Erythrophleum > Erythrophleum ivorense. The sequence continues at coordinate 8,521,512 of JAIUCV010000066.1, read as the reverse complement.
AAGGCACATATCATATCGCATGAGATGGTTATTTTACAAGGCTATATCAACAATGCAGCATGATTGTGAAGCTATGTGATGCAATGCAGACTTAATCTAACAAATGTGAATGCAACTACATGAATATTTTTGAGATTTTTCGAATTTTTTTCAATTTTTAGTGGTTTTCTATGCCTTAGATGCATGCAGAATCAAGAGATGAAAAATTGAAATAAGAAAACAAAACACAATATCAAATGGCTCTCAGACCCTCCCCCAAACTTAAATTACGCAGTCCCTTGTGTAACAGAAGTCTAAGAGAAAGAATGAGAGAAAAGCAAAAGCAAGGACAATAAAACACAGGATGTGAAAAGAGGGGAGACGAAAGCAAAGGAGTCTCTTACCAAACCAGGTTAACTCGATCAAGTTAAATCAAGCTCGGCCGAGCTGATTTTTCTTCAGTGCCTCACTCGATCGAGTGTAGGAGCCCCGTTTTGAACTGGATTCCTTTGGCTCAAACCCTTATTCTGAAAAACTTAAACAGAAAAACACAACAAAACATATTAGATGAGCAATTTAAAGAAATATGTACAAGGATATCCATGGAACTTCCTCCCAAGTGAGCTTGTTTAAGGTCGCTAAGCTTGACCGTTCTTCCTCTGGCTAGTGGGGGTTGGAGTTAGGCCTGTCTTCAGGGGTGATGGTCATAACCTTAGAGAGAAGCTCTTGTAGCTTCATCGGATCGTTCTGTATCTCGGGGCTGACGATAGCTCTGGCACTCGAGAAGGGTTTAGACCTTCCCGTGAATGTGATCTTATACTCAAGTTTCCCTTCCTTGAGTTCCATCGGTAGCATAATCACCGTAGACGGAGATGGGGTAGAGGTAACGGGTTTGGGTTCCTTGGTTCTTTTCTTTCTACCCTTGTGAACAGCCTGTGAAACCATCCTCACCCTCCCCTGTTGAGCCCTTCCTGGTGGCTCAGTGAACAATGCAAAAAGGCTTTCGCCATCAATGATTCCCGACTCATTCTCAACAGGCTCGGGAGGCGCAATATGCAGCTCGTTTTCATACTCAATAGTATCGGGAGGCGCAATATGCAGCTCGTTTTATGGGGCAAGTTCTTTTCCCACTGGTGTGCCTTCTCCCCAAGTGATAGAGGGAAGAGGCGCACCTTGATGGCGTCCTCAGAAACACCATTAACCCGAGACAGGTTACAAAGCCGGTCGAACTCATCGAGGTGGTCTATAGGATCTTCGCAGGGCAAACCATGGAACATCTTATTCTGCACCAAATTGATCATTCCGAGCTTGATCTCGAAATTGTTGTTCTGCACCGGTGGAGGAACAATCCCCTGCCTCTGCGTATGTGCGTTTGGATCATCACCCGCTCCAATGGGTCTGACCGCTCGAGCGTCAGCCCCGCCATTACCCTGATGGTCATCCATGGCGTCTCTACACTGCACAGATTCTGTATGTTCTGCCTGATTCTCTGTTCTGACCCGTTCACGTAGGACCCTTTCAATACTGTTTCGACGGTTGATGTTTTCAATTAAAGGAAACAAGCTGTCACTGCCTTGCGATCGAGTTCGCATACAACCAGAGACTACCAACTCGACGTGGTACAGAGTCTGTCACGTCGAGTTCACACTGTAAGGTACCTGAGAAAACAGAGACAAAGGCAGAGAGAATAGGCAATTTTAATATATGGGAAACTGGAAAACAACTTGATCTTAAGTTACTCGAAATCCTAAATGTAGCAAACTAACACCAAATCGGCAACGGCGCCAAATTGATAGTAGGATTTTACTACGAATTAACCTATTAACACTATCATGTCGATGCAGTGTAAGAAGGTGTCAAATCCAAATGGGCGAGATGCTATGCAATCAGGACGTGATCGAGTGAAGGTAAGTCAAGCCAAATGCAAGGGTGTGAATTCTAAACTATCAATCTAAACACAGAAATGGAAAATGCAAATACAAATGCAATTGTAATTCACGGCGTCCAGACGCGACGCTATCAAGTGAACAAAGGTAAAATGTAAAACGATAAACTATAAACCATAAGCTAGAATGAACAAATGCAACAAGATAAAAAGGACATAAGCTTTAAGATTTAAAATCAAATTAAACAATGATCCTAAGAATGGGTGTTATGAATCAATGAAATTCCATGGTCAACACTATGGTGTTCAACAGAACTCAGACAGAGCTGTTCCCTTGGCTGCGAACTCGATAGCAAGCTAATCCACTCTCGTGGCAGAAGCTATCGAGTTGGTGTGTGTTCCTGACCCACTCTCATGGCGAAATCCACACCAACAAGCATTAGGAATCAGTTCGCAAATGCTAAAGTGCAATAAAAAACGCTAGTATCCTAGGTATGATATGCAAATTAAATTTCTTGTAAAAGCTGGTTCAGGCATTTCATCAAACACCTTCTGGGTGCTGAAATGCCTAGCTTCGGATTCCAAATGATCAAGAAGGAATCAGCATTAAGAATACTAATCAAGAAGGGAAACTATTAAATCAAGGCTTAAACACTCTAGGTAACCATGGTTCTTCACTAATCTAACCCATCCTTAAGAATCTAAGAAAACTACTCAGAAACCGACTTCATCAAGTCAAACTCGGAAAGCTGTAAAACTAGCATCGGAAGATAGACAGAAAGGAAGCAATCAAGTTCAAAGAAGGAAGCAAACACAAACTGATTAAAACTTAGAAGGAATCTGGAATGCAAATCAAGAACACTAAAGAGGCGATTTTGTGTTTTCTGAAAGTTAAAAGCAGGAATAAAAATTCGACCCAGTGCAAAAGTGACATCACAGGGTTTTTATGCTAAGTTGCAGAAAAAGGTAAAATAGGTCACGCGCGTGTTGACTCGACGTCCAACTCGACGTGTATGTGTGGAATTCGTCGAGTGCTTCTAAAGGTTGCACCTTTGGCTCCGACTCAACTACCAACTCGACGTGTATGTCTGGTTCACGTCGAGTTCGTGTAAAGGCAGCTCCTTTTTCTGGACTCGGTGTGCAACTCGACGTGCATGTCTGGACCCCGTCGAGTGCGTATATGGACCCCGTCAAGTGCACTTCCTTTTCTCCCAAGCAACAGGTTCTGGACTCCACTTCACCTCTCTGGTTCAGGCACTAATCCTCCACATTCAAAACACCCTCCAATGCTCCAAATATACCTGAAAACAACTCCAAAAGCGACGAAACATGCAATGCTAATGCAAATGCTATGAAGTGTGGTAAGTGGATGCAAATGGAGATGAAACGTGACGAAGTGGTGTGATATGTATGCAAAAATGATGAATAAAGGTTGCTGAAACAAGGCTAAATATGTGTACATCACCATAACCCTAAGGAATGGGAAGGAATATGAACCACCAGCCTACCCTGAGGAAGAATTAACCCCAGCCAGAAAAGATAAACCTTTAGAGTATGTTATAATTGGAGATGGAGAAGAGCCACCTAAAGAAGTACGGGTGCGCACAGAACCAGGAATTCAAGAACAAGATATTGACCCACCAGTCATACCAAAGGTTTATGAACCAAAGCTTCCATACCGCAATGTTCTTAACCAGCCAAAGAAAGAGAAGGAGCAAGCCAAGCTTAAGGATCTAGTTAGCCAGCTGACAGTCAGGTTATCATTCGTAGATGCTTGCCATATCATACCGTCTCTAAATAAGTATATGAAGGCTATACTTACAAGCAATGTCAGTCTAGAAGAAGGAGCTATGATGATCACCAAAGAGTGCAGTGCGATCCTCCAGAACATAATGCCGGAAAAACTTGATGATCCGGGAAGTTTTGTTCTAGCTTGTGAGATTGGAGGAACACTTTTCGACCGGGCTCTTTGTGATTTGGGATCAAGCCTCAATTTAATGCCCTATTCAGTAGCAAGACTACTAGGAATCACAAACTTTAAACCTACAAAAATCTCTCTTGTTTTTGCAGATCGATCCGTTCGACGCCCCATAGGAGTTGTCTTGGACGTAATCATTGTTGTATGAGGATGCAACATTCCAGCCGATTTTGTGGTCCTGGAATTGGAGCATGAACCCAAGGATCCTATAATCCTAGGACGCCCCTTTTTAGCCACTGCCGGAGCAATGATAGATGTGAAGAATGGGAAGATTGACCTTCACTTGGGAGATATTGTTATGAACTTCGAAGTCAACAGAACGATCGATAAACCTACAATGGATGGTCAAACCTTTTGGATTGGAGAGATAACTGAGGCAAAAGAAGAGATATTGGAGGATATGTTGCTTCATGATCCTCTTGAATTAGCTTTAACCCGAGCTGAAGAAGAGTTGGGTTATGCAGAAAGAGAAGCAGAAGGCTTAGGCAAATTCATGGATTCGGTCGAAGCATACAAAGAACTAGTGGCATACACGGATTTGAAGGGAAGTAAAGAGGAGGAAGCCAAAGCAGAGAAACAAAAGCCAGCTCCTCAGCCAAAACCAGACCCATGGTGCCCCTTGAGAGCACCAAAAACAGACCTAAAACAACTCCCTGTTGGGCTGAGGTATGAATATCTAGGTCCAAATGAAACTTATCCTGTGATAGTAAATTCCGGACTAACAGATGAGGAGACCGCTTTACTCGTACACGAACTGAGAAAGCACAGAAGGGCCCTCGGTTATTCTTTGGATGATATAACAGGAATCTCACCAAACCTCTGCATGCATAGAGTCATCTTAGAAGACGGATCCAGCTCATTAATTGAACATCAGAGGCGGCTTAACCCAAACCTCATGGAAGTAGTCAAGAAGGAAGTAATGAAACTTTTGAATGCAGGGATAATTTACCCAATCTCCGATAGCAAATGGGTTAGTCCAGTACACGTAGTACCAAAGAAAGGAGGGATCACAGTTATTAAGAATGAGCAAGATCACGAGCTAATTCCTACCAGGACGATAACAGGACACCGGATGTGTGTCGATTACAGGAAGCTTAACTCAGCAACCCGAAAAGATCATTATCCTTTACCATTCATAGATCAAATGCTTGAGCGCCTTGCTAATCATCAATATTACTGCTTTCTTGATGGATATTCAGGATTTGTCCAGATACCAATACATCCGGATGATCAAGAGAAGACAACCTTCACATGTCCGTATGGCACCTTAGCCTATAGAAGAATGCCCTTCGGTCTATGCAACGCACCAGCCACTTTCCAAAGATGCATGATGTCCATATTCACTGACTTTATAGAGGAAATCATGGAAGTATTCATGGACGACTTCTCAGTATATGGTTCATCCTTTAAGGCATGCCTAGCAAATCTTGGAAAAGTTTTGCAGCGATGTGAAGACAAACACTTAGTTCTCAATTGGGAGAAATGTCACTTCATGGTCAGAGATGGGATTGTCCTCAGGCATCGAATCTCAGAAAAAGGAATCGAAGTAGACAAAGCCAAGATTGAAGTCATGACAAACTTACAACCTCCAAAGAGTGTAAAGGATATAAGGAGTTTCCTAGGCCACGCCGGATTCTACAGGAGGTTCATCAAAGATTTCTCAAAGATAGCAGGACCATTGACACGACTGTTATGCACGGACATCACATTTGAATTCACGGATGAATGTCATGCCGCTTTCACCAAGATCAAGGAGGCCTTAGTTAGCGCACCAGTTGTCCAGCCACCAAATTGGGAACAACCCTTTGAGATCATGTGTGACGCCAGCGACTATGCAGTAGGAGCAGTGCTTGGACAACGAAAGGATAAGAAGCTACATGTCATCTACTATGCTAGCCGAACTCTAGATGAAGCACAATGCAAATATGCAACCACAGAGAAAAAACTCCTTGCCATAGTCTTTGCATTCGAGAAATTCAGATCTTACTTGGTAGGCTCCAAAGTAATAGTTCATTCTGACCATGCCGCACTGCGATATTTATTGTCTAAAAAGGATGCAAAGCCAAGGCTTTTAAGATGGATATTACTCATCCAAGAGTTTGACCTCGAGATAAAGGACAGAAAAGGTGCAGATAACGGAGTGGCGGATCACCTTTCACGCATGAGAGTTAATGAAACCATGCCATTGGATGACAGACTGCCTGAAGAAACTGTTTACGCGGCCCAAGCTACAACCAGGCCTCATCCGTCAAGCCATCCCAAACCGAAGCCAAGAATTTCATCAGCGAACACTCCATGGTTTCGCCACATTGCAAACTTCCTTGCAGCAGACCATCCACCCCCACAATTCTTTGGCAACAGAAAGAAGAAATTTCTCCGTGACATTAGACGGTATTTTTGGGATGAACCTTATCTTTATAAAAAATGTTCTGATGGTATGTTTCGTAGGTGTATCCCAGAGGAAGAGATGGAGGGAATATTATTCGCCTGCCACAGTTCCTGCTATGCCGATCATTTCGCCACTTACAAAACAGTTTCTAAAGTACTTCAAGCAGGATTCTGGTGGCCGACCATGTTTAAAGATGCCCACGCCTTCATATCCCGATGTGATGCATGCCAAAGAATGGGAAACATAAGCAAAAGAAATGAGATGCCACAAAATTTCATTCTAGAAGTAGAAGTCTTCGACGTGTGGGGAATAGATTTCATGGGACCTTTCCCGACATCTTTTGGTGACCAATACATTCTCGTTGCAGTGGACTATGTTTCGAAATGGGTGGAAGCAATAGCAAGCCCGACCAATGATGCTCAAGTTGTTATCAAGATGTTCAAATCTATCATCTTCTTGAGATTTGGAGTACCAAGGATTCTCATTAGTGATGGAGGATCTCACTTTATCAACAGGATTTTCGCCAACCTTTTGAAGAAGCATGGAGTGACACACAAAGTTGCTTCACCATATCATCCTCAGACTAGTGGCCAAGTGGAAATCTCAAACAGAGAACTTAAAAGCATCCTACAAAAGACTACAGGAAAGACTAGAAAGGATTGAAGTGCCAAGTTAGATGACGCTCTATGGGCGTACCGCACTGCTTTCAAAACCCCACTAGGCACAACCCCTTTCCACTTAGTCTATGGAAAAGCCTGTCACCTCCCTGTTGAGTTAGAATATAAGGCGGCATGGGCAGTCAATGAGCTAAACTTCAACCTCAAAACAGCAGGAAACAGCAGGAGAAAGAAGACTCATACAACTCAATGAGCTTGATGAGATCCGCCACCTTGCATATGAGAATGCGAAGATATACAAAGAAAGGACCAAAGCTTTCCATGACAGGAAGATCATACCAAAGACATTCGCACCAAATGATCAAGTCCTCCTTTTCAACTCACGTCTAAAACTTTTTCCCTGGAAGCTTCGTTCTAGATGGTCAGGACCATTCAAAATCAAAGAAGTTCGGCCATATGGAGCAGTTGTGCTATTAAATCCATCCGGAGGCGAATTCACAGTCAATGGGCAAAGACTTAAACCGTATCTAGCCAATACAGAGACATCACAAGAAGTCCGAATCGCTTTGGACGATCCTTCACCAGTCTGAATCACAAATGGTCAAGCTAAAGACCTTAAACAAGCGCTGTATGGGAGGCAACCCACAAGTTTTACTCTCCTCTTTTACTTTTTGTTTTAGTTTAATGGTTTTTGTTTTGCTTTTGAAGTTTTGGATACAGAGATTTGAGAATCTACCATGCAAATTGAGAAAAAACCTCGGAAGATGAAGAAAGGAGTAATTGTCCCTCCAAACATTAACAATGAATGTGGCAAGGAACAACCATGTTCATATATCCGTTTGCTCCAGCACAACAGCATATCCCACCTATGCCTCACCTTCGGCGGACTTCAAGAGCCTTTACCATGGACGCATGGTACTTGATCATCTACGCCGGGATACAAGCCATTGCTTTGGAGTTCATTCTAACGCAACATGGGACATAATTTACCAAACTTATCAACGGACAAGGACAGCAACATACCACCAATAGGTCATTTCTTCATGGACTTAATGTCTAATCGGGTTACATCTTTCCTCTCATTCACAAAACGCCTTACTACCTCTTTCTTTTACCTCCCTTAATCGGATTTGCTTTCACCGAGACGGTGCAAGTTAAGTCTGGGGGGGATTGTCGGTACTAATGCGTTTGTTCATGTCTTATCTTCATCTTATATCTATTTCTCTTATCAACCTTTTTCAAAACTTCTGTTTTATTGAGTCAAAACCTTAGTTGGAAGTTATGATCTATCTCTATGATTCTCCGGTGTTGTGCTAACAATCTATGACCCTAGAGCGGACATCAGTTGCAGACATAAGCCTAACAGAACCTCTAATGGTGGATCGACCTACCGACTTGGCAACATTTCTAAGGTACCCGGACAATCTAACGTTAACTCCGCCCTAATCAACTTAATTTTTCTTGTCAAGGGACTTGGCATACATATGAGTCGTTCCTCACTTGATCTCAAAAGGGTGTGTCCAATACAAAGTGCAGTTCTCCTCTCTCTCAGAAAAATGAAAATCAAAAGCTTTTAAGCACAAGGAAAACGAGTAAGCAAGAGGAATGCATACGTCTGCACCTTCTTGTCTTATGGAGACCTACCAAAAACAAGGAAAAAGCAAAAGCCTATCCTATGTTATTCCCCAAAAGAAACAGAAAGGGAAGAAGGATCGATAGAAAAAATAAAATGATACCCTAGAAAAGTAGGGAAAGATCGATCCTTCAAAAGAAAAGAGAGAGGAAAATAACTCAAAAGCTTCAAAAAGGACTATCCTGGAGAGACTCAAGTGGGTAACAACAAGTGCTTAATGATCGATATTCCCTTGATAAAGACCGCACGTTTTAAATTTATGCAAGGAGTTAACAATGGAAAGTCTGGAATGCTAGATGAGACTAGTTGAGTTTGGTATGGTTCGCTAAGCTTGCCGAGCATTATGTGAAGCTAGTATAACATTGGTTATGTTTTTACTGGAATACAGGAGAGGAAGCCACCACAGGTTTCTCAAAAAAGGATAAGGAGTTTCTACGTTTTCAAACCTCTTTCTCTGATTTGGATTCTATTTGCTTGAGGACAAGCAAAGATCTAAGTCTGGGGGAGTTGATATACCTCTATTTTGTACCCTTTTATATGGTTTTACTATGCTTTTTATAAGGTTTTTAAAGGCTTTTTGATCTAAAAAGGTAGTTTTTGTGTATTTATAGTACTAAGATTTTAAACAGGTCGAAAGATGCATTTTGGAGCAAAACCACAGGATTTGGACTTTATGCCGCACCGCGACACAGCATCAACTTTGGAAGAGCCCCAAAAACATTCTACTCAATGTATTTCACCAAAACTAGTTTGTTGCGATACCTACATGAGTTAACTTTCCAACGCAATTGGAATCATGCAATTTGGACGTGTAGAATGGAAGATATGATCATTTCAATGAAGAGTGTCAGATCAGCCGAAAACCGGACATCAACAACACCGTCGACCAAGCCGGTCGGACAGGGACTCCAAGGCTCCCGTCCGACCTGACCGTCCTTTATCGCACCAACGACACCGGTCGACCAAGCCGGTCGGACAGGGACTCCAAGGCTCCCGTCCGACCCGATCTTCCTTCACGACGACGACCAATCCGGTCGACCGAGACCGGTCGGATAGGGACTCCATGGCCTTCGCCCGACCCGACTCTTCTTCATCATCCCGTGCGCTTCGACCGCCCAGGTCAACCCGACCACCATCCCGACCGACCGGTCGACCGCCCCGCTCGACCGCCGCCTTTCCCGCTCGACCCGCCTTAGCCGACTAAGGCCTGTTTTGCGCGTTTTCGCGATTGACTCGGCCCGTTAATCTAATCTCGACCCCTGGAAGACCTAGCACTATAAATACACCTTTTTAGCCTCTCTAGAAAAGAGAGCCGCATTGTATTAGAGTTTATTAGATCTACTTTTGTTCTTAGAGATTTCAAGGAGAGGATCTCTCCTCCTTACCACAAGTTGGAGAAGTTTTCTGAACCTTTGTCTTATATTTATGCTTTCTTCATCATCTTTCTGTGTTGTTACTTTGATTATGTCTGAGTAATTCACTTGTTAGGTCGTGGGTTTATCAAAGAGTCCATGCATTGTTAGGGTTCTAAATCAAATTAGGGGTTCATCATTATAGGTCTTCACCTTTGCTTGATCTTATTGCTGCATGCTTTTCTGATCAACTAGCATCAGATCTTAGGTAGACTTGAGCCACGGAAGTGCTGTATCATTCGCCTGAACTAGTATTTGGTGGGCAACACTTCATAGACTGCGGAAGTTGATCTATGCGGGGTTGTGAACAATTGAGACTTTAACGAATTAATGCTTGTTTAACAATCTAAGGACATTCCGAAAGATTAGCGATTAGGTTAGTCAAAAAAGAGGTCGGAGCCACGGAAGTGGAATGATCTTACATCTGTGTTTTGAGTTCTAGACGGATCCCAATTAAACCCCCTAATAAGTTGATTTAACCTAGTAATCATGAATCTCTGCGAGTCTCCCATTGCCTAGCGCTTTCGTACCTTGATCTTTTACTGCTTTTACATCGCTTTCAATTAGTTTAGTTAGCTACCTTACCAATCACAACCAAAACCCTTATCTTGTCCTAGCTAAATTGGAGTTGCATAACTTGTAGCGCATCTCTCTGCTCCTTGTGTTCGATAAACCCGTTACTACTCTCGATCTGTGCACTTGCAAAAAAGGGATAGAAATTGGGAAAAGCTTATCCCGCATCAGTGCATCACCACCAAGGTAATGCACGGCCAACTCTACCTGGTACTTCTCTGGACACCTGACCGAAAGGAAGTTCCGCTTCAGTCTCTGCCGCCACTCATCGGCCTCCTCAGGCCCAACTCTGCCCTTAAAGGAAGGCGTACCAATCCTCTGCATCTCCCTCATCATCTCTAGATACGGCGGATGCCCTATAACCGCATTCCCATGCTGCCCAATAACTGCAGCACCATGCTGCCCAACAAACGCGCCCTGCTGCGCCCCGGCCACCGGAGGAACACCCGACACGACGCCTGCTGTGGAATCGCTTGTGGAAGACGTGCCAAAAGCTGCGTCAGTAGACCCATCATCAGGTCATCACGACCCGGAGCAGCACCCGCAACTAGGGCTGCCCCCTGAGCCAGAACAGCACCCCCACCCGGGCCCACCCCAACACCCGCGCCACCACCGGCGCCCACACTGGCCTCACCCGCCACAGAAATGGACTGAGTCACTGACGCTGTCGCCACACTAGGCTCTGCACTCTGTGCTGAATCTGTCGGCGCCCCACGACCACGGCCTCTGCCACGGCCTCTACGTGACCTCTACAACGACCTCTAGCACTTGTATCTATCTCACTGCACTTGAAAAGCATAGTAGATGAGCAACTAGACAAACACAAAACAGAACTACAAACACAACTCACCGCGGAACACTGGAAGGCCGCGGAGGATGATACTAGACTACTAACTGACTAAAGTACACTTAATCAATTAAACACATAGTCCAGTTCACCCAATACTAACAGTCCTAATACCGTATTCGCTCTGATACCAGAATGAAACAACCAAGTTTTTTTTTTAAAAAAAAAATATTAATCAAGTGCGGAAAACTCAATTAAATTAAACCAATAAAATAATTAAATCAAACAATAATATTCAGTTCAACTTCCAAAAATAATAAGTCATAACTCTAACAACCTAAACACCAGGTTTGCAAAACAAATAACTCAAAACCATAAATAATCCTAACAAACTAAAAACGGTTTTGATAGCCAACACAGAAGAAGCATCAACAACATCCTATCATCCTCTTCATCCTTCGGCCTCATTCCGCGGTCAAACATTTCTTTTACTTGCATCACAATACGAAAGAGATGCGTAAGTATTATCATAAATAATTAGTGAGTCGATCATACCGCCTACAGGCCAATTACGCAAAACACCAGACAACAGCAATAAACAACGACACATAAACAACACAGCAAAAACCGCAGAAATAGTACTCGTGTCGACCGACAAACCCACCGTGTCGCTCAACACTCCCAGCGAGGTGTCGACCGACACACGCAAAGTGTGTCGCTCGACGCTAGCTCATCGGTGTCGACTGATATACCTCTATTTTGTACGCTTGTCATACGGTTTTACTATGCTTTTATAAGGTTTTCAAAGGCTTTTTGATCTAAAAAGGTATTTTTTGTTGATTTATAGTACTAAGAGTCTAATCAGGTCGAAAGATGCATTTTGGAGCAAAACGACATGATTTGGACTTTATACCGCTCCGCAACACAGCATCAACTTTGAAGGAGCCTTCAAAATATTCTACTCAATGGGTTTCACCAAAGCAAGTTTGCCGCGATGCCTACGTGAGTTAGCTTTGTAATGAAACTTGAATCACTAAGTTTGGCCGAGTAGAATTGGAGATATGACGATTATAGTGAACATATATTCGAAAGAGCTTTATCGGATTGCATCAAAACATCAAACGGGAAGCAACGGCATGGACACTTAAACTCAACAGATTTCAATGAAACTCGGCACCAAGATAGCCAGATGAGTTAGTGTTCCAATGCAGTTGGAATTATGCAATTTGGACTAGCAATTTAGAAGATATAACGTTTTAACTGAAGACTGGTCCAGACGAGTCAAAACCGGACAACATCAGCCATCCGACGTCCCGCTCGACCGCGCCCGGTCGGACAGGAGCTTTAAGGCCCTTGTCCGACCCGACCTTCCTTCACACCATCCATGTCCCGCTCGACCGCGCCCGGTCGGACAGGAACTTTAAGGCCCTCGTCCGACCCGAGTTTTCTCCACCACTCGATACGCGCTCGACCGTCCCGCACGACCAGACAAACATCCCGACCGACCGCTCGACCGTCCCGCTCGACCGACCATCACCCCGATCAACCCAACTCGGCCGACAAAGGCCCAGCTTTCCCGATTCCGCGATTTTCTCGGCCCGTTTACCTAATCTCGACCCCATGAAGAACTAGGACTATAAATACACCTTTTTAGCCTCTCTAGAGAAGAGAGCCGCATATTGTATCACAGTTTTACACTCTTCCTTTTTTTCTTAGAGATTTCTAGGAGAGGGTCTCTCCTCCTCACTACAATTTGGAGAAGATTTCTAAACCTTCTATCCTATACTATGTTTTCTCCATCCCTTTTTGTTGTTACTTTGAGTAATTCACTTGTTAGGTTGCTAGGGTTACTAATTCAATGAGTTGTTTGCTTGATCTATGATTTCGATGAACTGTTAAGGATACCTTTAGAGTCTTTGTCTCGTTTTGTTCACTTACTAATGCTGATTTCTTTACCGCGCATCTAGCAATCCGATCCTAGGTTGATTTGAGCCACGAAATTGATGTATCATTCGCCGGATCTATTCTTTGAAAAGCTAGGTTTCTTAGACTGCGAAAGTTTATTTACTAAGCCTAGTGAACTATATCCGAACTTGCTCGATTTAATGCTTGATTAACTATCTAAGGACATTCCAAAAGTTTAGCGATTAGATAAGTTATCATAGGAGTCGGAGCCACGACAGTGGAAAGACATAATTTCGTGTTTTGTGTTCTAGACGGATTTACCATCCCATCATCCCTAAATCGATTTATATCTATCATCGAACTTGATCATTGCGTGCTTCTCTGTGAATTAGCCCCTAATCACCTAACGCTTTTCCCTTATTGCTTTACAACCTCACGATCCCTAGTTTTCTTATTTAGTTATTAGTTCACCAATCAAACATCCCATACTTTGTTCTAGCTTGATCCGAAATCTATAGTTTCAAAGTGTATTCATTCTAGCCAGTCCTTGTGTTCAATAACCCGTACTTCTACGATCTGTGCGCTTGCAGGATTTTAAAAGTGGGTAAAACCTGACCACCCATCATCGACCGACACCAAAAAACCATCATCGAGCGACGACTCAAGCACAGGAACACGAAATCACTGGGATTCAACCCCCATAAACAATCAAATATTCGAAAATCACATAAACAACTCAAGAACACAACATAAACTCAACAACTCAAGAAATCTCTAGTGATTCACGGATCTACGATCACGCACTCACCTTAGAACGGATTGAACAAGGGAAAGGAAGATGGAACATTGAACAACAGCCACAAATCACCACAAAACTCTAGAAATCTCCACAAAATCGCCTCCCTTTGCCTCTGGAACTATTCACCTCGAAAACTGTGCCTTCTCACGCGGCTACAGTGTTTTTATTCGCAAAATAGGGTTTCCTCGCGCTAAACCGAACAAAAACAGCCGACTTAAATCGAACCGGCCGAATTCTGCATAACCGACAGAACCGCGCCAAATTCGATCAAACCGGAATCGATTTCTCGATAACCGGTCGTTACACACATTGAACGAGAAAATCGACGTGTACAGCTTTGGTGTGGTTCTCATGGAGCTGGTTTCAGGGGAAAAAGACTTTGTGCTTTAATCGGCCACTATCTCAAAGTCTTTTGGTGAATCACTTAGGATCTGCTCTGAGAGAGAATCGGTTGAGTGAAGTTAAGAGGGTGGTAAACGCAGAGAATCACGTAGAGCTTTATCAAGCAGCTTTGTTGGCGATCAGGTGCACCAGAGTCAAAAGAGAGGAGAGACCAGATTTGAGACAAGTAGCAGCAGAGCTTCAAGGTTTTTAGAGCTCTTGGAGAAGAAGACGTGTCGGGTCCATCTCTATCCGGGTTTGAAATTGAAGAAAGTAACTGATATGTCCTTTGGATGAAGGTTAACCAAAGGACATATCTATATCTATATCTTGTTTCTTTGTTGTCTTCTTGTGTGTGTGTGTGTGTGTGTTATCATGGACATTCCTTTGTCACTTATCCTAGACATACACTTGATGTGATAGTTGAATAATTAACATACACTTACAAATTAATTAATTAACCGATGTTTTGTTATGCAAGACTTGTCAATTTTAAAATCAATCTACCAATAAAACAAACCAATTATTACAAATCAAAACTCATTCAAAGTTTAACATAGAAATGTTGATTAATTAATTTGATACACCATATCGAAGATGGTGTATAGCACACAGACGCAAGAAATCTACTAACGGAAGACTTGTAAGAAGCGTTATATCAAAGAAACATCTCATATGAAGAGTTTTTATCTTACAAATCAGAGAAGAGTTTTCATGTAATTAGATTTTAAACTCATGAGATGGAGATGGATTCAGATGGAGCAGAGAAAGAGAGCAATCAAGTTTTTAACACCAATAAGCAAACATCATTTTAAAGAGTAACACACAGAGCAGAGAGAGAGCAATCACGAGTTGCGTATGGAGCTGAAGATTATAGAGTTACCTGTAAGTTGCTAAGAGAGAGAGCAATCACTTCTTCTGTCTACTTCTTTGCTAAGTCTTCTGCAAATTTGTCAAAACTTTTGCTAAGTTTTGAATTTGTTTTCTCAAAAAGAAGGAAAAGAATTCGAAACTATAGCCAATTCAAAGAAAGAAAAAAAGAATCCTTAACATGAGAAATGCCATAGAACTCTACGTTGATTCGCATTCTCATCCTCAACTATAACAACAACTCTAACACAGGTGACTCACAATTATCATAGGTTACACCACAAATTATCAAGTTCAAATTGTAAACCAGAAAACCAGATTCGTCATTTATCACAATTCACAAGTGAAACCCCAAACCCAAAAACAAAGTAACTCGAAATCACTTCAAGTGAGAGTCTTTTTACCTCGAATTCACTTCAACAGAGGAACGATTTGCGTAAGACAATTCGATTAGCTGTGAATTTGTCTTGATTCAAGGTTGATTTGGGTTGATTTCCAATCAGAAAACGAAGTTAGGGTTTGTTTTATCCCCAATTGCTTTTGTCGGGAGGGGTGCTGGTCAATGAAGCTGATTTTGCAGATGATGGGCCAAATTGGGCTTAATTTTGGACGAAATTAAAAATTGCTTTGGGCCGATTTTCACATTTACTCGCCACTTTAATCGGCCACTGGCTCAAAGTCTTCTGGTGAGTCACTTAGGATCTGCTCTGAGAGAGAATTGGTTGAGTGAAGTTAAGAGGGTGGTGAACGCAGAGAATCACAGAGAGGTTTATCAAGAAGCTTTGTTGGCGATCAGGTGCACCAGAGTCAAAGGAGAGGAGAGACCAGATTTGAGACAAGTAGCTGCAGAGCTTCAAGGTTTTTAGAGCTCCTGGAGAAGAAGACGTGTCGGGTCCATCTCTATCCGGGTTTGAAATTGAAGAAAGTAACTGATATGTCCTTTGGATGAAGTTGAACAAAGCAAACTATCTATATCTTGTTTCTTTGTTGTCTTCTTGTGTGTGTGTGTGTGTCTGTGTGTGTAACATCCGTGAACCAGAAAGTTGTTTTGGAAGTGGTGTTGGACGATGCTAGGGGTTCGGGAGTAGTTGGCACATGCTCTTAGAGGTGTGAATTGAGGATTGGCTGTGCATGTTCTTGTTTGATTGTTGTGCAGTCGGTCTAAGGTTCAAGCATCGCGAAGAAAGTGTGTTAAATTCTTCTGAACGACTAGTATCGATCGACACCCGAAGGGTGTCGATCGACACCGGTTATCGGGTTTGATTTCCGGTTTAAGTCGATCGATTTACAATTGGAGTTGGTTTGGGTCGATTGGTGTCGACCGACACCAAGGGAGGGTGTCGATCGACACCGGTTATCTGGAAATCGACCGGTTTGATTTAAGTCGGCTGGTTTTGTTCGGTTTTGGGCTAGGAAAGCCCTAGGTCGCGATTTAAAAGTCTCCAGCCGCGTGAGAAGCTCAGTTTTCGAGAAAGAAAGGTTCCAGAGAGGCTGAGGTGATTTCCAGAGAGTTTTTGGAGTTTGGAGACTCGTTTTGTTGCTGTTCTTCGTTGTTCTATCTCTTCTCCATCTTTCCAATCCGTTTTCAAGGTGAGTGCGTGACTGTAGGTCCGTTATTCATTAGAGATTGTTTGATTTTGAGTTTATGTTGTTGTTTATGAGTTGTTCTTCGTTTTTGTGTGGTTTGATGCGTTTATGGGGGTTGAATCCCATTGATTGGTGTTAGTTTTTACTATTTTCGCACTGTTTCTTCGCGTTTGGTTTCTGGGCGTCGAGCCGGTGTCGAGCGACACTCGATGAGTGTCGATCGACACTCGGGAGGCTGGCGTCGATCGACACCATAGAGGTGTCGGTCGACACCAACCTGGGTGTCAGGAAACGTGGGTGTTTCCTGACAGGGATGGTTTATACTGTTGATTAATGTTGAGCATTGTTATTGTTGTTGATTATTGTGATGTTTTGTCTAGTGTTTGACGTAATTGGCCTGTAGGCAGGATGATCCACTCACTAAGTATTTATGATAATACTTATGCATCTCTATTCCAATGTGATGCAGGTAACAGTAATGTTCTTCCGCGGAAAGAGACCGAGAGAAGAGGATGATGAGATTAGGAATTTGATTCTGGCTTTGTTGTTATGGTTGACCAGAAATTCATGAGTTAGGGTGTTAGGATTTATTTTAATAATGTAGCAAACCGGCTTAGGTTGCTTATTGGTTATTGGTTTTATTGGTTTTATTCTTTCTTGGTTATTGTTGAATAATTATTTATGATTTAATAATATTGGTTTTCTTCCGCATTGTGTTGAATTAGCTGTTGAGGATTAATATTTATGGGAATATTAATCTGGGCTAATTATTCAAAAAAAAAAAAAAGCTTGGTTGTTTCAGTGTGTGTGTGTGTGTGTTATCATGGACATTCCTTTGTCACTTATCCTAGACATACACTTGATGTGATAGTTGAATAATTAACATACACTTACAAATTAATTAATTAACCGATGTTTTGTTATCCAAGACTTGTCAATTTTAAAATCAATCTACCAATAAAACAAACCAATTATTACAAATCAAAACTCATTCAAAGTTTAACATAGAAATGTTAATTAATTAATTTGATACACTATATCGATAATGGTGTATAGCACACAGACGCAATAAATCTACTCATGGAAAACTTGTAAGAAGCGTTATATCAAATACACATCTCATATGAAGAGTTTTCATCTTACAAATATGAGAAGAGTTTTCATGTAATTACATTTTAAACTCATAAGATGGAGATGGATTCAGATGGAGCAGAGAGAGAGAGAGCAATCGAGTTTTTAACACCAATAAGCAAACATCATTTTAAAGAGTAACACACAGAGCAGAGAGAGAGAGCAATCACGAGTTGCGTATGGAGCTGAAGATTATAGAGTTACCTGTAAGTTGCTAAGAGAGAGAGCAATCACTTCTTCTGTCTACTTATTTGCTAAGTCTTCTGCAAATTTGTCAAAACCTTTGCTAAGTTTTGAATTTGTTTTCTCAAAAAGAAGGAAAAGAATTCGAAACTATAGCCAATTCAAAGAAAGAACAAACCAACCATCAACATGAGAAATGCCATAGAACTCTACCTTGGTTCGCATTCTCATCCTCAACTCTAACAACAACTCTAACACAGGTGACTCACAATTATCATAGGTTACACCACAAATTATAAAGTTCAAATTGAAAACCAGAAAACCAGATTAGTCATTTATCACAATTCACAAGTGAAAACCCAAACCAAAAAACAAAGTAACTCGAAATCACTTCAAGTGAGAGACTTTTTACCTCGAATTCACTTCAACAAAGGAATGATTTGCGTAAAACAACTCGATTAGCTGTGAATTTGTCTTGATTCAAGGTTGATTTGGGTTGGTTTCCAATCAGAAAACGAAGTTAGGGTTTGTTTATCCCCAATTGCTTTTTTCGGGAGGGGTGCTGGTCAATGAAGCTGATTTTGCATATACTGGGCCAAATTGGGCCTAATTTTGGATGAAATTAAAAATTGCATTGGGCCGCTTTTCACATTTACTCGCCTTTTGTCATAATTCGGGCTCGGAAGTCATAAAACGGGTCACCGTATAAGTGCTCCGATTATAACAAATAGACACGGTATCTTCCCGTCCAGCGATTTTCCGGCCTTGAGTAACCGAGTTTTTGATTTTAGAATTGTGATGCAAAAACGTCAATTAACTTTAATTATCGTCAGTGAGAACTAACGTTAGTAAAGTGACGCTAAACACCGCCGCTTTTTTTTTAGTGTGTTTCCATGTCGGCTAATTAAGTTGCGATAAAATATCGTCAATTATCTAAACATGTTGTGTTGTGAAATTTACCATTTCTCCAATAGCAGTTGTCACAAGAGCAGGGATGTTTCTGAAAGACAGTCTAGGCGCTTCTATTACCTCTAATTGCTCAATCAACTGAAAATTACATGACACCAGTGTCAATCAATCTTTGGTAAAGACAACAACTTTACATGTTCCATAAATTGAGATCAACAAAATCTCAAAAATGGTGGCAATGAGATCAGCCTCACTATTCTTATTATACGTTTGATCAATCCTAATAACATAACGGGGCTAAACTGTAGAATAATATAGCACACAAGTTCTGGAATCCGAAATTCGAAAAATGATTGAGTCTTTGATTGCGTTACCTTGACTCCTTCAGCATCTTGTTCACGAGCAATATCGTTAAGGAACCAAGAAGCACTACCATTGTCACTAGCTAACCTCACTCTTGAAATCCAAGAGCTCAATTATCAAACTCTTTGTCCCTTGACGGATCCACAAACACTTCCTGATAAACCAATGAACAAGTGAGTATATTAGAAAATGTTCAATAGATAAACTTTTGGACGAAATTAAAAATTGCATTGGGCCGCTTTTTGATATATTACTTTATACACTTTTTACATCGTTTTTATATACTTTATGCATGGTTTTACCGTGGCTTTTTACTTTAAAATATAGTTTTTATGGACATATAGTGTCAAGAGTCATTTCAGGTCAAAAGATGCATTTTGGAGCAAAACAGAGGAAAATGTCCTCAAAGCAGCTTCATGCACTAGCATCAACTTTGGAAGGAGCTAGAAAACAATCTACTGAATAAAATTCACCAAAGCTAGTTCGCCGCGATGCCTACATGTATTAGCTTTCCAACGCAATTGGAATTATGCAATTTGGCCATATATAATGGAAGATATGATCGTTCTAGTGAAGAGTGTCAGACGAGCCGAAACCGGACGAATCAACCGACCATGTCCCGTTCGACCGTGCCGTCCGACCCGGGAACATAACTCCTGCGGTCGGATCGATTTTCATCATCCGGATAGCAAGCCCGCTCGACCGCGACCGGTCGGACAGGATGTTTAAGGCCCTTGTCCGACCCGATCACTCTCCACAATATCAACCGCCTGCTCGATCGCGCCCGGTCGGACAAGAGGTTTAAGGCCCTTGTCCGACCCGACCATTCCTCATATCATCGACCGTCAGCTCGACCGCGCCCGGTCGAACAGGAGGTTTAAGGCCTTTGTCCGACCCAAGTTTTCTTCACCATCCGATACACGTCCGACGTCCCACTCGACCGTCCCAACCGTCCCGCTCGACCGACGACCGTCCTGATCAACCCGACTCATTTCCGTAGCCCGTTTTGCGCGTTTTCAAGCCCAATTTCGCGCCGACTTTTATATTTCCACCAAGACCTAGGTCAAGCCGCCCTTCAACTTCTGAAGCATTATAAGTACATCTTTTTAGCCTTGTAAAAGAGAGAGACCACATAACACATTATTTTCCTTATCATTCAATACATGTTGTTCTAGTTTTTACTTTTCTTTCTTTGTCTCTTTCAAGAGAGGATTTCGAATCTGTGTTCTTATGAATATGAATTCGACTTCCTTCTCTATGTCTGAGTAGTTACCTTGTTAAGTGATAGGAAATCAAAGAATAGTGTTCATGCTTGCTTGATAATTGAACCATAGAATTAGGGTTTTACATAAATTCTTCACCTTTGCTTGTGTTCATTGCTTGGTGTTGATCTGGCCAATCAACATATGATCCTAGGTAGATTTGAGCCAGTTGATCTGGCCAATCAACATATGATCCTAGGTAGATTTGAGCCACGACAGTGATGAATCATTCGCCTAAACTAGTATTTGGTGGGCAACTTCTCTTAGACTACGAAAGTTTATTTACTAGAGGTTGTGAACAATTGAGACTTGATCGAATTAATGCTTGTTTAATTATCTAAGGACATTCCAAAAGTTTAGCGATTAAATATATCAACATAGGGGTCGGAGCCACGATGGTGGAAATATCTAAATTAGTGTCTTGAGTTCTAGGTGGTACCACATTCTTAAAACCTTAACAAATCGAACTTGCTTGCTTGAATCACTTATCCCGCGATTGTCCTATTGCTTAGCGCCTTTCCATCCATTGATTTACAACCTTACTTTCTTTGTTTACATGTTTTCCTACTTGCTTTAATCGTGACAACAACCAAACCTATATTGCTTGCCTAGCTAAATCTCAATCTCATACCTTGTAGTGCACAATCTGGTTCTTGTGTTCGATAACCCGTTACTACTTTGATCAGTGCACTTGCAGAATCAGGGATAGAAATTGGGAAAGTCTGATCAAGCGATCAAGCTTTTGAAAGAGATCTAGTCTACATTTTTCTGTTTTTGATTTTCAGGTTTTAGGTTTTTTTCCCCTCCAAGATGGAAGAGGATTTGAGAAGTCCTAGTCCAATAAGGGCGATTCCAATACGCCACATATATCTTCCTAGAGACAGTCCAACAGAGAAGAGGATGTCGAATCCTCAAGCTATTTCACCTTCATGGGATTCTCGCAATAGTCCTCCCGGAATAGCTCCTTTGAAAGCCAAGAAGAACCTTCTCCCCTACCTTAATGAGGCCGAACTGGAGACGTCTAGCCAAGCCCATTATGAAAGAGAAGAACACCTTCTAGCCTCACCAGAAGAAGAAATCGACCCGGAGCTGATTGAGTTTGTGAAGAGAGACAAATTCCATGATCTCTACAATGAGCATACACTAGAACACATGGATTACTTTGAAGGCCTTTGTGATTCTTATGGAGTCTTAGACTTTGAGAAGAAACTAATGCTATTTAGCATGTCTTTAGCTGGGAGAGCTCTTCAGTGGGCACAATACTCTCCTCCTTTTCAAATCAACTCTTGGTTGGACTGCAAAGAAGCTTTCTTGAAGATGTTCAGCAGAAAACCACCTTTCAAATCCAAGTATGACCAAAACTCCTATCCTCACCACAACCAATCCTATGAAGAAGAAGATGATACCCCTTTACCACCGAAGTCCATCAATGGCGACCTAATCAAGTATGTAGTGAGAGATCCTTTCTTTGACTTCATATCGGAGAAAACCCAAAGACGATCAGCTTGTTCCAAACATCCCTAGCTGGCTGAGCTCAAGAGTGGGTTAGATTTTCTGCCCAACATGACTTTAAGACATGGAGAAGATACAAGGAAGCTTTCCTCAACAAGTTTGCTCGTGAACCACCCTATGCACCACTACCCAAGCCCAACCACCCACCCTATAGAAACCACCAACCTCCACAACACATTGAGCAGCTACCCCAAGCTACAGAAGGACTTCCCCACAGCCCACGCCTAACCAAGACTGAAGAGATGCTACAACAGTACCTTCACTATCAAGTCACTTGTACAAGAGAGATGGAGAAGAAGATCGAATATGGTCAACTCACCCTTGGAGAAAAGATGGATGTTTGTTTTAACCAAGTTATCAAGCTTGACAAAGATATCAAGCAACTCAAAGAAGACCATGATCGATCCCTCAACCTTATCAAGCTAGATGTGGCTGCAAAATACCATGAGCTACTTGGCAAGAGCATTGGTGCCCATAATTTCAATGATGACAACTGCAAGCACCTTGGAATACTCTACAACCGGATGTCCGCTGTTGAAGAATCCCTTTTCTCTAAGACCTAGAGAGAACGAAGCTCCACACCCAAACCTCCTCCTTTCCCTTGCAATGTCATCACAGCAATCTCAAAAGAACACTCATTACATCTTGCAAGAAAACAAGCAGAAGATCAAGAGTATGAGGAAGACTATGAAGATGAGGAAAACGAGAAGTAGAGTTTTAACAGTAATGCAAGCACTAGAGGGAGTGAAACTAGTCCACAATAGCTTGATCCACGATTCTCCCCACCTCCAGCCCACGCACTCGCCCTTCCTATAATCACCGGCATTCAAAGAAAGAGAACCATCCCAGACGAACATGAGGATTCATTCCAAAATGATCCCATAGACCCTACTAAGATAAGCCCAGAGAAGCTCAAGGAGTTTAACAAGAATGTGATATCCATATCATTCTATGTTCCTTTTGAAGAAGCTTGGAACAACCATGATTTGGTTGAGTTTTTCTTTAGTAGCAAAGAAACCAAAGATGAGATAAAGCAACTCTTTAGGCGTGTCCGCCTCTCTATGTCATCTTATGCAGAAACCCTACCCCCATCCCCGCCTCCTACACCTCCTCCCAATTGGTACAGCAACCCCATCTCCAGAGAGAAGCTAGCTGAATTCAACCGCTTTGTCCAAACACTA
The DNA here is from genome assembly GCA_026724425.1 of Erythrophleum ivorense. Classification (NCBI taxonomy): domain Eukaryota; kingdom Viridiplantae; phylum Streptophyta; class Magnoliopsida; order Fabales; family Fabaceae; genus Erythrophleum; species Erythrophleum ivorense. The sequence goes on along the minus strand of JAIUCV010000066.1, from coordinate 8,498,176 downwards.
CCAGCAAGCATGACTTTCCATGATGCTTTGAATAACCACCCACTTACCAACTTCTTCCACAACTGCAAAGAGACCCCAGAAGAGATCCAGGAGCTCTATGAGAAAGCTAAGAAGCAACGTTCATTTAGAACCCTCTATAAGATAGAAGACCCAGGACAGTTTACCATACCTTGCACCAGCAATGGGAGGTACTTCGATGGATACATTTGTGATTCTGGTTCATGCATCAACCTTATGCCAACCTCCACTGCAAAACTTCTTGGGATCACACGCCTATAACCTTCCCAAATCAGCATTGGACTTGCTGACCTCACCATTGCCCAACCTAGAGGTGTTGTCTATGATGTATTGCTAGAAATTGGAGACAGAAAGATAGCAGTGGATTTTCATATAATGAACATCAAAGGAGGAAGTGACATGCCCATCATACTTGGAAGATCATTTGTGGCCACTGCTGGAGCCATCATGGACTGGCCAAACCGCCGCATCTCCCTTGCCAATGTCGACAAATCTGTCTTTTATGATGTCGTACCCCTTTTTACATCCACCAAGCATTCATGGTTCATCTCTCCTCATGGACGCCCAAGAGAACCACCTGATCATCCCCAAGGACGTGATGAGACAAGTTCAAAAAGACTTTGTCTCAGGCCATGTCCTTCCACTTCTTTTAAAAGAGCCAAACAGTCAAGCTAAAGACCATAAACAAGCGTTGTATGGGAGGCAACCCATAAGGTCTTTTTCTATCCCTTTTTAATCTTTGTTTTCATTTAATAGTTTTGTTTTGAAGTTTTGGATACAGATATTTGAGAATCCAACATGAAAAATCTGAAAGAAAGAGAAAGAAACCTCAAGGAAGAAGAATGTAGCACTTGCCATGGCCGGGCCGACCCTGACGATCGACCGGTGTACTTCCCCGATCGATCGTGTCCCCTCGAGCCGACCTGCCCATCCCACCATCATCCAACCTCACCTGCATCCCCTCACATACCATCCCACCTCACCCGCATACCATCCCACCTCACCCGCATACCATCCCACCTCATCTGCATACCATCCCAAAATCATCCCACTTCATTTGCATTCCATCCTACATGCATCCCGCCACATATTCCTCTCATCCCACCTTCACTACACCACCTACCACGCCTACTTGCTGCTCTACCACATGATGATCCTACTTCACCTACATTTAGGCGGCCCTTAACGGATCTTTGCTGGTGTACGACAGCATTTGACCATCTTAACCGGGATCTCATCCGCATTGTCGAGCACCCAAGCGGCTGGACATATCATCCATCCCACCATTCTTCGGTTCTAATACCATATCAGGTTACATCTTTCCTCTCATTCATAAAACTCCTTACTACCTCTATCTTTTACCTCCCTTAATCGGATTTTCTTTCACCGGGACGGTGCAAGTTAAGTCTGGGGCGTGGTAGCAGGATTTTTACTATGCAATTACCCTACAACACGATCATGTCATTGCAGTACTTAAGGGAGTCAATCCAATAAGGTGAGATGCTATGCAGTCAGGATGCAATCAAGAATAACTAAGTCAAGCCAAATGCAAATCAAATAAAAGAAACTAAAGACCAGAAGGCTTGATAGACAATTCTTAATAAGAAATCAATTAAAGCAAAGGATCCTAAGGATGGGGTAATTGACTAATGAATCTCCTTGATCAAACTAAGGTGCTTAACAAAACTCAACAGAGCTAACCCTAGGCTATGAACTCAAACACTAAAGCTAGCTCACTCTCGTGACGGAAGCTATTGAGTCTGAGGTGCTTCCAGACCCAACTCTCATCAGCGAAATACACCTCAGCAAGCAGTAAGAAACAGCTCACACAAGCCAAAATGCACTTACCTCAACTAATATCTTAGATATGAAATGCAAATCTCTTGGAAAAGTTGGTTGGGGCATTTCATCAAACACCTTCTGGGTGTGAAATGCCCTAAGTTCAAATTCAAAATGATCAGAAAGGAATTAGTATTAAACTCACTAATCAAGAAGGGAAAACAATAAATCAAAGCTTAAACACCCTAGATGATCAAGGATCTACAAAAATCTAATCCATCCTCAAGAACCCTAGAAAACTACTCAGAAATCACCATCAGAGAATCAAACCCAGAAATAAGAGAAACTTGAATCATTAGAAAGAGGATTGAAAATTGAACAACTTTATTGAAGAAATCAAATGCAAATACTCAAAGACAAAGAAGAAATCTGGATTACAAGTCAAGAACACAAAGGAGGCGATTTTTAGGTTTTTCAGAGTGAAAAAAATGTGTCTCACACAAATGACATCATTAAAAAGGGAAAAAGAACACGTGCGTGCAGACTCGACGTCCAACTTGACGGGCTTCGTCGAGTGCGTGTAAAGGTAGCTCCTTTGGCTCCAACTCGACCACCGACTCGCCGTGTTACGTCGAGTGCGCGTAAAGTTGACACCTTTGGCTCCAACTCGACATGTATGTCGAGTGCTGATATACCTCTATTTTACATGTTTTTATATGGTTTAACAATGCTTTTCATAAGGTTTTTAATGGATTTTTGATCTAAAAAGGTAGTTTTATGGATTTATAGTACTTAGAGTCTAAACAGGTCAAAAGATGCATTTTGGAGGAAAACACAGGATTTGGACTTCGAGACCGCTCCAGGACGTAGCATCAACTTTGGAAGGGCCTTAAAGACATTCAACTCAATGGAATTCATCAAATCCACTTCGCTGCGATGACTACATGAGTTAGATTTGCAATGCAACTGGGATCACTCAGTTTGGTCGAGTATATTGGGAGATATCTCTATTTCCGTGAGACATATCGAAGGAGCTTTATCGGACTGCATCAGTACATCAAACGGGAAGCAACGGCATGGACCCTTAAACTCAACGGATATAAATGAAACTCGGCACCAAGATATCCAGATGAGTTAATGTTCCATTGCAGTTGGAATTATGCAATTTGGATGAGCAGTTTAGAAGATATCACGTTTTGACCGAAGAGTGGTCTAGACAGCCGAAAACCGGACACATCAGCCATCCACATCCGCTCGACCAAAGCTGGTCGGACAGGGACTCCAAGGCTCCCGACCGACCGGTCGACCGCCTCGCTCGACCGCCGACTCTCCCGGTCGACCCGACCTCGCGAACACAAGCCCAATTATGCAATTTCAACAATTCTCAGCCCGTTTCACCTAAACCGACCTTGGAAGACCTAGGGCACTATAAATACACTTTTTTAGCCTCATTAGAACAGAGAGCCACAAGAGAGACACAACAGAGCCGCACAGGAGAGGGGCCACAAGAGAGGGCCGCACTAGGGAGATCCCCTTAGAGGGATTCTCCATTGTTTTACTTCCTTCTCATTGTTTTCCTTAGGGAGATGATCCCTTCTTTGTATCTCAATATAGAGAAGATTTCTAAACCCTGTTCTCCTTATAATAATATGATTTCTTTCTCAGATTTGTGCTTGTTTACTTGCATCATGATTGAGTAGATTTCTAGTTAGGTTTTAGGGTTTCAAAGAGTTCATATGCTGATTATGATTTGATGAATTAACTAGGGTTATCATTAGAGTCTTTGTCTCGTTTTGTTCAATTATTAATGCTGATTGCTTTACCGCTCATCTAGCAATCCGATCCTAGGTTAATTTGAGCCACGGAAGTGATGTATCATTCGTCGGATCTATTCTTTGACAAGCTAGGTTTCTTAAGTTGATTTACTAAGCCTAGTGAACTGTATCCGAACCTGATCGATTTAATGCTTGATTAACTATCTAAGGACATACCGAAAGTTTAGCGATTAGATAAGTTATCATAGGAGTCGGAGCCACAGAAGTGGAAAGACTTATTTTCGTGTTTTGTGTTCTAGACGGATCTTACATCCCATATCCCTACATAGATAGAAATCAATCATCAAACTTATCATTTATGAATCTCTGCGAATTACCTATTGCCTAGCGTCTCTTTCATATTGAACTTACACTGTTTTACTTTGCTTTCATTTAGTTTAGTTAATTAGCATCTTAAAACCCGAAATCCCCTCATTTGTCCTAGCTTGATTAGACTCGCATAGCTCGTAGTGCACTTATTTGCTCCTTGTTTTCGATACCCGTTACTACTCTCGATCTGTGCACTTGCAGAATTAGGGGTAGAAATTGGGAAAAGTTTAATCCCCATCAAGCTTTTTGGCGCCGTTGCCGGGGAGCAATATAGCTGCCTACGAGTTCCCGAGAATAGCCTAGTCTAGGATTTTCAATTTTAGTAGTTTTTGCATCATCAGTATCATTATAGTTCATCCCACTTCATTTGCATTCCATCCAAAATCATCCCACTTCATTTGCATTCCATCCTACATGCATCCCGCCACATATTCCTCTCATCCCACCTTCACTACACCACCTACCACGCCTACTTGCTGCTCTACCACATGATGATCCTACTTCACCTACATTTAGGCGGCCCTTAACGGATCTTTGCTGGTGTACGACAGCACTTGACCATCTTAACCGGGATCTCATCCGCATTGTCGAGCACCCAAGCGGCTGGACATATCATCCATCCCACCATTCTTCGGTTCTAATACCATATCAGGTTACATCTTTCCTCTCATTCATAAAACTCCTTACTACCTCTATCTTTTACCTCCCTTAATCGGATTTTCTTTCACCGGGACGGTGCAAGTTAAGTCTGGGGCGTGGTAGCAGGATTTTTACTATGCAATTACCCTACAACACGATCATGTCATTGCAGTACTTAAGGGAGTCAATTCAATAAGGTGAGATGCTATGCAGTCAGGATGCAATCAAGAATAACTAAGTCAAGCCAAATGCAAATCAAATAAAAGAAACTAAAGACCAGAAGGCTTGATAGACAATTCTTAATAAGAAATCAATTAAAGCAAAGGATCCTAAGGATGAGGTAATTGACTAATGAATCTCCTTGATCAAACTAAGGTGCTTAACAAAACTCAACAGAGCTAACCCTAGGCTATGAACTCAAACACTAAAGCTAGCTCACTCTCGTGACGGAAGCTATTGAGTCTGAGGTGCTTCCAGACCCAACTCTCATCAGCGAAATACACCTCAGCAAGCAGTAAGAAACAGCTCACAAAAGCCAAAATGCACTCAACTCAACTAATATCTTAGGTATGAAATGCAAATCTCTTGGAAAAGTTGGTTGGGGCATTTCATCAAACACCTTCTGGGTGTGAAATGCCCTAAGTTCAAATTCAAAATGATCAGAAAGGAATTAGTATTAAACTCACTAATCAAGAAGGGAAAACAATAAATCAAAGCTTAAACACCCTAGATGATCAAGGATCTACAAAAATCTAACCCATCCTCAAGAACCCTAGAAAACTACTCAGAAATCACCATCAGAGAATCAAACCCAGAAATAAGAGAAACTTGAATCATTAGAAAGAGGATTGAAAATTGAACATCTTTATTGAAGAAATCAAATGCAAATACTCAAAGACAAAGAAGAAATCTGGATTACAAGTCAAGAACACAAAGGAGGCGATTTTTAGGTTTTTCAGAGTGAAAAAAATGTGTCTCACACAAATGACATCATTAAACCTTTTATACTAGGTTTAAGAAAAAAGGGAAAAAGAACACGTGCGTGCAGACTCGACGTCCAACTTGACGGGCTTCGTCGAGTGCGTGTAAAGGTAGCTCCTTTGGCTCCAACTCGACCACCGACTCGCCGTGTTACGTCGAGTGCGCGTAAAGTTGACACCTTTGGCTCCAACTCGACATGTATGTCGAGTGCTGATATACCTCTATTTTACATGTTTTTATATGGTTTAACAATGCTTTTCATAAGGTTTTTAATGGATTTTTGATCTAAAAAGGTAGTTTTATGGATTTATAGTACTTAGAGTCTAAACAGGTCAAAAGATGCATTTTGGAGGAAAACACAGGATTTGGACTTCGAGACCGCTCCAGGACGTAGCATCAACTTTGGAAGGGCCTTAAAGACATTCAACTCAATGGAATTCATCAAATCCACTTCGCTGCGATGACTACATGAGTTAGATTTGCAATGCAACTGGGATCACTCAGTTTGGTCGAGTATATTGGGAGATATCTCTATTTCCGTGAGACATATCGAAGGAGCTTTATCGGACTGCATCAGTACATCAAACGGGAAGCAACGGCATGGACCCTTAAACTCAACGGATATAAATGAAACTCGGCACCAAGATATCCAGATGAGTTAATGTTCCATTGCAGTTGGAATTATGCAATTTGGATGAGCAGTTTAGAAGATATCACGTTTTGACCGAAGAGTGGTCTAGACAGCCGAAAACCGGACACATCAGCCATCCACATCCGCTCGACCAAAGCTGGTCGGACAGGGACTCCAAGGCTCCCGACCGACCGGTCGACCGCCTCGCTCGACCGCCGACTCTCCCGGTCGACCCGACCTCGCGAACACAAGCCCAATTATGCAATTTCAACAATTCTCAGCCCGTTTCACCTAAACCGACCTTGGAAGACCTAGGGCACTATAAATACACTTTTTTAGCCTCATTAGAAAAGAGAGCCACAAGAGAGACACAACAGAGCCGCACAGGAGAGGGGCCACAAGAGAGGGCCGCACTAGGGAGATCCCCTTAGAGGGATTCTCCATTGTTTTACTTCCTTCTCATTGTTTTCCTTAGGGAGATGATCCCTTCTTTGTATCTCAATATAGAGAAGATTTCTAAACCCTGTTCTCCTTATAATAATATGATTTCTTTCTCAGATTTGTGCTTGTTTACTTGCATCATGATTGAGTAGATTTCTAGTTAGGTTTTAGGGTTTCAAAGAGTTCATATGCTGATTATGATTTGATGAATTAACTAGGGTTATCATTAGAGTCTTTGTCTCGTTTTGTTCACTTATTAATGCTGATTGCTTTACCGCGCATCTAGCAATCCGATCCTAGGTTAATTTGAGCCACGGAAGTGATGTATCATTCGTCGGATCTATTCTTTGACAAGCTAGGTTTCTTAAGTTGATAAGCCTAGTGAACTGTATCCGAACCTGATCGATTTAATGCTTGATTAACTATCTAAGGACATACCGAAAGTTTAGCGATTAGATAAGTTATCATAGGAGTCGGAGCCACAGAAGTGGAAAGACTTATTTTCGTGTTTTGTGTTCTAGACGGATCTTACATCCCATATCCCTACATAGATAGAAATCAATCATCAAACTTATCATTTATGAATCTCTGCGAATTACCTATTGCCTAGCGTCTCTTTCATATTGAACTTACACTGTTTTACTTTGCTTTCATTTAGTTTAGTTAATTAGCATCTTAAAACCCGAAATCCCCTCATTTGTCCTAGCTTGATTAGACTCGCATAGCTCGTAGTGCACTTATTTGCTCCTTGTTTTCGATACCCGTTACTACTCTCGATCTGTGCACTTGCAGAATTAGGGGTAGAAATTGGGAAAAGTTTAATCCCCATCAAGCTTTTTGGCGCCGTTGCCGGGGAGCAATACAGCTGCCTACGAGTTCCCGAGAATAGCCTAGTCTAGGATTTTCAATTTTAGTAGTTTTTGCATCATCAGTATCATTATAGTTCATCCCACTTCATTTGCATTCCATCCAAAATCATCCCACTTCATTTGCATTCCATCCTACATGCATCCCGCCACATATTCCTCTCATCCCACCTTCACTACACCACCTACCACGCCTACTTGCTGCTCTACCACATGATGATCCTACTTCACCTACATTTAGGCGGCCCTTAACGGATCTTTGCTGGTGTACGACAGCACTTGACCATCTTAACCGGGATCTCATCCGCATTGTCGAGCACCCAAGCGGCTGGACATATCATCCATCCCACCATTCTTCGGTTCTAATACCATATCAGGTTACATCTTTCCTCTCATTCATAAAACTCCTTACTACCTCTATCTTTTACCTCCCTTAATCGGATTTTCTTTCACCGGGACGGTGCAAGTTAAGTCTGGGGCGTGGTAGCAGGATTTTTACTATGCAATTACCCTACAACACGATCATGTCATTGCAGTACTTAAGGGAGTCAATTCAATAAGGTGAGATGCTATGCAGTCAGGATGCAATCAAGAATAACTAAGTCAAGCCAAATGCAAATCAAATAAAAGAAACTAAAGACCAGAAGGCTTGATAGACAATTCTTAATAAGAAATCAATTAAAGCAAATGATCCTAAGGATGGGGTAATTGACTAATGAATCTCCTTGATCAAACTAAGGTGCTTAACAAAACTCAACAGAGCTAACCCTAGGCTATGAACTCAAACACTAAAGCTAGCTCACTCTCGTGACGGAAGCTATTGAGTCTGAGGTGCTTCCAGACCCAACTCTCATCAGCGAAATACACCTCAGCAAGCAGTAAGAAACAGCTCACACAAGCCAAAATGCACTCAACTCAACTAATATCTTAGGTATGAAATGCAAATCTCTTGGAAAAGTTGGTTGGGGCATTTCATCAAACACCTTCTGGGTGTGAAATGCCCTAAGTTCAAATTCAAAATGATCAGAAAGGAATTAGTATTAAACTCACTAATCAAGAAGGGAAAACAATAAATCAAAGCTTAAACACCCTAGATGATCAAGGATCTACAAAAATCTAACCCATCCTCAAGAACCCTAGAAAACTACTCAGAAATCACCATCAGAGAATCAAACCCAGAAATAAGAGAAACTTGAATCATTAGAAAGAGGATTGAAAATTGAACATCTTTATTGAAGAAATCAAATGCAAATACTCAAAGACAAAGAAGAAATCTGGATTACAAGTCAAGAACACAAAGGAGGCGATTTTTAGGTTTTTCAGAGTGAAAAAAATGTGTCTCACACAAATGACATCATTAAACCTTTTATACTAGGTTTAAGAAAAAGGGAAAAAGAACACGTGCGTGCAGACTCGACGTCCAACTTGACGGGCTTCGTCGAGTGCGTGTAAAGGTAGCTCCTTTGGCTCCAACTCGACATGTATGTCGAGTGCTGATATACCTCTATTTTACATGTTTTTATATGGTTTAACAATGCTTTTCATAAGGTTTTTAATGGATTTTTGATCTAAAAAGGTATTTTTATGGATTTATAGTACTTAGAGTCTAAACAGGTCAAAAGATGCATTTTGGAGCAAAACACAGGATTTGGACTTCGAGACCGCTCCAGGACGTAGCATCAACTTTGGAAGGGCCTTAAAGACATTCTATTCAATGGAATTCATCAAATCCACTTCGCTGCGATGACTACATGAGTTAGTTTTGCAATGCAACTGGGATCACTCAGTTTGGTCGAGTATATTGGGAGATATCTCTATTTCCGTGAGACATATCGAAGGAGCTTTATCGGACTGCATCAGTACATCAAACGGGAAGCAACGGCATGGACCCTTAAACTCAACGGATATAAATGAAACTCGGCACCAAGATATCCAGATGAGTTAATGTTCCAATGCAGTTGGAATTATGCAATTTGGATGAGCAGTTTAGAAGATATCACGTTTTGACCAAAGAGTGGTCTAGACAGCCGAAAACCGGACACATCAGCCATCCACATCCGCTCGACCAAAGCTGGTCGGACAGGGACTCCAAGGCTCCCGACCGACCGGTCGACCGCCTCGCTCGACCGCCGACTCTCCCGGTCGACCCGACCTCGCGAACACAAGCCCAATTATGCAATTTCAACAATTCTCAGCCCGTTTCACCTAAACCGACCTTGGAAGACCTAGGGCACTATAAATACACTTTTTTAGCCTCATTAGAACAGAGAGCCACAAGAGAGACACAACAGAGCCGCACAGGAGAGGGGCCACAAGAGAGGGCCGCACTAGGGAGATCCCCTTAGAGGGATTCTCCATTGTTTTACTTCCTTCTCATTGTTTTCCTTAGGGAGATGATCCCTTCTTTGTATCTCAATATAGAGAAGATTTCTAAACCCTGTTCTCCTTATAATAATATGATTTCTTTCTCAGATTTGTGCTTGTTTCCTTGCATCATGATTGAGTAGATTTCTAGTTAGGTTTTAGGGTTTCAAAGAGTTCATATGCTGATTATGATTTGATGAATTAACTAGGGTTATCATTAGAGTCTTTGTCTCGTTTTGTTCACTTATTAATGCTGATTACTTTTCCGCGCATCTAGCAATCCGATCCTAGGTTGATTTGAGCCACGAAAGTGATGTATCATTCGTCGGACCTATTCTTTGACAAGCTAGGTTTCTTAAGTTGATTTACTAAGCCTAGTGAACTGTATCCGAACCTGATCGATTTAATGCTTGATTAACTATCTAAGGACATACCGAAAGTTTAGCGATTAGATAAGTTATCATAGGAGTCGGAGCCACAGAAGTGGAAAGACTTATTTTCGTGTTTTGTGTTCTAGACGGATCTTACATCCCATACCCTTAAATAGATAGAAATCAATCATCAAACTTATCATTTATGAATCTCCTGCGAATTACTTATTGCCTAGCGTCTCTTTCATATTGAACTTACACTGTTTTACTTTGCTTTCATTTAGTTTAGTTAACTAGCATCTTAAAACCCGAAATCCCCTCATTTGTCCTAGCTTGATTAGACTCGCATAGCTCGTAGTGCACTTATCTGCTCCTTGTTTTCGATACCCGTTACTACTCTCGATCTGTGCACTTGCAGAATTAGGGGTAGAAATTGGGAAAAGTTTAATCCCCATCAAGCTTTTTGGCGCCGTTGCCGGGGAGCAATACAGCTGCCTACGAGTTCCCGAGAATAGCCTAGTCTAGGATTTTCAATTTTAGTAGTTTTTGCATCATCAGTATCATTATAGTTTTTGCATTATCATCTTAGTTTTTGCATCATCATCATATATAGTTTTGCATCATAGTTTTATTATCATCATCATCATCATAGTTTTGCATCATCATAATCATCCTAGTTTCTGCATTAATCACTTGTTTTAGTTTTTGTTTAAATTTTTCTTTAAGCCTTTATCTTTGTGTGTTTCAGGTGCGAACTTGAGTAAAAGATGAAAGCTATGATCTATAGCCAGACCCACGATTATGTCCTCCTAAGGCGTGCCCCTTACTACCAAGAAACCATTGGAGATTTTGCAAAGGAGCAGTCACAAGAAGTTAACTATCTTGATGATTTCATTTACCCTCCTGACTTCCAGCATCAAGCACCACGATTTCAGAAGCAAGGAAGTAAATTACAGCCTATGCAGCAGTACAATGAACAAGGCATGTACCCCATGCTACAACTTTCCTCCAACCACACCTTATCCGGTTCAGCAAAATAGCAAGATTCAAGCAATGTTTCAGCAGATCGTGGATGATCAAAAACAGAGCATTAAGGACTTGAATGAGAGGATGGAAATATTGGTCAACAGTTTCATTAGCAAGAACGAGTCTCTCGCTGGTCGAATCAAGAAGCTTCACACCCAAATTGCTCAAACCGAAAAGTTAAAAAGACAAGAGATGGAGGAAAAGAAAGCTTTTTGTAAAGTCATCCCTACAAGAGAAGCTGAGTTCGTGCCCACCCATACACCACCCCAAACTGCTGTTAACTTGGCTAGAAGACCAGAACAAGAGCATTACTCCTTGGACTCACCCGGAGGTTACAAGCCGAAGCCACTCAAGCGGAAGCTTGGATTACCTTGCATCATTAATGGAGTTTTGTTCAAGGATTCCTTATGTGACACAGAATCTCACATTAACATCATGTCTAAAGGAATAGCAAAGAAGGTTGGGATTGAAGAAACGAAACCCTCTAAGACACCCATGCCGTTTGGAGAGGATCCATCTATTATCTCACATGGTTTCATCTCGGATCTTCCACTATCCATCGGAGATCATGTCTTCAAGGCTGATTTCCACATCTTAGAGATGAAAGATAACCCTCACAAGCCACTGATATTTGGTTCATCATTTCTTCATGCCAATAGAGCTTTCGTGGAGCATTCCCAAACCCAAAAAAGACAACTATCCGGTGGTTCCTATCAAAAGCTCTCATTCTGCAGATGTATGTGCTAGAAAGGAGCCAATATCAGAGCCTAATAATGACCAAGAGGAGTTCATAGACGTCATATCAGCAACCCCTCTCATCATACCTAAGGAAGTTGTTATACCAGCAAAGGCCAAGTGCATTGAGGTTTCAAGTCCAAGCAAAATTTTGACACCAAGGGAGTATAAGGAGGACGTGATTGATGCCACACCACAGCCTACAAGGTCTTCAAGATGCTTCTCTAAGTTCAGAATCAGTTCCTCAAATAAGGAAAACGAAGAATCCAACAAAGACAAGCTACACAAGAGGAGGAATATCTTTCCCGGTATGATTGTATCTTGCAACTAAATTCAAGAACTTCAAGATGTCAATAGGATGATTTTCAAACCGTCGGGTCCGGAATGTAGAGAAGCTAAAGGAGCCTCAACTCTTCTAGTTGATCCATTGGATAACTAGAAAGAGAAATAGTCAAGCTAAAAGACTATAAACAAGCGCTATATGGGAGGCAACCCATAAGGTCATTTCTCTCCTTTTTTTTTACTTTTTTGTTTTAGTTTAATGGTTTTTGTTTTGTTTTTGAAGTTTTGGATACAGAGATTTGAGAATCTAGCATGAAAACTGGGAAGAAACCTAGAAAATGAAGAAAGGAGCAATCGAGTGGCCGGACCAATAGAGTAGAAGCAACACAGCCAAGCTCGGTCGACCAAACTCGGTCGATCAGGGGATCCAAGGACCTCGCTCGACCGGCCAGCCAAGCTACCTGGTCGACAAAGCACGTTCGAGCAGGAGGTCCAAGAGATTCGGTCGATCGGTAGACCAAAACATTCCAGGTCGACCAAACCAATCGACCGAACTACCATCCATTCCGTCCCATCATCCCATTCCACCATACCATCCCATACCACCCATTCCGTCCCATCATCCCATCCCACCATCCCACTTATCCCATCCCACCTCGCCACCACCTATCCCACTTCACCCTTTGTCCAGCATCCATTCCAAAGTCCCAAAACCACATCAACAATGATTGTGGCATGATATCACCATGATCACTCATCCGTTTGCTTCAAGTCCAAGGCTAATCCCACCTATGCCTCACCTTAGGCGGTATTTAAAGAGATTTTACCGTGGACGCATGGTACTTGATCATCTAAGCCGGAATACAAGCCATTATTTGGAGTTCATTCAAACGCAACGTGGGAGAAGGTTTGCCATGTTTATCTCAAAGGACAAGGACAGCCACATACCACCAATGGGTAGTTTCTTCATGGACTTACTGTCTAATCAGGTTACATCTTTTCTCTCATTCACAAACGCCTTACTACCTCTTTCTTTTACCTCCCTTAATCGGATTTGCTTTCACCGGGACGGTGCAAGTTAAGTCTGGGGGGATTGTCGGTACTAATGCGTTTGTTCATGTCTTGTCTTCATCTTATATCTATTTCTCTTATCAACCTTTTTCAAAATTTCTGTTTTATTGAGTCAAAACCTTAGTTGGAAATTATGATTTATCTCTATGATTCTCCGGTGCTGTGCTAACAATCTATGACCCTAGAGCGGACATCACTTGCAGACATAAGCCTAACAGAACCTCTAACGGTGGATCGACCTACTGACTTGGCAACATTTCTAAGGTACCCGGACAATCTAACGTTAACTCCACCCTAATCAACCTAGTTTTTCTTGTCAAGGGACTTGGCATACATATGAGTCGTTCCTCACTTGATCTCAAAAGGGTGTGTCCAATACAAAGTGCAGTTCTCCTCTCTCTCAGAAAAATGAAAATCAAAAGCTTTTAAGCACAAGGAAAACGTGTAAGCAAGAGGAATGCATGCGTCTGCACCTTCTTGTCTTATGGAGACCTACCAAAAACAAGGAAAAAGCAAAAGCCTATCCTATGTTACTCCCCAAAAGAAAAAGAAAGGGAAGAAGGATCGATAGAAAAAATAAAATGATACCCTAGAAAAGTAGGGAAAGATCGATCCTTCAAAAGAAAAGAGAGAGGAAAAGAACTCAAAAGCTTCAAAAAGGACTATCTTGGAGAGACTCAAGGGGGTAAGAACAAGTGCTTAATGATCGATATTCCCTTGATAAAGACCGCACGTTTTAAATTTTTGCAAGAAGTTAACAATGGAAAGTCTGGAATGCTGGATGAGACTAGTTGAGTTTGGTATGGTTCGCTAAGCTTGCCGAGTATTATGTGAAGCTAGTCTAACATTGGTTATGTTTTTAGTGGAATAGAGGAGAGGAAGCCACCACAGGTTTCTCAAAAAGGATAAGGAGTTTCTACGTTTTCAAACCTCTTTCTCCGATTTGGATTATATTTGCTTGAGGACAAGCAAAGATCGAATTCTGGGGAAGTTGATATACCTCTATTTTTCATGTTTTTTATATGGTTTTACAATGCTTTTCATAAGGTTTTTAATGGATTTTTGATCTAAAAAGGTATTTTTTTATGGATTTATAGTACTTAGAGTCTAAACAGGTCAAAAGATGCATTTTGGAGCAAAACACAGGATTTGGACTTCAAGACCGCTCCAGGACGTAGCATCAACTTTGGAAGGGCCTTAAAGACATTCTACTCAATGGAATTCATCAAATCCACTTCGCTGCGATGACTACATGAGTTATATTTGCAATGCAACCGGGATCACTCAGTTTGGTCGAGTATATTGGGAGATATCTCTATTTCCGTGAGACATATCGAATGAGCTTTATCGGACTGCATCAGTACATCAAACGGGAAGCAACGGCATGGACCCTTAAACTCAACGGATATAAATGAAACTCGGCACCAAGATAGCCAGATGAGTTAGTGTTCCAATGCAGTTGTAATTATGCAATTTGGATGAGCATTTAGAAGATATCACGTTTTGACCGAAGAGTGGTCTAGACAGCCGAAAACCGGACACATCAGCCATCCACATCCGCTCGACCAAAGCCCGTCGGACAGGGACTCCAAGGCTCCCGACCGACCGGTCGACAGCCTCGCTCGACCACCGATTCTCCCGGTCGACCCGACCCCGCGAACACAAGCCCAATTATGCAATTTCAACAATTCTCAGCCTGTTTCACCTAAACCGACCTTGGAAGACCTAGGGCACTATAAATACACTTTTTTAGCCTCATTAGAACAGAGAGCCACAAGAGAGACACAACAGAGCCGCACAGGAGAGGGGCCACAAGAGAGGGCCGCACTAGGGAGATCCCCTTAGAGGGATTCTCCATTGTTTTACTTCCTTCTCATTGTTTTCCTTAGGGAGATGATCCCTTCTTTGTATCTCAATATAGAGAAGATTTCTAAACCCTGTTCTCCTTATAATAATATGATTTCTTTCTCAAATTTGTGCTTGTTTACTTGCATCATTATTGAGTAGATTTCTAGTTAGGTTTTAGGGTTTCAAAGAGTTCATATGTTGATTATGATTTGATGAATTAACTAGGGATATCATTAGAGTCTTTGTCTCATTCTGTTCACTTATTAATGCTGATTGCTTTACCGCGCATCTAGCAATCCGATCCTAGGTTGATTTGAGCCACGGAAGTGCTGTATCATTCGCCGGACCTATTCTTTGACAAGCTAGGTTTCTTATACTGCGGAAGTTGATTTACTAAGCCTAGTGAACTGTATCCGAACCTGATCGATTTAATGCTTGATTAACTATCTAAGGACATACCGAATGCAGGGATGCATGCAATGCTAATGCAAATCCTATCAAGTGTGAAAAGTGGATGCATATGAATGTAAATGGTAAAGATGTGATGATATATGTATGCAAAAGGGATGAATTAAGAGTGCTAAAACTATGAAATACAAGTATATCAGGGGGATTGTTGGTACTAATGCGTTTGTTCATGTCTTGTCTTTATCTTATATATATTTCTCCTTTGAACCTTTTTCAAAACTTCCGTTTTATTGAGTCAAAATAAGTTAGGAAACTATGATCTATCCTAGGAGCTTACCTTATCATGCCAAAGCTTTTGTAATCATGAAGGCGAACATTAACACCGAACAACGCCCACGGAACCACTGAGGGTGGATCGACCAACTGATTTGGCAAGATTTCTAAGGTACCCAGACATTCTAAAGTTAACTCCACCACCTAATTGAACTTTTAATTTTTCTTGTCAAGGGGCTTGAGATACATATGAGCCGACTCCTCATTCAGGTCTAGTTGAGACATGTCCACCAAAGATACAGTCCACCTCTCTCTTATCTGCAAAATGAAAATCAAAAGCTTTTAGTATAAGGAAAACGTGTAAACAAGAGGAATGCATACTTCTGCACCTTCTTGTCTTATGGAGACCTACTCAAACAAGGAAAAGCAAAAGCCTATCTTATGTTATTCCCACAAAATAAAACTTTCAAATGGAAGAAGGATCGATAGAAAAAATAAAATGATACCCTAGAAAAGTAGGGAAAGATTCATCCTTCAAAAAGAGAGAAAGAGAGAGGAATGGAACTGAATGTGCTAAAAAGGATTGTCTTGGCAAACACTTGGATGGGTAAGTGTAACATCCGTGAACCAGAAAGTTGTTTTGGAAGTGGTGTTGGACGATGCTAGGGGTTCGGGAGTAGTTGGCACATGCTCTTAGAGGTGTGAATTGAGGATTGGCTGTGCATGTTCTTGTTTGATTGTTGTGCAGTCGGTCTAAGGTTCAAGCATCGCGAAGAAAGTGTGTTAAATTCTTCTGAACGACTAGTATCGATCGACACCCTTCGGGTGTCGATCGACACCGGTTATCGGGTTTGATTTCCGGTTTAAGTCGATCGATTTACAATTGGAGTTGGTTTGGGTCGATTGGTGTCGACCGACACCAAGGGAGGGTGTCGATCGACACCGGTTATCTGGAAATCGACCGGTTTGATTTAAGTCGGCTGGTTTTGTTCGGTTTTGGGCTAGGAAAGCCCTAGGTCGCGATTTAAAAGTCTCCAGCCGCGTGAGAAGCTCAGTTTTCGAGAAAGAAAGGTTCCAGAGAGGCTGAGGTGATTTCCAGAGAGTTTTTGGAGTTTGGAGACTCGTTTTGTTGCTGTTCTTCGTTGTTCTATCTCTTCTCCATCTTTCCAATCCGTTTTCAAGGTGAGTGCGTGACTGTAGGTCCGTTATTCATTAGAGATTGTTTGATTTTGAGTTTATGTTGTTGTTTATGAGTTGTTCTTCGTTTTTGTGTGGTTTGATGCGTTTATGGGGGTTGAATCCCATTGATTGGTGTTAGTTTTTACTATTTTCGCACTGTTTCTTCGCGTTTGGTTTCTGGGCGTCGAGCCGGTGTCGAGCGACACTCGATGAGTGTCGATCGACACTCGGGAGGCTGGCGTCGATCGACACCATAGAGGTGTCGGTCGACACCAACCTGGGTGTCAGGAAACGTGGGTGTTTCCTGACAGGGATGGTTTATACTGTTGATTAATGTTGAGCATTGTTATTGTTGTTGATTATTGTGATGTTTTGTCTAGTGTTTGACGTAATTGGCCTGTAGGCAGGATGATCCACTCACTAAGTATTTATGATAATACTTACGCATCTCTATTCCAATGTGATGCAGGTAACAGTAATGTTCTTCCGCGGAAAGAGACCGAGAGAAGAGGATGATGAGATTAGGAATTTGATTCTGGCTTTGTTGTTATGGTTGACCAGAAATTCATGAGTTAGGGTGTTAGGATTTATTTTAATAATGTAGCAAACCGGCTTAGGTTGCTTATTGGTTATTGGTTTTATTGGTTTTATTCTTTCTTGGTTATTGTTGAATAATTATTTATGATTTAATAATATTGGTTTTCTTCCGCATTGTGTTGAATTAGCTGTTGAGGATTAATATTTATGGGAATATTAATCTGGGCTAATTATTCAAAAAAAAAAAAAAAGCTTGGTTGTTTCAGTAAGAGTCAATGCTCTGTGATCAATACTCCATTGATAAAAACCGCACGTTTTAAATACTGTAAGGAGTTAACAATGGAAAGTTTGGAGTGCTGGATGAGATTTGTTGGGTCCGGTATGGTTTGCTAAGCGTAAGGTCAGTAGGGAAGGCTAGATTCAAAGTTGGTTTTGCTCCAAATGAAAGCAGAGCAATGGAGGATACAAGGGCCAAAGGATAAGTGAGTTTTCATGTTTTCAAAACCTCTTAACCGATTTGGATTCTATTTTCTTGGGGACAAGCAAAGATCTAAGTTTGGGGAGTTGATATACCTCTATTTTATACACTTTTTACATCGTTTTTCTATACTTTATGCATTGTTTTACCGTAGTTTTTTACTTTAAATAGTAGTTTTATGGATATACAGTGCCAAGAGTCATTTCAGGTCAAAAGATGCATTTTGGAGCAAAAAAAAGGAAAAGGTCCTCAAAGCAACTTCATGCACTAGCATCAACTTTGAAAGGACCTAAAAAACATTCTACTCAATTAAATTCATCAAAGCCAGTTTTCCGCGATGCCTATGTGAGTGAGGTTTCCAAATCAATTGGAATCATGCAATTTGGCCATATATAATGGAAAATATGATCGTTCTAGTGAAGAGTGTCAGACGAGCCAAAACCGGACGCATCAACTGACCACGTCTCGTTTGAGCGTGCCGTCCAACCCGGGAACATAACTCCCGCGGTCGGATCGATTTTCATCATCTGGACAGCAAGCCCGCTCTACCGCGACTGGTCGGACAAGAGGTTTAAGGCCCATGTCCGACCCGATCACTCTCCACAATATCGACCGCCCGCTCGATCGCGCCTAGTCGGACAGGAGGTTTAAGGCCCTTGTCCAACCCGACCATTCCTCATATTATCGACCGTCCGCTCGACCGCGCCCGGTCGGACAGGAGGTTTAAGGCCTTCGTCCAACCCAACTTTTCTTCACCATCCGATACACGTCCGATCGTCCCGCTCGACCGACCGACCATCCCGCTCAACCGACGACAGTCACGATCGACCCGACTCGTTTTCGAAGCTCGTTTTGCGCGTTTTCAAGCCCAATTTCGCGCCGACTTTTATATTTCGACCAAGACCTAGGTCAAGCCGCCCTTCAAATTTTGAAGCATCATAAATACATTTTTTTAGCCTTGTAAAAGAGAGAGACCACATAACACATTATTTTACTTATCATTCAATACAAATTCTTCTAGTTTTTACTTTTCTTTCTTTGTCTCCTTCAAGAGAGGATTTTGAATCTTTGTTCTTATGAATATGAATTCAACTTCCTTCACTATGTCTGAGTAGTTACCTTGTTAAGTGATAGAAAATCAAAGGATAGTGTTCATGCTTGTTTGATAATCGAACCATAGAATTAGGGTTTTACATAAACTCTTCACATTTGCTTGTGTTCATTGCTTGGTGTTGATCTGGCCAATCAACATATGATCCTAGATATATTTGAGCCACGACAGTGATGAATCATTCGCCTGAACTAGTATTTGGTGGGCAGCTTCTCTTAGACTGCTAAATTTGATTTACTAGAAGTTGTGAACAATTGAGACTTGATCGAATTAATGCTTGTTTGATTATCTAAGGACATTCCAAAATTTTAGCGATTAAATAGATCAACATAGGGGTCGGAGTCCCAACAGTGGAAAGATCTAAATTAGTGTCTTTAGTTCTAGGTGGTACCACATTCTTAAAACTCTAACAAATCGAACTTGCTTGCTTGGATCACTTATCCCGCGATTGTCCTATTGCTTAGCGCATTTCCATCCATTGATTTGCAACTTTACTTGCTTTGTTTACATGCTTTCCTACTTGCTTTAATCGTGACACCAACCAAACCTATTTTGCTTGCCTAGCTAAATCTCAATCTCATACCTTGTAGTGCACAATCTGGTCCTTGTGTTCGATAACCTGTTACTACTTTGATTTGTGCACTTGCAGAATCAGGGATAGAAATTGGGAAAGTCTGATCCCGAGATCAGTTTTCACATTTACTCGCCATTTTTTCGTCATAATTCGGGCTCGGAAGTCATAAAACGGGTCCACTGTATAAGTGCTCCGATTATAACAAATAGATACGATATCTTCCCGTCCAGCGATTTTCCGGCCTTGAGTAACCGAGTTTTTGATTTTAGAATTGTGATGCAAAATAACGTCAATTAACTTTAATTATCGTCAGTGAGAACTAACGTTAATAAAGTGACGCTAAACACCGCCGCTTTTTTTTAGTGTGTTGCCATGTCGGCTAATTAAGTTGCAATAAAATATCGTCAATTATCTAAACATGTTGTGCTGTGAAATTTACCATTTCTCAAATAGCAGTTGTCACGAGGGCAGAGATGTTTCTGAAAGACAGTCAAGGCGCTTCAATGACCTCTGATTGCTCAATCAACTAAAAATTACATGACACCAGTGTCAATCAATCTTTGGTAAAGACAACAACTTTACATGTTCCATAAACTGAGATCAACAAAATCTCAAAAAAAGGTGGCAATGAGATCGGCGTCACTATTCTTATTATATGTTTGAACAATCCAAATAACAGAGGGGGCCAAACTGTAGAATAATATAGCACACAGGCTAAAAAGATGTATTTATAATGCTCTAAGTCTTGAAGAGCGGCTAAACCTAGGTCTTGAAAGTCGGTTAAAGATTTGTGCTTCAATTGTGTAAAACGGGCTTCAAAAAGGGCTTCGGGTCGACCGGGCCGTTCGGACGGTCGGTCGTCGGGATCGACCGGCTATCGGG
This sequence comes from Erythrophleum ivorense, assembly GCA_026724425.1. NCBI lineage: Eukaryota > Viridiplantae > Streptophyta > Magnoliopsida > Fabales > Fabaceae > Erythrophleum > Erythrophleum ivorense. The sequence continues at coordinate 8,477,538 of JAIUCV010000066.1, read as the reverse complement.
TTGAGTTCAGCTATCGGTACGGTCGGGTCGATCGTTGGACAATAGTTGTGCATTCGGCTGTCGGGATCGGCCGGGCGGATAAGTTTAGTTGCACTATCTGGTCAATCGTGGGGCGTTGCTTCCCGGCTCTGACGGTGTGGTCGTTCGGATGTGCGGATCGTGAGAAACGGGCAGGTTGAGCGCGGGACGTTGCTTCCCGGCTCGGACGGTACGTTCGTGCGGGCAAGCTAGATGCTAGATGGGAACGGGACGACCGTGGGACGATGCTTCCCGGATCGGTTCATGCGGTTGGCCGTACGCGTGTTGTAGGATGCAGGACATGGGACGACCGCAGGATGATAGATCCCGGGTCGGCTAGTCCATTCGGTTGAGTCGTGGAACGGTACGTTCGCGGTTCCGGCTGTCTGGACCAGTCTTCACTAAAACGATCATAATTCCATTTCTACTAGTCCAAATGGTGCAAATCCAATTGTATTTTAAAGCTGACTCACTCAGGCATCGCGGCAAAGTGTTCTTGATGAAATCCATTGAGTATAATGTTTTTAAACTCTTCCCAAAGTTGATTTTGCGGTATGGAACTGGTTTGAAGTCATTTTCCTATGTTTTGCTCCATAATGCACATTTTGACCTAGAATGACTCTTTGCACTATAACTCCATAAAAACTACCACTTAATTCAGGAATACACTGTAAAACCAGATATAAAGTATGTAAAAACTATGTAAAAAGCGTGTAAAATAAAGGTATCAACTCCCCCAGACTTAGATCTTTGCTTGTCCCCAACCAAATCGAATCTAAACTAGTGACGAGGTTTTGAAAACATGAAAGCTCATTTATCTTTTGGAACTTGTATCTCCCATTGCTCTGCTCTCATTAAAGACATATCTAACTTTGAATCGAGCTAACTTTGATTGAGCTTTCCCGTACTGACTTCGAGTTTAGCGAACCATACAGGACCCAACAAATCTCATCCAGTATTCCAAACTCTCTATTGTTAACTCCTTGCAGTATTTAAAACGTGCGGTCTTTATCAAGGGAGTATTGATCACAGAGCATTGATTCTTACCCATCCAAGTGTTTTCCAAGACAGTCTTTTAGCTCATTTAGTACCAATCCTCTCTCCTTCTCTCTTATCTTTTGAAGGATCGATATTTTCCTACTTTTCTAGGGTATCATTTTATATTTTTTTATCGATCCTCTTTCCCTTTAGATTTCTCTTTTGTGGGAACACATAGGATTAGCTTTAAGCTTCTTCCTTGTCTTAAAAGGTATTCCATAAGACATGAAGGTACAGACCTATGCATTCCTCATGCTTACTTGTTTTCCTTGTGCTTCAAAGCTTTTTGATCTTTCTTTTGCAGATAGGAGAGAGGTGGACTGTTTCTTTATAGACATGTCTCAACTAGACCAAGATGAGGAGTCGGCTCATATGTATCTCAAGCCCCTTGAAAATAAAAATTAAAGGTTCATTAAGTTGTGGAAATAACTCTAGATTGCGTGGGTACCTTAGAAATCTTGCCAAATCAGTAGGTCGATCCACCCTTAGAGGTTCTGTTAGGCATTGTTCGGTGTCAGGGTCTGCCTTTGTGATCACAAGAGATTTGGTATGATAAGGTAAGCTCCTAGGATAGATCATTGCTTCCTACTTATTTTGACTCAATAAAACAGAAGTTTTGAAAAAGTTGGAAAGGAAAAATTGGTTTTAAGATAGAAACAAGACATGAACAAACGCATTAGTACCGACAATCCCCCCAGACTTAACTTGCACCGTCTCGATGAAAGAAAATCCGATTAAGGGAGGTAAAGAAAGAGGTAATAAGGCGGTTTTGAATGATAAAGAAAGATGTAACCTGATAAGGTATCATAAACCGAAGAATGTTGAATAGTAGTGATGATGGTGTGTGATAGGATGGTGTGGATCGAATGGGTGATAGTAGGATTTTTACTAAACAATTACCCTAACTACACTATCATATCGCTGCAGTGTAAGAAGGAGTCAATCCAAATCGGGTGTGAAGCTATGCAATCAGGATGCGATCAAGTCTAATTAAGTCAAGCCAATTCAAATGCGAGAATGTAATCTATCAACTTATGAAATGAACAAAGGTAAATGCAAGTTGATGGTTATGAACTGAAAACTAGAATGAACAGAATGCAACAAGATAAAAGATAAAAGATAAAAAGCTTAAGGAACAAACACAAGAAAAGAAACAATAAGATTAGGAATTGTAAACTAACACCTTAATTAACAGAAATGGAATGCAATAAGTAAACTAGACCAGAAAACTTGAAATGAACTAAATTGAACACAAATATAAAAACAGAGTAAAACAGAATATGAGTAAGGGCTTGAGGATTGGGGTAATCTACTGATGCAAATCCTTGAACTAACTAATGGTGTTTAACAAAACTCATAAAGAGCTAACCCTAGGCAGCAAACTTCATCACAACACCAACCCACTCTCATGGTGAAGGCCATCGAACCTGAGGCTTTTCCAGACCCACTATCATGGCGGAATATACCTCAGGAAGCATTAAGTTCAGTTTGCTAAGCCAAAATGCATTCAAGAACACTAACATCTCAGGTATGAATTACAAATTTCTTGGAGAAGTTGGTTGAGGCATTTCATCAAACACCTTCTGGGTGTGAAATGCCTTGAACTCATTTTCCAATTGATCAGAAAGGAAAAAGCATTAATAACACTAATCAAGAAGGGAAGTGGTTAATCTAAGCTTAAACACCCTAGGAGATCAAGGATCTACACTAACCTAACCCATCCTCAAGAACCCTAAATCACTACTCTAAAATCGCCATATCTAAAATAAAATCAGAAAAAGATGAAACTTGAATCAACATGAAGAAGGGAGCAAGGTGAATAACTTTATTGAAGAAAGTAAATTCAAAAGATTCAAAACATGGAAGCAATCTAAATTACAAACTAAGAACAATGGAAAGGCGATTTTTGGTTTATCAGAGTGTTAAAACATAACCCTTGAACAAAATGACATAATTAAGCTATTTATACTAGGTAAAAAAAAAAGGTAAAAATAACACGTGCTGCAGACTCGAGGTGCCAACTTCATGTGATCTGGTCGAGTTTGCGTAAAGGTGCCACCTTTGGCACCAACTCGACCACCGACTCGATGTACTCGTCGAGTCCGTGTAAAGGCGCCACCTTTGGCACCAACTCGAGGTGGTTGATCGAGTCCGTAGGTCGAGTTTGCTTCTACTTCTTTCTTGGCCATCACTCCATCTCTTTCCTTGAGCTTCACTTCATCCCATTCCTTGGCCAACACTCCATCTGCTCCAAAAGTACCTGAAATGGCAAATAATGCAAGGATTGATGCAAATGCTTATGCAAACTATCATCTAAGAGAAGTGGATGCATATGGATGTAAATGGTAGTGGAATGATGTGATAAATGCACGAAAGCGATGGATAAATGATGCTAAAACAGGTTGAAATATATGAACATCAACACCCCCAAACTTATCTTTTGCTTGCCCTCAAGCAAACAAACAAGAATAAAGAAAGGGATGAGGTTTGAAAACGAGCTGATACAGTGAAAAGCAACAAGCAAAAACGATTTGATATATGTCCAAGTTTACGGTTCTAAAATGCAGCAAGGTGAGAGTTATTTCTTTGAAAATCTGTATCATGCTTAACAAGATCAATCCAACTTCACAGTCACTCAAACAATGCATTCTTATCAGCAAAATCCCTTTAACATTTATTATGGTGAACAGTGAATCATAAACATGCAAATTAGCAACTCATTTGGTTCAAGGTAAAGGCCAAGACAAGAAGGAGGTTTCTTAAAGTTATAGAACAGTTTAAAGAACAGGGATCTCTCAAGAAAATGACTATGCTTTGGCAGAAGGCTAAGAGTTATAACCCAGGAGGATGCAAGAGCAGAACCTCTAACTACCTAGCTCTGACTCGACAGCGTCAGTACCCGAACCCCATAAAAACCAAGAACGACTCCTAACTACCAAATAGGCATTGCGCCTTTAGACTCAGAGGAGCACTCGCTCTTTTCTTCTTTTTCTTTTGTGAACTAGCCAAGGGAGAGGTGATCTTATGGTAACATCTAGCGGTTTGGGAAACCTAACACTTAGGGAACTCCTTTCTTTCTTTTAAACAGCTGAGGCAATTGCCTTCTTTTCTTTTAACTTAGAACCCCCCTTTTCCTTTTTTTTTTTTTTTTTTTTTTTTTTTTTTTTTTCTTTCTTAAAACTATTCCCAAACCTTTACTAGACCCTTTTGAAACACAAAACAACTCCCTGGCCTTAATCAAAACAACTTTCTTTTCCCACTTTCTGAAAATGAAACCATAGCGCTCAAGATATCACCCCCAAACTTAGCCTGAAAACAAACCCAGAAACGAACTAGATACCTAGACATCCTACTCTTGCCGGTTTAAACTCAACACGTTCTGCTAAGCATAATCGAAACAAGGCCTCACAAGCACACACAAGAGTAATGGGGGTTTGAATGAAAAGGCTAAAGTGTTCAGGGTGCGGGAAAGAAAACTACCTGGACAAACAAAGAGGATAAATAAATGGGAAAAGATTGTCCAGATATGTATGCTATCCATGAGTTGCCTTCAATGCATGCAATGATATTTATAAGTCAAGATTAAGGTTCAGATAAATAGGGATAAGCCTCAATTCGCAGCAGTGATTAAGTGAGATGTGCATGTCATGATGTGATCAAGTTAAACATGGTTTCGTTTTAAATGCTTAATTCTCACCCTAATGCATCAGAGAATCAAAAACCAAGGCACAAATCATATCGCATGAGATCGTTATTTTACAAGGCTGTATCAACAATGCAGCATGATTGTGAATCTATTTGATGCAATGGAAACTTAATCTAACAAATATGAATGCAACTACATGAATATTTTTGGATTTTTCGAAAAATTTTCAAATTTTTATGTGTTTTTCTATGCCTTACATGATGCAAAAATTTGAGATAAGAAAACAGAACACAAGGTCAAATACATCTCAACCCCTCCCCCAAACTTGAATTACACAGTCCCGTGTGTAACAAAAGAAAGGAGAAGGTTTCAAGAATCAAAAACCAATAAAACACAAATGAAATGGTATATACAATGAAGATGGAGTTGTTACCTCAAGGATGGGAGAAGAAGGAATCAACAGACTCCTCCATACTCTCACGTGTGTATGCTGGAAGCGAATGCTGCTCGAGTTCGTTGTTTGGGCTTTCTCCTTCTTCATCTTCTGGCTCGATGTGCGGTTCGTTTCTGGAAGTCGAGCCTGGCAGAACCAACGTTGCAAACCTCACAGCTCTCCTCTTGTACTCTCTTGGCTCAAAGGAGGATGATCTCGGTGGGTCAATGGGGAAATGGCGCCTAGCTTCAAGCACAAGGAAGTGGCTTCTCTCCATGACCATAGGCTCTGTTCCCACATCCCGTGTAGACTTGCTTGAAGACCCGTTTACTTTACGCTGAAGCTCCTTGATTTGTTCCTTCATCTCGCTGACCGTACTCTTCAAAGACTTGATGATCTTTCCTGATACTTATTCCATTTCTTGAGAAGACCGATGTGCTTGTGGGCGGCTTTTACAGAAGCACCTTGCCTTGGCGCTTCGTAGTCCTCAAAATCAAACTCATCTGAGCTGTTGGCGCTGACTTCAGCAGGAGTGTCAGGCTGACACTGCGGTTTCTGCATATAGGAGGTATCATAAACCATCTCAAGTGGTGGGCAGAAGTTGACATTCTCCCCTCTCCTCACGTTTGTGTACTCTACACACGGTAATGGCAGCAAAACTTCTGTATCAGTCAGAGGATGGTGGAACTTGTAGGCAAATTTTCCTTCAATCTTCTTCCTGTCTAGGAAACCGGTCTTGGTGAGGTACGGGATGTCAATCCACCTTGGTTCATACTCCTCGCCCATCAAGTCAATACCACAAGCAACTAGAATAGGAGTCACTAGTCCTCCAATGCTGAGCTCTCCTTTTACCCTCTTCTTGTACATAGTCGATGCCCAAGTTCTGTAATAGAGGAATTGGTCGAGCAGAGCTATAGTCGGTCCTGTATCAGAAATATCCCCCGCTAATGGGACTCCCTCGCTGGTGAAATCGGTCACACTCCCAATTGCCGCATCCAGAAACTGAAGCTCCCCTTCGTTGATGTTACCCGTGACCGTTCTGGCAAAGAAGGTGTGAGCAATGGCCTTATGGAGGTATCTGATTACTGGACTTCGGATTTGAGCACTCTTGGACCTTGCAGAAGCATACTCTTCCTTGCCGCCAATGGTTCTCCAAAGCGACAGTAGCTCAGACCGGTCAAACTCTCTGGCACATCCTTGACCGCTTGGGAACCCAAACAGGACATCGATCTGATTGGTGGTGAGAGAGTGGGTTTCTCCGTTCACGCTAAACGTGATATAGCCTAGTCCACCGTCTGATTCTACCTCTGGTTCATCAGCATAAAAGTGTACAACCAACGAACATAGGAACTGACAAGTCTCCTCCTTAAATGCGCCGCAGCGATGGCTCATCATCGTGGCAAGACCGCACATCTCTGCAAGGTATTCAACATCTCTCTTTATCCCCAGTTCACGCAATGTGTCTTGGTGAGGATACCTTATTCCTGTGAACTTCATCCACTTTAGAATCTCTAGCAACTGTGCGGAATCGGGTCTCAGAGGAGGGGTGCGTTTCGAACTCCTAACCGGCTTCACTTCTTCTATTTCACAACCGCTGTCATCGCTGTCAAAGTTTGCTTCCTTTTGCTCAGAGCCTTGTTCTTGTTCAACAAACTGATCAGCTTCGCTCTGCTGGCTCTGTTCCTCACTATCACTCTCTGTTTCAATCGTTACGACATGTTGCTTTCCGCGTCTGATGTTCTCCTTCTTGCTATTGCCCGTCGTTCGTGTGATTCGCCTACATACTTCCTCTGTTGTGGGGCGCGGTGGTTTTCGCAACCTGAAAGCAATCACAGAAGAAGATATCAGCCAATTATCCCCACACTCGACGCTCAAACTCGGTATGCAAGTCGAGTTTACAAAGGATTAAACTTTTGAATAGCTAACTCGACTTGGTTATCGAGCTGGAGTCATCGAGTTAGTACCAAAACAGAGCAAATACACAGAGTCAAAGCGATTATTCAAGAAACGATTGTTAAGCCGAAACAGAGCGGAAGCGATCGAATTGAGAATCAATTTCAAGATATACGAAACTTAATCAAGCGGTGAGACTGTAATTTTCTAGCAGACTTGACAGCTTCTCAATAATTCAATTCGAACTCTAATGAACAAAACAGAGAGTAGGATGGTTTCTGCATAAACTAAATCAGGCCTAGAACAGTGGAGATAATCATAGCCCAGAAAATCAACCTATGCATGCGACTGAGGAGCAATAGATAAGAAAATTCAGAACAGAACACAAGGTACAATCGAACTCAAACCCTCGATTTAGCAAGCAAGCAAACATAATTGACAAAGAGAAACTCAAATCTTCAGAAAGCGTGCAATTGCGATTTCGAAAGCTGAAAAATAGTGCTCTTACTTGGCTCTAGTCAACATGCGCTCAAATCGGTTCATAGCTATCACAAATTTCGCAAAGCAAAAGAGAAGAGTCGATCGAATTGGGAGAAAACGGGGTTGAAAGCGATCGAGTTTGAGATAAAGAAAAATGGAGCTATCGAGTTTGGAAATGGAGAGTGAAGTTTCGATATGAACAAGGGAGAGAGAGAGAGAGAGGTGTGCAGCGATATAAACCAGGAAAAAGGGGAAGTGATTCTCGCTGGGAAGGGGGAAAAGATAAGTAAAAAGAAAAGAAAATAAAAAGATTGTGGATAAATCAAAGGAATGGGTGGTGGTAAATTTATTAAGGGAGAAAGGGGAGTCAAAAAGCTGGTGTAATTCTGAACAAGGAACAGTAAAAAGGTGAAGGGAGCAGGTTTATAGAGGTCTCACGCGCTCAAGAGAGAGTGAAACTCACTCACAATTCAAAATTTAAATTTCAGATGAAACCTGGTTTACCAACTCGACGGTGTTGGTCGAGTCTGTAGGTCGAGTCTGCTCATAATCACCTTCCAAAATTCCGTTTGATGATCACATCATGCTCAAACCCTTCTTCCTGCCACAATAACACTAAAAAGCAAAACAAAACATAATTGAAAGACTATATACAGAGATAAACATGGGAATTCCTCCCAAGTGAGCTTGTTTTAGGTCTCTAAGCTTGACCGCTTTACCGTTCAGGGTTGGGGTGGTTCATAGAGAGGAATTGAGACCCCCTCTGGTATGGTCTGATCAGCCATATAGTGTTTAACCCGCTGACCATTCACAGTGAATTCAACCCCATCGTTTCTGACTAACGTCACAGCTCCGTAGGGCAAAACTTCCTTTATCTTGAAAGGTCCAGACCATCTTGATTTCAGCTTCCCTGGGAATAACTTCAGCCTTGAGTTGAAGAGTAACACATCATCACCGGATTTGAGTTCTTTTCGTAGGATCGTCTTATCGTGAAATGCTTTTGTTCTCTCCTTATAAATCCTTGAGTTCTCGAAAGCATCAAGTCTGATCTCTTCCAACTCATGCAAGTCGGTCATCCTTTTCTCCTGTGCTGACTTCAGATCAAAGTTCAGAAGCTTAGTGGCCCAAACTGCCTTGTACTCAATTTCCACCGGCAGATGGCAAGCTTTCCCGTAAAGCAGCTGGAAAGGTGTCCTTCCTATAGGAGTCTTGAAGGCGGTCCTGTAAGCCCAGAGAGTTTCATCTAACTTAACTGCCCAGTCTCTCCTTGATATCCCCACAACCTTGTTCAAAATGGCCTTTATCTGCTTGTTGGATACTTCAACCTGTCCACTAGTTTGTGGGTGATAAGGTGTGGCTACTTTGTGTTTAACACCATGTTTCTTGAGAAGACTCTCAAACACCTTATTGATAAAGTGGGATCCCCCATCACTTATCACCACTCTTGGCACTCCAAATCTGGGAAAAATGATGTTTTTGAAGAGCTTGATCACAGGCTTGTGGTCGTTGGTGACGCACGCTATAGCTTCTACCCATTTTGAAACATAATCAACAGCTACCAAGATATAACTGTTTCCATGAGAAGCTGGGTTGAAGGGTCCCATAAAATCAATACCCCAGACATCAAAAACCTCAACCTCTAAGATGGGATTCTGAGGCATTTCATTTCTCTTGCTGATGTTCCCAGCCCTTTGGCATGGATCGCACTTAGATATGAAAGATTGAGCATCCTTGAAGATGCTTGGCCACCACAAACCTGCCTGAAGTATCTTCTGAACTGTTTTGAAGGTTGCAAAGTGTCCTCCATAAGCAGAACCATGGCAATGCTCAAGAACTCCGTTAACCTCCTGTTCAGCTATGCATCTCCTGAAAAGGCCATCAGAACCTCTCTTGTATAGGTAAGGCTCATCCCAAAAGTAGTGTGAAGCTTCCCTGAAGAGTTTCTTCTTCTTGTAAGGATCCAGGTCCTTTGGCACATCTCCACATACTAAGTAATTCACCATATCTGTGTACCAGGGCAGATTCTCATCTTGCAGGGCGCTGACTTCATCGAGTTTGACCTTGGCTTCGTAGCCTCTGCGTAGAACCTCAATTGCCATAAGCTGTTCCTCTGGCATTGAATCGTTGATTGGTATTGCATCCTCAACCCTCATCCTGGACAAGTGATCTGCCACTCCATTCTCGATCCCGGGCTTATCAACAATCTCCATATCAAACTCCTGAAGCAGCAAAATCCATCTGAGTAATCTGGGCTTGGTATCTTTCTTTGCAAGGATGTGCCTAAGAGCTGCATGATCAGTGTATACAGTGACCTTCGAACCCACCAAATAACTTCTGAACTTTTCAAAGGCGAAAACCACGGCAAGTAATTCCTTTTCCGTTGTGGCGTATCGGCTTTGAGCATCATCCATGGTGCGACTGGCGTAGTAGATCACGTGAAGCTTCTTATCTATCCTCTGACCCAGAACAGCACCCACAGCGAAGTTGCTTGCATCGCACATGATCTCGAACGGATGGTCCCAGTTTGGAGGCTGTACTATCGGGGCAGAAACCAGAGCTGCCTTGATCAGGTCGAACGCCTTCAAGCACTCGTCATCAAACGCAAATTCCGTTTCCTTGCAGAGCAACCTCGTCAATGGCCTAGCCAGCTTGGAGAAGTCTTTAATGAACCTCCTGTAGAAACCTGCGTGACCCAGAAAACTTCTAATGTCCTTCACAGTCTTCGGGGGCTGTAGCTGCAGCATCACATCTATCTTGGCTTTATCAACTTCTATCCCCTTCTCGGAAATCTTATGACCTAACACGATGCCTTCCTGGACCAGGAAGTGGCACTTCTCCCAATTCAAGACGAGGTTCGTCTTTTCGCAACGCTTTAGCACCCTGCACAGATTGAGCAAACATGAGGAAAAAGTGGAGCCATAGACGCTAAAGTCGTCCATGAACACCTCCACCATTTCCTCTATTAGATCTGAAAAAATTGACGTCATACAACGCTGGAACGTAGCAGGTGCGTTACAGAGACCAAATGGCATGCGCCTATATGCAAACGTGCCGTAAGGGCAAGTAAAGGTCGTTTTTTCCTGATCATTAGGGTGAATGGGGATCTGGAAAAACCCACTATATCCATCTAGAAAACAATAATAAGGATGGTTTGCAAGACGTTCTAGCATTTGGTCAATAAAAGGAAGCGGAAAATGGTCTTTGCGGGATGCTGCATTTAACTTCCTATAGTCTATGCACATCCTATGTCCTGTAATAGTTCTAGTGGGGATGAGCTCATCTTTATCATTTCTAACAACAGTCATTCCACCTTTCTTTGGGACGCAATGAACAGGAGATATCCAAGTGCTGTCACTAATAGGATAGATAATCCCAGCATCTAGCAACTTAAGTATCTCCTTCTTTACTACTTCCTTCAGATTGGGGTTAAGCCTTCTCTGAGGTTCAATGCTAGACTTAGTCTCATCATCTAAATGAATGCGATGCATGCACAGATCAGGTGAAATTCCTGTAATGTCATCAAGGGAATATCCTATAGCCTTTCTAAACTTTTTCAATTCAGTCAAAAGAGAATGCAATTGATCAGGGCTAAGTGATGCATTTACTATGACAGGATACGTGGAATTGGGACCAAGAAATGCATACTCGAGTCCCTGTGGCAATGGTTTAAGGTCCACCTTTGGTGCCTTTAGCTCAGACCAATCTTCAGGCTCTTCACTGCTCAACTCGATAGCTTTGTCTAGTCTCCTGATCGAGTCTGCATTGCCTGGCCGAAGTGTTGCTGAACTCGGGATGCACGTCGAGTCTGCCGTCGAGTCAGTCATGTTGACCTCGCCTGAAGCTGCGTTGCTCACTTCCTTAACCTCTGACCCTGACCAACTCAATTCTTCAAAGGGTTCTGACACCACAGCTGCCACATGTGAGTCTAACATTTTCTCATAGCCCAGACTTTCTTCGTTCAGAAACCCAGATTCCCCACTCTTTGTCAAAGCGATCTGAAGGTGATCTTTAAGAGATAACTCTTCCAGCAGCTCATCAGCAAGTTGATCCATCTCTTCGATATAAAAGATCTGACCCTCAATTGTAGGCTTCCTCAATTGTAGGCTTCCCCTTTCTGACATCAATCACCGCACCAGCCGTGGCTAAGAACGGTCTTCCCAGAATCAACGGGTCTTTCGGTTCTTCGTCCATCTCGAGCACTATGAAGTCTGTCGGTACTTCTACATTGCCTATCCTGATAGGTAAGTCTTCTAACAGCCCAGTCGGTAACCTCACCGATCTGTCTGCTAGAACCAGAGAGATTTTACACGGCTTGAACTTATCAAATCCCAGACTCTTAGCAACAGAAAGCGGCATAAGACTGACTGACGCTCCCAGATCACACAAGCAGTTGTTAAAAGCCAGGGGTCCCAATGAACATGGTAGGGTGAAACTACCAGGATCTCCAAGCTTCTTTTGTATCACCTTTCTCTGAATAATAGCACTACACTCATGCGACAAGACCACCATCCCTTGTAGCTCCTTCGTTCGTTCCATTACCGCATCCTTCAGAAATTTCTGGTAGGGAGGCACTAACATGAAAGCATCAATGATAGGCATTCGCACCTCTATCTCTTTCATTTGCTTGTCGAATATCGCCTTATACTTCTCAACCAGCTGCTTCTTGAACCTGCCTGGGAAAGGAAGCGGCGGTTTGTAAGGGCGTGGGACAAATAGTGCCTCTTTCGGTTTGGGTTCAACTGGTTTGGTCAGACATGGCGGACTAACTCGATCAGCTGGTCGAGTCTGCACATCGAGCTCGACTTCGGGATGATTTTCCTGAGTCAAATCTTCAATATAATCCTCCCCTTCCTGATCCTCAATGTCCCCATTGATTCTCTGGTCACTGGACCATCCTGGTAGGTGTTTCCCACTCCTTAAGGTGATAGCATGGGCATACTCCTTTGGGTTCTGCACAGCTTTGCCAGGGAGCTGTCCTGGTTTTGCAGAGGAGCTAGAGGCAACATTGCTCTCGAGAAGCTGAATCCTAGTGTTCAAAGTCTCAAATTTGTTATTCATGTCTGCCATTTTCTTACTCATTTCCATGGCCCCATTTGCCTGTCCCTGTAGCAGCTGCTGTAGCATTGCTTTCATGTCTGGTTCCTGAGGCTGTGGCGCCTGTACCTGCGGAGGAGCAAACCCTGGTGGGGCTCCCTGATGCTGTCTAGGTGGATACCCGCCCTGTTGGCTCACAAACTGCCCTCGCGGAATGAACACTTGCTGCTGCTGTGGTTGGCCCTGCGGCTGCGTAGACTGACTCTGCGGTGTCTGTGTAGGATAAACCTGATCTTGAGGATTTGCAACATTCGTACTTCGGTAAGACAGATTCGGGTTGGCTTTGTACGTGTAATAGCCTTTGTTGTAGCCACCCTGGTTGTTCTGTACATAACTTACTTCCTCAACCTGCTGATCAATCTCCCCTTCCTGAACCGGCACATACTCGTCCTCAGAAACAAAATGGACGTGCTTCATTGTGGATTGAGCTTGCAGTAGCTTATCTAACTTTTCATTCAAGCCCTTCACCTCCTTTTTCAATTTGTCATCAGACTCGACAGAGCTGCGGTTCGTGCGGTCGTACTCCTCGTTATAATTCCCATCTGACCTAGCCAAGTTCTCCACAAGCTTCCAGCCTTCCTCAACGTCCTGGCTCAGGAAATCCCCGTTGCTCGCGGTATCGAGCATCTGCCTGTACCTCGGGAGAATTCCTCGATACATAGTGCTGAGCAGGGATTCATTACTAAAACCGTGGTGCGGGCACTGACTCGTATAGCACTTGAAACGTTCCCCAGCCTCAGAAAACGTCTCACCGTTCTTCTGGTGGAAGCTCGAGATGTCGCTACGGAGCTTAGCTGTCCTTCCCGTGGAGAAAAACTTCGCGAGGAATGCCTTCTTGCAGTCATTCCAGGTTGTGATAGAGTTGTGGGGCAAGTTTTTCTCCCACTGGTGTGCCTTCTCCCCAAGGGATAGAGGGAAGAGGCGCAACTTGATGGCGTCCTCAGAAACACCGTTAACCCGAGACAGGTTACAAAGCCGGTCGAACTCGTCGAGGTGGTCAATAGGATCTTCGCAGGGCAGACCATGGAACATCTTATTTTGCACCAGATTGATCATTCCGAGCTTGATCTCGAAATTGTTGTTCTGCACTGGTGGTGGAACAATCCCCTGCCTCTGCGTATGTTCGTTTGGAGCATCACCCGCTCCAATGGGTCTGACTGCTGGAGCGTTGCCATTACCCTGAGGGTTGTCCATGGCGTCAACACACTGCTCAGCCTCTGCCTGGTGATTCTGATTCTCTTCTCTTGCCTGGTCAACGGAAACCCGAGACACTCTGTTCAGTCGGTTGATGTTGTCTAAGTAGCTGATCAAGTTGCCACTGCCCTTTGATCTCGTTTGCATACAACCAACGTACTAACTCGATGGGGTTCGTCGAGTCTGCACGTAGAGTCTGTCGTGTTCGGTACCTGCAATGACAAAGACAGAGAGAATAGGCAAAATCAGGAACTGTGTAACACGGAAACGAACTTGATCTTAAGTATCTTGAAATCCTAAATGTAGCAAACAAACACCCAATCGGCAACGGCGCCAAATTGATAGTAGGATTTTTACTAAACAATTACCCTAACTACACTATCATATCGCTGCAGTGTAAGAAGGAGTCAATCCAAATCGGGTGTGAAGCTATGCAATCAGGATGCGATCAAGTCTAATTAAGTCAAGCCAATTCAAATGCGAGAATGTAATCTATCAACTTATGAAATGAACAAAGGTAAATGCAAGTTGATGGTTATGAACTGAAAACTAGAATGAACAGAATGCAACAAGATAAAAGATAAAAGATAAAAAGCTTAAGGAACAAACACAAGAAGAGAAACAATAAGATTAGGAATTGTAAACTAACACCTTAATTAACAGAAATGGAATGCAATAAGTAAACTAGACCAGAAAACTTGAAATGAACTAAATTGAACACAAATATAAAAACAGAGTAAAACAGAATATGAGTAAGGGCTTGAGGATTGGGGTAATCTACTGATGCAAATCCTTGAACTAACTAATGGTGTTTAACAAAACTCATAAAGAGCTAACCCTAGGCAGCAAACTTCATCACAACACCAACCCACTCTCATGGTGAAGGTCATCGAACCTGAGGCTTTTCCAGACCCACTATCATGGCGGAATATACCTCAGGAAGCATTAAGTTCAGTTTGCTAAGCCAAAATGCATTCAAGAACACTAACATCTCAGGTATGAATTACAAATTTCTTGGAGAAGTTGGTTGAGGCATTTCATCAAACACCTTCTGGGTGTGAAATGCCTTGAACTCATTTTCCAATTGATCAGAAAGGAAAAAGCATTAATAACACTAATCAAGAAGGGAAGTGGTTAATCTAAGCTTAAACACCCTAGGAGATCAAGGATCTACACTAACCTAACCCATCCTCAAGAACCCTAAATCACTACTCTAAAATCGCCATATCTAAAATAAAATCAGAAAAAGATGAAACTTGAATCAACATGAAGAAGGGAGCAAGGTGAATAACTTTATTGAAGAAAGTAAATTCAAAAGATTCAAAACATGGAAGCAATCTAAATTACAAACTAAGAACAATGGAAAGGCGATTTTTGGTTTATCAGAGTGTTAAAACATAACCCTTGAACAAAATGACATAATTAAGCTATTTATACTAGGTAAAAAAAAAAGGTAAAAATAACACGTGCTGCAGACTCGAGGTGCCAACTTCATGTGATCTGGTCGAGTTTGCGTAAAGGTGCCACCTTTGGCACCAACTCGACCACCGACTCGATGTACTCGTCGAGTCCGTGTAAAGGCGCCACCTTTGGCACCAACTCGAGGTGGTTGATCGAGTCCGTAGGTCGAGTTTGCTTCTACTTCTTTCTTGGCCATCACTCCATCTCTTTCCTTGAGCTTCACTTCATCCCATTCCTTGGCCAACACTCCATCTGCTCCAAAAGTACCTGAAATGGCAAATAATGCAAGGATTGATGCAAATGCTTATGCAAACTATCATCTAAGAGAAGTGGATGCATATGGATGTAAATGGTAGTGGAATGATGTGATAAATGCACGAAAGCGATGGATAAATGATGCTAAAACAGGTTGAAATATATGAACATCAATGGGATGGAGTGTGCTTCTCGGATATGGTGAGTAATGAGTCGTCAAACGAGGTGGGATGAGGTGGGATGGATGATATGCAGGTGGGATGAGGTGTTGGGATACCCGAGAGGACACGGCCGACCGTAGAGATGTTTTGATCGGCCGTCGGGGTTGTCCCAACGATGATTTATTCTTCTTTTGGTTCTTTTTCTTATTCTTTGTATAATGGGTGATTCTTAGATTCATGTGTCTGAGACTTCAAAACAAAACCAAACATTAAACTAAAACTAATAAAAAGGAAAATTAAGAAAAGACCTTGCATGGGTTGCCTCCCATGTAGCGCTTGCTTAAGGTCATTAGCTTGACCTTAAGGCTCTCTTAGGTTGAGAAGGATGAAGGACGCGGCCTGAGACAAAGTCTTTTGGTGCTTGTCTCATCATGTCCTTGGGGATAGTCAGGTGGTTCTCTTGGGCGGCCTCTAGCAGTGATGAGGCTGGACAGCTTTGTTGGTGAGATTAATGGTATGGTGGGATAGAAAACTGTCTTATTGAAATTGACTAGGGAAATTCTCCTGTTTGGTAGGTCCATAATAGCTCCAGCTGTGTCTAAGAAAGGTCGGCCAAGAATGAGAGGTGTATCACTTCCTCCTTTGATATTCATAACATGAAAATCCACCGGTATCTTTGTGTCTCCAATCTCTAAAAGGACATCGACCACTACTCCTCGTGGTTTGGCTATTGTATTATCAACAAGTCCAATACTGATTTGTGCAGGTTGTAGGCGTGTGATGCTAAGAAGTTTTGCAGTAGAGGTTGGCATTACGTTGATGCAAGAACCGGAATCACAAAGTGATCTATCAAAATAGTGGCCATTCACTTGACATGGGATGGAGAATTGGCCTGGATCTTCAATCTTGTAGAGGACTTTGAATGTATGCTGAACCTTGGCTTTCTCATAAAGCTCTCTAATCTCTTTTGGAGTCTTTTTGCAGTTGTTGAAGAATGGTGTGAATGGATAGTGTCTCCAAGCCTCATTGAAGGACATGCTGGCTGGCAATGTTTGGACGAATTTGTTGAACTCAGCTAGCTTCTCTCTTGAGATTGAATTGACATACCACTGATGTCGTGGTGTAGGTGGTGGAGATGGCGGTTGATTTTCTGCTTGAGATGGTAGGGAGAGGCGAGCTTGTCTAAAAAGCTTGTGGATATCTTCCTTGGATTCATTTGTAGAGAAAAAAAAGTCAACCAGGTTGTGGTTGTTCCAAGCTTCTTCAAAGGTGATGTAGAATGGGAGTGATTTGACCTTAGCATTAAACTCTTTAAGCTTCATGGGGCTTATCTTGTGAGGGTCAATAGGATCATAGTACCAATCATCTTCTTCTTCAGTAGTTGTTGGTTGTGGCCTTGGAATCACTTCTAGTCTAGGAAGTGATGATGCTTGGCTTCTAGGTGGTGGTGAGAATCGGGGTCGACAGAGATAGGCATTGTTTTGCTCTGTTTTGGAGAGGTATTGATGTCAATACTCTGTTCTTGTTCTTCCTCATCTTCATAGTCTTCCTCATATTCTTGTTCTTCTTCTTCTTTCTCCTTTTGGAAAAGGTGAGTGAGGCCTTTCTTGTGGATAGCTCTTGCAGCATTGCAAGGAAAGGGAGGGAGGTTGAGTGTTGGACTTCTCTCTCTCTTGTAATTTGGATAGACAGATCCTTCAAGTGATGATAGGCGATTGTAGATTGCTCCAAGATGCTTGCTGTTGTCATTAATTATTGTTATCATGGACTCTTATGCTCCTTTTGAGTAGCTCTTGATATTTTGCAGAAACATCAAGCTTGATAAGGTTGAGGGATCGATCATGGTCTTCTCTAAGCTTCCTAATGTCTTCATCAAGCTTGATCACCTGCTTTAATAGGACTTCAGATTTGTTTCCAAGACTCTCTTGAACAAAATCGATTATCTTCTTCATCTCTCTTGTATTCTCAACTTGGTGTTCCAGGTATTGTTGAAGCATCTCTTCAATTCTGGTGAGGCGTGGGCCTTGGAGAAACTCTTCAGTAGCTCTAGGTAACTGCTCTATGTGTGGGGGTGGATGATGGTATGGTCGGTGGTTGGGCTTGGGTGGTGGAACATAGAGCGGACCGCTGGCAAATCTGTAAAGGAAAGCTTCCTTATACCTATTCCATGTCTTGAAATCATATTGGGCAGAAAATCTAACCCACTCTTATGCTCGTCCAGCAAGAGATAGTTGGAATAGTTGGATCTTCTTAGGGTTATCACCAAGTCCATAGTAATTACATAGGCTCTCAAAGTTGTAGACATGCTCCTTTGCACATTCAGAATTGAAGTCATGGAAAGGATCTCTTTCCACATGTTTGATTAGCTCGTCATTCATGATGTCTGGGTGTGGTTGGAAACTGCCTCTTCCTTCTTCTTTATCAAGTTCAACTTCAAGATGATATGAGTGTTGGTTATATTTGGACTTGAAGGGGGGTCGCCTTGCAAATTTCTCAAGAAAAGCTTCACGGCAATTGATCCATGACTCGATTGGGAAGGGTGGAGGTTGTTGTACCCACTCTAAAGCTCTTCCGGCTAAGGACATGTTGAACAGCATAATCTTCTTCTCAAAGTTGAAAACTCCATAAGAATCACAAATATTCTCAAATTGATCTATGTGATCCAGCGCATGCTCTTGATATAGATCATGGAATTGATCTCTCTTCACGAACTCAATAAGCTCAGTGTCGATTTCTTCTTCTGGTATAGCTAGAAGGTGTTCTTCTCTGTCGAAGGTGGCTTGACTAAACGTCTCCAGGTCGGCTGCTTCAAGATAAGGGAGAAGGTTCTTCTTTGTTTTCAAGGGCGATAATCTAGGAGGACTATTGTAGGGTTCCCATGAAGGTGGTGGTGCTTGAGGACTCGACATCTCTTGTTCGGCTGAGAGGTTCTTTTGAGGTGATATATGGCGAATTAGGATCGCCTTTATTGGACTAGGATCTCTTGGCTCCTTTTCCATATTTAGAAAGAGTAAAACCTGACAAAATGGAAAAACCAAATTAGAAAGCTGAAAAACGAAAATCAAAAGAAAGGAAAACAAAACCCTAGACTAATTCTCTTGCAAGAAGTTGTAGGTGCTAATTGGTCCCCGGCAACGGCGCCAAAAACTTGATCGCGGGATCAGGTTTTCCCAATTCCTATCCCTGATTTTGCAAGTGCACATATCAGAAGTAGTAACGAGTATCGAACACAAGGACCAGATTGCACACTACAAGGTGTGAGTTCGAGATTGAGCTAGGGCAATAGTATAAAGTTGGTTTGATTATAGCCGAAACGAAGTAAGGAAAGCAAGTAATTGTATAAGTAAAGGTAAAGACAATTAAGGGGAGAGAGCTAAGCAATAGGATAATCTTTAGATAAGTAATTCAAGCAGAAAGTTCGATTGATTAGGATTCCTAAGAGTTGGATACCATCTAGAACTCAAGACACTAATGTATGATCTTTCCACTATCGTGGCTCCGACCCATTTGTTAATCTATCTAATTGTCAAACTTTTGGTATGTCCTTTGATTATTAAATCAAGCATTAATTCGAATGAGTCTCAATTGTTCACAACCTACAACTAGATCAACTGTCGCAGTCTAAAAGAGATTGCCCACCAAATACTAGTTCAGGCGAATGATTCATCACTTTCGTGGCTCAAGTCTACCTAAGATCATATATTGATTGGCCAGATCAATACCAAGCTTTGCACACAAGTAAAGGTGAATAGTTTATGTAAAACTCTAATTATTTGTAAATAGAATATCAAGCAAACATGAATACTATCCTTTGATCTCCTATTACTTATAAATAAAACTACTCAGACATAGAGAAGGAAATCGAATTCATATTCATAAAAACAGAGATCCGAGATCCTCTCTTGGGAGAAAACAATCAAAGTAAAGAAAAGCAAAAGAACTTTATTAAAGATGTAAAGTAAATCGTGGTCTCTCTCCTCCTTGAGTTACCAGGTTAAAAATATGTATTTATAATGCTTTAAGTCTTGAAGAGCGGCTAAACCTAGGTTTTGAAAGTCGGTTAAACATTTGGGCTTCAATTGTGTAAAACGGGCTTCAAAAAGGGCTTCGGGTCGACCGGGACGTTCGGACAGTCGGTCGTCGGGATCGGCCGGCTATCGGGTTGAGTTCAGCTGTCGGTACGGTCGGGTCGATCGTGGGACAATAGTTGTGCGTTCGGCTGTCGGGATCGGCCGGGCGAATAAGTTTAGTTGCACTATCGGGTCAATCGTGGGGCGTTGCTTCCCGGCTCGGACGGTGTGGTCGTTCGGATGTGCGGATCGTGAGAAGCGGGCAGGTCGAGCGCGGGACATTGCTTCCCGGCTCGGACGGTACGTTCGTGCCGGCAAGCTAGATGCTGGATGGGACGGGACGACCACGGGAAGATGCTTCACGGGTCGGTTCGTGCGGTTGGCCGTACGCGTGTGGTAGGATGCAGGACATGGGAAGACCGCGGGACGATAGATCCCAGGTCGGCCAGTCCGTTCGCTTGAGTCGTGGAACGGTACATTTGCGGTTCTGGCTGTCTGGACCAGTCTTCACTAAAACGATCATAACTCCATTTCTACTCGTCCAAATTGTGCGAATCCAATTGCATTGCAAAGGTGACTCACTCAGGCATCGCGACAAAGTGGTCTTGATGAAATCCATTGATTATAATGTTTTTCATCTCTTCCCAAAGTTGATGTTGCGGTATGGAACTGGTTTGAAGTCCTTTTCCTATGTTTTGCTCCATAATGCACATTTTGACCTATAATGACTCTTTGCATAAAAAACTACCTTTGAAGTCAAGAATCCACTAGAAAACCATATATAAAGCATGTAAAAACTATGTAAAAAGCATGTAAAATAGAGGTATAACAGCAATATGCACATCCACTGCTCTAGCTCGGCCCAAGTAGCCAGGAAACCTCCTTCAGCCACCTTGACCAAACCTGAACGCTCACCAGTGCTGCTCTGGATGCCACTACGCTCGCCACGCTCGAGAGGAATGAAGCAACTAGATGCCCCCGAGTCAACAACACGTGAGACTCAACATCGCCCACTAACAAGGTCTTTATACAATTACATGCGTTGAGAACCCTAAAACTATATCACTGTAAAATAAAAGAACCAGACAACCATCACAATTCCACACTAAGAAATTACGAAGTCTGAGTCAAGAATTTTACATGTGATCTGCCCGGACTGACTAGTCTGGCCAACCTCTGCTGAAGAATACCCTCTCGGCGCCGCTCCTCTCTGACCCAAAGGCTGCACCGCGGCGATCTAAGACTCTGGCTGAGCCACTACAGGCTGAAACGCTACCACCGCCAACGGCTGTAACTTGGGCCATATATGCCTAATATGCCCTTGCCTGCCGCAATGGAAGCACACCCTAGCACCCAAATCTGACTCCTTCCTGGGACAGCTAGCCACTTGGTGCTCCGTGCTCCCACAACCATAACAACTACTATGAATAAACTGGCCGCCTCCAGAAACCTCGTCAAACCTCCTCTTCTGGCCCTGTGCAGGCTTACCGCATTTGCCAGAACCAGCACCTCTACTCTGCTGCGACTGATGCCGCTGCTGCTGATGCGGCCGACTCCTCGGGTGAAACATAGGAGCAACCACAGATGGAACAACCGCGGGATCAACCCGTTCACGCTGATCCTCCTCAATCGAAATTGCCAGCCTCACTAGCTCTGCCCATGAGAAACGCGTAGCAAACCTTTGCATATGCCCCCTCATCTCTAGATAAGGTTGACCCTCACCAACTACAGCCCCCTGCTGACCAACAACTGCAGCACTCGGCTGCCCAGGCCACTGGAGATGCACTCAAAGCCAGTCCTGGAACCGCTGGCGGAAAACGTGCATACAACTGCGTCAATAACCCAACAACTAGTTCACCATGACCCTGAGCTGGAGCCGTGCCCCCACCTAGGGCCACCCCAACTCCCGCGCCACCACCGACGCCCACACTGGCCTGTATGCAGACTTAACCGTAAACTCACCATCAGCGCTCGCCCTCCAAGACATACGATTTTTCACCTCGGTAAAACAATCAATAACAACAGCTCTTATCTCCTATAACATCCGTAAACCAATTTCTGGACTTTTGGAGGTGGTGTCGAGCGACACCAGCCGGTTATCGGAAATCGATTGTGGTTTGATTCGATTTTTTGTTCGGTTTGGCGGTTCAGCAAGTGGTGTCGAGCGACACCAAGGATTAGTGTCGGTCGACATCGGTTATTGAGAAATCGATATGTTCGATTTAAATCGGCTGATTTTATCCGGTTTGGGCGGGGAAGCCCAATTAAACGAGTTAAAGGTTGTGCAGCCGCGTTTTTGGCACAGTTTTCGAGACAGAGTTTATTTTCCATAGATAAAAGTGGCGATTTTTAGAGAGATTCTGGAGTTTGAGGCTAGATCAAAGTGTTCTTCGTCGTTATTCGCTGTTTCCGTCTTTCTCCCTTTGTTTCAATCCATTCTAAGGTGAGTGGGTGACCATAGGCTCGTGATTCACTGGAAAATTGATTGTTGAATGTGTTCTTGATGAGTTTAAGTTGATTTGTGCGTTTAATCGAATTTTTGTGTTGATTTGTGTTGATTTGCTGTTTTTTGCACTGTGTATCATTTCTGGATTTCGTGTCTGCGGTCGACAATTGAGTTGTTTCTGCGTTTTTCGCTGTTTTGTTTTATGTGATTTTGTTCTTGCTAGTGTTTTGCGTAATTGACCTGTAGACGGGAGGACCGTCTCACTAAGTATTTCTCAAATACTTATGCATCTCTTTTTTCCTAATATGATGGAGGTAAAGACAAAGTGTGATCGCGGAATCGAGGCTGAAGAGGGGGATGATAAGATTTGAGTTATTGCTTATGTTTTATTAAACCTGGTGTTAGGTTGTTAGATTATTTATGTTTCTGGTTTTGAATATTGGTGTGGGGCACAGCAGGGTGCAGCTTTCGTTGGGCAGCATGGGGCTGCGGTTGTTGGGCATCCGCCTTATCTAGAGATGATGACGGAGATGCAGAGGATTGGTACGCCTTTCTTTGAGGGCAGAGTTAGGCCTGAGGAGGCCGATGAGTGGCGTCAGAGACTGGAGCTAAACTTCCGTTCGATCAGATGTCTAGAGGAGTACCAGGTAGAGTTGGTTGTGCATTATCTTGATGGAGATGCACATATGTGGTGGAGACCCGTTGAGACTCGGAGGGCGACCTGGACTTTGGACGACTTCCTAGCGGAGTTCAACGCCAGGTACTTCCCTCAGGAGGCTCGTGATCGTCTTCAGATGAGGTTCATGGCACTATCTCAGGGAGAGAGGTCAGTGCGAGAGTACGACGCCGAGTTTAGTAGGCTGGTGGTCCATACTAGATTTGGTTTGGAGGGCGAGCAGGCTCTGATGCATAGGTTCTTGCAGGGACTTCGGTTGAGCATCAGGACTCAGTGCAGAGGTGGTATGTTCACCATGAGGGCAGAGTTGGTGGAGCTAGCGGCTTCCATTGAGGATGACCTTTGTGAGCAGGTTGGTCCGGTAGCTGTTCCAGCTGCGGTTACTCCTGCTACCCAGCCGAGGGGCCAGCAGCAGCATCAGCATCGCAGGAGTTTTGGGTCTGGTTCTGGCAGGGGTGGCAAGCCTGCGCAGGGCCAGAGTATTTGTGGCAGTTGCTACAGTTGTGGGAGCACAGAGTGGCTAGTTGTACTAAGATAAAGGCATCCAGGGATGCCAAGGTGTGCTTCTACTGCAAGGATCCGGGACATATCAGGCCGATGTGTACCAAGTTGCAGCAGATGTCAGTGGCGTCGGTACAGCAGGTGGCGGCTTAGCCAGTGTTGCAGATCGCAGCGGTTTAGCCGTTGGGTCAGATTGGAGCGGCACCGCGGGTGTACACTTCGGCAGAGGTGGGCCAGTCGAGTCAGTCCGGGCAGATCACAGGTGAAATTTCTTATTCAGATTTCGTAAATTCTTAGTGTAGAATTATGGTTCTGGTTGTCTGTTTCTTTTATTTTAGTGTGATAGAGTTTAAGGTTCTCAACACTTGTGAATTGTGTAGGGACCTTGTTAGTGGGCGGTCTTGAGTCCCACTTGTTGTTTGACTCGGGAGCATCTAATTGTTTCATTACTCCGGAGTGTGCCGAGAGCAGAGTCATCCAGAGTAATGCTAGTGAGCGTGCAGGCATGGTCAAGGTGGCTGCTGGAGGATTTCTGGCTACTTCAGGCCGTGCTAGAGCAGTGAATGTGCAGATTGCGGGGCAGTCGATGCCAGCAGATTTGGTCATCAGTCTGGTGGAGCTGTATAACGTCATTTTGGGGAAGGACTGGTTATCTTATTACCGAGTTCATCTAGATTGCTTTAAAGGCAGAGTGGTATTTGAGCGGGATGCGGGGAGGTTGGTGTTTCAGGGAGTGAGACCGGCTTCTGGGAGTCTTGTGATCTCGGCTATTCAGGCTGAGCAGATGATAGAGCGAGGATGCTGATGCATTCGCATTTTATACCTTTTTAGCATATCATTTAGACCATCTTTGCATTGTTTCAACCATCTTAAGTGTCACTTCTTGACATTTTCTTCTCCATTTGCATACTTAGTAGTTTTGGGTTGTGCATTGCATATATGAGTGCATATGGAGTTAAAACCAGGTACTTTTGGAGCATTTGGAGCTAAGGAGGCTTGGTGGTGATGCTGGAGCAAGGCTAGGCAACAAGGGAGCCAATATGGATCAAGAATGGAAGGAACAAAAGAGTTATTGCTTGACTCGATCGAGTTCGATCGAGCTAGTGCAATGCGTCTGAAAGATCGTACCAAACGAAGGGTTTACACTCCGATTCAGCCTCTGAGGTCTTCATGGAAGTTGTAGATAAAAGAGTTAGATTTCGTCTGGTGGCGGTTTCAAGTCATTCAGACCAGTGGTTCGGAAGATACAGCGATTTTAATTGCACTCGATCAGGCAGCTCGATCGAGCCAAGGCCAAACTGACTACTCGACCAACAACTCGATCGAGCTAGGCAAAAGGTGCCTCGATCAGTCAACTCGATCGAGTTGGACTAAGGCGGTTTCCCAAGTCCAGAAACCCTAGCTGCCTTGCCTATAAAAGGCCTGAGACCCCTAGCCACGAAAATGTTCTTCTTTTTGGCTTTTCAGCCACCAGAAAACCAAACTTTATTTTCTTTGTCTTTATGTCTTTTAATTTGTAGATTTAAGCTTTGTTATTTACTTTTTGCACTTATGTTTTTAATAAAAGTTGTTTGCTTCATCTTTGTCTTTCTTTTAATGTTTGTTTCATCTATTTTCATTATGATTTCTCTTATGGATCTTATTTTTTTCGCATTTTTAGCTTTCTGTTCTTAGTTTTTGTTCCAGAAACTTCCTGTTTTTAGTTTAAAGATCTAGACTTTGTTATTCACATTTTGCAATTACTTGTTTAATAAAAGTTGTTAATCTCCTTTCTGTCTTTCATATTATGTTGGTTTTAGTTTATTTAGACATGATTTCGAATTCTGTTATGGATCTTGAGTAATTTCTCCCTTAGGCTTAGGGATGGATTAGATTAGGGAATCGTTTATGTTTAATCTCTGATGCTTTAGGTTTTCATCTATTATCCCTCTCTGTTTAGCTATGCCCTATGCGATCCAGCCACTGACCATGGTGGATCGATCCTAGACGCTCCTGGCCTGACCCGCTTGGTTGAGCGTCGGATCAAGGCAAAACAGAGGATTAGCTTTATGCCTTTGTCCCACGGGAGTGGTTGCACAGAGGGGCTTCTAGGGCATTACATGGGCCGGTTCTTTATGTATCTGGTTCATGACACACGCTTCAACTCGATCGAGTTAGCGGGATTGAACCAGAGAGGCGGTTTGTAACGCCACTGGGAAGTGGGATAACCGACCTCGGGACTCCATGGCCGAAGGGATAAGCACGTGTTCGTGTCGTTTTAGAAAGCATAGCTGATTAGCATTAGATTCTCTATAATCATCAAATCCGTCCCTGAGTCTTTGTCTATCATACCAGTCTTTACTTACGTTTTCGTTCTGCTTTAGTCTTGTTTTACTCTGACTCCATCGAGTCAGTTTAGTGCAAACTCGTATCTCAACTCGATCGAGCTGCACCAGTTTCTCCTTGTTTCATTCTATCCTAACTCGATCGAGCTACCTTTCTCATGGTTAGCTTAACTCGATCGAGCTTGATTTAGTTTATCGTTTTACTTTTCCGCTTTCATTCCCGTTGCATTTCGTTTAGATAGATAGTTTCGTTTCAACACCAAACAACCATCTGTCTTGACTTGTGTCCACTACTGCATAATCCTAAGCTGTTTCATTCTCCTCCCACTTTGGATTGATAAACCCTAAGTCCTACATCGACATGATAGTACAATAGGGGATTGCATAAAAAGTGTAAAAGCCATACTATCAATTTGGCGCCGTTGCCGATTTGGGATTTAGTTTGATGCATTTAGGATTCCAGTAGTAAGCTAGTTCAAGTTCTTTGTTTACTTTTCGATTATCTTCTCTGCTATCTGGGTTTTTGTCTTTGAATTCTCAGGTGCACGCAAGTCAGATCACGTCATCCGTTCCCACTTGAATATTTTGCTCTCTGGGTTTTTGATTTTGCCTTTTCAGGTGTATGCAAACCAGAAGAATATGTTCAAATCCTTACACCATAAGCTGGACAAGCTCCTTCTTGCCCAATCTAGCATGAAGCAAATCTTCGTTCCAAAGGGTCAATTTCAGGGCCAACAGGGCGGTTGTCAGCATAAGCAGTTGGGAGCACCACAGAGGTTTGTCCCACATCAGAGTCAGGCACGACAAGTTCAGGAACCGGATATGCAGTCTATGCTGCAGCAACTCCTTCAGGGCCAACAGGGCGGTTATCAGCAGAATCAGATGGGAGCACCAACTGGGTTTGCTCCACAGCAAGGTCAAGTACAGCCGGTTCAGGAACCTGATATGAGGGCCTTGATACAGCAGCTGTTACAAGGTCAAGCGAACGATGCTATGGACTTGAGTAAGAAGCTGGCAGACATAAACAACAAAATTGAGACGTTGAACTCCAGAGTTCAGCACGTGGAAAGCAATGCCGCTTCCACTTCTTCTGCACAGCAGGGACAACTTCCAGGGAAGTCCGTCCAAAACCCAAAAGAGTATGCCCATGCTATCACCTTACGGAGTGGGAAAGAGCTACCAGGACGGTCAGGTGACCAGAGAATCAATGAGGACATTGAGAATCTGGAAGGGGAGGATTCAGTCGAAGTTGACACAAATCCTGTGCCAGACTTGATCGAGTCAGACCCTCCACACGGCGACCCTAAGCTCGATGAGACAACTCGATCGAGCGAGACAGTTCAACAAGCTCGATCGAGCCGGAAAGATCAGCCTATCTCACCTCAGAAACCGACCAGCAAGAAGAAGGAGACTTTGTTTGTGCCACCGCCCTACAAGCCTCCTCTGCCTTTTTCTGCAAGGTTCAAAAAGCAGTTGATAGAGAAGTATCAAGCGCTTTTTGACAAGCAGATGAGTGAAATTGAACTGAAGATGCCTCTGTTGGATGCCTTCATGCTTATCCCACCTTATCAGAAATTCTTCAAAGATGCTGTTCTTCAGAAAACTAAGGAGGTACAGGGCATGGTTGCCATGAAACATAAGTGCAGCGCTATAATATAAGGAAAGGTCAAGCTTCGAGACCTAAAACAAGCTCACTTGGGAGGAAGTCCCATGTCTATCATTTTATATGTACTTCTTTAAATTTTTGTTTATTTATTATGCTTTGTAGTCTTCTGTGTGTTTAAGCTTCGCAGGATAAGGGTTTGAGCCAAAAGGAGTCCAGTTCAATTCAAGGAACATAGACTCGATCGAGTTAGACAACATGGGAAAATCAGCTCGACCGAGCACAACCTACTCGATCGAGTCAACCTTGTCTGGTAAGAGACACCTTTGCCTTCGACTCCCCTTGTACATACCACCTGCATCTTGTTTTATTTCCTTCTGTTTTGCTCTATTTCTTTCTCTTAGACTTCTGTTACACAGGGGACTGTGTAATTTAAGTTTGGGGGAGGGTCTGAGAGCCATTTGACATTGTGTTCTTTGTTCTTAAGTTTCAATTTTTCATCCCTTGAGTCTGCATACATCTAAGGCATAGAAAACCACTAAAAATTGAAAAAATTTCGAAAATTCTCAAAAATATTCATGTAGTTGCATTCATATTCTTAAGATTGAGTCTAATATACATCATATAGGTATGCATTCACATTGCATTGTTGATATGACCTTGTAAATATGCCATCTCATGCGCTTTGATCTGTGCCCTGGTTCTTGAATCTTTTGTGCATTAGGGTGAGAATGAAGAGTTGAGATAGAACCATGTTTAACCTGATCATATCATAACATGCACATCTCATTTAAACCATTGCTGTGAATTGATTCATCTCCCTATATATTTGAACCATAATCTTGACTCTTAATTACCATTTCATGCATTGATAAGCAACTCATGGATATTCATACATACTTGGACATTCTTTTCCCATTTTATCCACTCTTGTCTGTCCAAGTAGCAGACCCTACCCTTACCTTAGCCTTTCTTTCAAACCCTTTGTTGTTCTTGTGTGATTGTGAGTTCTTATTTCGAATATGCTTGGCAAATGGTGTTGAGTTTAAACCGACAAGAGCAGGGGTTTCTGTAGACTATATTCCGTTCTTAGGCTAAGTTTGGGGGTGTTTCATCTGGGCTTGGGCGAGTGTGTTTTATGTTCTGGGAAAAGAAAAGAAAAAGAGTTGTGGTTAAGACCAGGGAGTAGGTTTGTGTCTCAAGAAAGTCTAGAAAAGGTTTGAGAAGTGTTTAAATGAAAAGAAAAGGGTTCTTAGTGTTTAAGAAAAGAAGGCATAAGCCTCACCAGTTTGAAAAGAAAAGAAAAAGTTCCCTAAGTATAAGAGTCCCAAACCGCTAGAGTATGATTAGAAAAACCTCTCCCTTGGCTAAGTACAAAGAAAAAGAAAGAAAAAAGTGATCAAAAGCTCCTCTGTGTCTAAAGGCATTGCCTAAAGGGTAGATAGGAGTTGGTTCTAGTTTCTGGGTTACGGGTTAGACTCGATCGAGTGTGGTGTCTGGGTAGAAGGGATTTCTGCTCTTGTATCATCCTTGGTTCTAACTTTTAACCTTTTGCTGAAGCTTGTTCATTTTCTTGAGAGATCCCTGTTTATAAGCTGTTTATTGCATTGAAGGGACCATCTTTGTCTCTTAACCATCACCCTAAGCCAAATGAGTTGTTTAGATTTGCATAAGATTGGTTCACTGTTCTGTTTAATGAATGTTAAAGGGATGTGCTGATATAATTGAATGGTTTGATTGACTGTGAAGTTTAATTGATCTTGTTAAGCATGGCTAGGATTTTTAGAAGTAACTCTCACCATGATGCACTCTAGAGGCTTGCACCTGGACATTGATCAAACCGTTTTTGCTGGCATGTTTTGGATATATCAGCTATTTTCAGCCTTCATCTCCTTCCTGTTCTGTTTGTTTGCTTGAGGGCAAGCAAAGGTTAAGTTTGGGGGTGTTGATGCATTCGCATTTTATACCTTTTTAGCATATCATTTAGACCATCTTTGCATTGTTTTAACCATCTTAAGTGTCACTTCTTGACATTTTCTTCTCCATTTGCATACTTAGTAGTTTTGGGTTGTGCATTGCATATATGAGTGCATATGGAGTTAAAACCAGGTACTTTTGGAGCATTTGGAGCTAAGGAGGCTTGGTGGTGATGCTGGAGCAAGGCTAGGCAACAAGGGAGCCAATATGGATCAAGAATGGAAGGAACAAAAGAGTTATTGCTTGACTCGATCGAGTTCGATCGAGCTAGTGCAATGCGTCTGAAAGATCGTACCAAACGAAGGGTTTACACTCCGATTCAGCCTCTGAGGTCTTCATGGAAGTTGTAGATAAAAGAGTTAGATTTCGTCTGGTGGCGGTTTCAAGTCATTCAGACCAGTGGTTCGGAAGATACAGCGATTTTAATTGCACTCGATCAGGCAGCTCGATCGAGCCAAGGCCAAACTGACTACTCGACCAACAACTCGATCGAGCTAGGCAAAAGGTGCCTCGATCAGTCAACTCGATCGAGTTGGACTAAGGCGGTTTCCCAAGTCCAGAAACCCTAGCTGCCTTGCCTATAAAAGGCCTGAGACCCCTAGCCACGAAAATGTTCTTCTTTTTGGCTTTTCAGCCACCAGAAAACCAAACTTTATTTTCTTTGTCTTTATGTCTTTTAATTTGTAGATTTAAGCTTTGTTATTTACTTTTTGCACTTATGTTTTTAATAAAAGTTGTTTGCTTCATCTTTGTCTTTCTTTTAATGTTTGTTTCATCTATTTTCATTATGATTTCTCTTATGGATCTTATCTTTTTCGCATTTTTAGCTTTCTGTTCTTAGTTTTTGTTCCAGAAACTTCCTGTTTTTAGTTTAAAGATCTAGACTTTGTTATTCACATTTTGCAATTGCTTGTTTAATAAAAGTTGTTAATCTCCTTTCTGTCTTTCATATTATGTTGGTTTTAGTTTATTTAGACATGATTTCGAATTCTGTTATGGATCTTGAGTAATTTCTCCCTTAGACTTAGGGATGGATTAGATTAGGGAATCATTTATGTTTAATCTCTGATGCTTTAGGTTTTCATCTATTATCCCTCTCTGTTTAGCTATGCCCTATGCGATCCAGCCACTGACCATGGTGGATCGATCCTAGACGCTCCTGGCCTGACCCGCTTGGTTGAGCGTCGGATCAAGGCAAAACAGAGGATTAGCTTTATGCCTTTGTCCCACGGGAGTGGTTGCACAGAGGGGCTTCTAGGGCATTACATGGGCCGGTTCTTTATGTATCTGGTTCATGACACACGCTTCAACTTGATCGAGTTAGCGGGATTGAACCAGAGAGGCGGTTTGTAACGCCACTGGGAAGTGGGATAACCGACCTCGGGACTCCATGGCCGAAGGGATAAGCACGTGTTCGTGTCGTTTTAGAAAGCATAGCTGATTAGCATTAGATTCTCTATAATCATCAAATCCGTCCCTGAGTCTTTGTCTATCATACCAGTCTTTACTTACGTTTTCGTTCTGCTTTAGTCTTGTTTTACTCTGACTCCATCGAGTCAGTTTAGTGCAAACTCGTATCTCAACTCGATCAAGCTGCACCAGTTTCTCCTTGTTTCATTCTATCCTAACTCGATCGAGCTACCTTTCTCATGGTTAGCTTAACTCGATCGAGCTTGATTTAGTTTATCGTTTTACTTTTCCGCTTTCATTCCCGTTGCATTTCGTTTAGATAGATAGTTTCGTTTCAACACCAAACAACCATCTGTCTTGACT
This sequence comes from Erythrophleum ivorense, assembly GCA_026724425.1. NCBI lineage: Eukaryota > Viridiplantae > Streptophyta > Magnoliopsida > Fabales > Fabaceae > Erythrophleum > Erythrophleum ivorense. The sequence goes on along the minus strand of JAIUCV010000066.1, from coordinate 8,446,495 downwards.
TGTGTCCACTACTGCATAATCCTAAGCTGTTTCATTCTCCTCCCACTTTGGATTGATAAACCCTAGTCCTACATCGACATGATAGTACAATAGGGGATTGCATAAGTAGTGTAAAAAACCTACTATCAGATGCGAGTCGTATTTGGCGTCGATTGTGATGTCGGAGTCCAGTGGTGAGGTGGCCTTGGAGGATATTCTGGTTGTCCAGGAATTCGAGGATGTGTTTCGGTCACTGAAGGGATTACCACCATCAAGGTCGGATCCTATCACGATTGAGCTAGTGTCGGGGACATCACCGATATCGAGGACACCTTACAGGATGGCGCCAGCAGAGTTGGCAGAGCTGAAGAAGCAGCTAGATGACCTTTTGAGAAAAGGTTTTATTCGGCCGAATGTTTCGCCCAGGGGAGCTCCAGTGTTGTTTGTGAAGAAGAAGGATGGCAGTTTGCGGTTGTGCATCGATTACCGGGACTTAACCGAGTCACAGTGAAGAACAAGTACCCTCTCCTGAGGATTGATGAGTTGTTGGATCAGCTGAGGGGTGCTACTTGATTCTCCAAGATTGACTTGGCAGCGGGATATCATCAGATTCCGATAGACGAGGCAGATGTTCACAAGACGGCGTTTAGGACGAGATATAGGCATTTCGATTTTGTGGTCATACCCTTCACTTCAGTTTGACTAATGCACCGGCAGCTTTCATGAGGTTGATGAACGATGTGTTCAGGGAGTTTTTAGACGTATTCGTTATCATCTTTATCGATGATATTTTGGTGTATTCGAGGAGTCCAGAGGAGGATGCGACTCACTTGAGACTGGTTCTAGAGAAGCTTCGAGAGCCGAAGTTGTATGCTAAGTTGAGCAAGTGCAGTTTCAGGCAGAGAGATGAGTTTTTTTCACCACATTGTTTCTGCAGAGGGAGTGTCTGTAGATATGGCTAAGATTTAGGCTATCAGGGATTGGCCTAGACCGAGTAATGCTACCGAGATCAAGAGTTTTATGAGTTTAGCAGATTACTACAGGAGGTTCGTCAAGGGCTTTGCGAGCATGTCTCAGCAGATGACAAGGTTGACTGGCAAGGATGTGCCGTTTGTATGGTCGCCAGAGTACGAGGAGTGCTTTGGAAAGCTCAAGGAGATGTTGACTAGTACACCAGTGTTGGCATTACCCGATCCGGGGAAGCCTTATGTGGTGTATACAGATGCTTCAGGAGTTGGTATGGGTTGTGTCTTGATTCAGGAGGGCAGAGTGATTGCCTATCCTTCGAGACAGTTGCAGGGCAGTGAGCGCAACCGTCCTACACATGATCTTGAGTTGGGAGCACTGGTCTTTGCGCTTAAGATCTAGAGGTCTTATCTTTATGGTGGGTCAGTGCAGATCTTTATAGATCACAAGAGTCTGCAACATATCTTTACTCAGCCTTTGTTGAATGTGACGCAGACGCGTTGGGTTGAGTTTTTGGCAGACTATGACCTGGATATTGTCTATCATCTGGGCAAGGCCAACTTAGTGGCAGACGCGTTGAGTCGACGGAGAGTTGATTCAGCTCGAGAGCAGGATGTTGAGGCTTTGGTCAGCGAGATTTGTACTTTGCGTCTTTTTTTGCTATTTCATAGGAGCCTTTGGGTTTATAGGCGGCGGATCAGGCATATTTACTCAGTAGGATCAGAGTGGCTCAGTAGGGTGATGAGAGTTTGATTGATGCATCGCGAGCAGCTGGTTCTAAGTATTAGGTCTCTTTGAACGGAATAATTTTGGTTCGAGGTCGGGTTTGTGTACCCAAGGTTGAGGAGTTGAGACATGAGGTTCTGAGATAGGCTCATGCGAGCAAGTTCTCGATTCATCTTGGTGCGACCAAGATGTACCGTGACCTCAAATGGTATTATCACTGGGTCAGGATGAAGAGAGATGTGGCTGACTAGGTTGCGCGGTGCAACGCTTGTTCTTTGGTCAATGCAGAGCATCAGGTTCCAGGTGGTCTTCTGCAGAGTTTACCCATTCCAGAATGGAAGTGGAATATGATCAAGATGGATTTCGTAGTGGGATTACCTATCTCTCGGACTTTCGATACTATTTGGGTCATTGTGGATCGTTTGACCAAGTCAGCACATTTCTTGGCCATCAAGAAGACAGATGGAGCTGCTGTCTTGGCTAGGAAATTTGTGCGAGAGATTGTGAGGCTGCATGGAGTGCTAGCTAGTATTGTGTCGGACAGGGACCCGAGATTCACTTCTAAGTTTTGGAGGGTGTTTCAGACTGAGATGGGCACTAAGGTGCATATGAGTACGGCTTATCATCCGCAGACAGATGGGCAGTCAGAGAGGACTATTCATACCTTGGAGGATTGTCTGAAGATGTGTGTGTTGGATTGAGGTGGCCATTGGGCCGATCATCTGTGTTTGGCGGAGTTTACCTACAACAACAGTTTTCAGGCGAGTATTGGCATGGCTCCTTATGAGGCTTTGTATGGGAGGCCATGTAGGACGCCTTTATGCTGGACCCAAGTGGGGGAGCGCATCATTTATGGAGCTACCTTTGTTCAGGAAACGACGGAGAAGGTCCGTGTTTTGAGGTTGAACATGAAGGAGGCTCAGGATAGGTAGAAGAGTTACGCTGTCAGGCGGAGGAGAGAGCTTGAGTTTCAGGTTGGAGATCATGTGTATCTCAAGATGGCTATGCTGAGGGGTCCTAACAGATCCATAGCAGAGAACAAGCTCAGTCCGCGTTTTATGAGTCTGCTTCCAGTGGTGGAGCGAGTTGGACCAGTGGCGTATAGGTTGGACTTACCTCCGATCATGAGAGTCTTTCACAAGGTGTTTCATATCTCGATGTTAAGGAAGTTCCTTCATCCTTCAGAGGAGTTAGTGGCTAAGATTCCGGAGGATCTTTAGCCAGATTTGACGGTACCAGCGGTTCTTGTGAGGATTCTCTAGAGGAGAGTCAAGGTCCTGCAGAACAAGAGGGTGCCGTTATTGAGAGTCTTGTGGGACTGTAGCGGTACAGAGGAGGAGACTTGGGAGCCAAAGGCAAAGATGAAGCTGAAGTTCAATAAGTGGTTCGACAAGCAGGTCGTCGAGTGAGCTTCTTCGTCTTTGTGGTTCCAGTTTTGTTTGGTGTTTTTGTTGTTGTTGGGATTTATGTATTTTCGTTTTCGTTGTGCGATATACATTTTGAGTTATATGAGATGGAGTTTGCCTCATATTTTTGTTCTGTGTTCGGATGTTACAAGTTTTGTGGACCAGTTTGGGTCGTGAGACATTTTAGTTGTATATGTAATAGGCGTTTCATAATTATTACTCATTACAGTTCTAGAGACACGGTGGGTCTTTAGAGAAGATATGGTGGATCTCCGGCAGACTTATATGTGAGGGTCGCTACCTCAGTATAAGTGGTTAGAGTTGATTACATATTGTGACATGGTGGGTCGCAATATGAGTTTTCGAGAAACAGGGTGGGTCTCTAGAGGAGATATGGTGGATCTCATGTGTTGTTGTTTTTAGAGTTGAGTTAATGAGTTAAGAGTAATAATATCTGGAAACGTACGTATAACAAAGGATTAGATGTGAGTCTCATGAGATCAGGTGAGGATCTCTAGTGATTTGGCTAGTTTGGGCGGGTTTTTCTTCTGTAGTAGACGTGTTTTGTTGGGATTCGAGGTCGAATCCATCTTAGTGAGGGAGAGTTGTAACATCCGTAAACCAATTTCTGGACTTTTTGAGGTGGTGTCGAGCGACACCAGGCGATTATCGGAAATCGATTGTGGTTTGATTCGATTTTTCGTTCGGTTTGGCGGTTCGGCAAGTGGTGTCGAGCGACACCAAGGATTGGTGTCGGTCGACACCGGTTATTGAGAAATGGATCGGTTCGATTTAAGTCGGCTGGTTTAATCCGGTTTGGGCGGAGAAGCCCTATTTCGAGAGTTAAAGGTTGTGCAGCCGCGTTTTGGCTCAGTTTTCGAGACAGAGTTTATTTTCCATAGAGAAAAGAGGCGATTTTCAGAGATATTTCGGAGTTTGAGGCTAGATCGAAGTGCTCTTCGTCGTTATTCGCTGTTTCCGTCTTTCTCCCTTTGTTTCAATCCGTTATAAGGTGAGTGCGTGACCGTAGACTCGTGATTCACTGGAAAATTGATTGTTGAACGTGTTCTTGATGAGCTTAAGTTGATTAGTGCGTTTAATCGAATTATTGTGTTGATTTGTGTTGATTTGATGTTTTTCGCATTGTATATCATTTCTGGGTTTCGTAGTGGGTGTCGAGCGACACTATTTGGTGTCGGTCGACACTAGATTTGTTTATGCGTTTGTCGCTGTTGTGTTTTATGTGATGTTGTTCTTGCTAGTGTTTTGCGTAATTGGCATGTAGACGGGATGACCGTCTCACTAAGTATTTTTCAAATACTTATACATTTCTTTTTCCCTAATGCGATGCAGGTAAAGGCAAAGTGTGATCGTGGAATCAAGGTTTAAGAGGGGGATAATAGGATTTGAGTTATTGCTTATATTTTATTAAACTTGATGTTAAGTTGTTAGATTATTTATGTTTCTGGTTTTGAATATTGTTGAGTTGAATTTATTATTTAACGATTTACTGATTTATTGTTAAGAATTTCCGTTGAGTTGACTATTAAAAAAAAAAAAAAAAAAACTGGTTGTTTCATTTCCAAACACGTACTCTCCTCCACATACTCACATACTGAGAAATATGTTCAAAACGCCAGCCCGTTTCATTGCTCCATAAGTCTCTTGCTAGCAAAGAGACATGATTCTCCGGTAGAGCTCCCGTGACTACATCCGCTAAGGGTCTATCCAAGAGCCACTTGTCCGTCCAAAAGTAGTTCTATCTCTAATCTTCTCTTTTTTTTTTTTTCTTTTTCATATCAAACAATTCTCGAAGCACGATTAAAAATACATTAAAATACACTAATCCAATAACACATCGTTAGTGTTTAGGGAGACGGCACGACGTGCTTGGGTTTTTACATAAACGGCACGTTACGGTTACCTTATTTACATAAACGGCACGCAACCTAGGTGTATGTGGTTTACCCTCCTTTATATATAGCACGGGAAATTTATTACGCGACGCTCTGTCGAAGACCATTCCGAGAAGAGAAGAGACGGAAAAAGCCAAGCCCTAACGTTTGTCTTCTCATCTCTGTTCCTTTCGTTACGATAATCTTTCAGATTTCAAATCTCCTAGTTTAATCAGTATCTAACCCTAATGGATCATCGATCTTTTGGATCTGAATTGCGATTTCCCTTTATACTTTTTTGTTGTTTTGAATTCCAATTGGGTTTTTTTCCGATCCATTCAAGCCGTTGATTTGGTTCATCGTTGTTCGTAGTGCCTCAGGCTATCCTAGATATAGTTTTATGTTTAGATTCTTGAGACGCTCATAAATATGAATTCTCCCCCTTTATTGCAGATTCGTTTAACTTGGTCCTCGTAGCTTTCAGGAGGGTCGCCTCTTCTCTTGGGCTCTTCTTACCTCTCTCACTCGCATCAGGTAAGAAGTTTGGTTCAGATTTAGTGAAATACATTTTTCTAAATCTTTTCATTGTTTGGTGGAATACTAAACCCTAATAGGACAACTGGAATTCTGATGAAAGTGTTATTTTATAGCTAGTATCTGTTCTTTGGTTCTTGATTGGTCTTCAAGAAGTCAATATTTTTGGGTTGCTCATTAACTGTTGATGATGGAAGAGCTAACATTGTTTTCTTCTTCTCTTTTGTGAGATGCACTTTTGGTTATATTCATACCAAAATGCAGATTTTCAGCTGGTTTTTGAATCCAAATGGACTGCAAGAAGTTCATCCAGATGGTGGAGGAGAAGAAAAGAAAACTTCTGGAGAAGAAAGAAGCTCCTCTGAAATGGCAGCAGAAGCTAGAGGCGGCTGCCAACGCTACAGAAACCAAAGAAAAGAAGTCAAAGGGCAGTAAGCGAAAACACAGGGGTGCGTCTGAATCTAGCTCAGAAAGTGATAGTAGCTCCGAGGTGAGAAGAAAGTCGAGAAGTAGTCACAGTAAGCACCGAAGACATGCACACATTGATTCAGATGACAGTGATAGGAGGAAAGAGAAGAAATCCATGCGGCATAAGAGAAGGTCCTCAAGTCCAAGCGATGATAGCAGTGATGAGTATGAAACCGGGTCAGAGGACGAGCCTAGGATGAAGATTAGGTACCACCGTAGGCACAAGTCGCATAGCTCAAGACAGGCTTGTGATGATGACAATGCGGAAGATGTGAGAAGAAGACATGTGAAGCATCACAGACACAGTGAGGTGGTCACTTCAAGTGATAGCGAGGAAGAGAGAGGAAGAAGAAAACGTGGGAAATATCACAGGCACAACAGAGGTTCAGCCTCCTCCAGCGACTCGGAGGATAGCGGGAAGAGTAGAAAGAGAAGGCAACGTAAAAGGCATCGATCCACAGAGTCTTCAAGCGAGGATGATGAGGGAGAATTGACAAGGACAAGGCATCATAAACATGACAGTCACTCAGCGTTCGAGAATTGAGACTGATGAGAAATGAGAGCACAAGATCGATATGTGAGAATGGAAACGAGCGTATTTGTTTTAATTCACACCATTTCATTTTTCTAATTGTTGTGGTAAACGAAACCATTAGCATAACGTCTCCTATTGGACCCGAAGACAGAATGTTGTGTTGAATTACAATTGTGGCACTTCTTTTCTATAGTTATCTTCAGTTTCCAAGAACAACAATACAGTGTTGATAGAAAAATTCCCAAATTCCCAAACAATTTAGGTTGGTTGCTAAATTTGTACTTTAGGTTCAGATTAACACTTTAAAGTGATATACTCTACAAAATACATGGTTTTTATTACAACCCAAGTTGTTCACCGACCTGTGAGCTTGACCATCCATGCACCACCCAAGTAGAGCCCAAGAAGCGGCGTTGCTAGTAACATTTGAGTGACAGGGTCTGTCGAGGGCGTGAGTACAGCTGCAGCAACCACCGCACCCACCACCACATATCTCCAAATTGACAACATTTGATCTCCTGAAACCACCCCAACTTGTCCCAAGAGTAACTGAATAACCGGAACCTGTAAACCAACAAGAAGCAAAATTCCAGGTGAAGATGGGATGGCTAAAGCAATGTTTCAAAACATGTAAAATATTCTCACTGCCACATACAGTACCTGGAAAGACAGGCCGGTGCTGAACATGAGCACTAGCACAAACTCAAAGTACTGGTCGATAGACCACAGAGATTCTACCACACCTTCTGCGTAATTCACAAAGAAATTCAAGGCTGCAGGGGTTAAAACCCAGTAGGAGAAGGCAAGTCCAGCATAGAAGAGCAAGGAGGAACCAAACACTATTGGCCCCAGAAACCTCCTCTCAGCTCGTGTCAGACCAGGAAGCACAAAAGCTATTATCTCATACAAGATCACTGGACTCCCTAGTAGAAGCCCACAGTAACCCGAGACCTGCACCACAACAAAGAAAGAAGAAAAGAAATCATCTTTCTTGTTCATTCGAGTAAGATGCAAGTCACTTTTATCTGTTCATTTAGCGACCTTTAAAGTTGTGAAGAAGAATTCGCCTGGAGCTAGCTGTAGAAACCGTACACCCTGAGTTTTGACAGGAGCTTCAAGAAACACGATTAAATCTTTGGAGAAGGCAAAGCATCCCGTGATTGCAGCTCCCACAGCCAAAACCGAGACGAATATTCTCTCCCGGAGCTCTTCCAAATGATCGAATATAGTCATTTCCTTGTCATCAGGAAGCTCCTCTTTACGGGGATACAGAAACTCATAGATCGAGCTTGATTTATCTTCTTGCTCAATGGATACATCTTCCACAGCTGTGTTATGTAATTCATCACTAAATCAACCCCCGGAAGCTTAAAAAGCCGAACAACATATAAATAAACAACTCAATCATTCAACCAATTGTACAAATAAGAAACCGGAGCTTATAAAAACCTGGTCTATCTTCTACGGCAGAGCCAACGCCAGGGGTGGTCTCCGTCGGCGAATTGTCAGACTTTTCATCCAGAGCTGCCAAGCGAACCACCGGACCTAAGTCTTTTCTCCACCGTCGCGTCACACTGTATCGGAGTCCAGCTTCCCTCCACGAATTGCAGAAATTTACGGCGTACGGACGCTTTTTAGGCGAACTCAAGTTGCGACTGGTGAGCCGAAAATGGTGGATTAGCGCAGCAGAACTCGTGCTTGTGCTGCCCATCGCTTCTTTCGCTGTCTTCAACACCTCGAATCAATCCTCTCGTCTGCTATTGCTTCCAAGAGCCTCAGAGAACGATTGGTTTCGGTCGAGTTTCCTTCGCCTCATGAAATTTACAAAACCCAATCCTTTCTTCTCTCTTTCTGTTAACACTTCCGTCACAAACTTTGAAACGACATCGTTTAGGGAAAGCAAAGGCCCATTTACAGCCCATAAACTTCACTTAATACTGGTGTTATGATTCGTTCGTTCACTGAAAAGGCACGAGTCATTTTTCCCGCCAGGTTTCCAACTTTTTCTGATGGGCGGCAAAGAGAATCCGGCGGCGGAGAAATCCCTAAATCTGATTCGCGGGAGGCTCTGCGATCCTACTTTTGTCTTCAAACCTCTTTCTGCTTCTTCGGAAAGCAACTACAGGTTTGATTGCTTGACTTTCGGTCTGGAAATTCAGTAAAATTGGATTCATTTGCTTACCCTAAGAATCTGTCTCTTTTAATTTAGCAAGTTGAAGTTCATTGTATCGAACTCTATCACGGAGGGCTGCAACAATTCAATCTTGCTTCTGGGCCCTCGCGGCTCTGGAAAATCTGCTGTATGCTCCTCGAACACTGCTTCTACTCTCACTCTTCTCCGTTCGCGGCGTTTGACTTGTCAAATTTTTAAATGTTTTTTCAGGTCTTGGATCTCGTCGTTAGTGATACATTGGTGGAGTATCCCGATTCAGTTTCAGTAGTATGTGTGATTTAGTATATGGCCATCTACATTGGGAACTATCCTATCTCCATCTTAACTTAACTATCACCTTCTGCTGATGCAGATCAAATTGAGTGGACTCTTGCATAGTGATGATAATTGTGCATTCAAGGTCGGTCTGATCACTATATTAATGGGTTCCTTTGAAATATTATAATTTCCACTCTGTGGTTTGACAAAATAACGTTTATTATTTGCTTTAGGCATCACATCCAATGGATCTCCTTATAGTCTAGTTCACAGTGAATTTAATATATGGGCGTTTTACTTTGATTCTTCAGGAAATTGCCAGACAGTTGTGCATGGAACACCACTTGCTCTTCTCCAAAATGGTATGGCATTTGTTAATCTCCATCTGTACATTATATAGCTCTTAGTTGATTAGCCAATGTTACTATTGGGTTGATTCTCTCTGTTGCACTTTCAGGCATCATTCGATGAGAATTCACAGTTCATAATAGCCATGCTGCGGTGAGTATGTATGCCTTCGCATAAAACCCCTTTTTGTTGTGTTGATATTCAACTCAGACAAAACTGATAGAGATTTTTCAGGGAATGTGGACTAGCACATAAGACAATCATCTTTGTGCTTGATGAATTTGACATGTTTGCACAGGCAAGAGTTCTGAATCTTACAAGTTGCTAACTGTGTTTTAACTCGTTTTCCGTCTGATAAATTTACTTTTACCCTAGTAACATAGAGGTCATCCTAAGGGTTGAAAAGTAGAGCAGATTCTTTAATGAAACCAAGAAAATGGTGCTTTCTCTGCACTCACCATATTTTTTTTGTTATATATAGGGAAAGCAGCGGTTGCTGTACAGTTTGCTGGATGCTATGCAATCAGTAACATCACAAGCTGTTGTCATTGGTATTAGTTCTCGACTGGTATGAGCATGGCAGCTTTGGGGTTTTAAGATTGTTTCTAGTAAATTTATCATCCTAGAACTGTATGATTTTTTATGTTTAATGACAGTACTCTGGTTCAGAAGCTTATAATATGCAATCTCTCACCACAGGATGCTGACCAACTTCTGGAGAAAAGGGTGAGATCTCGCTTTTCACACAGGAAAATATTATTTCTTCCTCCGTCTAGGGAAGAACTTGACAGGTAATGATCAGCTTCTTTTCTGTAACGAGCAGAAAACTTTTCTGCCGACGAAATTGTTTTATTAATATGAATTCTATTTCCAGTTTACTGCAACACCTGCTGTCTCTACCAGCAGACTCAAGCTTCCCCTGTGGATATGTTTCTCAGTTCAATGAAAAGATTAAGGTTGTCTCTAACATCCAGGCCGAATCAGTACTATGCCATGATTAGCTTTTATTATGATGGCACTGATAGTCTCCAATTAAAAAAACGGTTGATGTGTAGAATATAACATCAGACACAAGATTTAAAGACATGGTGAGGACATTTCTTAACGCCAATTCTACCGTCAGCAGTTTGGTGAAGTTTATGTAAGTATTCATTTGCAAGAGTGAGTTGTTTCTTGTTAAAAACTGTCATTTCTCTGTGTTGAGGGTATCTTTTGATGTTAGATTCCGCGCTGTTTCGTTTATGAATTTGGAATCTGGCCTCCTCTCTCTTGAGAACTTCAAAGCAGCACTTTCAAGTATGCAAAGGCAACCAAAGTTGGAAGCCGTTAGAGGTACATTAAGCAAACGATAGGAGACTTAAACTATAGTGTTGCTTATACATAGATTTTTTTTGTTGGGAATAAAATCAATTGGCATTAATTATTCTGAGCAGATTGTTCCGTACTGGAGCTTTATCTCCTGGTATGCATGAGGAGGTTAGAAGTGAAAGAGCAAGGCTCATACAACTTCATCAGTGTGATGAAAGGTAATCTTTGAATTTGGCTTAAGAAAACTGCGGGTTGTGCCTCTATGATAATGACTTGGGAATTCATTTGTGTTCCAGAGTATAAGACGATACACGATTCTTTTCAAACCTCGGATTACTACGCGCAAAATGTCTGCCTACGGGTATGTGTATAGCTCTCATTAGATGCCATGGTTTAAATGTGGTTGGTTGTCTGTCTAAATGGTTGGCATGACAGGCATTTGAGCATCTGAGAGAGCGAGAAGTTATATGCTACGCAGAGACTAGAGGACAGTCTCAGACAGGTGAGTACCGTCCCATGAAGCTTTTGATATCAGCCTCTGAGCTTCATCAGGGAATGAGGTCTCATGCGTGTTGCCCCGTAAGTCTCCCATTTGCTCCCTTTTTCTTCCCTTAAATTTTTGTGTAAACTGATCTCAACTTGGTGATTACCTTTTTGTCTGCTGGAACAGGCCATTCTTGTCAAGTTATTGGACCATTGATCTCTGTGTTTTTCGTATCTTAGCAATAAGACAAGTCCCTAATGACCCTGTGATCTGTATGTTATTTTCACGGTGAAGCTACTTTGTTTATCGATTAATTTTGCTTTTGCTTTGCGTTTTTCTCCACCTGCCACTTATATAAATAGAGAGAGAAAACATGTCAACTTGATGGCCTGAGCAAATTAACGAAAACCAAATTTTAATTTTTGGATTTGGTTCGTTTTTCACTATAATTCTGGTTTAATTTAATATTAATATTAACCGTTAAATCTAACTAATTTTTGGTTCAAATATCAAATTTCTTGAGAGAATCAAAACTGAGGATGAGGAACAATGAAGGCTGAGTCTGCTGCTGTCTCTTGTTGTCTGTAGGTGCATCAGTTTGAGTTCGAATCAATAAACCATTATTAAACTATAATGGAGATGGAGGCTGCCACCCTTGGTTGTTTGTTGGTAGAATCTGCCCTCGAAATGTTCTTCTGTGTGGCTCTAAGTTTGGCACTCGCATCCAAATCCAACCTTTGGACTGCATTAGCTAGACAACAAATTGTTCTCAATAATACGAGAATAACTGATTACCATTATATAGCATCGATCTGTAAGGCTTATATGAAGAAATTGTTTACCTTTGTTGCTCGTTTAATTGTAGCAACATCTTCGTGTTCTGTTTCTCTTATAGCAGTGCTCATACCGACTAACAAAGGCTTTAAAATAAACAGATAAAAACATGCCAGTAAGAAAATAAAACTAAGTAAAGTATCAAAAAAAAAAAAAAAAAAAAAAAAAAAAAAAAAAAAAAAATCTTAAAGAAATTTACAAAAAGAAAGACTAAGAAAGCTCGGTATGATGAAGGAACGTCTTTTCCGAGTTCCAAAATTTTTTACACTCTTCACGCTTTTGATCGAAGAAAGTAAGCATCGTATGATCATCTTCCTCTGCCATCTAAAATAATAATTTGATAAAACCGGAGTCAGTTTTGAAATATATGTGAATGATAGAGGGAATTTGTACATAATTTATACATTCATGTATCAGTGAAAAGGGATTAAGCGCCCATCTAGGATCTGCAGGAAGAAAGAAACTCAAGCATTCTTCAAGAATTTATGTTCTTTGTTTGTAGTTGTAGATTGGTAAATGTAAGAATTTTGTAGAAACAAACTACGCATTTTGACATGAATGATTTTACCAACCAATGAGCTTGAAATGTTAAAAATTTATTTTGCTTTCATGGAAAATTTGTTGGAAAAAGAAGTAAAGATATCTTCTAAACAAATGGTATATAAACTATATATTATCTATGGAATTGCCTCATATAACCCACAATTTGATTTGAAATGCAAAAATAGACCCCCTATTGCACTTATGTCAAAACTAATCTTTTGGAGTTGCCAAATTACAAACCTCACCCTTCTGAACAAAGAAAAAACGTTAACCTTTTGACTGTTATACCCCGAAGTCTAACTCTGAAGTCTAACTCTGACGTCTAACTCCGAAGTCTAACGCTGAAGTCTAACTCTGAAGTCTACTCATGACGTCTAACTGTGAAGTCTAACTATGAAGCCTAACTATGAAGTCTAACTCTGAAGTCTAATATATAATAAAATCTTAAATTTAAAGTTTAAAATTTATAAAAAATATTTTGATAAACTTATTTACACATAAATTTAACACAGACAATTACAATCCATATAAAATAATATGCAAAGAAATTAATCAATTTAAATCAAGTAAGACAAATTATGTTAAAATACAGTTAGAAATTTGTGTGAAGTCTACTCATGAAGTCTACCAAATAACAAAATCTTAAATTTAAAGTTTAAAATCGATAAAAAATAATTTTGGAAAAAAAATTTATGGATAATTTAAATAAACACAACTTCTATCTATGTAAAATAATATTTCATGAAAATGAATCAATTTATAAGTTTCATGAGTAAACCATCACCAAGCTTAGTGGTTGAGGTTTAATGTGTAGGGTTTATCATTGTCATTGTTAGGGTTGAGAGAATTTTGCAAAAAACAAAATGTTTGTGGTTCGTTTAACGATTTATAGGTCATGAATTCGTACTTTATAATGTTAATTGCGATTATGTAAACATAATTAACGTTTACTAGAAGTTTTTTCTTAAAAATTCGATTTAGGGTTTAGGGTTAGTTAGACTTCACAGTTAGACTTCACAGTTAGACTTCACAGTTAGACTTCTTTATGAAGTATGAAACCCAAAAAAAACAGGGGGGAAACGAAATATTTTGGCGGGAAGCGGAAATAAGGGTTAGTTAGACTTCATAAGTAGACTTCATAGTTAGACTTCATAGTTAGACTTCACAGTTAGACATTTGTGTGAAGTCTACTCATGAAGTCTACCAAATAACAAAATCTTAAATTTAAAGTTTAAAACCGATAAAAAATAATTTTGAAAAAAAAATTTATAGATAATTTAAATAAACACAACTTCTATCTATGTAAAATAATATTTCATGAAAATGAATCAATTTATAAGTTTCATGAGTAAACCATCACCAAGCTTAGTGCTTGAGGTTTAATGTGTAGGGTTTATCATTGTCATTGTTAGGGTTGAGAGAATTTTGCAAAAAACAAAATGTTTGTGGTTCGTTTAACGATTTAGAGGTCATGAATTCGTACTTTATAATGTTAATTGCGATTATGTAAACATAATTAACGTTTACTAGAAGTTTTTTCTTAAAAATTCGATTTAGGGTTTAGGGTTAGTTAGACTTCACAGTTAGACTTCACAGTTAGACTTCACAGTTAGACTTCTTTATGAAGTATGAAACCCAAAAAAAACAGGAGGGAAACGAAATAGTTTGGCGGGAAGCGGAAATAAGGGTTAGTTAGACTTCACGGTTAGACTTCGTGTTGTAGTCTACTTAATAATCACAACTTAAATTTAAATAATTAAATTGTAGCAAATTCTTTTGATTAAAAAAATTTATACATAAATAAGATGTAAACATTTATCATCTATGAAAAATAAAATTGTATAAAAATGAATCCATATAAGGGTCAGTTAGACTTCATTACTAGAGTTTATAGTTAGACTTCACAGTTAGACTTCACAGTTAGACTTCATTATGAAGTATGAAACTAAAAAAAAAACAGGGGGGGAAACGAAATATTTTGGCGGGAAGCGGAATATTAGGGTTAGTTAGACTTCATTATTAGACTTCATAGTTAGACTTTACTGTTAGACTTCACATTTAGACTTCACGGTTAGACTTCATAGGTAAAACCGGCATATTAACTGTTCAATGGTTGGTCGAATTGGGTATAATAAAATGTTAACCGGCCACAATCGAGATCTAACCGGTAATCACAATCTCACGAATTACTGACCCAAAATTAGGGTTTCACTTTCACATTTCACAATTCACTTTCACTTTCACATCCGTCTGTTCCGTTCCGTTCTCTATCTCTCTCGAATAGGCGATTTGCAAATCCGTCCGCTCCATCTCGTTCTATCTCTCTCATTCCCCGTCGATCTCCTTCGCTGTCGAAGTCAGACAGATCCACCATTGTCGCCACCGCCGCAGTTTCCTCTTCCTTCTCTCAAGTATACTTCTGTAAGTCCTATTCATCTATATATCTTGATACAAGTCACTTTCCCTATATTCCCGTTATACTCACTCAGTTTCTCCGTTTTGAACTCGACCGCCGCCGTGGTTTCCGCTGGCCGTGGTTTTCCCTCGCTTTTGCACCTGTGTAATCGAACGACCTAAACCTTCGCTTTTTGCCGGTGGTGAGTTCTCCCTCTTTAACTATTTTCTATCTCTATACCTCCATCTAACACTCGTCTAAACGATTGTATTCTGTCGCAGGTCTGCATATACCCGTTCCACGTTTTTTAGTAGGTATAAAAAACTCTTTCCCTTGGGCTTTGCCGGCTATTTTACGTATGAAATTAGGGCGGCTTATAAATTAGACTTTCTATTTAGACTTCGTAGTTAGACTTCATAGTTAGACTTCATACCTTCAGAGTTAGACTTCATAGTTAGACTTCATAGTTAGACTTCAGAGTTAGACTTCAGAATTAGACTTCATAGTTAGACTTAAACTGTTAGACTTCATAAATTTGCTATTGTCTCCCTGTTTTTTTCCTTTACATCTAATATGCTTCTCCATGTTTTAACTGTGTTTACAGGATGGAGCCGGTTATATTTCCCAGGAGGTTTTTCACAGAAGGAGAAGAACCGGAATATGACCGAAGCATTGGTTATTTCAGCAAGAACAGTGAGTTGTGGGCGAAATTGCATCTTCTACTGACAGAGGATGAATGGAGTGAGCTTGAGAGTTCCAAGCTCGGTGTCCTCTTTAAGTTCACGAAGATCAACTTCAAGTGGGCATCGAAGGTTGTGCAAAGTCTGCTCGCTATGGGCGTAGAATGCGATAAGAAGTTTGAGATATGGAGTGTTGTGGGTGTACACCCACTGCGTTTTTCATTGCACGAGTTCGAACATATCACCGGACTCAACTGTGAGTATAAAGAAGCATTGACGAGGCCCGAGACAGTTGAGACAGACGATATGATAGCTTTCTGGCAGAAGCTTGGTGTGAATACCAAGGTTGGTCCGAGCATTGAAAACCTTGTAGCAGCGTGCAGAAATGCTGGAAATTGGAGCAGAGAGGATAGGCTGAGGTTGGCTTATTTGGCCATATACGCTGGCTTTGTTCATGCTCGCAAACCCAGCACCCATACACGAGTGGAACTGGCTAGTCTAGTTATGGACTTAGACAGATTTGAAAGTTACCCATGGGGGCGAGTAGCTTTCAAGACCCTCATCAAGTCTGTAAAGAGGGTAGATCAGACCAAACCGTATACTCTGGACGGGTTTGCTGAAGTTTTGCAAGTGTGGTCGTACCATGCTATGCCACAATTCGGACAAGACAACGGTGATCCGAGGCCTAATAATCCTGAGCCACCGCTGCTGGCATTCAACGGAATCAAAGGGAAGCGATATATTATAGAAAACATGAAGAAGCAGGTAATCCCTTGCCTAATAGTGTTTGCATATATTCTGTTTGCATATATTCTGTTTGCATTAGACTTCAGAATTAGACTTCAGAGTTAGACTTCACAGATAGACTTCAGAATTAGACTTCATATATTCTGTTTGCATATATTCTGTTTGCATTTCCTTGACCTGTTTTTAATAATTTTCATTTACAGACTGTGTTCAATCACATGACAATGGTGGGTAGGGAAGAGATGTACCCACTTTGGGACAACGATGTAGAGGACTTGAAGGTTGACAACATCCTTGGGGCTCTGTATGGTGAATTTGGTGGACCATGGATCTGGAAACCAGCTGACTGGGCCCCGATTGGGATATACATGGCAAAGACCGTGAAGTCAGGGAAGTCTGCGAAGTCAGAGAATGTCGAGAAGTCTTCTGGCTTGAAGAGACTTCATGATAGCGTTGCCGATGATGATTATGAAGCTGAAGCATTCAGTCTTCTTAAAAGGGGTCGGACGTCTGGTTATCCTTCCGTGGAGCCCTCTGGTGATGGGTGGAAGAGTCTGGAGGCGAAGATAGTGGAGCTGTTTGATCGGTTCTCCAAACAGCACTTTGCCGAGCTGAAGCAAGGGTTTGAAAGGTGCGATGAGAAGATTCAAATCCTCACTACGGAGGTGGTTGCGATGGGGAGCCTTCTCGAGAAGCTGAGGCATCCAGCGGCTGAAGAGCATGTGAAGTCTAACGATGCCAATCTCAAGCAGGATCAAACCGGTGGTCCGGTTAGTCCCGTTCATTCCCCGCAAACTTCTAAATGTGATAACAATCATAGGCGTAAGAATAGAAGACTTCCTACTAGAATTAAACCGCATTGTGTTTACCAATTGTTCAGATAGATGGCGATGAGGCGGAGAAGGTTCCTTGCGAGGAGAGTGTTGGCAATGAGGATTCGGATTGCCATTTTCTCCGAACACATATACCAACTGCCGCTGATGATGCCGAGGAGAAAAGGAAGCAAGAAACTCGAATCCGGACTGAAAATATTGCCGCACGAGCCAGAAATGCGAGAACGAGGAAACTTGCGCCCTCACAGCAAGGTGATTTTGAAGGGAACAGCACAGTTAAGAGGATTATCCCTAACATGCCAGCTTCTGATCCACCTGAGCTCCCTATCCATAAAGCGAAGACACCACCTCCGGTCATCCCTAAAGCGAAGACACCACCGGCGAGCAAGCCTAACCCTAAAGCGAAGACAACACCTGGTGGATATGATCCATTCGCTGTAGCGGTAGAGGAAGAAAATAGGCCAATGTTGGACTACTTGGCCACATTACCGTGAGTCTCCTAAAACGTGATCCTTTATGCTGTGATAAATTACGACTGTTACTAAAGAACTTCTCACTGTTTCAGGGGGTATCCGACTGTCAAACCGGATGCGGAGCAGTTCCCAATCTGGTCATGGTGGTATCTGTTGCTTACAACGGAAGAGTGGCTTAGAGATACGGTAAGACTTCTGCATTAGACTTAACAATTATACTTCTGCATTAGACTTCACAGTTAGACTTCACGGATAGACTTCACATTTAGACTGCAAATGTAGGATTTTTCACATTTAGACTTCACATTTAGACTGTGAATGTGCGGAATTATCACATTTAGACTTCACAGTTAGACTTCACAGATAGACTTCACGGATAGACTTCACATTTAGACTGTAAATGTAGGATTTTTCACATTTAGACTTCACATTTAGACTGTGAATGTGCAGAATTATCACATTTAGACTTCACAGTTAGACTTCACAGATAGACTTCACGGATAGACTTCACATTTAGACTGTAAATGTAGGATTTTCATATTTAGACTTCACAGTTAGACTTCACTGATAGACTTCACAGTTAGACTTCACTGATAGACTTCACATTTAGACTTCACAGATAGACTTCACTATCTAACAATGTATTTTTCTGAATGTAGCACGTGGATACTTGGGTCAGAATGATGAATATGAGGCTGCAGCAGCATCCAGAATGGTTTAGGAGTGACCAGATATGCTTCTTGGATACTAAGGTCCCCCAATATTGGGGGAGAGACTGGCACAGGTTTGAAACATGCGAGCTTCTGCCTGTTTTGGCGCTGGACTACTACTACGGTAGGAAACCGAGCTACTGCGCGACCGACAAGCGCTGGGGAGTTGATATCGATGATATATACATTCCCCTGTGTGTAAGACAGACGCATTGGGTCGCCCTGCATATCTCCATACCAAAGAGGCACATTGTGGTATACGACAGTCTACCGAGTACCATCAGGAAAGCTGAGATCACTAAAGTGGTGGAACCGTATGCTGTGATGATCCCGCACCTTCTTAACGAGGCGGCTCCGAGCGAAGACAAACATCGCTTCCCGAAGGATAAATTCACGATCGACCGTCCGACAAAAGGTGTGCCACACCAAGATAATGGTGGAGATTGCGGTCTGTTTGTCTTGAAGTACATAGAGTGTTTCTCACTTGGATATGACACCTTTCCAACATCCTTGCGCCCACGAAATGTCCCTTCGATGAGGGAGAAGATTGCATCTGATTTGTTCAGCGAGGTCCAATGTCGCGGACCCATAGATAACGATGACTGGGAAGGTTTGGACATATATGATGAGTAATGATGTTAATAGATTGTATTTATGGTATATAGTAGACTCTAATTTAACGGTTACGCTCTTTTGTACCTAGTGATAGGGTTAGGCTAATTATTTTTTTGTAACCTATCAACAAACATTGTATTGTATTTATATTATGAAGTATATAACATTTCAGGTATTGTATTGTATTGTATTGTTCCTTTTGCATATAGACTTCACGGTTAGACTTCACAGGTAGACTTCACGGTTAGACTTCACAGATAGACTTCACATTTTCAAATATAACAAGCATTCAAGCTCCAAAAGCTCCAAAACGGTTCAATTCTGAAATAATTTTAGACTTCAGAGATAGACTTCACGGTTAGACTTCACAGGTAGACTTCACGGTTAGACTTCACAGATAGACTTAAAGGCTTCATTGGTGTCCCTGTTTTCTATGACGAAAGTATTCACTTTGCAACTAAGTATTCACTTTTCAACTAAGTGAATACTTTCTGGATTCTTTCGTCTTAGAAAACACTAGAGTACGAAGCGCCGGAGATCGAAGAGGACAAATATCGGAGAAAGGAAAGAGCGACAACGAGAGAAAGAAGAAGAAAAAGAAGAAAAAGAAGAATAAGAAGAAGCAGAGGAAGAAGAGGACGAAGAACAGCGACGAGGGTAGAGATTGAAGAAGAAGATCGGGTTTCATCAGAGCGAAAGAGAGACGGAGAAACCGAAGTGTTTTTTTTTACAAGTACTTAATTACCCTTTTTTTACAATAATATTAGACTTCACAGATAGACTTCACATTTTCAAATTTTCAAATATAACAAGCATTCAAGCTCCATTTTAGCTACCTAAAACGGTTCAATTCTGAAATAATATTAGACTTCATAGATAGACTTCACGGTTAGACTTCACAGATAGACTTCACGGTTAGACTTCAGAGTTGGACTTCACATTTTCAAATATAACAAGCATTCAAGCTCCATTTTAGCTACCTAAAACGGTTCAATTCTGAAATAATATTAGACTTCACTGATAGACTTCACGGATATACTTCACAGATAGACTTCACGGTTAGACTTCAGAGTTGGACTTCACATTTTCAAATATAACAAGCATTCAAGCTCCATTTTAGCTACCTAAAACGGTTCAATTCTGAAATAATATTAGACTTCACTGATAGACTTCACGGATAGACTTCACAGATAGACTTCACGGTTAGACTTCAGAGTTGGACTTCACATTTTCAAATATAACAAGCATTCAAGCTCCATTTTAGCTACCTAAAACGGTTCAATTCTGAAATAATATTAGACTTCATAGATAGACTTCACAGATACACATATTCAAGCGTTCACACATCAGAGTTTTAAAAACAACACATAAAATAGAATTCATGGGTTTACTTCAAAGGTAGACTTCCGTAAGGCCATATCAGTCTTCAGCGACCTGTAGGATTTACAAACGGGAAATTGTCAATATCTGTCGATGGGGGTACAAACCAGGACAGTAGAAAAAAAGCTTACACAGTTAGGGCGAGTATGTCCCGGTTCCCCGCACTTGGAGCAGCTGTACTTCCTATGCATTTTCCTTGGTCTAATGTTTTTCTTCCTAGACATTTCTAGCCAAGATTGCCACCGTGATTTCTTCTTCCTACCAGGAAGGATCTTACCTACGGGAGGCAAACATGGTTGTTTCTTGACGTCAGAGTCGCATCCTGATTTGGGGTAAATTGGATGCGCGTATGTCGAGTACAAGGAGTTCTTCGAATGAGTGCCGCACACGTAATAGGACATCTGTACGTTAGCTTCCGCTGCAGCTGCAATAACATGAGAGCAAGGAATTTTCTCAATGTTATACACACAACATGAGCACGTTCTTTGTTCCAAGTCAACATTGCAATCTCGTTTTCCGCCCTTGACGTGAAAACGCCAGTTGTCTATGCGTTCCACGATCATACTTTCCGCGTAGTGTGAACGTATGGCTAATATGTACTCAACTCCTCTACTGTGGGCGGTAGTGAGACTCAATGCATCTTCACGCCGGCTGTTAAACCATCTACCAAGCTTCTCCCTAATAAACTCCAAAAGCATCGGAATGGGAAATACCTTTGCCTTCTTAACCGCCGCATTAATAGATTCCGCGATGTTGCTCGTCTTTATATTGTATCTATCACCGGGAAAATGAACTCTTGACCATAATTGAGGATCTGCTTCGTCTAAGTAATCTGCAAGCTCAGGTTTTGAAGCTCGTATGAGGTCCATGTAGCGGTCATATTCGGGAACCGTATGGGCATACGCAGCACCTTTAACCATATACATGATGTCCTTTGCATGGAAATCCTTTACTATGTTACCCTGTAGATGATAGTAGCATATACCTCTTGATGCCCAAGGTAGAACGATTCCACATGCCCTAGCTATGGAGTGGTGCCGGTCAGAGACTATAGCCATTGGAAAAAGATGCGTAAAACAATCTCGAAGCTTGGTGAAAAACCATTCCCATGACTCATTATCCTCAGTATCAACAATCGCAAAAGCTAATGGGAATATTTGAAAGTTGCCGTCCTGTCCGGCAGCGACAAGTAGAACTCCCCCATACTTCCCAGTAAGATGAGTCCCATCCACCACAATCACTCTCCTCAAATACTGAAAGCCAGCTATTGAAGCTCCGAAAGATATAAAACATTACTTGAAACGGTCCATTGAGTCGCACACCAAGTCAGTCACACTTCCCGGGTTTGCTTCCTTAATTCTTTGCAAGTAAGAAGGCAGATTCGCGTATCCATCTTCTGCTGTTCCCCACACCAATTCTTGAGCGTGTTTAAGAGCTCTGTACGAAGCAGTATAGTTGAGCTTCATTCCAAACATAACCCTCATTGAGTCTCTGATGTGTTGCGGCACAATTCCGTCGATGATTCCGACCCGCTCGACAAATAGATGTCCAATATAGTTCGCTGTACAGCGTCTACGATTACCTACTCGGTCAGACACAGAACATGTATGCGACTTCATGTACTTTGTCACCCAAAACGTAGTGGCTTCGTTCTTGACAGCCGCTCTAACCATCCAAGCGCATCCAGCCACTTTGCATTTGGCCACAAACAGTTTTGTAGTAGACTTATCTACTCTGAACGTGAATCTTAGCATCACCGCCGTCAAACGCAACTCAGACAGAAGTTCTGCCTTGCTGTCAAAACTCTGGTGCTCATAGATATTGTCTTCCCAATTATCCGTCCGTCTACGCTGACCACCAAGACGCCCTCTAAGACGGGCATCATCGAAAGGAATTTTCGTCTCACACACGTCTTCATCTTTCACTTTACCGTACTCACTATAGTCCGCGTGAGTATCATCGTCCACATCATAAGCTTTTTCCCTTGTATCACCCTCATCATCACAACCCGAATATAGTCCTTCTTCATAAGCTTCATCTGAGTTCGCGGCCCATTCTTCATCGAACTCTTCATCCTGATTTTCAGTCTTAGGTCCATCAACGTGGTCTTGATCCTTCCCTTGGCTAGCGACACAAAGTCGTACAACATGAGTTCTACTTAGCTGGATCAAGCTTTGGACTTGTCTGTCATTTGTGACAAACATAGGAGGAGAATCAATAGGCAATTGCTGACTGAATGCATCTGGTAATGGATATGATAAATCCAGACGCTGTCCGTTCATGCTCACCGAATAATCATCTAAGGCCATTTGAACAAGCTCATCATGTGTACAACCATCCGTCAATGAGAACATTCGACCTCCTTTGCGATGATCAACCTCAAAATGCCATGACATATTGTCCTTTCTTACCCATTCTCCATAAACAGAAGCAATGTACACCATTATCTGCAAGTAAACAAATATCAACCACGTTAGAAATGTTAAGGAAAAAACATGGTAGACTTCGCAGTTAGACTTCACAGTTAGACTTCACAGTTAGACTTCACAGATAGACTTCACCGTCAAGTCTACTTGGTAATGTCTAAAGTGCTAATCAAACAAGAAAACCATTTTCACGTTGTATATAACGAATAAGCATGTCAAACCCACACACAAGCAACTAAACAGACTAATACAACTAATTGTTCAAGAAAATCTTAGAAATTAATTATACATTTTCCAAAAATGCGTTTTTAAAAAAACATTCAATATTAGACTTCATTATGAAGTCTAACTCTGAAGTCTATCTGTGAAGTCTAACCGTGAAGTCTATCTG
Organism: Erythrophleum ivorense; assembly: GCA_026724425.1. Lineage (NCBI taxonomy): Eukaryota > Viridiplantae > Streptophyta > Magnoliopsida > Fabales > Fabaceae > Erythrophleum > Erythrophleum ivorense. Next base: position 8,423,388 of record JAIUCV010000066.1, on the reverse strand, counting down.
TGAAGTCTAACAGTGAAGTCTATGTGTGAAGTCTAATAGGTTAGTTTTGCAATATATCAACCAAATACGTTTTTCGTGAAGTCTATCCGTGAAGTCTACTGAGTAAAAAATGTTAGTTTTGCAATTGACTTTGGCTTGACTTTTGGGGAAGTCTAACTGTGAAGTCTATTTAGGCCGATTAGACTTCAAAATGAAGTCTAACTCTGTTGTGAAGTCTAACTGTGAAGTCTACGCCAATAATTAGACTTCAGACGGGTTAGTTTTGCAATTAATTGAAATGTTTTGACTTTGGAGGTAGACTTCACCGTGAAGTCTATTTCGATAAACGTTGACCAGTAGACTTCAACAGGAAGTCTATCGCGTAATAGACTTCACAATGAAGTCTACTCGTGAGTAGACTTCATTTTGAAGTCTAATCGGCCTAAATAGACTTCACAGTTAGACTTCCCCAAAAGTCAAACGAAAGTCAATTGCAAAACTAACCTTTTTTACTCAGTAGACTTCACGGATAGACTTCACGAAAAACGTATTTGGTTGATATATTGCAAAAACTAACCTATTAGACTTCATAGATAGACTTCACGGTTAGACTTCATAATGTAGTCTACCCCGTATTTTTTTGTTTTCAAAGGATTTCGAAGTAGACTTCACAATGAAGTCTACTCACCGAAATTTTGTGAAAGTCAATTGCAAAACTAACATATTCGTTGACCAGTAGACTTCATTGTGAAGTCTACTTTGCTACAAATATGTGAAATTCATTCAAATCGACCGGATTTTTACCTTGCCGTGATCTTAAGTTACGTTCAAGACCAAGAAATCCGATTTAGAGCTTTAGCAAACTTCCCCAACCGTTAGAATGATCTCTCACACCGACAATGGCAAGATCTAAGAACATAAACTTTGAAAAGATGAAAATGTGAGTTTTTGGGTGAAAATGGAGAAGAAATTGAAGAATATAAGTTGATGAGATGATAGAATGAGTTTGTCGATATGTTTGAAGAAGAAATCATGCATTCAAAGCTTGATTTCGGTTGATCTTGGTTGTTGGGTGAATTGATGGTGATGGCATTTTCGTGAATAAGTGAAGAAGATGAGGTTTCTTTAGACATTTGATTTCATAGTTAGACTTCACAGTTAGACTTCACGGAGAAAAGTAATAGCATTTTCGTTATTAAGTAAATATGAGAAGGGTGAAGAAACTCTTGGGTTATTTTTGCAATTGACCCCAATTCTTGGGTTATTTTTGAAACTCTCCCGAACTTGTACAAACCCCAAAGCATCTTTGTTTCCCATTAAAGCTTTTCCCATTAGAGGTCAAAACATAAATTAATAAGGAAAGGATTTTTAGTGGAAATTTGTAATTATAATATTGTTAAGAACCTTTAAAAGGTTTCACCATTGAACATGGTCTAAGCACCATTCCAGACATTCGCGCCTTAAGTAGTTAACTGAAGTTTTACACATAGAGTTGCCTTTATTCACATATGTAGCTGTCTTTATTCAGATAATTTTTTTCTTTGAGTTAAAAAAACAGAAAGATATTTTGGCTTTTTATTTTATTTTATATTTACTATTAAAACATGCACACAAAATGTTTTAACCAATTTCATGTGTTCTACTAGGTGATTATCCGCGTCTAATGTGCAGAGTAGTTTTAATCACTTCATTAAGGTCATCTATTAAAATGCATATGCCATTGCTACTTCCAGGCTGAGCCAGCATGGAACCTCTCCTCTGGCCACAGGTCCATGATGCTTCTGATCCGACCCAGTTGCTTCTGTGTCTGTTCTGTGTACATAGAGGCTTAGTCAGCATACCCGCTGAACAGAGCCTATAACTTTAAAAGGTATATAAGAGAGTGACCAGAAGCAATTTGAGGAGTTTGTTCATGTTTTAGCACTGTGATGTCTCGTCTTGAAAAAGCTAGTGATGCGGTTAAAAGACCAAGCGTTCCTGCTGCAGATGCTACAAACGGAGCGATGTATCTGTTCTTTTTTGTATTTTGACATGAAGCAGAGACGCAAGGGTCTGGATCGTCTATCTTCTTCGTCATTAAATCTCTCCAGAAGAGTTCCTGTTAACTTGTTTCCTTCCAATTATCTGCAAGAACACGGAAGGAATCCATAATAGATAGTGTCACCGAATCAGATTGAGAACACCTGTGTTTAACTCTTAAACAGTAGGCGTTGGATTAATAGGAACTTGACCAATTCAACAGAGTATCCGAGGTACAATGTAAAAAATAAAATAAAAAGACATGAACTAATTCAAATCAAACCTCAAAAAAGCACATATAAAAGTTATAAGACATAGAACACAAAAGGGATGATGATGAAAGTCACAAGACATTAAGCGATGTTGTGAGGTGGTGTTACGTACGAGGCCCAGCACCCGCCAATTCTCTACCAGTACAAAAGGAAGGATAAGGCTACGGCCTGACGTGGGCAGGGGAATTAATAAGAAGACGAGGCCCACTTCATATCTGGTTAAGGAACCAACGAGAGGTGGTTTAGTATTCCGCAAATAAAGGATGGCAGCAGGAGGGATCTTTCCGTTAGCGGCTTCTAGAAGATCAGCTGTCACGCACATGGGATGTTGGGGAATCCCGAGTAGTATTTAAGGAATCGTTAGACGTTGTAATCGGGTATCAATTGGTTGATCAAACTTGTGGAGGAGAGAGAGAGCTCCTTTTGTAATTCTCTCAGTTTGTTACATCGTTTTATCGATACGAAATATTCCTTTTATCCTCTTTTGTCACTAAATCCCTTCTTTTCACATAACAATTGGTATCAGAGCCCTTTTTCGATCTTTCTCGGGATGGCTCCTAAACCAGATGTTACGAAGGCGGTGGAAGATGTCACAAAGGCGGTGGACGAATTGCAACGTGATGTGAGTAAGATCGTGGGGTTGGAGAAAAGTGTCGAGATGCTGATCGGTAAGATGAGCATTTTGGAACGGATCGAGCAGCATATGCACGAACAGACGTTGGCCAGGAAGCAGCAGGAGACATTGGCCTCCGGCTCAGCGTCGTTCACGGACCGGGGAAAGCAGAGGGATAGCGATGATATTTCCTCTGCCGGGATCGCGCATCAGGCTGGACCAGCGGTGATTTCCTTGAGCCCTGGTCCGATCGCTGACATCGTGACGACGACAACAACGGATCGTTCCCAGTCAGAGCCTCTCACGAGGAAGCTGGAGATTCCGGTGTTCGATGGAGAAAACGCGGAGAGCTGGGTGCTTCGCGTCGAACAGTATTTCGAACTGGGGAGTTTCACGGAGGAGGAGAAGCTCCGTGCTGTCCGAGTATGTTTTGACGATGAGGCTCTGTTATGGTACCGGTGGGAGCGCGATCGGAACCCATTTTCGAGCTGGAAACAACTCAAGTCTCGGGTGTTGGAGCAATACTCGACGACGCATGACACTAGCGCCGGTGAACGTTTATTGACGCTACGTCAAGAGGACTCGGTCAGGGTCTATTGCCGGGATTTCATTGCGTTGGCGACAAATGCACCGGAGGTGTCGGAGACGGTGCTGGAGTGGGCGTTTTCCAACGGACTGAAGCCGCGAATCTGGAAGGGGATGAAGTTATTCGGGCCACGAACCTTGGAGAAGATGATGAGCGTCGCGAAGCTAGTAGAGGATTGGGATCTCGAGGATGACGAACGGGTGTCGCGTGGATTGCCGGAGAGGGCGATGAAGAATCCGGTGAGCCGTTCGAATTTGGCGACGGGGAGCCCAAACCATGGCTCTGGTCATGGGCCCAACTCTCAACGACCCAGATCCATTAACGGCCTTGGTAGTCAAACGTCGTCGTCTAAACCTGGAGGCTTTAACAACAGAAATCCGAAAGGACAGACCCGTCTGAAGCCTCCGTTCAGGCGCCTAACACCGGCGGAGATCGAGAAATGGAAGGCGGATGGGCTCTGTTTCTATTGCGACGAGAAGTGGAGCAGGACCCATCTTTGCCAGAAGAAGGAACTGCAAATCTTGGTGGTTTATGAGGACGGAACTGAAGAGATCTGGGATGGCGAACGAGAGGAGTGTGACGAGGAGGACGCATCCGGAGTGACGGAGCTCGCCGAGCTGTCCCTGAATTCGATGGTCGGTATTTCATCCCCCAAGACGATCAAATTGGTCGGGTATATTGGACAGGAGCCCGTGGTGGTGATGATTGATAGCGGAGCTTCCCACAACTTCATCAGTATACCGACGATCCAGAGGTTGGGATTGAAATTAGACAAGACGGCGGGTTATGGCGTGGTTACAGGCGGAAATATCACCGTCCGTGGTCAAGGGGTGTGTCGGGATGTATCACTGGAGATGCAGGGGTGTACAGTGGTGGCGAGTTTCCTGCCGTTGGAGCTGGGCAGTTCTGATGTCATCTTGGGATGTCAATGGTTGGAGACCCTAGGCGATACTCAGAACAACTGGAAACTACAGATTATGAAGTTCCAAGTGGAGGGGAAGACGGTTACTTTGCAAGGCGATCCTAGCCTTTGTTGCTCGGCGGTGTCCCTGAAGTCGCTGTGGCGGACACTCGAACACCAAGACGAGGGGATGATTGTGGAGTATTGTGGTCTTCAAACGGTCGTTGGTGAAGAGGAGCAACCACCGGCCGGTTTGACAGAACTACTGGAGGAGTTTGGTGGTGTTTTCGCGGAGCCTACGGGGTTACCGCCGTCGCGTGGAAGAGAACACTTGGAGACCGGAGCGAGTCCTGTCAGTGTACGGCCGTTTCGTTATCCACATATACAAAAGGCGGAGATTGAAAAACAGGTCGGGGCGATGTTAGCTGCGGGACTCATTCGAGAGAGCGGGAGTCCATTTTCCAGTCCAGTGCTGTTGGTGAAAAAGAAGGACGGAAGTTGGCGGTTCTGTGTCGATTATCGGGCACTCAACAAAGTTACCGTCCCTGACAGTTACCCTATTCCGATGATCGATCAGCTCCTGGATGAGTTGCAAGGAGCGGTGGTCTTCTCCAAATTGGACCTACGTTCCGGGTACCATCAGATCTTGGTGAAGGCAGAAGATGTTCCTAAGACGGCTTTTCGCACTCACGACGGGCATTACGAATTCCTCGTCATGCCATTCGGACTTTCCAATGCCCCAGCGACATTTCAATCCCTCATGAATGAGGTGTTTCGACCCTTTCTCCCTCGTTTTGTGTTGGTTTTTTTTGATGATATACTGGTGTACAGCAGAGATAGGGCTGAACATGCTGAGCACCTCCGTCAGGTTTTAGCAGTATTGCAGCAGCACCAGCTATACGCGAAACGCAGCAAATGTCAGTTCGGGAGTGAGCAGATCGAATACTTGGGCCACGTTATCACCGCGGAGGGAGTTGCGGCGGATACGGGAAAGATTCAGGCTATGACAGATTGGCCTACACCAAGGACCGTGAAGGACTTACGCGGATTCCTTGGCCTTACAGGGTATTACCGTAAGTTTGTGCGAGGCTACGGGGCAATTGCCAGGCCTCTCACCGCTTTGCTGAAGAAAGAACAGTTCCGATGGAGCGAGGAAGCCACCACCGCGTTCCAGCAACTGAAACTGGCCATGTCTACTGTACCAGTTTTGGCTCTTCCGGATTTCACAGTTCAGTTTGTAGTCGAGTCTGATGCGTCGGGAATAGGACTCGGTGCCGTGTTAATGCAGGGCCAACGACCTGTGGCTTATTTCAGCCAGGCTTTGACGGAGAGGCAAAAGCTCAAATCAGTATATGAGCGGGAGCTGATGGCAATTGTTTTTGCAATTCAGAAATGGCGGCACTACTTACTTGGCCGGAGATTCCTGGTACGAACGGATCAAAAGAGTTTAAAATTTCTCTTGGAGCAACGAGAAATTAATATGGAGTACCAGAGATGGTTGTCTAAGATTTTGGGGTTCGATTTTGAGATCCAATACAAACCAGGGCTCGAGAACAAGGCAGCTGACGCCTTGTCACGGAAGGGAGCGGTGGCAGAGTTACTTGCATTATCAGTTCCAGCCGCCATCCAGTTGGAAGAGATATGCGGTGCTGTGGATAAGGACCCGGAGCTTTCCAAACTCCGGGCCGACTTGTTGACAAATCCGACTTCACATCCCGATTACTCAGTGGTACAGGGACGACTCTTGAGAAAGGGGAAGCTGGTGATACCCACGGGATCCCCGTTAGTGACGACTATACTTAATGAATTCCACGATAGCAAGTTGGGAGGGCATGGTGGAATCCTTAAGACACAGAAGAGGATTGGGGAGTTGTTTTATTGGACGGGGATGATGACGGACATCCGCCAGTATGTGGCTGCTTGTTTGGTCTGCCAACGCCATAAGTATTCGACACTTGCGCCTAGTGGGCTGCTCCAGCCTTTGCCTATTCCATCGAGTATATGGGAGGACATATCGATGGACTTCGTCGAAGGACTTCCACGTTCGGAGGGATACAATGCCGTGCTGGTAGTAGTAGACCGGCTATCCAAATACGCTCATTTCGTTGGCCTTAAACACCCGTTTACAGCAACAGAGGTGGCGTTGCTATTCGTCAGGGAGGTGGTCAAACTTCACGGGTTCCCGCGTACCATCATTTCGGATCGAGACAAAGTATTTACCAGTCAGTTCTGGAGGGAGCTTTTCCGTTTAGCAGGTACCAACTTATGTCTCAGTACCGCCTACCACCCCCAAACAGATGGCCAAACGGAGGTGACAAACCGCGGCATGGAGACTTACTTGAGGTGTTTTGCAAGCGACAAGCCCAAGAGATGGGCCAGGTATCTTCCTTGGGCGGAGCTTTTCTACAACACTTCACACCACTCCACCATCCAAATGACACCCTTCAAAGCAGTGTATGGAAGGGATCCACCGACACTGCTGCGTTATGAGAATGGGTCGACTAACAACGCAGACTTGGAGGCTCAGTTGTTGGAGAGGGACGCGATGCTGGAGTTGTTACGGGAACATATCCACAAGGCTCAGCAGATAATGAAACAACGAGTAGACGGTCATCGGCGCGAGGTTGAATTTGAGGTGGGAGAGAAGGTCTTCCTCAAGATCAGACCCTACCGGCAACAAACGCTAGCACGCCGTGCAAATGAGAAGCTCTCGGCCAGATTTTACGGTCCTTATGACGTTGAGGCACGAGTGGGGAAGGTTGCATACCGGTTGAAGCTACCTGCGGACGTGAAGATTCATCCAACATTTCACGTCTCTCAGTTGAAGAAGATGGTCGGGGACAATCCGGCAGTATCCCTCATCCCACCGCAGCTCAATGCTGAAGGAGTTTTGGAAGCAACACCAGAGGCTGTTTTGGGAGAAAGGGTGAATCCGAACTCCGGTCAAGAAGAAGTACTCATTCGCTGGAAGGGCTTACCTGACTTTGAGAGTTCTTGGGAATGGAAGCGAGTGATACAGGGACAATTTCCGGAGTTTGACCTTGAGGACAAGGTCAATTTTAAAGGGGGCGGTATTGTTACGTACGAGGCCCAGCACCCGCCAATTCTCTACCAGTACAAAAGGAAGGATAAGGCTACGGCCTGACGTGGGCAGGGGAATTAATAAGAAGACGAGGCCCACTTCATATCTGGTTAAGGAACCAACGAGAGGTGGTTTAGTATTCCGCAAATAAAGGATGGCAGCAGGAGGGATCTTTCCGTTAGCGGCTTCTAGAAGATCAGCTGTCACGCACATGGGATGTTGGGGAATCCCGAGTAGTATTTAAGGAATCGTTAGACGTTGTAATCGGGTATCAATTGGTTGATCAAACTTGTGGAGGAGAGAGAGAGCTCCTTTTGTAATTCTCTCAGTTTGTTACATCGTTTTATCGATACGAAATATTCCTTTTATCCTCTTTTGTCACTAAATCCCTTCTTTTCACATAACAGGTGGCTCCACCCAAGCGACGCAGCTAGACACACCGATGAGAGCTTTTCTCATCACCGATGGAGTAGTAGATTCCATACCTAAACTTCCCATGAACATCAGTAAGCGATGGATATAATCTGTTCCTCTCCTTCGCCAAGAGACCGGCTCTTATAAAAGAGCTACGGAAACTTGCAAATACCGTCAAGCCTCCAAGATCTCTCTTCTCTTCCCATACAATTTGTTTCAAGTTTAGTTTAAACACCGTCGTCCGGTTGCTCTGAAATGAGTTTTTTTTTTTTGGGGGGGTTAAAACTCAATTCTTGATTACAAACAAGAATTCATGTGGGCAACTTTCTCTACCACACACAAAGCCATCTGAATCTAAACATCAAACCCTATATAGTTACATTTTACACCTTATGCTAAGCAATCAGAGGTGATTCTCACATACTGCAGCATATCCAGATCAATCCTCTCTCTTTGTGCGCTTGCATCCCTTCAACCCCATCTGATCGCATGCCACAAAGAGATGCTCCGAATCAATCCTTTTTCGTCCCACCTTTGCATTCAGGCATTGGTCTCAGCAAAGTCGCATTACAAGGCATTGGGTCTCAGCAAAGCAATCAGAGGTGATCCTTCTTGCTTTTCTTGAGCAGCTTCGACATATGATTCACGTGGTCATGGCTTTCCTTAGCGCCACCCATCAGCCATTGTATAGCTTCAGCTGCAGCATCCTTCTCAGCACTCTTCTTGTTGCTGCAAGGCTGTCCCATGATCTGTGTCTCGTTAAACTCTACTGTTGCTTGGAACTTGTTGTTCTTCAATTGCTTTGTCTTATACATTGGTGCTGCATGACCCGCCCTAGTGAGTATTGTTTGGAGCTGGCTCTTGGAGTTGTCACCCCCTGGCCCACTTTCGGTCCTTGAAACCGATGTCGGTTGTGTTGACACCGCCGACGTTTCTAAAGGCCGAAGTACTTGGCGACCAAACACAAATCTTCCATCACATCCATCCTCAGAGAGCAATGACCGTATAGCCAATAAGAGTTCACCGTGTGCTTGCATGTCCACTTTAGGATCAAGTAGCTGGAATGGTCAACAAAGAAAAGTAATTCAGATATTTATTCCCTAACCAGAGTTGAGATACCTTTCAGAACAACATAGCAATAAAGCTGGGTAGTTTTGAGATTTTATGAAACTCACTTTGCTCTGTATCAGCTCGTCAAGCTCTTTCTTCAAGGTTTGGTATATCTCTGCAACAGCAGGTTTCATGAAAAACTCCAAGTATCCTCCCAACATTTTCAGGTGGCCATCCTGTCAAAATCCCAAAAAAAAAGAGGTTGGCAATATATTTGCTGTCAATCCCGACAACAAAGAAACAATAGAGAGAGAGAGAGAGGCTCACAGTATCTCCTTTGGAAATGCTACCGCCAAAGAGGATAAGCGCAGAGTCAGAGACAGCTGTTGAATCCCTCAAGAAAACAGAGTTCACTTTTATCTTCTCGTTGAAAACCAACCACGGATATGGTATTTTTGTTTCCCGAGCATTTACAGAATTCTATAAACGAACAAAAAAAAAACGAATGTAACAAATTTCCAACCAAACAGTAGTGTAATTAAACTTTCAGTGGATGGACACATACTGAATTAAGAAGAACTTGGCCATCCTCCATAGTCTTCAGGGAAAATGATCTCTCATTATGCTGCATGTGTTATCATATAAATGCTCAATAAAGCAAACTGCTGAACATAGAGAGAGAGAGAGAGAGAGAGAGAGAGAGAGAGAGAGAGAGAGAGAGAGGTACTCACCACAACCGAGCAGATTCCTGGATACAATCCATAGCAGATAACTGCTCGCGTAAGATTCTCATCATTCCCTCCTGAATTACAGGTCGCTGTGTTTCCATCTATCAGTCCGGTATCCTTGATTAATGAGAAGAACTCTTTCCGGAGAGAATCAATAGCTCTCATCGACTGCACCGAGAGAAAGTTTTTCCAGCAGTAATCATATACAGCAGACTCTTCCTCAGCTTTTTTCCACCCCTCGTATGCCCGAACAAGTGCAAGATGATCACTGTGATCACGTGAAAACTGGGATTTTGCGGCTTCTGCATGCTGGGAGAGTTCAAAACAAAACATCATATCTTATGGTCTTTCAGACGACACGAGATTTCAAAACAAAGGATCTCTCTTGGTGGGAGAAGGACTTACATCTTTCTTGTCCAGAGGTGTCAAGAAAGGATCTCTCACACTCAGGCCAGCCGCAACAGTCAATATGGGATCAAGGCAACCAAGAATAGCTCCTAGTACCAGCATTTTTCCAAGCTTTGGCTCCATCGGAAGCTTGGACAGATAGCGACCTGCAAAGAATTTATAAATTTCAGTCCTGCTACTCAAAACTGTCACGGTACTGATGAAAGGTAGCATCTTTACTCTTACCTAGAGTAGAGAGACATTCATTCTCATCCAATGCCCCTATTATCTTCAGATATTCAGTTGCCTTTTGGACCTGCGGGCAAAGTTGAAGAAACCAAACATAAATTAAAAAAGAAAAGAGACTGAAGATATTACTGTTTCCTTGGATTGCTAAGATCCGTTTAAATCGAAGACCTTCACATGAGTAAAGTTCTTTAAATCAGAAAAATTAACAAAAGAATTTAGCAAATAAGTCATACCGCTAGTAGTTCAGGAGATTGCAGCGCCCTTGATAAGAACTCAGATATGCTTCCGAGATTTAAGCTTTTGATTTGCAGACACAGTGACTGTAAAGGCGTCCTCAAGATTTCAGGCAACTGATATTCTGCAAAAGCATCATATACACACTTAGGGTAAAGATGATAACACTGCCCAGGTTGAACACGACCAGCTCTTCCTCTTCTCTGCAATCACAAACAGAGCATGAGAATCAACAATCACTAGATGTAAGCCCGCGGAGTTGCGAGAGAATTAAGATTGTTGGTAAAGAAAATTGACTAATGGTCACCCCTATTGTGAATCTATGAGGAAATGGCTCTGTAGTCTTATTAATATCATGCATTACTAGTTTGATTCTGAAAAGCTATCAACTCTGAACAAGATAGCAATACCTGCCGAGCTGAGACCTTGGAAATCCAAGAAGGAAGCAAACAAGGGGCATTATTTAATGCATCATATGAGCTCTCTTTTGCCTTTCCACAGTCGATGACAAAAGCAACATCATTGATCGTGATGCTCGTTTCTGCGATATTAGTTGCTAGCACTATCTTTCTTACTCCACTTGCAGGTTCTTCAAATATTAACCTCTGCATTTACTCAAAATAAAGTAAACAGTAAATGACTAATACGTTTTCTCTCCCGTATACATGTTCCGATTGCAATGAACGGAGAGCAAAAGAATAAAAGAAAGAGGTAACAGCTCTGCAACGGATGTGGATGAACTTTTCCATTTTTTTTCAGACCATCATTCGATAACTCGGATCACCTAGAATATTGAGAAAAAAATAAAAATCACCTGCTCAAAACTTGCCATAGAACCATGGCAGGCAAGCAACATAACCCGGTGTGGATTGCCAAAGATTGGATGAATCTGAAGTTTTTCTTTGAGAGAGGTGATATCATCCCATCCAGTCATAAAAACTAAAATGCCACCAGGACGCTCATTCTCACATATATGGCAAAGGATAAATTCTACGAGATTAAAACCAATGCAATCAGGATTCCAACAAGATAAAGACTCTCGAGTCTCAGGGCTAAACTCCTTCAAGTCAGCCGCTCTTAGTGCATCCTGCTTTACATAAGGTTAAAAAAAAGAAATGAGGACCTAAAACGTACAACTAAACTAAGGTAGACTGATATTCTATTTGCTAATACCTCAACGACAGAGGCAATTTGGCTCTTCCTTTTTCTTGGGATCTGTTTGTTCATCTTCCATGTTCGTTCTTGACCATAATCATCAATTTGATTGTATTGAGTCAGTCTGTACCCGGACATCTCCAGAATATTCTCTAGGAAATGACTACGAACCGGATATGTAAAGCCCTATAGTAAGCAAGAAAATACAAGTAAAATGTATTAGTAGCATCACTGGGGCGTTAATCAGTGCAAATAGATCCATCCCATAAAGATTGAATGTTCATTTCCTTCCAAACAACTATCTCACTAGTATATATTCTGTTTCCAACTTACCGGAATGTGAACTACACCTGCCCCACCAAAGTATGACGAGAAGAGCTCAGCATCTAAAGTCGCACTCATCAGTATCAGCTTAAGCTCTGGGCGGCGAGGTAGGAGATCTTTAAGAATGATAAGCAAGAAATCTGGAAACACAAAAAAAAAAGTATAGTATTAGTAAGAAATAGCATCAAAACGGGGAGCTACATGGTGACAGAAAAGTATACCTTCGTTCATTCCACGCTCATGGATTTCATCGACAATCACATGAGTAACTCCTCTTAAATTTCTATCTACCAACAACCTTCTCAACAAAATGCCTGTGGTGCAAAAAAGTAGGCGAGTATCTCTTCCTCTAACACCTTCCAATCGAACTTTGTATCCAACCTTGACAATAGTTACGAAAAAAAAAAAAAGCAAGAGAACTTAGTCAGTAAATAGAGTAAGCAATTCCAAAGTATAAGTCTCCAAGCAAAAAAAACTCACGGATTCACCCAACTGCTCTCCTCTCTCGTAAGCAACCCTCTCCGATACAGACATAGCAGATATCCTTCTTGGTTGAGTACATATGATACTGCAAAAAGCTCCGCGGTTCGCTTCAATCTCTGATTCTAGAATAAACTGTGGAATTTGTGTGGTCTTGCCACAACCTGTTTCTCCAGAGATAACAGTAACCTGTTATAACGAAGAATTATGTAGGGGTTATAGGAACTAATACAAAAATATAACAAGGCATTCAAGTTGACAGAGATGTCACACAATAGGGCACAAAGCATGCCTCCTTTCTCTGGCTTTCCATACCTGATTTTGTGATATCGCTGTCAATACCAAATCCCTCTGCTTGAAAGCAGGGAGACTCCTGCGAGATTCCAGCATTCTTCGACCTTCTACCGATTGCTGATCAACCAAACACATAAAATGTAAAAGGACAGTAAGTTATAAAGCAAGCACCTGACATAAACAGATAGGCGAGTATGCCGAACCTGCCAATATTCTTGACGATCCCGCAGCTGTAAACTTCTTTGCCAAAGAATATTGTCCAGAGTCGTCTTGGTGGCAGCCATGAGCTCTGTTTGCTCAAGAAGCCCTTCATCGGTAGCGATACTGCTTGTGCTACTAGTTCTTGAGAATCTATCCATCCTCTTTGACTTTTTAGTGAGGTATTCGTTAAGGTAAGCTTCAACTCTTTTAAGAAGGTCAATGTGCAAATTCACCTATCAAAAAATTGTATATTTTTGCTGTTTTTAAGAAACCGCAAGAAAGATAAGATAAAGCCTTTTGTAAGAGAGTCAGGGGGAGAAGATTTTACCTCCCTCTGTGGCCTCTTGTCATCTAGATCAAACCTATAGTTTGGGAGTGGGATCTTACTGAACACAACAACCTTAGCATATGCATGACTGCAAAAAAAGAGATTTCTATAAAGATATGTTCTTCGTAAGGAAGAAAAAAAAAAAAAACGAGCACAGAGTCAATACCTATACAATCCCAGACTTGAAGCCAGTGCTGCAAGTTTATCGAAATCCCTTCGATCTTTTTTCTCCCTGGAAATAACTTCTTGCTTTACAGAATCACGCAAAAGCATAGACAAGTTCCTTTTCCATTCATCCAAGTTGGCACAATGAAATGCACTCTGCAATTTTGATATGGTTCCGGTAGGAAAGGAAGCCAATCACAACAGATTTCGGAATGATAACTCAAATTAAAGAAAAACTAAAATCGCCATTGCAGGAGCTTCAATAAGCTCTACTGAACGAATTTGGCCTAATATGTGGCATAAGTATGCAAGAAAGGATGAGAGTTGAGAGAAAAGGAAGTTACCAGCATAGGCTCGCGATCAAAAGCTTCCTCGGAAACGCAATCATCGTAGGCAGAGACATAGCGAATGGGCGAGTGGGAGAGAGGAAGAGGATGAAAGGCGTAATCGGGAGGGAGGGAGCCAAGTCGCTGGTGGGGCGGAACATAGAGAGACGGAGGAAGACGATCTTTCATCGGAGAAAGCTTCAACGCAAAGTCGTCGTTCGTTCCAGAAACCGAAAGTGTAATCCTAATGCCTAACGAGATCTCTGGTCCAAGTATTAACCACTTTACTTACAGAGTCTGCTGGACTTGTTAGTTGTGGTAATAGTACAACAACTCGCCAATTTTACTTTAATACCCTCCAAAAATTCTTTATTCAGCAGTCAAGTGTAAAATCTTTGAGGAAATACCAAAATATAGAGATTAGGATGTTTTCAAGTTTCTCAGATACATATATGAATATATGATCGTGATCGTGACTTGTGAGTTTCTTTCTCATGGATGAAACAGAGAACAAAACAAAACCAAAAGGTACAAAAAACTTTAGAAAGAGACAACAAAGGTCCTTATTAGGAAAAGATCTCTGTGGGTTGGGACCAAATTTAAGTAATCAGTAGGTGTAACCTTTGACGAACATTCCTTTCTTTGCATCCTCGTTTTCTCCCTCGGCTGAGTATTTCCCGAGCTGTGCCAGTGAGTTGGCCTTTGCCCTAACCAAGAGAGCCTTCTGCGACGCCTCGATCATCTCGGGTTTCCCTTGCCACGTCCTGAGCACGGAGTTCTGCAGGGCACGTGCGTAGGAGAAGGACACATGCCACGGGTTTGGGCTCTGGTTCATGGCGTTAAGGTTCAGTGTGGCCTCAGCCTCCGATTGACCTCCAGACAGAAACATGATCCCTGGAACAGCCGGAGGAACTCTCCGTTTGAGCATGGTGAGCGTGTGCTCTGCAACGGTCTCAGGAGAGGCCCTGTTCTTGTGCTCAGCACCTGGAGTCACCATGCTTGGCTTCAACAGTATGCCCTCAAACATCACGTTGTTCTGGGCCAAGTAGAAGAACACCTCCGACCACACTTTCTCTGCCACCTCCAGTGTCCTCTCAATCGGGTGGTCCCCGTCAAGAAGGATCTCTGGCTCCACTATGGGGACAAGCCCATTGTCCTGAGAAATGGCTGCATAGCGAGCGAGCCCCCACGCAGCTTCCTTCACAGCTAGTGCGGAAGGACCGCAAGGAACACTCACAACAGTCCTCCTGGACAACACACATTACACATACACATTTACATGCTCAAATCAAAATCCACCAACAAAAGAGTCATACATACATACATACATATATATATATATATATATATATACATGCTCAGATCGAACTCGAAGCCAGCATTAACAAAAGAGTCATCAAAACAAGCAATCCATTGACATACCATTTGGCGAAACGAGCGCCTTGCTTGTAGTACTCAGCAGAGCGTGAAGCCAATCCATCCAATCCTTGGCACCAAGACTCGTCGTTGGAACCCGGAAGGGGAGACAAACCCTGTAGAAAAGATACGACGGATTTGTCAATTTAAGAGCAAAATACACCATACAAAACAAAACAAAAATATAGAACCTTGTCAACTTTGATGCCAGGGACGATGTTGGCATCGCGTAAGCAATCGACAAACTTCTTGCCGTCCTTAGTGGACTGGTAAAGGGTCTCCTCGAAGAGAATAGCGCCAGAGATGTAATCGCCGAGGCCAGGTGTCGTCAGCAGAAGTTGCCTGTAGGCCTGACGGTTCTCCTCCGTATTATCCAACCCAATAGAAGCGAGCCTCTTCCCACAAGTTGCATTCGACTCATCAATCGCAAGGATACCTCTCCCAGGGGACGCAATGCTTTTCTATTAACACGAGAAATCAAAATCAGAATCAGAATCACAATCATCGTGTTTGACTTTGTAACGAGAGAGAGAGAGAGAAAGTTCGAATCGGGTGCAGCAGTAAGCCATACTAAGCCGGTATAGTGGAAAATTCGCATGAATCCTAACGCTGAAAAATGTAAAAATAGAGAGGAAAGGAAACTTACGGCGGTTTTAACAAGCTCGTCGGAGTAAGCCCCGGCGCGGATCGCAAAGGAGACTCGAGGAGGAGAAGGAGAAGAGGCAGAGTGGTGAGCGAAGGAGCGTTGGCCGATCCATGGAGAAGAGAGATTGTTTAGCTTAACGAAGCTCGCAGACGCCATAGTAGAGAATGAGTAAGGTGGTGATCTCGGGGACTCCGCGGGACAGAGAAAGCGAGAGATCTGTGATTCGATTCGAGACAAGGCGGGCTCTGATGCGAATCTCTCTATTAACTCTTTCTACTTTGGCATCACCTACTCCCACCAATCGCATCCTTTTATTTACAATATTAACCTTTTACGTCAATGACGCTTTTAACCTTGAGGGAGATTATGGTCATTTCGGCTAATTATTGCAAATGCAGCATGATGACCCATGAGTCTCTTGATGCTAACAACGGCTCATACCATATGTTTGACTGTTTGAGTATCTAATTAGAGATTAGCCAAAAAGCCAAAAGCCTCACTGATCTTCTATACCCAAAGTACCCTCTCCTACCTTTTTTTTTTTTTTTAGCTTTCTCTCCTACCCTTTTCCTCTTCTGAAAAGCCACTAAGGGCCTGACTGGTTTAAACGGAGCGCGCGGCCAATTTGCCACAAATTGGAAAAAATTAATCTGCTGTGCCACTTTCTAATCTAATACCACTTTGTCATGAAGGAGGACTGTGTAATTACATTTTTCTCCTTACTACTCTCTTTCACCTTTTTACATTTTTACCTATGAAATTCGAAAAAAAAACATAATTATAAAAAGTGAAATTATAATATTAATAATGAAATTAAATAAAAATCGAAAATTGAAAATCAAATCGCGAGCTCCATTTGGTCGGATCCGACATGCTTCCTCGCTCTCCTCGCGAGCTCCTCTCCGTTTTCTGGCATTGAAATCGAATTCCTCTTCAAGCTGAGCTCATAAACACTGATTCCGCATCGTCTTCATTCATTTACTTCTTCCTTTCCACCATTGTTTCCTCCTCGCGAGCTCCTCTCCGTTTTCTGGCATTGAAATCGAATTCCTCTTCAAGCTGAGCTCATCAACACTGATTCCGCATCGTCTTCATCATATACTTCTTCCTTTCCACCATTGTTTCTTCCTCGCGAGCTCCTCTCCGTTTTCTGGCATTGAAATCGAATTCCTCTTCAAGCTGAGTTCATCAACACTGATTCCGCATCGTCTTCATTCATCTACTTCTTCCTTTCCACCATTGTTGAAGCTTCAATTCCATTGGAGGTGATTTCCAAGCTTTTGTTTATTTGTTTGGTATATGGATTTGTAATGGAATGGTATACATGCATTGATAGAATATGCGTTAGATTAAGAAATATGACGATTGTAGATTGTGAATCGCAGTGAATGGGCTCAATTTGAACTCGTAATACCATTTTCTAGATCGGAACCTGCAGATATGGTACAACTGGTACGAGTGGTACAAATGAGAGTTAAAGACTAATGGTACTAAAAGTTCAAATGGTTCATATAGGTACAACTGCATGTTAAAGAATAATGGTACTAAAAGTTCAACTGGTACACGTAATACAACTGTGAGATGTTTTGTAATTGGCAATTGATTATTTGCATTATATTTGCAGGGGACAATGAGCATGAACATCACAAACATATTTTTCGACCACGGAGGTCATTATGCAGAAGAGGAACTGAAATGGGTTTCAAAAAATCCCACTTGCGCTATAACATTCAAGATCTCATCTTTGGAGGAGATTACGTACTCGGCAGTAGTAGATAAGATATGCAGGAAGATTGCGAGAGATGGAGCTAAGCCTCAGCTGAAATTGAGTTACATTCCAATGTCGAATAATCCTGCCAGAGAGATGTACATTTTCGATGATGAGGACCTATTTGCTTATCTAACGACAATTGACAAACTGGGATTTAGGAGGGTTTTGCATGTGGAGGTAATCAAAGATTTGGGAATAAATCATAGGAGCGAGCACCTGTCTAGAACGGAGGCAGAAAGTTCATTTGGTTTGAATTATGAGGAGGAGCCGGTTCCAAATGGTATAGGTGATGTACCGAATGATGGTATCGTTACTATTTTCATGGAGGACGGAACAAGAGAAAAACAGAGGGAGTCACATATGGAAGAGCCACTTATCGAAGAGGTGGAGTCTGATGGCAAAGAACATGATGGCAATGGTGAGCGTCCAGAACCTGATAGTAAGGAGGACGGGTTAAATGGGTTTGATGAGGATATTGAGCTTTCACGTCATACAGAAGAATCTCAGTTTGTTGAAGCATGGGAAGATGGTATTGGTATTGACTTAAGACAGCAATTTCCCTCAAAGGAGGCATTGCAAGATTTAGTTGACAGAGCTTCACATAAGCACTGTTTTGGAGTTCGCACTTATAAGTCAGATACAGTGCGACTTATTCTCAAGTGCACTCAGGAGAGCAAAGGCTGTAGTTGGTATATACGAGCTGCGAAGATAGCTGGATCAGATTTTTTCAGCGTCACAAGATACAGGAGTAAGCATACATGCTCTCGGGCTGTTCAAAGTAGTAGCAATTGTAGAAGAAGAGGCAACCCACGATTAGTGGCAGCGGTTCTGCATGAAGACTATCCAGGTCAATTCGACACACCAGTTCCTAAAACTATTGTAGATGTTGTTCACCGGAGAGCTGGTGTCACCGTGTCATACTCTACTGCCTTGAGAGGAAAACAACTACATGTTAGTGATGTGCGGGGCACTCCTGAAGAAGGCTATAGGATGTTGTTTTCTTATCTGTACATGCTGGAGCAGGAAAATCCTGGAACAAAAACGAACGTGCAACTAGATGCTGATAACAGGTTCGAGTATCTATTTGTAGCTTTGGGCGCCAGCATTGAAGGGTTTCAATGGATGAGGAAAGTGATAGTTGTGGATGCAACGTTTCTGAAGACTGTATATGGTGGACAGCTTGTGTTTGCCACTGCTCAAGATCCTAATCATCACCATTACCCTATTGCCTTTGGGATAATAGACAGCGAAAATCATCTTAGTTGGTCGTGGTTTCTGGAAAACCTGAAAGCTGTTATACCAGATGATCCTGAACTGGTTTTTGTGAGTGACAGACATAAAAGCATCATAAACGGAGTGTCGAAAGTCTATCCATTGGCTCGCCATGTACACTGTATTTGGCATCTGGCACAAAACGTAAAAGGGCATGCTCAACAAGGGGTGAAGAGAGATGATGTTGTGGATAAGTTTATCCAATGCGCTCATGCTTATACTGTGTCTGAGTTTAGACAAGAGTTTGATGATTTCACAAAGAGGTACCCTGCGTGTGCTAAGTTTTTGGTTGATAAGGTAGATGTGGATAGGTGGGCAAGGTGTTTCTTTGAGGGAGATAAGTATAACTTAGACACCAGCAATTCTTGTGAATCTATGAACAGTGTGTTTAGGAAAGATAGAAAGTTGTCACTCTTACCTATGGTTGATAAAATAGTAGAGAAATTCGCTTTTTGGTCCAACAAGTATAGGAACGAGTGCGCTTCAATACCATGTACAAAGGTCGTTGTGCCTTATGTGGAGAATTTGCTTCACGAGAGATGTCCAGTGGCTAAGTGTTTAACTGTAAGGGAGGTAAATGGACTGGAATTTCAGTATGACATAGTTGGAACAGATGGTGTGACCTACCTTGTGGATTTAGCAAGCAGAACTTGCATGTGCAGAATGTTTGACATAGACAAGTATCCTTGTGTTCATGCAATTGCCGCAGTCATGGCAAAAATAAAGAAGGATGGAAGAACGTCGACTCTTTCTATATATGATATGTGCTCCAAATACTACTTGGTTGAGACGTGGTCACAAGCATATGTGAAAACAATCTATACAGTGCCACATGTCTCTGTTTGGAGTATTCCTGAGGATGTAATGAAATTGTTCGCATACCCTCCTGATTACACGGCAAAAAGGGGAAGAAACAAAGAAGGACGGCATCCATCAGAAGGAGAAATTCGAAAAAAGAAGAAGAAAACGAGTAACAAGTGTAATCGTTACAAGAATTTGGGTGATTGGTTCGAACCTATGAGCCGGTGATGTTTGAGTTTTGTTGTGTAATTTGTGTTAGAACTATGTTTGAATTATTCTGGTGAACTATGTTTGAACTATGTTTGAACATTTTATTTGAAGTTCGAGTATGTACTGGATCTAGTATAACTGGATCTAATTGGTTCGACTACTCGGTTATAAATACATCCATCCAACAAATACATAATAAATATATTTATGATATGATATGGAATGTAGAGAATTAATTAAGAGAACTTTTTTTCAGTTTTTAATTGCTTTATTTTTATTTTATTTTTTCCGCCGCTTAAGAAGAACGAACGAAATAGTCGACATTGTTACTTTACCATTCCTAGGTTTCTAGGGTTCACACCACTCTCAATTTCTCTCTTCAATTTCGCTTCCTCTCTTCGATTCCTCTCTTCGATTCCTCTCGATTCCTCTCTTCAATTTCTCTCATCAATTTCTCTCTTCGCTTCCTCTGTTTGATTCCTCCTTTCATTTCCTCTATTCGCTTCCTCTCTTCAATTTTCAGAGATGGGACCTCACAGTTGGGTTGCAACCTCGTCTTCCTCTTCATACTCCCTCGACGAAGGTCTTATTGGAGATGGCGAGTATGGTATGCCCACCAACTGTTACTGCGGTGGCAAGGTCGTTCGGGAAACGTCTTGCACTGAAGAAGACCGTGGGAGAAGATTCTTCACCTGCGAATTCCAAGCGGTTAGTTGAGAATGTGACCTTGGTATTTAGGGTTAGTTGCGAATTCCTTGGTATTTAGGGTTTAGTCTAATGTTGGCACCTTGTTGTTTACGATTGTAGAATCCGGGTTATCATATTCGGAAGTGGTGGGATCATGTGATTGAAGATGAGCTTCAAATCCTTCACTCTGACATTAAGCGGGTATCTGGGGAGGTTGAGAGTCTTCAAACTCACCACCGTGTCGGAATGGACTTGCGTAGTGCAGAGAAACGGATTTCGGAAGTGCAGGAAGAACACGAAGAGAGTAAAGCGGAGATTAGAAGGCTAGAATTGTTGATTGGTGATGTCAACAAGATGTACAAAGCTGTGGAGAGCACGTTTGTGATTGCTGCACTTTTACTTCTTCTTGCTTTGTTTTTTTTTAAGTTGGTTTAAGAAACAACTTTCATTTAAAGACCTCTTAAA
Organism: Erythrophleum ivorense; assembly: GCA_026724425.1. Lineage (NCBI taxonomy): Eukaryota > Viridiplantae > Streptophyta > Magnoliopsida > Fabales > Fabaceae > Erythrophleum > Erythrophleum ivorense. Next base: position 8,402,333 of record JAIUCV010000066.1, on the reverse strand, counting down.
TTAATTAATGGTATTCCAATGTTATTCCAGTTCATGGTGTCTGTAATATCGAGTTCAACTTGCAAATGTGGCAAATTAACCAATACGTAGTTGAACTACTCGAAACATAGTTGTATCCAAAATACCATAAGTTCTCAACACGATAATAAACATAGTTGTACCATAAGAAACATAAAATACATAAAATAAAACATAAAATTATGAAAACATAAAATACATTCAAATATCAGGCTCACTCAATTAATATATACAAGACAATACAATAAATGATGAATACTCAATTAATATCAGGCTCACTCAATTAATTCATTGCGTCTATGAATGTAGACGTCTGAATGTGGACGTGTTTTGGTTTCAAGTACATTTGGTACAACTAGCTCCCATAGGTTCGACTATACGGCTCGAATTATATATGACCGGCAAATGCTTAGTGAATAGATTTATGATATGCAACGTAGAGGAATTAAATAAGAAAATTACATATTTATGTCTAATTATTTGATAGAAAGAACAAAAATTGATAAAAAAAAAAACATTATACTACTAGATAAGCATGTTAGTCATGAAGCACCCTATACAATATATGGTACATATAGGTAATGTGTCGATGATGTGAAACAAATTAAGAAGAAAGCGAGTTTTGTTTAAAATTTTTTCTCAAACATGTTTGCAATGACAAAATAAGATGAACTATCATTGGTTCAACTTTACCATTACACAATCTGGGTTGGTTCTACTATAAAAACCCAAAACTCGTGAATGTACAACTATGACTAATTTTGGTTCAACGAATAGCTTGAGTTCAACTATGACCGGGTGGGAAAAGTAACCGGGTATCTTATTCACATTTTTTTAATAGTTTTTTTTTTTTCGGCCGCAATTTTTATTAAAAAACACGAAAAAGCCGAAATAATGGACCAAGTATTATTTTGCTGAAAATCAATTTCTTTATTTTTTCTTCTCTCGCATCTTCTCTCTTCGAACTTCGTTTTCTCCGATGGCTAAATGTGTCCCTGGAAGTCTCATGCTCGATTTCCCTCGAATTGGTGGTCGGCGATGGTATCAGATCCATCTTCGCGCATCGATTTGGGTATTTCAATGACACTTTCCTTTGATTGATAGTTGTTATGGTTATCTGTCTGGTCTAAGTAGCCATTTGATTTGATTGATAGTTTCAAAGTAGCCCTTTTTGACCATCTCATCTCGTCCTGTTTGTGATTATCTGTGTTGCATCTTGTCTTGATTATTAAAATTGAAAAGATGTTAGAGTTGTAGTTTTTGCTTTGGAAATCAGTGGAACAAATACGAGGACTGGTTGAAAGAATACGATTAAAATGTATAGATATATTAAGAAGTTAATTTTCTCAATGTAATGAGTAGATGGAGAAGGTTAGGAAAGGTTATGGTGATATTTTCTGACAAATATTTTGGAAAGGTGTCTTACTTTTCAAAGAGTCGATTCGTAATCTGTCATCATGGACATTTTTATCAAAACGGAAATGATGAGGGCTCTTACGCTACCCGATACATGAATAACCATTTAAAGTAAATTAAATTGGAAAAAAAAAATTAATTGAAAGAACACAACTTCTCACAAACTCACACTATATAGTACCGATATTTACTTCTCAAAGAACACAACTTCTCACAACTTCATTTGCCCTCGTTATAACTTGAAATTCTTGTGAATAACACAACTTCTCAAACCTTGAGTATTATCATCTTGAGTATGGCCACATACAGATTTCTAAAACAGCTTTTCCCGTGGACCGGTCCATCTCTGATCAGGGTTAAAGTGTTTAGGAGAGCAGAAGCAATGGATTCCGAGGGCAACAGCGCAATGGATTTCATCTTCGTCGACGAGGAAGTAAGTTCTATGGAGTTCTATTGAATATATTTTTTCTTACTTATTGATGATTGATTTGAAAATTTTCGCATAAATGCGATTCTCTACTAGATCTTTAATATATGAAGCCATTTGATTTTATAGGGAACAAAAATGCATGCAACTGTTAACAAGACCAACTATCATCATTTCCGGATTGCCTTACCAGAAGGAGAATGGAGGGAGATTACCAGATTCCAGATCTCGAATGACAATTGGAACAACCCCCAATTCATGGTCGCTGACCACACTTACATGATTATCCTGAGACATGAAACAGTTGTTCTGCCGATTCAACCTCTCTCGGACAACCATTTCTTCCAATTTTCCAGCTTTGAAAGAGTCATCTCTGGGAGGCATGATGTTAACTATCCCGTTGGTATGCTTTACAAAATCTTATGTCTTTTGTTTTATTTATCTTGGAACTAAACAAATATATTCGATGTATCTATACTTAAAATATTGGGTAACCTATTATTGCAGATTTTATCGGCGTGATTAGTTACATGGGAAAATTATCACCTCCGGTCAGGAATCTTGAGGAGAGAAGATCCCTTCCTTTCCATCTGAGGAGCTTGAGTAACACCGAACTCTACTGCATTGCCTATGAAGATTTGGCAGCGCAGTTGTACCAGGCTTGGAAAGATAACGCTTCGGAACCTCTGATCTGCGTTCTCAGTGAATGGAGAGTTGCAAGATCAAACCGTGAGTGTTTTGTTATTTACAGAAGTCATTATTTTCCATCTTGAAGCTTATTTTTCTTACAATACTATGTAATTCGGAAATAGGGGAGTTCATCGTAGTTGATGGAGGGGGATTGTCAAGGTTTTTCTTCGATCCAAACATACCTGAGGTTGAAGAGATGAAACAAAGGTAACATAACTTATATTACCAACATCATTTTCTTGCAATTTTTCTCGAAATATAATTGTGTAACGAAATTATTTTTTCTTATGTATAGGATTCTTAATCAGAACATGCTTCGTTAAGAACTTCGGTTTCCACCTTTTTAAATGGGAGTTATGTCCTCCCTTCATTGGATATGTAATCGTATTTTCCTGCTTTCCTTCACTACTTCTAAGAACTCTAAACTCTTTTTCTGTTTATGTATAACTTAACTTATGGTATTTTATGTTTATTGTTGATGGGTGTCTTTAGTTACATATCGTTACTCTCTGATTGTTGTGTTATGGTATTTTATGCTTATCGTTGATGGTTGTCTTTAGTTACATATGACTCTCTGATAGTTGTCTTTGGTTCAACGAATAGCTTGAGTACAACTATTAGAAAATCCAACTATTACCATTTTTTCCAAAAATTGCAAAATTTTAATTTTTATTGCGGCGGGAAAAATATTGTTTTTTTTCTGTTCCACCGCAATTTTTATTTAAACTCAATCAGATTTCCCCAAATTGATTTCTAGGGTTCTTATTGTCGCTCTCACTATCTCTCTCTTTTCGATTCATCTCTTCGATTCCTCTCTTCGATTCCTCTCGTATCTGAATCATTGTTACAAGGGAATGGGTCGTCACGGAATACCCAAACAGTGTTACTGCGGTGGAGACGTTTTTCTTGAGACGACTAACAACGGAGAGGATCAAGGAAGGAGATTCTTCACTTGCTGCCGCCGTGATGTGAGTTTTTTTTCAGAATTTTCATGTTGATGATGATGTTGATATTGATATCACGAAGTTTAGAACTTGATGTTGTTACCATATGATGTTGTAGCAAGATGGGTATCATATTCGCAAATGGTGGGATAATTGTGTCGAAGATGAAATTCAAATGTTGCGCGCTGACATTACATGTTTGACGGAGGAAGCCCGCAACTGTGGAAAAGCGGAAGAAGCAATTAAAGAGACAAATGTCCTGTGGACCGACCTGTGTGTGGCGGAAAAGGCAACCCGTGATCTGAAGGAGGATGTGGAGAAGAATATTGTGAAGATGAAAGAGGATTTTGCGAAGATGGAGGTGTTGGTTCGTGATATGAACAAGAAGCACACGACTGCGGAGATTACATTTGTGCTTGCTACATTTGTTCTCTTCCTTGGTCTCTTTATAATTTGGTTTAAGTAACTGCTCGGTCGCAGATGGTGTAGACCTCTGTTTGTGATTGCTGCACTTTTTCTTATGTTGGTTTAAGTAACAACCTATGTTTTTCAAACTGCGGATGAAGACCTCTGTTTTTCAAACTTTGCAAGAGGTCTTCTTTAAGTTGTGGTAGGCCTCTGTTTTTCCAAACTAAATGAAATATCTAATGTTTATGTTGTTTATTGTGAATGTTCATATTGACTCGAACCAATGCAAACTGAGTTGTACCAAAAACACTAAAACTGAGTCGAAATAATACATAGTTGAACTACTAAAAACTTAGTTGTACCCAAACTTAGTTATTCACCTCTTCTTCCTCGGTTTCCCTCCTTTGCTTGCAGCCTTCCTCTTCTTCTTTTTTTTCTCCACAACCAAATAAGGACTGCACTTTGAGGATGCAGGTCTAAGTTTCCTCTTAGGCCGCACGTTTTTCTCAACTGCAATTGTTTTCTGTTTTTTTTTTGGAGGCTCATTACGAACCTCCGGCTCATTCTCTTCCTCCATCTCTTCAGCTGCCTCAGACTCATCCTTCTCCTCATCCGCCTCAGACTCATCCTTCTCCTCAGCCGCCTCAGACTCATCCTTCTCCTCATCCGCCTCAGACTCATCTTTCTCAGTGGCAGGAGTAGGACTTAGAGCTGAAGTACTCGCTCCTCCTATATCATGAGCTTTATTTCTTCGTTGCTCGCTGACATAACACTCAACCACGTCAAGCCTCTCATCCAAATCACCAACCATTGCCTTAATCTCCGATGCAATATCATCCATCTTCTTTTCCATCTTCTCGATTGCTTCCTTGATCAATCCCTTCATCGCTTCCATCAGCTCGTGTTGTGATCCACCGGTTTCAGATGCCTCTCTCGGTACTTCATTTATTCCCTCAGTGATACCTCTACCGGCCAAGTCCATCTCGTACAAAGACTCCCACCATATCTTTTTCTTCTGCACGATTAAATGGTCTCTCCAAAGTTCAACTAGAGGGTCCATAAAGCCTATCCCATCATCACAATGACGGTCTATGATGCGCTCCAGAAGAGCTTCCTCATCTGAGGTTGGTTCCAAGATACTAATGATATCCTGAGATTACGAAAACATAAAATACATTCAAATATCAGGCTCACTCAATTAATATACAAGACAGTACAGTAAATGATGACAAAAACTCACCCTAGTGCTCCCAATCGCTTCGTTTATGTCATCCAATGGATAACCTTTCATGTGAGTCTCTTTGAACATGTGCTTGCACAACCTTGGACAGTCATTCTCTGCATCAACAGCTATACGAAAGGTTCGCCCAAGCACAGGAATACTCTCATACGCAAAAGCCTATGCAGAGAAAGTATTACAATATCACCACCCTAAACCCATAAAATTATTACTTTAATACGACATCTAAGGAAAATAATTACCTCAATAGGAAGAATGAAACCAGAAAAGGTCCATGAATCGTTCTCCTTCACAATGCCCCTCTTGAACTTCTTTGTTATTTTCTTTACTTCATCGAGACAATCATCATAGGTGTAACGGCCCCAAGGAAATTTTTCGCACAACTCCAAATCATCCACAACTTTAAGAAAGAAGGGCTCTATGTTTCCTTGAACTTTGGACTTCGCTTTCAAGACATTGGTTAAGAAATAGAGCGCAGCCATCTTCTTCTTGTTAACACCTCCTTTCATTCCCGATAGTTTCTTCTTCACATCGGCTATCGTAATATTTTTTTTCCTCTTGAACCACTTTTCCACAAACTTGAAATCGCCTACATCCTTATCCTTCAACTCCCCATAGTTGCTAGGGTAGTCATGGCAATCCAATCCACTCAACAGCGCATGCTCCTTCATGGAGTACCTAATAGGTACTCCATTAACCACAAACCATAGCTCTCTCTCATTATCAGTACAAGCTAGGTGCAAAAGAAGCATCCAGACTCCTTGTGATTTACGGTTATTCTCCACAGGCATATGGAAGATATGCTTAAACTGAGGATGACTCGAGAACCATTCCAACGCCTCAGGAATTTTCTTGATGTCTTGCACCGTTTGTTTCACGTAACACCTCGTTGATATCTTGCAAGTTTTTCTATATTGCTCTGGACGAAAGTAAAACTTCTCTGGTTGCAGTGGTATATATTCATCATCAACCTGCAGCCAAGTCAAACAATGTGGTATTTAAAGTTAACATGTAGTTGAACCTAGTCGAACCTAGTTGAACTTAATTCAAACCATTAGCTACAATGTGGTATTTAAAGTTAACACGTAGTGTACATTACCAGGCAAGGTGCAGAACAATGGACATGTGCTTCTGAAGGCATAGCTTCATAACCTTCTTCCTGCGGGGTTTGTTCTGTTTGAGGAGCTTCTTCTTGCGGAGGTTCCTCACCATCATCCTCATCATCATCCTCATCATCACCCTCATCATCCTGCAGGTTCAAACAAATAAATTTAATTAACCGATTCAACCTTATCTGAATCTTAATATACGTAGTTGTACCCAACATATCCAGTTGAACTTAGCAATAACTGTTCAATGTAACATATTTGAACGTAGTTGAACCTACTCGAATATATTATTACCTAATATACTACCTACTCAAATTTATCCATGCTCAATCTTCATTCTCCTCTCCATTATCAATCTCAAAGTTTATGTAATAAATAAGCAAGATACAATACCTTATTCTCCACTTCGTCACCAGACAAATCCTCACCCGACGCCTCTTCCTCGTCCTCTTCCTCTTTTTCTTCTTCTTCCTCTTCCTCTTTATCTGATTCATCATCTTTTTCTGTTTCTTCTTCATCTTCCTCTTTTTCCGATTCATCCTCTATTTCTTCTTCCTCTGAGTTCATCTTCTCCTCAGATTGCAATTTTTTTGGTTCGGGATTTGCTTCTTCGTTTGAAGGACTCGGAAGAACTTCGGTTTCCACCGCTTCTGTCGCTTCTGTCGCCTCCATCGTTTCAATCGCTTCCGTCGCTTCTGTCGTTTCTCTCGATTCCGTTGATTCTCTTGCCTCCGCCATCCTTTCTCTCGCTTCCGCCGCTTCTGTTGGCTCCGACTGTTTGGTCGGAGCAGCGGGTTCTATCTGCTCTGATAATTTCGACGTTTCTTTGCTGTTTCTCAACTTCACCATTGCTCGATTCCGAATGATTGTTCTGGAAAAAAATCTCGCTTTCTTCTTTCTTCGCTCCTCCCTTCTTCCACTCGAAATTTCGAAACTCACTGAAACGTTACTGATTTCAAAATTTTCACCGAAGGATACGGTGAATTTAGGGATTTTTTCTGTTAATATCCAATGCGGTCGGGTCGGGTTTGCGGTTGTCGGATAATACCCTGGTTGGATTCGTAAATACTTCAAGTTTGCTTTGGTTCTCATGTCTTTTACTTGTTTTTCGATTTAAAACTAATTGAAAAAGAAATTAATTTTCTGAATGTGGCAAATTGGCCACCGGTTCGCCAATTTGTGGCAAATGAGCAAATCTTTCGTTTAAACGCTGCGGTTGCGGGAGTTTGCTAAAGTGAAAGTTTGCGGTTAAACGCGTAATTAAGTTGTTTGTACGACTGGTATAGCGATTGAAAGCTGATGCGTTTGCAGAATATTTTTGACTGGTTGACCAGCGGGTAAAATAGCGGTTTAACAATAAATTAACAATATAAACACATTTTATAATTATAAAACATTAAAACTATATTATATTGAACAATTATAAATTTATAGTTCAACATAATTAATAATAAAAATTTATAAGAAATAATATGTATATAATACTTATGTTCATCTTTTAATTTCTATAATTTAGATAAAATGTGATTTCTATTAAAATTTAGTGTGGAAATTAAATTTAGATTACCATTTTATTTTTTGTTAGATATATATATTAGTATGATGTGAACATTTATGAAGAGAATTTTAATTTGTAGAACTTAGAAATATAAAATTGTAATATGTTTTTAATGAATTTTACCAAACAAATATCAAATATTTTTGTTTTTATTGTGATTATAATATCTAAATCTTCATTTTTTAATAAAGATTATTATTTATTTTCAGATTTTAAATAAATTTGTGTTTTCAAATCCCACTTTTAATACACCTTCGTATATGTCCTAAAAATATTCATAACCCCTAAAATCACTCAAATTTCAAATAACCCTTTTTACTCTTCGTTTTTGTTTAATTTTCAAGAGCCAACAATATATGTTTTTCATTTCAAATATTCACAGTTTTTTATTTTAAGGTTAAAGTCTTTATAGTATTTTTTTCAAAATGAAAGCCAAAAGTTTTTTACAAGCATCCCTGGGCTTTAACACCAATCAGGACCTTAACCTACTTAAGTGTGAAAGAAAGGTGCCAGATATATTGGCTTCCTTTTCAATTGGGCCAGAAAGTACCCAACAAAATACAAATCTTACAATGGAAAACCCTTTCACATAATTGGTTATTGGGCCTAGTAATAGTTAAAGGCTGCCTCTAATATACTCTCACCTCTTTCTTTATGGCAAAAGATAAACTGACTGGCATATAAACGTCCAAATATTGGAGTTACTCGTAGCAGGTGAGGAAGCTGTAAAAGAAGAGAAAGAGCTAAGAAAGTGCAAGTTCCTAGAAACGTTATGAGAGGTGAGAAAGTGGCAAACGTATCATTTGTTAGACTAACACTCATGTTTTGTTTGACTAATACTTGCTCTCTTTACATATTTTTTTCAAATGTTTATAATATTATCAAGTACGATTTGTTGGCAATTCTTTTTTTTTTTATTTGAAAGATATATGATGTATTAAACGATTTTATAAAACTATAAATTCTAATTTACATTTATTTAAAATTATTTTTAAAAATGGCAATGTTTCCTCGCAAGTCGCAATCTCTTTTTAGCCCATAGTCTTTGTAATTGTGTGATGTATCATGTTCACACAGCATTCACAAATTCAACCATACAACTTTCGTACTTTCTAACTAGTTTCTTCTCTCCTTCCTTTTTCCTTCATTTGGCATCCTTAAAACATACATAATTATTGTGTGTACATCTCTCTCTTTCTTAATCGCGATTAGTAATGCAATTATTATCTTTTGTTGTGGGGAAGAGAGATGCCAATCTTAATCAGAGTAGAAAGTTAGATTTTTTTCATATATAATAAAGACAAATTTGAAATTTGTTAATTAAAAACATGCGTAAAGTTCCTTTCTCTGCTTTCAAACGAATATGGCCCTGACCTCATTACTCATCATACTTTACCTAATTCTTCTAGAGTCTTCTTCTACAGTTCCTATTAGGTCTTAGAATAAATAAAATGTGTTGTTGGAGATCTTTCACTAACACTTTGGTCATGATAGCTAAGAATTTTAAACGATAAACACCAAAACACGTCTTGATACAGTTCACACAAGCACATGTCACCCAGAAGAATTGACTCTCAGATCTTTCTCGGTGTCTATGTTCACACTTCGCCACGCTCTCTCTATCTAGAACGATTTATATTTTGTTTTTCATTTAAACAAAATAAAGTTATTTGTCTTGTAACGAAACGTCGAAACCTACTGAGTATTGACTTGACTGGTTGGTGCGTGGGGAGAGCAATAGGACCACGTTGTTGCTTGCTTGGCAATTCTTATACAAAACCCTTGTCCTTTCTTCACCTTCCCTTTATTTTATTTTTTGCATTTTTCATTGTTTACTTAAACAACCTATATTAGTCATGTACTCATGCTAATTATTTGATTAAACAACAACGTCGGTCTATCAATTGTTCATAGTCAAAGACTTCATCGACTAACAATAGTGGAGCAGGATTTTGGTTTCTAGAGTTATGTGAAACGCGTTCAATAATTGATAATTGGTCATTTTAACATCTTGACGTGGCACATCCTACCTTCTTTTTAGTGGCACCGGTGCTCAGATCAATCCCGACTAGAAATGACTTGGCAAAAGCTTTCAACCAAAAAAATCAATTTCGGATAGCACACAAGCTAAAAGCTAAGAATTCAAGTAGCCACACATGAAAGTACTATGTTTATAAATTATAATGGAATTGAACCCAAAATTTATGTTTAAATATGCTACAAGACTCGGATCTTCAACCATACTGTCATCACCTGCGGATTGGCAAATCCTAGCTTTAGTAACTTATGATATTGTGTTAAAGAGTTTTCGTATTTACATTTTTTGAAAATTTTAATATATTAGTTAGAAGAAATAATGAAATTATAAAATCAGATTTTAAAAGAAAAATTACAAACACAACAAAATAATCTTAATTTAAATGTTTTATCAAATTCGAATGAGTTACGTACTGAATTTCAACCTTTCTAGCCACAAGCAAATGAACTTTTTCTCCACTCAACATATATCGTTGAGATGATTTAATCGTAGGCCCGAGACTTCGGCTGTTCGGATCGGATTCGGTTGGAACCATTCAGATCTGGATCTATCGGATATATGAAGTCTATATCCGTATAGGTTTCTAAGAAGTTTCGGTTTGGTATCGGGTCGGTTTTTTCGGTTCCGGATTAGTATATTACCCAAAAAATTACAGTTATGGTTCGGATTCAGGTATTTCGAGTATTTATTACCCAAAAACCTGAAAATATACCCAAAAACGTAAAAAAATATATCAGAAAATCCAAAAATATATTCAAAATCTCGAAAAATATTCACGAAAACCTCCAAAAATATCTAGAAATCCGAAAAATTAAATTAAAAAATCAAAAAATTGTAATATATCTGAAAACTCATAGAAATATTAAAAAAAAATACTTATAATTTGGGTCATTCGAGTAACTCGATCGGGTATCGGTTCGGTTTGGGTATTACCGATATCTATGGGTATTCAAATATTTTACCCATCGGATAAATTACTTTATATCGGTTCAGTTCGGTTTCAGGTATTTTGGTTCGGTTCGGATCCGGGTTTTGAGTTTCGGGAAAAAGTCCGAGGCCTATTTAATCATATGTACAATTAAATGAGGATGGATTAGCTAGACACGCACACGCTATTAATACCAATATTCCATTGGAATCACAACCATGGAATGAAGATTGACTGCTAGATGACGAGATGGGGGAGATGATGAGTGGTTTAGGCTTTCCTAATCCTAATTATGATGTTAACTAGAGAGAGGGTCAAATAATGGGGTATAATTAGGTCAAAGCGAGTCGATGTGGTTGTCGCTGGTTGGCTAATGCGATGACTAAATTAGATATCTCATATCTTAATCCCAACTTGTGTCTATTTTTAAAGGGTCCCTGGATTTCCAAATCTTTTTGGACGGCGGGACACCTAAACCTCTCCCTTCATTTTCTATTCCATTCTAATGGTGTTTTCTCCAAAAACTTGTTTTAGCATAATTATCTAATAAAATAAATAAATAGTACTTATGATGGTTCATAGGAAGCACGAAGTGAATACTTGTATTTTCTTGCATCTGTGGAACTAATAATATATCATAATTTTGATATTTAATAGAGCATTGCAAGTATATATGCGTCACAAGGGAGACACAACAAGCGAGGCGAGGATCGTGCTAAATCTTCGTCAAGTCCACAAATGAATAGGTTTCAGCTTAAACAATACAAAACAAATAACCACAATGGATAATTAATTAGTTGGTTCCCTGTCAGTTGATAATAAAGTATAATCACAAACCGCCCACTTCCTTTTTATATTACTCAAAATGCTTCTCCAATGTTCTACACTTAGGTAAATCAATATAAAACGTAGATTAAGAAATTTTTAAATGAAACCCTTTATAGAAACACTGATTTGAACATACTTAATGAGCTTGGGTTAATGATGTGTATCCTATAACGATGGTTGCTTTGATTAAAATTAAGTACTATTTGGTGTTGTCGAGTCGGGTTATAAGTCGACCATTTTTGTTACTTGCAAGTCCTGGTAGAGTATCAAATATCATTATTATTTTTGATAATTGCCCTGTTTCTGTTTACTTTGTTACTACTCGTTATTTTTTCTATTTTTTTTTTGAAAAAAACTACTCGTTATTTGTTGCCAGTAATTGTCAAAGATTCATATAAACGACAAAATATCAATTTTGGTTCAAGTAATCAAGTATTTCAAGTTCGAATAATGGATATGACCAAGTACGAGTCATATGAATTAATAACTTACGAGTGTTGAATTGTTTTGCAGAGTACTTGATATAGCGATCGAGTACTTGTTTTGGACGGATCATATACAAGTGGCATATTCAATTTACTTGAACGGATCAAGTATATGAAAATTAGCAAGTACTTGTCCCGTAGCCAAGCCTAGTTGAATCTATCGCACTTTTTCCATGTTCATGGTAGGGTTTAGGAAACTAAACATATCTTCTCTAAGTTTATGTTACTATTCTTTTTTTGTGCGAAGAAACTCCTTTTTCTCATAAAGTATGTTGATTGGTCATGTATTTTAATCAAACTAAATAAGATATAGTAATATACGATTTTGTGATTTCCGGAGATTCAGAAAGTAGTGATGTTGGTTGGTTGTTGCACCCGTGGGATTAAATTTTTGGAGTTAAAAATGTTACCATGAAATTCCACGTATCACAAGAACCATACACATTAGATGCCATCATTTTTTTGTTTTCTAGGTTCCAAAACTCAATCATTGAAGACCTTTTAATTCGTTTGGTCTTTCGGAATACGGAGTAGCTAAAGCTACCATAGCTTCGAAAGAGAGTCATCCTCTTCTTCCGTGTGAATTCAACCACGAACGAACTGCTTTGACTTTCGTTTTTCTCTTTTTTTCTTCCCTATTAATTTACTAAATTAAACTTTTGGGAAAGGGTAAAACTGAAAATTCGAAAGTGTTTGGCCATGTTTGTTATAAAATGAAACTAGCGAGGAGAATAGTATCAAGATAAAGAAAACTGAAAAGGACTGAAAGTGATAGGCTTAACAAAAAGCAAAGAAAGGGTCCCACAACACGTGGCCTGTGTCATTCATCTCTTCTCTCTCCTTTGCTCTTCTCCATATAAACAAGAGAGCAGATACCCAAAAAAAAAAGCAAATCCCTAAAATTCAATTTCCATCGGAACCCAATTTCAGCAGAAGCAGACACACACAGAGCACACTCTCACATCTTTTAGAAGAAGAAGAAGAAGAAGATGGGATTACAAGGTCAACTCTCGGATGTTTCCTCCGATTCAATCCCTCTGATGCTCGTTGCTCTCCTCGCTACTCTGTTCAAACACGTCCGCTCTTTTCTCCACCGCTTCTGCGTCTCCGGTCCTCATCTCTCCGTCGACGATGCTTCCGCCTCCGTTTCCTCAGGACTCGCGAACCTCGTCGTCCTCGCCGACCAGCTCAACCTCAACCGCCTATTCTCCTACCGCTACGCCGATAACGTCTCCTCCGATTGCATCGTGTGCTTGTCTACACTCAAGGCTGGAGAAGAAGTGAGGAAGCTAGATTGCAGACACGTCTTCCATAAACAGTGTTTGGAAGGTTGGATCCAACATCTCAATTTCAGCTGTCCGCTCTGTAGATCTCCATTGCTCACCCATGGAGGTGATTCCATTTCGTCGTTCCCTCTTCACTCAGCCACTGCAGCTCATTGATTTGTCATTTCTCTGTGAACAAAAAAAACAAAGATGAAGAAAGAAAGAGAGAAGAAGAGTTTGGGTGTTTTTGATCTCGTGGCCTTCTCCTCTTTCTTTTTTTTAGGGAATTGGGTGATTATTTCTTCAAAAATATCCCTTCTATATATTTTTTGTTTTTGTTCCGAGGAATCTCAGATCAGATCGGAGACGTCCTTTGTTTTTTCGATTTTTCAGTGTTTTGATGTAAATTTTTAGTATGAAAAGTAAGTAGTCTTATTTAGAATTTTGTTGTTCAGATTTAGAAAAATCGAATCTTGCAATACGCCTGGACTTTTTACAGTTTTACTTTGCATTTTGCTCTTGGATTTGGGTATGACCTCATCGATCCTGGAAGTAAACAGCATCAACTGTTGGCATATTCTGTTTCCACACACTTTGCATTTATCTTAACTATTACTTACTGAAGTAAGTGGTCGGAAAATATGTTGTGTTTAATTTATCTAATCCAACATCATAACACGTCATGGTTTTAAAAAGAAAAAATTACACAGTTTTATTTGAGTTTAAGTCGATAAATTTTTTCGAAAATGTTTATTATAATAGCATATTCCGATTAGATTTGTGGCTTTTTTTTTTTGTTCTTTTACATTTTAAATTACTAGCCTTTATACCAAAATTGTTACTTTATTACTTTAGTTAAAGCAACAAAATATGAATGTAAATACCTATGTTGCATGGAAATGGAAACGGAAACGCAGAAGCGAAACGTTTCCGAAACGGGAAACGTACATTTTGGAAAATTTAAGTTTGGAAACGTGTATATATATAAATAAAAAATAATATATATATTATATATATATATATATATTATATTAAATATTAAATAGCTTAACTAAAGATAAATATCATAATGTTCAATTTTAAAATATTTTTTATTATTATTGTTATGCGCTCTATCAATGGAAACTATCTTCAACTATCTTCATCGATATAAAGATCTTAAAACTCCATATATAATAGTAAGACTAATCTCATATAATCTAATAAATCAAATTAATTATTTATTTATATTAAATAATTATATTAATAATATTATTATTTGTTATGTAATTATTTAGCTATTATGTTTTCAAAAACTAAGAACTAAGTTTTCGTCAATTTTAGAAACTTAAGTTTCCAAAATGGAAACAAGTTTCCAACAAGTTTCCAAATTGCAAATTTTATGAAACGTGAAAAAACGAGTTTCCGACAAGTTTCCGAGAGTTTCCATTTCGGAAACGTTTCCGAAACGGGAAACGTGACTCGGACGGAGTTTCCATGCAACATAGGTAAATACTAGATATTAAATTAATTTGAAAATAATGTCACGGTCGCACATTAACACGATTTATACTCCGTAGTACATTTCGGCAAAGACAAAGTGGTGTACAAGTACAACCAAAGGAATTTAATCTTCTCTCTTGGATAATTTCATGTTTGTTTGATAGTTATTCGCAATAACAGTGACCATGTTGTTCGTTTTGCTATTACCGCAATCTGTCACTGAACGCCGTTAAAAAACATGGTGGCTAAAAAAATTATGTTACTGAACGTAGTGACCGATCACCAATTTGATCTTTGATACATCGATAACAAAATTTACAAACCAAACAACATTTTGATCGATGTTGTTGTCTTGTTGGTTGCTATCTTGCGACTGCCAAATGAATAAATAATCGTAACTTTAAGCTATAAAAAGACCAGACTAGTTTAAACAAAAAAAAAAACTTGAAAAACCTTACACTAATTCTTCTCTGTTTATGTCAATTTTCAGGTCCTCAGCAGAAACTTTCTGATGGTGAATTTAACATTTTACCCAAAAAAAAAAAAAAAAAAAATTTTCTGATGATGGTTTCTTCTTTACCTTATTTAACTTTGCGCTCAACTAGTAAGTGTAACATTTTTTTATTCGTGTTAAACTCGTGTTTCTGAAAAACCCTTTGATTCTTTTATTCAGCAAACATAGTAACATGGAGAAAGAGAAACCTCATGAACAAGCATCTCCAACGTCTGACAAAATTGTATTTGGTGCAATTGTTTTTTGACACATACATTATATATCAACACTCTCTCAATCTTGAAACTCTTTCGATTGTAAGAATAAAAACAAAACTTGAAAACAAACTCTCTCAGGTAAAAAGAAGGATTAGGAGGAAGAATACGTCTAATCCTCTCAGGAGCAGCTCATCTTGAAACAACCAATTTTTTTTTTTTTTTTAAATAATTAAATAACTTAACAATATTCAACAAAGTCTTTAAATAAATAACTCAATAAATAATATATTAATTCAACAAATTAATTCAAATAATTAAATAAATACTAGCAACCTAAAACACAAGATTGACAATTAGCAACTTAAACAATTCAAATAAAATAATAAACCCTATCATCCTCTTATTCGGCTTTGATTCCGGGATCACACATTTTTTTTACCTGCATCACAATGCGAAAGAGATGCGTAAGTATTTCATAAATACTTAGTGAGACGATCATACCGTCTACATGCCAATTACGTAAATTCTAGACAATTTAACATTATTTAAATAATTACCACAATTAATAATTAATTTCTCATACTTAACACATCTCCAATAATTAAAATAATTCTCATAATTATTTTAAATAATTATTAAATAATTCTCATAATTAAATAATAATCTTCATTAATTATTAAACCATAAATAATTAATTAAACAGAACCAATTGACTATTTAAACCAATTAAATTTATTAAACCGAATTAAACCATTTAATTTCATTTTAAGTCGATTTAAACCGGAATACCAGACAAAACCAGTTCTCGGTGTCGACCGACACCGGCTTGGTGTTACTCGACACCCACAACCTTTAGTGTCGGTCGACACCCGATTCACAGGGTGATTCCGAACGCGATTGAATAGTGTGAAAAACACATAATCAAAACACCAACATCACCAAACACAATTAAACTCCACAATCATCACATAAACAACACGAAATACATCATGAACTCATTTATCAAACAATCTAACAACATAGATCTAGAAATTCCGAGCTTACAGTCACGCACTCACCTTGACAAGGGATTGAGAAAGAGGGAAGGAAGATGAACAATGATATCATCATATTTTGCATGTTTTCACTAAGTATTTATTAGTATTTTCAAATGTTTTCAATAAGGTTCTATGCCTTTAGAGGTAGTTTTCTTGTATTTGTTGGTTTTGAAGTCTCAACAGGTTAAAATATCAAAAAGGATTCAAAAAGGAGCAAAAGAGCCTCAAACCATGATCCATGCAAGTTTCCAAGTCAAGAGCATCAACAAAACTCCATTTGTCCGATTCTCGCATTTGGACAGAACCGGAGCATCCGAAAGATAACCGCGGCAAGGGGTCTTCCCGACGTCCAAAAATCATGATATTGGTCTTGCTGGATAGATATTTGAGTCATGCATCACGGTGAAGTGGATTCAAGCCATTTGGATAAACCATCACGGAGATACTCTTTTTCTCCCAAGACGTGTCCGCCAGGCGAGTAAACGAAGCCCATGGAGACTTGGCGCCACCAAATTGCCCGGGATGCAGCGGCATGGACCTTGTCTCGACTTAACACAAGCCCAGATTGCTTTTGGTGGTTTACTTGTCCTAAACCCGGTCCAATCACGTCGCAAATTATCAAAGCCGGTTAACCGGAAAGTTTCCTTTTTCAGCACTTCAATACCCTAGCGACTTCAAGCTTATAAATACTTGCTTTTAGCCTCTGCAAGGGAGAGAGCCGCGAGTGTATTGTGCAAGAGAGAGAGCAGCCGTCAAGGAGGAGAAGCCCTAGGTGGTGCGCCGTCCAGAAGGAAGAAGGAGGCGCCGTTCGACTCATTGCACTCGCATCTCATCTTTGTTCTTTCATCTTTTCCTTTTCTCTTTTGTACTTTGGATCGAAAGTTATCAAGGGATTCCACTTGTTCTTCATCAGAGAAGCCTCTTTCAATCCTTTATCTCTTTTCATACTTGCATAATGATATCAATCTCTCCTTGCTTGCTTGATCTTAGTATGTCCGAGTAGATCCCCTCGTTAGGCCGAGGGAGATCGATGGACTCTTGATATGTTTTGACTTGTTTGATTGCATAAAACGGGATTTACTCTTTTGGTTCTTCATCTTTGCTTGCTCTTATTGCTTGTTGTTAGGAAAGCGCGCCTCAACAACTCGAACTTAGGTTGATACACTCTCCAAAAGCTTGTTGTATTGCCGAAACTAGTATTTGATGAGCTAAGTGTCTTAGGCTTCCAAAAATCGACCTAAGGAACTTAGTGAACAATCACAACTTGAACATTGATTAATGCATGCTTATAACTTGTAATAACCATCGAAAGTTGAGTCTATTAGGTTGTTTAAGCATAGTGGCCGGAGCCACAAAAGTGGAAAGGCTATACATTAGTGTTGTGAGTTCAAGGCGGTTTATAAATTATCCCATGCAATCTCTTGTCATTTCATTGAAGGTTTTCATTGATTTTCCCTTGCCTAACATCTTTACCATCTTGTTTACAATCTCATTCACTTACTCACTTGTTTTCATTAGATATTAAGATCACCACAACTCATATTCTTTGTTCTAGCTACTTATCACTCACCATAAGCTTGAAACGAAATCACTCTTCCTTGTGTTCGACCCCGACTTACCACGGCTGTGCACTTGCAGCTCTACCAAGTTGGGTTATAAATTGTATTAGTTTGAAGCATAAAACCCAACGCATCAAGCTCTTTGGCGCCGTTGCCGGGGAAGAGTTGCATTTCTTTTAAGTTTCTTGATTGATTTTTAGTCTAGTTCTTTTTGTTTTTGCATTTCATTTTCTGTTTTTCATAAAACTCTAAAAAAACCATAAAAATTTTACTTAATACTCTTTCTTTGTGTCTCTTAGGTGCATGACAAGAAGGTCCAATCCGGATAATACCATAGAAGAAGATCTTGACATTGACCAATTTGAAAGAACACTTAGGCGGCAAAGAAGAGAAATAATGAATCAAGGCGGGGAAGCCGCGGCACAAGGAGAACAACAACAAGCCGCTGACCAAGAGCAACAACCACAAGTCCCCCACGTCCCACAAGGAGCTGGAGCAGATCAGGCGGCACAAGGCGGAGCCATTCCTCAACCAAACGTTCAACAACAACCTCCGGGTGCAGCCGATCAACCGCAACAGCCGCAACAACAACAACCGGGTCAACAAGACGCCGGTCAACCACCAAACCAGCATCATCAAAACCCCCATGGCGGTCACCAAGGGATGTCTCAAGCTCAACCACATGCGCCTCCAAGGAGAGCACAATTCGCTCAGCATCCAAGGCATCCGACTATGGGAGATTTTGATTCATCCGATGCATTCTTCTTGGATAGGAATCCAATCCGACCACCACAGCCTCCAAGGAACGACTTTGAGATCAAGCCACAAATCATTGCCTTGGTGAAACAAAACCAATTCCATGGTTTGTCCACTGAACATCCACTTGACCATGTCGACACCTTTGAGGAGATATGTAGCACTACTCGGATCAATGGAGTGTCACCGGACTACTTCAAGTGCAAGTTGTTTACCTTTTCTCTAAGTGACAAAGCACTTAGATGGGTAAAGTCTCTGCCACCTCAATCCATTACAACATGGAATGAATACAAGGGAGCTTTCTTAAACCAATTCTACACCAAGCAAAGATCAAACTCTATAAGGAGTAAGATATCCGGGTTTAAGCAAGCACCAATGGAGTCTTTCTATGAAGCTTTGGAGCGCTTCAAGGAGTATGCAAGAGATTGCCCTAATCATGGCTTCTCAGAAGGTAACCTTTGGAACATCTTCTACAATGGGATTGATCACAAGTACAAGCTTTCACTTGACACCGCGAGCAATGGCAACTTCATGACCAAATCGGTGCCGGAAGCTAAGCTTTTGATAGAAAACCTAGCTGCAAGTGATTCCAATGCATGCCCTGAATACAATAGAGGAGTGAGAACCACGAACTCATCATCGGAATCGGCTCAAATCTTGGAGTTGAAGAACATGGTCTCACAACTACTAAAGAGCAACCGAGGAGTGCATGCGATTGATGATGTCTTGGCCACTAATGAAGAGCCTCTCATGGAGTTTATGAGAGATGGAGCAGAAGAGAATAAAGAGGAAGTCAACTACATAGGAGATAACTACGGTAATAGAGGATACAACCAGCCATTCCGCCCCCATCCCAACCTCTCTTACCGAAGCACCAATGTGGAGAACCCAAATGATCAAGTCTATCCGGGCCAAAACACTTATCAAGGAGGCCAAAACGCTTACCAAGGAGGTCAATATCAGCCTAAGCAACAACTCTATCCTAAGGGAGTCTACCAAGTGAAGCAGCCACTCACTTTCCCCCAAGGAGTTGCACCGGCTCAACAAGAAGAAAAAGTAGATGTGGCGGTTAAGAAATATATGGAGGAGCAAAGACAAGCTACCAAGAGCTTACATGAGAAGATGGATCACATGTTTGGTGATCTAAACAATAAGTTTGGGGCGTTGTCAACCCATGTCCAGAAGTTAGATGTTCAAATTGCTCAAACAGCCGAGGCGGTTAAAAAGCAACACGAGGTAAATCCGCAAAAGTTTTGTAGTGTTGTTTCATTCAAGGAAGATTTACCGGCCATTGTCTCCGTACCGTCTCAAGAAGAAGAAAGAGAAGATGAGCCTAAGGAGAGGTACAATCCAGAGAGGTACACATGGGAGTCAAGGCGAGCTTAAAAGAGAAGGCTTGACAACAAGCCGCTGCTTAAACAAGGAGATCCCGGGAAGTTTGTGATCCCCGTTTGTATCAATGGATACCAACTCACCGATTGCTTGTGTGATAGTGGAGCAAACGTGAACCTCATGTTTCTTGCACTAGCCAAAGATTTGGGATTCAAATATTTCAAGGAGCCTAAGGTGAGAGTGGAGTTTGCGGATCTATCAAGCATGGAGCCTTATGGAGTGCTTGAAGATGTTATACTAGAGATTGGAGAGAGACATGTCCCCACCGATTTCCAAATCATGGTATGGGAAGGATCAAAGAGGAATCAGCTGATTCTTGGTACCCCATTCTTAGCCACAGCCGGGGCGATCATCAATTACATGAGAAACCAACTAACACTTGGTCATGTCCGGCAAGATATCTTTTTCCCGAGCATCAACTTTAAACAAGCTCCAAGTGCAGTCAAACTACCACCAGAAAAGAGCACACTCATGCAAAGAGAAGGAGCCGAGCGGCCAAGAAGCACCAAGAAGGGCGAGCCCTACCCTAAACCGAAAGAAGCGATGAAACCGTTGAAGCCGAAGCATGAGAATGTCTTCAAGGATACTCACTCGGTCTTGTCACCGTCCTTTGACGATCATGGAGCTGAAGAAGAGCCTGACGGTGTGCCTAAATCCTTTGCCAGCATAAGAATCCTTCTCCCAAAAGATCCGGACCCCAAAGATGAGCAAACCGCAAAGGAGAAACTCGGAAAAACCTTAAAACTTTTTCCGAGAGCTTTGAACTTCAAGGATGACATGGAAGATGATCATGGAGAGCCCAAACCACCTCATGAGCCACCTGAACCAGAGTGTGAAGACACCAAAGGGATCCCAAACCCTTTGGCCGATCACATCCGCACCTAACCAAACAAATAAAAAAGGGAGTCAAGCTAGATGACTTTAAACCAAGCGCTTTGTGGGAGGCAACCCACACGGTACCTTTCTTTTCCCTTTTCATTTTTTAGTTTTCACATCATTTTTGCATGCATTTTGTTAGGATGAGAAACCAAGAGGAGACCAAACGAGAAAATGTCCCACCCATTCACCCCACCCTTGTCCAAACCGACACCAAGGAACGGGCAACACCTGGGAATAATAAAGGAAGGAAGCAGAATCATTTCGGTCAAAGAAAACCACCAAACGGTCGAGTAAAATTCAAGATATTCCACCCGGCGTGATTCTCTCGACCAAACGGGTGCAATGGAGGACCATCTTGCCCTCTCTCACGATCCGTGTTACCAAAGTCCACCAAACTTCACAGGCGACCAGACAATACCATATTGGTCGGCAAATCCAAAAGATAGGACGGAGAAATGTGAATGGATGAGGAGATACGCACGAATGCCACATCCGGTCGATGGCGGGTAACCGAAGGCCGACAAAAACCAAACTCACGGCATGGCGACACCACCACCTGGAAATGGATTCTTGGAGCTTCACAATCACCATTCCAAAAGAAAATCAGGGAACGAATGAGCCAAATTCAAGGACGGTCAAGAATCTCTTCCCTGAGCCGATTAGACCACGTTGTGAAGGAAGTCTCAAACCGCTCATCCATTAGACCTCAAACTTCACCAGTGCACATAAAATGTGAAGTTGGTCGGTGGAATTTCAAGCTCGGTCAGGAAATTCGTCACCGTTTGAGCTGTGGTCTATTGCACTATCATCCGGTCGACCGGATAGACCACCAAATGATGAAACTCCTAAACCGCTTGTTTGTTTGACCTGAAACTTCACCACTGCTCCTAAAATATATGATTGGTCGGTGGAATTTCAAGATAGGTCGGCGAAATATTGACGGTCCGAGCTGTGGTCCATCCCATCACCTCACGGCCATCCGGAGGATCCACCCGATACCGGATTTTCAAACCTGCTCGACCAAACGCCCTGCCACTTCACCAGCGGCTCTAAAACATCATATTGGGCGGTAAATTTTCGATCCCGTTCATAAAATTCTTAACGGTTTGTCATGTGGTTCCTAGCACTCATTCCGGGTCGACCGAACGAGACGTACACGACCGAAACGACAACCTAGGGGATTCGGGCCTTGACCTTCAACATTTACTGCCCACTCATGCCTCCAGAAGAGCCCCATTCAGTCGTCTGCCTATGATCTTCATTACTCTTGGTCATCACTTGGTAACATCATTCTAGCCATTCCCTTTTCAAATTTATTACGTATTTCACCTCTCTTAATCTGATTTTTCTTACACCGGGACGGTGCAAGTTAAGTCTGGGGGGATTATACTAATAAGTTTGTTCATTTTGACATTTTTTGTTTGCATTGTTTTCATATTCATCGAGTCGTTTTTATTGAGTCAAAACTTTTGTCGAGAATTATGACTTTATCTTGGACCTAACCATTGTTGTGCATGCGTTTAAGTGACCATTGATCAGTATTTGGCAGTCTACTTCATCACATGTGCACCATGAGTGGATTGATCTACCAAAAACGTCCACACCTCCAAGGGCTTAAGAAGGATACATCTTTGACTCCGCACCTTAATGAACTTAACCTTCTCGGCTAGGGGCTTGGTTTTACAAAGGGAACAACTCCTCATCCTCACCAAATAGTGAAAGTCTACGTGAGTTCGGTTTCCCTTCTCTCTCCCCTTCAAATTAAGAAAAAGCACCAAGGTCCAAGTAACCGGGGATTAGGTGGCAACCACCATCAATACTCGCGTCTATGGAAAACCTTTTGATCCAAGTAACCGGGGATTAGGTGGCTACAACCATCAATACTCGCGTCTATGGAAGATCCATCAAAAACCTCCACAAAGAGGAGAAGAAGTCGAATAAAAAAAAAATACTATGCTACCCTAAAAAAGGGATGAATCGACTTAAGAAGCGAGAAGAGAGAGAGGTGAAACAAGAGCCAAGACATGTGTTTTATAAAAGAGGATGGGTAAGAGTCTATAACCCCTTTGATCGATACTCCCTAGTTGAGACCACACCTTTAGAAACTAAAGGAGTCAAAGGTGGAGAATTTGGATGGCCTAAAGAGAAGTGGATTACTTTGGGATGATTGCAAAGCTCGTGGTACGTACTTTCTTGTTCTTAATTCTAAATGCCATTGCTGTTTTATGTGGATCACTAAGATAAATGTCGACATGGATTTCCAAAAAGATTTAAGAGTTCTCACGTTTTCAAACCTCTTTTCCTTTCTTAGTTTGCTTGAGGACAAGCAAAGGCTAAGTCTGGGGGAGTTGATATCATCATATTTTGCATGTTTTCACTAAGTATTTATTGGTATTTTCAATTGTTTTCAATAAGGTTCTATGCCTTTAGAGGTAGTTTTCTTGTATTTGTTGGTTTTGAAGTCTCAACAGGTTAAAATATCAAAAAGGATTTAAAAAGGAGCAAAAGAGCCTCAAACCATGATCCATGCAAGTTTCCAAGTCAAGAGCATCAACATAACTCCATTTGTCCGATTCTCGCATTTGGACAGAACCGGAGCATCCGAAAGATAACCGCGGAGGGGTCTTCCCGACGTCCAAAAATCATGATCTTGGTCTTTCTGGATAGATATTTGAGTCATGCATCACTGCGAAGTGGATTCAAGCCATTTAGATAAACCATCACGGAGATACTCTTTTTCTACCAAGACGTGTCCGCCAGGCGAGTAAACGAAGCCCATGGAGACTTGGCGCCACCAAATGGCCCAGGATGCAGCGGCATGGACCTTGTCTCGACTTAACACAAGCCCAGCTTTCTTTCGGTGGTTTACTTGTCCTAAACCCGGTCCAATCACGTCGCAAATCATCAAAGCCGGTTAACCGGAAAGTTTCCTTTTTCAGCACTTCAATACCCTAGCGACTTCAAGCTTATAAATACTTGCTTTTAGCCTCTGCAAGGGAGAGAGCCGCGAGTGTATTGTGCAAGAGAGAGAGCAGCCGTCAAGGAGGAGAAGCCCTAGGTGGTGCGCCGTCCAGAAGGAAGAAGGAGGCGCCGTTCGACTCATTGCACTCGCATCTCATCTTTGTTCTTTCATCTTTTCCTTTTCTCTTTTGTACTTTGGATCGAAAGTTATCAAGGGATTCGACTTGTTCTTCATCAGAGAAGCCTCTTTCAATCCTTTATCTCTTTTCATACTTGCATAATGATATCAATCTCTCCTTGCTTGCTTGATCTTAGTATGTCCGAGTAGATCCCCTCGTTAGGCCGAGGGAGATCGATGGACTCTTGATATGTTTTGACTTGTTTGATTGCATAAAACGGGATTTACTCTTTTGGTTCTTCATCTTTGCTTGCTCTTATTGCTTGTTGTTAGGAAAGCTCGCCTCAACAACTCGAACTTAGGTTGATACACTCTCCAAAAGCTTGTTGTATTGCCGAAACTAGTATTTGATGAGCTAAGTGTCTTAGGCTTCCAAAAGTCGACCTAAGGAACTTAGTGAACAATCACAACTTGAACATTGATTAATGCATGCTTATAACTTGTGATAACCATCGAAAGTTGAGTCTATTAGGTTGTTTAAGCATAGTGGCCGGAGCCACGAAAGTGGAAAGGCTATACATTAGTGTTGTGAGTTCAAGGCGGTTTATAAATTATCCCATGCAATCTCTTGTCATTTCATTGAAGGTTTCCATTGATTTTCCCTTGCCAAACATCTTTACCATCTTGTTTACAATCTCATTCACTTACTCACTTGTTTTCATTAGATATTAAGATCACCACAACTCATATTGTTCTAGCTACTTATCACTCACCATAAGCTTGAAACGAAATCACTCTTCCTTGTGTTCGACCCCGACTTACCACGGCTGTGCACTTGCAACTCTACCAAGTTGGGTTATAAATTGTATTAGTTTGAAGCATAAAACCCAACGCATCATCAAACAACAAGAAACTCAATCAACCACTCCCAAAAACCTCAGAAAGCTCCACAAATCGCCTCTTTTCCTCCTCTCTCGATTTTGCCTCGAAAAGTGTGTCTAGAAGGTGGCTGCACCTTTTTAAAACTCGAAATAAGAGTTTTCAGACCCACACTGGACTAAACCGCCACTCAAAACGAACCGGGAATCGATTTTGAAAACCTGTGTCGACCGACACCAGCCCTTGGTGTCGCTCGACACCGAGCCCAAAAATCGATATTCAGGTTTACGGATGTTACAACTCTCCCCCACTAGACTGTATTCGACCTCAAATCCCAACACAAAACGTCTATCCAAGACCACAAACCGGCTCCACATAGCCAAAAACACTAGAGATCCTCACTTGATCCCCGAGA
The DNA here is from genome assembly GCA_026724425.1 of Erythrophleum ivorense. NCBI lineage: Eukaryota > Viridiplantae > Streptophyta > Magnoliopsida > Fabales > Fabaceae > Erythrophleum > Erythrophleum ivorense. The sequence continues at coordinate 8,376,790 of JAIUCV010000066.1, read as the reverse complement.
CTCGCATCCAATCCTATGTTATACGCACGTTTCTAGACATCTTATCTCTTAACTCATTACCCATCCACTTATATTGGGGCCAGGACACCCAAATAAGTCTAAACCAAACCACTTATATTGGGGCCACGGCCTCCCAGCTGGGCTTGCTACCGCTTATACTAAGGCCATGGCACTCAGATAAGCTACTCATACTGAGTCCACATCACTCATATAAGTCTGCCAAAGGACCAACGTCTCCAAAAACATAATGAGTTATTCAGGACCGCAACCCTTAGAGTAAAATTCTGAAACGCCTATAACAATGAGATTAAGACTGTCTCACGACCCAACTGGTCATCGACGCGTAACATCCGAACACCGTTTAACAACACAGAAAAAATGAGGAAAAACTCCATCTCATAAATCTCCAAAATGTATATCGTTACAACGAAACGAGAATACAACAACATAGCCAACAAAATGCTAAACAACTGGAACCACAAAGACAAAAGAAGCTCACTCCGCAACTTGCTTATCGAACCACTTCCTGAACTTCAACTTCATCTTCGCTTCTGGCTCCCCAGTCTCATCCTCTGTACCGCTACAGTCCCACAAGACTCTCAACAACGGTATCCTCTTGTTCCGCAGAACCTTGTCTCTCCTCTCAAGGATCCTTACAGGAACTGCCGGAACAGTCAAATCTGGCCTAAGATCCTCTGGAATCCTAGCCACTAACTCCTACGAAGGATGAAGGCACTTCCTCAACATCGACACATGAAACACCTTGCGAAAGGCTCTCATAAACAGAGGTAACTCTAGCCTGTACGCCAATGGTCCCACTCGCTCCACTACCGGAAACAGACTGATAACAGGATTATTGCTACCAGATTATGATAAATCCTAGCTATGCTTATCGTTGAAGGATTTAAGATGTCAATCCAAAATGGGAATAGAGTAAAGCCAGTTTAGGATTATGCAACAGCGGATGCAAGTCAAGACAAAGGGGGGGGGGGGGGGGTTTAAAAAGGAACAGAACTAAACTATCAAACTAATGCAACGGAAAGTGAAATGCGGAAAGTAAAAGCGGTGAACTAAAGCTAGCTCGATCGAGTTGAGCTAAAACATAACAAGATAGCTCGATCGAGTTAAGCTAAAACGAAAACGAAGGAAAACTAAGGTAGCTCGATCGAGTTGAAACAAGAAACAGAAAACAACTAGCTCGATCGAGGGGCCCGAGATTTGCACAAAACAGAATAAAATGGACTCGATCGAGTCAAGGAAAAACAGGACTAAAACAGAGTAAAAACGTAAGTGAAACTGGTATGGAAAACATAGGCTTAGGGACGGAGTTGACAATCATAGAGAACCTAATTCTAATCAATGATGCTTTCAAAAACCAACATGAATACATGCTTATCCCTTGGCCATGGAATCGCGAGGTCGGTTATCCCACTCCCGTGGCATTACAAAACCGCCTATCCGGTTCAATCCCGCTAACCAACTTCCGTTAGAGCGTATGTCATGAACCAGATAGCATTAACGAATAGATCCATGAATTGCCCTAGAAGCTCCTTGTGCAACCACTTCCGTGGGACAAGGAATGCTAATCCTCTACTGGGCTTAATCCGATGCTCAACCAAGCGGGTCAGGCCGAGAGCATCTAGGATCGAATCCACCAGGGTCAGTGGCTGGATCGCATAGGGCATTACCCAGCAGAAAGGGACAAAGGATTAAAACCTTAAGCAACATAGATTAAGCATAAAGATTCTCTAATCTAATCCATCCCTAAGCCTAAGTGGTGAATTACTCACTAATCATATCAGAAATCGAAATCATATCTAAACAGGATGAAACAGACATAATATGAAAGATTAGAAGAAGATTAACAACTTTTATTAAATAAGCAAATTCAAAAAGTGAATAACAAGGTCTAGATCTACAAATTAAAAGACAGAAAGCTTAAGAACATAAAAGAGAGTTTTTCAAGCTGAAAAGTGAAAGAGGAGAAGAGAGAGTCGTGGATTAGGTCAACAGTCCATTTATAGGCAGGCCACTAGGGCTTCATTCAGGACAATAACCGCCTTAGTCCACTCGATCGAGTAGGTTGGTCGAGGCGCCTCTTTGGCCCAGCTCGGTCGAGGCGGTTGGTCGAGGCGCCTTTTTGGCTTGGCTCGGTCGAGCTGCTTGGTCGAGGTGCTCCTTTGGCTTAGCTCGGTCGAGGCGGTTGGTCGAGGTGTACATCTTGCCTAGCTCGGTCGAGCTGGTTGGTGAAGGCAGACTCCCTTTTGTTTCAATGTATTGACCTCGCTCCAAAGTGCTCCGGAACACCTGCCAAGGACACCAAACATGCAAATGCATGCAATGCACTTCCTAAAACAACTAAGTATGCAAACTAATAAGAAAGTGCAAAGAAATGCTACTAAAGATGGATGAAAGTATGCAAAAGTGGTCTAAACATGATGCTAAAAGAGTACGAAATATGAATGCATCAACACCCCCCAAACTTATCCTTTGCTTGCCCTCAAGCAAACAAATATAACAAGAAGGAGATGAAGGTTGAAAACAGTTGATATATCCAAAACATGCCAGCAAAAACGGTTTGATCAATGTCCAGGTTTAAGTTTCTAGAGTGCATCAAGGTGAGAGTTACTTCTAAAAATCCTAGCCATGCTTAACAAGATCAATCAAACTTCGCAGTCAATCAAACCATTCAATCATATTAGCACATCCCTTTAACATTCATTAAACAGAACAGTGAACCAATCTTATGCAAATATAAACAACTCATTTGGCCAAGGGTGATGGTTAAGAGACAAAGATGGTCCCTTTCAAATGCAAAATCGGTTTATAAACAGGGATCTCTCAAAGAAAATGGACAAGCATCAACAAAAGGCTAAGAGTTAGAACCAAGGATGATACAAGAGCAGAAATCCCTTCTACCCAGACACCACACTCGATCGAGTCTAAACCCGTAACCCAGAAACAAAGAACCAACTCCTATCTACCCTTTAGGCAATGCCTTTAGACACAGAGGAGTACTTGATCACTTTTTCTTTCTTTTTCTTTGTACTTAGCCAAGGGAGAGGCTTTTCTTATCATAATCTAGTGGTTTGGGATTCTTAAACTTAGGGAACTTTTCTTTTCTTTTCAAACACTTGAGGCTTATGCCTTCTTTTCTTAAACACTAAGAACCCTTTTCTTTTTCTTTAAACACTTCCCAAACCTTCACTAGACTTTCATGAGGCACAAACCTACTCCCTGGTCTTAACCACAACTCTTTTTCTTTTCTTTTCCCATAACATAAAACACACTCGCCCAAGCCTATATGAACACCCCCAAACTTAGCCTAAGCTGATCCCAAGAACGGACCAGAATCTACACAGAAACCCCTGCTCTTGTCGGTTTAAACTCAACACCATTTGCCAAGCATATTCGAAATAAGAACTCACAAACACACAAGAACAACAAAGGGTTTGAAAGAAAGGCTAAGGTAAGGGTGGGGTCTGCTACTTGGACAAACAAGAGTGGATAAAATGGGAAAAGAATGTCCAAGTATGTATGAATATCCATGAGTTGCTTATCAATGCATGAAATGGTAATTAAGAGTCAAGATTATGCATGAAATGGTTTAAATGAGATGTGCATGTCATGATATGATCAGGTTAAACATGGTTCTACCTTAACTCTTCATTCTCACCCTAATGCACAAAAGATTCAAGAACCAGGGCACATATCAAAGCGCATGAGATGACATATTTACAAGGTCATATCAACAATGCAATGTGAATGCATACCTATATGATGCATATTAGACTCAATTTTAAAAATGTGAATGCAACTACATGAATATTTTTGAGATTTTTCGAAATTTTTTCCAATTTTTAGTGGTTTTCTATGCCTTAGATGTATGCAGACTCAAGAGATGAAAAATTGAAACTAAGAACAAAGAACACAATGTCAAATGGCTCTCAGACCCTCCCCCAAACTTAAATTACACAGTCCCTTGTGTAACAGAAGTCTAAGAGAAAGAATGAGAGCAAAACAAAAGCAAAATAAAACATAATGCAGGCGGTATGTACAGGGGAGTCGAATGTTTGGTACCTCAGTGATAGCCAAAAAGATCGGCTATGATGTCGTCCCTCTCTGATGGGGGGAGTCTACCGTCTGGAGCGCTGTATTCGACCATTGCGGCTCGACCGTACTCGCTGCTGTAGTCAACGTGTTGAGACACGCCTTTTTCTTTGCCTCGATCGAGTCTGATATTAAGGTCAGCTGGCGCTTGCTCGAGTTGCTCGGTGAAGTCTGGCTGAGCTCGATCGAGTCCACCCGTGAAGTCACTGTGGCGCGAGCTGGAACTTCTCTGTTTCTTCTGTCTTTGCCGCTCTGCTTCTCTGGTTCAAAGGAGGAGGATCGTGGTGGCTCTTGAGTGGAGGGACGCCTGGCTGTGTGGATAAGTGAGTGGCTTCTCCTAAGGGTGGGGGAGGGTGTCTCTCTGTGGTGGAATGTTTCACCTTCTTCTCAAGGTTCTTGATGGTCTTTGCCATGCTTCCCACTGTCTTCTTCAACTGATCCACTGTCTTGGCTTGCCACTTGTTCAGCGTTTGGAGGAGGCCTATGCGTTTATGAGCTGCTACCACTGCTGGACTACTTCCTTGGCAAGGGTAGTCTTCAAAGGTAGTACCTTTCTGGTTCAGCCATCTCCTCATCTGCTTGGATATCTTCTTCCATTGGCTCTGGGGCCGCTTGCCTTCCTCCCTGATGTAGGGCGTTTTGCGGATGGTGGAAGTCGACATTCCTCCCGTTCCTGAACTTGGTGTGCACTTGGTTGGGCAGGAGTATCTTGGCTTCTCCTCCATCTGGATGATCAAATTTGTAAACATACTTCCCTTGCACCTCCTTATACTCCAATATCTTAGCTCTCTTGAGGTAAGGGATGTCCAGCCAACCATGTGCCACACAAGCTGAACTATCAAGGTCTACATCACAAGCGATTAGGATGGGTGTGACGATCCCGCCTACAAACAGAGAAGGCTTTGACGTTCTGTTGCGGTAAGTGTAGACTGTCTCCTGATAAGACATTAGCTGATCCAAGAAAGGAACTAGGAGTCCTGTATCTGAGGTATCTCCCTTGATTTCTACTCCACCTCTCAGCAACTTGACAACTGGTTTGAGACCCTGATCCAGAAGCTGTAGCTCAACCTCGGTGACATAACGGTTCTAGCAAAGAAGGTGCTGGCTAGTGCCTTGTGAACATAGCGCAAAACAAGGCTCCTAATCTCAGCGCTTTTGGATCGGGATGGAGTGTATGTTCCTCTGGCTATTGTCTTCCACAAAGCGATCAACTCACTCTCCTCATACTCCACTGCTGTATCTTGTCCACTCTTGAAGCCAAACAAATTATCCAGCTCCTTGAAAGAGAGAGAGTATTCTCTGCCGTTGATTCTAAAACTGATCCAGCCCAGACCTTGGTTGAACGCTTCTCTGTCCTCGTCATCATAGTGGCACAGCTGCAGCGTTGCTAAGAACTGGCAAGTCTCCTCCTGATATCCCTCTGCGTACATTCGCATGAACTGCTCCAGCCCCATGCTCTTGAAGACAAGCTCCACATCCTTACGGATTCCAAGGCTGTCCATGGCCTCAGCTTGTGGGTATCTTGTTCCCATGAAGATGTGTTCCTTGAGCAGACTGTAAACGATCTCAGACTTAGACTGCTCCCTCTTTTCTGGTTCCTCTCCATCACACTCCTCATCACCATCGTTCTGCTCTTCCTCTCCAGCCTCTTCCCTTTCATCCATTGGATCCTCAACTGGCTTAACTGGCCGCTTGCCTCTCGCCTTCTCAGTTCTCTTCCTTTGTATCTCAGAAGCTTCAATCTGTTCCTCCTCAATGTCCACTGGTTCATGTTCAACCGGTTCAGCAATCCGTTCTGCCCTTATCGGTTGGCGTTGGCTCTTGCTTCTCCTCAACGCATTGTCCCTGAAAAGATTAAGTTAAGCAACATTAGCTCTGAAATAAACAGACTCGACCATGCGCAGCCGCTCACTCAATCGAGTTAAAGCACGGCTGAGTCAACTCGGTCAAGCACTCGGTCGGGTCAACTCGGTCGAGTCAACTCAGGTGAGTCAACTCGAGCGAGTCAACTCAGGTGAGTCAACTCGAGCGAGTCAAATTAAAACCGTGTACTCGAGCGAGTCAACTCGGCATAGAGAGGATCGAGCCTCAATTGAAGAACAGCAAGGTCTAGGGTGCGAAAATGGCTAACTGGCTCAAGTACAACAAGAATTCACCTTCACTAAACCGTTTCTATAAGAACTAGCAACTTAGATTCAACAAAAATTCCAAGCTAAGAACATCAAGAACATGCAAGAGGATATAAATAACAAGTGATTTCAACAAACTCATGAGAGGATAAGAGAAAATCGAATTGAAACCTTGATTTATGGCGGATTAAACCGGCTGTAGGCCTTGAAAACATGATTGATGCAAGAAAATCAAGAAAATGCAAGAGATTATGAAGAAAGAATGGGCGAATTTCTTGGTTTCTAGAGAGAAGGAGGAGAGAAAAATGAGAGAGAGAGAGATGAGAGAAGCAATTTTCGAGTTTAAAGGTGGGGTATGGTGACTCGATCGAGTTGAATAAAGAGAGGAGAGAATGTGTGGTTGTGGAAGAAAAAGAAAGGTGAAAGGGATGAATGGCTAGGATTTAATCATGGTAAAAGGAGGAGATAAAAGTGTGGGGTAATTCTGAGCAAAGGAATAGTAGAAAACAGTTTTATCAAGGAAGAAGAGGTGGTCACGCGCCTTAGAGGGCGAGTGTGACTCAAACAGACCAATTCAAAATTTTAAAACAAGTTTTAGGGGGAACCTGGTAAACTTGGCGACGGTTCGAGTTGCCTCGATCGAGCCTGACCATAGTCCCTTCATTCCTTTGCTTCTTGATCACCTTATGCTCAAACTCCTTTTCATACTATCATGAACATGGGACATTGCAAATATCATTAAATAAGAAAAAATAAAAAGTATTTACAAGGATACGCATGGGACTTCCTCCCAAGTGAGCTTGTTTAAGGTCGCTAAGCTTGACCGTTCTTCCTCCGGCTAGTGGGGTTTGGAGTTAGGCCTGTCTTCAAGGGTGATTGACAGGACCTTAGAGAGAAGCTCTTTTAGCTTCATCGGATCGTTCTGGAAGTCGGTGATGACGATAGCTCTGGCACTCGAGAAGGGTTTAGACCTTCCTTTGAACTTGACCTTATAGTCAAGCTTTCCTCCCTTGAGTTCCGATGGTAGCAGAGTCACCGTAGACAGATATGGGGTAGAGGGGACGGGCTGAGGTTCCTTGGTTCTTTTCTTTTTACGCTTGCAGACAGCATGAGAAACCATCCTCACCTCCTTCTGTTGAGCCCTTCCTAGTGGCTCAGTGAACAATGCAAAAAGGCTCTCGCCATCAAAGATTCCCGGCTCATTCTCAACAGGCTCGGGATGCGCACTATTCAGCCCGTTTCCAAACTCAATAATATCAGAACTAATCACATTGGATTGCGGCTCCGTAGTTGTGATAGTTCCGCAATACTCTGTAGAAAGAGTCTTCAGTGGATATGAGACTTGGCCGTTCACATTGTGAAGGATCACCAGCCTGTTGGGGAAATCAATGGAGGCTCCTGCTGTAGTGAGGAATGGGGTTCCAAGTATCAAAGGGACCTCCTTCTTATCAATCATATCCAGCACAGTGAGATCTGTTGGTATGGTGCAAGTCCCAATCCTCAGAGGATAATCAATAATAAGACCAAGTGGAGACTTAAAAGAAGCATCCCCAAACATGATGGAAGAGCCAGGTCGCTTTATCAGATTCTCTGCGTTCAACCGCTGAACCATACCCAAGGAAATCAAGTTGATACTAGCTCCAGAGTCAACAAGCGCATCATCGAGCTGCAAATGAGCAAGAGAGCACGGAAGTGTGAATTTCCCTTGATCCTTGAGTTTGGGAATAACTCGGGATGGATATGAGGTTGGAGGTTTGTAAACGGGTGGGATAGACTTCCTGGGTTCGGGTGGGTGCTGACTCGATCGAGTCAGAAGATCATGGTGTGTGGGCTCGAGTGGATGCTGACTCGATCGAGTCAGAAGATCATGGTGAGTAGTGGGTTCGATCGAGTCACGCATTTCAACTTCAGCGAGTGTAGTCTCTGATACAGCTGAACACTCAACATCACAACCGTAGAGAAGTTGTATAATCTCCTGAATGGCTCGTTCGTTCTCAGCAGCCTGTTCGTCATCAGCGTTGGAGTGGATGACATGGCAATGGTCCTTGGGATTTTGAATGGCTTTCCCAGGAAGCTGACCAGGATGTGCTGTAGAAGAGGAGGCACCTTTGTTCTCAATGGTCGTCATCCTGGAGTTTAACGATTCAAGCTTGTTGTTGATCTCGGCAAGCTTCTTGCTTGTGTCCATAACTCTAGTTGCTTGACCTTGCAACAGTTGCTGTATCATGGCTTTCATATCAGGTTCCTGAACCTGTGGTGCATGATTCTGCTGTGGAACAAACCCAGGTGGTGCTCCTATCTGCTGCTTCTGCTGATAACCGCCCTGATGGCCTTGCACAAACTGAGTCTTTGGAACAAAAACTTGCTGCTGAGGGTGACTCTACTGCTGTTGAGGGGGGTACACTTGATCTTGAGGGTTGGCAACGTTGGTAATTCTGTAGGATAGGTTAGGGTTTGCTTTGTATGTGTAGTAACCCTTTTGGTATCCTCCTTGGGTGTTCTTCACATAGCTGACCTCTTCGACCTGATCATTCTCCCCTTCTTGGACTTGAACCAACTCCTCATCAGAAACAAAGTGAACCTGCTTCATGCTGGACTGTGCCAGAATTAGCTTGTCAAGCTTCTCATTCAAAGCTTTAACATCCTTCTTCAGCTTGTCATCTGACTCGATCGAGCCCCTATTGGTTCGATCGTTCTCCTCGTTATAGTTTCCATCCGAGCGAGCGATGTTCTCAACCAGCTCCCAACCGTCTTCAACATCCTGGTTCAAGAAGTCACCATTGCTAGCTGTGTCTAGCATCTGTCTGTACTTTGGCAAAACGCCTCTGTACACGGTGCTGAGAAGGGACTCATTGCTGAACCCATGGTGTTGACACTAGCTGGTGTAACCCTTGAAACGCTCCCAAGCCTCAGAAAAGGTCTCTCCATTCTTTTGATGGAACCCAGAGATCTCACTGCGGAGCTTAGCGGTACGTCCGGTTGAAAAGAACTTGGCTAAAAACGCCTTCTTGCAGTCGTCCCAAGTGGTGATGGAACCGTGGGGTACGTTCTTCTCCCACTGGTGTGCTTTCTCTCCAAGAGTGAGCAGGAACAAGCGCAGCTTGATGGCGTTTTCCGAAACGCCATTCACCTTGGTGAGGTTGCACAGACGGTCGAACTCATCCAGATGATCGATCGGATCCTCACAAGGCAACCCGTGGAACATCTTGTTCTGGACAAGGTTGATCATACCCAGCTTGATCTCAAAATTGTTGTTCTGGACAGGTGGTGGTATGATCCCCTGCCTCTGAGTATGCATGTTCAGAGCATCACCAGCTCCGATTGGTCTGACCTGCCTCGCTGGAGGGGTCTCCATGGTCTCGGCCTGTTGCCTCTGCTCTCTCAGAATCCTCTGAATTCTGTCGATGTTGTCGAAATAGTAGATCAGGTTACCACTGCCTCTTGATCTGGTTTGCATACACCTGAAAAGTAAAGACAAAAACCCAGATAGCAAAGTATAAATATTCAAGTTTTGAACGGATAACGTGATCTGGCTTGCGTGCACCTGAGAATTCAAAGACAAAAACCCAGATAGCAGAGTATAGATAAACAAAAGTGAAACAAAGAACTTGAACTAGCTAGCTACTGGAATCCTAAATGCAATGAAACTAAATCCCAAATCGGCAACGGCGCCAAATTGATAACATGATTATTGCTACCAGATTATGATAAATCCTAGCTATGCTTATTGTTGAAGGATTTAAGATGTCAATCTAAAATGGGAATAGAGTAAAGACAGTTTAGGATTATGCAACAGCGGATGCAAGTCAAGACAAAGGGGGGTTTAAAAAGGAACGTAACTAAACTATCAAACTAATGCAACGGAAAGTGAAATGCGGAAAGTAAAAGTGGTGAACTAAAGCTAGCTCGATCGAGTTGAGCTAAAACATAACAAGATAGCTCGATCGAGTTAAGCTAAAACGAAAACGAAGGAAAGTTAAGGTAGCTCGATCGAGTTGAAACAAGAAACAGAAAACAACTAGCTCGATCGAGGGGCCTGAGATTTGCACAAAACAGAATAAAATGGACTCGATCGAGTCAAGGCAAAACAAGACTAAAACAGAGTAAAAACGTAAGTGAAACTGGTATGGAAAACATAGGCTCAGGGACGGAGTTGACAATCATAGAGAACCTAATTCTAATCAATGATGCTTTCTAAAACCAACATGAATACATGCTTATCCCTTGGCCATGGAATCGCGAGGTCGGTTATCCCACTCCCGTGGCGTTACAAAACCGCCTATCCGGTTCAATCCCGCTAACCAACTTCCGTTAGAGCGTATGTCATGAACCAGATATCATTAACGAATAGATCCATGAATTGCCCTAGAAGCTCTTTGTGCAACCACTTCCGTGGGACAAGGAATGCTAATCCTCTGCTGGGCTTAATCTGATGCTCAACCAAGCGGGTCAGACCGGGAGCATCTAGGATCGAATCCACCAGGGTCAGTGGCTGGATCGCATAGGGCATTACCCAGCAGAGAGGGACAAATGATTAAAACCTTAAGCAACAGAGATTAAGCATAAAAATTCTCTAATCTAATCCATCCCTAAGCCTAAGTGGTGAATGATGCGTTGGGTTTTATGCTTCAAACTAATACAATTTATAACCCAACTTGGTAGAGCTGCAAGTGCACAGCCGTGGTAAGTCGGGGTCGAACACAAGGAAGAGAGATTTCGTTTCAAGTTTATGTTGAGTGATAAGTAGCTAGAACGAAGATATGAGTGTGGGGTGGTGCTAAAATCAAAGGAAAACAAGTGAGTAAGTGAATGAGATTGTAAACAAGATGGGAAAGATGTTAGGCAATGGATAATCAATGGAAACTTTCAATGAAATGACAAGAGATTGCATGGGATAATTTATAAACCGCCTTGAACTCACAACACTAAGGTATAGCCTTTCCACTTTCGTGGCTCCGGCCACTATGCTTAAACAACCTAATAGACTCAACTTTCGATGGTTATTACAAGTTATAAGCATGCATTAGTTAATGTTCAAGTTGTGATTGTTCACTAAGTTCCTTAGGTCGACTTTTGGAAGCCTAAGACACTTAGCTCATCAAATACTAGTTTCGGCAATACAACAAGCTTTTGGAGAGTGTATCAACCTAAGTTCGAGTTGTTGAGGCGCGCTTTCCTAACAACAAGCAATAAGAGCAAGCAAAGATGAAAAACCAATAGAGTGAATCCCGTTTTATGCAATCAAACAAGTCAAAACATATCAAGAGTCCATCGATCTCCCTCGGCCTAACGAGGGGATCTACTCGGACATACTAAGATCAAGCAAGCAAGGCAAGATTGATATCATTATGCAAGTATGAAAAGAGATAAAGGATTGAAAGAGGCTTCTCTGATGAAGAACAAGTCGAATCCCTTGATAACTTTCGATCCAAAGTACAAAAGAGAAAAGGAAAAGATGAAAGAACAAAGATGAATGCGAGTGCAAGAGTTGAACGGCGCCTTCCTTCTTCCTTCTGGACGGGGCTTCTCCTCCTTGACGGCTGCTCTCTCTCTTGCACAATACACTCGCGGCTCTCTCCCTTGCAGAGGCTAAAAGCAAGTATTTATAGGCTTGTAGTCGCTAGGGCATTGAAGTGCTGAAAAAGGAAACTTCCCGGTTAACCGACTCTGAAGATTTGCGACGTGATTGGACCGGGTTCGGGACAATTAAACCACCAAAAGCAAGCTGGGCTTGTGTTAAGTCGAGACAAGGTCCATGCCGCTGCATCCCGGGCCATTTGGTGGCGCTAAGTCTCCATGGGCTTCGTTTACTCACCTGGCGGACACGTCTTGGGAGAAAAAGAGTATCTTCGTGATGGTTGATCCAAATGACTTGAATCCACTTCGTCTTGATGCATAACGCAAATATCTATCCAGCAAGACCAAGATCATGATTTTTGGACGTCGGGAAGACCCCTTTCCGCGGTTATCTTTCGGATGCTCCGGTTCTGTTCAAATGCGAGAATCGGACAAATGGAGTATTATTGATGCTCTTGACTTGGAAACTTGCATGGATCATGGTTTGAGGCTCTTTTGCTCCTTTTTGAATCCTTTTTGATAATTTAACCTGTTAAGACTTCAAAACCAACAAATACAAGAAAACTACCTCTAAAGGCATAGAACCTTATTGAAAACATTTGAAAATACCAATAAATACTTAGTGAAAACATGCAAAATATGATGATATCAGTGAATTACTCACTAATCATATCAGAAATCGAAATCATATCTAAACAGGATGAAACAGACATAATATGAAAGATTAGAAGAAGATTAACAACTTTTATTAAATAAGCAAATTCAAAAAGTGAATAACAAGGTCTAGATCTACAAATTAAAAGTCAGAAAGCTTAAGAACATAAAAGAGAGTTTTTCAAGCTGAAAAGTGAAAAAGGAGAAGAGAGAGTCGTGGATTAGGTCAGCAGTCCTTTTATAGGCAAGCCACTAGGGCTTCCTTCAGGACAGTAACCGCCTTAGTCCACTCGATCGAGTAGGTTGGTCGAGGCGCCTCTTTGGCCCAGCTCGGTCGAGGCGCCTTTTTGGCTTGGCTCGGTCGAGCTGCTTGGTCGAGGTGCTCCTTTGGCTTAGCTCGGTCGAGGCGGTTGGTCGAGGCGTACATCTTGCCTAGCTCGGTCGAGCTGGTTGGTGAAGGCAGACTCCCTTTTGTTCCAATGTATTGACCTCGCTCAAAAGTGCTCTGAAACACCTTCCAAGGACACCAAACATGCAAATGCATGCAATGCACTTCCTAAAACAACTAAGTATGCAAACTAATAAGAAAGTGCAAAGAAATGCTACTAAAGATGGATGAAAGTATGCAAAAGTGGTCTAAACATGATGCTAAAAGAATACGAAATATGAATGCATCACAGACCCATAAACCGCCACGAACTCGCCCCAAGTCCAAACAGCTCTCCTCCCTCTATGGCCCGCCACCACAAATGTGCGTCACCATTTAGATAGTGGATAGCTAACTCCACCTGGTACTCCGCTGGACAGCGGAAATTCAGCTCCAATCTCGATCTCCACTCGTCGGCCTCCTTTGGACCAGCACCGCCCTCAAAGAAAGGCGTCGCAATACGCTGCATCTGCCCCATCATCTCAAGATAGGTTGGAACACCTCCAACCGCTACCCCTGGCTGCGCTGCCAACGCAGCTCCATGCTGCACCTCGGCCACTGGAGGAACACCTGGAGCCTGCTGCGGAACCGCTGGCGGAAAACGTGCCACAAACTGTGTCAGCAACCCGATCACCTGCTCATCCCGTCCCTGAGCCGGAGCAGCACCCGCACCTGGGCCCGCCCCAACTCCCGCGCCACCAACGACGCCCAAACCGGCCTCACCCGCCAAAGGAACTGACTGGGTCACCGATGCAGTCGCCACACTCGGCGCTACACTCTCGTCCGACTCCGCTGGTACTCCACGACCCCGACCCCGGCTTCCACGGCCTCTGCCACGGCTTCTACCGCGGCCTCTACCATAACCTGTAGCAACTCCGTCCATCTCACTGCAAGGAACGGGAGATGAGATACTAGAACACGCAAAAAAACACACAATCACAAAACTCACCGCGGAATCTCCTGAAGCCCGAAGAGGATGATACAAAACTATCAATTTCTAACAGTCATAAAACCGTATAGGCTCTGATACCAAAATAAAACAACCAAGTTTTTTTTTTTTTTTTTTTAAATAATTAAATCACTTAACAATACTCAGCGGAAGTCTTTAAATAAATAACTAAATAAATAATAAATCAATTCAAAAAATTAATTCAAATAATTAAATAAATACTAGCAACTTAAACAATTCAAATAAAACAATAAACCCTATTATCTTCTTCTTCGGCCTTGATTCCGCGATCACATATTTCTTTTACCTGCATCACAATGCGAAAGAGATGCGTTAGTATATCATAAATACTTAGTGAGATGATCATACCGTTTACAAGTCAATTACGCAAATTCTAGACAATTTAACATTATTTAATTAATTACCACAATTAATAATTAATTTCTCATACTTAACACATCTCCAATAATTAAAATAATTCTCATAATTATTTTAAATAATTATTAAATAATTCCGATAATTAAATAATAAACTTAATTAATCATTAAACCGTAAATAATTAATTAAATTGAACCAATTGACTATTTAAACCAATTAAATTCATTAAACCGAATTAAATCATTTAATTTTATTTTAAGTTGATTTAAACCGGAATACCACACCAAACCAGTTCTCGGTGTCGACCGACACCGGCTTGGTGTCGCTTGACTCCCACAACCTTTGGTGTCGACCGACACCAGATTGGTGTCGCTCGACACCCGATTCACAGGGTGATTCCGAACGCGATTGAACAGTGTAAAAAATAGAGAATCATAACACCAACATCACCAAACAAGATTAAACTCCACAAGCATCACATAAATAACACGAAAAACATCATGAACTCATCTATCAAACAATCTAACAATATAGATCTAGAAATTCCGAGTTTACAGTCACACACTCACCTTGACAAGGAATTGAGAAAGAGGGAAGGAAGATAAACAGCAAGAAACTCAATCAACCACTCCCAAAAACCTCAGAAAGCTCCACAAATCGCCTCTTTTCCTCCTATCTTGATTTCGCCTCAAAAAGTGTGCCCAGAAGGTGGCTGCGCCTTTTTAAAACTCGAAATAAGAGTTTCCAGACCCAAACCTGACTAAACCGCCACTCAAAATGAACCGGGAATCGATTTTGAAAACCGATATCGACGGACAACAGCCCTTGGTGTCGCTCGACACCGAGTCCAAAACTCGATATTCAGGTTTACGGATGTTACACCTCTTGCAGTTCACATCGAATCTTTCCTTCGAGTTGTCGCATGTGCTCATGTACTGCAATGATACAGTAATGAACAAAACAATGTAAAACATTAATTACATTAAAATCTTGGTCCTAGCTAATAATGAAATCTTATGACTCTTTTTCTAGGTCTAACTGAGAGTTGTGGTGGAACATTTGTGTCGATTCCAAATGAGTTTGAAATGCTTGGAACTGTTGGTCCACCGGTTCCAAACGTTGACATATGGCTCGAGTCAGTCCCGGAGATGGGTTATGATGCTCTTGAAAGCAAGCCACGTGGAGAGATTTGTATCAGAGGAAAGACTTTGTTCTCTGTATATTACAAACGTGAAGATCTTACTCAAGAAGTCCTCATTGATGGATGGCTTCACACTGGTGATGTCGATGAGTGGCAACTGGATGGAGCCATGAAAATCATCGACAAAAAGAAGAACATCTTTTAAACTATCTCAAGGAGATTATGTTGCGGTTAAGAACTTGGAGAACATTTACAGTCACCTAGCCGCCATTGAATCGGTAATGGGTAAATCCGGTTTACAGTTCCATTCGACATGGATAGAGATCTCATTACACCATCTTACAAGAAGAAAAGGCCTCAACTTCTCTTTGATGTGTGTGGGATATGCAAGTAATAAATAACCCTAAAACAAACCGTGAGTTGCAAGTGCACAACAGACAATTGTAGTATTTAGGGGTCGAACCACTGAGGATTGCGGAATGTACACTTCAAGATCATGAGATGCAAACTAAGCTAGATCGACAATATGAAAAAGGGGTTTTGTGTTTTTTTGGTTTTTGTAAAACATAAAGATATTAACAATGCAAAACATAAAGCAAAAGATAAATATTGTTGAAAGGAACCATTCGCAAAGGCATGTGCCAAATCGATTGAAAAGATTGTTAAATCCGATTCATGAACTCAAAACACTAATGAAGGATTTTCCCACTTTCGTGGCTCCAATCCCCTATGTCTCTTAAACCAATGGGCTCAGCTTTCGCATGGTCATTGTAGAGTGAGACATGCATTACGGTTAGGTAATGATTGTTCACAAAACTTCTTAGGTCTACTTTCATAGCCTAAAACGATTTGCCCATCGAATATTAGATCCGGAGATATAACAAGCTTTTGGAGAGTATATCAACCTTAGATCAAGTCGCTAGTTGATCATCTCTAGCAACAAGCATTAGGTTTAAATAAAGATGGAGAACCACAAGGTTTCCCCTTTATTTAACAACCGAATAGCGAAGGCAATTATGTCATGTCCTCATTGAAGGATCCATAATTCAACAATAGATCTAAGAGATAGAAGGAGTCTCATGATTCCACTGAAAAGAGGCGGAGGGATAGAGATCAAACCGTGGCTCCTTCATGGAGAGAAACCTCTACTCATACATGTATGCAAAACTTAAAGAAACATGTAAATATTTACAATGGGAAGAAAAGAAAAGGGAAGAGAGGAGACCACCCAAGTGGCTCCGAAATTTATTAAGAGATTCAAGGAATTGTAGGATGATTGATACAAGATGCTAAAAGCAAGTATATATAGGTGAGAGGAGGCTAGGTCGGCTGAGTTAATGCGTGGGCGAGAGGAGGAAAGTTTCCATTTCTTCTTCTCCTTTGAGCTTGCTCACCAAGTCTTGAGAGAGGCGCGGCCGCTGCCTCAAAATCGCGTGTAAGGATGTGAGCTTTAGTCCTGATGAAGTTTAGGCTTGGCCCGGAGTGGTCCCGGTCCATTTCGCTCATCCAAGCTCCATGGGCTTCACTTACTCGCCAGACGGACATGTCTTGGGAGAAAAAGCTCCTAGGCCGCATTCCTACTCCAAATGTCCCAATTCCACTTCGTCACGACGCATGACTCATTTATCTATCTTTCCATATAAAGATCTCATGATTTAGACGTCGGAAAGCCCCTTTTCCGCGGTCATCTTTCGGATGCTTAGATTCTGTCCGAATGCGGAATTTGGACTTTTGGAGTTTTATTGAAGCTCTTGACTTGGAAACTTGTATGGATCATTGTTTGAAGTTCTTTTGCTCTATTTTGCCTCCTTTTTGCCATTTTGACCTGTTGGTACCTCAAAACCACAATATACAAGAAAACTACCTCTTGGACGCAAAAACCTTATTATTTATGTTATAAAAGATATTAAAAACCATAGTAAAAACATGTAAAATATGGATATATCAACTCCCCCAGACTTAACCTTTTGCTTGTCCTCAAGCAAACTAAGCATGAAAGAGAGGTTTGAAAACATGAGAACTCTCAAATCTTTTGGAAATCCAAGTAGACCTTTATCTTAGTAATCCACATAAAACAGCAATGGCATTGAGAATTAAGAACAAAGAAGTACATACCATGAGCTTTGCAATCATCCCAAGGCAATCCACTTCTCTTTAGGCCATCCAAATTCGCCACCTTCGACTCCTTTAATTTCTAAAGGTGTGGTCTCAACTAGGGAATATCGATCAAAGGGGTTATAGACTCTTACCCATCCTCTTTTTATAAAACACATGTCTTGGCTCTTGTTTCACCTCTCTCTCTTCTCACTACTTAAGTCGATTCATCCCTTTTTTAGGGTAGCAAGGTATTTTTTTTATTCAACTTCTTCTCCTCTTTGTGGAGGTTTTTGATGGATCTTCCATAGACTCGAGTATTGATGGTTGTAGCCACCTAATCCCGGGTTACTTGGATCAAAAGGTCTTCCATAGACGCGAGTATTGATGGTGGTTGCCACCTAATCCCCGGTTACTTGGACCTTGGTGCTTTTTCTTAAGTTTGAAGGGAAGAGAGAGGGGAAACCGAACTCACATAGACTTTCACTATTTGGTGAGGATGAGGAGTCGTGCCCTTTGTAAAACCAAGCCCCTAGCCGAGAAGGTTAAGTTCATTAAGGTGCGGAGTCAAAGATGGATCCTTCTTATGCCCTTAGAGATGTGGATGTTTCTGGTAGATCAATCCACTCATGGTGCACATATGATGAAGTGTACTGCCAATAACTGATCAATGGTCACTTAAACATAGGCACAGCAATGGTTAGGTCCAAGATAAGGTCATAATTCTCGACAAAAATTTTGACTCAATAAAAACGACTCAATAAAATGAAAACAATGCAAAAAAAAAAAATGCCAAAATGAACAAACTTATTAGTATAATCCCCCCAGACTTAACTTGCACCGTCCCGGTGTAAGAAAAATCAGATTAAGAGAGGCAAAATGTGAGATAAAATGGAAAAGGGAAAGGTTAGGATGATGTTACCAAGTGTTGACCAGTTGTGATGAAGATCAGGGTCAGATAACGGATTGGGGCTCCTCTGTAGGCATGATTGGTCAGTGAATTTTGAATTTCCTGGTCTGATTCTCGCCGGTTGGCGTTTTGGTCGACCCGAGAAGAGTGCCATGAACCACAGCTCAAACCGTGAAGATTTTACTGACCCATATTGAAATTGCATCGACCAACCTCATGTTTTAGGAACACTGGTGAAGTTTGGGGTCAAACGAACGAGCGGTTTGGCAGATTCTTCATTTGGTGGTCCATTCGGTCGACCGGATGATAGTGCAATAGACCACAGATCGAATGATGAAGAATTCTCTGACCTATCTTCAAATTCCATCGACCAACCCCATATTTTATGACCACTGGTGAAGTTGGAGGTCAAACGAACGGGTGGATTGAGAGTTCCTTCACAAAGTGGTCAATTAGGCTCCGGGAAGAGTTTTCTTGACTTCTTTGTGATGGGCTCGTTCGTTCCTTGATTTTCTTCTGGAATAATGATTTTGAAGCTTTAAGGATCCATCTCCAGCTAGTAGTGTCTCCATGCCGTGATGTCAGTTTTGCCGGCCTTTGGGTGCACCGCTATCGACCGGATGAGGCATCTTTGCATATCTCCTGATCCGTCAACATTCCTCCATCCTATCTTTTGGATTTGCCGACCAACATGGTGTTGTGTAGCCGCCTGTGAAGTTTGGTGGACATCGGTCACGTGGTTTGGGAGATGGTTGATGTTTGTCCTCCTTTGCGCCCGTTTGGCCGAGAGAATCTCGCCGGATTGGATATCTTGAAATCTACTTGACCGTTTAGTGATTTTCTTCGACCGAAGTGATTCTTGTATCCTCCATTATCACTTCCAGGTCATACCCACCTTGTTTCTTGTGCCTTGTTGTGATCCTCCATTGAAACCGCCTTTAAACCGCCATATGGATTGTAGTTTTGGTCGGTTACAACATCTCTCCTTTGTGTCCTTCCTGTCAAAGATTGAAGTCCTTGCAAAATACTTGAAACCACTGTTAAGTCCAGTCTTAGATTGAGATCTCCAAGTAACCAACTTGAAGTTCACAATCTAAGAGAATATGGTATAAACTATAAAAACATGTTGGGTCTTGGTTAGGGATCCCAAAGTTCTGATATAGTTTATCATTAGTGAAATCAATGCAGAATTGGAGTTTGACAAGTTAAGATTCATTCTCATTCATTAACCATCAATATTAAGCAATTTAAACCTTTAAATGTAATGGGGTAACGGCCATTTCATACCCAAATTTAGAGCATATGTTCGATTCATACCTAACTTATATCCTCCGGCCAATCCATACACAAACTTACCAAAAATTTGAATTTCACATATTATGTTTTGTTTTTTGGCGAAATCATACATTGCCGCCACGTGGATGCCATGTGTCCGCCACGTGGATGCCATGTGTGCGCCACATATTTAAAAAAAAAATAGAAAATATAAAATTTAAAAGAAAATCTTATTTTTAATAAGTATTTATATTTTTGAATAAAATTAAAAAGTAATAATTAAAAAAATTTATAAAAACTTTATTTTATATAAGTCTTTAACCCGATCATTATTTTATAAAAGTAAAATTTTTGGGTTTGAACAAAGTTGAACTCAATATGAAGTTCCACCGGGATTGGAGAGGAGAGGATTGAGGTGTTGAAGCATTTAAAAAAGTTTGGGTGAGAATGAGGATCCCGCATGTGCAGTACATCAATTCTTTTTTGTTGATGTGGATTAAAAAAATTAAAAATATTTAAGAAAAAACTTTATTATTTTTTAAATTTTTATTTTCTTCTTTTTCACTTTCAACCTAATGAACAAGAGTTTTATCATCGCCTATAAACGCTTCAACACCTCAATCCTCTCCAATTTCGGTGGAACTTCATATTAGGTTCAACTTTGTTCAAAACCGGAAATTTTACTTTTATAGTGTACCGGACCTGGTCTCCTACCGAGTTACCTGTAAATACGATATTATTAATTATAACTATATTGATCGGGTTAAAAACTTATATAAAATAATTTTTTTATAAATTGATTTAATTATTACTTTTAATTTTATTAAAAATATAAATACTTATTAAAAATAAGATTTTCTTTTAAATTTTCTATTTTCTATTTTTTTTTTAAATATGTGGCGCACACATGGCATCCACGTGGCAGACACATGGCATCCACGTGGCGGCAATGTATGATTTCGCCAAAAAACAAAACATAATGTATGAAATTCAAATTTTTGGTAAGTTTGTGTATGGATTGGCCGGAGGGTATAAGTTAGGTATGAATCGAACATATGGTCCAAGTTCCATTTTAATGAAGTTCAAGGTTCAAATGCTTATCAAGTGAGGATCAAAGATGGTTTTTAATGAATGCATGAGGAGAATTTACTTACCTTGATTGGAGATTTCCCCTTCTACAAGGGTGGGAACAAAGGGTGGGTCACTTTCTTGTTTTGGTCTCCTTTTGGTTCTTCATCCTAAAAACATTTTTTTTTTTTTTTTTTATTTTTATGCAATTTTTAAAATTCCTGAAAAATAAAACTAAGTAGTTATGCATGCAATAATGATATGAAAATTTAAAATGAAAATAAAAACCATGTGGGTTGCCTCCCACAAAGCGCTTTGTTTTAAGTCATTTAGCTTGACTCCTTTTTTTTTTTTTTTTTTTTTCTTTTTAGGTGCGGGAAGATCAACTAAAGGGTTTGGGATCCCTTTAGCTTCTCCATTCTCTGGTTCAGGGAGCTCATGTGGTTGTTTGGGCTCTCCATAATGATCTCCCATGCCGTCCTTGAAGACAAATGAACTCGGGAAAAGTTTTAAGGTGTACCCGAGTTTCTCCTTTGCATACGCTTAGAAACCGCTATGGACTCCATTGTTTCTTGTGGTTTTGAAACCATTGTAATCCTTCTTTTGACGACTTTATTTGTGCGTCCACAGCAAGTGGTCTTTACATCTTTCATGTCAAACATTGAAGCTCTTGCAAAAACACTAGAAATCACTTGTCAAAGCATTCTTAAATCGAGATCCTCAAGTAGTCAACTTGAAGTTCTTTATCTAAGATAAAATAGTATAAACTATAAAAACATTGTGGACCTTGACTAGAGATCCCAAAGTTCTAGAAATAGTTTAATCTTAAGTGAAATCAATGCAGAAAATGAGTAAGACATAGAAATCAATATTCATTCATTCAAAGACCACCAATTTTAAGCAATTTAAACCACCAAATATAATCAATTAAGTGCATGGTTCAAATGCTTATAAAAGGGAAAGATAGTATTGATTGAATGATATAGAAGGAAGTACTTACCTTGGATGGCGGAATCAAGGTATTCATGTTTTGGTCATGCCTAAGCTTAGGCTTCAAGATCCGGGGCATGACCATAAAACCTTTGATGCTTTAGTGATGAATCTCCTAGCTCTTGATGAATACAGCCATGATCTCATCTTGTAGAGAGACTCCCAAAAGTCTTCATTAAGATCATACCTTAGAAACTCCAACTTTGATCCAAGATCTCGGTTAGATTGTCTTTGGCTTTCCATGAACTCTTCTAGCATAGCTTCGAGATTGGTACCTCTAGGCTCATTAGGGACGTAGTCATGGTATTGATGAGGGTCCAGGCGTGAGTAGTGATTCATCTTTAGGTACCTATCAAACACAAAAACAAAAATTTAGAAAGCATGAAATAAAAGATCTAGTCTTAGCTTTTATCAAGAAAACTCGAAGGTACAAAGCAATCCCCGGCAACGGCGCCAAAAACTTGATGTGTGTGGGATATGCAAGTAATAAATAACCCTAAAACAAACCGTGAGTTGCAAGTGCACAACAGACAATTGTAGTATTTAGGGGTCGAACCACTGAGGATTGCGGAATGTACACTTCAAGATCATGAGATGCAAACTAAGCTAGATTGACAATATGAAAAAGGGGTTTTGTGTTTTTTTGGGTTTTGTAAAACATAAAGATATTAACAATGCAAAACATAAAGCAAAAGATAAATATTGTTGAAAGGAACCATTCGCAAAGGCATGTGCCAAATCGATTGAAAAGATTGTTAAATCCGATTCATGAACTCAAAACACTAATGAAGGATTTTCCCACTTTCGTGGCTCCAATCCCCTATGTCTCTTAAACCAATGGGCTCAGCTTTCGCATGGTCATTGTAGAGTGAGACATGCATTACGGTTAGGTAATGATTGTTCACAAAACTTCTTAGGTCTACTTTCATAGCCTAAAACGATTTGCCCATCGAATATTAGATCCGGAGATATAACAAGCTTTTGGAGAGTATATCAACCTTAGATCAAGTCGCTAGTTGATCATCTCTAGCAACAAGCATTAGGTTTAAATAAAGATGGAGAACCACAAGGTTTCCCCTTAATTTAACAACCGAATAGCGAAGGCAATTATGTCATGTCCTCATTGAAGGATCCATAATTCAACAATAGATCTAAGAGATAGAAGGAGTCTCATGATTCCACTGAAAAGAGGCGGAGGGATAGAGATCAAACCGTGGCTCCTTCATGGAGAGAAACCTCTACTCATACATGTATGCAAAACTTAAAGAAACATGTAAATATTTACAATGGGAAGAAAAGAAAAGGGAAGAGAGGAGACCACCCAAGTGGCTCCGAAATTTATTAAGAGATTCAAGGAATTGTAGGATGATTGATACAAGAGGCTAAAAGCAAGTATATATAGGTGAGAGGAGGCTAGGTCGGCTGAGTTAATGCGTGGGCGAGAGGAGGAAAGTTTCCATTTCTTCTTCTCCTTTGAGCTTGCTCACCAAGTCTTGAGAGAGGCGCGGCCGCCGCCTCCAAATCGCGTGTAAGGATGTGGGCTTGAGTCCTGATGAAGTTTAGGCTTGGCCCGGAGTGGTCCTGGTCCATTTCGCTCATCCAAGCTCCATGGGCTTCACTTACTCGCCAGACGGACATGTCTTGGGAGAAAAAGCTCATAGGCCGCATTCCTACTCCAAATGGCCCAATTCCACTTCGCCGCGACGCATGACTCATTTATCTATCTTTCCATATAAAGCTCTCATGATTTGGACGTCGGAAAGCCCCTTTTCCGCGGTCATCTTTCGGATGCTTCGATTCTGTCCGAATGCGGAATTTGGACTTTTGGAGTTTTATTGAAGCTCTTGACTTGGAAACTTGTATGGATCATTGTTTGAAGTTCTTTTGCTCCATTTTGCCTCTTTTTTGCCATTTTGACCTGTTGGTACCTCAAAACCACAATATACAAGAAAACTACCTCTTGGACGCAAAAACCTTATTATTTATGTTATAAAAGATATTAAAAACCATAGTAAAAACATGTAAAATATGGATATATCACTCTTAAAATTCTATAATTCTTAATTTGAGAAAATTTTAGAGTTTTATAAAACTATATAATTTCTCAAAATATATGGTTTTTAATTAGACGTTTCCATGATATATATTAGTGAAATGCAAGAGTTTACAGAAATGTGTTCGTAGTCAAGTGGTAATCTTGGTTGGTTTCCACACTTATTGGTCATGGGTTCGATTCCATGAATTAACATTCTTTTATTTTGATTTGTTCAAAACGACGCCGTTTTGAGTGCTCTCTGCCAACAAGGATTCTTACGTGGCGGGTGACTCATCATCATTACAATTTTGACCAACGAAATTCGGGTCAATGTATGTTTTGGCCAAACGACACAAAGTTCAGGTATGAAAATCCGGATATGTGAGAGTTTGGGTATGTATTAGCACACGTCAAAAGTTTGGGGACTAATCGGGACCTCTGAAGACAGTTAGGGTACGAAATGGCCGCTTTCCCTACTATCAGGTAAATTTAAGGTCACTTTACCATCACATAAAATTACATTCAAGGCTAAACATACTGCAACTTTAGATTATGCAACTTAATGACAAGAGGTTATGTTTCTTAATCGTTGTCCTTGTTTATGCAGAAAGAAAGAGATTGATGAAATGTATAACAAGGCAAAGAAGTGAAGCTATTAAACTACTCTATGCGGGCAGAGTAAAGAATGAATATGTTGGAATAATCTCAGGTCAGGTCTATGTAATTCTCTTTTTATAGTATATCATAATTTTTATATGTTCTCTGTGTTGTGTATTAAAATTGAAGTTGCTTGTGCCAAAGATGGTACACTTACTATAATTTTCCTTATGTTTTGTGTATTTGTATTTATATTGTAATAAAAATTTCTGTATAACCCACAAACGTATAATTTTCAATTTTAGCACTTTCTTAGAATATTTATTGTGTTTATTCTCTACTCAATGGTTAAATAGACTCAGTGTGTTTGAGTTCCACTTCCACACTAACTAAAAATAAACACAGTAACCCATACTGTGTTTTTCTACAAAGGGTAAGCACACAACAAGGAAAGCAAACTAGTTTGAGTTCCACTTTGAGTTCCACTTCCACACTTTTTATCAGGGACATTGTTGAATCTAAGACAGACACAAACCTGGAAGAGGCTGGCTATAACAGGAATGTCCACTGCTGAGACGAGCAAGAACACCAAGAAGTGGTGCGTTGTTGTAAGTAGCAGGCTCACTCCGCTCATAGTTATCTCTCCTGTCACCGAAATTTTCGTATGCATCAGGACCTCCGACTATAGCACCAGTGAGTACGTTCGGGTCGCTGCCTTTACGGCCGTACCACGTGGCGTAACCACCACGACAAGTGACAAATGTGCGGTCGACCTTTATAGAGACAATTGAGGAGTCTCTTTGGTGAACTCTCTGAGGATAATTGTTACCATATCCAACCATATAGCTCGTTGCTCTAGGGTTATCTCCAAGAATATAATCCACCTGAGATTTAGCAAAAGAAAAGAAGCTGCGAAGGAGCGACATTTCTGGAAGAACATCTCATGTTGCTTCGGGAGGAAGTTACGTAATCGGAGTAAACCGTGGTCAAGAAGGAAGTGCTTGTAACAAACTGCATATTGTTCTAGCGTTGTCTGAAGATCAAATCACCTGGCATCTTCTTAGGGCCTGACTGGTTTAAACGCTGCGGTTGCGGTTGTGGGAGTTTGCGGAAGCGGGAGTTTGCGGTTAAACGCGTAATTAAGGTCTTTGTACGACTGGTATAACTATTCATAGCGGTTGCGTTTGCAGAATATTTTTGACTGGTTGACCAGAGGGTGTAAAAGCGGTTTAACCAAAAATTACTAAAACAAACACAAAATATTATTCAAAACACCCATAACCATATTATTAATAAAAAATAAAAAAGTAAATATGATTAATAATGAAAAACCATAAATAAAACACTTGAATAATTATTTAAAACAAAGAAAATTTATAAAGACTTGCTTATTACTTCATGCGTAATCACCACCAAAAATTGCGCCAAGCCTTGTGATGAACTGTGAAAAATGTGCTGGAAGGCGTGGATTTAACGGATTTATCCAATACATATTGTAAAATTTCTTCAATAAATCCAGCGGCTTTTAACTTGAGACCAAACCAAATCAACTCCCAACTGATTATTAATATTCTCAAGAATATTTTCTTTTTGAAGAGAACTCAAGAGTCTTCTTCCGTTATTCTCCCCTTTCTTCTCTTTTTGTTTCTCCTTGATTACTCGGTCAAGTAACACATATGTGCTCTCGTCTGACCACTTGAAATGCTGGAAAAAAGCAAACGTATTCAAACCATCTAAATATTAATCCAAACTATTCTATAGATAATAACCTACCTTTCTAGAAGTGGAACCATGACGATTACTTTCTGCAGCCATGATTGTAACATCCGTGAACCAGAAAGTTGTTTTGGAAGTGGTATCGGACGACATTAGGGATTCGGGAGTAGATTACATACGCTCTTTGAGGTGTGAATTGAGGATTGATTGTACATGTTCTTGTTTGATTGTTGTACAGTTGATTTAAGGTTCCATCCTCTCGAAGAAAATGTGTAAAAATCTCTTGAATACCTAGTGTCGATCGACACCAAAGGGGTGTCGATCGACACCGGTTATCGGGTTCGATTCCGGTTTAAGTCGATTGCGCGTTTGATTTGTGGTTTGAGTTGGTTTGGTCGATGGGTGTCGACTGACACCAAGGAAGGGTGTCGATCGACACCGGTTATTGAGAAATCGACCGGTTTGATTTAAGTCGGCTGGTTTTGTTCGGTTAAAGGGGAGGGAAGCCCTAGGTCGCGAATAAAAGCCTTGTGGCCGCGTGAAAAGTCACTTTTTCGAGAAGGAAAAGTTCCAGAGGCATTTTTTTGAGTGAAGGAGGTGATTTCCAGAGAGTTTTGTGGAGTTTCTGAGCTAGATCGGTTGCTATTCATCCCTGTTCTTCTCCTTTCCTTCCTTTTCAATCATTTTCAAGGTGAGTGCGTGACTGTAGGTCCGTTTATCACTAGAGATTCCTTGGGTTTGAGTTTGCTATTGTGTTATTGAGTTGTTCTTATTGGAAATCGTGTTTTGGATGGTTTTGGGGCGTTGAAAACCCTTGATTGCGAGTTTGTACTTTTCCTATGCGTTGTTTTGTAGCTTCTGGTGTCTGGGCGTCGAGCTGGTGTCGACCGACACTCGATGGGCATCGATCGACACTGAAACAACCAAGCTTTTTTTTTTTTAATTAAATAATTAGCCCAGATTAATATTCCCATAAATATTAATCCTCAACAGCTAATTCGGCAACACAATGCGGAAGAAACCAATATTATTAAATCATAAAATAATTGTTCAACAAATAACCAATAAAGAATAAAACCAATAAAACCAATAACCAATAAGCAACCTAAGCCGGTTTGCTACATTATTAAAATAAAGTCTAACACCCTAAACTCATGAATTTCTGGTCAACCATAACAACAAAGCCAGAATCAAATTCCTAATCTCATCATCCTCTTCTCTCGGTCTCTTTCCGCGGAAGAGCATTGCTGTTACCTGCATCACATTGGAATAGAGATGCGTAAGTATTATCATAAATACTTAGTGAGTGGATCATCCTGCCTACAGGCCAATTACGTCAAACACTAGACAAATATCACAATAATCAATAACAATAACAATGCTCAACATAACCCACAACAACATGAACTCCCTGTCAGGAAACACCCACATTTCCTGACACCCAGGTCGGTGTCGACCGACACCTCTATGGTGTCGATCGACGCCAGCCTCCCGAGTGTCGATCGACACTCATCGAGTGTCGCTCGACACCGGCTCGACGCCCAGAAACCAGAAGCTACGAAAATCACATTCCAAAATCGCAATAACACAAAATCTAAGGGTTTTCAACGCACCAATGCTATCAAAACACGAAATCCAACATAAACAATCTCAAGAACACATCATAAATCCGAAATCACACAATCTCTAACGCTTAACGGACCTACAATCACGCACTCACCTTGAAAACGGATTAAAAGGAAGAAAAGGAGAAGGAATAACGAAGAACAGCCACGGATTCAACCCAGAAACTCAGAAATCACCTCCAATCCTCCAAAAATCGCCTTCAACACTTGATAACTCGAAACTTGTGCCTTTCTCGCGGCCACAGGGCTTTTAAAACACGAAATAGGGTTTCCACGCCCTAAACCAGCCCAAACCAGCCGACTTGAATCAAACCGGTCGATTTTGCAATAACCGGTGTCGATCGACACCCTCCCTTGGTGTCGGTCGACACCAATCGACCAAACCAACTCCAATTGCAAATCGATCGACTTAAACCGGAAATCAAACCCGATAACCGGTGTCGATCGACACACTTTCTTCGCGATGCTTGAACCTTAGACCGACTGCACAACAATCAAACAAGAACATGCACAGCCAATCCTCAATTCACACCTCTAAGAGCATGTGCCAACTACTCCCGAACTCCTAGCATCGTCCAACACCACTTCCAAAACAACTTCCAGGTTCACGGATGTTACAATTCTCCCCCACTAAAATGGATTCGTCCTCGAATCCCAACACAAACGTCTCTCCAAGACCTCAAAACTCAAATTTTAGTCCTATGTTATACGCATGTTTCCAAGATATTATTACTCTCAATGCCATAACCGCAGTCATGACATCCGTACTGCAACTCACGGTCCAGTACCAAAATGTGACCAATGTCACAAAACCAAACGTGACCCGAAGTCACAACCAAAATGTGATCCCTGTCACAACCAAAACGTGACCCACTGTCACTAAAACAACCCATATCGAGGTAGCGACCCCCAATATAAGTCCGTTGGGCACCTAACGTCCCAACACAAATAGAACCACCGTCTACAAGGCCCACCGCCTCTAGACTAAACGAGTAATAAAAATCTGAAACGCGTACCAACATGTGACTAAAAACTCTCAATGACCCCACCGGCCAAAGAAACTTGTAACATCCAAACCATAACCAAAAATATGAGGCAAAACTCCATCTCATATAACTTCAAAAATGTATATCGTACAACAAAACGAAAATACATAAGTCCAAAACCAACAACAACAAAACCAAAAACAAGACTAGAACCACAAAGATGAATCACTCCACAGCTTGCTTGTCGAACCACTTTCCGAACTTCAGCTTCATCTTTGCCTCTGGCTCCCAAGTCTGCTCCTCTGTGCCACTACAGTCCCACAAGACTCTCAACAATGGCACCCTCTTGTTCCGCAGAACCTTGACTCTCCTCTCAAGAATCCTCACATGAACTGCCGGAACTGTCATATCTGGCTGGAGATCCTCCGGAATCTCAACACTACCTCCTCTGAAGGACGCAAACAACTCCTCAACATAGACACATGAAACACCTTATGAAAGGCGCTCATAATCGGTGGCAACTCCAACCGATAAGCCACTGGCCCAACTCGCTCCACCACTGGAAACGGACCAATAAAGCGCGGACTGAGCTTGTTCTCTGCTATGGACCTGTTAGGGCCCCTCAACATAGCCATCTTGAGATAAACTCTATCTCCTACCTGAAACTCAAGCTCACGTCGCCGCCTATCTGCATAACTCCTCTGTCTATCCTGAGCCTCCTTCATGTTCAGCCTCAAGACACGAATCTTCTCCGTCGTCTCCTGAACAAAACTAGCTCCAAACATGCTGCGCTCCCCCACTTGGGTCCAGCATAAGGGTGTCCTGCATGGCCTCCCATACAACGCCTCATAAGGAGCCATACCAATACTAGACTGAAAACTGTTGTTATAGGCAAACTCTGCCAAACACAGATGATCAGCCCAATGACCACCCCAATCCAGTACACACATCCTAAGCAGATCCTCCAAAGTCTGAATAGTCCTCTCTGACTGCCCATCTGTCTGCGGATGATACGCTGTACTCATATGCACCTTAGTGCCCATCTCAGTCTGAAATGCCCTCCAAAACTCTGAAGCAAACCTCGGATCTCTATCCGACACGATACTGGCTGGCACTCCATGCAGCCTCACAATCTCTCGCACAAACTTCCTAGCCAAGACAGCCGCTCCATCTGTCTTCTTGATGGCCAAGAAATGTGCTGACTTGGTCAAGCGATCCACAATGACCCAAATAGCATCGAAAGTCCGTGAGATCGGCAATCCCACAACAAAATCCATAGTGATCATATCCCACTTCCACTCTGGAATGGGTAAACTCTGCAGAAGACCACTAGGCACCTGATGCTCTGCCTTGACCAAAGAACAAGTGTTGCACCTCGCAACCCAATCTGCCACATCCCTCTTCATCCGAACCCAATGATAATACCGTTTGAGGTCACGGTACATCTTGGTCGCACCCGGATGAATCGAAAACTTGCTCGAATGAGCCTCTCTCAAAACCTCATGCCTCAACTCCTCATCCTTGGGCACACAAACTCGCCCACGAACCAAGATTGTCCCATTCGAAGAGACCTGATACTCAGAACCAACCGCCTGCGAAGCATCAATCAAACCCTGATCACTCTGCTGCGCCACTCTGATCCTACTGAGTAAATCTGCCTGGTCAGCTGCCTCTAAACCCAAAGGCTCCTCTGAAATAGCACAAAGACGCAATGTACTAATCTCGCTGACCAAAGCCTCAACACCACGCTCTCTATCTGAATCAACCCTCCGTCGACTCAAAGCATCTGCCACCAAATTGGCCTTGCCCGGATGATAGACAATATCCAGGTCATAGTCTGCCAGAAACTCCACCCAACGCGTCTGTCTCGCATTCAGCAAAGGCTGAGTGAAAATATGCTGTAGACTCTTGTGATCTGTAAAGATCTGCACTCTACCACCATAAAGATAAGACCTCCAAATCTTGAGTGCAAAAACCACTGCTCCCAACTCAAGATCATGTGTAGGACGGTTGCGCTCACTGCCCTGCAACTGCCTCGAAGCATAGGCAATCACTCTGCCCTCCTGCATCAAAACACAACCAAGTCCAACACCTGAAGCATCTGTGTACACTACATATGGCTTCCCCGGGTCGGGTAATGCCAAAACAGGTGTACTAGTCAACATCTCCTTGAGCTTCCCAAAGCTCTCCTCGCACTCATGCGACCACACAAACGGCACATCCTTGCCAGTCAACCTCGTCATCGGCTGAGACATACTCGCAAACCCCTTGACGAACCTCCTGTAGTAGCCTGCTAAACCCAGAAAACTCCTGATCTCGGTAGCACTACTCGGTCTAGGCCAATCCCTGATAGCCTCAATCTTAGCCGGATCCACAGAAACTCCCTCTGCAGAAACAATATGGCCAAGAAAACCCATCTCTCGCTGCCAAAAGCTGCACTTGCTCAACTTGGCAAACAGCTTCTGCTCTCGAAGCTTCTCCAGTACAAGCCTCAAATGCGTCGCATGCTCCTCTGGACTCCTCGAATACACCAAAATGTCATCAATGAAAATAATGACAAACACATCCAGAAACTCCCTGAACACGTCGTTCATCAACCTCATAAACGCTGCCGGCGCATTAGTCAAACCGAAAGGCATGACCACGAACTCGAAATGCCCATACCTCGTCCGAAAAGCTGTCTTCCGGACATCTGCCTCATCTATCGGAATCTGATGATATCCCGATGCCAAGTCAATCTTGGAGAACCAAGTAGCACCTCTCAACTGATCCAACAACTCATCGATCCTCGGAAGTGGGTACCTGTTCTTCACTGTGACTCGGTTAAGTCCCCGGTAATCGATACACAACCGAAAACTGCCATCCTTCTTCTTAACAAACAACACTGGCGCTCCCCACGGCGAAACACTAGGTCTGATGAACCCTTTACTCAGAAGGTCCTCTAGCTGCTTCTTCAGCTCTGCCATCTCTGCTGGAGCCATCCTGTAAGGTGTCTTCGATATCGGAGCTGTCCCGGGCTCTAATTCAATCGTGAAAGGATCTGACCGAGATGGTGGCAATCCCTTCAGCGACCGAAATACATCCTCGAAATCCTGGACAACCTGAATATCCTGCAGACTCACCTCACCACTGGACTCTGTCATAGTGGTTGTCGCCAAATAGGCTTCGCAGCCCCGCTCTAACAACTGCTCTGCCTGAATAGCTGAAATCACTATACTCCCCGAAGTCGGTCTCACTCCCTGATAAACCAACTTCCCTGCATCCTGCTCAAACACCACTCTACCTCTGTAGCAATCCAGATGAACTCGGTATAGAGATAACCAGTCCATCCCCAAAATCACGTCATACAGTTCCACTGGACTGATGACCAAATCTGCTGGCATAGACTGCCCCGCAATCTGCACATCAACTGCTCTAGCTCTGCCCGAAGTAGCCAAATAACCACCACCAGCCACCTTGACAAAGCCTGAAGCCTCGCCATCGCTACTCCGAATACCACTACCCTCAGCTCTCTCCGGAGTTATGAAGCAATTAGATGCTCCCGAGTCAAACAGAACGTGAGGCTCAAAACCTCCAACTAACAAGGTCCCTACACAATTCCACAAGTGTTGAGAACCTCTAACTCTATCACAGTAAAACAACAGAAACAGACAACACCACAATTCTACCTTAAGAATTTAAAAGTCTGAGTCAAGATTTTACCTGTGATCTGGCCTGACTGACTGGTCTGGCCCACCTCTGCCGAAGTATACACTCTCGGCGCACCACCTGACTGCAACGCTGCCACCTGGGCTGCTGACTGGATAGCCAACGGCTGAATCGCCGCTGCCACTGCTCTCTGCTGCAACTTGGGACACATAGTCTTGATATGCCCCGGCTCCCTGCAGTAGTAGCACACTGTCGACTCTCTGGATCCCGCCCTCTTGGGGCAAGTCGCCACTCTGTGATCCAGACTCCCACAACCAAAACACCCACCCGTACTTGGGCTACTAGCAGATATCTCGTCTGCTCTCCTCTTCTGGCCCTGCGCAGGCCTACTGCCCCTGCCGTAACCAGAACTGTGACCTCTGCGCTGCTGATGCTGCTGCTGGCCCCGAGGATGGGTAGCAGGAGCAACTGCAACTGGAACAACCGCCGTACTCACCGGCTCACGCAAGTCCTCCTCAATGGACGCTGCCAACTCCACTAAACCCGCTCTGGTGTGGTACATACCACCTCTGCACTGAGTCCTGATGTTCCTCCGAAGCCCCTGGAGAAACCGCGACGTCAATGCTCGCTCACTGATCAGCTCACCACCAGAAAAGACCACCAATCTGCAGAACTCTGCATCATACTCTCGAACGGACCTCTCACCCTGAGTCAAGTCCAAAAACCTCAACTGCAGTCTGTCACGAGCCTCCTGAGGGAAAAACTTGTGGTTGAACTCCTCGACGAAATCAACCCAAGTCCAAACCTCTCTCCTGGTCCTAACAGACCTCCACCACAAATGTGCATCACCTCCAAGGTAGTGCACTGCCAACTCAACCTGAAACTGTGCCGGACAACGAACAGAATCGAAGTTCCGCTCCAACCTCTGACGCCACTCGTCAGCCTGCTCTGGAGTAACACTGCCCTCAAACGTAGGCGTACCAATCCTCTGCATCTCCCTCATCATCTCACGATAAGGAGAAAACCCAACTGCAACACCCTGCTGCACCGCAGCCTCCTGCTGCTCAACAAAACCGGCACCAACATGTGCCCCGGCACCACCCTGTGCCCCGGCCGCTGGAGGTGCAACCGGAGCCTGCTGTGGAACTGCCTGAGGAAGACGTGCCAACAACTGCGTCAGTAGCCCCACAATCAACTCTCCCTGAGCTAAAGCAGCGCCCCCACCGGGAACCGCTCCAGCTCCTGCGCCACCACTGGCACCTGAGTTAGCCCCACCGGCCAACGAAACAGACTGTGTCACCGACGCCGCCGCCACACTCGGCGCTGCACTCTCTACTGAAACCTCAGCCTCTGGCACTCCACGACCAGCACCCCGACCTCCACGACCCGCTGCTCGCCCACCGCGACCAGCTCCTCTGCCCCCACGGGCTGCACCGCGACCACGACCACGGCCACGACCACGACCTGCGTCCATCTCTCTGCACTACCACCAAGTACAGAAAATGAGCAAAGGTCAAAACACAACACAAAACCACAACACACCATATCCAACTCACTTACCCGCGGAAAACTGGAAGACCGAGAGGATGAGACTAGACCACTAACTGACTAACTCACTAATCAATTAAACACATAGTCCAATTCATCCAATACTAACAGTCCTAAAACCGACTACGCTCTGATACCAAAATGAAACAACCAAGCTTTTTTTTTTTTTAATTAAATAATTAGCCCAGATTAATATTCCCATAAATATTAATCCTCAACAGCTAATTCAGCAACACAATGTGGAAGAAACCAATATTATTAAATCATAAAATAATTGTTCAACAAATAACCAATAAAGAATAAAACCAATAAAACCAATAACCAATAAGCAACCTAAGCCGGTTTGCTACATTATTAAAATAAAGTCTAACACCCTAAACTCATGAATTTATGGTCAACCATAACAACAAAGCCAGAATCAAATTCCTAATCTCATCATCCTCTTCTCTCGGTCTCTTTCCGCGGAAGAACATTGCTGTTACCTGCATCACATTGGAATAGAGATGCGTAAGTATTATCATAAATACTTAGTGAGTGGATCATCCTGCCTACAGGCCAATTACGTCAAACACTAGACAAACATCACAATAATCAATAACAATAACAATGCTCAACATAACCCACAACAACATGAACTCCCTGTCAGGAAACACCCACATTTCCTGACACCCAGGTCGGTGTCGACCGACACCTCTATGGTGTCGATCGACGCCAGCCTCCCGAGTGTCGATCGACACTCATCGAGTGTCGCTCGACACCGGCTCGACGCCCAGAAACCAGAAGCTACGAAAATCACATTCCAAAATCGCAATAACACAAAATCTAAGGGTTTTCAACGCCCCAATGCTATCAAAACACGAAATCCAACATAAACAATCTCAAGAACACATCATAAATCCGAAATCACACAATCTCTAACGCTTAACGGACCTACAGTCACGCACTCACCTTGAAAACGGATTGAAAGGAAGAAAAGGAGAAGGAACAACGAAGAACAGCCACGGATTCAACCCAGAAACTCAGAAATCACCTCCAATCCTCCAAAAATCGCCTTCAACACTTGATAACTCGAAACTTGTGCCTTTCTCGCGGCCACAGGGCTTTTAAAACACGAAATAGGGTTTCCACGCCCTAAACCAGCCCAAACCAGCCGACTTGAATCAAACCGGTCGATTTTGCAATAACCGGTGTCGATCGACACCCTCCCTTGGTGTCGGTCGACACCAATCGACCAAACCAACTCCAATTGCAAATCGATCGACTTAAACCGGAAATCAAACCCGATAACCGGTGTCGATCGACACCCTTCGGGTGTCGATCGATACTAGTCGTTCAGAAGAATTTGACACACTTTCTTCGCGATGCTTGAACCTTAGACCGACTGCACAACAATCAAACAAGAACATGCACAGCCAATCCTCAATTCACACCTCTAAGAGCATGTGCCAACTACTCCCGAACCCCTAGCATCGTCCAACACCACTTCCAAAACAACTTCCAGGTTCACGGATGTTACAGACACTGAGAAGACTGGCGTCGATCGACACTCTTGAGGTGTCGGTCGACACTGGTCTGGGAGGTCAGGAAACGTGGGTGTTTCCTGACATGGAGGTTTATGTTGCTGATCATTGTTCTTGTTGTTGATTATTGTTGATGTATTGTCTAGTGTTTGACATACTTGGCCTGTAGGCAGGATGATCCAGTCACTAAGTATTTATGATAATACTTACGCATCTCTATTCCAATGTGATGCAGGTAACGGCAATGTTCTTCCGCGGAAAGATACCGAGAGAAGAGGATGATGAGACTAGGAATTTGATTTTGGCCATTTTGTTGTGGCTAGCAAGGAATTCATTATGTTAGGATGTTAGTTTCATTTTAGTAATGTAGCAAACCTGGTGTTTAGGTTGCTTACTCTTTATTGGTTTTTATTGGTTATTGGTTATTTGTTGAACGGTTTATTTATGATTAATATTATTGATTTCTTTTGAGAATTTCCGCATTGATAATTTAAAAAAAAAAAAAAAAAAGCTTTGTTGTTTCATTTTGGTATTAGAGCGTATACGGTTTTAGGACTGTTAGCATTGGATGAATTGGACTATGTGTTTAATTGATTATGTGAGTTAGTCAGTTAGTAGTCTAGTCTCATTGTATGGGAGGCCATGCAGGACACCGTTATGCTGGACCCAAGTGGGGGAGCGCAGCATGTTTGAAGCTACTTTTGTTCAGGAGACGACGGAGAAGATCCGTGTCTTGAGGTTGAACATGAAGGAGGCTCAGGATAGACAGAGGAGTTATGCAGATAGGCGGCGAAGTGAGCTTGAGTTTCAGGTGGGAGATAGAGTTTATCTCAAGATGGCTATGTTGAGGGGCCCTAACAGGTCCATAGCAGAGAACAAGCTCAGTCCGCGCTTTACGGGTCCGTTTCCAGTGGTGGAGCGAGTTGGGCCAGTGGCTTATCGGTTGGATTTGCCACCGATTATGAGTGCCTTTTACAAGGTGTTTCATGTTTCTATGTTGAGAAGGTGTTTACATCCTTCAGAGGAGTTAGTGGCCGAGATTCCAGAGGATCTTCAGCCAGATATGACAGTTCCGGCAGTTCCTGTGAGGATTCTTGAGAGGAGAGTCAAGGTTCTGCAGAACAAGAGGGTGCCATTGTTGAGAGTCTTGTGGGACTGTAGTGGCACAGAGGAGCAGACTTGGGAGCCAGAGGCAAAGATGAAGCTGAAGTTCGGAAAGTGGTTCGACAAGCAGGCTGAGGAGTGAGCTTCTTCATCTTTGTGGTTCTAGTCTTGTTTTTGGTTTTGTTGTTGTTGGTTCTGAATTTATGTATTTTCGTTTTCGTTGTACGATATACATTCTTGGAGTTATATGAGATGGAGTTTTGCCTCATATGTTGGTTTCATGTTTGGATGTTACAAGTTTCTTTGGCCGGTGGGGTCATTGAAAATTTTTGGTCATATGATTATACGCGTTTCAGAACTATTACTCGATACATCTAGAGACGGTGGGTCTTTAGAGTAGACGGTGGGTCTACATTTGGGGCGGTGGGTGCCCGACAGACTAATATTTGGGGGTCGCTACCTCAGTATAAGTGGTTTTTGTGACGGTGGGTCACGGTTTGGTTTTTGTGACGGTGGGTCACGGTTTGGATATTGTGACGGTGGGTCGCAGTATAGATATTGTGACGGTGGGTCGCAGTATAGATTTTTGTGACGGTGGGTCACGGTATTGAGGAGTAATAATGTCTTGAAACATGCGTATAACATAGGACGAAAATGTGAGTTTTAGAGATCTTGGAGAGACGTTTTGTTGGGATTCGAGGACGAATCCAGTTTAGTGGGGGAGAATTGTAACATCCGTGAACCAGAAAGTTGTTTTGGAAGTGGTATCGGACGACATTAGGGATTCGGGAGTAGATTACATACGCTCTTTGAGGTGTGAATTGAGGATTGATTGTACATGTTCTTGTTTGATTGTTGTACAGTTGATTTAAGGTTCCATCATCTCGAAGAAAATGTGTAAAAAGCTCTTGAATACCTAGTGTCGCTCGACACCAAAGGGGGTGTCGATCGACACCGGTTATCGGGTTCAATTCTGGTTTAAGTCGATTGCGCGTTTGATTTGTGGTTTGAGTTGGTTTGGTCGATGAGTGTCGACCGACACCAAGGAAGGGTGTCGATCGACACCGGTTATTGAGAAATCGACCGGTTTGATTTAAGTCGGCTGGTTTTGTTCGGTTAAAGGGGAGGGAAGCCCTAGGTCGCGAATAAAAGCCTTGTGGCCGCGTGAAAATTCACTTTTTCGAGAAGGAAAAGTTCCAGAGGCGATTTTTTGAGTGAAGGAGGTGATTTCCAGAGAGTTTTGTGGAGTTTCTGAGCTAGATCGGTTGCTGTTCATCCCTATTCTTCTCCTTTCCTTCCTTTTCAATCCTTTTCCAGGTGAGTGCGTGACTGTAGGTCCGTTTATCACTAGAGATTCCTTGGGTTTGAGTTTGCTATTGTGTTATTGAGTTGTTCTTATTGGAAATCGTGTTTTGGATGGTTTTGGGGCGTTGAAAACCCTTGATTGCGAGTTTTTACTTTTCCTATGCGCTGTTTTGTAGCTTCTGGTGTCTGGGCGTCGAGCTGGTGTCGACCGACACTCGATGGGTGTCGATCGACACTCAGAAGACTGGCGTCGATCGACTGGTCTGGGAGGTCAGGAAACGTGGGTGTTTCCTGATATGGAGGTTTATGTTGGTGATCATTGTTCTTGTTGTCGATTATTGTTGATGTATTGTCTAGTGTTTGACGTACTTGGCCTGTAGGCAGGATGATCCACTCACTAAGTATTTATGATAATACTTACGCATCTCTATTCCAATGTGATGCAGGTAACGGCAATGTTCTTCCGCGGAAAGAGACCGAGAGAAGACACTACAAGAAAACAGCGGTTTTGCGACGGAACCTTGCGACGGAACTTTTTCCGTCGCAATATTGCGATGGATTTGCGTCGGAACTTTTTCCGTCGCAATATTGCGATGGATTTGCGTCGGAATTGCGACGGAAAAAGAAACCATCGCAAATCAGTCGCAAGTTTGCGACGGAACATTGTCCGTCGCAAACTTGCGACTGAATTGCGATGAAATTGCGAGTGTAGAAGAATCCGTCGCAATTCCGTCACAAATTTGCGACGGAATTGCGATGGAAAACGACCATCGCAAGTTTGCGAAGGATTTGCGGGTGCGGGTTTTCGTCGCATAGTGTGTCGTCGCAAATCCGTCGCAAGATTGCGACGGATTTGCGAGGAAAAGTTGGTGGCCGACATGCGGATTGGTTAGGTACGCACGTGTTAATTGAGTTTACCTAACTTTTGCGATGGAATATTACCGTCGCAAGGCCGTCGCAAGTTCGTCTCAAATAAGTCGTAATTCCATCGCAAAGAAGAAGCTGTCGCAACTCCGTCGCAAAAAATCCATCGCAACTCCCTCGCAAATCCATAGCAAAAAATTTTCAGAAATCTATAAATAGCGAAACGTGAAGAGAGTGAAATCAGAAATCAAAAAAAAAAAAGAGGAAGAGAGGGAAGAGGAGAAGGAAAAAAAAAAAAAAAGAGGGAAAAAAAAATAAAACACTAAAAAAATGAGTTACGAAATATATGAGTTACGAAGCTGGATGTACAATCAAAGAGATCCAGGGACCGGCGAAGTTAGGAGAGAGTTTGTTGAAGGATTACATGGATTCTTTAACCAAGCACAAAACCAACCGCAGGCAATGCAAACTGGTAAAATATTTTGTCCCTGTGAGAAATGTAGAAACAAAAAATATATTGCTGTTGATACTGCTAAAAAACATATATTTAATAGAGGATTTGTACCAAACTATTATGTATGGTATTTTCATGGTGAAAATCATTATAATACGACTCACTATGAAGCGGGAAATAGTGGTTCGAGTCAAGGGGTTGAAGAACATAATTATAGCGGTAGCTATGATTGTGGTCATCGTGATATATTGGGAAATGATATTGGGTATCAGCAAGGGAATAGATTTCATGATATGGTTACAGATGCATTTCATGAAACTACACCTGCTCTTGCTGATAATCATACGGAAGCAATTCTGGAAGAACCCAACATTGAACCCAACATTGAAGCACAAAAGTTTTATGATATGTTAGATGCTGCAAAGCAACCACTTTACGATGGGTGTAATGACAATTAAAAGTGAGGATAACAGCAGCGAGAGTAACATGGATAAGTGGGCTGGACTATTTCAAGAGTATTTACCGGAAGATAATCTTTCTGCTGGTAATTATTATGAAATACAGAAGTTGGTTGCGGGTCTTGGGTTACCTTATGAAATGATTGATGTATGCATTGACAATTGCATGATTTTTTGGAAAGATGATGATAAGCTGCAGGAATGTCGATTTTGTGGGAAGCCGAGATACAAACCCACTATGGGAAGGAGGCGGGTCCCTTACCAACGTAAGTGGTACTTGCCAATCACCGAAAGATTGAAACGGTTATACCAATCGGAAATGACGTCAGCGTCAATGAGATGGCATGCAGAACATTCCACACATCATGGAGAGATAACACATCCCTCAGATGCAAAGGCGTGGAAACACTTTCAGACGGTACATTCAAACTTTGCTAATGAGTCCAGGAATGTTTATCTTGGATTATGCACAGACGGATTTAGTCCATTTGGTATGTCAGGGAGACAATATTCGCTATGGCCCGTCATATTGACTCCATATAATCTTCCGCCGATAATGTGCATGCAGCGAGAATTTTTGTTCTTAACTGTTTTAGGGCCAAGTCCAAAGCATCCGAAGCGATCCCTAGATGTATTTCTGCAACCTTTGATCGATGAGTTGAAACAACTGTGGTATTCAGGAGTCTGCACATTTGATTACTCGCAGCAACAAAACTTCAACATGCGCGCAGTATTATTGTGGACGATTAGTGACTTTTCAGCGTATGGAATTTGACACACTTTCTTCGCGATGCTTGAACCTTAGACCGACTGCACAACAATCAAACAAGAACATGCACAGCCAATCCTCAATTCACACCTCTAAGAGCATGTGCCAACTACTCCCGAACCCCTAGCATCGTCCAACACCACTTCCAAAACAACTTCCAGGTTCACGGATGTTACAGACACTGAGAAGACTGGCGTCGATCGACACTCTTGAGGTGTCGGTCGACACTGGTCTGGGAGGTCAGGAAACGTGGGTGTTTCCTGACATGGAGGTTTATGTTGCTGATCATTGTTCTTGTTGTTGATTATTGTTGATGTATTGTCTAGTGTTTGACATACTTGGCCTGTAGGCAGGATGATCCAGTCACTAAGTATTTATGATAATACTTACGCATATCGAGAAGCACACAACTGGCACAAAAAAGTATATTCTGGGAACTCCCATATTGGAAGGATCACCTTTTGCGACATAATCTTGACGTTATGCATATCGAGAAGAATTTTTTTGATAACATCATGCATACCATTTTGAACGTCCAAGGGAAAAGTAAAGACAATATGAAATCGAGGCTGGACTTAGCAGAAATATGCAAAAGAAGCGAGTAGGAGATTACTAGAGACGGCAAACAGCCAATTCCGAGTTTTCGATTGTCTGCAGATGGGAAGAGAGCTCTATTTGATTGGGTGGCCTCAGATGTCAAATTTCCGGATGGATATGTTTCCAAATTCTCACGATGTATAGAGCGACGACAAAACTTTTCTGGTATGAAGAGCCACGATTGCCATGTTTTCATGCAGCGACTACTACCGTTTGCGTTACAAGAGCTATTGCCGTCTCATGTCCACGAAGCAATTGCTGGTAATAATTAAACAAGTATTTACATTTCTTTTAATTGAGTTTATGTACATAATTAAATATATATGTTTGCTTAAGGAGATTATGAATGGTGTATATTATATTATAGGTATTGGGGCGTTTTTCCGAGATCTTTGCACGCGAACACTGACAGAAGACGGGGTAGAGAAGTTAAAAAAAACATTGCTCTCTTGTTGTGTAACATGGACAAAATCTTCCCTCCCACTACAAGAATAATAGGCCATTTGCGACGGAAAATAACGTCGCAAATGGCCATTTGCAACGGATTTGCGAAACAAGAATTTCCGTCGCAAATCGTTCGTCGCAATGCCAGTTCCGTCGCAAGTTTGCGACGGATATCTGCCGTCGCAAACTTGCGACGGATTTGCGAAGGAAGCTACTCCGTCACCATATTGCGATTGATTTGCGACGAAATGAGCTCTATCGCAAATTTGCGACAGAATTTGTTCCTCGCAAATTTGCGACGGAATGATTTCCCTCGCAAATTTGCGACGGAATGATTTCCCTCGCAAATTTGCGACGGAATGATTTCCCTCGCAAATTTGCGACGGAATGATTTCCGTCGCAAATTTGCTATGGAATGATTTCCGTCGCAAGTTTGCGATGGAATCATTTCCATCGCAAATTTGCTACGGAACTAATTTTTCCGTCGCAAATTTCATTTTTTTTTTTAATTTAAATTTCTTAATTATTAAATTGATTTTTTATTTTAATTTGTAATTTTAAAAAAATAAAAATTAAAAAAAGAAAATTAAATAAATATTAAAATTAAATAAAATTTTAATTCAAATATCATAAAAATTATTCATAAATAACATTAAAAATAGACAATAAAACGAAAACTAAAATTCGGCGGATGGTCCCAATCCGCCCTGATCCGATCTGCTGGGTCCGTCCTGTTGTTGACGCAAACGGTCCATAAGCTCCTTGAGTTTCGGATCCGAGCTGCCGAAGTAGTCGAACATCTGTTCGAACAGCGCAACCTTCGTCTCCTGTGCAGTCAACTTCTCCTTCAACGCAGCGACCACGTTCGAATCCTGAAACTGACTTGAAGCGGAACCGCAAACATAACCGCTCCCAGTATCGATTTGGGATTGAAGAGAACCAACCCCAATCATCTTCCCCTTTCTACGGGGAGCGGACTGAAAAACCAAAAAAAACATTGAAATTAATAAACCAATAATATACATAGGTAAAAAATAATTTAAACTAAAAAAATATGATACAAATTTACCTGAACAAAAATCTTGTTTTTCACGGCCACAGAAGAACCAGGACCGATGCTGTCGGGATCATCATTCTGAGTGAACTCTTGTAGTTTTGAGTTAACGTCGTTGTAGAGCTCCTCAGAATCGTCATCCAAGAAAGTGCCATCCGGCCTCCGTTTTGTATACGCGAGAACTTCCAGCAAATCCGTCTCTGATTCCCCTCTTTCCTAGGCCTATAAAATAATTTTTGATTAGATA
Source organism: Erythrophleum ivorense (assembly GCA_026724425.1). Lineage (NCBI taxonomy): Eukaryota > Viridiplantae > Streptophyta > Magnoliopsida > Fabales > Fabaceae > Erythrophleum > Erythrophleum ivorense. The sequence goes on along the minus strand of JAIUCV010000066.1, from coordinate 8,334,117 downwards.
AATACGGAAAAAACGAAAAAAAAAATAAATGAAATAGAAATATTGCTTAAAAATAATTTGACAAAAACTTACAAGCATTCGGCCGCGGGCTAAGAATGAAGTTCGGCCGGAGCGATGAGTAGAATGTTTGCTCTTCGCTCGAGCGGCCTTACTGTTCCTACTCCTTTTCTGGTGGTCAGGATCCAACCAATATGCAACCAAGCCAGCCCAAAGTGAGTTGGCTTGGCGTCATCTTCCTTAGCGAGCCACAACTTCTTCCACCGAGAAACCATATCAGGCAACCGATCATGGACTTTGGCACAGAACTCATGGAAAACTGTGTCGGTAAAACCAGATTCCCAGTGATACTTGCGCTTGAAAAAAAAAAAAATCAAATGACAATAATACAATGTTAGTTATCAGCAATTAAAAAATATTTTTAAAAAGTAAATACGAATCACATTAGTACTTACCGCAAAGTAGTGAACCAGCGTTGAAGAACGGGTTCATTTACATCCCTCCACCGGGCAATAGGATCTTGGTAATCCTTTTCAAAAACTTCCGTAACCGCAGAAGCGACGGATGAATCATTAGTGAATCTGAAAAAGAAAACAATAGATTTTAACTTTACAAAAATGTATAATATAAAATAAAACAAAAAACTATAAAAATTAAAAATATATACCAGAAAGTCTTCGGTGGGCGGTGTGGATGAAGGTTAGGGAGGTGATGATGACCAGGCTCATCTAAGTTCTCCCTAATAGCCGCATAAAATGGGCTCTACCGGCCTCAACTGCGGCATGAATTGCGGCTGAGGGACGAGGTGGGGATGGAGACCGAGACCGGGTCCGCTGCTGCTCCCGGCCCGTAGAACCATGGAAACTACTACTAGGGTTCCCATGACCAAGATACACGGGAGAGGAACGAGCACCACGGGAACCCCCGGAACCTCCGGATCCCTGACTCAGGTACTGCCGGTAAGAGTTTTGTTGCTCCATCTGCAAGAAATAAAAAAGTGAAATTAGGGGTAAAAAATAATAATTGTACGAATAAAAAACAAATGCACTAATAATTAATAATAATTACTACTATACATTTTATATAATGTAACCAATTTTTAAACAATTATTCCAAAAAATATTATAATTATCACACAATTTTTATAAAATTACTATAAACTAATAATTAAAATTACAAATCTAAAATCTAAAATTCTAAATTGTAAAATTAATCTAATCACATGAACAAATTAAATTCTAGAAACTAAAACAGTTACAAATATTGTAACTTCCATATTATAATCACATTTCCAATCTAATAGTTTCAATTTTAAATCTAAAATCTAGAATTCTAAATTCTAAATTAATCTAATAATTAAAATTTCAAATCTAAAATCTAAAATTCTAAATTCTAAAATTAATCTAATCAAATGAACAAATTAAATTCTAGAAACTAAAAATAGTTACTAAAACTATTATAATCACATTTCCAATCTAATAATTACAATTTTCAATCTAAAATCTAAACTTCTAAATTCTAAAACTAATCTAATAATTACAATTTTCAATATAAAATCTAAAATTCTAAATTCTAAAACTAATCTAATATTTAAAAATTCCAATCCAAAATCTAAAATTCTAAATGCTAAAATTAATCTAAACACATGAACAAATTAAATTGTAAAAACTAATATGGTTTGGATTTACCAGATCTAGACGGCGGCGGCGGCGGCGTGGAGGAGAAGAGGAGAGGAGAAGAAGGCGGCGGTCGGGCGTGGAGGAGAAGAGGAGCGGCGGCGGTCGGGCGTGGAGGAGAAGAGGAGCGGCGGCAGTGCGTGGAGGAGAAGAGGAGAGGAGAAGAAGGCGGAGGTCGGGCGTGGAGGAGAGGAGGAGCGGCGGCGGAGGAGGAAAGAAGAAAGCGGCGGTCGGGCGTGGAGGAGAAGAAGAGCGGCGGCGGAGGAGGAAAGAAGAAGACGGCGGTCGGGCGCGGAGGAGACGAGAGGAGAAGAAGGCGGCGTGCGATTTAGGGTTGAGGGGTCGGTTTGAGCTACGCTCAAACCCGCGCCCTCGTATATATAAAGATTTTGTTCCGTCGCAAATCCATCGCAAATTTGCGACGGAATTGCGACGGAAATGCCCCACTCCATCGCAAATCCGTCGCAAATTTGCGATGGATTTGCGACGGAAAAAAATATGGAAACCCTAATCCGAACACGATTTAGGGTTTCCAAATTTGCGACGGAATTGCGACGGAAATGCCCCACTCCGTCGCAATTCCGTCGCAAATTTGCGATGGATTTGCGACGGAACAAAATATGGAAACTACACGATTTAGGGTTTCCAACATTTTCCTCGCAATTCCATCACAATGTTGCGACGGAATTGCGATGGAATGGGGCATTTCCGTCGCAATTCCGTCGCAAATTGCGACGGATTTGCGATGGAATTTTTGTTTTAGGGTTTAGGGTATATAAGGTTCTAAATGCGAACTAATTAGCGTTTTATAGATTAATGTGTATGTTTATTAAAGGGTGAATGTGAATATGATAAATGTTATATATTGATAATACATTTGTACGTATAGGTATACATGCATATAATTCGTGTTTAACGAACATCTTCCGTAATGTTTAATATATCATAAGCTTAAATGAGTTTGATACCGTAAGGAGTTTAAGAGAAATATATTTTATTAGTGTAGATCGTTTAGAATTCAATTATCAGTTACAAATATAGGATTTTGTTATCGTAAACACTTTTTATTCCAAAAGAGGAAACCTTAAACCCTAAATTTTTAGGTTTCCCTCGCAATTCCGTAGCAAGTTTGCGATGGAATTGTGATGGAAACACAAAACTTTTTGTAGCGACGGAATTGCGATTGAAACTTAAAAATTTTTGTATCCCTCGCATTTCCATCGCAATATTGCGACCGAATTGCAAGGGAGACAAAAAATTTCGTGTTTCCATCGCAATTCCATCGCACACTTGCTACGGAATTGCGATGGAAACCTAAAAAATTTAGGATTTAAGGTTTCCTCTTTTGGAATAAAAAGTGTTTACGATAACAAAATCCTATATTTGTAACTGATAATTGAAATTCTAAACGATCTACACTAATAAAATATATTTCTCTTAAACTCCTTACGGTATCAAACTCATTTAAGCTTATGATATATTAAACATTGCGGAAGATGTTCGTTAAACACGAATTATATGCATGTATACCTATACGTACAAATGTATTATCAATATATAACATTTATCATATTCACATTCACCCTTTAATAAACATACACATTAATCTATAAAACGCTAATTAGTCCGCATTTAGAACTTTATATACCCTAAACCCGAAAACAAAAATTCCATCGCAAATCCGTCGCAATTTGCGACCGAATTGCGACGGATTTGCGACGGAAAGTTGTTGGCCGACATGCGATGAGTTAGGTAAGCACGTGTTAAACGAAGTTCACCTAACTCATTGCGATGGAATTGTTCCGTCGCAAAATCGTCGCAAATCAGTCGCTATTCCGTCGCAAATCTCTTTCGGTCGCAAATCCGTCGCAGAATTCCATCGCAAATCCATCGCAAAATCCAATTCAAAACGAACTCACGTCACAATTCACACCAATACAAAGAGAAGAGAAAAAGAAGAAAAGAAGAGAGAGGGAAAAAAAAAACACCAAAAAAATGAGTTACAGAATTTATGAGTTACGAAACTGGATGTACAATCATCTTTTTTACCCCACGGTGGATTTTCTTTTTTACCCTAAGAAAATCCACCATCTTCCTTTTTACCCCATGTTGATTCTCTCTGGACATGAGATAATTAAGAAGGATGACGGTACGTTGATCTTTTCCTAATTATCCAATTTCCAGAGAGGATTAACAGGGGATAAAAGGGATGATGGTGAATCGTCTTGGGGTAAATCTATTGGAGGATTGCGATGGATAATGCTGAGCAAACTGATATTCTCTCCAACATGTAACCGATTTCTTGTGCTACTAATGGTAATGATGGTTGGGATTCCAAAATGGATCGTCGCTATATGATGTTGTTGGATAGTTGTAGAGAAGATGGGGATTTATATCTGAGAGTGAGAGATAACCCACTGAGGTGTATTAGGTATGAAGTTGATAACGGAGGATACGATAAGCGCTTATCGCATCCTCCGTTATCAACTTCATACCTAATACACCTCAGTGGGTTATCTCTCACTCTCGGATATAAATCCCCATCTTCTCTACAACTATCCAACATATTTTGCGACGGAATTGCGATGGAATGTTTTATTTTTAGGTTTCCATCGCAATTCCGTAGCAATTTTGCGAGAGAAATGCGAAGTCATCGCAATTCCATCGCAATTTTGCGACGGAATTGCGATGGATTGTTTAATTTTTAGGTTTCCTTCGCAAAATCGTCGCAAACTTGCGATGGAATTGCGATGACCTCAGTTTCCATCGCAAGACCGTCGCAAATTTGCGACGGAAAAATGTACATCGCAAACTTGCGACGGATTTGCGATGGCTTATTATTCCGTCGCAAAACCGTCGCAAATCCGTCGCAAAGTCATCGCAAATTTGCGAAGGATATTTTCCATCGCAAATTTCCTTCGCAATGAGCCTGTTTTCTTGTAGTTCGACGTGATGGAACACCTAACGGTACATTTGCCATATGAGGCGGATCTCGGGGGGCCTGTGCAATTCAGGTGGATGTATCCGTTTGAGCGTTTTATGGGACACTTGAAGGGAAAGGCTAAAAACCTTGCAAAAGTTGAGGGATCCATAGTACAAGGTTCATTGACAGAGGAAACATCTAACTTCGCGTCTTACTATTTTAGTCCAAATGTGAGAACGAGAAGAACCGCTACGAAACGATACGATGATGGAGGCGTTGCACCTGTTTATAGGCATGTTGTCCCCAGCATCTTCAAAGAAATAGGCATACTTGCTGGAAAGTTGAAGGAAAAATCGTGGGACCATGAAGATTTGAGAGCGGCTCACAATTACATATTGCGTAATCTGGATGAAGTGCACCAATTTGAGAGGTAACTTTGATTATATATACGTTTACATATATATATATATATAACTCGAGATGTTTGTGCAGCATATTTGATAATCTGATCCGCCAAACATACCATGGTTTACAAGAGCATGAGTATGAGTTTTACAAAGAACGTGACTTTGTTGGATGGTTAAAATACTATGTAAGTTCTCTTCAAATGAGTGATATATAAACTAAAACCTTACACTATAGGTTATATAATTAATGTACCATTTGTTTGTATATAGGTGAGAGAGGGCTGTCATCCGGAACAAATACCGCTGTGGCTGCATGAGATTGTGAACTCTCCAATAGGAAATATCACTACAGCACCAATGTACTGTACTCGCGGGTACATTTTCCATACGTACAAGCATGGCATGCGGAAGTCGACCGCAAATTATGGTATTCATGTCCCGGGGGAAATAGAATTCTATGGAGTTTTGCAAGAGATCATCGAGGTCACATACCCAGGAATTATCAACTTGAAATGTATTATATTAAAATGTGATTGGTATGATCCAACACCAGGTCGAGGGGTTCGGAGAAACGAGACGGTAGGTGTCACCGATGTAAATGCAAACCGAAAGTTTTCCAAGTTCGAACCCTTCATCCTTGCATCGCCGGAAGAGCAAGTGTGTTTCATTCCTTATCCTCGAGTTAGGCAAAGACGGGAGACTTGGTTATCGGTCATAAAGGTCAATCCAAGAGGTTATATAGTTGGTTTAGACGATGAAGTGGCCATGCAGCATGATAGAGTTGCAGAAGTTTCAAACCCGAGCGAATCCACATAAAATATCATACACGTTAACCCCGAGAACAGAGAAGTTGAAGACGTCATTGACGATTCAAGTGAAGATGGAGAAGTCGATGAATTCGAAGAGTCTGCGACTGATGAAGAAGAAAGAGAACACAGTGAAAACTCTGACGTATCTGAAAATTCGGATGAAAATGAGGATATTCTTGAGTTTGATTAATTTTAAGTTTTTTCTTTGTATTTTCTTATGTGCTGTATGTTACATATATTGTCACTCCATCGCAAACTTTATACTTACAAGCCGACACAAAATTCATTTCAGTATAACATTTTGAGATTGCAGATGTCTTCTCTATGGTTCCCCACGCCGAGCCAGTTGATGACGGTGATTTTGAGTTTGTTTTAGGGACCCATGCGTTTTCGGCTTCTCTTCTAGATTTGACGTCACCGGGTGGCTTTTTGTTCCAGCCGCCGTCACTGTTGTTTCCGATATCCCCCTAATCGTTCCCGGAACCCCAAGCTGCTTTGTTATCATTTCCCGGTTTGTCATTGGAGTCTAAACCCCAGCTAGACTAGTTTTCGACAGAGGACGAATCGGTGGAAGGCTTTCTAGTGTTTGAATATAGTATTTAAATCCACCCGTCATCATTCTTACCCCATGAAGATCCACCATCATCTTTCTTACCTCACAAAGATTCACCGTCATCCTTCTTACCCCATGTTGATATATCCTCCGTCATCCTTTGTACCACATGTTAGGTTGATCATGTATATATGGATCATCTTCATTCCAGTGGTTAAAAAGACGGTAATATCAACATGGGGTAAGTAGTATGACGGTGGATCTTCTTGAGGTAAGAAAGATGGTGGTGGATCTTCATGGGGTAAGAATGATGACGGTGGATTTAAATAATATAATCAAACACTAAAAAGCCTTCCACCGATTCGTCCTCTCTCGGAATCTGGTATAGCTGGGGTTCTAACTCCAAAGACAAACCGGGAAGTGATAACAAAGCAGTTTGGGGTTCCGGCAACGATCAAGGGGATAGCGGAAACAACAGTGGCCGTGGTTGGAACAAAAAACCACCCGGGGACGTCAAATCTAGCGGAGAATTGCGATGGAATTGCGATGGAAACAAAATTTTTTTGTATCCATCGCAAATCCGTCGCAATGCCGCGATGGAATTGCGATGGATATTAAAAATTTTTGTTTTCCATCGCAAATCCATTGCAAACTTGCGACGACATTGCGATGGATACAAATTAATTTTTTAATCCATCGCAAATCCGGCGCAATTTTGCGATGGAATTGCGAAAGAATTTTAAATTTTTAAGCTTCCATCGCAATTCCGTCGCATATTTACGACGGATTTGCGATGGAAACTAAAGTTTTAGGGTTTAGGGTTTCCTTTGTTTCTTATAACAAGGGGTTTGTGTTTAGGGTATCTTTTTATGTGCTGTATAATTCAAACCTAAAAGCTTTTAAGTAAATAAAAAACATTTCTCTTCAACTAGGTACATATCAAGCTCACTGAAGCTTACGACGTATATAACATTACAAACGGTTTTGTGAAAACACATCGACCATGTACATATATATCTACGAATGTTCAATATCTATATAAATATTCAAATTCATCTACTAATGAACATAAATATTTCATACGTAAAAACTTATTAGTCCGTTATCAAATCCCTAAACCCTAAAACCTAAACCCTAACTTTCCATCGCAAATCCATCGCAAGATTGCGACGGATTTGCGATGGAATGGGCCATTTCCCTCGCAAGTCACTCGCAAGTTCCCGATGGAATTGCGATGGAATGGGCCATTTCCATCGCAAATCCATCGCGAACTTGCGATGAATTTGCGATGAAAATGTATACAACCCTAATTCGAAAACTATTAGGGTTTCCAATCATTCCCTCGCAAACCTATCCCATTTTTTGCGATGGATTTGCGATGAACGACCCCAGTCCATCGCAAATCCATCGCAAAATTTAGGGTTTTCCAACATTTCCCTCGCAAAGCCATCGCAACGTTGCGATGGATTTGCGAGGGACATATATTTTCTATATAATCAGAGCGTCGGGTTTGAGCTTCGCTCAAACCGACCCTTTTTCCCGAAAAAGCCGCAGCCGCTCCGACCCGACCGCCTGCCACCGTCGCCTTCTCCTCTGGTCATCCTCCGCCTCCTTCAGACCCGCCGCCGCCGACAGCCCCATCGTCCTTCCCGCCGGCCGCTCTCTGGTTATCCCGCCGCCGCCTTCATCGCGAACCGAACGCCTCTTCCCGTGGCCGCCTACTTCCTGCCGCCAACCCGACCCGCCGCCGACAGCCCCATCCTTCTTCCCGCCGCCGCCTTCTTCCCTTCCCGCCGGAGACTTCCCGCCGCCGCCGCTCTCTGTTTATCACCTTCAACACAATTTTTTTTTTTTTTTTTTTTTTACGAATTTACAATTTGCTAGATTGTTAGATTGTTAGATTGTTAGAATTAGTTTGTTAGATTGTTAGATAATTAAATTAGATTAGTTATAGTATTTAGAATTTTAGAATGTGATTATATGAGTAGTGTGAGTATATTAGTTAGATTGTTTAATAATTTGTGATTATATTATTTTTAGAATTTTGAATGACAATTTTGAATTTTCCTATTGTTAGATAAAATTAGCTACATGGATTAGTTAGATAATTAGTTTAGGTTAGATTGTTGATTAGTTTCTTTGATGGGGTGATTTCAAAACTACACTTAAACATTTCGGGAATTGCAGATCTACACCCCTCTCACTTTTTAAAATACTTACACCCCATTTTTCCTATATCATCTTTACCATTCAAACATAATCACAAAAATGCCATTAAGTAGACTTCTTTATGAAGTCTACTTTAAATGATAATGTCCACACCAACCTCATCTCCTACACTTATTCAAGAAAATGCCATCCACTTTAATTCATCCAACAACCATTTTCAACCATAATCAAGTTTTTAATGCTTCTTCTTCCCATTTACACCACTTAAATCTCATTCTATTCACTTCTAACCTTCTTATCTACCTTATTTTCTCCCATTTCATCACAAAAAACTCTATATGATACCATTTCCGGTCACCAAGCTCACGGTCACTTATTCAGTTATTGTATGATACCATTTCCGGTCACCAAGCTCACGGCGACGGCTGGGCTTCTCTATTGAAGCTTCAGATAGAAGCAATCCGCCGTAGACGACACCGAAGAGCTCTCTAAGGTGACTTTTCGTTCGTTTTTCGCGAATTTCAAAGCTCCGGCGAGAAGTAGACTTCTTCAAGAAGTCTACTTGTCAACGCGCGGTATAGTTTTGCAATTGACTTTTTGACATTTCGGGCTTGTAGACTTCTTTAAGAAGTCTACATTTTTCCTTTGACAACAAAAAAGTGTGGGTCCCGTTTGTAGACTTCCCTAAGAAGTCTACTCTTCGGAAAAGGTCTAGATTTGCAATTGACCACACGGAGACTTTTGTCTATGAAGTCTACTCAATAAAGTAGACTTCATATTGAAGTCTACTTTGGTAAAAGAAGCCTACTTCTAAAAAGTCAACTTTGGTCAATTGCAAATCTATACCCCTTGATCAGTAGACTTCAGTTGTAGACTTCTCCAAAAAGTCGTGATTTGGTCAATTGCAAATCTATACCCTACAGTAGACTTCCTTATGAAGTCTACATTTAGACTTTACAGAGGAAGTTTACTTTGTTGCTGTTTTTTAAATTCGATATTTGTGCCTAATGACTATCTAATTTTTTTAAAATTTCTTAGACAATAAGTTGTGTTAACCTGTTTACTTGCCTGTGTATCATCTTGACATGCTTAATCATTATATTTAGAAGGAAATCAATCATCTTGTTTTTGTTGGAAAGTAGGTGATTATGTTGTAGACTTCTTACTGATGTCTACTTATTCGATATCTCAACTAATAACGTGTTATCTTCTTTTGCAGAGCAGAAAATGGTGTACGTAGCTGCCGTTTATGGAAAATGGGTCAGGAAAGACGACGGATCCTGGGTTTTTGAAGTTGATGACGGAAAGGGGGGGAGACTGTTCTCACTGAGAGATGGTTTAACCCATGGCGAGCTTGTTGAAATGGCAAAAGATGATTATCGGGTTGATACGAATGTTGACCTTATAGAGATAGCATACCCACTTCCTGCTGATATGCTCTGTCATCTACCCACTGATTCTCCTCCGACGTTTGTAACGAATGATAGGCAAGTTCAAAGTCTGATTGAGCTTAGTAGAGCCCATGTATTACGCTTGTGTGTGTCGAGCCAACAGAGGAATCATGCGAACAACGACGTACCTGGAGATGGTAACGTAGGTCTGGATAGTGAGTGGGGATCATCTTCTAATGATGAGGAGTGGAATTCATATTCAGAAGATGAATGGGAAGTTGATAGGAATGTCAATGGAGATAACAAGTCAAAAACGGATGGGAGTGAAGTTGAGATTGATGACACAGACGCTGATTACAGTATGTTTGGGCGAGTCATAGACGAAGATGAGCGTGAGGAAAAGGTTCCACTTGACGATATCCGGCTTAAAGGGCGTTGTTATCATGATGGAAGACGTTTTGATAAGTATCGGGATGCCGTCATAACCGTCGGCCAGCGTTTTGGAAGCAAGGATGAACTCATGTCTCAGCTGCGATTGATGGCTGTAGTTCACAGAATATTTCAATTTGCCGCTCTTTTCATTTATAGTAAACCGAGATGTAGACTTCTACATGAAGTCTACAATTGAAGTCTACAATCAAAGTCTACTTCGAGTAGCCGGATTTAGTAAGCCCGCCGATTTTTTCCCAGAATATTTCAATTTGCCGCTCTTTTAATTTATAGTAAACAGAGAAGTAGACTTCTACATGAAGTCTACAAATGAAGTCTACAATCAAAGTCTACTTCGAGTAGCCGGATTTTAGTAAGCCCGCAGATTTTTTCCCAGATTATTTCAATTTGCCGCTCTTTTAATTTATATTGTAGACTTCATTCCGAAGTCTACAAACAAAGTCTACGATTGAAGTCTTAAAAACGTGGAAAATGCACGAAATATAAATAGACCCTCGAAATGGGGTTTAGGGTACCAAATATTCGACGGGATCCTACATTACATATAACTAGCATCATTTTCAAACAACCAAACCCTAAACCCTAAACCAAAATATGGTCATGCAACCACAGACGATCAATCCTGCAAGGACAAGCCCAATGATGATGCTCAGTTCCACTATGCTGTCCCGCTTCTTCTCCATAAGAGCTAGCTGTTTCAGTTGAGCTAGCTCTGCCTCAATCCGATCAGCAACTCTGAGGACACGAATGCAATCTCCTTGGTTGTCAGTAGCACGTCGCAGCAGAATGAATTCCTCCATCATAGCCTTATCCCACCACTTTAGTAGATGCATGTTATCAACATCCTATAAAAACACAATAATGGAACTTAAAGATATTTGTACATTTAGACACCAAACAAAACAGCACACCACCATTACATTTACCTTGTAATCTTTGCATCCGAAGAACATTCTACCCGGATAGGCATCTGTGTTGTCCATTGTTTTCATCATTGTCCGCAACCCACAATAGCATAAATTAGGAATTCCATAGTCTCGGGTGGTGGAGCTCACATCTGGTTCATCCCCACTGCACAATCTCACAGAGCTACTTGAAGGTTGACTGTAGCTGTATCGCCCCATTCCTGTGTCCAATAAGACAGGTACCCAGACCGAAATTAGCTTCCCACATGCATAATTTTTTTGAAAATAAAAGTATTGCATACTAACGCTCACCTGTTAGCGGGTTCTATCACAGATCTGGATCCGAAAGTAGGAGAGAGAGGCCTGACAGACCTTTCCACCAACAAGAAATCAGATATTTAGTTCGGGTATAGAAGAAGAAGAAGAAGACATGATGACGATGGAAGAACGAGAACAACGTGGACCGCTTACCACAAAGACGACGCACACGGCGATGGAGGATGAGGGGACCAGAGAGAGAAGCTGCGCCGTTTTAGAGAGATAAATGAGATTGGATTTATCGAAATTAGGGTTACACCCTCTATATATATGAAGGGGCTCATTCCGGTTTACTTTAAAATTCTGGTTTTGTATACTTCTTAGAGAAATCTACATAGGAAGTCTACAAACGAAGTCTGCCATACCCTAAACACTAAATCGAATGTTTTACATAAAAACTTATAGCATAGATTAGTTTTCTTTGCATATACACAATCTACACTATAAACAACAAAAATATATGAACCTTAAATGATTAGACAACATGTAAACTTTGTTTTCAAAATTTTTTTGTCTAAATCCTAACAATTTATACTACCAAACCCTAATCTTCAAACCTATACTCTATCCTTGTTGGACCAAATACTCATGAAACTTATAAACTTATACATTTTACTGAGTTTGTATTTTGTATAGATGACATTTGTATTTACTTAGATTACTGACAAAAAATTCTTGGAAAAATATTTTAAATAAATTTTAAAATTAAAATTTAAGATTTTGTAATTTAGTATACTTCATGTGTAGACTTCTCTTCAGATTTCTAGGTTTGTGTTGTGACTTACTTTGTCTTTGTTGTACTTAGGGTAATTCATTTATAAGCAAAATTATTTTTAAAAGATGTCAAACTTTAATGTCTTATTTATGTATAATTTGTTTGGTTTAAATATTTTTCTTTAATTTTATAATTTAAATTTAAGATTTTAAGGCGTTGTAGACTTCGTTTAGAAGTCTACTTTACGTAAACTTCTTATGTAGACTTCGCCACCATGGGTAAAATGGTCATTTCGACACTCGTTTATTGTTTGTTCATAAAAGAGCAAATGATCATTTTACACCCCTTAGGGTATACTTTTGGTTAAAAAGTCATATTGGGTATACTTTTTAAAAAAAAAAAATGTTTGGGTACATAAAATGAAATTCCCCCTTCTTTGATTGTTAGATAATTAAATTAGATTAGTGTTTAGAATTTAGAATTTTAGAATGTCATTATATTACTAATGTGATTATATTTGATAGAGTGTTTGGAAATGTGATTATCATAGTTTAGAATTTAGAATTTTCTGAACTATTTAAGTTTCTAGAATTTAATTTGTTGATGTAACATTAGATTAGTTTTAGTATTGTTTTATTTTAATGTTATAGTACTTTTTATATAATTGTGTGATTATTAGAATAATTTTTAATTATTAGTGTATTTTTTATTTTTATTTGTACAATTATTATTGTTCCTTTTAATTTTACTTTTTAAATTTATTGCAGATGGAGCAACAAAACACTTACCAGGACTTCCTGAGTCAGGGAGGATCCGGGGGCCGTGCTGGTTCCGGGGGTTCCCGTGGTGGTCGTTCCATACTTCCATTCACGTGAGGAGTCACGGCCACCCTGCTAGTAGTTCCCATGGTTCTACGGGACGGGAGCAGCAGCAGCGGGTACGGTCTCGGTCTCCTTCCCCACCACGTCAGCCAGCCGCAGTTGAGGCCGCGGTTGAGGCCGCTAGAGCCCCATTTTATGCGGCCATGAGGCAGATTTTAGAGGAGCCCGGTCATGATCTCCTCCCGCATCTTCATCCACACCGCCCACCGAGAACTTTATGGTATGTAATTATTAATTTTTATTAGTTTTGGTTTAATTTTATATTGTACAATTTAAAATGTTAAAGTTTATTGTTTTCTTTTTAAGGTTCTCTCATGATTCGTCCGTAGCTTCAGCAGTTACAGAAATATTTGAAAAAGATTACCAAGATCCTTTTGCCCGGTGGAAGGATGTGAAGGAACCTGTTCTTCAACGTTGGTTCTTTACTTTTGCTGTAAGTTTTTGTGGTATTTTTTTATTAATTTTTAAAAATATTTTCTTATTCATGATCACTAACATTATATTATTTTTTTCTGATTTTTTTTTTTAAAGCGCAAGTATCACTGGGAGTCTGGCATTACCGAAAGGGTTTACAAGGAATTCTGCGCCAAAGTCCACGATCGGTTACCCGATATGGTACATCGATGGAAGAAGTCGTGGTTGGCGAAGGGTGATGCTGCCAGGCCACTTCACTTTGATCAGAATGTGTGGGATGCCTTGGTTGCTTACTGGTTGGATCCCGATCACCAGAAACGGAGTGACAACAGTAAGTCCGCTCGAGGGAAGAGTAAAAATTCTAAACATCGATCCGGCCGAACTTCTTACGTAGCCCGCGGCCGAATGCTTGTAAGTTTTTTTCTATTTATTTTTTAACAATTTTTTTGTACCATTTCTAATTCTTATCGTTTTTATGAAATCAAAAATTATTTTATAGGCTGAGGAACAAGGGGAATCAGAGACGGATTTGCTGGCAGTTCCCGCGTATGCCAAACGGAATCCGGATGGCACTTTCCTGGATGACTATTCTGAGGAGCTCTACAACGACGTTAACTCAAAACTGCAAGAGTTGACTCAGAATAATGATCCCGATAGCGTCGCTTCTGGTACTTCCGTGGCCGCGAAGAACAAGGTTTTTGTTCAGGTAAATTTGTATCATTATTTTAGTTTAAATTATCTTTATTCTTATGTATATTGTTGGCTTCTTCATTTCAATGTTTTTTTTGGTTTTTCAGTCCGCTCCCCGTAGAAAGGAGAAGATTTGGGGGGTTGGTTCTCTTCAATCCCAAATCGATCTGGGGAGCGGTTATGTTTGCGGTTCCGCTTCGAGTCAGTTCCCGGATCCGAACGAGGTTGCTGTGTTGAAGGAGAAAATTGACTGCAACAAAGACGGAATTGACTACAACGAAGACGAAGGTTGCGGCGTTCGAAGAGATGTTCGACTACTTGGGCAACTCGGATCCGAAGCTCAAGGAGATTATGAGCCGTTTGCGTCAAAACCAGCAGCAAACCGAGGGCGGAAACAGCAGAACCGGCGGATCGGGTGATGACAGACCCAGTGGACCATCCGTCGATTTTTAGTTTTTCGTTTTATTGTTTTATTGTGATTTTGATGAATATTTTTGTTTAATGATATTTGAATTAAAATTAAATTTAATTAAATTATGATTTTCAAAATTTTTTAATTTATTTATTTATTAAATAAAAAAAATTAAAAAAACAATTTAATAATTAAAAAAATTAAAAATAAAAAATTAAAAACTTGCGACGGAATCGAATCCATCGCAAGTTTGCGACGGAATAGAATCCATCGCAAGTTTGCGATGGAATATAATCCCTCGCAAGTTTGCGACGGAATAGAATCCCTCGCAAGTTTGCAACGGAATAGAATCCATCGCAAGTTTGCGATGGAATATAATCCCTCGCAAACTTGCGACGGAATCAATTCCATCGCATGTTTGCGATGAATTGCGATGGACCGTATTCCCTCGCAAACTTGCGACGGAGATATATCCATCGCAAGTTTGCGACGGATTGTACTCTCTCGCAAATCGATCGCCAAATTGCGACTGAATAAATATGTCCGTAAATCCGTCGCAAATTTGCGATAGAATTATTTCCCTCGCAAATTTGCGACGGATAAGCTTCCTCGCAAATCTGCGACGGAGTTGCGACGGAAAAGTCATTGCGAATGACTATTTGCGACGGAATTGCGACGGGAATTTCCGTCGCAAATGGCCTATATTTCTTGTAGTGAGAGGATGATGAGACTAGGAATTTGATTTTGGCCATCTTGTTGTGGCTAGCAAGGAATTCATTATGTTAGGATGTTAGTTTCATTTTAATAATGTAGCAAATCTGGTGTTGGTTGCTTACTCTTTATTGGTTTTTATTGGTTATTGGTTATTCGTTGAACGGTTTATTTATGATTAATATTATTGATTTCTTTTGAGAATTTCCGCATTGATAATTTAAAAAAAAAAAAAAAAAGCTTGGTTGTTTCAATGATTATCACCGGTGAAGAAAATGGCTGTTGTTACCAATAGGTTAGATGGATTGATTGACTTTTATATTAGCTTATAACGCGGAATAGAACATCACTACCCGAGTTCCATCTCCTAGACAGTCACATCCCGTTGGATCACAACCCACACGAGTTTTGTCTCCCAGATGGTCACATCCCGGGCTGTCTATTCCATACGTCCTTCTCCTCACACACCAAAGAACGTAAAGATCATGCTAAACACGAATACATGATCCTAGTTCCAAAACTCACACACAAGGAACGTAAGTACGTGACCTGCCCTCGTGGAACTCACCTTACGTCCTTCCCGGCATTGTGTGACATAACCTCTTGTTATTCACCACTAGCCCTTGGTACAACATTCATTGTTCGCCATCCTACACTGAACATCGTGGGGTCTAAGACCCTACTCAGCCTCCTCTATGCATCCGCGAGTGCAATATGCTGCCAAAGACATACACATTTAACACACCCTTGGACTGCATAAGGTTTAGCCTTTCTTTGCACCCACCACCACATGTTCGACACAGTATGTGGCATAACCTCTTGTTATCCAACATACTTGTACTAAGTGTAGCGATGCAACACATGCCATGTCCACCGAACCATTTTCATAAGAACCTTAACACAGTGAATCACGTCACTTGTGTTAGTCTTAAGAAAATACATAATTATTCAACAAAGATACTTGAATAATCATGTCACAACCTCATAGCATCAACATGCAATAGGTTACACAGAAACCGCTCTAAGTGTTCTTCATCCCTGCACTAAAATCCGTTAGTTCATGACAACACTTAGGCGTTTCTCTCCTTCCCTACACCTAGTCAAATCACACACAAGCATCTCTACTATGCTTTCACTACCTCACATATATCACACAACATGCAATCAATCACAAGGAACAACAACCCATGTTTTCCTTGGATCCGAACATGCATGCAACCACATCGGTTTAACCGAAGTTAAAACCGCCAACCACACAAAGTATAACGTTAGCCTCCTTGCTTAACGTACATACTTCCTGCAACCACAAAGTTAGTATAACACATACTAACAACCGCCACACAATATGCATGCACCTAATCAAAAGAAACCTACAAGTTTCTACTTGATTCTACATGCATCACACAAACATAGCTACTCTCGGAGCTATCATCGAAAACTCACCAAAACCGCTTAATGAACAGCCTACCCTTCACCACTAGCTACGCCTCACACCACCAAGCTATTCTCACTCTTAAGCTTTCTCTCCAAAGCTTCTCTACTCTCACTCACACTTAAAGAAAAGATTTCACACTCTTTTCTCTCTTAACTCTCTCTTGCTCGGTTTTAAGGCAAAGGAGCAAAACAAGGAATGGTAAATGGAAGCACAAGGGGTCAGGAGGCTCTATTTATAGGCAAGTGAGGGTGATTGACGGTCCAATACCGTCCAGACACTTTCACAGACAAATGGCGAGGTTTCCTTCACATGCGGAGGAGCAAGCCTTAAACCGGCGACACCTCGTGCTGGCCTAAAGGCTAGCTTCCTCCATGGGCGCCACACACCTGGGATAGCTTGCCCTGCTCGTTCCCAAGCCAACACCTCCAGCAAGTAGCTTCAACTGGTCAGCAAGTAGCTTTAAGGAGTCACACACCTAAGCTAGCTTCCCATGCTCACTCCCACGCCAACACCTCAAGCAAATAGCTTCAAGGAGTCACACACCTAGGCTAGCTTGCCATGCTCCTTCCCAAGCCAACACCTCCAGCAAGTAGCTTCAACAAGTCAGCAAGTAGCTTTAAGGAGTCACACACCTAAGAAACTCTCTTGGTGTGACATATGTCCTCATTTAACTTTCAACCAATCATAGGATGACATGTGTATTTTAACACATGTGGGGATAGGTTTCCCCAACCAATCCGTCCCACTCTCCATCCGGACCACGATCGCTTCCCGTTCTTCGTCCGTACCGCGATCGCATCCCACACTCGATCCGTACCGCGATCTTGCACATCCAACGATCGTCCCGCGGTCAATAATTTTTATCCGTGGCTATCCTTACGTGCTGACCTTCCCATGACCATTTCTCACCTAGGTCACGTCCCTATCACTTCGCTTGATAGTCGGCCATACTCAGTTCCTCCGAGTCGTTACCCGATCATCGATATAAGCTTCCCACCCTTCGGCATAGCCATCAGGCGGTAAAACTCATATCTCAAGATCCGCTCGTCCAAATCAACTTCTGTCTCGACCAGATGGTTTGTTTTGGGCTCTTCTTGTTGTCCCCAAGTTTTCATCTCATTCGGACCACGTTTGGTCAGTCGGCTCTTCTTCCCACTCGATCGAGCTCTTGTCCGTCTTTACCCGGATCGACCGTACCGTCCCATAACGGTTTCTCCCGTTCTATCTTCAATTCTACTCGTTCGTCTTCAAATGTTCTTCGACCGAAACACTCTATATGATCTCTGGATCCTCTCCAATATGATCATCAGTCATAATCTCTCATCCCACTTCAGGGTTACTACATTCTCCCCCACTTATAAGAATTCGTCCCCGAATTCTACACCAAAGCCTTCCATGATCGCCACAGAGAAAACTCTTTACCACCTTTTGTATACTTTCTGTAGGCTCTTCATGATACCACCTTCTAGGTATCCTTTGTGGTCACCACCGTCTGTTTACCACCATTCGGTCCTTACATTGATTCTCGACTCCATATCTTGCCGTTGTAACCTCCTTGTTACAAGCATCTTTTTCTCACCTTTTCTTCTTCTCCACTTATGCTTGTGCTTTAGTATCAAGGTCTCAGAGTATGGTTTATGATCATGCTTATGAAATCGAGAGTTTTCAAAACGTTTTCAATGTTTTATCGAGTCAAAACGTGTCGCAAAATACACCATTAGGAATCCGGTACGTCCAAGCTTAGTTAGTAAGTGGAATAGGATCTTACCTTATTTGTTGTGAATGGTGGTGTAGTTGTGCAGGTTGTAAGATGGGACACAGGATGAGAGATTGGATAAGGAGATGGGGTCAGGGAGGATCGGATGATAGTGAGATTTGCAACAGTGAAGTTGTGGTGATATCCTCATCGAGTGGCTCGAGTTCGAGCAATGATGGTTCCAGTGAGGGAACGAATGGTTCAGAGTATGTGATGGTGGGAGACTCGGACACGTCAGTAGAGACGGATCTGAGTGAGGTGAGCTTTGGGTCGACTGTTTGTACGGAGTCGAATCATTTCTCGAGTTTGAATATTGGAGGAGGTGTGGAGGCAGACGTGCCATCACCATATGGAGCTACGGAAGCGGTCTACCAAGTTGATATGGTGGCCATACCGACGAGGTACGAGGATGTGGAGATCCTAGTGCCGTCTACGGTGATCATCGAGATTTTTTTCGATGATACTTCGACAAACCCATGGGATGAAGGGAGCCCGCAACAGGTTTTGCCGGAGATACCGATGCCTCATGTCTATGTTTCGGGATATGGAGTGCATCCGTACATGCCGAGTGAGGAGATGTTAGACTTGTATGGGCAACCCTTTGCCATACCAAGTCCGGTGTACAACCCAAGTCAAGAGGAGAACTAGACGGTTCAAGGAGAATCAAACGCGGTGACCCAAAGTCCTTTCGAGGAGGCAGTTCCATATTATGGAAGGCCTATAGCATATCTTGATCCAGAAGCAACCATAGCTTACTTTTGGAAAGATTGGGATCGTGACGCTCAGCATGGAGGTCCGATCGATCCACAACTGACGGGAGAAGATGGAACTAGTGAAGGGATGCTACCAGCCATAGCAAACCTTGCTACGTTCTTTGGAATTCAAGTTGAAGGAGAGCCGGCAAACCAAGAAGTTCCGGCAATAGACCCAAATAATGAAGTGGTGGAAGAGCGAGTTCCGGTGGAGGACCCGAACCAAGTTGAGACGGTGAACCACGTTGAGGTGGGGTGGGAAGCCAAGTGGTGGAAGAGAATCCAAACCAAGATGGTGAGGATACAAACCGAGTTGAGGTGGAACATCATGACGATGATGAGAAGGAAAATATGAACCGTGAGGAGGCGGTAGCTGAGAGTGAGACTCCAGCAATATGGGAAATGGGAAGTTCCTCGGGAAGAAGGCCCGCGGGAAGACTTTGTTTCCGATCTCAAGCGAGAAAGAGAGTTCCGGTTCCGGAAAGGGCATCAATGCCTTGTCGTGTGTGTGGAGGACATGGGCATTACACTCATGCCTGTCCGAATTAAAGGCAAGGTAGGCCTTTGAGGAGGAACCAAATAATGTGTTATTCATGCGGAATGCGAGGACACTATGCGACATCCTGCCCTGGGACCCCAACGCTATCTCCATCGCCCTTATCTTGAACCAGTGCACGGAGGCCCTCAGGAAGGCGTGGTAGAAACGCTGGTTAAGTGTGAAACCCCAACCATAAACCAGAGAACGAGGTATGTGTGGGTTTTAACTTTACCTCGTTGTGTGAGATTGATTGCTTGTGTGTGATAGCGTAATTTCAATCTCTGAGTAGAGTAGAATATAGTGTGGTGAAAGCTATAGTTCTCTCTGTTGATTGCTTGCATGGTAGTCTAGCATAATAGCAATTGTGGTGTAGGGTGGAACATAGTGTGGTGAAATCTATGGTTCCATCCCTGTTTGTGTGAGCGATCATGGCGAAAGCTATGGATCGGTTTGAGTGTGCTTGGTCAAGAACATAGTGTGATGAACGCTATGGTTCTTTTCCTTGCTGTGTGAGTAGGACATGGTGTGGTAAAATCCATGGTCCTGTTGTGTGATAGAGTAAAGATCGGGGAGATCTTTGGAGACATCTTCGGATGTTTCTCTCGGTAGTGTGTGGTAACGTTTCTGTGGAAGAGAAACGTTAAGATTAGAGTTAGAAGGACTGTGGAGAGTCCATAGAACCCTTGAGTGTGTGAAGGTCGGTGTGTGTATGTCGAGTTGGACTGAGGAGAAGGAAATCCTGTAGTCACTCGGTTGGGTTTGCTGGAAGTGTTAGGAAAAACCTAACCTTAAGTAGACCTTGGAATGGGAGGCAAGGCAGTGAGGAAGGCAGTGAGGTGAAACGTGAGCGGTGAGGAGGAGAAATTGGTTTAGACGAGGAGGTCTACCAATATGGGTCTCAGAGAGACCGGGCGAATGTGAATATTGATTTGGACAAACTTGTCGATCAATATGGACCTTGGAGAGGTCAATGAATGGAGAATATTGGTTTGACATCGAGGTCAACCAATGGAGATCTATGGAGAGATCAATCGGAAAGGAGGGCGTGTGTGAGACACAAACTCAAGACGTGTGTGAGACAGATGAGGATGATCAAGAATCAGTACATAACTTGATCTGATCCTCGCAGCGTGCAAGCTTCTAGGAGAGAAGTGCTGCAAAAGTATGACCATATCAAGAGTTGATATGTGATCAAGGTGTGATGAAGAATGCTTGTGTCATGGCCGGTACATGGTGGTATGAGACCTTGATACTAAAGCACAAGCATAAGTGGAGAAGAAGAAAAGGTGAGAAGGTAGACGCTTGTAACAAGGAGGTTACAATAGCAAGATATGGAGTCGAGAATCGGTGTAAGGACCGAATGGTGGTACACAGACGGTGGTCACCACAAAGGATACCTAGAAGGTGGTATCATGAAGAGCCTACAGAAAGTGTACAAAAGGTGGTAAAGTGTTTTCTGTGGCGATCATGGAAGGCTTTGGTGTAGAATTCGGGGACGAATTCTTATAAGTGGGGGAGAATGTAGTAACCTTGAAGTGGGATGAGAGATTATGACTGATGATCATATTTGAGAGGATCCAGAGATCATATAGAGTGTTTCGGTAGAAGAACATTTGAAGACGAACAAGTAGAATTGAAGATAGAACGGGAGAAACCGTTATGGGACGGTACGGTCGATCCGGGTAAAGACGGACAAGAGCTCGATCGAGTGGGAAGAAGAGCCGACTGACTAAACGTGGTCCGAATGAGATAAACACTTGGGGACAACAAGAAGACCCCAAAACAAACCATCTGGTCGAGACAGAAGTTGATTTGGACGAGCGGATCTTGAGATATGAGTTTTACCGCCTGATGTCTATGCCGAAGGGTGGGAAGCTTATATCGATGATCAAGTAACGACTCGGAGGAACTGAGTATGGCCGACTATCAAGCGAAGTGATAGGGACGTGACCAAGGTGAGAAATGGTCATGGGAAGGTCAGCACGTAAGGATAGCGACGGATAAAAATTATTGACCGCGGGACGATCGTTGGATGTGCACGATCGCGGTACGGATCGAGTGTGGGATGCGATCGCGGTACGGACGAAGAACGGGACACGATCGTGGTCCGGATGGAGAGTGGGATGGATTGGTTGGGGAAACCTATCCCCACATGTGTTAAAATACACATGTCATCCTATGATTGGTTGAAAGTTAAATGAGGACATATGTCACACCAAGAGAGTTTTTTAGGTGTGTGACTCCTTAAAGCTACTTGCTGACTTGTTGAAGCTACTTGCTGGAGGTGTTGGCTTGGGAAGGAGCAGGGAAAGCTATCCCAGGTATGTGGCGCCCATGGAGGAAGCTAGCCCTTAAGCCAGCACGAGGTGTCGCCGGTTTAAGGCTTGCTCCTTCGCATGTGAAGGAAACCTCGCCATTTGTCTGTGAAAGTGTCTGGACGGTATTGGACCGTCAATCACCCTCACTTGCCTATAAATAGAGCCTCCTGACCCCTTGTGCTTCCATTTACCATTCCTTGTTTTGCTCCTTTGCCTTAAAACCGAGCAAGAGAGAGCTAAGAGAGAAAAGAGTGTGAAATCTTTTCTTTAAGTGTGAGTGAGAGTATAGAAGCTTTGGAGAGAAAGCTTAAGAGTGAGAATAGCTTGGTGGTGTGAGGCGTAGTGAAAACGAGGATTTTAGAGTCTTACAACTAAACCAAAGCCTTGTCATGTCATTGTAGGAATTTGGGTGTCAATCCAAATGGAGATTTATGCTAAACGGAATGCAAAGAAGAGCTCAACTTCAAGTATTTAAGAGTTTTTGAAGTTATGTAACCAAAGATTGAAACTTTAAATGAAAGATGATTTAAAACCGAATAAAAATGCAAACTTGACAACAAAGGGGAAAAAGCGAAGTCCTTCGGATGAGATTTGGTCGAGGTAGCTTCAGCTCTAGAGATCTTCTTCCGATCTGGACAAGTCTCAGGCTTTGTGCCTAGATTTTGTGTAAACCAGCCACTCTCGTGGTCAGGTCGCTTTGTTTCTTGTTTCTCCAAAGCCAGTTCTCACTGGTGGACAAAAAGGAACAAGCTCTAAGACAAGACTAATCTAAACTGGCACAAGAGATGTCCCAACATCCAATCCCTTAGGTCGGGAACACCTCCTTCCCCAGCTAACTCTCTTAGACATAAACGCAAACACCTTCTGGGTGTGCTAGCCTAGATTCCCAGCTCCAAATGATCAGAGAGGAACCAAGAGTTGACACTTTATCTGGGGAAAAGCTGGTCAAGCCAGAGAAGAGAAAGAGATCAACAAGGAGGTAAAACTGCCATCTCCCTTATCTCCCCCTTTGGACTCCTAGATGACTACTCGCTACTCATACCCGAATCACAAGAAAGGGAAATAAGCAAGCTTGAAATCATACCATAAACAAGATTAAGAACTTAAAATATTTCTTGATTCAAAGTGTCAAGCTTACAAAGGAACTGTGTCCTTGTTTTAAGAGAAACGATTACAAGATAAGATATGCCTAAAAAATTAGGTCTTTGAGTTTAAATAAGGGAAGGAGAAAGTGGCTTCAGTCAACATTTCCAGCTTTGACTTCGCAGCTACACGTGCCTTGAGCAAACTCCTCAATGCTCTGTTTCTTCGTGCTCAAGGCTCTGTTTTCTCTATTCTCCTCCGCGCACTTGCTAGCTCCGATCACCTTTCGTCTGCTTCTAGCCGCCTTGCTGCTCTGTCCTCCCTCCTTAGGCTCCGAATACCTGATAGATGCAACCCCAAATGCAATGGTTGTGCAGAATGCAAGTCTAAGAGCTACATGATTCTAAGGAGATGAAATCTCCACTTAATGCATGAAATGCGACTCAAATGTACAAGGAACTATGCAATGAATTGGTCCTAAGGACATGCAGTTGACGGATTCATCAACACCCCCACACTTAGTCCTTGCTTGCCCTCAAGCAAACTAAAACCAAATGCAAGAGTGTCGAATTGAGCAAATCAGCCGAGAGAGAACCGAGAAGAGGAGTCAAGTCAACATCCTAGTTCCAAGGACTAAAGCGCAAGTGAGGTTCCTTACTCCACAAATCTTAACCGCACCCTTAGATTACAATCAATGACATCTAGCTCAACCTAAGCATGCATTCAAATACTCCACTCCTTTTGACATTCATTAAAAGCATAAAACCGTGAATAAAAACTCATGCAAGTCAAGCTTACTCGTTTGGCTAAGGGAAAAGGGAGCAAATGCAAATAATATGCGCTAAAGTCAACCAAAATAAGGAAGGGTTCTCTCAAAATTATGTGAAAAAGCTTTGGCATAATGCTAAAGGCGAGAGCCAACTGATAGGTACAAGGACAAATGATCATCTACCCTTAGCACCTCAACTGAATTCCCGGATCCCGAATAAAGAACAACTCAAAGCCCTCCTAACTCTACCCCTTTTTTTCTTTTTCATTGGAACTGACTCTCTCTCTTTTTTTTTTTTTTTTTTTTTTTTTTTTTTTTTTTTTTTTTTCAAGAGCTTTTCGCTTTTGGCAACTAACTTTTCTCCTAAAGCTTTTTGCTTAGCACTAGAGATTTGGTCTACAAACTTTTCTTTTCTTTTCCCGCCCTAACCCATCTTGCTTTAACTCTTTTTCTTCTTTTATGATGGGGGCTAAACTTATGAGCACCTAGACCAAGCTCCATAATTATCAACACTTGTGCTGCCTTTTTCTGCTCTAAACTTTTCTTCCTTCATTTTTCCAAAGACCCCCAACCCGAGAAATTCCCAAACCCGATCCTAGCCTAGTCTGGCCCAAAAAGCGTGGACCAGGATCTACATGATCATCTATCCTTGTCGGCTCAAGTCCTAACACTTTATGCTAGGCTTTTCGAAAGAGGCCTCTCAATCACACAAGAATAACGTTTGGCTCGAAGGAAAGGATAGGTTAAGGGAGGGGAGTTCTACCTGAATCATCATAGATGGATAAACAATGCGCAAAGATGATTCAAGTTTGTATAATCCACGAGCAATATTTAACAGGCATGAGCATGATAATTTAAAGATCAGATTAGGTTTCACTTAAGCAAGGAGTGGATTCAAATCAAAACAAGTGCATTCGGTCTTACTAAGACAATCATGATGCTTTCTAAAGGCGCGGTTCTATTCTACTATTCGAGATCAGTCAAGTGCGCCAAACAACTTAGAACTAGGGTGTTGAATCAATTCCGCAACTCAACAAATCTTCTCAACCTAATTGCTCAAATGCGAAATGAACCTAAACTATATGCTCTGTTTTTGGATTTTTTTTTTTTTTTTTTTTTTTATGAAAAATTAATGCGATTTTTCTACATGATGCAATTGCATGAGACTCAAGTATGCTAACATAAAATAAGAACATAAAACACATCATCAAATACCATTGACTTTCTCCCCCACACTTAATTCACACGGTCCCTTGTGTGATAAAAAGGAAGAGGAGAAGATCAAAGCGAAGTGAGGAATGAAAACAAAATGAGAATGCATGCTATTTACATAGTTTGGGGTTGTACCATCTTAGGAATCGGAGGAGCTTGAGGTGTCCGGAGAGCTTGAGGTGTCCGGAGAGCTTGAAGCCTTTCTCTTGCGGCTAGACTGAGCACTCTGATAGGTGGATTGAGCTTCTTCTTGCTCCTTGCGCTGCTCGTTCTGCGGCGTCTTTTGTTGCTCATCTTGCTGTTTGGAGGACGAGCTACGAGATTTGCTCTTTGCACCTGTTAGCTCCTCGATTTGCTTCGCCATTTTTTGGACAGTTTTGAGGAGGCTCTTGATTGCCTTGTCTTGGAATTTGTTCCAGGACTTGAGCGTGTTGATGCTGGACAGAGCGGTGTTCGCAGCGGACTTCCTCCCTTTGATCTCATGGTCTTCGAAAAAGAAGTTATGTGTCTCGTATGCGGCCATGAGCTTGCCATCGCTCTCATTATCTGCCGTTCTCTCTGCTTCTCCTGATCGTGGTGGCGCTTCCCATTCGGCCTGTTGCTGGGCTCCTATAGTAGGGTCATAGAGCGAGACGAATGGAGGCTCGAAGTCCACGTTTTCCCTGACGGTGATATCGGTCATTTCCCTGTTCGGCAAAAGGACTCCCGCCAGGTTCCATTCGAACTCCCTGAAGGCGAACTGGTAGTTGTGCCTTCCCCCGACCGCTGTCCTCGAATGTAAGTCGTTTTGCGCAGATACTTGACGTCCATAAGGAGAGGGCTCGCGGTTGGTTTCCCCAGTTCGATCCCGCAGTGAACCAGAATTGGAGTTATTAGTCCACCACAGCTGATCTGTCCACTTCCGGCTTTGTTAATCTTCTCCAGCATTAGGGCGTAATCCCGAATGTTCAGAAAACTCTGGAGGAGATAGGTCGCCATGCTCATATCTGTCAAGTCCCCTCGCATAGCCGTTCCATCATCCAGTGTGACCAGCCGGTCCACCATGCTGCTGTCGAGGAGCACCAACTCCCTCTCCAGCACATTTCCAAAGTCTCTCCTCGCATAAACAGTGTGTGCGAGGGCTTTGTGGACGTATCTGAGAACAGGGTTCCTGATGTGGGTGCTCTTTGCTGTGGTCGACTTGAATTCGCCAATGCCAATCATCTTCCAAAACCCTTGGAGCTCTTCTGGTGGTGTGTCTGGGGCCTCTGCTCTGCCGTCTCTGTTGTGGAAGCCAAGAACATCCTCAAGGTCCCTGAAACTCATTCGGTACTTCTTCTTGTTCACCCGGAAAGAGAAACGGCCGCTTCCATTTCCTGCTGGGGTCACTTTGCCTGGCTCATAGAAGTTGACTTTCAGAGTGGAGAGAAAGCTGACGGTTTCCTCTTGATAAGCAGGATAGGGCGTCGTCATGAGCTTTGTTAGTTCCATGTGCTCGAAGAGTGCGGCGCAGTCTTCATAGATCCCCAGTTCCACCATTGTCCGGATGTCCGGGTATCTCGTTCCGACGAAGGGCATCTTTTCGAGGATGGCCTTGTAGTCTTTCGAGGTGAGTCTGGCGGAGGAGAGTTTCTTTTGGCTGCGGGAGCCTTCCCCCACTGCCACCTTCTTTCCTTCCGCCTTCTCGCTTGCGGCTTTGGAGATCGTGCCTCTCGTGTTCACCATCTTCTCTGTAAGAGCAAATTCAAACCTCACAGACACTAGTTAGTCTCTTGTCCCAGATTAAAGAAACAAAAAAAAAAAATACAAATGAGGGGAACAAAAACAGAGAGGGTAAGCTAAAGATAGACGAATCGGAAATCTAAGCAACAGCATCCTCGGCTATAAAGTATCCGAAAAACAGAGACATGCAAGTGAAAACCCAAATCCGATCCAATCATCCCTCACGTTCCCTAATCAAATCTTCTCAACCTAAGTTGCGGAAATCAAGCCAATTGAAAGATGGAAGAGCTATTACCGTAAAGAAGCAGGCTAATCAACTTGAAAATGGAGAGAAAAGAACGAAAAACTCAGGGAGAAGAAGATTTGATTTTTTTTTTTTTTTTTTTTTTTTTTGTTGTTGATGGGAGAGTGAAAGTTGCGTGAGGGAAGTTTAGAAGAAAAGGGTTGCGGATTTTAAGAAGGTAAAGTGGGAGAGAGAGAGCGAAGAAAATGGGCGGACGGGAAGGGAACCGTTGTCCAATCAGAAACCGTCAGTTCACTGCCCAACCGCCTGCTTTCTCTCTCTTACTTTCTTGCTCACGCAAAACCCTATATATTTATCATCTTTTCTTTTTTTTTTTTTATTCAAAAATCGGAGATTTCAAAAATGGGCTTTTGAAAACGAGTTAGTGGGCTTACCTGGCAACGGTTATGAAATAACAAGATCGTACTTTTTATTTCTTTTTAATAACCGTTGCTTTAATCCTCCTGAGCAGATTGATCAAGCTGCTCGTCCGGCTGACTGAAAACCTTCTTCTCCCTCACCTGAGAAAAAAAACTAGAACAAGCATAAATTATGAAAATAAATATTTACAAGGATAGACATGGGACTTCCTCCCAAGTGAGCTTGTTTTGAGTCCCAGAGCTTGACTTTTTACATCTTTTAGGCTGGTCGGGGATCACAGAGTGGAGTTGAAACTCCTTCTCCCAGTGTCTCGTTGCCTAAGTACGGTTTGAGCCTCTGCCCATTCACGGTGAACTCTTCCCCATTCTGATTCAGCAATGTGACAGCTCCGTAGGGCAAGACTTCTTTTATCTTAAACGGACCAGACCACCTTGACTTGAGCTTTCCTGGAAACAGCTTGAGCCTGGAATTAAAAAGCAAGACATTGTTTCCCTCCTTGAAAGTCCTTGGCAGGATCTTTTTGTCGTGAAAGGCTTTGGTCCGTTCCTTGTATACTTTTGAGCTCTCGTACGCGTCAAGCCTTATTTCCTCGAGTTCGTGCAGGTTTATCTCTCTCTTCTCCTGAGCTGTCTGGATGTCAAAGTTTAGCAGCTTAACTGCCCAAAGGGCCTTGTACTTTAGTTCCACAGGGAGATGGCAAGATTTCCCATATAAGAGCTGGAAAGGAGTCCGTCCTATCGGTGTCTTATATGCGGTCCGGTAAGCCCATAATGCGTCGTCAAGCTTTGCTGCCCAATCCTTCTTAGTCACTCCTACAATTTTCCTGAGAATCCCCTTTATCTGCTTGTTTGAGACTTCCACTTGACCACTTGTCTGGGGATGGTAGGGGGTGGCCACCTTATGTTTTACACCATACTTTTTCAGCAAGTTCTCGAATATCTTATTGATGAAATGGCTTCCTCCGTCACTGACTACAACCCTGGGGACTCCATATCTCGGGAAAATGACATTCTTAAACAGCTTGATCACTACTTTAGCATCATTGGTTAAGCAGGCGACTGCTTCCACCCACTTGGACACGTAATCAACTGCCACTAGGATGTATTGGTTCCCATATGAAGCTGGGTTGAATGGTCCCATAAAGTCTATACCCCAGACGTCAAATATTTCCACTTCTAGGATTGGGTTCTGAGGCATCTCATTCCTCCTTGAAATGTTCCCTTCTCTTTGACAGCGGTCACACCGAGAGATGAAGTCATGAACGTCCTTGAATAGACTAGGCCACCAGAAACCAGCTTGGAGAATCTTAGTTGCTGTCTTGAAAGTCGCGAAGTGTCCTCCGTAATTCGAACCGTGGCAATGCTGGAGGATGCCGTCTACCTCTTCTTGAGCAATGCACCTACGGAACAGCCCGTCCGATCCCCTTTTGAACAAATAGGGCTCGTCCCAGAAGTAGTGAAGTACATCACGAAAGAAGTTCTTCTTCTGGTAGGGGCTTAAATCTGTTGGTACCTCCCCGCACACTAGGTAGTTGGCGAAATCAGCATACCAGGGTACTTCTTTCTCTTCAAATGCTTTAATCTCCTGAAGCTTCTTGGCTACCCTGACAGTCTCTCCAAGTACCTTCACTAGCATCAGTTGTTCTTCAGGCAAAGCATCGTTGATAGGGATATCTTCGTCTATCCTTAACCTGGATAGATGGTCAGCAACTCCGTTCTCCACCCCTTTCTTGTCCAGAATCTCAAGATCAAACTCCTGGAGCAACAGAATCCACCTAAGGAGCCTTGGTTTTGTATCCTTTTTAGCCAAGAGATGCCTGAGTGCGGCATGATCAGTGTACACGATGACTTTCGATCCTACGAGATAACTTCTGAACTTCTCGAAGGCAAAAACAACAGCTAAGAGCTCCTTCTCTGTTGTCGCATATCTTCCTTGAGCGTCGTCAAGAGTCCTGCTCGCATAGTATATGACGTGCAATTTCTTGTCGATCCTCTGTCCAAGCACAGCCCCAACTGCATAGTCGCTTGCGTTACACATTATCTCAAAGGGGTGGTTCCAGTCCGGTGCTTGTACGATGGGAGCAGACACTAAAGCCGCATTGATCAAGTTGAATGCCCCGAGGCACTCATCATCGAACAAGAACTCTGTTTCCTTGCATAACAGGCGAGTCAGGGGTCGAGCAATCTTGGAGAAATCCTTGATAAATCTCCTGTAGAACCCAGCATGCCCCAAGAAGCTTCTTACGTCCTTAACTGTCTTGGGCGGAGCTAACTGAACCATCACCTCAATCTTAGCTTTATCAACCTCTATTCCCCTCTCTGATATCTTGTGTCCTAGTACAATCCCTTCCTGCACCATGAAGTGGCATTTCTCCCAGTTCAGGACCAAGTTGGTTTCTTCGCACCGCTTGAGCACCCTGCACAAGTTGGACAAACAAGATCCAAAAGAACAACCGTAGACAGAGAAATCATCCATGAAAACTTCAACAATATCCTCAATCAGGTCAGAAAATATTGAGGTCATACACCTTTGGAAAGTGGCTGGTGCATTGCACAAACCAAAGGGCATTCTTTTATAGGCGAAGGTTCCATAGGGACAGGTGAAGGTTGTTTTTTCTTGGTCATTTGGGTGTATGGGTATTTGAAAAAAACCAGAATACCCATCAAGGAAACAGTAGAAAGGATGATTGGCCAACCGCTCTAACATCTGGTCGATGAAAGGCAGCGGAAAATGATCCTTTCTTGTTGCCGAGTTGAGCTTCCGGTAATCTATACACATACGGTGACCGGTAATGGTTCTGGTAGGGATTAATTCGTTTTTATCATTCTTGAGGACAGTTATTCCACCTTTCTTGGGGACGCAGTGAACAGGAGATACCCAAGTGCTGTCACTGATTGGGTATATTACCCCAGCATCTAACAGCTTGAGCACCTCCTTTTTCACCACTTCCTTCAGATTGGGGTTTAACCTCCTCTGATGCTCAATAGACCCTTTAGATTCATTATCCAAATGTATGTGGTGAGTGCACAGCTCAGGAGATAGGCCTTTGATGTCCTCGAGAGAGTAACCAATTGCTCTCCTGAACTTTCGCAGCTCAGCTAGCAAAGAGGTTAACTCGGTATGGGTGAGGTTTTGGTTTATAATCACGGGATAAGTCGAGTTGGGTCCAAGGAAAGCGTACCTTAGCCCTTTGGGTAACGGCTTGAGGTCCACCTTTGGGGCTTTGAGCTCGCTCCAATCATTGTCAAGTGGTTGCTCAACTGCGGTTCCCTCAGTAGTCTCCAACTGATTTACTTCAACTGCCAGATCCTGACCTTCTCTTATGTCCTCTACAGGTGATTCCTCAGTTAGGATGGCGTGCGAATCAAGGAGCCTTG
Source organism: Erythrophleum ivorense (assembly GCA_026724425.1). Lineage (NCBI taxonomy): Eukaryota > Viridiplantae > Streptophyta > Magnoliopsida > Fabales > Fabaceae > Erythrophleum > Erythrophleum ivorense. The sequence goes on along the minus strand of JAIUCV010000066.1, from coordinate 8,303,091 downwards.
CGTACTCAAGTTGCACAGTGTTCAAGTAGCTCTTTTCCTCAGGTTCCTGGCTCAAGGCGAGCTGTAATTGATCCTCTGCTGCAAGCTCCTCTAGATACTCATCGGCCAGCTGGTCCAGTGTCTCAACCCAGAAGAGCTGTCCTGCGATCGTTGGCTTTTTCATGACATCCTTGATATCGAAGTTCAGTTTGAAGTCTTTCCCAAGGTTCAGCTCAATCTTGCCTCTCTTGACATCTATCACGGCTCCAGCTGTTGCCAAGAAGGGCCTTCCAAAGATAAGAGGGTCTTTAGGTTCTTCATCCATTTCTAGGACAACGAAATCAGTTGGAATCTCCACATTCCCGATTCGCACAGGAAAATCCTCTAGCATCCCAATCGGTAACCGTATCGATCTGTCTGCTAAAACCAACGAGATTTTGCAGTCCTTATACTTGTCAAACCCGAGCTTCTTGGCAACTGTCAACGGCATGAGCGAAACGCTGGCCCCAAGATCGCATAGACAGCTGTTGAAGGCTAACGGTCCCAGTGAACAGGGCAAGGTGAAGCTGCCAGGGTCTCCAAGCTTCTTCTGAACTACTCTCCTTTGGATGATAGCACTGCATTCGTGTGTCAGATGGACTTCCCCTTGAAGCTCCTTCGCTCTTTCCAAAACAGCGTCTTTGAGAAATTTTTGGTATGGTGGAACAAGCATAAATGCGTCGAGAATTGGCATTGTGATCTCAATATCTTTGATCTGCTTGTCAAACATAGCTCTAACTTTCTCCAACTGCTGCTTCTTAAAGCGAGTAGGGAAGGGCAACTGAGGTTTGTAGGGTGGCGGTACAAACAGAGTTTCTGTTTTTTTTGTTGATCTCCTTTTCTTTTGGTTGCTCAGCTTGCTTCTTTTGGACCTCTGTCTCCTCGGGTAGCTTATCTGCTCGCTCAGGGGTCTCGTCTACGACTGAATTCTCCCCCTCCTGGACTTCAATGTCCTCATTGACCGCACGTGGTTGTGCCTTTGGATTCAGCTCTTTTCCGCTTCTGAGCATTATAGCTTTGGCATACTCCTTTGGATTTGGAACCGGTTTCCCTGGTAGTATCCCTTTCGAGCTGCTGCTAGTTTGAGATTCCAAGTACCTGACCTTTGAACTAAGTTCCTCGATTTTCTTAGTGATTTCAAGATGAGAACCATCCACTTTGTTGTGAATCTCAGCCAACTTGATGTGCAGGTCGCTAGCTCCAGTAGCTTGTCCCTGAAGAATCTGTTGCAGCAGGTTGTTCGTATCTGAATCTTGTCCTGAACTGCTGCCTGCCTGAGCCTGTGTAGAACCTTGTTGTGGTGCCCCAAATGTTTTTGGTGGGAAACCACGCTTGTAGTAGACAACTTGTTGGCCGCCTTGTTGTTGTGTTGGTTGAGGAGGGTACACTTGGTCTTGTGGGTTCTCCACATTTGTAGACCGGTAGGAGAGGTTGGGATTGTTCTTATAGTTTATAAATCCTTTCTGGTATCCACCCTGGTTCGTGATATAGTTCACCTCCTCCACTTGTGTTTCTTCCTCATCATTAACCATATCATCTTCACAAACGAAGTGCACTTGCTTCTGCTGACCAGTGAGAAGCCTATCGAGCTTATCATTGAGGAGTTTGATCTCCTTCTTGTGCTTCTCCTCTTGAATTGAGTTGCCTCTGTCAGATCGGTCATACACTTCATTGTAGTTGCTATCGCTAGTCGCGATGTTCTCAACCAGAAGCAGGCCGTTGTCGACATCCTATCCCATGAAATGACCATTGCTCGCCGTATCCAACAATTTCCTGTATTCTGGTAAGACTCCCCTGTATAGGGTGCTGAGCAGGTTCTCTTTGGAGAAGCCGTGGTGTGGGCACTGCATTTGGTAGCCTTTAAACCGTTCGTAGGCTTCACTGAAGGTCTCGCTGTTCAACTGAGTGAAACCGGAGATGTCATTCCGCAACTTGGCGCCGTTGCCAAAGTGGAGTCTTTTAATGCATTCTCGGTTTTAAGAATAGCTTTCGATCAAGTTTTTCATTTTCGTTTGCATCATCTCTTACAAGTATCATTTGCTTGTTGTCTGGGGTTTTGACTGTGGTTGCAGATTTATGCACACAAGGTCTCGAGGCAAAGACAACCTACTAAGTACAAGTGATCTGCACAGAGTTGAGCAAGAGAAAAGGATTCGTAGAGCTCAAGAGAGAGCTGAACAGCAGCACCGAGCTGAACAGCAGCCTTCTGATACTGAGCAGCAGTTTCACGGAATGGAACACGCCAATCCGCAGAATGCTGGTGGAAACCAGCAGCAAGCAAACCCAGCAGTCGCTGCGCAAGCCCCACCGGGCGCTAATGCTCCACAAGGAGGAGTTGCTATTCATCCTCCACGTCCTGCACGACAAATAGGTGCCGAAGATACTCCAAACTCTCACCTTAACCGCCACGGAATAACCCCACCGCCAGTCCCGCGGGTGGTAAGTCGCCTTGATCAACTATAAAGTCGTTGTAGTATAGTGGTAAGTATTCCCGCCTGTCACGCGGGTGACCCGGGTTCGATCCCCGGCAACGGCGCCAAGTTGAAAACGAGGATTTTAGAGTCTTACAACTAAACCAAAGCCTGCTCATGTCATTGTAGGACTTTGGGTGTCAATCCAAATGGAGATTTATGCTAAACGGAATGCAAAGAAGAGCTCAACTTCAAGTATTTAAGAGTTTTTGAAGTTATGTAACCAAAGATTGAAACTTTAAATGAAAGATGATTTAAAACCGAATAAAAATGCAAACTTGACAACAAAGGGGAAAAAGCGAAGTCCTTCGGATGAGATTTGGTCGAGGTAGCTTCAGCTCTAGAGATCTTCTTCCGATCTGGACAAGTCTCAGGCTTTGTGCCTAGATTTTGTGTAAACCAGCCACTCTCGTGGTCAGGTCGCTTTGTTTCTTGTTTCTCCAAAGCCAGTTCTCACTGGTGGACAAAAAGGAACAAGCTCTAAGACAAGACTAATCTAAACTGGCACAAGAGATGCCCCAACATCCAATCCCTTAGGTCGGGAACACCTCCTTCCCCAGCTAACTCTCTTAGACATAAACGCAAACACCTTCTGGGTGTGCTAGCCTAGATTCCCAGCTCCAAATGATCAGAGAGGAACCAAGAGTTGACACTTTATCTGGGGAAAAGCTGGTCAAGCCAGAGAAGAGAAAGAGATCAACAAGGAGCTAAAACTGCCATCTCCCTTATGTCCCCCTTTGGACTCCTAGATGACTACTCGCTACTCATACCCGAATCACAAGAAAGGGAAATAAGCAAGCTTGAAATCATACCATAAACAAGATTAAGAACTTAAAATATTTCTTGATTCAAAGTGTCAAGCTTACAAAGGAACTGTGTCCTTGTTTTAAGAGAAACGATTACAAGATAAGATATGCCTAAAAAATTAGGTCTTTGAGTTTAAATAAGGGAAGGAGAAATTGGCTTCAGTCAACATTTCCAGCTTTGACTTCGCAGCTACACGTGCCTTGAGCAAACTCCTCAATGCTCTGTTTCTTCGTGCTCAAGGCTCTGTTTTCTCTATTCTCCTCCGCGCACTTGCTAGCTCCGATCACCTTTCGTCTGCTTCTAGCCGCCTTGCTGCTCTGTCCTCCCTCCTTAGGCTCCGAATACCTGATAGATGCAACCCCAAATGCAATGGTTGTGCAGAATGAAAGTCTAAGAGCTACATGATTCTAAGGAGATGAAATCTCCACTTAATGCATGAAATGCGACTCAAATGTACAAGGAACTATGCAATGAATTGGTCCTAAGGACATGCAGTTGACGGATACATCACGTAGCTAGTGGTGAAGGCTAGGCTGTTCATTAAGCGGTTTTGGTGAGTTTTCGATGATAGCTCCGAGAGTAGCTATGTTTGTGTGATGCATGTAGAATCAAGTAGAAACTTGTAGGTTTCTTTTGATTAGGTGCATGCATATTGTGTGGCGGTGGTTAGTATGTGTTATACTAACTTTGTGGTTGTAGGAAGTATGTACGTTAAGCAAGGAGGCTAATGTTATACTTTGTGTGGTTGTGCGGTTTTAACTTTGGTTAAACCGATGTGGTTGCATGCATGTTCGGATCCAAGGAAAACATGGGTTGTTGTTCCTTGTGATTGATTGCATGTTGTGTGATATATGTGAGGTAGTGAAAGCATAGTAGAGATGCTTGTGTGTGATTTGACTAACGAGTTGTGGTGTAGGGAAGGAGAGAAACGCCTAAGTGTTGTCATGAACTAACGGATTTTAGTGCACGGATGAAGAACACTTAGAGCGGTTTCTGTGTAACCTATTGCATGTTGATGCTCTGAGGTTGTGACATGATTATTCAAGTATCTTTGTTGAATAATTATGTATTTTCTTAAGACTAACACAAGTGACGTGATTCACTGTGTTAAGGTTCTTATGAAAATGGTTCGGTGGACATGGCATGTGTTGCATCGCTACACTTAGTACAAGTATGTTGGATAACAAGAGGTTATGCCACATACTGTGTCGAACATGTGGTGGTGGGTGCAAAGAAAGGCTAAACCTTATGCAGTCCAAGGGTGTGTTAAATGTGTATGTCTTTGGCAGCATATTGCACTCGCGGATGCATAGAGGAGGCTGAGTAGGGTCTTAGACCCCACGATGTTCAGTGTAGGATGGCGAACAATGAATGTTGTACCAAGGGCTAGTGGTGAATAACAAGAGGTTATGTCACACTATGCCGGGAAGGACGTAAGGTGAGTTCCACGAGGGCAGGTCACGTACTTACGTTCCTTGTGTGTGAGTTTTGGAACTAGGATCATGTATTCGTGTTTAGCATGATCTTTACGTTCATTTGTGTGTGAGGAGAAGGACGTATGGAATAGACAGCCCGGGATGTGACCATCTGGGAGACAGAACTCGTGTGGGTTGTGATCCAACGGGATGTGACTGTCTGGGAGATGGAACTCGGGTAGTGATGTTCTATTCCGCGTGCCTTTGTGTGTGAGTTTAGGAGCTAGGATCATGTACTCGTGTTAGGCATGATCTTAGGGGTACACACGGTGTTCTTGCTGCCCTGACGGACGTTCACTGAGAAACCCTCTTGGATGGTCCTGAAGGATGACTCAGAGTGTACTTGGGTAGCTCCCATGGCTGAGTACACACGACGGTGTGTTTGGAAATGCCTAGTTGCGCTTTCGGCGCAGCGGAAGCGGCTAGGTGGGCTAATCGGCTGCCCGTTGTGTGGTGGGATTAGTTCGGGTTAACCGACACACGTCTTGAGTTTGTGTCTCACACACGCCCTCCTTTCCGATTGATCTCTCCATAGATCTCCATTGGTTGACCTCGAAGTCAAACCAATATTCTCCATTAATTGACCTCTCCAAGGTCCATATTGATCGACAAGTTTGTCCAAATCAATATTCACATTCGCCCGGTCTCTCTGAGGCCCATATTGGTAGACCTCCTCGTCTAAACCAATATCTCCTCCTCACCGCTCACGTTTCACCTCACTGCCTTCCTCACTGCCTTGCTTCCCATTCCAAGGTCTACTTAAGGTTAGGTTTTTCCTAACACTTCCAGCAAACCCAATCGAGTGACTACAGGATTTCCTTCTCCTCAGTCCAACTCGACATACACACACCGAACTTCACACACTCAAGGGTTCTATGGACTCTCCACAGTCCTTCTAACTCTAATCCTAACGTTTCTCTTCCACATAAACTTTACCACACACTACCGAGAGAAACATCCGAAGATGTCTCCAAAGATCTCCCCGATCTTTACTCTATCACACAACAGGACCATGGATTTTACCACACCATGTCCTACTCACACAGCAAGGAAAAGAACCATAGCGTTCATCACACTATGTTCTTGACCAAGCACACTCAAACCGATCCATAGCTTTCGCCATGATCGCTCACACAAACAGGGATGGAACCATAGATTTCACCACACTATGTTCCACCCTACACCACGATTGCTATTATGCTAGACTACCATGCAAGCAATCAACAGAGAGAACTATAGCTTTCACCACAATATATTCTTCTCTATTTAGAGATTGAAGTTACGCTATCACACACAAGCAATCAATCTCACACAACGAGGTAAAGTTAAAACCCACACATACCTCGTTCTCTGGTTTATGGTTGGGGTTTCACGCTTAACCAGAGTTTCTACCACGCCTTCCTGAAGGCCTCCGTGCACTGGTTGAAGATAAGGATGATGGAGATGGCGTTGGGGTCCCAGGGCAGGATGTCGCATAGTGTCCTCGCATTCCGCATGAGTAACACGTTATTTGGTTCCTCCTCAAAGGCCTACCTTGCCTTTCATTCGGACAGGCATGAGTGTAATGCCCATGTCCTCCACATACACGACAGGGCATTGATGCCCTTTCCGGAACCGGAACTCTCTTTCTCGCTTGAGATTGGAAACGAAGTCTTCCCGCGGGCCTTCTTCCCGAGGAACTTCCCATTTCCCATATTGCTGGAGTCTCACTCTCAGCTACCGCCTCCTCACGGTTCATATCTTCCTTCTCATCATCGTCATGATGTTCCACCTCAACTCGGTTTGTATCCTCACCATCTTGGTTTGGATTCTCTTCCACCACTTGGCTTCCCACCTCAACGTGGTTCACCGTCTCAACTTGGTTCGGGTTCTCCACTGGAACTCGCTCTTCCACCACTTCATTATTTGGGTCTATTGCCGGAACTTCTTGGTTTGCCGGCTCTCCTTCAACTTGAATTCCAAAGAACGTAGCAAGGTTTGCTATGGCTGGTAGCATCCCTTCACTAGTTCCATCTTCTCCCGTCAGTTGTGGATCGAACGGACCTCCATGCTGAGCGTCACGATCCCAATCTTTCCAAAAGTCAGCCATGGTTGCTTCTGGATCAAGATATGCTATAGGTCTTCCATAATATGGAACTGCCTCCTCGAAAGGACTTTGGGTCACCGCGTTTGATTCTCCTTGAACCGTCTGGTTCTCCTCTTGACTTGGGTTGTACACCGGACTTGGTATGGCAAAGGGTTGCCCATACAAGTCTAACATCTCCTCACTCGGCATGTACGGATGCACTCCATATCCCGAAACATAGACATGAGGCATCGGTATCTCCGGCAACACCTGTTGTGGGCTCCCATCATCCCATGTGTTTGTCGAAGTATCATCGGAAAAAATCTCGATGATCTCCGTAGACGGCACTAGGATCTCCACATCCTCGTACCTCGTCAGTATGGCCACATATCAACTTGGTAGACCGCTTCCGTAGCTCCATATGGTGATGGCACGCCTGCCTCCACACCTCCTCCAATATTCAAACTCGAGAAATGATTCGACTCCGTACAGACAGTCGAACCAAAGCTCACCTCACTCAGATCCGTCTCTACTGACGTGTCCGAGTCTCCCACCATCACATACTCTGAACCGTTCGTTCCCTCACTGGAACCATCATTGCTCGAACTCGAGCCACTCGGTGAGGATATCACCACAACTTCACTGTTGCAAATCTCACTATCATCCGATCCTCCCTGACCCCATCTCCTTATCCAATCTCTCATCCTGTGTCCCATCTTACAACCTGCACAACTACGCCACCATTCACAACAAATAAGGTAAGATCCTATTCCACTTACTAACTAAGCTTGGACGTACCGGATTCCTAATGGTGTATTTTGCGACACGTTTTGACTCGATAAAACATTGAAAACGTTTTGAAAACTCTCGATTTCATAAGCATGATCATAAACCATGCTCTAATACCACCATTTATGATCATGCTTATGTTTCTAGTTTGTACAACCCAATGGGACGGTACGGTCTAATCGGTTACAACAAATAAGGTAAGATCCTATTCCACTTACTAACTAAGCTTGGACGTACCGGATTCCTAATGGTGTATTTTGCGACACGTTTTGACTTGATAAAACATTGAAAACGTTTTGAAAACTCTCGATTTCATAAGCATGATCATAAACCATGCTCTGATACCACCATTTGTAAACACCATTTGAGATTGGATAAGGAGATGGGGTCAGGGAGGATCGGATGATAGTGAGATTTGCAACAGTGAAGTTGTGGTGATATCCTCATCGAGTGGCTCGAGTTTGAGCAATGATGGTTCCAGTGAGGGAACGAACGGTTCAGAGTATGTGATGGTGGGAGACTCGGACACGTCAGTAGAGACGGATCTGAGTGAGGTGAGCTTTGGTTCGACTGTCTGTACGGAGTCGAATCATTTCTCGAGTTTGAATATTGGAGGAGGTGCGGAGGCAGACGTGCCATCACCATATGGAGCTACGGAAGCGGTCTACCAAGTTGATATGGTGGCCATAGCGACGAGGGTACGAGGATGTGGAGATCCTAGTGCCGTCTACGGAGATCATCGAGATTTTTTCCGATGATACTTCGACAAACCCATGGGATGAAGGGATCCCGCAACAGGTGTTACCGGAGATACCGATGCCTCATGTCTATGTTTTGGGATATGGAGTGCATCCGTACATGTCGAGTGAGGAGATGTTAGACTTGTATGGGCAACCCTTTGCCATACCAAGTCCGGTGTACAACCCAAGTCCAGAGGAGAAACAGACGGTTCAAGGAGAATCAAACGCGGTGACCCAAAGTCCTTTCGAGGAGGCAGTTCCATACTATGGAAGGCCTATAGCATATCTTGATCCAGAAGCAACCATGACTGACTTTTGGAAAGATTGGGATCGTGACGCTCAGCATGGAGGTCCGATCGATCCACAACTGACGGGAGAAGATGGAACTAGTGAAGGGATGCTACCAGTCATAGCAAACCTTGCTACGTTCCTTGGAATTCAAGTTGAAGGAGAGCCGGCAAACCAAGAAGTTCCGGCAATAGACCCAAATAATGAAGTGGTGGAAGAACGAGTTCCGGTGGAGAACCCGAACCAAGTTGAGACGATGAACCACGTTGAGGTGGGAAGCCAAGTGGTGGAAGAGAATCCAAACCAAGATGGTGAGGATACAAACCGAGTTGAGGTGGAACATCATGACGATGATGAGAAGGAAGATATAAACCGTGAGGACGCGGTAGCTGAGAGTGAGACTCCAGCAATATGGGAAATGGGAAGTTCCTCGGGAAGAAGGCCCGCGGGAAGATTTCGTTTCCGATCTCAAGCGAGAAAGAGAGTTCCGGTTCCGGAAAGGGCATCAATGCCCTGTCGTGTGTGTGGAAGATATGGGCATTACACTCATGCCTGTCCGAATGAAAGGCAAGGTAGGCCTTTGAGGAGGAACCAAATAACGTGTTACTCATGCGGAATGCGAGGACACTATGCGACATCCTGCCCTGGGACCCCAACGCCATCTCCATCGTCCTTATCTTCCACTAGTGCACAGAGGCCTTCAGGAAGGCGTGGTAGAAACTCTGGTTAAGTGTGAAACCCCAACCATAAACCAGAGAACGAGGTATGTGTGGGTTTTAACTTTACCTCGTTGTGTGAGATTGATTGCTTGTGTGTGATAGCGTAATTTCAATCTCTGAGTAGAGTAGAATGTAGTGTGGTGAAAGCTATAGTTCTCTCTGTTGATTGCTTGCATGGTAGTCTAGCATAATAGCAATCGTGGTGTAGGGTGGAACATAGTGTGGTGAAATCTATAGTTCCATCCCTGTTTGTGTGAGCGATCATGGCGAAAGCTATGGATCGGTTTGAGTGTGCTTGGTCAAGAACATAGTGTGATGAACGCTATGGTTCTTTTCCTTGCTGTGTGAGTAGGACATGGTGTGGTAAAATCCATGGTCCTGTTGTGTGATAGAGTAAAGATCGGGGAGATCTTTGGAGACATCTTCGGATGTTTCTCTCGGTAGTGTGTGGTAACGTTTATGTGGAAGAGAAACGTTAGGATTAGAGTTAGAAGGACTGTGGAGAGTCCATAGAACCCTTGAGTGTGTGAAGTTCGGTGTGTGTATGTCGAGTTGGACTGAGGAGAAGGAAATCCTGTAGTCACTCGATTGGGTTTGCTGGAAGTGTTAGGAAAAACCTAACCTTAAGTAGACCTTGGAATGGGAAGCAAAGCAGTGAGGAAGGCAGTGAGGTGAAACGTGAGCGGTGAGGAGGAGATATTGGTTTAGACGAGGAGGTCTACCAATATGGGTCTCAGAGAGACCGGGCGAATGTGAATATTGATTTGGACAAACTTGTCGATCAATATGGACCTTGGAGAGGTCAATGAATGGAGAATATTAGTTTGACATCGAGGTCAACCAATGGAGATCTATGGAGAGATCAATCGGAAAGGAGGGCGTGTGTGAGACACAAACTCAAGACGTGTGTGAGGCAGATGAGGATGATCAAGAATCAGAACAAAACTTGATCAGATCCTCGCAGTGTGCAAGCTTCTAGGAGAGAAGTGTTGCAAAAGTATGACCATATCAAGAGTTGATATGTGATGGGGATTAAAATTTTCCCAATTTCTATCCCTTTTCTGCAAGTGCACAGATCGAGAGTAGTAACGGGTATCGAACACAAGGAGCAGATAAGTGCACTACGAGCTATGCGAGTCTAATCAAGCTAGGACAAATGAGGGGATTTCGGGTTTTAAGATGCTAATTAACTAAACTAAATGAAAGCAAAGTAAAACGGTGTAAGTTCAATATGAAAGAGACGCTAGGCAATAGGTAATTCGCAGAGATTCATAGATGATAAGTTTGATGATTGATTTCTATCTATGTAGGGATATGGAATGTAAGATCCGTCTAGAACACAAAACACGAAAATAAGTCTTTCCACTTCCGTGGCTCCGACTCCTATGATAACTTATCTAATCGCTAAACTTTCGGTATGTCCTTAGATAGTTAATCAAGCATTAAATCGATCAAGTTCGGATACAGTTCACTAGACTTAGTAAATCAACTTCCGCAGTCTAAGAAACCTAGCTTGTCAAAGAATAGGTCCGGCGAATGATACAGCACTTCCGTGGCTCAAATCAACCTAGGATCGGATTGCTAGATGCGCGGTAAAGCAATCAACATTAATAAGTGAACAAAACGAGACAAAGACTCTAATGATATCCCTAGTTAATTCATCAAATCATAATCAGCATATGAACTCTTTGAAACCCTAAAACCTAACTAGAAATCTACTCAATCATGATGCAAGTAAACAAGCACAAATCTGAGAAAGAAATCATATTATTATAAGGAGAACAGGGTTTAGAAATCTTCTCTATATTGAGATACAAAGAAGGGATCTTCTCCCTAAGGAAAACAATGAGAAGGAAGTAAAACAATGGAGAATCCCTCTAAGGGGATCTCACTAGTGCGGCCCTCTCTTGTGGCTCCTCTCCTGTGCAGCTCTGTTGTGTCTCTCTTGTGTCCCTGTTCTAATGAGGCTAAAAAAGTGTATTTATAGTGCCCTAGGTCTTCCAAGGTCGGTTTAGGTGAAACGGGCTGAGAATTGTTGAAACTGCATAATTGGGCTTGTGTTCGCGGGGTCGGGTCGACCGGGAGAGTCGTGGTCGAGCGGGGCGGTCGACCGGTCGGTCGGGATGGCGGCTGGGTCGAGCGGGCGGTCGACCGGTCGGTCGGGATGGCTTCTGGGTCGAGCGGGGCGGTCGAGCGCGCGTGGAATGGTGAAGAAAGGTTGGGTCGGACGGGAGCCTTGGAGGCCCTGTCCGACCGGCTTCGGTCGACCGGATGGTCATCATCATGAAGGAATGTCGGGTCGGACGAGGGCCATGGAGTCCCTGTCCGACCGGCTCGGTCGAGCGGATGTGGATGGCTGATGTGTCCGGTTTTCGGCTGTCTAGACCACTCTTCGGTCAAAACGTGATATCTTCTAAACTGCTCATCCAAATTGCATAATTCCAACTGCATTGGAACACTAACTCATCTGGCTATCTTGGTGCCGAGTTTCATTTATATCCGTTGAGTTTAAGATTCCATGCCGTTGCTTCCCGTTTGATGTACTGATGCAGTCCGAGAAAGCTCCTTCGATATGTCTCACGGAAATAGAGATATCTCCCAATCTACTCAACCAAAATGAGTGATCCCAGTTGCATTGCAAATCTAACTCATGTAGGCATCGCAGCGAAGTGGATTTGATGAATTCTATTGAGTAGAATGTTATTAAGGCCCTTCCAAAGTTGACGCTACGTCCTGGAGCGGTCTTGAAGTCCAAATCCTGTGTTTTGCTCCAAAATGCATCTTTTGACCTGTTGATGGGGATTAAACTTTTCCCAATTTCTACCCCTTTTCTGCAAGTGCACAGATCGAGAGTAGCAACGGGTATATCGAACACAAGGACCAGTTAGTGCACTACAAGGTATGAGATTGAGATTTAGCTAGGAAAGCAATATGAGTTTGGTTTTTGTCACGTTGAAAGCAAGTAAAGAAAGCAAGTAAAGTTGTAAATCAATGGATGGAAAGCGCTAAGCAATAGGATAATCTCGGGATAAGTGATTCAGGCAAGCAAGTTCGATTTGTTAGGGATTTAAGAATGTGTACCACCTAGAACTCAAGACACTAATTTAGATCTTTCCACTTCCGTGGCTCCGACCCCTATGTTGATCTATCTAATCGCTAAACTTTTGGTATGTCCTTAGATAATCAAACAAGCATTAATTCGATCAAGTCTCAATTGTTCACAACCTCTAGTACATCAACTTCCGCAGTCTAAGAGAGATTGCCCACCAAATACTAGTTCAGGCGAATGATTCATCACTTCCGTGGCTCAAATCTACCTAGGATCATATGTTGATTGGCCAGATCAACACCAAGCAATGAACACAAGCAAAGGTGAAGAGTTTATGTAAACCCTAATTCTATATATCGATTATCAAGCAAGCATGAACACTATCCTTTGATTTCCTATCACTTAACAAGGTAACTACTCAGACATAGAGAAGGAAATCGAATTCATGTTCATAAGAACAGAGATCCGAGATCCTCTCTTGAAGGAGACAATGAAAGAAAAGCAAAAACTATAAGAACTTTTATTGAATAATATTTTGTATCTCTATGTGTGGCTCTCTTCTTTTACAAGGCTAAAAAGATGTATTTATAATGCTTCAGAACTTGAAAGGCGGCTTGACCTAGGTCTTGGTCGAAATATAAGAGGCGGTGTAAGTTTGGGCTTGAAAACGTGCAAAACGGGCTTCGGAAACGAGCCGGGTCGAGCGGGGCGTGTCGCGGTCGAGCGGGGCGGTCGACCGGTCGGTCGGGCTGGTGCTCGGGTCGAGCTGGCAGTCGAACGGTTGCACGGGATGATGAAAGGAGGTCGGGTCGGACGGGAGCCTTGGAGGCCCTGTCCGACCGGCTCGGTCGACCGGATGGGTCGTGGACTTGAAGGAAGGTCGGGTCGGACGGGAGCCTTGGAGGCCCTGTCCGACCGGCTCGGTCGACCGGTGTCTTCCTGCAGATAAGGACGGTCGGGTCGAGCGGTTGGTGTAGACGTCCGGTTTTCGGCTGATTTGACACTCTTCACTAAAACGATCATATCTCCCATTCTACGTGACCAAATTGCATGATTCCAATTGCGTTGTAAAGCTAACTCATGTAGGCATCGCGGCGAACTGGATTTAGTGAAATCCATTGAGTAGAATGTTTTTGGGGCTCCTCCAAAGTAAATGATAGTGCATGAAGCTGCTTTGAGGACCTTTGCCTTTGTTTTGCTCCAAATTGCATCTTTTGACCTGAAATGACTCTTGGCACTATATTTGCATAAAAACTACCTTTTAAAGCAAAAAGCCACGGTAAAACCATGCATAAAGTATATAAAAACGATATAAAAAGGGTGTAAAATAGAGGTATATCACCTGTTTAGACTCTAAGTACTATAAATCCATTAAAACTACCTTTTTAGATCAGAAAGCCTTTAAAAACCTTATAAAAAGCATAGTAAAACCATATAAAAAGGGTACAAAATAGAGGTATATCAACTCCCCCAGACTTAGATCTTTGCTTGTCCTCAAGCAAATCGAATCCAAACTAGTGAAGAGGTTTTGAAAACATGAAAACTCACTTATCCTTTAGAACTTGTATCTACCATTGCTCTGCTTTCATTTGGAGCAAAACCAACTGTGAATCTAGCTTTCCCGTACTGACCTTAAGCTTAGCGAACCATACCGGACCCAACAAATCTCATCCAGCACTCCAAACTTTCCATTGTCAACTCCTTACAGTATTTAAAACGTACGGTCTTTATCAAGGGAGTATTGATCACAGAGCATTGACTCTTACCCATCCAAGTGTTTGCCAAGACAGTCCTTTTTAGCACATCCAGTTCCATTCCTCTCTTTTTCTCTCTTTTTCTTTTGAAGGATCGATCTTTCCCTACTTTTCTAGGGTATCATTTTATTTTTTCTATTGATCCTTCTTCCCTTTGAATCTTTTTCTTTTGTGGGAATATCATAGGATAGGCTTTTGCTTTTCCTTGTTTGAGTAGGTCTCCATAAGACAAGAAGGTGCAGACGTATGCATTCCTCTTGCTTACACGTTTTCCTTATGCTTAAAAGCTTTTGATTTATTTTGCAGATAAGAGAGAGGTGGACTGTATCTTTGGTGGACATGTCTCAACTAGACCGGGATGAGGAATCGGCTCATATGTATCTCAAGCCCCTTGACAAGAAAAATTAAAAGTTCAATTAGGTGGTGGAGTTAACTTTAGATTGTCCGGGTACCTTAGAAGTCTTGCCAAATCAGTAGGTCGATCCACCCTCAGAGGTTCCGTTGGGCATTGTTCGGTGTCAATATTCGCCTTTGTGATCACAAGAGCTTTGGCATGATAAGGTAAGCTCCTACGATAGATCATAGTTTCCTAACTTATTTTGACTCAATAAAACAGAAGTTTTGAAAAAGGTGGAAAAGAGAAAAAGATATAAGATGAAGACAAGACATGAACAAACGCATTAGTACCGACAATCCCCCCAGACTTAACTTGCACCGTCCCAGTGAAAGCAAATCCGATTAAGGGAGGTAAAAGAAGGAGGTAGTAAGGCGTTTGTGAATGAGAGGAAAGATGTAACCTGATTATACAGTAAGTCCATGAAGAAACTACCCATTGGTGGTATGTGGCTGTCCTTGTCCTTTGAGATAAGCATGGCAAATCTTCGCCCACGTTGCGTTTGAATGAACTCTAAATAATGGCTTGTATCCCAGCTAAGATGATCAAGTACCATGCGTCCACGGTAAAATCTCTTTAAGTACCGCCTAAGGTGAGGCATAGGTGGGATTAGCCTTGGACTTGAAGCAAACGGATGAGTGATCATGGTGATATCATGCCACAATCATTGTTGATGTGTTTTTGGGACTTTGGAATGGATGCTGGACAAAGGGTGAAGTGGGATAGGTGGTGGCGAGGTGGGATGGGATAAGTGGGATATGATGGGATGGTGTGATGGGATTAGTGGGATGGTGGGATGGGATGATGGGACGGAATGGGTGGTATGGGATGGTATGGTGTAATGGGATGATGGGACGGAATGGGTGGTATGGGATGGTATGGTGGAATGGGATGATGGGACGGGATGGTAGTTCGGTCGATTGGTTTGGTCGACCTGGAATGTTTTGGTCGACCGATCGACCGAATCTCTTGGAGCTCCTGCTCGAACGTGCTTGGTCGACCAGATAGCTTGGCTGACCGGTCGAGCGAGGTCCTTGGATCCCCTGATCGACCGAGTTTGGTCGACCGAGCTTGGCTGTGTTGCTTCTACTCTATTGGTTCGGCTACTCGATTGCTCCTTTCTTCATTTTCTAGGTTTCTTCTCAAATTTTCATGCTAGATTCTCAAATCTCTGTATCCAAAACTTCAAAAACAAAACAAAAACCATTAAACTAAAACAAAAAAGTAAAAAGGGAGAGAAATGACCTTATGGGTTGCCTCCCATATAGCGCTTGTTTATAGTCTTTTAGCTTGACTCTTTCTCTTTCTAGTTATCCAATGGATCAACTAGAAGAGTTGAGGCTCCTTTAGCTTCTCTACATTCCGGACCCGACGGTTTGAAAATCCTCCTATTGACATCTTGAAGTTCTTGAATGTAGTTGCAAGAAACAATCATACCGGGAAAGAGATTCCTCCTCTTGTGTAGCTTATCTTTGTTGGGTTCTTTGTTTTCCTTATTTGAGGAACTGATTCTGAACTTAGAGAAGCATCTTGAAGACCTTGTAGGCTGTGGTGTGGCATCAATCACGTCCTCCTTATACTCCCTCGGTGTCAAAATTTTGCTTGGACTTGAAACCTCAATGCACTTGGCCTTTGCTGGTATAACAACTTCCTTAGGTATGATGAGAGGGGCTGCTGATATGACGTCTATGACCTCCTCTTGGTCATTATTAGGATCTGATATTGGCTCCTTTCTAGCACATACATCTGCAAAATGAGAGCTTTTGATAGGCACCACCGGATAGTTGTCTTTTTTGGGTTTGGGGAGATAAACTCTTTGATTCAAATGCTCCACGAAAGCTCTATTGGCATGAAGAAATGATGAACCAAATATCAGTGGCTTGTGAGGGTCATCTTTCATCTCTAAGATGTGGAAATCAGCCTTGAAGACATGATCTCCGATGGATAGTGGAAGATCCGAGATGAAACCATGTGAGATAATAGATGGATCCTCTCCAAACGGCATGGGTGTCTTAGAGGGTTTCATTTCTTCAATCCCAAGCTTCTTTGCTATTCCTTTAGACATGATGTTAATGTGAGATTCTGTGTCACATAAGGAATCCTTGAACAAAACTCCATTAATGATGCAAGGTAATCCAAGCTTCCGCTTGAGTGGCTTCGGCTTGTAACCTCCGGGTGAGTCCAAGGAGTAATGCTCTTGTTCTGGTCTTCTAGCCAAGTTAACAGCAGTTTGGGGTGGTGTATGGGTGGGCACGAACTCAGCTTCTCTTGTAGGGATGACTTTACAAAAAGCTTTCTTTTCCTCCATCTCTTGTCTTTTTAACTCTTTGGTTTGAGCAATTTGGGTGTGTAGCTTCTCGATTCGACCAGCGAGGGACTCGTTCTTGACAATGAAACTGTTGACCAATATTTCCATCCTCTCATTCAAGTCCTTAGTGCTCTGTTTTTGATCATCCACGATCTGCTGAAACATTGCTTGAATCTTGCTATTTTGCTGAACCGGATAAGGTGTGGTTGGAGGAAAGTTGTAAGATTGCTGCATGGGGTGCATGCCTTGTTCATTGTACTACTGCATAGGCTGGAATTGATTCCCTTGCTGTTGAAAACGTGGTGCTTGCTGCTGGAAGTCAGGAGGGTAAATGAAATCATCAAGATAGTTAACTTCTTGTGACTGCTCCTTTGCAAAATCTCCAATGGTTTCTTGGTAGTAAGGGGCACGCCTTAGGAGGACATGATGGGTCTGGCCGTAGATCATAGCTTTATCTTTTACTCAAGTTTGCACCTGAAACACACAAAGATAAAGGCTTAAAGAAAAATTTAAACAAAAACTAAAACAAGTGATTAGTGCAGAAACTAGGATAATTATGATGATGCAAAACTATGATGATGATGATGATAATAAAACTATGATGCAAAACTATATATGATGATGATGCAAAAACTAAGATGATAATGCAAAAACTATAATGATAATGATGATGCAAAAACTACTAAAATTGAAAATCCTAGACTAGGCTATTCTCGGGAACTCGTAGGCAGCTGTATTGCTCCCCGGCAACGGCGCCAAAAAGCTTGATGGGGATTAAACTTTTCCCAATTTCTATCCCTTTTCTGCAAGTTCACAGATCGAGAGTAGTAACGGGTATCGAACACAAGGAGCAGATAAGTGCACTACGAGCTATGCGAGTCTAATCAAGCTAGGACAAATGAGGGGATTTCGGGTTTTAAGATGCTAATTAACTAAACTAAATGAAAGCAAAGTAAAACGGTGTAAGTTCAATATGAAAGAGACTCTAGGCAATAGGTAATTCGCAGAGATTCATAGATGATAAGTTTGATGATTGATTTCTATCTATGTAGGGATATGGAATGTAAGATCCGTCTAGAACACAAAACACGAAAATAAGTCTTTCCACTTCCGTGGCTCCGACTCCTATGATAACTTATCTAATCGCTAAACTTTCGGTATGTCCTTAGATAGTTAATCAAGCATTAAATCGATCAAGTTCGGATACAGTTCACTAGGCTTAGTAAATCAACTTCCGCAGTCTAAGAAACCTAGCTTGTCAAAGAATAGGTCCGGGGAATGATACAGCACTTCTGTGGCTCAAATCAACCTAGGATCGGATTGATAGATGCACGGTAAAGCAATCAGCATTAATAAGTGAACAAAACGAGACAAAGACTCTAATGATATCCCTAGTTAATTCATCAAATCATAATCAACATATGAACTCTTTGAAACCCTAAAACCTAACTAGAAATCTACTCAATCATGATGCAAGTAAACAAGCACAAATCTGAGAAAGAAATCATATTATTATAAGGAGAACAGGGTTTAGAAATCTTCTCTATATTGAGATACAAAGAAGGGATCTTCTCCCTAAGGAAAACAATGAGAAGGAAGTAAAACAATGGAGAATCCCTCTAAGGGGATCTCCCTAGTGCGGCCCTCTCTTGTGACTCCTCTCCTGTGCGGCTCTGTTGTGTCTCTCTTGTGTCCCTGTTCTAATGAGGCTAAAAAAGTGTATTGGGCTTGTTCCAAGGTCGGTTTAGGTGAAACGGGCTGAGAATTGTTGAAACTGCATAATTGGGCTTGTGTTCGCGGGGTCGGGTCGACCGGGAGAGTCGTGGTCGAGCGGGGCGGTCGACTGGTCGGTCGGGATGGCGTCTGGGTCGAGCGGGCGGTCGACCGGTCGGTCGGGATGGCGTCTGGGTCGAGCGGGGCGGTCGAGCGGGGCGGTCGAGCGCGCGTGGAATGGTGAAGAAAGGTTGGATCGGACGGGAGCCTTGGAGGCCCTGTCCGACCAGCTTCGGTCGACCGGATGGTCATCATCATGAAGGAATGTCGGGTCGTACGAGGGCCATGGAGTCCCTGTCCGACCGGCTCGGTCGAGCGGATGTGGATGGCTGATGTGTCCGGTTTTCGGCTGTCTAGACCACTCTTCGGTCAAAAC
This sequence comes from Erythrophleum ivorense, assembly GCA_026724425.1. Lineage (NCBI taxonomy): Eukaryota > Viridiplantae > Streptophyta > Magnoliopsida > Fabales > Fabaceae > Erythrophleum > Erythrophleum ivorense. Next base: position 8,284,065 of record JAIUCV010000066.1, on the reverse strand, counting down.
GTGATATCTTCGAAACTGCTCATCCAAATTGCATAATTCCAACTGCATTGGAACACTAACTCATCTGGCTATCTGGGTGCCGAGTTTCATTTATATCCGTTGAGTTTAAGGTTCCATGCCGTTGTTTCCCGTTTGATGTACTGATGCAGTCCGAGAAAGCTCCTTCGATATGTCTCACGGAAATAGAGATATCTCCCAATCTACTCAACCAAAATGAGTGATCCCAGTTGCATTGCAAATATAACTCATTTAGGCATCGCAGCGAAGTGGATTTGATGAATTCCATTGAGTATAATATTATTAAGGCCCTTCCAAAGTTGATGCTACGTCCTGGAGCGGTCTTGAAGTCCAAATCCTGTGTTTTGCTCCAAAATGCATCTTTTGACCTGTTTAGACTCTAAGTACTATAAATCCATAAAAACTACCTTTTTAGATCAGAAAGCCTTTAAAAACCTTATAAAAAGCATAGTAAAACCATATAAAAAGGGTACAAAATAGAGGTATATCAATATGTGATCAAGGTGTGAAGAAGAATGCTTGTGTCAAGGCCGGTACATGGTGGTATGAGACCTTGATACTAAAGCACAAGCATAAGTGGAGAAGAAGAAAAGGTGAGAAGGAAGACGCTTGTAACAAGGAGGTTACAACGGCAAGATATGGAGTCGAGAATCGGTGTAAGGACCGAATGGTGGTACACAGACGGTGGTGACCACAAAGGATACCTAGAAGGTGGTATCGTGAAGAGCCTACAGAAAGTGTACAAAAGGTGGTAAAGAGTTTTCTGTGGCGATCATGGAAGGCTTTGGTGTAGAATTCGGGGACGAATTCTTATAAGTGGGGGAGAATGTAGTAACTCACACACAAAGGCACGCGGAATAGAACATCACTACCCGAGTTCCATCTCCCAGACAGTCACATCCCGTTGGATCACAACCCAGACGAGTTCTGTATCCCAGATGGTCACATCCCGGGCTGTCTATTCCATACGTCCTTCTCCTCACACACAAAAGAACGTAAAGATCATGCTAAACACGAATACGTGATCCTAGTTCCAAAACTCACACACAAGGAACGTAAGTATGTGACCTGCCCTCGTGGCACTCACCTTACATCCTTCCCGGTATGCCGATATACCATCGACGATCCATCCTCAAGGTGATGTGTGCCAGACATGGGTGTGGTATATATGCAGGTAATAAAAACCCTAAGCTAAACATGGTTGCAAGTGCACAACATGTTGTTGTAGTACTTAGGGGTCGATCCACAAGAGAATGCGAATTACACACTACACATTTGTAAAGATTTGGTTAAGCTAAATCAATAATATGCAAGGGGTTTTGTGTTTTTGTTTTATAAGGGAAAACTAAATAACAAATGCAACTATACAAACACCATTATTGAACAAAGGACAATCCGCAAAAGACATAAGCCAAATCAATTGAAATGTTGTTAAATCCGATTCCTATGAACTCAAAACACTAAGATGTGGTCATCCCACTTTCGTGGCTCCGACCACCTATGTTTCTTAAACCAATGGACTCAGCTTTCACATGGTCATTGAAGAGTGAAACATGCAATAAAATCGAGTAGTGATTGTTCACAAAACTCCTTAGGTCTACTTTCATAGCCTAAGACGATTTGCCCATCAAATATTAGGACCGGAGATATAACAAGCTTTTGGAGAGTATATCAACCTTGGATCAAGTCGCTAGTTAGCTACTCTAGCAACAAGCTTTAGGTATGAATAAAGATGGTGAGCCATAAGGTTTCCTTTCTTTAACAACCGATTCTTGATGGCTTATCATGTCATGTCTTCTTTGAAAGATCCATGATTCAATAACGAGTCTAAGGGAGTAGAGAGGATCTCATGGTTCTAGGGAAATAAGGCGGAGTGATAGAGATCAAGCCGCCGCTCTCCCCTAGAGAGAAACCTCTAAAACCCTAGACTAGAAGCTAAAACATGCGAGTATGTACAAAATGCAAAAGAAAAGAAAGAACAAGGAGACCACCTAGGTGGCTCCGGTTTATTGACTGAAAGAAGAAGAGAGTTGTGTCTATTGATTCGTGATTCTCATACAAGAGGCTAAAAGCAAGTATATATAGTTGAGGGGAGGCTAGGTCGGCTGAGTTAATGCGCAAAGGAGAAGAGGAAACTTTCCATTTCTTCTCCCCGCGTGAACTTGCTCTCCAAGTCTTGAGTGAGGCGCGGAAGCCAGCTTCTTTTCGCGTGTAGAGATGTGGGCTTGAGTCATGATGAGGTTTAGGCTTGGCCCGAAGTGATCCCGGTCCATTTCGCTCATCCAAGCTCCATGGGCTTCACTTACTCGCCAGACGGACATGTCTTGGGAGAAAAAGATCCTAGGCCGCATTTCTGCTCCAAATAGCCCAATTCCACTTCGTCGCGACGCATGACTCATTTATCTATCTTTCCATATAAAGATCTCCTGATTTGGACGTAGGAAAGACCCTTTGCCGCAGTCATCCTTCGGACGCTTCGATTCTGTCCGAATGCGGAAACCGGCTAACTTGAGTTTTGTTGAAGCTCTTGACTTGGGAACTTGCATGGATCATTGCTTGAAGCTCTTTTGCCTTATTTTTGCCATTTTGACCTATTTTCTTCCCAAAACCACAATATACAAGAAAACTACCTCTTGGATACAAAATCATTATTATTAGATAAGAAAACATAAAGAAAACCAAGGTAAAAACATGTAAAATATGGATATATCAACTCCACCAGACTTATCCTTTTGCTTGTCCTCAAGCAAACTAAGAAAGGAAAAGAGGTTTGAAAACATGAGAACTCTCAATGCATTTTGAAAATCCACGTTAGCTTATGTTTTAGTAATCCACATGAAAAACGGTTTTGGCTTTATGATGAGGAGCATAAGTACTTACATTGAGTTTAGCAGTCATCCCAAAGTAACCCACACTCCATATGACCATCCGGGCTCACCTCCTTTGACTCCTTCAGTTTTTTAAAGGTGTGGTCTCAACTAGGGGATATCGATCAAAGGGTTTATGATCTCTTTCTTATCCTCTTGTGCTTAAACACTTGTCTTGGCTCTTGTTTCACCTCTCTCTCTTCTCACTCCTTAAGTCGATTGATCCCTTTTTTAGGGTAGCAAGGTATTTTTTTTTATTCGACTTCTTCTCCTCTTTGTGGAGGTTTTTGATGGATCTTCCATAGACGCGAGTATTGATGGTTGTAGCCACCTAATCCCCGGTTATTTGGATCAATGGGTCTTCCATAGACGCGAGTATTGATGGTGGTTGCCACCTAATCCCCGGTTACTTGGACCTTGATGCTTTTTCTTAAAATTGGAGGGGAGAGAGAGGGGAAACCGAACTCACATAGACTTTCAATATTTGGTGAGGATGAGGAGTCGTACCCTTTGTAAAACAAAGCCCCTAACTGAGAAGGTTAAGTTCATTAAGGTGCGGAGTCAAAGGTGGATCCTCCATTGGCTTTTTGGAAATGTGGCCATTTTTGGTAAACCGATCCGCTCAAAGTGTACATTGAGTGAGTGTGTTGCCAAATACTGTTTCAATGGTCACTTAAACATTAGTGTAACATGGTTAGTTTCAAAGAAAAGGTCATAATTCTCGGACAAAATTTTGACTCAATAAAACGACTCAAAGGGAAAAATGAAAAGAAAAGTCAAAAAGAACAAACGTGTTAGTAATCCCCCCAGACTTAACTTGCACCGTCCCGGTGGAAGCAAATCCAATTAGGAGGGGTGAAAAAGAAAATTGAGTTTGTTGGGAAAGTGTTTTGGATTTTGTTACCAAAGTGTGACCATAGGTCATGAAGAGCGGTTTTGCTTTATTGAGCGACTCCAAGTGTGATATGACAACATCAAATCATTCCTTAGATGTATTTGGTCGGTGAGTTTTCAATCTTAGCGTGTGATTCCGTCCGGTGTGCAGTGTGGTCGTGGAAAGCCCGTGTGTCGGCCAAAAATGAAGGCTGTGGACCACATGACAAACTGTTAAGAATTTTATGAACGGGATTGAAAATTTACCGTCCAATATGATGTTTTAGAGCCGCTGGTGAAGTATGAGGTCAAACGAACGAGCGGGGGTGAGAATTCGTCAGCGGGTGGATTCATCTGCGGGCCGGAAGGTAATGTAAATGGCCGCAGCCGGAACCGTGAACAATTCTCTGACCGATCTTGAAATTCCACCGAACAATCATATATTTTATGAGCCGTGGTGGAGTTTCAGGTCAAACAAACGAGCGGTTTGGCAGATTCATTATTTGGTGGCCATCCGGACGATCCGGAGGGGGTGCAATAGACCACAGCCCAAACGGTGATGAATTCCTCGACCGGGCTTGAAAATCCGTGGACCAACCTTATATTTTATTAACACTGGAGAAGTTTGAGGGCAAACGGACCAGCGGTTGAAGACTTCCTTCACAACGTTGTCAAATCGGCTCCGGGAAGAGATTTTTGACCATGCTCGAATTTGGCTTGTCCGTCCCTTGATTTTCTTCTGGAATAGTGATGTTGAGGCTCCAAGAATCCTTCTCCAGGTGGTGGTATCTCCATGCCATGGTTTTGGTTTTTGTCGGCCTTTGGTTGCCCGCCATCGACCGGATGAGGTACCTCGTCATATCTCTGGTTCCGTCAATATTTCTCCGTCCTATCTTTTGGATTTGCCGACCAACATGGTGTTGTCGTGTCGCCTGTGAAGTTTGGTGGACTTTGGTGTAGCCGTTTGTGAGATGGGTCGATTGGGTCTTCCGTGTTACCCGTTTGGCCGGGAAAATGCTACCGGACTTGATATCTTCCATTTGACTCGACCGTTTTGTGAATTTCTTCCACCGATTGATCTCCGTGATCCTCCTCTAGGATTCCAATAGGTTGACCGCAATGTTGGTCTCCCGTAACAAGGGCGGGATGAGTGGGTGGGATTTGACCGGCTCATGCAAAACTCCTTTGATGGTCTTCTTTGGCACTTAATCATAAAACATGTTTTTTTTTTTTTTGTGGATTTTATAAAATTCCCAAAAAAATTCAAGTTAATAATAAAATCAAAATAAAAGTTAAAAAAAGAAAAAAAAGAAACATGGGTTGCCTCCCATAAGCGCTAGTTTAAAGTCTTTATAGCTCGACTCCTTGTGTTCCTTAGGTGTTAGGCAAGTGTGGAGGCTGTAGAAAGCTCCTAGTACTGGATGGCTCCAAGTGCATCTTGTCTTGTAACACTTCTTTGATCAAGTAACCTTGTTGTGTGCCTTCTCCTCCACTTGTGTACCGAAATCTTTTGGATGAGAAACCGGGAGGTGCAGCAACATAATAGGTATCCTTGTCAACATTGGCTAGTGAGATTCTCCTGTTTGGCCAATCCATAATTGCTCCGGCTGTTGCTAAGAAGGATCTCCCAAGTAGAAGGGCTTGGTCGTCCGGATCCTCCATAGTAACAACATAGAAATCGGCCGGGATGATGCAATCTTCAAAGGAAAGTTGAACATCTCTTACCTTGCCAAGTGGTTTGAATGAAGAGCTGTTGGCAAGCTTTATGCCCATGTTGGTCCGCTCCATGGTATCGATCAATCCCAAACTTCTTGCTATCACAGCCGGCATGAGGTTCACGCTTGAACCGGAATCACACAATGCATCATCAAAGAATTTGCCGTTGATAGAGCAATGTATAAGGAAGTAACTTGGGTCATGAAGCTTGTGTAGTGTCCTTGGCGCAGGAATTTCCTCCCTTGCTTAATTATACATCTTCTCCACCTCGGCTAAGCTCCAATCGTGAGTCCATACAAAGTCTTGAAGGTAAGGGCTTTTGTTGCAAGCGACATCAAAGGGCATATTGCTAGGGAACCTTTTCGCCATAAAGTTGAAGTCATCAATGGTGTAATCCATTGATGAGCTCGCTTTCCTTTTTTCCTTAGGGACGGGTGGTAGTGAAGATTTTGGGGAGAGTGGTGTTCCTTCCGGCAACTTCCTTCCTCTTATCCTTGCTGTCTGCTTGCCTTGTCTCCTTTCATCCTCATCCCAAACTACTCTTGGATCGGTCTCCTTGGCGCCAAAAGCAACCGAAGCATTGTTAGGCTTTGGGTTGGCCGCTTTGGTGCCTTTTGAAGCTCGGTCTCTTTCTTCCATATCCTCCAAGCGTTTGGTGAGGTCTTTGACTCCTTTGGAGGCTCCTCCGGTTGTATCTTGCCGTAGCGTGATCTTCTCAAGTAGCTCTTTGTATCTCTTTTCCACAAGATGTTTCAAGTCATTGATTGATTCCTTGAATTGCTCTTGCCCTTCCACCAACATCACCATGGTTGAGTAAAGCTCCTTCTCTCTTTGGTTAACCTCCGATGCTCTCTTCTTGGCTTGGTGAGCCACAAGTGAGATTGAGTTGAGGCTTAGGGTTGTACCGTTGAGGTTATCTTCTAGGCCGGCGATCTTCTCATCAAGGTGGTTATCCATCTCCTTTGAATTCATGTTCAAGTCTCGGATTGCCTTGGTGTTGCCTCCGAGGGTTGCGGCTTGTTCTTTTATCTCTCCTTCCACTTCAAAACACCTTGTTTCGACTCTCTCCACTTGGTCAGAGAGGTTTCCGAACTTTCTATCAAGGTCATGCTTTAGAAACTCTAACCTTGTCTCAAGACTTTGGCTAGACTTTCTTTGGATTTCCATGAAGTCTTCTATCATGGCCTTGAGATTGTCGTCTCTCCGCCGATTAAGTGCGTGCTCTTGGTATGTGGGAAGGTCGGGGCGTGGACGGTGGTGATGATGAGGTGGCTGGTGAGGTCGGCCTTGATAAACCGGTGATCGGTTTTGATGATACTGATGATGTTCTTTTTGGCTAGTCTCGGCAAAGAGCGGATGGTGGAAATTTGGCGGGATTGGCATTGGGATGAAGTCTCCGGCCGGATTTGAATCATGTGGCCGCCTTTGGACTTCATGGGGGAGAGGTTTTCTCCTTCCAAAGTTGTTACTCATGCTTGAGTGATGGCTCATCCTCAAAGTACCTAAGGAACAAAAGTGAAACAAAATTGCAAAAGTTAGTAAACATGAAACAAAAGATCTAGTCTTAACTTTTAATCTCATAAACGTGTAAGTGCAATGCATTCCCCGGCAACGGCGCCAAAAACTTGATGTGTGCCAGACATGGGTGTGGTATATATGCAAGTAATAAAAACCCTAAGCTAAACATGGTTGCAAGTGCACAACATGTTGTTGTAGTACTTAGGGGTCGATCCACAAGAGAATGCGAATTACACACTACACATTTGTAAAGATTTGGTTAAGCTAAATCAATAATATGCAAGGGGTTTTGTGTTTTTGTTTTATAAGGGAAAACTAAATAACAAATGCAACTATACAAACACCATTATTGAACAAAGGACAATCCGCAAAAGACATAAGCCAAATCAATTGAAAAGTTGTTAAATCCGATTCCTATGAACTCAAAACACTAAGATGTGGTCATCCCACTTTCGTGGCTCCGACCACCTATGTTTCTTAAACCAATGGACTCAGCTTTCACATGGTCATTGAAGAGTGAAACATGCAATAAAATCAAGTAGTGATTGTTCACAAAACTCCTTAGGTCTACTTTCATAGCCTAAGACGATTTCCCATCAAATATTAGGACCGGAGATATAACAAGCTTTTGGAGAGTATATCAACCTTGGATCAAGTCGCTAGTTAGCTACTCTAGCAACAAGCTTTAGGTATGAATAAAGATGGTGAGCCATAAGGTTTCCCTTTCTTTAACAACCGATTCTTGATGGCTTATCATGTCATGTCTTCTTTGAAAGATCCATGATTCAATAACGAGTCTAAGGGAGTAGAGAGGATCTCATGGTTCTAGGGAAAGAAGGCGGAGTGATAGAAATCAAGCCGCCGCTCTCCCCTAGAGAGAAACCTCTAAAACCCTAGACTATAAGCTAAAACAAGCGAGTATGTACAAAATGCAAAAGAAAAGAAAGAACAAGGAGACCACCTACGTGGCTCCGGTTTATTGACTGAAAGAAGAAGAGAGTTGTGTCTATTGATTCGTGATTCTCATACAAGAGGCTAAAAGCAAGTATATATAGTGGAGGGGAGGCTAGGTCGGCTGAGTTAATGCGCAAAGGAGAACAGGAAACTTTCCATTTCTTCTCCCCGCGTGAACTTGCTCTCTAAGTCTTGAGTGAGGCGCGGAAGCCAGCTTCTTTTCGCGTGTAGAGATGTGGGCTTGAGTCATGATGAGGTTTAGGCTTGGCCCGAAGTGATCCCGGTCCATTTCGCTCATCCAAGCTCCATGGGCTTCACTTACTCGCCAGACGGACATGTCTTGGGAGAAAAAGATCCTAGGCCGCATTTATGCTCCAAATAGCCCAATTCCACTCGTCGCGACGCATGACTCATTTATCTATATTTCCATATAAAGATCTCCTGATTTGGACGTAGGAAAGACCCTTTACCGCGGTCATCTTTCGGACGCTTCGATTCTGTCCGAATGCGGAAACCGGCTAACTTGAGTTTTGTTGAAGCTCTTGACTTGGGAACTTGCATGGATCATTGTTTGAAGCTCTTTTGCCTTCTTTTTGCCATTTTGACCTATTTGCTTCCCAAAACCACAATATACAAGAAAACTACCTCTTGGATACAAAATCATTATTATTAGATAAGAAAACATAAAGAAAACCAAGGTAAGAACATGTAAAATATGGATATATCACAAGGCAACACAAAGTAAAGCCGAGGTCAGTCCGTCTTTGATATCCGACCCTCTCGACAAGAACCTAAGGCTTGCCAACCCGTATTCAAGCCAAGAATTATGTTAGTCCGGACAAGACTAATATCATTAAAATCGAGTATTTAATACACATAAAAACTTACTTTTATTGAAACATAAACATTGTCTTACATAAAAGCGTAAATTACAACCCGAGTTTTACGAATATAAAACAAAAGACTTAAAGTAAAACAACGGTAATCTTACACAGTTTTACAAAACACACCGCAATCTACTCCGGCCTTCCACGTCCAAGTACCACACCACACCTAGGGTTACCTGAAACGAAAAGAGTCATCATAAGTAATCTAGAATTACTTAGTGAGATCGGAACCCTCTACAATACAACAACATATATCATCCCAAACCCAAACCCCAATCAATATACAATCAGAGCAATGCACAAGCGGAAGCTTGAATCAAATAACATCAAACACACTAGAGACAATGCCGTAGCAAAGCACTCTAGCTCACGCCATAGACGAATACAACCGTATTGACTATCACCACGCTTTTCAACCTGCCAAGACAAAACACAAGGATAACTCTCACAAGTTATCCTAACAACACAAGAGAATACTCATCCCGAGTAACTCCAAGATCACAACACAATAGTGATCTAACACCCGAGAGGTTCTTCCCAGAAGAACACTCTCTACACACACAACACTCTAACAAGCCACTGCTCAACCTAGAGGTTTCTATCACACAAGAAACACTCTACACACACCACACACACTATCGAGCCCCGCTCGACCTAGAGGCCTCTATAGTACACCACGGTTTCCGTAGACCTGCACACCCGCACCTAGCAAACAAAAAGTCACACTAGGCCTGAACAGCAATCGGGAGTCAACCGCGTTAACCCAGTCAACCGGTTAACCCGAACTAATCCCACCACACCACGGGCAGCCGTTTAGCCCACCTAGCCGCTTCCGCTGCGCCGAAAGCGCAACTAGGCATTTCCAAACACACCGTCGTGTGTACTCAGCCATGGGAGCTACCCAAGTACACTCTGAGTCATCCTTCAGGACCATCCAAGAGGGTTTCTCAGTGAACGTCCGTCAGGGCAGCAAGAACACCGTGTGTACCCCTAAGATCATGCCTAACACGAGTACATGATCCTAGCTCCTAAACTCACACACAAAGGCACGCGGAATAGAACATCACTACCCGAGTTCCATCTCCCAGACAGTCACATCCCGTTGGATCACAATCCACACGAGTTCTGTCTCCCAGATGGTCACATCCCGGGCTGTCTATTCCATACGTCCTTCTCCTCACACACAAAAGAACGTAAAGATCATGCTAAACACGAATACATGATCCTAGTTCCAAAACTCACACACAAGGAACGTAAGTACGTGACCTGCCCTCGTGGCACTCACCTTACGTCCTTCCCGACATAGTGTGACATAACCTCTTGTTATTCACCACTAGCCCTTGGTGCAACATTCATTGTTCGCCATCCTACACTGAACATCGTGGGGTCTAAGTCCCTACTCAGCCTCCTCTATGCATCCGCGAGTGCAATATGCTGCCAAAGACATACACATTTAACACACCCTTGGACTGCATAAGGTTTAGCCTTTCTTTGCACCCACCACCACATGTTCGACACAGTATGTGGCATAACCTCTTGTTATCCACCATACTTGTACTAAGTGTAGCGATGCAACACATGCCATGTCCACCGAACCATTTTCATAAGAACCTTAACACAGTGAATCACGTCACTTGTGTTAGTCTTAAAAAAATACAGAATTATTCAACAAAGATACTTGAATAATCATGTCACAACCTCAGAGCATCAACATGCAATAGGTTACACAGAAACTGCTCTAAGTGTTCTTCATCCCTGCACTAAAATCCGTTAGTTCATGACAACACTTAGGCGTTTCTCTCCTTCCCTACACCACAACTCGTTAGTCAAATCACACACAAGCATCTCTACTATGCTTTCACTACCTCACATATATCACACAACATGCAATCAATCACAAGGAACAACAACCCATGTTTTCCTTGGATCCGAACATGCATGCAACCACATCGGTTTAACCGAAGTTAAAACCGCACAACCACACAAAGTATAACGTAAGCCTCCTTGCTTAACATACATACCTCCTGCAACCACAAAGTTAGTATAACACATACTAACAACCGCCAAACAATATGCATGCACCTAATCAAAATAAACCTACAAGTTTCTACTTGATTCTACATGCATCACACAAACATAGCTACTCTCGGAGCTATCATCGAAAACTCACCAAAACCGCTTATTGAACAGCCTAGCCTTCACAACTAGCTACGCCTCACACCACCAAGCTATTCTCACTCTTAAGCTTTCTCTCCAAAGCTTCTCTACTCTCACTCACACTTAAAGAAAAGATTTCACACTCTTTTCTCTCTTAACTCTCTCTTGCTCGGTTTTAAGGCAAAGGAGCAAAACAAGGAATGGTAAATGGAAGCACAAGGGTCAGGAGGCTCTATTTATAGGCAAGTGAGGGTGATTGACGGTCCAATACCGTCCATACACTTTCACGGACAAATGGCGAGGTTTCCTTCACATGCGGAGGAGCAAGCCTTAAACCGGCGACACCTCGTGCTGGCCTAAGGGCTAGCTTCCTCCATGGGCGCCACACACCTGGGATAGCTTGCCCTGCTCCTTCCCAAGCCAACACCTCCAGCAAGTAGCTTCAACAAGTCAGCAAGTAGCTTTAAGGAGTCACACAACTAAGAAACTCTCTTGGTGTGACATATGTCCTCATTTAACTTTCAACCAATCATAGGATGACATGTGTATTTTAACACATGTGGGGATAGGTTTCCCCAACCAATCCGTCCCACTCTCCATCCGGACCACGATCGTGTCCCGTTCTTCGTCCGTACCGCGATCGCATCACACACTCGATCCGTACCGCAATCGCATCCCACACTCGATCCGTACCGCGATCGTGCACATCCAACGATCGTCCCGCGGTCAATAATTTTTATCCGTGGCTATCCTTACGTGCTGACCTTCCCATGACCATTTCTCACCTTGGTCACGTCCTTATCACTTTGCTTGATAGTCGGCCATACTCAGTTCCTCCGAGTCGTTACCCGATCATCGATATAAGCTTCCCACCCTTCGGCATAGCCATCAGGCGGTAAAACTCAAGATCCGCTCGTCCAAATCAACTTCTGTCTCGACCTGATGGTTTTTTTTGGGGTCTTCTTGGTGTCCCCAAGTTTTCATCTCATTCGGACCACGTTTGGTCAGTCGGCTCTTCTTCCCACTCGATCGAGCTCTTGTCCGTCTTTACCTGGATCGACCGTACCATCCCATAAGGGTTTCTCCCGTTCTATCTTCAATTCTACTCGTTCGTCTTCAAATGTTCTTCGACCGAAACACTCTATATGATCTCTGGATCCTCTCCAATATGATCATTAGTCATAATCTCTCATCCCACTTCAGGATTACTACATTCTCCCCCACTTATAAGAATTCGTCCCCGAATTCTACACCAAAGCCTTCCATGATCGCCACAGAAAACTCTTTACCACCTTTTGTACACTTTCTGTAGGCTCTTCTTGATACCACCTTTTAGGTATCCTTTGTGGTCACCACCGTCTGTGTACCACCATTCGGTCCTTACACCGATTCTCGACTCCATATCTTGCCGTTGTAACCTCCTTGTTACAAGCGTCTTCCTTCTCACCTTTTCTTCTTCTCCACTTATGCTTGTGCTTTAGTATCAAGGTCTCATACCACCATGTACCGGCCTTGACACAAGCATTCTTCTTCACACCTTGATCACATATCAACTCTTGATATGGTCATACTTTTGCAGCACTTCTCTCCTAGAAGCTTGCACGCTGCGAGGATCTGATCAAGTTCTGTTCTGATTCTTGATCATCCTCACACACGTCTTGAGTTTGTGTCTCACACACGCCCTCCTTTCCGATTGATTTCTCCATAGATCTCCATTGGTTGACCTCGATGTCAAACCAATATTCTCCATTCATTGACCTCTCCAAGGTCCATATTGATCGACAAGTTTGTCCAAATCAATATTCACATTCGCCCGGCCTCTCTGAGACCCATATTGGTAGACCTCCTCGTCTAAACCAATATCTCCTCCTCACCGCTCACGTTTCACCTCACTGCCTTCCTCACTGCCTTCCTCACTACCTTGCTTCCCATTCCAAGGTCTACTTAAGGTTAGGTTTTCCCTAACACTTCCAGCAAACCCAATCGAGTGACTACAGGATTTCCTTCTCCTCAGTCCAACTCGACATACACACACCGAACTTCACACACTCAAGGGTTCTATGGACTCTCCACTCTCAGCTACCGCCTCCTCACGGTTCATATCGTCATGATGTTCCACCTCAACTCGGTTTGTATCCTCAGCATCTTGGTTTGGATTCTCTTCCACCACTTGGCTTCCCACCTCAACGTGGTTCACCGTCTCAACTTGGTTCGGGTTCTTCACCGGAACTCGCTCTTCCACCACTTCATTATTTGGGTCTATTGCCGGAACTTCTTGGTTTGCCGGCTCTCCTTCAACTTGAATTCCAAAGAACGTAGCAAGGTTTGCTATGGCTGGTAGCATCCCTTCACTAGTTCCATCTTCTCCCGTCAGTTGTGGATCGATCGGACCTCCATGCTGAGCGTCACGATCCCAATCTTTCCAAAAGTCAGCCATGGTTGCTTCTGGATCAAGATATGCTATAGGCCTTCCATAATATGGATCTGCCTCCTCGAAAGGACTTTGGGTCACCGCGTTTGATTCTCCTTGAACCGTCTGGTTCTCTTGTTGACTTGGGTTTTACACCGGACTTGGTATGGCAAAGGGTTGCCCATACAAGTCTAACATCTCCTCACTCGGCATGTACAGATGCACTCCATATCCCGAAACATAGACATGAGGCATCGGTATCTCAGGCAACACCTGTTGCGGGCTCCCTTCATCCCATGGGTTTGTCGAAGTATCATCGGAAAAAATCTCGATGATCTCCGTAGACGGCACTAGGATCTCCACATCCTCGTACCTCGTCGGTATGGCCACCATATCAACTTGGTAGACCGCTTCCGTAGCTCCATATGGTGATGGCACGTCTGCCTCCACACCTCCTCTAATATTCAAACTCGAGAAATGATTCGACTCCGTACAGACAGTCGAACCAAAGCTCACCTCACTCAGATCCGTCTCTACTGACGTGTCCGAGTCTCCCACCATCACATACTCTGAACCGTTCGTTCCCTCACTGGAACTATCATTGCTCGAACTCGAGCCACTCTATGAGGATATCACCACAACTTCACTGTTGCAAATCTCACTATCATCCGATCCTCCCTGACCCCATCTGCTTATCCAATCTCTCATCCTGTGTCCCATCTTACAACCTGCACAACTACACCACCATTCACAACAAATAAGGTAAGATCCTATTCCACTTACTAACTAAGCTTGGACGTACCGGATTCCTAATGGTGTATTTTGCGACACGTTTTGACTCGATAAAACATTGAAAACGTTTTGAAAACTCTCGATTTCATAAGCATGATCATAAACCATGCTCTGATACCACCATTTGTTACACCCCCGGTTCGGTCTATAAGTAGATTAAACCGAGAATGATACGTCGGGTTGGCTAAGCAGGTCCAGGTCAAGTCGTGGAGGGGTTCCACAACACATGGCCCGATCCCACCCAGTTCCCGTACCTTAGTTTCTGTATTACTAAGGCTTTGCAATCTGATATGATCGTGGCTAGCAAGGAACAAGAAGCTGAGGACGAGCCGGAGGTAGTAGGACGGATCACTCGCTCTAGAGCAAGGGAGATGGCCAAGGAAGCTCATTCGCTCATTGCAGAAGGATATCTCAATCTCCCGATGATCCAAGTCTACAACATTGTCACTTTGAAGACTTCCCCTGGTAATGATAACTAAGTAACTTAGGTGAGGAGTCTGTACTCTTTTTCCCATAATTGAGTTTTGTCCCAATGGGTTTTCTCAGTATGGTTTTTTAACGAGGCAGATGAATCACTACGTCGAGTTACTTAGGAGTCATTGCCAATGGGTAATAATGTACAAGTCACTTTGGCTTAGTACTTAGACGCTTTGTTGTTTTATTTTAAACGCTTTGTTGTTTTATTTCAAACATCATGTTGTTTGGAGTTTCGATCTCTAGGGTGAATATATAAACCCATGAGTCGCCTCCTTTGTGATTCAGCGAAGAATTTTCATGTATGAAGCAAAACCATACTTTCTTCTCTCAATCTGATTCCTTGAATGCGTTCTTGAAATCCGAGTTTCTATACACTTTGTGATCTGAAACTCTTCTATCTGTTACAATCCATCTTATCATCTTAAGTCAATCCGAAAATTCCCTTGTGTTAACTCATCATCGTCATAACACCCTTAATCACCTTCATCGAACCCTCAAATCCATCATTCACTCGAACTCTACATCCTCACTTACGCGCACCGTCGCTCCCGCGAGTATACTTCCACACACCGTAGCTCCTGCGAACAGACTTCCACGCACCATCGTTCCCTCGAGCTATCGCACCGTCAGCCTTCATCAGAGATTGTCCAAGGGAGTTCGTGTCATGTGGTATCAGAGCCAACTCTGAGCCAAGGCTGAGCGATTTCTAAACCCTATTTTTTTCCCTTTTGTTATTTACGAAATGTCTAGGGATTAGTTTCCTTGTTTGTTTCGAATTCCTTATTGATTAGGATTTGTTTTGTTAGAGTTTTAGAGTTTTCCTTGTTTCGTTATATGATTGCTATTTCTAAGAGTTTCAGCCCTTTTTGTTATCATACCTAGAGACTTGTTACTGTGAGATTTCGTTTTGTTTAAATTGCAGGTACAATGGAGCTTTCTGCAGAAGCTATGGAAGCTCTAAATCAAGCCATGACTAAGCAGATTAAAGAGGCAAACCAGTCTGTAGCTACTCAGCTCACTCAGCAGATAGAGCAGCTCAACAACAAATTTGAGCAGCAAATCAAGGATCTTATGAAAGAGTCTAGTGCTACAAATCAAGACTCATCTGAGCCGCCTAGTCCTAATGAAGCTATTCGCCTCGCCAAGGGTAAAGCCCACGTGGGAGCATCTTCTAAGCAACCACGAACCAGAACTACCAGAACACCCACTGGAGGAAGAGAGACTTTGTTCAATCAGAGAAGAAACGCCGAAATTACAGAAAGGGAGCATCGTCGAACTGACAGAGCACCTACACGCGCATCACCACCTACACGTTCACACCGTCGAGTTGAACAAGTTGCTGGGCATCGAGTCTACATTGAATCAGACCGTGAGTATTCAGAAGAAGATGAGGCTTCAGACCACAGTCTAGAGACTGTAAGAAGAGACAGAAACAGAGGCAATGGCAGAAACTATGACCCTTTGAGGCAGCAGCTGAACCATCTCAAGATTCAGTATCCTCCTTTTCATGGCACCAATGATCCAGAAGCTTATCTAGATTGGGAAAGGAAGATGGAATCAAACTTTTTGGTTCAAGGGACTTATGAGCTTAACAAGGTGAAGATAGCTATTTCTGAATTCAATGGCTATGCACTCTTGTGGTGGGAACAGTTGGGACTCACTAGACATTGATATACCTCTATTTTACACCCTTTTTACATCGTTTTTATATACTTTATGCATGGTTTTACCGTGGCTTTTTGCTTTAAAAGGTAGTTTTTATGCATATATAGTGCCAAGAGTCATTTCAAGTCAAAAGATGCAATTTGGAGCAAAACAAAGGCAAAGGTCCTCAAAGCAGCTTCATGCACTATCATTTACTTTGGAGGAGCCCCAAAAACATTCTACTCAATGGATTTCACCCAAACTAGTTCGCCGCGATGCCTACATGAGTTAGCTTTACAACGCAATTGGAATCATGCAATTTGGCCACGTAGAATGGGAGATATGATCGTTCTAGTGAAGAGTGTCAAATCAGCCGAGAACCGGACGTCTACACCAACCGCTCGACCGAACCGGTCGGACAGGGCCTCCAAGGCTCCCGTCCGACCCAACCTTCCTCCAACTCCACGACCCATCCGGTCGACCGAGCCGGTCGGACAGGGCCTCCAAGGCTCCCGTCCGACCCGACATCCTTCCACCATCCCGTGCGCGCCCGACCATCATCCCGTGCGACCGTTCGACCGCCAGCTCGACCCGAGCACCAGCCCGACCGACCGGTCGACCGCCCCGCTCGACCGCGACACGCCTCGCTCGACCCGGCTCGTTTCCGAAGCCCGTTTTGCACGTTTTCAAGCCCAAACTTACACCGCCTCTTATGTTTCGACCAAGACCTAGGTCAAGCCGCCCTTGAACTTCTGAAGCATTATAAATACATCTTTTTAGCCTTGTAAAAGAAGAGAGCCACACATAGAGATACAAAATATTATTTTCAATAAAAGTTCTTATAGTTTTTGCTTTCTTTCATTGTCTCCTTCAAGAGAGGATCTCGGATCTCTGTTCTTATGAACATGAATTCGATTTCCTTCTCTATGTCTGAGTAGTTACCTTGTTAAGTGATAGGAAATCAAAGGATAGTGTTCATGCTTGCTTGAGAATCGATATCTAGAATTAGGGTTTACATAAACTCTTCACCTTTGCTTGTGTTCATTGCTTGGTGTTGATCTGGCCAATCAACATATGATCCTAGGTATATTTGAGCCACGGAAGTGATGAATCATTCGCCTGAACTAGTATTTGGTGGGCAATCTCTCTTAGACTGCGGAAGTTGATTTACTAGAGGTTGTGAACAATTGAGACTTGATCGAATTAATGCTTGTTTGAATATCTAAGGACATACCAAAAGTTTAGCGATTAGATAGATCAACATAGGGGTCGGAGCCACGGAAGTGGAAAGATCTAAATTAGTGTCTTGAGTTCTAGGTGGTACACATTCTTAAATCCCTAACAAATCGAACTTGCTTGCTTGAATCACTCATCCCGAGATTATCCTATTGCTTAGCGCTTTCCATCCATTGATTTACAACTCTATTTGCTTTGTTTACTTGCTTTCTTTACTTGCTTTCAACGTGACAACAACCAAACTCATATTGCTTTCCTAGCTAAATCTCGATCTCATACCTTGTAGTGCACTAACTGGTCCTTGTGTTCGATATACCCGTTACTACTCTCGATCTGTGCACTTGCAGAAAAGGGGTAGAAATTGGGAAAAGTTTAAACCCCATCAAGCTTTTTGGCGCCGTTGCCGGGGACCATTATCGTGCCTACAAGTTCTTGAAAGAGATCTAGTCTAGGTTTTTCCTGTTTTAAGTTATTTAATTTTGTTTTTCCTTTTTTGTTTTTGATTTTTCAGGTTTTAAGTCTTTCTCCTAGATGGAAGAGGATTTGAGAAATCCTAGTCCTATAAGGGCGATTCCTATACACCACATATCTCCTCCTAGAGACAGTCCAACAGAGAAGAGGATGTCAAACCCTCCAGCTATTTCACCTTCATGGGATTCTCGCAGTAGTCCTCCCGGACTAGCACCCTTGAACACAAAGAAGAACCTTCTCCCCTACCTTAATGCGGCCGAACTGGAGACGTCTAGCCAAGCCTACTATGAAAGAGAAGAACACCTTCTAGCCTCACCAGAAGAAGAAATAGATCCGGAGCTGATTGAGTTTGTGAAGAGAGACAAATTCCATGATCTCTACAATGAGTATGCACTAGAACACATTGATCACTTTGAAGGTCTTTGTGATTCTTATGAAGTTTTCGATTTTGAGAAGAAACTAATGCTGTTTAGCATGTCCTTAGCTGGGAGAGCTCTTGAGTGGGCGCAATACTCTCCTCCTTTTCAAATCAACACTTGGTTAGACTGCAGAGAAGCTTTCTTGAAGAGGTTCAGCAGGAACCCACCTTTCAAATCCAAGTATAACCGAAGCTCTTACCCTTACCACAACCAATCTTATGAAGAAGAAGATGATGCCTCCTTACCACCGGAGTCCATCAATGGCGACCTGATCAAGTATGTAGTAAGAGATCCTTTCCATGACTTCATATCGGAGTGTGCTCAAGAACATGTTGAGAATTTTGAAAATCTCTGTGATTACTATGGTTTGGGAGAGAACCCAAAGAAGATCAGCTTGTTCCAAACATCCCTAGCTGGCCGAGCTCAAGAGTGGGTTAGATTCTCTGCCCAACACGACTTCAAGACATGGAGAAGATACAAGGAAGCTTTCCTTAACAAGTTTGCCCGTGGACAACCCTATGTGCCGCTACTCAAACCCTACCACCCGCCCTATAGAAACCACCAACCTCCACCGCACATTGAGCAGCTGCCCCATGCCACAGAAGGATTACCCCATGACCCACACCTAACCAAGCTTGAAGAGATGCTACAAGAGTACCTTGACTATCAAGTCACAAGTACAAGAGAGATGGAGAAGAAGATCGAATATGTTCATCTCACCCTTGGAGAAAAGATGGATGTTCTTTTTAACCAAGTTATCAAGCTTGACAAAGATATCAAGCAACTCAAGGAAGACCATGATCGATCACTCAACCTTGTCAAGCTAAATGTTGCTGCAAAACACCACGAGCTACTCAGCAAGAGCAATGATGCCCATAGCTTCAATGATGATAATTGCAAACATCTTGGAATCCTCTATAACCGGCTGTCAGTTGTAGAAGGATCTCTTTTCTCTAAGAACCAGAGAGAAAGAAGCCCCACACCCAAACCACCTCCTTTCCCTTGCAATGTCATCACAGCAATCTCCAAGGAAAACTCATTACATCTTGTAAGAAAAGAAGAAGAAGATCAAGAGTATGAGGAAGACTATGAAGATGATGAAGAAGAACAACAGAGTTTTAACAGCAATGCAAGCTCTAGAGGAAGTGAAACCAGTCCACAGCAACCTGACCCGCGATTCTCTCCACCTCCAGCTCGCACACTCGCCCTTCCTAGAATCACCGGCATTTCAAGAAAGAGAATCACCTTGGATGAACCAGAGGATTCATTCTATTATGATCCCATCGACCCTACTAAGATAAGCCCAGAGAAGCTCAAGGAATTTAACAAGAAGGTGAAGTCCATACCATTCTATGTCCCCTTTGAAGAAGCTTGGAACAACCACGATTTGGTTGAATTTTTCTTTAGTAGCAAAGAAACCAAGGATGAGATTAAGCAACTCTTTAGGCGAGCCCGCCTCTCTATGTCATCTTATGCAGCAACCCTACCCCCATCTCCGCCATCCACACCTCCTCCCAAGTGGTACAGCAACCCCATCTCCCGAGAGAAGCTAGCTGAATTCAACCGCTTTGTCCAAACACTACCCGCCAGCATGACCTTTCATGAGGCCTGGAAGAACCACCCACTCACCAACTTCTTCCACAACTGCAAAGAGACCCCAGAAGAGATTCAGGAGCTATTTGAGAAAGCTAAGAAGCAACCATCTTTCCGAACCCTCTACAAGGTAGAAGACCCAGGACAGTTTACCATACCCTGCACAATCAATGGAAGATACTTTGATAGCTACATTTGTGATTCTGGTTCATGCATAAACCTTATGCCCACACACACTGCCAAACTACTTGGGATCACACGCCTACAACCTTCACAAATCAGCATTGGACTTGCTGATCTCACCATTGCACAACCTAGAGGTGTTGTTTATGATATCTTGCTCGAAATTGGAGATACAAAGATACCGGTGGACTTTCATATCATGAATATCAAAGGAGGAAGTGACATGCCTATTATACTCGGAAGATCATTCTTGGCAACTGCTGGAGCCATTATGGATTGGCCAAACCGCCGCATCTCTCTTGCCAATGTCAACAAATCTGTTTTCTATGATGCCGTCCCCGTCTTCACCCCTACCAAGCATTCTCGGTTCGTCTCTCCTCATGAACCACCTGATCATCCACAAGGACGTGATGGGACAAGCACAAAAAGGCTTTGTCTCAGGCCATGTCCTTTAACTTCTTCTTAGAAGAGCCAAACGGTCAAGCTAAAGACCATAAACAAGCGCTGTATGGGAGGCAACCCATAAGGTCTTTTCTATCCCTTTTTAATCTTTGTTTTCATTTAATAGTTTTGTTTTGAAGTTTTGGATACAGAAATTTGAGAATCCAGCATGAAAGAAGTAGAAAGAAACCTCGGGAAAGAAGAATGCAGCATTCACCATGGTCGGGTCGACCAAGACGGTCGACCGGTGCCTCGCCCGATCGACCGTGTCCCCTCTTGCCGACCCGCCATCCCACCTCACTTGCATACCATCTCACCTCATTCGCATACCATCCCACCTCACTTGCATACCATCCCACCTCATTTGCATACCATCCCACCTCACTTGCATACCATCCCACCTCACTTGCATACCATCCCACCTCATTGCATACCATCCCACCTCATTTGCATATCATCCCACCATCATCCCACCACACTTTCATCCCATACCACATCACATCCCACGCCTACTTGCTGTTCTACCACATGATGATCCTCCTTCACCTACACTCAGGCGGCCCTTTAAACTCACTGCTGGTGCGCAACAGCACTTGACCATCTAAGCCGGGATCTCATCCACATTATGGAGCAACATAGTCGCTAGACATATCATCCATCACACCATTCTTCGATTTCTAATACCATATCAGGTTACATCTTTCCTCTAATTCACAAACGCCTTATTACCTCTTTCTTTTACCTCCCTTAATCGGATTTGCTTTCACCGGGACGGTGCAAGTTAAGTCTGGGGGGATTGTCGGTACTAATGCGTTTGTTCATGTCTTGTCTTCATCTTATATCTATTTCTCTTATCAACCTTTTTCAAAACTTCTGTTTTATTGAGTCAAAATAAGTTAGGAAACTATGATCTATCCTAGGAGCTTACCATTAGCATGCCAAAGCTCTTGTGATCACAAAGGCAAATATTGACACCGAACAATGCCCAACGGAACCACTGAGGGTGGATCGACCTACTGATTTGGCAAGATTTCTAAGGTACCCGGACAATCTAAAGTCAACTCCACCACCTAATTGAACTTTTAATTTTTCTTGTCAAGGGGCTTGAGATACATATTAGCCGATTCCTCATCCCGGTCTAGTTGAGACATGTCCACCAAAGATACAGTCCACCTCTCTCTCATCTGCAAAATAAAAATCAAAAGCTTTTAAGCACAAGGAAAACGTGTAAGCAAGAGGAATGCATACGTCTGCACCTTCTTGTCTTATGGAGACCTACTCAAACAAGGAAAAGCAAAAGCCTATCCTATGATATTCCCAGAAAAGAAAAAATATTCAAAGGGAAGAAGGATCGATAGAAAAAATAAAATGATACCCTAGAAAAGTAGGGAAAGATCGATCCTTCAAAAGAAAAGAGAGAAAGAGAGAGGAATGGAACTGGATGTGCTAAAAAGGACTGTCTTGGCAAACACTTGGATGGGTAAGAGTCAATGCTCTGTGATCAATACTCCCTTGGTAAAGACCGCACGCTTTAAATACTGTAAGGAGTTGACAATGGAAAGTTTGGAGTGCTGGATGAGATTTGTTGGGTCCGGTATGGTTCGCTAAGCTCAAGGTCAGAACGGGAAGGCTAGATTCAAAGTTAGTTTTGCTCCAAGTGAAAGCAGAGCAATGGAAGATACAAGTGCCAAAGGATAAGTGAGTTTTCATGTTTTCAAACCTCTTTCTCCGATTTGGATTCTATTTGCTTGGGGACAAGCAAAGATCTAAGTCTGGGGGAGTTGATATACCTCTATTTTACACCCTTTTTACATCGTTTTTATATACTTTATGCATGGTTTTACCGTGGCTTTTTGCTTTAAAAGGTAGTTTTTATGCATATATAGTGCCAAGAGTCATTTCAGGTCAAAAGATGCAATTTGGAGCAAAACAAAGGCAAAGGTCCTCAAAGCAGCTTCATGCACTATCATTTACTTTGGAGGAGCCCCAAAAACATTCTACTCAATGGATTTCACCCAAACCAGTTCGCCGCGATGCCTACATGAGTTAGCTTTACAACACAATTGGAATCATGCAATTTGGCCACGTAGAATGGGAGATATGATCGTTCTAGTGAAGAGTGTCAAATCAGCCGAGAACCGGACGTCTACACCAACCGCTCGACCGAACCAGTCGGACAGGGCCTCCAAGGCTCCCGTCCGACCCAACCTTCCTCCAACTCCACGACCCATCCGGTCGACCGAGCCGGTCGGACAGGGCCTCCAAGGCTCCCGTCCGACCCGACATCCTTCCACCATCCCGTGCGCGCCCGACCATCATCCCGTGCGACCGTTCGACCGCCAGCTCGACCCGAGCACCAGCCCGACCGACCGGTCGACCGCCCCGCTCGACCGCGACACGCCTCGCTCGACCCGGCTCGTTTCCGAAGCCCGTTTTGCACGTTTTCAAGCCCAAACTTACACCGCCTCTTATGTTTCGACCAAGACCTAGGTCAAGCCGCCCTTCAACTTCTGAAGCATTATAAATACATCTTTTTAGCCTTGTAAAAGAAGAGAGCCACACATAGAGATACAAAATATTATTTTCAATAAAAGTTCTTATAGTTTTTGCTTTCTTTCATTGTCTCCTTCAAGAGAGGATCTCGGATCTCTGTTCTTATGAACATGAATTCGATTTCCTTCTCTATGTCTGAGTAGTTACCTTGTTAAGTGATAGGAAATCAAAGGATAGTGTTCATGCTTGCTTGAGAATCGATATCTAGAATTAGGGTTTACATAAACTCTTCACCTTTGCTTGTGTTCATTGCTTGGTGTTGATCTGGCCAATCAACATATGATCCTAGGTATATTTGAGCCACGGAAGTGATGAATCATTCGCCTGAACTAGTATTTGGTGGGCAATCTCTCTTAGACTGCGGAAGTTGATTTACTAGAGGTTGTGAACAATTGAGACTTGATCGAATTAATGCTTGTTTGAATATCTAAGGACATACCAAAAGTTTAGCGATTAGATAGATCAACATAGGGGTCGGAGCCACGGAAGTGGAAAGATCTAAATTAGTGTCTTGAGTTCTAGGTGGTACACATTCTTAAATCCCTAACAAATCGAACTTGCTTGCTTGAATCACTCATCCCGAGATTATCCTATTGCTTAGCGCTTTCCATCCATTGATTTACAACTCTATTTGCTTTGTTTACTTGCTTTCTTTACTTGCTTTCAACGTGACAACAACCAAACTCATATTGCTTTCCTAGCTAAATCTCGATCTCATACCTTGTAGTGCACTAACTGGTCCTTGTGTTCGATATACCCGTTACTACTCTCGATCTGTGCACTTGCAGAAAAGGGGTAGAAATTGGGAAAAGTTTAATCCCCATCAGACATCGACAGAGAGAGCCTTCTATTACCACTTGGGATCAGCTTGTCACACAGATGAGGAAGAAGTTTGTTCCTGCACACTACCAGAGAGAAACTCTTAACAAGCTTAGGCGTCTCATTCAAGGCACTAAGTCAGTTCGAGACTACTTTCAGGAGCTGGAGACTTTGATGATCAGAGCTGATCTGAGAGAAAGTGAAGACATGGTGATGTCTAGATTTCTTGGGGGACTTAATAGAGAGAATCAAGACAAGGTGGAGCTGTAGAATTATGAAGATGTACAAGAGATGGTACATAAAGCAGAGTTGATTGAATCGCAGATCAAGAGAAAGAATGGGAGATCAACTTTCACTTCTAATATTTCGAAACCAAGAGAATTCAGCAAACCAGCCTATACCAAGGACACTAAACCAACGACAGCTACAGTTAAGGAAGAGGTCAAGGTCGAATTTAAACCAAGAAGTGGAGCTTCTACTAGTCACATCAGGTGTTTCAAATGTCAAGGAATGGGACATTACTCCAGGGACTGTCCTAATAAAAAAATGTTTCTGCTTCAAGAAGGAGGAGAGATTGTACCTCAAGACAGCTCAGAAGGTGAAACAGATGCTGATTTAGAAGAAGAAGAAGAACCAGCAGCAATGGGAGAGATGTTAGTGGCACGCAAGACCTTAAGTGTTCAAGTTCATCCAGATGATAGAGGACAGCGTGAGAATCTCTTCCACACTAGATGTTTAGTTCAAGACAAGGTCTGCACCTTGATTGTAGATGGTGGCAGCTGTACCAATGCTGCTAGTGAAGAGATGGTAAAGAAGCTCAATCTCAAGACTACCTTACATCCTAGGCCATATCAGCTACAGTGGCTGAATAACAAGGGAGCTTTAACTGTTTCTCAACAAGTGGTAGTCAAGCTAGCGATTGGGAAGTATGAAGATGAGCTGCTGTGTGACGTGATTCCTATGAAGTCTAGCCACGTTTTGCTGGGCAGACCATGGCAGTTTGACAGAAGGGTTACGCACGATGGTTATACAAACAAGCAGACTTTTGAGTTTAAAGGACGTAAGATCACTCTTCTGCCACTCACACCAAGCGAGATCTACAAGGATCAGCTTCATATGAATCGCAAGGATACAGAGAAAGTTTCTAACAGCCTATACATCAATCACAGCGAGTTCAGCAAACTCTTTGATCCTGAGATGACAACATTCATGTTTGTCTATAAGGAAACACTCGCTAGTACTAAGCCAACAGAGGAGCTTCCACATGAGATGGTAGAGATCATAGAAGAGTACAAGGATGTCTTTCCAGAAGAGATACCTCCAGGTTTACCTCCAATCCGTGGAATCGAGCATCAAATCGATTTGGTACCAGGATCAGCTCTACCAAACAGGCCAGCTTACAGGACCAATCCTGTAGAGACAAAGGAGCTTCAGAAACAAGTAGAAGAGCTGATGAGTAAAGGACATATCAGAGAAAGCTTAAGTCCATGTGCTGTACCAGTCTTGTTAGTTCCTAAGAAAGATGGAACATGGAGGATGTGTGTAGATTGCAGAGCTATCAACAACATAACAGTGAAGTACAGACATCCTATCCCAAGGCTAGATGACATGCTGGATGAGTTATGTGGGTCAACAATCTTCTCCAAGATCGATTTAAAGAGTGGCTATCATCAGATCAGAATGAAGGAAGGGGATGAGTGGAAAACTGCTTTCAAGACCAAGCAGGGGCTGTATGAATGGTTAGTCATGCCGTTTGGTCTCACCAATGCTCCCAGCACCTTCATGCGTTTAATGAATCATGCTCTCAGACCGTTCATAGGAGTATTTGTTGTGGTCTACTTCGACGACATACTCATCTACAGTAAAGGTTTGGGGGAACATTTAGGACACATCCGCAGAGTCCTAGATGTTCTTCGTTCTCAATCCCTCTTTGCAAATTACTCTAAATGCTCATTCTGTACTACTGAGGTTGTCTTTCTAGGCTTTGTTGTTAGTGCAGAAGGAGTCAGGGTTGATGATGAAAAGATCAAGGCAATCAAAGAATGGCCTGTACCTAAAAATGTTGCAGAAGTCAGGAGCTTTCATGGATTAGCAGGATTCTACAGAAGATTCGTTCAAGACTTCAGCACCATTGCAGCGCCCTTAACAGAAGTCATCAAGAAAGATGTTGGTTTCAGATGGGAAGGAGCACAAGAACAGGCGTTTACCACCTTAAAAGAGAAGCTTATCAAAGCCCCTGTTTTAGTACTTCCTGACTTTATGAAAACTTTTGAGATTGAATGTGATGCCTCTGGAGTGGGTATAGGTGCTGTTTTGATGCAGGATAGGAAACCCGTGGCTTACTTCAGTGAGAAGCTAGGAGGATCCACTGTCAATTACCCCACCTATGACAAGGAGCTGTATGCATTGGTTCGAGCTCTTCAAACGTGGCAGCACTATTTGTGGCCCAAAGAATTCGTCATCCACACAGATCATGAGTCATTGAAACATCTTAAAGGCCAACATAAACTCAACAAGAGACATGCCAGGTGGATGGAGTTCATAGAGACTTTTCCATACATTCTTAAGTATAAGAAAGGTAAGGATAATGTAGTTGCAGATGCATTATCCAGGAGGTATACTCTTGTCTCTACTCTAACTTCAAAATTAAATGGTTTTGAGCATATAATAAATTTGTATGAAACTGACATCGATTTTGCTGAGAGCTATGGCAAATGCCATAAGTTTGCTTTTGAAAAATATTTTAGGCAGGATGGATATCTGTTTTATAACAACCGTTTGTGCATACCACAAGGATCCATTAGGGAACTGTTAGTTAGAGAAGCTCATGGAGGTGGACTAGCTGGACATTTTGGAGTAGCAAAGACTCTAACTGGACTGCAAGATCACTTCTATTGGCCTCGCATGAAGTCAGACGTAGAGAAGGTTTGTTCTAGGTGTGCTGTTTGTAAAATGGCAAAGAGTAAAGTACAACCTCACGGTTTGTATACTCCCCTTCCTATTCCTTCTCAACCATGGACACATATTTCTATGGATTTTGTGCTTGGCTTACCTCGAACCAGGAATGGTAGAGATTCGATCTTTGTTGTTGTTGACAGGTTTAGCAAGATGGCTCACTTCATAGCTAGTCACAAGACAGATGATGCTGTTCGTGTAGCTAACTTGTTTTTCAGGGAAGTAGTACGTCTGCATGGAATGCCTCAAGTGATCGTTTCAGACAGAGACACAAAGTTCTTAGGACACTTCTGGAGAACTTTATGGGCTAAACTAGGAACCAAGCTGTCATTTTCAACCACTTGTCATCCTCAGACTGATGGCCAAACAGAAGTGGTGAATCGAACACTGTCTACACTTCTCAGGACCTTGGTAAAGAGTAATATCAAGTCATGGGAAGAGTGCCTACCACACGTGGAATTTGCTTACAATCACGCTAAGCATTCTGCCACTCTCTTTTCTCCTTTTGAAATTGTTTATGGCTTTAATCCCCAATCACCTCTAGACTTGATTCCTTTGCCTTTAAGTGTGAAATGTAGCTTTGATGGCAAAGAAAAGGCTGAACAGGTCAGAAAGATACACGCTAAAGCTAAGGAGAACATAGAGAAGAAGACAAGGCAGTACGAGAAACAAGCAAACAAGGGCAGAAAGGAGCTCATTTTCGAAGAAGGAGACTTGGTGTGGATCCATTTACGAAAGGATAGGTTCCCAGAAGAAAGGAAGAGCAAGCTGATGCCACGAGTAGATGGTCCATTTGAAGTCGTCAAGAAGATCAACGACAATGCCTATCAGATTGATCTCCAAGGTAAGTATAATATATCTCCATCGTTCAATGTTTCTGACTTGATTCCCTATATTGCAGATTCAGATTTGAGGACAAATCCTTTTCAAGAGGGAGAGGATGATATGATCGTGGCTAGCAAGGAACAAGAAGCTGAGGACGAGCCGGAGGTAGTAGGACGGATCACTCGCTCTAGAGCAAGGGAGATGGCCAAGGAAGCTCATTCGCTCATTGCAGAAGGATATCTCAATCTCCCGATGATCCAAGTCTACAACATTGTCACTTTGAAGACTTCCCCTGGTAATGATAACTAAGTAACTTAGGTGAGGAGTCTGTACTCTTTTTCCCATAATTGAGTTTTGTCCCAATGGGTTTTCTCAGTATGGTTTTTTAACGAGGCAGATGAATCACTACGTCGAGTTACTTAGGAGTCATTGCCAATGGGTAATAATGTACAAGTCACTTTGGCTTAGTACTTCGACGCTTTGTTGTTTTATTTTAAACGCTTTGTTGTTTTATTTCAAACATCATGTTGTTTGGAGTTTCGATCTCTAGGGTGAATATATAAACCCATGAGTCGCCTCCTTTGTGATTCAGCGAAGAATTTTCATGTATGAAGCAAAACCAGACTTTCTTCTCTCAATCTGATTCCTTGAATGCGTTCTTGAAATCCGAGTTTCTATACACTTTGTGATCTGAAACTCTTCTATCTGTTACAATCCATCTTATCATCTTAAGTCAATCCGAAAATTCCCTTGTGTTAACTCATCATCGTCATAACACCCTTAATCACCTTCATCGAACCCTCAAATCCATCATTCACTCGAACTCTACATCCTCACTTACGCGCACCGTCGCTCCCGCGAGTATACTTCCACACACCGTAGCTCCTGCGAACAGACTTCCACGCACCATCGTTCCCTCGAGCTATCGCACCGTCAGCCTTCATCAGAGATTGTCCAAGGGAGTTCGTGTCACAATCCGTAAAACAAAAACTGAGTTGTGTTTGTTTGGACTAAAACAAATATCATCCAAACAAGCCATCTTTAACAAAAACGTACTTTATTTCATCAAAGATGGAAATCACAAAAACATATATGTTCGATCGGCCGAGGCCTAGTGCCAAAAGAAGTAATTATACATATTTTATCACAAACTGGAGTTTTACAAAAGCCAAGGAAAACTACTCCAGCTCCTAACGTTCCACGCTACCTTGCCCGGATTGGACTACGGCTTACCTGCAAAACAAATAGTCGTCATGAGTAATCTAAGATTACTCAGTGAGTCCAGGACCCTCTATACATCACAGTATAAGTCCCAACCTCGACTATCCCCACAATCAAAGCACGCAAATATTTCAAGTCAATCAATCACACAATCAATCAACAAGATAACGCGGAAGCTTTCACCACACAACATCACACAACATCACACAACATCACACAACATCACACAACATCACAAAACATCACACCGTGATCACACAACATAATAGTGTTCACCAAACTATTATGCATAGACACTACCACAAAAACTACGCGGTATGTCTATCATGCTGGACCTCCTCAACCGTGATATCAGCGACCAAGGAATCACACAGAAACCCTGACTAGATTATCACTGTGATATCAGCGACCAAGGAATCACACAGAAACCCTGACTAGATCATCACACCCGAGTTCCATCTCCCAGACAGTCACATCTCGTTGGGTCGCCGTTTCCACGGTTCTCAACCCACACGAGTTCTGTCTCCCAGATGGTCACATCCCGGCTGCACCGTCGTGCAGAACTCAGCCGTGGGAGCGACCCAAGTACACTCTGAGTCATCTTGCCGATCCATCCAAGAGGGTTTCTCAGTGAATGAACCGTCAGGGGTGAGGAGCATCACGAGCACCGCTAAGATCATTGGTTTCACCACACAATGATCTATTTACGCAACTAGAGACATAGATTCCACCACACTATGTCCTAGCAAACAACAGATCCATGGCTTTGGGCCATGATCTCACACACAACAGGTCCATAGCTTTCACCACGCGATGACCTCACACACACACAATAGATCCATGGTTCTCACCATGATCTTACACACAATAGATCCATAGCTTTCACCACGCTATGATCTAACATACTCAAAAAATAGAACCATAGCTTTCACCACGCTATGATCTTACATACTCAAACACAATAGATCCATAGCTTTCACCACGCTATGATCTATTACACACAAACACAATAGATCCATGGTTCTCACCATGATCTCACACAACATGCAACCAATCAAGAAAACAAACAAGTGTCTTCTTGCCCTTGGCCCTGCATGAAAACACGTTAGCTTACTCTTAAGCTACCGGAACTCACTTTCGTCGAAGATCAAGCCGAACTGCTTCACAGAACCGAGATCTCCTCACTGCACCCGAACTAGATCCAACACATAGTTTAGGTCGGGTTCTAGGTAAGGTTTAGATAAAAAATGGTTAAGGGTTCCAAAGCTTACCGACCAAACCTCGCTATCGGAAGCTAACACAAGAGCTTTCACCACGCTCTTACCCTTACCGCTTGCCCAAACCTACTCTCACTAACTCACACGATCGAACCGCTCACCTAAACCACTCCTTTTTCACTTTTCTCTTTTCTCTAAGAACAACAAGTGATCAAATGGTTTTCTCATGGTGAGGGAGGGGTATTTATAGGCCATCAGGGGAGACAAATGGTTACCGGAGGTCCAATGTCCGATCGACACCTCCGAGGACATATGGCAACGTTCCCTTCACATGCGGAGAAGCATGCCTTAAACCGGCGACACCTCGCCCTTGTCTAAGCACGAGCTGTCTCCTTGGTCGCCACCTAACATGGCTAGCTCCTCATGCACATACTCATGCTGACACCTCAAGCAAATAGGCTTGAAGAGTCACTCTCCTATGCACATGAAACTTCCTTTGTGTGAACATGTGCCTCACATGTATTTCAGCACATGTTTGATCGAGTTTCACACTCTCTCGATCCGTTCCGCGGTCTGTCCGCCCCGCGCTCCGTTCGTACCGCGACCGCATCCTGCACTCCCGTTCGATAACTCGACCGAGTGCTTCCCGCGATCGTCCCGCGGTCAATCAGGATTTTACCCGCGACCAATCCTGATTACCGTCCGTCCCGTGACCGTTTCTCACCTTGGTCACATCCCGGACACTTGTTCGACAATCGGCCCGCGTACCGCTCTCGACTGTTTACGATCGTTCTCGGCTACTCGACGATCGGTTTCGGCAGTCCGCTATACCATATCTTCGACTTCAAAATTCGACTTTTTGAGTCGATACCTTGAGATATACCATATCTTCGACTTCAAAATTCACATCCCGTCTTGCTTGATCAGCATACTTCTTTTGCCGATCGTGCGCCTTCTTCATGTTGGCCCGGATAGTGAGCAGTTTGTCCATAGTCTCATCGACCATTTACGGACCAAACACTCTTCGTTCACCAACTTCCGTCCAACACAAAGGCGTACGGCATGGCCTCCCGTATAACACCTCATACAGAGACATACCGATACTCGTGTGGTAGCTATTGTTGTAGGAAAATTCAATCAATGGTAGATAGTCTTCCCAAACTCCACCCCAATCCAATATGCATAATCTTAGCATATCCTCCAAGATCCGGATGGTACGCTCCGTCTGTCCATCCGTCTCAGGGTGAAAGGCCGTACTAAGATTTAGTACCGTCCCTAATGCCCCTTGCAGCGCTTACCAAAATTTTGCCGTAAACCTTGGATCTCGGTCAGATACTATATCTGTCGGTACTCCGTGTAGTCTCACGATCTGATTAATGTAGAGCTCCGCCAAGGTCTCTACCTTGTCTGAATCTCGGATTGCGAGTAAGTGAGCCACCTTTGTCAACCGGTCCACAATGACCCATATGGAACTGTTCATCCGGCCCCTTGCAATTGGTAGCCCGGTGATCAAATCCATCGCTATGGAATCCCATTTCCACTCCGGTATAGGCAGACTTGTATGGGCAACGCTTTGCCATACCAAGTCCGGTGTACAACCCAAGTCTAGAGGAGAACCAGACGGTTCAAGGAGAATCAAACGCGGTGACCCAAAGTCCTTTCGAGGAGGCAGTTCCATATTATGGAAGACCTATAGCATATCTTGATCCAGAAGCAACCATGGCTGACTTTTGGAAAGATTGGGATCGTGACGCTCAGCATGGATGTCCGATCGATCCACAAATGACGGGAGAAGATGGAACTAGTGAAGGGATGCTACCTGCCATAGCAAACCTTGCTACGTTCTTTGGAATTCAAGTTGAAGGAGAGCCGGCAAACCAAGAAGTTCCGGCAATAGACCCAAATAATGAAGTGGTGGAAGAGCGAGTTCCAGTGGAGAACCCGAACCAAGTTGAGACGGTGAACCACGTTGAGGTGGGAAGCCAAGTGGTGGAAGAGAATCCAAACCAAGATGGTGAGGATACAAACCGAGTTGAGGTGGAACATCATGACGATGATGAGAAGGAAGATATGAACCGTGAGGAGGCGGTAGCTGAGAGTGAGACTCCAGCAATATGGGAAATGGGAAGTTCCTCGGGAAGAAGGCCCGCGGGAAGACTTCGTTTCCAATCTCAAGCGAGAAAGAGAGTTCCGGTTCCGGAAAGGGCATCAATGCCCTGTCGTGAGTGTGGAGGACATGGGCATTACACTCATGCCTGTCCGAATGAAAGGCAAGGTAGGCCTTTGAGGAGGAACCAAATAACGTGTTACTCATGCGGAATGCGAGGACACTATGCGACATCCTGCCCTGGGACCCCAACGCCATCTCCATCGTCCTTATCTTCAACCAGTGCACGGAGGCCTTCAGGAAGGCGTGGTAGAAACTCTGGTTAAGCGTGAAACCCCAACCATAAACCAGAGAACGAGGTATGTGTGGGTTTTAACTTTACCTCGTTGTGTGAGATTGATTGCTTGTGTGTGATAGCCTAATTTCAATCTCTGAGTAGAGTAGAATATAGTGTGGTGAAAGCTATAGTTCTCTCTGTTGATTGCTTTCATGCCGAGAACATGCGACCGCATCATGCACTCCCGTTCGATAACTCGACCGAGTGCTTCCCGCGATCGTCCCGCGGTCAATCAGGATTACCCGCGACCAATCCTGATTACCGTCCGTCCCGTGACCGTTTCTCGCCTTGGTCACATCCCGGACACTCGTTCGACAATCGGCCCGCGTACCGCTCTCGACTGTTTACGATCGTTCTCGGCTACTCGACGATCGGTTTCGGCAGTCCGCTATACCATATCTTCGACTTCAAAATTCGACTTTTTGAGTCGATACCTTGAGATATACCATATCTTCGACTTCAAAATTCACATCCCGTCTTGCTTGATCAGCATACTTCTTTTGCCGATCGTGCGCCTTCTTCATGTTGGCCCGGATAGTGAGCAGTTTGTCCATAGTCTCATCGACCATTTACGGACCAAACACTCTTCGTTCACCAACTTCCGTCCAACACAAAGGCGTACGGCATGGCCTCCCGTATAACGCCTCATACGGAGACATACCGATGCTCGTGTGGTAGCTATTGTTGTAGGAAAATTCAATCAATGGTAGATAGTCTTCCCAAACTCCACCCCAATCCAATATGCATAATCTTAGCATATCCTCCAAGATCCGGATGGTACGCTCCGTCTGTCCATCCGTCTCAGGGTGAAAGGCCGTACTAAGATTTAGTACCGTCCCTAATGCCCCTTGCAGCGCTTACCAAAATTTTGTCGTTGATGCGGGATAAGGTTTTCCCAATTTCTATCCCTTTTCTGCAAGTGCACAGATCGAGAGTAGTAACGGGTTTATCGAACACAAGGAGCAGAGAGATGCACTACAAGTTATATAATTCCAATTTAGCTAGGACAAGATAAGGGTTTTGGTTGTGATTGGTAAAATAGCTAACTAAACTAATTGACTGCGATGTAAAAACGGTAAAAGATCAAGGTATGAAAGCGCTAGGCAATGGGAGACTCGCAGAGATTCATGATTACTAGGTTAAATCAACTTATTAGGGGGTTTAATTGGGTGCCGTCTAGAACTCAAAACACAGATGTAAAATCATTCCACTTCCGTGGCTCCGACTTCTTTGTTAACTAACCTAATCGCTAATCTTTTGGAATGTCCTTAGATTGTTAAACAAGCTTTAATTCGTTCAAGTCTCAATTGTTCACAACCCCGCATAGGTCAACTTCCGCAGTCTATGAGGTGTTGCCCACCAAATACTAGTTCAGGCGAATGATACAGCACTTCCGTGGCTCAAGTCTACCTAAGATCTGATGCTAGTTGATCAGAAAAGCATGCAGCAATAAGATCAAGCAAAGGTGAAGACCTATAATGATGAAACCCTAATTTGATTTAGAACCCTAACAATGCATGAACTCTTTGATTAACCCACGACCTAACAAGTGAATTACTCAGACATAATCAAAGTAACAACACAGAAAGATGATGAAGAAAGCATAAATATAGAACAAAGGTTCAGAAAACTTCTCCAAATTGTGGTAAGGAGGAGAGATCCTCTCCTTGAAATCTCTAAGAACAAAAGTAGATCTATTAAACTCTAATACAATGTGGCTCTATTGTTCTCCCCTTTCTAAAGAGGCTAAAAAGGTGTATTTATAGGTCTTCCAGGGGTCGAGATTAGGTAAACGGGCCGAGTAAACCGTGAAAACGCGCAAAACGGGCCTTAGTCGGCTAAGGCGGGTCGAGCGGGACGGCGGCGGTCGAGCGGGGCGGTCGACCGGTCGGTCGGGCTGCTGCTCGGGTCGAGCTGGGGGTCGAACGGTCGCACGGGATGATGGTCGGGTCGAGCTGGCGCGCACGGGATGGCGAAAAGAGGTCGGGTCGGACGAGAGCCTTGGAGGCCCTGTCCGACCGGTTCGGTCGACCGGATCGTGAAGGAAGGTCGGGTCGGACGGGAGCCTTGGAGGCCCTGTCCGACCGGCTCGGTCGAGCGGCTGGTGTAGACGTCCGGTTTTCGGCTGATTTGACACTCTTCACTAAAATGATAATATCTTCTATTCTACACGTCCAAATTGCATGATTCCAATTGCGTTGGAAAGCTAACTCATGTAGGCATCGCGGCGAACTAGTTTTGGTGAGATCCATTGAGTAGAATGTTTTTGGGGCTCTTTCAAAGTTGATGCTGTGTCGTGGAGCGGCGTAAAGTCCAAATCCTGTGGTTTTGCTCCAAAATGCATCTTTCGACCTGTTTAGACTCTTAGTACTATAAATCCACAAAAACTACCTTTTTAGATCGAAAAGCCTTTAAAAACCTTATAAAAAGCGTAGTAAAACCATATAAAAAGGGTACAAAATAGAGGTATATCAACTCCCCCAGATTTAGATCTTTGCTTGTCCTCAAGCAAATAGAATCCAAATCAGAGAAAGAGGTTTGAAAACGTAGAAACTCCTTATCCTTTCTGAGAAAACTGTGGCGGCTTCCTCTCCTGTATTCCACTAAAAACATAACCAATGTTAGACTAGCTTCACATAATGCTCGGCAAGCTTAGCGAACCATACCAAACTCAACTAGTCTCATCCAGCATTCCAGACTTTCCATTGTTAACCCCTTGCATAAATTTAAAACGTGCGGTCTTTATCAAGGGAATATCGATCATTAAGCACTTGTTCTTACCCACTTGAGTCTCTCCAGGATAGTCCTTTTTTGAAGCTTTTGAGTTCTTTTCCTCTCTCTTTTCTTTTGAAGGATCGATCTTTCCCTACTTTTCTAGGGTATCATTTTATTTTTTCTATCGATCCTTCTTCCCTTTCTTTTTCTTTTGGGGAATAACATAGGATAGGCTTTTGCTTTTTCCTTGTTTTTGGTAGGTCTCCATAAGACAAGAAGGTGCAGACGTATGCATTCCTCTTGCTTACACGTTTTCCTTGTGCTTAAAAGCTTTTGATTTTCATTTTTCTGAGAGAGAAGAGAACTGCACTTGTATTGGACACACCCTTTTGAGATCAAGTGAGGAACGACTCATATGTATGCCAAGTCCCTTGACAAGAAAAACTAGATTGATTAGGGTGGAGTTAACGTTAGATTGTCCGGGTACCTTAGAAATGTTGCCAAGTCAGTAGGTCGATCCACCGTTAGAGGGTTTGTTAGGCTTATGTCTGCAACTGATGTCCGCTCTAGGGTCATAGATTGTTAGCACAACACCGGAGAATCATAGAGATAAATCATAATTTCCAACTAAGGTTTTGACTCAATAAAACAGAGGTTTTGAAAAAGGTTGATAAGAGAAATAGATATAAGATGAAGACAAGACATGAACAAACGCATTAGTACCGACAATCCCCCCAGACTTAACTTGCACCGTCTCGGTGAAAGCAAATCCGATTAAGGGAGGTAAAAGGAAAAAGGTAGTAAGGCGTTTTGTGAATGAGAGGGAAGATGTAACCTGATTATACATTAAGTGCATGAAGAAATGACCTATTGGTGGTATGTTGCTGTTCTTGGCCATTGATAAGGGTGGTAAAATATGTCCCATGTTGCGTTATAATTAACTCCAAAACAATGGCTTGTATCCCAGCGTAGATGATCAAGTGCCATGCGTCCATGGTAAAAGCGTTTGAAACCCGCCGAAGGTGAGGCATAGGTGGGATATGCCGTTGTGCTGGGGCAAACGGATATATGAACGTGGTTGTTCCTTGCCACATTCATTGTTAATGTTGGAAGGGACAATTATCCCTTTCTTCATTTTCCAAGATTTCTTCTCAATTTTCATGTTAGATTCTCAAATCGCTGTATCCAAAACTTCAAAAGCAAAACAAAAATCATTAAATTAAAACATAAAGTAAAAGAGGAGGGTAAAACTTATGGGTTGCCTCCCATAAAGCGCTTGTTTAAGGTCTTTAGCTTGACCGTTGGTGATTTAGACTGGTGAGGGATCGTCCAAATCGATTCGGACTTCTTGTGATGTCTCTGTATTGGCTAGATACGGTTTAAGTCTTTGCCCATTGACTGTGAATTCACCTCCGGATGGAGTTAATAGCACAAATGCTCCGTATGGCCGAACTTCTTTGATTGTGAATGGTCCCGACCATCTAGAACGAAGCTTCCCGGGAAAAAGTTTTAGACGGGAGTTGAAAAGGAGGACTTGATCATTTGGTGCGAATGTCTTTGGTATGATCTTCCGGTCATGGAAAGCTTTGGTCCTTTCTTTGTATATCTTCGCATTCTCATATGCAAGGTGGCGGATCTCATCAAGCTCATTGAGTTGAATGAGTCGTCTTTCTCCTGCGGTTTTAAGGTTGAAGTTTAACTCCTTTACTGCCCATGCCGCCTTATATTCTAGCTCAACAGGGAGGTGACAGGCTTTTCCATAGACTAAGTGGAAAGGGGTTGTGCCCAGTGGTGTTTTGAAAGCAGTGCGGTACGCCCATAAAGCGTCATCTAACTTAGCACTCCAATCCTTTCTATTCTTTCCTGTAGTCTTTTGTAGGATGCTTTTAAGTTCTCTGTTTGAGATTTCCACTTGGCCACTAGTCTGAGGATGATATGGGATCGAGAGTAGTAACGGGTTTATCGAACACAAGGAGCAGAGAGATGCACTACAAGTTATATAATTCCAATTTAGCTAGGACAAGATAAGGGTTTTGGTTGTGATTGGTAAAATAGCTAACTAAACTAATTGACTGCGATGTAAAAACGGTAAAAGATCAAGGTATGAAAGCGCTAGGCAATGGGAGACTCGCAGAGATTCATGATTACTAGGTTAAATCAACTTATTAGGGGGTTTAATTGGGTGCCGTCTAGAACTCAAAACACAGATGTAAAATCATTCCACTTCCGTGGCTCCGACTTCTTTGTTAACTAAGCTAATCGCTAATCTTTTGGAATGTCCTTAGATTGTTAAACAAGCTTTAATTCGTTCAAGTCTCAATTGTTCACAACCCCGCATAGGTCAACTTCCGCAGTCTATGAGGTGTTGCCCACCAAATACTAGTTCAGGCGAATGATACAGCACTTCCGTGGCTCAAGTCTACCTAAGATCTGATGCTAGTTGATCAGAAAAGCATGCAGCAATAAGATCAAGCAAAGGTGAAGACCTATAATGATGAACCCCTAATTTGATTTAGAACCCTAACAATGCATGAACTCTTTGATTAACCCACGACCTAACAAGTGAATTACTCAGACATAATCAAAGTAACAACACAGAAAGATGATGAAGAAAGCATAAATATAGAACAAAGGTTCAGAAAACTTCTCCAAATTGTGGTAAGGAGGAGAGATCCTCTCCTTGAAATCTCTAAGAACAAAAGTAGATCTATTAAACTCTAATACAATGTGGCTCTATTGTTCTCCCCTTTCTAAAGAGGCTAAAAAGGTGTATTTATAGTGCTAGGTCTTCCAGGGGTCGAGATTAGGTAAACGGGCCGAGTAAACCGTGAAAACGCGCAAAACGGGCCTTAGTCGGCTAAGGCGGGTCGAGCGGGACGGCGGCGGTCGAGCGGGGCGGTCGACCGGTCGGTCGGGCTGCTGCTCGGGTCGAGCTGGGGGTCGAACGGTCGCACGGGATGATGGTCGGGTCGAGCTGGCGCGCACGGGATGGCGAAAAGAGGTCGGGTCGGACGAGAGCCTTGGAGGCCCTGTCCGACCGGTTCGGTCGACCGGATCGTGAAGGAAGGTCGGGTCGGACGGGAGCCTTGGAGGCCCTGTCCGACCGGCTCGGTCGAGCGGCTGGTGTAGACGTCCGGTTTTCGGCTGATTTGACACTCTTCACTAAAATGATAATATCTTCTATTCTACACGTCCAAATTGCATGATTCCAATTGCGTTGGAAAGCTAACTCATGTAGGCATCGCGACGAACTGGTTTTGGTGAGATCCATTGAGTAGAATGTTTTTGGGGCTCTTTCAAAGTTGATGCTGTGTCGTGGAGCGGCGTAAAGTCCAAATCCTGTGGTTTTGCTCCAAAATGCATCTTTCGACCTGTTTAGACTCTTAGTACTATAAATCCACAAAAACTACCTTTTTAGATCGAAAAGCCTTTAAAAACCTTATAAAAAGCGTAGTAAAACCATATAAAAAGGGTACAAAATAGAGGTATATCAGCCGTAAACCTTGGATCTCGGTCAGATACTATATCTGTCGGTACTCCGTGTAGTCTCACGATCTGATTAATGTAGAGCTCCGCCAAGGTCTCTACCTTGTCTGAATCTCGGATTGCGAGTAAGTGAGCCACCTTTGTCAACCGGTCCACAATGACCCATATGGAACTGTTCATCCGGCCCCTTGCAATTGGTAGCCCGGTGATCAAATCCATCGCTATGGAATCCCATTTCCACTCCGGTATAGGCAGACTTGTATGGGCAACGCTTTGCCATACCAAGTCCGGTGTACAACCCAAGTCAAGAGGAGAACCAGACGGTTCAAGGAGAATCAAACGCGGTGACCCAAAGTCCTTTCGAGGAGGCAGTTCCATATTATGGAAGACCTATAGCATATCTTGATCCAGAAGCAACCATGGCTGACTTTTGGAAAGATTGGGATCGTGACGCTCAGCATGGAGGTCCGATCGATCCACAACTGACGGGAGAAGATGGAACTAGTGAAGGGATGCTACCAGCCATAGCAAACCTTGCTACGTTCTTTGGAATTCAAGTTGAAGGAGAGCCGGCAAACCAAGAAGTTCCGGCAATAGACCCAAATAATGAAGTGGTGGAAGAGCGAGTTCCAGTGGAGAACCCGAACCAAGTTGAGACGGTGAACCACGTTGAGGTGGGAAGCCAAGTGGTGGAAGAGAATCCAAACCAAGATGGTGAGGATACAAACCGAGTTGAGGTGGAACATCATGACGATGATGAGAAGGAAGATATGAACCGTGAGGAGGCGGTAGCTGAGAGTGAGACTCCAGCAATATGGGAAATGGGAAGTTCCTCGGGAAGAAGGCCCGCGGGAAGACTTCGTTTCCAATCTCAAGCGAGAAAGAGAGTTCCGGTTCCGGAAAGGGCATCAATGCCCTGTCGTGTGTGTGGAGGACATGGGCATTACACTCATGCCTGTCCGAATGAAAGGCAAGGTAGGCCTTTGAGGAGGAACCAAATAACGTGTTACTCATGCGGAATGCGAGGACACTATGCGACATCCTGCCCTGGGACCCCAACGCCATCTCCATCGTCCTTATCTTCAACCAGTGCACGGAGGCCTTCAGGAAGGCGTGGTAGAAACTCTGGTTAAGCGTGAAACCCCAACCATAAACCAGAGAACGAGGTATGTGTGGGTTTTAACTTTACCTCGTTGTGTGAGATTGATTGCTTGTGTGTGATAGCCTAATTTCAATCTCTGAGTAGAGTAGAATATAGTGTGGTGAAAGCTATAGTTCTCTCTGTTGATTGCTTGCATGGTAGTCTAGCATAATAGCAATCGTGGTGTAGGGTGGAACATAGTGTGGTGAAATCTATGGTTCCATCCCTGTTTGTGTGAGCGATCATGGCGAAAGCTATGGATCGGTTTGAGTGTGCTTGGTCAAGAACATAGTGTGATGAACGCTATGGTTCTTTTCCTTGCTGTGTGAGTAGGACATGGTGTGGTAAAATCCATGGTCCTGTTGTGTGATAGAGTAAAGACCGGGGAGATCTTTGGAGACATCTTCGGATGTTTCTCTCGGTAGTGTGTGGTAACGTTTCTGTGGAAGAGAAACGTTAGGATTAGAGTTAGAAGGACTGTGGAGAGTCCATAGAACCCTTGAGTGTGTGAAGTTCGGTGTGTGTATGTCGAGTTGGACTGAGGAGAAGGAAATCATGTAGTCACTCGATTGGGTTTGCTGGAAATGTTAGGAAAAACCTAACCTTAAGTATACCTTGGAATGGGAAGCAAGGCAGTGAGGAAGGCAGTGAGGTGAAACGTGAGCGGTGAGGTGGAGATATTGGTTTAGACGAGGAGGTCTACCAATATGGGTCTCAGAGAGACCGGGCGAATGTGAATATTGATTTGGACAAACTTGTCGATCAATATGGACCTTGGAGAGGTCAATGAATGGAGAATATTGGTTTGACATCGAGGTCAACCAATGGTTTGATCGAGGTCAACCAATGGAGATCTATGGAGAGATCAGTCGGAAAGGAGGGCGTGTGTGAGACACAATCTCAAGACGTGTGTGAGGCAGATGAGGATGATCAAGAATCAGAACAGAACTTGATCAGATCCTCGCAGCGTGCAAGCTTCTAGGAGAGAAGTGGTGCAAAAGTATGGCCATATCAAGAGTTGATATGTGATCAAGGTGTGAAGAAGAATGCTTGTGTCAAGGCCGGTACATGGTGGTATGAGACCTTGATACTAAAGCACAAGCATAAGTGGAGAAGAAGAAAAGGTGAGAAGGAAGACGCTTGTAACAAGGAGGTTACAACGGCAAGATATGGAGTCGAGAATCGGTGTAAGGACCGAATGGTGGTATACAGACGGTTGTGACCACAAAGGATACCTAGAAGGTGGTATCATGAAGAGCCTACAGAAAGTATACAAAAGGTGCTAAAGAGTTTTCTGTGGCGATCGTGGAAGGCTTTGGTGTAGAATTCGGGGACGAATTCTTTTAAGTGGGGGAGAATGTAGTAACCCTGAACTGGGATGAGAGATTATGACTGATGATCATATTGGAGTGGATCCAGAGATCATATAGAGTGTTTCGGTCGAAGAACATTTGAAGACGAACGAGTAGAATTGAAGATAGAACGGGAGAAACAGTTATGGGACGGTACTGTCGATCCGGGTAAAGACGGACAAGAGCTCGATCGAGTGGGAAGAAGAGTCGACTGACGAAACGTGGTCCGAATGAGATGGAAACTTGGGGACAACAAGAAGACCCCAAAACAAACCATCTGGTCGAGACAGAAGTTGATTTGGACGAGCGGATCTTGAGATATGAGTTTTACCGCCTGATGGCTATGCCGAAGGGTGGGAAGCTTATATCGATGATCGGGTAACGACTCGGAGGAACTGAGTATGGCCGACTATCAAGCGAAGTGATAGGGACATGACCAAGGTGAGAAATGGTCATGGGAAGGTCAGCACGTAAGGATAGCCACGGATAAAAATTATTGACCGCGGGACGATCGTTGGATGTGCACGATCGCGGTACGGATCGAGTGTGGGATGCGATCGCGGTACGGACGAAGAACGGGAGGCGATCGTGGTCCGGATGGAGAGTGGGACGGATTGGTTGGGGAAACCTATCCCCACATGTGTTAAAATACACATGTCATCCTATGATTGGTTGAAAGTTAAATGAGGACATATGTCACACCAAGAGAGTTTTTTTGGTGTGTGACTCCTTAAAGCTACTTGCTGACTTGTTGAAGCTACTTGCTGGAGGTG
Organism: Erythrophleum ivorense; assembly: GCA_026724425.1. Classification (NCBI taxonomy): domain Eukaryota; kingdom Viridiplantae; phylum Streptophyta; class Magnoliopsida; order Fabales; family Fabaceae; genus Erythrophleum; species Erythrophleum ivorense. The sequence goes on along the minus strand of JAIUCV010000066.1, from coordinate 8,241,908 downwards.
TTGGCTTGGGAAGGAGCAGGGAAAGCTATCCCAGGTGTGTGGCGCCCATGGAGGAAGCTAGCCCTTAAGCCAGCACGAGGTGTCGCCGGTTTAAGGCTTGCTCCTTCGCATGTGAAGGAAACCTCGCCATTTGTCTGTGAAAGTGTCTGGACGGTATTGGACCGTCAATCACCCTCACTTGCCTATAAATAGAGCCTCCTGACCCCTTGTGCTTCCATTTACCATTCCTTGTTTTGCTCCTTTGCCTTAAAACCGAGCAAGAGAGAGCTAAGAGAGAAAAGAGTGTGAAATCTTTTCTTTAAGTGTGAGTGAGAGTAGAGAAGCTTTGGAGAGAAAGCTTAAGAGTGAGAATAGCTTGGTGGTGTGAGGCGTAGCTAGTGGTGAAGGCTAGGCTGTTCATTAAGCGGTTTTGGTGAGTTTTCGATGATAGCTCCGAGAGTAGCTATGTTTGTGTGATGCATGTAGAATCAAGTAGAAACTTGTAGGTTTCTTTTGATTAGGTGCATGCATATTGTGTGGCGGTTGTTAGTATGTGTTATACTAACTTTGTGGTTGCAGGAAGTATGTACGTTAAGCAAGGAGGCTAACGTTATACTTTGTGTGGTTGTGCGGTTTTAACTTCGGTTAAACCGATGTGGTTGCATGCATGTTCGGATCCAAGGAAAACATGGGTTGTTGTTCCTTGTGATTGATTGCATGTTGTGTGATATATGTGAGGTAGTGAAAGCATAGTAGAGATGCTTGTGTGTGATTTGACTAACGAGTTGTGGTGTAGGGAAGGAGAGAAACGCCTAAGTGTTGTCATGAACTAACGGATTTTAGTGCAGGGATGAAGAACACTTAGAGCAGTTTCTGTGTAACTTATTGCATGTTGATGCTCTGAGGTTGTGACATGATTATTCAAGTATCTTTGTTGAATAATTATGTATTTTCTTAAGACTAACACAAGTGACGTGATTCACTGTGTTAAGGTTCTTATGAAAATGGTTCGGTGGACATGGCATGTGTTGCATCGCTACACTTAGTACAAGTATGGTGGATAACAAGAGTTTATGCCACATACTATGTCGAACATGTGGTGGTGGGTGCAAAGAAAGGTTAAACCTTATGCAGTCCAAGGGTGTGTTAAATGTGTATGTCTTTGGCAGCATATTGCACTCGCGGATGCATAGAGGAGGCTGAGTAGGGACTTAGACCCCACGATGTTCAGTGTAGGATGGCGAACAATGAATGTTGCACCAAGGGCTAGTGGTGAATAACAAGAGGTTATGTCACACTATGCCGGGAAGGACGTAACGTGAGCGCCACGAGGGCAGGTCACGTACTTACGTTCCTTGTGTGTGAGTTTTGGAACTAGGATCATGTATTCGTGTTTAGCATGATCCTTACGTTCTTTTGTGTGTGAGGAGAAGGACGTATGGAATAGACAGCCCGGGATGTGACCATCTGGGAGACAGAACTCGTGTGGGTTGTGATCCAACGGGATGTGACTGTCTGGGAGATGGAACTCGGGTAGTGATGTTCTATTCCGCGTGCCTTTGTGTGTGAGTTTAGGAGCTAGGATCATGTACTCGTGTTAGGCATGATCTTAGGGGTACACACGGTGTTCTTACTGCCCTGACAGACGTTCACTAAGAAACCCTCTTGGATGGTCCTGAAGGATGACTCAGAGTGTACTTGGGTAGCTCCCATGGCTGAGTACACACGACGGTGTGTTTGGAAATGCCTAGTTGCGCTTTCGGCGCAGTGGAAGCGGCTAGGTGGGCTAATCGGCTGCCCGTGGTGTGGTGGGATTAGTTCGGGTTAACCGGTTGACTGGGTTAACGCGGTTAACTCCCGATTGCAGTTCAGGCCTAGTGTGACTTTGTGTTTGCTAGGTGCGGGTGTGCAGGTCTACGGAAACCGTGGTGTACTATAGAGGCCTCTAGGTCGAGCGGGGCTCGATAGTGTGTGTGGTGTGTGTAGAGTGTTTCTTGTGTGATAGAAACCTCTAGGTCGAGCGGGACTCGATAGTGTGTGTAGTGTGTGTAGAGTGTTTCTTGTGTGATAGAAACCTCTAGGTTGAGCAGTGGCTCGTTAGAGTGTTGTGTGTGTAGAGAGTGTTCTTCTGGGAAGAACCTCTCGGGTGTTAGATCACTAGTGTGTTGTGATCTTGGAGTTACTCGGGATGAGTAATCTCTTGTGTTGTTAGGATAACTTGTGAGAATTATCCTTGTGTTTTGTCTTGGCAGGTTGAAGAGCGTGGTGATAGACAATACAGTTGTATTGGTCTATGGCGTGAGCTAGAGTGCTTTGCTACGGCATTGTCTCTAGTGTGTTTGATGTTATTTGATTCAAGCTTCCGCTTGTGCATTGCTCTGATTGTATATTGATTGGGGTTTGGGTTGGGGATGATATATGTTGTTGTATTGTAGAGGGTTCCGATCTCACTAAGTAATTCTAGATTACTTATGATGACTCTTTTCGTTTCAGGTAACCCTAGGTGTGGTGTGGTACTTGGACATTGAAGGCCGGAGTAGATTGCGGTGTGTTTTGTAAAACTGTGTAAGATTACCGTTGTTTTTCTTTAAGTCTTTTGTTTTATATTCGTAAAACCCGGGTTGTAATTAACGGTTTTATGTAAGACAATGTTTATGTTTCAATAAAAGTAAGTTTTTATGTGTATTAAATACTCGGTTTTAATGATATTAGTCTTGTCCGGACTAACATAACTCTTGGCTTGAATACGGGTTGGCAAGCCTTAGGTTCTTGTCGAGAGGGTCGGATATCAAAGACGGACTGACCTCGGCTTTACTTTGTGTGTTGCCTTAAGGATGGATCGTCGATGGTATATCCGCATATTGTGGCATCCGACCGATGCTGGCTATGTGATGGGGATTAAACTTTTCCCAATTTCTACCCCTAATTCTGCAAGTGCACAGATCGAGAGTAGTAACGGGTATCGAACACAAGGAGCAGATAAGTGCACTACGAGCTATGCGAGTCTAATCAAGCTAGGACAAATGAGGGGATTTCGGGTTTTAAGATGCTAATTAACTAAACTAAATGAAAGCAAAGTAAAACGGTGTAAGTTCAATATGAAAGAAACGCTAGGCAATAGGTAATTCGCAGAGATTCATAGATGATAAGTTTGATGATTGATTTCTATCTATGTAGGGATATGGGATGTAAGATCCGTCTAGAACACAAAACACGAAAATAAGTCTTTCCACTTCCGTGGCTCCGACTCCGATGATAACTTATCTAATCGCTAAACTTTCGGTATGTCCTTAGATAGTTAATCAAGCATTAAATCGATCAGGTTCGGATACAGTTCACTAGGCTTAGTAAATCAACTTCCGCAGTCTAAGAAACCTAGCTTGTCAAAGAATAGGTCCGGCGAATGATACAGCACTTCCGTGGCTCAAATCAACCTAGGATCGGATTGCTAGATGCGCGGTAAAGCAATCAGCATTAATAAGTGAACAAAACGAGACAAAGACTCTAATGATATCCCTAGTTAATTCATCAAATCATAATCAGTATATGAACTCTTTGAAACCCTAAAACCTAACTAGAAATCTACTCAATCATGATGCAAGTAAACAAGCACAAATCTGAGAAAGAAATCATATTATTATAAGGAGAACAGGGTTTAGAAATCTTCTCTATATTGAGATACAAAGAAGGGATCTTCTCCCTAAGGAAAACAATGAGAAGGAAGTAAAACAATGGAGAATCCCTCTAAGGGGATCTCCCTAGTGCGGCCCTCTCTTGTGGCTCCTCTCCTGTGCGGCTCTGTTGTGTCTCTCTTGTGCCTCCCTGTTCTAATGAGGCTAAAAAAGTGTATTTATAGTGCCCTAGGTCTTCCAAGGTCGGTTTAGGTGAAACGGGCTGAGAATTGTTGAAACTGCATAATTGGGCTTGTGTCGCGGGTCGGGTCGATCGGGAGAGTCGTGGTCGAGCGGGGCGGTCGACCGGTCGGTCGGGATGGCGTCTGGGTCGAGCGGGCGGTCGACCGGTCGGTCGGGATGGCGTCTGGGTCGAGCGGGGCGGTCGAGCGCGCGTGGAATGGTGAAGAAAGGTTGGGTCGGACGGGAGCCTTGGAGGCCCTGTCCGACCGGCTTCGGTCGACCGGATGGTCATCATCATGAAGGAATGTCGGGTCGGACGAGGGCCATGGAGTCCCTGTCCGACCGGCTCGGTCGAGCGGATGTGGATGGCTGATGTGTCCGGTTTTCGGCTGTCTAGACCACTCTTCGGTCAAAACGTGATATCTTCTAAACTGCTCATCCAAATTGCATAATTCCAACTGCATTGGAACACTAACTCATCTGGCTATCTTTGTAACGAGTTTCATTTATATCCGTTGAGTTTAAGGTTCCATGCCGTTGCTTCCCGTTTGATGTACTGATGCAGTCTGAGAAAGCTCCTTCGATATGTCTCACGGAAATAGAGATATCTCCCAATCTACTCGACCAAAATGAGTGATCCCAGTTGTATTGCAAATCTAACTCATGTAGGCATCGCAGCGAAGTGGATTTGATAAATTCCATTGAGTATAATGTCTTTAAGGCCCTTCCAAAGTTGATGCTATGTCCTGGAGCGGTCTTGAAGTCCAAATCCTGTGTTTTGCTCCAAAATGCATCTTTTGACCTGTTTAGACTCTAAGTACTATAAATCCATAAAAACTACCTTTTTAGATCAGAAAGCCTTTAAAAACCTTATAAAAATCATAGTAAAACCATATAAAAAGGGTACAAAATAGAGGTATATCAACTCCCCCAGACTTAGATCTTTGCTTGTCCTCAAGCAAATCGAATCCAAACTAGTGTAGAGGTTTTGAAAACATGAAAACTCACTTATCCTTTAGAACTTGTATCTACCATTTCTCTGCTTTCATTTGGAGCAAAACCAACTGTGAATCTAGCTTTCTCGTACTGACCTTAAGCTTAGCGAACCATACCGGACCCAACAAATCTCATCCAGCACTCCAAACTTTCCATTGTCAACTCCTTACAGTATTTAAAACGTGCGGTCTTTATCAAGGGAGTATTGATCACAGAGCATTGACTCTTTACCCATCCAAGTGTTTGCCAAGACAGTCCTTTTTAGCACATCCAGTTCCATTCCTCTCTTTTTCTCTCTTTTTCTTTTGAAGGATCGATCTTTCCCTACTTTTCTAGGGTATCATTTTATTTTTTCTTTCGATCCTTCTTCCCTTTGAATCTTTTTCCTTTGTGGGAATATCATAGGATAGGCTTTTGCTTTTCCGTGTTTGAGTAGGTCTCCATAAGACAAGAAGGTGCAGACGTATGCATTCCTCTTGCTTACACGTTTTCCTTATGCTTAAAAGCTTTTGATTTATTTTGCAGATGAGAGAGAGGTGGACTGTATCTTTGGTGGACATGTCTCAACTAGACCGGGATGAGGAATCGGCTCATATGTATCTCAAGCCCCTTGACAAGAAAAATTAAAAGTTCAATTAGGTGGTGGAGTTAACTTTAGATTGTCCGGGTACCTTAGAAATCTTGCCAAATCAGTAGGTCGATCCACCCTCAGAGGTTCCGTTGGGCATTGTTCGGTGTCAATATTCGCCTTTGTGATCACAAGAGCTTTGGCATGATAAGGTAAGCTCCTATGATAGATCATAGTTTCCTAACTTATTTTTACTCAATAAAACAGAAGTTTTGAAAAAGGTGGAAAAGAGAAAAATATATAAGATGAAGACAAGACATGAACAAACGCATTAGTACCGACAATCCCCCCAGACTTAACTTGCACCGTCCCGGTGAAAGCAAATCCGATTAAAGGAGGTAAAAGAAGGAGGTAGTAAGGCGTTTGTGAATGAGAGGAAAGATGTAACCTGATTAGACAGTAAGTCCATGAAGAAACTACCCATTGGTGGTATGTGGCTGTCCTTGTCCTTTGAGATAAGCATGGCAAACCTTCGCCCACGTTGCGTTTGAATGAACTCCAAATAATGGTTTGTATCCCGGCTAAGATGATCAAGTACCATGCGTCCACGGTAAAATCTCTTTAAGTACCGCCTAAGGTGAGGCATAGGTGGGATTAGCCTTGGACTTGAAGCAAACGGATGAGTGATCATGGTGATATCATGCCACAATCATTGTTGATGTGTTTTTGGGACTTTGGAATGGAAGCTGGACAAAGGGTGAAGTGGGATAGGTGGGATGGGATAAGTGGGATAGGATGGGATGGTGTGATGGGATGAGTGGGATGGTGGGATGGGATGATGGGACGGAATGGGTGGTATGGGATGGTATGGTGGAATGGGATGATGGGACGGAATGGGTGGTATGGGATGGTATGGTGGAATGGGATGATGGGACGGAATGGATGGTAGTTCGGTCGATTGGTTTGGTCGACCTGGAATATTTTGGTCGACCGATCGACCGAATCTCTTGGAGCGCCTGCTCGAACGTGCTTGGTCGACCAGATAGCTTGGCTGGCCGGTCGAGCGAGGTCCTTGGATCCCCTGATCGACCGAGTTTGGTCGACCGAGCTTGGCTGTGTTGCTTCTACTCTATTGGTCCGGCCACTCGATTGCTCCTTTCTTCATTTTCTAGGTTTCTTCTCAAATTTTCATGCTAGATTCTCAAATCTCTGTATCCAAAACTTCAAAAACAAAACAAAAACCATTAAACTAAAACAAAAAAAAAGTAAAAAGGGAGAGAAATGACCTTATGGGTTGCCTCCCATATAGCGCTTGTTTATAGTCTTTTAGCTTGACTCTTTCTCTTTCTAGTTATCCAATGGATCAACTAGAAGAGTTGAGGCTCCTTTAGCTTCTCTACATTCCAGACCCGACGGTTTGAAAATCCTCCTATTGACATCTTGAAGTTCTTGAATGTAGTTGCAAGAAACAATCATACCGGGAAAGAGATTCCTCCTCTTATGTAGCTTATCTTTGTTGGGTTCTTCGTTTTCCTTATTTGAGGAACTGATTCTGAACTTAGAGAAGCATCTTTAAGACCTTGTAGGCTGTGGTGTGGCATCAATCACGTCCTCCTTATACTCCCTTGGTGTCAAAATTTTGCTTGGACTTGAAACCTCAATGCACTTGGCCTTTGCTGGTATAACAACTTCCTTAGGTATGATGAGAGGGGCTGCTGATATGACGTCTATGAACTCCTCTTGGTCATTATTAGGCTCTGATATTGGCTCCTTTCTAGCACATACATCTGCAGAATGAGTGCTTTTGATAGGAACCACCGGATAGTTGTCTTTTTTGGGTTTGGGGAGATAAACTCTTTGATTCAAATGCTCCACGAAAGCTCTATTGGCATGAAGAAATGATGAACCAAATATCAGTGGCTTGTGAGGGTCATCTTTCATCTCTAAGATGTGGAAATCAGCCTTGAAGACATGATCTCCGATGGATAGTGGAAGATCCGAGATGAAACCATGTGAGATAATAGATGGATCCTCTCCAAACGGCATGGGTGTCTTAGAGGGTTTCATTTCTTCAATCCCAACCTTCTTTGCTATTCCTTTAGACATGATGTTAATGTGAGATTCTGTGTCACATAAGGAATCCTTGAACAAAACACCATTAATGATGCAAGGTAATCCAAGCTTCCGCTTGAGTGGCTTCGGCTTGTAACCTCCGGTTGAGTCCAAGGAGAAATGCTCTTGTTCTGGTCTTGTAGCCATGTTAACAGCAGTTTGGGGTGGTGTATGGGTGGGCACGAACTCAGCTTCTCTTGTAGAGATGACTTTACAAAAAGCCTTCTTTTCCTCCATCTCTTGTCTTTTCAATTCTTCTTCGGTTTGAGCTAATTGGGTGTGAAGTTTCTCGATTCGACCAGCGAGAGACTCGTTCTTGACAATGAAACTGTTGACCAATATTTCCATCCTCTCATTCAAGTCCTTAGTGCTCTGTGTTTGATCATCCACGATCTGCTGAAACATTGCTTGAATCTTGCTATTTTGCTGAACCGGATAAGGTGTGGTTGGAGGAAAGTTGTAAGATTGCTGCATGGGGTACATGCCTTGTTCATTGTACTGCTGCATAGGCTGGAATTGACTTCCTTGCTGCTGAAATCGTGGTGCTTGATGCTGGAAGTCAGGAGGGTAATTGAAATCATCAAGATAGTTAACTTCTTGTGACTGCTTCTTTGCAAAATCTCCAATGGTTTCTTGGTAGTAAGGGGCACGCCTTAGGAGGACATGATCTTGGGTCTGGCCGTAGATCATAGCTTTATCTTTTACTCAAGTTTGCACCTGAAACACACAAAGATAAAGGCTTAAAAAAAATTTAAACAAAAACTAAAACAAGTGATTAATGCAGAAACTAGGATGATTATGATGATGCAAAACTATAATGATGATGATGATAATAAAACTATGATGCAAAACTATATATGATGATGATGCAAAAACTAAGATGATAATGCAAAAACTATAATGATAATGATGATGCAAAAACTACTAAAATTGAAAATCCTAGACTAGGCTATTCTCGGGAACTCGTAGGCAGCTGTATTGCTCCCCGGCAACGGCGCCAAAAAGCTTGATGGGGATTAAACTTTTCCCAATTTCTACCCCTAATTCTGCAAGTGCACAGATCGAGAGTAGTAACGGGTATCGAACACAAGGAGCAGATAAGTGCACTACGAGCTATGCGAGTCTAATCAAGCTAGGACAAATGAGGGGATTTCGGGTTTTAAGATGCTAATTAACTAAACTAAATGAAAGCAAAGTAAAACGGTGTAAGTTCAATATGAAAGAAACGCTAGGCAATAGGTAATTCGCAGAGATTCATAGATGATAAGTTTGATGATTGATTTCTATCTATGTAGGGATATGGGATGTAAGATCCGTCTAGAACACAAAACACGAAAATAAGTCTTTCCACTTCCGTGGCTCCGACTCCTATGATAACTTATCTAATCGCTAAACTTTCGGTATGTCCTTAGATAGTTAATCAAGCATTAAATCGATCAGGTTCGGATACAGTTCACTAGGCTTAGTAAATCAACTTCCGCAGTCTAAGAAACCTAGCTTGTCAAAGAATAGGTCCGGCGAATGATACAGCACTTCCGTGGCTCAAATCAACCTAGGATCGGATTGCTAGATGCGCGGTAAACCAATCAGCATTAATAAGTGAACAAAACGAGACAAAGACTCTAATGATATCCCTAGTTAATTCATCAAATCATAATCAGCATATGAACTCTTTGAAACCCTAAAACCTAACTAGAAATCTACTCAATCATGATGCAAGTAAACAAGCACAAATCTGAGAAAGAAATCATATTATTATAAGGAGAACAGGGTTTAGAAATCTTCTCTATATTGAGATACAAAGAAGGGATCTTCTCCCTAAGGAAAACAATGAGAAGGAAGTAAAACAATGGAGAATCCCTCTAAGGGGATCTCCCTAGTGCGGCCCTCTCTTGTGGCTCCTCTCCTGTGCGGCTCTGTTGTGTCTCTCTTGTGCCTCCCTGTTCTAATGAGGCTAAAAAAGTGTATTTATAGTGCCCTAGGTCTTCCAAGGTCGGTTTACGTGAAACGGGCTGAGAATTGTTGAAACTGCATAATTGGGCTTGTGTTCGCGGGTCGGGTCGACCGGGAGAGTCGTGGTCGAGCGGGGCGGTCGACCGGTCAGTCGGGATGGCGTCTGGGTCGAGCGGGCGGTCGACCGGTCGGTCGGGATGGCGTATGGGTCGAGCGGGGCGGTCGAGCGCGCGTGGAATGGTGAAGAAAGGTTGGGTTGGACGGGAGCCTTGGAGGCCCTGTCCGACCGGCTTCGGTCGACCGGATGGTCATCATCATGAAGGAATGTCGGGTCGGACGAGGGCCATGGAGTCCCTGTCCGACCGGCTCGGTCGAGCGGATGTGGATGGCTGATGTGTCCGGTTTTCGGCTGTCTAGACCACTCTTCGGTCAAAACGTGATATCTTCTAAACTGCTCATCCAAATTGCATAATTCCAATGCATTGGAACACTAACTCATCTGGCTATCTTTGTGACGAGTTTCATTTATATCCGTTGAGTTTAAGGTTCCATGCCGTTGCTTCCCGTTTGATGTACTGATGCAGTCCGAGAAAGCTCCTTCGATATGTCTCACGGAAATAGAGATATCTCCCAATCTACTCGACCAAAATGAGTGATCCCAGTTGAATTGCAAATCTAACTCATGTAGGCATCGCAACGAAGTGGATTTGATAAATTCCATTGAGTATAATGTCTTTAAGGCCCTTCCAAAGTTGATGCTACGTCCTGGAGTGGTCTTGAAGTCCAAATCCTGTGTTTTGCTCCAAAATGCATCTTTTGACCTGTTTAGACTCTAAGTACTATAAATCCATAAAAACTACCTTTTTAGATCAGAAAGCTTTTAAAAACCTTATAAAAAGCATAGTAAAACCATATAAAAAGGGTACAAAATAGAGGTATATCACTATGTCTAGCACGTGTCGGGGGTGTTACAAATGGTGGCACTCAAATAATTAAGTGGTGGAAGAGCGAGTTCCGGTGGAGAACCCGAACCAAGTTGAGACGGTGAACCACGTTGAGGTGGGAAGCCAAGTGGTGGAAGAGAATCCAAACCAAGATGGTGAGGATACAAACCGAGTTGAGGTGGAACATCATGACGATGATGAGAAGGAAGATATGAACCGTGAGGAGGCGGTAGCTGAGAGTGAGACTCCAGCAATATGGGAAATGGGAAGTTCCTCGGGAAGAAGGCCCGCGGGAAGACTTCGTTTCCGATCTCAAGCGAGAAAGAGAGTTCTGGTTCCGGAAAGGGCATCAATGCCCTATCTTGTGTGTGGAGGACATGGGCATTACACTCATGCCTGTCCGAATGAAAGGCAAGGTAGGCCTTTGAGGAGGAACCAAATAACGTGTTACTCATGCGGAATGCGAGGACACTATGCGACATCCTGCCCTGGGACCCCAACGCCATCTCCATCGTCCTTATCTTCAACCAGTGCATGGAGGCCTTCAGGAAGGCGTGGTAGAAACTCTTGTTAAGTGTGAAACCCCAACCATAAACCAGAGAACGAGGTATGTGTGGGTTTTAACTTTACCTCGTTGTGTGAGATTGATTGCTTGTGTGTGATAGCGTAATTTCAATCTTTGAGTAGAGTAGAATATAGTGTTGTGAAAGCTATAGTTCTCTCTGTTGATTGCTTGCATGGTAGTCTAGCATAATAGCAATCGTGGTGTAGGGTGGAACATAGTGTGGTGAAATCTATGGTTCCATCATGTTTGTGTGAGCGATCATGGCGAAAGCTATGGATCGGTTTGAGTGTGCTTGGTCAAGAACATAGTGTGATGAACGCTATGGTTCTTTTCCTTGCTGTGTGAGTAGGACATGGTGTGGTAAAATCCATGGTCCTGTTGTGTGATAGAGTAAAGATCGGGGAGATCTTTGGAGACATCTTCGGATGTTTCTCTCGGTAGTGTGTGGTAACGTTTCTGTGGAAGAGAAACATTAGGATTAGAGGTAGAAGGACTGTGGAGAGTCCATAGAACCCTTGAGTGTGTGAAGTTTGGTGTGTGTATGTCGAGTTGGACTGAGGAGAAGGAAATCCTGTAGTCACTCGATTGGGTTTGCTGGAAGTGTTAGGAAAAACCTAACCTTAAGTAGACCTTGGAATGGGAAGCAAGGAAGTGAGGAAGGAAGTGAGGAAGGCAGTGAGGTGAAACGTGAGCGGTGAGGAGGAGATATTGGTTTAGACGAGGAGGTCTACCAATATGGGTCTCAGAGAGACCGGGCGAATGTGAATATTGATTTGGACAAACTTGTCGATCAATATGGACCTTGGAGAGGTCAATGAATGGAGAATATTGGTTTGACATCGAGGTCAACCAATGGAGATCTATGGAGAGATCAATCGGAAAGGAGGGCGTGTGTGAGACACAAACTCAAGACGTGTGTGAGGCAGATGAGGATGATCAAGAATCAGAACAGAACTTGATCAGATCCTCGCAGCGTGCAAGCTTCTAGGAGAGAAGTGCTGCAAAAGTATGACCATCTCAAGAGTTGATATGTGATCAAGGTGTGAAGAACAATGCTTGTGTCAAGGCCGGTACATGGTGGTATGAGACCTTGATACTAAAGCACAAGCATAAGTGGAGAAGAAGAAAAGGTGAGAAGGAAGACGCTTGTAACAAGGAGGTTACAACGGCAATATATGGAGTCGAGAATCGGTGTAAGGACCGAATGGTGGTACACAGACGGTGGTGACCACAAAGGATACCTAGAAGGTGGTATCATGAAGACCTACAGAAAGTGTACAAAAGGTGGTAAAGAGTTTTCTGTGGTGATCATGGAAGGCTTTGGTGTAGAATTCGGGGATGAATTCTTATAAGTGGGGGAGAATGTAGTAACCCTGAAGTGGGATGAGAGATTATGACTAATGATCATATTGGAGAGGATCCAGAGATCATATAGAGTGTTTCGGTTGAAGAACATTTGAAGACGAACGAGTAGAATTGAAGATAGAACGGGAGAAACCGTTATGGGACGGTACGGTCGATCCGGGTAAAGACGGACAAGAGCTCGATCGAGTGGGAAGAAGAGCCGACTGACCAAACGTGGTCCGAATGAGATGAAAACTTGGGGACAACAAGAAGACCCCAAAACAAACCATCAGGTCGAGACAGAAGTTGATTTGGACGAGCGGATCTTGAGATATGAGTTTTACCGCCTGATGGCTATGCCGAAGGGTGGAAAGCTTATATCGATCATCGGGTAACGACTCGGAGGAACTGAGTATGGTCGACTATCAAGAAAAGTGATAGGGACGTGACCAAGGTGAGAAATGGTCATGGGAAGGTCAGCACGTAAGGATAGCCACGAATAAAAATTATTGACCGCGGGACGATCGTTGGATGTGCACGATCGCGGTACGGATCGAGTGTGGGATGCGATCGCGGTACGGACGAAGAACGGGACGCGATCGTGGTCCGGATGGAGAGTGGCACGGATTGGTTGGGGAAAGCATGAACACTATCCTTTGATTTCCTATCACTTAACAAGGTAACTACTCAGACATAGAGAAGGAAATCGAATTCATATTCATAAGAACAGAGATCCGAGATCCTCTCTTGAAGAAGACAATGAAAGAAAGCAAAAACTATAAGAACTTGTATTGAAAATAATATGTTATTGTATCTCTATGTGTGGCTCTCTCTTTTACAAGGCTAAAAAGATGTATTTATAATGCTTCAGAAGTTGAAGGGCGGCTTGACCTAGGTCTTGGTTGAAGAATAGAAGTCGGCGTTAATTTGGGCTTGAAAATGCGCAAAACGGGCTTCGAAAACGAGCCGGGTCGATCGGGACATGTCGTGGTCGAGCGGGGCGGTCAACCGGTCGGTCGGGATGGCGTCTGGGTCGAGCGGGGCGGTCGAGCGGGGTGGTCGAGCGCGCGTGGAATGGTGAAGAAAGGTTGGGTCGGACGGGAGCCTTGGAGTCCCTGTCCGACCGGCTTCGGTCGACCGGATGGTCGTCGTCATGAAGGAAGGTCGGGTCGGACGAGGGCCATGGAGTCCCTGTTCGACCGGCTTTGGTCGAGCGGCTTTGATGATGTCCGGTTTTCGGCTCCTTTGACACTCTTCACTAAAACGATCATATCTCCCATTCTACATGGCCAAATTGCATGATTCCAATTGCGTTGGAAAGCTAACTCACTTAGGCATCGCGGCGAACTGGTTTTGGTGAAATCCATTGAGTAGAATGTTTTTGAGGCTCCTCCAAAGTTATGATAGTGCACGAGGCTGCTTTGAGGACCTTTTCCTTTGTTTTGCTCCAAATTGCATCGTTTGACCTGAAATGACTCTTGGCACTATATATGCATAAAAACTACCTTTTAAAGCAAAAAGATACGGTAAAAACATGCATAAAGTATATAAAAACGATATAAAAAGGGTGTAAAATTTAGGTATATCACCCTTCTTCAACACTGGATGGAGCTCTTTTTCAATCCCCAATGTAATGGCACTGCACTGATGCTTAGGATTTGTATCAGTTCTTCCAGGGAAGAATCCTTCTTGTCTTCTAACAGAATCAGCAGTTTGAGCCACTTGAATATCTAATTTCTTGACATGAGTGCTCAAAGATTCAATTTTTCCGTGCAGATCTTGATACATAGCATCCATTTTTCCATTGAAGTCCACAGTTATCTTCTGTTGGCCTTCTAGAAGTTGTTCAAGCATGGACTTCACCTCACTGTCTGGTGTTTGTGTAGGAGGTGATTGGTAAGAAGAGGAACCATAGTTCCTTGTGAAGCTGCTGGAAGTGAAAGGCTTCTGATACTGTGTCTTGGTGAACCCTGAAGAATTCTGATTTCCTGCAAAAGAACTCTTCTGCCCGCTTCCATTGTAGCCTCTATTACCGTCCTGACACCACATCTCTGACCCTGAAAACCAGATCCATTGATGTAGTTAACATCTTCTTCTTCTGTTGCTTCCACTGGCTCAAAAGACTCCACCTCTGCAGCAAACTGAACTGACTTCTTCCCCACAAGAAGGCTATGAACTGAATCTAGTTTGGCCTTAACTTCAGCAATTTGGCTGCCATCCAGATTTCCACCAAGCTTCTTTCTCTCAAAATCTACATTCTTGGTACTATTGCTAGATGCCAAGTTCTCTACAAGTTGATAAGCTTCATCTGGATATTTGGTGTTAAAGTTACCATTGCTCGCAGCATCGAGAGCCATCTGATACCTCCAATCAATTCCTCTGAAGAAAATGCCCAGCAGCTGAACTTCAGTGAAACCGTGGTGTGGACAGTCTCTCTGGTAGGACCTGAATCTCACCCAAGAAGCCTTAAATGCCTCAGTTGGTCCTTGAGAAAATTGGGAAATATTATTTCTCAGCTCCTCGGACCTAGCATCATCATAGAAGTTATTCAAAAATGCCTTCTTGGTGTCCTCCCAATTTGTCAAAGATCCTGGCTGCAATTGCTTCAACCAGTAAGCTGCATCCCCAGAAAGAGAGTAAGGGAACAGCTTGCAGAAAAGATAGTCACTAGTGACTCCATTGGCCTTGATGTTGTTGGCCAGATCTTCGAATCTCTCGATGTGATCCATGGGGTGTTCATGAGGAAGACCATGAAAGAGATGCTGACCCACAAGAGTGTAGAATGCAGGCTTCAGCTCAAAGTCATTCCTCTGGAACGAAGGAGGGCGAATCGCAGACCGATTAGCATAGAATAAATCAGGCTTGTTGTGGTCACCAAGAGTGCGATCCGGTGCAGCCTGATTGTGCGCAGCAACATTAAGGGCAGGCTGAACTGGGGGTGCCTCAGCTATCACATTCCCATCATCATCGAGTTTCTGCCCTTGCGCGTTGCGCCTGTTTCCTTCGCTGTCAAGCAGAGTACCATCAGCATGTTGAACCAAAATCAGTGGCCCGTTCATCTCAACTGGTTTCTTCACTTTTCTGTTTGTTCGCTCTAAGTGTGCTAGTTCTTGATTACTGAGATTGACTAGCTCTGTGTCCTTGTTGCTTCTTGTTTTGCGATTACGCATACACCTGAAACACCAAAAAGAAAGTTATAGAGCAAGTGAGTAACAAAAGAAAAAGAAAATCTTAGACAAAATTCTAAAACTAAAAATTTAACGGCAACGAAAGAGACGATTGGCAACGGCGCCAAAAACTTGATAGGTGTAAAGTTCTCCCTAAAAATAACTGCAAGTGCACAGCAATTCAGTTGTACTGTATAGAGTATCGAATCCAAACGTCTATCGATTGCACAGTAAATTCCTAGATTCAAATCTAGCTAAGAGAATGAATAATAATGTAATGCAAATAAAATAACTAAAAGCAGCAAGTGATCGATTGATGAGGTTAAATTCAAGAGACAAAGGTTAGGCTTTGGGAAATTCTCAGGTTGAATCAGAATTGCAGAGTAAAATCTATCAGGATATTAATTAAGTACCGTTCTAGAACTCAAATCACGATTGTAAAA
Organism: Erythrophleum ivorense; assembly: GCA_026724425.1. NCBI lineage: Eukaryota > Viridiplantae > Streptophyta > Magnoliopsida > Fabales > Fabaceae > Erythrophleum > Erythrophleum ivorense. The sequence continues at coordinate 8,225,983 of JAIUCV010000066.1, read as the reverse complement.
CCAATCAACTTTCGTTGCAGAGATTATCTATGTCTAAACTTAGAATTCCAAATTTCTTTGCAAATTCAACAATTCAAACAAGCATTAATGATCAGGTTTGATAAGTTCACAAAATCTCTAAACCAAATTTCTTTGCAGATAGATATTTTGCTCATCTAAGATAGTTCAGTAAATCAATAACACTTTCGTGTCTACCAATTAACCTAAGATCAGATTCTAGGTCGCGAAGCTAGAATAAGCAATAAACACAATCCAGATGAAGAACTCTAATGATTATCCTAACAATATTGCAATTCTTCTTCAACCCTTGAAAACCCTTAACATAACAAACAAACTACTCAGACATGGTGATTGAAGCAAACATCATGAATAAAAAAGATTGCATAAAAGAAATAAGATAAGAGATTAAAGGAGTTCCAAATCTTCTCTGAAGGAGTCTGATTTGTCTCTCCAAAGCTCTGCTACAAATCTTTCACGAAAATAAGATACAAAATATAAAAAGCCTAAATAATGGCTTATAAACATAAAAATCTCCTAAAACACGATTTGGGCGTTCTTGTAAATAATGGAAACTTCTGGGCCAAAGTGCAATTCTCCAAAATCTTCATTAAACGCGCGTGGCTCTTTCTGGCAAAGGACGGTGTCGACCAACACCAAGATTGGTGTCGGTCAACACCAACGTTCAGGAACGATATTATCTTCAATAGATCAGCATAAGTTGTCCAAAATGCTCCATTATCTCCAATTCAGCTCCAAATGTGCCTAAGACCTGTAAACACTAGAAAAGACTTCAAAAACATTAAAAAGACTCTATAAACAAGGCTTATATCATGGTAAAAACCCATAATAACCATGATATATCAACTAGCGAGAGCAAGCTTTGAGTTTGAAGCGGTTGAGCGACCTGACCACGAGAGTGGCTCGTTTACTTAAAATCTAAGCACAAAGTTGAGTCTTGCTTAGGTTAGAGCTAGTGATCTTGAGCTAAGGTGACCTTGACCAAGTCTCATCCAAGGTGTAACATCCGTGAACCAGAAAGTTGTGTTGGAAGTGGTGTTGGACGATGCTAGGGGTTCGGGAGTAGTTTGCACATGATCCTAGAAGTGTGAATTGAGGATTGGCTGTACATGTTCTTGTTTGATTGTTGTGCAGTCGGTTTAAGGTTCAAGCATCGCGAAGAAAGTGTGCTAAATCCTTCTGAACGTCTAGTATCGATCGACACAGGGTTGGGAATCGAATTCCGGTTTAAATCGATTGTGTTCGGTTTTGTGGAGTTGGTCGAGTGGTGTCGACCGACACCAGGGAGGGTGTCGCTCGACACCGGCTATTGGAAATTCGACCGGTTTGATTTGAGTTGATTTCGGTTTGGGCTGGTTTTGGGCAAGGAAGCCCTAGGTCGCGTTTTTAAGCGAAGGAAGTCGCTTTTTGACACACTTTTCGAGGCAGAGACTTTTCCAGAGAGTTGGGAGGTGATTTTTAGGAGTTTTTGGAGTTTGGAGGATCGATCTGAGGCTTGGTGGTTGCTGTTCATCTTTCCCCTTTGTTTCTAATCCGTTTCAAGGTGAGTGCGAGACCGTAGGTCCGTGAATCACTGGAGATTTGTTGTGTTGTTGCTATTTCGAGTTGTTCTTGAGTTATTGAGTTATTGATCGATTATGGGGGTTGAATCCCATTGATTTGGATGTTTTTATACTTGTTTCGCATTGTTTCGTTGCTGTTGGTTTCTGGGTTTCGGGAGGGTGTCGAGCGACACCGAGGATGCTAGTGTCGAGCGACACACTTTGTGTGTCGATCGACACCTAGCAGGGCGTGTCCAGCGACACGGTGGGGTGTCGATCGACACTAGTGCTGTTGTGCGAGTTTCGTTGCGGTTGTTTACTGTTGATGGTTATTGTTTATGGTTATTGTTGATATTGTTGTATTGTCTTGTGGTTGGCGTAATTGGCATGTAGACGGAATGACCGTCTCACTGAGTATTTATGATAATACTCACGCATCTCTTTCGTAATGTGATGCAGGTAACAGGAATGTGTGACCGCGGGATCGAGGCTGGAGAGGGGGATGATTGGGTTATTGGTTTGTTGGTTTATTGGTTATTGTTTTATTATTTGAATTGGTAGCTAACCTGGTGTTTAGGTTGCTAGAGTTATTTATTATTTCCGGAATTATTTGTTGAATTGATTTGATTTATTATTTATTGATATACTATTTAAAGACTTCCACTGAGTATTGATTTAATTATTAAAAAAAAAAGGCTTGGTTGTTTCATTTTGGTATCAGAGCGTATACGGTTTTAGGACTGTTAGATTGGGTGAATTGAGACTATGTGTTTAAATTGATTATTGTGGTTAGTCAGTTTAGTAGTCTAGTATCATCCCCTTCGGCCTTCGAGAGATTCCGCGGTAAGTGTATTTTTGGTTTTGTTTTGAGTTGGTCTAGTTGCTTATCTTTTGTGCTTTGATAGTGCAGCAAGATGGATGCAGGTGCTAGAGGTCGTGGTGCGAGAGGGCGCGGTAGAGCCCGTGGGGGCAGAGCAGTTGGCCGTGGTGGCCGAGCTGCGGGCCGTGGAGGTCGGGGTCGTGGGCGTGGTTCACCAGAGGTTTCAGCGGAGAGTGCAGTGCCTAGTGTGGCGGCAGCGTCTGTGACACAGTCAGTGGCAGGTGAGGCCAGTTTGGGTGCCGGTGGTGGCGCCGGAGTTGGGGCGGCTCAGGGTGGGGGCGCGGCTGATATACCTCTATTTTGTACCTTTTTATATGGTTTTACTACGCTTTTTATAAGGTTTTTAAAGGCTTTTCGATCTAAAAAGGTAGTTTTTGTGGATTTATAGTACTAAGAGTCTAAACAGGTCGAAAGATGCATTTTGGAGCAAAACCACAGGATTTGGACTTTACGCCGCTCCACGACACAGCATCAACTTTGAAAGAGCCCCAAAAGAATTCTACGCAATGGATCTCACCAAAACTAGTTTGCCGTGATGCCCACATGAGTTAGCTTTCCAACGCAATTGGAATCATGCAATTTGGACGTGTAGAATGGAAGATATTATCATTTTAGTGAAGAGTGTCAAATCAGCCGAAAACGGGACGTCCACACCATCTGCTCGACCGAGCCGGTCGGACAGGGCCTCCAAGGCTCCCGTCCGACCCGACCGTCCTTAACTGCACATTGACGCCGCTCGACCAAGCCGGTCGGACAGGGCCTCCAAGGCCCCCGTCCGACCCGACCTTCCTTCACGATCCGGTCGACCGAACCGGTCGGACAGGGCCTCCAAGGCTCTCGTCCGACCCGACCTCTTTTTGCCATCCCGTGCGCGCCAGCTCGACCCGACCATCATCCCGTGCGACCGTTCGACCCCCAGCTCGACCCGAGCACCAGCCCGACCGACCGGTCGACCGCCCCGCTCGACCGCCGCCGTCCCGCTCGACCCGGCTTAGCCGACTAAGGCCCGTTTTGCACGTTTTCACGATTTACTCGGCCCGTTTACCTAATCTCGACCCCTGGAAGACCTAGCACTATAAATACACCTTTTTAGCCTCTTTAGAGAGAGAGAGAACAATATAGCCACATTGTATTTCAGTTTCATAGATCTACTTTTGTTCTAGAGATTTCAAGGAGAGGATCTCTCCTCCTCACTACAATTTGGAGAAGATTTCTGAACCTTTATCTATTATCATGCTTTCTTCATCTCTCTGTGTTGTTACTTTGATCATGTCTGAGTAATTCACTTGTTAGGTTGCTAGGGTTACTAATTCAATGAGTTGTTTGCTTGATCTATGATTTCGATGAACTGTTAGGGATATCATTAGAGTCTTTGTCTCGTTTTGCTCACTAATTAATGCTGATTGCTTTACCGCGCATCTAGCAATCTGATCCTAGGTTGATTTGAGCCACGGAAGTGCTGTATCATTCGCCGGACCTATTCTTTGACAAGCTAGGTTTCTTAGACTGCGGAAGTTGATTTACTAAGCCTAGTGAACTGTATCCGAACTTGATCGATTTAATGCTTGATTAACTATCTAAGGACATACCAAAAGTTTAGCGATTAGATAAGTTATCATAGGAGTCGGAGCCACGGAAGTGGAAAGACTTATTTTCGTGTTTTGTGTTCTAGACGGATCTATCATCCCATCATCCCTAAATTGATTCATATCTATCATCGAACTGATCATTGCTTGCTTCTCTGCGAATTAGCCCCTAGAGACCTAACGCTTTTCTCTCATTGCTTTACAACTTCGATTTCTTAGCTTTAGTATTTAGTTATTAGACAACCAACCAATCATCCTTTATCTTATTCTAGCTTGATCCGAACTCCATAGATTTAAAGTGTATTCATTTTAGCCAGTCCTTGTGTTCGATAACCCGTACTTCTACGATATGTGCACTTGCAGGATTTTAAAAAGTCGGTAAAACCTGACCACACATCAAGTTTTTGGCGCCGTTGCCGGGGACTGCAGCAGTACCTTTGAATCTCGATTAGGATCTAGTCTAGGATTTTATCGTTTTCTTGCATTTTCATTATTTTTGCTTTTGGTTTTTCTAGTTTATTTTACTTTTCATTTGTTTTCTTCTTTTGTTTTTCAGGTGCATGACTAGACAGTCTAATAGGGACAATCTAGTTGAACCAGTTGCTGAAATCGACCGACTTGAGAAGACACTTAGACGACAAAGAGCTCAAGAGATGGCCCAAGCCGCTCATGATGCAGCAGTAGCTAGAGCTGTAGCTGAAGGGAGAGATCCACCTCCACCTTTAGTACCACAACCTCCTGCTGGGGAAGTTGATGCACAACCTCAGGCTAACAACCAAACCATTGGAGACTATGACTCCGCTGATGCCTTCTTTACGGATCGAAATCCGATCAACCCACCTCCACCTCAGAGGAATGACTATGAGATCAAGCCTCAAATCATAGCATTGGTTAAGCAAAACCAGTTTCATGGCCTACCAGCTGAGCACCCGCTTGATCACATAGATAACTTTGAAGAGATTTGCAGCACCACCCGAGCCAATGGAGTCTCAGCCGACTACCTAAAGTGCAAACTTTTCTCATTTTCTCTTGGCGACAAAGCCCTTAGATGGTTAAAGTCTCTTCCTGCCCATTCGATCACCACTTGGGACGAATACAAGGCAGCATTCATCAACCATTTCTACACTAAGCAAAGATCGATTTCTGTTAGAAACAAGATCTCTGGATTTCGCCAAGGTGCAACCGAATCATTCTATGAGGCATTGGATCGATTCAAGGAATACATTAGGGACTGCCCTAACCACGGTTTCAAGGATGGGAACCTTTGGAACATCTTCTATCGTGGCATAGACCACAAGTATAAGCTATCCTTGGATACTGCGAGCAATGGAAATTTTATGACAAAGACTGTTGAGGAAGCTAAAGTCTTGATTGAGAACCTTGCAGCAAGTGATTGCAACAACTGCCCGGACTATGATAGATCACACCGCTCTACCAACGCACCCCCTGATGCTACTCAGATGGCTGAACTGAAGAATATGATGGTTCAAGTTCTAAAAGGACAGCAAAGACACATACATGCAGTTGAGGGCATAAATGATGTCAATGATGATCCTACAAGGGAATGCATGGGAGATTTCTCCAATGATCAACTTGAGGAAGAAGTTAACTATGTTGGTAACTATGGAAACAGGGGATACAATCCCAACTACCGGTCCAACCCAAACCTTTCATACCGCAGCACCAATGTGGAGAACCCACAAGACCAAACCTATCCCTCAAGATTCCAGCAGCAGAGACCACCTTTCCAACCCTATGGAGATCGTTTCCAGCAGCAAGGAAACCAGTTTCAACCTAGGCCGAACTACGACCAAAGAGCACCTTACCCACCAAAGGAACCATATGGTTTACCCACCAGCCAACCTCCTTTAGCCCAGCCAAACAACAAGTTCGAGGGAATGTTTCAACAAATCATGGAAGGTCAAAAGAGAAACAACAAGGAGATGAATGAGAAGATGGACACTTTGTTCAATGATCTCCATGCTAAATATGATGCCATTGCCGCACATGTCAAGAAATTGGAAGTGCAAGCCGCTCAAACCGCAGAAGCAGTTAAGAAACAGGAGATGGAGTCCAAGAAATCTTTTTGCAACTCCGTTGCAATAGAAAAGAAGTTTGAGGATTCTATCCCCAAATGGAAGCTCTCCCCACCTAAGTATGATTGTATGACCTGGCCTGAAGAAATCTATCCCGAGAAAGAATCTAACCGTGCAAGGAAAAGACGCCTTTTCCCCAAGATCATCCCAAAGGCGGATAACTCTGGAAAGTTTGTAGTTCCATGTTCTATTAATGAAGTTAATCTCACCGATTCTCTTTGTGACACAGGAGCTAATGTCAACATCATGTCAAAGAAGATTGCAGACGAGATAGGCCTTACCAACATCCAACCTTCATCCATCTCCATCAACTATGCCGATTCATTCTCGCAAACACCTTACGGTTTCATCCCGGACGTGATGGTACGACTTGGGAACTGTTCTATTCCTACCGACTTTCAAATAGTGGAAATGAGAGAAAGTAGCCATAGACCCCTCATCCTTGGCACCCCTTTCCTATCAACCGTTGGAGCCATCTTCGATTTTCCCAACCGGAGGATCTCATTCAACAAGGTGAATAAAGAGATGTTTTTCCCCATGTGTTCAACAAAGAACCCATCAGTTGATATGGTGCAAGAGAATAAGATTATCCCCAAGCCTCCAGAAGAAGAGAAAATTCTGTCCAGCTTGCCCAGCAAAGACCTCGCCTACCAGCCCAAGCAACTTGCCCCGATAGCAAGAAGTAAGACTACGGCATCTTACCAGCCCAAGCAACTTGCCCTGACAGCAAGAAGTAAGACTACGCCACTACCTAAGCACCCACCAAAAGGACCGATCAAGGATAAGACCGGGACAGAGACCATTAAGAAGGTTAAGCAAACTAAAGGATTTGCAAAAGTTAGGATTCTCCTCCAGGAAAAGCTGAATGATGAAACTTTGGAAGAATTCAAGGAAAAGTTTGCTAACACTATGAATCTCTTTCCTATGGCTGAAGTGCCCCGGGACAAGCATGGAGAGATTGTCTACCCCGCCGAGAATCATCCTCCCGATATAAATCCTAAGAAGAAAGATCTTGATGGACAAAAAGCTCCATTGATCACTACCCTCTCTTAAATCCTAAAGAGCATTACGGTCAAGCTAAAGACCTTAAACAAGCGCTGTATGGGAGGCAACCCATAAGGTAACACCTTTAAACTTCAGTTTTTAGTTTTAGCTTTACTTTGTTTTCTTTGTTTTCTTTTAGCAGGATAGGATATAATGGATATCACAATGGTGCAAGAGGAACATAGAAGTGGAGCCGCCAAGCTGTTTGGGTCGACCAAACACGTTCGGGCAGGAACTCCAAGAGGTTCGGTCGGCCCGGTCGACCAAAACACTTCGGGTCGACCAGGACGATCGACCGGTGCCTCGCCCGATCGACCTTATCCCCTCTTGCCGACCCACCATCCCCTCATTCCATCCCACCTCATTGCATACCATCCCACCATCTCATCCTCATTATCCCGCATCAAGCTTTTATAAGTTTTACTCTTCTCTTTTACTTTTTGTTTAATGGTTTTTGTTTTGCTTTTGAAGTTTTGGATACAGAGATTTGAGAATCTAACATGCAAATTGAGAAAAAAACCTCGGAACATGAAGAAAGGAGTAATTGTCCCTTCAAACATTAACAATGAATGTGGCAAGGAACAACCACGTTCATATATCCGTTTGCTCCAGCACAACAGCATATCCCACCTTTGCCTCACCTTCGGCGGACTTCAAGAGCCTTTACCATGGACGCATGGTACTTGATCATCTACGCAGGGGTACAAGCCATTGCTCTGGAGTTCATTCTAACGCAACATGGGACATATTATACAAAACTTGTCAACGGACAAGGACAGCAACATACCACTAATAGGTCATTTCTTCATGGACTTAATGTCTAATCAGGTTACATCTTTCCTCTCATTCACAAACGCCTTATTACCTTTTTCTTTTACCTCCCTTAATCGGATTTGCTTTCACCGGGACGGTGCAAGTTAAGTCTGGGGGGATTGTCGGTACTAATGCGTTTGTTCATGTCTTGTCTTCATCTCATATCTATTTCTCTTATTAACCTTTTCAAAATTTCATGTTTTATTGAGTCAAAACTTAAGTTGGAAATTATGATTTATCTCTATGACTCTCCGGTGTTGTGCTAACAATCTATGACCCTAGAGCGGACATCAGTTGCAGACATAAGCCTAACAGAACCTCTAACGGTGGATCGACCTACTGACTTGGCAACATTTCTAAGGTACCCGGACAATCTAACGTTAACTCCACCCTAATCAATCTAGTTTTTCTTGTCAAGGGGCTTGGCATACATATGAGTCGTTCCTCACTTGATCTCAAAAGGGTGTGTCCAATACAAAGTGCAGTTCTCCTCTCTCTCAGAAAAATAAAAATCTAAAGCTTTTAAGCACAAGGAAAACGTGTAAGCAAGAGGAATGCATACGTCTGCACCTTCTTGTCTTATGGAGACCTACCAAAAACAAGGAAAAAGAAAAAGCCTATCCTATGTTATTCCCTAAAAGAAAAAAGAAAGGGAAGAAGGATCGATAGAAAAAATAAAATGATACCCTAGAAAAGTAGGGAAAAATCGATCCTTCAAAAGAAAAAGAGAGAGGAAAAGAACTCAAAAGCTTCAAAAAGGACTATCCTGGAGAGACTCAAGTGGGTAAGAACAAGTGCTTAATGATCGATATTCCCTTGATAAAGACCTCACGTTTTAAATTTATGCAAGGAGTTAACAATGGAAAGTCTGGAATGCTGGATGAGACTAGTTGAGTTTGGTATGGTTCGCTAAGCTTGCCGAGCATTATGTGAAGCTAGTCTAACATTGGTTATGTTTTTAGTGGAATACAGGAGAGGAAGCCGCCACAGGTTTCTCAAAAGGATAAGGAGTTTCTACGTTTTCAAACCTCTTTCTCTGATTTGGATTCTATTTGCTTGAGGACAAGCAAAGATCTAAGTCTGGGGGAGTTGATATACCTCTATTTTGTACCTTTTTTATATGGTTTTACTACGCTTTTTATAAGGTTTTTAAAGGCTTTTCGATCTAAAAAGGTAGTTTTTGTGGATTTATAGTACTAAGAGTCTAAACAGGTCGAAAGATGCATTTTGGAGCAAAACCACAGGATTTGGACTTTACGCCGCTCCACGACACAGCATCAACTTTGAAAGAGCCCCAAAAGAATTCTACGCAATGGATCTCACCAAAACCAGTTCGCCGTGATGCCCACATGAGTTAGCTTTCCAACGCAATTGGAATCATGCAATTTGGACGTGTAGAATGGAAGATATTATCATTTTAGTGAAGAGTGTCAAATCAGCCGAAAACGGGATGTCCACACCATCTGCTCGACCGAGCCGGTCGGACAGGGCCTCCAAGGCTCCCGTCCGACCCGACCGTCCTTAACTGCACATTGACGCCGCTCGACCAAGCCGGTCGGACAGGGCCTCCAAGGCCCCCGTCCGAGCCGACCTTCCTTCACGATCCGGTCGACCGAACCGGTCGGACAGGGCCTCCAAGGCTCTCGTCCGACCCGACCTCTTTTCGCCATCCCGTGCGCGCCAGCTCGACCCGACCATCATCCCGTGCGACCGTTCGACCCCCAGCTCGACCCGAGCACCAGCCCGACCGACCGGTCGACCGCCCCGCTCGACCGCCGCCGTCCCGCTCGACCCGGCTTAGCCGACTAAGGCCCGTTTTGCACGTTTTCACGATTTACTCGGCCCGTTTACCTAATCTCGACCCCTGGAAGACCTAGCACTATAAATACACCTTTTTAGCCTCTTTAGAGAGAGAGAGAACAATATAGCCACATTGTATTTCAGTTTCATAGATCTACTTTTGTTCTAGAGATTTCAAGGAGAGGATCTCTCCTCCTCACTACAATTTGGAGAAGATTTCTGAACCTTTATCTATTATCATGCTTTCTTCATCTCTCTGTGTTGTTACTTTGATCATGTCTGAGTAATTCACTTGTTAGGTTGCTAGGGTTACTAATTCAATGAGTTGTTTGCTTGATCTATGATTTCGATGAACTGTTAGGGATATCATTAGAGTCTTTGTCTCGTTTTGCTCACTAATTAATGCTGATTGCTTTACCGCGCATCTAGCAATCTGATCCTAGGTTGATTTGAGCCACGGAAGTGCTGTATCATTCGCCGGACCTATTCTTTGACAAGCTAGGTTTCTTAGACTGCGGAAGTTGATTTACTAAGCCTAGTGAACTGTATCCGAACTTGATCGATTTAAAGCTTGATTAACTATCTAAGGACATACCAAAAGTTTAGCGATTAGATAAGTTATCATAGGAGTCGGAGCCACGGAAGTGGAAAGACTTATTTTCGTGTTTTGTGTTCTAGACGGATCTATCATCCCATCATCCCTAAATTGATTCATATCTATCATCGAACTGATCATTGCTTGCTTCTCTGCGAATTAGCCCCTAGAGACCTAACGCTTTTCCCTCATTGCTTTACAACTTCGATTTCTTAGCTTTAGTATTTAGTTATTAGACAACCAACCAATCATCCTTTATCTTATTCTAGCTTGATCCGAACTCCATAGATTTAAAGTGTATTCATTTTAGCCAGTCCTTGTGTTCGATAACCCGTACTTCTACGATCTGTGCACTTGCAGGATTTTAAAAAGTCGGTAAAACCTGACCACACATCAGCGGCTCTAGCTCAGGGTGACTTGATAGTGGGGCTACTGATGCAGCTTTTGGCACGTCTTCCGCAGGTGGTTCCACAGCAGGCTCCGGGTGCACCTCCAGTGGCCGGAGCACAGGTGGGTGCTGGTTTTGTTTGGCAGCATGTGATATATCCATATTTTACATGTTTTTACTATGGTTTTTAATATCTTTTATAACATAAATAATAAGGTTTTTGTGTCCAAGAGGTAGTTTTCTGGTATATTGTGGTTTTGAGGTACCAACAGGTCAAAATGGCAAAAAGGAGGCAAAATGGAGCAAAAGAACTTCAAACAATGATCCATACAAGTTTCCAAGTCAAGAGCTTCAATAAAACTCCAAAAGTCCAAATTCCGCATTCGGACAGAATCGAAGCATCCGAAAGATGACCGCGGCAAAGGGTCTTTCCGACGTCCAAATCATGAGATATTTATATGGAAAGATAGATAAATGAGTCATGCGTTGAGTCGAAATGGAATTGGGCCATTTGGAGTAGGAATTCGGCCTAGGAGCTTTTTCTCCCAAGACATGTCCGTCTGGCGAGTAAGTGAAGCCCATGGAGCTTGGATAAGCGAAATGGACCGGGACCACTTCGGGCCAAGCCTAAACTTCATCAGGACTCAAGCCCACATCCTTACACGCAATTTGGAGGCGGCGGACGCGCCTCTCTCAAGACTTGGTGAGCAAGCTCAAAGGAGAAGAAGAAAAGGAAACTTTCCTCTTCTTGTCCGCGCCTTAACTCAGCCGACCTAGACTCCTCCTCACCTATATATACTTGCTTTTAGCCTCTTGTATCAATAATCCTACAATTCCTTGAATCTCTTAATAAATTTTGGAGCCACTTAGGTGGTCTCCTCTCTTCCCTTTTCTTTTCATCCCATTGTAAATATTTACATGTTTCTTTAAGTTTTGCATACATCTATGAGTAGAGGTTTCTCTCCATGAAGGAGCCACGGTTTGATCTCTATCCCTCCGCCTCCTTTCAGTGGAATCATGAGACTCCTTCTATCTCTTAGATCTATTGTTGAATTATGGATCCTTCAATGAGGACATGACATGATTGCCTTCGCTATTCGGTTGTTAAATAAAGGGGAAACCTTGTGTTTCTCCATCTTTATTTAAACCTAATGCTTGTTGCTAGAGATGATCAACTAGCGACTTGATCTAAGGTTGATATACTCTCCAAAAGCTTGTTATATCTCCGGATCTAATATTCGATGGGCAAATCGTTTTAGGCTATGAAAGTAGACCTAAGAAGTTTTGTGAACAATCATTACCTAACCGTAATGCATGTCTCACTCTACAATGACCATGCGAAATCTGAGCCCATTGGTTTAAGAGACATAGGGGATTGGAGCCACGAAAGTGGGAAAATCCTTCATTAGTGTTTTGAGTTCATGAATCGGATTTAACAATCTTTTCAATCGATTTGGCACATGCCTTTTCGAATGGTTCCTTTCAACAATATTTATCTTTTGCTTTATGTTTTGCATTGTTAATATCTTTATGTTTTACAAAAACCAAAAAACACAAAACCCCTTTTTCATATTGTCGATCTAGCTTAGTTTGTATCTCATGATCTTGAAGTGTACATTCCGCAATCCTCAGTGGTTCGACCCCTAAGTACTACAATTGTCTGTTGTGCACTTGCAACTCACGGTTTGTTTTAGGGTTATTTATTACTTGCATATCCCACACACATCAGCATGGGGCTGCGGGTTTTGTTAGGCAGCATGGCACTGCGGGATTTGGGCATCCGTCTTATCTAGAGATGATGAGGGAGATGCAGAGGATTGGGACACCGTTCTTTGAGAGCGGGAGTGAGCCCGAGCGGGCCGACGAGTGGCGGCAGAGACTGGAATGGAACTTTGGTTCTGTCAGGTGTCCAGAGGAGTATCAGGTTGAGCTAGCAGTGCATTACCTTAGTGGAGATGCGCATTTGTGGTGGAGATCTGTTGTGACTCGGAGGCCTATGTGGACTTGGGGTGAATTCCTAGCGGAGTTCAACGCCAAGTATTTTCCTCAGGAGGCTCGAGACAGATTCCAGATGAGGTTCATGGCATTGACTCAGGGTGAGCGGTCAGTGCGGGAGTATGATGCGGAGTTCGGCAGACTCGTAGTGCATACGGGTTTTGGTTTTGAGGGCGAGCGGGCCTTGAAGATGAGGTTTCTACAGGGTCTTCGGTCGAGTATCCGGACTCAGTGCAGAGGTGGTATGTACACCACGAGAGCAGAGTTAGTGGAGCTGGCGGCTTCCATTGAGGAGGACCTTCGTGAGCAGGTTGGTCCGGTAGCGGTGCCATCTGCAGTTGCTCCTGCTACCCGGCAGAGGGGCCAGCAGCAGCAGCAGCAGCGCAAGAGAGTTGAGTCTGGTTCTGGCAAGGGCGACAAGCCTGCGCAGGGTCAGAAGAGGAGAGCAGACGAGATGTCTATTAGTAGCTTGAGCAGCAAGGGTGGTTGCTATGGTTGCGGGAGCATGGAGCATAGAGTTGCTAGTTGCCCCAAGAGGGAGGCATCCAGAGAGTCTACGGTGTGCTTCCACTGTAGGGAGCCAGGGCATATCAGGCCGATGTGTCCCCAGTTGCGGCCGATGTCAGTGGCGGCGGTTCAGCCTTTGGCGATTCAGTCAGCGGATCAGATCGCAGCGTTGCAGCAGTTAGATCAGACAGGAGGAGTGGCGCGTGTGTACACGTCGACGTCAGAGTTGGGCCAGACGAGTCGTTCAGGACATATCACAGGTAGAATCTCTTACTCAGACTTTGTAAATTATTAGTGGTAGAATTTTAGTGTTATTGCTGGTATCTTTATTCTTTCGGCGTTAGAGTTTAGGAATCTTTTTGCACAATTAGTGGGATTGTGTAAGGAATTTGTCAGTGGGCGGTGTGGAGTTCAGAGGTGGCTGACTCAAGAATATTAAATGTTTCCTTACTCCGGAGCATGCCAAGTGTATCGGCATCCGGAACAGCGTTGTTGAGCTTTTGGGTTTTGACCAAGGTGGTCGGTGGAGGAATTTCGGCTACGTTTGTGTTAGAGCGGTTAGTGGCATGGAGTTGAGTCGGTGGAGAGTCGTTTTACCTAAAAAAAATTTGTGAGGCTTTGCATGGGAGGCCATGCAGGATGCCTGTATGCTGGACCCAAGTGGGGGAGCGCAGCATTAATGGAGTTACTTTCGTTCGGGAAACGACGGAGAAGGTTCGTGTTTGGAAAGTTACGCCGTTAGGCGAAAAGGAGAGTTCGAGGTTAAGGTGGGGAGATAGTGGGTATCTCCAGTTGGTTTGTGGTTATAGCTTTGGTTTGAGGTGTTTGGCATTGTGGATATGTATTTTCGTTGGTGGTGCGATGTACATCTTTGAATTATATGAGATGAAGTTGCCTCATATTTGGGTTGTGTTTCGGATGTTGCATGGAGGTGTTATACGCGTTTCAGATTATTACTCGATACATTCCTAGAGACGGTGGGTCTTTAGAAGAGACGGGTGGTTCTTTATTAAAGGCGGGTGGGCCTTTGGAAGAGATGGGTGGATCTCTTGTGGACTTATATGTGAGGGTCGCTACCTCAGTATAAGTGGTTTTTGTGGTTACTATTGTGACGGGTGGGTCAGAATAGGGTTATCGAGAGATGGGTGGATCTCTCGAGGAGACGGGTGGGTCTCATGTGTTGTTTTTTAGAGTTGTGGTGTTGTATTGAGGAGTAATAATGTCTGGGAACGTGTGTATAACATAGGAATTTGGCGTGAATCTCTGAGATCAGTGGAAGATCTCTAGTGTTGGGCCATGTGGGCCGGTTTTTGTCGTATGTGGAAGACGAGTTTGCGTCTGTGGTAGACGTGTGGTGTTGGGATTCGAGGACGAATCCAGTTTAGTGGGGGAGAATTGTAACATCCGTGAACCAGAAAGTTGTGTTGGAAGTGGTGTTGGACGATGCTAGGGGTTCGGGAGTAGTTTGCACATGCTCCTAGAGGTGTGAATTGAGGATTGGCTGTACATGTTCTTGTTTGATTGTTGTGCAGTCGGTTTAAGGTTCAAGTATCGCGAAGAAAGTGTGCTAAATCCTTCGGGTGTCGATCGACACCAGGTTGGGAATCGAATTCCGGTTTAAATCGATTGTGTTCGGTTTTGTGGAGTTGGTCGAGTGGTGTCGACCGACACCAGGGAGGGTGTCGCTCGACACCGGCTATTGGAAATTCGACCGGTTTGATTTGAGTTGATTTCGGTTTGGGCTGGTTTTGGGCAAGGAAGCCCTAGGTCGCGTTTTTAAGCGAAGAAAGTCGCTTTTTGACACACTATTCGAGGCAGAGACTTTTCCAGAGAGTTGGGAGGTGATTTTTAGGAGTTTTTGGAGTTTGGAGGATCGTTCTGAGGCTTGGTGGTTGCTGTTCATCTTTCCCCTTTGTTTCTAATCTGTTTCAAGGTGAGTGCGAGACCGTAGGTCCGTGAATCACTGGAGATTTGTTGTGTTGTTGCTATTTCGAGTTGTTCTTGAGTTATTGAGTTATTGATCGATTATGGGGGTTGAATCCCATTGATTTGGATGTTTTTATACTTGTTTCGCATTGTTTCGTTGCTGTTGGTTTCTGGGTTTCGGGAGGGTGTCGAACGACACCTTTTGGTGTCGGTCGACACACAAAGTGTGTCGCTCGACACCTAGCAGGGCGTGTCGAGCGACACGGTGGGTTGTCGATTGACACTAGTGCTGTTGTGCGAGTTTTGTTGCGGTTGTTTACTGTTGATGGTTATTGTTGATATTGTTGTATTGTCTTGTGGTTGGCGTAATTGGCCTGTAGACGGAATGACCGTCTCACTGAGTATTTATGATAATACTCACGCATCTCTTTCGTAATGTGATGCAGGTAACAGGAATGTGTGACCGCGGGATCGAGGCTGGAGAGGGGGATGATAGGGTTATTGGTTTGTTGGTTTATTGGTTATTGTTTTATTATTTGAATTGGTAGCTAACCTGGTGTTTAGGTTGCTAGAGTTATTTATTATTTCCGGAATTATTTGTTGAATTGATTCGATTTATTATTTATTGATATACTATTTAAAGACTTCCACTGAGTATTGATTTAATTATTAAAAAAAAAGGCTTGGTTGTTTCACAAGGCGTCTCATTTCCTTATCTTTTTTCATCAAGTTCACATCTTTATATCGTTTTTATATTTGCTTTTGCATAAAGTCGTACAAAACATCGAGATCTTTGATTACTCTTGAAGTTTAGCATTTCTTTGTATTCCTCTTTGCACAACTTCCATTTGGATTGATACCTTAAGTGCTACAATGATATGAGTAGTGGGCTTAAGAGTAGTTGATACAAAAGCCTGTTATCAGTATCGACTTGAAGAAGTGAGAAGAGAGAGAGGTGAAGCAAGAAGTAAGACATGTGTTTAATTCAAAGAGGATGGGTAAGAGTCTATAAGTCATTTGATCGATACTCCCTAGTTGAGACCACACCTTTAAAAAATCAAAGGAATCAAGGATGGGGAACCCGGATGGTCCTATGGAGTGTGGAATGCTTTGGGATGATTGTTAAACTCAATGTAAGTACTCTTGTTTCTCATCTAAGGCAAAAGTTAATTTGGATTTTCAAAAAGGATTGCGAGTTCTCATGTTTTCAAACGTCTCTTTCTATCTTAGTTTGCTTGAGGACAAGCAAAAGGCTAAGTCTGGGGGAGTTGATATATCCATATTTTACATGTTCTTACTATAGTTTTCAATATATTTTCTTGCATAATAATAATGATTATGTATCCAAGGGGTAGTTTTCTTGTATATTTTGGTTTTTGGAAGCAAACAGGTCAAAATGGCAAAAATAAGGCAAAATGAAGCAAAAGAGTCTCAAACCATGATCCATGCAAGTTTCCAAGTAAAGAGCTTCAATAAAACTCTAGGTGTCCGATTTCCGCAATCGGACAGAATCGGAACATCAGAAAGATGGCCGCGGTTGAAGGTCTTCCCGACCGCTTGTTCATTAATGTGTTTGTATAGCTTGCATTGTTTTTCTTATACTCTCTTTTTATAAAACCAAACAAAAACTATTGCACATTATTGATTTAGCTTAACCAAATCTTTTTCAATGTATAGTGTGTAATTCGCATTCTCTTGTGGTTCGACCCCTAAGTACTGTTAGAGGTGAAATGAGCACATTTCCCCGAGCCCGTCGTAATGAGTAACAGCACCAAAGCCCAGCCCGTCTTCAGCCCTAGCCTCCTTACAGAAATGGAAAGCTTTGAGGAGGAAGGTAATACCTTAAGCAAAAAGGAAAAAGAAGCAGTCGCCATTCGAAGAAAGGAAAGAAATCAAGAGAAGAAGAAGTTTTCCTTTATGATCAAGAGGAGAATATTCAGAAGAGAATCGCCTTAACTCAACTATATAAGGAGAGGTCTTCATTTCCTGAAGACCAAGTCACGCAGTCCTAAAAGCCCTAAAGCATTTGCTCATCTCTTATCTATTTTATTCACTATTCGCATTACGTCTCGTCAAGGCTTGTTTGACGAGACAATCTCTTGTATCCAATCTTCTTTTTGAGTAATTAATCCAAAGCTTCCCAAGTCTCCCATCCTAAATATCCCGTCACATTAACGTGTGCTATTTCTGGAATCAACAAGTACTACATCTACAAAGTTGTGCACTTGCAACTATGTTTGCTTAGGGTTTTTATTACTTGCATACATCCCACACCCACACATGCATCAACACAGCGGATGATCACCAAGGAACCAAGCTCCATTTTTATTGATTTAGGAAATCTTCCTCTTCATTGTTATCATTTTCCTTTTTCCTCGGCTTCTTCCTTACCTCTTGAGCTCTTTCCTTTTCCTTCTATGTCGGCGTTGAAGCAGGCTTTTTATCTTAATGGGCTGATCTTTATTTCCTAACCTTGTTTGTGTTGATTATCTGATAAAGGTTGTGTAACATCCGTAAACCAATCTGTCGTTTTTGGGAAGTTGTGTCGACCGACACAAGGTGTGTGTCGCTCGACACCACCGGTTGAAATCGATTTCGGTTCGATTTGAGTGGTCCGGTTTAGCTGGTTAATGGTAGAAATGAAACAACCAAGCTTTTTTTTTTTTTCTAAATTATCAAGTGCGGAAATTCTCAATAAAAATAAATTCATTAAATAATTAATTCAAACAACCAAATTCAATTCCAGAAATATTATTAAAAATAACTAGCAACCTAAACAACAGGTTTGCAATATTCAAATAACTCAACAAATAAAACAATTCCTATCATCCTCTCCTCGGCCCGATTCCGCGATCACACTTTCTTTCTACCTACATCACATTAAGGAAAAAGAGATGCATAAGTATTTAATAAATACTTAGTGAGGCAATCACCCCGTCTACAGGCCAATTACGCAATTTTAGCAATTTTAAAAATCATATTAATAATTACCACAATTATTAAAATCTTTCACTTTAATTATTAAATAATTACCACAATTAAATAATAATTTTCAGACACTTAAATAAATTCCACAATTATTTTCAAATCATTTAATTAATTAATTTCACCAATTATTAATTAATTCTTGTATTAAACCATTTAAATTCAATTAAACCGTGTTAAACCGGATTAAACCACTTAATCCAATTAACTCCTTTAATTCGCCAGATAACCGGATTAAACCGGATGGTGTCGATCGACACACACTTGTGTCAGTCGACGCCTTGCCCGTTTGGTGTCGACCGACACCAGCTTTGTGTCGATCGACACCGATCCAGGAGATCGACGCCCAATTCGATTTTTGACACAAAAACACCCAAACACACAATTATCACAATATTCTCGATCTAAGCCATGATTATCACAAGAATCAACACGAAAATCACTTAAACTCACTCAATCCACAATTCCCTTTCACAATCTAATTCTCTTGCGAGCCTACGGTCATGCACTCACCTTGACAACAGATTAAAAGGAAGAAAGAGATGAAGAACAACAACCACAGCCTCTGAATCCTCAGAAATCACCCAGAAATCACCACTTTTCCTCTATGCCTCTTTTTCCTTCTCAAAACTCGAAACTTGTGAAAAAGGCGACTTCTCGCTTAAAAACTCGAGCCTAGGGATTTTTCCCACAAAACCAGCCCAAACCGGACAACTCAAATCGAACCAAAATTCAAAATTCGGACCGGTGTCGATCGACACCACACTTGGTGTCGCTCGACACCACACAAAAATCACACTTATTGGTTTACGTATGTTACAGGAAACCCTTGTTTCGCGATTTAAAAAATGGTCAGCCGCTTTTCTTCTGCGGGTTTTGTCGTTTTGCGGAGAGGAGTTGGAGAAAAGGAGAGCGTTGAGTTTCTGGGCGAATTTGTGGAGTTTTGGGTTGATCTGTTTGCTGTTCATCTTCCCTATGTCTGTTTCAATCCGAAATCAAGGTGAGTGCGTGACTGTGGGTTCGTAATTCTGGATCTGTTTGAGATGGTTTGATAGATGAGTCGTTCTTGAGTTTTACGTGAGTTTATGTGATGATTTTCGTGTTGATATGTGTGTTGAATCGTGTTTGGTTGATTATTGTGACGTTTTGTGGGTTTTTGGTGCTGTTGAATCGCACTCGGATTCACCCTGTCGAACGGGTGTCGAGCGACACCAAGATTGTGGGTGTCGAACGACACCAAGCGGGTGTCAGTCGACACCGACGACTGGTTCGGATTGGTTAACCGGTTCAAATTGATTTAATTGGAATTTAATGGTTTAATCCGGTTTAATGGATTTAATTGATTTAAGTAGGTTAATTGGTTTGTTTAATTAATTATTTCAGATTAATAATTAATTAAGTTTATTATTTAACTATGAGAATTATTTAATAATTATTTGGAGATGTTTAAATTTGGAAAAAATATTTAATAATTGTGGAAATTATTTAAATGACTTTAAAATGTCTAGAAATTGCGTAATTGGCCTGTTGGCAGAATGATCGTCTCACTAAGTATTTTTGATAATACTTACGCATCTCTTTTCCTGTGATGCAGGTAAAAGTAAAGTGTGATCGCAGAATCAATGCCGAAGAAGAGGATGATATGATTTATTGTTTTGTTGAACTGTCTAAGTTGTTAAATTTAATTATTTTATTTTATTTGCTTCCGCCGAATATTGTTGAAATGATTTATTATTTATTTAATGGTTTTAACACTTCCGCTAGTATTAAGTTAAATATATAAAAAAAAAAGGGCTTGGTTGTTTCAGGTTGAAGCTTGACACAATGAGGGGAAGGGGGGTACACTCCGTCACCATTAAGGGGTTATGGGAGGAGGGGTCTACGCCATGATTGCAGGTACTCACTTGATTTCTCTGTAAATCATTTCAGGAAGTTGAACTCTTGTTTGGTTTGGTTTGGTGAACTCTTGTTTTGTGATTGAAATCTAGAAAGGAGATATAAGACTGGTTTTTTTCTTGGTGTATAATCTGATTATATAATATCTTTGTTTTTTTTTATCATCTTTCTGGAATCTAGTATTTGAAGCCTTTTGTTATGCTTATGTTGTGCTTAGATAATATATCTGTTTTTTATTCATCATCTTTCTTCAATCTTTGTTGACTACCTTTGTTTCCCTTATCTTTGAGAAATTGCAGCTCTTTGAAACAGAGAAGAAGAAGATAACACAAGAGTATGAGAAGAAAGAGAAGCAAGTCGATGTCAAAAGGAACATGTAAGCTCAAGATTTTTGACTGTTGTGTGGACTATTGTTTTTGACCTTCAGAATTATGATTCATGTTTGATCATAGTGATATAAGATTGGAATCACACCAACTTAAGATCACTTGATGATCAAGAGATTTCAAGCTTAAGGCTTGCGGAAGGTGGAAAGATGGTAGAAATGGTGGTGAATGATTGACTCTCTCAATCGGTGGGATGATTGACTCTCTCAATCCTTGGAGAACTAGACTTGTTTGAATCTCACAAACAATCCTAATCCCTTAATCTCAAGTATCAAATGAATCTCTCAAATGAAACTTAAAGACAAACAATTTAGACAAAGAAACTCTTTGAATAAAAACAAGAACAAACTTTATTTCTTAGATGATTGAAAGGTGAATTACAATGAGAAACGAAATGAGCTTATATAGGCTCAGTAACAAGGCTATTCTAACGTTCTAAAATAATAAACAAGTAAAGAAATAATCAAAGAGATGTGGTCTTGATAATCTAGCCGTTGGAGACTTGATTGCTTGGCCAAACATGGAAACTTTGAGGGCGCCTTGTATCTTGATATTACATTGATAAAACTGTGGCTTGTTAATCTTCTAGAAGTCTCCTTTAGCTCCACACGATCAGAATATAGCCGTTGGACAAGATTAAACACTCTCGGGTCCAAATAAGGAAAGTCTTGAGGAATGAGTGGCCATGATTGAGTCCCCCTGATCCAATGGCTTAACATGACGCTTGATGTGATACTGGAAGCCTATGGTTGTAGTATATACTCTCCTGGTCTCCAAATATGCGTTTGAAGGCTCCTAAACCCGTGAGCTTCCAAATAAGGCAAGTTGAGGATCCTTCCACTTAGAAAATAAATATCTCCCAAACCAAAACCGGGATTGGAATTAATCCAATTCGACGTGATGCCTGGTTGAGTCAAGCTTCCATAAAAAGTCGGTTCATGGAATAATTCCTTCTGGTTTGGTCGGAATACTCCAATAAGCGCGCCTGGGTCCAAATCGGGAAAGTTCCGGTTTACCCGATTTGTAAAACTGATAACTACTTGGTCTGACGTCTGATTGAACCGAGTACAATTCTCCGTGTTTCTCCGTTGAGTTGAGAATCTATAACAATTGGATTTGTAGCTTAGATCTTCCTGGTTGGACCGGAATGATTCGATGAGTGAACGCAGGTATCCATAGCGTCCATTGAAGACCTTCCAGAATGTATCTTCAATATCTTCTCCAATTGGGATCCTTTTGGGTTGATTCTTCTTCGTGGATAACTCTGGATGAGTTGAGTATGTTCTCCAAGTGTTAGTAGAGCTTGGATGTTTGAACTTGGCCTCCATTTGAGCTGAGCTCAGCTTACTTTTCTCCTTAGCTCTCCTCAGCTTCTTGCTCTGCTCTTCATGGCTCCTGGTTCCGTGCTCCTTGGTTGATGATGACTTGATGTCCTCATCACATAGGCTCTGTGTTGTTATTGTGTTGTTATTTCTGATCTAGAGATTTCAGATTGTTTTAGTTTTGATATAAATCGTGTAGTTAACTATATGGTCTTTTGATGTCACAGGAATTCAACATTGAGAAGTTGCAGCTCTTTGAAGCAGAGAAGAAGATAAGACAAGAGTACGAGAAGGAGAAGCAAGTCGATGTCAAAATGAAAATGTAAGCTCATTTCACTGTTTGCTTTTGATTTATAGATCTTTTTGAGCGACTTGTTTCTTGTAAGATAGATAGAATTGGTTTTGTCTTGATCTAATGCCACTTGTTAATTGTTAGTTTGCTTATTGTCATCCATCGAGGATCAAAGTGCAACAAGCACAAGATGAATGACATTGTCAGTGCAATTTTGGAAAATTTTATTTTTTTTGTTTAGAACCATATAAAAGGTTCTACCAATGGAGAAAGAAAATATTAACAACCCACCAGTGGCGGATCCAGGAAGAAAATATGTATGGGGCACAAATAAGTGAAATAACTAGCAAAAAGTATAAACTATAAATAATCATTAAAAATAACAAAATAAAAATAGCATTTAACAGGATTCGAACCCTGCACTTGAGTTTCAACATGTGGCACTTTTTGCCATTTAGTCTACGGAATTAATAATTTTAGTAATCTAATAGACAAATATTAATATCAGTATGGGGCACGTGCCACACCTACCTTGGCTGTAGATCCGCCACTGCAACCCACACAAAAGTTGTTAACATAGGTTTGTGTAAACATTATTAATAAAAAATGTGTTAGAGCCAAAATTTTGGTTCTATCAATGGAGGTGGTCTTAGAGAAGACAATGTCTTCAGGTATTATTACTACTAGTATTCCCACCGTACTCACGGGTTAATTATATTTGTCGTAATTCATATCATCTAAACAATTGTAATAATGTTATAGACTTAAGATTACATACAGATACATATTTGTCACAATTCATATATTAATTACGGTTACACATAAATGACTATTATTATAAATTCTCTAACTATAAAAGCCATAGAAGGCCCAAATTAAACAACTCACTTCTACCTTGTGAATATCGATGGAATGATCGGATTTCAAACACTCGCCGACTAAACGTTTCGTCACCTTCAGCTCGAAACAAAAAATTTAAGCTCCTTTTTACAGTATGTTCAAAGAGAATATAAATAGTAGGTTAAAGATATTAATTATAACGTTTACTGCATCACGTGATGCAGTCACTACAAGAAATAAGGTAGATAGCATCACTTATATAGTGTCAAAATTTTAAAAGATTCTAATTAGAATCATTTATTAAAGATTGACATTAAATTTTTGATTTAACATCACTTAAAATAATTGATATGAATATTAACTTGATTAACATCAATAAAAATAAAAATGATACAAGTGAATATTGATTTACATCAGTTTTAGGAAATCGACACAAATATATGTGTTTACATCATTTACATAACTGAAACATTTTCTCAATTTTATTAGCATCAATAATAAATGATGTTAATATTTACTTCAATTATAAAAAGTGATGCAAACAAAATTTTGAGTAAACAACTATTTGTCCCACATCGCTAAACAAAGATGAAGGATAGTAGTTTGCTCATCTATATAATAACTTCACCCATAAATAATTTTTAATTTTTATATATGTTAAGTAATCAATATGTATTTACATATATTAATTACAAAAATATTAATAATTTCGAATTTAGTATTAGAAAATAATATGAAATTTAAAATTTATATAATTTTACATGTCACTTATTTGTAATTGATATAATAATATTATCAACTAAAATATATGATATAATTAAATATATATGATATTAATTTTTATAACTAAGACAAATAGTAATATCATTTATATTAACTGATGCAATTATTTACTTCATTTATATTAATTGATGCAAATGTTTATTTCATTTGTTATAAATGATATTATGTATTAACATCACTTGCAAAAATGATGAAACTAGTAGCATCACTTGTTTTTAGCATCATAAAATATTAGCATCACCACTTTCAGAATCATTTATATAAATGATGCAAATTCATTAATATCAATCAATAAATGATATAAACTAATAAAATAAATGACACTACACATCTTATTTCTTGTAGTGAGTGTTTGAAGATGAGGCATAAGTGCTTGTGTTGGTAAGAGAAATTACCGTCGCTAGTATTAGACATTTGAAAATAAATATGAGATATCATATTAGAATACATACGTTCTATTTATTTGTTACTCTATGTTTAAGATAATGTCAGTAAAAAGTTTCTACCTTCACTGGGTTATTAGTTTGGCTTGTGTTGTCAAGATGAGAATGCATAACGGATGTTTTTAGTTTTTTGTTATTTGGAAACCTCTGCTTCGAATCTACACAATCACAGGGGTCAATCAGATTTTGAGTTATGATGTACATGGCAAAAATTGTAATAACAATTAAGATTTTTTCACTTACTGTTTGAAATATCAGATGGCGATTGAGTTGATTGAATATATGAGCATGCAGCAGAACCTTCATCACCCAATGTGTTTTGATAGGTAAACCCTTATTTTTGGTTAGGCAAAAAAATCACTACAAGAAATATAGGCCATTTGCGACGGAAATTCCCGTCGCAATTCCGTCGCAAATTGTTCCTCGCAATGACTTTTCCGTCGCAACTCCGTCGCAACTCCGTCGCAAATTTGCGATGGAAGCTTATCCGTCGCAAATTTGCGAGGGAAATTTCCATCGCAAATTTGCGACGGATTTACGGACATATTTATTCAGTCGCAATTTGGCGATCGATTTGCGAGAGAGTACATTCCGTCGCAAACTTGCGATGGATATATCTCCGTCGCAAGTTTGCGAGGGAATGTAGTCCATCGCAATTCATCGCAAACATGCGACGGATTCTATTCCGTCACAACTTTGCGATGGAATAGAATCCATCGCAAAGTTGCGACGGAATAGAATCCCTCGCAAACTTGCGACAGAATCAATTCCATCGCATGTTTTTAATTATTTATTTTTAATTTTTTTAATTATTAAATTATTTTTTTAATTTTTTAATTTAATAAATAAATAAATTAAAAAATTTTGAAAATCATAATTAAATTTAATTTAATTTTAATTCAAATATCATTAAACAAAAATATTCAACAAAATCACAAAAAAACAATAAAACGAAAAACTAAAAATCGACGGATGGGTTACTGGGTCCGTCGTCACCCGATCCGCCGGTTCCGCTGTTTCCGCCCTCGGTTTGCTGCTGGTTGTGACGCAAACGGCTCATAATCTCCTTGAGCTTCGGATCCGAGTTGCCCAAGTAGTCGAACATCTCTTCGAACGCCGCAACCTTCGTCTTCGTTGTAGTCAATTCCGTCTTTGTTGCAGTCAATTCCTCCTTCAACACAGCAACCTCGTTCGGATCCGGGAACTGACTCGAAGCGGAACCGCAAACATAACCGCTCCCAAGATCGATTTGGGATTGAAGAGAACCAACCCCCCAAATCTTCCCCTTTCTACGGGGAGCGGACTGAAAAACCAAAAAAAACATTGAAATGAAGAAGCCAACAATATACATAAGAATAAAGATAATTTAAACTAAAAAAATAATACAAATTTACCTGAAGAAAAACCTTGCTCTTCACGGCCACGGAAGAACTAGAAGCGACGCTGTCGGGATCATCATTCTGAGTCAACTCTTGTAGTTTTGAGTTAACGTCGTTGTAGAGCTCCTCAGAATCGTCATCCAGGAAAGTGCCATCCGGATTCCGTTTGGCATACGCGAGAACTGCCAGCAAATCCGTCTCTGATTCCCCTTGTTCCTCGGCCTATAAAATAATTTTTGATTTCATAAAAACGATAAGAATTATAAATGGTACAAAAAATATTGTTAAAAAATAAATAGAAAAAAACTTACAAGCATTCGGCCGCGGGCTACGTAAGAAGTTCGGCCGGATCGATTTCATATTGTCTTTACTTTTCCCTTGGACGTTCAAAATGGTATGCATGATGTTATCAAAAAAATTCTTCTCGATATGCATAACGTCAAGATTATGTCGCAAAAGGTGATCCTTCCAATATGGGAGTTCCCAGAATATACTTTTTGTGCCAGTTGTGTGCTTGTCCATATCCGTCAGGCATGTTTGCAGTACAATGCCAATTGCCCCCACGTTTGCATGTTTCCTCACCACCATAATAATCGATCTGATCAAGCAAATCCTGTCCCGAAAGATAATCCAGAGGGGGACCGCGGACAGCTTTATTCTTTGTAAATAAAACCTTGTTCTTTCGGTACTTGTGATTGATAGGAAGAAAACGACGGTGACAATCAAACCAACAAGGTTTTCTTCCATGCCTCAGCTGAAATGCTTCTGCCCTATTCAAACAGTGTGGACACGATAGTCTTCCGTGCGTAGTCCACCCCGACAACATTCCATACGCTGGAAAGTCACTAATCGTCCACAATAATACTGCGCGCATGTTGAAGTTTTGTTGCTGCGAGTAATCAAATGTGCAGACTCCTGAATACCACAGTTGTTTCCACTCATCGATCAAAGGTTGCAGAAATACATCTAGGGATCGCTTCGGATGCTTTGGACCTGCCACTAAAACACTTTAGAACAAAAATTCTCGCTGCATGCACATTGTCAGCGGAAGATTATATGGAGTCAATATGACGGGCCATAGCGAATATTGTCTCCCTAACATACCAAATGGACTAAATCCGTCTGTGCATAATCCAAGATAAACATTCCTGGACTCATTAGCAAAGTTTGAATGTACCGTCTGAAAGTGTTTCCACGCATTTGCATCTGGGGGATGTGTTATCTCTCCATGATGTGTGGAATGTTCTGCATGCCATCTCATTGACGCTGACATCATTTCCGATTGGTATAACCGTTTCAATCTTTCGGTGATTGGCAAGTACCACATACGTTGGTAAGGGACCCGCCTCTTTCCCATAGTGGGTTTGTATCTCGGCTTCCCACAAAATCGACATTCCTGCAGCTTATTATCATCTTTCCAGAAAATCATGCAATTGTCAATGCATACATCAATCATTTCATAAGGTAACCCAAGACCCGCAACCAACTTCTGTATTTCATAATAATTACCAGCAGAAAGATTATCTTCCGGTAAATACTCTTGAAATAGTCCAGCCCACTTATCCATGTTACTCTCGCTGCTGTTATCCTCACTTTTAATTGTCATCATCCTAGCTGCTAGTAACAATCTAGAAAGTCCCTCTCTACACCCATCGTAAAGTGGTTGATTTGCAGCATCTAACATATCATAAAACTTTTGTGCTTCAATGTTGGGTTCTTCCAGAATTGCTTCCGTAGGATTATCAGCAAGAGCAGGTGTAGTTTCATGAAATGCATCTGTAACCATATCATGAAATCTATTCCCTTGCTGATACCCAATATCATTTCCCAATATATCAGGATGACCATAATCATAACTACCGCTATAATTATGTTCTTCAACCCCTTGACTCGAACCACTATTTCCAGCTTCATAGTGAGTCTTATTATAATGATTTTCCCCATGAAAATACCATACATAATAGTTTGGTACAAATCCTCTATTAAATACATGTTTTTTAGCAGTATCAACAGCGATATATTTTTTGTTCCTACATTTCTCACAGGGACAAAATATTTTACCAGTTTGCATTGCCTGTGGTTGGTTTTGTGCTTGGTTAAAGAATCCATGTAATCCTTCAACAAACTCTCTCCTCACTTCGCCGGTCCCTGGATCTCTTTGATTGTACATCCAGCTTCGTAACTCATATATTCCGTAACTCATTTTTTTAGTGTTTTATTTTTTTTCCCTTTTTTTTTTTTTTTCCTTCTCCTCTTCCCTCTCTTTCCCTCTCTTTCCCTCTCTTCCCCTTTTTTTTTTTTTGATTTCTGATTTCCCTCTCTTCACGTTTCGCTATTTATAGATTTCTGAAAAATTTTCCCTACGGATTTGCGAGGGATTTGCGATGGACTGTTTGTGACGGATTTACGACGGATTCTACTTTGCGACGGAATTATGACTGATTTGCGACGAACTTGCGACGCCCTTGCGACGGAAATATTCCATCGCAATAAGTTAGGTACACTCAATTAACTCGTGCGTACCTAACCAATATGCATGTCGGCCACCAACTTTTCCTCGCAAATCCGTCGCAACTTGCGACGGAATGGAGAGTGATTTGCGACGGTCTCTTTTTCCGTCGCAAGTCCTTGGCAAATCGATCGCAAGATTGCGAAGGAATTGCGAGGGATACAAAAAATTTGGTTTTTCCATCGCAAATCCATCGCAAACTTGCGACGGAATTGCGATGGAAACCTATAAATTTAGGGTTTACGGTTTCCTCTTTTGGAATAAAAAGTGTTTACGATAACAAAATCCTATATTTGTAACTGATAATTGAATTCTAAACGATCTACGCTAATAAAATATATTTTTCTTAAACTACTTACGGTATCAAACTCATTTAAGCTTATGATATATTAAACATTACGGAAGATGTTCGTTAAACACGAATTATATGTATACCTATACGTACAATTGTATTATCAATATATAACATTTATCATATTCACATTCACCCTTTAATAAACATACACATTAATCTATAAAACCCTAATTAGTCCGCATTTAGAACTTTGTAAACCCTAAACCCTAAACCAAAAATTCCATCGCAAATCCATCGCAATTTGCGACGGAATTGCGACCGATATGCCCATTCCATCGTAATTCCGTCGCAAAATTGCGATGGAATTGCGATGGAATCCTGCAATTCCGTCGCAAATCCATCGCAATTTGCGATGGATTTGCGATGTAAATTGGTTGGCCCACATGCGACCAGTTAGGTGCGAACGTGTTAAACGAAGTTCACCTAACTCATTGCGATGGAATTGCGATGGAATCCTGCGTTTCCGTCGCAAATCCGTCGCAATTTGCGATGTATTTGCGAGGGAAAGTGGTTGGCCGACATGTGACAAGTTAGGTGAGAACTTGTTAAACGAAGTTCACCTAACTCATTGAGATAGAATTGTTCCGTCGCAAGTCCGTCGCAAAATCGTCGCAAGTCAGTCACTATTCCGTCGCAAATTGCTTTCCGTTGCAAATCCGTCGCCTAATTCCATCGCAAATAAATCGCAACAAAATATCTGATTCTATAAATAGCCAGCGACCTCACGTCACAATTCACACCAATACAAAGAGAAGAGAAAAAGAAGAAAAGAAGAGAGAGGAAAAAAAAAACACCAAAAAAAAGAGTTACGGAATTTAGGAGTTACGAAGCTGGATGTACAATCATCTTTTTTACCCCACGGTGGATTTTCTTTTTTACCCTAAGAAAATACACCATCATCTTTTTTACCCCATGTTGATTCTCTGTGGACATGAGATAATTAAGAATGATGACAGTACGTGGATCTCTTCCTAATTATCCAATTTCCAGGGAGGATCAACAGGGGATAAAAAGGATGATGGTGAATCGTCTTGGGGTATATATATAATTAAATCTATTGGAGGATATATTGCGATGGATAATGCTGAGTGCGCAAACTGATATTCTCTCCAACATGTAACCGATTTCTTGTGCTACTAATGGTAATGATGGTTGGGATTCCAAAATGGATCGTCGCTATATGATGTTGTTGGATAGTTGTAGAGAAGATGGGGATTTATATCCGAGAGTGAGAGATAACCCACTGAGGTGTATTAGGTATGAAGTTGATAACGGAGGATACAATATATAAGCGCTTATCGCATCCTCTGTTATCAACGTCATACCTAATACACCTCAGTGGATTATCTCTCACTCTCGGATATAAATCCCCATCTTCTCTACTACTATCCAACAACATCATATTTTGCGACGGAATTGCGATGAAATGTTTTATTTTTAGGTTTCCATCGCAATTCCGTAGCAGTTTTGCGACGGAATTGCGATGGATTGTTTAATTTTTAGGTTTCCATCGCAAAATCGTCGCAAACTTGCGATGGAATTGCGATGATCTCAGTTTGCATCGCAATTCCATCGCAAGACCGTCGCAAATTTGCGACGGAAAAATGTCCATCGCAAACTTGCGACGGATTTGCGATGGCTTATCTTTCCTTCGCAAAACCGTCGCAAATCCGTCGCAAATGCGTCGCAAATTTGCGACGGTTATTTTCCATCGCAAATTTCCGTCGCAATGAGCCTGTTTTCTTGTAGTGAATATATGATAGACTGTCTGATTACACGTATATAGATTACCACTATTTTAATCTGAGATAGAAATATTGTGGGAAGGCAACTAACTTACCTTCGCTATGGCTGTTCCTCTGTCTTTTCTTGTTTTTTGGAGAATGGGCATGAGCTTTCGTAATGCTGCCTTCCTGTACATTCATATTACTTGAACCTATATAGTGTTACATGAATATGATTTGGTTAAGTATTTAAACATTCATTGCTAAATGCTGCAACATTTAAATAAATAACGAATTGAAATATTAGATACCGCTTGATTTGTTTGCAAAATTGTGGTTTCAGCAAAAAATTCATCAACACTTTGGAAAGAATATGTAAAACCTTACATAATAAAGAGCTAAACATTTCCTATAATATAGTGTCTTCTAACACTTATATCGCAAACTTTTGTTCACAAACCGTGTTAAATTCATTTTCTGAAGCAACTCTTTATTATACCTTCTCTGATATTGTTCCGGCTCGTGTTGTTCATTCCAGCACGAATTGGTGTTTTCCGTTTTTTCGCATTTGGAATCCTCTGTTTGGCAGCTATATATTGACAGAGCAATTTGAATCAGTTCCTTATAGCCGCGAGTAAACGTTTTATGCCTAACATGTAAAGGTAAACTTACTGTTTGTAATATCTTATAGCGGTTGCGATGGTGTCCCTTTAGACAGTGAATCTTCACATTTACCACCGCTTTCGCCTGGTTTGCTTATTCCTTTGCTTTGGCTTCTGGTTGTCATATTGTAGACGTTTTCCTTTTTCATTTTTTTTGGGATTTGGAGATTTCATGTTTGAGTTTTATGATAACTCTAATTGGCAAAGTAGTCACTAAAACTCGATTTCTTCTTCACAGATGAGGAATCACCTTTAAAGCAAAGCAGTGTGAATAAGAGTGAGTTCACGATATGGAAGGACTGACGGTTATGCAACTTTTTTGTTTTTTTGAATGCGCACCATAGTCGTTGTTAGGGATCGTAAAACTTGAATTTTTTAATTCCCTCCTAAACTGACTTCATACGATTACTAAGATTCGCTTTATTAAGACTACACTTATCATTTTATTTATACATAGATGATAGTTTGTAATACAGACAATTTAAACTCTTGTTATTTTAATCATGCCGGTATAGTGGTTTTCAAATTCATCAAAACTTTTTCACACTACCTGTAAACACAATCTCGATCATTTTTTAATTTGAATAGATGTCATATTTGATTTCCACAACTAAGCACATAAGTTTATCATTATTTCTTCACGACCAAGTAAGTCTATGTTTGATCAGTCTCCTCTGGATTTTAAAATATATATTTCACAATGCTCTGATTTGTATAGAAACAGAGTACATAAATCTGCATACTCAAATATGAAAAACTCATCTAATGTTTTGAAAGTTTTAACACTTTGATCAAACATTTCAAAATCAGAATAATATTAAGAGTTTAAGACATTTCAGCTTATACGGTGTGAATCTCGGGTTGGCTGTGCATGTTCTTGTCTGATTGTTGTGCAGTCGGTCTAAAGGTTCAAGCATTGTGTAGAAAAATGTGTAAAACGACTTCTGGTTAGTTGGTGTCGAGTGACACCAGGAGGGTGTCGATCGACAACGGTTTGAGAAATCGATTTTCTTTGAGTGGATATAGTTGATACCTCTAAGTATGTCTCTAGCAAAGAGTTGAACATCCCTCTCTGCAATCTTTGATCCACGGAATCTCATATAATCAGCAATACTCCCACCAGAACAATATTCAAGGAGAAAATTGAAGTCGCTACCTCGAGGTCGAGTGTCTGACCATGTTATGTTGCTACCATAGAAAGCAACAACATGAGGAGAAGAAAGAAACTTGAGAATTAGTTCCTCGTCGTTAAGGCAAAAGGAAAATGATATTGGTGCACTTTTGATCGCCATTTTTTCAGGTAAAAAATCATCTTCTACACCGCCAATTCGAGTTGGTAAGTGAACAATCCCATGTGCACCCTCGCCTAGACAAACTGAGCGTTTCCAGCTTAATGGACCGATGGATGTCCTACTGGTTTTGGGTACCTTCTTCACGGTGGCGTCATAGGCTTTCCGGCTTATGATTTGTAGACTGCTACCACTGTCACCAAAGGTTTGTGGAGAAGAAGCCACATGCAATGAAGGAGAAACTGAGGTCTTCCCATTACTGTGATCCTTGTCAACAGCGGCTTTGAAGGATTCTTCGCTGATTATTTGTAGGCTGCTACCATAGTTATGAACATATCTTGTGGGTTTGGCTACAACTCTCTTTCGTTTTTTGTCTTTGATGTTCGAACATGAGGAAAACATAGGATTCATATTTTGTAGTAGAGAAAAGAGAAAGAGGGGAAGTAGATTAAAGGTCGTGAGTTTTAATAAAAGGATAGTTATATCTTCAGCCGTTTCATGAAGAGTGGGAGTTATGCGGGGGTTAACGTAGTACAAAAGGTTAATTTATAACCAATAAATTTAACTAAATTACTTTTGGTTATGAATAAACTCGATAAAACGGTTTATGTGGTTATCCATTATATTTCTTCAACAAAATATAAGGGATAATTATATACATGTCCCAAATGTTTAATTTTCTGAGCTAGGTGAACTTGAAACAACCAAGCTTTTTTTTGTTTTATAAACGATTATAATAATTATCAATGCGGAAATTCTCGAAAGAAATCAATAATATTAAATCATAATAAACCGTTCAACAAATAACCAATAACCAATATAACCAATAAAGAATAAGCAACCTAAACACCAGGTTTGCTACATTATTAAAATAAAACTAACACCCTAACATGATGAATTCCTTGTCAACCACAACAAAATAGCCAATATCAAATTCCTAATCTCATCATCCTCTTCTCTCGGTCTCTTTCCGCGGAAGAACATTGTTGTTACCTGCATCACATTGGAATAGAGATGCGTAAGTATTATCATAAATACTTAGTGAGTGGATCATCCTGCCTACAGGCCAAGTACGTCAAACACTAGACAATACATCAACAATACTCAACAACAAGAACAATGCTCAACAAAATCACCAGGTCTGGAAAAAGCCACGTTTCCTGACACCCCAGGTCGGTGTCGACCGACACCTCTATGGTGTCGACCGACACCTCTATGGTGTCGATCGACGCCAGCCTCCTGAGTGTCGATCGACACTCATCGAGTGTCGGTCGACACCATCTCGACGCCCAGACACCAGAAGCTACGAAAATCGCATAAAACAAGTAAAATCTTGGGATTCAACCCCCACATCGATCAAACAACAATATAACTCAACCACAACTCAAGAACAACTCGAAAACTCATCAACAAAACCGAAATCAATCAAACTCCAATGAATAACGGACTTACAGTCACGCACTCAGCTTGAAAAGGATTGAAAGGAAGGAGAAGAAGATAGAACAACAACCCAAAGCCTCATAAACTCCACAAACTCTCTGAAAATCACCTCCTTCACTCAAAACGCCTCTGGAACTTTTCTCTCTCGAAAAAGTGACTTCTCACGCGGCCACAGGGTTTTAAATCGCGACTTAGGGCTTCCAAACCCTTAACCGGAACAAAACCGGCCGACTTGAATCAAACCGGTCGATTTCACAATAACCGGTGTCGATCGACACCCTTCCTTGGTGTCGGTCGACACCCATCGACCAGACCAAACCAACTTCAATTCGATCGACTAAACCCAGAATCGCTCACGATAACAGGTGTCGATCGACACACCCCTTTGGTGTCGATCGACACTAGGTATTTAGAAGCTTTTCACACATTTTCTTCGAGATAAATGAACCTTAAACCAACTGTACAACAATCAAACAAGAACATGTATAGTCATTCCTCGATTCGCACCTCAAAGAGCGTATGTAATCGACTCCTGTATCCCTAATGTCGTCCGATACCAACTCTAACACAACTTTCTGGTTCGCGGATGTTACAATTCTCCCCCCACTAAACTGGATTCGTCCTCGAATCCCAACACAAACGTCTATCCAAGACCTCAAAACTCACATTTTAGTCCTATGTTATACGCATGTTTCAAGATATTATTACTCCTCGATACCGCGACCCACCGTCACGACATCTATGCTGCAACCCACCGTCACAACATCTATATTGCGGCCCACCACCACAATATCTATACTGCGGCCCACCGCCACAATATCCAAACCGTGACCCACCGTCACGAAAACAACTCATACCAAGGTAGCGACCCCCAATATAAGTCTGCCGGGCACCCACCGTCCCAACAAAAGTAGACCCACCGTCTACTCTAAAGGCCCACCGCCTCTAGATAAAACGAGTAATAACACTGAAACGCGTATCAACATATGACCAAAAACTTTCAATGACCCCACCGGCCAAAGAAACTTGTAACATCCAAAACGCGAAACCAAAATATGAGGCAAAACTCCATCTCATATAACTCCAAAAATGTATATCGTACAACGAAAACGAAAATACATAAATCCAAAACCAACAACACAAAAGCCAAAAACAAGACTAGAACCACAAAGATGAAGAAGCTCACTCCACAGCCTGCTTGTCGAGCCACTTTCCGAACTTCAGCTTCATCTTTGCCTCTGGCTCCCAAGTCTGCTCCTCTGTGCCACTACAGTCCCACAAGACTCTCAACAATGGCACCCTCTTGTTCCACAGAACCTTGACTCTCCTCTCAAGACTCTCAACAATCCTCTGCATCTCCCTCATCATCTCACGATAAGGCGAATAACCAACCGCAACACCCTGCTGCCCCGCAGCCTCCTGCTGCTCAACAAAACCGGCACCAACCTGTGCCCCGGCCGCTGGAGGTGCAACCGGAGCCTGCTGTGGAACTGCCTGAGGAAGAAGTGCCAACAACTGCATCAGTAGCCCCACTATCAACTCTCCCTGAGCTAAAGCAGCGCCCGCACCGGGAACCGCTCCAGCTCGTGGGCCACCACCGGCACCTGAATTAGCCCCACCGGCCAACGAAACTGACTGAGTAACTGACGCTGCCGCCACACTCGGCGCTGCACTCTCCACTGAGACCTCAGCCTCTGGCACACCACGACCAGCACCCCGACCTCCACGACCCGCTGCTCGCCCACCGCGACCAGCTCCTCTGCCCCCACGGGCTGCACCGCGACCACGACCACAGCCACCACCACGACCTGCATCCATCTCTCTGCACTACCACCAAGTACAGAAAATGAGCAAGGTCAGCACACAACACAAAACACAACACACCAAATATCCAACTCACTTACCGCGGAAAACTGGAAGACCGAGAGGATGAGACTAGACCACTAACTGACTAACTCACATAATCAATTAAACACATAGTCCAATTCATCCAATACTAACAGTCCTAAAACCGTATTCGCTCTGATACCAAAATGAAACAACCAAGCTTTTTTTTTTTTTTAATAAACGATTATAATAATTATCAATGCGGAAATTCTCGAAAGAAATCAATAATATTAAATCATAATAAACCGTTCAACAAATAACCAATAACCAATAACCAATAAAGAATAAGCAACCTAAACACCAGGTTTGCTACATTATTAAAATAAAACTAACACCCTAACATGATGAATTCCTTGTCAACCACAACAAAATAGCCAATATCAAATTCCTAATCTCATCATCCTCTTCTCTCGGTCTCTTTCCGCGGAAGAACATTGCTGTTACCTGCATCACATTGGAATAGAGATGCGTAAGTATTATCATAAATACTTAGTGAGTGGATCATCCTGCCTACAGGCCAAGTACGTCAAACACTAGACAATACATCAACAATAATCAACAACAAGAACAATGCTCAACAATATAAATCACCAGGTCAGGAAAAACCCACGTTTCCTGACACCCCAGGTCGGTGTCGATCGACGCCAGCCTCCTACACCAGCTCGACGCCCAGACACCAGAAGCTACGAAAATCGCATAAAACAAGTAAAATCGTGGGATTCAAGCCCCATGTAACATCCGCGAACCATAAAGTTGTGTTAGAGTTGGTATCGGAAGACATTAGGGATTCGGGAGTCGATTACATACGCTCTTTGAGGTGCGAATCGAGGATTGACTGTACATATTCTTGTTTGATTGTTGTACAGTTGGTTTAAGGTTCATTTATCTCGAAGAAAGTGTGTGAAAAGTTTCTAAATACCTAGTGTCGATCGACACCAAAGGGGTGTGTCGATCGACACCAGTTATCGTGAGCGATTCCGGGTTTAGTCGATCGAATTGAGTTTTGTTTGGTTTTGGTCGAGGGGTGTCGACCGACACCAAGGAAGGGTGTCGATCGACACCAGTTATTGTGAAATAGACCGGTTTGATACAAGTCGGCTGGTTTTGTTCCGGTTAAGGGTTTGGAAGCCCTAAGTCGCGATTTAAAACCCTGTGGACGCGTGAGAAGTCACTTTTTGGGGAAAGAAAAGTTCCAGAGGCGTTTTTGAGTGAAGGAGGTGATTTCAGAGAGTTTTGTGGAGTTTCTGAGGCTTTAGGTTGTTGTCCTATCTTCTTCTCCTTCCTTTCAATCCTTTTCAAGGTGAGTGCGTGACTGTAGGTCCGTTAATCATTAGAGGTTGTTTGATTTCGAGTTTGGATTGTGTTCTTGAGTTGTTTATAGTGGAAATCGTGTTTTGGATTGTATTGGGGCGTTGAAAACCCTTGATTGCGAGTTTGTACTTGTTGATTGCGATTTTCGTAGCTTCTGGTGTCTGGGCGTCGAGCTGGTGTCGACCGACACTCGATGAGTGTCGATCGACACCATAGAGGTGTCGGTCGACACCGACCTGGGTGTCAGGAAACGTGGGTGTTTCCTGACAGGGAGTTGTTATTATTGAGCATTGTTATTGTTGTTGATTATTGTTGATGTTTTGTCTGGTGTTTGACGTACTTGGTGTTTAGGTTGCTTAATCTTTATTGGCTTTATTGGTTATTGGTTTATTTGTTGAACGATTTATTATGGTTTAATATTATTGATTTCTTTCGAGAATTCCGCATTGATAATTATTATAATCATTTATAAAAGAAAAAAAAAAGTTTGGTTGTTTCATTTTGGTATCATAGCGAATACGGTTTTAGGATTGTTAGTATTGGATGAATTGGACTGTGGTTAATTGATTATGTGAGTTGGTCAGTTAGTGGTCTAGTCTCATCCTCTCGGTCTTCCAGTTTTCAGCGGTAAGTGAGTTGGATATTTGTGTGTTGTGTTTTATGTTAGTGTGTTGACTTTGTTCATTTTATGTACTTAGTGGTAGTGCAGAGAGATGGACGCAGGTCGTGGTCGTGGCCGTGGTCGTGGTCGCGGTGCAGCCCGTGGGGGCAGAGGAGCTGGTCGCGGTGGGCGAGCAGCGGGTCGTGGAGGTCGGGGTGCTGGTCGTGGTGTGCCAGAGGCTGAGGTGTCAGTGGAGAGTGCAGCGCCGAGTGTGGCGGCAGCATCGGTGACTCAGTCAGTTTCGTTGGCCGGTGGGGCTAACTCAGGTGCCAGTGGTGGCGCAGGAGCTGGAGCGGTTCCCGGTGGGAGCACTGCTTTAGCTCAGGGAGAGTTGATTGTGGGGCTACTGACGCAGTTGTTGGCACGTCTTCCTCAGGCAGTTCCACAGCAGGCTCCGGTTGCACCTCCAGCGGCCGGGGCACAGGTTGGTGCCGGGGCACAGGTTGGTGCCGGTTTTGTTGAGCAGCAGGAGGCTGCGGGGCACCAGGGTGTTGTGGTTGGGTATTCGCCTTATCGTGAGATGATGAGGGAGATGCAGAGGATTGGCACGCCTATGTTTGAGGGTGGTGTTACTCCAGAGCAGGCTGACGAGTGGCGTCAGAGGTTAGAGAGGAACTTCGATTCAGTTCATTGTCCAGAGCAGTTTCAGGTCGAGTTGGCAGTGCACTACCTTGGAGATGATGCACATTTGTGGTGGAGGTCTGTTAGGACCAGGAGAGAGGTTTGGACTTGGGTTGATTTCGTCGAGGAGTTCAACCACAAGTTTTTCCCTCAGGAGGCTCGTGACAGACTGCAGTTGAGATTTTTGGGTTTGACGCAGGGCGAGATGTCTGTTCGAGAGTATGATGCAGAGTTCTGCATATTGGTGGTTCATTCCGGTGGTGAGCTGGTGAGTGAGCGGGCATTGATGTCGAGGTTTCTTCAGGGACTTCGGAGGAACATCAGGACTCAGTGCAGAGGTGGAATGTACCACACTAGAGCTGGTTTAGTGGAGTTGGCAGCTTCCATTGAGGAGGACTTGCGTGAGCCGGTGAGTTCGGCAGTTGTTCCAGTTGCAGTTGCTCCGGCTACCCATCCTCGGGGCCAGCAGCAGCATCAGCAGCGTAGAGGTTATAGTTCTGGTCATGGCAGGGGCGGCAGGCCTGCGCAGGGCCAGAAGAGGAGAGCAGAGGAGATATCGGCTAGTAGCCCGAGTACGGGTGGTTGCTTTGGTTGTGGGAGTTTGGACCATAGAGTTGCGACTTGCCCCAAGAGGGCGGGATCCAGAGAGACTTCAGTGTGCTTCTATTGCAGGGAGCCAGGGCACATCAAGCCCATGTGTCCCAAGTTGCAGC
Organism: Erythrophleum ivorense; assembly: GCA_026724425.1. Taxonomy (NCBI): domain Eukaryota; kingdom Viridiplantae; phylum Streptophyta; class Magnoliopsida; order Fabales; family Fabaceae; genus Erythrophleum; species Erythrophleum ivorense. The sequence continues at coordinate 8,187,296 of JAIUCV010000066.1, read as the reverse complement.
AGAGGGCAGTGGCAGCAGCGATTCAGCTGTTGGCTATTCAGTCAGCAGCTCAGGTTGCAGCGTTGCAGTCAGGTGGAGCGCCGCGTGTGTATACTCCGGCAGAGGTGGGCCAGACCAGTCAGTCAGGCCAGATCACAGGTAAAATCTTGACTCAGACTTTTAAGTTCTTAAAGGTAGAATTTTGGTGTTGTCTGTTTCTGTTATTTTACTGTGATAGACTTTAGAGGTTCTCAACACTTGTGGTGTGTGTAGGGACCTTGTTAGTTGGCGATTTTGAGTCACACGTGTTGTTTGACTCGGGAGCATCTAACTGCTTCATTACTCCGAAGAGAGCGGAGAGTAGTGGTATTCGGAGTAGCGATGGCGAGGCTTCAGGCTTTGTCAAGGTGGCCGGTGGTGGTTATCTGGCTACTTCGGGCAGAGCTAGAGCATTGGATGTGCGGATTGCGGGGCAGTCTATGCCAGCAGATTTAGTCATCAGTCCAGTGGATCTGTATGGCGTGATATTGGGGATGGACTGGTTATCTTTTTACCGGGTTCATCTGGATTGCTACAGAGGTAGAGTGGTGTTTGAGCGGGATGCAGGGAAGTTGGTTTATCAGGGAGTGAGACCGACTTCAGGGAGTATAGTGATCTCAGCTATTCAGGCAGAGCAGTTGTTAGAGCGGGGCTGCGAAGCCTATTTGGCGACGATTACTATGACGGAGTCCAGTGGTGAGGTGGTTTTGCAGGATATTCAGGTTGTCCAGGATTTTGAGGATGTGTTTCGGTCGCTGAAGGGATTGCCACCATCTCGGTCAGATCCTTTCACGATTGAGTTAGAGCCGGGCAGAGCTCCGATATCGAAGACACCTTACAAGATGGCTCCAGCAGAGATGGTAGAACTGAAGAAGCAGCTAGAGGACCTTTTGAGTAAGGGGTTCATCCGACCTAGTGTTTCGCCGTGGGGAGCGCCAGTTTTGTTTGTGAAGAAGAAGGATGGCAGTTTTCGGTTGTGCATTGATTACCGGGGACTTAACCGAGTCACTGTGAAGAACAGGTACCCACTTCCGATGATCGATGAGTTGTTGGATCAGTTGAGAGGTGCTACCTGGTTCTCTAAGATTGATTTGGCATCGGGATATCACCAGATTCCGATAGATGAGGCAGATGTTCGGAAGACAGCTTTTCAGACGAGGTATGGGCATTTCGAGTTTGTGGTCATGCTTTTTGGTTTGACTAATGCGCCGGCAGCTTTCATGAGATTGATGAACGACGTGATCAGGGAGTTTCTGGATGTGTTCGTTATCATTTTCATAGATAATATTTTGGTATATTCGAGGAGTCCAGAGGAGCATGCGACTCATTTGAGGCTTGTGTTGGAGAAGCTTCGGGAGCAGAAGCTGTTTGCTAAGTTGAGCAAGTGCAGTTTTTGGCAGCGAGAGATGGGTTTTCTTGGCCACATTGTTTCTGCAGAGGGAGTTTCTGTGGATCCGGCTAAGATTGAGGCCATCAGAGATTGGCCTAGACCGAGTAGTGCTACCGAGATCAGGAGTTTTCTGGGTTTAGCAGGCTACTACAGGAGGTTCGTCAAGGGGTTTGCGAGTATGTCTCAGCCGATGACGAGGTTGACTGGCAAGGATGTGCCGTTTGTGTGGTCGCATGAGTGCGAGGAGAGCTTTAGGAAGCTCAAGGAGATGTTGACTAGTACACCAGTGTTGGCATTACCCGATCCGGGGAAGCCATATGTCGTGTACACAGACGCTTCAGGTGTTGGACTTGGTTGTGTTTTGATGCAGGAGGGCAGAGTGATTGCCTATGCTTCGAGGCAGTTGTAGGGCAGTGAGCGCAACCGTCCTACACATGATCTTGAGTTGGGAGCAGTGGTTTTTGCACTCAAGATTTGGAGGTCTTATCTGTATGGTGGTAGAGTGCAGATCTTTATAGATCACAAGAGTCTACAACATATCTTTACTCAGCCTTTGCTGAATGCGAGGCAGACGCGTTGGGTGGAGTTTCAGGCAGACTATGACCTGGATATTGTTTATCATCCGGGCAAGGCCAATTTGGTGGCAGATGCTTTGAGGCGATGGAGGGTTGATTCAGATAGAGAGCGTGGTGTTGAGGCTTTGGTCAGCGAGATTAGTACATTGCGGCTTTGTGCTATTTCAGAGGAGCCTTTGGGTTTGGAGGCAGCTGATCAGGCAGATTTACTCAGTAGGATCAGAGTGGCTCAGCAGAGTGATCAGGGTTTGATCGATGCTTCGCATGCGTCTGGTTCTGAGTATCAGGTCTCTTCGAATGGGATTATCTTGGTTTGTGGGCGAGTTTGTGTGCCCAAGGATGTGGAGTTGAGACAGGAGGTTTTGAGAGAGGCTCATTCGAGCAAATTTTCGATTCATCCGGGTGCGACCAAGATGTACCGTGACCTCAAACGGTATTATCATTGGGTTGGGATGAAGAGGGATGTGGCTGATTGGGTTGCGAAGTGCAATACTTGTTCTTTGGTCAAGGCAGAGCATCAGGTGCCTAGTGGTCTTTTGCAGAGTTTACCCATTCCAGAGTGAAAGTGGGATATGATCACTATGGATTTTGTTGTGGGATTGCCTATCTCACGGACATTCGATGCTATTTGGGTCATTGTGGATCGCTTGACCAAGTCAGCACATTTCTTGGCCATCAAGAAGACAGATGGAGCAGCTGTCTTGGCTAGGAAGTTTGTGCGAGAGATTGTGAGGCTGCATGGAGTGCCAGCCAGTATTGTGTCGGATAGAGATCCGAGGTTTGCTTCAGAGTTTTGGAGGGCATTTCAGACTGAGATGGGCACTAAGGTGCATATGAGTACAGCGTATCATCCGCAGACAGATGGGCTGTCAGAGAGGACTATTCAGACTTTGGAGGATCTGCTTAGGATGTGTGTACTGGATTGGGGTGGTCATTAGGCTGATCATCTGTGTTTGGCAGAGTTTGCCTATAACAACAGTTTTCAGTCTAGTATTGGCATGACTCCATTTGAGGCTTTGTATGGGAGGCCATGCAAGACACCGTGATGCTGGACCCAAGTGGGGGAGCGCATCATGTTTGGAGCTACTTTTGTTCAGGAGACGACGGAGAAGATTCGTGTCTTGAGGTTGAACATGAAGGAGGCTCAGGATAAACAGAGGAGTTATGCAGATAGGCGGCGACGTGAGCTTGAGTTTCAGGTGGGAGATAGAGTTTATCTCAAGATGGCTATGTTGAGGGGCCCTAACAGGTCCATAGCAGAGAACAAGCTCAGTCCGCGTTTTATGGGTCCGTTTCCAGTGGTGGAGCGAGTTAGGCCAATGGCTTATTGGTTGGAGTTGCCACCGATTATGAGCGCCTTTCATAAGGTGTTTCATGTGTCTATGTTGAGGAGGTGTGTGCATCCTTCAGAGGAGTTAGTGGTTGAGATTCTTGAGGATCTTCAGCCAGATATGACAGTTCCGGCAGTTCCAGTGAGGATTCTTGAGAGGAGAGTCAAGGTTCTGCGGAACAAGAGGGTGCCATTGTTGAGAGTCTTGTGGGACTGTAGTGGCACAGAGGAGCAGACTTTGGAGCCAGAGGCAAAGATGAAGCTGAAGTTCGGAAAGTGGTTCGACAAGCAGGCTGTGGTGTGAGCTTCTTCATCTTTGTGGTTATAGTCTTGCTTTTGGTTTTGTTGTTGTTGGTTTTGGACTTATGTATTTTCGTTTTCGTTGTACAATATACATTTTTTGAGTTATATGAGATGGAGATTTTGCCTCATATTTTTTTTTTAGTTTCGCGTTTTGGATGTTACAAGTTTCTTTGGCCGGTGGGGTCATTGAAAGTTTTTGGTCATATGTTGATACGCGTTTCAGTGTTATTAGTCGTTATATCTAGAGGCGGTGGGCCTTTAGAGTAGACGGTGGGTCTACTTTTGTTGGGACGGTGGGTGCCCGGGAAACTTATATTGGGGGTCGCTACCTCGGTATGAGTTGTTTTCGTGACGGTGGGTCACGGTTTGGATACTGTGGCGGTGGGCCGCAGTATAGATATTGTGGCGGTGGGCCGCAATATGGATATCGTGACGGTGGGTTACGGTATTGAGAGTAATAATGTCTTGAAACATGCATATAACATAGGACTAAAATGTGAGTTTTGAGGTCTTTGAGAGACGTTTGTGTTGGGATTCGAGGATGAATCCAGTTTAGTGGGGGAGAATTGTAACATCCGCGAACCAGAAAGTTGTGTTAGAGTTGGTATCGGACAACATTAGGGATTCGGGAGTCGATTACATACGTTCTTTGAGGTGCGAATCGAGGATTGACTGTACATGTTCTTGTTTGATTGTTGTACAGTTGGTTTAAGGTTTATTTATCTCGAAGAAAGTGTGTGAAAAGTTTCTAAATGCCTAGTGTCGATCGACACCAAAGGGGTGTGTCGATCGATACCGGTTATCGTGAGCGATTCTGGGTTTAGTCGATCGAATTGAGGTTGGTTTGGTTTTGGTCGAGGGGTGTCGACCGACACCAAGGAAGGGTGTCGATCGAGACCGGTTATTGTGAAATCGACCAGTTTGATACAAGTCGGCTGGTTTTATTCCGGTTAAGGGTTTGGAAGCCCTAAGTCGCGATTTAAAACCCTGTGGCCGCGTGAGAAGTCACTTTTTGGGGAAAGAAAAGTTCCAGAGGCGTTTTTGAGTGAAGGAGGTGTGTTCAGAGAGTTTTGTGGAGTTTCTGAGGCTTTGGGTTGTTGTCCTATCTTCTTCTCCTTCCTTTCAATTCTTTTCAAGGTGAGTGCGTGACTGTAGGTCCGTTAATCATTAGAGGTTGTTTGATTTCGAGTTTGGATTGTGTTCTTGAGTTGTTTATAGTGGAAATCGTGTTTTGGATTGTATTGGGGTGTTGAAAACCCTTGATTGCGAGTTTGTACTTGTTGATTGCGATTTTCGTAGCTTCTGGTGTCTGGGCGTCGAGCTGGTGTCGACCGACACTCGATGAGTGTCGATCGACACTCAGGAGGCTGGCGTCGATCGACACCATAGAGGTATCGGTCGACACCGACCTGGGTGTCAGGAAACGTGGGTGTTTCCTGACAGGGAGTTTTTATTGTTGAGCATTGTTATTGTTGTTGATTATTGTTGATGTTTTGTCTTGTGTTTGACGTACTTGGCCTGTAGGCAGGATGATCCACTCACTAAGTATTTATGATAATACTTACGCATCTCTATTCCAATGTGATTCAGGTAACAACAATGTTCTTCCGCGGAAAGAGACCGAGAGAAGAGGATGATGAGATTAGGAATTTGATTTTGGCTCTTTTGTTGTGGTTGACCAGGAATTCATCATTTTAGGGTGTTAGTCTATTTTTAATAATGTAGCAAACCTGATGTTTAGGTTGCTTATTCTTTATTGGCTTTATTGGTTATTGGTTTATTTGTTGAACGATTTATTATGGTTTAATATTATTGATTTCTTTCGAGAATTCCGCATTGATAATTATTATAATCATTTATAAAAAAAAAAAAGTTTGGTTGTTTCACCCCACATCGATCAAACAACAATATAACTCAACCACAACTCAAGAACAACTCGAAAACTCATCAACAAAACCGAAATCAATCAAACTCCAATGAATAACGGACCTACAGTCACGCACTCACCTTGAAAATGATTGAAAGGAAGGAGAAGAAGATAGAACAACAACCCAAAGCCTCAGAAACTCCACAAAACTCTATGAAAATCACCTCCTTCACTTAAAACGCCTCTGGAACTTTTCTCTCTCGAAAAAGCGACTTTTCACGCGGCCATAGTGTTTTAAATCGCGACTTAGGGCTTCCAAACCCTTAATCGGAACAAAACCAGCCGACTTGAATCAAACCGGTCGATTTCACAATAACCGGTGTCGATCGACACCCTTCCTTGGTGTCGGTCGACACCCATCGACCAAACCAAACCAACTTCAATTCGATCGACTAAACCCGGAATCGCTCACGATAACCGGTGTCGATCGACACACCCCTTTGGTGTCGATCGACACTAGGTATTTAGAAGATTTTCACACATTTTCTTCGAGATAAATGAACCTTAAACCAACTGTACAACAATCAAACAAGAACATGTACAGTCAATCCTTGATTCGCACCTGAAAGAGCGTATGTAATCGACTCCCGAATCCCTAATGTCGTCCGATACCAACTCTAACACAACTTTCTGGTTCGCGGATGTTACAGAACTTATGTGCATAATATTAATTATGGTTAGTTAGAAGTGTTAATGAAGAGAATATAATATTAACATAGGAACGTCGTCATTGTTAAGACAATCCATATCGATCACATATTTGCAAATAGCTTATGACTCTTTCAGAGTTCTGTAAAATAGTTGTTCCATTGTACCAAATAAATTAAGTACTTGCGTTTGAAATAAGAAACGTTAAACTAAATGGATGGCACCTTGAAGAAACATAAGCAATAGATAACTTGACGTGATCCCAAAGATTAAAATTACAGAAACTTTCGAAACTGGGAAATGAACTTAAAATGATTTACACAATGGAGGAATAAGTGATATTTTACACATGCATAAGTACCATGTAATGAAATGTTAGTCGCCTTTTGTTTGCTTTTTTCTCTCATATTGAGTTTCCTTCTTCACGTTTTGAACCTTTTTTGTTGATTTTACCGACTTTTCTTTTGTGTCAGCCTTGGTTGACGATTTTGATATCACCATATTTTACATGTTCTTGCTTAGTATTTATTTATGATTTTAAGCATTTTCAACAAGATCTCTTGCCTTTAGAGGTAGTTTTCTTGTATTTATTGGATTTGGAGTCTTTGTAGGTTAAAATATAAAAAAAAGATATAAAAAAACCAAAAGAGCCTCAAAACATGATTCATGCAAGTTTCCAAGTCAAGAGCATCAATAAAACTCCAAGTGTCCGACTCTTGCTATCGGACATAACCGGAGTACCAGACGTTTGGCCGCTAACGGAGCTCTTCCCGACATCCAAAAATTATGATCTTGGTCTTGATGGATAGATATTTGAGTCCTGCATCGCAGAGAAGTAGAATTACATTTTTTGGAGCTTGAATCAGGGTTATGCAATTGTTTTACCGAGACATGTCCGTGTGGCGAGAAGATGAAGCCCACAAGAAGATTTGGTGTATCCCATGGACCGGACCACTGCGGATAGGCCTTGGCTCACTTAAACAGAGGCCTAGTGAAACAACCAAGCCTTTTTTTTTTTTTTTTTTATAAACGATTATAATAAATTATCAATGCGGAAATTCTCGAAAGAAATCAATAATATTAAACCATAATAAACCGTTCAACCAATAACCAATAAGCAACCTAAACACCAGGTTTGCTACATTATTAAAATAAGACTAACACCCTAATCATGAATTCCTTGTCAACCACAACAAAATAGCCAATATCAAATTCCTAATCTCATCATCCTCTTCTCTCGGTCTCTTTCCGCGGAAGAACATTGCTGTTACCTGCATCACATTGGAATAGAGATGCGTAAGTATTATCATAAATACTTAGTGAGTGGATCATCCTGCCTACAGGCCAAGTACGTCAAACACTAGACAATACATCAACAATAATCAACAACAAGAACAATGCTCAACAATATAAATTACCAGGTCAGGAAAAACCCACGTTTCCTGACACCCCAGGTCGGTGTCGATCGACGCCAGCCACCTGAGTGTCGATCGACACTCATCGAATGTCGGTCGACACCAGCTCGATGCCCAAACACTAGAAGCTACGAAAATCGCATAAAACAAGTAAAATCGTGGGATTCAACCCCCACATCGATCAAACAACAATATAACTCACCCACAACTCAAGAACAACTCGAAAACTCATCAACAAAACCGAAATCAATCAAACTCCAATGAATAACGGACCTACAGTCACGCACTCACCTTGAAAAGGATTAGAAGGAAGGAAAAGAAGATGAACAACAACCCAAAGCCTCAGATCAAACCTCCAAACCCCACAAAACTCCAAAAATCGTCTCTGTCACAAAAAGTGACTTCTCACGCGGCCACAGGGTTTTAAATCGCAACTTAGGGCTTCCAAACCCTTAACCGGAACAAAACCAGCCGACTTGAATCAAACCGGTCGATTTCACAATAACCGGTGTCGATCGACACCCTACCTTGGTGTCGGTCGACACCCTACCTTGGTGTCGGTCGACACCCATCGACCAAAACCAAACCAACCTCAATTCGATTGACTAAACCCGGAATCGCTCACGATAACCGGTGTCGATCGACACCCCCTTTGGTGTCGATCGACACTAGGTATTTAGAAGCCTTTCACACATTTTCTTCGAGATGATTGAACCTTAAACCAATTGTACAACAATCAAATAAGAACATGTACAATCAATCCTCAATTCACACCTCAAAGAGCGTATGCAATCGACTCCCGAATCGCTAATGTCGTCCAATACCACTACTAACACAACTTTCTGGTTCGCGGATGTTACAATTCTCTCCCACTAAACTGGATTCGACCTCGAATCCCAACCAAACGTCTCTCAAAGACCTCAAAACTCACATTTCAGTCCTATGTTATACGCATGTTTCAAGACATTATTACTCCTCGATACCGCGACCCACCGTCACGACATCTATATTGCGGCCCACCGCCACAATATCTATACTGCGGCCCACCGCCACAGTATCCAAACAGTGACCCACCGTCACGAAAACCAAACTGTGACCCACCATCACAAAAACAACTCGTACTGAGGTAGCGACCCCCAATATAAGTCTGCCGGGCACCCACCATCCCAACAAAAGTAGACCCACCGTCTATTCTAAAGGCCCACCGCCTCTAGATATAACGAGTAATAACACTGAAACGCGTATCAACATATGACCAAAAACTTTCAATGACCCCACCGGCCAAAGAAACTCGTAACACCCAAACACGAACAAACATATGAGGCAAAAACTCCATCTCATATAACTCTAAAAATGTATATCGTACAACGAAAACGAAAATATATAAATCCAAAACCACAACACCAAAAACCAAAAACAAGACTAGAACCACAAAGATGAAGAAGCTCACTCCACAGCCTGCTTGTCGAACCACTTTCCGAACTTCAGCTTCATCTTTGCCTCTGGCTCCCAAGTCTGCTCCTCTGTGCCACTACAGTCCCACAAGACTCTCAACAAGGGCACTCTCTTGTTCCGCAGAACCTTGACTCTCCTCTCAAGAATCCTCACAGGAACTGCCGGAACTGTCATATCTGGCTGCAGATCCTCTGGAATCTCAACCACTAACTCCTCTGAAGGATGCAAACACCTCCTCAACATAGAAACATGAAACACTTTGTGAAAGGCGCTCATAATCAGTGGCCACTCCAACCGATAAGCCACTGGCCCAACTCGCTCCACCACTGGAAACAGACCCATAAAACGCGGACTGAGCTTGTTCTCTGCTATGGACCTGTTAGGGCCTCTCAACATAGCCATCTTGAGATAAACTCTATCTCCCACCTGAAACTCAAGCTCACGTCACCGCCTATTTGCATAACTCCTCTGTCTATCCTGAGCATCCTTCATGTTCAGCCTCAAAACACAGATCTTCTCTGTCGTCTCCTGAACAAAAATAGCTTAAAACATGCTGCGCTCCCCCACTTGGGTCCAGCATAACGGTGTCCTGCATGGCCTCCCATACAAAGCCTTAAATGGAGCCATGCCAATACTAGACTGAAAACTGTTGTTATAAGCAAACTCTGCCAAACACAGATGATCAGCCCAATGACCACCCCAATCCAGTACACACATCCTCAACAGATCCTCCAAAGTCTGAATAGTCCTCCCTGACTGCCCATCTGTCTGCGGATGATATGCTGTACTCATATGCACCTTAGTGCCCATCTCAGTCTGAAATGCCCTCCAAAACTCTGAAGCAAATCTAGACCACAAACTGACTAACTCACATAATCAATTAAACACATAGTCCAATCCACTCAACACTAACAGTCCTAAAACCGTATACGCTCTGATACCAAAATGAATTAACCAAGCCTTTTTATTTATTTTTTTTTTTTATAAACGATTATAATAAATTATCAATGCGGAAATTTTCGAAAGAAATCAATAATATTAAACCATAATAAACCGTTCAACAAATAACCAATAACCAATAAAGAATAAGCAACCTAAACACCAGGTTTGCTACATTATTAAAATAAGACTAACACCTTAATCATGAATTCCTTGTCAACCACAACAAAATAGCCAATATCAAATTCCTAATCTCATCATCCTCTTCTCTCGGTCTCTTTCCGCGGAAAAACATTGCTGTTACCTGCATCACATTGGAATAGAGAGTGGATCATCCTGCCTACAGGCCAAGTACGTCAAACACTAGACAATACATCAACAATAATCAACAACAAGAACAATGCTCAACAATATAAATCACCAGGTCAGGAAAAACCCACGTTTCCTGACACCCCATGTCGGTGTCGATCGACGCCAGCCTCCTGAGTGTCGATCGACACTCATCGAATGTCGGTCGACACCAGCTCGACGCCCAGACACCAGAAGCTACGAAAATCGCATAAAACAAGTAAAATCGTGGGATCAAACAACAATATAACTCAACCACAACTCAAGAACAACTCGAAAACTCATCAACAAAACCGAATCAATCAAACTCCAATGAATAACGGACCTACAGTCACGCACTCACCTTGAAAAGGATTAGAAGGAAGGAAAAGAAGATGAACAATAACCCAAAGCCTCAGATCATACCTCCAAACCCCACAAAATTCCAAAAATCGCCTCTGATAAGTCTCTGTCACGAAAAAGTGACTTCTCACGCGGCCACAGGGTTTTAAATCGCGACTTAGGGCTTCCAAACCCTTAATCGGAACAAAAGCAGCCGACTTGAATCAAACCGGTCGATTTCACAATAACCGGTGTCGATCGACACCCTTCCTTGGTGTCGGTCGACACCCATCGACCAAAACCAAACCAACCTCAATTCGATCGACTAAATCCGGAATCGCTCACGATAACCGGTGTCGATCGACACCCCCTTTGGTGTCGATAGACACTAGGTATTTAGAAGCCTTTCACACATTTTCTTCGAGATGATTGAACCTTAAACCAATTGTACAACAATCAAAAAAGAACATGTACAATCAATCCTCAATTCACACCTCAAAGAGCGTATGCAATCGACTACCGAATCCCTAATGTCGTCCGATACCACTACTAACACAACTTTCTGGTTCGCGGATGTTACACCTAGCTTGTTCTTGGTGGTTTCCTTGGCGAAATCCTGGCCCATACACGACATAAAACATGAGGGCAGGCTCATCGGAAAGTTTCCTTTTCCGGCGCATCAAAACCGTACTCGACCCTAAACCTTTTTCCTATACCATCCCAAGAAGGAGAAGAAGATGATGAGCCTAAGGAGAGGCAAAAACCGGAGAGGTACACATGGGAATCAAGGAGAGCTTACAAGAGAAGACTTGAGCGCAAGCCATTGCCTAAGGTAGAAGATCCGGGGAAGTTTGTGTTTCCTTCATGTATCAATGGGTATTAACTCAATGATTGCCTATGTGATATTGGTGCTAATGTTAACCTCATCTCTCTTGCATTAGCAAAAGATTTGGGATTTAAAGAGTTCAAAAGCCCTAAGGTGAGAGTAGAATTTGCGAATCTATCAAGTATGGAGCCTGATGGAGTTCTTGAAGATGTGATGCTGGAAATAGGAGGGAGACTCGCCCCAACTGACTTCCAAATCATGGTGTGGGAAGGCTCAAAGAGGAATCAGCTGATTCTTGGAACCCCATTCCTAGCCACAGTCGGTGCAGTCATCAACTACATGTAGAACCGATTATTGCTTGGAAATATCCGGCAATATGTTTTCTTCCCAAGCATCAACTTTTTAACATCCGTAAACCGAAAAGTGACTTTTTGGAGGTGGTGTCGAGCGACATCAGGAGGGTGTCGGTCGACACCGGTTATTGTAATCAATTGCGGTTTGATTTGATTTTCGTCCAGTTTTGGTGGTTCCGCGAGTGGTGTTGAACGACACCAAAGAAGGGTGTCAGTCGACACCGGTTATGACGAAATCGATTCGGTTCGATTTAAGTGGCCGGTTTGGGCGAGGAAACCCTAGCTCTCATGATAAAATAAGTGCAGCCGCGTTTTTTAGCACAATTTTCAAGGATAACTTTTTCAGAGAAGAAAAGAGGCGATTTTGGAGAGATTTCATAGTTTTTGGGTTAGATCTAAGTGTTGTTTGTCGTTCTTCGCTGTTTCCATCCATTTCCCCTCTTTCAATCCGTTTTAGAGGTGAGTGCGTGACCGTAGGCCCGTGATTTGCTTGAAAGTTGATTGTTGGTTGTGTTCTTGATGAGTTTAGGTTGATTAGTGTGTTTAATCATGATATTCGTGTGATTTGATGTTGTTTCGGTGTTTCTCGTATTGCTGGTCTTTCTGGGTTTCGTCCCTGCGAGGCGGTGTCGGTCGACACAAGTTGGGGGTGTCGCTCGACACCCGAGCTGTTTCAGTGTTATCGTTTCGTGATTGTTGTGAACTGTTTATTGTATGCGAGGTGATCGCCTCACTAAGTATTTGTGATAATACTTACGCAACTCCTTTTCCCATGTGTTGCAGGTAAAAGAAATGTGTGATCGCGGAATCAAGGTTGAAGAAGGGAATGTAGGATTTTTGAGTTTATTGCTTTTGTTGTTAGTAGAACATGGTGTTAGGTTGCTAGTTTTATTTATTATTCTGGAATTGTTTAATATTTGAATTGAATTAATTGGTTATTATTTATTGAATTGTCTTACTGATTTCCGCTTTGCTGAGTTTTGAGAATTGTTTAACTTATAATTTTTTTTTTTTAAAGACTGGTTGTTTCATTTTGGTATCAGAGCCTAGACGGTTTTAGGACTGCTAGAATTGGTTGAACTGAGACTATGTGCTTAATTGATTAGTTGTGTTGTGGTAAGTTAGTAGTCTTAGTATCATCCCCTTTGGCCTGTAAGTGATTCCGCGGTGAGTTATGTGTTTGTGTTTTTGTTGGGTTTGTCTAGCTTGCTTATCTTCTGTTCTTTGGAAATGCAGCGAGATGGATGCATGTGCTAGAGGTCGTGGCGCGAGAGGACGCGGTAGAGCCCGTGGGGGCAGAGCTGTTGGCCGTGGTGGCCGAGCTGCGGGCCGTGGAGGTCGGTGTCGTGGTCGTGGAGTATCGGCGGATTCAGGAGAGAATGCAGCACCTAGTGTGGCGACTGTGTTAGTAACTCAGTCTGTTTCGATGGCGGGTAAGGCCATTTTGGGTGCCGATGATGGCGCGGGGGTTAGGGCGGCCCAAGGTGGGGGCGCGGCTCCAGCTCAGGGTCATGGTGACCTGGTTGTGGGGTTACTGACGCAGCTGTTGTCACGTTTTCTGCCAGCGGTTCCAGAGCTGGCTCCTGGTGCACCTCCAGTGGCCGGGGGGTAGGGTGCTGCAGTTGTTAGGCAGCAGGGGGCTGCGGTTGTTGGGCATCCGCCTTATCTAGAGATGATGGGGCAGGTGCAGAGGATTTCTACTTCGTTCTTCGAGGGTAGAGTTGGGCCAGAGGAGGCCGATGAGTGGCGTATGTGGCTGGAGCAGAACTTCCGGTCTATCAGATGTCTTGAGGAGTATCAGGTGGAGTTGGCGGTGCATTATCTTGGTGGAGATGCACATTTTTGGTGGAGAGCTGATGCATTCATATTCATACTCTTTTAGCATCACGTTTAGACCACTTTTGCATAAGTTTCATCCATCTTTAGTAGCATTTCTTTGCACTTTCCTATTAGTTTGCATACTTAGATGTTCTAGGAAGTACATTGCAGGCATTTGCATGTTTGGTGTCCTTATCAGGTGTTTTAGAGCACTTTGGAGCAAACTCAGTTCATTGGAAGAAAAGGGAGTCTGCCTTCACCAAGAGCCTCGATCGACCTAGGCAAAAAGACTACTCGACCAAGCAACTCGATCGAGTTATGAAGGATACAACCTTGACCAAGCGCCTCGACCGAGTTAGGCCAAACTCCTCAACCAAGCGCCTCGACAGAGAGACGCCAAAAGGCGCCTCGACCAAGCTACTCGATCGAGTGGACTAAGGCGGTTACTGTCTTGACAGAAGCCCTAGTTGCTTACCTAATCCACGAGATCTCTCTCTCCTTTTTCGCTTTTTAGCCAGAAAAACTCAGTTTTAGTTCCTTAAGCTTTATGTCTTTTAATTTGTAGATCTAGACTTTGTTATTTACATTTTGCATTTGCTGATTTATAGCTAGATTGGTTCACCCGCTACCACCCGCAAATGCAGCTTTTGCGGGTAGTAGCAGTTATTAGCGTTTGACAACAATCATCGCAAACGCTTTCTGCCACTTTAAACCGCTCCAGATCCCTCATGATTCCTCAAAATCAAAAGCTCTTTCCTAGCAGCGTTTGCGGTTGCGGGCGGTTGAATTATAAATTTATAATTGTTCAATATAATATAGTTTGATGTTTTATAATTATAAAATGTGTTTATATTGTTAATTTATTGTTTAATCGCTATTTCACCCGCTGGTCAACCAGTCAAAAATATTTCGTAAATGCATATGCCCTCAATCGCTATACCAGTTGTACAAACAGCTTAATTACGCATTTAACCGCAAACTCCCACTTCCGCAAACTCCAGCAACCGCAACCGTAACCGTAGTGTTTAAACCAGTCAGGCCCTTAATAAAAGTTGTTAATCTTCTTATGTTCTTCCATATTATGTCTGTTTTAGCTTATTTAGATATGATTTCGATTTTAGATATGATTAGTGAGTAAATTACCTCTTAGGCTTAGGGATGGATTAGATTAGGGAATCATTATGCCTAATCTCTGTTGCTTAAGTTTTTAATCCATTTTCCCTCTCTGTTGGGCCATGCTCTATGCGATCTAGCCACTGACCATGGTCGATTCGATCTTAGACGCTCACCGGCCTGACCCGCTTGGTTGAGTGTCGGATTGAGCCCAACAGAGGATTAGCATTCTCTTGTCCCACGGAAGTGGTTGCACAAGGAGCTTCTAGGGCTTAGCATGGGTCGGCTCGTTAATGCTCTCTGGTTCATGTCTCACGCTCTAACGACAGTTAGCTAGCGGGACTGAACCGGATTGGCGGTCTTGTAACGCCACGGGAGTGGGTTAACCGACCAAGAGATCCCATGGCCAAGGGATAAACATGTTTACATGTTGATTAGAAAGCGACATTGATTAGTCATACTCTTTCTCTGATTGTTAGATCCTGTCCCTGAGCCTATGTCTTCCATTTGAATCTTACTTACGTTTTTATTCTGTTTTAGTTCTGTTTTTACTTTGACTCGATCGAGTCTATTTCTTCTTGTTTAGTGCAAACTTCGGGCCCCTCGATCGAGCTACCTTTGTCCCATTTTAGCTCTACTCGATCGAGCTACCTTAGTTTCTTCTTCGCTTTGTTTTAGCTCTACTCGATCGAGCTACCTTTAGTTCATTGCATTTACTTTCTGCTTTTATGTTCCATTGCACTAGGTTGTTAGTTTAGTTCCGTAATATCTAAGCACCCCCGTTGTCTTGACTTGCATTGCTCCTGCATAACCTTAAATTGCTTTCAATTATTCCCATTTCGGATTGACATCTTAAATCCTACAACGACATGCATAGCTAGGGTTTATCTTAATCGGTAGCAAAATCCTGTTATCAAGAGCCATCAAGGCTCGGAGGGCAGTGTGGACTTGGGGCGAATTCCTAGCGGAGTTCAACGCCAATTACTTCAATCAGGAGGCTCGAGATCGTCTCCAAACGAGGTTTATGGCGCTGTCTCATGGAGAGAGATCAGTGCGTGAGTATGACGCAGAGTTCCGCAGACTCCCGCAGACTCGTGGTTCATACTGGGCTTGATCTGGAGGACAAGCGGGCGCGAGTGCAGAGGTTCTTGCTGGGACTTCGGTTGAGTATCTGGACCCAGTGCAGTGGTGTATAGGGCAGATTTGGTGGAGCTAGCAGCTTTGATTGGGGAGGACCTTCGTGAGCAGGTTGGTTCGGCAGCTGTTCCAGCTGCAGTTGCTCCAGCTATCCAGCCGAGGAGTCAGCAACACCAGCCGCCAGAGCAGCACATGAGCTTCGGTTCTGGTTCTGGCAACGGCGGCAAGCCTGCGCAGGGCCAGAAGAGGAGGGCAGACGAGATTTCTGGAGGTAGCCACAGTGTTCGTGGCAGTTACTGTGGCTGTGGGAGTACAGATCATAGAGTGGCGAGTTGTCCCAAGAGGGAGGCATCCAGGGATGCCAAGGTGTGCTTCTATTACAGGGAGTCGGGGCATATCAGGCTGATGTGTCCCAAGTTACAGCGGATGTCGGTGGTGTCGGTTCAGCCAGTGGTGGCTCAGCCAGTGTCACAGATTGCAGCGGTGCAGCCGTTGGGTCAGATAGGAGCAACGCCGCGAGTGTACTCTTCAGCACAGGTGGGCCAGACGAGTGAGTACGGGCATATCACAGGTAAAATCTTTGACTCAGACTTCGTAAATTCTTAGTGGTAGAATCATTGTGGTTGTCGTCTGGTTTTATTTTATTTTATTGTAATAGATTTTAGGGTTGTCAACGCATGTGGAATTGTGTATGGACCTTGTTAGTGGGCGGGTTTGACTCCCACGTGTTGTTTGACTCTAGAGGATCTATTTGCTTCATTACTCTGGAGCGTGCCGAGAGCAGTGTATTCGGAGCAGCATTGGTGAGCGTTCAGGTTTGGTGAAGGTAGCTGGAGGAGGATTCCTGGCTACTTCGGGCCGAGCTAGAGCAGTGGATGTTCAGATTGCGGGGCAGTCGATGCCACCAGACTTAGTCATCAGTCCGGTGGAGCTGTGTGATGTTATTTTGGGGATAGACTGGCTGTCGTATTACAGAGTTCATCTGGATTGCTATCGAGGCAAAGTGGTCTTCGAGCGGGATGCAGGGAGGTTGGTGTATCTCAGACCGACTTCCGGGAGTCTTGTGATCTCGGCTATTCAGGCTGAGCAGATGATAGAGCGAGGTTGCGAGGCGTATTTGGCGATGATTGTGATGTTGGAGTCCAATGGTGAGGTCGCTTTGGAGGATATTCGAGTTGTTCAGGAGTTCGAGGATGGCGCCAGCAGAGTTGGCAGAGCTGAAGAAGCTGCTAGAGGAGGACCTTTTGAGCAAAGGTTTTATTCAGCCGAGTGTTTCGCCGTGGGGAGCGCCAGTGTTGTTCGTGAAGAAGAAGGATCGGAGTTTCTGGTTGTGCATCGATTACCGGTGACTTAACCGAGTCACTGTGAAGAACGGGTACCCTCTCCCGAGGATTGATGAGTTGTTGGATCAGCTAAGGGGTGTTACATGGTTCTCCAAGATAGACTTGGCATCGGGTTATCATCAGATTCCCATAGACGAGGCAGATGTTCGCAACACGGCGTTCAGGATGAGATATGGGCACTTTGAGTTTGTGGTCATGCCTTTTGGTTTGACTAATGTGCCGGCAGCATTCATGAGGTTGATGAACGATGTGTTCAGTTAGTTTTTGGATGTATTCGTTATCATCTTCATTGACGACATTTTGGTGGATTCGAGGAGTCCAGAGGAGCATGCGACTCATTTGAGGCTGGTTCTGGAAAAGCTTCAAGAGCATAAGCTGTATGCTAAGTTGAGCAAGTGCAGTTTCTGGTATAGAGAGATGGGATTCCTTGGTCACATTTTTTCTGCAGAGGGAGTTTCTGTAGATCCGGCGAATATTGAGGCTATCCGGTATTGGCCTAGACCGACTAGTGCTACCGAGATCAGGAGTTTTCTGGGTTTAGCAGGTTACTAAAGGAGGTTCGTCAAGGGCTTTGTGAGCATGTCGCTGCCAATGACGAAGTTGACCAGTAAGGATGTGCCGTTTGTTTGGTCGCAGGAGTGCGAGGAGAGCTTTGGGACGCTCAATGAGATGTTGACTAGTACACCAATGTTGTCATTTCCTGAGCCGGGGAAGCCTTATGTGGTGTATACAAATGCTTCATGAGTTGGTATGGGTTGTGTCTTGATGCAGGAGGGCAGAGTGATTCTCTATGCTTCGAGGCAGTTGCAGGTGAGCGAGCGTAATCGCCCTACGCATGATCTTGAGTTGGGAGCGGTGGTCTTCGCGCTTAACATCTGGAGGTCTTATATGGTGGGACAGTGCAGATCCTTACGGATCACAAGAGTCTGTACCATATCTTCACTCAGCCTTTGCTGAATGCGACACTGATGATATACCTCTATTTTGTACGCTTTTCATACGGTTTTACTATGCTTTTTATAAGGTTTTCAAAGGCTTTTTGATCTAAAAAGCTAGTTTTTGTGGATTTATAGTACTAAGAGTCTAAACAGGTCGAAAGATGCATTTTGGAGCGAAACCACATAATTTGGACTTTATACCGCTCCGCAACACAGCATCAACTTTGAAGGAGCCTTAAAAATATTCTACTCAATGGATTTCACCAAAGCCAGTTCATCGAGATGCCTACGAAAGTTAGCTTTCCAATGCAACTGGAATCACTCAGTTTGGCTGAGTAGGATTGGAGATATGACGATTATAGTGAAGACATATACGAAAGAGCTTTATCAGATTGCATCAGTGCATCAAACGGGAAGCAACGGCATGGACCCTTAAACTCAACGGATTTCAATGAAACTCGGCACCAAGATAGCCAGATTAGTTACTGTTCCAATGCAGTTGTAATTATGCAATTTGCACGAGCAGTTTAGAAGATATAACGTTTTAACTAAAGACTGGTCCATACGAGTCAAAACCGGACAACATCAGCCATCCCGCGTCCCGCTCGACCGCGCCTGGTCGGACAGGAGCTTTAAGGCCCTCGTCCGACCCGACTTTTCTTCACACCATCCGCGTCCCGCTATTCCGCGCCCGGTCCGACAGGAGCTTTAAGGCCCTCGTCCAACCCGACTTTTCTTCACCGCTCGATACGGCTCGATCGTCCCGCTCGATACGCGCTCGACCATACCGCTCGACCAAATAGGCGTCCTGACCGACCGCTCGACCGTGCCGCTCGACCGACCGTCACCCCGATCGACCCGACTTGGCCGACAAAGGCCCATCTTTCCCGATTCCGCGATTTTCTCGGCCCGTTTACCTAATCTTGACCCCATGAAGACCTAGGACTATAAATACACCTTTTTAGCCTTTCTAGAAAGGAGAGCCGCATATTGTATCACAGTTTTATAGATCTACTTTTGTTCTTAGAGATTTCAAGTAGAGGATCTCTCCTCCTCACTACAATTTGGAGAAAATTTCTAAACCTTTTATCTTATACTATGTTTTCTCCACCCCTTTGTGTTGTTACTTTAATCATGTCTGAGTAATTCACTTGTTAGGTTGCTAGGGTTACTAATTCAATGAGGTGTTTGCTTGATCTATGATTTTGATGAACTGTTAGGGATAACTTTAGAGTCTTTGTCTCGTTTTCTTCACTTACTAATGCTGATTGCTTTACCGTGCATCTAGCAATCCGATCCTAGGTTGATTTGAGCCACGAAAGTGCTGTATCATTCGCCGGACTTATTCTTTGACAAGCTAGGTTTCTTAGACTACGAAAGTTGATTTACTAAGCCTAGTGAACTGTATCCGAACTTGCTCGATTTAATGCTTAATTAACTATCTAAGGACATTCCAAAAGTTTAGCGATTATATAAGTTATCATAGGAGTCGGAGCCACGACAGTGGAAAGACTTAATTTCGTGTTTTGTGTTCTAGACGGATCTATCATCCCATCATCCCTAAATCGATTTATATCTATCATCGAACTTGATCATAGCGTGCTTCTCTGCGAATTAGCCCCTAAAGACCTAACGCTTTTCCCTTATTGCTTTACAACCTCACGATCCCTCATTTTCTTATTTAGTTATTAGTTCACCAATCAAACATCCATACTTTGTTCTAGCTTGACCCGAAATCCATAGTTTCAAAGTGTGTTCATTCTAGCCAGTCCTTGTGTTCGATAACCCGTACTTCTACGATCTGTGCGCTTGCAGGATTTTTAAAAGTGGGTAAAACCTGACCACCCATCAAGTTTTTGGCGCCGTTGCCGGGGGCTGCAGCAATACCTTTGAATCTCGATTAGGATCTAGTTTAGGATTTTTCTTGTTTTCTTACTTTTTCGTTTTTGTTTTTGGATTTCTTAGTTAATCTTATTTTTCCTTGGTTTTCCTTTTTCTTATTTTCAGGTGCATGACTAGTCAGTCTAATAGAGACAATCTAGTTGAACCAGTTGCTGAAATCTACAGACTTGAGAAATCACCTAGAAGACAAAGAGCTCAAGAGATGGCCCAAGCCGCCCATGATGCCGAAGTAGCCCGAGCTGCCGCTGAAGGTCGAGATCCACCTCCACCATTAGCGCAACAACCTCCCGCTGGGGAAGTTGACGTGCGACCTCAAGCTAGCAATCCTACCATTTGAGACTATGACTCCGCATACGCTTTCTTCACGGACAGAAATCCGATCCACCCACCTCCACCTCAAAGGAATGACTATGAGATCAAGCCTCAAATCATAGCATTGGTTAAACAAAACCAGTTTCATGGCCTACCTGCCGAGCATCCACTTGACCACATAGATAACTTTGAAGAAATTTGCAGCACCACCCGAGGCAATGGAGTCTCAGCCGACTACCTTAAGTGCAAGCTCTTTTCATTTTCCCTTAGATGGTTGAAGTCTCTTCCTGCCCATTCGATCACCACTTGGGACGAATATAAAGCAGCATTCATCAGCCATTTCTACACTAAGCAAAGATCAATCTCTGTGAGAAACAAGATCTCTGGTTTTCGCCAAGGACCAACCAAATCTTTCTATGAGGCATTGGACCGATTCAAGGAGTACATTAGGGACTGCCCTAACCACAGTTTCAAGGAGGGAAACCTTTGGAACATCTTCTATCGTGGCATAGACCACAAGTATAAGCTCTCCTTGGATACTGCAAGCAATGGAAATTTCATGACAAAGACCGTTGAGGAAGCTAAGGTCTTGATTGAGAATCTTGCAGCAAGTGATTACAACAACTGCCCCGACTATGATAGATCACTCCGCTCAACTAACGCATCCCCTGATGTTTCTCAAATGGCTGAACTAAAGAGCATGATGGCTCAAGTTCTAAAGGGACAACAAAGTCACATACATGCAGTTGAAGGCATAAATGATGCTAATGATGATCCTTCAAGGGAATGTATGGGAGATTTCTCCAATGATCATCTTGAGGAAGAAGTAAACTACGTAGGTAACTACGGAAACAGAGGATACAATCCCAACTACCGGTCCAACCCAAACCTTTCTTACCGCAGCACCAATGTGGAAAACCCACAAGATCAAATCTATCCTCCAAGATTCCAGCAGCAGAGACCACCTTCCCAACCTTATGGAGATCGTTTCCAGCAGCAAGGAAATCAGTTTCAACCTAGGCAGAACTATGACCAGCGAACACCATACCTACCTAAGGAACCATATAGTCAACCCTCCAACCAACCTCCTTTAGCCCAGCAGAACAACAAGTTTGAAGGAATGTTTCAACAAATCATAGAAGGTCAAAAGAGGAACAACAAGGAGATGAATGAGAAAATGGATACTTTGTTCAGTGATCTCCATGCCAAATACGATGCTGTTGCCGCCCATGTCAAAAAGTTGGAAGTCCAAGTTGCTCAAACTGCAAAAGCTGTTAAAAGACAAGAGATGGAATCCATGAAACCTTTCTGCAACTCTGCTGCAATAGAGAAGAAATTTGAGGATCCTACCCCTAGATGGAAGCTCTCCCCTCCTAAATATGATTGCATGATTTGGCCCAAAACAACCTATCCTGAGAAAGAATCCAACCGAGCAAGGAGGAGACGCCTCTTTCCCAAGATCATTCCAAAGGCGGATAACTCCGGGAAGTTCGTAGTTCCATGTTCTATTAATGAAATTGATCTCACCAATTCTCTTTGTGACACAGGAGCTAATGTCAACATTATGTCAAAGAAGATTGCAAACAAGATAGGCCTCACCAACATCCAACCTTCATCCATCTCCATCAATTATGCCGATTCATTCTCTCAAACCCCTTATGGTTTCATTCCCGATGTGATGGTACGACTTGGGAACTGTTCAATACCTACTGACTTTCAAATAGTGGAAATGAGAGAAAGTAGCCATAGACCACTCATCCTTGGCACCCCTTTTCTATCAACCGTTGGAGCCATCTTCGATTTTCCAAATCAAAGGATCTCATTCAACAAGGTGAATAAGGACATGTTTTTCCCTATGTGTTCAACAAAGAAGCCATCCGTTGACATGGTACAAGAGAATAAAATCATGCCCAAACTTCCAGAAAAAGAAGAAAGAATCACCTCCAGCTTACCTAGTAAGGACCTTGCTCACCAGCCCAAGCAACTCGCCCTAAAAGCGAAAAGTAAGACTACGACATCACCTAAACCTCCATCTGAAGGATCGATCAAGGATAAGCTCGGGACGGAGACCACAAAGAAGGCAAAGCAGTCTAAGGCCTTTGCAAGAGTTAGGATTATTCTCCAAGAAGAACTGAATGATGAAAGCATGGAAGGTTTCAAAGAAAAGTTTGCCAACACCTTGAAACTTTTTCCAATGGCTGAAGTGCCTCGGGACAAGCATGGCAAGATTGTCTACCTCGCCGTGAATCATCCTCCCGATACAAGCCCCGGGAAGGGAAACCTCGAAGGACCAAAAGTTCCTTTCATCACTACCTTCTTTTAAGTCCTAAAAAGCATTACGGTCAAGCTAAAGACTTTAAACAAGCGTTGTATGGGAGGCAACCCATAAGGTAACACATTTAAATTCCAGTTTTAAGTTTTAATTTTACTTTGTTTTCTTTGTTTTTCTATAGCAGGATAGGATAGGATGGATACAACAATAGTGCAAGAAAAGAGTAGAAGCAATACCATGACAAACCATCCGGGTCGACCGAGACCGGTCGAGCAGGAGCTTTAAGGGCTTCGGTCGACCACTCAGGCAAACCATCCGGGTCGACCGAGACGATCGACCGGACCAATCCGCGATCGACCCGCCCCATAAACCAAAGATAAGCTTCTCCTTCCCACTTAACTTAAACCGGTTTTTAACCAAACCAAACCGATTTTCTAAACCCAAATCGATTTTAAGAAGGATTTGAAGGAGATTTTTGAGATTGAAAACACAACTCTTCATTCTCTTCTCCAAAGAAAAAGCTTTTTGAACTTCAAAAACCCTAATACTCCATTGAAGGACCTTCACAAAAAAATTCTCAAAATCTTTGTGATCTCTTAAATTTGATTTCGATTTTTAGCTCTCCCATTCCCAATCTCTCTTTCCAACACAAGGTATGACCTCTAAACCTCAATATCCTTAATTATGCAACATCGAAATTTATGTGAGTTTCAAAGCCAAATCTTTGCTTAAACTTGAAATTCCTGCTCCTAATAGATTTGTATTAGTTAAGATGTGTGAATATAGGTGGTTTAGAGATTACAGGAACCCAATTTCGAAAATTGAATGGTTTTTCCCGAAACTTAGTTTGGGTATTCAATACCCTTGATTCAAGTATGGGATAATCATTGCTTAAACACCTAGAATATCTTTTTGAATTGTGTATTAGAACTTTAATATAGCATGATTAACTTATGAATCTCGAATTTTGAGTTATGTCATAGCATGAACAGTAATTCCGAAAATCACTAGGAAATTTGAACCTTGGAAAGATGATTGTTCACTTGTTGGTCTTGTGCAGCGTTGATTCGAATTGATATTCGCGCTTATCATCTCTACCTTTATACAATTTTCATAGCACAAACTCATGTCTCTTGGTAAGAATTTGTTCTTATAGGTGCCATGGCGAGAACAAAACTAACCGAGGCAACAAGGAAGAAAGAGTCATCTTTAGAGCCACCGAGAAAACAAGTCAAGCTTAAGGCCGACCAGAGCCTAGCAACACGAGCAACCACATCGAAATCACCCCTCACAACCAAGGAAAAAGGCAAAGAGACTGAAGAGTATTCAAGTGAAACCGATCATGAGCCTCTTGTCAAGTTTGTTAAGGAGTCTATTCAATACAATGGAGAGTATGGACAGGCAATGGAAAGAGTCACAATCGAACCTTGTGTGACAATTGATTACCAAACTCTTGATCTCCTCAACATCAAGAATGATGTCACATGGTACTTAAAGAAGCTAGGATTGAGCAGGCTTTTCAAGATGGAATGAAAGGAGTACACTGAACTTACAAGGGATTTCCTCTCCACCGTCACTCTTGCCTTTCCTAACAACAATGAATACCAGCCAGCCGGCAATGGGATACTTTTCTTCAAGATTGGTGACCAAAACGGGCGGATCTCCGTAGCCACCCTTTGCACACTATTTGATTTTGCCAATGAGACTTCCCATGACTTCAAAGAGAACCACCTCACTCGTGATGATGACTTCTCCAACTGGACCCATTTCGCCGATGGACCCTTTCTCGCATCCCGGTCCAGAGTTTCACAAATCACTCATCCGACAATCCGCTATGTGCACCGCCTCATCACCACCACTCTACAGTGCAAACCGGAAACCAGCAAAGTCACAACTGAGGAGTTCTACATTCTCACATCACCTTTCCTCAGCCACAAACACAATGCCAACATTGGTCTTTTGTTTGCAAAAACCGTTGTCAACGTAAAGCATTTGGCACAACACACAGACAACAAGAAAGTTGTTGTGCGCTTTGGGAGACTCATCACAACAATTGCCAACCATTGCAAGATATACATCTCTAGGTACAAGCCCAGTGAAGACACCGCCCCTCTAGACCTCCGAGCCCTTCAACAGATTCGTTTCCTTAGCGGCTGGACCAAACAACCAACCCGGTTTTGTTACGTGTGCCCCATCGGATCCTCCAAAACCGCACTTGTGCAGCTACCTTGTGACGACCTTCCTCCTCTCAGCTCCGGCATTGTCATATTCTCACCACCACCGGAGGAATACTTCATTGAAACCCCTGAAACACCCACCTTCCAAATACATCAATACTATGCTCAACAGAAGACCATCAGGGCAAGGCGTCACACCCGCAACCGCCACTCCCTAACCGCCGGACAAGCTGCCAACAAGGCATTAGACCACCTTAGCTACCTGGAGCAGACCGTCCAGTGTCAATTCCGCTTCATCTCGCGCCTCATCCGTGTTGTTCGCCACATCGCTCCCGATCGTCTTTTCCGCCCTTCCACATCAGCATATGAGCCGGACCTTGGAGAATTCTCGCTCACCTCTGCACTCGCCTCTGATGAAGATTCTTTGGACAATGAGGAAAACGCATCCAGCCACAACACTTCTACCTAGGCACTCACTCTTCATTTGGTATCTGGTGCAATGGACACCCAACTCCATTTTCTATCCTTATCTTATTTTAATGAATTTCTTTTCTTATTGAGTCTGTTCCTCTCACCCTTAATCTGATTTGCTTTCACCGGGATGGTGCAAGTTAAGTCTGGGGGGAGTTTTATCCTTTACTAATGTATTTTTCCTTCTTTTCTTATGATTTCATGTTTCTTTTCTTATGTTTTCGTGTTTTATTGATTCAAAACTTTAGTCGGAAACTATGACCTATCTCTATGATTCTCCTGTGTTGTGCTAACAATCTATGACCCTAGAGCAGACATCAATTGCGGACATAAGCCTAATAGAACTTCTAACTGTGGATCGACCTACTGACTTGGCATACATATGAGTCATTCCTCACTTAATCTCAAAGGGGTATGTCCAATACAAAGTACAGTTCTCCTCTCTCTCCTCTTGGAATATATCAAAAAATAAGAAGAAGAAGCTTTTAAGCAAAAAGGAAAACGTGTAAGCAAGAGGAATGCATACGTCTGCAACTTCTTGTCTTATGGAGACCTACCAAAAACAAGGAACAAGCAAAAGACTTATCTTGTGTTAACCTTATTCAAAAGGAAGAAGGAACGATAGAAAAAATAAAATGATACCCTAGAAAAGTAGGGAAAGATCGATCCTTCAAAGGAAGAGAAGAAGAGAGAGGAAAATAACTCAAATTCTTCAAAAGGACTATCCTGGAGAGACTCAAATGGGTAAGAACAAGTACTTAATGATCAATATTCCCTTGATAAAGACCACACATATTAAATTTATGCAAGGAGTTAACAATAGAAAGTTTGGAGTGCTGGATGAGGCAAGTCGAGTTTGGTATGGTTCGCTAAGCTTGCCGAGCATTATGTGAAGCTAGTCTAACATTGGTTATGTTTTTAGTGGAATACAGGAAAGGAGCCCACCACAAGTTTCTCAAAAGGATAAGGGAGATTTCATGTTTTCAAACCTCTTTCTCTGATTTGGATTCTATTTGATATATCTCTATTTTGTACGCTTTTCATACGGTTTTACTATGCTTTTTATAAGGTTTTCAAAGGCTTTTTGATCTAAAAAGGTAGTTTTTGTGGATTTATAGTACTAAGAGTCTAAACAGGTCGAAAGATGCATTTTGGAGCGAAACCACAGGATTTGGACTTTATACCGCTCCGCAACACAGCATCAACTTCGAAGGAGCCTTAAAAATATTCTACTCAATGGATATTACCAAGATGCCTACGAGAGTTAGCTTTGAAATGCAACTGGAATCACTCAGTTTGGCCGAGTAGAATTGGAGATACGATGATTATAGTGAAAATATATATGAAAGAGCTTTATCGGGCTGCATCAGTGCATCAAACGGGAAGCAACGGCATGGACTCTAAAACTCAATGGATTTCAATGAAACTCGTCACGAAGATAACCAGATGAGTTAGTGTTCCAATTCAGTTGGAATTATGCAATTTGGACGAGCAGTTTAGAAGATATCACGTTTTAACTAAAGACTGGTCCAGACGAACCAAAACCGGACACATCACTATCCCGCGTCCCGCTCGACCGAGCCCGGTCGGACAGGAGCTTTAAGGCCCTCGTCCGACCCGACCTTCCTTCATGACATCAAGCCGTCCGCTAGACCGAGCCCGGTCGGACAGGAGCTTTAAGGCCCTCGTCCGACCCGGCCTTCCTTCACACCATCCGCTCCGCTCGACCGCGCCCGGTCGGACAGGAGCTTTAAGGCCCTCGTTCGACCCGACTTCTCTTCACCGCTCGATACGCGCTCGACCGTCCCGCTCGACCGACAAACGTCCCGACCAACCGCTCGACCGACCGACCGATACCCCGATCGACCGACTCGGCCGACAAAGGCCCATCTTTCCCGATTCTGCGATTTTCTCGGCCCGTTTACCTAATCTTGACCCCATGAAGACCTAGGACTATAAATACACCTTTTTAGCCTCTCTAGAAAGGAGAGCCGCATATTGTATCACAGTTTTATAGATCTACTTTTGTTCTTAGAGATTTCAAGGAGAGGATCTCTCCTCCTCACTACAATTTGGAGAAGATTTCTAAACCTTTTATCTTATACTATGTTTTCTCCACCCCTTTGTGTTGTTACTTTGATCATGTCTGAGTAATTCACTTGTTAGGTTGCTATGGTTACTAATTCAATGAGGTGTTTGCTTGATCTATGATTTCGATGAACTGTTAGGGATAACTTTAGAGTCTTTGTCTCGTTTTGTTCACTTACTAATGCTGATTGCTTTACCGTGCATCTAGCAATCCGAACATAGGTTGATTTGAGCCACGAAAGTGCTGTATCATTCGCCGGACTTATTCTTTGACAAGCTAGGTTTCTTAGACTACGAAAGTTGATTTACTAAGCCTAGTGAACTGTATCCGAACTTGCTCGATTTAATGCTTGATTTACTATCTAAGGACATTCCAAAAGTTTAGCGATTAGATTAGTTATCATAGGAGTCGGAGCCACGACAGTGGAAATACTTAATTTCGTGTTTTGTGTTCTAGACGGATCTATCATCCCATCATCCCTAAATCGATTTATATCTATCATCGAACTTGATCATAGCGTGCTTCTCTGCGAATTAGCCCCTAAAGACCTAACGCTTTTCCCTTATTGCTTTACAACCTCACGATCCCTAGTTTTCTTATCTAGTTATTAGTCCACCAATCAAACATCCATACTTTGTTCTAGCTTGACCCAAAATCCATAGTTTCAAAGTGTGTTCATTCTAGCCAGTCCTTGTGTTCGATAACCCGTACTTCTACGATCTGTGCGCTTGCAGGATTTTAAAAAGTGGGTAAAACCTGACCACCCATCAACTGACGCGCTGGGTTGAGTTTCTGGCAGACTATGACTTGGAGATTATTTATCATCCAGGCAAGGCCAGCTTGGTCGCAGACGCGTTGAGTCGACGGAGGGTTGATTCAGCTCAAGAGCAGGATGTGGAGGCCTTGGTGAGCGAGATTAGTACATTGCGTCTTTGTGCTATTTCGCCGGAGCCTTTGGGTTTGGAGGCAGCAGATCAGGCAGATTTGGTCAGTAGGATCAGAGTGGCTCAGCTGAGCGAGCAGAGGTTGATTGATGCATCGCGAGCAGTTGGTTCTGAGTAGCAGTTCTCGAAGAATGGGACGATTTTGGTTTGTGGTTGGGTTTGTGTACCCAAGGTTGAGGAGCTGAGACAGGAGATTTTGAGAGAGGCTAATGCGACCAAGTTCTCAATTCATCCAGGAGCGACCAAGATGTACCATGATCTCAAGAGGTATTATCACTCAGTCGGGATGAAGAGAGACGTATCTGATTGGGTTGCGAAGTTCAACACGTGTTCGTTGGTCTAGGCAGAGCATCAGGTTCCGGGTGATCTTATGCAGATTTTACAGATTCCGTAGTAGAAGTGGGATACGATCACGATGGATTTTGTTGTGGGATTACCAATCTCACGGACTTTTGATGCTATCTGAGTGATTTTCGATCGGTTGACCAAGTCCGAACATTTTCTGGCCATTAAGAAGACAGATGGAGCTGCTGTTTTGGCTAGGAAATTTGTGCGAGAGATTGTGAGGCTGCATGGTGTGCCAGCCTGTGTCAGACTGTGATCCTAGATTCACTTCAGAGTTTTGGAAAGCGTTTCAGGCAGAGATGGGTACTAAGGTGCATATGAGCACAGCTGATTATCCATAGACTGATGGGCAGTCAGAGAAGACTATTCAGACTTTGGAGGATTTGCTGAGG
The DNA here is from genome assembly GCA_026724425.1 of Erythrophleum ivorense. Taxonomy (NCBI): domain Eukaryota; kingdom Viridiplantae; phylum Streptophyta; class Magnoliopsida; order Fabales; family Fabaceae; genus Erythrophleum; species Erythrophleum ivorense. The sequence continues at coordinate 8,158,195 of JAIUCV010000066.1, read as the reverse complement.
ATGTGTGTGCTGGATTGGGGTGACCATGGGCAGATCATTTGTGTTTGGCAGAGGTTGCTTACAACAATAGTTTTCAGGCGACTATTGGCATGGCTCCTTTTGAGGCTTTGTATGGGAGGCTGATATACCTCAATTTTACACCCTTTTTACATCGTTTTTTATATATTTTATGCATGGTTTTACCGTGGCTTTTTGCTTTAAAAGGTATTTTTTATGCATATATAGTGCCAAGAGTCATTTCAGGTCAAACAATGCAATTTGGAGCAAAACAAAGGAAAAGGTCCTCAAAGCAGCCTTATGCACTATCATTAACTTTGGAGGAGCCTCAAAAACATTCTACTCAATGAATTTCACCAAAACCAGTTTGCCGCGATGCCTACGTGAGTTAGCTTTCCAACACAATTGGAATCATGCAATTTGGCCATGTAGAATGGGAGATATGATCGTTTTAGTGAAGAGTGTCAAAGGAGCCGAAAACCGGACTTCATCAAAGCCGCTCGACCAAAGCCGGTCGGACAGGGACTCCATGGCCCTCGTCCGACCCGACCTTCCTTCATGAAGACGACCATCCGGTCGACCGAAGCCGGTCGGACAGGGACTCCAAGGCTCCCGTCCGACCCAACCTTTCTTCACCATTCCACGCGCGCTCGACTGCCCCGCTCGACCTAGACGCCATCCCGACCGACCGGTCGACCGCCCCGCTCGACCACGACATGTCCCGATCGACTCGGCTCGTTTCCGAAGCCCGTTTTGCGCATTTTCAAGCCCAAATTCACGCCGACTTCTATTCTTCAACCAAGAACTAGGTCAAGCCGCCCTTCAAGTTCTGAAGCATTATATATACATCTTTTTAGCCTTGTAAACAAAGGGAAACCAGAGAGAGCCATAGAACAAAATATTATTTTATCATTCAATACAAGTTCTTATAGTTTTTGCTTTCTTTCATTGTCTCCTTCAAGAGAGGATCACGGACCTCTGTTCTTATAAATATGAATTCGATTTCCTTCTCTATCTCTGAGTAGTTACCTTGTTAAGTGATAGGAAATCAAAGGATAGTGTTCATGCTTGCTTGATAATCGATATATAGAATTAGGGTTTACATAAACTCTTCACCTTTGCTTGTGTTCATTGCTTGGTGTTGATCTGGCCAATCAACATATGATCCGAGGTAGATTTGAGCCACGAAAGTGATGAATCATTCGCCTGAACTAGTATTTGGTTGGCAAACTCTCTTAGACTGCGAAAGTTGATTTACTAGAGGTTGTGAACAATTGACGCTTGATCGAATTAATGCTTCTTTGATCATCTAAGTACATATCGAAAGTTTAGCGATTAGATAGATCAACATAGGGGTCGGAGCCACGGAAGTGGAAAGATCTAAATTAGTGTCTTGAGTTCTAGGTGGTACACATTCTTAAAACCCTAACAAATCGATTATCCTATTGCTTAGCGCCTTCCATCCATTGATTTACAACTTTATTTGCTTTGTTGACTTGCTTACTTTACTTGCTTTAATCGTGACAACATCCAAACTCATATTTCTTTCCTAGCTAAATCTCAATCTCATACCTTGTAGTGCACTAACTGGTCCTTGTGTTCGATAAACCCGTTACTACTCTCGATCTGTGCACTTGCGGAAAAGGGATAGAAATTGGGAAAAGCTTATCCCGCATCAAGCTTTTTGGCGCCGTTGCCGGGGACCAAAATCTGCCTACAAGTTCTTGAAAGAGATCTAGTCTAGGTTTTTCCTGTTTTAAGTTATTTAATCTTGTTTTTCCTTTTTGTTTTTTGTTTTTCAGGTTTTAAGTCATTCTCCTAGATGGAAGAGGATTTGAGAAGTCCTAGTCCTATAATGGCGATTCCTATACGCCACGTATCTCCTCCTAGAGACAGTCCAACAGAGAAGAGGATGTCGAACCCTCCAGCTATTTCACCTTCATGGGATTCTCGCAGTAGTCATCCCGGACTAGCACCCTTGAAGACCAAGAAGAACTTTCTCCCCTACCCTAATGCGGCCGAACTGGAGACGTCTAGCCAAGCCTACTATGACAGAGAAGAACACCTTCTAGCCTCACCAGAAGAAGAAATAGATCAGGAGCTGATTGAGTTTGTGAAGAGAGACAAATTCCATGATCTCTACAATGAGCATGCACTAGAACACATTGATCACTTTGAAGGTATTTGTGATTCTTATGGAGTCTATAATTTGGAGTCTATTCAGCATGTCTTTAGCTGGGTAGTGGGCGCAATACTCTCCCCCTTTTCAGATCAACACTTGGTTAGACTGCAGAGAAGCTTTCTTGAAGAGGTTCAGCAGGAACCCACCTTTCAAATCCAAGTATAACCAAAGCTCTTACCCTCACCACAACCAATCTTATGAAGAAGAAGATGATGCCTCTTTACCACTGGAGTCCATCAATGGCGACCTGATCAAGTATGTAGTAAGAGATCCTTTCCATGACTTCATATCGGAGTGTGCTCAAGAACATGTTGAGAACTTCGAAAATCTCTGTGATTACTATGGTTTGGGAGAGAACCCAAACAAGATTAGCTTGTTCCAAACATCCCTAGCTGGCCGAGCTCAAGAGTGGGTTAGATTTTCTGCCCAACATGATTTCAAGACATGGAGAAGATACAAGGAAGCTTTCCTCAACAAATTTTCCCGTGGACAACCCTATGTGCCGCTACTCAAACCCTACCACCCGCCCTATAGAAACCACCAACCTCCACCTCACATTGAGCAGCTGCCCCAAGCCACAGAAGGATTACCCCACAGCCCATACCTAACCAAGCTTGAAGAGATGCTACAAGAGTACCTTGACTAACAAGTCACAAGTACAAGAGAGATGGAGAAGAAGATCGAATATGTTCAGCTCACCCTTGGAGAAAAGATGGATGTTCTTTTTAACCAAGTTATCAAGCTTGACAAAGATATCAAGCAACTCAAGGAAGACCACTCAACCTTGTCAAGCTAGATGTTGCTGCAAAATACCATGAGCTACTTAGCAAGAGCATTGGTGCCCATAGCTTCAATGATGATAATTGCAAACATCTTGGAATCATCTATAACCGGCTGTCAGCTGTAGAAGGATCTCTTTTCTCTAAGAACCAGAGAGAAAGAAGCCCCACACCCAAACCACCTCCTTTCCCTTGCAATGTCATCACAGCAATCTCCAAGGAAAACTCATCACATCTTGTAAGAAAAGAAGAAGAAGATCAAGAGTATGAGGAAGACTATGAAGACGATGAAGAAGAGAAGCAGAGTTTTAACAGCAATGCAAGCTCTAGAGGAAGTGAAACTAGTCCACAGCAAACTGATCCGGGATTCTCTCCACCTCCAGCTCGCACACTCGCCTTCCTAGAATCACCGACATTCAAAGAAAGAGAACCATCCTGGATGAACCAAAGGATTAATTCCAATATGATCTCATCGACCCTACTAAGATAAGCCCAGAGAAGCTCAAGGAGTTTAACAAGAAGGTGAAGTCCATACCATTCTATGTCCCCTTGGAAGAAGCTTGGAACAACCATGATTTGGTTGAGTTTTTCTTTAGTAGCAAAGAAACCAAGGATGAGATTAAGCAACTCTTTAGGCAAGCCCGCCTCTCTATGTCATCTTATGCAGCAACCCTACCCCCATCTCCGCCCTCTACACCTCCTCCCAAGTGGTACAGCAACCCCATCTCCCGAGAGAAGCTAGCTGAATTCAACCGCTTTTGTCCAAACACTACCAGCAAGCATGACCTTTCATGAGGCCTGGAAGAACCACCCACTCACCAACTTCTTCCACAACTGCAAAGAGACCCCAGAAGAGATTCAGGAGCTATTTGAGAAAGCTAAGAAGCAACCTTCTTTCAGAACCCTCTACAAGGTAGAAGACCCAGGACAATTTACCATACCCTGCACAATCAATGGAAGGTACCTTGATAGCTACATTTGTGATTCTGGTTCATGCATAAACCTGATGCCCACACACACTGCCTAACTCCTTGGGATCACACGCCTACAACCTTCACAAATCAGCATTGGACTTGCTGATCTCACCATTGCACAACCGAGAGGTGTTGTTTATAATTTCTTGCTCGAAATTGGAGATACAAAGATACCGGTGGATTTTCATATCATGAATATCAAAGGAGGAAGTGACATGCCTATTATACTTGGAAGATCATTCTTGGCAACTGCTGGAGCCATCATGGATTGGCCAAACCGCCGCATCTCTCTTGCCAATGTCAACAAATCTGTTTTCTATGATGCCGTCCCCGTTTTCCCTTCTACCAAGCATTCTTGGTTCATATCTCATCATGAACCACCTGATCATCAACAAGGACGTGATGGGACACGCACAAAAAGGCTTTGTCTCAGGGCATGTCTTTCCACTTCTTCTTAGAAGAGCCAAACGGTCAAGCTAAAGACCATAAACAAGCGCTGTATGGGAGGCAACCCATAAGGTCTTTCTATCCCTTTTTAATCTTTGTTTTCATTTAATAGTTTTGTTTTGAAGTTTTGGATACAGAAATTTGAGAATCCAGCATGAAAGAAGCAGAAAGAAACCTCAGGAAAGAAGAATACAACACTCACCATGGCCGGGTCGACCAGGATGATCGACCGGTGTCTCGCCCGATCGACCGTATCCCCTCTTGCCGACCCACCATCTCCTCATTCCATCCCACCTCATTGCATACCATCCCACCTCATTTGCATATCACCCCACCATCATCCCACCACACTTTCATTCCAAACCCCATCACATACCACGCCTACTTGCTGTTCTACCACATGATGATCCTACTTCACCTACACTCAGGCGGCCGTTAAAGCTCTTTGCTGGTGTACAACAGCACTAGACCATCTACGCCGGGATCTCATCCACATTATGGAGTAACATAGTAGCTGGACATCTCATCCACCACACCATTCTTCGGTTTCTAATACCATAGCAGGTTACATCTTTCCTCTCATTCACAAACGCCTTATTACCTCTTTCTTTTACCTCCCTTAATCGGATTTGCTTTCATGTCTCTTTGCTGGTGTACAACAGCACTTGACCATCTACGCCGGGATCTCATCCACATTATGGTACTAATGCGTTTGTTCATGTCTTGTCTTCATCTTATATCTATTTCTCTTATCAACCTTTTTCAAAACTTCTGTTTTATTGAGTCAAAACCTTAGTTGGAAGTTATGATCTATCTCTATGATTCTTCGGTGTTATGTTAACAATCTATGACCCTAGAGCGGACATTAGTTGCAGACATAAGCCTAACAGAACCTCTAACGGTGGATCGACCTACCGACTTGGCAACATTTCTAAGGTACCCGGACAATCTAACGTTAACTCCACCCTAATCAACTTAGTTTTTCTTGTCAAGGGACTTGGCATACATATGACTCGTTCCTCACTTGATCTCAAAAGGGTGTGTCCAATACAAAGTGCAGTTCTCCTCTCTCAGAAAAATGAAAATCAAAAGCTTTTAAGCACAAGGAAAACGTGTAAGCAAGAGGAATGCATACGTCTGCACCTTCTTGTCTTATGGAGACCTACCAAAAATAAGGAAAAAGCAAAAACCTATCCTATGTTATTCCCCAAAAGAAAAAGAAAGGGAAGAAGGATCGATAGAAAAAATAAAATGACACCCTAGAAAAATAGGGAAATATCGATCCTTCAAAAGAAGAGAGAGAGGAAAAGAACTCAAAAGCTTCAAAAAAGACTATCCTGGAGAGACTCAAGTGGGTAAGAACAAGTGCTTAATGATCGATATTCCCTTGATAAAGACCACACGTTTTAAATTTATGCAAGGAGTTAACAATGGAAAGTCTGGAATGCTGGATGAGACTAGTTGAGTTTGGTATGGTTCGCTAAGCGTGCCGAGCATTATGTGAAGCTAGTCTAACATTGGTTATGTTTTTAGTGGAATACCGGAGAGGATACAAAGTTTCTACGTTTTCAAACCTCTTTCTCTGATTTGGATTCTATTTGCTTGGGGACAAGCAAAGATCTAAGTCTGGGAGAGTTGATATACCTCAATTTTACACCCTTTTTAGATCGTTTTTATATACTTTATGCATGGTTTACCGTGGCTTTTTGCTTTAAAAGGTAGTTTTTATGCATATATAGTGCCAAGAGTCATTTCAGGTCAAACTATGAAATTTGGAGCAAAACAAAGGAAAAGGTCCTCAAAGCAGCCTCATGCACTATCATTAATTTAGGAGGAGCTTCAAAAACATTCTACTCAATGGAATTCACCAAAACCAGTTTCCCGCGATGCCTACGTGAGTTAGCTTTCCAACGCAATTGGAATCATGCAATTTGGCCATGTAGAATGGGAGATATGATCGTTTTAGTGAAGAGTGTCAAAGGAGCCGAAAACCGGACTTCATCAAAGCCGCTCGACCAAAGCCGGTCGGACAGGGACTCCATGGCCCTCGTCCGACCCGACCTTCCTTCATGACGACGACCATCCGGTCGACCGAAGCCGGTCGGACAGGGACTCCAAGGCTCCCGTCCGACCCAACCTTTCTTCACCATTCCACGCGCGCTCGACTGCCCCGCTCGACCCAGACGCCATCCCGACCGACCGGTCGACCGCCCCGCTCGACCACGACATGTCCCGATCGACCCAGCTCGTTTCCGAAGCCCGTTTTGCGCATTTTCAACTTTATTTTCTTTGTTGACTTGCTTACTTTACTTGCTTTAATCGTGACAACATCCAAACTCATATTTCTTTCCTAGCTAAATCTCAATCTCATACCTTGTAGTGCACTAACTGGTCCTTGTGTTCGATAAACCCGTTACTACTCTCGATCTGTGCACTTGCAGAAAAGGGATAGAAATTGGGAAAAGCTTATCCCACATCAGAGGCAATGTAGGACGCCTTTATGCTGGACCTAAGTGGGGGAGCGCATCATTTATGGAGCTACTTTGTTCAGGAAACGACGGAGAAGGTCTGTGTTTTGAGGCTGAACATGAAGGAAGCTCAGGATAGGCAGAAGAGTTACGCTGATAGACAGAGGAGAGAGCTTGAGTTTCAGGTTAGAGATCGTGTGTATATCAAGATGTATATGTTGAGGTGTCCTAACAGATCCATAGCAGAGAACAAGCTGAGCCCGCGGTTTATGGATCTGTTTCCAGTGGTGGAGCGAGTTGGACCAGTGGCGTATCGGTTAGAGCTACCTCCGATAATGCGGACATTTCACAAGGTGTTTCACGTTTCGATGTTGAGGAAGTGCCTTCATCCTTCAGAGGAGTTAGTGGCTAAGATTCCAGAGGATCTTAGGCCATATTTGACGGTTCCGGCGGTTCCTGTGAGGATTCTCGAAAGGAGAGTCAAGGTTCTGCGGAACAAGACGGTTCCATATTTATGGGACTGTAGCAGTACAGAGGAGGAGACTTGGGAGCCATATGCAAAGATGAAGCTGATGTTAAGGAAGTGGTTCTACAAGCAGGTCATGGAGTGAGCTTATTTCGTCTTTGTGGTTCCAGTCTTAGTTTGGTGTTTTGTTGTTGTTGTGGTTTATGTATTTTTGTTTCGTTGTACGATATACATTTTTGGAGATTTATAAGATGGATTTTTCCTTACATTTATGTGTTTCGGATGTTACAAGTATGTTGACCAGTTTGGGTCGGGAGACGTTTCTAATTAGAGATGTTATAGGCGTTTCAGAATTTTTACTCTAGGGACGGTGGATTCCTGTTTAACACATTACAGTTTTTGGAGATACGGTGGGTCTCTAGTAGATTTATCTGGGGGTCGCTACCTCAGTATAAGTGGTTAGGGATGTTTACTTATTTGTGGCTGGGTAGGTCGCAATATGAGTATCGACAGATAGGGTGGGTCTCTTGAGGAGATATGGTGGGTTTCCTGCATCTTATTATGAGTATCGAGAGATAGGATGGGTCTCTTGAGGGGATATGGTGGGTCTCCTGCATTTCCTTTGGAATTAAGAGTAATAAAGTCTGGGAATGTGCGTATAACATAGGATTATATGTGAGTCGCGGGGGCGGGGGGGGGGGGGGGGGGGGGTGGGGGGGGGTGGGGGGGGTGGGTGGGTTCAGTGGTTTTGGCCAAGTGGGGCCAGGTTGTGGTCCTTTGTTTGACGCGTTTTGTTAGGATTCGAGGTCGAATCCAGTTTAGTGGGGGAGAATTGTAACATCCGTAAACCGAAAAATGACTTTTTGGAGGTGGTTTCGAGCGACACCGGTTATTGGAATCAATTGTGGTTTGATTTGATTTTCGTCCGGTTTTGGTGGTTCGGCTAGTGGTGTCGAGCGACACCAAGGAAGGGTGTCGGTCAACATCGGTTATGTCGAAATCAATTCAGTTCGATTTAATTGGCCGGTTTGGGCGAGGATGCCCTAACTCGCAGGATAAAAGAAGTGCAGCCGCGTTTTTTAGCACAGTTTTCGAGGATAATTTTTCCAAAGAAGAAAATAGGCGATTTTGGAGAGATTTCGAAGTTTTTGGGTTAGATCGAAGTGTTGTTCGTTGTTCTTCGCTGTCTCCATCATTTTCCTCTCTTTGAATCCGTTTTTTTCGTAGGCTCGTGATTTGCTGGAAAGTTGATTGTTGGTTGTGTTCTTGATGAGTTTAGGTTGATTAGTGTGTTTAATCATGATATTTGTGTGATTTGATATTGTTTTGGTGTTTCTCGTATTGCTGGTCTTTCTGGGTTTCGTCACCGCAAGTCGGTGTCGAGCGACACCAGGGGGTGCGTGACCGTAGGCTCGGTGATTTGCTGGAAAGTTGATTGTTGATTGTGTTCTTGATGAGTTTAGGTTGATTAGTGTGTTTAATCATGATATTCGTGTGATTTGATGTTGTTTTGGTGTTTCTCGTAGCTGGTCTTTCAAGGTTTCGTCACTGCGAGGCGGTGTCGGTCAACACAAGTTGGGGGTGTCGCTCGACACCCGAGCTGTTTCAGTGTTATCGTTTCGTGATTGTTGTGAACTGTTTATTGTCTAGTAAATAGCGTAATTGGCCTGTATGCGAGGTGATCGCATCACTAAGTATTTGTGATAATACTTACGCAACTCCTATTCCCATGTGTTGCAGGTAAAAGTTGTGTGATCGCGGAATCAAGGCTGAAGAAGGGGATGATAGGATGTTTCAGTTTATTGCTTTTGTTGTTAGTAGTACCTGGTGTTAGGTTGCTAGTTTTATTTATTATTATGAAATTGTTTAATAGTTGAATTGAATTAAATGGTTATTATTTATTGAATTGTTTTATTGACTTCTGCTTTGCTGAGTATTGAGAATTGTTTAACTTATAAATAAAAAATAATAATAAAGGACTGGTTGTTTCAAACTTCAACTCAGCTCCTAGTCCAACCAAGCTACCACCAGAGAAAGCCACTCTCATACCAAAGAAATAAGCCTTGCTGCCTAAAGATCCAAAGAAGAGTGAGCATAATACTAAACAAAAGGAGGTGATGAAACCGGTGAAGCTGAAACATGAAGATGTCTTCAAAGACACCAACTCGGTTTTATCACCAACCTTGATGACTATGGAGCTGGAGCCTGATGGTGTGTCTAAGTCCTATGCCCAAATAAGAATCCTTACCCCTAAGAATCTGGAGCTTAAAGATGATCATACCACAAGGGAGAAACTCGGGAAGACCTTAAAACTTTTCTCGAAGGCACTTGTCTTCAAGGATGACATGGGAGACAATCTTTGAGGGCCCAAACCACCTCATGAGCCCCCTGAACCAGAGAATGGAGATGTTAAAGGGATCCCAAACCCTTTACATGAGCTCATCCATGCCTAAAAAGAAAAAGGAGTCAAGCTACATGACTTAAAACAAAGCACTTTGTAGGAGGCAACTCACACGGTTTTTTATTCTACTTTTAATTTTTATATTATAATTATATGTTTAACTATTTAATTTTATTTCTCAGAAATTTTTAAAATTATACAAAAATACAAAAATATGGTTTTAGGATGAAGACCCAAAACGAGACCAAGCACGGAAAGTGGCCCACCCTATGTTCCCACCCTTGTAAAAGGCGATTTCTCCACTCAAGGTAAGTAACTTTTTCTCCTACTTTCATTAATAACCATTTCTGATCTTAAACTCATGAGCATTTTAACTTTGCACTTCATTAGTTGCATTTCATGGTTTAAATTGCTTGATTTTGACGGCTAATGAATGAAAAACTATTTTTACTTGTCAAACTCCTATTATGCATTGATTTCACTCACACTAAACTATTTTAGAACTATGGGATCTCTAGCCAAGACCCAACATGTTTTTATGGTTTATACTTTATCATCTTAGATTGGGAACTACAAGTGGGCTACTTGGGGATCTCAATCTAAGACCGAATCTAATCAGTTATTTCAAGTGTTTTGCAAAGATTTAACTATTTGACAGGAAGGACATAGAAAAGGTTGCTATAGCCCACCAAAACCACCATCATACATCACCACACGGAACAAGGCGGGAAACACATGGGAATGACATAAGAGGCATAGAAAATCACTTTGGTCGAAGAAAACCTTAAAACGATCGAGTGGATTAGGAGATATTTCATCCGGTCTAATTCACTCGGCCATATCGGCGGCAAAGGAGAACCACTCTCGACCAACTCCCAAACCGTGTGTCCGAAGTCCACCAAACATCACAGGCGGCCAGACATCACCATGTTGGTCGGTAAGGTTCAATCATTTCTAAGAAAATGTGTAAGAAGCTCTTGAATACCTAGTGTCGATCGACACCGGTTATCAGGTTCGATTCCGGTTTGAGTCGATTGCGCGTTTGATTTGTGGTTTGAGTTGGTATGGTCGATGAGTGTCGATCGACACCGGTTATTGAGAAATCGACCGGTTTGATTTAAGTCGGCTGGTTTTGTTCCGGTTAAGGGTTTGGAAGCCCTAAGTCGCGATTTAAAACCATGTGGCCGCGTGAGAAGTCAATTTTTCGAGAAAGAAAAGTTCCAGAGGCGTTTTTGAGTGAAGGGGGTGATTTCCAGAGAGTTTTGTGGAGTTTCTGAGGTAGATCGGTTACTGTTCATCCATGTTCTTCTCCTTCCTTCATTTCAATCCTTTTCAAGGTGAGTGCGTGACTGTAGGTCCGTTAATCGTTAGAGATTTGTATTGTGTTCTTGAGTTGTTTATACTGGAAATCGTGATTTGGATGTGTTGGGGCGTTGAAAACCCTTTGATTGTGTGTTTTGAGATTTTCTATGCGCTGTTTTGTAGCTTCTGGTGTCTGGGCGTCGAGCTGGTGTCGACAGACACTCGATGGGTGTCGATCGACACTCAGGAGGCTGGCGTCGATCGACACTCTTGATGTGTCGGTCGACACTGGTCTGGGATGTCAGGAAACGTGGGTTTTTCCTGACTTGGAGGTTTCTGTTGTTGATTATTGTTCTTGTTGTTGATTATTGTTGGTGTATTGTCTAGTGTTTGACGTACTTGGCCTGTAGGCAGGATGATCCACTCACTAAGTATTTATGATAATACTTACGCATCTCTATTTCAATGTGATGCAGGTAACGACAATGTTCTTCCGCGGAAAGAGACTGAGAGAAGAGGATGATGAGACTAGGAATTTGATTTTGGCTATCTTGTTGTGGCTAGCAAGGAATTCGTTGTTAGGGTGTTAGTTTTATTTTCATGATGTAGCAAACCTGGTGTTTAGGTTGCTAGAATTTATTATTGGTTTTTATTGGTTATTGGTTTATTTGTTGAACGGTTTATTTATGTTTTAATATTATTGATTTCTTTCGAGAATTTCCGCATTGATAATAAAAGAAAAAAAAAAGAAGCTTGGTTGTTTCATTTTGGTATCAGAGCGAATACGGATTTAGGACTGTTAGTATTGGATGATTGGACTATGTGTTTAATTGATTAAGTGAGTTAGTCAATTAGTAGTCTAGTCTCATCCTCTCGGTCTTCCAGTTTTCCGCGGTAAGTGAGTTGGATATTTCGTGTTGTGTTTTGTGTTTGTGTGCTGACCTTGCTCATTTGCTGTACTTGGTGGAAGTGCAGAGAGATGGACGCAGGTCGTGGTCGTGGTGGAGCCCGTGGGGGCAGAGGAGCTGGTCGTGGTGGACTAGCAGCGGGTCGTGGAGGTCGGGGTGCTGGGCGTGGTTTGCCGGAGGCTGAGGTTTCAGTGGAGAGTGCAGCGCCGAGTGTGGCGACATCGTCAGTTACTCAGTCAGTTTCGTTGGCCGGTGGGGCTAACTCTGCTGCCGGTGGTGGCGCTGGAGCAGGAGCAGTTCCCGGTGGGGGCGCAGCTCTAGCTCAGGGAGACTTGATAGTGGGGCTACGGACGCAGTTATTGGCACGTCTTCCTCAGGTAGTTCCACAGCAGGCTCCGGTTGCACCTCCAGCGGCCGGGGCACAGGTTGGTGCCGGTTTTGTTGAGCAGCAGGAGGCTGCGGGGCAGCAGGGTGCTGCGGTTGGTCATTCACCTTATCGCGAGATGATGAAGGAGATGCAGAGGGCGGTGTCACTCCAAAGCAGGCTGACGAGTGGCGTCAGAGGTTAGAGCGGAACTTCGATTCAGTTCGTTGTCCAGAGCAGTTTCAGGTTTAGTTGGCAGTGCACTACCTTGGAGGTGATGCACATTTGTGGTGGAGGTCTGTTAGGACCCGGAGAGTAGTTTGGACTTGGGATGACTTCGTCGAGGAGTTCAACCACAAGTTTTTCCCACAGGAGGCTCGTGACAGATTACAGTTGAGGTTCTTAGACTTGACTCAGGGAGAGAGGTCTGTTCGGGAGTATGATGCAGAGTTCTGCAGATTGGTGGTTCACACTGGTGGTGAGCTGGTGAGTGAGCGGGCATTGATGTCGAGGTTTCTTCAAGGACTTCGGAGGAACATCAGGACTCAGTGCAGAGGAGTTGGCAGCTTCGTTTGAGGAGGATTTGCGTGAGCCGGTGAGTTCGGCAGTTGTTCCAGCTGTGGTTGCTTCTGCTACCCATCCTAGGGGCCAGCAGCAGCAGCAGCAGCAGCAGCGTAGGGGTTTTGGTTCTGGTCATGGCAGGGGCGGCAAGCCTGCGCAGGGCTAGAAGAGGAGAGCATAGGAGATATCTGCTGGTAGCCAGAGTGCGGGTGGTTGTTTTGGTTGTGGTAGTCTGGATCACAGAGTTGCTGCTTACCCCAAGAGGGCGGGATCCAGAGATTCGTCGGTGTGCTTCTATTGCAGGGAGCTGGGGCATATCAAGCCGATGTGTCCCAAGTTACAGCAGAGGTCAGTGGTAGCGGTTCAGCCGTTGGCTATTCAGTCAGCAGCTCAGATTGCAGCGTTGCAGTCAGGTGGAGCGCTGCGGGTGTATACTCCGGCAGAGTTGGGCCAGACCAGTCAGTCAGGCCAGATCACAGATCACAGGTTAAATCATTGACTCAGGCTTGTAAATTCTTAAAGGTAGAATTTTGGTGTTGTCTATTTCCTTTATTTTACCGTGATAGAGTTAGAGGTTCTCAACACTTGTGGAATTGTGTATGGACCTTGTTAGTTGGCGGTTTTGAGTCTCATGTGTTGTTTGACTCGGGAGCATCTAACTGCTTCATTACTCCGGAGAGAACTGAGAGTAGTGGTATTCGGAGTAGCGATGGCGAGGCTTCAGGCTTTGTCAAGGTGGCCGGTGGTGGTTTTCTGGCTACTTCGGGCAGAGCTAGAGCAGTGGATGTGCAGATTGCGGGGCAGTCTATGCCAGCGGATTTAGTCATCAGTCCAGTGGAGCTGTATGACGTGATTTTGGGGATGGACTGGCTATCTTTTTACCGGGTTCATCTGGATTGCTACAGAGGTAGAGTGGTGTTTGAGCAGGATGCAAGGAAGTTGGTTTATCAGGGAGTGAAACCGACTTCAGGGAGTATAGTGATCTCAGCTATTCAGGCAGAGCAGTTGTTAGAGCGGGGCTGTGAAGCCTATTTGGCGACGATTACTATGACAGAGTCCAGTGGTGAGGTGGCTTTGCAGGATATTCAGGTTGTTCGAGATTTTGAGGATGTGTTTCGGTCGCTGAAGGGATTGCCACCATCTCGGTCAGAACCTTTCACGATTGAGTTAGAGCCCGAGACAGCTCTGATATCGAAGACACCTTACAGGATGGCGCCAGCAGAGATGGCAGAGCTGAAGAAGCAGCTAGAGGACCTTTTGAGTAAAGGGTTCATCAGACCGAGTGTTTTGCCGTGGGGAGCACCGGTGCTGTTTGTGAAGAAGAAGGAAGGTAGTTTTCGGTTGTGCATTTATTACCGGGGACTTAACCGAGTCACAGTGAAGAACAGGTACCCACTTCCGAGGATTGATGAGTTGTTGGATCAGTTGAGAGGTGCTACTTGGTTCTCCAAGATTTACTTGGCATCGGGACATCACCAGATTCCGATAGATGAGCCAAATGTTCGAAAGACAGCTTTTCGGACGAGGTATGGGCATTTCGAGTTTCTGGTCATGCCTTTTGGTTTGACTAATGCGCCGGCAGCTTTCATGAGATTGATGAACGACGTGTTCAGGGAGTTTCTGGATGTGTTCGTCATTATTTTCATAGATGATATTCTGGTATATTCGAGGAGTCCAGAGGAGCATGCGACGCATTTGAGGCTTGTTTGGAGAAGCTTCGGGAGCAGAAGCTTTTCGCTAAGTTGAGCAAGTGCAGTTTTTGGCAGAGAGAGATGGGTTTTCTTGGCCACATTGTTTCTGCAGAGGGAGTTTCTGTGGATCCGGCTAAGATTGAGGCTATGAGAGATTGGCCTTGACCGAGTAGTGCTATCGAGATCAGGAGTTTTCTTGATTTAGCAGGCTACTACAGGAGGTTCGTCAATGGGTTTGCGAGTATGTCTCAGCCGATGACGAGGTTGACTGGAAAGGATGTGCCATTCGTGTGGTCGCATGAGTGCGAAGAGAGCTTTGAGAAGCTTAAGGAGATGTTGACTAGTACACCAGTGTTGGCACTACCCGATCCGGGGAAGCCATATGTAGTGTACACAGATGCTTCGGGAGTAGGACTTGGTTGTGTTTTGATGCAGGAGGGCAGAGTGATTGCCTATGCTTCGAGGCAGTTGCAGGGCAGTGAGCGCAACCGTCCTACACATGATCTTGAGTTGGGAGCAGTGGTTTTTGCACTCAAGATTTGGAGGTCTTATCTATATGGTGGTAGAGTGCAGACGCGTTTGTCCTTACAAAAATACAATACAATATTTCAGTTCGTGCATGCCTGATATATATCGGGTTTGTCGTAACTATTTGTATCGTGCAAATTCCTTCTTGGGTCTTCATTTCAAATGCCCAACAGTCATTTTTGCATTGTTACTCATACAATACAAGAGGGAGGCATAACAGAATACTAATTTTAAAGTTAGATTGTGCACGCCGTTTATGATAAAAAAGTCTAGCACACCGTGCCATCTGTAGAAAATATATTTTCATGCATGCCTGATATCACAAGAGTCTACAGCATATCTTTACTCAGCCTTTGCTGAATGCGAGGCAGACGCGTTGGGTGGAGTTTCTGGCAGACTATCACCTGGATTTTGTCTATCATCCAGGCAAGGCCAACTTGGTGGCAGATGCTTTGAGTCGACGGAGGGTTGATTCAGCTAGAGAGCAGGATGTTGAGGCTTTGGTCAGCGAGCTTAGTACATTGCGTCTTTGTGCTATTTCAGAGGAGCCTTTGGGTTTGGAGGCAGCTGATCAAGCAGATTTACTCAGTAGGATCATAGTGGCTCAGCAGAGTGATCAGAGTTTGATCGATGCTTCGCAGGCGGCTGGTTCTGAGTATCAGGTCTCTTCGAATGGGACTATCTTGGTTCGTGGGCGAGTTTGTGTGCCCAAGGATGTGGAGTTGAGACAGGAGGTTTTGAGAGAGGCTCATTCGAGCAAGTTTTCGATTCATCCTGGTCCGACCAAGATGTACCGTGACCTCAAACGGTATTATCATTGGGTTGGGATGAAGAGAGATGTGGCAAATTGGGTTGCGAGGTGCAACACTTCTTCCTTGGTCAAGGCAGAGCATCAGGTGCCTAGTGGTCTTTTGCAGAGTTTGCCCATTCAAGAGTGGAAGTGGGATATGATCACTATGGATTTTGTTGTGGGATTGCCTATCTCAGGGACATTTGATGCTATTTGGGTCATTGTGGATCGCTTGACCAAGTCAGCACATTTCTTGGCCATCAAGAAGACAGATGGAGCGGCTGTCTTGGCTAGGAAGTTTGTGCGAGAGATTGTGAGGTTGCATGGAGTGCCAGCCAGTATTGTGTCGGATAGAGATCTGAGGTTTGCTTCAGAGTTTTGGAGGGCATTTCAGACTGAGATGGGCACCAAGGTGCATATGAGTACAGCGTATCATCCGAGAACCAGAAAATTGGTTTGGAAGTGGTATCAGACGATGATAGCATGCGTGGGTGTGGTATGTATGCAAGTAATAAAAACCCTAAGCAAAACATGGCTGCAAGTGCACAACATGTTGTTGTAGTACTTAGGGGTCGATCCACAAGAGAATGCGAATTGCACACTACACATTTGTAAAGATTTGGTTAAGCTAAATCAATAATATGCAAAGGGTTTTGTATTTTGTTTTATAAGAAAGAGTAAATAACAATGCAAGCTATACAAACAACATCAAATGAACAAAGATAAACCGCGAGAACATATGCCAAATCAATTGAAAAGATTGCCAAATCCGATTCCTAAACTCAAAACACTATGATGTGGTCATCCCACTTTCGTGGCTCCGACCACCTATACCTCTTAAACCAATGGACTCAGCTGTCACATGGTCATTGAAGAGTGAGGTATGCCTTAGGTTTAAGTGATGATTGTTCACAATAATCCTTAAGTCTACTTTCATAGCTTAAGACTTATTGCTCATCAAATACTAGATCTGGAGATATAACGAGCTTTTGGAGAGTATATCAACCTTAAAATCATGTCGCTAGTTAGCTACTCTAGCAACAAGCATGAGGCGCAAATAAAGATGAAAAGCCATGGGGTTTTCCCTTTATTCAACAACCGATTATTGGAGGCAATTATATCATATCCTCTTGGAAGGATCCATAGTTCAACGATGAGTCTTAAAGGAGTAGAGAGAGTCTCATGGTTCTAATGGTAGGAGGCGGAGTGATAGAGGTCAAACCGCGGCTCCTCCATAGAGAGAAACCTCGAAAACCCTAGACTTAATCTAAAACATGCGAGTATGTACAAGATGCAAAAGGAAAAGAAAGAACAAGGAGACCACCTAAGTGGCTCCGGTTTATTGACTGAAAAGAAGAAGAGAGTTGTGTTCTATGATATTCTGATGTCGATACAAGAGGCTAAAAGCAAGTATATATAGGTGAGGGGAGGCTAGGTCGGCTAAGTTAATGCGCAAAAGAGAAGAGGAAACTTTCCATTTCTTCTCCTCGCTTGAACTTGCTCACCAAGTCTTGAGTGAGGCGCGGCTGCCACCTTCTGATAGCGTGAAATGGCGTGGGCTTGAGTCTTGATGAAGTCCAGGCTAGGCCCGCAGTGTTCCTGGTCCATTTCGCTCATCCAAGCTCCATGGGCTTCACTTACTCGCCAGACGGACATGTCTTGGGAGAAAAAGATCGTAGGCCGCATTGCTGCTCCAAATGGCCCAATTCCATTTTTCCGCGACGCATGACTCATTTATCTATCTTTCCATATAAATATCTCATGATTCGGACGTCGGAAAGACCCTTTGCCGCGGTCATCTTTCGGATGCTTTGATTCTGTCCGAATGCGGAAATCGGCTAACTTGAGTTTTGTTGAAGCTCTTGACTTGGGAATTTGCATGGATCATTGTTTGAAGTCCTTTTTCACCATTTTGCCTTCTTTTTGCCATTTTGACCTGTTTGCTTCCCAAAACCACAATATACAAGAAAACTACCTCTTGGATACAAAATCATTATTATTAAGTAAGAAAATATAAGAAAAACCAAGGTAAAAACATGTAAAATTTGGATATATCAACTCCCCCAGATTTAGCCTTTTGCTTGTCCTCAAGCAAACTAAGAGAGGAAGAGAGGTTTGAAAACATGAGAACTCTCTATGCATTTTTAAAATCCATGTTAGCTTATGTTTTAGCAATCCACATGGAAAACGGTTTTGTCTTCATGATGAGGAACATAAGTACTTACACTGAGTTTAGCAGTCGTCCCAAAGTAACCCACACTCCATATGACCATCCGGGCTCACTTCCCTTGACTCCTTTAGTTTTTAAAGGTGTGGTCTCAACTAGGGGGTATCGATCAAAGGGTTTATGATCTCTTTCTCATCCTCTTGTGTTTAAACACTTGTCTTGGCCCTTGTTTCACCTCTCTCTCTTCTCACTCCTTAAGTCGATTGATCCCTTTTTTTTAGGGTAGCAAGGTATTTTTTTTTATTCGACTTCTTCTCCTCTTTGTGGAGGTTTTTGATGGATCTTCCATAGACGCGAGTATTGATGGTTGTAGCCACCTAATCCCCGGTTACTTGGATCAAAAGGTCTTCCATAGACGCGAGTATTGATGGTGGTTGCCACCTAATCCCCGGTTACTTGGACCTTGGTGCTTTTTCTCAAATTTGAAGGGGAGAGAGAGGGGAAACCGAACTCACATAGACTTTCACTATTTGGTGAGGATGAGGAGTCGTGCCCTTTGTAAAACCAAGCGCCTAGCTGAGAGGGTTAAGTTCATTTAGGTGCGGAGTCAAAGATAGATCCTCCATCGGCTTTTTGGAAATGTGGTCATCTTTGGTAGACCGATCTGCTCAAAGTGTACATTGAGTGAATGTGTTGCCAAATACTGTTTCAATGGTCACTTAAATATTAGTGTAACATGGTTAGTTTCAAAGAAAAAGGTCATAATTCTCGGACAAAATTTTGACTCAATAAAACGACTCAAAGAAAAATGAAAGATGAAAAATCAAAAAGAACAAACTTGTTAGTAATCCCCCCAGACTTAACTTGCACCGTCCCGGTGGAAGCAAATCCAATTAAGAGGGGTTCAAAAGAAAAGTGAAATTTGATGGGAATGTGTTTTGGATTGTGTTACTAAAGTGTGACCATAGGTCATGAAAAGCGGTTTTGCTTTGCTGAGGAACTCCAAGTGTGATATGACAGCATCAAATAATTCCTTTGGTGGATTTGGTCGGTGAGTTTTCAATCTTAAAGTATCATTCCGGCCGGTTTGTAGTGTGGACGTGTAATGCCCGGTTGTCGGCCAAGAATGGTGGCTGTGAACCACATGACAAACCGTTAAGAATTTTATGAACGGGATTGAAAATGTACCGTCCAATATGATGTTTTAGAGCAGTTGGTGGAGTTTGAGGTGATTTGGTCGAGCGGTTTTGAACGTTTGGTGTCGGGTGGATCCTTCGGATGGCCGTAAGTTGATGTGATGGACCACAGCTCGAACCGTGAACATTTTACTGACCGATCTTGAAATTCCACCGACCAATCATATATTTCAGGAGCCATGGTGAAGTTTGAGGCCAAACGAACGGGTGGTTTGAGAGATCTGTCGCATGGTGCTTCATCCGAACGATCCGAAGAGAGTGCAATAGACCACAGCTCACACGATGATGAATTCTCTGACCAAGCTTGAAATTCCGTCGACCAACCTTATATTTTGTGACCACTAGAGAAGTCTGAGGTCAAATGGACGAGCGGTTTGAGTTCCTTCATAACGTGGTCTAATCGGCTCCAAGAAGAGATTTTTGACCATCCTTGAATTTGGATTGTCCGTCCGCTTATTTTCTTTTGGAAAAATGATATTGAAGCTCCAAGAATCCATTTCCGGGTGGTGGTGTTTCCATGCCGTGATTTTGGTTTTTGTCGGCCTTCGGTTGCACCGCGTTCGACCGGATGGGGCATCTTTGCATATCTCTGTATCCGTCAACATTTCTCTGTCCTATCTTTTGGATTTGCCGACCAACATGGTGTTGTTTGGTCGCCTGTGAAGTTTGGTGGACTTTGGTTGAGCCGTTTGTGAGATGGGTCAAGTGGGTCCCCCGTGTTACCCGTTTGGCCGGGAAGATGGTACCGGACGTGATATCCTCCATTTGACTCGACCGTTGAGTGATTTTCTTCGACCGTTGTGTCTCCGTAATCCTCCTTTAGCATCCCAAGTTGTTGACCGCAATGTGCTCGTCCTAAACAAGGGTGGGTTGAATGGGTGGGATTGGGTTGACCGGCTTCATGAAGCATGCAAAACTCCTTTGATGGTCTTCTTTGGCACTTAATCCTAAAACATGTTTATTTTTTTTTATTTTTTTTGTGGATTTTATAAAATTCCCAAAAAAATCAAGTTAATAATAATAAAATCAAAATAAAAGTTAAAAAGAAAAGAAAAATATGGGTTGCTTCCCATAAGCGCTAGTTTTAAGTCTTTATAGCTCGACTCCTTGTGTTCTTTAGGTATTAGGCGAGTGTGGAGGCTGTAGAAAGCTCCTAGTACTGGATGGCTCCAAGTGCATCTTGTCTTGTAACACTTCTTTGATCAAATAACCTTGTTGTGAGCTTTCTCCTCCACTTGTGTACCGAAATCTTTTGGATGAGAAACCGG
Organism: Erythrophleum ivorense; assembly: GCA_026724425.1. Taxonomy (NCBI): domain Eukaryota; kingdom Viridiplantae; phylum Streptophyta; class Magnoliopsida; order Fabales; family Fabaceae; genus Erythrophleum; species Erythrophleum ivorense. The sequence goes on along the minus strand of JAIUCV010000066.1, from coordinate 8,137,706 downwards.
GAGGTGCAGCAACATAATAGGTGTCCTTGTCAACATTGGCTAGTGAGATTCTCCTGTTTGGCCAATCCATGATTGCTCCAGCTGTTGCTAAGAAGGACCTCCCAAGTAGAAGGGCTTGGTCTTCCGGATCCTCCATAGTGACAACATACAAATCGGCCGGGATGATGCAATCTTTAAAGGAAATTTGAACATTTCTTACCTTGCCAAGCGGTTTGAATGAAGATTTGTTGGCAAGCGGTTTGAATGATCAGTTGTTACCTTGCCCATGTTGGTCCACTCCATGGACTCAATCAATCCCAAACTTCTTGCTATCACAGCCGGCATAAGGTTCACACTTGAACCGGAATCGCATAGTGCATCATCAAAGAATTTGCCATTGATGGAGCAATGTATAAGAAAGTAACCTGGGTCATGAAGCTTGTGTAGTGTCCTTGGCGCAGGCATTTCCTCTCTTGCTTCATTATACATCTTCGGCTAAGCTCCAATCATGAGTCCATAGAAAGTCTTGAAGGTAAGGGCTCTTGTTGCAAGCGACATCAAAGGGCATATTGCTAGGGAACCTCTTTCCCATGAAGTTGAAGTCATCAATGGTGTAATCCATTGATGAGCTCGCCTTCCTTTTCTCCTTAGGGACGGGTGGTTGTGAGGATCTTGGAGAAAGTGGTGTTCCATCCGGCAACTTTCTTCCTCTTATCCTTGCTGTGCGCTTGCCTTGTCTCCTCTCATCCTCATCCCAAACCACTCTTGGATTGGTTTCTCTAGCACCAAAAGCAACCAGAGCATTGTTAGGCTTTGAGTTGGCCGCTTTTGTGTCCCTTGAAGCTCGGTCTCTTTCTTCCATATCCTCCAAGCGTTTGGTGAGGTCTTTGACTCCTTTGGAGGCTCCTCCGGTTGTATCTTGCCATAGCGTGGTCTTCTCAAGTAGCTCTTTGTATCTCTCTTCCACAAGACGCTTCAAGTCATTGATTGATACCTTGAATTGTTCTTGCCCTTCCACCAACATCACCATAGTTGAATAAAGCTCTTTCTCTCTTTGGTTAACCTCCGATGCTCTCTTCTTGGCTTGGTGAGCAACAAGAGAGATTGAGTTGAGGCTCATGGTTGTGCCATTGATGTTGTCTTCTAAGCCGGTGATCTTCTTATCCAGGTGGCTATCCATCTCCTTTGAGTTGAGGTTCAAGTCTCGGATTGCCTTGGTGTTGCCTCCAACGGTTGCGGCTTGTTCCCTTAGCTCCCCTTCTACTTCAATACACTTTGATTCGACTCTCTCCACTTGGTCAGAGAGGTTTCCGAACTTCCTATCAAGGTCATGCTTTAGAAACTCTAACCTTGTCTCAAGACTTTGGCTAGACTTTCTTTGGATTTCCATGAAGTCTTCTATCATGGCTTTGAGATTGTCGTCTCTCCGCCTGTTAAGCGCATGCTCTTGGTATGTGGGAAGGTTGGGGCGTGGACGGTGATGATGATGAGGTGGCTGGTGAGGTCGGCCTTGATAAACCGGTGATCGGTTTTGATGATAATGATGATGTTCTTCTCGGCTAGTCTCGGCAAAGAGAGGATGGCGGAAATTTGGTGGGATTGGCATTGGGATGAAGTCTCCGGCCGGATTTGGATCATGTGGCCGCCTTTGGACTTCATGGGGAAGCGGTTTTCTTCCTTCAAAGTGATTACTCATGCTCGAGTAGTGGCTCATCCTTAAAGTACCTAAGGAACATAAGAGAAACAAAATTGCAAAAGTTAGTAAACATGAAACAAAAGATCTAGTCTTAACTTTTAATCTCATAAACGTGTAAGTGCAACGCATTCCCCGGCAACGGCGCCAAAAACTTGATAGCATGCGTGGGTGTGGTATGTATGCAAGTAATAAAAACCCTAAGCAAAACATGGCTGCAAGTGCACAACATGTTGTTGTACTTAGTGGTCGATCCACAAGAGAATGCGAATTGCACACTACACATTTGTAAAGATTTGGTTAAGCTAAATCAATAATATGCAAGGGGTTTTGTATTTTGTTTTATAAGAAAGAGTAAATAACAATGCAAGCTATACAAACAACATCAAATGAACAAAGATAAACCGCGAGAACATATGCCAAATCAATTGAAAAGATTGCCAAATCCGATTCCTAAACTCAAAACACTATGATGTGGTCATCCCACTTTCGTGGCTCCGACCACCTATACCTCTTAAACCAATGGACTCAGCTGTCGCATGGTCATTGAAGAGTGAGGTATGCCTTAGGTTTAAGTGATGATTGTTCACAATAATCCTTAAGTCTACTTTCATAGCTTAAGACTTATTGCTCATCAAATACTAGATCCGGAGATATAACAAGCTTTTGGAGAGTATATCAACCTTAAATCATGTCCATGGGGTTTTCCCTTTATTCAACAACCGATTATTGAAGGCAATTATATCATATCCTCTTGGAAGGATCCATAGTTCAACGATGAGTCTTAAAGGAGTAGAGAGAGTCTCATGGTTCTAATGGTAGGAGGCGGAGTGATAGAGGTCAAACCGCGGCTCCTCCATAGAGAGAAACCTCGAAAACCCTAGACTTAATCTAAAACATGCGAGTATGTACAAGATGCAAAAGGAAAAGAAAGAACAAGGAGACCACCTAAGTGGAGGGGAGGCTATTCTGATGTCGATACAAGAGGCTAAAAGCAAGTATATATAGGTGAGGGGAGGCTAGGTCGGCTAAGTTAATGCGCAAAAGAGAAGAGGAAACTTTCCATTTCTTCTCCTCGCTTGAACTTGCTCACCAAGTCTTGAGTGAGGCGCGGCTGCCACCTTATGATAGCGTGAAATGGCGTGGGCTTGAGTCTTGATGAAGTCCAGGCTTGGCCCGCAGTGATCCCGGTTCATTTCGCTCATCCAAGCTCCATGGGCTTCACTTACTCGCCAGACGGACATGTCTTGGGAGAAAACGATCCTAGGCCGCATTGCTGCTCCAAATGGCCCAATTCCACTTCGCTGCGACGCATGACTCATTTATCTACCTTTCCATATACCGATCTCATGATTCGGACGTCGGAAAGACCCTTTGCCGTGGTCATCTTTCGGATGCTTTGATTATGTCCGAATGCGGAAATCGGCTAACTTGAGTTTTGTTGAAGCTCTTGACTTGGGAATTTGCATGGATCATTGTTTGAAGTCCTTTTGCACCATTTTGCCTTCTTTTTGCTATTTTGACCTGTTTGCTTCCCAAAACCACAATATACAAGAAAACTACCTCTTGGATACAAAATCATTATTATTAAGTAAGAAAATATAAGAAAAACCAAGGTAAAAACATGTAAAATATGGATATATCAGACGACATTAGGGATTCGGGAGTAGATTACATATGCTCTTTGAGGTTCGAATTGAGGATTGATTGTACATGTTCTTGTTTGATTGTTGTACAATTGGTTTAAGGTTCAATCATTTCTAAGAAAATGTGTAAGAAGCTCTTGAATACCTAGTGTCGATCAACACCGTTTATCAGGTTCGATTCTGGTTTGAGTCGATTGCGCATTTGATTTGTGGTTTGAGTTGGTATGGTCGATGGGTGTCGACCGACACCAAGGAAGGGTGTTGATCGACACCGGTTATTGAGAAATCGACCGGTTTGATTTAAGTCGGCTGGTTTTGTTCCGGTTAAGGGTTTGGAAGCCCTAAGTCGCGATTTAAAACCCTGTGGCCGCGTGAGAAGTCACTTTTTCGAGAAAGAAAAGTTCCAGAGGCGTTTTTAAGTGAAGGGGGTGATTTCCAAAGAGTTTTGTGGAGTTTCTGAGCTAGATCGGTTGCTGTTCATCCCTGTTCTTCTCCTTCCTTCCTTTCAATCCTTTTCAAGGTGAGTGCGTGACTGTAGGTCCGTTAATCGTTAGAGATTGTTTGATTTCGAGTTTGTATTGTGTTCTTGAGTTGTTTATACTGGAAATCGTGTTTTGGATGTGTTGGGGCGTTGAAAACCCTTTGATTGTGTGTTTTGAGATTTTCAATGCGCTGTTTTGTAGCTTCTGGTGTCTGGGCGTCGAGCTGGTGTCGACCGACACTCGATGGGTGTCGATCGACACTCAGGAGGCTGGCGTCGATCGATACTCTTGAGGTGTCGGTCGACACTGGTCTGGGATGTCAGAAAACGTGGGTTTTTCCTGACTTGGAGGTTTCTGTTGTTGATTATTGTTCTTGTTGTTGATTTATTGTTGATGTATTGTCTAGTGTTTGACGTACTTGGCCTGTAGGCAGGATGATCCACTCACTAAGTATTTATGATAATACTTACGCATCTCTATTCCAATGTGATGCAGGTAACGGCAATGTTCTTCCGCGGAAAGAGACCGAGAGAAGAGGATGATGAGACTAGGAATTTGATTTTGGCTATCTTGTTGTGGCTAGCAAGGAATTCGTTGTTAGGGTGTTAGTTTTATTTTCATGATGTAGCAAACCTGGTGTTTAGGTTACTAGAATTTATTATTTGTTTTTATTGGTTATTGGTTTATTTGTTGAACGGTTTATTTATGATTTAATATTATTGATTTCTTTCGAGAATTTCCGCATTGATGATAAAAAAAAAAAAAAAAAAGCTTGGTTGTTTCACAAACTCAATCAGCTCCGGATCTATTTCTTCTTCTGGTGAGGCTAGAAGGTGTTCTTCTCTTTCATAGTAGGCTTGGCTAGACGTCTCCAGTTCGGCCGCATTAGGGTAGGGGAGAAGGTTTTTCTTGGTCTTCAAGGTGTGCTAGTCCGGGATGACTACTGCGAGAATCCCATGAAGGTGAAATAGCTGGAGGGTTCGACATCCTCTTCTCTGTTGGACTGTCTCTAGGAGGAGATATGTGGCGTATAGGAATCGCCCTTATAGGACTAGGACTTCTCAAATCCTCTTCCATCTAGGAGAAAGACTTAAAACCTGAAAAACCAAAAACAAAAAAGGAAAAACAAAATTAAATAACTTAAAACAGGAAAAACCTAGACTAGATCTCTTTCAAGAACTTGTAGGCATAATTTTGGTCCCCGGCAACGGCGCCAAAAAGCTTGATGGGGATTAATCTTTTCCCAATTCCTATCCCTTTTCTGCAAGTGCACAGATCGAGAGTAGTAACGGGTATATCGAACACAAGGACCAGTCAGTGCACTACAAGGTATGAGATTGAGATTTAGCTAGGAAAACAATATGTGTTTGGTTGTTGTCACAATTAAAGCAAGTAAAGAAGGTAAGTAAATCAATGGATGGAAAGCGCTAAGCAATAGGATAATCGCGGGATGAGTGATTCAAGCAAGCAAGTTCGACTTGTTAGGGTTTTAAGAATGTGTACCACATAGAACTCAAGACACTAATTGATGTGTGCCAGACATGGGTGTGGTATATATGCAAGTAATAAAAACCCTAAGCTAAACATGGTTGCAAGTGCACAACATGTTGTTGTAGTACTTAGGGGTCGATCCACAAGAGAATGCGAATTACACACTACACATTTGTAAAGATTTGGTTAAGCTAAATCAATAATATGCAAGGGGTTTTGTGTTTTTGTTTTATAAGGGAAAACTAAATAACAAAATGCAACTATACAAACACCATTATTGAACAAAGGACAATCCGCAAAAGACATAAGCCAAATCAATTGAAAAGTTGTTAAATCCGATTTCTATGAACTCAAAACACTAAAATGTGGTCATCCCACTTTCGTGGCTCCGACCACCTATGTTTCTTAATCCAATGGACTCAGCTTTCACATGGTCATTAAAGAGTGAAACATGCAATAAAATCGAGTAGTGATTGTTCACAAAACTCCTTAGGTCTACTTTCATAGCCTAAGACGATTTGCCCATCAAATATTAGGACCGGAGATATAACAAACTTTTGGAGAGTATATCAACCTTGGATCAAGTCGCTAGTTAGCTACTCTAGCAACAAGCTTTAGGTATGAATAAAGATGGTGAACCATAAGGTTTCCCTTTCTTTAACAACCGATTCTTGCTGGCTTATCATGTCATGTCTTCTTTGAAAGATCCATGATTCAATAACGAGTCTAAGGGAGTAGAGAGGATCTCATGGTTCAAGGGAAAGAAGGCGGAGTGATAGAGATCAAGCCGCCGCTCTCCCCTAGAGAGAAACCTCTAAAACCCTAGACTAGAAGCTAAAACATGCGAGTATGTACAAAATGCAAAAGAAAAGAAAGAACAAGGAGACCACCTAAGTGGCTCCGGTTTATTGACTGAAAGAAGAAGAGAGTTGTGTATATTGATTCGTGATTCTCATACAAGAGGCTAAAAGAAAGTATATATAGTTGAGGGGAGGCTAGGTCGGCTGAGTTAATGCGCAAAGGAGAAGAGGAAACTTTCCATTTCTTCTCCCCGCGTGAACTTGCTCTCCAAGTCTTGAGTGAGACGCGGCAGCCAGCTTCTTTTCGCGTGTAGAGATGTGGGCTTGAGTCATGATGAGGTTTAGGCTTGGACCGAAGTGATCCCGGTCCATTTCGCTCATCCAAGCTCCATGGGCTTCACTTACTCGCCAGACGGACATGTCTTGGGAGAAAAAGATCCTAGGCCGCATTTCTCCTCCAAATAGCCCAATTCCACTTCTTCGCGACGCATGACTCATTTATCTATCTTTCCATATAAAGATCTCCTGATTTGGACGTAGGAAAGACCCTTTGCCGCGGTCATCTTTCGGACGCTTCGATTCTGTCCGAATGCGGAAACCGGCTAACTTGAGTTTTGTTGAAGCTCTTGACTTGGGAACTTGCATGGATCATTGTTTGAAGCTCTTTTGCCTTCTTTTTGCCATTTTGACCTATTTGCTTCCCAAAACCACAATATACAAGAAAATTACCTCTTGGATACAAAATCATTATTATTAGATAAGAAAACATAAAGAAAACCAAGGTAAAAACATGTAAAATATGGATATATCAACTCCCCCAGACTTAGCCTTTTGCTTGTCCTCAAGCAAACTAAGAAAGGAAAAGAGGTTTGAAAACATGAGAACTCTCAATGCATTTTGAAAATCCACGTTAGCTTATGTTTTAGTAATCCACATGAAAAACGGTTTTGGCTTTATGATGAGGAGCATAAGTACTTACATTGAGTTTAGCAGTCATCCCAAAGTAACCCACACTCCATATGACCATCTGGGCTCACCTCCTTTGACTCCTTCAGTTTTTTAAAGGTGTGGTCTCAACTAGGGGATATCGATCAAAGGGTTTATGATCTCTTTCTCATCCTCTTATGCTTAAACACTTGTCTTGGCTCTTGTTTCACCTCTCTCTCTTCTCACTCCTTAAGTCGATTGATCCCTTTTTTAGGGTAGCAAGGTATTTTTTTTTATTCGACTTCTTCTCCTCTTTGTGGAGGTTTTTGATGGATCTTCCATAGACGCGAGTATTGATGGTTGTAGCCACCTAATCCCCGGTTATTTGGATCAATGGGTCTTCCATAGACGCGAGTATTGATGGTGGTTGCCACCTAATCCCCGGTTACTTGGACCTTGATGCTTTTTCTTAAAATTGGAGGGGAGAGAGAGGGGAAACCGAACTCACGTAGACTTTCACTATTTGGTGAGGATGAGGAGTCGTACCCTTTGTATACCAAGCCCCTAACTGAGAAGGTTAAGTTCATTAAGGTGCGGAGTCAAAGGTGGATCCTCCATTGGCTTTTTGAAAATGTGGCCATTTTTGGTAAACCGATCCGCTCAAAGTGTACATTGAGTGAGTGTGTTGCCAAATACTGTTTCAATGGTCACTTAAACATTAGTGTAACATGGTTAGTTTCAAAGAAAAGGTCATAATTCTCGGACAAAATTTTGACTCAATAAAACGACTCAAAGGGAAAAATGAAAAGAAAAGTAAAAAAGAACAAACGTGTTAGTAATCCCCCCAGACTTAACTTGCACCGAGTAATCCCCCCAGACTTCACTTGCACCGTCCCGGTGGAAGCAAATCCAATTAAGAGGGGTGAAAAAGAAAATTGAGTTTGTTGGGAAAGTGTTTCGGATTTTGTTACCAAAGTGTGACCATAGGTCATGAAGAGCGGTTTTGCTTTATTGAGCGACTCCAAGTGTGATATGACAACATAAAATCATTCCTTAGATGTATTTGGTCGGTGAGTTTTAAATCTTAGCGTGTGATTCCGTCCGGTGTGCAGTGTGGTCGTGGAAAGCCCGTGTGTCGGCCAAAAATGAAGGCTGTGGACCACATGACAAACCGTTAAGAATTTTATGAACGGGATTGAAAATTTACCGTCCAATATGATGTTTTAGAGCCGCTGGTGAAGTATGAGGTCAAACGAACGAGCGGGGGTGAGAATTCGTCAGCGGGTGGATTCATTTGCGGGCCGGAAGGTGATGTAAATGGCCGCAGCCGGAACCGTGACAATTCTCTGACCGATCTTGAAATTCCACCGACCAATGATATATTTTATGAGCCGTGGTGGAGTTTCAGGTCAAACAAACGAGCGGTTTGGCAGATTCATTATTTGGTGCCTATCCGGACGATCCGGAGGGGGTGCAATAGACCACAGCCCAAACGGTGATGAATTCCTCGACCGGGCTTGAAAATCCGTCGACCAACCTTATATTTTATTAACACTGGAGAAGTTTGAGGGCAAATGGACCAGCGGTTGAAGACTTCCTTCACAACGTTGTCAAATCAGCTCCGGGAAGAGATTTTTGACCATGCTCGAATTTGGCTTCTCCGTCCCTTGATTTTCTTCTGGAATAGTGAAGTTGAGGCTCCAAGAATCCTTCTCCAGGTGGTGGTATCTCCATGCCGTGGTGTTGGTTTTTGTCGGCCTTAGGTTGCCCGCCATCGACCGGATGAGGTACCTCGTCATATCTCCGGTTCCGTCAATATTTCTCCGTCCTATCTTTTGGATTTGCCGACCAACATGGTGTTGTCGTGTCGCCTGTGAAGTTTGGTGGACTTTGGTGGAGTCGTTTGTGAGATGGGTCGATTGGGTCTTCCGTGTTACCCGTTTGGCCGGGAAAATGCTACCGGACTTGATATCTTCCATTTGACTCGACCGTTTTGTGAATTTCTTCCACCGATTGATCTCCGTGATCCTCCTCTAGGATTCCAATAGGTTGACCGCAATGTTGGTCTCCCGTAACAAGGGCGGGATGAGTGGGTGGGATTTGACCGGCTCATGCAAAACTCCTTTGATGGTCTTCTTTGGCACTTAATCATAAAACATGTTTTTTTTTTTGTGGATTTTATAAAATTCCCAAAAAATTCAAGTTAATAATAAAATCAAAATAAAAGTTAAAAAAGAAAAAAAAGAAACATGGGTTGCCTCCCATAAGCGCTAGTTTAAAGTCTTTATAGCTCGACTCCTTGTGTTCCTTAGGTGTTAGGCAAGTGTGGAGGCTGTAGAAAGCTCCTAGTACTGGATGGCTCCAAGTGCATCTTGTCTTGTAACACTTCTTTTATCAAGTAACCTTGTTGTGTGCCTTCTCCTCCACTTGTGTACCGAAATCTTTTGGATGAGAAACCGGGAGGTGCAGCAACATAATAGGTATCCTTGTCAACATTGGCTAGTGAGATTCTCCTGTTTGGCCAATCCATAATTGCTCCGGCTGTTGCTAAGAAGGATCTCCCAAGTAGAAGGGCTTGGTCGTCCGGATCCTCCATAGTAACAACATAGAAATCGGCCGGGATGATGCAATCTTCAAAGGAAAGTTGAACATCTCTTACCTTGCCAAGTGGTTTGAATGAAGAGCTGTTGGCAAGCTTTATGCCCATGTTGGTCCGCTCCATGGTCTCGATCAATCCCAAACTTCTTGCTATCACAGCCGGCATGAGGTTCACGCTTGAACCGGAATCACACAATGCATCATCAAAGAATTTGCCGTTGATAGAGCAATGTATAAGGAAGTAACCTGGGTCATGAAGCTTGTGTAGTGTCCTTGGCTCTTTGTATCTCTTTTCCACAAGATGTTTCAAGTCATTGATTGATTCCTTGAATTGCTCTTGCCCTTCCACCAACATCACCATGGTTGAGTAAAGCTCCTTCTCTCTTTGGTTAACCTCCGATGCTCTCTTCTTGGCTTGGTGAGCCACAAGTGAGATTGAGTTGAGGCTTAGGGTTGTACCGTTGAGGTTATCTTCTAGGCCGGCGATCTTCTCATCAAGGTGGTTATCCATCTCCTTTGAATTCATGTTCAAGTCTCGGATTGCCTTGGTGTTGCCTCCGAGGGTTGCGGCTTGTTCTTTTATCTCTCCTTTCACTTCAAAACACCTTGTTTCGACTCTCTCCACTTGGTCAGAGAGGTTTCCGAACTTTCTATCAAGGTCATGCTTTAGAAACTCTAACCTTGTCTCAAGACTTTGGCTAGACTTTCTTTGGATTTCCATGAAGTCTTCTATCATGGCCTTGAGATTGTCGTCTCTCCGCCGATTAAGTGCGTGCTCTTGGTATGTGGGAAGGTCGGGGCGTGGACGGTGGTGATGATGAGGTGGCTGGTGAGGTCGGCCTTGATAAACCGGTGATCGGTTTTGATGATAGTGATGATGTTCTTCTCGGCTAGTCTCGGCAAAGAGCGGATGGTGGAAATTTGGCGGGATTGGCATTGGGATGAAGTCTCCGGCCGAATTTGAATCATGTGGCCGCCTTTGGACTTCATGGGGGAGAGGTTTTCTCCTTCCAAAGTTGTTACTCATGCTTGAGTGATGGCTCATCCTCAAAGTACCTAAGGAACATAAGTGAAACAAAATTGCAAAAGTTAGTAAACATGAAACAAAAGATCTAGTCTTAAATTTTAATCTCATAAACGTGTAAGTGCAATGCATTCCCCGACAACGGCGCCAAAAACTTGATGTGTGCCAGACATGGGTGTGGTATATATGCAAGTAATAAAAACCCTAAGCTAAACATGGTTGCAAGTGCACAACATGTTGTTGTAGTACTTAGGGGTCGATCCACAAGAGAATGCGAATTACACACTACACATTTGTAAAGATTTGGTTAAGCTAAATCAATAATATGCAAGGGGTTTTGTGTTTTTGTTTTATATGGGAAAACTAAATAACAAATGCAACTATACAAACACCATTATTGAACAAAGGACAATCCGCAAAAGACATAAGCCAAATCAATTGAAAAGTTGTTAAATCCGATTTCTATGAACTCAAAACACTAAGATGTGGTCATCCCACTTTCGTGGCTCCGACCACCTGTGTTTCTTAAACCAATGGACTCAGATTTCACATGGTCATTGAAGAGTGAAACATGCAATAAAATCGAGTAGTGATTGTTCACAAAACTCCTTAGGTCTACTTTCATAGCCTAAGACGATTTGCCCATCAAATATTAGGATCGGAGATATAACAAGCTTTTGGAGAGTATATCAACCTTGGATCAAGTCGCTAGTTAGCTACTCTAGCAACAAGCTTTAGGTATGAATAAAGTTGGTGAACCATAAGGTTTCCCTTTCTTTAACAACCGATTCTTGATGGCTTATCATGTCATGTCTTCTTTGAAAGATCCATGATTCAATAACGAGTCTAAGGGAGTAGAGAGGATCTCATGGTTCTAGGGAAAGAAGGCGGAGTGATAGAGATCAAGCCGCCGCTCTCCCCTAGAGAGAAACCTCTAAAACCCTAGACTAGAAGCTAAAACATGCGAGTATGTACAAAATGCAAAAGAAAAAAAAGAACAAGGAGACCACCTAAGTGGCTCCGGTTTATTGACTGAAAGAAGAAGAGAGTTGTGTCTATTGATTCGTGATTCTCATACAAGAGGCTAAAAGCAAGTATATATAGTTGAGGGGAGGCTAGGTCGGCTGAGTTAATGCGCAAAGGGGAAGAGGAAACTTTCCATTTCTTCTCCCCGCGTGAACTTGCTCTCCAAGTCTTGAATGAGGCGCGGAAGCCAGCTTCTTTTCGCGTGTAGAGTTGTGGGCTTGAGTCATGATGAGGTTTAGGCTTGGCCCGAAGTGATCCCGGTCCATTTGGCTCATCCAAGCTCCATGGGCTTCACTTACTCGCCAGACGGACTTGTCTTGGGAGAAAAAGATCCTAGGCCGCTTTTCTGCTCCAAATAGCCCAATTCCACTTCGTCGCGACGCATGACTCATTTATCTATCTTTCCATATAAAGATCTCCTGATTTGGACGTAGGAAAGACCCTTTTCCGCGGTCATCTTTCGGACGCTTCGATTCTGTCCGAATGCGGAAACCGGCTAAGTTGAGTTTTGTTGAAGCTCTTGACTTGGGAACTTACATGGATCATTGTTTGAAGCTCTTTTGCCTTCTTTTTGCCATTTTGACCTATTTGCTTCCCAAAACCACAATATACAAGAAAACTACCTCTTGGATACAAAATCATTATTATTAGATAAGAAAACATAAAGAAAACCAAGGTAAAAACATGTAAAATATGGATATATCACTAATTTAGATCTTTCCACTTCCGTGGCTCCGACCATTATGTTGATCTATCTAATCGCTAAACTTTCGGTATGTCCTTAGATAATTAAACAAGCATTAATTCGATCAAGTCTCAATTGTTCACAACCTCTAGTAAATCAACTTCCGCAGTCTAAGAGAGATTGCCCACCAAATACTAGTTTAGGCGAATGATTCATCACTTCCGTGGCTCAAATCTACCTAGGATCATATGTTGATTGGCCAGATCAACACCAAGCAATGAACACAAGCAGAGGTGCAGAGTTTATGTAAACCCTAATTCTATATATTGATTATCAAGCAAGCATGAACACTATCGTTTGATCTCCTATCACTTAACAAGGTAACTACTCAGACATAGAGAAGGAAATCGAATTCATGTTCATAAGAACAGAGATCCGAGATCCTCTCTTGAAGGAGACAAAGAAAGCGAAAACTATAAGAACTTTTATTGAAAATAATATGTTTTGTATCTCTATGTGTGGCTCTCTCTTTTACATGGCTAAAAAGATGTATTTATAATGCTTCAGAAGCTGAAGGGCGGCTTGACCTAGGTCTTGGTCGAAACATAAGAGGCGGTGTAAGTTTGGGCTTGAAAACGTGCAAAACGGGCTTTGGAAATGAGCCGTGTCGAGCGGGATACGTCGTGGTCGAGCGGGGCGGTCGACCGGTCGGTCGGGATGGTGTTCGGGTCGAGCTGGCGGTCGAGCGGTCGCACGGGATAGCGGTCGGGCGCGCACGGGATGGTGAAAAAGAGGTCGGGTCAGACGAGGGCCATGGAGTCCCTGTCCGACCGGCTTGGTCAAGCGGCCTTGATGATGTCCGGTTTTCGGCTCTTTTGACACTCTTCAGTAAAACAATCATATCTCCCATTCTACATGGCCAAATTGCATGATTCCAATTGCGTTGGAAATCTAACTCACGTAGGCATCGCGGAAAACTGGTTTTGGGGAAATCCATTGAGTATAATGGTTTTGGGGCTCCTCCAAAGTTAATGATAGTGCATGAGGCTGCTTTGAGGACATTTTCCTTTGTTTTGCTCCGAATTGCATCTTTTGACCTGAAATGACTCTTGGCACTATATATGCATAAAAACTACATTTTAAAGCAAAAAGCCACGGTAAAACCATGCATAAAGTATATAAAAACGATGTAAAAAGGGAGTAAAATAGAGGTATATCAATACAAGGCCCTGGGTCGAAAATCGCCATTCACGTTACGCATAAGGGATAGCCCGATTGAAAGAAAGATCAGGCGAGAAAGAGAGAAAGACCGCGAGAAGGAGATTGGAGGTCGAGCGGTTATAGTCCGGCGACCGACCAGAGATGGGAGATCCTGACAAGACTCCGACCAAGAAGAGCGATAAGGCGTAGGAGAAGAAGGCTCCCAAAACCCCGGATCCGCCCACTAATGTATGAAGTTGGACCGGCGTGATCGGCGAGCATGGGCTGGTCGGATTAGTCCGGTCAGTTCAGGGATCCGATCATGGCACGACCATTTCCTTCTTACGTTCAATTATATATTTATGTACTTCAAGTATTCTGTTCTATGGTCGGGTTAAGGAGAGTGATCGATCGGAATGATCCCTCGCTCGTTCTTGATCAAACCATAGCTGGGACGGTTGGTCACCGAACGGTGATCCAACCGGGCCGAACGATTCTATCAATCGGTGATCGGTTAGAACATGAGTTCGGGTTTAACGGTTGATCACTGGACGGTTGATCAACCGCACATTAAACGGGTGCGACGACCGGGTGAAGGGGTGCGATCGTCTGTGCGGTCGTATAGGTCTTCTGGGGCGATAGGCCGGTGGATCGATACTGTCCGCCGAACGATCAGCGTACAGGAACCGATGGAGCGGTCAACCGTCCCAAAAAATGCGATTCGTCCCGAACGGTTAAGGCGTGTTTTGGTCGACGCCGAACATGCAACTCCACCATTCCAATGCGGTTAGCGATGATATGACCGATCAACGGAATTGATACGATCGGTCATGTCCGGATGTAGATAGGAATGATCGGCCCGGAATTTATATGGTCAATCATGAGCAGTTAGAAATGGTTGCGATAGGTTGCGGTTATGATTTACTTAGCCGATAGAATCATGGTTCGGCGGGTGACTTAGGAATTGGTCGGATTTACTAAGGCTCGACTGGAAACCTCATGGTTGGGTCACGGTTAAGTATATCTCGACTAAATGGTAGTTTCTGTGGGGATTAAAGGAATTTACGGTTCATGAGCATGTAGTTCGATATATTACATATTCGGCTCAATTGATAGAACTAGAGAACTCATGTCTCTTTGTTGTTTCAGGGAAAGATGGTGATCGTGATAAAGTCTAGGTGCGCGAGACCGGTTGCTGTGCGGATGTGTGGTGTATTAGACTGTATTGATAGGATCGAACACTTGTAATAGCTCATAGCAAACTCACTTGTTGTATCGAATCTTTTATCATATTAATAAGGAATACAGTTTGACTCTAACTTGTTTTACATATAGACTCTATACTTGTGAATCTCAGAATGATCGGATATAAATGAATATTGTTTAAGGAATGGGCCCTTAAAAGGAACATGGTTGATCGGAACACTTAGTGGTTCGATTGGAGGCAAACCTCACGGCTTAGTAGCCGGGATGGGTTGTTTCAGTTTGCTTGAGGGCAAGCAAAAGGCTAAGTCTGGGGGAGTTGATATCACCATATTTTACATGTTCTTACTTAATATTTATTTATGTTTTTAAGTATTTCCAATAAGATCTCTTGTATTTAGAGGTTGTTTTCTTGTATTTGTGGGATTTAGAGTCTTTGTAGGTTAAAATATCAAAAAGGATACAAAAAATAGCAAAAGAGCCTCAAACCATGATCCATGCAAGTTTCCAAGTCAAGAGCATCAATAATACTCCAAGTGTCCAACTCTCGCTATCAGACAGAACCGAAGTACCAGAAGTTTGGCCGCTAACGGAGGTCTCCCCGACGTCCAAAAATTATGCTCTTGGTCTTGTTGGATAGATAATGGAGTCATGCATCGCGGTGAAGTAGAATTACTTTTTTTGGAGCTCCCATCAGGGAGATACACCCGTTTTACTGAGACATGTCCGTGTGGCGAGAAGATGAATCCCACAAGAAGATTTGGTGTATCCCATGAACCGGACCACTGCAGATAGGCCTTGGCTCACTTAAACAGAGGCCTAGATTGTTCTTGGTGGTTTCCTTGGCGAAATCCTGGCCCATACGCGACGTAAAACATGAAGCCCGGCTCATCGGAAAGTTTCATACCCTACTCGACCGTCATCCTATATATACATGTGTTTAGCCTCTGCAGAAGGAGTCTTGGGAGAGTCTCGTGCAAGAGGAGAACGGCCGTCAGCGAGGAGAAGAAGCCCTAGGAGCTCGCCATCAAGGAAGAGAAGAAGGAGGTGCCGCTCAAGTCTTGCACTTGCTCAAGAACTTTCTTTTTCATATTTTCCTTTTCTTTTCTTTTCATCTTTGTACTCGAGATCCGAGAGTCAAAGGGAGATCCGACTTTGTTTCTTCAATAGAGAGGCTTTCTTCATCCCTTATCTCTTTTAATACTTGCTTAATGTCTTCAACTATGTTTTGCTTGCTTGTTTGCATTATGGCCGAGTAGATCTCTCGTTAGGCCGAAGAGATCTATGGTTGCTTTGATGGATTGATTATATGGTTGCATAAAACGGGATTTTAACTAATGGATCTTCACCTTTACTTGAACATAATGCATGATTGCTCTACCGTACATCTAGTAATCTGATCTTAGGGAGATAGAAGCACGACAGCACTGAATCTAGCTCCCGAAACTAGTATTTGGTGAGAAATGGGTCATAACCATCGAAAGTTGAGTTATGGACCATTGTGAACAATTGAATCTTGAACACCTTTAATGCAAGTTTTCAACTTGTAATAACCAACGAAACCTGAGTCTATTAAGTTGATTAAACATAGTGGTTGGAGCCACGAAAGTGGAAAGACTATACCTGAGTGATTTGAGTTCAAAACGGCTTATAATAATATCCCAATGCAATTATCTTTTCATCACATGCTTCCTATGATTTTCCTTTGCCTAACTTCTAGTTTCATTTGTTTTACAACCTTACTAACTTTCTGATTTTGTTTCTTTTGTGTTTTTAGGTTCCCATCATCCATAACAACTAGTCTTGTTCTAGCTCGCTATCAATCTTCTAAGGTGTGAAGTGAGAATTTTTCTCCTTGTGTTCGACCCTGACTACAACAAGGCTGTACACTTGCAGCTATACACTAGTTGCAACTCTAAACCTCTTAACCAAATCATCTTCGTCACTGAGTTTAACAACTTTAAAACTCGAGTGTCGGAAATGTTTCTTGGCACCATGTACACGAATCACCCAAACAACATTCTCTTCTAAACCAAACAGCTCAGACGGAATTTCACCTTGACAGTTGAACTACAAAAAGAAAATGACATATACGTTGTTGCTTAATATGTGAATCGTGTATATATAAAACAAAATGTAACAATCTCTTCTAAAAATAGATAACGGACCTCCAGTTGTTGTTCAAGTAACTCATAGACAGATTTATGAAGTAGCTGGATAACTTCCCTATCAAATAATAGGAAAGATGTGGTCGACGTGTGATCAGCTACTCTAACATGAACACAGTACCTCAAGACAAAGTTTTAAAAGATCAGAGATAGACTTTATGCCACTACAACGACCACAATGATTAGCACAAGTTTTAATGATTACCTTCAACTGGTACTGGTTTCTTGCTTGTTGCATGTGTTGCATGAATACTTCCCTTCCTCAATTTCTTCTTTGTCTGGATTGAAACATGGAGTAGCTTTGCCAAAACAACCATTGCAGCCAACATAGTACCATGGAAATTGCTCTTCATATGTTATAATCTCTGCAAAAGTAACACATGTACTTTCCTAAAACAATAAAAAATGTTAAAGTAAGATTTGTTAAATTTATAAAATTTATCAATTCACTCACTCATTTATAGTGAATTTTGTTACCTCAGTAGATGATGTAAATGTTTCAACCGTTTTCCAGCTGTGTAAAGGAAATGAGTCGATTGTGCTTTTCCCTGAACTGTGTTGCCTCATTGGAGTGTGTATCAATGAGACTGCATTATCACTCTTGGAATCCTGCATCGAAAAGCAATACATAATTTAGAAAGTAGTTGTGCTAAGAGATTCATATGATTAAATTAATTTTTTAAAAAACAAACACGAAGATTAACTTGCATTGATTTAAATAACGCAATCTCTTCTAGCTCTTCATTGAAGAATACCTCTATTTTGTACGCTTTTAATACGGTTTTACTATGTTTTTTATAAGGTTTTCAAAGGCTTTTTGATCTAAAAGTCTAAACAGGTCGAAAGATGCATTTTGGAGCAAAACCACAGGATTTGGACTTTATACCTCTCCGCAACACAGCATCAACTTTGAAGGAGCCTTAAAAATATTCTACTCAATGGATTTCACCAAAGCCAGTTCACCGCGATGTCTACGTGAGTTAGCTTTGCAATGCAACTGGAATCACTCAGTTTGGCCGAGTAGAATTGGAGATATGACGATTATAGTGAAGACATATACGAAAGAGCTTTATCGGACTGCATCAGTGCATCAAACGGGAAGCAATGGCATGGACCCTCAAACCCCTTATGGTTTCATTCCTGACGTGAAGGTACGACTTGGGAACTGTTCTATACCTACTGACTTTCAAATAGTGGAAATGAGAGAAAGTAGCCATAGACCACTCATCCTTGGCACCCCTTTTCTATCAACCGTTGGAGCCATTTTCGATTTTCCAAATCAAAGGATCTCTTTCAACAAGGTGAATAAGGACATGTTTTTCCCTATGTGTTCAACAAAGAAACCATCCGTTGACATGGTACAAGAGAATAAGATCATCCCCAAACCTCCAGAAAAAGAAGAAAGAATCACCTCCAGCTTACCTAGTAAGGACCTTGCTCACCAGCCCAAGCAAATCGCCCTAAAAGCGAAATCTAAGACTAAGGCATCACCTAAACATCCACCCAAAGGATCGATCAAAGATAAGCTCGGGATGGAGACCACAAAGAAGGCAAAGCAATCTAAGGCCTTTGCAAAAGTTAGGATTCTTCTCCAAGAAGAGCTGAATGATGAAAGCATGGAAGGTTTCAAAGAAAAGTTTGCCAACACTGATGCGTTGGGTTTTATGCTTCAAACTACTACAATTTATAACCCAACTTGGTAGAGCTGCAAGTGCACAGCCGTGGTAAGTCGGGGTCGAACACAAGGAAGAGTGATCTCGTTTCAAGTTTATGTTGAGTGATGAGTAGCTAGAACGAAGAATATGAGTGTGGGGTGATCTAAAATCAAAAGAAAACAATGCAAATAAGTAGATGAGGTTGTAAACAAGATGAGAAAGGTGTTAGGCAAAGGATAATCAATGGAAACATTCAATGAATTGACAAGATTGCATGGGATAAATTATAGACCGTCTTGAACTCACAACACTAAGGTATAGCCTTTCCACTTTCGTGGCTCCGACCACTATGCTTAAACAACCTAATAGACTCAACTTTCGATGGTTATTACAAGTTATAAGCATGCATTAATCAATTTTCAAGTTGTGATTGTTCACTAAGTTCCTTAGGTCGACTTTTGGAAGCGTAAGACACTTAGCTCACCAAATACTAGTTTCGGCAATACAACAAGCTTTTGGAGAGTGTATCAACCTAGAATCAAGTTGTTTAGGCGCGCTTTCCTAACAACAAGCATTAAGAACAAGCAAAGATGAAGAACCAAAAGAGTAAATCCTGTTTTATGCAATCAAACAAGTCAAATCATGTCAAGAGTCCATCGATCTCCCTCGGCCTAACGAGGGGATCTACTCGGACATACTAAGATCAAGCAAGCAAGGCGAGATTGATATCATTATGCAAGTATGAAAAGAGATAAGGGATTGAAAGAGGCTTCTCTGATGAAGAACAAGTCGAATCCCTTGATAACTTTCGATCCAAAGTACAAAAGAGAAAAGGAAAAGATAGATATGTAAACAATCAGATGCGAGTGCAATGAGTTGAGCGGCGCCTCCTTCTTCCTTCTGGACGGCGCACCACCTAGGGCTTCTCTTCCTTGACGGCTACTCTCTCTCTTGCACAGACACTCGCGTCTCTCCCCCTTCAAAGGCTAAAAACAATGTATTGATAGGCTTGAAGTCGCTAGGGTTATGATGTGCTGAAAAAGGAAACTTTCCGGTTAACCGGCCTTGATGATTTGCGACGTGATTGGACCGGGTTCAGGACAAGTAAACCACCAAAAGCAAGCTGAGCTTGTGTTAAGTCGAGACAGGGTCCATGCCGCGGAATCCCGGGCTGTTTGTGGCGCCTAGTATCCATGGGCTTCGTTTGCTCGCCTGGCGAACACGTCTTGGGAGAAAACGATTTTCTCCCTGATGGTTGATCCAAATGGCTTGAATCCACTTCTACGTGATGCATGACTCAAATATCTATCCATCAATACCAAGATCATGATTTTTGGACGACGGGAAGACCCCTTGCCGCGGTTATCTTTCGGATGCTCCGGTTCTGTCCAAATGTGAGAATCGGACAAATGAAGTTATATTGATGCTCTTGACTTGGAAACTTTCATGGATCATGGTTTGAGGCTCTTTTGCTCCTTTTTGGATCCTTTTTGATGTTTTACCCTGTTAAGACTCCAAAACCAACAAATACAAGAAAACTACCTCTAAAGGCATAAAACCTTATTGAAAATACTTGAAAATATAGATAAATACTAAGTAAAATCATGCAAAATATGGATATATCAACTCCCACAGACTTATATTTTGCTTGTCCCCAAGCAAACTAAGCATGGAAAAGAGGTTTGAAAACATGAGAACTCTTAAATCCTTTTGGAAATCCATGTTGACCTTTGTTTTAGTAATCCACACAAATCAGCAGCGGCATTGAGAATTAAGAACAAGGAAGTACATACCATGAGGTTTGCAATCGTCCCAAGGCAATCCACTTCTCTTTAGGCCATCCAAATTCGCCACCTTTGACTCCTTTAGTTTCTAAAGGTGTGGTCTCAACTAGGGAGTATCGATCAAAGGGGTTATAGACTCTTACCCATCCTCTTTTTATAAAACACATGTCTTGGCTCTTGTTTCACCTCTCTCTCTTCTCACTTCTTAAGTCGATTCATCCCTTATTTAGGGTAGCAACGTATTTTTTATTCGACTTCTTCTCCTTTTTGTGGAGGTTTTTGATGGATCTTCCATAGACGCGAGTATTGATGGTTGTAGCCACCTAATCCCCGGTTACTTGGATCAAAAGGTCTTCCATAGACACGAGTATTGATGGTGGTTGCCACCTAATCCCCGGTTACTTGGACCTTGGTGCTTTTTCTTAAATTTGAAGGGGAGAGAGAGGGGAAACCGAACTCACATAGACTTTCACTATTTGGTGAGGATGAGGAGTCGTGCCCTTTGCAAAACCAAGCCCCTAGCCGAGAAGGTTAAGTTCATTAAGGTGCGTAGTCAAAGATGTATCCTTCTTAAGCCCTTGGAGACGTAGACATTTTTGGTTGATCGATCCAGTCATGGTGCACATGTAATGAAGTAAACTGCCAAATACTGATCAATGGTCACTTAAACACAAGCACAACAATGGTTAGGTCCAAGATAAAGTCATAATTCTCGACAAAAGTTTTGACTCAATAAAAACGACTCGATAAAATGAAACAATGCAAAACAAAAATGCCAAAATGAACAAACTTATTAGTATAATCCCCCCCCCCCCCCCCCCCCCCTCCCAGACTTAACTTGCACCGTCCCGGTGTAAGAAAAATCAGATTAATAGAGGTAAAATATGTAATAAATTTGAAAAGGGAAAGTTTAGGATGATGTTACCAAGTGATGACCAGTTTTAATGAAGATCAGTGTCGGATAACTGAATAGATCAGTTTCCTGGCATGATTCTCGCCGGTTGGCGTTTTGGTCGAGTTGGGCTCATTTGGTCAACCCGAGAAGAGTGCCATGAACCACAGCTCAAACCGTGAAGATTTTACTGACCCATATTGAAATTGCATCGACCAACCTCATGTTTTAGGAACACTGGTGAAGTTTGGGGTCAAACGAATGAGCGATTTGGCAGATTCTTCATTTGGTGGTCCATTCGGTCGACCGGATCATAGTGCAATAGACCACAGCTCGAATGATGAAGAATTCTCTGACCTATCTTGAAATTCCATCGACCAACCCCATATTTTATGGGCACTGGTGAAGTTTTGTAACATCCGCGAACCAGAAAATTGTTTTAGAAGTGGTATCGGACGACATTAGGGATTCGGGAGCCGATTACATACGCTCTTTGAGGTGTGAATTGAGGATTGATTGTACATGTTCTTGTTTGATTGTTGTACAATTGGTTTAAGGTTCAATCGTCTCGAAGAAAATGTGTAAAAAGCCCCTAAATGCTTAGTGTCGATCAACACCTAAGGGGTGTGTCGATCGACACCGGTTTGAGGAATCAATTCCGGTTTAAGTCGATTGCGCGTTTGATTGTGGTTTGAGTTGGTATGGTCGATGGGTGTCGACCGACACCAAGGGAGGGTGTCGATCGACACCGGTTATTGGAAAATCGACAGGTTTGATTTAAGTCGGCTGGTTTTGTTCCGGTTAAGGGTTTGGAAGCCCTAGGTCGCGAATAAAAGCCTGTAGCCGCGTGAAAAGTCACTTTTTCGAGAAAGAAAAGTTCCAGAGGCGTTTTTGAGTGAAGGAGGTGATTTCCAGAGAGTTTTGTGGAGTTTCTGAGCTAGATCGGTTGCTGTTCATCCATGTTCTTCTCCTTTCCTTCCTTTCAATCCCTTTCAAGGTGAGTGCGTGACTGTAGGTCCGTTAATCATTAGAGATTGTTTGATTTCGAGTTTTGTATTGTGTTCTTGAGTTGTTTATACTGGAAATCGTGTTTTGGATGGATTGGGGCGTTGAAAACCCTTCGATTGTGAGTTTGAGTTATCCTATGCGTTGTTTTGTACCTTTTGGTGTCTGGGCGTCGAGCTGGTGTCGACCGACACTCGATGGGTGTCGATCGACACTCAAAAGACTAGCGTCGATCGACACTCTTGAGGTGTCGGTCGACACTGGTCTGGGAGGTCAGGAAACGTGGGTGTATCCTGACATGGAGGTTTATGTTATTGATTATTGTTCTTGTTGTTGATTATTGTTGATGTGTTGTCTAGTGTTTGACGTACTTGGCCTGTAGGCAGGATGATCCACTCACTAAGTATTTATGATAATACTTACGCATCTCTATTCCAATGTGATGCAGGTAACAGCAATGTTCTTCCGCGGAAAGAGACGGAGAGAAGAGGATGATGAGACTAGGAATTTGATTTTGGCCATCTTGTTGTGGCTAGCAAGGAACTCGTTTCTAGGGTGTTAGTTTTATTTTTATGATGTAGCAAACCTGGTGTTTAGGTTGCTAGATTTTATTATTGGTTTTTGTTGGTTATTGGTTTATTTGTTGAACGGTTTATTTATGATTTAATATTATTGATTTCTTCCGAGAATTTCCGCATTGATAATTTAAATAAAATAAAATAAAAGCTTGGTTGTTTCATTTTGGTATCAGAGCGAATACGGTTTTAGGACTGTTAGTATTGAGTGGATTGGACTATGTGTTTAATTGATTATGTGAGTTAGTCAGTTAGTAGTTTAGTCTCATCCTCTCGGTCTTCCAGTTTTCCGCGGTAAGTGAGTTGGATATTTTGTGCTCTGTTTTATGTTTGTGTGCTGACTTTGCTCATTTTATGTACTTGGTGGAAGTGCAGAGAGATGGATGCAGGTCGTGGTCGTGGCCGTGGTCGTGGTCGTGGCCGTGGTCGTGGTCGCGGTGGAGCTCGTGGGTGCAGAGGTGCTGGTCGTGGTGGACGAGCAGCAGGTCGTGGAGGTCGGGCTGCTGGGCGTGGTTTTCCAGAGGCTGAGGTTTTAGTGGAGAGTGCAGCACCGAGTGTGGCGACGGCGTCAGTTACTCAGTCAGTTTCGTTGGCCGGTGGGGCTAACTCTGGTGCCGGTGGTGGCGCAGGAGCAGGAGCAGTTCCCGGTGGGGGCGCGGCTCTAGCTCAGGGAGATATGATAGTGGGGCTACTGACGCAGTTGTTGGCACGTCTTCCACAGGCAGTTCCACAGCAGGCTCCGGCTGCACCTCCAGCGGCCGGGGCACAGGTTGGTGCTGGTTTTGTTGAGCAGCAGGAGGCTGCGGGGCAGCAGGGTGCTGCGGTTGGGCATTCACCTTATCGCGAGATGATGAGGGAGATGCAGAGAATTGGCACGCCGATGTTTGAGGGCGGTGTCACTCCAGAGCAGGCTGACGAGTGGCGTCAGAGGTTAGAGCGGAACTTCGATTCAGTTCGTTGTCCAGAGCAGTTTCTGGTTGAGTTGGCAGTGCACTACCTTGGAGGTGATGCACATCTGTGGTGGAGGTCTGTTAGGACCCGGAGAGCGGTATGGACTTGGGTCGAATTCGTCGAGGAGTTCAACCACAAGTTTTTCCCGCAGGAGGCTCGTGACAGACTGCAGTTGAGGTTCTTGGACTTGACTCAGGGTGAGAGGTCTGTTCGGGAGTACGATGCAGAGTTCTGCAGATTGGTGGTTCACACTGGTGGTGAGCTGGTGAGTGAGCGGGCTTTGATGTCGAGGTTTCTTCAGGGACTTCGGAGGAACATCAGGAATCAGTGCAGAGGTGGTATGTACCACACGAGAGCTGGTTTAGTGGAGTTGGCAGCTTCCATTGAGGAGGATTTGCGTGAGCCGGTGAGTTCAGCAGTTGTACCAGCTGCAGTTGCTTCTGCTACCCATCCTAGGGGCCAGCAGCAGCAGCAGCAGCGTAGGGGTTTCAGTTCTGGTCATGGCAGGGGCGGCAAGCCTGCGCAGGGCCAGAAGAGGAGAGCAGAGGAGATATCTGCTAGTAGCCAGAGTGCGGGTGGTTGCTTTGGTTTTGGGAGTTTGGATCACAGAGTTGCTGTTTGCCCCAAGAGGGCGGGATCCAGAGATTCGTCGGTGTGCTTCTATTGCAGGGAGCAGGGGCATATCAAGCCGATGTGTCCCAAGTTACAGCAGAGGTCAGTGGTAGCGGTTCAGCCATTGGCTATTCAGTCAGCAACTCAGATTGCAGCGTTGCAGTCAGGTGGAACGCCGCGGGTGTATACTCCGGCAGAGTTGGGCCAGACCAGTCAGTCAGGCCAGATCACAGGTAAAATCTTTGACTCAGACTTGTAAATTCTTAAAGGTAGAATTTTGGTGTTGTCTGTTTCTTTTATTTTACCGTGATAGAGTTTAGGGGTTCTCAACACTTGTGGAATTGTGTAGGGACCTTGTTAGTTGGCGGATTTGAGTCTCACGTGTTGTTTGACTCGGGAGCATCTAACTTGAAACAACCAATCTTTTTTTTTTTTAAATAATTATCAATGCGGAAATTCTCGAAAGAAATCAATAATATTAAATCATAAATAAACCGTTCAACAAATAACCAATAACCAATAAAACCAATAAAGAATAAGCAACTTAAACACCAGGTTTGCTACATTATTAAAATAAAACTAGCACCCTAAATGGAGCCTCCTTCATGTTCAGTCTCAAAACACGGATCTTCTCCGTCGTCTCCTGAACAAAAGTAGCTCCAAACATGCTGCGCTCCCCCACTTGGGTCCAGCATAACGATGTCCAGCATGGCCTCCCATACAAAGCCTCAAATGGAGCCATGCCAATACTAGACTCAAACCTGTTCTTATAGGCAAACTCTGCCAAACACAGATGATCAGCCCAATGACCACCCCAATCCAACACACACATCCTCAGCAAATCCTTCAAAGTCTGAATAGTCCTCTCTGACTGCCCATCTGTCTGCGGATGATACGCTGTACTCGTATGCACCTTGGTGCCCATCTCAGTCTGAAATGCCCTCCAAAACTCTGAAGCAAACCTCGGATCTCTATCCGACACAATACTGGCTGGCACTCCATGCAGCCTCACAATCTCTCGCACAAACTTCCTAGCCAAGACAACCGCTCCATCTGTCTTCTTGATGGCCAAGAAATGTGCTGACTTGGTCAAGCGATCCACAATGACCCAATTAGCATCGAATGTCCGTGAGATAGGCAATCCCACAACAAAATCCATAGTGATCATGTCCCACTTCTCTGGAATGGGCAAACTCTGCAAAAGACCACTAGGCACCTGATGCTTTACCTTGACCAAAGAACAAGTGTTGCACCTCGCAACCCAATCTGCCACATCTCTCTTCATCCCAACCCAATGATAATACCGTTTGAGGTCACGGTACATCTTGGTCGCACCCGGATGAATCGAAAACTTGCTCGAATGAGCCTCTCTCAAAACCTCCTGTCTCAACTCCACGTCCTTGGGCACACAAACTCGCCCACGAACCAAGATAGTTCCATTCGAAGAGACCTGATACTCAGAACCAGCCGCCTGCGAAGCATCAACCAAACTCTGATCACTCTGCTGAGCCACTCTGATCCTACTGAGTAAATCTGCCTGATCAGCTGCCTCCAAACCCAAAGGCTCCTCTGAAATAGCACAAAGACGCAATGTACTAATCTCGCTGACCAAAGCCTCAACACCACACTCTCTAGCTGAATCAACCCTCCGTCGACTCAAAGCATCTGCCACTAAGTTGGCCTTGCCTGGATGATAAATAATATCCATGTCATAGTCTGCCAGAAACTCCACCCAACGCGTCTGCCTCGCATTCAGCAAAGGCTGAGTAAAGATATGCTGTAGACTCTTGTGATCTGTGAAGATCTGCACTCTACCACCATAAAGATAAGACCTCCAAATCTCGAGTGCAAAAACCACTGCTCCTAACTCAAGATCATGCGTAGGACGGTTACGCTCACTGCCCTGCAACTGCCTCAAAGCGTAGGCAATCACTCTGCCCTCCTGCATCAAAACAAAACCAAGACCAACTCCTGAAGCATCTGTGTACACTACATATGGCTTCCCCGGATCAGGTAATGCCAACACTGGTGTACTATTCAACATCTCCTTGAGCTTCTCAAAGCTCTCCTCGCACTCATGCGACCACACAAACGGCACATCCTTGCTAGTCAACCTCGTCATCGGCTGAGACATACTCGCAAACCCTTTGACAAACCTCCTGTAGTAGCCTGCTAAACCCATAAAACTCCTGATCTCGGTAGCACTACTCCGTCTAGGCCAATCCCTGATAGCCTCAATCTTAGCCGGATCCACAGAAACTCCCTCTGCAGAAACAATGTGGCCAAGAAAACCCATATCTCTCTGCCAAAAGCTACACTTGCTCAACTTAGCAAACAGCTTATGCTCTCGAAGCTTCTCCAAAACAAGCCTCAAATGCGTCGCATGCTCCTCTGGACTCCTTGAATACACCAAAATATCATCTATGAAAATGATGACAAACACATCCTGAAACTCCCTGAACACGTCGTTCATCAATCTCATGAAAGCTGCCGGCGCATTAGTCAAACCAAAAGGCATGACCACAAACTCAAAATGCCCATACCTCGTCCGAAAAGTTGTCTTCCGAACATCTGTCTCATCTATCGGAATCTGGTGATATCCTGATGCCAAGTCAATCTTGGAGAACCAAGTAGCACCTCTCAACTGATCCAATAACTCATCGATCTTCGGAAGTGGGTACCTGTTCTTCACTGTGACTCGGTTAAGTCCCCGGTAATCAATGCACAACCGAAAACTGCCATCCTTCTTCTTCACAAACAACACTGGTGCTCCCCACGGCAAAACACTAGGTCTGATGAACCCTTTACTCAAAAGGTCCTCTAGCTGCTTCTTCAGCTCTGCCATCTCTGCTGGTGCCATCCTGTAAGGTGTCTTCGATATCGGAGCTATCCCGGGCTCTAACTCAATCGTGAAAGGATCTGACCGAGATGGTGGCAATCCCTTCAACGACCGAAACACATCCTCGAAATCCTGGACCACCTGAATATCCTGCAAAACCACCTCACCACTGGACTCTGTCATAGTAATCGTCGCCAAATAGGCTTCACAGCCCCGTTCTAACAACTGCTCTGCCTGAATAGCTGAGATCACTATACTCCCTGAAGTCGGTCTCACTCCCTGATAAACCAACTTCCCTGCATCCTGCTCAAACACCACTCTACCTCTGTAGCAATCCAGATGAACTCGGTAAGAAGATAACCAATCCATCCCAAAAATCATGTCATACAGCTCCACTGGACTGATGACTAAATCCGCTGGCATAGACTGCCCCGCAATCTGCACATCCACTGCTCTAGCTCTGCCCGAAGTAGCCAGAAAACCACCACCGGCCACCTTGGCAAAGCCTGAAGCCTCGCCATCGCTACTCCGAATACCACTACTCTCAGCTCTCTCCGGAGTAATGAAGCAGTTAGATGTTCCCGAGTCAAACAACACGTGAGACTCAAATCCACCAACTAACAAGGTCCCTACACAATTCCACAAGTGTTGAGAACCTCTAACTCTATCACAGTAAAATAAAAGAATTAGACAACACCAAAAATTCTACCTTTAAGAATTTACAAGTCTGAATCAAAGATTTTACCTGTGATCTGGCCTGACTGACTGGTCTGGCCCACCTCTGCCGGAGTGTAAACCCGCGGTGCCCTACCTGACTGCAATGCTGCAATCTGAGCTGCCGACTGAATAGCCAATGGCTGAACCGCTACAACAGACCTCTGCTATAACTTGGGACACATCGGCTTGATATGCCCCGGCTCCCTGCAATAAAAGCACACTGAAGTCTCTCTGGATCCCGCCCTCTTGGGGCAAGTAGCAACTCTGTGATCCAGACTCCCACAACCAAAACAACCACCCGCACTATGGCTACTAGCAGATATCTCCTCTGCTCTCCTCTTCTGGCACTGCGCAGGACTGCCGGCCCTGCCATGACCAGAACTGAAACCTCTACGCTGTTGCTGCTGCTGCTGGCCCCTAGGATGGGTAGCAGAAGCAACTACAGCAGGAACAACTGCTGAACTCACCGGCTCACGCAAATCCTCCTCAATGGAAGCTGACAACTCCACTAGACCGGCTCTAGTGTGGTACATACCACCTCTGCACTGAGTCCTGATGTTCCTCCGAAGTCCCTGAAGAAACCTCGACATCAACGCCTGCTCACTCACCAGCTCACCACCAGTGTGAACCACCAATCTGCAGAACTCTGCATCATACTCCCGTACAGACCTCTCACCCTGAGTCAAGTCCAAAAACCTCAACTGCAGTCTGTCACGAGCCTCCTGCGGGAAAAACTTGTGGTTGAACTCCTCGACGAAATCAACCCAAGTCCAAACCGCTCTCCGGGTCATAACAGACCTCCACCACAAATGTGCATCACCTCCAAGGTAGTGCACTGCCAACTCAACCTGAAACTGCTATGGACAACGAACTGAATCGAAGTTCCACTCCAACCTCTGACGCCACTCGTCAGCCTGCTCTGGAGTAACACCGCCCTCAAACATAGGCGTGCCAATCCTCTGCATCTCCCTCATCATCTCACGATAAGGCGAATACCCAACCGCAACACCCTGCTGCCCCGCAGCCTCCTGCTGCTCAACAAAACCGACACCAACCTGTGCCCCGGCCGCTGGAGGTGCAACCGGAGCCTGCTGTGGAACTGCCTGAGGAAAACGTGCCAACAACTGCGTCAGTAGCCCCACTATCAAATCTCCCTAAGCTAAAGCTGCTCCCCCACCGAGAACTGCTCCAGCTCCCGCGCCACCACCGGCGCCCGAGTTAGCCCCACCGGCTAACGAAACTTACTGAGTAACTGACGCTGCCGCCACACTTGGCGCTGCACTCTCCACTGAAACCTCAGCCTCTGGCAAACCACGCCCAGCACCCCGACCTCCACGACCCGCTGCTCGTCCACCACGACCAGCTACTCTGCCCCCACGGGCTCCACCGCAACCACGACCACGGCCACGACCACGACCTGCATTCATCTCTCTGCACTTCCACCAAGTACAGAAAATGAGTAAGGTCAGCACACAAACACAAAACACAACACACAATATCCAACTCACTTACCGCGGAAAACTGGAAGACAGAGAGGATGAGACTAGACTACTAACTGACTAACTCACATAATCAACTAAACACATAGTCCAATCATCCAATACTAACAGTCCTAAAACCGTATACGCTCTGATACCAAAATGAAACAACCAAGCTTTTTTAAAAAAAAAAATAATTATCAATGCATAAATTCTCGAAAGAAATCAATAATATTAAATCATTAATAAACCGTTCAACAAATAACCAATAACCAATAAAACCAATAACGAATAAGCAACCTAAACACCAGGTTTGCTACATTATTAAAATAAAACTAACACCCTAAAATAATGAATTCCTTGCTAGCCACAACAAGATAGCCAAAATCAAATTCCTAGTCTCATCATCCTCTTCTCTCGGTCTCTTTCCGCGGAAGAACATTGCTGTTACCTGCATCACATTGGAATAGAGATGCGTAAGTATTATCATAAATACTTAGTGAGTGGATCATCCTGCCTACAGGCCAAGTACGTCAAACACTAGACAATACATCAACAATAATCAACAACAAGAACAATAATCAACAACAGCAACCTTCAAGTCAGGAAAAACCCACGTTTCCTGACACCCGAAGTCGGTGTCGACCAACACCTCAATGTTGTCGACCGACACCTCAATGGTGTCGATCGACGCCAGCCTCCTGAGTGTCTATCGACACTAATCGAGTGTCGGTCGACACCAGCCCGACGCCCAGACACCAGAAGCTACAAAAACGCATAGAAAAATCTCAAACACACAATCAAAGGGTTTTCAACGCCCCAATACAATCCAAAACACGATTTCCAGTATAAACAACTGAAGAACACAATACAAACTCGAAATCAAACAATCTCTAACGATTAACGGACCTACAGTCATGCACTCACCTTAAAAAGGATTGAAAAGGAAGGAAAGGAGAAGAACAGGGATGAACAGCAACCGATCTAGCTCAGAAACTCCACAAAACTCTCTGGAAATCACCTCCTTCACTCAAAAACGCCTCTGGAACTTTTTTTTCTCGAAAAAGTGACTTTTCACGCGGCCACAAGGCTTTTAACCGCGGCCTAGGGCTTCCAAACCCTTAACCGAAACAAAACCAGCCGACTTAAATCAAACCGGTCGATTTTCCAATAACCGGTGTCGATTGACACCCTTCCTTGGTGTCGGTCGACACCCATCGACCAAACCAACTCAAACCACAAATCAAACGCGCAATCGACTTAAACTGGAATCGAACCTGATAACTGGTGTCGATCGACACACCCCCTTAGGTGTCGATCGACACTAAGAATTTAGGAGCTTTTTACACATTTTTTTCGAGATGATTGAACCTTAAACCGACTGTACAACAATCAAACAAGAACATGTACAATCAATCCTCAATTCACACCTCAAAGAGCGTATGTAATCTACCCCTGAACCCTTAATGTCGTCCGATACCACTTCTAGCACAACTTTCTGGTTCGCGGATGTTACATAACTGCTTCATTACTCCGGAGAGAGCTGAGAGTAGTGGTATTCGGAGTAGCGATGGCGAGGCTTCAGGCTTTGTCAAGGTGGCCGGTGGTGGTTTTCTGGCTACTTCGGGTAGAGCTAGAGCAGTGGATGTGCAGATTGTGGGGCAGTCTATGCCAGCGGATTTGGTCATCAGTCCAGTAGAGCTGTATGACGTGATTTTGGGGATGGACTGGTTATCTTCTTACTGGGTTCATCTGGATTGCTACAGAGGTAGAGTGGTGTTTGAGCAGGATGCAGGGAAGTTGGTTTATCAGGGAGTGAGCCCGACTTCAGGGAGTATAGTGATCTCAGCTATTCAGGCAGAGCAGTTGTTAGAGCGGGGCTGTGAAGCCTATTTGGCGACGATTACTATGACAGAGTCCAGTGGTGAGGTGGTTTTGCAGGATATTCAGGTTGTTCGGGATTTTGAGGATGTATTTCGGTCGCTGAAGGGATTGCCACCATCTCGGTCAGATCCTTTCACGATTGAGATGGAGCCCGGGACAGCTCCGATATCGAAGACACCTTACAGGATGGCGCCAGCAGAGATGGCAGAGCTGAAGAAACAGCTAGAGGATCTTTTGAGTAAAGGGTTCATCAGACCGAGTGTTTCGCCTTGGGGAGCACCAGTGTTGTTTGTGAAGAAGAAGGATGGCAGTTTTCGGTTGTGCATTGATTACCGGGGACTTAACCGAGTTACAGTGAAGAACAGGTACCCATTTCCGAGGATTGATGAGTTGTTGGATCAGTTGAGAGGTGCTACTTGGTTCTCCAAGATTGACTTGGCATCGGGATATCACCATTTCGAGTTTGTGGTCATGCCTTTTGGTTTGACTAATGCGCCGGCAGCTTTCATGAGATTGATGAACGACGTGTTCAGGGAGTTTCTGGATGTGTTCGTCATTATTTTCATAGATGATATTTTGGTATATTCGAGGAGTCCATAGGAGCATGCGACGCATTTGAAGCTTGTTTTGGAGAAGCTTCGGGAGCAGAACCTTTTTGCTAAGTTGAGCAAGTGCAGCTTTTGGCAGAGAGAGATGGGTTTTCTTGGTCACATTGTTTCTGCAGAGGGAGTTTCTGTGGATCCGGCTAAGATTGAGGTCATCAGAGATTGGCCTAGACCGAGTAGTGCTACCGAGATCAGGAGTTTTCTGGGTTTACCAGGCTAATACAAGAGGTTCGTCAAGGGGTTTGCGAGTATGTCTCAGCCGATGACGAGGTTGACTGGCAAGGATGTGCCGTTTGTGTGGTCGCAGGAGTGCGAGGAGAGCTTTGAGAAGCTCAAGGAGATGTTTACTAGTACACCAGTGTTGGCATTACCAGATGCTTCAGGAGTCGGACTTGGTTGTGTTTTGATGCAGGAGGGCAGAGTGATTGCCTATGCTTCGAGGCAGTTGCAGGGCAGTGAGCACAACCATCCTACGCATGATCTTGAGTTGGGCGCAGTGGTTTTTGCACTCAAGATTTGGAGGTCATATCTTTATGGCGGTAGAGTGCAGATCTTCACAGATCACAAGAGTCTACAACATATCTTTACTCAGCCTTTGCTGAATGCGAGGCAGACGCGTTGGGTGGAGTTTCTGGCAGACTATGACCTGTATATTGTCTATCATCCTGGCAAGGCCAACTTGGTGGCAGATGCTTTGAGTCGACGGAGGGTTGATTCAGCTAGAGAGCAGGATGTTGAGGCTTTGGTCAGCGAGATTAGTACATTGCGTCTTTGTGCTATATCAGAGGAGCCTTTGGGTTTGGAGGCAGCTGATGAGGCAGATTTACTCAGTAGGATAAGAGTGGCTCAGCAGAGTGATCAGAGTTTGGTTGATGCTTCGCAGGCGGCTGGTTCTGAGTATCAGGTCTCATCGAATGGGACTATCTTGGTTCGTGGGCAAGTTTGTGTGCCCAAAGATGTGGAGTTGAGACATGAGGTTTTGAGAGAGGCTCATTCGAGCAAGTTTTCGATTCATCCGGGTGCGACCAAGATGTACCGTTACCTCAAATGGTATTATCATTGGGTCGGGATGAAGAGAGATGTGGCAGATTGGGTTGCGAGGTGCAACACTTGTTCTTTGGTCAAGGCAGAGCATCATGTGCCTAGTGGTCTTTTGCAAAGTTTGCCCATTCCAGAGTGGAAGTGGGATATGATCACTATGGATTTTGTTGTGGGATTGCCTATCTCACCGACATTCGATGCTATTTGGGTCATTTTGGATCGCTTGACCAAGTCAGCACATTTCTTGGCCATCAAAAAGACAGATGGAGCGGCTGTCTTGGCTAGGAAGTTTGTGCGAGAGATTGTGAGGCTGCATGGAGTGCCAGCCAGTATTGTGTCGGATAGAGATCCGAGGTTTGCTTCAGAGTTTTGGAGAGCATTTCAGACTGAGACTGGCACCAAGGTGCATATGAGTACAGCGTTGATAGTAGGATTTTTACTATGCAATTACCCTACAGCACTATCATGTCATTGCAGTACTTAAGGGAGTCAATCCAATCAGGTGAGATGCTATGCAGTCAGGATGCAATCAAGAATAACTAAGTCAAGCCAAATGCAAATTACGGTTTTGTAAACTATCAACCTAATTAACTGAAATAGAAAGCAGTAAGTTAAAGCAATATAATGAAAATCAAATAAAAGAAACTAAAAACCAGAAGGCTTTATAGATAAATCTTAATAAGAAATCAATTAAAGCAAAGGATCCTAAGGATGGGGTAATTGACTAATGAATCTCCTTGATCAAACTAAGGTGCTTAACAATACTCAACAGAGCTAACCCTAGGCTGTGAACTCAAACACTAAAGCTAGCACACTCTCGTGACGGAAGCTATCGAGTCTGAGGTGCTTCCAGACCCAACTCTAATCAGCGAAATACACCTCAGCAAGCAGTAAGAAACAGTTCACACAAGCCAAAATGCACTCAAGTCAACTAATATTTTAGGTATGAAATGCAAATCTCTTGGAAAAGTTGGTTGGGGCATTTCATCAAACACCTTCTGGGTGGGAAATGCCCTAAGTTCAAATTCCAGATGATCAGAAAGGAATTAGCATTAAACTCACTAATCAAGAAGGGAAAACAGTAAATCAAAGCTTAAACACCCTAGATGATCAAGGATCTTCACTAATCTAACCCATCCTCAAGAACCCTAGAAAACTACCCAGAAATCGCCATGAACAAATCAAACCCAGAAACAGATGAAACTTGAATCATTAGAAAGAGGATTGAAAACTGAACAACTTTATTGAAGAAATCAAATGAAAAACTCAAAGACTAAGAAGGAATCTGGATTGCAAGTTAAGAACAATAGAGAGGCGATTTTTAGGTTTTTCAGAGTAAAAAGTAAGTATCTGACACAAATGACATCATTAAACCTTTTATACTTGGTTTAGGAAAAAAGGGAAAAAGAGCACGTGCGTGCAGACTCGACGTATAACTTGACGGGCTTCATCGAGTGCGTGTAAAGGTAGCTCCTGTGGCTCCAACTCGACCACCGACTTGACGGGCTTTGTCGAGTGCGCGTAAAAGCGGCACCTTTGGCTCTAACTCGACCACCGACTTGACGGGCTTCGTCAAGTACGCGTAAAGGCGGCACCTTTGGCTCCAACTCGACATGTACGTCGAGTGCGCAGGTCGAGTCCGTACTCACTTCCTTCCTTCTTCTTGTTTCTTGGCTCCACTTCATTCCCATGATCAGGCATCCATCTCCTATCTTCAAGACATCCTTTAAAGCTTCCAAAAGCACCTGATAACAACTCCAAATGCAGGGATGCATGCAATGCTAATGCAAATCCTATCAAGTGTGAAAAGTGGATGCATATGGATGAAAATGGTAAAGATGTGATGACATATGTATGCAAAAGGGATGAATAAAGAGTGCTAAAACTATGAAAATACAAGTACATCAACACCCTCAAACTTGTCTTTTTCTTGCCCTCAAGCAAACAAATAAGAACAAAGAAAGGGATGAGGTTTGAAAACGAGTCGACATAGCCCAAAACAAGCCAACAAAAACGGTTTGATATGTGTCTAGGTTCAAGATTCTAAAATGCAGCAAGGTGAGAGTTATCTTTGAAAACCTTAACCATGTTTAACAAGACCAATCCAACTTCACAGTCACTCAAACATTGCATTCCTCTCAGCAAATCCCCTTAACATTCATTAAGTAAAACAATGAACCAAGTACATGCAAATCAACAACTCATTTGGCTAAGGGCAAAGGGTTAAGAAGCACAGATGGCTCCTCATATGCATAAATAGGGTTAAAATCAGGAGTCTCTCAAGAAAATGACCATGCTTTGACAGAAGACTAAGAGTTAGAACCAAGGATGATGCAAGAGCAGAATTCCCAACTACCTAGCACAGACTCGATCGAGCTAACACCCGGACCCCAGAAGAAATGAAAAACAACTCCTAACTACCCTCTACGCATTTCACCTTTAGACACAGAGGAGCACATGCTCTTTTCTTTCTTTTCCTTTTTTAACAAGCCAAAGGAGAGGTCAATCTTATGGAAACATCTAGCGGTTTGGGAAATCTAACACTTAAGGAACTCTTTTCTTTCTTTTAACCAGCTGAGGCAATTGCCTTCTTTTCTTTTAACTTATAACCCTTTTCTCTTTCTTTAAACTATTCCCAAACCTTTAATAGACACATTTGAAACACAAAACAACTCTCAGGCCTTAACCAAAACATTTTTCTTTTTCCATTTTTTTGAAATCGCCCAAGATAAACATTGTTACCCCCAAACTTAGATCAAGAAAAACGCCCAAGAACTAGATACTTAGAAACCCTACTCTTGCCGGTTTAAACTCAACACATTCTGGTAAGCATGATCGAAAAAGGCCTCACAAGCACACACAAGAGCAACAGGGGTTTAAAGGAAAAGGCTTAGGTTCAGGGCATGGGAAACCGTCCCTAAGATGAGGATTAGGCTACCTGGACAAACAAGAGGGATAAACATATGGGAAAAGATTGTCCAGATATGTATGATATCCATGAGTTGCTTTCAATGCATGCAATGATAATTGAAAGTCAAGATTAAGGTTCAGATAAAACAGGGATAAGCATCAAATCGCAGTAGTGATCGAGTGAGATGTGCATGTCATGATGTGGTCAAAGTAAACATGGTTCTTCCTTAATGTTCATTCTCACCCTAATGCACAAGAGAATCAAAAACCAAATCACATAACAAAAACGCATGAGATGGCAAGTTTACAATGCTATATCAACAATGCAGCATGAATGCAAAACTATATGATGCAACTTAGGCTCAATTCTAAACATATGAATGCAACTACATGAATATTTTTTTTTATTTTTCGAAAAAATTTCAATTTTTTATGTGTTTTTCTATGCCTTACATGATGCAAAAAATTGAGATAAGAAAACAGAAAACAGAGTTAAATACATCTCAACCCCTCCCCCAAACTTGAATTACACGGTCCCTCGTGTAACAAAAGAGAGGAGAAGGTTTCAAGAATCAATAACCAATAAAACAGCAATGAAATGGTATATACAATGGTGATGGAATTGATACCTCAAGTGGAATTAGGAGAAGGAGTACGGTGAAAGCTAGAGTGGTTCTAGGCTTACTGGATGGGAGTGATCGAGTCTGCGATCAAGCTAGTGCATTATGGCGAGTGCAGGCTCTGGCAGCTGATCGAGCCTATGATCGAGTCAATATTTTTCCCTTTTTTCACAGTTTGTTGTCTTGGCCCTTTTAGCTCAAACTCCTTTCTTGAGACCTGCCAATCAAAGACACTACAAAAAAACACATTAAATAAACCAAAAACTTAAAGCAATATGTACAAGGATAAGCATGGGACTTCCTCCCAAGTGAGCTTTGTTTTAAGTCTCTTAGATTGACTTTCCCTTGAACTTGCTAGGGAGGGTTGAAATCTGGCCTGCCTTCAAGAGTGATGGTCAGGACCTGAGAGAGAAGCTTGATTGGATCTTTCTGGAGTTCAGGACTGATGACGGCTCTAGCGCTTGAGAAAGGTTTAGATCTTCCTTTGTACTGGACCTTGTACTCAATCTTTCCACCCTTGAGTTCTAGTGTCAAAAGAGTCACTGCGGGCTGAGATGGGTTTAAGGAGGGAGGCTGAGGTTCATTTCTCTTATTTTTCTTCTTGAGAGTAGCCTTTGAAACCATACTCACCCCCTCCTTTCGAGCACGTCCCAGTTGCTCACTGAACAATGCCTGAAGGATCTCTCCATCAAAAACGCCTGTCTGACGCTCATCAAGCTTCGTAGACACACTATGCAGCACCTTCACAACCTCAACAAGTCCATATTCAATCACTTTGGATCCTAACTCTGCAGTTGTTATAGTTCCACAATGCTCAGTAGTGTAACCCTTGAGTGGGTAGGAGACCTTGTTGTTGACATTGTGAAGGATCACCATTTTGTTGGGGAAATCAATTGAGGCTCCAGCTGTAGTAAGGAATGGAGTTCCAAGGATCAATGGGACCTCTTCCTTATCAACCATATCCAGAACAGTTAGGTCTGTTGGTATGGTGCATTCTCCAACCTTCAGAGGATAATCCATGATAATACCAAGTGGAGACTTAGAAGAAGCATCCCTAAACATGATAGAAGACCTAGGCCGCTGCATCATACTCTGTGAACCCAGCTTATTAACCAAACCCAGCGAAATCAAATTTACACTTGCTCCAGAATCCACAAGTGCATCATCTAGCTGCATATCACCAAGAGAGCAGGGCAGAGTAAACTTTCCTTGATCTTTGAGCTTAGGAAGTGAGGTTGGTGTGACTTGGGGTTCATTAGAGAGTTCCAGAAGTTCAGTGACTTTCTCCTTGTTTGCAAGAACATCCCTAATCAGCTTCATTTGGAGATGAGCTTCTTTCATGTTTCCCATATTTGGTAACTCAACACCAATCTCACTCATATCAGCTCTAAACTTGGAGATTACCTTCTTTTGAGCCTTGGTGAGGATTCTGCTTGGAAATGGAAGCGGTGGCTTATAAGGAGGCGGAACAACTTGTTCAGGACCTGAAGTTGGCTTGACTCTATCAACATGTCGAGCTTGCAAGTAGCTTCTACCATTTTCGCCCTGTTGTGCTCTGACTCGATTTGGTGATAGAGTCTGCTGATCGAGTTTACCCTTAAACCCAGATTTCAGCTCATTCAAACCTTTAATCTGAAGCTCATCTTCAGTGCAATCCTCCCCTTCTTTAATCTTAATGTCCTCATTAAAGTTTGTACCATGGAGAAGCCTAGAGATCTTTTGGATGGCTCTTTCATTCTCAGCTGCCTGATCTATGTCATCGTTTGAGTAGATGACATGGCAGTGGTCCTTGGGGTTTTGAATTAATTTCCCAAGGAGTTGACCATGTTGGTTTGAACTAGAAGCTGCACCTTTGTTCTCAATGATCAGTATTCTGGAGTTCAGTGATTCAATCTTACTGGTAAGCTCTGCAAGCTTCTTGCTTGTCTCCATAACTCCATTGGCTTGGCCCTGTAAGAGCTGCTGTATCATTGACCTCATGTCAGGTTCCTGAGGCTGTGGCGCCTGGTGCTGCTGAGGGACAAAGCCTGGTGGTGCACCCAGTTGCTGCTTCTGCTGATAACTGCCCTGGTGGCTCTGGAACTGACCTTGGGGAACAAATACTTGTTGCTGTGGCTGACTCTGTTGTTGATGTGGGGGATATACCTGGTCCTGAGGATTGGCTACATTGGTGCTTCTGTAAGAGAGGTTTGGGTTTGCCTTATAGGTGTAGTAACCCTTGTTGTATCCTCCCTGGTTGTTCTGCACATAGCTCACTTCCTCAACCTGCCGATCATTCTCCCCTTCGTGGACCTGCACATACTCTTCCTCAGAAATGAAATGGACTTGCTTCATGGTTGATTGGGCCTGAAGAAATTTGTCCAATTTCTCATTCAAGGCTTTCATTTCTTTCCTATGCATGTCATCAGATTCGACAGAGCTCCTGGTGGTGCGGTCATATTCTTCATTATAATTCCCATCTGACCGAGCCAAGTTCTCCACTAGCTGCCAGCCGTCATCCACGTCTTGATTCAGGAAAGTCACCGTTGCTTGCTGTATCCAACATCTGCCTATACTTCGGTAAGACTCCTCTATACATAGTGTTGAGGAGTGACTCATTACTGAAACCATGATGAGGGCACTGACTGGTGTATCCCTTGAACCGTTCCCATGCTTCAGAGAATGTCTCGCCATTCTTCTGCTGGAAACTCGATATATCACTTCGCAGCTTGGTTGTGCGTCCGGTAGAGAAGAATTTAGTAAGGAAGGCCTTCTTACAGTCGTCCCAAGTAGTGATCGAACCGTGGGGCAAATTCTTCTCCCACTGGTGAGCTCTCTCTCCAAGACTGAGAGGGAAAAGACGCAACTTGGCCGCGTCTTCAGAAACGCCATTGACCTTCGTGAGGTTGCAGAGGCGATCGAACTCGTCCAAATGGTCGATGGGATCTTCACAAGGCAAACCATGGAACATTTTGTTTTGGACCAAGTTGATCATGCCGAGCTTGATCTCGAAGTTGTTGTTCTGTACAGGGGGTGGAACAATACCCTGCCTTTGTGTGTGTATGTTTGGAGCATCCCCTGCTCCAATGTGTCTAATCGGCCTAGTCCGAGCGTTGCCATTACCCTGAGGGTTGTCCATGGCGTCAACACACTGCGCAGCTCCTGCCTGATGT
This sequence comes from Erythrophleum ivorense, assembly GCA_026724425.1. Lineage (NCBI taxonomy): Eukaryota > Viridiplantae > Streptophyta > Magnoliopsida > Fabales > Fabaceae > Erythrophleum > Erythrophleum ivorense. Next base: position 8,098,064 of record JAIUCV010000066.1, on the reverse strand, counting down.
TCCTGATTCTCCTCTCTGACTTGGTCAACGGGAACCCGTGATGCTCTGTTCAGTCGGTTGATGTTGTCAAAGTAGTTGAAGAAGTTGCCACTGCCCTTTGATCTTGTTTGCATGCAACCAGAGAACTAACTCGATGTGACACGTCGAGTCTGCACGTAGAGTCTGTCGTGTTTGGTACCTGCGATGACAAAGACAGAGAGAATTAGAAAAATCAGTAACTGTGTAGCCTGGAAACGAACTTGATCTTAAATAACTTGAAATCCTAAATGTAGCAAACAAACACCCAGTCGGCAACGGCGCCAAATTGATGAAAATGGTAAAGATGTGATGACATATGTATGCAAAAGGGATGAATAAAGAGTACTATTGACAAGTACATCAAGCGTATCATCCGCAGACAGATGGGCAGTCAGAGAGGACTATTCAGACTTTGAAGGATCTGCTGAGGATGTGTGTGTTGAATTGGGGTGGCCATTGGGCTGATCATCTGTGTTTGGCAGAGTTTGCCTATAACAACAGTTTTCAGTCTAGTATTGGCATGGCTCCATTTGAGGCTTTGTATGGGAGGCCATGCAGGACACCGTTATGCTGGACCCAAGTGGGAGAGCGCAGCATGTTTGGAGCTACTTTTGTTCAGGAGACGACAGAGAAGATCCGCATCTTGAGGTTGAACATGAAGGAGGCTCAGGATAGACAGAGGAGTTACGCAGATAGGCGGCGACGTGAGCGTGAGTTTCAGGTGGTAGATAGAGTTTATCTCAAGATGGCTATGTTGAGGGGCCCTAACAGGTCCATAGCAGAGAACAAGCTCAGTCCGCGTTTTATGGGTCCGTTTCCAGTGGTGGAGCGAGTTGGGCCAGTGGCTTATCGGTTGGAGTTGCCACCGATGAGCGCCTTTCACAAAGTGTTTCATGTTTCTATGTTGAGGAGGTGTTTGCATCCTTCAAAGGAGTTAGTGGCTGAGATTCCAGAGGATCTTCAGCCAGATATGACAGTTCCGGCAGTTCCTGTGAGGATTCTTGAGAGGAGAGTCAAGGTTCTGCGGAACAAGAGGGTGCCAGTGTTGAGAGTATTGTGGGACTGTAGTGGCACAGAGGAGCAGACTTGGGAGCCAGAGGCAAAGATGAAGCTGAAGTTCAGAAAGTGGTTCGACAAGCAGGCTGTGGAGTGAGCTTCTTCATCTTTGTGGTTCTAGTCTTGTTTTTGGTTTTGGTGTTGTTGGTTCTGGATTTATGTATTTTCGTTTTCGTTGTACGATATACATTTTTGGAGTTATATGAGATGGAGTTTTTGCCTCATATGTTGGTTTTGTGTTTGGATGTTACAACTTTCTTTGGCCGGTGGGGTCATTGGAAATTTTTGGTCATATGATTATACGCGTTTCAGAATTATTACTCGATACATCTAGAGACGGTGGGTCTTTAGAGTAGACGGTGGGTCTACATTTGGGACGGTGGGTGCCCAACAGACTTATATTTGGGGGTCGCTACCTCAGTATAAGTGGTTTTTGTGACGGTGGGTGCCCAACAGACTTATATTTGGGGGTCGCTACCTCAGTATAAGTGGTTTTTGTGACGGTGGGTCACGGTTTGGTTTTTGTGATGGTGGGTCATGGTTTGGATATTGTGGCGGTGGGTCACAGTATGGATATTGTGACGGTGGGTCACGGTATTGAGGAGTAATAATGTCTTGAAACATGCGTATAACATAGGACTAAAATGTAAGTTTTTGAGGTCTTGGAGAGACGTTTGTTGTTGGGATTCGAGGACGAATCCAGTTTAGTGGGGGAGAATTGTAACATCCGCGAACCAGAAAGTTGTTTTAGAAGTGGTATCGGACGACATTAGGGATTCGGGAGCCGATTACATACGCTCTTTGAGGTGTGAATTGAGGATTGATTGTACATGTTCTTGTTTGATTGTTGTACAGTTGGTTTAAGGTTCAATCGTCTCGAAGAAAATGTGTAAAAAGCCCTTAAATGCTTAGTGTCGATCGACACCTAAGGGGTGTGTCGATCGACACCTAAGGGGTGTGTCGATCGACACCGGTTTGAGGAATCAATTCCGTTTTAACTCGATTACGCATTTGATTGTGGTTTGAGTTGGTATGGTCGATGGGTGTCGACCGACACCAAGGGAGGGTGTCGATCAACACCGGTTATTGGAAAATCGACAGGTTTGATTTAAGCCGGCTGGTTTTGTTCCGGTTAAGGGTTTGGAAGCCCTAGGTCGCGAATAAAATCCTGTAGCCGCGTGAAAAGTCACTTTTTCGAGAAAGAAAAGTTCTAGAGGCGTTTTTGAGTGAAGGAGGTGATTTCCAGAGAGTTTTGTGGAGTTTCTGAGCTAGATCGGTTGTTGTTCATCCCTGTTCTTCTCCTTTCCTTCCTTTCAATCCCTTTCAAGGTGAGTGCGTAATCGTTAGAGATTGTTTGATTTCGAGTTTTGTATTGTGTTCTTGAGTTGTTTATACTAGAAATCGTGTTTTGGATGGATTGGGAAGTTGAAAACCCTTCGATTGTGAATTTGAGTTATCATATGCGTTGTTTTGTAGCTTTTGGTGTATGGGCGTCGAGCTGGTGTCGACTATCGAGTGTCGGTCGACACTCAGAAGACTAGCGTCGATCGACACTCTTGAGGTGTCGGTCGACACTGGTCTGGGAGGTCAGGAAACGTGGGTGTTTCCTGACATGGAGGTTTATGTTATTGATTATTGTTCTTGTTGTTGATTATTGTTGATGTATTGTCTAGTGTTTGACGTACTTGGCATGTAGGCAGGATGATCCACTCACTAAGTATTTATGATAATACTTACGCATCTCTATTCCAATGTGATGCAGGTAACAACAATGTTCTTCCGCGGAAAGAGACCGAGAGAAGAGGATGATGAGACTAGGAATTTGATTTTGGCCATGTTGTTGTGGCTAGCAAGGAACTCGTTTCTAGGGTGTTAGTTTTATTTTTATGATGTAGCAAACCCTGTGTTTAGGTTGCTAGATTTTATTATTGGTTTTTATTGGTTATTGGTTTATTTGTTGAACGGTTTATTTATGATTTAATATTATTGATTTCTTCTGAGAATTTCCGCATTGATAATTTAAAAAAAAAAAGCTTGGTTGTTTCAAGTTTGGCGCCAAACGAATGAGCGGATTGAGAGTTCCTTCACAAAGTGGTCAATTCGGCTTCGGGAAGAGTTTTCTTGACTTCTTTGTGATTGGCTCGTTCGTTCCTTGGTTTTCCTCTGGAATAGTGATATTGAAGCTTCAAGTATCCATTTCCAGCTGGTCGTGTCTCCATGCCGTGATTTTGGTTTTCGTCGGCCTTCGGTTGCCCGCCATCGACCGGATGTGGCATTTTTGCGTATCTCCTCATCCGTTCACATTCCTCCATCCTATCTTTTGGATTTGCCGATCAACATGGTGTTGTTTAGCCGCCTGTGAAGTTTGGTGGACATTGGTCACGTGGTTTGAGAGATGGTTGATGTTGCTCCTCCGTTGCACCTGTATGGTCGAGAGAATCACGCCGGATGGAATATCTTGAAATCTACTCGACCGTTTTGTGATTTTCGTTGACCGATGTGATTCTTCTTCCTCCCTTTAGTATTCCCAGGTCGTGCCCGCCCTCTTGGTGTCGGTTTTGACAAGGGTGGGATGAATGGGTGGGACATGTTTTTTTTTTTGTCTCCTCTTGGGTCTTCATCCTAACAAAATGCATGCAATAATGTTGTGAAAACTGAAAATGAAAAAGAAAAAGAAAAATACCGTGTGGGTTGCCTCCCACAAAGCGCTTGTTTCAAAGTCATCTAGCTTGACTCCCTATTTTATTGGTTTGGTTAGGTGCGGGTGTGATCGGCCAAAGGGTTTGGGATCCCTTTGGTGTCTTCACACACTGGTTCAGGTGTCTCATGAGGTGGTTTGGGCTCTCCATGATTATCCTCCATGTCATCCTTGAAGACCAAAGCTCTCGGAAAAAGTTTTAAGGTTTTTCCGAGTTTCTCCTTTGCGGTTTGGTCATCTTTGGGATCCGGATCCTTTGGGAAGAGGACTCTTATGCTGGCAAATGTCTTAGGCACACCGTCAGGCTCTTCTTCAGCTCCATGATCGTCAAAAGATGCTGACAAGACCGAGTGAATATCCTTGAAAACATTCTCATGCTTCGGCTTCAACGATTTCATCGCTTCCTTCGGTTTTGGGTAGGGCTCGCCCTTCTTGGTGCTTTTAGGCCACTCGGCTCCTTCTCTTGGCAAGAGTGTGCTTCTTTCTGGTGGTAATTTGATTGCACTTGGAGCTTGTTTGAAGTTGATGCTTGGGATAAACACATCTTGCCGGACATGACCAAGTGTTAGTTGGTTTCTCATGTAATTGATGACCGCCCCGGCTGTGGCTAAGAATGGGGTTCCAAGAATCAACTGATTTCGCTTTGTCCCTTCTCATACCATGATTTGAAAGTCGGTGGGGACATGCCTCTCTCCGATCTTTAGCATAACATCTTCAAGCACTCCATAAGGCTCCATACTTGATAGATCCGCAAACTCCACTCTCACCTTAGGCTCCTTGAAATATTTGAATCCCAAATCTTTGGCTAGTGCAAGAAACATGAGGTTCACGTTTGCTCCACTATCACACAAGAAATCGGTGAGTTGGTATCCATTGATACAAGCTGGGATTACAAACTTCTCGGGATCTCCTTGTTTTAGCAATGGCTTGTTCTCAAGCCTTCTCTTGTAAGCTCGCCTTGACTCCCATGTGTACCTCTCTGGTTTGTACTTCTCCTTAGGCTCATCTTCTCTTTCTTCTTCTTGAGATGGTACGGAAACAATGGCCGGTGGATCCTCCTTGGATGAAACAACGCTACAAAACTTTTGCGGATTCACCTCGTGTTGCTTCTTAACCGCCTCGGCCGTTTGAGAGATTTGAACTTCCAACTTCTGGACATGGGTTGACAACGCCCCAAACTTATTGTTTAGATCACCAAACATGTGATCCATCTTCTCATGTAAGCTCTTGGTAGCTTGTCTTTGCTCCTCCATATATTTCTTAACCGCCACATCTACTTTTTCTTCTTGTTGAGCCGGTGCAACTCCTTGGGCGAAAGTGAGTGGTTGCTTCACTTGGTAGACTCCCTTAGGATAGAATTGTTGCCTAGGCTGGTATTGACCTCCTTGGTAAGCGTTTTGGCCTCCTTGATAAGTGTTTTGGCCCGGATAGACTTGATCATTTGGGTTCTCCACATTGGTGCTTCGGTAAGAGAGGTTGGGATGGGGGCGGAATGGCTGGCTGTATCCTCTATTACCATAGTTACCTCCTATGTAGTTGACTTCCTCTTGATTCTCTTCTGCTCCATCTCTCATAAACTCCATGAGAGGCTCTTCATTAGTGGCCAAAACATCATCAATGGCGTGCACTCCTCGGTTGCTCTTTATTAGTTGTGAGACCATGTTCTTCAACTCCAAGATATGAGATGATTTTGATGATGTGCTCGTGGTTCTCACTCCTCTATTGTACTCAGGGCAGGCATTGGAATCACTTGTAGCAAGGTTTTCTATCAAAAGCTTAGCCTCCGGCACCGATTTGGTCATGAAGTTACCATTGCTCGCGGTGTCAAGTGAAAGCTTGTACTTGTGATCAATCCCATTGTAGAAGATGTTCCAAATGTTACCTTCTGAGAAGCCATGGTTAGGGCAACCTCTTGCATACTCCTTGAAGCGCTCCAAAGCTTCATAGAAAGACTCCATTGGTGCTTGCTTAAACCCGGATATCTTACTCCTTATAGAGTTTGATCTTTGCTTGGTGTAGAATTGGTTTAAGAAAGCTCCCTTGTATTCATTCCATGTTGTAATGGATTGAGGTGCCAGAGACTTTACCCATCTAAGTGCCTTGTCACTTAGAGAGAAGGTAAACAACTTGCACTTGAAGTAGTCCGGTGACACTCCATTGATCCGAGTAGTGCTACATATCTCCTCAAAGGTGTCGACATGGTCAAGTGGATGCTCAGTGGACAAACCATGGAATTGGTTTTGTTTCACCAAGGCAATGATTTGTGGCTTGATCTCAAAGTCGTTCCTTGGAGGCTGAGGTGGTCGGATTGGATTCCGATCCAAGAAGAATGCATCGGATAAATCAAAATCTCCCCTAGTCGGATGCCTTGGATGCTGAGCGAATTGTGTTCTCCTTGGAGGCACATGTGGTTGAGCTTGAGGCATCCCTTGGTGACCGCCATGGGGGTTTTGATGATGCTGGTTTGGTGGTTGACCGGCGTCTTGTTGACCCGGTTGTTGTTGTTGCGGTTGATCGGCTGCACCCGGAGGTTGTTGTTGAATGTTTGGTTGAGGAACGGCTCTGCCTTGTGTCGCCTGATCAGCTCCAGCTCCTTGTGGGACGTGGGGAGCTTGTGGTTGTTGCTCTTGGTCAGCGGCTTGTTGTTGGCCTCCTTTTGTCGCGGCTTCCCCGCCTTGATTCATTCTTTCTCTTCTTTGCCGCCTAAGTGTTCTTTCAAGTTGGTCAATGTCAAGATCTTCTTCTATGGTATTATCTGGATCGGACCTTCTTTTCATGCACCTAAGAGACACAAAGAAAGAGTACTAAGCAAAAATTTTATGGTTTTTTAGAGAGTTATGAAAAACAGAAAGTGAAATGCAAGAATAAAAAGAACTAGACTAAAAATCAATCAAGAAACATGAAAGAAATGCAACTCTTCCCCGGCAACGGCGCCAAAGAGCTTGATGCGTTGGGTTTTATGCTTCAAACTAATACAATTTATAACCCAACTTGGTAGAGCTGCAAGTGCACAGCCGTGGTAAATCGGGGTCGAACACAAGGAAGAGTGATCTTGTGGGGTGATCTAAAATCAAAAGAAAACAATGCAAATAAGTAGATGAGGTTGTAAACAAGATGAGAAAGGTGTTAGGCAAAGGATGATCAATGGAAACATTCAATGAATTGACAAGATTGCATGGGATAAATTATAGACCGTCTTGAACTCACAACACTAAGGTATAGCCTTTCCACTTTCGTGGCTCCGGCCACTATGCTTAAACAACCTAATAGACTCAACTTTCGATGGTTATTACAATTTATAAGCATGCATTAATCAATGTTCAAGTTGTTATTGTTCACTAAGTTCTTTAGGTCGACTTTTGGAAGCCTAAGACACTTAGCTCACCAAATACTAGTTTCGGCAATACAACAAGCTTTTGGAGAGTGTATCAACCTAGAATCAAGTTGTTTAGGCGCGCTTTCCTAACAACAAGCATTAAGAACAAGCAAAGATGAAGAACCAAAAGAGTAAATCCCGTTTTATGCAATCAAACAAGTCAAATCATGTCAAGAGTCCATCGATCTCCCTCGGCCTAACGAGGGGATCTACTCGGACATACTAAGATCAAGCAAGCAAGGCGAGATTTATATCATTATGCAAGTATGAAAAGATATAAGGGATTGAAAGAGGCTTCTCTGATGAAGAACAAGTCGAATCCCTTGATAACTTTCGATCCAAAGTACAAAAGAGAAAAGGAAAAGATAGATATGTAAACAATGAGATGCGAGTGCAATGAGTTGAGCGGCGCCTCCTTCTTCCTTCTGGACGGCGCACCACCTAGGGCTTCTCCTCCTTGATGGCTAATCTCTCTCTTGCACAGACACTCGCGGCTCTCCCCCTTCAAAGGATAAAAACAATCTCTTTATTATTAATTGAGAAGTACATCTCTTTTTTTGGACCAAAAAATCATCTCCTTTTATGAATAAAATCTGTTTGGAAACAGGTATAGTGAGGGTTAATTTAGTAATCTAAAATATCACTTAAATCAAACCAATATTTGGTTCACTTAAACCAACAATCGATCCAAGATAATACCATAATCAAAGATTTCCGTTTTATGCATTATCAATTAGAATCTGCAAAAAAGTAAAAATATTAAAAAAAACTAGCGATAATACCAAATCAAAAAAACTTTGATAGATAATACCATAATCAAAGATTTCCGTTTTATGCATTATCAATTAGAATCTGCAAAAAAATAAAAAAATTAAAAAAAACTAGCGATAATACCAAATCAGAAAAACTTTGATACTAAATAAAATATAATTATTTATAATTTACATAATTTATACCATTATCTTAAATTCAAGATGGCACCATTATACATGTTTTTTTATATCTATTGTTGATTCTTATCTTCGTTATACAGTGTAAAAATTAAACATTTTAAATAATTTTTTTAAAAGGTAAAAAAAAAAACATTAATCATAGCCCTAAATTACATATGATAAAATTGAGTGAAAAATATAAAAATCAAATGATTATAGTATAATAAAATAATAAATCAAATGACTACATTTAAATTATTATTCTTTTTTAGATTTGTCTTGAAAATGAACTTGGTGATGATACATCAGCATGACAAAGTTGTTAATACCACATGAGAGAAATGTTAATTTTTAAACAGTTATTAATATAACATAACAGTTAGTATATTAGGGATAACAGTTATAACATAACCATGAAGTAATATTTTTATTGTTTGGACATGTGTTTGGTTATTGTATTTTTTTTTTCAATTATTAATAAATAAAGACAGTATAATCAATAGTCAATACTGCAAAATTTGAATCACTTAATACAAAAATTCAGATTCAAATTAACAACATACTTGACAATTTTAACAGAAAAAAATATACAAAAAAAACATATAACTCTTAAACTAATACTAAAATTAAAACTTATAAAAAGAAGAAGAAAAACAAAAAAAAAAACATAATCCCGCACTGCACTGCTGTGCGGGTCAGACACTAGTGTATTTATTGGCTTGAAGTCGCTAGGGTTATGATGTGCTGAAAAAGGAAACTTTCCGGTTAACCGGCCTTGATGATTTGCGACATGATTGGACCGGGTTCAGGACAAGTAAACCACCAAAAGCAAGCTGGGCTTGTGTTAAGTCGAGACAGGGTCCATGCCGCGGAATCCCGGGCTGTTTGTGGCGCCTAGTTTCCATGGGCTTCGTTTGCTCGCCTGGCGGACACGTCTTGGGAGAAAGAGAGTTTCTCCCTGATGGTTGATCCAAATGGATTGAATCCACTTCGCCGTGATGCATGACTCACATATATATCCAGCAAGACCAATATCATGATTTTTGGACGACGGGAAGACCCCTTGCCGCGGTTATCTTTCGGATGCTCCGGTTCTGTCCAAATGCGAGAATCGGACAAATGGAGTTATATTGATGCTCTTGACGTTAGAAACTTGCATGGATCATGGTTTGAGGCTCTTTTGCTCCTTTTTTGCTCTTTTTTGATGTTTTACCCTGTTAAGACTCCAAAGCCAACAAATACAAGAAAACTACCTCTAAAGGCATAAAACCTTATTGAAAATACTTGAAAACATAGATAAATACTAAGTAAAATCATGCAAAATATGGATATATCAAACACCTTGAAACTTTTTCCAGTGGCTGAAGTGCCCCGGGACAAGCATGGCGAGATTGTCTACCCCGCCATGAATCATCCTTCCAATACAAGCCCCGGGAAGGGAGATCTCGAAGGACCAAAAGTTCCTTTGGTCACTACCCTCTATTGAGTCCTAAAAAGCATTACGGTCGAGCTAAAGACCTTAAACAAGCGCTGTATGGGAGGCAACCCATAAGGTAACACATTTAAATTCCAGTTTTAAGTTTTAGTTTTACTTTGTTTTCTTTGTTTTTCTATAGCAGGATAGGATAGGATGGATACAACAATAGTGCAAGAAAAGAGTAGAAACAACACCATGACAAACCATCCGGGTCGACCATGACCGGTGGAGCAGGAGCTTTAAGGGCTTCGGTCGACCGCTCAACAACCCATCCGGGTCGACCGAGACGATCGACCGGACCAACCCGCGATCGACCCGCCCCAAAAACCAAGATAAGCTTCTCCTTCCCACTTAAATTAAACCGGTTTTTAACTAAACCAAACTGATTTTCTAAACCCAAATCGATTTTAAGAAGGATTTTAAGGAGATTTTTGAGATTGAAAACACAACTCTTCATTCTCTTCTCCAAAGAAAAGCTTTTTGAACTTCAAAAACCCTAAAACTCCATTGAAGGACCTTCAAAAAAATTTCTCAAAATCTTTGATATCTCTTAAATTTGATTTCGATTTTTAGCTCTCCCATTCTCAATCTCTCTTTCTAACACAATGTATGACCTCTAAACCTTAATATCCTTAATTATGCAAAATCCAAATTTATGTGAGTTTCATAGCCAAATCTTTGCTTAAACTTGAAATTCCTGCTCCTAATAGATTTGTTTTAGTTAGTATGTGTGAATATAGGTGGTTTAGAGATTACAAGAACCCAATTTCGAAAATTGAATGGTTTTTCACAAAACTTATTTTGGGTATTCAACACCCTTGATTCAAGAATGAACTTGGGATAATCATTGCTTAAACACCTAGAATATCTCTTGGAATTGCGCATTAGAACTTTAATATAGCATGATTAACTTACGAATTTCGAATTTTGAGTTATGTCATAGTATGAACAGTAATTCCGAAAGTCACTAGGAAATTTGAACCTTGGAAAGATGATTGTTCACTTGTTGGTCTTTTGCAGCGTTGATTCGAATTGATATTTGCGCTTATCATCTCTTCCTTTATAAAATTTTCATAGCACAAACTCATGTCTCTTGATAAAAATTTGTTCTTGTAGGTACCATGGCGAGAACGAAACTAACCGAGGCGACAAGGAAGAAAGAGTCAGCTTTAGAGCAACCGAGAAAACAACTCAAGCTTAAGGCCGACCAGAGCCTAGCAACAAGAGAAACCACATCGAAATCACCCCTCACGATCAAGGAAAAAGGCAAAGAGATTGAAGAGTATTCAAGTGAAACCGATCATGAGCCTCTTGTCAAGTTTGTTAAGGAGTCTATTCAGTACAATGGAGAGTATGGGAAGGCAATGGAAAGAGTCACAATCGAACCTTGTGTGACAATTGATTACCAAACTCTTGATCTCCTCAACATTAAGAATGATGTCACATGGTACTTAAAGAAGCTAGGATTGAGCAGACTTTTCAAGATGGAATGCAAGGAGTACACTGAACTTACAAGGGATTTCCTCTCCACCGTCACTCTTGCCTTTCCTAACAACAATGAATACCAGCCGGCCAGGAATGCGATACTTTTCTTCAAGATTGGTGACCAAACCGGGCGGATCTCCGTAGCCACCCTTTGCACACTATTTGGTATCGCCAATGAGACTTCCCATGACTTCAAAGAGAACCACCTCACTCATGATGATGACTTCTCCAACTGGACCCACTTCGCCGATGGACCCTTTCTCGCATCCCGGTCCAAAGTTTCACAAATCACTCATCCGGCAATCCGCTATGTGCACCGCCTCATCACCACCACTCTACAGTGCAAACCGGAAACCAACAAAGTCACAACTGAGGAGTTCTACATTCTCACATCACCTTTCTTCAGCCACAAACAGAATGCAAACATTGGTCTTTTGTTTGCAAAAACCCTTGTTAACGTAAAGCATTTGGCACAACACACAGACAACAAGAAAGTTGTTGTGCGTTTTGGGAGACTCATCACAGCAATTGTCAACCATTGCAAGATAGACATCTCTAGATACAAGCCCAGTGAAGACACCGCCCCTCTAGACCTCGGAGCCCTTCAACAGATTCGCTTCCTTAGTGGCTGGACCAAACACCCAACCCGGTTTTGCTACGTGTGCCCCATCGGATCCTCTAAAACCGCACTTGTGCAGCTACCTTGTGACGACCTTCCTCCTCTCAGCTCCGGCGTTGCAACATTCTCACCACCACCGGAGGAATACTTCATTGAAACCCCTGAGACACCCACCTTCCAAATACATCAATACTATGCCCAACAGAAGACCATCAAGGCAAGGCGTCACACCCGCCACCGCCACTCCCTAACCGCCGGACAAGCTGCCAACAAGGCATTAGACCGACTTGGCTACCTGGAGCAGACCGTCCAGTGTCAATCCCGCTTCATCTCGCGCCTCATCCGTGTTGTTCGTCACATCGCTCCCGATCGTCTCTTTCTCCCTTCCACATCAGCATATGAGCCAGACCTTGGGGAATTCTCGCTCACCTCTGCACTCGCCTCTGATAAATATTATTTGGACGATGAGGAAAACGCATCCAGCCACAACACTTCCACCTAGGCACTGACTCTTCATTTGGTATCCAGTGCAATGGACACCCAACTCCATTTTCTATCCTTATCTTATTTTAATGAATTTCTTTTCTTATTGAGTCTGTTCCTCTCACCCTTAATCTGATTTGCTTTCACCGGGACGGTGCAAGTTAAGTCTGGGGGGGATTTTTATCATTTACTAATGTATTTTTCTTTCTTTTCTTATGTTTTCATGTTTCTTTTCTTATGTTTTCATGTTTTATTGAGTCAAAACCTTAGTCGGAAACTATGACCTATCTTTATGTTTCTCCGGTGTTGTGCTAACAATCTATGACCCTAGAGCGGACATCAATTGGGGATATAAGCCTAACATAACCTCTAACGGTGGATCGACCTACTGACTTGGCAACATCTCTAAGGTACCTGGACAATCTAACGTTAACTCCACCCTAATCAATCTAGTTTTCTCTTATCAAGGGATTTAGCATACATATGAGTCGTTCCTCACTTGATCTCAAAGGGGTATGTCCAATACAAAGTACAGTTCTCCTCTCTCTCCTCTTGGAAAAAAAAAAAAAAAAAAAAAAAGCTTTTAAGCAAAAGGAAAACGTGTAAGCAAGAGGAATGCATACGTCTGCACCTTCTTGTCTTATGGAGACCTACCAAAAACAAGGAACAAGCAAAAGACTTATCCTGTGTTAACCTTATTCAAAAGGAAGAATGATCGATAGAAAAAATAAAATGATACCCTAGAAAAGTAGGGAAAGATCGATCCTTCAAAAGAAGAGAAGAAGAGAGAGGAAAAGAACTCAAATGCTTCAAAAGGACTATCCTGGAGAGACTCAAATGGGTAAGAACAAGTACTTAATGATCGATATTCCCTTGATAAAGACCGCACGTTTTAAATTTATGCAAGGAGTTAACAATAGAAAGTTTGGAGTGATGGATGAGGCTAGTCGAGTTTGGTATGGTTCGCTAAGCTTGCCGAGCATTATGTGAAGCTAGTCTAACATTGGTTATGTTTTTAATTAGTGGAATACAGGAAAGGAGGCCACCACAAGTTTCTCAAAAGGATAAGGGAGTTTTCATGTTTTCAAACCTCTTTCTCTGATTTGGATTCTATTTGCTTGGGGACAAACAAAGGTCTAAGTCTAGGAGAGTTGATATACCTCTATTTTGTACGCTTTTCATCCGGTTTTACTATGCTTTTTATAAGGTTTTCAAAGGATTTTTGATCTAAAAAGGTATTTTTTGTGGATTTATAGTACTAAGAGTCTAAACAGGCCGAAAGATACATTTTGGAGCAAAACCACATGATTTGGACTTTATACCGCTCTGCAACACAGCATCAACTTTGAAGGAGCCTTAACAATATTCTACTCAATGGATTTCACCAAAGCCAGTTCGCCGCGATGCCTACGTGAGTTAGCTTTGCAATGCAACTGGAATCACTCAGTTTGGCCGAGTAGAATTGGAGATATGACGATTATAGTGAAGACATATACGAAAGAGCTTTATCGGACTGCATCAGTGCATCAAACGGGAAGCAACGGCATGGACCCTTAAACTCAACGGATTTCAATGAAACCAAGATATCCAGATGAGTTACTGTTCCAATGAAGTTGGAATTATGCAATTTGGACGAGCAGTTTAGAAAATATAAAGTTTTAACTAAAGACTGGTTCAGACGAGTCAAAACCGGACAACATCAGCCATCCCGCGTCCCGCTCGACCGTGCCCGGTCGGACAGGAGCTTTAAGGCCCTTGCCCAACCCGACTTTTCTTCACACCATCCGCGTCCCGCTCGACCGCGCCCGGTCGGACAGGAGCTTTAAGGCCCTCGTCCGACCCGACTTTTCTTCACCGCTCGATACGCGCTCGACCGTCCCGACCGACCATCACCCCAATCGACCCGACTCTGCCGAAAAAGGCCCATCTTTCCCGATTCTGCGATTTTCTCTGTCCGTTTACCTAATCTCGACCCCATGAAGATCTAGGACTATAAATACACCTTTTTAGCCTCTCTAGAAAAGAGAGCCGCATATTGTATCACAGTTTTACACATCTACTTTTGTTCTTAGAGATTTCAAGGAGAGGATCTCTCCTCCTCACTACAATTTGGAGAAGATTTCTAAAACCTCTATCTTATACTATATTTTCTCCATCCCTTTGTGTTGTTACTTTGATCATGTCTGAGTAATTCACTTGTTAGGTTGCTAGGGTTACTAATTCAATGAGTTGTTTGCTTGATCTATGATTTCGATGAACTGTTAGGGATACCTTTAGAGTCTTTGTCTCGTTTTGTTCACTTACTAATGCTGATTGCTTTACCGCGCATCTAGCAATCCGATCCTAGGTTGATTTGAGCCACGAAAGTGTTGTATCATTCGCCGGACCTATTCTTTGACAAGTTAGGTTTCTTAGACTGTGAAAGTTGATTTACTAAGCCTAGTAAACTGTATCCGAACTTGCTCGATTTAATGCTTGATTAACTATCTAAGGACATTCCAAAAGTTTAGCGATTAGATGAGTTATCATAGGAGTCGGAGCCACGACAGTGGAAAGACTTAATTTCGTGTTTTGTGTTCTAGACAGATCTATCATCCCATCATCCCTAAATCGATTTATATCTATCATCGAACTAGATCATTGCGTGCTTCTCTGCGAATTAGCCCCTAAAGACCTAACGCTTTTCCCTTATTGCTTTACAACTTCACGATCTCTAGTTAATCTTATTTAGTTATTAGTTCACCAATCAAACATCCATACTTTGTTCTAGCTTGGTCCGAAATCCATAGTTTCAAAGTGTATTCATTCTAGCCAGTCCTTGTGTTCGATAACCCGTACTTCTACGATCTGTGCGCTTGCAGAATTTTAAAAGTGGGTAAAACCTGACCACTGATGCGTTGGGTTTTATGCTTCAAACTAATACAATTTATAACCCAACTTGCTAGAGCTGCAAGTGCACAGCCGTGGTAAGTCGGGGTCGAACACAAGGAAGAGAGATTTCGTTTCAAATTTATGTTGAGTGATAAGTAGCTAGAACGAAGATATGAGTGTGGGGTGATCCTAAAATGAAAGGAAAACAATGCAAGTAAGTAGAGAGGTTGTAAACAAGATGGGAAAGATGTTAGGCAAAGGATAATCAATGGAAACTTTCAATGAAATGACAAGAGATTGCATGGGATAATTTATAAACCGTCTTGAACTCACAACACTAAGGTATAGCCTTTCCACTTTCGTGGCTCCGGCCACTATGCTTAAACAACCTAATAGACTCAACTTTCGATGGTTATTACAAGTTACAAGCATGCATTAGTTAATGTTCAAGTTGTGATTGTTCACTAAGTTCCTTAGGTCGACTTTTGGAAGCCTAAAACACTTAGCTCATCAAATACTAGTTTCGGCAATACAACAAGCTTTTGGAGAGTGTATCAACCTAAATTCGAGTTGTTGAGGCGCGCTTTCCTAACAACAAGCAATAAGAGCAAGCAAAGATGAAGAACCAAAAGAGTAAATCCCGTTTTATGCAATCAAACAAGTCAAAACATATTAAGAGTCCATCGATCTCCCTCGGCCTAACCGAGAGATCTACTCGGACATAGTGAGATCAAGCAAGCAAAGCATATTTGATATCATTATGCAAGTATAAAAAGAGATTAGGGATTAAAAGAGGCTTCTCTGATGAAGAACAAGTCGAATCCCTTGATAACTTTCGATCCAAAGTACAAAAGAGAAAAGGAAAAGATGAAAGAACAAAGATGAATGCGAGTGCAAGAGTTGAACGGCGCCTTCCTTCTTCCTTCTGGACGGCGCACCACCTAGGGCTTCTCCTCCTTGACGGCTGCTCTCTCTCTTGCACAATACACTCGCGGCTCTCTTCCTCCAAAGGCTAAAAACATTGTATTTATAGGCTTGAAGTCGCTAGGGTATTGAGGTGCTGAAAAAGGAAACTTTCCGGTTAACCGACTCTGAAGATTTGCGACGTGATTGGACCGGGTTTAGGACAAGTAAACCACCAAAAGCAAGCTGGGCTTGTGTTAAGTCGAGACAAGGTCCATGCCGCTGCATCACGGGCCATTTGGTGGCGCCAAGTCTCCATGGGCTTCGTTTACTCGCCTGGCGGACACGTCTTGGGAGAAAAAGAGTATCTCCGTGATGGTTGATCCAAATGACTTGAATCCACTTCTTCGTGATGCATAACTCAAATATCTATCCAGCAAGACCAAGATCATGGTTTTTGGACGTCGGGAAGACCCCTTTCCGCGGTTATCTTTCGGATGCTCCGGTTCTGTCCAAATGCGAGAATCGGACAAATGGAGTATTATTGATGCTCTTGACTTGGAAACTTGCATGGATCATGGTTTGAGGCTCTTTTTCTCCTTTTTGAATCCTTTTTGATGTTTTAACCTGTTAAGACTCTAAAGCCAACAAATACAAGAAAACTACCTCTAAAGGCATAGAACCTTATTGAAAACATTTGAAAACACCAATAAATACTTAGTGAAAACATGCAAAATATGATGATATCAACTCCCCCAGACTTAGCCTTTGCTTGTCCTCAAGCAAACTAAGAAAGGAAAAGAGGTTTGAAAACGTGAGAACTCTTAAATCTTTTTGGAAATCCATGTCGACATTTATCTTAGTGATCCACATAAAACAGCTATGGCATTTAGAATTAAGAACAAGAAAGTACATACCATGAGTTTTGCAATCATCCCAAAGCCATCCACTACTCTTTAGGCCATCCAAATTCTCCACCTTTGACTCCTTTAGTTTCTAAAGGTGTGATCTCAACTAGGGAGTATCGATCAAAGGGGTTATAGACTCTTACCCATCCTCTTTTATAAGGCACATGTCTTGGCTCTTGTTTCACCTCTCTCTCTTCTCACTTCTTAAGTCGATTCATCCCTTTTTTAGGGTAGCATAGTATTTTTTTTTTTTTTTTCGACTTCTTCTCCTCTTTGTGGAGGTTTTTGGTGGATCTTCCATAGACGCGAGTATTGATGGTTGTAGCCACCTAATCCCCGGTTATTTGGATCAAAAGGTCTTCCATGGACGCGAGTATTGATGGTGGTTGCCACCTAATCCCCGGTTACTTGGACCTTGGTGCTTTTTCTTAAATTTGAAGGGGAGAGAGAGGGGAAACCGAACTCACATAGACTTTCACTATTTGGTGAGGTTGAGGAGTCGTACCCTTTGTAAAACCAAGCCCCTAGCTGAGAAGGTTAAGTTCATTAAGGTGCGGAGTCAAAGATGTATCCTTCTTAAGCCCTTGGAGATGTGGACGTTTTTGGTAGATCGATCCACTCATGGTGCACATGGGATGGAGTAGATTGCCAAATACTGATCAATGGTCACTTAAACGCATGCAAAACAATGTTTAGGTCCAAGATAAAGTCATAATTCTCGACAAAAGTTTTGACTCAATAAAAACGACTCGATTAGATGAAAACAATGCAAACAAAAATGTCAAAATGAACAAACTTATTAGTATAATCCCCCCAGACTTAACTTTCACCGTCCCGGTGTAAGAAAAAATCAGATTAAGAGGGGTGAAAGACATAATAAATTTGAAAAAGGGAAAGGGTAGGATGATGTTACCAAGTGATGACCAATGGGAATGAAGATCAGGGTCATATGACTGATTGGGGCTCCTCTGTAGGCAGGATGGGTCGGTAAGTGATGAAGGTCAAGGCCCGAATTCCTTTGGTTTGCATTTCGGTCGTGTACGTCTCATTCGGTCGACCCGAAATGAGTGCTATGAACCACATGACAAACCGTTAAGAATTTTATGAACGGGATTGAAAATTTACCGTCCAATATGATGTTTTATAGCCGCTTGTGAAGTTTCAGGTCGTTTGGATGAGCAGAGTTGAAAATCCGGTGTCGGGAGGATCCTTCGGACGGTCGTAAGGTGATGTGATGGACTACAGCTCGAACCGTCAATAATTCGCCGACCTATCTTGAAATTCCACCGACCAATCATATATTTTAGGAGCAGTGGTGAAGTTTCATGTCAAACAAACGAGCGGTTTGGGAGATTCATCATTTGGTGGCCATCCGGACGATCCGAAGAGGGTGCAATAGACCACAGCGCAAACGGTGACGAATTTCCTGACCGAGCTTGAAATTCCACCGACCAACTTCATATTTTATGAGCTCTGGTGAAGTTTGAGGTCAAATGGATGAGCGGTGTAAGACTTCCTTCACAACGTGGTGTAAACGGCTCCGGGAAGAGATTTTTGACCGTCCTTAAATTTGGCTCGTTCGTTCCTTGATTTTATTTTGGAATGGTGATGTTGAAGCTGCAAGAATCCATTTCCAGGTGGTGGTGCCGCCATGCCGTGATATTGGTTTTTGCCGGCCTTCGGTTACCCGCCATCGACCGGATGTGGCATTCGTGCGTATCTCCCCATCCGTTCACATTTCTCCGTCCTATCTTTTGGATTTGCCGACCAATATGGTATTGTCTGGTCGCCTGTGAAGTTTGGTGGACTTTGGTAACACGGATTGTGAGATAGGTCAAGTGTGTACTCCGGCAGACTGCAATAATGCATGCAATAATGATGAATGGGTGGGACATTTCCTTGTTTGGTCTCCTCTTGGTTTCTAATCCTAACAAAATGCATGCAATAATGATGTGAAAACAAAAAATGAAAAAGGAAAGGAAAGATACCGTGTGGGTTGCCTCCCACAAAGCGCTTGTTTTAAAGTCATCTAGCTTGACTCCCGTTTTTCTTTGTTCGGTTAGGTGCGGATGTGATCGGCCAAAGGGTTTGGGATCCCTTTGGTGTCTTCACATTCTGGTTCAGGTGGCTCATGGGGTGGTTTGGGCTCTCCATGATCATCTTCCATGTCGTCCTTGAAGACCAAAGCTCTCGGAAAAAGTTTTAAGGTTTTTCCGAGTCTTTCCTTTGCGGTTTGCTCATCTTTGGGGTCCGGATCCTTTGGGAGAATGATTCTTATGCTGGCAAAGGACTTAGGCACACCGTCAGGTTCTTCTTCAGCTCCATGATTGTTAAAAGACGATGACAAGACCGAGTGAATATCCTTGAAGACATTCTCATGCTTCGGCTTCAACGGTTTCATCGCTTCTTTTGGTTTAGGGTAGGGCTCGCCCTTCTTGGTGCTTCTTGGCCGCTCGGCTCCTTCTCTTGGCATGAGTGTGCTCCTTTCTGGTGGTAGTTTGACTGCGCTTGGAGCTTGTTTGAAGTTGATGCTTGGGAAGAAGACATCTTGCCGGACATGACCAAGTGTTAGTTGGTTTCTCATGTAATTGATGACCGCCCCGGCTGTGGCTAAGAATGGGGTACCAAGAATCAGCTGATTCCTCTTTGATCCTTCCCATACCATGATTTGGAAATCGGTTGGGACATGTCTCTCTCCAATCTCTAGCATAACATCTTCAAGCACTCCATAAGGCTCCATGCTTGATAGATCCGCAAACTCCACTCTCACCTTAGGCTCTTTCAAATATTTGAATCCCAAATCTTTGGCTAGTGCAAGAGACATGAGGTTCACGTTTGCTCCACTATCACACAAGCAATCGGTGAGTTGGTATCCATTGATACAAACGGGGATAACAAACTTCCCGGGATCTCCTTGTTTAAGCAACGGCTTGTTGTCAAGCCTTCTCTTGTAAGCTCGCCTTGACTCCCATGTGTACCTCTCTGGTTTGTACCTCTCCTTAAGCTCATCTTCTCTTTCTTCTTCTTGAGATGGTACGGAGACAATGGCCGGTGGATCCTCTTTGGATGAAACAACACTACAAAACTTTTGCGGATTTGCCTCTTGTTGCTTTTTAACCGCCTCGGCTGTTTGAGAGACTTGAACATCTAACTTCTGGACGTGAGTTGACAACGCCCCAAACTTATTATTTAGATCACCAAACATGTGATCCATCTTCTCATGTAAGCTCTTGGTAGCTTGTCTTTGCTCCTCCATATATTTCTTAACCGCCACATCTACTTTTTCTTCTTGTTGAGCCGGTGCAACTCCTTGGGGGAAAGTGAGTGGCTGCTTCACTTGGTAGACTCCCTTAGGATAGAATTGTTGCTTAGGCTGGTATTGACCTCCTTGGTATGCGTTTTGGCCTCCTTGATAAGTGTTTTGGCCCGGATAGACTTGATCATTTGGATTCTCCACATTGGTGCTTCGGTAAGAGAGGTTGGGATGGGGGCGGAATGGCTGATTGTATCCTCTATTACCGTAGTTACCTCCTATGTAGTTGACTTCCTCTTGATTCTCTTATGCTCCATCTCTCATAAATTCCATGAGAGGCTCTTCATTAGTGGCCAAGACATCATCAACCGCATGCACTCCTCGGTTGCTCTTTAGTAGTTGTGAGACCATGTTCTTCAACTCCATGATTTGAGCCGATTCCGATGATGAGCTCGTGGTTCTCACTCCTCTATTGTACTCAGGGCAAGCATTGGAATCACTTGCAGCAAGATTCTCGATCAAAAGCTTAGCCTCCGGCACCGATTTGGTCATGAAGTTGCCATTGCTCGCGGTGTCAAGTGAAAGCTTGTACTTGTGATCAATCCCATTGTAAAAGATGTTCCAAAGGTTACCTTCTGAGAAGCCATGATTAGGGCAATCTCTTGCATACTCCTTGAAGCGCTCCAAAGCTTCATAGAAAGACTCCATTGGTGCTTGCTTAAACCCGGATATCTTACTCCTTATAGAGTTTGATCTTTGCTTGGTGTAGAATTGGTTTAAGAAAGCTCCTTTGTATTCATTCCATGTTGTAATGGATTGAGGTGGTAGAGACTTTACCCATCTAAGTGCCTTGTCACTTAGAGAGAAGGTAAACAATTTGCACTTGAAGTAGTCCGGTGACACTCCATTGATTCGAGTAGTGCTACATATCTCCTCAAAGGTGTCGACATGGTCAAGTGGATGCTCGGTTGACATACCATGGAATTGGTTTTGTTTCACCAAGGCAATGATTTGTGGCTTGATCTCAAAGTCGTTCCTTGGGGGTTGTGGTGGTCGGATTGGATTCCTATCCAAGAAGAATGCATCGGATGAATCAAAATCTCCCATAGTCGGATGCCTTGGATGCTGAGCGAATTGTGCTCTCCTTGGAGGCACATGTGGTTGAGCTTGAGGCATCCCTTGGTGACCGCCATGGGGGTTTTGATGATGCTGGTTTGGTGGTTGACCGGCGTCTTGTTGACCCGGTTGCTGTTGTTGTTGTTGCGGCTGCGGCTGATCGGCTACACCGGGAGCGTTTTGATTGGGTTGAGGCACGGCTCCTTGTGCTGGCTGGTCAGCTCCGGCTTCTGGTAAGACATGAGGGGCTTGTGGTTGTTGTTCTTGGTTAGGGGCTTGTTGTTGGCCACCTTGTGCCGCGGCTTCACCGCCTTGATTCATTCTTTCTCTTCTTTGCCGCCTAAGTGTTCTTTCAAGTTGGTCAATGTCAAGATCTTCTTCTATGGTATTATCCGGATTGGACCTTCTTGTCATGCACCTAAGAGACACAAAGAAAGAGTATTAAGTAAAAAATTTTATGGTTTTTTTTAAGAGTTTTATGAAAAATAGAAAATGAAATGCAAAAATAAAAAGAACTAGACTAAAAATCAATCAAGAAACTTGAAAGAAATGCAACTCCTCCCCGGCAACGGCGCCAAAAACTAAAAACTTGATGTGGATCAGGTTTTACCCAATCCTAAACTGGATACCGCAAGTGCACGGATCGTAGTGTAGTAGGGTTATCGAACACAAGGACCAGAAAAGCAACACTATGAGTTTATGAGATTAAAAGTTAGCTAAAACTAAAATATGGGGGTTTGGTTTTAGGGCTGTGAACAGTGACGAAAATTACTATTAGTAAGCTTAAAATCAAGTAAAACAAGTGAATCAAATCAAAAGGGAAAGCATTGGGCATAAGAGAATTCATAGGTCATCATGGATTGGTTTATTCGGATAATTAAACAAGGAATCAATAGATATGGTCAAGGACTTGAATTGTGAAAGGATAATCAACTTACTCCCGCAATGTCAATTAATATGTCTAACCAACCTAAGATTACTCTACTCCCATAGGTAATCAAGTGGTTAAGCAAGCACAAACAGTTCAAATTCCATATGTTCACAAAGCATCATAGTTCTACTCCCATAGGTTATGGTGATTTGCTCATCTAATTTATTTCAAGTGATTTATCAAGCTTTCGGAAAGTAAATCAACTCTAGGGCAGTAGCAAGACGTTCAGTCAAAGCTATAAGCATTAAGTACAAATCAAGATGAGGAGCTCTATCAAAAATCCGAAATCTAACAACCTAGCCACCAATCCATGAATCCCTTGAAAACTCTTAAGCCCAACAATGAAACTACTCAACCATGATGAAAACAAACAAGCAAGAGATGTATGAAAGCATTATGTGAGTATTAAAAGAGATAAGGGATGAAGAAATCTTCTCTAATGAAGAACAAAGTCGAATCTCTCCCTTGAAACTTTCGAGTTCAATACAAAAGAAAAGAAACTGCAAAGTGTTTTTGGTTTATGTGTGTGTGTGTGTGCCTTAGATCCTGAGAAGCGCCTCTTTTCTCTGCTCCCTTCAGCTCTCCAGGATGGCTCTCTCTCTGTCTCTGACGGCGCACACGCAGCTCTCTTCCTCCAAAGGCTAAAAACATTGTATTTATAGGCTTGAAGTCGCTAGGGTATTGAGGTGCTGAAAAAGGAAACTTTCCGGTTAACCGACTCTGAAGATTTGCGACGTGATTGGACCGGGTTTAGGACAAGTAAACCACCAAAAGCAAGCTGGGCTTGTGTTAAGTCGAGACAAGGTCCATGCCGCTGCATCCCGGGCCATTTGGTGGCGCCAAGTCTCCATGGGCTTCGTTTACTCGCCTGGCGGACACGTCTTGGGAGAAAAAGAGTATCTCCGTGATGGTTGATCCAAATGACTTGAATCCACTTCGTCGTGATGCATAACTCAAATATCTATCCAGCAAGACCAATATCATGATTTTTGGACGTCGGGAAGACCCCTTGCCGCGGTTATCTTTCGGATGCTCCGGTTCTGTCCAAATGCGAGAATCGGACAAATGGAGTATTATTGATGCTCTTGACTTGGAAACTTGCATGGATCATGGTTTGAGGCTCTTTTGCTCCTTTTTGAATCTTTTTTGATATTTTAACCTGTTAAGACTCTAAAGCCAACAAATACAAGAAAACTACCTCTAAAGGCATAGAACCTTATTGAAAACATTTGAAAACACCAATAAATACTTAGTGAAAACATGCAAAATATGATGATATCAACCACCCATCAATATTAACGAGAAAGGTGTTTAATATTCTCTCATAAACTCATTATAAATAATCTCACAATTCCTTATAAATTAATCAAGAGATTCATTCCCAGTCCAAAAAGTATTAAAAATGAACAAAAAAGAAACCAACGAGAAAATCGAAAAAGAAAGCAGCAAGGTTGTAATGAAACAAGAAGAGAGCAAGGATGTTCAGCTTATTAAAAAATACATCAATGGCGAAATCGATCTCAACAATCCTTACTACAATGGTGACGAAGAGTATGAAGAAGTCGTATTAGATTTGATATTATATATTTTTAGTAGTATCATACTAACTGATTAGGGTTTAGTAAAGAGAACTCCAATTTTATAAATATGGAGAGAAGTACATAAATAAATAAAAACAGAATACTAATTTGCCAACGCCAACATTTCCATCACATTCTGGACTAGTGAAGCATCACATCCTATTTGAATAGGAAGGAGACCATCTCTTTCGAGTGTAGCTTTCTGAAAATGTTGTATTTTGTACTTGACCTTCATTATTTCTCTCATGCATGTTTGAAGAGTCAAAAAAATATAATTTACCTTTTTAGAAGGGTATTCAACAAATGACTCTTCCACAGCGCGAACAAGATCTTCAACGGTTTTGCGACATGTCTTACGTTGTAAAGCTTGAATGGCAGAAAAAAATCCAAGATCCAAAATATTTAGATCCAGTGAATTTGGTGGCTGGCACATCAGTCGGATATCAAAACCATTTTTGGAAGCAGCTTCTTCAAAATCCTTATCACCACAATTAATATGCGTCCTTGCATTGTCTTGTTGAATAAAAATAGTTTTCCCCTGATCTTCTTTTGGCCACCTTTCATGAATTACCGGAATGACTTTGTTAATCAAGAAAGCTTTTACATTCTCTCTTTTAACAGAAGTTGACGCTTTCCACTCGAAAGTTCCAGCAGCTCTATGCTTACTTCGCCTTTTAGCTGGTTCCAAAGAGACAAAGGGAAAAATTCCTATTTTTCCAGAAAATGTCTCATTTCCTTCCTCATCAAACCTAGGTCGAGCCATTGCAGCCAAAAACATCACTTTTGCAATAAAATTCTTACTTTGACAAGTACGATGTGGATCTTCTTCGGTTGGAAGTAGATAATATTTCTCCATTTTCTTCGTCATATAAAACCATTTTTCATCTATATGTACAATATTGTACATATAAATGAATTTTAGTTCATGAAACAAAGTATCTTTGTCCAACATGGAGAAACAAAACTGTAGCTTTTTCAATGTATTTTCCTCCGTCAAGCTTGGTTTAATGGCATTGGTATGACGTCGAAGAACCCCTTCTTTGACATGTCTTTGTAATGTCGAAGGGCTTATACCCACAGATACTGAAAGTGACCTTAGAGTCGTTCTCTTATGTAATGGAGTAGCAAGAATTTTATTCAAATCAATTGGTATTGGCTTCCGACCAGAATTACCTCTTTTATGAGAAATGTCGACACCGCCAGCATCAGAAGTTTCTTTTGCCTGTTTCCAAATTCTTTGCACCGTTTTCATTGGTACCGATAATAAATCGGAGACTTCCCGAGAGATTTGAGAGATTTGAGAAATTTTTCTCTTTTTCCCAGCATTAGTTCTCGCCATCAAAGCATTGTACACTACCCATCTCTCTTCATTTGAGAGATTTTTCTTGGGTTGATGTGCTTGATCGACATGAGCCGTCTCTGTATTTTACATCAGAATAAAATAGATTAGCACTCCGACATATTATATTTACGTAAATTGCCTAATTGAACCACGGCAAGCATATAAACACATGCAGCACATGTGAACATGGCACGTGTACGTGTACGTAATAGTGAAAAAGACAAATAAGAACATCAAAATATTAACGAATGAGCAGAAAATTAATACATGAGTCTGTATCTGGATGTTCCTCGTAGACATTTGGATTATTTTCCCATGGAAACTGAACATCCTCATCGTCAAAACTTTCTTCATTCGTTGGAGTTTTGTTTAAATCAAAGAGACCATCTCTCTCATCTTCCCATTCAAAATTAAAAGACATGAATGAAGTTGTAATTTGTTGGTTAGTTTTGTTTTTTTTTTGGTAAAACGTTTATTAGTTTATTGTCATTATATAGACATGGAAAATAAGATCATTTTCTCAGTTTGGCTCTAATACTAAATTTGAATTTTCGCTCTAATACGTAAAATAAGAATTCAGTTTCGCTCCACTATGTTAAAAAAATTTAGTTTCGCTCCATGTTCTTGAAAATTTCTAAGCGAATGTTTATTGCACCATTAAAATATGGTTGGCTTTTAAAGTGGGACTCGTAATCTCAATTAATGATAACTAAATCATATAATTTTATGAAAAACTTTTAGTGGTATAATATTAAAATATATAGTAGAAGATGAGGTTATAATAGGTATTTTAGATGTTTCCTAAATTATTGTGCAAAAACCTTAAACCCCCTATAATCTGAAATAGAGGGAGTAATATAATAATCTGATAAAGGAACCAATTAATTGGTACTTACTTTAGATCTCTAAGTTGTATCTCCGACAACATTGATGGATTATTTGCCACGTTTTTGTCTTTTACTCATTCCAACTACTTCACCAAGTACGTCTACAAAGAAAAAACGATTGAAGCATTAACAGCAAAACATTAGGAGGTTTCATGAATTTCATGAATATAAGAACTGCTACTCAATAAGATAATATACATACATATAAAAACATCATCAATATCGGATTGACTTTCAATCTCTCCAAATGGACAGAAATTGAAGCGAGAAACATTCGGGATATGATCACACGGCTTCATATACGTATTGAATAAGAAAGAGATTTTGAAAGGGTGTGTGGTTCCCCTGTATTCACCATTGTTCTCTGATACTTCGAAATTCATGATGTCACGAAATTCGCCTTCTTTCAGTTGGCTTCTGAATTTTTTAACCAACTTGGTTTTGACAGATGCTTGAATCCGGTCTCCCTGCAACATAAACCATTGTAATATAAAGTTATATATCTTTTCGTAACAAAACATATTTCTGTCAATACATATGCTGATTCATTAACAGAATATAGAATTAAAGTTACATTTTCATCCATTTAACTCGGTTTAATGGAATTAATTGATTAAATGGTTAATTGATGTGGTTAATTAATTATTTTTCGGATTTATAATTAATTAATATTATTATTTAATTATGAGAATTATTTAATTATTATCTGAAATGAGGAAATATATTTAATAATTGTGGAAATTATTTTAAAGGACTTAAATTGTCAAGAAATTGCGTAATTGGCCCATGGGCTGAGTGATCGTCTCACTAAGTATTTATGATAATACTTACGCATCTCCTTTCCGGTGATGCAGGTAAAAGTAAAGTGTGATCGCGGAATCAAGGCCGAATAAGGGGATGATAGGATTTATTGTTTTGTTGAACTGTTTAAGTTGTTAGACTTATTTAATTATTTTATTTGCTTATGTTGAATATTGTTGAATCGATTATTTATTTATTTAATGGTTTAAGACTTCCGCTATAATTGTTTAATTAAAAAAAAAAAAAAAAAAAAAAAAAACTTGGTTGTTTCATTTTGGTATCAGAGCCTAGACGGTTTTAGAACTGTTAGGTTGATAGTTTTAGTATCATCCTCTTCGGGCTTCAGGAGATTTTGTGGTGAGTTTTGTTTGTGTTGTTGGTTTTTGTGTCTTAGTATCTCACCTCTTTGTTCCGTACAGTGAGATGGACGGAGTTGCTAGGGGTCGAGGTAGAAGCCGCGGCAGAGGCCGTGGGAGAGGCCGTGGAGGTCGGGGTCGTGGAGTACCAGCGGAGTCGGGCGAGAGTGTTGCACCGAGTGTGGCGACTGCGTCGGTGACCCAGTCTGTTTCCGTGGCGAGTGAGGCCGGTTTGGGCGTCGGTGGTGGCGCGGGGTTTGGGGCGGCCCCAGGTGGGGGTGCGGCTCCGGCTCAGGGTCGAGATGACCTAGTTGTGGGGTTACTGACACAGTTGCTGGCACGTTTTCCGCCAGTGGTTCCGCAGCAGGCTCCGGGTGTTCCTCTGATGGCCGGAGCACCGCAGGGTGCGGCTGTGTTTGGGCAGCAGGGTGCTGCAGTGGTTGTTCAGCCGAGTGCGGCTTTTGTTGGGCAACATGGGGCTGAGGTGGTTGGGCATCCGTCTTATCTGGAGATGATGGGACTGATGCAGCGTATCGGGACGCCTTTCTTCGAGGGCGGAGTTCGTCAAGAGGAGGCCGACGAGTGGAGATCGAGACTGGAGCGAAACTTTCAGCCGATCAGATGCCCAGTGGAGTACCAGGTGGAGTTAGCAGTCCACTATCTGAGTGGTGACGCACATTTGTGGTGGCGGGCCGTCCAGGGCAGGAGAGCTGTCTGGACTTGGGGCGAGTTTGTGCCGGAGTTTGACGCCAAGTACTTTCCTCAGGAGGCTCGAGATCGTTTTCATTTGCGGTTCATTTCGTTAACACAGGGAGACCGTTCGGTGCATGAGTACGACGCCAAGTTTCGCAGGCTAGTGGTGCATACCGGTCTCAGTGTAGGTGGTGCGCGCGGGGTTCTGCAGAGGTTTCTCCAGGGGCTTCGCCTTTGTATCAAGACTTAGTGTAGAGGTCGTGTGTACACCACGAGAGCGGAGTTCGTGGAGCTAGCAGCTTCCATTGAGGAGGACCTTCGTGAGCAGGATGGTCCGGTAGCGGTGCCTTCTGCAGTTGCTCTTGCTATCCATCCTCGGAGTCAGCAGCAGCAGTCGCAGCAGCGCCGGGGTTCGAGTGTTGGTTCTGTTTATGGCAGGGGCGGCAAGCTTGCGCAGGGTCAGAAGAGGAGTCGGGAGGAGGTTTCTTCTGGTAGCCGTTTTCCTAGTGGATCGTGTTACGGGTGCGGCAGCATGGAGCACCGAGTGTCTAGATGTCCCAAGAAGGAGGTGCCTCGGGATACTAGGGTGTGTTTCCATTGCGGAGATTCGGGGCATATCAGGACGATGTGTCCCAAGATGCAGGGTTTGACTGTGGCAGCGGTTCAGCCATTAGCGGCTCGACCAGTGACTCAGTTGGCGGCAGTTCAGCCAGTGGGCTAGTTGGGGCCGGGACAGCGAGTCTATTCTTCGGCAGAGGTCGGCCAGACGAGTCTGGCCGGGCAGATCACAGGTAAAATTTATTGACTCAGACTTCGTAAATTGGTTAAGCTTAAATTTTGGTTGTTGTTTGTTTGCAATATTTTGCCTGTGATGGGATTAGCAGGTCTCATAGTTTTAAATGTGTAGGGACCTTGTTAGTAGGTGGAGTTGAGTCACACGTTTTGTTCGATTCTGGAGCATTTAACTGCTTCATTACTCCGGAGCGGGCCGAGAGTAGTGGCATTCGGAGCAGCGTGAGTGAGCGTTCGGGCATGGTCAAGGTGGCTGGAGGTGGATTCCTGGCTACTTTGGGCCGTGCTAGAGGCGTCAATATTCATATTGCGGGGCAGTCGATGCCAGCGGATTTGATTATTAGTCCGGTGGAGTTGTACGACGTCATTTTGGTGATGGACTGGTTATCTTTCTACCGGGTTCATCTGGATTGCTACAGAGGTAGAGTGGTTTTTGAGCGTGATGGCGGGAGGTTAGTGTTTCAGGGTGTGAGACCGACTTCCGGGAGTATAGTGATCTCGGCGATTCAGGCAGAGCAGATGATTGAGCGGGGCTGCGAGGCCTATTTGGCGACGATCACTATGGCGGAGTCAAGTGGTGAGGTGATTTTTGAGGATATTCGGGTGGTTCGGGAGTTTCTGGAGGTATTTCAGTCGTTGATAGGGTTGCCACCAGCTCGGTCATATCCTTTCACGACTGAGTTAGAGCCGGGAACAGCGCCGATATCCAAGACGCCTTACAGGATGGCTCCAGCAGAGTTGGCAGAGCTGAAGAAGCAGCTAGAGGACCTTTTGAGTAAGGGGTTTATTCGACCGAGTGTTTCACCGTGGGGAGCACCATTTCTGTTTGTGAAGAAGAAGGATGGAAGTTACCGGCTGTGTATTGATTACCGGGGACTTAACCGAGTCACTGTGAAGAACAGGTACCCTCTCCCGAGAATTGACGAGTTGTTGGATCAGCTGAGGGGTGCTGCTTGGTTCTCCATGATAGACTTAGCTTCGGGCTATCATCAGATACCGATATCCGAGACGGATATTCGCAAGACTGCTTTCAGGACGAGGTATAAGTGATATACCTCTATTTTGTACCCTTTTTATATGGTTTTACTATGCTTTTTATAAGGTTTTTAAAGGCTTTTCGATCTAAAAAGGTAGTTTTTGTGGATTTATAGTACTAAGAGTCTAAACAGGTCGAAAGATGCATTTTGGAGCAAAACCACAGGATTTGGACTTTACGCCGCTCCACGACACAGCATCAACTTTGAAAGAGCTCCAAAAGCATTTTACGCAATGGATCTCACCAAAACCAGTTCGCCGTGATGCCCACATGAGTTAGCTTTCCAACGCAATTGGAATAATGCAATTTGGACGTGTAGAATGGAAGATATTATCATTTTAGTGAAGAGTGTCAAATCAGCCGAAAACCGGACGTCTACACCATCCGCTCGACCGAGCCGGTCGGACAGGGCCTCCAAGGCTCCCGTCCGACCAGACCTTCCTTCACGATCCGGTCGACCGAACCGGTCGGACAGGGCCTCCAAGGCTCTCGTCCGACCCGACCTCTTTTCGCCATCCCGTGCGCGCCAGCTCGACCCGACCATCATCCCGTGCGACCGCTCGACCCCCAGCTCGACCCGAGCACCAGCCCGACCGACCGGTCGACCGCCCCGCTCGACCGCCGCCGTCCCGCTCGACCCGGCTTAGCAGACTAAGGCCCGTTTTGCACGTTTTCACGATTTACTCGGCCCGTTTACCTAATCTCGACCCCTGGAAGACCTAGCACTATAAATATACCTTTTTAGCCTCTTTAGAGAGAGAGAGAGAACAATATAGCCACATTGTATTTTCAGTTTCATAGATCTACTTTTGTTCTAGAGATTTCAAGGAGAGGATCTCTCCTCCTCACTACAATTTGGAGAAGATTTCTGAACCTTTATCTATTATCATGCTTTCTTCATCTCTCTGTGTTGTTACTTTGATCATGTCTGAGTAATTCACTTGTTAGGTTGCTAGGGTTACTAATTCAATGAGTTGTTTGCTTGATCTATGATTTCGATGAACTGTTAGGGATATCATTAGAGTCTTTGTCTCGTTTTGCTCACTAATTAATGCTGATTGCTTTACCGCGCATCTAGCAATCTGATGTTAGGTTGATTTGAGCCACGGAAGTGCTGTATCATTCGCCGGACCTATTCTTTGACAAGCTAGGTTTCTTAGACTGCGGAAGTTGATTTACTAAGCCTAGTGAACTGTATCCGAACTTGATCGATTTAATGCTTGATTAACTATCTAAGGACATACCAAAAGTTTAGCGATTAGATAAGTTATCATAGGAGTCGGAGCCACGGAAGTGGAAAGACTTATTTTCGTGTTTTGTGTTCTAGACGAATCTATCATCCCATCATCCCTAAATTGATTCATATCTATCATCGAACTGATCATTGCTTGCTTCTCTGCGAATTAGCCCCTAGAGACCTAACGCTTTTCCCTCATTGCTTTACAACTTCGATTTCTTAGCTTTAGTATTTAGTTATTAGACAACCAACCAATCATCCTTTATCTTATTCTAGCTTGATCCGAACTCCATAGATTTAAAGTGTATTCATTTTAGCCAGTCCTTGTGTTCGATAACCCGTACTTCTACGATCTGTGCACTTGCAGGATTTTAAAAAGTCGGTAAAACCTGACCACACATCAAGTTTTTGGCGCCGTTGCCGGGGACTGCAGCAGTACCTTTGAATCTCGATTAGGATCTAGTCTAGGATTTTATCGTTTTCTTGCATTTTCATTATTTTTGCTTTTGGTTTCATTTTCATTATCGTTTTCTTCTTTTGTTTTTCAGGTGCATGACTAGACAGTCTAATAGGGACAATCTAGTTGAACCAGTTGCTGAAATGGTCCGACTTGAGAAGACACTTAGACGACAAAGAGCTCAAGAGATGGCCCAAGCCGCTCATGATGCAGCAGTAGCTAGAGCTGTAGCTGAAGGGAGAAATCCACCTCCACCTTTAGTACCACAACCTCCTGCTGGGGAAGTTGATGCACAACCTCAGGCTAACAACCAAACCATTGGAGACTATGACTCCGCTGATGCCTTCTTTACGGATCGAAATCCGATCAACCCACCTCCACCTCAGAGGAATGACTATGAGATCAAGCCTCAAATCATAGCATTGGTTAAGCAAAACCAGTTTCATGGCCTACCAGCTGAGCACCCGCTTGATCACATAGATAACTTTGAAGAGATTTGCAGCACTACCCGAGCCAATGGAGTCTCAGCCGACTACCTAAAGTGCAAACTTTTCTCATTTTCTCTTGGCGACAAAGCCCTTAGATGGTTAAAGTCTCTTCCTGCCCATTCGATCACCACTTGGGACGAATACAAGGCAGCATTCATCAACCATTTCTACACTAAGCAAAGATCGATTTCTGTTAGAAACAAGATCTCTGGATTTCGCCAAGGTGCAACCGAATCATTCTATGAGGCATTGGATCGATTCAAGGAATACATTAGGGACTGCCCTAACCACGGTTTCAAGGATGGGAACCTTTGGAACATCTTCTATCGTGGCATAGACCACAAGTATAAGCTATCCTTGGATACTGCGAGCAATGGAAATTTTATGACAAAGACTGTTGAGGAAGCTAAAGTCTTGATTGAGAACCTTGGAGCAAGTGATTGCAACAACTGCCCGGACTATGATAGATCACACCGCTCTACCAACGCACCCCCTGATGCTACTCAGATGGCTGAACTGAAGAATATGATGGTTCAACTTCTAAAAGGACAGCAAAGACACATACATGCAGTTGAGGGCATAAATGATGTCAATGATGATCCTACAAGGGAATACATGGGAGATTTCTCCAATGATCAACTTGAGGAAGAAGTTAACTATGTTGGTAACTATGGAAACAGGGGATACAATCCCAACTACCGGTCCAACCCAAACCTTTCATACCGCAGCACCAATGTGGAGAACCCACAAGACCAAACCTATCCCTCAAGATTCCAGCAGCAGAGACCACCTTTCCAACCCTATGGAGATCGTTTCCAGCAGCAAGGAAACCAGTTTCAACCTAGGCCGAACTACGACCAAAGAGCACCTTACCCACCAAAGGAACCATATGGTTTACCCACCAGCCAACCTCCTTTAGCCCAGCCAAACAACAAGTTCGAGGGAATGTTTCAACAAATCATGGAAGGTCAAAAGAGAAACAACAAGGAGATGAATGAGAAGATGGACACTTTGTTCAATGATCTCCATGCTAAATATGATGCCATTGCCGCACATGTCAAGAAATTGGAAGTGCAAGCCGCTCAAACCGCAGAAGCAGTTAAGAAACAGGAGATGGAGTCCAAGAAATCTTTTTGCAACTCCGTTGCAATAGAAAAGAAGTTTGAGGATTCTATCCCCAAATGGAAGCTCTCCCCACCTAAGTATGATTGTATGATCTGGCCTGAAGAAATCTATCCCGAGAAAGAATCTAACCGTGCAAGGAAAAGACGCCTTTTCCCCAAGATCATCCCAAAGGCGGATAACTCTGGAAAGTTTGTAGTTCCATGTTCTATTAATGAAGTTAATCTCACCGATTCTCTTTGTGACACAGGAGCTAATGTCAACATCATGTCAAAGAAGATTGCAGACGAGATAGGCCTTACCAACATCCAACCTTCATCCATCTCCATCAACTATGCCGATTCATTCTCGCAAACACCTTACGGTTTCATCCCGGACGTGATGGTACGACTTGGAAACTGTTCTATTCCTACCGACTTTCAAATAGTGGAAATGAGAGAAAGTAGCCATAGACCCCTCATCCTTGGCACCCCTTTCCTATCAACCGTTGGAGCCATCTTCGATTTTCCCAACCGGAGGATCTCATTCAACAAGGTGAATAAAGAGATGTTTTTCCCCATGTGTTCAACAAAGAACCCATCAGTTGATATGGTGCAAGAGAATAAGATTATCCCCAAGCCTCCAGAAGAAGAGAAAATTCTGTCCAGCTTGCCCAGCAAAGACCTCGCCTACCAGCCCAAGCAACTTGCCCCGATAGCAAGAAGTAAGACTACGGCATCTTACCAGCCCAAGCAACTTGCCCTGACAGCAAGAAGTAAGACTACGCCACTACCTAAGCACCCACCAAAAGGACCGATCAAGGATAAGACCGGGACAGAGACCATTAAGAAGGTTAAGCAAACTAAAGGATTTGCAAAAGTTAGGATTCTCCTCCAGGAAAAGCTGAATGATGAAACTTTGGAAGAATTCAAGGAAAAGTTTGCTAACACTATGAAACTCTTTCCTATGGCTGAAGTGCCCCGGGACAAGCATGGAGAGATTGTCTACCCCGCCGAGAATCATCCTCCCGATATAAATCCTAAGAAGAAAGATCTTGATGGACAAAAAGCTCCATTGATCACTACCCTCTCTTAAATCCTAAAGAGCATTACGGTCAAGCTAAAGACCTTAAACAAGCGCTGTATGGGAGGCAACCCATAAGGTAACACCTTTAAACTTCAGTTTTTAGTTTTAGCTTTACTTTGTTTTCTTTGTTTTCTTTTAGCAGGATAGGATATAATGGATATCACAATGGTGCAAGAGGAACATAGAAGTGGAGCCGCCAAGCTGTTTGGGTCGACCAAACACGTTCGGGCAGGAACTCCAAGAGGTTCGTCGGCCGGTCGACCAAAACACTTCGGGTCGACCAGGACGATCGACCGGTGCCTCGCCCGATCGACCTTATCCCCTCTTGCCGACCCACCATCCCCTCATTCCATCCCACCTCATTGCATATCATCCCACCATCTCATCCTCATTATCCCGCATCAAGCTTTTATAAGTTTTACTCTTCTCTTTTACTTTTTGTTTAATGGTTTTTGTTTTGCTTTTGAAGTTTTGGATACAGAGATTTGAGAATCTAACATGCAAATTGAGAAAAAAACCTCGGAACATGAAGAAAGGAGTAATTGTCCCTTCAAACATTAACAATGAATGTGGCAAGGAACAACCACGTTCATATATCCGTTTGCTCCAGCACAACAGCATATCCCACCTTTGCCTCACCTTCGGCGGACTTCAAGAGCCTTTACCATGGACGCATGGTACTTGATCATCTACGCAGGGGTACAAGCCATTGCTCTGGAGTTCATTCTAACGCAACATGGGACATATTATACCAAACTTGTCAACGGACAAGGACAGCAACATACCACCAATAGGTCATTTCTTCATGGACTTAATGTCTAATCAGGTTACATCTTTCCTCTCATTCACAAACGCCTTATTACCTTTTTCTTTTACCTCCCTTAATCGGATTTGCTTTCACCGGGACAGTGCAAGTTAAGTCTGGGGGGATTGTCGGTACTAATGCGTTTGTTCATGTCTTGTCTTCATCTCATATCTATTTCTCTTATTAACCTTTTCAAAATTTCATGTTTTATTGAGTCAAAACTTTAGTTAGAAATTATGATTTATCTCTATGATTCTCCGGTGTTGTGCTAACAATCTATGACCCTAGAGCGGACATCAGTTGCAGACATAAGCCTAACAGAACCTCTAACGGTGGATCGACCTACTGACTTGGCAACATTTCTAAGGTACCCGGACAATCTAACGTTAACTCCACCCTACCCAATCTAGTTTTTCTTGTCAAGGGACTTGGCATACATATGAGTCGTTCCTCACTTGATCTCAAAAGGGTGTGTCCAATACAAAGTGCAGTTCTCCTCTCTCTCAGAAAAATAAAAATCTAAAGCTTTTAAGCACAAGGAAAACGTGTAAGCAAGAGGAATGCATACGTCTGCACCTTCTTGTCTTATGGAGACCTACCAAAAACAAGGAAAAAGCAAAAGCTTATCCTACGTTATTCCCCAAAAGAAAAAAAAAGAGAAAGGGAAGAAGGATCGATAGAAAAAATAAAATGATACCCTAGAAAAGTAGGGAAAAATCGATCCTTCAAAAGAAAAAGAGAGAGGAAAAGAACTCAAAAGCTTCAAAAAGGACTATCCTGGAGAGACTCAAGTGGGTAAGAACAAGTGCTTAATGATCGATATTCCCTTGATAAAGACCGCACGTTTTAAATTTATGCAAGGAGTTAACAATGGAAAGTCTGGAATGCTGGATGAGACTAGTTGAGTTTGGTATGGTTCGCTAAGCTTGCCGAGCATTATGTGAAGCTAGTCTAACATTGGTTATGTTTTTAGTGGAATACAGGAGAGGAAGCCGCCACAGGTTTCTCAAAAGGATAAGGAGTTTCTACGTTTTCAAACCTCTTTCTCTGATTTGGATTCTATTTGCTTGAGGACAAGCAAAGATCTAAGTCTGGGGGAGTTGATATACCTCTATTTTGTACCCTTTTTATATGGTTTTACTATGCTTTTTATAAGGTTTTTAAAGGCTTTTCGATCTAAAAAGGTAGTTTTTGTGGATTTATAGTACTAAGAGTCTAAACAGGTCGAAAGATGCATTTTGGAGCAAAACCACAGGATTTGGACTTTACGCCGCTCCACGACACAACATCAACTTTGAAAGAGCCCCAAAAGCATTCTACGCAATGGATCTCACCAAAACCAGTTTGCCGTGATGCCCACATGAGTTAGCTTTCCAACGCAATTGGAATCATGCAATTTGGACGTGTAGAATGGAAGATATTATCATTTTAGTGAAGAGTGTCAAATCAGCCGAAAACCGGACGTCTACACCATCCGCTCGACCGAGCCGGTCGGACAGGGCCTCCAAGGCTCCCGTCCGACCCGACCTTCCTTCACGATGCGGTCGACCGAACCGATCGGACAGGGCCTCCAAGGCTCTCGTCCGACCCGACCTCTTTTCGCCATCCCGTGCGCGCCAGCTCGACCCGACCATCATCCCGTGCGACCGCTCGACCCCCGGATCGACCCGAGCACCAGCCCGACCGACCGGTCGACCGCCCCGCTCGACCGCCGCCATCCCGCTCGACCCGGCTTAGCCGACTAAGGCCCGTTTTGCACGTTTTCACGATTTACTCGGCCCGTTTACCTAATCTCGACCCCTGGAAGACCTAGCACTATAAATACACCTTTTTAGCCTCTTTAGAGAGAGAGAGAGAACAATATAGCCACATTGTATTTTCAGTTTCATAGATCTACTTTTGTTCTAGAGATTTCAAGGAGAGGATCTCTCCTCCTCACTACAATTTGGAGAAGATTTCTGAACCTTTATCTATTATCATGCTTTCTTCATCTCTCTGTGTTGTTACTTTGATCATGTCTGAGTAATTCACTTGTTAGGTTGCTAGGGTTACTAATTC
The DNA here is from genome assembly GCA_026724425.1 of Erythrophleum ivorense. Taxonomy (NCBI): domain Eukaryota; kingdom Viridiplantae; phylum Streptophyta; class Magnoliopsida; order Fabales; family Fabaceae; genus Erythrophleum; species Erythrophleum ivorense. The sequence goes on along the minus strand of JAIUCV010000066.1, from coordinate 8,061,219 downwards.
AATGAGTTGTTTGCTTGATCTATGATTTCGATGAACTGTTAGGGATATCATTAGAGTCTTTGTCTCGTTTTGCTCACTAATTAATGCTGATTGCTTTACCGCGCATCTAGCAATCTGATGTTAGGTTGATTTGAGCCACGGAAGTGCTGTATCATTCGCCGGACCTATTCTTTGACAAGCTAGGTTTCTTAGACTGCGGAAGTTGATTTACTAAGCCTAGTGAACTGTATCCGAACTTGATCGATTTAATGCTTGATTAACTATCTAAGGACATACCAAAAGTTTAGCGATTAGATAAGTTATCATAGGAGTCGGAGCCACGGAAGTGGAAAGACTTATTTTCGTGTTTTGTGTTCTAGACGGATCTATCATCCCATCATCCCTAAATTGATTCATATCTATCATCGAACTGATCATTGCTTGCTTCTCTGCGAATTAGCCCCTAGAGACCTAACGCTTTTCCCTCATTGCTTTACAACTTCGATTTCTTAGCTTTAGTATTTAGTTATTAGACAACCAACCAATCATCCTTTATCTTATTCTAGCTTGATCCGAACTCCATAGATTTAAAGTGTATTCATTTTAGCCAGTCCTTGTGTTCGATAACCCGTACTTCTACGATCTGTGCACTTGCAGGATTTTAAAAAGTCGGTAAAACCTGACCACACATCAATAAGCATTTTGAGTTTGTGGTTATGCCCTTCGGTTTGACGAATGCGCCTGCAGCATTCATGAGGTTGATGAACGACGTATTCAGGGAGTATTTGGATGTGTTCGTTATCATCTTCATTGACGATATTTTGGTGTATTCGAGGAGTCCTGAGGAGCATGAGACTCATTTGAGGTTGGTTCAGCGAGAGAAGGGTTTTCTCGGACACATTGTTTCTGCAGAGGGAGTGTCTGTAGATCTGGCGAAGATTGAGGCCATCAAGGATTGGCCTAGACCGAGTAGTGCTACCGAGATCTTGAGCTTTCTTGGTTTAGCAGGTTATTACAGGAGGTTCGTCAAGGGTTTTGCAAGTATGGCGCAGCCGATGACAAAGTTGACTGGGAAGGATGTTCCTTTTGTTTGGTCACCAGAGTGCGAGGAGAGCTTTGGGAAGCTCAAGGAGTATATGACTAGTACACCTGTTTTGGCGTTACCCGAGCCTGGGAAGCCTTATGCAGTGTACACTGATGCTTCAGGAGTTGGTCTGGGTTGTGTGCTGGGCAGTGAGCGTAACCGTCCTACCCTGATCTTGAGTTAGGAGCGGTGGTCTTTGCACTTAAGATCTGGAGGTTTTATTTGTATGGTTGTTCAGTTCAGATCTTGACTGACCACAAGAGTTTGCAGTACATCTTCACTCAGCCGATGCTGAATGCGAGACAGACGCGCTGGGTTGAGTTTTTGGCAGATTATGACTTGGTAATTATCTATCATCCAGGCAAGCCTAACCTAGTGGCGGATGCTTTGAGTCGACGGAGGTGTGATTCTGATTTAGAGCAGGATGTGGAGGCATTGGTGAACGAGATTAGCACTTTGCGCCTTTGTGCTATTTCGCAGGAGCCGTTGGGCTTAGAGGCAGTTGATCAGGAAGATTTGTTGAGCAGGATCAGAGTGGCTCAGGAGAGTGATCAGAGTCTGATTGATGCATCACGAGTACTGAGTTCTGAGTATCAGGTATATGAGAACGGGACTATTTTGGTTCATGGTCGGGTTTGTGTACCCAAGGTAGAGGAGTTGAGGCAGCAGATTCTGAGAGAGGCTCATTCGAGCAAGTTTTTGATTCATCCGTGAGCGACCAAGATGTACCATGACCTCAAGATGTACTATCATTGGGTCGGGATGAAGAGAGATGTAGCTGATTGGGTTGCGAGGTGCAACACGTGTTCTTTGGTGAAGGCTGAGCATCAGGTTCCGGGTGGTCTTTTGCAGAGCTTACCCATTCCGGAGTGGAAGTGGGACAGGATCACGATGGATTTCATGGTTGGGCTACCTATTTTGAGGACTCATGATGCCATTTGGGTGATTGTGGATCGGTTTACTAAGTCAACACATATTCTTGGCCATCAAGAAGACAGATGGAGCTGCTGTTTTGGCAAGGAAGTTTGTGCGAGAGATTGTGAGGCTGCATTGAGTTCCAGCTAGTATTGTGTCAGACCGAGATCCGAGATTTTCCTCAGAGTTTTGGAGGGCATTTCAGGCAGAGATGGGCACTAAGATGCACATGAGTACGGCATATAATCCGCAGACAGATGGGCAGTCAAAGGGGACTATTCAGACTTTGGAGGATCTGTTGAGGATGTGTGTGCTAGATTGGGGTGGTCATTGGGCGGATCACCTAAGCTTGGTTGAGTTTGCGTACAACAACAGCTTCCAGACGAGTATTGGCATGGCTCCTTTTGAGGCTTTGTATGGGAAGCCATGTAGGACACCTTTATGCTGGACCCAAGTGGGGGAGCGCAGCATTTATGGAGATACCTATGTTCAGGAGACGATAGAGAAGGTTCGTGTTGTGAGGCTGAACATGAAAGAGGCTCAAGATAGACAGAAGAGTTACGCAGATAGACGCAGACGAGAGCTTGAGTTTCAGGTTGGAGATAGGGTGTATCTCAAGATGGCGATGTTGAGGGGTCCTAACAGATCCATCACACGGAACAAGCTGAGTCCACGTTTTATGGGTCCGTTTCCAGTTGTGGAGCGAGTTGGACCGTTGGCGTACATATTGGAGTTACCTCCGATTATGAGAGCCTTTCACAAGGTGTTTCATGTGTCGATGCTGAGGAAGTGTCTTCATCCTTCAGAGGAGTTGGTGGCTAAGATTCCAGAGGATCTTCAGCCAGATTTGACGGTTCCGGCGATACCAGTGAGGATTCTTGAGAGGAGAGTCAAGGTTCTGCGGAACAAGAGGATACCGTTGCTGAGAGAATAGGAACCGACTTTACAGGATTTAAGTAAACTTTCCACAATGAAACTTTCCATTTCTGCTCGCGCCGACTTGTGTTTATGGCAAGCTCTGGATACGGGCCTTCTTCGATGGGCCTCGGCTCGAATCGTGCAGATGGATGTTGGTTCGGCCCATCGAGAAACATCTTCCCGGTTTTCTGGTTTAATCGACGGTTCGGCCCGGCTCGATCTGACTACGCCCGGTTCGAATGACAATGTGATGGAGGGAAATCCAACCCCAACAATTTGCCCCCAGCTCGCTAGTCTTATGTGTAAGAGTGGCGAGCTATAAGTTATCAGGAAAAAGCATTGTCATTTGAATCGAGCCGTCGACATACTCGGTTCGTCTTCTGCAAGAATTCGGCTCGTCTTCTTGAGAGAAGTTGGCTCGTCTTTCTTCTAAACGACGTCGAAGAATTCTTGCTTTAATCAGGCGAGGAATCTGAAGCGTTTCCGGGCCCGCTGATTTCGGCGGAAACCCTAGGAATCGGGCGGGAATTAGGTCGTGCCGTTTCGTCTTCCCGGACCAACACGCCCGCACGCCAAGACTTCTATAAATATTGGACCCCGGGGTTCACTTTTCTCATCTCGCTTCTCTCTCCAAATCAAGAAAAAGGTAGAATTCTCTTTCTCTCTCTAGCTTTTCCTTTCCGTTCTCAAATTTCATTATCGTAATTTAGTCGCGTCGCCGGTGTGAATCGTTTCACGTCGCGATCTTCAAACTTTCCGGCTCATCTTCAAGTTTTATGATCCATCTTCTTCCGAGCCGAAATGTCTTCGAGCAGTCGTACTCCTTCGATCGGGGTTGATCATTCTGAGGATCGCTCCAATAATTCCAATGACTCTGAGATCTCGATCCGCCGTTCGTCTTCGTCATCCGAGCCATCTGATTCGGTAGGATCTCACAATTCCTACACTCCGCAGGGTCGGAAGGTAGTTAATTCCCCTCGATCTGAAGACGGAAATCAGTCTGTCAGGGTCGCCGAGACCGCCGAGGTTAACGCATTGGCGAGCGAGCCGTCAGTTCTTCGTCGCAATGGTTAAGATGGAGCATCCGAGCCGAACGTGGATGAAGGGGACGAGCTGGCCCTTCTTCATGCCGAGGCGGAATTTGCTAAGAACCAGTCGGCTCGTCCCGGGACAGCACTTGACCCGATATATAATCCTGAGGAGATTAAACTCGAAGAGATGATGTCTGAAGGGGCAATTGGAGATATCCTCGGGCCGTTTAAACCCAAGCCTCCTCAGTTGCCGAGGAGAACCCTTCTGGATGACGCATCTCTTGATTACGTCTTATCCAGCGCCTTCGGTGCCGGCTCGTCAAGGGGAATGAAGAAATGCTCCTCAAAGAGACGGGTCTCGAGGAAGATTACACATAGGCGAGCCGCGAAGAGGACGGTTCCAAATCCTCCTGGGTCGACGCTTTGCACCGAATCGTCTCTGGAAACGCTTCGGCGTTGTTTCCACATATCTGAAGGAGTCGACCTCCTCCTTCCGGCGAGCCATCAGAGGGCTGACGATCCTCCCGTGGGATGTTTGACGCTCTACGAAAGCTTCTTCTACGGCTGCTTTCTGGGGTTCCCGATCCCGAGTTTGGTTCTGCATTATCTGAGCAAGTACGGGCTTGCTATCGGCCAGATCATGCCGCGAGGTCTTCGTCATCTGATCGGGCTCATCGTCCGCAGTTTTGAGACCGACATCCCGCTCGGAATCCATCATCTTTAGAATCTCCTGGAGATTCGTGCCGGATCGAAGAAGTCGCTTCGGTATTATATCTCATGTAAGAAGAACCGGAGGATCATCGACGGTTTTCCCAACAAAGACAGCGGTTGGGAAAATTACTTCTTCTACGTCCCGATATGTGGGGCGACTGTTGGGAGCGTCCCTAGGAAATTTGTCAGGCAGAGTTGGCAGCCAATCGGTAGCCGAACCGAAATACAATCATTGCTTTGGTTCGTATGGATTGTTTTTAACTCTCTTTGTTTATTTTGCAGTTCGACGAGCCGTATTCCGTCTCCCCAGCGATTTCTCAGAAGCCGTGGAAAGCCTTCGCGCAGGGAAAACCAACTGGGAGAGGGACTTCTCTTTGGAGCGAGTAGAAAGTGCTCGAGCCCAAGCCTACGATTCTTTCGACGACTCAGACAGTTCGGACGAAGAAATCCCAGAAGTTTCCGAGCCGTTGGACGACGAAGTGGAAAAGAAAACCATCCGACAAAGGCTCCAAGAGAAAAGGGATGAAGAAGCCCGTTTGAAAGCCGAGGAAGCCGAGGGCAAGAGGACTACGGTACCGAGCCCTCCGAAAAAGGGTCCGCGAAGCGAGGGGCCCATAGATCTTGGGAAGGCCGTGAAGCGTGCCAAAGAAGCCATGGCTTCAAAGCAAAAAGGACCCGCTGTGCCCCCCTCTCCGGCTTGCTCAGATGCCTGTAGGGATTCGGGGACTCTAGTCCTCAATCGGAAAACAAAGAAGGTTTCCGAATCCGCTGGCGAGCTGGCGATGAATAAACCTTCCGAGACGGGAGGAAAGAAGAGAGCCGCGACCGGAGGGCTCAAGGAGAAGGCTTCGAAGAAAGCCAAAGAAGATGCTCCCTCCTGCATGCTTGCCGATCCAACTCAGGCTCAGCTTCTTCGGAGAGCCGAGGCGGCTAGCTACCTTGCGAGCAGTACCTCCACGGTTCGTCTCCCTCCCCCTGATACTCTGTTGGAGAGTGAAGTTTACGGGGAGGCGGCCCTTAAGCTTTTTCGGTGGGTTTTCTTCCCCTAAAAAAATGACGAAAAACGTCCGTACTCTAAGCTTATACGTGTGTTCTTTCTTGTTTCAGTTCACGAGGCTAAGCTTATACGAGTCTTTCAACTGCATAGTAGCAGGCTACGAGGCTAGGGCTCGCTCTGATCGGTCGGCTCTTGATGAGCTTCAGAAGACGGTCGACAATCTGAAACGACTTCATGAGGTTTCAGAGAGAGGCCATGCCGTAGAATTGACTCGGGCTAAAGAGGAGATCGCCAAGATCCAAAGTGAAGCGGAGGTTCACAAGGAGAACGCTAGCAAGATGGCGTCCACGAGTCTGAGGATCGCGGATAGGAGTAAATCCCTCGAGGCCAAGGTCAGCTCGCTCCAGGCTGAGGTTAAAAGGGTAAGATCCGAGGTGGACAATCGGTACGTCTCTCTGCTCGAGACGGTTAAATCCGACGCGGAAGGGCTCAAAGAGGTGTTCTCCCGAGCCATTTATCTCGCCCAAGCTCAGGGTAACATCGAGTTGATCGGTGATATCCGAAGCGCGAACCCTCCCGATCTCGAAGTCGAGCTCGCCGGACTCAAAGAGCATGTTGCTTCTGATCCCAAGGCTGGTGAGGAGGCCGACGCGCTGCTCGCAAAAATGATCGACCGCCTCGTCGTCTCCATGGCCTCTTCCAATCCGCCCGAGGTACATCTCAGAGATGAGAAGGTTACCTGGTCAGACATATTCAAGATCGGAGTATGTTTGCAGTATGGTACTAACTTTGGTTCCTCTATCTTTCAGAACAGAATCGAGCCGGTGGCGATTCCTGACCCGTCTTCAGTTGAAGGAGCTTCGGAGCCGACGAGCCAAGCTATTGTTGGCGTTCAGGAAGGGTCGGATCAAGCCGTTGGCGAGCCGAATTTGAAACCCGTGGGTGTAGCCGATGAAGCTCCGGCTGCCGTTTAAGGAATTGACGAACTATTCTTGTTTTTCTTTTTAGATTTTTGAACATGGCGTCTGGATGGCTTTATCCATTTTGATTGTAAATAGTGCATGGATTGCTTTATCCACTTATCAACTTTTGTAATTAAAAACGGAAGTTTATTTCAACGACCTTGTATTTGGAAAATCTATTTGAGCCGTTTGGCGAGATCATCCTTAATTCTAAGTGTTGGACTTAGTTCTTTTAAAGCCGTTTTTACCGATGTTACGTCGAGCCGTTTTTTGAACCGGGTTTAAGTTGATTTGTTCTGAATTCTATCACATATTAATAATAAGGTAATTGTGACTCGGAATAGCGATGAAATTAAAATATTCAACCAATGTTACCGCGAGGCGTTTCTGTCTATTGGGTTTATGCCAACTGGTTTCTGTTTTTTCCGCGTCCCCATGAATCAACGAGTTACGGACCAAAACAATGGCGATTTAACTATCGAACCAACGTTGTATCGAACCATTTTGGATGTTGGGTTTCTGATCTATATGTTCCAGTTTTTGCCGCGTCCTTATCTATTAGTAATTAGCGGGTCGGAGCAGATGATGAATGATCAATTTGTATAGCGCGCGCATGACATAATGTTAAGGTAAGATGATTAAGATCGGGTGTTGTGGCCAACAAGACCCGGCTCGGAACAGATTAAGAACGTATTCCGATTTGTGCCAAGTGGCGTAGGTGGTTTGAATATATTGACGAACTGAAGTAACAAAAATCTGAATTTTTATTAGCTATCATGTCTTAGCGGCGAACCGCGTTACAAGAAAAATCTTATTGACCAGTTGCGTTAACGGCGAGCCGCGTTACAAGAAAGATCTTATTGACCAGTCGTGTTAACGGCGAGCCGCGTTACAAGGAACGAAAATGCGAACCGTGTTGCGAGCTGAAAATGCGTTTAATGGCGAACCGTGTTGCAAGCGAAAGGGAGTGTATATGTACACGTACCCACTCCCCCCCCCCCCCTTTTTTTGGAGGGGGGCAACTGAATCCACTCGAAAGTGAACAGCCTACGTACCCCTTGCGGGGATCAAGTCACGCGTAGTTCTGGGTAATGGCGCATCGCGCCTTACTGATAATATTTCTTGAGATGCATGATGTTCCATGGCTTTGAAATCTCTTCGCCGGCCATGTTTTCGAGTCGATAGGCTCCGGGACGAACCGTTTCGATGACCTTATACTGGCCCTCCCATTTTGCCCCTAACTTTCCGGCATTTCGTTCAGCTGTGTTCTGGAATACCTTTTTGAGAACCAGATCGCCTTCTCTAAATCTCCGGGATCAGACATTGGAGTTGTAGTATCTAGCAACGGATTGCTGATAGTTTTGTATGCGAATGAGCGCCTGGTCGCATCGTTCGTTGATTAGATCCAGTTCGTCTAGCAACATCAAGTGATTGTAGCCTTCTTGTTCTGGTAATAGCCAGCGACGAACTCCGAGAACGTGTACCTCCGGTGGGATTACACATTCTGTTCCGTAGACAAGTGCGAATGGCGTTTCGCCGGTGGCTCGTCTCGGAGTTGTTCGATGGGACCAAAAGACACCTTCCAGTTCGTCTGCCCAGCGGCCTTTTTTAGCATCGAGCCGTTTTTTGAGTCCATCCAAAATCGTCTTGTTAGTCGCTTCGGCTTGACCATTTCCTAGCGGGTAGCGAGGCGTCGACTTACTAAGGCGTGTCTTCTATTTGTCGCAGAAGTTTTGAAATCGAGCTGAGATAAACTGCGAGCCGTTGTCCGTGACAATTTCGTAGGGGACACCGTGCCGACAGATGATGTTCTTCCAAATAAACTGCTCGACTTGGGAATCCTTTATGCTTGCGTAGGATTCTGCCTCGACCCATTTGGAGAAATAGTCAGTTAAGACTAGCAAAAACCTTTTTTGCTTTGATTTGTGCAGCGGTCCGACGATATCCATCGACCATCTCATGAACGGATATGGTGTGGGGATAGAGGATAATAGCTCGGCCGGTTGATGTATCGTTGGAGCGTGATGTTGGCATTTTTCGCATTTCCACGAGTATTTTTCGCAGTCGCTGATCATCGTTGGCCAGAAATAGCCGTGCCGCTTGATTTTGATAGCTAGGGCTCGTCCTCCGGAATGATTTCCGCAGGATCCACTATGTACTTCTTTCATTATTTCTCGCGCCTTTTTTCCTTCTATGCACGTAAGTAGCGGTCCCGAAAATCTCCATCGGAACATGGCGTCGCGTATCAGAATATATCCTGCTGCTTGGGCTTTCAGCCTGCGAGCTGCCCACTTATCCGCTGGTATTTCTCCATCGGCTATATATACGCGGATCGGAGCGAGCCAGTCTTTGTCGCAACCGTACTTCGTGTCCTCTTCGATGTCCAGCTCTGCGGACTGATCGCCATCAGGTTCGCCATTATTGTCTGGGTCGTCCGCGATTATAGTCATCAGGGTTTCAGGCTCGTCGGTATCGATACTGGGATGTTCGATGAACTCCACGGGAATTATTCTTTTCAAATCTGGGTCGGAGGTCGAGGCCAGTGATGCCAGGGCGTCAGCTTGAGTATTGTCCCCACGCGGGATTTTCTCCAGTGCGAACTTTTCGAACTGTCCGGCCAGGTTCTTAACTACTCCGAGATATGCCTCCATCCTTTTGTCTTTGGCGGCGTACTCTCCACTGAATTGGCTCGCTACGAGCTGGGAATCACAGTAAGCACGTATGTTTCGAACTCCAATTCCGAACGCTAACTTTAATCCAGCAATTAATGCTTCGTATTCTGCCTCGTTGCTCGACGCGCCGAAATTTAGGCGAAGAGATTGCTCCAAGATTTCACCTGTCGGGGAAGTAAGTCGAATTCCGACTACGGCACCCTGTTTTGACGACGAACCATCCACATGGAGTAACCAGTTAGCGGGGAGATTCGGCTCACCGCTGGTAGCGATTGGTAACTCGATTAAGAAATCAGCCAAGACTTACGACTTTGCGCTCGTTCGACTTCGATACTCGATGTCGTATTCGCTCAGCTCGATTGCCCATTTCGCCAATCTTCCCGATTGGCTCAGACTGTGCAAGATCATCCGTAGCGGTAGCGCCGTCAGGACTATGATCAAATGAGATTGAAAATATGGACGTAATTTCCGGGCCAACATAACGACTGCTAGCGCGAACTTCTCGGTTTGAGGGTATCTCGTTTCCGCATCTGTCAGGCTTTGGCTCACGTAAAAAACAGGTTTTTGGGTTCCACGGTCTTCACGAATTAGGACTCCACTGACCGCTGCTAAAGACACAGCGACATATAAGTATAAGGCCTCTCCGTCCTCCGGCTTTGCTAGTATTGGGGGGCTCGCTAAATAAGACTTCAGCTCGAGGAAGGCTTCCTCACACTTCTCCGTCCACTCGAATTTCTTGTTGCCTCGCAGAGTATCATAGAAAGGGAGACATTTGTGTGTGGATCGAGGAACCCAAAACAGACACTTCTCCGTCCACGGTTGAGCGCGGCGATACGTTCGGTCAGCTGTTGAATTTGCCTCTTTGTTGCCGGTGATGGCATCTTGATCAGGGCTTGAATCTGTTTTGGGTTTGCCTCGATACCTCGCTGAATTACCAGATAACCCAAGAATTCTCCAGATGTTACAGCGAAGCGGCACTTTGTCGGATTCAACTTCATATTGTATGAGTTCAACTGCTCGAAACATTCGCGGAGATGCGTTACGTGATCTTCTTTCTTCAGAGATTTCACTAGCATGTCGTCGATGTACACTTCCATCGTTTTTCCGAGCTGGGAAGCGAACATTTTGTTCACGAGCCGTTGATACGTCGCTCCTGCGTTCTTGAGTCTGAAAGGCATAACCTCGTAGCAATATATGCTGTTTTTTCTCGATCGTCAGGATTCATCTTAATCTGGTTGTAGCCTGAGAAGGCATCCATGAAGGTTAACAGCTCGTTTCCTGCAGTTGCTTCTACGAGGCGATCGATATGCGGGATCGGGAAGCTGTCTTTTGGACATGCTTTGTTTAGGTCCGTGAAATCTATGCACACTCGCCATTTTCCATTCTTCTTTTTAACCACAACCGGATTTGCGAGCCATTCGGGATATTTTGCTTCGATAATCGAGCCTACTTTTAACAGACGCTCCACCTCGTCGTTTACGGCCTTTTGACGCTCGTGTCCCAACTTTCGTCGCTTTTGTTTGATTAGTTTAAAGGTTGGGTCGACGTTCAGCTCGTGACAAGCGACATTGATATCTATCCCTGGCATATCTTCTGCTGTCCAAGCGAATGTGTTGACGTTCTCTTTTAGAAAAGAGATTAGTTCCTTTTGGGTTGCTTCGTCCAAATTTGCCCCAATTTCCACACATCTCTCTGGGTTCAGTTCGTCAATGCATACGGAAATTATGGCTTCGCAGGTTGGTTCTTCGATGACGGCTCGCCGTCATCGGCTATCTGTAATTGCTATAAGGGGTTAGCTAGGTCGTTCGCCGTCTCTCGGCTTGTCTTGACCTTCTTCCTATTAGCTTCGGGGAGTAGCTTAGGCAGAGGATTCCGAAGTTTACGCTCCGTCATGAAACAGATTCTCGACTCCTTTTGAGAACCAAGTATGGTTTTTACTCCAAACGGAGTGGGGAACTTGATGCACAGATGATATGTAGATGGTACGGCTCGCATCGAGTTTATCCATGGTGTGCCCATGATGATGTTGTAGATTGGCGGGTTATCCGAGACGGAGAAGCGAACCATTTTGGTTATTCCGCCTGCTTCGACCGGAAGCATGATTATTCCCATGGACATCATCGTCTCGCCTCCGAACCCCGTTAACGGTTTTAGTGCTGACTTTACGTCGGCTAGATCGATTCCCATTCGCTGCAAGGTTTCTTTGTAAATTATATCGACCGTGCTCCCTGTATCGATGAGGATCCGAGCCACGACGAAATTTCCTACGGCCAGCATGATCACGAGTGGGTTGTCATGCGGTTTATCGATCCCGATAACTTCATTCTCTGTGAAGGTGATTTCCGCATTTTGAAGCTTTGGAGGTTCGTACCAGTTGACCGCTGCGTCGGCTCGTCGTTGAAAGGCTTTGATTGATGACACGGTGTTCGGGCAATACTGCGAGCCGCCCATTATGAGTTGGATTCTCCTCCGCGTACCGGTTTGATCATCGGATTCCTCTCGTCTTCCGCGTTTTGGTTGGTCGATCGCTCGATCCGATTTTTCTGGACGTTCTCTTGGTTCGGGGCGCTCCAGGTCCTCTAGTTTCAGGTCACCTTTCAGTTCGCCACTAAGCAGCTTTTTTGCGAGCTCCGCTCCTAGATGGCGACACTTCTCAGTAGAGTGCCCGTAGCATTGGTGGAACTCGTAGTAGGCTTTGTAGTCGTAGTTCGGAGAACTTTGGTTCCTCACCCATGTGTTACTCTTTAGCGCTCTTCCCCATCCAGCACCTACTTGATTCACGATGCCAGACTGTTGGCTCGCATCCACCTGATAATTGTGCGCCCCGGACAAGTTCCGCCCTTCGTGATACACATATCCGCCTCGCTGGTTGTGACGCTTCTGATTGGTCTGCGGCTGTACTGCTGACGGTGGTTTGATCGTGGCTTTAGACGAGGTGTGCAGCGCGGTTAGAAATTTCATATCCTCCTCTTCTGCTACGAACGCCACGGATCGATGGATGGCGTCGGCGATCAACTTAGGTTTATTCAATGCGAGCTCTTTTCGGAAATCCGACTGGAACCACAACCCCTTTTTGAGCGAGTCGACGGCAATTTCGTCGTTGATCGTTCCGGCTTTCGACATAGTCGTTTTGAATCGATCCATGAAACTGCGAAGCGACTCATCTTCTCCTTGGACCATATTCCAGAGGTTGATCGCCGAGGCCGATTTTTCTATGAACATGGAATATTGTTTAAGGAAGAGAGCCGTCAGCAGCTGGAAGTTTTCGATCGAGTTTGGCTCCAGGTTTAAGAACCAGTCCAGGGCCGCGCCCTTCAAATATTCAGCGAATAATAGGCAAAACCCGGCATCCTTTTCTTCTACGCTTCTGAATGCGGCTCGACTCAGGGCAACTCGAAACGCATTAATATGGTCCTTTGGATTAGTCGAGCCATCATACTTCTGGATGCTCAATCTCCCCGGATCAATTACCCTGGTGTTAATTATCTGAGCCGAGAAGGGCGTGTGCTCTGCGTCTTCGCATATTTGAGCAATTTCTGGCACCGAGCTGAGTGCCTTGTGGATTTGTGACCGGAGCAGTTTAGCCTCACTATCAGATTTTTCGAGGCGAGCCCGAATTTCAGCCAACTCGTCTTGACTCATATTTTGTTCCTTACTCGGAAAATTCGATCAAGGATTTAGATAAGGCTACCGAGTTGGTTTCTTCCAGCCTAGGAAGCGCGAGTTCGATCAAGGATTTAGATAAGGCTATCGAGTTGAGCGTTCCAGAACCTGATTAGCGCTTTCCATCCATTGATTTACAACTTTACTTGCTTTCTTTACTTGCTTTCAACGTGACAACAACCAAACTCATATTGCTTTCCTAGCTAAATCTCAATCTCATACCTTGTAGTGCACTAACTGGTCCTTGTGTTCGATATACCCGTTGCTACTCTCGATCTGTGCACTTGCAGAAAAGGGGTAGAAATTGGGAAAAGTTTAATCCCCATCAACACTGTTGAAGTATTTATGGATGATTTCTCTGTATATGGTGGCTCTTTTGTTTCTTGTTTGTCAAACTTGCGCAGGGTCCTTAAGCGCTGCGAAGAGACCAGCCTCGTTCTTAACTGGGAGAAATGCCATTTCATGGTACAAAAGGGGATCGTGCTGGGACATTTGATATCAGAGAAAGGCATAGAAGTGGATCAAGCTAAGATTGAGGTAATGGTTCAGCTAGCACCCCCAAAGTCAGTCAGGTATATAAGGTGTTTCTTGGGACATGCTGGGTTCTACAGAAGATTTATCAAGGACTTATCGAAGATAGCTCGACCCCTAACGCGCCTGTTGTGCAAGGAGACAGAGTTCTTATTTGATGAAGACTGCCTAAAAGCTTTTAACCTGATCAAAGAAGCTCTGGTCACTGCTCCAATCGTGCAAGCACCAAACTGGGATCAACCCTTCGAGATAATGTGCGATGCCAGTGATTATGCCGTGGGTGCGGTACTTGGTCAGAAAATTGATAAACGGCTAAATGTCATTTACTACGCTAGTCGAACACTGGATGACGCTCAGGTGAAGTATGCTACAACAGAAAAGGAACTACTAGCTGTAGTTTTTGCATTTGAGAAGTTCAGGAGTTACTTGGTGGGTTCGAAGGTCATTGTATACACTGATCATGCAGCTCTTAGGCACATCCTTGCAAAGAAAGATACCAAGCCCAGACTACTCAGATGGATTCTACTGCTTCAGGAGTTTGATATGGAGATTGTTGACAAGAAGGGTGTTGAGAATGGAGTGGCTGACCATCTTTCCAGAATGAGGATTGATGATCCTGTACCAATCGATGACTCAATGCCTGAAGAGCAGCTCATGGCCGTGAAGGTTATGCGCGAACACTACAAGAAAAATACGCGATTTGCGACGGAAAATTCCGTCGCAATTCCGTCGCAAACGACGTTTTGCGACGGAATTGCGAATGAAAAACTTCCGTCGCAAATTGTCAGTCGCAATGACTTTTCCTTCGCAAATCCGTCGCAAATTTGCGATGGAAACAACTCCGTCGCAATATTGCGACGGATTTGCGACTCTATATATTCGTCGCAAATATGCGACAGATTTGCGACGGAACTGATTCCATCGCATTTTTGCGACGGAAATAAGTCTGTCGCAAATCGTTCGCATATTTGCGACGAATATAAGCTCTCGCAATCCCTCGCAAAATGTTGCGACAGAATGTAGGCCGTCGCAATACGTCGCAACGTTGCGACGGAATGTTTTTCGTCGCAACGTTGCGACGGAATGTTTATCGTCGCAACGTTGCGACGGAATGTTTATCGTCGCAACGTTGCGACGGAATGTTTATCGCAATTTCGTTACTGATCATTAATTCCGTCGCAATTTTAAAATTTTTTTTTTTTTTTAATTTTTTTTTAAAAAATAAAAAAATTAAATTAAAAAAACGAAAATCAAATAAAATTTTAAATCAAATATCATACAAAATTATATAAAAATATTCATAAAAAATACAATAAAACGAAAACTAAAATTCTTCGGATGGTCCGCTGGTTCTGCCCTGATCCGATCTGCCGGTTCCGCCCTCGAATTGCTGCTGGTTTGAACGCAAACGGCTCATAATCTCCTTGAGCTTCGGATCCGACGCGCCCAAGTAGTCGAACATCTCTTCGAACACCGCAACCTTCGTCTTTGTTGCACTCAATTCCGTCTTTGTTGCAGTCAATTCCTCCTTCAACTCAGCAACCTCGTTGGGATCCTGGAACTGACTTGAAGCGGAACCGCGAACAGAACCGCTCCCAGTATCGATTTGGGATTGAAGAGAACCAATCCCCCAAATCTTCCCTTTTTTACGGGGAGCGGACTGAAAAACAAAAAAATACATTGAAATTAAGAAACCAACAATATACATAAGAATAAAAATATTTTAAATAAATAATATGATACAAATTTACCTCGACAAAAATCTTGTTCTTCACGGCCACTGAAGAACCAGAAGTGAGGGTCTCGGGATCATCATTCTGAGTCAAATCTTGTAGTTTCGAATTAACGTCGTTGTAGAACTCCTCAGAATCATCATCCATGAAAGTCCCATCCGGATTCCGTTTTGTAAACGCGAGAACTTCCAGCAAATCCGTCTCTGATTCTCCTCGTTTCTCGGCCTGTAAAATAGATTTGATTTGATAAAAATGTTAAGAAAATAAATAAAATAAAAATATTTTTTTAAAAAGTTAGAAAAAAACTTACAAGCATTCGGCCGCGGGCTACGAATGAAGTTCGGCCTGATCGATGTGTAGAATTTTTGCTCTTCGCTCGAGCGGACTTACTGTTGCCACTCCTTCTTTGATGATCAGGATCCAACCAATACGCAACCAAGCCATTCCACACATTCGGGTCGAAGTGAGCTGGCTTCGCTTCATCTCCCTTAACGAGCCACAACTTTTTCCACCGAGACACCATATCAGGCAACCGATCATGGACTTTGGCGCAAAACTCCTGGTAAACCCTCTCGGTAACGCCAGATTCCCAATGATACTTGCGCTTAAAAAAAAAATCAAATTACAATAATACAATGTTAGTGATAAGAAATAAAATAAAAATTATTAAAAAAGTAAATAAGAATCTCATTAAAACTTACAGCAAAAGTAGTGAACCAGCGTTGGAGAACGGGTTCTGTTACATCCTTCCACCGGGCAATAGGATCTTTGTAATCCTTTTCAAAGACTTCCGTAACTGAAGAAGCAACGGATGAATCATCGGTAAACCTGAAAAAGAAAACAATACACTTTAACTTTATAAAATAAACAATATAAAAAAAAACAAAAACTAATAAAAATAAAAAAAAATATATACCATAAAGTTCTAGGTGGGCGGTTCGGATGAAGATGAGGGAGAAGATTATGACCAGGCTCATCTAAAATATCCCTAATGGCCGCATAAAATGGGGCTCTAGCGGTCTCAACCGCGGCCTCAACTGCGGCTGACTGATGAGGTGGGATAGAGACCGAGACCGTGTCCGCTGCTGCTGCTCCCGTCCCGTACTACCATGGGAACTATTAGTAGTTTGCCCATGACCAAGAGTCACAGGAACGGAACGACCACCACGGGAACCACCACGGGACCCCCCATAACCTCCTTGACCCCCGGATCCTCCCTGACTCATGTACTGCATGTAAGTGTTTTGTTGATCCATCTGCAATAACTTAAAAAAGTAAAATTAAAAGTAACAATAATAATTTTACAAATAATAATGTCACAATCAAAATCTCACAGTTATATAAAATTTACTCCAAACCACGATTCTAATAATAATACAATTTTGTAAAACTTAATTTTATCCTAAAATCAGTAACAAATCACAAAAATTATCAAACCAATTTAATCATCCAACAAAGTAATTATCTAAAACAATACATCTTAGAACTAATATTCCTTAATCTAAAACTAATCCAATAATCTCAAAAATCACCTAAACCGTCCAATAATCACCTAACAAACCATCCAAAAATCACCTAAACCGTCAAATAATCACTTAACCAACCATCCAAAAATCACCTAAACCGTAAAATAACCTAACCTTCGCCGAAAGTTGTCGGTGGCGGAGGAGGCCGGCGGCTGTGTGGAATACGGCGGCGGCTCTGTCGGAAAGAGGAAACCGGCGGCGGCGCAGAGGGCAGACGAACGAGCGGCGGAGCAGAAGAAGGGACGCGGAGGAGAGAGGCGCCGGAGAAGAGAAGGGCGGCGGCAGGGGAGGAAAGAGCAGTGACCGGCGGCGCGTAGGAGAGAGGGGAGAGAGCGGCGCGGAGGAGAGAGGGGAGCAGAGGTTGGTCGGCGGCGCGGAGGAGAAAGGCGCCGGACAAGACGACCGGAAAGAGCAGCGACCGGCGGCGCGGAGGAGAGAGGGGAGAGAGCGGTCCGTCGGCGGAAGAGGAAACGGCGGAAGAGCGGTCCGTCGGCGGCGCGTTGGAGGGAGAGAAAATCCGTCGCGGAAAAAGAAATGGCGTGGGGGGGCGGTTGAGAAAAAATTGTCGCGGCCCGCGATTATATACATATTTTATGATGGAATGGGGTATTTCCCTCGCAATTCCCTCGCAAATTTGCGACGGAATTGCGAGGAAAATGATGGAAACCCTAATTTGTTTTCGGGTAAGGCTTTTCCTCGCAATTCCATCGCAAATTTGCGACGGAATTGCGATGGAACGGTGTATTTCCCTCGCAATTCCCTCGCAAATTTGCGACGGAATTGCGAGGGAAATGATGGAAACCCTAATTTGTTTTCGGGTAAGGGTTTTCCTCGCAATTCCATCGCAAATTTGCGACGGAATTGCGATGGAACGGTGTATTTTCCTCGCAATTCCCTCGCAAATTTGCGACGGAATTGCGATATACATTTATTTTTTTGGGTTTCCATCGCAATTCCGTCGCAAATTTGTATATATTCCATCGCAATTAAAGATTCCATCGCAATTCCGTCGCAATATTGCGACGGAATTGCGATGTACATTTATTTTTCTGGATTTCCATCGCAATTCCGTCGCAAATTTGCGACGGAATTGCGATGGATTCTTCAGTTTTAGGGTTTAGGGTTTCCTATTTTGGAATAAAAAGTGTTTAGGATTATAAAATCATACATTCATCGCTGATAATTGAACTTTCAATGATCGACACTCATAAAATATGTTTCTCTTAAACCCCTTACGGTATCAAACTCATAGAACCTTATGATATACTAAACATTACGGAAGATGTTAGTGAAACACGAAATATATATATATATATATATATATATATACGTACAAATGTATTATCTATATATAATCGTCGCAATATTCATATTGCGACGATAAAATTTGGAAACGATAAAATTAAAGATTCCATCGCAATTCCGTCGCAAGAATGACAATACTACTTTAAAACCGTCGGAAACCACGAAAAGATGGAATTTTTACGTGGGAGTTACAAACTCATCAAAATTTAATATACAAACAACTTAAAATACAAAGAAAAACCTTAAAATTGATCAAAGTCATTTTCATCATCATTTTCAGATACGTAAGAGTTTTCACTGTGCTCCCGTTCTTCTTCATCAGTCGCAGACTCTTCGAATTCATCGGCTTCTCCATCTTCGCTTGAATCGTCAACGAGGTGTTCAAGTTCTCTGTTCTCGGGGTCAACGTGTATGATATTTTCAGTGGATTCGATCGGGGTTGAAACTTCTGCAACTCTGTCATGCTGCATAGCCACATCATCGTCTAAACCAACTACACATCCTCTTGGATTAACCTTTATGACTGATAACCAGGTCTCGCGTTTTTGCTTAACTCGAGGATAAGGAATGAAACACACTTGCTCTGCTTGCGATGCAAGTATGAAGGGTTCAAATTTCGAAAATCTCCTGTTTGCGTTTACGTCGGTGATGCCTAACGTCTCGTTTCTGCGAACCCCTCGACCTGGTGTCGGATCATACCAATCACATTTGAACATAATACATTTCAAGTTGATAATTCCTGGGTATGTGACCTCGATGATCTCTTGCAAAACTCCATAGAACTCTGTTTCGCCCGGGACATGAATACCATAATTTGCGGTCGACTTCCGCATGCCATGCTTGTACGTATGGAAAATGTACCCGCGAGTACAGTACATTGGTGCTAAAGTTATCCTCCCTATTGGAGAGTTCAAAATCTCATGCAACCACAACGGTATTTGTTCCAGATGACATCCATGTCTCACCTATATAAAAACAAATGGTACAAGCACACACATTAATTACATATAGTGTTAGGTTTTAGTTTATATATCATTAATTTGAAGCGCACTTACATAGTATTTTAACCATCCAGCAAAATCACGTTCTTTGTAAACCTCATACTCATGCTCTTGTAAATTAGGGTATGTTTGGCGTATCAGATTATCAAATATGCTGCACAAAAATCTCGAGTTATATATATGTGTATATATATATATATATATAAACGTATATATGATCAAAGTTACCTCTCAAATTGGTGCACTTCATCCAGATTACGCAATATGTAATTGTGAGCCGCACTCAAATGTTCATGGTCCCACGATTGTTCCTTCAACTTTCCAGCAAGTCTGCCTATTTCTTTGAAGATGTTGGGGACAACATGCCTATAAACAGGTGCAACGCCTCCATCATCGTATCGTTTCGTTGCAGTTCTTCTCGTTCTCACATTTGGACTAAAATAGTAAGACGCGAAGTTAGATGTTTCCTCTGTCAAACTTCCTTGTACGATGGATCCCTCAACTTTTGCAAGGTTTTTGGCCTTTCCCTTCAAGTGTCCCATAAAACGCTCGAACGGATACATCCACCTGAATTGCACAGGCCCCCCAAGATCCGCCTCATATGGCAAATGTACCGTTAGGTGTTCCATCACGTCGAAGAATGAAGGAGGGAAGATTTTCTCCATGTTACATAACAAGACAGAAATGTTTTTGTTTAACTTCTCTACCCCGTCTTCTGTCAGTGTTCGCGTGCATGTCCGTATCCGTCAGGCATGTTTGCAGTACAATGCCAATTGCCCCCACGTTTGCATGTTTCCTCACCACCATAATAATCGATCTGATCAAGCAAATCCTGTCCCGAAAGATAATCCGGAGGGGGACCGCGGACAATTTTATTCTTCGTAAATAAAACCTTGTTCTTTCGGTACTTGTGATTGATAGGAAGAAAACGACGGTGACAATCAAACCAACAAGGTTTTCTTCCATGCCTCAGCTGAAATGTTTCTGCCCTATTCAAACAGTGTGGACACGATAGTCTTCCGTGCGTGGTCCACCCCGACAACATTCCATACGCTGGAAAGTCACTAATCGTCCACAATAATACTGCGCGCATGTTGAAGTTTTGTTGCTGCGAATAATCAAATGTGCAGACTCCTGAATACCACAGTTGTTTCAACTCATCAATCAAAGGTTACAGAAATACATCTAGGGATCGCTTCGGATGCTTTGGACCTGGCACTAAAACAGTTAAGAACAAAAATTCTCGCTGCATGCACATTGTCGGCGGAAGATTATATGGCGTCAGTATGACGGGCCATAGAGAATATTGTCTCCCTGACATACCAAATGGACTAAATCCGTCTGTGCATAATCCTAGATAAACATTCCTGGACTCATTAGCAAAGTTTGAATGTACCGTCTGAAAGTGTTTCCACGCCTTTGCATCTGAGGGATGTGTTATCTCTCCATGATGTGTGGAATGTTCTGCATGCCATCTCATTGACGCTGACGTCATTTCCGATTGGTATAACCGTTTCAATCTTTCGGTGATTGGCAAGTACCACATACGTTGGTAAGGGACCCGCCTCCTTCCAGTAGTGGGTTTGTATCTCGGCTTCCCACAAAATCGACATTCCTGCAGCTTATCATCATCTTTCCAGAAAATCATGCAATTGTCAATGCATACATCAATCATTTCATAAGGTAACCCAAGACCCGCAACCAACTTCTGTATTTCATAGTAATTACCAGCAGAAAGATTATCTTCCGGTAAATACTCTTGAAATAGTCCAGCCCACTTATCCATGACACTTTTGCTGCTGTTATCTTCACTTTTAATTGTCATCATCCTAGCTGCTAGTGACAATTTAGAAAGTCCCTCTCTACAACCATCGTAAAGTGGTTGATTTGCAGCATCTAACATATCATAAAACTTTTGTGCTTCAATGTTGGGTTCTTCCAGAATTGCTTCCGTAGGATTATCAGCAAGAACAGGTGTAGTTTCATGAAATGCATCTGTAACCATATCATGAAACCTATTCTCTTGCTGATACCCAAAATCATTTCCCAATATATCAGGATGACCATAATCATAGCTAGCGTTATAATTATGTTCTTCAACCCCTTGACCCGAACCACTATTTCCCGCTTCATAATGAGTACTATTATACTGATTTTCCCCATGAAGATACCATACATAATAGTTTGGTAGAAATCCTCTATTAAATACATGTGTTTTCGCAGTATCAATAGCGACATATTTTTTGTTCCTACATTTCTGACAGGGACAAAATATTTTACCAGTTTCCATTGCCTGTGGTTGGTTTCGGGCTTGGTTAAAGAATCCATGTAATCCTTCAACAAACTCTCTCGTCACTTCGCCGGTCCCTGGATCTCTTTGATTGTACATCCAGCTTCGTAACTCATATATTCCGTAACTCATTTTTTTGGTATTTTTTTTTCTTTCCTCTCTTTCTTTTTTCTTCCCTCTCTTGTTATGTTTCTTGTTTTTGGTTTGGTGTGAAATGAATTGAACGTAAGTTCGTTATTTATAGAAGGAGAAAATTTTTTTGCTACGGAATTGCGACGGATTTGCGATGGATTTGCTGAATTTTTTGCGACGGATTTGCGTCAAATTCCAATTCTGCGATGGAATTGCGACATACTTGCGACTAACTTGCGACGCTTTTGCGACGGAACATGTTCATCGCAATTGGTAGTTGAGCATCATTTATCACGTGCGTACCTAAATGACCCGGATGTCGGCCAACAACTTTTCCTCCCAATTCCGTCGCAATTTTGCGACGGATTTGCGACGAAACGATGTTGCGACGGAAAAATATCACCGCAAATCCGTCGCAATCTTGCGACGGCTATTTTCCATCGCATTTCTGTCCCATATTTGCGACGGAAATGCGATGACTACCTATTAGGTCGCAATTCCGTCGCAAGGCCATCGCAAAATTGCGACGGAATTGCGATGACTACCTATTATGTCGCAAATCAGTCGCAAATCCATCGCAAATTTGCGACGGAAATATTTCCGTCGCAAACTTGCGAGGGATTTGCGAGGACTTCATATTCCGTCGCAATTCCGTCGCAAAATCATCGCAAATTTGCGACGGAAATATTTCCGTCGCAAAGTTCCGTCGCAAGGAGCCTGTTTTCTTGTAGTGGAAAGCTACGAAGTTAAGCGCAAACTCGATGAAGTCAGAGCTCTGCAAGATGAGAACCTGCCCTGGTATACAGATATGGTGAACTACTTGGTATGTGGAGATGTGCCAAAGGACCTGGATCCTTACAAGAAGAAGAAACTCTTAAGGGAAGCTTCACACTACTTTTGGGATGAACCTTACCTATACAAGAGAGGTTCTGATGGCCTTTTCAGGAGATGCATAGCTGAACAGGAGGTTAATGGAGTTCTTGAGCATTGCCATGGTTCTGCTTATGCAGGACACTTTGCAACCTTCAAAACAGTTCAGAAGATACTTCAGGCAGGTTTATGGTGGCCAAGCATCTTCAAGGATGCTCAATCTTTCATATCTAAGTGCTATCCATGCCAAAGAGCTGGGAACATCAGCAAGAGAAATGAAATGCCTCAGAATCCCATCTTAGAGGTTGAGGTTTTTGATGTCTAGGGAATTGATTTTATGGGACCTTTTAACCCAACTTCTCATGGCAACAGTTATATCTTGGTAGCTGTTGATTATGTGTCAAAATGGGTAGAAGCTATAGCTTGCGTCACCAACGATCACAAGCCTGTAATCAAACTCTTCAAAAACATCATTTTTCCCATATTTGGAGTTCCTAGAGTGGTGATAAGTGATGGTGGATCCCACTTTATCAATAAGGTGTTTGAGAGTCTTCTCAAGAAACATGGTGTTAAACACAAAGTAGCCACACCTTATCATCCACAAACTAGTGGACAGGTTGAAGTCTCCAACAAGCAGATAAAGGCTATCTTGAACAAGGTTGTGGGGATATCAAGGAGAGACTGGGCAGTTAAGTTAGATGAAACTCTCTGGGCTTACAGGACCGCCTACAAGACTCCTATAGGAAGGACACCTTTCCAGCTGCTTTACGGGAAAGCTTGCCATCTGCCGGTGGAAATTAAGTTTCTGAACATTGATCTGAAGACAGCACAGGAAAAAAGGGTAACCGACTTGCATGAGTTAGAAGAGATCAGACTTGATGCTTTTGAGAACTCATGGATCTATAAGGAGAGAACAAAAGCCTTTCATGACAAGACGATCCTACGAAAATAACTCAAATCCGGCGATGATGTGCTACTCTTCAACTCAAGGCTGAAGTTATTCCCAGGGAAACCGAAATCAAGATGGTCTGGACCTTTCAAGATAAAAGAAGTTTTGCCCTATGGAGCTGTAACTTTAGTCAGGCAAGATGGGGTTGATTTCACTGTTAACGGTCAGAGGGTCAAGCGCTACATGGCTGATCAGTCCATTGAAGAGGGGGTCTCAATTCCTTTCTATGAACCACTCCAAGCCTAGAAAGGTGAAGCGGTCAAGCTTAGAGACCTAAAACAAGCTCACTTGGGAGGAATTCCCATGTCTATATCTGTATATACTCTTTCAATTATGTTTGGTTTTGCCTTTTAGTGTTATTGTGGCAGGAAAAAGGGTTTGAGCATGATGTGATCAGCAGACAGAAGTTTGGAAGGTGTTTTTGTGCAGACTCGATGTACAAACTCGACCAACACCGTCGAGTTGGTAAACCAGGTTTCATCTGAAATTCAAATTTTAAATTGTGTGTGAGCCCCACTCTCTCTTTGGGCGCGTGGGACTTCTCAAAACCTGCTCCATTCACCTTTTTACTGTTCCCTGTTCAGAATCCCATCAGCTTTTGACTCCCCCTTTTCTTTGTTGAAATCGCCATCATTATTTCTTTTCTTTTTAATCTTTTATTTATTTCTCATCCTCCTTGCTAAAATCACCACCACTTATCCTTCATCTTTATCGCTACACCTCTCTCTCTCTCTCTCTCCCTTGTTCATATCGAAACTTCACTCTCTGTTTTCCCCACTCGATAGCTCCCTCATTTTATCTCAATTTGGCCGTAATCCATCTCTTTTCTCCTCACTCGATCGATTCTTCTCTTTTCGTTTGCAAATTCTTGATTACCATGAACCGATTTGAGCGCATGTTGACTAGAGCCAAGTAAGAGCATCATTTTCAACCCTATAAATCGCAATTGCAAGCTTTTTAGTTGAAGTATTGAGTTTCTTTTGGTCCATTATGCTTGCTTGCTTGTTGAAAAGAAGGATTGAGTTCAATTGTGCCTTGGTTTTGCTCTGAATTTCCTTGACAATTGTTTCTAAATCGCATGCATAAGTAGAATTATGGGTTATGTTTGTCGCCATTGTTCTAAGCCTGAATTTGTTTGTGCAGAAACCATCCTGCTCTCTGTTTTGTTCATTAGAGTTCGAATTGAATTATTTAGAAGTTGTCAAGTCTGTTGAAAAATTTCAGTCTCATCGCTTGATTAAGTTTCATATATCTTGAAATTGATTCTCAATTCGATCAATTTTGCTCTGTTTTGGCTTAACAATCGCTTCCTTGGTTAATCACCTTGCCTTATTTAATTGCTGATTATTGTTTTATTTTTTTTTTTTCTCGCTATGTTCTAACTCGACGACTCCCGCTCGATAACCAGGTCGAGTTAGCTATTCAAAAGCTCAATACTTTGTGAACTCGACTTGCATACCGAGCTTGAGCGTCGAGTGTGTAGATATGCGGCTAATGTCTTTTTCTGTATGACCTTTCAGGCTGCGAAAACCACCGCGCCCTACAACAGAGCAAGTATGTAGGCGAATCGCACGGGCTGCGGACAATAGCAAGAAAGAGGACATCAGACAAGGAAAGCGACATGTAGAGACGGTTGAAACAGAGAGTGACAGCGAAGACTATGTTGAGCAAGTGGAGAATGAACAATGCCAGAAAGAGGAAGTTGATCAAGAGGCAGACCGAGAACAGAGCTATGCGAATGACGTAGAGGGCCTTGAGAGCAATACCTGCGAAATGGAGATAGTGCAACCGGTTAAGAGAAGCACCAGAACCCCACCTCTGCGACCGAATCAGAAACAGATGTTGAAAATTCTGAGATGGATGCGGTTTACAGGCACGAGGTATCCTCACCAAGATACGCTGCGTGAGCTGGGAATCAAGAGAGACGTCGAGTTCCTCATGGAAATGTGCGGGCTTTCCACAATGATGAGCCAGCGCTGCGGTGCCTTTCAGGAGGAAACCTGCCAGTTCCTTAGCTCGTTTGTTTTGCATTTCTATGAGGATGAGCCTGAGGTTGAATCAGATGGCGGTGTCGGTTATCTCACTTTCACTGTGAACGGTGAAGAGTACTCCCTGACAACGAACCAGCTTGATGTTCTTTATGGTTTCCCAAGTGAGGAAGGTCGTTGCAGGGAAATTGAGAAGAATGAGCTATTATCTCTCTGGAAAACTATTGGGGACAAGGAAGAGTATGCTTCTAGAAGTTCCAAGAGCACTCAAATCAGAAGTCCTGTGATCCGTTACCTCCACAAGTCCATTGCTCATACCTTCTTCGCTAGAAAGGTCACTGGAAACATCAATGAGGGGGAGCTTCAGTTTCTGGATACAGCAATCGGAAACGTTATAGACTTCACCTCTGAGGAAGTGTCACTACAAGGGGATACTTCTGATACGGGGTTAACTGTGGCGCTGCTTGACCAGTTCCTCTACTACAGAAATTGGGAGCTGAGCATTGGCGGGTTAGTGACTCCGATTCTAGTAGCTTGTGGGATTGATCTGATGGGGGAAGAACACAAACTGAGGTGGATTGACATCCCGTATCTTACCAAGACCGGTTTCCTAGACAACAAGAAGATTGATGGGCGCTTGGTCTACAAATTCCACCACCCCTTGACTGACACGGAGATGTTGCTGCCATTGTCGTGTGTGGAATACACTACGATGAGACAAGGGGGGAATGTTAACTTCTGCCAGCTTCATACGTGCAGACACCGCAGCCTCAGACCAGCGCGCCTGACGAAGACGACGCTAACAACTCCGACGAGTTTGATTTTGAGGATTACACTGCACCAAGGTGAAACAACCAAGCTTTTTTTTTTTTTTTATAAATATTATCAATGCGGAAATTCTCAAAAAGAAATCAATAATATTAAATAAAGAATAATCGTTCAATCAAAAGCCATAAACCAATAAAGAATAAGCAACCTAAACACCAGGTTTGTTACATTATTAAAATAAAGACTAACACCCTAGAATCAGGAATTCCTTGTCAACCACAACAATATAGCCATAATCAAATTCCTAATCTCATCATCCTCTTCTCTCGGTCTCTTTCCGCGGAAGAACATTACTGTTACCTGCATCACATTGGAATAGAGATGCGTAAGTATTATCATAAATACTTAGTGAGTGGATCATCCTGCCTACAGGCCAAGTACGTCAAACACTAGACAATACATCAACAATAATCAACAACAAGAACAAAGCTCAACAACATCAACTCCCTGTCAGGAAACACCCACGTTTCCTGACACCCAGGTCGGTGTCGACCGACACCTCTATGGTGTCGATCGACGCCAGCCTCCTGAGTGTCGATCGACACCCATCGAGTGTCGGTCGACACCAGCTCGACGCCCAGACACCAACAACAACGAAAATCGCATAAACACACGGAATTCGTGGGATTCAACCCCCACATCGATCAAACAACAGTATAACTCAATCATACTCAAGAACAACTCGAAAAACTCAATAACAATCTCAAAATCAAACAATCTCCAATGCTAACGGACCTACAGTCACGCACTCACCTTGAAAAGGGATTGAAAGGAAGGAGAAGAGATGAAACAACGAAGAACAGCAACAGATTCAACCCAGAAACTCAGAAATCGGATTCCACACTTAGAAAATCGCCTCCTTTCTTCTCTGCCTCGAAACTTGTGCCTTTCTCGCGGCCACAAGGCTTTTAAATCGCGGAATAGGGTTTCCATCGCCTAAACCGGACAAAACCAGCCGACTTGAATCAAACCGGTCAATTTCGCAATAACCGGTGTCGATCGACACCCTTCCTTGGTGTCGGTCGACACCCCTCGACCAAACCAACTCAAACCACAATCGAACGCGCAATCGACTTAAACCGGAATTGATTTCTCAACCCGGTGTCGATCGACACACCCCTTGGTGTCGATCGACACTAAGCATTCAGAAGCTTTTCACACATTTTCTTCGAGATAAATGAACCTTAAACCAACTGTACAACAATCAAATAAGAACATGTACAGTCAATCCTCGATTCGCACCTCAAAGAGCGTATGTAATCGACTCCCGAATCCCCAATGTCGTCCGATACCAACTCTAACACGACTTTCTGGTTCGCGGATGTTACAATTCTCCCCCACTAAACTGGATTCGTCCTCGAATCCTGATGTTCACATATTTAGCCATGTTTTAGCATCATTTATTCATCACTTCTGCATTCATATCACACCACTTCGTCACGTTTCATCTCCATTTGCATCCACTTACCGCACTTCGTAGCGTTCGCATAAGCATTGCATATTTCGTTGTTTTGGAGTTGTTTTCAGGTTTATTTGGAGCATTGGAGGGTGTTTTGAGGGTTGAGGATTAGTGCCTGAACCAGAGAGGTGAAGTGGAGTCCAGAACCTGTTGCTTGGGAGAAAAGGCAGCGCACTTGACGGTGTTTATATACGCACTCGACGGCGTCCATACATGCACGTCGAGTTGGCACATCGAGTCGGAGCAAAGGTGCAACCTTTAGGGCCACTCGACGAGTTCCACATATGCACGTCGAGTTGGCACATCGAGTCCACACGCGCGTGACCTATTTTACCTTTTTGTAACCTTAGTATATGTACTCTGTAATGTGAGATTAGAACAATCTTAATTTTTATTCCTGCTTTTAACTTTCAGAAAACACAAAATCGCCTATGTAGTGTTCTTGATTTGCATTCCAGATTCCTTCTAAGTTTTAATCAATTTGTGCTTGCTTCCTTCTTTGAACTTGATTGCTTCCTTTCTGTCTATCTTCTGATGCTAGTTTTACAGCTTTCCAAGTTTGACTTGATGAAGTCGGTTTCTGAGTAGTGTTCTTAGAATCCTAAGGATGGGTTAGATTAGTGAAGATCCATGGTTAACTAGAGTGTTTAAGCCTTGATTTCATAGTTTCCCTTCTTGATTAGTGTTCTTGCATAACGGTGTCCTGCATGGCCTCCCATACAAAGCCTCAAATGGAGCCATGCCAATACTAGACTGAAAACTGTTGTTATAGGCAAACTCTGCCAAACACAGATGATCAGCCCAATGACCACCCCAATCCAGTACACACATCCTAAGCAGATCCTCCAAAGTCTGAATAGTCCTCTCTGACTGCCCATCTGTCTGCGGATGATACGCTGTACTCATATGCACCTTAGTGCCCATCTCAGTCTGAAATGCCCTCCAAAACTCTGAAGCAAACCTCGGATCTCTGTCCGACACAATACTGGCTGGCACTCCATGCAGCCTCACAATCTCTCGCACAAACTTCCTAGCCAAGACAGCAGCTCCATCTGTCTTCTTGATGGCCAAGAAATGTGCTGATATGGTCAAGCGGTCCACAATGACCCAAATAGCATCGAAAGTCCGTGAGATAGGCAATCCCACAACAAAATCCATAGTGATCATATCCCACTTCCACTCTGGAATGGGTAAACTCTGCAAAAGACCACTAGGCACCTGATGCTCTGCCTTGACCAAAGAACAAGTGTTGCACCTCGCAACCCAACCTGCCACATCTCTCTTCATCCCGACCCAATGATAATACCGTTTGAGGTCACGGTACATCTTGGTCGCACCCGGATGAATCGAAAACTTGCTCGAATGAGCCTCTCTCAAAACCTCCTGTCTCAACTCCACATCCTTGGGCACACAAACTCGCCCACGAACCAAGATAGTCCCATTCGAAGAGACCTGATACTCAGAACCAACCGCCTGCGAAGCATCGATCAAACCCTGATCACTCTGCTGCGCCACTCTGATCCTACTGAGTAAATCTGCCTGATCAGCTGCCTCTAAACCCAAAGGCTCCTCTGAAATAGCACAAAGACGCAATGTACTAATCTCGCTGACCAAAGCCTCAACACCACGCTCTCTATCTGAATCCACCCTCCGTCGACTCAAAGCATCTGCCACCAAATTGGCTTTGCCCGGATGATAGATAATATCCAGGTCATAGTCTGCCAGAAACTCCACCCATCGCGTCTGCCTCGCATTCAGCAAAGGCTGAGTAAAGATATGTTGTAGACTCTTGTGATCTGTAAAGATCTGTACTCTACCACCATAAAGATAAGACCTCCAAATCTTGAGTGCAAAAACCACTGCTCCCAACTCAAGATCATGTGTAGGACGGTTACGCTCACTGCCCTGCAACTGCCTCGAAGCATAGGCAATCACTCTGCCATCCTGCATCAAAACACAACCAAGTCCAACACCTGAAGCATCTGTGTACACTACATATGGCTTCCCCGGATCGGGTAATGCCAACACTGGTGTACTAGTCAACATCTCCTTGAGCTTCATCAAGCTCTTCTCGCACTCCTGCGACCACACAAACGGCACATCTTTGCAAGTCAACCTCGTCATCGGCTGAGACATACTCGCAAACCCCTTGACGAACCTCCTGTAGTAGCCTGCTAAACCCAGAAAACTCCTGATCTCGGTAGCACTACTCGGTCTAGGCCAATCTCTGATAGCCTCAATCTTAGCTGGATCCACAGAAACTCCCTCTGCAGAAACAATATGGCCAAGAAACCCCATCTCTCTCTCCCAAAAACTGCACTTGCTCAACTTAGCAAACATCTTCTGCTCCCGAAGCTTCTCCAACACAAGGCTCAAATGCGTCGCATGCTCCTCTGGACTCCTCGAATATACCAAAATATCATCTATGAAGATGATGACAAACACATCCAGAAACTCCCTGAACACGTCGTTCATCAATCTCATAAAAGCTGCCGGCGCATTAGTCAAACGAAAAGGCATGACCACAAACTCGAAATACCATACCTCGTCCCGAAAAGCCGTCTTCCGAACATCTGCCTCATCTATCGGAATCTGATGATATCCCGATGCCAAGTCAATCTTGGAGAACCAAGTAGCACCTCTCAACTGATCCAACAACTCATCAATCCTCGGAAGTGGGTACCTGTTCTTCACTGTGACTTGGTTAAGTCCCCGGTAATCAACACACAACCGAAAACTACCATCCTTCTTCTTAACAACCAACACTGGCGCTCCCCACGGCGAAACACTAGGTCTGATGAACCCTTTACTCAAAAGGTCCTCTAGCTGCTTCTTCAGCTCTGCCATCTCTGTTGGAGCCATCCTGTAAGGTGTCTTTGATATCGGAGCTGTCCCGGGCTCTAAATCAATCGTGAAAGAATCTGACCGAGATGGTGGCAATCCCTTCAGCGACCGAAATACATCCTCAAAATCCTGGACAACCTGAATATCCTGCAGAACCACCTCACCTCTGGACTCTGTCATAGTAATCGTCGCCAAATAGGCTTCGCAGCCCCGCTCTAACAACTGCTCTGCCTGAATAGCTGAGATCACTATACTCCCTGAAGTCGGTCTCACTCCCTGATAAACCAACTTCCCTGCATCTCGCTCAAACACAACTCTACCTCTGTAGCAATCCACATGAACTCGGTAAGAAGATAACCAGTCCATCCCCAAAATCACGTCATACAGCTCCACTGGACTGATGACCAAATCCGCAGGCATAGACTGCCCCGCAATCTGCACATCCACTGCTCTATCTCTGCCCGAAGTAGCCAGATAACCACCACCGGCCACCTTGACAAAGCCTGAAGCCTTGCCACTGCTACTCCGAATACCACTACTCTCAGCTCTCTCCGGAGTAATGAAGCAATTAGATGCTCCCGAGTCAAACAACACGTGAGACTCAAATCCGCCAACTAACAAGGTCCCTACACACATCCACAAGTGTTGAGAACCTCTAAACTCTATCACAGTAAAATAACAGAAACAGACAACACCAACAATTCTACCTTAAGAATTTAAAAGTCTGAGTCAAGATTTTACCTGTGATCTGGCCTGACTGACTGGTCTGGCCCACCTCTGCCGGAGTATAAACCCGCGGCGCTCCACCTGACTGCAACGCTGCAACCTGAGCTGCCGACTGAATAGCCAACAGCTGAATCGCTGCTGCTACTGCCCTCTGCTGCAACTTAAGACACATTGGCTTGATATGCCCCGGCTCCCTGCAATAGAAGCACACTGTCGTCTCTCTGGATCCCGCCCTCTTGGGGCAAGTCGCAACTCTGTGATCCAGACTCCCACACCCAAAACAACCACCCGTACTCGGGCTACTAGCAAATATCTCCTCTGATCTCCTCTTCTGGCCCTGCGCAGGCCTGCCGCCCCTGCCATAACCAGAACTGTAACCCCTACGCTGCTGATGCTGCAGCTGGCCCCGAGGATGGGTAGCAGAAGCAACCGCAGCTGGAACAACTGCCGAACTCACCGGCTCACGCAAATCCTCCTCAATGGAAGCTGCCAACTCCACTAAACTAGCTCTAGTGTGGTACATACCACCTCTGCACTGAGTCCTGATGTACCTCCGAAGCCCCTGAAGAAACCTCGACTTCAACGCCCGCTCACTCACCAGCTCACCACCAGAATGAACCACCAATCTGCAGAACTCTGCATCGTACTCCCGTACAGACCTCTCACCCTGCGTCAAGTCCAAAAACCTTAATTGCAGTCTGTTACGAGCCTCCTGAGGGAAACACTTGTGGTTGAACTCCTCGACGAAATCAACCCAAGTCCAAACCTCTCTCCTAGTCCTAACAGACCTCCACCACAAATGTGCATCACCTCCAAGGTAGTGCACTGCCAGCTCAACCTGAAACTGCTCTGGACAACGAACTAAATCGAAGTTCCTCTCTAACCTCTGAGGCCACTAGTCAGCCTGCTCTGGAGTAACACCGCCCTCAAACGTAGGCGTGCCAATCCTCTGCATCTCCCTCACCATCTCACGATAAGGCGAATACCCAACCGCAACACCCTGCTGCCCCGCAGCCACCTGCTGCTCAACAAAACCGGCACCAACCTGTGCCCCGGCCGCTGGAGGTGCAACCGGAGCCTGCTGTGGAACTGCCTGAGGAAGACGTGCCAACAACTGCGTCAGTAGCCCCACAATCAACTCACCCTGAGCTAAAGCAGCGCCCCCACCGGGAACCGCTCCAGCTCCTGCGCCACCACTGGCACCTGAGTTAGACCCACCGGCCAATGAAACAGACTGTGTCACCGACGCTGCCGCCACACTCGGCGCTGCACTCTCCACTGAGACCTCAGCCTCTGGCAAACCACGACCAGCACCTCGACCTCCACGACCCGCTGCTCGCCCACCGCGACAACCTACTATGCCCCCACAGGCTGCACCGCGAGCACGACCACGGCCACGACCACGACCTGCATCCATCTCTCTGCACTACCACCAAATACAGAAAATGAGCAAGGTCAGCACACAACACAACACACAACACACCAAATATCCAACTCACTTACCCGCGGAAAACTGGAAGACCGAGAGGATGAGACTAGACCACTAACTGACTAACTCACATAATCAATTAAACACATAGTCCAATTCATCCAATGCTAACAGTCCTAAAACCGTATTTGCTCTGATACCAAAATGAAACAACCAAGCTTTTTTTTTTTTTTTTTTTTTATAAATATTATCAATGCGGAAATTCTCAAAAAGAAATCAATAATATTAAATAAAGAATAATCGTTCAATCAAAAGCCATAAACCAATAAAGATTAAGCAACCTAAACACCAGGTTTGCTACATTATTAAAATAAAGACTAACACCCTAGAATCAGGAATTCCTTGTCAATGATATACCTCTATTTTGTACCCTTTTT
The DNA here is from genome assembly GCA_026724425.1 of Erythrophleum ivorense. Taxonomy (NCBI): domain Eukaryota; kingdom Viridiplantae; phylum Streptophyta; class Magnoliopsida; order Fabales; family Fabaceae; genus Erythrophleum; species Erythrophleum ivorense. Next base: position 8,028,239 of record JAIUCV010000066.1, on the reverse strand, counting down.
ATATGGTTTTACTATGCTTTTAATAAGGTCTTTAAAGGCTTTTCGCTCTAAAAGGTAGTTTTTGTGGATTTATAGTACTAAGAGTCTAAGCAGGTCGAAAGATGCATTTTGGAGCAAAACCACAGGATTTGGACTTTATGCCGCTCCACGACACAGCATCAACTTTGAAAGAGCCCCAAAAACATTATACTCAGTGGATCTCACCAAAACCAGTTCGCCGCGATGCCTACATGAGTTAGCTTTCCAACGCAATTGGAATCATGCAATTTGGACGTGTAGAATGGAAGATATTATCATTTTAGTGAAGAGTGTCAAATCAGCCGGAAACCGGACGTCCACACCATCCGCTCGACCGAGCCTGTCGGACAGGGCCTCCAAGGCTCCCGTCCGACCCGACCATCCTTAATTGCACATTGACGTCGCTCGACCGAGCCGGTCGGACAGGGCCTCCAAGGCCCCCGTCCGACCCGACCTTCCTTCACGTTCCGGTCGACCGAGACGGTCGGACAGGGCCTCCAAGGCTCCCGTCCGACCCGACCTCTTTCCGCCATCCCGTGCGCACCCGACCGCATCCCGCACGACCGCTCGAACCCCAGCTCGACCCGAGCACCAGCCCGACCGACCGGTCGACCGCCCCGCTCGACCGCCGCCGTCCCGCTCGACCCGGCTTAGCCGACTAAGGCCCGTTTTGCACGTTTTCACGGTTTACTCGGCCCGTTTACCTAATCTCGACCCCTGGAAGACCTAGCACTATAAATACACCTTTTTAGCCTCTTTAGAAAGAGAGAGAACAACATAGCCACATTGTATTTCAGTTTCATAGATCTACTTTTGTTCTAGAGATTTCAAGGAGAGGATCTCTCCTCCTTACTACAATTTGGAGAAGATTTCTGAACCTTTATCTATTATCATGCTTTCTTCATCTCTCTGTGTTGTTACTTTGATCATGTCTGAGTAATTCACTTGTTAGGTTGCTAGGGTTACTAATTCAATGAGTTGTTTGCTTGATCTATGATTTCGATGAACTGTTAGGGATATCATTAGAGTCTTTGTCTCGTTTTGCTCACTAATTAATGCTGATTGCTTTACCGCGCATCTAGCAATCTGATCCTAGGTTGATTTGAGCCACGGAAGTGCTGTATCATTCGCCGGACCTATTCTTTGACAAGCTAGGTTTCTTAGACTGCGGAAGTTGATTTACTAAGCCTAGTGAACTGTATCCGAACTTGATCGATTTAATGCTTGATTAACTATCTAAGGACATACCAAAAGTTTAGCGATTAGATAAGTTATCATAGGAGTCGGAGCCACGGAAGTGGAAAGACTTATTTTCGTGTTTTGTGTTCTAGACGGATCTATCATCCCATCATCCCTAAATTGATTCATATCTATCATCGAACTGATCACTGCTTGCTTCTCTGCGAATTAGCCCCTAGAGACCTAACGCTTTTCCCTTATTGCTTTACAACTTCGATTTCTTAGCTTTAGTATTTAGTTATTAAACAACCAACCAATCATCCTTTATCTTGTTCTAGCTTGATCCGAACTCCATAGATTTAAAGTGTATTCATTTTAGCCAGTCCTTGTGTTCGATAACCCGTACTTCTACGATCTGTGCACTTGCAGGATTTTTAAAAGTCGGTAAAACCTGACCACACATCAAGTTTTTGGCGCCGTTGCCGGGGACTGCAGCAGTACCTTTGAATCTCGATTAGGATCTAGTCTAGGATTTTATCGTTTTCTTGCATTTTCATTATTTTTGCTTTTGGTTTTCCTAGTTTATCTTACTTTTCATTTGTTTTCTTCTTTTGTTTTTCAGGTGCATGACTAGACAGTCTAATAGGGACAATCTAGTTGAACCAGTTGCTGAAATCGACCGGCTTGAAAAGACACTTAGACGACAAAGAGCTCAAGAGATGGCCCAAGCCGCTCATGATGCAGCAGTAGCTAGAGCTGTAGCTGAAGGGAGAGATCCACCTCCACCTTTAGCACCACAACCTCCTGCTGGGGAAGTTGATGCACAACCTCAAGCTAACAATCCAACCATTGGAGACTATGACTCCGCTGATGCCTTCTTTACGGATAGAAATCCGATCCACCCACCTCCACCTCAGAGGAATGACTATGAGATCAAGCCTCAAATCATAGCATTGGTTAAGCAAAACCAGTTTCATGGCCTACCAGCTGAGCACCCGCTTGATCATATAGATAACTTTGAAGAGATTTGCAGCACCACCCGAGCCAATGGAGTCTCAGCCGACTACCTAAAGTGCAAACTTTTCTCATTTTCTCTTGGCGACAAAGCCCTTAGATGGTTAAAGTCTCTTCCTGCCCATTCGATCACTACTTGGGACGAGTACAAGGCAGCATTCATCAACCATTTCTACACTAAGCAAAGATCAATTTCTGTTAGAAACAAGATCTCTGGATTTCGCCAAGGTGCAACCGAATCATTCTATGAGGCATTGGATCGATTCAAGGAATACATTAGGGACTGCCCTAACCACGGTTTCAAGGATGGGAACCTTTGGAACATCTTCTATCGTGGCATAGACCACAAGTATAAGCTATCCTTGGATACTGCAAGCAATGGAAATTTTATGACAAAGACTGTTGAGGAAGCCAAAGTCTTGATTGAGAACCTTGCAGCAAGTGATTGCAACAACTGCCCGGACTACGATAGATCACACCGCCCTACCAACGCACCCCCTGATGCTACTCAGATGGCTGAACTGAAGAATATGATGGCTCAAGTTCTAAAAGGACAGCAAAGACACATACATGCAATTGAGGGCATAAATGATGTCAATGATGATCCCACAAGGGAATGCATGGGAGATTTCTCCAATGATCAACTTGAGGAAGAAGTTAACTATGTTGGTAACTATGGAAACAGAGGATACAATCCCAACTACCGGTCTAACCCAAACCTTTCCTACCGCAGCACCAATGTGGAGAACCCCCAAGACCAAACCTATCCCTCAAGATTCCAGCAGCAGAAACCACCTTTCCAACCCTATGGAGATCGTTTCCAGCAGCAAGGGAACCATTTTCAACCTAGGCCGAACTACGACCAAAGAGCACCATACCCACCAAAGGAACCATATGGTTTACCCGCCAGCCAACCTCCTTTAGCCCAGCCAAACAACAAGTTCGATGGAATGTTTCAACAGATCATGGAAGGTCAAAAGAGAAACAACAAGGAGATGAATGAGAAGATGGACACTTTGTTCAATGATCTCCATGCTAAATATGATGCCATTGCCGCACATGTCAAGAAATTGGAAGTGCAAGCCGCTCAAACCGCAGAAGCAGTTAAGAAACAGGAGATGGAGTCCAAGAAATCTTTTTGCAACTCCGTTGCAATAGAAAAGAAGTTTGAGGATTCTATCCCCAAATGGAAGCTCTCCCCACCTAAGTATGATTGTATGACCTGGCCTGAAGAAATCTATCCCGAGAAAGAATCCAACCGTGCAAGGAAAAGACGCCTTTTCCCCAAGATCATCCCAAAGGCGGATAACTCTGGAAAGTTTGTAGTTCCATGTTCTATTAATGAAGTTAATCTCACCGATTCTCTTTGTGACACAGGAGCTAATGTCAACATCATGTCAAAGAAGATTGCAGACGAGATAGGCCTTACCAACATCCAACCTTCATCCATCTCCATCAACTATGCCGATTCATTCTCGCAAACACCTTACGGTTTCATCCCGGACGTGATGGTACGACTTGGGAACTGTTCTATTCCTACCGACTTTCAAATAGTGGAAATGAGAGAAAGTAGCCATAGACCCATCATCCTTGGCACCCCTTTTCTATCAACCGTTGGAGCCATTTTCGATTTTCCCAACCGGAGGATCTCATTCAACAAGGTGAATAAAGAGATGTTTTTCCCCATGTGTTCAACAAAGAACCCATCAGTTGATATGGTGCAAGAGAATAAGATTATCCCCAAGCCTCCAGAAGAAGAGAAAATCCTGTCCAGCTTGCCCAGCAAAGACCTCGCCTACCAGCCCAAGCAACTTGCCCCGATAGCAAGAAGTAAGACTACAGCATCTTACCAGCCCAAGCAACTTGCCCGGATAGCAAGAAATAAGACTACGGCATCTTACCAGCCCAAGCAACTTGCCCCAACAGCAAGAAGTAAGACTACGGCATTACCTAAACACCCACCAAAAGGACCGATCAAGGATAAGACCGGGACAGAGACCACTAAGAAGGTTAAGCAAACTAAAGGATTTGCAAAAGTTAGAATTCTCCTCCAGGAAAAGCTGACTGACGAAAATTTGGAAGGATTCAAGGAAAAGTTCGCTAACACTATGAAACTCTTTCCTATGGCTGAAGTGCCTCGGGACAAGCATGGAGAGATTGTCTATCCCGCCGTGAATCATCCTCCTGATATAAATCCCAAGAAGAAAGATCTTAATGGACAAAAAGTTCCGTTGATCACTACCCTCTCTTAAATCCTAAAGAGCATTACGGTCAAGCTAAAGACCTTAAACAAGCGCTGTATGGGAGGCAACCCATAAGGTAACACCTTTAAACTTCAGTTTTTAGTTTTAGCTTTACTTTGTTTTCTTTGTTTTCTTTTAGCAGGATATGATAGAATGGATATCACAATGGTGCAAGAGGAACATAGAAGTGGAGCCGCCAAGCTGTTTGGGTCGACCAAACACGTTCGGGCAGGGACTCCAAGAGGTTCGGTCGGCCGGTCGACCAAAACACTTCGAGGCCCCTCTTGCCGACCCACCATCCCCTCATTCCATCCCACCGCATTGCATACCATCCCACCTCATTTGCATATCATCCCACCATCTCATCCTCATTATCCCGCATCAAGCTTTTATAAGTTTTACTCTTCTCTTTTACTTTTTGTTTAATGGTTTTTGTTTTGTTTTTGAAGTTTTGGATACAGAGATTTGAGAATCTAACATGCAAATTGAGAAAAAAAAAAACCTCGAAACATGAAGAAAGGAGTAATTGTCCCTTCAAACATTAACAATGAATGTGGCAAGGAACAACCACGTTCATATATCCGTTTGCTCCAGCACAACAGCATATCCCACCTTTGCCTCACCTTCGGCGGACTTCAAGAGCCTTTACCATGGACGCATGGTACTTGATCATCTACGCAGGGGTACAAGCCATTGCTCTGGAGTTCATTCTAACGCAACATGGGACATATTTTACCAAACTTGTCAACGGACAAGGACAGCAACATACCACCAATAGGTCATTTCTTCATGGACTTAATACCACATCAGGTTACATCTTTCCTCTCATTCACAAATGCATTACTACCTCTTTCTTTTACCTCCCTTAATCGGATTTGCTTTCACCGGGACGGTGCAAGTTAAGTCTGGGGGGATTGTCGGTACTAATGCGTTTGTTCATGTCTTGTCTTCATCTCATATCTATTTCTCTTATTAACCTTTTCAAAATTTCATGTTTTATTGAGTCAAAACTTTAGTTGGAAATTATGATTTATCTCTATGATTCTCCGGTGTTGTGCTAACAATCTATGACCCTAGAGCGGACATCAGTTGCAGACATAAGCCTAACAGAACCTCTAACAGTGGATCGACCTACTGACTTGGCAACATTTCTAAGGTACCCGGACAATCTAACGTTAACTCCACCCTAACCAATCTAGTTTTTCTTGTCAAGGGACTTGGCATACATATGAGTCGTTCCTCACTTGATCTCAAAAGGGTATGTCAAATACAAAGTGCAGTTCTCCTCTCTCTTAGAAAAATAAAAATCTAAAGCTTTTAAGCACAAGGAAAACGTGTAAGCAAGAGGAATGCATACGTCTGCACCTTCTTGTCTTATGGAGACCTACCAAAAACAAGGAAAAAGCAAAAGTCTATCCTATGTTATTCCCTAAAAGAAAAAGAAAGGGAAGAAGGATCGATAGAAAAAATAAAATGATACCCTAGAAAAGTAGGGAAAGATCGATCCTTCAAAAGAAAAAGAGAGAGGAAAAGAACTCAAAAGCTTCAAAAAGGACTATCCCGGAGAGACTCAAGTGGGTAAGAACAAGTGCTTAATGATCGATATTCCCTTGATAAAGACCGCACGTTTTAAATTTATGCAAGGAGTTAACAATGGAAAGTCTGGAGTGCTGGATGAGACTAGTTGAGTTTGGTATGGTTCGCTAAGCTTGCCGAGCATTATGTGAAGCTAGTCTAACATTGGTTATGTTTTTAGTGGAATACAGGAGAGGAAGCCGCCACAGGTTTCTCAAAAGGATAAGGAGTTTCTACGTTTTCAAACCTCTTTCTCCGATTTGGATTCTATTTGCTTGAGGACAAGCAAAGATCTAAGTCTGGGGGAGTTGATATACCTCTATTTTGTACCCTTTTTATATGGTTTTACTATGCTTTTAATAAGGTTTTTAAAGGCTTTTCGCTCTAAAAAGGTAGTTTTTGTGGATTTATAGTACTAAGAGTCTAAGCAGGTCGAAAGATGCATTTTGGAGCAAAACCACAGGATTTGGACTTTATGCCGCTCCACGACACAGCATCAACTTTGAAAGAGCCCCAAAAACATTCTACTCAGTGGATCTCACCAAAACCAATTCGCCGCGATGCCTACATGAGTTAGCTTTCCAACGCAATTGGAATCATGCAATTTGGACGTGTAGAATGGAAGATATTATCATTTTAGTGAAGAGTGTCAAATCAGCCGGAAACCGGACGTCCACACCATCCGCTCGACCGAGCCGGTCGGACAGGGCCTCCAAGGCTCCCGTCCGACCCGACCATCCTTAATTGCACATTGACGTCGCTCGACCGAGCCGGTCGGACAGGGCCTCCAAGGCCCCCGTCCGACCCGACCTTCCTTCACGTTCCGGTCGACCGAGACGGTCGGACAGGGCCTCCAAGGCTCCCGTCCGACCCGACCTCTTTCCGCCATCCCGTGCGCACCCGACCGCATCCCGCACGACCGCTCGACCCCCAGCTCGACCCGAGCACCAGCCCGACCAACCGGTCGACCGCCCCGCTCGACCGCCGCCGTCCCGCTCGACCCGGCTTAGCCGACTAAGGCCCGTTTTGCACGTTTTCACGGTTTACTCGGCCCGTTTACCTAATCTCGACCCCTGGAAGACCTAGCACTATAAATACACCTTTTTAGCCTCTTTAGAAAGAGAGAGAACAACATAGCCACATTGTATTTCAGTTTCATAGATCTACTTTTGTTCTAGATATTTCAAGGAGAGGATCTCTCCTCCTTACTACAATTTGGAGAAGATTTCTGAACCTTTATCTATTATCATGCTTTCTTCATCTCTCTGTGTTGTTACTTTGATCATGTCTGAGTAATTCACTTGTTAGGTTGCTAGGGTTACTAATTCAATGAGTTGTTTGCTTGATCTATGATTTCGATGAACTGTTAGGGATATCATTAGAGTCTTTGTCTCGTTTTGCTCACTAATTAATGCTGATTGCTTTACCGCGCATCTAGCAATCTGATCCTAGGTTGATTTGAGCCACGGAAGTGCTGTATCATTCGCCGGACCTATTCTTTGACAAGCTAGGTTTCTTAGACTGCGGAAGTTGATTTACTAAGCCTAGTGAACTGTATCCGAACTTGATCGATTTAATGCTTGATTAACTATCTAAGGACATACCAAAAGTTTAGCGATTAGATAAGTTATCATAGGAGTCGGAGCCACGGAAGTGGAAAGACTTATTTTCGTGTTTTGTGTTCTAGACGGATCTATCATCCCATCATCCCTAAATTGATTCATATCTATCATCGAACTGATCACTGCTTGCTTCTCTGCGAATTAGCCCCTAGAGACCTAACGCTTTTCCCTTATTGCTTTACAACTTCGATTTCTTAGCTTTAGTATTTAGTTATTAAACAACCAACCAATCATCCTTTATCTTGTTCTAGCTTGATCCGAACTCCATAGATTTAAAGTGTATTCATTTTAGCCAGTCCTTGTGTTCGATAACCCGTACTTCTACGATCTGTGCACTTGCAGGATTTTTAAAAGTCGGTAAAACCTGACCACACATCAGTCAACCACAACAATATAGCCATAATCAAATTCCTAATCTCATCATCCTCTTCTCTCGGTCTCTTTCCGCGGAAGAACATTGCTGTTACCTGCATCACATTGGAATAGAGATGCGTAAGTATTATCATAAATACTTAGTGAGTGGATCATCCTGCCTACAGGTCAAGTACGTCAAACACTAGACAATACATCAACAATAATCAACAACAAGAACAAAGCACAACAACATCAACTCCCTGTCAGGAAACACCCACGTTTCCTGACACCCAGGTCGGTGTCGACCGACACCTCTATGGTGTCGATCGACGCCAGCCTCCTGAGTGTCGATCGACACCCATCGAGTGTCGGTCGACACCAGCTCGACGCCCAGACACCAACAACAACGAAAATCGCATACACACACAGAATTCGTAAGATTCAACCCCCACATCGATCAAACAACAATATAACTCAATCATACTCAAGAACAACTCGAAAAACTCAATAACAATCTCAAAATCAAACAATCTCCAATGCTAACGGACCTACAGTCACGCACTCACCTTGAAAACGGATTGAAAGGAAGGAGAAGAGATGAAACAACGAAGAACAGCAACATATTCAACCCAGAAACTCAGAAATCGGATTCCACACTTAGAAAATCGCCTCCTTTCTTCTCTCTCTCGAAACTTGTGCCTTTCTCGCGGCCACAAGGGTTTTAAATCGAGGAATAGGGTTTCCATCGCCTAAACCGGACAAAACCAGCCGACATGAATCAAACCGGTCGATTTCGCAATAACCGGTGTCGATCGACACCCTTCCTTGGTGTCGGTCGACACCCCTCGACCAAACCAACTCAAACCACAATCGAACGCGCAATCGACTTAAACCGGAATTGATTTCTCAACCCGGTGTCGATCGACACACCCCTTGGTGTCGATCGACACTAAGCATTCAGAAGTTTTTCACACATTTTCTTCGAGATAAATGAACCTTAAACCAACTATACAACAATCTAACAAGAACATGTACAGTCAATCCTCGATTCGCACCTCAAAGAGCGTATGTAATCGACTCCCGAATCCCCAATGTCGTCCGATACCAACTCTAACACGACTTTCTGGTTCGCGGATGTTACACAAGGCATGGTGCTGCTGTAAAGGCTGCTCACACGAATATCGTTCTTCTCAAACGGTGGAATAAGTATCAAAGCAAGATCATCAAATCTTTGAAGAGCACGGTCAGCGAGATGAAAGACCAGATCAAAGAGCTTCAGCGAAAAGTGAACGGTTCCTCAAGCAAGGCTACAAGGGATGTAGGAACAGAGCCTATGGTCATGGAGAGAAGCCACTCCCTTGTACTAGAAGCTAGGCGCCATTTCCAAATTGATCCACCGAGATCGTCTTCCTTTGAGCCGAGAGAATTCAAGAGGAAAGCTGTGCGGTTTGCAACATTGGTTCTGTCGGGCTCGACATCCAGAGACGAACCTCACATCGAGCCGGAAGCTGACGAGAGAGAAAGTCTGATCGACGAGCTCGAACAGCATTCACTTCCCGCTTACACACGCGAGAGCATGGAGGAGTCTGTCGATTCCTTCTTCTCCCATCCTTGAGGTAACAACTCCATCACCATTGTATATACCATTTCATTTCTGTTTTATTGGTTTTTGATTCTTGAAACCTTCTCCTTTCTTTTGTTACACAAGGGACTGTGTAATTCAAGTTTGGGGGAGGGGTTGAGATGTATTTGACTTAGTTTTCTATTTTCTTATCTCAAATTTTTGCATCATGTAAGGCATAGAAAAACACATAAAAATTTAAAATTTTTTCGAAAAATCCAAAAATATTCATGTAGTTGCATTCACATTTGTTAGATTAAGTCTCCATTGCATCACATAGCTTCACAATCATGCTGCATTGTTGATACAGCCTTGTAAAATAACGATCTCATGCGATATGATTTGTGCCTTGGTTCTTGATTCTCTGATGCATTAGGGTGAGAATGAAGCATTTAAAACGAAAACCGTGTTTAACTTGATCACATCATGACATGCACATCTCACTTGATTACTGCTGCAAATTGAGGCTTATCCCTGTTTATCTGAACCCTAATCTTGACTTTTAAATATCATTGCATGCATTGAAAGCAACTCATGGATAGCATACATATATGGACAATCTTTTCCCATTTGTTTATCCTCTTTGTTTGTCCAGGTAGTTTTCTTTCCCACACCCTGAACACTTTAGCCTTTTCCTTCAAACCCGCATTACTCTTGTGTGTGCTTGTGAGGCCTTGTTTCGATTATGCTTAGCAGAACGTGTTGAGTTTAAACCGGCAAGAGTAGGATGACTAGGTATCTAGTTCAATTATGGGTTTATTTTCAGGCTAAGTTTGGGGGTGACGTCTTGAACGCTATGGTTTCATATTCAAAAAGTGGGAAAAGAAAAGTGTTTTGATTAAGGCCAGAGAGTTGTTTTGTGTTTCAAAAGGGTCTAGTAAAGGTTTGGGAATAGTTTTAAGAAAGAATAAAAAAAAAGGGGTTCTAAGTTAAAAGAAAAGAAGGCAATTGCCTCAGCTGTTTGAAAAGAAAGAAAGGAGTTCCCTAAGTGTTAGGATTCCCAAACCGCTAGATGTTACCATAAGATCACCTCTCCCTTGGCTAGTTTACAAAAGAAAAAGAAGAAAAGAGCAAGTGCTCCTCTGTGTCTAAAGGCGCAAGGCCTAAATGGTAGTTAGGAGTCGTTCTTGGTTTTTATGGGGTTCGGGTACTGACGCTGTCGAGTCAGAGCTAGGTAGTTAGAGGTTCTGCTCTTGCATCATCCTTGGTTATAACTTTTAGCCTTCTGCCAAAGCATTGTCATTTTCTTGAGAGATCCCTGTTCTTTAAACCGTTTTATGACTTTAAGAAACCATCTTTTTCTCTTGACCTTTACCTTGAGCCAAATGAGTTGCTAATTTGCATGTTTATGATTCATTGTTCACCATAATAAATGTTAAAGGGATTTGCTGATAAGAATGCATTGTTTGAGTGACTGTGAAGTTGGATTGATCTTGTTAAGCACTAAACTGATTTTCAAAGAAGTAGCTCTCACCTTACTGCATTTTAGAACCGTGAACTTGGACATATATCAAATCGTTTTTGCTTGTTATTTTTGGCTGTATCAACTTGTTTTCAAACCTCACCTCTTTCTTTGCTCTTATTTGTTTGCTTGAGGGCAAGCAAAAGACAAGTTTGGGGGTGTTGATATACACATATTTAGCCTTGTTTTAGCACCATCTATTCATCACTTTTGCATTCATATCACACCACATCATCACATTTCATCTCCATTTGCATTCACTTTCCACACTTCGCAGCATTTGCATTAGCATTGCACGTTTCGTCTCATTTGGAGTTGTTGTCAGGTATGTTTAGAGCTTTGGAGGATGCCTTGAAGATGGAGGGTGATTGCCTGTTCGAAGAGTGATGAAGATAGACCGGAAACGATGGCTTGGAAAGCAAGGAACAGCGAACTCGACGTGGTGCAGACACGCACGTCGAGTTGGTGGTCGAGTCGGAGCCAAAGGTGCCGCCTTTACGCGCACTCGATGAAGCCCGTCAAGTCGGTGATCGAGTTGGAGCCAAAGGAGCTGCCTTTATGCGCACACGATGAAGTCCGTCTAGTTAGACGTCGAGTTTGCACGCACGTGCCTTTTTCACTTTTTTCCTAAACCTAGTATAAAAGGTTGAATGATGTCATTTGTGTCAGGGACCTACTTTTTACTCTGAAAAACCTAAAAATCGCCTCCTGAGTGTTCTTTCTTTGTAATCCAGATTCCTTCTTTGTCTTTGAGTTTTTGCATTTAATTTCTTCAATAAAGTTGTTCAGTTTTCAATTCTCTTTCTAATGATTCAAGTTTTATCTGTTACTGGGTTTGATTCGTTCATGGAGATTTCTGAGTAGTTTTCTAGGGTTCTTGAGGATGGGTTAGATTAGTGAAGATCCTTGATTACCCAGGGTGTTTAAGCTTTGATTTACTGTTTTCCCTTCTTGATTAGTGAGTTTAATGCTAATTCCTTTCTGATCATCTAGAATTTGAACTTAGGGCATTTCCCACCCAGACGGTGTTTGATGAAATGCCCCAACCAACTTTTCCAAGAGATTTGCATTTCATGCCTAATATATTAGTTGACTTGAGTGCATTTTGGCTTTTGTGAACTGTTTCTTACTGCTTGCTGAGGTGTGTTTCGCTGATGAGAGTTGGGTCTGGAAGCACCTCAGACTCGATAGCTTCCGTCACGAGAGTGAGCTAGCTTTAGTGTTTGAGTTCACAGCCTAGGGTTAGCTCTGTTGAGTTTTGTTAAGCACCTTAGTTTGATCAAGGAGATTCATTAGTCAATTACCCCATCCTTAAGATCCTTTGCTTTAATTGATTTATTTTCAAGAATTGTCTATTAAGCCTTCTGGTCTTTAGCTTCTTACAATTGTCATTTATTACCTTGCATTTACTTATTGCATTCCATTTTTGTTAATTAGGGTGTTAGTTTACAATTTCCATAATTTGCATTTGGCTTGACTTAGTAATGCTTGATTGAATCCTGACTGATTAGCATCTCACCCGATTGGATTGACTCCCTTAAGTACTACAATGACATGATAGTGTTGTAGGGTAATTGCATAGTAAAAATCCTACTATCATATACTCCAATGGCATGATGATTGTTAGAAATTCTCAAACTATCTAATCAACTAGAAGAGAAAGAGGAAAAGCTACTCGATTTCTGAATCAGAATAATAGAACAGCGAACCTCAATCATTATATCGTGGGGTTTTTGGTTCAGAGGCGAGAACAAACTTTCCGATTTTGGGGGTTTAGGGAAATCGTGCTACAACACGGGTGAGTGTTTAATCGGTTAAAAGGCTTTGTATACAACATGTTCACGGCCCGTATAAGACAATCATTTCAATTTATTAAGTCCAATTTATACTTTTGGGCTTAACCCATTCAACACGAAATAAAATGTGTTTTTGCGACTCCAATATGATGTGTCATGTCTTAACTCTTAATTTTGTTTAAATTGACACATGTCACTCTACCATTGGGCGAGTGACTTGTAATTTAGTATATAAAAGATTATTCTAATAATTATTACTCGATTTCTTGCTTCATATTTACTTTTTGTCATATACACTTAGGGTCCGATTGGTGTAGTAGCTGTTAAGGCTGTTTGGTATTTTAAAGCTTTGAAAGTTAAATTTTTGCCAATGAGACTTTTATTTTCCTATTTTCTCTCTAAAACCCAACTACTGACTTTTAAGGTTTTACTCTTTGAATTTCTCTTTTTTCTTTAAGTCACGTATATGAGACTTTAATAGCTTTAGGATTTGTTTTTTTTTTCTTTTTTTACTTGTTAATAAATAAAACATTTTTTTCTTTTCTTTTTAATTACTTTTATTATTTCTTCTTTCCTCAAGAAATCAAAACTTATTTTAATATAAAATTAATTTTACTGTAACTAAAATTTGACTAATTAATAATTAATTTTTCTTTCTTATTCTTTTAAGATCTATTTTCTTATATTTTATAAGTAAATATTATTAGACCAAAACATAATAATTTACATTTTATATTTTAAATGCTAATAATATATTTAAGATAATCATACTAAAATTAATAATATAAATAAATAAAATTTCATGATACTTTTTTCTTTTATAATATTTAAAAATAGCAGTCACAGTTTTCACAGCCTTTGTTAACAATCTGACTTTCAAAAAAATTTAAAATATCAGTCACAAAATTACTGTTATTTTTTTAGCTTTAGTGGCTGTGACTGTTAAAAATTTGAAAGTCCCAAATTGTAGGCTTTTAAAAAAACTAACGTAAACATGAACAACTAGAAGGAAATGGGCTGGGAGAAAAATAAGGAGGACTTTTAAAACTGTTAGAGAGTTAAAGTCTGATTGGGAAAAAAATAGACTTTCAAGACTTTAAAAAAATATAAAGTCCCTACAGTCTTGAAAGCCTAAACGCCAGGACCAAAATCTCTATAGCCAAAAACCAATAGTCACAGTCTAAAGTCACAGTCATTACCAATCGGGACCTTAATCTCGATAATCGGAACGAATAGTTTAGCGTAGATATTGTTCACGTAGATATTGTTCTTGTGAATCAGAACAATACCACCTACATACTTACGTCTTTAGCGTCACTAGCGCGTGTATTATACTATTATGACATTGATAGCTATACAAAAGAACATTATAATCAAACTCAAAAAAAAAAAAAAATTGTAGAGCATCCAGAACTAGATTCATGCCTCCCATCAGAGAGAGTTTTTCAACGTCAGCTTGTTCTGAACAAGATTCAGAGTGACTTTCAGACACTTGTTCTGATTCTGAACTAGATTCATACATACCATATAGCTGCATATGCTACTGTCGGCTTCGTTCGTCATGATCCGGACACCACAATCAATGATGTCGAATAACTGGGATGTGATGCTCAACAATATTGTGATATAAAGTTATATATCTTTTTGTAACAAAACATATTTCTGTCAATACATATGCTGATTCGTTAACAGAATATAGAATTAAAGTTACTTTTTCATCCACGAGTATGACTTCCATGCCGAGAATGAGGTCAGGTTTATCTTGGGGATGAAATTTCTAGAAACGGGACATCATAACTCTAATTTTTCATTCTTGTTACGAAGAATTGAGCTTTGCCACATGAGTATACTCCAATGGCATGATGATTGTTAGAAATTCTCAGAATCATCAAAGTCATAAAAAGATATAACTTTTCATTGCAACTCTGGAGAAAGAAACAATGGAGCTTTTACTTAGTCTCAGAATCGTTCATATACAAAGATTCATAAGTAAAAGCTAGGAATAACTCGCAGTATTGTTCACTGCGTCGGCTGCAAGAACATCACTGTCCATTCTTATCTGTTTATATCATCACTACTTCAAATATATACATATAAGAGGTGACTTGTTGTTCGTTTATATCATCACTACTTCAATATATATATATATATATATATATATCAAGAATAGATCATTATAATAAATTTTTGTTTTTTTTGTTCATTATGTTACAGTTAACCAGCAAAGATGTTTACCTCTCATATCTACCTCTGGCTCACATCTTCGATCGAGTGACTGAAGAACTTTTTATATGTGAAGCAGCCTCTGTAGGATTTTGGAGAGGGGTAACTTTGTTATAATATTCTTTTTGCTCTGTTTCAAAAGAGAGTAATATAATATTTTTCATAATCTGTTTTTTTTTTTCAGGATGTTAAGATATTGATTCAAGACATTTCTTTTCTGAAACCCACTGTTTTCTGCGCTGTTCCTCGCGTGCTAGAGAGAATATACACTGGTAAAGTATAAATATTTTGCAAGAGTTCTTTATAAAATTTATAATCCAAGATCTTGGCATAAAAAACTCTGTTTTTAACTGAAGAAACAATTTCTGACGGCTTTTGTTAAAATGTTACTAAATCTTGTGCGAGTTGAACCTAAAAATAACACGAGACTAACCAGAACCCCAATCAAAAGCTAAACTGAAATTTAAGCCTAAACGAAGTCAACTGAAAAGCTAGTAACCCACAAAAATATAACACCTATATCCATCTAGTTAACGTACAAGAAGACAGCAAAACTTGGGAATATGCAAACCATGCCTTGTTACTTAAACCTGTTAAAGAAGTCATCTGTTAAATTCAAATTCTGCAAATAAGACTCAATTACTAAATTACTAAATCACAAGTCACAACCATTCAACTGTAAACCGAAAAAGAAAAATCTTTTCTTTTGTTTTCTAGCTACAAAAAGTGAGGTTTCTAATGTTGGAGAAGGCTCTAACTGTCATGGGGTTTTGGAGGAAAAAGAAATGTTTAGGGTAAACAACTCCAAGTAGACCTTTCTATCCATGTAGATTGTAGAGAGTAGGCACTATAAAACTTGAACAAACCAAAAGGCATTCTGTAACATCCGCGAACCAGAAAGTTGTTTTGGAAGTGGTGTTGGACGATGCTAGGGGTTCGGGAGTAGTTGGCACATGCTCTTAGAAGTGTGAATTGAAGACGGGCTGTACATGTTCTTATTTGATTGTTGTGCAGTCGGTTTAAGATTCAAGCATCGCGAAGAAAGTGTGTTAAATCCGGTTATCAGGATCGATTCCGGTTTAAGTCGATTGCGCTTTTGATTTGTGCTTGTACATAATCTAAATTAAGTTGCATTATATAGCCTTGATTGTGTCAATTATTATAAGATGATAAAGTGACTTTTAATTTACCTGATAGTACTTGAAAAGCTGAGGCCTTTCCTTCTTGTACGAAGGTGTGATGAGATCTATTTCCATGTCAAATGGTACTGTGTCCAAATGAACACCTTTTTATCAGCTAAAATCCTTTCAGCTGTAAGAAAATAGAAAACCCCACAATTTTCTTAGTTAACAAGATTTTCGTAAAAACAAACAAGAATCAAAAAGACTATTAAACAAACTAAACCATATTGTCTTTGGCTACTCTGTTGAACTCTCCAAGGATAAACTTTTTAGTCTTTGGGTTTTGACAGATAGACTCAAAGTCTCCTGAAACATTGTGTTCTTTAGCCCAATGTTCAATTTGTATCTTGCTTGGACATACCACAGCCATTATCTTCGATTTGTGAGCCTCGTAGATGTTTCCATATACCCATATATCTGCAAAATGTTTCATAATATATCTTTTGTGAATTAATTAATTGCTGAGGATCACAATTTTTCTAAAAAAATCATTGTCGTAACGCATACATGGGTTATGAACATTTGAAAAATTCGAGAAACACTTCAAGACTAATTTAAATAATAAGGGGGGGGGGGGTCAGTTGTATAAAAAGGTCAATTGATTTCTTCTTAAGCAAGAAAACCATACAACCCTCGTGGAACAAGGACCATTCAAAGTCTCTTAGTCTGTGATGTCGAAGTATCTTGGGTTTTCTGGGTAATGGTACTCCACATTCAACTGCAACACCAACAAACAAAATGATGTTTATATGTAAATGTTTACAAAACGCTGGTCAAGACTCAAAACGCAAACCTCGTAGCCGTACCTTTTCTTCATCGGAATCTGTGTGGCGTTGAGGAAACACGACTCTCAAGTCGTGTACAGATAGAATCTCCTCTTCCCGTCTGAATCCAAGTTTTTCTTCTGTCCAGTGGTTTCTGTCTCTTCAGGCTTCTTTGAAGCTTTCTTGGGTAATGGGCAAACAAACCTCAGATGAAGAGCGTACCGTAGAGCACCAGAACCATCGTTATACGACTTTAAACAGCTTTTTCCACTTTCACCGTCACTTTCATCAAATTTCTCATCTCCTTTCAGCCTTTTTTTTTTTACCAGGTGAATCTGGTCGGAGGTTACTACGACGCCGGAGACAATGTGAAATTCGGACTTCCGATGGGTTTCACGGTGACGATGATGGCATGGAGCGTCATTGAATACGGCAGTCAATTAGCGACCAACGACAAGCTAGGCCACTCCATTGACGCCATTAAATGGGGCACTAATTACTTAATCAAAGCCCATTCTGAGCCCAACGTCCTTTACAGCGAGGTACTTTAATTAATTGTTAAATTGACTAATTAATTCTCAATTATATTCAAATAATAATTAATTAATTTGAAATTTCTATTCAAATAACACCAACCATTAATATTGGCAAGAAATGACGACGGACCGGAAAGCTTACCGGATAGATCTAAGTAATCCCGGGTCCGATTTTGCCGGAGAAACAGCAGCCGCTTCGATCGGCTTCCGGCGATCTAACCTAGCTTACTCTAACACTAACTCTTTTGAATGTAGTACTGTCGAATTTTAATACAGTAGCTTTTACTATCATATAAATTAAAAATATTATTTTAACAAGCTTAAACGGTACCGTGTCGTGGACCCCGCAAAAGATTGATCCTTTGTGGAAGGTCGGGACCGACGTCGTTCTAACAATCTCAGCCGTTCATCTCAAATTGGTATCTCCGCACGTGCCTTGGGCTGTTGGTGCCACTCTCCTTTCCCAGTTTTATTACGGATTTGCCATCCTAATTCAATTTTGTTCCTTCATTTGCCTTTTATTTCAGCTGTTTGATTTCGCTGACAAATACAGAGGAAAATACGACATCAGTATCACCATTGCTCAGAAATACTACCGATCCATCAGCGGTTACAATGTAAGATCCGATAATCTGAGATTGAAGAAGGCCTTAAACTGTTGTCTAATGTCTGAAATTGGTATTTAATCCAACGATCAGGATGAGTTACTTTGGGCAGCTGCGTGGCTATACCAAGCTTCGAACAACGAGTTCTACTTGGACTACTTGGGTCGTAACGGTGACTCCATGCGGTGGAACCGGTTGGTTCATGACCGAGTTCGGTTGGGACGTTAAGTTAACCCATTTTTGAATTTTGTTGTTAACCGGTTTGATATGATAATATTGGTTTTGATTCTAAACCAGTTTATTTTTTCTTTCTTTGGTTGCTAGTTTTTGATGCAAAGCAAGGCAGAGCAGGACGTCACAAGCCAGAGTGTTTCAGAGGTTTCAACAGAAAGCTGGTTCCTTTTATGTGTTTGTTGGTCGGTAAAGGCTCGAGGAACATTCAGAAGACGCCAGGTGGTTTGATTCTCAGACAGCATTGGAACAACGTGCGCTTCTTGGTGTTCTTGCTCGTCTCAGCAGTGGACATTCCGGTTACAGTCAGCTTCTTCCAGGCTTGTGTCTGTCTGAGAAGAATACAAAGCATTATGATTTTACCCTGAGAAAGAAGTGTGGAACTCAAAAATAGTTTGATTTTCTTGTCCTCTGTCCTTGCAGTGGTTCCTGCTCCTATTGTCCGAAGACCAATGCTTATTCGTAAACCAAGAGTGACTACTCCGGTCCGAGGTATGGACTTGTGTTGGTCTTTTTTCTACATGTGTATCTCTTGAATTTCTATTGAACAGAGACTTGACTCTGTTGATTATTTGTGCAGCTTCTGGTCCAGTGGCTATAGTAGAGAAGATGACAGGTTCATGGGTTTCAAAGGGAAGGACTTACTACGGATACTCAACAACTGTAGTTAACAAATCGCCAAGAGCTCTGAAAAGTCTGGGGACTCTTGAGATCAGGAAGCTTCATTCGGTTTACCTTCGTGGATGCCTTCATTGCAATCCAGAAAATCCCTAGAGTTCGTCTACATTCTCTCAACAACTCCCGCAAATGTACCGGTTTTAAGCTACACTTTGGCTTGACCAGACAAACAACTTCAAAGGATCAAAAGAGATGTGTATAGGTCGTGAGAAGAAGAAGAAGAAAGTGTTGGTTTTTCCATAAAAAGGGTGAAAGAAGGGTGAAAGAAAGGTGCGAAGAGATGGTGAAGACTCTTCAAGAAAATCTAAGAAGAGTGAAAAGCCCTCATTCTCTTAATAAAAGAGTAATAAATTTTTTTGAGTGTATGGAAATGCAATTGGTCACTATGTGCTTCTAGAATGGAAGAACAAGGGGAATGTTTTGAGATAATCAAATACACTGGTCCACATACTTGTTGTCTGATATCATCATATTTTGCATGTTTTCACTAAGTATTTATTGGTGTTTTCAAATGTTTTCAATAAGGTTCTATGCCTTTAGAGGTAGTTTTCTTGTATTTGTTGGCTTTGGAGTCTTAACAGGTTAAAACAACAAAAAGGATTCAAAAAGGAGCAAAAGAGCATCAAACCATGATCCATGCAAGTTTCCAAGTCAAGAGCATCAATAATACTCCATTTGTCCGATTCTCGTATTTGGACAGAACCGGAGCATCCGAAAGATAACCGCGGCAAGGGGTTTTCCCGACGTCCAAAAATCATGATCTTGGTCTTGCTGGATAGATATTTGAGTTATGCATCACGACGAAGTGGATTCAAGTCATGTGGATCAACCATCACGGAGATACTCTTTTTCTCCCAAGACGTGTCCGCCAGGCGAGTAAACGAAGCCCATGGAGACTTAGCGCCACCAAATGGCCCGGGATGCAGCGGCATGGACCTTGTCTCGACTTAACACAAGCCCAGCTTGCTTTTGGTGGTTTACTTGTCCTAAACCCGGTCCAATCACGTCGCAAATCTTCAGAGTCGGTTAACCGGAAAGTTTCCTTTTTCAGCACCTCAATACCCTAGCGACTTCAAGCCTATAAATACAATGTTTTTAGCCTTTGGAGGAGGAGAGCCGCGAGTGTATTGTGCAAGAGAGAGAGCAGCCGTCAAGGAGGAGAAGCCCTAGGTGGTGCGCCGTCCAGAAGGAAGAAGGAAGGCGCCGTTCAACTCTTGCACTCGCATTCATCTTTGTTCTTTCATCTTTTCCTTTTCTCTTTTGTACTTTGGATCGAAAGTTATCAAGGGATTCGACCTGTTCTTCATCAGAGAAGCCTCTTTTAATCCCTAATCTCTTTTTATACTTGCATAATGATATCAAATATGCTTTGCTTGCTTGATCTCGCTATGTCCGAGTAGATCCCTCGTTAGGCCGAGGGAGATCGATGGACTCTTAATATGTTTTGACTTGTTTGATTGCATAAAACGGGATTTACTCTTTTGGTTCTTCATCTTTGCTTGCTCTTATTGCTTGTTGTTAGGAAAGCGCGCCTCAACAACTCGAACTTAGGTTGATACACTCTCCAAAAGCTTGTTGTATTGCCGAAACTAGTATTTGATGAGCTAAGTGTTTTAGGCTTCCAAAAGTCGACCTAAGGAACTTAGTGAACAATCACAACTTGAACATTAACTAATGAATGCTTGTAACTTGTAATAACCATCGAAAGTTGAGTCTATTAGGTTATTTAAGCATAGTGGCCGGAGCCACGAAAGTGGAAAGGCTATACCTTAGTGTTGTGAGTTCAAGACGGTTTATAAATTATCCCATGCAATCTCTTGTCATTTCATTGAAAGTTTCCATTGATTATCCTTTGCCTAACATCTTTCCCATCTTGTTTACAACCTCTCTACTTACTTGCATTGTTTTCTTTTCATTTTAGGATCACCCCACACTCATATCTTCGTTCTAGCTACTTATCACTCAACATAAATTTGAAACGAAATCTCTCTTCCTTGTGTTCGACCCCGACTTACCACGGCTGTGCACTTGCAGCTCTACCAAGTTGGGTTATAAATTGTATTAGTTTGAAGCATAAAACCCAACGCATCAAGCTCTTTGGCGCCGTTGCCGGGGAAGAGTTGCATTTCTTTCAAGTTTCTTGATTGATTTTTAGTCTAGTTCTTTTTATTTTTGCATTTCATTTTCTGTTTTTCATAAAACTCTAAAAAAAAAACCATAAAAATTTTACTTAATACTCTTTCTTTGTGTCTCTTAGGTGCATGACAAGAAGGTCCAATCCGGATAATACCATAGAAGAAGATCTTGACATTGACCAACTTGAAAGAACACTTAGGCGGCAAAGAAGAGAAAGAATGAATCAAGGCGGTGAAGCCGCGGCACAAGGTGGCCAACAACAAGCCCCTAACCAAGAACAACAACCACAAGCCCCTCATGTCTTGCCAGAAGCCGGAGCTGACCAGCCAGCACAAGGAGCCGTGCCTCAACCCAATCAAAACGCTCCCGGTGTAGCCGATCAGCCGCAGCCGCAACAACAACAACAGCAACCGGGTCAACAAGACGCCGGTCAACCACCAAACCAGCATCATCAAAACCCCCATGGCGGTCACCAAGGGATGCCTCAAGCTCAACCACATGTGCCTCCAAGGAGAGCACAATTCGCTCAGCATCCAAGGCATCCGACTATGGGAGATTTTGATTCATCCGATGCATTCTTCTTGGATAGGAATCCAATCCGACCACCACAACCCCCAAGGAACGACTTTGAGATCAAGCCACAAATCATTGCCTTGGTGAAACAAAACCAATTCCATGGTATGTCAACCGAGCATCCACTTGACCATGTCGACACCTTTGAGGAGATATGTAGCACTACTCGGATCAATGGAGTGTCACCGGACTACTTCAAGTGCAAATTGTTTACCTTCTCTCTAAGTGACAAAGCACTTAGATGGGTAAAGTCTCTACCACCTCAATCCATTACAACATGGAATGAATACAAAGGAGCTTTCTTAAACCAATTCTACACCAAGCAAAGATCAAACTCTATAAGGAGTAAGATATCCGGGTTTAAGCAAGCACCAATGGAGTCTTTCTATGAAGCTTTGGAGCGCTTCAAGGAGTATGCAAGAGATTGCCCTAATCATGGCTTCTCAGAAGGTAACCTTTGGAACATCTTTTACAATGGGATTGATCACAAGTACAAGCTTTCACTTGACACCGCGAGCAATGGCAACTTCATGACCAAATCGGTGCCGGAGGCTAAGCTTTTGATCGAGAATCTTGCTGCAAGTGATTCCAATGCTTGCCCTGAGTACAATAGAGGAGTGAGAACCACGAGCTCATCATCGGAATCGGCTCAAATCATGGAGTTGAAGAACATGGTCTCACAACTACTAAAGAGCAACCGAGGAGTGCATGCGGTTGATGATGTCTTGGCCACTAATGAAGAGCCTCTCATGGAATTTATGAGAGATGGAGCAGAAGAGAATCAAGAGGAATTCAACTACATAGGAGGTAACTACGGTAATAGAGGATACAATCAGCCATTCCGCCCCCATCCCAACCTCTCTTACCGAAGCACCAATGTGGAGAATCCAAATGATCAAGTCTATCCGGGCCAAAACACTTATCAAGGAGGCCAAAACGCATACCAAGGAGGTCAATACCAGCCTAAGCAACAATTCTATCCTAAGGGAGTCTACCAAGTGAAGCAGCCACTCACTTTCCCCCAAGGAGTTGCACCGGCTCAACAAGAAGAAAAAGTAGATGTGGCGGTTAAGAAATATATGGAGGAGCAAAGACAAGCTACCAAGAGCTTACATGAGAAGATGGATCACATGTTTGGTGATCTAAATAATAAGTTTGGGGCGTTGTCAACTCACGTCCAGAAGTTAGATGTTCAAGTCTCTCAAACAGCCGAGGCGGTTAAAAAGCAACAAGAGGCAAATCCGCAAAAGTTTTGTAGTGTTGTTTCATCCAAAGAGGATCCACCGGCCATTGTCTCCGTACCATCTCAAGAAGAAGAAAGAGAAGATGAGCTTAAGGAGAGGTACAAACCAGAGAGGTACACATGGGAGTCAAGGCGAGCTTACAAGAGAAGGCTTGACAACAAGCCGTTGCTTAAACAAGGAGATCCCGGGAAGTTTGTTATCCCCGTTTGTATCAATGGATACCAACTCACCGATTGCTTGTGTGATAGTGGAGCAAACGTGAACCTCATGTCTCTTGCACTAGCCAAAGATTTGGGATTCAAATATTTCAAAGAGCCTAAGGTGAGAGTGGAGTTTGCGGATCTATCAAGCATGGAGCCTTATGGAGTGCTTGAAGATGTTATGCTAGAGACTGGGGAGAGACATGTCCCAACTGATTTCCAAATCATGGTATGGGAAGGATCAAAGAGGAATCAGCTGATTCTTGGTACCCCATTCTTAGCCACAGCCGGGGCGGTCATCAATTACATGAGAAACCAACTAACACTTGGTCATGTCCGGCAAGATGTCTTTTTCCCAAGCATCAACTTCAAACAAGCTCCAAGCACAGTCAAACTACCACCAGAAAGGAGGACACTCATGCCAAGAGAAGGAGCCGAGCGGCCAAGAGGCACCAAGAAGGGCGAGCCCTACCCTAAACCAAAAGAAGCGATGAAACCGTTGAAGCCGAAGCATGAGAATGTCTTCAAGGATATTCACTCGGTCTTGTCATCGTCTTTTAACAATCATGGAGCTGAAGAAGAACCTGACGGTGTGCCTAAGTCCTTTGCCAGCATAAGAATCATTCTCCCAAAGGATCCGGACCCCAAAGATGAGCAAACCGCAAAGGAAAGACTCGGAAAAACCTTAAAACTTTTTCCGAGAGCTTTGGTCTTCAAAGACGACATGGAAGATGATCATGGAGAGCCCAAACCACCTCATGAGACACCTGAACCAGAATGTGAAGACACCAAAGGGATCCCAAACCCTTTGGCCGATCACATCCGCACCTAACCGAACAAAGAAAAACGGGAGTCAAGCTAGATGACTTTAAAACAAGCGCTTTGTGGGAGGCAACCCACACGGTATCTTTCTTTTCCTTTTTCATTTTTAGTTTTCACATCATTATTGCATGCATTTTTTTAGGATGAGAAACCAAGAGGAGACCAAACAAGGAAATGTCCCACCCATTCATCCCACCCTTGTCCAAACCGACACCACGGAGCGGGCAACGGCTGGGAATACTAAAGGAAGGACGCAGAATCATTTTGGTCAAAGAACATCACCAAACGGCCGAGTAAAATTCAAGATATTCCATCTGGCGTGATTCTCTCGACCACACGGGTGCAAAGGAGTACACACTTGACCTATCTCACAATCCGTGTTACCAAAGTCCACCAAACTTCACAGGCGACCAGACAATACCATATTGGTCGGCAAATCCAAAAGATAGGACGGAGAAATGTGAACGGATGGGGAGATACGCACGAATGCCACATCCGGTCGATGGCGGGTAACCGAAGGCCGGCAAAAACCAATATCACGGCATGGCGACACCACCACCTGGAAATGGATTCTTGCAGCTTCAACATCACCATTCCAAAAGAAAATCAAGGAACGAACGAGCCAAATTTAAGGACGGTCAAAAACCTCTTCCCGGAGCCGTTTACACCACGTTGTGAAGGAAGTCTTACACCGCTCATCCATTTGACCTCAAACTTCACCAGTGCTCATAAAATATGAAGTTGGTCTGTGGAATTTCAAGCTCGGTCAGGAAATTCGTCACCGTTTGCGCTGTGGTCTATTGCACCCTCTTCGGATCGTCCGGATGGCCACCAAATGATGAATCTCCCAAACCGCTCGTTTGTTTGACATGAAACTTCACCACTGCTCCTAAAATATATGATTGGTCGGTGGAATTTCAAGATAGGTCGACGGAATGTTGACGGTTCGAGCTGTGGTCCATCCCATCACCTTACGGCCGTCCGAGAGATCCACCCGACACAGGATTTTCACATTTGCTCGACCAAACGATCTGAAACTTCACCAGCAGCTCTAAAACATCATATTGGACGGTAAATTTTCAATCCCGTTCATAAAATTCTTAACGGTTTGTCATGTGGTTCATAGCACTCATTTCGGGTCGACCGAATGAGACATACACGACCGAAATGCAAACCAAAGGATTTCGGGCCTTGACCTTCAACACTTACCGACCCATCCTGCCTACAGAGGAGACCCAATCAGTAATATGACCCTGATCTTCATAACAATTGGTCATCACTTGGTAACATCATTCTGACCTTTCCCTTTTTCAAATTTATTATGTCTTTCACCCCTCTTAATCTGATTTTTTCTTACACCGGGACAGTGCAAGTTAAGTCTGGGGGGATTATACTAATAAGTTTGTTCATTTTGACATTTTTGTTTGCATCGTTTTCATCTAATCGAGTCGTTTTTATTGAGTCAAAACTTTTGTCGAGAATTATGACTTTATCTTGGACCTAACCATTGTTTTGCATGCGTTTAAGTGACCATTGATCAGTATTTGGCAGTCTACTCCATCACATGTGCACCATGAGTGGATCGATCTACCAAAAACGTCCACATCTCCAAGGGCTTAAGAAGGATACATCTTTGACTCCGCACCTTAATGAACTTAACCTTCTCAGCTAGGGGCTTGGTTTTACAAAGGGTACGACTCCTCAACCTCACCAAATAGTGAAAGTCTATGTGAGTTCGGTTTCCCCTCTCTCTCCCCTTCAAATTAAGAAAAAGCACCAAGGTCCAAGTAACCGGGGATTAGGTGGCAACCACCATCAATACTCGCGTCCATGGAAGACCTTTTGATCCAAATAACCGGGGATTAGGTGGCTACAACCATCAATACTCGCGTCTATGGAAGATCCACCAAAAACCTCCACAAAGAGGAGAAGAAGTCGAATAAAAAAAAATACTATGCTACCCTAAAAAAGGGATGAATCGACTTAAGAAGTGAGAAGAGAGAGAGGTGAAACAAGAGCCAAGACATGTGCCTTATAAAAGAGGATGGGTAAGAGTCTATAACCCCTTTGATCGATACTCCCTAGTTGAGACCACACCTTTAGAAACTAAAGGAGTCAAAGGTGGAGAATTTGGATGGCCTAAAGAGTAGTGGATTGCTTTGGGATGATTGCAAAACTCATGGTATGTACTTTCTTGTTCTTAATTCTAAATGCCATTGCTGTTTTATGTGGATCACTAAGATAAATGTCGACATGGATTTCCAAAAAGATTTAAGAGTTCTCACGTTTTCAAACCTCTTTTCCTTTCTTAGTTTGCTTGAGGACAAGCAAAGGCTAAGTCTGGGGGAGTTGATATCATCATATTTTGCATGTTTTCACTAAGTATTTATTGGTGTTTTCAAATGTTTTCAATAAGGTTCTATGCCTTTAGAGGTAGTTTTCTTGTATTTGTTGGCTTTGGAGTCTTAACAGGTTAAAACAACAAAAAGGATTCAAAAAGGAGCAAAAGAGCCTCAAACCATGATCCATGCAAGTTTCCAAGTCAAGAGCATCAATAATACTCCATTTGTCCGATTCTCGTATTTGGACAGAACCGGAGCATCCGAAAGATAACCGCGGCAAGGGGTCTTCCCGACGTCCAAAAATCATGATCTTGGTCTTGCTGGATAGATATTTGAGTTATGCATCACGACGAAGTGGATTCAAGTCATTTGGATCAACCATCACGGAGATACTCGTTTTCTCCCAAGACGTGTCCGCCAGGCGAGTAAACGAAGCCCATGGAGACTTAGCGCCACCAAATGGCCCGGGATGCAGCGGCATGGACCTTGTCTCGACTTAACACAAGCCCAGCTTGCTTTTGGTGGTTTACTTGTCCTAAACCCGGTCCAATCACGTCGCAAATCTTCAGAGTCGGTTAACCGGAAAGTTTCCTTTTTCAGCACCTCAATACCCTAGCGACTTCAAGCCTATAAATACAATGTTTTTAGCCTTTGGAGGAGGAGAGCCGCGAGTGTATTTTGCAAGAGAGAGAGCAGCCGTCAAGGAGGAGAAGCCCTAGGTGGTGCGCCGTCCAGAAGGAAGAAGGAAGGCGCCGTTCAACTCTTGCACTCGCATTCAGCTTTGTTCTTTCATCTTTTCCTTTTCTCTTTTGTACTTTGGATCGAAAGTTATCAAGGGATTCGACCTGTTCTTCATCAGAGAAGCCTCTTTTAATCCCTAATCTCTTTTTATACTTGCATAATGATATCAAATATGCTTTGCTTGCTTGATCTCGCTATGTCCGAGTAGATCCCTCGTTAGGCCGAGGGAGATCGATGGACTCTTAATATGTTTTGACTTGTTTGATTGCATAAAACGGGATTTACTCTTTTGGTTCTTCATCTTTGCTTGCTCTTATTGCTTGTTGTTAGGAAAGCGCGCCTCAACAACTCGAACTTAGGTTGATACACTCTCCAAAAGCTTGTTGTATTGCCGAAACTAGTATTTGATGAGCTAAGTGTTTTAGGCTTCCAAAATTCGACCTAAGGAACTTAGTGAACAATCACAACTTGAACATTAACTAATGCATGCTTGTAACTTGTAATAACCATCGAAAGTTGAGTCTATTAGGTTGTTTAAGCATAGTGGCCGGAGCCACGAAAGTGGAAAGGCTATACCTTAGTGTTGTGAGTTCAAGACGGTTTATAAATTATCCCATGCAATCTCTTGTCATTTCATTGAAAGTTTCCATTGATTATCCTTTGCCTAACATCTTTCCCATCTTGTTTACAACCTCTCTACTTACTTGCATTGTTTTCTTTTCATTTTAGGATCACCCCACACTCATATCTTCGTTCTAGCTACTTATCACTCAACATAAATTTGAAACGAAATCTCTCTTCCTTGTGTTCGACCCCGACTTACCACGGCTGTGCACTTGCAGCTCTACCAAGTTGGGTTATAAATTGTATTAGTTTGAAGCATAAAACCCAACGCATCATTGTCCTGAAGATGAGAGATTGAACGTGTGGTCAGGGTACAACCCACAGTATCAGTTGCAGAGTTAAAGAAATTGTGGAAAACCCAACTTGGATTTGAGCTTCAAACTTCCGAGATGCGTGAGGGGAAAGTGGAAGTAATCTGCAGAGTATAGGGAGATGAGACTGAGAGTTTCAAAGTCATACCAAAGTTAATGTATGCGTTTCAGTATCGTGGACTGGCAATACGATGTGTTTCCTAATCCAAAGTTTGCTGCCTTCTGTGGCCTCTTTTGGACATTTTCACAGCCTATCAAAGGGTTTCCACACTGTAGGCCTCTGGTCGTAGTGGACACAAGAAACTTGAAGAGATAATTTGATTCCTACACGAATGAGATCAAAGAGAAGAATCCAGAAGCAGCAGGGAAATGGTTGGATCAATTCCCTGCACATAAGTGGGCTCTGGCTCATGAGTCATAACAATGGTGGTCTCAGATACGGACTCATGGAGATTGATACAAAAGCTCTGTTTGCAGTTTTAAGAGGCTTCTTGTATCATAGAGCTGCATTGTCAGGGGTGGTTGTGCTTATGTTTGATGAGCTGAGAGACGATGTTGGCGAGTCTTTTACACGTAGCCGTGATTCTCTTAGCCGCGGGGATGCATACACCAAACCTGTCATGGACAAGCTTGAAGAGTTCATGAAAGATTATGATGCTTATGTTATGACGCCGTTAGAGAATGACGCATTTGAGGAACATTGGATTGTTCAGTTGAATGACTCGATATGCTCGTGTGGGGAGTTTCAAGAAGACAAGTTCCCATGTATGCACGCTCTAGCTGTCTGCATTAAGTTGAAACGGAAGCTTCCGGAGTTCCGACGTTGTTTCAGTAAAAACTAGTTCACACATGCCAAAATGCAATCAAGACAACTAATATCTTAGGTATGAAATGCAAATCTCTTGGAAAAGTTGGTTGGGGCATTTCATCAAACACCTTCTGGGTGTGAAATGCCCTAGGTTCAAATTCCAGATGATCAGAAAGGAATCAACATTAAACTCACTAATCAAGAAGGGAAAACAATAAATCAAAGCTTAAACACCCTAGATGATCAAGGATCTACATTAATCTAACCCATCCTCAAGAACCCTAAATCACTACTCAGAATTTCGCCATGTGAGACGTAAACCCATAAATGAATAAAACTTGAATCATCATAAAGAGGATTGAGAGTGAACAACTTTATTGAAGGAATCAAAAGCAAATATTCAAATCCAAAGAAGAAATCTGGATTACAAGTTTAAAACATCAGAGTGGCGATTTTGGGTTATCAGAGTGTTAAAAGATAATCTAGCACAAATGACATCATTAGAGTATTTATACTAGGTTTAAGAAAAAAAAGACAAAATAAACACGTGGTGACGAACTCGACGTCCAACTCGATGTGTGATGTCGAGCTTGCTCCAAGGTGACTCCTTTATTCCCAACTCGATCACCAACTCGGCTTGCACGTCGAGCTTGCACAAAGGCGGCTCCTTTTCCTCCAACTCGGCATACATCTCGAGTGCACATGTCGAGTTTGCTTCTGCTCCACTCCTTCTTCTCGTTCCTTGGCATCACTTCATCTCCTCGTCCAGGCATCCATCTCCTGTCTTCAAGACGTTCTTCAAAGCTCCAAATAATACTTGATAACAACTCCAAATGCAATGTCGATGCAAATCCTATCAAGAATGTAAAGTGGATGCAAATGGGCATGAATGGTGAGGATATGGTGTGATATGGATGCAAAAGTGGTGATAAAAAGGTGCTAAAAGTATGCAAAATGCAAGTACATCAACGCGATGCAACGTATCAAACGTACTTGAATGCTTTTTGGTTTGTTCAAGCTTTATAGTGCCTACTTTCTACATGCATGGAAAGGTCAACTGAGTCATGAATTGGGGTTGTTTACCCTAAACACTTCTTTTTCCTCCAAAACTCCATGACAGTTAGATTCTTCTCCGCATAACCAGCCCAAGTTCACTGCTCCAACATTAGAAACCTCACGTTTTGTAGCTAGAAAACATGTTTCTTTTTGGGTTTATAGTTGAATGGTTGTGAGACTTGTGACTTGTGATTTAGTAATTGAGTCTTATTTGCAGAATTTGAATCTCAATCTTGATGGATGGTTGAGATTAAAACCGAAAGAAACCTTAATGAGCAAGTTGGTCCTCTCTTCATCTATAAATACATGTCTTGCTCTATCACAATGACAACACAAAACAAGAAAACACAACACTTAAAGAAAAGGTTTGTAGGGAAGAGGAGAAAAACCAATCTCATACCTAAAGTTAAGACTTTCATCTTTAAGGCAAGAAACCTTTCAAATCACTTTGCTATTGAAACAACCAAGCTTTTTTTTTTTTTTATAAATAATTATCAATGATTATCGATGCGGAAATTCTCAGAAAGAAATCAATAATATTAAATAATAAACCATCGTTCAACAATAAACCAATAACCAATAAAACCAATAAAGAATAAGCAACCTAAACACCAGGTTTGCTACATTATTAAAATAAAGACTAACACCCTAAAATCAGGAATTCCTTGTCAACCACAACAAAAGAGCCAATATCAAATTCCTAATCTCATCATCCTCTTCTCTCGGTCTCTTTCCGCGGAAGAACATTGCTGTTACCTGCATCACATTGGAATAGAGATGCGTAAGTATTATCATAAATACTTAGTGAGTGGATCATCCTGCCTACAGGCCAATTACGTCAAACACTAGACAATACATCAACAATAATCAACAACAAGAACAATGCTCAACAATAACATCAACTACCTGTCAGGAAACACCCACGTTTCCTGACACCCAGGTCGGTGTCGACCGACACCTCTATGGTGTCGATCGACGCCAGCCTCCTGAGTGTCGATCGACACCAGCTCGACGCCCCGACACCAACAACAACGAAAATCGCATAGGAAAACGCAAAACACATAATCAAATGGTTTTCAACGCCCCAATACAATCCAAACACGAATTCCAGCATAAACAACTCAAGAACACAATACAAATCCGAAATCACACAATCTCTAACGATTGACGGACCTACAGTCACGCACTCACCTTAGAACGGATTGAAAGGAAGGAGAAGAGATGAAACAACGAAGAACAGCAACAGAACGAGCCTCTAAACTCCAAAATCACCCTAGAAATCACCTCTTTCTCTCTGAAAACTCTCTGCCTCGAAAAGTGAGCTTTCTCACGCGGCTACAGTGTTTTATTCGCGAAATAGGGTTTCCATCGCCTAAACCGGACAAAACCAGCTGACTTGAATCAAACCGGTCGATTTTCCAATAACCTGTGTCGATCGACACCTTTCCTTGGTGTCGGTCGACACCCATCGACCAAAGCAACTCAAACCACAAATCAAACGCGCAATCGACTTAAACCGGAATCGATCCTGATAACCGGTGTCGATCGACACACCCCTTGGTGTCGATCGACACTAAGCATTCAGAAGCTTTTCACACATTTTCTTCAAGATAAATGAACCTTAAACCAACTGTACAACAATCAAACAAGAACATGTACAGTCAATCCTCGATTCGCACCTGAAAGAGCGTATGTAATCGACTCCCGAATCCCTAATGTCGTCCGATACCAACTCTAACACAACTTTCTGGTTCGCAGACGTTACAATTCTCCCCCACTAAACTGGATTCGTCCTCGAATCCCAACACAAACGTCTCTCAAAGACCTCAAAACTCACATTTTCAGTCCTATGTTATACGAATGTTTCAAGATATTATTACTCTCAATACTGTAACCAACCGGCACGATATCTATATTGCGGCCCACAGCCACAATATCCATACTGCGGCCCACCGCCACAGTATCCAAACCGTGACCCACCGTCACGAAAACGACCCATATCGAGGTAGCGACCCCCAATATAAGTCTGCCGGGCATCCACCGTCCCAACAAAAGTAGACCCACCGTCTACTCTAAAGGCCCACCGCCTCTAGATAAAACGAGTAATAACACTGAAACGCGTACCAACATATGACTAAAAACTTTCAGTGACCCCACCGGCCAAAGAAACTTGTAACATCCAAAACATAACCAAAAAAATGAGGCAAAACTCCATCTCATATAACTCCAAAAATGTACATCGTACAACGAAAACGAAAATACATAGATCCAAAACCAACAACTCAAAAGTTAAAAACAAGACTAGAACCACAAAGATGAAGAAGCTCACTCCACAGCCTGCTTGTCGAACCACTTTCCGAACTTCAGCTTCATCTTTGCCTCTGGCTCCCAAGTCTGCTCCTCTGTGCCACTACAGTCCCACAAGACTCTCAACAATGGCACTCTCTTGTTCCGCAGAACCTTGACTCTCCTCTCAAGAATCCTCACAGGAACTGCTGGAACTGTCATATCTGGCTGAAGATCCTCTGGAATCTCTGCCACTAACTCCTCTGAAGGATGCAAACACCTCCTCAACATAGACACATGAAACACCTTATGAAAGGCGCTCATAATCGGTGACAACTCCAACCGATAAGCCACTGGCCCAACTCGCTCCACCACTGGAAACGGACCCATAAAACGCGGACTGAGCTTGTTCTCTGCTATGGACCTGTTAGGGCCCCTCAACATAGCCATCTTGAGATAAACTCTATCTCCCACCTGAAACTCAAGCTCACGTCGCCGCCTATCTGCATAACTCCTCTGTCTATCCTGAGCCTCCTTCATGTTCAACCTCAAGACACGGATCTTCTCCGTCGTCTCCTGAACAAAAGTAGCTCCAAACATGCTGCGCTCCCCCACTTGGGTCCAGCATAACGGTGTCCTGCATGGCCTCCCATACAAAGCCTCATAAGGAGCCATGCCAATACTAGACTGAAAACTGTTGTTATAGGCAAACTCTGCCAAACACAGATGATCAGCCCAATGACCACCCCAATCCAGTACACACATCCTAAGCAGATCCTCCAAAGTCTGAATATTCCTCTCTGACTGCCCATATGTCTGCGGATGATACGCTGTACTCATATGCACCTTAGTGCCCATCTCAGTCTGAAACGCCCTCCAGAACTCTGAAGTAAACCCTCAGATCTCTATCCGACACAATACTGGCTGGCACTCCGTGCAGTCTCACAATCTCTCGCACAAAGTTCCTAGCCAAGACAGCTGCTCCATCTGTCTTCTTGATGGCCAAGAAATGTGCTGACTTGGTCAAGCGGTCCACAATGACCCAAATAGCATCGAAAGTCCGTGAGATAGGCAATTCCACAACAAAATCCATAGTGATCATGTCCCACTTCCACTCTGGAATGGGCAAACTCTGTAAAAGACCACTAGGCACCTGATGCTCTGCCTTGACCAAAGAACAAGTGTTGCACCTCGCAACCCAATCTGCCACATCCCTCTTCATCCCAACCCAATGATAATACCGTTTGAGGTCACGGTACATCTTGGTCGCACCCGGATGAATCGAAAACTTGCTCGAATGAGCCTCTCTCAAAACCTCCTGCCTCAACTCCACATCCTTGGGCACACAAACTCGCCCACGAACCAAGATAGTCCCATTCGAAGAGACCTGATACTCAGAACCAGACGCCTGCGAAACATCAATCAAACCCTGATCACTCTGCAGCGCCACTCTGATCCTACTGAGTAAGTCTGCCTGATCAGCTGCCTCTAGACCCAAAGGCTCCTCTGAAATAGCACAAAGACGCAATGTACTAATCTCGCTGACCAAAGCCTCAACACCACGCTCTCTATCTGAATCAACCCTCCGTCGACTCAAAGCATCTGCCACCAAATTGGCCTTACCCGGATGATAAACAATATCCAGGTCATAGTCTGCCAGAAACTCCACCCAACGCGTCTGCCTCGCATTCAGCAAAGGCTGAGTAAAGATATGCTGTAGACTCTTGTGATCCGTAAAGATCTGCACTCTACCACCATAAAGATAAGATCTCCAAATCTTGAGCGCAAAAACCACTGCTCCCAACTCAAGATCATGTGTAGGACGGTTGCGCTCACTGCCCTGCAACTGCCTCGAAGCATAGGCAATCACTCTGCCATCCTGCATCAAAACACAACCAAGTCCAACACCTGAATCATCTGTGTACACTACATATGGCTTCCCCGGATCGGGTAATGTCAACACTGGTGTACTAGTCAACATCTCCTTGAGCTTCCCAAACCTCTCCTCGCACTCATGCGACCACACAAATGGCACATCCTTGCCAGTCAACCTCGTCATCGGCTGAGACATACTCGCAAACCCCTTGACGAACCTCCTGTAGTAGCCTGCTAAACCTAGAAAACTCCTGATCTCGGTAGCACTACTCGGTCTAGGCCAATCCATGATGGCCTCAATCTTAGCCGGATCCACAGAAACTCCCTCTGCAGAAACAATGTGGCCAAGAAAGCCCATCTCTCGCTGCCAAAAACTGCACTTGCTCAACTTAGCAAACAGCTTCTGCTCTCGAAGCTTCTCCAACACAAGCCTCAAATGCGTCGCATGCTCCTCTGGACTCCTCGAATACACCAAAATATCATCTATGAAAATGATGACAAACACATCCAGAAACTCCCTGAACACGTCGTTCATCAATCTCATGAAAGCTGCCGGCGCATTAGTCAAACCAAAAGGCATGACAACAAACTCGAAATGCCCATACCTCGTCCGAAAAGCTGTCTTCCGGACATCTGCCTCATCTATCGGAATCTGATGATAACCCGATGCCAAGTCAATCTTGGAGAACCAAGTAGCACCTCTCAACTGATCCAACAACTCATCAATCCTCGGAAGTGGGTACCTGTTCTTCACTGTGACTCGGTTAAGTCCCCGGTAATCAATACACAACCGAAAACTGCCATCCTTCTTCTTAACAAACAACACTGGCGCTCCCCACGGCGAAACACTAGGTCTGATGAACCCTTTACTCAAAAGGTCCTCTAGTTGCTTCTTCAGCTCTGCCATCTCTGTTGGAGCCATCCTGTAAGGTGTCTTCGATATCGGAGCTGTCCCGGGCTCTAATTCAATCGTGAAAGGATCTGACCGAGATGGTGGCAATCCCTTCAGCGACCGAAATACATCCTCAAAATCCTGGACAACCTGAATATCCTGCAAAACCACCTCACCACTGGACTCTGTCATAGTAATCGTCGCCAAATAGGCTTCGCAGCCCCGCTCTAACAACTGCTATGCCTGAATAGCTGAGATCACTATACTCCCTGAAGTCGGTCTCACTCCCTGATAAACCAACTTCCCTGCATCCTGCTCAAACACAACTCTACCTCTGTAGCAATCCAGATGAACTCGGTAAGAAGATAACCAATCTATCCCCAAAATCACGTCATACAGCTCCACTGGACTGATGACCAAATCTGCTGGCATAGACTGCCCCGCAATACGCACATCCACTGCTCTAGCTCTGCCCGAAGTTGCCAAATAACCACCACCGGCCACCTTGACAAAGCCTGAAGCCTCGCCCTCGCTACTCCGAATGCCGCTACCCTCAGCTCTCTCCGGAGTAATGAAGCAATTAGATGCTCCCGAGTCAAACAACACGTGCGACTCAAATCCACCAACTAACAAGGTCCCTACACACACCACAAGTGTTGAGAACCTCTAAACTCTATCACAGTAAAATAATAGAAACAGACAACACCACAAAATTCTACCTTAAGAATTTAAAAGTCTGAGTCGAGATTTTACCTGTGATCTGGCCTGACTGACTGGTCTGGCCCACCTCCGCCGAAGTGTACACACGCGGCACACCACCTGACTGCAACGCTGCAACCTGAGCTGCTGACTGAATAGCCAACGGCTGAATCGCTGCTGCCACTGCCCTCTGCTGCAGCTTAGGACACATTGTCTTGACATGCCCGGGCTCCCTGCAGTAGAAGCACACTGTAGTCTCTCTGGATCCCGCCCTCTTGGGGCAAGTCGCAACTCTGTGATCCAGACTCCCACAACCAAAACAACAACCCGTACTCGGGCTACTAGCAGATATCTCCTCTGCTCTCATCTTCTGGCCCTGCGCAGGCCTACCGCCCCTGCCATGACCAGAACTGTAACCTCTACGCTGCTGATGCTGCTGCTGGCCCCGAGGATGGGTAGCAGAAGCAACTACAGCTGGAACAACTGCCGAACTCACCGGCTCACGCAAATCCTCCTCAATGGAAGTTGCCAACTCCACTAAACCAGCTCTAGTGTGGTACATACCACCTCTGCACTGAGTCCTGATGTTCCTCCGAAGCCCCTGAAGAAACCTCGACATCAACGCCCGCTCACTAACTAGCTCACCACCAGAATGAACCACCAACCTGCAGAACTCTGCATCGTACTCTGGAACAGACATCTCGCCCTGCGTCAAGCCTAAGAACCTCAACTGCAGTCTGTCACGAGCCTCCTGAGGGAAAAACTTGTGGTTGAACTCCTCGATGAAATCAACCCAAGTCCACACCTCTCTCCGGGTCCTAACAGACCTCCACCACAAATGTGCATCACCTCCAAGGTAGTGCACTGCCAACTCAACCTGAAACAGCTCCGGACATCAAACCGAATCGAAGTTCCTCTCTAACCTCTGACGCCACTCGTCAGCCTGCTCTGGAGTAACACCACCCTCAAACATAGGCATGCCAATCCTCTGCATCTCCCTCATCATCTCACGATAAGGCGAAAACCCAACTGCAACACCCTGCTGCACCGCAGCCTCCTGCTGCTCAACAAAACCGGCACCAACCTGTGCCCCGGCACCAACCTGTGCCCCGGCCGCTGGAGGTGCAACCGGAGCCTGCTGTGGAACTGCCTGAGGAAGACGTGCCAACAACTGCGTCAGTAGCCCCACAATCAACTCTCCCTGAGCTAAAGCAGCGCCCCCACCGGGAACCGCTCCAGCTCCTGCGCCACCACTGTCACCTGAGTTAGCCCCACCGGCCAACGAAACAGACTGTGTCACTGACGCTGCCGCCACACTCGGCGCTGCACTCTCCACTGAGACCTCAGCCTCTGGCACACCACGACCAGCACCCCGACCTCCACGACCCGCTGCTCGCCCACCGCGACCAGCTCCTCTGCCCCCACGGGCTGCACCGCGACCACGACCACGGCCACGACCACGACCTGCATCCATCTCTCTGCACTACCACCAAGTACAGAAAATGAGCAAGGTCAGCACACAACACAAAACACAACACACCAAATATCCAACTCACTTACCCGCGGAAAACTGGAAGACCGAGAGGATGAGACTAGACCACTAACTGACTAACTCACATAATCAATTAAACACATAGTCCAATCATCCAATACTAACAGTCCTAAAACCGTATTCGCTCTGATACCAAAATGAAACAACCAAGCCTTTTTTTTTTATAAATAATTATCAATGATTATCGATGCGGAAATTCTCAGAAAGAAATCAATAATATTAAATAATAAACCATCGTTCAACAATAAACCAATAACCAATAAAACCAATAAAGAATAAGCAACCTAAACACCAGGTTTGCTACATTATTAAAATAAAGACTAACACCCTAATATCATGAATTCCTTGTCAACCACAACAAAATAGCCAATATCAAATTCCTAATCTCATCATCCTCTTCGCTCGGTCTCTTTCTGCGGAAGAACATTGCTGTTACTTGCATCACATTGGAATAGAGATGCGTAAGTATTATCATAAATACTTAGTGAGTGGATCATCCTGCCTACAAGCCAATTACGTCAAACACTAGACAATACATCAACAATAATCAACAACAAGAACAATGCTCAACAATAACATCAACTACCTGTCAGGAAACACCCACGTTTCCTGACACCCAGGTCGGTGTCGACCGACACCTCTATGGTGTCGATCGACGCCAGCCTCCTGAGTGTCGATCGACACTCATCGAGTGTCGGTCGACACCAGCTCGACGCCCCGACACCAACAACAACGAAAATCGCATAGGAAAACGCAAAACACATAATCAAAGGGTTTTCAACGCCCCAATACAATCCAAACACGAATTCCAGCATAAACAACTCAAGAACACAATACAAATCCGAAATCACACAATCTCTAACGATTGACGGACCTACAGTCACGCACTCACCTTAGAACGGATTGAAAGGAAGGAGAAGAGATGAAACAACGAAGAACAGCAACAGAACGAGCCTCCAAACTCCAAAATCACACTAGAAATCACCTTTTTCTCTCTGAAAACTCTCTGCCTCGAAAAGTGAGCTTTCTCACGCGGCTACAGTGTTTTATTCGCGAAATAGGGTTTCCATCGCCTAAACCGGACAAAACCAGCCGACTTGAATCAAACCGGTCGATTTTCCAATAACCGGTGTCGATCGACACCTTTCCTTGGTGTCGGTCGACACCCATCGACCAAACCAACTCAAACCACAAATCAAACGCGCAATCGACTTAAACCGGAATCGATCCTGATAACCGGTGTCGATCGACACAAAGCATTCAGAAGCTTTTCACACATTTTCTTCGAGATAAATGAACCTTAAACCAACTGTACAACAATCAAACAAGAACATGTACAGTCAATCCTCGATTCGCACCTGAAAGAGCGTATGTAATCGACTCCCGAATCCCTAATGTCGTCCGATACCAACTCTAACACAATTTTCTGGTTCGCAGATGTTACAGCTATCATGATGAATGGAGGTATTCCACTAACTTTCTTTGTTATTATACTATGTGATTATTTAGATGTTTAAAAATCTTGGAATTCATGTTAAATAAGTTTACATCCATGTATATTATTCTTACATATACATGTTGATCTTACTTACAAGTATCCCACAAAAATATACTGATTTTAAAATATAACACATATATATTCAACTAGTTAACATACAAGAAGACGGCAAAATTTGGGAATATGCAAACCATGCCTAGTTAAAGAAGTCATCTGTTAAATTCAAATTCTGCAAATAAGACTCAATTACTAAATAACAACCATTCAACTGCAAACCCAAAAAGAAAAATCTTTTCTTTCGTTTTCTAGGTACAAAACGTGAGGTTTCTAATGTTGGAGAAGGCTCTAACTGTCATGGGGTTTTGGAGGAAAAAGAAGTGTTTAGAGTAAACAACTCCAAATAGACTTTTCTATGCATGTAGATTGTAGAGAGTAGGCAATATAAAACTTGAACAAACCAAAAAGCATTCGAGTACATTTTTCCTTTTGATTGTTGAGTACTTTAATTAATAATTAATAAAAATAATTTGACTTAAGTAATCACAAAGCAAAACATTATACTCCAATTTTCTACCAAACGGGTAAGTTAACATTCCCTAGAATGGGCTTAAGTCTCTCTTTTCCAACTAGAGTCTCTCAATAGTCAAGGAAAAGAGTTTTGTGTGGATATACTTTTCATGTGTGTGTCACTCGCTGTTCCATTTGTGTTTTCTTGCCTTATCCTATTACTATTGAGTTCGAGATCTAGCTTTCGGTGAGATTCTTTTATCCGATTCGAGTGTTCTTCGTGTGTTTCTGAAGCTTAAATGAGGTTACGGTCAAGGTGGTGGTGGTGTGTCTCTTGTTGGGGTGTTGTTGTGCTCCAAAGGAAACATGTCGACTGCAATGGATAGAGCTGTAATGGCGATAGAAGAGGAGGAAGACTACCTCTAGTCATTCCAAACAAGCCAGAGTACAGTTCTTGCGGTAATAATGCCTTAAGTCTGATAGGGAGGGTTCTTAATCCAGACTGTCAAAGAATCTCTCATCTGCTCATGGATCTCCCACGAAAGTGGGGGAAAAGGGACAGGATTCGTGGGGTCTCTTTGTCGAATGAAAAGTTCCAGTTTTTCTTTAAGAGTGAACATGACCTTATAGAGATCCTGGAGAAGGGTGTTCAGTGTTTCAATGAGTGGGCTGTAGTCATGGAGAAATGGGTAGCGAAATCTCCGGTGGATTTTCTGCAGTCCGTGCCTTTCTGGGTGCAAATTCGGAATCTGCCAGTCAACCATTACAGATCTCAAACGGTTTGGGATATTGGAGAAGTTCTGGGTGAAGTCAAGGAGATAGCCTTTGTTGATACGGAAAATCAAAGTCAGCCTTATGTAAGGGTCAAAATCATTTTTGATGTATCAAGACCCTTGCGTAAATTGAAACTAATACAGCTTCGTGATGGTGAGGAGGTAACTGTTTTCTTCTACTATGCACAACTTCAAAAGTGGTGTTTCAATTGTCAGAGGCTCAATCATGAAAAGGATATTTGCCTTCTTCTGGTTCGAGCAAGGTAAGATCAAGTAGCGACAAGAAAAGCCAGCGTTTTAGCTGGGAAAAAAAAAAGAAGCTGAGCCTGTAATCAAGAGCTCTGATCCGCTGTTTGGAGTTCTAAGTGAAGAGCAAGTTGGAGTAAACCCAATTACAGGCAAACTAAAGATAAACCCAAAAGTTGTGGAAGATTTGAGACATTATTTGGTTGCAAATAATGGATATGACATGTCTGTCAAGAAAGATAGAGTGCAAAGTACCATTGCTCAAGCTGAAAATGATCCTTATGCCCAGAAGGTCGTTCTAAGGTTAGAAACAGCGCCTCTGGTAACAAGAGATGGGAATAGAGGAAAAGGTCTAATCTTTGACTATAAAAAAGCAGATCATTCAAGTGAGTTGAATTCAGAAAACAAGTTGTTGGGGGGAGCAAGTTCTTCTGGGAATATGAAGAGTGTAAACTTTGGTCCTGATGATCTATGTAACGTTCTTGACTCGAGGAAACAGAAAGGGGAAGGTTTTCCCTGTACTGGTAACTTTACGGCATATGGTTCTGGCCCCTCTGAGACTTGTTCATCCGGGGTTACAAGTATCAGGGGAAAATCTCGGAAAAGACAAGTGAAGAGATTGAGGAAGCTTAATCTTTTGAAGGAAGGGTTCACTGGTCCAGTTTCAGAGATAAAAGAAAAATGGCAAAGGTGTTATGGGACCGAAGAGAAAGACTCCAATAGACTAAAAAAGCTAGGCGCAAAAACCAATTGGTGATCCCAAATGAGGGATCGTCCAATCCATAATGAGCATTCTTTCTAACACGTGACATCATAACTCTAATTTTCCATTCTTGTTTCGAAGAATTGAGCTGTGCCACATGAGTATACTCCAATGGCATGATGATTGTTAGAAATTCTCATAATCATTAAAGTCATAAAAACATATAACTTTCCATTGCAACTATGGAGAAAGAAAAAATGGAGCTTTTACTTAGTCTCAGAATCGTTCATATACAGAGATTCATAAGTAAAAGCTAGGAATAACTCACAGTATTGTTCACTGCGTCGGCTGCAAGAACATCACTGTCCATTATTATATGTTTATATCATCACTACTTCAAATATATACATATAAGAGGTGACTTGTTGTTCGTTTATATCATCACTACTTCAATATATATATATATCAAGAATAGATCATTATAATAAATTTTTGTTCTTTTGTTCATTATGTTACAGTTAACCAGCAAAGATGTTTACCTCTGGATCACATCTTCGATCGCATGACTGAAGAACTTTTTATATGTGAAGCAGCCTCTGTAGGATTTTGGAGAGGGGTAACTTTGTTATAATATTCTGTTTGCTCTGTTTCAAAAGAGAGTAATATAATATTTTTCATAATCTGTTTTTTTTTTCCAGGATGTTAAGATATTGATTCAAGACATTTCTGCTCTGAAACCCACTGTTTTCTGCGCTGTTCCTCGCGTGCTAGAGAGAATATACACTGGTAAAGTATAAATATTTTGCAAGAGTTCTTTATAAAATTTATAATCCAAGATCTTGGCATAAAAAAAACTCTGTTTTTAACTGAAGAAACAATTTCCGACGGCTTTTGTTAAAATGCTACTAAATATTGTGCGAGTTGAACCTAAAAATAACACGAGACTAACCAGAACCCCAATCAAAAGCTAAACTGAAATTTAAGCCTAAACGAAGTCAACTGAAAAGCTAGTAACCCACAAAAATATAACACCTATATTCAACTAGTTAACGTACAAGAAGACAGCAAAACTTGGGAATATGCAAACCATGCCTTGTTACTTAAACTTGTTAAAGAAGTCATCTGTTAAATTCAAATTCTGCAAATAAGACTCAACACTACAAGAAAACAGGCATTTTGCGACGAACTTTTACGTCGAATAAATGTCGTCGCAAAATTACGTCGAACTACAATCGGATTTACGACGAAACATAATTACGTCGTAAATTCGTCGTTAACTGAGACGAAATAAAATAGTAGTAAAGTCGTCGTTAAATACCGTTGAATATACGACGATTTAACATCGTTTAGACATTTCGTCGTAACTTCGTAGTAAATTTACGACGATTTAACGACGGCACGGATTCGTACGTAAATAACGTCGAATTAGCAACGACATAGAGAGTATTCGTTTTTCGTTGTTAAATCGTAGGTAAATGGCGACGTATTTACAACGGCGGTGTTAGGTAAGCACGTGAATTTAATCGTGTCTTAAAGATTCCTACCGGTATTTTTACAACAAAACAAATCGATGCAATTTCGTTGTAAAAAGACAAAATCGTTGGAAATTCGATGGAAAATCGTGGTAACTAATGTTGCATATTCGTCGCAAATTCGTAGCCAATGTTCCAACACTCCCTATATAAACACGGCCACACTCCCTATACCACTTATCTCTTTCTCTGAAACAAAAATCTTTCTAAAAAAACAAATATTTCTCCGATTAGGTATGTCAATTTACCAACTTCGGGAATGGATGTACAATCGGCAGGATTCGGACGGATTGCTAAAGAAGGAATTCAGAGATGGTCTTGAAGGATTCATGTACCAGGCTAGCACACTGGAAATTACAATTGAAAGCGGTAATAAATTCATGTTTTGTCCTTGTCCAAAATGCACAAATAGGAAATTTGTGCCTATCTCGAGGGTATGGTCGCATCTATTAAATAGAGGATTTATGCCGAACTACTATATCTGGTATTGTCATGGGGAAGGTCATGGGGGAAATGCAGCTAGTAGTAGTAGTAGTAATTATAATGAAGGAATGCCATTAGAGGATAGTGTGCATCTAGTTGATGATTATGAGCCTGTGAATTACAATGTTGAAGTTGATAGGATGCATGAGATGGTGACAGATGCATTTCGTGAAAGCGCAAGTACATTTGGAGATCCTCACAATGTAGCGTATGAGGAACCCAATGCAGATGCAAAAAAGTTTTTTGATATGTTAGCAGCAGCGGATCAGCCATTGTACGACGGATGTACTAAAGGGCACACAAAACTGTCGGTGGCAGCTAGGATGATGACTCTCAAAACTGATGGTAATCAGAGTCAGTTTTCTTTGGACGGTTGGGCTGATCTAATTAAGGATATTTTGCCGGAAGGCAATGTAGCCGCTGATTCTTATTACGACATACAGAAGCTGGTATGTAGCCTTGGGTTGCCTTCTCAGATGATAGATGTTTGTGTTGACAATTGCATGATATTTTGGAAAGATGATGATAAGTTGCAGGAGTGTCGATTCTGCCGTAAGCCACGATATAAGCCACATGGTCGTGGTCGGAACAAGGTACCTTTCCAACGAATGTGGTACTTGCCAATAAAAGATAGATTGCAGCGAATGTATCAGTCTGAAAGGACGGCTGGATTGATGAGATGGCATGCCGATCATTCCGTTACAGATGGAGAGATTCGGCATCCATCTGACGCTAAAGCGTGGAAGCATTTTCAGGCGGTGCACCCCAATTTCGCTAGAGAGAAAAGAAATGTCTACCTGGGTCTTTGCACAGATGGATTCGGTCCTTTTGGTATGTCTGGTAGGCAATACTCCCTATGGCCGATAATACTCACTCCTTACAATCTTCCCCCTGAAATGTGCATGCAAAAAGAATTTCTATTCATGAGTATCTTGATCCCTGGCCCGAAACATCCCCGGCGTTCTCTTGATGTTTTTTTACAGCCTTTGATAGAAGAACTGAAAGAGTTGTGGTACACTGGAGCTCGGACGTATGATACCTCACGGAAGAGGAATTTTACTATGCGTGCAGTGCTTATGTGGACAATAAGCGACTTTCCGGCGTACGGGATGCTTTCCGGGTGGACTACGCACGGGCGGTTATCTTGCCCGTATTGTCTTGATCGAACGGATGCTTTTCAGCTAAAACACGGAAGAAAGACAAGCTGGTTCGACTGTCACCGTCGCTTCTTACCGCTGAACCATAGATACCGAAGAAACAAACAATTGTTTAAGAAGAACAAAGCAGTTCGTGTTCCTCCTCCTGTTGTCTTAACTGGGGTAGACATTGAAGCGCAAATTGATCATTTTGGTGCACAGAGTACAGTCAGATGTGGCGGCAACTGGCACACTCCCGGAAATATGCCAGATGGATATGGGGATCAACACAATTGGCATAAGAAGAGCATTTTCTGGGAACTTCCGTACTGGAAAGATCATCTTCTCAGACACAATCTGGATGTGATGCACATTGAAAAAAATTTCTTCGATAACATCATGCATACGGTGTTAAATGTCAAAGGCAAAACAAAAGACAGCGTGAAGTCAAGATTGGATCTGCCTGATCTTTGTTCGAGGAGTGAGTTGCATATTTCGAACGACGGGACTATGCCATATCCTATTTATCAGTTAGGTCCTGCAGAGAAGTCGGCCTTGTTCAATTGGGCTTCATCCGACGTGAAATTCCCA
Organism: Erythrophleum ivorense; assembly: GCA_026724425.1. Taxonomy (NCBI): domain Eukaryota; kingdom Viridiplantae; phylum Streptophyta; class Magnoliopsida; order Fabales; family Fabaceae; genus Erythrophleum; species Erythrophleum ivorense. The sequence goes on along the minus strand of JAIUCV010000066.1, from coordinate 7,983,507 downwards.
GACGGGTACGTTTCAAATCTATCAAAATGTGTTCAAGGACAAAAGTTTTCGGGGATGAAAAGCCATGACTGTCATGTATTTATGGAACGATTACTTCCATTTGCATTCGAGGAGCTCCTACCTACAAGTGTACATGCAGCAATTGCAGGTACGTATATATGTATGTAAATTAGTGATACGCATATATATATATATATGTAATTAACAACTTATTACCATGTCCTTCCAATGCAGCGATCGGAGCGTTCTTCAGAGACCTTTGCACTCGTACTCTCACCGAAGAAGTTATTGCACAACTCCACCTTAACATCCCTATGTACTTATGCAATTTGGAGCAGATATTTCCACCAGCATTTTTTGATGTTATGGAACATCTTGCCTTACATCTTCCTTACGAAGCAGAACTTGGTGGCCCAGTTCATTTCCGGTGGATGTACCCGTTCGAGCGATTCATGGGGCATCTTAAAGGAAAAGCAAAAAACTTGGCAAGAGTGGAAGGATCAATAGTCTCAGGCAGTTTATCACAAGAAACATCTCATTTCACTGAGTATTATTTTCCATCGAAGGTGAGGACGAGGAAAAGGGCTCCTAAACGATATGACGATGGCGGAGTGGGTAGATCATATCCATCCGAAGGTGTACCAGTAATGTTCTCTTCAGTCGGAAGATTAGGTGGATGCATCAAAGAAGTTTGGTGGGCTGACGAGAACGACCGTCATAGCGCGCAAACATATATCCTTCTCAATTGCGATGAGATTTCCCCATTTGAGATGTAAGCTAAGTGATGACATCGAAACTAAATAAAATATGTACATATATATTCTTCTGACAGCTTGTATTTTGATATTCATTTTGAATGCAGAGAATTTTGTAGGCAGGTCCGAGAGTGTATCAACGGGGTTACAGATAACGAAATCAACAAACGCAAGGATCAACACTTTGCCAAGTGGATTCAATCATCTGTACGGGTTAATTTTTATATATATATATACATATATATATATATGTTTTTCGCAATTACATATATATATTTGCGTGAGTAAATGACGTTTCATTAATTAACAATTATGTACTAATTCCTCCTCTCTATTTGATTAATACAAGGTTTCTATCGGTGATGATTCATATCCGGGCATCCTTGGTTTACGATGTGTGATTTTCAAGTGTGATTGGTTCGATCCAACTATCGGGAGAGGTGTTCGGGAGAACAAGTTCGGAATCGATGTCAACCAATCTCGGCGTTACAACAAATTTGAGCCATTTATCCTTGCTTCACAGGCCGAGCAAGTCACCTTCGTCCCATATCCCCGAGTTCGAACAACAGGGATTATTTGGTTGTCCGTTGTCAAAATTACTCCACGGGGCACAGTTATAGGGGATCAAGATGATCTTCCAATGCAGCAAGATCATTGCTCTGGTTTAGCGGAACCAGATGAGAACACAGACGGAAATATCCTATTAATAGATCCTGAGAACCCGCAGGTCTTAGGTCTGGCAACCGATTCTACCGAAGACGACGAAGAAAGTGTTCCAGATGAATTCTCCGAAAGTGATGAACCCGATGATGAAGAGAATGTAGAAAATGGTGACTCCGACGAGTATTGATTTAATATGCATGATTTATGTATTCAAATGTTTTGTATTGCAAAACTTTTAAGTTTATGAAGTTTTTTTGTGGACAAACCATAATTAAGTTATGTATGTGCCTTATTATATTTTATTTACTGAAACGCTGGTGTATTTTTCGTTGAAAGTTTAAGAGTTACACACAGCAACGAATTAGCAACGTAACGTTGTTAACTCGTCGCTATATTGCGACCAATTGGGGACGTCGACGTTGTTATTTCGTCGCTATTTAGGCGACTGTTGTGAAATAGATGGAATTTCGTTGGTACATGTTATTTTCTATTTACAAAAATCTGGCCAACGACCGTATTCGTGGAAAATAAAAAACTTATGCAACATATTTTCCACGAAACGGACGCTGGGTTAGATTGATGTAAATAATTGTAAATGGTGAATGAGGTGTGGGGTGGAGTGAAAGGGTGGTGCTCCTTTTATAAGGAAATTAAGAGTTTCAACATGCTTGCAAATCCCTTGGTAGATTGATGATGCTTACGTCGAATTTCCGACGATTTGGTCGCTATATCGTCGCAATTAACGACGATTTAGCGTCAAACCAGAGCTGGACGTCGTTAAATCGTCGTTACTAGCGACGTTTTAACGACGTCAGTTACAAATGAAGCTGGTGTGTTGTTAATTCGTCGCTATACTAAACCCTAAACCCTAAAACAGCTTGTTACAGAAAGTTTTTTAATAACCAAACTTACCGATAGACAAACGAATAGCTTTGCTTATGTTTAATCCAAGCAAACATAAGTTTAGAGGAATATAAAGAACATCAACCACAGTTTCTCATAGTAAGAGGTTTACTACATGTAATCGTAGAAGAATTCTTGTAATGCTTGATTTTTTCCAAATGTTTTGTCTTACTAATGTCTTTACAACTTCTTTTGTAACTTTTACTTCACTTATTTCACTAATATATTAACGTTTAACTGTTTGGGGCAAGTATAGGGTTTAGGGTTGATATTAATGACGTTTTTACGACGTTTTCTAGTAATTCCGACGTGAACTCGTTGTTATAAAAATGGTTACCTCGTACAAAGGAAGTTTATCTCTACTTTATAAATCTCTTTATAAACCATTTAGCGACGACTTAACTACGTGTACGAGGGAGTCCTCGGTAAATCGTCGCAAATTAACGACGAATTACCAACGCGAAAGATGGAACCTTTATTTCCCGAGTGCGGGAACTAAATATTTTATAGATGAAATGTAGCGACGAGTTTGCGACGATACATACGTGGCGTCGCAAAATCGTCGCTAATTAGCGACGATTGTGCGACGATAACATATATATATCGTTATCTTTCCTTTCCTTCTCCTCTCTCCCGATTTCACTCTCCTCTCTCGATTTCACTCTCCTCTCTCCCGCCGGCCGATTACTCTCGCCCGCCTCTTCCGACAGTGTCTCCCGCCGGCCGTCTCTCTCCCGCCGCCCTTGTTTTCTCCGCCGGCCGTCTCTCTCCCGATTTCACTCTCCTCTCTCGATTTCACTCTCCTCTCTCCCGCCGGCCGATTACTCTCGCCCGCCTCTTCCGACAGTGTCTCCCGCCGGCCGTCTCTCTCCCGCCGGCCGTCTCTCTCCCGGCGCCCTTGTTTTCTCCGCCGGCCGTCTCTCTCCCGGCGCCCTTGTTTTCTCCGCCCGGCAGTCACACTCCCGCCGCCCGTCGACCTCCCTCCGCCGCCCGTCGACCTCCCTCCAATCCCCCTCCAATCCCTCTCTCCACAAACCCATCCCCTCCCCTCCCATCGGTCGCCACAAACCCATCCCTCCCCTCCCATCGGTCGCCACAAACCCATCCCCTCCCGCCGGCCGTTTTTGTCCCGCCGACCATCTCTTTCCTGCCGGCAGCATCTCTCCCGCCGGATTGCACTCCTCCATCTCGCTAAATCGTCGTCCACGATTCATAAGGTTAAGTGTAATTAACCTTAATTATTTTGATTATGTTATTTTGGGATATAGGGAATAAATTATGTGGAATTTAGTTTATTACAATTGTTAGTTAGGGATAGATGAAATTATAATTTAGATTGTTTAGTTAGTAAAATTTAGATTTAAGTTGTTTGATTTTACTGTGAAATCGATCTTATTAATTGTTTGTAACAGTGATAATGAGACCTTCACGTCAAAACCAATACCACCACTTTTTGCCGGACGGGGTTAGGCAGAGCAGCGGCCAGCCAAGTTCGGAAAACTTTGTGCCGCAGACGCAATCACAGCAAAGTGCCGATTTTCCACCGCCTCCACCACCGCAAGAGGAGCAAGCTCCACCACGTCCGCCTCGGCCTTACGCACATCTCACGGTTGACGAAATTCTCGCTCTTCCCGGTCGAACTTCACTTACGAAACTTCATCCGGAAAAATTAGATGACGCTTTATGGTACAAAATATTTTTAATTATATTTAGTTATCAAGTGGTAAATATATATGTTTTTATACATATTAATGAATATTTGCTATATGGGTTTTGTACAGGTTTGGTGTCGAATGCTCGGTATCGCATACCATTAGCAACATAATCAAAAACTATTTCGATGAGCCGCATGCCAATTGGAGTCAAACGTCCCAAGAGATCAGAGACACATGGTGGAAAATGTTTGCGGTAAATAACATTTAACAATTTTATTTGTTTCATTAATATATTATATAGATTATATATTGTTGTCGTCCTTGGATTGTTTATTAATTATTTGTAAAAATATATTTGTTTCAGCAACGATATTATTGGGAACCGGGTTTTACTGAGGAGGTTAAGGCAAATTTTGAAGCGAAGGCTTCGAGGCGTTTAATCAACACTGTTTCCGATTGGAAAAAGAAGTGGAAGATACGTGGCAATGACGCCAAACCGATCTTCATCGCCCAAGGAGTTTGGGATGGTTTAGTTCGGTTCTGGATTCAACCGCATTCCATTAACCTCTCCACGAAGTGCTCTGCTTCCCGGTTGACGGTTGGTGCAGATGGCAGACCTGTCGTACTTCCTCACACAGCTGGCCAGACACCGTTTGCCGGAAGGCGTTTAGAGATGGTAAATTTTTCAATTCTTATTGTTTTAACTTTATATTAGTAGTTATAATAAATATAAAAATATTTTTTGATTAACTAAAATATGTAACTACAAACTATGAAATTGATATATAGGCTGCGGCGAACGGAGGCGTGCTCCCTCCATTGACGGCACTTTTTCAGAACACGCATACCAGCAAAGACGGGAGTTTTCTATCCCCTAGAGCTGAGGAAATCTGGAACGATGTCAATGCGAGGGTGGTCGAGGAGCAAACACAATTATCTCAGCAGTTATCACCGGGCGGTTCGAGTCAGCAATCGGTGGAATTGGGAACCCCGGCGATCGACCGCATTTTTGAGCAGGTAATATATATATTTAAAATTAAACATATTTTTCTTTATATATCCATATTTTAAATATATGCATGACATTTAATAATTATAAATTGTAGGTTGCCCCAAAAAATAAGGGGAAAGTTATTGGAATGGGTTCTATTCGACATGTCCCGATTGCTTCGTCATTTGCTCCGCGACATCGACGTCTTGATGATGATCCGGTTCAATTGCGGGCCAAGATTTCAACTCTGGAGCAAAATATACAATTAGAGAGTGCAGAGAACGACGCCATTTTCGAGATCATGGCTACGCATCACCCAGAGGTTGCAGCAATCATGACGGACAAGAGACGGCGGAGGCAAGCTGCAACGGCTGCTGAGAGTTCAGGCGGACAAAGGGAAGATGATCTTATGGACGAGCAACGGGAACCAATGTCTTTTGCAGCTTCAGCGGCTCAGGCAGCACGCAGAGACCTCCCGGATTTTGATTAAATGTAAAATATAATATATTGTAAAACATTTACGAATTTCTTTTAATATTATTTAATATTTAATATTTTTCGTTTTTTTTTAAAACATTAATACCATTCGTCGTAAATTCGAGGTGAATAATAAACGATTAATGTCGTTAAATCGACGCAAAATACCAATGAGTTAACTACTAATTACCGACGAAATATCACTATACATATTTATACAACCCGTTATTAATCGGACGGTAAATCGTCGGTAATGTACCATCGAATTACCGATGTATTTGCATAGGCGTCGCAAATTCGTCGTAAATGTTCCGACGCGTTTACGGTTCTCGTAAAGTCGTCGTTAATTTTGCGACATTTTAACGACGATTTTTTGCGTCGCATTAACGACGATTTTTTATCATCGCTGGTTAACATCGAATTTACGACGATTTCTAATTAACATCGATCGCTTACCGACGATTTGAAATTCGTCGCAAATCCGACGTAAATGCACATTACCAACGATTTAACAACGCTTTTCGTCGTCGCAAAATGCCTGTTTTCTTGTAGTGCAATTACTAAATCATAAGTCACAACCATTCAACTGTTAACCGAAAAAGAAAAATCTTTTCTTCTGTTTTCTAGCTACAAAAAGTGAGGTTTCTAATGTTGGAGAAGGCTCTAACTGTCATGGGGTTTTGGAGGAAAAAGAAGTGTTTAGGGTAAACAACTCCAAGTAGACCTTTCTATGCATGTAGATTGTAGAGAGTAGGCACTATAAAACTTGAACAAACCAAAAGGCATTCAAGTACATTTTTCTTTTTGATTGTTGAGTACATGTTTACACACACACACATCAAACCCTGACTGAATTCCAAATTATTATACAAGTAAATAAATCACACACACATCAGTAGAGAGTAGGCTACCTAAAACATGTTTGATGTGTGATATAAAATAGTTCAGGCATAGATAGACGCAGCATGTAACAAGTTAAGGCCGTCAAAGTGTGAGAGGACAACACTGGACCACTCAATGTAGCCTAAAACCTCCCATGCCTCGCCGGCTTCCTTTTGTCTGGTCATGGAAATCTCGGCACACCAAAGCTCCTGAGGCCGGGCTTTCGGTTTCCAGAAGATGGCAATACTCTCATCAGAGTAGCTGCAGAGTTTGATGATATCATCACAACCGAGCTCTCCCAAACCCTTGACTTCCTTCCAATCCGGCTCACATGGGAAACGCCACAGTATTCTCCCGCCGGTACCACGGCAGAACAATGTCTCAAATATAACCCAATCGTTTAAGTCTTTTGGGTTAGACTCTTTATTGGTACCGTACCTAAGAAACAACATACCTTTACTTGGTGTGAAGGAAAAGTGTTGACCATCCTCATCCACCACGTAAACCTTCTTCTCGAGTATCACCACGCTTTGTTGGATTTTGAGGGGCATCTTCGGCGTCGACACAGACAACAACTCCCAAGTTCCGGTTTCGATATCCAACACCTCCGTCCAGTTTGAGGAATCAGCGCCGCCGTCATCCCATGCCCCTCCAAACACGTATATCTTATCGTCTACCAGGCTTGCCGATGCTCCGCTTCGAGCCATCTTTATGGGCGGTACGTGGTACACTTTGTGATTGATACAATAAAAAAACGTGACTTCCGATGTGGGTTTGCCGTTGATGAGTCCACCGATCGTATAGATCCCCCAACCCGTCCCCACGAAACAGGATCCTGCCACCGGGGCCGGATACAAGACCGAATGGACCGGTTTCAGCCGACGTTTCATGGGGTGGAGGACGAACCACCGTGGCCTTGGATCTGCATCCATGTGCATTAATACGTACAGATACGGGTCCAAGCTACCCTTCCGATATCTCCACCGCCTGAAATTATGGCACACTGCGGCAACCCCGTGTATCTTGGAGACCGTTGCTAAGGCGATCAGGTCCAATCTCGACAGCTGACCCAGGATGTCCACAACCAGCTCATACGGCAGCGACATTAGCCGTCCCCCACACACCCCCCTCTCTTTCTCATTCCTCCTCGTCTTCAATTACAATCCCCGATTCGCACTTCTTCCCTTCATTGATTACCGAATCGCACTTCTTCAATTTCAATTCTCGAGCTAGGGCTTTCTCTGAGAGGATCCCGACAAAAATAATCGAATGCCTGATTCTGATTGTGTAATAATATATCGTCAACTCTTTATTAGAGCATATATCGAGCACTAGAAGAACAAAACTAATGGAAGCACCCGAATTAAATTTTGATCAACCCAAAATACTTGGGTTTATATACTGTTTCGCAAAATAGAGAATTTTTTGTTTTTTTCCTTTTTCAAGAATAAACTTTTTCCTTTTGAAATATGAGGTATGCAAATATACCATTTTCCTAATTTTGTTAGAATACATAACTTTTTTCCATTATAATATGAAAAATAAATATATTTTCCTTTTCTTACCACCTTTTTATTAGCTTTTTATTTTTTTATTTTTTATTTTCCAAGATACGTATCAAAATTTTAATAAGAGTAAAATAAAAAATAACACATATCATAATCTTATAAATTATAAAAATCTTACGTATTACATCCACTGTGCATCCAAATATTTTATAAATATATAAGTATGATAATATACTAAAATATAAGTATAATTTTCCTGGTTTTTACTAAAATTAAAATATACTTAGAATTAATCTATATTTTTATAACGAAACTTTAGAAAATACTATAAACTTAAAAAAAAAAAACATATTATTTTTAGCTAATTATTAATAATTTTTATATATTTTATTCAAAACTGATAAATTAATAACTCTATAAATTAATAAAATATCAAAAAATTTATATTATTAATTTATAGAATTTTTATTGAATATGAGAAAGCCTTTATCCTCTTTTTTTTTCTTTTAAAAAAAAACTAAATTTGATTGATTGTTTCATCGGTGTACCTAATATAAGTACAAATACACAAAAGCACAAGGAGACAAATGTTTAGTACAAAGCATATATCTTCGTTTTACAAGCAAAAAAAAAAAGACTTATGACGTCCTGATGACGTATTTGTTTTTCTTTACACAAACAACTTCGATTTTAACACAACACATAACATGCATATAAACATTATGATTTACAAAGTGAAAAGAGAAATACATAATATGAGATTTTGTCCAACAAATTTATTCTTTCCTCTGTAGTGAAAAAGCTTCACTTCTTTGCCTTGTTATACATTTCATCAATCTCTTTCTGCGTAAACAAGAACAGAGGTTAAGATAATCTGATTCAGTAAATCTCGGAACATCATTACGCTTGTACATATTCTAAATTAAGTTGCATTATATAGCCTTGATTGTGTCAATTATTATAAGATGATAAAGTGACTTTTAATTTACCTGATAGTACTTGAGAAGCTGAGGCCTTTCCTTCTTGTACGAAGGTGTGATGAGATCTATTTCCATGTCAAATGGTACTGTGTCCAAATGAACACCTTTTGATCAGCTAAAATCCTTTCAGCTGTAAGAAAATAGAAAACCCCACAATTTTCTTAGTTAACAAGATTGTCGTAAAAACAAACAAGAATCAAAAAGACTATTAAACAAACTAAACTTTTTTGTCTTTGGCTACTCTGTTGAACTCTCCAAGGATAAACTTTTTAGTCTTTGGGTTTTGACAGATAGACTCAAATTCTCCTGAAACATTGTGTTCTTTAGCCCAATGTTCAATTTGTATCTTGCTTGAACATACCACAGCCACTATCTTCACATAATATATTTTTTGTGAATTAATTAATTGCGGAGGATCACAATTTTTCTAAAAAAATCAATGTCGTAACGTATACATGGGTTATGAACATTTGAAAAATTCGAGAAACACTTCAAGACTAATCTAAATAATAAGGGGGGGGGGGGGGGGTCAGTTGTACAAAAAGGTCAATTGATTTCTTCTTAAGAAAGAAAACCATACAACCCTCTTGGAACAAGGACCATTCAAAGTCTCTTAGTCTGTGATGTCGAAGTATCTTGGGTTTTCTGGGTAATGGTACTCCACATTCAACTGCAACACCAACAAACAAAATGATGTTTATATGTAAATGTTTACAAAACGCTGGTCAAGACTCAAAACGCAAACCTCGTAGCCGTACCTTTTCTTCATCGGAATCTGTGTGGCGTTGAGGAAACACGACTCTCAAGTCGTGTACAGATAGAATCTCCTCTTCCCGTCTGAATCCAAGTTTTTCTTCTGTCCAGTGGTTTCTGTCTCTTCAGGCTTCTTTGAAGCTTTCTTGGGTAATGGGCAAACAAACCTCAGATGAAGAGCGTACCGTAGAGCACCAGAACCATCGTTATACGACTTTAAACAGCTTTTTCCACTTTCACTGTCACTTTCATCAAATTTCTCATCTCCTTTCAGCCTTTTTTTTTTTACCAGGTGAATCTGGTCGGAGGTTACTACGACGCCGGAGACAATGTGAAATTCGGACTTCCGATGGGTTTCACGGTGACGCTGATGGCATGGAGCGTCATTGAATACGGCAGTCAATTAGCGACCAACGACGAGGTAGGCCACTCCATTGACGCCATTAAATTGGGCACTAATTACTTAATCAAAGCCCATTCTGAGCCCAACGTCCTTTACGGCGAGGTACTTTAATTAATTGTTAAATTGACTAATTAATTCTCAATTATATTCAAATAATAATTAATTAATTTGAAATTTATATTCAAATAACACCGACCATTAATGTTGGCAAGAAATGACGACGGACCGGAAAGCTTACCGGATAGATCTAAGTAATCTCGGGTCCGATTTCGCCGGAGAAACAGCAGCCGCTTCGATCGGCTTCCGGCGATCTAACCTAGCTTACTCTAACACTAACTCTTTTGAATTTAGTACTGTCGAATTTTAATACAGTAGCTTTTACTATCATATAAATCTCTAATATATTATTTGAGACGTATGTTTTTTGTGATACCCAAAAAAATCGTTTTAATAACGAGAATGCCACTGGAAATAACAAATGGAAAGGTGTTTGGAAACACGTTTCACCAGAGCATATCCGCGGAAAACAATCGGGTTAAGACAAATCGCTCTAAAAAACAAAAAGACCAGACCCGATTACGATACGGTAAAACACGCGGGTTGAAATCACTTAAAACAAACCTGAAACAACCAAATTTTTTTTTTTTTTTAAATAATTAGCCCAGATTAATATTCCCATAAATATTAATCCTCAACAGCTAATTCAACAACACAATGCGGAAGAAAACAATAATATTATTAAATCATAAATAACCGTTCAACAATAACCAATAAAGAAATAAACCAATAAAACCAATAACCAATAAGCAATAAGCAACCTAAGCCGGTTTGCTACATTATTGAAATAAAGTCTAACACCCTAAACTCATGAATTTCTGGTCAACCATAACAACAAAGCCAGAATCAAATTCCTAATCTCATCATCCTCTTCTCTCGGTCTCTTTCCGCGGAAGAACATTGCTGTTACCTGCATCACATTACGAAAGAGATGCGTAAGTATTATCATAAATACTTAGTGAGTGGATCATCCTGCCTACAGGCCAATTACGTCAACAATAGACAATACATCACAATAATCAACATTAATCAACAGTATAAACCATCCCTGTCAGGAAACACCCACGTTTCCTGACACCCAGGTTGGTGTCGACCGACACCTCTATGGTGTCGATCGACGCCAGCCTCCCGAGTGTCGATCGACACTCATCGAGTGTCGCTCGACACCGGCTCGACGCCCAGAAACCAGAAGCTACGAAAATCACATTCCAAAATCGCAATAACACAAAATCTAGGGGTTTTCAACGCCCCAATACTATCAAAACACGAAATCCAGCATAAACAACTCAAGAACACAACCAAAACTCGAAATCAAACAATCTCTATTGATCAACGGGCCTACAGTCACGCACTCACCTTAGAACGGATAGAAAAGAGCAAAGGGAGATGAACAAGGAAGAATAAGCCTCAAATCGATTCTCCAAACACCAAAATCGCCCAGAAATCACCCTCCTTCTCTCTGCAACTTGTTTTTCTCGAAAACTGTGCCTCTGCTCGCGGCCACAGGGTTTTATTCGAGAACTAGGGCTTCTTTCGCCCAAAACCGCGCTAAACCGAACTCACTCAAATCGAACCGACCGATTTCACCATAACCGGTGTCGATCGACACCCTCCCTTGGTGCCGGTCGACACCACTCGACCAAACCAACTCCAATTGCAAATCGATCGACTTAAACCGGAAATCAAACCCGAAAACCGGTGTCGATCGACACACTTTCTTCGCGATGCTTGAACCTTAGACCGACTGCACAACAATCAAACAAGAACATGCACAGCCAATCCTCAATTCACACCTCTAAGAGCATGTGCCAACTACTCCCGAACCCCTAGCATCGTCCAACACCACTTCCAAAACAACTTTCTGGTTCACGGATGTTACAAAACCGGGACGGTTGAGTTTGATATGAAGAAAATCAATTCGGTTCAACTTAAACTTAGTTTCCATTCAAAACAACCTTGAATCTCACGTAATATTTGCGGAAGATTGATAAAATCTCGGAGAAAATATTCTGTTTGCCTATAAATGGCGCAAATATCGTGATTATGAAGATACAAGGAGGGTTGAGTTTTTTTTTTGGTAGAACAGCGGAGGACTAGTCCCCCATTTATTAAAAAGAATAAACTATTATAATCGAACGTGTCATGGGAGCGAAGTCCCAGTCGCATCCTCTAACATAAGTAAACTAACAACATCCGGCATAGCCGCTAATGAATGAAAACCCAACGGTAATGAAAACGCATAGTTGGCTAACCCATCGGCAAGACGGTTAGCTTCTCTATACACGTGTGAAATACGGACAGTCCAGTCCTTCGAAATAAAGCAATAACACAAACGTACTAGGAATGACAGCGGATGAGCATCACCTATCCCTGCCTTTAAGAACCCCACTACTAGTTCAGAATCCACTTCCAACTCAACCCGCCTCACGCCATGTTCCCAAGCCGTAACCAAACCATAATACATCCCCCAAAGTTCAGCTATGGGAGCCGAACATATTCCGATGTTGACCGCAAAACCGACACACCAATTTCCAGAAGAGTCTCTAGTCACACCACCTGCCGTTGCAAGACCCGGATTACCATGTGACGCTCCATCGGTGTTCAATTTCACCCATCCCTCACTCGGTGGACTCCAAGCTATCATTCGCTCAACCCGCACTCCCTGGTTCGGGCCTGCCAATAAATTCATATTTGCAGCTCCAACCTCTTGTGCTATCTTCTTAATAAATCTCACGCGATCCCGACACTGCCCAACAACTCCGAAGACATTCCCACATCGCCACTTCCAACCCCACCATACCGCCATAGCAAATAAAGTCGACCATGGACACCCCTCCACAAATCGGCTCTCTCCCAGGTTCGTATACACCCATTCAAATAAGGATTGTGTAAAAAATATTGCTACGCCTCTCCGAGGCACAATCCTGGTCCATATTCCAGCCATAGCGGGACAATCCCTTAACACATGAAGAATAGTCTCTTCTCCACCTTTACAAACTTGGCAAATTGGCGTGTCACCCAAATGGCGTCGAAACCGTTCCACATTGGTCATAATAGCTTGATTAGTAACTAGCCAGAAGAAAACCCGAACCCTTTCTGGCACCACCACTGAAACAACCAAGCTTTTTTTTTTTTTCATAATTAGCCCAGATTAACATTCCCATAAATATTAATCCTCAACAGCTAATTCGACAACACAAAGCGGAAGTTCTCAGAAATAAATCAATCTTATTAAATCATAAACAATCGTTCAACAAATAACCAATAAACCAATAACCAATAAAGAAATAACTCTAGCAACCTAAACACCAGGTTTGCTACATTATTGAAAATAAACTAACACCTTAACATCACGAATTCCTGGTCAGCCACAACAATAAAGCCAAGATTAAATTCCTAATCTCATCATCCTCTTCTCTCGGTCTCTTTCCGCGGAAGAACATTGTTGTTACCTGCATCACATTGGAATAGAGATGCGTAAGTATTATCATAAATACTTAGTGAGTGGATCATCCTGCCTACAGGCCAATTACGTCAAACAATAGACAATACAGCACAATGATCAACAACAATGACAATGCAACAACAATAACATCAACTACCTGTCAGGAAACCCACGTTTCCTGACACCCAGGTCGGTGTCGACCGACACCTCTATGGTGTCGATCGACGCCAGCCTTCTGAGTGTCGATCGACACTCATCGAGTGTCGGTCGACACCAGCTCGACGCCCAGACACCAAGCGCGAAGAAACAGTGCGAAAAATAGTAAAATAAACACCAATCACTGGGATTCAACCCCCATAAACGCATCAAACCACATAAAACCGAAGAACAACTCAAGAACAACAACATAAACTCAAAAATCAAACAATCTCTATTGATTAACGGACCTACAGTCACGCACTCACCTTGAAAAGGGATTGAAAGGAAGGAAGGGAGAAGGAACAATGAAGAACAGCAACAGATTCAACCCATAAACTCAGAAATCACCTCCAATCCTCCAAAAGTCGCCTCTGAAACTTGATATCTCGAAACTTGTGCCTTTCTCGCGGCCACAGGGCTTTTAAGACGCGAAATAGGGTTTCCACGCCCTAAACCAGCCCAAACCAGCCGACTTGAAACAAACCGGTCGATTTCTCAATAACCGGTGTCGATCGACACCCTTCCTTGGTGTCGGTCGACACCCATCGACCAAAACCAACCCAACTCGATTCGATCGACTTAAACCGGAAATCAACCCCGATAACCGGTGTCGATCGACACAACCCTTTGGTGTCGATCGACACTAAGCATTTAGGAGCTTTTTACACATTTTCTTCGAGATGATTGAACCTTAAACCAATTGTACAACAATCAAACAAGAACATGTACAATCGATCCTCGATTCGCACCTCAAAGAGCGTATGTAATCTACCCCCCAAACCCTTAATGTCGTCCGATACCACTTTAAACACAACTTTCTGGTTCGCGGATGTTACAATTCTCCCCCACTAAACAGGATTCGTCCTCGAATCCCAACACAACGTCTCTCAAAGACCTCAAAACTCACACTTTTAGTCCTATGTTATACGCATCTCTCCAAGATATTATTACTCTCAATACCGTAACCCATCGTCACGGCATCCATATTGCGGCCCACCGCCACAATATCCATACTGCGGCCCACCGCCCAGTATCCAAAACAACCCATATCGAGGTAGCGACCCCCAATATAAGTCCGTCGGGCACCTACCGTCCCAACACAAATAGAACCACCGTCTACAAGGCCCACCGCCTCTAGACAAAACGAGTAATAAAATCTGAAACGCGTACCAACATATGACTAAAAACTTTCAATGACCCCACCGGCCAAAGAAACTTGTAACATCCCAAACCATAACCAAAAATATGAGGCAAAAACTCCATCTCATATAACTCCAAAAATGTATATCGTACAACAAAACGAAAATACATACATCCAAAACCAACAACAACAACAAAACCAAAACAAGACTAGAACCACAAAGATGAATCACTCCACAGCCTGCTTGTCGAACCACTTTCCGAACTTCAGCTTCATCTTTGCCTCTGGCTCCCAAGTCTGCTCCTCTGTGCCACTACAGTCCCACAAGACTCTCAACAATGGCACCCTCTTGTTCCGCAGAACCTTGACTCTCCTCTCAAGAATCCTCACAGGAACTGCCGGAACTGTCATATCTGGCTGAAGATCCTCTGGAATCTCAACCACAATCTCCTCTGAAGGACGCAAACACCTCCTCAACATAGAAACATGAAACACCTTGTGAAAGGCGCTCATAATCGGTGGCAACTCCAACCGATAAGCCACTGGCCCAACTCGCTCCACCACTGGAAACGGACCCATAAAACGCGGACTGAGCTTGTTCTCTGCTATGGACCTGTTAGGGCCCCTCAACATAGCCATCTTAAGATAAACTCTATCTCCCACCTGAAACTCAAGCTCACGTCGCCGCCTATCTGCATAGCTCCTCTGCCTATCCTGAGCCTCCTTCATGTTCAGCCTCAAGACACGGATCTTCTCCGTCGTCTCCTGAACAAAACTAGCTCCAAACATGCTGCGCTCCCCCACTTGGGTCCAGCATAAGGGTGTCCTGCATGGCCTCCCATACAAAGCCTCATAAGGAGCCATACCAATACTAGACTGAAAACTGTTGTTATATGCAAATTCTGCCAAACACAGATGATCAGCCCAATGACCATCCCAATCCAGTACACACATCCTCAGCAGATCCTCCAAAGTCTGAATAGTCCTCTCTGACTGCCCATCTGTCTGCGGATGATACGCTGTACTCATCTGCACCTTAGTGCCCATCTCAGTCTGAAATGCCCTCCAAAACTCTGAAGCAAACCTCGGATCTCTATCCGACACAATACTGGCTGGCACTCCATGCAGCCTCACAATCTCTCGCACAAACTTCATAGCCAAAACAGCCGCTCCATCTGTCTTCTTGATGGCCAAGAAATGTGCTGACTTGGTCAAGCGATCTACAATGACCCAAATAGCATCGAATGTCCGTGAGATAGGCAATCCCACAACAAAATCCATAGTGATCATATCCCACTTCCACTCTGGAATGGGTAAACTCTGCAAAAGACCACTAGGCACCTGATGCTCTGCCTTGACCAAAGAACAAGTGTTGCACCTCGCAACCCAATCTGCCACATCTCTCTTCATCCCAACCCAATGATAATACCGTTTGAGGTCACGGTACATCTTGGTCGCACCCGGATGAATCGAAAACTTGCTCGAATGAGCCTCTCTCAAAACCTCATGCCTCAACTCCTCATCCTTGGGCACACAAACTCGCCCACGAACCAAGATAGTCCCATTCGAAGAGACCTGATACTCAGAACCAACTGCCTGCGAAGCATCAATCAAACCCTGATCACTCTGCTGCGCCACTCTGATCCTACAGAGTAAGTCTGCCTGATCAGCTGCCTCTAAACCCAAAGGCTCCTCTGAAATAGCACAAAGACGCAATGTACTAATCTCGCTGACCAAAGCCTCAACACCACGCTCCCTATCTGAATCAACCCTCCGTCGACTCAACGCATCTGCCACCAAGTTGGCCTTGCCCGGATGATAGACAATATCCAGGTCATAGTCTGCCAGAAACTCCACCCAACGCGTCTGCCTCGCATTCAGCAAAGGCTGAGTGAAAATATGCTGTAAACTCTTGTGATCTGTAAAGACCTGCACTCTACCACCATAAAGATAGGACCTCCAAATCTTGAGTGCAAAAACCACTGCTCCCAACTCAAGATCATGCGTAGGACGGTTGCGCTCACTGCCCTGCAACTGCCTCGAAGCATAGGCAATCACTCTGCCCTCCTGCATCAAAACACAACCAAGTCCAACACCTGAAGCATCTGTGTACACGACATATGGCTTCCCCGGGTCGGGTAATGCCAAAAATGGTGTACTAGTCAACATCTCCTTGAGCTTCCCAAAGCTCTCCTCGCACTCATGCGACCACATAAGCGGCACATCCTTGCCAGTCAACCTCGTCATCGGCTGAGACATACTCGTAAACCCCTTGACGAACCTCCTGTAGTAGCCTGCTAAACCCAGAAAACTCCTGATCTCGGTAGCACTACTCGGTCTAGGCCAATCTCTGATAGCCTCAATCTTAGCCGGATCCACAGAAACTCCCTCTGCAGAAACAATATGACCAAGAAAACCCATCTCCCTCTGCCAAAAGCTGCACTTGTTCAACTTAGCGAAAAGCTTCTGCTCTCGAAGCTTCTCCAACACAAGCCTCAAATGCGTCGCATGCTCCTTTGGACTCCTCGAATACACCAAAATATCGTCTATGAATATGATGACAAACACATCCAGAAACTCCCTGAACACGTCGTTCATCAACCTCATAAAAGCTGCCGGCGCATTAGTCAAACCAAATGGCATGACCACAAACTCGAAATGTCCATACCTCGTCCGAAAAGCTATCTTCCGGACATCTGCCTCATCTATCGGAATCTGATGATAACCCGATGCCAAGTCAATCTTGGAGAACCAAGTAGCCCCTCTCAACTGATCCAACAACTCATCGATCCTCGGAAGTGGGTACCTGTTCTTCACTGTGACTCGGTTAAGTCCCCGGTAATCAATGCACAACCGAAAACTGCCATCCTTCTTCTTCACAAACAACACTGGTGCTCCCCACGGCGAAACACTCGGCCTGATGAACCCTTTACTCAAAAGGTCCTCTAGCTGCTTCTTCAGCTCTGCCATCTCTGCTGGAGCCATCCTGAAAGGTGTCTTCGATATCGGAGCTGTCCCGGGCTCTAAATCAATCGTGAAAGGATCTGACCGAGATGGTGGCAATCCCTTCAGCGACCGAAAAACATCCTCAAAATCCTGGACAACCTGAATATCCTGCAGACTCACCTCACCACTGGACTCTGTCATAGTGATCGTCGCCAAATAGGCTTCGCAGCCCCGCTCTAACAACTGCTCTGCCTGAATAGCTGAGATCACTATACTCCCTGAAGTCGGTCTCACTCCCTGATAAACCAACTTCCCCGCATCCTGCTCAAACACCACTCTACCTCTGTAGCAATCCAGATGAACTCGGTATAGAGATAACCAGTCCATCCCCAAAATCACGTCATACAGTTCCACTGGACTAATGACCAAATCCGCTGGCATAGACTACCCCGCAATCTGCACATCAACTGCTCTAGCTCTGCCCGAAGTAGCCAGAAAACCATCACCAGCCACCTTGACAAAGCCTGAAGCCTCGCCAACGCTACTCCGAATACCACTACCCTCAGCTCTCTCCGGAGTAATGAAGCAATTAGATGCTCCCGAATCAAACAACACGTGAGACTCAAAACCTCCAACTAACAAGGTCCCTACACAAATCCACAAGTGTTGAGAACCTCTAACTCTATCACAGTAAAATAACAGAAACAGACAACACCAACAATTCTACCTTAAGAATTTAAAAGTCTGAGTCAAGATTTTACCTGTGATCTGGCCTGACTGACTGGTCTGGCCCACCTCTGCCGAAGTATAAACTCTCGGCGCTCCACCCGACTGCAACGCTGCAACCTGCGCTGCTGACTGAATAGCAAACGGCTGAATCGCCGCCGCCACTGCTCTCTGCTGCAACTTGGGACACATTGTCTTGATATGCCCCGGCTCCCTGCAGTAGAAGCAAACTGTCGTCTCTCTGGATCCCGCCCTTTTGGGGCAAGTCGCAACTCTGTGATCCAGACTCCCGCACCCAAAGCAACCACCCGTACTCGGGCTACTAGCAGATATCTCCTCTGCTCTCCTCTTCTGGCCCTGCGCAGGCCTACTGGCCCTGCCGTAACCAGAACTATAACCCCTACGCTGCTGATGCTGCTGCTGGCCCCGAGGATGGGTAGCAGGAGCAACTGCAACTGGAACAACTGCCGTACTCACCGGCTCACGCAAGTCCTCCTCAATGGACGCTGCCAACTCCACTAAACCCACTCTAGTGTGGTACATACCACCTCTGCACTGCGTCCTGATGTTCCTCCGAAGTCCCTGAAGAAACCGCGACGTCAATGCCCGCTCACTGATCAGCTCACCACCAGAATGTACCAACAATCTGCAGAACTCTGCATCATACTCTCGGACAGACCTCTCGCCCTGCGTCAAGTCTAGAAACCTCAACTGCAGCCTGTCACGAGCCTCCTGAGGGAAAAACTTGTGGTTGAACTCCTCGACGAATTCAACCCAAGTCCAAACCTCTCTCCTGGTCCTAACAGACCTCCACCACAAATGTGCATCACCACCAAGGTAGTGCACTGCCAGCTCAACCTGAAACTGCTCCGGACAACGAACTGAATCGAAGTTCCGCTCCAACCTCTGACGCCACTCGTCAGCCTGCTCTGGAGTAACACCGCCCTCAAACGTAGGCGTACCAATCCTCTGCATCTCCCTCATCATCTCACGATAGGGCGAAAACCCAACTGCAACACCCTGCTGCACCGCAGCTTCCTGCTGCTCAACAAAACCGGCACCAACATGTGCCCCGGCACCAACCTGTGCCCCGGCCGCTGGAGGTGCAACCGGAGCCTGCTGTGGAACTGCCTGAGGAAGACGTGCCAACAACTGCGTCAGTAGCCCCACAATCAACTCTCCCTGAGCTAAAGCAGCGCCCCCACCGGGGACCGCTACAGCTCCTGCGCCACCACTGGCACCTGAGTTAGCCCCACCGGCCAACGAAACAGACTGTGTCACCGACGCTGCCGCCACACTAGGCGCTGCACTCTCTACGGAAACCTCAGCCTCTGGCACTCCACGACCAGCACCCCGACCTCCACGACCCGCTGCTCGCCCACCGCGACCAGCTCCTCTGCCCCCACGGGCTGCACCGCGACCACGACCACGGCCACGACCACGACATGCGTCCATCTCTCCCAGGTTCGTATACACCCATTCAAATAAGGATTGTGTAAAAAATATTGCTACGCCTCTCCGAGGCACAATCCTGGTCCATATTCCAGCCATAGCGGGATAATCCCTTAACACATGAAGAATAGTCTCTTCTCCACCTTTACAAACTTGGCAAATTGTCGTGTCACCCAAATGGCGTCGAAACCGTTCCACATTGGTCATAATAGCTTGATTAGTAACTAGCCAGAAGAAAACCCGAACCCTTTCTGGCACCACCACTGAAACAACCAAGCTTTTTTTTTTTTTTTCATAATTAGCCCAGATTAACATTCCCATAAATATTAATCCTCAACAGCTAATTCGACAACACAATGCGGAAGTTCTCAGAAATAAATCAATCTTATTAAATCATAAACAATCGTTCAACAAATAACAAATAAACCAATAACCAATAAAGAAATAACTCTAGCAACCTAAACACCAGGTTTGCTACATTATTGAAAATAAACTAACACCCTAACATCACGAATTCCTGGTCAGCCACAACAATAAAGCCAAGATTAAATTCCTAATCTCATCATCCTCTTCTCTCGGTCTCTTTCCGCGGAAGAACATTGCTGTTACCTGCATCACATTGGAATAGAGATGCGTAAGTATTATCATAAATACTTAGTGAGTGGATCATCCTGCCTACAGGCCAATTACGTCAAACAATAGACAATACAGCACAATGATCAACAACAATGACAATGCAACAACAATAACATCAACTACCTGTCAGGAAACCCACGTTTCCTGACACCCAGGTCGGTGTCGACCGACACCTCTATGGTGTCGATCGACGCCAGCCTTCTGAGTGTCGATCGACACTCATCGAGTGTCGGTCGACACCAGCTCGACGCCCAGACACCAAACGCGAAGAAACAGTGCGAAAAATAGTAAAATAAACACCAATCACTGGAATTCAACCCCCATAAACGCATCAAACCACATAAAACCGAAGAACAACTCAAGAACAACAACATAAACTCAAAAATAAAACAATCTCTATTGATTAACGGACCTACAGTCACGCACTCACCTTGAAAAGGGATTGAAAGGAAGGAAGGGAGAAGGAACAATGAAGAACAGCAACAGATTCAACCCAGAAACTCAGAAATCACCTCCAATCCTCCAAAAGTCGCCTCTGAAACTTGATATCTCGAAACTTGTGCCTTTCTCGCGGCCACAGGGCTTTTAAGACGCGAAATAGGGTTTCCACGCCCTAAACCAGCCCAAACCAGCCGACTTGAAACAAACCGGTCGATTTCTCAATAACCGGTGTCGATCGACACCCTTCCTTGGTGTCGGTCGACACCCATCGACCAAAACCAACCCAACTCGATTCGATCGACTTAAACCGGAAATCAACCCCGATAACCGGTGTCGATCGACACAACCCTTTGGTGTCGATCGACACTAAGCATTTAGGAGCTTTTTACACATTTTCTTCGAGATGATTGAACCTTAAACCAATTGTACAACAATCAAACAAGAACATGTATAATCGATCCTCGATTCGCACCTCAAAGAGCGTATGTAATCTACCCCCAAACCCCTAATGTCGTCCGATACCACTTTAAACACAACTTTCTGGTTCGCGGATGTTACAACCACTTTCCA
This sequence comes from Erythrophleum ivorense, assembly GCA_026724425.1. NCBI lineage: Eukaryota > Viridiplantae > Streptophyta > Magnoliopsida > Fabales > Fabaceae > Erythrophleum > Erythrophleum ivorense. Next base: position 7,961,925 of record JAIUCV010000066.1, on the reverse strand, counting down.
AACTCTATCAAAGAGACCTCCCATATACGGACCATCTAAGTTATCCCGACTCAACATAGTATAAGCCGAGCGAACCGTGAACTTACCATCAGCACTATCTCCCCACGATAACCGATCCTTACCACCCGTGATGATATTCACCACCACCGCAAGTAACTTAAGCTTAATATCTCCTGATACATAGCCCATAATCTTGGAGAATTCCCAGCCAACACCATCTGTCCATAAGTCTCTAACCCTCAAATCCACCATATCACTCGGACAATCACCACTCATATACTCCATTAGTGGTTTATTTAAGAGCGATTTATCCGTCCAAAAACGAATTTGTCTTCCATCTCCCAAAACCCAACTCAGACCCGACATAATAACCTCTCGAATACCAACATTCACACTCCTCCACAATGCAGACCAAGTCCCCTTTGTCACCGTCCATGAGAAGTCATGAGATTCATTCACCTTATATTTTTTACGCAGAATCTTGGCCCATAGCCCCTCGGTGTTGTTCAAGAGCCTCCAACCCAACTTAGATATAAGTGCTACATTCATGTTTCTTGCCGATCGAATCCCCAAGCCACCTTCCAGCTTCGGCTGACACACTCTACTCCAACTAACCAAGTGTTGTCTTCTTCTCTCTGATGTACTACCCCAAATAAAGTCCCGAGACACTTGGTTCAGCCTCTTAAGAATACTGTGAGGTAATACAATCGTACTCATAGTATGCACCGGTAGTGAAGCCAACACAGTTTTAGTAAGTGTTAATCTACCTGCCATACTCAAAAAACGTCCTCTCCAACCCGCTAAACGCGATGAGACTCTCTCCAAAACTTCACCGAAAGTATCTTTATTAATTCCTTTATGGAGGATAGGCATGCCAAGATACTTTCCCAAATCACAAGTAGCTTTGATACCACTCTCATCACTAATCGATTTAGCCAAGTCCCTATGGACATTATCCGAGAAGAAAATCTTAGATTTCTCAAGACTAACCTTTTGTCCCGAAGCTATACAAAATCTCTCCAAAACTTTTCGTATTACTCGCACTTGCACTACCGAAGCTTCCGCAAAGAGGATAAGATCATCCGCAAAAAAATGTGAGAAATCTTTGGACCTCCCTGCGATAAAGCGATTGGTTTCCACTCCTTAGAAGCCACCGAAAGCTCAATTTGATGACATAAACGCTCTAGACACATCACAAACAAGTAAGGAGACAACGGATCCCCTTGACGCAGCCCACGTTGGGGTTTAAAAGCCTCGGTTTTTTCTCCATTCCGTAGAACGGTCATCGATGGACCCGTTACACAACTCATAATCCAATCAATCCAGTTCTCCGAAAACACCGCCACCAAAAGTGTATCTTGAAGAAAATCCCATCTAATTCTATCATACGCTTTTTCTAAGTCGAGTTTCAACAGCATCCATCCGTTCTTACCTTTCTTCCTTCTCATTGAATGAACTGCTTCTAATTGGTCCTGCACAATCTAATCCCATCACTTGTTTCAACCTCATCACCATAGTTTTAGTAATTATCTTAAATAAGACATTACAAAGACTAATGGGCCTAAACTGGTTGATTGTTTCCGGGTTATTAACTTTCGCAAGCAACGCCAAAAATGCATCATTCAGTTCTGGTGGCAACTCCCTCGTATTAAAGAAATCCAACACAAGGAGGGTTGAGTTTGATATGAAGAAAATCAATTCGGTTCAACTTAAACTTAGTTTCCATTCAAAACAAACATGAATCTCACGTAATATTTGCGGAAGATTGATAAAATCTCGGGGAAAATATTCTGTTTGCCTATAAATGGCAGAAATATCGTGATTATGAAGATACAAGGAGGGAAATATCAAGAATATTTTTCAAACGTATCATTATGACATTCATATGTGTTAGTGATAATTCCGCAAAATCCGATATATTGGTGATCATATTTATTTTCAAAAAGGAATATATTACCAACATGTGCCTTCACGATAACTTAATTGTACGAATAAATTAATATCCGTATATACGTTTTTAATTGCGGATTTTCTAGGGTTCCACTGCGGTAGAGTCCTATAAATAAGTTATTTAAGAAACCTCGGTACTGGTACCAATAAAAAAAAAACCACTATTATACCATACGATCATTTTCGAGGTATAGGATTGGCCATGGCAAATGCGATGCCGGTGACGTTGTGCAAGAATGTTAAGCCATTTAAAACGGGGTGGAGGATCCAAGTGAAGATCTTGAACCTATGGAAGCAGTACGCGAATGGCCATGGAGAGTCCATCGAGATGATACTGTGCGATGTCGAGGTAATGAAACTAAACGAACATTCATTTGATGTTTAAAAAGTTAATATACAATCTTCCTAGATTTCGCGTATAAAAAGAAATAGATCTTCTTTTTGAAATAACCATGGCCATTCGCGTACTTGCTGAGCAGGGCAATAAGATCCATGGACAGGTGCGAAAGCAGGATGTGAAGCGTTACGAAAGATACCTGGAAACACAGAGTTGGAGGATTATACAGAATTTCAGTGTCTCGGCTTCGACGGGATTCTATCGAACAACATCGAATCCTTACAAATTAGGATTCATCAAAGAAACCTTTGTTACACCAAGTGAAAACATGAGTGATGACAACAATTTATCGTTGGTCAGTTTCAAGGTCATTCATGATGGCAAACACAATGAATCCGTGCTGTGCGGTAAGTATAAGCGTTCATAGTCGATATAAATTGTGATACTACGAAAATGCTAAAACTAATACGTACTGAAAAACATTGGGTTTGATAACTGCAGACATCTTGGGGCAAGTCATTAGCGTAGGGCAGATGAAAGTAGTTGAGACTCAGAACAAGCAGCAGAAGAAGCTTGAATTAGAGCTCCGGGATGAGAGGTTGTAATCATATCGAATGTAACATCCGCGAACCAGAAAGTTGTATTAGTAGTGGTATCGGACGACATTAGGGATTCGGGAGTCGATTACATACGCTCTTTGAGGTGTGAATTGAGGATTGATTGTACATGTTCTTGTTTGATTGTTGTACAGTCGGTTTAAGGTTCAATCATCTCGAAGAAAATGTGTAAAAAGCTCCTAAATGCTTAGTGACGATCGACACCTAAGGTGTGTGTCGATCGACACCGGTTATTGTGAGCGATTCCGGGTTTAGTCGATCCAATTGAGGTTGGTTTGGTTTTGGTCGATGGGTGTCGACCGACACCAAGGAAGGGTGTCGATCGACACCGGTTATTGTGAAATCGACCGGTTTGATTCAAGTCGGCTGGTTTTGTTCCGGTTAAGGGTTTGGAAGCCCTAAGTCGCGATTTAAAACCATGTGGCCGCGTGAGAAGTCACTTTTTCGTGACAGAGACTTATCAGAGGCGATTTTTGGAGTTTTGAGGGGTTTGGAGGTTTGATCTGAGGCTTTGGGTTGTTGTTCATCTTTTTTTCCTTCCTTCTAATCCTTTTCAAGGTGAGTGTGTGACTGTAGGTCCGTTATTCATTGGAGTTTGATTGATTTCGGTTTTGTTGATGAGTTTTCGAGTTGTTCTTGAGTTGTGGTTGAGTTATATTGTTGTTTGATCGATGTGGGGGTTGAATCCCACGATTTTACTTGTTTTATGCGATTTTCGTAGCTTCTGGTGTCTGGGCGTCGAGCTGGTGTCGACTGACATTCGATGAGTGTCGATCGACACTCAGGAGGCTGGCGTCGATCGACACCGACCTGGGGTGTCAGGAAACGTGGGTTTTTCCTGACCTGGTGATTTACATTATTGATTATTGTTCTTGTTGTTGATTATTGTTGATGTATTGTCTAGTGTTTGACGTACTTGGCCTGTAGGCAGGATGATCCACTCACTAAGTATTTATGATAATACTTACGCATCTCTATTCCAATGTGATGCAGGTAACAGCAATGTTCTTCCGCGGAAAGAGACCGAGAGAAGAGGATGATGAGATTAGGAATTTGATATTGGCTATTTTGTTGTGGTTGACAAGGAATTCATGATTAGGGTGTTAGTCTTATTTTAATAATGTAGCAAACCTGTTGTTTAGGTTGCTTATTCTTTATTGGTTATTGGTTATTTGTTGAACGGTTTATTATGGTTTAATATTATTGATTTCTTTCGAGAATTTCCGCATTGATAATTTATTATAATCGTTTATAAAAAAAAAAAAATGCTTGGTTGTTTCATCGAAGATCCTTCATAACATCGTATGCAATTGCCTATATAACTGCTATCAGAATTTTTTGTGTTTAACAAGTGCTTTTGTAATTCACACAGTGATGAAAGGATTGGATGTACCTTATGGGGCGCACTCGCTGATGACATGCTGCGTGCCTGTGAAAGAGCTGGTGATGACAAGTTGATTTGTGTCTTTAGATGGGCAAAGATTAGGGAGTACCAAGGTACCGATTTTAAGCATAAGAAATATTATGCAAGTTATAAGTAAATGAAAGTTATATTTTCCAATTATTTATGTAGAGGTTAAAAGCGTAACCAATGCCTACAATGCAACAATCATGTTCATCAATCCAGCATGGCCTGAAATCGAATCATTTGTCAAAAGGTGATCACCTAACCGAGGTGGATAAAGATTAACATTATCTTTAAGAATATTAGGCAATCTTTTACTACTCAGTCACTTTTCTAATATCATCTACTTTTTGGCATGTACCAGGATTCCCAATGATGGCATTTTGTTAATACTAGCAGAAGCTACTGCTAAAAACGAAATTGTTGTCAAAAAGCAAGAGGATGACTATTGGAATGTTTTCCCGGTATCTTCTATTGTTGAGGTCAATGCTTTTGATGTTGTAAGTAGATGTTTAAAATGATCGTATTATTCAGGTGTGTTCTATTATGATTAGTGTATTGTGAAATATGAATGTTCGTTTTCTATACCTAATTCAATTATGAATTATGTATAATGATGAGCTAAACTATGACTATTGCCATGAAAATTACTATTGGTTAATACTATTAGAAAAGTAGTTATTAGAAAATTATTCGATGAATGTTCGTTTTCTATGCCTAATCCAAGTACGAATATTTGGTACCTTGATTACCAGGAGGGCAATGCTAAAATTATTTGCACTGTCTATGCTATCGATACCGATATGGGCTGGTACTACATAGCATGTCCGAAGTATCAGCACAACAAGGTTAGGAAAGTGTACGCAGGTCCCAACCAAAAGCTTCTTCTGGGAGCTAAGCAGAAGTGGGATTGCTCCAAGTGCCCGAACAACATTACCAACGTTACGGCGAGGTAAAATGGTGTTGTGGCAAATTACAATAATTAATAAATCATATACAAGGATGTTTCTTATACCGATTATATATCATCACCAGTTATCATTTTAAAAATTTTAGATTCAAGCTGCATCTCAAGGTGATGGATAACACGAGTGAGACAAAACTGATGTTATTTGATTCATTGGCCAAAGAAATTGTTGGGAAAGAAGCTAGAGAGTTACTTGGCGGTGTCTGCGACGAGGTAATTAATGAAGTTTTAAAATTGATATTATGCCATGACAGTGAAGTAATACGATTAATCTCTAGAAGGAAGAGTGACATCTGAATCACCAAAAATTTATGTGCAGATCGAAGATCCTGAAAATGTGCCAGATGCACTACAAGCTTTGATTGGAAAGACTTTCTATTTCGTAGTGGCTGTGGAAAAGACTAATTTGAACAGTGGGCATGATACTTTCAAAGTAATCAAGGTCCTTTCATCAAATGGTCTGGTCGAGGAAACAGCAATGCTAACGGATTCGGAGAAGCAAGCTTGGAGCTGCTTTCTGGTGAACCGGTAATTGAATTTATACCTCATACAAAACTGTGATATATATTTTAGCGTAAATATACAATAAATATTCGAATATAATGTTATGCCATAAATTTGTAGAGTGTTATGATGCGCAAGGACAACAATGAGACCCCGCAAACGGAGGGAATGCCCTTTGACATAACCCCAACTTCGAAGAGAGGTTCCGAAGGTGGTGATGTTGAGAACTTGGAGGATATGTGCTCGGTGCAAAAGAAAGCCCGTTTGAGAAATGTCAAGATTGAGAAGATCGAAAACATGCAAGGATTGGCTTAGAGTTTAGTGCAATGATAGCACTGAAGTCGAAGATTTTATTTTTTTCATAGTTTCAATAAGGATTGAGTCCATTAGTGGTGTTTCTTTGTCTGTTGGATGTTCATTTGTTCTTCAACATTTCTTTTCAAAATAAGTCACTCGGTTACATTTTGGCCAATGAATAAGTCAACTTTACCATATTTTCGTTCTTTGTCTGTTGGAGGTTTCAAATGAGTAATGCAGTGTAATAATGTTGGTGGAAGTCTTATATATAATGTTGGTGGAAGTCTTATATATAATGTCTTTTCTCTTATATTTCAGCGTGAAACTGCAGTTTATCAAACGTGAAGAGCTGGATGTATAAAGTAAATGTTCTCTAGAGGAAGCAGCTAAAAAAACCTCCAAAGCATATTGATGGAAATTACTTCTCTTGGGCTTGAGAAGACAATATATGACTAAGCATCATTTGTCGTTCATCACCTTTCTTAGACAAAAATGTTATCAGAAAATAAGTTTTTTCAAAACAAAAAAAAATTAATCCAGTTTCTTTTCAACTAGTGTGTGTGTCAAAATTTGTGTATAATAGATAAGTTATTTGTTCTGTAAAAATTACGAATAGATAAGAAAATGCTAAACTCATACATTATCACCATCATTTATTAGGTTTTTAATATATATATTTGTATTAACAAATGCAGGTTCAGCAAAAACATAATTTTAAAACTCTATTGTCTAAGTCGTAATTTCAGTTTATGACTCAGGCCATGGGAAAAATTAAGACTTAGCAAACCCACTCAAGTCTGATCCGATTATGTGAGGATAATAATAAAAGATCAACAGATTACCTTCCATAGTCATCGCCATGTCTTCAATTTGCTAAGTCATTGAGAATCTGGAATCACATAGGTTCTCAAAGTCAAACAACTCATGTTCCCACTTCACAACTGGTCAGATTCAAATACTGATTTGCAAAAGTAAAATGGGAACAAAGATCATAAGAGACTAACCTTAGTGGCTTTGCAGACAATCTCTGGACAGAGAGGAATCACCGCCTCCATCAACAACGATACCGATCTCCCGAATCGATCATGGCTAGAGGCTAAAAAATTATCCGCTAAAGAATTGCAAATTTTTTAGACGTACATAATATTTTAGACGTACCGAGTAATATATACACAATTACACATACATTATCACAATCATTTATTAGGTTTTTTATATACATATATTTGTATTAACAAATGCAGGTTCAGCAAAAACATAATTTTAAAACTGTATTGTCTAAGTCGTAATCTCAGTTTATGACTCAGTCCATGTTACCCAAGACAAAATATCGAATAAACATAACATGTGTGGCCAACTAATATATTAGAGATTTCGGGGATCTCGAATCTTTAAAGTGGCTCTTAAATTAGCTAAGTCATATATTTCGGGGCATAGGGAATTAATTATTAGTACTACCATATGTGATTGATTAGGTAAACCTCTATATATCGATCTTCATGATCCATCATCTAGGTATTCCCTATCAAGTACCAGCTTAGGTTTTGAAAACGAAAATAAATAAGAGAATGAATCTTCACCAATAAAAAAATGGCAAAATCAGGAGTCCATGAAGAAGCCTAAACAATCACCATTGGATCAAAACTCACCTAATACGCCGACGCCGTCGCAATCAAATCCATCGATGTGTTCAATTCCAGTAGGTTCCATTTTCAGGCGAGTTCTTGGAGATGTAACAAACATCCCAGGTTCATTAACACAGCGTTCAAAGCCTCTTGCCCAAACTGTTCCATCATCGACTCATCACACCCAGAAAACAACATCAAGTAATATTTTAGGATAGTTAGAATTTGCAATGCATATAGTTTACTATGAAAGATAAACATATATTGGATGTCTTCAACAAGTTATAACTAATTTGATGTCTGACTGTTATTCAGGGAAACGATCTATTGCTTTTAAGGAGGTAGGGTTGGACAAAGCTTCAGATCCCAAAGGTTTCGACTCTATCAAAAATGGAAATTCTCCAGGTATATTGTCTGAATGCTTAACGAAACATGTAGAAGAGTTTTGATTCTTTATTTTTTGTTGGATACATAGTTACAGTTAATCAACTAATTATACGATATTTTGTAATTCATAGTGAAACTAGCAAAACGGTCTAAACTACGAACTACGAATGCCATTCCGAATCACTCTTCATCACATGGTGCTGCGTCTAACACTTTTGCTAAAATCACACATCAAAAGACGTCGAAGGATACTCCATCAAGAGGTTGTAAATATTTATAGCTTCCGAATTATCCAAAGAGTTATTAATTTAAATAGAATTTCTGTCGAAATTAAATTGGGGTTAACATTGTTGTTGGCCAATAATGTAGTGCCCAAGATCAACGGAAACACAAATGCCCTAACTAAAGCCCACGCCAAGGGAAAACAAAAAGGTTTGTTCATGCTTTCATTAAAATTGCAGATTTATGTTGTTTTCAAACTAAGCAATGATTGATCGAACCGTTTATAATTGTGCAGCAGGAGACGATATATCCAATCGTAACTCAAGACTCGGTCTTGACGATGAGAATACTTTTTAAAGTTTCCTATTTGAGGAAGGTTGAGATTATAAACTACCCATATCACCTATTACTGGTTGTACTAATTTTACTTATAAGACAAAAAGAAGAACATCCAACAGTAAAATTGTATATTTCAGGTGATGAAGATCTATTCCACCAAGATTTTGATTATTCAGAATACGAGGATACCGATTCAGAGACTGACCATGGTGAGTTAGATAGAGATAAAGAAATGGCAAGGCTGAAAGAATTCAAGGAATTTGATATTCATACAATTTTAAGAGATCAATTGAATCGAAAGAAGCGACTTGCAAAGGAGAAGGAGTCTAATGTCACAGGAGAAGAGGATAAAGTTGGTATGTTACATTTCAGACGATTGTTTCATGTTTAACTTCTACATAAACAAAAGTATACTATAATATTAACGACCGTTTATTTGGATAACAGAGTATTTGGATCACGGTGACCCAATGTATAGTTGCGACAAATGTGGTGAAATTTTCTGGTACGATGAGCGTCTTGACAAAAGGAAAAATGCAAAAAATCCAAAGTTTTCCATGTGTTGCCTAGGAGGAACAATCAAGTTACCGTTGCTGAGGAGTTCTCCTAAAGTTCTAATGGATTTGTTAACTCATGATGACGATATTAGTAGACACTTTCGTGAAAATATTAGGGCATACAACATGCTATTTGCGTTTACGTCTCTTGGTGGACAAGTGAACAAGTGTATACCAAATGGACGGGGTCCTATGATGTTTCAGATTCATGGTCAGAATTATCATTTGATGGGAAGTTTGAAACCTGTGGATGGGGACTACCCTAAATTCTCGCAACTATATATTGTTGATACTGAAAATGAAGTTCAGAACAGAGCTACCGTCATGAGGTATTTTCAGAAAAAGTGTCGGTTAAGAATTTTTTGGGATTATTTGTTAGCAATTATCAACATATCTGATTAAAAGTATTCGAAATGTGCAGCAAGGGCAAGAACCCGCATACACCCAAGAAGAAAAATGAGTTCAGAACCAAGATAATAGAAAAGTTAATGAACATGCTAAGATAAGTCAACCCTTACGTAGAAGTATTCCAGATGGCTAAAGACAGAATGGAAACGAATGGAGAGGAAACATTCCACATGAGGATTATAAGGGATCGACCAGGAAAAGATGCTAGGACGTACAATACTCCCACTGCTTCTGAGGTCGCAGCTTTAATCCCGGGTGATTTTCATTTGGAAATGCCGGAACGTGACATTATTCTAGAAGAGAAGTCCACCGGAAAACTTCAACGTATTAGTGAAATACATCCATCTTATTTAGCATTGCAATATCCTCTGGTTTTTCCATACGGTGAAGCTGGATTCAGAATCAAAACAGAGAAAGTCTTCACGGGAATCAACAATGGAACTTCAAAGCAGAAGATGAGCATGAGACAGTTCTTTGCGTTTCGCATTATGGAGAGGCCAAACGAAAGTCAGACTTTACTACGCTCTAAAAGGTTGTTCCAACAATTCCTCTGCGATGCATTTACCATGATAGAATCAAACAGGCTTTCTTTCATAAAATACAACAGTCGAAGCTGAGATCAATGGATCACGATTCCCTGAACGCAATGTTGCACTCTGGGTCAAAAGACATGGGTGAGCAAGGAAATAAGATTCTTCTGCCAGCTTCTTTTGTTGGTGGGCCGAGATATATGCAGCAGCAATATTACGATGCTATGGCTACGTGTAAGCACTTTGGATTCCCTGACTTATTCATCACGTTCACCTGTAATCCTAAACGGCCTGAGATTACCAGATATTTAAAGAAGAGGAACTTAGTCATCGATGATAGGCCAGATATTGTTTGCCGTGTTTTCAAAATGAAGCTCGACTCTCTGATGAGAGATTTAACAGATGGGAATCATTTTGGTAAAACGTCTTCAGGTAATATACTAACACGGAACTTTTTATACTTTAACTAAATAGATGCTATTAGTTATTATGCTGATGAAGATTAACCATAATTTTATGATTTTGTCAACAGCTATGTACACGGTTGAATTTCAGAAACGAGGACTGCCTCATGCCCATATTCTTCTCTTCATGCATGCAAGCTGTAAGTTTCCAACCGCAGAGAGCATTGACAAAATCATTTCAGCTGAGATACCGGATAAGGATTTGGAGCCTGAGCTATACACTACAAGAAAAGCCTACATTGTTAGCACGAAAAATTTGCTATCAAATGGATTAGATAGCGATTTCACATATGCTATGTCATCGGCAGCTATGTTAGGTGGTACCCATACGATAGTATTTTTTTAGAATGCTACAATAGATTCAGATATCATAGCAATATTTGAAAGCTGCAAACCATCAGACGACAACTCATATTCCATGCTATCGATAGAGCCTCATACAATAGCAATCATATTTCTTGCTGTGGTAGAGCCTCATACAATAGCAATCATATTCCTTGCTACAAAACATGTCATATACTATAGCTTTTCAGCATTGCTATGCTCAATTTAGACATCTGCTATAATATACTAATTTGTAGCTCCTTTTTCTTGCTATGAAATAAGATTGCACCTTTTTGTTTTTGCTGTTATATGTATTTTCTAATAGCTATCATATCCAATGATAATGTTTTACATAAATGTATTCCACTAAAAAATATATTGCATAATAAAAATCCACCATTCATAACCGAAATCTGAATTCAAAACAACACACATACCAGAAGTGATAGTAGTAGTCTGAAGATTCATTCAAACAAGATAACAAAAGTCTAAATTCCAAATACATAACACAAGTCAACTTTTAGATTAGTCTAGTCTTAAATAAGTTAACACTACCTAATCTGGACCAAACTTGCTTCATCCCCTGCAACAAACCGTAATATCTTATATCAGTTTACCATAGAGCCTTGCTCATTTCAAATCAAACGCAGAAACAATACAGTAATTACATAACATACCTTTTGTTTCTCAATCTCAAAAGATGACCAATTTATCCATTGGCCATGCGATTGATGAACCATGTGCATCTTTCAGAGTCTCGATTTCATCTGATGGCTTCCACACTGCTGCATCATCAACTTTGACTATGTCTACCCAAACTCTTGCTGCATCAGACCCCAATCTAACGAAATGTACCTTTTGTTCTGGGTCGGTAGAATGCACACGACCTTTAGCAACAACCACCTTCTTTCCACAAATATCCAGCAACTTGCACTTCTGATTTTCCTTGATAACCTCTGCTCCCTGTTTAAGCTGCCATGTTTTCAATATCAACCATTTAATACATAGAAAATTGTAAACATAAGCAATATATAAACAATTCCACAAGGCATTTACCGGATATGTTTCTGGAGAATGCTCACTAGCCGATTTTGAAACTCTGGCTGCTGACTTTGAACCTGTTGCATCGGGTTTAAATGATTTGTCCATAGACCCTGAAGCAGTGCCCACTGATTTACCTCCTGAGGTTTGATCAGTTGAAACAGAGTTTTGAAAAGGAGATTTATGCCCAGTTCCATCTCTTGAGCTTTCGAAGACAACCTTACTGGCAGGCCATGCTACAAAAGACAGTAGACAGTCCTCAATGTATGTCGTTTCTATCGTAGGCCTCCATATAAATGTCTCAGGCTGATGCACTTGATCAATGAAGACTTTAGCTGCCTTTGGTCCAAGAGGTAGACCATTAACCAACGCTTTTGGTTCTTCTGTCTGCAAGCGTCCTTCAGCAACAACAACATCATCCGAAGACAAATCAAGTAGTTTGCATTTGTTTACTGAGCTCGCTCCTTGGCCCTGTCAAACGCAATGAGAAATTAAAACAGTCTTACTCTATTATTTGATCATCATAAACCTATACTCATTGATCACTAAGATGAATATTAAGAGACTGGACTAATACCAGTGGTCTAATGTCTACTGCTTGTATCACCGGTTCTAGATTAACACATTTAGAGGCAGGCCATGCAATCATTTGTCCAACAGCTTCCACCATAGTGAACATGTTACTTGCAGGTCTCCAAAGGAATGCATCTGGTACAGTTGCAGATTCAACAAGAACTTTCACATCCGTGGGGCCTAAGCGAGTGTCATTCACCAATTCATCAGGTTCAGAAGAAATAATTCTTCCCTCGGCAACGTTTTCATCAGTACCAGCCCAGTCAACCAAAACACACTTGGGTTGTGATCTTTTGTTGACACTCTGAACGAGTAAAAGCAGAAATTGTAAGGAGTCAGGTTCTTCTCGCTGTATATCTATAAAGCAGAAATTATCAAGACTTACTTTTGCAGCCGAATTTTCACCAACTTCTGGTTCTTGTCGCTATAAGGAAAAGTTAATTTCACTCAGAAATTGTCATCACTAGACGTATAAATATAAAAGTTACTAACCTGGTTTTTCAGGTTTGCAATTTCAGCTTGCAACTCATGCACCTTCTGCTGGAGATGAATTTGTTTCTCTTGCATTTCAGTCATACACTTGTGTTTCACTTCGAAACAAGCTAATTTCGTCTTAGTCATGTTCCTACCCATGACCCTCATTCTGCCAGGAAGATCCGGTCCTAACAGCTGAGTAAGTGTATCTTGTCCTTCATTTGTTACAGAGTTTGGAGTATCACTATGGACCATCTCAGCTGCCTTTTTCTGTACATTATAAAGTATTGATTTCAAATGGTAACAAAGTAAGGAAGCAAACATATTAGTAGTAATAATTTAGATTCTCACCATCTTGTCAGCAGCATTCGTGTTCACCGGTGTGCCATCTTTTCTGGTACGCGACTTCACCCACACCTTCAGCCGAGTCACTTCAGAGGGGTTTTCACTAACAGATTTCTTTGTAAAGAGAAAACCAATTAAATATTTTAAAGTTGACTGAACTATAAATACAACATAATAGGAGTACACTGACCATTTCTTCCGCAAGTCTAACCATTCCCTTGCGACTACAAGTGTGAGGAATCTGTTTACGCCTTCTTTCCTTGTAGCTATCACTAACAGCCTAACAAAGTAATGGTAATTATGGTCCACTATATATATGATTTCAGTAATACTTAGATTCCTATTAATTATACCTTGAATTCTTGACTGGTTTTGAGCTTCACAAACTTGCGCCAATCTGTTGGAGAAACATTCTTTGGTCGTAGATTCATCCTCTGTTGATTATTCGTCGCTTCAAGAATTTGGGTAACAAGGCGTGATTTCGATGACCTCCACAAACATCCCAACTGCTTCAGCACCGCTTTCTGTTGGTAATCTTCATCTAGTTCAAACCTTGCCTGATTCAATGTAGTAAGCAAACATTACAATCCAAATGGGAGTCAAATGATTAATCAAATTAATCAAGAGGAAAAGTTACCTGAACAGATTTCCAGAGAACTGTCTTAAGAGCTTCACTAAGTTTTGTCCAACTAGTAAGGGTCACAGGAACATGTTCCCGGACCAATGGACCTAGGTAGGAAGACAATTTAACTGAAGCAGAACCATAAGGTTCTCCCATAAAAGTGAACTGTACTCGTAGTTTGTTGTTTGGATCCTTGGCTATGTCTTTCATCCTAGTCGGACCTCGCTTTCTCTTACGGCTGCGTTCAGCTCCAGCCTCATCATGTTGAGCCGACTGCAATTTTGCGTTGTTCTGTTGATCTTCCACAGGTCCATCATCTCCTAATTCCGGCTGCTCTTCCACCTCATCAGCAGTAACTGGCTGGTTTTCTCCTAATTCCGGCTGCTCTTCCAGCTCATCAGCAGTAACTGGCTGGTTTTCTCCTAATTCCCGCTGCTCTTCCAGCTCATCAGCAGTAACTGGCTGGTTTTCTCCTAATTCCCGCTGCTCTTCCACCTCATCAGCAGTAACAGGCTGGTTTTCTCCTAATTCCCACTGTTCTTCCACCACCTTAGCAGTAACTTGCTGGTTTTTCTTCTGAGACCTCCTTCCTCGCTTCGTACGTGCCATTTTAATTTACCTGAAACAAATAACAGAAGGAATTTTAAGGCAGCACCATCAAATTCTTTTCAAAACAATCACAAACAAATTGACAAAGCACACAACAGAGACATCAAAGGCATCAACGAGTAATAATGATCAAGAAGCTATAACTCAAACATATATGCCTTCACAATCAGTTCGTGAATTCTCAGATTCATCCATATCAACATCCATGACAACAGTTGATGGCAATGGCCCAATGTCTGCATTTCCTTCCTGAACTTCTTCCTTGCTGTATCTTCTTGAAGGACCTCTCATAACCACATACCAACTTGACAACTCATCTTCCCTAGAGTAAAAAACCTGCTTCGCTTGAGAGGCTAATATGTATGGATCTCTCAAAAAAGAGGTTTGACTGTGATGCAAATTAACAAGTGTGAAACCATCCTGCATCTTAACTCCATTACCCAGTACTGCCCACTGACACCGGAATAGAGCCACATAGAATACATTATAATCCAACAAAATAATTTCCGTAACTCTGCCATAGTAAGAGACCCAATGAACCACTTGCGATATGTCTTTGGCACTAGATCTACAGACTGATGTAGCCTCATAAAAAACCCCACTATTCTGACTTTTTCTATCAACTGAACTTGTGTGAAACCGTTGCCCATTCACTATATATCCTGTGAATGATCTTGCAGAGCAACGTGGGCCATATGCCAACCATTTAAGTGTTTCACCATGTCGTGTAGAATCAGGAGGTATCTGACAAAAGTGTAAATACAGTCAGAACTATACACAACATAATATAACTGAAATTAAGAAAGAAATTTAAATGTAACTAGCCTGTTCTTTTAGCCAAGCTGCAAAATTCTGAGTATGCATATTCCAGAGTATTGATGCATCACGTCTACATCGTCCGTTTGAATCCTGTAGATGTTGCAGGTGCTCACTTGCATAAGAGTAAACAAATAAAATGAGTCAGTCAGATGATGAAACATTATGAGCTCCTGATCAATGAATTAAAATGTGAACTTACTCTACATAAGGTTCAACGACTGCCATGTTTTGGATGACAGCAAGATGGGCTATGTTCTTCTCCATTTCAGAAAGAGTTACTGGAGAGCCTGCAGAGATTGGACGACCCTCCAGAATGGTTACGTTTTCATACTCGGTGTTCCTATCGAGTTTGTCTTGTACATTTGTTGTATTCTTTAGAAAGTCACTACAAAACTGGATGCATTCCTCTGCAAGGTAAGACTCAGCGATACATCCCTCTGGTCTAGCAGGATTTCTCACAAAGTCCTTCAGAACTTTCATATACCTGAAAGTGTAAAGAGTAACTGATTATAAATAGTACAAATAACAACCAAGAGAGTCGTATGTAATGAAAATTATACCTTTCAAATGGGTACATCCACCTAAAATGGACTGGACCACCAAGTCGGGCTTCCCTTCCTAGATGGACCGTCAGATGCACCATTATATCGAAGAAGCTTGGAGGAAAAAATCTCTCGAACATGCAGAGAGTCTCAACAATCTCAGCTTCCATTACCAGAAGTTGTTCTCTATCTATGACTCGCTGACACAAATGGTTGAAAAATGCGCATAAGCGTACAATTGCTAGCCTAGGACCTTTAGGTAGCAAGCCTCTAAGTGCAATTGGAAGAAGTTGTTGCATAAGGACGTGATAGTCATGTGATTTCAGGCCCGTGATCTTACAGTCATCCAATGACACACCTCTTGATATGTTTGAGCAATATCCATCAGGGCCTTTGAAGTCAAACAGTCGCCTGCAAAAGATCTTCTTCTCTCTGTTGGAAAGAGACCAAGGTGCTGCTGGTAGATACGTTCGTTTCCCTCTGATTGTTGGATGTAGTTCCTTCCTAATACCAAGCTCTTCTAGGTCTTTACGAGCTTGAAGACCATCTTTTGACTTTCCACAATGCAACAATGTAGCCACTATACTTGCAGCCACATTCCTCTCGACGTGCATGACGTCCAAGTTATGTCTCACAGGGAGTTCCTAACAAAGACAAGAACAATAAAGAAAAACCAGAGTTAAGAAACGTTTGTTGATAGTATATTCACAAAAAAATTAATCACATGTCAATGTAAACATACCTCCCAATAAGATAACTTGAAAAAGATTGACTTTTTCTTCCACCGCAGCAACTCCTCCTCATCTACTTGTAATTCTTCCTCTTCATCTTCCTCTGATTCACTGGATAAATCTTCAACTTCAGAACCCACAGATGTACACACAGGCTTTTTCCTTTTTCTAGCGGAACGTTTCAAGTTTCCAAACTCATTCTTGAAATTCCTGAGATTCTGAGATATTTCACGACCGGTTAAAATTCTACCCTTTCTGCCCTGTTCCACTTTCCCATCAAACCACGACTTCTTTCCCCTAAAGCTATGAGTTGGTGGCAGTCTCTTTCTATGACACATGTACACATGTTTCCTGCTGAACTTCAACCACATACAATCCGTATTTTTTCCACACAAAGGACAGCCCATTTTACCTTTCACTTTGCAGCCTGCAAGATTTCCATAAGCTGGGAAATCACTTATTGTCCAAAGCAGCATCGCCTTGAGAGTGAAAGTAGACTTACTGAAGGCGTCATATGTTAGCTCTCCATTATTCCACAGATGGTTTAGATCCTCTATGAGCGGCTCTAAGTAGACGTCAATGCTATTTCCAGGCTGATGTGGACCAGGAATCAATAATGTAAGCATTATGTTTTCCTTCTTCATACATAAATCAGGTGGCAAGTTGTAGTTTACAAGCAAAACAGGCCAGCAACTATACATGCTGTTCTGCATTTTGAACGGATTAAAACCATCTGTGGAAAGTCCAAGCCTCACGTTCCTTTCTTCTGCTGCAAAGGAAGGGTATTTGTCGTTCATCTGATCCCAAGTAACTGAATCCACAGGGTGTCTGAGTTTGCCGTCGGTGCTCTTGTTAGTAAAATGCCACCTTAAATCTCTAGCCATATCCTCGGATCTAAACATTCTCTTCAGTCTTGGGATTATTGGAAAGTAGCGTAATACTTTTTGTGGCACACCTTGCTTCACTTCACCAGTGTGAATGTTTGTCTTCCATCGTGAAACCTTGCATTTTGGACAATTCTCATGTTTCTTGTACTTCTTTCTGAATAGGCAGCAGTCGTTGACACATGCATGAATCTTCTCGTAACCCATGTCAAATGATTTCAGAAATTTCTTCACCTCGTAAAGTGATGTGTGTAACACATTATCTGCTGGTAACATCCCTGGCAAAGTCTCAAGAAGATCATTGAAACTCTTGTCCGACCAGCCGTTCTGTGTCTTCAGTCTGAACAAGGATACAATCGCTGATAGCTTGCTATGGTTGACACAAGTTGGGTACAATGGTGTTTCAGCATCAGCGATTTTGGCAAGGAACTCATCTTCTTTCTTGTCTTCTCCCTCGGCAATCTCACCAAAGTCAGCATTAGCAAACTCTTCATCCAATAATTCAGCGGCTTTATATAGCCCAAAAATCTCATCATTCCGCTGAATTGATTTTGTTTCACCTTCGACACCTGAATTCAGTTCCCCATGATGATACCAATCAGACATTCTCTTGTACGCCTCATCCATTCCCCTTGTAACAAGATGATCAACTACAAAATTGCTAGCATGACGATCTATGTTACGACAGTCATTGCAAGGGCACACAATCATATCGACGTCCCCAGAGCCGCAGCCACATCTCTAACAAACTCTGAAGCCCCTTTCTCATAAGCAGGATCAGCTCTTTCTCGCAGAAATGAAAGGAACAAAAAAAACACAGTAAAGACTCTAGACTCACCTGAAACCTAACCTATACAATTTAATTATATACCTGCAAAGATGCACCCATGCCTTTTCCACCATTCTAAGTTCTACTTTAATGAAAACCTTTTCTACCATAAACACCATGTCAGAGTAAATCCATCAGTTTAACACAAAATTCAGGCAAAGAAACTCGTATCACAGTATCTAATAACGATCAAACTAAACAATATCTACAATTCATTCTCAGGGGATATCAGTCCATTATGTCTATCACAATTCTGCAAATCTAAAACGAGTATATCAAGAATAAGAAAACTAGAATCCTTAGAATTGCAGCCAATAAATGGAGTTGGCTGAGGGAGCATAATGTTAACAATGAAAGAGAACCATTGAGAGTCATTTAGATGAGAGAACAAATGATTTAGTCTAATCCCACAAACCGTATTAAGAAAATTAGTGTAATCCCCTAACATCCGACATAATCAAATTAATAGACAAACCCTAAAATCAATGAACTACAATGAACTACAAACCCTATAATCAATGAACTACAAACCCTATAATCACCCAGAAATCGGATTGTAATCCGCTAACATCACGAAGGGAAAACAATTTTAGAGTAACGAAAAACTAAAACAGAGTTAGAAATACATGCCTTCGATTAGAGCTCAATGTCGACGGAGACGAAGTCGGAATCTTCAACGGCGACGGCGATTCCGACAATCTTCAACGGCGACGGCGATTCTAGACGGAACCTTCGATTGGTTTCTGATAGAGTTTTCTCGCTGTTGGGTATTGTTTGTTCTGAGGGTTTTTCGATAACTCAATGAGAGAGGGGGGAAATTGAGAAGTCGACTTAATTTTACAAGTGTTGGCGGAATAAAAGTAATTAGCTTCCCGCTTATTAAAACTCTATCATAGCATTCATGCAAAGCTATAATATGATAGCCGGAATTACAAACTCATCTTCAATAGCAGTTTAACAAACCGTGCTATTACGATGTGCTATGAATGTAGGCTTTTGTTGTAGTGATACGATGTGGTTAAAGATTGTATGATCCATAGACCATGTGGTGCTGTAAATACTAAATCACCGTGTATGGTGAATGGAAAATGCTCGAAATTTTTCCCAAAGAGTTTTGTCGAAGCAACTACAGTAGATAAAGATAGTTATCCCGTTTACAGAAGAAGACAAACGGGATCTTTCGTGGAGAAGAATGGATTCAAATGTGACAACAGATACGTTGTGCCTTATAACAAGGATCTATCTGTTCGTTATAAATCGCATATAAATGTAGAGTGGTGCAATCAATCTGGATCTATTAAGTACTTATTCAAGTACATCAACAAAGGTCAGGATCATCTGACCATTGTTGTTGAACCAGGAGAAAACAGTATTCACATAGCATCTACCAGTAAAGAAAATGATGATCCGGAGAAGCCAAAGAATGAAATCAAAGACTTCTTCGATTGCAGGTATATACTATTTGTCCATTACGTTCTTTAAAAATACATAGTCCGCTAATATTGCACACATGGATCTAATAATTAATACAATTTTTATCTCGTAGATATGTGTCAGCTTCGGAAGCAGTCTGGCGAATTCTAAAATTCCCAATGCACTGGAGATCAACACCTGTTGAGAAGCTATCTTTCCATCTCGAAAAAGATACCTCCCTTATCCAGTGCTTTTATCCATCATAAATAGTCTCCATTCATCATAAACCGTAAACAAAAAAGATAACATTTATTGAAAACAGCTCCTACTATTTCATCATAAATAGTCTGTTGCTCGATAGTCAGCATCTTTATCCATTCATCATGTTTCTCCCTGAGTAAGTCCTTGTCATAGTCAGCATCTTTATCGATTGCAGGTATATACTATTTGTCCATTACGTTCTTTAAAAATACATAGTCCGCTAATATTGCACACATGGATCTAATAATTAATACAATTTTTATCTCGTAGATATGTGTCAGCTTCGGAAGCAGTCTGGCGAATTCTAAAATTCCCAATGCACTGGAGATCAACACCTGTTGAGAAGCTATCTTTCCATTCAAAAAAGATACCTCCCTTATCCAGTGCTTTTATCCATCATAAATAGTCTCCATTCATCATAAACCGTAAACAAAAAAGATAACATTTATTGAAAACAGCTCCTACTATTTCATCATAAATAGTCTGTTGCTCGATAGTCAGCATCTTTATCCATTCATCATGTTTCTCCCTGAGTAAGTCCTTGTCATAGTTTAGCTCATCAGTTAACAATCGGTTAGTATACTCAACTCCTTCCTTCTGTGGTTGTGGCATTGTCGTATAGTTAGCCAATGATGTTCCATTCCTTAACATGACCATTTGAATCTCCTGAAGAACGAAATTCCTTTTCTGCTCGTAGTTAAGATTAAGATCTACAAAGAATTGTAGAAATGGTTTTTAGAGTCAGTATAATAGATTCCAGATTATAAGATTGTTCATTGCGGAGCTACATTAAACTAACCTGGATTTTCAAACTCAATCCTCTTCTTCTCTTGTATGTCTTGCGCTAGAATATGCCAGGTTCTTTCCCACACATCCTCTGGTGTAGTGAAGCAATCACTGGCAAGCATAACCGCAAATAAGTTTCGAAGATGATCACCAAAACACCATTGGCTTGAAGATATGATACTATCAACCCACACTTCATCATCATCTAAAAGGCCTCTTGCATAACATGCATCCTTGAACTTTTCATAAACCACACCTCGGTAGGTTCTGATTTCTTCAAACGAAATAGGACCCTTCACTATATTAAGAAGAACTCGGAGATAATAACCCTCTTCTATCTTCCGTGGCACGTAATTGATCCTTCCGATGCTAAATTCCATCTGTCTTGGTCTGAACTCTCGCTCTTTACTATGGTAAGTAAAGTAGTTCGGGATCTGTGCAAATGTTAGTGTTCGTGCAAAAGCATTTGTCTCGTTTAGTTTAAACCAAGCCAACATCTGGGAGAGCTCAGCAGATTTGCGTGACAAAATACTCTTGACGTCATCATCCCCTCTGAAATAAAGCATATGTTTGCCTTCGAGATGGAAAGATAGCTTCTCAACAGGTGTTGATCTCCAGTGCATTGGGAATTTTAGAATTCGCCAGACTTGGATAAGGGAGAAACATGATGAATGGAGACTTGGATAAGGGAGAAACATGATGAATGGAGACTATTTATGATGAATAAGGGAGGTATCTTTTTTGTTTACGGTTTCGGAGGAACAGGCAAAACATTCATGTGGAAAACACTATCAGCTGCTATACGATCAAGGGGAGAGGTTGTTTTAAATGTGGCCTCTAGCGGTATTGCTTCGTTGTTATTGGAAGGTGGACGTACGGCGCATTCAAGGTTTGCGATTCCTATAAATCCGGATGATTTTACCATGTGTCATTTTGCGCCAGGGTCAGATCTTGGAAATCTTGCTAAACAAGCATCCCTTATTATTTGGGATGAAGCGCCTATGATGAGCAAATACTGCTTCGAGTCTCTCGATAGGTCTTTGTCTGACGTAATTGGTAATGTAAACAATAAGCCTTTTGCTGGGAAGGTAATTGTATTTGGTGGTGACTTCAGACAAGTTCTCCCTGTGATCGTTAGTGGTGGTCGTGCAGAGATTGTTCTTGCTTCATTGAATTCTTCTTATCTTTGGGAACATTGCAAAGTCCTAAAGTTAACTAAGAACATGAGGCTTATCAACAACAGTCTGAATGCTGAAGATGCCAAGGAAATAAGTGATTTCTCAGAATGGTTGTTGGATGTTGGTGATGGGAAGCTTGCCGAACCAAACGATGGTGAGGCGGATATTGATATTCCGGAAGAATTACTTATTACATCGGCAGAGGATCCTATGGAAGTTATCAGCTCTGAAATATATTCTGATCCAGATATGTTTGAAGTTGATATGCTCCGCATTTACATGCATTAAGCATATTGATTTACTCATGTTTGTGTATAATCGAGTCTCATTTCATTGCACTTAGTGTGGATTTTATCCACTTAGGAGCATTTAGTTATTAGGAAAGCATTTCGCATATCCATTGCATTTGGAGTATGTTTCGCAGGTTAAAGGAGCCTTAAGAAGCTCAGACGATGGGACGTGGTGACCGGAGACAGATGGGAAGCAGATCGGAGCTAAGGTGCTTTCAAGGAGAGGAGCAAAACAGAGGACTTGGGCAGCAGAAACAGAGGACTTGAGGAGCCAGCCCAAGACCCGAAGGACAAGAAAGTCAAGGCACGCGGCGTTGACCAAGGGGTCCCTTCCCCACTAACTATATAAACTCTTA
The DNA here is from genome assembly GCA_026724425.1 of Erythrophleum ivorense. NCBI lineage: Eukaryota > Viridiplantae > Streptophyta > Magnoliopsida > Fabales > Fabaceae > Erythrophleum > Erythrophleum ivorense. The sequence goes on along the minus strand of JAIUCV010000066.1, from coordinate 7,939,239 downwards.
AGACCTAGTTTTAGGCATCGGATCTGAGGTTATCTTTAATTTCATCATTGTAAACCGACTTCTCTCTCTCTAAGAACAAAAACATCTTTGTTTCAAGAAGATCTTTGTTGAATCTTTCAAGCTTAAGAAGTAATTAAGTTTTTAATCTTGTTTCAGCTTGATTGAATCCTTTTTCTTCTTCTTTGCTTACGGTTTTGGCATGAGTAGTGAGTAGTCTTCCTTGAGGTTTCAAGGGTGAGTTAGGGAAAGGTTTAGCTTTTGTTCTTGTGGTTTTTCTTCCTTTATGCTTGCTCAGTTCGCTTTCTACACTAGGGGTCTCAATACCATAGCTCTTATCCGATCAATAAGAGTCAAGCATATAGACCTTCCTCACCCAGAAGGTGCTTGCGAAAATGTCTAAGAGAATTAGTGTAGAGAGAAATGTTCCCAACCCAAGGTATTGGTTGCTTGGGGTGTTTCTCATGTGATTAAAGGCTAGGACTTGATAAAGCTTGCTGCCTTAAGTTCACCAGCGGGAGTTGGCTTTGGGCTTATCTCAGCAAAGCGACTTGACCACGGAAGTGGCTAGTTTACCATCAGCCTTGCATAAAATGTTAATTTTGCTTGCTCTGGGATAAATCCCTTGAACAGAAGCGACCTTGACCGAGGATACTCACCCAAGACGCCTCTTTTATCATATTAACCTTCAAAGTTTGCATCTTTACACATCCATTTAGCTTTACAATCATCAAAGTTCTTATCTTTAGTCTCTCTATACATTAAAAACCCGATTTCACTTGAAGCTTAGCTTCTCTTTGCATTCCTTTCGCTCAAACTTCCATTTGGTTCGATATCTCAAGTACTACAACGGTCGAAATAGTGGGCTTGAGTAGTTGACACACGCTAAAGCCTGTTATCAACTTGGCGCCGTTGCCGGGGATTGGAAAATACAGCATTAGGATTTAAGATTAGCTATCGATCAAGTTTTTATTTCTGTTTTGCATCAGATTTTGCTATCATACTTGCTTGTTGTCTGGGGTTTTTGACTTTGGTTGTAGGTTTATGCATACAAGGTCTCGAGGCAACGACAACCTACACAGTACAAGTGATCTGCACAGAGTTGAGCAAGAGAAAAGGCTTCGTAGAGCTCAAGAGAAAGCTGCACAGCAGCAACGAGCTGAACAGCAGCCTTGTGATATTGAGCAGCCGTTTGACGGAATGGAACAAGCCAATCCGCTGAATGCTGGTGGAAACCAGCAGCGAGCAAACCCAGCAGTCGCTGCGCAAGCCCCACCAGGACCAAACGCACAAGCAGGAGGAGTTGCTATTCACCCTCCGCGACCTGCGAGGCAAATAGGTGCAAGAGACACTCCGAACTCTCACCTAAACCGCCACGGAATAACCCCACCGCCAGTCCCAAACAACAATTTCGAGATCAAGACCAGCTTGATTTCTCAGGTGGAGAACTCTCAATTCCACGGCATGAAGGATGAGGATCCTCTTAAGCACATGGACAAGTTCGACAGACTATGTGGCTTGCAAAAGATCAATGGAGTGTCTGAGGATGGGTTCAAGCTGCGGTTGTTTCCTTTCTCTCTAGGAGGGAAAGCTCAAGCATGGGAATCATCTCTCCCTCAAGGAACGGTTACCACCTGGGAGCAGTGCAAGCGAGCGTTCATAGCTAAATTCTTTCCCACTTCAAGGACAGCTAAGTTGCGGAATGACATCTCAGTTGAACAGCGAGACGTTCAGTGAAGCTTATGAAAGATTCAAAGGCTACCAGATGCAGTGCCCGCACCATGGATTCTCCAAGGAAAACTTGTTGAGCACCCTGTACAGAGGAGTCCTACCCGAATACAGAAAGCTGTTGGACACAGCAAGCAATGGCCACTTCATGGGCCAGGATGTCGAGGATGGTTTGCTTTTGGTTGAGAATATCGCAACAAGTGATAGCAACTACAATGAAGTGTATGACCGTTCTGACAGAGGGAACTCCATTCAAGAGGAGAAGCACAAGAGGGAGATCAAACTCCTCAATGTCAAACTTGATAGGCTGCTTTCTGGTCAGCAAAAGCAGGTGCACTTCATTTGTGAGGATGAAGTAGTTAACGAAGAAGAGGAAACACAGGTCGAGGAGGTGAACTATATCACGAACCAGGGTGGATACCAGAAAGGATTTATAAACTATAAGAACAATCCCAACCTCTCCTACCGGTCTACAAATGTGGAGAACCCACAAGACCAAGTGTACCCTCCTCAACAAACACAACAACAAGGCGGCCATCAAGTTGTCTACTACAAGCGTGGTTTCCCACCAAAAACATTTGGGGCACCACAACAAGGTTCTACACAGGCTCAGGCAGGCAGCAGTTCAGGACAAGATTCAGATACGAACAAACTGCTGCAACAGATTCTTCAGGGACAAGCTACTGGAGCTAGCGACCTGCACATCAAATTGGCAGAAATTCATAACAAAGTGGATGGTACACACTATGAGCTGACCAAGAAAATAGAAGAACGAAGCTCAAAAGTTAAGTACTTGGAGTCTCAGAGTAGCAGCAGCTCAAAAGGGATACTACCTGGAAAACCAATCCCCAACCCAAAGGAGTATGCCAAAGCTATCACGCTCAGAAGCGGCAAAGAACTCCCACCACCAGCGAAACCGATACAACTCAATGAGGACATTGATGTTCAAGAAGGGGGATTGCCAATGAAAATGATACTCCAGAACCGCAACTTGAGGAAAGAGCCCAAGCTGAGCAGAAGAATCAGAAAGAAGCCAGCAAGAAGAAGGAGAACACCTTTGTTCCACCTCCATACAAACCGAAACTTCCTTTCCCTTCTCGTTTCAAGAAGCAGCAATTGGAGAAGTTCAGAGCATTGTTTGATGAGGAGTTGAAGGAGATCGAAGTGAAAATGCCCTTGCTCGACGCTTTTATGCTGATTCCTCCTTACCAAAAGTTCTTGAAGGATGCTGTTCTGGAAAGAACGAAGGAAGCGCAGAGCATGATTGTTCTGTCTCATGAGTGTAGTGCGATCATCCAGAGGAAAGTGGTACAGAAGAAGTTGGGAGATCCGGGAAGTTTCACCCTGCCTTGTTCATTGGGACCCCTTGCGTTCAACAGTTGCCTTTGTGATCTAGGTGCCAGCGTCTCGCTAATGCCTTTGACAGTGGCCAAGAAGCTCAGTTTCGAGAAATACAAGGAATGCAAAATCTCCCTGGTCTTGGAAGATAGGACAATCAGACTTCCAGTGGGTATGCTTGAGGACATGCCCGTACGCATAGGAAACGTCGAGATACCGACAGATTTTGTGGTGCTTGAGATGGACGAAAAGCCCAAGGACCCTCTGATCCTGGGAAGACCGTTTTTGGCAACAGCTGGGGCAGTGATAGACTTTAAGAGGGGCAAGATTGAGCTGAACCTTGGGAAGGATTTCAAGCTGAAATTTGACATCAAAGACGTCATGAAAAAGCCCACAATCGAAGGACAGCTCTTCTGGGTTGAGACACTAGACCAGCTAGCAGACGAGTATCTTGAGGAACTTGCAGCAGAAGATCAGCTCCAGCTCACCTTGACCAAGGAACCTGATAAGAAGTGCTACTCGAACACTGTACAACTAGAGTACGCTAGGCTCCTCGACTCACACCCCATCCAGACTGAGGAATCACCTGTCGAAGATATCAGAGAAGGTCAGAACTTGGTAGTTGAGTTGAATCAGTTGGAAACTGTTGAGGAAAGAGCAGTTGAGCAACCGCTTGATGATGATTGGAGTGAGCTCAAAGCCCCAAAGGTGGACCTTAAGACTTTACCCCAAGGGCTAAGGTACGCCTTTCTAGGACCCAATTCTACCTATCCAGTTATCGTAAACCAAAACCTCACCCCCGATCAGCAAACCACCTTGCTTGTTGAGTTGCGGAAGTTCAGGAAAGCCATTGGTTACTCTCTTGAGGACATCAAGGGCATATCTCCTGAACTGTGCACTCACCGCATACATCTAGACAATGAGTCTAAAGGGTCCATTGAGCATCAGAGGAGGTTGAACCCTAATCTGAAGGAAGTGGTGAAGAAGGAAGTTCTCAAGTTGCTTGATGCTGGGGTGATTTACCCGATCAGTGACAGCACTTGGGTGTCTCCTGTTCACTGCGTCCCCAAGAAAGGGGGTATCACCGTCCTCAAGAACGATAAAAACGAGTTAATCCCTACCAGAACCATAACCGGTCACCGTATGTGCATTGATTACCGGAAGCTCAACTCGGCGACTAGGAAGGATCATTTTCCACTGCCCTTCATCGATCAGATGTTGGAGCGGTTGGCCAATCGTCCTTTCTATTGTTTCCTTGATGGGTATTCCGGATTCTTTCAAATACCCATACACCCAAATGACCAAGAAAAGACAACCTTTACCTGCCCCTATGGGACCTTTGCTTATAAGAGAATGCCCTTTGGCTTGTGCAATGCACCAGCCACTTTTCAAAGATGCATGACTTCAATATTTTCTGACCTGATTGAGGATATTGTTGAAGTTTTCATGGATGATTTCTCTGTCTACGATTGTTCTTTTGGTTCTTGTTTGTCCAACTTGTGCAGGGTGCTCAAGCGGTGCGAAGAACCCAACTTGGTCCTGAACTGGGAGAAATGCCACTTCATGGTGCAGGAAGGGATTGTACTAGGACACAAGATATCAGAGAGGGGAATAGAGGTTGATAAAGCTAAGATTGAGGTGATGGTTCAGTTAGCTCCACCCAAGACAGTTAAGGATATAAGAAGCTTCTTGGGTCATGCTGGGTTCTACAGGAGGTTCATCAAGGACTTCTCCAAGATTGCCAGGCCCTTGACTCGCCTGTTGTGCAAAGAAACAGACTTTCTGTTCGACGACGAATGCCTCAGAGCATTCAACTTGATCAAGGCGGCATTGGTATCTGCTCCCATTGTGCAAGCGCCGGACTGGAACCACCCCTTTGAGATTATGTGCGACGCTAGTGACTATGCAGTTGGCGCTGTGCTTGGGCAGAGAATTGATAAAAAGCTGCACGTTATCTATTACGCAAGCAGAACTCTGGACGATGCTCAAGGACGGTATGCTACAACTGAAAAGGAGCTTCTTGCTGTGGTTTTTGCCTTTGAGAAGTTCAGGAGTTACTTAGTGGGGTCAAAAGTCATTGTATACACAGATCACGCAGCACTGAGGCACCTCCTGGCAAAGAAGGAGACTAAACCGAGGCTCTTGAGGTGGATACTCCTACTCCAGGAGTTCGATTTAGAAATTCTGGACAAGAAGGGAGTAGAAAATGGTGTTGCCGACCATCTTTCAAGACTCAGAGTGGACGAACCGATAGCCATAGATGACTCACTTCCTGAGGAACAACTGCTGTTAGTCAAGACATTGAGCCAGAGTGTGCACTTTGCACGGAAGCTTGAGGAGATCAAAGCTGTGGAGGAGAAAGAGATACCCTGGTATGCGGACTTTGCCAACTACTTGGTTTGTGGTGAAATTCCTACAGATCGGAGCGCTTATCAGAGGAAGAAATTTTTCAGAGACATAGCCCATTACTTTTGGGATGAACCATACCTGTTCAAGCGAGGGTCAGATGGTCTGTTTAGAAGGTGTATTGCTCAAGAGGAAGTTGAAGGAATCCTACAACATTGCCACGGTTCCAGCTATGGAGGGCACTTTTCCACCTTCAAGACGGCCCAAAAGGTTCTACAAGCCGGTTTTTGGTGGCCTAGCTTGTTCAAAGACGTTCACAACTTCATCTTGAGGTGTGATCGATGCCAGCGAGAAGGTAACATCACCAGGAGAAATGAGATGCTCCAGAACCCGATTCTGGAGGTGGAGGTGTTTGATGTATGGGGTATAGACTTCATGGGGCCTTTCAAACCAACCTCCTATGGAAATGAATACATCCTAGTTGCTGTAGACTACGTGTCCAAGTGGGTAGAAGCAGTAGCTTGTCCGACTAACGATGCCAAAGCGGTAATCAAGCTGTTCAAGAACATCATTTTTCCTAGGTATGGTGTGCCCAGAGTAGTGATAAGCGATGGAGGCAGTCATTTCATTAACAAGGCGTTTGAAAACCTGCTCTCAAAGTATGGTGTGAAGCATAAGGTTGCTACACCATACCATCCTCAGACCAGTGGCCAGGTTGAGGTCTCGAACAAACAGATCAAGGGCATCCTCAGAACAATAGTTGGAGTGACCAAGAAAGACTGGGCAGCCAAACTTGATGATGCACTTTGGGCCTATAGAACAGCATATAAGACACCCATAGGGAGAACACCTTTCTCTCTCTTGTATGGGAAGTCTTGCCATTTGCCAGTTGAACTTGAGTACAAGGCACTTTGGGCAGTCAAGTTGCTGAACTATGACATAAGGACAGCCCAAGAAAAGAGAGAAATGGACCTACACGAGCTTGAGGAGATAAGGCTGGACGCATACGAGAGTTCCAAGATCTACAAGGAAAGGGCCAAAGTATTCCATGACAAAAAGATCTTGCCAAAGGTTTTCAAAGAGGGGGACAACGCCTTGCTCTTTAACTCTCGACTCAAGTTGTTCCCAGGAAAGCTCAAGTCGAGATGGTCTGGTCCATTTAAGATCAAGGAGGTCTTGCCTTACGGAGCTGTCACATTGTTCAACCACAATGGGGGAGAGTTCACAGTGAATGGTCAGAGGCTGAAACTTTACCTAGGCCATGAAACACCAGGAGAAGGAGTTTCAACTCCACTCCACGACCCTCCCTCAGCCTAAAAGGTTTGAGAGGTCAAGCTATGAGACCTAAAACAAGCTCACTTGGGAGGAAGTCCCATGTCTATCAATGTACATATTTTTTAAAAAATTTTATCTCTACTTGTTTTACTGTCTTGCCTACAGGTCGAGTAATTTAAGTGAGGACTTGGTCAATCAGCAACCATGCTTGGCGAACTTGCCCAAGTCATATGAGAGCAACGGTTTTGGGAGACGGTTTTTACCGGTCCCTTAACCGTTGCCAGGTGGGCCCATTTTTACTCTGACTTAAAGCCCATTAGTGATTTTCGAGTTAATGATTTAAACTGTTTTTATTAAGTAGATCGTGGGAGAGAGAGAGAGTTGAGGGGCGGTTTTCGAAGGATGGGACGGTTTTGATTGGACAGTTCCAGTTTAATCCTGGCCGTCCGATTTACTTTCCCTACCCTCTTTCCTACTTTACTCGTTTTAAACTTGCAAAATCCCTAATCTCTCTCTCTCACGACTTCCTATCTCCTTCTTTCAAAATTTCCTTTTGCATTCTTTTCTCTCTAAGTTCCCGCACCTTGCTCACCACTTTCATCTCGATCTCTCTTTTCCAATCCTCAAACGGTAATTTTGCTTAGCTTTGAGAAGAGTTTTCGATTTGATTTTCGTTTCTTAGAGGTGTTTAGGGTGCAAATTTGTTGTTGCTCGTGAGAGAGAAAGTTTAGGTTGTTCTCGAAAACCGTTTGCATGTGCCTTTTGCTTGTTGTTTCTCGAAATATTTGAGTAGAATCTGCGGTTTATAAGTTCATCTTTGCTTGAATTGATCTATTGCCCGTTTTTAAGCCAAAATTTGATAAAATTTTCTCTTGATCAATTTGGATGTCTCGGATTTAGCAAAATTCTCATTGGCTTGTGAGTTTTAAATTGTCTTGTAGGAAATGGCAAACACAAGAGGAAAACTCGCAAAGACAGCCACCGAGAAAGCTCAGGGCAAGAAGCCGGCGGTCGAGGACGGTGAGGGAAGTAACCGAAAAACTCCCGGCTCAACCCGCATCCGCGCAAAGGAGTATCGCGCAATGTTCCGACAGATGACCTTCGTTGGGACGAGATACCCGGACCAGGAGGCAATGGAGAGTTTGGGGATCCTTGAGGATTGCAAGGAGATGTTCGGCATGATGGAACTCGACAAATTCATGTCGATGACTTATCCGACCTACAAGCAGCACACAATTGACTTCCTCTCATCCCTGAAAGTCCACTACTACGAGCCTGACGAAGTGACGCCGGAAGGAGAAGGAAGCGGCTTCATCACTTTCATGCTCAAGAAGGAGAAGTACCGTCTGACCTTTACCGACCTCGAGGACATCTACGGATTTCCCCACAAGGACGGGAGGACACTGACCACGACGATCACCAAAGAGGAGAATGATGGCCTCTGGGACACAATAGCGAGCGGCAGGTTCAAATCGAGCACAACAAAGAGCGCGCAAATAAGGAATCCTGTCCTGCGCTATGTCCACAAGGCGTTATCCCACACCTTCTACGCGCGGAGAGACACGAGCAACGTTACCGAGAAGGAACTGGAATTGATCAACTCGGGCATTGAGTACTCTTTGGTTGTCATGAGCAACGGCAAGGCGATGGCTGGAGACAATTCTAACTCCAGCTTGGTCACGCACTTGATGAAGAGCTTCCTGGCATACAAAGATTGGGCAGTCACTTTGGACAAGATGGGAAAGGCACGGGTTGGGCAGGTTAGCGTTGGAGGGATCATCACACCAATTCTAGTTCACTGTGGGGTCGAATTAGGAGAACCGGACTTCCCGCCTCTATCTATGAACCTTGCCTACCTGCGCAAAATCCACTTCCTCAGCGCCGACGAGGTAGAAGGGAAGTATATCTACAACTATGCCCACCACGACTTCCCCATAGCTCACACACTCCTGCCCAACGAACCTCTGACAGCCATTGAAGTGAAGGGCAACATCGAGTTCCTTCTTCCCTACGACGCGCTCTACGATCCGACCCCTGGAGCACAACAGCCGACATACTCACATGATGAGCCGATGCACATAGGAGAGGAAGCCGCCGACTCAGACCAAGACGAACTTCCCGACGAGTACCAAGCCGGCGAATACAACTTTGAGCCATATCACGCCACCGGGAAGAACGTTGCCTTGAACGCTGCCCACGAGCACATCAACTTGCTGCAGCAATGGAGCAAGTGGCAGGACAAGACGATCAAGAAGCTGCTCAAGACGGTCAGGAAATTGTCTGCGCAGCTCAGGAACATTGCCCCTTGCACTCCCCCGCCGCAAGAAAGCTTCTCAGACTGCGAGATCAACCGCGACGCTCAAGATCCACCACACGCAGTTCCCTCAGCCGGAGCCGCTCAGTCGGCTCCGAACAAGAGGAAAGCCTCGCGATCTCCATCTCTCGCACACTCCTCGGATGAACTCATCTCATCCGACTCTCCTGAAATATAGTCGGTACATCTCCAAACCTTGTACATATGTTGCATATTTTGTTTTTGCTTTCTTCTTGCATTTTGTTTCATTTTATCTGTTGCATTGAGCTCAAACCCGCATCTCTTTCACACGGAGACCGTGTGATTTAAGTGTGGGGGAGGGGTCAATGGCACTTGTGTCTCATGCATTTGCATCATATAGAAAATCATATAAAATTTTCAAAAAATTGCATGTTCAAAAAAAAAAAAAAAAAAAAAAAAAAAAAAAAAACAAAACAGAGAATATAGTTGCATTCATTTTAGTTCGCGTTTTGTGCATTACCTGGTTAAGTTGAACAGTTGAATTGCGGGATTAGCTCAATGACCTAGTTCTAAGTTCTTTGGCGCATGTGTTTGAGCTTGAAGTTAAGATAGAACCGCATCATTTGAGCGCATCTTGATCATCTTGGCAAAACCGAATGCATTGTTGCGATTTGAATCCACTCCTTGCTTATTAGAACCTGAACTTGACTTTTAATTATCATTCTCATGCTTGTTGATGTTTGCTCATGGATTATACATACTTGGGTCATCTTTTGCATACTATTCGTCCTTCTTTGTTGATCCAAGTAGCACTCCCACCCTGAACCGAACCCTTCTTTTGAGCCATCCATTATTCTTGTGTGATTGTGAGTTTTTTTTTTTTTTTTTTTTTTTTTTTATATTGTGGAAGCTTGGCATAAAGTGTTAGGCTTAGACCGACAAGGATAGGTGATCATGTAGACTCTAGTCCACGCTTTTTGGACTAGACTAGGCTAGGTTGAGGTTTTGGGAATTCATATCGGGTTGGGAATGTTGAAAAGGAAAAAGAGTCTTGAGCAAAAGAAAGAAGTCAGCTAGAGTAAGTTATTTTGTAAGAGCTTGGTCTTATTGAGCAAAAGTTAGCCCGCATCATAAGTTTTTTTTTTAAAAAAAAAAAAAAAAAAAAAGAGAAAAGATGGGTTAGGGCAGAAGAAAAGAAAAATGTTAGACCAAGTCTCGAAACTTCAGGCAAAAGCCTTTGAAAATCTCTTAGCTGACCAAAGAAAAGACTCTCGAGGAAAGTGAGTAAAAAGAAAGTCAAGGGAAAAAGGCTAGAAATAAGGAGGCTTTGAGTTGTACTTAATTTGGGGTTTAGGATCCAGTTTAGATGCAAAGGGTAGATGATCATTTGTCCTTGTATGCATCAGTTGGTCCTAGCCTTTAGCATTATTCCGAAGCTCTTCCATGCTGTTTTGAGAGAACCCATTTCCTGGTTATCCTTGACTTGAGCGCATCTGCATCATTCTCGCTCTATCTCTTCCTTAACCAAATGAGCACATTTGACATGCATGAGTTTTGATCCACGGATACATGCTTTAACTGAATGTTAAAAGGAGTGGAGGATTTGAATGCATGTTTAGGTCGAGCTAGTTATCTATGATTGCAATTGAGTGGTGCGGCTAAGTTTTTTTTTGAAAAAGAAAACCTCACTTGCGCTTTAGACCTTGAAACTAGGTTGTTGATCTGATTTCTCTTATCGGCTTTCTCTTGACCAGTTTGCTCAAGTCAGCATTCTCGCCTTTGGTTTCTGCTTGCTTGAGGGCAAGCAAGGACTAAGTGTGGGGGTGTTGATATGCTCCGCATTTGCATGCATTTAGCATATTGATTTACTCATGTTTGTGTATAATCGAGTCTCATTTCATTGCACTTAGTGTGGATTTTATCCACTTAGGAGCATTTAGTTCTTAGGAAAGCATTTCGCATATCCATTGCATTTGAAGTATGTTTCGCAGGTTAAAGGAGCCTTAAGAAGCTCAGACGATGGGACGTGGTGACCGGAGACAGATGGGAAGCAGATCAGAGCTAAGGTGCTTTCAAGGAGAGGAGCAAAACAGAGGACTTGGGCAGCAGAAACAGAGGACTTGAGGAGCCAGCCCAAGACCCGAAGGACAAGAAAGTCAAGGCACGCGGCGTTGACCAAGGGGCCCCTTCCCAATTACTATATAAACTCTTAAGACCTAGTTTTAGGCATCAGATCTGAGGTTATCTTTAATTTCATCATTGTAAACCGACTTCTCTCTCTCTAAGAACAAAAACATCTTTGTTTCAAGAAGATCTTTGTTGAATCTTTCAAGTTTAAGAAGTAATTAAGTTTTTAATCTTGTTTCAGCTTGATTGAATCCTTTTTCTTCTTCTTTGCTTACGGTTTTGGCATGAGTAGTGAGTAGTCTTCCTTGAGGTTTCAAGGGTGAGTTAGGGAAAGGTTTAGCTTTTGTTCTTGTGGTTTTTCTTCCTTTATGCTTGCTCAGTTCGCTTTCTACACTAGGGGTCTCAATACCTTAGCTCTTATCTGATCAATAAGAGTCAAGCATATAGACCTTCCTCACCCAGAAGGTGCTTGCGAAAATGTCTAAGAGAATTAGTGTAGAGAGAAATGTTCCCAACCCAAGGTATTGTTTGCTTGGGGTGTTTCTCATGGGATTAAAGGCTAGGACTTGATAAAGCTTGCTGCCTTAAGTTCACCAGCGGGAGTTGGCTTTGGGCTTATCTCAGCAAAGCGACTTGACCACGTAAGTGGCTAGTTTACCATCAGCCTTGCATAAAATGTTAATTTTGCTTGCTCTGGGATAAATCCCTTGAACAGAAGCGACCTTGACCGAGGATACTCACCCAAGACGCCTCTTTTATCATATTAACCTTCAAAGTTTGCATCTTTACACATCCATTTAGCTTTACAATCATCAAAGTTCTTATCTTTAGTCTCTTTATACATTAAAAACCCGATTTCACTTGAAGCTTAGCTTCTCTTTGCATTCCTTTCGCTCAAACTTCCATTTGGTTCGATATCTCAAGTACTACAACGGTCGAAATAGTGGGCTTGAGTAGTTGACACACGCTAAAGCCTGTTATCAGAAGTCAATAAAGATCCATTGTTTTTTCAAGAGAGGGCCATATTATGTCCCACAAACGACGATGTAGACATGATAAATCAGCTTATGCTACGTAAAATGTGCGGTAAGTTTCAATGTCGACAACTTGATGTTCCAAATTCTATATAATTCAATATCGATATTTATGATGTATTTTTCATATAATATATTTATTAAATCCATCTAAGATAATGTGTGACACTATGTATTTTGCAGGGGAAGAACGAATATATTTGAGTGCTGATAGCATAGATCCAATGGATACAGCAGCAAGGAACAATCCAATTTACACTCCAGATTTTTTAAACGCTATCAAGGTACCAGGTCTACCAAGGCATTTACTTTGCCTCAAAATAGGAACTCCAATTATGTTGCTAAGAAACATAGTCTCCAAGGGTGGTTTATGCAATGGTACAAGACTACAAGTAACACAGATGGCTGATCATGTTTTAGAAGCAAGGGTTATAACAGGAGATCGTGTTGGTGACAAAGTATTGATCCCCAAAAATTGTCATATCTCCTACTGATTTAAAATTACCATTTAGAATGCGACGGAGACAATTTCCTATTGTTGTTGCCTTTGCTATGACCATCAACAAGAGTCAGGGTCAGTCACTCAAGCAAGTTGGTCTTTATCTCCCAAGACCTGTATTCTCACATGGTCAACTGTATGTAGCACTATCGAGAGTTACATCGAAGAAGGGTCTTAAAATCTTGATCGTCGACAAAGAAGGGAGGCCCCAGAAAAAAACAACCAATGTTGTGTTCAAAGAAGTTTTCCAGAATTTAGGCGTCTGAGTTTTTGGTGTGAATTTTGTGGACTGTTCAATCACAATTGTTATTTTAAGTTGTTCTATCAGTTTTAATTGAAACTTTTTTGAAAACATTTTCAAAAACTTTTGAAAACTTTTGAAGGTTAACCCTCCGGGTCAGAACCGGAGTGGCTTTAACCTCCGCTCTGATACCAATTTGTAACACCCGTATTCCTCATACGCAAACCACATTCTCTTAAAAACCATTCTTATTAAAATATCTTAAATCATCCAACAAAAACCTTATGAAAATCAACTGTCAAGTGAAAATATTATTGGATAAAACTAAATAAAACCCGATCCCAAAATAACACCAAGAACCAAGACAAGCTTGAGCAACTACTCGACATTTCCATCATCACCTGAAAAGGGGAAAAAAGGGGGGATGAGTAAAGAATTACTCAGTGAGGAGATCATTCCTGCCCACCGAAACATAATAAACATTTCTACGATTATATCACAATCAACAAAACATATAAACTTAAACACAAGCATTCAACTATCATGTAACACAATTTTCGGTCAAATAAACAACTTAATAATCATTCCAAGTTCATCCATCTCTTTTCGATGGTGCACTATCCTCGTGATAGCCATAGAACCTCATGCTGTGGAGGCTGGCCGTAGCTCAGACACTCCCATACCGGGCTCGTCAGCCGTTCATGACCTGCATGTAACCCGTCGGCCCATCACAGTCCAGTTTCTTCCTCTCATAATTCATGCAATAACTCATTCATCTCATATCATATCATCACATCCAATTTGTAATATTCCACCATATCATATCATTAACAGTTCATATCATATCAATACATATTATCACAGAACCTAAGTCTAACAATCATATCTAAGCCTACATGCCATGCATCTTGCAATATAATAGAAGAAATATGAACTATGTTCCACAGATCACACCCTCATCTGAATTTGGCTAAAAAAAAACGGATTGAAACTGTTTTCGGTAAACTGAACCTGAAACTTGCGGAACAAGAAAACAGATTCAGGTTTGAACAGAAACAGTCTTTCTTGACCAACAAGACAGTCACGTGGAAGTGGGAATTTACCTCCTATAGTAACAACGTCAACCCCTTTGACTTCCTTGACACTTCCTCTATCTGTAACTAGCACCAATCTGTTCTAAATCGTTTAGGTATGACTGGAATCCTTCTCCCAAACACTCAAGCAGAAACTGGAAACAAAACTGGAAAACTAAGATTTTTCTGGAAACAGAAACAGAGAATTTCCGTGAACTTCCGAGTTGATTTGCGGGTGAAATATACCTCTGATTTGATAAATGAAAGAATATCTGAAAAGTTGGGTTCGAGATCTTCAAAACCGTATGTAGATCGACTCCTGGTGTCTTACGGATCGACGGGAAATTGCTTCACAAACCTCAACTAGAATCTGGAAAAACGACTTTGAAATCTTAAAACAGATCTGACGTCTCAACGTAAAATAGCTATAAATCTCTGAATATAACTCTGATTACCGTGATCTCGGATTTTTTGGAAAGCTGAGAAGACGATCTTTCCGGTGCTACCAAAACCAGCTTCTGAAACCTTACGAAGCGTCTGGAAATTTCCCCGTAAGTTCCGTTTCTGATTCTGGTTTTTCTCCCTTCTCCTTCTTCCTCACTTCCCCACAGGTTTGTGTCTTCTCCGATAACACCCAAAAGCTAGCACGATTTTGATGGATTAAACTGAGAATTCGCTGCTGCTCTAGAGTTCTCAAAGCTCTCTCACGTTTTTCTAAAGCGGCTATGAAGAGGGAGATACTTACATGCATATATATACACACTTATTCACATAGGGTTTTTATTGGGCTTTAGTTGGCCCAATCTGGGTCTCACGATATTCACAGACAAGGAGCACAAAAAGGCCAAACATTGATCATTAGCAAGAAAATCAGAAGGGAAACAAGTAACTACCAAGAGCATATATGATAATCCTTTCCACTTCACGAGATACTGCTTCACACAAACTTGCTTTGGTGCGGCTTCGGAGGAATCTTCTTCATTAGACAATGTAGGACGCATTTAGAATCCCGTTAGAAGCTGCATAAATTGGAAGCAAAGCTTAAAGCTTGCGATTTTGCAGATTAAGAAGAAACAGAGAAATTGCTTCGCTGAAGAAACTGGGTGAGTTAAAGTCGTTAACCTGCGTTTTATGAAGCAGGTGGAGATCGATTTCTCATTTTCTCGGGTCTGATCTGTAGGTGATATAACCATAAGTAATATCAAGGTTTTCTAATTACGCAGAATAGAAGAAGAAGTTAAATGTCCTTTTCTTTTGGCTTCAACGAAGAAATCAGAGAT
Organism: Erythrophleum ivorense; assembly: GCA_026724425.1. Classification (NCBI taxonomy): domain Eukaryota; kingdom Viridiplantae; phylum Streptophyta; class Magnoliopsida; order Fabales; family Fabaceae; genus Erythrophleum; species Erythrophleum ivorense. The sequence goes on along the minus strand of JAIUCV010000066.1, from coordinate 7,924,026 downwards.
GAGTTTTGTCAAAGGATTACCTGGGTTATGCAAATCAGGAGGAGCTTGATTCTTCTAGCTTCTCGGCTGGAGAAAGACAAAAAATTAGAAGCAGAGTTTACAGACTTTGAGTTTTGCAATTGAGAAGAAAGGTTGTGAATTCAGTGCTATCGTGTGTGGTGTGAATCAAGCCACATGTTCTCAATTTCTTTTTGCCAGCCAACTTTTTATATTCATTTGTCATCCATATTCATTAGAAAGTTATTTAAAATTTATAAAAGGTGGCATGGGACTTCGAGTATCCGTTCGAATTTGATCGGTTTAATCAGTTTCCGGGATCAAGGTCGGGTTGGCATTCTCGAGTTTGCTTCGGTTCTTAGGTGTACGGGTTGATTAAGTTTTACGGATAGAATAATTTTATTTTACAGGTTGAATATGTTTATTTTCGGATAAAATAATTTTAGCTAAAGTGGTTCAATAATTTGCGACGTAAGATCGAATAATATTCTTTCACATATCGATAGTTGTCTTTCACGACCCGGATCAGGGAGTTAGATAACTCCATGTCTCATGTTCCTTTTTACCAGTTTTTATGTTTTACGGTCTTAATATTCAACAATTTTGTTTACATTCATGTTTTATTATAGATTATGAATTCTTTTTTAATGATTAAAGTATATTACTAAATTTAGTACAACAGTGCAAAACATACATTATCACTAAGTGAATCGACGACCAACTCTATTTCGTTAACTATTAAATCATAAGCTAGTCACCACATTAATCTAATTATAATCTATAAACTTTAGAAATCTTACTAATTTCTTCTTGCAAACAACAAAAAAACTATATTAATTCTTTATAAGTTTTGAAAAACCATTTTCCCCGCACATTGTGCGAGTTAAATCCTAGTTAAAAATATTATTTCAACAAGCTTAAACGGTACCGTGTCGTGGACCCCGCAAAAGATTGATCCTTTGTGGAAGGTCGGGACCGACGTCGTTCTAACAATCTCAGCCGTTCATCTCAAATTGGTATCTCCGCACGTGCCTTGGGCTGTTGGTGCCACTCTCCTTTCCCAGTTTTATTACGGATTTGCCTTCCTAATTCAATTTTGTTCCTTCATTTGCCTTCTATTTCAGCTGTTTGATTTCGCCGACAAATACAGAGGAAAATACGACAGCAGTATCACCATTGCTCTGAAATACTACCGATCCGTCAGCGGTTACAATGTAAGAACCGATAATCTGAGATTGAAGAAGGCCTTAAACCGTTGTCTAATGTCTGAAATTGGTATTTAATCCAACTATCAGGATGAGTTACTTTGGGCAGCTGCGTGGCTATACCAAGCTTCGAACAACGAATTCTACTTGGACTACTTGGGTCGTAACGGTGACTCCATGCGGTGGAACCGGTTGGTTCATGACCGAGTTCGGTTGGGACGTTAAGTTAACCCATTTTTGAATTTTGTTGTTAACCGGTTTGATATGATAATATTGGTTTTGATTCTAAACCGGTTTATTTTTTCTTTCTTTGGTTGCCAGTTTTTGATGCAAAGCAAGGCAGAGCAGGACGTCACAAGCCAGAGTGTTTCAGAGGTTTCAACAGAAAGCTGGTTCCTTTTATGTGGTTTGATTCTCAGACAGCAATGGAACAACGTGCGCTTCTTGGTGTTCTTGCTCGTCTCAGCAGTGGACATTCCGGTTACAGTCAGCTTCTTCCAGGCTCGTGTCTGTCTGAGAAGAATACAAAGCATTATGATTTTACCCTGAGAAAGAAGTGTGGAACTCAAAAATAGTTTGATTTTCTTGTCCTCTGTCCTTGCAGTGGTTCCTGCTCCTATTGTCCGAAGACCAATGCTTATTCGTAAACCAAGAGTGACTACTCCGGTCTGAGGTATGGACTTGTGTTGGTCTTTTTTCTACATGTGTATCTCTTGAATTTCTATTGAACAGAGACTTGACTCTGTTGATTATTTGTGCAGCTTCTGGTCCAGTGGCTATAGTACAGAAGATGACAGGTTCATGGGTTTCAAAGGGAAGGACTTACTACGGATACTCAACAACTGTAGTTAGCAAATCGCCAAGAGCTCTGAAAAGTCTGGGGACTCTTGAGATCAGGAAGCTTCATTCGGTTTACCTTCGTGGATGCCTTCATTGCAATCCGGAAAATCCCTAGAGTTCGTCTACATTCTCTCAACAACTCCCGCAAATGTACCGGTTTTAAGCTACACTTTGGCTTGACCAGACAAACAACTTCAAAGGATCAAAAGAGATGTGTATAGGTCGTGAGAAGAAGAAGAAGAAAGTGTTGGTTTTTCCATAAAAAGGGTGAAAGAAGGGTGAAAGAAAGGTGCGAAGAGATGGTGAAGACTCTTCAAGAAAATCTACGAAGAGTGAAAAGCCCTCATTCTCTTAATAAAAGAATAATAAATTTTTTTGAGTGTATGGAAATGCAATTGGTTACTATGTGCTTCTAGAATGGAAGAACAAGGGGAATGTTTTGAGATAATCAAATACACTGGTCCACATACTTGTTGTCCTGAAGATGAGAGATTGAACGTGTGGTCAAGGTACAACCCACAGTATCAGTTGCAGAGTTAAAGAAATTGTGGAAAACCCAACTTGGATTTGAGCTTCAAACTTCCGAGATGCGTGAGGGGAAAGTGGAAGTAATCTGCAGAGTATAGGGAGATGAGACTGAGAGTTTCAGAGTCATACCAAAGTTAATGTCTGCGTTTCAGTCTCGTGGACTGGCAATACGATGTGTTTCCTAATCCAAAGTTTGCTGCCTTCTGTGGCCTCTTTTGGACATTTTCACAGCCTATCAAAGGGTTTCCACACTGTAGGCCTCTGGTCGTAGTGGACACAAGAAACTTGAAGAGATAATTTGATTCCTACACGAATGAGATCAAAGAGAAGAATCCAGAAGCAGCAGGGAAATGGTTGGATCAATTCCCTGCACATAAGTGGGCTCTGGCTCATGAGTCATGACAATGGTGGTCTCAGATACAGACTCATGGAGATTGATACAAAAGCTCTGTTTACAGTTTTAAGAGGCTTCTTGTATCATAGAGCTGCATTGTCAGGGATGGTTGTGCTTATGTTTGATGAGCTGAGAGACGCTGTTGGCGAGTCTTTTACACGTAGCCGTGATTCTCTTAGCCGCGGGGATGCATACACCAAACCTGTCATGGACAAGCTTGAAGAGTTCATGAAAGATTATGATGCTTATGTTATGACGCCGTTAGAGAATGACGCATTTGAGGAACATTGGATTGTTCAGTTGAATGACTCGATATGCTCGTGTGGGGAGTTTCAAGAAGACAAGTTCCCATGTATGCACGCTCTAGCTGTCTGCGGTAAGTTGAAACGGAAGCTTCCGGAGTTCCGACGTTGTTTCCTCCTAAAGTAACAGGTAAGTGGCCAGCACAAAACAAATCCTCTCACTGGTAATAAGAAGAAGAGCTGAAAGTTAAGAGAGATTTGAACTTAGGATTCTCCCTGGTTTATGTAAATGATGTCCTGTTTCTGTAATGTCTTTGGAGTTTTGGGCAGTTGCTTGTGGCAGGAGGTGGAATGTATGTGGAAGTGTTCAACAGAGGAGTGATTCCGTTGGCTTACAGCATAAGAAGAACAAAGCTGGAGAAACCAAACACTTACTTGGATGGGATCTACCTGAATCAATCACTCCACTCGTGACCGTTCTCACTGCTGATGACGACATTATCCGATCTTCTTCCTTCAAGATCAAGAAGAGAAAGTACAACTGAAGAGAGTACCATCAACATTTGTCTGTAATGTATGTTACCAAAGTTAATTTAAATCTGTCTTTATTTGGTTCTGTTTCTGTGCATCTTTCTTTATGAATTGCTATGTTGTAAGAGACCTTGCAAGCAAGAAATGTGAATCATTTTCTACCTTTCCATTATAAAATAATCAAACATTGACACATACAAATGTATAGTATTATTGTCTATTGATCTTGTGTGATGTGTGTGTGTGTTCAATCTTCTTTGTTGACAAAACAAACAGTTCTTTGTTGACAAAACAAACAGGACAACGTATCAAACCATTCTCATTTATGTAATGTATATTCTGTTTTTTTCATCTCTGTTTCTTTCGACCAAAAAGTAAATCCACATCTGTGTTACAGAGCGTGGGAATTAAATACAAAATTTGAGAAGCATTCATATTTGCTTTTGCAACAAAAAAATTTCTAAACTCTAAACCTTCACACATTAAAACCAGTCAAAGCTTCATCAGTCTTCTGTACCTGAAACAACCAAATTTTTTTTTATATAAATAATTATTATCAATGCGGGAGTTCTCAAAAAGAAATCAAGAATATTAAATCATAAATAATCGTCCAACGATAAACCAATAACCAATAAAACCAATAAAGAATAAGCAACCTAAACACCAGGTTTGCTACATTATTAAAATAAAGACTAACACCCGAAGAATTAGGAATTCCTTGTCAACCACAACAATAAAGCCAGAATCAAATTCCTAATCTCATCATCCTCTTCTCTCGGTCTCTTTCCGCGGAAGAACATTGTTGTTACCTGCATCACATTGGAATAGAGATGCGTAAGTATTATCATAAATACTTAGTGAGTGGAACATCCTGCCTACAGGCCAAGTACGTCAAACACCAGACAATACATCAACAATAATCAACAATAATCCACAACAAGAACAATGCTCGCAACAACAACTCCCTGTCAGGAAACACCCACGTTTCCTGACACCCAGGTCGGTGTCGATCGACGCCAGCCTTCTGAGTGTCGATCGACACTCATCGAGTGTCGATCGACACCAGCTCGACGCCCAGACACCAGAAGCTACGAAAATCTCATAAACACACAGATTCGTGGGATTCAACTCCCACATCGATCAAACAACAATAAAACTCTACCTTAACTCATGAACAACTCGAAAAACTCATCAATAGCTCGAAATCAAACTCCAATGATTAACGGACCTACCGTCACGCACTCACCTTGAAAAGGGATTGAAAGGAAGGAAAGGAGAAGAACAACAACCACAAGCCTCAGAAACTCCACAAAACTCCTCCAAACTCTCAAAATCACCTCTGGAACTTCCTTTTCTCGAAAAAGTGACTTCTCCACGCGGCCACGAGCTTTTTATTCGAGAAATAGGTTTTCCACGCCCTAAACCACACAAAACCAGCCGACTTGAATCGAACAGGTCGATTTCTCAATAACCGGTGTCGATCGACACCCTTCCTTGGTGTCGGTCGACACCCCTCGACCAAACCAACTCAAACCAAAATCGCACGCGCAATCGACTTAAACCGGAAATTGATTTCTCAAACCGGTGTCGATCGACACACCCTTTGGTGTCGATCGACACTAAGCATTCAGAAGCTTTTCACACATTTTCTTCGAGATAAATGAACCTTAGACCAACTGTACAACAATCAAACAAGAACATGTACAATCAATCCTCGATTCGTACCTCAAAGAGCGTGTGTAATCGACTCCCGAACCCCTAATGTCGTCCGATACCAACTAAAACACAACTTTCTGGTTCGCGGATGTTACAATTCTCCCCCACTAAACTGGATTCGTCCTCGAATCCCAACACAAACGTCTCTCAAAGACCTCAAAAACCCACATTTTCAGTCCTATGTTATACGCATGTTTCCAAGATATTATTACTCTCAATACCGTAAGCCACCGTCACGATATCTATATTGCGGCCCACCGCCACAATATCCATGCTGCGGCCCACCGCCACAGTATCCAAACCGTGACCCACCGTCACGAAAACAACCCATATCGAGGTAGCGACCCCCAATATAAGTCTGTCGGGCACCCACCGTCCCAACAAAAGTAGACCCACCGTCTACTCTAAAGGCCCCCCGCCTCTAGATAAAACGAGTAATAACACTGAAACGCGTACCAACATATGACTAAAAACTTTCAATGACCCCACCGGCGGCAAAAGAAACTTGTAACATCCAAAACGCGAAACCAAAATATGAGGCAAAACTCCATCTCATATAACTCCAAAAATGTATATCGTACAACAAAACGAAAATACATATAACCAAAACCAACAACAACAAACCATAAACAAGACTAGAACCACTAAGATGAAGAAGCTCACTCCACAGCCTGCTTGTCGAACCACTTTCAGAACTTCAGCTTCATCTTTGCCTCTGGCTCCCAAGTCTGCTCCTCTGTGCCACTATAGTCCCACAAGACTCTCAACAATGGCACTCTCTTGTTCCGCAGAACCTTGACTTTCCTCTCAAGAATCCTCACAGGAACCGCCGGAACTGTCATATATGGCTGAAGATCCTCTGGAATCTCTGCCACTTAACTCCTCTGAAGGATGCAAACACCTCCTCAACATAGACACATGAAACACCTTATGAAAGGCGCTCATAATCGGTGGCAACTCCAACCGATAAGCCACTGGCCCAACTCGCTCCACCACTGGAAACGGACCCATAAAACGCGGACTGAGCTTGTTCTCTGCTATGGACCTGTTAGGGCCCCTCAACATAGCCATCTTGAGATAAACTTTATCTCCCACCTGAAACTCAAGCTCACGACGCCGCCTATCTGCATAACTCTTCTGTCTATCCTGAGCCTCCTTCATGTTCAATCTCAAGACACGGATCTTCTCCGTCGTCTCCTGAACAAAAGTAGCTCCAAACATGCTGCGCTCCCCCACTTGGGTCCAGCATAACGGTGTCCTGCATGGCCTCCCTTACAAAGCCTCATAAGGAGCCATGCCAATACTAGACTGAAAACTGTTATTATAAGCAAACTCTGCCAAACACAGATGATCAGCCCAATGACCACCCCAATCCAGTACACACATCCTCAGCAGATCCTCCAAAGTCTGAATAGTCCTCTCTGACTGCCCATCTGTCTGCGGATGATACGCTGTACTCATATGCACCTTAGTGCCCATCTCAGTCTGAAATGCCCTCCAAAACTCTGAAGCAAACCTCGGATCTCTATCCGACACAATACTGGCTGGCACTCCATGCAGCCTCACAATCTCTCGCACAAACTTTCTAGCCAAAACAGTCGCTCCATCTGTCTTCTTGATGGCCAAGAAATGTGCTGATTTGGTCAAGCGATCCACAATGAATGACCCAAATAGCATCAAAAGTCTGTGAGATAGGCAATCCCACAACAAAATCCATAGTGATCATATCCCACTTCCACTCTGGAATGGGTAAACTCTGCAAAAGACCACTAGGCACCTGATGCTCTGCCTTGACCAAAGAACAAGTGTTGCACCTCGCAACCCAATCTGCCACATCCCTCTTCATCCCAACCCAATGATAATACCGTTTGAGGTCACGGTACATCTTGGTCACACCCGGATGAATCGAAAACTTGCTCGAATGAGCCTCTCTCAAAACCTCCTGCCTCAACTCCACATCCTTAGGCACACAAACTCGCCCACGAACCAAGATAGTCCCATTCGAAGAGACCTGATACTCAGAACCAACCGCTTGCGAAGCATCGATCAAACCCTGATCACTCTGCTGCGCCACTCTGATCCTACTGAGTAAGCCTGCCTAATCAGCTACCTCCAAACCCAAAGGCTCCTCTGAAATAGCACACAGCCGCAATGTACTAATCTCGCTGACTAACGCCTCAACACCACGCTCTCTATCTGAATCAACCCTCCGTCGACTCAAAGCATCTGCCACCAAATTGGCGTTGCCCGGATGATAAACAATATCCAGATCATAGTCTGCCAGAAACTCCACCCAACGCGTCTGCCTCGCATTCAGCAAAGGCTGAGTAAAGATATGCTGTAGACTCTTGTGGTCTGTAAAGATCTGCACTCTACCACCATAAAGATAAGACCTCCAAATCTTGAGCGCAAAAACCACTGCTCCCAACTCAAGATCATGTGTAGGACGGTTGCGCTTACTGCCCTGCAACTGCCTCGAAGCATAGGCAATCACTCTGCCTCCTGCATTAAAACACAACCAAGTCCAACACCTGAAGCATCTGTGTACACTACATAAGGTTTCCCCGGATCGGGTAATGCCAAAACTGGTGTACTAGTCAACATCTCATTGAGCTTCCCAAAGCTCTCCTCGCACTCAGGCCACCACACAAACGGCACATCCTTGCCAGTCAATCTCGTCATCGGCTGAGACATACTCGCAAACCCCTTGACGAACCTCCTGTAGTAGCCTGCTAAACCCAAAAAACTCCTGATCTCGGTAGCACTACTCGGTCTAGGCCAATCGGTCTAGGCCAATCTCTGATAGCCTCAATCTTAGCCGGATCCACGGAAACTCCCTCTGCAGAAACAATGTGACCAAGAAAACCCATCTCTCGCTGCCAAAAGCTGCACTTGCTCAACTTAGCAAAAAGCTTCTGCTCCCGAAGCTTCTCCAAAACAAGCCTCAAATGAGTCGCATGCTCCTCTGGACTCCTCAAATACACCAAAATATCATCTATGAAAATGATGACAAACACATCCAGAAACTCCCTGAACACGTCGTTCATCAATCTCATGAAAGCTGCCGGCGCATTAGTCAAACCAAAAGGCATGACCACAAACTCAAAATGTCCATACCTCTTCCGAAAAGCTGTCTTCCGAACATCTGCCTCATCTACCGGAATCTGATGATAACCCGATGCCAACTCAATCTTAGAGAACCAAGTATCACCTCTCAACTGATCCAACAACTCATCGATCCTCGGAAGTGGGTACGGGTTCTTCACTGTGACTCGGTTAAGTCCCCGGTAATCAATACACAACCGAAAACTGCCATCCTTCTTTTTCACAAACAATACTGGCGCTCCCCACGGCGAAACACTAGGTCTGATGAACCCTTTACTCAAAAGGTCCTCTAGCTGCTTCTTCAGCTCTGCCATCTCTGCTGGAGCCATCCTGTAAGGTGTCTTCGATATCGGAGCTGTCCCGGGCTCTAACTCAATCGTTAAAGGATCTGATTGAGATGGTGGCAATCCCTTCAGCGACCGAAATACGTCCTCAAACTCCTGGACAACCTGAATATCCTACAAAACCACCTCACCACTGGACTCCGTCATGGTAATCGTCGCCAAATAGGCTTCGCAGCTTCGCTCTAACAACTGCTCTGCCTGAATAGCTGAGATCACTATACTCCCTGAAGTCGGTCTCACTCCCTGATAAACCAACTTCCCTGAATCCTGCTCAAACACCACTCTACCTCTGTAGCAATCCAGATGAACTCGGTAAAAAGATAACCAGTCCATCCCCAAAATCACGTCATACAGCTCCACTGGACTGATGACTAAATCCGCTGGCATAGACTGCCCCGCAATACGCACATCAACTGCTCTAGCTCTGCCCGAAGTAGCCAGATAACCACCACCGGCCACCTTGACAAAGCCTGAAGCCTCGCCCTCGCTACTCCGAATACCATTACCCTCAGCTCTCTCTGGAGTAATGAAGCAATTAGATGCTCCCAAGTCAAACAACACGTGAGACTCAAAACCGCCAACTAACAAGGTCCCTACACACATCCACAAGTGTTGAGAACCTTTAAACTCTATCACAGTAAAATAACCTTTAAACAGACAACACCACAAAATTCTACCTTAAGAATTCAAAAGTCTGAGTCAAGATTTTACCTGTGATCTGGCCTGACTGACTGGTCTGGCCCACCTCCGCCGAAGTGTAAACACGCGGCGCTCCACCTGACTGCAACGCTGCAACCTGAGCTGCCGACTGAATGGCCAACGGCTGAATCGCTGCTGCCACTGCTCTCTGCTGCAACTTGGGACACATTGTCTTGATATACCCCGGCTCCCTGCAGTAGAAGCACACTGTAGTCTCTCTGGATCCCGCCCTCTTGGGGCAAGTAGCAACTCTATGATCCAGACTCCCACACCCAAAACAACCACCCGTACTCGGGCTATTAGCAGATATCTCCTCTGCTCTCCTCTTCTGGCCCTGCGCAGGCCTACCGCCCCTGCCATAACCAGAACTGTAACCTCTACGCTGCTGATGCTGCTGCTGGCCCCGAGGATGGGTAGCAGGAGAAACTACAGCTGGAACAACTGCCGAACTCACCGGCTCACGCAAGTCCTCCTCAATGGAAGCTGCCAACTCCACCAAACCCGCTCTAGTGTGGTACATACCACCTCTGCACTGAGTCGTGATGTTCCTCCGAAGTCCCTGAAGAAACCTCGACGTCAATGCCCGCTCACTGATCAGCTCACCACCAGAATGAACCACCAACCTGCAGAACTCTGCATCATACTCTCGAACAGACCTCTCACCCTGCGTCAAGTCCAGAAACCTCAACTGCAGTCTGTCACGAGCCTCCTGAGGGAAAAACTTGTGGTTGAACTCCTCGACGAAATCAACCTAAGTCCAAACCTCTCTCCTGGTCCTAACAGACCTCCACCACAAATGTGCATCACCTCCAAGGTAGTGCACTGCCAACTCCACCTGAAACTGCTCCGGACAACGAACTGAATCGAAGTTCCTCTCTAACCTCTGACGCCACTCGTCAGCCTGCTCTGGAGTAACACCACCCTCAAAAGTAGGCGTGCCAATCCTCTGCATCTCCCTCATCATCTCACGATAAGGCGAATACCCAACTGCAACACCCTGCTGCACCGCAACCTCCTGCTGCTCAACAAAACCAGCACCAACCTGTGCCCCGGCACCAACCTGTGCCCCGGCCGCTGGAGGTGCAACCGGACCCTGCTGTGGAACTGCCTGAGGAAGACGTGCCAACAACTGCGTCAGTAGCCCCACAATCAACTCTCCTTGAGCTAAAGCAGTGCCCCCACCGGGAACCGCTCCAGCTCCTGCGCCACCACTGGCACCTGAGTTAGCCCCACCGGCCAACGAAACTGACTGTGTCACCGACGCTGCCGCCACACTCGGCGATGCACTCTCCACTGAGACCTCAGCCTCTGGCACACCACGACCAGCACCCCGACCTCCACGACCCGCTGCTCGCCCACCGCGACCAGCTCCTCTGCCCCCACGGGCTGCACCGCGACCACGACCACGGCCACGACCTGCGTCCATCTCTCTGCACTACCACCAAGTACATAAAATGAGCAAGGTCAGCAAAGAACACAAAACACAACACACCAAATATCCAACTCACTTACTCGCGGAAAACTGGAAGACCGAGAGGATGAGACTAGACCACTAACTGACTAACTCACATAATCAATTAAATACATAGTCCAATCCACTCAATACTAATAGTCCTAAAACCGTATTCGCTCTGATACCAAAATGAAACAACCAAATTTTTTTTTTTTATAAATAATTATTATCAATGCGGAAGTTCTCAAAAAGAAATCAATAATATTAAATCATAAATAATCGTCCAACAATAAACCAATAACCAATAAAACCGATAAAGAATAAGCAACCTAAACACCAGGTTTGCTACATTATTAAAATAAAGACTAACACCCTAAGAATCAGAAATTCCTTGTCAACCACAACAATAAAGCCAGAATCAAATTCCTAATCTCATCATCCTCTTCTCTCGGTCTCTTTCCGCGGAAGAACATTGCTGTTACCTGCATCACATTGGAATAGAGATGCGTAAGTATTATCATAAATACTTAGTGAGTGGATCATCCTGCCTACAGGCCAAGTACGTCAAACACCAGACAATACATCAACAATAATCAACAATAATCCACAACAAGAACAATGCTCGCAACAACAACTCCCTGTCAGGAAACACCCACGTTTCCTGACACCCAGGTCGGTGTCGACCGACACCTCTATGGAAACATAAGAATAATGAAGGTGGTTAAGAGAGGGTCAAATGGTTTTTACCTTTTCCATAAGGTCAAGCACTTCAAAGCCATGAATGACTCGGCCAAAGACAGGGTTTTTCCCATTGAGATGGTGTTGTCTTTTATACGTAATGAAGAACTGGCTTCCATTTGTGTTTGGCCCACTGTTTGCCATTGAGAGCACCCCTCTTACATTGTGCTGCAATGAGATAAGAGACAATGGCATCAGGCAAATTATCAAGAACTAAACAGGCTTCGACTAGAGATGATTATGAGTTGATACCTTAAGGGTCTCTCGGATCTCGTCATTGAATTTCTTCCCCCAGATGCTAGTTCCTCCTCTGCCAGTCCCAGTTGGGTCTCCTCCTTGAATTATGAACCCTTTGATATTTCTATGAAATATAGTACCATCGTAGTAGCCAGTAGCACACAGAGCCAAAAAGTTCTGCAACAGATGAAAATCGAAGCTACAAGTTAAGCTCACAAGACAAATTAGGCTGGTACTAAGAAACTATCGTAATGCAAAAAGCAATTCAAATAACTAACCTCAGAAGTTTTCTCTACTTGATCACAAAATATCTGGCACTTGAGGTCTCCTAAACTGGTATGCAAAATTACTTCTTTTGGCCCTTTTCTGTTTCTTTTGGCTCTTTTTTTGCTTCTTTTGGCCATTTTTCTGCTTCTTTTGCAACAGATGAAGCTTTGTAGGACACCTCACATTCAGCATACTCATTCTGAGGTCCAACAGACTCGATGTAATCCCAAAAAAGTTTATTTTGACGGGCAGCAACAACAGGGTCAATCTCTGGCTCATGTGGCTCTTCAAGTGGCTCTTCAGGTGGCTCTACAGGTGGCTCAAGTGGCTCTTCAAGTGGCTCTTCAGGTGGCTCAAGTGGCTCTTCAGGTGGCTCACGAACAACAAATTGTTTTTCATCAAAATACCCTAATCCTAAGTTCTTTGGACGCATCGTTGCTTGGATGTAACTTTTTATGCCTTGACCATTTATTCCCAATCCCTTTTTACTGTCAAACTTCATTTCCGCATCATTTTTTTGGCAAATCCCGATGAATCCCAAGGAACCAGATCATCTGAGCCATCATCTAAAAGAAAAAGAAAAAGAAAGAAAATCAAAATTCAATTTTGATTTCATTGTAAAACCAACAATCACAAGGATGTCATAAAAACCTAATAAGTATTTCTTTCCCAGAACCTATCAAATTTTCGACTAATCGGGATGACAGAAATTCAAAGAAGTAGAACGCAAAATTCAAAATATTGTACTTACCCATATCTGATTGTATCGTTTTCCCGATGAGCGAAAGTAAACGCCTCTTCTCAGATCCTCATACTTTCGATAAAACTCCGATTTTTGTTCTCCGGATCTTCAAGATTTCGGGGGTGTCAGGAAACGTGGGTTTTTCCTGACCTGGTGATTTATATTGTTGAGCATTGTTCTTGTTGTTAATTATTGTTGATGTATTGTCTAGTGTTTGACGTACTTGGCCTGTAGGCAGGATGATCCACTCACTATGTATTTATGATAATACTTACGCATCTCTATTCCAATGTGATGCAGTTAACAGCAATGTTCTTCCGCGGAAAGAGACCGAGAGAAGAGGATGATGAGATTAGGAATTTGATATTGGCTATTTTGTTGTGGTTGACAAGGAATTCATGATTAGGGTGTTAGTCTTATTTTAATAATGTAGCAAACCTGGTGTTTAGGGTGCTTATTATTTATTGGTTATTGGTTATTTGTTGAACGGTTTATTATGGTTTAATATTATTGATTTCTTTCGAGAATTTCCGCATTGATAATTTATTATAATCGTTTATAAAAAAACAAAAAAAGGCTGGGTTGTTTCAGTAAAAACTAGTTCACACAGGCCAAAATGCAATCAAGACAACTAATATCTTAGGTATGAAATGCAAATCTCTTGGAAAAGTTGGTTGGGGCATTTCATCAAACACCTTCTGGGTGTGAAATGCCCTAGGTTCAAATTCCATATGATCAGAAAGGAATCAACATTAAACTCACTAATCAAGAAGGGAAAACAATAAATCAAAGCTTAAACAGCCTAGATGATCAAAGATCTACATTAATCTAACCCATCCTCAAGAACCCTAAATCACTACTCAGAAATCGCCATGTGAGACGTAAACCCTGAAATGAATAAAACTTGAATCATCATAAAGAGGATTGAGAGATGAACAACTTTATTGAAGGAATCAAAAGCAAATATTCAAATCCAAAGAAGAAATCTGGATTACAAGTTTAAAACATCAGAGTGGCGATTTTGGGTTATCAGAGTGTTAAAAGATAATCTAGCACAAATGACATCATTAGAGTATTTATACTAGGTTTAAGAAAAAAAAGACAAAATAAACACGTGGTGACGAACTCGACGTCCAACTCGATGTGTGATGTCGAGCTTGCTCCAAGGTGACTCCTTTATTCCCAACTCGATCACCAACTCGGCTTGCACGTCGAGGTTGCACAAAGGCGGCTCCTTTTCCTCCAACTCGACATACATCTCGAGTGCACATGTCAAGTTTGCTTGCTCCACTCCTTCTTCTCGTTCCTTGGCATCACATCTTCTCCTCGTCCAGGCATCCATGTCCTGTCTTCAAGACGTTCTTCAAAGCTCCAAATAATACTTGATAACAACTCCAAATGCAAGGATATATGCAATGTCGATGTACCTATCAAGAATGTAAAGTGGATGCAAATGGGCATGAATGGTGAGGATATGGTGTGATATGGATGCAAAAGTTGTGATAAAAAGGTGCTAAAAGTATGCAAAATGCAAGTACATCAACGCGATGCAACGTATCAAACGTACTTGAATGCTTTTTGGTTTGTTCAAGCTTTATAGTGCCTACTTTCTACATGCATGGAAAGGTCAACTGAGTAATGACTTGGGGTTGTTTACCCTAAACACTTCTTTTTCCTTCAAAACTCCATGACATTTAGATTCTTCTCCGCATAACCAGCCCAAGTTCACAGCTCCAACATTAGAAACCTCACGTTTTGTAGCTAGAAAACATGTTTCTTTTTGGGTTTATAGTTGAATGGTTGTGAGACTTGTGACTTGTGATTTAGTAATTGAGTCTTATTTGCAGAATTTGAATCTCAATCTTGATGGATGGTTGAGATTAAAACCGAAAGAAATCTTAATGAGCAAGTTGGTCCTCTCTTCAACTATAAATACATGTCTTGCTCTATCACAATGACAACACAAAACAAGAAAACACAACACTTAAAGAAAAGGTTTGTAGGGAAGAGGAGAAAAACCAATCTCATACCTAAAGTTAAGACTTTCATCTTTAAGGCAAGAAACCTTTCAAATCACTTTGCTATCATGATGAATGGAGGTATTCCACTAACTTTCTTTGTTATTATACTATGTGATTATTTAGATGTTTAAAAATCTTGGAATTCATGTTAAATAAGTTTACATCTATGTATATTATTCTTACATATACATGTTGATCTTACTTACAAGTAACCCACAAAAATATACTGATTATAAAATATAACACATATATATTCAACTAGTTAACATACAAGAAGACGGCAAAATTTGGGACTATGCAAACCATGCCTAGTTAAAGAAGTCATCTGTTAAATTCAAATTCTGCAAATAAGACTCAATTACTAAATAACAACCATTCAACTGTAAACCCAAAAAGAAAAATCTTTTCTTTCGTTTTCTAGGTACAAAACGTGAGGTTTCTAATGTTGGAGAAGGCTCTAACTGTCATGGGGTTTTGGAGGAAAAAGAAGTGTTTAGGGTAAACAACTCCAAATAGACTTTTCTATGCATGTAGATTGTAGAGAGTAGGCAATATAAAACTTGAACAAACCAAAAAGCATTCGAGTACATTTTTCCTTTTGATTGTTGAGTACATGTTTTTTGAGTTCTTTAGCAGTGCTTCAAATTACTCCTATCTTGACGAAAATTTTGAGGCCATGTCAAGTTTCGACTACTTTAATTAATAATTAATAAAAATAATTTGACTTAAGTAATCACAAAGCAAAACATTATACTCTAATTTTCTACCAAACGGGTAAGTTAACATTCCCTAGAATGGGCTAAAGTCTCTCTTTTCCAACTAGAGTCTCTCAATAGTCAAGGAAAAGAGTTTTGTGTGGATATACTTTTCATGTGTGTGTCACTCGCTGTTCCATTTGTGTTTTCTTGCCTTATCTTGTTACTATTGAGTTCCAGATCTAGTTTTCGGTGAGATTCTTTGATCTGATTCGAGTGTTCTTCGTCTGTTTCTGAAGCTTAAATGAGGTTACGGTCAAGGTGGTGGTGGTGTGTCTCTTGTTGGGGTGTTGTTGTGCTCCAAAGGAAACATGTCGACTGCAATGGATAGAGCTGTAATGGCGATAGAAGAGGAGGAAGACAAACCTCTAGTCATTCCAAACAAGCCAGAGTACAGTTCTTGCGGTAATAATGCCTTAAGTACGATAGGGAGGGTTCTTAATCCAGACTGTCAAAGAATCTCTCATCTGCTCATGGATCTC
Organism: Erythrophleum ivorense; assembly: GCA_026724425.1. Classification (NCBI taxonomy): domain Eukaryota; kingdom Viridiplantae; phylum Streptophyta; class Magnoliopsida; order Fabales; family Fabaceae; genus Erythrophleum; species Erythrophleum ivorense. The sequence goes on along the minus strand of JAIUCV010000066.1, from coordinate 7,907,730 downwards.
CCACGAAAGTGGGGGAAAAGGGACAGGATTCGTGGGGTTGCTTTGTCGAATGAAAAGTTCCAGTTTTTCTTTAAGAGTGAACATGACCTTATAGAGATCCTGGAGAAGGGTGTTCAGTGTTTCAATGAGTGGGCTGTAGTCATGGAGAAATGGGTAGCGAAATCTCCGGTGGATTTTCTGCAGTCCGTGCCTCTCTGGGTGCAAATTCGGAATCTGCCAGTCAACCATTACAGATCTCAAACGGTTTGGGATATTGGAGAAGTTCTGGGTGAAGTCAAGGAGATAGCCTTTGATGATACTGAAAATCAAAGTCAGCCTTATGTAAGGGTCAAAATCATTTTTGATGTATCAAGACCCTTGCGTAAATCGAAACTAATACAGGTTCGTGATGGTGAGGAGGTAACTGTTTTCTTCTACTATGAACAACTTCAAAAGTGGTGTTTCAATTGTCAGAGGCTCAATCATGAAAAGAATATTTGTCTTTTTCTGGTTCGAGCAAGGTAAGATCAAGTAGCGACAAGAAAAGCCAGCGTTTTAGCCGGGAAAAAAAAAGAAGTTGAGCCTGTAATCAAGAGCTCTGATCCGCTGTTTGGAGTTCTGAGTGAAGAGCAAGTTGGAGTAAACCCAATTACAGGCAAACTAAAGATAAACCCAAAAGTTTTGGAAGATTTGAGACATTATTTGGTTGCAAATAATGGATATGACATGTCTGTCAAGAAAGAAAGAGTGCAAAGTACCATTGCTCAAGCTGAAAATGATCCTTATGCCCAGAAGGTCGTTCTCAGGTTAGAAACAGCGCCTCTGGTAACAAGAGATGGGAATAGAGGAAAAGGTCTAATCTTTTACTATAAAAAAGCAGATCATTCAAGTGAGTTGAATTCAGAAAACAAGTTGTTGGGGGGAGCAAGTTCTTCTGGGAATTTGAAGAGTGTAAACTTTGGTCCTCATGATCTATGTAACGTTCTTGACTCGAGGAAACAGAAAGGGGAAGGTTTTCCCTGTACTGGTAACTTTACGGCATATGGTTCTGGCCCCTCTGAGACTGGTCCATCCGGGGTTACAAGTATCAGGGGAAAAACCAAGTGAAGAGATTGAGGAAGCTTAATCTGTTGAAGGAAGGGTTCACTGGTCCAGTTTTGGAGATAAAAGAAAAATGGCAAAGGTGTTATGGGACCGAAGAGAAAGACTCCAATAGTCGCTGTTAGCTCGACTAAAAAAGCTAGGCGCAAAAACCAATTGGTGATCCCAAATGAGGGATCGTCCAATCCATAATGAGCATTCTTTCTAACACGTGACATCATAACTCTAATTTTCCATTCTTGTTTCGAAGAATTGAGCTGTGCCACAGGAGTATACTCCAATGGCATGATGATTGTTAGAAATTCTCATAATCATCAAAGTCATAAAAACATATAACTTTTCCATTGCAACTCTGGAGAAAGAAAAAATGGAGCTTTTACTTAGTCTCAGAATCGTTCATATACAGAGATTCATAAGTTAAAGCTAGGAATAACTCATAGTATTGTTCACTGCGTCGGCTGCAAGAACATCACTGTCCATTCTTATCTGTTTATATCATCACTACTTCAAATATATACATATAAGAGGTGACTTGTTGTTCGTTTATATCATCACTACTTCAATTTATATATATATATCTATATATCAAGAATAGATCATTATAATAAATTTTTGTTTTTTTGTTCATTATGTTACAGTTAACCAGCAAAGATGTTTACCTCTGGATCACATCTTCGATCGCATGACTGAAGAACTTTTTATATGTGAAGCAGCCTCTATAGGATTTTGGAGAGGGGTAACTTTGTTATAATATTCTGTTTGCTCTGTTTCAAAAGAGAGTAATATAATATTTTTCATAATCTGTTTTTTTTTCCAGGATGTTAAGATATTGATTCAAGACATTTCTGCTCTGAAACCCACTGTTTTCTGCGCTGTTCCTCGCGTGCTAGAGAGAATATACACTGGTAAAGTATAAATATTTTGCAAGAGTTCTTTATAAAATTTATAATCCAAGATCTTGGCATAAAAAAACTTTGTTTTTAACTGAAGAAACAATTTCCGACGGCTTTTGTTAAAATGCTACTAAATCTTGTGCGAGTTGAACCTAAAAATAACACGAGACTAACCAGAACCCCAATCAAAAGCTAAACTGAAATTTAAGCCTAAACGAAGTCAACTGAAAAGCTAGTAAGCCCCAAAAATATAACACCTATATTCAACTAGTTAACGTACAAAAAGACAGCAAAACTTGGGAATATGCAAACCATGCCTTGTTACTTAAACCTGTTAAAGAAGTCATCTATTAAATTCAAATTCTGCAAATAAGACTCAATTACTAAATCACAAGTCACAACCATTCAACTGTAAACCGAAAAAGAAAAATCTTTTCTTTTGTTTTCTAGCTACAAAAAGTGAGGTTTCTGTTGGGGTCGGATTTCCCTCCGTCACATTGACATTCGAACCGGGCATAATCGAATCGAGCCGGGTCGAATCGTCAATTAAACCAGAAAACCGGGAAAAATCTCTCGATGGGCCGAGCCAACATCCAGCGAAGCGATTCGAGCCGAGGCCCATCGAAGAAGGCCCATGTTTAGAGTTTGCCATAAACACAAGTCGGCGCGAGCAGAAATGGAAAGTTTCATTTTGGAAAGTTTACTTAAATCTTGTAAAGTCGGTTCCTATTCTCTTATAAATAGGAATCAATGTCAATTGTTTTGAGGACCACCTTTTTTACCCATAGCAAAGGCATACGCCACAAATTTAACAGCTCGCATAACAGCTAATAATAAAACCATCTTTGGCTCGTCTTCTTCGTATTTAAACAATAGAATTCCTCGGCTCTCCCTAAAAACGAATTAAACATTATTGTGAAAGTTTCGGCTCGCACAGTTTCTAATGTTGGAGAAGGCTCTAACTGTCATGGGGTTTTGGAGGAAAAAGAAGTGTTTAGGGTAAACAACTCCAAGTAGACCTTTCTATGCATGTAGATTGTAGAGAGTAGGCACTATAAAACTTGAACAAACCAAAAGGCATTCAAGTACATTTTTCTTTTTGATTGTGGAGTACATGTTTACACACACACACACATCAAACCCTGACTGAATTCCAAATTATTATACAAGTAAATAAATCACACACACATCAGTAGAGAGTAGGCTACCTAAAACAAGTTTGATGTGTGATATAAAATAGTTCAGGCATAGATAGACGCAGCATGTAACAAGTTAAGGCCGTCAGAGTGTGAGAGGACAGCACCGGACCACTCAATGTAGCCCAAAACCTCCCATGCCTCGCCGGCTTCCTTTTGTCTGGTCATGGAAATCTCGGCACACCAAAGCTCCTGAGGCCGGGCTTTCGGTTTCCAGAAGATGGCAATACTCTCATCAGAGTAGCTGCAGAGTTTGATGATATCATCACAACCGAGCTCTCCCAAACCCTTGACTTCCTTCCAATCCAGCTCACATGGGAAACGCTACAGTATTCTCCCGCCGGTACCATGGCAGAACAATGTCTCAAATATAACCCAATCGTTTAAGTCTTTTGGGTTAGACTCTTTATTGGTACCGTACCTAAGAAACAACATACCTTTACTTGGTGTGAAGGAAAAGTGTTGACCATCCTCATCCACCACGTAAACCTTCTTCTCGAGTATCACCACGCTTTGTTGGATTTTGAGGGGCATCTTCGGCGTCGACACAGACAACAACTCCCAAGTTCCGGTTTCGATATCCAACACCTCCGTCCAGTTTGAGGAATCAGCGCCGCTGTCATCCCATGCCCCTCCAAACACGTATATCTTATCATCTACCAGGCTTGCCGATGCTCCGCTTCGAGCCATCTTCATGGGCGGAACGTGGTACACTTTGTGATTGATACAATAAAAAAACGTGACTTCCGATGTGGGTTTGCCGTTGATGAGTCCACCGATCGTATAGATCCCCCAACCCGACCCCACGAAAAAGGATCCTGCCACCGGGGCCGGATACAAGACCGAATGGACCGGTTTCAGCCGACGTTGCACGGGGTGGAGGACGAACCACCGTGGCCTTGGATCTGCATCCATGTGCATTAATACGTACAGATACGGCTCCAAGCTACCCTTCCGATATCTCCACCGCCTGAAATTATGGCACACTGCGGCAACCCCGTGTATCTTGGAGACCGTTGCTAAGGCGATCAGGTCCAATCTCGACAGCTGACCCAGGATGTCCACAACCAGCTCATACGGCAGCGACATTAGCCGTCCCCCACACACCCCCCTCTCTTTCTCATTCCTCCTCGTCTTCAATTCCAATCCCCGATTCGCACTTCTTCCTTCATTGATTACCGAATCGCACTTCTTCAATTTCAATTCTCGCGCTAGGGCTTTCTCTGAGAGGATCCCGACAAAAATAATCGAATGCCTGATTCTGATTGTGTATTAATATATCGTCAATTCTTTATTAGAGCATATATCGAGCACTAGAAGAACAAAACTAATGGAAGCACCCGAATTAAATTTTGATCAACCCAAAATACTTGGGTTTATATACTGTTTCGCAAAATAGAGAATTTTTTTTTTTTTCCTTTTTCAAGAATAAACTTTTTCCTTTTCAAATATGAGGTATGCAAATATACCATTTTCCTATTTTTGTTAGAATACATAACTTTTTTCCATTATAATATGAAAAATAAATATATTTTCCTTTTCTTACCACCTTTTTATTAGCTTTTTATTTTTTTATTTTTTATTTTCCAAGATACATATCAAAATTTTAATAAGAGTAAAATCAAAAATAACACATATCATAATCTTATAAATTATAAAAATCTTACGTATTACATCCACTGTGCATCCAAATATTTTATAAATATATAAGTATGATAATATACTAAAATATAAGTATAATTTTCCTTGTTTTTACTAAAATTAAAATATACTTAGAATTAATCTATATTTTTATAACGAAACTTTAGAAAATATTATAAACTTAAAAAAAAAAAACATATTATTTTTAGCTAATTATTAATAATTTTTATTTATTTTATTCAAAAGTGATAAATTAATAACTCTATAAATTAATAAAATATCAAAAAATTATATTATTAATTTATAGAATTTTTATTGTATATGAGAAAGCCTTTATTCTCTTTTTTTTCTTTAAAAAAAAAACTAAATTTGGTTGGTTGTTTCATCGGTGTACCTAGTATAAGTACAAATACACAAAAACACAAGGAGACAAATGTTTAGTACAAAGCATATATCTTCGTTTTACAAGCAAAAAAAAAAGACTTATGACGTCCTGATGATGTATTTGTTTTTCTTTACACAAGCAAATTCGATTTTAACACTACACAGAACGTGCATATAAACATTATGATTTACAAAGTGAAAAGAGAAATACATAATATGAGATTTTGTCCAACAAATTTATTCTTTCCCCTGTAGTGAAAAAGCTTCACTTCTTTGCCTTGTTATACATTTCATCAATCTCTTTCTGCGTAAACAAGAACAAAGGTTAATATAATCTTATTCAGTAAATCCCGGAACATCATTACGCTTGTACATAGTCTAAATTAAGTTGCATTATATAGCCTTGATTGTGTCAATTATTATAAGATGATAAAGTGACTTTTAATTTACCTGATAGTACTTGAGAAGCTGAGGCCTTTTGTAACATCCGCGAACCAGAAAGTTGTGTTTAGAGTTGGTATCAGACGACATTAGGGGTTCGGGAGTCGATTACATATGCTCTTTGAGGTGCGAATCGAGGATTAATTGTACATGTTCTTGTTTGATTGTTGTATAGGTGGTCTAAGGTTCATTTATCTCGAAGGAAGTGTGTGAAAAGCTTCTGAACGCTTAGTGTCGATCGACACTGGTTATCAAGGGCGATTTCCGGTTTAAGTCGATCGAATCGAGTTGGGTTGGTTTGGTCGATGGGTGTCGACCGACACCAAGGAAGGGTGTCGATCGACACCGGTTATTGAGAAATCGACCGGTTTGATTCAAGTCGGCTGGTTTTGGCTGGTTAAGGGTTTGGAAACCCTAAGTCTCGATTAAAACACTCCAGCCGCGTGAGAAAGCTCACTTTTCAAGGCAGAGAGTTTTCAGAGAGGAAAATGGTGATTCTGGGTGATTTTGTAACAACACAGAGAGATGAAGAAAGCATGATAATAGATAAAGGTTCAGCAATCTTCTCCAAATTGTAGTGAGGAGGAGAGATCCTCTCCTTGAAATCTCTAAAACAAAAGTAGATCTATGAAACTGAAATACAACTGAAATCTCCAAATTGTAGTGGGGATGGACTGGTTATCTCTTTACCGAGTTCATCTGGATTGTTACAGAGGTAGAGTGGTGTTTGAGCAGGATGCAGGGAAGTTGGTTTATCAGGGAGTGAGACCGACTTCGGGGAGTATAGTGATTTCAGCTATTCAGGCAGAGCAGTTGTTAGAGCGGGGCTGCGAAGCCTATTTGGCGACGATCACTATGACAGAGTCCAGTGGTGAGGTGAGTCTGCAGGATATTCAGGTTGTCCAGGAGTTTGAGGACGTATTTCGGTCCGATATCGAAGACACCTTACAGGATGGCTCCAGCAGAGATGGCAGAGCTGAAGAAGCAGCTAGAGGACCTTTTGAGTAAAGGGTTCATCAGGCCGAGTGTTTCGCCGTGGGGAGCGCCAGTGTTGTTTGTTAAGAAGAAGGATGGCAGTTTTCGGTTGTGCATTGATTACCGGGGACTTAACCGAGTCACAGTGAAGAACAGGTACCCACTTCCGAGGATCGATGAGTTGTTGGATCAGTTGAGAGGTGCTACTTGGTTCTCCAAGATTGACTTGGCATCGGGATATCATCAGATTCCGATAGATGAGGCAGATGTCCGGAAGACAGCTTTTCGGACGAGGTATGGGCATTTTGAGTTTGTGGTCATGCCTTTTGGTTTGACTAATGCGCCGGCAGCTTTTATGAGATTGATGAACGACGTGTTCAGGGAGTTTCTGGATGTGTTTGTCATTATTTTCATTGATGACATTTTAATGTATTCGAGGAGTCCAGAGGAGCATGCGACGCATTTGAGGCTTGTGTTGGAGAAGCTTCGAGAGCAGAAGCTTTTTGCTAAGTTGAGCAAGTGCAGCTTTTGGCAGCGAGAGATGGGTTTTCTTGGCCATATTGTTTCTGCAGAGGGAAATTCTGTGGATCCGGCTAAGATTGAGGCTATCAGGGATTGGCCTAGACCGAGTAGTGCTACTGAGATCAGGAGTTTTCTGGGTTTAGCAGGCTACTACAGGAGGTTCGTCAAGGGGTTTGCGAGTATGTCTCAGCCGATGACGAGGTTGACTGGCAAGGATGTGCCGTTTGTGTGGTCGCATGAGTGCGAGGAGAGCTTTGGGAAGCTCAAGGAGATGTTGACTAGTACACCAGTGTTGGCATTACCCGACCCGGGGAAGCCATATGTTGTGTACACAGATGCTTCAGGTGTTGGACTGGGTTGTGTTTTGATGCAGGAGGGCAGAGTGATTGCCTATGCTTCGAGGCAGTTGCAGGGCAGTGAGCGCAACCGTCCTACACACGATCTTGAGTTGGGAGCAGTGGTTTTTGCACTCAAGATTTGGAGGTCTTATCTTTATGGTGGCAGAGTGCAGTTCTTTACAGATCACAAGAGTCTACAGCATATTTTCACTCAGCCTTTGCTGAATGCGAGGCAGACGCGTTGGGTGGAGTTTCTGGCAGACTATGACCTGGATATTGTTTATCATCCGGGCAAGTCCAATTTGGTGGCAGATGCTTTGAGTCGACGGAGGGTTGATTCAGATAGGGAGCGTGGTGTTGAGGCTTTGGTCAGCGAGATTAGTACATTGCGTCTTTGTGCTATTTCAGAGGAGCCTTTGGGTTTAGAGGCAGCTGATCAGGCGGACTTACTCAGTAGGATCAGAGTGGCGCAGCAGAGCGATCAGGGTTTGATTGATGCTTCGCAGGCGGTTGTTTCTGAGTATCAGGTCTCTTCGAATGGGACTATCTTGGTTCATGGGACTATTTTATTACTCGTTTTTTCTAGAGGCGTGGGCCTTGTAGATGGTGGTTCTATTTGTGTTGGGACGGTAGGTGCCCGACGGACTTATATTGGGGGTCGCTACCTCGATATGGGTTGTTTTCGTGACGGTGGGTCGCGGTTTGGATACTGGGCCATGGGCCACAGTATGGATATTGTGGCGGTGGGCCGCAATATGGATATCGTGACGGTTGGTTATGATATTGAGAGTAATAATATCTTGGAGACATGCGTATAACATAGGACTAAAGATGTGAGTTTTGAGGTCTTGAGAGACGTTTGTGTTGGGATTCGAGGACGAATCCAGTTTAGTGGGGGAGAATTGTAACATCCGCGAACCAGAAAATTGTGTTTAGAGTTGGTATCGGACGACATTAGGGGTTCGGGAGTCGATTACATATGCTCTTTGAGGTGCGAATCGAGGATTAATTGTACATGTTCTTGTTTGATTGTTGTACAGTTGGTCTAAGGTTCATTTATCTCGAAGGAAGTGTGTGAAAAGCTTCTGAACGCTTAGTGTCGATCGACACCACAAGGTGTGTCGATCGACATCGGTTATCAAGGGCGATTTCCGGTTTAAGTCGATCGAATCGAGTTAGGTTGGTTTGGTCGATGGGTGTCGACCGACACCAAGGAAGGGTGTCGATCGACACCGGTTATTGAGAAATCGACCGGTTTGATTCAAGTCGGCTGGTTTTGGCTGGTTAAGGGTTTGGAAACCCTAAGTCTCGATTAAAACACTCCAGCCGCGTGAGAAAGCTCACTTTTTAAGGCAGAGAGTTTTCAGAGAGGAAAAGGGTGATTCTGGTTGATTTTGTAACAACACAGAGAGATGAAGAAAGCATGATAATAGATAAAGGTTCAGCAATCTTCTCCAAATTGTAGTGAGGAGGAGAGATCCTCTCCTTGAAATCTCTAAAACAAAAGTAGATCTATGAAACTGAAATACAATACGGCTCTGTTGTTCTTCTTCTTTCTAAAGAGGCTAAAAAGGTGTATTTATAGTGCTAGGTCTTCCAGGGGTCGAGATTAGGTAAACGGGCCGAGTAAATCGTGAAAACGTGCAAAACGGGCCTTAGTCGGCTAAGGCGGGTCGAGCGGGACGGTCGGCAGTCGAGCAGGGCGATCGACCGGTCGGTCGGGATGATGGTCGGGTCAAGCTGGCGGTCGAGCGGTCGCACGGGATGCGGTCGGGCGCGCACGGGATGGCGAAAAGAGGTCGGGTCGGACGGGAGCCTTGGAGGCCCTGTCCGACCGGCTCGGTCGACCGGATCGTGAAGGAAGGTCGGGTCGGACGGGGGCCTTGGAGGCCCTGTCCGACCGGCTCGGTCGAGCGGATGGTGTAGACGTCCGGTTTTCGGCTGATTTGAGACTCTTCACTAAAATGATAATATCTTCCATTCTACACGTCCAAATTGCATGATTCTAATTGCGTTGGAAAGCTAACTCATGTGGGCATCACGGCGAACTGGTTTTGTTGAGATCCATTGCGTAGAATGTTTTTGGAGCTCTTTCAAAGTTGATGCTGTGTCATGGAGCGGCGTAAAGTCCAAATCCTGTGGTTTTGCTCCAAAATGCATCTTTCGACCTGTTTAGACTCTTAGTACTATAAATCCACAAAAACTACCTTTTTAGATCGAAAAGCCTTTAAAAAACTTATAAAAAGCATAGTAAAACCATATAAAAAGGGTACAAAATAGAGGTATATCAACTCCCCCAGACTTAGATCTTTGCTTGTCCTCAAGCAAATAGAATCCAAATCAGAGAAAGAGTTTTGAAAACGTAGAAATTCCTTATCCTTTTGAGAAACCTGTGGTGGCTTCCTCTCCTGTATTCCACTAAAAATATAACCAATGTTAGACTAGCTTCACATAATGCTCGGCAAGCTTAGCGAACCATACCAAACTCAACTAGTCTCATCCAGTATTCCAGACTTTCCATTGTTAACTCCTTGCATAAATTTAAAACGTGCGGTCTTTATCAAGGGAATATCGATCATTAAGCACTTGTTCTTACCCACTTGAGTCTCTCCAGGATAGTCCTTTTTGAAGCTTTTGAGTTCTTTTCCTCTCTCTTTTTCTTTTGAAGGATCGATCTTTCCCTACTTTTCTAGGGTATCATTTTATTTTTTCTATCGATCCTTCTTCCCTTTCTCTTTTTTTTTTCTTTTTTTTTTTTTTGGGGAATAACATAGGATAGGCTTTTGCTTTTTCCTTGTTTTTGGTAGGTCTCCATAAGACAAGAAGGTGCAGACGTATACATTCCTCTTGCTTACACGTTTTCCTTGTGCTTAAAAGCTTTAGATTTTTATTTTCTGAGAGAGAGGAGAACTACACTTTGTATTGGACACACCTTTTTGAGATCAAGTGAGGAACGACTCATATGTATGCCAAGTCCCTTGACAAGAAAAACTAGATTGGTTAGGGTGGAGTTAACGTTAGATTGTTCGGGTACCTTAGAAATGTTGCCAAATCAGTAGGTCGATCCACCGTTAGAGGTTCTGTTAGGCTTATGTCTGCAACTGATGTCCGCTCTAGGGTCATAGATTGTTAGCACAACACCGGAGAATCATAGAGATAAATCATAATTTCCAACTAAAGTTTTGACTCAATAAAACATGAAAACATAAGAAGATAACATAAAAATATAAGAAAAGAAAAAGAATACATTAGTAAAGGGTAAAACTCCCCCCAGACTTAACTTGCACCGTCCCGGTGAAAGCAAATCAAATTAAGGGTGAGAGGAAACAGACTCAATAAAGAAAAATAAAAAGATATTCATTAAAATAAGATAAGGATAGAAAATGGAGTTAGGTGTCCATTACACCGGATACCGAGTGAAGCGTGGGTGCCTAGGTGGAGGCGTAAGGGCTGGCCGCGCACTCCTCCTCGTCTGTAGATTCTTCATCAGAGCCAAGTGCAGAGGTGAGTGAGAATTCTCCTAGGTCTGGCTCATGGGTTGATGTGGAAGGGCGGAAAAGGCGATCGGGAGCGATGTGGCGAACAACACGGATGAGGCGCGAGATGAAGCGGGATTGGCACTGGACGGTTCTCTCCAGATGGCCAAGGCGGTCTAAAGCCTGGTTGGCAGCTTCGCTGGCTGTCATGACGTTGATGTTCCGAACGGGGCGCCTTGCCCTCATGGTCCTCTGCTTGAGATAGTAGGTGTTGATCTGGTAGCGCGGTGAGTCAGGGGTTTCAATGAAGTACTTCCCTGGTGGTGGTGAGAATGTAACAGCACCGGAGCTGAGGAGTGGGAGGTCGTCACAAGGCAGTTGCACAAGCGCGGTGTCAGACGTTCCAATGGGGCATACATAGCAAAACTGGGTTGGGTTCTTGGTCCAGCCATTTAGGAAACGAATATGTTGAAGGGCTGTGAGGTCTAAAGGAGCGGTGTTGTTACTGGGCCGGTAATGTGAGATGTCAATCTTGCAATGGTTGACAATTGCTGTGATAAGTCGCCCAAAACGCACAACAACTTTCTTGTTGTCGGTGTGCCGTGCCAATAGCTTCACATGGACAAGTGTTTTTGCAAATAAAAGGCCAAGGTTTGCATTGTATTTGTAGCGGGAGAAGGGCGTTGTCAGGATGTAGAACTCGTCTGCTGTGACTTTGCTGGTTTCCGGTTTGCACTGTAGAGTAGTGGTGATGAGGCGGTGTACATAGCGGATTACCGGATGAGAGATTCGTGAAACCTTTGATCGGGAAGCGAGGAACGGTTCATCAGCGAAGTGGGTCCAGTTGGAGAAGTCATTATCACGAGTGAGGTGGTTCTCCTTGAAGTCATGAGAAGTCTCATTGTTGAAACCAAAAAGCTTGCAAATGGTGGCGATGGATATCCGACCACTTTGATCGCCAATCTTGAAGAAATGTATCCCATTGCCGGCGGGCTGGTCATCATTGTTGTTGGGGAAGGCTAGAGTGACGGTGGAGAGGAAGTCTCTTGTAAGTTCAATGTACTCCTTGCAATCTATCTTGAAAAACTTGCGCATTCCTAGCTTCTTTAGGTACCATATGACATCACTCCTGATGTTTAGGAGATCAAGAGTGTGATTATCCATTGTCACACATGGTTCAATGATGACTCTTTCCATTGCTGTTCCATACTCTCCATTGCATTGAATAGGATGGTTGATAAACTTGACAAGGGGTTGATTATCGGAATCACTTGAATGTTCCTCGATTTCCTTGCCTTTTTCGTTGGTTTTGATTGCTGATTTCACTGTGTTTGCTCGTTCAGTGAGGCGTGGATTTGCATTGAGCTTGATTTGTTTCCTTGGTGGCTCTAAAGCGTCATCCTTCTTCCTTATTGCCTCAGTTAGTTTTGTTCTTGCCATGGTACCTACAAAAACAAATTCTCACCAAGAGACATGAGGTTGTATTCTTAAAGTTTGTTGGAAGAAAAGGGTAGGGGATAAGTATAATATCAACTCAAATCAAGCCTAATAAAATCAATCAAGTGAACAATCATCTTTCAAGGTTCAAAATCCTAGCTATTTTCGGATTTACTGTTCATGCTATGATATAACTTAAAATTTCGAAATTCATAAGCTAATCATGCTATAATAAAGTTAGAAATCACAAATCCTAATGATATTCTAGGTGTTCAAGCAATGAATACCCTAATCTCATCCTTGAATCAAAGGTGTTGAATACCCAAAATAAGTTTTGTGAAAAACTTTTCAAGAATCGAAATTAGAATGTTATATTCTCTAAACCACATTGATTTCACACAAATAAGCTTAAGACAAGTCTATTAGGAGCAAAAATTGCAAGTCTAAACAAAAGCTTAGTCAAGAAACTTTCTCATATTTTTGGATTGTGTAAAGTCATAGAGATTGGGTTTTAGAGATCATACCTTGTGTTGGAAAGAGAGATTGGGGATTGGGAGAGCTAAAATTCGAAATCCAATTGAAGAAATACTAAAGTTTTAAGAAAATTTTTGTGAAGGTCTTTCAACGGAGGCTAGGGTTTTCAAAAAAACTTTTCTTTGGAGAAGAGAATGAAAAGTGGTGTTTTCAATCTCAAAATCTCTTTAAATCCTTCCAAAAATCGATTTTGGTTTAGAAAAATCGGTTTGGTTTGGTTAAAACCGGTTCAATTTAAGTGGGAAGGAGAAGGAGAAACTTATCTTGAATTTTTTTTTTTTTTTTTTTTTTTTTTTTTTTTTTTTTTTTTTATTTTGGGTCGATCGGTTCGGTCGACCCGGAGTGTTTTGGTCGACCGGTCGACCGAACCTCTTGGAGTCCCTGCCCGAACGTGTTTGGTCGACCCAAACGGCTTGGCGGCTCCACTTCTATGTTCCTCTTGCACCATTGTGATATCCATTCTATCCTATCTTGCTAAAAGAAAAACAAAGAAAACAAAGTAAAACTAAAACTAAAAACTGAAGTTTAAAGGTGTTACCTTATGGGTTGCCTCCCATACAACGCTTGTTTAAGGTCTTTAGCTTGACCGTAATGCTCTTTAGGATTTAAGAGAGGGTAGTGATCAACGAAACTTTTTGTCCATTAAGATCTTTCTTCTTGGGATTTATATCAGGAGGATGATTCACGGCGGGATAGACAATCTCTCCATGCTTGTCCCGGGGCACTTCAGCCATAGGAAAGAGTTTCATAGTGTTAGAAAACTTTTCCTTGAATTCTTCCAAAGTTTCATCATTCAGCTTTTCCTGGAGGAGAATCCTAACTTTTGCAAATCCTTTAGTTTGCTTAACCTTCTTAATGGTCTCTGTCCCGATCTTATCCTTGATCGGTCCTTTTGGTGGGTGCTTAGGTAATGGCGTAGTCTTACTTCTTGCTGTCAGGGCAAGTTGCTTGGGCTGTTAAGATGCCGTAGTCTTACTTCTTGCTGTCAGGGCAAGTTGCTTGGGCTGGTAAGATGCCGTAGTCTTACTTCTTGCTATCGGGGCAAGTTGCTTGGGCTGGTAGGCGAGGTCTTTGCTGGGCAAGCTGGACAGGATTTTCTCTTCTTCTGGAGGCTTGGGGATAATCTTATTCTCTTGCACCATATCAACTGATGGGTTCTTTGTTGAACACATGGGGAAAAACATCTCTTTATTCACCTTGTTGAATGAGATCCTCCGGTTGGGAAAATCGAAAATGGCTCCAACGGTTGATAGAAAAGGGGTGCCAAGGATGATGGGTCTATGGCTACTTTCTCTCATTTCCACTATTTGAAAGTCGGTAGGAATAGAACAGTTCCCAAGTCGTACCATCACGTCCGGGATGAAACCGTAAGGTGTTTGCGAGAATGAGTCGGCATAGTTGATGGAGATGGATGAAGGTTGGATGTTGGTAAGGCCTATCTCGTCTGCAATCTTCTTTGACATGATGTTGACATTAGCTCCTGTGTCACAAAGAGAATCGGTGAGATTAACTTCATTAATAGAACATGGAACTACAAACTTTCCAGAGTTATCCGCCTTTGGGATGATCTTGGGGAAAAGGCGTCTTTTCCTTGCGCGGTTGGATTCTTTCTCGGGATAGATTTCTTCAGGCCAGGTCATACAATCATACTTAGGTGGGGAGAGCTTCCATTTGGGGATAGAATCCTCAAACTTCTTTTCTATTGCAACGGAGTTGCAAAAAGATTTCTTGGACTCCATCTCTTGTTTTTTAACTGCTTCTGCGGTTTGAGCGGCTTGCACTTCCAATTTCTTGACATGTGCGGCAATGGCATCATATTTAGCATGGAGATCATTGAACAAAGTGTCCATCTTCTCATTCATCTCCTTGTTGTTTCTCTTTTGACCTTCCATGATTTGTTGAAACATTCCCTCGAACTTGTTGTTTGGCTGGGCTAAAGGAGGTTGGCTGGTGGGTAAACCATATGGTTCCTTTGGTGGGTATGGTGCTCTCTGGTCATAGTTCGGCCTAGGTTGAAACTGTTTTCCTTGCTGCTGGAAACGATCTCCATAGGGTTGGAAAGGTGGTCTCTGCTGCTGGAATCTTGGGGGATAGGTTTGGTCTTGTGGGTTTTCCACATTGGTGCTGCGGTAAGAAAGGTTTGGGTTAGACCGGTAGTTGGGATTGTATCCCCTGTTTCCATAGTTACCAACATAGTTAACTTCTTCCTCAAGTTGATCATTGGAGAAATCTCCCATGCATTCCCTTGTAGGATCATCATTGACATCATTTATGCCCTCAACTGCATGTATGTGTCTTTGCTGTCCTTTTAGAACTTGAACCATCATATTCTTCAGTTCAGCCATCTGAGTAGCATCAGGGGGTGCGTTGGTAGAGCGGTGTGATCTATCATAGTCCGGGCAGTTGTTGCAATCACTTGCTGCAAGGTTCTCAATCAAAACTTTAGCTTCCTCAACAGTCTTTGTCATAAAATTTCCATTGCTCGCAGTATCCAAGGATAGCTTATACTTGTGGTCTATGCCACGATAGAAGATGTTCCAAAGGTTCCCATCCTTGAAACCGTGGTTAGGGAAGTCCCTAATGTATTCCTTGAATCGATCCAATGCCTCATAGAATGATTCGGTTGCACCTTGGCGAAATCCAGAGATCTTGTTTCTAACAGAAATCGATCTTTGCTTAGTGTAGAAATGGTTGATGAATGCTGCCTTGTATTCGTCCCAAGTGGTGATCGAATGGGCAGGAAGAGACTTTAACCATCTAAGGGCTTTGTCGCCAAGAGAAAATGAGAAAAGTTTGCACTTTAGGTAGTCGGCTGAGACTCCATTGGCTCGGGTGGTGCTGCAAATCTCTTCAAAGTTATCTATGTGATCAAGCGGGTGCTCAGCTGGTAGGCCATGAAACTGGTTTTGCTTAACCAATGCTATGATTTGAGGCTTGATCTCATAGTCATTCCTCTGAGGTGGAGGTGGGTTGATCGGATTTCGATCCGTAAAGAAGGCATCAGCGGAGTCATAGTCTCCAATGGTTTGGTTGTTAGCCTGAGGTTGTGCATCAACTTCCCCAGCAGGAGGTTGTGGTACTAAAGGTGGAGGTGGATCTCTCCCTTCAGCTGCAGCTCTAGCTACTGCTGCATCATGAGCGGCTTGGGCCATCTCTTGAGCCCTTTGTCGTCTAAGTGTCTTTTCAAGTCAGTCGATTTCAGCAACTGGTTCAACTAGATTGTCCCTATTAGACTGTCTAGTCATGCACCTGAAAAACAAAAGAAGAAAACAAATGAAAAGTGAAATAAACTAGAAAAACCAAAAGCAAAAAGAATGAAAATGCAAGAAAACAATAAAATCCTAGACTAGATCCTAATCGAGATTCAAAGGTACTGCTGCAGTCCCCGGCAACGGCGCCAAAAACTTGATGTGTGGTCAGGTTTTACCGACCTTTTAAAATCCTGCAAGTGCACAGATCGTAGAAGTACGGGTTATCGAACACAAGGACTGGCTAAAATGAATACACTTTAAATCTATGGAGTTCGGATCAAGCTAGAATGAGATAAAGGATGATTGGTTGGTTGTCTAATAACTAAATACTAAAGCTAAGAAATCGAAGTTGTAAAGCAATGAGGGAAAAGCGTTAGGTCTCTAGGGGCTAATTCGCAGAGAAGCAAGCAGTGATCAGTTCGATGATATATATGAATCAATTTAGGGATGATGGGATGATAGATCCGTCTAGAACACAAAACACGAAAATAAGTCTTTCCACTTCCGTGGCTCCGACTCCTATGATAACTTATCTAATCGCTAAACTTTTGGTATGTCCTTAGATAGTTAATCAAGCATTAAATCGATCAAGTTCGGATACAGTTCACTAGGCTTAGTAAATCAACTTCCGCAGTCTAAGAAACCTAGCTTGTCAAAGAATAGGTCCGGCGAATGATACAGCACTTCCGTGGCTCAAATCAACCTAACATCAGATTGCTAGATGCGCGGTAAAGCAATCAGCATTAATTAGTGAGCAAAACGAGACAAAGACTCTAATGATATCCCTAACAGTTCATCGAAATCATAGATCAAGCAAACAACTCATTGAATTAGTAACCCTAGCAACCTAACAAGTGAATTACTCAGACATGATCAAAGTAACAACACAGAGAGATGAAGAAAGCATGATAATAGATAAAGGTTCAGAAATCTTCTCCAAATTGTAGTGAGGAGGAGAGATCCTCTCCTTGAAATCTCTAAAACAAAAGTAGATCTATGAAACTGAAATACAATACGGCTCTGATGTTCTTCTTCTTTCTAAAGAGGCTAAAAAGGTGTATTTATAGTGCTAGGTCTTCCAGGGGTCGAGATTTGGTAAACGGGCCGAGTAAATCGTGAAAACGTGCAAAACGGGCCTTAGTCGGCTAAGGCGGGTCGAGCGGGACGGTCGGCGGTCGAGCGGGGCGATTGACCGGTCGGTCGGGATGATGGTCGGGTCGAGCTGGCGGTCGAGCGGTCGCATGGGATGCGGTCGGGCGCGCACGGGATGGCGAAAAGAGGTCGGGTCGGACGGGAGCCTTGGAGGCCCTGTCCGACCGGCTCGGTCGACCGGATCGTGAAGGAAGGTCGGGTCGGACGGGGGCCTTGGAGGCCCTGTCCGACCGGCTTGGTCGAGCGGCGTCAATGTGCAGTTAAGGACGGTCGGGTCGGACGGGAGCCTTGGAGGCCCTGTCTGACCAGCTCGGTCGAGCGGATGGTGTAGACGTCCGGTTTTCGGCTGATTTGACACTCTTCACTAAAATGATAATATCTTCCATTCTACACGTCCAAATTGCATGATTCCAATTGCGTTGGAAAGCTAACTCATGTGGGCATCACGGCGAACTAGTTTTGGTGAGATCCATTGCGTAGAATGTTTTTGGGGCTCTTTCAAAGTTGATGCTGTGTCGTGGAGCGGTGTAAAGTCCAAATCCTGTGGTTTTGCTCCAAAATGCATCTTTCGACCTGTTTAGACTCTTAGTACTATAAATCCACAAAAACTACCTTTTTAGATCGAAAAGCCTTTAAAAACCTTATAAAAAGCATAGTAAAACCATATAAAAAGGGTACAAAATAGAGGTATATCACCTACAGGCCAAGTACGTCAAACACTAGACAATACATCAACAATAATCAACAACAAGAACAAAGCTCAACAACATCAACTCCCTGTCAGGAAACACCCACGTTTCCTGACACCCAGGTCGGGGTCGACCGACACCTCTATGGTGTCGATCGACGCCAGCCTCCTGAGTGTCGATCGACACCCATCGAGTGTCGGTCGACACCAGCTCGACGCCCAGACACCAACAACAACGAAAATCGTATAAACACACAGAATTCGTGGGATTCAACCCCCACATCGATCAAACAACAATATAACTCAATCATACTCAAGAACAACTCGAAAAACTCAATAACAATCTCAAAATCAAACAATCTCCAATGCTAACGGACCTACAGTCACGCACTCACCTTGAAAAGGGATTGAAAGGAAGGAGAAGAGATGAAACAACGAAGAACAGCAACCTATTCAACCCAGAAACTCAGAAATCGGATTCCACACATAGAAAATCGCCTCCTTTCTTCTCTGCCTCGAAACTTGTGCCTTTCTCGCGGCCACAAGGCTTTTAAATCGCGGAATAGGGTTTCCATCGCCTAAACCGGACAAAACAAGCCGACTTGAATCAAACCGGTCGATTTCGCAATAACCGATGTCGATCGACACCCTTCCTTGGTGTCGGTCGACACCCCTCGACCAAACCAACTCAAACCACAATCGAACGCGCAATCGTCTTAAACCGGAATTGATTTCTCAACCCGGTGTCGATCGACACACCCCTTGGTGTCGATCGACACTAAGCATTCAGAAGCTTTTCACACATTTTCTTCGAGATAAATGAACCTTAAACCAACTATACAACAATCAAACAAGAACATGTACAGTCAATCCTCGATTCGCACCTCAAAGAGCGTATGTAATCGACTCTCGAATCCCCAATGTCGTCCGATACCAACTCTAACACGACTTTCTGGTTCGCGGATGTTACAATTCTCCCCCACTAAACTGGATTCGTCCTCGAATCCCAACACCAACATCTCCCAAAGACCTCAAAACTCACATTTTAGTCCTATGTTATACGCATGTTTCAAGATATTATTACTCTCAATACCGTAACCCACCGTCACGATATCTATATTGCGGCCCACCGCCACAATATCTATACTGCGGCCCACCGCCACAGTATCCAAACCGTGATCCACCGTCACAAAAACAATCCATATCGAGGTAGCGACCCCAATATAAGTCTGCCGGGCACCCACCGTCCCAACAAAAGTAGACCCACCGTCTACTCTAAAGGCCCAACGCCTCTAGATATAACGAGTAATAACACTGAAACGCGTACCAACATATGACTAAAAACTTTCAATGACCCCACCGGCCAAAGAAACTTGTAACATCCAAATCGCGAAACCAAAATATGAGGCAAAACACCATCTCATATAACTCCAAAAATGTATATCGTACAACGAAAACGAAAATACATATATCCAAAACCAACAACAACAAAAGTCCAGAAACAAGACTAGAACCACAAAGATGAAGAAACTCACTCCACAGCCTGCTTGTCGAACCACTTTCCGAACTTCAGCTTCATCTTTGCCTCTGGCTCCCAAGTCTGCTCCTATGTGCCACTACAGTCCCACAAGACTCTCAACAATGGCACCCTCTTGTTCCACAGAACCTTGACTCTCCTCTCAAGAATCCTCACTGGAACTGCCGGAACTGTCACATCTGGCTGAAGATCCTCTGGAATCTCTGCCACTAACTCCTCTGAAGGATGCAAACACCTCCTCAACATAGACACATGAAACACCTTGTGAAAGGCGCTCATAATCGGTGGCAACTCCAACCAATAAGCCACTGGCCCAACTCGCTCCACCACTGGAAACAGACCCATAAAACGCGGACTGAGCTTGTTCTCTGCTATGGACCTGTTAGGGCCCCTCAACATAGCTATCTTGAGATAAACTCTATCTCCCACCTGAAACTCAAGCTCACGTCGCCGTCTATCTGCATAACTCCTCTGTCTATCCTGAGCCTCCTTCATGTACAGCCTCAAAACACGGATCTTCTCTGTCGTCTCCTGAACAAAAGTAGTTCCAAACATGCTGCGCTCCCCCACTTGGGTCAAGCATAACGGTGTCCTGCATGGCCTCCCATACAAAGCCTCAAATGGAGCCATGCCAATACTAGACTGGAAACTGTTGTTATAGGCAAACTCTGCCAAACACAGATGATCAGGCCAATGACCACCCCAATCCAGTACACACATCCTAAGCAGATCCTCCAAAATCTGAATAGTTCTCTCTGACTGCCCATCTGTCTGCGGATGATACGCTGTACTCATATGCACCTTGGTGCCCATCTCAGTCTGAAATGCCCTCCAAAACTCTGAAGCAAACCTCGGATCTCTATCCGACACAATACTGGCTGGCACTCCATGTAGCCTCACAATCTCTCGCACAAACTTCCTAGCCAAGACAGTTGCTCCATCTGTCTTCTTGATAGCCAAGAAATGTGCTGATTTGGTCAAGCGGTCCACAATGACCCAAATAGCATCGAAAGTCCGTGAGATAGGCAATCCCACAACAAAATCCATAGTGATCATATCCCACTTCCACTCTGGAATGGGTAAACTCTGCAAAAGACCACTAGGCACCTGATGCTCTGCCCTGACCAAAGAACAAGTGTTGCACCTCGCAACCCAATATGCCACATCTCTCTTCATCCCGACCCAATGATAATACCGTTTGAGGTCAAGGTACATCTTGGTCGCACCCGGATGAATCGAAAACTTGCTCGAATGAGCCTCTCTCAAAACCTCCTGTCTCAACTCCACATCTTTGGGCACACAAACTCGCCCTCGAACCAAGATAGTCCCATTCGAAGATACCTGATACTCAGAACCAACCACCTGCGAAGCAACGATCAAACCCTGATCACTCTGCTGCGCCACTCTGATCCTACTGAGTAAATCTGCCTGATCAGCTGCCTCTAAACCCAAAGGCTCCTCTGAAATAGCACAAAGACCCAATGTACTAATCTCGCTGACCAAAGCCTCAACACCACGCTCTCTATCTGAATCCACCCTCCGTCGACTCAAAGCATCTGCCACCAAATTGGCCTTGCCCGGATGATAGACAATATCCAGGTCATAGTCTGCCAGAAACTCCACCGATCGCGTCTGCCTCGCATTCAGCAAAGGCTGAGTAAAGATATGCTGTAGACTCTTGTGATCTGTAAAGATCTGCACTCTACCACCATACAAATAAGACCTCCAAATCTTGAGTGCAAAAACCACTGCTCCCAACTCAAGATCATGTGTAGGACGGTTGCGCTCACTGCCCTGCAACTGCCTCGAAGCATAGGCAATCACTCTGCCCTCCTGCATCAAAACACAACCAAGTCCAACACCTGAAGCATCTGTGTACACTACATATGGCTTCCCCGGATCGGGTAATGCCAACACTGGTGTACTAGTCAACATCTCCTTGAGCTTCATAAAGCTCTTCTCGCACTCCTGCGACCACACAAACGGCACATCTTTGCCAGTCAACCCCGTCATCGGCTGAGACATACTCGCAAACCCCTTGACTAACCTCCTGTAGTAGCCTTCTAAACCCAGAAAACTCCTGATCTCGATAGCACTACTCGGTCTAGGCCAATCTCTGATAGCCTCAATCTTAGCCGGATCCACAGAAACTCCCTCTGCAGAAACAATATGGCCAAGAAACCCCATCTCTCTCTCCCAAAAACTGCACTTGCTCAACTTAGCAAACAGCTTCTGCTCCCGAAGCTTCTCCAACACAAGCCTCAAATGCGTCGCATGCTCCTCTGGACTCCTCGAATATACCAAAATATCATCTATGAAGATGATGACAAACACATACAGAAACTCCCTGAACACGTCGTTCATCAATCTCATAAAAGCTGCCGGCGCATTAGTCAAACCAAAAGGCATGACCACAAACTCGAAATGCCCATACCTCGTCCGAAAAGCCGTCTTCCGAACATCTGCCTCATCTATCGGAATCTGATGATATCCCGATGCCAAGTCAATCTTGGAGAACCAAGTAGCACCTCTCAACTGATCCAACAACTCATCAATCCTCGGAAGTGGGTACCTGTTCTTCACTGTGACTAGGTTAAGTCCCCGGTAATCAACACACAACCGAAAACTACCATCCTTCTTCTTAACAAAAAACACTGGCACTCCCCACGGCGAAACACTAGGTCTAATGAACCCTTTACTCAAATGGTCCTCTAGCTACTTCTTCAGCTCTGCCATCTCTGCTGGAGCCATCCTGTAAGGTGTCTTTGATATCGGAGCTGTCCCGGGCTCTAAATCAATCGTGAAAGGATCTGACCGAGATGGAGGCAATCCCTTCAGCGACCGAAATACATCCTCAAAATCCTGGACAACCTGAATATCCTGCAGAACCACCTCACCTCTGGACTCTGTCATAGTAATCGTCGCCAAATAGGCTTCGCAGCCCCGCTCTAACAACTGCTCTGCCTGAATAGCTGAGATCACTATACTCCCTGAAGTCGGTCTCACTCCCTAATAAACCAACTTCCCTGCATCTCGCTCAAACACAACTCTACCTCTGTAGCAATCCAGATGAACTCGGTAAGAAGATAACCAGTCCATCCCCAAAATCACGTCATACAGCTCCACTAGACTGATGACCAAATCCGCAGGCATAGACTGCCCCGCAATCTGCATATCCACTGCTCTAGCTCTGCCCGAAGTAGCCAGATAACCACCACCGGCCACCTTGACAAAGCCTGAAGCCTCGCCACTGCTACTCCGAATACCACTACTCTCAGCTCTCTCCGGAGTAATGAAGCAATTAGATGCTCCTGAGTCAAACAACACGTGAGACTCAAATCCGCCAACTAACAAGGTCCCTACACACATCCACAAGTGTTGAGAACCTCTAAACTCTATCACAGTAAAATAACAGAAACAGACAACACCAACAATTTTACCCTAAGAATTTAAAAGTCTGAGTCAAGATTTTACCTGTGATCTGGCCTGACTGACTGGTCTGGCCTACCTCTGCCGGATTATAAACCCGCGGCGCTCCAACTGACTGCAACGCTGCAACCTGAGCTGCCGACTGAATAGCCAACGGCTGAATCGCTGCTGCTACTGCCCTCTGCTGCAACTTGGGACACATTGGCTTGATATGCCCCGGCTCCCTGCAATAGAAGCACATTGTCGTCTCTCTGGATCCCGCCCTCTTGGGGCAAGTTGATATATCCATATTTTACATGTTTTTACCTTGGTTTTCTTTATATATTCTCACTTAATAATAATGATTTTTGCATCCAAGAGGTAGTTTTCTTGTATATTGTGGTTTTGGGAAGCAAACAGGTCAAAATGGCAAAAAGAAGGCAAAAGAGCTTCAAACAATGATCCATGCAAGTTCCCAAGTCAAGAGCTTCAACAAAACTCAAGTTAGCCGGTTTCCGCATTCGGACAGAATCGAAGCATCCGAAAGATGACCGCGGCAAAGGGTCTTTCCTACGTCCAAATCATGAGATCTTTATATGGAAAGATAGATAAATGAGTCATGCGTCGCGACGAAGTGGAACTGGGCTATTTGGAGCAGAAATGCGGCCTAGGATCGTTTTCTCCCAAGACATGTCCGTCTAGCGAGTAAGTGAAGCCCATGGAGCTTGGATGAGCGAAATGGACCGGGATCACTGCAGGCCAAGCCTAAACCCCATCATGACTCAAGCCCACATCTTTACACGCGAAAAGAAGGTGGCAGCCGCGCCTCACTCAAGACTTGGTGAGCAAGTTCACGCGAGGAGAAGAAATGGAAAGTTTCCTCTTCTCCTTTGCGCATTAACTCAGCCGACCTAGCCTCCCCTCACCTATATATACTTGCTTTTAGCCTCTTCTATCATATCACAAATCAATAGACACAACTCTCTTCTTCTTTCAGTTAATAAACCGGAGCCACTTAGGTGGTCTCCTTGTTCTTTCTCTTCTTTTGCACTTTGTACATACTCGCATGTTTTAGCTTCTAGTCTAGGGTTTGGAGGCTTCTCTCTAGGGAAGAGCGGCGGCTTGATCTCTATCACTCCGCCTTCTTTCCCTAGAACCATGAGATCCTCTCTACTCCCTTAGACTCATTATTGAATCATAGATCTTTCAAAGAAGACATGATATGATAAGCCATCAAGAATCGGTTGTTAAAGAAAGGGAAACCTCATGGTTCACCATCTTTATTCATACCTAAAGCTTGTTGCTAGAGTAGCTAACTAGCGACTTGATCCAAGGTTGATATACTCTCCAAAAGCTTGTTATATCTCCGGTCCTAATATTTGATGGGCAAATCGTCTTAGGCTATGAAAGTAGACCTAAGGAGTTTTGTGAACAATCATTACTCGATTTTATTGCGTGTTTCACTCTTCAATGACCATGTGAAAGCTGAGTCCATTGGTTTAAGAAACATAGGTGGTCGGAGCCACGAAAGTGGGATGACCACATCTTAGTGTTTTGAGTTCATAGAAATTGGATTTAACAAACTTTTCAATTGATTTGGCTTATGTCTTTTGCGGATTGTCCTTTGTTCAATAATGGTGTTTGTATAGTTGCATTTGTTATTTGAATTTCCTTTATAAAACAAAAACACAAAACCCCCCTTGCATATTATTGATTTAGCTTAACCAAATCTTTACAAATGTGTAATGTGTAATTCGCATTCTCTTGTGGATCGACCCCTAAGTACTACAACAACATGTTGTGCACTTGCAACCATGTTTAGCTTAGGGTTTTTATTACTTGCATATATACCACACCCTTGTTTGGCACACATCAAGTTTTTGGCGCCGTTGCCGGGGAATGCATTGCACTTACACGTTTATGAGATTAAAAGTTAAGACTAGATCTTTTGTTTCATGTTTACTAACTTTTGCAATTTTGTTTCACTTATGTTGCTTAGGTACTTTAAGGATGAGCCATCACTCAAGCATGAGTAACAACTTTGGAAGGAGAAAACCTCTTCCCCATGAAGTCCAAAGGCGGCCACATGAATCAAATCCGGCCGGAGACTTCATCCCAATGCCAATCCCACCAAATTTCCATCATCCACTCTTTGCCGAGACTAGCCGAGAAGAACATCATCACTATCATCAAAACTGATCACCGGTTTATCAAGGCCGACCTCACCAGCCACCTCATCATCACCACCGTCCACGCCCCGACCTTCCCACATACCAAGAGCACGCGCTTAATCGGCGGAGAGACGACAATCTCAAGGCCATGATAGAAGACTTCATGGAAATCCAAAGAAAGTCTAGCCAAAGTCTTGAGACAAGGTTAGAGTTTCTAAAGCATGACCTTGATAGAAAGTTCGGAAACCTCTCTGACCAAGTGGAGAGAGTCGAAACAAGGTGTTTTGAAGTGGAAGGGGAGCTAAGGGAACAAGCCGCAACCGTTGGAGGCAACACCAAGGCGATCCGAGACTTAAACCTCAACTCAAAGGAGATGGATAGCCACTTGGATGAGAAGATCACCGGCTTAGAAGACAACCTTAATGGCACAACCATGAGCCTCAACTCAATCTCGCTTGTTGCTCACCAAGCCAAGAAGAGAGCATCGGAGGTTAACCAAAGAGAGAAGGAGGTTTACTCAAACATGGTGATGTTGGTGGAAGGGCAAGAACAATTCAAGGAATCAATCAATGACTTGAAGCATCTTGTGGAAGAGAGATACAAAGAGCTAATTGAGAAGACCACGCTATGGCAAGATACAACCGGAGGAGCCTCCAAAGGAGTCAAAGACCTCACCAAACGCTTGGAGGATATGGAAGAAAGAGACCGAGCTTCAAAAGGCACAAAAGCGGCTAACTCAAAGCCTAACAATGCTTTGGCTGCTTTTGGTGCTAAAGAAACCAATCCAAGAGTGGTTTGGGATGAGGATGAAAGGAGACAAGGAAAGCGGACAGCAAGGATAAGAGGAAGAAAGTTGCCGGAAGGAACACCACTTTCTCCAAGATCTTCATTACCACCCCTCCCTAAGGAGAAAAGGAAAGCAAGCTCATCAATGGATTACACCATTGATGACTTCAATTTTATGGCGAAAAGGTTCCCTAGCAATATGCCCTTTGATGTCGCTTGCAACAAGAGCCCTTACCTTCAAGACTTTGTATGGACTCACGATTGGAGCTTAGCCGAAGTGGAGAAGATGTATAATGAAGCAAGGGAGGAAATGCCTGCTCCAAGAACACTACACAAGCTTCATGACCCAGGTTACTTCCTTATACATTGCTCTATCAACGGCAAATTCTTTGATGATGCGTTATGTGGTTCCGGTTCAAGTGTGAACCTCATGCCGGCGGTAATAGCAAGAAGTTTGGGTCTGATTGAGACCATGGAGCGAACAAACATGGGGATAAAGCTTGCCAACAGCTCTTCATTCAAACCACTTGGCAAGGTAAAAGATGTTCCGCTTGACTTTGAAGATTGCATCATTCCAGCCGATTTCTATGTTGTTACTATGGAGGATCCGGAAGACCAAGCTCTTTTACTTGGAAGATCTTTCTTAGCAACGGCTGGAGCAATCATGGATTGGCCGAACAGGAGGATCTCACTAGCTAATGTTGACAAGGACACCTACTATGTTGCTGCACCTCCGGGTTTTTCATCAAAAAGATTTCGGTACACAAGTGGAGGAGAAGGCTCACAACAAGGTTACTTGATCAAAGAAGTGTTACAAGACAAGATGCACTCGGATCCATCCAGCACTAGGAGCTTCCTACAGCCTCCACACTTGCCTAACACTTAAGGAACACAAGGAGTCGAGCTAAAAAGACTTAAAACAAGCGCTTATGGGAGGCAACCCATATTTTTTTTTTCTTTTCTTTTTAACTTTTATTTTGATTTTATTTTTTTAACTTGAATTTTTTGGGAATTTTATAAACTTCACGAAAAACATGTTTTATGATTAAGTGCCAAAGAAGACCATCAAAGGAGTTTTACATAAGACGGCCAAATCCCACCCACTCATCCCGCCCTTGTTCCGGGAGACCAACATTGCGGTCAACCTATTGGAATCCTAGAGGAGGATCACGGAGATCAATCGGTGGAAGAAATTCGCAAAACGGTCGAGTCATATGGAAGATATCAAGTCCGGTAGCATTTTCCCGGCCAAACGGGTAACACGGAGGACCAAATCGACCCATCTCACAAACGGCTCAACCAAAGTCCATCAAACTTCACAGGCGGCCAAAACACACCATGTTGGTCGGTAAATACAAAAGATAGGACGAAGAAAAGTTGACGGTTCAGGAGATATGCTTGGAAGCCCTAATCCGGTCGATGGCGGGCACCAAATGGTCGACAAAACACAAATCACGACATAGGTGCGGCAACCAGCTGGGAACGACTTATTGGAGCCTCACTAACACTTTTCCAGAAGAAGATCCAAGATTGAACGAGCCAATCACAAAAGAAGTCAAGAAAACTCCTCCCGGAGCCGATTTGACCACGTTGTGAAGGAAATCTCAAACCGCTCGTCCGTTTGCCCTCAAACTTCTCCAGTGGTCATAAAATATAAGATTGGTCGCCGGATTTTCAAGCACGGTCGAGGAATTCATCATCGTTTGGGCTGTGGTCTATTGCACCCTCTCCGGATCGTCCGGATGGCCACCAAACGATGAATCTCCCAAACCGCTCGTTTGTTTGCCCTGAAACTCCACCATGGCTCCTAAAATATATGATTGGTCGGTGGAATTTCAAGATCGGTCAGAGAATTGTTCACGGTGCAGGCTGCGGTCATCTACATCACCTTCCGGCCAGCCGATGAAACCACCCGATGACGGATTCTCACATCCGCTCGTTCGTTTGACCTCATACTTCACAAGCGGCTCTAAAACATCATATTGGACGGTAAATTTTCAATCCCGTTCATAAAATTCTTAACGGTTTGTCATGTGGTCCACAGCCTTCATTTTTGGCCGACACACGGGCCTTACACGACCACACTGCACACCGGACGGAATCACACCTTCAGATTGAAAAATCACCGACCAAATTCATCTAAGGAATGATTTGATGTTGTCATATCACACCTGGAGTCGCTCAACGAAGCAAAACCGCTCTTCATGTTCTATGGTCGCACTTTGGTAACAAAATCCGAAAAACTTTCCCAACATATTCGACTTTCATTTTCACCCCTCTTAATTGGATTTGCTTCCACCGGGACGGTGCAAGTTAAGTCTGGGGGGATTACTAACACGTTTGTTCTTTTTGATTTTTCTTTTCATTTTTCCCTTTTTCTTTGAGTCGTTTTATTGAGTCAAAATTTTGTCCGAGAATTATGACCTTTTTCTTTGAAACTAACCATGTTACACTAATGTTTAAGTGACCATTGAAACAGTATTTGGCAACATTCACTCAATGTACACTTTGAGCAGATCGGTTTACCAAAAATGACCACATTTCCAAAAAGCCAATGGAGGATCCACCTTTGACTCCGCACCTTAATGAACTTAACCTTCTCAGCTAGGGGCTTGGTTTTACAAAGGGTACGACTCCTCATCCTCATCAAATAGTGAAAGTCTACGTGAGTTCGGTTTCCCCTCTCTCTCCCCTTCAATTTAAGAAAAAGCACCAAGGTCCAAGTAACCGGGGATTAGGTGGCAACCACCATCAATACTCGCGTCTATGGAAGACCCATTGATCCAAGTAACCGGGGATTAGGTGGCTACAACCATCAATACTCGCGTCTATGGAAGATCCATCAAAAACCTCCACAAAGAGGAGAAGAAGTCGGATAAAAAAATACCTTGCTACCCTAAAAAAGGGATGAACCGACTTAAGAAGTGAGAAGAGAGAGAGGTGAAGCAAGAGCCAAGACATGTGTTTTAAAAAGAGGATGGGTAAGAGCCTATAACCCCTTTGATCGATATCCCCTAGTTGAGACCGCACCTTTAAAAACTAAAGGAGTCGAAGGAGGTGAGCCCGGATTGTCATATGGAGTGTGGGTTACTTTGGGATGACTGCTAAACTCAATGTAAGTACTTATGTTCCTCATCATAAAGCCAAAACCGTTTTTCATGTGGATTACTAAAACATAAGCTAAACGTGGATTTTCAAAATGCATTGAGAGTTCTCATGTTTTCAAACCTCTTTTCCTTTCTTAGTTTGCTTGAGGACAAGCAAAAGGCTAAGTCTGGGGGAGTTGATATATCCATATTTTACATGTTTTTACCTTGGTTTTCTTTATATATTCTCACTTAATAATAATGATTTTTGCATCCAAGAGGTAGTTTTCTTGTATATTGTGGTTTTGGGAAGCAAACAGGTCAAAATGGCAAAAAGAAGGCAAAAGAGCTTCAAACAATGATCCATGCAAGTTCCCAAGTCAAGAGCTTCAACAAAACTCAAGTTAGCCAGTTTCCGCATTCGGACAGAATCGAAGCATCCGAAAGATGACCGCAGAAAAGGGTCTTTCCTACGTCCAAATCATGAGATCTTTATATGGAAAGATAGATAAATGAGTCATGCGTCGCGACGAAGTGGAATTGGGCTATTTGGAGCAGAAATGCGGCCTAGGATCGTTTTCTCCCAAGACATGTCCGTCTAGCGAGTAAGTGAAGCCCATGGAGCTTGGATGAGCGAAATGGACCGGGATCACTGCGGGCCAAGCCTAAACCCCATCATGACTCAAGCCCACATCTTTACACGCGAAAAGAAGGTGGCAGCCGCGCCTCACTCAAGACTTGGTGAGCAAGTTCATGCGAGGAGAAGAAATGGAA
The DNA here is from genome assembly GCA_026724425.1 of Erythrophleum ivorense. Classification (NCBI taxonomy): domain Eukaryota; kingdom Viridiplantae; phylum Streptophyta; class Magnoliopsida; order Fabales; family Fabaceae; genus Erythrophleum; species Erythrophleum ivorense. The sequence continues at coordinate 7,877,960 of JAIUCV010000066.1, read as the reverse complement.
AGTTTCCTCTTCTCCTTTGCGCATTAACTCAGCCGACCTAGCCTCCCCTCACCTATATATACTTGCTTTTAGCCTCTTGTATCATATCACGAATCAATAGACACAACTCTCTTCTTCTTTCAGTTAATAAACCGGAGCCACTTAGGTGGTCTCCTTGTTCTTTCTCTTCTTTTGCACTTTGTACATACTCGCATGTTTTAGCTTCTAGTCTAGGGTTTGGAGGCTTCTCTCTAGGGAAGAGCGGCGGCTTGATCTCTATCACTCCGCCTTCTTTCCCTAGAACCATGAGATCCTCTCTACTCCCTTAGACTCATTATTGAATCATAGATCTTTCAAAGAAGACATGATATGATAAGCCATCAAGAATCGGTTGTTAAAGAAAGGGAAACCTCATGGTTCACCATCTTTATTCATACCTAAAGCTTGTTGCTAGAGTAGCTAACTAGCGACTTGATCCAAGGTTGATATACTCTCCAAAAGCTTGTTATATCTCCGGTCCTAATATTTGATGGGCAAATCGTCTTAGGCTATGAAAGTAGACCTAAGGAGTTTTGTGAACAATCATTACTCGATTTTATTGCGTGTTTCACTCTTCAATGACCATGTGAAAGCTGAGTCCATTGGTTTAAGAAACATAGGTGGTCGGAGCCACGAAAGTGGGATGACCACATCTTAGTGTTTTGAGTTCATAGAAATCGGATTTAACAAACTTTTCAATTGATTTGGCTTATGTCTTTTGCGGATTTTCCTTTGTTCAATAATGGTGTTTGTATAGTTGCATTTGTTATTTGAATTTCCTTTATAAAACAAAAACACAAAACCCCCCTTGCATATTATTGATTTAGCTTAACCAAATCTTTACAAATGTGTAATGTGTAATTCGCATTCTCTTGTGGATCGACCCCTAAGTACTACAACAACATGTTGTGCACTTGCAACCATGTTTAGCTTAGGGTTTTTATTACTTGCATATATACCACACCCTTGTTTGGCACACATCACAAGTCGCAACTCTGTGATCCATACTCCCACACCCAAAACAACCACCCGTACTCGGGCTACTAGCAGATATCTCCTCTGCTCTCCTCTTCTGGCCCTGCGCAAGCCTGCCGCCCCTGCCATAACCAGAACTGTAACCCCTACGCTGCTGATGCTGCTGCTGGCCCCGAGGATGGGTAGCAGAAGCAACCGCAGCTGGAACAACTGCCAAACTCACCGGCTCACGCAAATCCTCCTCAATGGAAGCTGCCAACTCCACTAAACCAGCTCTAGTGTGGTACATACCACCTCTGCACTGAGTCCTGATGTTCCTCCGAAGCCCCTGAAGAAACCTCGACATCAACACCCGCTCACTCACCAGCTCACCACCAGAATGAACCACCAATCTGCAGAACTCTGCATCGTACTCCCGTACAGACCTCACACCCTGCGTCAAGTCCAAAAACCTCAACTGCAGTCTGTCACGAGCCTCCTGAGGGAAAAACTTGTGGTTGAACTCCTCGACGAAATCAACCAAAGTCCAAACCTCTCTCCTAGTCCTAACAGACCTCCACCACAAATGTGCATCACCTCCAAGGTAGTGCACTGCCAGCTCAACCTGAAACTGCTCTGGACAACGAACTGAATCGAAGTTCCTCTCTAACCTCTGACGCCACTCGTCAGCCTGCTCTGGAGTAACACCGCCCTCAAACGTAGTCGTGCCAATCCTCTGCATCTCCCTCATCATCTCACGATAAGGCGAATAACCAACTGCAACACCCTGCTGCCCCGCAGCCTCCTGCTGCTCAACAAAATCGGCACCAACCTGTGCCCCGGCACCAACCTGTGCCCCGGCCACTGGAGGTGCAACCGGAGCCTGCTGTGGAACTGCCTGAGGAAGACGTGCCAACAACTGCGTCAGTAGCCCCACAATCAACTCTCCCTGAGCTAAAGCAGCGCCACCACCGGGATCCGCTCCAGCTCCTGCGCCACCACTGGCACCTGAGTTAGCCCCACCGGCCAACGAAACAGACTGTGTCACCGACGCTGCCGCCACACTCGGCGCTGCACTCTCCACTGAGACGTCAGCCTCTGGCACACCACGACCAGCACCCCGACCTCCACGACCCGCGGCTCGCCCACCGCGACCAGCTCCTCTGTCCCCACGGGCTGCACCGCGACCACGACCACGGCCACGACCACGACCTGCATCCATCTCTCTGCACTACCACCAAGTACAGAAAATGAACAAGGTCAGCACACAACACAACACACAACACACCTAATATCCAACTCACTTACCCGCGGAAAACTGGAAGACCGAGAGGATGAGACTAGACCACTAACTGACTAACTCACATAATCAATTAAACACATAGTCCAATCCACTCAATACTAACAGTCCTAAAACCGTATTTGCTCGGATACCAAAATGAAACAACCAAGCTTTGTTTTTTTTTTTTTATAAATATTATCAATGCGGAAATTCTCAAAAAGAAATCAATAATATTAAATAAAGAATAATCGTTCAATCAAAAGCCATAAACCAATAAAAGCTGCTGCTGCTGATGCCGCCCCTGCCAAAACCAGAACTGTAACCCCTACGCTGCTGATGCTGCTGCTGGCCCCGAGGATGGGTAGCAGGAGCAACTGCAACTGGTACAACTGCTGAGCTCACCGGCTCACGCAAATCCTCCTCAATGGAAGCTGCCAACTCCACTAAATCAGCTCTAGTGTGGTACATACCACCTCTGCACTGCATTCTGATGTTCCTCTGAAGCCCCTGAAGAAACCTCGACATCAACGCCCGCTCACTCACCAGCTCACCACCAGAATGAACCAACAATCTGCAGAACTCTGCATCATACTCTCGAACAGACATCTCGCCCTGCGTCAAAACTGAATGTGTCACCGACGCTGGCTTTATGGCTTTTGATTGAACGATTATTCTTTATTTAATATTATTGATTTCTTTCTGAGAATTTCCGCATCGATAATGATTTATAAACCTTTATAAAAAAAAAAAAGCTTGGTTGTTTCAAGATTCTAGCTGATTGAATCGCGAAATAAAAACAGTAGACCAGACGAAGTGATTCAAGGAAAGAAAGGATTTTTTGTTCTGTATGGAGAAAATGAAATCGACGGAAGAAGAAGGAAGATCCAGGCGTTAAAAACAAAGCTTCCTGTGTTTTCATAAATGGCGGAATAAAAAATACCCGACCCATAGAGCAGAGTCCGCGTCTTTTACCGGTTCTGGAAAAACAATTAAATTAATTAAATAAAAAATGCTCCAAAAAGCTGTGGGCTCGCCATGTCAGCAAAACAGCTTCCTCTTTAATATATTGTAGGATTAAAAATATTATTTTAACAAGCTTAAACGGTACCGTGTCGTGGACCCCGCAAAAGATTGATCCTTTGTGGAAGGTCGGGACCGACGTCGTTCTAACAATCTCAGCCGTTCATCTCAAATTGGTATCTCCGCACGTGCCTTGGGCAGTTGGTGCCACTCTCCTTTCCCAGTTTTATTACGGATTTGCCATCCTAATTCAATTTTGTTCCTTCATTTGCCTTTTATTTCAGCTGTTTGATTTCGCCGACAAAATACGACAGCAGTATCACCATTGCTCAGAAATACTACCGATCCGTCAGCGGTTACAATGTAAGATCCGATAATCTGATATTGAAGAAGGCCTTAAACTGTTGTCTAATGTCTGAAATTGGTATTTAATCCAACGATCAGGATGAGTTACTTTGGGCAGCTGCGTGGCTATACCAAGCTTCGAACAACGAGTTCTACTTGGACTACTTGGGTCGTAACGGTGACTCCATGCGGTGAAACCGGTTGGTTCATGACCGAGTTCGGTTGGGACGTTAAGTTAACCCATTTTTGAATTTTGTTGTTAACCGGTTTGATATGATAATATTGGTTTTGATTCTAAACCGGTTTATTTTTCTTTCTTTGGTTGCCAGTTTTTGATGCAAAGCAAGGCAGAGCAGGACGTCACAAGCCAGAGTGTTTCAGAGGTTTCAACAGAAAGCTGGTTCCTTTTATGTGTTCGTTGGTCGGTAAAGGCTCGAGGAACATTTAGAAAACGCCAGGTGGTTTGATTCTCAGACAGCATTGGAACAACGTGCGCTTCTTGGTGTTCTTGCTCGTCTCAGCAGTGGACATTCCGGTTACAGTCAGCTTCTTCCAGGCTCGTGTCTGTCTGAGAAGAATACAAAGCATTATGATTTTACCCTGAGAAAGAAGTGTGGAACTCAAAAATAGTTTGATTTTCTTGTCCTATGCCCTTGCAGTGGTTCCTGCTCCTATTGTCCGAAGACCAATGCTTATTCGTAAACCAAGAGTGACTACTCCGGTCCGAGGTATGGACTTGTGTTGGTCTTTTTTCTACATGTGTATCTCTTGAGTTTCTATTGAACAGAGACTTGACTCTGTTGATTATTTGTTCAGCTTCTGGTCCAGTGGCTATAGTACAGAAGATGACAGGTTCATGGGTTTCAAAGGGAAGGACTTACTACGGATACTCAACAACTGTAGTTAACAAATCGCCAAGAGCTCTGAAAATTCTGGGGACTCTCGAGATCAGGAAGCTTCATTCGGTTTACCTTCGTGGACGCCTTCATTGCAATCCGGAAAATCCCTGGAGTTCATCTACATTCTCTCAACAACTCCCGCAAATGTACCGGTTTTAAGCTACACTTTGGCTTGACCAGACAAAAACCTTCAAAGGATCAAAAGAGATGTGTATAGGTCGTGAGAAGAAGAAGAAGAAGAAGAAAGTGTTGGTTTTTCCATAAAAAGGGTGAAAGAAGGGTGAAAGAAAGGTGCGAATAGCTGGTGAAGACTCTTCAAGAAAATCTAATAAGAGTGAAAAGCTCTCATTCTCTTAATAAAAGAGTAATAAATTTTTTTGAGTGTATGGAAATGCAATTGGTCACTATGTGCTTCTAGAATGGAAGAACAAGGGGAATGTTTTGAGATAACCAAATACACTGGTCCACATACTTGTTGTCCTGAAGAAGAGAGATTGAACGTGTGGTCAGGGTACAACCCACAGTATCAGTTGCAGAGTTAAAGAAATTGTGGAAAACCCAACTTGGATTTGAGCTTCAAACTTCCGAGATGCGTGAGGGGAAAGTGGAAGTAATCTGCATAGTATAGGGAGATGAGACTGAGAGTTTCAGAGTCATACCAAAGTTAATGTCTGCGTTTCAGTCTCGTGCACTGGCAATACGATGTGTTTCCTAATCCAAAGTTTGCTGCCTTCTGTGGCCTCTTTTGGACATTTTCACAGCCTATCAAAGTGTTTCCACACTGTAGGCCTCTGGTCGTAGTGGACACAAGAAACTTGAAGAGATAATTTGATTCCTACACGAATGAGATCAAAGAGAAGAATCCAGAAGCAGCAGGGAAATGGTTGGATCAATTCCCAGCACATAAGTGGGCTCTGGCTCATGAGTCATGACAATTGTGGTCTCAGATACGGACTCATGGAGATTGATACAAAAGCTCTGTTTGCAGTTTTAAGAGGCTTCCTGTATCATAGAGCTGCATTGTCAGGGGTGGTTGTGCTTATGTTTGATGAGCTGAGAGACGCTGTTGGCGAGTCTTTTACACGTAGCCGTGATTCTCTTAGCCGCGGGGATGCATACACCAAACCTGTCATGGACAAGCTTGAAGAGTTCATGAAAGATTATGATGCTTATGTTATGACCCGTTAGAGAATGACGCATTTGAGGAACATTGGATTGTTCAGTTGAATGACTCGATATGCTCGTGTGGGGAGTTTCAAGAAGACAAGTTCCCATGTATGCACGCTCTAGCTGTCTGCGGTAAGTTGAAACGGAAGCTTCCGGAGTTCCGACGTTGTTTCCTCCTAAAGTAACAGGTAAGTGGCCATCACAAAACAAATCCTCTCACTGGTAATAAGAAGAAGAGCTGAAAGTTAAGAGAGATTTGAACTTAGGATTCTCCCTGGTTTATGTAAATGATGTCCTGTTTCTGTAATGTCTTTGGACTTTTGGGCAGTTGCTTGTGGCAGGAGGTGGAATGTATGTGGAAGTGTTCAACAGAGGAGTGATTCCGTTGGCTTACAGCATAAGAAGAACAAAGCTGGAGAAACCAAACACTTACTTGGATGGGATCTACCCGAATCAATCACTCCACTCGTGACCGTTCTCACTGCTGATGACGACATTATCCGATCTTCTTCCTTCAAGATCAAGAAGAGAAAGTACAACTGAAGAGAGTACCATCAACATTTGTCTGTAATGTATGTTACCAAAGTTAATTTAAATCTGTCTTTATTTGGTTCTGTTTCTGTGCATCTCTCTTTATGAATTGCTCTATTGTAAGAGACCTTGCAAGCAAGAAATTTGAATCATTTTCTAACTTTCCATTATAAAATAATCAAACTTTGTCACATACAAATGTATAGTATTATTGTCTATTGATCTTGTGTGATGTGTGTGTGTGTTCAATCTTCTTTGTTGACAAAACAAACAGGACAAGAACTAAACAGGCTTCGACTAGAGATGATTATGAGTTGATACCTTAAGGGTCTCTCGGATCTCGTCATTGAATTTCTTCCCCCAGATGCTAGTTTCTCCTCTGCCAGTCCCAGTTGGGTCTCCTCCTTGAATTATGAACCCTTTGATATTTCTATGAAATATAGTACCATCGTAGTAGCCAGTAGCACAAGACAAATTAGGCTGGTACTAAGAAACTATCGTAATGCAAAAAGCAATTCAAATAACTAACCTCAGAAGTTTTCTCTACTTGATCACAAAATATCTGGCACTTGAGGTCTCCTAAACTGGTATGCAAAATTACTTCTTTTGGCCCTTTTTTTTTTTCTTTTGGCTCTTTTTTTGCTTCTTTTGGCCATTTTTCTGCTTCTTTTGCAACAGATGAAGCTTTGTAGGACACCTCACATTCAGCATACTCATTCTGAGGTCCAACAGACTCGATGTAATCCCAAAAAAGTTTACTTTGACGGGCAGCAACAACAGGGTCAATCTCTGGCTCATGTGGCTCTTCAGGTGGCTCTTCAGGTGGCTCTACAGGTGGCTCAAGTGGCTCTTCAAGTGGCTCTTCAGGTGGCTCAAGTGGCTCTTCAGGTGGCTCACGAACAACGAATTGTTTTTCATCAAAATACCCTAATCCTAAGTTCTTTGGACGCATCGTTGCTTGGATGTAACTTTTTATGCCTTGACCATTTATTCCCAATCCCTTTTTACTGTCAAACTTCATTTTCCGCATCATTTTTTTGGCAAATCCTGATGAATCCCAAGGAACCAGATCATCTGAGCCATCATCTAAAAGAAAAAGAAAAAGAAAGAAAATCAAAATTCAATTTTGATTTCATTGTAAAACCAACAATCACAGGGATGTCATAAAAACCTAATTAGTATTTCTTTCCCAGAACCTATCAAATTTTCGACTAATCGGGATGACAAAAATTCAAAGAAGTAGAACGCAAAATTCAAAATATTGTACTTACCCATATCTGATTGTATCGTTTTCCCGATGAGCTAAAGTAAACGCCTCTTCTCAGATCCTCAAACTTTCGATAAAACTCCGATTTTTGTTCTCCGGATCTTCAAGATTTCGAGTTTGTTTTCATAGGAATACGTTCCCTCTTAGTATCTTGAAGATCCTTTATAGAGAGTTGGGAACGACGTCGTTCTTCGGATTTGTGTGTTGTCTTCCCCTTCTCTGACGATCTTAGCCGTTGATCTTAAATTTCGATGATTTTCTCTTTTTTTTTTCTTAAACGACATCACGTGCAACAACCCCTTCTCAATTTAACCTTTCATGTTCCACAATATCACCAATCTGCCACTCCCCCCCAACGGAACTTTGAAATTTATGGATACTATTAATTAAAATATGAAATCAGCAAAAAATGAAAACTTTTTTTTTCTTAACACTTTCTTGTCATTAAGTTGCACAAACTTGTTTTCAAAAATCGACTAAGAAACTGACAATCCCATTTAGAACTTTCCCCCAAGTTGTTTTGTTTTTCTACAAGGTGTACACTAACTATTTAACCATTTGAGTAGAGAATAAACACAATAAATCTTCTAAGAAAGTGTTAAAATAGAAAATTATACGTTTGTGGGTTATACAAAAACTTTTATTACAATATAAATACAAATACACAAAACATAAGGAAAATTAGAGTAAGTGTACCATCTTTGGCACAAGCAACTTCGATTTTAATACACAACACAGAGAATATATAACAATTATGATTTACTATAAAAAGGGAAATACATAGACCTGACCTGAGATTATTCCAACATATTCATTCTTTACTCTGCCCGCATAGAGTAGTTTTATAGCTTCACTTCTTTGCCTTGTTATACATTTCATCAATCTCTTTCTTTCTGCGTAAACAAGGACATAGAATAAGAAACATAACCTCTTGTCATTAAGTTGCATAATCTAAAGTTGCAGTATGTTTAGCCTTGAATGTAATGTTATGTGAAAGTGCCCTTAATTTTACCTGATAATACTTGAGAAGCTGAGGCCTTTTCTTCTTGTAAGATGGTGTGATGAGATCTCTTTCCATGTCGAATGGAACTGTAAACCGGATTTACCCATTACCGATTCAATGGCCGCTACGTGACTGTAAATGTTCTCCAAGTTCTCAACTGCAACATACTCTCCTTGAGCTAGTTTAAAAGATGTTCTTCTTTATGTCGATGATTTTCATGGCTCCATCCGGTTGCCACTCACCGACATCACCAGTGTGAAGCCATCCACCAAATGAGGACTTCTTGAGTAAGATCTTCACGTTTGTAATATCCAGAGAACAAAGTCTTTCCTCTGATACAAATCTCTCCATGCGTGGCTTGCTTGCAAGAGTATCATAACCCATCTCCGGGACTGACTCGAGCCTTATGTCAAGGAACCGATGGACCAACAGTTCCAAGCATTTTGTTGGAGCTAAATCTGGCCCATGTTGAAATCCCAACAAGATATCATTTATAGTCTCCTTGCCAAAGACTGTTTAACTAAAAGCCCAGTCGACTGTTCGAGACGAGGCAGCGAGCTGCCGTAAAGAGGAATTGGTTCGCTCGAATCTCGGAGAAGCCTGTTCGAGGGGATCACGTCAAATCCGGAGAACGTATTCCCGCGCTGCAGTTGGAGATCAAACGGGATATATAAAGGAAGCAGGAGAGAGGCGGAAGACTCATCTTTTACTCATTTTTATTCTCTTGTATGCTCTACGAGCTATCGCATTACGAATCCTTTCTGTAAACACTTCTCATCAATATAAATCATATTCTTGTTTGGTTCATTGTGAGATTCTTACCTACTTCTTTCTCATCTCTTCACTCACTCTAAATACTTGGATTAGGGTATTGCGTCGTCCCACACATTTCAATTTCATTTGGAATCGACACAAATGTCCCACGTCCACAACTCTCCGTTAGACCTACAAAAAAGAGTCATAAGATTTCAATATTAGCTAGGACCAAGATTTTGACGTATTTTAATGTTTTGTTCATTACCGTATCCTTGCAGAACATGAGCACATGCGACAACTCGAAGGAAAGATTCGATGTGAGCTGCAAAAGGAGCTGCTCCTGATCGCAAAATGTGATTTTATTAACATGTGATTTTGATCTAAAAATGGTACACTTACTAGTTGAACGCAAAGTTGAATAAGGTCTTCTTTAAGAAACCACCATCAGAAAGTTTCTGCTCAAGACCTGAAAATTGACATAAACAGAGAAGAATTAGTGTATTGTTTGGTTTGTAAACTTTGTTATCGATGTATCAAAGATCAAATTGGTGATCGGTCACTACGTTCAGTAACATAACTTTTTTAGCCACCACTGTTTTTTAACGACGTTCAGTGACAGATTGCGGTAATAGCAAAACGAACAACATGGGTCACTGTTATTGCGAATAACTATCAAACAAACATGAAATTATCCAAAAGAGAAAGATTAAATTCCTTTGGTTGTACTTATACTGTTGTACACCACTTTGTCTTTGCCGAAATGTATTACGGAGCATAAATCGTGTTAATGCGCGACCGTGACATTTTTTTCAAATTAATTTAATATCTAGTATAGTAGTATATATTCATATTTTTTTGCTCCAACTAAATTCACAATTTTGGTATAAAGGCTAGTAATTTAAAATGTAAAAGACCAAAAAATGCCACAAATCTAATTGGAATATGCTATTATAGTATTATACTAAACATTTTTGACAAATTTTATCAACTTGAAACTTTGTAACTCACATAAACTGTGTATTTTTTTTTCTTTTATTGTCTCTTCTTTATTTAGTTCAATGGTGGCTCTTATTCTTTTTATCTTCAGTTTTGATTAATAAAGAATAACAAGAATATTAAAGATAAAAAGGATTAATTTGAACATTGGGTTTGGTGTAGTTGTACGAAAAAGACTATTAAAAGATGTGGGCACTTCCTCGCCGGAGCAAGAGATAGTAAGTTAGTAACATGGTCTTTTCCTCTCTCTCACTTGCCAGCTCAGCTTGCTTAGTCAATTTCTGTGTTGACTTCCTTGGTTCTGCTGCGATCCACTTCTCCTTCGTTCTTCTCCTTTCGCCTTCTATAGTATACGCGTGATAATAGGGTTTTACTATGCAATTATCCTATAGTACTATCATGTCGATGTAGCACTTAAAGGAGTCAATCCAATCAGGTGAGATGCTATGCAATCAGGATAAGCTAAGTCAAGCCAATTGCAAAAATGGAATTGTAAACTAACACTCTAATTAACAACTCTAATTAACAGAAATGAAATGCAATAAGTAAAGACGAGGTAATAAAAGACAAATGAAAGAAGCTAAAGACCAGAAAACTTGATAAACAAATCTTAATATGAAATCAGATACAGCAAAAGATCATAAGGATGGGATAATTGACTAATGAATCTCCTTGATCAAACTAAGGTGCTTAACAAAACTCAACAGGGCTAAACTCTAGGCTGCGAACTCGACACAAAGCCAACTCACTCTCGTGACAAAGGCTATCGAGTCTGAGGTGTTTCTAGACCCAACTCTCATCAGCGAAATACACCTCAACAAGCAGTAAAAACTAGTTCACACATGCCAAAATGCAATCAAGACAACTAATATCTTAGGTATGAAATGCAAATCTCTTGGAAAAGTTGGTTGGGGCATTTCATCAAACACCTTCTGGGTGTGAAATGCCCTAGGTTCAAATTCCAGATGATCAGAAAGGAATCAACATTAAACTCACTAATCAAGAAGGGAAAACAATAAATCAAAGCTTAAACACCCTAGATGATCAAGGATCTACATTAATCTAACCCATCCTCAAGAACCCTAAATCACTACTCAGAAATCGCCATGTGAGACGTAAACCCAGAAATGAATAAAAACTTGAATCATCATAAAGAGGATTGAGAGATGAACAACTTTATTGAAGGAATCAAAAGCAAATATTCAAATCCAAAGAAGAAATCTGGATTACAAGTTTAAAACATCAGAGTGGCGATTTTGGGTTATCAGAGTGTTAAAAGATAATCTAGCACAAATGACATCATTAGAGTATTTATACTAGGTTTAAGAAAAAAAAAAGACAAAATAAACACGTGGTGACGAACTCGACGTCCAACTCGATGTGTGATGTCGAGCTTGCTCCAAGGTGACTCCTTTATTCCCAACTCGATCACCAACTCGGCTTGCACGTCGAGCTTGCACAAAGGCGGCTCCTTTTCCTCCAACTCGACATACATCTCGAGTGCACATGTCGAGTTTGCTTCTGCTCCACTCCTTCTTCTCGTTCCTTGGCATCACTTCTTCTCCTCGTCCAGGCATCCATGTCCTGTCTTCAAGACGTTCTTCAAAGCTCCAAATAATACTTGATAACAACTCCAAATGCAAGGATATATGCAATGTCGATGTAAATCCTATCAAGAATGTAAAGTGGATGCAAATGGGCATGAATGGTGAGGATATGGTGTGATATGATGCAAAAGTGGTGATAAAAAGGTGCTAAAAGTATGCAAAATGCAAGTACATCAACGCGATGCAATGATATACCTCTATTTTGTACCCTTTTTATATGGTTTTACTATGCTTTTTATAAGGTTTTTAAAGGCTTTTCGATCTAAAAAGGTAGTTTTTGTGGATTTATAGTACTAAGAGTCTAAACAGGTCGAAAGATGCATTTTGGAGCAAAACCACAGGATTTGGACTTTACGCCGCTCCACGACACAGCATCAACTTTGAAAGAGCCCCAAAAACATTCTACTCAGTGGATCTCACCAAAACCAGTTTGCCGCAATGCCTACATGAGTTAGCTTTCCAACGCAATTGGAATCATGCAATTTGGACGTGTAGAATGGAAGATATTATCATTTTAGTGAAGAGTGTCAAATCAGCCGGAAACCGGACGTCCACACCATCCGCTCGACCGAGCCGGTCGGACAGGGCCTCCAAGGCTCCCGTCCGACCCGACCATCCTTAATTGCACATTGACGTCGCTCGACCGAGCCGGTCGGACAGGGCCTCCAAGGCCCCCGTCCGACCCGACCTTCCTTCACGTTCCGGTCGACCGAGACGGTCGGACAGGGCCTCCAAGGCTCCCGTCCGACCCGACCTCTTTCCGCCATCCCGTGCGCACCCGACCGCATCCCGCACGACCGCTCGACCCCCAGCTCGACCCGAGCACCAGCCCGACCGACCGGTCGACCGCCCCGCTCGACCGCCGCCGTCCCGCTCGACCCGGCTTAGCCGACTAAGGCCCGTTTTGCACGTTTTCACGGTTTACTCGGCCCGTTTACCTAATCTCGACCCCTGGAAGACCTAGCACTATAAATACACCTTTTTAGCCTCTTTAGAAAGAAGAGAACAATAGAGCCACATTGTATTAGATTTTAATAGATCTACTTTTGTTCTTAGAGATTTCAAGGAGAGGATCTCTCCTCCTTACCACAATTTGGAGAAGTTTTCTGAACCTTTGTTCTATATTTATGCTTTCTTCATCATCTTTCTGTGTTGTTACTTTGATTATGTCTGAGTAATTCACTTGTTAGGTCGTGGGTTAATCAAAGAGTTCATGCATTGTTAGGGTTCTAAATCGAATTAGGGGTTCATCATAATAGGTATTCACCTTTGCTTGATCTTATTGCTGCATGCTTTTCTGATCAACTAGCATCAGATCTTAGGTAGACTTGAGCCACGGAAGTGCTGTATCATTCGCCTGAACTAGTATTTGGTTGGCAACACCTCATAGACTGCGGAAGTTGATCTATGCGGGGTTGTGAACAATTGAGACTTGAACGAATTAAAGCTTGTTTAACAATCTAAGGACATTCCGAAAGATTAGCGATTAGGTTAGTTAACAAAGAGGTCGGAGCCACGGAAGTGGAATGATTTTACATCTGTGTTTTGAGTTCTAGACGGCACCCAAATTAAACCCCCTAATAAGTTGATTTAACCTAGTAATCATGAATCTCTGCGAGTCTCCCATTGCCTAGCGCTTTCATACCTTGATCTTTTACCGTTTTTACATCGCATTCAATTAGTTTAGTTAGCTATTTTACCAATCACAACCAAAACCCTTATCTTGTCCTAGCTAAATTGGAATTATATAACTTGTAGTGCATCTCTCTGCTCCTTGTGTTCGATATACCCGTTACTACTCTCGATCTGTGCACTTGCAGAAAAGGGATAGAAATTGGGAAAAGCTTATCCCGCATCATGCAACGTATCAAACGTACTTGAATGCTTTTTGGTTTGTTCAAGCTTTATAGTGCCTACTTTCTACATGCATGGAAAGGTCAACTGAGTCATGACTTGGGGTTGTTTACCCTAAACACTTCTTTTTCCTCCAAAACTCCATGACAGTTAGATTCTTCTCCGCATAACCAGCCCAAGTTCACAGCTCCAACATTAGAAACCTCACGTTTTGTAGCTAGAAAACATGTTTCTTTTTGGTTTATAGTTGAATGGTTGTGAGACTTGTGACTTGTGATTTAGTAATTGAGTCTTATTTGCAGAATTTGAATCTCAATCTTGATGGATGGTTGAGATTAAAACCGAAAGAAACGTTAATGAGCAAGTTGGTCCTCTCTTCATCTATAAATACATGTCTTGCTCTATCACAATGACAACACAAAACAAGAAAACACAACACTTAAAGAAAAGGTTTGTAGGGAAGAGGAGAAAAACCAATCTCATACCTAAAGTTAAGACTTTCATCTTTAAGGCAAGAAACCTTTCAAATCACTTTGCTATCATGATGAATGGAGGTATTCCACTAACTTTCTTTGTTATTATACTATGTGATTATTTAGATGTTTAAAAATCTTGGAATTCCCTTTGTGTATTTCAGGTGAAAAATCTGAGCAGAAGACCTTGAGATGAGTGACTCGGAAAGTCATTCAGAAGATGAAAACGCTGCCGCAGCAGCCATGATGTTTAGACAACCGCAGGATCCACCGCTGAATACACTCGGAGATAGCATACCCGTGCGCCTGGACAAAGAAACTATGGGGGATTTTGACTCGGCCCCTACATTGCTTTTAAGCCGAAATCCTATTCATCCGCTACTCCCGGAATGAAGGGATTATGAGATCTCACCGGAAGTAATTGTTTTGGTAAAGCAAAACCAATTCCAAGGATTAACAGAGGAGAATCCTTTAGAGCACATTGATGCATTTGAAGAAATATGTGGGACCATTAGTGCGGATGGAGCTCCCAAGGATTATTTGAAATGCAAACTTTTCTCCTTCACACTCAAAGGGAAAGCCATAAGATGGGTAAAATCCCTTCCAGCTCAGTCCATCACAACTTGGAAGGAATACAAAGGAGCATTCCTAGGACACTTTTTCACTAAGCAAAGGGCGAATTTGTTAAAGGAAAAGATTTCTAGCTTTCAACAAGGGCCAGTGGAGCCATTTCACGAAGCATTGGAGCGCTTCAAGGATTACACAAGAGAATGCTCGAACCATTGTTTTTCAGAAGGAAACCTATGGAACATCTTCTATAGAGGGATAGATAGGAAATGTCGATTCTCACTCGACACTGCAAGTAACGGAAACTTCATGACCAAGACAGTGATGGAAGCAAAGACTTTGATTGAGAATTTGGCGTCCAGTGACAGTGACAACTTCATAAGGCATGAGAAGGCTGTGAAAGCAATAAATTCAAGCCCAAGCCAAGAAGAGTATAATGAGATGAGGGAAATCATGGTAACAATACTGAAGAATCAGGAAAATGCAGTGAGTAATAGAGGGGGTTGTATGACTTACGACATAGATGGACGAAGATGTTTAGGAGATTTTGCACCTGAATTCCAAGAAGAAGTTAATTTTGTTGGCATAAGAGATCAACACTTCAGGCGAGAGCACGGAGATTCACGAGGATACCATGAGTATGAGTATAAGCCGCAGAATGTCAGGCAAGGTGCATATGGAAGAAGCTCCATGGAATCACGAGACAACTTTGACCTAATGATAAGTGAGCTCTTGGACTCACATCGGAAGCACCTGAACGAAGTTGAAGAGAAGCTGGACTTTATATGTAGGGACATGAATGAAAAATTCGACCTTATCGCTGCCGCCACAAAGAGTTTAGACTTCAAAATTGCTGAAATAGCCGGAACTGTTAAGAGGGAAATGGGAGTCCTTCCTGGAAAAGTAGAGATAAATCCCAGAGGTGAAAATGTTGCTGCCATAACCCTAAGGAATGGGAAGGAATATAAACCACCAGCCTACCCTGAGGAAGAATTAACCCCAGCCAGAAAAGATAAACCTTTGGAGTATGTTATAATTGGAGAAGGAGAGGAGCCACCTAAAGAAGTACGGGTGCGCACAGAACCAGGAATTCAAGAACAAGATATTGACCCACCAGTCATAACAAAGGTTTATGAACCAAAGCTTCCATACCGCAGTGTTCTTAACCAGCCAAGGAAAGAGAAGGAGCAGGCCAAACTTAAGGATCTGGTTAGCCAGCTGACAGTCAGACTACCATTCGTAGATGCTTGCCATATCATACCATCTCTAAAGAAGTATATGAAGGGTATACTTACAAACAATATAAGTCTAGAGGAAGGAGCCATGATGATCACAAAGGAGTGCAGTGCGATCCTCCAGAATAGAATGCCGGAAAAATTAGATGATCCGAGAAGTTTTGTTCTAGCTTGTGAGATTGGAGGAACACTTTTCGATCGGGCCCTCTGTGATTTGGGATCAAGCGTCAATTTAATGCCTTACTCAGTAGCAAGACTACTAGGAATCACAAACTTTAAACCTACAAAAATCTCTCTTGTTTTTGCAGATCGATCCGTTCGACGCCCCATAGGAGTTGTTTTGGACGTAACCATAGTTGTACGAGGATGCAACATCCCAGCCGATTTCGTGGTCCTGGAATTGGAGCATGAACCCAAGGATCCTATAATACTAGGACGTCCCTTTTTAGCCACTGCCGGAGCAATGATAGATGTGAAGAATGGGAAGATTGACCTTCACCTGGGAGATATTGTTATGAACTTCGAAGTCAACAGAACGATCGATAGACCTACAATGGATGGTCAAACTTTTTGGATTGGAGAGGCAAAAGAAGAGATATTGGAGGATATGTTGCTTCATGATCCTCTTGAATTAGCCTTAACCCGAGCTGAAGAAGAGTTGGGTTATGCAGAAAGAGAAGCACAAGGCTTGGTTAAATTCATGAATTCGGTCGAAGCATACAAAGAACTAGTGGCATACACGGATTTGAAGCGAAGTAAAGAAGAGGAAGCCAAAGCAGAGAAACAAAAATCAGCTCCCCAGCCAGAACCAGACCCATGGTGCCCCTTGAGAGCACCAAAAACAGACCTAAAACCGCTCCCTGTTGGGCTGAGGTATGAATATCTAGGTCCAAATGAAACTTATCCTGTGATAATAAATTCCGGACTAACAAATGAGGAGACCGCTTTACTCGTTCACGAACTGAGAAAGCACAGAAAGGCCCTCGGTTATTCTTTGGATGATATAACAGGAATCTCACCAAACCTCTGCATGCATAGAGTCATCTTAGAAGACGGATCCAGCTCATCAATTGAACATCAGAGACGGCTTAACCCGAACCTCAAGGAAGTAGTCAAGAAGGAAATAATGAAACTTTTGAATGCAGGGATAATTTACCCAATCTCGGATAGCAAATGGGTTAGCCCAGTACACGTGGTACCAAAGAAGGGAGGGATCACAGTTGTCAAGAATGAGCAAGACGAGTTAATCCCTTCCAGGACGATAACAGGACACCGGATGTGTGTCGATTACAGGAAGCTTAACTCAGCCACCCGAAAAGATCATTATCCTTTACCATTCATAGATCAAATGCTTGAGCGCCTTGCTAATCATCAATATTACTGTTTTCTTGATGGATATTCAGGATTTTTTCAGATACCAATACATCCGGATGATCAAGAGAAGACAACTTTCACATGTCCGTATGGCACTTTTGCCTACAGAAGAATGCCCTTCGGTCTATGCAACGCACCAGCCACTTTCCAAAGATGCATGATGTCCATATTCACCGACTTTATAGAGGAAATCATGGAAGTATTCATGGACGACTTCTCAGTATATGGTTCATCCTTTAAGGCATGCCTAGCAAATCTTGGAAAAGTTTTACAGCGATGTGAAGATAAACACTTAGTTCTAAATTGGGAGAAATGTCACTTCATGGTCAGAGATGGGATTGTCCTCGGGCATCGAATCTCAGAAAAAGGAATCGAAGTAGACAAAGCCAAGATTGAAGTCATGACAAACCTACAACCTCCAAAGAGTGTAAAGGATATAAGGAGTTTCCTCGGCCACGCCGGATTCTACAGGAGGTTCATCAAGGATTTCTCAAAGATAGCAAGACCATTGACACGACTGTTATGCAAAGACATCACGTTTGAATTCACGGATGAATGTCATGCCGCTTTCACCAAGATCAAGGAGGCCTTAGTTAGCGCACCAGTTGTCCAGCCACCAGATTGGGAACAACCCTTTGAGATCATGTGTGACGCCAGCGACTATGCAGTAGGAGCAGTGCTTGGACAACGAAAGGATAAGAAGTTACATGTCATCTACTATGCTAGCCGAACTCTATATGAAGCACAATGCAAATATGCAACCACTGAGAAAGAACTCCATGCCATAGTCTTTGCATTCGAGAAATTCAGATCATACTTGGTAGGCTCCAAAGTAATAGTTCATTCTGACCATGCCGCACTGCGATATTTATTGTCTAAAAAGGATGCAAAGCCAAGGCTTTTAAGATGGATATTACTCCTCCAAGAGTTTGACCTCGAAATAAAGGATAGAAAAGGTGCAGATAACGGAGTGGCGGATCACCTTTCACGCATGAGAGTAAATGAAACCATGCCATTGGATGACAGGCTGCCTGAAGAAACTGTTTACGCGGCCCAAGCTACAACCATTACTAATCCGTCAAGCCATCCCAGACCAAAGCCAAGAATTTCATCAGCAAACACTCCATGGTTTCGCCACATTGCAAACTTTCTTGCAGCAGACCATCCACCCCCACAATTCTTTGGCTACAAAAAGAAGAAATTTCTCCGTGACATTAGACGGTATTTTTGGGATGAACCTTATCTTTATAAAAAATGCTCTGACGGTATGTTTCGTAGGTGTATTCCAGAGGAAGAGATAGAGGGAATATTATTCGCCTGCCACAGCTCCAGCTATGCCGGTCATTTCGCCACTTACAAAACGGTTTCTAAAGTACTTCAATCAGGATTCTGGTGGCCGACCATGTTTAAAGATGCCCACACCTTCATATCCCGATGTGATGCCTGCCAAAGGATGGGAAACATAAGCAAAAGAAATGAGATGCCACAAAATTTCATTCTAGAAGTAGAAGTTTTCGACGTGTGGGGAATAGATTTCATGGGACCTTTCCCGACATCTTTTGGTGACCAATACATTCTCGTTGCAGTGGACTATGTTTCGAAATGGGTGGAAGCAATAGCAAGCCCGACCAATGATGCTCAAGTTGTTATAAAGATGTTCAAATTTATCATCTTCCCGAGATTTGGAGTACCACGGATTGTCATTAGTGACGGAGGATCTCACTTTATCAACAGGATCTTCGCCAACCTTTTGAAGAAGCATGGAGTGACACACAAAGTTGCTTCCCCATATCATCCTCAGACTAGTGGCCAAGTGGAAATCTCAAACAGAGAACTTAAAAGCATCCTACAAAAGACTACAGGAAAGAATAGAAAGGATTGGAGTGCTAAGTTAGATGACGCTTTATGGGCGTACCGCACTGCTTTCAAAACACCACTGGGCACAACCCCTTTCCACTTAGTCTATGGAAAAGCCTGTCACCTCCCTGTTGAGCTAGAATATAAGGCGGCATGGGCAGTAAAGGAGTTAAACTTCAACCTTAAAACCGCAGGAGAAAGACGACTCATTCAACTCAATGAGCTTGATGAGATCCGCCACCTTGCATATGAGAATGCGAAGATATACAAAGAAAGGACCAAAGCTTTCCATGACCGGAAGATCATACCAAAGACATTCGCACCAAATGATCAAGTCCTCCTTTTCAACTCCCGTCTAAAACTTTTTCCCGGGAAGCTTCGTTCTAGATGGTCGGGACCATTCACAATCAAAGAAGTTCGGCCATACGGAGCAGTTGTGCTATTAACCCCATCCGGAGGTGAATTCACAGTCAATGGGCAAAGACTTAAACCGTATCTAGCCAATACAGAGACATCACCAGAAGTCCGAATCGATTTGGACGATCCCTCACCAGTCTGAATCATAAACGGTCAAGCTAAAGACCTTAAACAAGCGCTGCATGGGAGGCAACCCATAAGTTTTACCCTCCTCTTTTACTTTTTATTTTAATTTAATGATTTTTGTTTTGCTTTTGAAGTTTTGGATACAGCGATTTGAGAATCTAACATGAAAATTGAGAAGACACCTTGGAAAATGAAGAAAGACGCAATTGTCCCCTCTAACATTAACAATGAATGTGGCAAGGTACAACCACGTTCATATATCCGTTTGCTCCAGCACAACAGCATATCCCACCTATGCCTTACCTTCGGCGGACTTCAAGAGCCTTTACCATGGACGCATGGTACTTGATCATCTACGCCGGGATACAAGCCATTGCTTTGGAGTTCATTACAACGCACCATGGGACATCTTTTACCACCCTTATCAATGGCCAAGAACAGCAACATACCACCAATAGGTCATTTCTTCTTGCACTTAATGTATAATCAGGTTACATCTCCCCTCTCATTCACAAAACGCCTTACTACCTTTTTCCTTTTACCTCCCTTAATCGGATTTGCTTTCACCGAGACGGTGCAAGTTAAGTCTGGGGGGATTGTCGGTACTAATGCGTTTGTTCATGTCTTGTCTTCATCTTATATCTATTTCTCTTATCAACCTTTTTCAAAACTTCTGTTTTATTGAGTCAAAACCTCAGTTGGAAATTATGATTTATCTCTATGATTCTCCGGTGTTGTGCTAACAATCTATGACCCTAGAGCGGACATCAGTTGCAGACATAAGCCTAACAGAACCTCTAACGGTGGATCGACCTACTGACTTGGCAACACTTCTAAGGTACCCGGACAATCTAACGTTAACTCCACCCTAATCAACCTAGTTTTTCTTGTCAAGGGACTTGGCATACATATGAGTCGTTCCTCACTTGATCTCAAAAGGGTGTGTCCAATACAAGTGCAGTTCTCCTCTCTCTCAGAAAAATGAAAATCAAAAGCTTTTAAGCACAAGGAAAACGTGTAAGCAAGAGGAATGCATACGTCTGCACCTTCTTGTCTTATGGAGACCTACCAAAAACAAGGAAAAAGCAAAAGCCTATCCTATGTTACTCCCCAAAAGAAAAAGAAAGGGAAGAAGGATCGATAGAAAAAATAAAATGATACCCTAGAAAAGTAGGGAATGATCGATCCTTCAAAAGAAAAGAGAGAGGAAAAGAACTCAAAAGCTTCAAAAAGGACTATCATGGAGAGACTCAAGTGGGTAAGAACAAGTGCTTAATGATCGATATTCCCTTGATAAAGACCGCACGTTTTAAATTTATGCAAGGAGTTAACAATGGAAAGTCTGGAATGCTGGATGAGACTAGTTGAGTTTGGTATGGTTCGCTAAGCTTGCCGAGCATTATGTGAAGCTAGTCTAACATTGGTTATGTTTTTAGTGGAATACAGGAGAGGAAGCCGCCACAGTTTTCTTAGAAAGGATAAGGAGTTTCTACGTTTTCAAACCTCTTTCTCTGATTTGGATTCTATTTGCTTGAGGACAAGCAAAGATCTAAGTCTGGGGGAGTTGATATACCTCTATTTTGTACCCTTTTTATATGGTTTTACTATGCTTTTTATAAGGTTTTTAAAGGCTTTTCGATCTAAAAAGGTAGTTTTTGTGGATTTATAGTACTAAGAGTCTAAACAGGTCGAAAGATGCATTTTGGAGCAAAACCACAGGATTTGGACTTTACGCCGCTCCACGACACAGCATCAACTTTGAAAGAGCCCCAAAAACATTCTACTCAGTGGATCTCACCAAAACCAGTTTGCCGCAATGCCTACATGAGTTAGCTTTCCAACGCAATTGGAATCATGCAATTTGGACGTGTAGAATGGAAGATATTATCATTTTAGTGAAGAGTGTCAAATCAGCCGGAAACCGGACGTCCACACCATCCGCTCGACCGAGCCGGTCGGACAGGGCCTCCAAGGCTCCCGTCCGACCCGACCATCCTTAATTGCACATTGACGTCGCTCGACCGAGCCGGTCGGACAGGGCCTCCAAGGCCCCCGTCCGACCCGACCTTCCTTCACGTTCCGGTCGACCGAGACGGTCGGACAGGGCCTCCAAGGCTCCCGTCCGACCCGACCTCTTTCCGCCATCCCGTGCGCACCCGACCGCATCCCGCACGACCGCTCGACCCCCAGCTCGACCCGAGCACCAGCCCGACCGACCGGTCGACCGCCCCGCTCGACCGCCGCCGTCCCGCTCGACCCGGCTTAGCCGACTAAGGCCCGTTTTGCACGTTTTCACGGTTTACTCGGCCCGTTTACCTAATCTCGACCCCTGGAAGACCTAGCACTATAAATACACCTTTTTAGCCTCTTTAGAAAGAAGAGAACAATAGAGCCACATTTTATTAGAGTTTAATAGATCTACTTTTGTTCTTAGAGATTTCAAGGAGAGGATCTCTCCTCCTTACCACAATTTGGAGAAGTTTTCTGAACCTTTGTTCTATATTTATGCTTTCTTCATCATCTTTCTGTGTTGTTACTTTGATTATGTCTGAGTAATTCACTTGTTAGGTCGTGGGTTAATCAAAGAGTTCATGCATTGTTAGGGTTCTAAATCGAATTAGGGGTTCATCATAATAGGTCTTCACCTTTGCTTGATCTTATTGCTGCATGCTTTTCTGATCAACTAGCATCAGATCTTAGGTAGACTTGAGCCACGGAAGTGCTGTATCATTCGCCTGAACTAGTATTTGGTGGGCAACACCTCATAGACTGCGGAAGTTGATCTATGCGGGGTTGTGAACAATTGAGACTTGAACGAATTAAAGCTTGTTTAACAATCTAAGGACATTCCGAAAGATTAGCGATTAGGTTAGTTAACAAAGAGGTCGGAGCCACGGAAGTGGAATGATTTTACATCTGTGTTTTGAGTTCTAGACGGCACCCAAATTAAACCCCCTAATAAGTTGATTTAACATAGTAATCATGAATCTCTGCGAGTCTCCCATTGCCTAGCGCTTTCATACCTTGATCTTTTACCGTTTTTACATCGCATTCAATTAGTTTAGTTAGCTATTTTACCAATCACAACCAAAACCCTTATCTTGTCCTAGCTAAATTGGAATTATATAACTTGTAGTGCATCTCTCTGCTCCTTGTGTTCGATATACCCGTTACTACTCTCGATCTGTGCACTTGCAGAAAAGGGATAGAAATTGGGAAAAGCTTATCCCGCATCATGCAACGTATCAAACGTACTTGAATGCTTTTTGGTTTGTTCAAGCTTTATAGTGCCTACTTTCTACATGCATGGAAAGGTCAACTGAGTCATGACTTGGGGTTGTTTACCCTAAACACTTCTTTTTCCTCCAAAACTCCATGACAGTTAGATTCTTCTCCGCATAACCAGCCCAAGTTCACAGCTCCAACATTAGAAACCTCACGTTTTGTAGCTAGAAAACATGTTTCTTTTTGGGTTTATAGTTGAATGGTTGTGAGACTTGTGACTTGTGATTTAGTAATTGAGTCTTATTTGCAGAATTTGAATCTCAATCTTGATGGATGGTTGAGATTAAAACCGAAAGAAACGTTAATGAGCAAGTTGGTCCTCTCTTCATCTATAAATACATGTCTTGCTCTATCACAATGACAACACAAAACAAGAAAACACAACACTTAAAGAAAAGGTTTGTAGGGAAGAGGAGAAAAACCAATCTCATACCTAAAGTTAAGACTTTCATCTTTAAGGCAAGAAACCTTTCAAATCACTTTGCTATCATGATGAATGGAGGTATTCCACTAACTTTCTTTGTTATTATACTATGTGATTATTTAGATGTTTAAAAATCTTGGAATTCATGTTAAATAACTTTACATCTATGTATATTATTCTTACATATACATGTTGATCTTACTTACAAGTAACCCACAAAAATATACTGATTATAAAATATAACACATATATATTCAACTAGTTAACATACAAGAAGACGGCAAAATATGGGACTATGCAAACAATGCCTAGTTAAAGAAGTCATCTGTTAAATTCAAATTCTGCAAATAAGACTCAATTACTAAATAACAACCATTCAACTGTAAACCCAAAAAGAAAAATATTTTCTTTCGTTTTCTAGGTACAAAACGTGAGGTTTCTAATGTTGGAGAAGGCTCTAACTGTCATGGGGTTTTGGAGGAAAAAGAAGTGTTTAGGGTAAACAACTCCAAATAGACTTTTCTATGCATGTAGATTGTAGAGAGTAGGCAATATAAAACTTGAACAAACCAAAAAGCATTCGAGTACATTTTTCCTTTTGATTGTTGAGTACATGTTTTTTGAGTTCTGTAGCAGTGCTTCAAATTACTCCTATCTTGACGAAAATTTTGAGGCCAGGTCAAGTTTCGACTACTTTAATTAATAATTAATAAAAATAATTTGACTTAAGTAATCACAAAGCAAAACATTATACTCCAATTTTCTACCAAACGGGTAAGTTAACATTCCCTAGAATGGGCTTAAGTCTCTCTTTTCCAACTAGAGTCTCTCAATAGTCAAGGAAAAGAGTTTTGTGTGGATATACTTTTCATGTGTGTGTCACTCGCTGTTCCATTTGTGTTTTCTTGCCTTATCCTGTTACTATTGAGTTCCAGATCTAGCTTTCGGTGAGATTCTTTTATCCGATTCGAGTGTTCTTCGTGTGTTTCTGAAGCTTAAATGAGGTTACGGTCAAGGTGGTGGTGGTGTGTCTCTTGTTGGGGTGTTGTTGTGCTCCAAATTAAGGAAACATGTCGACTGCAATGGATAGAGCTGTAATGGCGATAGAAGAGGAGGAAGACAAACCTCTAGTCATTCCAAACAAGCCAGAGTACAGTTCTTGCGGTAATAATGCCTTAAGTCTGATAGGGAGGGTTCTTAATCCAGACTGTCAAAGAATCTCTCATCTGCTCATGGATCTCCCACGAAAGTGGGGGAAAAGGGACAGGATTAGTGGGGTTGCTTTGTCGAATGAAAAGTTCCAGTTTTTCTTTAAGAGTGAACATGACCTTATAGAGATCCTGGAGAAGGGTGTTCAGTGTTTCAATGAGTGGGCTGTAGTCATGGAGAAATGGGTAGCGAAATCTCCGGTGGATTTTCTGCAGTCCGTGCCTCTCTGGGTGCAAATTCGGAATCTGCCAGTCAACCATTACAGATCTCAAACGGTTTGGGATATTGGAGAAGTTCTGGGTGAAGTCAAGGAGATAGCCTTGTTGATACGGAAAATCAAAGTCAGCCTTATGTAAGGGTCAAAATCATTTTTGATGTATCACGACCCTTGCGTAAATTGAAACTAATACAGCTTCGTGATGGTGAGGAGGTAACTGTTTTCTTCTACTATGAACAACTTCAAAAGTGGTGTTTCAATTGTCAGAGGCTCAATCATGAAAAGGATATTTGCCTTCTTCTGGTTCGAGCAAGGTAAGATCAAGTAGCGACAAGAAAAGCCAGCGTTTTAGCCGGGAAAAAAAAAAGAAGTTGTCCTGTAATCAAGAGCTCTGATCCGCTGTTTGGAGTTCTGAGTGAAGAGCAAGTTGGAGTAAACCCAATTACAGGCAAACTAAAGATAAACCCAAAAGTTGTGGAAGATTTGAGACATTATTTGGTTGCAAATAATGGATATGACATGTCTGTCAAGAAAGAAAGAGTGCAAAGTACCATTGCTCAAGCTGAAAATGATCCTTATGCCCAGAAGGTCGTTCTAAGGTTAGAAACAACGCCTCTGGTAACAAGAGATGGGAATAGAGGAAAAGGTCTAATCTTTGACTATAAAAAAGCAGATCATTCAAGTGAGTTGAATTCAGAAAACAAGTTGTTGGGGGGAGCAAGTTCTTCTGGCAATTTGAAGTGTGTAAACTTTGGTCCTGATGATCTATGTAACGTTCTTGACTCGAGGAAACAGAAAGGGGAAGGTTTTCCCTGTACTGGTAACTTTACGGCATATGGTTCTGGCCCCTCTGAGACTGGTTCATCCGGGGTTACAAGTATCAGGGGAAAATCTCGGAAAAGACAAGTGAAGAGATTGAGGAAGCTTAATCTATTGAAGGAAGGGTTCACTGGTCCAGTTTCAGAGATAAAAGAAAAATGGCAAAGGTGTTATGGGGCCGAAGAGAAAGACTCCAATAGTCGCTGTTAGCTCGACTAAAAAAGCTAGGCGCAAAAACCAATTGGTGATCCCAAATGAGGGATCGTCCAATCCATAATGAGCATTCTTTCTAACACGTGACATCATAACTCTAATTTTCCATTCTTGTTTCGAAGAATTGAGCTGTGCCACATGAGTATACTCCAATTGCATGATGATTGTTATTGTTAGAAATTCTCATAATCATCAAAGTCATAAAAACATATAACTTTCTATTGCAACTCTGGAGAAAGAAAAAATGGAGCTTTTACTTAGTCTCAGAATCGTTCATATACAGAGATTCATAAGTAAAAGCTAGGAATAACTCACAGTATTGTTCACTGCGTCGGCTTCAAGAACATCACTGTCCATTCTTATCTGTGTATATCATCACTACTTCAAATATATACATATAAGAGGTGACTTGTTGTTCGTTTATATCATCACTACTTCAATATATATATATATATCAAGAATAGATCATTATAATAAATTTTTGTTTTTTTGTTCATTATGTTACAGTTAACCAGCAAAGATGTTTACCTCTGGATCACATCTTCGATCGCATGACTTAAGAACTTTTTATATGTGAAGCAGCCTCTGTAGGATTTTGGAGAGGGGTAACTTTGTTATAATATTCTGTTTGCTCTGTTTCAAAAGAGAGTAATATAATATTTTTCATAATCTGTTTTTTTTTTCCAGGATGTTAAGATATTGATTCAAGACATTTCTGCTCTGAAACCCACTGTTTTATGCGCTGTTCCTCGCGTGCTAGAGAGAATATACACTGGTAAAGTAAAATATTTTGCAAGAGTTCTTTATAAAATTTATAATCCAAGATCTTGGCATAAAAAAACTCTGTTTTTAACTGAAGAAACAATTTCCGACGGCTTTTGTTAAAATGCTACTAAATCTTGTGCGAGTTGAACCTAAAAATAACACGAGACTAACCAGAACCCCAATCAAAAGCTAAACTGAAATTTAAGCCTAAACGAAGTCAACTGAAAAGCTAGTAACCCACAAAAATATAACACCTATATTCAACTAGTTAACGTACAAGAAGACAGCAAAACTTGGGAATATGCAAACCATGCCTTGTTACTTAAACCTGTTAAAGAAGTCATCTGTTAAATTCAAATTCTGCAAATAAGACTCAATTACTAAATCACAAGTCACAACCATTCAACTGTAAACCGAAAAAGAAAAATTTTTTCTTTTATTTTCTAGCTACAAAAAGTGAGGTTTCTAATGTTGGAGAAGGCTCTAACTGTCATGGGGTTTTGGAGGAAAAAGAAGTGTTTAGGGTAAACAACTCCAAGTAGACCTTTCTATGCATGTAGATTGTAGAGAGTAGGCACTATAAAACTTGAACAAACCAAAAGGCATTCAAGTACATTTTTCTTTTTGATTGTTGAGTACATGTTTACACACACACACACATCAAACCCTGACTAAATTCCAAATTATTATACAAGTAAATAAATCACACACACATCAGTAGAGAGTAGGCTACCTAAAACAAGTTTGATGTGTGATATAAAATAGTTCAGGAATAGATAGACGCAGCATGTAACAAGTTAAGGCCGTCAGAGTGTGAGAGGACAGCACCGGACCACTCAATGTAGCCCAAAACCTCCCATGCCTCGCCGGCTTCCTTTTGTCTGGTCATGGAAATCTCGGCACACCAAAGCTCCTGAGGTCGGGCTTTCGGTTTCCAGAAGATGGCAATACTCTCATCAGAGTAGCTGCAAAGTTTGATGATATCATCACAACCGAGCTCTCCCAAACCCTTGACTTCCTTCCAATCCGGCTCACAGGGGAAACGCCACAGTATTCTCCCGCCGGTACCACGGCAGAACAATGTCTCAAATATAACCCAATCGTTAAGTCTTTTGGGTTAGACTCTTTATTGGTACCTGATGCGGGATAAGCTTTTCCCAATTTCTATCCCTTTTCTGCAAGTGCACAGATCGAGAGTAGTAACGGGTTTATCGAACACAAGGAGCAGAGAGATGCACTACAAGTTATATAATTCCAATTTAGCTAGGACAAGATAAGGGTTTTGGTTGTGATTGGTAAAATAGCTAACTAAACTAATTGAATGCGATGTAAAAACGGTAAAAGATCAAGGTATGAAAGCGCTAGGCAATGGGAGACTCGCAGAGATTCATGATTACTAGGTTAAATCAACTTATTAGGGGGTTTAATTGGGTGCCGTCTAGAACTCAAAACACAGATGTAAAATCATTCCACTTCCGTGGCTCCGACCTCTTTGTTAACTAACCTAATCGCTAATCTTTTGGAATGTCCTTAGATTGTTAAACAAGCTTTAATTCGTTCAAGTCTCAATTGTTCACAACCCCGCATAGATCAACTTCCGCAGTCTATGAGGTGTTGCCCACCAAATACTAGTTCAGGCGAATGATACAGCACTTCCGTGGCTCAAGTCTACCTAAGATCTGATGCTAGTTGATCAGAAAAGCATGCAGCAATAAGATCAAGCAAAGGTGAAGACCTATAATGATGAACCCCTAATTTGATTTAGAACCCTAACAATGCATGAACTCTTTGATTAACCCACGACCTAACAAGTGAATTACTCAGACATAATCAAAGTAACAACACAGAAAGATGATGAAGAAAGCATAAATATAGAACAAAGGTTCAGAAAACTTCTCCAAATTGTGGTAAGGAGGAGAGATCCTCTCCTTGAAATCTCTAAGAACAAAAGTAGATCTATTAAACTCTAATACAATGTGGCTCTATTGTTCTCTCCTTTCTAAAGAGGCTAAAAAGGTGTATTTATAGTGCTAGGTCTTCCAGGGGTCGAGATTAGGTAAACGGGCCGAGTAAACCGTGAAAACGCGCAAAACGGGCCTTAGTCGGCTAAGGCGGGTCGAGCGGGACGGCGGCGGTCGAGCGGGGCGGTCGACCGGTCGGTCGGGCTGCTGCTCGGGTCGAGCTGGGGGTCGAACGGTCGCACGGGATGATGGTCGGGTCGAGCTGGCGCGCACGGGATGGCGAAAAGAGGTCGGGTCGGACGAGAGCCTTGGAGGCCCTGTCCGACCGGTTCGGTCGACCGGATCGTGAAGGAAGGTCGGGTCGGACGGGAGCCTTGGAGGCCCTGTCCGACCGGCTCGGTCGAGCGGCTGGTGTAGACGTCCGGTTTTCGGCTGATTTGACACTCTTCACTAAAATGATAATATCTTCTATTCTACACGTCCAAATTGCATGATTCCAATTGCGTTGGAAAGCTAACTCATGTAGGCATCGCGGCGAACTGGTTTTGGTGAGATCCATTGAGTAGAATGTTTTTGGGGCTCTTTCAAAGTTGATGCTGTGTCGTGGAGCGGCGTAAAGTCCAAATCCTGTGGTTTTGCTCCAAAATGCATCTTTCGACCTGTTTAGACTCTTAGTACTATAAATCCACAAAAACTACCTTTTTAGATCGAAAAGCCTTTAAAAACCTTATAAAAAGCGTAGTAAAACCATATAAAAAGGGTACAAAATAGAGGTATATCAACTCCCCCAGATTTAGATCTTTGCTTGTCCTCAAGCAAATAGAATCCAAATCAGAGAAAGAGGTTTGAAAACGTAGAAACTCCTTATCCTTTCTGAGAAAACTGTGGCGGCTTCCTCTCCTGTATTCCACTAAAAACATAACCAATGTTAGACTAGCTTCACATAATGCTCGGCAAGCTTAGCGAACCATACCAAACTCAACTAGTCTCATCCAGCATTCCAGACTTTCCATTGTTAACCCCTTGCATAAATTTAAAACGTGCGGTCTTTATCAAGGGAATATCGATCATTAAGCACTTGTTCTTACCCACTTGAGTCTCTCCAGGATAGTCCTTTTTTGAAGCTTTTGAGTTCTTTTCCTCTCTCTTTTCTTTTGAAGGATCGATCTTTCCCTACTTTTCTAGGGTATCATTTTATTTTTTCTATCGATCCTTCTTCCCTTTCTTTTTCTTTTGGGGAATAACATAGGATAGGCTTTTGCTTTTTCCTTGTTTTTGGTAGGTCTCCATAAGACAAGAAGGTGCAGACGTATGCATTCCTCTTGCTTACACGTTTTCCTTGTGCTTAAAAGCTTTTGATTTTCATTTTTCTGAGAGAGAAGAGAACTGCACTTGTATTGGACACACCCTTTTGAGATCAAGTGAGGAACGACTCATATGTATGCCAAGTCCCTTGACAAGAAAAACTAGATTGATTAGGGTGGAGTTAACGTTAGAATGTCCGGGTACCTTAGAAATGTTGCCAAGTCAGTAGGTCGATCCACCGTTAGAGGGTTTGTTAGGCTTATGTCTGCAACTGATGTCCGCTCTAGGGTCATAGATTGTTAGCACAACACCGGAGAATCATAGAGATAAATCATAATTTCCAACTAAGGTTTTGACTCAATCAAACAGAGGTTTTGAAAAAGGTTGATAAGAGAAATAGATATAAGATGAAGACAAGACATGAACAAACGCATTAGTTACCGACAATCCCCCCAGACTTAACTTGCACCGTCTCGGTGAAAGCAAATCCGATTAAGGGAGGTAAAAGGAAAAAGGTAGTAAGGCGTTTTGTGAATGAGAGGGAAGATGTAACCTGATTATACATTAAGTGCATGAAGAAATGACCTATTGGTGGTATGTTGCTGTTCTTGGCCATTGATAAGGGTGGTAAAATATGTCCCATGTTGCGTTAGAATTAACTCCAAAACAATGGCTGGTATCCCAGCGTAGATGATCAAGTGCCATGCGTCCATGGTAAAAGCGTTTGAAACCCGCCGAAGGTGAGGCATAGGTGGGATATGCCGTTGTGCTGGGGCAAACGGATATATGAACGTGGTTGTTCCTTGCCACATTCATTGTTAATGTTGGAAGGGACAATTATCCCTTTCTTCATTTTCCAAGATTTCTTCTCAATTTTCATGTTAGATTCTCAAATCGCTGTATCCAAAACTTCAAAAGCAAAACAAAAATCATTAAATTAAAACAAAAAGTAAAAGAGGAGGGTAAAACTTATGGGTTGCCTCCCATAAAGCGCTTGTTTAAGGTCTTTAGCTTGACCGTTGGTGATTTAGACTGGTGAGGGATCGTCCAAATCGATTCGGACTTCTTGTGATGTCTCTGTATTGGCTAGATACGGTTTAAGTCTTTGCCCATTGACTGTGAATTCACCTCCGGATGGAGTTAATAGCACAACTGCTCCGTATGGCCGAACTTCTTTGATTGTGAATGGTCCCGACCATCTAGAACGAAGCTTCCCGGGAAAAAGTTTTAGACGGGAGTTGAAAAGGAGGACTTGATCATTTGGTGCGAATGTCTTTGGTATGATCTTCCTGTCATGGAAAGCTTTGGTCCTTTCTTTGTATATCTTTGCATTCTCATATGCAAGGTGGCGGATCTCATCAAGCTCATTGAGTTGAATGAGTCGTCTTTCTCCTGCGGTTTTAAGGTTGAAGTTTAACTCCTTTACTGCCCATGCCGCCTTATATTCTAGCTCAACAGGGAGGTGACAGGCTTTTCCATAGACTAAGTGGAAAGGGGTTGTGCCCAGTGGTGTTTTGAAAGCAGTGCGGTACGCCCATAAAGCGTCATCTAACTTAGCACTCCAATCCTTTCTATTCTTTCCTGTAGTTTTTTGTAGGATGCTTTTAAGTTCTCTGTTTGAGATTTCCACTTGGCCACTAGTCTGAGGATGATATGGGGAAGCAACTTTGTGTGTCACTCCATGCTTCTTCAAAAGGTTGGCGAAAATCCTGTTGATAAAGTGAGATCCTCCATCACTAATGACAATCCTTGGTACTCCAAATCTCGGGAAGATGATAGATTTGAACATCTTGATAACAACTTGAGCATCATTGGTCGGGCTTGCTATTGCTTCCACCCATTTCGAAACATAGTCCACTGCAACGAGAATGTATTGGTCACCAAAAGATGTCGGGAAAGGTCCCATGAAATCTATTCCCCACACGTCGAAGACTTCTACTTCTAGAATGAAATTTTGTGGCATCTCATTTCTTTTGCTTATGTTTCCTATTCTTTGGCAGGCATCACATCGGGATATGAAGGCGTGGGCATCTTTAAACATGGTCGGCCACCAGAATCCTGATTGAAGTACTTTAGAAACCGTTTTGTAAGTGGCGAAATGACCGGCATAGCTGGAGCTGTGGCAGGCGAATAATATTCCTTCTATCTCTTCCTCTGGAATACACCTACGAAACATACCGTCAGAGCATTTTTTATAAAGAAAAGGTTCATCCCAAAAATACCGTCTAATGTCACGGAGAAATTTCTTCTTTCTGTAGCCAAAGAATTGTGGGGGTGGATGGTCTGCTGCAAGAAAGTTTGCAATGTGGCGAAACCATGGAGTGTTTGCTGATGAAATTCTTGGCTTTGGTCTGGGATGGCTTGACGGATGAGTAATGGTTGTAGCTTGGGCCGCGTAAACAGTTTCTTCAGGCAGCCTGTCATCCAATGGCATGGTGTCATTAACTCTCATGCGTGAAAGGTGATCCGCCACTCCGTTATCTGCACCTTTTCTATCCTTTATTTCGAGGTCAAACTCTTGGAGGAGTAATATCCA
Organism: Erythrophleum ivorense; assembly: GCA_026724425.1. Taxonomy (NCBI): domain Eukaryota; kingdom Viridiplantae; phylum Streptophyta; class Magnoliopsida; order Fabales; family Fabaceae; genus Erythrophleum; species Erythrophleum ivorense. Next base: position 7,845,478 of record JAIUCV010000066.1, on the reverse strand, counting down.
TCTTAAAAGCCTTGGCTTTGCATCCTTTTTAGACAATAAATATCGCAGTGCGGCATGGTCAGAATGAACTATTACCTTGGAGCCTACCAAGTATGATCTGAATTTCTCGAATGCAAAGACTATAGCGAGGAGTTCTTTTTCTGTGGTTGCATATTTGCATTGTGCTTCATCTAGAGTACGGCTAGCATAGTAGATGACATGTAACTTCTTATCCTTTCGTTGTCCAAGCACTGCTCCTACTGCATAGTCGCTGGCGTCACACATGATCTCAAAGGGTTGTTCCCAATCTGGTGGCTGGACAACTGGTGCACTAACCAAGGCCTCCTTGATCTTGGTGAAAGCAGCATGACATTCATCCGTGAATTCAAATGTGATGTCTTTGCATAACAGTCGTGTCAATGGCCTTGCTATCTTTGAGAAATCCTTGATGAACCTCCTGTAGAATCCGGCGTGGCCGAGGAAACTCCTTATATCCTTTACACTCTTTGGAGGTTGTAGGTTTGTCATGACTTCAATCTTGGCTTTGTCTACTTCGATTCCTTTTTCGGAGATTCGATGCCCGAGGACAATCCCATCTCTGACCATGAAGTGACATTTCTCCCAATTTAGAACTAAGTGTTTATCTTCACATCGCTGTAAAACTTTTCCAAGATTTGCTAGGCATGCCTTAAAGGAAGAACCATATACTGAGAAGTCGTCCATGAATACTTCCATGATTTCCTCTATAAAGTCGGTGAATATGGACATCATGCATCTTTGGAAAGTGGCTGGTGCGTTGCATAGACCGAAAGGCATTCTTCTATAGGCAAAAGTGCCATAGGGACATGTGAAAGTTGTCTTCTCTTGATCATCCGGATGTATTGGTATCTGAAAAAATCCTGAATATCCATCAAGAAAACAGTAATATTGATGATTAGCAAGGCGCTCAAGCATTTGATCTATGAATGGTAAAGGATAGTGATCTTTGCGGGTGGCTGAGTTAAGCTTCCTGTAATCGACACACATCCGGTGTCCTGTTATCGTCCTAGTAGGGATTAACTCGTCTTGCTCATTCTTGACAACTGTGATCCCTCCCTTCTTTGGTACCACGTGTACTGGGCTAACCCATTTGCTATCCGAGATTGGGTAAATTATCCCTGCATTCAAAAGTTTCATTATTTCCTTCTTGACTACTTCCTTGAGGTTCGGGTTAAGCCGTCTCTGATGTTCAATTGATGAGCTGGATCCGTCTTCTAAGATGACTCTATGCATGCAGAGGTTTGGTGAGATTCCTGTTATATCATCCAAAGAATAACCGAGGGCCTTTCTGTGCTTTCTCAGTTCGTGAACGAGTAAAGCGGTCTCCTCATTTGTTAGTCCGGAATTTATTATCACAGGATAAGTTTCATTTGGACCTAGATATTCATACCTCAGCCCAACAGGGAGCGGTTTTAGGTCTGTTTTTGGTGCTCTCAAGGGGCACCATGGGTCTGGTTCTGGCTGGGGAGCTGATTTTTGTTTCTCTGCTTTGGCTTCCTCTTCTTTACTTCCCTTCAAATCCGTGTATGCCACTAGTTCTTTGTATGCTTCGACCGAATCCATGAATTTGACTAAGCCTTGTGCTTCTCTTTCTGTATAACCCAACTCTTCTTCAGCTCGGGTTAAGGCTAATTCAAGAGGATCATGAAGCAACATATCCTCCAATATCTCTTCTTTTGCCTCTCCAATCCAAAAAGTTTGACCATCCATTGTAGGTCTATCGATCGTTATGTTGACTTCGAAGTTCATAACAATATCTCCCAGGTGAAGGTCAATCTTCCCATTCTTCACATCTATCATTGCTCCGGCAGTGGCTAAAAAGGGACGTCCTAGTATTATAGGATCCTTGGGTTCATGCTCCAATTCCAGGACCACGAAATCGGCTGGGATGTTGCATCCTCGTACAACAATGGTGACGTCCAAAACAACCCCTATGGGGCGTCGAACGGATCGATCTGCAAAAACAAGAGAGATTTTTGTAGGTTTAAAGTTTGTGATTCCTAGTAGTCTTGCTACTGAGTAAGGCATTAAATTGACGCTTGATCCCAAATCACAGAGGGCCCGATCGAAAAGTGTTCCTCCAATCTCACACGCTAGAACAAACCTTCCCGGATCATCTAATTTTTCCGGCATTCTATTCTGGAGGATCGCACTGCACTCTTTGGTGATCATCATGGCTCCTTCCTCTAGGCTTACATTGCTTGTAAGTATCCCCTTCATATACTTCTTTAGAGACGGTATGATATGGCAAGCATCTACAAATGGTAACCTGACTGTCAGCTGGCTAACTAGGTCCTTAAGTTTGGCTTGCTCCTTTTCTTTCCTTGGCTGGTTAAGAACACTGCGGTATGGAAGCTTTGGTTCATAAACCTTTGGTATGACTGGTGGGTCAGTATCTTGTTTCTGAATTCCTGGTTCTGTGCGCACCCGTACTTCTTTAGGTGGCTCCTCTCCTTCTCCAATTATAACATACTCCAAAGGTTTATCTTTTCTGGCTGGGGTTAATTCTTCCTCAGGGTAGGCTGGTGGTTTATATTCCTTCCCATTCCTTAGGGTTATGGCAGCAACATTTTCACCTCTGGGATTTATCTCTACTTTTCCAGGAAGGACTCCCATTTCCCTCTTAACAGTTCCGGCTATTTCAGCAATTTTGAAGTCTAAACTCTTTGTGGCGGCAGCGATAAGGTCGAATTTTTCATTCATGTCCCTACATATAAAATCCAGCTTCTCTTCAACTTCGTTCAGGTGCTTCCGATGTGAGTCCAAGAGCTCACTTATCATTGGGTCAAGGTTGTCTCGTGATTCCATGGAGCTTCTTCCATATGCACCTTGCCTGACATTCTGCGGCCTATACTCATATTCCTGGTATCTTTCTCTGTTCCGAACTTTCTGTTGATATTCGGATTCTAAAGTCTCATCATTCCACACTCGTGAATCTCCGTGCTCTCGCCTGAAGTGTTGATCTCTTATGCCAACAAAATTAACTTCTTCTTGGAATTCAGGTGCAAAATCTCCTACACATCTTCGTCCATCTATGTCGTAAGTCATACAACCCCCTCTATTACTCACTGCATTTTCCTGATTCTTCAGTATTGTTACCATGATTGCCCTCATCTCATTATACTCTTCTTGGCTTGGGCTCGAATTTATTGCTTTCACAGCCTTCTCATGCCCTATGAAGTTGTCACTGTCACTGGACGCCAAATTCTCAATCAAAGTCTTTGCTTCCATCACTGTCTTGGTCATGAAGTTTCCGTTACTTGCAGTGTCGAGTGAGAATCGACATTTCCTATCTATCCCTCTATAGAAGATGTTCCATAGGTTTCCTTCTGAAAAACAATGGTTCGGGCATTCTCTTGTGTAATCCTTGAAGCGCTCCAATGCTTCATGAAATGGCTCTACTGGCCCTTGTTGAAAGCTATAAATCTTTTCCTTTAACAAATTCGCCCTTTGCTTAGTGAAAAAGTGTCCTAGGAATGCTCCTTTGTATTCCTTCCAAGTTGTGATGGACTGAGCTGGAAGGGATTTTACACATCTTATGGCTTTCCCTTTGAGTGTGAAGGAGAAAAGCTTGCATTTCAAATAATCTTTGGGAGCTCCATCCGCACTAATGGTCCCACATATTTCTTCAAATGCGTCAATGTGCTCTAGAGGATTCTCCTCAGTTAATCCTTGGAATTGGTTTTGCTTTACCAAAACAATTACTTCCGGTGAGATCTCATAATCCCTTCCTTCCGGGAGTAGCGGATGAGTAGGATTTCGGCTTAAAAGCAATGTAGGGGCCGAGTCAAAATCCCCCATAGTTTCTTTGTCCAGGCGCACGGGTATGCTATCACCGAGTGTATTCAGCGGTGGATCCTGCGGTTGTCTAAACATCATGGCTGCTGCGGCAGCGTTTTCATCTTCTGAATGACTTTCCGAGTCACTCATTTCAAGGTCTTCTGCTCAGATTTTTCACCTGAAATACACAAAGGGAATGTTTTTAAATGTAAAGAAAGAAAAACTGAAAATTAAATTTGCGAGTACTGAAGCTTTTAAGCTTTTCCCAATTTCTAAATTTAAAATTAAATGTTTTTAAACTCGATGAGTGTCGATCGACACTCGGGAGGCTGGCGTCGATCGACACCATAGAGGTGTCGGTCGACACCGACCTGGGTGTCAGGAAACGTGGGTGTTTCCTGACAGGGAATGTTTATATTGTTGAGTATTGTTGAGCATTGTTATTGTTATTGATTATTGTGATGTTTGTCTAGTGTTTGACGTAATTGGCCTGTAGGCAGGATGATCCACTCACTAAGTATTTATGATAATACTTACGCATCTCTTTCGTAATGTGATGCAGGTAACAGCAATGTTCTTCCGCGGAAAGTGACCGAGAGAAGAGGATGATGAGATTAGGAATTTGATTTTGGCCTTGTTGTTATGGTTGACCAGAAATTCATGAGTTTAGGGTGTTAGACTTTATTTTAATAATGTAGCAAACCGGTTTAGGTTGCTTATTGGTTATTGGTTTTATTGGTTTTTATTCTTTATTGGTTATTGTTGAATAATTATTTTATGATTTAATAATATTGGTTTCTTCCGCATTGTGTTGTTGAATTAGCTGTTGAGGATTAATATTTATGGGAATATTAATCTGGGCTAATTATAAAAAAAAAAAAAGTTTGGTTGTTTCATTTTGGTATCAGAGCGTAGTCGGTTTTAGGACTGTTAGTATTGGATGAATTGGACTATGTGTTTAATTGATTATGTGAGTTAGTCAATTAGTGGTTTAATCTCATCCTCTCGGTCTTCCAGTTTTCCGCGGGTAAGTGAGTTGGATATTTGGTGTGTTGTGCTTTGTGTTTGTGTGTTGACCTTGCTCTTTTTCTGTACTTGGTGGTAGTGCAGAGAGATGGACGCAGGTCGTGGTCGTGGCCGTGGTCGTGGTCGCGGTGCAGCCCGTGGGGGCAGAGGAGCTGGTCGTGGTGGGCGAGCAGCGGGTCGTGGAGGTCGGGGTGCTGGTCGTGGAGTGCCAGAGGCTGAGGCCTCAGTGGAGAGTGCGGCGCCTAGTGTGGCGGCAGCGTCGGTGACACAGTCTGTTTCGTTAGCCGGTGGGGCTAGTTTGGGTGCCAGTGGTGGCGCAGGAGCTGGAGCGGTTCCCGGTGGGGGCGCTGCTTTAGCTCAGGGAGAGTTGATTGTGGGGCTACTGACGCAGTTGTTGGCACGTCTTCCTCAGGCAGTTCCACAGCAGGCTCCGGTTGCACCTCCAGCGGCCGGGGCACAGGTTGGTGCCGGGGCACATGTTGGTGCCGGTTTTGTTGAGCAGCAGGAGGCTGTGGTGCAGCAGGGTGTTGCAGTTGGGGTTTCTCCTTATCGTGAGATGATGAGGGAGATGCAGAGGATTGGTACGCCTACGTTTGAGGGCGGTGTTACTCCAGAGCAGGCTGACGAGTGGCGTCAGAGGTTGGAGCGGAACTTCGATTATGTTCGTTGTCCGGCACAGTTTCAGGTTGAGTTGGCAGTGCACTACCTTGGAGGTGATGCACATTTGTGGTGGAGGTCTGTTAGGACCAGGAGAGAGGTTTGGACTTGGGTTGACTTCGTCGAGGAGTTCAACCACAAGTTTTTCCCTCAGGAGGCTCGTGACAGGCTGCAGATGAGGTTTTTGGACTTGACTCAGGGTGAGAGGTCTGTTCGAGAGTATGATGCAGAGTTCTGCAGATTGGTAGTCTTTTCTGGTGGTGAGCTGATCAGTGAGCGAGCATTGACGTCGCGGTTTCTCCAGGGGCTTCGGAGGAACATCAGGACTCAGTGCAGAGGTGGTATGTACCACACCAGAGCGGGTTTAGTGGAGTTGGCAGCGTCCATCGAGGAGGACTTGCGTGAGCCGGTGAGTACGGCAGTTGTGCCAGTTGCAGTTGCTCCTGCTACCCATCCTCGGGGCCAGCAGCAGCATCAGCAACGCAGAGGTCACAGTTCTGGTTACGGCAGGGGCAGCAGGCCTGCGCAAGGCCAGAAGAGGAGAGCAGAGGAGATATCTGCTAGTAGCCCGAGTACGGGTGGGTGTTTTGGTTGTGGGGGTCTGGATCACAGAGTTGCGACTTGCCCCAAGAGGGCGGGATCCAGAGAGTCGACAGTATGCTACTACTGCAGGGAGCCGGGGCATATCAAGACTATGTGTCCCAAGTTGCAGCAGAGAGCAGTGGCAGCGGCGATTCAGCCGTTGGCGATTCAGTCAGCAGCGCAGGTTGCGGCGTTGCAGTCAGGTGGAGCGCCGAGAGTGTATACTTCGGCAGAGGTGGGCCAGACCAGTCAGTCAGGCCAGATCACAGGTAAAATCTTGACTCAGACTTTTAAATTCTTAAGGTAGAATTGTTGGTGTTGTATGTTTCTGTTATTTTACTGTGATAGAGTTAGAGGTTCTCAACACTTGTGGAATTGTGTAGGGACCTTGTTAGTTGGAGGTTTTGAGTCTCACGTTCTGTTTGACTCGGGAGCATCTAATTGCTTCATTACTCCGGAGAGAGCTGAGGGTAGTGGTATTCGGAGTAGCGAGGGCGAGGCTTCAGGCTTTGTCAAGGTGGCCGGAGGTGGTTATTTGGCTACTTCGGGCAGAGCTAGAGCAGTTGATGTGCAGATTGCGGGGCAGTCTATCCCAGCAGATTTAGTCATCAGTCCGTTGGAACTGTATGACGTGATTTTGGGGATGGACTGGTTATCCCTATACCGAGTTCATCTGGATTGCTACAGAGGTAGAGTTGTGTTTGAGCAGGATGCAGGGAAGTTGGTTTATCAGGGAGTGAGACCGACTTCGGGGAGTATAGTGATTTCAGCTATTCAGGCAGAGCAGTTGTTAGAGCGGGGCTGCGAAGCCTATTTGGCGACGATCACTATGACAGAGTCCAGTGGTGAGGTGGTTCTGCAGGATATTCAGGTTGTCCAGGATTTCGAGGACGTATTTCGGTCGCTGAAGGGATTGCCACCATCTCGGTCAGATCCTTTCACGATTGATTTAGAGCCCGGGACAGCTCCGATATCGAAGACACCTTACAGGATGGCTCCAGCAGAGATGGCAGAGCTGAAGAAGCAGCTAGAGGACCTTTTGAGTAAAGGGTTCATCAGACCTAGTGTTTCGCCATGGGGAGCGCCAGTGTTGTTTGTGAAAAAGAAGGATGGCAGTTTCAGGCTGTGCATTGATTATCGGGGTCTTAACCGAGTCACAGTGAAGAACAGGTACCCACTTCCGAGGATCGATGAGTTGTTGGATCAGTTGAGAGGGGCTACTTGGTTCTCCAAGATTGACTTGGCATCGGGTTATCATCAGATCCCGATAGACGAGGCAGATGTCCGGAAGACAGCTTTTCGGACGAGGTATGGGCATTTCGAGTTTGTGGTCATGCCTTTCGGTTTGACTAATGCGCCAGCAGCGTTTATGAGGTTGATGAACGACGTATTCAGGGAGTTTCTGGATGTGTTTGTCATTATTTTCATTGATGACATTTTGGTGTATTCGAGGAGTCCAGAGGAGCATGCGACTCATTTGAGGCTTGTGTTGGAGAAGCTTCGAGAGCAGAAGCTGTTTGCTAAGTTGAGCAAGTGCAGCTTTTGGCAGCGAGAGATGGGTTTTCTTGGCCACATTGTTTCTGCAGAGGGAGTTTCTGTGGATCCGGCTAAGATTGAGGCCATTAGAGATTGGCCTAGACCGAGTAGTGCTACCGAGATCAGGAGTTTTCTGGGTTTAGCAGGCTACTACAGGAGGTTCGTCAAGGGGTTTGCGAGCATGTCTCAGCCGATGACGAGGTTGACTGGCAAGGATGTGCCGTTTGTGTGGTCGCAGGAGTGCGAGGAGAGTTTTGGGAAGCTCAAGGAGATGTTGACTAGTACACCAGTGTTGGCATTACCCGACCCGGGGAAGCCATATGTTGTGTACACAGATGCTTCAGGTGTTGGACTTGGTTGTGTTTTGATGCAGGAGGGCAGAGTGATTGCCTATGCTTCGAGGCAGTTGCAGGGCAGTGAGCGCAACCGCCCTACACATGATCTTGAGTTGGGAGCAGTGGTTTTTGCACTCAAGATTTGGAGGTCTTATCTTTATGGTGGTAGAGTGCAGATCTTTACTGGATCACAAGAGTCTACAGCATATTTTCACTCAGCCTTTGCTGAATGCGAGACAGACGCGTTGGGTGGAGTTTCTGGCAGACTATGACCTGGATATTGTTTATCATCCAGGCAAGGCCAATTTGGTGGCCGATGCTTTGAGTCGACGGAGGGTTGATTCAGATAGAGAGCGTGGTGTTGAGGCTTTGGTCAGCGAGATTAGTACATTGCGTCTTTGTGCTATTTCGGAGGAGCCTTTGGGTTTAGAGGCAGCTGATCAGGCAGATTTACTCAGCAGGATCAGAGTGGCGCAGCAGAGTGATCAGGGTTTGATTGATGCTTCGCAGGCGGTTGGTTCTGAGTATCAGGTCTCTTCGAATGGGACTATCTTGGTTCGTGGGCGAGTTTGTGTGCCCAAGGATGAGGAGTTGAGGCATGAGGTTTTGAGAGAGGCTCATTCGAGCAAGTTTTCGATTCATCCGGGTGCGACCAAGATGTATCGTGATCTCAAACGGTATTATCATTGGGTTGGGATGAAGAGGGATGTGGCAGATTGGGTTGCGAGGTGCAACACTTGTTCTTTGGTCAAGGCAGAGCATCAGGTGCCTAGTGGTCTTCTGCAGAGTTTACCCATTCCAGAGTGGAAGTGGGATATGATCACTATGGATTTTGTTGTGGGATTACCTATCTCACGGACTTTTGATGCGATTTGGGTCATTGTAGATCGCTTGACCAAGTCAGCACATTTCTTGGCCATCAAGAAGACAGATGGAGCAGCGGTTTTGGCTAGGAAGTTTGTGCGAGAGATTGTGAGGCTGCATGGAGTGCCAGCCAGTATTGTGTCGGATAGAGATCCGAGGTTTGCTTCAGAGTTTTGGAGGGCATTTCAGACTGAGATGGGCACTAAGGTGCATATGAGTACAGCGTATCATCCGCAGACAGATGGGCAGTCAGAGAGGACTATTCAGACTTTGGAGGATCTGCTGAGGATGTGTGTACTGGATTGGGGTGGTCATTGGGCTGATCATCTGTGTTTGGCAGAGTTTGCCTATAACAACAGTTTTCAGTCTAGCATTGGTATGGCTCCTTATGAGGCTTTGTATGGGAGGCCATGTAGGACACCCTTATGCTGGACCCAAGTGGGGGAGCGCAGCATGTTTGGAGCTACCTTTGTTCAGGAGACGACGGAGAAGATCCGTGTCTTGAGGTTGAACATGAAGGAGGCTCAGGATAGACAGAGGAGTTATGCAGATAGGCGGCGACGTGAGCTTGAGTTTCAGGTGGGAGATAGAGTTTATCTCAAGATGGCTATGTTGAGGGGCCCTAACAGGTCCATAGCAGAAAACAAGCTCAGTCCGCGATTTATGGGTCCGTTTCCAGTGGTGGAGCGAGTTGGGCCAGTGGCTTATCGGTTGGAGTTGCCACCGATTATGAGCGCCTTTCATAAGGTGTTTCATGTGTCTATGTTGAGGAGGTGTTTGCGTCCTTCAGAGGAGGTTGTGGTTGAGATTCCAGAGGATCTCCAGCCAGATATGACAGTTCCGGCAGTTCCTGTGAGGATTCTTGAGAGGAGAGTCAAGGTTCTGCGGAACAAGAGGGTGCCATTGTTGAGAGTCTTGTGGGACTGTAGTGGCACAGAGGAGCAGACTTGGGAGCCAGAGGCAAAGATGAAGCTGAAGTTCGGAAAGTGGTTCGACAAGCAGGCTGTGGAGTGATTTATCTTTGTGGTTCTAGTATTGTTTTTGGTTTTGTTGTTGTTGGTTTTGGACTTATGTATTTTCGTTTTGTTGTACGATATACATTCTTGGAGTTATATGAGATGGAGTTTTGCCTCATATTTTTGGTTATGGTATGGATGTTACAAGTTTCTTTGGCCGGTGGGGTCATTGAGAGTTTTTAGTCACATGTTGGTACGCGTTTCAGATTTTATTACTCGTTTTGTCTAGAGGCGTGGGCCTTGTAGACGGTGATTCTATTTGTGTTGGGACGTTAGGTGCCCAACGGACTTATATTGGGGGTCGCTACCTCGATATGGGTTGTTTTAGTGACAGTGGGTCACGTTTTGGTTGTGACAGGGATCACATTTTGGTGGTGACTTCGGGTCACGTTTGGTTTTGTGACATTGGTCACATTTTGGTACTGGACCGTGAGTTGCAGTACGGATGTCATGACTGCGGTTATGGCATTGAGAGTAATAATATCTTGGAAACATGCGTATAACATAGGACTAAAATTTGAGTTTTGAGGTCTTGGAGAGACGTTTGTGTTGGGATTCGAGGACGAATCCAGTTTAGTGGGGGAGAATTGTAACATCCGTGAACCAGAAAGTTGTTTTGGAAGTGGTGTTGGGCGATGCTAGGGTTCGGGAGTAGTTGGCACATGCTCTTAGAGGTGTGAATTGAAGATTGGCTGTACATGTTCTTGTTTGATTGTTGTGCAGTCGGTTTAAGATTCAAGCACCGCGAAGAAAGTGTGTTAAATCCTTCTGAACGACTAGTATCGATCGACACCCTTCGGGTGTCGATCGACACCGGTTATCAGGGTTGATTTCCGGTTTAAGTCGATCGAATTGAGTTGGGTTGGTTTTGGTCGATGGGTGTCGACCGACACCAAGGAAGGGTGTCGATCGACACCGGTTATTGAGAAATCGACCGGTTTGATTCAAGTCGGCTGGTTTTGGGCTGGTTTGGGCGAGAAAAGCCCTAGACTCGCGATAAAAAGCTTGTGGCCGCAGGAATAAGTCACTTTTCGAGTTTCAGAGAGAAAAAGGTGATTCTAAGGTGATTTTGGGAGTTTGGAGGAGTTTTGTGGAGTTTCTGAGGCTTGTGGTTGTTGTTCCTTCTCCTTTCCTTCCTTTCAATCCGTTTTCAAGGTGAGTGCGTGACTGTAGGCCCGTTGATCAATAGAGATTGTTTGATTTCGAGTTTTGGTTGTGTTCTTGAGTTGTTTATAGAGGAAATCGTGTTTTGATAGTATTGGGGCGTTGAAAACCCCTAGATTTTGTGTTATTGCGATTTTGGGATGTGATTTTCGTAGCTTCTGGTTTCTGGGCGTCGAGCCGGTGTCGAGCGACACTCGATGAGTGTCGATCGACACTCGGGAGGCTGGCGTCGATCGACACCATAGAGGTGTCGGTCGACACCGACCTGGGTGTCAGGAAACGTGGGTGTTTCCTGACAGGGAATGTTTATATTGTTGAGTATTGTTGAGCATTGTTATTGTTATTGATTATTGTGATGTTTGTCTAGTGTTTGACGTAATTGGCCTGTAGGCAGGATGATCCACTCACTAAGTATTTATGATAATACTTACGCATCTCTTTCGTAATGTGATGCAGGTAACAGCAATGTTCTTCCGCGGAAAGAGACCGAGAGAAGAGGATGATGAGATTAGGAATTTGATTCTGGCCTTGTTGTTATGGTTGACCAGAAATTCATGAGTTTAGGGTGTTAGACTTTATTTTAATAATGTAGCAAACCGGTTTAGGTTGCTTATTGGTTATTGGTTTTATTCGTTTTTATTCTTTATTGGTTATTGTTGAATAATTATTTTATGATTTAATAATATTGGTTTCTTCCGCATTGTGTTGTTGAATTAGCTGTTGAGGATTAATATTTATGGGAATATTAATCTGGGCTAATTATAAAAAAAAAAAAAAAAGTTTGGTTGTTTCAATATTACAGTTGGTTACTTGCTCCATTTTGTTTTACTTATGGCTATAAGCTTAATTTGTTGACTCAATATAGCTATTGAGCAAATTCACCCAAATTTTAATAAGAGTAAAATCAAAAATAACACATATCATAATCTTATAAATTATAAAAATCTTACGTATTACATCCACTGTACATCCAAATATTTTATAAATATATAAGTATGATAATATACTAAAATATAAGTATAATTTTCCTTGTTTTTACTAAAATTAAAATATACTTAGAATTAATCTATATTTTTATAACGAAACTTTAGAAAATATTATAAACTTAAAAAAAAAAACATATTATTTTTAGCTAATTATTAATAATTTTTATTTATTTTATTCAAAACTGATAAATTAATAACTCTATAAATTAATAAAATATCAAAAAAATTATATTATTAATTTATAGAATTTTTATTGTATATGAGAAAGCCTTTATTCTCTTTTTTTTTTCTTTAAAAAAAACGAAATTTGGTTGGTTGTTTCATCGGTGTACCTAGTATAAGTACAAATACACAAAAACACAAGGAGACAAATGTTTAGTACAAAGCATATATCTTCATTTTACAAGAAAAAAAAAAAGACTTATGACGTCCTGATGACGTATTTGTTTTTCTTTACACAAGCAAATTCGATTTTAACACAATACAGAACATGCATATAAACATTATGATTTACAAAGTGAAAAGAGAAATACATAATATGAGATTTTGTCCAACAAATTTATTCTTTCCCCTGTAGTGAAAAAGCTTCACTTCTTTGCCTTGTTATACATTTCATCAATCTCTTTCTGCGTAAACAAGAACAGAGGTTAAGATAATCTGATTCAGTAAATCCCGGAACATCATTACACTTGTACATAATCTAAATTAAGTTGCATTATATAGCCTTGATTGTGTCAATTATTATAAGATGATAAAGTGACTTTTAATTTACCTGATAGTACTTGAGAAGCTGAGGCCTTTCCTTCTTGTACGAAGGTGTGATGAGATCTATTTCCATGTCAAATGGTACTGTGTCCAAATGAACACCTTTTTATCAGCTAAAATCCTTTCAGCTGTAAGAAGAATAGAAAACCCCACAATTTTCTTAGTTAACAAGATTTTCGTAAAAACAAACAAGAATCAAAAAGACTATTAAACAAACTAAACCTTTTTGTCTTTGGTTACTCTGTTGAACTCTCCAAGGATAAAATTTTTAGTCTTTGGGTTTTGACAGATAGACTCAAAGTCTCCTGAAACATTGTGTTCTTTAGCCCAATGTTCAATTTGTATCTTGCTTGGACATACCACAGCCACTATCTTCAATTTGTGAGTCTCGTAGATGTTTCCATATACCCATATATCTGCAAAATGTTTCATAATATATTTTTTGTGAATTAATTAATTGCGGAGGATCACAATTTTTCTAAAAAAATCATTGTCGTAACGCATACATGGGTTATGAACATTTGAAAAATTCGAGAAACACTTCAAGACTAATTTAAATAATAAGAGGGGGTCAGTTGTACAAAAAGGTCAACTGATTTCTTCTTAAGCAAGAAAACCATACAACCCTCGTGGAACAAGGACCATTCAAAGTCTCTTAGTCTGTGATGTCGAAGTATCTTGGGTTTTCTGGTTAATGGTACTCCACATTCAACTGCAACACCAACAAACAAAATGATGTTTATATGTAAATGTTTACAAAACGCTGGTCAAGACTCAAAACGCAAACCTCGTAGCCGTACCTTTTCTTCATCGGAATCTGTGTGGCGTTGAGGAAACACGACTCTCAAGTCGTTGTACAGATAGAATCTCCTCTTCCCGTCTGAATCCAAGTTTTTCTTCTGTCCAGTGGTTTCTGTCTCTCCAAGCTTCTTTGAAGCTTTCTTGGGTAATGGGCAAACAAACCTCAGATGAAGAGCGTACCGTAGAGCACCAGAACCATCGTTATATGACTTTAAACAGCTTTTTCCACTTTCACCGTCACTTTCATCAAATTTCTCATCTCCTTTCAGCCTTTTTTTTTTTACCAGGTGAATCTGGTCGGAGGCTACTACGACGCCGGAGACAATGTGAAATTTGGACTTCCGATGGGTTTCACGGTGACGATGATGGCATGGAGCGTCATTGAATACGGCAGTCAATTAGCGACCAACGACGAGCTAGGCCACTCCATTGACGCCATTAAATGGGGCACTAATTACTTAATCAAAGCCCATTCTGGGTACTTTAATTAATTGTTAAATTGACTAATTAATTCTCAATTATATTCAAATAATAATTAATTAATTTGAAATTTATATTCAAATAACACCGACCATTAATGTTGGCAAGAAATGACGACAGACCGGAAAGCTTACCGGATAGATCTAAGTAATCCCGGGTCCGATTTCGCCGGAGAAACAGCAGCCGCTTCGATCAGCTTCCTGCGATCTAACCTAGCTTACTCTAACACTAACTCTTTTGAATGTAGTACTGTCGAATTTTAATACAGTAGCTTTTACTATCATATAAACTAGATGATTGCCCGCGCCTAATGCGCGGGTGTATTGTAAACTTTAGATTAACCTCTTATTATCTTAATACATTTTTCTTCCGTGAAATAACATTAGGTATATTTTATTCACGTGATGTTTATTATCTGTATTTTTTTTTAACTTTTCTTTTACTATTTAAACGATGTTATAGCAAACGAAAAAACAATTTTTTAAAATTATTAATGACCATATACAAAAATAATTGTTTATCTAATCGGAATAAGAAAATAATAATGACAACGTACGGCATTAGATTCTTGAAAGAATGACTGAGCTTAAAACTGAAACAAATGTAGCAAAATAATCGAAAAGTGAAAGTAATATAGAAGTCGAGCCATTAATATAGAGAGCAATATAGGTGTTCTTAATGAGCTTCTTCAAAACCTTGTATAGGGTCCAAACCTGAGTTTAATGAAGAATCACATATATTATATGTTAATAAATCTTGTCCTGAGTTTAATATAGAGAGCAATTTTGGTTACCATTCTCCGGTGTCTTGTCCTGCAGAATCACATATATTATATGTTAATAAATCTTACTCTATAATCACATTGTTATGTTATAAGTTCTCGCTGTAAGAAAACCTTAGAGGCCGAAGTCTCTGAAAACTCCCTGACTATGTCTGAGCGAGTGACAATCTTTATCACTCTGAATGTATCAGAGTTGTAGATGGTGTTGCTCTTCTCGATTTGCACTTTGAATAGCATCGTTTTCCCACAAACGTTACTTAATGCCAATGGCAAAACATCAGGATCTTGTATCTACTCATAATTCAAAAATTAAACATATATTACGGGTTTTTGTAAAAAGATTCAATTCAATGTATTATTAACCAACTTACCTCGTCAAAATTGTCAACTAACTCGGCAGCTGTAATATTAACGACCTCCATCGCAAGTTTATCAAAAAGGAGAAACTTGGTCTCACCAGTTCCGTCCATCACACGGAAATGCAGCAAAAACCTATGGGAATGAAAAATACATTACTGTATCTTGTAATACTACTTTAATCACAGACAAACAACACTTATAGTTTGGTTTAGTAGACTTACACTGGAACAACGTTGTGAACGTATTCTTCACATTTCTGACATTTCCACAGCTTCTTAGAGAAGTCAAGCTCAGGGGATTTGATGCGTTGGGTTTTATGCTTCAAACTAATACAATTTATAACCCAACTTGGTAGAGCTGCAAGTGCACAGCCGTGGTAAGTCGGGGTCGAACACAAGGAAGAGAGATTTCGTTTCAAGTTTATGTTGAGTGATAAGTAGCTAGAACGAAGATATGAGTGTGGGGTGGTGCTAATATCAAAGGAAAACAAGTGAGTAAGTGAATGAGATTGTAAACAAGATGGGAAAGATGTTAGGCAAGGGATAATCAATGGAAACTTTCAATGAAATGACAAGAGATTGCATGGGATAATTTATAAACCGCCTTGAACTCACAACACTAAGGTATAGCCTTTCCACTTTCGTGGCTCCGGCCACTATGCTTAAACAACCTAATAGACTCAACTTTCGATGGTTATTACAAGTTATAAGCATGCATTAGTTAATTTTCAAGTTGTGATTGTTCACTAAGTTCCTTAGGTCGACTTTTGGAAGCCTAAGACACTTAGCTCATCAAATACTAGTTTCGGCAATACAACAAGCTTTTGGAGAGTGTATCAACCTAAGTTCGAGTTGTTGAGGCGCGCTTTCCTACCAACAAGCAATAAGAGCAAGCAAAGATGAAGAACCAATAGAGTGAATCCCGTTTTATGCAATCAAACAAGTCAAAACATATCAAGAGTCCATCGATCTCCCTCAGCCTAACGAGGGGATCTACTCGGACATACTAAGATCAAGCAAGCAAGGCAAGATTGATATCATTATGCAAGTATAAAAAGAGATAAAGGATTGAAAGAGGCTTCTCTGATGAAGAACAAGTCGAATCCCTTGATAACTTTCGATCCAAAGTACAAAAGAGAAAAGGAAAAGATGAAAGAACAAAGATGAATGCTAGTGCAAGAGTTGAACGGCGCCTTCCTTCTTCCTTCTGGACGGCGCACCACCTAGGGCTTCTCCTCCTTGACGGCTGCTCTCTCTCTTGCACAATACACTCGCGGCTCTCTCCCTTGCAGAGGCTAAAAGCAAGTATTTATAGGCTTGAAGTCGCTAGGGCATTGAAGTGCTGAAAAAGGAAACTTTCCGGTTAATCGACTCTTAAGATTTGCGACGTGATTGGACCGGGTTCGGGACAAGTAAACCACCAAAAGCAAGCTGGGCTTGTGTTAAGTCGAGACAAGGTCCATGCCGCTGCATCCCGGGCCATTTGGTGGCGCTAAGTCTCCATGGGCTTCGTTTACTCGCCTGGCGGACACGTCTTGGGAGAAAAAGAGTATCTTCGTGATGGTTGATCCAAATGACTTGAATCCACTTCTTCGTGATGCATAACTCAAATATATATCCAGCAAGGCCAAGATCATGGTTTTTGGACGTCGGGAAGACCCCTTTCCGCGGTTATCTTTCGGATGCTCCGGTTCTGTCCAAATGCGAGAATCGGACAAATGGAGTATTATTGATGCTCTTGACTTGGAAACTTTCATGGATCATGATTTGAGGCTCTTTTGCTCCTTTTGAATCCTTTTTGATGATTTAACCTGTTAAGACTTCAAAACCAACAAATACAAGAAAATTACCTCTAAAGGCATAGAACCTTATTGAAAACATTTGAAAATACCAATAAATACTTAGTGAAAACATGCAAAATATGATGATATCAACTCCCCCAGACTTAGCCTTTGCTTGTCCTCAAGCAAACTAAGAAAGGAAAAGAGGTTTGAAAACGTGAGAACTCTTAAATCTTTTTGGAAATCCATGTCGACATTTATCTTAGTGATCCACATAAAACAGCAATGGCATTTAGAATTAAGAACAAGGGAGTACATACCATGAGTTTTGCAATCATCCCAAAGCAGTCCACTTCTCTTTAGGCCATCCGAATCCTCCACCCTTGACTCCTTTAGTTTCTAAAGGTGTGGTCTCAACTAGGGAGTATCGATCAAAGGGGTTATAGACTCTTACCCATCCTCTTTTATAAAACACATGTCTTGGCTCTTGTTTCACCTCTCTCTCTTCTCACTTCTTAAGTCGATTCATCCCTTTTTTAGGGTAGCATAGTATTTTTTTTTATTCGACTTCTTCTCCTCTTTGTGGAGGTTTTTGGTGGATCTTCCATAGACGCGAGTATTGATGGTTGTAGCCACCTAATCCCCGGTTATTTGGATCAAAAGGTCTTCCATAGACGCGAGTATTGATGGTGGTTGCCACCTAATCCCCGGTTACTTGGACCTTGGTGCTTTTTCTTAAATTGAAGGGGAGAGAGAGGGGAAACCGAACTCACGTAGACTTTCAGTATTCGGTGAGGATGAGGAGTCGTACCCTTTGCAAAACCAAGCCCCTAGCTGAGAAGGTTAAGTTCATTAAGGTGCGGAGTCAAAGATGTATCCTTCTTAAGCCCTTGGAGATGTGGACGTTTTTGGTAGATCGATCCACTCATGGTGCACATGTGATGAAGAATCAAACCCCACAATTTTCTTAGTTAACAAGATTTTCTAAAATCCTTTCAGCTGTAAGAAAATAGAAAACCCCACAATTTTCTTAGTTAACAAGATTTTCGTAAAAACAAACAAGAATCAAAAAGACTATTAAACAAACTAAACCTTTTTGTCTTTGGTTACTCTGTTGAACTCTCCAAGGATAAACTTTTTAGTCTTTGGGTTTTGACAGATAGACTCAAAGTCTCATGAAACATTGTGTTCTTTAGCCCAATGTTCAATTTGTATCTTGCTTGGACATACCACAGCCACTATCTTCAATTTGTGAGCCTCGTAGATGTTTCCATATACCCATATATCTGCAAAATGTTTCATAATATATTTTTTGTGAATTAATTAATTGCGGAGGATCACAATTTTTCTAAAAAAATCATTGTCGTAACGCATACATGGGTTATGAACATTTGAAAAATTCGAGAAACACTTCAAGACTAATTTAAATAATAAGAGGGGGTCAGTTGTACAAAAAGGTCAACTGATTTCTTCTTAAGCAAGAAAACCATACAACCCTCGTGGAACAAGGACCATTCAAAGTCTCTTAGTCTGTGATGTCGAAGTATCTTGGGTTTTCTGGGTAATGGTTGTAACATCCGTGAACCTGGAAGTTGTTTTGGAAGTGGTGTTGGACGATGCTAGGGGTTCGGGAGTAGTTGGCACATGCTCTTAGAGGTGTGAATTGAGGATTGGCTGTGCATGTTCTTGTTTGATTGTTGTGCAGTCGGTCTAAGGTTCAAGCATCGCGAAGAAAGTGTGTCAAATTCTTCTGAACGGGTTTGATTTCCGGTTTAAGTCGATCGATTTGCAATTGGAGTTGGTTTGGTCGATTGGTGTCGACCGACACCAAGGGAGGGTGTCGATCGACACCGGTTATTGCAAAATCGACCGGTTTGATTCAAGTCGGCTGGTTTGGGCTGGTTTAGGGCGTGGAAACCCTATTTCGTGTTTTAAAAGCCCTGTGGCCGCGAGAAAGGCACAAGTTTCGAGTTATCAAGTGTTGAAGGCGATTTTTGGAGGATTGGAGGTGATTTCTGAGTTTCTAGGTTGAATCCGTGGCTGTTCTTCGTTGTTCCTTCTCCTTTTCTTCCTTTCAATCCGTTTTCAAGGTGAGTGCGTGACTGTAGGTCCGTTAAGCGTTAGAGATTGTGTGATTTCGGATTTATGATGTGTTCTTGAGATTGTTTATGTTGGATTTCGTGTTTTGATAGCATTGGGGCGTTGAAAACCCTTAGATTTTGTGTTATTGCGATTTTGGAATGTGATTTTCGTAGCTTCTGGTTTCTGGGCGTCGAGCCGGTGTCGAGCGACACTCGATGAGTGTCGATCGACACTCGGGAGGCTGGCGTCGATCGACACCATAGAGGTGTCGGTCGACACCGACTTGGGTGTCAGGAAACGTGGGTGTTTCCTGACAGGGAGTTCATGTTGTTGTGGGTTATGTTGAGCATTGTTATTGTTATTGATTATTGTGATGTTTGTCTAGTGTTTGACGTAATTGGCCTGTAGGCAGGATGATCCACTCACTAAGTATTTATGATAATACTTACGCATCTCTATTCCAATGTGATGCAGGTAACAGCAATGTTCTTCCGCGGAAAGAGACCGAGAGAAGAGGATGATGAGATTAGGAATTTGATTCTGGCTTTGTTGTTATGGTTGACCAGAAATTCATGAGTTTAGGGTGTTAGACTTTATTTTAATAATGTAGCAAACCGGCTTAGGTTGCTTATTGGTTATTGGTTTTATTGGTTTTATTCTTTATTGGTTATTTGTTGAACAATTATTTTATGATTTAATAATATTGGTTTCTTCCGCATTGTGTTGCTGAATTAGCTGTTGAGGATTAATATTTATGGGAATATTAATCTGGGCTAATTATTTAATTAAAAAAAAAAAAAGCTTGGTTGTTTCATTTTGGTATCAGAGCGTAGTCGGTTTTAGGACTGTTAGTATTGGATGAATTGGACTATGTGTTTAATTGATTATGTGAGTTAGTCAGTTAGTGGTCTAGTCTCATCCTCTCGGTCTTCCAGTTTTCCGCGGGTAAGTGAGTTGGATATGGTGTGTTGTGGTTTTGTGTTGTGTTTTGACCTTTGCTCATTTTCTGTACTTGGTGGTAGTGCAGAGAGATGGACGCAGGTCGTGGTCGTGGCCGTGGTCGTGGTCGCGGTGCAGCCCGTGGGGGCAGAGGAGCTGGTCGCGGTGGGCGAGCAGCGGGTCGTGGAGGTCGGGGTGCTGGTCGTGGAGTGCCAGAGGCTGAGGTTTCAGTAGAGAGTGCAGCGCCGAGTGTGGCGGCGGCGTCGGTGACACAGTCTGTTTCGTTGGCCGGTGGGGCTAACTCAGGTGCCAGTGGTGGCGCAGGAGCTGGAGCGGTTCCCGGTGGGGGCGCTGCTTTAGCTCAGGGAGAGTTGATTGTGGGGCTACTGACGCAGTTGTTGGCACGTCTTCCTCAGGCAGTTCCACAGCAGGCTCCGGTTGCACCTCCAGCGGCCGGGGCACAGGGTGGTGCCGGGGCACATGTTGGTGCCGGTTTTGTTGAGCAGCAGGAGGCTGCGGTGCAGCAGGGTGTTGCAGTTGGGTTTTCTCCTTATCGTGAGATGATGAGGGAGATGCAGAGGATTGGTACGCCTACGTTTGAGGGCAGTGTTACTCCAGAGCAGGCTGACGAGTGGCGTCAGAGGTTGGAGCGGAACTTCGATTCTGTTCGTTGTCCGGCACAGTTTCAGGTTGAGTTGGCAGTGCACTACCTTGGAGGTGATGCACATTTGTGGTGGAGGTCTGTTAGGACCAGGAGAGAGGTTTGGACTTGGGTTGATTTCGTCGAGGAGTTCAACCACAAGTTTTTCCCTCAGGAGGCTCGTGACAGACTGCAGTTGAGGTTTTTGGACTTGACTCAGGGTGAGAGGTCCGTTCGAGAGTATGATGCAGAGTTCTGCAGATTGGTGGTCTTTTCTGGTGGTGAGCTGATCAGTGAGCGAGCATTGACGTCGCGGTTTCTCCAGGGGCTTCGGAGGAACATCAGGACTCAGTGCAAAGGTGGTATGTACCACACCAGAGCGGGTTTAGTGGAGTTGGCAGCGTCCATTGAGGAGGACTTGCGTGAGCCGGTGAGTACGGCGGTTGTTCCAGTTGCAGTTGCTCCTGCTACCCATCCTCGGAGCCAGCAGCAGCATCAGCAGCGCAGAGGTCACAGTTCTGGTTACGGCAGGGGCAGTAGGCCTGCGCAGGGCCAGAAGAGGAGAGCATACGAGATATCTGCTAGTAGCCCAAGTACGGGTGGGTGTTTTGGTTGTGGGAGTCTGGATCACAGAGTGGCGACTTGCCCCAAGAGGGCGGGATCCAGAGAGTCGACAGTGTGCTACTACTGCAGGGAGCCGGGGCATATCAAGACTATGTGTCCCAAGTTGCAGCAGAGAGCAGTGGCAGCGGCGATTCAGCCGTTGGCTATCCAGTCAGCAGCCCAGGTGGCAGCGTTGCAGTCAGGTGGTGCGCCGAGAGTGTATACTTCGGCAGAGGTGGGCCAGACCAGTCAGTCAGGCCAGATCACAGGTAAAATCTTGACTCAGACTTTTAAATTCTTAAGGTAGAATTGTGGTGTTGTCTGTTACTGTGATAGAGTTAGAGGTTCTCAACACTTGTGGAATTGTGTAGGGACCTTGTTAGTTGGAGGTTTTGAGTCTCACGTTCTGTTTGACTCGGGAGCATCTAATTGCTTCATAACTCCGGAGAGAGCTGAGGGTAGTGGTATTCGGAGTAGCGATGGCGAGGCTTCAGGCTTTGTCAAGGTGGCTGGTGGTGGTTATTTGGCTACTTCGGGCAGAGCTAGAGCAGTTGATGTGCAGATTGCGGGGCAGTCTATGCCAGCAGATTTGGTCATCAGTCCAGTGGAACTGTATGACGTGATTTTGGGGATGGACTGGTTATCTCTATACCGAGTTCATCTGGATTGCTACAGAGGTAGAGTGGTGTTTGAGCAGGATGCAGGGAAGTTGGTTTATCAGGGAGTGAGACCGACTTCGGGGAGTATAGTGATTTCAGCTATTCAGGCAGAGCAGTTGTTAGAGCGGGGCTGCGAAGCCTATTTGGCGACAATCACTATGACAGAGTCCAGTGGTGAGGTGAGTCTGCAGGATATTCAGGTTGTCCAGGATTTCGAGGATGTATTTCGGTCGCTGAAGGGATTGCCACCATCTCGGTCAGATCCTTTCACGATTGAATTAGAGCCCGGGACAGCTCCGATATCGAAGACACCTTACAGGATGGCTCCAGCAGAGATGGCAGAGCTGAAGAAGCAGCTAGAGGACCTTCTGAGTAAAGGGTTCATCAGACCTAGTGTTTCGCCGTGGGGAGCGCCAGTGTTGTTTGTTAAGAAGAAGGATGGCAGTTTTCGGTTGTGTATCGATTACCGGGGACTTAACCGAGTCACAGTGAAGAACAGGTACCCACTTCCGAGGATCGATGAGTTGTTGGATCAGTTGAGAGGTGCTACTTGGTTCTCCAAGATTGACTTGGCATCGGGATATCATCAGATTCCGATAGATGAGGCAGATGTCCGGAAGACAGCTTTTCGGACGAGGTATGGGCATTTCGAGTTCGTGGTCATGCCTTTCGGTTTGACTAATGCGCCGGCAGCGTTTATGAGGTTGATGAACGACGTGTTCAGGGAGTTTCTGGATGTGTTTGTCATTATTTTCATTGATGACATTTTGGTGTATTCGAGGAGTCCAGAGGAGCATGCGACGCATTTGAGGCTTGTACTGGAGAAGCTTCGAGAGCATAAGCTGTTTGCCAAGTTGAGCAAGTGCAGCTTTTGGCAGCGAGAGATGGGTTTTCTTGGCCATATTGTTTCTGCAGAGGGAGTTTCTGTGGATCCGGCTAAGATTTAGGCTATCAGGGATTGGCCTAGACCGAGTAGTGCTACCGAGATCAGGAGTTTTCTGGGTTTAGCAGGCTACTACAGGAGGTTCGTCAAGGGGTTTGCGAGTATGTCTCAGCCGATGACGAGGTTGACTGGCAAGGATGTGCCGTTTGTGTGGTCGCATGAGTGCGAGGAGAGCTTTGGGAAGCTCAAGGAGATGTTGACTAGTACATCTGTTTTGGCATTACCCGACCCGGGGAAGCCATATGTAGTGTACACAGATGCTTCAGGTGTTGGACTTGGTTGTGTTTTGATGCAGGAGGGCAGAGTGATTGCCTATGCTTCGAGGCAGTTGCAGGGCAGTGAGCGCAACCGTCCTACACATGATCTTGAGTTGGGAGCAGTGGTTTTTGCACTCAAGATTTGGAGGTCTTATCTTTATGGTGGTAGAGTGCAGATCTTTACAGATCACAAGAGTCTACAGCATATTTTCACTCAGCCTTTGCTGAATGCGAGACAGACGCGTTGGGTGGAGTTTCTGGCAGACTATGACCTGGATATTGTCTATCATCCGGGCAAGGCCAATTTGGTGGCAGATGCTTTGAGTCGACGGAGGGTTGATTCAGATAGAGAGCGTGGTGTTGAGGCTTTGGTCAGCGAGATTAGTACATTGCGTCTTTGTGCTATTTCAGAGGAGCCTTTGGGTTTAGAGGCAGCTGATCAGGCAGATTTACTCGGTAGGATCAGAGTGGCGCAGCAGAGTGATCAGGGTTTGATTGATGCTTCGCAGGCGGTTGGTTCTGAGTATCAGGTCTCTTCGAATGGGACAATCTTGGTTCGTGGGCGAGTTTGTGTGCCCAAGGATGAGGAGTTGAGGCATGAGGTTTTGAGAGAGGCTCATTCGAGCAAGTTTTCGATTCATCCGGGTGCGACCAAGATGTACCGTGACCTCAAACGGTATTATCATTGGGTTGGGATGAAGAGGGATGTGGCAGATTGGGTTGCGAGGTGCAACACTTGTTCTTTGGTCAAGGCAGAGCATCAGGTGCCTAGTGGTCTTCTGCAGAGTTTACCCATTCCAGAGTGGAAGTGGGATATGATCACTATGGATTTTGTTGTGGGATTGCCGATCTCACGGACTTTCGATGCTATTTGGGTCATTGTGGATCGCTTGACCAAGTCAGCACATTTCTTGGCCATCAAGAAGACAGATGGAGCGGCTGTCTTGGCTAGGAAGTTTGTGCGAGAGATTGTGAGGCTGCATGGAGTGCCAGCCAGTATCGTGTCGGATAGAGATCCGAGGTTTGCTTCAGAGTTTTGGAGGGCATTTCAGACTGAGATGGGCACTAAGGTGCATATGAGTACAGCGTATCATCCGCAGACAGATGGGCAGTCAGAGAGGACTATTCAGACTTTGGAGGATCTGCTTAGGATGTGTGTACTGGATTGGGGTGGTCATTGGGCTGATCATCTGTGTTTGGCAGAGTTTGCCTATAACAACAGTTTTCAGTCTAGTATTGGTATGGCTCCTTATGAGGCGTTGTATGGAAGGCCATGCAGGACACCCTTATGCTGGACCCAAGTGGGGGAGCGCAGCATGTTTAGAGCTAGTTTTGTTCAGGAGACGACGGAGAAGATTCGTGTCTTGAGGCTGAACATGAAGGAGGCTCAGGATAGACAGAGGAGTTATGCAGATAGGCGGCGACGTGAGCTTGAGTTTCAGGTAGGAGATAGAGTTTATCTCCAGATGGCTATGTTGAGGGGCCCTAACAGGTCCATAGCAGAGAACAAGCTCAGTCCGCGCTTTATGGGTCCGTTTCCAGTGGTGGAGCGAGTTGGGCCAGTGGCTTATCGGTTGGAGTTGCCACCGATTATGAGCGCCTTTCATAAGGTGTTTCATGTGTCTATGTTGAGGAGGTGTTTGCGTCCTTCAGAGGAGGTAGTGGTTGAGATTCCGGAGGATCTCCAGCCAGATATGACAGTTCCGGCAGTTCCTGTGAGGATTCTTGAGAGGAGAGTCAAGGTTCTGCGGAACAAGAGGGTGCCATTGTTGAGAGTCTTGTGGGACTGTAGTGGCACAGAGGAGCAGACTTGGGAGCCAGAGGCAAAGATGAAGCTGAAGTTCGGAAAGTGGTTCGACAAGCAAGCTGTGGAGTGATTCATCTTTGTGGTTCTAGTCTTGTTTTTGGTTTTGTTGTTGTTGGTTTTGGACTTATGTATTTTCGTTTTGTTGTACGATATACATTTTTGAAGTTATATGAGATGGAGTTTTGCCTCATATTTTTGGTTATGGTTTGGATGTTACAAGTTTCTTTGGCCGGTGGGGTCATTGAGAGTTTTTAGTCACATGTTGGTACGCGTTTCAGATTTTTATTACTCGTTTAGTCTAGAGGCGGTGGGCCTTGTAGACGGTGGTTCTATTTGTGTTGGGACGTTAGGTGCCCAACGGACTTATATTGGGGGTCGCTACCTCGATATAGGTTGTTTTAGTGACAGTGGGTCAAGTTTTGGTTGTGACAGGGATCACATTTTGGTTGTGACTTCGGGTCACGTTTGGTTTTGTGACATTGGTCACATTTTGGTACTGGACCGTGAGTTGCAGTACGGATGTCATGACTGCGGTTATGGCATTGAGAGTAATAATATCTTGGAAACATGCGTATAACATAGGACTAAAATTTGAGTTTTGAGGTCTTGGAGAGACGTTTGTGTTGGGATTCGAGGACGAATCCATTTTAGTGGGGGAGAATTGTAACATCCGTGAACCTGGAAGTTGTTTTGGAAGTGGTGTTGGACGATGCTAGGGGTTCGGGAGTAGTTGGCACATGCTCTTAGAGGTGTGAATTGAGGATTGGCTGTGCATGTTCTTGTTTGATTGTTGTGCAGTCGGTCTAAGGTTCAAGCATCGCGAAGAAAGTGTGTCAAATTCTTCTGAACGACTAGTATCGATCGACACCGGTTATCGGGTTTGATTTCCGGTTTAAGTCGATCGATTTGCAATTAGAGTTGGTTTGGTCGATTGGTGTCGACCGACACCAAGGGAGGGTGTCGATCGACACCGGTTATTGCAAAATCGACCGGTTTGATTCAAGTCGGCTGGTTTGGGCTGGTTTAGGGCGTGGAAACCCTATTTCGTGTTTTAAAAGCCCTGTGGCCGCGAGAAAGGCACAAGTTTCGAGTTATCAAGTGTTGAAGGCGATTTTTGGAGGATTGGAGGTGATTTCTGAGTTTCTGGGTTGAATCCGTGGCTGTTCTTCGTTGTTCCTTCTCCTTTTCTTCCTTTCAATCCGTTTTCAAGGTGAGTGCGTGACTGTAGGTCCGTTAAGCGTTAGAGATTGTGTGATTTCGGATTTATGATGTGTTCTTGAGATTGTTTATGTTGGATTTCGTGTTTTGATAGCATTGGGGCGTTGAAAACCCTTAGATTTTGTGTTATTGCGATTTTGGAATGTGATTTTCGTAGCTTCTGGTTTCTGGGCGTCGAGCCGGTGTCGAGCGACACTCGATGAGTGTCGATCGACACTCGGGAGGCTGGCGTCGATCGACACCATAGAGGTGTCGGTCGACACCGACCTGGGTGTCAGGAAACGTGGGTGTTTCCTGACAGGGAGTTCATGTTGTTGTGGGTTATGTTGAGCATTGTTATTGTTATTGATTATTGTGATGTTTGTCTAGTGTTTGACGTAATTGGCCTGTAGGCAGGATGATCCACTCACTAAGTATTTATGATAATACTTACGCATCTCTATTCCAATGTGATGCAGGTAACAGCAATGTTCTTCCGCGGAAAGAGACCGAGAGAAGAGGATGATGAGATTAGGAATTTGATTCTGGCTTTGTTGTTATGGTTGACCAGAAATTCATGAGTTTAGGGTGTTAGACTTTATTTTAATAATGTAGCAAACCGGCTTAGGTTGCTTATTGGTTATTGGTTTTATTGGTTTTATTCTTTATTGGTTATTTGTTGAACAATTATTTTATGATTTAATAATATTGGTTTCTTCCGCATTGTGTTGCTGAATTAGCTGTTGAGGATTAATATTTATGGGAATATTAATCTGGGCTAATTATTTAATTAAAAAAAAAAAAGCTTGGTTGTTTCAATGGTACTCCACATTCAACTGCAACACCAACAAACAAAATGATGTTTATATGTAAATGTTTACAAAACGCTGGTCAAGACTCAAAACGCAAACCTCGTAGCCGTACCTTTTCTTCATCGGAATCTGTGTGGCGTTGAGGAAACACGACTCTCAAGTCGTTGTATAGATAGAATCTCCTCTTCCCGTCTGAATCCAAGTTTTTCTTCTGTCTAGTGGTTTCTGTCTCTCCAGGCTTCTTTGAAGCTTTCTTGGGTAATGGGCAAACAAACCTCAGATGAAGAGCGTACCGTAGAGCACCAGAACCATCGTTATATGACTTTAAACAGCTTTTTCCACTTTCACCGTCACTTTCATCAAATTTCTGATCTCCTTGATGCGTTGGGTTTTATGCTTCAAACTAATACATTGGTAGAGCTGCAAGTGCACAGCCGTGGTAAGTCGGGGTCGAACACAAGGAAGAGTGATCTCGTTTCAAGTCTATGTTGAGTGATGAGTAGCTAGAACGAAGAATATGATTTGGGGTGAACTTAATATTCAATGAAAACAAGTGAGTAAGTGAATAAGGTTGTAAACAAGATGGGAGAGATGTTAGGCAAGGGAAAATCAATGGAAACCTTCAATGAAATGACAAGAGATTGCATGGGATAATTTATAAACCGCCTTGAACTCACAACACTAATGTATAGTCTTTCCACTTTCGTGGCTCCGGCCACTATGCTTAAACAACCTAATAGACTCAACTTTCGATGGTTATTACAAGTCATAAGCATGCATTAATAAATGTTCAAGTTGTGATTGTTCACTAAGTTCCTTAGGTCGACTTTTGGAAGCCTAAGACACTTAGCTCATCAAATACTAGTTTCGGCAATACAACAAGCTTTTGGAGAGTGTATCAACCTAAGTTCGAGTTGTTGAGGTGCGCTTTCCTAACAACAAGCAATAAGAGCAAGCAAAGATGAAGAACCAAAAGAGTAAATCCCGTTTTATGCAATCAAACAAGTCAAAACATATCAAGAGTCCATCGATCTCCCTCGGCCTAACGAGGGTATCTACTCGGACATACTAAGATCAAGCAAGCAAGGCGAGATTGATATCATTATGCAAGTATGAAAACAGATAAAGGACTGAAAGAGGCTTCTCTGATGAAGAACAAGTCGAATCCCTTGATAACTTTCGATCCAAAGTACAAAAGAGAAAAGGAAAAGATGAAAGAACAAAGATGAGATGCGAGTGCAATGAGTTGAACGGCGCCTCCTTCTTCCTCCTGGACGGCGCACCACCTAGGGCTTCTCCTCCTTGACGGCTGCTCTCTCTCTTGCACAATACACTCGCGGATCTCCTCCTCCAAAGGCTAAAAACATTGTATTTATAGGCTTGAAGTCGCTAGGGTATTGAAGTGCTGAAAAAGGAAACTTTCCGGTTAACCAACTCTGAAGATTTGCGACGTGATTGGACCGGGTTTAGGACAAGTAAACCACCAAAAGAAAGCTGAGCTTGTGTTAAGTCGAGACAAGGTCCATGCCGCTGCATCCCGGGCCATCTGGTGGCGCTAAGTCTCCATGGGCTTCGTTTACTCCCCTGGCGGACACGTCCTGGGAGAAAACGATTATCTCCGTGATGGTTGATCCAAATGACTTGAATCCACTTCGTAGTGATGCATAACTCAAATATCTATCCAGCAAGACCAAGATCATGATTTTTGGACGTCGGTAAGACCCCTTGCCGCGGTTATCTTTCGGACGCTCCGGTTCTGTCCAAATGCGAGAATCGGACAAATGGAGTTATATTGATGCTCTTGACTTGGAAACTTGCATGGATCATGGTTTGAGGCTCTTTTGCTCCTTTTTGAATCCTTTTTGATAATTTAACCTGTTAAGACTTCAAAACCAACAAATACAAGAAAACTACCTCCAAAGGCATAGAACCTTATTGAAAACATTTGAAAATACCAATAAATACTTAGTGAAAACATGCAAAATATGATGATATCAACTCACCCAGACTTAGCCTTTGCTTGTCCTCAAGCAAACTAAGAAAGGAAAAGAGGTTTGAAAACGTGAGAACTCCTAAATCTTTTTGGAAATCCATGTCGACATTTATCTTAGTGATCCACATAAAACAGCAATGGCATTTTGAATTAAGAACAAGGGAGTACATACCATGAGTTTTGCAATCATCCCAAAGCAATCCAATTCTCTTTAGGCCATCCAAATTCTCCACCCTTGACTCCTTTAGTTTCTAAAGGTGTGGTCTCAACTAGGGAGTATCGATCAAAGGGGTTATAGACTCTTACCCATCCTCTTTTATAAAACACATGTCTTGGCTCTTGTTTCACCTCTCTCTCTTCTCACTTCTTAAGTCGATTCATCCCTTTTTTAGGGTAGCATAGTATTTTTTTTATTCGACTTCTTCTCCTCCTTGTGGAGGTTTTTGGTGGATCTTCCATAGACGCGAGTATTGATGGTTGTAGCCACCTAATCCCCGGTTACTTGGATCAAAGGGTCTTCCATAGACGCGAGTATTGATGGTTGTTGCCACCTAATCCCCGGTTACTTGGACCTTGGTGCTTTTTCTTAAATTTGAAGGGGAGAGAGAGGGGAACCGAACTCACATAGACTTTCACTATTTGGTGAGGATGAGGAGTCGTACCCTTTGTAAAACCACGCCCCTAGCCGAGAAGGTTAAGTTCATTAAGGTGCGGAGTCAAAGATGTATCCTTCTTAAGCTCTTGGAGGTGTGGACGTTTTTGGTAGATCAATCCACTCATGGTGCACATGTGATGAAGTAGACTGCCAAATACTGGTCAATGGTCACTTAAACGCATGCACAACAATGGTTAGTGATATCATCATATTTTACATGTTTTCACTAAGTATTTATTGGTGTTTTCAAGTGTTTTCAATAAGGTTCTATGCCTTTAGAGGTAGTTTTCTTGTATTTGTTGGTTTTGAAGTCTTAACAGGTTAAATCATCAAAAAGGATTCAAAAAGGAGCAAAAGAGCCTCAAACCATGATCCATGCAAGTTTCCAACTCAAGAGTATCAATATAACTCCATTTGTCCGATTCTCGCATTTGGACAGAACCGGAGCATCCGAAAGATAACCGCGGCAAGGGGTCTTCCCGACGTCCAAAATCATAATCTTGGTCTTGCTGGATAGATATTTGAGTTATGCATCACGAAGAAGTGGATTCAAGTCATTTGGATCCACCATCACGGAGATACTCTTTTTCTCCCAAGACGTGTCCGCCAGGCGAGTAAACGAAGCCCATGGAGACTTGGCACCACCAAATGGCCCGGGATGCAGCGGCATGGACCTTGTCTCGACTTAGCACAAGCCCAGCTTTCTTTTGGTGGTTTACTTGTCCTAAAACCGGTCTGATCACGTCGCAAATCATCAATGCCGGTTAACCGGAAAGTTTCCTTTTTCGACACTTAACAAACCTAGCGACTTCTACCCTATAAATACGAGTTTTTAGCCTCAGAAAAAGGAGAGAGCAGCTGCGCCGTCAAGAGAAGGAGAGAAAGCCATCCTGGAAGCAGAGAGAAGAGGTTCCTCTCAAGATCGAAGGTGCACACACTCTTGCACACGACATATCCTTACACTTGTTCTTTTCTCTTTTACCTTGTATTGAATCCGAGAGATTATTGTGGAGAGGCCAACTTGTTCTTAAATATAGAGAAGTTTTCTTCACCCTTTACCTCTTTTTCATTACTTATAATGTCCATACTCATCGTGCTTTGTGTTAACCGCGCCATGATTGAGTAGTTTCTCCACTAGGTTAAGGGCTAAGCCGAAAGGCTCATGAATTTGTTAACTTGATCTTTTGAGTTGGGATAATTTATTTGGTTTCATCACCTTTACTTGAGCATAATGCCGCTTGCTTTTCTGATCTACTAGCATCGGATCTTGGGTTAATATACTCTCCAAAAGCTTGTTATATTACCGGACTTAGTATTTGGTGAGCGATGAATCACAACCACCGAAAGATGAGTTGTGAATCATTGTGAACAATCATAACTTGAACACCTTTAATGCATGTTTTCAACTTGTAATAACCATCGAAAGTTGAGTCTATTAGGTTGATTTAACATAGTAGTTTGATCCACGAATGTGGGATAACTATACCTTTGTGTTATGAGTTCATGAACGGTTTCTATCATATCCCTTCCATTCGATTAACTTGTTAATGATTCATGATGCCTTGAGGTTAGCCCAATGCCTAGTATCTCCACTTATTGATTTCCATTCTCTCTACTTGTTTGCCACTTTCATTTTAGTTAAAATCCGAACCAAACACCATTTTGTTTTAGCTTGATTAAACCTCCTTACAATTTGTAGTACAACCGATAGGTCCTTGTGGATTCGATCCCATCTATACTTACCTCGTTGCTGTGCACTTGCAGGTAGCTCTAGTGGGTAAAACTTGAAGCAATCCCACGCTCACACCAAGTTTTTGGCGCCGTTGCCGGGGACCTTCTTGTCTACAAGTTTGGACTAGAATCTAGACTAAAACGTTTTTCCTTTGTTTTGTCACTTAACATTTTTCTTTAGTTTGTTTTCAAGCTCTTGTAGGTACAACTTGAGCTGAGCTATGGATCAGGAAGCACATGATCAAGGGCCGCCGCTTGGTGTTTTTCTTGGAGCAAATCGCATTGATGACCGCCCTTTGATTGGACCGGAGCTCGACATTGACGGGCCGGCGCATCAACCACCCCAAGACGACCACCGAGAGGGGCAAAATCAAGAGTACATTGGAGATAGTGACTCCAGACCAGAGCTTCTACAAAGCCGTAGCCCCATCCGGATGCAAGACGGCCAACGTTATGAAATTAAGCCGCGGGTTATTGCATTGGCGAAGCAAAGTCAATACCATGGACTTCTTGAGGAGGATCCTTTGGATCATGTTGATTCTTTTGAGGAGTTGTGCAGCACTACAAGCGCCAATGGAGTTCCAGTAGACTACCTGAGGTGCCGGCTCTTTGCTTTCACTTTGGCGGGCAAAGCACTTAGATGGCTAAAATCTTTGTCGTTCCGCTCAATCAATACATGGATGGAATTCAAGAAGGCTTTTCTCGGACAATTCTACACCAAACAAAGGGCAACCTTGATGAGGAGCAAAATCTCAGGCTTCCAGCAAGGTCCTATAGAGCCATACCATGAAGCTCTAGAGCGTTTCAAAGAATACATAAGAGATTGCCCACAACACGGCTTCTCGGATGTCAATCTATGGAACACCTTCTATGATGGGATTAGGCGAGAGTACAAGCTATGCCTTGACATAGCTAGAAATGGGGACTTCATGAGCAAGACCATTGAAGAGGCAAAGATATTAATAGACAACTTGGCGGCCAGTGATAGCAAGAACCAGCCGAGCTATGAGGAAACCATTAAGGCGATCAACACAAAACCGGAGCAAACCGAGTTCAAGGAGATCAAATCCATGATCTCTAAACTTTTGGAGAGGCAACCGAGGCAATGCCAAGTCTTTGAAGACAACCAAACCTTGGATGAGGAGATGGACCGGGAGATCTTTGGCAATCTTCAAAGAGACGTGAACTTCATCAGCAAACATGAACCCGGAGAAAGAAGTCTTATGCCGTTTCTCAACACTCAAGACCGTTACTATGGTGAAAAGAATTCTTCTAGCTACCCTCTTCAGCACTCCAATCATCAGCTCATGCACATCCCTAAGGTGACCTTACCTAACCCGAGGTACCAGCCGATGCATAGAGACGATCAAGAAGGTGAACTTAAATCTTATATCTACGAGTTCATGCATGAGCAAAGGCAAGCCAACAAGGAGATTCATGAAAAGATACACCACATGTACTATGACCTGAATAGTAAGTTTGATTCTCTTGAATCCCACGTGAAGCGGCTTGATCTCCAAATAGCCCACATCGCCGGTTCGATCAAGAGGCCAATCGGAGTCCTTCCCGGCCAACCCGAGGTAAATCCAAGAAAGGAGCACATTGCCGCCATCACTCTTAGGAGTGGTACGCAACTAGATGAGGTGCAAATGCCGGAGGGAGCTGAGAAGGAGTCGACCCAGCATACAATCGTGATAGATGAGAATGAACCGGAAGACAACAATGCGGCCAATGGAGAGTTAGAAGAAGAAGTCATCCCACCGATGATATCTCGAGTGTACAAGCCGAAAGCACCCTTCCCTAGGGTTGTGAAGAAGCCTAAGAAGGAGAAGGAGCAAGCAAAGCTAAGAGATCTTGTGAGCCAGCTAAGTGTTAGGCTACCATTTGTTGACGCTTGCATGATCATACCGTCTTTGAAAAAGTACATGAAGAGTATCTTGACAAGCAACCTAAGCTTGGAAGAAGGTGTGATGCTGATAACTCAAGAATGCAGTGATGTGCTTCAAAACCAAACAGCGGAGAAGCTTGATGATCCGGGCAGCTTTGTGCTATCTTGTCAAATCGGAGGTACCACTTTCAAGCGATGCCTTTGTGACTTGGGCTCTAGCGTGAATTTAATGCCGTACACGGTGGCCAGACGTCTTGGGATAACTAATTTCAGACCAACAAAGATTCAACTAGTCTTTGCGGAAAACCGGTTGGAATTGTAACCGATGTTCAAGTCATGATCGGTAAATGTTCCATACCGGCTGATTTTGTGGTGTTAGAGCTTGATCAAGAGCCTAAGGACCCCTTGATCCTTGGAAGACCATTCTTAGCCACCGCCGGTGCCATAATTGACGTCAAAGGAGGAAAGATCGACTTGCATTTGGGAGACCTCGTGATGAAATTTCAAGTGGACAAGTCACTCGGCAAGCCGACAATAGACGGGCATTCGTTTTTGGTGGATAACATGAGCGAGGTTTTGTGAAGGTATCTATCAAGAGCTCATCAGGAACGACCCATTAGAGATGGCGTTGACCGGGGCTGAAGGAGATAACGACCATTTGAATGAAGAAGCACACCGGCTGACCAAGATTCTAGATGGCGCTGCCACTTATGACAAACTAGTAGCATACATCGGCTTGGGGGAGGATGTAAAGAAGCCGGGAGCAACTAAGAACCTCACCAAAGCTTCGAATGATCCTTGGAGCGAGCATAGAGCACCCAAGGTCGAGCTTAAGGAGCTTCCAGTTGGACTAAGGTATGCGTTTCTCGGACCTAATAATACATATCCGGTCATTATCAATTCAAACCTAACCAATGTGGAGACGGCTTTATTGCTTTGTGAGTTGAGAAAACACCGTAAAGCCCTTGGGTATACCCTTAAGGATATCACGGGCATCTCTCCGGACCTATGTATGCACAGGATACACCTTGAGGACGAGTCAACATCGTCCATAGAGCACCAAAGGAGGTTAAACCCGAACTTAAAAGATGTTATGAAAAAAGAGATAATGAAACTCTTGGAAGCGGGGATCATATATCCAATCTCGGATAGTACGTGGGTAAGTCCGGTGCATGTGGTCCCTAAAAAGGGAGGAGTCACGGTGGTGAAGAACGAGAATGAGGAGCTGATCCCCACTAGAACAATCACCGGCCACCGAATGTGCATCGACTACCGCAAGCTCAATACCGCGACCCGGAAGGATCATTTCCCTTTACCATTTATAGACCAAATGCTAGAAAGGCTTGCTAACCACCCTTACTATTGTTTTCTGGATGGCTATTCAGGTTTCTTCCAAATACCAATCCATCCGGATGACCAAGAGAAGACAACATTTACATGTCCTTATGGCACATTCGCTTACCGGCGAATGCCTTTTGGATTGTGCAATGCCCCGGCCACATTCCAAAGATGCATGATGTCTATCTTCACCGACTATATAGAGGACATAATGGAGGTATTCATGGATGACTTTTCAGTTTATGGCTCATCCTTTGATGCTTGTTTCTCAAATCTTAGCAAGGTTCTCAAAAGATGCGAGGAGCAACATCTTGTCCTCAATTGGGAGAAATGCCATTTCATGGTGCGAGATGGGATAGTGCTTGGCCACCGGATATCAGAGAGAGGGATTGAAGTGGATAAAGCAAAGATAGAAGTCATGGTGACCTTAGAACAGCCAAAGAATGTAAAGGGAGTAAGGAGCTTCCTCGGACACGCCGGTTTCTATAGGAGATTCATCCAAGATTTCTCCAAGATCGCACGACCATTGACTCAGCTCTTGTGCAAAGATATCCCATTTGAATTCGACGATGATTGCCTCACGGCTTTCAAGAAGATCAAGGCAGCACTAATAAGCGCACCGGTTGTACAATCACCGGAATGGGAGCTCCCGTTTGAGATTATGTGCGATGCAAGTGACTATGCTGTTGGTGCGGCGCTAGGACAAAGGAAGGAGAAGAAGCTTCATGTCATATACTATGCAAGCCGAACCCTGGATGAAGCACAGTGCAACTACGCCACCACTGAGAAGGAGCTGCTCGCTATTGTCTTTGCGTTTGAGAAGTTCCGATCTTACCTTGTCGGATCTAAAGTGATCGTTCACACCGACCATGCTGCCCTCAAATACCTCCTATCCAAGAAAGATGCAAAACCACGTCTCATCAGGTGGATTCTCTTACTACAAGAGTTTGACTTAAAGATCGTCGATAGAAAAGGTGCGGAGAATAGTGTAGCCGATCATCTCTCCCGGATGAGGATAGAAGAGCAGCTCCCCATAAACGACTCGTTGCCAGAAGAAACGGTCTATTCTGTCAGCGCCATACCAATCACAAGGATCACCAGCACACCACCACCCGTTCCGGCCAAGAAAATAGCCCTCGGTACACCTTGGTATAGTCACATAGCCAACTACCTTAGAGCCGACATTGAACCTCCGCAATTTTATGGCTACAAGAAGAAGAAGTTCTTAAAAGACATACGGTTTTACTTTTGGGACGAGCCGTACCTCTACAAGAAATGCCAGGATGGGATGTTCAGAAAATGTGTCCCGGAGGAAGAAATCCCGGGAATACTTCATGGTTGCCATGGATCAGCTTATGCCGGCCATTTTGCCACATTCAAGACGGTTTCAAACGTTTTACAGGCCGGTTTCTGGTGGCCAACTATGTTCAAAGATGCCCAGGTATTCATTTCAAAATGTGATGCTTGTCAAACGATGGGTAACATTAGCAAAAGAAATGAGATGCCCCAAAACTTTATCTTGGAGGTAGAAGTCTTTGACGTGTGGGGAATTGATTTCATGGGACCCTTTCCCACGTCTTTTGGAGACCAATACATCCTAGTGGCTGTTGACTATGTGTCCAAGTGGGTGGAAGCTATTGCCGCCCCAACAAACGACTCTAGTGTCGTTATCAAGCTGTTCAAATCGGTAATCTTCCCGAGGTTTGGAGTGCCGCGAGTTGTGATTAGTGATGGCGGTTCCCACTTCATAAACCGAGTGTTTGCCAAACTATTGAGAAAATATGGGGTTAGACACAAGGTTGCAAGCCCGTATCACCCACAAACAAGCGGACAAGTGGAGATTTCCAACAGAGAGCTAAAGAGCATCCTCCAAAAGACAACTGGGAAAACAAGGAAGGACTGGTCAGCCAAGTTAGATGACGCTCTTTGGGCTTACCGGACAGCCTTCAAGACACCACTAGGAACAACACCTTTCCATCTTGTTTACGGGAAAGCGTGCCACTTACCAATAGAGCTGGAGTATAAGGCGGCTTGGGCGGTCAAGGAGCTTAACTTCAATCTCAAAACCACAGCTGAGAGGCGCTTGATTCAACTGAATGAATTGGAAGAGATAAGAAATCTGGCATATGAGAACACAAAGATTTACAAAGAGAGAACTAAGGCGTTTCATGACCGGAAGATAGTACTAAAGTCCTTTGCTCCAAACGACCAGGTTTTGCTCTTTAATTCACGGCTCAAGCTCTTTCCCGGTAAACTCCGCTCAAGATGGTCCGGTCCGTTCAAAATTAAAGAGGTGAAACCATATGGAGCAGTGGTTCTTTGGGACCCTAGTGGAGGAGACTTCACTGTCAATGGACAGAGGCTAAAGCCGTACTTAGCAAACACGGACAAAGGAGAAGAAGAGGTCAACCCCTTAGCCGATCCACCTCAAGCCTAAAACCGTCAAGAGTCAAGCTAGAAGACTTTAAAACAAGCGCTTTGTGGGAGGCAACCCACACGGTATTTTTCTTTTTCTTTTTATTTTATTTTTCGTTTTCATATCATTATTGCATGCATTTTGTTAGGATGAGAAACCAAGAAGAGACCAAACGAGAAGATGTCCCACCCATTCACCCCACCCTTGTCCAAACCGACACCACGGAGCGGGCACCACCTGGGAATACTAAAGGAAGACAGAAGAATCATTTCGGTCAAAGAAGATCACCAAAGGGTCGAGTAGAATTCAAGATATTCCATCGGGGGTGATTTTCTCGACCACACGGGTGCAACGAGAACCCACTTGACCTATCTCACAATCCGTGTGACCGAAGTCCACCAAACTTGACGGGCGACCAGACAATACCATATTGGTCGGCAAACCCAAAAGATAGGATGGAGAAATGTGAACGGATGAAGAGATACGCACGAATGTCACATCCGGTCGATGGCGGGTAACCGAAGGCCGACAACAACCAAAATCCCGGCATGGCGACACCACCACCTGGAAATGGATTCTTGCAGCTTCAAAATCACCATTCCATAAGAAAATCAGGGAACGAACGAGCCAAATTCGAGGAGGGTCAAGAATCTCATCCCGGGGCCGATTGGACCCCGTTGTAAGGAAAGTCTCACACCGCTCATCCATTTGACCCCAAACTTCACCAGTGCTCATAAAATATGAAGTTGGTCGGTGGAATTCCAAGGTCGGTCAGGAAATTCGTCACCATTTGCGCTGTGGTCTATTGCACTATCATCCGGTCGACCGCATAGACCACCAAATGATGAAACTCCCAAACCGCTCGTTTGTTTGACCTGAAACTTCACCACTGCTCCTAAAATATATGATTGGTCGGTGAAATTTCAAGATAGGTCGGAGAAACGTTGACGGTTCGAGCTGTGGTTCATACCATCACCTCACGGCCATCCGAAGGATCAACCCGATACCGGATTTTTAAAACTGCTCGACCAAACGACCTGAAACTTCACCAGCGGCTCTAAAACATCCTATTGGACGGTAAATTTTCAATTCCGTTCATATAATTCTTCACGGTTTGTCATGTTGTTCATAGCACTCATTCCGGGTCGACCGAATGAGACGTACACGACCTAAATGCAAACCAAAGGATTTCGGGCCTTGACCTTCAACATTTACCGACCACGACTCCAGAAGAGCCCCATTCCGTCGTCCGACTATAATCTTCATTACACTTGGTCATCACTTGGTAACATCATTCTAACATCATTCAAATTTATTACGTCTTTCACCTCTCTTAATCTGATTTTTCTTACACCGGGACGGTGCAAGTTAAGTCTGGGGGATTATACTAATAAGTTTGTTCATTTTGACATTTTTGTTTGCATTGTTTTCATTTCATCGAGTCGTTTTTATTGAGTCAAAACTTTTGTCGAGAATTATGACTTTATCTTGGACCTAACCATTGTTGTGCATGCGTTTAAGCGACCATTGATCAGTATTTGGCAGTCTACTTCATCACATGTGCACTATGAGTGGATCGATCTACCAAAAACGTCCACATCTCCAAGGGCTTAAGAAGGATACATCTTTGACTTCGCGCCTTAATAAACTTAACCTTCTCGGCTAGGGGCTTGGTTTTACAAAGGGTACGACTCCTCATCCTCACCAAATAGTGAAAGTCTATGTGAGTTCGGTTTCCCCTCTCTCTCCCCTTCAATTTAAGAAAAAGCACCAAGGTCCAAGTAACCGGGGATTAGGTGGCAACCACCATCAATACTCGCGTTTATGGAAGACCTTTTGATCCAAATAACCGGGGATTAGGTGGCTATAACCATCAATACTCGCGTCTATAGAAGATCCATCAAAAACCTCCACAAAGAGGAGAAGAAGTCGAATAAAAAAATACTATGCCACCCTAAAAAAGGGATGAATCGACTTAAGAAGTGAGAAGAGAGAGAGGTGAAACAAGAGCCAAGACATGTGCCTTATAAAAAGAGGATGAGTAAGAGTCTATAACCCCTTTGATCGATACTCCCTAGTTGAGACCACACCTTTAGAAACTAAAGGAGTCAAGGGTGGAGAATTTGGATGGCCTAAAGAGAAGTGGATTGCTTTAGGATGATTGCAAAACTCATGGTATGTACTTTCTTGTTCTTAATTCTCAATACCGCTGCTGATTTGTGTGGATTACTAAAACAAAGGCCAACATGGATTTCCGTAAGATTTAAGAGTTCTCATGTTTTCAAACCTCTTTTCCTTTCTTAGTTTGCTTGAGGACAAGCAAAGGCTATATATCATCATATTTTACATGTTTTCACTAAGTATTTATTGGTGTTTTCAAGTGTTTTCAATAAGGTTCTATGCCTTTAGAGGTAGTTTTCTTGTATTTGTTGGTTTTGAAGTCTTAACAGGTTAAATCATCAAAAAGGATTCAAAAAGGAGCAAAAGAGCCTCAAACCATGATCCATGCAATTTTCCAAGTCAAGAGTATCAATATAACTCCATTTGTCCGATTCTCGCATTTGGACAGAACCGGAGCATCCGAAAGATAACCGCGGAAAGGGGTCTTCCCGACGTCCAAAAATCATGATCTTGGTCTTTCTGGATAGATATTTGAGTTATGCATCACGACGAAGTGGATTCAAGTCATTTGGATCAACCATCACGGAGATACTCGTTTTCTCCCAAGACGTGTCCGCCAGGCGAGTAAACGAAGGCCATGGAGACTTGGCACCACCAAATGGCCCGGGATGCAGCGGCATGGACATTGTCTCGACTTAGAACAAGCCCAGCTTTCTTTTGGTGGTTTACTTGTCCTAAACCCGGTCTGATCACGTCGCAAATCATCATTGCCGGTTAACCGGAAAGTTTCCTTTTTCGACACTTAACAAACCTAGCGACTTCTACCCTATAAATACGAGTTTTTAGCCTCAGAAAAAGGAGAGAGCAGCTGCGCCGTCAAGAGAAGGAGAGAAAGCCATCCTGGAAGCAGAGAGAAGAGGTTCCTCTCAAGATCGAAGGCGCACACACTCTTGCACACGACATATCCTTACACTTGTTCTTTTCTCTTTTACCTTGTATTGAATCCGAGAGATTATTGTGGAGAGGCCGACTTGTTCTTAAATATAGAGAAGTTTTCTTCACCCTTTACCTCTTTTTCATTACTTATAATGTCCATACTCATCGTGCTTTATGTTAACCGCGCCATGATTGAGTAGTTTCTCCACTATGTTAAGGGCTAAGCCGAAAGGCTCATGAATTTGTTAACTTGATCTTTTGAGTTGGGATAATTTATTTGGTTTCAT
This sequence comes from Erythrophleum ivorense, assembly GCA_026724425.1. Taxonomy (NCBI): domain Eukaryota; kingdom Viridiplantae; phylum Streptophyta; class Magnoliopsida; order Fabales; family Fabaceae; genus Erythrophleum; species Erythrophleum ivorense. Next base: position 7,805,243 of record JAIUCV010000066.1, on the reverse strand, counting down.
CACCTTTACTTGAGCATAATGCCGCTTGCTTTTCTGATCTACTAGCATCGGATCTTGGGTTAATATACTCTCCAAAAGCTTGTTATATTACCGGACATAGTATTTGGTGAGCGATGAATCACAACCACCGAAAGATGAGTTGTGAATCATTGTGAACAATCATAACTTGAACACCTTTAATGCATGTTTTCAACTTGTAATAACCATCGAAAGTTGAGTCTATTAGGTTGATTTAACATAGTAGTTTGATCCACGAAAGTGGGATAACTATACCTTTGTGTTATGAGTTCATGAACGGTTTCTATCATATCCCTTCCATTCGATTAACTTGTTAGTGATTCATGATGCCCTGAGGTTAGCCCAATGCCTAGTATCTCCACTTATTGATTTCCATTCTCTCTACTTGTTTGCCACTTTCATTTTAGTTAAAATCCGAACCAAACACCATTTTGTTTTAGCTTGATTCAACCTCCTTACAATTCGTAGTACAACCGATAGGTCATTGTGGATTCGATCCCATCTATACTTACCTCGTTGCTGTGCACTTGCAGGTAGCTCTAGTGGGTAAAACTTGAAGCAATCCCACGCTCACACCAGTTAGGTCCAGGATAAAGTCATAATTCTTGACAAAAGTTTTGACTCAATAAAAACGACTCGATGAAATGAAAACAAACAAAAATGTCAAAATGAACAAACTTATTAGTATAATCCCCCCAGACTTAACTTGCACCGTCCCGGTGTAAGAAAAATCAGATTAAGAGAGGTGAAATTTGAAAAAGGGAAAGGTTAGAATGATGTTACCAAGTGATGACCAAGTTTAATGAAGATCATAGTCAGACGACTGAATGGGGCTCTTCTGGAGGCGTGAGTGGTCGGTAAATGTTGAAGGTCAAGGCCCGAAATCCTTTGGTTTGCATTTAGGTCGTGTACGTCTCATTCGGTCGACCCGGAATGAGTGCTATGAACCACATGACAAACCGTTAAGAATTTTATGAACGGGATTGAAAATTTACCGTCCAATATGATGTTTTAGAGCCGCTGGTGAAGTTTCAGTTCGTTTGGTCGAGCAGATTTGAAGATCCGGTGTCGGGTGGATCCTCCTGACGGGCGTAAGGTGATGTGATGGACCACAGTTCGGACCGTCAACATTTCGCCGACCTATCTTTAAATTTCACCGACCAATCATATATTTTAGGAGCAGTGGTGAAATTTCAGGTCAAACAAACGAGCGGTTTGGGAGTTGCATCATTTGGTGGTCTATGCGGTCGACCGGATGATAGTGCAATAGACCACAACCCAAACGGTGACGAATTTCCTGACCGAGCTTGAAATTCCACCGACCAACTTCATATTTTAAGAGCACTGGTGAAGTTTGAGGTCAATGGATGAGCGGTTTGAGACTTCCTTCACAACGTGGTGTAAACGGCTCCGGGAAGAGATTCTTGATCGTTCTTGAATTTGGCTCGTTCGTTCCTTGATTTTCTGTTGGAATGGTGATTTTGAAGCTTCAAGAATCCATTTCCAGCTGGTGGTGTCCCCATGCCGTGATTTTGGTTTTTGTCGGCCTTCGGTTACCCGCCATCGACCGGATGTGGCATTCGTGCGTATCTCCTCATCCGTTCACATTTCTCCGTCCTATTTTTTGGATTTGCCGACCAATATGGTATTGTCTGGTCGCCTGTGAAGTTTGGTGGACTTTGGTAACACGGATTGTGAGAGAGGGCACATTGGTCATCCGTTCCACCCGTTTGGTCGAGAGAATTACGCCGGACTGAATATCTTGGATTTTACTCGACCGTTTGGTGATTTTCTCTGACCGAAATGATTCTGCTTCGTTCCTTTATTAGTCCCAGCTGGTGCCCGCTCCTTGGTGTTGGTTTGGACAAGGGTGGTGTGAATGGGTGGGACATTTTCTCGTTTGGTCTCCTCTTGGTTTCTCATCCTAACAAAATGCATGCAATAATGATGTGAAAACAAAAAATGAAAAAGGAAAAGAAAAATACCGTGTGGGTTGCCTCCCACAAAGCGCTTGTTTTAAAGTCATCTAGCTTGACTCCCTTTTTTATTTGTTTGATTAGGTGCGGATGTGATCGGCCAAAGGGTTTAGGATCCCTTTGGTGTCTTCACATTCTGGTTCAGGTGGCTCATGAGGTGGTTTGGGCTCTCCATGATTGTAACACCCCCGGTTCGATCTATAAATAGATTAAGCCGAGAATGCTACGTCGGGATGACTAAGCCGGTTCAGACCAAGTCGCGGAGAGGTTCCGTAACACATGGTCCGATCCTACCAAGTTCCCGTACCTCAGCTCCTGTAATACTAAGGCTTTGCAACCCGTAAAACAAGAACTGAGTTGTGTTAGTCCGGACAAGACTAATATCGTAAAAATCCAAGTTTTAATACACATAAAACATATGTTTTTTATAATTAAACATAATAAAATTTTACATAAATCCGAAATTGGAAATTATCCATTACAAACTGGGATAGCGAATATAAAACACGAGTTATAAAACAAACTGCGAAAGTCTTACGTAAATTTTACAAAACACACCGCAAATCTACTCCGGCCTTCACGTCCAAGCGTCCACACCACGACTAAGGTCACCTGAAACAAACAGAGTCATCATAAGTAATCTAGGATTACTTAGTGAGTTCGGAAAACCCTCTACAATACAACAACAATAATATTCCCAACCCAAACCCCAAACAAACAACTCAATCAAAGCAATGCACAAGCGGAAGCTTAAATATAATTAAAACACAATCACGCCTTGGACCAATACAACGTATTGTCCAACTCCACGCTCGCCGAAACCTGCTGAGACAAAACACAGGGATAACTCTCACTAGTTATCCCAAAACACAAGAGATTACTCAAAACGAAAACCTAAGATCACCTCAACACGTGATCTACTACCCCAGAGAATCTTCCCACAAGAATTCTCTTTACGACAGACACAACTAGAGGTTTCTATCCCAAGAAACACTCTACACACTACACACTAACACTAGAGGTTTCTATCACAAGAAACACTCTACACACTAACGAGCCACTTGCTCCACCTAGAGGCCTCTATGGTACACCACGGTTTCCGAAGACCTGCACACCCGCACCTAGCAAACACAAAAGTCACACTAGGCCTGAACTGCATCGGGGGTTAACTCCGTTACTCCCACTAGTCGGACCCGTTAACCCGGATTAATCCCGCCATTTCACCACAGGCAGCCGATTAACCCACCTAGCCCCTTCCGCTGCGACGAAAGCGCAACTAGGCATTTCATTCATCACACCGTCGTGTGGACTCAGCCATGGGAGCTACCCAAGTACCCTCTGAGTCATCCTTCAGGACCATCCAAGAGGGCTTCTCAGTGAATGTCCGTCAGGGCAGCAAGAACACCGTGTGTACCCCTAAGATCATACCTAACACGAGTACATGATCCTAGCATCCTACACTCACACTCAACACAGGGAACCGTAAGTACGTGACCTGCCCTCAACGGCATCACCTTACGTCCCAAACGTCCTGGCATAGTGTGACATAACCGCTTGTTATGCACAACTAGCCTTAAGTGCAACATTCATGTTAGCCATCGTACACTGAACATCGTGGGGCCTAAGTCATTACTCAGCCTCCTCCATACATCCACAAGTACAACATGTTGTCCGAGACATACAACGTTTAACGTACCATGGACTGTATAAGGTTTAGCCTTTCTTTGTACCCACCACCACATGTTCCACACAGCAATGGGCGTAAACCGCATGTTACCCACATTACCTGCACTAAGTGTAGCGACGCAGTACATGCAATGTTCACCGAAACACATTCACAAGGTCCACAACACATTGAAACATGTCAAGTGTGTTGGCCTTAACAAAACTCACAATCGTTCAACAATAATACTTGAACGACCATGACACAACCTCAAAGCATCAACATGCAATGAGTTAAACAGAAACCGCTCTAAGTGTTCTCCTCATGACAACACTTAAGCGTTTCTCTCCTCCCTACACCACAAACACGTTAGTATTCACAACTAACTACAACACACACAAGTATAATGGTAAGCCTCCTCGCTTAGCATTCATACTTCTTGCAACCACAAGGTTAGTATAACACAACTAACAACAACCACACAACATGCATGCAATCAAGAGAAACAGTTAAGTTCCTAAATGATTCAACATGCAACACACAAAAACACAAATAGCTACTCTCGGAGCTATCACCGAGACTCACCAACACCGATTGATGAAACGCCTAAACACCTCCACAAGCTACGCCACACACCAAGCTATCCTATATCTTCAAGCTTCCTAAAGCTTCTCCACACTCACTCACTCACACTTAAAGAAAAGAAAGACTCTCGCTAACTCTCTTTTCTCTCTAACTCTCTCTAACTTTTTCTAAGGTAAGAAAGAACTCTAGGAATGATGAAATGGAAGCAAGTGAGGCTAAGGGCTGTATTTATAGGCATTTTGGGCGTGAGTTGTCCCTGACACAACACTTGTCCTTTTGCGTTTGCCATTTGTCTTGAATGTGAGACACTTGTTAACTTTTATCCTCCTTTGATATGTCCCATCATTTGGGTGTCTTCTTGCATGTGTATGATTATGTCTTGGCTGGACATGTATGGAGTCTATTCCTAGCTCCTGGATACTAGACCACTCCCTTGGTCAGTTTTCGTCTCCCACTATAGCAACATTCTCGCCATTTGTTATCCTCCTATCCGTTCTCTCTCTTTTCACAAGTTTCCATGGAATATTCTGATCAAAAGGGGCTCCTACTCCTTAGGTCTGCACTCCTATAGGTCTTCTAACTCTCCTGAATTACAGCCACGTTCAATGCATCACGTCCAGGTGCATTGCATGGACATTTCGGTTGTTATGCATCACATCACTTCCCATGCAACTATTCAAGTTTCTCCAAGTGTTATAAGCCTTTTAACACTTGTAGCCACTTCTGCCAAGTGTCAAATGATCTTAGAGATGACAAACATTCCTCCCTTGCATGAGGAAATGGTTTCCTTAAAGCTAGACAATTGCACATGTATTGTTTGCATGTGTAGCCTTAAAAGGGAACATTGTCGCCACTTCTCACGTTCTGACTGGTCGATCAATCCGTGATGTCCTTGATCATCCCGACTATGGCAAAGCGCGGCATAGACTCTCCTCAGTTCATGCCAATGTTCGGTTCCTTCCAATCCGTTGCCCGATCGTCGATATAAGCCTTCCCGCCCTTCGGCATGGCCATCAAGCGGGCAAACTTATATCTCGGGTTCCGCTCGTCCAAATTCACTTCTGTCTCGACCAGATTGTTTATTTTGGCTTCTTCTTGTTGTCTCCAAGTTTTCACCTCATTTGGATAACTTTTGGTCAGTCGTCCCTCTATCCCACTCGATCGAGTGCTTGTCCGCATATGTTCGGCTCGACCACTTCGTCTTGTTGCGGTTTTGTCTCGTCCTATCTTGGATTTTCGCCGTTCGTTTCTGAATGTTCTTCGATCAAAACACTATATATGATCTCCTGATCCTTTCCATTGTGATCATTGACCATAATTTCTCATCCCGCTTCAGGGTTACTACAATGATCATCTTCCATGTCGTCCTTAAAGACCAAAGCTCTCAGAAAAAGTTTTAAGGTTTTTCCGAGTTTCTCCTTTGCGGTTTGCTCATCTTTGGGGTCCGGATCCTTTGGGAGAAGGATTCTTATGCTGGCAAAGGACTTAGGTACACCGTCAAGCTCTTCTTCAGCTCCATGATCGTCAAATGATGGTGACAAGACCGAGTGAATATCCTTGAAGACATTCTCATGCTTCGGCCTCAACGGTTTCATCGCTTCTTTTGGTTTAGGGTAGGGCTCGCCCTTCTTTGTGCTTCTTGGCCGCTCGGCTCCTTCTCTTGGCATGAGTGTGCTCCTTTCTGGTGGTAGTTTGATTGCACTTGGAGCTTGTTTGACGTTGACGCTTGGGAAAAAGACATCTTGTCGGACATGACCAAGTGTTAGTTGGTTTCTCATGTAATTGATGACCGCCCCGGCTGTGGCTAAGAATGGGGTACCAAGAATCAGCTGATTCCTCTTTGATCCTTCCCATACCATGATTTGGAAATCAAATGGGACATGTCTTTCTCCAATCTCTAGCATAACATCTTCAAGCACTCCATAAGGCTCCATGCTTGATAGATCCGCAAACTCCACTCTCACCTTAGGCTCTTTGAAATATTTGAATCCCAAATCTTTGGCTAGTGCAAGAGACATGAGGTTCACGTTTGCTCCACTATCACACAAGCAATCGGTGAGTTGGTATCCATTGATACAAGCGGGGATCACAAACTTCCCGGGATCTCCTTGTTTAAGCAGCGGCTTGTTGTCAAGCCTTCTCTTGTAAGCTCGCCTTGAATCCCATGTATACCTCTCTGGTTTGTACCTCTCCTTAGGCTCATCTTCTCTTTCTTCTTCTTGAGATGGTATGGAGACAATGGCTGGAAGATCCTCCTTGGATGAAACAACACTACAAACCTTTTGCGGATTTACCTCTCGTTGCTTTTTAACCGCCTCGGCTGTTTGAGAGACTTGAACATCTAACTTCTGGACGTGGGTTGACAACGCCCCAAACTTATTGTGTAGATCACCAAACATGTGATCCATCTTCTCATGTAAGCTCTTGGTAGCTTGTCTTCATTCCATGTTGTAATGGATTGAGGTGGCAGAGACTTTACCCATCTAAGTGCTTTGTCACTTAGAGAGAAGGTAAATAGCTTGCACTTGAAGTAGTCCGGTGACACTCCATTGATCCGAGTAGTGCTACATATCTCCTCAAAGGTGTCGACATGGTCAAGTGGATGCTCAGTGGACAAACCATGGAATTGGTTTTGTTTCACCAAGGCAATGATTTGTGGCTTGATCTCAAAGTCGTTCCTTGGAGGCTGAGGTGGTCGGATTGGATTCCTATCCAAGAAGAATGCATCGGATGAATCAAAATCTCCCATAGTCGGATGCCTTGGATGCTGAGCGAATTGTGCTCTCCGTGGAGGCTGATGTGGTTGAGCTTGAGGCATCCCTTGGTGACCGCCAATGGGGTTTTGATGATGCTGGTTTGGTGGTTGGCCGGCGTCTTGTTGACCCGGTTGTTGTTGTTGCGGCTGTTGCGGTTGATCGGCTGCACCCGGAGGTTGTTGTTGAACGTTTGGTTGAGGAATGGCTCCGCCTTGTGCCGCCTGATTGATATACCTCTATTTTGTACCCTTTTTATATGGTTTTACTATGCTTTTTATAAGGTTTTTAAAGGCTTTTCGATCTAAAAAGGTAGTTTTTGTGGATTTATAGTACTAAGAGTCTAAACAGGTCGAAAGATGCATTTTGGAGCAAAACCACAGGATTTGGACTTTACGCCGCTCCACGACACAGCATCAACTTTGAAAGAGCCCCAAAAACATTCTACTCAGTGGATCTCACCAAAACCAGTTCGCCGCAATGCCTGCATGAGTTAGCTTTCCAACGCAATTGGAATCATGCAATTTGGACGTGTAGAATGGAAGATATTATCATTTTAGTGAAGAGTGTCAAATCAGCCGGAAACCGGACGTCCACACCATCCGCTCGACCGAGCCGGTCGGACAGGGCCTCCAAGGCTCCCGTCCGACCCGACCATCCTTAATTGCACATTGACGTCGCTCGACCGAGCCGGTCGGACATGGCCTCCAAGGCCCCCGTCCGACCCGACCTTCCTTCACGTTCCGGTCGACCGAGACGGTCGGACAGGGCCTCCAAGGCTCCCGTCCGACCCGACCTCTTTCCGCCATCCCGTGCGCACCCGACCGCATCCCGCACGACCGCTCGACCCCCAGCTCGACCCGAGCACCAGCCCGACCGACCGGTCGACCGCCCCGCTCGACCGCCGCCGTCCCGCTCGACCCGGTTTAGCCGACTAAGGCCCGTTTTGCACGTTTTCACGGTTTACTCGGCCCGTTTACCTAATCTCGACCCCTGGAAGACCTAGCACTATAAATACACCTTTTTAGCCTCTTTAGAAAGGAGAGAACAATAGAGCCACATTGTATTAGAGTTTAATAGATCTACTTTTGTTCTTAGAGATTTCAAGGAGAGGATCTCTCCTCCTTACTACAATTTGGAGAAGTTTTCTGAACCCTTATTCTATATTTATGCTTTCTTCATCATCTTTCTGTGTTGTTACTTTGATTATGTCTGAGTAATTCACTTGTTAGGTCGTGGGTTAATCAAAGAGTTCATGCATTGTTAGGGTTCTAAATCGAATTAGGGGTTCATCATAATAGGTCTTCACCTTTGCTTGATCTTATTGCTGCATGCTTTTCTGATCAACTAGCATCAGATCTTAGGTAGACTTGAGCCACGGAAGTGCTGTATCATTCGCCTGAACTAGTATTTGGTGGGCAACACCTCATAGACTGCGGAAGTTGATCTATGCGGGGTTGTGAACAATTGAGACTTGAACGAATTAAAGCTTGTTTAACAATCTAAGGACATTCCGAAAGATTAGCGATTAGGTTAGTTAACAAAGAGGTCGGAGCCACGGAAGTGGAATGATTTTACATCTGTGTTTTGAGTTCTAGACGGCACCCAAATTAAACCCCCTAATAAGTTGATTTACCCTAGTAATCATGAATCTCTGCGAGTCTCCCATTGCCTAGCGCTTTCATACCTTGATCTTTTACCGTTCTTACATCGCATTCAATTAGTTTAGTTAGCTATTTTACCAATCACAACCAAAACCCTTATCTTGTCCTAGCTAAATTGGAATTATATAACTTGTAGTGCATCTCTCTGCTCCTTGTGTTCGATATACCCGTTACTACTCTCGATCTGTGCACTTGCAGAAAAGGGATAGAAATTGGGAAAAGCTTATCCCGCATCAAGCTTTTTGGCGCCGTTGCCGGGGAGCATTACAGCTGCCTACAAGTTCTCAAAACTGATCTAGCCTAGGATTTTTAATTTCAGTACTCGCAAATTTAATTTTCAGTTTTTCTTTCTTTACATTTAAAAACATTCCCTTTGTGTATTTCAGGTGAAAAATCTGAGCAGAAGACCTTGAGATGAGTGACTCGGAAAGTCATTCAGAAGATGAAAACGCTGCCGCAGCAGCCATGATGTTTAGACAACCGCAGGATCCACCGCTGAATACACTCGGTGATAGCATACCCGTGCGCCTGGACAAAGAAACTATGGGGGATTTTGACTCGGCACCTACATTGCTTTTAAGCCGAAATCCTATTCATCCGCTACTCCCGGAAGGAAGGGATTATGAGATCTCACCGGAAGTAATTGTTTTGGTAAAGCAAAACCAATTCCAAGGATTAACAGAGGAGAATCCTTTAGAGCACATTGATGCATTTGAAGAAATATGTGGGACCATTAGTGCGGATGGAGCTCCCAAGGATTATTTGAAATGCAAACTTTTCTCCTTCACACTCAAAGGGAAAGCCATAAGATGGGTAAAATCCCTTCCAGTTCAGTCCATCACAACTTGGAAGGAATACAAAGGAGCATTCCTAGGACACTTTTTCACTAAGCAAAGGGCGAATTTGTTAAAGGAGAAGATTTCTAGCTTTCAACAAGGGCCAGTGGAGCCATTTCACGAAGCATTGGAGCGCTTCAAGGATTACACAAGAGAATGCCCGAACCATTGTTTTTCAGAAGGAAACCTATGGAACATCTTCTATAGAGGGATAGATAGGAAATGTCGATTCTCACTCGACACTGCAAGTAACGGAAACTTCATGACCAAGACAGTGATGGAAGCAAAGACTTTGATTGAGAATTTGGCGTCCAGTGACAGTGACAACTTCATAGGGCATGAGAAGGCTGTGAAAGCAATAAATTCAAGCCCAAGCCAAGAAGAGTATAATGAGATGAGGGAAATCATGGTAACAATACTGAAGAATCAGGAAAATGCAGTGAGTAATAGAGGGGGTTGTATGACTTACGACATAGATGGACGAAGATGTTTAGGAGATTTTGCACCTGAATTCCAAGAAGAAGTTAATTTTGTTGGCATAAGAGATCAACACTTCAGGCGAGAGCACGGAGATTCACGAGGATACCATGAGTATGAGTATAAGCTGCAGAATGTCAGGCAAGATGCATATGGAAGAAGCTCCATGGAATCACGAGACAACTTTGACCCAATGATAAGTGAGCTTTTGGACTCACATCGGAAACACCTGAACGAAGTTGAAGAGAAGCTGGATTTCATATGTAGAGACATGAATGAAAAATTCGACCTCATCGCTGCCGCCACAAAGAGTTTAGACTTCAAAATTGCTGAAATAGCCGGAACTGTAAAGAGGGAAATGGGAGTCCTTCCTGGAAAAGTAGAGATAAATCCCAGAGGTGAAAATGTTGCTGCCATAACCCTAAGGAATGGGAAGGAATATAAACCACCAGCCTACCCTGAGGAAGAATTAACCCCAGCCAGAAAAGATAAACCTTTGGAGTATGTTATAATTGGAGATGGAGAGCAGCCACCTAAAGAAGTACGGGTGCGCACAGAACCAGGAATTCAAGAACAAGATATTGACCCACCAGTCATACCAAAGGTTTATGAACCAAAGCTTCCATACCGCAGTGTTCTTAACCAGCCAAGGAAAGAGAAGGAGCAGGCCAAACTTAAGGATCTGGTTAGCCAGCTGACAGTCAGACTACCATTCGTAGATGCTTGCCATATCATACCATCTCTAAAGAAGTATATGAAGGGTATACTTACAAACAATATAAGTCTAGAGGAAGGAGCCATGATGATCACAAAGGAGTGCAGTGCGATCCTCCAGAATAGAATGCCGGAAAAATTAGATGATCCGGGAAGTTTTGTTCTAGCTTGTGAGATTGGAGGAACACTTTTCGATCGGGCCCTCTGTGATTTGGGATCAAGCGTCAATTTAATGCCTTACTCAGTAGCAAGACTACTAGGAATCACAAACTTTAAACCTACAAAAATCTCTCTTGTTTTTGCAGATCGATCCGTTCGACGCCCCATAGGAGTTGTTTTGGACGTAACCATAGTTGTACGAGGATGCAACATCCCAGCCGATTTCGTGGTCCTGGAATTGGAGCATGAACCCAAAGATCCTATAATACTAGGACGTCCCTTCTTAGCCACTGCCGGAGCAATGATAGATGTGAAGAATGGGAAGATTGACCTTCACCTGGGAGATATTGTTATGAACTTCGAAGTCAACAGAACGATCGATAGACCTACAATGGATGGTCAAACTTTTTGGATTGGAGAGGCAAAAGAAGAGATATTGGAGGATATGTTGCTTCATGATCCTCTTGAATTAGCCTTAACCCGAGCTGAAGAAGAGTTGGGTTATGCAGAAAGAGAAGCACAAGGCTTGGTTAAATTCATGAATTCGGTCGAAGCATGCAAAGAACTAGTGGCATACACGGATTTGAAGGGAAGTAAAGAAGAGGAAGCCAAAGCAGAGAAACAAAAATCAGCTCCCCAGCCAGAACCAGACCCATGGTGCCCCTTGAGAGCACCAAAAACAGACCTAAAACCGCTCCCTGTTGGGCTGAGGTATGAATATCTAGGTCCAAATGAAACTTATCCTGTGATAATAAATTCCGGACTAACAAATGAGGAGACCGCTTTACTCGTTCACGAACTGAGAAAGCACAGAAAGGCCCTCGGTTATTCTTTGGATGATATAACAGGAATCTCACCAAACCTCTGCATGCATAGAGTCATCTTAGAAGACGGATCCAGCTCATCAATTGAACATCAGAGACGGCTTAACCCGAACCTCAAGGAAGTAGTCAAGAAGGAAATAATGAAACTTTTGAATGCAGGGATAATTTACCCAATCTCGGATAGCAAATGGGTTAGCCCGGTACACGTGGTACCAAAGAAGGGAGGGATCACAGTTGTCAAGAATGAGCAAGACGAGTTAATCCCTACCAGGACGATAACAGGACACCGGATGTGTGTCGATTACAGGAAGCTTAACTCAGCCACCCGAAAAGATCATTATCCTTTACCATTCATAGATCAAATGCTTGAGCGCCTTGCTAATCATCAATATTACTGTTTTCTTGATGGATATTCAGGATTTTTTCAGATACCAATACATCCGGATGATCAAGAGAAGACAACTTTCACATGTCCGTATGGCACTTTTGCCTACAGAAGAATGCCCTTCGGTCTATGCAACGCACCAGCCACTTTCCAAAGATGCATGATGTCCATATTCACCGACTTTATAGAGGAAATCATGGAAGTATTCATGGACGACTTCTCAGTATATGGTTCATCCTTTAAGGCATGCCTAGCAAATCTTGGAAAAGTTTTACAGCGATGTGAAGATAAACACTTAGTTCTAAATTGGGAAAAATGTCACTTCATGGTCAGAGATGGGATTGTCCTCGGGCATCGAATCTCAGAAAAAGGAATCGAAGTAGACAAAGCCAAGATTGAAGTCATGACAAACCTACAACCTCCAAAGAGTGTAAAGGATATAAGGAGTTTCCTCGGCCACGCCGGATTCTACAGGAGGTTCATCAAGGATTTCTCAAAGATACCAAGACCATTGACACGACTGTTATGCAAAGACATCACGTTTGAATTCACGGATGAATGTCATGCCGCTTTCACCAAGATCAAGGAGGCTTTAGTTAGCGCACCAGTTGTCCAGCCACCAGATTGGGAACAACCCTTTGAGATCATGTGTGACGCCAGCGACTATGCAGTAGGAGCAGTGCTTGGACAACGAAAGGATAAGAAGTTACATGTCATCTACTATGCTAGCCGAACTCTAGATGAAGCACAATGCAAATATGCAACCACTGAGAAAGAACTCCTTGCCATAGTCTTTGCATTCGAGAAATTCAGATCATACTTGGTAGGCTCCAAAGTAATAGTTCATTCTGACCATGCCGCACTGCGATATTTATTGTCTAAAAAGGATGCAAAGCCAAGGCTTTTAAGATGGATATTACTCCTCCAAGAGTTTGACCTCGAAATAAAGGATAGAAAAGGTGCAGATAACGGAGTGGCGGATCACCTTTCACGCATGAGAGTAAATGAAACCATGCCATTGGATGACAGGCTGCCTGAAGAAACTGTTTACGCGGCCCAAGCTACAACCATTACTAATCCGTCAAGCCATCCCAGACCAAAGCCAAGAATTTCATCAGCAAACACTCCATGGTTTCGCCACATTGCAAACTTTCTTGCAGCAGACCATCCACCCCCACAATTCTTTGGCTACAAAAAGAAGAAATTTCTCCGTGACATTAGACGGTATTTTTGGGATGAACCTTATCTTTATAAAAAATGCTCTGACGGTATGTTTCGTAGGTGTATTCCAGAGGAAGAGATAGAGGGAATATTATTCGCCTGCCACAGCTCCAGCTATGCCGGTCATTTCGCCACTTACAAAACGGTTTCTAAAGTACTTCAATCAGGATTCTGGTGGCCGACCATGTTTAAAAATGCCCACACCTTCATATCCCGATGTGATGCCTGCCAAAGGATGGGAAACATAAGCAAAAGAAATGAGATGCCACAAAATTTCATTCTAGAAGTAGAAGTTTTCGACGTGTGGGGAATAGATTTCATGGGACCTTTCCCGACATCTTTTGGTGACCAATACATTCTCGTTGCAGTGGACTATGTTTCGAAATGGGTGGAAGCAATAGCAAGCCCGACCAATGATGCTTAAGTTGTTATAATGATGTTCAAATCTATCATCTTCCCGAGATTTGGAGTACCACGGATTGTCATTAGTGACGGAGGATCTCACTTTATCAACAGGATCTTCACCAACCTTTTGAAGAAGCATGGAGTGACACACAAAGTTGCTTCCCCATATCATCCTCAGACTAGTGGCCAAGTGGAAATCTCAAACAGAGAACTTAAAAGCATCCTACAAAAGACTACAGGAAAGAATAGAAAGGATTGGAGTGCTAAGTTAGATGACGCTTTATGGGCGTACCGCACTGCTTTCAAAACACCACTGGGCACAACCCCTTTCCACTTAGTCTATGGAAAAGCCTGTCACCTCCCTGTTGAGCTAGAATATAAGGCGGCATGGGCAGTAAAGGAGTTAAACTTCAACCTTAAAACCGCAGGAGAAAGACGACTCATTCAACTCAATGAGCTTGATGAGATCCGCCACCTTGCATATGAGAATGCAAAGATATACAAAGAAAGGACCAAGGCTTTCCATGACAAGAAGATCATACCAAAGACATTCGCACCAAATGATCAAGTCCTCCTTTTCAACTCCCGTCTAAAACTTTTTCCCGGGAAGCTTCGTTCTAGATGGTCGGGACCATTCACAATCAAAGAAGTTCGGCCATACGGAGCAGTTGTGCTATTAACTCCATCCGGAGGTGAATTCACAGTAAATGGGCAAAGACTTAAACCGTATCTAGCCAATACAGAGACATCACCAGAAGTCCGAATCGATTTGGACGATCCCTCACCAGTCTGAATCATAAACGGTCAAGCTAAAGACCTTAAACAAGCGCTGCATGGGAGGCAACCCATAAGTTTTACCCTCCTCTTTTACTTTTTGTTTTAATTTAATGATTTTTGTTTTGCTTTTGAAGTTTTGGATACAGCGATTTGAGAATCTAACATGAAAATTGAGAAGACACCTTGGAAAATGAAGAAAGACGCAATTGTCCCCTCTAACATTAACAATGAATGTGGCAAGGTACAACCACGTTCATATATCCGTTTGCTCCAGTACAACAGCATATCCCACCTATGCCTTACCTTCGGCGGACTTCAAGAGCCTTTCCCATGGACGCATGGTACTTGATCATCTACGCCGGGATACAAGCCATTGCTTTGGAGTTCATTACAACGCACCATGGGACATCTTTTACCACCCTTATCAATGGCCAAGAACAGCAACATACCACCAATAGGTCATTTCTTCTTGCACTTAATGTATAATCAGGTTACATCTCCCCTCTCATTCAAAAAACGCCTTACTACCTTTTTCCTTTTACCTCCCTTAATCGGATTTGCTTTCACCGAGACGGTGCAAGTTAAGTCTGGGGGGATTGTCGGTACTAATGCGTTTGTTCATGTCTTGTCTTCATCTTATATCTATTTCTCTTATCAACCTTTTTCAAAACTTCTGTTTTATTGAGTCAAAACCTCAGTTGGAAATTATGATTTATCTCTATGATTCTCCGGTGTTGTGCTAACAATCTATGACCCTAGAGCGGACATCAGTTGCAGACATAAGCCTAACAGAACCTCTAACGGTGGATCGACCTACTGACTTGGCAACACTTCTAAGGTACCCGGACAATCTAACGTTAACTCCACCCTAATCAACCTAGTTTTTCTTGTCAAGGGACTTGGCATACATATGAGTCGTTCCTCACTTGATCTCAAAAGGGTGTGTCCAATACAAGTGCAGTTCTCCTCTCTCTCAGAAAAATGAAAATCAAAAGCTTTTAAGCACAAGGAAAACGTGTAAGCAAGAGGAATGCATACGTCTGCACCTTCTTGTCTTATGGAGACCTACCAAAAACAAGGAAAAAGCAAAAGCCTATCCTATGTTACTCCCCAAAAGAAAAAGAAAGGGAAGAAGGATCGATAGAAAAAATAAAATGATACCCTAGAAAAGTAGGGAATGATCGATCCTTCAAAAGAAAAGAGGGAGGAAAAGAACTCAAAAGCTTCAAAAAGGACTATCATGGAGAGACTCAAGTGGGTAAGAACAAGTGCTTAATGATCGATATTCCCTTGATAAAGACCGCACGTTTTAAATTTATGCAAGGAGTTAACAATGGAAAGTCTGGAATGCTGGATGAGACTAGTTGAGTTTGGTATGGTTCGCTAAGCTTGCCGAGCATTATGTGAAGCTAGTCTAACATTGGTTATGTTTTTAGTGGAATACAGGAGAGGAAGCCGCCACAGTTTTCTCAGAAAGGATAAGGAGTTTCTACGTTTTCAAACCTCTTTCTCTGATTTGGATTCTATTTGCTTGAGGACAAGCAAAGATCTAAGTCTGGGGGAGTTGATATACCTCTATTTTGTACCCTTTTTATATGGTTTTACTATGCTTTTTATAAGGTTTTTAAAGGCTTTTCGATCTAAAAAGGTAGTTTTTGTGGATTTATAGTACTAAGAGTCTAAACAGGTCGAAAGATGCATTTTGGAGCAAAACCACAGGATTTGGACTTTACGCCGCTCCACGACACAGCATCAACTTTGAAAGAGCCCCAAAAACATTCTACTCAGTGGATCTCACCAAAACCAGTTCGCCGCAATGCCTGCATGAGTTAGCTTTCCAACGCAATTGGAATCATGCAATTTGGACGTGTAGAATGGAAGATATTATCATTTTAGTGAAGAGTGTCAAATCAGCCGGAAACCGGACGTCCACACCATCCGCTCGACCGAGCCGGTCGGACAGGGCCTCCAAGGCTCCCGTCCGACCCGACCATCCTTAATTGCACATTGACGTCGCTCGACCGAGCCGGTCGGACAGGGCCTCCAAGGCCCCCGTCCGACCCGACCTTCCTTCACGTTCCGGTCGACCGAGACGGTCGGACAGGGCCTCCAAGGCTCCCTTCCGACCCGACCTCTTTCCGCCATCCCCTGCGCACCCGACCGCATCCCGCACGACCGCTCGACCTCCAGCTCGACCCGAGCACCAGCCCGACCGACCGGTCGACCGCCCCGCTCGACCGCCGCCGTCCCGCTCAACCCGGTTTAGCCGACTAAGGCCCGTTTTGCACGTTTTCACGGTTTACTCGGCCCGTTTACCTAATCTCGACCCCTGGAAGACCTAGCACTATAAATACACCTTTTTAGCCTCTTTAGAAAGGAGAGAACAATAGAGCCACATTGTATTAGAGTTTAATAGATCTACTTTTGTTCTTAGAGATTTCAAGGAGAGGATCTCTCCTCCTTACTACAATTTGGAGAAGTTTTCTGAACCCTTATTCTATATTTATGCTTTCTTCATCATCTTTCTGTGTTGTTACTTTGATTATGTCTGAGTAATTGACTTGTTAGGTCGTGGGTTAATCAAAGAGTTCATGCATTGTTAGGGTTCTAAATCGAATTAGGGGTTCATCATAATAGGTCTTCACCTTTGCTTGATCTTATTGCTGCATGCTTTTCTGATCAACTAGCATCAGATCTTAGGTAGACTTGAGCCACGGAAGTGCTGTATCATTCGCCTGAACTAGTATTTGGTGGGCAACACCTCATAGACTGCGGAAGTTGATCTATGCGGGGTTGTGAACAATTGAGACTTGAACGAATTAAAGCTTGTTTAACAATCTAAGGACATTCCGAAAGATTAGCGATTAGGTTAGTTAACAAAGAGGTCGGAGCCAAGGAAGTGGAATGATTTTACATCTGTGTTTTGAGTTCTAGACGGCACCCAAATTAAACCCCCTAATAAGTTGATTTACCCTAGTAATCATGAATCTCTGCGAGTCTCCCATTGCCTAGCGCTTTCATACCTTGATCTTTTACCGTTCTTACATCGCATTCAATTAGTTTAGTTAGCTATTTTACCAATCACAACCAAAACCCTTATCTTGTCCTAGCTAAATTGGAATTATATAACTTGTAGTGCATCTCTCTGCTCCTTGTGTTCGATATACCCGTTACTACTCTCGATCTGTGCACTTGCAGAAAAGGGATAGAAATTGGGAAAAGCTTATCCCGCATCACTGATCAGCTCCAGCTCCTTGTTGGACGTGGGGGACTTGTGGTTGTTACTCTTGGTCAGCGGCTTGTTGTTGTTCTCCTTGTGCCGCGGCTTCCCCGCCTTGATTCATTCTTTCTCTTCTTTGCCGCCTAAGTGTTCTTTCAAGTTGGTCAATGTCAAGATCTTCTTCTATGGTATTATCCGGATTGGACCTTCTTGTCATGCACCTAAGAGACACAAAGGAAGAGGATTAAGTAAAATTTTTATGGTTTTATAAAGTTTTATGAAAAACAGAAAGTGAAATGCAAGAATAAAAAGAACTAGACTAAAAATCAATCAAGAAACTTGAAAGAAATGCAACTCTTCCCCGGCAACGGCGCCAAAGAGCTTGATGCGTTGGGTTTTATGCTTCAAACTAATACAATTTATAACCCAACTTGGTAGAGCTGCAAGTGCACAGCCGTGGTAAGTCGGGGTCGAACACAAGGAAGAGTGATCTCGTTTCAAGTCTATGTTGAGTGATGAGTAGCTAGAACGAAGAATATGATTTGGGGTGAACTTAATATTCAATGAACACAAGTGAGTAAGTGAATAAGGTTGTAAACAAGATGGGAGAGATGTTAGGCAAGGGAAAATCAATGGAAACCTTCAATGAAATGACAAGAGATTGCATGGATAATTTATAAACCGCCTTGAACTCACAACACTAATGTATAGCCTTTCCACTTTCGTGGCTCCGGCCACTATGCTTAAACAACCTAATAGACTCAACTTTCGATGGTTATTACAAGTCATAAGCATGCATTAATCAATGTTCAAGTTGTGATTGTTCACTAAGTTCCTTAGGTCGACTTTTGGAAGCCTAAGACACTTAGCTCATCAAATACTAGTTTCGGCAATACAACAAGCTTTTGGAGAGTGTATCAACCTAAGTTCGAGTTGTTGAGGTGCGCTTTCCTAACAACAAGCAATAAGAGCAAGCAAAGATGAAGAACCAAAAGAGTAAATCCCATTTTATGCAATCAAACAAGTCAAAACATATCAAGAGTCCATCGATCTCCCTCGGCCTAACGAGGGTATCTACTCGGACATACTAAGATCAAGCAAGCAAGGCGAGATTGATATCATTATGCAAGTATGAAAAGACATAAAGGATTGAAAGAGGCTTCTCTGATGAAGAACAAGTCGAATCCCTTGATAACTTTCGATCCAAAGTACAAAAGAGAAAAGGAAAAGATGAAAGAACAAAGATGAGATGCGAGTGCAATGAGTTGAACGGCGCCTCCTTCTTCCTCCTGGACGGCGCACCACCTAGGGCTTCTCCTCCTTGACGGCTGCTCTCTCTCTTGCACAATACACTCGCGGATCTCCTCCTCCAAAGGCTAAAAACATTGTATTTATAGGCTTGAAGTCGCTAGGGTATTGAAGTGCTGAAAAAGGAAACTTTCCGGTTAACCAACTCTGAAGATTTGCGACGTGATTGGACCGGGTTTAGGACAAGTAAACCACCAAAAGCAAGCTGAGCTTGTGTTAAGTCGAGACAAGGTCCATGCCGCTGCATCCCGGGCCATCTGGTGGCGCTAAGTCTCCATGGGCTTCGTTTACTCGCCTGGCGGACACGTCTTGGGAGAAAAAGAGTATCTCCGTGATGGTTGATCCAAATGACTTGCATCCACTTCGTCGTGATGCATAACTCAAATATCTATCCATCAAGATCAAGATCATGATTTTTGGACGTCGGGAAGACCCCTTTCCGCGGTTATCTTTCGGATGCTCCGGTTCTGTCCAAATGCGAGAATCGGACAAATGGAGTTATATTGATGCTCTTGACTTGGAAACTTGCATGGATCATGGTTTGAGGCTCTTTTGCTCCTTTTTGAATCCTTTTTGATAATTTAACCTGTTAAGACTTCAAAACCAACAAATACAAGAAAACTACCTCCAAAGGCATAGAACCTTATTGAAAACATTTGAAAATACCAATAAATACTTAGTGAAAACATGCAATATATGATGATATCACTCCTTTCAGCCTTTTTTTTTTTTACCAGGTGAATCTGGTCGGAGGTTACTACGACGCCGGAGACAATGTGAAATTCGGACTTCCGATGGGTTTCACGGTGACGATGATGGCATGGAGCGTCATTGAATACGGCAGTCAATTAGCGACCAACGACGAGCTAGGCCACTCCATTGACGCCATTAAATGGGGCACTAATTACTTAATCAAAGCCCATTCTGGGTACTTTAATTAATTGTTAAATTGACTAATTAATTCTCAATTATATTCAAATAATAATTAATTAACTTGAAATTTATATTCAAATAACACCGACCATTAATGTTGGCAAGAAATGACGACAGACCAGAAAGCTTACCGGATAGATCTAAGTAATCCCGGGTCCGATTTCGCCGGAGAAACAATTTTTTAAAATTATTAATGACCATAAACAAAAATAATTGTTTATCTAATCGGAATAAGAAAATAATAATGACAACGTACGGCATTAGATTCTTGAAAGAATGACTGAGCTTAAAACTGAAACAAATGTAGCAAAATAATCGAAAAGTGAAAGTAATATAGAAGTCGAGCCATTAATATAGAGAGCAATATTGGTGTTCTTAATGAGCTTCTTCAAAACCTTGTATAGGGTCCAAACCTGAGTTTAATGAAGAATCACATATATTATATGTTAATAAATCTTGTCCTGAGTTTAATATAGAGAGCAATTTTGGTTACCATTCTCCGGTGTCTTGTCCTGCAGAATCACATATATTATATGTTAATAAATCTTACTCTATAATCATGTTAATAAATCTTACTCTATAATCACATTGTTATGTTATAAGTTCTCGCTGTAAGAAAACCTTAGAGGCCGAAGTCTCTGAAAACTCCCTGACTATGTCTGAGCGAGTGACAATCTTTATCACTCTGAATGTATCAGAGTTGTAGATGGTGTTGCTCTTCTCGATTTGAACTTTGAATAGCATCGTTTTCCCACAAACGTTACTTAATGCCAATGGCAAAACATCAGGATCTTGTATCTACTCATAATTCAAAAATTAAACATATATTACGGGTTTTGTAAAAAGATTCAATTCAATGTATTATTAACCAACTTACCTCGTCAAAATTGTCAACTAACTCGGCAGCTGTAATATTAACGACCTCCATCGCAAGTTTATCAAAAAGGAGAAACTTGGTCTCACCAGTTCCGTCCATCACACGGAAATGCAGCAAAAATCTATGGGAATGAAAAATACATTACTGTATCTTGTAATACTACTTTAATCACAGACAAACAACACTTATAGTTTGGTTTAGTAGACTTACACTGGAACAACGTTGTGAACGTATTCTTCACATTTCTGACATTTCCACAGCTTCTTAGAGAAGTCAAGCTCAGGGGATTCTTCTTTTACAGCTTCCATGTCTACAGGCAAGACTTTCTTTTGACATGTCTGACATTCCATGTAATACCACCCATACTCTGTGTCAATAGACATGATTGTTGCCATTGTCACACACTTCACATTCTACGAAACAGACAATTAACAGTTAAATATATTTTGTATTTATACGGCATAAGAAAGAGAGATTTTAAATAATAAACAACCTCAGAAGCAGAGACTATCTGAGAGATAGTCTTACGTGGACTCTGAGTAAGAAAATCTTCCCGAACAGAGACAGAGTTGATGATGGTCAATTGCTTGGGATGCGTGTAGGACAAAGTGACTCCATCCTTTGGGAGCCTGATCAAAACCATAGTCCAATCCATATTTTATTAAAATCACATAATTGATAGTTTGCTACACGTGAATGAGAAGTTAATCCTCATTATAGATACCCGAAGATACCTGTTTCTGAAAGCAATGACCTCGGGCAAGTCAGGATTGTTCATTACAATCGAACAGTTGTAGCGATTTCCGACTGAAACAGCCAAGCTTTATTTTTATTATAAATATTATCAATGTGGAAATTCTCAAAAAGAAATCAATAATATTAAATAATGAATAATCGTTCAATCAAAAGCCATAAACCAATAACCAATAAAACCAATAAAGAATAAGCAACCTAAACACCATGTTTGCTACATTATTAAAATAAAGACTAACACCCTAGAATCAGGAATTCCTTGTCAACCACAACAATATAGCCAGAATCAAATTCCTAATCTCATCATCCTCTTCTCTCGGTCTCTTTCCGCGGAAGAACATTGCGGTTACCTGCATCACATTGGAATAGAGATGCGTAAGTATTATCATAAATACTTAGTGAGTGGATCATCCTGCCTACAGGCCAAGTACGTCAAACACTAGACAATACATCACAATAATCAACAACAATAACCATAAACAACAACAATATAAACTCCCTGTCAGGAAACACCCACGTTTTCTGACAAACAGGTCGGTGTCGACCGACACCTCTATGGTGTCGATCGACGCCAGCCTCCTGAGTGTCGATCGACACTCATCGAGTGTCAGTCGACACCAGCTCGACGCCCAGACACCAGAAGCTACGAAAATCGCATAAACACACAGGATTCGTGGGATTCAACCCCCCACATCGATCAAACAACAATTTTACTCAACCATACTCAAGAACAACTCGAAAAACTCAATAACAATCTCAAAATCAAAAAATCTCTAATGGACCTACAGTCACGCACTCACCTTGAAACGGATTGAAAGGAAGGAGAAGAGATGAAACAACGAAGAACAGCAACAGATCAAGCCTCCAAACTCCAAAAACTCTCTGGAAGTCACCTCCTTCTCTCAAAAACACCTCTGCCTCGAAAACTGAGCCTCTCTCGCGGCCACAAGGCTTTTATTCGCGACCTAGGGCTTCCCTTGCCCCAAACCGAACAAAACCAGTCGACTTGAATCAAACCGGTCGATTTCACCATAACCGGTGTCGATCGACACCCTTCCTTGGTGTCGGTCGACACCCATCGACCAAAACCAAACCAACCTCAAAACAAACGCGCAATCGACTTAAACCGGAATTGATTTCTCAAACCGGGTGTCGATCGATACTAGTCGCTCAGAATGATTTAACACACTTTCTTCGCGGTGCTTGAATCTTAAACCGACTGCACAACAATCAAACAAGAACATGTGCAGCCAATCCTCAATTCACACCGCTAAGAGCATGTGCCAACTACTCACGAACCCCTAGCATCGTCCAACACCACTTCCAAAACAACTTCCTGGTTCACGGATGTTACAATTCTCCCCCACTAAACTGGATTCGTCCTCGAATCCCAACACAAACGTCTCTCCAAGACCTCAAAAACTCTTAGTCCTATGTTATACGCATGTTTCAAGACATTATTACTCTCAATACCGTAACCCACCGTCACGATATCTATGCTGCAACCCACCGTCACAACATCTATATTGCGGCCCACCGCCACAATATCTATACTGCGGCCCACCGCCTCAGTATCCAAACTGTGACCCACCGTCACGAAAACAACTCATACCGAGGTAGCGACCCCCAATATAAGTCTGCCGGGCACCCACCGTCCCAACAAAAGTAGACCCACCGTCTACTCTAAAGGCCCACCGCCTCTAGATAAAACGAGTAATAACACTGAAACGCGTATCAACATATGACCAAAAACTTTCAATGACCCCACCGGCCAAAGAAACTTGTAACATCCAAACTATAACCAAAAATATGAGGCAAAACTCCATCTCATATAACTCCAAAAATGTATATCGTACAACGAAACGAAGATACATAAATCCAAAACCAACAACAACAAAACCAAAAACAAGACTAGAACCACAAAGATGAAGAAGCTCACGCCACAGCCTGCTTGTCGAACCACTTTCCGAACTTCAGCTTCATCTTTGCCTCTGGCTCCCAAGTCTGCTCCTCTGTGCCACTACAGTCCCACAAGACTCTCAACAATGGCACCCTCTTGTTCTGCAGAACCTTGACTCTCCTCACAAGAATCCTCACAGGAACTGCCGGAACTGTCATATCTGGCTGAAGATCCTCTGGAATCTCAACCACTAACTCCTCTGAAGGATGCAAACACCTCCTCAACATAGACACATGAAACACCTTATGAAAGGCGCTCATAATCGGTGGCAACTCCAACCGATAAGCCACTGGCCCAACTCGCTCCACCACTGGGAACGGACCCATAAAACGCGGACTGAGCTTGTTCTCTGCTATGGACCTGTTAGGGCCCCTCAACATAGCCATCTTGAGATAAACTCTATCTCCCACCTGAAACTCAAGCTCACAACGCCGCCTATCTGCATAACTCCTCTGTCTATCCTGAGCCTCCTTCATGTTCAGCCTCAAGACACGAATCTTCTCCGTTGTCTCCTGAACAAAAGTAGCTCCAAACATGCTGCGCTCCCCCACTTGGGTCCATCATAAGGGTGTCCTACATGGCCTCCCATACAAAGCCTCATAAGGAGCCATGCCAATACTAGATGGATCATGTGAGATAATAGATGGATCCTCTCCAAACGGCATGGGTGTCTTAGAGGGTTTCATTTCTTCAATCCCAACCTTCTTTGCTATTCCTTTAGACATGATGTTAATGTGAGATTCTGTGTCACATAAGGAATCCTTGAACAAAACACCATTAATGATGCAAGGTAATCCAAGCTTCCGCTTGAGTGGCTTCGGCTTGTAACCTCCGGGTGAGTCCAAGGAGTAATGCTCTTGTTCTGGTCTTCTAGCCAAGTTAACAGCAGTTTGGGGTGGTGTATGGGTGGGCACGAACTCAGCTTCTCTTATAGAGATGACTTTACAAAAAGCCTTCTTTTCCTCCATCTCTTGTCTTTTTAACTCCTCTTCGGTTTGAGCTAATTGGGTGTGAAGTTTCTTGATTCGACCAGCGAGAGACTCGTTCTTGACAATGAAACTGTTGACCAATATTTCCATCCTCTCATTCAAGTCCTTAGTGCTCTATATTTGATCATCCACGATATGCTGAAGCATTGCTTGAATCTTGCTATTTTGTTCTTTCATCTCTTGTCTTTTCAATTCTTCATCAATTTGATCAATGTGGACCTCCATCTTCTTGAGTTGAGTAACTACAGACTCGTACTTTGTAGTAAGATCATTGTAAATGAAGTCTATCTGCTCATTCAACACCTTGTTAACCCTCTCTTGGCTGTTTAAGATTTGTTGAAGAAATCCTTCAAACATGTTGTCTTGCTGACCCGGGTGAGGTGCGGTTGGAAGAAAGTTGTAAGGTTGATCCATGGGGTACATGCCTTGTTGATTGTACTGCTGCATAGTCTGGAATTGATTCCCTTGCTGTTGAAAACGTGGTGCTTGCTGCTGGAAGTCAGGAGGGTAAATGAAATCATCAAGATAGTTAACTTCTTGTGACTGCTCACTTGCAAAATCTCCCATGATTGCTTGGTGGTAAGGGGCACTCCTTAGGAGGACATGATCTTGGGTCTGGCCATAGATCATAGCTTTTATCTTTTACTCAAGTTTGCACCTGAAACACACAAAGATAAAGGCTTAAAGAAAAATTTAAACAAAAACTAAAAGAAGTGAATAATGCAAAAACTAGGATGATTATGATGATGCAAAAACTATGATGATGATGAAGATAAAACTATGATGCAAAGACTATGATAATGATAAAACTATGATGCAAAAAACTAAGATGATAATGCAAAAACTATAATGATAATGATGATCCAAAAACTACTAAAATTGAAAATCCTAGACTAGGCTATTCTCGGGAACTCGTAGGCAGCTGTATTGCTCCCCGGCAACGGCGCCAAAAAGCTTGATGGGGATTAAACTTTTCCCAATTTCTACCCCTAATTCTGCAAGTGCACAGATCGAGAGTAGTAACGGTTATCGAACACAAGGAGCAGATAAGTGCACTACGAGCTATGCGAGTCTAATCAAGCTAGGACAAATGAGGGGATTTCGGGTTTTAAGATGCTAATTAACTAAACTAAATGAAAGCAAAGTAAAACGGTGTAAGTTCAATATGAAAGAGACGCTAGGCAGTAGGTAATTCACAGAGATTCATAGATGATAAGTTTGATGATTGATTTCTATCTATGTAGGGATATGGGATGTAAGATCCGTCTTGTACACAAAACACGAAAATAAGTCTTTCCACTTCCGTGGCTCCGACTCCTATGATAACTTATCTAATCGCTAAACTTTCGGTATGTCCTTAGATAGTTAATCAAGCATTAAATCGATCAAGTTCGGATACAGTTCACTAGGCTTAGTAAATCAACTTCCGCAGTCTAAGAAACCTAGCTTGTCAAAGAATAGGTCCGGCGAATGATACAACACTTCCGTGGCTCAAATCAACCTAGGATCGGATTGCTAGATGCGCGGTAAAGCAATCAGCAATAATAAGTGAACAAAACGAGACAACGACTCTAATGATATCCCTAGTTAATTCATCAAATCATAATCAGCATATGAACTCTTTGAAACCCTAATACCTAACTAGAAATCTACTCAATCATGATGCAAGTAAACAAGCAAAAATCTGAGAAAGAAATCATATTATTATAAGGCGAACAGGTTTTAGGAATCTTCTCTGTATTGAGATACAAAGAAGGGATCTTCTCCCAAAGGAAAACAATGAGAAGGAAGTAAAACAATGGAGAATCCCTCTAAGGGGATCTCCCTAGCGCGGCCCTCTCTTGTGGCTCCTCTCCTGTGCGGCTCTGTTGTGTCTCTCTATGTGTGGCTCTCTTCTAATGAGGCTAAAAAAGTGTATTTATAGTGCCCTAGGTCTTCCAAGGTCGGTTTAGGTGAAACGGGTTAAGAATTTTTGAAACTGCATAATTGGGCTTGTATTCGCGGGGTCGGGTCGACCGGGAGAGTCGTGGTCGAGCGGGGCGGTCGACCGGTCGGTCGGGATGGCGTCTGGGTCGAGCGGGGCGGTCGAGCGCGCGTGGAATGGTGAAGAAAGGTTGGGTCGGACGGGAGCCTAGGAGGCCCTGTCCGACCGGCTTTGGTCGACCGGATGGTCATCATCATGAAGGAAGGTCGGGTCGGACGAGGGCCATGGAGTCCCTGTCCGACCGGCT
The DNA here is from genome assembly GCA_026724425.1 of Erythrophleum ivorense. Lineage (NCBI taxonomy): Eukaryota > Viridiplantae > Streptophyta > Magnoliopsida > Fabales > Fabaceae > Erythrophleum > Erythrophleum ivorense. The sequence continues at coordinate 7,778,515 of JAIUCV010000066.1, read as the reverse complement.
CGGTCGAGCGGATGTGGATGGCTGATGTGTCCGGTTTTCGGCTGTCTAGACCACTCTTCGGTCAAAACGTGATATCTTCTAAACTGCTCATCCAAATTGCATAATTCCAACTGCATTGGAACACTTACTCATCTGGCTATCTTGGTGCCGAGTTTCATTTATATCCGTTGAGTTTAAGGTTCCATGCCGTTGCTTCCCGTTTGATGTACTGATGTAGTCCGAGAAAGCTCCTTCGATATGTCTCACGGAAATAGAGATATCTCCCAATCTACTCGACCAAAATGAGTGATCCCATTTGTATTGCAAATCTAACTCATGTAGGCATCACAGCGAAGTGGATTTGATGAATTCTATTGAGTAGAATGTCTTTAAGGCCCTTCCAAAGTTGATGCTACGTCCTGGAGCGGTCTTGAAGTCCAAATCCTGTGTTTTGCTCCAAAATGCATCTTATGACCTGTTTAGACTCTAAGTACTATAAATCCATAAAAATTACCTTTTTAGATCAGAAAGCCTTTAAAAACCTTATAAAAAGCATAGTAAAACCATATAAAAAGGGTACAAAATAGAGGTATATCAACTCCCCCAGACTTAGATCTTTGCTTGTCCTCAAGCAAATCGAATCCAAACTAGTGAAGAGGTTTTGAAAACATGAAAACTCACTTATCCTTTAGAACTTGTATCTACCATTGCTCTGCTTTCATTTGGAGCAAAACCAACTGTGAATCTAGCTTTCCCGTACTGACCTTAAGCTTAGCGAACCATACCGGACCCAACAAATCTCATCCAGCACTCCAAACTTTCCATTGTCAACTCCTTACAGTATTTAAAACGTGCGGTCTTTATCAAGGGAGTATTGATCACAGAGCATTGACTCTTACCCATCCAAGTGTTTGCCAAGACAGTCCTTTTTAGCACATCCAGTTCCATTCCTCTCTTTTTCTTTTGAAGGATCGATCTTTCCCTGCTTCTCTAGGGTATCATTTTATTTTTTCTATCGATCTTTCTTCCCTTTGAATCTTTTTCTTTTGTGGGAATATCATAGGATAGGCTTTTGCTTTTCCTTGTTTGAGTAGGTCTCCATAAGACAAGAAGGTGCAGACGTATGCATTCCTCGTGCTTACACGTTTTCCTTATGCTTAAAAGCTTTTGATTTATTTTGCAGATGAGAGAGAGGTGGACTGTATCTTTGGTGGACATGTCTCAACTAGACCGGGATGAGGAATCGGCTCATATGTATCTCAAGCCCCTTGACAAGAAAAATTAAAAGTTCAATTAGGTGGTGGAGTTAACTTTAGATTGTCCGGGTACCTTAGAAATCTTGCCAAATCAGTAGGTCGATCCACCCTCAGAGGTTCCGTTGGGCATTGTTCGGTGTCAATATTCGCCTTTGTGATCACAAGAGCTTTGGCATGATAAGGTAAGCTCCTAGGATAGATCATAGTTTCCTAACTTATTTTGACTCAATAAAACAGAAGTTTTGAAAAAGGTGGAAAAGAGAAAAAGATATAAGATGAAGACAAGACATGAACAAACGCATTAGTACCGACAATCCCCCCAGACTTAACTTGCACCGTCCCGGTGAAAGCAAATCCGATTAAAGGAGGTAAAAGAAGGAGGTAGTAAGCCGTTTGTGAATGAGAGGAAAGATGTAACCTGATTAGACAGTAAGTCCATGAAGAAACTACCCATTGGTGGTATGTGGCTGTCCTTGTCCTTTGAGATAAGCATGGCAAACCTTCGCCCACGTTGCGTTTGAATGAACTCCAAATAATGGCTTGTATCCCGGCTAAGATGATCAAGTACCATGCGTCCACGGTAAAATCTCTTTAAGTACCGCCTAAGGTGAGGCATAGGTGGGATTAGCCTTGGACTTGAAGCAAACGGATGAGTGATCATGGTGATATCATGCCACAATCATTGTTGATGTGTTTTTGGGACTTTGGAATGGATGCTGGACAAAGGGTGAAGTGGGATAGGTGGTGGCGAGGTGGGATGGGATAAGTGGGATAGGATGGGATGGTGTGATGGGATTAGTGGGATGGGATGATGGGACGGAATGGGTGGTATGGGATGGTATGGTGGAATGGGATGATGGGACGGAATGGATGGTAGTTCGGTCGATTGGTTTGGTCGACCTAAAATGTTTTGGTCGACCGATCGACCGAATCTCTTGGAGCTCCTGCTCGAATGTGCTTGGTCGACCAGGTAGCTTGGCTGGCCGGTCGAGCGAGGTCCTTGGATCCCCTGATCGACCGAGTTTGGTCGACCGAGCTTGGCTATGTTGCTTCTACTCTATTGGTCCGGCCACTCGATTGCTCCTTTCTTCATTTTCTAGGTTTCTTCTCAAATTTTCATGCTAGATTCTCAAATCTCTGTATCCAAAACTTCAAAAACAAAACAAAAACCATTAAACTAAAACAAAAAAGTAAAAAGGGAGAGAAATGACCTTATGGGTTGCCTCCCATATAGCGCTTGTTTATAGTCTTTTAGCTTGACTCTTTCTCTTTCTAGTTATCCAATGGATCAACTAGAAGAGTTGAGGCTCCTTTAGCTTCTCTACATTCCGGACCCTACGGTTTGAAAATCCTCCTATTGACATCTTGAAGTTCTTGAATGTAGTTGCAAGAAACAATCATACCGGGAAAGAGATTCCTCCTCTTGTGTAGCTTATCTTTGTTGGGTTCTTCGTTTTCCTTATTTGAGGAACTGATTCTGAACTTAGAGAAGCATCTTGAAGACCTTGTAGGCTGTGGTGTGGCATCAATCACGTCCTCCTTATACTCTCTTGATGTCAAAATTTTGCTTGGACTTGAAACCTCAATGCACTTGGCCTTTGCTGGTATAACAACTTCCTTAGGTCTGATGAGAGGGGCTGCTGATATGACGTCTATGAACTCCTCTTGGTCATTATTAGGCTCTGATATTGGCTCCTTTCTAGCACATTGATGCAGCATCATAATACCTTTGCCGTCAAGCTACTAGTTTTCTATTTCGGATTTTTAGAGTATTTCCTTTTCCAATTATGCTTTTCTTTTGTTAGATTTCCTATTTTATAGTGAGTTAGGTTATTATAAACCGTCTCTTAAGTCCTATATAAAGGATTGTAAGTTGTCTTTGATAATCAGATTGGGAATAATATTAATCTAGAGTTTTCTCTAAAGCCTTGCATTGATTCGATTATGTCATCAATACAAGAGCCTTGCATCGAATTTGATTAAGTTCTTCGATACAAGAAGTCAGGTCTCTAGAGGTTTTAATCTAAAAAACCCTAGATTGAGCTGAGTTACCGTTGATACGCTGCGCCAGGTTGGTATCAGAGCTTTGCTACGCTCCTCGAATTGTCTCTGTTCACCATGGTTAGACCTCGTCGAGACCCTGTACGAACCGAAGCAGAAATCACCCGCGACGCCATCACTGAGCTTCAAGCCCAGATGGCAACGATCACCACCGCACTCCAAAACCTTAATGTTCAACGTCCACAACCACCTGTTTACGACGACATTGAACATAAGAATAAAGATGCTGAAGAAGACGAAGAAGACCCGTTTGCAGCAGCCGATGATAACCCTTTCGCACCTCTCCGTAATAACCGTGCTATTGCACGTAATGATGGCCAAGGAGTTAATAACGATTTTCAATGGGAAAGAAGTTTCAAAACAGAGATCCCTGAGTTCCATGGTAATTCATCCGCTGAAGAACTACTCGATTGGATAGTCACCGTAGAATAGATTCTTGAGTTCAAGAGAGCACCAATGGAGCTCTGTGTACCGGTCCTGACAATGCATTTTCGCGGACGAGCAGCGGCTTGGTGGACACAATTAAAAACAAACCGGGCTCGCCTCGGGAAACCCAAAATTCTCGCTTGGGAGAAATTGAAGACGAAGCTCAAGAAAACATTCTTGCCATTCAACTACGATCAGCTCATGTTCCAACGTTTACATAATATTCGTCAAGGCACTAGCTCTGTTGCTGAATATTCCACCGAATTCTTTTTGCTTCTTACTAGGGTTGATCTTCAAGATTCTGAAAGACAATTGGTTGCTCGATTCACTGCCGGTCTTCGCCAACAAATCCAGCACACCATCAATTTGTTTAACCCATTAACGTTATCAGAAGCTCACCAGCAAGCTATCACCATTGAAACACAGACACGAGGAACTTTTTCTTGGTCTGCCGCTCGTCCCACACGTCCTACTCCGCAACAACAGCAGCACGCAGCCACCACTGAAACGTTACAACCACAACAAACAGAGCCTGCCCTCATACCTGTTCAAGACAAATCAACTTTCAGACCAACTTCCCTTCGTTGTTTTGCTTGCGGCGAGATTGGCCATCGCCAATCCCAGTGTCCAAAACGAAATCGCAGGGGTCTTCTCATTGATGCAACTGGCAATGATGTTGAAGTGATCTCCGATGCAGATGACACAAATCTTATTGACGAAACAGAGGATCTTGTCGCAGATCAGGGGCCTTGCTTAATGGTTCGACGTATCTGTTTAGCGCCACGCCATACTGACGAAAACCCTCAACGCCATAACCTGTTTCATTCTAAGTGTACTATTGCAGGCAAGGTGTGCAACTTTATAATAGATTCGGGCAGTAGTGAAAACGTGATTGCAGAGGACGTGGTCAACAAGCTCAAACTGACCACAGAACTCCATCCTAGTCCTTATAAGCTAGCATGGTTGGACAAGAAGACAGACCTGACCATCACTCGTCGCGCTTTGGTTTCTTTTTCCATTGGTGGTACATTCAAGGATCAAGTTCAGTGCGACATCGCGCCTATGGACGCTTGTCACCTACTCTTGGGTCGTCCCTGGATATTTGATCATCGCGTACAACACGATGGTTTTCTCAATACTTATAGCTTGCGTTACAATAACCGCAGCTTCACCCTACAACCTTCCTTACCCGAGAAACAGCATTCCTCCTCAGCTCCTCTCCTCATCCTTCAGCGACAAGCTTTTGAACAAGAACTTCGCGTCGAAGGACGTGTCCTGATACTAATCAACTCGTCGCCTGCAGCATCTCTGCCAACGATTCCGTCTGCCTTTCAACCCATCCTAGATGAGTTTCGAGATGTATTCCCCAGCGAGTTACCACCCGGTCTTCCCCCTCTTAGGGACATCCTGATAGGAACTCCCTTGGACAAACTCTGATGAAGGCTGACGGTCTGTTAGCTCGAGGAATGAAGGTGTGTGAAAGTCCACTCGCAGGAGCGATGGTGTGTGGGGAGTCTGCTCGCGGGAGCGATAGCGCATGGAGGGGATGACGAAGATGATGATTCAAAAGGATTTGATGAGGGTGGTTAAGGGTGAAAACGATGTTGATGATTCAAAGGACTCGATGAGGGTGATTAAGGGTGAAGCAATGATGATGAACGACTCCAGCAATCTATGGGCTGACTGCTTGATGGTTTGTAGAGGCTTTTGAAAGAGGGATTCTCTTGTAAAAGTCTCGGATTCAATCTCTGAATCAGTGTGAGTCAAAACAAAGAAGTTTCTGATATATTGCTTGACTGATTTGCAATGAAAGGGGGCGGCCACATATAAAGAGAAAAGCACAAACGATTTCTCTTAGGTTTACGTGACCTAGTTCCAAAAAAGGAAAGAAAGTAAACAACATGACGTTTTTAAAGAAGAGAAACAACGAGTAGTCTAAGATAGAACAGCGAGTAGTGTATCTAGTGCCTCGCCTCATACACTCTTCAAGCTATGATTACTAAGGGACCGACGTAGCGTTCTTCTTGGCCTCGTTAAAACCCAGTGGGAAAGAGTACCAAGCGAGACACTTAGTCCATTAGTTCTCATAGCTAGGCCTTCTTACTTAGGCGTGACTGAACAAGTTGAATAAGCTCCTAGCTGCTGCTCCTCCAAGCTCCTCCTCCTTGATCATTGTTTGAGCTTCTTTTACTAGCTCCTTAGCTCTTGATCTCGTGATATCACCTGCTGGTTTTTGAGCTGCAGCCTTCTCCTTCTCCTTTGTATCATCCTCAGCATCATTCTCATCCATGATCATATCATCCTCTCCCTCTTGAAAATGATTTGTCCTCAAATCTGAATCAGCAAAATAAGGAGACAAGTCAGAAACGTTAAAAGAATCAGAGATAGAATACTTCCCTTGGAGATCGATCTTGTAGGCATTATTGTTGATGCGTTTAGTGATCTTGAATGGTCCATCTACTCGTGGCATCAGCTTGGACTTCCTCTCAGTCGGGAAACTTTCTTTCCTCAAATGTATCCACACTAAATCGCCTTCCTCGAAAAGCAATTCCTTTCGGCCTTTGTTTGCATGCTTAGCATAGAGCTTGGTCTTCTTCTCTATATTCTCCTTGGCCTTCTCATGCATTCTCCTCACCTGTTCAGCCTTTTTCTTGCCATCAACACTAGACAATTCACTTAAAGGTAAAGCAATCAGATCAAGTGGAGACATAGGATTAAAACCATATACTAATTCAAAAGGAGAGTAGAGAGTAGTGGAGTACTTAGCGTGGTTATATACGAACTCAACATGGGGTAGACACTCTTCCCATGATTTGAGATTGCTCCTTACTAATGTTCTCAGAAGCGTTGACAAAGATCTGTTCACTACTTCTGTTTGGCCGTCGGTTTGTGGGTGGCAAGTGGTGGAGAAAGACAGCTTGGTTCCTAGCTTGGCCCATAGTGTACGCCAAAAATGGCTCAGGAACTTGGTGTCTCGGTCAGAGACAATCACTTGTGGCATTCCATGCAGCCTCACCACTTCCCTGAAAAACAAGTTAGCTACACTTACAGCATCATCAGTCTTGTGACAAGCTATGAAATGAGCCATCTTGCTAAACCTGTCCACAACAACAAAGATAGAATCTCTACCATTTCTGGTTCGAGGTAAGCCAATCACAAAGTCCATAGATATATTAGTCCAAGGATGAGAAGGTATAGGCAAAGGGGTGTACAAACCGTGTGGCTGAACCTTACTCTTAGCTTGTTTGCATGGGATGCACCTAAGATAGATTTTCTCCACGTCTCTTCTCATCCGAGGCCAATAGAAGTAAGCTTGGAGACTAGCAAGCGTCTTAGTTACACCAAAATGACCAGCTAGTCCTCCTCCGTGAACCTCCCTAACCAGTAGCTCTCTCACAGAACCACTTGGAACACATAGTCTATTGTTGAAGAACAAGTAACCATCCTGTCTAAAGAAATTCTCACAAGCAAACTTAGCACACTTCACGTAATTATCACTAAACTCAGGATCAGTCTCATATAAATCTTTAAGCATTTCAAATCCTATAAGTCTAGATGTTAATTCCGAGATAAGAGTGTACCTCCTGGACAATGCATCTGCAACTACATTGTCTTTACCTTTTTTATATTTGATCACATAGGGGAAAGTTTCAATGAACTCAATCCAGCGACCATGTCTCTTGTTCAACTTTTGTTGGCCTTTGAGATGCTTGAGGGATTCATGATCGGTGTGAATGACAAACTCCTTAGGCCACAAATAGTGTTTCCAAGTCTGCAAAGCTCTCACCAACGCATACAGCTCCTTGTCATAGGTAGGATAATTCAGCGTGGCTCCTCCTAACTTCTCACTAAAGTAGGCTATGGGTCTCTTATCCTGCATAAGAACAGCTCCAATACCTACACCAGAAGCATCACACTCGATTTCAAATGTCTTAAGGAAATCAGGAAGCATAAGTAAAGGGGAATTGATAAGCTTCTCTTTAAGGCGTTGGAAAGCCTGATCTTGTGCTTCTCCCCACTTGAAGCCTACATCCTTCTTGATGACCTCGGTGAGTGGTGCTGCAAGGGTGCTGAAGTCTTTGACAAAGCGTCTATAGAAGCCAGCCAAGCCATGAAAGCTCATAACCTCTCCCACAGTTGTTGGTCTCGGCCACTCTTTGATTGCCTTGATCTTCTCTTCATCTACCTTAACACCTTCTGTACTCACAACAAAGCCTAAGAATACAATCTGGTTAGTGCAGAAAGTACATTTATCTACATTAGCAAAGAGATTCTCCCTTCTTAGGACGTCTAGGACAGATTGTATGTGAGTGAGATGCTCAGCTAAGCTCTTGCTGAAGATCAGAATATCATCGAAGTAGACCACCACAAATACACCTATAAAAGACCTCAAAACATGATTCATTAGTCTCATGAACGTGCTAGGTGCATTAGTTAATCCAAATGGCATAACAAGCCACTCATACAAGCCTTGCTTAGTCTTGAAGGCCGTTTTCCACTCATCACCTTCCTTCATCCTAATCTGATGATAACCACTCTTAAGATCTATCTTAGAGAAAATGTTAGAACCACATAATTCATCAAGCATATCATCAAGTCTAGGAATAGGGTGGCGATACTTCACCGTGATGTTGTTGGTGGCTCTGCAATCAACACACATTCTCCATGATCCGTCCTTCTTTGGCACAAGTAGAACAGGTACAGCACATGGGCTCATGCTCTCTCGGATATGGCCTTTGCTCATCATCTCCTCAACTTGTCTCTGAAGTTCCTTGGTCTCCACCGGATTGGTTCTATAAGCTGGTCTGTTTGGAAGAGCTGAACCAGGTACAAGATCAATCTGATGCTCAATGCCGCGGATAGGAGGTAAACCTGGTGGAATCTCCTGAGGAAAGACATCACTATAGTCCTGCAATAGCTTAGACATCTCACTAGGAAGTTCCTGTGGTGGATTAGTACTAACAAGGCTCTCCTTGTACACAAACAGCAACATAGAACAATCAGAATTTAAAAGATCAGAAACTTCTCTTTTGTTCGTGTAGAGGCTGGTGTGTAGAGCGGGTGCTTTGTCCTTTGGTGCCTTGTCTTTCTCCTCCTTGAGTTTGAGGTACAGCTGGTCTTGATACACTTCACTTGGAGCGAGAGGAACAAGTGTGATCTTGCGGCCGTTGAACTCAAAGGAGTGTTTGTTGGTGTAGCCATCATGTAGCACCTTTCTGTCTGATTGCCATGGTCTTCCAAGCAGCACATGACTTGATCCCATAGGTATGACGTCACATAGAACCTCATCTTCATACTTGCCAATAGTTAAGGTGAATCGGACCTGATGTGTGACCGTAAGAGCACCACTATCGTTAAGCCATTGCAGCTTATATGGCCGCGGGTGTGTGATGGTCTCTAGGCTCAGCTTCTTGACCATGAGCTCACTAGCAGCATTGGTGCAGCTACCACCATCTATGATCAGGCTACACACTTTGCCTTTGATGATGCAACGAGTATGGAAGAGGTGGTTTCTTTGTGCTACCTCCTCCGGCTGGTTTTGAACACTCAATGTTCTTCTAACTACTAGCATCTCACCAACAGCTGCGGTCTCTTCCTCCTCTTCTTCTTCTTCTTCTTGATCAGAATCAGATCCTTGAGGTACTATCTCTCCATTGTCAAGAGTGAGGAAGACCTTCTTGTTAGGACAATCTCTTGAGTAGTGTCCCATTCCTTGACATCTAAAGCATTTGACGTGGCTAAGAGATGTGTTGCTGCGGCTCTTAGGATCATACTTAGACTCTTCTTTAACCATAGTGGCTGGTTTGGTATCTTTAAAGTATGATGGCTTTGGAACTGAGTGGTCTCTCGGCTTAGCTTGTCCGGATGAGAAGCTTGGCTTCACATATCTCCTTCTGTTCTGAGTCTCAATCAGCTCAGCTTTGTGGACAAGCTCTTCAAGGTCTACATAGGATTGTAGCTCCACCTTGTCTTGTATATCACGGCTAAGACCACCAATGAATCTGGCCATAGTGACTTCATCTTCTTCTTCTAGGCCAGAACGGATGAGGAGGGTCTCCACCTCTTGGAAGTAGTCTCTGACGGTGCTGGAACCTTGTGTGAGCTTCCTGAGCTTGTTGAGAACCTCTCGGTGATAGTGGTTAGGCACAAATCGTTTCCTCATGTGTGTGGTGAGCTGCGACCATGTGCGAATAAGAGTCTCATTGTGGCGGTTTCTAGTGGTGCACAGCTGATCCCACCATAACAAGGCATAGTCACTGAACTCAGAGATGGCTATCTTGACTTTATTGGAGGAGTAAGTGTCATGGCACAAGAAGCTGGACTCCATCTTCCTTTCCCAATCCAGATAAGCTTCAGGATCGTTCTTTCCTTGGAAAGGAGGAAATTTGGCTTTGATGTGCTTAAGCTGTTGTCTCTCCGGGTCTCTAGGATCATCTCTGTCTCGCCTCTCACGTCTATGACTTCTCCTAGTATGCTCTGAGGTGTTGAGACCATAGTACTCATCACTAGAACCAATGTAGACACGTTGTCCGGCTATAGTCTCGGTTCTGCGGGGGTTGTGACCATTAGCTCTCGGTCTGGGAGCTCTTTCTTCTTGCTCAGTTGGTTCAGCTGGAGCTCTTTGACGTGGTGCTCCTGGTTCTTGATCAGTGTGAAACGGTCGGATGTTGCGGACAGCTCTCACTCGTGAGGCACCAGCAACGCCTTTGCCTTTAGCTATCCTCATAGCTTCAGATGGTGTTGGTGTATGCTCACTCTCGGACTCAGAAGTGGCTGCCCTAGTGTTTCTAGCGCGTTGCTCACGTTCTAATGCTAATTGTTGAGTGATCTGCTGAGGTAGAGTCTGGGTTATAGCCTCGGCGATTTGAGCTGCAATTAGCTTCTTTAGTTCCTCCATAGATTCAGGTGGAAGTGCCATGTACCTGATTCAAATAACACAAACTCGCAGTAAGTCGTTCACAAAGACTTTACAACTAGTAAAAAGTAAAACCAGACAGATTTGTATCAAAACAGAAACGTGAGAAACAAGTTTTTAAAACAAGTTTGATTCAAACACAGAACATGAAACTATCAACTCTATCGATTAATAAGTTCAAGCCAAGGTAAAATTCGACTCTAGCATTCTTAAGCAAGCACAGATTCAGTTTGTAATGTAAACAGAATTAATCGATGAGAATAGGGATGAAAGAACTCAGCCTTTTGGTTCAGAGTTGGCTCTGATACCACATGATAGGAACTCCCTTGGACAAACTCTGATGAAGGCTGACGGTCTGTTAGCTCGAGGAATGAAGGTGTGTGAAAGTCCACTCGCAGGAGCGATGGTGTGTGGGTAGTCTGCTCGCGGGAGCGATAGCGCGTGGAGGGGATGACGAAGATGATGATTCAAAAGGATTTGATGAGGGTGGTTAAGGGTGAAAACGATGTTGATGATTCAAAGGACTCGATGAGGGTGATTAAGGGTGAAGCAATGATGATGAACGACTCCAGCAATCTATGGGCTGACTGCTTGATGGTTTGTAGAGGCTTTTGAAAGAGGGATTCTCTTGTAAAAGTCTTGGATTCAATCTCTGAATCAGTGTGAGTCAAAACAAAGAAGTTTCTGATATATTGCTTGACTGATTTGCAATGAAAGGGGGCGGCCACATATAAAGAGAAAAGCACAAACGCTTTCTCTTAGGTTTACGTGACCTAGTTCCAAAAAAGGAAAGAAAGTAAACAACATGACGTTTTTAAAGAAGAGAAACAACGAGTAGTCTAAGATAGAACAGCGAGTAGTGTATCTAGTGCCTCGCCTCATACACTCTTCAAGCTATGATTACTAAGGGACCGACGTAGCGTTCTTCTTGGCCTCATTAAAACCCAGTGGGAAAGAGTACCAAGCGAGACACTTAGTCCAGTAGTTCTCATAGCTTGGCCTTCTTACTTAGGCGTGACTGAACAAGTTGAATAAGCTCCTAGCTGCTGCTCCTCGAAGCTCCTCCTCCTTGATCATTGTTTGAGCTTCTTTTACTAGCTGCTTAGCTCTTGATCTCGTGATAGCACCTGCTGGTTTTTGAGCTGCAGCCTTCTCCTTCTCCTTTGTATCATCCTCAGCATCATTCTCATCCATGATCATATCACATCCAGCACCGTATTGATCTCGTTCCCGATTCTATCTTGCCTAACCGAGCCCATTACCGTATGATTCCTAGTGAACATGAAGAACTTCGACGTCAGGTGGAGGATCTCGTTACCAAAGGCTATTTGCGTGAAAGCCTTAGCCCTTGCGCCGTTCCAGCTTTGCTAATACCAAAGAAAGATGGGTCGTGGCGAATGTGTGTAGATAGTCGTGCTATCAATAAAATTACAGTACGCTATAGATTTCCCATTCCCCGTCTTGACGATCTCCTAGACCAAATTGGTACGGCGACGATTTTCTCTAAACTGGATCTTCGTAGTGGATATCATCAGATACGAATCCGGCCCGGAGACGAATGGAAGACAGCATTTAAGACGAGAGAAGGACTTTTTGAATGGCTTGTCATGCCTTTTGGGTTGTCAAATGCACCAAGCACTTTTATGCGCGTGATGAATCAATCCCTTCGTCCTTTCATTGGCAAGTTCGTGGTCGTCTATTTTGATGATATTCTGATATTTAGCATGTCACTACAAGAGCATATTGCTCACTTGCAAGAGTTGCTTCTTGTTCTTCGTCGTGATCAGCTATTTGCCACGCTTAAGAAGTGTGAGTTCGGCTCCCCTACGGTTCACTTCCTTGGGTATATCGTCTTTGCGGAGGGCTTAGCTGTTGATCCAGGAAAGGTCGACGCCATTAAGTCTTGGCCTACTCCGACTACGTTATCAGAAACTCGAAGTTTTCATGGCCTCGCATCCTTTTATCGCAGATTTGTACCACAGTTTAGCAGTTTAATGGCGCCTCTCACTGATTGTATTCGTCGGGATGGTGTGTTTACATGGACTCCTGAAGCAGCCACAACTTTTGAGATCATTAAAACTAAGTTGAGTTCCGCACCTATTCTCGCTCTTCCCGATTTTACTCAAGTTTTCGAGTTACATTCTGATGCCTCTAAGCTGGGAATTGGGGCCGTCTTAAGTCAGCATAACCGGCCTCTCGCCTTATTCAGTGAAAAGCTATCCGGAGCTCGACTGCGCTATAGTACTTACGATGTGGAGTTTTATGCAGTGGTTCAAGCAATCAAGCATTGGCGACATTATCTCTTTCATAAAGAATTTGTTCTCTATACAGATCACGATGCTTTAAAACATTTGAGCAGTCAAGATAAAGTCTCAGCTCGTCATGCTTCGTGGGTGTCGTACTTACAACAGTTTACTTTTGTTATCAAGCACACGTCGGGTATCTCCAATCGCGTTGCCGATGCTCTGAGCCGACGACGTTCTTTGCTGGGGGTTCTTCATGTTTCAGTTCCCGGTTTTGCCGCTTTTGCGGACTTGTACGAATCTGATGATTATTTTGGTCGGATTTTTCTTGAAGTTCAGAATGGCGTGTCGCGAGACTTCACTCTTCATGATGGCTTTATTTTCCGTGGCGACCGTCTCTGCATTCCGGATTGCAGCCTCCGTCTTCAACTTATCGCTGAAACACATAATGAAGGTCATATAGGCCGTGACAGAACGTTGCAATTGATCTCTGCATCATATTTTTGGCCAGCCCTCCGACGCGATGTTGAGCGTTTTGTTGAGAGATGTACAACTTGTCAAACTTCGAAAGGTCATGCCACGAACGCTGGTCTCTACTTGCCTTTACCTATACCAACTCAACCATGGTCCGACATCAGTATGGATTTCGTTATGGGTCTTCCTCGTACACAGAAAGGGTTCGATTCTATCTTTGTTGTCGTGGATCGTTTCTCTAAGATGGTGCACTTCGTTCCCTGTAAAAAGACAACAGATGCAGTCCAAGTCGCCACTCTCTTCTTTCGTGAGGTTTATAAACTTCATGGGTTGCCATCTTCTATTGTTTCAGACCGCGATTCGCGATTCTTGGGTCACTTCTGGCGGTCTCTTTGGAAGCTTCTCGGTACCAGTCTAGACATGAGTTCGGCTTATCATCCTCAAACGGACGGTCAGACGGAGGTAACCAATCGTTCGTTGGGAAACTTGCTTCGATGTCTTGTTGGTGATGCCATTAAATCTTGGGATACAAAACTTCCTCAAGCAGAATTTGCTCATAACCATGCACTTAATCGAAGCTCAGGATTCAGTCCATTTCATGTCGTTTATTGGCTTCTTCCTCGTGGCCCTTTGGATTTAACTACTCTTCCTGATCGTACTCGTCTTCATGGAGTCGCTGCTGATTTTGTCGACAACATTCATCAGGTTCATACAAAGGTTATCACCAATTTGGAGTCTTCTTCGGCGAAGTACAAAGCTGCCTCTGATGCTCATCGTCGACGTGTCCTGTTCAAAGTTGGTGATCAAGTTTGGGCGTTTCTCACTAAGGATCGTATGCCAGCTCATGCTTATAACAAGCTCAAGGCCAAGAAGATAGGTCCTCTTACAGTCTTGGAGCGTATTAATGATAATGCGTATCGTCTACAACTTCCAGCTCATATCACTACATCAGATGTGTTCAATGTTCGTTACCTCTCTCGCTATGCTCCCCCGGATCCGATTCCTGATTCGAGGTCGAATCTTTCTAACCCCGGGGGACCTGATGCAGCATCATAATACCTTTGCCGTCAAGCTACTAGTTTTCTATTTCGGATTTTTTAGAGTATTTCCTTTTCCAATTATGCTTTTCTTTTGTTAGATTTCCTATTTTATAGTGAGTTAGGTTATTATAAACCGTCTCTTAAGTCCTATATAAAGGATTGTAAGTTGTCTTTGATAATCAGATTGGGAATAATATTAATCTAGAGTTTTCTCTAAAGCCTTGCATTGATTCGATTCTGTCATCAATACAAGAGCCTTGCATCGAATTTGATTAAGTTCTTCGATACAAGAAGTCAGGTCTCTAGAGATTTTAATCTAAAAAACCCTAGATTGAGCTGAGTTACCGTTGATACGCTGCGCCACACATACATCTGCAGAATGAGTGCTTTTGATAGGAACCGCCGGATAGTTGTCTTTTTTGGGTTTGGGGAGATAAACTCTTTGATTCAAATGCTCCACGAAAGCTCTGTTGGCATGAAGAAATGATGAACCAAATATCAGTGGCTTGTGAGGGTCATCTTTCATCTCTAAGATGTGGAAATCAGCCTTTAAGACATGATCTCCGATGGATAGTGGAAGATCCGAGATAAAAACAATGTGAGATAATAGATGGATCCTCTCCAAACGGCATGGGTGTCTTATAGGGTTTCATTTCTTCAATCCCAACCTTCTTTGCTATTCCTTTAGACATTATGTTAATGTGAGATTCTGTGTCACATAAGGAATCCTTGAACAAAACACCATTAATGATGCAAGGTAATCCAAGCTTCCGCTTGAGTGGCTTCGGCTTGTAACCTCCGGGTGAGTCCAAGGAGTAATGCTCTTGTTCTGGTCTTCTAGCCAAGTTAACAGCAGTTTGGGGTGGTGTATGGGTGGGCACGAACTCAGCTTCTCTTATAGAGATGACTTTACAAAAAGCCTTCTTTTCCTCCATCTCTTGTCTTTTTAACTCTTCTTCGGTTTGAGCTAATTGGGTGTGAAGTTTCTTGATTCGACCAGCGAGAGACTCGTTCTTGACAATGAAACTGTTGACCAATATTTCCATCCTCTCATTCAAGTCCTTAGTGCTCTGTATTTGATCATCCACGATATGATGAAGCATTGCTTGAATCTTGCTATTTTGTTCTTTCATCTCTTGTCTTTTCAATTCTTCATCAATTTGATTAATGTGGACCTCCATCTTCTTGAGTTGAGTAACTACAGACTCGTACTTTGTAGTAAGATCATTGTAAATGAAGTCTATCTGCTCATTCAACACCTTGTTAACCCTCTCTTGGCTGTTTAAGATTTGTTGAAGAAATCCTTCAAACATGTTGTCTTGCTGACCCGGGTGAGGTGCGGTTGGAAGAAAGTTGTAAGGTTGATCCATGGGGTACATGCCTTGTTGATTGTACTGCTGCATAGTCTGGAATTGATTCCCTTGCTGTTGAAAACGTGGTGCTTGCTGCTGGAAGTCAGGAGGGTAAATGAAATCATCAAGATAGTTAACTTCTTGTGACTGCTCACTTGCAAAATCTCCCATGATTTCTTGGTGGTAAGGGGCACGCCTTAGGAGGACATGATCTTGGGTCTGGCCATAGATCATAGCTTTTATCTTTTACTCAAGTTTGTACCTGAAACACACAAAGATAAAGGCTTAAAGAAAAATTTAAACAAAAACTAAAAGAAGTGAATAATGCAAAAACTAGGATGATTATGATGATGCAAAAACTATGATGATGATGAAGATAAAACTATGATGCAAAGACTATGATAATGATAAAACTATGATGCAAAAAACTAAGATGATAATGCAAAAACTATAATGATAATGATGATGCAAAAACTACTAAAATTGAAAATCCTAGACTAGGCTATTCTCGGGAACTCGTAGGCAGCTGTATTGCTCCCCGGCAACGGCGCCAAAAAGCTTGATGGGGATTAAACTTTTCCCAATTTCTACCCCTAATTCTGCAAGTGCACAGATCGAGAGTAGTAACGGGTATCGAACACAAGGAGCAGATAAGTGCACTACGAGCTATGCGAGTCTAATCAAGCTAGGACAAATGAGGGGATTTCGGGTTTTAAGATGCTAATTAACTAAACTAAATGAAAGCAAAGTAAAACGGTGTAAGTTCAATATGAAAGAGACGCTAGGCAGTAGGTAATTCGCAGAGATTCATAGATGATAAGTTTGATGATTGATTTCTATCTATGTAGGGATATGGGATGTAAGATCCATCTTGAACACAAAACACGAAAATAAGTCTTTCCACTTCCGTGGCTCCGACTCCTATGATAACTTATCTAATCGCTAAACTTTCGGTATGTCCTTAGATAGTTAATCAAGCATTAAATCGATCAAGTTCGGATACAGTTCACTAGGCTTAGTAAATCAACTTCCGCAGTCTAAGAAACCTAGCTTGTCAAAGAATAGGCCCGGCGAATGATACATCACTTCCGTGGCTCAAATCAACCTAGGATCGGATTGCTAGATGCGCGGTAAAGCAATCAGCATTAATAAGTGAACAAAACGAGACAAAGACTCTAATGATATCCCTAGTTAATTCATCAAATCATAATCAGCATATGAACTCTTTGAAACCTTAATACCTAACTAGAAATCTACTCAATCATGATGCAAGTAAACAAGCACAAATCTGAGAAAGAAATCATATTATTATAAGGCAAACAGGGTTTAGGAATCTTCTCTATATTGAGATACAAAGAAGGGATCTTCTCCCTAAGGAAAACTATGAGAAGGAAGTAAAACAATGGAGAATCCCTCTAAGGGGATCTCCCTAGCGCGGCCCTCTCTTGTGGCTCCTCTCCTGTGCGGCTCTGTTGTGTCTCTCTATGTGTGGCTCTCTTCGAATGAGGCTAAAACAGTGTATTTATAGTGCCCTAGGTCTTCCAAGGTCGGTTTAGGTGAAACGGGTTAAGAATTGTTGAAACTGCATAATTGGGCTTGTATTCGCGGGGTCGGGTCGACCGGGAGAGTCGTGGTCGAGCAGGGCGGTCGACCGGTCGGTCGGGATGGCATCTGGGTCGAGCGGGCGGTCGACCGATCGGTCGGGCTGGCGTCTGGGTCGAGCGGGGCGGTCGAGCGCGCGTGGAATGGTGAAGAAAGGTTGGGTCGGACGGGAGCCTTGGAGGCCCTGTCCGACCGGCTTCGGTCGACCGGATGGTCATCATCATGAAGGAAGGTTAGGTCGGACGAGGACCATGTAGTCCCTGTCCGATCGGCTCGGTCGAGCGGATGTGGATGGCTGATGTGTCCGGTTTTCGGCTGTCTAGACCACTCTTCGGTCAAAACATGATATCTTCTAAACTGCTCATCCAAATTGCATAATTCCAACTGTATTGGAACACTAACTCATCTGGATATCTTGGTGCCGAGTTTCATTTATATCCGTTGAGTTTAAGGTTCCATGCCGGTGCTTCCCGTTTGATGTACTGATGCAGTCCGAGAAAGCTCCTTCGATATGTCTCACGGAAATAGAGATATCTTCCAATCTACTCGACCAAAATGAGTGATCCCATTTGTATTGCAAATCTAACTCATGTAGGCATCACAGCGAAGTGGATTTGATGAATTCCATTGAGTAGAGTGTCTTTAAGGCCCTTCCAAAGTTGATGCTATGTCCTGGAGCGGTCTTGAAGTCCAAATCCTGTGTTTTGCTCCAAAATGCATCTTTTGACCTGTTTATACTCTAAGTACTATTAATCCATAAAAACTACCTTTTTAGATCAGAAAGCCTTTAAAAACCTTATAAAAAGCATAGTAAAACCATATAAAAAGGGTACAAAATAGAGGTATATCAATGGCCAAGAAATGTGCTGATTTGGTCAAGCGATCCACAATGACCTAAATAGCATCGAAAGTCCGTGAGATAGGCAATCCCACAACAAAATCCATAGTGATCATCCCACTTCCACTCCGGAATGGGTAAACTCTGCAAAAGACCATTAGGCACCTGATGCTCTGCCTTGACCAAAGAACACGTGTTACACCTCGCAACCCAATCTGCCACATCTCTCTTCATCCCAACCCAATGATTATACCGTTTGAGGTCACGGTACATCTTGGTCGCACCCGGATGAATCGAAAACTTGCTCGAATGAGCCTCTCTCAAAACCTCATGTCTCAACTCCACATCCTTGGGCACACAAACTCGCCCACGAGCCAAGATAGTCCCATTAGAAGAGACCTGATACTCAGAACCAGACGCCTGCGAAGCATCAATCAAACCCTGATCACTCTCCTGCACCACCCTGATCCTACTGAGTAAGTCTGCCTGATCAGCTGCCTCCAAACCCAAAGGCTCCTCTGAAATAGCACAAAGACGCAATGTACTGATCTCGCTGACCAAAGCCTCAACACCAAGCTCTCTATCTGAATCAACCCTCCGTCGACTCAAAGCATCTGCCACCAAATTGGCCTTGCCCGGATGATAGACAATATCCAGGTCATAGTCTGCCAGAAACTCCACCCAACGCGTCTGCCTCGCATTCAGCAAAGGCTGAGTAAAGATATGCTGTAGACTCTTGTGATCTGTAAAGATCTGCACTCTACCACCATACAAATAAGACCTCCAAATCTTGAGTGCAAAAACCACTGCTCCCAACTCAATATCATGTGTAGGACGGTTGCGCTCACTGCCCTGCAACTGCCTCGAAGCATAGGCAATCACTCTGCCCTCCTGCATCAAAACACAACCAAGTCCAACACCTGAAGCATCTGTGTACACTACATATGGCTTCCCCGGATCGGGTAATGCCAACATTGGTGTACTAGTCAACATCTCCTTGAGCTTCATAAAGCTCTCCTCGCACTCCTGCGACCACACAAACGGCACATCTTTGCCAGTCAACCTCGTCATCGGCTGAGACATACTCGCAAAACCCCTTGACGAAGCTCCTGTAGTAGCCTGCTAAACCCAGAAAACTCCTGATCTCGGTAGCACTACTCGGTCTAGGCCAATCTCTGATAGCCTCAATCTTAGCCGGATCCACAGAAACTCCCTCTGCAGAAACAATATGGCCAAGAAACCCTATCTCTCTCTCCCAAAAGCTGCACTTGCTCAACTTAGCGAACAACTTCTGCTCCCGAAGCTTCTCCAACACAAGCCTCAAATGCGTCGCATGCTCCTCTGGACTCCTCGAATACACCAAAATATCATCAATGAAAATAATGACAAACACATCCAGAAACTCCATGAACACGTCGTTCATCAATCTCATAAAAGCTGCCGGCGCATTAGTCAAACCAAAAGGCATGACCACAAACTCGAAATGACCATACCTCGTCCGAAAAGCTGTCTTCCGAACATCTGCCTCATCTATCGGAATCTGATGATACCCCGATGCCAAGTCAATCTTGGAGAACCAAGTAGCACCTCTCAACTGATCCAACAACTCATCAATCCTCGGAAGTGGGTACCTGTTCTTCACTGTGACTCGGTTAAGTCCCCGGTAATCAATGCAAAACCGAAAACTGCCATCCTTCTTCTTCACAAACAACACTGGCGCTCCCCACGGCGAAACACTCGGTCTGATGAACCCTTTACTCAAAAGGTCCTCTAGCTGCTTCTTCAGCTCTGCCATCTCTGCTGGAGCCATCCTGTAAGGTGTCTTTAATATCGGAGCTGTCCCGGGCTCTAAATCAATCGTGAAAGGATCTGACGGAGATGGTGGCAATCCCACTCTAACAACTGCTCTGCCTGAATAGCTGAGATCACTATACTCCCTGAAGTCGGTCTCACCCCCTGATAATCCAACTTCCCTGCATCTCGCTCAAACACTACTCTACCTCTGTAGTAATCCAGATGAACTCGGTATAACGATAACCAGTCCATCCCCAAAATCACGTCATACAGCTCCACTGGACTGATGACTAAATCCGCTGGCATAGACTGCCCCGCAATCCGCACATCCACTGCTCTAGCTCTGCCCGAAGTAGCCAGATAACCACCACCGGCCACTTTGACAAAGGCTGAAACCTCGCCATCGCTACTCCGAATACCACTACCCTCAGCTCTCTCCGGAGTAATGAAGCAATTAGATGCTCCCGAGTCAAACAACACGTGCAACTTAAATCCACCAACTAACAAGGTCCCTGTAATCTGGCCTGACTGACTGGTCTGGCCCACCTCTGCCGGAGTGTAAACACGCGGCGCTCCACCTGACTGCATCGCTGCAACCTGAGCTGCTGACTGAATAGTCAACGGCTGAATCGCTGCTGCCACTGCCCTCTGCTGCAACTTGGGACACATTGGCTTGATATGCCCCGACTCCCTGCAATAGAAGCACACTGTCGTCTCTCTGGATCCCGCCCTCTTGGGGCAAGTCGCAACTCTGTGATCCAGACTCCCACACCCAAAACAACCACCCGTACTCGGGCTACTAGCAGATATCTCCTCTGCTCTCCTCTTCTGGCCCTGCGCAGGCCTGCCGCCCCTGCCATAACCAAAACTGTAACCCCTACGCTGCTGATGCTGCTGCTGGCCCCGAGGATGGGTAGCAGAAGCAACCGCAGCTGGAACAACTGCCGAACTCACCGGCTCACGCAAATCCTCCTTAATGGAAGCTGCCAACTCCACTAAACCAGCTCTAGTGTGGTACATACCACTTATGCACTGAGTCCTGATGTTCCTCCGAAGCCCCTGAAGAAACCTCGACATCAATGCCCGCTCACTCACCAGCTCACCACCAGAATGAACCACCAATCTGCAGAACTCTGCATCATACTCTCGAACAGACATCTCGCCCTGCGTCAAGCCCAAAAATCTCAACTGCAGTCTGTCACGAGCCTCCTGAGGGAAAAACTTATGGTTGAACTCCTCGACGAATGCTTGCTGCTGAGGCTCACTCTGCTGCTGTTGAGGGGGGTACACTTGATCTTGAGGGTTGGCAACGTTGGTACTTTTGTAGGATAGGTTAGGGTGTGCTTTGTATGTGTAGTAACCCTTCTGGTATCCTCCTTGGGTGTTCTGCACATAGCTGACCTCTTCAACCTGCTCATTCTCTCCTTCATGGACCTGAACAAACTCCTCCTCAGACACAAAATGAACCTGCTTCATGCTGGACTGTGCAAGAATTAGCTTGTCAAGCTTCTCATTCAAAGCTTTAACATCCTTCTTCAGCTTATCATCAAACTCGATCGAGCCCCTGTTGGTTCGATCGTACTCCTCGTTATAGTTTCCGTCCGAGCGAGCAATGTTCTCAACCAGCTCCCAGCCGTCTACAACATCCTGGTCCAAGAAGTCATCGTTTCTTGCTGTGTCAAGCATCTGTCGGTACTTTGGCAAGACGTCTCTGTACAGGGTGCTGAGGAGAGACTCATTGCTGAACCCATGGTGTGGACACTGGCTGGTGTAGCCCTTGAAACGCTCCCAAGCCTCAGAAAAGGTCTCTTCATTCTTCTGATGGAACCCAAATATCTCACTGTGGAACTTAGCAGTACGTCCGGTTGAAAAGAACTTAGCCAAAAACTCCTTCTTGCAGTCGTCCCAAGTGGTGATGGAACCGTGGGGTAGGTTCTTCTCCCACTGGTGTGCTTTCTCCCCAAGTGTGAGTGGGAACAAGCGCAGCTTGATGGCGTCTTCAGAAACGCCATTCACCTTGGTGAGGTTGCACAGACGGTCGAACTCATCCAGATGATCGATCGGATCCTCACAAGGCAAACCGTGGAACATCTTGTTCTGGACAAGGTTTATCATCCCCAACATTATCTCGAAGTTTTTGTTCTGGACAGGGGGTGGGATGATCCCCTGCCTCTGCGTATGCGTGTTTGGAGAATCACCAGCTCCGATTGGTCTGACCGGCCTAGCTGGAGGGTTCTCCATGGTCTCGTGGTACTGGTTGGTCTCGGCCTGTTGCCTCTACTCTCTCAGAATCCTCTAAATTCTGTCGATGTTGTCCAAATAGTAAATCAAGTTACCACTGCCTCTTGATCTGGTTTGCATACACCTGAAAAGGCAAAGACAAAAACCCAGATAGCAGAGTATAGATATTCAAGTGGTGAACAGATAACTTCATATGGTTTGCGTACACCTGAGAATTCAAAGACAAAACCCCATATAGCAGAGTATAGATAATCAAAAAGTAAAGAAAGAACTTGATCTAGCTAGCTATTGGAATCCTAAATGCAATCAAACTAAATCCCAAATCGGCAACGGCGCCAAATTGATAACAGGTTTTTCGCTATCGATTAAGATAAACCCTAGCTATGCATGTCGTTATAGGATTTAAGATGTCAATCCGAAATGGGATGAGAATGAAAGCAATTTAGAAATGTGCAGATGCAATGCAAGTCAAGACAACGGGGGTAGTTAAAATGATCACAAAACTAAACTAATCATCTATTGAAACGGAAAGGAAAAGCGGAAGGTAAAAGCAGGTCGATCGAGTAGAGCTAAAGCGGGACTAAAGACAGCTCGATCGAGTAGAGATAAAATAAATAAAAGATAAAACTAAGGTAGCTTGATCGAGTAGAGCTAAAGCAGGACAAAGGTAGCTCGATCGAGGGGTTCGAGATTTGCACTTAACAAGATAAGATTGACTCGATCGAGTCAAGGTAAAGATAGAGTAAACACGAAAGTAAGATTCGAATAGGAGACATAGGCTCAGGGACGGGGTTGACAATAAGAGAGAACCTATTACTAATCAATGAATGCTTTCTAAAACAACATGAATACATGTTTATCCCTTGGCCATGGAGTCCCGAGGTCGGTTATCCCACTCCCGTGGCCTTACAAAACCGCATATCCGGTTCATTCCCGCTAGCTAACTGTCGTTAGAGCGTGAGACATGAACCAGAGAGCATTAACGAGCAGATCCATGCTATGCCCAAGAAGCTCCTTGTGCAACCACTTCTGTGGGACAAGGGAATACTAATCCTCTGCTGGGCTTAATCCGATGCTCAACCAAGCGGGTCAGGCCGTGAGCATCTAGGATCGAATCCACCAGGGTCAGTGGCTGGATCGCATAGAGCATGACCCAGCAGAGAGGGATAATAGATTAAAACCTACAAGCAACAGAGATTAGGCATAATGATTCTCTAATCTAATCCATCCCTAAGCCTAAGAGGTGATTTACTCACAAATCATATCCAAAATCGAAATCATATCTAAATAAGCTGAAACAAACATAATATGAAAGAACATAAGAAGATTAACAACTTTTATTAAATGAGCAAATGCAAAATGTAAATAACAAAGTCTAGATCTACAAATTAAAAGACAGAAAGCTTCAAGAAATAAAACTGAGTTTTTCTAGCTAAAAAGCGAAAAGGAGAAGAGTGGTTCGTGGATTAGGTTAGCATGCCTTTTATAGGCAAGCCACTAGGGCTTCTGTCAAGACAGTAACCGCCTTAGTCCACTCGATCGAGTAGCTTGGTCGAGGCGCCTTTTTGCCTAGCTCGATCGAGTTTCTTAGTCGAGTAGTTTGGCCTAGTTCGGTCGAGGCCCTTGGTCAAGGTTGTATCCTTCATAACTCGATCGAGTTTTGGTCGAGTAGTCTGGTTGCCTAGCTCGATCGAGGCTCTTGGTGAAGGCAGACTCCCTTTTCTTCCAATGCATCGACTTCGCTCCAAAGTGCTCCAAAGCACCTGGTAAGGACACCAAACATGCAAATGCATGCAATGCACTTCCTAGAACAACTAAGTATGCAAACTAATAAGAAAGTGCAAACAAATGCTACTAAAGATGGATGAAACTTATGCAAAAGTGGTCTAAACATGATGCTAAAAGAGTATGAAATATGAATGCATCACCTGCGGAAAGATGGACTCGTCCAAAGAGCTGGTAGATCTTCATAGAAGTCCTATTCTCGAAAAAGGAAACTATGGTCACTCAAAGATGAAGATGCGAGCTGTCATTAGGGGAATTCATGAAGATGCTTGGATGGTTGTTGAAGCCGGATGGAGCGCATCTACTGCATTAGCAGCGGATGGCTCATAGGTTCTGAATTTTAAACTCCTCTGGACAGACGATGAGAAAAGTCTTGCTAAGTACAACACAAGAGCGTTATCCGCTATCGTCAATTCTGTGAATGAGAAACAATTCGAGCGTATCCAATGTTGTGTCAGCGAAAGCAGCTTGGGACAAGCTAAAACAGGCTTATGAAGGAATGTTGAATGTCAAAAGATCCAGAATCGACATGCTTGCAACTCGTTTTGAGACTCTACGAATGGGTGAATCTGAGACTATCGAAGAGTTCAGCGGAAAGCTCAGCTCAATCGCTAATGAAGCTCAAAACATGGGGAAGAAATATAAAGACAAGAAGCTGGTTAAGAAACTGCTAAGAAGCCTTCCACCAAAGTTTGAGACAAAGAAAACTGCCATGGGAACTACTCTCGACACTGACAACATG
Organism: Erythrophleum ivorense; assembly: GCA_026724425.1. Lineage (NCBI taxonomy): Eukaryota > Viridiplantae > Streptophyta > Magnoliopsida > Fabales > Fabaceae > Erythrophleum > Erythrophleum ivorense. Next base: position 7,753,766 of record JAIUCV010000066.1, on the reverse strand, counting down.
GACTTGGATGAGATTGTTGGGCACTTGCAGGCTTATGAGATGGAGATTGTTCCAAGTGTGGCGAGCAGTTCGAAAGGAATTGCATTTGTTGCAGAAAAAAGCAACGACATTCAAGCTCTCAAGGACGAAATGGGTTTGATGGCTAAGAACTTCAGCAGAGCTCTAAAAAGAGTAGAAAGAGGAAACAAGAAACCTTTCTTTAAATATCCTGGTGGTGAAAGAGACAAAGACAGAACGGTGAAGAAAAATGATCAACAATGTCATGAGTGTCAAGGTTATGGTCATTTCAAATCTGATTGTCCTTCTGCCAAGAGAAAGGAAATCAAATGCTTTGAATACAAAGGTTTCGTTCACACTAAAGCTGAGTGCATAAGTGTTTCTAACAAAAAAGAAAAATCCTATATAGGAATAAGCGAGAGTGACTCTGATGAGAGTGAGGATGAATCTGACGGGGCAATTGGATATGTTGCTTTCATGGTTGCTATTTAAGAAAAGTGTGACTCCTCAGACAGCGAATCAAGTGTGGATTTCAAGGAAGACTCCGGATGTTCTGAGACCGAGCGAGATCAAGTGAAAGAAACAGTGTCAAAAAGTGAGGAAGAAGATGATGTGACTATCAATGTTGAATCGGAAATTCGAAAGCTCTATGATAACTGGTTGGTCCTTGGTAAAGAAAAACTCGCTTGGGTTGAAGAAAAAGTAGTCCTTCAAAGTCTGAACAAGGATCTGAGAGAGGTGCTGAAATCTGAGCTGGAAAAGAACAATCTGCTCACTCAGGAGCTATCTGACACCAAGAAGAGAATTCTCATGCTTAACAGTGGAACTAAGGACTTGGACAAGATTTTGTCAATGGGAAAAGTTGGTAAAAGTAACTTTGGTCTGGGTTATCGTGGAGCAGAATCTAACGGAGAGACTAAGTTTGTGAATGGAAGCTCTCTGTTGGGGTCGGATTCCACCCCTAGACATCGTCATTTGGATTGGGCAAATGGGGGAAGATCGAGCTGAACCGCACCAAACCGGGCCGAACCGGGCGTCAAACCGAAGGCCAGCCGGAAACTTCTCGATGGGCCGAACTAACATCCGACGGAGCGATTCGAGCCGAGGCCCATCAAAGACTTTCCTTAAACTGAAGTCGGCGCGAGCCACAAAGGAAAGTTTACATTTTTGCGTAAAGTCGGTTGTAAAGTCGGTTCCTATTCTCTTATAAATAGGAACCGATAGTCATTATTTGCGCCATCACTTTCCACACAGAAAAAGGCACACGCCACACATATTGTAGCTCGCATAACAGCTAATAAAATAACCATCATTTGGATCGATCCTTGTGTTTACTTACGAAATTCTCGGCTCTCCCTAAAAACACTAAAAGTATCGTAGTGCAGTTTCGGCTCGCACAATTTGGCGCTAGAAGGAGGGCGGGTATTTGAGACTAGAAAACACAAGAGCTCGACGAGATGACTGACGGAGAATTGAACAGATCCACACCAACCGGTTTGCAGAACGAGGACAGCGAGACAACAGTTCAGACGGAAGCGGAAAAGATCGCTGCCCTTCAGAAGCAGACCGAAGAGCAAGAGGTTTTGAACAGCTCGTTGACGCAAGAGCTCGCAACCTTGCGAGCCCAACTAAAAGAGAAAGAAGCACGAGGTGTCCCGCGACGTAAAAATTCCCATCCAAAAAATCTGGCTTTCGACTCCCAGGCTGACGAAGTGGATGGAGAAGAGGAGGACGACGCGGAAGAAACCCCGGAACGAGAGGAAACAGAAAACAAATCAGATGGTTCGCCACCGCCACTTCAGAAGAAGAAGAAGCAAAACCAAGTCAAGAGCGCGCCGCCAACCAAACCAATACGAATTAACTTACGAGATCCGCTCCCCAGCGAAATCACTCCCGAGGCGCTGACCAAAGCCCTGAGGCAGATAATGTTGGAAAGCAAAGGAACTGATAAGGCGACGGGGCAGGAAACCGGCGATTAACCAAGCTCAGATCCTGTGGAGCTCGCCGAAGCGGTATCACGCCTCTTGTTGGAAACACGAACCAAAAAGCAATCGCCCCGAGGCGTGAGTACGGCAAGAAAAGGCAAGGGTCAAAGCACGAGTCGCGACGAATTGGCCGAGATTCGAGCTCGTCTTGAAAAATCCGACAACGAGGCCAAATTACTTCGATCACAGATCCACAGGGCACTCAGCTCGGCACCGGAAATCGCTCAGATATGCGAAGACGCCGAACACACTCCTTTCTCGGCGAAAGTGATGGGCGCCAGAATAATGGATCCCGAAAAACTTAGCATTCAGAAATACGACGGTTCGACCAACCCGAAAGATCACATCAACGCTTTTCGGGTCGCCTTGAGTCGAGCCAAATTCCGAAACGCAGAAGAGAAAGATGCCGGCTTCTGCCTCCTATTCGCTGAGTACCTGAAGGGTCCGGCTCTGGACTGGTTCCTAAGTCTCGAGCGAAATTCGATTGAAAACTTCCAGCAGTTGACAGCTCTCTTTCTTAAGCAGTATTCCATGTTCATCGAGAAATCGGCCTCGGTGATTAATCTATGGAACATGTTGCAAGGCGAAGGCGAGTCGCTTCGCAGTTTCATGGAACGCTTTAAAACCACCATGTCAAAAGCCGGGGCGGTCAACGACGAGATCGCCATAGATTCTCTGAAAAAGGGTTTAGACGTCAAATCGGAGTTTCGGAAGGTGCTCGCGTACAACAAACCCAAGTCGATCGCCGATGCCATCCACCGATCTGTCGTGTTCATCGAAGAAGAGGAAGATATGAAGTTGCTAGCCGCCTCGCATCCCACATTGAAGGCAGCCACCAAACAACCGCCTAACCCGCCGATAGCTCATCAGCAGCCGAATCAGCATCCCAATCACCTCAGCCATCGGCGCGGAAAGAACAGTTACATCCATCACGAAGGGCCAAACTTCTCCGGGTCGCATAACTATCAGATCGGAACGGGCCAACAGACAGGCGGCACGAGCCAAGCAGGCGCCGGAAGGGGGCGAGGATCGAAAAACTACGTTTGGACAAGGAACCAAAATCCCGCGCCACAAGACGAGAAGGTTTATTGCGAATTCCATCAATGCTACGGCCATTCGACAGAGAGATGCCGCCATCTCGGAGCAGAACTCGCAAGAAAATTACTTGGCGGTGAATTGAAAGGCGATCTAAAGCTTGAAGACCTGGAGCGTCCCGAGCCAAGAGAACGACCGGAACAATCAGATCGACAACCGGGTCAACCAGCGGATCAACCGAAACGCGGGAGACGCGATGATTCAGACGAACCGTCGGGATCACGACAAAAAATCTACTTCATATTGGGCGGCTCGCAATATTGTTAGGATACGGTGACATCGATCAAAGCCTTTCAACGGCGAACCGACGCAGCGGTTAACTGGTATGGACCACCCAAAATCCCAAACGTCGAGATCACTTTCACGGAAAATGAAGTCATCGGGATCGATAGGCCGCATGATGATCCGCTCGTAATCATGCTTGCCGTCGGTAATTACGACATAGCTCGGGTCCTGATCGATACAGGAAGCACAGTCGATATAATCTACAAGAGCACGTTGATTAAAATGGGAATCGATCCGAACGACGTAAAGACGACGCCAAAGCCATTGACCGGGTTCGGGGGCGAGACGACGATGTCCATGGGAAGTATCATACTCCCAGTCGAAGCTGGAGGGATTACAAAGATGGTAAACTTTTCCGTCTCGGATAATCCTCCGATCTACAATATCATCATGGGCACTCCTTGGATAAATTCGATGCGAGCCGTGCCATCTACTTACCACCTTTGTCTCAAGTTTCCCACTCCGACAGGAGTCAAGACCATCCTCGGCTCGCAGAAAGATTCGAGAATCTGTTTCATGACGGAACACAAACTCCGCAACCCGTTACCCAAACCGACTCCAGAGGAGAACCGAAAGAAGGTTAAGACGAACCGAGAGTCAGCGAACGGTTTAGCCAATCTCTTATAGCAATTACAGATCACCGGCGAGATCGAGCCGCCCAAAAAGAAAGCCGCCAAAAACAAGGCAGCGAGAGAGAAAGCAGGCAAAAATGAGGATCCCGTCATCGAAGAACCAAGCTGTGAAGCGGTAATATCCGTCTGTATAGACGAGCAGAACCCAGAATGGTGTGTGGAGATCGGAGCATACCTAAACGAGACAATAAGAGAGGAATTGATCTCCTTTTTGAAAGAAAACGCCAACACCTTCGCTTGGACAGCCGAGGATATGCCGGGGATAGATATCAACATCGCCTGCCACGAGCTGAATGTCGATCCGACGTTCAAACCGGTGAAACAGAAGCGAAGAAGATTGGGGCATGAGCGGTTAAAGGCAGTAAGCGACGAGGTGGAACGCCTCCTGAAAGTGGGCTCGATCGCCGAGGCAAAATACCCAGAGTGGCTTGCTAACCCAGTAGTGGTCAAAAAGAAGAACGGAAAATGGCGGGTTTGCATAGATTTCACGGATCTGAATAAGGCGTGCCCAAAGGATAGTTTCCCACTCCCTCATATCGACCGGCTCGTAGAAGCGACGGCGGGAAACGAACTGCTAACCTTCATGGATGCCTTCTCAGGCTATAATCAGATCCGGATGCACCCCGACGACAGAGAAAAGACGGCGTTCCAAACAGAGCGAGGCATCTATTGCTACAAAGTCATGCAGTTCGGACTCAAGAATGCGGGAGCGACATACCAACGGCTCGTGAACAAGATGTTCGCCTCGCAGCTTGGGAAGACGATGGAAGTTTATATCGACGATATGCTGGTGAAATCTCTGAAAAAGGAAGAACATGTGGCACATCTCCGCGACTGCTTCGAGCAGCTGAACTCACACGATATGAAGCTAAATCCAACGAAGTGTCGGTTCGCTGTAACATCCGGAGAATTCTTGGGATATCTGATTACCTACAGAGGCATCGAAGCTAACCCGAGGCAGATCCAGGCTCTAATCAGAATGAAGTCGCCGGAGACGAAGAAGGAAATACAGCAACTAACCGGACGTGTCGCCGCGCTCAACCGTTTCATTTCACGGTCCACGGATAAGTGTCTCCCTTTCTACGACACTTTGCGAGGAAACAAGAAGTTCGAGTGGACAGCGAAGTGTGAGGAGGCCTTCCGCGAGCTGAAGTTGTACCTAGCGAACCCACCAATACTGGCGAAACCAGAAGAAGGAGAGCCATTATATCTGTACATCGCCGTATCGGTAACAGCAGTCAGTGGAGTCCTGGTTCGCGAAGACCGAGGAATCCAGAAACCCATTTTCTATGTAAGCCAAAGTTTGACTGACGCAGAGACAAGGTACCCCCAGACCGAGAAACTTGCACTAGCAGTCCTAGTGGCGGCCCGCAAATTACGCCCGTATTTCCAGTCTCACACGATCGTAGTTCTAACGGCGCTACCATTAAGAACGATCCTACACAGCCCGAGCCAATCCGGGAGATTAGCCAAGTGGGCAATCGAGCTGAGTGAATACGATATCGAATACCGAAGCAGGACAAGCGCGAAGTCACAGGTGTTGGCTGACTTTCTCATCGAGCTGCCTATCGGTTCCAGCGAAGAACCAGACCAACCCACCACCTGGCTGTTACACGTCGATGGCGCGTCATCAAAGCAAGGCGCTGGAGTCGAAATTCGACTCGCCTCGCCAACAGGCGAAATCCTAGAGCAATCGCTTCGCCTCAATTTCGGTGCGTCGAATAATGAAGCAGAATACGAAGCCCTGATAGCAGGGCTAAGGCTGGCACTTGGAATCGGAGCCCAAGATATACACGCCTATTGTGATTCTCAGCTCGTCGCGAATCAATTCAGCGGAGAATACGCCACTAAGGACGAAAGGATGGAAGCATATCTCGGGGTCGTCAAGAACCTGGCCGGACAATTCAGAAAATTCTCCTTGGAACGAATCCCGCGAGGCGAGAATACTCAAGCCGATGCCTTGGCATCGCAGGCCTCGACCTCCGATCCGGACCTAAAAAGGATAATCCCGGTGGAGTTCATCGAGCGCCCTAGCATCGATGTGGGCGAACCAGAAGTTCTGATGACAATAATCGAAGACGAACCTGAAGATGCTGGCGAACTGATGCGGGATAAGCTTTTCCCAATTTCTATCCCTTTTCTGCAAGTGCACAGATTGAGAGTAGTAACGGGTTTATTGAACACAAGGAGCAGAGAGATGCACTACAAGTTATATAATTCCAATTTAGCTAGGACAAGATAAGGGTTTTGGTTGTGATTGGTAAAATAGCTAACTAAACTAATTGAATGCGATGTAAAAACGGTAAAAGATCAAGGTATGAAAGCGCTAGGCAATGGGAGACTCGCAGAGATTCATGATTACTAGGTTAAATCAACTTATTAGGGGGTTTAATTTGGGTGCCGTCTAGAACTCAAAACACAGATGTAAAATCATTCCACTTCCGTGGCTCCGACCTCTTTGTTAACTAACCTAATCGCTAATCTTTCGGAATGTCCTTAGATTGTTAAACAAGCTTTAATTCGTTCAAGTCTCAATTGTTCACAACCCCGCATAGATCAACTTCCGCAGTCTATGAGGTGTTGCCCACCAAATACTAGTTCAGGCGAATGATACAGCACTTCCGTGGCTCAAGTCTACCTAAGATCTGATGCTAGTTGATCAGAAAAGCATGCAGCAATAAGATCAAGCAAAGGTGAAGACCTATAATGATGAACCCCTAATTTGATTTAGAACCCTAACAATGCATGAACTCTTTGATTAACCCACGACCTAACAAGTGAATTACTCAGACATAATCAAAGTAACAACACAGAAAGATGATGAAGAAAGCATAAATATAGAACAAAGGTTCAGAAAACTTCTCCAAATTGTGGTAAGGAGGAGAGATCCTCTCCTTGAAATCTCTAAGAACAAAAGTAGATCTATTAAACTCTAATACAATGTGGCTCTATTGTTCTCTCCTTTCTAAAGAGGCTAAAAAGGTGTATTTATAGTGCTAGGTCTTCCAGGGGTCGAGATTAGGTAAACGGGCCGAGTAAACCGTGAAAACGCGCAAAACGGGCCTTAGTCGGCTAAGGCGGGTCGAGCGGGACGGCGGCGGTCGAGTGGGGCGGTCGACCGGTCGGTCGGGCTGCTGCTCGGGTCGAGCTGGGGGTCGAACGGTCGCACGGGATGATGGTCGGGTCGAGCTGGCGCGCACGGGATGGCGAAAAGAGGTCGGGTCGGACGAGAGCCTTGGAGGCCCTGTCCGACCGGTTCGGTCGACCGGATCGTGAAGGAAGGTCGGGTCGGACGGGAGCCTTGGAGGCCCTGTCCGACCGGCTCGGTCGAGCGGCTGGTGTAGACGTCCGGTTTTCGGCTGATTTGACACTCTTCACTAAAATGATAATATCTTCCATTCTACACGTCCAAATTGCATGATTCCAATTGCGTTGGAAAGCTAACTCATGTAGGCATCGCGGCGAACTGGTTTTGGTGAGATCCATTGAGTAGAATGTTTTTGGGGCTCTTTCAAAGTTGATGCTGTGTCGTGGAGCGGCGTAAAGTCCAAATCCTGTGGTTTTGCTCCAAAATGCATCTTTCGACCTGTTTAGACTCTTAGTACTATAAATCCACAAAAACTACCTTTTTAGATCGAAAAGCCTTTAAAAACCTTATAAAAAGCATAGTAAAACCATATAAAAAGGGTACAAAATAGAGGTATATCAACTCCCCCAGACTTAGATCTTTGCTTGTCCTCAAGCAAATAGAATCCAAATCAGAGAAAGAGGTTTGAAAACGTAGAAACTCCTTATCCTTTCTGAGAAAACTCTGGCGGCTTCCTCTCCTGTATTCCACTAAAAACATAACCAATGTTAGACTTAGCTTCACATAATGCTCGGCAAGCTTAGCGAACCATACCAAACTCAACTAGTCTCATCCAGCATTCCAGACTTTCCATTGTTAACTCCTTGCATAAATTTAAAACGTGCGGTCTTTATCAAGGGAATATCGATCATTAAGCACTTGTTCTTACCCACTTGAGTCTCTCCAGGATAGTCCTTTTTTGAAGCTTTTGAGTTCTTTTCCTCTCTCTTTTCTTTTGAAGGATCGATCTTTCCCTACTTTTCTAGGGTATCATTTTATTTTTTCTATCGATCCTTCTTCCCTTTCTTTTTCTTTTGGGGAAACATAGGATAGGCTTTTGATTTTTCCTTGTTTTTGGTAGGTCTCCATAAGACAAGAAGGTGCAGACGTATGCACTTTGTATTGGACACACCCTTTTGAGATCAAGTGAGGAACGACTCATATGTATGCCAAGTCCCTTGACAAGAAAAACTAGATTGATTAGGGTGGAGTTAACGTTAGATTGTCCGGGTACCTTAGAAATGTTGCCAAGTCAGTAGGTCGATCCACCGTTAGAGGTTTTGTTAGGCTTATGTCTGCAACTGATGTCCGCTCTAGGGTCATAGATTGTTAGCACAACACCGGAGAATCATAGAGATAAATCATAATTTCCAACTAAGGTTTTGACTCAATAAAACAGAGGTTTTGAAAAAGGTTGATAAGAGAAATAGATATAAGATGAAGACAAGACATGAACAAACGCATTAGTACCGACAATCCCCCCAGACTTAACTTGCACCGTCTCGGTGAAAGCAAATCCGATTAAGGGAGGTAAAAGGAAAAAGGTAGTAAGGCGTTTTGTGAATGAGAGGGAAGATGTAACCTGATTATACATTAAGTGCATGAAGAAATGACCTATTGGTGGTATGTTGCTGTTCTTGGCCATTGATAAGGGTGGTAAAATATGTCCCATGTTGCGTTAGAATTAACTCCAAAACAATGGCTTGTATCCCAGCGTAGATGATCAAGTGCCATGCGTCCATGGTAAAAGCGTTTGAAACCCGCCGAAGGTGAGGCATAGGTGGGATATGCCGTTGTGCTGGGGCAAACGGATATATGAACGTGGTTGTTCCTTGCCACATTCATTGTTAATGTTGGAAGGGACAATTATCCCTTTCTTCATTTTCCAAGATTTCTTCTCAATTTTCATGTTAGATTCTCAAATCGCTGTATCCAAAACTTCAAAAGCAAAACAAAAATCATTAAATTAAAACAAAAAGTAAAAGAGGAGGGTAAAACTTATGGGTTGCCTCCCATAAAGCGCTTGTTTAAGGTCTTTAGCTTGACCGTTGGTGATTTAGACTGGTGAGGGATCGTCCAAATCGATTCGGACTTCTTGTGATGTCTCTGTATTGGCTAGATACGGTTTAAGTCTTTGCCCATTGACTGTGAATTCACCTCCGGATGGAGTTAATAGCACAACTGCTCCGTATGGCCGAACTTCTTTGATTGTGAATGGTCCCGACCATCTAGAACGAAGCTTCCCGGGAAAAAGTTTTAGACGGGAGTTGAAAAGGAGGACTTGATCATTTGGTGCGAATGTCTTTGGTATGATCTTCCTGTCATGGAAAGCTTTGGTCCTTTCTTTGTATATCTTTGCATTCTCATATGCAAGGTGGCGGATCTCATCAAGCTCATTGAGTTGAATGAGTCGTCTTTCTCCTGCGGTTTTAAGGTTGAAGTTTAACTCCTTTACTGCCCATGCCGCCTTATATTCTAGCTCAACAGGGAGGTGACAGGCTTTTCCATAGACTAAGTGGAAAGGGGTTGTGCCCAGTGGTGTTTTGAAAGCAGTGCTGTACGCCCATAAAGCGTCATCTAACTTAGCACTCCAATCCTTTCTATTCTTTCCTGTAGTTTTTTGTAGGATGCTTTTAAGTTCTCTGTTTGAGATTTCCACTTGGCCACTAGTCTGAGGATGATATGGGGAAGCAACTTTGTGTGTCACTCCATGCTTCTTCAAAAGGTTGGCGAAAATCCTGTTGATAAAGTGAGATCCTCCATCACTAATGACAATCCTTGGTACTCCAAATCTCGGGAAGATGATAGATTTGAACATCTTGATAACAACTTGAGCATCATTGGTCGGGCTTGCTATTGCTTCCACCCATTTCGAAACATAGTCCACTGCAACGAGAATGTATTGGTCACCAAAAGATGTCGGAAAAGGTCCCATGAAATCTATTCCCCACACGTCGAAGACTTCTACTTCTAGAATGAAATTTTGTGGCATCTCATTTCTTTTGCTTATGTTTCCTATTCTTTGGCAGGCATCACATCGGGATATGAAGGTGTGGGCATCTTTAAACATGGTCGGCCACCAGAATCCTGATTGAAGTACTTTAGAAACCGTTTTGTAAGTGGCGAAATGACCGGCATAGCTGGAGCTGTGGCAGGCGAATAATATTCCCTCTATCTCTCCCTCTGGAATACACCTACGAAACATACCGTCAGAGCATTTTTTATAAAGATAAGGTTCATCCCAAAAATACCGTCTAATGTCACGGAGAAATTTCTTCTTTCTGTAGCCAAAGAATTGTGGGGGTGGATGGTCTGCTGCAAGAAAGTTTGCAATGTGGCGAAACCATGGAGTGTTTGCTGATGAAATTCTTGGCTTTGGTCTGGGATGGCTTGACGGATGAGTAATGGTTGTAGCTTGGGCCGCGTAAACAGTTTCTTCAGGCAGCCTGTCATCCAATGGCATGGTTTCATTAACTCTCATGCGTGAAAGGTGATCCGCCACTCCGTTATCTGCACCTTTTCTATCCTTTATTTCGAGGTCAAACTCTTGGAGGAGTAATATCCATCTTAAAAGCCTTGGCTTTGCATCCTTTTTAGACAATAAATATCGCAGTGCGGCATGGTCAGAATGAACTATTACCTTGGAGCCTACCAAGTATGAACGGAATTTCTCGAATGCAAAGACTATAGCGAGGAGATCTTTTTCTGTGGTTGCATATTTGCATTGTGCTTCATTTAGAGTACGGCTAGCATAGTAGATGACATGTAACTTCTTATCCTTTTGTTGTCCAAGCACTGCTCCTACTGCATAGTCGCTGGCGTCACACATGATCTCAAAGGGTTGTTCCCAATCTGGTGGCTGGACAACTGGTGCACTAACCAAGGCCTCCTTGATCTTGGTGAAAGCAGCATGACATTCATCCATGAATTCAAATGTGATGTCTTTGCATAACAGTCGTGTCAATGGCCTTGCTATCTTTGAGAAATCCTTGATGAACCTCCTGTAGAATCCGGCGTGGCCGTGGAAACTCCTTATATCCTTTACACTCTTTGGAGGTTGTAGGTTTGTCATGACTTCAATCTTGGCTTTGTCTACTTCGATTCCTTTTTCGGAGATTCGATGCCCGAGGACAATCCCATCTCTGACCATGAAGTGACATTTCTCCCAATTTAGAACTAAGTGTTTATCTTCACATCGCTGTAAAACTTTTCCAAGATTTGCTAGGCATGCCTTAAAGGAAGAACCATATACTGAGAAGTCGTCCATGAATACTTCCATGATTTCCTCTATAAAGTCGGTGAATATGGACATCATGCATCTTTGGAAAGTGGCTGGTGCGTTGCATAGACCGAAAGGCATTCTTCTATAGGCAAAAGTGCCATAGGGACATGTGAAAGTTGTCTTCTCTTGATCATCCGGATGTATTGGTATCTGAAAAAATCCTGAATATCCATCAAGAAAACAGTAATATTGATGATTAGCAAGGTGCTCAAGCATTTGATCTATGAATGGTAAAGGATAGTGATCTTTGCGGGTGGCTGAGTTAAGCTTCCTGTAATCGACACACATCCGGTGTCCTGTTATCGTCCTGGTAGGGATTAACTCGTCTTGCTCATTCTTGACAACTGTGATCCCTCCCTTCTTTGGTACCACGTGTACTGGGCTAACCCATTTGCTATCCGAGATTGGGTAAATTATCCCTGCATTCAAAAGTTTCATTATTTCCTTCTTGACTACTTCCTTGAGGTTCGGGTTAAGCCGTCTCTGATGTTCAATTGATGAGCTGGATCCGTCTTCTAAGATGACTCTATGCATGCAGAGGTTTGGTGAGATTCCTGTTATATCATCCAAAGAATAATCGAGGGCCTTTCTGTGCTTTCTCAGTTCGTGAACGAGTAAAGCGGTCTCCTCATTTGTTAGTCCGGAATTTATTATCACAGGATAAGTTTCATTTGGACCTAGATATTCATACCTCAGCCCAACAGGGAGCGGTTTTAGGTCTGTTTTTGGTGCTCTCAAGGGGCACCATGGGTCTGGTTCTGGCTGGGGAGCTGATTTTTGTTTCTCTGCTTTGGCTTCCTCTTCTTTACTTCCCTTCAAATCCGTGTATGCCACTAGTTCTTTGTATGCTTCGACCGAATCCATGAATTTGACTAAGCCTTGTGCTTCTCTTTCTGTATAACCCAACTCTTCTTCAGCTCGGGTTAAGGCTAATTCAAGAGGATCATGAAGCAACATATCCTCCAATATCTCTTCTTTTGCCTCTCCAATCCAAAAAGTTTGACCATCCATTGTAGGTCTATCGATCGTTCTGTTGACTTCGAAGTTCATAACAATATCTCCCAGGTGAAGGTCAATCTTCCCATTCTTCACATCTATCATTGCTCCGGCAGTGGCTAAAAAGGGACGTCCTAGTATTATAGGATCCTTGGGTTCATGCTCCAATTCCAGGACCACGAAATCGGCTGGGATGTTGCATCCTCGTACAACAATGGTGACGTCCAAAACAACCCCTATGGGGCGTCGACCGGATCGATCTGCAAAAACAAGAGAGATTTTTGTAGGTTTAAAGTTTGTGATTCCTAGTAGTCTTGCTACTGAGTAAGGCACTAAATTGACGCTTGATCCCAAATCACAGAGGGCCCGATCGAAAAGTGTTCCTCCAATCTCACACGCTAGAACAAAACTTCCCGGATCATCTAATTTTTCCGGCATTCTATTCTGGAGGATCGCACTGCACTCTTTGGTGATCATCATGGCTCCTTCCTCTAGGCTTACATTGCTTGTAAGTATCCCCTTCATATACTTCTTTAGAGACGGTATGATATGACAAGCATCTACAAATGGTAACCTGACTGTCAGCTGGCTAACTAGGTCCTTAAGTTTGGCTTGCTCCTTTTCTTTCCTTGGCTGGTTAAGAACACTGCGGTATGGAAGCTTTGGTTCATAAACCTTTGGTATGACTGGTGGGTCAATATCTTGTTTCTGAATTCCTGGTTCTGTGCGCACCCGTACTTCTTTAGGTGGCTCCTCTCCTTCTCCAATTATAACATACTCCAAAGGTTTATCTTTTCTGGCTGGGGTTAATTCTTCCTCAGGGTAGGCTGGTGGTTTATATTCCTTCCCATTCCTTAGGGTTATGGCAGCAACATTTTCACCTCTGGGATTTATCTCTACCTTTCCAGGAAGGACTCCCATTTCCCTCTTAACAGTTCCGGCTATTTCAGCAATTTTGAAGTCTAAACTCTTTGTGGCGGCAGCGATAAGGTCGAATTTTTCATTCATGTCCCTACATATAAAATCCAGCTTCTCTTCAACTTCGTTCAAGTGCTTCCGATGTGAGTCCAAGAGCTCACTTATCATTGGGTCAAGGTTGTCTCGTGATTCCATGGAGCTTCTTCCATATGCACCTTGCCTGACATTCTACGGCCTATACTCATATTCCTGGTATCTTTCTCTGTTCCGAACTTTCTGTTGATATTCGGATTCTAAAGTCTCATCATTCCACACTCGTGAATCTCCGTGCTCTCGCCTGAAGTGTTGATCTCTTATGCCAACAAAATTAACTTCTTCTTGGAATTCAGGTGCAAAATCTCCTACACATCTTCGTCCATCTATGTCGTAAGTCATACAACCCCCTCTATTACTCACTGCATTTTCCTGATTCTTCACTATTGTTACCATGATTGCCCTCATCTCATTATACTCTTCTTGGCTTGGGCTCGAATTTATTGCTTTCACAGCCTTCTCATGCCCTATGAAGTTGTCACTGTCACTGGACGCCAAATTCTCAATCAAAGTCTTTGCTTCCATCACTGTCTTGGTCATGAAGTTTCCGTTACTTGCAGTGTCGAGTGAGAATCGACATTTCCTATCTATCCCTCTATAGAAGATGTTCCATAGGTTTCCTTCTGAAAAACAATGGTTCGGGCATTCTCTTGTGTAATCCTTGAAGCGCTCCAATGCTTCATGAAATGGCTCCACTGGCCCTTGTTGAAAGCTAGAAATCTTTTCCTTTAACAAATTCGCCCTTTGCTTAGTGAAAAAGTGTCCTAGGAATGCTCCTTTGTATTCCTTCCAAGTTGTGATGGACTGAGCTGGAAGGGATTTTACCCATCTCATGGCTTTCCCTTTGAGTGTGAAGGAGAAAAGTTTGCATTTCAAATAATCCTTGGGAGCTCCATCCGCACTAATGGTCCCACATATTTCTTCAAATGCATCAATGTGCTCTAAAGGATTCTCCTCTGTTAATCCTTGGAATTGGTTTTGCTTTACCAAAACAATTACTTCCGGTGAGATCTCATAATCCCTTCCTTCCGGGATTAGCGGATGAATAGGATTTCGGCTTAAAAGCAATGTAGGGGCCGAGTCAAAATCCCCCATAGTTTCTTTGTCCAGGCGCACGGGTATGCTATCACCGAGTGTATTCAGCGGTGGATCCTGCGGTTGTCTAAACATCATGGCTGCTGCGGCAGCGTTTTCATCTTCTGAATGACTTTCCGAGTCACTCATCTCAAGGTCTTCTGCTCAGATTTTTCACCTGAAATACACAAAGGGAATGTTTTTAAATGTAATGAAAGAAAAACTGAAAATTAAATTTGCGAGTACTGAAATTAAAAATCCTAGGCTAGATCAGTTTTGAGAACTTGTAGGCAGCTGTAATGCTCCCCGGCAACGGCGCCAAAAAGTTTGATGCGGGATAAGCTTTTCCCAATTTCTATCCCTTTTCTGCAAGTGCACAGATCGAGAGTAGTAACGGGTTTATCGAACACAAGGAGCAGAGAGATGCACTACAAGTTATATAATTCCAATTTAGCTAGGACAAGATAAGGGTTTTGGTTGTGATTGGTAAAATAGCTAACTAAACTAATTGAATGCGATGTAAAAACGGTAAAAGATCAAGGTATGAAAGCGCTAGGCAATGGGAGACTCGCAGAGATTCATGATTACTAGGTTAAATCAACTTATTAGGGGGTTTAATTTGGGTGCCGTCTAGAACTCAAAACACAGATGTAAAATCATTCCACTTCCGTGGCTCCGACCTCTTTGTTAACTAACCTAATCGCTAATCTTTCGGAATGTCCTTAGATTGTTAAACAAGCTTTAATTCGTTCAAGTCTCAATTGTTCACAACCCCGCATAGATCAACTTCCGCAGTCTATGAGGTGTTGCCCACTGATGGGGATTAAACTTTTCCCAATTTCTACCCCTTTTCTGCAAGTGCACAGATCGAGAGTAGCAACGGGTATATCGAACACAAGGACCAGTTAGTACACTACAAGGTATGAGATCGAGATTTAGCTAGGAAAGCAATATGAGTTTGGTTGTTGTCACGTTGAAAGCAAGTAAAGAAAGCAAGTAAACAAAGCAAATAGAGTTGTAAATCAATGGATGGAAAGCGCTAAGCAATAGGATAATCTCGGGATGAGTGATTCAAGCAAGCAAGTTCGATTTGTTAGGGATTTAAGAATGTGTACCACCTAGAACTCAAGACACTAATTTAGATCTTTCCACTTCCGTGGCTCCGACCCCTATGTTGATCTATCTAATCGCTAAACTTTTGGTATGTCCTTAGATATTCAAACAAGCATTAATTCGATCGAGTCTCAATTGTTCACAACCTCTAGTAAATCAACTTCCGCAGTCTAAGAGAGAGTTGCCCACCAAATACTAGTTCAGGCGAATGATTCATCACTTCCGTGGCTCAAATCTACCTAGGATCATATGTTGATTGGCCAGATCAACACCAAGCAATGAACACAAGCAAAGGTGAAGAGTTTATGTAAACCCTAATTCTAGATATCGATTATCAAGCAAGCATGAACACTATCCTTTGATTTCCTATCACTTAACAAGGTAACTACTCAGACATAGAGAAGGAAATCGAATTCATGTTCATAAGAACAGAGATCCGAGATCCTCTCTTGAAGGAGACAATGAAAGAAAGCAAAAACTATAAGAACTTTTATTGAATAATATTTTGTATCTCTATGTGTGGCTCTCTTCTTTTACAAGGCTAAAAAGATGTATTTATAATGCTTCAGAACTTGAAGGGCGGCTTGACCTAGGTCTTGGTCGAAATATAAGAGGCGGTGTAAGTTTGGGCTTGAAAACGTGCAAAACGGGCTTCGGAAACGAGCCGGGTCGAGCGAGGCGTGTCGCGGTCGAGCGGGGCGGTCGACCGGTCGGTCGGGCTGGTGCTCGGGTCGTGCTGGCGGTCGGACGGTCGGACGGGATGATGGTCGGGCGCGCACGGGATGGTGAAAGGAGGTCGGGTCGGACGGGAGCCTTGGAGGCCCTGTCCGACCGGCTCGGTCGACCGGATGGGTCGTGGAGTTGGAGGAAGGTTGGGTCGGACGGGAGCCTTGGAGGCCCTGTCCGACCGGCTCGGTCGACCGGTGTTCTCCTGCGGTTAAGGACGGTCGGGTCGGACGGGAGCCTTGGAGGCCCTGTCCGACCGGTTCGGTCGAGCGGATGGTGTAGACGTCCGGTTTTCGGCTGATTTGACACTCTTCACGAAAACGATCATATCTCCCATTCTACGTGGCCAAATTGCATGATTCCAATTGCGTTGTAAAGCTAACTCATGTAGGCATCGCGGCGAACTGTTTTGGGTGAAATCCATTGAGTAGAATGTTTTTGGGGCTCCTCCAAAGTAAATGATAGTGCATGAAGCTGCTTTGAGGACCTTTGCCTTTGTTTTGCTCCAAATTGCATCTTTTGACCTGAAATGACTCTTGGCACTATATATGCATAAAAACTACCTTTTAAAAGCAAAAAGCCACGATAAAACCATGCATAAAGTATATAAAAACGATGTAAAAAGGGTGTAAAATAGAGGTATATCAACTCCCCCAGACTTAGATCTTTGCTTGTCCCCAAGCAAATAGAATCCAAATCGGAGAAAGAGGTTTGAAAACATGAAAACTCACTTATCCTTTGGCACTTGTATCTTCCATTGCTCTGCTTTCACTTGGAGCAAAACTAACTTTGAATCTAGCCTTCCCGTAATGACCTTGAGCTTAGCGAACCATACCGGACCCAACAAATCTCATCCAGCACTCCAAACTTTCCATTGTCAACTCCTTACAGTATTTAAAGCGTGCGGTCTTTACCAAGGGAGTATTGATCACAGAGCATTGACTCTTACCCATCCAAGTGTTTGCCAAGACAGTCCTTTTTAGCACATCCAGTTCCATTCCTCTCTCTTTCTCTCTTTTCTTTTGAAGGATCGATCTTTCCCTACTTTTCTAGGGTATCATTTTATTTTTTTTCTATCGATCCTTCTTCCCTTTGAATATTTTTCTTTTCTGGGAATATCATAGGATAGGCTTTTGCTTTTCCTTGTTTGAGTAGGTCTCCATAAGACAAGAAGGTGCAGACGTATGCATTCCTCTTGCTTACACGTTTTCCTTGTGCTTAAAAGCTTTTGATTTTCATTTTGCAGATGAGAGAGAGGTGGACTGTATCTTTGGTGGACATGTCTCAACTAGACCGGGATGAGGAATCGGCTAATATGTATCTCAAGCCCCTTGACAAGAAAAATTAAAAGTTCAATTAGGTGGTGGAGTTGACTTTAGATTGTCCGGGTACCTTAGAAATCTTGCCAAATCAGTAGGTCGATCCACCCTCAGTGGTTCCGTTGGGCATTGTTCGGTGTCAATATTCGCCTTTGTGATCACAAGAGCTTTGGCATGCTAATGGTAAGCTCCTAGGATAGATCATAGTTTCCTAACTTATTTTGACTCAATAAAACAGAAGTTTTGAAAAAGGTTGATAAGAGAAATAGATATAAGATGAAGACAAGACATGAACAAACGCATTAGTACCGACAATCCCCCCAGACTTAACTTGCACCGTCCCGGTGAAAGCAAATCCGATTAAGGGAGGTAAAAGAAAGAGGTAATAAGGCGTTTGTGAATTAGAGGAAAGATGTAACCTGATATGGTATTAGAAATCGAAGAATGGTGTGATGGATGATATGTCCAGCGACTATGTTGCTCCATAATGTGGATGAGATCCCGGCTTAGATGGTCAAATGCTGTTGCGCACCAGCAATGAGTTTAAAGGGCCGCCTGAGTGTAGGTGAAGTAGGATCATCATGTGGTAGAACAGTAAGTAGGCGTGGGATGTGATGCGGTATGGGATGAAAGTGTGGTGGAATGATGGTGGTAATGATATGCAAATTAGGTGGGATGGTATGCGAATGAGGTGGGATAGTATGCAGGTGAGGTGGAATGGTATGCAAGTGAGTTGGGATGGTATGCAAGTGAGGTGGGATGGTATGCAAGTGAGGTGGGATGGTATGCAAGTGAGGTGGAATGGTATGTAGGTGAGTTGGGATGGTGGGCCGGCAAGAGGGGACTCGGTCGATCGGGCGAGGCACCGGTCGACCGTCTTGGTCGATCCGACCATGGTGAATGCTGCATTCTTCTTTCCTTAGGTTTCTTCCTGCTTCTTTCATGCTGGATTCTCAAATTTCTGTATCCAAAACTTCAAAACAAAACTATTAAATGAAAACAAAGATTTAAAAGGGATAGAAAAGACCTTATGGGTTGCCTCCCATACAGCGCTTGTTTATGGTCTTTAGCTTGACCGTTTGGCTCTTCTAAGAAGAAGTGGAAGGACATGGCCTGAGACAGAGCCTTTTTGTGCTTGTCCCATCACGTCCTTGTTGATAATCAGGTGGTTCATGAGGAGATATGAACCGAGAATGCTTGGTAGGAGTGAAAACGGGGACGGCATCATAGAAAACAGATTTGTTGACATTGGCAAGAGAGATGCGGCGGTTTGGCCAATCCATAATGGCGCCAGCAGTTGCCAAGAATGATCTTCCGAGTATAATAGGCATGTCACTTCCTCCTTTGATATTCATGATATGAAAGTCCACCGGTATCTTTGTATCTCCAATTTCGAGCAAGATATCATAAACAACACCTCTAGGTGGTGCAATGGTGAGATCAGCAAGTCCAATGCTGATTTGTGACGGTTGTAGGCGTGTGATCCCAAGGAGTTTGGCAGTGTGTGTGGGCATAAGGTTTATGCATGAACCAGAATCACAAATGTAGCTATCAAAGTATCTTCCATTGATTGTGCAGGGTATGGTAAACTGTCCTGGATCTTCTATCTTGTAGAGGGTTCGGAAAGATGGTTGCTTCTTAGCTTTCTCAAATAGCTCCTGAATCTCTTCTGGGGTCTCTTTGCAGTTGTGGAAGAAGTTGGTGAGTGGGTGGTTCTTCCAGGCCTCATGAAAGGTCATGCTGGCGGGTAGTGTTTGGACAAAGCGG
Organism: Erythrophleum ivorense; assembly: GCA_026724425.1. Taxonomy (NCBI): domain Eukaryota; kingdom Viridiplantae; phylum Streptophyta; class Magnoliopsida; order Fabales; family Fabaceae; genus Erythrophleum; species Erythrophleum ivorense. Next base: position 7,734,357 of record JAIUCV010000066.1, on the reverse strand, counting down.
TTGAATTCAGCTAGCTTCTCTCGGGAGATGGGGTTGCTGTACCACTTGGGAGGAGGTGTGGAGGGCGGAGATGGGGGTAGGGTTGCTGCATAAGATGACATAGAGAGGCGGGCTCGCCGAAAGAGTTGCTTAATCTCATCCTTGGTTTCTTTGCTACTAAAGAAAAATTCAACCAAATCGTGGTTGTTCCAAGCTTCTTCAAAGGGGACATAGAATGGTATGGACTTCACCTTCTTGTTAAATTCCTTGAGCTTCTCTGGGCTTATCTTAGTAGGGTCAATGGGTTCATATTGGAATGAATTCTCTGGTTCATCCAAGGTGATTCTCTTTCTTAAAATGCCGGTGATTCTAGGAAGGGCGAGTATGCGAGCTGGAGGTGGAGAGAATCGCGGGTCAGATTGTTGTGGACTGGTTTCACTTCCTTTAGAGCTTGCATTGCTGTTAAAACTCTGTTTGTCTTCTTCATCATCTTCATAGTCTTCCTCATACTCTTGATCTTCTTCTTCTTTCTTTACAAGATGTGATGAGTTTTCCTTGGAGATTGCTGTGATGACATTGCAAGGGAAAGGAGGTGGTTTGGGTGTGGGGCTTCTTTCTCTTTGGTTTTTAGAGAAAAGAGATCCTTCTACAACTGACAGCCGGTTATAGATGATTCCAAGATGTTTGCAATTATCATCATTGAAGCTATGGGCATCAATGCTCTTGCTAAGTAACTCGTGGTGTTTTGCAACAACATCTAGCTTGACAAGGTTGAGTGATCGATCATGGTCTTCCTTGAGTTGCTTGATATCTTTGTCAAGCTTGATAACTTGGTTAAAAAGAACATCCATCGTTTCTCCAAGGGTGAGATGAACATATTCGATCTTCTTCTCCATCTCTCTTGTACTTGTGACTTGATAGTCAAGGTACTCTTGTAGCATCTCTTCAAGCTTGGTTAGGTGTGGGTTGTGGGGTAATCCTTCTGTGGCTTGGGGCAGCTGCTCAATGTGCGGTGGAGGTTGGTGGTTTCTATAGGGCGGGTGGTAGGGTTTGAGTAGTGGCACATAGGGTTGTCCACGGGCAAACTTGTTGAGGAAAGCTTCCTTGTATCTTCTCCATGTCTTGAAATCGTGTTGGGCAGAAAATCTAACCCATTCTTGAGCTCGGCCAGCTAGGGATGTTTGGAACAAGCTGATCTTCTTTGGGTTCTCTCCCAAACCATAGTAATCACATAGATTTTCGAAATTCTCAACATGTTCTTGAGCACACTCCGATATGAAGTCATGGAAAGGATCTCTTACTACATACTTGATCAGGTCGCCATTGATGGGCTCCGGTGGTAAAGAGGCATCATCTTCTTCTTCATAGGATTGGTTGTGGTGAGGGTAAGAGTTTTGGTTATACTTGGATTTGAAAGGTGGGTTCCTGCTGAACCTCTTCAAGAAAGCTTCTCTGCAGTCTAACCAAGTGTTGATCTGAAAAGGGGGAGAGTATTGCGCCCACTCAAGAGCTCTCCCAGCTAAGGACATGCTGAATAGCATTAGTTTCTTCTCAAAATCGAAAACTCCATAAGAATCACAAAGACCTTCAAAGTGATCAATGTGTTCTAGTGCATGCTCATTGTAGAGATCATGGAATTTGTCTCTCTTCACAAACTCAATCAGCTCCGGATCTATTTCTTCTTCTAGTGAGGCTAGAAGGTGTTCTTCTCTTTCATAGTAGGCTTGGCTAGACGTCTCCAGTTCGGCCGCATTAGGGTAGGGGAGAAGGTTTTTCTTTGTCTTCAAGGGTGCTAGTCCGTGATGACTATTGCGAGAATCCCATGAAGGTGAAATAGCTGGAGGGTTTGACATCCTCTTCTCTGTTGGACTGTCTCTAGGAAGAGATATGTGGCGTATAGGAATCGCCATTATAGGACTAGGATTTCTCAAATCCTCTTCCATCTAGGAGAAAAACTTAAAACCTGAAAAATCAAAAACAAAAAAAGGAAAAACAAGATTAAATAACTAAAAACAGGAAAAACCTAGACTAGATCTCTTTCAAGAACTTGTAGGCACGATAATGGTCCCCGGCAACGGCGCCAAAAAGCTTGATGGGGATTAAACTTTTCCCAATTTCTACCCCTTTTCTGCAAGTGCACAGATCGAGAGTAGCAACGGGTATATCGAACACAAGGACCAGTTAGTACACTACAAGGTATGAGATCGAGATTTAGCTAGGAAAGCAATATGAGTTTGGTTGTTGTCACGTTGAAAGCAAGTAAAGAAAGCAAGTAAACAAAGCAAATAGAGTTGTAAATCAATGGATGGAAAGCGCTAAGCAATAGGATAATCTCGGGATGAGTGATTCAAGCAAGCAAGTTCGATTTGTTAGGGATTTAAGAATGTGTACCACCTAGAACTCAAGACACTAATTTAGATCTTTCCACTTCCGTGGCTCCGACCCCTATGTTGATCTATCTAATCGCTAAACTTTTGGTATGTCCTTAGATATTCAAACAAGCATTAATTCGATCGAGTCTCAATTGTTCACAACCTCTAGTAAATCAACTTCCGCAGTCTAAGAGAGAGTTGCCCACCAAATACTAGTTCAGGCGAATGATTCATCACTTCCGTGGCTCAAATCTACCTAGGATCATATGTTGATTGGCCAGATCAACACCAAGCAATGAACACAAGCAAAGGTGCACTACAAAAAAAAAGGGCATTGATAGCACATTAGGATAGCACGAATTTTACAACTGCTATCAAATGTAAAGTTGGGATTTTGGTTCATATGTAATAGCGTTGAATAAGCGCTAAGTAAAAAAATCAATGAGCGGGAAGCTAAAATGACTAAAGCCGCCAACACTTAGAAAAAATTATTCCTTTTCCGCCAAAACAAATTGGCTTTCCCCCTTTCCACCAAACTCGATTACCAGGCCAAACAAAAAACGAAATTCTCGATTCCAACCTACGAACCTCCCGCTGCCACTATCAAACCTTGTCGCCGCTGCCATCTACGAACCTCGCCGCTGCCAGTTATCACCGCTGCCAGTTATCGCCGCTGCCAGTTATTGCTATTTTGCTTATCTCTGTCATATACGTTTATCGGAATCGAAGGTACTTCATTGGAGCTTTTAATTCGTTCCTTCAAGCTTTTATCCCTCAATACTTTGTCGATTTCCCCCAATACTTTTCATCATATATACGATTTTAGGGTTCACTTGCATCGAATTGTCCAGATTTGATTTCTTCAGATTTTGCATGTGCATTCGTTTCTTATCTTTGTTGGATTTCTTTTACATCTACACCGAGACTGAATATTGGCTTCTATATTACATTCGTTTCTTACCTCGGTTATTTTAGACTCTATAAACATTAGCTTCTACTCGGTTCTGTTCTTTTCTGAAATACATCTAATCAGACTTCTTATGTTCAATGAATCAAATTTGAAAGTAAAGTAATATGGTTTCGGTTATTTTTTGCGAGTAATGGTGATAGGAGAATCAGATTTGGCTAAGCATCACTTCTCCAAATTGCAGGACAGGTTAGTCATATCTATTGTCTCATATGTAATTATTGGTCACGATTCATATTGCCTGCGCATACATTACGATTGGTTTACTTAGTGCATTAGACAGGTCATGATTCATATTGTCTGTGCAACCATGATTCATATTGTTCATGGTTTATATGATTGTGTGCTAGTTTTATGATGTGGCAATGAGTTTACGGTACTTGTGTTGCGTTACATATTTCTGTGAGTGCATTGTTGAACTAAAATATTTTTATTAAGGTTTATAACATAAAATGCTGGACAAGAGATGGGTGACACTTTGCAGGTATGGAATTTAATTAAACTTGGTAGTTTCAGTTGGTGTCGTTAGAGTTAAGAGTTTTTATTCTTCTGGGTTTTCTGTATTGAAGAGCTGATTCGGCTTATGAGAGAGGTGCTTGGAATTTTGTACGGTCTGTGGCTGCAAATTTAGGAGAGAGTGATGTGATAGTCTGTCCTTGTATAGACTGCCGTAATGTGGACCGTCACTCAATGAGTGATGTAGTCGCTCATCTTGTGACAAGGGGAATGGATGAGGCTTACAAGCATTTTCCTGATTGGTATCATCATGGAGAAGTAAACTCAGAGTCTACAAGAGGAGGAGAAACACGTCAGTGGAATGAGGAGATTGTTGGGCTGTTTAGAGCTGTTGAGCATTTAAATGATGAGTATGGACTTTCGGATGAATTAGGTGATATTGCAGAGGGACAAGATAGGAAAGAAGATGAGTTCTTAGCGAAGCTAGCAGATGCAGAAACACCGTTATATCCTAGATGCGTGAACCATAGCAAGTTATCAGCTATAGTCTCGCTATTTAGACTTAAGACACAAAATGGCTGGTCTGACAAGAGCTTTAATGATCTTTTGGAGACGTTGCCTGAAATGTTACCGGAGGACAATGTGCTCCATACCTCATTGTACGAAGTGAAGAAGTTTCTGAAATCATTTGACATGGGATATGAGAAGATTCATGCGTGTGTAAATGATTGCTGCTTATTCAGAAAGAAGTACAAGAAGCTCGACAACTGTCCTAAATGCAATGCTTCGCGATGGAAGACTAATATGCACACGAGAGAAGTCAAGAAAGGTGTCCCACAGAAAGTTCTTAGGTATTTTCCTATCATTCCTAGGCTGAAGAGAATGTTTAGGTCAGAAGAAATGGCCAAAAACTTGAGGTGGCACTTTAGTAATAAGAGCAGCGATGGAAGACTCCGTCATCCTGTAGATTCTGTGACGTGGGATCAAATGAATCACAAATATCCTTCTTTTGCTGCTGAAGAAAGGAACATACGACTAGGGCTTTCGACAGACGGTTTCAATCCGTTCAACATGAAGAATACTATGTATAGTTGCTGGCCTGTTCTGATGGTTAATTATAATTTGCCTCCTGATTTGTGTATGAAGAAAGAGAACATCATGCTCACACTGCTTATTTAATAATATGTTGCAATAATTGAATGCAGGCGAGATTTGAGCTTCATGAACCCTACCAGAAGAATTACGTGATGAAGCAGATGGGTTGTTTGTTGAGGTCATCGAAATCAAGAATAGTGAAGAAGATTAGAGAAACTTGTATGACGAACCAGCAGAGGATGAATTTGCGACCAAAGAATGTCTCACCAACAGAGTGGCGTAAATTTGTGAAGCTCAAGACTAGCCCATCCTTCAAGGTATGGACTCTTATAGTCTTATAAATCATATAAATCATATAAATCATTATATATTGGTTTTAGTGGACTCTTATAGTCTTATTGGTATTTTTTGTAAGGATGTGAGCGATAAATACAAGCAGAAAAGGAGCAAACAAATTCCCCATACTTGTAGCCGCAAAGGAATGGTCAGGCTTGCAGAAGATATGGTATAGTGGAGAACCATTTGAGTCGTCGTTGATTATGTTACACTGCTATAACCTTGAAAATTGATTTGCTGTTTTGAATGGTGTGTTGTGTATACACAGAAAAAAGATAGTGGAGAACCATCTGAAGTGAGTAGATTGAAGGTATGGGTCAAGTCACGCACTAAGAAGGATGGTACACCAGTAAATACAGATGCAGCTGATAAATTTGTAAGCTTCAATGAACTACTACTTCTTTTAATTCTCTGTTATGCGTAAGGGTTTGTCTTAATTTCATGTTATGCTTATTTAATTGTACAGAAGAAAGCAGCTGAGCTGATCGAATCTCCCTCAGATTCAACAAATCCGAAAGAAGATCTTCTTTCGCAGCTGCTAGGACCTGATAATCCAGGACGGCTGAGGGCAATGGGTAGAAATATGAGCATGTCAAAGTTTGCTTGTTTCAGCGTCAACAACAAAGCCATGGCTGAGATGCAGGAGAAGCAATCTCATTTACTTGATAAAGTAAATGAGCTGCAAGAAGAACTTGCAAAATTCAAAAACCAAGTAAGCCTATACTTTTAATGTTATCAATATTAAACATTAGTTGAAAAATGAACATATTGCAATTTGATTTTTTATCTTTTATACAGAGGACAGAACCAGAAGTTGGTGAAAACTCAGCAGTTGCTATAGTAAGTTAGCAAGATCATCCACATTTATACATATATATATATATATATATATATATATATATATATATATATATATATATATATATATCATTTCGAAACTCTGACATATTTTGAAATCAAAAATTTGTAGAGTGTCAACAAAAAATCACAACCTAAATGTATGTTGATTGATTGGTGTGGAAATGATGACAACGTTGCGGAGGGGCGTCTATTTTCATCTGATCCGAATGATTTTATCAATGACATTCCCTTAGGCCCTAATGCTGTTAAAGTATTGGTTGAAATTGCATCTAAACCAAGTGCATTTCTTTGGAGACCTGCACCTGAGATGTTCACTATTGAGGAAGCAGTAGGTAAATTAATCGCCTGGCCTGCCACTAACTATGTTCTTTTAGACCAAGCAGAAGACATTGCGAATGAGGTAAACTTTCTTACATTAAAACTTATATAGTTTTGAACTTCCTATGTTGGAATTTGATTCAATATTTTCTGCGAATGATAGGGCATCACGGCTAATGCTTCAAACAAATGCAAACTTATTGACTGGTCCGGGTCAGATGAGGTGGTTGGAGAAGGTTGTTGGGAGTCAAATGACCCAAAAACATTAATTAATGGTCTTCCTCTTGGACCAAATGCAGTAAAAGTTTATGTGGAGGTGGTACATGTACCAGATACATTTCTTTGGAGGCCTTCAGCTGAAATGACATACCTTGAGGATTCTTTGATGTCTTATGTGTCATGGCCTGAGAATAGAGTAGTCAGTCAAGGTAGAACTGATTCAACATCGCAGGTTCGGAAAACCGCATCATCTGATAAAACTGCATCTAGGAAGACAGCAAGTGCAAAACCTGCGTCAATAAGTTCAAGAACTCCTGCAAGAGAAGACCGCCAATCGCCACCACCAAGTCCAAAAGCTCCTGTGAAGAGTTCTCAGCCACCTACACAGTCCCCACTTCGAAGATCTCCGGTAATTTAATTTGATATGGTATCAACTTTATCTTGGCTATTCATTAGATTGTAAGAAAATGGTTTATGTTGTGAATTTTTACAGCGTGTCATTCAAGATAAGATTGCCAAAGAGAATCGTAAGTGTAAGTTGATGGGCGTTAATGGGGATAACCGTGTGGTCGCTGAAGGTCGTTGGGCTTCAAATAACCCAGACCAAGCTGTGCATTTTGTTACCTTGGGTCCTAATGCTGTTAGAGTTTGGGTCGACGTGGTGAAAGTGAGTGATGCAGCAGTTTGGAGGCCGTGTTCCGAGATCGAGTGTATGGAAGATGCAATTGGTACATCCATTGCGTGGCCAGAAGACAAAGTGATCTTGTGTTGAAGGACTTATGAGGTTCGGCCTAGTACTTGTATGATTTATTTGAAATTTTAAGACTTATGTTATGTAGTGAGGGAGTACTCACATTAATTAGTATGTTGGCCTACACTTCAGACTTATGTGTTTTTTATATATGTCGTTGGTTTGAGACTGGATTGAGAACATGTTTTTATGTAAATCATGTTTCTAAAAAACACATCCATTCTTGTAATACTACTAACATGACATATAATTTGTGCTATAAAAGGGTATTATCGCATATTTGGAAATTGCTATAAAAACATTTATCATAGCGTGTAAAATAAGCTATGACAAACTATAGTACAGCATAATAAGAACGCTAACATAGTTAGTGCAATATTATAACGAGGACAAAAAGTGCTATATTATGTCTGCAGTCTACCACAGCAGGTATAAAACTTCGCTATCATATGTGTATACCTTATCATAGCAAATCTAGATAAACGCTATAATATTTGGATAACCTACCATAGCATGCTATCATTAGCGCTATAGTATGTCGTAACCTACCATAGCTGTCGATGAAATAGCGTTTTTAGTAACGCTATAATACACTAATCATAGCGCTTAAAGTGAGCTGCAGATGTAACTTTTTCTTGTAGTGGTGAAGAGTTTATGTAAACCCTAATTCTAGATATCGATTATCAAGCAAGCATGAACACTATCCTTTGATTTCCTATCACTTAACAAGGTAACTACTCAGACATAGAGAAGGAAATCGAATTCATGTTCATAAGAACAGAGATCCGAGATCCTCTCTTGAAGGAGACAATGAAAGAAAGCAAAAACTATAAGAACTTTTATTGAATAATATTTTGTATCTCTATGTGTGGCTCTCTTCTTTTACAAGGCTAAAAAGATGTATTTATAATGCTTCAGAACTTGAAGGGCGGCTTGACCTAGGTCTTGGTCGAAATATAAGAGGCGGTGTAAGTTTGGGCTTGAAAACGTGCAAAACGGGCTTCGGAAACGAGCCGGGTCGAGCGAGGCGTGTCGCGGTCGAGCGGGGCGGTCGACCGGTCGGTCGGGCTGGTGCTCGGGTCGTGCTGGCGGTCGGACGGTCGGACGGGATGATGGTCGGGCGCGCACGGGATGGTGAAAGGAGGTCGGGTCGGACGGGAGCCTTGGAGGCCCTGTCCGACCGGCTCGGTCGACCGGATGGGTCGTGGAGTTGGAGGAAGGTTGGGTCGGACGGGAGCCTTGGAGGCCCTGTCCGACCGGCTCGGTCGACCGGTGTTCTCCTGCGGTTAAGGACGGTCGGGTCGGACGGGAGCCTTGGAGGCCCTGTCCGACCGGTTCGGTCGAGCGGATGGTGTAGACGTCCGGTTTTCGGCTGATTTGACACTCTTCACGAAAACGATCATATCTCCCATTCTACGTGGCCAAATTGCATGATTCCAATTGCGTTGTAAAGCTAACTCATGTAGGCATCGCGGCGAACTGGTTTGGGTGAAATCCATTGAGTAGAATGTTTTTGGGGCTCCTCCAAAGTAAATGATAGTGCATGAAGCTGCTTTGAGGACCTTTGCCTTTGTTTTGCTCCAAATTGCATCTTTTGACCTGAAATGACTCTTGGCACTATATATGCATAAAAACTACCTTTTAAAAGCAAAAAGCCACGATAAAACTATGCATAAAGTATATAAAAACGATGTAAAAACGGTGTAAAATAGAGGTATATCACCCACCAAATACTAGTTCAGGCGAATGATACAGCACTTCCGTGGCTCAAGTCTACCTAAGATCTGATGCTAGTTGATCAGAAAAGCATGCAGCAATAAGATCAAGCAAAGGTGAAGACCTATAATGATGAACCCCTAATTTGATTTAGAACCCTAACAATGCATGAACTCTTTGATTAACCCACGACCTAACAAGTGAATTACTCAGACATAATCAAAGTAACAACACAGAAAGATGATGAAGAAAGCATAAATATAGAACAAAGGTTCAGAAAACTTCTCCAAATTGTGGTAAGGAGGAGAGATCCTCTCCTTGAAATCTCTAAGAACAAAAGTAGATCTATTAAACTCTAATACAATGTGGCTCTATTGTTCTCTCCTTTCTAAAGAGGCTTAAAAGGTGTATTTATAGTGCTAGGTCTTCCAGGGGTCGAGATTAGGTAAACGGGCCGAGTAAACCGTGAAAACGCGCAAAACGGGCCTTAGTCGGCTAAGGCGGGTCGAGCGGGACGGCGGCGGTCGAGCGGGGCGGTCGACCGGTCGGTCGGGCTGCTGCTCGGGTCGAGCTGGGGGTCGAACGGTCGCACGGGATGATGGTCGGGTCGAGCTGGCGCGCACGGGATGGCGAAAAGAGGTCGGGTCGGACGAGAGCCTTGGAGGCCCTGTCCGACCGGTTCGGTCGACCGGATCGTGAAGGAAGGTCGGGTCGGACGGGAGCCTTGGAGGCCCTGTCCGACCGGCTCGGTCGAGCGGCTGGTGTAGACGTCCGGTTTTTGGCTGATTTGACACTCTTCACTAAAATGATAATATCTTCCATTCTACACGTCCAAATTGCATGATTCCAATTGCGTTGGAAAGCTAACTCATGTAGGCATCGCGGCAAACTGGTTTTGGTGAGATCCATTGAGTAGAATATTTTTGGGGCTCTTTTAAAGTTGATGCTGTGTCGTGGAGCGGCGTAAAGTCCAAATCCTGTGGTTTTGCTCCAAAATGCATCTTTCGACCTGTTTAGACTCTTAGTACTATAAATCCACAAAAACTACCTTTTTAGATCGAAAAGCCTTTAAAAACCTTATAAAAAGCATAGTAAAACCATATAAAAAGGGTACAAAATAGAGGTATATCACGAACCCATTGGAAATCAACCCACGGCAATGGAGATAGACGACAACGCAAAGTATGGGTGCGACCAGGACTGGCTGGGTCCGATCCGCCTCTACATAGCAGATGGTGAGGTCCCGGCAGACAAATGGGCGGCTCGCAAACTGAAAGCTCAAGCGGCTCGTTATATTCTGATCAGAGACGCCGTGTTCAGATGGAGGCTATCAGGCCCATTACTCAACTGCGTGGAAGGAAAAGACGGGCGAAAAATTATGGAAGAAGTCCACAGCGGCTCGTGTGGAAATCACTCTGGTGGGCGAACCTTGAAGTGCATTTTCCAGGAGTACGCCGATGGTTGTTACCAGAACAAGCAGACTGCAACCATATGATGATGCTGGACGAGCTGGATTTGATCAACGAACGGCGTGACCAAGCACTTATCAGGATCCAGAACTATCAGCAATCCGCGGCTAAGTACTACAACTCTAATGTCCGAGCCAGGAGATTCAGAACAGGAGACCTAGTTCTCAGAAAAGTGTTCCAAAACACCGCAGAGAGAAACGCTGGAAAGCTGGGTGCGAGTTGGGAAGGTCCTTACAAGATCACCGAAACAGTTCGCCCGGGAGCTTATCGGCTCGAAAGCATGGCTGGCGAAGCAATACCGAAGCCATGGAACGTTATGCATCTCAAGAAGTACTACCAATAAGGCGCGAGGCGCCATCACCTAGAACTACGCGTGACTTGATCCCCGCGAGGGGTACGTAGGCAGTTCACTTTCGAGTGGATTCAGTTGCCCCCCCTCAAAAAAAGGGGGGGGAGTGGGGTACGTGGTTATACACTCCCATTCAAATGCAACACGGTTCGCCGTTAAACGCATTCTATCTTCGCTAACACGGTTTACCGTTAACGCACCCTCAAAATCCTTGTAACACGGTTCGCCGTTAACATAAGTCGAACGGTGAACTTTCCGTCTGTAACGCGGCTCGCCGCTAAACACAACGATGAATAAAATTCACACATCAATTCTCTTAAACAGTTCGCTGTTAACATCTCGATAAAAACTCATAAACTGCCCCGAGCCGAATGTTGTTGGCCGTAACATTCGATCATCTCAAACATCTTATTACACTCTCACGCGCGCGCTATACAAATATGATCACCATCGTTTATTTCGACCCGTTAATCACTAATAGATGAGGACACGGCAAAAACTGGAATAAATCGATCAGAAACCCAACATAAACGCTTCGCAGCAATGTTGGTCTAATTTAATTCGTCGCTATTTCGACCCGCGGCTTTCTGATTGAGTTGTCCGCTGCAAAAACCGAAATAAGTTGACAAAAACCCAACATAAACGCTCCGTAGCAACGTTGGTCTAATTTGTTATCATTATTCCAAATCGCAGCTCGCAAAACGATGGGTTCGCGGTAAACGGGGGTAAGTTGACCAAGCCCAATATATTAAACATTTCGTGGAAAACATTGGTATAATACTAAGACGCCTCGCAGACATATTTGTTTCGACTGGCAAGCATTTCATCAAGCTAAATCGTTCGATCAGATAACGGTTCGATTAAATGTATCCTAAAAAGTCTGTGGATAAAGCCGTCCAGGCACTAAGTACAAAAACAAAATAAAAGCCATCAAGGCAGCATATGAAAACAAATTTTTTGAGAGTTTAGTTGGGGGTTTGGTTCGACGATTCTTGAACGTCGGGCACGGATTTCCCGGCAACATCCTCCGGCCTCGAAACCGCCTCGTCAACTTTATCAGGAACGCCCAGGACTTCGGCTGCGGCTTTCTCAGAAGCCTCCAGAGCTCGGCTGGATGCCTTCAGGATATCAGATGGGGCTTTCTCAACCAGACCTTCGGTTCTGGGAGGCAGTCCGCTAGCTTGAGCAGGATTTACTGGAACTTGGCTCATCGACTCCAGGGTCGCACCAACCGGCCTTATCTCGGGAATCACCACCGGTTCGACTCCACTCTGAAATACAAGGGACTCTCTATTAGTACCCCATTGATCGACAATACCGAGACCAAGTCGGTCAAGCCGAGTAACAGTTTCGTCTCTGAGGTGTACCTCGGGCGGCTGGACGGGATCCGGAAAGGGAACGAGCTGACCGATTACGTTGGCTAACAGGGCACTAGCCTCTTCAGCGACCCCAGGATCTGAATCAATAAGCGCCTGGAGATCAGCAAGCTCAATGTCGAGATCCGGCGGATCATCGCCTCGCATGTCGTTGATCAGTTCGACGTTGCCTTCGGCCTGAGCGATGCGCACGGCTCGTTCATGCACTTCCTGGAGTCTCGTCAACCCAGACTTGATCGACTCGAGGAGCTTGGCGTACCGGTTGTTCACTCGGCACTTCACTTTTCTAACCTCGGCCAGATAGTTGGCGTCCATGGCTCGCACTTTCTCGTTGAGTTCGCAGATTTTACCATGAAGAGCTTTCATTTTGATGGCATCATCAACGTTTTTGCCGGCCATCTTAGCTGCAGCCTCCCGGTGCTTGATTGATTCGGCCCGCTCCTTGGCCAACTCAGCCTCGAGCTTGGCCGCCTTCTCCTCGGCTTGTTTGGTCTCTATGGCACGCGCCTTCGATTCGAGTTCATGCAATCTCTTCAGATTGTTGGCATGCTTCTAAAGCTCTTCGAGAGCGGCTTGACCCGAGCGAGCCCTGTTTTCATAGCCTTCGACGACCCTGTTGAAAGACTCCGAAAACTAAAATAGAAACGAAAAGCAATTGTGTATATATACGGAAACCTTCCTCGCAGAATAAGCGAACGGAAAGAGAACTTACCAAATAAAGACGAGAAGTCGCCTCTTCATACGCTTCCCTCTCCAAAAGCGTATTGGGAGGAGGAAGGCGAACCCCGGGGGTACTCTTGACGAGATAGTTCGCCACCTCGGTCCTCTGAAGAGAGCGGACCTGAGCAGGATCGACAAAGGAACCGGAAGGAGCATCCCCTTTGGTTTTCTTGGGCGCGCTCTCCTTAAGCCCCTCAACCGCGGCTCTCTTCTTGTTCATCACCTCAGACGGCTCGCTTGCCGACGGTTCGCCGGCAGGGTTAGAAGCTTTCTTCCGCCCCCGGTTAAGGACTAAGGCGTCCTGGTCCCTCGATGCGTTCGAGCGAGCCGGAGAAGGAGGTCTAGGAGAATTTTTCTTCTTCGAAGCCTTGTTTTTCGCCAAGGCTTCCTGGGCCAGCTTGACCGCCTTCCCAACTTCCGTAGGCGGCCTATCACCAGGACCTTTCTCCTCTGAGCGGGGTTGCATTACCCTCTTACCCTCGGTTTTCGAGGGTACAGCTTCACGACGAGCCACCGGATCGACTTCGAGACGAGCTTCCTTTTCTCGTCGTTCTTTGAGTAGCGCGCGTGCAGACTTTGGGGGCATTGTATTCAAGGGCTCGGGCCAATCGGGAGCTTCCTCGTCCGAACTGTCTGAGGAGTCGAATGAATCGTAGGCTTGTTCGCGCGCCTTCTCCACTCGTTCGAGAGTAAAGTCTCGTTCCCAATTAACTTGCAGCTCGCAAGAACGGTCGAGGAATTCGGAGAGATCCGGCGGGAATCGAAGCACCAATCGTCGATCTACAAAACAAGAAGACCGAGCAACGTTAGATGACGGTTCGCGAGAATTTGAAATAGTGATTTCTCTTCGGCTCGCACCGATTTCCTGCCAATTGTCCTTGATAAACTTCCTCCGCGTACTCCCAACCGAAGCTCCATTTATTGGGACGAAGAAAAAATATTTCTCCCAGCCATCATCTTTGTTGGGGAAGCCGTCGATGATCTTCCGATTCTTCTTATTGGAGATGTAATAGCGAAGCGACTTCCCGCTACGACGAAACTCCAAGAGATTCTGAAGGTGATGGATCCCGAGCAGAATGCCAATCTCATAGCTCAGGACGATCAGCCCAACCAGATGTCGCATGCCTCGTGGCAGAAGTTGACCGAGTGCGAGCCCGTATTTCCCTAGGAAATGAAGAATCAGGCTCGGGACGGGAAACCACAGAAAAGTCTGGTAAAAATAGCTTTCATATAGCGTCAAGCATCCAGGCGGTGGATCATCGGCTCTCTGATGGTTCGCTGGTAGGAGAAGCTCAACTTCTTCGGATATGTTGAAGTAACGGCGGAGCGATTCCAAAGATGTCTTGGTACAAAGCGTTGCTCCAGGAGGATTCCGAACTGACTTTTTCGAGGACCCCCTCGGGGCTCGCGTCGATTTGGCTCGCCTCTTTGCTCCCCGGGACGAACCGGCTCCAAATTGTGGCCGACTCGATACCTGAGCGAAAGGAGGTGCAAACGGTCTGAGAATGTCGCCGATCGCCCCGTCATCAAACGCCTGCTCAATTTTGATCACCTCCGAATCGTATATCGGATCTAGCGATAGTATGGCGCGACCCGATCGATCATGGGAAGGATCCGCTTCCGTACGAGGAAGAGTTGGCTCTCCCATAGCCCCTTCATCAACGTCAGTTGGCTCGCGTGCCTCGTTAGAACCATCACGCTGAGCAACCGGGGGCTCGCTCGTCAGTCGATCGATCTCAGCGTCCCCCGTAGACCGAACCGACTGACTTTTGACTTCTGATTGCGAGCCGCTAGAATCGTCGGATGTATCCGAAAACCAACGCCGACTCAAAGTCCCGGAATCGTTGGAATTGTATGAACGATCCTCAGAGTGATCTGCCTCAATGGAAGGGGTACGACTGCCTGAAGACATTCGGCTCGGAAGGAGATGGATCGGAAAGTTTGAAGATGTGCCGGAGAAAGGTCTTATCACGGCGGCGCAAACGAAGAACACGAAGAACTTTAAAAAAAAAAGAGGAGAGAAAGAGAGAACTACATTTTGCTCGGTCGAGGAGAGAGAGGCAGAATGAGAAAAATGAACCCCAAGGTCTCATATTTATAGAAGTTTTGGCGCGTGGGCGCGTCGGTTCGGGGAGATGAAACGGCGCGACCTAATCCACGTGCTGGCTCGGGAAGACGAAACGGCATGACCTAATTCCCGCCTAATCTCTAGGGCTTCTGTCGAAGACTAGTGGGCCCGGAGACGTTTCGGATTCTAAGCCCATATACCGATAAAGCAACTCAACATCATTTCATCAGAAGCAAATAGCGAGTCAAATATCTCGCGTCAAATATCGAGCGAAGCAACATTTGGCGAGCCATATCCAGAAGAATCAAATGACAATGCCTTCTCACTTTCAACTTTTAGCTCGTCACTCTTACACCTAAGACTAACGAGCTGGGGGCTAACTGTTGGGGTCGGATTCCACCCCAAGACATCGTCATTTGGATTGGGCAAATGGGGGAAGATCGAGCTGAACCGCACCAAACCGGGCCGAACCGGGCGTCAAACCGAAGGCCAGCCGGAAACTTCTCGATGATCCGAACTAACATCCGACGGAGCGATTCGAGCCGACGCCCATCAAAGACTTTCCTTAAACTGAAGTCGGCGCGAGCCACAAAGGAAAGTTTACATTTTTGCGTAAAGTCGGTTGTAAAAGTCGGTTCCTATTCTCTTATAAATAGGAACCGATAGTCATTATTTGCGCCATCACTTTCCACACAGAAAAAGGCACACGCCACACATATTGTAGCTCGCATAACAGCTAATAAACTAACCATCATTTGGATCGATCCTTGTGTTTACTTACGAAATTCTCGGCTCTCCCTAAAAACACTAAAAGTATCGTAGTGCAGTTTCGGCTCGCACACTCTCCTATAACTCAATCTGAGAAACCATTGCGATCTGGTCCTAGTCGACACAACCAAAGGTCTGAATTTGTGAGGCGTAGCAACATGAACCATGGTGTTCCAACAGCAAGATTTGGTCACATGTTTTTCAGAGAAAGAATGAAGTGCTTCTACTGCGGAAGACTAGGCCATATCAAAGGATCTTGCTACAAGCTTGCGGATAAAGTGAATGGCATGCTGAGGCAAGGGAGATATTTCCAGAATCAAGATGTGAAATCACAAGTCTGGATGGCAAAGTCTGAGCTTCGGTGTATGGTGGCTTATACTTCTGTAAGTACCTCCTCTGTCAAGCCGTGGTACTTTGACAGTGGAGCATCGCGCCACATGACTGGATGTCAGGAAAATATGACGAACTATTCTGCTATCAAGGAAAGCAAAGTAATGTTTGGTGGTGGAG
The DNA here is from genome assembly GCA_026724425.1 of Erythrophleum ivorense. Classification (NCBI taxonomy): domain Eukaryota; kingdom Viridiplantae; phylum Streptophyta; class Magnoliopsida; order Fabales; family Fabaceae; genus Erythrophleum; species Erythrophleum ivorense. The sequence goes on along the minus strand of JAIUCV010000066.1, from coordinate 7,718,027 downwards.
CTCCAAGAAGGATGAAAGGAAAAGGGTCTCTCTAGATGATGCACTGCCAATGCTGTCGGATGTCTTCTTTGTACAAGGTCTAACTGCTAATCTGATCAGTTTAAGTCAGCTGTGTGATCTGGATTTGACTGTGGCATTCAACAAGGTCAAGTGCTGGGTTTATGATAGTGAAAATCGAATTGTCATGTCAGGAATTCGCAGTGAAAACAACTGCTACATGTGGGCACAATCGGAAGTTTGTTTTAGAGCTGAGAAAGATAATCCTGTCCTATGGCATGAAAAATTGGGACACATAAATGCAAGAAGTTTGTCTAAGATTGTGAGTCAAGAGCTTGTCAGAGGGGTTCCAGAGTTGATGAATGTAGAGAAGATTGCTTGTGGAGCGTGTAACAAAGGAAAACAGATCAAAGTGCAACACAAAAAGGTACAAGGGATTCAAACAACCGAAGTACTTGATTTGGTACATATGGACCTCATGGGACTGATGCAGATTGAAAGTCTCTCAGGAAAGAGGTATGTCTTTGTTCTAGTTGATGACTTCCCCAGATATGCTTGGGTCCGGTTCATCAGAGAAAAGTCCGAGACTTTGGAAAGCTTCAAGATTCTAGCTCTTCAACTTAAGAATGAGAAGAAGGGGATCAAGCAAATCAGGAGTGATCATGGAGGTGAGTTCCAGAGTGCTGTGTTCGATAAATTCTGTGAGTCTCAAGGAATTCATCATCAATTTTCAGCTCCACGAACACCACAGCAAAGTGGAGTTGTAGAGAGAAAGAACAGAACGCTGCAGGACATGGCTCGAGCCATGATCCATGGTAAAGGGGTTCCATAAAGGTTTTGGGCAGAGGCTATCAATACAGCCTGTTATGTAATCAACCGTGTGTATGTAAGGATGGGAACTAATAAGACTCCATATGAAATCTGGAAGGGAAAGAAGCCAAACCTGAGTTACTTTCATGTGTTTGGGTGTACGTGTTACATCTACAACAATAAGGATCAACTTGGAAAATTTGATGCCAGGAGCGATGAAGAATTCTTTTTGGGATACTCTCCAAACAGTATAGCTTACAGAGTCTACAACAATATGAGCAAAATGATTGTTGAATCTGTGAATGTTGTCTTTGATGACGGTAGCATCCCGACAATAAGTCTCATTCCAGAAGATGATGATCAAAATGAAACGCCAAAGACTGGAACTAGTGAGACTTTGTCCATAACTAATGGAAAAGAAGGTGAGAAGCAGAGGTTAGAAGAAAAATCCATTGAGATCATTCCTCTGCAAGTCCACCGAAATCACTCTTCTCAAGATGTGATTGGAGAAGTTGGGGAGGGACGCAAAACAAGAGGAAAACAAATCAATTTCAAAGAAATGGTGATGTTCTCGTGATGTGAAATGATGGTGTTCTCATGTTTTGTGTCTATTGTGGAACCAAAATCTGTCGGAGATGCTTTGAAATACTACTTCTGGATACTAGCAATGTAAGAAGAACTAGAGGAGTTTCAGAGTTACGATGTGTGGTTTTTGGTTCCCCGTCCGACAGAAGTGAACATAATTGGAACAAAATGGATCTTTAAGAACAAAGGGGACGAGGAGGGACACATCATTAGAAACAAGGCTCGTCTTGTGGCACAGGGGTACACTCAAGTGGAAGGTGTTGACTTCGATGAAACTTTTGCACCTGTGGCCAGATTGGAATGTATTCGTTTTCTGTTGGGAACAGCCTGTGCACAGGGATTCAAGCTCTATCAGATGGACGTCAAAAGTGCCTTCCTAAATGGGTACATTGAAGAAGAAGTGTATGTTGAACAGCCACAAGGATTTCAAGATACCTTCTTCCCTCATCATGTGTACAAACTGAATAAAGCATTGTATGGGTTGAAACAGGCCCCTCGTGCGTGGTATGAAAGGCTCACAACCTTTCTTCTTGATCAAGGCTATGATAGGGGAAGCGTGGATAAGACTCTCTTTGTCAGAGAAACTAAGGAAGGGATGGTCATCGCACAAATCTATGTTGATGATATTGTTTTTGGAGGCACATCTGATATGCTTGTTGAACACTTTGTGAACACTATGACTTCTGAGTTCAAGATGAGTATGGTTGGAGAACTCAATTATTTCTTGGGTCTTCAAATAAAACAATCAGATGCTGGTATCACCGTGTCTCAAAGTAGTTATGCAAAGAATCTGGTGGAACGGTTTGGGATGTGTTCCAGAAAACCACCTAGAACTCCTATGAGCACAACTATGAAACTGTCAAGAGATGAAAGTGGGAAAAGTGTTGATGTGAAACTGTATCGTGGGATGATTGGGAGCCTTCTCTATCTCACTGCAAGCAGACCTGATTTGTGTTTGAGTGTTGGTCTTTGTGCAAGATACCAAGCAAACCCAAAGGAGTCCCATCTCTCGGCCGTGAAACGGATCATTAAGTATGTGAAGGGCACAATCAACTACAGTCTGAACTATACTCGAGATACCAACCAGAACCTTGTGGTTACAGTGACTCTGACTGGGCAGGTACAGTGGATGGTCGGAAAAGCACATTCGGTGGATGTTTTTTTCTTGGCAACAACCTCATCTCTTGGCACAATAGGAAGCAAAACTGTGTCTGTCTGTCTACTGCCGAAGCTGAATACATTGCACTCGGCAGCTGTTGCACTCAACTCTTGTGGAGGCGACAAACGGGATATGACTATGTACGATTTCTAAACCTTTACTTGCGAAATGTGATAATGAAAGCGCCATTAGCATCTCAAAAAAATCATGTACAACATTCTAGAAATAAACACATTGATACTCGTCATCATTATATAAGAGAATTAGTAGAAGCTAAACAAGTTGTGATAGAACATGTCTCATCTGAATGTCAACTTGCAGATATTTTCACAAAACCCCTGGATTTAAACACGTTTGTACATTTGCAAAAACGTTTGGGTGTGTGTGAACTCTAATCTTCTTTGTTGCAAGGTTGTTTTTGGAACAAGTTTCGTTTGTACAGTGGGAATCTGTTGTGTTTTTTCTTTCTGGTTCTTTTGTTTTGTATTTCAGGAAAAGTACATATTGTCTTTTGTCTCAAAACTTCTTGTTGTTAACTTTCATCGTGGGAAAGAGCTGCCTTCTATGTCCTCAAGAGCTGTACATGTGTGACTGAAGTGTTTTGTGGTGAGAAATGAACACAAAACACTATGGGTGGTTCTTGCAGAAAGGAGCAGTAAGAAACAACACATCTCGTACGATGTAGCTGAGCTTATCTTTGCATTGACATGGAACAGCTTCGTAGTAACATTTAAAAAAAAAAAAAAAAAAAAAAAAACAACAAGTCTCCATGTCAGAGGCAAATAAGTCCTCCGGTGATTCTGTTAATATCACCTGGACATCAAAGTCTGATCAGCTTGTATTATTCTCTCAAAATCTCTAATCAAGATGTTGGATCAGTTTTGGTGTCCTCTGGCCTGCGCTATAACTCCCATGCTTCAGTCACATTTTTCCTCTCTACGGATATGTCAGTGTGTTAGCTACATGCGTTGGATCAGCATGTGTGAAAGCTCCTCAAAATCTGAGAAATAACTACCATGTTGGAACAACAAGTTGTGTGTTCTAACTGTTTTTTGTTTTTTGTTTTGTTTTTTTTTAAATGGGGGAGGAAACACGTCATATCCTCCTCACTGTGCAGACGAAGCTGGAACAAGTTCCACACCTCACGCTCCAAAGAAGGTGATTCTGCCCTGTTTTTCAAGTGTTTCCAGGGGTTTTTAAGATGAAAAAATTGAAGTTGTTAATTCTATTAAAATCTCTTTTTGACTGTCTCTTTGTGTTCACTGCCTCACGGTTCTTGCTGTTGTTTTTAATGTTTTTCCTTGTTATATGTGACCCGTGTGCACTAATGGTTTCTGTGAGCTGTGTACTAGTTTTTTTGTGCAGGATTCAGGTCTATCTATAATCTTCTTTGAAATTTCGGGTTAAATGTGTAGTTCTCAAAGAGTACATGAACTTCAGAGAAATAAAGCGAAAGTTCACTTTTTAGTCTTCACGACCTCAAAGCGAAAGTTCACTTTACTAAATCTCTGAACCCTAACTCGCCGCTGTCGACATCTATCTCTGAAAGATGATTCGAGCTCGCACCCGTGGTCAATTGCAAAGAGAAGCAGCAGAGAAGCGCACCAAACATAGCCACTTTCCTTCTTGACATAGCCACTCGCTTTGAAGGTTGTTTCTTCCTCCTCTTTTTTATGTGGTTTTGCTTCACCTTTTTTAGTTGAGTTTTGATGTACACATATTTAGCCTTGTTTCAGCATCCTTTATTCATCATTTTTGCATACATATCACACCACTTCGTCACGTTTCATCTCCATTTGCATCCACTTACCACACTTCATAGCATTTGCATTAGCACTGCATGTTCCGTCGCTTTTGGAGTTGTTTTCAGGTTTATTTGGAGCATTGGAGGGTGTTTTGAAGATGGAGGATTAGTGCCTGAACCAGAGAGGTGAAGTGGAGTCCAGAACTTGTTGCTTGGGAGAAAAGGAAGCGCACTTGACGGGGTCCATATACGCACTCGACGGGGTCCAGACATGCACGTCGAGTTGCACATCGAGTCCAGAATAAAGGAGATGCCTTTACACGAATTCGACGTGAACCAGACATACACGTCGAGTTGGTAGTCGAGTCGGAGCCAAAGGTGCAACCTTTAGAAGCACTCGACGAATTCCACACATACACGTCGAGTTGGACGTCGAATCCACACGCGCGTGACCTATTTTACCTTTTTCTGCAACTTAGTATAAAAACCCTGTGATGTCACTTTTGCACTGGGTCGAATTTTTATTCCTGCTTTTAACTTTCAGAAAACACAAAATCGCCTCTGTAGTGTTCTTGATTTGCATTCCAGATTCCTTCTAAGTTTTAATCAGTTTGTGCTTGCTTCCTTCTTTGAACTTGATTGCTTCCTTTCTGTCTATCTTCTGATGCTAGTTTTACAGCTTTCCGAGTTTGACTTGATGAAGTCATGCTAGTTTTACAGCTTTCCGAGTTTGACTTGATGAAGTCGGTTTCTGAGTAGTTTTCTTAGATTCTTAAGGATGGGTTAGATTAGTGAAGAACCATGGTTACCTAGAGTTTTTAAGCCTTGATTTCATAGTTTCCCTTCTTGATTAGTATTCTTAATGCTGATTCCTTCTTGATCATTTGGAATCCGAAGCTAGGCATTTCAGCACCCAGAAGGTGTTTGATGAAATGCCTGAACCAGCTTTTACAAGAAATTTGCATATCATACCTAGGATACTAGCGTTTTTGATTGCACTTTAGCATTTGCGAACTGATTCCTAATGCTTGTTGGTGTGGAATTCGCCATGAGAGTGGGTCAGGAACACACACCAACTCGATAGCTTCTGCCACGAGAGTGGATTAGCTTGCTGTCGAGTTCGCAGCCAAGGGAACAGCTCTGTCTGAGTTCTGTTGAACACCATAGCGTTGACCATGGAATTTCATTGATCCATAACACCCATTCTTAGGATCTTTGTTTAATTTGATTTTGATCTTGATTTTAAATCTTAAAGCTTCTGTCCTTTTTATCTTGTTGCATTTGTTCATTCTAGCTTATGGTTTATAGTTTATCATTTTACATTTTACCTTTTTTCACTTGATAGCGTCGCGTCTGGACGCCGTGAAGTACCATTGCATTTGTATTTGCATTTTCCATTTCTGTGTTAAGGTTGATAGTTTAGAATTCACACCCTTGCATTTGGCTTGACTTACCTTCACTCGATCACGTCCTGATTGCATAGCATCTCGCCCATTTGGATTTGACACCTTCTTACACTGCATCGACATGATAGTGTTAATAGGTTAATTCGTAGTAAAATCCTACTATCAATTTGGCGCCGTTGCCGATTGGGTGTTAGTTTGCTACATTTAGGATTTCGAGTAACTTAAGATCAAGTTCGTTTCCAGTTTCCCATATATTAAAATTGCCTATTCTCTCTGCCTTTGTTTTCTCAGGTCCCTTACATTGCTAACTCGACGTGACAGACTCTGTACACCATCGAGTTGGTGGTTTCTAGATATATACAGAATTTGCCTATTCTCTCTGCCTTTGTCTCTGTTTTCTCAGGTACCTTACAGTGCGAACTCGACGTGACAGTCTCTGTACCACATCGAGTTGGTAGTCTGTCGTTGTATGCGAACCAGATCGCAGGGCAGTAACAGCTTGTTTTCTTTGATTGACAACATCAACCGTCGGAACAGTATTGACAGGGTCCTACGTGAACGGGTCAGAACAGAGAATCAGGCAGAACATACAGAAACTGCGCAGTGTAGAGAAGCCATGGAAGACCATCAGGGTAATGGCGGGACTGACGCTAGAGCGGTCAGACCCATTGGAGCGGGTGATGCTCCAAACGCACATACGCAGAGACAGGGGATTGTTCCTCCACCGGTACAGAACAACAATTTCGAGATCAAGCTCGGAATGATAAACTTGGTGCAAAATAAGATGTTCCATGGTTTGCCCTGTGAAGATCCTATAGACCACCTCGACGAGTTCGACCGGCTTTGTAACCTGTCTCGGGTTAATGGTGTTTCTGAGGAGGCCATCAAGTTGCGCCTCTTCCCTCTATCACTTGGGGAGAAGGCACACCAGTGGGAGAAGAACTTGCCCCACAACTCTATCACGACCTGGAACGACTGCAAGAAGGCGTTCCTTGCGAAGTTTTTCTCCACGGGAATGACAGCTAAGCTCCGTAGCGACATCTCGAGCTTCCACCAGAAGAACGGTGAAACGTTTTCTAAGGCTTGGGAACGTTTCAAGTGCTATACGAGTCAGTGCCCACACCACGGTTTCAGTAATGAGTCCCTGCTCAGCACTATGTATAGAGGTGTTCTCCCGAGGTACAGACAGATGCTCGATACCGCGAGCAACAGAGACTTCCTGAACCAAGACGTTGAGGACGGCTGGCAGCTTGTGGAGAACATAGCTCGCTCAGATGGCAACAACAACGAAGAGTACGACCGCACGAACCGCAGCTCTGTCGAGTCTGATGATAAGTTGAAAAAGGAAGTGAAGGGCTTGAATGAAAAGTTGGATAAGCTACTTCAGGCTCAGTCCACTATAAAGCATGTTCATTTCATCTCTGAAGACGAATTTGTTCCTGTCCAAGAAGGGGAGGTTGACCAGCAAACTGAGGAGATCAGTTACATCCAAAACAACCAGGGTGGCTACAACAAAGGCTATTACACGTACAAAGCCAACCCGAATCTGTCCTACAGAAGTACGAATGTCGCCAATCCTCAGGATCAGGTCTATCCTCCACAGACACCGCAGAGTCAGCCTACGCAGCAGCAGAGTCAACCACAGCAGCAGCAAGTGTTCGTTCCGCGAGGGCAGTTTGTGAGCCAACAGGGCGGGTATCAACATAGACAGCAGCAGGAAGCACCACCAGAGTTTGCTCCTCAGCAGGTACAAGCGCCACAGCTTCAGGAACCCGACATGAGGGCCATGTTACAGCAGCTGTTGCAAGGTCAAGCTAATGGAGTTATTGAGACAAGTAAGAAGCTTGCGGAGATGAACAGCAAGCTTGATTCCTTAAACTCCAGGATTACGACCATTGAGAACAACCGTACCTCCTCTTCTACAGAACACCCTGGTCAACTCCCTGGGAAGGCCATCCAGAATCCCAAGGACCATTGCCATGTCGTCCAATTCAACGCTGATGAAGAACAGGCTTCTGAGAACGAACGAGCCATTCAGGAGATTACACAACTTCTTTACGGTTGTGATGTTGATTGTTCACCAGTCTCAAAGACTACACTCGATCGAGTTGAGAAGGAAGCCTCGATCGAGTCCAACACTTGTTCACGTACTCACCATGATCTTCTGACTCGATCGAGTCAGCATTCACCCGAACCCAGAACGTTTATCCCACCCGTCTCTAAACCTATAACATCTTGTCCAAGCAGAGTCCTTCCCAAGCTCAAAGATCAGGGGAAATTCACAATTCCGTGCTCTCTTGGAAATTTGCAGCTCGATGATGCGCTTGTTGATTCTGGAGCTAGTGTCAACTTGATTTCGCTTGGTATGGTTAAGAGGTTGACTGCCCAACACTTGATGAAGCAGCCTGGTCCATCTATCATGTTTGGAGATGCTTCCTCAAAACCACCACTTGGTCTTATCCTAGATTACCCTCTGAAGATTGGGAGTTGCACCATACCCACAGATCTCACTGTTCTGGATATGGTTGATAAGAAGGAGGTCCCTTTCATACTTGGAACCCCGTTCCTCACTACAGCAGGAGCCTCCATTGATTTCCCAAACAGGCTAGTGATCCTCCACCATGTGAACAGCCAAGTCTCATATCCAGTAAAGACTTTTTCTACAGAGTATTGTGGGACTATCACAACTGCGGAGTTGGACTGCAATGTGATTACTCCCGATACTATTGAGTATGAAAACGAGCTGCATATTGCGCCTCCCGAGCCTGTTGAGAATGAGTCGGGAATCATTGATGGCGAAAGCCTTTTTGCATTGTTCATTGAGCCACCAGGAAGGGCTCAACAAGGGAGGGTGAGGATGGTTTCACAGGCTGTTCACAAGGGTAGAAAGAAAAGAACCAAGGAACCCAAACCCGTTACCTCTACCCCATCTCCGTCTACGGTGATTATGCTACCGATGGAACTCAAGGAAGGGAAACTTGAGTATAAGATCACATTCACGGGAAGGTCTAAACCCTTCTCGAGTGCCAGAGCTATCGTCAGCCCCGAGATACAGAACGATCCGATGAAGCTACAAGAGCTTCTCTCTAAGGTTCTGACCATCACCCCTGAAGACAGGCCTAACTCCAACCCCCACTAGCCAGAGGAAGAACGGTCAAGCTTAGCGACCTTAAACAAGCTCACTTGGGAGGAAGTTCCATGGATATCCTTGTACATATTTCTTTAAATTGCTCATCTAATATGTTTTGTTGTGTTTTTCTGTTTAAGTTTTTCAGAATAAGGGTTTGAGCCAAAGGAATCCAGTTCAAAGCGGGGCTCCTACACTCGATCGAGTGAGGCACTGAAGAAAAATCAGCTCGGCCGAGCTTGATTTAACTTGATCGAGTTAACCTGGTTTGGTAAGAGACTCCTTTGCTTTCGACTCCCCTCTTTTCACATCCTGTGTTTTATTGTCCTTGCTTTTGCTTTTCTCTCATTCTTTCTCTTAGACTTCTATTACACAAGGGACTGTGTAATTTAAGTTTGGGGGAGGGTCTGAGAGCCATTTGATATTGTGTTTTGTTTTCTTATTTCAATTTTTTATCTCTTGATTTTGCATGCATCTACGGCATAGAAAACAACTAAAAATTGAAAAAATTTCGAAAAATCTCAAAAATATTCATGTAGTTGCATTCACATTTGTTAGATTAAGTCTGCATTGCATCACATAGCTTCACAATCATGCTGCATTATTGATACAGCCTTGTAAAATAACCATCTCATGCGATATGATTTGTGCCTTGGTTTTTGATTCTCTGATGCATTAGGGTGAGAATGAAGCATTTAAAACGAAACCGTGTTTAACTTGATCACATCATGACATGCACATCTCACTTGATCACTGCTGCGAATTGAAGCCTATCCCTGTTTATCTGAACCTTAATCTTGACTTTTAAATATCATTGCATGCATTGAAAGCAACTCATGGATAGCATACATATCTGGACAATCTTCTCCCATCTGTTTATCTTCTTTGTTTGTCCAGGTAGCTTTTTTTTTCCCCCACACCCTGAACACTATAGCCTTTTCCTTCAAACCCGCATTACTCTTGTGTGTGCTTGTGAGGCCTTGTTTCGATCATGCTTAGCAGAACGTGTTGAGTTTAAACCGGCAAGAGTAGGATGTCTAGGTATCTAGTTCGATCTTGGTTTTATTTTCAGGCTAAGTTTGGGGGTGACGTCTGGGACGCTACGGTGTCATATTCGAAAAGCGGGAAAAGAAAGTTACCATTTTAAAGCAAGGGAGTTGATTTGTGTTTCAAAAAGGGGCTAGAAAAGGTTTGGGAACTGTTTAAGAAAAGAGAAAAAGGGTTCTAAGTGTGAAAGAAAAGAAGGCAATTGCCTCAATTAGTTAAAAGAAAGAAAAATGTTCCCTTAGTGATAGAATTCCCAAACCGCTAGATGTTACCATAAGATCACCTCTCCCTTGGCTAGTTTACAAAAGAAAAAGAAGAAAAGAGCAAATTGCTCCACATAAGGGCGCAAATCCCAAAGGGTAGTTAGGAGTTGTTCTTGGTTTCTAATGGGGTTCGGGTATTGACACTGTCGAGTTGGTGCTAGGTAGCTAGAGGTTCTGCTCTTACATCATCCTTGGTTATAACACTTAGCATTCTGCCAAAGCATTGTCATTCTACTGAGAGATCCCTGTTCTTTATACCGTTTCATGACTTTGAGAAACCATCTTTTTCTCTTGACCTTTACCTTGAGCCAAATGAGTTGCTGATTTGCATGTTTATGATTCATTGTTCACTTTAATAAATGTCAAAGGGGTTTGCTGATAGGAATGCATTGTTTAAGTGACTGTGAAGTTGGATTGATCTTGTTAAAAATGACACTGATTTTCAGAAAGTAACTCTCACCCTGCTGCATTTTAGAACCGTTAATCAAGACATATATCAAATCGTTTTTGTTTGTTATTTTTGGTCGTATCAATTCGTTTTCAAACCTCATCCATTTCACTATTCTTGTTTGTTTGCTTGAGGGCAAGCAAAAGATAAGTTTGGGGGTGTTGATGTACACATATTTAGCCTTGTTTCAGCATCCTTTATTCATCATTTTTGCATACATATCACACCACTTCGTCACGTTTCATCTCCATTTGCATCCACTTACCACACTTCATAGCATTTGCATTAGCATTGCATGTTCCGTCGCTTTTGGAGTTGTTTTCAGGTATATTTGGAGCATTGGAGGGTGTTTTGAAGGTGGAGGATTAGTGCCTGAACCAGAGAGGTGAAGTGGAGTCCAGAACCTGTTGCTTGGGAGAAAAGGAAGCGCACTTGACGGGGTCCATATACGCACTCGACGGGGTCCAGACATGCACGTCGAGTTGTACATCGAGTCCAGAATAAAGGAGCTGCCTTTACATGAACTCGACGTGAACCAGACATACACGTCGAGTTGGTAGTCGAGTCGGAGCCAAAGGTGCAACCTTTAGAAGCACTCGACGAATTCCACACATACACGTCGAGTTGGACGTCGAGTCCACACGCGCGTGACCTATTTTACCTTTTTCTGCAACTTAGTATAAAAACCCTGTGATGTCACTTTTGCACTGGGTCGAATTTTTATTCCTGCTTTTAACTTTCAGAAAACCCAAAATCGCCTTTGTAGTGTTCTTGATTTGCATTCCATATTCCTTCTAAGTTTTAATCAGTTTGTGCTTGCTTCCTTCTTTGAACTTGATTGCTTCCTTTCTGTCTATCTTCTGATGCTAGTTTTACAGCTTTCCGAGTTTGACTTTATGAAGTCGGTTTCTGAGTAGTTTTCTTAGATTCTTGAGGATGGGTTAGATTAGTGAAGAACCATGGTTACCTAGAGTGTTTAAGCCTTGATTTCATAGTTTCCCTTCTTGATTAGTATTCTTAATGCTGATTCCTTCTTGATCATTTGGAATCCGAAGCTAGGCATTTCAGCACCCAGAAGGTGTTTGATGAAATGCCTGAACCAGCTTTTACAAGAAATTTGCATATCATACCTAGGATACTAGCGTTTTTGATTGCACTTTAGCATTTGCGAACTGATTCCTAATGCTTGTTGGTGTGGATTTCGCCATGAGAGTGGGTCAGGAACACACACCAACTCGATAGCTTCTGCCACGAGAGTGGATTAGCTTGCTGTCGAGTTCGCAGCCAAGTGAACAGCTCTGTCTGAGTTCTGTTGAACACCATAGTGTTGACCATGGAATTTCATTGATCCATAACACCCATTCTTAGGATCTTTGTTTAATTTGATTTTGATCTTGATTTTAAATCTTAAAGCTTCTGTCCTTTTTATCTTGTTGCATTTGTTCATTCTAGCTTATGGTTTATAGTTTATCATTTTACATTTTACCTTTGTTCACTTGATAGCGTCGCGTCTGGACGCCGTGAAGTACCATTGCATTTGTATTTGCATTTTCCATTTCTGTGTTTAGGTTGATAGTTTAGAATTCACACCCTTGCATTTGGCTTGACTTACCTTCACTCGATCACGTCCTGATTGCATAGCATCTCGCCCCTTTGGATTTGACACCTTCTTACACTGCATCGACATGATAGTGTTAATAGGTTAATTCGTAGTAAAATCCTACTATCAAGTTTTTAACTGAAATATGCACCCAAGCAGGGGGAGCACCCAAGAGTTGCTGGAACAACAAATGAAGTGTTGGAACACAAAGGATGTTAAGCTGAACAGTGAACCTGAAGTATTTTAATGACGTGTCTTGTGAAACAACTAAGCTTTTTTGTTTTGTTTTTAATTAACATAGTTCAAATCAATATTCATGAAGTATTAATTCTCAACAGCTATCAATGCAGAAGTTCTCAAATAAATAATCAAATAAATAATTAATCAATTTAACAATATTCATAACCAAAATAAATAAATAAGTCTAGCAACCTAAACACCTGGTGCTAACAATTCGAACAACAAACTCAAATAAATAAAACATCCTATCATCCTCTCCTCGGCCCGATTCTGCGATCACGATTAGCTTTTACCTGCATCACATGGATATAAGAGATGCGTAAGTATTATCATAAATACTTAGTGAGTGGATCATTCCGCCTACAGGCCAATTACGTAATTACTAGACAATACGCAAACAATAAGCAGTATAACCACAATATAACCACAATATACACCAATAAACAGAATAACCCCAACACTCATCAATAACAGCACAATACTCCACAATAACTAGCATAATCACCATATACTCGACAATATCTCAAGACAACGATACAACAATTAAGCCACAGCTCGAAACAAGAACAACTTTGCACCCTGAAACAACAGTGTCGACCGACACCACGCCTGTTAGGTGTCGACCGATACACCAAAGTGTGTCGCTCGACACTAACTCATCTGTGTCTACCGACACCAAAAGGTGTCCCTCGACATAGCCCCGAAACCACAAAACCAACAGCGACGAAACAACGTAGAAACACATAATCAACGGGTTTTCAACGCCCGATATCAATCAAATACTCAAAATACAAGAACCCAACATGAACACATCATGAAATCAACAATAATCAACACAATCCTCAATCATCAAACAATCTCTAGTGAATCACGGGCCTACTGTCACGCACTCACCTTGACAATGGATTGAAACAAAAGGGGAAAGAGAGAAACAGTGAAGAACAACCACCAACAACTCCAAAAACCTCATAAATCTCTCATAAATCTCCAAAACTCCTTTTTCTCTCAGCCACAGCCTCTGAAACTCGAAACCCCTCGAAGAAAGCGACTCTTTTGCTTAAATATTTACGGTTTAGGGCTTCGTCGCCTAAACCATACTAAACCAGGCGACTTAAATCGAACCGGTCGATTTTCACATAACCGGTGTCGATCGACACGCTCCCTGGTGTCGGTCGACAATGCTCAACCAAACCAACAATTCACGCGACAAACCAATTAAACCGTAATCGAATCGCGATAACCGGTCGGTGTCGACCGACACTCTCCTGGTGTCGCTCGACACCAACTAACCAAAGGCCGTTTCTGGTGTCGCTCGACACCAACTAACCAAAGGCCGTTCCACACATGTTAACAAAAGGATGCCTTAACCACTAGACCGACCACACAACAATCAAACAAAAACATTCACAGCCGACCCGAAATCAAAAACTTGCATAACGTATGCAAACAACACCTGATCCCTTGGTGTCGCTCGACACCACTCCCAAACAACACCTGATCCTTGCCCGTCAACCTCGTCATCAGCTGCGACACACTCGCAAAACCCTTAACGAACTCATGTAGTACTCTACTACACCCTGAAAACACCTTTGTCATTGCCAGAAACCGTACTTGCTCGACTTGGACTACAGCTCCTGCTCCTGCAGCCTCTCCAGAACCAAACTCTAATGAGCCTCGTGCTCCTTGGAACTCTTAGAGCTCCTGAACAACTCGGATATCCTCGATATCCTCAGAACTCTTCTAGTCACCACACCGCTGGGCTCCGAAAACGATCGTCACCAAAAGCCTCGCAACTTGCTCTAATCATCTGCTCACCCTGCATAGCCGAGAAACAAAACTCCCGGAAGTCAATCTCCACCCCTGAAACACCAACCTCCTTGCATCCCGCTCAGACAACACTCTGCCTCTACAGCAATTCAGATGAACTCGGCAAAACTCCAACCAGTTCATCCCCAAAATAACGTCATGCAGTCCCACCGAACTGATGACCAACACTGCTGGCAGACTTCCCGCACTCCGAACATTAACTGTTCTAACACAGCCGTAAGTAGCCAAAAATCCTCCACCAGGCACCTTGACCAACCCAAACGCTCACCAGCGTTGCTCCGGACGCCGCTACATTTGGCACGCTCCGGAGTGATGAAGCATTTAAATGCTCCCGAGTCAAACAACGCTAAGACTCAACACCGCCCACTAACAACGCTCTTACACAATTACAAGTGTTTAGAACCCTAACACTCTATCACATATAAAATAAAAGACACAGACGACCACCACAATTATACACTAAGAATTTACGAAGTCTGAATCAAGAATTTTACCTGTGATCTGCCCGGACTGACAAGTTTGACCAACTTCTGCCCAAGGAACCTCACTCGGCGCCGCTCCACTATGTCCCAACGGCTGCACCGCTGCGATATGAGACTCTGGCTGAGCCACTATTGACTGAAACTCCTCTACCGCCAATGGCTGTAACTTGGGACACATCTGCCTGATATGCCCCTGCTCGCCGCAATGGAAACACAACCTAGCACCTGAATCTGTCTCCCTCCCGGGACAGCTCGCCACACGGTGCTCCATGCTCACACAACCAAAACAACTGCCGAGAGCTTTCTGGCTGCCTCCAGAAACCTCGTCCAATCTACTCTTCTGGCCTTGCGCAGACTTATCGCCCTTGCCAGAACCAGAACCTCTACTCTGTTTTGGCTGGTGCCGCTGCTGCTGCTGCAGATGGCTCCTCTGAACAAACGGAGCAACCACAGACGGAACCACCACCGGATCAACCCGCTCACGCTGATCCTCCTCAATCGAAACTGCAAGCCTCACTAGCTCTGCCCACGAGAAATGCGAAGCAAACCTCTGCATTTGTCCCCTCATCTCTAGATAAGGCGGACTCTCACCAACTACAGCCTCCTGCTGCCCAACAACTGCAGAACCATGCTGCCCAAAAACTGCAGCATCCTGCTGCGCCCCGGCCACTGGAGGTGCACCCGGAGCCTGCTCTAGAACCGCTGCCGGAAAACGTGCCAACAGCTGCGTCAGCAACCCCACAACCTGGTCACCATGACCCTGAGTTAGAGCCGCGCTCCCACCTAGGACCGCCCCAACTCCCGCGCCACTACCGACGCCCAAACCGGCCTCACCCGCCAAAGAAACTGACTGGGTCACTGACGCAGTCGCCAAACTAGGTGCTGCACTCTCTCCCGACTCCGCCGGTAATCCACGACCCTGACTCCGGCCTCCACGGCCCGCAGCTCGGCCACCACGGCCAACTGCTCCGCCCACACGGGCACTAACTCTACCGCGCCCACCTGCGCAACGACCTATAGCACATGAATCCATTTCGCTGCACTTCCGAAGAACAGGAAATGAGCCAGCTAGAAAAACAACCACAAAAACTCCACACAACACAAAACACAAAACACTACTCACCGCGGAATCACTGAAGGCCGAGCGGATGATACTAGACTACTAAATGACTAAACACAAATAATCAATTAACCCCATAGTCCAGCTCACCCAACACTAACAGTCCTAAAACCGTATCGCTCTGATACCAAAATGAAACAACAAAGCTTTTTTTTTATTAACATAGCTCGAATCAATATTCATGAAGTATCAATTTTCAACATCTATCAATGCGGAAGTTCTCAAAAAAATAATCAAATAAATAATTAATCAATTTAACAATATTCATAACCAAAATATATAAATAAGTCTAGTAACCTAAACACCAGGTGCTAACAATTCGAACAACAAACTCAAATAAATAAAACATCCTATCATCCTCTCCTCGGCCCGATTCCGCGATCACGATTAGCCTTTACCTGCATCACATGGTTATAAGAGATGCGTAAGTATTATCATAAATACTTAGTGAGTGGATCATTCCGCCTACAGGCCAATTACGCAGTTACTAGACAATACCCAAACAATAAGCAATATAAACACAATATACAGCAATAAACAAAATAACCCCAACACTCATTAATAACAGCACAATACTCCACAATAACTAGCATAATCACCAAATACTTGACAATATCTCAAGACAACAATACAACAATTAAGCCACAGCTCGAAACAAGAACAACTTCGCACCCTGAAACAACGGTGTCGACCGACACCAAAAGGTGTCGCTCGACACAGCCCCGAAACCACAAAACCAACAGCGACGAAACAACGTAGAAACACGTAATCAACGGGTTTTCAACGCCCGACATCAATCAAATACTCAAAATACAAGAACCCAACATGAACACATCATGAAATCAAAAATAATCAACACAATCCTCAATCATCAAACAATCTCTAGTGAATCACGGGCCTACGGTCACGCACTCACCTTGACAACGGATTGAAACAAAAGGGGAAAGAGAGAAACAGTGAAGAACAACCACCAACAACTCCAAAAAGCTCATAAATCTCCCAGAAATCTCCAAAACTCCTTTTTCTCTCAGCCTCAGCCTCTGAAACTCGAAACCCCTCGAAGAAAGCGACTCTTTTGCTTAAATATTTACGATTTAGGGCTTCCTCGCCTAAACCATACTAAACCAGGCGACTTAAATCGAACCGGTCGATTTTCACATAACCGGTGTCGATCGACACCCTCCCTGGTGTCGGTCGGCAATGCTCAACCAAACCAACAATTCACGCGACAAACCAATTAAACCGTAATCGAATCGCGATAACCGGTCGGTGTCGACCGACACTCTCCTGATGTCGCTCGACACCAACTAACCAAAGGCCGTTTCGCACATGTTAACACAAGGATGCCTTAACCTCTAGACAGACCACACAACAATCTAACAAGAACATGCACAGCCGACCCGAAATCAAAACCTTGCATAACGTATGCAAACAACACCTGATCCCTTGGTTTCACTCGACACCACTCCCAAACAGCACTTTTTGGTTTACGGATGTTACATCTTGAGTCACTGAGGTGGACTCGGACGGACAAATACCATGACCTATAAGCCGTGCCTTTCGACGGATATAAATAAGGAGAAAGGAGGTGTTGTAAAGGTCAGCTGTTGAGAGAACAAAAGTTACAGGATAAGCTTTATGTTCTTGTTTGAAATCCCGTTAAGGCATTTATTGCAGATCGGCGCGTATAAGCACAGCATTAACTCTGTTGTTAGCATGTGTTTAGTGTATTTTAGAAATCAATTGGTAACAAGCTGAGGGATGTCTTAGGCTGTGTTTAATTCCATATAGAGAGTGTGTAAACATCTTGAAATATTTCTAATAAAGAGAAACACGGTGCACCGGTGTTTTGGAAACCAGTGTTGTCGAGTCCTCTGCTTTTTCACCTATTCATTTGGTTTTTGTTTTATACGTTGGCCATTAATAATTGGACCGATTAATCTGGTTTTGTGAATATTAAACATTAATTATTTCAGTTGCCGTTTGACCTACGAAAATAATTAACGGATGAACCGGTTGGTTAATGGTTTGGGGGAGCGATCCATTGCTCACCGTTGGATATCACCACATATGTGGAGCTATAGAGACACAAATAGAGTCCTCTTTCTCTTCGAAGGTAAAAACCAAAAATGAGAGATGGAATGAGTTACGAGAGACGACAACTGGATCAAGATTTTCGTCGAACACGTTGTGAGCATCTTCCAGCGAGTTGATTCTCTTGTGGCATCTCAGCAAGGAATTGGAATCAAAGCGTTTCTGAAACAAATCTTATGTTTTATGACGCAATTATGAAGTTCTCGGCTCATAGTAACGTAGCCATTGTAGCTGGAGACGCACATGGTTTGTCCCGTCATTGAGTAGATACCAGATTTCGGAAAAGCTATAAGTTTCTTATACAAAGATCTTAGCATTTGACGACCCCTTCAAACTGATCGGACCACCATGCTCGTTTGCATATAGAAATGTCAATGGGAAGACATATTTCTAATCATATTCATATTCATATTGTATGTTTGTTTTGTGAGAGCTGTTTCAGTGAGAATGATATTTGAAGGTTCAGGTAAAAAGAGTTTAAATTGGAAAGTAGCAAGTTGATATGAACCTTATGTTCACGTATGAAAGAGATAGAAGATTTAGGTTTAGCTTCCTCTTAACCCTAAACTCTCTTTGGAGGTTAGAGTTAATTTATGAAAATTGATATCTTATTAATTCATATTACCCTTACATAGGTCTTGATACAACTTAATTAGATTTTCCCTCTTTTTGGTCAGATGTTCTCAGCAAAACAACACGATTTTCAATGAACAAAAACGACGTATTTTGTGTCAACGTTTCAACTTAACGACAAACACACAGAAAGGTCGTTAAGCGGGTGACTTTGAAGTTGGTAGGTTTGATTTGCACAGAATAAAAGTCAAGGTTAGATTTATAAAATTAATTTAGTTTGCTGGTTAATTTGCACAAAACCATCATCATAACCCTAATACCAAAAGGAAAACACTCTCTAACATATAAAATTATGAAAGCCTAATTCATAAATAAAGTAAAACACCAAAATTCCATTAATTAAAATAGCCCTACCCGTACACTAAACACCCTAACCATAGTCTTGTATCACAAGTTTGGATTGATCGGGGATTGGATCGGAAATTTCACCGACGAGTCCTTTGTAGGTTTTGGATCGGAGTTTATGGCATCACGCTCCAGCTAATCGCTCCGATTTACAGAATTATGATCCTTTCCTAAATCATTCCATCTCTCGCAATGATCATTGGGTTTAGGTGAGGATTGATTATTTTTATTCCTATTGTTGATCTCTTTTTCAATTGATGGCTCCGGCTTCTCAACTCCTTATGGAAGATCAAACGGATGAGGATTTTTTCTGTAACATCCGTAAACCGAAGTGTAAACTTTCGAACTTGGTGTCGAGTGACACCAATGTGGTATCGGTCGACACCGGTTCTGGAATTCAATTTTTGGTTCGTTTCAAGTTGTCCGGTTTGGGGCTGGTTAAGGGCAGGAAACCCTATGTCGCGTGTTTTTAAGCGAAGTGAGCCGCTTTTCATCACGTTTTTCGAGACTAAAGAGAAGGGAAGAAGAAAACTGAGTTTCTGAGAGATTTGGGCGATTTCCTGAGGTTTTTGGAGTTGTTGGTGGTTGTTCCTTGTGGTTTCATCTCTCTTTCCTCTTTACAAACCTTTTGTCAAGGTGAGTGCATAGGCTCGCGAAATCTAGATCTATGAATTTTGTTTATTGATTGGTTGAGTTCATGATGATTTTCGTGGTTGATTGTGTGAGGAATTGAGATATAATCGTGTTTGATAGAGTTTATAATGTTGATTGTGAGTTTTGTGGTGTTTTCTGTGTTATTTTATCGTTGTGGCGTCGATCTGTGGGATCGGTGTCGAGCGACACCAAGCTTGTGTCGGACGATACCGACGGTCTGATTTCGGTTATGGTTTGGTTTAATCGATTTTAAATAATGGTTTAATCTGGTTAATGATTTATTTCGGTAAGTAATATTTTATTGGTTTAATTTAATAATTAAATAGTTTTAAAATAATTATGGAAATGATTTTAAGTATTGTGAATTATTATTTAATTATGGAAATTACTTAATAATTATGAGTAATTATTTTAATAATTATGGGAATTATCAATAATGTTTAATTATCTGGAAATTGCGTAATTGGCTTGTAGGTGGGGTGATCGCCTCACTAAGTATTTCTTAAATACTTATGCATCTTTTTTTCGTTAATGTGATCCAGGTAAAAGAAAATCGTGATCGCGGAATCGGGTCGAGGAGAGGATAATAGGATTTGTTTTATCGTTTTTGCTTATGTTGTTGTTGCAAACCTGGTGTTTAGGTTGTTAGCAATTTTATTTATTTCTGGAATTGAATATGGTTGTCTGAATTAATATTTTTGGTTGACTTATTTTATTTGAGACTTTTCGTACTTAGAATTATTATTATAAAAAAAAGTCTTGGTTGTTTCATTTTTGACCAAGTTGTTGATGACTCGATGACGGAGATGACTCCAATGACACCCGAGCTTTAGCTTTTTTGAGTCTCACAGTTGTCAACAATTATGTGGGTGATAAATATGGAACTTTGAATGAAGAAGACCCGGGAAACAAGGGTGCAAGTAGTTCGCTGGGAAAAGAAAAGCCTTCATCTATTTCTCCGGAACATGTCCAAATTGTCCACAATGGTGCAAAGAAATTAAAAGTTGATGTGATGAGATCGGAGGTGGCTGATATGCCACTATCTGAGACAACAAGAGAAAGCAAGATAGTTAGTGAGCTCGGGAACCTGGGGTTAAGGAGCTTGATTGGTGTTCATTTGACGCGGATTTGTTTTATATCTTGACCGTGATGGGGTGGGATAGTCTCCAGATGGTAGTGGGGTGTTTCCGGATGTGTTCGGATGATTCCTCGATTTGTACGAATGATTCCCGGATGTGTCCGGATGATTCCTGGATGATGGATAAGAGGTTCCATATGTGTCTAGATGATTCTCGGATGATAGATAATAGCTTCCAGATGTGTATGGATGATTTTTGTATGATGCCGAATGTGGGACGGTCAATTTCGAATGTTGGACCGGTTAGGGTTGTGGTTCGGTTTGATTGTCGTTGAATGGACCGTGACAGTGAGCTGTTCGTTTGATCGTCCATATGTTTGATCGTTCGTTGGAGATGAAGACTCCGGACGTCCATGGTCGATGGTTGGGACCGACCGTTCCATATCGTGCCTCGGGTCAGCTGATGTGCGACAGCAGGAAGGGTCGATTCGGGTGTGGGATCGTTCAAAATTTTGGGACAAATCGAGCGTCCGTGTCGGTGTTGATCGTCATGCAGGTCGAGTGGAATGAGACCGCGAAACTGTCATTGCAAACGCAGATCAGATGCAGAACCGCGCGGTCGGTTATGCAGGACGAAGCCGCGGTTGGCGTGGTATGTATGCGCGGGACTGTCTAGAAGGACCGTGTGATTGATCTGATCGTCCCGTGACCGCAAGATGGTGGTCTCGAGGGTGCGGGATCGGTCCGGTTTGCCGGATCGTCCTCTTTTTTTTTTTTTTTTGGCTATTTCCTGAAAAATACAACACAAAAACTATCAATTATAAAAGAAATTTAAACTTAAAATTTAAAATCTTTTTTTTTTTTTTTTTGAATTGAATGTAAAATTTATTAGAACCCAAAAAAAAACGTTTGTTACATCAAGTGCAACTTAGAATTGAAAGTTTGAAGATAAAATAGAGAGAATATGAGTTAGCTACGAGCTGCAAACCAAGCTTGAAGTGCACCTTCATACTTTGTATCTCCGAGACATTTAATCGATGAGATACGGTTCCGAATCAGTTTGTCAATGGTGTGGATAAGCTGAGCTGAGGATACAGGTTTTTCTCCATGTCTTCTCGAGTTCCTCTCCCTCCATATGGAGTGAATGGTGGCTTGAAAAACATATCGTACAAGAAAGAGGGTTATTTGCGGTTGATTTGCATTGGAGATGATCGAGACCATGGCTTGCCAGTCGGAAGAGTAACTCCGTTGGAGAAGACCCCTTGTCAAGGCACGCCATATAGTTGCAGAGAAACTACAAGTGAAAAACAAGTGGTTACGGGTTTCGAGATGATACCGACATAACACACATGAGGAGTCAACACTTGCATTCCAAGATAACATTCTGTCTCCTGTGGCTAACCGGTTGTGGATCGCTAGCCAGGCCAAAAAAGAAAACTTGGGTGTTGAGTGAGTAAACCACACGCCCCTATGCCATGTGTTAAAATCTTACCCATGGGTTGCTGCCCATTAAGCGTTTTTTTTTAGGTTATGTAGCTAGACTGTTCTTTACAAGCGATTAGGCGGAAGTGGTGTTCGCTTCGGGAATCGAGGTTCCCTTAGCTTCTTCTTAGTTATGTGGTGTCGTGGCTTGAATAACAAGACGTCTTTTCTTCTCGTTCCTAATAACCTTTGCTCCGAGGATGGTTTCTTTGTCGATTCCACCATTTGGTTAATCCGTTCCTCGCTCGCATTGTTTAGCTCCAGAGGGATAATGATCTTGACCTTAGAGAAGGGTCTTGAATGTACCACACATTGCGGTTTGGCATCTTGAATACCCATCAATGCACTTATAGAATTTCCTTCATTAGGTGTGTTCGGGAAGTTGTTGTTGATTCCAGAAATAGCACACGTTAGTATGACGGGATATTTCGGATGGGAGACTTGGGAAGCTTTGGATTAATTACTCGAAAAGAGGATCTAATACAAGAGATCGTCTCGTCAAACAGGCCTTGACGAGACGTAATGTGAATAACAAGAGAAAACAGAGAAAAGATGAGCGAATTGCTTTAGGGTTTTTAGGGCTGCGTGACTTGGTCTTCCAGGAATGAAGACCTCTCCTCATATAGTTGAGTTAAGGCGATTCTCTGCTGAATATTCTCCTCTTGATCATAAAGGAAATCTTCCTCTTCTCTTGATTTCCTTCCTTTCTTCGAGTGGCGGCTGCATCTTTTTCCTTTTCGCTTAAGGTATTATCTTCCTCCTCAAGGCTTTCCATTTCTGTGAGGAGGCTAGGGCTGAAGACGGGCTGGGCTTTTTGTGCTGTTACTCATCGCGACGGGCTCGGGGAAATGTGCCCATTTCACCCCTAACAATAAGTCCCCCCCCAGTTTGGCGAGTCAAATGCAATTTGGTCTCGGCGAACTTCATGAATGGGAGTTGAGCTCGAGAGTTATTAGTAACAGCGCAAGGCGCCAGTGCTAGCTCGTCTTAGGTGCGATTGACTTTAGATTCGTACCGCCTCGTTAAAACCTTGATATGGAAAAACCCGGTTTGGGATAAAAACCATAGGAAGGGAAAAGAGTACGTTGACGTCATCTTGTCCGCAAAAGAATATGCATTTCGATGGTTGTTTTTGACATCAGCTCGTCAAAAAGGATCAACCATCTACAACGGTCTCATTCGAGTCAGCTCGTCGAAGAGAATGACCGTTCATCCTCATTTTAACGTCAGCTCGTCAAAAGAAGGAGCTATACCGCCTGGCAAGCGGTTCGTCAGGAGTGGGATTGCCACGTCATCAATGCACATCTTATTAAAACTGCTAAAGTGGTTCGGCGGTTGAGATTTTTCGAAAAAGGCCCAAGTCCCGTTAGGCTTTTCCAAGCGGGAAAAAGGAAGGGAAGTTTTTTCCTTGGAAGTCGGGAAACTTCTCTTAAAGGGATCGTTCGGATTTCTCCTCCACATTAACTCCTTTTTTGCCTGCTCATTGCCTTCAACCGCTCTGAAAAAGAAAAGGTAATTTCCTCCTTCCATCTCGAATCCGAGTTGCATCGCTCGATTAGACCGATAGGTTTTGTGTAATTGTTTTAGATTCGCTTGATCCTTGACTTGAAATCCTTTCTCTCCTTGCCTCGATTCTTCCTCTTCGTCAGAATTTTTAGGGTTTCTCGTCAAATCTTGGCTCTTCGTCTTCTGATTCTCGTCTGATGGATCCGTCGGACCGAAAAGGGAAAGGGAAAGCCATAGCGCGGGACGACGATGATGTCCCGCTTTCAAATCTAATCCCGGGCTTTCTCGGTGATGCGGTCCGAGCGAGCCGAATCCTGGAGAGTCGTCGTAGGGCGGCGACAGCGGAAAGGCCGGATTCCACGGCTAAGGACCCCTCTTCGGGGATCCGTGCCGGTTCCGACGCTCCGTCCTTGCGGGACGAGGGCAGTGAGAGTTCCGGGTATCGCGATGAGATCCCGGAGAATGACTCGGATGCGGATTCCGAGGTAGGATTGGAGGAAGTGCCGCCTCCGCATGACGTCGAACTCGAGGGTCTTCCGTCAGTCGTCGAGATGCCTTGGCGTACTCCGGCGACTTCCTTGACCGCCGATGGTCGATCTTGGATTGACGAAGGGATCGTCACGGCACTCAGGTCGAGATGCTCAATCCCTGATGTCGTGGAGATCCGGATTCCTTCTGCCGAGCAAAGGCCTTTCGATGCTCCGCCGGGATGGTTCTGCGCTTATGAGTGCTGGTTCACGGAATTTGGGGTACGGTTTCCCATCTTCCGTCATCTGCTGGATTACACTTATCAGCGTGGCATCCCCATGAGTCAGCTGACTCATGGCGTGGTCCGGCATATGGTTTTTACCGAGGCCTTGGCCAATCATCTCGGGATCGCCTTTGACCGAGAGCTCTTCGAGCGCCTTACTGACTTTCGTGCTAGTGCGAAGGAGGAGCGGTTCAGACGATTCTGTACCACGATGAAGCACGGCATCGTTTACGGCGCCCACAAGGACAAGATTCACCACTGGAAGCACTACTACTTCTATGTCAAGAAAAGTGCTGCGTCGATTGGCGATTTTAACCCCGACCATGTCTTGACGGGATGGGTCGATGAAGCTGGTAGATTGTTTGTAGATTTCGTCGCGTCATAGATTGAGTTTAGCCTTGGTATGCTAACCTTTTGCCTTTGCTTGTTTTGCAGAGAGGGTCGTGCCGAGACCAACGTCTGCCGCGTTCCGGAGGAAGTGCGAGCTTTTGCGAGATCGAAGCAGAATCATCTGGGCCGACTTTGTTGCTAAATCCGAGGAGCGGAAGAAAAGGAAGAGAGAGGGAAGGATCAAGCCCGCTTCTACTCCAGCAACTGGTGAGAACCCAATCGCCTTTTGATTCAGATTTTGCGTTACAACTATGCTTGTCGTTGATCCTTGCTTGATCTTTTGCAGCTAAATCGTCCCGTCATACTAAGAAGATGGGGCTGAAGAAGAGGACTCCCGTATCTGCCGATGACGCCATTCTGATCCCGGACTCTCCTCCGAGGGAGAGGAAGACCGACTCGGCTACCGAGTCAGGCGGGCCAGCCAAACGTCCGGCTTCCTCGATTGCGTCGAGGACGAAGTAAGTTTTCTTATGGGGAACTTATTCTTCATCGTAGTTTCGGTATGTGCTGCTGACGTGTTATCACTTCTGCAGGGCTTCGAAGAGGGCCAAGATCGAGAGAGAGAGAAAGGCCAAGGGGACGTCGTCTGCCGCCGAGACGACACCTGAAGTCGTACTTGATGGAGAAGATGTTCCTCCTGGTGGCGAAGACCCATCTCGTCAAGGGGATGATGACGAGCTCGGCGAGGATCTGTCTCGTCAATCAGGTGATGACGATCTGGGCGAGGCCTTTCTGGTCTCGGTGCTAGGGCGAGCTCGTCACGCCCTAAGGTCGAGCCTGCTGACTCTGAGGTCCCGGATCCGGATGCGGTTGCTGTTATCTGGTCGGGGGGTTCTCCTCTCATGCTCAACAAGAAGTTTTGCGCCGAGTTGGTTTGGAGCTGCAAGCCTAAGCCTCATTGGGGGGTTCCGCTGAAGAAGATCGAGCTGAAGAGCGATGTTGTCGATGTTTCTTCAGATCTTGTCAACGTTGCTGGGAAGTTCTCTTCGGTTGTCCAGCAGTACAATACCATGTTGAAGGCGGCGCGGGAAGAAATCGTCAAACTGCAAAGTGAGCGATCTAAGGGTCCGAGGCTGGAGTTCCTTGAGAGGGAGAAGGCCGATCTCGAGAGGAAGGTCGGCGTCTTAAATGGCGAGATCCTGAAGGCGGCTGGCCTTCAAGATGAGGTGGTCAGGTTGCGAGCCCAAGTTGCAGAGCTCGAAGAGAAGTCCCGCCGAGACGCGGAAAATGCTGCGGCTGAGGCTTCCCGTCTTCGACAGTCCCGCCAGAAGCAGGCTGAGTATGTCGCCACTCGTGTCTACGACGACATGCGGGACTGGTATGCTCCTCGTTTAGATCGTCTCGGCAAGTTCGTTGCGCAGCGTGACGAGGTGGAAAAGGCAGTGGTCAAGATTGCGGTTGACGAAGCGTTGCTCGATTACGTGCAGCGGACGAGAGGTGTCTCTCAGGATCTTGACCTCGTTATTGCGAAGCTGGAGGCTAAAGTCAAGGAGAGCAGAGCTGCCGGGGACTTGATCGACGAGGTTGAAATCGGAGCGGACGACTATGCAGCGCCACACAGGTTAAGTTGCCTCTTTGATCTTGCCGATTTCTACTTTGATAACACTTGGGTTACACCGAAGGGTTTTAATCAATTTGGTACAATGTATAATACTCTCAGGCCCAATCTTGCCGAGCTTATAATTGGTGGATCGCCGACGAGAGAGAGTTCGGGAGCGGCCAGTGCTGAAGCCGGGACGAAACCGGATCTGGATGCCTCTGAGGCCGTTTAGGACTTCGCCTCTATTCTCTCCCTTTTCTGCTTTTTAAGAACTCTTCTTTTTATTAGTCGCGGCGATTCATGCCGATGCAACAACATTGCCCGGGAGGGTTTTAATCCGTATGCTTTTCAGGATTTAAAACTTAAGTATTTGCTTTACTTCCTCGTTCATCGTTTTGCTTTGTGCGAGATGAATATCGCGAATATAGTTAATGATTTCGTGCTTTTTGAAACATCCTGCTTTTAATCTATACCCTTTAATGAGGTGCACTGTGTTGTCAATCTAGCGGAATGATCCAAGCGTCTAACCGTCGTTAGACAAGTGGTTCAACGTGCCGAGACAACTTGGCATGCTCAAGTTCTGTCGTGACGAAAAATGCTTCTCGCTATGACAATGCTATGCATCTGACGAGATGCAAAGTCACGCAGTTCGTCAGAATTCTCGTTTTTAAGAGACACCGATCCGTGCTTGTTGGATCTGTTTGCCGTGGCGCTTTTTAGGTCGGATACAGGAACCGAAGTCTAGAAATTCGAATTACTCCTACGCCGCTAAGTCGAATATGATTAACAAGATAGCGATTTTTTCTTGCCCATATGGCTTAGGGTCGTGCGAGATATGCGTGCTCTCGACTTGTAGTGCGTCATTCTTGAAGAATGGGGGATGATCAGTCCACTGGGTGCGATGTGCGGTCGATCGTTTGGCCAGAACGTCGACACTACTCTTTTATGTGTGCGCTTCAGAGTAGCTTTGAGACTCTCTTTTTTTGCCGAGCTCATAAACAAGGACTCGTTATACTGCCGAGTTCCAGAGGCTTTGAGACTCATTAATTTACCGAGTACTAAAGGGATTTTATGACTCTGATTTTGCCGAGTTCACTGGGCACACCAACACATCTGTTTTTGACCTAAGTCAATCAGGAAATTCTTGCTTGGGTTTTTCTGCCGAGATGGAATGTTTCTCAAGGATTCAGAAAAAGATGCATGCATACAAGCGAATTAATAAAAATAAAAAAGCTTTTTTATTTTTATTAAGTTATAGCTGCGCCTCGGTGAAAAGGCTGCCTACGTACCCGTGCCGGGATCAAGCCATTCGTAGTTCGTTACAAGTGTTCACGTAGTGGACGTGTCTTTTTTTTTTATTTTTTTTTTTTTTATTTTATTTTTTTTTTTTTGACGAGACGCGAAGCTACGCGTCTAGTGGCGGAACTTGCGTAAGTTCATGGAGTTCCACGAGCGAGGGAGTATGCTTCCGTCGTCATCTTCGAGCTGGTACACTCCTGGTTTGATGATTCGCGTGATGCGGTAAGGTCCCTCCCAGTTGAAACCAAATTTGCCGGCGTGCTCGGGCTTGGTGAAGTCGTGGACTTTTTTCAGGACGAGGCCATGTAGTGCGAAGCGGCGGTTGCGAATCTTCTTGGCGTAGTATCTTGCTGCTTTCTGCTGATAGTTTTGCATACGCAAGAGGGAGCGATCTCTTAGTTCCTCAGTGTTGACGAGACTGTCGTGCAAAGATTCGTCGTTCAACGAGGAGTTGAGGGGCATTAGTGATCGGCGTAGGCTCGCAACGTGTAGCTCGGCAGGGGCTAATGCTTCGCAACCATGAGATAGGGAGAATGGGGTTTCGCCTGTCGCCGACCTGGGTGTTGTGCGGTGAGACCAAAGTACGCCGTCAAGTTCGTCTGCCCACGTTCCTTTGTAGCTCTCGAGTCTTTTCTTCAGGCCGTCGACGATAGTTTTGTTTGTTGCCTCGGCTTGCCCATTGGCTTGGGGGTATCTTGGTGTGGAATAAACGAGCTTGATCTTTCAATTGGCACAGAACTCGCGAAAGCTTGCCGCGACGAATTGGCCACCATTGTCGGTGACGATTTCATATGGTAGACCATGTCGGCAGATGACGTACTGCCAGATGAAGTTCTGCACGTCTTTGGCAGTGGGGTTCGGGAAGGCTTTAGCTTCTACCCACTTGGTGAAGTAGTCGGTGACGATCAGGAGGTATGCGCATTGCCGGGACCGTGGCATCGGGCCGACGATATCCATCGCCCAGCGCATAAAGGGATATGCCGGGACGGACGCTTGAAGTTCTTGCGTCGGGGCGTTGATGATCGGGGCGTATCTTTGGCAGGGAATGCACTTTGCGGTGTGATTTTCGCAGTCTTCGATCATCTTTGGCCAGAATAGTCCGTGCTTCTTAATCTTAGAGGCCAGGGATTTTCCGCCGGCGTGGTTTCCTCCGGCTCCTTCGTGAGTCTCAATCATCACCCTCTTGACCTGCGTCTCGTCGCAACAACGTAGAATGACTTTGTTTGCGGTCCACTGGAATAATTCGTCGTTTTGGAGGAAGTAGTAGGCGGCTTTGCGGTGTAGTCGACGAGCTGCCCAACGATTGGCTGGAATCGTGCCGTTAATCAGATAATCTTTGATCTCGTCCTGCCACGAGCGAGATTGGTCTTCTTCTGACTCGGGGGTCATTGGCTCGTCTTCTTCATCTTCCTCCTCTTCTTGATATATCGTCATGATAAACGCTCCTTTAGGAAGTTTGATGCTAGGTTGCTCAATTGTTTCGACGGGAATCGTTCGCCGCAAAGCTGAGTCGGTCCTCGAGGCTAAGGCAGCGAGCGCGTCGGCTTCTGTGTTCTCGGCACGGGGAATTTTTGTCAACTCGAACGACTTGAATTGCTTGGACAGTTCCGTCGTTACCTTGAGATATGCGTCCATGCGGTCGTCTTTAGCGTCGTAGTCTCCGCTGAATTGCTTTGCCACAAGCTGAGAATCGCAGAATGCGTGCACGTGTTCGGCCCCGACTTCCTTTGCGAGACGTAGTCCTGCGATGACTGCCTCGTATTCGGCCTCGTTATTGGATGCTGGAAAGTCGAGTTTGAAGGACTGTTCGAGAACCTCGCCTGTAGGGGATACGAGGCGGATGCCGACACCAGATCCTTGCTTGGACGAAGCTCCGTCAACGTGCAGGAGCCATTTGGCGATATGCTCGGCTTCGTCCACGACGATCTCTGGTGGGATCTCGACAATGAAGTCGGCGAGAACCTGGGATTTTGCACTGGTTCGGCCTTTGAATTCGATGTCGTGCTCTGACAGTTCTACCGCCCATCTTGCCATGCGACCCGATTGGTTTAGGCCGTGAAGGATTTGGCGCAACGGTTGGCTTGAGAGGACGATGATTGCGTGGGATTGGAAGTATGGTCTCAATTTTCTTGCCGAGATCACTACCGCTAATGCCATCTTTTCGAGGGTAGGATACCTCGTCTCGGCATCGTTGAGGGTTTTGCTCACGTAGAAGATGGGCTTCTGCTCGCCGCGATCTTCTCGGACCAGTGCGCCGCTAACGGCTGTGCTTGATATGGCGATGTAGAGGAGCAACGTCTTGCCATCTTCGGGTTTTGCGAGGATCGGCGGGGTAGTGAGATACTCTTTCAGTTGCTTGAATGCGTCTTCACACTTCTCGTCCCATTTAACGAGCTTGTTGGAGCGGAGCAGTTGGTAAAAGGGGAGGCATTTGTCGGTCGAGCGCAAGATGAATCTATTTAGTGCGGCGATTCGGCCGGTGAGTCTCTGGACCTCCTTTGAGTTTTTTGGCGAGGGGAGGTCGAGAATTGCCGAGATCTGCTTCGGGTTTGCTTCGATGCCGCGCTGAGTTACGATGTAGCCGAGGAATTCTCCAGAGGTGACGGCGAAATTGCACTTCGCCGGGTTGAGCTTCATTCCGTATTTTGTCAGAACCTGAAAGCATTCTTGAAGGTTCTTGACGTGATCTTCGGCTTTAGCAGATTTTACCAACATGTCGTCGATGTAGACTTCCATGCTGTTGCCGAGCTGTTTTGCAAACATCTTGTTGACCAATCTTTGGTAAGTGGCGCCAGCGTTCTTCAAGCCGAAGGGCATGACTTTGTAGCAGTATGTGCCTCGATCAGTGATGAAGGCTGTCTTCTCGCGGTCGTCTGGGTGCATGAATATCTGGTTGTAGCCGGAGAATGCATCCATGAAGGAGAGTAGTTCGTTCCCCGCCGTAGCTTCGACGAGGCGATCGATATGTGGCAGCGGAAAGCTATCCTTTGGGCAAGCCTTGTTCAGGTCGGTGAAGTCCACGCATACTCTCCACTTCCCGTTCTTCTTCTTGACGACGACCGGATTGGCGAGCCAGTCGGGGTACTTTACTTCGGTGATTGATCCGGCTCGTAGTAGCTTTTCGACTTCGTCATTGACTGCTTGAGCTTTATCGGTGCCGAGCTTGCGCCTCTTCTGCTTGATTGGTTTGTAGGTGGGGTCAACGTTGAGCTCATGCGAGGTGATCCTGGGATCTATTCCTTTCATATCCTCCATTGACCATGCGAAGAGATGCACGTTCTCCTTCAGTAGATCCATCAGCCGGGTTCTGATTTCGGCGTTGAGGTTGCTTCCGATACCAACGCTCCTTTCCGGTTTCGTCTCGTCGATGCTGACCTGGTCGACGAGATCGGGTTTAGGTCTCTGATGGTAGGGGAGTCGCGGGTCGAGCTCTTCATTGATCATGCATGAGAATGAAGAGCGGAGTCGGCGTTCTTGGAGGAAGCAGGATCTTGACACTCTTTGGCTGCCGCGTAATGTGAAGATTCCCAACGGTGTTGGAAATTTGACGCACTGATGAAACGTCGAGACGACGGCTTTCATCTCGTGGATCCACGGCGTTCCTAGAATCGCGTTATATATTGCTGTCTGTCTATGACGATGAATTTCACGAGCTTGGAAATTCCTCCGACGTAGACGGGCAAGCGGATAGTGCCGATACTGAATACGGTGTCGGCGGTGAATCCAGTCAGCGGACGAGATGCTGGCTTTATGGTTTCTTCTTCAATCCCCATCCGGTCTAGGGTCTCCTTAAAGATCAGATTCACCGTGCTCCCAGTGTCAACTAGTATCTTTGCCACATCGCAATCGTGGACTTGTATTTTGACCACTAGCGGGTCGAGATGCGGGGTATCCAGCCCCTCCGCATCCTTGTCCGTGAAGGATATCATGCTCGCGTCTTGACGGACAAGTTGGTTGAGTAGGGCTTCTCCATCCTGATGGGAACCGGGGCGGCGCTGGGCCGAGACGGCCTTTCGCTCGTACTCCTTGATTGCCGAGATGGAATCGTTGTTGTCTAAGAGACTTCCCATGATCATGCTGACCTGTCGCTTTGGTGGGGGCGGCAAATCTTCGGGATGGTCGTGATCTTCCTTCTCAGATGCTGGCTTCGGATTTACCTTCCCCTGCTTTTGGGGGCGAAACTGGCGGGATCGCTTTCCCTTTTGCCCCCCTTTGGCCGGCTTCGGCGCGAAATCTTTGCCTTGAGATCGGTCGCCTTCTACCGCGACGACTCCTTCTCGGTACTTCCTGAGGAGGCTGCCGATGAGATGCCTACAGTTCTCCGTTGCGTGACCGGTTCGACCGTGGAAGCTGCAGAACAGGTCATGATTATTGTCATCATCCGGGTCGGCGACGGTTGGACGAGACGACGTCAGTGCGAGTGCTTGCGGCTGCTCTGCTGGGTCCCAGTGGTGGAGGTCGTCGTCGACGGCAAAAGAGAGTGATCTCCTGACCTCTGGCCTTCGTCGCTGTTCATGACCTTCTTCCCTAGGTCTGGCGATGGCGGGCTTTTTCTCACCGCTCTTCTCGGCGTAGAAGTCGGTGTCTTCTTCGAGGAAGATATACCTCTGGGATCGATGGAGCGCGTCTTTGAGGGTCGGCGATGGTTGGAGAGAGAGATCCGCTTTAAACTTAGAGTCGTATCGGAGGCCATTGCGGAGTGCCTCCAGCGGAACGCTATCTGGCATGTCGCCGAGATCCATCGCGGCTTTCTTAAACCTTTCCATGAAACTTCGCAGCGGTTCTCCCCTTGATTGCGTCATGGTAAACATGTTTCGGGTTACCCTGGTCATGTTCATGGAGTAGTGTTTTAAAAATGCGCTCGTCAAGTCGTCGAAGTTATCGATCGACTCGGCAGGGAGGCTGGAGAACCATCCGAGTGCTTCTTTCTTCATGTGCTCGATGAAGACTTGACAATAGTTCGCCTCTCTCTCCTCGGGAGTGGCGTACTGTTCTCTTGTCATAGCGAGGTTGAAGGCTGTCAACCACTTCTTCGGGTCTTCTTCGCCGGCAAAGTGCTCGATCTTCAGTCGGACTCTGTCGCGGAGCCGGATTCTGCGAATCCTTGCCGTCAGCGGACTCCTCCGGGTGTCGGCAAGGATTTTTGCCAACTCTGGTGCAGCGCTCGTGACGAGGTGCACTCTGGAATTAAACTCGTCTAGCCGACGATTAATCCTATCGAGCTCGGCGTAGGTCTGCTCGCTGGCCCGCGAGATTCGGCTCGTCGCGTTTGTCCGATTAGCAGTTGCGTCTGCTACCGCGGTCCCCGTGGCATGACCTGTCGGTGTATCGAACGAGAGTCGATGAACCGGCGAAAACTTGCCGTCATCCGCTGTTACTGAGTCGATGAAATCCTGCGTCTTCTTCTGGCATGCTTGCATCGTTTGGATTTCTTCGGAGAATGGCTTCATGGCCCTTTGGATCGTCTTCATCAGGTCGTCGTGCCTGACGACCTTTGCTCTGGGTCTGCGGCGAGCGGGAGGTGGCGGCGGGATTGTGTCTTCGGGCTCATCGCGCTGTGTGTTTTCGTCGTGCTCGACGTGGTTCTTCTCTTGTTCGAGAAGGTCTTCTCTGTCTTCGGGAAGATTCTCCGGGAGAGTCTTGTGGTTGTGTCGCGATTCTCTTTCGGGGGAGCTTCCCGCTGAGTGAGACATCGTCCAAGCTTCTTTTGAGATGCTTAATCCGGCAAAGGTATTCCCAGTCCCCACAATCGGCGCCAATTGTTGATTCCAGAAATAGCACACGTTAGTATGACGGGATATTTCGGATGGGAGACTTGGGAAGCTTTGGATTAATTACTCGAAAAGAGGATCTAATACAAGAGATCGTCTCGTCAAACAGGCCTTGACGAGACGTAATGTGAATAACAAGAGAAAACAGAGAAAAGATGAGCGAATTGCTTTAGGGTTTTTAGGGCTGCGTGACTTGGTCTTCCAGGAATGAAGACCTCTCCTTATATAGTTGAGTTAAGGCGATTCTCTGCTGAATATTCTCCTCTTGATCATAAAGGAAATCTTCCTCTTCTCTTGATTTCCTTCCTTTCTTCGAGTGGCGGCTGCATCTTTTTCCTTTTCGCTTAAGGTATTATCTTCCTCCTCAAGGCTTTCCATTTCTGTGAGGAGGCTAGGGCTGAAGACGGGCTGGGCTTTTTGTGCTGTTACTCATCGCGACGGGCTCGGGGAAATGTGCCCATTTCACCCCTAACAGTTGTTACCCGGGGTTGTATGATTAGAGGTCGCAAAAGCACGGATGCTATTATAGAATAAAGGGTATCAAATTCCAAACCAAGCTTGTTCAACTACTTTACGAAACTAATAAGGCCTAACAATAGCTAAGAAACAATATGGTTTTTAGGATTTATCGATGTGGAAACAAAAATAAACAAGCAATGACGAGAACAATAATTAAATAATGTGGGAAATCAATTAAAACAAGCGTTGGGCAGCCATGTTATCTCTAAGTCATCATGGACCGAATTATCAAGGATTTCTAGGAATATAATTTTAGTTAGCAAAAGATCACAAACTCGAACCGCATATTTATAATTATCCCACTTTCGTGATGATAAATACCTAAATTCGACAAATCTATTACTCAACTTTCGTATGAAAATAAATAGGTCGAATGTGCAATTATGGATTGGTACTATTAAAACTCACAAGGATCTCATAACTCAACTTTCTTGTGATTATAGCACCGAGCTCGTCTAAGCTATGCCCGGGTCCGAGATAGGATTTATAACGCCCCGACTGCCCATTCCATTGGGTCACCCACGACCTCTCCCGGCCTGTGGGCCCCACTCATGTCCGACGGTTGGTTCGCTATTTTTGAGGGGTTTTAGAGACTTGTTTACTGCCCCTGTAATCAACACCCGACCTTTCCCGTGTTTTTTTCCTAACTCACACGATTCCGCAGACCACTTCCCGGAAGGTCACCCATCCTTCTACTACTCCAGCCCAAACACGCTTAACTCTGGAGTTAATTATGGGTCTTTAACCGAAAAGGTAAGTGGACTTTGTTGACATAGGTAGTCAAATCAATTCTCTTAAGCCTCTCCACAAATCAGGATGTTACAATTCACCCCCACTCACTGAGCGCAACGTCCTCGTTGCGCACCAAGTTCGTCACCCCTGACGGTGTGAGTCAAGTCCCACACTTTACTCCACACTCTCGTCTGAGTTCGGCTCTGATACCAAATTATAACGTCTTGACCGCCTATCCCATTGGGTCACCCACTACCTCTCTCGGCCCGTGGGCCCCTCTCATGTCCGACGGTCGGTTCGCTATTTTTGAGGGGCTTTAGAGACTTGTTTACTGCCCCTGCAATCAACACCCGACCTTTCCTGTGTTTTTTTCCTAACTCACACGGTTCCGCAGACCACTTCTCGGAAGGTCACCCATCCTTCCACTACTCCAGCCCAAGCATGCTTAACTCTGGAGTTACTTATGGGGATTTGACCGAAAAGGTAAGTGCACTTTGTTGATATAGGTAGCCAAATCAATTCTCTTAAACCTCTCCACAAATCGGGATGTTACAGGATTTCTCTTTCAACTTTGTCGATGTCCGGGTTGTATTGTAAGTCGTTATAGCCTTGACTTCTTCTGGTCATACACCTTAAAACACAAGGAAAATTAAAGATAAAAAGAGTGAGTACAGAAAAATAAAAAAATTTAGACTAAACCGAAAATACGAATCTAAACGAACTTGATGTAGTCCCCGAAAACGGCGCCAAAAATTTGATGGGGATTAGGTTTTACCGATACTAAACTAGATAACGTAAATGCATGGATCGTAGTGTAGAACGAGTTATCAAACACAAGGACTAACAACACACTTTAAATATTAAATTTTCTCGGGAAAGCTAAGAAGAAAATATAAAGGGAGGTGTAGTATCAAGCAAGCTAAGACGAAATCAAGCAAATAAATAACGATTAAACTATCAAATTAAAAGCATTGGGCAACAAGGGTATGTAGTGATTTATATTATTCTCAAACTCGAAACACAGAATTGTAATTATCTCACTTTCGTAGTGATTATTATCTAGATTTAATCAACCTATTACTCAACTTTCGTGTGGTAATAACTTAATCAAACAAGCAATAACTATTAAGTTCAATTAACATTCACAAAGGCCCTATAACTTAACTTTCATGTGGTTATAGCACTAAGCTTGTCTAAGTCATATCCGGTTCATAATTCAACACTTCTGCGGTTCATAATTCCCTAGGATCGGTTACTAGATGATCAATAAAGCAACTCGAATGAACACAAACTTAGAACATAGAATAAATATGAATCTACCATCTTAAACTAACAACTTATATGAAATAATCAATGAAAACCCCTATGAATCACCCGTTTCCCCCAATAAGAAAACTACTCAATCATAACTATGCAAAACATCATGAGATTAAGGAATTGCATATTATTAAAAGAATAAAAGAGGATTTAGAATTCTTTTCTACAAGTCCAGAGGAGATTCAACTCCCAAAAACAGTAAAGAAAGGTAGAAAACGGAAGACGACTAGCTAGGGTTCTTTGGGAAGGCTTGACAGTGCAAGGAATAATGAGGGGCGGATGCTAGGTCCCACGATGTGTCTATGGTCGTGCTTCTCTCTCTCTGTTCATCTCTGTCTGCCTCCTCCTTTTTGTGTGGCTAGTTGATGTGCGGCTGGGTTTAGCTTTTTCAAGTGATAAAATTTATCCCAACCAATTTAGAGCTGCAAGTGCACAGTAGTAGTATAGTCGAGGTCGAACACAAGGATATGTGATCTCGCTTCAAACCTATGGAGATTGAACAATAGCTAGAACAAGAATATGAGATTGTTGTAGATGTTGGGAACCTAAAAACAAAAGAAAACAAAAGCAAAAGTAAATGAGATGTAAGCGAAAAGGAAAAGAAGTTAGGCAAAGGATAATCTTTGGAAGCATGTAATGAAATGATGATTGCATTGGGATGTCATTAGAAACCGTCTTGAACACAAAACACTATGGTATGTTTTTTCCACTTTCGTGGCTCCGACCACTATCTTCATTCAACCTAATAGACTCAACTTTTGATGGTTATTACAAGCTGAAAACATGCATTAACTGAACAAGTAATAATAGAGTTCACTAAGCCCCTTAGGTCAGCTTTCGTTGCCTAAGACAATTAGCTCACCAAACACTAGTTTCAGGATCTAGATGCAGCACTTTCGAAGTTCTATATCCCTAGGATCAGACTGCTAGATGTACGGTAGAGCAATCATGCATTAGGTATAAGTAAAGGTGAAGATCCATAAGTTCAAATCCCATTTATGCAATCACTTAATCAAATCATTTTATGTAATTGATAACAGGATTTTAGCTACCATGCAATTAAGATAAATCCTATTCATGTCATTGCAGGATTTAAGATGTAAATCCAATTGGGAAATTATGAATGCTCTTTAGAACTATGCAGATGCTATGTAAATCAAGACAATGGGGGTTTTGTAGAAGTTTATGTATCCAAACTAACAACCTAATGAAATGAAATGCAAGACAGAAACTAAATGAACAAGGAAATGCAATGAACAAAGCTTGACTCGATCGAGTTGCAATGAGACAAAACGAAAATGACTTTAGACGAGCTCGATCGAGTGGCCCGAAATTTGCACAAAACAAAACTAAATGAGCTCGATCGAGTGAAGCTAAAACAGAGCAAAACCGTAAATAAAGCAAGGATAAAGATTCAAAGGAAGAACATAGACTCAAGGACATGGTTTTACAATCAGGAAGAACTTATACTTAATCAATGATGCTCTCAAACAACATGTATTCATGCATATCCCTTGGCAATGGAATCACAAGATCGATTACCCCACTGTCATGGTGATAACCGCCAGTCTGGGTTCAGTCTCCTTAGCTAACTGTCGTTAGTGAGACATGAACCCAGAAAGCTATGAACATAGATCCATTATCAAGCCCTAGAAGCTTCTTGTACAACCATTGTCATGGGACAAGTAAGCTAATCCTCTGTTGGGTTCATTCAGGCATTCAATCAAACACTTCCATGCTGATGAACAAATTGAATCCACTAGAGTCAGTAGCTGGATCGCATAGAGACCACCCCAACAGAGAGGGGTATTGATTAGAAACATTAAACATCAAAGATTAAGTATAAACACTCCCTAATCTAACCCATCCTTAAGCCTAATGGTGATTTACTCACTAATCATTTCTAGAATCAAAATCATATCAAAATAAACAAAAACAAACATAATATGAAAGAGCAGAAAGAGATTAACAACTTTTATTAAAGAAGCAAGTGCAAAATATTAATAACAAAGTGCAAATCTACAAATTAAAAAGCATAAAACTTAAGAAAATAAAGGAGAGAGTTTGGTGGCTGAAAAATTCCAAAAAAGAGAAGAAGATTTGTGGCTTAGGTCTGTAGGCCTTTTATAGGCAAGCCACTAGGGTTACAGTCAATGCTTGGTCAATGGGAAGGCTGAAATCGCGGAACAGTAAGCGCCTTAGTCCACTCGATCGAGTAGCTTGGTCGAGGCGCATTTTTGCCTAGCTCGATCGAGTTGCTTGGTCGAGGCGTATTTTTGCTTAGCTCGATCGAGTTGCTTGCTCGAGTAGACTTCTCTTCTTAGCTCGATCGAGGCGCTTGATGGAGTGCATTCCCTCCACCTCCCATTGCATCCCTTCAGGTTGACCTTGCTCCAAAGTGCTCCAAAGTACCTGATAAGGACACCAAACATGCAAATGTATGCAATGCACTTCCTAGAACAACTAAGTATGCAAACTAAGAAGAAAGTGCAAAGAAACGCCGTTAAGGATGAATGAAACTATGCAAAAGTGGTCTAAACATGCTGCTAAATGAGTATGAAATATGAATGCATCAGCAACCATCGATCTCCTCGGCCTAAAAAAAGGATCTACTCGGACATGATGCAAACAAGCAAGCAAACCATAATTGAAAAAATTATGCAAGTATTATAAAGAGATAAGGGATGAAGAAAGCTTCTCTATTGATGAACAAAGTCTAAATCTCCCTTGATAACTCTCGGATCCAAAGTACAAAACTTAGAAAAGAAAAAGAAAAGAAAAACAAAGATTTTATGTGTGCTAAGGTCTTGAACGGCGCCTCCTTTCTCTCCCTCCTGGACGGCGCAGCTCTGTCTGACTTCTCTCTCTGACGGGCAACCCTAGACACACCTTCTTCTGAGGCTAAAAACAAGTATTTATAGGGTGAAATCGGTTAGGGTATTGAAGTGCCGGAAAAGGAAACATTACGGTGAGCCGGGCTTCTTTGTTTTGCGACGTGTATGGGCCGACATCATGCCAAGGAAACCACCAAGAACAAGTCAGGCCTATTTTAAGCTGATCCAAGGCCTATTCCGCGGTAGTCCGGGTCATGGGATACACCAAATATTTTGTGGGCTTCGTTTCCTTGCCAGATGGATATGTCTTGATAAAACAGGCATATCTCCCTGATGGCTGATCCAAACGACCTCATTCTACTTCGTCGTGATGCATAACTCAAATATCTATCCATCATGACCAATAGTAAAAAATTTAGACGTCGGTAAAACCTTCTACCGCGGCCATACTTCTGATGATCCGGTTTTGTCCGATCGAAGAAATCGGACACTTGGAGTTTTATTGATGTTCTTGACTTGGAAACTTGCATGGATCATGGTTTGAGGCTCTTTTGCTAATTTTTGTATCATTTTTGATGTTTTAACCTGTTAAGACTCCAAATCCCACAAATACAAGAAAACTACCTCTAAAGGCATAAAACCTTATTGAAAATACTTAAAAACATAATAAAATACTAAGGAAAAACATGTAAAATATGGATATATCAACTCCCCAAGACTTAGCATTTTGCTTGTCCTCAAGCAAACTAAGCTTGAAAGAGAGGTTTGAAAACATGAGAACTCTCAAATCTTTTGGAAATCCACATTGACCTTTATCTTAGTAAACCACATAAAACAGCAATGGCATTTTAAATTAAGAACAAAAGTACATACCACGAGTTTTGCAATCATCCCAAGGTAATCCACTCCTCTTTGGACCATCCAAATTTGCCACCTTTGACTCATTTAGTTTCTAAAGCTGTGGTCTCAACTAGGGAGTATCGATCAAAGGGCTCATAGACTCTTACCCATCCTCTTTTGATTACACACATGTCTTGCTTCTTGTTTCTCCTCTCTCTCTTCTCACTTCTTCAAGTTGATTTTTCCCAGGGTAGCAATGTATTTTTTTTCTATCAACTTCTTCTCTTTAGTGGTTTAGAGATTTTTCTTCTTTGGATGGATCTTCCATAGACGCGAGTATTGATGGTTGTAGCCACCTAATCCCCGGTTACTTGGATCCATAGGCCTTCCATAGACGCGAGTATTGATGGTGGTTGCCCAGGGTAGCAACCCTAATCTCCGGTTACTTGGACCTTGATGCTTTTTCTTTAAATTGAAGGGGGAGAGAGAGGAAAACCGAACTCACATAGACTTTACTTGTTGGTAAGGAGGAGGAGTCATACCCTTTGTATGACAAGCCCCTAGTTGAGAAAATTAAGTTCATTTGGTGCAGAGTCAAAGATGAATCATTCTTATGCCCTTAGAGATGTGGGCATTTTTGGTAGATCTATCAACTCACGGTGCACATGTGGTAAGGTACACTGCCAAGAACTGAATCAATGGTCACTTAAACATAGGCACAACAATGGTTAGATCCGGGATAAGGTCATAATTCTCGACAAAAAAATTGACTCAATAAAAATGATTCAATAAAATGAAAGTAATGCAAAATAAAATGCGAAAATGAACAAACATATTAGTAATAATCCCCCCCCATACTTAACTTGCACCATCTCAGTGAAAGAAAAATCAGATTAAGAGAGGTAAATAAATAAGAAAAATTGTAAAAGTTTAAAGTATAGGATGATGTTACCAAGTGATGACCAATTGTAATGAAGAACAGGGTCGGACAAGTGTATGAGACACTTCTTAGGCATGATTGGTTAGTGAATCTTCAATTTCTAGGCCTTGTTCGCTCCGGATTGGCATTTTGTTCGAGTAGGGTCATATCGGTCGACCGAAAGGGTATGCTATGGACCACAACTCAAACCGTGAAGATTTCCTCGACCTATCTTGAAATTTCATCGACCAACCTTATATTTTATGACCACTGGTGAAGTTTCAGGGCATTCGAACGAGCGATTTGAGAGATGCTTCATGAAGTGGTCAAACCGGCTCCGGGAAGGTGTTCCTTTGACCATTTGAGGTTTGGCTCGTTCGTTTTGGGATCTTCTTCTGGAAAAGTGATAATGAGGCTCTAAGAAGTCATTTCCAGCCGGTGGCCGCCCCTTTGTCGTGATTATGATTTTGTCAACCATTTGTTGCGCGCCGGTGCATCGGAGAGGGCAAACTTGATTATCTCTTGATCCGTGCATATTTCATCATCCTATCTTTAGGATTTGCGGACCAATATGTTATTTTATGGCCGCCTGTGAAGTTTGGTGGACTTCAAACACACGGTTTAGGAGATGGCCGATGAAGGTCCTCCTTTGCACCCGTCTTGGCCGAGAAAATGACACCGGATGGGATATCTTCAAATCCACTCGATCGTTTTGAGATTTTCTTCGATCAAAGTGATTTTATTTTCCTCCTTTATCATTCCCAAGTGTTATTCGCCTTGTTCCTTGTTAATTGGTGTGGATCTCCATTGAAATTGCCTTTAAACCGCTATAGGCTTTGTGGTTTGGGTCGGCCATAGCAACTTTTCTTGATACCCTTCCTGTCAAATAGTTAAGTCCTTGCAAAACACTTGAGATCATTGTTAGATGCATTCTTAGATCCCCAAGTAGCCGACTTGTAGTTCTCAATCTAAGATGATAAAGTATAAACCATAAAAATATGTTGGGTCTTGGCTAGAGATCCCAAAGTTCTAGTATAGTTTAACATCAGTGAAACCAATGCATAAATCAGTTTGACAAGTAAAGGTATATTCTCATTCATTAACCATCAAAAGTTTATCGATTTAAACCATGAAATGTAATCAATTAAGGTCAATGGTTCAAATTCTTATCAAGTGAAGATCAAAATGATTATTATTGAATGAAATAGACAGAGTTACTTACCTTGAGTGGAGAATTCACCTTTGAACAAGGGTAGGAACATAGGGTGGGACACTTTCTTTGGTTGGTCCTCTTTTTGGGTCCTCATCCTAAAAACATTTTTTGTATTATTATGCAATTTTAAAAATTCCTGAAATATAAAACTAAGTAGTTATGCATGCAATAATGATATGAAAACTAAAAATGAAAATAACAACCGTGTGGGTTACCTCCCACAAAGCGCCGCTTTGTTTTAAGTCATTTAGCTTGACTCCTTTTTCTTTTTAGGTGCAGGGAAGATCAACTAAAGCATTTGGGATCCCTTTAGCTTCTCCATTATCTGGTACAGGGGGCTCATGTAGTAGTTTGGGCACTCCAATATCATCTCCTATGCCATCCTTGAAGACAAATGCACTCGGGAAAAGTTTTAAGGTCTTCCCGAGTTTCTACTTTACGGTATGATCATCTTTTGGGTCCGGATCCTTTGGGACAAGGACTCTTATGTGGGCAAATGACTTAGGCACATAATCATGATTTTTATTAGCTCCATTTTCATCCATGGCAGGTGACAAAACCGAGCTGATGTCCTTGAAGACATCTTCATGTTTCAGCTTCGATGGTTTCATGGCCTCCTTCGGTTTTGGATAGGGCTCACTCTTCTTAGGGTCTTTAGGCAGCATGGCTCCTTTCTTTGGCATGAGAGTGGCTTTCTTCGCTGGTAGCTTGATTGCACTTGGTGCTGTCTTGAAGTTGATGCTTCGCAAGAAGACATCTTGCTGAACATGGCCAAGTGATATGCGGTTCTTCATGTAGTCTATGACCGCACCGTCTGTGGCTAGGAATGGGGTTGCAAGTATCAGCTGGTTCCTCTTTGATCCTTCACATACCATGATTTGAAAGTCAGTAGGGACAAGTCGCTCTCCTATCTCCAGCATTACATCTTCTAGAACTCCATAAGGTTCCATGCTTGATAGATCCACAAACTCGATTCTCACCTTAGGATATTTTAAAATTTTG
The DNA here is from genome assembly GCA_026724425.1 of Erythrophleum ivorense. Taxonomy (NCBI): domain Eukaryota; kingdom Viridiplantae; phylum Streptophyta; class Magnoliopsida; order Fabales; family Fabaceae; genus Erythrophleum; species Erythrophleum ivorense. The sequence continues at coordinate 7,675,253 of JAIUCV010000066.1, read as the reverse complement.
AATCCCAAATCCTTCGCTAGTGCATGGGACATAAGATTCACATTAGCTCCAGTATCACACATGCAATCATTGAGTTGGTACCCATTGATACAAACAGGGATCACAAACTTCCTCGGATCTTCTAGCTTCAGCAATGGCTTGTTCTCAAGCCTTCTCTTGTAAGCTCTTCTTGATTCCTGATGGGTGGTCAGGTTTTACCCACTTTTAAAATCCTGCAAGCGCACAGATCGTAGAAGTACAGGTTATCGAACATAAGGACTGACTAGAATGAATACACTTTGAAACTATGGATTTCGGATCAAGCTAGAACAAAGTATGGGATGTTTGATTGGTGAACTAATAACAAAATAAGAAAACTAGGGATCGTGAGGTTGTAAAGCAATAAGGGAAAAGCGTTAGGTCTTTAGGGGCTAATTCGCAGAGAAGCAAGCAATGATCAAGTTCAATGATAGATATAAATCGTTTTAGGGATTATGGGATGATAGATCCGTCTAGAACACAAAACACGAAATTAAGTCTTTCCACTGTCGTGGCTCCGACTCATATGATAACTTATCTAATTGCTAAACTTTTGGAATGTCCTTAGATAGTTAATCAAGCATTAAATCGAGCAAGTTCGGATACAGTTCACTAGGCTTAGTAAATCAACTTTCGCAGTCTAAGAAACCTAGCTTGTCAAAGAATAGGTCCGGCGAATGATACAGCACTTTCGTGGCTCAAATCAACCTAGGATCGGATTGCTAGATGCGCGGTAAAACAATCAGCATTAGTAAGTGAACAAAACGAGACAAAGACTCTAAAGTTATCCCTAACAGTTCATCGAAATCATAGATCAAGCAAACAACTCATTGAATTAGTAACCCTAGCAACCTAACATGTGAATTACTCAGACATGATCAAAGTAACAACACGAAGGGATGGAGAAAACATAGTATAGGATAAAAGGTTTAGAAATCTGTAAAACTGTGATACAATATGCGGCTCTCTTCTCTAGAGAGGTTAAAAAGGTGTATTTATAGTCCTAGGTCTTCACAGGGTCGAGATTAGGTAAACGGGCAGAGAAAAAAGCGTAATCGGGAAAGATGGGCCTTTCTCGGCCGAGTCGGGTCGATCGGGACGATGGTTGGTCGAGCAGCACGGTCGAGCGGTCGGTCAGGACGTCAGTTCGGTCGTGCGGGACGGTCGAGCGCGTATCGAATGGTGAAGAAATGTCGGGTCGGACGAGGGCCTTAAAGCTCCTGTCCGAACGGTCGCGGTCGAGCGGATGATCGACGGTGTGAAGAAAGCTTGGGTCGGACGAGGGCCTTAAAGCTCCTGTCCGACCGGGCGCGGTCGAGCGGACGCGGATGGCTGATGTTGTTTGGTTTTTGGCTGTCTGGACCAGTCTTCAGTTAAAACGTGATATCTTCTATATTGCTCATCAAAATTGCATAATTCCAACTGCATTGGAACACTAACTCATCTGGCTATCTTTTTGCCGAGTTTCATTGAAATCCGTTGAGTTTAAGGGTCCATTTCGTTGCTTCCCGTTTGATGTACTGATGCAGTCCGATAAAGCTCTTTCGTATATATCTTCACTATAATCGTCATATCTCCAATTCTACTCGTCCAAATTGCAAGATTCCAATTGCGTTGGAAAGCTAACTCATGTAGGCATCGCGGTAAACTGGCTTTGGTGAAATCCATTGATTAGAATGTTTTTAATTATCCTTCAAAGTTGATGCTGTGTTGCGGAGCGGTATAAAGTCCAAATCCTGTGATTTCGCTCCAAAATGCATCTTTCGACCTGTTTAGACTCTTAGTACTATAAATCCACAAAACTACCTTTTTAGATCAAAAAGCCTTTGAAAACCTTATAAAAAGCATAGTAAAACCGTATGAAAAGCGTACAAAATAGAGGTATATCAACTCCCCCAGACTTAGACCTTTGCTTGTCCCCAAGCAAATAGAATGCAAATCAGAGAAAGAGGTTTGAAAACATGATTACTCCCTTATAATTTTGAGAAACTTGTGGTGGCCTCCTTTCCTGTATTCCACTAAAAACATAACCAATGTTAGACTAGCTTCACATAATGCTCGACAAGTTTAGCGAACCATACCAAACTCGACTAGTCTCATCCAGCACTCCAAACTTTCTGTTGTTAACTCCTTGCATAAATTTAAAACGTGCGGTCTTTATCAAGGGAATATTGATCATTAAGTACTTGTTCTTACCCATTTGAGTCTCTCCAGGATAGTCCTTTTGAAGCATTTGAGTTCTTTTCCTCTCTCTTCTTTTCTTCTTTTGAAGGATCGATCTTTCCCTACTTTTCTAGGGTATCATTTTATTTTTTCTATCGATCCTTCTTACTTTTGAATAAGGTTAACACAGGATAAGTCTTTTGCTTGTTCCTTGTTTTTGGTAGGTCTCCATAAGACAAGAAGGTGCAGACGTATGCATTCCTCTTGCTTACACGTTTTCCTTTTGCTTAAAAGCTTCTTTTTTTTTTTATTCCAAGAGGAGAGAGAGGAGAACTGTACTTTGTATTGGACATACCCTTTTGAGATCAAGTGAGGAACGACTCATATGTATGCCAAGTCCCTTGACAAGAAAAACTAGATTGATTAGGGTGGAGTTAACGTTAGATTGTCCGGGTACCTTAATTATAGATGTTTCCAAGTCAGTAGGTCGATCCACCGTCCGCAATTGATGTCCGCTCTAGGGTCATAGATTGTTAGCAGATCACCGGAGAATCATAGAGATAGGTCATAGTTTCCGACTAAGGTTTTGACTCAATAAAACATGAAAACATAAGAAAAGAAACATGAAAACATAAGAAAAGAAAGAAAAATACATTAGTAAAGGATAAAACTCCCCCCAGACTTAACTTGCACCATCCCGGTGATAGCAAATAAGATTAAGGGTGAGAGGAAAAGAAAAGAAAAAGAAATTCATTAAAATAAGATAAGGATAGAAAATGGAGTTGGGCGTCCATTGCACCGGATACCAAATGAAGAGTGAGTGCCTAGGTGGCAGTGTGGTGGCTGGTTGAATTTTCCTCATCGTCCGAAGAATCTTCATCAGAGGCAAGTGCAGAGGTGGGCGAGAACTCCCCAAGGTCCGGCTCATATGCTGATGTGGAAGGGCGGAAGAGACGATCGGGAGCGATGTGGCGAACAACACGGATGAGGCGCGAGATGAAGCGGGATTGACACTGGACGGTCTGCTCCAGGTAGCCAAGTGATATATCCATATTTTACATGTTTTTACCTTGGTTTTCTTTATGTTTTCTTATCTAATAATAATGATTTTGTATCCAAGAGGTAGTTTTCTTGTATATTGTGGTTTTGGGAAGAAAATAGGTCAAAATGGCAAAACGAAGGCAAAAGAGCTTCAAACAATGATCCATGCAAGTTCCCAAGTCAAGAGCTTCAACAAAACTCAAGTTAGCCGGTTTCCGCATTCGGACAGAATCGAAGCGTCCGAAAGATGACCGCGGCAAAGGGTCTTTCCTACGTCCAAATCAAGAGATCTTTATATGGAAAGATAGATAAATGAGTCATGCGTCGCGAACAAGTGGAATTGGGCTATTTGGAGCAGAAATGCGGCCTAGGATCGTTTTCTCCCGAGACATGTCCGTCTAGCGAGTAAGTGAAGCCCATGGAGCTTGGATGAACGAAATGGACCGGGATCACTTCGGGCCAAGCCTAAACCTCATCATGACTCAAGCCCACATCTCTACACGCGAAAAGAAGCTGGCAGCCGCGCCTCACTCTAGACTTGGAGAGCAAGTTCACGCGGGGAGAAGAAATGGAAAGTTTCCTCTTCTCCTTTGCGCATTAACTCAGCCGACATAGCCTCCCCTCAGCTATATATACTTGCTTTTAGCCTCTTGTATCGATATCACGAATCAATAGACACAACTCTCTTCTTCTTTCAGTCAATAAACCGGAGCCACTTAGGTGGTCTCCTTGTTCTTTCTTTTCTTTTGCATTTTGTACATACTCGCATGTTTTAGCTTCTAGTCTAGGGTTTGGAGGTTTCTCTCTAGGGGAGAGCGGCGTCTTGATTCCTATCACTCGGCCTTCTTTCCCTAGGACCATGAGATCCTCTCTACTCCCTTAGACTCGTTATTGAATCATAGATCTTTCAAAGAAGACATGACATGATAAGCCATCAAGAATCGGTTGTTAAAGAAAGGGAAACCTTATGGTTCACCATCTTTATTCATACCTAAAACTTGTTGCTAGAGTAGCTAACTAGCGACTTGATCCAAGGTTGATATACTCTCCAAAAGCTTGTTATATCTCTGGTCCTAATATTTGATGGGCAAATCGTCTTAGGCTATGAAAGTAGACCTAAGGAGTTTTGTGAACAATCACTACTCGATTTTATTGCATGTTTCACTCTTCAATGACCATGTGAAAGTTGAGTCCATTGGTTTAAGGAACATAAGTGGTCGGAGCCACGAAAGTGGGATGACCACATCTTAGTGTTTTGAGTTCATAGAAACCGGATTTAACAAACTTTTCAATTGATTTGGCTTATGTCTTTTGCGGATTGTCCTTTGTTCAATAATGGTGTTTGTATAGTTGCATTTGTTATTTAATTTTCCTTATAAAACAAAAACACAAAACCCCTTGCATATTATTGATCTAGCTTAACCAAATCTTTACAAATGTGTAGTGTGTAATTCGCATTCTCTTGTGGATCGACCCCTAAGTACTACAACAACATGTTGTGCACTTGCAACCATGTTTAGCTTAGGGTTTTTATTACTTGCATATATACCACACCCATGTCTGGCACACATCAAGTTTTTGGCGCCGTTGCCGGGGAATGCATTGCACTTACACGTTTATGAGATTAAAAGTTAAGACTAGATCTTTTGTTTCATGTTTACTAACTTTTGCAATTTTGTTTCTCTTATGTTCCTTAGGTACCTTAAGGATGAGCAACTACTCGAGCATGAGTAACCACTTTGAAGGGAGAAAACCTCTTCCCCATGAAGTCCAAAGGCGGCCACATGATTCAAATCCGGCCGGAGACTTCATCCCAATGCCAATCCCACCAAATTTCCACCATCCGCTCTTTGCCGAGACTAGCCGAGAAGAACATCATCACTATCATCAAAACCGATCACCGGTTTATCAAGGCCGACCTCACCAGCCACCTCATCATCACCACCGTCCACGCCCCGACCTTCCCACATACCAAGAGCACGCGCTTAATCGGCGGAGAGACGACAATCTCAAGGCCATGATAGAAGACTTCATGGAAATCCAAAGAAAGTCTAGCCAAAGTCTTGAGACAAGGTTAGAGTTTCTAAAGCACGACCTTGATAGAAAGTTCGGAAACCTCTCTGACCAAGTGGAGAGAGTCGAAACAAGGTGTTTTGAAGTGGAAGGGGAGCTAAGGGAACAAGCCGCAACCGTTGGAGGCAACACCAAGGCGATCCGAGACTTAAACCTCAACTCAAAGGAGATGGATAGCCACTTGGATGAGAAGATCACCGGCTTAGAAGACAACCTCAATGGCACAACCATGAGCCTCAACTCAATCTCGCTTGTTGCTCACCAAGCCAAGAAGAAAGCATCGGAGGTTAACCAAAGAGAGAAGGAGGTTTACTCAAACATGGTGATGTTGGTGAAAGGGCAAGAACAATTCAAGGAATCTATCAATGACTTGAAGCGTCTTGTGGAAGAGAGATACAAAGAGCTACTTGAGAAGACCACGCTATGGCAAGATACAACCGGAGGAGCCTCCAAAGGAGTCAAAGACCTCACCAAACGCTTGGAGGATATGGAAGAAAGAGACCGAGCTTCAAAAGGCACAAAAGCGGCTAACACAAAGCCTAACAATGCTTTGGCTGTTTTTGGTGCTAAAGAAACCAATCCAAGAGTGGTTTGGGATGAGGATGAAAGGAGACAAGGAAAGCGGACAGCAAGGATAAGAGGAAGAAAGTTGCCGGAAGGAACACCACTTTCTCCAAGATCTTCACTACCACCCCTCCCTAAGGAGAAAAGGAAGGCGAGCTCATCAATGGATTACACCATTGATGATTTCAATTTTATGGCAAAAAGGTTGCCTAGCAATATGCCCTTTGATGTCGCTTGCAACAAGAGCCCTTACCTTCAAGACTTTGTATGGACTCACGATTGGAGCTTAGCCGAGGTGGAGAAGATGTATAATGAAGCAAGGGAGGAAATGCCTGCTCCAAGGACACTACACAAGCTTCATGACCCAGGTTACTTCCTTATACATTGCTCTATCAACGGCAAATTCTTTGATGATGCATTATGTGATTCCGGTTCAAGCGTGAACCTCATGCCGGCTGTGATAGCAAGAAGTTTGGGATTGATCGAGACCATGGAGTGGACCAACATGGGCATAAAGCTTGCCAACAACTCTTCATTCAAACCACTTGGCAAGGTAAGAGATGTTCAACTCTCCTTTGAAGATTGCATCATCCCGGCCGATTTCTATGTTGTTACTATGGAGGATCCGGACGACCAAGCCCTTCTACTTGGGAGATCCTTCTTAGCAACAGCCGGGGCAATTATGGATTGGCCAAACAGGAGAATCTCACTAGCCAATGTTGACAAGGATACCTATTATGTTGCTGCACCTCCCGGTTTCTCATCCAAAAGATTTCGGTACGCAAGTGGAGGAGAAGGCACACAACAAGGTTACTTGATCAAAGAAGTGTTACAAGACAAGATGCACTTGGAGCCATCCAGTACTAGGAGCTTTCTAAAGCCTCCACACTTGCCTAACACCTAAGGAAGACAAGGAGTCGAGCTATAAAGACTTTAAACTAGCGCTTATGGGAGGCAACCCATGTTTCTTTTTTCTTTTCTTTTCCTTTTAACTTTTATTTTGATTTTATTATTAACTTGAATTTTTGGGAATTTTATAAACTTCACGAAAACACAAAAAACATGTTTTATGATTAAGTGCCAAAGAAGACCATCAAAGGAGTTTTGCATGCGCCGGCCAATTCCCACCCAATCATCCCGCCCTTGTTCCGGAGCACCAACATAGCGGTCACCACCTTGGTATGCTAAGGGAAGAATACGGAGATCAATCGGTGGAAGAAATTCGCAAAACGGTCGAGTCATATGGAAGATATCAAGTCCGGTAGCATTTTCCCGGCCACACGGGTAACACGGAGGACCCAATCGACCCATCTCACAAACGGCTCAACCAAAGTCCACCAAACTTCACAGGCGACCAGACAACACCATGTTGGTCGGCAAATCCAAAAGATAGGACGGAAAAATGTTGACGGATAAGGAGATACGCACAAATGCCCCATCCGGTCGTTAGCGGTGCACCAAAAGGCCGTCAAGACCAAAATCACGGCATGGAGATAACACCACCTGGAGATGGATTCTTGGAGCTTCATCATCACTATTCCAGAAGAAAATCAAGGGACGGACGAGCCAAATTCAAGAAGGGTCAAAAATCTCTTACCGGAGCCAACTCGACCACGTTGTGAAGGAAATCTCAAACCGCTCGTCCGTTTGCCCACTTCTCCAGTGGTCATAACATATAAGGTTGGTCGACGGATTTTCAAACTCGGTCGGGGAATTCATCATCGTTTGGGCTATGGTCTATTACACCCTCTCCGGATCGTCCGGATGGCCACCAAACGATGAATCTCCCAAACCGCTCGTTTGTTTGACCTGAAAATCCACCACGGCTCCTAAAATATATGATTGGTCGACGGATTTTCAAGATCGGTCAGAGAATTGTTCACGGTTGAGGCTGCGGTCACTTACATCACCTTCCGGCCGGCCGAAGGATCCACCCGATGACGAATTCTCACCTCTGCTCGTTCGTTTGACCTCATACTTCACCAGCGGCTCTTAAACATCATATTGGACGGTAACTTTTCAATCTCGTTCATAAAATTCTTAACGGTTTGTCATGTGGTTCACAGCCTTCATTTTTGGCCGACACACGGGCATTACACGACCACACTGCACACCAGACGGAATCACACCCTCAGATTGAAAACTCACCGACCAAATGGATTTAAGGCGTGATTTGATGTTGTCATATCACACTTAGAGTCGCTTCACAATGCAAACCCGCTCTACATGACCTATGGTCACACTTTGGTAACAAAATCCGAAACACTTTCCCAACATATTCGATTTTCATTTTCACCCCTCTTAATTGGATTTGCTTCCACCGGGACGGTGCAAGTTAAGTCTGGGGGGATTACTAACACGTTTGTTCTTTTTGACTTTTCTTTTCATTTTTCCCTTTGAGTCGTTTTATTGAGTCAAAATTTTGTCCGAGAATTATGACCTTTTCTTTGAAACTAACCATGTTACGCTAATGTTTAAGTGACCATTGAAACAGTATTTGGCAACACACTCACTCAATGTACACTTTGAGCGGATCGGTTTACCAAAAATGGCCACATTTCCAAAAAGTCAATGGAGGATCCACCTTTGACTCCGCACCTTAATGAACTTAACCTTCTCAGTTAGGGGCTTGGTTTTACAAAGGGTACGACTCCTTATCCTCACCAAATAGTGAAAGTCTACGTGAGTTCGGTTCCCCCTCTCTCTCCCCTCCAAATTTAAGGAAAAGCACCAAGGTCCAAGTAACCGGGGATTAGGTGGCAACCACCATCAATACTCGCGTCTATGGAAGACCCATTGATCCAAATAACCGGGGATTAGGTGGCTACAACCATCAATACTCGCGTCTATGGAAGATCCATCAAAAACCTCCACAAAGAGGAGAAGAAGTCGAATAAAAAAAATACCTTGCTACCCTAAAAAAGGGATTAATCGACTTAAGGAGTGAGAAGAGAGAGGTGAAACAAGAGCCAAGACAAGTGTTTAAGCACAAGAGGATGAGAAAGAGATCATAAACCCTTTGATCGATATCCCCTAGTTGAGACCACACCTTTAAAAAACTGAAGGAGTCAAAGGAGGTGAGCCCGGATGGTCATATGGAGTGTGGGTTACTTTGGGATGACTGCTAAACTCAATGTAAGTACTTATGCTCCTCATCATAAAGCCAAAACCGTTTTTCATGTGGATTACTAAAACATAAGCTAACGTGGATTTTCAAAATGCATTGAGAGTTCTCATGTTTTCAAACCTCTTTTCCTTTCTTAGTTTGCTTGAGGACAAGCAAAAGGCTAAGTCTGGGGGAGTTGATATATCCATATTTTACATGTTTTTACCTTGGTTTTCTTTATGTTTTCTTATCTAATAATAATGATTTTGTATCCAAGAGGTAGTTTTCTTGTATATTGTGGTTTTGGGAAGAAAATAGGTCAAAATGGCAAAAAGAAGGCAAAAGAGCTTCAAACAATGATCCATGCAAGTTCCCAAGTCAAGAGCTTCAACAAAACTCAAGTTAGCCGGTTTCCGCATTCGGACAGAATCGAAGCGTCCGAAAGATGACCGCGGAAAAGGGTCTTTCCTACGTCCAAATCATGAGATCTTTATATGGAAAGATAGATAAATGAGTCATGCGTCGCGAAGAAGTGGAATTGGGCTATTTGGAGTAGAAATGCGGCCTAGGATCGTTTTCTCCCGAGACATGTCCGTCTAGCGAGTAAGTGAAGCCCATGGAGCTTGGATGAACGAAATGGACCGGGATCACTTCGGGCCAAGCCTAAACCTCATCATGACTCAAGCCCACATCTCTACACGCGAAAAGAAGCTGGCAGCCGCGCCTCACTCTAGACTTGGAGAGCAAGTTCACGCGGGGAGAAGAAATGGAAAGTTTCCTCTTCTCCTTTGCGCATTAACTCAGCCGACCTAGCCTCCCCTCAGCTATATATACTTGCTTTTAGCCTCTTGTATCGATATCACGAATCAATAGACACAACTCTCTTCTTCTTTCAGTCAATAAACCGGAGCCACTTAGGTGGTCTCCTTGTTCTTTCTTTTCTTTTGCATTTTGTACATACTCGCATGTTTTAGCTTCTAGTCTAGGGTTTGGAGGTTTCTCTCTAGGGGAGAGCGGCGGCTTGATTCCTATCACTCGGCCTTCTTTCCCTAGGACCATGAGATCCTCTCTACTCCCTTAGACTCGTTATTGAATCATAGATCTTTCAAAGAAGACATGACATGATAAGCCATCAAGAATCGGTTGTTAAAGAAAGGGAAACCTTATGGTTCACCATCTTTATTCATACCTAAAGCTTGTTGCTAGAGTAGCTAACTAGCGACTTGATCCAAGGTTGATATACTCTCCAAAAGCTTGTTATATCTCTGGTCCTAATATTTGATGGGCAAATCGTCTTAGGCTATGAAAGTAGACCTAAGGAGTTTTGTGAACAATCACTACTCGATTTTATTGCATGTTTCACTCTTCAATGACCATGTGAAAGCTGAGTCCATTGGTTTAAGGAACATAAGTGGTCGGAGCCACGAAAGTGGGATGACCACATCTTAGTGTTTTGAGTTCATAGAAACCGGATTTAACAAACTTTTCAATTGATTTGGCTTATGTCTTTTGCGGATTGTCCTTTGTTCAATAATGGTGTTTGTATAGTTGCATTTGTTATTTAATTTTCCTTATAAAACAAAAACACAAAACCCCTTGCATATTATTGATCTATCTTAACCAAATCTTTACAAATGTGTAGTGTGTAATTCGCATTCTCTTGTGGATCGACCCCTAAGTACTACAACAACATGTTGTGCACTTGCAACCATGTTTAGCTTAGGGTTTTTATTACTTGCATATATACCACACCCATGTCTGGCACACATCAAGTTTTTGGCGCCGTTGCCGGGGAATGCATTGCACTTACACGTTTATGAGATTAAAAGTTAAGACTAGATCTTTTGTTTCATGTTTACTAACTTTTGCAATTTTGTTTCTCTTATGTTCCTTAGGTACCTTAAGGATGAGCAACTACTCGACCATGAGTAACCACTTTGAAGGGAGAAAACCTCTTCCCCATGAAGTCCAAAGGCGGCCACATGATTCAAATCCGGCCGGAGACTTCATCCCAATGCCAATCCCACCGAATTTCCACCATCCGCTCTTTGCCGAGACTAGCCGAGAAGAACATCATCACTATCATCAAAACCGATCACCGGTTTATCAAGGCCGACCTCACCAGCCACCTCATCATCACCACCGTCCACGCCCCGACCTTCCCACATACCAAGAGCACGCGCTTAATCGGCGGAGAGACGACAATCTCAAGGCCATGATAGAAGACTTCATGGAAATCCAAAGAAAGTCTAGCCAAAGTCTTGAGACAAGGTTAGAGTTTCTAAAGCACGACCTTGATAGAAAGTTCGGAAACCTCTCTGACCAAGTGGAGAGAGTCGAAACAAGGTGTTTTGAAGTGGAAAGGGAGCTAAGGGAACAAGCCGCAACCGTTGGAGGCAACACCAAGGCGATCCGAGACTTAAACCTCAACTCAAAGGAGATGGATAGCCACTTGGATGAGAAGATCACCGGCTTAGAAGACAACTTTGGAAGGAGATCAAAAACATTCTACTCAATGGAATTCACCAAACCCAGTTCGTCGTGATGCCTACGTGAGTTAGCTTTACAACGCAATTGAAATCACGCAATTTGGCCGAGTAGAATTGGAGATATGACGATTATAGTAAAGATATACGAAAGAGCTTTATCGGACTGCATCAGTACATCAAACGGGAAGCAACGGCATGGACCCTTAAACTTAACGGATTTCAATGAAACGTTTCATCAAGATATCCAGATGAGTAAGTGTTCCAATTATGTTGGAATTATGCAATTTGGACGAGCAGAATAGAAGATATCACGTTTTAACTGAAGACTGGTCCAGACAGCCGAGAACTGGACAACATCAGCCACCCGCGTCCCGGTCGACCGAGTCCGGTCGGATAGGAGCTTTAAGGCCCTCGTCCGACCCGACCTTCCTTCACGCCATTCACATCCCGCTCGACCGAGCCCGGTCGGACAGGAGCTTTAAGGCCCTCGTCCGATCCGACTTTTCTTCATCACCCGATGTGCGAGCCGAAACTGCACTACGATACTTTTAGTGTTTTTAGGGAGAGCCGAGAATTTTGTAAGTAAACACAAGGATCGATCCAAATGATGGTTATTTTATTAGCTGTTATGCGAGCTACAATATGTGTGGCGTGTGCCTTTTTCTGTGTGGAAAGTGATGGCGCAAATAATGACTATCGGTTCCTATTTATAAGAGAATAGGAACCGACTTTTACAACCGACTTTACGCAAAAATGTAAACTTTCCTTTGTGGCTCGCGCCGACTTCAGTTTAAGGAAAGTCTTTGATGGGCCTCGGCTCGAATCGCTCCGTCGGATGTTGGTTCGGCCCATCGAGAAGTTTCCGGCTGGCCTGCGGTTTGACGCCCGGTTCGGCCCGGTTTGGTGCGGTTCAGCTCGATCTTCCCCCATTTGCCCAATCCAAATGACAATGTCTCGGGGTGGAATCTGATGCATTCGTATTTCATACTCATTTAGCATCATGTTTAGACCACTTTTGCATAGTTTCATCCATCCTTAGTAGCATTTCTTTGGACTTTCCTCTTAGTTTGCATAATTAGTTGTCCTAGAAAGTGCATTGCATACATTTGCATGTTTGGTGTCCTTCTCAGGTGTTTTGGAGCAAAGTCGACACATTGGAAGGAAAAGCAATCTGCCTTCACCATCCAACTCGATCGAGCCAAGGCAAAGCTCAACTCGATCAAGCAACTCGATCGAGCAGAGAAGGATACGACCTTGAACAAGCACCTCGACCGAGCTAGGCCAAACCATCCTGCAAAGCAACTCGATCGAGCCAGACAAAAGCCAACTCGATCAACCAACTCGATCGAGTTGGACTAAGGCGGTTACTCCCCTGATGGAAGCCCTAGTAGCTTGCCTATAAAAGGGCTGCTGACCTCATCCGCCCCCCATCTTAGTTTTTTCGCATTTTTAGCTTTCTGTTCTTAGTTTTTGTTCCAGAAACTTCCTGTTTTCATTTTATGATTCCAGACTTTGTTATTCACATTTTGCAATTGCCTGTTTAATAAAAGTTGTTAATCTCCTTTCTGTCTTTCATATTATGTTGGTTTTAGTTTATTTAGACATGATTTCGAATTCTGTTATGGATCTTGAGTAAATTCTCCCTTAGGCTTAGGGATGGATTAGATTAGGGAATCGTTTATGTTTAATCTCTGATGCTTTAGGTTTTCATCTATTATCCCTCTCTGTTTAGCTATGCCCTATGCGATCCAGCCACTGACCATGGTGGATGGATCCTAGACGCTCCTGGCCTGACCCGCTTGGTTGAGCCTCGGATCAAGGCAAAACAGAGGATTAGCTTAATGCCTTTGTCCCACGGGAGTGGTTGCACAGAGGGGCTTCTAGGGCATTACATGGGCCGGTTCTTTATGTATCTGGTTCATGACACACGCTTCAACTCGATCGAGTTAGCGGGATTGAACCAGAGAGGCGGTTTGTAACGCCACTGGGAAGTGGGATAACCGACCTCGGGACTCCATGGCCGAAGGGATAAGCACGTGTTCGTGTCGTTTTAGAAAGCATAGCTGATTAGCATTAGATTCTCTATGATCATCAAATCCGTCCCTGAGCCTTTGTCTATCATAACAGTATTTACTTACGTTTTCGTTCTGCTTTAGTCTTGTTTTACTCTGACTCCATCGAGTCAGTTTAGTGCAAACTCGTATCTTGACTCGATCGAGCTGCACCAGTCACTCCTTGTTTCAAACTATCCTAACTCGATCGAGCTACCTTTCTCATGGTTAGCTTAACTCGATCGAGCTTGATTTAGTTTATCGTTTTACTTTTCCGCTTTCATTCCCGTTGCATTTCGTTTAGATAGATAGTTTTGTTTCAACACCAAACAACCATCTGTCTTGACTTGTGTCACTATTGCATAATCCTAAGCTGTTTCATTCTCCTCCCACTTTGGATTGATAAACCCTAAGTCCTACATCGACATGATAGTACAATAGGGGATTGCATAAGTAATGTAAAAACCTACTATCAATTTGGCGCCGTTGCCGATTTGGGATTTCGTTTGATGCATTTAGGATTCCCGTAGTACGCTAGTTCAAGTTCTTTGTTTACTTTTCGAATATCTTCTCTGCTATCTGGGTTTTTGTCTTTGAATTCTCAGGTGCACGCAAATCCGATCACGTTATCCGTTCCCACTTGAATATTTTGCTCTCTGGGTTTTTGATTTTGCCTTTTCAGGTGAATGCAAACACGATCACGAGGCAGTGGTAATTTGATATACTATTTGGACAACATCGACCGAATACAGCGAATTCTGAGAGAACAGAGGCAACAGGCCGAGACCATGGAAAACCCTCCAGCGAGGCCGGTTAGACCAATCGGAGCTGGTGATGCTCCGAACACGCATACTCAGAGACAGGGGATCATACCCCCACCTGTCCAGAACAATAACTTTGAGATCAAGCTGGGTATGATCAACCTCGTGCAGAACAAGATGTTCCACGGATTGCCTTGTGAGGATCCGATCGATCGCCTGGACGAGTTCGACCGTTTGTGTAATCTCACTAAGGTGAATGGCGTTTCGGAAGACGCCATCAAGCTGCGTTTGTTCCCGCTTACTCTTGGAGAGAAAGCCCACCAGTGGGAGAAAAACTTGCCGCACAACTCGATCACCACCTGGAACGAATGCAAGAAGGCATTCCTTGCCAAGTTCTTTTCCACCGGACGCACCGCAAAGCTTCGCACAGAGATCTCTGGGTTCCATCAGAAGAATGGAGAGACATTTTCTGAGGCTTGGGAACGTTTCAAATGCTACACGAGTCAGTGCCCACACCACGGTTTTAGTAATGAATCCCTCCTGAGCACTCTGTACAGAGGTGTCCTCCCGAGGTACAGACAGATGCTCGACACCGCGAGCAACGGAGACTTCCTTAACCAAGACGTTGAGGACGGCTGGCAGCTTGTGGAGAACATAGCTCGCTCAGATGGCAACAACAACGAGGAGTATGACCGCACGAACCGCAGCTCTGTCGAGTCTGATGACAAGTTGAAGAAGGAGGTGAAGGGCTTGACTGAGAAGTTGGATAAGCTACTTCAGGCTCAGTCCGCCATGAAGCATGTGCATTTCATCTCTGAAGATGACTTTGTCCCTCTCCAGGAAGGGGAGTTTGATCAGCAGGTTGAGGAAGTGAGTTATGTGCAGAACAACCAGGGTGGCTACAACAAAGGCTATTACACGTACAACGCCAACCCGAATCTGTCCTACCGCAGTACGAATGTTGCAAACCCTCAGGACCAAGTCTATCCTCCCCAGCCACCGCAAAATCAGCCTACGCAGCAGCAGAACCAACCGCAACAGCAGAAAGTGTTCGTTCCGCGAGGGCAGTTTGTGAGCCAACAGGGCGGGTATCAAAGTAGACAGCAGCAGGGAGCACCACCCGGATTTGCTCCACAGCAGGGTCAAGTACCGACGGTTCAGGAACCTGATATGAGAGCCTTGCTACATCAGCTGTTACAAGGTCAGGCAACTAGTGTTATGGACACAAGCAAGAAACTTGCTGATATCAACAACAAGCTTGAATCGTTAAACTCCAGGATGACAATCATTGAGAACAAAGGTGCCTCCTCTTCTACAACACATACTGGTCAGCTTCCTGGGAAAGCAATTCAAAATCCCAAGGACCATTGCCATGTAATCCACTCCAGCATTGATGAAGAACAAGCTGCTGAGAACGAACGACCCATACAGGAGATTACAAAACTCCTCTACGATTGTGATGTTGAGTGTTCAGCTGTATCCGAGACTACACTCGTGGAAGTTAAAAAGCGCGCCTCGATCGAACCCACTACTCCGAATGATCTTCTGACTCGATCGAGTCCGCATCCACTCGAGCAAACACACCATAGTCTTCTGACTCGACCGAGTCAGCATCCACCCGAACCCAGGAAGAATATCCCACCCGCATCTGAACCACCAACCTCATATCCATCCCGAGTTATTCCCAAACTACAGGATCAAGGGAAATTCACACTTCCATGCTCCCTTGCACATTTGCAGATTGATGATGCCCTTGTTGACTCCGGAGCTAGTATCAACTTGATTTCCTTGGGTATGGTTCAGAGGTTGAAGGCAGAGAATCTGATCAAGCGACCTGGCTCTTCCATCACGTTTGGGGATGCTTCCTCTAAGTCTCCACTCGGTCTTATTATTGATTACCCTCTGCGGATTGGGACTTGCACCATACCAACAGATCTAACTGTGCTGGATATGGTCGATAAGACGGAGGTCCCCTTGATACTTGGAACCCCATTCCTTACTACAGTAGGAGCCTCCATTGATTTCCCCAACCGACTAGTGATTCTTCACAATGTGGACGGCCACATCTCATATCCACTTAAGACTTTTTCTACCGAGTATTGTGGAACTATCACAACTGCGGAGCTGCCCTCCAATGTGATTAGTTCTGATCTGATTGCGTACGGAAATGAGCTGAATCAAGCGCCTCCAGATCCTTTTCCGAATGAGCCAGGAGTTTTTGATGGCGAAAGCCTTTTTGCTTTGTTCACTGAGCCACTAGGAAGGGCTCAGCAGGAGGAGGTGAGGATGGTTTCTCATGCTGGCCGCAAGCGCAAAAAGAAAAGAACCAAGGAACCAAAACCCATACCCTCTACCCCATCTCCGTCTACGATGATTCTGCTACCGATGGAACTCAAGGAAGGGAAACTTGAGTATAAGATAAAATTTAAGGGAAGGTCTAAACCCTTCTCGAGTGCCAGAACTATCATCAGTCCCGAGCTCCAGAATGACCAGATGAAGATGCAAGAGCTTCTCTCTAAGGTTCTGACCATCACCCTTAACGACAGCAATAACTCCAACCCCCACTAGTCCAAAGGAAGAACGGTCAAGCTTAGCGACCTTAAACAAGCTCACTTGGGAGGAAGTCCCATGCGTATCCTTGTAAGTTTTTTTTTTTTTTATTATTTTATTTTTCTTATTTAAATGATATTTGCAGTGTTCCAAGATTATGATATTAGGAAAAGTAGTTTGAGCATAAGGTGATCAAGAAGCAAAGGAATGTAGGGACTATGGTCAGACTCGATCGAGTTAACTCGAACCATCGCCAAGTTGACCAGGTTCCCTCTAAAACTTGTTTTAGAATTTTGAATTGGTCCGTTTGAGTCACACTCGCCCTCTATAGCGCGTGTCCACCTCTTCTTCATTGATACAACTGTTTTGTACTATTATTTTGCTCAGAATTACCCCACCATGTCTCCTCCTTTTACCTTGGTTAAATCCTAGCCATTCATTCCCTTTCACCTTTCTTTTTCCTCCACAACCACACACTCTCTCCTCTCCTTATCCACACTCGATCGAGTTACCTCACTCCACCATTAAACTCGAAAATTGCTTCTCTCATCTTTCTCTCTCTCATTTTTCTCTCCCCCTTCTCTCTAGAAACCAAGAAAAATCGCCCCTTCTCACTTCATAATCTCTTGCATTTTATTGATTTTCAAGCTTCAATCATGTTTTCAAGGCCTACAGCCGGTTTAATCCGCCAGAAATCAAGGTTTCAGATCAATTTTCTCTTCTCCTTTTGTGAATTTGTTGAAATCGATTGCTATATGCTCTCTTATATATTATTGATGTTCTTGGCCTGGAAATAATGATGAATCCATTGCTTGTTCTTATAGAAATGGTTTAGTGAAAGTAAATTGTTGCTGGGTCTGAGCTAGTTATCCATTTTCGCACCCTGGTTCTTGTTGTTCTTCAATTTAGGCTCGATCTATTGCTTGCTGAGTTGACTCGCACGAGTTCACGGTTTTAATTCAACTCGCTCGAGTTGACTCATCTGAGTTGACTCGACCCGACTTGACCCGACCGAGTTAGCTCAGCCGCGCCTTAACTCGATCGAGTGAGCGGCTGCGCATGATCGAGTCTGTTTATTTCGGAGCTAATGTTGTTTAAACTTCATGTTTTCAGGGACAATGCACTGAGAAGGAGTAAGAGCCTGCGCCAGCCAATAAGGACAGAGAGGATTGCTGAACCAGCTGAGCCAATGGACATTGAGGAGGAACAGATTGAAGCTAGTGAGACACAGAGGAGGAGAACTGAGAAGGCAAGGGGCAAGCGGCCAGTTAAGCCAGTTGAGGATCCAATGGATCAAGGAGAGGGTGAAGAGGAAGGACAGAATGATGTTGATGAGGAGTGTGCTGAACAGGAACGAGATGAAGGAGAGCGGTCTAGGTCTAAGGTCATTTACGGTCTCCTCAAGGATCACATCTTCATGGGAACAAGATTCCCGCAAAAAGAAGCTATGGACGCTTTGGGAATCCGTGAGGATGTAGAGCTAGTCTTCAAGAACATGGGGCTTGAGCAGTTCATGCGCATGTATGCAGGGGGATACAAGGACGAGACTTGCCAGTTCCTAGCCACTTTGCAGCTGCACCATTATGATAATAATGAGGTGGAAGAATTGAACAATGGTTTGGGATGGATTAGTTTCTGGGTTAACGGGAAAGAGTACTCTCTGAGCTACCGAGCGCTAGACAATCTCTATGGGTTTGAAAGCGGAATGGATACAGCGGTGGATTATGAGGAGAGTGAGTTGAAGGCTTTGTGGAAAACAGTTGCCATGGGAACCTACACTCCATCCAGATCAAAGAGTGCCCAGATCAGGAGCCCTGTTTTGCGTTATGTCCACAAAGCGCTGGCTAGCACATTCTTTGCCAGAACGGTGACTGGGCATGTTACTGAAGGAGAGCTTCAGCTTTTGGACAAGGGTCTCAAGCCAATACTCAAGCGATTAAGAGGTGGAGAGACAATGAAGGGAGATACTTCTGACACAGGACTTTTAGTCCCCTTCTTGGATCAGCTGATGTCTTACCAAGACACTGTCTACATGTACCGCAACAGAACGTCGGCAGCTTCTCTATTTGTGGGCGGAGTTATCACACCTATTCTAATAGCTTGCGATGTGCCCCTAGATGATTCAGATTATGCGCCACATGGGTGGCTGGACATCAACTACCTCAAAAGAGCTAAGATTTTGGAGCATAAGGAGGTAGAGGGAAAGCATATCTACAAGTTTGATCATCCAGATGGAGGAGTGGCCAAAATACTCTTACCCAACCAATCGCAAACCAGGTTCAGGAACGGGAGGAATGTAGATTTCAACCCTTCAACAAACGCACTCTATCATAGGGGCCAAAGGCAAGCACCACCAGAACCGATGGAAGAGGATGTCGAAGTCGAGACAGCGGGAGATGAGCAAATGGGTGAACCAGAGAGATACTACTTTGAGGAGTATCCTTGTCGAGGAAGCGCCCCAGCTGTGGTAGCGGCTCATAAGCGCATAGGCCTCCTACAGAAACTGAATAAGTGGCAAGCCAAAACAATGGATCAGTTGAAGAAGACAGTGGGAAGCATGGCAAAGACTATCAAGAGCCTTGATAGGAAGGTGAGGCATTCCACCACAAGGAGACACCCTCCCCCACCCTTTCGTAGAAGCCGCTCACTTATTCACACAGCCAGGCGTCCATCCACTCAAGAACCACCACGATCCTCCTCCTTTGAACCCAGAGAAGCGGAGCGGCAGAGACAGAAGAAACGAAGAAGCTCTAGCTCACGCCACAGCGACTTCACGGGTGAACTCGATCGAGCTCAGCCAGACTTTGACGCCGGACTCGATCGAGGCAAAGGAGAAGGATCATCCCACCACGTTGATTTCAGCAGCGAGTACGGTCGAGCCGCAATGGTCGAATACAGTGCTCCAGACGGCAGACTCCCCACACCTGTGAGGGATGACATACTGGCCGATCTTTTTGACTATCACTGAGGTACCAAACATTCGACTCCCCTTTGTACATACCGCCTGCATCTTGTTTTACTTTGCTTTTATTTTGCTCTCATTCTTTCTTTTAGACTTCTGTTACACAGGGGACTGTGTAATTTAAGTTTGGGGGAGGGTCTGAGAGCCATTTGACATTGTGTTCTTTGTTCTTAGTTTCAATTTTTCATCCCTTGAGTCTGCATACATCTAAGGCATAGAAAACCACTAAAAATTGAAAAAATTTCGAAAAATCTCAAAAATATTCATATAGTTGCATTCATATTCTTAAGATTGAGTCTAATATACATCATATAGGTATGCATTCACATTGCATTGTTGATATGACCTTGTAAATATGCCATCTCATGCGTTTTGATCTGTGCCCTGGTTCTTGAATCTTTTGTGCATTAGGGTGAGAATGAAGAGTTAAGGCAGAACCATGTTTAACCTGATCATATCATGACATGCACATCTCATTTAAACCATTGCTGTGAATTGATGCATCTCCCTATATATTTGAACCATAATCTTGACTCTTAATTACCATTTCATGCATTGATAAGCAACTCATGGATGTTCATACATACTTGGACATTCTTTTCCCATTTTATCCACTCTCGTTTGTCCAAGTAGCAGACCCTACCCTTACCTTAGCCTTTCTTTCAAACCCTTTGATTGCTCTTGTGTGATTGTGAGTTCTTATTTCGAATATGCTTGGCAAATGGTGTTGAGTTTAAACTGACAAGAGCAGGGGTTTCTGTGTAGATTATAATCCGTTCTTAGGCTAAGTTTGGGGGTGTTTCATCTGGGCTTGGGCGAGTCTGTTTTTCATTCTGGGATTTGGGAAAAGAAAAGAAAAAGAGTTGTGTTTAAGACCAGGGAGTTGGTTTGTGTTTCATGAAAGTCTAGTAAAGGTTTGGGAAGTTTTTAAAGAAAAAGAAAAGGGTTCTTAGTGTTTAGGAAAAGAAGGCATAAGCCTCAAGTGTTTGAAAAGAAAAGAAAAGTTCCCTAAGTATAAGAGTCCCAAACCGCTAGAGTATGATTAGAAAAACCTCTCCCTTGGCTAAATACAAAGAAAAAGAAAGAAAAAAGTGATCAAAAGCTCCTCTGTGTCTAAAGGCATTGCCTAAAGGGTAGATAGGAGTTGGTTCTAGTTTCTGGGTTACGGGTTAGACTCGATCGAGTGTGGTGTCTGGGTAGAAGGGATTTCTGCTCTTGTATCATCCTGGGTTCTAACTTTTAACCTTTTGCTGAAGCTTGTTCATTTTCTTGAGAGATCCCTGTTTATAAACTGTTTATTGCATTGAAGGGACCATCTTTGTCTCTTAACCATCACCCTAAGCCAAATGAGTTGTTTAGATTTGCATAAGATTGGTTCACTGTGCTGTTTAATGAATGTTAAAGGGATGTGCTAATATGATTGAATGGTTTGATTGACTGTGAAGTTTGATTGATCTCGTTAAGCATGGCTAGGATTGTTAGAAGTAACTCTCACCATGATGCACTCTAGAGTCTTGCACCTGGACATTGATCAAACCGTTTTTGTTGGCATGTTTTGGCTATATCAACTATTTTCAACCTTCATCTCCTTCTTGTTCTGTTTATTTGCTTGAGGGCAAGCAAAGGATAAGTTTGGGGGTGTTGATGCATTCGTATTTCATACTCATTTAGCATCATGTTTAGACCACTTTTGCATAGTTTCATCCATCCTTAGTAGCATTTCTTTGGACTTTCCTCTTAGTTTGCATAATTAGTTGTCCTAGAAAGTGCATTGCATACATTTGCATGTTTGGTGTCCTTCTCAGGTGTTTTGGAGCAAAGTCGACACATTGGAAGGAAAAGCAATCTGCCTTCACCATCCAACTCGATCGAGCCAAGGCAAAGCTCAACTCGATCAAGCAACTCGATCGAGCAGAGAAGGATACGACCTTGAACAAGCACCTCGACCGAGCTAGGCCAAACCATCCTGCAAAGCAACTCGATCGAGCCAGACAAAAGCCAACTCGATCAACCAACTCGATCGAGTTGGACTAAGGCGGTTACTCCCCTGATGGAAGCCCTAGTAGCTTGCCTATAAAAGGGCTGCTGACCTCATCCGCCCCCCATCTTAGTTTTTTCGCATTTTTAGCTTTCTGTTCTTAGTTTTTGTTCCAGAAACTTCCTGTTTTCATTTTATGATTCCAGACTTTGTTATTCACATTTTGCAATTGCCTGTTTAATAAAAGTTGTTAATCTCCTTTCTGTCTTTCATATTATGTTGGTTTTAGTTTATTTAGACATGATTTCGAATTCTGTTATGGATCTTGAGTAAATTCTCCCTTAGGCTTAGGGATGGATTAGATTAGGGAATCGTTTATGTTTAATCTCTGATGCTTTAGGTTTTCATCTATTATCCCTCTCTGTTTAGCTATGCCCTATGCGATCCAGCCACTGACCATGGTGGATCGATCCTAGACGCTCCTGGCCTGACCCGCTTGGTTGAGCCTCGGATCAAGGCAAAACAGAGGATTAGCTTAATGCCTTTGTCCCACGGGAGTGGTTGCACAGAGGGGCTTCTAGGGCATTACATGGGCCGGTTCTTTATGTATCTGGTTCATGACACACGCTTCAACTCGATCGAGTTAGCGGGATTGAACCAGAGAGGCGGTTTGTAACGCCACTGGGAAGTGGGATAACCGACCTCGGGACTCCATGGCCGAAGGGATAAGCACGTGTTCGTGTCGTTTTAGAAAGCATAGCTGATTAGCATTAGATTCTCTATGATCATCAAATCCGTCCCTGAGCCTTTGTCTATCATACCAGTATTTACTTACGTTTTCGTTCTGCTTTAGTCTTGTTTTACTCTGACTCCATCGAGTCAGTTTAGTGCAAACTCGTATCTTGACTCGATCGAGCTGCACCAGTCACTCCTTGTTTCAAACTATCCTAACTCGATCGAGCTACCTTTCTCATGGTTAGCTTAACTCGATCGAGCTTGATTTAGTTTATCGTTTTACTTTTCCGCTTTCATTCCCGTTGCATTTC
Organism: Erythrophleum ivorense; assembly: GCA_026724425.1. NCBI lineage: Eukaryota > Viridiplantae > Streptophyta > Magnoliopsida > Fabales > Fabaceae > Erythrophleum > Erythrophleum ivorense. Next base: position 7,652,451 of record JAIUCV010000066.1, on the reverse strand, counting down.
GTTTAGATAGATAGTTTTGTTTCAACACCAAACAACCATCTGTCTTGACTTGTGTCACTATTGCATAATCCTAAGCTGTTTCATTCTCCTCCCACTTTGGATTGATAAACCCTAAGTCCTACATCGACATGATAGTACAATAGGGGATTGCATAAGTAGTGTAAAAACCTACTATCAGAATCCGACCCCAACAGTTAGCCCCCAGCTCGTTAGTCTTAGGTGTAAGAGTGACGAGCTAAAAGTTGAAAGTGAGAAGGCATTGTCATTTGATTCTTCTATGGATATGGCTCGCCAAATGTTGCTTCGCTCGATATTTGACGCGAGATATTTGGCTCGCTATTTGCTTCTGATGAAACGATGTCGAGTTGCTTTATCGGTATATGGGCTTAGAATCCGAAACGTCTCCGGGCCCACTAGTCTTCGACAGAAGCCCTAGAGATTAGGCGGGAATTAGGTCATGCCGTTTCGTCTTCCCGAGCCAGCACGTGGATTAGGTCGCGCCGTTTCATCTCCCCGAACCGACGCGCCCACGCGCCAAAACTTCTATAAATATGAGACCTTGGGGTTCATTTTTCTCATTCTGCCTCTCTCTCCTCGACCGAGCAAAAGGTAGTTCTCTCTTTCTCTCCTCTCTTTTTTTTAAAGTTCTTCGTGTTCTTCGTTTGCGCCGCCGTGATAAGACCTTTCTCCGGCACATCTTCAAACTTTCCGATCCATCTCCTTCCGAGCCGAATGTCTTCAGGCAGTCGTACCCCTTCCATTGAGGCAGATCACTCTGAGGATCGTTCATACAATTCCAACGATTCCGGGACTTCGAGTCGGCGTTGGTTTTCGGATACATCCGACGATTCTAGCGGCTCGCAATCAGAAGTCAAAAGTCAGTCGGTTCGGTCTACGGGGGACGCTGAGATCGATCGACTGACGAGCGTGATGGTTCTAACGAGGCACGCGAGCCAACTGACGTTGATGAAGGGGCTATGGGAGAGCCAACTCTTCCTCGTACGGAAGCGGATCCTTCCCATGATCGATCGGGTCGCGCCATACTATCGCTAGATCCGATATACGATTCGGAGGCGATCAAAATTGAGCAGGCGTTTGATGACGGGGCGATCGGCGACATTCTCAGACCGTTTGCACCTCCTTTCGCTCAGGTATCGAGTCGGCCACAATTTGGAGCCGGTTCGTCCCGGGGAGCAAAGAGGCGAGCCAAATCAACGCGAGCCCCGAGGGGGTCCTCGAAAAAGTCATTTCGGAATCCTCCTGGAGCAACGCTTTGTACCAAGACATCTTTGGAATCGCTCCGCCGTTACTTCAACATATCTGAAGAAGTTGAGCTTCTCCTACCAGCGAACCATCAGAGAGCCGATGATCCACCGCCTGGATGCTTGACGCTATATGAAAGCTATTTTTACCAGACTTTTCTGTGGTTTCCCGTCCCGAGCCTGATTCTTCATTTCCTAGGGAAATACGGGCTCTCACTCGGTCAACTTCTGCCACGAGGCATGCGGCATCTGGTTGGGCTGATCGTCCTGAGCTATGAGATTGGCATTCCGCTCGGGATCCATCACCTTCAGAATCTCTTGGAGTTTCGTCGTAGCGGGAAGTCGCTTCGCTATTACATCTCCAATAAGAAGAATCGGAAGATCATCGACGGCTTCCCCAACAAAGATGATGGCTGGGAGAAATATTTTTTCTTCGTCCAAATAAATGGAGCTTTGGTTGGGAGTACGCGGAGGAAGTTTATCAAGGACAATTGGCAGGAAATCGGTGCGAGCCGAAGAGAAATCACTATTTCAAATTCTCGCGAACCGTCATCTAACGTTGCTCGGTCTTCTTGTTTTGTAGATCGACGATTGGTGCTTCGATTCCCGCCGGATCTCTCCGAATTCCTCGACCGTTCTTGCGAGCTGCAAGTTAATTGGGAACGAGACTTTACTCTCGAACGAGTGGAGAAGGCGCGCGAACAAGCCTACGATTCATTCGACTCCTCAGACAGTTCGGACGAGGAAGCTCCCGATTGGCCCGAGCCCTTGAATACAATGCCCCCAAAGTCTGCACGCGCGCTACTCAAAGAACGACGAGAAAAGGAAGCTCGTCTCGAAGTCGATCCGGTGGCTCGTCGTGAAGCTCGTCCGATTGGTGCTTCGATTCCCGCCGGATCTCTCCGAATTCCTCGACCGTTCTTGCGAGCTGCAAGTTAATTGGGAACGAGACTTTACTCTCGAACGAGTGGAGAAGGCGCGCGAACAAGCCTACGATTCATTCGACTCCTCAGACAGTTCGGACGAGGAAGCTCCCGATTGGCCCGAGCCCTTGAATACAATGCCCCCAAAGTCTGCACGCGCGCTACTCAAAGAACGACGAGAAAAGGAAGCTCGTCTCGAAGTCGATCCGGTGGCTCGTCGTGAAGCTGTACCCTCGAAAAACGAGGGTAAGAGGGTAATGCAACCCCGCTCAGAGGAGAAAGGTCCTGGTGATAGGCCGCCTACGGAAGTTGGGAAGGCGGTCAAGCTGGCCCAGGAAGCCTTGGCGAAAAACAAGGCTTCGAAGAAGAAAAATTCTCCTATACCTCCTTCTCCGGCTCGCTCGAACGCATCGAGGGACCAGGACGCCTTAGTCCTTAACCGGGGGCGGAAGAAAGCTTCTAACCCTGCCGGCGAACCGTCGGCAAGCGAGCCGTCTGAGGTGATGAACAAGAAGAGAGCCGTGGTTGAGGGGCTTAAGGAGAGCGCGCCCAAGAAAGCCAAAGGGGATGCTCCTTCCGGTTCCTTTGTCGATCCTGCTCAGGTCCGCTCTCTTCAGAGGACCGAGACGGCGAACTATCTCGTCAAGAGTACCCCCGGGGTTCGCCTTCCTCCTCCCAATACGCTTTTGGAGAGGGAAGCGTATGAAGAGGCGGCTTCTCGTCTTTATTTGGTAAGTTCTCTATCCGTTCGCTTATTTTGCGAGGAAGGTTTCCGTATATATACTCAATTGCTTTTCGTTTCTATTTTAGTTTTCAGAGTCTTTCAACAGGGTCGTCGAAGGCTATGAAAACAGGGCTCGCTCGGGTCAAGCCGCTCTCGAAGAGCTTCAGAAGCATGCCAACAATCTGAAGAGATTGCATGAAGTCGAATCGAAGGCGCGTGCCATAGTGACCAAACAAGCCGAGGAGAAGGCGGCCAAGCTCGAGGCTGAGTTGGCCAAGGAGCGGGCCGAATCAATCAAGCACCGGGAGGCTGCAGCTAAGATGGCCGGCAAAAACGTTGATGATGCCATCAAAATGAAAGCTCTTCATGGTAAAATCTGCGAACTCAACGAGAAAGTGCGAGCCATGGACGCCAACTATCTGGCCGAGGTTAGAAAAGTGAAGTGCCGAGTGAACAGCCGGTACGCCAAGCTCCTCGAGTCGATCAAGTCTGGGTTGACGAGACTCCAGGAAGTGCATGAACGAGCCGTGCGCATCGCTCAGGCCGAAGGCAACGTCGAACTGATCAACGACATGCGAGGCGATGATCCGCCGGATCTCGACATTGAGCTTGCTGATCTCCAGGCGCTTATTGATTCGGATCCTGGGGTCGCTGAAGAGGCTAGTGCCCTGTTAGCCAACGTAATCGGTCAGCTCGTTCCCTTTCCGCATCCCGTCCAGCCGCCCGAGGTACACCTCAGAGATGAAACTGTTACTCGGCTTGACCGACTTGGTCTCGGTATCGTCGATCAATGGGGTACTAATAGAGAGTCCCTTGTATTTCAGAGTGGAGTCGAACCGGTGGTGATTCCCGAGATAAGGCCGGTTGGTGCGACCTTGGAGTCGATGAGCCAAGTTCCAGTAAATCCTGCTCAAGCTAGCGGACTGCCTCCCAGAACCGAAGGTCTGGTTGAGAAAGCCCCATCTGATATCCTGAAGGCATCGAGCCGAGCTCTGGAGGCTTCTGAGAAAGCCGCAGCCGAAGTCCTGGGCGTTCCTGATAAAGTTGACGAGGCGGTTTCGAGGCCGGAGGATGTTGCCGGGAAATCCGTGCCCGACGTTCAAGAATCGTCGAACCAAACCCCCAACTAAACTCTCAAATAATTTGTTTTTATATGCTGCCTTGATGGCTTTTATTTTGTTTTTGTACTTAGTGCATGGACGGCTTTATCCACAGACTTTTTAGGATACATTTAATCGAACCGTTATCTGATCGAACGATTTAGCTTGATGAAATTCTTGCCAGTCGAAACAAATATGTCTGCGAGGCGTCTTAGTATTATACCAATGTTTTCCACGAAATGTTTAATATATTGGGCTTGGTCAACTTACCCCCGTTTACCGTGAACCCATCGTTTTGCGAGCTGCGATTTGGAATAATGATAACAAATTAGACCAACGTTGCTACGGAGCGTTTATGTTGGGTTTTTGTCAACTTATTTCGGTTTTTGCCGCGGACAACTCAATCAGAAAGCCGCGGGTCGAAAAAGCGACGAATTAAATTAGACCAACGTTGCTGCGAAGCGTTTATGTTGGGTTTCTGATCGATTTATTCCAGTTTTTGCCGTGTCCTCATCTATTAGTGATTAACGGGTCGGAATAAACGATTGTGATCATATTTGTATAGCGCGCGCGTGAGAGTGTAATAAGATGTTTGAGATGATCGAATGTTACGGCCAACAACATTCGGCTCGGGGCAGTTTATGAGTTTTTATCGAGATGTTAACAGCGAACTGTTTAAGAGAATTGATGTGTGAATTTTATTCATCGTTGTGTTTAGCGGCGAGCCGCGTTACAGACGGAAAGTTCACCGTTCGACTTATGTTAACGGCGAACCGTGTTACAAGGATTTTGAGGGTGCGTTAACGGTAAACCGTGTTAGCGAAGATAGAATGCGTTTAACGGCGAACCGTGTTGCATTTGAATGGGAGTGTATAACCACGTACCCCACTCCCCCCCCCCTTTTTTTGAGGGGGGGCAACTGAATCCACTCGAAAGTGAACTGCCTACGTACCCCTCGCGGGGATCAAGTCACGCGTAGTTCTAGGTGATGGCGCCTCGCGCCTTATTGGTAGTACTTCTTGAGATGCATAACGTTCCATGGCTTCGGTATTGCTTCGCCAGCCATGTTTTCGAGCCGATAAGCTCCCGGGCGAACTGTTTCGGTGATCTTGTAAGGACCTTCCCAATTCGCACCCAGCTTTCCAGCGTTTCTCTCTGCGGTGTTTTGGAACACTTTTCTGAGAACTAGGTCTCCTGTTCTGAATCTCCTGGCTCGGACATTAGAGTTTTAGTACTTAGCCGCGGATTGCTGATAGTTCTGGATCCTGATAAGTGCTTGGTCACGCCGTTCGTTGATCAAATCCAGCTCGTCCAGCATCATCATATGGTTGCAGTCTGCTTGTTCTGGTAACAACCGTCGGCGTACTCCGGGAAAATGCACTTCGGGGGGAATGACGCACTCTGTTCCGTAAACAAGTGCGAATGGGGTTTCGCCCGTGGCTCGCTTCGGAGTCGTTCGATGTGACCAAAGCACCCCTTCAAGTTCGTCCGCCCAACGACCCTTCTTTTCGTCGAGTCGTTTCTTGAGGCCGTCCAGGATTGTCTTGTTGGTCGCCTCAGCTTGACCGTTCCCCTGAGGGTATCGAGGCGTTGATTTGCTGAGACGGATCTTCCATTTGTCGCAGAATTTTTGGAACTTTGCTGATATAAACTGCGAACCGTTGTCGGTAACGATCTCGTGAGGGACGCCGTGCCGACATATGATGTTTTTCCATATGAACTGCTCGACCTGGGTATCTTTGATACTTGCATATGACTCTGCTTCGACCCATTTGGAGAAGTAATCGGTTAGGACCAATAAGAATCTCTTCTGCTTCGACTTATGCAGCGGCCCGACGATATCCATTGACCATTTCATGAATGGATAAGGTGCGGAGATGGAAGATAGCAGCTCGGCCGGTTGATGTATCGTGGGCGCGTGTCGTTGGCATTTTTCGCATTTCCTTGTGAATTTTTCGCAATCGCTGATCATTGTTGGCCAAAAGTATCTGTGTCGTTTAATTTTGATAGCTAAGGTTCGCCCACCAGAGTGATTTCCACACGAGCCGCTGTGGACTTCTTCCATAATTTTTCGCGCGTCTTTTCCTTCTACGCAGTTGAGTAATGGGCCGGATAGCCTCCATCTGAACACGGCGTCTCTGATCATAATATAACGAGCCGCTTGAGCTTTCAGTTTGCGAGCCGCCCATTTGTCTGCCGGGACCTCACCATCTGCTATGTAGAGGCGGATCGGACCCAGCCAGTCCTGGTCGCACCCATACTCTGCGTTGTCGTCTATCTCCATTGCTGTGGGTTGATTTCCAATGGGTTCGCCAGCATCTTCAGGTTTGTCTTCGATTATTGTCATCAGAACTTCTGGTTCGCCCACATCGATGCTAGGGCGCTCGATGAACTCCACCGGGATTATCCTTTTTAGGTCCGGATCGGAGGTCGAGGCCAGCGATGCCAAGGCATCGGCTTGAGTATTCTCGCCTCGCGGGATTCGTTCCAAGGAGAATTTTCTGAATTGTCCGGCCAGGTTCTTGACGACCCCGAGATATGCTTCCATCCTTTCGTCCTTAGTGGCGTATTCTCCGCTGAATTGATTCGCGACGAGATGAGAATCACAATAGGCGTGTATATCTTGGGCTCCGATTCCAAGTGCCAGCCTTAGCCCTGCTATCAGGGTTTCGTATTCTGCTTCATTATTCGACGCACCGAAATTGAGGCGAAGCGATTGCTCTAGGATTTTGCCTGTTGGCGAGGCAAGTCGAATTCCGACTCCAGCGCCTTGCTTTGATGACGCGCCATCGACGTGTAACAGCCAGGTGGTGGGTTGGTCTGGTTCTTCGCTGGAACCGATAGGCAGCTCGATGAGAAAGTCAGCCAACACCTGTGACTTCGCGCTTGTCCTGCTTCGGTATTCGATATCGTATTCACTCAGCTCGATTGCCCACTTGGCTAATCTCCCGGATTGGCTCGGGCTGTGTAGGATCGTTCTTAATGGTAGCGCCGTTAGAACTACGATCTTGTGAGACTGGAAATACGGGCGTAATTTGCGGGCCGCCACTACGACTGCTAGTGCAAGTTTCTCGGTCTGGGGGTACCTTGTCTCTGCGTCGGTCAAACTTTGGCTTACATAGAAAATGGGTTTCTGGATTCCTCGGTCTTTGCGAACCAGGACTCCACTGACTGCTGTTACCGATACGGCGATGTACAGATATAATGGCTCTCCTTCTTCTGGTTTCGCCAGTATTGGTGGGTTCGCTAGGTACAACTTCAGCTCGCGGAAGGCCTCCTCACACTTCGCTGTCCACTCGAACTTCTTGTTTCCTCGCAAAGTGTCGTAGAAAGGGAGACACTTATCCGTGGACCGTGAAATGAAACGGTTGAGCGCGGCGACACGTCCGGTTAGTTGCTGTATTTCCTTCTTCGTCTCCGGCGACTTCATTCTGATTAGAGCCTGGATCTGCCTCGGGTTAGCTTTGATGCCTCTGTAGGTAATCAGATATCCCAAGAATTCTCCGGATGTTACAGCGAACCGACACTTCGTTGGATTTAGCTTCATATCGTGTGAGTTCAGCTGCTCGAAGCAGTCGCGGAGATGTGCCACATGTTCTTCCTTTTTCAGATATTTCACCAGCATATCGTCGATATAAACTTCCATCGTCTTCCCAAGCTGCGAGGCGAACATCTTGTTCACGAGCCGTTGGTATGTCGCTCCCGCATTCTTGAGTCCGAACGGCATGACTTTGTAGTAATAGATGCCTCGCTCTGTTTGGAACGCCGTCTTTTCTCTGTCGTCGGGGTGCATCCGGATCTGATTATAGGCTGAGAAGGCATCCATGAAGGTTAGCAGTTCGTTTCCCGCCGTCGCTTCTACGATCCTTTGGGCACGCCTTATTCAGATCCGTGAAATCTATGCAAACCCGCCATTTTCCGTTCTTCTTTTTGACCACTACTGGGTTAGCAAGCCACTCTGGGTATTTTGCCTCGGCGATCGAGCCCACTTTCAGGAGGCGTTCCACCTCGTCGCTTACTGCCTTTAACCGCTCATGCCCCAATCTTCTTCGCTTCTGTTTCACCGGTTTGAACGTCGGATCGACATTCAGCTCGTGGCAGGCGATGTTGATATCTATCCCCGGCATATCCTCGGCTGTCCAAGCGAAGGTGTTGGCGTTTTCTTTCAAAAAGGAGATCAATTCCTCTCTTATTGTCTCGTTTAGGTCTGCTCCGATCTCCACACACCTTTCTGGGTTCTGCTCGTCTATACAGACGGATATTACCGCTTCACAGCTTGGTTCTTCGATGACGGGATCCTCATTTTTGCCTGCTTTCTCTCTCGCTGCCTTGTTTTTGGCGGCTTTCTTTTTGGGCGGCTCAATCTCGCCGGTGATCTGTAATTGCTATAAGAGATTGGCTAAACCGTTCGCTGACTCTCGGTTCGTCTTAACCTTCATTCGGTTCTCCTCTGGAGTCGGTTTGGGTAACGGGTTGCGGAGTTTGTGTTCCGTCATGAAACAGATTCTCGAATCTTTCTGCGAGCCGAGGATGGTCTTGACTCCTGTCGGAGTGGGAAACTTGAGACAAAGGTGGTACGTAGATGGCACGGCTCGCATCGAATTTATCCAAGGAGTGCCCATGATGATATTGTAGATTGGAGGATTATCCGAGACGGAAAAGTTTACCATCTTTGTAATCCCTCCAGCTTCGACTGGGAGTATGATACTTCCCATGGACATCGTCGTCTCGCCCCCGAACCCGGTCAATGGCTTTGGCGTCGTCTTTACGTCGTTCGGATCGATTCCCATTTTAATCAACGTGCTCTTGTAGATTATATCGACTGTGCTTCCTGTATCGATCAAGACCCGAGCTATGTCGTAATTACCGACGGCAAGCATGATTACGAGCGGATCATCATGCGGCCTATCGATCCCGATGACTTCATTTTCCGTGAAAGTGATCTCGACGTTTGGGATTTTGGGTGGTCCATACCAGTTAACCGCTGCGTCGGTTCGCCGTTGAAAGGCTTTGATCGATGTCACCGTATCCTGACAATATTGCGAGCCGCCCAATATGAGGTAGATTTTTTGTCGTGATCCCGACGGTTCGTCTGAATCATCGCGTCTCCCGCGTTTCGGTCGATCCGCTGGTTGACCCGGTTGTCGATCTGATTGTTCCGGTCGTTCTCTTGGCTCGGGACGCTCCAGGTCTTCAAGCTTTAGATCGCCTTTCAATTCACCGCCAAGTAATTTTCTTGCGAGTTCTGCTCCGAGATGGCGGCATCTCTCTGTCGAATGGCCGTAGCATTGATGGAATTCGCAATAAACCTTCTCGTCTTATGGCGCGGGATTTTGGTTCCTTGTCCAAACGTAGTTTTCGATCCTCGCCCCCTTCCGGCGCCTGCTTGGCTCGTGCCGCCTGTCTGTTGGCCCGTTCCGATCTGATAGTTATGCGACCCGGAGAAGTTTGGCCCTTCGTGATGGATGTAACTGTTCTTTCCGCGCCGATGGCTGAGGTGATTGGGATGCTGATTCGGCTGCTGATGAGCTATCGGCGGGTTAGGCGGTTGTTTGGTGGCTGCCTTCAATGTGGGATGCGAGGCGGCTAGCAACTTCATATCTTCCTCTTCTTCGATGAACACGACAGATCGGTGGATGGCATCGGCGATCGACTTGGGTTTGTTGTACGCGAGCTCCTTCCGAAACTCCGATTTGACGCCTAAACCCTTTTTCAGAGAATCTATGGCGATCTCGTCGTTGACCGCCCCGGCTTTTGACATGGTGGTTTTAAAGCGTTCCATGAAACTGCGAAGCGACTCGCCTTCGCCTTGCAACATGTTCCATAGATTAATCACCGAGGCCGATTTCTCGATGAACATGGAATACTGCTTAAGAAAGAGAGCTGTCAACTGCTGGAAGTTTTCAATCGAATTTCGCTCGAGACTTAGGAACCAGTCCAGAGCCGGACCCTTCAGGTACTCAGCGAATAGGAGGCAGAAGCCGGCATCTTTCTCTTCTGCGTTTCGGAATTTGGCTCGACTCAAGGCGACCCGAAATGTGTTGATGTGATCTTTCGGGTTGGTCGAACCGTCGTATTTCTGAATGCTAAGTTTTCCGGGATCCATTATTCTGGCGCCCATCACTTTCGCCGAGAAAGGAGTGTGTTCGGCGTCTTCGCATATCTGAGCAATTTCCGGTGCCGAGCTGAGTGCCCTGTGGATCTGTGATCGAAGTAATTTGGCCTCGTTGTCGGATTTTTCAAGACGAGCTCGAATCTCGGCCAATTCGTTGCGACTCGTGCTTTGACCCTTGCCTTTTCTTGCCGTACTCACGCCTCGGGGCGATTGCTTTTCGGTTCGTGTTTCCAACAAGAGGCGTGATACCGCTTCGGCGTGATACCGCAGGATCTGAGCTTGGTGAATCGCCGGTTTCCTGCCCCGTCGCCTTATCAGTTCCTTTGCTTTCCAACACTATCTGCCTCAGGGCTTTGGTCAGCGCCTCGGGAGTGATTTCGCTGGGGAGCGGATCTCCTAAGTTAATTCGTATTGGTTTGGTTGGCGGCGCGCTCTTGACTTGGTTTTGCTTCTTCTTCTTCTGAAGTGGCGGTGGCGAACCATCTGATTCGTTTTCTGTTTCCTCTCGTTCCGGGGTTTCTTCCACGTCGTCCTCTTCTTCTCCATCCACTTCGTCAGCCTGGGAGTCGAAAGCCAGATTTTTTGGATGGGAATTTTTACGTCGCGCGACACCTCGTGCTTCTTTCTCTTTTAGTTGGGCTCGCAAGTTTGCGAGCTCTTGCGTCAACGAGCTGTTCAAAACCTCTTGCTCTTCCGTCTGAACTGTTGTCTCGCTGTCCCCGTTCTGCAAACCGGTTGGTGTGGATCTGTTCAATTCTCCGTCAGTCATCTCGTCGAGCTCTTGTGTTTTCTAGTCTCAAATACTCGCCCTCCTTCTAGCGCCAAATTGTGCGAGCCGAAACTGCACTACGATACTTTTAGTGTTTTTAGGGCGAGCCGAGAATTTCGTAAGTAAACACAAGGATCGATCCAAATGATGGTTATTTTATTAGCTGTTATGCGAGCTACAATATGTGTGGCGTGTGCCTTTTTCTGTGTGGAAAGTGATGGCGCAAATAATGACTATCGGTTCCTATTTATAAGAGAATAGGAACCGACTTTTACAACCGACTTTACGCAAAAATGTAAACTTTCCTTTGTGGCTCGCGCCGACTTTAGTTTAAGGAAAGTCTTTGATGGGCCTCGGCTCGAATCGCTCCGTCGGATGTTGGTTCGGCCCATCGAGAAGTTTCCGGCTGGCCTTCGGTTTGACGCCCGGTTCGGCCCGGTTTGGCCCGGTTTGGTGCGGTTCAGCTCGATCTTCCCCCATTTGCCCAATCCAAATGACGATGTCTCGGGGTGGAATCCGACCCCAACACCCGATACCCGCTCGATCGCGCCGCTCGACCGCCCCGACTACCCCGCTCGACCGACGACCATCCCGATCGACCCGACTCGCTTCTGAAGCCCGTTTAGCACGTTTTCAAGCCCAAATTTACGCCGCCTCATATGTTTCGACCATGACCTAGGTCAAGCCGCCCTTCAACTTCTGAAGCATTATAAATACATCTTTTTAGCCTTGTAAAAGAGAGAGCCACACATAGAGATACAAAACATATTATTTTCAATACAAGTTCTTCTAGTTTTACTTTCTTTCTTTGTCTCTTTCAAGAGAGGATTTCAAAACTCTGTTCTTATGAATATGAGTTCGACCTCCTTCTCTATGTCTGAGTAGTCACCTTGTTAAGTGATAGGAAATCAAAGGATAGTGTTCATGCTTGCTTGATATTCGAACCATAGAATTAGGGTTTTACAGATACTCTTCACCTTTTCTTGTATTCATTGCTTGGTGTTGATATGGCCAATCAACATATGATCCTAGGTAGATTTGAGCCACGAAAGTGATGAATCATTCGCCTGAACTAGTATTTGGTGGGCAACTTCTCTTAGACTGCGCAAGTTGATTTACTAGAGGTTGTGAACAATTGAGACTTGACCGAATTAATGCTTGCTTGATTATCTAAGGACACTCCAAAAGTTTAGCGATTAGATAGATCAACATAAGGGTTGGAGCCACGACAGTGGAAAGATCTAAATTAGTGTCTTGATTTCTACGTGGTACCACATTCTTAAAACCCTAACCAACCGAACTTGCTTGCTTGAATCACTTATCCCGCGATTGTCCTATTGCTTAGCGCCTTACCATCTATTGATTTACAACTTTACTTGCTTAGTTTATATGCTTTCTTACTTGCTTTGATAGTGACAAAAACTAAACCTTTATTGCTTGCCTAGCTAAATCTCGATCTCATACCTCGTAGTGCACAATCTGGTCCTTGTGTTCGATAACCTGTTGCTACTCTAGATCTGTGCACTTGCAGAAAAAGGGGTAGAAATTAAATTGGGAAAAGTCTGATCCCCATCAAGCTTTTTGGCGCCGTTGCTGGGGACTAATTCGTGCCTACGAGTTCTTGAAAGAGATCTAGTCTAGGTTTTTCCGTTTTTAGTTATTTAATCTTGTTTTTCCCTTTTTGTTTTTGATTTTTCAGGTTTTAGGTTTTTCTCCTAGATGGAAAATGATTTGAGAAATCCTAGTCCAATAAGGGCGATTCCAATATGCCACATATGTCCTCCTAGAGACAGTCCAACAGAGAAGAGGATGTCGAATCCTCAAGCTATCTCACCTTCATGGGATTCTCGCAATAGTCCTCCCGGACTAGCTCCCTTGAAAACCAAGAAGAACCTTCTCCCCTACCTTAATGCGGCCGACCTGGAGACGTCTAGCCAAGCCTATTACGAAAGAGAAGAACACCTTCTAACCTCACCAGAAGAAGAAATCGACCCGGAGCTGATTGAGTTTGTGAAAATAGACAAATTCCATGATCTCTACAATGAGCATGCACTAGAACACATGGATTACTTCGAAGGCCTTTGTGATTCTTATGGAGTCTTCGACTTTGAGAAGAAACTAATGCTATTTAGCATGTCTTTAGCTGGGAGAGCTCTTGAGTGGGCGCAATACTCTCCTCCTTTTCAAATCAACTCTTGGATGGACTGCAGAGAAGCTTTCTTGAAGAGGTTCAGCAGGAAACCACCTTTCAAATCCAAGTATGACCATAGCTCCTACCCTCACCACAACCAATCCTATGAAGAAGAAGATGATACCCCTCTACCATCAGAGTCCATCAATGGCGACCTAATCAAATATGTAGTAAGAGATCCTTTCCATGACTTCATATCAGAGTGTGCTCAAGAACATGTTGAGAATTTCGAAAATCTTTGTGATTACTGTGGTTTGGGAGAAAACCCAAAGAAGATCAGCTTGTTCCAAACATCCCTAGCTTGCCGAGCTCAAGAGTGGGTTAGATTTTCTGCCCAACATGACTTTAAGACATGGAGAAGATACAAGGAAGCTTTCCTCAGCAAGTTTGCTCGTGAACCACCCTATGCACCACTACTCAACCCCAACAACCCACCCTATAGCCACCACCAACCTCCACCGCATATTGAGCAGCTACCCCACGCTACAGAAGGACTTCCACACGGCCCACGCCTAACCAAACTTGAAGAGATGCTACAAGAGTACCTTGACTATCAAGTTACTAGTACAGGAGAGATGGAGAAGAAGATCGAGTATGTTCAACTCACCCTTGGAGAAAAGATGGATGTTCTTTTCAACCAAGTTATTTAGCTTGACAAAGATATCAAGGAGCTCAAAGAAGACCATGATCGATCCCTCAACCTTATCAAGCTAGATGTCGCTGCAAAACACCATGAGCTACTTGGCAAGAGCATTGGTGCTCATAACCTCAATGATGACAACAACAAGCACCTTGGAATACTTTATAACCGGATGTCTGCTGTTGAAGAATCCCTATTCTCTAAGACCCAGAGAGAACGAAGCCCCACACCCAAACCACCTACTTTCCCTTGCAATGTCATCACATCAATCTCTAAAGAACACTCATCACATCTTGCACGAAAAGAAGAAGAAGACCAAGAGTATGAGGAAGACTATGAAGATGAGGAAGAAGAGAAGCAAATTCTGAACAGTAATGCAAGCTCTAGAGGGAGTGAAACTAGTCCACAACAGCTTGACCCACGATTTTCCCCACCTCCAGCCCACGCACTCGTCCAACCTAAGATCACCGGTATTCATAGAAAGAGAACCATCCCGAACGAACCTGAGGATTAATTCCAATATGATCCCATAGATCCTACTAAGATAAGCCCAGAGAAGCTCAAGGAGTTTAACAAGAAGGTGAAATCTATACCATTCTATGTCCCTTTTGAAGAAGCTTGGAACAACCATGATTTGGTTGAATTTTTCTTTAGTAGCAACGAAACCAAGGATGAGATAAAGAAAATCTTCCGGCGTGCCCGCCTCTCTATGTCATCTTATGCAGCAACCCTACCCCCATCCCCGCCCCCTACACCTCCTCCCACGTGGTACAGCAACCCCATCTCCAGGGAGAAGCTAGCTGAATTCAACCGCTTTGTCCAAACATTACCGGCAAGCATGTCTTTCCATGATGCTTGGAAGAACCACCCGCTTACCAACTTCTTCCATAACTGCAAAGAATCCCCATAAGAGATCAAGGAGCTCTATGAGAACGCCAAGAAGCAACCTTCATTCAGAACCCTCTACAAGATTGAAGACCCAGGACAATTTTCTATACCTTGCACCATTAGTGGAAAGTACTTCGATGGAACCATATGTGATTCTGGTTCAGGTATCAACTTTATGCCAACATCCACCGCAAAACTTCTTGTGATCACACGCCTACAGCCCTCCCAAATCAGCATTGGACTTGCTGACCTCACCATTGCACAACCTAGAGGTGTCGTTTATGATGTATTGCTCGAAATTGGAGACACAAAGATACCGGTGGATTTTCATATAATGAACATCAAAGGAGGAAGTGACATGCCCATCATACTTGGAAGATCATTCTTGGCCACTGCTGGAGCCATCATGGACTGGCCGAACCGCCGCATATCCCTTGCCAATGTCAACAAATCTGTCTTCTACGATGTCCTACCCCTTTTCACACCCACCAAGCATTCATGGTTCATATCTTCTCATGGACGCCCAAGAGAACCACCTGATCATTCCCAAGGACGTGATGGGACAAGTTCAAAAAGACTTTGTCTCGGGACATGTCCTTCCACTTCTTCTTAGAAGAGCAAAACGGTCAAGCTAAAGACCATAAACAAGCGCTGTATGGGAGGCAACCCATAAGGTCTTTTCTATCCCTTTTTAATCTATTGTTTTCATTTAATAGTTTTGTTTTGAAGCTTTGGATACAGAGATTTGAGAATCCAACATGAAAAATCTGAAAGAAAGAGAAAGAAACCTCAAGGAAGAAGAATGTAGAACTTGCCATGGCCGGGCCGACCCTGACGATCGACCGGTGTACCCCCGATCGACCGTGTCGCCTCGAGCCGACCCGCGCCCCCACCTGCATTCCATCCCACATCCATCCCACATCATTCCACCTCACCTGCGCATCATCCCACAACACTTGCATACATCCCATATTCATACCACAACACATGCACCCCATCCCACTCATCCCATCCCACTTAGCCTATTCCATCATACCATCCCATTCCACCATCAAATCCCACCCCACCATCTAGGCCTGGGATTTCGGGTGATCGGGTCGGGTTCGGGTAGGTACCGATCGGGTCCGGGTCTATCGGGTCGATGAATCTTATACCCAAATAGGTACCCATTCAATTTCAGTTCGGTATCGGGTCGGGTCCAATCGGGTCCGGGTCAGTTCGGGTCCAAGATAAAAATACCGAACTTTACCCGATTTTTGTTGGGTATCATTCGGTTCGGGTTATATCGGGTCCAATAAACCCGAAATTACCCAAAATGTATCCAAATAACCGAACATAATTCAAATTACCCGAATTAACCGAACATAATTCAAATTATCCAAATTCAAATTACCCGAATTAACCGAACATAACCGAACATAATTCAAATTATCTAAATTAACCGAACATAATATTAACCGAATCAATTTATTTCGGGTGAACCAAATACCCGATCAGGTCTCGGGTATTACCCGGAACCGACCCGATACCCACGGATATTAGATTAATAAATCCATTGGGTAAAATTGGTAATAACCAAAACCGAACCGAACCGGGTTTTTCGGGTCGGTTCGGGTTCGGGTTTCGGGTTTCGGGAAATAATCCCAGGCCTACTTTGAACATTGATCATGTTGATTTTGTGTTCAAGCACGGTGGTTTCAGGAAAGCTGCGCAAAATCCGGTTCATGCAGATCTAGAGCAGATATGCATTCTTTCAGTGAAGCTTGATTGTGAAGATGGATCTAGAAAGATCTATTTGGTTCCAAGAACGCGGTCGAAGATTCGAGGACGAATCTTTCTTGGCCGGCGAGACCTGATGCAGCGTGATATTTGGAATATCTCCAAATATCTTAAATATCTATATTTTCTGTATTTAGATAAATATGTATTATTTCTATTTTAATTATTATTAGGGTTTTAAGGGTTTTAGAGCTTTTCTTATATATAGCCGTTTAGGCCTAAAGTTGTATTGAGACTTTGATGATTTAATAAAAGGATATTTTCTGAAGAGGTTTTGATAAACCACTGTGAAGAGTATTCACAACCAAGAGCTTTTGCGAAAGCCCTGAGAGGAGGACTCTCAAACCCTAGTTATCCGGTATTCTCAGAATCAACGGATCTAGTTCTATTCCTAGAAGCTTCCGCTCCATCATTCTCTTTGAAGTCATGGGAAGTCTCATTGGCGGAACCAAATAGTGTGCAAAGGGTGGCTATCACTACAAGAAAACAGGCGCTTTGCGACGGAACATTGCGACGGAAATAATTCCGTCGCAAATTTGCGAAGAGTTTGCGACAGAATTGCGACGGAATTAGAAGCCATCGCAAATCCATCGCAAGTTTGCGATGAAAAACTTTCTGTCGCAATTTTGCGACAGACTTGCGACGGATTTGCGACTAAATAGAGAAGTTATCGCAAATCCGTCGCAAATTTGCGAGCGAAAACTCGCCGTCGCAAATTTGCGAGAGTCTTGCGACAGACTTGCGACTCCTGAAAAAGTCATCGCAATTCCGTCGCAAGTTTGCGATGAATTTGCGACGGAATTGCGATGAAAAGTTGTTGGCCAACATCCGGAGCCATTCGGTACGCACGTGTTAAATGAAGTTCACCTAACCAATTGCAATGGACTATTTCCGTCGCAAAGCCGTCGCAAGTTAGTCGCAATTCCGTCGCAAATGTTGTATATATCGCAAATCCGTAGCAAACTGTTCAACAAATCCCTCGCAATTCCGTAGCAAAAAAAATTTCGTTTCTATAAATAGCCAATGTGAGAGTTCAGAACATTCACACAAAATAAAAAGAAAGAAGAGGAAAAAAAGAAAAAAAGAGAGGGAAAAAAAAAACACCAAAAAATGAGTTACGGAATATATGAGTTACGAAGCTGGACGTACAATCAAAGAGATCCAGGGACCGGCGAAGTGACGAGAGAGTTTATTGAAGGATTACATGGATTCTTTAACCAAGCATCAAACCAACCACAGGCAATGCAAACTGGTAAAATATTTTGTCCTTGTAAGAAATGTGGGAAAAAAAATATGTTGCTATTAATACTGCGAAAACACATGTATTTAATAGAGGATTTCTAGCAAACTATTATGTGTGGTATTTTCATGGGGAAAATCATTATAATACTACTCATTATGAAGCGGGAAATAGTGGTTCGAGTCAAGGGGTTGAAGATTATGGTCATGCTAGCTATGATTATGGTCATCCTGATATATTGGGAAATGATATTGGGTATCAGCAAGGGAATAGGTTTCATGATATGGTTACGGATGCATTTCATGAAACTACACCTGTTCTTGCTGATAATCCTATGGAATAAATTTTGGAAGAACCCAACATTGAAGCACAAAATTTTTATGATATGTTAGATGCTGCAAATCAACCACTTTACGATGGGTGTAGAGATGGACTTTCTAGATTGTCACTAGCAGCTAGGATGAAGACAATTAAAAGTGAAGATAACAGCAGCGAAAGTAACATGGATAAGTGGGCTGGAATATTTCAAGAGTATTTACCGGAAGATAATCTTTCTGCTGGTAATTACTATGAAATACAGAAGTTGGTTGCGGGTCTTGGGTTACCGTATGAAATGATTGATGTATGCATTGACAATTGCATGATTTTCTGGAAAGATAATGATAAGCTGCAGGAATGTCGATTTTGTGGGAAGCCGAGATACAAACCCACTACTGGAAGGAGGTGGGTCCCTTACCAACGTATGTGGTACTTGCCAATCACTGAAATATTAAAACGGTTATACCAATCAGAAATGACGCCAGCGTCAATGAGATGGCATGCAGAACATTCCACACAACATGGAGAGATAACACATCCTTCAGATGCAAAGGCGTGGAAACACTTTCAGACGGTACATTCAAACTTTGCTAATGAGTCCAGGAATGTTTATCTTGGATTATGCACAGACGGATTTAGTCCATTTGGTATGTCAGGGAGACAATATTCGCTATGGCCCGTCATATTGGCGCCATATAATCTTCCACCGACAATGTGCATGCAGCGAGAATTTTTGTTCTTAACTATTTTGGTGCCATGTCCTAAGCATCCGAAGCGATCCCTTGATGTATTCCTGCAACCTTTGATTGATGAGTTGAAACAGTTGTGGTATTCGGGTGTCTGCACCTTTGATTATTCACAGCAACAAAACTTCAACATGCGCGCAGTATTATTGTGGACGATTAGTGACTTTCCAGCGTATGGAATGTTGTCGGGGTGGACTACGCACGGAAAACTATCGTGTCCACACTGTTTGAATAGGTCATAAGCATTTCAGCTGAGGCATGGAAGAAAACCATATTGGTTTGATTGTCACCGTCGTTTTCTTCCTATCAATCATAAGTACCGAAAAAGCAAGGACTTATTTACGAAGAACAAGGTTGTCCGTGGTCCCCCTCCGGATTATCTTTCGGGACAGGATTTGCTTGATCAGATCGATTATTATGGTGGTATTGGCATTGTACTGATGTGAGCGTGGGATTGCTTCAAGTTTTACCCACTAGAGCTACCTGCAAGTGCACAGCAACGAGGTAAGTATAGATGGGATCGAATCCACAAGGACCTATCGGTTGTACTACAAATTGTAAGGAGGTTGAATCAAGCTAAAACAAAATGGTGTTTGGTTCGGATTTTAACTAAAATGAAAGTGGCAAACAAGTAGAGAGAATGGAAATCAATAAGTGGAGATACTAGGCATTGGGCTAACCTCAAGGCAATCATGAATCATTAACAAGTTAATCAAATGGAAGGGATATAATAGAAACCATTCATGAACTCATAACACAAAGGTATAGTTATCCCACTTTCGTGGATCAAACTACTATGTTAAATCAACCTAATAGACTCAACTTTCGATGGTTATTACAAGTTGAAAACATGCATTAAATGTGTTCAAGTTATGATTGTTCACGGTGATTCACAACTCATCTTTCGGTGGTTATGATTCACCGCTCACCAAATACTAAGTCCGGTAATATAACAAGCTTTTGGAGAGTATATTAACCCAAGATCCGATGCTAGTAGATCAGAAAAGCAAGCGCATTATGTTCAAGTAAAGGTGATGAAACCAATTAAATTATCCCAACTCAAAAGATCAAGTTAACAAATTCATGAGCCTTTCGGCTTAGCCCTTAACCTAGTGGAGAAACTACTCAATCATGGCGCGGTTAACACAAAGCACGATGAGTATGGACATTATAAGTAATGAAAAAGAGGTAAAGGGTGAAGAAAACTTCTCTATATTTAAGAACAAGTCGGCCTCTCCACAAATATCTCTCGGATTCAATACAAGGTAAAAGAGACAAGAACAAGTGTAAGGATATGTCGTGTGCAAGAGTGTGTGCGCCTTCGATCTTGAGAGGAACCTCTTCTCTCTGCTTCCAGGATGGCTCTCTCTCCTTCTCTTGACGGCGCAGCTGCTCTCCCTTTTTCTGAGGCTAAAAACTCGTATTTATAGGGTAGAAGTCGCTAGGTTTGTTAAGTGTCGAAAAAGGAAACTTTCCGGTTAACCGGCATTGATGATTTGCGACGTGATCAGACCGGGTTTAGGACAAGTAAACCACCAAAAGAAATCTGGGCTTGTGCTAAGTCGAGACAAGGTCTATGCCGCTGCATCCCGGGCCATTTGGTGGCGCTAAGTGTTAGTACCGGAATTAGCACAATTCCTTGAGCCCGTCATAATTAATAACAATGGAAAAGCCCGGCCCATCTTCACCTTAACCTCCTCAGAAAAATGGCAAGTCTTGAGGAGAAAGGTAAATCTTGGGAAAAATGTCAATATAGAGATGCACCTCCTTGAAGAATGGAAAGAGATAATTACAAAGGGAATATTTCCTTTATGGAGAAAGAAGGAAGATATTCACGCAAGTCGACCTCCTCTCCTTATAAATAGAAGACCCCTCACCAAAGAGGAGGATCCGGAGATTGATACACAACAGCTGAGAGCAGAGAGGCAAAAACCCTAGCATAAATTCGTCCTTATTCTTTGTTTACTCTTTTCCTTCGATTTCGTCTCGGCAAGCTTGTCGCCGAGACGCTTTTCCTTTGTAATCTCTTTTCATCTTCCAAGTTTAATAAGACTATTTTCCCAGTTTCCAATAACTCATCTGAAATATCCCGTCGCATAAACGTGTGCTATTTCCAGAATCAACAATTGGCGCCGACTGTGGGGACTGGGAATAGTCTTCTTGCAATCTTAAGCTTGAAGATGACTAGCAAAAGCAAAGACGAACAGAACGAGCTAACGCTCGACGAGTTCGGAAATCATGTCGTCGACGCTTGCGATAAGACTCTGCAACTGCAAGCAGATATGTCTGTCGACGACATCGAACAGTTCCAGCAGGAACTTGACGAATTTGGCAATCTCGTCGCCAGCACGCGCGACGAGACGCCTCCGCTGTCTGCTGATTGTTCTGTCGCAACACGAGTGCTAATCTCGCAAGCAGATCTGTCTGTCGACGACGAGCAGCGGGAGTTCAACGAATCTGGCGATCTCGTCGCGAGCACACGCGACGAGACGCCGCTGCCGACCGCTGATTGTCGTGCCACACCACCAGCACGCGACGAGATCCTACCACCAGCACGCGACGAGACCCTGCCGCCAGCACCTGATGAGACGCCACAGCCGGCTGCTGATCATCATGGCACATTACCAGTAGTAATCTCGCAAGCACATCTGTCCGTCGAACAACACCAGCAGGAGTTCGACGAATCTGGCGATCTCGTCACGAGAACGCGAGACGAGACGCCGCTGACTGCCGATTGTCATCCCGCACTACCAACTCACGACGAGATGCCACCGGATTCTGACCATCGTGACACTTCATCGGCAGGTGACGAGACTCCGCGATCAGCTCGCGTCGAGGCTCCGCAGCCGACCGCTGATCGTCGTACCGAACCATCAGCTCACGACGAGGCTTCGCCACCGGCTCGCGTCGAGATTCCGCGACCAGCTTGCGACGAGACTCCGCGAACGGCTCTCGCCGAGACTATGTCACCAGCTCATGACAATACTATGTCGTTCTGCAACGAGACTCTACCGCTAGCATGCGACGAGACTCCACCGCCATCCGCTGATCGTTTTGCTGCACGACCAATGATGATCTCGCAAGCAGATCTCTCGGCGACAATCCGCCCCGCCATGCAACCGCTCTCAAACAATCTTGACGCAATGCAAGCTCAGCAAAAGAAAACGCAAGAGCAGCTCGACGAGCTAACTCCAGGAGGTCGTCGTCCTTTCGACGAGTTGCCAGCAATTAAAACCACGGGATTAAAAGTCGCAACGGCAGGTGTTAACACCAAACAAGGCAACTCGGCAAATTGGACTGCACGACCTACCAGGAGAGCCGATCTCGAAATTGGAAGAATCCATCGGTGTTTCGACGAGACCAACTCGAATACGCATCTCGTCAGAAGTTCGGCACTAGAACTGACGGAAATCCTTGCCGAGACCCGAAAGAGTCCAATTACGACCAGGAGTATGCCAGACCTGTTCACCTTGACGCAATCAATCGGTGAACCCCTACGGAGTTTCATCCACAGATTCAAAAGCACATTATCTGACCTCGGCGAAACTCCGGACAGCGTGTCCCTCGAAGCACTTCGACACGGCCTTTGGTATAAGTCGAAATTCAAAGAAGCATTAATCCTCCAAACCTGCTCGACGTTGGATGACGCACTTCATCTAGCTCAGCAATACATCCTCCTTGAGGAGGATGACAACTGCAATGCCAAGCATCTCGGCAAGGTCAAGTCGGCAATCGCTATGCCAGAAGAAGAAGATCCGGAGTCTTTACAACAAACGAAAGCTGATAAGATATAATTCTCCTGCAGCGTGGAGAAGTCTGTTGCTAAAAGACCTCGGAACCATTGGCGGCGACTTAACCAATCGCATTCGCAACAGCAACTTTCATCTCGTCAAGATATTGTAGATGTTGTTAGCGGCGACGTCGAGAGACATGCAAAAGGAAATTCCCTCAACTCTCCGTCGTGGCCAGCTTCCAACCTGGCAAAGGGCTCTGAAAGAATCACGACTCAGTTGATCAACATCGAATATCATGGCGAGATTGATTCGAAGGCAACATACTTCAATGCCGCGACGAACGGTAGTGATGCTGCGAGTCAAACTGTACAAAACACTGTAAGAGAAATCGACCCTGGAGTAACGAAGTTACGCCAAGAGCTTAGTCTGATCAGTTCCAGAGCGAATCGCATCGCCAGGTCGGCACGCGGGATAGCTGAAATCCTTGCCGAGACGAGAAAGAGTCCTCTGACTGCTCGTCTCGCCGCGATTCCTCTGAAAGATCAGATCACTCTGCGCTTAGAGCTCTCTTATGGCCGTGACGACCCCAAAAGCTGGCTCACAACCTTCGAAATTGCTATGAAGAGACAAAAATATGCATCACCCGAAGAGCGATATGCAAATTTTTGTCAGATTTTTGCCGAGCATCTGGATAAAGAAGCATCAATCTGGTTCTCAAACCTCCCAGCCGAATCTATCGACAGCTTCGACGATCTCGCTACGATCTTCTTGAAGCAATACTCCACGTTCATGTCGAAAAGTTGCACAAAACTTTTCGCATTGACTAAAGAGAGGCATGAACCTTTGCGTAAGTTCGAAGATAGATTACGGGTCGCGGCAACAGAGCATCACAGCCTTTCTGATGAGATGGCCATCAAGGCACTGGAATGCGGTCTTTGGTTCAAATCGAAATTCAAAGCAAGTCTGATGCTTGACGAGCCAAAAAGCCTCGCAGACGCACTCTACAGATCTTCGAGATACATCTATCTCGAAGAGGCTTACGCCTGCAACTTGGCAAAATATTACTCCTAGCCCGAGTTCAACAATCAAGCAGTGATTGTAATGAACTACGAATGGCTTGATCCTAGCTTGGAAGCATCAGAGTTCATCTCGGCATGAGACGAAGATGCCAGATCGGGGATAGGAGAATAAACTCGGAAAAAGACAATCAAGGTTCAAAGATGAGATCTCTGAACAATGATCTCGGCGCCGGAACAGGCGAACTGCAAAGTCAACCTGAACTGGGCGCAGATGGAAACCCCATCATTCGTCCCGTCGGAAGCAACGCGAACGACGGTCACGTCAATCCTCCGCCGCAACCGGTCCCAGACGCAAAGCTCCAATCACCAACGCTGCGACCATGCAAGAAGCATCGCGGCAACAGGCTCTAACGCCGCGATGAACGGCGATACCAGCTCAGCACCCGAGATTGCGAAAGTCTTTGCCGAGACGAAAAAATCATCTCCAGCTCGTCGACAGCAGAAACATCACCTCCAGCCCGTCGTCGCCTTCAAACTCATAAACACCTTAAGTTCGAGATAACTTCTCCTTGATGAGCTGCTATCAAGTTCGAGATAACTTCTCCTTGACGAGACGCTGTCAAGTCCGAGATAATTTCTCCTTGACGAGACGCTGTCAAGTCCGAGATAATTTCTCATTGACCAGCCGCTGTCAAGTTTGAGAGAACTTCTCCTTGACGAGCCGCTGTCAAGTTCGAGATAATTTCTCCTTGGCCGCTTTCTCAAACTTGGCCTTCTTCAGGGCAGAAGCAGCCCTGAAAGCACGACGAAGCATTCAAATCGTCAGCAATAAGCACTAAACTACACAGTTGAATCAAAGTCGAAAAAGAGTTACTTCTTCCTCTACGCGATGGAAGATTTCGTAGTCTTCGGAGGATCACTCGAATCGGCAGTTGAGTCGGTTCTCCTCCTTTCGGGGGGGAGTAGGGTACTTGGATGGCCTCGGCAGCAGACGCAGCTGGCCTCCTCTTAAGCACCATCTTCCTTGGACGATTTGGTTTAACTACAAAGCATTTTTGCAAAAAATCAATGGCAAGCATAGTCATGACGAGATGGAGACGTTCTGGAACTTTTCTGAAGAGCATTACTCAGAATCGTAAACAGCATAAGCCGAAGAAAATCGCCTTCACGTCCAACTCAGCCTAAAGCGCTATAGCATATGAAGAAAAAATCATGTCGGATCAGCAGATCATTTCGTCGACAGACTCATCTCGTCAGTGGCATGTCTTTATTTTGCTGATTCGTTCGACCGAATAAACCGGAATACAACGAATCACTTCGTCAATGAATGCGTGAGCAACACGTCTCTTCATCAACGAGTGATCAACGGATCCCTCATTGACGAGTCGAAAGCAAATGACGAGACGAGAAGCATTCTCGTCATTGTCAAGATAAAACCTCGCATGGTTTTGAGTTATACAAGGAAGTTTGGCGATGCTAGGGCCTTACATGTTCTGTATTCAACTCAAGAATCAATCGACGTCTCGACGAGACCAACTCGAACGCACATCTCGTCAGAAGTTCGGCACTAGAACTGGCGAAGGTTCTCGTCAAGACCCAAAAAGGAATAAGTCGGAACAGCAAGCTTTCGCATCCACCTCCGCCTAAAGTGCCCGCACATAAGCAAATCTAAAAGAAATTGATTCGTTACATCTCTCCAGCTTGAGAAAACACCGCAAAGCATGTCATTTCGTCCGATTGATCAAGCATGATCAATTCGTCGATAGAAATTTGACAAGTCACTTCATGGATGAGATCACCTCGTTAACGAATTTTCGACAGATTCGATCATTTCGTCGATGAGGTTCGGCATAACAGAGATTCTATGCTTAGCATCGCATCACAGCAGCACTTTCATATATTCCGCCATTGATCATCTCGGCATATAAGCTTTGTGCCGGGGTTAGTATCATTGCGATGTTATCTCTGTCCACTTCCGCTCGGCTCGGCATAACTAAAGTTTTATGTCCAGCTTAGCATCAGATTACCTGACGGTCTCGGCAGGAATGCTTCTTGGCGATGAATTCTGCATTATCGTCTTTCCCGGCCTAAAGCGTCGAAGCATCTATCACTTCGGCAAAGAATGACTTCATCTCTTCGTCGACGAATGAAAGATCAACGAATCATGTGGTCGTCAAGCAATCAGCAATGATTGTCAAAAGCACCTCGTCAACGAGTAATCGACAGACTCACTTCGTCGTCGAATGATCGACGAGTCATTCGTCTTGCATCGCTGAAGTAAAATCAGAAGCATCTGAAACGAACTACGAATGGCTTGATCCCGGCACGGGTACGTAGGCAGCCTTTTCACCGAGGCGCAGCTGTAACTTAATAAAAATAAACAGCTGTTTTATTTTATTAATTCGCTTGTATGCATGCATCTTTTTCTGAATCCTTGAGAAACATTCCATCTCGGCAGAAAAACTCAAGCAAGAATTTCCTGATTGACTTAGGTCAAAACAGATGTTTTGGCGTGCCTAGTGAGCTCGGCAAAATCAGAGTCATAAAATTCCTTTAGTACTCGGTAAATTAATGAGTCTCAAAGCCTCTGGAACTCGGCAGTATAATGAGTCCTTGTCTACGAGCTCGGCAAACAAAGAGAGTCTTGAAGCTACTCTGAAGCGCACGCATAAAAGAGTAGCGTCAACGTTCTGGCCAAACGATTGACCGCACATCGCACCCAGTGGACTGATCATCCACCATTCTTTAAGAATGAAGCACTACAAGTCGAGAGCACGCATATCTTGCACGACCCTAAGCCATATGGGCAAGAAAAAATCGCTATCTTGTTAATCATATTCGACTTAGCGGCGTAGGAGTAATTCGAATTTCTAGACTTCGGTTCCTGTTACCGGCCTAAAAAGCGCCACCGCAAACAGATCCAACAAGCACGGATCGGTGTCTCTTAAAAATGAGAATTCTGACGAGCTGCGTGACATCGCATCTCGTCAGATGCATAGCATTGTCATAGCGAGTAGCATCTCGTCACGACAGAACTTGAGCATGCCGAGTTGTCTCGGCAAGTTGAACCACTTGTCTAATGACGATTAGACACTTGAATCATTCCGCTAGATTGACAACATAGTGCACCTCATTAAAGGATATATATTAAAAGCAGGATGTTTCAAAAAGCACGAAATCATCAACTATATTCGCGATATTCATCTCGCATAAAACAAAAAGATGAACGAGGAAGTAAAGCAAATACTTAAGTTTTAAATCCTGAAAAGCATACGGATTAAAACCCTCCCGGGAAATGTTGTTACATCGGTATGAGTCGCCGCGACTAATAAAAAAGAAGAGTTCCTAAAAGCAGAAAAAGGAGAGAATAGAGACGGAGTTCTAAACAGCCTCGGCCTCGGAAGCATCCGGACCCGATCTCGTCCCGGCTTCGGCACTAGCCGCTCCCGAACTCTCTCTCGTCAGCGACCCACCAATTATCAGCTCGGCAAGATTGGGCCTGATGTATGATACATTGTCCCAAATTGGTCTAAATTTATGGGGGTCACCCATGAATAGTCAAAGCGCAAAGATCAACGACGAGCATAGTCAAAACGCAAAGGCATAAACTAACCCAGAGAATGACGAGATGAATTGTAATGCATTCTACACGCGTCGTGGGTCCATCTCGTCAAAAGCATACTTAGCATGAAAGGGAATATCGGAAAATGCACTCCGAATTCTGAATAATCGCGAAACCATCTTGGAGGAGAATCGGCAGGATGTTGACGAGATGAAGGGATTCAGATCTCAAGGGCATCAGGGATGAAGCTTCTTTTCCTGAGTGCCGAGACCATTGACTGACTATCGCCTGCAACATTCGAACCATTGCGTGACCTAACATCTCGACCTTTTCATGAAGACCCTCCAGTCTGACGCGATCAGGAACCTCCATCTTGTCAAAGATCCACCTCAAAATCCGAAGCCAAGTCTTCACCAAACGGATAACGCCAAGACGCCTTAGCTGCAGCCATCTCGGCATCCTGACGAGATCGTTTCTTAAGGTCAACAACCCGAGCACTAAGGTCGACCACCTCGCAAACCAAACTAATGGGGTAACCTTTAACCCAACCATTTTTCAAAGACGTTTG
Source organism: Erythrophleum ivorense (assembly GCA_026724425.1). Classification (NCBI taxonomy): domain Eukaryota; kingdom Viridiplantae; phylum Streptophyta; class Magnoliopsida; order Fabales; family Fabaceae; genus Erythrophleum; species Erythrophleum ivorense. The sequence continues at coordinate 7,624,873 of JAIUCV010000066.1, read as the reverse complement.
GCAACTCGGCAACTGAAGATGTCCGTATACGCACGCCTCGCCAATTTCCTTAGAAGAATGACGAGTTTATTCTGACGAGTATAAAGCAAAATTACTTCGTCCGAGTAAGCGAACCATGTATTGATCTCTTTGACGAGCTGAAATCAAATCTGAGAACAATCAAGTTGATTACTCAATCTCCTTGACGAGCTTCCGTCAAGTTCGAGAGAAGTAATTAATCCTCCTTGACGAGCTGCCGTCAAGTCTGAGGTAAACGGAGAATTCCTCCCTGACGAGCTGATGTCAGGTTCGAGGGAAACCATCAAAAATAAGATAATTAACCCCTCTTGATGAGCTGATATCAAGTTGATCTGAGGTGAATTATCGCAGCACCATATTCTCCTTGACGAGCTGATGTCGAGTCCGAGATAAACGATCAATTCTCCTTGACGATCCGCTGTCAAATCCGAGCTGAATTCTCCTTGACGAACCGTTGTCAAATCTGAGATGAATTCTCCTTGACGAGCCGCTATCAAGTTCGAGATGAAATCTCCTTGACGAGCCGCTATCAAGTTCGAGATGAATTCTCCTTGACGCGACGATGTCAAGTCCGAGAAAAATCATAACAGCAATTTATTCTCCTTGACGAGCTGACGTCAAGTCCGAGAGAAATTGTCAAAAGCACATTCTACTTGCGGACAAGATGACGTCAACGTACTCTTTTCCCTTTTTATGGTTTTTATCCCATAGGGTTTTTCCATATCAAGGTTTTAACGAGGCGGTACGAATCTAAAGTCAATAACGCATCATCGCATCGGAAACGAGCTAGAGTCGGCACGGCATAATTGTTATTAATAGCTCCCGAGCTCCTCTCTTATACATGAAGTCCGCCGAGATCAAACTGCATTTGACTCGACGAACTGGGGGGGGGGACTTATTGTTAGTACCGGAATTAGCACAATTCCTTGAGCCCGTCATAATTAATAACAATGCAAAAGCCCGGCCCATCTTCACCTTAACCTCCTCAGAAAAATGGCAAGTCTTGAGGAGAAAGGTAAATCTTGGGAAAAATGTCAATATAGAGATGCACCTCCTTGAAGAATGGAAAGAGATAATTACAAAGGGAATATTTCCTTTATGGAGAAAGAAGGAAGATATTCACGCAAGTCGACCTCCTCTCCTTATAAATAGAAGACCCCTCACCAAAGAGGAGGATCCGGAGATTGATACACAACAGCTGAGAGCAGAGAGGCAAAAACCCTAGCATAAATTCGTCCTTATTCTTTGTTTACTCTTTTCCTTCGATTTCGTCTCGGCAAGCTTGTCGCCGAGACGCTTTTCCTTTGTAATCTCTTTTCATCTTCCAAGTTTAATAAGACTATTTTCCCAGTTTCCAATAACTCATCTGAAATATCCCGTCGCATAAACGTGTGCTATTTCCAGAATCAACACTAAGTCTCCATGGGCTTTGTTTACTCGCCTGGCGGACACGTCTTGGGAGAAAAAGAGTATCTCCGTGATGGTTGATCCAAATGAATTGAATCCACTTCGTCGTGATGTATGACTCAAATATCTATCCAACAAGACCAAGATCATGATTTTTGGACGTCGGGAAGACCCCTTGCTGCGGTCATCTTTCGGATGCTCCGGTTCTGTCCGAATGCGAGAATTGGACAAATGGAGTTATATTGATGCTCTTGACTTGGAAACTTGCATGGATCATGGTTTGAGACTCTTTTGCTCCTTTTTGAATCCTTTTTGATGTTTTAACCTGTTAAGACTCCAAAACCAACAAATACAAGAAAACTACCTCTAAAGGCATAGAACCTTATTGAAAACACTTGAAAACACCAATAAATACTTAGTGAAAACATGTAAAATATGATGATATCAACTCCCCCAGACTTAGCCTTTGCTTGTCCTCAAGCAAACTAAGAAAGGAAAAGAGGTTTGAAAATGTGAGAACTCTCAAATCTTTTGGAAATCCATGTTGACCTTTATTTTAGTAATCCACACAAATCAGCAGCGGTATTGAGAATTAAGAACAAGGAAGTACATACCATGAGTTTTGCATTCGTCCCAAAGCAATCCACTTCTCTTTAGGCCATCCAAATTCGCCACCTTTGACTCCTTTAGTTTCTAAAGGTGTGGTCTCAACTAGGGAATATCGATCAAAGGGGTTATAGATTCTTACCCATCCTCTTTTGATAAAACACATGTCTTGGCTCTTGTTTCACCTCTCTCTCTTCTCACTTCTTAAGTCGATTCATCCCTTTTTTAGGGTAGCATAGTATTTTTTTTTATTTCGACTTCTTCTCCTCTTTGTGGAGGTTTTTGATGGATCTTCCATAGACGCGAGTATTGATGGTTGTAGCCACCTAATCCCCGGTTACTTGGATCAAAAGGTTTTCCATATACGCGAGTATTGATGGTGGTTTCCACCTAATCCCCGGTTACTTGGACCTTGGTGCTTTTTCTTAAATTTGAAGGGGAGAGAGAGGGGAAACCGAACTCACATAGACTTTCACTATTCGGTGAGGATGAGGAGTCGTACCCTTTGTAAAACCAAGCCCCTAGCTGAGAAGGTTAAGTTCATTAAGGTGCGGAGTCAAAGATGTATCCTTCTTAAGCCCTTGGAGATGTGGACGTTTTTGGTAGATCGATCCACTCATGGTGCACATGTGATGAAGTAGACTGCCAAATAGTGATCAATGGTCACTTAAACGCATGCAAAACAATGGTTAGGTCCAAGATAAAGTCATAATTCTCGACAAAAGTTTTGACTCAATAAAAACGACTTGATGAGATGAAAACAATGCAAACAAAAATGTCAAAATGAACAAACTTATTAGTATAATCCCCCCAGACTTAACTTGCACCGTCCCGGTGTAAGAAAAATCAGATTAAGAGAGGTGAAAGACATAATAAATTTGAAAAAGTGAAAGGTTAGAATGATGTTACCGAGTGATGACCAAGTGGAATGAAGATCATAGTCAGATAGCTGAATTGGGCTCTTCTGGAGGTGTAAGTGGTCGGTAAACGTTGAAGGTCAAGGCCCGAAATCCGTTGGTTTTCATTTAGGTCGTGTACGTCTCATTCGGTCGACCCGGAATGAGGGCTATGACCCACATGACAAACCGTTAAGAATTTTATGAACGGGATTGAAAATTTACCGTCCAATATGATGTTTTAGAGCCGCTGGTGAAGTTTCAGGTCCTTTGGTCGAGCAGATTTGAAAATCCGGTATCGGGGGAATCCTTCGGATGGCTGTGAGGTGATGTGTTGGACCACAGCTCCGTCCGTCAATATTTCGCCGACCTATCTTTAAATTTCACCGACCAATCATATATTTTAGGAGCAGTGGTGAAGTTTGAGGTCAAAAAAACGAGCGGTTTGGGAGATTCATCATTTGGTGGCCATCCGGACGATCCGTAGAGGGTGCAATAGACCACAGCCCAAAGGATGATGAATTTCCTGACCGAGCTTGTAATTTCACCGACCAACTTCATATTTTATGAGCACTGGTGAAGTTTGGGGTCAAATGGATGAGCGGTGTGAGACTTTCTTCACAACGTGGTCCAATCGGCCCCGGGATGAGATTCTTGACCCTCCTCGGATTTGGCTCGTTCGTTCCCTTATTTTCCTTTGGAATGGTGATTTTGAAGCTGCAAGAATCCATTTCCAGGTGGTGGTGTCGCCATGCCATGATTTTGGTTTTTGTCGGCGTTAGGTTACCCACCATCGACCGGATGCGGCATTCGTGCGTATCTCCTCATCCGTTCACATTTCTCTGTCCTATCTTTTGGATTTGCCGACCAATATGGTATTGTCTGGTCGCCTGTGAAGTTTGGTGGACTTCGGTCACACGGATTGTGAGATAGGGCAAGATGGTCCTCCGTTGCACCCGTTTGGTCGAGAGAATTACGCCGGACTGAATATCTTGGATTTTACTCGACCGTTTGGTGATTTTCTTTGACCGGAATGATTCTGCTTCCTTCCTTTAGTATTCCCAGGTGGTGCCCGCTCCTTGGTTTCGGTTTGGACAAGGGTGGGATGAATGGGTGGGACATCTTCTCGTTTGGTCGCCTCTTGGTTTCTCATCCTAACAAAATGCATGCAATAATGATGTGGAAACTAAAAATGAAAAAGGAAAATAAAAATACCGTGTGGGTTGCCTCCCACAAAGCGCTTGTTTTAAAGTCATCTAGCTTGACTCTTGATGGTTTTAGGCGTGAGGTGGATCGGCTAAGGGGATGACCTCTTCTTCTCCTTTGTCCGTGTTTGCTAAGTACGGCTTTAGCCTCTGTCCGTTGACAGTGAAGTCTCCTCCACTAGGGTCCCAAAGAACCACTGCTCCATATGGTTTCACCTCTTTAATTTTGAACGGACCGGACCATCTTGAGCGGAGTTTACCGGGAAAGAGCTTGAGCCGTGAATTAAAGAGCAAAACCTGGTCGTTTGGAGCAAAGGACTTTGGTACTATCTTTCGGTCATGAAACGCCTTAGTTCTTTCTTGGTAAATCTTTGTGTTCTCATATGCCAGATTTCTTATCTCTTCCAATTCATTCAGTTGAATCAAGCGCCTCTCAGCTGCGGTTTTGAGATTGAAGTTAAGCTCCTTGACTGCCCAAGCCGCTTTATACTCCAGCTCTACTGGTAAGTGGCACGCTTTCCCATAAACAAGATGGAAAGGTGTTGTTCCTAGTGGTGTCTTGAAGGCTGTACGGTAAGCCCAAAGAGCGTCATCTAACTTGGCTGACCAGTCCTTCCTTGTTTTCCCGGTTGTCTTTTGGAGGATGCTCTTTAGCTCTATGTTGGAAATCTCCACTTGTCCGCTTGTTTGTGGGTGATACGGGCTTGCAACCTTGTGTCTAACCCCATATTTTCTCAATAGTTTGGCAAACACTCGGTTTATGAAGTGGGAACCGCCATCACTAATCACAACTCGCGGCACTCCAAACCTCGGGAAGATTACCGATTTGAACAGCTTGATAACGACACTAGAGTCGTTTGTTGGGGCGGAAATAGCTTCCACCCACTTGGACACATAGTCAACAGCCACTAGGATGTATTGGTCTCCAAAAGACGTGGGAAAGGGTCCCATGAAATCAATTCCCCACACGTAAAAGACTTCTACCTCCAAGATAAAGTTTTGGGGCATCTCATTTCTTTTGCTAATGTTACCCATCCTTTGACAAGCATCACATTTTGAAATGAATACCTGGGCATCTTTGAACATTGTTGGCCACCAGAAACCGGCCTGTAAAACCTTTGAAACCGTCTTGAATGTGGCAAAATGGCCGTCATAAGCTGATCCATGACAACCATGAAGTATTCCCGGGATTTCTTCCTCCAGGACACATTTTCTGAACATCCCATCTTGGCATTTCTTGTAGAGGTACGGCTCGTCCCAAAAGTAAAACCGTATGTCTTTTAAGAACTTCTTCTTCTTGTAGCCATAAAATTGCGGAGGTTCAATGTCGGCTGCAAGGTAGTTGGCTATGTGGCTATACCAAGGTGTACCGAGGGCTATTTTCTTGGCCGGAACGGGTGGTGGTGTGCTGGTGATCCTTGTGATTGGTATGGCGCTGACGGAATAGACTGTTTCTTCTGGCAATGAGTCGTTTATGGGGAGCTGCTCTTCTATCCTCATCCGGGAGAGGTGGTCGGCTACACTATTCTCCGCACCTTTTCTATCGACGATCTTTAAGTCAAACTCTTGTAGTAAGAGAATCCACCTGATGAGACGTGGTTTTGCATCTTTCTTGGATAGGAGGTATTTGAGGGCAGCATGGTCGGTGTGAACGATCACTTTAGATCCGACAAGGTAAGATCGGAACTTCTCAAACGCAAAGACAATAGCGAGCAGCTCCTTCTCAGTGGTGGCGTAGTTGCATTGTGCTTCATCCAGGGTTCGGCTTGCATAGTATATGACATGAAGCTTTTTCTCCTTCCTTTGTCCTAGCACGGCACCTACAGCATAGTCACTTGCATCGCACATGATCTCAAACGGGAGCTCCCAATCCGGTGATTGTACAACCAGTGCACTTATTAGTGCTGCCTTGATCTTCTTGAAAGCCGTGAGGCAATCATCGTCGAATTCAAATGGGACATCTTTGCACAAGAGCTGAGTCAATGGTCGTGCGATCTTGGAGAAATCTTGGATGAATCTCCTATAGAAACCGGCGTGTCCGAGGAAGCTCCTTACTCCCTTTACATTCTTTGGCGGTTCTAAGGTCACCATGACTTCTATCTTTGCTTTATCCACTTCAATCCCTCTCTCTGATATCCGGTGGCCAAGCACTATCCCATCTCGCACCATGAAATGACATTTCTCCCAATTGAGGACAAGATGTTGCTCCTCGCATCTTTTGAGAACCTTGCTAAGATTTGATAAACAAGCATCAAAGGATGAGCCATAAACTGAAAAGCCATCCATGAATACCTCCATTATGTCCTCTATATAGTCGGTGAAGATAGACATCATGCATCTTTGGAATATGGCCGGGGCATTGCACAACCCAAAAGGCATTCGCCGGTAAGCGAATGTGCCATAAGGACATGTAAATGTTGTCTTCTCTTGGTCATCCGGATGGATTGGTATTTGGAAGAAACCTGAATAGCCATCTAGAAAACAATAGTAAGGGTGGTTAGCAAGCCTTTCTAGCATTTGGTCTATAAATGGTAAAGGGAAATGATCCTTCCGGGTCGCGGTATTGAGCTTGCGGTAGTCGATGCACATTCGGTGGCCGGTGATTGTTCTAGTGGGGATCAGCTCCTCATTTTCGTTCTTCACCACCGTGACTCCTCCCTTTTTAGGGACCACATGCACCGGACTTACCCACGTACTATCCAAGATTGGATATATGATCCCCGCTTCCAAGAGTTTCATTATCTCCTTTTTCACAACATCTTTTAAATTCGGGTTTAACCTCCTTTGGTGCTCTATGGACGATGTTGACTCGTCCTCAAGGTGTATCCTGTGCATACATAGATCCGGAGAGATGCCCGTGATATCCTCAAGGGTATACCCAAGGGCTTTACGGTGTTTTCTCAACTCACAAAGCAATAGAGCCGTCTCCACATTGGTTAGGTTTGAATTGATAATGACCGGATATGTATTATTAGGTCCGAGAAACGCATACCTTAGTCCAACTGGGAGTTCTTTAAGCTCAACCTTGGGTGCTCTATGCTCGCTCCAAGGATCATTCGAAGCTTTGGTGAGGTTCTTAGTTGCTCCCGACTTCTTTACATCCTCTCCCAAGCCGATGTATGCTACTAGTTTGTCATAAGTGGCAGCGCCATCTAGAATCCTGGTCAGCCGGCATGCTTCTTCATTCAAATGGTCGTTATCTCCTTCACCCCCGGTTAACGCCATCTCTAATGGGTCATTCATGATGAGCTCTTGATAGATACCTTCAGAAACCTCGCTCATGTTATTCACCAAAAACGAATGCCCATCTATTGTTGGCTTGCCGAGTGATTTGTCCACTTGAAATTTCATTACGAGGTCTCCCAAATGCAAGTCGATCTTTCCTCCTTTGACGTCAATTATGGCACCGGCAGTGGCTAAGAAAGGTCGTCCAAGGATCAAGGGGTCCCTAGGCTCTTGATCAAACTCTAACACCACAAAATCAGCCGGTATGGAACATTTACCGATCATGACTTGAACATCGGTTACAATTCCATCCGGTCTTCTCACCGATCGATCCGCAAAGACTAGTTGAATCTTTGTTGGTCTGAAATTAGTTATCCCAAGACGTCTGGCCACCGTGTAAGGCATTAAATTCACGCTAGAGCCCAAGTCACAAAGGCATCGCTTGAAAGTTGTACCTCCGATTTGACAAGATAGCACAAAGCTGCCCGGATCATCAAGCTTCTCCGTTGTTTGGTTTTGAAGCACATCACTGCATTCTTGAGTTATCAGCATCACACCTTCTTCCAAGCTTAGGTTGCTTGTCAAGATACTCTTCATGTACTTTTTCAAAGATGGTATGATCATGCAAGCGTCAACAAATGGTAGCCTAACACTTAGCTGGCTCACAAGATCTCTTAGCTTTGCTTGCTCCTTTTCCTTCTTAGGCTTCTTCACAACCCTAGGGAAGGGTGCTTTCGACTTGTACACTCGAGATATCAACGGTGGGACGATTTCTTCTTCTAACTCTCCATTGGCCGCATTGTTGTCTTCCGGTTCATTCTCATCTATCACGATTGTATGCTGGGTCGACTCCTTCTCAGCTCCCTCCGGCATTTGCACCTCATCTAGTTGCGTCCCACTCCTAAGAGTGATGGCGGCAATGTGCTCTTTTTTTGGATTTACCTCGGGTTGGCCGGGAAGGACTCCGATTGGTCTCTTGATTGAACCGGCGATATGGGCTATTTGGAGATCAAGCCGCTTCACGTGGGATTCAAGAGAATTAAACTTACTATTCAGGTCATAGTACATGTGGTGTATCTTCTCATGAATCTCCTTGTTGGCTTGCCTTTGCTCATGCATGAACTCGTAGACATAAGATTTAAGTTCACCTTCTTGATCGTCTCTATGCATCGGCTGGTACCTCGGGTTAGGTAAGGTCACCTTAGGGATGTGCATGAGCTGATGATTGGAGTGCTGAAGAGGGTAGCTAGAAGAATTCTTCTCACCATAGTAACGGTCTTGAGTGTTGAGAAACGGCATAAGACTTCTTTCTCCGGGTTCATGTTTGCTGATGAAGTTCACGTCTCTTTGAAGATTGCCAAAGATCTCCCGGTCCATCTCCTCATCCAAGGTTTGGTTGTCTTCAAAGACTTGGCATTGCCTCGGTTGCCTCTCCAAAAGTTTAGAGATCATGGATTTGATCTCCTTGAACTCGGTTTGCTCCGGTCTTGTGTTGATCGCCTTAATGGTTTCCTCATAGCTCGGCTGGTTCTTGCTATCACTGGCCGCCAAGTTGTCTATTAATATCTTTGCCTCTTCAATGGTCTTGCTCATGAAGTCCCCATTGCTAGCTATGTCAAGGCATAGCTTGTACTCTCGCCTAATCCCATCATAGAAGGTGTTCCATAGATTGACATCCGAGAAGCCGTGTTGTGGGCAATCTCTTATGTATTCTTTGAAACGCTCTAGAGCTTCATGGTATGGATCTATAGGACCTTGCTGGAAGCCTGAGATTTTGCTCCTCATCAAGGTTGCCCTTTGTTTGGTGTAGAATTTCCCTAGAAAAGCCTTCTTGAACTCCATCCATGTGTTGATTGAGCGAGACGGCAAAGATTTTAGCCATCTAAGTGCTTTGCCCGCCAAAGTGAAAGCAAAGAGCCGGCACCTCAGGTAGTCTACTGGAACTCCATTGGCGCTTGTAGTGCTGCACAACTCCTCAAAAGAATCAACATGATCCAAAGGATCCTCCTCAAGAAGTCCATGGTATTGACTTTGCTTCGCCAATGCGATAACCCGCGGCTTAATCTCATAACGTTGGCCGTCTTGCATCCGGATGGGGCTACGGCTTTGTAGAAGCTCTGGTCTGGAGTCACTATCTCCAATGTACTCTTGATTTGGCCCCTCTCGGTGGTCGTCTTGGGGTGGTTGATGCGCCGGCCCGTCAATGTCGAGCTCCGGTTCATTGCCGTTTTGCGGTAAACGGTTTTGAACTCCAATCAAAGGGCGGTCATCAATGCGATTTGCTCCAAGAAAAACACCAAGCGGCGGCCCTTGATCATGTGCTTCCTGATCCATAGCTCAGCTCAAGTTGTACCTACAAGAGCTTGAAAACAAACTAAAGAAAAATGTTAAGTGACAAAACAAAGGAAAAACGTTTTAGTCTAGATTCTAGTCCAAACTTGTAGACAAGAAGGTCCCCGGCAACGGCGCCAAAAACTTGATGTGAGCGTGGGATTGCTTCAAGTTTTACCCACTAGAGCTACCTGCAAGTGCACAGCAACGAGGTAAGTATAGATGGGATCGAATCCACAAGGACCTATCGGTTGTACTACAAATTGTAAGGAGGTTGAATCAAGCTAAAACAAAATGGTGTTTGGTTCGGATTTTAACTAAAATGAAAGTGGCAAAACAAGTAGAGAGAATGGAAATCAATAAGTGGAGATACTAGGCATTGGGCTAACCTCAAGGCAATCATGAATCATTAACAAGTTAATCAAATGGAAGGGATATAATAGAAACCGTTCATGAACTCAAAACATAGGTATAGTTATCCCACTTTCGTGGATCAAACTACTATGTTAAATCAACCTAATAGACTCAACTTTCGATGGTTATTACAAGTTGAAAACATGCATTAAAGGTGTTCAAGTTATTATTGTTCACGGTGATTCACAACTCATCTTTCGGTGGTTATGATTCACCTCTCACCAAATACTAAGTCCGGTAATATAACAAGCTTTTGGAGAGTATATTAACCCAAGATCCGATGCTAGTAGATCAGAAAAGCAAGCGGCATTATGTTCAAGTAAAGGTGATGAAACCAAATAAATTATCCCAACTCAAAAGATCAAGTTAACAAATTCATGAGCCTTTCGGCTTAGCCCTTAACCTAGTGGAGAAACTACTCAATCATGGCGCGGTTAACACAAAGCACGATGAGTATGGACATTATAAGTAATGAAAAAGAGGTAAAGGGTGAAGAAAACTTCTCTATATTTAAGAACAAGTCGAAGAACAAGTCGGCCTCTCCACAAATATCTCTCGGATTCAATACAAGGTAAAAGAGACAAGAACAAGTGTAAGGATATGTCGTGTGCAAGAGTGTGTGCGCCTTCGATCTTGAGAGGAACCTCTTCTCTCTGCTTCCAGGATGGCTCTCTCTCCTTATCTTGACGGCGCAGCTGCTCTCCCTTTTTCTGAGGCTAAAAACTCGTATTTATAGGGTAGAAGTCGCTAGGTTTGTTAAGTGTCGAAAAATGAAACTTTCCGGTTAACCGGCATTGATGATTTGCGACGTGATCAGACCGGGTTTAGGACAAGTAAACCACCAAAAGAAAGCTGGGCTTGTGCTAAGTCGAGACAAGGTCCATGCCGCTACATCTCGGGCCATTTGGTGGCGCTAAGTCTCCATGGGCTTCGTTTACTCGCCTGGCGGACACGTCTTGGGAGAAAAAGAGTATCTCCGTGATGGTTGATCCAAATGACTGGAATCCACTTCGTCGTGATGTATGACTCAAATATCTATCCAGCAAGACCAAGATCATGATTTTTGGACGTCGGGAAGACCCCTTGCCGCGGTCATCTTTCGGATGCTCCGGTTCTGTCCGAATGCGAGAATTGGACAAATGGAGTTATATTGATGCTCTTGACTTGGAAACTTGCATGGATCATGGTTTGAGACTCTTTTGCTCCTTTTTGAATCCTTTTTGATGTTTTAACCTGTTAAGACTCCAAAACCAACAAATACAAGAAAACTACCTCTAAAGGCATAGAACCTTATTGAAAACACTTGAAAACACCAATAAATACTTAGTGAAAACATGTAAAATATGATGATATCATGTACTACAAACATGCCCGACAGATATTCTCAAGAACACAATTGGCACAAAAAGAGTATAATTTGGGAACTCCCGTATTGGAAAGACCACCTTTTGCGATATAATCTTGACGTTATGCATATCGAGAATAGTTTTTTCGATAACATCATGCATACCATTTTGAATGTCCAAGGAAAAAGTAAAGACAATATGAAATCGAGGCTGGACTTAGCAGAAATATGCAAAAGAAGCGAGTTGCATATTACTAGAGATGGAAAACAGCCAATTCCAAACTTTTGATTGTCTGCCGATGCGAAGAGTGCTCTGTTTGACTGGGTTGCCTCAGATGTCAAATTTCCGGATGGCTATGTTTCCAAATTCTCACGATGTATAGAGCAAGAACAACAAATTTCTGGTATGAAGAGCCACGATTGTCATGTTTTCATGCAGCGATTACTACCATTTGCATTACAAGAACTATTGCCGTCTCATGTCCACGAAGCAATTACAGGTAAACAAGTATTTACATTTCGTTTACTTGAGTTTATGTACATAATTAATTAAATATGTTTTTATTAATATGTTTATTGTGTATATTAAAGGTATTGGGGCGTTTTTCCGAGATCTGTGCACGCGAACACTGACAGAAGACGGAGTAGAGAAGTTACAAAAAAACATTTCTATCTTGCTATGTAACTTGGAGAAAATCTTCCCTCCTTCATTCTTTGACGTGATGGAGCACCTACCGGTACATTTACCTTATGAGGCGGCTCTTGGGGGCTCTGTGCAATTCAGGTGGATGTACCCATTCGAGCGTTTTATGGGACACTTGAAGGGAAAGGCCAAAAACCTTGCGAAAGTTGAGGGATCTATCGTACAAGGAAGTTTGACTAAGGAAACATCTAACTTCGCGTCTTACTATTTTAGCCCAAATGTGAGAACAAGAAGAACCGCTACGAAACGATACGATGATGGAGGCGTTGCACCTGCATATAGGCATGTTGTCCCCAACATCTTCAAAGAAATAGGCAGACTTGGTGGAAAGTTGAAGGAAGATTCGTGAGATCATAAACATTGGAGTGCGGCTCACAATTACATATTACGTAATTTGGAGGAAGTGCACCAATTTGAGAGGAAACTTGTTTAATTTGTCAATTATGTATTCATACGTTTTTCTCTATAATTTATATATATATATATATATATATATATAACTTGAGGATTTTTGTGCAGCATATTTGATAATCAGATCCGACAGACATTTCCTGATTTACAAGAACATGAGTATGAGTTGTACAAAGAACGTGATTTTGCTGGATGGTTAAAATACTATGTAAGCGCTCTTCAAATTAAATATACAAACTAATATATATTTAAACATAACACTAAATTTAATTATAGTGTTAATGATTGTACCATTTCTTTATAGGTGAGAAATAGATATCATCCGGAACAAATACCATTATGGTTGCATGAGATTGTTCACGAACCAACAGGAAAGATCACTACGGCACCAATGTACTGCACTCGCGGATACATATTTCATACGTACAAGCATGGCATGCAGAAGTTGACAGCAAATTACGGTATTCATGTCTCGGGCGAAACAGAATTCTATGGAGTTTTTCACGAGATCATCGAGATCACCTACCCAGGAATTATCAACTTGAAATGTATTATGTTCAAATGTGATTGGTATGATCTGAAACTTGGTCGAGGGGTTCGCAAAAACGAGACGTTAGGTGTCACCGACGTAAATGCAAACCGGAAATTTTCCAAGTTCGAACCCTTCATCCTTGCATCGCAAGCAGAGTAAATGTGTTTCATTCCTTATCCTCGAATTAGGCAAAAACGGGAGACTTGGTTATCGGTTATAAAGGTCAATCCACGAGGTTGTGTACTTGGTTTAGACAATGATGTGGCTATGCAACATGACAGAGTTGCAGAAGTATCAAACCCGATTGAATCCACAGAACATATCATACACGTTGATCCCGATAACAGAGAAGTAGAAGATTTCGTTGACGATACAAGCGATGATGGAGAGTCCGATGAATTTGATCCTACTGATGACGACGAATGGGAGCATAGTGAAAACTCAGATGTATGATACTGACTGAAAATGATATTGAAAATGACTTTGATTGATTCTTTGGTTTTGCCTATGTATTTAAAAATAATTATTATTTTTTTTATTACATTAAGGCTATTGCGACGGAATTGCGATGGATTTGCAACGGACACGATCCTGTCCATCGCAATTCCTTCGCAAAATTGCGATGGAAGTGCGATGGAAGTGCGATGGATTTTAAAGATTTAGGGTTTAGGGTATCCATTTTTCAAATATGAATGGTTTAGGGTAATTTAATCTTACTTTACACTCTATCATTAAACCCTAAAATCTTTACTAAATAAAAAATGTTTCTCTTCCACTTTTTACATATCAAACTCATTGAAGCTTAAGACGGTATTAAACATTACAAAATATTTTACGGAAAGAACGATCATATATATTTATGTGTACGAATTGATTAATATCTATATTCATATTCTTATTCACCTACTAATAAGAATATATATTCAATATCGTTCCCCTAATTAGTCTGTAGTCATAGCCCTAAACCCTAAACTCTAACCCTAAGTTTTCCCTCGCACTTCCATCGCAAGTTTGTGATGGCTTTGCCATGGAATTGCGAGGAAAAGGAACCATCGCAATTCCATCGCAAAGCCATCGCAAACTTGCGATGGAATTGCGATGGCCGTAAATTCTATTTATACTCGACGCCGGGTGGTGAGCGCAGCTCAAACCGACCGCCCGAACCCTAATTCTCCAACCCACCGCCGACTCGCCGATTTCTCTTCTCCGCCGGCCGCCGACTCGCCGATTTCTCTTCTCCGCCGGCCGCCGACTCGCCGAATTCTCTTCTCCTCCGGCCGCCTTCTCTTCTCCTCCGGCCGCCTTCTCTTCTCCTCCGGCCGCCTTCTCTTCTCGCGCCGCCAACTTTCTCTTCCCTCCGCCGCAGATCGGGATTCTTCTCCGGTCCGCCTGCCTTCTCGCGCCGGTGATTCCTTCTCGCGCCGGTGCTTCCTTCTCGCGCCGCCTCGCCTTCTCCACCCGCCTCTTTCTCTTCTCTGCGGCCGATCTTCTTCTCTCCGCCGCAGATCGGGATTCTTTCCCGGTCGGCCATCCGTTCTCGCGCCGCCTCTCCTTCTCCGCCGTCATCTTTTTCTCTTCTCCGCCGGCCTCGTCTCTCTGCGGTCGTATCTCGCTTCTCCGTCATCTCGCGCCGCCATCGCCGTCATCTCACGCCGCCGCCGTCATCTCGCGTCGCCGCCGGTAACTTCTTCCCAAAATTTTTTTTTAGATTATGATTAAATTAGTTAGGTTCGACGGAATTGTTTAGATTATCAGAATTTTTTATTGGAATTGAGATTAGTTGTAGATTGGGAATTGTAGATTTTTTAGGTTTTTGGCTAATAAATACCCGAATTACCTGAGTCCGTACCATAACCAAAATTTTCTGAGTAATATTTGGTCTTAGAATTATGGACCTGAACTGACCTGAAACCGAAAATACCGACCCAATATCGAACCAAAAGTTCCTATCGGGTATAAATTTCATATACCGTTAGACCCGGACCCGAACGGTTCCTATCCGAACCCGAACCCAACACCCGAAGTCCCATGCCTAATATTGGTTATTAAACTTCCCGAAAGTTTAAAAAACAAATTTAGTTGCAGACACTTTTTATTATTTTTGTTTAGGTTTCTATATTATTATTTTTAATATTATTTTTATTCTTTGGCAGATGGGTGATAGTTACATGAACTATTTGAGTCAGGGACGAGGCGGTTCACGTTGTTCTTCTGGCCGTGGCCATGGTGGTTCGGCATCGCGTTCCGTTCCCCCGACTTCTGACCATGGGCTCACTTATAGCTCCCATGGTTCTACGGAGCAGCTTGCACGGTCTCCATCTCCGCCCGCTCAGACGTCGCCCCCACATATTCCTGACGCAGATCCGGCCATGATTCAGGCCACTAGAGAGGCATTTTATGCGTCTGTTAGGGACATTTTATAAGAGCCTGGTCATCATCTCATCCCTCATCTTCATCCACACCGTCCGCCGCACACTTTCTGGTATATGTATATTTTTTTTAAAAAAATAGTTTTAGTTTTAGTTTTATTTTATATCTCACATTTTATAAATCTTAATTCTAATGTTTTTTCTTTTCAGGTTTAACGATGATCCATCCGTCGCTTCCGCAGTCACGGAAATTTTTGAACAAGATTTCAAAGAACCTCATGCCCGGTGGAAAGATGTACCGGAGTATGTCATCGACCGTTGGTTCGGTACCTTCGCTGTAAGTCTTAATATGAGTTTAATTTACTTTTTCAAAATTCGATTCATTGTTTTAATCTAATATTATATGATTAATTTTTATTTTTTGTTTAAGCGTAAGTATCAATGGGATTCTGGCTTTACCGGGAGGGTTCACGAGGAGTTCAGGGCCAAAGTCATGCAGTGATTGCCTGATATGGTATCACGGTGGAAGCAGAGTTGGATTAAAAAGGGAGACAAGGGCATGCCTTACTGGTTCGACGTGAATGTTTGGAAGGGCTTAGTTGCATTTTGGATGGATCCTGATCACCAGACCAGAAGCGGGAACAGCAAGTCGGCTCGAATGAAGAGTAAAAACTCTACACATCGTTCGGGCCGAACTTCATTCAGAGCCCGAGGCCGAATGCTCGTAATTTTTTTTTATTTCTTAATTGTTTTTATATTATTTATTTTTATCATTCTTATCAAATCTAAAATTATTTTGAAGGCTGAGGAAAAGGGAGAATCAGAGACTGATTTGCTAGCGGTTTTCGCGTACACAAAGCGGAACCCGAATGGCACTTTCTTGGACGAAGATTCTGAGGAGCTTTACAACGATGTTAATTCCAAGCTACAAGAAATGACTCAGAATGATGATCCCGAGAACATCGTTTCTGGTCCAGCTGAGCTATCTACGTCTGTGAGAAACAAAGTTTTTATGGAGGTAATTATTTTTTATTTTTTTATTTCATATTATTTCAATTCATATTTATATTATATTATCAATTTGTTTACTTAAATTTTTTTGTTTTTTTCAGAACGCTCCCCGTAGAAAGGGACAAATTAGAGGGGTTGGTTCTCTCCAATCCCAAATCGATACTGGGAGTGGTTCTCTTCGTTGTTCCGCTTCAAGTCCGTTCCAGGATCCCCGCGAGGTTGCTGAGATAAAGGAGGAATTAACTTCAACAAAGACGAAGTTAGCATGCTATGAAGAGATATTCGGCTATTTGGGCGCTAACGATCCGAAGCTCCGCGAGATTATGAGGCGCCACTATCCAGACAACCAGCAATTCCAGGGCGGAAGCAGTGGAGGGGGTGCAGCAGACGTGGAGATGGATCAGCGGGCCGTGGACAGTCTCCTGAATTTTAGTTTATATTTGAACTGTTTTTTTATGTTACGTTTGAACTATTTTTTCCGTAGTTTGTACTATATTTGAATTTAAGTTTTAATTAAATTTTAATTTTTTCATATTATTTTTTTAATTTACGTTTTAATAAAAAAATTTAATTTATTTATTAAAATAACTTTTTACTCAAAAATCATAAATTTGCTATGAAAATAAATCCGTCGCAAACTTGCGAGGGAATTGCGACGGATTTTCTTCCATCGTAAATTTGCGACTGATTTATTTCCATCGCAAATTTGCGATGAATTGCGACGGAAAACCATCCCTCGCAATTTTGCGACGGAAACAGTCTATCACAAACTGGCAACGGAAACTTCCGTCGCAATACCGTCGCAAAATTGCGACGGATTAATTCCTCTCGCAAACTTGCGACGGAAAAGTCATTGCGACGAAAGATTTGCGACGGAAATTATTTTCTCGCAATTCCGTCGCAAACGTCGAATTGCGACGGAATTGCGACAACATTTTCCGTCGCAATTAGGGTATATTTCTTGTAGTGTATGGAGATCCGCCCGTTTTGGTCACCAATCTTGAATAAAAGTATCCCATTGCTGGCTGGCTGGTCTTCATTGTTGTTAGGAAAGGAAAGAGTGACGGTGGAGAGGAAATCCCTTGTAAGTTAAGTGTACTCCTTGCATTCCATCTTGAAAAGTCTGATCAATCCTAGCTTCTTTAAGTACCATGTGACATCAATCTTGATGTTGAGGAGATCAAGAGTTTGGTAATCAATTGTCACACAAGGTTCGATTGTGACTCTTTCCATTGCCTTCCCATACTCTCCATTGTATTGAATAGACTCCTTAACAAACTTGACAAGAGGCTCATGATCGGTTTCACTTGAATACTCACTTGAATACTCTTCAATCTCTTTGCCTTTTTCCTTGGTTGTGAGGGGTGATTTCGATGTGGTTGCTCTTGTTGCTAGGCTCTGGTCGACCTTAAGCTTGAGTTGTTTTCTTGGTGGCTCTAAAGCTGACTCTTTCTTCCTTGTTGCTTCGGTTAGTTTCGTTCTCGCCATGGTACCTACAAGAAAAAATTCTTACCAAGAGACATGAGTTTGTGCTATGAAAATTGTTAAAATCGATTTTGGTTTAGAAAATCGGTCTGGTTTGGTTAAAAACCGGTTTAATCTAAGTGAGAAGGAGAAGCCTATCTTGGTTTTGGGACGGGTCGATTGTCACGGTCGACCTGGACGGTTTGTTGAGCGGTCGACCGAAGCCCTTAAAGCCCCTGCTCGACCGGTCATGGTCGACCCGGATGGCTTGTCATGGTGTTGCTTCTACTCTTTTCTTGCACTATTGTTGTATCCATCCTATCCTATCCTGCTAAAGCAAAACAAAGAAAACAAAGTAAAACTAAAACTTAAAACTGGAATTTAAATGTGTTACCTTATGGGTTGCCTCCCATACAGCGCTTGTTTAAGGTCTTTAGCTTGACCGTAATGCTTTTTAGGACTTAATAGAAGGTAGTGACCAAAGGAACTTTTGGTCCTTCGAGATCTCCCTTCCCGGAGCTTGTATCGGGAGGATGATTCATGGCGGGGTAGACAATCTCGCCATGATTGTCCCGGGGCACTTCAGCCATTGGAAACAGTTTCAAGGTGTTGGCAAACTTTTCTTTTAAACCTTCCATGCTTTCATCATTCAGCTCTTCTTGGGGAAGAATCCTAACTTTTGCAAAGGCCTTAGACTGCTTTGCCTTCTTTGTGGTCTCCATCCCGAGCTTATCTTTGATCGATCCTTTGGGTGGATGTTTAGGTGATGCCTTAGTCTTAACTTTCGCTTTTAGGGCGAGTTGCTTGGGCTGGTGAGCAAGGTCCTTGCCAGGTAAGCTGGGGGTGATTCTTCCTTCTTTTTCTGGAGGTTTGGGGATGATCTTATTCTCTTGTACCATGTCAACGGATGGTTTCTTTGTTGAACACATAGGGAAAAACATGTCCTTATTCACCTTGTTGAATGAGATCCTTTGATTTGGTAATCGAAGATGGCTCCAAAGGTTGATAAAAAAGGGGTGCCAAGGATGAGTGGTCTATGGCTACTTTCTCTCATTTCCACTATTTGAAAGTCAGTAGGTATAGAACAGTTCCCAAGTCGTACCATCACGTCAGGAATGAAACCATAAGGGGTTTGAGAGAATGAATCGGCATAATTGATGGAGATGGATGAAGGTTGGATGTTGGTGAGGCCTATCTTGTCTGCAATCTTCTTTGACATGATGTTGACATTAGCTCCTGTGTCACAAAGAGAATCGGTGAGATCAATTTCATTAATAGAACATGGAACTACGAACTTCTCGGAGTTGTCCGCCTTTGGGATGATCATGGGAAAGAGGCGTCTCCTCCTTGCTCGGTTGGATTCTCTCTCAGGGTAGGTTGGTTCGGGCCAGATCATGCAATCATATTTAGGAGGGGAGAGCTTCCATTTAGGGGTAGGATCCTCAAATTTCTTCTCTATTGCAGCGGAGTTGCAAAAAGATTTCTTGGACTCCATCTCTTGTCTTTTAACAGCTTATGCGGTTTGAGCAACTTGGACTTCCAACTTTTTGACATGGGCGGCAACAGCATCGTATTTGGCATGGAGATCATTGAACAAAGTGTCCATTTTCTCATTCATCTCCTTGTTGTTCCTCTTTTGACCTTCCATGATCTGTTGAAACATTCCTTCAAACTTGTTGTTCTGCTGGGCTAAAGGAGGTTGGTTGGAGGGTAGACTATATGGTTCCTTAGGTGGGTATGGTGCTCGCTGGTCATAGCTCTGCCTAGGTTGAAACTGATTTCCCTGCAGCTGGAAACGATCTCCCTGCTGCTGGAAACGATCTCCATAAGGTTGGGAAGGTGGTCTCTGCTGCTGGAATCTTGGAGGATAGATTTGATCTTGCGGGTTTTCCACATTGGTGCTGCGGTAAGAAAGGTTTGGGTTGGACTGGTAGTTGGGATTGTATCCTCTGTTTCCGTAGTTACCTACGTAGTTTACTTCTTTCTCAAGATGATCATTGGAGAAATCTCACATACATTCCCTTGAAGGATCATCATTATCATCATTTATGCCTTCAACTGCATGTATGTGTCTTTGTTGCCCCTTTAGAACTTGAGCCATCATGTTCTTTAGTTCAGCCATTTGAGAAGCACTAGGTGATGCGTTAGTTGAGCGGAGCGATCTATCATAGTCGGGGCAGTTGTTGCAATCACTTGCTGCAAGATTCTCAATCAAGACCTTAGCTTCCTCAACGGTCTTTGTCATGAAATTTCCATTTCTTGCAGTATCCAAGGAGAGCTTATACTTGTGGTCTATGCCACGATAGAAGATGTTCCAAAGGTTCCCTTCCTTGAAACAGTGGTTAGGGCAGTCCCTAATGTACTCCTTGAATCGGTCCAATGCCTCATAGAAAGATTCGGTTGGTCCTTGGCGAAAACCAGAGATCTTGTTTCTCACAGAGATTGATCTTTGCTTAGTGTAGAAATGGCTGATGAATGCTGCTTTGTACTCGTCCCAAGTGGTGATCGAATGGGCAGGAAGAGACTTCAACCATCTAAGGGCTTTGTCGCCTAGAGAAAATGAAAAGAGCTTGCACTTAAGGTAGTCGGCTGAGACTCCATTGGCTCGGGTGGTGCTGCAAATTTCTTCAAAGTTATCTATGTGGTCAAGCGGATGCTCGGCTGGTAGGCCATGAAACTGGCTTTGCTTAACCAATGCTATGATTTGAGGCTTGATCTCATAGTCATTCCTTTGAGGTGGAGGTGGGTGGATCGGATTTCTGTCCGTGAAGAAAGCGTCTGCGGAGTCATAGTCTCCAATGGTAGGGTTGTTAGTTTGAGGTGATCTTAGGTTTTAGAGTTACTCGTTTTGAGTAATCTCTTGTGTTTTGGGATAACTTGTGAGAGTTATCCCTGTGTTTTGTCTCAGCAGGTTTCGGCGAGCGTGGAGTTGGACAATACGTTGTATTGGTCCAAGGCGTGATTGTGTTTTAATTATATTTAAGCTTCCGCTTGTGCATTGCTTTGATTGAGTTGTTTGTTTGGGGTTTGGGTTGGGAGTATTATTGTTGTATTGTAGAGGGTTTTCCGAACTCACTAAGTAATCCTAGATTACTTATGATGACTCTGTTTGTTTCAGGTGACCTTAGTCGTGGTGTGGACGCTTGGACGTGAAGGCCGGAGTAGATTTGCGGTGTGTTTTGTAAAATTTACGTAAGACTTTGTCAGTTTGTTTTATACCTCGTGTTTTATATTCGCTATCTCAGTTTGTAATGGATAATTTCCAATTTCGGATTTATGTAAAACTTTATTATGTTTAATTAAAAAAAAATATGTTTTATGTGTAAAACTTGGATTTTTACGATATTAGTCTTGTCCGGACTAACACAACTCAGTTCTTGTTTTACGGGTTGCAAAGCCTTAGTATTACGGGAGCTGAGGTACGGGAACTTGGTAGGATCGGACCATGTGTTACGGAACCTCTCCGCGACTTGGTCTGAACCGGCTTAGTCATCCCGACGTAGCATTCTCGGCTTAATCTATTTATAGATCGAACCGGGGGTGTTACAAATGGTGGTATCAGAGCATGGTTCATGATCGTGCTTATAAAAACCAAGAGTTTCCAAAACGTTTTCAATGTTTTATCGAGTCAAAAATTGTGTCGCAAAATACACCATTAGGAATCCGGTACGTCCAAGCTTAGTTAGTAGGAACTTTAGGACCTTACCCTGTTTGTTGTCTTGGTGAATGGTGGCGCAGTCGTGCAGGTTGAAAGATGGGACAAAGGATGGAAGAGTGGGTCAGGACTTGGGGTCAGGGAGGATCGGATGACAATGAAGATCGCAGCGGTGAGGTTGTGGTGATATCCTCATCGGGTGATTCAAGTTCAAGTGATGACAGTTCCAGTGACGAAACAAACATATCAGAGTATGTGATGGTGGGAGATTCGGACACGTCAGTGGAGACGGATCCGAGCGAGATGAACTTTGATTCGGCTGTCTATACGGAGTCGGACCATTTCTCGAGTCTAGGGATTGGAGGAGGTGTGGAGGCAGACGTGCCAGCATCATTTGGAGCTACAGGAGCGGTTTTCCAGATTGATATGGTGGCCATACCGACGAGGTACGAGGATGTGGAGATCCTAGTGCCGTCTACGGAGATCATTGAGATTTCTTCCGATGATGCTTTGACGAATTCATGGGATGGAGAGAGCTCACAGCAGGAGCTGCCAGAGATACCGATGCCACATGTCTATGTGCCAGGATATGGAGTGCATCCGTACATGCCGCAGGAACCAAGAGTAGATTATCCGGAGTACGTCTATCCGTACGTTCAGATCGGGCCAGTCGAGGAGGACGTGATCGCGACATTGCAAGAGAATCAAGGTGACTGGGGAGGTGAACAAGGAGTGGAGCCGTTGGCTCAAGGAAGAACCAGAAACAACCAGATGACAAGTGAGGAGATGTTAGACTTGTATGGGCAACCCTTTGCTATACCAAGTCCGGTGTATAACCCAAATCAAGAGGAGAACCAGCCGGTTCAAGGAGAATTAAGTGCGGTGAACTTTGGGTCATTTGAAGAGGCAGTTCCGTATTATGGAAGGCCATTAGTTTATCTTGGTCTAGAAGCAACTATGGCTGACTTTTGGGGATTCTGGGATCGTGACGCTCAGCGTGGAGGTCCGATCAGTCCCCAAGTGACGGGAGAAGAAACCGGTCACTTCTTTGATAACCAAATCGGAGGAGAAACCGTGAATCCAAATCCGGTGGCAAATGCGAACAATGAAGTGTTGGAGGAACAAGTTCCGGTGGAGAACCCGAACCAAGTGGAGACGGTGGACCACATCGAGGTGGGAAACCAAGTGGTGGAAGAAAATCCAAACCAAAATGATGAAAACCGTGTTGAAGTGGAGCATCATGACGATGACGAGAAGGAAGATACAAACCGTGAGGAGACGGTGGCTGAAAATGAAACTCCAACTGTGTGGGAGATGGGGAGTTCCTCGGGAAGAAGGCCCGCAGGAAGACTTCGTTTCCGAGCTCAAGCAAGGAAGAGAGTTACGGTTCCGGCAAGGGCTTCGATGCCTTGTCGTGTGTGTGGAGGTTATGGACATTTCACTTACGCATGTCCAAATGAAAGATCAGGAAGGCCTATGAGTAGAATCACGTGTTACTCATGTGGAATGCGAGGACACTACGCGTCATCCTGCCCTGGGACCCCAACGTCATCTACTTCATCCTCATCTTCAACCAATGCACGAAGGACTGCTGGGAGACGTGGTGGACACTCTGGTTAGTCTTAAACCCCAACCGTAATAAACCAGAGTACGAGGTAAGTATGGGTTCTAACTTTACCTCGTTGTGTGTGAATGATTGCTTGCATGGTAGTTTAGCATCTAGCAGTCGTGGTTAGGGTTGGAACATAGTGTGGTGAAAGCTATGGTTCCTTACCTGTTAGAGTGTGAGATCATAGCCCAAAGCTATGTATCTGTTTAAGTGTGCTTGGTCAAGAACATAGTGTGATGAACACTATGTTTCTTTTCCTTGTTGTGTGTGTGGGACATGGTGTGGTGAAATCCATGGTCCTTTAGCGTGATAGGATAAGATCGTGGAGATCTTTGGGAACGTCGTAGGATGTTTCTCTCGGTAGTGTTAGTAGTAGCGTTTCTGTGAAAGAGAAACGTTAGGGTTAGGATTAGGAGGACTGTGGAGAGTCCATAGAACCCTTGAGCGTGCAAAGTGTAGTGTATGGAGCGTCGAGTTCGGACTGGGATAAGGAGATCCTTAAGTCACTCGATTAGGTTTTGCCGTAAGTGTTTAGGAAAAACCTAACCTTAGGTGAATCTTGGAATGGGAAGCAAGGCAGTGAGGAAGGCGGTGAGGTGAGACGTGAGCGACAAGGCGGAGATATTGGTCTAGACAATGAGGTCTACCAATATGGGTCTAGGAGAGACCAGGCGATTGCAAATATTGATTTATCCAAGGTTGTCGATCAACCAGTAGGGATCTATGGAGAGATCAACTGAAACGGAGGATGTGTGTGAGACGAAGAATAGGAGGATGAGCAAGGATCAAAATGGAACTTGATCAGATCATCAAGGCGTGCAAACTTTTAGGAGAAAAGTGTTGCAAAAGTATGACCATATCAAGGGATAGATATGTGATCATAGTGAGAAGGAAGATGCTTGTAACAAGGAGGTTACAACGGGTCAGTAAGAGCGACAAATGGTAGTATGGAGTCGAGAATCAGTGTGAAGAATAAATGGTGGTACCATGAAAGATCACAGAAGACGGTGTAAAGTGTCTATGACGATCATGGGAAGCTTTGGTGTAGAATTCGGGGACGAATTCTTGTAAGTGGGGGAGAATGTAGTAACCCTGAAGCGGGATGAGAAATTCTGGTCAATGATCACAATGGAAAGGATCAGGAGATCATATATAGTGTTTTGATCGAAGAACATTCAGAAACGAACGGCGAAAATCCAAGATAGGACGAGACAAAACCGCAACAAGACGAAGTGGTCGAGCCGAACATATGCGGACAAGCACTCGATCGAGTGGGATAGAGGGACGACTGACCAAAAGTTATCCAAATGAGGTGAAAACTTGGAGACAACAAGAAGAAGCCAAAATAAACAATCTGGTCGAGACATAAGTGAATTTGGACGAGCGGAACCCGAGATATAAGTTTGCCCGCTTGATGGCCATGCCGAAGGGCGGGAAGGCTTATATCGACGATCGGGCAACGGATTGGAAGGAACCGAACATTGGCGTGAACTGAGGAGAGTCTATGCCGCACTTTGCCATAGTCGGGATGATCAAGGACATCACGGATTGATCGACCAATCAGAACGTGAGAAGTGGCGACAATGTTCCCTTTTAAGGCTACACATGCAAACAATACATGTGCAATTGTCTAGCTTTAAGGAAACCATTTCCTCATGCAAGGGAGGAATGTTTGACATCTCTAAGATCATTTGACACTTGGCAGAAGTGGCTACAAGTGTTAAAAGGTTTATAACACTTGGAGAAACTTGAATGGTTGCATGGGAAGCGATGTGATGCATAACAACCGAAATGTCCATGCAATGCACCTGGACGTGATGCATTGAACGTGGCTGTAATTCAGGAGAGGTAGAAGACCTATAGGAGTGCAGACCTAAGGAGTAGGAGCCCCTTTTGATCAGAATATTCCATGGAAACTTGTGAAAAGAGAGAGAACGGATAGGAGGATAACAAATGGCGAGAATGTTGCTATAGTGGGAGACGAAAACTGACCAAGGGAGTGGTCTATTATCCAGGAGCTAGGAATAGACTCCATACATGTCCAGCCAAGACATAATCATACACATGCAAGAAGACACCCAAATGATGGGACATATCAAAGGAGGATAAAATTAACAAGTGTCTCACATTCAAGACAAATGGCAAACGCAAAAGGACAAGTGTTGTGTCAGGGACAACTCACGCCCAAAATGCCTATAAATACAGCCCTTAGCCTCACTTGCTTCCATTTCATCATTCCTAGAGTTCTTTCTTACCTTAGAAAAAGTTAGAGAGAGTTAGAGAGAAAAGAGAGTTAGCGAGAGTCTTTCTTTTCTTTAAGTGTGAGTGAGTGAGTGTGGAGAAGCTTTAGGAAGCTTGAAGCTATAGGATAGCTTGGTGTGTGGCGTAGCTTGTGGAGGTGTTTAGGCGTTTCATCAATCGGTGTTGGTGAGTCTCGGTGATAGCTCCGAGAGTAGCTATTTGTGTTTTTGTGTGTTGCATGTTGAATCATTTAGGAACTTAACTGTTTCTCTTGATTGCATGCATGTTGTGTGGTTGTTGTTAGTTGTGTTATACTAACCTTGTGGTTGCAGGAAGTATGAATGCTAAGCGAGGAGGCTTACCATTATACTTGTGTGTGTTGTAGTTAGTTGTGAATACTAACGTGTTTGTGGTGTAGGGAGGAGAGAAACGCTTAAGTGTTGTCATGAGGAGAACACTTAGAGCGGTTTCTGTTTAACTCATTGCATGTTGATGCATGAGGTTGTGTCATGGTCGTTCAAGTATTATTGTTGAACGATTGTGAGTTTTGTTAAGGCCAACACACTTGACATGTTTCAATGTGTTGTGGACCTTGTGAATGTGTTTCGGTGAACATTGCATGTACTGCGTCGCTACACATAGTGCAGGTAATGTGGGTAACATGCGGTTTACGCCCATTGCTGTGTGGAACATGTGGTGGTGGGTACAAAGAAAGGCTAAACCTTATACAGTCCATGGTACGTTAAACGTTGTATGTCTCGGACAACATGTTGTACTTGTGGATGTATGGAGGAGGCTGAGTAATGACTTAGGCCCCACGATGTTCAGTGTAGGATGGCTAACATGAATGTTGCACTTAAGGCTAGTTGTGCATAACAAGCGGTTATGTCACACTATGCCAGGACGTTTGGGACGTAAGGTGATGCCGTTGAGGGCAGGTCACGTACTTACGGTTCCCTGTGTTGAGTGTGAGTGTAGGATGCTAGGATCATGTACTCGTGTTAGGTATGATCTTAGGGGTACACACGGTGTTCTTGCTGCCCTGACGGACATTCACTGAGAAGCCCTCTTGGATGGTCCTGAAGGATGACTCAGAGGGTACTTGGGTAGCTCCCATGGCTGAGTCCACACGACGGTGTGATGAATGAAATGCCTAGTTGCGCTTTCGCCGCAGCGGAAGGGGCTAGGTGGGTTAATCGGCTGCCTGTGGTGAAATGGCGGGATTAATCCGGGTTAACGGGTCCGACTAGTGGGAGTAACGGAGTTAACCCCCGATGCAGTTCAGGCCTAGTGTGACTTTTGTGTTTGCTAGGTGCGGGTGTGCAGGTCTTCGGAAACCGTGGTGTACCATAGAGGCCTCTAGGTGGAGCAAGTGGCTCGTTAGTGTGTAGAGTGTTTCTTGTGATAGAAACCTCTAGTTTTAGGAGTAGTTTTGGTTGTGTCTGTCGTAAAGAGAAGTCTTGTGGGAAGATTCTCTGGGGTAGTAGATCACGTGTTGAGGTGATCTTAGGTTTTAGAGTTACTCGTTTTGAGTAATCTCTTGTGTTTTGGGATAACTTGTGAGAGTTATCCCTGTGTTTTGTCTCAGCAGGTTTCGGCGAGCGTGGAGTTGGACAATACGTTGTATTGGTCCAAGGCGTGATTGTGTTTTAATTATATTTAAGCTTCCGCTTGTGCATTGCTTTGATTGAGTTGTTTGTTTGGGGTTTGGGTTGGGAGTATTATTGTTGTATTGTAGAGGGTTTTCCGAACTCACTAAGTAATCCTAGATTACTTATGATGACTCTGTTTGTTTCAGGTGACCTTAGTCGTGGTGTGGACGCTTGGACGTGAAGGCCGGAGTAGATTTGCGGTGTGTTTTGTAAAATTTACGTAAGACTTTCGCAGTTTGTTTTATACCTCGTGTTTTATATTCGCTATCTCATTTTGTAATGGATAATTTCCAATTTCGGATTTATGTAAAACTTTATTATGTTTAATTAAAAAAAAATATGTTTTATGTGTAAAACTTGGATTTTTACGATATTAGTCTTGTCCGGACTAACACAACTCAGTTCTTGTTTTACGGGTTGCAAAGCCTTAGTATTACGGGAGCTGAGGTACGGGAACTTGGTAGGATCGGACCATGTGTTACGGAACCTCTCTGCGACTTGGTCTGAACCGGCTTAGTCATCCCGACGTAGCATTCTCGGCTTAATCTATTTATAGATCGAACCGGGGGTGTTACAATATCCTAATTGAGGTTCAAAGGTACTACTGCAGTCCCCGGCAACGGCGCCAAAAACTTGATGGGTGGTAAGGTTTTACCCACTTTTAAAATCCTGCAAGCGCACAGATCGTAGAAGTACGGGTTATCGAACACAAGGACTGGCTAGAATGAATACACTTTGAAACTATGGATTTCGGATCAAGCTAGAACAAAGTATGGGATGTTTGATTGGTGAACTAATAACAAAATAAGAAAACTAGGGATCATGAGGTTGTAAAGCAATAGGGATCATGAGGTTGTAAAGCAATAGGGAAAATCGTTAGATCTTTAGGGTCTAATTCGCAAAGAAGCAAGCAATGATCAAGTTCGATGATAGATATAAATCGTTTTAGGGATTATGGGATGATAGATCCGTCTAGAACACAAAACACGAAATTAAGTCTTTCCACTGTCGTGACTCTGACTCCTATGATAACTTATCTAATCGCTAAACTTTCGGAATGTCCTTAGATAGTTAATCAAGCATTAAATCGAGCAAGTTCGGATACAGTTCACTAGGCTTAGTAAATCAACTTTCGCAGTCTAAGAAACCTAGCTTGTCAAAGAATAGGTCCGGCGAATGATACAGCACTTTCGTGGCTCAAATCAACCTAGGATCGGATTGGTAGATGCACGGTAAAACAATCAGCATTAGTAAGTGAACAAAACGAAACAAAGACTATAAAGTTATCCCTAACAATTCATCGAAATCATAGATCAAGCAAACAACTCATTGAATTAGTAACCCTAGCAACCTAACAAGTGAATTACTCAGACATGATCAAAGTAACAACACAAAGGGATGGAGAAAACATAGTATAAGATAAAAGGTTTAGAAATCTGTAAAACTGTGATACAATATGCGGCTCTCTTCTCTAGAGAGGCTAAAAAGGTGTATTTATAGTCCTAGGTCTTCACGGGGTCGAGATTAGGTAAACGGGCCGAGAAAAACGCGGAATCGGGAAAGATGGGCCTTTATCGGCCGAGTCGGGTCGATCGGGACGATGGTTGGTCGAGCGGCACGGTCGAGCGGTCGGTCGGGACGTCAGTTCGGTCGTGCAGGACGGTCGAGCGCGTATCGAATGGTGAAGAAAAGTCGGGTCGGACGAGGGCCTTAAAGCTCCTGTCCGACCGGTCGCGGTCGAGCGGATGATCGACGGTGTGAAGGAAGGTCGGGTCGGATGAGGGCCTTAAAGCTCCAGTCCGACCGGGCGCGGTCGAGCGGACGCGGATGGCTGATGTTGTTCGGTTTTCGGCTGTCTGGACCAGTCTTCAGTTAAAACGTGACATCTTCTATATTGCTCATCCAAATTGCATAATTCCAACTGCATTGGAACACTAACTCATCTGGCTATATTTTTGCCGAGTTTCATTGAGATCCGTTGAGTTTAAGGGTCCATTCCGTTGCTTCCCGTTTGATGTACTGATGCAGTCCGATAAAGCTCTTTCGTATATATCTTCACTATAATCGTCATATCTCCAATTCTACTCGGCCAAATTGCATGATTCCAATTGCGTTGGAAAGCTAACTCACGTAGGTATCGCAGAAAACTGGCTTTGGTGAAATCCATTGAATATAATGTTTTTAAGGCTCCTTCAAAATTGATGCTGTGTTGCGGAGCGGTATGAAATCCAAATCCTGTGGTTTCGCTCCAAAATGCATATTTCGACCTGTTTAGACTCTTAGTACTATAAATCCACAAAACCTACATTTTTAGATCAAAAATCCTTTGATAACCTTATAAAAAGCATAGTAAAACCGTATGAAAAGCGTAAAAAATAGAGGTATATCAATTCCCATGTATACCTCTCCGTTTTTTGGCTCTCCTTGGGCTCATCTTCTTTTTCTCCTTCTTGAGATGGTATAGGGACAATGGCTAGCTGGTTCTCCTGAGATAAGAAAACACTACAAAACTTTAGAGGTTTACCTCATGTTGCTACTTCGCGGCTTCCGCGGTTTGGACAATTCGAACTTCTAGCTTCTGGACATGGGTGGAGAGAGACCCAAACTTTCTGCTAAGATCACCAAACATGTGATCTAGCTTCTCATATAGGTTCTTGGTGATTTGTCTTTGCTCCTCTATGTATTTCTTCAATGCAACATCCACCTTTTCTTCTTGTTGAACCGGTGCAACTCCTTGAGTGAAAGTGAATGGCTGCTTCACTTGATAGATTCCCTTGGGATAGACTTGTTGCTTAGGCTGGTATTGACCTCCTTGATAGGTTTTTTGGCCGGGATAGACTTGATCATTAGGATTCTCCACATTAGTGCTCCGGTATGATAGATTTGGGTGGGCGCGGAACGGTTGGTTGTATCCTCTTGTACCGAAGTTTCCACCAATTTAGTTGACCTGTTCTTGATTCTCTTCTGCTCCATCTCCCATAAACGCCATAAGAGGGTCCTCATTAGTGGCCAAGGCATCTTCAATAGCATGAACTCCTTGTCGGCTCTTAAGTAGTTGTGACACCATGTTCTTTAGCTCCGAGATTTGAGCTGATTCCGATGATGAGCTTGTGGTCTTCACATTCCTATTGTACTCGGGGCAGGAATTGGCATCACTTACAGCAAGGTTTTCGATCAAGAGCTTAGCTTCCGGCACCGATTTTGTCATGAAGTTCCCATTGCTTGCGGTATTGATATACCTCTATTTTACACCCTTTTTACATCGTTTTTATATACTTTATGCATGGTTTTACCGTGGCTTTTTGCTTTAAAAGGTAGTTTTTATGCATATATAGTGCCAAGAGTCATTTCAGGTCAAAAGATGCAATTTGGAGCAAAACAAAGGCAAAGGTCCTCAAAGCAGCTTCATGCACTATCATTTACTTTGGAAGAGCCCCAAAAACATTCTACTCAATGGATTTCACCAAAACCAGTTTGCCGCGATGCCTACATGAGTTAGCTTTACAACTTGGAATCATGCAATTTGGCCACGTAGAATGGGAGATATGATCATTTTAGTGAAGAGTGTCAAATCAGCCGAAAACCGGACGTCTACACCAACCGCTCGACCGAACCGGTCGGACAGGGCCTCCAAGGCTCCCGTCCGACCCGACCGTCCTTAACTGCACGAGGACACCTGTCGACCGAGCCGGTCGGACAGGGCCTCCAAGGCTCCCGTCCGACCCGACCTCCTTTCATCATCCCGTGCAACCGTTCGACCGCCAGCTCGACCCGAGCACCAGCCCGACCGACCGGTCGACCGCCCCGCTCGACCGCGACACGCCCCGCTCGACCCGGCTCGTTTCCGAAGCCCGTTTTGCACGTTTTCAAGCCCAAACTTACACCGCCTCTTATATTTCGACCAAGACCTAGGTCAAGCCGCCTTTCAAGTTCTGAAGCATTATAAATACATCTTTTTAGCCTTGTAAAAGAAGAGAGCCACACATAGAGATACAAAACATATTATTCAATAAAAGTTCTTATAGTTTTTGCTTTCTTTCATTGTCTCCTTCAAGAGAGGATCTCGGATCTCTGTTCTTATGAACATGAATTCGATTTCCTTCTCTATGTCTGAGTAGTTACCTTGTTAAGTGATAGGAAATCAAAGGATAGTGTTCATGTTTGCTTGATAATCGATATATAGAATTAGGGTTTACATAAACTCTTCACCTTTGCTTGTGTTCATTGCTTGGTGTTGATCTGGCCAATCAACATATGATCCTAGGTAGATTTGAGCCACGGAAGTGATGAATCATTCGCCTGAACTAGTATTTGGTGGGCAACTCTCTCTTAGACTGCGGAAGTTGATTTACTAGAGGTTGTGAACAATTGAGACTTGATCGAATTAATGCTTGTTTGATTATCTAAGGACATACCAAAAGTTTAGCGATTAGATAGATCAACATAGGGGTCGGAGCCACGAAAGTGGAAAGATCTAAATTAGTGTCTTGAGTTCTAGGTGGTACACATTCTTAAATCCCTAACAAATCGAACTTGCTTGCTTGAATCACTCATCCCGAGATTATCCTATTGCTTAGCGCTTTCCATCCATTGATTTACAACTTTACTTGCTTTCTTTACTTGCTTTCAACGTGACAACAACCAAACTCATATTGCTTTCCTAGCTAAATCTCAATCTCATACCTTGTAGTGCACTAACTGGTCCTTGTGTTCGATATACCCGTTGCTACTCTCGATCTGTGCACTTGCAGAAAAGGGGTAGAAATTGGGAAAAGTTTAATCCCCATCAAGCTTTTTGGCGCCGTTGCCGGGGACCATTATCGTGCCTACAAGTTCTTGAAAGAGATCTAGTCTAGGTTTTTCCTGTTTTAAGTTATTTAATCTTGTTTTTCCTTTTTTGCTTTTGATTTTTCAGGTTTTAAGTTTTTCTCCTAGATGGAAGAGGATTTGAGAAGTCCTAGTCCTATAAGGGCGATTCCTATACGCCACATATCTCCTCCTAGAGACAGTCCAACAGAGAAGAGGATGTCGAACCCTCCAGCTATTTCACCTTCATGGGATTCTCGCAATAGTCATCACGGACTAGCACCCTTGAACACCAAGAAGAACCTTCTCCCCTACCTTAATGCGGCCGAACTGGAGACGTCTAGCCAAGCCTACTATGAAAGAGAAGAACACCTTCTAGCCTCACCAGAAGAAGAAATAGATCCGGAGCTGATTGAGTTTGTGAAGAGAGACAAATTCCATGATCTCTACAATGAGCATGCACTAGAACACATTGATCACTTTGAAGGTCTTTGTGATTCTTATGGAGTTTTCGATTTTGAGAAGAAACTAATGCTATTCAGCATGTCCTTAGCTGGGAGAGCTCTTGAGTGGGCGCAACACTCTCCCCCTTTTCAGGTCAACACTTGGTTAGACTGCAGAGAAGCTTTCTTGAAGAGGTTCAGCAGGAACCCACCTTTCAAATCCAAGTATAACCAAAGCTCTTACCCTCACCACAACCAATCTTATGAAGAAGAAGATGATGCCTCTTTACCACTGGAGTCCATCAATGGCGACCTGATCAAGTATGTAGTAAGAGATCCTTTCCATGACTTCATATCGGAGTGTGCTCAAGAACATGTTGAGGATTTCGAAAATCTCTGTGATTACTATGGTTTGGGAGAAAACCCAAAGAAGATCAGCTTGTTCCAAACATCCCTAGCTGGCCGAGCTCAAGAGTGGGTTAGATTTTCTGCCCAACATGATTTCAAGACATGGAGAAGATACAAAGAAGCCTTCCTCAACAAGTTTGCCCGTGGACAACCCTATGTGCCGCTACTTAAACCCTACCACCCGCCCTATAGAAACCACCAACCTCCACCGCACATTGAGCAGCTACCCCAAGCCACAGAAGGATTACCCCACAACCCACACCTAACCAAGCTTGAAGAGATGCTACAAGAGTACCTTGACTATCAAGTCACAAGTACAAGAGAGATGGAGAAGAAGATTGAATATGTTCATCTCACCCTTGGAGAAAAGATGGATGTTCTTTTTAACCAAGTTATCAAGCTTGACAAAGATATCAAGCAACTCAAGGAAGACCATGATCGATCACTCAACCTTGTCAAGCTAGATGTTGCTGCAAAACACCACGAGCTACTCAGCAAGAGCATTGATGCCCATAGCTTCAATGATGATAATTGCAAACATCTTGGAATCATCTATAACCGGCTGTCAGCTGTAGAAGGATCTCTTTTCTCTAAGAACCAGAGAGAAAGAAGCCCCACACCCAACCCACCTCCTTTCCCTTGCAATGTCATCGCAGCAATCTCCAAGGAAAACTCATCACATCTTGTAAGAAAAGAAGAAGAAGATCAAGAGTATGAGGAAGACTATGAAGATGATGAAGAAGAACAACAGAGTTTTAACAGCAATGCAAGCTCTAGAGGAAGTGAAACTAGTCCACAGCAACCTGACCCGCGATTCTCTCCACCTCCAGCTCGCATACTCGCCCTTCCTAGAATCACCGGCATTTCAAGAAAGAGAATCACCTTGGATGAACCAGAGGATTCATTCCAATATGAACCCATTGACCCTACTAAGATAAGCCCAGAGAAGCTCAAGGAATTTAACAAGAAGGTGAAGTCCATACCATTCTATGTCCCCTTTGAAGAAGCTTGGAACAACCATGATTTGGTTGAATTTTTCTTTAGTAGCAAAGAAACCAAGGATGAGATTAAGCAACTCTTTAGGCGAGCCCGCCTCTCTATGTCATCTTATGCAGCAACCCTACCCCCATCTCCGCCCTCTACACCTCCTCCCAAGTGGTACAGCAACCCCATATCCCGAGAGAAGCTAGCTGAATTCAACCGCTTTGTCCAAACACTTCCCGCAAGCATGACCTTTCATGAAGCCTGGAAGAACCACCCACTAACCAACTTCTTCCACAACTGCAAAGAGACCCCAGAAGAGATTCAGGAGCTATTTGAGAAAGCAAAGAAGCAACCATCTTTCTGAACCCTCTACAAGGTAGAAGACCCAGGACAGTTTACCATTCCCTGCACAATCAATGGAAGATACTTTAATAGCTACATTTGTGATTCTGGTTCATGCATAAACCTGATGCCCACACACACTGCCAAACTCCTTGGGATCACACACCTACAACCTTCTCAAATCAGCATTGGACTTGCTGATCTCACCATTGCACAACCTAGAGGTGTTGTCTATGATATCTTGCTCGAAATTGGAGATACAAAGATACTGGTGGATTTTCATATCATGAATATCAAAGGAGGAAGTGACATGCCTATTATACTTGGAAGATCATTCTTGGCAACTGCTGGCGCCATCATGGATTGGCCAAACCGCCGCATCTCTCTTGCCAATGTCAACAAATCTGTTTTCTATGATGCCGTCCCCGTTTTCACTCCTACCAAACATTCTCGGTTCATATCTCCTCATGAACCACCTGATCATCCACAAGGACGTGATGGGACACGCACAAAAAGGCTTTGTCTCAGGCCATGTCCTTCCACTTCTTCTTAGAAGAGCCAAACGGTCAAGCTAAAGACCATAAACAAGCGCTGTATGGGAGGCAACCCATAAGGTCTTTTCTATCCCTTTTTAATCTTTGTTTTCATTTAATAGTTTTGTTTTGAAGTTTTGGATACAGAAATTTGAGAATCCAGCATGAAAGAAGTAGAAAGAAACCTAAGGAAAGAAGAATGCAGCATTCACCATGGTCGGGTCGACCAAGACGGTCGACCGGTGCCTCGCCCGATCGACCGTGTCCCTTCTTGCCGACCCGCCATCCCACCTCACTTGCATACCATCCCACCTCACTTGCATACCATTCCACCTCATTTGCATACCATCCCACCTCACTTGCATACCATCCCACACCACTTGCATACCATCCCACCTCACTTGCATACCATCCCACCTCATTGCATACCATCCCACCTCATTTGCATATCATCCCACCATCATCCCACCACACTTTCATCCCATACCACATCACATCCCACGCCTACTTGCTGTTCTACCACATGATGATCCTACTTCACCTACACTCAGGCGGCCCCTTTAAACTCATTGCTGGTGCGCAACAGCACTTGACCATCTAAGCCGGGATCTCATCCACATTATGGAGCAACATAGTAGCTGGACATATCATCCATCACACCATTCTTCGATTTCTAATACCATATCAGGTTACATCTTTCCTCTAATTCACAAACGCCTTATTACCTCTTTCTTTTACCTCCCTTAATCAGATTTGCTTTCACCGGGACGGTGCAAGTGAAGTCTGGGGGGATTGTCGGTACTAATGCGTTTGTTCATGTCTTGTCTTCATCTTATATCTATTTCTCTTATCAACCTTTTTCAAAACTTCTGTTTTATTGAGTCAAAATAAGTTAGGAAACTATGATCTATCCTAGGAGCTTACCATAGCATGCCAAAGCTCTTGTGATCACAAAGGCGAATATTGACACCGAACAATGCCCAACGGAACCTCTGAGGGTGGATCGACCTACTGATTTGGCAAGATTTCTAAGGTACCCGGACAATCTAAAGTCAACTCCACCACCTAATTGAACTTTTAATTTTTCTTGTCAAGGGGCTTGAGATACATATTAGCCGATTCCTCATCCCGGTCTAGTTGAGACATGTCCACCAAAGATACAGTCCACCTCTCTCTCATCTGCAAAATGAAAATAAAAAGCTTTTAAGCATAAGGAAAACGTGTAAGGAAGAGGAATGCATACGTCTGCACCTTCTTGTCTTATGGAGACCTACTCAAACAAGGAAAAGCAAAAGCCTATCCTATGATATTCCCAGAAAAGAAAAGATTCAAAGGGAAGAAGGATCGATAGAAAAAATAAAATGATACCCTAGAAAAGTAGGGAAAGATCGATCCTTCAAAAGAAAAGAGAGAAAGAGAGAGGAATGGAACTGGATGTGCTAAAAAGGACTGTCTTGGCAAACACTTGGATGGGTAAGAGTCAATGCTCTGTGATCAATACTCCCTTGATAAAGACCGCACGTTTTAAATACTGTAAGGAGTTGACAATGGAAAGTTTGGAGTGCTGGATGAGATTTGTTGGGTCCGGTATGGTTCGCTAAGCTTAAGGTCAGTACGGGAAGGCTAGATTCAAAGTTAGTTTTGCTCCAAGTGAAAGCAGAGCAATGGAAGATACAAGTGCCAAAGGATAAGTGAGTTTTCATGTTTTCAAACCTCTTTCTCTGATTTAGATTCTATTTGCTTGGGGACAAGCAAAGATCTAAGTCTGGGGGAGTTGATATACCTCTATTTTACACCCTTTTTACATCGTTTTTATATACTTTATGCATGGTTTTACCGTGGCTTTTTGCTTTAAAAGGTACTTTTTATGCATATATAGTGCCAAGAGTCATTTCAGGTCAAAAGATGCAATTTGGAGCAAAACAAAGGCAAAGGTCCTCAAAGCAGCTTCATGCACTATCATTTACTTTGGAAGAGCCCCAAAAACATTCTACTCAATGGATTTCACCAAAACCAGTTCGCCGCGATGCCTACATGAGTTAGCTTTATAACGCAATTGGAATCATGCAATTTGGCCACGTAGAATGGGAGATATGATCGTTTTAGTGAAGAGTGTCAAATCAGCCGAAAACCGGACGTCTACACCAACCGCTCGACCGAACCGGTCGGACAGGGCCTCCAAGGCTCCCGTCCGACCCGACCGTCCTTAACTGCACGAGGACACCGGTCGACCGAGCCGGTCGGACAGGGCCTCCAAGGCTCCCGTCCGACCCGACCTCCTTTCATCATCCCGTGCAACCGTTCGACCGCCAGCTCGACCCGAGCACCAGCCCGACCGACCGGTCGACCGCCCCGCTCGACCGCGACACGCCCCGTTCGACCCGGCTTGTTTCCGAAGCCCGTTTTGCACGTTTTCAAGCCCAAACTTACACCGCCTCTTATATTTCGACCAAGACCTAGGTCAAGCCGCCTTTCAAGTTCTGAAGCATTATAAATACATCTTTTTAGCCTTGTAAAAGAAGAGAGCCACACATAGAGATACAAAACATATTATTCAATAAAAGTTCTTATAGTTTTTGGTTTCTTTCATTGTCTCCTTCAAGAGAGGATCTCGGATCTCTGTTCTTATGAACATGAATTCGATTTCCTTCTCTATGTCTGAGTAGTTACCTTGTTAAGTGATAGGAAATCAAAGGATAGTGTTCATGTTTGCTTGATAATCGATATATAGAATTAGGGTTTACATAAACTCTTCACCTTTGCTTGTGTTCATTGCTTGGTGTTGATCTGGCCAATCAAGATATGATCCTAGGTAGATTTGAGCCACGGAAGTGATGAATCATTCGCCTGAACTAGTATTTGGTGGGCAACTCTCTCTTAGACTGCGGAAGTTGATTTACTAGAGGTTGTGAACAATTGAGACTCGATCGAATTAATGCTTGTTTGATTATCTAAGGACATACCAAAAGTTTAGCGATTAGATAGATCAACATAGGGGTCGGAGCCACGAAAGTGGAAAGATCTAAATTAGTGTCTTGAGTTCTAGGTGGTACACATTCTTAAATCCCTAACAAATCGAACTTGCTTTCTTGAATCACTCACCCCGAGATTATCCTATTGCTTAGCGCTTTCCATCCATTGATTTACAACTTTACTTGCTTTCTTTACTTGCTTTCAACGTGACAACAACCAAACTCATATTGCTTTCCTAGCTAAATCTCAATCTCATACCTTGTAGTGCACTAACTGGTCCTTGTGTTCGATATACCCGTTGCTACTCTCGATCTGTGCACTTGCAGAAAAGGGGTAGAAATTGGGAAAAGTTTAATCCCCATCAGGTATCAAGTGAAAGCTTGTACTTATGATCAATTCCATTGTAAAAGATGTTCCATAGATTACCTTCTGAGAAGCCATGGTTATGGCAGTCCCTAGTATACTCCTTGAATCGCTCCAAAGCTTCATAGAAAGACTCCATTGGTGCTTGCTTAAACTTGGATATCTTGCTCCTTATTGAGTTAGATTTTTGCCTGGTGTAGAATTGGTTTAAGAAAGCGCCTTTGTACTCATTCCAAGTGGTAATGGAATGAGGTGGTAGAGACTTTACGGTAAAGTCTTTACCCATCTAAGTGCCTCATCACTTAGAGAGAAGGTAAACAACTTTCACTTGAAGTAGTCCGGTGACACTCCATTGATCCGAGTTGTACTACATATCTCCTCAAAGGTGTCGACATGATCAAGTGGGTGCTCGGTGGACAAACCATGGAATTGGTTTTGTTTCACCAAGGCTATGATTTGAGACTTGATCTGAAATTCGTTCCTTGGAGGCTGAGGTGGTCGGATGGGGTTCCGATCCAAGAAGAAAGCATCGGAAGAGTCGAAGTCTCTCATGGTTTGGTATGGATGCTGCCCGAATTGTGATCTCCTTTGAGGCACATGTTGTTGAGATTGAGGCATCCCTTGGTGGTCACCATGATGCTGGTTTTGTTGTCCCATGTTTGGAAACACCGGTGGCGGTTGGTGTTGATTATGTTGTTGCGGCTGCGGCTGATCGGCTACACTGGGAGGATTGTGATTGTTTGCTGGAGGTACAGCTCCTCCTTGTGCTTGCTGGTCAGCTCCAGCTCCTTGTGGGACGTAGGGTTTGTGCGCTTGTTGCTCCGGGACAGTAACTTTTTGTTGGCCACTTTTTGTCGCAGCTTCTCCGGCTTGATTCATTCTTTCTCTTCTTTGTCGCCTAAGTGTTCTTTCTAGCTGGTCAATGTCAATATTTTCTCCAATTGTATTATTTGTGTTAAACCTTCTTGTCATGCACCTAAGAAACCAAGAAAAACATTTACGTAAAATTTTTATGAGTTTTTAAATATTTATGAAAAACAGAAATGTAGATTGCAAGAAAATAAGAACTAGACTAAGAATTCAATCAAGAAGTTTGAAGGAAATGCGATATCTCCCAACTTGATGTGCGGCTGGGTTTAGCTTTTTCAAGTGATAAAAATTATCCGTAGAGCTGCAAGTGCACAGCAGTAGTATAGTTGGAGTCGAACACAAGGAGATGTGATCTCACTTCAAACCTATGGAGATTGAACAATAGCTAGAACAAGAATATGAGATTGTTGTAGATGTTGGGAACCTAAAAACAAAAGAAAACAAAAGCAATAAGTAAATGAGATGTAAGCGATAAGGAAAAGAAGTTAGGCAAAGGATAATCTTTGGAAGCATGTAATGAAATGATGATTGCATTGGGATGTCATTAGAAACCGTCTTGAACACAAACCACTATGGTATGTTCTTTTCACTTTCGTGGCTCCGACCACTATGTTCATTCAACCTAATAGACTCAACTTTCGATGGTTATTACAAGTTGAAAACATGCATTAACTGAACAAGTAATGATAGAGTTCACTAAGACCCTTAGGTCAGCTTTCGTTGCCTAAGACACTTAGCTCACCAAATACTAGTTTCGGGATCTAGATGCAGCACTTTCGAGGTTCTATATCCCTAGGATAAGATTGCTAGATGTACGGTAGAACAATCATGCATTAGGTATAAGTAAAGGTGAAGATCCATAAGTTAAAATCTCATTTATGCAATCACTTAATCAAATCATTTATGCAACCATCGATCTCCTCGGCCTAACAAAGGATCTACTCGGACATGATGCAAACAAGAAAGCATAGCATGATCAAAAACATTATGCAAGTATTATAAAGAGATAAGGGATGAAGAAAGCTTCTCTATTGATGAACAAAGTCGAAATCTCCCTTGATAACTCTCAGATCCAAAGTACAAAACTTAAAAAAGAAAAAAAAAAAATTTATGTGTGCTAGGGTCTTGAACGGCGCCTCCTTTCTCTCCCTCTGGATGGCGCAGCTCTCCCTGACTTCTCTCTCTGACGGCCAACCCTAGACACACCTTCTTCTGAGGCTAAAAACAAGTATTTATAGGGTGAAATCGGTTAGGGTATTGAAGTGTCGGAAAAGGAAACTTTCCGGTGAGCCGGGCTTCTTTGTTTTGCGACATGTATGGGCCGACATCATGCCAAGGAAACCACCAAGAATAATCCAGGCCTATGTTAAGATGAGCCAAGGCCTATTTCGCGGTAGTCCGGGCCGTGGGACACACCAAATCTTCTGTGGGCTTCGTTTCCTTGCCAGATAGATATGTCTTGGTAAAACGGACATATCTCCCTGATGGCTAAACGACCTCATTCCACTTCACCGTGATGCATGACTCAAATATCTATCCAGCAAGACCAAGATCATAATTTTTGGACGTCGGAAAAACCTTTTAACGCGGCCATACTTCTAATGCTCCAGTTCTGTCCGATCGCGGAAATCGGACACTTGGAGTTTTATTGATGTTCTTGACTTGGAAAGTTGCATGAATCATGGTTTGAGACTCTTTTGCTCCTTTTTGTATCATTTTTAATTTTTTAATCTGTTAAGACTCCAAATCCCACAAATACAAGAAAACTACCTCTAAAGGCATAAAACCTTATTGAAAATACTTAAAAACATAATACAATACTAAGGAAAAACATGTAAAATATGGATTTATCACTAGTCTAAGAGGCATATATATAGGGGCTCGGGTCATCTAGGGTTCCAATTAATGAGTCGGGAAGTCCGTAAGTGTGAAAGAAAATCCTGGGCCCGAAAGAATAAGTTTCCAGAGGTCGGCATAAGTCATGCCGCGCCTCCAAGCTTCAATCCCACGGGAACGCGAGGCTAGACCCGCAGTATGGGCTTGTTCGGCTTGCTCGGGATCTTCGACAGCTTGACTGGTCTTTACGAGAATTGGCATAACTTTTGATCGGACCGTTGTAATGACTTGAAACCAAGTGGATATGAAGGACGACTCTTATGTATACCTTGTAGCAAAATTTGAGCTTGATCCATTGGTGGGAAGATTTTGGTCCGCTTTGATCCGTATGGCGAATAGGATTTGTCCGCTTTGATCCGTATGGCGAACATGATTTGTTCCAAAGCTCGATTTTGCATCGTTTTGCCTCATTTGTGTCTAAAAACCTGTAAAAGCCTTGTATTTTCCAAAAACACTAGAATAGCCTCTAAAACATCTAAAACTAATAAAATCTTAAAGAAAACTATAACAAAACATGGCTGAAAAGTGGTAAAAATGCCTGCATATCAACTATGACACAATTTCTCAAGAATGGCGCTCCCCAAGTCTGACTGTGAGACACGAGAGCTAAGCCGTCGTCTAGGACCACCACATTTTTAATTTTTTATTGGCCACATTTTTTTATTTTTTTGTTATCAATAGTTTATAGACTAAATAATTGAAAATCTATATATTTTTCTTTAAAAGACTGTTTATAAATTTTTTTAAGAAATATTTTCGGTCACACAATGAGCCACATATTTATTTTTGTTTCCAATTAATTATATACAAAAGGTCACAAAAAAATTTAGACTCGGACCACCAAATTTGTTGGACCGGGGCTGGCTCTCCGTAGACAGCTACAACCAGGCTTTACAAACAACTGGAACTGTTACAAAGGAGGTGATTCTCTGCCTTTTTACATTGTTTTACTTCATGGAAGAATTTATTTATCATGACATTATTTGAGTTGCTGTGATGAATCAGATTATTGCAGCGCCAATTGGCTATTTAATCGCGGATAAGACCTTTGATCCATGCTCAGATAGTGGCAGGCTCTATATTGTTGGAGTAGATCACTGGAAATATCCTAGAACTTATGCAAGTTGAGAATCTATACAGGTTATTTTCACCACTGTGGTTTTAGTTATCATCATACTATATGACTGGTACAGTTTGAGAACTTGATGCAGCTGCGGCTGAGCTAAAGTCTTAAATTCTCTCTGACTTATTATTTTCTGCTACCTTGTTTTTCCTTTTTTTTTGCCGAGGTACCAGTCACTTGGATAGCCTCCGAGTTCTCAATATGTGTTGATATATTCCCTTATTGTTGGTTGGTCTTTGCATGGGCAGATAACAATGTTATATGAATACTCTAAGACGCTGGGAAACTCTCTAGTATTTCCTGCTCATCGTATAAAGTCATATATGCCCATATGCTGGCTGAAGTTGGTAAACTTTCGGCTGCACAGAAGGAAGACGATTCATTTTACACCTATTATCCCTTGGTTGGACTGTATATGACTGACTATATGGCTTCCTGATGTCCAAGTGTTGTTGCTGAATCAGGTACTGTCAAACAGTATTAAAATGCCTCAAGACTGGCCGATTACCTAAACTAGACACTTGGAAACAGTTTGTTTCATCCCTTGAAGAGAGAATCCGTATACACCAACTGGTACAGCCCACACAACTTCTAGTTCCAATAGAATTACGTGGAAATGTGGAATCGTTGATTTTAGTTGTGGGTTTACATCTGTTACATCTGTTACATTCCATCTATACCTTAAAATAGTCGTGTAAAATAAGATTCAAATCTGTGAGTTTCCTTTGTTTGATTAAAAAAAATCAAAGAATCTCTCTCTCTTTCTCTCGTTCGATCTCGAAGATTTCACCGACTCATCGGAGTTTCGATCGGAGATTGGATCCTGGAATTTACCGAGAATGCTTTGTCGATTTTGGATCAGTAAATGGCACTCTGCTCCATTCAACCTTGATCTTATGTACATCTACTTCGTTTTCCAATTGATCCTCTCGTGAAGCTTGCAGATCCATCGATTTCTCGCGGACATTTTTTATTCCGATTTCGATATCGTTCTCAGTTAATGGCTTCGGCTCATCAATTCGTGCTGGATGATCAAACGGACGAGGATTTCTTCGACAAACTTGTTGATGATGCCTATTCTCCCAGCGAGGCTCACGCTTCATCCTCTGCTCAACAGCTAAACTTCGACGACGGAAGCGACTCCGATGACGCCAGAGCTTTTGCGAATCTCCCCGTCGTTAAGGATTCTGTAGGTGATGGAAATGGAGCACTGAATGATGAAGCAGACCGGGGGAACGATGTTGCAATCGAGGGTGCAAGTA
This sequence comes from Erythrophleum ivorense, assembly GCA_026724425.1. Taxonomy (NCBI): domain Eukaryota; kingdom Viridiplantae; phylum Streptophyta; class Magnoliopsida; order Fabales; family Fabaceae; genus Erythrophleum; species Erythrophleum ivorense. The sequence goes on along the minus strand of JAIUCV010000066.1, from coordinate 7,581,776 downwards.
GATCGCTAGGAAAAGAAGAGCCTTCATCTATTTCTCTGGAAGATGTCCAATTTCTCTACAGTGATGCAAATAAGTTAACAGATGATGTGCTGAGATCGGAGGTGGATGATATGCCACTAGCTGAAACAGCAAAAGAAAGCAATGCAATCGATGGATCTGGGAGTCCCGGGGTTAAGGAGGTTGATTGGGGCTCTTTTTATGCGGATCCACCTGTAAATGACGGTCGTGGGTTTGGTTCATACTCTGATTTCTTCACCGAGTTAGGGGGATCTACAGAAAATTTACAGGGAAAGGCGGAAGTAGATGTGGCCAATGCAGGAAACTTAGTATCCAGTGATACAAAGAACATGAGTATTGGTTTAGATAATTCGGCAGGTTTTGAGCAACATCAGGGTGATGTGAACCACGCTTCTGCAAGTGGGCAGTACGTGGATAACAGTCAATCTTGGGAAAATCTCTATCCTGGATGGAGATTAGATTCAATTACTGGCCAATGGTACCAAGTTGATGGTCATGATGCAAGCATAATCTCACAGGAGAGCTATAACAACTCAACGAGTAACTGGGAAAGCGGCGCTTCTACTGAGACCTCGGATGTTGCTTATCTGAGTCAGAGTACAACATCTGCAGTGGCTGGCACAGCTGAGAGTGTGTCCACCTGGAACCAGGTTTCACAAGTGAGCAATGGATATCCAGAACACATGCTCTTTGACGCCCAGTATCCAGGGTGGTACTATGACACAATTGTTAAAGAATGGCGCTCCCTGGACAGCTGCAACCAGGCTTCTCAAACAACTGGATCTGGTCAAGCTCATGGTCAGCAAGTTCAGAATGGTCATGCTAGCATGTATAATGTTAACGATGAAAGACAGACATTCAAAGTGCAAGAGTTTGGTAGACAGAGCCAACAAGGAAGCTGGGACCATTCTTACTATGCCAACAATCAGCAGGCTACAAACACATGGCAATCAGAAAATGGAGGTAAGGCTGAGGCGTCTGTAACTTCTGCCTCGTTATCAAACATCGGAGGAAACCAGCAAGTAAATAATATGTACAGTACAGAATATGTGGCTGAACAGTTTAAGCCAAATGAGGTGGGAGTTCAAGGCTTCATTCCTCAGCATATGAATGTGGCTAGTGTCACGCAGAATGGACCACCGAGTTTCTCAAACGATTTCTATAATAGACAGAAATCTATAGATGATTCTCAACAGTCATTTCAGAGCAATCAGCTTTTCTCCCCAAGTGCAGTAAGATCACCTGATAAGCGTCCACCTCATGCACTTGTCAGTTTTGGGTTTGGTGGGAAGCTCATTGTTATGAAGGATAGTAATAGTAATGGCTCTCTGCAGAATTTGTCATTTGGGAGTCAGGTTAGTCCTGAAATGTTATTTTTCATTAGTTATTTCTTACACCCTTTATGCAAACTATTGTAGGGGTATCGTTAATTTTGTATGCCTATCGTTGGACATATATGAAATATATAATTATAACCTCAAAAAGTGAATCTCAATTCTGGTTTAACTGCTAATCTTTTTCTATTTGATTCAAAGGGAGCTGGGGGAAGCTCTATCTCTGTCTTAAACTTGGCAGAAGTTATTTCTGGGAGTTCCTCTTATTCTAGTCTGGGGGAAGACTCTTCGAGTTACTTTCGTTGTCTGGATCTACAACCTCTTCCAGGCCCCTTGGTTGGAGGAAATGTCGGAAGCAAAGACTTACATAAGTGGCTTGATGAGAAAATTTTGAATTGCGAATCTTCCCATGTGGACTTTTCAAGCGGGAAACTTTTAAAGATGCTTCTTTCTTTGCTCAGAATATCTTGTCAGTACTATGGGAAACTCCGGTCTCCTTTTAGAACTGATGGAACACAGAAGGTGAGCAGTTATATAGATCTCTTGTCAGTACGCTTCTTAAGGATACATTTATATGTGTTACAGTTTTCTCATCCTTGGATCTACACTGCAAACAGGATACGGATTCTGCTGAAGCAGCAGTCGCTAAACTTTTTGCATTTGCCAAGAAAGATGGCTTCCAAAATGGTGGTTATGCTCCTTTTAGCCAATGCTTGCAGCAGTTACCACCTGAATCACAAATGCAAGTGAGTATTCGACATCTTATCCCATAACTCTCTTTCGAGGGAATTGTTTTGTTTTTGCTAATTAAACTCGCCTGGAAGAATTTCCCAGGTAACTGCTTCAGAGGTGCAGAATCTTCTGGCTTCTGGTAGGAAAATGGAGGCTCTGCAATGTGCACAAGAAGGCCATTTATGGGGACCAGCGCTTATTATCGCGGCACAGCTTGGGGATCAGGTTCCCTTCCATTGATTACTATAGATTTTGACATTCCGCTCTTGTGGTTGTTTGACTGACTTGGTCGACGTCTTAAATTGATGCAGTTCTATGCTGACACTGTGAAACAAATGGCCCTTCGTCAGCTCGTACCTGGGTCGCCTTTGCGGACATTGTGCTTGCTGGTTGCAGGGCAACCAGCTGAAGTGTTCTCCAATAGCAGTACAAGTGATATCAGTTTTCCTGGTTCGGTTAGTGTGCCTCAACACCAACCCCAGGTAATACAGTAACCATCTATTAGTTCTCCGTCAGACAATGTGATATATTAAAGAGTAAAGAAAAAGTTGAGAGACATGTTGAGCGAATCTGTAGAGATTACAATGGTAACTTCCCCTAGAAGTAGATGAAAAAAACTCCTTACTGAGGAATGCTAAGATGCTAAATAAGTAAACCCCAAATTCGGAAAGAGGGAAAACACAAGCATTACCCTTAGTTCTCTCATGATAAAGATACTAAATCAATCAATCAATTAATCTCCTCCAAATCATTGCTACATATCAATTAACATGATTAGATGACACTGCAAGACAAGAGAGTTTCTGTACCATAGGGAATTAGTGCTCACTCTTCCATTTCCAGGTCATAGTTTCGTCCTGCAGCTCTGCCACCGGGAGTTAGCTAATAGTGTCTCTTTGTTACCTTAAATTGCAGTCTGGAAGTAGTAGCATGCTTGACAACTGGGAAGAGAATTTGGGTATAATAACTGCTAATCGAACTACAGATGATGAGCTTGTGATTACTCATCTTGGAGATTGCATGTGGAAAGAAAGGGGCGAGGTAATCCTCTGCCTTTTTACATTGTTTTACTACATGGAAGAATTTATTTTCATGACATTTGAGATGCTGTGATGAATCAGATTATTGCAGCGCATATTTGCTATTTAATCGCCGATAAGACCTTTGATCCATACTCAGATAGTGCCAGGCTCTGTCTTGTTGGAGCAGATCATTGGAAATATCCTAGAACTTATGCAAGTCCAGAGGCTATACAGGTTATTTCCATCACTGTGGTTTTAGTTATCATCATACTAGATGGGAGGTTCTATTTTGAGCATATCATATGTAGGCTTGCCTCCGAGTTCCTCAATATGTGTTGATATATTCCCTAATTGGTGGTTGGTCTTTGCATGGGCAGAGAACAGAGTTATATGAATACTCTAAGACGCTGGGAAACTCTCAGTATATCCTGCTACCGTTTCAGCCGTATAAAGTCATATATGCCCATATGCTGGCTGAAGTTGGTAAACTTTCGGCTGCACAGAAGTAAGAAGATTCATTTGACACCTATTATTCCTTGGTTGGACTGTATATGGCTTCTTGATGTCCATGTGTTGTTGCTGAATCAGGTACTGTCAAGCAGTATTAAAATGCCTCAAGACTGGCCGATCACCTGAAGTAGACACTTGGAAACAATTTGTTTCATCACTTGAAGAGAGAATCCGTATACACCAACAGGTACAGCCCACACAACTTTTGGTTCCAATATAATTACGTGGAATAGTTGATTTTACTGGTGGGTTTACATGTTACATCTGTTACATTCCGTCTATACCTTAAAATAGTCATATAAAATAAGATTCAAATCTGTGAGTTTCCTTTCGTTTGATTAAAAATCCATTAGACTGGGAAAAAAAGGATCTCAGCCTTATGGCTCTTATTCTAATTGTTTTGGTTCATGCTTTGGGTTTGGAAAAAAAGAATCTCAGCCTTATGGAAATCCATTAGACTGGGAACTATCTATAGCTTGTTCTAATGAAACCGGACATTCATACTGCAGGGCGGGTATACTGCGAATTTGGCCCCAGCAAAACTTGTTGGAAAACTGCTTAACTTTTTTGATAGTACGGCACATCTTGTTGTTGGGGGAACGCCACCACCTGCACCAAATTCAAAAATAGGAAGCCTTCAGGTAAATGGGTATCAGCATCAACATCAGGAAGCCGCCAAATTACCATATAGTCAATCAGTTAATACAATGTCATCATTGATGCCACCTTCTTCAATGGAACCCATACATGAGTTGGGTGAAAACGGGAGGAGGAGGGCAGTACATACTAGAAGTGTATCAGAGCCAGATTTCGGTAGGACGCCAATACAGGTTAATACCAGAAAACCATTATCACCACTAAGAATATCATGAAATGGGGAGTTTATAAAAGGTTTGCATTTTTCTAGGATCTGGCTGACTCATCTAAAGAAAAGGCTGTTAACGGGGTGAAACAGTTGAAATCGTCTGGGAGTATGACAGGTTCGCGGTTTGGTCGCTTCGGTTTCGGCATGCTGAAGGACACTGTAGGGAGGGTCTTACAAGCTCGTTCATCCAAAGAGGTACACTGCTAAGTGCTTTGGTCTAGATGATGTTTCCTTGAACTTATTCTAATTGTTTTGGTTCATGCTTTGGGTTAAGGCAAAATTGGGCGCGGAAAATCAATTCTACTATGACGATAAACTAAAGAGATGGGTGGAGAAAGGTGTGGAACCTCCAGCTGAGGAAGCTGCACTGCCTCCTCCTCCAACAATAAGCACATTCCAAAACAACTCATTGGGTTTTGAAAACAAATCTGACATGAATTCATCTAACGGAAGTTGGAGTTCTGGCGGCCCAACTCCATCAGAGAATTCTTCAGGAATCCCACCAGTGTCACAGGGCTCGAATCAATTCTCAGCTCGCGGACGGATGGGTGTACGTGCAAGGTAAAACAAATAGCTTGAGGCACTTTAGAATTAGAATGTGTGTAGATAATTCTGGGTCCTAAACCATGAACGCAATTTTCCTGTCACATTAGAATGTCTATAAAGAGGGAATATAACGCACCTTTGGTTTACTACTAGGAAAGAGGAAGCATTCAGTATGAAAGAGAGGCATAATTTTCTTGGTTGCAGTTTCCGGTTTTCCAGCTGTTAGTTGTAGTTCGTAGATAATGTGTATGCTCAAGAGTTAAATTATTTCACTCTCTTTTGGGGCAGATATGTTGACACCTTTAATCAAGGCCGTGGGAACTCTCAGACCATGTTTCAGTCACCTTCAGTACAATCTGCTAAACCACCAATCCCTGCAAAAGCAAAATTCTTCATCCCAGCAACACCTGCATCGCCTTCAAACGACCAGGTAATGGAATCTGCTGCTGCTGAAACCAGACAGGAGGAGTACTCGGCAGATGAATTAGTAGCCTCTACAGGGGCTCAACCACCAATGATGATGCAGAGATTTCCAAGTATGGATAACATAAAACGAAATGGATTGGGAATAAGCGTCAACGGGGATCATCCTCCTCCTGCTTCCAGAAGAACAGCTTCATGGAGCGGAAACTTCAACACCTCATTTACATCTCCCACTAGTCCATCAACCTTCAAACCAGTCCTACTCAACGATAGCTGCAGCAGCTTAGTAGAGGAGCTTCAGGAAGTGGAACTGTAAGTCGCCGGAAACTGAATTTTTTTACAAAGTTTGGTCAGTTTCACAGGTAGGGAAGTTCTCGACACATAAACCAGTTAATTCCTTGTTAATCCGTGAGGAAAATAGGGAGCCTCCTTGGGTCGTCTTCTTCAATGATAGGGGCAGGCAATATAATTGCAGTTTGTATAGATGATTATTCATTGCTTCATTGGTTGGATTTTTTGAGAATGGAACCAAAAGTGGTCTTCAAGACAGTTGCAAAACTAGACCTTTTGCTAAATATATCTATATATAATAAGGTCAAATCTGACCAATTTTCATGTATTGGTACTTTTCGTTACTGATTGTTTTATTATGTGTAAGGAGGAGTTGCACACAACTAGACATTTGTATTAGTCTCTGTTTAGACATCTTGTTCCTTGAGCCACCTCTCGTTCATGGCGGCCGAGAAGCTCGCTTCTTTGGCATCTGCGTGATCATTTGTGAGTTCGGGAGAGAAGTGATTGTGGCAAGAGCCAAGAGGGAGGATAAAAAAAAAGACTTGAAGGTTAGGTGACGTTAAAGATGAATACAGAAATTCTATCATTTGCCCCTCAATACTTATCTTTCGAACTTTTGAGTTCTGATGTTTTTTGTATTCGTTGTTTCCTTGTACATTTGTTTTAGGTGCATTAGGGAATGTAAAGAGAGTTGAATCTGTAAGTAGTTATAGAAGTACACAAGTTTACACGGCCATATGTATCAAATTAAACAATTTCACCTTTATAATATAAACTCTCTATATAACACAAGAATACAAGATCAAACCCCCACTAAAATGAATAAACGAATGACAACGAAGCTAGGAAAATAAGGAAAAACGACGTGACGGTCAAGTAATAGATGAAAAACATTTGAAGCTGGTTAAGCATCTCGAGGAGCGATCCAATGTCTTCCATTGACGAAGCTCTTAGCTATAAAAGGATGGGCCGACTCATAGTCCAAAGCTCTGGCCCATGATACGCCTCTCGTCGCTGCTGCTCCTGGCCCATAGCAATTGTACACTCCGAAAAACGCCGTCCTAATTTTCGTTATTTGTTTTGTAAGGAATGAACACCTCCAAATCATATATTTTAATTAGATACGAGTGCAAAAATTACATACTTGCTTTTATTGGATTTGTGGTCCCAATCGTCCCAGCCACCGTGAGCGACGAGGGCATCGAAGTAGGTGTAGGCGTAGATGATGCGCGAGTATTGTCCCATGGCCCGGCCCACGTACAAAGGACCCGTACCCGTTACCCGACAACCCACGAACGTGAAACCCGTTTTCTCCTCCGGGCATGTCCTCCCATGCGCCGCTATCGACCCGAATCTCGACGCTATCGAATGCAACTCACAATCCTTCACCAACAACATAAATTGTGTATGAGTTTCTAAGTCAATACTTACTCAATTGGTCAATGACTTTTAGTTAAGAGTATGTTACCATTTCTTAACAAACATTCATTAATGCTAATATAATTTTCAATTTTGATGTTCTTACTTTATACATGGACCGGCCGTTACCGAATATAAAGTCGATAGAGCCTTCGATGTAACACTCCTTAAAGTAGTGACGGCCAGCGTCGTCGCATAAAGTGTCTTGTGCGCCGTAGAATCCACAGCCGGAAAAGTAAGCTTTGTCCCCGGAGATCCTAAATGCCACCGCCTGCCACCCTTGCATTCCTGGCAACGGCGCCGGCGCAGTATTCTTCACATTTTTGAAAAAAATAGAACAAAACTATTAAGACTCACAGTCATATTTCTTTTATGTTTTATGAATAGGATTAGTTACCGTGAAGCTAATGTTTCTAGCGGAGAAATAATTAGCCAAGACTGTGACGGAAGCGGTTTGATAAGTACGTAACTGTTGACCGTCAGGACCACGGTCAGACGCACGGTCGTGCCATTCTATAACCGTCACGTCCCGACCCGCTCCTTTGAACGTTATGTACGGTTTTGTCGCTGGAACCACCACCTTCTCTCTGCACGAATGGAAATTATAAAAACGCAAAGTTAAATTTTAAACGCAAGTGTGCGTGTGTGCATGAAACATAACAAAAACAAAAAGTAACAGAAAAAATTCTGTGGAAAAAACAAATTTAATTAATGAGGAATATTATATGCACCGGTAAAATCCGGCACCAATCTTGATGACGATACTCATGTTATTGTTTTTAGGTATGGAGTCGACAGCGTCCTGGACGGAGCGAAACTGAGAGTGGCCGTAAAGTGAGACGGTGATGACTTTGTGTCCTGAGGGACCCACCCATTTCCTGTGGCGACGGTGTAGATCTTCGGTGGTGTTGGAGCTGGAACAAGCTGAAACCAATGAAAAACGGTAACATAAGCAGTGGAATATGATTGATAATAGAGAAAGATACAAAAGATAGTTAAGGGAATTAGTAAAAGATCTGAGTTGCGCCATCGGAGTTGCGAGAACGAAAATGGTCCGAGTAATAAGTAAATGACGATGAAGGATCGATGGGTTTTATATATGTACGTATATAAGGTTAGCTTAGTGGCCCTTGTATGTTTGAGTCTCAACGGTCATATTATTGTGAAGTGAAGTAACATTGGCAATGAACACAAGAGTCTATACGTTTTGTCTTCATATGTATTAGCTTTTACTGTTTTTTTTTTTTTTTTTTTGTCAACTAGCTTTTACTGTTTAATCCAAGAAACTGAGTCCTTTTAAATTATAAATAAAAATGATAGCCTGTCTATTATCGTGTTAAGTCGCTATTTTTTTCTATTTGGAATTAGGCGTTTGGCTAATTATTTCAGGTTTTGAGTTTAGAGTTTGTCTTTACTTCAGATTCGACTAATAGTAGCTAGCTTTATTGTTAATTATAAGTAAGAGCCCATGACTTAATGTTCAACTGTAATTAATTGTTATAGTCTATAGCTGCCAAATAGTTAATATATTGGAATGCCCATATATTCATGATAATATTATCTGAAGCATGCTTAGCCACAACCACAATGGAAGCAATGAGGAACCAACACTCCCTCCCTCCCTCTCTCTCTCTCCCTCCCTCGTGTGATATATTATGTATATATACATACACTGATACAGATGCACTCACTCTTTTAGTTTTATAATATATAATTTTGATGTAAAATGGGTAATAAAACGGTCGTTTTAAGGAGAAAAATGCAAGAGAAACGACAAAGCAAGATTGGATATATGAAGAAAGAATGGGTGAAAATAATAAAGGTACGTGAAAATTTATGATAGTGCGGACACACTGCTTCTAAAGCGTCACGTGAAGCCCTATTGGGTCCCACAATCTTTGAAAAGTACCACTCATCATCATGAATTGAATCCACAACCTATCAAACCTATAACTTTCTGAACGTTGGAGATTGTTCCAAAACCTTGCCAAGGGGACCAAGGTCTCACTCTTTGATATCCGATCCGGTTCAGTGTTAGCTTTAATTTCCATCTATTTTTTTTGGATGCGGAAAATATTCAAATGCTAAATTTGAAGATCCATTCACAACGTTCCAAATCATATAAGTAATAAAATTTAGAACAAAGGAGACTGAAAGTAACACCGATAACTATATTTTTATTGTTTTTTTCTTCTTATTGCATGCTTATGGGTTTATTAATTTTGAAACAACTAAACGTTATTTTTGACAATCAATTTTTATGTTTTGATCTCGGTAAAAATAACTTATGGATTCGTCTGTATGTACATAACATCCTTTTTTTATGAAACTGCTCCTGACTTTCAAAAAGGATAGTTCGGAATCTTTCATGGTGGCTTGTAGGACCCAAGCTTATTTTTCACATTAACTCCTATGTTTAAAGAATCGGTTCGTCATTAAAATACTATTGACGTTCAAGTACATGAGTGCCAAGCAGTATAAATTTTCTTTCAAGATCCTTTGATACTTTCCTGTCCACTAAAGAATGATTCGAGTTGAGAGAAAACAATTGTATAAACTGTGCTCATATCATCATCCCCAAATTATGGTAGCCCCATTTTATCTTACTTATAAAATCCTAAGTGGGTCTTCCTAATTGGAAAGCAAATCTCTTGTCAAAAAGAACCGTTATTCCCTCGCTGAACTTTTCCCGCCCAGAAAGATATAACTGTCAATATGGCGTCCATATCCATATTAGTCCATCCAATAATATCTATTTATTTTATGGACAAAATATTGTTCGTGTTCATAATAGCCCATCAAAACTGGGCTTTCCATGGCTGTCCATATACAAAAAATAATAGATTTTTGAAAATGTAAAAATTAAATGAGATGGTGATAAATATTTCATTTTTTCTGCTTCAAATTAATTTAATGTTGGTTTAGAGGAATGATACTATGAGTAGAGTTTATTTTTTCATTGTAAATGTTAAAATTTTTAGTTTTCATTCAAAAGTTAAAAGACATAACATCATTCAAAATAAGTCTTTAAGGCCAAGAGAGAATAAGAAGTCTTAAGGTTGAAACAAGTTCATAAACAATCTCACTTACCTCAGTGACTCATCATCATTCAAAAGCTAAAAGATATAGCATCCATCGACTCTTTGAGATGGCAAGACGAACTTTCATCCCTGTAAAGAATGAAGAAACTAGTTTCAGATAATGAAATTTGTAAGAAAATGAACTAAACTAAAGATGATGCCTTGAGGAATATTCAGCATTGACCAAAAAATCATATTATCAGAGAATGAAACCCATAAAGTAAAAGAAAAGGAACATATTCGTTTGAACTTCAAAACCAATCTATAATCATCATAACATTCTTACGCATATAAAGTGAATATGATGCAGAAATCATCATAACATTCTTACGCATATAAAGTGAATATGATGCAGAACCACAATATTCAGAGACACCATGGAAGCAGAACCAAATAACTAATTCAAAAAACAATAACATGAGCAAAAAACTTACCAATCTCTTCAAAGTTGCAAAGCCAATTCCTTGCACATATCAAGGCTTGCACATTTGAAGGAAGAAAAGAACTCATATACTTGTTTAAGACCCGACTTCCCATGCTAAATGAAGACTCTGAAGCCAATTACCACCACCTGCTTGGGAAAAAAAGCATAAAAACCCTGAAAAACAGAAACAAAATCAGACTATCACACATTCAATTCGACAAGCATAAACATTTAATAGAAATTGAGAAAACATAACATAATTGTAACAGCCCGGCCCCACTGGCTCTGGCCCCACCGGCTCTCCCGCCAGCCCGACGCTGTTATGGGCTGCAGCCCAATACACCCCAACCCCTCTGGTGTATAACCCCTCTGCAGATCAATTGGTGGTAGCTTCCTGTGGGAAGGCTACTTAAAGGGTGAGGTCTCAGGTTCGAGTCTCACCAATAACCTAGGTTGGTATAGTGGCCGTGGCCTTATACACCAGAGGGGTTGGGGTGTATTGGGCTGCAGCCCATAACAGCGCCGGGCGGGCCGGTGGAGCCAGTGGGGCTGATATATCCATATTTTACATGTTTTTACCTTGGTTTTCTTTATGTTTTCTTATCTAATAATAATGATTTTGTATCCAAGAGGTAGTTTTCTTGTATATTGTGGTTTTGGGAAGAAAATAGGTCAAAATGGCAAAAAGAAGGCAAAAGAGCTTCAAACAATGATCCATGCAAGTTCCCAAGTCAAGAGCTTCAACAAAACTCAAGTTAGCCGGTTTCCGCATTCGGACAGAATCGAAGCACCTTTGGCTCCAACTCGACATGTACGTGTAGTGCGCAAGTCGAGTCCGTACTCACTTCCTTCCTTCTTCTTGTTTCTTGACTCCACTCCATTCCCATGATCAGGCATCCATCTCCTATCTTCAAGACATCCTTTAAAGCTTCCAAAAGCACCTGATAAAAACTCCAAATGCAGGGATGCATGCAATGCTAATGCAAATCCTATCAAGTGTGAAAAGTGGATGCATATGGATGTAAATGGTAAAGATGTGATTATATATGTATGCAAAAGGGAATTATTAAGAGTGCTAAAACTATGAAAATACAAGTACATCAACACCCCCAAACTTGTCTTTTGCTTGCCCTCAAGCAAACAAATAAGAGCAAAGAAAGGGATGAGGTTTGAAAACGAGTCGACATAGCCCAAAACAAGCCAGCAAAAACGGTTTGATATGTGTCTAGGTTCAAGATTGATGCATCCGCATTTTATACCTTTTTAGCATCTCATTTAGACCATCTTTGCATTGTTTCAACCATCTTAAGTGTCACTTCTCGACATTTTCTTCTCCATTTGCATACTTAGTAGTTTTAGGATGTGCATTGCATACATGAGTGCATATGGAGTTAAAACCAGGTACTTCTGGAGCATTTGGAGCTAAGGGGGCTTGGTGGTGATGGTGCAGCAAGGCTGGGCAACAAGGGAGCCAATAAGGATCGAGAATGGAAGGAACATAAGAGTTCTTTCTTGACTCGATCAATGCACTCGATCGAGCTAGTACAATGCATCTGCAAGATCGTACCAAACGAAGGGTTTACACTCCGATTCAGCCTCTGATGTCTTCATGCAAATTGTAGATAAAAGAGTTAGCTTTCGTCTGGCGGCGGTTACAAGTCATTCGGACAAGCGGTTCGGAAGATACAGCGATTTTGGTTAGCCTCGGTCGAGCTAGGAGAAAATACGCCTCGACCGAGCTAGGCCAAAAGACTACTCGGCCAAAAAGGCGCCTCGATCGAGCTAGGCCAAAAAGGCGCCTCGACCAAGCGACTCGATCGAGTAGACTAAGGCGGTTTACCAAGGACTGAAGCCCTAGCTGCCTTGCCTATAAAAGGGCTCCATACCTCACCAACGAATCTCTCTCCTTTTTTTGGCTTTTCAGCCACCAGGAGCAGCACTTCTTCTGTTTTTGTTCTTAATTTTTATGTTTTTTTAATTTGTAGATCTACTCTTTGTTATTCACTTTTTGCACTTATATTCTTAATAAAAGTTGTTTGCTTCATCTTTGTCTTTCTTTTAATGTTTGTTTCATCTATTTTCATTATTATTTCTCTTATGGATCTTGAGTAATTTCGCCCTTAGGCTTAGGGATGGGATAGATTAGAGTTTTCTTATGCTTAATCCTTGATTACTTAGGTCTTCAGCCATTATCCTTCTCTGTTAGGTTGAGCTTTATTCGATCCAGCCACTGACCCTGGTGGATCGGTCTTAGGTGCTTATCGGCCTGACCCGCTTGATCGAGCACCAGACAAAGGCTTAACAGAGAACGAGTTTTATGCGCTTGTCCCACGAGAGTGGTTGCACAAGGGGCTCGTTGGGCTTAGAATGGATCTGTTCTTAATGCTTTCTAGGTTCGATTCCACTGACGAGAGTCAGGCTTAGGGGATTGTTCCTAGAATAGCGGTTAATAAGACCACACAGAAGTGTGGCTAACCGAATTAAGAATCCATCGCTCAAGGATATGCATGATACCATGTTGTTAAAAGAATCATTGATTAGTATTAGGTTCTCTATGGTTGTCAAGTCCGTCCCTGAGCCTATGTTTTCCATACCAGTCTTACTTACGTTTTTACTCTGTTTTAGTCCTGTTTTGCCTTGACTCGATCGAGTCCATTTTATTCTGTTTTGTGCAAATCTCGGGCCCCTCGATCGAGCTAGTCGTTTTCTGTTTCTTGTTTCAACTCGATCGAGCTACCTTAGCTTTCCTTTGTTTTTGTTTTAGCTTAACTCGATCGAGCTATCTTGTTATGTTTTAGCTCAACTCGATCGAGCTAGCTTTAGTTCACCTCTTTTACTTTCCGCATTTCACTTTTCGTTGCATTAGTTTGATAGTTTAGTTCCATTCCTTTTTAAACCCCCCCTTTGTCTTGACTTGCATCCGCTGCTTGCATAATCCTAAACTGTTTTGATTCTCCTCCCATTTTGGATTGACATCTTTAAATCCTTCAACGATAAGCATAGCTAGGATTTATCTTAACTGGTAGCAGAAAACCTGTTATCAATTTGGCGCCGTTGCCGATTTGGGATTTAGTTTGGTTGCATTTAGGATTCCAGTAGCTACCTAGTTCAAGTTCTTTCTTTTCTTTTACATTATCTATACTCGCTATCTGGGATTTTGACTTTGAATTTTCAGGTGTATGCACACCATAATGCAGAGGCAGCAGGCCGAGACTGAGCAGTTCGCCGAAACCATGGCTGACCCACATGGTAATGGTCAGGCTCGAGCAAGGTCAGTCCGACACATTGGAGCAGGATATGCTCCAAATACACACACGCAGAGGCAGGGGATAATACCACCACCAGTCCCTCTTGAAGACCCTCCATCTGCCTGAAAGGAAGAATGGTCAAGCTTAGTGACCTAAAACAAGCTCACTTGGGAGGAAGTCCCATGGATATCCTTATCTATATTTCTTTTATATTTTTGTTTATCTAATTTGCTTTGTAGTCTTCGGTGTGTTTAAGCTTCGCAGGATAAGGGTTTGAGCTAAAAGGAGTCCGGTTCAACACAAGGCACATTGACTCGATCGAGTGAGACACAGTAGAAAAATCAGCTCGACCGAGCACAACTTAACTCGATCGAGCTAACCTTGTCTGGTAAGAGATTCCCTTGCCTTTGTCTCCCCTTTCTTTGCCTCCTGCAATCTTTGTTTCTTTGCTTTTGTTTTGCTCTCATTCTTTCTCTTAGACTTCTGTTACACAGGGGACTGTGTAATTTAAGTTTTGGGGAGGGTCTGAGAGCCATTTGACATTGTGTTCTTTGTTCTTAGTTTCAATTTTTCATCTCTTGAGTCTGCATGCATCTAAGGCATAGAAAACCACTAAAAATTGAAAAAATTTCGAAAAATCTCAAAAAATATTCATGTAGTTGCATTCACATTTTTAAGATTGAGTCTAATATGCATCATATAGGTATGCATCACATTGCATTGTTGATATGACCTTGTAAATATGCCATCTCATGCGTTTTGATCTGTGCCCTGGTTCTTGAATCTTTTGTGCATTAGGATTTTGAGAATGAAGAGTTAAGGTAGAACCATGTTTAACCTGATCATATCATGACATGCACATCTCATTTAAACCATTGCTGTGAATTGATGCATCTCCCTATATATTTGAACAATAATCTTGACTCTTAATTACCATTTCATGCATTGATAAGCAACTCATGGATATTCATACATACTTGGACATTCTTTTCCCATTTTTATCCACTCTTGTTTGTCCAAGTAGCAGACCCCACCCTTACCTTAGCCTTTCTTTCAAACCCTTTCTTGTTCTTGTGTGTTTGTGAGTTCTTATTTCGAATATGCTTGGCAAATGATGTTGAGTTTAAACCGACAAGAGCAGGGGTTTCTGTGTAGATTCTGGTCCGTTCTTAGGATCATATTAGGCTAAGTTTGGGGGTGTTCATCTAGGCTTGGGCGAGTGTATTTTATGTTCTGGGAAAAGAAAAGAAAAAGAGTTGTGGTTAAGACCAGGGAGTTGGTTTGTGTCTCATGAAAGTCTAGTAAAGGTTTGGGAAGTGTATAAAGAAAAAGAAAAGGGTTCTTAGTGTTTAAGGAAAAAAGGCATAAGCCTCAAGTGTTTGAAAAGAAAAGAAAAGTTCCCTAAGTATAAGAGTCCCAAACCGCTAGAGTATGATAAGAAAAACCTCTCCCTTGGCTAAGTACAAATAAAAAGAAAGAAAAAGTGATCAAGTACTCCTATGTGTCTAATGGCATTGCCTAAGGGTAGATAGGAGTTGGTTCTTTGTTTCTGGGTTACGGGTTCAGACTCGATCGAGTGTGGTGTCTGGGTAGAAGGGATTTCTGCTCTTGTATCATCCTTGGTTCTAACTCTTAGCCTTTTGCTGGTGCTTGTTCATTTTCTTTGAGAGATCCCTGTTTATAAACCGATATTTGCATTTGAAAGGGACCATTTTTGTCTCTTAACCATCACCCTTGGCCAAATGAGTTGTTTATATTTGCATAAGATTGGTTCACTGTTCTGTTTAATGAATGTTAAAGGGATGTGCTGATATGATTGAATGGTTTGATTGACTGTGAAGTTTGATTGATCTTGTTAAGCATGGCTAGGATTTTTAGAAGTAACTCTCACCTTGATGCACTCTACAATCTTAAACCTGGACATTGATCAAACCGTTTTTGCTGGCATGTTTTGGATATATCAACTGTTTTCAACCTTCATCTCCTTCTTGTTATATTTGTTTGCTTGAGGGCAAGCAAAGGATAAGTTTGGGGGTGTTGATGCATCCGCATTTTATACCTTTTTAGCATCTCATTTAGACCATCTTTGCATTGTTTCAACCATCTTAAGTGTCACTTCTTGACATATTCTTCTCCATTTGCATACTTAGTAGTTTTACGACGTGCATTGCATACATGAGTGCATATGGAGTTAAAACCAGGTACTTCTAGAGCATTTGGAGCTAAGGGGGCTTGGTGGTGATGGTGCAGCAAGGCTGGGCAACAAGGGAGCCAATAAGGATCGAGAATGGAAGGAACATAAGAGTTCTTGCTTGACTCGATCAATGCACTCGATCGAGCTCGATCGAGCTAGTACAATGCATCTGCAAGATCGAACCAAACGAAGGGTTTACACTCCGACTCAGCCTCTGACGTCTTCATGAAAGTTGTAGATAAAAGGGTTAGCTTTCGTCTGGCGGCGGTTACAAGTCATTCGGACCAGCGGTTCGGAAGATACAGCGATTTTGGTTAGCCTCAGTCGAGCTAGGCAAAAATACGCCTCGACCGAGCTAGGCCAAAAGACTACTCGGCCAATAAGGCGCCTCGATCGAGCTAGGCCAAAAAGGTGCCTCGACCAAGCGACTCGATCGAGTAGACTAAGGCGGTTTACCAAGGACTGAAGCCCTAGCTGCCTTGCCTATAAAAGGGCTCCATACCTCACCAACGAATCTCTCTCCTTTTTTTGGCTTTTCAGCCACCAGGAGCAGCACTTCTTCTGTTTTTGTTCTTAATTTTTATGTCTTTTTAATTTGTAGATCTACTCTTTGTTATTCACTTTTTGCACTTATGTTCTTAATAAAAGTTGTTTGCTTCATCTTTGTCTTTCTTTTAATGTTTGTTTCATCTGTTTTCATTATGAGTTCTCTTATGGATCTTGAGTAATTTCGCCCTTAGGCTTAGGGATGGGATAGATTAGAGTTTTCTTATGCTTAATCCTTGATTACTTAGGTCTTCAGCCATTATCCTTCTCTGTTAGGTTGAGCTTTATTCGATCCAGCCACTGACCCTGGTGGATCGGTCTTAGGTGCTTATCGGCCTGACCCGCTTGATCGAGCACCGGACCAAGGCTTAACAGAGAACGAGTTTTATGCGCTTGTCCCACGAGAGTGGTTGCACAAGGGGCTCGTTGGGCTTAGAATGGATCTGTTCTTAATGCTTTCTAGGTTCGATTCCACTGACGAGAGTCAGGCTTAGGGGATTGTTCCTAGAATAGCGGTTAATAAGACCACACAGAAGTGTGGCTAACCGAATTAAGAATCCATCGCTCAAGGATATGCATGATACCATGTTGTTAAAAGAATCATTGATTAGTATTAGGTTCTCTATGGTTGTCAAGTCCGTCCCTGAGCCTATGTTTTCCATACCAGTCTTACTTACGTTTTTACTCTGTTTTAGTCCTGTTTTGCCTTGACTCGATCGAGTCCATTTTATTCTGTTTTGTGCAAATCTCGGGCCCCTCGATCGAGCTAGTCGTTTTCTGTTTCTTGTTTCAACTCGATCGAGCTACCTTAGCTTTCCTTCGTTTTTGTTTTAGCTTAACTCGATCGAGCTATCTTGTTATGTTTTAGCTCAACTCGATCGAGCTAGCTTTAGTTCACCGCTTTTACTTTCCGCGTTTCACTTTCCGTTGCATTAGTTTGATAGTTTAGTTCCGTTACTTTTTAAACCCCCCTTTGTCTTGACTTGCATCCGCTGCTTGCATAATCCTAAACTGTTTTGATTCTCCTCCCATTTTGGATTGACATCTTTAAATCCTTCGACGATAAGCATAGCTAGGATTTATCTTAACTGGTAGCAAAAATCATGTTATCAAAGATTCTAAAATGCAGCAAGGTGAGAGTTATCTTTGAAAACCTTAACCATGTTTAACAAGACCAATCCAACTTCACAGTCACTCAAACACTGGATTCTTCTCAGCAAATCCCCTTAACATTCATTAAGTAAAACAATGAACCAAGTACATGCAAATCAACAACTCATTTGGCTAAGGGCAAAGGGTTAAGAAGCAAAGATGGCTCCTCATATGCATAAATAGGGTTAAAATCAGGGGTCTCTCAAGAAAATGACCATGCTTTGGCAGAAGGCTAAGAGTTAGAACCAAGGATGATGCAAGAGCAGAATTCCCAACTACCTAGCACAGACTCGATCGAGCTAACACCCGGACCCCAGAAGAAATGAAGAACAACTCCTAACTACCCTTTACGCATTTCGCCTTTAGACACAGAGGAGCACATGCTCTTTTCTTTCTTTTGCTTTTTTAACAAGCCAAAGGAGAGGTCAATCTTATGGAAACATCTAGCGGTTTGAGAAATCTAACACTTAGGGAACTCTTTTCTTTCTTTTAACCAGCTGAGGCAATTGCCTTCTTTTCTTTTAACTTAGAACCCCTTTTCTCTTTCTTTAAACTATTCCCAAACCTTTACTAGACACTTTTGAAACACAAAACAACTCTCTGGCCTTAACCAAAACATTTTTCTTTTTCCATTTTTTTGAAATCGCCCAAGATAAACATTGTTACCCCCAAACTTAGATCAAGAAAAACGCCCAAGAACTAGATACTTAGAAACCCTACTCTTGCCGGTTTAAACTCAACACATTCTGCTAAGCATGATCGAAAAAGGCCTCACAAGCACACACAAGAGCAACAGGGGTTTAAAGGAAAAGGCTTAGGTTCAGGGCATGGGAAACCATCCCTAAGATGAGGATTAGGCTACCTGGACAAACAAGAGGGATAAACAAATGGGAAAAGATTGTCCAGATATGTATGCTATCCATGAGTTGCTTTCAATGCATGCAATGATAATTGAAAGTCAAGATTAAGGTTCAGATAGAACAGGGATAAGCATCAAATCGCAGTAGTGATCGAGTGAGATGTGCATGTCATGATGTGGTCAAAGTAAACATGGTTCTTCCTTAATGTTCATTCTCACCCTAATGCACAAGAGAATCAAGAACCAATGCACATAACAAAAACGCATGAGATGGCAAGTTTACAATGCTATATCAACAATGCAGCATGAATGCAAAACTATATGATGCAACTTAGGCTCAATTCTAAACATATGAACGCAACTACATGAATATTTTTTTGATTTTTCGTAAAAATTTTAAATTTTTATGTGTTTTTCTATGCCTTACATGATGCAAAAATTTGAGATAAGAAAACAGAAAACAGAGTTAAATACATTTCAACCCCTCCCCCAAACTTGAATTACACGGTCCCTCGTGTAACAAAACAGAGGAGAAGGTTTCAAGAATCAATAACCAATAAAACAGCAATGAAATGGTATATACAATGGTGATGGAATTGATACCTCAAGTGGAATTAGGAGAAGGAGTACGGTGAAAGCTAGAGTGGTTCTAGGCTTACTGGATGGGAGTGATCGAGTCTGCGATCAAGCTAGTGCATTATGGCGAGTGCAGGCTCTGGCAGTTGATCGAGCCTATGATCGAGTCAATATTTTGCCCTTTTTCACAGTTTGTTGTCTTGGCCCTTTTAGCTCAAACTCCTTTCTTGAGACCTGCCAATCAAAGACACTACAAAAAACACATTAAATAAACCAAAAACTTAAAGCAATATGTACAAGGATAAGCATGGGACTTCCTCCCAAGTGAGCTTTGTTTTAAGTCTATTAGCTTGACTTTCCCTTGAACTTGCTAGGGAGGGTTGAAATCTAGTCTGCCTTCAAGAGTGATGGTCAGGATCTGAGAGAGAAGCTCTTGAAGCTTGATTGGATCATTCTGGAGTTCAGGACTGATGACGGCTTTAGCGCTTGAGAAAGGTTTAGATCTTCCTTTATACTTGACCTAGTACTCAATCTTTACACCCTTGAGTTCCAGTGGCAAAAGAGTCACTGCGGGCTGAGATGGGTTTGAGGAGGGAGGCTGAGGTTCATTTCTCTTATTCTTCTTCTTGAGAGTAGCCTTTGAAACAATACTCACCCCCTCCTTTTGAGCACTTCCCAGTTGCTCACTGAACAATGCCTGAAGGCTCTCTCCATCAAAACCGCCTGTCTGACGCTCATCACGCTTTGTAGACACACTATGCAGCACCTTCACAGCCTCAACAAGTCCAGATTCAATCACTTTTGATCCTAACTCTGTAGTTGTTATAGTTCCACAATGCTCTGTAGTGTAACCCTTGAGTGGGTAGGAGACCTTGTTGTTGACATTGTGAAGGATCACCATCTTGTTGGGGAAATCAATTGAGGCTCCAACTGTAGTAAGGAATGGAGTTCTAAGGATCAATGGGACCTCTTTCTTATCAACCATATCCAGAACAGTTAGGTCTGTGGGCATGGTGCATTCTCCAACCTTCAGAGGATAATCCATGATAATACCAAATGGAGACTTAGAAGAAGCATCCCCAAACATGATAGAAGACCTAGGCCTTTGCATCATACTCTGTGAACCCAGCTTATTAACCAAACCCAGCGAAATCAAATTTACACTTGCTCCATAATCCACAAGTGCATCATCTAGCTGCAAATCACCAAGAGAGCAGGGCAGAGTAAACTTTCCTTGATCTTTGAGCTTAGGAAGTGAGGTTGGTGTGACTTGGGGTTCACTAGAGAGTTCCAGAAGCTCAGTGACTTTCTCCTTGTTTGCAAGAACATCCCTAATCAGCTTCATTTGGAGATGAGCTTCTTTCATGTTTCCCATATTTGGTAACCCAACACCAATCTCACTCATATCAGCTATAAACTTGGAGATTACCTTCTTTTGAGCCTTGGTGAGGATTCTGCCTGGAAATGGAAGCGGTGGCTTATAAGGAGGCGGAACAACTTGTTCAGGACCTAAGGTTGGCTTGACTCTATCAACATGTCGAGCTTGCAAGTAGCTTCTACCATTTTCGCCCTGTTGTGCTCTGACTCGATTTGGTGATAGAGTCTGCTGATCGAGTTTACCCTTTAACCCAGATTTCAGCTCATTCTGACCTTTAATATGAACCTCACCTTCAGTGCAATCCTCCCCTTCCTTAATCTTAATGTCCTCATTAAAGTTTGTACCATGGAGAAGCCTAGAGATATTTTGGATGGCTTTTTCATTCTCAGCTGCCTGATCTATGTCATCGTTTGAGTAGATGACATGGCAGTGGTCCTTGGGGTTTTGAATTGATTTCCCAGGGAGTTGACCATGTTGGTTTGAACTAGAAGCTTCACCTTTGTTCTCAATGATCAGTATTCTGGAGTTCAGTGATTCAATCTTACTGTTAAGCTCTGCAAGCTTCTTGCTTGTCTCCATAACTCCATTGGCTTGGCCCTGTAAGAGCTGTTGTACCACTGACCTCATGTCAGGTTCCTGAGGCTGTGGTGTTTGATTCTGCTGAGGGGCAAACCCTGGTGGTGCACCCAACGGCTGCTTCTGCTGATAACCGCCCTGATGGCTCTGGAACTGGCTCTTGGGAACAAATACTTGCTGATGTGGCTGACTTTGCTGCTGCTGAGGTGGGTACACTTGATCCTGTGGGTTGGCTACATTAGTGCTTCTATAGGAGAGGTTTGGGTTTGCCGTATAGGTGTAGTAACCCTTGTTGTATCCTCCCTGGTTGTTCTGCACATAGCTCACTTCCTCAACTCGCTGATCATTCTCCCCATCTTGGACCTGAACATACTCTTCCTCAGAAACGAAATGGACTTGCTTCATGGTAGATTGTGCCTGAAGTAATTTGTCCAATTTCTCATTCAAGGCCTTCATATATTTCTTGTGCTTGTCATCAGATTCAACAGAGCTCCTAGTAGTGCAGTCATATTCGTCATTATAATTCCCATCAGACCGAGCCAAGTTCTCCACTAGCTGCCATCCGTCATCCACATCCTGATTCAGGAAGTCACCGTTGCTTGCTGTATCCAATATCTGCCTATATCTCGGTAAGACTCCTCTATACATAGTGCTGAGGAGTGACTCATTACTGAATCCATGATGAGGGCACTGACTAGTGTATCCCTTGAACCTTTCCCATGCTTCATAAAATGTTTCGCCATTCTTCTGCTGGAAACTTGAGATATCACTTCACAGCTTGGCCGTGCGTCCAGTAGAGAAGAATTTAGCAAGGAAGGCCTTTTTACAGTCGTCCCAAGTAGTGATCGATCCGTGGGGCAAATTCTTCTCCCACTGGTGAGCTCTCTCTCCAAGACTGAGAGGGAAAAGATGCAACTTGACCGCGTCTTCAGAAACGCCATTGACCTTCGTAAGATTGCAGAGGCGATCGAACTCGTCCAAATGGTCAATGGGATCTTCACAAGGCAGACCATGGAACATTTTGTTTTGGACCAAGTTGATCATGCCTAACTTGATCTCGAAGTTGTTGTTCTGCACAGGGGGTGGGATAATACCCTGCCGCTGTGTGTGTATGTTTGGAGCATCCCCTGCTCCAATGTGTCTGATTGGCCTAGCTCGAGCGTTGCCATTACCCTGAGGGTCTTCCATGGCGTCAACACACTGCTCAGCTTCTGCCTGGTGTTCCTGATTCTCCTCTCTAACTTCGTCAACGAGAACCCGTGATGCTCTGTTCAGTCGGTTGATGTTGTCTAAGTAGTTGAACAAGTTGCCACTGCCCTTTGATCTTGTTTGAATGCAACCAGAGTACTAACTCGATGTGACACGTCGAGTCTGCACGTAGAGTCTGTTGTGTTTGGTACCTGCGATGACAAAGACAGAGAGAATTGGCAAAATCAGTAACTGTGTAGCCTGGAAACGAACTTGATCTTAAGTAACTTGAAATCCTAAATGTAGCAAACAAACACCCAATCGGCAACGGCGCCAAATTGATAGCAGGATTTTTACTATGCAATTACCCTACAGCACTATCATGTCATTGCAGTACTTAAGGGAGTCAATCCAATCAGGTGAGATGCTATGCAGTCAGGATGCAATCAAGAATAAATAAGTCAAGCCAAATGCAAATTATGGTATTGTAAACTAACAACCTAATTAATTGAAATGGAATGCAATAAGTGAAAGCAATATAATGAAAATCAAATAAAAGGAACTAAAGACCAGAAAGCTTGATAGACAAATCTTAATAAGAAATCAATTAAAGCAAAGGATCCTAAGGATGGGGTAATTGACTAATGAATCTCCTTGATCAAACTAAGGTGCTTAACAAAACTCAACAGAGCTAAACCCTAGGCTGTGAACTCAAACACTAAAGCTAGCTCACTCTCGTGACGGAAGCTATCGAGTCTGAGGTGCTTCCAGATCCAACTCTCATCAGCGAAATACACCTCAGCAAGCAGTAAGAAACAGTTCACACAAGCCAAAATGCACTCAAGTCAACTAATATCTTAGGTATGAAATGCAAATCTCTTGGAAAGGTTGGTTGGGGCATTTCATCAGACACCTTCTAGGTGGGAAATGCCCTAAGTTCAAATTCCAGATGATCAGAAAGGAATTAGCATTAAACTCACTAATCAAGAAGGGAAAACAGTAAATCAAAGCTTAAACACCCTAGATGATCAAGGATCTTCACTAATCTAACCCATCCTCAAGAACCCTAGAAAACTACTCAGAAATCACCATGAGAGAATCAAACCCAGAAACAGATGAAACTTGAATCATTAGAAAGAAGATTGAAAACTGAACAACTTTATTGAAGAAATCAATTGCAAATACTCAAAAACAAAGAAGAAATCTGGATTACAAGTCAAGAACACTAAGGAGGCGATTTTTAGGTTTTTCAGAGTGAAAAATAAGTGTCTCCCACAAATGACATCATTAAGGCTTTTATACTAGGTCTAAAAAAAAGGGAAAAAGAACACGTGCGTGCAGACTCGACGTCTAACTTGACGGGCTTCGTCGAGTGCGTGTAAAGGTAGCTCCTTGGGCTCCAACTCGACCACCGACTTGACGGGCTTCGTCGAGTGCGCATAAAGGTAGCTCCTTTGGCTCCAACTCGACCACCGACTTGGCGGGCTTCGTCGAGTGCACGTAAAGGCAGCACCTTTGGCTCCAACTCGACATGTACGTCGAGTGCGCAAGTCGAGTCCGTACTCACTTCCTTCCTTCTTCTTGTTTCTTGGCTCCACTTCATTCCCATGATCAGGCATCCATCTCCTATCTTCAAGACATCCTTTAAAGCTTCCAAAAGCACCTGATAACAACTCCAAATGCAGGGATGCATGCAATGCTAATGCAAATCCTATCAAGTGTGAAAAGTGGATGCATATGGATGTAAATGGTAAAGATGTGATTATATATGTATGCAAAAGGGATGAATTAAGAGTGCTAAAACTATGAAAATACAAGTACATCAGCTGCCCAACAAAAGTCGCACCCGACTGACCAAACACTGCAGCACCCTGCTGCCCAAACACTGCCGCACCCGGCAGTGCTCCGGCCATCGGAGGAACACCTGGAGCCTGCTGCGGAACCACTGGCGGGAAACGTGCCAGCAACTGTGTCAGTAACCCCACAACTAGGTCATCACGACCCTGAGCCGGAGCCGCACCCCCACCTGGGGCCGCCCCAACCTCCGCGCCACCACCGACGCCCAAACCGGCCTAACTCGCCACTGAAACAGACTGGGTCACCGACGCAGTCGCCACACTCGGCGCAACACTCTCGCCCGAATCCGCTGGCTCGCCACGACCCCGACCTCCACGGCCACTGCCACGGCCTCGACCGCGGCCTCTACCTCGACCTCGACCTCGCGCAACACCGTCCATCTCACTGTATGGAACAAAGAGGTGAGATACAAAACACAAAACCAACAACACAAACAAAAATCACCGCGGAATCTCCTGAAGCCCGAAGAGGATGATACTAAAACTATCCACCTAACAGTCCTAAAACCATCTAGGCTCTGATACCAAAATGAAACAACCAACCCTTTTTTTTTCTTTTTTTTTTTATAAATACTTAAACAATTGTAGCGGAATTCTTAAAATAAATAAATCAATAAATCATAATATCAATTTAACAACAAAAGCCAATAATCAAATAAATTCAAATCTCAAATAACTCTATCAACTTAAGCAAAATAAACAAAACATAAATCCTATCATCCTCTTCTTCGGTCATGATTCCGCGCTTAAACATTTCTACCACTTGCATCACAGGAAAGGAGATGCGTAAGTATTATCATAAATACTTAGTGAGACGATCACTCTGCCCACGGGCCAATTACCCAATTTCCAGATAATTAAAGTCTTTTAAATAATTTTCACAATTATTAAAAAAAATTCCACCAAAAAAATATTTCCAATTAATTATTAAATAATTCTTAAAATTAAATAATAATCTTAATTAATTATTAATCCAAATATAATTAATTAAACCAATTCAATTAACCACTTAAATTAATTAAATCCATTAAACCAGATTAAACCGATAAATTCCATTTCCAATTGATTTTCAATTCAAATCGATCAAACCGGTTAACCACCCTGAACCAGCATTGGTGTCGACCGACACCAAACTTAGTGTCGATCGACACCCGCTCGACAGAGCGATACCAAGAGCAACGGAAACACGCAGAAACCCAGAAATAAGACAATTATCAATCCAAACACGATTAAACACCACAATAATCATATAAACATCACGAAAAACAGCCATAACCCAACCACACATCCATCTAACAACCTAGATCCAGAAACCCCGAGCCCACAGTCACGCACTCACCTTGGATTTGGATTGAAAGGGAGAAACAATGGATGAACAAGGATGAACAGCAATCAAAACCTCACAAAACTTCACAATCTCCTCAAATTCGCCTCTGGAACTTCTCTCAATCGCAAAAGGACAAAAACTCGACGGCACAAGCTATTTATTTCGCGTCCTAGGGTTTCCAACCCGAACCAATCGCGAACCGAACAAACTAGAAACAAACCGGAATTCTGCAATCGGGCCGGTGTCGATCGACACCAGCCTTAGTGTCGCTCGACCCCAGGCACAAACTCCACTTCTTGGTTTACGGATGTTACAACAAAAGTCACCCGCAATATTGTAACATCGGTAAACCAAAGAAGTGAAATTTTTGTGGGGTGTCGATGATAACATCATATTTTACATGTTTTCACTAAGTATTTATTGGTGTTTTCAAGTGTTTTCAATAAGGTTTTATACCTTTGGAGGTAGTTTTCTTGTATTTGTTGGTTTTGGAGTCTTAACAGGTTAAAACATCAAAAGGATTCAAAAAGGAGCAAAAGAGCCTCAAACCATGATCCATGCAAGTTTCCAAGTCAAGAGCATCAATATAACTCCATTTGTCCGATTCTCGCATTTGGACAGAACCGGAGTATCCGAAAGATAGCCGCGGCAAGAGGTCTTCCCGACGTCCAAAAATCATGATCTTGGTCTTTCTGGATAGCTATTTGAGTCATGCATCACGAAGAAGTGGATTCAAGCCATTTGGATCAACCATCACGGAGATACTCGTTTTCTCCCAAGACGTGTCCGCCAGGCGAGTAAACGAAGCCCATGGAGACTTGGCGCCACCAAACAGCCCGGGATTCCGCGGCATGGACCCTGTCTCGACTTAACATAGGCCTAGCCTATTTCTGGTGGTTTCCTTGGCCTTATCTCGGCCCATTCACGTCGCAAAACATCATGTCCAACTCATCGGAAAGTTTCCTTTTCCGGCACCTCATTACCCTAGGCGACTCCAGCCTATATATACATATTTTTAGCCTCTGCGAAAAAGGGTGTCTCGTGCAAGAGGAGAGTGGCCGTCAGAGAGAGAGAGAAGCCCTAGAAGCTCGCCATCTAGGAGGAGGAGAAGGAGGCGCCACTCAAGTCTTGCTCTTGCACAAAAACCTTGTTCTTGTTCTTTTCATCTTTTCCTTTTCTATTGTACTCGAGATTTCAAGTTATCAAGGGAGATTTCGACTTGTTCTTCAACAGAGAAGCTTCTTCTATCCCTTATCTCTTACTTATACTTGTGATTATGCTTTCAATCATGCTTTGCTTGTTTGATTGCACCATGTCCGAGTAGATTCATTTGTTAGGCGAGGTAAATCAATGAAACTTGTGTGATGTGATTGGCGGTTGTTTTATTCATGAACTAATCTTCACCTTTATTTGAAATTAATGCATGAATACTTTACCGTACATCTAGCAATCTGATATAGGGTTGATACACTCTCCAAAAGCTTGTTGTATTGCCGGATCTAATATTTGGTGAGCTACGCGTCTTAGGCAACGAAAGCTGACCTAAGGAGTCTAGTGAACTCTATCATTACTTGAACCATTAATGCATGTTTACAGCTTGTAATAACCATCGAAATTTGAGTCTATTAGGTTGTTTAAACATAGTGTTCGGAGCCACGAAAGTGGAAAGAACATACCTTAGTGTTTTGTGTTCAAGATAGTTCATAATGAAATACCAATGCAATCATCACTTCATTACTTGTTTTCAAAGATTATCCTTTGCCTAACTCTTTCTTTTCTTGTTTACAACTCTCATTTACTTATTTGCTTTTGTTTCCTTTCATTTTAGGTTCACCACAATAACATATTTTCTGTTCTAGCTACTCATCAATCACCACAAGTTTGAAGCGAGATCACACCCTCCTTGTGTTCGACCCCGACTACAACACAGCTGTGCACTTGCAGCTCATTTTGGTTGGGTTATAAATATTAAAACTTGAAGCTAAACCCAGCCCCCATCAAGTCTTTGGCGTCGTTGCCGGGGAGGCTGTTGCATTTTCTTCAAACTTTTTGATTGATTTTTAGTCTAGTTATTACTTTCTTGCATTTTACTTTCTGTTTTTCATAAAACCTTAAAAACTCATAAAAATTTTACTTAAATCTCTTCCTTTGTGTGTCTTAGGTGCAGGACAAGAAGACCTAATTCCAACAACACACTAGAAGAGAAAGAATGGGCTTGATGAGCTTTTATGCATTTCCCTCACCGGTTATTCCGCACAAAGTGGAAGTGAACTACGTTGGTGGAAACTTTGTGTATCCTGGCCAGCACGTCTATCAAGGAGCTCAATACCAGCCTAAACAACATGTCTACCCTCAAGGGATCTGTCAAGTGAAGCTGCCTTTCACTTTCCCTCAAGCTGTTGCACCGGCTCAACAAGAAGAGAAGATAGATGTAGTCTTGGAAAGATACATGGAGGAGCAAAGACAAATCAACAAGAACCTCTGTGAGAAGCTAGATCATGTGTTCACTGATCTTTGCAGCAAGTTTGAGTCTCTCTCCACTCGTGTCCAGAAGTTGGGGGTTTACACCGTCCTAACCGCGGAAGCCGTAAGGAAGCAAAATGAGGTAAACCCTCAAACATTTTCTAGTGCTGTCCTATCTAAGGAGAACCAGCTCGCCCTTGTCCCTACACTATCTCAAGAAGGAGAAAAAGAAGCTGATCCTAAGGAGAGCCAAAAACCGGAGCTGTTTCCAGGGGAGTCAAGAAGAGCTTACACCGGTGCGATCATAGACTTCATGAGAAGCCGCATGTCACTAGGAAAAATCCGACAAGATGTTTTCTATCAAAGCATCGACTTTAAGACAGCACCAAGAGAGATCAAACTACCACCAGATAAGACTTCTAACATGCCAAAGAAAGGAGCCATAATGCCTAAAGACGCCAAGGAGAGTGACCCCTATCCAAAACCGAAGGTGGCCATGAAACCGTCAACGCTGAAACATAAAGATGTCATCAAGGATATCTACTCGGTTTTGCTCCATACCTTGGACGAAAATGAAGCTGATGAGGAGCCTGATGAAGTACATAAGTCCTTTGCCAAGATGATAATCCTTACCCCTAAGGATCCGGACCCAAAAGAAGCTCATACCGCAAAGGAGAAGCTCATGAACACCTTAAAGCTCTTCCCGAGGGCATTTGTCTTCAAAGATGGCATAGGAGATGATCTTGGCGTGCCCAGACCACCAAGAAAGCCCCCTGAACCGGAGAATGGAGAATCTAAAGGGACCCCAAACCCTTTAGTTGAGCTCATCCACACCTAAAAAGAAAAAGGAGTCAAGCTAAATGACTTAAAACAAAGCGCTTTGTGGGAGGCAACCCACATGGTTTTTATTTTCATTTTAAATTTTCATATCATTATTGCATGCATAACTACTTAGTTTTATTTTTCAGGAGTTTTTAAAATTGCATAAAAATACAAAAAAAAATGTTTTTAGGATGAAGAACCAAAAGGAGACCAAAACAAGAAAGTGACCCACCCTTTGTTCCCACCCTTGTAGAAGGCAAAATCTCCAATCAAGGTAAGTAAAGTCTCCTCATGCATTCATTAAAAACCATCTTTGATCCTCACTTGATAAGCATTTGAACCTTGAACTTCATTAGTTACATTTAATGGTTTAAATTGCTTAATATTGATGATTAATGAATAAGAATGAATCTTAACTTGTCAAACTCCAATTATGCATTGATTTCACTAATGTTAAACTATTTCAGAACTTTGGGATCCCTAACCAAGACCCAACATGTTTTTATAGTTTATATCATATTCTCTTAGATTGTGAACTTCAAGTTGGTTACTTGGGGATCTCAATCTAAGACCGGACTTAACAGTGGTTTCAAGTATTGTGCAAGGACTTCAATCTTTGACAGGAAGGACACAAAGGAGAGATGCTGTAACCGACCAAAACTACAATCCATATGGCGGTTTAACGGCGGTTTCAATGGAGGATCACAATAAGGCACAAGAAACAAGGTGGGCACGACCTGGAAATGATAATGGAGGATACAAGAATCACTTCGGTCGAAGAAAATCACAAAACAGTCGAGTAGATTTCAAGATATCCCATCCGGCGAGATTCTCTCGGCCAAACGGGTGCGAAGGAGGACAAACATCAACCATCGCCCAAACCACGTGACCGATGTCCACCAAAATTAACAGGCGGCTACACAACACCATGTTGGTCGGCAAATCCAAAAGATAGGACGGAGGAATGTTGACGTATCAGGAGATATGCAAAGATGCCTCATCCGGTCGATAGCGGCGCACCCAAAGGCCGGCAAAACCGAAATCACGGCACGGAGACACCACCAGCTGGAGATGGATCCTTTGAGCTTCAAAATCATTATTCCAGAAGAAAATCAAGGAACGAACGAGCCAATCACAAAGAAGTCAAGAAAACTCTTCCCAGAGCCTAATTGACCACTTTGTGAAGGAACTCACAATCCACTCGTTCGTTTGACCTCCAACTTCACCAGTGGTAATAAAATATGGGGTTGGTCGATGGAATTTCAAGATAGGTCGAAGAATTCTTCATCATTTGTGCTGTGGTCTATTGCACTATCATACGGTCGACCGAATGGACCACCAAATGAAGAATCTCCCAAACCGCTCGTTTGTTTGACCCCAAACTTCACCAGTGTTCCTAAACCATGAGGTTGGTCGATGCAATTTCAATATGGGTCAGTAAAAACTTCACGGTTTGAGCTGTGGTTCATGGCACTCTTCTCGGGTCGACCAAATGAGCCCAACTCGACCAAAACGCCAACCGGCGAGAATCAGGCCCGGAAATTCAAAACTCACCGACCAATCATGTCTAAAGAGGAGCCCTATTCAGTTATCCGACACTGATCTTCATTACAATTGGTCATCACTTGGTAAAATCATCCTAAACTTTCTCTTTTCAAATTTATTACATATTTTACCTCTCTTAATCTGATTTTTCTTTCACCGGGACGGTGCAAGTTAAGTTTGGGGGGATTATACTAATAAGTTTGTTCATTTTGGCATTTCATCTTGCATCATTTTTCATTTTATCGAGTCGTTTTTATTGAGTCAAAACTTTTGTCGAGAATTATGACTTTATCTTGGACCTAACCATTGTTTTGCATGCGTTTAAGTGACCATTGATCACTATTTGGCAGTCTACTTCATCACATGTGCACCATGAGTGGATCGATCCACCAAAAATGTCAAATGTCCACATCTCAAAGGGCTTAAGAAGGATCCATCTTTGACTCCGCACCTTAATGAACTTAACCTTCTCGGCTAGGGGCTTGGTTTTACAAAGAGCACGACTCCTCATCCTCACCAAATAGTGAAAGTCTATGTGAGTTCGGTTTCCCCTCTCTCTCCCCTTCAAACTTAAGAAAAAGCACCAAGGTCCAAGTAACCGGGTATTAGGTGGCAACCACCATCAATACTCGCGTCTATGGAAGACCTTTTGATCCAAGTAACCGGGGATTAGGTGGCTACAACTATCAATACTCGCGTCTATGGAAGATCCATCAAAAACCTCCACAAAGAGGAGAAGAAGTCGAATAAAAAAATACCTTGCTACCCTAAAAAAGGGATGAATCGACTTAAGAAGTGAGAAGAGAGAGTGTTGAAACAAGAGCCAAGACATGTGTTTTATAAAAAGAGGATGGGTAAGAGTCTATAACCCCTTTGATCGATATTCCCTAGTTGAGACCACACCTTTAGAAACTAAAGGAGTCAAAGGTGGAGAATTTGGATGGCCTAAAGAGAAGTGGATTGCTTTGGGACGATTGCAAAACTCATGGTATGTACTTCCTTGTTCTTAATTCTCAATGCCGCTGCTGATTTGTGTGGATTACTAAAACAAATGTCAACATGGATTTCCAAAAGATTTGAGAGTTCTCACGTTCTCAAACCTCTTTTCCTTTCTTAGTTTGCTTGAGGACAAGCAAAGGCTAAGTCTGGGGGAGTTGATAAAATCATATTTTACATGTTTTCACTAAGTATTTATTGGTGTTTTCAAGTGTTTTCAATAAGGTTTTATACCTTTGGAGGTAGTTTTCTTGTATTTGTTGGTTTTGGAGTCTTAACAGGTTAAATCATCAAAAAGGATTCAAAAAGGAGCAAAAGAGCCTCAAACCATGATCCATGCAAGTTTCCAAGTTAAGAGCATCAGTATAACTCCATTTGTCCGATTCTCGCATTTGGACAGAACCGGATCATCCGAAAGATAGCCGCGGAAAGGGGTCTTCCCGACGTCCAAAAATCATGATCTTGGTATGTCTGGATAGTTATTTGAGTCATGCATCACGGAGAAGTGGATTCAAGCCATTTGGATCAACCATCACGGAGATACTCTTTTTCTCCCAAGACGTGTCCGCCAGGCGAGTAAACGAAGCCCATGGAGACTTGGCGCCACCAAACGGCCCGGGATTTCGCGGCATGGACCCTGTCTCGACTTAAAATAGGGCTAGACTATTTCTGGTGGTTTCCTTGGCCTTATCCCGGCCCATTCACGTCGCAAAACATCATGTCCAACTCATCGGAAAGTTTCCTTTTCCGGCACCTCATTACCCTAGGCGACTCCAGCCTATATATACATATTTTTAGCCTCTGCGAAAAAGGGTGTCTCGTGCAAGAGGAGAGTGGCCGTCAGAGAGAGAGAGAGAAGCCCTAGAAGCTCGCCATCTAGGAGGAGGAGAAGGAGGCGCCACTCAAGTCTTGCTCTTGCACAAAAACCTTGTTCTTGTTCTTTTCATCTTTTCCTTTTCTATTGTACTCGAGATTTCAAGTTATCAAGGGAGATTTCGACTTGTTCTTCAACAGAGAAGCTTCTTCTATCCCTTATCTCTTACTTATACTTGTGATTATGCTTTCAATCATGATTTGCTTGTTTGATTGCACCATGTCCGAGTAGATTCATTTGTTAGGCGAGGTAAATCAATGAAACTTGTGTGATGTGATTGGCGGTTGCAATTGGGACTTTTATTCATGAACTAATCTTCACCTTTATTTGAACTTAATGCATGATTGCTTTACCGTACATCTAGCAATCTGATATAGGGTTGATACACTCTTCAAAAGCTTGTTGTATTGTCGGATCTAATATTTGGTGAGCTACGCGTCTTAGGCAACGAAAGCTGACCTAAGGAGTCTAGTGAACTCTATCATTACTTGAACCATTAATGCATGTTTACAGCTTGTAATAACCATCGAAAGTTGATTCTATTAGGTTGTTTAAACATAGTGTTCGGAGCCACGAAAGTGGAAAGAACATACCTTAGTGTTTTGTGTTCAAGATAGTTCATAATTAAATACCAATGCAATCATCACTTCATTACTTGTTTTCAAAGATTATCCTTTGCCTAACTCTTTCTTTTCTTGTTTACAACTCTCATTTACTTATTTGCTTTTGTTTCCTTTCATTTTAGGTTCACCACAACAACATATTTTCTGTTCTAGCTACTCATCAATCACCACAAGTTTGAAGCGAGATCACACCCTCCTTGTGTTCGACCCCGACTACAACACAGCTGTGCACTTGCAGCTCATTTTGGTTGGGTTATAAATATTAAAACTTGAAGCTAAACCCAGCCCCCATCAGTCTAGCGACACCAAGGTGGGTGTCGATCGACACCGGTCCGAAATCCAAATTTCCGGTTTGATTTAATTCGCTGGTTTTGGTCGGTTAAGGGCGGAAACCCTTGTTTCTCAGGGTTAAAAAGGCTGTGGCCATCGAGTTTTGTCGTTTTCTGGAGGTAGAAGTGTTCCTGAGGCCATTTTTGGAGATTTGGAGAGTTTTTGGAGCTTTGGGGTGGTGTTTGATTGCTGTTCTTCCTTGTTCATCTTCCTTTCCTCTATTTCAATCCGAAATCAAGGTGAGTGCGTGATTGTGGGTCCGGAATTTCTAGATCCGTGTTTAGGATTGATTTAGTTGATGTGTTCTTGAGGTTTATGTGATGGTTTCGTGTCTTGGTATGAGTTTAATCGAGTGTGGTTAAGTTTGTATGTGTTTTCTGTGTTTTGATGCTGTTGAATCGCACTCGGATTCACCATGTCGAACGGGTGTCGAGCGACACCAAGCTGGTGTCGAACGGGTGTCGAGCGACACCAAGGTCACAGGTGTCGAACGACACCAAGCGGGTGTCGGTCGACACCAGAAGCTAGTTCGGACGACGTGTCCCGGTTTAATTGAATTGGAGTTGAAATTAAATGGTGTAATCCGGTTTAATGGATTTAATTGATTTAAATGGTTAATTGTCTTGATTTAATTAATTATTTTTGGTTTAATAATTAATTAAGATTATTATTTAATTATGAGAATTATTTAATAATTGTGAAAAATCATTTAAAAGACTTAAATTGTCTAGAAATTGCGTAATTGGCCCGTGGGCAGAGTGATCGTCTCACTAAGTATTTGTGATAATACTTACGCATCTCTTTTCCTGTGATGCAGGTAAAAGTAAAGTGCGATCGCGGAATCAAGGCCGAAAAAGGGGATGATAAGACTTTTATGTTTTCTTGAAATGTTTAAGTTGTTAGACTATTTATTTATTTTATTGTTTCCGTTGAATAATTGCTGAACTGATTATTGTTGATTGATTTATGATTTATTTAATGTTTTAAGACTTCCGCTAGAATTGTTTAATTTAATGATAAAAAAAAAGAAGCTTGGTTGTTTCATTTTGGTATCAGAGCCTAGACGGTTTTAGGACTGTTAGGTTGATAGTTTAGTATCATCCTCTTCGGGATTCAGGAGATTCCGCGGTGAGTTTTGTTTGTGTTGTAGTTTTTTGTGTTTTGTATCTCACATCTTTGTTCCATACAGTGAGATGGACGGTGTTGCGCGAGGTCGAGGTAGAGGCCGCGGCAGAGGCCGTGGCAGGAGCCGTGGTGGCCGGGGTCATGGCGTACCAGCAGAGTCGGGCGAGAGTGTTGCGCCGAGTGTGGCGACTGCGTCGGCGACCCAGTCGTTTTCTGTGGCGAGTGTGGCCGGTTTGGGCGTCGGTGGTTGCGCGGGGGTTGGGGCGGCCCCAGGTGGGGGTGCGGCTCCGACTCAGGGTCGAAATGACCTAGTTGTGGGGTTACTGACACAGTTGCTGG
This sequence comes from Erythrophleum ivorense, assembly GCA_026724425.1. NCBI lineage: Eukaryota > Viridiplantae > Streptophyta > Magnoliopsida > Fabales > Fabaceae > Erythrophleum > Erythrophleum ivorense. The sequence continues at coordinate 7,547,092 of JAIUCV010000066.1, read as the reverse complement.
CACGGTTTCCGCCAGTGGTTCCGCAGCAGGCTCCGGGTGTTCCTCCGATAGCCGGAGCACCGCCGGGTGCTGCAGTGGTTGGGCAGCCGGGTGTTCATTTGCGGTTTATTGCGCTGACACAGGGAGACCGTTCGGTGCGAGGGTACAACGCTGAGTTTGGCAGGCTAGTGGTGCATACCGGTCTCGGTATAGGCGGTGAGCGTGGGGTTGTGCAGAGGTTCCTTCAGGGGCTTCATCCAAGTATCATGACACAGTGCCGAGGTCGTGTGTATACCACGAGAGCGGAGTTAGTGGAGCTGGCAGCTTCGATTGAGGAGGACCTTCGTGAGCAGGTTGGTCCGGTGGCAGTGCCGTCTGCAGTTGCTCCTGCTATCCATCCTCGGATTCAGCAGCAGCAGTCGCAAAAGCGCCGGGGTTCGAGTGTCGGTTCTGGTTCTGGCAGGGGCGGAAAGCCTGCACAGGGTCAGAAGAGGAGTCGGGAGGAGGTTTCTTACGGTAGCCGTTTTGCTCGTGGATCGTGTTACGGGTGCGGCAGCATGGAGCACCGAGTGTCTAGCTGTCCCAAGAAGGAGGTGCATCGGGATACTAGAGTGTGTTTCCATTGCGGAGATCCGGGGCATATCAGGCCGATGTGTCCATTGGCTCAGTTGGCGGCAGTTCAGCCAGTGGGCCAGTTGGGGGTGGGACCGCGAGTCTATTCTTCGGCAGAGATCGGTCAGACGAGTCAGGTTGGGCAGATCACAGGGACCTTGTTAGTCGGTGGCGTTGAGTCACACGTTTTGTTCGATTATGGAGCATCTAACTGCTTCATTACTCCGAAGCGGGCCGAGAGTAGTGGCATCCGGAGCAGCGCGGGTGAGCGTTCGGGCATGGTTAAGGTGGCTGGAGGCGATTTCCTAGCTACTTCAGGCCGTGCTAGAGGTGTCGATATTCAGATTGCGGGGCAATCGATGCCAGCGGATTTGGTGATTAGTCTGGTGGAGTTGTATGACGTCATTTGAGGGATGGACTGGTTATCTTTTTATCGGGTTCATCTGGATTGCTACAGAAGCATAGTGGTTTTTGAGCTGATGACGGGAGGTTAGTGTTTCAGGGTGTGAGACCGACTTCCGGGAGTATAATGATCCCGGCTATTCAGGCAGAGCAGAAGATTGAGCGGGGCTGTGAGGCCTATTTGGCGACGATCACTATGGCGGAGTCTATTTGTGAGGTGGTTTTCGAGGATTCGGGTGGTTCGGGAGTTTCCAGAAGTTTTTCAGTCATTGACGGGGTTGCCACCATCTCGGTCAGATCCTTTCACAATTGAGTTCGAGCCGGGGACAGCACCCGATATCCAAGACGCCTTACATGATGGCTCCAGCAGAGTTGGCAGAGCTGAAGAAGCAGCTAGAGGACCTTTTAAGCAAAGGGTTCATTCGACTGAGTGTATCACCGTGGGGAGCACCAGTTCTGTTTGTGAAGAAGAAGGATGGGAGTTTCCGGCTGTGTATTGATTATCGGGGACTTAACCGAGTCACTGTGAAGAACAAGTACCCTCTCCCGAGAATTGACGAGTTGTTGGATCAGCTGAGGGGTGCTACTTGGTTCTCCAAGATAGGCTTGGCATCGGGTTATCATTAGATCCCGATAGACGAAGCGGGTATGGCGCAGTCGATGACGAAGTTGACTGGGAAGGATGTTCCTTTTGTTTGGTCGCCAGAGTGCGAAGAGAGCTTTGCTAAGCTCAAGGAGTATTTGACTAGTACACCTGTTTTGGCGTTACCCGAGCCAAGGAAGCCTTATGCAGTGTACACTGATGCTTTAGGGATTGGTCTGGGTTGTGTGCTAATGCAGGAGGGCAGAGTTATTGCGTACGCTTTGAGGCAGTGGCAGGGCAGTGAGCGTAACCATCCTACCCATGATCTTGAGTTGGGAGCGGTGGTCTTTGCACTTAAGATCTAGAGATCGTATTTGTATGGTGGTTCAGTTCATATCTTCACTGACCACAAGAGTCTTCAGCACATTTTTACTCAGCCATTGCTGAATGCGAGACAGACGCGCTGGGTTGAGTTTTTGGCGGATTATGACTTGGAGATTATCTATCATCCAGGCAAGGCTAACCTAGTGGCAGACACTTTGAGTCGACGGAGGTGTGATTTGTCTCTAGAGCATGATGTGGAGGCATTGGTGACTAGTACACCTGTGCAGTGTACACTGATGCTTCAGGGATTGGTCTGGGTTGTGTGCTAATGCAGGAGGGCAGAGTTATTGCTTACGCTTCGAGGCAGTGGCAGGGGAGTGAGCGTAACCGTCCCAACCATGATCTAGAGTTGGGAGCGGTGGTCTTTGCGCTTAAGATCTGGAGGTCGTATTTGTATGGTGGTTCAGTTCAGATCTTCACTGACCACAAGAGTCTTCAGCACATTTTCACTCAGCCGATGCTGAATGCGAGACAGACGGATTATGACTTGGAGATTATCTATCATCCGGGCAAGGCTAACCTAGTGGCAGATGCTTTGAGTCAACGGAGGTGTGATTTGGCTCTAGAGCAGGATGTGGAGGCATTGGTGAGCGAGATTAGCACCTTGCGCCTTTGTGATATTTCGCAGGAGCCTTTGGGCTTAGAGGCAGTTGATCAGACATATTTGTTGAGCAGGATCAGAGTGGCTCAGGAGAGTGATTTGAGTCTGATTGATGCATCACGAGTACCGAGTTCTGAGTATCAGGTATCTGAGAACGGGACTATCTTGGTACTTGGTCGGGTTTGTGTACCCAAGGTTGAGGAGTTGAGGCAGCAGATTCTGAGAGAGGCTCATTCGAGCAAGTTTTCGATTCATCCAGGAGCGACAAAGATGTACCATGATCTCAAGAGGTATTATCATTGGGTTGGGATGAAGAGAGATGTGGCGGATTGGGTTGCGAGGTGCAACACTTGTTCTTTGGTGAAGGCTGAGCATCAGGTTCCGGGTGGTCTATTACAGAGTTTACCCATTCGAGAGTGGAAGTGGGACAGGATCACGATGGATTTCGTGGTTGGGCTACCTATTTCGAGGACGCATGATGCCATTTGGGTTATTGTGGATCGGTTGACCAAGTCAGCACATTTCTTGGCCATCAAGAAGACAGATGGAGCAGCTGTTTTGGCTAGGATGTTTTTGCGGGAGATTGTGAGGCTGCATGGAGTGCCAGCCAGTATATTGTCAGACCGAGATCCGAGATTTGCCTCAGAGTTTTGGATGGCATTTCAGACTGAGATGGGCACGAAGGTGCACATGAGTACGACATATCATCCTGATGCGGGATAAGCTTTTCCCAATTTCTATCCCTTTTCTGCAAGTGCACAGATCGAGAGTAGTAACGGGTATATCGAACACAAGGAGCAGAGAGATGCACTACAAGTTATATAATTCCAATTTAGCTAGGACAAGATAAGGGTTTTGGTTGTGATTGGTAAAATAGCTAACTAAACTAATTGAATGCGATGTAAGAACGGTAAAAGATCAAGGTATGAAAGCGCTAGGCAATGGGAGACTCGCAGAGATTCATGATTACTAGGGTAAATCAACTTATTAGGGGGTTTAATTTGGGTGCCGTCTAGAACTCAAAACACAGATGTAAAATCATTCCACTTCCGTGGCTCCGACCTCTTTGTTAACTAACCTAATCGCTAATCTTTCGGAATGTCCTTAGATTGTTAAACAAGCTTTAATTCGTTCAAGTCTCAATTGTTCACAACCCCGCATAGATCAACTTCCGCAGTCTATGAGGTGTTGCCCACCAAATACTAGTTCAGGCGAATGATACAGCACTTCCGTGGCTCAAGTCTACCTAAGATCTGATGCTAGTTGATCAGAAAAGCATGCAGCAATAAGATCAAGCAAAGGTGAAGACCTATTATGATGAACCCCTAATTCGATTTAGAACCCTAACAATGCATGAACTCTTTGATTAACCCACGACCTAACAAGTGAATTACACAGACATAATCAAAGTAACAACACAGAAAGATGATGAAGAAAGCATAAATATAGAATAAAGGTTCATAAAACTTCTCCAAATTGTGGTAAGGAGGAGAGATCCTCTCCTTGAAATCTTTAAGAACAAAAGTAGATCTATAAAACTCTAATACAATGTGGCTCTATTGTTCTCTTCTTTCTAAAGAGGCTAAAAAGGTGTATTTATAGTGCTAGGTCTTCCAGGGGTCGAGATTAGGTAAACGGGCCGAGTAAACCGTGAAAACGTGCAAAACGGGCCTTAGTCGGCTAAGCCGGGTCGAGCGGGACGGCGGCGGTCGAGCGGGGCGGTCGACCGGTCGGTCGGGCTGGTGCTCGGGTCGAGCTGCGGGTCGAGCGGTCGTGCGGGATGCGGTCGGGTGCGCACGGGATGGCGGAAAGAGGTCGGGTCGGATGGGAGCCTTGGAGGCCCTGTCCGACCGTCTCGGTCGACCGGAACGTGAAGGAAGGTCGGGTCGGACGGGGGCCTTGGAGGCCCTGTCCGACCGGCTCGGTCGAGCGACGTCAATGTGCAATTAAGGATGGTCGGGTCGGACGGGAGCCTTGGAGGCCCTGTCCGACCGGCTCGGTCGAGCGGATGGTGTGGACGTCCGGTTTCCGGCTGATTTGACACTCTTCACTAAAATGATAATATCTTCCATTCTACACGTCCAAATTGCATGATTCCAATTGCGTTGGAAAGCTAACTCATGTAGGCATCGCGGCGAACTAGTTTTGGTGAGATCCACTGAGTAGAATGTTTTTGGGGCTCTTTCAAAGTTGATGCTGTGTCGTGGAGCGGCGTAAAGTCCAAATCCTGTGGTTTTGCTCCAAAATGCATCTTTCGACCTGTTTAGACTCTTAGTACTATAAATCCACAAAAACTACCTTTTTAGATCGAAAAGCCTTTAAAAACCTTATAAAAAGCATAGTAAAACCATATAAAAAGGGTACAAAATAGAGGTATATCACATCCGCAGACAGATAGGCAGTCAGAGAGGACTATTCAGACTTTGGAGGATCTGTTGAGGATGTGTGTGCTAGATTGGGGTGGTCATTGGGCGGATCACTTGAGCTTGGTTGAGTTTGCTTACAACAACAGCTTCCAGGTGAGTATTGGCATGGCTCCTTTTGAGGCTTTGTATGGGAGGCCATGTAGGACACCTTTATGCTGGACCCAAGTGGGGGAGCGCAGCATTTATGGAGCTACTTATGTTCAGGAGACGACAGAGAAGGTTCGTGTTGTGAGGCTGAACATGAAGAAAGCTCAGGATAGGCAGAAGAGTTACACAGATAGACGCAGAAGAGAGCTTGAGTCTCAGGTTGAAGATAGAGTGTATCTTAAGATGGCGATGTTGAGGGGTCCTAACAGATCCATCGCAGAGAACAAGCTGAGTCCGCGTTTTATGGGTCCGTTTCCGGTTGTGGAGCGAGTGGGACCATTGGCGTACAGATTGGAGTTACCTCCGATTATGAGAGCCATTCACAAGGTGTTTCATGTGTCGAAGCTGAGGAAGTGTCTTTATCCTTCAGAGGAGTTGGTGGCTTCCAGAGGATCTTCAGCCAGATTTGACAGTTCCGGCAGTGCCTGTGAGGATTCTTGAGAAGAGAGTCAAGGTTCTGCGGAACAAAAGTATACCGTTGCTGAGAGTTTTGTGGACTTGTGGCGGTATTGAGGAGGAAACTTGGGAGCCAGAGGCAAAGTTGAAGTTGAAGTTCAGGAAGTGGTTCGACAATCAGGTCGTGGAGTGAGCTTCTTTCGTCTTTGTGGCTTTGTTTTTGGTTTAGCTTGCGAGGTTTGTTGTTGTTGTATTGGTTTACGTTGTAAAGACATACATTTTTGAGATTTATGAGATGGAGTTTTTCCTCCTTATATGTGTTATTTAATGTTGTCTTGGATGTTACACGTGTGGACCAGTTTGGTCGTGAGACGGTTTCAAACTTTTGTTATAGGCGTTTAGGAATTTTTCTCTAAGGGCTGCGGTCCTGAATAACTCATTACATTTTTGGAGACGTTTGTTCTCTGGCAGACATACCTGAGTGCCGTGGCTTCAGTGTGAGTAGCTTATCCGAGTGTCGTGGCTTCAGTATAAGCGATGGCAGGCCCATCTGGGAGGCCGTGGCCCCAGTTTGGGTAGTTGCAGAATTGTTTGGGAGGCCGTGGCCCCAATACAAGTGGTTTGGCTGAGACTTATTTGGGAGGCCGTGGCCCCAATATGAGTGTTTGGATAATGAGTTAAGAGAAAAATGTTTTGTAACGTGCGTATACATAAGATTGAGTATGAGTCTCGGGGATCAGGTGAGGATTTCCAGTGTTATGGCCTTGCGAGGTCAGGTTTTGGTCTTGCGAGACGTGTGTTATGTTGGGATTCAAGGTCGAATCCAGTTTAGAGGGGGACGCCACTGACAACTGCTGCAACTTGGGACACATCGGCCAGAGATGTCCCGGCTCTCTTCAGTAGAAGCACACTCTGGTATCCCGAGACGCACCACTCTTGGGACAACTAGCCATCCCGTGCTCCAACCTCCCGCAACCGAAGCAACCACCACGAACACTCTGGCTGCCTCCAGCAACCTCCTCGAACCTCCTCTTCTGGCCCTGGGCAGGCTTGCCGCCCTTACCAGAACCAGAACCGGAACTCCTGCGCTGCTGCTGCTGCTGCTGGCCCCTCGGCTGGGTAGTAGGAACAACCGCAGCTGGAACCGCTACTGGACCAACCTACTCACGAAGGTCCTCCTCGATGGAAGCCGCTGGTTCCACCAACTCTGCTCTAAAGGTAAAAGTACGGCCTCTGCACAGAGTCCTGATGTCCGACCGAAGTCCCTGCAAGAACCTCTGCAACATGGCCCGCTCGCCTCCCAACCCAAACCCGGTATGAACCACGAGCCTGCCGAACTCCGCATCGTACTCACGCACTGATCTCTCTCTCTGACATAGTGCCAAAAACCTTAAATGAAGTCTGTCTCGCGCCTCATGAGGAAAGTTCTTGGCGTCAAACTCCGCTAGGAAGTCGCCCCAAGTCCACACTGCCCTCCTCAACACGACAGACCGCCACCACAAATGTGCATCCCCACCAAGGTAATGCACAGCCAACTCCACCTGGTACCCCTCTAGACACCTGACCGAACGGAAGTTCTCTCTGCCGCCGCTCATCGGCCTCCTCGGGTCCACCTCTACCCTCAAAGAATGGTGTCCCGAACGCAAGTCCAAATTACTGCCGAGAGTTGATGGTCCTTTCACGATCACCAAGCGCATCAATAACAACTCCTACCAAGTTGATCTCCAAGGTAAGTAAGACATTAGTCCAAGTTTTAATGTTGCTGATTTATCTCCTTTTCTTGCAGATGATCCAGATATGAGGACAAATCCTTTTCAAGAGGGAGGAGATGATGCGATCATGGATGAGGTTAGCCCGTACATGGACCAAGGGAGACAGGGAGAGCCGGGAAAGCTTGTAGCTGCGGAGCAGCTAGAACCTGAGGAAGCATTTGCCATACCAACTGGCCCGGTCACTCGTTCACAAACTAAGGCACTGAACCAAGAGGTTGGGAAAGTCCTTAGCCGTTTGAGTCAGCGTCATGTTAAGCCAACCACGTTGGTTTGCTTAACGACCCAACAACATGGATAAAGAGGCAAGTGTGTCTTGTGTACTCTTTTTCCCTTGTCAAGTTTTGTCCCATTGGGTTTTCTTGACAAGGTTTTTAATGAGGCCAAGCCACACTTCAAATCACCTCTTTGTTTCTTGTTTGTTCGGTCCGGCCCATACTTTTGAATCTAGCCGCGCGGGGGAAGTCAAAGGGGCGATTGTTGAGTCTTTGTTCATTTATTGTTTTATGTTTACGAGTTGGGAGGAGCCTGTTCCGCCCTAAATTTTTCCCTTTTATTACTTGCTACCACTTTTCTTTTCAGTTTATCAAACATTTTTCTATCAAAAACCCTTTTATGCTTGATCAATCATTCTTGGTGTGTAATATCTGAGAATTCCTTCTTCACTTGTTGTGCGTAATATCAACACGTCGAGGAGAGCCCTCTTCACTGGTTGTGTGTAATATCAATCCGTTGAGAGGTGGTGTTAAGGATTCTTTCCGCGGGATCCTTAGTATAAACCATTCGATCCATCGCTTGCTCGTTCATCGGTTCCTTGCGTTCCGATCCGTTCTACCGCTTAGCCTCAAGGCCGATCCAATTCGGGATCACATCAGGTGGTATCAGAGCACCTTGAAGCTAGTCATTTTAGTCTCTGCGATTATTTTCGTTCTTGGCTGTTCATCTTCCCGAACTGAAAATATCATAGATCTAAGTCATACTTTCATTTGTTGTTGTGTTTTCAATCGTTTCCTTGTTTCCATTGTCATACCGTTCACTTCTGATGCATGATTATTCATCATAGTATCATTTCGATCATATTAGTGATAACTGTTCATCTTCCATTCATCAATATCAACGAACCTTGCATTGGATTTTTGTTGCATAATTTTTCTCAAGCATTCTAAAATTATCCGCTTATCCGTTTGCATAATCTTTACCGAATTTCTTTTTTTTTGCAAGCCTTTGTCTTTTCTTTGAACTGTTGACTGCCGTGGAGTGTCTTTTGATTTGTAGGTATTATGGCGACAGAACGGGACAAAGAAGAAGAATCGAGCCACGAACCACCATCAAGCCTCAACGAGGTCATGCTCGACCAAATCAAAAGAATGATGGTTGAGGAGTTTGACCAAAGGATCCGGCCAATATGTCGGAAGGGGAAAAACAAGATCCTATGACGTCAAAAAGACCGACCGATGAGCAAGCTAATGTCTATTATGGAAGCGGACATTCATCTCAATCCAGTCGACGCCGCTCTAGGAGACCTCGAGATGAACCGGACCGAATGGTCAAAAATCTGGGAGGTTACAAGATGAGGATTCCGCCATTCAATGGCAGAAACGATCCGGACGAGTACTCGGACTGGGAGAAGAAATGCGAGTTCAACTTTAACTTGCACAACATCGTTAACATCAACCGTGTCAAGCTCGCATTTTCTGAGTTTAATGACTACGCCCTGAGATGGTGGGAACAGATTGTAACGGCACGTGAGATCGGAGGAGCCTATGAAATTACTACTTGGGAAGAGATGAAAAGAGTTATGAGGCAGCGGTTCGTCCCTAGCCATTACCAACGTGAGCTGCACTCTAAACTCAGGAGACTCATTCAGGGATCCAAAACCGTGAGGAATACTTCCATGAGATGGAAGTTATGTTACTTCGGGCCAATGTGATTGAAGATAGAGAGGACACTATGTCCCGCTTTCTTGGAGGTCTGAACCGTGAGATACAAGATATCGTTGAGATGCAGAATTGTGTGGGTTTAGAAGCGATGCTACACAAAGCTATGCTAGCCGAGCAACAGTTGAAACGAAGGTCATCCACTCGGTTCAATACTGATCAGCGCCGACCATCCTTTAGCCGAGATCCTAAACCATTCTCGCCAAAGCCGGATTCCAAACCATTGGATACTAATCAAGACAAGAGCCGGTCAGAAAGGAATCCGCCCACCCGGACCCGTGAGCTCAAATGTTTCAGATGTCAAGGATATGGTCATTACGCCACCGACTGCCGTAACAAGAAAGTAATGATCATAAGGGATAATGGGGAAGTTGAATCCGAAGAAGAACCTGAACCGGAGAAAGAGACCGAACCAGAGGTATATGAAGCCACCCCAGTCACGGGAAAGCTTCTAGTAGCCCGACGTATTCTAAGTACTCAAGTCAGGTCTGAGAAGGATGAGCAACGTGAAAACCTATTCCATTCTCGCTGTTTCGTTCAAGATAAGGTCTGTAGTCTAATTATTGATGGAGGGAGTTGCACCAATGTTGCGAGCGAGACCATGGTTGAGAAGTTAGGTCTCCCAACCACGAGGCATCCTAAACCTTATCAGTTACAATGGCTGAACGAAACAGGAGAAATGATTGTTAAGAATCAAGTGGTTGTTCCCTTATCTATCGGCAACTACAAGGATGAAATCCTTTGCGATATTCTACCCATGGACGCCGGTCATATTATCTTGGGAAGACCTTGGCAATCAGACAGACGTGTGATACACGACGGTTTCACTAACCGGTACACGTTACTCCATGAAGGTCGGAAAACTACTTTGATTCCTTTGAGTCCGCAAGAAGTGTATGAGGATCAGCTTCAGCTCGCCGGTAAAGAAGTTAAACCAGTCAAACAAAAGAACTTCCTGGCCAACCCCAAACAGGTTAAAAGTTCCATGAACTCTAATATACCGTTCTTACTGTTTATTTTAAAGGAAAAACTGATAGCTTTGTGATATACCTCTATTTTGTACCCTTTTTATATGGTTTTACTATGCTTTTTATAAGGTTTTTAAAGGCTTTTCGATCTAAAAAGGTAGTTTTTGTGGATTTATAGTACTAAGAGTCTAAACAGGTCGAAAGATGCATTTTGGAGCAAAACCACAGGATTTGGACTCTACGCCGCTCCACAACACAGCATCAACTTTGAAAGAGCCCCAAAAACATTCTACTCAATGGATTTCACCAAAACCAGTTCGCCGCGATGCCTACATGAGTTAGCTTTCCAACACAATTGGAATCATGCAATTTGGCCACGTAGAATGGGAGATATGATCGTTTTAGTGAAGAGTGTCAAATCAGCCGAAAACCGGACGTCTACACCAACCGCTCGACCGAGCCGGTCGGACAGGGCCTCCAAGGCTCCCGTCCGACCCGACCGTCCTTTACTGCACAAGGACACCGGTCGACCGAGCCGGTCGGACAGGGCCTCCAAGGCTCTCGTCCGACCCGACCTCTTTTCGCCATCCCGTGCGCGCCAGCTCGACCCGACCATCATCCCGTGCGACCGTTCGACCCCCAGCTCGACCCGAGCACCAGCCCGACCGACCGGTCGACCGCCCCGCTTGACCGCCGCCATCCCGCTTGACCCGCCTTAGCCGACTAAGGCCCGTTTTGCGCGTTTTCACGGTTTACTCGGCCCGTTTACCTAATCTCGACCCCTGGAAGACCTAGCACTATAAATACACCATTTTAGCCTCTTTAGAAAGGAGAGAACCATAGAGCCACATTGTATTAGAGTTTAATAGATCTACTTTTGTTCTTAGAGATTTCAAGGAGAGGATCTCTCCTCCTTACCACAATTTGGAGAAGTTTTCTGAACCTTTGTTCTATATTTATGCTTTCTTCATCATTTTTCTGTGTTGTTACTTTGATTATGTCTGAGTAATTCACTTGTTAGGTCGTGGGTAAATCAAAGAGTCCATGCATTGTTAGGGTTCTAAATCAAATTAGGGGTTCATCATTATAGATCTTCACCTTTGCTTAATCTTATTGATGCATGCTTTTCTGATCAACTAGCATCAGATCTTAGGTAGACTTGAGCCACGAAAGTGCTGTATCATTCGCTTGAACTAGTATTTGGTGGGCAACACTTCATAGACTGCGGAAGTTGATCTATGCGGAGTTGTGAACAATTGAGACTTGAACGAATTAATGCTTGTTTAACAATCTAAGGACATTCCGAAAGATTAGCGATTAGGTTAGTTAACAAAGAGGTCGGAGCCACGGAAGTGGAATGATTTTACATCTGTGTCTTGAGTTCTAGACGGCACCCAATTAAACCCCCTAATAAGTTGATTCAACCTAGTAATCATGGATCTCTGCGAGTCTCCCATTACCTAGCGCCTTCGTATCTTGATCTTTTACCGTTTTTACATCGCATTCAATTAGTTAGTTTGCTTTCTTACCAATCACAACCAAAACCCTTATCTTGTCCTAGCTAAATTGGAATTACATAACTTGTAGCGCATCACTCTGCTCCTTGTGTTCGATAAACCCGTTACTACTCTCGATCTGTGCACTTGCAGAAAAGGGATAGAAATTGGGAAAAGCTTATCCCGCATCAAGCTTTTTGGCGCCGTTGCCGGGGAGCATTACAGCTGCCTACAAGTTCTCAAAACTGATCTAGCCTAGGATTTTTAATTTCAGTACTCGCAAATTTAATTTTCAGTTTTTCTTTCTTTACATTTAAAAACATTCCCTTTGTGTATTTCAGGTGAAAAATCTGAGCAGAAGACCTTGAGATGAGTGACTCGGAAAGTCATTCAGAAGATGAAAACGCTGCCGCAGCAGCCATGATGTTTAGACAACCGCAGGATCCACCGCTGAATACACTCGGTGATAGCATACCCGTGCGCCTGGACAAAGAAACTATGGGGGATTTTGACTCGGCCCCTACATTGCTTTTAAGCCGAAATCCTATTCATCCGCTAATCCCGGAAGGAAGGGATTATGAGATCTCACCGGAAGTAATTGTTTTGGTAAAGCAAAACCAATTCCAAGGATTAACAGAGGAGAATCCTTTAGAGCACATTGATGCATTTGAAGAAATATGTGGGACCATTAGTGCGGATGGAGCTCCCAAGGATTATTTGAAATGCAAACTTTTCTCCTTCACACTCAAAGGGAAAGCCATGAGATGGGTAAAATCCCTTCCCGCTCAGTCCATCACAACTTGGAAGGAATACAAAGGAGCATTCCTAGGACACATTTTCACTAAGCAAAGGGCGAATTTGTTAAAGGAAAAGATTTCTAGCTTTCAACAAGGGCCAGTAGAGCCATTTCATGAAGCATTGGAGCGCTTCAAGGATTACACAAGAGAATGCCCGAACCATTGTTTTTCAGAAGGAAACCTATGGAACATCTTCTATAGAGGGATAGATAGGAAATGTCGATTCTCACTCGACACTGCAAGTAACGGAAACTTCATGACCAAGACAGTGATGGAAGCAAAGACTTTGATTGAGAATTTGGCGTCCAGTGACAGTGACAACTTCATAGGGCATGAGAAGGCTGTGAAAGCAATAAATTCGAGCCCAAGCCAAGAAGAGTATAATGAGATGAGGGCAATCATGGTAACAATACTGAAGAATCAGGAAAATGCAGTGAGTAATAGAGGGGGTTGTATGACTTACGACATAGATGGACGAAGATGTGTAGGAGATTTTGCACCTGAATTCCAAGAAGAAGTTAATTTTGTTGGCATAAGAGATCAACACTTCAGGCGAGAGCACGGAGATTCACGAGTGTGGAATGATGAGACTTTAGAATCCGAATATCAACAGAAAGTTCGGAACAGAGAAAGATACCAGGAATATGAGTATAGGCCGCAGAATGTCAGGCAAGGTGCATATGGAAGAAGCTCCATGGAATCACGAGACAACCTTGACCCAATGATAAGTGAGCTCTTGGACTCACATCGGAAGCACCTGAACGAAGTTGAAGAGAAGCTGGATTTTATATGTAGGGACATGAATGAAAAATTCGACCTTATCGCTGCCGCCACAAAGAGTTTAGACTTCAAAATTGCTGAAATAGCCGGAACTGTTAAGAGGGAAATGGGAGTCTTTCCTGGAAAAGTAGAGATAAATCCCAGAGGTGAAAATGTTGCTGCCATAACCCTAAGGAATGGGAAGGAATATAAACCACCAGCCTACCCTGAGGAAGAATTAACCCCAGCCAGAAAAGATAAACCTTTGGAGTATGTTATAATTGGAGAAGGAGAGGAGCCACCTAAAGAAGTACGGGTGCGCACAGAACCAGGAATTCAGAAACAAGATATTGACCCACCAGTTATACCAAAGGTTTATGAACCAATGCTTCCATACCGCAGTGTTCTTAACCAGCCAAGGAAAGAAAAGGAGCAAGCCAAACTTAAGGACCTAGTTAGCCAGCTGACAGTCAGGTTACCATTTGTAGATGCTTGCCATATCATACCGTCTCTAAAGAAGTATATGAAGGGGATACTTACAAGCAATGTAAGCCTAGAGGAAGGAGCCATGATGATCACCAAAGAGTGCAGTGCGATCCTCCAGAACATAATGCCGGAAAAATTAGATGATCCGGGAAGTTTTGTTCTAGCTTGTGAGATTGGAGGGACACTTTTCGATCGGGCCCTCTGTGATTTGGGATCAAGCGTCAATTTAATGCCTTACTCAGTAGCAAGACTACTAGGAATCACAAACTTTAAACCTACAAAAATCTCTCTTGTTTTTGCAGATCGATCCGTTCGACGCCCCATAGGGGTTGTTTTGGACGTCACCATTGTTGTACGAGGATGCAACATCCCAGCCGATTTCGTGGTCCTGGAATTGGAGCATGAACCCAAGGATCCTATAATACTAGGACGTCCCTTTTTAGCCACTGCCGGAGCAATGATAGATGTGAAGAATGGGAAGATTGACCTTCACCTGGGAGATATTGTTATGAACTTCGAAGTCAATAGAACGATCGATAGACCTACAATGGATGGTCAAACTTTTTGGATTGGAGAGGCAAAAGAAGAGATATTGGAGAATATGTTGCTTCATGATCCTCTTGAATTAGCCTTAACCCGAGCTGAAGAAGAGTTGGGTTATGCAGAAAGAGAAGCACAAGGCTTGGTTAAATTCATGAATTCGGTCGAAGCATACAAAGAACTAGTGGCATACACGGATTTGAAGGGAAGTAAAGAAGAGGAAGCCAAAGCAGAGAAACAAAAATCAGCTCCCCAGCTAGAACCAGACCCATGGTGCCCCTTGAGAGCACCAAAAACAGACCTAAAACCGCTCCCTGTTGGGCTGAGGTATGAATATCTAGGTCCAAATGAAACTTATCCTGTGATAATAAATTCCGGACTAACAAATGAGGAGACCACTTTACTCGTTCACGAACTGAGAAAGCACAGAAAGGCCCTCGGTTATTCTTTGGATGATATAACAGGAATCTCACCAAACCTCTGCATGCATAGAGTCATCTTAGAAGACGGATCCAGCTCATCAATTGAACATCAAAGACGGCTTAACCCGAACCTCAAGGAAGTAGTCAAGAAGGAAATAATGAAACTTTTGAATGCAGGGATAATTTACCCAATCTCGGATAGCAAATGGGTTAGTCCAGTACACGTGGTACCAAAGAAGGGAGGGATCACAGTTGTTAAGAATGAGCAAGACGAGCTAATCCCTACCAGGACGATAACAGGACACCGGATGTGTGTCGATTACAGGAAGCTTAACTCAGCTACCCGAAAAGATCACTATCCTTTACCATTCATAGATCAAATGCTTGAGCGCCTTGCTAATCATCAATATTACTGTTTTCTTGATGGATATTCAGGATTTTTCCAGATACCAATACATCCGGATGATCAAGAGAAGACAACCTTCACATGTCCCTATGGCACTTTTGCCTATAGAAGAATGCCTTTCGGTCTATGCAACGCACCAGCCACTTTCCAAAGATGCATGATGTCCATATTCACCGACTTTATAGAGGAAATCATGGAAGTATTCATGGACGACTTCTCAGTATATGGTTCATCCTTTAAGGCATGCCTAGCAAATCTTGGCAAAGTTTTACAGCGATGTGAAGATAAACACTTAGTTCTAAATTGGGAGAAATGTCACTTCATGGTCAGAGATGGGATTGTCCTCGGGCATCGAATCTCAGAAAAAGGAATCGAAGTAGACAAAGCCAAGATTGAAGTCATGACAAACCTACAACCTCCAAAGAGTGTAAAGGATATAAGGAGTTTCCTCGGCCACGCCGGATTCTACAGGAGGTTCATCAAGGATTTCTCAAAGATAGCAAGGCCATTGACACGACTGTTATGCAAAGACATCACATTTGAATTCACGGATGAATGTCATGCCGCTTTCACCAAGATCAAGGAGGCCTTGGTTAGTGCACCAGTTGTCCAGCCACCAGATTGGGAACAACCCTTTGAGATCATGTGTGATGCCAGCGACTATGCAGTAGGAGCAGTGCTTGGACAACGAAAGGATAAGAAGTTACATGTCATCTACTATGCTAGCCGAACTCTAGATGAAGCACAATGCAAATATGCAACCACAGAAAAAGAACTCCTCGCTATAGTCTTTGCATTCGAGAAATTCCGTTCATACTTGGTAGGCTCCAAGGTAATAGTTCATTCTGACCATGCCGCACTACGATATTTATTGTCTAAAAAGGATGCAAAGCCAAGGCTTTTAAGATGGATATTACTCCTCCAAGAGTTTGACCTCGAAATAAAGGATAGAAAAGGTGCAGATAACGGAGTGGCGGATCACCTTTCACGCATGAGAGTTAATGAAACCATGCCATTGGATGACAGGCTGCCTGAAGAAACTGTTTACGCGGCCCAAGCTACAACCATTACTCATCCGTCAAGCCATCCCAGACCAAAGCCAAGAATTTCATCAGCAAACACTCCATGGTTTCGCCACATTGCAAACTTTCTTGCAGCAGACCATCCACCCCCACAATTCTTTGGCTACAGAAAGAAGAAATTTCTCCGTGACATTAGACGGTATTTTTGGGATGAACCTTATCTTTATAAAAAATGCTCTGACGGTATGTTTCGTAGGTGTATTCCAGAGGAAGAGATAGAGGGAATATTATTCGCCTGCCACAGCTCCAGCTATGCCGGTCATTTCGCCACTTACAAAACGGTTTCTAAAGTACTTCAATCAGGATTCTGGTGGCCGACCATGTTTAAAGATGCCCACACCTTCATATCCCGATGTGATGCCTGCCAAAGGATGGGAAACATAAGCAAAAGAAATGAGATGCCACAAAATTTCATTCTAGAAGTAGAAGTTTTCGACGTGTGGGGAATAGATTTCATGGGACCTTTCCCGACATCTTTTGGTGACCAATACATTCTCGTTGCAGTGGAATATGTTTCGAAATGGGTGGAAGCAATAGCAAGCCCGACCAATGATGCTCAAGTTGTTATAAAGATGTTCAAATCTATCATCTTCCCGAGATTTGGAGTACCAAGGATTGTCATTAGTGACGGAGGATCTCACTTTATCAACAGGATTTTCGCCAACCTTTTGAAGAAGCATGGAGTGACACACAAAGTTGCTTCCCCATATCATCCTCAGACTAGCGGCCAAGTGGAAATCTCAAACAGAGAACTTAAAAGCATCCTACAAAAGACTACAGGAAAGAATAGAAAGGATTGGAGTGCTAAGTTGGATGACGCTTTATGGGCGTACCGCACTGCTTTCAAAACACCACTGGGCACAACCCCTTTCCACTTAGTCTATGGAAAAGCCTGTCACCTCCCTGTTGAGTTAGAATATAAGGCGGCATGGGCAGTAAAGGAGTTAAACTTCAACCTTAAAACCGCAGGCGAAAGACGACTCATTCAACTCAATGAGCTTGATGAGATCCGCCACCTTGCATATGAGAATGCAAAGATATACAAAGAAAGGACCAAAGCTTTCCATGACAGGAAGATCATACCAAAAACATTCGCACCAAATGATCAAGTCCTCCTTTTCAACTCCCGTCTAAAACTTTTTCCCGGGAAGCTTCGTTCTAGATGGTCGGGACCATTCACAATCAAAGAAGTTCGGCCATACGGAGCAGTTGTGCTATTAACTCCATCCGGAAGTGAATTCACAGTCAATGGGCAAAGACTTAAACCGTATCTAGCCAATACAGAGACATCACCAGAAGTCCGAATCGATTTGGACGATCCCTCACCAGTCTGAATCATAAACGGTCAAGCTAAAGACCTTAAACAAGCGCTGTATGGGAGGCAACCCATAAGTTTTACCCTCCTCTTTTACTTTTTGTTTTAATTTAATGATTTTTGTTTTGCTTTTGAAGTTTTGGATACAGCGATTTGAGAATCTAACATGAAAATTGAGAAGAAACCTTGGAAAATGAAGAAAGGGATAATTGTCCCTTCCAACATTAACAATGAATGTGGCAAGGAACAACCACGTTCATATATCCGTTTGCCCCAGCACAACGGCATATCCCACCTATGCCTCACCTTCGGCGGATTTCAAACGCTTTTACCATGGACGCATGGCACTTGATCATCTACGCCGGGATACAAGCCATTGTTTTGGAGTTAATTCTAACGCAACATGGGACATATTTTACCACCCTTATCAATGGCCAAGAACAGCAACATACCACCAATAGGTCATTTCTTCATGCACTTAATGTATAATCAGGTTACATCTTCCTTCTCATTCACAAAACGCCTTACTACCTTTTTCCTTTTACCTCCCTTAATCGGATTTGCTTTCACCGAGACGGTGCAAGTTAAGTCTGGGGGGATTGTCGGTACTAATGCGTTTGTTCATGTCTTGTCTTCATCTTATATCTATTTCTCTTATCAACCTTTTTCAAAACTTCTGTTTTATTGAGTCAAAACCTCAGTTGGAAATTATGATTTATCTCTATGATTCTCCGGTGTTGTGCTAACAATCTATGACCCTAGAGCGGACATCAGTTGCAGACATAAGCCTAACAGAACCTCTAATGGTGGATCGACCTACTGACTTGGCAACACTTCTAAGGTACCCGGACAATCTAACGTTAACTCCACCCTAATCAACCTAGTTTTTCTTGTCAAGGGACTTGGCATACATACGAGTCGTTCCTCACTTGATCTCAAAAGGGTGTGTCCAATACAAGTGCAGTTCTCCTCTCTCTCAGAAAAATGAAAATCAAAAGCTTTTAAGCACAACGAAAACGTGTAAGCAAGAGGAATGCATACGTCTGCACCTTCTTGTCTTATGGAGACCTACCAAAAACAAGGAAAAAGCAAAAGCCTATCCTGTGTTACTCCCCAAAAGAAAAAGAGAGGGAAGATGGATCGATAGAAAAAATAAAATGATACCCTAGAAAAGTAGGGAATGATCGATCTTTCAAAAGAAATAGAGAGGAAAAGAACTCAAAAGCTTCAAAAAAGGACTATCCTGGAGAGACTCAAGTGGGTAAGAACAAGTGCTTAATGATCGATATTCCCTTGATAAAGACCGCACGTTTTAAATTTATGCAAGGAGTTAACAATGGAAAGTCTGGAATGCTGGATGAGACTAGTTGAGTTTGGTATGGTTCGCTAAGCTTGCCGAGCATTATGTGAAGCTAGTCTAACATTGGTTATGTTTTTAGTGGAATACAGGAGAGGAAGCCGCCACAGTTTTCTCAGAAAGGATAAGGAGTTTCTACGTTTTCAAACCTCTTTCTCTGATTTGGATTCTATTTGCTTGAGGACAAGCAAAGATCTAAGTCTGGGGGAGTTGATATCCCTCTATTTTGTACCCTTTTTATATGGTTTTACTATGCTTTTTATAAGGTTTTTAAAGGCTTTTCGATCTAAAAAGGTAGTTTTTGTGGATTTATAGTACTAAGAGTCTAAACAGGTCGAAAGATGCATTTTGGAGCAAAACCACAGGATTTGGACTCTACGCCGCTCCACAACACAGCATCAACTTTGAAAGAGCCCCAAAAACATTCTACTCAATGGATTTCACCAAAATCAGTTCGCCGTGATGCCTACATGAGTTAGCTTTCCAACGCAATTGGAATCATGCAATTTGGCCACGTAGAATGGGAGATATGATCGTTTTAGTGAAGAGTGTCAAATCAGCCGAAAACCGGACGTCTACACCAACCGCTCGACCGAGCCGGTCGGACAGGGCCTCCAAGGCTCCCGTCCGACCCGACCGTCCTTTACTGCACAAGGACACCGGTCGACCGAGCCGGTCGGACAGGGCCTCCAAGGCTCTCGTCCGACCCGACCTCTTTTCGCCATCCCGTGCGCGCCAGCTCGACCCGACCATCATCCCGTGCGACCGTTCGACCCCCAGCTCGACCCGAGCACCAGCCCGACCGACCGGTCGACCGCCCCGCTTGACCGCCGCCGTCCCGCTCGACCCGCCTTAGCCGACTAAGGCCCGTTTTGCGCGTTTTCACGGTTTACTCGGCCCGTTTACCTAATCTCGACCCCTGGAAGACCTAGCACTATAAATACACCATTTTAGCCTCTTTAGAAAGGAGAGAACCATAGAGCCACATTGTATAAGAGTTTAATAGATCTACTTTTGTTCTTAGAGATTTCAAGGAGAGGATCTCTCCTCCTTACCACAATTTGGAGAAGTTTTCTGAACCTTTGTTCTATATTTATGCTTTCTTCATCATTTTTCTGTGTTGTTACTTTGATTATGTCTGAGTAATTCACTTGTTAGGTCGTGGGTAAATCAAAGAGTCCATGCATTGTTAGGGTTCTAAATCAAATTAGGGGTTCATCATTATAGGTCTTCACCTTTGCTTAATCTTATTGATGCATGCTTTTCTGATCAACTAGCATCAGATCTTAGGTAGACTTGAGCCACGAAAGTGCTGTATCATTCGCTTGAACTAGTATTTGGTGGGCAACACTTCATAGACTGCGGAAGTTGATCTATGCGGAGTTGTGAACAATTGAGACTTGAACGAATTAATGCTTGTTTAACAATCTAAGGACATTCCGAAAGATTAGCGATTAGGTTAGTTAACAAAGAGGTCGGAGCCACGGAAGTGGAATGATTTTACATCTGTGTCTTGAGTTCTAGACGGCACCCAATTAAACCCCCTAATAAGTTGATTCAACCTAGTAATCATGGATCTCTGCGAGTCTCCCATTACCTAGCGCCTTCGTATCTTGATCTTTTACCGTTTTTACATCGCATTCAATTAGTTAGTTTGCTTTCTTACCAATCACAACCAAAACCCTTATCTTGTCCTAGCTAAATTGGAATTACATAACTTGTAGCGCATCTCTCTGCTCCTTGTGTTCGATAAACCCGTTACTACTCTCGATCTGTGCACTTGCAGAAAAGGGATAGAAATTGGGAAAAGCTTATCCCGCAGCACTTTGACTCACACTACACCGGAGATTCCGAGTGAACTATCTAAGCTTTTGCAGGACTTTAGCGATGTTTTTCCAGAAGAAGGTGTTACACAGGATGTCAAACAGGATGTCAAGCCGTTTGTCTCAAAGCATATAACCGTTAGAGACAAAGGAAAATATCTCTTGTATTATAATAATTTATGTTGTTCTTTATATTATGTTGTATGTTGACTCAGAACATTAAGAGAGAATTATTCTCATCTCTCTATTCTCAAAACTCTCGATAATCTCTCACGGATTTACCAAATCTCTTAATCTCTCAAATCTCATCAAATCTTTCATGGTATCAGAGCGGGTTCCTTCCTGATTCTACAAATCTCAGTCCTTATTCTTTCAATCTTGTTCATCTTGTTCTTGATTTTCTGGGTTTGAACAGTTACAAATCCCTAATTTCTTCATTCTTCCATTTTTGGGATTGTTCTACTCATTGTCATCATCGTTGTCTTGGTCTGAGCATCAAGCGTTTAACTCCAAGCTTCAATCTTCAAGCATCAAACGAAAACTATCTATTGATCCCTCTGCCTCTCATCTGGTGATTCTTGTCTCTTACAATCTCTTCACCGGAATTTGGCAGCTGGGAACATCTATTGGACCGTTGGATTTTAGAGTGTTCCTTCAAGATCTATGGAGAACTCCAAGCTAGTGACTCTTCCTGTTACTCTCAAGGGCAGTGAAAACTATCTGCTCTGGGCTTGAACCACTAAGGCTGTGCTAAGTGGGAGAGGCGTGTGGAAACACATTGAGCCTCAACCTCAGGGAGACAAACCTCTCTCTGAAGCTGCCGAGACAAAGAGATATCAAGAAGATCAAGCTGTGCTGGCTATTTTACAAAGCTCCCTTGATGTATCAGTCCTAGAAGCTTACTCCTACTGTGAAGAAGCAAAGGGACTATGGGACACTCTCAAAAACGTTTTTGGTAATGTTACAAACCTTACAAGAGTCTTTGAAGTTAAAAGAGCTATCAACAATCTATCTCAAGAAGACATGGAATTCAACAAGTTCTTTGGGAAGTTTAGATCTCTATGGGCTGAGCTGGAAATGCTTAGACCAGCCACTCTTGAAGCTTCCATCCTAAATGAAAGAAGAGAACAAGATAAAGTCTTTGCCTTGCTCATGGTCCTGCACCCGGCCTACAACGACCTCATCAAGCACATACTAAGATCCGACAAGCTCCCAAGCCTTGATGAAGTGTGTGCTCAGATTCAGAAGGAACAAGGATCTCTCGGTCTTCTCAATACAAAAGGTGGAGAGCTAGTAATGGCAAACAAAGCTGAGCTCAAGACAGAACATGGATTCGCAAATAAGAGCAACTATAGACCTTATGGAGATAGACCTTATATCATGTGCGATCACTGCAAGAAGCCAGGTCACTCCAAAGACAAGTGCTTCATTCTCCATCCTCATCTCTTTCGATCAAACTCAACCTACGGCTCTAACAAGAGGCGAGACTGGAGAGGACCACCTAGAGCCCAGATTGCAGCTGGAGAGAGTCAAGAAAGAGGAGGCACTACTCAACGGCAGAACAATGGTGAAGGAGTTGCCCTGGCCGCTTCCTCTGAGTTTGTGAGGAAAACCGACTTGGATGCTCTCATCAAAACCCTGAAGGAGTCTGGTAACTCTATTACATCCTATAGCTATCATGCATCTAGCTCATTGAACTCTAATCAACTAGTTAAGGCTTCCAAACCTCTCATTGTTGATTCTGGTGCAAGCCATCATATGATTAGTGATGCTAAGTTGATTAGTAATCTTAAACCAGCTCTAGGAGATGTGGTGATTGCAAATGGTGATAGAATTCCCATTAAAGGAATAGGGGACTTGCGCTTATTTGATAAAGAATCCAAAGCTCTTTACATGCCAAGCTTTACTTCCAATTTGTTATCTGTCAAAAGAACTACTTCTGATCTAAATTGTTATGCTATCTTTGGGCCTAATGACGTTTATTTTCAGGATATTGAGACAAGTGAAATGCTCGGAAAAGGGAAAGACAAGAATGATCTCTATGTTCTAGAAAACACTAAGAGATCTTTACCATTATCTTGTTCTTTTACTTCTGCCATTCCTGTTATTACTAATGCTTTGGATACAATGTGGCATGCTAGATTAGGCCATCCTCATTCGAGAGCTTTGAAACTGATGTTGCCTAACATTTCTTTTGACAATGATGTATGTGAAGCGTGTATCCTTGGCAAACATTGTAGAATTGTATTTCCCAACTCATCTACTGTCTATGAGAACTGTTTTGACCTAATCCACTCTGATGTTTGGACTTCACCATGCTTATCTCGAGAAAATCACAAATATTTTGTTACTTTTATAGATGAAAAGTCGAAATATACTTGGCTTACTCTCTTGCCGTCAAAGGACAGAGTTTTAGAAGCTTTCATAAATTTTCAAAGCTATGTTACTAACCATTATAATGCCAAGATTAAGACCTTAAGATCAGATAACGGTGGAGAGTATACTAGCAAAGCATTCAAGCAATTTCTAGACAAGAATGGCATAGTCCATGAAACGAGTTGCCCATATACTCCACAACAAAATGGGGTAGCTGAGAGGAAGAATAGACATCTCATGGAAGTAGCTAGATCAATGATGTTCCACACAAGTGTTCCTAAACGTTTATGGGGAGATGCAGTAGTAACTGCATGCTATCTCATCAACAGAATTCCAACCAAGATCTTAAATGATCTCTCCCCGTTCCAGGTACTTAACCAAACTGAACCTTCCATTGATCACTTACGAGTGTTTGGATGTGTGTGCTTTGTATTGATTCCAGGGGAACAAAGGAACAAGCTTGATGCTAAGAGTACAAAGGGAATGTTTATTGGTTATTCCATAAACCAAAAGGGTTACAAATGCTATATTCCTGAGACAAGGAGAGTGTTAGTCTCGCGTGATGTCAAGTTCATAGAATCTAAGGGATACTATGAGGAGAAGAACTGGGAAGAACTCAAGGATCTATCTCAGTCATCATCCGATCGTGCATCTACTCTACGTGTTTTACTGGAAAATCTTAGAGATGGAGTTTCCCAAGAGCAAATACCAACTCATCCTATAAATCAAACTGTCTCGGATGATGAGTCTCAAGATCAAGAAACTTCTCATGATGCGACAGTTATCCATGAACTGAATGATGATGAAACACTCTCAAATGGAGAACAAGACGAACCTCAGGATTCAGTAGAAGGGCAACCAGCTCCTCCAGAGGAGCCACCGGTTCTGAGAAGGAGTCAAAGAATTAGAAAAGATCCAGCCAAGTGTTGTAATACTCGAGTCTACTACAACAGCAATGCAGTAGCCCATCCCATTCAAGCTACGTGCTCCCTTGCCTTTATTCCACAAGCTCATCAAGCATACATAAATGCTCTAGATAATGGAGCCATACCACAGTCATACGAAGAAGCCATGGAACTCACGGTGTGGATCAATGCTGTTGAGGATGAAACTCAAGCCATGGAAAGAAATCACACTTGGGATGAAACTGATTTGCCTAAAGGGAAGAAAGCTGTGACCTCAAAGTGGGTCTTTACCATCAAGTATCTCAGCACTGGCGAGATAGAACGTCACAAAGCCCGATTAGTAGCTCGGGGTTTTACGCAAACCTATGGCCAAGACTATTTTGACACATTTGCACCGGTTGCTAAGCTCCACACAGTCCGAGTTGTCCTCGCCTTAGCAGCCAATCTGGATTGGGATCTGTGGCAAATGGATGTGAAGAATGCCTTTCTACAAGGAGATCTTGATGAAGAGGTCTATATGGTTCCACCTCCGGGCATTACTGTTACTCCTGGAAAAGTTCTGAGGTTGAGGAAAGCTATCTATGGTCTAAAGCAGTCTCCGAGGGCTTGGTATCAAAAGTTGAGTACTACTCTTCGTGATAGAGGCTTTAGGAGATCAAAATCTGATCATACCCTCTTTACTCTCCAAAGCCAAGAAGGTATCATAGTTGTTCTTATCTATGTAGATGACATAATCATCTCTGGGAGCAACAAGGTTGGAATACAAGACACTAAAGCTTTCTTACATTCTGTTTTTGATATCAAAGACCTCGGTGAACTAAAGTACTTTCTAGGGATTGAAGTGTGTCGTTCTACTGATGGCCTCTTCTTGTCTCAACGAAAGTACACTCTTGATCTTTTGCGTGACACAGGAAACTTAGAGGCTAAACCGGCTCTTACACCTTTGGAGGATTCATATAAAGCTAACCAACAGGGGGAGAATGACACAAAGACTGATCGCTCATTTCATGATGCTCCACTCTATAGAAAAATTGTTGGTAAGCTTATATACCTTACTCTGACTAGACCTGACTTATGCTTTGCTGTGAATCAGGCTAGTCAGTACATGCAAGCACCAATGGAGTCTCATTGGAAAATGGTGAACCGGACCTTGAGATACATCCGGGGAACATCGGATCAAGGGATTTGGATGGGATGCAATGGAAGCACAGAGCTCGTAGGCTATTGTGATGCTGATTATGCTGGTGATAGAAGCGACAGAAGATCCACCACTGGCTATTGCACTTTCATAGGAGGCAATTTAGTCACTTCGAAGAGCAAGAAGCAGAAGGTGGTGTCTTGCTCAAGCTGTGAAGCCGAATACAGAGCCATGAGGAGACTTACAACCGAGCTCATGTGGCTCAAGATGCTACTCAAAGATTTGGGAATTGAAACTCCAAGACCGATCACTATGCATTGCGACAACCAAGCAGCAATACACATTGCCTCCAACTCAGTATTTCATGAGAGGACCAAACACATAGAAGTGGATTGCCACAAAGTTAGAGAGCAAATGCAGCTAGGAGTCATTCTACCTTGCTACACCAAAAGCTCAGACCAGTTAGCAGATATCTTCACCAAGGCTACAAGCTCGAAGACTTGCGAGGTCATGCATAAGAAGTTGGGGTTGCTCACCCTTTCCAGGCCGTGAGTCCCTAGCATTGAGGCTCATACTCTTTTTCCCTAAGCAAAGTTTTCTCCCAAGTGGTTTTTCTTTGCTTAGGTTTTTAATGAGGTGAACCTCTATGCTTCCAAGCTAAACTTTCATTACTTACAGTTTAGCTTGAGGGGGAGTGTTAAACAGGATGTCAAACAGGATGTCAAGCCGTTTGTCTCAAAGCATATAACCGTTAGAGACAAAGGAAAATATCTCTTGTATTATAATATTTTATGTTGTTCTTTATATTATGTTGTATGTTGACTCAGAACATTAAGAGAGAATTATTCTCATCTCTCTATTCTCAAAACTCTCGATAATCTCTCACAGATTTACCAAATCTCTTAATCTCTCAAATCTCATCAAATCTTTCAGAAGGACCACCAGGCTTACCTCCTGTCCGAGGCATTGAGCATCAAATTGACTTTGTCCCTGGTTCCACCTTACCAAATAGACCGGCTTACCGAGCTAATCCGATTGAGACCAAGGAGCTTCAGCGACAAGTGGATGAACTCATGGACAAAGGACACATCAGAGAAAGCATGAGCCCATGTGATGTTCCTGTTCTTCTTGTACCAAAGAAGGATGGAAGTTGGAGGATGTGTGTCGATTGCCGAGCCATCAATAACATCACTGTAAAGTATCGACACCCTATCCCTCGGCTCGATGACATGTTAGATGAATTGCATGGATCTTGCATTTTCTCTAAGATCGATCTTAAAAGTGGTTATCACCAAATCCGAATGAAGGAAGATGATGAATGGAAAACAGCATTCAAAACTAAACATGGTCTTTATGAGTGGCTTGTTATGCCATTTGGGCTAACGAATGCACCAAGCACCTTCATGCGTTTGATGAATCATGTTCTTAGGTCATTCATTGGTCATTTCGTGGTAGTTTACTTTGATGACATTTTGATATATAGCAAGAACATGACTGATCATCTAGAACATCTTGCGTCTGTTCTGCATGTCCTTAGAGAAGAAAAATTGTTCGCCAACTTGAAGAAATGCACTTTTTGTACGGATAACGTTGTGTTTTTAGGTTTTGTCGTGAGTGCAGATGGCGTACAGGTTGATGAAGAAAAGGTGGCTGCTATTCGGGACTGGCCTAGCCCCAAAACCGTCGGAGAGGTCTGAAGCTTCCGTGGATTAGCCAGGTTCTATCGGCGATTCGTAAAAGATTTCAGCACCATAGCCGCACCAATGACCGAGATAATCAAGAAAGAAGTTGGTTTCAAATGGGAGAAGGCACAGGAGGATGCATTTCAGACTCTCTTTGAGAGATTTGTTTGTCAGGGAAGCCCATGGGGGAGGACTGATGGGACATTTCGGAGTTACCAAAACCATTCAAATCATGCGTGACCACTTCCATTGGCCACACATGCTCCGGGACGTAGAACGAATATGTGCTAGATGCACGACATGTAAGTTGGCTAAGTCAAAGGTCCAGCCACACGGTTTGTATACTCCCCTTCCTATCCCATCTCAACCTTGGACTGACATTTCAATGGATTTTGTTCTTGGCCTGCCTAGGACTAGACACGGAAGAGATTCCATTTTTGTGGTTGTTGATCGGTTTTCGAAAATGGCTCATTTTGTTGCATACAATAAAACAGATGATGCATCCCATGTTGCTGCTTTGTTCTTCAAGGATATTGCTAGATTGCATGGCATGCCACGCACCATTGTTTCTGATCGTGATACTAAGTTCCTTAGTTATTTTTGGAAAACTTTGTGGTCGAAATTAGGCACTAAGCTCTTATTCTCTACTACTTGCCATCCACAAACTGACGGTCAAACTGAAGTTGTTAACCGGACATTAGGAGCATTATTGAGAACCTTGCTTAAAAAGAACCTCAAAAACTGGGATGATTGTTTGCCACATATAGAATTTGCATATAACCATTTTGTGCACTCGGCAACTAAGTTCTCACCCTTTGAAATCGTTTATGGTTTTAAACCTTTGTCTCCTTTGGATTTAATGCCTCTTCCTTTAAGTGAGAGATTGAGTACAGATGGAAAACAAAGAGCAGAAACGGTGAGGAAGATACATGAGCAGGCAAAGAAAAACATTGAGGACAAAACGAGGCAATATGTTACGAAAGCCAACAAAGGACGGCGTGAGATAATCTTTGAAGCCGGGGACAAAGTTTGGATCCATCTACGCAAAGAAAGGTTCCCAGCCGAACACAAGTCCAAATTACAGCCGAGAGTTGATGGTCCTTTCACGATCACCAAGCGCATCAATAACAACTCCTACCAAGTTGATCTCCAAGGTAAGTACGACATTAGTCCAAGTTTTAATGTTGCTGATTTATCTCCTTTTCTTGCAGATGATCCAGATTTGAGGACAAATCCTTTTCAAGAGGGAGGAGATGATGCGATCATGGATGAGGTTAGCCCGGACATGGACCAAGGGAGACAGGGAGAGCCGGGAAAGCTTGTAGCTGTGGAGCAGCTAGAACCTGAGGAAGCATTTGCCATACCAACTGGCCCGGTCACTCGTTCACAAACTAAGGCACTGAACCAAGAGGTTGGGAAAGTCCTTAGCCGTTTGAGTCAGCATGATGTTAAGCCAACCACGTTGGTTTGCTTAACGACCCAACAACATGGATAAAGAGGCAAGTGTGTCTTGTGTACTCTTTTTCCCTTGTCAAGTTTTGTCCCATTGGGTTTTCTTGACAAGGTTTTTAATGAGGCCAAGCCACACTTCAAATCACCTCTTTGTTTCTTGTTTGTTCGGTCCGGCCCATACTTTTGAATCTAGCCGCGCGGGGGAAGTCAAAGGGGCGATTGTTGAGTCTTTGTTCATTTATTCACTACAAGAAAACAGCGGTTTTGCGACGGAACTTTGCGACGGAAATATTTCTGTCGCAATCTTGCGATGGATTTGCGACGGACTTGCGACGGAAAAAGAAACCATCGCAAATCAGTCGCAAGTTTGCGACGGAATTGCAAGTCAAGAAGAATCCGTCGCAATTCCGTCCCAAATTTGCGACGGAATTGCGATGGATTTGCGGTTACGAGTTTTCGTCGCAAAGTTCTTCGTCGCAAATCCTTCGCAATTTGCGACGGATTTGCGAGGAAAAGTTGGTGGCCGACATGCGGACCGGTTAGGTACGCACGTGCTAATTGAGTTTACCTAACTCATTGCGATGGAATATTTCCGTCGCAAGGCCGTCGCAAGTTCGTCGCAAGTGAGTCGTAATTCCGTCGCAAAGTCGAATCCTTCGCAAATCCGTCGCAAAATATCCATCGCAAATCCCTCGCAAATCCCTCGCAAATCTATAGCAAAAAAATTTTAGAAATCTATAAATAGCGAAACGTTCATCGTTGGAAATCAGAAATCAAAAAAAAAAAAGGGGAAGAGAGGGAAAGAGAGGGAAGAGGAGAAGGAAAAAAAAAAAAAAAAAAGAGGGAAAAAAAAATAAAACACTAAAAAAATGAGTTACGGAATATATGAGTTACGAAGTTGGATGTACAATCAAAGAGATCCAGGGACCGGCGAAGTGAGGAGAGAGTTTTTTGAATGATTACATGGATTCTTTAACCAAGCACAAAACCAACCACAGACAATGCAAACTGGTAAAATATTTTGTCCCTGTGAGAAATGTAGGAACAAAAAATATATCGCTGTTGATACTGCCAAAAAACATGTATTTAATAGAGGATTTGTACCAAACTATTATGTATGGTATTTTCATGGGGAAAATCATTATAATACTACTCACTATGAAGCGGGAAATAGTGGTTCGAGTCAAGGGGTTGAAGAACATAATTATAGCGGTAGCTATGATTATGGTCATCCTGATATATTGGGAAATGATATTGGGTATCAGCAAGGGAATAGGTTTCATGATATGGTTACAGATGCATTTCATGAAACTACACCTGCTCTTGCTGATAATCCTATGGAAGCAATTCTGGAAGAACCCAACATTGAAGCACAAAAGTTTTATGATATGTTAGATGCTGCAAATCAACCACTTTACGATGGGTGTAGAGAGGGACTTTCTAGATTGTCACTAACAGCTAGGATGATGACAAATTAAAGTGAGGATAACAGCAGCGAGAGTAACATGGATAAGTGGGCTGGACTATTTCAAGAGTATATACCGGAAGATAATCTTTCTGCTGGTAATTACTATGAAATACAGAAGTTGGTTGCGGGTCTTGGGTTACCTTATGAAATGATTGATGTCTGCATTGACAATTGCATGATTTTATGGAAAGATGATGATAAGCTGCAGGAATGTCGATTTTGTGGGAAGCCGAGATACAAACCCACTATTGGAAGGGGGCGGGTCCCTTACCAACGTATGTGGTACTTGCCAATCACCGGAAGATTGAAACGGTTATACCAATCGGAAATTATGTCAGCGTCAATGAGATGGCATGCAGAACATTCCACACATCATGGAGAGATAACACATCCCTCAGATGCAAAGGCGTGGAAACACTTTCAAACGGTACATTCAAACTTTACTAATGAGTCCAGGAATGTTTATCTAGGATTATGCACTGACGGATTTAGTCCATTTGGTATGTCAGGGAGACAATATTGGCTATGGCTCGTCATACTGACGCCATATAATCTTCCGTCGACAATGTGAATGCAGCGAGAATTTTTGTTCTTAACTATTTTAGTGCCAGGTCCAAAGCATCCGAAGCGATCCCTAGATGTATTTCTGCAACCTTTGATCGATGAGTTGAAACAACTGTGGTATTCAGGAGTCTGCACATTTGATTACTCGCAGCAACAAAACTTCAACATGCGCGCAGTATTATTGTGGACGATTAGTGACTTTCCAGCGTATGGAATGTTGTCGGGGTGGACTACGCACGGAAGACTATCGTGTCCACACTGTTTGAATAGGGCAGAAGCATTTCAACTGAGGCATGGAAGAAAACTTTGTTGGTTTGATTGTCACCGTCGTTTTCTTCCTATCAATCACAAGTACCGAAAGAACAAGGTTTTATTTACGAAGAATAAAGCTGTCCGCGGTCCCCCTCCGGATTATCTTTCGGGACAGGATTTGCTTGATCAGATCGATTATTATGGTGGTGAGGAAACATGCAAACGTGGGGGCAATTGGCATTGTACTGCAAACATGCCTGACGGATATGGACAAGCACACAACTGGCACAAAAAAAGTATATTCTGGGAACTCCCATATTCGAAGGATCACCTTTTGCGACATAATCTTGACGTTATGCATATCGAGAAGAATTTTTTTGATAACATCATGCATACCATTTTGAATGTCCAAGGAAAAAGTAAAGACAATATGAAATCGAGGCTGGACTTAGCAGATATATGCAAAAGAAGCGAGTTGGAGATTACTAGAGACGGCAAATAGCCAATTCCGAGTTTTCGATTGTCTGCAGATGGGAAGAGAGCTCTATTTGATTGGGTGGCCTCAGATGTCAAATTTCCGGATGGATATGTTTCCAAATTCTCACGATGTATAGAGCGAGGACAAAAACTTTCTGGTATGAAGAGCCATGATTGCCATGTTTTCATGCAGCGACTACTATCGTTTGCATTACAAGAGCTATTGCCGTCTCATGTCCACGAAGCAATTGCTGGTAAACAAGTATTTACATTTCTTTTAATTGAGTTTATGTACATAATTAAATATATATGTTTTATTAATTTGTTTATGGTGTATATTATATTATAGGTATTGGGGCGTTTTTCCGAGATCTTTGCACGCGAACACTGACAGAAGACGAGGTAGAGAAGTTAAAAAAAAACATTGCTCTCTTGTTATGTAATATGGAGAAAATCTTCCCTCCTTCATTCTTCGACGTGATGGAACACCTAACGGTACATTTGCCATATGAGGTGGATCTCGGGGGGCCTGTGCAATTCAGGTGGATGTATCCGTTCGAGCGTTTTATGGGACACTTGAAGGGAAAGGCTAAAAACCTTGCAAAAGTTGAGGGATCCATAGTACAAGGTTCATTGACAGAGGAAACATCTAACTTCGCGTCTTACTATTTTAGTTCAAATGTGAGAACGAGAAGAACCGCTACGAAACGATACAATGATGGAGGCGTTGCACCTGTTTATAGGCATGTTGTCCCCAGCATCTTCAAAGAAATAGGCAGACTTGCTGGAAAGTTGAAGGAAAAATCGTGGGACCATGAAGATTTGAGAGCGGCTCACAATTACATATTGCGTAATCTAGATGAAGTGCACCAATTTGAGAGGTAACTTTGATCATACGTTTATATATATATATTTTTTGTGCAGCATAATTGATAATCTGATCCGCCAAACATACCATGGTTTACAAGAGCATGAGTATGAGTTTTACAAAGAACGTGACTTTGCTGGATGGTTAAAATACTATGTAAGTTCTCTTCAAATTAGTGATATATAAACTAAAACCTAACACTATATATAATTAATGTGTGTAATTGTACCGTTTGTTTTTATATAGGTGAGAGAGGGCTGTCATCCGGAACAAATACCGCTGTGGCTGCATGAGATTGTGAACTCTCCAATAGGAAAGATCACTACAGCACCAATGTACTGTACCCGCGGGTACATTTTCCATACGTACAAGCATGGCATGCGGAATTCGACCGCAAATTATGGTATTCATGTCCCGGGCGAAACAGAATTCTATGGAGTTTTGCAAGAGATCATCGAGGTCACATACCCAGGAATTATCAACTTGAAATGTATTATGTTCAAATGTGATTGGTATGATCCGACACCAGGTCGAGGGGTTCGCAGAAACGAGACGGTAGGTGTCACCGATGTAAATGCAAACCGGAAATTTTCCAAGTTCGAACCCTTCATCCTTGCATCGCAGGCAGAGCAAGTGTGTTTTATTCCTTATCCTCGACTTAGGCAAAGACGGGAGACTTGGTTATTGGTCATAAAGGTCAATCCAAGAGGTTATGTAGTTGGTTTAGACGATGAAGTGGCCATGCAGCATGACAGAGTTGCAGAAGTTTCAAACCCGATGGAATCCACAGAAAATATCATACACGTTGACCCCGAGAACAGAGAAGTTGAAGACGTCGTTGACGATTCAACTGAAGATGGAGAAGCCGATGAATTCGAAGAGTCTGAGACTGATGAAGAAGAACGGGAGCACAATGAAAACTCTTACGTATCTGAAAATGACGATGAAAATGACGATAAACTTGACTCTGATTAACTTTAAGGTTTTTATTTGTATTTTTAAGTTGTTTGTATTTTACATATATTCATGTCACTCCATCGCAAACTTTTTACTTACAAGACTACACAAAAGTCATTTCAGGATAACATTTTTTACCATGCAGATGTCTTGTCTCTGGTTCCCCACGCTGAGCCACTTGATGACGGCGATTTTGAGTTTGTTTTAGCGACCCATGCGTTATCGGCTTCTCTTCTAGATTTGACGTCACCGGGTGGCTTTTCGTTCCAGCCGCCGTCACTGTTGCTTCCGATATCCCCCTGATCGTTCCCGGTACCCCAAGCTGCTGTTTTATCATTTCCCGGTTTGTCATTGGAGTAAGAACCCCAGCTAGACCAGTTTCCGGCAGAGGATGAATCCCGCGTCATCCTTTGTACCCCTTCTTACCCCATGTTGATCCTCTGTCATCCTTTGTACCCCATGTTGATCATGGATCTTCATTCTAGGGGTAAAAAATATGACGGCGCGAATCAACATGGGTTAAGTAGGATGACGGTGGATCTTCTTGAGTTAAGAAAGATGACGGTGGATCTTCTTGGGGTAAGAAGGATGACGGTGGATTCAAATACTATAATCAAACACTAGAAAGCCTTCCACCCATTCATCCTCTGCCGGAAACTGGTCTAGCTGGGGTTCTAAATCCAATAACAAACCGAGAAATGATAACAAAGCAGCTTGGGGAACCGGCAACGATCAGGGGGATATTGGAAACAACAATGACGGTGGTTGGAACGAAAAACCACCCGGGGATGTCAAATCTAGCGGATAATTGCGATGAAATTGCGATGGAAACATAAAAAAAAATTATATCCATCGCAATTCCGTCGCAAGGTTGCGATGGAATTGCGATAGATATAAAAAATTTTATGTTTCCATCGCAATTCCATCGCAACCTTGCGACGGAATTGCGATGCATTGTTTAATTTTTCGGTTGTCATCGCAAAGCCGTCGCAATTTTGCGACGAAATTGCGATGGATTGTTAAATTTTTCGCGTTCCATCGCAATTCCATCGCAATTCCTTCGCAAATTTGCGACGACTTTGCGATGGAAACTCAAGTTTTAGGGTTTAGGGTTTCCTATTTTTCGTATAACAAGGATTTTCGGTAATATAATCTTATTATGTACTGTTTAATTTCACCCTAAAAGCTTTTTACTAAATAAAATATGTTTCTCGTGAACTAGGTACATATCAAGCTCATTGATGCTTACGACGTATATAATATTACAAACGGTTTTGTTGAAACATCGACTATATATATATATATATGTATGAATGTTCAATATCTATATTCATATTCAAATTCATCTACTAATAAGCATATATATTCAATATCTACAACCCTTATTACTCCGTAGTCAAATCAATAAATCCTAAACCCTAAACCTAAGTTTCCATCGCAAATCCATCGCAATTTTGCGACATAATTGCGATGGAATGGGGCATTTCCGTCGCAATTTTTAGGGTTTCCAACATTAATTCCCTCGCAAATCCATCGCAACGTTGCGATAGATTTGCGACGGAAATGCCCCATTCCATAGTAATTCCGTCGCAACTTTTAGGGTTTTCAACATTAATTCCGTCACGATTCTTTCGCAACTTTGCGATGGAATTGCGACGGAATTTAATTTCTATATATCTGAGTTCTCGGGTTTGAGCGAAGCTCAAACCGACCCCTCCGACCACCGCCGCCGACGGATTTCTTCTCTCTTCTTCTTTCGCGACCGGTCGTCCAGCCATCCGCCGCCGCCGCTCTTCTTCTTCTTCTCACCCCGACGCCGCCGCCTCTCTTCTTCTTCTTCTCACCCCGACGCCGCCGCCGCTCTTCTTCTTCTTCTCACCCCAATGCCGCCGCCGATCTGCTTCTTCTTCTCACCCCGACGCCGCCGCCGCTTTGCTTCTTCTTCTCACCCTGACGCCGCCGCCGCTCTTCTTCTTCTTCTCACCCCGACGCCGCCGCCGCTCTGCTTCTTCTTCTCACCCCGACGCCGCCGCCGCTCTTTTTCTCACCCCGACGCCGCCGCCGCTCGTCTTCTCACCCCGACGCCGTACGCCGCTTCTCATCCTGCCGGCGTCCCCACATCCGACATTGGTAATTTTTCTCTTTTTTCCTGATTTTGCTAGATGATTAGAGCAATTTAGATTGAAAAAATTTAGTATTCAATCGAAATTTTTAGATTTTGTTAGATAATTAAATCGAAATTTTTAGAATTGTTAGATAATTAAATCGAAATTTGCAGGAATTGTTAGATAATTAAATCGAAATTTTTAGAGTTAGTAATGATATATTATGATTGTTGAATTTGTTAAGATTGTTGAGTTTTTACAAATGAAATAAAATCTAATTAAATCATTACAAAACTTTGAAATGATTTTGATTTCGTTAGATAACTAAATCTAAATTTTTGGAATTGTTTGATAATTAAATCGAAATTTTTAGTTTCTAGAATTTAATTTGTTCATGTGATTAGATTAATTTTAGAATTGTTTTAATTTCTAGAAACTAAAAATGTACAATTATTATTGTTACTTTTAATTTTAGTTTTTTAATTTATTGCAGATGGAGCAACAAAACACTTACCAGGAGTTCCTGAGTCAGGGAGGATCCGGGGGCCGTGCTGGTTCCGGGGGTTCCCGTGGTGGTCGTTCCGTTCCCGTGAGGAGTCACAGGCACCCTGCTAGTAGTTCCCATGGTTCTACGGGACGGGAGCAGCAGAAGCGGGTACGGTCTCGGTCTCCTTCCCCACCTCGTCAGGCAGCCGCAATTGAGGCCGCGGTTAAGTCCGCTCGAGGGAAGAGCAAAAATTCTAAACATCGATCCGGCCGAACTTCTTACGTAGCCCGCGGCCGAATGCTTGTAAGTTTTTTTCTAATTATTTTTTAACAGTATTTTTTGTTTCATTTATAATTCTTATCATTTTTATGAAATCAAAAATTATTTTATAGGCCGAGGAACATGGGGAATCAGAGACGGATTTGCTGGCAGTTCTCGTGTATGCCAAACGGAATCCGGATGGCACTTTCCTGGATGACGATTCTGAGGAGCTCTACAACGACGTTAACTCAAAACTACAAGAGTTGACTCAGAATGATGATCCCGAGAGCGTCGCTTCTGGTTCCTCCGTGGCCGTGAAGAACAAGGTTTTTCTTTAGGTAAATTTGTATCATTTTTTTAGTTTAAATTATTTTTATTCTTATGTATATTGTTGGCTTCTTAATTTCAATGTTTTTTTGGTTTTTCAGTCCGCTCCCCGTAGAAAGGGGAAGATTTGGGGGGTTGGTTCTCTTCAATCCCAAATCAATCTTGGGAGCGGTTATGTTTGCGGTTCCGCTTCGAGTCGGTTCCCGCATCCCAACGAGGTTGCTGTGTTGAAGGAGGAATTGACTGCAACAAAGACAGAGTTGACTACAACAAAGACGAAGAGATCTTCGACTACTTGGGCAACTCGGATCCGAAGCTCAAGGAGATTATGAGCCGTTTGGGTCAAAACCAGCAGCAAACCGAGGGCGGAACCAGCGGAACCGGCGGATCGGATCAGGACGGACGCAGTGGACCATCCGTCGATTTTTAGTTTTCGTTTTATTGTTTTTTGTGTTATTTATGAATATTTTTGTTTAATGATATTTGAATTAAAATTTAATTTAATTTAATTAGTTGATTTTCAATATTTTATTTTATTTATTTATTAAAAAAAATTAAAAAACCAATTTAATAATTAAAAAAATTAAAAACTTGCGACGGAATTGATTCCGTCGCAAGTTTGCGATGGATAGTTTGAGTCGCAAGTTTGCGACGGATAGTTTGAGTCACTAGGCACTAACATGACAATCTAATAAATATCAGAACTTGGTACAATCACATGTGCAAAACCACTACCAAACTAAATTTAGTGTGTCAGACTCACTTAACTTGTTGCCAATAACATCTTCACCACTAACGGTTTGGATAAGATCTAGACATTTCGATAAACATTAGAATTCTAATCCGTGTATTAGACAAAGTCATAAATGGTAGACAGTGCCCAACATGGGTTATCAACTCATTCGACTTGTCACTGTTAGAAACATTTTTATAAATGTTCTAATTTTTGGTAATATATTTTTTCTTCTTCTTTGATTCAATTTGCTTACACACCCAAACCTGAACCATCATACCAAAATTCATTAGAAATATATCTAATATATATTAAGCAATTTAATCACCTTGCAATAAATAACTAAATTAAAATTCCAGAATTAATAAATTCAGAATTTCACAATTTAATTAAATGCTAGGACAACAATTTAATACAATTTAAACCAATAGAATAAACTGCATAAATTAATTAATTAAACAATTCTAGCAATAACACCAAGAAACTTTTCGATTCTTTTGCTGCATATTAATTAAGTGCAAAACCAATACTAATGCATCAAAACAACGTCTACGACAAATTAAAAAGACGTTTTCTATAAGTTAATAACAAAAGTTATACTTCCATGCAATATTCAACGACAGAGTTATTCGCAAGGATAGAACCAACTATCGAGTCAAGATGCAAGGAAGGGATCTTTGGTTTTTTCTCCCGACCCTAATCCTCTCTGATCTCTGATCTCTTCACAGTCGATTTTCTCGATGTCGGAGGCTCTGTGAAACACCCTAACCCGGATTTTCATTTAGCCGTTCTATACTCAGTCAAATTTCAGTCCGAAATTTAACTTAACAATTTCAGCGCTTTGAGGTTCGATCATGACAAGTCATTTTAATGCATAAATAGATTAAACAGAACATTGAATTTACATTAGGTTCAGCAGAAATCTTGAAATAACAATCGGTTCCAGTCACAATGAAGGTTCGCTATAAGCTATTACATTGTCAAACTAAACCGAGTCTACCCAGCAACCTAACATCCTTTCCTTCCTGCCTTGTCCCGCGGTCAAGCATCATCCGTACCACAATCAGACTCAAGACCTGCATCCATAAAAAGGAGGCATAAGCAACATGAATTGCTTAGTGAGAGCGGTCATCCCGTTCCACTTAGCCACAGTACATAAATCGCATTCAAACATTCAATTCACATATACAGGCATTGCTATCGACAGGCACTTGGCATGCGTGAATATTCAAGGCAAGGTCGATCATACTATCGGCCTCATGAATCATTCACCACCCAAGCCATACACATCGTTATAACGTCCATATTACACTTTCCTTTATTACACATTCTTTACAACGATAAGCAATCAGTCCAGTCAGTCAAGCAATCACAATTTCAGGGAACCTATGCATGAAACAATCCAAATACAGTAACTAACAGTCACGCACTCACCTTTGCCTATTTCGAACGGTGGAAATGGTTTTCAGTAACAGAATATCGACCACAGTCGATGATCTAACGGTCGCAGTAACAAACGGCCGATCGCAGACTACGCTTCTCGACCCGAATGCTCCAACTCATGATCAAGTATCGATTCCCCTCGATCGAACTTCCTTCCTCTCGATTGAAACTCACATAAACACTCTTTCTATCGAACAGATCTCTTTTCTATCGGTGAAATCTCTCTTTCGAACGATAATCGCTTTCTCTCTCGATCGGTTTCTGGTTTCTCTCGACTACGTTATGATCAGAAATGATCCTTCTCGCGGTATAAGTCCAGTAACCGCTCCATAACCGTCGAATTACTAAAACGCGCGCGTTTGATCGATCCAGTAACCGTTCCCACTCGTTTTGATCGTATCGCTATTATTTCCAGTCGATAACCATTCCCGCCAAAAGACTTAGGCGTATTTTCATCGATTGGATTGACATTTCCTTCGATAGGAATCGACCATAGTATAATTTCATTCGATCGATATTAATTACATTCTGACCGGTAACCGTCATGTTCGATCACCGACCACTTTAAACGACCAAGTTCCATTTTGACCGTATAAAGTTCGATTTGCTCGACTGGAGCTCGACTGCTCCGATCAGCTAAATGATCCAGCTCGATCACTGTCCAGACTCTCGACCACGCAGCTAAACCAGCTCAACTACCTCGACCATCCGGTCGGTCCAATTCAAACTCTCGATACATTCGGATTCAGTCAACTTTTCTTCGACCAACTTCCATTCTGATCCATTTTCTCGACTGTCCGATCGATCAAAAATATAATTATGGATCGCGGGTGTTACAAATCTCCCCCACTAACTTAGATTCGTCCTCGAATCTTTGCCTTTCCCTGACTTATCCGAACACTTAGGGTGTTTCTCAAACCACTTAGAAAACTTTTCTTCCATTCTTGTTTCTGGTTCCCATGTTATCTCTTCTTCGCCTTCACAATCCCATACGACCTAAATCATCTTTACTTTCTTTCGACCAACTGCCTTAACCCTTCTCCCGATTATCCGAACCGGCCTTCCTTCCACTGTCAGATTCTCTTGTAAATCTGCAGGCGGTTCAGCCACTACATTCTCCCCATTCGTCACACACTTCCTTAGCAAGGATACATGAAAGACAGGATGAAATGCTACTAAGGCCGGTGGCAATTCCAGTTTGTAAGCAACAACTCCGATCCTTTCAAGAATCTTATACGGTCCCATGTACCTTGGTTTCAACTTCCTAGTCGCAGCAGCTCGATCTTTACCCTTAAACGTGATCAGCCTGACATAGACCAAATCCCCAACTTGGAATTCCAACTCTCTGCGATGCTTATCCGCATAATTCTTTTGTCTATCTTGAGCCTCTTTCATCTTAAGCTTCAAAACTCGAATCCTTTCTGTTGTCTCTTCAACAAAGTCTCGACCAAACAGACTCCGCTCCCCCACTTGGGTCCAACATAGAGGTGTTCGGCACGGTCGGCCATACAATGCCTCATACGGTGACATTCCAATGCTCGCTTGGTAACTGTTGTTGTAGGAAAACTCGGCCAAAGGCAAGTAATCCTTCCACTTACCGCCCCAATCCAGAACACAAGCTCTCAGCAGATCCTCAAGTGTTTTGATTGTTCTTTCCGACTGTCCATCCGTCTGAGGATGACACACTGTGCTCATGTGTACCTTGGTACCAAACTGCTTCTGAAGTGCTTTCCAGAAGGCCGACAAAAATCTAGAATTCCGATCATAAACTATACTCGCCGGTACACCATGCAACTTAACAATCTCCTCAACATAAAACTTTGCCAGTCCCTCAGCCTTATCATGCTTGTTAATTGCTAGGAAATGTGCGGACTTAGTCAGTCTGTCAACTATCACCCAAATCGAATCCATCTTCCCGCACATAGGCAATCCAGTCACAAAGTCCATTGTGATCATGTCCCATTTCCATTATGGGATCGGTAAACTTTGTAGCAAATTGCACGACACTTGATGTTCCGACTTAACCATCTGACATGTTTGACACCCGGCTATCCACTTAGCCACATCCCGTTTCATCCCAACCCAATGATAGTACCGTTTGAGATCACGGTACATCTTGGTCGACCCCGGATAAATAGAAAACTTAGAATGATGAGCTTCCTTAAGAATCTCTTCACGCAGATCCTTATCATTCGGTACACACACTCGACCATTCACCATTACGGTCCCATTCTTTGAAGTCTCATACTCGGTGTTCTCATTCTTTGATGCCTTGGTCAAATTCTCATCCATTTCCTGAGCTAACCGAACTCTAGTAAGCAAATCTGCTTGATCCGCTGCACCAAGTCCCAACAGTTCCACTTCGTCCGTCAGTGCAGCCAGTCGTAAGGTGCCAATCATCTCAACCAGCTCTCCCATATCCTTGTCCGAATCAACAGCCACTCTTTTCCGGCTTAAGGCATCAACAACCAAGTTTGCCTTTCCCGGATGATAAGCGATCTCTACATCAAAGTCAGATATCGATTCCATCCATCTCTGCTGTCTCATGTTCAATCCCGGTTGAGTGAAAATGTACTTTAAACTCTTATGATCCGTGAAGACTTGGACCTTTGCTCCATAAAAGTAAGGTCTCCAAATATTCAATGCAAACACCACAACACCCATTTCTAGATCATGAGTCGGATAATTGCATTCATGCTTCCTCAGCTGTCTCGATGCATAAGCGATCACACTTCCCTGTTGCATCAGAACGCATCCCAGTCCAGTCTTAGATGCATCCGTAAAAACCACATAAGGCTCATCAGGCTTCGGTAGTGCCAAAACCGGAGTACTTGTAAGCATTTCCTTTAGCTTAACAAAACTCTTCTCACAGTCAGCTGTCCGCACGAATTGAGTGTCCTTCCCAATTTATGTAGTTGTGATCGCGGCCAGATATGCTTCACAGCCTTTCTCAATCATCCGCTCCGCTTGGATCGCCGAGATGATCAATCTCCCCGCCATCGGTCTAACTCCTTGATAACTCAGCTTTCCATTGCTGGTTTCAAACCACACTCTTCCCCGATGACAGTCTATATGTGCCTTATGCTTCCAAGGCCAATCCATCCCAAGGATCACGTCATAAGACTTCACCGCACATACCATCAAGTCGGCTGGCATGTTCACCTCAGCATTGCGATTATTCGCAGCACTGTTCCCAGAGTTCTCACCAGTCTCGGCCACATTCCTTTTAGAGTTACGAGAACTCTTAGCCTCTGCAATTGTACAGTTGATAAGTTAGCCGCACGGCTAACTTAATTACTCAAACAATCAATCAGACTTACCGCGAGACATTAGGCCTTGGAAGGATGGTTTACCCACTAACCCACTTATGCTAAAAGACTGTCCTAGAACCGACCGCGCTCTGATACCAACTTGAAACACCCTAACCCGGATTTTCATTTAGCCGTTCTATACTCAGTCAAATTTCAGTCCGAATTTTAACTTAACAATTTCAGCGCTTTGAGGTTCGATCATGACAAGCCATTTTAATGCATAAATAGATTAAACATAACATTCAATTTACATTAGGTTCAGCAGAAATCTTGAAATAACAATCGGTTCCAGTCACAATGAAGGTTCGCTA
The DNA here is from genome assembly GCA_026724425.1 of Erythrophleum ivorense. Classification (NCBI taxonomy): domain Eukaryota; kingdom Viridiplantae; phylum Streptophyta; class Magnoliopsida; order Fabales; family Fabaceae; genus Erythrophleum; species Erythrophleum ivorense. The sequence continues at coordinate 7,505,288 of JAIUCV010000066.1, read as the reverse complement.
TAAGCTATTACATTGTCAAACTAAACCGAGTCTACCCAGCAACCTAACATCCTTTCCTTCCTGCCTTGTCCCGCGGTCAAGCATCATCCGTACCACAATCAAACTCAAGACCTGCATCCATAAAAAGGAGGCATAAGCAACATGAATTGCTTAGTGAGAGCGGTCATCCCGTTCCACTTAGCCACAGTACATAAATCGCATTCAAACATTCAATTCACATATACAGGCATTGCTATCGACAGGCACTTGGCATGCGTGAATATTCAAGGCAAGGTCGATCACACTATCGGCCACATGAATCATTCACCACCCAAGCCATACACATCGTTATAACGTCCATATTACACTTTCCTTTATTACACATTCTTCATAACGATTAGCAATCAGTCCAGTCAGTCAAGCAATCACAATGTCAGTGAACCTATGCATGAAACAATCCAAATACAGTAACTAAGGTGTAGATTGGTTCACCCGCTGCCACCCGCAAACGCAGCTTTTGTGGGTTGTAACGGTTGTTGGCGTTTGACTACAATCACCGCAAACACTTTCTACAACTTCAAAACGTTCAAAACCGCTGCAGATCCCTTAAAATCAAAAGCTCCTTTCCAGCAGCGTTTGCGGTTGCTGGCGGTTGCGGGTGAAAAGTTTTTAAAAAAATTTAAAAATAAATACAAATTTCTTTAAAATCAGCATATATATTATTAAAATTTAATATTTGGATATTATATTTACAATATGAATAAATAAATTTGACATTTCTTTAGTAAATATTCATTAAAAATATATATTACTTTTATAAATATATAAGTTATATAATTAGAACATATCATTAAAATTATCTTGATAAATGTTCTCTTCATACTAATACATATATATCTAACATAAAATTATAATATAAACTTAGTTTTTATATTAAATATGTATATTTTTAATGAAATCGAATCTTTCATCTAAATAATAGAAATTAAAAGATAAATGTAAATATTATACATATATTATTTTTTATAAAATTTATTATTAATTATATTGAACTTTAATTTTATAATTGTTCAATATAATATAATTTTGATATTTTATAATTATATAATGTGTTTATATTGTTAATTTATTGATTAACCGTTATTGCACCCGCAAGTCAACCAGTCATAAGTATCCCGCAAACGCATCTATTTTCAACCGCTATACCAGTCGTACAAACCACTTAATAACGCTCTTAACTGCAATCGCCCGCTTCAGCAAACTCTCGCAACTGCAACCGCAACCGCAGCGTTTAAACCAGTCAAGCCCTAATAGTCATGCACTCACCTTTGCCTATTTCGAACGGTGGAAATGGTTTTCAGTAACAGAATATCGACCACAGTCGATGATCTAGCGGTCGCAGTAACAAACGGCCGATCGCAGACTACGCTTCTCGACCCGAATGCTCCAACTCATGATCCAAGTATCGATCCCCCTCGATCGAACTTCCTTCCTCTCGATTGAAACTCACTTAAACACTCTTTCTATCGAACAGATCTTTTTTCTATCGGTGAAATGTCTCTTTCGAACGATAATCGCTTTCTCTCTCGATCGGTTTCTAGTTTTTTCTCGACTGCGTTATGATCAGAAATGATCCTTCTCGCGGTATAAGTCCAGTAACCGCTCCATAACCGTCGAATTACTAAAACGCGCGCGTTTGACCGATCCAGTAACCGTTCCCGCTCGTTTTGATCGTATCGCTATTATTTCCAGTCGATAATCGTTCCCACCAAAAGACTTAGGCGTATTTTCATCGATCGGATTGACATTTCCTTCGATAGGAATCGACCATAGTATAATTTCATTCGACCGATATTAATTACATTCTGACCGGTAACCGTCCTGTCCGATCACCGACCACTTTAAACGACCAAATTCCATTTTGACCGTATAAAGTTCGATTTGCTCGACTAGAGCTCGACTGCTCCGATCAGCTAACTGATCCAGCTCGATCACTGTCCAGACTCTCGACCACGCAGCTAAACCAGCTCAACTACCTTGACCATCATGTCGGTCCAATTCAAACTCTCGATACATTCGGATTCAATCAACTTTTCTTCGACCAACTTCCATTCCCGATCCATTTTCTCGACTGTCCGATCGATCAAAAATATAATTATGGATCGCGGGTGTTACACTCTGCCTCATCCTCCTATTCCTCCCGACCCTAATCCTCTGAATTCAGCTGAAGTGGAAATGTTGGATTCCCCAATTTCTTATGTTCATCGTTCTCCAGCTGGAGCAATCCCTTCACCTTCGAATGCATCTGGTTCTTTGGGGCCAGATTCTGGTTTTAATTGGGCTAAGAATCTTAGCTCTACTGGTAAAATTCCTGAATCTAGCATTCCGGTGACGATCTCGGATTCAGGGATTCCTGAATCTTAGCTCGAGTCAAGGTTTCCAATGCGGTTTTTGAGCGCGGTGCCAAGCTTCATAGTGCTTACATTGTCGGCATCTTTTATGGGAACCCTCCTTCTTACGGCAAAATCTGGGGTGTTCTCAATTATCTCTGGGGTAAGGACAAGCGAGTCTCAATTCATAACCTGACAAAGAATGCATTCCTCTTTCAAATTCCTTTTCCATCTCTACGGAAGAAGATATTACAGCATGAGATGTGGCGAGTTGGGAATTCTCCTTTCTTTGTCACGGAATGGCGATCGGAATTTAGTTTAAATCCACCCTCTCTTGACCGAGCTCCGGTTTGGGCTTCAATCCATGGTATTCCTTTTGATCTGATTACTCCGAAAGGCCTGGGTATTGTTTGCCGTCCTTTGGGGAAAGCAGTGGATTTCAAACCTTTTAAGAGCATCTCCTCTGCTGATGTTAAGATCATCGTTGATCTTACAAAACCTTTACCGTCTGAGGTGGAACCAGAACGGGATGATGGTAAAATCTTAATCCTTTCAGTTCTCTATCCTTGGCTCCCCCCCCCCCCCCCCCCTGTTCTCTTTGTGGTGAGGTTGGCCATAAGGAAGCTCTTTGTCCTCGGGTTTATGGCCCGGAAAATAAACCTCATAAGCTTCCAAAGAATGTGCATGCTAAAGATTTACCTAAGGCTCACCCAATGGCTGAGTCTCAAGAAGTGCATAAGGAGAAAGCGCCTCAAAAAGAGAACAAATCAGTTTGGAAGCCTGTGGCTACTCACTCTGCTTCCTCGTCGGCTCTAGTAGGACAAAGTTTAGATCCTCAAGTAACATCGTCCCTTGCTATTACACCTGTTGCAGGCTCTTCGTCCGCTCCGGATGTTATGTCAAATGTCCCACCTCCGGGTCTTTCTCATGCTGCTAAAGGTTCACCTGAAAAGGTTTCTCTGGAGTTGGTTGTTGTAGATCAGTCCTTTACTCCGGCTCAAAAAACATTTCAACATAAGGCCCTAAGAAAGTCTTCTTCTACACCCCCCACAGAATTCAAACTCTTTTGACGTTCTCCAAGATGATAGTCTGGCTTTGATTATTCCCGAGACCTCCCCTAAGGGTGCTACTGCGGTACTCCCTAATTCGGGTCCGAAGAAGAAAAGGAAGGTTAACTCTTCTTCCTTGATATTTTCGCGTGATGATCCCCCTATTATTGGGGAGAGGCATCATAACCCTTAATCCTTTTAGATGTCAGATATATTTTTTTTGGAACGTGCGAGGTTTGAATGAAGTTTATAAGCATCGCCCTCTCAGAAACTGGATGTACAGTAAATGAGTTTCTTTTGGTGCGCTTCTTGAGACGCATGTTGGAGAAGCAAATATAAACCATATCTTATCAGCCATAGGCCCTCAGTGGTCTCTAATTTCTAATTATGAATTTTCGGAGTTAGGCAGGATTTGGATAATCTATAAGGATCCTGTTGGAGTTCGTGTCCTTTTCAAAGATCAGCAATCCATAACTTGTGAAGTCAATATGGAGAATGAAGTCTCTTTCATTTACATGGCAGTGCCAGTGTATGCTTCCAATGTGGAGGAGGAGAGGAAGTTTATGTGGGATTCTCTGAAAGATACTTATGTATCCTTTCACTTGTCACAGAGAGCTTGGCTTGTTAATGGGGATTTTAATGAAATCACTTCCCCTTCTGAGACCTCCAATCCCAATATCCAAAGGACAACTCGAGGTATGCGGGCTTTCAAGGCGTGTTTATCAGTTTCAGGGCTATTTAATCTTCCTTTTTATGGCCCCCGGTTTACCCGGTCCAATCATCGTTCTGAGGATCCAATTGCTAAAAAGCTTGATCGGTGTCTTGTAAATGGTCCTTGGCTTCTTTTCTACCCGGCTAGTCATTGCTCTTTTGAACCTCCAGAGTTTTCCGATCATTCACCTTGTCATATTCGGCTCGTTAGTCCCCCTCCATCTTTTGGTTCAAGACCTTTCAGGTTTTTTAACCTCCTGATCAAGCACCATCGGTTTATTGAGACTGTTCAGTTTGCTTGGAATGAGGCAGGAGGTACCGCTGAAACTCTTAGAGATCTCTGTTTTAAACTGAAGCAGATGAAACGGCCTCTTAAAACTTTGCTCAAGGAAAATTTTAGTGATATTGAAAGAAGAGTATCGGAAGCCTCTTCAATGCTTTCATCTCTTCAGTTGAATTCCTTAAATGATCCTTCTGTGGCCAACCTCCGGTTGGAATCTCAAGCAAGGGATGTCTGGTTAGGACTTCGAGCAGCTGAAGAGAGTTTTTTCAGGCAGCGGTCTCGGATCAAATGGTTAGGTGAAGGTGATCTTAATACCCACTTTTTTCACTCGGTCACTACTGCTCGAAATGCAAATAATGCAATCAACCAGCTTCTTAGAGCCGATGGTACGAAAACTTCTTCTCTTCAAGAAGTTCATGAGCTTGCTGTTGCTCATTATACGTCTTTCCTAACGACTATCCGACGTGTTCACTGCCCATATCTCTCTCGGTTTTTGGAGTCCTTGGCGGCTAGTACATGTTCTACCATTCAACAGGGATTTTTGTCTCTTCCTTTTAACCAGGAAATGGTTAGGACATGCTTGTTCAAGATGCCGCTCAACAAGACGTCGGGGCCAGATGGTTTTCCTGCCGAATTTTTTAAAGCTTATTGGGATATCTTGGGTTCTGAGCTGGTAGCTTCTGTTCTCCATTTCTTTGAATCCAGCTTTCTTCCTACTTTATTGAACTCTACAACTCTGATCCTGATTCCTAAAAGACCAGGAGCGGAAGAACTCAAAGATTTTCGACCCATTGCCTGCCTCAACACCCTTTACAATATTATTTCAAAGCTTCTGACGGAGAGGCTAAAAGTAATCTTACCAAGTCTCATTCTCCCTAACCAGACAGCTTTTGTCAAAGACCGCCTTCTTATGGAGAATGTTCTTTTAGCTTCTGAGATTGTGCAGGGCTATCATCGTGATGGTATTGAAAGTAGGATTACTCTTAAGGTGGACATTTCTAAAGCTTTCGATTCCGTACGATGGGATTTTCTCCTGAGCATTCTCCAGGCTTATAAATTCCCTTCCTGCTTTATTAAATGGATCAAATGTTGTGTGTGCTCACCTTTGTTTTCCTTGAGTATTAATGGAGTTACCTCTGGGTACTTCAAGGGTAAGACAGGGTTAAGACAGGGTGACCCTTTATCGCCTATTCTTTTTGTCTTAATCATGAATGTCTTATCTCATATGCTCAACAAGGTGGCAGCGGAAGGATCGTTTGGTTATCATCCAGGATGTGAGGATCTTCAGCTGACTCATCTTTGTTTTGCGGATGATTTACTCATCTTCTTGGAGGGATCAGAGCGCTCTTTGAGGGGAGTTCTTTCAGTCCTTTCTACTTTTGAAAGGATGTCAGGCCTTGGAATTAATATTCAAAAGACTTCCATGTTTTGTCAAGGTCTACATGCTACTGCGCTTGTCAGGATTCATTCTCTATTTAACTTGACGCTGATGTGTGTGGGATATGCAAGTAATAAATAACCCTAAAACAAACCGTGAGTTGCAAGTGCACAACAGACAATTGTAGTATTTAGGGGTCGAACCACTGAGGATTGCGGAATGTACACTTCAAGATCATGAGATGCAAACTAAGCTAGATCGACAATATGAAAAAGGGGTTTGTGTTTTTTTGGTTTTTGTAAAACATAAAGATATTAACAATGCAAAACATAAAGAAAAAGATAAATATTGTTGAAAGGAACCATTCGCAAAGGCATGTGCCAAATCGATTGAAAAGATTGTTAAATCCGATTCATGAACTCAAAACACTAATGAAGGATTTTCCCACTTTCGTGGCTCCAATCCCCTATGTCTCTTAAACCAATGGGCTCAGCTTTCGCATGGTCATTGTAGAGTGATACATGCATTACGGTTAGGTAATGATTGTTCACAAAACTTCTTAGGTCTACTTTCATAGCCTAAAACGATTTGCCCATCGAATATTAGATCCGGAGATATAACAAGCTTTTGGAGAGTATATCAACCTTAGATCAAGTCGCTAGTTGATCATCTCTAGCAACAAGCATTAGGTTTAAATAAAGATGGAGAACCACAAGGTTTCCCCTTTATTTAACAACCGAATACCGAAGGCAATTATGTCATGTCCTCATTGAATGATCCATAATTCAACAATAGATCTAAGAGATAGAACGAGTCTCATGATTCCACTGAAAAGAGGCGGAGGGATAGAGATCAAACCGTGGCTCCTTCATGGAGAGAAACCTCTACTCATAGATGTATGCAAAACTTAAAGAAACATGTAAATATTTACAATGGGAAGAAAAGAAAAGGGAAGAGAGGAGACCACCCAAGTGGCTCCGAAATTTATTAAGAGATTCAAGGAATTGTAGGATGATTGATACAAGAGGCTAAAAGCAAGTATATATAGGTGAGAGGAGGCTAGGTCGGCTGAGTTAATGCGTGGGCGAGAGGAGGAAAGTTTCCATTTCTTCTTCTCCTTTGAGCTTGCTCACCAAGTCTTGATAGAGGCGCGGCCGCCGCCTCCAAATCACGTGTAAGGATGTGGGCTTGAGTCCTGATGAAGTTTAGGCTTGGCCCGGAGTGGTCCCGGTCCATTTCGCTCATCCAAGCTCCATGGGCTTCACTTACTCGCCAGACGGACATGTCTTGTTAGAAAAATCTCCTAGGCTGCATTCCTACTCCAAATGGCCCAATTCCACTTCGCCGCAACGCATGACTCATTTATCTATCTTTCCATATAAAGATCTCATGATTTGGACGTCGGAAAGCCCCTTTTCCGCGGTCATCTTTCGGATGCTTCGATCCTGTCCGAATGCGGAATTTGGACTTTTGGAGTTTTATTGAAGCTCTTGACTTGGAAACTTGTATGGATCATTGTTTGAAGTTCTTTTGCTCCATTTTGCCTCCTTTTTTCCATTTTGACCTGTTGGTACCTCAAAACCACAATATACAAGAAAACTACCTCTTGGACGCAAAAACCTTATTATTTATGTTAAAAAAGATATTAAAAACCATAGTAAAAACATGTAAAATATGGATATATCAACTCCCCCAGACTTAACCTTTTGCTTGTCCTCAAGCAAACTAAGCATGAAAGAGAGGTTTGAAAACATGAGAACTCTCAAATCTTTTGGAAATCCAAGTAGACCTTTATCTTAGTAATCCACATAAAACAGCAATGGCATTGAGAATTAAGAACAAAGAAGTACATACCATGAGCTTTGCAATCATCCCAAAGCAATCCACTTCTCTTTAGGCCATCCAAATTCGCCACCTTCGACTCCTTTAATTTCTAAAGGTGTGGTCTCAACTAGGGAATATCGATCAAAGGGGTTATAGACTCTTACCCATCCTCTTTTTATAAAACACATGTCTTGGCTCTTGTTTCACCTCTCTCTCTTCTCACTACTTAAGTCGATTCATCCCTTTTTTAGGGTAGCAAGGTATTTTTTTTATTCAACTTCTTCTCCTCTTTGTGGAGGTTTTTGATGGATCTTCCATAGACGCGAGTATTGATGGTTGTAGCCACCTAATCCCCGGTTACTTGGATCAAAAGGTCTTCCATAGACGCGAGTATTGATGGTGGTTGCCACCTAATCCCCGGTTACTTGGACCTTGGTGCTTTTTCTTAAGTTTGAAGGGAAGAGAGAGGGGAAACCGAACTCACATAGACTTTCACTATTTGGTGAGGATGAGGAGTCGTGCCCTTTGTAAAACCAAGCCCCTAGCCGAGAAGGTTAAGTTCATTAAGGTGCGGAGTCAAAGATGGATCCTTCTTATGCTCTTAGAGATGTGGATGTTTCTGGTAGATCAATCCAGTCATGGTGCACATATGATGAAGTGTACTGCCAATAACTGATCAATGGTCACTTAACTATAGGCACAACAATGGTTAGGTCCAAGATAAGGTCATAATTCTCGACAAAAATTTTGACTCAATAAAAACAACTCAATAAAATGAAAACAATGCAAAACAAAAATCCCAAAATGAACAAACTTATTAGTATAATCCCCCCAGACTTAACTTGCACCGTCCCGGTGTAAGAAAAATCAGATTAAGAGAGGCAAAATGTGAGATAAAATGGAAAAGGGAAAGGTTAGGATGATGTTACCAAGTGTTGACCAGTTGTGATGAAGATCAGGGTCAGATAACGGATTGGGGCTCCTCTGTAGGCATGATTGGTCAGTGAATTTTGAATTTCCTGGTCTGATTCTCGCCGGTTGGCGTTTTGGTCGAGTTGGGCTCATTTGGTCGACCCGAGAAGAGTGCCATGAACCACAGCTCAAACCGTGAAGATTTTACTGACCCATATTGAAATTGCATCGACCAACCTCATGTTTTAGGAACACTGGTGAAGTTTGGGGTCAAACGAACGAGCGGTTTGGCAGATTCTTCATTTGGTGGTCCATTCGGTCGACCGGATGATAGTGCAATAGACCACAGATCGAATGATGAAGAATTCTCTGACCTATCTTCAAATTCCATCGACCAACCCCATATTTTATGACCACTGGTGAAGTTGGAGGTCAAACGAACGGGTGGATTGAGAGTTCCTTCACAAAGTGGTCAATTAGGCTCCGGGAAGAGTTTTCTTGACTTCTTTGTGATGGGCTCGTTCGTTCCTTGATTTTCTTCTGGAATAATGATTTTGAAGCTTTAAGGATCCATCTCCAGCTGGTGGTGTCTCCATGCCGTGATGTCAGTTTTGCCGGCCTTTGGGTGCACCGCTATCGACCGGATGAGATATCTTTGCATATCTCCTGATCCGTCAACATTCCTCCGTCCTATCTTTTGGATTTGCCGACCAACATGGTGTTGTGTAGCCGCCTGTGAAGTTTGGTGGACATCGGTCACGTGGTTTGGGAGATGGTTGATGTTTGTCCTCCTTTGCGCCCGTTTGGCCGAGAGAATCTCGCCGGATTGGATATCTTGAAATCTACTCGACCGTTTAGTGATTTTCTTCGACCGAAGTGATTCTTGTATCCTCCATTATCATTTCCAGGTCATACCCACCTTGTTTCTTGTGCCTTGTTGTGATCCTCCATTGAAACCGCCTTTAAACCGCCATATGGATTGTAGTTTTGGTCGGTTACAGCATCTCTCCTTTGTGTCCTTCCTGTCAAAGATTGAAGTCCTTGCAAAATACTTGAAACCACTGTTAAGTCCAGTCTTAGATTGAGATCTCCAAGTAACCAACTTGAAGTTCACAATCTAAGAGAATATGGTATAAACTATAAAAACATGTTGGGTCTTGGTTAGGGATCCCAAAGTTCTGATATAGTTTATCATTAGTGAAATCAATGCAGAATTGGAGTTTGACAAGTTAAGATTCATTCTCATTCATTAACCATCAATATTAAGCAATTTAAACCTTTAAATGTAACTAATGAAGTTCAAGGTTCAAATGCTTATCAAGTGAGGATCAAAGATGGTTTTTAATGAATGCATGAGGAGAATTTACTTACCTTGATTGGAGATTTCCCCTTCTACAAGGGTGGGAACAAAGGGTGGGTCACTTTCTTGTTTTGGTCTCCTTTTGGTTCTTCATCCTAAAAACATTTTTTTTTTTTGTATTTTTATGCAATTTTTAAAATTCCTGAAAAATAAAACTAAGTAGTTATGCATGCAATAATGATGTGAAAATTTAAAATGAAAATAAAAACCATGTGGGTTGCCTCCCACAAAGCGCTTTGTTTTAAGTCATTTAGCTTGACTCCTTTTTTTTTTTTTTTTTTAGGTGCGGGGAAGATCAACTAAAGGGTTTGGGATCCCTTTAGCTTCTCCATTCTCTGGTTCAGGGAGCTCATGTGGTTGTTTGGGCTCTCCATAATGATCTCCCATGCCGTCCTTGAAGACAAATGAACTCGGGAAAAGTTTTAAGGTGTACCCGAGTTTCTCCTTTGCATACGCTTAGAAACCGCTATGGACTCCATTGTTTCTTGTGGTTTTGAAACCATTGTAATCCTTCTTTTTGACGACTTTATTTGTGCGTCCACAGCAAGTGGTCTTTACATCTTTCATGTCAAACATTGAAGCTCTTGCAAAAACACTAGAAATCTCTTGTCAAAGCATTCTTAAATCGAGATCCTCAAGTAGTCAACTTGAAGTTCTTTATCTAAGATAAAATAGTATAAACTATAAAAACATTGTGGACCTTGACTAGAGATCCCAAAGTTCTAGAAATAGTTTAATCTTAAGTGAAATCAATGCAGAAAATGAGTAAGACATAGAAATCAATATTCATTCATTCAAAGACCACCAATTTTAAGCAATTTAAACCACCAAATATAATCAATTAAGTGCATGGTTCAAATGCTTATAAAAGGGAAAGATAGTATTGATTGAATGATATAGAAGGAAGTACTTACCTTGGATGGCGGAATCAAGGTATTCATGTTTTGGTCATGCCTAAGCATAGGCTTCAAGATCCGGGGCATGACCATAAACCCTTTGATGCTTTAGTGATGAATCTCCTAGCTCTTGATGAATACAGCCATGATCTCATCTTGTAGAGAGACTCCCAAAAGTCCTCATTAAGATCATACCTTAGAAACTCCAACTTTGATCCAAGATCTCGGTTAGATTGTCTTTGGCTTTCCATGAACTCTTCTAGCATAGCTTCGAGATTGGTACCTCTAGGCTCATTAGGGACGTAGTCATGGTATTGATGAGGGTCCAGGCGTGAGTAGTGATTCATCTTTAGGTACCTATCAAACACAAAAACAAAAATTTAGAAAGCATGAAAATAAAAGATCTAGTCTTAGCTTTTATCAAGAAAACTCGAAGGTACAAAGCAATCCCCGGCAACGGCGCCAAAAACTTGATGTGTGTGGGATATGCAAGTAATAAATAACCCTAAAACAAACCGTGAGTTGCAAGTGCACAACAGACAATTGTAGTATTTAGGGGTCGAACCACTGAGGATTGCGGAATGTACACTTCAAGATCATGAGATGCAAACTAAGCTAGATCGACAATATGAAAAAGGGGTTTTGTGTTTTTTTGGTTTTTGTAAAACATAAAGATATTAACAATGCAAAACATAAAGCAAAAGATAAATATTGTTGAAAGGAACCATTCGCAAAGGCATGTGCCAAATCGATTGAAAAGATTGTTAAATCCGATTCATGAACTCAAAACACTAATGAAGGATTTTCCCACTTTCGTGGCTCCAATCCCCTATGTCTCTTAAACCAATGGGCTCAGCTTTCGCATGGTCATTGTAGAGTGAGACATGCATTACGGTTAGGTAATGATTGTTCACAAAACTTCTTAGGTCTACTTTCATAGCCTAAAACGATTTGCCCATCGAATATTAGATCCGGAGATATAACAAGCTTTTGGAGAGTATATCAACCTTAGATCAAGTCGCTAGTTGATCATCTCTAGCAACAAGCATTAGGTTAAAATAAAGATGGAGAACCACAAGGTTTCCCCTTTATTTAACAACCGAATAGCGAAGGCAATTATGTCATGTCCTCATTGAAGGATCCATAATTCAACAATAGATCTAAGAGATAGAAGGAGTCTCATGATTCCACTGAAAAGAGGCGGAGGGATAGAGATCAAACCGTGGCTCCTTCATGGAGAGAAACCTCTACTCATAGATGTATGCAAAACTTAAAGAAACATGTAAATATTTACAATGGGAAGAAAAGAAAAGGGAAGAGAGGAGACCACCCAAGTGGCTCCGAAATTTATTAAGAGATTCAAGGAATTGTAGGATGATTGATACATGAGGCTAAAAGCAAGTATATATAGGTGAGAGGAGGCTAGGTCGGCTGAGTTAATGCGTGGGCGAGAGGAGGAAAGTTTCCATTTCTTCTTCTCCTTTGAGCTTGCTCACCAAGTCTTGAGAGAGGCGCGGCCACCGCCTCCAAATCACGTGTAAGGATGTGGGCTTGAGTCCTGATGAAGTTTAGGCTTGGCCCGGAGTGGTCCCGGTCCATTTCGCTCATCCAAGCTCCATGGGCTTCACTTACTCGCCAGACGGACAAGTCTTGGGAGAAAAAGCTCCTAGGCCGCATTCCTACTCAAAATGGCCCAATTCCACTTCGCCGCGACGCATGACTCATTTATCTATCTTTCCATATAAAGATCTCATGATTTTGACGTCGGAAAGCCCCTTTTCCGCGGTCATTTTTCGGATGCTTCGATTCTGTCCGAATGCGGAATTTGGACTTTTGGAGTTTTATTGAAGCTCTTGACTTGGAAACTTGTATGGATCATTGTTTGAAGTTCTTTTGCTCCATTTTGCCTCCTTTTTGCCATTTTGACCTGTTGGTACCTCAAAACCACAATATACAAGAAAACTACCTCTTGGACGCAAAAACCTTATTATTTATGTTATAAATGATATTAAAAACCATAGTAAAAACATGTAAAATATGGATATATCAGACGCCTTCCTCTCTTCCCATTCGGTACTTGAGACTGCCACTTTCTTCCAAAAAGCTCAGTGTAGCTGATTGTGATCCTCTTATTGCTGTTATCACAAAAAAAACTTGACTCTTGGACCAACAAGCTTCTGAGTTTGGCTGGCAGATTATCCCTGATATCTTTTGTACTCTCGAGTATTATCGGTTTCTGGACAAGCGCTTTTGTCTTACCAAAGAAGGTTATCAAGAGGATTCATAGCCTTTGCAGCTCCTTTCTGTGGCATGGTAAAACGGGCATCGCCTCAGGTGCTAAGGTGGCTTGGAAGACTTTATCCTATCCTAAGGCTGAAGGTGGTCTGGGCCTGAGGGATACTGTTAGTTGGAATAATGCATGTGTTTTGAAACTGTTATGGATGTTATTCTTTGAACTGGTTCAATATGGGTTGCTTGGATCAGAAGAAGGTATTTTTCTACATCCTCTCTGTGGGCTCTAAATGATTCAAACTATTCATATTCGTGGATGTTTAGAAAGATCTTAAAGCTTCGTTCTCGAGCCATACAGTTTCTCAGCATTAAAATTGGAAATGGTGATTCTACTTTCTTTTGGTGGGATCCTTGGACTCCATTTGGCATTTTATATATGTTTTTGGGTGAGGATGGGCCTTCTCGCCTTGGAATACCACTCCATGCTACTGTCTCAGATTTATGGAGGGGTAATGGTTGGATTCTGCCTCCGGCACGAACAGAGCGTCAGGTTTTGCTTCATTCTTATCTTTTAACCATTGGATGCTCTTCTCAGATTGATAGCCTTATTTGGTCTATTAATGGTGCTCCTCAGCGATCATTTTCTTTAAAGGCGGTATGGAATGCGATTCGTAGTACAAAACCGGTAGTGTCTTGGGCTTCTATGCTTTGGCATAAAGTAGGGTTAGCTCGTCATCAGACTACTACATGGCTCTTTCTACTCAACAGAAATCCCACTTTGGATCGTCTATCCTCTTGGGGTTATGAAACCGAAGGGATCTGTTTGCTTTGTGGCTTGGAATTAGAAACTCGTGATCATCTGTTTTTCGAGTGTTCTTTTGCTGCTTTGGTTTGGAGAAGACTCATGACCCACCTCAATATTCAAAATGTGCCACTGATTTGAGGCGACCTCTTACATTGGCTTCATGTTTCTTCTCTTGAAGAATGCACACGGCTTGCTTTATTTCAGGGTTGGCAAGGTGCTATCTATGAGCTTTGGAAAGAGCGGAACCGTAGATTGCATGATGGAGTTACTCTTCCTCATGGGAAAGTTTTCAGTTTAGTTCTCAGGTCTGTCATGGACAGACAAGTGCCGAGCTATGTCTCTGCTAGGATCTTCACGAGGAGATTTGATTCTCCATCAGTGGTCTCACTCTCATGGATTTGGCTGATCTTTTGTATATCTTTCTCTTTTTCTTTTGACGTCTAATTGGGCTGTAAGGTTTATATTTGCTACTCTGTAGTCTAATATCTTATAAATGAAAGAAAACCCATTAACAAAAAAAAAAAAAAAAAAAAAAAAAAAAAAAAAAAAAAAAAAAAAAAAAATGATGCAAGGAAAAGCAAAAATAATGGCAATCTGAATAATCAAATGCATTTCTTAACTAATAAACAAATGCAGCAAATAACATTGTAGAATTTGTAAACAATGATATGAGAATAACAAGATTGGACACAATAAATTATTAGTCATAAAAACAATTTGTGTTTTTAGAACACAAAAAATTGCTCCAAAAGTCCTGCAAAATAATCAGAAAATTAATCCAATTTCCAGAACATATTTCTTCGATGAACATCTGTTCATATCAAATCTTAACAAATATAAGGATTATTAATGCATATCAAAAATATTTTTCTGATATAAACACTGAAAAAATTCTGAAATTTTATGCAAAATAATTAAAATAAATTTCAGAAAATCAGAAGAATTAATCATATTTCCTTACTTTGATAACCTGCAAAAATCATCAGGATAAAATTCTTTTTTCACAAATTTTAATTAATCCCATAAAATTCTGCTAATCTGCAAAAAAAAATAATTATAATAAATTGCAGAAAAATCAGAAAGAATTAATCCATTTACTCCTGAATTTCCAGTTCATGTTTACATAACAAAAATACTTCCCAAAAATCAGTTTTCATTAGTGCAATAAGCATAAACAAAAATTTACAGAATTAAGATTGTAGTGCAATAAGCATAAGACAATCACTTTCCATGTTCTTTTCAAAAACTTCACAATTAATCAGTTATTCTAATAACGAAAAATTAAATAATTAAGATTGTATGACCATCATTTCAACAATATGGCAAAACTGAATAATTGGAAAATATATTGATATAAAACAGATTTCAAGAAACAACAACTGATACCAAAGTATGATGAACAAATAATGGTTTGTGTGGAGGCGAGACACTCTTTCCTTAATTCTTTAATTGCCCGTAGTGTGACGGTTTGATGCAATCAGAATCCCAAGATACAACCACAACTTCTTCTGATTTGCAGTACTCAAAATCGGAAGTCTAACGAACGCTTTGTTCTATGTGTACTCTCATACCAAAAAATAAGAAAGATGAAAAAAAAAAAAAAAAAAAAAAAAAAAAAAAAAAGATAAAGAGAATATGAGAATTGTTGTCTCTTAGAATGAATGAGAGAAAAGATAACACCTTCTCCTTTTTATCAATGATAATAATGTGCTCTTTTAATCACATTAACTTGAGCCATTATTTTACAAATGTGGAGGTTACACAACTGAAGAGAGACTTGATTTCTTGACCAAATTAATTCTCTTTTGAATGGGAGAATTATTCATTTTAACCAAGTTTAATTCTCTTTTAATTATCAGAATTATTCACTTTTTATCATATTTAAATCCATGTAGTGATCAGTTACACAAATAAAAAAATTGATACAAAAAGACGGGTTATTGGACCGAGGCCCGTTTATACCCGGACCCACACCTAACCCAAACCCGAGCCCAAGTCTATCCAGACTTATCTGTGTGCGCACATGTGGTTTAGTGTGATTCACACTTCTCTCTAATTTTCCCAAAGTCTCTAACATTGTTAGGACTTCTCCACAATATCCACTAATCCATTTTGTGCATTTTTAGCAACAAACTTTGGCAAGCATTTCTCATTCAAACAAACTTCAATTTTAACAACTAAGTTCCAACATGCTACACAGCATTTGAGCTTCAGCTATAGTTTTACTGCTCTATGCTTAACGTTTAATAATCTTCCTCCTATTTTGAGGTCTTGGATAGGAGACGTAGAGATCATTAACACCATCAAACCAAATCAAACCGAAACAAGCTATAGCCATACGGCCACATGCAAACCGGTTCAGAGCGTAGCCAATTACTTAAAAATGTCCGGTTTGAGCTGATTATGTGTGGAATCCGTACTACGGCGATAAATGCAATCATGTGTGGAGCCAATCTGTCTCACATGCAACTGCACGTGTGATCTCTGCACTTGAACTTTCATCTCTCACATTTATTAGATTGTTTTATTTTATCTAATTCGACAGCTTGATTTGATACTCTTCCCGATGAACAAATGCTTCATTGGAAGAATTAACTGTATTCATGCATCTTATCTTATTTACTTTCAGGTCATATACTATGATATATGTAGTATACATGATTTTTAATGGTGATTATCAGTTTAGCATTAGTATCAAGATTTTAAAACAATGATCATCTTCATGACCGACCATTCGTCAAGTTGAACAACAAAAGAAGTGGCAAACTTAATAGAGAGGAGTGTGAGTTTTCATAAAGCTTCTGCAATGAAAAATTTACAGATTGCTACACCTAAACACTTTCCACACCACAACACAGCCTCCATCTCAAATTTCAACATTCGTGGCATCATGGACAAAGAAAAAAATCAAACAGATAAAAATAATCTTCCTTTTTTAAGCTCTCTACAATTTCAGTTTCTATCAAGACGAGCAACATCCACCTT
Source organism: Erythrophleum ivorense (assembly GCA_026724425.1). NCBI lineage: Eukaryota > Viridiplantae > Streptophyta > Magnoliopsida > Fabales > Fabaceae > Erythrophleum > Erythrophleum ivorense. Next base: position 7,488,484 of record JAIUCV010000066.1, on the reverse strand, counting down.
TCTTGGACTCACCCTGCGCCTCTGATGGAATCACAAGCTTCTTGCCATTGCTTAGTGAGGCAGGATCTTGCTTGTTTAGCTCCTGTGAGCTCATCACTTTCCTGCTCAGTATGTTGTATATCTCCTTCACAACCGTCTCAAATGCAGCTGCCACGTTTGATGAGTCCAGAGCCGATGTCTCCATAAAGAAAAGTCCCTGCGCTTCCGCCAACGCCTTCCCTTCCGCTGTTGACACTTCTCTTATGTCCTTCAGATCCGACTTGTTGCCCACCAGGATCGTCACGACGTTCATATCAGAATGTGCTGCAACAGTTTCATTATAGCCAATTTGCATTGAGAGATTGTTGTTTTAGTGAAAAGATAAGAAAGAGGAATGGAGCTTTTGCTTTTCTTACTGTGAAGCTCGTTTAGCCATCTACCAATGCTGTGAAAAGTCTGCCGTCTGCTGATGTCGTAAACAAGAAGAGCTCCGACTGCACCTCTGTAATACGCAGAAGTGACTGCTCTGAAACGTTCTTGACCTGCTGTGTCCCATATTTGTGCTTTGATCTCCTTTCCGTTGATATCCATCTTCTGCGTCTGAAACTCCACTCCAATGGTCGACTTTGAATTGGGATAGAACTCGTCCCTCGCAAATCTTGCAAGCAAATTTGATTTCCCGACTGCAGAATCACCGATCAGCACAATCTTAAAGAGGTAGTCTTCACTCTTGTTGTCGTCCTCGGAATAAAAAGCCATCTCCTTGTTACGCTAGAAAACCACTTCTACAGAGGCATAGTGTTACCACTGGCTTTAGCCCCGTCTACAAAAGCTAAGAACAAAACAAAGTGCTCAAGTAAGGAAGAGGGAAGACAAGAATAAGTAGAGCTGGCAAAGGAAACTCTAGAAACAGGAAACAGTGAGATCTAAGAGTTAACAATAGCAGAAACAAGAGAATCTTTAAGATCACCTGTCTACTCAGGTAACTTCCTAGAAGGTTCTGTGGAACAAAGTTGACTAAATTTCCTAGAAAATGTATCACAAGCAAAGAGTTCAGCAAATAAATGCATTCTGGATCTAACTTAAGTAAGGAACCAATAAATATTAGATACCTCTTCTGAAAGCTGGATCTGACCCTCTAACACCTCCAAATAATATTGTTATACATGCTCACTTGGGTGTGTACGCCTATATAGTATATAGAAAACAAGCAAAGCCAACTTTAGTTGTGATCTCAGCCTGAGAATCTAAGTTACAGTCGGTGGATAATAACTATTCACAAGGCATGAAACCCTCCAATAAGAACGCAAGGAAATATTCTCTCTATCAAAAAGAAAAATCAGAATTCAGACAGAAAAGACAAACGCGGGCCATATCCAACCAACACTACTCATCAGTGGATCACACAAAGTGCAACTAAAAACTGATAGAAATTCGCAGTCTCGTCCTTAGGTTCACAATAAAGATGAATGAGTAAATGATTGTTGAAGGTATACTTTCTGCGTCAATATGCATCTTTAAATACGTGATGGGAAAATGAGGGTAGGCCACTTTTTTGTGAAAAGAAAAAGATGAGATATTTGTAACAAAGAGAATTATAGACAGGGATCGAAACTAAACCCCAAGTAAGAAACCATCCCGCTGGAAGGAAAGAGGAGTCAAGAGAACTTTTAACCAAACAGAGCGTGTGATAGAAATGAAGTAAAACAGAATTCCAAAGTTACCGGAGAGATCACAAGACATTACCATATAATGTAAGACTATACAAAGCAAAAATAAACGCTGATCATAGCAAATTTGGAAAGTCCGAAGACCCATTTTACATAATAGAACAAAAAAAAAACACATATGCAGGGATAATCAAACGGAGAAATGGGGGAAAGCCTATTTTTTCTCGGGAAAATGAGGGAATTGCTGAGGAAAACAGAATTACCTTGTTAAAGCTACAACGGTATAAGGAATTAGGTGAATGAAGAAATGGATCCGAAAAGGAGAAATGAAATAAGATCCCGAGATGGAATCGATCCGGGGAACGAAACGGAGGGATTCAACGCTTCTGCTGGAAATCAAAGAGACTTGTTGGCAGTAACTCTGGCAGAAAGAGAGAGAAAGAGACCGGAAAAACAAACCAATCACATTTCGGTTCGGATTCCGTAATAAATGGGCTGAGATGAAAAATCATTTTGGGCCTTTAGTGGACCCACTTCACCTATTATATCATAACTCATAAGCCCTGATTTTTTTTAAAACCACTAATGACTAAGCTTAAGCCTTTAGCCTTGGGAAAAAAAAACAGGAACCGAAAAATCCAAATCAAACCAAACCAAACCAATAAACCCGGAGTGGTCCGAACCGAAACTGACACCAAAACCGAATGGTTTTTAAACTTCTAAACCTGGAAAACACGAACCAAACACAAATCGAACCGAAAACCAAATGGATACCGAAGTATAATTATATACAAAAATAATTAGTTATATTTATATTTAAAATAACCAAAATACGTAAAATTATAATTCTATACTAAATATATTTTAGTTATATTTAGAATAAAATAATCAAAATATTCGAAATATCCTATATTTTTAGTAATATTCGTTAATTTCAATTATTTTTTTAATTTTTTTAGCCAATATTTAAATACTCGAAATCGATCTGAACCAAGGTGGAACGAAACCGAACCCGAACCAAAAATTAAAAATAACCGAACGGTTCTGCACCTCTAAAACCGAAATATCCAAAACCCAAAAACGGATCCGAATCCAAACCGATAACCGAATGCCCATGCCTACTAATGACTATATTTAATCTTTGTAAATTCTTTGAAAAAATTCTTTTGAACTTTGAAAAGCGTCTTTGTGCGGAGCGGACCATAGAAACTAGTAGGCCTCGGCATTCGGTTCTTCGGGTCGGTTCATTTTGGGCTTGGGTCTTTCGATTCTAGAGATTTTAGAACCATTCGGATATTTATTTTTTCGGGTCGGGTCTGGTTCGGTTCCGCCCGGGTATCTAAATTTTGGTTACAAAAAATAAAATAAAAAAAAAATTAATTTAAATGAAATTTAGTTAAATATTGCAAAAATAATATTTTCGTATTTCTCGAATATTTTGATTATTTTGTTCTATATATAACTATTATATTAGGTTTATAATTGTAATTTTAGATATTTTAATTATTTTAAGTCTAAATATAACTAATATTTTGGGTATATAATCATATTTTGGGTACCCTTTAGATTCTCGATTCGGTTCCGGATCTTTCGGGTATAGGAATTCAGGAGCCATTCGAGTTTTGTGTTGGTTTCGGTTTGGTTCGGTTCCATCTATTTGGATCGGGTTCGGTTCGGTCTTCGGATCCAGGTAAAAATAATGGACCGACTGTCGGACAGGGGTGGAGTCCATGGGCGGTTGGGGCTTTATAATTTAGTATCAGAGCCGAATTACCCAGACGATAGTGTGGAGTCAAGTGGGATTTGACTCACACCGTCAGGGGTGACGATCCTGATGCACAACACGGACGTTGCGCTCAGTGAGTGGGGGTGATTTGTAACATCCTGATTTGTGATATATGAAGAGAGATTTAAAAGAATTGGTTTGGCTATCTATGTCAACAAAATGCATTTACCTTTTCGGTCAAAGGCCTATAAAGAACTGCAGAGTTAAGTGTGCTTGGTCTGGAGTAGTGGAAGGATGGGTGACCTTCCGGAAAGTCATATGTGGAACCGTGTGAATTAGGAAAAAAGACAGGAAAAGGTCGGGTGTTGATTGCAGGGATAGTGAGCCTCCCAAAAATAAAACATCGACCGTGGGACAAGGGTGGGGCCCACGAGCCGAGAGAGCGTGGGTGACTCACCGGGATGTGCGGTCGGGATGTTATAATTTGGTATCAGAGCCGAACCCAGACAAGAGTGTGGAGTCAAGTGGGACTTGACTCACACCGTCAGGGGTGACAATCCTGGTGTGCAACAGGGACGTTGCGCTCAGTGAGTGGGGGTGAATTGTAACATCCCGATTTGAGATATATGAGGAGAGGTTTAAGATAAATGATTTGGCTACCTATGTCAACAAAGTGCACTTACCTTTTCGGTCAAAGGCTCATAAGTAATTCCAGAGTTAAGCGTGTATGGGCTGGAGTAGTAGAAGGATGGGTGACTTTCCAGGAAGTCCTCTGTGGAACTGTGTGAGTTAGAAAAAAACAAGGGAAACGTTCGGGTGTTGATTGCAGGGACAAATTTGAGTGTTGATTGCAGGGACAGTAAACAAGTCTCTAAAGGCCCTTAAAAACAATAACACATCAACCGTTGAATAGAGATGGAGCGCACAAGCCGATAGAAAGCGTGGGTGACTCACCGGTATGAGCGTTCAGGACATTATAAAAATGCCCAGACCTAGAAACTAGCATCAATTTTAGTAGTTTGGAACAATAGAAAGCAATTTATAACTCATCCTCCACCTCAATTAAACAGTATTCCATAGTTCTTTGTAGATATCAATCGATCCTAGAAGAAATACAAATGTATATCATTTTGAGGTATTCTTTAACAATTCGTAATTAGCACGTATACAAATGAAGCCCAATAACACTTAAGAACTTGGTGTGGACATGTGGCAGTTAATGTGTAACATCATGATCCTGATTTGTGAAGAGATTTAAAAGAATTGATTTGGCTATCTATGTCAACAAAGTACATTTACTTTTTTGGTCAAAGACCCATAAAAAACTCCAGAGTTAAGCGTGTTGGGCTGGAGTAGTGGAACTGTGGAAGGATGGGTAACTTTTTGGGAAGTGGTATGCAGAACCGTGTAAGTGAGGCCAAAACACGGAGAAAGTTCAGATGGTGATTGCAGGGACAGTAAATAAGTCTTTAAAACCTCTCAAAAATAATGCATCAACCGTTGGACAGGGGTGGGGCCCACGGACTGAGAGAGGGCGTGGATGAATCACCGGTATGGGCGGTTGGGGCGTTATAATTAGGTATCAGAGCCGAATCCAGACGAGAGTATGGAGTCAAGTGAGACTTGTCTCACACCGTCAGGGATGACGATCTTGGTGTGCAACAGGGACGTTGCGCTCAGTGAGTGGGGGTGAATTGTAACATCCCGATTTGTGATATATGAGGAGAGGCTTAAGAGAATTGATTTGGCTACCTATGTCAATAAAGTGCAGTTACCTTTTTGGTCAAATGCCTATAAAGAACTCCAGAGTTAAGCGTGTTTGAACTGGAATAGTGAGAGGATGTGTGACCTTCCGGGAAGTGATCTGCGAAACCGTGTAAGTGAGACCAAAACATGGGGAAATGTCGGGTAGAGCCTCTCAAAAATAATGCATCGGCTGTCGGACATGAATGGGTCCACAGACCGAGAGAGGACGTGGATTACCCATTGGTAAAGATGGTCGGGGTGTTATATAATGATTGGAGCTTTGACGAGGAAGGGTATAATTATTTACAACCAACCAACCCATATTCACGTGGTTAGCAAGTTGAGATTTTGGTTTCGACCCCAAATATAGAGCCTAGCTAACCCAACTACTTTCGTTGGATCTCTCACAAACACGGTTTTTGGTATTGTCAAAAAACTCATAAAGAAGATTCTTTATGTGGTGGATGTTTGAATTAAATTACAACAATTAAACAGATGCTCAAATTAAATAAGGGAACATGCACAAATTTAGTAGCTGGATATGTTTTGCTCTTTATTATGCCCAATTCATCTACTTGACTATGGATAAAAAAAATTTCTTAAATTTTGCCACAAAACCTATGAAAGTTTATAGCTTAGTGTGTTCCATATAACTGATCATCCCAAATGTAGCTTATATAGCCTAACTACAAGGGAAATATTATGAATAAATCAGTTAAATGGAACTGTGAAGTACAAACCGAAAAAAACACACGAGAAATGGAGATTGTAACAATTAACAAAGTTAACGAGGTAAGCGTGAGCTGGTTTTTGAACGTGAAGATGACCCATTCATATTTTTATTTTGAATCAATTGTTATTACTTCTTTTTATAATATCTCTTGGTTTTCTACTTATGATGATTAAGACTTTAAGGGAGAAAAACATTACACGTCAAACCTTTTTGGGAAATGAAACACTTCATTATAATCTTTTCTATAGGTTACTATTACTATAAGTTTAACATTGCAATTGATAGATGAACAAGAAAAAAGCTACGTATATTAATTATTTTTTCTAAATAAAAGGAAAGAAAAAGGACAAGTATGATGAATAGAATTAGTGATTCACTGATTCTTTATTAGACAGATTAACTAACAAACCTAACCCTATCTCTACAGTTCTACTAGTCCCACTTTCTAATCATACTAAATATCTCCCCGTCCTTCTCTCTTCCTCATCAAACTTAATTTCATTCTTATTTCTTCACTATTAACTCAAAGTTCTGACTTTTTTTCCTAATATCAATGGCTAAATCCTCAAATCTTCTCCTCTGTCTCTCAGTTTTCATCTTCACCATCACTGAATCCGCCTTGGCTCAAACATGCTCGAACTACAAATTCTCCAGCAACCGTCTCTTTGAATCCTGTAACGACCTCCCTGTTCTTGATTCCTTCCTCCACTACACGTACGATTCTTCTTCCGGCAATCTCCAAATTGCTTATCGTCACACAAAGCTAACCTTTGGGAAATGGGTTGCATGGGCCGTGAATCCCACATCCAACGGCATGGTCGGATCTCAGGCCATTGTGGCTTATCCACAGTCAGACGGCACCATTAGGGCTTACACGTCACCCATAAGCAGCTATCAGACGAGTCTCCAAGAAGGTGGCCTGAGTTTCAACGTCTCTGATCTGGCTGCCACTTACCAAAACAACGAGATGGTCATCTTCGCAACTCTGAATCTTCCACTTGCGAATGGTGCAACCATTAATACGTTGTGGCAAGATGGGTCTCTTTCAGGGAACAATCCTCTCTCTCATCCAACTTCTGGCAACAATATCCGCTCTGTTTCCAATCTGAATCTCGTCTCCGGTGCATCTGCATCCGCCGCAGGAGGAGGAGCAGGAAATTCCAAACTTAGAAAGCGCAACGTGAGTTGATGGTTTCAGTCTCAATTTCAATTTCTTTCTTCCATGTTTGCAACATGGGTTTAATTTATAATAATGATTGTAGATACATGGAATATTGAACGGATTTAGCTGGGGTATAATGATGCCAATAGGTGCAATCATTGCTCGATACTTGAGAGTCTCCAAATCAGCAGGCCCTGCTTGGTTCTACCTTCACATTTCCTGCCAGTCGTCTGCTTATGTCATCGGTGTCGCCGGTTGGGCCACCGGACTCAAACTGGGCGGCGAATCACCCGGGATTCAGTTTACCACTCACCGTGCAATCGGGATCGCTCTATTCTGTCTTGCAACTGTTCAGGTAGGGTTTAATATTAACAGCGAGTGTTTGGTTTGTTAATAAAAAATGTTGCATAACTTAATTGCTTGTGTCACACGTTAGGTCTTTGCGATGTTTCTAAGACCCAAACCAGAGCATAAGTACAGAGTGTACTGGAATATCTACCACCACACCATAGGCTACACGGTGATTATCTTGGCGGTGGTAAACATTTTCAAAGGGCTAGACATATTGAGCCCTGAAATGCAGTGGAGAAACGCTTACACGGCTATAATCGTGGCACTGGGCATAGTCGCGGCCGTGCTTGAAGCGTTTACTTGGTATGTAGTCATAAAGAGAGGGAAAGCAGAGGAATCTGCGAAAACGGCTCAGCTCGGAAACGCTGGTCGGTCTCAATATGCTTAGAGATGGTTTTTATATAATTTTGCGAGTGAAATTTTCTGGTTTACCTGGTTATTTATAAGCTTTCTGTTGTTTAATTTTGATTTACATTCGGGTTTCTACATATATATTGATAAATTAAAATATATACACCTGACGTTAGTAACTGTTGAAGTTGAACGGCTGTAAGCCTTGACGATATGTACATGTGAACCATAACAAAGCCATTTTTATTTCATCAACAGTGAATAGTGTACAAGTAAATACACAATCGAATAAGTATCTCGTCTCTTGTGTGTGTGTAAGAGAAAGTAAGAAAGAGATTGGTTACCTAACAAAAAAAAAAAAAAACAACAACAGACTTCGATGATGTTTCAAAAATGTCTTTCGAAGGTTTAAAAAGGGAAGGAAGGATGATTTCAGTTGGTTGGTTCAAGCAAGATCCCGGGGCTCAAGGGCTGCGATTTCTCTCAAAACCTGACTTTTGTCTGCTTCAAACCTCTCGTCCTCTGCCAACAAGAACAAAGCATTAGGAAGAGAAAGACCAGACACAGGCGCGTGCGTACGCAAGAGTAGTTTTTTTCATACCTTTGTCTGGTTTCAAATCAGCCAACAATCTCAGAAGCTTGCTTCTGTTTGCAACCAGAATGTTGATTATGTCTGGAGGCTTGTTTTGGTTCGCTGCAAACAGCTGTACAAGAGTGAAGGTAATCTCAGACCGACATTTCAACAAGCAGATTATGTTCCACTTCTTAAAGATAATAAGAAATATACCTTGAAAACATGGAATGCTTCTATCTGGATGCTCTTGCTTGACTCCTGTAATCCAAAGGGATTGAGTTTATTTCCCAACATACTATAATAAACAAGAAGACATGATTTATAAAGGGTATTCGGGTAGAGGATCATACTCTCAGAAGATTCATGAGAATCCTCAAGTTTTCCCTTGAGCTCACATATTTGGTCATCACAGCTGAATTTGATCGATCAAGCAATATATCACCCAACAACTGTTTAACATAAACACGATACAGTACATGAGACTGATCACCCACTAATACTGGTTTAATGTTTTCGTGTCTCAGTATAGTTTATCCTACCTTAATAGCTTGCCGTCTGGTTATATAATTACTTGATTCAAGAAGCTTTGAGTTGTAGTCCGCGAAAAACTGCAAATCAAAAAGTATGAGAATTATGCTAGTCTAACGCATGGATCATAATGTTTAGCGTAGAGTTATGAAAAACTAACCCAGTCTTCATTCTTAGTGAGAAACTCGGCAACAGTAGACTTATGCCTTGTCAGCAATTCCTGCGAATACAAACTACAGAGTTATGGTTGCATGCTTGAGCTTGAGACCAGATAGTGCCAGAAAGGAAAAAGATCCAAGCGAGAATATGCAAGTTCGTTGCAACCTTAAAAGTCGCAGCTGCATCGGCAGCAATGTCGAAGTTAGGAAGCTGTATGTAATCGAAGAACTTCTTCACATGGTCAGACTCCAAAACATATCTGAATCCAAGGCAGACGATGTTAGTAAACCAATCACTTCTCATATGTCGTAAACTGAAGAAAAATGGAAGGATTTGCTCACTTGGCAACAATCTGATGGCGGATGCACTCCCTAAACATAGCACCATAATGTAAAGCCATGTCTGTGTTCTCAAAGCTGACATCGAAACATGGAAAGCGAATGAATATAAATGGCAAATTTGAGGAATCTCTCTTAATTTGGAATCTAGCTTCAATGATTGGAACACTCACCCTTCAATCAGCACATCCATGAGATCGATGTTAGCTTCTAGATAATCAGATGCAATCAACCGTGAATTGACTTGTTGCCTCTGCAGATTTGCAACAACTTGTGTTGCATCTTTCCTGGTCTAGTTGTTCGCAAAAAAAAAAAAAAAAAAAAAAAAAAAAAATTAACCAATCGTGGAATTGATCAGTCTTGTTCTGAGGAAATGTGGAGACTTGAATTGTTAAAGTTACCTCGAGGTTGAGCTTGGGGAGACAAGTAATCAAGGCGCGTAGAGTATCCTCTTTAAAGAATTCTTGAGTCAATTGGGCACAAGCTTCAGCGACTGGCTCGGCCTCGCTGTTTCCGTATAGAATCGACTTCATATCACGGATATTCCGGCTTAGCTCCGCCATCTGCAAAACCAAAATTAACATTGAATGCGATGCGATCCCTGCTTTGCTTTAATTTCGATCAATCATCTGGAGGAATCGAAACCTTTTCCTCGCGTTTGGATTCTCTAAGGTCAGGCAAAGAGTTGGATCGATCGGCGTACAGAAGGAGATCGCGCGTCTGTCGGACGAGGTCAGCGGGAGTTCGAGGCTTGGACTTGAAAAGCCCCTTCATCTTAGCACCGCCGATATCGGATTGATCCGACGGTTCTCCGCCGTATCCGGCAGCTGAAGAGCTTAGGTTTCCGCTTAGGTGCTGCGACGGGAGCCTCCTCGCCGATGCGGAGGCCTCTCGTCCAGCACCTCCTCCCTTTGACACGCACGACCCTATCTTTGCCTCCTTCCTTCCCTTATTTTAGTCAAATTAAAACAACAACGAAAGATTAAAAAACAATTCCACAATTGAAGCACTATTTAGTCTCTGGATTCGCCTCCCTATATCTCCTCGCGTTTCACCATGTTTCTCTCCTCTCTCACTTCCTCTCGGCCTCCATTTTTTAGCGTTTGCTCGTTGCAGGAAAAATAGAGAGAGAAAGCTATTTTCTCCTATCTCATGCTTCCTTCCTTTTTTTTACTTTTTTTTTTTTAAGGAAAAATATCTTGATTGCTCATTTTGTTTTGGCTCTTTTTGGGTTATTGAAAATGTCCATGATTAATTTATTACTTAAACCAATGTTTTTAATAAGACTTGTGACTTGATAAGATTAATCAAGGAGTCATTAAATTCGTCTTGAATCAAAAGGGAGTCACCGGAAAATTGAATCGTTACACTTTGTTCATCGTTTCACAATTCACTGAAAAAGGGGGGAAAAAAAACAAATTATCTCAAAGGGCTAGAAACGATTAACGATAGATGAAATGTGAATAAAGGTAGTTGAATAAACACTGGTCACATGTAATGAGCTAGGGATCAAAGACAAATGACATGTTCACTTTACACCTTCACACTTCCCGCCTCACATGTTCTCTCGTGTCTCCTTGTAATTTTAGTAACTGATAACACTTCCCCCCTCACATGTTCTCTCGTGTCTCCTTGTAATTTTAGTAACTGATATTGGAAATCAATAGTTTATTAATTAATTGTACACATCTCTCAACGGTCTCGTGACCCATAATCTGTATTGTATAGCAGATTATATGGCATAATTAGCGGAGAATTAGCGGAGAATTAGCAGAGAGAAGAGTACCATAACTCGAGTTTTGGAGGAGAAGACTCCGAGCTCTGTTCCTCACCACACCCAAAACTTTTTGAATAATCCTTGGATAAGGCAAAGTAATACCATAGTGGATTTGTCAACACTTGTTCAATCAAACACCAAATATCATTTATTCATTTGCATCAGATTTACTCCAACATGAAATTCTAAAACCATATAGAAATTAACATTAATTCATTTTTGTTAATATCTTTTTTTCATGTTTTAACAAGATGGATTACAGTGGCTTGAACGAAGTGAGATTCATTGATTTCAGCCATGGCTTCTCCCATACAATCGCCTCGTAGTTCTTGCTCGCGCCGGTATGATTCGCTGTTACCACAAGCTTGTAATTCATGCCAGCGACTACTTGAGACTCGCCGCTAACAACTGTCACGAAGTTGAATTCTGATTTGGTTTCCCTGGCGTACTCAGAGACCGCGAATTCACCGATCTCTATGACATGAGGGTCCTTGATGTCCGTGATGGGACTCCAGCCGCCGGTACGCGCTGCCGCAAATGCATAGAGAGGGAGGAGGACAAGAGGAAGGAGAAGAAAGAAGATTGCTTTATTATTCATTTTGATGTATTTGTAGATGTTGTTTTTTCTTATTGATTGATAATGGGCAGAGGAAAGTGGAGAGGTTTTCACAGATTTTATAGTAGCAGGTTTCACACAAGACATGACGTGGCGCATACTTGTTAATTCTTGCTCATTTTTTATCATACATGGCAATAACGTTGAAGCAAAATGTTGAAATATTTAATGCTCATTTATGGAAATGTATTTCAATTATAATTTATTTATTTTGAAATCTAAATTATAAAGTTTTTATATATTTATTTCATTTTAATTAAACTTTATTATTATTTTAAAAATGATATGCGCTTATATGTTCGAATAGTGATATTAATTATGAAAAAATTAGGGATTTTAACTAGTGAATCGTATCCGCCATTACTCAAACCTAATTTTTTAGGGTATACTTTGGATAATATTCTCCTATACTTACCTTTATCAGACCCTAATCCGCTATTATTCGACCATTTACTTGTAATATTATCCTTATTTGTAAGTTTTCATGTAATATATATATTAGGTCTAACTGATCTTAATTTATTTATTTTTATCTTTTTGACTATTGTTTATCCATTTTTTATTGACCACTATATTTTTATACTCACTTTACATATTCTCAACTTTATAATATATTTTTAAAAAAACTTTACAATAATGTAAATCACATAAAATCAGTTTTTTTTTTTGTATTTCACTATATATCAATAGAAATACATTATAATATTCTAAATATGGTAACTTATAGAAACCATTTTGGCTAAAAAAAGATTTTATCCAATTCATATTATGACTTTTAAAATAAAAATTTCACTTTTCCTATTTATTGACTTAGTTTATTTGTATTTGTTTGAAAGTTTATTTTATATTTTAAATAAAAGTAATAACTAATATAAATATATATGTATTAAATAAGTATTTTGATGATGTGGAGTACATCTTAGATGGAGAGAAAACTCTTTTATTATATGTACATTCAACATTATTGTGGGTAACATATTTATTTTTCAATTCATTAATTTTATCTATTTTGGAATCTGAGTTATACATTTATTTATCACTATGCAACTTTTTTTGTGGCAACACATTTATCTTTCAATCAATTAATTTTATCTATTTGGAAATATATATAACCTTTACCTGGGGGGGGGGGGGGGGGGGGTGTGGGTGGGGGGGCGTGAAAATCCATACAAAAATCAATTCTTATTCAAAAAAAATTGATTTTAATGATTCTATGATTCCATTAAAATCTTTGGTATTGGGACATGAATTTTAAACAAATTAACTCATGAAACAAAAGTTTAAAAATACTAATAATTTCCCTAGGATTCTTAAAGTCATTATAGTTAAGGGGGGTTATTGGGAGATGAATGTATATAGAGTTTATTGATTTTAAAAGTTAAGAGAATTATTAAATTTATAAAGAGTTTATGTTAGATTTGGAGAGACTTTGTTTGTTTCATGAGTTAAATTGTTTAAAATCTATATCCCAATAACAAATATTTTAATAAATTCATGATATCATTAAAACACAAACTTTTTGAATAACAACAGATTTTGTATAGACTTTAAAGATCATCAAACCAATAACAATAAATTTTAGTAAGATTGTTAGAATCCATAAACCAATAACAAAGATTTTGAAAATTTTAACAATTTCTATAAAATTCCATCTTCAGTAGATGTCATTTAATATATACTATAAGTTAAATATAAATCAGTCAAGACAAAATTACAAAACATAGTTGGTCAAAGGTAAAATATCTTATATTTTGAAAAAAAAAACATTCATAAAACGACTTCTATTATGGAATAGAAGGAGAACAGAACTACATAGCAAAGGGCAAAAGAATATGTAGGATTTGGCAACACTTTACACGATATAAGATTTTGGATGTCTCGGCTTCTTCAATGTTCTCTTGCTGGTTATGTGATAACCGAGAAAGAAATCATGTTGCAGATTTATTGTCTAAAAAAGTATTTGAGTCTGATTTGTTGTATATTTCTTTTAATAGTCCACCAGTGTGGTTGATAAATTCGTTGTATTATCTGTTCACGGTTTAATAAAATTTTAGTTGTTTAAAAAAAAGAATATGTAAATGAGTATACAGGCAGAAAATAATAAACTAAAGATAAGTTTATCCTCGTTTGCGTCTTACTGGATCAATAGAAATAGTAAGAGCACCGACGATGAGGCACACATTTAGTATTGTTTGGTTTATTTTCTTTCACATCTTATTGTATGTTTTAGTTTTTTGTTTTCACAATTTTTGGTTGTCGATCCATATCATAATTGTATTAGTGTGTGTGTGGAACTGTTTCGTTCTCTTTGTCCGTTAATGTCTTTTGGCTTTTATAAACGATATTATGAATTGATTTCTTGGAATAAAATATTTTCACTGCTAAAAAAACCAAAACAAGGCATGAAACTGACACACCACACACTGAATGAAAAGAATCTTGAAAGAGAGGATATCCTGGATATGGGCATGAAGAAGGATATCCACAAGTAGGGCCACTGAATTGACACAATATTTTTTGTTCTCAAACTTGGTATATACACAGGAAAAAAAAAAACAAAAAGAGACCAAACTTACCTGGTACGTCGGTAGCAGAAAAGAAAACGATCGTACCGGAAACTATATAAATGGGCAGGTTACAAAAATGGGCCGGTTTGTGAATATTGACCACTTCTACATTTCCCGTTCTACCATCCATTTATCATATCCACATATATGCACTGCCCATATATAATAAAGGAAATGAATAGTGTCGATGGTCTTGTGCTTTGACCAGTCCATAGAACTAAACTCCTCCCTTTGATGCAAAAACGTAAGCCCCTGCCATGTAATATATACGTATCATTACCGTTTTCAAATTGAACAACAAATGAATTTCAAAGAAGATAGGGTTTTGAGGAAAATTAGGCATATACGTACCAAGAGTGGGCATCAAGACAGCAAGAAAGGCGGTTCCGGCGATCTTGAGAGGCAAGCCCGTCTTGATCATGTCCTTGATCTCGATATGCCCCGTCGTGAACCCAACGACGTTAGAAGGTGTTCCCGTGGGGAGCAAGAAAGCGAACTGAGCCCCGATGGCACCTGGAACCATCAGAAGCAAAGGATGGATTTTCATTGTCTTTGCCATTTCAATGAGTAACGGAATCAACAATGTAGTGGTTGCGTTATTTGAAGTGAACTCAGTGATAGTAGCAGCGATGAGGCAAACGGTTGGAGCAATGGCCCAATAAGGAGCTGTTTCAAGAAAGACCAGTCCCTTGGACAACACTTGAGCTAAACCACTGGTCCGTACTCCATCAGCTATAGCGAATCCAGCTCCCAATAACAAGACTATGTTCCATGGGAGTTTCTTACATTTTCCCCAATCCATTAGCTTCTCTCCTTTTTTAATATTGTTTGGGATTATAAACAGCAGCGTAGCCATCATCACACTGACCGTTCCATCCCCGGCACGGCCGTTAAAGATCCTACCCCAGCCGGGGATATCGTCGGTTATATTTCTTGTCATCCACAACACAACCAACCCACCAAACACGGCTAAGACCATCTTCTCAGCGAAACTCATTGGTCCTAACGTCTCAAGCTCTGTCCTGAGATGAGATTTATGGAGATAAGGCGAGAGAGCTTTCCCTGATCCTTTAGGACAATAAAATACACATAGAATACCCCAAAGCACCACGAATATGGACAATGCCATTGGGAAACCGAAGAAGAACCATTGGCTGAAACTGATTGGATCAGCCTCCGGGAAATAGCTTTTCCACATTCCGACAAGTATCAGATTCACACCTGTTCCTGTCAGTGTGCTCATTCCACCTACTGCCGCCGAATATATCACACCGAGAACCACTGCTCTGGAAAACTTCCCCACCGCCGGATCCACCACTTCCGACGACGACGATGACGTTGACGAGGGGAGTCTCTGGAGTATCCCTGTGGCGACTGGCATCATCATGACTGCAGCCGCCACGTTGTGCATCCACATGCTCACGAACGCCGTTGTGGCGCAGATGCCAAGCAGCAGAAGCGGTGCGTTTAGCGGTTCCACGCAGAACACCGACGTTATCTTCACGAGTTAGATTACTGTTAATTTAATTAACTTATCATAATCTGTTACGTGGTGGCTTTTCATTTATATATGTTAAGCCCACTTAATAGTCTTAATTGGGATATCTGGTTCTCTACTTTTAAATGAGAAAGCTAATTAGCTCACTTGTGGAGCCGCACAAATTAAATTGTACTCAATAATGCTTTTTTGAATAGTCATGGAAGTAGAGTGTGTGTGTTTCTCATCTATCTTTTTGGTTGTCTACACTCTTACTCAGGCCCGGCATATTCTATTTTCGTAGCCCAGTGCAATAATTTTGCAAAAAAAAAAAATCCTCAAACTTTTCAAATTGACCCTAAAATGTAACATAGATTTTAAAAAAAAAAACTATTTAGACCCTGTGCAAATGCAAATGGATTGGCCTAGTCCATGAGATTACTCCAGAGAATCTATTTATACACGAGAAGTAGAGAAATAACATAAATAAAAAATATGACTTTCAATATTTAATAAAGGACCCTTCCTATTAGATTTGGATTTTCTTGCCCTTAATAAAGGATGCCCTACACGGCGCATCCGGTTAGTTTGCACCACGTGTATAAAGAAGATATAAAGAACATAAAATTTCGTTTTGAAACCACCACTAATTTTTGAAAAATTCATCGAGTAATTAATAATGACGAAATAACTGAATGAGTATGTATGTTGAAAAATAACTAGAATAGAGGAAGAAGATATAGAGAGAAAAAAGACTGACGTTAAGGGCGAGTCGGCGATGGATGTTGTAGTGTTCGACGGCGAGAGCTAGGATGAAGCTTCCGAGGACGAGGGAGATGACGTCATCCATGTACGAACTTGCCACGTCATCCGCCGCCGATATTCCGAAAAGAGGGAACAGGAAAAGCGGCGACATGGAGGTGATCGGCATCGGAACGGCCTCCGTCAACCACCACGCAAAAATCCAAACCAGAACGCCGAGCATCTTCCTCGCCGTCGTCGTGTCATCTCCGCTGAGGCGTACGCATAGACACACGACGGCGCAAAGAAGAGGACCAAGAGCGATGTAACAATTCTTCGGCGTGAATATTGTCCGGAGATGTTGCCCAACCGTCTGTGGTTCGAGTGGTTCGTCATTATGTACGACCGGTAAGAGCGGAGATTTCAGATCGTTGGATCCGGCGACGGAGACATGGCCATCGTTCATTCTGTTAATTCCGTTTTTAGTGGTCGGAGAAAAAAGAAATAGAGAAATGTAAGATTTGAGATGGGAAAGTACCCTTTTTATAAATCAAATTATTTTATTATTATTATTATTATATGTTTGGAAACAAATAAATTAATTAATTTAATGTGTTTATAACAAGTTACTCTTTTTATGAGCGTGAGTGACACACATGGTAGAGTTGTTTTTTTTTCTCTGTAAACTGGTTTTTTTTTGGGTTAGTTTGTATTGTCCTGCAGGTAAAATGTTATCCAACAACGTCTATCACAAATATTTGCTGGTTCTTCATTTTATTAATAAGTATGGGGGTCACATAAATAAAAGAGAGTCTATTTTCTTTGGAATACAAACTCGCATTATTGGATAATGGGTAAATCTAAAGAAAGGTCATTCTAGAGTGAATATGTTGATTTTTCAAGTTATCTAAGGAAGTTGGTGTTTATAAATAGGAGTTTTATTTGGTTGCACAAAAAAATATAGGAATTTTATTCCATTTTATAAATTATAATGGACCATCTAACAAGTTTACAAGTTACAAGTGGCGAAGTTGTGATGGTCTGTAAACTCTAGAATCCGATGACCCATACGAACATTATTAAAGATTAGGATGACAAGTGATCGTAACAAATTATTGCTAATTAAATGAAAATATGTATTCCCTTCATTTCTTATTAATTAAAAATTTATTTAACTGAAAGACAACTAATAAAAAATAGAAAGAATAATAAACCTGGGAAACCAATAACAATATTTAATTTCCAAGAGTTATAGTCTTTTAGATAAACTTTACCTGCAGCTTGTTTTAACATCCATATAATATGAAAGATCCACAATCTGGAAGCCATTTTAATTATATATGTGAATCGAGTATATTTTGTTATGGTTGAGAGTTCAGAGGTTATGAAAATATCCACAATCTGGAAGTCATTATAAAAAAAGATGTGGTGGTTCTTAACATTTAATTATACCCAAAAAAGGAAAGAAAAAGATGGGGTTATGAAAAAAATGGTTGAATAGATAAAAACGAAAATATATCCCAGAAATGTATTCCACCATAGAGATTATAATGAAATTCCAGATGACAAAAAAAAAAAAAAAAAACGAAAAAGAGAATATAGAAAGAAGGACAGCCTAACAGTTGGCAAGAGTAAATAGAGAGTAAGACACGTTACAATTGCAGCCTTTAATACTCCTCCAGAGCCCAACTTCCCTGCTTCATACCTTCCTCTTTCTTGTCCTTTTCTCCAATAATTATTGTAATAATTGTATATATACAAAAACACTGAATAAATATTCATGTATTTGAACTTTTAAAGGTTAACCAAACTTTTTCTTTGAATCTAAGAGATACATATGCACTCGGTCTAAACTATATTACGATGAGATTTGCTATATCCATTAGTCCAACAAAACAAAGAGGAAGACTAAGAATTATTATTCCCTTAGATAATTGCATATAACACTTTGAGAGAGAAAGAGAGAGGTGTGGTACGAATAATAATTTAGTTTTGACGGGGTCCAAACAATTAGGGAGAGTAAGAGCCATAAGGAAGATGACACGTAGGCCGATCAAATTGATGAATAATGATGAAACAATTACTCAAAATCAAAAGGAATATATATGGAGTATGAAAGATTGAAAGAAATCATATCTCATGACTCATGTGGCGGTCTTTGATTCCACCGCTTAGTCAGTAGACCTATATGAATGATTATCATCAACTAGTTTTATTCAGCTGAGGTGTAGACTATGTGCTCTCCAAACTTACCATCACTTATTTAAATCTATTGTTACAAAGTCTACATTACACTTGTAGTTGTTCAAGTCAAATCCAACTCATTATCCCACACTAATCAAATTTCATATTAAAATTTAATTTATTTCTGAAAGTTTCATTCTTAGTATTAAAAAATGTCTACGACCATTACACCAGTCTTTCAAGAAACGAACTTTTACCCGTAAGTGATTTGTCTGTATGTATAGGCGCCATACAAATTGTCTTTCCTAACCGTGCCGAAATTTGATAGATAACTTTACAGAGAAAAACAAATAGAGTTATGCATAAACGAACAAAATGCGTAGAAGATAATGTAATTATACAAAAGAGGATAGAAATACCGAATACATTTCAAATTAACTTTGGCAAATCCAAAACGGAGACTAATTAACAAGTTCAAGTCTCTCTCAGTGGGTAAATTGAGTAAATTGCATTTCCGTCTTTTTTATCTAACCTATGTTTAGAGTCGTACGAGGCTAAACCTTAATCGGACTCGGACACATGTCTCTACCGCGTTCTACTCAATTGCGAAAAACAACCCAACACAATTTTAGATTTGCTAAAAACAGATGTCATTCTCTTTTGAATAACCACATGGTCACTGTTAATTACAGAGACAACCCAAGTTACCACCCAACATAACAAAACCAAGGTATTTTTTTATTCTTATGTCTTCAAGTTGTAAGCAGGAAATTACAACATTTTCGAAAGCAGTGAAGAAACCACGCTTGAGCTTGATGAGAGCAGATCACGGGATTGGTCTCTATGGCTCTCCTCCAAGCTCCACTCTCAGGTTGTCATACGGATACACTCTTGGAGTCTACAACCAACAGAGTAAGAAATCATCAAAACAATATGATAAGAAAGAAACACAAAACTAGAGTGTGATGAGACGTCATAAAACAACAGCTTATATAGTAAAAGAACAGAAGCAATTCATATCACCGTGTAGATAAGAAAACCAGAGAGCAACTTCCTAGAGTAAAGATCCACTACCATTCATCTTTACGAATCTCCTATAGACCTCTAATCTATCCATGGTGTGGTGTTCAAGTTCTATAAACAAGATTCATAGTTCAATACAATGTCTATGATGCTTCGCCAGTATCCACCAAGAGAACTAACTCATAGACTTAAGCTGCTGATGCACCCTTAGAGGCTAACATGTTTTTTTTCTTACATTAGCATTTACCGAGTTCCCAACAACAAGTGGGCGTTTCTTCCAAGTGTTGCTAATTAGTATGTACGGGCTCATTCAATTAAGACAATATGATGAAAACAAGAGGAGTGGTTTGGTCAGAAGCAGCAAGAATTGATTGTACAAGTTTATAAACAGGCAAAATGCAGAAAGAGTTAAATATCCAGGCATTCAGCAGATGAAGAGAAGAACGTTGAGAACATTCTGTTATGTAAATATTTTTTGGGTGAATTCTAAGTGTTATCTGAAGATTCCGGCACTAGCATTTTCTAAAGAAAAAGCCTATGCCAAGTATATTAGGTGCAGCCAAAACGTATGTTGGTCGATGAACCGAAATTCAGAGTAGATGGTAAGATTTGATAGCAAACAAGATGACTATTTCCTAAGTAATTTTTTGCTGAATCCAGACCCGAATCACACTCAGGACAGCACAATGTTTTGGGAGTAAGAAAGTAGTTGTGTAAAGCGAGAATATAAAATACATAAGAAGACGAAAGATTATCACTTACAAATGGAACCTTGGACGCTTTATCGTTCAAAACAGCGAGCAGACCGAGAGTCGCAAAGAACCCTAGACCGCCACACAACCATCCCAATGCTTCATACTGTTCATTCATCGAAAATTAATCAGTAAACCAATTGATTCACGACGGAAAACATAAGAAGCCGTAAAGAAAACCTAACCAACCTTGCCGACGGTATCAGCAATCCGATCTATGCAAGGTTCTGGAAACGCAGTCCCGTTGTCCCACATGAGCTCGTCGTTAACCGAAAGCTGAGACGCAATTAGGGAAAGCGCCTTAAAAAAATCGAAACAGATTCGGAGAATCTAAGAAGAAATTACAGAAATTTGACTCACCGGCTTATCGGGGACGATGTGCTTTCCAACGGGGAGACCCATTCCCGCGCGCTGCCGGAGAGAAGAGGCGACGGATCTGGAAACGACGCCGTTTCCACCCATGATCCGTGAGGCCACACCGCTCAATCGTCCTGCCATTTTCCTTTTCCGATTTGTTTGTTTCAGGTTTCTCGTCTTCTCTCTGGAGATCTCACTCAATCGATTTTAGATAGCCGGCAGCGGTAGTACTGATAAAAAAGTCCCCAAACGGCGTCGTTAAAGGTCAACCCTTTCCTTTGACTACAAATTTTTAGTTACATCTCACTCATTGGACCCGCGCCAGTACGGAGTCATGTTTTTAAATTTGTATTTTATTAAAAGATATATATTTAACTATTTCGAAAATTTAGTCGACATTTTTACTTTAGTTTTGGCTATTGTTTTCGTTTATAATGTGGAAATTAAGCATCATAAACCATTTTTTTTAAAAGGTAAACAAATTAAAGATTTAACCGTAGCCATAGATTTAAAGGAAATTTGGCAAAAACCACAGAAAAAGAAGGGTTTGTCCATTTACATATTTTCGTAGTTTTACCTATTTTAGACTTTAATACCATTTAACATATTTAAAAAATCTGAAATAGATATTTTTAAAATCCAAAAAAATTCAGAAAATTCAGAACAATGATCTTAAGACTTTTTACAATATTTTCACAATTTATTTTAATCATATGATACTTAAAAAATAAATTGAAATTTGGTTCTACCGGTTTTGAAATGCAAAGTAGAATATGTATTCTACTTCTTGGTACAGACGGTAGAATATAATTTATACCATTTGTCCACACATATACTTTTAGTAGAATATGATTTCTATCGTTTGTCCACACATATACTTTTAGTAGAATTTGATTTCTATCGTTTGTGTACACCTCTACTACTCGTAGAATATGATTTCTACCAGTTACTCTATGTTATGCTATTTCGTGAATTTGGTAGAAGATATGTTCTACATATTACACTATTTTCTGCAAGTTGTAGAATTTGTACTCTACGAGAAACACAGTCTTCTACGTGGTTGTAGATTTTGTGTTCTACTACGGACATAATGTTCTACCCTTTGTAGACTTCGTGTTCTGCAAAAAAATCGTCTTCTACCACATGTAGAAAACTTATTCTACCAAAAATCTTAGAAAATATTTTGAAATATTTTGAATATTCTTGTTTCCTTTTTCTTCTCCTTACTGATCACACCACGACGCCGTCATCTCAATTACGATTTCCATCTTCTTCCCTCCAGTGATTATGTTGCATATCTATGCAACTTGTGGTGTATGGAAATCATGTGGGAATTTTGTTGCTGATGAGGCAAAAGGAGGGAGATTAGTGGGTTTGGAATCTATCACTACTTTTGAAGAGTTAAAGCTGATGATTTTGGAGGACTTTTCAATCCAAATCGGCGCCGAGGTGGAGCTTAGCTATTTACCGGGAGGTTTGATCAATAATGCAAGGTCTCCAAGAGTTGTGATTGGCAATGATCGTCAGTTGAAAAACTTTGTTGCGTATATGAGGAAGGCTGCGTCGAAACATTTGTGTGTGACCTTGACGGATCCCGTTCAGAATCAAAACAATGGATTCAACACCAATATTGGTACGGAGCAAACAACAAATTCAAACAATGGAGACAATGATGGCTATTTGTCTGGAAAACCTGAAATTAACAAAAATAACATGTTTGAGGTTGATGATGATGATGGAGTTCAGACTAAAATGGAAAGGGAGGATAACAATCAACTTCGTTTCGCTTTGATGGAAGTTGTGAAGAAGGAACATGATTTCATATGCAAAAGACAATTCAAGTCATATTTTGAAATCCTTGCAATGAAGCACAACTTCGATTACATGGTGGTTCGATCGGATGCTATATATTGGACAATACGTTGTGCAGAAACAGTATGCAAGTGGGGTGTTAATGCTGTGAATCTGAAGGGGTCGACATATTTTATTGTCAAGAAGTATGTGGGTGAACATACTTGTGCTCCTTCGAGTAAAACGAAAATTGCAAGATCAGCCTCATCAAAAACAATCGGCAATCTGATTTTGCAAAAATATGAGGGAGTCAAAGAAGGGCCCAGACCGAATGAAATCACACAGTTAATGCTTACAGAGTATGGATGCGAGATATCTTACTCTTTAGCGTGGGAGGCACGTGAGTATGTTGTTAATAATGTGAGAGGTATACCTGAGAAGAGTTATGGAAAAATACCCAGATACTTGCACATGCTAAAAGAAGCTAATCCGGGTACGCATATTGCTTACAAAACAGATACAGATGGTAGTTTTAGATATCTGTTTATTTCCTTTGGTCAATCAGTAAAAGGGTTTCATAAAGCCATGCGGCGGGTCATCGTTATTGATGGTACATTTATGAAGAATAAATACAAAGGAACGCTTTTAGTTGCTACAGCTTTAGATGGTAACTCAAATCTGTATCCAATAGCATTTGGTGTGGTTGATTCGGAAAACGATCTTTCATGGGAATGGTTTTTAAGGGAACTATGATGTGTTTATAATTTGCATGTCTTTAGCATTCGATTTCGTATGTTTTTGCATTCATAATCATTCATTTGCATTGTTTCCACTCACCTTCACTCATATTTCGCATTTAGGACTAGCACTCTTGCATCTTGTACATTTGTGTCAGTTTTAGGTGTTTTCTGGAGTGGAGTGATGGAGTGGAGTGATGGAGTGGAGTTATCGAGCTACTCTGTAGCTGGAGTGATCGCGCTGCAATCTGGCAAGAGAGATCGAGCTCGCGCTGCAATCTGGCAGGAGAGATCGAGCTCGCGCTGCAATCTGGCAGGAGAGATCGAGCTCGCGCTGCAACGAACTGGTGTGGTCGCGCTGCAACGAACGGGAGTGATCGCGCTGCGCTATAGCTGGGGTGATCAAGCTGAGCTAGAGCGAGATCAAGCTGGAGATCGAGTAACGAGATCAAGCCACGGTACAACTGAGCGCGATCGAGTTAGCTACATGCGGGATCGATCGAGCTGGTACATGCGGGATCGATCGAGCTGGTACATGCGGGATCGATCGAGTTGGGCCTGGTTGAGTGGGCTTGATCGCGCTGGTGTCGACCTGAGAGATCCAGCCCATTAAGGAGACCGACCTTGTTTCAGCAAATTTACCTTTTCTTCTATTTTCTTTTTCTGAGGGTTTTTCTTTTGTATTATAAATAGTAAGGTGAACCTCTTTTACAGACACGTTCGTTTTTTACTTTCGCTTCGAGAAACCAAGTTGTAATTCAGATTTCTTTTGCGTTTTAAGTATTTTAGTGTTCTCGAATCTATCTCTCTGCTTTAATCTTTTTATGCAATCTATCTCTTTTGATTTTGAACTCTATCTCATGAGTTCTAGCGAGTAGTTTCCTTTAAGTTCTTAGGGATGGGATAGATCCGTAACGAACCCTAGCGTGATCGAGTTGCTTAAGATTTATTTTCCAATAGATCCCTTCTGGATTAGTGATCTTAAAACCGGATTCTGTCTGATCAGCTCTATCTGGATCCTAGACGTCTCCACACTCACGAGGTGTTTGATGAGATGTCGGAACTAGCTGATTCAGAGATTTACTGTTCTAGCCTAAGGGATTAGATGTCTAGAGAGTATTTCGACTCTATCGAACCTGAACTTAATGCTTGCTTGTGTTTTCTTCGCTAATGATGATTAGGTCTTGAGATTTCACTAGGTTGTTGATCTCTTTCATGAAAGTGAATTGATCTTGTTTATCGAGTTCGTTGTTGAGGGATTAGCCCTTGTTTGGGTTTTGTTAAGCGACAAGACCACGTTAGGAGTAGTTACAGATCGATTACCCCCATCCTTAGGAGCTTACTTTTCTCTGATATTTTCCGCTGTGATTTTATTACTTTAGTTCGATTGCACTCATATTGACCTGATCGAGTTCGTTTTACGCTGTTCTGTTCTAACTCTATCGAGTCACTACATAGCTCGATCGAGTTACTCTACTGCACTAGCTCGATCGAGTCCCTACTGGACTCGATCTCTTTGTTTCTAAACCAACACCAACTGATAGATTTGGCTTGAATTAAGTAGTTCTGTCATATCTTGATTGCTAGCATCACACCTGATTGGATTGATACCTAAAGTACTGCTGCGATAGATACATTGCTTTAGGATAATTGATAGAAAAATCCTAGTATCAAACTACATGTTGTTATTGACGATGATTACGGTTTAGCTTTTGTCTAAGATAGACATTCCTCCATTGGTAGATCGCTTGCTAAAGTTTACCAACGAGCTAACAATGGAATTTGCATTCACCATATGTTGAACAATGTCGTAACATATTATCCTCGCAAAAGCAAAGGTCTGGTTAGCTTGATTGCTAAGGCATCTAAAGCCTACAGGATTGTTGATTTTCAGAGGATGATGACGGATGTCTGTAAAATTAGTACAGACGTTGGAAAATATCTCCTGGAAGCTGATGTGAGAAAATGGGCTCGTTGCCTATTTGTTGGATACAGGTACGACATTAGGACAACTAACCCGGCTGAATCGTTAAACTCGGCATTGAGATCACCAATAGAGTTTCCAGTAATCCCCCTTCTGGACAGCATCAGAGAAATGTTAACAAGATGGTTTTATGAGCGTAGAACATTGAGCTTAAGGCATAAACACCCTCTAACCATTTCCGTGGAGAAGAAGATTGCCCGAAGGATTGAAAAGGGTAAAACATTTAAGGTTCATCCGGTTGACGAGAACAGATTTGTGGTTCAAGGCGACGTATATGAATGTCTTGTTGATTTAGCGAAACATACATGTACATGTGCAAAGTACAATATGCTGAAAATTCCTTGCAAACACGCCGTTAGAGCATGTCTTCATTTGGGAATGCAGCCACATTTATTCAGCGACGAGAGCTCCAAGACTGATCTATGGAGATCATCGTACGAAGAACCAATAAATCCAATTGCAGTCCCTGATGATGCATGGCGTGTCCTAGAAGATGTCGAGCAGGACATTGTTTCATGTCCAGAATCACGCAGAAATGCTGGTAGGCGAAGGAAACGAAGATACGAAACCGTTGAAGACAAGATTCGATCATCACAATGATCACAAGCTAAGAAGAGGCACAAGTGCAGTTGCTGTGGTAAAGAATGTCACAACAAAGCAACATGTGATATGCCAATATAGTAAGTATTTTTATTTGTCTATCTGATGAGGACATCAAGTCATCATCAGCTCAAGAGCACCGAACCAGGAGTCTTGAGGAGGCGAGCATGAAGCTGAGGAGAGCTAAGGAGACAAGTGAGCTGAATTCAGCTCAAATGGAGGCCAAGATTAAACATCCCAGCTCAACCAACATTTGGATATCACACTCAACTCATCAAGAGTTAGTCACGAAGAAGAATCAACCCAAAAGAATCCCAAATGAAGAAGATATTGAAGACACATTTTGGAAGGTCTTCAATGGACACTATGGAGACCTGCGTTCACTCAACGAATCATTCCGGTCCAACCAAGAAGGTCTAAGCTACAAATCCAATTGTTGTAGATTTTCAACTCACCATAGGAACACGGAGAATTGGAATCGGTTTAATCAGATGTCAGGCCAAGGAGTTATTAGTTTTACAAATCGGGTAAACCGGAACTTTCCCGATTTGGACCCAGGCGCGCTTATTGGAGTATTCCGAGCAAACCAGAAGGAAATAGGCCATGAACCGACTTGGTATGGAATCTTGACTCAAACAGGCATCACGTCGAATTGGATTCATTCCAATCCCGGTTTTGGTTTGGGAGATATTTATTTTCTAAGTGGAAGGATCCTCAACTTGCCTTATTTGGAAGCTCACGGGTTTAGGAGCCTTCAAACGCATATTTGGCGACCAGGAGAGTATATACTACAATCAGAGGCTTTCATTATCACATCAAGACATCTAGAAGAGTCATCTACCAGCTTTCCATGCACCAGCATTCACAGGATCAGGCGGATCCCCTCTTGCTCTTACTTTCCATATATGACGCCAAGAGCATTCACACTTGGAGCAATTAATCTGCAACGGCTCTTTCCTCTTTGCTGCTGCGTTTTGGAGACTTGTTCAATGCACCTAGACGTTCCAAGACATCACAGCTTTGCGCCCAAGCTGTCAAGACTCAAGGAATCTCAAGCCTACCATAATTTGACCTCATTTAAGCCTAACGGCTATACTATCTTTGGGAGCCTTTTCCCTTTGATCTTTCACATTTATTTAGAGTTGATTACCTTCCTTATTATGTATATGACCATTTGGTCTTGTCTAGGTCGAGCCTCTATATAAGCTCATTCATTCCTTCATTGTAAATCACCTTTCAATCGAGAATTAATCAAAGTATTTTCTTCTTTTCTTTCAAGTGTGTTTTCTTGAAGAATTGTTCTTTTCTTTAGATTTAAGTGTGCGATTCACTTAGCTCTTTAGAGGCTGCGACTTAGCTTGTTTGTGTGATTCAAGCAATCTATTTCGTTCACAGATTGAGAGAGTCAATCAACCCATCGATTGAGAGAGTCAATCATCTATCTTCACCATCATCTCTACCAACTTTCCACCTTCCGCAAGGCTTGGCTTAGGAATCTCCTGATCACAGTCTGATCAAGCATTGGTGTGATTCCGTGCCTTGCATCATCTGGTATCAGAGCTTCAAAAGCTCCTATCCATCAGGTTGTGTCAATCCAACCATTATCTTTCATTTTATGTTTTGTTATTTGATTTCCTTTAAATTAAAAAAAAACACATAAAAATTTGTTTCTTGCAATTTGATTTCATTTGCTTCATTACTCTAAAACGAAAATAAAAATAAAAATTTAATTTGCTTTGGTCTTTTTGTTTAGTTCGTTTTATACAAGAAAAGCCATAAAAAAAATTGTGTTTTTTGTTATTTAAATTGATTTTTCGAAATTTTACCCTATAAAATAAGAAAAAGAAAATAAAAATATTTTTTTTTTCCTTTTGTTATTAGATAATTTCGATTTTTGTTTGAATTAAAAGTTAAAAAAAAAAAAAATTACATATAATATAACTTTTCCATTTTTGTTTAATCTTTATTTCCATATTTTGTTGATTAAGAATTGATATATCTTTTCCTTTCTTTGCAAGGAAAATCAGAGCGACAATCATGGAGTATGAAGATGGAGCAAGCGGATACAATACCTCAGAAGTAGATTGGGGTGAAGAAGAAAACCACTCTTTGAGTGGAGGAGGAGAAGAAAGCGATCACAATTCGGAGGTTGATCAAGAAGGAGCATGGCGTGAGGAAGAAGAACTTGACTCTTGTCAAGAGGAGCCATACCACATTTATTTTTCAGGTCACAAGCAAGGACCAGAAGCTTACCTGAATTGGGAGAAGGAATTGGAGTATTGGTTTCGATTTTACAACATCCCAAAGGAGGAGAGACTGACCCACGCTGTTAACTCACTTGTTGGAGAAGCTTCTACATGGTGGATAAATGAAGAAGCTACGTCCTGCTACTATAAACCAGTCATTACTTGGGGTAATCTCAAGCAGCGTATGTACAAGGAGTTTGTACAGAAGTTTCACAACCTAAGCCACACTCTCAAGAGGCTTTTGTTCCAAACAACTACAAAAGAAGCTAAGCAATCAGTTACGGCAAAGGGGGTTCAACAAAAGACGATATCCACACCCCCACTTGAACCGAAATACAAATCACTTCAAGGTAAGTCTTCTAACTTTATAAATTCAACGGAAGCAACATGTTATAGATGTCATAAGAGAGGACATTTTGCTACAACTTGTCCATCTAGAAAGTTGTCAAAGGATCATCCCTCACCAGAACTAAAATCAGAGAAATCTAGGACAAGTGACAGATTATCTCATTCTGATATATTAATTTCCAGTTCTAGATTCATACACTTGTCTTTGCCAAAGGATATTGATGCAGAAAACGCCAAGAAAAAGATAGGCCATGAAGAGGGGAGAAGTAAAAACTTTGAGGAACAATGTCCAGAAGCAATCACGCCCCAAGCCTGCCAAGTCACAAATCTTAAGTCAGAGGCGATGCCAAAGCCTATCCCTGGTACATTAGTAAGTGAAACCTATGATCTTATCCAATATGGGAATAACATCTTAACTAGACATAGTTTCAAATACTTTGTTTTCAATGATTCTACTTCTAGTATAAAACACTTGATCTTTTTCTTAAGTGTTGAGAAGAAAACAGGTACCCCAAGAGTATGCAATGATTGGACAGCTCACAGAGACGATCAAGAAGGCATCACCAACAATGCATTGCTTCAAGAAGAGCCACCAGATCACATAGTGAACTCTTGTACCATGACATTTACAAGAGCAGAACATAACAAGAGTTATGATCAGGTTATTCCGTTTCTTCACTATGTTTCTAATGACTCTAATTATGTGATAATGAATTTACTATGTCCAGAAGAGTTTGAAGAAAACTCAGTATTAGTAGAAACAACTACAACTCATTATGCTTGTCTTAAACCACATGTCATTGAGAATATAGATAACATAACTAAAACTGAATCTTGTTCTTCTGTTTACAAAAATCCCATGACTGTTATAACGCACTTGTCTCTTGTCAAAAGTGAAGAGGACATTGCAGGGACAGAGAAGAAGCAACAAGGGAATGAGACACCAAGGATCAATGGCGACAACAAGTGTGAAAAAGGAGTTTTCACCAAAGCAGCAACCTTACCGCTCAAAGAAGTCAGAAGCAAACCTTGGAGAGGAGTAATTGCTAGTTCACTAATCAAAGAGGAACCACCAGACGCTCATACTTCATCACACATAAACCGCCAAAAATATTTTGGCCAAGGTAAGTTTCTATGCTCACATTTATGCAAAGATACTAACTTGCTCTATCTTGGTGCAGGAGAAATAGTTTCGAGGTCGAAACCTTTTCAAGAGGGTGAGTATGATGAGGACATCAAGTCATCATCAGCTCAAGAGCACCGAACCAGGAGTCTTGAGGAGGCGAGCATGAAGCTGAGGAGAGCTAAGGAGACAAGTGAGCTGAATTCAGCTCAAATGGAGGCCAAGATCAAACATCCCAGCTCAACCAACATTTGGATATCACACTCAACTCATCAAGAGTTAGTCACGAAGAAGAATCAACCCAAAAGAATCCCAAATGAAGAAGATATTGAAGACACATTTTGGAAGGTCTTCAATGGACACTATGGAGACCTGCGTTCACTCAACGAATCATTCCGGTCCAACCAAGAAGGTCTAAGCTACAAATCCAATTGTTGTAGATTTTCAACTCACCATAGAAACACGGAGAATTGGAATCGGTTTAATCAGATGTCAGGCCAAGGAGTTATTAGTTTTACAAATCGGGTAAACCGGAACTTTCCCGATTTGGACCCAGGCGCGCTTATTGGAGTATTCCGAGCAAACCAGAAGGAAATAGGCCATGAACCGACTTGGTATGGAATCTTGACTCAAACAGGCATCACGTCGAATTGGATTCATTCCAATCCCAGTTTTTGTTTGGGAGATATTTATTTTCTAAGTGGAAGGATCCTCAACTTGCCTTATTTGGAAGCTCACGGGTTTAGGAGCCTTCAAACGCATATTTGGCGACCAGGAGAGTATCTACTACAATCAGAGGCTTTCAGTATCACATCAAGACATCTAGAAGAGTCATCTACCAGCTTTCCATGCACCAGCATTCACAGGATCAGGCGGATCCCCTCTTGCTCTTACTTTCCATATATGACGCCAAGAGCATTCACACTTGGAGCAATTAATCTGCAACGGCTCTTTCCTCTTTGCTGCTGCGTTTTGGAGACTTGTTCAATGCACCTAGACGTTCCAAGACATCACAGCTTTGCGCCCAAGCTGTCAAGACTCAAGGAATCTCAAGCCTACCATAATTTGACCTCATTTAAGCCTAACGGCTATACTATCTTTGGGAGCCTTTTCCCTTTGATCTTTCACATTTATTTAGAGTTGATTACCTTCCTTATTATGTATATGACCATTTGGTCTTGTCTAGGTCGAGCCTCTATATAAGCTCATTCATTCCTTCATTGTAAATCACCTTTCAATCGAGAATTAATCAAAGTATTTTCTTCTTTTCTTTCAAGTGTGTTTTCTTGAAGAATTGTTCTTTTCTTTAGATTTAAGTGTGCGATTCACTTAGCTCTTTAGAGGCTGCGACTTAGCTTGTTTGTGTGATTCAAGCAATCTATTTCGTTCACAGATTGAGAGAGTCAATCAACCCATCGATTGAGAGAGTCAATCATCTATCTTCACCATCATCTCTACCAACTTTCCACCTTCCGCAAGGCTTGGCTTAGGAATCTCCTGATCACAGTCTGATCAAGCATTGGTGTGATTCCGTGCCTGCATCACTATCCATTACTTTCTGTTATTAAACTTCGATAAGCTATATAGAATGAGTTTTTTTTATTACGTTACTCTTTCATTTATCAGGTTTTGGTGCTTGATGTTGTTTGGAGTTTTTGTTATGCTGAAAAAGTAATCAGACTTTATGTTAACTAGCTAAGTGACTTTGTCCTGTTTTTGTTGATAAGTTCTCTTTTTCTTCCAACTACGAAACCTCTTTTTTTGTTCATAAGTTCTCTTTTTCTACACATTGTACCAAATGAGAAACCTCTGTTTTTCAACTTCCTTTTTACGCCAATATAAAGTGGTAAATACAACAATGGTGTCCAAAAGAAATCACGAAAAAAAAAATCAAGGACCAGAAAGGTCAACAACCTATGACGAGGTAAACTTCGGAGGTATATACTTTGACAGTCGCTCGACCAAAACCTCATCCCTTGCTGCCTGCAGTAGATCAGTCGCCACCTTGCACCATGCCTCTTTAATGTTATCATCATTCACCAAAGAGAGGTTGAGGCCAAGCGCATGACACTCAATGTGTTTCAACGCATAAATCCCACAATGAGTGTTATTTGTTAAGATCTTTACGCACAAGCGCATACCTGACTGTATATGGTGCGACAAGAAGTTGTCTCTTTTTGGAATTCGTCTGAGCTTCTTTCACAATCCGAGGCACCATAACTGAGAATGCTTCCACCTCTCTGTATCTTTTCATGCCTGCACAATCAAAAACTTCTACTGTGCGGTGCACGAAATCGATGCACAATATCCAGTGACACCCACTTACACATACTGGAACATAGATACAATCAATGTCTACGTCCCAAACCTTGTTGATAGTAGGATTTTACTAAGCAATTATCCTATCTACACTATCATGTCGTTGCAGTGTAAAGAAGGAGTAAAATCTGAATTGGGTGTGATGCTATGCAATCAGGATGCAATCAAGGAAAGCTAAGTCAAGCCAATTGTAAAGATGGAACTGTAATCTATCAACTTAACAACATAACTTAAAATGCAAATAACATCATGAAATGCAACGTGATATCAAGGCGTCCAGGCGCGACGCTATGAAATGAACAAAGGTGAAATGCAATGTGATAAACTATGAACCATAAGCTAGAATGAACAAATGCAACAAGATAAAAAGATAAAAGCTTAAAGAACAAAACTCAAGATAAAAATCAAATAAAGCAAAGGATCCTAAGAATGGGTGTTATTGACTAATGAATTTCCATGATTAACACTAGGGTGTTCAAAAAACTCAAACAGAGCTAGTCCCTTGGCTGCGAACTCGACAGCAAGCTAATCCACTCTCGTGACAGAAGCTATCGAGTTGGTGTGTGTTCCAGACCCACTCTCATGGCGAAATCCACACTAACAAGCACTAGGAATCAGTTCGCAAATGCTAAAGTGCAATCAAAAACGCTAGTATCCTAGGTATGATATGCAAATCTCTTGGAAAAGATGGTTCAGGCATTTCATCAAACACCTTCTGGGTGCTGAAATGCCTAGCTTCAGATTCCAAATGATCAGGAAGGAATCAACATTAAGAATACTAATCAAGAAGGGAAACTATAAATCAAGGCTTAAACACTCTAGGTAACCATGGTTTTTCACTTATCTAACCCATCCTTAAGATTCTAAGAACACAACTCAGAAACCGGCTTCATGAAATCCGACCCAGAAAACTGTGAAACTTGCATCAAAAGATAGAGATTAAGAAAATGATCAAGTTCAAAGAAGGAAGCAAGTGCAAATTAATTAAAACTAAGAAGGAAATCTGGATTACAAGCTAGAACACCACATAGGCGATTTTGTTGTTTTAAGAAAGCTAAAAGAAGAATAAAATTCAAGAGAGTGCAAAAGTGACATCACAGGGTTTTTATACTAAGTTGCAGAAAAAGGTAAAATAGGTCACGCGCGTGTGGACTCGACGTCCAACTCGACGTGTATGTGTGGAATTCGTCGAGTGCTTCTAAAGGTTGCACCTTTGGCTCCGACTCGACTACCAACTCGACGTGTATGTCTGGTTCACGTCGAGTTCGTGTAAAGGCGGCTCCTTTATTCCGGACTCGATGTACAACTCGACGTGCATGTCTGGACCCTGTCGAGTGCGTATATGGACCCCGTCAAGTGCGCTGCCTTTTCTCCCAAGCAACAGGTTATGGACTCCACTTTACCTCTCTGGTTCAGACACTAATCCTCCACCCTCAAAACACCCTCCAATGCTCCAAATATACCTGAAAACAACTCCAAAAGCGACGAAATAATGCAAATGCTATGAAGTGTGGTAAGTGGATGCAAATGGAGATGAAACGTGACAAAGTGGTGTGATATGTATGCAAAAATGATGAATAAAGGATGCTGAAACAAGGCTAAATATGTGTACATCCGTTCTCCCGTGAGCAGGCAGCTCACCTTTTCCATAAGCAATGAGAATCTCTTCCAATTCGAATTGCTTCTTGTTGGACCTCCATTTTATGTATGCAGCCTGTATTGACGTGCTGAATGAGTAGCTCATGAAGCCAACTCTATCGACATTCCATCGTTTCAGAGATGTCCTCTCCCGAAATAAGTACATCATTGCATCAATTTCCTAGATAATAAATAAGAAATATTTTGTGAGAATTAAGTACCTCAAAGTCGTACAAATATAATTAAACAAGAATGTGCAAGTCAAAAAGAACACTAACCTGGTTGTGAAGCCATTCACGTGGTCCAACCACACGTTTAGATAGTTCGACAGTGAATGCACTTGGACCGCATTGTAGATCCCTGTATTGCATTGTAAAAATGAACATATAAGTAAATCATGGCTGTGAACAACAAATATTTTGTAAACAAATATGATGCTGCGACTTACTACGGCATTCTTGACCACTCTTCTAGTTCCTCAAATGTTTCATCGGATACATAAACCAGTAGATGGTCATGATCTTTCCCCCCTGCAATAGGATCTTCCCTCAACTCCTTTGCAAATGACGAAGGCACCTTCTCAGACAAATTAATAGTGACTGGATGCAATTCAGTTATTGGTGTTTCAAATTCGAGAGCGTCTTGCAGCTGTGTCTGATCAAAACCCGGCACAAAAGAATCTTGAGTTAGATCACCAAACTTTTGTTGTAAGTACTCTTCTGTATTCTCCTCCATGTTAAACTCTGAGCTCTGGGTTAAATTAATATCCAATAGCTTCTCTGCTTTGATATCAATGTTTTTTGTCTGTTTATTAAAAAGGATAAACATCAGGATACTTGTTAAGGATTTAGAAAACGAGTGTAAAGAAGCAAGTTTGGTTACCTGTCCCATTGGCTGATGATGCTCTTTCGTCTGCCTTTGTGATAGATCAAAACCTGGTACATTGGCATCTTTAGACAAGTCATGCTCTTTCGTCTGCCTTTGTGACGGATCAAAACCTGGTACATTAGCATCTTTAGACAAGTCGCTAATCTTTTGTAAGAGGTAGGCTTGAATATTGTCTTCCAAATTCGTCACCGAGTACTGGGTTAAGTCAATATCCTGTACTTTATCAGTGCGGTTGCCCTATTAGCGAAGGAGAAATACACATCAGAAAGGTAATTCATATATTACAATACAAACATATGTTACAAGGTTTACATTACAAGAGACTAAGATTACAAGGTTTTTCTCAACAGATGTTAACAATTACATTACAAGTTACAAGAACCTAGTTTATGATCACAATCATTCCAAAACAACAACAAAACACATTGGCAACATTTCTTACAATGCATGAACAAAAATTAAGTCTAGACTTGGAGTTTTATTTCCTTATTACCTTTCTTGTCGACTGAGAATGAGCGACAATTGCCGGTTTCGAGCTGGTTGATTGCAGTCGCGTCTTTCTTTGCGACAATGTTGGCTGCGAGTGGTTAACAAATACTGGTTTGGAGCTGGTCTTTCTTTGAGATAATGTTTGCTGAGAATGCATGACAGATGGTGGTGGTTTGGAGCTTGTTGCTGGCTGTTCTTCAGTCTTTTTTTGGGTTAAAGCTTCACGGAGCATATCCTTCAGTTCTGCAACCTCACTCTTTAGCTCCGAAACCTCCTTCTCTAATTTTCCATTCTTGGCATCATTTTCACTAACAATCTTCGCCTTAAAATCATCAAACAAACCGCGCCAAAAAGCCTCTGTGTCTTGATCAGCAGCTGCACGTTTTCCTGCTGCCCGTTCGTACAAGAGTTGCTTCTTGCGTCTCTCAGCACCATAATCAATAGCTTTTATCTTCCCCTTCTTCAAACCAGAAGCTGCTGTTGGTTCAGCGCAGGGCGTTTTGTAAATGTCGACATCATTAGAACTTTCAGCTTCACCCGTTTCAGAAACTGGTTTAGGAGGAGTAGTTCATATAACTTCCTCTTCAAAATCCCATATATGACTGGACCAGTCATTGGAGTCTAAGATGAGTGCCTTGATGCGCTCGACCCTCTCGTATCTCATGTCGCCATCTCTTGTGAAATCAACAGAGTCTAGTACGTCCATATTCCCGGTGGAGGATATCGCGGGATACAAAACTCCCTACAAAAGTTAAAAACCAAACAAGAAAACAGATTGTAAGTTTATCTTTGTAAGTTGAAAAGTAAACAAAATTATCTTAAAAAAAAACCGACTGTGTTTATTTCACACCACTCACCTCAGATCCAAACGCTTTCTCTAAATTCTTAATCTCGTTGTAGCCTGGTCTTTCAGCTCCAGTCCAGTTAGAACACCTAGGACTCACAATGGAGACATTATCCAGCTTCTTCCCCAACAAAACCCCACAGTCATGAATAGCCTCCATAATCCAAATCAGTAGAGCGTATGAGAATCCTTCCAAAACATAGCTCTTGGTCTTGCATAAGTCTCCCCTTGCTTTGATGACCCCTTTCACTAGATGATCAAAAGAGTGAAGACCCCATGGATACTCTCTTACGTTTTCAAAATCCATTATGAGTTTGATGTATTTGTGATCTATGTTACTCTTCTCATCCACTGCCACTAACAGACCAACAATAACACAGAGATACACCAGTCTCAACCTGTCCAAACGACTCCACTTGTGAGCCTCTAGTACATGCTTTTCCCTTATTGTCATCATCGAAATATTTCCCTTTCTCTTGATCAACTTACTCCAAAAGCCTCCATCATCAGCCCATTTCCCAAGTTCGTAGTTGCCATCATCTTGGCAATTGAGCCCGATAACCGCATGGAACTCTTGCAAAGAAAAACGCAAAGGCCTCTTTGCAAACACAAACCACAACTCATGTTTTTTGGCGGTGAGAAGCTGCCTACACATGAAAATGTGAACCAATTTCCCTGAAAATGTTAAACGATTGTCGTGGATAGCTAGGATATGAGCAAAAACAGGATCCTTCTTAACTTCATTCAACTCATCTTCCATATGATCCTTCAAAGTGGTCAATATCGACATTTTGGCACATTGGTTAATCTTATCCACTTATGGTTCTCCTCCTTCCTTGTATAATCGTTTAAGAAAATCTGAGGCCATACCTGAAATAGCGAAAACATCAAAATCAATTACGTAATACATGCAATGAAACAACTCAAATCACGGCAGAAAATTAAAACTTTCACTGTAACATACACCAAACATTACATCACGGCAGAAAATTAAAAGGAAAAAGAGAGTTCAAGCGAAAGCTATCATATTGACTAAGGTTGAC
Source organism: Erythrophleum ivorense (assembly GCA_026724425.1). NCBI lineage: Eukaryota > Viridiplantae > Streptophyta > Magnoliopsida > Fabales > Fabaceae > Erythrophleum > Erythrophleum ivorense. The sequence continues at coordinate 7,451,623 of JAIUCV010000066.1, read as the reverse complement.
CAAACAATGAACTCAAAAAGCAGATAAGTAACAAAACGTTTTGGAAGAAATGTGATTTGAAAAGTGCTATTTAACAGACCTTAAGACAATGCTATCATCACAGATCATGAACTCAAATAAACCCACAAGTAACGAGAACATAAGAACAAAATGTCTAACTTTCTTGAAAAAGGTAAATGAGTCTAGCATTGTCTAACATTGGGGAAACCATAAACACAAACAAACAGATAATTAACATTACGAGTTGAAAAAGGTAAATGAGTCTAACATTGTCTATCATCGCATACCATAAACACAAACAAACACACAAACAAAATGTCTAACTTTCTTGAAAATTTATATTTATCAAACCTTGAGACAAAGCTAGCATCAAACATTAACACTATGTCATGAGAAACATGTACATAAAACGAAAACACTATGTCATGAGAAACATGTATAGCCTTAATTTGACATGCACAATTGACATGCATAAACATCTTTATAAACTTCAATTTCTTAGTTAAACAAACTTGAGATGCAGAATTAGCCTCATAAGTAACCTAATTTAAGCCAAAATCAAATTTCAAACAGAAGCCCCAAATCAATTTGGGATCGAGACACATAATTTCCAATAACCAAATATTCAATTGCATGATAAAACATCCATAAACAAACCAAAATCTAAACTAACCTGATCGAAAACTCGAATGTGAATGGCGATTGTCTCGGAGGGAAAAACTGTTCTTGAAGAGGAGAAAAGAGCTGTGCGGATCTGTCGGCGATAGGATTTCCGACAGAGGGCGTGACGGCGACAGAAGAAAGAGGAAGAAATGGTGATGGAGGACGGGATTTGAGATGACAGAGGGCTCGTCGGAGTAAGAGACGGCGACTGTAACATCCGTAGACCAACCTATCGCTTCTGGGAAGCGGTGTCGATCGACACCGGGGGGAGTGTCGGTCGACACCGGGGGGAGTGTCGGTCGACACTAAAGATTGAAATCGATTTCGGTCCGATTTGAGTTGTGCCGGTTTGGGCTGGTTTGTGGAAAAAGCAGAGAGAAGGAGTGGTGATTTTGGGTGATTTCTGGGTTGATCTGTTGCTATTCTTCGTCGTGCATCCGTTGTTCCTTCTCAATTCCCTTGTCAAGGTGAGTGCATGACCGTAGGCTCGCAATAAGAAGATTTGTGGAATTGGATTGTGTTCTTGGTGAAGTTTATGTGGTTTTCGTGTTTATTCTTGTGATAATCGTGGCTTAGATCGAGAATATTGTGATGTTTGTGTGATTTGGTGTTTTTGTGCGTGAAATCGTTTTGGGCGTCGATCGACACCAATCGGGCGAGTGTCAATCGACACAAGCGGTGTCGATCGACACTGGCTGGTTTAATCCGGTTATCTGGCGAGTTAATAGAATTAATTGGATTAAGTGGTTTAATCCGGTTTAACTCGGTTTAAATGGAATTAAATGGTTTAATTTGGTAATTAATTATAAATTGGTGAATTTAATTAATTAATTGATTTAAAAATAATTGTGGAAATTATTTAAGTGTTTAAAGATTATTATTTAATTGTGGTAATTATTTAATAATTAAAGTGAAGGGTTTCAATAATTTTGGTAATTATTTTAAATATTTAAAGGAATTAAAAATTGCGTAATTGGCCTGTAGGCGGGGGTGATTGCCTCACTAAGTATTTATGAAATACTTATGCATCTCTTTTTCCTTTATGTGATGCAGGTAAAAAGAAAGTGTGATTGCCGAATCGGGCCGAGGAGAGGATGATAGGAATTATTTTATTGTTTTGAGTTATTTGTTTTGCAAACCTGGTGTAGGTTGCTAGATTATTTTATTGTATTCTGGAATTGAATATTGTTGTTTGAATTATTATTTTTATGGAGTTTATTTTATTGAGAATTTCCGCACTTGATAATTAAAAAAAAATGCTTGGTTGTTTCAGCGACAGAGGATCGAGACAGAAGAAGAGACGGCCAAAGAAGAGACGAAGAAGAAGAAGAAAAGCGGGTTCCTTTTTTTGTTTTCCTTGACTGAAATCAGGTTTTGTTTAAGGGAAATGGCTGTGGGTGTTTGTTTATTTAATTTTATTTAAACATGTGAAAGGGTAAATCAATTTTAAAGATACATTTGCCAAATAAATTTAAAAATGTTTAGATGGACAAAGTTCAATTAAAAATGTGTAAATGGACAAAACCTTATTTTTTTCTGTGGTTTTTGCCAAATTTCCCGAGATTTAATATGATAGATTTAATCAAGATACATAAAACTCAAATGACTACATATAATAAGATAAGAAGTTTTATGTGTGTGCACGAATTAAAACTATTTTTTTTTTCTTTCAAAACTTAAACATGTTTTATTATAATTCCAAATCCAACCAATAAGAAAACAATATGTAGAATCCAAATTGTCAAAATAACAAAAATATAATTAATTTTGTATTGAAAGTTGAAACAGATAGAGTAATATTCAAATTTTTGATCAAAATAAAATATTTATAAAAAATTATTTTATTCGATTTAATTATGCAATTTAATTAAAAAACCACATTAAATTGAATATAAAAAACAATTTATATTTGGATACCTACTAAATGAGGTTTCATACTCATATGGTTGCACATCATCTATTTTTTTAAATATATTTTTACACCTCCACCCAATAACATATTCAATATGGAAAATTTAACAATTTTAGTGATTATTATTGTTTTAAAAAATTCAAATCATAGCATATACATAAATTTGTTTAGATTTTCTTCATTAGATTTTTTATATTGTGATTCAAATTATTTTATGAAATAAAGTTAAACAAAGATGATAGGAGATATATAATGATTTTAAAAGAAATTATTATAATAGAATTAAATTGAATCTCATATATTTCTTATTTACTTATTTTCGTAATTGCCAATTAAGGAAGAAAAATGATAATTTTTTATTAATATTTATATATATGATTAGTTTAATAATATATATTTGATTCTCTAGACATAATATGTAATGGCATTCTATGTAAATTCTCTAGTAACATTTGGCTTAGTTAAAAAACCCATTGAGAATGAACATAGTGATGATACATCAGCAATAGCAAAATTGTTAATAACACATAAGAGAAAGGTTATTTTGATAATGCATTCTCTTTTAATATATTAGGCATTACAAAGTATCAAACCTAAAGAAACAGTTTTGAAGAAATCTTATGGGATGCTTCTCTTTTTTCAAATTTTTGTAGATCATCGAATGTCAAAAGCTGTCTCTTCTTAGCTCTGGATCTTTCTGGTTAACGAAACCCTCTTGATTATATAGTTTGTCTTTATTTAATTCATTTTCTTGCACAACCTTTGGAGCAATTAAGTGTGGTCTCTTGTAGTAATATTCAAAGCGTAATTGAAAATATGGATCCCAACGATTTGAGAAAATATCTTAACAAGAAACTTTTCTCTTGAGCTCACTCTCGTTCCTAGTTTTTTTTGTACCAAATGAATTAATTGTTATACCTTGAAGCCTCGCCCTCGAGAAGCTTTTAGTTGCATCTCCAAGGTTACATGAGCTTCGCTTAATTTGTGGGTTTTCACATGGGAACCTGCAAAGGGAAATATCTAACTATCAAGGGAGCTCAAGCTGTGATTCGAATTCGAAGCATGTGATGAGATTTGCCCTTATGCATATCCGAACGTCTCTGTGTTCCAATTTCACTATGGATCAAATGGATATTATCCATGGCAACATTCACTGTTCAGCACTTTGTCAATGAAGCTGATCGAGAGGCTTATAACATTCTTGTTTCGTGTCTCGTTGGCTTATACCATATTTTTCAGGACACGTAAGTTTAACTCTCTTTGCGACGTACATTTTTCTGATTAGGTCCGCAAATGGACTTGCTCTGCCACTATGGACTAATTAATCATGTTTAACTAGAGGAGAACATATCAGGCTGGACGTGAGGAATATAGTGGCTTGAGCTTCCACAAATTGGACTGGAAGACACTGACAGTGGAGCATGATATAACCATATTTTACATGTTTTCCTTTTTATTATGTTTTTAAGTATTTTCAATAAGGTTTTATGCCTTTAGAAGTAGTTTTCTTGTATTTGTTGGTTTTGGAGTATTTATAGGTTAAAATATCAAAATGATACAAAAATGAGCAAAAGAGTCTCAAACCATGATCCATGTAAGTTTCCAAGTCAAGAGCATCAATAAAACTCCAAGTGTTCGATTTCCGCAATCGGACAGAACCTGAGCATCAGAAAGATGACCGCGGTAGAAGGTCTTGCAGACGTCCAAAAATCATGATCTTGGTCTTTCTGGATAGATAATTGAGTCATGCTTCACAGCAAAGTGGAATAGAGTCATTTGAAGTTTCCATTAGAGAGAACCTTTTTTTCTCCCAAGACATGTCCGTCTGGCGAGGAAATGAAGCCCATGGAGATTTGGTGTAACCCACGGCCCGGACTTCCGCGGTTTAGGCCTTGGCTCAAATTAACACAGGTCTAGCTTGCTTTTGGTGGTTTCCTTGGCATGATCTCGGCACATACACGTCGCAAAACATCAAGCCCGACTCACCGGAAAGTTTTGTTATTCGGCACTTCAAAACCCTACGAGACCTTTACCCTATAAATACATGTTTTTAGCCTATGCGAAAAGGTGTGCTTGTGCAGAAGAGGAGAGTGACCGTCAGAGAGAGAGAGAGAGAGAGAGAGAGAGAGAGAGAGAGAGAGAGAGAGAGAGAGAGAGAGAGAGAGAGAGAGAGAGAGAGAGAGAGAAGCCCTAGGAGCTTATAACGCCCCGACCGCTGATGGGGATTAAACTTTTCCCAATTTCTATCCCTTTTCTGCAAGTGCACAGATCGAGAGTAGCAACGGGTATATCGAACACAAGGAGCAGATAAGTGCACTACGAGCTATGCGAGTCTAATCAAGCTAGGACAAATGAGGGGGTTTTGGGTTTTGAGATGCAAATTAACTAAACTAAGTAAAAGCAAGAATAAAAGCGGTGTAAGTTCAAGGTGGAAAGACGCTAGGCAATAGGTAATTCTCAGAGATTCATAGATGATAAGTTTGATGATTGACTTCTATCTATGTAGGGATATGGGATGTAAGATCCGTCTAGAACACAAAACACGAAAATAAGTCTTTCCACTTCCGTGGCTCCGACTCCTATGATAACTTATCTAATCGCTAAACTTTTGGTATGTCCTTATATAGTTAATCAAGCATTAAATCGATCAAGTTCGGATACAGTTCACTAGGCTTAGTAAATCAACTTTCGCAGTCTAAGAAACCTAGCTTGTCAAAGAATAGGTCCGGCGAATGATACAGCACTTCCGTGGCTCAAATCAACCTAGGATCGGATTGCTAGATGCGCGGTAAAGCAATCAGCATTAATAAGTGAACAAAACGAGACAAAGACTCTAATGATATCCCTAGTTAATTCATCAAATCATAATCAGCATATGAACTCTTTAAAACCCTAAAACCTAACTAGAAATCTACTCAATCATGATGCAAGTAAACAAGCACAAATCTGAGAAAGAAATCATATTATTATAAGGAGAACAGGGTTTAGAAATCTTCTCTATGTTGAGATACAAAGAAGGGATCTTCTCCCTAAGGAAAACAATGAGAAGGAAGTAAAACAATGGAGAATCCCTCTAAGGGGATCTCCCTAGTGCGGCCCTCTCTTGTGGCTCCTCTCCTGTGCGGCTCTGTTGTGTCTCTCTTATCTCTCTCTTTCTGTTCTTTCTAAAGAGGCTAAAAAGGTGTATTTATAGTGCTAGGTCTTCCAGGGGTCGAGATTAGGTAAACGGGCCGAGTAAATCGTGAAAACGTGCGAAACGGGCCTTAGTCGGCTAAGCCGGGTCGAGCGGGACGGCGGCGGTCGAGCGGGGCGGTCGACCGGTCGGTCGGGCTGGTGCTCGGGTCGAGCTGGGGGTCGACCGGTCGCACGGGATGATGGTCGGGTCGAGCTGGCGCGCACGGGATGGCGAAAAGAGGTCGGGTCGGACGAGAGCCTTGGAGGCCCTGTCCGACCGGTTCGGTCGACCGGATTGTGAAGGAAGGTCGGGTCGGACGGGGGCCTTGGAGGCCCTGTCCGACCGGCTCGGTCGAGCGGCTGGTGTAGACGTCCGGTTTTCGGCTGATTTGACACTCTTCACTAAAATGATAATATCTTCCATTCTACACGTCCAAATTGCATGATTCCAATTGTGTTGGAAAGCTAACTCATGTAGGCATCGCGGCGAACTGGTTTTGGTGAGATCCATTGAGTAGAATGTTTTTGGGGCTCTTTCAAAGTTGATGCTGTGTCGTGGAGCGGCGTAAAGTCTAAATCCTGTGGTTTTGCTCCGAAATGCATCTTTCGACCTGTTTAGACTCTTAGTACTATAAATCCACAAAAACTACCTTTTTAGATCGAAAAGCCTTTAAAAACCTTATAAAAAGCATAGTAAAACCATATAAAAAGGGTACAAAATAGAGGTATATCAACTCCCCCAGACTTAGATCTTTGCTTGTCCTCAAGCAAATAGAATCCAAATCAGAGAAAGAGGTTTGAAAACGTAGAAACTCCTTATCCTTTTTGAGAAACCTGTGGTGGCTTCCTCTCCTGTATTCCACTAAAAACATAACCAATGTTAGACTAGCTTCACATAATGCTCGGCAAGCTTAGCGAACCATACCAAACTCAACTAGTCTCATCCAGCACTCCAGACTTTCCATTGTTAACTCCTTGCATAAATTTAAAACGTGCGGTCTTTATCAAGGGAGTATCGATCATTAAGCACTTGTTCTTACCCACTTGAGTCTCTCCAGGATAGTCCTTTTTGAAGCTTTTGAGTTCTTTTCCTCTCTCTTTTTCTTTTGAAGGATCGATTTTTCCCTACTTTTCTAGGGTATCATTTTATTTTTTTTATCGATCCTTCTTCCCTTTCTTTTTTTTCTTTTAGGGAATAACATAGGATAGGCTTTTGCTTTTTCCTTGTTTTTGGTAGGTCTCCATAAGACAAGAAGGTGCAGACGTATGCATTCCTCTTGCTTACACGTTTTCCTTGTGCTTAAAAGCTTTTGATTTTTATTTTTCTGAGAGAGAGGAGAACTGCACTTTGTATTGGACACACCCTTTTGAGATCAAGTGAGGAACGACTCATATGTATGCCAAGCCCCTTGACAAGAAAAACTAGATTGATTAGGGTGGAGTTAACGTTAGATTGTCCGGGTACCTTAGAAATGTTGCCAAGTCAGTAGGTCGATCCACCGTTAGAGGTTCTGTTAGGCTTATGTCTGCAACTGATGTCCGCTCTAGGGTCATAGATTGTTAGCACAACACCGGAGAATCATAGAGATAAATCATAATTTCCAACTAAAGTTTTGACTCAATAAAACATGAAATTTTGAAAAGGTTAATAAGAGAAATAGATATGAGATGAAGACAAGACATGAACAAACGCATTAGTACCGACAATCCCCCCAGACTTAACTTGCACCGTCCCGGTGAAAGCAAATCCGATTAAGGGAGGTAAAAGAAAGAGGTAATAAGGCGTTTGTGAATGAGAGGAAAGATGTAACCTGATTAGACATTAAGTCCATGAAGAAATGACCTATTGGTGGTATGTTGCTGTCCTTGTCCTTTGAGATAAGCATGGCAAACCTTCGCCCACGTTGCGTTTGAATGAACTCCAAATAATGGCTTGTATCCCGGCTAAGATGATCAAGTACCATGCGTCCACGGTAAAATCTCTTTAAGTACCGCCTAAGGTGAGGCATAGGTGGGATTAGCCTTGGACTTGAAGCAAACGGATGAGTGATCATGGTGAATTCATGCCACAATCATTGTTGATGTGTTTTTGGGACTTTGGAATGGATGCTGGACAAAGGGTGAAGTGGGATAGGTGGTGGCGAGGTGGGATGGGATAAGTGGGATAGGATGGGATGGTGTGATGGGATTAGTGGGATGGTGGGATGGGATGATGGGACGGAATGGGTGGTATGGGATGTTATGGTGGAATGGTATGATGGGACGGAATGGATGGTAGTTCGGTCGATTGGTTTTGGTCGACCTTGAATGTTTTGGTCGACCGATCGACCGAATCTCTTGGAGCTCCTGCTCGAACGTGCTTGGTCGACCAGATAGCTTGGCTTGCCGGTCGAGCGAGGTCCTTGGATCCCCTGATCGACCGAGTTTGGTCGACCGAGCTTGGCTGTGTTGCTTCTACTCTATTGGTCCGGCCACTCGATTGTTCCTTTCTTCATTTTCGAGGTTTCTTCTCAAATTTTCATGCTAGATTCTCAAATCTCTGTATCCAAAACTTCAAAAACAAAACAAAAACCATTAAACTAAAACAAAAAAGTAAAAAGGGAGAGAAATGACCTTATGGGTTGCCTCCCATATAGCGCTTGTTTATAGTCTTTTAGCTTGACTCTTTCTCTTTCTAGTTATCCAATGGATCAACTAGAAGAGTTGAGGCTCCTTTAGCTTCTCTACATTCCGGACCCGACGGTTTGAAAATCCTCCTATTGACATCTTGAAGTTCTTGAATGTAGTTGCAAGAAACAATCATACCGGGAAAGAGATTCCTCCTCTTGTGTAGCTTATCTTTGTTGGGTTCTTCGTTTTCCTTATTTGAGGAACTGATTCTGAACTTAGAGAAGCATCTTGAAGACCATGTAGGCTGTGATGTGGCATCAATCACGTCCTCCTTATACTCCCTTGGTGTCAAAATTTGGCTTGGACTTGAAACCTTAATGCACTTGGCCTTTGCTGGTATAACAACTTCCTTAGGTATGATGAGAGGGGCTGCTGATATGACGTCTATGAACTCCTCTTGGTCATTATTAGGCTCTGATATTGGCTCCTTTCTAGCACATACATCTGCAGAATGAGTGCTTTTGATAGGAACCACCGGATAGTTGTCTTTTTTGGGTTTGGGGAGATAAACTCTTTGATTCAAATGCTCCACGAAAGCTCTATTGGCATGAAGAAATGATGAACCAAATATCAGTGGCTTGTGAGGGTCATCTGTCATCTCTAAGATGTGGAAATCAGCCTTGAAGACATGATCTCCGATGGATAGTGGAAGATCCGAGATGAAACCATGTGAGATAATAGATGTATCCTCTCCAAACGGCATGGGTGTCTTAGAGGGTTTCATTTCTTCAATCCCAACCTTCTTTGCTATTCCTTTAGACATGATGTTAATGTGAGATTCTGTGTCACATAAGGAATCCTTGAACAAAACCCCATTAATGATGCAAGGTAATCCAAGCTTCCGCTTGAGTGGCTTCGGCTTGTAACCTCCGGTTGTGTCCAAGGAGAAATGCTCTTGTTCTGGTCTTGTAGCCATGTTAACAGCAGTTTGGGGTGGTGTATGGGTGGGCACGAACTCAGCTTCTCTTGTAGGGATGACTTTACAAAAGGCTTTCTTTTCCTCCATCTCTTGTCTTTTTAACTCTTCGGTTTGAGCAATTTGGGTGTGAAGTTTCTTGATTCGACCAGCGAGAGACTCGTTCTTGACAATGAAACTGTTGACCAATATTTCCATCCTCTCATTCAAGTCCTTAGTGCTCTGTATTTGATCATCCACGATATGCTGAAGCATTGCTTGAATCTTGCTATTTTGTTCTTTCATCTCTTGTCTTTTCAATTCTTCATTAATTTGATCAATGTGGACCTCCATCTTCTTGAGTTGAGTAATTACAGACTCGTACTTTGTAGTAAGGTCATTGTAAATGAAGTCTATCTGCTCATTCAACACCTTGTTAACCCTCTCTTGGCTGTTTAAGATTTGTTGAAGAGATCCTTCAAACATGTTGTCTTGCTGACCCGGGTGAGGTCCGGTTGGATGAAAGTTGTAAGGTTGATCCATGGGGTACATGCCTTGTTGATTGTACTGCTGCATAGTCTGGAATTGATTCCCTTGCTGTTGAAAACGTGGTGCTTGCTGCTGGAAGTCAGGAGGGTAAATGAAATCATCAAGATAGTTAACTTCTTGTGACTGCTCCTTTGCAAAATCTCCAATGGTTTCTTGGTAGTAAGGGGCACGCCTTAGGAGGACATAATCTTGGGTCTGGCCATAGATCATAGCTTTCATCTTTTACTCAAGTTCGCACCTGAAACACACAAAGATAAAGGCTTAAAGAAATATTTAAACAAAAACTAAAACAAGTGATTAATGCAAAAACTAGGATGATTATGATGATGCAAAACTATAATGATGATGATGATAATAAAACTATGATGCAAAACTATATATGATGATGATGCAAAACTAAGATGATAATGCAAAAACTATAATGATACTGATGATGCAAAAACTACCAAAATTGAAAATCCTAGACTAGGCTATTCTCGGGAACTCGTAGGCAGCTGTATTGCTCCCCGGCAACGGCGCCAAAAAGCTTGATGGGGATTAAACTTTTCCCAATTTCTATCCCTTTTCTGCAAGTGCACAGATCGAGAGTAGCAACGGGTATATCGAACACAAGGAGCAGATAAGTGCACTACGAGCTATGCGAGTCTAATCAAGCTAGGACAAATGAGGGGGTTTTGGGTTTTGAGATGCAAATTAACTAAACTAAGTAAAAGCAAGAATAAAAGCGGTGTAAGTTCAAGGTGGAAAGACGCTAGGCAATAAGTAATTCTCAGAGATTCATAGATGATAAGTTTGATGATTGACTTCTATCTATGTAGGGATATGGGATGTAAGATCCGTCTAGAACACAAAACACGAAAATAAGTCCTTCCACTTCCGTGGCTCCGACTCCTATGATAACTTATCTAATCGCTAAACTTTTGGTATGTCCTTAGATAGTTAATCAAGCATTAAATCGATCAAGTTCGGATACAGTTCACTAGGCTTAGTAAATCAACTTTCGCAGTCTAAGAAACCTAGCTTGTCAAAGAATAGGTCCGGCGAATGATACAGCACTTCCGTGGCTCAAATCAACCTAGGATCGGATTGCTAGATGCGCGGTAAAGCAATCAGCATTAATAAGTGAACAAAACGAGACAAAGACTCTAATGATATCCCTAGTTAATTCATCAAATCATAATCAGCATATGAACTCTTTGAAACCCTAAAACCTAACTAGAAATCTACTCAATCATGATGCAAGTAAACAAGCACAAATCTGAGAAAGAAATCATATTATTATAAGGAGAACAGGGTTTAGAAATCTTCTCTATGTTGAGATACAAAGAAGGGATCTTCTCCCTAAGGAAAACAATGAGAAGGAAGTAAAACAATGGAGAATCCCTCTAAGGGGATCTCCCTAGTGCGGCCCTCTCTTGTGGCTCCTCTCCTGTGCGGCTCTGTTGTGTCTCTCTTATCTCTCTCTTTCTGTTCTTTCTAAAGAGGCTAAAAAGGTGTATTTATAGTGCTAGGTCTTCCAGGGGTCGAGATTAGGTAAACGGGCCGAGTAAATCGTGAAAACGTGCGAAACGGGCCTTAGTCGGCTAAGCCGGGTCGAGCGGGACGGCGGCGGTCGAGCGGGGCGGTCGACCGGTCGGTCGGGCTGGTGCTCGGGTCGAGCTGGGGGTCGACCGGTCGCACGGGATGATGGTCGGGTCGAGCTGGCGCGCACGGGATGGCGAAAAGAGGTCGGGTCGGACGAGAGCCTTGGAGGCCCTGTCCGACCGGTTCGGTCGACCGGATTGTGAAGGAAGGTCGGGTCGGACGGGGGCCTTGGAGGCCCTGTCCGACCGGCTCGGTCGAGCGGCTGGTGTAGACGTCCGGTTTTCGGCTGATTTGACACTCTTCACTAAAATGATAATATCTTCCATTCTACACGTCCAAATTGCATGATTCCAATTGTGTTGGAAAGCTAACTCATGTAGGCATCGCGGAGAACTGGTTTTGGTGAGATCCATTGAGTAGAATGTTTTTGGGGCTCTTTCAAAGTTGATGCTGTGTCGTGGAGCGGCGTAAAGTCTAAATCCTGTGGTTTTGCTCCGAAATGCATCTTTCGACCTGTTTAGACTCTTAGTACTATAAATCCACAAAAACTACCTTTTTAGATCGAAAAGCCTTTAAAAACCTTATAAAAAGCATAGTAAAACCATATAAAAAGGGTACAAAATAGAGGTATATCAACCGCCCATCCCGGTGAGTCACCCACGCCCTCTCTCGGCCCGTGGGTCCCACCCTATCCGACGGTCGGTTTGTTATTTTTGAGAGGCACTACTCCAGCTCAAGCACGCTTAACTCTGGAGTTACTTATGGGCCTTTGACCGAAAAGGTAAGTGCACTTTGTTGACATAGGTAGCCAAATCAATTCTCTTAAGCCTCTCCACAAACCGGGATGTTACAATTCACCCCCACTCACTGAGCGCAACGCACCTAGATCGTCACCCCCTGACGGTGTGAGTCAAGGCCACTCCACTTGACTCCACACTCACGTCTGGGTTTGTCTCTGATACCAAATTATAACGCCCCGACCGCCCATCCCGGTGAGTCACCCACGCCCTCTCTCGGCCCGTGGGCCCCACCCCTGTCCGACGGCCGGTCCGTTATTTTTGAGAGGCTCTATCGACTTATTTACTATCCCTGCAATCAACACCCGACCCTTTCCCGTGTTTTGACCTCACTCACACGGTTCCGCAGACCACTTCCCGGAAGGTCACCCATCCTTCCACTACTCAAGCTCAAGCACGCTTAACTCTGGAGTTGCTTATGGGCCTTTGACCGAAAAGGTAAGTGCACTTTGTTGACGTAGGTAGCCAAATCAATTATCTTAAGCCTCTCCACAAACCGGGATGTTACAATTCACCCCCACTCACTGAGCGCAACGTCCTCGTTGCGCACCTGGATCGTCACCCCCTGACGGTGTGAGCCCACTTGACTCCACACTCTCGTCTGAGTTCGGCTCTGATACCAAATTATAACGCCCCGACCGCCCATCCCGGTGAGTCACCCACGCCCTCTCTCGGCCCGTGGGTCCCACCCTATCCGACGGTCGGTTTGTTATTTTTGAGAGGCTCTACCGACTTGTTTACTATCCCTGCAATCAACACCCGACCCTTTCCCGTGTTTTGACCTCACTCACACGGTTCCGCACGGTTCCGCAGACCACTTCCCGGAAGGTCACCCATCCTTCCACTACTCCAGCTCAAGCACGCTTAACTCTGGAGTTACTTATGGGCCTTTGCCCGAAAAGGTAAGTTCACTTTGTTGACATAGGTAGCCAAATCAATTCTCTTAAGCCTCTCCACAAACCGGGATGTTACAGAGCTTGACATCAAGGAGGAGAAGAAGGAGGCGCCGCTCAAGTCTTTGCACTTGCACAAAAATCTTGTTCTTACATTCTTTATTACTTTTCAGTTTCTTTTCAAACCTTTGTACCGAATCTATGAGTTATCAAGTGATTTCGACTTGTTCTTCAACAGAGAAGATTCTTCTATCCCTTATCTCTTTTTAATACTCTTGTCATGCTTTCAGTCATAACTTGCTTGCATCATGTCCGAGTAGATCCGCATGTTAGGCGGAGGAAATCAATGTTTGCTTGTATGATTTGATTGGCGGTTGCAAATTGGGATTTGACCTACAGATTGATCTTCACCTTTATTTATGTCTAATGCATGATTGCTCTACCGTACATCTAGCAATCTGATCTTAGGAAAATAGAACCTCGAAAGTGCTGCATCTAGTTCTCGAAACTAGTATTTGGTGAGCTACGCGTCTTAGGCAACGAAAACTGACCTAAGGAGTCTTGTAATAACTATCAAAAGCTGAGTCTATTAGGTTGATTAAACATAGTGGTCGGAGCCACGAAAGTGGAAAGAACATACCTTAGTGTTTTGTGTTCAAGATAATCTCTAATGATATCCCAATGCAATCATCACTTCATTACATGCTTTCAAAGATTATCCTTTGCCTAACTCTTTCTTTTATTTGCTTACAACCTTATTTACTTACCAACTTTTGTTTCTTTTGATTTTTAGGTACACCACAATCTCATATTTTGTTCTAGCTACTTGTCAATCACCACAAGTTTGAAGTGAAATTACATTCTCTTGTGTTCGACCCCAACACAACTACAGCTGTGCACTTGCAGCTCTACCTTGGTTGGGTTATAAATTTATCAGTTTGAAGCATAAAACCCAGCCGCATCAAGCTTTTTGGCGCCGTTGCCGGGGAGATAGTCATATTTCCTTCAAACTTTTTGATTGATTTCTAGTCTAATTCTTTATTTCTTTCATTTTTCATTTCAGTTTTTCATAAAATATTTAGAAACCATAAATTTTTTTACTAAACTCTCTTTCTTTGTGTTTCTTAGGTGCATGACAAGAAGGTCCAATCCAAACAATACAATAGAAGAAGATCTTGACATTGACCAACTTGAAAGAACACTTAGGTGACAAAGAAGAGAAAGAATGAATCAAGCCAGAGAAGCCGCGACACAAGGTGGCCAGCAGCAACCTCCTGCCCCGGAGCAACAAGCACAAGACCCCCATGTCCCACAAGGAGCTGGAGCTGATCAGCCAGCACAAGGAGGAGCCGTACCTCCACCAAACAATCAACACCAACCTCCGGGTGTAGCCGATCAGCCACAACAACAACATAACCAACACAACCACCACCGGTGTTTCCAAACATGGGACAACCAAACCAACATCATGGTGACCACCAAGGGATGCCTCAAGCTCAACAACATGTGCCTCAAAGGAGATTACAATTCGCTCAGCATCCAAGGCACCAAACCATGGGAGACTTTGATTCTTCCGATACTTTCTTCTTGGATCGAAATCCTATCCGACCACCTCAGCCTTCAAGGAACAACTTTGAGATCAAGCCTCAAATCATAGCCTTGGTGAAACAAAACCAATTCCATGGTTTGTCCACCGAGCATCCACTTGATCATGTTGATGTCTCCACTTTTGAGCTTCTTTTAGGCATTTGTTCCTTGAAGATTACCTCTGTTTCAGCTCATATCTTAGGCATTTTAGTATAGATTTCATGCATTATACAAACACATGGCATTTAGGACTTGTACTGCATACATTGCATATTTGGAGATTGTATCAGGTACTTTTGAGGGCAAAAAGAGAAGAAACGGAGTGCATAACTGAAGATTGGGGAGCAAACAGGATGCCAATCAGGATGAGAACCTGATTGCCAATGCAAAGACGCATGTTGACCAAGTTGGAGCTGTTGACCCGCGTTGACTCACCTTTGACCACTCGCCAATCAAGCCTAAAACACAAAGTTTGGAGCAAAAACCATTTTGGGAAGGAGAAATAGTCAAATTAAATGAGTTGACGAAAGGGTTCCATGTCCCCCACTATAAAAGCTCTAAAAACCTAATAATCTCTCTTATCTTGTAATTTGCACACCAAAAACAGCCCCTTAAGGGTTCAAAAACGTTTTTGTAGATTTCAATTGAGATTTTAATAAATTCTTGCACTTTCCTCTCTTAATCTTCTTATCCTAGCTTTCTAAACATGATTAGGGACCTTTCCTCAATAGGAATTGGTTTTCTAAGCATGGTTAGTGAGTAATCATCTTGGTCTCAAGGATGGGATATATTAAGGGTGTTAGAGTTTGATTTAGATGTCTAGGCGTTTTTAATCTCTTCTCTCTTATCATCCTTTGTTGATTGAGCTTAATGCTAGTGCTTCTTTGATCACTTAGCTCTAGATAATTCTAAACATCTCCTCCATCGATGGTTGAGAAGAGATGTTGGATCAAGCCAACAAAGGGTTGGGTTTCTCTAGCCCACGATGGTGGTTGTTTAGAGAGCCCTTCAGATCCATGGGATTGTGTCGAATTGCTGGCTGGAATGGGTCTCACTAGCGATGGCTAGATCTTGAAACCAATTTCAGCTTAGGGATCTTCACCATGAGAGTGGGTTGATCTATTTCTTGAATCTCTTTCTAGGATAGTTTGTTTGTGTTGGTTTGGACATCTTTATCAATCTCTATGTCCCTTAATTGATGAATCCCATCCTAGGACCTTCTCTTTATCATAAAGTCAGCTCCTTTCACCATTTCGAAATTGCTCCTTGTCTTTTCTTGATTTCGATTTACTGCTGTCTTTACATTTATTGCTTTGTTTCAGTTTATTTATTTCTTGATTTGAAATTATAAAACCATTGCTCTTGACTTGAAAATCATCTTGTATTCTTCTTTGTGGATGTCTTTGAACACATCTTCATGTTTCAGCTTCAATGGTTTCATCACTTCCTTCGGTTTTGGATAGGGCTCACTCTTCTTGGTACTTCTAGGCAGTTCTTCTCCTTTCTTTGGTATGAGAGTGGCTTTCTCTGGTGGTAGCTTGACTGCACTTGGGGCTTGTTTGAAGTTGATGCTTGGAAAGAAGACATCTTGCCGGACATGCCCAAGTGTTAGTTGGTTCTTCATGTAATTGATGACCGCACCGGCTGTAGCAAGGAATGGGGTTCCAAGAATCAGTTGATTTCTCTTTGAGCCTTCCCATACCATGATTTGAAAGTCAGTAGGGACATGTCCTTCTCCGATCTCCAACATTACATCTTCAAGAACTCCATAAGGCTCCATGCTTGATAGATCCACAAACTCTACTCTCACCTTAGGATCTTTAAAATATTTGAATCCCAAATCTTTTGCTAGTGCAAGAGACATGACGTTCACATTGGCTCCGGTATCAAATAGGCAATCAGTGAGTTGATATCCATTGATACAAGCTGGAACCACAAACTTCCCCGGATCTTCTAGTTTCAGCAATGGCTTGTTCTCAAGCCTTCTCTTGTAAGCTCTCTTTGACTCCCATGTATACCTCTACGGTTTGTGCCTCTCCTTAGGCTCTTCTTCTCTTTCTTCTTCTTGAGATGGTACAAGGACAATGGCTGGCTGATCCTCCTGAGATGAAACAACACTACAAAACCTTTGAGGATTTACCTCATGTTGCTTCTTTGCCGCCTCGGCCGTTTGGGAAATTTTCACCTCTAGCTTCTGGACATGGGTGGATAAGACTCCAAACTTGTTATTAAGATTATCAAACATGTGATCTATCTTCTCATGTAGGCTCTCGGTGGTTTGTCTTTTTTCCTCCATGTACTTCTTCAAAGCAACATCCACCTTTTCTTCTTGTTGAGCCGGTGCAACTCCTTGAGGGAAAGTGAAAGGCTGCTTCACTTGATAGATTCCCTTGGGATAGAATTGTTGCTTAGGCTGGTATTGATCTCCTTGATATGTGTTATGGCCTCCTTGATAAGCGTTTTGCCCCGGATAGACTTGATCATTCGGATTTTCTACGTTAGTGCTTCGGAATGAGAGGTTGGGATGGGGACGAAATGGTTGGTTGTATCCTCTATTCCTGAAGTTACCTCCTATGTAGTTGACTTCCTCTTGATTTTCTTCTGCTCCATCTCTCGTAAACTCCATGAGAGGCTCTTCATTAGTAGCCAAACCATCTTCGATGGCATGTACTCCTCGGTTGCTCTTTAGTAGTTGTGAAACCATGTTCTTTAGCTCCAGGATTTGAGCTGATTCTGATGATGAGCTTGTGGTTCGCACACTTCGGTTCTACTCAGGGCAGGCATTGGAATCACTTACAGCAAGATTTTCAATCAAAAGCTTTGCTTCTGGCACCGATTTGGTCATGAAGTTCCCATTGCTTGCTGTGTCAAGTGAAAGCTTGTACTTATGATCAATCCCATTGTAAAAGATGTTCCAAAGGTTACCTTCTGAGAAGCCATGGTTAGGGCATTCCCTTGCATACTCCTTGAATCGCTCCAAAGCTTCATAGAAATACTCCATTGGTGCTTGCTTAAATGATATACCTCTATTTTACATGCTTTTTATATGGTTTTACAATGCTTTTCATAAGGTTTTTAATGGCTTTTTGATCTAAAAAGGTAGTTTTTATGTATTTATAGTACTTAGAGTCTAAACAGGATAAAAGATGCATTTTGGAGCAAAACACATGATTTGGACTTCAAGACCGCTCCAGGACGTAGCATCAGCTTTAGAAGGGCCTTAAAAACATTTTACTCAATGGATTTCATCAAAAACACTTTTTCGTAATGCCTACAAGAGTTATCTTTGCAATGCAACTGGAATCACTCAGTTTGGCCGAGTAGTTTGGGAGATATTTCTATTTCCGTGAGACACATACGAAGGAGCTTTCTCGGACTTCATCAGTACATCAAACGGGAAGCAACGGAATGGGACCTTAAACTCAACGGATTTCAATGAAACTCGGCACCAAGATAACCAGATGAGTTAGTGTTCCAATTCAGTTGGAATTATGCAATTTGGATGAGCAGTTTAGAAGATATCACGTTTTAACTGAAGACTGGTCCAGACAGCCGAAAACCGGACAACATCAGCTATCCGCGTCCGCTCGACCGCGCCCGGTCGGACATGAGCTTTAAGGCCCTTGTCCGACCCGACCATCCTTCACATCATCAATCCATCCGGTCGACCGCGCCCGGTCGGACAGGAGCTTTAAGGCCCGCGATCGACTCGATCCCCGCGAACAAAGAAGCCCAATTATGCAGTTTCGACCATTCTTAACCTATTTCGCCTAAACCGACTTTTGAAGACCTAGGGCACTATAAATACTTCTTTTTAGCCTCTATAGAAAAAGAACCACCATAGTTTTAGAGAGTTTTACATTGATTTCGTTTTAGAGCTTCATGGGAGAAGATCCCGCCTCTGTAACACAATAGAGAAGATTTCTGAACCCTTTTTACTTCTTATCAAGTTTTATTATGAATTCTTCTTTATTCTTCTTTATGTTTGAGTAATCTCCTTGTTGGGTTTAAGAGTTTTCAAAGGGTTTTCATGGATTGATTGTTAGGTTGCTAGATTAGGGTTTATTCATTAGAGTTCTTCATCTAAGTTTGTGCTCATTGTCTATAGCTTGATTGACCGTCTAAGCTACTGCTCTTAGGTAGATTTACTCTATGACCGACTGTTAAATCTCTTGAATCAACTTAGATGAATGAGGCATAATATCCTACGAAAGTAGAATTACAAAGCCTTGTGAACTAAACCTACGGAAGTAGAGTTATGAAATTTGGACTGTTTATACATATTTAACCTCTTGATTACCTGCGGGAGTTGTGTGATTTAGGTTGTTTAAACATAGTAATTGGCACTGCGGGAGTAGGCCGATTATACTTAGTAATTCGAGTTCTAGAACAATACTATTGATTTCCCTATTTACTTGCTTGATTTGATTCATGAAACCTTGCGAATTCTCTATTGCCCAATGCTTTCTCCTATTGCTTTTTCCTAATATAGATTACTTGATTTGAAACCGTGACAACACAAACCTATATATTTGAGTCCTAGCTTATTTCGAATCTCATAAACTCATAATGTAGCTTATCTGGTCCTTGTGTTCGATAACCCGTTGCTACTCTCGATCTGTGCACTTGCAGTATCAGGGATAGGAATTGGGAAAACCTGATCCACATCAAGTTTTTGGCGCCGTTGCCGGGGACCAATACAGTTACCTACGAGTTTCAGATTAGGATTTAGTCTAGGATACTTTTAATTTTCTAGTTTTTGTTTCTAGTTTTTGTTCGTTTTTAATTTTATTATTTGGTTACTTTTCTCTATCTCAGTGTGTTTCAGGTCGGCTTGAGGAAGAGATAGAAGTTCTTGAAGAAGATTTCGCAATGGACCCTCAAAACTGCATTATTGGAGAGTTTGATTCACTAGACATCTTCTTCACAAAACGCCAACCAATTTATCCTTTACCACCTCTTGGAGAGTTTAAGATAAGCTCCAAACTCATTGCTTTGGTTGAGCAGCATCAGTTTCGTGGGTTAGATGAGGAGCAGCCCATTGATCATATTGAGAAGTTTGAAGAAATTTGCAGTACAAGGAGATGTAGTGGAGTTTCTGATGATTATTTTAAGTGTACTGTATTCTCTTTCTCTTTAGTTGAGAAGGCATACAAATGGATGAAGTCTCTTCCAGAAGGATCAATTACTACTTGGGATGGGTACAAGAGAGCTTTCTTGAAGCACTTCTACCCGAGAGAGAGATTGGAACGGATGAGAAGAAGAATCTCAGAATTTTGACATGAACCACAAGAGTTATTCTATGAGGTTACTACACGTTTCAAAGAGTACAAGAGAGAATGCCCTCACCATGGTTTCTCTGAGCTGAATTTGCTAAACATCTTCTATGGAGGAGTGAATGAGAAATTCAAGATGGCTCTCAACACAGCAAGTCAAGGGGACTTCATGACTACTACAATTTCTCAAGCCAACAATCTCATTGATAATTTGGCTGCAAGCAACAAATATTCCTGCCTGGATTATGTGAAAAACGTGGATGACATCAAGCCAAGTGATATATCCATATTTTGCATGATTTTACTTAGTATTTATTTATGTTTTCAAGTGTTTTCAATAAGGTTTTATACCTTTAGAGGTAGTTTTCTTGTATTTGTTGGTTTTGGAGTCTTAACAGGTTAAAACATCAAAAAGGATTCAAAAAGGAGCAAAAGAACCTCAAACCATGATCCATGCAAGTTTCCAAGTCAAGAGCATCAATATAACTCCATTTGTCCGATTCTCGCATTTGGACAGAACCGGAGCATCCGAAAGATAACCGCGGCAAGGTGTCTTCCCGACGTCCACAAATCATGATCTTGGTCTTGATGGATTTTGAGTCATGCATCACGGAGAAGTGGATTCAAGCCATTTGGATCAACCATCAGAGAGAAACCCTTTTTCTCCCAAGACGTGTCCGACAGGCGAGCAAACGAAGCCCATGGAGACTTGGCGCCACAAACAGCCCATGGAGACGTGTTCCGTGGCATGGACCCAGTCTCGACTTAACACAAGCCCAGCTTGCTTTTGGTGGTTTACTTTTCCTAAACCCGGTCCAATCTCGTCGCAAATCATCAAGGCCGGTTAACCGGAAAGTTTTCTTTTTCAGCACATCATAACCCTAGCGACTTCAAGCCTATAAATACATGTTTTTAGCCTTTGAAGGAAAAGAGCCGCGAGTGTATTGTGCAAGAGAGAGAGCAGCCGTCAAGGAGGAGAAGCCCTAGGTGGTGCGCAGTCCAGAAGGAAGGAGGAGGCGCCGCTCAACTCATTGCACTCGCATCTCATTGTTTACATTTCTATCTTTTCCTTTTCTCTTTTATACTTTGGATCGAAAGTTATCAAGGGATTCGACTTGTTCTTCATCAGAGAAGCCTCTTTCAATCCATTATCTCTTTTCATACTTGCATAATGATATCAATCTCGCCTTGCTTGCTTGATCTTAGTATGTCCGAGTAGATCCCCTCGTTAGGCCGAGGGAGATCGATGGACTCTTGACATGATTAGACTTGTTTGATTGCATAAAATGGGATTTACTCTTTTGGTTCTTCATCTTTGCTTGTTCTTAATGCTTGTTGTTAGGAAAGCGCGCCTAAACAACTTGATCTTAGGTTGATACACTCTCCAAAAGCTTGTTGTATTGCCGAAACTAGTATTTGATGAGCTAAGTATTTTAGGCTTCCAAAAGTCAACCTAAGGAACTTAGTGAACAATCACAACTTGAACATTGACTAATGCATGCTTATAACTTGTAATAACCATCGAAAGTTGAGTCTATTACGTTGTTTAAGCATAGTTCCGGAGCCACGAAAGTGGAAAGGCTATACCTTAGTGTTGTGAGTTCAAGACGGTTTATAACTTATCCCATGCAATCTCCTGTTATTTCATTGAGTGTTTCCATCGATTATCCTTTGCCTAACATCTTTACCATCTTGTTTACAATCTCATTCACTTACTCACCTGTTTTCATTGGATATTAAGATCACCACAAATCATATTCTTCGTTCTAGCTACTCATCACTCACCATAGACTTGAAACGAGATCACTCTTCCTTGTGTTCGACCCCGACTTACCACGGCTGTGCACTTGCAGCTCTACCTAGTTGGGTTATAAATTGTATTAGTTTGAAGCATAAAACCGCGGCACAAGGAGAACCCTTTTCTTTTTCTTTAAAAACTTCCCAAACCTTTACTAGACTTTCATGAAACACAAACCAACTCCCTGGTCTTAAACACAACTCTTTTTCTTTTCTTTTCCCAAATCCCAGAATGAAAAACAGACTCGCCCAAGCCCAGATGAAACACCCCCAAACTTAGCCTATGAACGGATTATAATCTACACAGAAACCCCTGCTCTTGTCGGTTTAAACTCAACACCATTTGCCAAGCATATTCGAAATAAGAACTCACAATCACACAAGATCAATCAAAGGGTTTGAAAGAAAGGCTAAGGTAAGGGTAGGGTCTGCTACTTGGACAAACGAGAGTGGATAAAATGGGAAAAGAATGTCCAAGTATGTATGAACATCTATGAGTTGCTTATCAATGCATGAAATGGTAATTAAGAGTCAAGATTATGGTTCAAATATATAGGGAGATGCATCAATTCACAGCAATGGTTTAAATGAGATGTGCATGTCATGATATGATCAGGTTAAACATGGTTCTGCCTTAACTCTTCATTCTCACCCTAATGCACAAAAGATTCAAGAACCAGGGCACAGATCAAAACGCATGAGATGGCATATTTACAAGGTCATATCAACAATGCAATGTGAATGCATACCTATATGATGTATATTAGACTCAATCTTAAGAATATGAATGCAACTACATGAATATTTTTGAGATTTTTTGAAAATTTTTCAATTTTTAGTGGTTTTCTATGCCTTAGATGTATGCAGACTCAAGAGATTAAAAATTGAAACTAAGAACAAAGAACACAATGTCAAATGGCTCTCAGACCCTCCCCCAAACTTAAATTACACAGTCCCCTGTGTAACAGAAGTCTAAAAGAAAGAATGAGAGCAAAACAAAAGCAAAATAAAACAAGATGCAGGCGGTATGTACAAAGGGGAGTCGAATGTTTGGTACATCAGTGATAGTCAAAAAGATCGGCCAGTATGTCATCCCTCACAGGTGTGGGGAGTCTGCCGTCTGGAGCACTGTATTCGACCATTGCGGCTCGACCGTACTCGCTGCTGAAATCAACGTGGTGGGATGATCCTTCTCCTTTGCCTCGATCGAGTCCGGCGTCAAAGTCTGGCTGAGCTCGATCGAGTTCACCCGTGAAGTCGCTGTGGCGTGAGCTAGAGCTTCTCCGTTTCTTCTGTCTCTGCCGCTCCGCTTCTCTGGGTTCAAAGGAGGAGGATCGTGGTGGTTCTTGAGTGGATGGACGCCTGGCTGTGTGAATAAGTGAGCGGCTTCTACGAAAGGGTGGGGGAGGGTGTCTCCTCGTGGTGGAATGCCTCACCTTCCTATCAAGGCTCTTGATAGTCTTTGCCATGCTTCCCACTGTCTTCTTCAACTGATCCATTGTTTTGGCTTGCCACTTGTTCAGTTTCTGTAGGAGGCCTATGCGCTTATGAGCCGCTACCACAGCTGGGGCGCTTCCTCGACAAGGATACTCCTCAAAGTAGTATCTCTCTGGTTCACCCATTTGCTCATCTCCCGCTGTCTCGACTTCGACATCCTCTTCCATCGGTTCTGGTGGTGCTTGCCTTTGGCCCCTATGATAGAGTGCGTTTGTTGAAGGGTTGAAATCTACATTCCTCCCGTTCCTGAACCTGGTTTGCGATTGGTTGGGTAAGAGTATTTTGGCCACTCCTCCATCTGGATGATCAAACTTGTAGATATGCTTTCCCTCTACCTCCTTATGCTCCAAAATCTTAGCTCTTTTGAGGTAGTTGATGTCCAGCCACCCATGTGGCGCATAATCTGAATCATCTAGGGGCACATCGCAAGCTATTAGAATAGGTGTGATAACTCCGCCCACAAATAGAGAAGCCGCCGACGTTCTGTTGCGGTACATGTAGACAGTGTCTTGGTAAGACATCAGCTGATCCAAGAAGGGGACTAAAAGTCCTGTGTCAGAAGTATCTCCCTTCATTATCTCTCCACCTCTTAATCGCTTGAGTATTGGCTTGAGACCTTTGTCCAAAAGCTGAAGCTCTCCTTCAGTAACATGCCCAGTCACGGTTCTGGCAAAGAATGTGCTAGCCAGCGCTTTGTGGACATAACGCAAAACAGGGCTCCTGATCTGGGCACTCTTTGATCTGGATGGAGTGTAGGTTCCCATGGCAACTGTTTTCCATAAAGCCTTCAACTCACTCTCCTCATATTCCACTGCTGTATCCATTCCGCTTCCAAACCCATAGAGATTGTCTAGCGCTCGGTAGCTCAGAGAGTACTCTTTCCCGTTAACCCAGAAACTAATCCATCCCAAACCATTGTTCAATTCTTCCACCTCATTATTATCATAATGGTGCAGCTGCAAAGTGGCTAGGAATTGGCAAGTCTCGTCCTTGTATCCCCCTGCATACATGCGCATGAACTGCTCAAGCCCCATGTTCTTGAAGACTAGCTCTACATCCTCACGGATTCCCAAAGCGTCCATAGCTTCTTTTTGCGGGAATCTTGTTCCCATGAAGATGTGATCCTTGAGGAGACCGTAAATGACCTCAGACCTAGACCGCTCTCCTTCATCTCGTTCCTGTTCAGCACACTCCTCATCAATATCATTCTGTCCTTCCTCTTCACCCTCTCCTTGATCCATTGGATCCTCAACTGGCTTAACTGGCCGCTTGCCCCTTGCCTTCTCTGTTCTCCTCCTCTGTGTCTCACTAGCTTCAATCTGTTCCTCCTCAATGTCCATTGGTTCTTGCTCAGCTGGTTCAGCAATCCTCTCTGTCCTTATTGGCTGGCGTAGGCTCTTGCTCCTTCTTGCATTCGTTCCATGTGGTGATCGAGTTATGCGGCAAGTTTTTCTCCCACTGGTGGGCTTTCTCTCCAAGAGTAAGCGGGAACAAACACAGCTTGATGGCGTCTTCCGAAACGCCATTCACCTTAGTGAGATTACACAAACGGTCGAACTCGTCCAGGTGATCGATCGGATCCTCACAAGGCAATCCGTGGAACATCTTGTTCTGCACGAGGTTGATCATACCCAGCTTGATCTCAAAGTTATTGTTCTGGACAGGTGGGGGTATGATCCCCTGTCTCTGAGTATGCATGTTCGGAGCATCACCAGCTCCGATTGGTCTAACCGGCCTCGCTGGAGGGTTTTCCATGATCTCGGCCTGTTGCCTCTGTTCTCTCAGAATTTTCTGTATTCGGTCGATGTTATCCAAATAGTATATCAGATTACCACTGCCTCGTGATCGTGTTTGCATTCACCTTAAAAGGCAAAATCAAAAACCCAGAGAGCAAAATATTCAAGTGGGAACGGATAACGTGATCGGATTTGCGTGCACCTGAGAATTCAAAGCCAAAAACCCAGATAGCAGAGAAGATATTCGAAAAGTAAACAAAGAACTTGAACTAGGGTACTACGGGAATCCTAAATGCATCAAACGAAATCCCAAATCGGCAACGGCGCCAAATTGATAGTAGGTTTTTACACTACTTATGCAATCCCCTATTGTACTATCATGTCGATGTAGGACTTAGGGTTTATCAATCCAAAGTGGGAGGAGAATGAAACAGCTTAGGATTATGCAATAGTGGACACAAGTCAAGACAGATGGTTGTTTGGTGTTGAAACGAAACTATCTATCTAAATGAAATGCAACGGGAATGAAAGCGGAAAAGTAAAACGATAAACTAAATCAAGCTCGATCGAGTTAAGCTAACCATGAGAAAGGTAGCTCGATCGAGTTAGGATAAAATGAAACAAGGAGAAACTGGTGCAGCTCGATCGAGTTAAGATACGAGTTTGCACTAAACTGACTCGATGGAGTCAGAGTAAAACAAGACTAAAGCAGAACGAAAACGTAAGTAAATACTGGTATGATAGACAAAGGCTCAGGGACGGATTTGATGATCATAGAGAATCTAATGCTAATCAGCTATGCTTTCTAAAACGACACGAACACGTGCTTATCCCTTCGGCCATGGAGTCCTGAGGTCGGTTATCCCACTTCCCAGTGGCGTTACAAACCGCCTCTCTGGTTCAATCCCGCTAACTCGATCGAGTTGAAGCGTGTGTCATGAACCAGATACATAAAGAACCGGCCCATGTAATGCCCTAGAAGCCCCTCTGTGCAACCACTCCCGTGGGACAAAGGCATAAAGCTAATCCTCTGTTTTGCCTTGATCCGACGCTCAACCAAGCGGGTCAGGCCAGGAGCGTCTAGGATCGATCCACCATGGTCAGTGGCTGGATCGCATAGGGCATAGCTAAACAGAGAGGGATAATAGATGAAAACCTAAAGCATCAGAGATTAAACATAAACGATTCCCTAATCTAATCCATCCCTAAGCCTAAGGGAGAAATTACTCAAGATCCATAACAGAATTCGAAATCATGTCTAAATAAACTAAAACCAACATAATATGAAAGACAGAAAGGAGATTAACAACTTTTATTAAACAAGCAATTGCAAAATGTGAATAACAAAGTCTAGATCTTTAAACTAAAAACAGGAAGTTTCTGGAACAAAAACTAAGAACAGAAAGCTAAAAATGCGAAAAAGATAAGATGGGGGGCGGATGAGGTCAGCAGCCCTTTTATAGGCAAGCTACTAGGGCTTCCATCAGGGGAGTAACCGCCTTAGTCCAACTCGATCGAGTTGGTTGATCGAGTTGGCTTTTGTCTGGCTCGATCGAGTTGCTTTGCAGGATGGTTTGGCCTAGCTCGGTCGAGGTGCTCGTACAAAGTTGTATCCTTCTCTGCTCGATCGAGTTGCTTGATCGAGTTGGGCTTTGCTTTAGCTCGATCGAGTTGGATGGTGAAGGCAGATTGCTTTTTCTTCCAATGTGTCGACTTTGCTCCAAAACACCTGAGAAGGACACCAAACATGCAAATGTATGCAATGCACTTTCTAGGACAACTAATTATGCAAACTAAGAGGAAAGTCCAAAGAAATGCTACTAAGGATGGATGAAACTATGCAAAAGTGGTCTAAACATGATGCTAAATGAGTATGAAATACGAATGCATCAATCACTCACCATAGACTTGAAACGAGATCACTCTTCCTTGTGTTCGACCCCGACTTACCACGGCTGTGCACTTGCAGCTCTACCTAGTTGGGTTATAAATTGTAATAGTTTGAAGCATAAAACCCAACGCATCACCAAGTTCAGACTATTCAGAAATTCTTGAGCTTAAAGCTTGATGATGCTCTTTGGGCATATAGAACCGCATTTAAAACCCCACTTGGAACAACCCCTTTTCACCTTGTCTATGGAAAAGCTTGTCATCTTCCGGTTGAGATTGAGTATAAAGCAGAATGGGCAGTAAGGAAGCTGAACTACGACATCAAGACAGCAAAGGAGAGGTGCTTGATTCATGTAGACTCTATATACATTAATAGTCACCCTCAAGATGGGACGAAATTGTTGAGAAGACCCATCTTGCTTACCAATTGCTGAAACGGAGCAGGATATAGGGCTTTGGTGAACGGATCAGCTAACTAGAGTGAAGAGCTCACATGCAACAGTTTGAATAAACCTGCAACCAATCTTTCACGATTGCTAATTTGCTATGGCAGTCATTCTCTAGCCCAAGGCTTGCAGCAATATGTCTTCTCTTTTGCCTGGTGATGCAGCCCATGGTCACAGCCCGAGGATTGTACTCCTTCTTGCACCATCGTCTCTTACGAGCTCATCTGGATATCTGTACATGTCTTCAGTAAATCGGGTGTATCTGTCCAGCATGCGCTCCAAATAACTCCATTCCGCTTCTCCGTAAACGCTAATTCATTTATCTATCAACCAAGACCAAGATCATAATTTGTGGACGTCGGGAAGGCCTTCATCCGTGATCATACTTCTGATGCTTCCGTTCTGTCCGAATAAGAAAATCGGACTCTTGAAACTTTGATTAATGTTCTTGACTTGAGAACTTGGCTGGATCATATTTTGATGCTCTTTTTCTCCTTCTTGCATCTTTTTGCTATTTTTACATATTAAGACTTTAATACCGCGAAATACAAGAAAACTACCTCAAGGGCCATAAAATCATACCAAAACACATAAGATATATAATAAAAACTATAAGAAAAACATGTAAAATATAGTTATATCAACTCCCCCATACTTAGCCTTTTGCTTGTCCTCGAGTAAACTAAGAATGAAAAAGAGGTTTGAAAAACCTGAGAACTCGCAAAATCCTTTAGAACTCCAAGTTAACCTCTACTTTAGTGATCTACATAAAACAGAAATGGCATTTAGATGATGAATAAGAGTACTTACCGCAAGCTTTTCAATCATCCCAAAGCAGGCCAGACCTCATAGGACCATCCGAATTCGCCTCCTTTGACCCCTTTAGTTTCTAAGGCGTGTGGTTTCATCAAGGGAGTATCGATCAAAGGACTTTTAGACTCTTACCAATCCATTTTTTTTCTTGATCACATAGATGTCTTGCTTCTTGTTCTCCCTCTCCCTCTCCCTTTTCTCACTTCTTCATGTTGATTTCTCCCTATTTTATAGAGTATCATTTTCTTTTTTCTATCGACTGATTCTCCCTTATAAATTTTAGGGTATCTTCTTCTTTGGAGAGTTCTTCCATAGATGTGAGCATTGATGGTGTTTGTCACCAAATTCCTGGGTACTAACCTATAGGCCTTCCATAGACGCGAGCATTGATGGTGGTTGCCTCTGAATTCCTGGTTATTTGGACCTTTGATACTTTTCTTTCTTTTCTTTGTATTGAAGGAGAGAGAGAGGGGGAACCGAACTCACACAAACCTTTCTTGTTGGTAAAGATGAGGAGTCGTGCCCTTTGTATGCCAAGCCCCTAGATTAGAATTTTAAGTTCATTTGTTGCGGAGTCAAAGATGGATCCTTCATATGCCCTAGATATGTGGCCTTTTTTGGTAGATCGATCCGCTCACGGGGTTCCATGTGGTAAGATATGCTGCCAATAACTGATTCAATGGTCACTTAAATATTGGCACAACAATGGTTAGTTCCAAGAAAAAATTCATAATTCTTGACAAAATTTTGACTCAATAAAACGACTCAAAGAAACAAAATTACAACTCAAAAATAAATAAACTTGTTAGTAAGCAATAATCCCCCCAGACTTAACTTGCACCGTCTCGGTGAAAACAAATCACATTAAGGGAGGTAAATAAGAAATAAAAACAATAAAGGTTAGAGTTTAGGATGATGTTACCAAGTGTTAGCCATAGGTCATGAAGGTCGGGTTTCCTTCTTGTGGGCGGACCAGGGGTAAAGTGACTGAGGCATAGCACTCCTTAGGCATAATTGGTCGGTGACTCTTCAATTTCCAGGCGTGGTTCACTCCGGTTGGCTTTTTGGTCGAGTATGGTCTATTTCGCTCGACCGGAAAATGGTGTTATGGACCACAGCTCAATTCGTGAAGAATTCCTCGTACCATATTGAAATACGACCGCCCAACCTGATATTTTATAGCCGCTGGTGAAGTTTGAAGGCAGTTGGACGGACGGTTTGAGAGATGTTTCATTAGGTGGTCCATATGGTATCCGGGAAGGTTTTCTTGGACCGTTGAAGATTGGTTCCGGCATATGCTGATCTTCTTCTGGAAAAGTGATACTGATGCTCCAAGAAGTCATTAAAAACTCGTCGCCGCTCCTTTGCCTTGATTTTGATATTCGGCCTCCTTTGAACTGCCGTGGTACACCGAATAGGGCATGATTGAATACTCATGGATCCGTCAAGGTTTCTCTGTACCATCTTGAAAATCCACCGTCGAAACTTTTATTGTGGACCTGATGGTGAAGTTTGGCAGCCTTTGATCTTCTCGTCCCAAGGGTGGGAAACTTTTGGTGGGTGCAACTTCCTTGCTTGGTCTTCTTTGGTTCTTCATC
Source organism: Erythrophleum ivorense (assembly GCA_026724425.1). NCBI lineage: Eukaryota > Viridiplantae > Streptophyta > Magnoliopsida > Fabales > Fabaceae > Erythrophleum > Erythrophleum ivorense. The sequence continues at coordinate 7,421,846 of JAIUCV010000066.1, read as the reverse complement.
CTAAAATAATTTTTCTGTATTTTTATAAAATTTTAAAAACTCCTGAAAAATAAAACTAAGTACTTAGGCATGTAATAAGCTTATAAAAATTAAAAATAAAATAAAACATTGTGGGTTGCCTCCCACAAAGCGCTTGTTTAAAGTCAGTTAGCTCGACTCCTTTTTTTATTAGGTGTTGGGAAGACCAACTAAAGGGTTTGGGATCCCTTTAGTTTCTTCATTCTCTGGTTCCTGGAGATCATGAGTTGATTTAGGCACATCAATACCATCTCCTATGTCTTCTTTAAACATATATGCACGTGGGAAGAGGTTAAAGGTGTTCCCAAGCTTCTCCTTGGCGGTGTGATTGTCTTTTGGGTCCAAATCCTTAGAGGCAAGGATTTTTATCTTGGCGAAGGACTTAGGCACAAACTCAGGCTCCTCGTCAGCTTCATCTTCGTCCAAGGTAGGGAATAGAACCGAGTTAATGTCTTTAAAGACATCCTCATGCTTCAGCTTTGACGGTTTCGCGAGCACCTTTGGTTTTGCATAGGGATCACTCTCCTTGAGTTTTTTAGGCGACATGGATGCGTTCCTTGGCGTGTGATTAGTCTTCTTTGGCGGAAGCTTGACTGCACTTGGTGCCGTCTTGAAGTTTATGCTTTGATAGAAGACATCCTTCTGAATCTTCTCTAGCGAGATGCGTTGGTTTGGGAAGTCTATTGTAACATCCGCGAACCAGAAAGTTGTGTTAGAGTTGGGATCGGACGACATTAGGGGTTCGAGAGTCGATTACATACGCTCTTTGAGGTGCGAATCGAGGATTGACTGTACATGTTCTTGTTTGATTGTTGTACAGTTGGTTTAAGGTTCATTTATCTTGAAGAAAGTGTGTGAAAAGCTTCTGAATGCTTAGTGTCGATCGACACCAAAGGGGTGTGTCGATCGACACCGGTTTGAGAAATCAATTCCGGTTTAAGTCGATTGCGCGTTTGATTTGAGGTTGGTTTGGTTTTGGTCGATGGATGTCGACCGACACCAAGGAAGGGTGTCGATCGACACCGGTTATTGTGAAATCGACCGGTTTGATTCAAGTCAGCTGGTTTTGTCCGGTTTAGGCGATGGAAACCCTATTCCGCGATTTAAAATCCCTGTAGCCGCGTGAGAAGCTCAGTTTTCGAGGCAGAGAGTTTTCAGAGAGAAAGAGGTGATTTCTAGGGCGATTTTGGAGTTTGGAGGCTTGTTCTGTTGCTGTTCTTCATTGTTTCATCTCTTTTCCTTCCTTCCAATCCGTTCTAAGGTGAGTGCGTGAGTGTAGGTCCGTTAGCATTGGAGATTGTTTGATTTTGAGATTGTTATTGAGTTTTTCGAGTTGTTCTTGAGTATGGTTGAGTTATATTGTTGTTTGATCGATGTGGGGGTTGAATCCCACGAATCCTGTGTGTTTATGCGAGCTGGTGTCTGGGCGTCGAGCTGGTGTCGACCGACACTCAGGAGGCTGGCGTCGATCGACACCATAGAGGTGTCGGTCGACACCGACCTGGGTGTCAGGAAACGTGGGTGTTTCCTGACAGGAAGTTTATATTGTTGTTGTTTATGGTTATTGTTGTTGATTATTGTGATGTACTGTCTAGTGTTTGACGTACTTGGCCTGTAGGCAGGATGATCCACTCACTAAGTATTTATGATAATACTTACGCATCTCTATTCCAATGTGATGCAGGTAACATCAATGTTCTTCCGCGGAAAGAGACCGAGAGAAGAGGATGATGAGATTAGGAATTTGATTTTGGCTCTTTTGTTGTGGTTGACAAGGAATTCATGATTTTGGGGTGTTAGTCTTATTTTAATAATGTAGCAAACCTGGTGTTTATGTTGCTTATTCTTTATTGGTTTTCATTGGTTATTGGTTTATTTGTCGAACGATTATTTATGATTTAATATTATTGATTTCTTTCTGAGAACTTCCGCATTGATAATTATTATAATCGTTTATAAAAAAAAAAAAAAAGCTTTGTTGTTTCATTTTGGTATCAGAGCGTATACGGTTTTAGGACTGTTAGCATTGGATGAATTGGACTATGTGTTTAATTGATTATGTGAGTTAGTCAGTTAGTGGTCTAGTCTCATCCTCTCGGTCTTCCAGTTTTCCGCGGGTAAGTGAGTTGGATATTTGGTGTGTTGTGTGTTGTGTTGTGTGCTGACCTTGTTAATTTTCTGTACTTGGTGGTAGTGCAGAGAGATGGATGCAGGTCGTGGTCGTGGCCGTGGTCGTGGTCGCGGTGCAGCCCGTGGGGGCAGAGGAGCTGGTCGCGGTGGGCGAGCAGCGGGTTGTGGAGGTCGGGGTGCTGGTCGTGGTGTGCCAGAGGCTGAGGTCTCAGTGGAGAGTGCAACGCCGAGTGTGGCGGCAGCGTCGGTGACACAGTCTGTTTCGTTGGCCGGTGGGGCTAACTCAGGTGCTAGTGGTGGCGCGGGAGCTGGAGCAGTTCCCGGTGGGGGAGCAGCTTTAGCTCAGGGTGAGTTGATTTTGGGGCTACTGACGCAGTTGTTGGCACGTCTTCCTCAGGCAGTTCCACAGCAGGCTCCGGTTGCACCTCCAGCGGCCGGGGCACAGGTTGGTGCCGGGGCACAGGTTGGTGCCGGTTTTGTTGAGCAGCTGGGTGTTGCGGTCGGGTATTCGCCTTATCGTGAGATGATGAGGGAGATGCAGAGGATTGGCACGCCTATGTTTGAGGGCGGTGTTACTCCAGAGCAGGATGACGAGTGGCGTCAGAGGTTAGAGAGGAACTTTGATTCAGTTCGTTGTCCAGAGCAGTTTCAGGTCGAGTTGGCAGTGCACTACCTTGGAGGTGATGCACATTTGTGGTGGAGGTCTGTTAGGACTAGGAGAGAGGTTTGGACTTGGGTTGATTTTGTCGAGGAGTTCAACCACAAGTTTTTCCCTCAGGAGGCTCGTGACAGACTGCAGTTGAGGTTTTTGGACTTGACGCAGGGTGAGAGGTTTGTACGGGAGTACGATGCAGAGTTCTGCAGATTGGTGGTTTATTCTGGTGGTGAGCTGGTGAGTGAGCGGGCGTTGATGTCGAGGTTTCTTCAGGGGCTTCGGAGGAACATCAGGACTCAGTGGAGAGGTGGTATGTACCACACTAGAGCTGGTTTAGTGGAGTTGGCAGCTTCCATTGAGGAGGATTTGCATGAGCCGGTGAGTTCGGCAGTTGTTCCAGCTGCGGTTGCTTCTGCTACCCATCCTCAGGGCCAGTAGCAGCATCAGCAGCGTAGGGGTTACAGTTCTGGTTATGGCAGGGGCGGCAGGCCTGCGCAGGGCCAGAAGAGGAGAGCAGAGGAGATATCTGCTAGTAGCCCGAGTACGGGTGGTTGTTTTGGGTGTGGGAGTCTGGATCACAGAGTTGCGACTTGCCCCAAGAGGGCGGGATCCAGAGAGACGACAGTGTGCTTCTATTGCAGGGAGCCGGGGCATATCAAGCCAATGTGTCCCAAGTTGCAGCAGAGTGCAGTAGCAGCAGCGATTCAGCCGTTGGCTATTCAGTCGGCAGCTCAGGTTGCAGCGTTGCAGTCAGGTGGAGCGCCGCGGGTTTATACTCCGGCAGAGGTGGGCCAGACCAGTCAGTCAGGCCAGATTACAGGTAAAATCTTGACTCAGACTTTTAAATTCTTAAGGTAGAATTTTGTGGTGTTGTCTTTTTCTGTTATTTTGCTGTGATAGAGTTTAGAGGTTCTCAACACTTGTGGTGTGTGTAGGGACCTTGTTAGTTGGTGGATTTGAGTCGCACGTGTTTTTTAACTCGGGAGCATCTAACTGCTTCATTACTCCGGAGAGAGCCGAGAGTAGTGGTATACGGAGTAGCGAGGGAGAGGCTTCAGGCTTTGTCAAGGTGGCCGGTGGTGGTTATCTGGCTACTTCGGGCAGAGCTAGAGCAGTGGATGTGCAGATTGCGGGGCAGTCTATGCCTGCGGATTTGGTCATCAGTCTAGTGGAGCTGTATGACGTGATTTTGGGGATGGACTGGTTATCTTCTTACCGAGTTCATCTGGATTGCTTAAGAGGTAGAGTTGTGTTTGAGCAGGATGCAGGGAAGTTGGTTTATCAGGGAGTGAGACCGACTTCAGGGAGTATAGTGATCTCAGCTATTCAGGCAGAGCAGTTGTTAGAGCGGGGCTGTGAAGCCTATTTGGCGACGATTACTATGACAGAGTCCAGTGGTGAGGTGGTTTTGCAGGATATTCAGGTTGTCCAGGATTTTGAGGATGTATTTCGGTCGCTGAAGGGATTGCCACCATCTCGGTCAGATCCTTTCACGATTGATTTAGAGCCCGGGACAGCTCCGATATCGAAGACACCTTACAGGATGGCTCCAGCAGAGATGGCAGAGCTGAAGAAACCTTTTGAGTAAAGGGTTCATCAAACCTAGTGTTTCGCCGTGGGGAGCGCTAGTTTTGTTTGTGCATTGATTACCGGGGACTTAACCGAGTCACAGTGAAGAACAGGTACCCACTTCCGAGGATCGATGAGTTGTTGGATCAGTTGAGAGGTGCTACTTGGTTCTCCAAGATTGACTTGGCATCGGGATATCACCAGATTCCGATAGATGAGGCAGATGTTCGGAAGACAGCTTTTCGGACGAGGTATGGGCATTTTGAGTTTGTGGTCATGCCTTTCGGTTTGACTAATGCGCCGGCAGCTTTCATGAGATTGATGAACGACGTGTTCAGGGAGTTTCTGGATGTGTTCGTCATCATTTTCATTGACGATATTTTGGTATATTGATGCGTTGGGTTTTATGCTTCAAACTAATACAATTTATAACCCAACTTGGTAGAGCTGCAAGTGCACCGCCGTGGTAAGTCGGGGTCGAACACAAGGAAGAGTGATTTCGTTTCAAGCTTATGGTGAGTGATAAGTAGCTAGAACGAAGAATATGAGTTGGGGTGGTCTTAATATCTAATGAAAACAAGTGAGCAAGTGAATGAGGTTGTAAACAAGATGGGAAAGATGTTAGGCAAGGGAAAATCAATGGAGACCTTTCAATGAAATGACAAGAGATTGCATGGGATAATTTATAAACCGCCTTGAACTCACAACACTAAGGTATAGCCTTTCCACTTTCGTGGCTCCGGCCACTATGCTTAAACAACCTAATAGACTCAACTTTCGATGGTTATTACAAGTTATAAGCATGCATTAGTTAATGTTCAAGTTGTGATTGTTCACTAAGTTCCTTAGGTCGACTTTTGGAAGCCTAAAACACTTAGCTCATCAAATACTAGTTTCGGCAATACAACAAGCTTTTGGAGAGTGTATCAACCTAAGTTCGAGTTGTTGAGGCGCGCTTTCCTAACAACAAGCAATAAGAGCAAGCAAAGATGAAGAACCAAAAGAGTAAATCCCGTTTTATGCAATCAAACAAGTCAAAACATATCAAGAGTCCATCGATCTCCCTCGGCCTAACCGAGAGATCTACTCGGACATAGTGAGATCAAGCAAGCAAGGCATATTTGATATCATTATGCAAGTATTAAAAGAGATAAGAGATTAAAAGAGGCTTCTCTGATGAAGAACAAGTCGAATCCCTTGATAACTTTCGATCCAAAGTACAAAAGAGAAAAGGAAAAGATGAAAGAACAAAGATGAATGCGAGTGAAAGAGTTGAACGGCGCCTCCTTCTTCCTTCTGGACGGCGCACCACCTAGGGCTTCTCCTCCTTGACGGCTGCTCTCTCTTTTGCACAATACACTCGCGGCTCTCTTCCTCTAAAGGCTAAAAACATTGTATTTATAGGCTTGAAGTCGCTAAGGTATTGAGGTGCTGAAAAAGGAAACTTTCTGGTTAACCGACTCTGAAGATTTGCGACGTGATTGGACCGGGTTTAGGACAAGTAAACCACCAAAATCAAGCTGGGCTTGTGTTAAGTCGAGACAAGGTCCATGTCGCTGCATCCCGGGCCATTTGGTGGTGCCAAGTCTCCATGGGCTTCGTTTACTCGCCTGGCGGACACGTCTTGGGAGAAAAAGAGTATCTCCGTGATGGTTGATCCAAATGACTTGAATTCACTTCGTCGTGATGCATAACTCAAATATCTATCCAGCAAGACCAAGATCATGATTTTTGGACGTCGGGAAGATCCCTTGCCGCGGTTATCTTTCGGATGCTCCGGTTCTGTCCAAATGCGAGAATCGGACAAATGGAGTATTATTGATGCTCTTGACTTGGAAACTTGCATGGATCATGGTTTGAGGCTCTTTTGCTCCTTTTTGAATCCTTTTTGATGTTTTAACCTGTTAAGACTCCAAAGCCAACAAATACAAGAAAACTACCTCTAAAGGCATAGAACCTTATTAAAATCTTTTGAAAATACCAATAAATACTTAGTGAAAACATGCAAAATATGATGATATCAACTCCCCCAGACTTAGCCTTTGCTTGTCCTCAAGCAAACTAAGAAAGGAAAAGAGGTTTGAAAACGTGAGAACTCTTAAATCTTTTTGGAAATCCATGTCGACATTTATCTTAGTGATCCACATAAAACAGCAATGGCATTTAGAATTAAGAACAAGGGAGTACATACCATGAGTTTTGCAATCATCCCAAAGCAATCCACTTCTCTTTAGGCCATCCAAATTCCCCACCTTTGACTCCTTTAGTTTCTAAAGGTGTGGTCTCAACTAGGGAGTATCGATCAAAGGGGTTATAGACTCTTACCCATCCTCTTTTATAAAACACATGTCTTGGCTCTTGTTTCACCTCTCTCTCTTCTCACTTCTTAAGTCGATTCATCCCTTTTTTAGGGTAGAATAGTATTTTTTTATTCGACTTCTTCTCCTCTTTGTGGAGGTTTTTGGTGGATCTTCCATAAACGCGAGTATTGATGGTTGTAGCCACCTAATCCCCGATTACTTGGATCAAAGGGTCTTCCATAGACGCGAGTATTGATGGTGGTTGCCACCTAATCCCCGGTTACTTGGACCTTGGTGATTTTTCTTAAATTGAAGGGGAGAGAGAGGGGAAACCGAACTCACATAGACTTTCACTATTCGGTGAGGATGAGGAGTCGTACTCTTTGTAAAACCAAGCCCCTAGCTGAGAAGGTTAAGTTCATTAAGGTGCGGAGTCAAAGATGTATCCTTCTTAAACCCTTGGAGGTGTGGACGTTTTTGGTAGATCAATCCACTCATGGTGCACATGTGATGAAGTAGACTGCCAAATACTGATCAATGGTCACTTAAATGCATGCACAACAATGGTTAGGTCCAAGATAAAGTCATAATTCTCGACAAAAGTTTTGACTCAATATAAACGACTCGATGAGATGAAAACAATGCAAACAAAAATGTCAAAATGAACAAACTTATTAGTATAATCCCCCCCAGACTTAACTTGCACCGTCCCGGTGTAAGAAAAATCAGATTAAGAGAGGTGATAGACATAATAAATTCGAAAAAGGGAAAGGTTAGAATGATGTTACCAAGTGATGACCAAGTGGGAATGAAGATCAGGGTCATATGACTGATTGGGGCTCCTCTGTAGGCAGGATGGGTCGGTAAGTGATGAAGGTCAAGGCCCGAATTCCTTTGGTTTGCATTTCGGTCGTGTACGTCTCATTTGGTCGACCCGGAATGAGTGCTATGAACCACATGACAAACCGTTAAGAATTTTATGAACGGGATTGAAAATTTACCGTCCAATATTATGTTTTAGAGCTGCTGGTGAAGTTTCAGGTCGTTTGGTCGAGCAGATTTGAAGATCCGATGTCGGGTGGATCCTTCGGATGGCCGTGAGGTGATGGGATGAACCACAGCTCGAACTGTCAATATTTCGCCGACCTATCTTGAAATTCCATCGACCAATCATATATTTTAGGGGCAGTGGTGAAGTTTGAGGTCAAACAAACGAGCGGTTTGGGAGATTCATCATTTGGTGGTCATCCGGATGATCCGAAGAGGGTGCAATAGACCACAGCCCAAACGATGATGAATTTCCTGACCGAGCTTGAAATTCCACCGACCAACTTCATATTTTATGAGCACTGGTGAAGTTTGAGGTCAAATGGATGAGCGGTCTGAGACGTTCTTCACAACGTGGTGCAAACGGCTCCGAGAAGAGATTCTTGATCATTCTTGAAATTGGCTCGTTCGTTCCTTGATTTTCTTTGGGAATGGTGATTTTGAAGCTCCAAGAATCCATTTCCATGTGGTGGTGTCTCCATGCCGTGTTTTTGGTTTTTGTCGGCCTTCGGTGACCCGCTATCGACCGGATGTGGCATTCGTGCGTATCTCCTCATCCGTTCATATTTCTCCGTCCTATCTTTTGGATTTGCCGACCAATATGGTGTTGTATGGTCGCCTGTGAATTTTGGTGGACTTTGGTAACATGGATTGTGAGATAGGTCAAGTGTGTACTCCTTTGCACCCGTTTGGTCGAGAGAATTACGCCGGATGGAATATCTTGAATTTTACTCGACCGTTTGGTGATGTTCTTTGACCGAAATGATTCTGCTTCCTTCCTTTAGTATTCCCAGGTTGCGCCCTCTCCTTGGTGTCGGTTTGGACAAGGGTGGGATGAATGGGTGGGACATCTTTTCGTTTGGTCTCCTCTTGGTTTCTCATCCTAACAAAATGCATGCAATAATGATGTGAAAACTAAAAATGAAAAAGGAAAAGAAAGATACCGTGTGGGTTTCCTCCCACAAAGCGCTTGTTTTAAAGTCATCTAGCTTGACTCCCGTTTTTATTTGTTTGGTTAGGTGCGGATGTGATCGGCCAAAAGGTTTGGGATCCCTTTGGTGTCTTCACATTCTGGTTCAGGTGGCTCATGAGGTGGTTTGGGCTCTCCATGATCATCTTCCATGTCGTCCTTGAAGACCAAAGCTCTCGGAAAAAGTTTTAAGGTTTTTCCGAGTCTTTCCTTTGCGGTTTGCTCATCTTTGGGGTCCGGATCCTTTGGGAGAAGGATTCTTATGCTGGCAAAGGACTTAGGGACACCGTCAGGTTCTTCTTCAGCTCCATGATTGTTTAAAGACGATGACAAGACCGAGTGAATATCCTTGAAGACATTCTCATGCTTCGGCTTCAACGGTTTCATCGCTTCTTTTGGTTTAGGGTAGGGCTCGCCCTTCTTGGTGCTTCTTGGCCGCTCGGCTCCTTCTCTTGGTATGAGTTTGCTCCTTTCTGGTGGTAGTTTGACTGCACTTGGAGCTTGTTTGAAGTTGATGCTTGGGAAAAAGACATCTTGCCGGACATGACCAAGTGTTAGTTGGTTTCTCATGTAATTGATGATCGCCCCGGCTGTGGCTAAGAATGGGGTACCAAGAATCAGCTGATTCCTCTTTGATCCTTCCCATACCATGATTTGGAAATCGGTTGGGACATGTCTCTCCCCAATCTCTAGCATAACATCTTCAAGCACTCCATAAGGCTCCATGCTCGATAGATCCGCAAACTCCACTCTCACCTTAGGCTCTTTGAAATATTTGAATCCCAAATCTTTGGCTAGTGCAAGAGACATGAGGTTCACGTTTGCTCCACTATCACACAAGCAATCGGTGAGTTGGTATCCATTGATACAAACGGGGATAACAAACTTCCCGGGATCTCCTTGTTTAAGCAACGGCTTGTTGTCAAGCCTTCTCTTGTAAGCTCGCCTTGACTCCCATGTGTACCTCTCTGGTTTGTACCTCTCCTTAAGCTCATCTTCTCTTTCTTCTTCTTGAGATGGTATGGAGACAATGGCCGGTGGATCCTCTTTGGATGAAACAACACTACAAAACTTTTGCGGATTTACCTCTTGTTGCTTTTTAACCGCCTCGGCTGTTTGAGAGACTTGAACATCTAACTTCTGGACGTGAGTTGACAACGCCCCAAACTTATTATTTAGATCACCAAACATGTGATCCATCTTCTCATGTAAGCTCTTGGTAGCTTGTCTTTGCTCCTCCATATATTTCTTAACCGCCACATCTACTTTTTCTTCTTGTTGAGCCGGTGCAATTCCTTGGGGGAAAGTGAGTGGCTGCTTCACTTGGTAGACTCCCTTAGGATAGAATTGTTGCTTAGGCTGGTATTGACCTCCTTGGTATGCGTTTTGGCCTCCTTGATAAGTGGTTTGGCCCGGATAGACTTGATAATTTGGATTCTCCACATTGGTGCTTCGGTAAGAGAGGTTGGGATGGGGGCGGAATGGCTGATTGTATCCTCTATTACCGTAGTTACCTCCTATGTAGTTGACTTCCTCTTGATTCTCTTCTGCTCCATCTCTCATAAATTCCATGAGAGGCTCTTCATTAGTGGCCAAGACATCATCAACCGCATGCACTCCTCGGTTGCTCTTTAGTAGTTGTGAGACCATGTTCTTCAACTCCATGATTTGAGCCGATTCCGATGATGAGCTTGTGGTTCTCACTCCTCTATTGTATTCAGGGCAAGCATTGGAATCACTTGCAGCAAGATTCTCAATCAAAAGCTTAGCCTCCGGCACCGATTTGGTCATGAAGTTGCCATTGCTCGCGGTGTCAAGTGAAAGCTTGTACTTGTGATCAATCCCATTGTAAAAGATGTTCCAAAGGTTACCTTCTGAGAAGCCATGATTAGGGCAATCTCTTGCATACTCCTTGAAGCGCTCCAAAGCTTCATAGAAAGACTCCATTGGTGCTTGCTTAAATCCGGATATCTTACTCCTTATAGAGTTTGATCTTTGCTTAGTGTAGAATTGGTTTAAGAAAGCTCCCTTGTATTCATTCCATGTTGTAATGGATTGAGGTGGTAGAGACTTTACCCATCTAAGTGCTTTATCACTTAGAGAGAAGGTAAACAATTTGCACTTGAAGTAGTCCGGTGACACTCCATTGATCCGAGTAGTGCTACATATCTCCTCAAAGGTGTCGACATGGTCAAGTGGATGCTCGGTTGGCATACCATGGAATTGGTTTTGTTTCACCAAGGCAATGATTTGTGGCTTGATCTCAAAGTCGTTCCTTGGGGGTTGTGGTGGTCGGATTGGATTCCTATCCAAGAAGAATGCATCGGATGAATCAAAATCTCCCATAGTCGGATGCCTTGGATGCTGAGCGAATTGTGCTCTCCTTGGAGGCTGATGTGGTTGAGCTTGAGGCATCCCTTGGTGACCGCCATGGGGGTTTTGATGATGCTGGTTTGGTGGTTGACCGGCGTCTTGTTGTCCCGGTTGTTGTTGTTGCGGCTGCGGCTGATCGGCTACACCGGGAGCGTTTTGATTAGGTTGAGGCACGGCTCCTTGTGCTGGCTGGTCAACTCCGGCTTCTGGTAAGACATGAGGGGCTTGTGGTTGTTGTTCTTGGTCAGGGGCGTGTTGTTGGCCACCTTGTGCCGCGGCTTCACCGCCTTGATTCATTCTTTCTCTTCTTTGCCGCCTAAGTGTTCTTTCAAGTTGGTCAATGTCAAGATCTTCTTCTATGGTATTATCCGGATTGGACCTTCTTGTCATGCACCTAAGAGACACAAAGAAAGAGGATTAAGTAAAATTTTTATGGTTTTATAAAGTTTTATGAAAAACAGAAGGTGAAATGCAAAAATAAAAAGGACTAGACTAAAAATCAATCAAGAAACTTGAAAGAAATGCAACCCTTCCCCGGCAACGGCGCCAAAGAGCTTGATGGGTTGGGTTTTATGCTTCAAACTAATACAATTTATAACCCAACTTGGTAGAGCTGCAAGTGCACAGCCGTGGTAAGTCGGGGTCGAACACAAGGAAGAGTGATTTCGTTTCAAGCTTATGGTGAGTGATAAGTAGCTAGAACGAAGAATATGAGTTGGGGTGGTCTTAATATCTAATGAAAACAAGTGAGCAAGTGAATGAGGTTGTAAACAAGATGGGAAAGATGTTAGGCAAGGGAAAATCAATGGAGACCTTTCAATGAAATGACAAGAGATTGCATGGGATAATTTATAAACCGCCTTGAACTCACAACACTAAGGTATAGCCTTTCCACTTTCGTGGCTCCGGCCACTATGCTTAAACAACCTAATAGACTCAACTTTCGATGGTTATTACAAGTTATAAGCATGCATTAGTTAATGTTCAAGTTGTGATTGTTCACTAAGTTCCTTAGGTCGACTTTTGGAAGCCTAAAACACTTAGCTCATCAAATACTAGTTTCGGCAATACAACAAGCTTTTGGAGAGTGTATCAACCTAAGTTCGAGTTGTTGAGGCGCGCTTTCCTAACAACAAGCAATAAGAGCAAGCAAAGATGAAGAACCAAAAGAGTAAATCCCGTTTTATGCAATCAAACAAGTCAAAACATATCAAGAGTCCATCGATCTCCCTCGGCCTAACCGAGAGATCTACTCGGACATAGTGAGATCAAGCAAGCAAGGCATATTTGATATCATTATGCAAGTATTAAAAGAGATACGAGATTTAAAGAGGCTTCTCTGATGAAGAACAAGTCGAATCCCTTGATAACTTTCGATCCAAAGTACAAAAGAGAAAAGGAAAAGATGAAAGAACAAAGATGAATGCGAGTGCAAGAGTTGAACGGCGCCTCCTTCTTCCTTCTGGACGGCGCACCACCTAGGGCTTCTCCTCCTTGACGGCTGCTCTCTCTTTTGCACAATACACTCGCGGCTCTCTTCCTCCAAAGGCTAAAAACAATGTATTTATAGGCTTGAAGTCGCTAGGGTATTGAGGTGCTGAAAAAGGAAACTTTCCGGTTAACCGACTCTGAAGATTTGCGACGTGATTGGACCGGGTTTAGGACAAGTAAACCACCAAAATCAAGCTGGGCTTGTGTTAAGTCGAGACAAGGTCCATGCCGCTGCATCCCGGGCCATTTGGTGGCGCCAAGTCTCCATGGGCTTCGTTTACTCGCCTGGCGGACACGTCTTGGGAGAAAAAGAGTATCTCCGTGATGGTTGATCCAAATGACTTGAATTCACTTCGTCGTGATGCAAAACTCAAATATATATCCAGCAAGACCAAGATCATGATTTTTGGACGTCGGGAAGACCCCTTGCCGCGGTTATCGTTCGGATGCTCCGGTTCTGTCCAAATGCGAGAATCGGACAAATGGATTATTATTGATGCTCTTGACTTGGAAACTTGCATGGATCATGGTTTGAGGCTCTTTTGCTCCTTTTTGAATCCTTTTTGATGTTTTAACCTGTTAAGACTCCAAAGCCAACAAATACAAGAAAACTACCTCTAAAGGCATAGAACCTTATTGAAATCTTTTGAAAATACCAATAAATACTTAGTGAAAACATGCAAAATATGATGATATCATATATTCGAGGAGTCCAAAGGAGCATGCGACGCATTTGAGGCTTGTTTTGGAGAAGCTTCGGGAGCAGAAGCTTTTTGCTAAGTTGAGCAAGTGCAGCTTTTGGCAGGGAGAGATGGGGTTTCTTGGCCATATTGTTTATGCAGAGGGAGTTTCTGTGGATCCGGCTAAGATTGAGGCTATCAGAGATTGTCCTAGACCGAGTAGTGCTACCGAGATCAGGAGTTTTCTGGGTTTAGCAGGCTACTATAGGAGGTTCGTCAAGGGGTTTGCGAGTATGTCTCAGCCGATGACGAGGTTGACTGGCAAGGATGTGCCGTTTGTGTGGTCGCATGAGTGCGAGGAGAGCTTTGGGAAGCTCAAGGAGATGTTGACTAGTACACCAGTTTTGGCATTACCCGATCCGGGGAAGCCATATGTAGTGTACACAGATGCTTCAGGTGTTGGATTAGGTTGTGTTTTGATGCAGGAGGGCAGAGTGATTACCTATGCTTCGAGGCAGTTGCAGGGCAGTGAGCGCAACCATCCTACACATGATCTTGAGTTGGGAGCAGTGGTTTTTGCGCTCAAGATTTGGAGGTCTTATCTTTATGGTGGTAGAGTGCAGATCTTTACAGATCACAAGAGTCTACAGCATATCTTTACTCAGCCTTTGCTGAATGCGAGGCAGACGCGTTGGGTGGAGTTTCTGGCAGACTATGACCTGGATATTGTCGATCATCCGGGCAAGACCAATTTGGTGGCAGATGCTTTGAGTCGACAGAGGGTTGATTCACATAGAGAGTGTTGTGTTGAGGCTTTGGTCAGCGAGATTAGTACATTGCGTCTTTGTGCTATTTCAGAGGAGCCTTTGGGTTTAGAGGCAGCTGATCAGGCAGATTTACTCAGTAGGATCAGAGTGGCGCAGCAGAGTGATCAGGGTTTGATTGATGCTTCGTAGGCGGTTGGTTCTGAGTATCAGGTCTCTTCGAATGGGACTATCTTGGTTCGAGGGCGAGTTTGTGTGCCCAAGGATGTGGAGTTGAGACAAGAGGTTTTGAGAGAGGCTCATTCAAGCAAGTTTTCGATTCATCCGGGTGCGACCAAGATGTACCGTGACCTCAAACGGTATTATCATTGGGTTGGGATGAAGAGAGATGTGGCAGATTGGGTTGCGAGGTGCAACACTTGTTCGTTGGTCAAGGCAGAGCATCAGGTGCCTAGTGGTCTTTTGCAGAGTTTACCCATTCCGGAGTGGAAGTGGGATATGATCATTATGGATTTTGTTGTGGGATTGCCTATCTCACGGACTTTTGATGCTATTTGGGTCATTGTGGACGCCTGACCAAGTCAGCACATTTCTTGGCCATCAAGAAGACATATGGAGCAGCTGTCTTGGCTATGAAGTTTGTGCGAGAGATTGTGAGGCTGCATGGAGTGCCAGCTAGTATTGTGTCGGATAGAGATCCGAGGTTTGCTTCAGAGTTTTGGAGGGCATTTCAGACTGAGATGGGCACTAAGGTGCATATGAGTACAGCGTATCATCCGCAGAAAGATGGGCAGTCAGAGAGGACTATTCAGACTTTGGAGGATCTGCTTAGGATGTGTGTACTGGATTGGGGTGGTCATTGGGCTGATTATCTGTGTTTGGCAGAGTTTGCCTACAACAATAGTTATCAGTCTAGTATTGGCATGGCTCCTTATGAGGCTTTGTATGGGAGGCCATGCAGGACACCGTTATGTTGGACCCAAGTGGGGGAGCGCAACATGTTTGGAGCTACTTTTGTTCAGGAGACGACGGAGAAGATCCGTGTCTTGAGGTTGAACATGAAGGAGGCTCAGGATAGACAGAGGAGTTATGCAGATAGGCGGCGACATGAGCTTGAGTTTCAGGTGGGAGATAGAGTTTATCTCAAGATGGCTATGTTGAGGGGCCCTAACAGGTCCATAGCAGAGAACAAGCTCAGTCCGCGTTTTATGGGTCCGTTTCCAGTGGTGGGGCGAGTTGGGCCAGTGGCTTATCGGTTGGAGTTGCCACCGATTATGAGCGCCTTTCATAAGGTGTTTCATGTTTCCATGTTGAGGAGGTGTTTGCATCCTTCAGAGGAGTTAGTGGTTGAGATTCCAGAGGATCTTCAGCCAGATATGACAGTTCCCGCAGTTCCTGTGAGGATTCTTGAGAGGAGAGTCAAGATTTTGCGGAACAAGAGGGTGCCATTGTTTAGAGTCTTGTGGGACTGTAGTGGCATAGAGGAGCAGACTTGGGAGCCAGAGGCAAAGATGAAGCTGAAGTTCGGAAAGTGGTTCGACAAGCAGGCTGTGGAGTGAGCTTCTTCATCTTTGTGGTTCTAGTCTTGTTTTTGGTTTTGTTGTTGTTGGTTTTGGATTTATGTATTTTCGTTTTCGTTGTACGATATACATTTTTGGAGTTATATGAGATGGAGTTTTGCCTCATATTTTTGGTTATGGTTTGGATGTTACAAGTTTCTTTGGCCGGTGGGGTCATTGAAAAATTTTAGTCATATGTTGGTATGCGTTTCAGTGTTATTACTCGTTTTATCTAGAGGCGGTGGGCCTTTAGAGTAGACGGTGGGTCTACTTTTGTTGGGACGGTGGGTGCCCGACAGACTTATATTGAGGGTCGCTACCTCGGTATGAGTTGTTTTCGTGACGGTGGGTCACGGTTTGGATACTGTGGCGGTGGGCCGCAGTATAGATATTGTGGCGGTGGGCCGCAATATAGATGTTGTGACGGTGGGTTGCAGCATAGATATCGTGACGGTGGGTTACGGTATTGAGAGTAATAATATCTTGAAACATGCGTATAACATAGGACTAAAATGTGAGTTTTGAGGTCTTTGTGAGACGTTTCTGTTGGGATTCGAGGACGAATCCAGTTTAGTGGGGGAGAATTGTAACATCCGCGAACCAGAAAGTTGTGTTAGAGTTGGGATCGGACGACATTAGGGGTTCGGGAGTCGATTACATACGCTCTTTGAGGTGCGAATCGAGGATTGACTGTACATGTTCTTGTTTGATTGTTGTACAGTTGGTTTAAGGTTCATTTATCTCGAAGAAAGTGTGTGAAAAGGTTCTGAATGCTTAGTGTCGATCGACACCAAAGGGGTGTGTCGATCGACACCGGTTTGAGAAATCAATTCCGGTTTAAGTCGATTGCGCGTTTGATTTGAGGTTGGTTTGGTTTTGGTCGATGGGTGTCGACCGACACCTAGGAAGGGTGTCGATCGACACCGGTTATTGTGAAATCGACCGGTTTGATTCAAGTCGGCTGGTTTTGTCCGGTTTAGGCGATGGAAACCCTATTCCGCGATTTAAAATCCATGTAGCCGCGTGAGAAGCTCAGTTTTCGAGGCAGAGAGTTTTCAGAGAGAAAGAGGTGATTTCTAGGGCGATTTTGGAGTTTGGAGGCTTGTTCTGTTTGCTGTTCTTCATTGTTTCATCTCTTTTCCTTCCTTCCAATCCGTTCTAAGGTGAGTGCGTGACTGTAGGTCCGTTAGCATTGGAAATTGTTTGATTTTGAGATTGTTATTGAGTTTTTCGAGTTGTTCTTGAGTATGGTTGAGTTATATTGTTGTTTGATCGATGTGGGGGTTGAATCCCACGAATCCTGTGTGTTTATGCGATTTTCGTAGCTTCTGGTGTCTGGGCGTCGAGCTGGTGTCGACCGACACTCGATGAGTGTCGATCGACACTCAGGAGGCTGGCGTCGATCGACACCATAGAGGTGTCGGTCGACACCGACCTGGGTGTCAGGAAACGTGGGTGTTTCCTGACAGGAAGTTTATATTGTTGTTGTTTATGGTTATTGTTGTTGATTATTGTGATGTATTGTCTAGTGTTTGACGTACTTGGCCTGTAGGCAGGATGATCCACTCACTAATTATTTATGATAATACTTACGCATCTCTATTCCAATGTGATGCAGGTAACAGCAATGTTCTTCCGCAGAAAGAGACCGAGAGAAGAGGATGATTAGATTAGGAATTTGATTTTGGCTCTTTTGTTGTGGTTGACAAGGAATTCATGATTTTAGGGTGTTAGTCTTATTTTAATAATGTAGCAAACCTGGTGTTTAGGTTGCTTATTCTTTATTGGTTTTCATTGGTTATTGGTTTATTTGTCGAACGATTATTTATGATTTAATATTATTGATTTATTTCTGAGAACTTCCGCATTGATAATTATTATAATCGTTTATAAAAAAAAAAAAAAAGCTTGGTTGTTTCATCTATGACCGAGCCGGCTGTAGCTAAGAATGGGGTTCCAAGCAGCAGTTGGTTCCTCTTTGCTCCGTCCCATACCATGATTTGGAAGTCAGTAGGGACTAGGCGTTCTCTTATTTTAAGCATCACATTCTCTAGGAATCCATAGGGCTCCGCACATGATAGATTCGTAAACTCTATCTTGACTTTAGGATCTTTAAAATATTTGCGTCCCAAATCCATTGCTAATGCACGAGACATGATATTGACGTTAGCTCCTGTATCACATTAGCAATCATTGAATTCACATCCATTGATAGAGACGGGAATCTCAAACTTCCCGGGATCATCTAGCTTCTCTAGCGGCTTGTTCGCAAGTCTTATCTTGTAAGCTCTCTTTGACTCCCATGAGTACCTTTCCGGTTTTGGTCTCTCTCTTATCTCAAAATCTTCTTGAGATGGTGTAGGGGCAGAGATGAGCTTATTCTCCTTAGTTGAGACAACATTCCAAAACAGTTTAGGGTTTACCTCGTTTTGCTTCGTTGCGGCATTCGCGGTTAGAACTCTTTGAACCTCCAACTTTTGAACATGAGTGGAGAGAGATCCATACTTTCTACTGAGATCATTGTACATATGATCTATCTTCTCATAGAGTTTTTTAGTGATTTGCCTTTGCACCTCCATGTACTTCTTTAAGGCCACGTCTACTTTCTCTTCTTGCTGAGCTGGTGCAACAGCTTGAGGGAAAGTGAATGGTTGATTCACTTGATAGATTTCTTTAGGGTAGAATTGTTGCTTATCCTGATATTGAGCTCCTTGGTAGACGTTTTGGGCAGGATACAGTTGCTCATTAGGGTTCTCCACATTTGTGCTCCGGTAGGACAGATTTGGATGAGTGAGGAAAGGTTGGTTGTATCCTCTATTCCCGAAGTTTCCACCAATTTAGTTCACTTCCTCTTGATTCTCCTCTGTACCATCTCCCATAAATTCTATGAGAGGGTCGCCATTAGTGTCCAAGGCATCTTCAATGGCATGGACTCCGCATTTGTTCTTAAGTAGTTGTGAAACCATGTTCTTTAGCTCCAAGATTTGAGCTGATTCTGATGATGAGCTCGTGGACTTCATGTTTCTATCGTAACCAGGGCAGCTATTGGCATCACTATCAGCAAAGGTTTTGATCAAAAGCTTTGCTTCCGGCACTGACTTTGTCATAAAGTTCCCATTACTCTCGGTATCAAGTGAAAGCTTCTACTTGTGATCAATCCCATTATAGAAGATGTTCCATAGGCTACCTTCAGAGAATCCATGGTTAGGGCAGTCCCTAGTATACTCCTTAAAATGCTCCAAAGCCTCATAGAAGGACTCCATAGATGCTTGCTTAAACCCTGAAATCTTGCTCCTTATAGAGTTTGATATTTTCTTGGTGTAGTATTGGTTCAAGAAGGCTCCCTTGTATTAATTCCATGTTGTGATGGATTGGGGAGGCAGGGACTTCACCCATCTAAGCGCCTTGTCACTTAAAGAGAAGGTGAACAGCTTGCACTTGAAATAGTCAGCTGAAACTCCATTGATCCGGGTTGTGCTACAAATCTCCTCGAAAGTGTCAATGTCGTCAAGCGGATGCTCGGTGGACAAACCATGGAATTGGTTTTATTTCACCAAGGCTATGATTTGAGGCTTGATTTCAAAACCATTTCTTCGAGGTAGAGGTGGACGGATAGGGTTTCGGTCCAAGAAAAATGCATCGGAAGAGTCAAAATCACCAATGGTTTGATATCTTTGATGCTGAGTGATGCGGGATAAGCTTTTCCCAATTTCTATCCCTTTTCTGCAAGTGCACAGATCGAGAGTAGTAACGGGTTTATCGAACACAAGGACCAGTTAGTGCACTACAAGGTATGAGATTGAGATTAGAGCAATATGAGTTTGGTTGTTGTCACGATTAGAGCAAATAAAGTAAGCAAGTCAACAAAGAAAATAAAGTTGTAAATCAATGGATAGAAGGCGCTAAGCAATAGGATAATCGCGGGATGAGTGATTCAAGCAAGCAAGTTCGACTTGTTAGGGTTTTAAGAATGTGTACCACCTAGAACTCAAGACACTAATTTAGATCTTTCCACTTCCGTGGCTCCAACCCCTATGTTGATCTATCTAATCGCTAAACTTTCGGTATGTCCTTAGATAATCAAACAAGCATTAATTTGATCAAGTCTCAATTGTTCACAACCTCTAATAAATCAACTTCCGCAGTCTAAGAGAGTTTGCCCACCAAATACTAGTTCAGGCGAATGATTCATCACTTCCGTGGCTCAAATCTACCTAGGACCATATGTTGATTGGCCAGATCAACACCAAGCAATGAACACAAGCAAAGGTGAAGAGTTTATGTAAACCCTAATTATATATATCGATTATCAAGCAAGCATGAACACTATCCTTTGATTTCCTATCACTTAACAAGGTAACTACTCAGACATAGAGAAGGAAATCGAATTCATATTCATAAGAACAGAGATCCGAGATCCTCTCTTGAAGGAGACAAGGAAAGAAAGCAAAAACTATTAGAACTTGTATTGAAAATAATATGTTTTGTATCTCTATGTGTGGCTCTCTCTTTTACAAGGCTAAAAAGATGTATTTATAATGCTTCAGAAGTTGAAGGGCGGCTTGACCTAGGTCTTGGTCGAAACATAAGAGGCGGTGTAAGTTTGGGCTTGAAAACGTGCAAAACGGGCTTCGGAAACGAGCCGGGTCAATCGGGACATGTCTTGGTCGAGCGGGGCGGTCGACCGGTTGGTCGGGATGGTGGTCGGGTCGAGCTGGGCGGTCGAGCACGCACGGGATGGTGAAAAGAAGTCGGGTCGGACGGGAGCCTTGGAGTCCCTGTCCGACCGGCTTCGGTCGACCGGATGGTCGTCATCAGGAAGGAAGGTCGGGTCGGACGAGGGCCATGGAGTCCCTGTCCGACCGGCCTCGGTCGAGCGGCTTTGATGATGTCCGGTTTTCGGCTCTTTTGACACTCTTCACTAAAATGATCATATCTCCCATTTTACATGGTCAAATTGCATGATTCCAATTGCGTTGGAAAGCGAACTCACGTAGGCATCGCGGCGAACTAGGTTTGGTGAAATCCATTGAGTAGAATGTTTTTAAGGCTCCTCCAAAGTTAATGATAGTGCATGAGGCTGCTTTGAGGACCTTTTCCTTTGTTTTGCTTCAAATTGCATCGTTTGACCTGAAATGACTCTTGGCACTATATATGCATAAAAACTACCTTTAAAAGCAAAAAGCCACGGTAATACCATGCATAAAGTATATA
Organism: Erythrophleum ivorense; assembly: GCA_026724425.1. Taxonomy (NCBI): domain Eukaryota; kingdom Viridiplantae; phylum Streptophyta; class Magnoliopsida; order Fabales; family Fabaceae; genus Erythrophleum; species Erythrophleum ivorense. The sequence goes on along the minus strand of JAIUCV010000066.1, from coordinate 7,401,076 downwards.
AAAACGATGTAAAAAGGTGTAAAATAGAGGTATATCAACCCCCCCAGACTTAGATCTTTGCTTGTCCCCAAGCAAATAGAATCCAAATCAGAGAAAGAGGTTTGAAAACGTAGAAACTCCTTATCCTTTTGAGAAACCTGTGGTGGCTTCCTCTCCTGTATTCCACTAAAAACATAACCAATGTTAGACTAGCTTCACATAATGCTCGGCAAGCTTAGCGAACCATACCAAACTCAACTAGTCTCATTCAGCATTCCAGACTTTCCATTGTTAACTCCTTGCATAAATTTAAAACGTGCGGTCTTTATCAAGGGAATATCGATCATTAAGCACTTGTTCTTACCCACTTGAGTCTCTCCAGGATAGTCCTTTTTTGAAGCTTTTGAGTTCTTTTCCTCTCTCTTTTCTTTTGAAGGATCGATCTTTCCCTACTTTTCTAGGGTATCATTTTATTTTTTCTATCGATCCTTCTTCCCTTTCTTTTTCTTTTGGGGAATAACATAGGATAGGCTTTTGCTTTTTCCTTTTTTTTGGTAGTTCTCCATAAGACAAGAAGGTGCAGACGTATGCATTCCTCTTGCTTACACGTTTTCCTTGTGCTTAAAAGCTTTTGATTTTCATTTTTCTGAGAGAGAGGAGAACTGCACTTTGTATTGGACACACCTTTTTGAGATCAAGTGAGGAACAACTCATATGTATGCCAAGTCCCTTGACAAGAAAAACTAAGTTGATTTGGGTGGAGTTAACATTAGATTGTCCGGGTACCTTAGAAATGTTGCCAAGTCGGTAGGTCGATCCACCGTTAGAGGTTCTGTTAGGCTTATGTCTGCAACTGATGTCCGCTCTAGGGTCATAGATTGTTAGCACAACACCGGAGAATCATAGAGATAGATCATAACTTCCAACTAAGGTTTTGACTCAATAAAACAGAAGTTTTGAAAAAGGTTGATAAGAGAAATAGATATAAGATGAAGACAAGACATGAACAAACGCATTAGTACCGACAATCCCCCCAGACTTAACTTGCACCGTCCCGGTGAAAGCAAATCCGATTAAGGGAGGTAAAGAAAGAGGTAATAAGGCGTTTGTGAATGAGAGGAAAGATGTAACCAGATATAGTATTAGAAACCGAAGAATGGTGTGGTGTATGATATGTCCAGCTACTATGTTTCTCCATAATGTGGATGAGATCCCGGCTTAGATGGTCAAGTGCTGTTGCGCACCAGCAATGAGCTTTAAGGGCCGCCTGAGTGTAGGTGAAGTAGGATCATCATGTGGTAGAACAGCAAGTAGGCGTGGTATGTGATGGGGTTTGGAATGAAAGTGTGGTGGGATGATGGTGGGGTGATATTAATATACCTCTATTTTGTACCCTTTTTATATGGTTTTACTACGCTTTTTATAAGGTTTTTAAAGGCTTTTTGATCTAAAAAGGTAGTTTTTGTGGATTTATAGTATTAAGAGTCTAAACAGGTCGAAAGATGCATTTTGGAGAAAAACCACAGGATTTGGACTTTACGCCGCTCCGCGACATAGCATCAACTTTGGAGGAGCCCCAAAAACATTCTACTCAATGGATTTCACCAAAACCAGTTCGCCGCGATGCCTACATGAGTTAGCTTTCCAACGCAATTGGAATCATGCAAATTGGACGTGTAGATCGAATGGAAGATATTATCATTTTAGAGAAGAGTGTCAGATCAACCGAAAACCGGACGTCTACATCAGCCGGTCGACCGAGCCGGTCGGACAGGGACTCCAAGGCTCCCGTCCGACCCGACCGTCTTCCATTGCATACTGACACCGGTCGACCGAGCCGGTCTGACAGGGACTCCAAGGCTCCCGTCCGACCCGACCTTCCTTCAAGACGACGACCGATCCGGTCGACCGAGCCGGTCGGATAGGGACTCCAAGGCTCCCGTCCGACCCGACCTTCCTTCAAGACGACGACCGATCCGGTTGACCGAGCCGGTCGGACAGGGACTCCATGGCCCTCGTCCGACCCGACCCCTTTTCACCATCCCGTACGCGCTCGACCGACCGGTCGACCGTCCAGCTCGACCCGACCACCATCTCGACCGACTGCTCGACCGCCGCGCTCGACCCAGCTTAGCCGACTAAGGCCCATTTTGCACGTTTTCACGATTTACTCGGCCCGTTTACCTAATCTCGACCCCTGGAAGACCTAGCACTATAAATACACATTTTTAGCCTCTTTAGAAAGAAGAGAATCGCAGAGCCGCAATTTTGTTCTAGAGATTTCAAGGAGAGGATCTCTCCTCCTCACTACAATTTGGAGAAGATTTCTGAACCTTTATCTATTATCATGCTTTCTCCATCTCTCTGTGTTGTTACTTTAATAATGTCTGAGTAATTCACTTGTTAGGTTGCTAGGGTTACTAATTCAATGAGTTGTTTGCTTGATCTATGATTTCGATGAATTGTTAGGGGTATCATTAGAGTCTTTGTCTCGTTTTGTTCACTTATTAATGCTGATTGCTTTACCGCGCATCTAGCAATCCGATCCTAGGTTGATTTGAGCCACGGAAGTGCTGTATCATTCGCCAGACCTATTCTTTGACAAGCTAGGTTTCTTAGACTGCGGAAGTTGATTTACTAAGCCTAGTGAACTGTATCCGAACTTGATCGATTTAATGCTTGAATAACTATCTAAGGACATACCGAAAGTTTAGCGATTAGATAAGTTATCATAGGAGTCGGAGCCACGGAAGTGGAAAGACTTATTTTCGTGTTTTGTGTTCTAGACGGATCTATCATCCCATCATCCCTAAATTGATTCATATCTATCATCGAACTGATCATTGCTTGCTTCTCTGCGAATTAGCCCTAGAGACCTAACGCCTTTCCTTCATTGCTTTACAACCTCGATTTCTTAGCCTTAGTATTTAGTTATTAGATCACCAACCAACCATCCTTTATCTTATCCTAGCTTGATCCGAACTCCATAGATTTAAAGTGTATTCATTTTAGCCAGTCCTTGGGTTCCATAAACCGTACTTCTGCGATCTGTGCACTTGCAGGATTTAAAAAGTCGGTAAAACCTGACCACACATCAAGTTTTTGGCGCCGTTGCCGGGGACTGCAGCAGTACCTTTGAATCTCGATTAGGATCTTGTCTAGGATTTTATTGTTTTTTTTTGCATTTTCATTATTTTTGCTTTTGGTTTTTCTAGTTTATCTTACTTTTCATTTGTTTTCTTCTTTTGTTTTTCAGGTGCATGACTAGACAATCTAATAGGGACAATCTAGCTGAACCAGTTGCTGAAATCGACCGACTTGAGAAGACACTTAGAAGACAAAGAGCTCAAGAGATGGCCCAAGCCGCTCATGATGCAGCAGTAGCTAGAGCTGTAGCTGAAGGGAGAGATCCACCTCCACCCTTTGCACCACAACCTCCTGCTGGGTAATGGGGATTAAACTTTTCCCAATTTCTACCCCTTTTCTGCAAGTGCACAGATCGAGAGTAGCAACGGGTATGTCGAACACAAGGACCAGTTAGTGCATTACAAGGTATGAGATTGAGATTTAGCTAGGAAAGCAATATGAGTTTGGTTGTTGTCACGTTGAAAGCAAGTAAACAAAGAAAATAAAGTTGTAAATCTATGGATGGAAAGCGCTAAGCAATAGGATAATCTCGGGATGAGTGATTCAAGCAAGCAAGTTCGATTTGTTAGGGATTTAAGAATGTGTACCACCTAGAACTCAAGACACTAATTTAGATCTTTCCACTTCCGTGGCTCCGACCCCTATGTTGATCTATCTAATCGCTAAACTTTTGGTATGTCCTTAGATAATCAAACAAGCATTAATTCGATCGAGTCTCAATTGTTCACAACCTCTAGTAAATCAACTTCCGCAGTCTAAGAGAGATTGCCCACCAAATACTACCTAAGATCATATGTTGATTGGCCAGATCAACACCAAGCAATGAACACAAGCAAAGGTGAAGAGTTTATGTAAACCCTAATTCTATATATCGATTATCAAGCAAGCATGAACACTATCCTTTGATTTCCTATCACTTAACAAGGTAACTACTCAGACATAGAGAAGGAAATCGAATTCATGTTCATAAGAACAGAGATCCGAGATCCTCTCTTGAAGGAGACAATGAAAGAAAGCAAAAACTATAAGAACTTTTATTGAATAATATGTTTTGTATCTCTATGTGTGGCTCTCTTCTTTTACAAGGCTAAAAAGATGTATTTATAATGCTTCAGAACTTGAAGGGCGGCTTGACCTAGGTCTTGGTCGAAATATAAGAGGCGGTGTAAGTTTGGGCTTGAAAACGTGCAAAACGGGCTTCGGAAACGAGCCGGGTCGAGCGGGGCGGTCGACCGGTCGGCCGGGCTGGTGCTCGGGTCGAGCTGGCGGTCGAACGGTCGCACAGGATGATGGTCGGGCGTGCACGGGATGGTGAAAGGAGGTCGGGTCGGACGGGAGCCTTGGAGGCCCTGTCCGACCGGCTCGGTCGAGCGGATGGTCGTCGTCTGGAAGGAAGGTCGGGTCGGACGGGAGCCTTGGAGGCCCTGTCCGACCGGCTCGGTCGACCGGTGTCCTTGTGCAGTTAAGGACGGTCGGGTCGGACGGGAGCCTTGGAGGCCCTGTCCGACCGGTTCGGTCGAGCGGTTGGTGTAGACGTCCGGTTTTCGGCTGATTTGACACTCTTTACTAAAACGATCATATCTCCCATTCTACGTGGCCAAATTGCATGATTCCAATTGCGTTGTAAAGCTAACTCATGTAGGCATCGCGGCATAATGGTTTTGGTGAAATCCATTGAGTAGAATGTTTTTCGGGCTCCTCCAAAGTAAATGATAGTGCATGAGGCTGCTTTGAGGACCTTTTCCTTTGTTTTGCTCCAAATTGCATCTTTTGACCTGAAATGACTCTTGGCACTATATATGCATAAAAACTACCTTTTAAAGCAAAAAGCCACGGTAAAACCATGCATAAAGTATATAAAAACGATGTAAAAAGGGTGTAAAATAGAGGTATATCAACTCCCCCAGACTTAGATCTTTGCTTGTCCCCAAGCAAATAGAATCCAAATCAGAGAAAGAGGTTTGAAAACATGAAAACTCACTTATCCTTTGGCACTTGTATCTTTCATTGCTCTGCTTTCACTTGGAGCAAAACTAACTTTGAATCTAGCCTTCCCGTACTGACCTTAAGCTTAGCGAACCATACCGGACCCAACAAATCTCATCCATCACTCCAAACTTTCCATTGTCAACTCCTTACAGTATTTAAAACGTGCGGTCTTTATCAAGGGAGTATTGATCACAGAGAATTGACTCTTACCCATCCAAGTGTTTGCCAAGACAGTCCTTTTTAGCACATCCAGTTCCATTCCTCTCTCTTTCTCTCTTTTCTTTTGAAGGATCGATCTTTCCCTACTTTTCTAGGGTATCATTTTATTTTTTCTATTGATCCTTCTTCCCTTTGAATCTTTTCTTTTCTGGGAATATCATAGGATAGGCTTTTGCTTTTCCTTGTTTGAGTAGGTCTCCATAAGACAAGAAGGTGCAGACGTATGCATTCCTCTTGCTTACACGTTTTCCTTGTGCTTAAAAGCTTTTGATTTTCATTTTGCAGATGAGAGAGAGGTGGACTGTTTCATTGGTGGACATGTCTCAACTAGACCGGGATGAGGAATCGGCTAATATGTATCTCAAGCCCCTTGACAAGAAAAATTAAAAGTTCAATTAGGTGGTGGAGTTGACTTTAGGTTGTCCGGGTACCTTAGAAATCTTGCCAAATCAGTTGGTCGGTCCACCCTCAGAGGTTCCGTTGGGCATTGTTCGGTGTCAATATTCGCCTTTGTGATCACAAGAGCTTTGGCATGCTATGGTAAGCTCCTAGGATAGATCATAGTTTCCTAACTTATTTTGACTCAATAAAAACAGAAGTTTTGAAAAAGGTTGATAAGAGAAATGGATATAAGATAAAGACAAGACATGAACAAACGCATTAGTACCGACAATCCCCCCAAACTTAACTTGCACCGTCCCGGTGAAAGCAAATCCGATTAAGGGAGGTAAAAGAAAGAGGTAATAAGGCGTTTGTGAATTAGAGGAAAGATGTAACCTGATATGGTATTAGAAACCGAAGAATGGTTTGATGAATGATATGTCCAGCTACTATGTTGCTCCATAATGTGGATGAGATCCCGGCTTAGATGGTCAAGTGCTGTTGCGCACCAGCAATGAGTTTAAAGGGGCCGCCTGAGTGTAGGTGAAGTAGGATCATCATGTGGTAGAACAGCAAGTAGGCGTGGGATGTGATGTGGTATGGGATGAAAGTGTGGTGGGATGATGGTGGGATGATATGCAAATGAGGTGGGATGGTATGCAATGAGGTGGGATGGTATGCAAGTGAGGTGGGATGGTATGCAAGTGGTGTGGGATGGTATGCAAATGAGGTGGAATGGTATGCAAGTGAGGTGGGATGGTATGCAAGTGAGGTGGGATGGCGGGTCGGCAATAGGGGACACGGTCGATCGGGTGAGGCACCGGTCGACCGTCTTGGTCGACCCGACCATGGTGAATGCTGCATTCTTTTTTCATGAGGTTTCTTCCTGCTTCTTTCATGCTGGATTCTCAAATTTCTGTATCCAAAACTTCAAAACAAAACTATTAAATGAAAACAAAGATTAAAAAGGGATAGAAAAGACCTTATGGGTTGCCTCCCATACAGCGCTTGTTTATGGTCTTTAGCTTGACCGTTTGACTCTTCTAAGAAGAAGTAGAAGGACATGGCCTGAGACAAAGCCTTTTTGTGTGTGTCACATCACGTCCTTGTTGATGATCAAGTGGTTCATGAGGAGATATGAACCGAGAATGTTTGGTAGGAGTGAAAACGGGGACGGCATCATAGAAAACAGATTTGTTGACATTGGCAAGAGAGATGCGGCGGTTTGGCCAATCCATGATGGCGCCAGCAGTTGCCAAGAATGATCTTGCAAGTATAATAGGCATGTCACTTCCTCCTTTGATATTCATGATATGAAAATCCACCGGTATCTTTGTATCTCCAATTTCGAGCAAGATATCATAGACAACACCTCTAGGTTGTGCAATGGTGAGATCAGCAAGTCCAATGCTGATTTGAGAAGGTTGTAGGCGTGTGATCCCAAGGAGTTTGGCAGTGTGTGTGGGCATCAGGTTTATGCATGAACCAGAATCACAAATGTAGCTATCAAAGTATCTTCCATTGATTGTGCAGGGAATGGTAAACTGTCCTGGGTCTTCTACCTTGTAGAGGGTTCGGAAAGATGGTTGCTTCTTTGCTTTCTCAAATAGCTCCTGAATCTCTTCTGGGGTCTCTTTGCAGTTGTGGAAGAAGTTGGTTAGCGGGTGGTTCTTCCAGGCTTCATGAAAGGTCATGCTTGCGGGAAGTGTTTGGACAAAGCGGTTGAATTCAGCTAGCTTCTCTCGGGATATGGGGTTGCTGTACCACTTTGGAGGAGGTGTAGAGGGCGGAGATGGGGGTAGGGTTGCTGCATAAGATGACATAGAGAGGCGGGCTCGCCTAAAGAGTTGCTTAATCTCATCCTTGGTTTCTTTGCTACTAAAGAAAAATTCAACCAAATCATGGTTGTTCCAAGCTTCTTCAAAGGGGACATAGAATGGTATGGACTTCACCTTCTTGTTAAATTCCTTGAGCTTCTCTGGGCTTATCTTAGTAGGGTCAATGGGTTCATATTGGAATGAATCCTCTGGTTCATCCAAGGTGATTCTCTTTCTTGAAATGCCGGTGATTCTAGGAAGGGCGAGTATGCGAGCTGGAGGTGGAGAGAATCGCGGATCAGGTTGCTGTGGACTAGTTTCACTTCCTCTAGAGCTTGCATTGCTGTTAAAACTCTGCTGTTCTTCTTCATCATCTGCATAGTCTTCCTCATACTCTTGATCTTCTTCTTCTTTTCTTACAAGATGTGATGAGTTTTCCTTAGAGATTGCTGTGATGACATTGCAAGGGAAAGGAGGTGGTTTGGGTGTGGGGCTTCTTTCTCTCTGGTGTTTAGAGAAAAGAGATCCTTCTACAGCTGACAGCCGGTTATAGATAATTCCAAGATGTTTGCAATTATCATCATTGAAGCTATGGGCATCAATGCTCTTGCTAAGTAGCTCGTGGTGTTTTGCAGCAACATCTAGCTTGACAAGGTTGAGTGATCGACCATGGTCTTCCTTGAGTTGCTTGATATCTTTGTCAAGCTTGATAACTTGGTTAAAAAGAACATCCATCTTTTCTCCAAGGGTGAGCTGAACATATTCGATCTTCTTCTCCATCTCTCCTGTACTTGTGACTTGATAGTCAAGGTACTCTTGTAGCATCTCTTCAAACTTGGTTAGGTGTGGGCTGTGGGGTAATCCTTCTGTGGCTTGGGGTAGCTGCTCAATGTGCGGTGGAGGTTGGTGGTTTCTATAGGGCGGGTGGTAGGGTTTGAGTAGCGGCACATAGGGTTGTCCACGGGCAAACTTGTTAAGGAAAGCTTCCTTGTATCTTCTCCATGTCTTGAAGTCATGTTGGGCAGAAAATCTAACCCACTCTTGAGCTCGGCCAGCTAGTGATGTTTGGAACAAGCTGATCTTCTTTGGGTTCTCTCCCAAACCATAGTAATCACAGAGATTTTCGAAATTCTCAACATGTTCTTGAGCACACTCCGATATGAAGTCATGGAAATGATCTCTTACTACATACTTGATCAGGTCGCCATTGATGGACTCCAGTGGTAAAGAGGCATCATCTTCTTCTTCATAGGATTGGTTGTGGTGAGGGTAAGAGTTTTGGTTATACTTGGATTTGAAAGGTGGGTTCCTGCTGAACCTCTTCAAGAAAGCTTCTCTGCAGTCTAACCAAGTGTTGATCTGAAAAGGGGGAGAGTATTGCGCCCACTCAAGAGCTCTCCCAGCTAAAGACATGTTAAACAGCATTAGTTTCTTCTCAAAATCGAAAACTCCATAAGAATCACAAAGACCTTCAAAGTGATCAATGTGTTCCAGTGCATACTCATTGTAGAGATCATGGAATTTGTCTCTCTTCACAAACTCAATCAGCTCCGGATCTATTTCTTCTTCTGGTGAGGCTAGAAGGTGTTCTTCTCTTTCATAGTAGGCTTGGCTAGACGTCTCCAGTTCGGCCGCATTAGGGTAGGGGAGAAGGTTTTTCTTGGTGTTCAAGGGTGCTAGTCCGGGAGGACTACTGCGAGAATCCCATGAAGGTGAAATAGCTGGAGGGTTTGACATCCTCTTCTCTATTGGACTGTCTCTAGGAGGAGATATGTGGCGTATAGGAATCGCCCTTATAGGACTAGGATTTCTCAAATCCTCTTCCATCTAGGAGAAAGACTTAAAACCTGAAAAACAAAAAACAAAAAAGGAAAAACAAGATTAAATAACTTAAAACAGGAAAAACCTAGACTAGATCTCTTTCAAGAACTTGTAGGCACGATAATGGTCCCCGGCAACGGCGCCAAAAAGCTTGATGGGGATTAAACTTTTCCCAATTTCTACCCCTTTTCTGCAAGTGCACAGATCGAGAGTAGCAACGGGTATATCGAACACAAGGACCAGTTAGTGCACTACAAGGTATGAGATTGAGATTTAGCTAGGAAAGCAATATGAGTTTGGTTGTTGTCACGTTGAAAGCAAGTAAGGAAAGCAAGTAAACAAAGAAAATAAAGTTGTAAATCTATGGATGGAAAGCGCTAAGCAATAGGATAATCTCGGGATGAGTGATTCAAGCAAGCAAGTTCGATTTGTTAGGGATTTAAAAATGTGTACCACATAGAACTCAAGACACTAATTTAGATCTTTCCACTTCCGTGGCTCCGACCCCTATGTTGATCTATCTAATCGCTAAACTTTTGGTATGTCCTTAGATAATCAAACAAGCATTAATTCGATCGAGTCTCAATTGTTCACAACCTCTAGTAAATCAACTTCCGCAGTCTAAGAGAGATTGCCCACCAAATACTAGTTCAGGCGAATGATTCATCACTTCCGTGGCTCAAATCTACCTAGGATCATATGTTGATTGGCCAGATCAACACCAAGCAATGAACACAAGCAAAGGTGAGGAGTTTATGTAAACCCTAATTCTATATATCGATTATCAAGCAAGCATGAACACTATCCTTTGATTTCCTATCACTTAACAAGGTAACTACTCAGACATAGAGAAGGAAATCGAATTCATGTTCATAAGAACAAAGATCCGAGATCCTCTCTTGAAGGAGACAATGAAAGAAAGCAAAAACTATAAGAACTTTTATTGAATAATATGTTTTGTATCTCTATGTGTGGCTCTCTTCTTTTACAAGGCTAAAAAGATGTATTTATAATGCTTCAGAACTTGAAGGGCAGCTTGACCTAGGTCTTGGTCGAAATATAAGAGGCGGTGTAAGTTTGGGCTTGAAAACGTGCAAAACGGGCTTCGGAAACGAGTCGGGTCGAGCGGGGCGTGTCGTGGTCGAGCGGGGCGGTCGACCGGTCAGTCGGGCTGGTGCTCGGGTCGAGCTGGCGGTCGAACGGTCGCACGGGATGACGGTCGGGTGCGCACGGGATGGTGAAAGCAGGTCGGGTCGGACGGGAGCCTTGGAGGCCCTGTCCGACCGGCTCGGTCGAGCGGATGGTCGTCGTCTGGAAGGAAGGTCGGGTCGGACGGGAGCCTTGGAGGCCCTGTCCGACCGGTGTCCTTGTGCAGTTAAGGACGGTCGGGTCGGACGGGAGCCTTGGAGGCCCTGTCCGACCGGTTCGGTCGAGCGGTTGGTGTAGACGTCCGGTTTTCGGCTGATTTGACACTCTTCACTAAAACGATCATATCTCCCATTCTACGTGGCCAAATTGCATGATTCCAATTGCGTTGTAAAGCTAACTCATGTAGGCATTGCGGCGAACTGGTTTTGGTGAAATCCATTGAGTAGAATGTTTTAGGGGCTCCTCCAAAGTAAATGATAGTGCATGAGGCTGCTTTGAGGACCTTTTCCTTTGTTTTGCTCCAAATTGCATCTTTTGACCTCAAAAGACTCTTGGCACTATATATGCATAAAAAATACCTTTTAAAGCAAAAAGCCACGGTAAAACCATGCATAAAGTATATAAAAACGATGTAAAAAGGGTGTAAAATAGAGGTATATCACTGGGGAAGTTGATGCACAACCTCAAGCAAACAACCCAACCATTGGAGACTATGACTCCGCTGATGCCTTCTTTACAGATCAAAATCCGATCCACCCACCTCCACCTCAGAGGAATGACTATGAGATCAAGCCTCAAATCATAGCATTGGTTAAGCAAAACCAGTTTCATGGCCTACCAGCTGAGCACCCGCTTGATCACATAGATAACTTTGAAGAAATTTGCAGCACCACCCGAGCCAATGGAGTCTCAGCCGACTACCTAAAGTGCAAACGACAAAGCCCTTAGATGGTTAAAGTCTCTTCCTGCCCATTCGATCACCACTTGGGACGAGTACAAGGCAGCATTCATCAACCATTTCTACACTAAGCAAATATCAATTTCTCTTAGAAACAAGATCTCTGGATTTCGCCAAGGAGAAACCGAATCATTCTATGAGGCATTGGATCGATTCAAGGAATACATTAGGGACTGCCCTAACCACGGTTTCAAGGATGGGAACCTTTGGAACATCTTCATCGTGGCATAGACCACAAGTATAAGCTATCCTTGGATACTGCAAGCAATGGAAATTTTATGACAAAGACTGTTGAGGAAGCCAAAGTCTTGATTGCGAACCTTGCAGCAAGTGATTGCAACAACTGCCCCGATTATGATAGATCACACCGCTCTACCAACATACCCCCTGATGCTACTCAGATGGCTGAACTGAAGAATATGATGGCTCAAGTTCTAAAAGGACAGCAAAGACACATACATGCAGTTGAGGGCATAAATGATGTCAATGATGATCCTACAAGGGAATGCATGGGAGATTTCTCCAATGATCAACTTGAGGAAGAAGTTAACTACATTGGTAACTATGGAAACAGGGGATACAATCCCAACTACCGGTCCAACCCAAACCTTTCTTACCGCAGCACCAATGTGGAGAACCCACAAGACCAAACCTATCCCTTAAGATTCCAGCAGCAGAGACCACCTTTCCAACCCTATGGAGATCGTTTCCAGCAGCAAGGAAACCAGTTTCAACCTAAGCCGAACTATGACCAAAGAGCACCATACCCACCAAAGGAACCATACGGTTTACCCTCCAGCCAACCTCCTTTAGCCCAGCCTAACAATAAATTCGAGGGAATGTTTCAACAGATCATGGAAGGTCAGAAGAGGAACAACAAGGAGATGAATGAGAAGATAGACACTTTGTTCAATGATCTCCATGCTAAATATGATGCCATTGCCGCACATGTCAAGAAATTGGAAGTACAAGCCGCTTAAACCGCATAAGCAGTTAAAAAACAAGAGATGGAGTCCAAGAAATCTTTTCGCAACTCCGTTGCAATAGAAAAGAAGTTTGAGGATTGTATCCCCAAATGGAAGCTCTCCCCACCTAAGTATCATTGTATGACCTGGCCTGAAGAAATCTATCCCGAGAAAGAATCTAACCGTGCAAGGAAAAGACGCCTTTTCCCCAAGATCATCCCAAAGGCGGATAACTCTGGAAAGTTTGTAGTTCCATGTTCTATTAATGAAGTTAATCTCACCGATTCTCTTTGTGACACAGGAGCTAATGTCAACATCATGTCAAAGAAGATTGCAGACGAGATAGGCCTCACCAACATCCAACCTTCATCCATCTCTATCAACTATGCCGATTCATTCTCGCAAATACCTTATGGTTTCATCCCGGACGTGATGTTACGACTTGGGAACTGTTCTATTCCTACCGACTTTCAAATAGTGGAAATGAGAGAAAGTAGCCATAGACCCATCATCCTTGGCACCCCTTCTCTATCAACCGTTGGAGCCATTTTCGATTTTCCCAAGCGGAGGATCTCATTCAACAAGGTTAATAAAGAAATGTTCTTCCCCATGTGTTCAACAAAGAACCCATCAGTTGATATGGTGCAAGAGAATAAGATCATCCCCAAGCCTCCAGACGAAGGAAAAATCCTATCCAGCTTGCCCAGCATAGACCTTGCATACCAGCCCAAGCAACTTGCCCCGGCAGCAAGAAGTAAGACTACGGCATCACCTAAACATCCACCAAAAGGACCGATCAAGGATAAGACCGGGACATATACCACTAAGAAGGTTAAGCAAACTAAAGGATTTGCAAAAGTTAGAATTCTCCTCCAGGAAAAGCTGAATGATGAAACTTTGGAAGGATTCAAGGAAAAGTTTTGCTAACACTATGAAACTTTTTCCTATGGCTGAAGTGCCCCGGGACAAGCATGGAGAGATTGTCTATCCCGCCGTGAATCATCCTCCTGATATAAATCCCAAGAAGAATGATCTTGATGGACAAAAGGTTCCATTGATCACTACCCTCTCTTAAATCCTAAAGAGCATTACGGTCAAGCTAAAGACCTTAAACAAGCGCTGTATGGGAGGCAACCCATAAGGTAACACCTTTAAATTTCATTTTTTAGTTTTAGTTTTACTTTGTTTTCTTTGTTTTCTTTTAACAGGATAGGATAGAATGGATATCACAATGGTGCAAGAGGAACATAGAAGTGGAGCCGCCAAGCCGTTTGGGTCGACCAAACACGTTCAGGCAGGGACTCCAAGAGGTTCGGTCGACCGGTCGACCAAAACAGCCCGGGTCGACCGAACCAATCCACTACAAGAAAACAGCGCTTTTGCGACGGAACTTTGCGACGGAAATATTTCCGTCGCAATTTTGCGATGGCTTTGCGTCGGACTTGCGACGGAAACATAAACCATCGCAAATCCGTCGCAAACTTGCGAGGAAACTTTGTCCGTCGCAACTTTGCGACGTACTTGCGACGACTTTGCGAGAACATAAGAATCCGTCGCAATTCCGTCACAAAATTGCGACGGACTGGCGATGGAAAACTACCATCGCAAGTTTGCGACGGATTTGCGGGTGGGTATTTTCGTCGCATACTTTATCGTCGCAAATCCGTCGCAACATTGCGACGGATTTGCGAGGATAAGTTGGTGGCCGACATGCGGATCGGTTAGGTGCGCACGTGTTAATTGAGTTTACCTAACTTTTTGCGATGGAATATTTCCGTCGCAAATCCGTCGCAAGATAGTCGCAAGTCAGTCGTAATTCCGTCGCAAAACTGAAACCGTCGCAAATCCGTCGCAACGTATTCATCGCAAATCCGTCGCAAATCCATAGCAAAATTTTTTCAGAAATCTATAAATAGCGAATCGTTCAGCTTTCGAAATCAAAAATCAAAAAAAAAAAAAGGGAAGAGAGGGAAAGAGAGAGGAGAAGGGAAAAAAAAAAGAGGGAAAAAAAATAAAACACTAAAAAAATGAGTTACGGAATATATGAGTTACGAAGCTGGATGTACAATCAAAGAGATCCAGGGACCGGCGAAGTGAGGAGAGAGTTTGTTGAAGGATTACATGGATTTTTTAACCAAGCACAAAACCAACCGCAGGCAATGCAAACGGGTAAAATATTTTGTCCCTGTGAGAAATGTAGGAACAAAAAATATATCGCTGTTGATACTGCTAAAAAACATGTATTTAATAGAGGATTTGTACCAAACTATTATGTATGGTATTTTCATGGTGAAAATCATTATAATCCGACGACTCACTATGAAGCGGGAAATAGTGGTTCGAGTCAAGGGGTTGAAGAACATAATTATAGCGGTAGCTATGATTATGGTCATCCTGATATCTTGGGAAATGATACTGGGTATCAGCAAGGGAATAGATTTCATGATATGGTTACAGATGCATTTCATGAAACTACACCTGCTTTTGCCGATAATCCTACGGAAGCAATTCTGGAAGAACCCAACATAGAAGCACAAAAGTTTTATGATATGTTAGATGCTGCAAATCAACCACTTTACGATGGGTGTAGAGAGGGACTTTCTAGACTGTCACTAGCAGCTAGGATGATGACAATTAAAAGTGAGGATAACAGCAGCGAGAGTAACATGGATAAGTGGGCCGGACTATTTCAAGAGTATTTACCGGAAGATAATCTTTCTGCTGGTAATTACTATGAAATACAGAAGTTGGTTGCGGGTCTTGGGTTACCTTATGAAATGATTGATGTATGCATTGACAATTGCATGATTTTCTGGAAAGATGATGATAAGCTGCAGGAATGTCGATTTTGTGGGAAGCCGAGATACAAACCCACTATGGGAAGGAGGCGGGTCCCTTACCAACTTATGTGGTACTTGCCAATCACCGAAAGATTGAAACGGTTATACCAATCGGAAATGACGTCAGCGTCAATGAGATGGCATGCAGAACATTCCACACATCATGGAGAGATAACACATCCCTCAGATGCAAAGGCGTGGAAACACTTTCAGACGGTACATTCAAACTTTGCTAATGAGTCCAGGAATGTTTATCTTGGATTATGCACAGACGGATTTAGTCCATTTGGTATGTCAGGGAGACAATATTCGCTATGGCCCGTCATATTGACTCCATATAATCTTCCGCCGACAATGTGCATGCAGCGAGAATTTTTGTTCTTAACTGTTTTAGTGCCAGGTCCAAAGCATCCGAAGCGATCCCTAGATGTATTTCTGCAACCTTTGATCGATGAGCTGAAACAACTGTGGTATTCAGGAGTCTGCACATTTGATCACTCGCAGCAACAAAACTTCAACATGCGCGCAGTATTATTGTGGACGATTAGTGACTTCCCAGCGTATGGAATGTTGTCGGGGTGGACTACGCACGGAAGACTATCGTGTCCACACTGTTTGAATAGGGCAGAAGCATTTCAGCTGAGGCATGGAAGAAAACCTTGTTGGTTTGATTGTCACCGTCGTTTTCTTCCTATCAATCACAAGTACCGAAAGAACAAGGTTTTATTTACGAAGAATAAAGCTGTCCGCGGTCCCCCTCCGGATTATCTTTCGGGACAGGATTTGCTTGATCAGATCGATTATTATGGTGGTGAGGAAACATGCAAACGTGGGGGCAATTGGCATTGTACTGCAAACATGCCTGACGGATATGGAGAAGCACACAACTGGCACAAAAAAAGTATATTCTGGGAACTCCCATATTGGAAGGATCACCTTTTGCGACATAATCTTGACGTTATGCATATCGAGAAGAATTTTTTTGATAACATCATGCATACCATTTTGAACGTCCAAGGGAAAAGTAAAGACAATATGAAATCGAGGCTGGACTTAGCAGAAATATGCAAAAGAAGCGAGTTGGAGATTACTAGAGACGGCAAACAGCCAATTCCGAGTTTTCGATTGTCTGCAGATGGGAAGAGAGCTCTATTTGATTGGGTGGCCTCAGATGTCAAATTTCCGGATGGATATGTTTCCAAATTCTCACGATGTATAGAGCGAGGACAAAAATTTTCTGGTATGAAGAGCCACGATTGCCATGTTTTCATGCAGCGACTACTACCGTTTGCGTTACAAGAGCTATTGCCGTCTCATGTCCACGAAGCAATTGCTGGTAATAATTAAACAAGTATTTACATTTCTTTTAATTGAGTTTATGTACGTAATTAAACATATATGTTTGCTTAAGGAGATTATGTATGGTGTATATTATATTATAGGTATGGGGGCGTTTTTCCGAGATCTTTGCACGCGAACACTGACAGTAGACGGGGTAGAGAAGTTAAAAAAAAACATTGCTCTCTTGTTGTGTAACATGGAGAAAATCTTCCCTCCTTCATTCTTCGACGTGATGGAACACCTAACGGTACATTTGCCATATGAGGCGGATCTCGGGGGGCCTGTGCAATTCAGGTGGATGTATCCGTTTGAGCGTTTTATGGGACACTTGAAGGGAAAGGCTAAAAACCTTGCAAAAGTTGAGGGATCCATAGTGCAAGGTTCATTGACAGAGGAAACATCTAACTTCGCGTCTTACTATTTTAGTCCAAATGTGAGAACGAGAAGAACCGCTACGAAACGATACGATGATGGAGGCGTTGCACCTGTTTATAGGCATGTTGTCCCCAGCATCTTCAAAGAAATAGGCAGACTTGCTGGAAAGTTGAAGGAAAAATCGTGGGACCATGAAGATTTGAGAGCGGCTCACAATTACATATTGCGTAATCTGGATGAAGTGCACCAATTTGAGAGGTAACTTTGATTATATATACGTTTACGTATATATATACATATATATATTTATATTTATATAACTCGAGATGTTTGTGCAGCATATTTGATAATCTGATCCGTCAAACATACCATGGTTTACAAGAGCATGAGTATGAGTTTTACAAAGAACGTGACTTTGCTGGATGGTTAAAATACTACGTAAGTTCTCTTCAAATGAGTGATATATAAACTAAAACCTAACACTATAGCTAGGTTACATAATTAATGTACCATTTGTTTGTATATAGGTGAGAGAGGGCTGTCATCCGGAACAAATACCGCTGTGGCTGCATGAGATTGTGAACTCGCCAATAGGAAAGATCACTACAGCACCAATGTACTGTACTCGCGGGTACATTTTCCATACGTACAAGCATGGCATGCGGAAGTCGACCGCAAATTATGGTATTCATGTCCCGGGGGAAATAGAATTCTATGGAGTTTTGCAAGAGATCATCGAGGTCACATACCCAGGAATTATCAACTTGAAATGTATTATATTCAAATGTGATTGGTATGATCCGACACCAGGTCGAGGGGTTCGGAGAAACGAGACGGTAGGTGTCACCGATGTAAATGCAAACCGAAAGTTTTCCAAGTTCGAACCCTTCATCCTTGCATCGCAGGCAGAGCAAGTGTGTTTCATTCCTTATCCTCGAGTTAGGCAAAGACGGGAGACTTGGTTATCGGTCATAAAGGTCAATCCAAGAGGTTATGTAGTTGGTTTAGACGATGAAGTGGCCATGCAGCATGATAGAGTTGCAGAAGTTTCAAACCCGAGCGAATCCACAGAAAATATCAACCACGTTAACCCCGAGAACAGAGAAGTTGAAGACGTCGTTGACGATTCAAGTGAAGATGGAGAAGCCGATGAATTCGAAGAGTCTGCGACTGATGAAGAAGAAAGAGAACACAGTGAAAACTCTTACGTATCTGAAAATGAGGACGAAAATGAGGATATTGTTGAGTTTGATTAATTTTAAGGTTTTTCTTTGTATTTTCTTATGTGCTGTATGTTACATATATATATATTGTCACTCCATCGCAAACTTTATACTTACAAGCCGATCGACACAAAATTCATTTCAGTACGTATAACATTTTGAGATTGCAGATGTCTTCTCTATGGTTCCCCACGCCGAGCCAGTTGATGACGGCTTCTCTTCTAGATTTGACGTCACCGGGTGGCTTTTTGTTCCAGCCGCCGTCACTGTTGTTTCCGATATCCCCCTAATCGTTCCCGGAACCCCAAGCTGCTTTGTTATCATTGCCGTGGTTTGTCATTGGAGTCTAAACCCCATCTAGACCAGTTTTCGACAGAGGACGAATCGGTGGAAGGCTTTCTAGTGTTTGAATGTAGCATTTAAATCCACCTGTCATCATTCTTACCCCATGAAGATCCACCATCATCTTTCTTACCTCACAAAGATTCACCGTCATCCTTCATATATAATTACCCCATGCAGGGGGTAAGTAGTATGACGGTGGATCTTCTTGAGTTAAGAAAGATGGTGGTGGATCTTCATGGGGCAATAATGATGATTGTGGATTTAAATAATATATTCAAACAGTAGAAAGCTTTCCACCGATTCGTCCTCTGTCGGAATCTGGTATAGCTGGGGTTCTAACTCCAAAGACAAACCGGGAAGTGATAACAAAGCAGCTTGGGGAACCGGCAACGATCAGGGGGATAGCGGAAACAACAGTGGCCGTGGTTGGAACAAAAAGCCACCCGGGGACGTCAAATCTAGCGGAGAATTGCGATGGAATTGCGATGGAAAACAAAATATTTTGTATCCATCGCAAATCCGTCGCAACTCCGCGATGGAATTGCGATGGAAATTTAAATTTTTAATCTTCCATCGCAAATCCATCGCAAACTTGCGAGGACATTGCGATGGATGCAAATTAATTTTGTATTCCATCGCAAATCCATCGCAAACTTGCGAGGACATTGCGATGGATGCAAATTAATTTTGTATTCCATCGCAAATCCATCGCAAACTTGCGAGGACATTGCGATGGATGCAAATTAATTTTGTATTCCATCGCAAATCCATCGCAAACTTGCGATGGACTTGCGATGGAATTTTAGATTTTAGGGTTTAGGGTTTCCTATGTTTCTTAACACAAGGGTTTTGTGTTTAGGGTATCTTTTCATGTGCTGTATAATTCAAACCTAAAAGTTTTTAACAATATAAAAAACATTTCTCTTCAACTAGGTACATATTAAGCTCACTGAAGCTTACGACGTATATAACATTACAAACGGTTTTGTGAAAACACATCGACCATGTACATATATATCTATGAATGTTCAATATCTATATAAATATTCAAATTCATCTACTAATGAGCATAAATATTTCATACGTAAAAAATTATTAGTCTGTTATCTAAACCCTAAACCCTAAAACCTAAATCGTACGTTTCCATCGCAAATCCATCGCAATATTGCGACGGATTTGCGATGGCATGGGCCATGACCATCGCAAATCACTCGCAAGTTCCCGATGGAATTGCGATGGAATGGGCCTTTTTCGTCGCAAATCTATCGCGAACTTGCGATTGCCTTGCGAGGGCAATGTATATAACCCTTATTCGAAAACTATTAGGGTTTCCTATCATTCCATCGCAAATCCATCGCATTTTTTTGCGATGGAGTTGCGATGAACTAGTCCAGTCCGTCGCAAATCCATCGCAAAGTTTAGGGTTTTCCAGCATTTCCCTCGCAAATCCATCGCAACATTGCGATGGATTTGCGAGGGACAGATATTTTCTATATAATCAGAGAGTCGGGTTTGAGCGAAGCTCAAACCGACCACTCTCCCCGAAAAAACCCGCAGCCGCTCGTTCTTCTTCTCCGACCGACCGATTCATCCTTCGCCTCCGACCGTCGCCGACTTCTTCTCATCCGCCGGTGCTGTCTTCTTCTTCTCCGCCCGGCGCTGCCCTCTTCTTCCCCGCCTGCCGCCGGCTTCTGCTTCTCCGTCGCCGGCTTCTTCTTCTGCTTCTCCGTCGCCGACTTCTTCTCATCGCAGATCCGGTCTTCTTCCCTTCCCGCACAGCCGCCGCCGCCGCCAGCTTCTTCTAGTTCGTCACCGGCGCTTTCTTCCCGACCGCCGCCGCCGACGTCTTCCCTTCCCGCCGGCATCTTCCCGCCGCCGCCGCCGAGGGTGAGTTGCTTAACTTAATTTTTTTTTTTTTTATTTTAACTGATTATAATTTGTTAGATATTTAGATTGTTAGAATTAGTTTGTTAGATTGTGGGATAATTAGTTTAGATTAGTTATAGTATTTAGAATTTTAGAATGTGATTATATGAGTAGTGTGAGTATATTAGTTAGATTGTTTGATAATTTGTGATTATATTATTTTTTGAATTTTGAATGACAATTTTGATAATTAGTTTAGGTTAGATTGTTGATTAGTTTTTTAGATTGTTAGATAATTAAATTAGATTAGTGTTTAGAATTTAGAATTTTAGAATGTCATTATATTTCTAATGTGATTATATGTGATATAGTGTTTGGAAATGTGATTATATTAGTTTAGAATTTAGAATTTTCCGAACTATTTCAATTTCTAGAATTTAATTTGTTGATGTAACATTAGATTAGTTTTAGTATTGTTTTATTTTAATGTTATAGTATTTTTTATATAATTTTATGATTATTAGAATAATTTTTAATTATTAGTGTATTTTTTTATTTTTATTTGTACAATTATTAATGTTTCTTTAAATTTTACTTTTTTAATTTATTGCAGATGGAGCAACAAAACACTTACCAGGATTTTCTGAGTCAGGGAGGATCCGGGGGCCGTGCTGGTTCCGGGGGTTCCCGTGGTGCTCGTTCCGTTCCCGTGAGGAGTCACGGGAACCCTGCTAGTAGCTCCCATGGTTCTACGGGACGGGAGCAGCAGCAGCGGGTACGGTCTCGGTCTTCTTCCCCACCACGTCAGCCAGCCGCAGTTGAGGCCGCGGTTGAGGCCGCTAGAGCCCCATTTTATGCGGCCATGCGGGAGATTTTAGAGGAGCCCGGTCATGATCTCCTCCCTCATCTTCATCCACACCGCCCACCGAGAACTTTATGGTATGTAATTTTTAATTTTTATTTGTTTTTGTTTTATTTTATATTGTATAATTTAAAATGTTAAAGTGTTGTTTTCTTTTTAAGGTTCTCTCATGATTCGTCCGTAGCTTCAGCAGTTACGGAAATCTTTGAAAAAGATTATCAAGATCCTTTTGCCCGGTGGAAGGATGTGAAGGAACCCGTTCTTCAACGTTGGTTCTCTACTTTTGCTGTACGTGTTTCTTCTATTTATTATTTTTTTTTAAAAATATTTTCTTATTGCTAATCTCTAACATTATATTATTGTTTTTTGATTTTTTTTTTCAAGCGCAAGTATCACTGGGAGTCTGGCATTACCGAGAGGGTTTACCAAGAGTTCTGCGCCAAAGTCCATGATCGGTTACCCGATATGGTACATCGATGGAAGAAGTCGTGGTTGGCGAAGGGTGATGCTGCCAAGCCACTTCACTTTGATCAGAATGTGTGGGATGCCTTGGTTGCTTACTGGTTGGATCCCGATCACCTGAAACGGAGTGACAACAGTAAGTCTGCTCGAGGGAAGAGCAAAAATTCTAAACATCGATCCGGCCGAACTTCTTACGTAGCCCGCGGCCGAATGCTTGTAAGTTTTTTTAACTTTCTATTTATTTTTTAACAATATTTTTTGTACCATTTATAATTTCTTATCGTTATTATGAAATCAAAAATTATTTTTATAGGCCGAGGAACAAGGGGAATCAGAGACGGATTTGCTGGCCGTTCTCGCGTATGCGAAACGGAATCCGGATGGCACTTTCCTGGATGACGATTCTGAGGAGCTCTACAACGACGTTAACTCAAAACTGCAAGAGTTGACTCAGAATGATGATCCGGATAGCGTCGCTTCTGGTTCTTCCGTCGCCGCGAAGAACAAGGTTTTTCTTCAGGTAAATTTGTATCATTTTTTAGTTTAAATTATTTTTATTCTTATGTCTATTGTTGGCTTCTGAATTTCAATGTTTTTTTTTGGTTTTTCAGTCCGCTCCCCGTAAAAAGGGGAAGATTTGGGGGGTTGGTTCTCTTCAATCCCAAATCGATCTTGGGAGCGGTTATGTTTGCGGTTCGGCTTCGAGTCAGTTCCCGGATCCGAGCGAGGTTGCTGTGTTGAAGGAGGAATTGACTGCAACAAAGACGGAATTGACTACAACGAAGACGAAGGTTG
The DNA here is from genome assembly GCA_026724425.1 of Erythrophleum ivorense. NCBI lineage: Eukaryota > Viridiplantae > Streptophyta > Magnoliopsida > Fabales > Fabaceae > Erythrophleum > Erythrophleum ivorense. The sequence continues at coordinate 7,378,542 of JAIUCV010000066.1, read as the reverse complement.
CGGCGTTCGAAGAGATGTTCGACTACTTGGGCAACTCGGATCCGAAGCTCAAGGAGATTATGAGCCGTTTGCGTCAAAACCAGCAGCAATCCGAGGGCGGAAACAGCGGAACCGGCGGATCGGGTGACGACGGACCATCCGTCGATTTTTAGTTTTTCGTTTTATTGTTTTTTTGTGAATTTGATGAATATTTTCTTTTAATATTTTAATTACAATTAAATTTAATTTAATTTTAATTTTCAAAATTTTTTAAATTAATTTATTTATTTTTAAAAAACAATTTGATAAAAAAAAAAATTTGAAAATAAAAAAAATTAAAAACTTGCGACGGATTGAATCCCGTCGCAAGTTTGCGACGGAATTGGTTCCATCGCAAGTTTGCGACGGAATCAATCCATCGCAAATTTGCGACGGAATAAATCCATCGCAAACTTGCGACGGGATTCAATCCGTCGCAACATTGCGACGGAATTGGTTCCGTCGCACGGTTGCGACGGGATTCAATCCGTCGCAACATTGCGACGGAATTGGTTCCGTCGCACGGTTGCGACGGATTTGGTTCCGTCGCACGGTTGCGACGGATTGCGATGGACCTTACTCCGTCGCAATTTTGCGATGGATTGCGACGGAGTTATATCCATCGCAAGTTTGCGACGGAATACAAGCTCTCGCAAATCAATCGCCAAATTGCGACTGAATAATTACGCCGTTAATCCGTCGCAATTTTGCGATGGAATTATTTCCATCGCAAATTTGCGACGGAGGCGTTTCCGTCGCAAATTTGCGACGGATTTGCGACGGAAAAGTCATTGCGAGGAACAATTTGCGACGGAAATTTTGGCCTCGCAATTCCGTCGCAAATCGCCAGTTGCGACGGAATTGCGACAGGAATTTCCGTCGCAAGTGGCCTATATTTCTTGTAGTGATCGACCAAACAACAAACCATCCACCCAAAATCAAGATAAGCTTCTCCTTCTCCTTCCCATTTAAATTGAACCGGTTTTAACCAAACCAAACCGATTTTTTCTAAACCAAAATCGATTTTAGGAAGGATTTAAAGAGATTTTTGAGATTGAAAACACCACTTTTCATTCTCTTCTCCAAAGAAAAGGTTTTTGAAAACCCTAACCTCCATTGAAAGACCTTCATAATTTTTTTTAAAACAAACTTTGGTATTTCTTCTATTGGATTTCGATTTTAGTTCTCCCAATCCCCAATCTCTTTCTCCAACACAAGGTATGATCTCTAAGACCCAATATCTATGATTTTACACAATCCAAACATATGAGAGACTTTCTTGACTAGGCTTTTGTTTAGACTTGAAATTTTTGCTCCTAATAGACTTGTCTTAAGCTTATTTGTGTGAAATCAATGTGGTTTAGAGAATATAACATTCTAATTTCAATTTTTGAATAGTTTTTCACAAAACTTATTTTGGGTATTCAAAACCTTTGATTCAATGATGAAATTAGGGTATTCATTGCTTAAACACCTAGAATATCTTTAGGATTTGTGATTTATAACTTTATTATAGCATGATTAGCTTATGAATTTCGAAAATTTGAGTTATATCATAGCATGAACAGTAAATCCGAAAATAGCTAGGATTTTGAACCTTGAAAGATGATTGTTCACTTGATTGGTTTTATGAGGCTTGATTTAAGTTGATAATACTTATCTGATGGGGATTAAACTTTTCCCAATTTCTATCCCTTTTTCTGCAAGTGCACAGATCAAGAGTAGCAACGGGTATATCGAACACAAGGACCAGTTAGTGCACTACAAGGTATGAGATTGAGATTTAGCTAGGAAAGCAATATGAGTTTGGTTGTTGTCACGATGAAAGCAAGTAAAGAGAGCAAGTAAACAAAGCAAATAAAGTTGTAAATCTATGGATGGAAAGCGCTAAGCAATAGGATAATCTCGGGATGAGTGATTCAAGCAAGCAAGTTCGATTTGTTAGGGATTTAAGAATGTGTACCACCTAGAACTCAAGACACTAATTTAGATCTTTCCACTTTTGTGGCTCCGACCCCTATGTTGATCTATCTAATCGCTAAACTTTTGGTATGTCCTTAGATAATCAAACAAGCATTAATTCGATTAAGTCTCATTTGTTCACAACCTCTAGTAAATCAACTTTCGCAGTCTAAGAGAGATTGCCCACCGAATACTAGTTCAGGCGAATGATTCATCACTTTCGTGGCTCAAATCTACCTAGGATCATATGTTGATTGGCCAGATCAACACCAAGCAATGAACACAAGCAAAGGTGAAGAGTTTATGTAAACCCTAATTCTATATATCGATTGTCTGGCAAGCATGAACACTATCCTTTGATTTCCTATCACTTAACAAGGTAACTACTCAGACATAGAGAAGGAAATCGAATTCATGTTCATAAGAACAGAGATCCGAGATCCTCTCTTGAAAGAGACAATGAAAGAAAGAAAAAACTATAAGAACTTTTATTGAAAATAATATTTTGTATCTCTATGTGTGGCTCTCTCTTTTACAAGGCTAAAAAGATGTATTTATAATGCTTCAGAAATTGAAGGGCGGCTTGACCTAGGTCTTGGTCGAAACATAAGAGGTGGTGTAAGTTTGGGCTTGAAAACGTGCAAAACGGGCTTCGGAAACGAGCCGGGTCGAGCGGGATACATCGTGGTCGAGCGGGGCGGTCGACCGGTCGGTCGGGCTGGTAGTCGGGTCGAGCTGGCGGTCGAACGGTCGCACGGGATGATGGTCGGGCGCGCACGGGATGGCGAAAAGAGGTTGGGTCGGACGGGAGCCTTGGAGTCCCTGTCCGACCGGCTCGGTCGACCGGTGTCCTTGTGCAATTAAGGAAGGTCGGGTCGGACGGGAGCCTTGGAGGCCCTGTCCGACCGGCTCGGTCGAGCGGCGTTGATGATGTCCGGTTTTCGGCTCTTTTGACACTCTTCACTAGAACGATCATATCTCCCATTCTACGTGGCCAAATTGCATGATTCCAATTGCGTTGGAAAGCTAACTCATGTAGACATCGCGGCGAACTAGTTTTGGTGAAATACATTGAGTAGAATGTTTTTGGGGATCTTCCAAAGTTAATGATAGTGCATGAGGCTGCTTTGAGGACATTTTCCTTTGTTTTGCTCCAAATTGCATCTTTTGACCTGAAATGACTCTTGGCACTATATATGCATAAAAACTACCTTTTAAAGTAAAAATCCACGGTAAAACCATGCATAAAGTATATAAAAACGATGTAAAAAGGGTGTAAAATAGAGGTATATCAACTCCCCCAGACTTTGATCTTTGCTTGTCCCCAAACAAATAGAATCCAAATCAGAGAAAGAGGTTTGAAAACATGAAAACTCACTTATCCTTTGGCACTTGTATCTTCCATTGCTCTGCTTTCACTTGGAGCAAAACTAACTTTGAATCTAGCCTTCTCGTACTGACCTTAAGCTTAGCGAACCATACCGGACCCAACAAATCTCATCCATCACTCTAAACTTTCCATTGTCAACTCCTTACAGTATTTAAAACGTGCGGTCTTTATCAAGGGAGTATTGATCACAGAGCATTGACTCTTACCCATCCAAGTGTTTGCAAGACAGTCCTTTTTAGCACATCCAGTTCCATTCCTCTCTCTTTCTCTCTTTTCTTTTGAAGGATCGATCTTTCCCTACTTTTCTAGGGTATCATTTTATTTTTTCTATCGATCATTCTTCCCTTTGAATCTTTTCTTTTCTGGGAATATCATAGGATAGGCTTTTGCTTTTCCTTGTTTGAGTAGGTCTCCATAAGACAAGAAGGTGCAGACGTATGCATTCCTCTTGCTTACACGTTTTCCTTGTGCTTAAAAGCTTTTGATTTTCATTTTGCAGATGAGAGAGAGGTGGACTGTATCTTTGGTGGACATGTCTCAACTAGACCGGGATGAGGAATCGGCTAATATGTATCTCAAGCCCCTTGACAAGAAAAATTAAAAGTTCAATTAGGTGGTGGAGTTGACTTTAGATTGTCCGGGTACCTTAGAAATCTTGCTAAATCAGTAGGTCGATCCACCCTCAGTGGTTCCGTTGGGCATTGTTCGGTGTCAATATTCGCCTTCATGATCACAAGAGCTTTGGCATGCTAAGGTAAGCTCCTAGGATAGATCATAGTTTCCTAACTTATTTTGACTCAATAAAAACAGAAGTTTTGAAAAAGGTTGATAAGAGAAATAGATATAAGATGAAGACAAGACATGAACAAACGCATTAGTACCGACAATCCCCCCAGACTTAACTTGCACCGTCCCGGTGAAAGCAAATCCGATTAAGGGAGGTAAAGAAAGAGGTAATAAGGCGTTTGTGAATGAGAGGAAAGATGTAACCTGATATGGTATTAGAAATCGAAGAATGGTGTGGTGGATGATATGTCCAGCTACTATGTTGCTCCATAATGTGGATGAGATCCCGGCTTAGTTGGTCAAGTGCTGTTGCACACCAGCAATGAGCTGTAAGGGCCGCCTGAGTGTAGGTGAAGTAGGATCATCATGTGGTAGAACAGGAAGTAGGCGTGGGATGGGATGTGGTATGGAATGAAAGTGTGGTGGGATGATATGGAAATGAGGTGGGATGGTATGCAAGTGAGGTGGGATGGTATGCAAGTGAGGTGGGATGGTAGGTCGGCAAGAGAGAACACGGTCGATTGGGCGAGGCACCGGTCGATCGTCCTGGTCGACCCGACCATGGTTAGTGCTGCATTCTTCTTTCCTGAGGTTTTCTTTCTACTTCTTTCATGCTGGATTCTCAAATTGCTGTATCCAAAACTTCAAAACAAAACTATTAAATGAAAACAAAGATTAAAAAGGGATAGAGAAGACCTTATGGGTTGCCTCCCATACAGCGCTTGTTTATGGTCTTTAGCTTGACCGTTTGGCTCGTCTAAGAAGAAGTTGAAGGACATGGCCTGAGACAAAGCCTTTTTGTGCGTGTCCCATTACGTCCTTGTTGATGATCAGGTGGTTCATGAGGAGATATGAACCGAGAATGTTTGGTAGTAGTGAAAACGGGGACGGTATCATAGAAAACAGATTTGTTGACATTGGCAAGAGAGATGCGGCGGTTTGGCCAATCCATGATGGCGCCAGCAGTTGCCAAGAATGATCTTCCAAGTATAATAGGCATGTCACTTCCTCCTTTGATGTTCATGATATGAAAACCCACCGGTATCTTTGTATCTCCAATTTCGAGCAAGACATCATAAACAACACCTCTAGGTTGTGCAATGGTGAGATCAGCAAGTCCAATGCTGATTTGTGAAGGTTGTAGGCGTGTGATCCCAAGGAGTTTGGCAGTGTGTGTGGGCATCAGGTTTATGCATGAACCATAATCACAAATGTAGCTATCAAAGTATCTTCCATTGATTGTGCAGGGTATGGTAAACTGTCATGGGTCTTCTACCTTGTAGAGGGTTCGGAAAGATGGTTGCTTCTTTGCTTTCTCAAATAGCTCCTGAATCTCTTATGGGGTCTCTTTGCAGTTGTGGAAGAAGTTGGTTAGCGGGTGGTTCTTCCAGGCTTCATGAAAGGTCATGCTTGCGGGAAGTGTTTGGACAAAGCGGTTGAATTCAGCTAGCTTCTCTCGGGATATGGGGTTGCTGTACCACTTTGGAGGAGGTGTAGAGGGCGGAGATGGGGGTAGGGTTGCTGCATAAGATGACATAGAGAGGCGGGCTCGCCTAAAGAGTTGCTTAATCTCATCCTTGGTTTCTTTGCTACTAAAGAAAAATTCAACCAAATCATGGTTGTTCCAAGCTTCTTCAAAGGGGACATAGAATGGTATGGACTTCACCTTCTTGTTAAATTCCTTGAGCTTCTCTGGGCTTATCTTAGTAGGGTCAATGGGTTCATATTGGAATGAATCCTCTGGTTCATCCAAGGTGATTCTCTTTCTTGAAATGCCGGTGATTCTAGGAAGGGCGAGTATGCGAGCTGGAGAGAATCGCGGATCAGGTTGCTGTGGACTAGTTTCACTTCCTCTTAAGCTTGCATTGCTGTTAAAACTCTGCTGTTCTTCTTCATCATCTTCATAGTCTTCCTCATACTCTTGATCTTCTTCTTCTTTTTTCACAAGATGTGATGAGTTTTCCTTGGAGATTGGTGTGATGACATTGCAAGGGAAAGGAGGTGGTTTGGGTGTGGGGCTTCTTTCTCTCTGGTTTTTAGAGAAAAGAGATTCTTCTACAGCTGACAGCCGGTTATAGATGATTCCAAGGTGTTTGCAATTATCATCATTGAAGCTATGGGCACCAATGCTCTTGCTAAGTAGCTCGTGGTGTTTTGCAGCAACATCTAGCTTGACAAGGTTGAGTGATCGATCATGGTCTTCCTTGAGTTGCTTGATATCTTTGTCAAGCTTGATAACTTGGTTAAAAAGAACATCCATCTTTTCTCCAAGGGTGAGCTGAACATATTCGATCTTCTTCTCCATCTCTCTTGTACTTGTGACTTGATAGTCAAGGTACTCTTGTAGCATCTCTTCAAGCTTGGTTAGGCGTGGGTTGTGGGGTAATCCTTCTGTGGCTTGGGGTAGCTGCTCAATGTGCGGTGGAGGTTGGTGGTTTCTATAGGGCGGGTGGTAGGGTTTGAGTAGCGGCACATAGGGTTGTCCACGGGCGAACTTGTTGAGGAAAGCTTCCTTGTATCTTCTCCATGTCTTGAAGTCATGTTGGGCAGAAAATCTAACCCACTCTTGAGCACGGCCAGCTAGGGATGTTTGGAACAAGCTGATCTTTTTTGGGTTTTCTCCCAAACCATAATAATCACAGAGATTTTCGAAATTCTCAACATGTTCTTGAGCACACTCCGATATGAAGTCATGGAAATGATCTCTTACTACATACTTGATCAGGTCGCCATTGATGGACTCCGGTGGTAAAGAGGCATCATCTTCTTCTTCATAAGATTGGTTGTGGTGAGGGTAAGAGTTTTGGTTATACTTGGATTTGAAAGGTGGGTTCCTGCTGAACCTCTTCAAGAAAGCTTCTCTGCAGTCTAACCAAGTGTTGATCTGAAAAGGGGGAGAGTATGGCGCCCACTCAAGAGCTCTCCCAGCTAAGGACATGCTGAACAGCAATAGTTTCTTCTCAAAATCGAAAACTCCATAAGAATCACAAAGACCTACAAAGTGATCAATGTGTTCTAGTGCATACTCATTGTAGAGATCATGGAATTTGTCTCTCTTCACAAACTCAATCAGCTCCGGATCTATTTCTTCTTCTGGTGAGGCTATAAGGTGTTCTTCTCTTTCATAGTAGGCTTGGCTAGACGTCTCCAGTTCGGCCGCATTAGGGTAGGGGAGAAGGTTTTTCTTGGTGTTCAAGGGTGCTAGTCCGGGAGGACTACTGCGAGAATCCCATGAAGGTGAAATAGCTGGAGGGTTTGACATCCTCTTCTCTGTTGGACTGTCTCCAGGAGGAGATACGTGGCGTATAGGAATCGCCCTTATAGGACTAGGATTTCTCAAATCCTCTTACATATAGGAGAAAGACTTAAAACCTGAAAAACCAAAAAAACAAAAAGGAAAAACAAGATTAAATAACTTAAAACAGGAAAAACCTAGACTAGATCTCTTTCAAGAACTTGTAGGCACGATAATGGTTCCCGGCAACGGCGCCAAAAAGCTTGATGGGGATTAAACTTTTCCCAATTTCTATCCCTTTTTCTGCAAGTGCACAGATCGAGAGTAGCAACGGGTATATCGAACACAAGGACCAGTTAGTGCACTACAAGGTATGAGATTGAGATTTTGCTAGGAAAGCAATATGAGTTTGGTTGTTTTCACGATGAAAGCAAGTAAAGAGAGCAAGTAAACAAAGCAAATAAAGTTGTAAATCTATGGATGCAAAGCGCTAAGCAATAGGATAATCTCGGGATGAGTGATTCAAGCAAACAAGTTTGATTTGTTAGGGATTTAAGAATGTGTACCACCTAGAACTCAAGACACTAATTTAGATCTTTCCACTTTCGTAGCTCCGACCCCTATGTTGATCTATCTAATCGCAAAACTTTTGGTATGTCCTTAGATAATCAAACAAGCATTAATTCGATTAAGTCTCAATTGTTCACAACCTCTAGTAAATCAACTTTCGAAGTCTAAGAGAGATTGCCCACCGAATACTAGTTCAGGCGAATGATTCATCACTTTTGTGGCTCAAATCTACCTAGGATCATATGTTGATTGGCCAGATCAACACCAAGCAATGAACAAAGCAAAGGTGAAGAGTTTATGTAAACCCTAATTCTATATATCGATTGTCAGGCAAGCATGAACACTATCCTTTGATTTCCTATCACTTAACAAGGTAACTACTCAGACATAGAGAAGGAAATCGAATTCATATTCATAAGAACAGAGATCCGAGATCCTCTCTTGAAAGAGACAATGAAAGAAAGCAAAAACTATAAGAACTTTTATTGAAAATAATATTTTGTATCTCTATGTGTGGCTCTCTCTTTTACAAGGCTAAAAAGATGTATTTATAATGCTTCAGAAGTTGAAGGGCGGCTTGACCTAGGTCTTGGTCGAAACATAAGAGGCGGTGTAAGTTTGGGCTTGAAAACGTGCAAAACGGGCTTCGGAAATGAGTCGGGTCGAGCGGGATACGTCGTGGTCGAGCGGGGCGGTCGACCGGTCGGTCGGGCTGGTAGTCGGTTCGAGCTGGCGGTCGAACGGTCGCACGGGATGATGGTCGGGCGCGCACGGGATGGCGAAAAGAGGTTGGGTCGGACGGGAGCCTTGGAGTCCCTGTCCGACCGGCTCGGTCGAGCGGATGGTCGTCGTCTTGAAGGAAGGTCGGGTCGGACGGGAGCCTTGGAGTCCCTGTCCGACAGGCTCGGTCGACCAGTGTCCTTGTGCAGTTAAGGACGGTCGGGTCGGACGGGAGCCTTGGAGGCCCTGTCCGACCGGCTCGGTCGAGCGGCCTTGATGATGTCTGGTTTTCGGCTCTTTTAACACTCTTCACTAGAACGATCATATCTCCCATTCTACGTCGCCAAATTGCATGATTCCAATTGCGTTGGAAAGCTAACTCATGTAGACATCGCAGCGAACTAGTTTTGGTTAAATCCATTGAGTAGAATGTTTTTGGGGCTCTTCCAAAGTTAATGATAGTGCATGAGGCTGCTTTGAGGACCTTTTCCTTTGTTTTGCTCCAAATTGCATCTTTTGACCTGAAATGACTCTTGGCACTATATATGCATAAAAACTACCTTTTAAAGTAAAAAGTCACGGTAATACCATGCATAAAGTATATAAAAACGATGTAAAAAGGGTGTAAAATAGAGGTATATCATTATCCCCTACTCTTGTCTTCCAACAAACTTTAAGAACACAAACTCATGTCTCTTGGTGAGAATTTGTTTTTGTAGGTACCATGGCAAGAACAAAGCTAACTGAGGCAATAAGGAAGAAGCATGTCGCTTTAGAGCCACCAAGGAAACAAATCAAGCTAAATGCAAACCCAAGCCTCACTGAACGAGCAACTACATCGAAATCAGCAATCAAAACCAACGAAAAAGGCAAGGAAATCGAGGAGAATTCAAGTGATTCCGATAATCAACCCCTTGTCAAGTTTATTAACCATCCTATTCAATGCAATGGAGAGTATGGAACGGCAATGGAAAGATTCATAATTGAACCATGTGTGACAATGGATAATCACACTCTTGATCTCCTCAACATCAGGAGTGATGTCATATGTTACCTAAAGAAGCTAGGAATGAGCAAGTTTTTCAAGATAGATTGCAAGGAGTACACTGAACTTACAAGAGATTTCCTCTCCACCGTCACTCTAGCCTTCCCCAACAACAATGTTGACCAGCCAGCCGGCAATGGGATACTTTTCTTCACGATTGGTGATCAAAGTGGTCGGATATCCATCGCCACCATTTGCAAGCTTTTTGGTTTCGCCAATGAGACCTCTCATGACTTCAAGGAGAACCACCTCACTCGTGATAATGATTTCTCCAACTGGACCCACTTCGCTGATGAACCGTTCCTCGCTTCCCGATCAAAGGTTTCACGAATCTCTCATCCGGCAATCCGCTATATGCACCGTCTCATCACCACCACTCTACAGTGCAAACCGGAAACCAGCAAAGTCACAGCAGACGAGTTTTACATCTTGACAACGCCATTCTTCCGCTACAAATACAATGCAACCTTGGCCTTTTGTTTGCAAAAACACTTGTCAATGTGAAGCTTTTGGCACGGCAAACCGACAACAAGAAGGTTGTTGTGCGTTTTGGGTGACTTATCACAGCAATTGTCAACCATTGCAAGATTGACATCTCACATTACCGGCCCAGTAACAACGCCGCTCCTTTAGACCTCACAGCCCTTCAACATATTCGTTTCCTAAATGGCTGGACCAAGATCCCAACCCAGTTTTGCTATGTATGCCCTATTGGAACGTCTGACACCGCGCTTGTGCAACTACCTAGTGACGACCTCCCACTCCTCAGCTCCGGTGCTGTTACATTCTCACCACCACCAGAGAGATACTTCATTGAAACCCCTGAATCACTGCGCTACCAGATAAACACCTACTATCTCACGCAGAGGACCATGAGGGCAAGGCGCCCCATTCGGAACATAAACGTTATGACAGCCAGCCAAGCTACCAACCAGGCTTTAGACCGCCTTGGCCATCTGGAGAGAACCGTCCAGTGCCAATCCCGCTTCATCTCGCGCCTCATCCGTGTTGTTCGCCACATCGCTCCGGTGCTGTTACATTCTCACCACCACCAGAGAGATACTTCATTGAAACCCCTGAATCACCGCGCTACCAGATAAACACCTACTATCTCACGCAGAGGACCATGAGGGCAAGGCGCCCCATTCGGAACATAAACGTTATGACAGCCAGCCAAGCTGCCAACCAGGCTTTAGACCGCCTTGGCCATCTGGAGAGAACCGTCCAGTGCCAATCCCGCTTCATCTCGCGCCTCATCCGTGTTGTTCGCCACATCGCTCCCGATCGCCTTTTCCGCCCTTCCACATCAACCCATGAGCCAGACCTTGGAGAATTCTCACTCACCTCTACACTTGGCTCCGATGAAGACTCTACCGATGAGGAGGAGAGCGCGACCAGCCCTTACACCTCCACCTAGGCAACCACACTTCACTCGGTATCCGGTGCAATGGACACCTAACTCCATTTTCTATCCTTATCTTATTTTAATGAATTTCTTTTTATTTTTTATTGAGTCTTTTTCCTCTCACCCTTAATTTGATTTGCTTTCACCGGGACGGTGCAAGTTAAGTCTGAGGGGAGTTTTATCCTTTACTAATGTATTCTCTTTCTTTTCTTATATTTTTATGTCCTTTTCTTATGTTTTCATCGACGAGTTCGACCGGCTTTGTAACCTGTCTCGGGTTAATGGTGTTTCTGAGGACGCCATCAAGTTGCGCCTCTTCCCTCTATCACTTGGGGAGAAAGCACATCAGTGGGAGAAGAACTTGCCCCACATCTCTATCACGACCTGGAACGACTGCAAGAAGGCGTTCCTTGCGAAGTTTTTCTCCACGGGAAGGACAGCTAAGCTCCGTAGCGACATCTCGAGCTTCCACCAGAAGAACGGTGAAACGTTTTCTGAGGCTTGGGAACGTTTCAAGTGCTATACGAGTCAGTGCCCACACCACGGTTTCAGTAATGAGTCCCTGCTCAGCACTATGTATAGAGGTGTTCTCCCGAGGTACAGACAGATGCTCGATACCGCGAGCAACGGAGACTTCCTGAACCAAGACGTTGAGAACGGCTGGCAGCTTGTGGAGAACATAGCTTGCTCAGATGGCAACAACAACGAAGAGTACGACCGCACGAACCGCAGCTCTGTCGAGTCTGATGATAAGTTGAACTCGACGTTGAACTCGACGTCGGACTCGACGTTGAACTCGACGTCGGACTCGACGTACAAGTCGAGTTGGCACAGTCTCCATTCAGGAAACACATACGCTATCAAGTTGCTAGACAAAGCTATCGAGTTGAGCAGTGCTGAACCCGATGATTGGTCTGAGCTCAAAGCGCCAAAGGTGGACCTTAAGCCATTGCCAGAAGATCTCAGATACGCGTTTCTTGGTCCTAATTCGACATATCCCATCATTGTGAATGCATCTCTTAGCGCTGATCAATTGCATTCGTTATTGATTGAACTGAAAAAGTTTAGGAAAGCTATAGGCTACTCTCTTGATGACATTAAAGGGATCTCACCTAGTCTGTGCATGCATCGCATCCATTTAGATGATGAATCTAAATCCAACATTGAACCCCAGCGTAGACTTAACCCCAATCTTAAGGAGGTAGTGAAGAAAGAGATTCTCAAGTTGCTGGACGCTGGGATTATCTATCCCATTAGCGACAGCACTTGGATTTCTCCGGTTCACTGCGTCCCTAAGAAAGGAGGCATTACAGTTGTTAGGAATGATAAAGATGAGCTCATTCCTTCTAGAACTATTACAAGACATATGATGTGCATAGACTATAGGAAGTTAAATGCAGCATCTAGGAAAGATCATTTCCCGCTTCCATTTATTGACCAGATGCTGGAGAGGCTTGCTAACCATCCATATTATTGTTTTCTGGATGGATATAGCGGGTTTTTCCAGATCCCCATTCACCCTAATGATCAGGAAAAAACGACCTTTACTTGCCCTTACGGCACGTTTGCATATAGGCGCATGCCATTTGGTCTCTGTAACGCACCTGCTACGTTCCAGCGTTGCATGACGTCAATTTTTTCAGATCTAATAGAGGAAATGGTGGAGGTGTTCATGGATGACTTTAGCGTCTATGGCTCCACTTTTTCCTCATGTTTGCTCAATCTGTGCAGGGTGCTAAAGCGGTGCGAAGAGACGAACCTCGTATTGAATTGGGAGAAGTGCCACTTCCTGGTCCAAGAAGGCATCGTGTTAGGTCATAAGATTTCCGAGAAGGGGATAGAAGTTGATAAAGCCAAGATAGATGTGATGCTGCAGCTTCAGCCTCCGAAGACTGTGAAGGACATTAGAAGTTTTCTGGGTCACGCAGGTTTCTACAGGAGGTTCATTAAAGACTTCTCCAAGCTGGCTAGGCCATTGACGAGGTTGCTCTGCAAGGAAACGGAATTTGCGTTTGATGACGAGTGCTTGAAAGCGTTCGACTTGATCAAAGCAGCTCTGGTTTCTGCCCCGATAGTACAGGCTCCAAACTGGGACCATCCGTTTGAGATCATGTGCGATGCAAGCGACTTCGCTGTGGGTGCTGTTCTGGGTCAGAGGATAGATAAGAAGCTTCACGTGATCTACTACGCCAGTCGCATCATGGATGATGCTCAAAGCCGATACGCCACAACGGAAAAGGAATTACTTGCTGTGGTTTTTGCCTTTGAGAAGTTCAGGAGTTACTTGGTGGGTTCGAAAGTCATTGTATACACTGATCATGCAGCTCTTAGACACATCTATGCTAAGAAGGACACCAAGCCTAGACTACTTAGGTGGATACTTCTTCTCCAAGAGTTTGACATGGAGATTGTTGACAAGAAGGGTGTTGAGAATGGAGTGGCTGACCATCTTTCCAGAATGAGGATCGATGATCCTGTACCAATCGATGACTCAATGCCTGAAGAGCAGCTCATGGCAGTGAAGGTTCTGCGCGAAAGCTACGAAGTTAAGCGCCAACTCGTTGAAGTCAGTGCTCTGCAGGATGAGAATTTGCCTTGGTATACGGACATGGTGAACTACTTGGTGTGTGGGGATGTGCCAAAGGATTTGGATCCTTACAAGAAGAAGAAACTATTCAGGGAAGCCTCACACTACTTTTGGGATGAGCCCTACCTGTACAAGAGGGGGTCTGATGGTCTTTTCAGACGCTGTATAGCTGAACAAGAGGTTAATGGTGTTCTTGAGCATTGCCACGGTTCTGCTTATGGTGGACATTTTGCAGCCTTCAAGACAGTTCAGAAGATACTTCAAGCTGGGTTATGGTGGCCGAGTCTCTTCAAGGACGCTCAAGCGTTTATATCAAAGTGTGATTCATGCCAGCAAATGGGGAACATCAGCAAGAGGAATGAAATGCCTCAGAACCCCATTCTTGAAGTTTAAATGTTTGATGTCTGGGGCGTTGATTTCATGGGACCTTTTAACCCAGCTTCACATGGGAACAGTTACATCTTAGTGGCTGTGGACTATGTTTCGAAGTGGGTGGAAGCTATAGCGTGCGTAACCAACGATCACAAGCCGGTGATCAAGCTCTTTAAGAACATAATATTTCCACGCTATGGGGTGCCCAGAGTTGTGATAAGCGACGGTGGATCTCACTTCATCAACAAGGTTTTTGAGAGCCTACTCAAGAAGTATGGTGTTAAGCACAAGGTAGCCACACCCTATCATCCGCAGACAAGTGGACAGGTTGAAGTCTCTAACAAGCAGATAAAGGCTATCTTGAACAAGGTTGTAGGAGTTTCGAGGAGAGACTGGGCAGTCAAGCTTGATGAAGCTCTATGGGCTTACAGAACCGCGTATAAGACTCCTATAGGACGGACCCCGTTTCAGCGGCTGTATGGAAAATCTTGCCACTTACCAGTGGAGATAGAGTACAAGGCAGTCTGGGCTACACGGTTTCTGAACTTTGATCTGAAGACAGCTCAGGAGAAGAGAATGACAGACATGCACGAGTTAGAGGAGATCAGACTTGATGCGTTTGAAAACTCCAGGATGTATAAGGAGAGAACAAAAGCCTTTCATGACAAGAAGATCCTGCAAAGAGAGCTCAAGTCTGGTGATGATGTGTTGCTTTTTAACTCGAGATTTAAGTTGTTCCCGGGCAAGCTGAAATCACGGGAAGCTGTGGACCGTTCAAGATTAGAGAGGTTATGCCCTACGGAGCTGTCACTTTGGTCAGAAACGATGGGGTTGAGTTCACAGTGAACGGTCAGAGGGTTAAACGCTACATGGCTGATCAGAGCATACCAGAGGGGGTCTCAATTCCTCTCCATGAACCACCCGAAGCCTGAACGGTAAAGCGGTCAAGCTTAGAGACCTAAAACAAGCTCACTTGGGAGGAATTCCCATGACTATCTCTGTACATATTCTTTAAATTATGTTATGTTTTTGCTTTCTAGTGTTTATGGTGGCAGGAAACAAAAGAGTATGAGCATGTTGTGACTCGGGAAACAAAGCAAGAAAGGATTCAGGACACACTTGACGTGCTAACTCGACGGCGTTCGTGTGTGAATTTCACTCTCCCTGGAGCATGTGGTGTTTAATTAAACTTTATCCTTTATCCTTTTCACTGCTCTTCGTTCAGAAATTACAGCAACTTTTGTCTCCTCTTTTACCTATGCGGTTTTAACCTTTCCCTTTCCTTTAGTAAAACCGCAGCTCTTCTCCACCACTCATCCTTTATCCTTTATCCTTTGCATTTCACGATTTCTTTTATTCATCTCTTGTTCACCATTGAACTTCATCACTCTCCCCTATCACTTTCGCTTATCCACTTCACTCATAACTTCATCAAGTCGAACTCATCTTTCTCTCTGAAACTTTCTCTTCTCTTCGTTTCAAACTCCACTCGATCGACTCGTCGAGTTGGACGTCGAGTGCCTTCTTCAATTCCCACTCGATCGACTCAAACTTGAAAACGTCGAGTGCCTTCTTCAATTCCCACTCGATCGATTTCATTTCAAACTCCCTTAATTTCAACCCCTCTTTTCTTTGCAATTTCGTGAAGATGATTGACAAATTGGAACGTTTTTGGAAAGCGTAAGTTTTCAATTTCAGCCCTTGAGTTTGGTTTTCGGTTTTGCTTGTATTCCCTTGTTGAAGCTGTCGAGTTGAGAAGTATGCGATGTCGAGTCGTGTGTGTTGAGACTACGCGAAATTGAATTGGTTTAATTGCACGCCGTCGAGTCGGTCAATTCGTTTAGCTCTCTGTTTCGTTTATTACATTATCCTCTTGTTCTCTGTTCTTTATTATTTGAGCTGGATTGAACGGAATAGGAGCTGATATACGATAGATTGAGTTAATAACGTGATAGTAAAGCGGTCGAGTTAGTCCAACTGTTCTTGCTGTGTGCAACATGATAGCGTCTGATTATTAGGCTTATTGATTTACGATGTCTGTTTCAAATTGATTATCCTGTTCTCGTTCTTTTTCTAACTCGATGGCTACACTCTATCACTTGGTCGAGTTTGCTATTCCACGGCATATTATTCAATAAACTCGACTTGAATTTCGAGTGACCCTGTCGAGTGTGTAGTATGGGGACTAATTTTTCCTTTGTCAACCTTTCAGGAAAAAGAAGATTAAGCGCCCTACAACGGAGCAAGTGGCCAGGCGACTCGCGCGAACCACGATTACGAGCAACAAAGACGATATTGCGCAAGGGAAGAGACCAGTGGGAACAGAAGTAATTTCCAGTGACGATGAGGACGCTGTAGAGTCTGATCACGAACATGAGGAACAGAGCCACTCTGTAGAGTCAAATCACGAGACAGAGGATGCTGATAATCAGAGTTCTGAGCATGAAGAGGATGAGCTTGAAATCCGTGAAGTGGAAATTGTGCAGCCTGTCAGAAAGTAAACCCGCACTTCGGCTTCACAGCCGAGCCAAAAACAATTGCTGAAGATGTTCATGTCAATGCGGTTTGCTGGGACACGATTCCCTCACCAAGACACGCTGCGAGAGCTGGGATTAAAGAGAGATGTTGAGTATCTCATGGAGTTGTGCGGTGTAGCCACGATGATGAGCCAGGCATCCGGTGCCTTCAAGGACGAAACCTGTCAGTTCCTCGCATCTCATGTATTGCACTTCTACGAGGATGAGGGCGTTCTTGTTGATCCAAGTGCTGGACTTGGATATATTACTTTCACAGTGGACGGTGCAGAGTATTCACTCACAATGAACCAGCTAGACACGCTGTATGGTTTCCCGAGAGGACGAGGGCGCTGTCCAGAGTTCGAAAAAGACGAACTGTTGTCGCTCTGGAAGACAATTGGAGACAAGAAGGAGTATGCCTCTGCGAGTTCCAAGAGCGCTCAAATCAGGAGTCCGGTGATCAGGTACTTGCACAAGTCCATTGCTCACACATTCTTTGCGAGAAAGATCACCGGAAACGTCAATGAAGGAGAGCTCCAATTTCTAGACACAACAATTGGCCATGTCGCTGATTTCACATATGATATAATGGCATTGATAGGAGACACGTCTGACACGGGACTCACAGTGGTGCTTCTTGATCAGTTCCTATACTACAGAAGCTGGGCATCTAAGCTCTATAAAAGGAAGGTACAAGGAGAGTTGAGCATTGGTGGGCTGGTAACTCCGATCTTGGTAGCTGCTGGTATTGATCTGATGGGAAAAGAATTCACGCCGAAGTGGATAGACATAGATTACCTCACCAAGACGGGTTTCCTCGACAAGGAGCCGATAGATAGACGTCACCAAGACGGGTTTCCTCGACGGGTTTCTTTTGGTGGTTTACTTGTCCTGAACCCGGTCCAATCACGTCGCAAATCATCAATGCCGGTTAACCGGAAAGTTTCCTTTTTCAGCTCATCATAAACCTAGCGACTTCTACCCTATAAATACAAGCTTTTAGCCTCACGAAAAGGAGAGTCTCGTGCAAGAGGAGAGTGGCCGTCAGAGAGAGAGAGAAGCCCTAGGAGCTCGCCATCAAGGGAGAGGAGAAGGAGGCGCCGCTCAAGTCTTGCACTTGCACAAAATCTTGTTCTTGACATTTTTGTTTCTTTTCCTTTTCTCTTCTAAGTTTTGTAATGGATTCAAGAGTTATCAAGGGAGATTTCGACTTGTTCTTCAACAGAGAAGCTTCTTCTATCTCTTATCTCTTACTTATACTTGTGATTATGCTTTCAATCATGCTTTGCTTGCTTGTTTGCATCATGGCCGAGTAGATCTCTCGGTTAGGCCGAGGAGATCTATGGTGGCTGTGATGGTTTGATTGAGTTGCGCTTTAAATGGGATTTTAACTTATGGATCTTCACCTTTACTTGAACCTAATGCATGACTACTTTACCGTACATCTAGTGGTCTGATCATAGAGAGGTAGAACCACGACAGTGTTGCATCTAGCTCTCGAATCTAGTATTTGGTGAGCAATGGGTCATGACCAACGAAAGCTGAGTCATGGACCATTGTGAACAATTGAATCTTGCTCATCTTTTATGCATGTTTGCAACACTAATGGCCAACGAAAGCTGAGTACATTAGGTTGTTTTAAACATAGTGGTTGGAGCCACGAAAGTGGGAAAACCATACACTAGTGATTCATGTTCAAGGCGGTTTTTAAACTACATCCCAATGCAACTATCTTTCCATCACATGCTCCATATGATTATCCTATGCCTAACATTTGTTTCAAATTGCTTACAACTCTCATTTACTTATTTGCTTTTGTTTCCTTTCATTTTAGGTTCACCACAACAACATATTTTCTGTTCTAGCTACTCATCAATCACCACAAGTTTGAAGCGAGATCACACCCTCCTTGTGTTCGACCCCGCCTACAACACAGCTGTGCACTTGCAGCACATTTTGGTTGGGTTATAAATATTAAAACTTGAAGCTAAACCCAGCCCCCATCAACCGTGTAGCCCAGACTGCCTTGTACTCTATCTCCACTGGTAGGTGGCAGGATTTTCCATACAGCAGCTGAAACGGGGTCCGTCCTATAGGAGTCTTAAACGCTGTCCTGTAAGCCCATAGAGCTTCATCAAGCTTAACTGCCCAGTCTCTCCTCGAAACTCCTACAACCTTGTTCAAGATAGCCTTTATCTGCTTATTAGAGACTTCAACCTGTCCACTTGTCTGCAGATGATAGGGTGTAGCTACCTTGTGCTTAACACCATGCTTCTTGAGTAGGCTCTCAAAGACCTTGTTGATGAAGTGAGATCCACCGTCGCTTATCACAACTCTGGGCACTCCATAGCGTGGAAATATTACGTTCTTAAAGAGCTTGATCACCGGCTTGTGATCGTTGGTTACGCACGCTATAGCTTCCACCCACTTCGAAACATAGTCCACAGCCACTAAGATGTAACTGTTCCCATGTGAAGCTGGGTTAAAAGGTCCCATGAAATCAACGCCCCAGACATCAAATATTTCAACTTCAAGAATGGGGTTCTGAGGCATTTCATTCCTCTTGCTGATGTTCCCCATTCGCTGGCATGAATCACACTTTGATATAAACGCTTGAGCGTCCTTGAAGAGACTCGGCCACCATAACCCAGCTTGAAGTATCTTCTGAACTGTCTTGAAGGCTGCAAAATGCCCTCCATAAGCAGAACCGTGGCAATGCTCAAGAACACCATTAACCTCTTGTTCAGCTATACAGCGTCTGAAAAGACCGTCAGACCCCCTCTTGTACAGGTAGGGCTCATCCCAAAAGTAGTGTGAGGCTTCCCTGAATAGTTTCTTCTTCTTGTAAGGATCCAAATCCTTTGCCACATCCCCACACACCAAGTAGTTCACCATGTCCGTATACCAAGGCAAATTCTCATCCTGCAGAGCACAGACTTCTCCAAGCTGGCTAGGCCATTGACGAGGTTGCTCTGCAAGGAAATGGAATTTGCGTTTGATGACGAGTGCTTGAAGGCGTTCGGCCAGATCAAGGCAGCTCTGGTTTCTGCCCCGATAGTACAGGCTCCAAACTGGGACCATCCGTTTGAGATCATGTGCGATGCAAGCGACTTCGCTGTGGGTGCTGTTCTGGGTCAGAGGATAGATAAGAAGCTTCACGTGATCTACTACGCCAGTCGCACCATGGATGATTCTCAAAGCCGATACGCCACAACGGAAAAGGAATTACTTGCTGTGGTTTTTGCCTTTGAGAAGTTCAGGAGTTACTTGGTGGGTTCAAAAGTCATTGTGTACACTGATCATGCAGCTCTTAGGCACATTTATGCTAAGAAGGACACCAAGCCTAGACTACTTAGGTGGATACTACTTCTCCAAGAGTTTGACATGGAGATTGTTGACAAGAAGGGTGTTGAGAATGGAGTGGCTGAAATTTAAACTTTTGATTTTTCAAGGTTAGTGTGTCAATTTCACTCTCCCTGGAGCATGTGGTGTTTAATTAAGCTTTATCCTTTATCCTTTTCACTGCTCTTCGTTCAGAAATTACAGCAACTTTTGTCTCCTCTTTTACCTATGCGGTTTTAACCTTTCCCTTTCCTTTAGTAAAACCGCAGCTCTTCTCCACCACTCATCCTTTATCCTTTATCCTTTGCATTTCACGATTTCTTTTATTCATCTCTTGTTCACCATTAAACTTCATCACTCTCTCTCATCTTTCTCTCTGAAACTTTCTTCAAACTCGAGTGCCTTCGTTTCAATTCCCACTCGATCGACTCGAGCTTCCAAAACGTCGAGTGCCTTCGTTTCAATTCCCACTCGATCGATTTCGTTTCAAACACCCCCAAGAACTTCCCCTCTTTTCTTTGCAATTTCGTGAAGATGATTGACAAATTGGAACGTTTTTGGAAAGCGTAAGTTTTCAATTTCAGCCCTTGAGTTTGGTTTTCGGTTTTGCTTGTATTCCCTTGTTGGACGCTGTCGAGTTGAGATATACATTACCCTCTTGTTCTTTGTTCTTGTTATTTAAGCTGAATTGAGCTAAGTAAGGTATTACATTCTAAGGCGAGAGTTTGAGGGTTATTCACGGTTCTAATGTTGAGTATTCGTTTCTCAAGCTGTCGAGTTGGTTGAACTGTTTTACATAGAGGTCGTCGAGTTGGTTCATTGACACCGTCGAGTTGGTTCATTGACACCGTCGAGTTGGTTGAACTGTTTTTCATTGACACCGTCGAGTTGGTTGGATTCATTTAAATTGAAGCTGTCGAGTTGAGGTTGTATTGAACTGATTGCTTGAGTTGAAATGTTTTGCTCTGATTCGCTTGATTGAATTTCATAGCTCCCTGTTTCATTTTCTTGATTCACGACACTCTGTTTCGAATTCTGGGTCTTCTTATTTCCTTTGTTAGACGCTGTCGAGTTGTCAGTTAGACGATGTCGAATCGGGTTGCAAACCTTGCTCTGTTCTAGCTATTTAAGTTGAATTGAACTGAATAGGAGCTGATGATATGCGTTTAATCTTGTTTATAATGTGACATTGAAGTTGTCGAGTTAGTCCAACTGTTCTTGCTGTGTGCAGCTTGATAGGGTCTGATTATTAAGCTTATTAATTTGTGCTCTCTGTTTCAATTCGATTATCCTATTCTTGTCCTTGTTCTAACTCGATGGCTACACTCTATCACTTGGTCGAGTTTGCTATTCCACGGCATATTATTCAATAAACTCGACTTGAATTTTGAGTGACGCTGTCGAATGTGTAGTATGGGGACTAATTTTTCCTTTGTCAACCTTTCAGGAAAAAGAAGATTAAGCGCCCTACAACGGATTAAGTGACCAGGCTCTTCAAGCAGAGCCGCAGAGGATGAAGGCGCGAGACCTGCAATGATAGAGAGAAGCCGCTCTCTTATCTACGACACCACCGCCACGAGACAACATCATCCAACAGACCCGCCACGGGCATCTTCCTTTGAGCCTAGAGACCGAAGCAAGAAAAGGAGAGCTGTGCCATTTCCGACTGACGGTGGCATGACCTCAAGCTACAGAGTTGACCCACACGCCGAGTTGGGAACCGAACACGACCACTCACTTCCCGCTTACACACGCGAAAGTATGGAGACGTCTGTCGACTCCTTCTTCTCTCAGCATTGAGGTAACAACTCTAAACCATTGTATATACCATTTCATCTCTGTTTTATTGGTTTTTTTATTCTCTGATGCATTAGGGTGAGATTGAAGCATTTTAAAACGAAACCATGCTTAACTTGATCACGTCATGACATGCACATCTCACTTGATCACTGCTGTGAATTGATGCTTATCCCTGTTTATCTGAACCTTAATCTTGACTTTTAAATATCACATAGCATGCATTGAAAGCAACTCATGGATAACATACATATCTGGACAATCTTTTCCCTTATGTTTATCTTCTTTGTTTGTCCATATAGTTTTTCCCCACACCCTGAACGCTATAGCCTTTTCTTTCAAACCCGCATTATTCTTGTTTGTCCTTGTGAGGCCTTGTTTCGATCATGCTTAGCAGAACGTGTTGAGTTTAAACCGGCAAGAATAGGATGTCTAGGTATCTAGTTCGATCTTGGGTTTATTTTCAGGCTAAGTTTGGGGGTGAACGCTGCAGTTTCGTATTTAAAACGTGGGAAAATAAAAGTTTTTGTTTGAAAGCAAGGGAGTTGGTTTGTGTTTCAAAAGGGTCTAGTAAAGGTTTGGGAACTGTTTAAGAAAAGAAAAAGGGTTCTAAGTATAAAAGAAAAGAAGGCAATTGCCTCAATTAGTTAAAAGAAAGAAAAATGTTCCCTTAGTGATAGAATTCCCAAACCGCTAGATGTTACCATAAGATCACCTCTCCCTTGGCTAGTTTACAAAAGAAAAAGAAGAAAAGAGCAAATTGCTCCACATGAGGGCGCAAAGCCCAAAGGGTAGTTAGGAGTTGTTCTTGGTTTCTAATGGGGTTCGGGTATTGACGCTGTCAAGTCGATGCTAGGTAGCTAGAGGTTCTGCTCTTGCATCATCCTTGGTTATTATTCTTAGCATTCTGCCAAAGCATTGTCATTCTACTGAGAGATCCCTGTTCTTTATACCATTTCATGACTTTGAGAAACCATCTTTTTCTCTTGACCTTTACCTTGAGCCAAATGAGTTGCTGACTTGCATGTTTATGATTCATTGTTCACTTTAATGAATGTCAAAGGGATTTGCTGATAGGAATGCATTGTTTGAGAGACTGTGAAGTTGGATTGATCATGTTAAACATGAAACTGATTTTCGAAGAAGTAGCTCTCACCTTGCCGCATTTTAGAACCGTGAACTTGGACATATATCAAATCGTTTTTGCTTGTTATTTTTGGCTGTATCAACTCGTTTTCAAACCTCATCCCTTTCGCTATTCTTGTTTGTTTGCTTGAGGGCAAGCAAAAGATAAGTTTGGGGGTGTTGATGTACACATATTTAGCCATGTTTTAGCATCATTTATTCATCACTTCTGCATTCATATCACACCACTTCGTCACGTTTCATCTCCATTTGCATCCACTTACCGCACTTCGTAGCGTTCGCATAAGCATTGCATATTTCGTTGCTTTGGAGTTGTTTTCAGGTTTATTTGGAGCACTGGAGGGTGTTTTGAGGGTTGAGGATTAGTGCCTGAACCAGAGAGGTGAAGTGGAGTCCAGAACCTGTTGCTTGGGAGAAAAGGCAGCGCACTTGACGGTGTTTATATACGCACTCGACGGCGTCCAGACATGCACATCGAGTTGGCACATCGAGTCGGAACAAAGGTGCAACCTTTAGGGCCACTCGACGAGTTCCACATATGCACGTCGAGTTGGCACATCGAGTCCACACGCGCGTGACCTATTTTACCTTTTTGTAACCTTAGTATAAGTACTCTGTAATGTGAGATTAGAACAATCTTAATTTTTATTCCTGCTTTTAACTTTCAGAAAACACAAAATCGCCTTTGTAGTGTTCTTGATTTGCATTCCAGATTCCTTCTAAGTTTTAATCAATTTGTGCTTGCTTCCTTCTTTGAACTTGATTGCTTCCTTTCTGTCTATCTTCTGATGCTAGTTTTACAGCTTTCCGAGTTTGACTTGATGAAGTCGGTTTCTGAGTAGTGTTCTTAGAATCATAAGGATGGGTTAGATTAGTGAAGATCCATGGTTAACTACAGTGTTCAAGCCTTGATTTCATAGTTTCCCTTCTTGATTAGTGTTCTTAATGCTGATTCCTTCTTGATCATTTGGAATCCGAAGCTAGGCATTTCAGCACCCAGAAGGTGTTTGATGAAATGTCTGAACCAGCTTTTACAAGAAATTTGCATATCATACCTAGGATACTAGCGTTTTTGATTGCACTTTAGCATTTGCGAACTGATTCCTAATGCTTGTTGGTGTGGATTTCGCCATGAGAGTGGGTCAGGAACACACACCAACTCGATAGCTTCTGCCACGAGAGTGGATTAGCTTGCTATCGAGTTCGCAGCCAAGGGAACAGCTCTGTCTGAGTTTTGTTGAACACCATAGCGTTGACCATGGAATTTCATTGATCCATAACACCCATTCTTAGGATCTTTGTTTAATTTGATTTTGATCTTGATTTTAAATCTTAAAGCTTCTGTCCTTTTTATCTTGTTGCATTTGTTCATTCTACCTTTTGGTTCATAGTTTAAATATCATTGCATTTCACCTTTGTTCACTTGATAGCGTCGCGTCTGGACGCCGCGAAGTACCATTTCATTATGTTATTTGCATTTCCATTTCTGTCTTTAGGTTGATAGTTTAGAATTCACACCCTTGCATTTGGCTTGACTTACCTTCACTCGATCACGTCCTGATTGCATAGCATCTCGCCCATTTGGATTTGACACCTTCTTACACTGCATCGACATGATAGTGTTAATAGGTTAATTCGTAGTAAAATCCTACTATCAATTTGGCGCCGTTGCCGATTGGGTGTCCTGCATGGCCTCCCATACAAAGCCTCATAAGGAGCCATGCCAATACAAGACTAAAAACTGTTGTTATAAGCAAACTCTGCCAAACACAGATGATCAGCCCAATGACCACCCCAATCCAGTACACACATCCTGAGCAGATCCTCCAAAGTCTGAATAGTCCTCTCTGGCTGCCCATCTGTCTGCGGATGATAAGCAGTACTCATATGCACCTTAGTGCCCATCTCAGTCTGAAATGCCCTCCAAAACTCTGAAACAAACCTCGGATCTCTATCCGACACAATACTGGCTGGCACTCCATGCAGCCTCACAATCTCTCGCACAAACTTTCTAGCCAAGACAGCTGCTCCATCTGTCTTCTTGATGGCCAAGAAATGTGCTGATTTGGTTAAGCGATCCACAATTACCCAAATAGCATCGAATGTCTGTGAGATAGGCAATCCCACTACAAAATCCATAGTGATCATATCCCACTTCCACTCTGGAATGGGTAAACTAGGCACCTGATGCTCTGCCTTGACCAAAGAACAAGTGTTGCACCTCGCAACCCAATCTGCCACATCTCTCTTCATCCCAACCCAATGATAATACCGTTTGAGGTCACAGTACATCTTGGTCGCACCCGGATGAATCGAAAACTTGCTCGAATGAGCCTCTCTCAAAACCTCCTGCCTCAACTCCACATCCTTGGGCACACAAACTCGCCCACGAACCAAGATAGTCCCATTCGAAGAGACCTGATACTCAGAACAAGACACCTGCGAAGCATCGATCAAACCCTGATCACTCTGCTGAGCCACTCTGATCCTACTGAGTAAGTCTGCCTGATCAGCTGCCTCCAAACCCAAAGGCTCCTCTGAAATAGCACAAAGACGCAATGTACTAATCTCGCTGATCAAAGCCTCAACACCACACTCTCTATCTGAATCAACCCTCCGTCGACTCAAAGCATCTGCCACCAAATTGGCCTTGCCCGGATGATAAACAATATCCAGGTCATAGTCTGCCAGAAACTCCACCCAACGCGTCTGTCTCGCATTCAGCAAAGGCTGAGTAAAGATATGCTGTAGACTCTTGTGATCTGTAAAGATCTGCACTCTACCACCATAAAGATAAGACCTCCAAATCTTGAGTGCAAAAACCACTGCTGCCAACTCAAGATCATGTGTAGGACGGTTGCGCTCACTGCCCTGCAACTGCCTCGAAGCATAGGCAATCACTCTGCCCTCCTGCATCAAAACACAACCCAGTCCAACACCTGAAGCATCTATGTACACTACATATGGCTTCCCCGGGTCGGGTAATGCCAACACTGGTGTACTAGTCAACATCTCCTTGAGCTTCCCAAAGCTCTCCTCGCACTCATGCGACCACACAAACGGCACATCCTTGCCAGTCAACCTCGTCATCGGCTGAGACATACTCGCAAACCCCTTGACGAACCTCCTGTAGTAGCCTGCTAAACCCAAAAAACTCCTGATCTCGGTAGCACTACTCGGTCTAGGCCAATCTCTGATAGCCTCAATCTTAGCCGGATCCACAGAAACTCCCTCTGCAGAAACAATGTGACCAAGAAACCCCATCTCTCTCTGCCAAAAGCTGCACTTGCTCAACTTAGCATACAACTTCTGCTCTCGAAGCTTCTCCAACACAAGCCTCAAATGCGTCGCATGCTCCTCTGGACTCCTCGAATACACCAAAATATCATCTATGAAAATGATGACAAACACATCCAGAAAGTCCCTGAACACGTCGTTCATCAATCTCATAAACCCTGCCGGCGCATTAGTCAAACCAAAAGGCATGACCACAAACTCAAAATGCCCATACCTCGTCCGAAAAGCTGTCTTCCGGACATCTGCCTCATCTATCGGAATCTGATGATATCCCGATGCCAAGTCAATCTTGGAGAACCAAGTAGCCCCTCTCAACTGATCCAACAACTCATCGATCCTCGGAAGTGGGTACATGTTCTTCACTGTGACTCGGTTAAGTCCCCGGTAATCAATACACAACCGAAAACTACCATCCTTCTTCTTCACAAACAACACTGGCGCTCCCCACGGCGAAACACTCGGCCTAATGAACCCTTTACTCAAAAGGTCCTCTAGCTGTTTCTTCAGCTCTGCCATCTCTGCTGGAGCCATCCTGTAAGGTGTCTTCGATATCGGAGCTGTCCCGGGCTCTAAATCAATCGTGAAAGGATCTGACCGAGATGGTGGCAATCCCATCAGGGAGAAACTCTTTTTCACCCAAGACGTGTCCGCCAGGCGAGGAAACGAAGCCCATGGAGACTTGGTGCCACGAACGGCCCGGGATTCCGCGGCATGGACCCTGTCTCGACTTAACACAAGCCCAGCTTGCTTTTGGTGGTTTACTTGTCCTGAACCCGGTCCAATCACGTCGCAAATCATCAAGGCCGGTTAACCGGAAAGTTGCCTTTTTCAACACTTCACAAACCTAGCAACTTCAACCCTATAAATACAAGCTTTTAGCCTCGACCTAAGGAGAGTCTGAGGGGTGTCTAGGGTTGGCCTTCAGAGAGTTCCAGAGAAGAGGCGCCGCTCAAGACACTTAGCATAAAACCTTGTTCTATTTTCATTCTTGTTCTTAGTTGAGCTTTGTACTCGAGATTTCAAGTCTCAAGGGAGAGATTCGACTTTGTTCTTCAATAGAGAAGATTTCTTCATCACTTATCTCTTTTAATACTCACATAATGCTTTCATACATCTCTTGCTTGTTTGTCTGCATCATGGTTGAGTAGTTTCATTGTTGGGCTTAAGAGTTTTCAAGGGATTCATGGATTGGTGGCTAGGTTGTTAGATTTCGGATTTTTGATAGAGCTCCTCATCTTGATTTGTACTTAATGCTTATAGCTTTTACTGAACATCTTGCTACTGCCCTAGAGTTGATTTACTTTCCGAAAGCTTGATAAATCACTAGAAATAATTTAGATGATCAAATCACCATAACCTACGGGAGTAGAACTATGATGCTTTGTGAACATATCGAAGTTGGACTATTTTTGCTTGTTTAACCACTTGATTACCTATGGGAGTAGAGTAATCTTAGGTTGCTTAAACATATTAATTGACATTGCGGGAGTAAGTTAATTATCCATTCATAGTTCAAGTTCTTGACCATATCTATTGATTCTTTGTTTAACTATCTGAAATAACAAATCCATGATGACCTATGAATTCTCTTATGCCCAATGCTTTCCCTATTGATTTGGTTTAGTTATTTTACTTGATTTTAAGCTTGCTAATATTTATTTTCGTCACTGTTCACAGCCCTAAAGCCAAACCCCATATTTTAGTTTTAGCTAACTTTTAATCTCATAAACTCATAGTGTAGCTTTCCGGTCCTTGTGTTCGATAACCCTACTACACTACGATCCGTGCACTTGCGGTATCTAGTTTAGGATTGGGTAAAACCTGATCCACATCAACCGACTTCCGGGAGTCTTGTGATCTCTGCTATTCAGGCTGAGCAGATGATAGAGTGGGGTTGCGAGGCTTACTTGACGACGATTGTGATGTCGGAGTCCAGTGGTGAGGTTGCTTTGGATGATATTCGGGTTGTTCAGGAGTTCGAGGATGTGCTTCGGTCGCTGAAGGGATTACCACCATCTCGGTCTGATCCTTTCACGATTGAGCTAGAGCCGGGGACAGCTCCGATATCGAAGACACCTAACAGGATGGCTCAAGCAGTGTTGGTAGAGCTGAAGAAGCAGCTAGAGGACCTTTTGAGCAAAGGTTTTATTCGGCTGAGTGTTTCACCGTGGGAAGCTCCAGTGTTGTTCGTGAAGAAGAAGGATGGGAGTTTCCGGTTGTGCATCCATTACCGGAGACTTAACCGAGTCACTGTGAAGAACATGTACCCTCTCTGGAGGATTGATGATTTGCTGGATCAGCTGAGGGGTGCCACTTGGTTCTCCAAGATAGACTTGGCATTGGAATATCTTCAGATTCCGATAGATGATGCAGATATTCTCAAGACGGCGTTCAGGACGAGATATGGGCATTTTGAGTTTGTGGTCATGCCTTTTGGTTTTAATAATGCGCCGGCAGCTTTCATGAAGTTGATGAACGATGTGTTCAGGGAGTTTTTGGACGTATTCTTTATCATCTTCATTGACGATATTTTGGTGTATTTGAGGAGTCCATAGGAGCATGCGATTCATTTGAGGCTGGTTTTGGAGAAGTTTCAAGAGCATAAGTTGTATGCTAAGTTGAGTAGATGATAGAGTGGGGTTGCGAGGCTTACTTGACGACGATTGTGATGTCGGAGTCCAGTGGTGAGGTTGCTTTGGAGGATATTCGGGTTGTTCAGGAGTTTGAGAATGTGTTTCGGTCGCTGAAGGGATTACCACCATCTCGATCTGATCCTTTCACAATTGAGCTAGAGCCAGGGACTGCTCCGATATCAAAGACACCTAACAGGATGGCTCAAGCAGAGTAGGTAGAGCTGAAGAAGCAGCTAGGGGACCTTTTGAGCAAAGGTTTTATTTGGCCGAGTGTTTCGCCGTGGGGAGCTCCAGTGTTGTTCGTGAAGAAGAAGGATGGGAGTTTCCGGTTGTGCATCGATTACCGGGGACTTAACCGAGTCACTGTGAAGAACAAGTACCCTCTCCGGAGGATTGATGAGTTGCTGGATCAGCTGAGGGGTGCCACTTGGTTCTCCAAGATAGACTTGGCATTGGGATATCTTCAGATTCCGATAGATGATGCAGATATTCTCAAGACGGCGTTCAGGACAAGATATGGGCATATTGAGTTTGTGGTCATGCCTTTTGGTTTTAATAATGCGTCGACAGCTTTCATGAGGTTGATAAACGATGTGTTCAGGGAGTTGTTTGACGTATTCTTTATCATCTTCATTGACGATATTTTGGTGTATTCGAGGAGTCCAGAGGAGCATGCGACTCATTTGAGGCTGGTTCTGAAGAAGCTTCAAGAGCATAAGCTGTATGCTAAGTTGAGAAAGTGCAGTTTCTAGCAAAGAGAGATGGGATTTCTTGGTCACATTATTTCTGCAAAGGAAGTTTCTATAGATCCGGCAAAGATTGAGGCTATCAGAGATTGGCCTAGACCGAGTAGTGCTACCGAGATCATGAGTTTTATGGGTTTAGCAGGTTACTACAGGAGGTTCGTCAAGGGGTTTGCTAGCATGTCGCATTCGATGACGAAATTGACGGGCAAGGATGTTCCGTTTGTTTAGTCGCAGGAGTGCGAGAAGAGCTTTGGGAATGTCAAGGAGATGTTGAATAGTACACCAGTGTTGGCATTACCCGAGCCGGAGAAGCCTTATGTGGTGTATACAGATGCTTCAAGAGTTGGGCTTGGTTGTGTCTTGATGCAGGAGGGTAGAGTGATTGCCTATGCTTTGAGGCAGTTGCAGGGCAGCGAGCATAATCGCCCTACGCATGATCTTGAGTTGGGAACGATGGTCTTCGCGCTTAAGATCTGGAGGTCTTATTTGTATGGCAGAGCAGTGCATATTTGTACTGATCACAAAAGTCTGCAGGATATCTTTGCTCAGCCTTTGTTGAATGCGAGATAGACGCGTTGGGTTGAGTTTCTGGCAAACTATGACCTGGAGATTATCTATCATCCGGGCAAGGCCAACCAGGTGGCAGACGCGTTGAGTCGCCGGAGGGTTGATTCAGCTCGGGAGCGGGATGTGGAGGCTTTGGTCAGCGAGATTAGTACATTGCGTCTCTGTGCTATTTCGCTGGAGCGTTTGCTCAGTAGATTTGCTCTGTAGGATCAGAGTGGCTCAGCAAAGTGATCAGAGTCTGATTGATGCGTCGCGAGCAGTGGGATCCGAGTATCTGGTCTCTTCGTACGGGACGATTTTGGTTCATGGTCGGGTTTGTGTAACCAAGGATGAGGAGTTGAGACAGCAGATTCTGAGAGAGGCTCATGCGAGCAAGTTCTCGATTCATCCAAGTGCGACCAAGATGTACCGTGACCTCAAACGGTATTATCACTGGGTCGGGATGAAGAGAGATGTCGCTGATTGGGTTGCGAAGTGCAACCCGTGTTCATTGGTGAAGGCAGAGCATCAGGTCCCAGGTGGTCTTCTGCAGAGTTTACCCATTCCAGAGTAGAAGTGGGATATGATCACGATGATTTTGTTGTGGGATTACCTATCTCACGGACTTATGATGCTATTTGGGTGATTGTAGATCGGTTGACCAAGTCCGCACATTTTGTGGCCATTAAGAAGACAGATGGAGCTGTTGTTTTGGCTAAAAAAATTTATGAGGGAGATTGTGAGGCTGCATGGAGTGCCTGCCAGCCCGTATTGTGTCAGACCATGATCCTAGATTCGCTTCTGAGTTTTGGAGAGCGTTTCAGAAAGAGATGGGCACTAAGGTGCATATGAGTACAGCTTATCACTCACAGGCTGATGGGCAGTCAGAGAGGACAATTCAGACTTTGGAGGATTTGCTAAGGATGTGTGTGCTAGATTGGGGTGGCCATTGGGCAGATCATTTGTGTTTGGCAGAGTTTGCCTACAACAACAGCTTTCAGGCTCCTTTTAAGGCTTTGTATGGGAGGCCTTGTAGGACACCTTTATGCTGGACCCAAGTGGGAGAGTGCAGCATTTATCGAGCTACTTTTGTTCAGGAAACGACGGAGAAGGCTCGTGTTTTGAGGCTGAACATGAAGGAGGCTCAGGATAGGCAGAAGAACAAGCCTAGTCCGCATTTTATGGATCCGTTTCCGGTTGTGGAGCGAGTTGGACCAGAGGCGTATCGGCTGGACTTACCTCCGACCATGAGAGCCTTTCACAAGTTGTTTCATGTTTTGATGTTGAGGAAGTGCTTTCATCCTTCAGAGGAGTTGGTGGCTAGGATTCCAGAGGATCTTAGGCCAGATTTGACGATTCCGGCGTTTCCGGTGAGGATTTTCGAGAGGAGGGTCAAGGTTCTGCGGAACAAGAGGGTGCCGTTGCTGAGAGTTTTGTGGGACTGTAGTGGTACAGAGGAGGAGACTTGGGAGCCAGAGACTTCGATAAGCAGGTCGTGGAGTGAGCTTCTTTTGTCTTTGTGGTTCTAGTTGTTGAGCTTTATGTGGTGTTGTTGTTGATGGTTTATGTATTTTCGTTTTCGTTGTAACGATATACATTTTTAGAGATTTATAAGATGAAATTTGCCTTATATTTCTTTTGTGTTTCGGATGTTACGAGTTGTTGACCAGTTTTGGGTCGTGAGATAATTCTAGTCAAATCTGTTATAGGCGTTTCATAATTATTACTTTTTACATTTTTGGAGACAGAGGTTCTCCGGCTTTTGGTTGCGGACTTATCTGAGTGTAGTAGCCTCAGTATGACTGCTTGCAGACTTATCAGAGTGTAGTAGCCACAATATGAGAGGCTTATCTGAGTGTAGTAGCCTCAGTATAAGCGGTTTAC
Organism: Erythrophleum ivorense; assembly: GCA_026724425.1. Taxonomy (NCBI): domain Eukaryota; kingdom Viridiplantae; phylum Streptophyta; class Magnoliopsida; order Fabales; family Fabaceae; genus Erythrophleum; species Erythrophleum ivorense. Next base: position 7,346,545 of record JAIUCV010000066.1, on the reverse strand, counting down.
TTACTAGTGGCTGACGAGTCGCGAAGTGAGTATCGAGGAGATAGTGTTCTCCAGCAGACTTCTCTGGGTGTAGTAGCCCCAGTATAAGTGGTTGAGTTTTGATTAAAGAGTAATGATGTCTGGAAACGTGCATAAAACATAGGATTATATGCGAGTCTCAGGGATCATGTGAGGATCTCTTGTGGTTTGGCCATGTGGGGTCGGGTTTATCGAATCCATTTTAGTGGGGAAGAATTATAACATCCGAAAACCATGTCGTTGGGACAGTGGTGTCGAGCGACACCAGGAGGGTGTCGGTCGGGTGTCGGTCGACACCGATTTGGAAATCAATTGCGGTTTGATTTGAGTTTTTGTAACATCCGTAAACCAAATTGTCATTTTTGAGAAGCTGTGTCGATCGACACAAGGAGAGTGTCGCTCGACACCACTGATCTAAATTGATTGCTGGTTCGATTTCAATTGCCGGTTTAGCGGTTGGTTTAGGTTAAAAACCTAAAGTCGCGTTTTATAAGTGGGGCAACCGCTTTTCTTCTGGGTTTTGGAGAAAGTCAGAGAGAAAAAGGAGTTGAAAGCTTTTGTGGAGTTTTGGGGAGATTTCTGAGGTTTCTAAGGCTGTTGGTTGTTGTTCTTCATCCCTTTCATCTTCTCAATCCGTTATCAAGGTGAGTGCATGACCGTAGGCTCGCGAATAAGAAGATTTGTGGAATTGGATTGTGTTTTTGGTGAAGTTTATGTGGTTTCGTGTTGTTTATGGGACAATCGTGCCTTGAATCGTGTTGATTAATGTTTGAGATTGTTTTTCGTGTTGTTGTGCTGAGAAATTGAATTGGGCCTGGATCGGTGTCGAACGACACCAAGCGGGTGTCGGTCGACACCAATCGAGCGAGTGTCGAACGACATAAATCGTGTGTCGGTCGACACTGGCCGGTTTAATCTAGTTATATGGCGAATTAATTTAATTAATTGGATTAAGTGGTTTAATCTGGTTTAACTCGGTTTAAACGAAATTAAGTGGTTTAATTCATAATTAATTATAATTGGTGAATTTAATTAATTAAGCGGTTTGAAAATAATTGTGAAAATTATTTTAAGGGTTAAAAATTATTATTACTTGTGGTAATTATTTAATAATTAAAGTGAGGTCTTTTTTAATAATTGTGGTAATTATTATTAATATTTTAAAAGTGTTAAAACTGTGTAATTGGCCTGTAGGCGGAGTGATTGACTCACTAAGTATTTCTTAAATACTTATGCATCTCTTTTTCCCTAATGTGATGCAGGTAAAAAGAAAATGTGATCGCGGAATCGGGCCGAAGAGAGGATGATAGGATTTGTTTTATTCGTTTGAGTTATTTAATTATTGCAAACCTGGTGTTTAGGTTGCTAGTATTTTATTTTATTTCTGGAGTTGAATATTGTTGAATCAATTATTTAAGGTTATTATTGGAGTTTGATTTAATTAAGTTTTCCGCACTTGACTTAATTAATTATAAATAAATAAAAAACTAAAAAAAAATTGGTTGTTTCCGTTTTCGTCCGGTTTTGGTGGTTCATCGAGTGGTGTCGATCGACACCGGTCTGGCGAAATGATTTATGGTTCAATTTCAATGGTCCGGTTTGGGCTGGTTAAAGGGTGGAAACCCTATTTCACGAGTTTATAAGGAGGAGGCCGTATTTTCTTTCACATTTTTTGAGAGAAAGAGGAAGAAAACGACAGTGGGAGAAAGAGGAAAAGGATATTTGAGTTTTTGGGTGATTTCTGGAGCTCTTGGTGGTTGTTCTTCATTGTGCATCCCTTTTCCCCTTTGTTTCAATCCGAATCGAGGTGAGTGCATGACCGTAGGCCCGTATTTGCTAGAAACTTGATTGATTGGTTGAGTTTATGTTGAGTTGAGGTTGATTGTGTGTTTAATCGTGTTATTGGTGTTAATTGTTGTTGATTTGGTGTTTTCCGTCGTTTTTCGTCGTTTTTGGAATTCGCTCCTGCGAATTGGTGTCGGTCGACACCGTGGTATGTGCGGTTCCGGTTAAGTGGTTTAATCGGTTTAATGTTTTAATTGATTTGAATTTGTTAATTGGTTCGGTTTAATTTAATTAAATGGTTTAATTGAATTAATTGGTTTAATCCGGTGTAATTGAATTTAAGTGGTTTAATAAGTGTAATTAATTATTTAAAAGTTTTAATTAATTAATTGATTGTTATAAAAATAATTTTGGTAGTTATTTTATTTATTGGAAATATATTTAATGATTATGGAAATTATTTAAATATTGTTAATTCTCTGGAAATTGCGTAATTGGTATGTAGGCGGGGTGATTGTCTCACTAAGCATTTGTGATAATACTTACGCATCTCTTTTCGTGTGCTGCATGTAAAAGAAAAGTGTGATCGAGGAATCAGGACCAAGAAAGAGAATGATAGAGTTTATGTGTTTTGTTTATTTGCTTCCGATGTAGTCTAGTGAAACCTGGTATTTAGGTTGCTAGATTTATTTTATTATTACTGAACTTGAATTGAATATTGTTCGTTGAATTAATTATTATTTATTAAATTAAGTTTATTGGTTTATTGTTTGAGAATTTCGAACCTGTTAATTATTTAAAAAAAAAAATGTTTGGTTGTTTCAGACCAACAGAGCTAAGGCAACTCCAACCAACACACCAAATTTGTTGTTTTGGTGTTCAACCTTTTTTTGCATCTCCAATCACAAACACTAAATCTCACACTAAAAAAATATTATTTAATATTATATTATTAAATTTAAGATTCTTCTAATTTTTTAATAGTTTTGAAAAATATTAATTATCCTTAAACTAATTAATTATAAAATTAATAAAAATTAAAAATAGTAAAAAAAAATTACATCATACTAATTTTCATAATTAGTATATTCGGACCACAAATATTCAATTAATGCATTTCAAAGTTCAATATGCGCTTGACGATCTTTGATTTGCTAGTGTCGAGCTAAGAATTCTTGAACTTGACGATCTTTAAAGTATATTTTTGTGTGAAATTGTAGTTATAATTATAATTTGTATTATCTAAAATGAAAAAGACAAAAATGTTTGATAATTTTTTAACAACAAATTTTAATCAACTAGTAATCACTTAATTAATCAATGGACAAATACTTATTTTATTAACTAATAAAAACTTATTTCACCCAAAAAATAAATGAAACAAAAAAAAAGGTGTTTGGTATTTTGTGAACAGAATATGGTGTAATACTGTTCACAAAACACCAAAAATTGAAATTTGGTGCAAAGGATGCCGTGGGGTTGGAGCACATCTCACGGCAAATTTGACATTATGCCGTTGCGTTGGAGTTGGCCTAAGCAAGCATAAACAGCTTCCAATTTTCACCATCGGTGGAGAAGAGTAGCATATAAAACTTGAGTTTTGGAGGAGAAGTAGACCCAAAACTTTTTGAAAAATTTGGATGAGGCAAGTAATACCATAGTGGTTTTGTCAACACTTGTTCAATCAAACACCAAATACCATTTATTCATTTCCATCAGATTTACTCTAACATGAAATTCTAAAACCATAACTGTATAATATAGAAATTAACATTAATTTATTTTTATTTATATATCTTTTTCTGGTTTTAACAAGATAAATCACTTTTAAAGTGGCTTGAACGAAGTGAGATTCATTGATTTCAGCCATGGCTTCTCCCATACAATCGCCTCGTAGTTCTTGCTCTCGCCGGTATGATTCGCTGTTACGACAAGCCTGTAATTCATGCCAGCGACTACCTGAGACTCGCCACTAACAACCGTCACGAAGTTGAGTTCTGATTTCGTCTTCCTGTCGTATTCAGAAACAGCAAATTCACCGATTTCTATGACGTGAGGGTCCTTGATGTCCTTGATGGGACTCCAGCCGCCGGTACGCGCTGCAGCAAATCCGTAGAGAGGGAGGAGGATGAGAGAAAGGAGAAGAAAGAATATTGTTTTATTATTCATTTTGATGTATTTGTGGATGTTGTTTTCTTCTTATTGATTGATAATGCGCAGATGGGAGGAGAGGTTAACATATATTTTATAATAGAAGGTTGACAGGGCTATTCACATCAGCATTTTTTACATTAAATTATAATTAAGATATTTATTTAATACATATCAATTTATATTAATTATTACTTTTATTTAACATATAAAATAAATTTTACTCAAATACAAAAATCTAACTACAAATAGGAAAAAAGTATGAGTTAAATTTTTATATTTATTAAATTAAAAGTATTATTGTTTTTATACTTATTATTTTAACCAAAAATATACTTTATTGTTTTTATACTTATTATTTTAACCAAAAATATACTTATATATTTGTCCTATTTAAAATCTGTAATATATTATGAAACACACAAAACAAAAAAATTATATGTGATTTACATTATTTGAGAGTTAAGAAATATTGATTTTTTTCTAAGATAAATTAAAAGTTGAAAATATGTAAAATGAGTATTAAAAATAAAAGTAAATAAATAACACTATATATAAATAAGAAAACGGTAAATGAAAATAAAATAAAATATAAAGACCAAATAATTGTAAATAGCCTAAAATAAGAAAAAGAGTGTTAGGAGATTGGAAGTTTGAAAGAAAAACAATAATAACTAAGCTTTCATGAAAAATAGTGTTTTTTTTTTGCTTATATATACAATAGCTCAAAATCAAGCTATTATACACAAAGTTTAAATTTATTTATTTAATTTGTTTATGAATAAAATATTATATTAAACAGAAATATTAAAAGTTAATTATGATTTAAAAATTGCTAAAGTTTTAATCCCTCGCAACGCACGGGTTAATTTCTAGTACTTGTAAGGAGGCTTATTGAATCAATGATTTTAGGGGATTTGAATATAAAATGATTTATAGAAATTTTAAAAGATTTTTGAGATTTGACCAGATTTTGTAAATCTACTGATATAAATTCTAAAGTGATTAGATAGGATTTCAAGAGATTTATCCACTGGGTTCTCTTTTAGCTCTGGTAGTATTCTTTGCTCCACAGTAAATTTTTATTGAATAAACCATTCTGATCAGCCCAGTTCCGATTGACACCATCGACCAACAAGCGCAACAATGTTTTGGATTCGGGAGGAGACCAAGGAAGGTATGGATTTTTACTTTTTTTTCTTTCTTGTGTATCTCTCCCATTTAGTATGAGAGATAGCTACCCAATCAATTCACTACTATTAAGAAAATTATAGAGAACGTTGAGAAAAACTCAAGAACAACAAACACAACCATAACAAAACATTCATCGTTATATAAAAACAGCAAACATAAATAATAGAGACAATAACTTTTACCTATTTTCCTCTGAAAACCTAATGCTATTTTTTTTTGTAAAGGGTTGTGTTTGGAGATCGGCACACTATCTGAAACAACCAAACATTTTTTTTTTATAATTCATTAAGTGCGGAAAACTCAATTAAAATAAACTCAAACAAATAAACATTAAATAATGAACTCCAAAACAACCAAATTCAATTCGAGAAATACTATTAAAAATAACTAGCAACCTAAACACCAGGTTTGCGATAACAACATAAACACATCCGATAATCAACAAAATCCTATCATCCTCTCTCTCTGGCCCGATTCCGCGATCACACTTTCTTTTTACCTGCATCACATTAGGGAAAAAGAGATGCATACGTATTTAAGAAATACTTAGTGAGGCAATCACCCCACCTACAGGCCAATTACGCAATTTTAACACTTTTTAAACATTAAGAATAGTTACCACAATTAAATAATAATTTTTAACCCTTAAAATAATTTCCACAATTATTTTCAAACCACTTAACTAATTAAATTCACCAATTATAATTAATTACGAATTAAACCACTTAATTCCATTTAAACCGAGTTAAACTAGATTAAACCACTTAATCCAATTAATTAAATTAAATCGCCAGATAACCGGATTAAATCGCCAGAGACACCAAACTTGTCGTTCGACACCGATCCGACAGATCGAGCCTCAAATCGATATCTCAACACATAAACATCAGAAACACGAAATCAACACCACAATCTCGATCAAAGACACATGTATCACATAAACCACACAAAAATCACATAAACTCATCAAATCAACAATTCACTTTCACAATTTCCACTATTTGCGAGCCTACGGTTATGCACTCACCTTGACAAGGGATTGAGAAGAAGAAAGAGAAGAACAACACCCAAACAGCCTCAGATCATCCACAAGCTCCAGAAATCTCCCAAAAGTTCTATGCTCCTCTTCTCCTCAGACTTTTCTCGAAAACGACAAAACAATGTGGCTGCCTTCTTTAAATCGCGAAACAAGGGTTTCCAACCTAAACCAGCCAAAAACCGGGCCACTCAAATCGAACCGAAATCGATTTTAACCATTGGTGTCGAGCGACACACACCTAGTGTCGATCGACACCGCTTCTCAGAAACGATAGATTGGTTTACGGATGTTACAATTCTCCCCCAGTAAACTGGATTCGACCTCGAATCCCAACACAACACGTCTACCACATACGACAAACTCGGCCCACGTGGCCAAACACTAGAGATCCTCACCTGATCCCCGAGACTCACATCTAATCTTATGTCATACACACATTTCCCAGACATCTTTACTTTTAACTCAACTCTGCCGGAGAACACTATCTCCCCAAGAGGAACACTATCCCCTCGTTACTTATTACGCGACACACTAGTCACTAGTAAGTAAACATACCATATCACTTATACTTGAGGTAGTGACCCTCTCGTATAAGTCTATCAGAGAACACTATCTCTATAAGAGAACACTATCTCTTGGCAAAGAGTTATTCGGGGACACCACGGCCCCTAGAGTAAAAATTCTGAAACGTTTATAACATAACTGAATAGATTTGTCTCACGACCCACTGGTCAACACACTTGTAACATCCAACCCATAAAACAAATATGAGGCAAACACCATCTAATATAACTCAAAAATGTATATTGTTACAACGCAAAACGAAAATACATAAGTCCATAAACAACAATAAGAACATAGCACCACGCTAACACAACTGGAACCACAAAGACGAAGAAGCGCACTCGACGACCTGCTTGTCGAACCACTTCCTGAACTTCAGCTTCATCTTTGCTTCTGGCTCCCAGGTCTCCTCCTCTGTGCCACTACAGTCCCACAAGACTCTCAATAATGGCACCTTCTTGTTCCGCAGAACCTTCACTCTCCTCTCGAGAATCCTCACAGGAACAGCCGGAACTGTCATATATGGCTGAAGATCCTCTGGAATCTCAGCCGCTAACTCCTCTGAAGGATGCAGACACCTCCGTAACATAGAAAGATGAAACACCTTATGAAAGGCGCTCATAATCGGTGGCAACTCCAACCGATATGCCACTGATCCAACTTGTTTTACGATTAAAAGAAGGCAGCCGCATTGTTTTGTCGTTTTCGAGAAAAGTCAGAGGAGAAGAGGAGCAGAGAACTCTTGGGAGATTTCTGGAGCTTGTGGCTGATCTGAGGCTGTTTGGGTGTTGTTCTTCTCTTTCTTCTTCTCAATCCCTTGTCAATGTGAGTGCATGACCGTAGGCTCGCAAATAGTGGAAATTGTGAAAGTGAATTGTTGATTTGATGAGTTTATGTGATTTTCGTGGTGGTTTATGTGATACATGTGTCTTTGATCGAGATTGTGGTGTTGATTTCGTGTTTCTGGTGTTTATGTGTTGAGAAATCGATTTGGGGCTCGATCTGTCGGATCGGTGTCGAACGACACAAATCTTGTGTCGGTCGACACTGGCCGGTTTAATCCGGTTATCTGGCGATTTAATTAAATTAATTGGATTAAGTGGTTTAATTTGGTTTAACCCGGTTTAAATGGAATTAAGTGGTTTAATTCATAATTAATTATAATTGGTGAATGTAATTAGTTAAGCGATTTAAGGGTTAAAAATTATTATTTAATTGTGGTAATTATTCTTAATGTTTAAAAAGTGTTAAAATTGCGTAATTGGCCTGTAGGCGGGGTGATTGCCTCACTAAGTATTTTTTAAATACTTATGCATCTCTTTTTTCCTAATGTGATGCAGGTAAAAAGAAAGTGTGATCGCGGAATCGGGCTAGAGAGAGGATGATAGGATTTTGTTGATTATCGGATGTGTTTATGTTGTTATCGCAAACCTGGTGTTTAGGTTGCTAGTTATTTTTAATATTATTTCTCGAATTGAATTTGGTTGTTTTGGAATTAATTATTTAATGTTTATTTGGTTGAGTTTATTTTAATTGAGTTTTCCGCACTTAATTAATTATTAAAAAAAAACAAAAAAAGTTTGGTTGTTTTATTTTGGTATCAGAGCCTATACGGTTTTAGGACTGTTAGTATTGGGTGAACTGGACTATGTGTTTAATTGAATAATTGTGTTTAGTCAGTTAGTAGTCTAGTATCATCCTCTCGGCCTTCAGTGATTCCGCGGTAAGTTGTGTGTTTGTGTTTGTCTAGCTTGCTCATCTGCTTTACTTTGGTAGTGCAGTGAGATGGAGGTAGGTGGTGCTAGAGGTCGTGGTAGAGGTCGCGGTAGAGGCCGTGGCAGAGGAGCGCAAGCGGATTTGGGAGAGAGTGCAGTGCCTAGTGTGGCGACTGCGTCGGTGACCCAGTCGATGGCGGGTGAGGCCAGTTTGGGCGCTAGTGGAGGCGCGGGAGTTGGGGCTGCCCCGGGTGCGGGTGCTGCTCCGGCTCATGGTCTTGGTGACTAGTTGATGGGACTACTGACGGATCTTTTGGCACGTCTTCCGCAGGCGGTTCCAGAGCAGGCTCCGGGTGTTCCTCCGGTGGTGGGGGCACAGCAGGATGCCGGTTTTGTTGGGCAGCATGGTGCTGCGGTTGTTGGGCATCCGCCTTAACTGGAGATGATGAGGGAGATGCATAGGATCGGGACACCATTCTTTGAGGATAGAGGTGGGCCCGAGGAGGCCGATGAGTGGCGGCAGAGACTGGAACGGAACTTCCGTTCGGTCAGGTGTCCAGAGGGGTACCAGGTGGAACTGGATGTGCATTACCTTGGTGGGGATGCACATTTGTGGTGGCGGTCTGTCGTGTTGAGGAGGGCAGTGTGGACTTGGGGCGACTTCCTAGCAGAGTTCGACGCCAAGTACTTTCCTCAGGAAGCCCGAGACAGACTTCATTTGAGGTTCTTGGCACTATCTCAGGGAGAGAGATCAGTGCGTGAGTATGACGCAGAGTTCGGCAGGCTCGTGGTTCATACCGGGTTTGGGTTGGGAGGCGAGCGGGCCATGTTGTAGAGGTTCTTGCAGGGACTTCGGTCAAGCATCAGGACTCAGTGCAGAGGCCGTGCGTATACCTCGAGAGCAGAGTTGGTGGAGCTAGCGGCTTCCATCGAGGAGGACCTTCGTGAGCAGGTTGGTCCAGTAGCGGTGCCAGCTGCGGTTGTTCCTGCTACCCAGGCGAGGGGCCAGCAGCAGCAGCCGCAGTGCAGAAGTTTCGGTTCTTGTTCTGGCAAGGTCGGCAAGCCTGCGCAGGGCCAGAAGAGGAGGTTTGAGGAGGTTGTTGGAGGCATCCCGAGTGTTCGTGTTGGTTGCTTCGGTTGCGGGATCTTGGAGCACCGGGTGGCTAGTTGTCCCAAGAGTGGTGCGTCTCGGGATACCTGAGTGTGTTTCTACTGTAGAGAGCCGGGTCATCTCAGGCCGATGTGTCCCAAGTTGCAGCAGATGTCAGTGGCGTCGGTTCAGCCGGTGTTGCAGATCGCAGCGGTGCAGCCGTTGGATCAGATGGGAGTAGCGCCGCGGGTGTACTCTTCGGCAGAAGTGGGCCAGACGAGTTAGTCAGGCTAGATCACAGGTAAAATTCTGATTCAGGCTTCGTAAATTCTTAGTGTAGAATTGTGGTTGTGGTTGTCTGTTCTTTTATTTTACTGTGATAAGAGTTTAGGGTTCTCAACACTTGTGGAATTGTGTAGGGACCTTATTAGTGGGCGGTGTTGAGTCTCACGTGTTGTTTGACTCGGATTGCTTCATTACTCCGAAGCATCAAATTGCTTCATTACTCCGAAGTGTGCCGAGAGTAGAGGTATCCGGAGTAGCGCTGGTGAGCGTGCGGGTTTGGTCAAGGTGGCCGGTGGAGATTTCCTGACTACTTCGGGGCGTGTTAGAGCAGTCGAGGTGCAGATTGCGGGGCAGTCTATGCCAGCAGATTTGTCATCAGTCCGGTGGAGCTGTATGACGTGATTTTGGGGATGGACTAGCTGTCATTTTACAGAGTTCATCTGGACTGCTATAGAGGCAGAGTTGTGTTTGAGCGGGATGCAAGGAGGTTGGTTTATTAGGGAGTGAGACCGACTTTCGGGATTCTTGTGATATTGGCTATTCAGGCTGAGCAGATGATAGAGCGAGGTTGCGAGGCGTACTTGGCGACGATAGTGATGTCGGAGTCCAGTGGCGAGGTGGCTCTGGACGATATTGAGGTTGTCCAGGAGTTTGAGGATTTCTTTCGATCGCTGAAGGGATTACCACCATCTCGGTCAGATCCTTTCACGATTGAGTTGGAGCTCGGGACAACTCCGATATCGAAGACACCTTACAGGATGGCACCAGCGGAGTTGGCCGAGCTGAAGAAGCAGCTAGAGGACCTTTTTAGCAAAGGTTTCATTCGGCCGAATGTTTCACCGTGGGGTGCACCGGTGTTGTTTGTGAAGAAGAAGGATGGCAGTTTTCGGTTGTGCATCGATTACCGGGGACTTAACCGAGTCACTGTGAAGAACAGGTATCCACTCCCGAGGATTGATGAGTTGTTGGATCAGTTGAGGGGTGCTACTTGGTTCTCCAAGATTGACTTGGCATCGGGTTATCATCAGATTCCGATAGATGAGGCAGATGTTCGCAAGGCGGCGTTCAGGATGAGGTATGGGCACTTTGAATTTGTAGTCATGCCGTTCGGGTTGACTAACGCGCCGGCAGCGTTTATGAGGTTGATGAACGACGTGTTCAGGGAGTTTTTAGATGTGTTCGTCATCATCTTCATTGATGATATTTTGGTATATTCGAGGAGTCCAGAGGAGCATGCGACTCATTTGAGGCTTGTTTTGGAGAAGCTTCGGGAGCAGAAGCTGAATGCTAAGTTGAGCAAGTGCAGCTTTTGGCAGAGAGAGATGGGATTTCTTGGCCACATTGTTTCTGCAAAGGGAGTTTCTGTGGATCTTGCTAAGATTGAGGCTATCAGAGATTGGCTAAGACCGAGTAGTGCTACCGAGATCAGGAGTTTTCTTGGTTTAGCAGGCTACTACAGGAGGTTCGTCAGGGGCTTTGCGAGGTTGACTAGCAAGGATGTGCCGTTCGTGTGGTCGCCGAAGTGTGAGGAGAGCTTTGGAAAGCTCAAGGAGATGTTGACTAGTACACCTGTGTTGGCATTACCCGATCCGGGGAAGCCTTATGTGGTGTATACAGATGCTTCAAGTGTTGGTTTGGGTTGTGTCTGGATGCAGGAGGGCAGAGTGATTGCCTATGCTTCGAGACAGTTGCAGGGCAGTGAGCGCAACCGCCCTACACACGATCTTGAGTTGGGAGCGGTGGTCTTTGCGCTCAAGATTTGGAGGTCTTATCTCTATGGTGAAGCTGTGCAGATCTTTACAGATCACAAGAGTTTACAACACATCTTTACTCAGCCTTTGCAGAATGCGAGGCAGAAGCGTTGGGTGGAGTTTCTGGCAGACTATGATCTGGATATTGTATATCATCCAGGCAAGGCCAACTTGGTGGCAGATGCGTTGAGTCGACGGAGAGATGATTCAGCTAGAGAGCAGAATGTAGAGGCTTTGGTCAGCGAGATTAGTACATTGCGTCTTTGTGCTATTTCAGAGGAACCTTTGGGTTTGGAGGCAGCTGATCATGCATACTTACTCAGTAGGATCAGAGTGGCTCAGCAGGATGATCAGGGTTTGTTTGATGCATCGCGGGTAGCTGGTTTTGAGTATCAGGTCTCGGCGAATGGGGCGATTTTGGTTCGTGGGCGGGTTTGTGTGCCCAAAGTTGAGGAGTTGAGACGGGAGGTCTTGAGAGAGGCTCATGCGAGAAAGTTTTCGATTCATCCGGGTGCGACCAAGATGTACCGTGACCTAAAACGGTATTATCACTGGGTCGGGATGAAGAGAGATGTGGCAGATTGAGTTGCAAGGTGCAACACATGTTCGTTGGTCAAGGCAGAGCATCAGGTTCCAGGTGGACTTTTGCAGAGCTTACCCATTCCAGAGTGGAAGTGGGATATGATTAGAGCTTACCCATTCCAGAGTGAAGTCGTTTGATGCGATTTGGGTCATTGTGGATCATTTGACCAAGTCCGCGCATTTCTTGGCCATTAAGAAGACAGACGGAGCTGCTGTTTTGACTAGGTAGTTTGTGCGAGAGATTGTGAGGCTGCATGGTGTACCAGCCAGTATTGTGTCGGATAGAGATCCTAGATTTGCCTCAGAGTTTTGGAGGGCATTTCAGAAAGAGATGGGCACTAAGGTGCATATGAGTACAGCTTATCATCCACAGACAAATGGGCAGTCAGAGAGGACTATTCAGACTTAGGAGGATTTGCTGAGGATGTGTGTGTTGGATTGGGGTGGCCATTGGGCTGATCATCTGTGTTTGGCAGAGTTTGCTTACAATAACAGTTTTCAGTCTAGTATTGGCATGGATCCTTATGAGGCTTTGTATGGGAGGCCATGTAGGACACCCTTATGCTGGACCCAAGTGGGGGAGCGCATCATATATGGAGCTACCTTTGTTCAGGAAACGACGGAGAAGATCCGTGTTTTGAAGCTGAACATGAAGGAGGCTCAGGATAGGCAGAGGAGTTACGTTGATAGGCGGAGATGTGAGCTTGAGTTTCAGGTGGGAGATAGAGTGTATCTCAAGATGGCTATGTTGAGGGGCCCTATAACAGGTCCATAGCCATCTTGAGATACAGCCGCATTAAAAGAAGGGTTTCCAACCTAAACCAGCCCAAACCGGGCCACTCAAATCGAACCGAAATCGATTTTAACCACTGGTGTCGAGCGACACACACCTAGTGTCGATCGACACCGCTTCTCAGAAACGATAGATTGGTTTACGGATGTTACACTATCTATTTATATTCAATTAACTAAAAAGAAGATAATCTCAAACAGTTCTTGTGAAATCAACACAATATTTTTTTATCATTATCAATATCATAAAAATCTGCAGTAATTGTTGTCTTCAATGATAAAAAATAAAAATGGTAATTCAGTTGATTATTTATTCAAATCTCATCACATAAGGTGGTATTTGAATCTGTTTTTTCTTTAACTAAAAATATATCACAAATCACTCAAAACAGTTTTTGATATATTTTTTTGATGAAATCCTAATTTTCCAATAAGGGAGGATTTTTTAAAAAATATATATATAAATGATCAATCCAATAACCTTGGATTTTGAATGATTTTTAGAAATACTATATTTAATAAGAGGTGATTTGAAAAAAATTCAAATCCTCTCGAATGATTGATTCAATAAGCCCCCCGTAATTTCTTGCTCATTTCTGATCATACATGGCAATAATGTTGAAGCAAAATATTGAAATAATTAATGCTCATTTATGGAACTTTATTTCAATTAGAATTTATTTATTTTGAAATATAAGTTACACATTTATCATTACTAGAAATTTGACACTAAACAAAATCTAAACGCTAAATATTTATTTAGTTTAAATAAATTTATTTCTGTTTAATTAACTTTTTATTATTATACAAATGATGTTCGAATAGTGATATTGATTATCAAATTTAGGGGTTTTAAATACTGAATCATTCCCGCTATTACTCAACCCTAATTTTTAAGGGTATACATTAGATAGTATTTTTCTATACGTGAAGTACTTTCACCCGACCCTAATCCACTATTATTCGATCATTTACCTGTAATGCTATGCCTTATTTGTATATATATATATATACAAAGAAACAAAATGTAGACCTCTAATATCATACTTGTAAATATATTACATGAAACCTAAATATTATCGCTTTCCTTTCAATATTCAAAACACTGATTTCAAGTTTTTCTTAACTATTTACATATTCTCAACTTTATAATCCTTTTAAAAAGAAACTTTAAAATAATGTGAATTACATAAACAATTTATTTTTGTATTTCACTATACATCAATAAATACATCAATAAAAATACATTATAATATTTTTAATATTGTAAATTCTAAAAACCATTTTGGTAAATCCAATTCATAATATGATTTTTAAAATAAAATTTCACTTTTCCTATTTATTGACTTAGTTTATTTGTATTTGTTTAAAAATTCATTTTAAATAAGAGTAATAACTATTTTAAATATGTATGTATTAAATAAGTATTTTGTTGATGTGGACCTTAAATAGAGAGAAAACTCTCATATCTTATTATACAAAGCTATATGCGCGCGACGTGACGTGGTTGCGACACACATAATTTTTATAACTCACGAGATCTTGACATGTGTCTAATATTAATAAGATGATGACATGTGTTAATAATTAAATTAATTAAAAATGATATTATAACTGAAAAACTAACAAAATAATTTTGAAGTAACTAATTAAATAATAAAAAGAAAAATCTATTATGGTCAAATCTTTTAATTTCCTAAAGAATAATGGTAAAGTAACTAATAAAATAATAATGGTTCAATTTTCTAATTGGTAATAGTCCAATTTTTAAATAGTATAATATCCAATATTCCGATTTTATCATTAGATAACAAATAGTAAAAATAATATTGTGATTTCCTTAAATTGATTCAGAAAAAGTTATATATGATTGAAAAAGAGTATATCTAACTCAGTTAGAAATATGGAAAAGAATATTTGTAACATCCGTGAACCAGAAAGTTGTTTTGGAAGTGGTATTGGACGACATTAGGGGTTCGGGAGTAGATTACATATGCTCATTGAGGTGTGAATTGAGGATTGATTGTACATGTTCTTGTTTGATTGTTGTGCAGTCGGTCTAAGGTTCGATCATCGCGATGAAAATGTGTAAAAAGCTCTTGAGTACCTAGTGTCGATCGACACCTAAGAGGTGTGTCGATCGACACCAGTTATCAGGTTCGATTCCGGTTTAAGTCGATTGCGCGTTTGATTTGTGGTTGGTCTGGTTTTGGTCGATGGGTGTCGACCGACACCAAGGAAGGGTGTCGATCGACACCGGTTATTGAGAAATCGACCGGTTTGATTTAAGTCGGCTGGTTTTGTTCCGGTTAAGGGTTTGGAAGCACTAGGTCGCGAATAAAAGCCTGTGGCCGCGTGAGAAGGCTCACTTTTCGAGACAGACACTTTTCAGAGGCGATTTTGGAGTTTTGTGGAGTTTGGAGGCTTGATCTGAGGCTTTGGGTTGCTGTTCATCTTCTATTCCTTCCTTTCAATCCGTTTCAAGGTGAGTGCGTGACTGTAGGTCCGTTAATCATTGGAGATTGTTTGGTTTTGAAATTTTTTGTTGAGTTTTTCGAGTTGTTCTTGAGCTATGGTTGAGTTATATTGCTGTTTGATCGATGTGGGGGTTGAATCCTACAATTTGGATGTTTTATGCGCTGTTTTGTAGCTTCTGGTGTTTGGGCGTCGAGCTGGTGTCGACCGACACTCGTTGGGTGTCGACCGACACTCGTTGGGTGTCGATCGACACTCAGAAGGCTAGCGTCGATCGACAATCTTGAGGTGTCGGTCGACACTAGACTGGGATGTCAGGAAACGTGGGTTTTTCCTGACTTGGAGGTTTTTGTTGTTGATTATTGTTCTTGTTGTTGATTATTGTGAAGTATTGTCTAGTGTTTGACGTACTTGGCCATTGAGGTGTGAATTGAAGATTGATTGTACATGTTCTTGTTTGATTGTTGTGCAGTCGGTCTAAGGTTCGATCATAAATGTGTAAAAAGCTCTTGAGTACCTAGTGTCGATCGACACCGGTTATCAGGTTCGATTCCGGTTTAAGTCGATTGCGCGTTTGATATGTGGTTGGTCTGGTTTTGGTCGATGGGTGTCGACCGACACCAAGGAAGGGTGTCGATCGACACCGGTTATTGAGAAATCGACCGGTTTGATTTAAGTCGGCTGGTTTTGTTCCGGTTAAGGGTTTGGAAGCACTAGGTCGCGAATAAAAGCCCGTGGCCGCGTGAGAAGGCTCACTTTTTGAGACAGACACTTTTCAAAGGCGATTTTGGAGTTTTGTGGAGTTTGGAGGCTTGATCTGAGGCTTTGGGTTGCTTTTCATCTTCTATTCCTTCCTTTCAATCCCTTTTAAGGTGAGTGCGTGACTGTAGGTCCGTTAATCATTGGAGATTGTTTGGTTTTGAGATTATTGTTGAGTTTTTCGAGTTGTTCTTGAGCTATGGTTGAGTTATATTGCTGTTTGATCGATGTGGGGGTTGAATCCTACAATTTAGATGTTTTATGCGCTGTTTTGTAGCTTTTGGTGTCTGGGCGTCGAGCTGGTGTCGACCGACACTCGTTGGGTGTCGATCGACACTCAGAAGGCTAGCGTCGATCGACACTCTTGAGGTGTCGGTCGACACTAGACTGGGATGTCAGGAAACGTGGGTTTTTCCTGACTTGGAGGTTTCTGTTGTTGATTATTGTTCTTGTTGTTGATTATTGTGAAGTATTGTCTAGTGTTTGACGTACTTGGCCTGTAGGCAGGATGATCCACTCACTAAGTATTTATGATAATACTTACGCATCTCTATTCCAATGTGATGCAGGTAACGGCATTGTTCTTCCGCGGAAAGAGACCGAGAGAAGAGGATGATGAGGCTAGGAATTTGATATTGCTTATCTTGTTGTGGATGACAAGGAATTCGTTTTTAGGGTGTTAGTTTTATTTTAACAATGTAGCAAACCTGGTGTTTAGGTTGCTAGAATTTATTATTGGTTTTTATTGGTTATTGGTTTATTTGTTGAACGGTTTATTTATGATTTAATATTATTGATTTCTTTCGAGAATTTCCGCATTGATAATTAAATAAAAACAAAAAAAGGGCTTGGTTGTTTCATTTTGGTATCAGAGCGAATACGGTTTTAGGACTGTTAGTATTGGATGAATTGGACTATGTGTTTGATTGATTAAGTGAGTTAGTCAGTTAGTAGTTTAGTCTCATCCTCTCGGTCTTCCAGTTTTCCGCGGTAAGTGAGTTGGATATTTCGTGTTGTGTTTTGTGTTTGTGTGCTGACCTTGCTCATTTTCTGTACTTGGTGGAAGTGCAGAGAGATGGACGCAGGTCGTCGTCGTGGCCGTGGTCGTGGTCGTGGCGGAGCCCGTGGGGGCAGAGGAGCTGGTCGTGGTGGACGAGCAGCGGAGAGTGCAGTGCCGAGTGTGGCGACAGCGTCAGTTACTCAGTCATTTTCGTTGGCCGGTGGGGCTAACTCTGGTGCCGGTGGTGGCGCAGGAGCAGGAGCAGTTCCCAGTGGGGGCGCAGCTCTAGCTCAGGGAGACATGATAGTGGGGCTACTGACGCAGTTATTGGCACGTCTTCCGCATGCAGTTCCACAGCAGGCTCCGGTTGCACCTCCAGCGGCCGGGGCACAGGTTGGTGCCGGTTTTGTTGAGCAGCAGGAGGCTGCGGGGCAGCAGGGTGCTGCGGTTGGGCATTCACCTTATCGCGAGATGATGAGGGAGATGCAGAGGATTGGCACGCCGATGTTTGAGGGCGATGTTACTCCAGAGCAGGCTGACGAGTGGCGTCAGAGGTTGGAGCGGAATTTCGATTCAGTCTGTTGTCCATAGCAGTTTCAGGTTGAGGTTGCAGTGCACTACCTTGGAGGTGATGCACATTTGTGGTGGAGGTCTGGTAGGACCCGGAGAGCGGTATGGACTTGGGTCGACGTCGTCGAGGAGTTCAACCACAAGTTTTTCCCGCAGGAGGCTCGTGACAGACTGCAGATGAGGTTCTTGGACTTGACTCAGGGTGAGAGGTATGTACGGGAGTACGATGCAGAGTTCTGCAGATTGGTGGTTCACACGGGTGGTGAGCTGGTGAGTGAGTGGGCGTTGATGTCGAGGTTTCTTCAGGGACTTCGGAGGAACATCAGGACTCAGTGCAGAGGTGGTATGTACCACACTAGAGCCGGTTTAGTGGAGTTGGCAGCTTCCATTGAGGAGGATTTGCGTGAGCCGGTGAGTTCAGCAGTTGTTCCAGCTGCAGTTGCTTCTGCTACCCATCCTAGTGGCCAGCAGCAGCAGCAGCAGCGTAGGGGTTTCGGTTTTGGTCATGGCAGAGGCGGCAAGCCTGCGCAGGGCCAGAAGAGGAGAGCAGAGGAGATATCTGCTAGTAGCCAGAGTGCGGGTGGTTGCTTTGGTTGTGGGAGTTTGGATCATAGAGTTGCTGCTTGCCCCAAGAGGGCGGGATCCAGAGATTCGTCAGTGTGCTTTTATTGCAGAGAGTCGGGGCATATCAGGCCGATGTGTCCCAAGTTACAGCAGAGGTCAGTGGTAGCGGTTCAGCCATTGGCTATTCAGTTAGCAGCTTAGATTGCAGCGTTACAGTCAGGTGGAGCATCGCGTGTTTACACTCCGGCAGAGTTGGGCCAGACCAGTCAGTCAGGCCAGATCACAGGTAAAATCTTTGACTCAGATTTGTAAATTCTTAAAGGTAGAATTTTGGTGTTGTCTGTTTCTTTTATTTTACTGTGATAAAGTTTAGGGGTTCTCAACACTTGTGGAATTGTGTAGGGACCTTGTTAGTTGGCGGATTTGAGTCTCACGTTCTGTTTGACTCGGGAGCATCTAACTGCTTCATTACTCCGGAGAGAGCTGAGAGTAGTGGTATTCGGAGTAGCGATGGCGAGGCTTCAGGCTTTGTGAAGGTGGCCGGTGGTGGTTTTCTGGCTACTTCGGGTAGAGCTAGAGCAGTGGATGTGCAGATTGTGGGGCAGTCTATGCCAGCGGATTTGGTCATCAGCCCAGTGGAGCTGTATGACGTGATTTTGGGGATGGACTGGTTATCCTTATACCGGGTTCATCTGGATTGCTACAGAGGTAGAGTGGTGTTTGAGCAAGATGCAGGGAAGTTGATTTATCAGGGAGTGCGACCGAGTTCAGGGAGTATAGTGATCTCAGCTATTCAGGCAGAGCAGTTGTTAGAGCGGGGCTATGAAGCCGATTTGGCGACGATTACTATGACAGAGTCCAGTGGTGAGGTGGTTTTGCAGGATATTCAGGTTGTTCGGGATTTTGAGGATGTGTTTCGGTCGCTGAAGGGATTGCCACCATCTCGGTCAGATCCTTTCACGATTGAGTTAGAGCCCGGGACAGCTCCGATATCGAAGACACCTTACAGGATGGCGCCAGCAGAGTTGGTAGAGCTGAAGAAGCAGCTAGAGGACCTTTTGAGTAAAGGGTTCATCAGACCAAGTGTTTCGCCGTGGGGAGCGCCAGTGTTGTTTGTGAAGAAGAAGGATGGCAGTTTTCGGTTGTGCATTGATTACCGGGGACTTAACCGAGTCACAGTGAAGAACAGGTACCCACTTCCGCGGATTGATGAGTTGTTGGATCAGTTGAGAGGTGCTACTTGGTTCTCCAAGATTGACTTGGCATCAGGATATCACCAGATTCCGATAGATGAGACATATGTTCGGAAGACGGCTTTCCGGACGAGGTATAGGCATTTCGAGTTTGTGGTCATGCCTTTTGGTTTGACTAATGCGCCGGCAGCTTTCATGAGATTGATGAACGACGTGTTCAGGGAGTTTCTGGATGTGTTCGTCATTATTTTCATAGACGATATTTTGGTATATTCGAGGAGTCCAGAGGAGCATGCGACGCATTTGAGGCTTGTTTTGGAGAAGCTTCATGAGCAGAAGTTGTTCGCTAAGTTGAGCAAGTGCAGCTTTTGGCAGAGAGAGATGGGTTTTCTTGGTCATATTGTTTCTGCAGAGGGAATTTCTGTGGATCCGGCTAAGATTAAGGCCATCAGAGATTGGCCTAGACCAAGTAGTGCTACCGAGATCAGGAGTTTTCTTGGTCATATTTTGCATGTTTTTACTTAGTATTTTCATATGTTTTCAAGTGCTTTCAATAAGGTTTTATGCCTTTGGAGGTAGTTTTCTTGTATTTGTTGGTTTTGGAGTCTTAACAGGTTAAAACATCAAAAAGGATTCAAAAAGGAGCAAAAGAGCCTCAAACCATGATCCATGCAAGTTTCCAAGTCAAGAGCATCATTATAACTCCATTTGTCCGATTCTCGTATTCGGACAGAACCGGAGCATCCGGAAGTTGACCGCGGCAAGGGGTCTTCCCGACGTCCAAAAATCATGATCTTGGTCTTGATGGATAGATATTTGAGTTATGCATCACGACGAAGTGGAATCAAGCCATTTGGATCAACCATCAAGGAGAAATCCATTTTATACCGAGACGTGTCCGTATAGCGACAAGATGAAGCCCGTGGAGGATCTCGCGTGTCTAAAGGCCCAGGATACCGCGGCATGGACTTTGGCTCGCTTGAGAAGAGGCTTAGCTATTATTTGGAGGTTTCCTTGGCCTTATCTCGGCCCATACACGTCGCAAAAGATTGACTCCAGCTCATCGGAAAGTTTCCTTTTCCGGCACCACGAAGACCTAAGCGATTCCTTACCTATATATACAAGTTTTTAGCCTCAGAGAAAAAGAGAGAAGGGTTTTGGCCGTCAAGAAGAACCAGAGAGAGAGCTGCGCAGTCCAAGGGAGGAGAAAGGAGGCGCCGCTCAAGACCCTAGCTCACATAAAACCTTGTTCTTCCATCTTCTTTGCTTTGTTACCTTTGTACTCGAGATTTCAAGTTATCAAAGGAGACCCGACTTGTTTCTTCAATAGAGAAGCTTTTCTATTCCCTTTATCTCTTACTTGTGCTTATGATTATGCTTTCAATCATGCTTTGCTTGCTTGTTTGCGCCATGGCCGAGTAGATCTCTCGGTTAGGCCGAGGGAGATCGATGGGCTCATGATATGATTTGACTTATATGATTGCATAAACCGGGATTTCACCATTTGGACCTTCATCTTTACTTGTTCATAATGCTTGTTGTTAGGAAAGCGCGCCTAAACAACTTGATTCTAGGTTGATACACTCTCCAAAAGCTTGTTGTATTGCCGAAACTAGTATTTGATGAGCTAAGTGTCTTAGGCTTCCAAAAGTCGACCTAAGGAATTTAGTGAGCAATCACGACTTGAACACTAGTTAATGCATGCTTATAACTTGTAATAACCATCGAAAGTTGAGTCTATTAGGTTGTTTAAGCATAGTAGCCGGAGCCACGAAAGTGGAAAGGTTATACCGTAGTGTTGTGAGTTCAAGGCGGTTTATAACTTATCCCATGCAATCTTGTCATTTCATTGAAAGTTTCCATTGATCATCCTTTGCCTAACATCTTTCCCATCTTGTTTACAACCTCTTTACTTACTTGCATTGTTTTCCTTTCGTTTTAGGATCACCCCACACTCATATCTTTGTTCTAGCTACTTATCACTCAACATAAACTTGAAACGAAATCTCTCTTCCTTGTGTTCGACCCCGACTTACCACGGCTGTGCACTTGCAGCTCTACCAAGTTGGGTTATAAATTGTATTAGTTTGAAGCATAAAACCCAACGCATCAAGCTCTTTGGCGCCGTTGCCGGGGAAGAGTTGAATTTCTTTCAAGTTTCTTGATTGATTTTTAGTCTAGTTCGTTTTATTTTTTGCATTTCATTTTCTGTTTTTCATAAAACTCTAAAAAAAAAACCATAAAAATTTTACTTAATACTCTTTCTTTGTGTCTCTTAGGTGCATGACAAGAAGGTCCAATCCGGATAATACCATAGAAGAAGATCTTGACATTGACCAACTTGAAAGAACACTTAGGCGGCAAAGAAGAGAAAGAATGAATCAAGGCGGTGAAGCCGCGGTACAAGGTGGCCAACAATAAGCCCCTGACCAAGAACAACAACCACAAGCCCCTCATGTCTTACCAGAAGCCGGAGTTGACCAGCCAGCACAAGGAGCCGTGCCTCAACCTAATCAAAACGCTCCCGGTGTAGCCGATCAACCGCAGCCGCAACAACAACATCAACAACAACCGGAGCAACAAAACGCCGGTCAACCACCAAACCAGCATCACCAAAACCCCCATGGCGGTCACAAAGGGATGCCTCAAGCTCAACCACATCAGCCTCCAAGGAGAGCCCAATTCGCTCAGCATCCAAGGCATCCGACTATGGGAGATTTTGATTCATCCGATGCATTCTTCTTGGATAGGAATCCAATCCGACCACCACAACCCCCAAGGAACGACTTTGAGATCAAGCCACAAATCATTGCCTTGGTGAAAAAAAACCAATTCCATGGTTTGTCCACCGAACATCCACTTGACCATGTCGACACCTTTGAAGAGATATGTAGCACTACTCGGATCAATGGAGTGTCACCGGACTACTTCAAGTGCAAATTGTTTACCTTCTCTCTAAGTGACAAGGCACTTAGATGGGTAAAGTCTCTACCACCTCAATCCATTACAACATGGAATGAATACAAAGGAGCTTTCTTAAACCAATTCTACACCAAGCAAAGATCAAACTCTATAAGGAGTAAGATATCCGGATTTAAGCAAGCACCAATGGAGTCTTTCTATGAAGCTTTGGAGCGCTTCAAGGAGTATGCAAGAGATTGCCCTAATCATGGCTTCTCAGAAGGTAACCTTTGGAACATCTTTTACAATGGGATTGATCACAAGTACAAGCTTTCACTTGACACCGCGAGCAATGGAAACTTCATGACCAAATCGGTGTCGGAGGCTAAGCTTTTGATTGAGAATCTTGCTGCAAGTGATTCCAATGCATGCCCTGAGTACAATAGAGGAGTGAGAACCACGAGCTCATCATCGGAATCGGCTCAAATCATGGAGTTGAAGAACATGGTCTCACAACTACTAAAGAGCAACCGAGGAGTGCATGCGGTTGATGATGTCTTGGCCACTAATGAAGAGCCTCTCATGGAATTTATGAGAGATGGAGCAGAAGAGAATCAAGAGGAAGTCAACTACATAGGAGGTAACTACGGTAATAGAGGATACAATCAGCCATTCCGCCCCCATCCCAACCTCTCTTACCGAAGCACCAATGTGGAGAATCCAAATGATCAAGTCTATCCGAGCCAAAACACTTATCAAGGAGGCCAAAACGCTTACCAAGGAGGTCAATACCAGCCTAAGCAACAATTCTATCCTAAGGGAGTCTACCAAGTGAAGCAGCCACTCACTTTCCCCCAAGGAGTTGCACCGGCTCAACAAGAAGAGAAAGTAGATGTGGCGGTTACAAAATTTATGGAAGAACAAAGACAAGCTACTAAGAGCTTGCATGAGAAGATGGATCACATGTTTGGTGATCTAAGCAACAAGTTTGGGGCGTTGTCAACTCACGTCCAGAAGTTAGATGTTCAAGTCTCTCAAACAGCCGAGGCGGTTAAAAAGCAACAAGAGGCAACTCCGCAAAAGTTTTGTAGTGTTGTTTCATCCAAAGAGGATCCACCGGCCATTGTCTCCGTACAATCCCAAGAAGAAGAAAGAGAAGATGAGCTTAAGGGGAGGTACAAACCAGAGAGGTACACATGGGAGTCAAGGAGAGCTTACAAGAGAAGGCTTGACAACAAGCCGTTGCTTAAACAAGGAGATCCCGGGAAGTTTGTTATCCCCGTTTGTATCAATGGATACCAACTCACCGATTGCTTGTGTGATAGTGGAGCAAACGTGAACCTCATGTCTCTTGCACTAGCCAAAGATTTGGGATTCAAATATTTCAAAGAGCCTAAGGTGAGAGTGGAGTTTGCGGATCTATCAAGCATGGAGCCTTATGGAGTGCTTGAAGATGTTATGCTAGAGATTGGAGAGAGACATGTCCCAACCGATTTCCAAATCATGGTATGGGAAGGATCAAAGAGGAACCAGCTGATTCTTGGTACCCCATTCTTAGCCACAGCCGGGGCGGTCATTAATTACATGAGAAACCAACTAACACTTGGTCATGTCCGGCAAGATGTCTTTTTCCCAAGCATCAACTTCAAACAAGCTCCAAGCGCAGTCAAACTACCACCAGAAAGGAGCACACTCATGCCAAGAGAAGGAGCCGAGCGGCCAAGAAGCACCAAGAAGGGCGAACCCTACCCTAAACCAAAAGAAGCGATGAAATCGTTGAAGCCGAAGCATGAGAATGTCTTCAAGGATATTCACTCGGTCTTGTCATCGTCTTTTAACAATCATGGAGCTGAAGAAGAACCTGACGGTGTGCCTAAGTCCTTTGCCAGCATAAGAATCATTCTCCCAAAGGATCCGGACCCCAAAGATGAGCAAACCGCAAAGGAAAAACTCGGAAAAACCTTAAAACTTTTTCCGAGAGCTTTGGTCTTTAAAGACGACATGGAAGATGATCATGGAGAGCCCAAACCACCTCATGAGCCACCTGAACCAGAATGTGAAGACACCAAAGGGATCCCAAACCCTTTGGCTGATCACATCCGCACCTAACCGAACAAAGAAAAACGGGAGTCAAGCTAGATGACTTTAAAACAAGCGCTTTGTGGGAGGCAACCCACACGGTATTTTTCTTTTCCTTTTTCATTTTTAGTTTTCACATCATTATTGCATGCATTTTGTTAGGATGACAAACCAAGAGGAGACCAAACAAGGAAATGTCCCACCCATTCATCCCACCCTTGTCCAAACCGACACCAAGGAGCGGGCAACACCTGGGACTCATAAAGGAGGGAAGCAGAATCATTTCGGTCAAAGAAAATCACCAAACGGTCGCGTAAAATTCAAGATATTCCATCCGGCGTGCTTTTCTCGGCCACACGGGTGCAAAGGAGTACACACTTGACCTATCTCACAATCCGTGTTACCAAAGTCCACCAAACTTCACAGGCGACCAGACAATACCATATTGGTCGGCAAATCCAAAAGATAGGACGGAGAAATGTGAACGGATGAGGAGATACGCACGAATGCCACATCCGGTCGATGACGGGTAACCGAAGGCCGGCAAAAACCAAAATCACGGCATGGCGACACCACCACCTGGAAATGGATTCTTGCAGCTTCACAATCAATATTCCAAAAGAAAATCATGGAACGAACGAGCCAAATTTAAGGACGGTCAAAAATCTCTTCCCGGAGCCGTTTCCACCACGTTGTGAAGGAAGTCTTACACCGTTCATCCATTTGACCTCAAACTTCACCAGTGCTCATAAAATATGAAGTTGGTCGGTGGAATTTCAATCTCGGTCAGGAAATTCATCACCGTTTGAGCTGTGGTCTATTGCACCCTCTTCGGATCGTCCGGATGGCCACCAAATGATGAATCTCCCAAACCGCTCGTTTGTTTGACATGAAACTTCACCAATGCTCCTAAAATATATGATTGGTCGGTGGAATTTCAAGATAGGTCGACGGAATGTTGACGGTTCGAGCTGTGGTCCATCCCATCACCTTACGGCCGTCCGAGAGATCCACCCGGCACAGGATCTTCACATTTGCTCGACCACACGATCTGAAACTTCACCAGCGGCTCTAAAACATCATATTGGATGGTAAATTTTCAATCCCGTTCATAAAATTCTTAACGGTTTGTCATGTGGTTCATAGCACTCATTTCGGGTCGACCGAATGAGACGTACACGACCGAAATGCAAACCAAAGGAATTCCGGCCTTGACCTTCAACACTTACCGACCCATCCTGTCTCCAGAGGAGCCCTAATCAATCATACGACCCTGATCTTCATAACAATTGGTCATCACTTGGTAACATCATTCTAACCTTTCCCTTTTTCAAATTTATTATGTCTTTCACCTCTCTTAATCTGATTTTTCTTACACCGGGACGGTGCAAGTTAAGTCTGGGGGGATTATACTAATAAGTTTGTTCATTTTGACATTTTTGTTTGCATTGTTTTCATCTAATCGAGTCGTTTTTATTGAGTCAAAACTTTTGTCGAGAATTATGACTTTATCTTGGACCTAACCATTGTTTTGCATGCGTTTAAGTGACCATTGATCAGTATTTGGCAGTCTACTTCATCACATGTGCACCATGAGTGGATCGATCTACCAAAAACGTCCACATCTCCAAGGGCTTAAGAAGGATACATCTTTGACTCCGCACCTTAATGAACTTAACCTTCTCAGCTAGGGGCTTGGTTTTACAAAGGGTACGACTCCTCAACCTCACCAAATAGTGAAAGTCTATGTGAGTTCGGTTTCCCCTCTCTCTCCCCTTCAAATTTAAGAAAAAGCACCAAGGTCCAAGTAACCGGGGATTAGGTGGCAACCACCATCAATACTCGCGTCTATGGAAGGCCATTTGATTCAAGTAACCGGGGATTAGGTGGCTACAACCATCAATACTCGCGTCTATGGAAGATCATCCAAAACCTCCACAAAGAGGAGAAGAAGTCGAATAAAAAAAAATACCATGCTACCCTAAAAAAGGGATGAATCGACTTAAGGAGTGAGAAGAGAGAGAGGTGAGGCATGAGCCGAGACAAGTGTCTAAACACAAGAGGATGAGTAAGAGTCCCTAAACCCTTTGATCGATATTCCCTAGTTGAGACCACACCTTTAGAAACTAAAGGAGTCAAAGGTGGCGAATTTGGATGGTCTAAAGAGAAGTGGATTGCTTTGGGACGATTGCAAAACTCACGGTATGTACTTCCTTGTTCTTAATTCTTAATGCCGCTGCTGATTCATGTGGATTACTAAAACAAAGGTCGACATGGATTTCCAAAAGATTTGAGAGTTCTCACGTTTTCAAACCTCTTTTCCTTTCTTAGTTTGCTTGAGGACAAGCAAAGACTAAGTCTGGGGGAGTTGATATCATCATATTTTGCATGTTTTTACTTAGTATTTTCATATGTTTTCAAGTGCTTTCAATAAGGTTTTATGCCTTTGGAGGTAGTTTTCTTGTATTTGTTGGTTTTGGAGTCTTAACAGGTTAAAACATCAAAAAGGATTCAAAAAGGAGCAAAAGAGCCTCAAACCATGATCCATGCAAGTTTCCAAGTCAAGAGCATCATTATAACTCCATTTGTCCGATTCTCGTATTCGGACAGAACCGGAGCATCCGGAAGTTGACCGCGGCAAGGGGTCTTCCCGACGTCCAAAAATCATGATCTTGGTCTTGCTGGATAGATATTTGAGTTATGCATCACGACGAAGTGGAATCAAGCCATTTGGATCAACCATCAAGGAGAAATCCATTTTATACCGAGACGTGTCCGTATAGCGACAAGATGAAGCCCGTGGAGGATCTCGCGTGTCTAAAGGCCCAAAATACCGCGGCATGGACTTTGGCTCGCTTGAGAAGAGGCTTAGCTATTATTTGGAGGTTTCCTTGGCCTTATCTCGGCCCATACACGTCGCAAAAGATTGACTCCAGCTCATCGGAAAGTTTCCTTTTCCGGCACCACGAAGACCTAAGCGATTCCTTACCTATATATACAAGTTTTTAGCCTCAGAGAAAAAGAGAGAAGGGTTTTGGCCGTCAAGAAGAACCAGAGAGAGAGCTGCGCAGTCCAAGGGAGGAGAAAGGAGGCGCCTTATCTCAGTCCAAGGGTGATGCACATTTGTGGTGGAGGTCTGGTAGGACCCGGAGAGCGGTATGGACTTGGGTCGACGTCGTCGAGGAGTTCAACCACAAGTTTTTCCCGCAGGAGGCTCGTGACAGACTGCAGATGAGGTTCTTGGACTTGACTCAGGGTGAGAGGTATGTACGGGAGTACGATGCAGAGTTCTGCAGATTGGTGGTTCACACGGGTGGTGAGCTGGTGAGTGAGTGGGCGTTGATGTCGAGGTTTCTTCAGGGACTTCGGAGGAACATCAGGACTCAGTGCAGAGGTGGTATGTACCACACTAGAGCCGGTTTAGTGGAGTTGGCAGCTTCCATTGAGGAGGATTTGCGTGAGCCGGTGAGTTCAGCAGTTGTTCCAGCTGCAGTTGCTTCTGCTACCCATCCTAGTGGCCAGCAGCAGCAGCAGCAGCGTAGGGGTTTCGGTTTTGGTCATGGCAGAGGCGGCAAGCCTGCGCAGGGCCAGAAGAGGAGAGCAGAGGAGATATCTGCTAGTAGCCAGAGTGCGGGTGGTTGCTTTGGTTGTGGGAGTTTGGATCATAGAGTTGCTGCTTGCCCCAAGAGGGCGGGATCCAGAGATTCGTCAGTGTGCTTTTATTGCAGAGAGTCGGGGCATATCAGGCCGATGTGTCCCAAGTTACAGCAGAGGTCAGTGGTAGCGGTTCAGCCATTGGCTATTCAGTTAGCAGCTTAGATTGCAGCGTTACAGTCAGGTGGAGCATCGCGTGTTTACACTCCGGCAGAGTTGGGCCAGACCAGTCAGTCAGGCCAGATCACAGGTAAAATCTTTGACTCAGATTTGTAAATTCTTAAAGGTAGAATTTTGGTGTTGTCTGTTTCTTTTATTTTACTGTGATAAAGTTTAGGGGTTCTCAACACTTGTGGAATTGTGTAGGGACCTTGTTAGTTGGCGGATTTGAGTCTCACGTTCTGTTTGACTCGGGAGCATCTAACTGCTTCATTACTCCGGAGAGAGCTGAGAGTAGTGGTATTCGGAGTAGCGATGGCGAGGCTTCAGGCTTTGTGAAGGTGGCCGGTGGTGGTTTTCTGGCTACTTCGGGTAGAGCTAGAGCAGTGGATGTGCAGATTGTGGGGCAGTCTATGCCAGCGGATTTGGTCATCAGCCCAGTGGAGCTGTATGACGTGATTTTGGGGATGGACTGGTTATCCTTATACCGGGTTCATCTGGATTGCTACAGAGGTAGAGTGGTGTTTGAGCAAGATGCAGGGAAGTTGATTTATCAGGGAGTGCGACCGAGTTCAGGGAGTATAGTGATCTCAGCTATTCAGGCAGAGCAGTTGTTAGAGCGGGGCTATGAAGCCGATTTGGCGACGATTACTATGACAGAGTCCAGTGGTGAGGTGGTTTTGCAGGATATTCAGGTTGTTCGGGATTTTGAGGATGTGTTTCGGTCGCTGAAGGGATTGCCACCATCTCGGTCAGATCCTTTCACGATT
Organism: Erythrophleum ivorense; assembly: GCA_026724425.1. Taxonomy (NCBI): domain Eukaryota; kingdom Viridiplantae; phylum Streptophyta; class Magnoliopsida; order Fabales; family Fabaceae; genus Erythrophleum; species Erythrophleum ivorense. Next base: position 7,317,455 of record JAIUCV010000066.1, on the reverse strand, counting down.
GAGTTAGAGCCCGGGACAGCTCCGATATCGAAGACACCTTACAGGATGGCGCCAGCAGAGTTGGTAGAGCTGAAGAAGCAGCTAGAGGACCTTTTGAGTAAAGGGTTCATCAGACCAAGTGTTTCGCCGTGGGGAGCGCCAGTGTTGTTTGTGAAGAAGAAGGATGGCAGTTTTCGGTTGTGCATTGATTACCGGGGACTTAACCGAGTCACAGTGAAGAACAGGTACCCACTTCCGCGGATTGATGAGTTGTTGGATCAGTTGAGAGGTGCTACTTGGTTCTCCAAGATTGACTTGGCATCAGGATATCACCAGATTCCGATAGATGAGACATATGTTCGGAAGACGGCTTTCCGGACGAGGTATAGGCATTTCGAGTTTGTGGTCATGCCTTTTGGTTTGACTAATGCGCCGGCAGCTTTCATGAGATTGATGAACGACGTGTTCAGGGAGTTTCTGGATGTGTTCGTCATTATTTTCATAGACGATATTTTGGTATATTCGAGGAGTCCAGAGGAGCATGCGACGCATTTGAGGCTTGTTTTGGAGAAGCTTCATGAGCAGAAGTTGTTCGCTAAGTTGAGCAAGTGCAGCTTTTGGCAGAGAGAGATGGGTTTTCTTGGTCATATTGTTTCTGCAGAGGGAATTTCTGTGGATCCGGCTAAGATTAAGGCCATCAGAGATTGGCCTAGACCAAGTAGTGCTACCGAGATCAGGAGTTTTCTTGGTCATATTTTGCATGTTTTTACTTAGTATTTTCATATGTTTTCAAGTGCTTTCAATAAGGTTTTATGCCTTTGGAGGTAGTTTTCTTGTATTTGTTGGTTTTGGAGTCTTAACAGGTTAAAACATCAAAAAGGATTCAAAAAGGAGCAAAAGAGCCTCAAACCATGATCCATGCAAGTTTCCAAGTCAAGAGCATCATTATAACTCCATTTGTCCGATTCTCGTATTCGGACAGAACCGGAGCATCCGGAAGTTGACCGCGGCAAGGGGTCTTCCCGACGTCCAAAAATCATGATCTTGGTCTTGATGGATAGATATTTGAGTTATGCATCACGACGAAGTGGAATCAAGCCATTTGGATCAACCATCAAGGAGAAATCCATTTTATACCGAGACGTGTCCGTATAGCGACAAGATGAAGCCCGTGGAGGATCTCGCGTGTCTAAAGGCCCAGGATACCGCGGCATGGACTTTGGCTCGCTTGGGAAGAGGCTTAGCTATTATTTGGAGGTTTCCTTGGCCTTATCTCGGCCCATACACGTCGCAAAAGATTGACTCCAGCTCATCGGAAAGTTTCCTTTTCCGGCACCACGAAGACCTAAGCGATTCCTTACCTATATATACAAGTTTTTAGCCTCAGAGAAAAAGAGAGAAGGGTTTTGGCCGTCAAGAAGAACCAGAGAGAGAGCTGCGCAGTCCAAGGGAGGAGAAAGGAGGCGCCGCTCAAGACCCTAGCTCACATAAAACCTTGTTCTTCCATCTTCTTTGCTTTGTTACCTTTGTACTCGAGATTTCAAGTTATCAAAGGAGACCCGACTTGTTTCTTCAATAGAGAAGCTTTTCTATTCCCTTTATCTCTTACTTGTGCTTATGATTATGCTTTCAATCATGCTTTGCTTGCTTGTTTGCGCCATGGCCGAGTAGATCTCTCGGTTAGGCCGAGGGAGATCGATGGGCTCATGATATGATTTGACTTATATGATTGCATAAACCGGGATTTCACCATTTGGACCTTCATCTTTACTTGTTCATAATGCTTGTTGTTAGGAAAGCGCGCCTAAACAACTTGATTCTAGGTTGATACACTCTCCAAAAGCTTGTTGTATTGCCGAAACTAGTATTTGATGAGCTAAGTGTCTTAGGCTTCCAAAAGTCGACCTAAGGAATTTAGTGAGCAATCACGACTTGAACACTAGTTAATGCATGCTTATAACTTGTAATAACCATCGAAAGTTGAGTCTATTAGGTTGTTTAAGCATAGTAGCCGGAGCCACGAAAGTGGAAAGGTTATACCGTAGTGTTGTGAGTTCAAGGCGGTTTATAACTTATCCCATGCAATCTTGTCATTTCATTGAAAGTTTCCATTGATCATCCTTTGCCTAACATCTTTCCCATCTTGTTTACAACCTCTTTACTTACTTGCATTGTTTTCCTTTCGTTTTAGGATCACCCCACACTCATATCTTTGTTCTAGCTACTTATCACTCAACATAAACTTGAAACGAAATCTCTCTTCCTTGTGTTCGACCCCGACTTACCACGGCTGTGCACTTGCAGCTCTACCAAGTTGGGTTATAAATTGTATTAGTTTGAAGCATAAAACCCAACGCATCAGCCTATAACAACAGTTTTCAGTCTAGTATTGGCATGGCTCCATTTAAGGCTTTGTATGGGAGGCCATGCAGGACACCATTATGCTGGACCCAAGTGGGGGAGCGCAGCATGTTTGGAGCTACTTTTGTTCAGGAGACGACGGAGAAGATCCGTGTCTTAAGGTTGAACATGAAGGAGGCTCAGGATAGACAGAGGAGTTACGCAGATAGGCGGCGACGTGAGCTTGAGGGGCCCTAACAGGTCCATAGCAGAGAACAAGCTCAGTCCGCGTTTTATGGGCCCGTTTCTAGTGGTGGAGCGAGTTGGGCCAGTGGCTTATCGGTTGGAGTTACCACCGATTATGAGCGCCTTTCACAAGGTGTTTCATGTTTCTATGTTGAGGAGGTGTTTGCATCCTTCAGAGGAGTTAGTGGCTGAGATTCCAGAGGATCTTCAGCCAGATATGACAGTTCCGGCAGTTCCTGTGATGATTCTTGAGAGGAGAGTCAAGGTTCTGCGGAACAAGAGGGTGCCATTGTTGAGAGTCTTGTGGGACTGTAGTGGCACAGAGGAGCAGACTTGGGAGCCAGAGGCAAAGATGAAGCTGAAGTTCGGAAAGTGGTTCGACAAGCAGGCTGAGGAGTGAGCTTCTTCATCTTTGTGGTTCTAGTCTTGTTTTCGGTTTTGGTGTTGTTGGTTTGGATTTATGTATTTTCGTTTTCATTGTACGATATACATTTTTGGAGTTATATGAGATAGAGTTTTTGCCTCATATGTTGGTTTCGTGTTTCAATGTTACAAGTTTCTTTGGTCGGTGGGGTCATTGAAAATTTTTGGTCACATGATTATACGCGTTTCAGAATTATTACTCGATACATCTAGAGACGGTGGGTCTTTAGAGTAGACGGTGGGTCTACATTTGGGACGGTGGGTGCCCGGCAGACTTATATTTGGGGGTCGCTACCTCAGTATAAGTGGTTTTTCGTGACGGTGGGTCACGGTTTGGTTTTGGTGACGGTGGGTCACGGTTTGGATATTGTGACGGTGGGTCGCAGTATGGATATTGTGACGGTGGGTCACGGTATTGAGGAGTAATAATGTCTTGAAACATGCGTATAACATAGGACTAAAATGTGAGTTTTTGAGGCTTTGGAGAGACGTTTGTGTTGGGATTCGAGGACGAATCCAGTTTAGTGGGGGAGAATTGTAACATCCGTGAACCAGAAAGTTGTTTTGGAAGTGGTATCGGACGATGTTAGGGGTTCGGGAGTAGATTACATATGCTCATTGAGTTGTGAATTGAGGATTGATTGTACATGTTCTTGTTTGATTGTTGTGCAGTCGGTCTAAGGTTCGATCATCGCGATGAAAATGTGTAAAAAGCTCTTGAGTACCTAGTGTCGATCGACACCTAAGGGGTGTGTCGATCGACACCTAAGGGGTGTGTCGATCGACACCGGTTATCAGGTTCGATTCCGGTTTAAGTCGATTGCGCGTTTGATTTGTGGTTGGTCTGGTTTTGGTCGATGGGTGTCGACAGACACCAAGGAAGGGTGTCGATCGACACCGGTTATTGAGAAATCGACCGGTTTGATTTAAGTCGGCTGGTTTTGTTCCGGTTAAGGGTTTGGAAGCCCTAGGTCGCGAATAAAAGCCTGTGGCCGCGTGAGAAGGCTCACTTTTCGAGACAGACACTTTTCAGAGGCGATTTTGGAGTTTTGTGGAGTTTGGAGGCTTGATCTGAGGCTTTGGGTTGCTGTTCATCTTCTATTCCTTCCTTTCAATCCGTTTCAAGGTGAGTGCGTGACTGTAGGTCCATTAATCATTGGAGATTGTTTGGTTTTGAGATTATTGTTGAGTTTTTCGAGTTGTTCTTGAGCTATGGTTGAGTTATATTGCTGTTTGATCGATGTGGGGGTTGAATCCTACAATTTGGATGTTTTATGCGCTGTTTTGTAGCTTTTGGTGTATGGGCGTCGAGCTGGTGTCGACCGACACTCGTTGGGTGTCGATCGACACTCAGAAGGCTAGCGTCGATCGACACTCTTGAGGTGTCGGTCGACACTAGACTGGGATGTCAGGAAACGTGGGTTTTTCCTGACTTGGAGGTTTCTGTTGTTGATTATTGTTCTTGTTGTTGATTATTGTGAAGTATTGTCTAGTGTTTGACGTACTTGGCCTGTAGGCAGGACGATCCACTCACTAAGTATTTATGATAATACTTACGCATCTTTATTCCAATGTGATGCAGGTAACGGCAATGTTCTTCCGCGGAAAGAGACCGAGAGAAGAGGATGATGAGGCTAGGAATTTGATATTGCTTATCTTGTTGTGGCTGACAATGAATTCGTTTTTAGGGTGTTAGTTTTATTTTAACAATGTAGCAAATCTGGTGTTTAGGTTGCTATAATTTATTATTGGTTTTTATTGGTTATTGGTTTATTTATTGAACGGTTTATTTATGATTTAATATTATTGATTTCTTTCGAGAATTTCCGCATTGATAATTAAATAAATAAAAAAGGCTTGGTTGTTTCAAGATTATACTTAGTTTACTTATTTTTTATTTTTAAGAGTGATGATATTCTATTTTTTTATTTTTCAGTATTTTTTATACAAATCGTAAAATATTAAATTATATACTCCACATATAAGCGGGACATAATCTAGTTACATGTAAGATTCAACCTTTTTTGTGGGCAACACATTATCATTCAATTTATTAGTTTTATATATTTTGGAATCTATGTTGTACATTTATTATCATTTTTTTCACTTTTTGTGGCAACTCAGTTATCTTTCAATCAATTAATTTTATTATTTGGAAATCTAAGTTACATATTTATCATTCATTATTCAAACTTATTTTTGTGGGAAAGACATTTATGTTGCAATCTATTTTTTAATTTATTAAATTGCATCACTAAATATTAACAATCACATTGATTTACATTGCAGGAGTGATGGTTTGTCTTTTTATCGATAAACTAGAATTTTGATTACTACTAGGGGTTTTTCCGCGCTACGCGCGGTTTGTTTAAATAAATGTCTTGTTATAATTTTTGCTATATTAATCTGCTAATTTGAAATTAATACTTCAAATGCAAATTTTTGAATTATAATACATTTTAATGTTATTTTAAAAATTAAAAATTATGTAAAATGGTGACTCAATCTTAGAATTTGATTGAGTTGAAGGTAATAAACTATTAGCTAAGCCAAAATTTGAAATATATGTTTAAATTATTTTCTCCAACTACCTTTCAAAATAATTTTGCTTTTTGTTAGTTGATTCTGTTTATGATTTATCTATTTTAATTTTTAGTTTTTTAGTATGATCTTGTTCTTTTAGTGCTTTTCACACTTGTCATGCATAAAAAGATAATTAGAGTATTTTCAAATAAATCATTACTTGAGAATTTCAACCCAAAAGAAAATTATTATCATTTTAAACTACTTTTAATCTCCTTTTAGACACACCAATATGCTCTAATTTCACTTTTTAATTTATCTTGATTATCATGTTAGTGTCTTTGTTACATACTTACATGTAGGTTTTATTTTTCCAGTAATATTGACACTTACAATGTGTAAAATTTTATTTATGCAGTGAATAAATTCTTCGTCTCTCTCTTATATAACTGGTAAACAGTGCTTAATTTTGTATGTTGGGTTTTTAACTCATATCAAAACACAGCTTTTTCTGTCCTTGGTTCTCTAGAAATTTTGCGCTTAACTTATTTACTGTACATTCGAATTTTTTTTAGCGGGGAAACAAAAAATTTTATGATGAGTTTTTGTTTGTGGAATTGTTGTAATGTTAAACATCCACCAAGAGATAAAGCGGTGATACTGTTTTTCACTTTCTAATTTAATTACACATAGTTCATAAATTTTTCTATTTTGTATGTGTTTTGTTGGTGAAAGATACAATTATTTGTTGAGTGAATGAAATGTTCATCCTTAATTGATTTAATAACGATACATCAAACATTAAAATGCACATGTTGTTTGATAAAGAAGGGGTAATGTAAAAAACTGGCAAAAAGAGCCCACACAAAAGTATTCTCCAAGTATACAGTGATCACATTTCATGTACACATACATTTACACAGCCTCTTCTCTCTTTTATTTCAATTTTAAAAGGCTAATACCCTTCTTCGGAGGAGAAGAACATGCTGATTCCTCTGGAGGGTATCTAAAGTGTGGGATTTTTAGATGAACCTGACCTTGAGAGCCTTGAACCCACTTGTGGCCGTAAAGACTCCAGCTGCTTTCCCAACACGAATATGGTTTCTTGACACTCTGCTAACTTCTATGCTGCTGATGCTAAATCTCTCTCCTGTACAATATTTTCATGTTAGTTATCTTTTTGGTTTCCTCTCTTTCTCTTTTACTCAAAGCTCCAAGGTTGTAAGGATTCAAGAATCAATGCGTGTAGAGTCTATAGATGTGTATGGACCTAAACTGATTGCATGTAGTATTGTGAACAATGGACATTGAATAAGAGGAGGATTATGAGCGATACTTGGATCAAGAATCTAGAACTATGAATTGAAATGCAGAAAAACAGTCAAGATTACATCAGAAGTGCTGAAATATTAGAAGGATAAACATGATTAGCACTGAAAGAAGAATTTGAAAAGCATTGCGGAAACATTACCTGTTTGGTCGTGATATCACCTTCTTCCTCATCTTCAGCAACCAAAGCAGTGTCTTTGTTTCTAGGATAAAACGTAAAAAGTAAGTAAAAATCCAGGCTACTTAACACTAATGTGGATCATTAAATGGGAACAATAAAGCTCTACTCACCGTTGAATATGTTCTTCCGAGCTCATGACACCTGACAATGGCTTCTTGGTGGCTGCGTTTTTCATCTACAAGCTCATTTTCCAAATTCCGTACATTTTCCTTAAGCTGGTTCACATCGATCTCCAAATCAGCTGCACGTGTTTCAAGTGATCTATATAACTCAGCCATACATCTGAGCTGTGTATCCGCCAAGCTGTTTGACCTCTGAGCAGAAGCCAATTGTGATCTAATGTCAGCGAAAAACTACTCAGATTCTTGTAACTGAAATTTTAGCCCCTCAATATCCACTGCCAACTTTTCTTTCTCTGATTTCAGTTCTTCTATTTCCTGTAGTTTGGAGTCTGATTCGTACTCCATAACTCTGTTTTCATCACTTAGGACCTCTGGCTCGTTGTGGACACATCCATTTAAGATTATAAGCCAAACATGTAAGATTTAGTTATAACTTCATTTTGGCTAAAATATGTTATAAGAGGCTAACTTAACCCGATAACAAAATTCTTTCTCCGAAAGATGCGAGCACAAATGAAAAGAAATGATGCAGCTATGTAACTGTGATTTCGAAGAACAACGCATAATAAAACCATTCTTTTGGAAAAGTTAAAAGTTGATATTTGCAAGGACCCATCCAGGATCTCAGGAAATTATTATTTTCTATATCCTCTTATTAGAATGCATAAAGGAGCTACAAACAAAAAAAGTCTAGGGAAACAAATATAAGCTACCTCCCAATTGAAGAGCCCACCAGCAGCTTTATGCTCACGCATGGATTTCTTCTCCATACTATTTTCAGAATCATGAACAGCTTCTAGCTTGGCTAAACTCGTAAGGAAAGTCCATGTATCAGAAAGCCCTTGGTCGTAACCTTGAAGGATATCAAAACCATAGTTGCACCTGAAAAATAAGGGAAGAGATAAGGAAAAAGAAGAAGAAAAATTGAAAATAGGCAGACATCAAAAATAATCAGAAAATTGTTGATGATCTCTACTGTGACTGTGAGGCGGTGAACTTCGCCGGAGCTCTTCTTGTTCGGCTCTTTTGTTGAATAATCTGGCAAAAGTTATGCAGAGAGTTACAGAACACGTTAAAGAAATCTTGATGGTTGTTTGTGTCATATATATATAGAAAGAGCTTTACCGTCTCTGGAACTGAAGGTTCTTCTGGCTCCGACTTTGAGCTTTTGCTGATACTGTCATCAGGGTAGAATATATAGCCATGTACCACGTTTGATCCGCACTTGTGAGATCCTTCTGACATGAAACTCTTTGTAAGTCGACCCAAGAATGATGACTGCAAAAGAATCATGGCATGTGTAAGTTGGAAACCCTTGTCCTGTCTTTAACTAAAGTCTTAAAGAGTGATCTACGAACTGTATTGGTTCGTGAAATTAACCGAAGAAGGCTTATACCTTGGATGCAGTGAGGGTTTTTTTTATTTCCATGAGCGCTTTCTCTTTGCACACAATTGAAACAGAAAAGGTTATAAGCAATAGAACCAATTGATTGTACTGCAAATTTTTATAAATGGAGAAACTTGAATGGTATCTGACATGAAGGTTTTGCTTGCTTTTGGATCTCAGGCTTCCTAAAAGTTTTCCTCTCCGACTGTTGTTGAGGACTTGTTATTTAGCTCCTGTTCAAAACAACAATGATAAAGCAGCCATTTTTGTTGATTGCTGCTGAAACAACCGACATTTTTTTTTTTTAACAACTTAAACAATTCTAGCGGAAGTCTTAAAAATCTTTAAATAAATAAATCAATCAATTCAACAATGATCAACGGAAGCAAATAACAAAAGCAAATAGGCCTAACAACTTAGATGAATTCAAATAAAACAATAAATCCTATCATCCTCTCATTCGGGCTCGATTCCACGTTCACACTTTACTTTTACCTGCATCACTTTACTTTTCCACGATCATTCTGTCTACAGGCCATTTACGCAATTTCTAGACCATTTTAAGTCTTTTAAATATTTTCCACAATTATTAAATAATTTTCCACATCGATAAACCACATTAATAATTCTCATAATTATTAAAATACTTCCTCATAAACATTATATAATTCTCATAATTAAATAAATAGTTTTTATCACTTAAATCATTTACCACAACTATTAAATAATTTTCCACAAATTATTAACATCACTTCCACAATATAATCCATCAATTAATTATTTAAACCACCATTAAATAATTAATGACACTTACGATAATTATCCCAATTATTAAATATTTTCTCACACTTAAATCACATTCAAATAATTATTAAATAATTCTCAAAATTAAATAATAATATTAATTAATTATTAATTCGAAAATAATTAATTAAACCAATTAAATAACCACTTACTTCAATTAAACCATTTAAATCGATTTTAACCAATTAATTTACTCATACCGGATTTACCCAATATTTCCAATTTCAATTCGATTTAAACCGGAATACCTGACCGAACCAGACTGGTGTCGATCGACACCATCACTTGGTGTCGATCGACACTCGTTCGACAGAGCGATTCCGAGTTCGATTCAACAACAACACAAACACAGAAAATCAAGGTAATTCAACACAGATACGAATCAAACACACAATCATCACGAAATCATCACATAAACTCATCAAAACTCAAGAACACACCAAATCAACAATCAACAATTGCCCATCTAGAAACTACGGACCTACAATCACGCACTCACCTCGACAACGGATTGAAAAGGGGAAAACGAGAAAACGATGAACAGTAATCCCGATGAACAGTATGTGATGAACAGTAACTCCGACGATGAACAGTAACTCCGGATGAACAGTACTCTGTGATGAACAGTATGCGGCGATGAACAGTATGCGGCGATGTACAGTACTTCGTGATGAACAGTGCGCGGCTGCCTTCTATTTATTCACGAAACTTAGGGCTTTTACACAAAACCAGTCCAAACCGGACAATTGAAATCAAACCGAAATAAATTATCTTAACCGGTGTCGATCGACACCAATCCGTGGTGTCGCTCGACACCACACAAAAATTCTAAATCTTTGGTTTACGGATATTACAATTCTCCCCCACTAAACTGGATTCGACCTCGAATCCCAACACAACACGTCTACCAAAGACGACAAACCGGCCCTCAACTGGCCCACCACAAGAGATCATCACTAAACCGGATTCAACCTCGAACCCTAACACAACACGTCTACCCAAGACGTCAAACCCGGCCCAAACTGGCCGAAACACAACAGATCCTCAACTGATCTCGGAGACTCACATCTAATCATATGTTATATACGCGTTTCCAGACATTCATTACTCTTATCTCAAAACCCAAACCACTTATATTGGAGCCACATCGTTCAAATAAGTCTGCCAGAGAACCAACGTCTCCACACAACAAAGATGCAAGAGACCCACCCGTCTCTCTCAAGAGATCCATCCGTCTCTTGATACTCACTTCGTGATTCGTCAGCCACAAGTAAGCAGCACCCTTATACCAAGTAACACACTCGTATAAGTCTGCAAGCCCTTACCATGGGGTAGCTAATCCCAGGTAATGCCGCCAGAGATCGCAATCTCCCTACTTATATTGAGGTTGTTAACCCCATATAAGTCTGGAAAAAGAAACTGTGGCCCCTTATCCGCAGATAAGTCCGCCACCTGTAGCCCCATACCGGCAGGTAAGTCCGCTACCACCCATACTGAGACACCACACTCAAATAGGTCTGCAGGAGAATACAATCTCCTAAACGTAAGAGTAATAAATCTGAAACGCCTATAACATATCCGACTAGAACTGTCTCACGACCAAACTGGTCACAACTCAACTCAAACTAACCAGAGCGTTTGTTTACGCATGTTACGACAGTGATGCTTAGCCTCTAGACTGACCGCACAACAATCAAACAAGAACATGCACAGCCGATCAGAGATTAACAACATGCTTAACATGTGCAAACTACACATTGGTATTACTCAACAAAACTCGAAGCACACGATATTCCCTAACCCGGAATACCTCCAACACACGACCACAAAAGGCCAACACAACCCGTAACATCCGAAACTCAGATTTATAAGGAAAACTCCATCTTATAAATCTCCAACTATGTATTTCATACAACGAACGAACATACATACACCGCTCAACAAAGTACCCAACCGACTCATACAGAACCATAAGGATGAGAAACTCACTCTACGACTTTCTTGTTGAACCACTTCCTGAACTTCAGCTCTATCTTTGCTTAGAGCCTCCCAAATTTTTATCCTCTGTACCGCTACTGTCTCGCAAGACTCTCACAACGGCACTCTCTAGTTCCGCAGAACCTCGATTCTCCTCTTGAGAATCCTCACATAATGCCAACACGGGCCAAATATTCCCCAGGAAACTTAGCCACTAACTCTTCTGAAGGATTAAGATATTTTCTCAACATCCCTACGTGAAACATCTCACGAAAAGCACTCATAAACACAAGTAGCTCCATAAATGTTGCGCTCCCCCACTTGGGTCCAGCATACTAGTGTCCTACAAGACAACACTCACCTGAAAAAAATTGTTGCTGTAAGCAACTCGACCAACTCGAATGGTCCGCCCAGAGGCCACCCTGAACTAATACACACGTCTTACAAAGACTACAAAACCCGACCTCGCAAGGCCACAACACTGGAATCATCACTGATCCCCGAGAGTCTCATTCAATCCTAAGTTATACGCACCACTCAAGACATTTTTCTCTTAACTCATTACCCAAACACTTATATTGGGGCCCAAGCCTCCCAAATAAGTCTAAATCGAAGCCACTTATATTGGAGCCACGGCGTCCAAACAAGTCGGTATCTACCCAAACTGGGGCCACGGCCTCCCAGATGGGCCTACCATCGCCTATACCGAAGCCACGGCACTCGGATAAGCCACTCACACTGAAGCCACGGCACTCAGGTAAGTCTGCTAGAGAACACATCAATCCAGCAATCCAATAAAATTGCAGGACCGCAGCCCTTAGAGAAAAATTCTTAAATGTCTATAACAATAAAATTGAATCGTCTCAACTCCTCATTCCTCGGGTACACCAACCCGACCACTCACAAAAACGTCCATTCGATGAGACCAAAAACTCGGCGTCAACTACTCACGATTGCATTAAACAGACTATGCTCACTCTGCTAAGCCATTCTGATTTTACTAAGCAACAATCTGCACAACTAGCTCTAAGCCCCAAGGCTTCTCAAAACTTTCCTCGCACTTATGCGAGTACACAAACGGAACATCCTTGCCCGTTGGCTTGTCATTGGCTGCGACAACTCGCAAAACCCCTTAACAAAACTCCAGTAGTACTTTGCTACACCCGGAAACCTCTGATCCCGGAAGCACTACTCGACTTAAGCGTAAACCGTGAAAGCTTCAAACTTTGCCAGATCTACAGGAAACACCCTCTGCAGAACTCATGATTCAGAAAACCAATTGTCGCTGCCAGAAACTGCACTTGCTCCACTTAGCATACAGCTTCTGCTCCCGCAGCATTTCCAAAACCAAACTCTAATGAGCCTCATGCTCCCCGAAACTCTTCGAGCTCCTGAAAAACTCAGATATCCTCGATATCCTCGGAATTCCTCTATAGTCACCTCACCACTGAACTCCAAAAACGATCGTCGCCAAAAGCCTCGTAGCTTGCTCTAACATTTGCTCAGCCTGCATAGCCGAGACATAAAACTTTCGAAAGTCGGTTTTACTCCCTGGGACACCAATCTCCTTGCATCCCACTCAAACACGGCCGTAAGTAGCCAGGAACCCTCCACCGGTCCCCTAGACTAAACCCGAAAGCTTACCAGCGTTACTCCGATTGCCGCTACACTTGGCACGCTCCGGAGTAATGAAACAACCCGATGATTCATAACTCAATAACATGTGGCACTCACAACCGCCCCTAACAAGGTCCTTATACAAAACACATGCGTCGAGAACCCCACAACTCCATCACCGGCAAAATAACGAGACAACTACCACGACAATGATGACTAACGGACTTACGAAGTCCGAATCAAAGATTTACCTGTAATCTGTCCAGACTGACTAGCCGGACCAACCCCCACCAAAGGATACACCCGCGGTGCCGCTCCTAACTGAGCCACTGGCTGAACCGCTGCTACCGCCATCACAACCACACAAGATGCGCTGTGTTTTCCACAGCACCACAACCACTACGACCCATCTGGCCGCCTAAAGAACATATGCACTGAGTCATGATGCTCAACCAAGGTCCCTGCAAGAACCTCTACACTAAACCGCTCGTCCTCCAAAGCACGTCACGTATGAAGCACGAGTCTTCTGAACTCCGCGTCATATTCCCGCACTGAACTCTCTCGCTATGAGACAGTGCCATAAACCTCAACTGAAGGCGATCTTGCGCCTCCTGAGGGAAAACACTTGGCGTTGAACTCCACTAGGAATTCGCCCCAAGTCTACACTGCCCTCCGAGCCTCAATAGCTCTCCACCATAAAACGTGCATCTCCACCAAGATAATGCACCGTCAACTCCACCTAATACACCTCAGGATATCTGATCGACCGGAAAAACCGCTCCAGTCTCAAACGCCACTCAACGGCCTCCCCAGGCCCAACTCTGCCCTCGCAAAAAGGCGTAACACACATCTGCATCTATCCCATCAACTGATGGTGGCTGGGTTTAGCTTCAAGTTTTAATATTTATAACCCAACCAAAATGAGCTGCAAGTGCACAGCTGTGTTGTAGTCGGGGTCGAACACAAGGAGGGTGTGATCTCGCTTCAAACTTGTGGTGATTGATGAGTAGCTAGAACGGAAAATATGTTGTTGTGGTGAACCTAAAATGAAAGGAAACAAAAGCAAATAAGTAAATGAGAGTTGTAAGCAATTTGAAACAAATGTTAGGCAAAGGATAATCATATGGATCATGTGATGGAAAGATAGTTGCATTGGGATGTAGTTTAAAACCGCCTTGAACATGAATCACTAGTGTATGGTTTTCCCACTTTCGTGGCTCCAACCACTATGTTTAAAACAACCTAATGTACTCAGCTTTCGTTGGCCATTAGTGTTGCAGACATGCATAAAAGATGAGCAAGATTCAATTGTTCACAATGGTCCATGACTCAGCTTTCGTTGGTCATGACCCATTGCTCACCAAATACTAGATTCGAGAGCTAGATGCAACACTGTCGTGGTTCTACCTCTCTAAGATCAGACCACTAGATGTACGGTAAAGTAGTCATGCATTAGGTTCAAGTAAAGGTGAAGATCCATAAGTTAAAATCCCATTTAAAGCGCAACTCAATCAAACCATCACAGCCACCATAGATCTGCTCGGCCTAACCGAGAGATCTACTCGGCCATGATGCAAACAAGCAAGCAAAGCATGATTGAAAGCATAATCATAAGCATAAGCAAGAGGTAAAGGGAATAGAAAAGCTTCTCTGTTGAAGAACAAGTCGAAATCTCCCTTTATAACTTGAAATCTCGAGTACAATAGAAAAGGAAAAGATGAAAAGAACAAGAACAAGGTTTTTGTGCAAGAGCAAGACTTGAGTGGCGCCTCCTTCTCCTCCTCCTAGATGGCGAGCTTCTAGGGATTCTCTCTCTCTGACGGCCACTCTCCTCTGCACGAGACACCCTTTTCGTGAGGCTAAAATCTTGTATTTATAGGGTAGAAGTCGCTAGGTTTATGATGAGCTGAAAAAGGAAACTTTCCGGTTAACCGGCATTGATGATTTGCGACGTGATTGGACCGGGTTCAGGACAACTAAACCACCAGAAATAGGCTAGGCCTATGTTAAGTCGAGACAGGGTCCATGCCGCGGAATCCCGGGCCGTTTGTGGCACCAAGTCTCCATGGGCTTCATTTCCTCGCCTGGCGGACATGTCTTGGCAGAAAACGAGTTTCTCCCTGATGGTTGATCCAAATGGCTTGAATCCACTTCGCCGTGATGATTGACTCAATTATCTATCCAGAAAGACCAAGATCATGATTTTTGGACGTCGGGAAGACCCCTTGCCGCGGTTATCTTTCGGATGCTCCGGTTCTGTCCAAATGCGAGAATCGGACAAATGGAGTTATATTGATGCTCTTGACTTGGAAACTTGCATGGATCATGGTTTGAGGCTCTTTTGCTCCTTTTTGAATCCTTTTTGATGTTTTAACCTGTTAAGACTCCAAAACCAACAAATACAAGAAAACTACCTCCAAAGGCATAAAACCTTATTGAAAACACTTAAAAACATAGATAAATACTAAGTAAAATCATGCAAAATATGGATATATCATCAACTCGAGATAAGACGGACTCTCACCAACTGCAGCCTCCTGCTGCCCAACAACCGCAGCACCATGCTGCGCCCCGGCCACCGGAGGTACGCCCGAAGCCTGCTCTGGAACCGCTGACGGAACCCGTGCCAACAACTGCGTCAGTAACCCCACAACACGGTCACCATGACCCTGAGCTGGAGCCGTACCCCCTACCTGGGCCGCCCCAACTCACGTGCCTCTACCGGCACCCAAACTGGCCTCACTCGCCACACTCACTCAATGAGCCACTCACTAAATAAATAGTTTTTATCACTTAAATCATTTACCACAACTATTAAATAATTTTCCACAAATTATTAACATCACTTCCACAATATAATCCATCAATTAATTATTTAAACCACCATTAAATAATTAATGACACTTACGATAATTATCCCAATTATTAAATATTTTCTCACACTTAAATCACATTCAAATAATTATTAAATAATTCTCAAAATTAAATAATAATATTAATTAATTATTAATTCAAAAATAATTAATTAAACCAATTAAATAACCACTTACTTCAATTAAACAATTTAAATCGATTTTAACCAATTAATTTACTCATACCGGATTTAACCAACATTTTCAATTTCAATTCGATTTAAACCGGAATACCTGACCGAACCAGACTGGTGTCGATCGACACCATCACTCGTTCGACAGAGCGATTCCGAGTTCGATTCAACAACAACGCAAACACAGAAAATCAAGGTAATTCAACACAGATACGAATCAAACACACAATCATCACGAAATCATCACATAAACTCATCAAAACTCAAGAACACACCAAATCAACAATCAACAATTGCCCATCTAGAAACTACGGACAGTCACGCACTTACCTCGACAACGGATTGAAAAGGGGAAAACGAGAAAACATTTAACAGTAATCCCGATGAACAGTAACTCCGGTGATGAATAGTAACTCTGTGATGAACAGTGCTCTGCGATGAACAGTATGCTGCGATGAACAGTACTTCGTGATGAACAGTGCGCGGCTGCCTTCTATTTATTCACGAAACTTAGGGCTTTTACACAAAACCAGTCCAAACCGGACAATTGAAATCAAACCGAAATCAATTTTCTTAACCGGTGTCGATCGACACCAATCCGTGGTGTCGAGCCGACACCACACAAAAATTATAAATCTTTGGTTTACGGATGTTACAGCTGCGATTTGACAACCTGAAAGAAAAATTGTTAGGAAACATGAACAGAGAAGATTCTCTCTTCTATAACAGACTTAACAGTCCCTCATAAAATATCTGCAATCCAAACAAAGACCATCACCAAAATCTACCAATATTTGTTAATTAAAAGGCGAACGTTAAGCTTTACCTTTTAGGAGAAAATCTCGTTGCCATTGCTTCCACTCTTCAGGTAATCAATCTCTAATATATCAATCACACTCTCTTCGGTCGGACGTCCATGCAAGTGTTAGATTCTTAGGGAATTAAAGACATATCTTCATCCGCCAGCACCACTGCAGATGCGTGTCGCACAACGATGGAGATTGAATTTCTCAAAGGCATCGATCTGAGTACATTGATTCGCTTGTCGTTGCTTCCTGAAGCTGCTTAATTTTTCCTTGCTAATGCAATTAATTCTAGATGAAGTAAACCTGGATTCGAGAGGAATTTGAGAGGGTTTCAGAGCCAAATGGAGAGGAGGCTGTAGGTAGGGTTGTCGATTGCCGATAGAGGATGAAACGGGGGAATCGGGAAGATATGCTAGCTTGAGAAATTGATCATAATAGTGCTATTATATATAAGGGAAGGTGAAGAGAAAAAGAAATGATAACCTACGAAGACGAAGACGAAAAGCCAGAAATGGAAGAAGATCCAATCTTCCAAATCGTCATATCCTTTATTCTTGCTGATTCCTGACTGATGTTGATGTGGCAGATGGAGATGAGCTATACAGAAGCTGCGGTGGACAGTGGAAGGTCATGAATATGAAGGGAGTGGGAGTGGCCAATAGAGTCGTTGAATTAAGAGGAATAAGTGGTCAATAAATATGTGTAAACGGTTACATTGGTTGATTTTCTTAGAGGTTTCAGAAGAGGAATCACCAAGAAGAAGCATGCATTTCTCCCTACTCGGAAGTTGTGGAAGAATTGGGCTGTAGTTTAATTTGGGCCTTTTTTCTCACATATGCATATGTTTAATCGATTATTTTTGGGAAAGGAAAACATATTTAATTTTAATTTGCTTCGCCACGTGGCATCTCGAGGAAGATTTGTAAAAAGCTGAGGTAAACACTGTGAGAGAACACGAGCCCCAAATAGCCACTTTTATTAGTGTAGATTATATTGTGATTCTAGTTTCTCACGGAAAGACAGTCACAACTACTTTCGAGACATCACATCTGGTAAGTCCCTTACGAATCTACTCGGGAAGGACACCAGATAAGTTATCGGGGAAATTGTAGTGTACTGGACAATCGTAATGGATTGTTGAGGAAAATCGAATTACCAGTTTTCGATGGGACTTATCCCTTCCTTTGGATTTCGCAAGCAGAAAGGTTCTTCCGATTAGAACAATATAAGAATGTCGGAGAGATTGAATTTCATTTCGTCAAGTCTAGAAGGTATGGCTCTCAAATGGTACAACGATGAAATGGCCAGAGATGAATTCACAGACTGGTGTGAGTTTAAGAGAAGATTAACTGCTCGATTTGGTACAGTTAAAACTCCTTTTCCATCAACAGAGCTTCTCAAACAAGAGTTTTACATATTTTAGATCTGTGTTTCTGTTACAAGCCTTCCAGAAAATACTCCAGAGGACCGCTGCTACATCAAACATCAAAATTGTGTATGCATTGTGCAGAAAGGTGCCAAGAAACTGTCTACTAATTCAGATCAAAGAGATTCTCCTACAAGCTCAACAATACTTGGAGACGATGGGTGTTACAAGAGGAATTATGGCAGCATCTCTTTCTTCTCAGCTTGAGTACAAGCTGTCTTCAAAACGGGGGAGTATTGATACGTATAGACTTGCAAGATGCTGAGCTGCCAAGGAAAGGCCTCGTTACTGCTGAGCTGGACGACTTTAGAAGAATAGGCTTTTCAATATATAGCGTATGCATTCTCTTCTTGTGGATTCATTCGGAAAATTGGTAAACAGAAACAGTTTGTTTGAGAACCTTTCTCTGCAACTTTGGTGATTAAGAAGAGGATTGTTCTTCCAGTCAATTGGGATATCGCTTGATTCAGAGAGTCTCTGTGTCAATCAATATTGTATCGTTTGTTAAGTGAAAAAAAGGAGTTTTTTGTTAACAAAAGTACTCGTAAAAATGGAGTTTTGATTTTGTTGTTAGATTGATGATCCTAGTAAATATAAAAGAGAGAGTGCACGGCGAGTAGGAGCTAGCTTCTTTTCCCAACGATCACAAAAAGTATTCTTCTTTTTTTGAGGCGTGATGAGAAAGCCAAAATTTTACTGGGTCTTTGCTTGCCTATGTGTCTCATCACCTCCCTCATCTTGTTTAACTTTTAACCACAGTTGAAAAACACCGTGAAAAGGAATCAGAGTAAGTACGATGACGTCAGCTGAGCTGTCTACCCTAATACTAGCTCTCCTTCCATAAATTTTAAAATGCGACAAAACAGGTTGATGAGGCAATATCTTCATTTTACAGGAGAACTAATTAAGCATGGAAGACGCTGACGTCAGTGATGCTTTTTGGGTGAAATTATAACCTGTCTTAAATTTACATCCACTGTTTATTTTCACAAATATTTTAAATGCGATGCGTCGTCTCCTTTATAATTTTGTACAACTTCTCTCTTTTTTCCGGCGATCACGATGCAACCCAAAAACCGTTTTCGCATGTTTATCTGTTTTTTCTTTTTGTGAAAATTTAAAAGTTTGCACCTTTCTTCAAACACCCCTTAAAAATTTCGTTATTGGCTCAAAGAAACTGTTTTTTTTTAGTAAAGATGATATAGAAGAAACCATGAAGGGTATTGTTCCGAGCGTGAGGATTGTGGTTAATTACAATGGCTTGAAGATCAATAGAGCGAGAGAGTATGTAGAAGCGACACACAACTCTCAAATTGATTATCCGGAAATTAGAAGAAATCATTTAGCGAAGATATATGAGCTAAGGGTTTTGGAAAATCGTCACCAGTTTGATGTTTTAACTTAACTTGGACGTTCAATCAGCTAATAGAAAAAAAGCTCAGATTGTAAAAACAAACGACTAAATTCCATAGAAAACGCAAAAGCGGGAGTCACACATAATTGTCTCAACTTAAACACACAAGAGTCTAATAGAAAGATAGATATGTGAAATGAAAACACAGTAGAGAGAGTAATTGATTACTCCTTGTTGGTGTTGGTGTTGGGACGAGGTTTAATGAGAATCTTGAGAATACCAAAGTTCACAGCAGCAGTGATGGAGTGGCTCAAAATATCAGGCGTAGAGGAAGAATCAGAAGCGTCGACGCTTCCCAGGTAAAGACGGCCACTTTCATCGTGCTCACCCACGTTCTTGATCTCAGCTTTGAATCTAACTTCAAACTCATTAGCAAGGATTTCGACATCATCACCATTACTAACACCTGGCATATCCACTGCCAAGAACAGACCTCCATCGGCTATTGATTCTCCAACGAATGCTCCTTTACGACCTCTCACCACAAACGGATGGTCCTCCACGCGTCTTCCAGACTTACCTGTCAGCAAAAACAGAGCATTCACAGTAAGTGGATATGCAAATTAAAGGTCTCTTTTTTTTGGGAGAGGAATATGGATTCGAACCTGTGAAAGGAGGCACAGTGAGAGTACACTTGTTCTCGTGGTCTTTCACCTTGACCCTTGAGACAATCATCCTCAAGACTCCATCTTTCATCTTGGCATCCACTCCTGTGATCTCGCAGCAGTCACAGCCCAGACCGGCGGTTCCAGAGTACTCGCGAACGCCTTGCTTCTCGTAGCCGTCGTTGAAAGTTACGCCGGAGAAAAACACAACCTTTTGCCTCACGGCGTCGACTCTGTGGTGGATGCCGTCGTCTGGAACACCGGGCAAGTCGACGCGCACATAGAGATTGTCGTTCTCCAGAACCTTCACTTCGATGAAACCCTTTGGACCCGATTTCTGGAACTGGTTGTTGGTTGCATAGAAACCCTCTGTTTCAGGACAGTGGAGAAAACAGAGATGGAAAAAAAAAAGGAAAAACGTAAGAAGGAGAAAGTTTAATGCTTTATCAGTCGCAAGAAGAAAAAAAGGCAGGCATACAGAGAACCGAAGAAGACACTATCAAAAGGACATTAAAGAGCTAACCGAGCTTATTTTTCAAGAAGGAAACTTTATTTTCCCAGATTATTCACAAAAATGCAAAACTTTGTTCAGAGTTCTTGTCAAACAAAATCTCTTAGCCATCTCTATGGAACAAAAGGCGCTTTTCTATGCAACTTTGGAGGAAAAGAAACAAAAAAAAAAAAAATTGTTTTGCAAAAAAAAATGATTTCGAGAAAAGATCAGAAGAAATCGATATCCATGGAAAATGGAAAAAAAAATAAAGAGACAGATTAAAGGGAGACTGAGGAGAAGTAAAGAGACCTCTATCGGAAGGAAGTGTCGAAATGTCGATGCATCTGAACCCACTCATCTCTCTTCTTTCTCTGTATTTTCTCTTTCTTTCTCTCTCTCTCTCTTTCGCGTAAAAAATGGAGTTTTGATTTTGTTGTTGATGAATTAATATAAACGAGGCTGGAGGTATGAACAATGTCCCTGACGTGCCACTACAGCTGGCTTCTTTTTACAAACGAATCATTTTTTTTTGGCAAAATTACAAACGAATCATAAAACTCTTCAAAATTACAAACGAATCATAAAACGAATCAGAGCTCTTTTAACCGTTGAGAGAAATCAATATTTTTGACTGGTCTTTCGTAGCTTTATGTCACTTTCGAAATGTTCTTACCTTTTTTATTTTATTTTTTTAACTGCCACTTTCTTTCACTTTTGAATTGTTACCTCAGATGCTGACGTCAGCGATACTCTTTCGTGTAAAACTGGGAAAATGTGACTATATGTGAGCTGTTAATCTTTTTTACTCCCTCTATTTAATTTTGACATGCAATACAATGGAATGTCTCCTTTTTTTTTTTAATTTTGGCACCAACTTCTCTGTTTCAAAGTTTTCTTTCAATCGTTTTTGATGTTTGTTTTAATGCTACTAGAAATGTAACATGCTTGTTTTAATGCTACTAGAAATGTAAAAATGTAACATGCGCTACGCTGGGGGAGTATTTATATATATATATATTTTTGTATTTCTAGTTTTATATTTTATTTTGAAAATAATTTACACCAATTTTATATTTTTTTGATTAACCTCTATACGTCAGTTTTATATGATATATCCAATATAAATCTAAGCTTTTGATTACCCGAAAAATTTTGATTAGCTTTTGATTACCCAAAAACTTTTGATTACTCGAAATTTTTTGATTAGCTTTTGATTACCCGAGAGCTTTTGATTAGCCGAAAACTTTTGATTAACTTTTGATTAACCAAGAGTTTCATTATCATCACAGAGTAAAACGATAACATTTCGTACTTACTTACCATCAAAATATGGCGTAAGGGTACTTGATAATAAGCTGCTAATGGCCCAACCTTCAGAAATCAAACACGATAATTTCAAGTTACAATATAAAGCCCAAGACTTTTGGTTTCTCAAATCTCCGACCAAATGAATACGGATACACAAATGCTTAAAACAGAACTTCTATAAACCAAATGAACACAAAGCTTCTAGAAACCAGATGAACCTAAAACCTGTTTCCACAGTTCATGAGCCCAGAGGGAGCCAATTCTTGATTGTCCCAGTTAAAATAATCAACAAATGTACAAGTCAGCATTTTCACAATCATTCAAACACATAAGAGTGTCAACAGAATAAGAAGAAAACTTATTACTTCTCTTGGGTTAAGGCTAATCATATCTCGTCTCCACTCTGAATTTTGCCACTCTGCTGAGCTGCTAACAAAGACCACATAGATAAATGAACTCAATCAGAAGATGCACTATAAACCAACTTAAAAATCACAGTTCATCCAAACTATCTAAAGTTATATAAGCAACAACTACGAACCCACAATCCTACAATTAAAAAGCTCAACACTTTAACACAGTTACATCTCCCAAACTAAGTAATAGTTTCAATCCAATCCAATCCAAACTCAGTAATAGTTTCAAAGCCGTATAGAGATTCAGGGCATACCAGAATCCAACAAACTTGCAGCGGGAGCATTTGTCGGTGGAAATTTACTCATAGACAGAGCAATCCTCCGTAACTTAATCAATTTTTGTCTTTTTTCTTGTGTTGCCGCTTCTCTCGATAGAAGTATATATACCTCTTGCTTCCATCTTCCTCTGTTTGCTTCCTTTGCTGAATCCTTTGTACTTCCTTCGGGATTAATAAAATCTAGTCTCTCATAGCCAACCAAACTGAGAAGCAAATCAAAACAATAATGAATCGTTAAGCTTATTTCACAATAGCTCAACTTTCAGCAAATCTCATTTAGAAGTGAATTGAAACTTTCCATCTCTGAATTAAGCTCACCTCTAATATCAATTCTAAAGAACCAAGATTTGCGGAAATAGCAGTTATACATAAGAAGAAGATTTGAACCAAAACAATTCGAGAAGCAAATAGCACCAAAACGAAACATACGATTTTAGCTGATTAGCATATCCAGGTTTAAGAAAAGGGATCTCAAAACCTTACCCGTTAACTGATCTGGACATAGCGGAGAAGCGAAGAAACCGCCGCCATTTTTAGGATCGTTAGGAGCCATCTCCCAGCCACGGATCGAAATCAGTAACACAACACTATGAGCTCCGCGAAATGAACAAATCGAGAAAGAGAGAGAAGCGTTTCATGGAAATTCCAACGAAGGGTTGGCTCTGAAGAATGACCAGGAGGTTTTGATTTCCTCGTCGAAGAAAAACTCAACTCTCGCGGGTAAAGAAGAGTGATCTAAACCGGGCGCTGGAAAATAAGGAATCATTTAAACTGGACCAAACACATGGCAAATTAACCAACACAAAAAGCTGACTGTGATTAATCGAAATATTTTGATTGGCTCCTTGTTTTTACTGACATGTCAGCTCGAAAAAGTTTTAAAAATCCTAGGTGTCATCACCTGGAGAGGCACAAGGGGTTTTGCTGTGTTGATTCAAAGTTTGTTCATTTTTGCTAAAACACCCTTATTTTACCTCGCTATAGGCTCAATGAAACGTTTTGATGACATTAATTAATCAATCAGACGATATACAAGAAATTTTAAGTTCACTAAACCAATTAAGATCAACAAAAACAGCTGCAACAAAGTCGACGCTTCCATAGAAGAAAAAAAGAAAAAAGGTGATAGAAAATGGTCAAGAGTCAAGACCATAAACCATAAACACCATTAACGAGAGGGATAAAGACAAGAAGATTGTTGTGAGGCTGATTCTGTTTTCAGGTTTGTGATTAGTTTAATCTAAACCGGAGGAACAAATAAGTTTTGTTTGGTTTGGTAACAACACCAAAGCTCATAAGGAAAAGGAAAGTGACGAAAAGAAGCTTGGGAAGAGGAAATAAGATTTCCTAGTCGCGATAGGAGTCTTAGGTTCTCTAGTATAAATACATGTCATTATCTTTTCTTTTCTCTTTGTATCGATCAAGCTCTTTCCTTGCTCATTGATTCTTAAAGCTTGGTTTAAGAGCTTTGTAAATAGTTTTCAAAGTTAGTG
The DNA here is from genome assembly GCA_026724425.1 of Erythrophleum ivorense. Classification (NCBI taxonomy): domain Eukaryota; kingdom Viridiplantae; phylum Streptophyta; class Magnoliopsida; order Fabales; family Fabaceae; genus Erythrophleum; species Erythrophleum ivorense. Next base: position 7,293,242 of record JAIUCV010000066.1, on the reverse strand, counting down.
AACTGCCGAATCGAATCGGCCTCAGAGTAGGTTCAATCATATCGATTGGATTGAGCTGGATAACGAATCTCTTGTGCCTTTGTTCTTGCTTTTACTTACAGTTCTTAGAGTAAAGTTAGTTGAAAGATTGTGAGGATTGTGAGTTCTGTTTCTAACAAAGTGGTATCAGAGCCAGGTTCATGGCTAAGGAACTCATGTCGAATGCTCGCATCGACCTCGAGCGATTCAACGAAGAAGGAGACTTCTCGATATGGAAGATTCGAATGTTGGCACACTTTGGAATGATAAGGATCAAACACATCTTGTTTGAGGATAATCTGGATAAGTTGGTTCCGTTGAGCAAAAGCGAAGAGAAGAAACCAGCTGCTGCTGGTGATGATGTTACAGCTGCTGCGTTACCGTCGGATCCTCTCACGAAGGTCGTACCGGATCCTATGAAGCACGACCAGAATGAAAGAGCTACGGGAATCATTATCGCGAACGTCGATAATCTTATTATGCTGAAGATTAAGCATTGCCAACAACAGCTGATATGTGGGCGTTGTTGGATCGCTTGTACACCGAGAGCTCTTTACCAAATCGGATTTATCTACAGCTGAAGTTCTACACGTTCAAGATGAAAGAAACGATGACTGTTGATCAAACGGTTGATGATTTCCTGAAGATCGTTGCTGAAATGGGAAATCTGGAGATTGAAGTTTCTGATGAGGTTCAAATAATTCTATTTTTGACGTCTCTCTCACCAGGTTTTGATCAGTTGAAGCATACCCTGAAGTACGTAAGAGAAACTCCAAAGCTTGAAGATGTTATCTCAGCTGCAAAATCAAAATAAAAATAGTTTCCTGAAGGTCAAAGGAGTGACAAGGGATCAGCTTTGTATTCTGAAGATAGAGGAAGATCCTCGACAAAAGGAAAGTCAGACAGGAATAGGAGCAGGTCGAATTCGAAAACTAGAATGACGTGATGGTTCTGTAAAAAAGGAGGGACACCTAAATAAAGACAGTTTTGCGAGGAAGAAGAAATTTCAGAATGAAGGTCAAGGAGAGGCTGGCGTGATCATTGAGAAACTTGTGTTCTCAGAAGCACTAAGTGTAGATGATCAGGATTCAAAGGAGCAATGGGTCATTGACTCTGGTTGTACCTATCACATGACATCAAGGAAGGATTGGTTCTCGGAGTTCAATGAGAATGCTAGCACAACAATTCTTCTTGGAGACAATCACACAGTTGAATCAAAAGGGTATGGATCCGTGATACTCAGAACTAATGGTGGCTCCATCAAAGTTCTGAATAATGTGAGGTATGTTCTAAATCTCATAAGGAATCTGATATCTACATGAACTCTAGATAAACTAGGTTATACTCATGAAGGTGGAGATGGTGTAGTCAGCTTCTTTAAGAATAAGAAGTAAGCTCTGCGTGGTATTCTTAAGAATGGCTTATATATCCTAGATGGCAGAACGACTAAGAGTGAGGCTTGCAATGGAGAATTGTCAAAGGATAAGACGGCATTATGAAATAGCAGACTAGGACATCTAAGTCTGAATAATATGAAGATCTTATCTGGAAAAGGCTTGTTGGAGAAGACTGACGTGAAAGATTTATCTTTCTGTGAACATTGTGTTATGGGAAAGTCTAAAAAGTTGAGCTTCAATGTTGGGAAGCATGACACAGAAGACGCTCTTTGATATGTTCATGCCGACTTATGGGGATCATAGAATGTAACTCCATCACATTCTGGAAACAAGTACTTCCTGTCTATTATAGATGATAAGACAAGGAAAGTTTGGTTGATGTTTCTCAAGACAAAAGATGAGACATTCAAAAACTTATGCGAATGGAAAGATCTCATTGAGAATCAGATTGATAAGAAGGTCAAAGTTTTGAGAATAGACAATGGAAAAGAGTTTTGCAATACAAGGTTTGATGAGTATTGCAAGAAGCACGGAAATGAAAGGTATAGAAGATGCACTTACACACCGCAGCAAAATGGAGTGACTGAAAGAATGAACAAGACAGTGATGGAGAAAGTTAGGTGCTTACTTGATGAATCAGGTCTCGACGAAGTCTTTTGGGCTGAAGCAGCTGCAACCGCAGTCTACTTGATTAAAAGATCACCATCTTCTGCAGTGGATCACAATGTAACAGAACAGCTTTGGTTAAACAGAAAACCAGGTTACAAGCATCTGAGAAGATTTGGGTCTGTTGCATACGTTCATCAAGATCAAGGAAATCTCAAGCCTAGAGCTTTGAAAGGTGTATTCTTAGGCTATCCTCAAGGTACTAAAGCATACAAGATTTGGTTGATTGATGAAGAAAAGTGTGTGACTAGCAGAAACATCATATTTCATGAAGACTTGGTGTATAAGAATTTGAAGTCAGGAGAAAAGGTTCAACAAGTTTCTGAAGCTTATCCATCGATGAGAGAGTTTACAGAAATCTCTTCTGAAAACGTTAATGGACAAGAGACTACAAAAGTTGTAGAGAGTTCTAGTGCAGGTGGAGCTATCAGAGTTAGCTCAAGTGATTCAGAATCAGAAGAACTTGCAAGTAACAATGAGACAGGACCACGTGAAGAACCACAAAGCCATTGCCTTGCAAGAGATAGACCCAGGAGAGAAATTAGACTTCCAGCGAAGTTTAATGACTATACTGAATGAAACAACCAGTTCTTTTTTTTTTTTTTTATCAATACTCAGCGGAAGTCTTTAAATAAATAATTAAATTATCAATTCAATTCAACAACAAATATCTCAATATCAATAACCAATTAAATAACCAATTCAACAGATAATTCCAGAAACATAAATAAACTCTAGCAACCTAAACACCAGGTTCGCTACCAACTTATATAATAAAACAATAAACCAATAATCCTATCATCCCCTCTTCAGCCTCGATCCCGCGGTCACAAACTCCTGTTACCTGCATCACATTACGAAAGAGATGCGTGAGTATTATCATAAATACTCAGTGAGACGGTCATCCCGTCTACATGCCAATTACGCTCACCACTAGACAATACAGTACTCAAAAGCATCAATAAACAACGATATCAACAATCATCAACAACAATAACCTTCACCAATAAATAGCACCACAAAAACTCGACAAACTCGAAATAGAACAATAGTGTCGACCGACACCTCCCCATGGTGTCGCTCGACGCCTAGCTAGGTGTCGCTCGACACTAGCGCCTCAGTGTCGACCGACACCAAAAGGTCTCGTTCGACACTGCCCTGACCACAACAGACCAAAAGCGACGAAACGACACAAAAACATAGAATCAAGGGGATTCAACACCCTAAAACGATTATAAACTCAAATCAACCAAGAACAACTCGAAAAGCTCAACAATAAACTCAAACTCAGAGAATCTCTAGTGATTCACGGACCTACGGTCACGCACTCACCTTAGAACGGATTAGAAATGAAGGGGAAGATGGAAACCACGAAGAACAGCCACGAATCACTCCAAAACTCCAAAAATCACCCCCAAGACTCCAAAATCGCCTCTAGAACTCCCTGCCTCGAAAACAGTGCCTCAAACGCGGCTACAGTGTTTTTTATCGCGAAAATAGGGTTTCCTCGCCCTAAACCAGACAAAACCAGCCGACTTGAATCGAACCGATCGATTCCTCGATAACCGGTGTCGAGCGACACTCACCCTTGGTGTCGGTCGACACCACTCAACCAACCCCACAAAACCGAACACAATCGATTTAAACCGGAAATCGATTCCCAAACCGGTGTCGATCGACACCCTCCTAGTGTTGCTCGACACCAACTAACCAGAAGTCGTTTTACACATTTTTCTACACAATGCTTGAACCTTTAGACCGACTGCACAACAATCAAACAAGAACATGCACAGCCAACCCGAGATTCACACCGTAAAGAGCATATGCAAACACACCCGGTCACTTGGTGTCGTCCGACACCACTTCCAAAACAACACTTCGGTTTACGAATGTTACACTGAAGTTGGTTTTGCTCTGTTAGCAGCAGAAAACATAGATATAGAAGAACCTCAATGCTATCACGATGCAAAGAGGAGTGAAGATTGGGTCAAGTGGAATGATGGAATGATTGATGAGATGAAATCTCTATGGAAGAATAACACTTGGATCATTGTTGATAGACCTAAAGACCAAAAGGTTATTAGCTGTCGTTGGTTATACAGAAAGAAACCAGGAATTTGTATGGTCGAACCTGTGAGGTTTAAGGCTCGAGTTGTAGCTAGAGGGTTCACGCAAAGAGAAGGAATTGATTATGATGAGGTATTTGCTCCAATAGTGAAACATATTTCCATCAGAATTTTGATGTCTTTGGTCGTTCAAGAAGACTTGGAATTTGAGCAAATGGATGTGAAAACAGCGTTTTTACATGGAGATATTGATCGAGAGCTTTACATGGAACCACCTGAAGGGTTTGAGGTAAATCCAGGAAAATATCAAGTCTGTTTATTGAAGAAGTCGCTTTATGGATTAAAGCAAGGTCCACGACAATGGAACATGAAGTTTGATACTTTTATGAAGAATCAGAAGTTCAACAGGAGTGTACACGATTCTTGTGTATATGTGAAAGAGGTTGGATATGAAGATTATGTTTATCTACTCTTATACGTTGATGATATGTTGCTGCCTGCTAAGAGTATGACAGAGATCAGAAAGCTAAAGAGTATTATAAGTCAAGAATTTGAGATGAAGGACATGGGTGCAGCAAGTAGAATATTGGGAATCGACGTTAAGAGAGATAGAGAAAAAGGAACTCTATGCTTATCTCAATCAAGATACATAGAAAAGGTTATACAAATGTTCAACATGAGTGGAGCAAAGACTGTTACAACTCCGATTGGTGCACACTTTAAGCTTTCATCTACAAAAGAAGATGAAGAAGGCGTTGATACAGAGATTGTACCATACGCAAGTGCAGTTGGAAGCATTATGTACGCTATGGTGGGAACTCGTCCTGATGTAGCTTATGCTATTGGACTTGTGAGCAAGTTTATGAGCAAACCAGGAGCAGTACATTGGGAGACTGTCAAGTGGTTACTAAGGTATTTAAGAAGTTCTACAGAGCTAAAACTGGTCTACACCAAAGGCAAAAATTTCAGAGTTCAAGGATATTGTAACTCTGATTATGCATGAGATTTAGACAGAAGAAGATTAATTAGTGGCTATGTGTTTACAGTCGGAGGTAACACAGTTAGTTGGAAGTCAAGTTTGCAGTCAACAGTAGCTTTATCAACTACGGAGGCTGAGTATATTACTCTTACAGAAGCTGTTAACAAAGCAATATAGATTCGAGGTTTATTGATTGATATGGGTTTGAAAGCAGAAAAGACTTCGATCTCGTGTGACTCTTAGTCAGCTATATGTTTGTCTAAGAACAATGTGTTTCATGAAAGGACAAAACATATGGCTACTAAGTTCAGTTTCATCAAAGATATTATCGAGGAAGGAGAAGCGGAAGTTCTGAAAATCCATACATCTGAGAATCCTGCATATATGCTTACTAAAGGCATTCCTGTGAAAAAGTTTGATTCAGCTTTAGAGTTTCTAAAGTTGATCAGGTGAAGATGGAAAAAGTCTTCATGCCGAGGTTATATTCAAGATTACAATTCGCTAAGGGTAAACAAGAAAAAGAATCAAGGTGGAGTGTGAAAGTGATTATGTTTTCAGGTTTGTGATTGGTTTAATCTAAACCGGAGAAACAAATTAGTCTTATTTGGTAACAAAACCAAAACTCATAAGGAAAAGGAAAGTGACGAGAATAATGAAAATGGAAAGTGAAAACGATTAGGAAAATGAAAGAAGTTCTCTTAGTCACGATATGAGTCTTATGTTTTCTAGTATAATATATGTCATTGTTTTTTTTTTTTTTTTTTGAATCGATCAAGCTTTTTCTTTGTTCATTGATTCTTAAAGTTTGGTTTTAGAGTTTTGTAAACAGTTTCCAAATTCAGTGAATTGCCGAATCGAATCGACCTCATAATAGGTTTAATCATATCGATTGGATTGAGTTGGAATAACATATCTCTTATATCTTTGTTCTTGCTTTTTGACTTACAGTTCTTAGAGATTATGAGCAGATTATGAGGATTGTGAGACCTTCGACTCAAATAAAGTCGGCTCTTTTAATCTTACTTGTAAATCGTCTACTCAATGACATTAATATTGGCGTTTCTGCCTGGGATCTTTGGGACGCTGATCCAAAGCACTCCATTGAGAAACTTAGCCTCTGCGTTCTTGACGTTGTAAGTCTCTGGGTTGAAAACCATGGTGCCTCCGTATTTGCGTCCGGCGTGGTTGTATTCAGGCATGGCTGGTTCGTCGGCGAAGAAGTGGACGTTAATGCCTTCGATCCAGCAGACGAGGTCTGAATCTGGACAGCCTGGCATGTCCAATCGCACCACGCACGCGTTCTTCGTCTCCGAAACTTTGTACACCGCCTCACTACCGTTTCTCTGGAATTGGTTCGTTGCTACTACTACCAAAAAAAAAAAAAAAAAAAAAAAACACCAAAATCAGAGATCAGGTACTTGATAGAGAGAGATATTAACAAAAAAGATTCGATTTTAATCAGAAATGAATATGAAAGAAGAAGACGTACGGATAGGTGGAAAGTTGTTTACGCCGGAGCTGCCTGCGGAGGAGTTTGGCATTTCCTGACTCATCTCCTCAAAACGACGATGTTTTTGCTGTTTTGGGAGTGGAGTGAAAAGTGTTAACGCGAGTGAGTGATTTGACACGTGTCTCTCTCTAGCGATGGATTTATTGGTTTTAATTGGGCTGAATTACGCCACTATGGGCCCGTTAGTCGGCCTAGTTCCAAATGAGCCTTAATCGAATCCTAAGAAATTAAAAAAAAACAGCTTTCATTTGGGGAATTTGGTGCCGATAGATGTTACTGATGAAGAGATGGATGCAGAGATTCCAGATCGTGATCGATCAAGTTCACTTACATTGAGTGAGCATTCTTGATTCTTGCTGAAAATCATTCAGTAATCTTGTGAAAGCCTCTGGTCCAGAAATTCATTTAACACAGTGCTCGTACCATGTTTTTTTTTTTCTTGTAAATCTCTTGTCAAGAACTCGTAACTTTGATCTTAGTGTTTCCTCAAGTAACAATTACTATTTTGGATTCGTTATAGCTTATTTCATTGTCTGGCGATAATATATATAATCTGATTCATGATACAAGTAGTGAGCATTACTGTCTGGTTGTGTGTGTTTTATAATACAGAACAGCAACAGGATAATCTCAAGTAAAACGTGATACAAGTCTAAGCTTTTGGAAAAGGAAAAAAAAAAAAAAAAACTGGGAGAAGAATTGAGGAAAGCTAAGCTAAGCATTGATCTGGCTTGAAGGAGCTTCCGTGGATGGTGGAGAGTCTAAGGTGCGTTGTGAGAAGATAGAAGTCCGGCAAGTAGGACAGGAGGAGCGGGAAGAGAGCCACTTGTGGATGCATTTGACATGGAACCCATGGTGACATTTCTCCAGCACTTGGATACTCTCACCTTGCTCGAATTCCGACAAGCAAATGGCACACTCGGCTTCAGCACCTGCGAGCTCAAGGTCGGGGGAGTAGACAAGCGTAGGAGTTGGTACGGTGGATGAAACATCAGCCTCAGGATCAGGTTTGTGTTCTTCGTCGCCAGTCTCGAGAGCTGGCCGGAGGAAGCAACGGATCGCAGCGTAGAGAGAGAGGGCACAGACGAGAGCAGAGAAGAGAAGGATGAGAAGGACGGATGCGTTTGCTTGGAAGTCAGTAGAGTTGGAGTAAGGCTTCCATCTGCAACTATGGGAGTTACATGCTGGAGAAGCAGAGGACAATGGTGAAGCTGCTGCAGCTACTTGTGCTACTAGCAAACGCATCTTTACTGCTTTTGTGTTGCTGAGAGAGAGAGAGAGAGAGAGAGAGTCTTGTGGGATTCGTAAACCTTATAGAGAAAGAGTGTGGGGACAAAAGGTGGCGTTTCCAGTGAAGTCTTGAAGCTCTCAGAGAGTCGTGGGATTTGGATGTTTCGTCTCTATTTTGAGGACTGTAACACTCGCTTCTCTCTCTTTTGGTCCACTTCACCATAAATGGATTATTATTGTGATGGGATGATGGGATTGCTTTTTGTCCTCTTGGCTTATCATCATCCACATGTTTGCCACATGTCGCCTTCACACACCGTTGCCTACATTCTAGGCAATACATTTACTGTACTCTTTATTCAATTCGTATCCATGTTTGAATATGTCAATATCTTTCTTGATTTATATAGCAAAGGGAGAAAGACAAGAACGTAATACACTTCTTTGTCTCTTTATAACTCAGTTTACATTTTTTCTCTCTTTTAAGATAAAAGAAACAAAACCCCCAAATTAGAAAAAAGGGTCAAAATAAAAGAAAAAAAAAACTATAACATTAACAACAATCAAAATAGTAAAAAGAAAAAAAGGTAAAGAAAAGCTTTAAGCTTTTTTGGAACAAATAAGTTTTAATTTTTTTTCCCTCTTCTAAAAACTCTCCTCTGTAAAATAGCTGCATCATCATCTGATCTCCATGGAATGGATTTCTCACTTCCCTAAGCTGCAATTCCTGCAACAACACCATTTTCACATGATTCATCAGATGTTTCCAAAAAAAAAACACAAATGTTCAATAAAAAAAAGGGTGTTCAGTGTTCACTATTCACTATTCACTATTCGTACCTCCGTTTGGTTGCCTGTTGATGTATCCAGCTGGTCCTCTAGACATGAAGTCCAATGCTCCCATTCCCAATCTTTCATCCGCCTTTGCAGGCAGTGAAAACCAAGTCGAATCACTGTACAGAGAGTCTATCTCCAAGCCACTGCTGTAACCACCAACATGACCTCCTCTCATTGCTTCTAATCCTATGACTCCTCCCTCACCGCGGTAGCTGCTACGTCCACGTCCAGATGCTCCCCAGTTGTCTCCGATGCTGCCTAGTGAAGAAGACATTCCATTGAAAGAGCTTCTGGTTATCGGAGAGTTTGACATGTAACCAAGACCACCATTGCCCCATAAATGGTTCTTTGTTGCTGCATTTAGCACAGAACCGTTCCCAACACTACCTCCTCCCGTCTCCATCTGGTTACCGTACCTGTTAAGACTCGCACCATATCCAGGGCTAAAAGGACGTCCAAAGCCTCCACTGGAAACAGAAGATCCATAGTTCTGAGTCTGGCTTGGCTCAAAGTTGAGCTCGATTCCATACCCATGTCCAAACGGTGAGAATCCACCCCTATTACCTACTGCTGGACTGTACCTAACCTCAGGTTTTACTCCATAAGCGGAGACTGGACTCTGGCTGAATCCTTGGGTGTAATCCAGCAATGCACTGACTCTACTACTCGCAAAGCTATTTACATTCATTTGGTTCCGGATTGGGTTGAGAGCCATCTCCTTAGGAACGGCGAGTTTGACCTCCACCATCTTGCCATTGAGCTCGTGGAATGTCCTCTGCAGCACTTTGTCTACAGCGTCCTCTGAGTCGTAAGAGATAAACCCAAAGCCTCTCGGCCGCTGGGTTCTGTGGTCATACATGACCACAACGTCAGTGATCATCCCAAACTGGGCAAAGTACTTCTTGAACTCAGCCTCTGTCACCGATGAAGCCAAACCTCCCACAAATATCTTCTTGCAGTTAGCTGGGCCAGGTGATCCCTGGAGGCTGCTGTTACTTTTGTTCGAGACTCCGTGATCATCTCTTGGGACTGCCTTCTTTGCCTCAACCTGTGTGATCATGGAGAATATATAAATATCAGAGAGAGAGAGAGAGAGAGAGAGAGAGAGAGAGAGAGAGAGAGAGAGAGAGAGAGAGAGAGAGAGAGAGAGAGAGATGCTCGCTTTGCTTTGAGGAGCAGCAACCTCTAAATCATTCAAAAAGGAAGCAAATTGACATTGGAAGCAACGTTTAGAGTTAAAAGGGGAGTGATGATGGAGACTCACAATTTTACCATCAATAATGTGTCTGAGCAATACGACTCTCTCAGCGACATTGGGGTCAGCCAAGACAAGGAAACCAAATCCACGAGCACGACCAGTGGCTCGATCCTTCATGATCACAGCCTCTAAAACCTCACCAAAACTCTGGAAATACTCGCGAAGGCGATCCTCGCTCGTCTCCCACGAAATCCCACCGATGAACAGCTTACATGATTCCATTTCCATTCTGATAAAAAAAAAAAAAAAAAGGAAGAAAACGAAAGCTTTTATCGCCTAGTATATATACATCTCATCGATCTAACTTCAAACATCCATCTCTTTCTTCAAAAACCAAAAAAATGCGGATGAAGAGAAGACAAGAGAATCGAATCGAACAAACCTTACGGGAATAAAATAGGATGAATAAGAACAGCTGGGTCTTGATCGGTGACTATGAACCGATCGACCCCACGATCCTGGATTCCTGAAACAAACATACAACAAAAGACACGCACATGTGGGTCGATCAAAAAGATCAAAGTTTGAAAGAAGAAATCAAAAACCCATAAGAGAAAAAAGAAGACGAGTTCGAGAGAGAATCTACAAATACCGGAGTTGAAGAAAACGGAGAAGAGAAAGAAAAAAAACGAGATTGCAATCTAAAGATTGGAGAGGAAGCTTTTAATAAGAGGGCGAGAGGCACTCTTTTTTTTTTTTCTTTTTTTGATTTTCGTCCAATAAAAATTTAACTGTTTAATTAGGAAAACAAACAAAAAAACAAGGGGCAAGAAAATTGGTGATGGAGTTTGTGCAGCAGAGAAGAGAAGGAAAATGGGATTCGCTAAAAGAAAAAAAGAAGCTCCTTCTTACGTTTTGTTTTTATATGGAATGTTTGGCTACTCTTCTTCCCCTTTTAAAGAGACGATGGCATTTTCGTCTTTTTCATCTATCTCTCTCTTCTCGCTGTAATAATATAATTAATAACCGACGGTTTGTTTGTAGTCTACCAATGTCTGTCTCTGCGTGCGCCTTTTTACCAGCATAAGTTAAAAAATCTTTGGCCCTTTTCTTTTCTATGTATAGACAGACAATTTTGATTTTCCAAATCTATCATGAATAAGACATGGGGATTCTCGATTATTTTATTTGATCATCGAATTATCCGTGTTTTAATTACGGATTTATCCTGATCTTTTTCTAATCCTAGACCAATTCATCATAACTCATTTTTGGATTTTTTTTGAAGGTCAGTTATATTTTTTTGTTAAAAAAATGTCAGTTTAGTTTTATATTAACAGTTAGATAACGCATCAGCATATGCATATTAGACATAATTTTAATCGAACAAAGTGCAAAGCATGGATGATTATTAATCAGCTAACTATGAAAGATGCAACATGTGATTTTATAGACAATAATTTGATTTAAAATACGTTGAGCTATACTTTTTTTTTTTGGTCTAACGTTGAGCTTTACTAAAATGAAAATTTTGTAAAAGCTTGGGGGAATCAAAGTGGGGAGGAACATGGGGAAATGGTTGTTGATGACGATAAAGATCGGCATCCCACAATATTTATGTCCATATATTTGATTTCAAAGATTAAAATAATCCATCTCCAAGTGGAAGATGGCATTCCTTGTGCGTCCAAATAATTACCAACTTTCATACGCTTACTTTTCATTCATAATTTATATTAATCACTACTCTACCGGTCCAATTATTATTTGATTATTACGCTCCATTTCTCTTGGTGAATATTTGGTTTACAAGTCAATCTTTTTTTCGTTTATCCATTTTTTCACTAGTTCTAAATAGAGTATCTGTCTATCCTCTTTTTTGGTAAAAATTAAAAATTAAAAATTAAGATAAAATTGACAATTTACCCAAAAAAAAAGCTTTCTCTTGTCCACTTACCCTTTGAACACTTTGAACGTCATTGTTCCCTTACACATTTTTTTAGATATTAATCCTGTTTTGCTCCCAAAATTAAATTGATAATACTTTCATTTATATATTTTTCGTTTTAAAACCAAAAAACTAAAAATGTCAAAAAAAAAAAAATCAAACAAAAACTAAAATTTTGAAGAACCCGACATTTAAGTTTTATCGACATCTTTCTCTCCATCTCTCACTAGTCACTACACACGACGGCGAGAATCGAGTTCTCCTTCGCCGTATCTTCATCCGTTCTGCTCCTCCTTCGCCGTGTTTTCCTCTGTAAACCCGTTCTCCTCCACCTGCCGTGTCTTCATCTGTTCTCCGTTCTTCTCCTCTATTGGCTTCATAGTCGAATTCTAGATCTAGTTTTGGCTTTCGATCTACGTAGAAGAGGGTGGCACAAGGAGATCACAAAACTTTAAAGGATAGCTTGTATAAGACATGCCAGAATTTAGCAATGGCCAAAATTTAAGGCAGGGTCCAAGAGTTGGAACTAGTGACCAAAGCGTAGAGTTGGAAATCGATCTTCCTTCCCAACTCCACGCAATTCCAGACCTTGAAAACACGTGTTTCGTCAAGCCACACTTCCACCAATATACACAAACGTATCAAACTTGTTTCCTCGACCAAACGGCTTCCGTGTCTACACCTCAGGGAAGATCAGGTTACAGGGCCACAGTCCAAGATCATAAGCAAGCTGCGTGGTGACAACATTTCAAACAAAAAGATTCTTGAAGATACTTCTTGTGAAAAGCATTTGTTTTTATAGTGCTCGCTTGTTTAGCTGGCGTTTCAGTCACAGAACCGAGTTGAGTCTCTCTCTCTCTCTAACATTGTTTTTCATGTTTCACAGTGTAATTAAAGAACATATGATACGATGTTTGAATCATATGTGTATTTTTGGTACAAGACCCCTAGTAATATATCAGATGAAATGTTTAGCTGAGACACAAATCATGTCTTTAGAGACTCTTTAATTAACACCGAACAATGGAGACAAGTCAGGACTCTGATGAGGGTTTGGGAATTTTTGTCCTTCAAATCTCATTCTGAACCTGGTACCGAGAGAGAACCCATGCTTCATAGCAAGTTAAGTTGTCGATGGGCTCTATGTGTAATAAGGCAACGTAGCATATATATATATATAACAGTGTGGTTTTAGTAAAATGAAAACATATTACCTTCTCGAGGACGAGCTTGTACTCCATAAGCTCATTATAAGACCGCTGCAACTTGTTATTGTTAGCACTGATTTCCACAAGTTCAGCTTCTAGCTCTCCAAGCTTTACCTGAAAAGGAGAAGGAATCAAAAGCATAAGCATGAAGAAATGGGAATCAATGCTGTCCTGAAAATCAAAAGCAGGCATCTCCGTTCACCTCTACATCATCAAATTAATATCAATTCCTTTGTAAAAGAAATCCACCATTGTAAGATATAGTTTTTTTCAACATACCACATTTAAAAGTGATACTACTTTTCAAAATACAGAAGGTGAAAATAGCATAATCAACTCGTATTCACATTGACATAAATCCGTTCAAATGGGCTCTTCTCAAAATTAAGCTTAGAGCAACATCAAAATGGCCATATAAGAAGAGGACTCCACAAAATAAAAACCCTTTGGATCGCAAGATATTTTTTAAAAACATACAGTTTCGGGAAAGCAATAAACAAAACAAAGGTGAAGAGGAGGCTTACGAACCTGCAGCCCCATAAAAAAAATTATTCCCAATGTTAGACACAGAGACAACTCATCATCAATTCTATAATCAGACGAACTTATACAAAAACTAAGGTGAAACAATACGAATATCAGCAAGCATACAGATTTAAGAGAATAGTAAAAATTGAATCAGTTTAATTGAATTGATGCTAAACTAATTAATTACAACATCAGTTATTATAATTGATGCTTAATTATTTATATTTGTTTCATTTATAAATGAGTAATGTAAAACAATATCACTCAGCTTTGTGATACAAATTAAGTGATACAATACACACTTTTTTTTGTAGTGTCATTCAATGATTCTGTGATATCCCCTACTCAATCCATCACAAAATCGAGCTTGGTGCATTAGCATACAAGATTGAAGTAATATTTTTTTTTTTTTGGGATAAGTCTACAATAATCCGTATAGAGAAGTTCTAATTTGTGTGGTTCACTTCCGCAGCTTTGCTAGTCAAATTCAGTGAAAAACATAATTAGTCAAAGCATACAGAGTGACTCAAAAGCCGACCACTTTGTGAATATGATTCAGTCAATGTTAATCCACTGAATATATAGTTTTCTTTATCCAACCAGTTATTTTCCTCTGTATTTACTTTGTGTCAAATTTTATCCCCTACTCCATCCATCACAAAGTAGAGCTTGGAGAGCAAATATCAAAGGCTTAGCAGAAAGTTTTCGCCAAAGCAAGCTACTATTGGAAAAAATCATGAAACCCTAGCTACGGTGGTCTAAGAAACTTTACCCGGAAAATCAAACCAAGTAATAATCCCTAAAAGAAGAGATCAAAAACCTTCCGAAGATGGTAGATCCATCTTGACTTCTTGAATTTCGCCTAGGCGAGAGAAGAGGAAAGTGGGATCCCTAAAAGGCAGCGAGGAAAGAAAGAGGAAAGTTGAAGGGAGGCAAAAGCAAAACTGATTTAGAGCAGACACTTTCTTCGTTTGCTTTTTCTTGAAGCAGTGATAGAGAAAGAAGAAGAACCATGTTTCTGATCGTTTGAGTCTGTCAAGAAAGAAATGCTAATTTGCCGCAAATCACGAGAATTCATCTCTCAGGCCCTATTGAAATAAAGTTAATCTCAAATATCCAGCGTTATATTTGATTTATTTTTAATTCAAAAACCTAGTTGATTACAAGATTGACCCTCACTATTTGAGTTATTTACAGATCCAACCAGGATAAACCCGACTCAAAACTAACTTAATCGGATACCCTAACTCTAAAAACAGAAATCGCGTTTCCCTTCTACGATTGAGAATTCAATTTTTCAAATCCTCTCCCTCCGATTTCCCCCTATTTCCCACTGTCGAAATCCCGATATTGTTAATCGCGTTGAAGATGGTTCGAACTAAAAACCTCCGTCGCTTGGGAAAAATGCCTCCATCCCAAATCGTGGAGGAAGAAGACCCTCCAACTGGATTCGAAAGAGAGGAGAATTTCGAGCAAAGAAAGGAGAATTCCGAGCAGAGTGAGGAGGATAACGAGGAAAGAGAGATGAATTCGGAGGAAGAAGAGAATAATTCAGACGAAGAAGAGAAGAATTCCGAGAGATGGGAAGACTCCGACGGAAATAGCGATCGAACACTGAGTGACCGTGAAGATGAGGAAGACGGAAGTGTAGGTATCCCGATCAATTCAATATATTAGGCGAAATCTTTACTCCATTTTTATATGAATAAACTTTGGGAATCATTTGATGCAATTCATTGTTTTGTAGTAGATTTCGGCTCTAGATTGTAGTAGATTTCGGCTCTAGATTGTAGTAGATTTTGGCTCTAGATTGTAGTAGATTTCGGCTCTAGATTGTAGTAGATTTCGTGTGTGTTGTTAATTGTAGTAGATTTCGGCTCTAGAAGGAAGTATAACTTGATAAAACTATGGATTTTGCTCGTATTTTGCAGGAAGTGGAACCAATGCAACCTTTGCAGATGTACTTTCCACCGAGTGAGTATAAGAAGAAAATAAAGATCTCGACGAGGTGTTACATCGCCGGCGCATTGGAGACGCTTCTTAGTGATCTGAATCCTTCACTTACAAAGCGAGAGAGAAGTTGGTTTGAAACGCACCCCCAATTCAAACATATTCTTCACATGCCAAGGGACAAAAACCACAAGCTTCAGGACATGTAGATGCTACTTCTCCGAACAGCTTGTACTGAGAAGGAAAAAGAAGCTTGGTTTGTGGTTAATGGTGTTCCCATTCGCTATAGCATAAAAGAACATGCGTTGATATCGGGATTAGACTGCCATAACTATCCAGTCGAGTTTGCGGGAAGCGGGTCTCAAATGGGTAAAATGGATTTTGTGGATAAGTATTTTAAAAAGGGATCAAAAATAAGATATCAAGACGTGAAAGCGAAGCTACTTGAAATGGGAGCTGGTAGAGATAGGTTGAACATGGCGGTCCTATTCTTTTTATCAAGCATTATCAAAGGCCTGGTCAAGACTGGTAAAGAAGCTCCGTCTGTGGATCCATTCCTACTGAGAGCGGTCAATGATCTTGAGTTGTGCAGGACATTTCCTTGGGGGAGATTGTCATTTGATCATATGCTTGAACAGATCGCTCACACAATGAATCATTTTGGAGGGTTTGTTAAGGAAAATGTGAAGAATCCAATATTATGGCCGATAAGTGGTTTTTGTATTCCTTTAGAGGTAAAATTCATTTGAAGTTTTAGTCATTTTTTCTACTAATTATAACCGAAATGAGGCTAACTCTAATAATATGTATCTTGTGTAGCTCTTAGCTTTTGAGGCAATTGCACCATTGCGGATGAAGTTCCGAGTACCTGTTCCCGGTGCAGACGAAGGTTGTCCTAGGATGTGCAGATCAAAGTTCACATCAAGCGAGATGAAAGGATATCCGTTTGAACAAATAAATGCCGAACTTGGTGCAACTAAGGTTAGTAAAACTGGAAAAACTGGAAAAACTGGATAACTAGTACAACTGGATAACTAGTAAAACTGGAAAAACAGGTACAGACAATTTAATTTTTGTCCTTGTTTTCTATTCGCAGGACATTGATAGTTTGCTGATTCCATCCGGCGCTGAGAAAGCTCTCCTGCGCGAAATCACTGAAAAGAAAGAAGACGATAAGCATTGCGTCGTTGTCCAAAGTTGGATGGATCGTATTGGTCAAGGATTTACCGTATTCTTTGAAAATATGTTC
This sequence comes from Erythrophleum ivorense, assembly GCA_026724425.1. Lineage (NCBI taxonomy): Eukaryota > Viridiplantae > Streptophyta > Magnoliopsida > Fabales > Fabaceae > Erythrophleum > Erythrophleum ivorense. The sequence goes on along the minus strand of JAIUCV010000066.1, from coordinate 7,276,458 downwards.
AAAGAAGATGTGGATTCCAGGTCTGGAGAAGGACCTGCGACTGCGGCGGCGAAAGATGAACCAACGGTGAACGCCCCGGTGGATCCCACAGTGGTAGATCTCTTTAACCGTTTGAAGGAAGAGATGGATGAGCGCATGACGAAATTCGAGGACATGGTTGGAGGGTTGGTGGAGAAGGTTGATGAGTTGGGGAAAAAAGTCGCCCCATTGGAAGCATATGTGAATGAGCAATTAAGTTATATGAGAACATATGAGGAGAACGTCTGTCGTGATGGCGTCAATGGTAATAGAGAGAAAGAAGGCGAGTCCAATGTAGCCGAGAAGGTAATATTTGCAATTTCTTACTTAATATTTGTAATATTTGCAAATTCTTTCTTGACATTTTTAATATTAGCAATTTCTTTGATTGTAGGATAATGTGTCGAAAGAAGGAGAACAAGGTGGTGGGAGTGTTGAAATGGAGGAAGAACCCGTCAAAGAGAAGGTAAACTAGCTTACATTAGAAGATGAGAAAGCATATTTTTTGAATGATAACAAGTATTTGCAATATATTTGATTATAGGATAATGTGGAAGGTGGACAAGGTGGTAAGGGTGTGCAAATAGAGGAAGAAACTGGTAAGGGTGTGCAAATAGAGGAAGAAACCGTGAAAGAGAAGGTAAACTAGCTTACATTAGATTCGATTTGCAATTTCTTTGTTAATATCTTTATTCTTAGCAAACATTTGTATATATTTGTAGGAGCCGTGGAGGAAGCACCAAAAGACGCTGTCCCCCCTAAACCAAGGTTTAAGCGCACTAAGATGAAATCAAAGAAGAGGACACCTGAACAACGGCAGCTTGATGAAATTAACAAAGAAATGCCTCCATCCCAAATCGTGGAGGAAGAAGACCCTCCAACTGGATTCGAAAGAGAGGAGAATTTCGAGCAAAGAAAGGAGAATTCCGAGCAGAGTGAGGAGGATAACGAGGAAAGAGAGATGAATTCGGAGGAAGAAGAGAATAATTCAGACGAAGAAGAGAAGAATTCCGAGAGATGGGAAGACTCCGACGGAAATAGCGATCGAACACTGAGTGACCGTGAAGATGAGGAAGACGGAAGTGTAGGTATCCCGATCAATTCAATATATTAGGCGAAATCTTTACTCCATTTTTATATGAATAAACTTTGGGAATCATTTGATGCAATTCATTGTTTTGTAGTAGATTTCGGCTCTAGATTGTAGTAGATTTCGGCTCTAGATTGTAGTAGATTTTGGCTCTAGATTGTAGTAGATTTCGGCTCTAGATTGTAGTAGATTTCGTGTGTGTTGTTAATTGTAGTAGATTTCGGCTCTAGAAGGAAGTATAACTTGATAAAACTATGGATTTTGCTCGTATTTTGCAGGAAGTGGAACCAATGCAACCTTTGCAGATGTACTTTCCACCGAGTGAGTATAAGAAGAAAATAAAGATCTCGACGAGGTGTTACATCGCCGGCGCATTGGAGACGCTTCTTAGTGATCTGAATCCGTCACTTACAAAGCGAGAGAGAAGTTGGTTTGAAACGCACCCCCAATTCAAACATATTCTTCACATGCCAAGGGACAAAAACCACAAGCTTCAGGACATGTAGATGCTACTTCTCCGAACAGCTTGTACTGAGAAGGAAAAAGAAGCTTGGTTTGTGGTTAATGGTGTTCCCATTCGCTATAGCATAAAAGAACATGCGTTGATATCGGGATTAGACTGCCATAACTATCCAGTCGAGTTTGCGGGAAGCGGGTCTCAAATGGGTAAAATGGATTTTGTGGATAAGTATTTTAAAAAGGGATCAAAAATAAGATATCAAGACGTGAAAGCGAAGCTACTTGAAATGGGAGCTGGTAGAGATAGGTTGAACATGGCGGTCCTATTCTTTTTATCAAGCATTATCAAAGGCCTGGTCAAGACTGGTAAAGAAGCTCCGTCTGTGGATCCATTCCTACTGAGAGCGGTCAATGATCTTGAGTTGTGCAGGACATTTCCTTGGGGGAGATTGTCATTTGATCATATGCTTGAACAGATCGCTCACACAATGAATCATTTTGGAGGGTTTGTTAAGGAAAATGTGAAGAATCCAATATTATGGCCGATAAGTGGTTTTTGTATTCCTTTAGAGGTAAAATTCATTTGAAGTTTTAGTCATTTTTTCTACTAATTATAACCGAAATGAGGCTAACTCTAATAATATGTATCTTGTGTAGCTCTTAGCTTTTGAGGCAATTGCACCATTGCGGATGAAGTTCCGAGTACCTGTTCCCGGTGCAGACGAAGGTTGTCCTAGGATGTGCAGATCAAAGTTCACATCAAGCGAGATGAAAGGATATCCGTTTGAACAAATAAATGCCGAACTTGGTGCAACTAAGGTTAGTAAAACTGGAAAAACTGGAAAAACTGGATAACTAGTACAACTGGATAACTAGTAAAACTGGAAAAACAGGTACAGACAATTTAATTTTTGTCCTTGTTTTCTATTCGCAGGACATTGATAGTTTGCTGATTCCATCCGGCGCTGAGAAAGCTCTCCTGCGCGAAATCACTGAAAAGAAAGAAGACGATAAGCATTGCGTCGTTGTCCAAAGTTGGATGGATCGTATTGGTCAAGGATTTACCGTATTCTTTGAAAATATGTTCAAAGAAGATGTGGATTCCAGGTCTGGAGAAGGACCTGCGACTGCGGCGGCGAAAGATGAACCAACGGTGAACGCCCCGGTGGATCCCACAGTGGTAGATCTCTTTAACCGTTTGAAGGAAGAGATGGATGAGCGCATGACGAAATTCGAGGACATGGTTGGAGGGTTGGTGGAGAAGGTTGATGAGTTGGGGAAAAAAGTCGCCCCATTGGAAGCATATGTGAATGAGCAATTAAGTTATATGAGAACATATGAGGAGAACGTCTGTCGTGATGGCGTCAATGGTAATAGAGAGAAAGAAGGCGAGTCCAATGTAGCCGAGAAGGTAATATTTGCAATTTCTTACTTAATATTTGTAATATTTGCAAATTCTTTCTTGACATTTTTAATATTAGCAATTTCTTTGATTGTAGGATAATGTGTCGAAAGAAGGAGAACAAGGTGGTGGGAGTGTTGAAATGGAGGAAGAACCCGTCAAAGAGAAGGTAAACTAGCTTACATTAGAAGATGAGAAAGCATATTTTTTGAATGATAACAAGTATTTGCAATATATTTGATTATAGGATAATGTGGAAGGTGGACAAGGTGGTAAGGGTGTGCAAATAGAGGAAGAAACTGGTAAGGGTGTGCAAATAGAGGAAGAAACCGTGAAAGAGAAGGTAAACTAGCTTACATTAGATTCGATTTGCAATTTCTTTGTTAATATCTTTATTCTTAGCAAACATTTGTATATATTTGTAGGAGCCGTGGAGGAAGCACCAAAAGACGCTGTCCCCCCTAAACCAAGGTTTAAGCGCACTAAGATGAAATCAAAGAAGAGGACACCTGAACAACGGCAGCTTGATGAAATTAACAAAGAAATGCCTCCATCCCAAATCGTGGAGGAAGAAGACCCTCCAACTGGATTCGAAAGAGAGGAGAATTTCGAGCAAAGAAAGGAGAATTCCGAGCAGAGTGAGGAGGATAACGAGGAAAGAGAGATGAATTCGGAGGAAGAAGAGAATAATTCAGACGAAGAAGAGAAGAATTCCGAGAGATGGGAAGACTCCGACGGAAATAGCGATCGAACACTGAGTGACCGTGAAGATGAGGAAGACGGAAGTGTAGGTATCCCGATCAATTCAATATATTAGGCGAAATCTTTACTCCATTTTTATATGAATAAACTTTGGGAATCATTTGATGCAATTCATTGTTTTGTAGTAGATTTCGGCTCTAGATTGTAGTAGATTTCGGCTCTAGATTGTAGTAGATTTTGGCTCTAGATTGTAGTAGATTTCGGCTCTAGATTGTAGTAGATTTCGTGTCTGTTGTTAATTGTAGTAGATTTCGGCTCTAGAAGGAAGTATAACTTGATAAAACTATGGATTTTGCTCGTATTTTGCAGGAAGTGGAACCAATGCAACCTTTGCAGATGTACTTTCCATCGAGTGAGTATAAGAAGAAAATAAAGATCTCGACGAGGTGTTACATCGCCGGCGCATTGGAGACGCTTCTTAGTGATCTGAATCCTTCACTTACAAAGCGAGAGAGAAGTTGGTTTGAAACGCACCCCCAATTCAAACATATTCTTCACATGCCAAGGGACAAAAACCACAAGCTTCAGGACATGTAGATGCTACTTCTCCGAACAGCTTGTACTGAGAAGGAAAAAGAAGCTTGGTTTGTGGTTAATGGTGTTCCCATTCGCTATAGCATAAAAGAACATGCGTTGATATCGGGATTAGACTGCCATAACTATCCAGTCGAGTTTGCGGGAAGCGGGTCTCAAATGGGTAAAATGGATTTTGTGGATAAGTATTTTAAAAAGGGATCAAAAATAAGATATCAAGACGTGAAAGCGAAGCTACTTGAAATGGGAGCTGGTAGAGATAGGTTGAACATGGCGGTCCTATTCTTTTTATCAAGCATTATCAAAGGCCTGGTCAAGACTGGTAAAGAAGCTCCGTCTGTGGATCCATTCCTACTGAGAGCGGTCAATGATCTTGAGTTGTGCAGGACATTTCCTTGGGGGAGATTGTCATTTGATCATATGCTTGAACAGATCGCTCACACAATGAATCATTTTGGAGGGTTTGTTAAGGAAAATGTGAAGAATCCAATATTATGGCCGATAAGTGGTTTTTGTATTCCTTTAGAGGTAAAATTCATTTGAAGTTTTAGTCATTTTTTCTACTAATTATAACCGAAATGAGGCTAACTCTAATAATATGTATCTTGTGTAGCTCTTAGCTTTTGAGGCAATTGCACCATTGCGGATGAAGTTCCGAGTACCTGTTCCCGGTGCAGACGAAGGTTGTCCTAGGATGTGCAGATCAAAGTTCACATCAAGCGAGATGAAAGGATATCCGTTTGAACAAATAAATGCCGAACTTGGTGCAACTAAGGTTAGTAAAACTGGAAAAACTGGAAAAACTGGATAACTAGTACAACTGGATAACTAGTAAAACTGGAAAAACAGGTACAGACAATTTAATTTTTGTCCTTGTTTTCTATTTGCAGGACATTGATAGTTTGCTGATTCCATCCGGCGCTGAGAAAGCTCTCCTGCGCGAAATCACTGAAAAGAAAGAAGACGATAAGCATTGCGTCGTTGTCCAAAGTTGGATGGATCGTATTGGTCAAGGATTTACCGTATTCTTTGAAAATATGTTCAAAGAAGATGTGGATTCCAGGTCTGGAGAAGGACCTGCGACTGCGGCGGCGAAAGATGAACCAACGGTGAACGCCCCGGTGGATCCCACAGTGGTAGATCTCTTTAACCGTTTGAAGGAAGAGATGGATGAGCGCATGACGAAATTCGAGGACATGGTTGGAGGGTTGGTGGAGAAGGTTGATGAGTTGGGGAAAAAAGTCGCCCCATTGGAAGCATATGTGAATGAGCAATTAAGTTATATGAGAACATATGAGGAGAACGTCTGTCGTGATGGCGTCAATGGTAATAGAGAGAAAGAAGGCGAGTCCAATGTAGCCGAGAAGGTAATATTTGCAATTTCTTACTTAATATTTGTAATATTTGCAAATTCTTTCTTGACATTTTTAATATTAGCAATTTCTTTGATTGTAGGATAATGTGTCGAAAGAAGGAGAACAAGGTGGTGGGAGTGTTGAAATGGAGGAAGAACCCGTCAAAGAGAAGGTAAACTAGCTTACATTAGAAGATGAGAAAGCATATTTTTTGAATGATAACAAGTATTTGCAATATATTTGATTATAGGATAATGTGGAAGGTGGACAAGGTGGTAAGGGTGTGCAAATAGAGGAAGAAACTGGTAAGGGTGTGCAAATAGAGGAAGAAACCGTGAAAGAGAAGGTAAACTAGCTTACATTAGATTCGATTTGCAATTTCTTTGTTAATATCTTTATTCTTAGCAAACATTTGTATATATTTGTAGGAGCCGTGGAGGAAGCACCAAAAGACGCTGTCCCCCCTAAACCAAGGTTTAAGCGCACTAAGATGAAATCAAAGAAGAGGACACCTGAACAACGGCAGCTTGATGAAATTAACAAAAGGCTAAAGGCGGCTGCTGAGGACCCAACAAGGATGACCACAAGGGTGAGGGCGGAAACTTCAAAAAAATAGGGAAAACTATCTTGTCGTGATATGATTTCATTTTGGTAAAACTGGTAAAACTAGGTTGGTTTCATTTTGTAAACCGGTAAAACTATGTTGATTTCATTTTGTCAAAACTGGTAAAACTGGTAAAACTAAGTTGATTTCATTTTGAAAAACTGGTAAAAGTAGGGAAAACTAAGTTGATTTCATTTTAAGCGAAACACAAAGAAGGAGGAGATATATTGTTCGACACTAGCATAATTATATTGTTAAATCACATTACATAGCATAATTCTCATAATAAAGATCACGAGATCACCACTCAGCATTAAATCACTCTGACACGGTCTCATTCAGCTTTGCCATCTTTTGACGCTCGTTTTGTAGCTCATCCCTCATTTGTTTCACTTGAAATTCAAGACTTGACAGTTTTCGAAGTTGCTTAGCCTGGTCATCCACCTCCTTCCTTAACCTTGCAAATTCTTCGTTGACAGCATAAAACCAAGGATGCGCCAGTGGAAACCATCATTCTGCACATGAAGATAGATTGAATAATTTATGAAGAGATTTTCTCGATTTTAAATACACAAATGAGAATGAGAACTCGCCTTATACTTCTCGCAGGTAAAGTATCTGTTCCCCAAGTCTCCTTCGATTTGCGAAATCTCATGGAAGATTCGTTCCCCATATGGACATCTCTGCGGAACGCCATATTGACCATCTGCGACGAGAGTTCTCCAGGCCTCCTCCTTCATGGCTTCCTTCATGGAGTAGTAATCTGGGTGCGACTTGTCTAAATTTCTCCAGGCCATCTTTCTCGTCGAGCAAAACTTTTAAGTATTCTTAGATCTGGAGATCTAGAGTTTTGGATGGAGAAGATGGTGGATGGAGCGGAGCGAAAGATGTCTCGGTTCTCTCGAGATCTGAGTGAGAGATAAAAAAAGAAAAAGAAAGAGAGAGAGAGAGAGAGAGAGGAGCAGTTAAGAATAATATAAGAATATCTCAAGTAAAGAAAAGAAAGAAAGAGAGAAAGAGAAAAAGTAGATTAGAGTTATTATATTTAAAAATATCTAAACCCACACGTGAAAAACGAGCGCCGTCGCGCCGTCTTTCCTTAAAAACGAATGCACATAGATATACCAAAGATAGTAGTTGTACCAAACTTTTACATAGTTATACTTTAGATGTTTATGAGTTTAATTAGTATTACCTAATCTTAAACGTATGTTTTCTAGTTTTACCGTTGACTTTCGATGATTAGTATATGATTCTGAGTATTTTATCCATTAAGATGTTGCAAAACTTGATTTTTGCAATTCTATCATCTGAATTTGGTTATTTTCAGCAAAGTGACCTTAAAAGTATATGGTTGATATTGTGTGGTATCTTCCTAATCAACTCTTTTCTTATAATTTCGTAATTTTTGCACACGTTAATAAATTTGTTTGTGGAGTGTATAAGCATTAACTCGTTTGTTTACCAAAATCTTTTCCTAAAATTAATCATTTGTTTCAACTTCAAAACCTGAAAATGCAGAAAAGTCACATTGTGTACATAGTTTTACATAGTTTTACATAAGGAGAACACGAAATACATCATCCAACATATCCATTTTGTCCAAACAGTAACCAAAAGAGTCCCTGTCTTTTGCGCCTTTTATTTTTCGTCCTTGGACGTCGTTCTCCAGGACCAGGAAATCTTAAAACCTTTTTTCTTCCTTTTTTAACAACTTTATTTTTAGGGATGATCTGCAGTTGCTTGACATGCCCTGGGACATTCCACCGACACTCATCTGGTACTAAGTAAATAGTCCTGCAATACGCCAATTGCCATATCTCAACCCAGTAATACCTCGAGCACAACTCATGTAGTTGGATATCGTGATCTATGTCTTCATTATGCGTGTTGAATTCTATGAAAGCAGCTAGCGCGTGCACACAAGGATATTTTTCAATATCAAATACCCTGCAACTACAGCTTTTTGATCGTAAATTGACCGTATAATGATTCGCTTCACCGGCATCTGTCTTCGCTATGACATCATATAAACGCTCAAACCAGTTCAGCTCTTTCACTTTTAATTTCTCAGCATCTTTCCATATGTCGTGCAGAAAGTTCTCCACAAACGGCACTAATTTGTGTTCAATCGGTACAGCAGCAGCTTCGTTCCTATGATCACTAAACCACTCAGAAATTTTGCTAATTATTGCGTCAAGCATAGGGAGTAAGTAGTATTGCCTTGCGGTTCGGAAAGTGCTGTTCAAAGATTCCACAGTGTTGCTTGTGTCTATGTTGTATCTTTCTCCTGGAAAATAACACCTTGCCCATGTATGTTTCGTATTTTCTGTAGTCTCCACTAGATACTTGGCTGCAGCAGGATACCTTGACACGAAATCACTATAAGCCTTCTCATGGTCAGCAATTGTATAATGCCTACTGCACTCTATGAATCTCCACGCGACTACATCTTTGTTGACGTTGAAGGCCCGCCCTTTCACATTTTGGGACAAATGCCATATGCAATACCCATGATGAGCAATCGGATAGACAGAAGCTATGGCGGTGATGAGGCTTGGATTTCTGTCACTCATAAATACCAACTCCGAAGAGTCCGGTATAACGGTTTTCAGCATCTCAAAAAACCACGTCCAACTATCATTCTTCTCACCATCAAGGACAGCAAACGCTAAGGGATAATTATGACGATTAGGGTCTTGAGCGGATGCAAAAACTAGTACACCACCGTACCCGTTCTTAAGATGTGTTGCATCCACAGTTATCACTTTCCTCATGCATTTAAACCCTTCTATGCAAGCTCCTAAAGCGATGAATAGGTACAAACATTTTCCCTCATGATCCAGTTTCACACTTGTTACCGTACCTGAATTGACGTTTTCTAGCATGTGCAAGTAACAATACAGCTTCTTGTAGCTATCTTCTGGATTACCTCGCAAATTAGAAACGTGATGGTTTTTTCCTCTCAATGCAGTCGAGTATGATATCCTCAGGCCAAGTTTGTTCCGAACAATATTCATGATACTTTTAGGAGCTGGAGTCTCCATTAGTCCTGGATAATCTTCATGCAATATAGATGCAACTAATCGTGGTGTTCCTTTCCTCTTTTGGTTGCTTGTACTCTGACTAGCACGAGAACATGTATGCATCTTGTTGTGCGTTCTAATCGAGAACGCTTTTGAACCAGTAATCTTTGCAGCCCTTAAAAACCATTTACAGCTCTCTGCACGACATTTTACCACATAGCGCACTGTATCCGACTTTTTAATCTTGAAACCAAAAGAATTCTCAAACGCGGCTCTATCCACCAAATCCTGCACTGCTTTTTTATTTGGAAACTCTTGAAGTACAGTCACACCCAAACCGTCTTCCCATGCCTCTACAAACTGAGAAGCTTCTACATCAGGTGGCATTTTGGCATATTCATCACACATATACGAGGAGCTATCCATGCCGTCATCCCCAGGTTCATCACGTTGTACATTTCCTTCCGCTCTAGTATCATCATCCTCATCCATCGCGTCTCGTTGTTGTTCTGCTTGTTGGTTGCCTACGTACAGAGTCACTGCATTAGCTCCAACTCCATCACGCTTTGAATGCTGTTCCTCATAGTTCATACCAAAAGAACTCCCTGGCATATTTGTGATCTCCACAACCAAAAGACATCTACGGTCTATGGAATTTAGATATACAGAAAGATCCTCATCATCAGAAATAATCCACGGTTCCTGATTTTCCACTAGCAGTGGCGTGTAATACAATTTCAATTTCATTCTATTTTCATCTAACCCCACTTTCTTGCATATCCTAGCTTCTAGCATCGACATATTAATCTCTTCTGTTGATGTCTTGAACAATAAACTGTACGGGCGATCTTGACATTTGAAATGTATGATGGTGTTGTTGCTCATTGTAGCCTGCAAAAACGATACAAAAACTCAATCAGTAATACTAGTTATCCACAGTTATACTTTCTTACTTTACTCAGTAATACCAGTTGTACCAAGTCTGATATTGATTTGAAGTCACAATTTTCACTTTCATTCAACCACTGCACGAGAATAATTACATATTTGTATCCTCAAATAAAACTATGGTATTAATCACAACATACATTTTAAAATTTTAGAATATACAATTTCGCTCTAAGTAATACTAGTTTTACTATATTTAGTAATACTAGTTGCACTTAGTTGTCCGCTCTTGTCCTACCGCAAGAACCCAGTTTCGATAATTCTGGGTTCAATTCTTCATATTATAATCACGATTTGTTACGATTCAACAGTTGTTATCCAATTTCACTCTTAAACTATGTTTTCAAAACTAATGTGCTTAATCATTCCAATTCTTTCATTCATTCCATTATTTGCAAATGCAATTGAAAAAAATAAAGCATTTGAGATAATGTACCATAGACGAGCTCCCACCATAGATTGAAGTTCCCAGCACCTCATATACGATTTTAGAAAAGGAAGAGATCTCGAAAACCACCAGATCAAACTTGACAAAAGAGAGCTTTCAGAAAGAGGTGGAGAGAGCAGAGATCGAAAGAGGAGCTCCAGAAAGAGGCGGAGAGAGCAGAAATAGATCGAGGAGCTCCAGAAAGAGACGGAGAGAGCAGAAATCGAGAGAGGAGCAGAGTGGAAACAACGAGAGAGAACACGGAAGAGAGAGAAAGAGGGGGAGGAGAGAGAAAGAGGAAACACAAAAGTGAAACGCAAATCGCGTTCATCGCATTGTTCAATCTCTCATCGTTATTTTGGACAGATTGATTAAGGGTAATTGCGTCTCTTCGCTACATGAGGGATATGAAGATTAAATAGGGACATAAGTGATTTGTTTTTAAAAGAGAGGGATACAAGAGATGATGTCTCACAAATCACCGAACCGGAGGCCATTTTGCCATCTTTTTAATATTAATTTCTTTTTCATTTTTTTTTTAGATTAAAAAGCTCAGCAAATACAACAAAGCCCTTGAGAACTTGAAATATTTACAGATCCAACCAGATATATCCACCCGACCCGTTATGTATCTATTGAGTTTGGGTCAAAATTAATAAAAAATAAAAAATTACAATTATAAAAAAAAACAAAATCATTTGTTTTGTTTTTTATTGACAAAACGCGACGACCTTTCTTTCCCCTTTCCTTCTTCCTCACAATTTATGTAATTCATGAAGGTGGTGGTGATGAATCAACGGCGGCTATGGTGAATTAAGATCAGGAAAAAACATGGTGAGTCAGATCTTATGTCTCTTCATGATTCTTGTTGTCGCCAACTCCATCACCAAATCAGATTATCCTTTGACACCACCTCCTCCTCCTCCTCAGCTAGAATCTCCTTTGGCTCCATCATCTTATTCTCTATCTCCTGAACCAACACATGCTCCTGCTCCGTCCAACGATAATTTCGATGATGATGATTCTAAGTCGAAAAGAGAGGATTAAGATTGGCTAAGAAACATGAGATCTCGGATCTTGGGTCTTCTCCTCATGATTTTCGTGGTCACCAACTCCATCAACGGAATCCTTCCCACCTACTTCATCACTGCAAACAAAATAGGCCAAAATCACCGGAATTCTTTATCGACAGCGACTGCAATCCTCCACATAAAGCCACGCTGTCGATCCGCCAATCTGTGGCGGAGCAAACGCCTTGGAATTGTCCTAGCTTCAACGATCTTAGCTTCAAAAGCGCACACCACTGAGATTCACGTTCTTCCCTAAGTCAAGCACCAGCTCCTCGAGATGAGGTGAAGCTGAGAAAACCTCAACTAGTGGCTCCGCCATGACGGCTGAATCGCCGGTTTCGTCACCTGGAATTGCCCTAGGGGTCGCCAGCGATGTTGTGTCCACCATGTGGAGGTGCGTTAATTTAAGGCAATTGGCGCGGAGAGAGTCTCGTCTTCGACAAATTCGAAGTATCTGGGATCAAACGTGCAAGTTACACATAATTCCCTCAAATTAGACAGGCTTTGGTGATATCGACGATTTCACTCGATTTGTATCCCTCGGTGAAAGACGCCGTGAGGAGATCCAACCGCGTGAGCCTCGCCGCCACGTCAGCGTTATGGTGAAGAACCAGAGGCAAGTCCTCGGTCCAGTGGTAGAAGGCTGAGAGATCTGAGAGATTCCAGCAAGCCGCAATGCTCGAACATAGGGACGAAATCGCCGCCTAAAGGGATCTGTGAAGCGCGTTGGTGCCATCGGACGAGCTTGATGTGTCGAATTCGAGGCCATTGAGGGAGTAACAGCTCGATAGAAGTCGGCGATCGAGAGTAGACACTGAGACTCTCGACAGAAGGGAAACAGAGCTGGAGACGGAGAGCGAGAAGGTTCTTGATTCTATGGGAAGTTCAAATGAAATTGTTCAGTCGAATTGTTAGTGGATTCTAGGAATGACAACTGGATTTTGGATTGCACATTGTGGATTAGTGTTCAAGTGATTCATGAAGTGGGATGAGGTTGAGTTTTTGTTTTAATATTTTACTTGCAAACGTTTCATTTTTGTTATAAGCTTGAACAATGATATGTTTTCAGAAATCCCATGTGAAGAGAAGAACATATGAATCACATTTGCTTTTTACATGTTGTGTCTGCATATTTTTTCAGTTTTGGAGGTTTATCAAGCATATTATTAGGTAGAATTTTTTTAAGGAAGTATTAATAGGTTCAACTACGTATTACTTAGTTCAACTATGAACTAAAACTTTGTTTGTATTTGCAGTAGTATAATGTGTTTATCCGGTACAACTAGTATTGTTGGGTACAACTAAGTTTTAAAATAAATTAAATAGTTTGCCAAAAAATGAACTAAAAAAAAAGTAGCTGTTAAAAAAAGACGGCGTCGTCACAAAAAAAGACACCAGATTTAACACGTGGCCCCCACATGCACTGTCATAAACCATATAGTTTTACTCAAGTATATGTATATAGTTGTACCCTCGCCAACGGTGGAACCAAAATTGGTAATAGTTGTATGATGTGAGCGTGGGATTGCTTCAAGTTTTACCCACTAGAGCTACCTGCAAGTGCACAGCAACGAGGTAAGTATAGATGGGATCGAATCCACAAGGACCTATCGGTTGTACTACAAATTGTGAGGAGGTTAAATCAAGCTAAAACAAAATGGTGTTTGGTTCGGATTTTAACTAGAATGAAAGTGGCAAACAAGTAGAGAGAAATGGAAATCAATAAGTGGAGATACTAGGCATTGGGCTAACCTCAAGGCAATCATGAATCATTAACAAGTAAATCAAATGGAAGGGATATGATAGAAACCGTTCATGAACTCATAACACAAAGGTATAGTTATCCCACTTTCGTGGATCAAACTACTATGTTAAATCAACCTAATAGACTCAACTTTCGATGGTTATTACAAGTTGAAAACATGCAATAAAGGTGTTCAAGTTATGATTGTTCACGGTGATTCACAACTCATCTTTCGGTGGTTATGATTCACCGCTCACCAAATACTAAGTCCGGTAATATAACAAGCTTTTGGAGAGTATATTAACCCAAGATCCGATGCTAATTGATCAGAAAAGCAAGCGGCATTATGCTCAAGTAAAGGTGATGAAACCAAATAAATTATCCCAACTCAAAAGATCAAGTTAACAAATTCATGAGCCTTTCGGCTTAGCCCTTAACCTAGCGGGTAAACTACTCAATCATGGCGCGGTTAACACAAGGCATGATGAGTATAGACATGATAAGTAATGGAAAAGAGAGAAAGGGTGAAGGAAGCTTCTCTAGGTCGAAGAACAAGGTCGATTCCTCCTCAATACTCTCTCGGATTCAATACAAAAGTCAAAGAGAAAGAACAAATGTAAGGATTTGATAAGAACAAGTGTGTGTGCGTCTTGGATCTTGAGAAAGCCTCTTCTCTCTGCTTCTAGGACAGCTCTCTCTTCTCCTCTGACGGCGCTCATGCTCTCTCCTCTTTCTGAGGCTAAAAACTCGTATTTATAGGGCAGAAGTCGCTAGGTTTGTTAAGTGTCGAAAAAGGAAACTTTCCGGTTAACCGGCATTGATGATTTGCGACGTGATCAGACCGGGTTTAGGGCAAGTGAACCACCAAAAGAAAGCTGGGCTTGTGTTAAGTCGAGACAAGGTCCATGCCGCTGCATCCCGGGCCATTTGGTGGCGCCAAGTCTCCATGGGCTTCGTTTACTCGCCTGGCGGACACGTCTTGGGAGAAAAAGAGCATCTCTGTGATGGTTGATCCAAATGGCTTGATTCCACTTCGTCGTGATGCATAACTCAAATATCTATCCAGCAAGACCAAGATCATGATTTTTGGACGTCGGGAAGACCCCTTGCCGCGGTCAACTTCCGGATGCTCCGGTTCTGTCCGAATACGAGAATCGGACAAATGGAGTTATAATGATGCTCTTGACTTGGAAACTTGCATGGATCATGGTTTGAGGCTCTTTTGCTCCTTTTTGAATCCTTTTTGATGTTTTAACCTGTTAAGACTCCAAAACCAACAAATACAAGAAAACTACCTCCAAAGGCATAAAACCTTATTGAAAGCACTTGAAAACATATGAAAATACTAAGTAAAAACATGCAAAATATGATGATATCAACTCCCCCAGACTTAGCCTTTGCTTGTCCTCAAGCAAACTAAGAAAGGAAAAGAGGTTTGAAAACGTGAGAACTCTCAAATCTTTTGGAAATCCATGTTGACCTTTGTTTTAGTAATCCACATGAATCAGCAGCGGCATTAAGAATTAAGAACAAGGAAGTACATACCGTGAGTTTTGCAATCGTCCCAAAGCAATCCACTTCTCTTTAGACCATCCAAATTCGCCACCTTTGACTCCTTTAGTTTCTAAAGGTGTGGTCTCAACTAGGGAATATCGATCAAAGGGTTTAGGGACTCTTGCTCATCCTCTTGTGTTTAGACACTTGTCTCGGCTCATGCCTCACCTCTCTCTCTTCTCACTCCTTAAGTCGATTCATCCCTTTTTTAGGGTAGCATGGTATTTTTTTATTTGACTTCTTCTCCTCTTTGTGGAGGTTTTGGATGATCTTCCATAGACGCGAGTATTGATGGTTGTAGCCACCTAATCCCCGGTTACTTGAATCAAACGGCCTTCCATAGACGCGAGTATTGATGGTGGTTGCCACCTAATCCCCGGTTACTTGGACCTTGATGCTTTTTCTTAAAATTGGAGGGGAGAGAGAGGGGAAACCGAACTCACATAGACTTTCACTATTTGGTGAGGATGAGGGGTCGTACCCTTTGTAAAACCAAGCCCCTAGCTGAGAAGGTTAAGTTCATTAAGGTGCGGAGTCAAAGATGTATCCTTCTTAAGCCCTTGGAGATGTGGACGTTTTTGGTAGATCGATCCACTCATGGTGCACATGTGATGGAGTAGACTGCCAAATACTGATCAATGGTCACTTAAACGCATGCAAAACAATGGTTAGGTCCAAGATAAAGTCATAATTCTCGACAAAAGTTTTGACTCAATAAAAACGACTCGATTAGATGAAAACAAATGCAAACAAAAATGTCAAAATCAACAAACTTATTAGTATAATCCCCCCAGACTTAACTTGCACCGTCCCGGTGTAAGAAATATCAGATTAAGAGGGGTGAAAGACATAATAAATTTGAAAAAGGGAAAGGTTAGGATGATGTTACCAAGTGATGACCAATGGTTATGAAGATCAGGGTCATATTACTGATTGGGTCGCCTCTGTAGGCAGGATGGGTCGGTAAGTGTTGAAGGTCAAGGCCCGAAATCCATTGGTTTGCATTTCGGTCGTGTATGTCTCATTCGGTCGACCCGAAATGAGTGCTATGAACCACATGACAACCCGTTAAGCATTTTATGAACGGGATTGAAAATTTACCATCCAATATGATGTTTTAGAGCCGCTGGTGAAGTTTCAGATCGTTTGGTCGAGCAAATGTGAAAATCCTGTGTCGGGTGGATCTCTCGGACGGCCGTAAGGTGATGGGATGGACCACAGCTCGAACCGTCAACATTCCGTCGACCTATCTTGAAATTCCACCGACCAATCATATATTTTAGGAGCAGTGGTGAAGTTTCATGTCAAACAAACGAGCGGTTTGGGAGTTGCACCATTTGGTGGTCCCTCCGGTCGACCGGATGATGGTGCAAGTGGCCATAGCTCAAACGATGATGAATTTCCTGACCGAGCTTGAAATTCCACCGACCAACTTCATATTTTATGAGCACTGGTGAAGTTTGAGGTCAAATGGATGAGCGGTGTGAGACTGCCTTCACAACGTGGTCTAATCGGCCCCGGAAAGAGATTTTTGACCCTTCTCGAATTTGGCTCGTTCGTTCCATGATTTTCTTTTGGAATAGTGATTTTGAAGCTCCAAGAATTCATTTCCAGGTGGTGGTGTCGCCGTGCCGTGATTTTGGTTTTTGTCGGCCTTGGGTTACCCGCCATCGACCGGATGTGGCGGTCGTGCGTATCTCCTCATCCGTTCACATTTCTCCGTCCTATCTTTTGGATTTGCCGACCAATATGGTATTTTCTGGTCGCCTGTGAAGTTTGGTGGACTTTGGTAACACGGATTGCGAGATAGGTCAAGTGTGTACTCCTTTGCACCCGTGTGGCCGAGAAAATTACCCCGGATGGAATATCTTGAATTCTACTCGACCGTTTTGTGATCTTCTTTTACCAAAATGATTCTGCTTCCTTCCTTTAGTATTCCCAGCCGTTGCCCGCTCCGTGGTGGTGGTTCGGACAAGGGTGGGAGGAACGGGTGGGACATTTTCTTGTTTGGTCTCCTCTTGGTTTGTCATCCTAACAAAATGCATGCAATAATGATGTGAAAACTAAAAATGAAAAAAGGAAAAGAAAGATACCGTGTGGGTTGCCTCCCACAAAGCGCTTGTTTTAAAGTCATCTAGCTTGACTCTTGACGGTTTAGGCGTTAGGTGGATCGGCTAAGGGGATGACCTCTTCTTCTCCTTTGTCCGTGTTTGCTAAGTACGGCTTTAGCCTCTGTCCGTTGACAGTGAAGTCTCCTCCACTAGGGGCCCAAAGAACCACTGCTCCATATGGTTTCACCTCTTTAATTTTGAACGGACCGGACCATCTTGAGCGGAGTTTACCGGGAAAGAGCTTGAGCCGTGAATTAAAGAGCAAAACCTGGTCGTTTGAAGCAAAAGACTTTGGTACTATCTTTCGGTCATGAAACGCCTTAGTTCTCTCTTTGTAAATCTTTGTGTTCTCGTATGCCAGATGTCTTATCTCTTCCAATTCATTCAGTTGAATCAAGCGCCTCTCAGCTGCGGTTTTGAGATTAAAGTTAAGCTCCTTAACCGCCCAAGCCGCCTTATACTCCAGCTCTACTGGTAAGTGGCATGCTTTCCCGTAAACAAGATGGAAAGGTGTTGTTCCTAGTGGTGTCTTGAAGGCTGTCCGGTAAGCCCAAAGAGCGTCATCTAACTTGGCCGACCAGTCCTTCCTTGTTTTCCCGGTTGTCTTTTGTAGGATGTTTTTTAGCTCTCTGTTGGAAATCTCCACTTGTCCGCTTGTTTGTGGGTGATACGGGCTTGCAACCTTGTGTCTAACCCCATATTTTCTCAATAGTTTGGCAAACACTCGGTTTATGAAGTGGGAACCGCCGTCACTAATCACAACTCGCGGTACGCCAAACCTCGGGAAGATTACCGATTTGAACAGCTTGATAACGACACTAGAGTCGTTTGTTGGGGCGGCAATAGCTTCCACCCACTTGGACACATAGTCAACAGCCACTAGGATGTATTGGTCTCCAAAAGACGTGGGAAAGGGTCCCATAAAATCAATTCCCCACACGTCAAAGACCTCTACCTCCAGGATAAAGTTTTGTGGCATCTCATTTCTTCTGTTAATGTTACCCATCCTTTGACAAGCATCACATCTTGAAATGAATACCTGGGCATCTTTGAACATTGTTGGCCACCAGAAACCGGCCTGTAAAACCTTTGAAACCGTCTTGAATGTGGCAAAATGGCCGGCATAAGCCGATCCATGACAACCATGAAGTATTCCCGGGATTTCTTCCTCCGGGACACATTTTTTGAACATCCCATCTTGGCATTTCTTGTAGAGGTACGGCTCGTCCCAAAAGTAGAACCGGATGTCTTTTAAGAACTTCTTCTTCCTGTAGCCATAAAACTGCAGAGGTTCAATGTCGGCTGCAAGGTAGTTTGCTATGTGGCCATACCAAGGTGTACCGAGGGTGACTCTCTTGTCCGGAACGGGTGGTGGTGCAGTGGTGATCCTTGTGATTGGTATGGCGCTGACGGAATAGACCGTTTCTTCTGGCAACGAGTCATTTATGGGGAGCTGCTCTTCTATCCGCATCCGGGAGAGGTGGTCGGCTACACTATTCTCCGCACCTTTTCTATCGACGATCTTTAAGTCAAACTCTTGTAGTAAGAGAATCCACCTGATGAGACGTGGTTTTGCATCTTTCTTGGATAGGAGGTATTTGAGGGCAACATGGTCGGTGTGAACGATCACTTTAGATCCGACAAGGTAAGATCGGAACTTCTCAAACGCAAAGACAATAGCGAGCAGCTCCTTCTCGGTGGTGGCGTAGTTGCATTGTGCTTCATCCAAGGTTCGGCTTGCATAGTATATGACATGAAGCTTTTTCTCCTTCCTTTGTCCTAGCACGGCACCTACAGCATAGTCACTTGCATCGCACATGATCTCAAACGGGAGCTCCCAATCCGGTGATTGTACAACCGGTGCACTTATTAGTGCTGCCTTGATCTTCTTGAAAGCCGTGAGGCAATCATCGTCGAATTCAAATGGGACATCTTTGCACAAGAGCTGAGTCAATGGTCGTGCGATCTTGGAGAAATCTTGGATGAATCTCCTATAGAAACCGGCGTGTCCGAGGAAGCTCCTTACTCCCTTTACATTCTTTGGCGGTTCTAAGGTCACCATGACTTCTATCTTTGCTTTATCCACTTCAATCCCTCTCTCTGATATCCGGTGGCCAAGCACTATCCCATCTCGCACCATGAAATGGCATTTCTCCCAATTGAGGACAAGATGTTGCTCCTCGCATCTTTTGAGAACCTTGCTAAGATTTGACAAACAAGCATCAAAGGATGAGCCATAAACTGAAAAGTCATCCATGAATACCTCCATTATGTCCTCTATATAGTCGGTGAAAATAGACATCATGCATCTTTGGAATGTGGCCGGGGCATTGCACAATCCAAAAGGCATTCGCCGGTAAGCGAACGTGCCATAAGGACATGTAAATGTTGTCTTCTCTTGGTCATCCGGATGGATTGGTATTTGGAAAAAACCTGAATAGCCATCTAGAAAACAATAGTAAGGGTGGTTAGCAAGCCTTTCTAGCATTTGGTCTATAAATGGTAAAGGGAAATGATCCTTCCGGGTCGCGGTATTGAGCTTGCGGTAGTCGATGCACATTCGGTGGCCGGTGATTGTTCTAGTGGGGATCAGTTCCTCATTCTCGTTCTTTATCACCGTGACTCCTCCCTTTTTAGGGACCACATGCACCGGACTTACCCACGTACTATCCGAGATTGGATATATGATCCCCGCGTCCAAGAGTTTCATTACCTCCTTTTCCACAACATCTTTTAAGTTCGGGTTTAATCTCCTTTGGTGCTCTATGGACGATGTTGACTCGTCCTCAAGGTGTATCCTGTGCATGCATAGATCCGGAGAGATGCCCGTGATATCCTCAAGGGTATACCCAAGGGCTTTACGGTGTTTTCTCAACTCACAAAGCAATAGAGCCGTCTCCACATTGGTTAGGTTTGAATTGATAATGACCGGATATGTATTATTAGGTCCGAGAAACGCATACCTTAGTCCAACTGGAAGCTCTTTAAGCTCAACCTTGGGTGCTCTATGCTCGCTCCAAGGATCATTCGAAGCTTTGGTGAGGTTCTTAGTTGCTCCCGGCTTCTTTACATCCTCCCCCAAGCTGATATACGCTACTAGTTTGTCATAAGTGGCGGCGCCATCTAAAATCTTGGTCAGCCGGTGTGCTTCGTCATTCAAATGGTCGTTATCCCCTTCACCTCCGGTTAAAACTATCTCTAATGGGTCATTCCGGATGAGCTCTTGATAGATACCTTCAGAAACCTCGCTCATGTTGTCCACCAAAAACGAATGCCCGTCTATTGTCGGCTTGCCGAGTGACTTGTCCACTTGAAATTTCATCACGAGGTCTCCCAAATGCAAGTCGATCTTTCCTCCTTTGACGTCAATTATGGCACCGGCGGTGGCTAAGAATGGTCGTCCAAGGATCAAGGGGTCTCTAGGCTCTTGATCAAGCTCTAACACCACAAAATCAGCCAGTATGGAACATTTACCGATCATGACTTGAACATCGGTTACAATTCCAACCGGTCTTCTAACCGACCGATCCGCAAAGACTAGTTGAATCTTTGTTGGTCTGAAATTAGTTATCCCAAGACGTCTGGCCACCGTGTAAGGCATTAAATTCACGCTAGAGCCCAAGTCACAAAGGCATCGCTTGAAAGTGGTGCCTCCGATTTGACAAGATAGCACAAAGCTGCCCGGATCATCAAGCTTCTCCGTTGTTTGGTTTTTTAGCACATCACTGCATTCTTGAGTTATCAGCATCACACCTTCTTCCAAGCTTAGGTTGCTTGTCAAGATACTCTTCATGTATTTTTTTAAAGACGGTATGATCATGCAAGCGTCAACAAATGGTAGCCTAACACTTAGCTGGCTCACAAGATCTCTTAGCTTTGCTTGCTCCTTCTCCTTCTTAGGCTTCTTCACAACCCTAGGGAAGGGTGGTTTCGGCTTGTACACTCGAGATATCACCGGTGGGATGATTTCTTCTTCTAACTCTCCATTGGCCGCATTGTTGTCTTCCGGTTCATTCTCATCTACCACGATTGTGTGCTGGGTCGACTCCTTCTCAACTCCCTCCGGCATTTGCACCTCATCTAGTTGCGTCCCACTCCTAAGAGTGATGGCGGCAATGTGCTCTTTTCTTGGATTTACCTCGGGTTGGCCGGGAAGGACTCCGATTGGCCTCTTGATTGAACCGGCGATGTGGGCTATTTGGAGGTCAAGCCGCTTTACGTGGGATTCAAGAGAATCAAACTTACTATTCAGGTCATAGTACATGTGGTGTATCTTCTCATGAATCTCCTTGTTGGCTTGCCTTTGCTCATGCATGAACTCGTAGATATAAGATTTAAGATCACCTTCTTGATTGTCTCTATGCACCGGCTGGTGCCCCGGGTTAGGTAAGGTCACCTTAGGGATGTGCATGAGCTGATGATTGGAGTGCTGAAGAGGGTAGCTAGAAGAATTCTTTTCACCATAGTAGCGGTCTTGTGTGTTGAGAAATGGCATAAAACTTCTTTCTCCGGGTTCATGTTTGCTGATGAAGTTCACGTCTCTTTGAAGATTGCCAAAGATCTCCCGGTCCATCTCCTCATCCAAGGGTTGGTTGTCTTCAAAGTCTTGGCATTGCCTCGGTTGCCTCTCCAAAAGTTAAGAGATCATGGATTTGATCTCCTTGAACTCGGTTTGCTCCGGTCTTGTGTTGATCGCCTTAATGGTTTCCTCATAGCTCGGCTGGTTCTTGCTATCACTGGCCGCCAAGTTGTCTATCAATGTCTTTGCTTCCTCAATGGTCTTGCTCATGAAGTCCCCATTGCTAGCTATGTCAAGGCACAGCTTGTACTCTCGCCTAATCCCATCATAGAAGGTGTTCCATAGATTGACATCCGAAAAGCCGTGTTGTGGGCAATCTCTTATGTATTCCTTGAAACGTTCTAGAGCTTCATGGTATGGCTCTATAGGACCTTGCTGGAAGCCTGAGATTTTGCTCCTCATCAAGGTTGCCCTTTGTTTGGTGTAGAATTGTCCTAGAAAAGCCTTTTTGAACTCCATCCATGTGTTGATCGAGCGAGATGGCAAAGATTTTAGCCATCTAAGTGCTTTTCCCGCCAGAGTGAAAGCAAAGAGCCGGCACCTCAGGTAGTCCACTGGAACTCCATTGGCGCTTGTAGTGCTGCACAACTCCTCAAAATAATCAACATGATCCAAAGGATCCTCCTCAAGAAGTCCATGGTATTGACTTTGCTTCGCCAATGCGATAACCCGCGGCTTAATCTCATAACGTTGGCCGTCTTGCATCCGGATGGGGCTACGGCTTTGTAGAAGCTCTGGTCTGGAGTCACTATCTCCAATGTACTCTTGATTTGGCCCCTCTCGGTGGTCGTCTTGGGGTGGTTGATGCGCCGGCCCGTCAATGTCGAGCTCCGGTTCATTGCCGTTTTGCGGTAAACGGTTTTGAACTCCAATCAAAGGGCGGTCATCAATGCGATTTGCTCCAAGAAAAACGCCAAGCGGCGGCCCTTGATCATGTGCTTCCTGATCCATAGGTCAGCTCAAGTTGTACCTACAAGAGCTTGAAAACAAACTAAAGAAAAATGTTAAGTGACAAAACAAAGGAAAAACGTTTTAGTCTAGATTCTAGTCCAAACTTGTAGACAAGAAGGTCCCCGGCAACGGCGCCAAAAACTTGATGTGAGCGTGGGATTGCTTCAAGTTTTACCCACTAGAGCTACCTGCAAGTGCACAGCAACGAGGTAAGTATAGATGGGATCGAATCCACAAGGACCTATCGGTTGTACTACAAATTGTGAGGAGGTTAAATCAAGCTAAAACAAAATGGTGTTTGGTTCGGATTTTAACTAGAATGAAAGTGGCAAACAAGTAGAGAGAAATGGAAATCAATAAGTGGAGATACTAGGCATTGGGCTAACCTCAAGGCAATCATGAATCATTAACAAGTAAATCAAATGGAAGGGATATGATAGAAACCGTTCATGAACTCATAACACAAAGGTATAGTTATCCCACTTTCGTGGATCAAACTACTATGTTAAATCAACCTAATAGACTCAACTTTCGATGGTTATTACAAGTTGAAAACATGCATTAAAGGTGTTCAAGTTATGATTGTTCACGGTGATTCACAACTCATCTTTCGGTGGTTATGATTCACCGCTCACCAAATACTAAGTCCGGTAATATAACAAGCTTTTGGAGAGTATATTAACCCAAGATCCGATGCTAATTGATCAGAAAAGCAAGCGGCATTATGCTCAAGTAAAGGTGATGAAACCAAATAAATTATCCCAACTCAAAAGATCAAGTTAACAAATTCATGAGCCTTTCGGCTTAGCCCTTAACCTAGCGGGTAAACTACTCAATCATGGCGCGGTTAACACAAGGCATGATGAGTATAGACATGATAAGTAATGGAAAAGAGAGAAAGGGTGAAGGAAGCTTCTCTAGGTCGAAGAACAAGGTCGATTCCTCCTCAATACTCTCTCGGATTCAATACAAAAGTCAAAGAGAAAGAACAAATGTAAGGATTTGATAAGAACAAGTGTGTGTGCGTCTTGGATCTTGAGAAAGCCTCTTCTCTCTGCTTCTAGGACAGCTCTCTCTTCTCCTCTGACGGCGCTCACGCTCTCTCCTCTTTCTGAGGCTAAAAACTCGTATTTATAGGGCAGAAGTCGCTAGGTTTGTTAAGTGTCGAAAAAGGAAACTTTCCGGTTAACCGGCATTGATGATTTGCGACGTGATCAGACCGGGTTTAGGGCAAGTGAACCACCAAAAGAAAGCTGGGCTTGTGTTAAGTCGAGACAAGGTCCATGCCGCTGCATCCCGGGCCATTTGGTGGCGCCAAGTCTCCATGGGCTTCGTTTACTCGCCTGGCGGACACGTCTTGGGAGAAAAAGAGCATCTCTGTGATGGTTGATCCAAATGGCTTGATTCCACTTCGTCGTGATGCATAACTCAAATATCTATCCAGCAAGACCAAGATCATGATTTTTGGACGTCGGGAAGACCCCTTGCCGCGGTCAACTTCCGGATGCTCCGGTTCTGTCCGAATACGAGAATCGGACAAATGGAGTTATAATGATGCTCTTGACTTGGAAACTTGCATGGATCATGGTTTGAGGCTCTTTTGCTCCTTTTTGAATCCTTTTTGATGTTTTAACCTGTTAAGACTCCAAAACCAACAAATACAAGAAAACTACCTCCAAAGGCATAAAACCTTATTGAAAGCACTTGAAAACATATGAAAATACTAAGTAAAAACATGCAAAATATGATGATATCATTGTACATTTGCGAATTTCGTGTTTTTCTAGTTGAACCATACCATAGCTTGTAATGGTATAGTTGAACAATTGATATTTGATCTTCTTTTATCATTCTAAACATGTTTATGTCATCATTGAAAAAGAATCTACTATTGTTCTTAATTTGCTTCATATCATGGACATATTACCTATATGTTCCATGTATTGTAAAGGGTATTTGATGACTAAACCATTATCTACTACTATAATTTTGTAATTCCAGTTTATTGATCTTTTTTTATTAATTACTAAGACATGAACATTTATTTATCTTACTTAATTGTCTAAATTGCATATCATAAAGTTATTTATTTAGTATTTGTTGGTTATATATATTTAGAATCGAGTAGTCGAACCAATATGAGTCAGTTGTACGAAATGAATGCGAAACCAAAATACGTCCACATTCAGACGTCCACATTCGTACACGAAATAAATATTTGGAAATACAAATCCATGACCGTCAACATTTGTACGTACTTGAACCTGGTAGAACCAATTTCTGAACATTTGGAAATACAAACCCATGACCATCGACATTTGTACGTACTTGAACATAGTAGAACCAATCTTTAAAAGTCAAACAATATAATTCAAACAACATACTTCGAACATAGTTCATAAACAAACTCCAAACATAGTTCAGACACTATTTTCCGACAACATAACACAAACACATAATATAGCTAAGCTTCACCCCCACTCATAGACTCGAACCAATCACCCAAATTCTTGTTAAATGCATACATGTTACTTGTTTTTTTTTTCTGACTTTCTCCGACTGATGGAAACCATTGTCATCATGATAATTACCATCAGACTCCACCTCTTCAATATGTGGCTCCCTCTGTTGTTCTATTGTTCCTTCCTCTCTGAAAATGGTAGGGATACCATCATTCGGTACATCATCTCTGTCATTTGGAACCAGCTCCTTCTCGTAATTCAAACCAAATGAACTTCATGCCTCGCTTATAGACATATGTTTGTGATGATGCTGCTCATTGTACCCTGAAAATATAATGCAAATAATCAATTGACAACTACACAACATCTCACAGTTGTACTAGGTGTACCGGTTGAACTTTTTTGTACCGCTATTCTGTAATATTTAGTTGTACCATTATGTACCATTTGAACCACTTAATCAACTAACTCTCATTTGTACCATTTGTACCAGTTGTACCAACTCTGCAGATTCGGATCTATGGTACTACAAGTTCAAAGTGAGCTCAGTCACTGCGATTTACAAGCTACGATCGTCAAATTACTTAATCTAACGCTAGATATCAATGCATGTATACCATCCAAATGTGAATGAATAAATTTACAAATTCACATCCCAAAATACATAAAATATAGAAATTCACCTCAAGATGCAATTAAATCTTCAACAATGGTGGATAGAAGGAAATGGGACATCGACTGTGTAAGGAGGAGAAGGAGGAGGCGAAATCGGTGTGGATGAATTCAGCTTGAACAATATTTTTATTTCGAACAAGAACGATCTCACGATGAGCTTCCGACCAACTAACACGACCAACTAATCCGATTTAGTTCTACCCACAAGTTCAAAGTGAGCTCAGTCACTGCGATTTACAAGCTACGATCGTCAAATTACTTAATCTAACGCTAGATATCAATGCATGTATACCATCCAAATGTGAATGAATAAATTTACAAATTCACATCCCAAAATACATAAAATATAGAAATTCACCTCAAGATGCAATTAAATCTTCAACAATGGTGGATAGAAGGAAATGGGACATCGACTGTGTAAGGAGGAGAAGGAGGAGGCGAAATCGGTGTGGATGAATTCAGCTTGAACAATATTTTGATTTCGAACAAGAACGAGCTCACGATGAGCTTCTGACCAACTAACGCGACCAACTAATCCGATTTAGTTCTACCCACAAATTCATACGATTCAGCAACTACAATTGACAAATTACTAATGAAAATGCCTAATCAACCCAGAACATATTGTTATGGTTGCCGGCGAGACGGAGGCAGAGGTGACGGTTGCCGGCGAGATCACGTTGACGGAGAAGAAACAAAACCTTTTTTTTTGATTTACAGTTTTTAATTTAATTAAATATTTTTCCTTTATTTAATTTAGTTATTTTTATTATTTACAGATTTCTTTAGTTATTTTCATTAAGGATATAATTGTAATTGTACATGGGTTTGAAATGGTCAAATGGCATTAGATTACAAAGTGGCACTGAATACTTCATTTTCTTCATTTGTGGCAAATTGGCCTCGCGCTCGTCTGTCAACGATGATTTGAGTGCGAGGCCAATTTGCCACAAATCAAGAAATGGTACAACTGGTACAAATGAGAGGTATTTGATTAAGTGGTTCAAATGGTTCATATAGGTACAATTGCATGTTAAAGACTAATGGTACTAAAAGTTCAACTGGTACACGTAGTACAACTGTGAGATTTTTTTGTAATTGGCAATTGATTATTTGCATTATATTTGCAGGGGACAATGAGCATGAACATCACAAACATATTTTTCGACCACGGAGGTCATTATGCAGAAGAGGACCTGAAATGGGTTTCAAAAAATCCCACTTGCGCTATAACTTTCAAGATCTCATCTTTGGAGGAGATTACGTACTCGGCGGTAGTAGAAAAGATATGCAGGAAGATTGGGAGAGATTGAGCTAAGCCGCTGCTGAAACTGAGTTACATTCCAATGTCAAATAACCCTGCGAGAGAGATGTACATTTTCGATGATGAGGACCTATTTGCTTATCTAACGACAATTGATAAATTGGGATTTAGGAGGGTTTTGCATGTGGAGGTAATGAAAGATTCGAGAATAAATAATAGGAGCGAGCACCTGTCTAGAACGGAGGTATAAAGTTCATTTGGTTTGAATTATGAGGAGGAGCCGATTCTAAATGGCATAGGTGATGTACCGAATGATGGAATCGTTACTATTTTCAGGGAGGAAGGAACAAAAGAAAAACAGAGTGAGCCACATATCGAAGAGCCACTTATCGAAGAGGTGGAGTCTGATGGCAAAGAACATGATGGCAATGGTGAGCGTCCAGAACCTGATAGTAAGGAAGACGGGTTAAATGGGTTTGATGAGGATATTGAGCTTTCACGTCATACAGAAGAATCTCAGTTTGTTGAAGCATGGGAAGATGGTATTGGTATTGACTTAAGACAACAATTTCCCTCAAAGGAGGCATTGCAAGATTTAGTTGACAGAGCTTCACATAAGCACTGTTTTGGTGTCCGCACTTATAAGTCAGATACAGTGCGACTTATTCTCAAGTGCACTCAGGAGAGCAAAGACTGTAGTTGGTATATACGAGCTGCGAAGATAGCTGGATCAGATTTTTTCTGCGTCACAAGATACAAGAGTAAGCATACATGCTCTCGGGCTGTTCAAAGTAGTAGCAATTGTAGAAGAAGAGGCAACCCACGATTAGTGGCAGCAGTTCTGCATGAAGACTATCCAGGTCAATTCGACACACCAGTTCCTAAAACTATTGTAGATGTTGTTCACCGGATAGCTGGTGTCACCGTGTCATACTCTACTGCCTTGAGAGGAAAAAAAATTACATGTTAGTGATGTGCGGGGCACTCCTGAAGAAGGCTATAGGATGTTGTTTTCTTATCTGTACATGCTGGAGCTGGAAAATCCTGGAACAAAAACAAATGTGCAACTAGATGCTGATAACAGGTTCGAGTATCTATTTGTTGCTTTGGGCGCCAGCATTGAAGGGTTTCAATGGATGAGGAAAGTGATAGTTGTGGATGCAACGTTTCTGAAGACTGTATATGGTGGACAGCTTGTGTTTGCCACTGCTCAAGATCCTAATCATCACCATTACCCTATTGCCTTTGGGATAATTGATAGCGAAAATCATCTTAGTTGGTCGTGGTTTCTGGAAAACCTGAAAGCTGTTATACCAGATGATCCTGAACTGGTACTTGTGAGTGACAGACATAAAAGCATCATAAACGGTGTGTCGAAGGTCTATCCATTGGCTCGCCATGTACACTGTATTTGGCATCTGGCACAGAACGTAAAAGGGCATGCTCAACAAGGGGTGAAGAGAGATGATGTTGTGGATAAGTTTATCCAATGCGCTCATGCTTATACTGTGTCTGAGTTTAGACAAGAGTTAGATGATTTCACAAAGAGGTACCCTGCGTGTGCTAAGTTTTTGGTTGATAAGATAGATGTGGATAGGTGGGCAAGGTGCTTCTTTGAGGGAGATAAGTATAACTTAGACACCAGCAATTCTTGTGAATCTATGAACAGTGTGTTTAGGAAAGATAGAAAGTTGTCACTCTTACCTATGGTTGATAAAATAGTAGAGAAATTCGCTTTTTGGTCCAACAAGTATAGGAACGAGTGCGCTTCAATGCCATGTACAAAGGTCGTTGTGCCTTATGTGGAGAATTTGCTTCACGAGAGATGTCCAGTAGCTAAGTGTTTAACCGTAAGGGAGGTAAATGGACTGGAATTTCAGTATGACGTAGTTGGAACAGATGGTGTGACCTACCTTGTGGATTTAGCAAGCAGAACTTGCATGTGCAGAATGTTTGACATAGACAAGTATCCTTGTGTTCATGCAATTGCCGCAGTCATAGCAAAAATAAAGAAGGATGGAAGAACGTCGACTCTTTCTATATATGATATGTGCTCCAAATACTAGTTGGTTGAGACGTGGTCACAAGCATATGTGAAAACAATCTATACAGTGCCACATGTCTCTGTTTGGAGTATTCCTGAGGATGTAATGAAATTGTTCGCATACCCTCCTGATTACACGGCAAAAAGGGGAAGAAACAAAGAAGAACGACATCCATCAGAAGGAGAAAGTCGAAAAAAGAAGAAGAAAACGAGTAACAAGTGTACCAACTGAACCTTAAACCAACTGTACAACAATCAAACAAGAACATGTACAGTCAATCCTCGATTCGCACCTCAAAGAGCGTATGTAATCGACTCCCGAATCCCTAATGTCGTCCGATACCAACTCTAACACAACTTTCTGGTTCGCGGATGTTATAATTCTCCCCCACTAAACTGGATTCGTCCTCGAATCCCAACACAAACGTCTCTCAAAGACCTCAAAACTCACATTTTCAGTCCTATGTTATACTCATGTTTCAAGACATTATTACTCTCAATACCGTAACCCACCGTCACGATATCTATGCTGCATGATGTGTGGTCAGGTTTTACCGACTTTTAAAAATCCTGCAAGTGCACAGATCGTAGAAGTACGGGTTATCGAACACAAGGACTGGCTAAAATGAATACACTTTAAATCTATGGAGTTCGGATCAAGCTAGAATAAGATAAAGGATGATTGGTTGGTTGTCTAATAACTAAATACTAAAGCTAAGAAATCGAAGTTGTAAAGCAATGAGGGAAAAGCGTTAGGTCTCTAGGGGCTAATTCGCAGAGAAGCAAGCAACGATCAGTTCGATGATAGATATGAATCAATTTAGGGATGATGGGATGATAGATCGGTCTAGAACACAAAACACGAAAATAAGTCTTTCCACTTCCGTGGCTCCGACTCCTATGATAACTTATCTAATCGCTAAACTTTTGGTATGTCTTTATATAGTTAATCAAGCATTAAATCGATCAAGTTCGGATACAGTTCACTAGGCTTAGTAAATCAACTTCCGCAGTCTAAGAAACCTAGCTTGTCAAAGAATAGGTCCGGCGAATGATACAGCACTTCCGTGGCTCAAATCAACCTAGGATCAGATTGCTAGATGTGCGGTAAAGCAATCAGCATTAATTAGTGAGCAAAACGAGACAAAGACTCTAATGATATCCCTAACAGTTCATCGAAATCATAGATCAAGCAAACAACTCATTGAATTAGTAACCCTAGCAACCTAACAAGTGAATTACTCAGACATGATCAAAGTAACAACACAGAGAGATGAAGAAAGCATGATAATAGATAAAGGTTCAGAAATCTTCTCCAAATTGTAGTAAGGAGGAGAGATCCTCTCCTTGAAATCTCTAGAACAAAAGTAGATCTATGAAACTGAAATACAATGTGGCTATATTGTTCTCTCTCTTTCTCTCTCTCTCTAAAGAGGCTAAAAAGGTGTATTTATAGTGCTAGGTCTTCCAGGGGTCGAGATTAGGTAAACGGGCCGAGTAAATCGTGAAAACGTGCAAAACGGGCCTTAGTCGGCTAAGCCGGGTCGAGCGGGACGGTGGCGGTCGAGCGGGACAGTCGACCGGTCGGTCGGGCTGGTGCTCGGGTCGAGCTGGGGGTCGAACGGGCGCACGGGATGATGGTCGGGCGCGCACGGGATGGTGAAAAGAAGTCGGGTCGGACGGGAGCCTTGGAGGCCCTGTCCGACCGGCTCGGTCGACCGGATCGTGGAGGAAGGTCGGGTCGGATGGGGGCCTTGGAGGCCCTGTCCGACCGGCTCGGTCGAGCGGCTGGTGTAGACGTCCGGTTTTCGGCTGATTTGACACTCTTCACTAAAATGATAATATCTTCCATTCTACACGTCCAAATTGCATGATTCCAATTGTGTTGGAAAGCTAACTCATGTAGGCATCGCGGCGAACTGGTTTTGGTGAGATCCATTGAGTAGAATGTTTTGGGGCTCTTTCAAAGTTGATGCTGTGTCGTGGAGCGGCGTAAAGTCCAAATCCTGTGGTTTTGCTCCGAAATGCATCTTTCGACCTGTTTAGACTCTTAGTACTATAAATCCACAAAAACTACCTTTTTAGATCGAAAAGCCTTTAAAAACCTTATAAAAAGCATAGTAAAACCATATAAAAAGGGTACAAAATAGAGGTATATCAACTCCCCTAGACTTAGATCTTTGCTTGTCCTCAAGCAAATAGAATCCAAATCAGAGAAAGAGGTTTGAAAACGTAGAAACTCCTTATCCTTTTGAGAAACCTGTGGTGGCTTCCTCTCCTGTATTCCACTAAAAACATAACCAATGTTAGACTAGCTTCACATAATGCTCGGTAAGCTTAGCGAACCATACCAAACTCAACTAGTCTCATCCAGTATTCCAGACTTTCCATTGTTAACTCCTTGCATAAATTTAAAACGTGCGGTCTTTATCAAGGGAATATCGATCATTAAGCACTTGTTCTTACCCACTTGAGTCTCTCCAGGATAGTCCTCTTTGAAGCTTTTGAGTTCTTTTCCTCTCTCTTTTTCTTTTGAAGGATGATCTTTCCCTACTTTTCTAGGGTATCATTTTATTTTTTCTATCGATCCTTCTTCCCTTTCTCTTTTTTTTTTCTTTTGGGGAATAACATAGGATAGGCTTTTTCTTTTTCCTTGTTTTTGGTAGGTCTCCATAAGACAAGAAGGTGCAGACGTATGCATTCCTCTTGCTTACACGTTTTCCTTGTGCTTAAAAGCTTTTGATTTTTATTTTTCTGAGAGAGAGGAGAACTGCACTTTGTATTGGACACACCCTTTTGAGATCAAGTGAGGAACGACTCATATGTATGCCAAGTCCCTTGACAAGAAAAACTAGACTGGTTAGGGTGGAGTTAACGTTAGATTGTCCGGGTACCTTAGAAATGTCGCCAAGTCAGTCGGTCGATCCACCATTAGAGGTTCTGTTAGGCTTATGTCTGCAACTGATGTCCGCTCTAGGGTCATAGATTGTTAGCACAACACCGGAGAATCATAGAGATAAATCATAATTTCCAACTAAAGTTTTGACTCAATAAAACATGAAATTTTGAAAAGGTTAATAAGAGAAATAGATATGAGATGAAGACAAGACATGAACAAACGCATTAGTACCGACAATCCCCCCAGACTTAACTTGCACCGTCCCGGTGAAAGCAAATCCGATTAAGGGAGGTAAAAGAAAGAGGTAGTAATGCATTTGTGAATGAGAGGAAAGATGTAACCTGATGTGGTATTAAGTCCATGAAAAAATGACCTATTGGTGGTATGTTGCTGTCCTTGTCCGTTGACAAGTTTGGTAAAATATGTCCCATGTTGCGTTAGAATGAACTCCAGAGCAATGGCTTGTATCCCTGCGTAGATGATCAAGTACCATGCGTCCATGGTAAAGGCTCTTGAAGTCCGCCGAAGGTGAGGCAAAGGTGGGATATGCTGTTGTGCTGGAGCAAACGGATATATGAACGTGGTTGTTCCTTGCCACATTCATTGTTAATGTTTGAAGGGACAATTACTCCTTTCTTCATGTTCCGAGGTTTTTTTTTTTTTTTTTTTTTTTTTTTTTTTTTATTTGCATGTTAGATTCTCAAATCTCTGTATCCAAAACTTCAAAAGCAAAACAAAAACCATTAAACAAAAAGTAAAAGAGAAGAGTAAAACTTATAAAAGCTTGATACGGGATAATGAGGATGAGATGGTGGGATGATATGCAAATGAGGTGGGATGGTATGCAATGAGGTGGGATGGGATGAGGGGATGGTGGGTCGGCAAGAGGGGATACGGTCGATCGGGCGAGGCACCGGTCGATTGTCCTGGTCGCCCCGAAGTGTTTTGGTCGACCGGCCGACCGAACCTCTTGGAGTCCCTGCCCGAACGTGTTTGGTCGACCCAAACAGCTTGGCGGCTCCACTTCTATGTTCCTCTTGCACCATTGTGATATCCATTCTATCCTATCCTGCTAAAAGAAAACAAAGAAAACAAAGTAAAACTAAAACTAAAAACTGAAATTTAAAGGTGTTACCTTATGGGTTGCCTCCCATACAGCGCTTGTTTAAGGTCTTTAGCTTGACCGTAATGCTCTTTAGGATTTAAGAGAGGGTAGTGATCAATGGAGCTTTTTGTCCATCAAGATCTTTCTTCTTGGGATTTATATCGGGAGGATGATTCACGGCGGGGTAGACAATCTCTCCATGCTTGTCCCGGGGCACTTCAGCCATAGGAAAGAGTTTCATAGTGTTAGCAAACTTTTCCTTGAATTCTTCCAAAGTTTCATCATTCAGCTTTTCCTGGAGGAGAATCCTAACTTTTGCAAATCCTTTAGTTTGCTTAACCTTCTTAATGGTCTCTGTCCCGGTCTTATCCTTGATCGGTCCTTTTGGTGGGTGCTTAGGTGATGCCGTAGTCTTACTTCTTGCTGTCAGGGCAAGTTGCTTGGGCTGGTAAGATGCCGTAGTCTTACTTCTTGCTATCGGGGCAAGTTGCTTGGGCTGGTAGGATGCCGTAGTCTTACTTCTTGCTATCGGGGCAAGTTGCTTGGGCTGGTAAGATGCCGTAGTCTTACTTCTTGCTATCGGGGTAAGTTGCTTGGGCTGGTAGGCGAGATCTTTGCTGGGCAAGCTGGACAGGATTTTCTCTTCTTCTGGAGGCTTGGGGATAATCTTATTCTCTTGCACCATATCAACTGATGGGTTCTTTGTTGAACACATGGGGAAAAACATCTCTTTATTCACCTTGTTGAATGAGATCCTCCGGTTGGGAAAATCGAAAATGGCTCCAACGGTTGATAGAAAAGGGGTGCCAAGGATGATGGGTCTATGGCTACTTTCTCTCATTTCCACTATTTGAAAGTCGGTAGGAATAGAACAGTTCCCAAGTCGTACCATCACGTCCGGGATGAAACCGTAAGGTGTTTGCGAGAATGAATCGGCATAGTTGATGGAGATGGATGAAGGTTGGATGTTGGTAAGGCCTATCTCGTCTGCAATCTTCTTTGACATGATGTTGACATTAGCTCCTGTGTCACAAAGAGAATCGGTGAGATTAACTTCATTAATAGAGCATGGAACTACAAACTTTCCAGAGTTATCCGCCTTTGGAATGATCTTGGGGAAAAGGCGTCTTTTCCTTGCGCGGTTGGATTCTTTCTCGGGATAGATTTCTTCAGGCCAGGTCATACAATCATACTTAGGTGGGGAGAGCTTCCATTTGGGGATAGAATCCTCAAACTTCTTTTCTATTGCAACGGAGTTGCAAAAAGATTTCTTGGACTCCATCTCTTGTTTTTTTACTGCTTCTGCGGTTTGAGCGGCTTGCACTTCCAATTTCTTGACATGTGCAGCAATGGCATCATATTTAGCATGGAGATCATTGAACAAAGTGTCCATCTTCTCATTCATCTCCTTGTTGTTTCTCTTTTGACCTTCCATGATCTGTTGAAACATTCCATCGAACTTGTTGTTTGGCTGGGCTAAAGGAGGTTGGCTGGCGGGTAAACCATATGGTTCCTTTGGTGGGTATGGTGCTCTTTGGTCGTAGTTCGGCCTAGGTTGAAACTGGTTTCCTTGCTGCTGGAAACGATCTCCATAGGGTTGGAAAGGTGGTCTCTGCTGCTGGAATCTTGAGGGATAGGTTTGGTCTTGTGGGTTCTCCACATTGGTGCTGCGGTAAGAAAGGTTTGGGTTGGACCGGTAGTTGGGATTGTATCCCCTGTTTCCATAGTTACCAACATAGTTAACTTCTTCCTCAAGTTGATCATTGGAGAAATCTCCCATGCATTCCCTTGTAGGATCATCATTGACATCATTTATGCCCTCAATTGCATGTATGTGTCTTTGCTGTCCTTTTTAGAACTTGAGCCATCATATTCTTCAGTTCAGCCATCTGAGTAGCATCAGGAGGTGTGTTAGTAGAGCGGTGTGATCTATCATAGTCGGGGCAGTTGTTGCAATCACTTGCTGCAAGGTTCTCAATCAAGACTTTGGCTTCCTCAACAGTCTTTGTCATAAAATTTCCATTGCTTGCAGTATCCAAGGATAGCTTATATTTGTGGTCTATGCCACGATAGAAGATGTTCCAAAGGTTCCCATCCTTGAAACCGTGGTTAGGGCAATCCCTAATGTATTCCTTGAATCGATCCAATGCCTCATAAAATGATTCGGTTGCACCTTGGCGAAATCCAGAGATCTTGTTTCTAACAGAAATCGATCTTTGCTTAGTGTAGAAATGGTTGATGAATGCTGCCTTGTACTCGTCCCAAGTAGTGATCGAATGGGCAGGAAGAGACTTTAACCATCTAAGGGCTTTGTCCCCAAGAGAAAATGAGAAAAGTTTGCACTTTAGGTAGTCGGCTGAGACTCCATTGGCTCGGGTAGTGCTGCAAATCTCTTCAAAGTTATCTATGTGATCAAGCGAGTGCTCAGCTGGTAGGTCATGAAACTGGTTTTGCTTAACCAATGCTATGATTTGAGGCTTGATTTCATAGTCATTCCTCTGAGGTGGAGGTGGGTGGATCGGATTTCTATCCGTAAAGAAGGCATCAGCGGAGTCATAGTCTCCAATGGTTGGATTGTTAGCTTGAGGTTGTGCATCAACTTCCCCAGCAGGAGGTTGTGGTGCTAAAGGTGGAGGTGGATCTCTCCCTTCAGCTACAGCTCTAGCTACTGCTGCATCATGAGCGGCTTGGGCCATCTCTTGAGCCCTTTGTCGTCTAAGTGTCTTTTCAAGTCGGTCGATTTCAGCAACTGGTTCAACTAGATTGTCCCTATTAGACTGTCTAGTCATGCACCTGAAAAAAAAAAGAAGAAAACAAATGAAAAGTAAAATAAACTAGAAAAACCAAAAGAAAAAGAATGAAAATGCAAGAAAACGATAAAATCCTAGACTAGATCCTAATCGAGATTCAAAGGTACTGCTGCAGTCCCCGGCAACGGCGCCAAAAACTTGATGTGTGGTCAGGTTTTACCGACTTTTAAAAATCATGCAAGTGCACAGATCGTAGAAGTACGGGTTATCGAACACAAGGACTGGCTAAAATGAATACACTTTAAATCTATGGAGTTCGGATCAAGCTAGAATAAGATAAAGGATGATTGGTTGGTTGTCTAATAACTAAATACTAAAGCTAAGAAATCGAAGTTGTAAAGCAATGAGGGAAAAGCGTTAGGTCTCTAGGGGCTAATTCGCAGAGAAGCAAGCAACGATCAGTTCGATGATAGATATGAATCAATTTAGGGATGATGGGATGATAGATCCGTCTAGAACACAAAACACGAAAATAAGTCTTTCCACTTCCGTGGCTCCGACTCCTATGATAACTTATCTAATCGCTAAACTTTTGGTATGTCTTTAGATAGTTAATCAAGCATTAAATCGATCAAGTTCGGATACAGTTCACTAGGCTTAGTAAATCAACTTCCGCAGTCTAAGAAACCTAGCTTGTCAAAGAATAGGTCCGGCGAATGATACAGCACTTCTGTGGCTCAAATCAACCTAGGATCAGATTGCTAGATGCGCGGTAAAGCAATCAGCATTAATTAGTGAGCAAAACGAGACAAAGACTCTAATGATATCCCTAACAGTTCATCGAAATCATAGATCAAGCAAACAACTCATTGAATTAGTAACCCTAGCAACCTAACAAGTGAATTACTCAGACATGATCAAAGTAACAACACAGAGAGATGAAGAAAGCATGATAATAGATAAAGGTTCATAAATCTTCTCCAAATTGTAGTAAGGAGGAGAGATCCTCTCCTTGAAATCTCTAGAACAAAAGTAGATCTATGAAACTGAAATACAATGTGGCTATATTGTTCTCTCTCTTTCTCTCTCTCTCTAAAGAGGCTAAAAAGGTGTATTTATAGTGCTAGGTCTTCCAGGGGTCGAGATTAGGTAAACGGGCCGAGTAAATCGTGAAAACGTGCAAAACGGACCTTAGTCGGCTAAGCCGGGTCGAGCGGGACGGCGGCGGTCGAGCGGGACAGTCGACCGGTCGGTCGGGCTGGTGCTCGGGTCGAGCTGGGGGTCGAACGGTCGCACGGGATGATGGTCGGGCGCGCACGGGATGGTGAAAAGAAGTCGGGTCGGACGGGAGCCTTGGAGGCCCTGTCCGACCGGCTCGGTCGACCGGATCGTGGAGGAAGGTCGGGTCGGACGGGGGCCTTGGAGGCCCTGTCCGACCGGCTCGGTCGAGCGGCTGGTGTAGACGTCCGGTTTTCGGCTGATTTGACACTCTTCACTAAAATGATAATATCTTCCATTCTACACGTCCAAATTGCATGATTCCAATTGTGTTGGAAAGCTAACTCATGTAGGCATCGCGGCGAACTGGTTTTGGTGAGATCCATTGAGTAGAACGTTTTGGGGCTCTTTCAAAGTTGATGCTGTGTCGTGGAGCGGCGTAAAGTCCAAATCCTGTGGTTTTGCTCCGAAATGCATCTTTCGACCTGTTTAGACTCTTAGTTCTATAAATCCACAAAAACTACCTTTTTAGATCGAAAAACCTTTAAAAACCTTATAAAAAGCATAGTAAAACCATATAAAAAGGTAACAAAATAGAGGTATATCACTGCAACCCACCGTCACAACATCTATATTGCGGCCCACCGCCACAATATCTATACTGCGGCCCACCGCCACAGTATCCAAACCGTGACCCACCGTCACGAAAACAACTCATACCGAGGTAGCGACCCCCAATATAAGTCTGCCTGGCACCCACCGTCCCAACAAAAGTAGACCCACCGTCTACTCTAAAGGCCCACCGCCTCTAGATATAACGAGTAATAACACTGAAACGCGTATCAACATATGACTAAAGACTTTCAATGACCCCACCGGCCAAAGAAACTTGTAACATCCAAAACGCGAAACCAAAATATGAGGCAAAACTCCATGTCATATAACTCCAAAAATGTATATCGTACAACGAAACGAAAATACATAAATCCAAAACCAACAACAACAAAACCAAAAACAAGACTAGAACCACAAAGATGAAGAAGCTCACTCCACAGCCTGCTTGTCGAACCACTTTCCGAACTTCAGCTTCATCCTTGCCTCTGGCTCACAAGTCTGCTCCTCTGTGCCACTACAGTCCCACAAGACTCTCAACAATGGCACCCTCTTATTCCGCAGAACCTTGACTCTTGATATATCCATATTTTGCATGATTTTACTTAGTATTTATCTATGTTTTCAAGTGTTTTCAATAAGGTTTTATGCCTTTGGAGGTAGTTTTCTTGTATTTGTTGGTTTTGGAGTCTTAACAGGTTAAAACATCAAAAAGGATTCAAAAAGGATCAAAAGAGCCTCAAACCATGATCCATGCAAGTTTCCAAGTCAAGAGCATCAATATAACTCCATTTGTCTGATTCTTGTATTCGGACTAAATCGGAGCATCCGAAAGATGACCGCGGCAAGGGGTCTTCCCGACGTTCAAAAATCATGATCTTGGTCTTGATTGATAGATATTTGAGTCATGCATCACGGTGAAGTAGATTCAAGCCATTTGGATCAACCATCAGGGAGAAAATAATTTTCTCCCAAGACGTGTCCGCCAGGCGAGGAAATGAAGCCCATGGAGACTTGGTGCCACGAACGGCCCGGGATTCCGCGGCATGGACCCTGTCTCAACTTAACATAGTCCTAGCCTATTTCTGGTGGTTTCCTTGGCCTTATCCCGGCCCATTCACGTCGCAAAACATCATGTCCAACTCATCGGAAAGTTTCTTTTTCCGGCACCTCATTACCCTAGGCAACTCCAGCCTATATATACATATTTTTAGCCTCTGCGAAAAGGGGTGTCTCGTGCAAGAGGAGAGTGGCCGTCAGAGAGAGAGAGAAGCCCTAGAAGCTCGCCATCTAGGAGGATGAGAAGGGGCGCCACTCAAGTCTTGCTCTTGCACAAAAACCTTGTTCTTGTTCTTTTCATCTTTTCCTTTTCTATTGTACTTTGGATTTCAAGTTATCAAGGGAGATTTCGACTTGTTCTTCAACAGAGAAGCTTCTTCTATCTCTTATCTCTTACTTATACTTGTGATTATGCTTTCAATCATGCTTTGCTTGCTTGTTTGCATCATGGCCGAGTAGATCTCTCGGTTAGGCCGAGGAGATCTATGGTGGCTGTGATGGTTTGATTGAGTTGCGCTTTAAATGGGATTTTAACTTATGGATCTTCACCTTTACTTGAACCTAATGCATGACTACTTTACCGTACATCTAGTGGTCTGATCATAGAGAGGTAATACCACGACAGTGTTGCATCTAGCTCTCGAATCTAGTATTTGGTGAGCAATGGGTCATGACCAACGAAAGCTGAGTCATGGACCATTATGAACAATTGAATCTTGCTCATCTTTTATGCATGTTTGCAACACTAATGGCCAACGAAAGCTGAGTACATTAGGTTGTTTTAAACATAGTGGTTGGAGCCACGAAAGTGGGAAAACCATACACTAGTGATTCATGTTCAAGGCGGTTTTAAACTACATCCCAATGAAACTATCTTTTCATCACATGCTCCATATGATTATCCTTTGCCTAACATTTGTTTCAAATTGCTTACAACTCTCATTTACTTATTTGCTTTTGTTTCCTTTCGTTTTAGGTTCACCACAACAACATATTTTCTGTTCTAGCTACTCATCAATCACCACAAGTTTGAAGCGAGATCACACCCTCCTTGTGTCCGACCCCGACTACAACACAGCTGTGCACTTGCAGCTCATTTTGGTTGGGTTATAAATATTAAAACTTGAAGCTAAACCCACGCCCCATCAACTCTCCTCTCAAGAATCCTCACAGGAACTGCCGGAACTGTCATATCTGGCTGAAGATCCTCTGGAATCTCTGCCACTAACTCCTCTGAAGGATGCAAACACCTCCTCAACATAGAAACATGAAACACCTTATGAAAGGCGCTCATAATCGGTGGCAACTCCAACCGATAAGCCACTGGCCCAACTCATTCCACCACTGGAAACGGACCCATAAAACGCGGATTGAGCATGTTCTCTATATGGACCTGTTAGGGCCCCTCAACATAGCCATCTTGAGATAAACTCTATCTCCCACCTGAAACTCAAGCTCACGTCGCCGCCTATCTGCATAACTCCTCTGTCTATCTTGAGCCTCCTTCATGTTCAACCTCAAGACACGGATCTTCTCCGTCGTCTCCTGAACAAAAGTAGCTCCAAACATGCTGCGCTCCCCCACTTGGGTCCAGCATAACGGTGTCCTGCATGGCCTCCCATACAAAGCCTCATAAGGAGCCATGCCAATACTAGACTGAAAACTGTTGTTATAGGCAAACTCTGCCAAACACAGATGATCAGCCCAATGACCACCCCAATCCAGCACACAAATCCTAAGCAGATCCTCCAAAGTCTGAATAGTCCTCTCTGACTGCCCATCTGTCTGCGGATGATACGCTGTACTCATATGCACCTTAATGCCCATCTCAGTCTGAAATGCCCTCCAAAACTCTGAAGCAAACCTCGGATCTCTATCCGACACAATACTGGCTGGCACTCCATGCAGCCTCACAATCTCTCGCACAAACTTCCTAGCCAAAACAGCCGCTCCAT
Source organism: Erythrophleum ivorense (assembly GCA_026724425.1). Classification (NCBI taxonomy): domain Eukaryota; kingdom Viridiplantae; phylum Streptophyta; class Magnoliopsida; order Fabales; family Fabaceae; genus Erythrophleum; species Erythrophleum ivorense. Next base: position 7,235,781 of record JAIUCV010000066.1, on the reverse strand, counting down.
CTGTCTTCTTGATGGCCAAGAAATGTGCTGACTTGGTCAAGCGATCCACAATGACCCATATAGCATCGAATGTCCGTGAGATAGGCAATCCCACAACAAAATCCATAGTGATCATGTCCCACTTCCACTCCGGAATGGGTAAACTCTGCAAAAGACCACTAGGCACCTGATGCTCTGCCTTGACCAAAGAACAAGTGTTGCACCTCGCAACCCAATCTGCCACATCCCTCTTCATCCCAACCCAGTGATAGTACCGTTTGAGGTCACGATACATCTTGGTCGCACCCGGATGAATCGAAAACCTGCTCGAATGAGCCTCTCTCAAAACCTCCTGCCTCAACTCCACATCTTTGGGCACACAAACTCGCCCACAAACCAAGATAGTCCCATTCGAAGAGACCTGATACTCAGAACCAGACGCCTGCGAAGCATCGATCAAACCCTGATCACTCTGCTGAGCCACTCTGAACCTACTGAGTAAATCTGCCTGATCAGCTGGCTCCAAACCCAAAGGCTCCTCTGAAATAGCACAAAGATGCAATGTACTAATCTCGCTGACCAAAGCCTCAACACCACGCTCTCTAGCTGAATCAACCCTCCGTCGACTCAAAGCATCTGCCACCAAATTGGCCTTGCCCGGATGATAAACAATATCCAGGTTATACTCTGCCAGAAACTCCACCCAACGCGTCTGCCTCGCATTCAGCAAAGGCTGAGTAAAGATATGCTGTAGACTCTTATGATCTGTAACGATCTGCACTCTACCACCATACAAATAAGACCTCCAAATCTTGAGCGCAAAAACCACTGCTCCCAACTCAAGATCATGCGTAGGACGGTTGAGCTCACTGCCCTGCAACTGCCTCGAAGCATAGGCAATCACTTTGCCCTCCTGCATCAAAACACAACAAAGTCCAACACCTGAAGCATCTGTGTACACTACACATGGATTCCCCGGATCGGGTAATGCCAACACTGATGTACTAGTCAACATCTCCTTGAGCTTCACAAAGCTCTCCTCGCACTCATGCGACCACACAAACGGCACATCCTTACCCGTCAACCTCGTCATCGGCTGAGACCTACTCGCAAACCCCTTGACGAACCTCCTGTAGTAGCCTGCTAAACCCAGAAAACTCCTGATCTTGGTAGCACTACTCAGTCTAGGCCAATCTCTGATAGCCTCTATCTTAGCCGGATCCACAGAAACTCCCTCTGCAGAAACAATATGGCCAAGAAACCCCATCTCTCTCTGCTAAAAGCTGGACTTGCTCAACTTAGCGAACAGCTTCTGCTCTCGAAGCTTCTCCAACACAAGCCTCAAATGTGTCGCATGCTCCTCTGGACTCCTCGAATATACCAAAATATCATCTATGAAAATGATAACGAACACATCCAGAAACTCCCTGAACACGTCGTTCATCAATCTCATGAAAGCTGTCGGCGCATTAGTCAAACCAAAAGGCATGACCACAAACTCAAAATGCCCATACCTCGTCCGAAAAGCTGTCTTCCGAACATTTGTCTCATCTATCGGAATCTGGTTATATCCCGATGCCAAGTCAATCTTAGAGAACCAAGTAGCACCTCTCAACTGATCCAACAACTCATCGATCCTCGGAAGTGGGTACCTGTTCTTCACTGTGACTCGATTAAGTCCCCGGTAATCAATACACAACCGAAAACTGCCATCCTTCTTCTTAACAAACAACACTGGCGCTCCCCACGGCGAAACACTCGGTCTGATGAACCCTTTACTCAAAAGGTCCTCTAGCTGCTTCTTCAGCTCTGCCATCTCTGCTGTAGTCATCCTGTAAGGTGTCTTCGATATCGGAGCTGTCCCGGGCTCTAATTCAATCGTGAAAGGATCTGACCGAGATGGTGGCAATCCCTTCAGCGACCGGAACACATCCTCAAAATCCTGGACAACCTGATTATCCTGCAAAACCACCTCACCACTGGACTCTGTCATAGTAATCGTCGCCAAATAGGCTTCGCAGCCCCGCTCTAACAACTGCTCTGCCTGAATATCTGAGATCACTATACTCCCTGAAGTCGGTCTCACACCCTGATAAACCAACTTCCCTGCATCCCGCTCAAACACCACTCTACCTCTGTAGCAATCCAAATGAACTCGGTATAAGGATAACCAGTCCATCCCCAAAATCACGTCATACAGCTCCACTGGACTGATGACTAAATCTGCTGGCATAGACTGCCCCGCAATCCGCACATCCACTGCTCTAGCTCTGCCCGAAGTAGCCAGAAAACCACCACCGGCCACCTTGACAAAGCCTGAAGCCTCGCCATCACTACTCCGAATACCACTACCCTCAGCTCTCTCCGGAGTAATGAAGCAATTAGATGCTCCCGAGTCAAACAACACGTGCGACTCAAATCCACCAACTAACAAGGTCCCTACACACACCACAAGTGTTGAGAACCTCTAAACTATATCACAGTAAAATAACAGAAACAGACAACACCAACAATTCTACCTTTAAGAATTTACAAGTCTGAGTCAAGATTTTACCTGTGATCTGGCCTGACTGACTGGTCTGGCCCACCTCTGCCGGAGTGTAAACACGCGGCGCTCCACCTGACTGCAACGCTGCAAACTGAGCTGCTGACTGAATAGCCAACGGCTGAATCGCTGCTGCCACTGCCCTCTGCTGCAACTTGGGACACATGGGCTTGATATGCCCCGGCTCCCTGCAATAGAAGCACATTGAAGTCTCTCTGGATCCCGCCCTCTTGGGGCAAGTAGCAACTCGGTGATCCAAACTCCCACACCCAAAGTAACCACCCGTACTCTGGCTACTAGCAGATATCTCCTCTGCTCTCCTCTTCTGGCCCTGCGCAGGCGTGCCGCCCCTTCCATGACCAGAACTGAACCCTCTACGCTGCTGATGCTGCTGCTGGCCCCGAGGATGGGTAGCAGAAGCAACTACAGCTGGAACAACTGCCGAACTCACCGGCTCACGCAAATCCTCCTCAATGGAATCTGCCAACTCCACTAAACCGGCTCTAGTGTGGTACATACCACCTCTGCACTGAGTCCTGATGTTCCTCCGAAGTCCCTGAAGAAACCTCGACATCAACGCCCGCTCACTCACCAGCTCACCACCAGAATGAACCACCAATCTGCAGAACTCTGCATCATACTCTCGAACAGACCTCTCACCCTGAGTCAAGTCTAAAAACCTCAACTGCAGTCTGTCACGAGCCTCCTGAGGGAAAAACTTGTGGTTGAACTCCTCGACAAAATCAACCCAAGTCCAATCCGCTCTCCTGGTCCTAACAGACCTCCACCACAAATGTGCATCACCTCCAAGGTAGTGCACTGCCAACTCAACCTGAAACTGCTCTGGACAACGAACTGAATCGAAGTTCCGCTCCAACCTCTGACGCCACTCGTCAGCCTGCTCTGGAGTAACACCGCCCTCAAACATAAGCGTGCCAATCCTCTGCATCTCCCTCATCATCTCACGATAAGGCGAATACCCAACCGCAACACCCTGCTGCCCCGCAGCCTCCTGCTGCTCAACAAAACCGGCACCAACCTGTGCCCCGGCCGCTGGAGGTGCAACCGGAGCCTGCTGTGGAACTGCCTGAGGAAGACGTGCCAACAACTGCGTCAGTAGCCCCACTATCAACTCTCCCTGAGCTAAAGCAGCGCCCCCACCGGGAACCGCTCCAGCTCCTGCGCCACCACCGGCACCTGAGTTAGCCCCACCGGCCAACGAATCTGACTGAGTATCTGACGATACCGCCACACTCGGCGCTGCACTCTCCACTGAGACCTCAGCCTCTGGCACACCACGACCAGCACCCCGACCTCCACGACCTGCTGCTCGCCCACCGCGACCAGCTCCTCTGCCCCCACGGGCTCCACCGCGACCACGACCACGGCCACGACCACGACCTGCATCCATCTCTCTGCACTTCCACCAAATATAGAAAATGAGCAAAGGTCAGCACACAAACACAAAACACAACACACCAAATATCCAACTCACTTACCGCGGAAAACTGGAAGACCGAGAGGATGAGACTAGACCACTAACTGACTAACTCACATAATCAATTAACTACATAGTCCAATTCATCTAATACTAACAGTCCTAAAACCGTATACGCTCTGATACCAAAATGAAAAAACCAAGTTTATTTTTTTTTTTTTTTATAAACGATCATAATAATTATCAATGCGGAAATTCTCGAAATAAATCAATAATATTAAATCATATTAAACCGTTCAACAAATAACCAATAACCAATAAAACCAATAAAGAATAACCAACCTAAACACCAGATTTGCTACATTATTAAAATAAGACTAACACCCTAAAATGATGAATTCCTTGTCAACCACAACAAAATAGCCAATATCAAATTCCTAATCTCATCATCCTCTTCTCTCGGTCTCTTTCCGCGGAAGAACATTGCTGTTACATGCATCACATTGGAATAGAGATGCGTAAGTATTATCATAAATACTTAGTGAGTGGATCATCCTGCCTACAGGCCAAGTACGTCAAACACTAGACAATACATCAACAATAATCAACAACAAGAACAATGCTCAACAATAAAAAACCACCAGGTCAGGAAAAACCCACGTTTCCTGACACCACAGGTCGGTGTCGACCGACACCTCTATGGTGTCGATCGACGCCAGCCTCATGAGTGTCGATCGACACTCCTCGAGTGTCGGTCGACACCAGCTCGACGCCACAGACACCAGAAGCTACGAAAATCGCATAGAAAAACGCAAAACACACAATCAAAGGGTTTTCAACGCCCCAATACATCCAAAACTCGATTTCTAGTATAAACAACTCAAGAACACAATCCAAACTCGAAATCAAACAATCTCTAACGATTAACGGATCTACAGTCACGCACTCACCTTGAAAAGGATTGAAAGGAAGGAAATAGAAGATGAACAGCAACCCAAAGCCTCAGAACAAGCCTCCCAACCTCAAAAATCTCCCAAAATCGCCTCTGAAAAGTGTCTCCTCGAAAACTGAGCCTTTTCACGCGGCCACAGGGTTTTAATCGCGACTCAGGGCTTCCAAACCCTTAACCGGACCAAAAACCAGCCGACTTAAATCAAAACGGTCGATTTTTCCAATAACCGGTGTCGATCGACACCCTTCCTTGGTGTCGGTCGACACCCATCGACCAAAACCAAACCAACTTCAATTCGATCGACTAAACCCGGAATCGCTCACGATAACCGGTGTCGATCGACACACCCCTTTGGTGTCGATCGACACTAGGTATTTAGAAGCTTTTCACACATTTTCTTCGAGATAAATGAACCTTAAACCAACTGTACAACAATCAAACAAGAACATGTACAGTCAATCCTCGATTTGCACTTCAAAGAGCGTATGTAATCGACTCCCGAATCCCTAATGTCGTCCGATACCAACTCTAACACAACTTTTTTGGTTCGCGGATGTTACAGCACGTTTGTGATTGCTGCACTTTTTCTTCTTCTTGCTTTGTTTTTAAGTTGGTTTAAGTAACAACTTTCATTTAAAGACCTCTGTTAAATTAATGGTATTCCAATGTTATTCCAGTTCATGGTGTCTGTAATATCGAGTTGAACTTACAAATGTGGCAAATTAACCAATACGTAGTTGAACTACTCGAAACATAGTTGTACCCAAAATACCATAAGTTCTCAACACGATAATAAACATAGTTGTACCATAAGAAACATAGTTGTACCAAAATACCATAAGTTCTCAACACGATTATAAACATAGTTGCACCATAAGAAACATAGTTGTACCAAAATACAATGCCAATAAACACCGGCAACGTAGGTTATTCACCTCTTCTTCCTCTTCCTCTGTTTCCCTCCTTTGCCTGCAGCATTTGTCTTTTTCACTCCTTTCTCTGCAGGTCTAAGCGTCCTCTTAGGCCGCACATTCATCTCAACTTCAATTCTTTTCCGTTTTTTTTTTTGAGGCTCACAACGAACCTCCGCCTCAGAATCATCCTTCTCCTCATTAGCCTCAAAATCATCATTCTCTTCCTCTATCTCTTCAGCCGCCTCAGACTCATCCTTCTCCTCATCCGCATCGGAATCATCTTTTTCAGTGGCAGGCCTAGGACTTAGAGTTGAAGTACACGCTCCTCTTATATCATGAGCTTTCTTTCTTCGTTGCTCGTTGACATAACACTCAACCACGTCAAGCCTCTCATCCAAATCACCAACCATTGCCTTAATCTCCGATGCAATATCATCCATCTTCTTTTCCATCGTCTCGATTGCTTCCTTGATCAATCCCTTCATCGCTTCCATCAGCTCGTGCTGTGATCCACCAGTTTCATTAGCCTCTCTCGGTACTTCATTTATTACCTCAGTGATACCTCTACCGGCCAAGTCCATCTCGTACAAAGACTCCCACCATATCTTTTTCTTCTGCACGATTAAATGGTCTCTCCAAAGTTCAACTAGAGGGTCCATAAAGCCTATCCCATCATCACAATGACGGTCTATGATGCGCTCCAGAAGAGCTTCCTCATCTGAGGTTGGTTCCAAGATGCTAATGATATCCTGAGATTATGAAAACATAAAATACATTCAAATATCAGGCTCACTCAATTAATATATACAAGACAGTATAATAAATGATGACAAAAACTCACCCTAGTGCTCCCAATCGCTTCGTTTATGTCATCCAATGGATAACCTTTCATGTAAGTCTCTTTGAACATGTGCTTGCACAACCTTGGACAGTCATTCTCTGCATCAACAGCTATACGAAAGGTTCGCCCAAGCACATGAATACTCTCATACGCAAAAGCCTATGCAGAGAAAGTATTACAATATCACCATCCTAAACCCATAAAATTATTACTTTAATACGACATCTAAGGAAAATAATTACCTCAATAGGAAGAATGAAACCAGAAAAGGTCCATGAATCGTTCTCCTTCACAATGCCTCCCTTGAACTTCTTTGTTATTTTCTTTACTTCATCGAGACAATCATCATAGGTGTAACGGCCCCAAGGAAATTTTTCACACAACTCCAAATCATCCACAACTTTAAGAAAGAAGGGCTCTATGTTTCCTTGAACTTTGGACTTCGCTTTCAAGACATTGGTTAAGAAATAGAGCGCAGCCATCTTCTTCTTGTTAACAGCTCCTTTCATTCCCGATAGTTTCTTCTTCACATCGGCTATCGTAATATTTTTTTTTCCTCTTGAACCACTTTTCCACAAACTTGAAATCGCCTACATCCTTATCCTTCAACTCCCCGTAGTTGCTAGGGTAGTCATGGCAATCCAATCCACTCAACAGCGCATGCTCCTTCATGGAGTACCTAATAGGTGCTCCATTAACCACAAACCATAGCTCTCTCTCATTATCAGTACAAGCTAGGTGCAAAAGAAGCATCCAGACTCCTTGTGATTTACGGTTATTCTCCACAGGCATATGGAAGATATGCTTAAACTGAGGATGACTCGAGAACCATTCCAACGCCTCAGGAATTTTCTTGATGTCTTGCACCGTTTGTTTCACGTAACACCTCGTTGATATCTTGCAAGTTTTTTTATATTGCTCTGGACGAAAGTAAAACTTCTCTGGTTGCAGTGGTATATATTCATCATCAACCTGCAGCCAAGTCAAACAATGTGGTATTTAAAGTTAACATGTAGTTGAACCTAGTCGAACCTAGTTGAACTTAATTCAAACCATTAGCTACAATGTGGTATTTAAAGTTATCATGTAGTGTACATTACCAGGTAAGGTGCAGAACAATGGACATGTGCTTCTGAAGGCATAGCTTGAGAAGCTTCTTCCTGCGGGGTTTGTTCTGTTTGAGGAGCTTGAGAATCTTCTTCCTGCGGGGTTTGTTCTGTTTGAGGAGTTTCTTCCTGCGGAGGTTCCTCACCATCATCCTCATCATCATCCTCATCATCCTGCAGGTTCAAACAAATAAATTTAATTAACCGATTCAACCTTATCTGAATCTTAATATACGTAGTTGTACCCAACATATCCAGTTGAACTTAGCAATAACTGTTCAATGTAACATATTTGAACGTAGTTGAACCTACTCGAATATATTATTACCTAATATACTACCTACTCAAATTTATCCATGCTCAATCTTCATTCTCCTCTCCATTATCAATCTCAAAGTTTATGTAATAAATAAGCAAGATACAATACCTTATTCTCCACTTCGTCACCAGACAAGTCCTCACCCGACGCCTCTTCCTCGTCCTCTTCCTCTTTTTCTTCTTCTTCCTCTTCCTCTTTATCTGATTCATCATCTTTTTCTGTTTCTTCTTCCTCTTCCTCTTTTTCCGATTCATCCTCTATTTCTTCTTCCTCTGAGTTCATCTTCTCCTCAGATTGCAATTCTTTTGGTTCGGGATTTGCTTCTTCGTTTGAAGGACTCGGAAGAACTTGGTTTCCACCGCTTCTGTAGCTTCTGTCGCCTCCATCGTTTCAATCGCTTCCGTCGCTTCTGTCGCTTCTATCGTTTCTCTCGATTCCGTCGATTCTCTTGCCTCCGCCATCGTTTCTCTCGCTTTCGCCGATCTGTTGGCTCCGACTGTTTGGTCGGAGCAGCGGGTTCTATCTGCTCCGATAATTTCGACGTTTCTTTGCTGTTTCTCAACTTCACCATTGCTCGATTCGAAACTCCACCGGCGGCCAATTTCAATTTCTCTCCAATCTCGCTTTCTTCTTTCTTCGCTCCTTTCTTCCACTCGTTTCGAAACTCACTCGTTTCTGGTTTCAAATTTTCACTGAAGGAATATAAAACGACGATACGGTGAATTTAGGGATTTTTTACTTATTATCCACTGCGGTCGGTCGGGTTTGCGGTTGTCGGATAATACCCTGGTTGGATTCGTAAATATTTCAAGATTCGTTTGGTTTAAATGTCTTTTACTTGTTTTCGATTTAAAAATAATTAAAAAAAAAAAAAAATTTCAAGATTTGGCAAATTGGCCACCGGTTCGCCAATTTGTGGCAAATTGGCCTTTCTTTCCGATGATTTCGAGCTGACGGTTTTCAAGTCGATAATGTATACACTTTAGAATTATAAACAACAACTTTTCTTTATTATTTCTTTATTAGATTTTGAAAATTATCAAAACTAAATCTCTTTCAGCTCTTTACTGTATATAGAAATTAGTTTCTCTTAATTCTACTAGGATTACAAAAATTTATCTAGATATCAAATCTATATCTAAACCTTATTTAATAATTTGTTTCTTTCTTATCCTTAAGACAGCTTCCTTTTCAAGTTAAAAATTATCCAACAGATTTCTCATTCCTTCAATCATGGTTACGTTCATCTTTTCATTGCGGTAGAAATGGATAGACGAGTCTTCTTAAGCGAGATTGATCAATTTTGTAAAACTTTAGGGTTTTGCCTCTATAGTTTACCATTAACAGCAGCAGTTATTCTCATTTGCAAAAGATCATGTATAATGGTTATTATATGACCGACTTAGAAGCCTGAAAGATTTTTGACTTGTCGAATTAAAATCGCCAGAATTTGGGCTTTTTGCCGTTGCTTTCTGTTGTTTCTGTTCGGTTTCCTCCCCCAGTATTCGTCTTTTCATTCCACACGTTTATTTCTGTACAAAGCCTATGAAGTTAGATCTCTACCAAAAACAAAACATTTTTATATATTTTTAGTGAAAATAGACTATATCAAACCTGTAACTTTCTCATTAGGTTTTCGCGCTACAAGAGTCGGATACTCTAATATCCACGACTTCAAATGCAATCTCTAATGCTATGCACCAATAATGAAAATCACCCCAAGAATATATGGGGAAAATAAAAAAGCACTACTCACCTAAAAAAAGGTAGCACCATAAAGAGTTGAAGAGCACATTTATTAGGCTGAAGATTTTTAAGTGTATACCATTTAATTCCCTACAAGTATTCCCCAACAACTCGTGACATGAAAGGTAACACCCACACAGTTGAAGAGCACATTTATTAGGCTGAAGATTTTTAAGTGTATACCATTTAATTCCCTACAAGTATTCCCCAACAACTCGTGACATAAAAGGTAACACCCACAAAGTTGCTTGGTAAGTACATACACTGATTTCATTCTTTGTTAGTGGTTCAAAATATGTACTAAGTGGAACCCTAGGAATTATGTAAAGTCGCTGTCTTTTCTCTATTGTTTCCTTTTTTCTATTTGACTGGCGAGATAAGGCGTCGTCGTCAGAGAGGTTGAGCTGATGATATACTTCTTTCTTGAGTAGCTTTGAGACATCAAATCCAGTTTAGCATAGAAGAACAGTCATAGAACACAGCCAAACCAAAGATCATTTACATAACACATGATCCAATTTTATACAAACACTCAGCACGAAAATTGCACATTAACTGCTGCAAGTAGAGTAGCGTAGAGAGCTACAAGTAAAACTTTTGGGTTTTGCCTCAATAGTTTAGCATTGGCAGCAGCAGTTATTCTCATTTGCAAAAGATTATGTATAATAATGATTTAAGAAGAACATTTATTTGAACAGTGAACACCCACTATATGACCGATTTAGTCGCCTGAAAGATTTATGACTTGTCGAATTAAAATCACCATAATTTGGGCTTTTTGTTGTTGTTTTCTGTTGTTGTTGTTCGGTTTCCTCTCCTAATTACTAGTCTTTTCATTCCACACGTCTATTTCTGTACAAAGCCTATAAAATCAGATCTCTGCCAAAAACAAAATATTTTTATACATTCTTAGTGAGAAAAAGACTATGTCAAATCTGTAACTTTCTCTTTAGATCTCCGCGCTAGAGGAGCTGGATGCTCTAAAAATCCACGACTTCAAGAACCCGCAGATATTTGTTGTGACACCCGCCTCTTACGTAACCAGATGGGATATCCAAGTGTATTAACTTCCACCACAAGAAACCACTTGCTAGTTCAATACCACTTTATTCCCAAGGATCATATCCAAATTGTCTTACAAAACCATTTTAACTTAATTATAAAATTAGAATTTAAATAACCAAGTCTTTAAAATAAATTATGATATTAAATAAAAACCCGTGTCTTCCCAAAATCAACACCAAGCCAAAATACTACTCTTATATGCCTTCGCCCTCACCTGAAAAAGAAAGAGAGATGAGTAATTTGAATTACCTAGTGAGTGCAGGTCCAACGGAACCCACGATATCTCGTATATTCATAACCACCACAAACGAAAGTTTAAAGCTAATACACGCAGCACAATCAAGTCCGAAGACACACACATAACAAGAAATGATTCCTGATCCTAACTGGTGCATCCACACTCTTTACCGGCGCACACCCTGTGGCATATAGCGGCAAACACACTGTCCATCTCTCCTTCAAGACACCTGCCTCTCTTTCAAGACACATGGCTCGTCAAGTCGCCGAGAATGGACTATGGCAAGTGAATCCTCTAACTTCCCCATATCTAGCACACAAACACATTACTTATGTCATCATCCAGGCAAAACCGCCTCTAAGCCTAAAGCTTATCCCAAACCCGCACAAGTGATATCTCTCACATAATATAAACACTTGCAAACACTTTCAAAAATCATTCAACCATTTTTTATTTAACAATCTATGTCATTAGTTCATCAATCAATAACAATGTGCGGTGAGATAATATTTATTTAATATTATATAATTAATATCAAATTCACATAACAAAAAAAAATAAATACGTGTATTCAAATAAATACATTATAGGTATACACACATTATACTACTCATTCTCGTTCTCGTTCTCGCGGATTTTGACTTGTGTACCGCCGTAGACCCCTAACCCAAAAAGTCACTGGTTTTTTTTTTATTATTAAATTTTATCAAATCAGTTTGCAAAATATGCAATACAAAACAGTAATTTAAAAAACGTATACATTACGCTTGTCATTTTGTGGTGAAATGCGATCATTTGAATACTAAATAAGAACACCCCAATTGATTAATACATAGAATTTTAAAAAATTAAAGTAAGAGAGGAACTTTTTTTGCAAAAGATTGATATACTCCTGTAACAACCAACATTGTTCTAGCAAAGATTCCACTTGATAAATGGCACTTGCGACCATCTTAAAAATGCCAATAACACATAACGGCTAAGTAAATTCAATGATCTGAAATTTTCGCTCGCTTAAGTGATTCCAATGATCACATCGTCTCTGTTTGTTTGTTTGTTTTTCTTCATCATTTCTGATTTTTTTAAAATAGTTGATGTAACCGTAGAACGCATTTATGAATTACATTAGATAATAACTAAATTCATAAGAAATGGGACAAAATATACTATTTTCTGTCTCAATCATCTAATAAATATACTAGAACAATTTTTATCAAAATCACAAGTTGAGTGAAACTAAAATTAAAACTGAAGGAGAAAAAGTTGTACTAAAAATATATATAGAAGTGAAAAGACATCATTGTGAAAAGATGCAATGTTAGCAAAGTTCAGCGGTTGTCAACGAAAAGATGTGTCACAGAAAGACATAACCGTAAAATGAGTGGTTATAAGCGAGACGGTTAAAAACGAAATTGTACGACTTCAAAAGGCATTTATTCAGTTTGCTATTATATTTAGATATAAAAGTTTGTTCTATTATTATCCCAAGTTGGAAAATTAAGCAGCCTTACTAAATCGAGAATAAAAAGCTTATACAAGAACATCAAATGGCAATATTTTGAAAGCCAGAAGGTTAATTGTATAAAAAGCGATAAATTTTTCTGGTCTACTATTGTATTTTTTACTGCTAAATCAAAACATATGAGTGACGATGTTCAGAAAACTAAAAGTAAGATTACAATGCAACTCGCAGTTTTTTTTATAACTCAAAAACTTATAATTGTAATCCTCATAAGCAAAGCCGCAACCTAAATCTCGAGAATTATCATTTTCTGTGAACAAGCAGTATTAGGCTTGGGACTTTTATCCGAAATCCGAACTCGAACTGAATAAACCCAAACCAAAATTTTTAAAATAACCAATCAGTTTTTCTATTTCTAAATTCGAAAACCCAAAAAAATTCAAAAAATCCAGAGAAAACCTAAATTTAGCCGAACTAAAAAATCGTTCGGGTTTCATGTACAACCCAAAAACCAACCGGAACCCGAAAAAGTCTGAACCGAACCCGAACCTAAATTCAAAGATACCCAATCGGCTTCTATATCTCTAAACCCTAAAACTCAAAACCTAAAAATTCCCAATACAAAACTCGAAAAACCCTACCCAAAACTGGAAGTCCCAATAACACTACAACATACGTATCTTAAAAAGGCCAATGGAGCCTTCTTAGAAAGGCCCAATAATATATTGTCAGCCCAAGTAGGTTTTCTTGTAGGCTGCAGATACTCTTTCTCCACTCTGCTCTCTCGATTATCTTCAGAGGAGGAATAAGAAGACCAAGAAAATCCAAATTTCTCACTCGCAGAGTCCCAGGTATGCCTTCTGTGTTCAGTAAGAGCTCTCGGTTTGGTGTTTCGTCTATTTGGAATTTGAATCTCGGTGTCTCAATTTGTATGAAACATGAATTTGATTCCTGCCTTTCCATATCAATGGTGTTATTCATCGTTTCGATTCGTGGTTGTTTATAACAGTTGTACTCGAAGATGCATTGCATTAGGAGCTCGGTTCTGCAACACTTGAGACTGAGAGTCTCTGTCGATAATGTTCGTAAGAGTATTGGTAAAATGAACTTCACATCAGGAGATCATGGAGGCCAAGATCAAATCTTAAGCAAGGTTATTGAATTGGTGAAGAAGTACGACAAAACTAATGCCTCTAAGGTAAAACTAAAACTGCTGCTCTTATCTTTTTTTTTTTAGATAAAAAAAGTTGTAACACGGTTTAGTTACTTAACAGGTAACTGAAAGGGCTGATTTCCAGAAAGATTTGTCGATGGATAGCTTAGACAGGGTGGAGATAGTGATGGCCATTGAAGAAGAGTTTTCAATTGAGATCCCTGAAGAAAAAGCAGATAAGCTTACTTGTTGTGGTGATGTTGCAACCTACATCGTTTCTCAAACTCTTCCCAAACCCTCATCACAGTCCTGACTTGTCTTCATTGTTCGGTTTTTCAAAGGGCTGTGTCTTTTATCTCAGCAATTAGTGCTGCTAAACAATTCATCTGATATATTTCTACGGGTGTTGTACCAAAAACACACACATGACGCAAACATCGTATCATATGTTCTTTAATTACACTGTGAAACTGAAACATGAACAACAATGTTAGAGAGAGAGAGAGACTCAACTAGGTTCTGTGACTGAAGCGCCAGCTAAACTAGAGAGGACTATAAAAACATATGCTTTTCACAAGTGGTATCTTCAAGAACACGCAGCTTGCTTATGATCTTTAACTGTGGCCCTGTAACCTGATCTTCCCTGAGCTGTACACACGGAAGCCGTTGGTAGAGGAGACAAGTTTGATACGTTTGTGTATATTGGTAGAAGTGTGATAGCATCTGTAGCGCTTAGGCACATTTACTGGCTTGACGAAACACGTGTTTTCAAGGTCTGGAATTGCGTGGAGTTGGGAAGGAAGATCGATTTCAAACTCTCCCACATCATCAGTAACAGCCTTTATCCATTTGGATCTCCTTTTGTTTCCAGTGTGACACTTGATCGCAACCGTGGCACCTGTGAAGGAAGATCATGTAAGTTTTCAGTTGGAAGACAAAAAGAATAGGTAGAGATTGATTAACCTGGTATGGCGATGGAACGAAGCTGAGGATGCGAAGTGTCGCAGAGAAGAGATCCGGTGATGATCACGGAGGAGAGTTTCTGTTCACCGTAGCCAGCCATCTCCACCATCTCTGCTCTGCTCCAACTCTTCCCTGTAGCTGCAAATGCTCCGTCGAACAAGAAGAAGAATAACAAGAAGCAACGGATGATGAAGAAGCTTCCCATTTTTTTTTAAAAAAAAAACAAAGAAAAAAGGTTTCTTTGGATATGAATATGTTTGATTTTATTTAAGAAATGGAAGAAGCATGAATCATCATATATACAAGAAGCTAAAGAAGAGGAAGGATTAAAGGCAAGAGACCCTTTGCGTGGCTTCAGCTCTGTACGGCAGTCTTTAATTTTCTTTTCTTAATTATATAAAAAAATTCTATTTAGATATAGAAAACCATATTCATGGCTGACCTTAGATGATAGGGTCAATATAGAACTCAAATCTTTGAATTGAATCAATATTATCAACCGTCGTTGAAAGAGAAAGAGAGACGGCACTTGCAAGCAATTGCTTAGTGGTTTGCCTACTCTTTCATTAAACTTCTTTCTTCGTATATTTATTTGGTGCAACGTTTGTATTGTAACGTGACGTTCCTCCTTTTTTATAATTAATTATTTCGTCTAAGCTACAAATTGCGATGGAGTGGGAACCAAAGAATCAAGCCTACCCCCAACTGTACTCTACTCTCAAGTCTCACCCACATCTCAGCTTTCAACAAAAACACAGATTCATTCACTTTTTGCTGATTTGGTCGTCGCCACGTGGCGGATTATGTAATCTACGGAGTTAGCAAGCATCACTGTGCCTTGGGTTTAAGGTTTTGTTGACCAACCACATTTTCTTAATAGTATGGCCCAAAAGGAGCTTAACTAGTTCTTTCACCTTTAATGGGCCTGAGGATATTTAAGAATGGAATGATCTTCAACGGCCCATTATTATAGGTTAATGACAATCACTAATTATGAGATAAGGAGCTTCATTAATACAGCTGGAACAGGTGATTATAGCAAGTTAAGCCAATCACGGGGTTAGAAAAGCAAGCAACAATGGTTGGGCCCATCAGAGAAGATCAAGACCGTCAAATGTGGGCAAGAAGACCCTACTTTTTCGAACAGCTGTCTGATCTGATTGGTCGATGCAGTTTGATGGCAGTGAACCCCACCACACCCACATCCAAACCCAAATGTAAGAAAAATTAAAAGAAAAAAGGTGAAATTGACCGATAGGTCGTTGAGTGGCAGTTACCCTCTGTCTCCTGAACGCGTTCCTCTCCGCTCCGTGTCTTCCACGCGCAGATTGGAACCATTGTCTGTATTGACCACTCTCTTCTCCTGCGCGTGTGTCTTATCTCTTACAGACAAAAGGTGGGACGGGTCCACTAACGGTCCACAACACGTGGCAGAGGCTTAAAGGGCTGTTTATCTCTCATTCCAATCTGACGGTTGAGCACGTACCCAGTTGTCAGAACCTTATCAGGAAATGGACGGTTAATATAAACTCACGTGTCGGTGAACAGAAGTCGTGCATCCTCGCTTTATATAAACGCCGGCGACTCCTTCTTCACCACTGTGTACAATACCAGCCGACACTTGAATTTGCTTCTTTTTTTGTTGCTTGCTAAAACCCTAATTTCTCCAGGCAAGTCAACAGCGATGATGATTTCTCTCTGTAATTGAGAAAGTAAAGTTTCAGTCTTTAATTTCGAGAATGGGGGATTCCGATAGGGATTCCGGGGGAGGGCAAAATGGGAACAACCCGAACGGACAGTCGTCGTTGTCTCCCAGAGAGCAAGACAGGTTCCTGCCGATCGCTAACGTGAGCCGGATCATGAAGAAGGCTCTACCCGCAAACGCCAAGATCTCCAAAGATGCCAAAGAGACGATGCAGGAGTGTGTCTCGGAGTTTATAAGCTTCGTCACCGGAGAGGCGTCGGATAAGTGTCAGAAGGAGAAGAGGAAGACGATAAACGGAGACGATTTGCTATGGGCTATGACAACTCTAGGGTTCGAGGATTATGTTGAGCCACTGAAAGTTTACTTGCAGAGGTTTAGGGAGATCGAAGGGGAGAGGACTGGACTGGGGAGGCCACAAACCGGTGGTGAAGCCGGAGAGCATCAGAGAGAGGCTGTCGGCGATGGCGGTGGGTTCTACGGTGGTGGGATGCAGTATCACCAGCATCATCAGTTTCTTCACCAGCAGAATCACATGTATGGAGCCACAGGCGGCGGCGGTGGCGGGGATGGTGGAGGTGGAGCTGCTTCCGGTAGGACAAGGACTTAAAAATCCAGTGAAGTGGATCTCTGTATATAGATACATATATATATATATATATATATAAACACGTGCCTATTCTTACCCAGAAAAAATTCTATAAGTATCATCAGGTTGGTTGTGTAAAATTAAAATCAGATGTGCATTACATTTTGCGGCTGTGTAAAGAGCGTTTGAACAATAGGATTCGCTAACGGATCTTGTCCGTTTAATCTGTGTATCATAACTATTGGATATTTGGATTGCATTGAATGCAAATGTTTACATTTGGAATGGTTTAATGTTTTGGTGAGAGCTAAGGAGCAAGATTCAGGTGTCAAAACACTTGCATAGATGAGGACTGCTCTGTTTGTTAAGAAAGAAGGTCAATGGCGGGAAGGGAGGTCGCGGTTGTTGAAGTACAAGTTGCCTTGTAGATCAGGTGCAGAGACGCGGAGAGGAGTGAAGCCTTGGTAGTCTCCGTTGGTTTTAGCAGAGCAAATGTCTGACATATACCTCAATAGCTCATGATTCTGTACGAATGGTTGCTTCGTGTACTCCTCCCATGGCATCCACTGAAGCATTTTTTTCAGAAAGAGTTTGAGGTTTGTGAGTGTTTTGGGCGGCTGAGACTAGAGATGGAAAAATGTTACCTGAGCTGCTTCGATCTCTGACTCCTGTGCATTGATCTCCAAAGAAAGGGGCTTTAACATGCATACGAAGAACAAATCTGACTTTTCAAAGAAAGCTTTGTGGGTCTGTCTGCCATAATTTAAAGAAACAGAAACAGATAAGCGTCAGTTACGTTGCCAATATAAGCAGATGATGCGGTTGGATCTTTGAGCTGTAAACCTGAAAGCCAATATTTGGACGAATTCTGTATCCACCTAAGAACATATATGATCAAGAGAGATTAGCTCTTGGTCTCATGTAAAACGTAAAGGTGATGCATGAAGATAAGCTTAGCTTACTCCGGTCTCTTCTTTAACCTCTCTGACCGAGCCATCATGGATGTCTTCACCCTGAGTCGAGTCAAACACAAGAAGAAGGGAAAAAGCGAATCAGAGAGCTGAACAAAAGCCATGTAATGTGATTCAAATAAGAAGCAGCACCTCATTCACTACTCCGGTGGGGAACTTCCAGAAACCTAGGCCTCGAAATCTTCCTGTCTTCTCTTGAACCACCAGAACCTTTGGGATTCAAAAACAAAAACAGTCTTGAAGATGTTCCAAAAACACACAGCTGTGAAAATCTCATCTCACCACACCTCTTTCTTGTGGTTAAGGACAAAGGCAGCTATGCCAACACGGTGAGATGCATTGGGAGGAAGCGTATGGTCTTCTTTAGGAATCCAATACACAAGCATCAAATAGTCTTTCTCCGCGTGATGGAACCAGAATCCTTCCTAGAAACCAAAAGTTTGTTTTGTGATATGAAACAATAAACTAACACACAGGGATGGATCTGAAGAAATCTTATTGCAGGTTTAGGAGGTTTAGCAATAGCATTCAGGAAACAAAACCTTAACAGCAGTTTCAGCAAGACCAATAAGCTGCCTTGGCAATTTGATCCAAACTCCCTTCTTTCCCTGCATTTATCATACACATTAACTTAAATATTCACGATCTCTCTGACAAAATTGAGCAATGGGAAAGTTGAATTCACTTTCTGCATTCTCTTTCCTGGGAAAAAAGGAATACACCTTCTTTGCAGCAAAGTAACGCAAAGTCTCTGGCCCCGCCTTAAAAATTATAATACAATAATTTTCAAAAATGATCCACTCCAAATCTCGGATTCCTTTACCAGCAGACATGAGATCAAATCTAACAAGAGGAAAAAAGAAGAAGAGAGAACCTGAAGAGTCCAGTTAGAGAGAGAGGATCGGAGAATAAGAGAGAAGGCAAAAGGATCCATGGGCTGGCTCATCTCCGCCACGACGCCACCGTACTTGTCTTCAACAGCCGGAAGCAGTGTAACGCCGTTTGCCTCCTCGGCAGACATGGGGTTTGAGGAGGAAGAAGCGGACATGAATCTGTTGCTCGTCGTGAAGCAACTGTGAAACGCAGAGAATCTATCAGCCGGAAAACGTACAAGTTGGGGAAAACGGCGATGCCCATTAGCCGTCTTCATCAACAATTTGACAAAACCATAGCTTTTCGCCAACAGGCAGCTCATAAATCGTTTACTTAGCCGAGGAAAAAAACTCAATTACGCAAGATTTGCCTTTTTACTTTCTCAATTCTCAACCTCACATTTCATTTACGCTGTGAGTTTGTAAATAACAGAACAAACCGAAACTAATCTGGAAAGTTGTCAAATTACTAAAGTGGATCGCAGGATCAAGCGTTGAAAGCCTGTTTTTTGCATTCACGCACTTCCCTTTCCCACAAAGTAATGTTAAAATCAATTAAAAGGAACCAACTTTCTGCATTCAATCTTTTTGTATAGCATTAGTTTCTCCATTTTTACGACACGGTCAATGATACAATTAGGTATCTTCTCAGTTAATAATTTGATTATGTAAAGTTGTATTTCTCGCAAGAATGAAGAAAATACATAGTATGTCGGTATCGTATCTCCGCGGGCTGCGCTCAGCCACACGCCAAAAGTATTTTGCACGCAGGCACACAGAAATTAATGAATTACAAAAACATATTCGGGTCGGGTCGGGTCGGAGAACGGGTAAGAAAACGACTGAAGTGAGGGTAAAATAGAAGTTATCTTGCTCGTCAGAGGGCATAAAGGTAAATATAATGTCGCACTAAAGTTTTTTTTTTTACCCTTTGAACTGCTTTTACTTAGCCGTGTCTCAACCTTTCACGCCGCTCATTTTGATTTTTACCTTTCCTAATGGAGCTTCTCGCCGGCAACTGTCGGAAACGAGTCGACGATGACTTTCCCGAAGATGTTGACCCATTTGACGGCTCAGACGGTGGATGCGACTGGATGTACGGTAGTCGTCAATCGGGGTCCCTGAGAATGAGACCTCACGGAGACGACGACGCTTTGGCTACGCTCGCAGAGTTAGCGCCGCCTCCTCAGAAACTGAAGCCCATCAGGTGCGGCGTTAAGCCTCCGCTGGAGGATCGACATCCTCTGGATATTCTCGCCGGAACCCTAGATAGGCTGCCGGAGATGGGGTTTCTCGGAGACGGCTGCTTCGAGGCTCCGTTGGGATCCAAGATTGCTGACGTGGAGAAAAGCGGTCAATTAACGCGTGGGTTTGAAAAAGTTGAAGAAATGGAGCTCGAAGGTCGTCTCTCCAGACATGGCACTTCCTGGGATGGTGTGTCTCGGAGGTAATTAGCAGAAAACAGAAAATAAATTAATGTAAGAGCTTTGTGCATGTTGGTTTGGTCACACACTAGCACTGCAACTTTTTGTAGAAATTTTTGATCTCTTACTGTGAAAAGTAATAACTTTTTCACGTTTATTAGAAGCTTGTTTGGTAGACCTACTAAACACATTTCTTCTCTTGATGTTGCTCTACTTGCTTCGGCTTGCGGTATCATATGATTTTATATTGGTTGAACATCTCATCTAAAAGCATTCAACTTTCGTAGATAGCTAACAGATTGATGTGGCGTCATTACAATCTTTTATTATTCGGTTCTGAATCTTAATTATACCACTTGTAAGCAGTACTAGTCTACAGATTGTTCTTAAATGGTGCAGCAAAAGATCCGTTTACATTTGGTCTTAGCACCTTTTAGGATTAGTCGTGCTTAGATACGGAAGGCTCTTTGAGTTACTTTTTGTGTGTGTGTGGCAAGCACTGCCAATTGATGTGCAAGTGATATGAACATTTCTTGCTTTTGCAGCTCGTCTGTTGATAGCGATAGCGAAAGCGAAAGCAAAAGCGACTCTTCCCACGGCGTTCGCAGGGGTAAAAGAAAGCGGAAAACGCGGGAGAAGATGGAGCATTTCTTGGAGAAGGTGGTGGGGAGTATGATGAAGCGGCAAGAGAAGATGCATAAGCAGTTGATTAAGGTGATGGAGAAGATGGAGTTTGAGAGAATACGGCGGGAGGAAGCTTGGAGGAAACAGGAAACAGAGAGGATGAAACAGAATGAAGAGGAACGGAAGCAAGAGATGGCACGCAGCTTGTCTCTCATCACTTTCATCAAAACTGTTGTTGGTGAAGAGATTGAGATCCCTAAGTTCTGTGATCCCCCTAGACCACCTCAGAATCTTCTCCAACATAGTGAATCCGCTCAGAGACAAGGAGAGACAAAGTTTGGGTATGCAAGCGGGACAAGATGGCCGCCAGAGGAAGTGCAGGCGTTGATAGCTAGCAGAAGCGAAGTGGAAGAGCAGACAGGGACTCACAAGGGAGCGATATGGGATGTGATATCAGCAAAGATGAAGGAGAGAGGGTACGATAGATCTCCCAAAAAGTGTAAGGAGAAGTGGGAGAACATGAACAAGTACTACAAGAGAGTCATGGAAGGTGGGAAGAAACAACGGCCTGGGCACAGCAAGACTCGCTCCTACTTTGAGCAACTAGGAAATTTGTACAAGACCAACTCAGCTAGTGCAGAACAAGAAGAATGATTGTGTTGGAGTGAAAGATTAGGTTTTTGTCACGCAAAACGGAAGCTTGTAGATTCTTATTATTCTCTCGAGTTTAATTGGATTTTTGGTGTAGCTAAGTTAAATAACTCTTACGAGTTTGTATTTGTATGGTGTATTGAGTTTAGAAGGTTCGAAATAAAGACAAAAAACGTTTGGTGATTGGGATCTTGTAACGGCTATGGGAGACGAGAACGAGAAGGATCCATTCCCTCGGTCACATCGACTGTGGCTGCCACGTTGTGGAGCTTGTGAGGTCTGCAACTACAAATGCTGACACTTGCCAAACTATACTACTTTTTCTTTTCTCCATCTCATCCTCTTCTTTTTCTTCAAATGCTTCTAAATTTCGAGCATTGGATTAATTTATATATTTACAAACCCAAAGTGGGTGAATTTGAAGAAGGATATGGAACGTGGAGGCTTCCATGGTTACCGCAAGTTGTCCCTCAACACCACCACTCCTTCTGAACCAGGTAGTGCCATTTTCAGTTGCATGCGAAATCTTTTTCTGCAATTCCTCCATTATCATGTTTTCATGACGAGCCAGTAAATGAAACAAAGTGCTTTTAAGCTTTTGCCAGTCTCAGACTCCCATGTGCTAATGCACACACTTTTGTTTTATACATTTTGGGTTTGCCAGCGAAGTTTTTGATGGCAGAGGGCAGCATGCAACTCACAGAACTCAACCAGCCAAACAAAACCGCTAATGGCGGTGAAGAGGAGTGCACGGTGAGAGAGCAAGACAGGTTCATGCCTATAGCCAATGTGATACGGATCATGCGGAGGATCTTACCTGCTCACGCCAAGATCTCAGACGACTCCAAGGAGACGATCCAAGAGTGTGTCTCGGAGTACATCAGCTTCATAACAGGGGAGGCCAATGAGCGGTGCCAGCGGGAACAGCGCAAGACCATCACTGCTGAGGATGTCTTGTGGGCAATGAGCAAGCTCGGTTTTGATGATTACATCGAACCCATCACCTTGTACCTCCACCGCTACAGAGAGTTGGAGGGTGACAGAGGGATTAGCTGCGGTTCTGGATCTGTTAGTATGAGCAACGGCTTGGTCGTCAAGAGGCCTAATGGTACCATGCCCGAGTATGGAGCCTACGGGGCTGTGCCAGGGCTTCACATGGCGCAGTACCACTATCGTCATCAGAACGGGTTTGTTTACAATGGTAATGAACCTAATTCTAAAATGGGTGGTTCGTCATCGGCAGCAAGTGGCGCCAGAGTGGAACTATTTCCGGCTCAGCAACACAAGTACTGAGAACAATGGCTACTATGTTAATATCAATTAACAGCTGATACTGGGAGTCAAAACTGTTAGTAGGCGCAACTTTTGTTTTATGAAATCAAGTTTATCTTGTCCTTAAACGAACCTGGTGTTTTCATTTTCAGCCTTTTTTGTGGTAGAGTGTGTCAATAAAGCATTAGGTTTCTGAATAGCATGCTTGTGATCTTTGATATTAAGAATTGACAGTGAAAATTTGTAGCTCAAGACTCAACATGTAAAAGGGAATTAACATTCCATATTCCAATTCTCAACTTAAGAAATCAGTGTTCAACAGAAATAGAAACAGCTTCTCATATGCAAAATCTTCATCTAGCTACCACTTTCGGGAGTAACTTCAATGCATACCTTTTTCCTTTCCAGAAGATCATGTTTCTCTGCACTCTCGTCCGCATCACCCTCTTTCTCTTGATGCTGAGGTTCCGATTTCGAACAGTCTACAGGCTCAACTCCGCTTCTTTTCCTCTGAGGAATCACAGTGAAGAAGGATGTATTCCAGTCCCTCGTCTCCAGAAACTTAACAAGTATCTCCAAAACTTGGTTCACAGTGAGAACCTAAATCAATTAAAAAAAATATAACTCAGCAGAGGCAATGATGCAGCAAACGCATTGGAGCTCAATGAGAGGACTTTTGTGGCCAATGAAGATGAACATACCTGAGAACTTGACATTTTCATATACTCTCCAATGGGAAGCTTAGCTGTTTTAATGCCTTGTTCTTGTGCCTTGGTCATGGTGATCCCTTTGAACCGGTTCCGATCCACTAAGCCACCGATAATGTAGATATTCTCTGGGTCGAGGTCATCCAAAACAGTTTCGGAGTCCGCCGTAAGATACACCAAATTGTCTTTCCGATCAGACATGGCCTCAATGTAACACTGACTTTCCTTCTCTATGAACCATTTCTCAAAACCTGGAAGCTTATCAAGCTGAGTACTCATCTCCCCTTGGACTCCTGTCAGCCATAGATGACAAGGCGAAGTGCTTCTACCATTCGCCGCATAGCAATACATTATCTGAATATTTAAGGATTCAAAACAACCTTCACCGATCAATGATCATACAAGAATCATCCAGCAAACAAGCCAAAGAGGGTAGAGAGAATAGGGGAGCAAAGTTTGAAGCTTTGCATACAAATTGTTGAAACTCACCTGCTGAACAAGGCTGGAGATCTCGGACTCGGACATGAGATGGGCGAAATCAACATCTATGACGACGTTTTGACCCACTTCTTTGGCTCGAGTGAGCCGCTCCTTCTTCTTCTCTTTCTCCTCAGATCTCTTGTCCATTCTCTCCTTCCTGAGACTCTTCCTCGACTCTATCAGCTTAAGCCTCTCTTCCTCCGTAGCATTCGCTAACGTTTCTTCCCATTCCTTGAGTTTTCTCTCCCCTTCCTTCCTCTTCTGCTCCTTCTCCTGTGCCTTCTTCTCAGCTTTCTTCGCTTCGTATCTTTGCTGCTTCAGTTGCTTCTTCTGGGCATTCTTAGACAGAGGTTTCTGTTCCTCCGCAAGCGCAATTTCAACCGGAGCCGGTTCCCAATCTGATTTAGTCTGGTTATCGAGGCTGCCGTTGTCGTCATTTTCCGTCGCCGCCGCCGCCGCCGCCGCCATTACCGCGAGACGCAAGAGAGAGCAAGGGTGGTCCAAGGAAAGGGAAACGGTATGTGTCACTCAAAACGACGTCGTCTCTTACAAAGGCTTGTAGAGATGGGCCTATACCGGCCCATTCACGAAGGGCTTTTAGTTTAGTTAGGGGAAAAGTGTAAATAGAAGAGAGAGCGAGGGGCATAAATATAAAAACAAGTAAACTGCGGAAGCGATGAGAGACACAAACCCGTAAGTCAGCAAATCGGCCTGTTGTTTCGAGAGAGCGCTCAGATCGGATGTGTTCGAAAGAGAGTGACTCTTGTTGATTCTTCAAAGAAACCAAAGAAAAGCCCCCTTTCTTCTTTCTTCTCCATCGTCGTTTATGGCTGTTAGGCTCTTCTGAGAGAAGAGCACATCGCCGGTAAAAGAGTTTTCGGTTTCACTCGTCATGGCACTAAAGCCAGAGGAGCAGTTGAAAGAGCTCGGATCGAAGCTTGACCCACCTCCTTCGTCCAAGGATTCTTTGCTCAAGCTCTTTAAGGTTATTTTCCCAATCTCTAATTCTTCTGCAATTTGTCCTCATTTTCACAAAGTTTTCGTTTGGAGGGAATTTTTCAGCTTTTGTTCCCTGTTTAAATTCTACGAAATTGGTCGACTTAGAAAATTTTAAGCCTTCTAGGTCTTCCGTTCTGTGTAATGTTCGTTAATAGAGCTAGTGTTTCTTCTTTGCACTTGCGTTAGGGTTTGTTTGTACCATGTTTTCGTCGCGTATAGATTGTTTTCGCAAAATTAGGTCACCCATAAAAGACTGGGGTCTGCTTCATTCTCTATGAAAGATGCCTATGAATTAGCCACTTAGACTTGTCTTGAAATTGAATTGTTTGGCTTTCCTCGTACTACATTTGCTTTTTTTTTTTTCTTACAATGCCAAATTCAATGTGTACAAGTGCTTATGTTCTCAATTTTTCCTTTGTAATTTTCTATGCCTGATGTCCTTGAGTTCTCGCTATGTTGGAATTGAATTGCACTATCTTCAGTGTCTCTTAGATATATGCAAAGGTTACCCCAATTTTCATTCTAGTATGTTTATTAGAGATATACAGTATATACATTGACTAAGATGTTTGTTTACCAATCACTTGGGGGAAATGTGATTTGCTTTTGATTGGTATAATTTGAGGTGACTTTGTTCGGTAAGTTAAGTAAGATACCTCTCTCCTTCAAAACCAATCCTGTTTTCCGACTGATACTGCGACTAATGGTAGTGCTCATTCGAATGTTAATTTCAAAAAATCCCAGTCTCGTTAACTTGTGTGTTGCTACATGCAGGAAGCTGTTGTTTGTCTTTCTGAGTTGGAGCAGTCTCCACCAGCTGCAGTGCTCAAGTCCATTCAGCCTTTTCTTGATGCAGTTATTAAACCTGAGATTCTCAAGCATCAAGACAAGGATGTCAAGCTTCTAGTTGCAAGCTGTGTTTCTGAGATAACTCGTGTTACAGCACCAGAAGCGCCTTACAGTGATAGTGTTATGAAGGTCGCTTGTCCTGAATTCCCTCTCCAACCGAGATCACTGTCATGTCCACTGCTGATTTTTTTTCCGTCTCTTGATCTTGTTTCAGGATATTTTTCAACTGATTGTGAGCGCTTTTTCTGGGTTGAATGATGTCGGTGGACCATCATTTGGAAGGAGGGTTGTCATTTTAGAAACGGTTGCAAAGTACAGGTCATGTGTCGTGATGTTGGATCTTGAATGCGATGATCTGGTGAAAGAAGTGTTTACTACATTTCTTGATGTTGCTAGGTGGGTTTCACTTTGAGCTATATCAAGTATATTTTTTTTGGCTGGTAATGCAAGATATAAATGCTTTCTATGTTTTTTCTTTTGGGCCTCGTACTGAAAGATTGTTTTATTTCCTTATATGCAGAGATGACCATCCAGAGGTTGTTTTCTCATCAATGCAAAATATAATGATTGTTCTCTTAGAAGAGAGTGAAGATGTGCAAGAGCAGCTCTTACTAATTTTACTCTCTAAATTGGGCAGAGATAGAACTGTGAGCTTTCTGTCATTGCTGGCTCGGGCCACTGATATTATTCTAATTTAGGAGTAGTTGTTGTATGGAATAGCAGACTGCTCATTTCTAGATTTATGATGACAGGACGTTACAGATGCTGCAAGAAGACTTGCTATGAAAGTCATAGAGCAGTGTGCACCAAAAGTTGAAACTGACATAAAACAGTTCCTTATCTCATCAATGTCTGGAGAGAGCCGATATTCCAGCAGTCAAATTGACTACCATGAGGTTATCTATGATTTGTACCGATGTGCTCCTCAGGCTCTATCCGGAGTTGCACCATATCTCACTGGAGAGCTTTTGGTATGTTGTTATTTTGGTCTTTTGTCTCTATTTTGCATGTCAAACACCAACATGACTCTTGAACCCTGCATCAGTTTATATGTTGTTGTGTATTTTATTTGAACAGTCACTTTCATTTTTTGTTGTTTCAAATCATCTATTCGAATGGGTTCGTATTGAATAATACATAATGGGTACTATTAATACATACAGGCTGATAAATTGGAAACTCGTTTGAAAGTCGTTGGATTGGTTGGAGAGTTGTTTTCCTTGCCTGGACGTGTCATCTCCGAAGAGTTCAATTCAATATTTTTGGAGTTTCTGAAAAGGCTGACTGATAGAGTAGTTGAAGTTAGGATGGTCATCCTTGACCATATTAAGAATTGTTTGCTCTCAGATCCTTCGAGAGCTGAGGCTTCTCAGATTATATGTAAGTCTTTCTTTATCATGCGGCTCATGCCATTAGTATTCATTAGAATTGACTAATCTTATAGTGTTAATCCTTTTGTAGCTGCTCTTCGTGACCGGCTCTTGGATTATGATGAGAATATCCGCAAACAAGTTGTTGCTGTTATTTGTGATGTGGCTGTGAATGCGCTGACGTCGATTCCAATTGACACTATAAAGTTAGTTGCTGAACGGCTTCGAGACAAAGCTGTACGTTTTATGTATTCACTCTTATTGTCTCAGATAGTTGCATGCTTACATTTAAAGACATTGTAACTCATGCTTCTTTGTGTAAATCAGATACTCGTTAAAACATACACAATGGAGAGGTTGACTGAATTGTTCCGGGTATATTGCTTACGGTGTGCTGAAGGGAAGGCAGGCACTGGCGACTTTGATTGGATTCCTGTAAAAATTTTGAGATGTCTCTATGACAAAGATTTCAGGTAGGACATTTATCTAGAACTCTTTTGAAATTTGGCCCCCCTTTTCTTATACTTTTACGCTGTTCGCTTAAATCTAAATTGTATATGATCATTACCTTCGGAAAATATATTCTGAATTATGTATTTTGTGTTGCAGATCAGATACAATCGAATATATTCTATGCAGTTCATTGTTTCCAAGTGATTTCTCGGTTAAAGATAAAGTTAAGCATTGGATAGAAATATTTTCTGGGTTTGACGAAGTGGAGACGAAAGCTTTTGAGAAAATAATGGAGCAAAGACAAAGGTGCGATTGATGATTTTTCTTAGCACTTAATACTTTTGCATGATCTATATCATTCAGCCCTTTCCTTTTTGGTATTGAAGATTGATCTTTTAGAAATTTCTTCTTGGTTTTTAGGATACAACAAGAAATGCAAAAATATTTGTCCTTCAAGCAGATGCAACAGGTTCGACCAAACTTAATTGAAGAACTTTTTTCTCAGTTCTCGGTTGGACTTTTTTGCTTCCTTTTATTTTCACCATATGTAACCTTATGTCTGTCTGAACGCAGAATGCTGATGTTCCTGAGATGCAGAAAAAGATTCTGTTTGGATTCAGAGTTATGTCACGTGCATTTTCTGATCCCCCAAAGACTGAGCAGAACTTTTTGATTCTTGATCAACTGAAAGATGCTAATATTTGGAAGATGTTGAATAATCTGGTCGATCCCAGCACTGGCATAATGCAGGCATCCAAGATTCGGGTGAGAATAACAAGAAGTTTGTATTAACATTTAGATTGACTTTCGACAACTTTATAACTGGTTTGCGGTTTTAATTTGTGTGCAGGATGATGTGCTTAGAATACTTTCTGAAAAGCATCGTCTCTATGAATTCCTCGGCACTCTCTCCATAAAGTGTTCTTATCTGTTATTCAGCAAGGAATATGTGAAAGAGATATTAGCGGAAGTCTCTGCTAGAAAGTCTTCTAAAAGTATTTTGGGCGTTCAATCTTGCATGGACTTCTTAGGGGTAATCAATGATCTGACATATCGAATAAAATCCACTAGCTTTCCTTCAGGATTTCTTTTAGCATATTTTATAGCCAATTACATCCCATGCTCATGTACTTGTTTACTTTTACTTATTACCAAATCCACCATATTGATGCTTGCGCATTGATTTCTTAGCTTCTCGCAAGTTACTGTCCATCACTGTTTGACGGAGCTGAAGAAGAACTGATAGGTTTTCTTAAAGATGAGGATGAAGTGATAAAGGAAGGTACTCTAAAAATTCTGGCTAAGGCAGGTGGTACTATTCGGGAGAATCTCATTGTTTTAGCAAGGTGAAAGTCTCAAATTCTCAATATGTCCATCATCAAGCATGATCTCACGTCGTTTGTTAGTTGCCTGCTTTTTCTGATTATAATGTTTCTCCTATTGTCTATTTAAAGTTCTGTGGATCTGTTACTGGAGAGGATCTGTGTAGAAGGTAATCGTAGGCAGGCTAAGTATGCTGTGCATGCACTAGCATCAATAACAAAGGATGATGGCCTTAAGTCGCTCTCTGTTCTGTACAAGGTGAAAGTTCTGTTTTCTCATTAATCTTTTCCAAATTTATCACTGAGATATAGTTGATAAGTAGCATGTGGAAATTCTGGTTTAATTCTTGATTTGTAGGGACTCGTGGACATGCTGGAGGACAAGGGACATCAGCCAGCTGTTCTTCAGTGCCTTGGTTGCATAGCGCAGATTGCAATCCCGGTTTTTGAGACTAGGGAAACCGAAGTCGTTGAGTTTATTAAAAGCAAAATCCTCAATTGTGAAAGTGTATGTATTACTTATGTTTTATTTTCTGCCAAACCTCACTATCTGTCTTTCACTCGTTTCCGGTTTTCTTTTCATTTTTTATTGAAAGACACTTATACCTCTTTGCAGGAAGCTGTAGATGACAAAAAGTTATCTTGGGATGACAAAAGTGAAATTTGTCAACTGAAGGTTGGTATCTGACGAAAGTTTTTTTATATAACTGATTGCAAATATATGTTTGACCATATATTAATGTTGATCAAGTAATTTCTCTGTTGTCCAGTTAATTTTCATAACTCTTTTCATTTATCTAACAGATATATGGGATCAAGACGTTGGTTAAGAGCTATTTGCCTTTCAAGGATGCTCATCTTCGTACGGGTGTTGATGACCTTCTTGGATTACTAAAAAACATTCTTTCCTTTGGTGAAGTATCTGAAGATCTAAAATCAAGGTTAGTAGACATTAATGCTAAACATGCTAAGAGGTTCTTTTTTGTAAAAAAATCGAAGGCACTCATGCTCAACCTCTTCACAGTTCTGTTGACAAGGCCCATTTGAAACTTGCTGCTGCAAAGGCAGTCCTCCGCCTTTCTAGGCACTGGGATGAGAAGATACCGATTGATATCTTCCACTTAACACTAAAAACCCCGGAGGTACCTTCCTTCAACTTGGTTTTCCATTTGCACCTTCCCAGCCAATCCTACGTCTGATCTGGGTTCTGTTTTAACATTTTTTCTTAACGTCTCCTGTAGCTATCATTTCCAACGGCCAAGAAAATATTCCTTGGGAAAGTTCACCAGTATATAAAGGATCGGGTTTTGGAGACCAAGTATGCCTGTTCATTTTTATTTGATATCACTGGATCAAATGTTCTCGTATCAGAGGAGGTATGTTATCTCCCTTTACTTGAAAACACATATATGATGTTTCTGAGTTGAGAATGTTAACAGTCTAGCTAAACTATGCTTTTGGATTGGCATGACAGGAGAAACAGAACCTAGCTGACATCATTCAACATTCATACCAAACAAAAATGCGGAAAGTCTCTGCTCAGACTGATGCAAATTCAGTTTCCCTATACCCTCAACATATCCTTCCTTATCTGGTTCACGCACTTGCGCATAATTCGTGTCCTGACGTCGAGAAATGCAAAGATGTGAAAGAATATGAAATGATATATCGGTAATTTGTGATTTACGTACCACTTTTCTCTTTCTATAATTGTGACACTAGCGATTCAGTTGTAATTTTTTCGCTGATATTTGTACTTACTATTTCCAATCGTTTATTTCAGCCAATTATACTTGATCATTTCTATGTTACTCCATAAAGAGGAAGACGGGAAGGCTGAAGATGTTGATAAGGAACAGGAGTGCGTTCCCACCCTTATCTCTATCTTCCATAGTATAAAACAGTCAGCTGATGTCACTGATGCAACAAAGTCAAAGGTTGGTAAAAGATTTCCTTGACCTTGTTCTGTATTACCAACAGCCATGTCATGGCTATTTTTTATAATCATGGTGCCCTGAAGCTGACATTCTCATAATTTATATTAACAGAACTCACATGCGATCTGTCAGCTTGGGCTGTCAGTTATCAATCGCTTAACTCAGAAAGAGCCTGATCTACAAGGGACATTCACGCCTGTATCGCTGCCTCCAATGCTGTACAAACCTTCTGAAAAAAATGAAGGTGATAAGGCTCAGGTAAGAAGCCAGATCTTGTTCATGGTTCAAATTTTTACGATGCGCTTGCTTTAAGTAATTGTTGGCAATCTGAGCTGTCTAGTATCTTTGTTTGTATATTTACTCTGTCTAACCTCATATTTTGTTCTGGTCTGCGTTTGCTAACACTGACATTATGTTTCAACAGGTTGGCGAAGAGCAATTGTGGCTAGCTGATGAAACTGTCTTGGCACACTTCAGTTCTCTCAAGTTGGAGGGTCGTGCTGATTCATCTGTATGTTATCCAACTTTAAAATCTGAGTCGCAGTATCTGGGAATCTCTGTATTTATTGATATCTGTCCTTTCAGGTGATACCCCAAACTTCAGAGAATGAGCCTATGATTGATGAGGAAAGTGATGGGAATGAAATCCCTTTGGGTAAAATTGTCGAGCGTTTGAGAGCTCAGGGAACCAAGAATAGAAAGGGAAAAAAGAAGAAATCTGTTCCAGCTGAAGACAAGAATGATAAAAAGGATGTGGATGTTTTGAAAATGGTGAGGGAGATTAATCTGGATGTGCGAATGCTGGATAAATTTGAATCCAGTAATGGACACAAAAATTCCCCTGGAGAGAGAGCAGACACAAGTCAAAGGGATCAGAAGGCTAACAAAAAGAGTGCTGGTGGTGCAACATCAGTAGTTTCAGTCCCTAAACGCCGGAGATCGTCTTCTGGCCATAGCCCTTTCAAGTTCTCAAATAGCGGTCCTAAAGTTCCACTGGAAGCTTCTAATGAAGAGAGAGATATGGACAAAAATGTATCCTTGGACTCGAATGATGAAAATTCAAACCAGGAGAAAGGATTAGAAAGCATTTCTTCCCGAACGAAAAAGAAAAGCTTCTCATCAAAATTAAAGAACCCTGAATCTGATTGGCGTCTCAATGATATGGAAAATCAAAGCGAAGATGGCAACTGCAGTGAGAAGGTTAAAATCACCAAAAGCATTGTACCGCTTATTTCATTGAACTCTAGCTCAAGTTATTGATATGCAAATTTTATTTTACACGGAAGCAGAGTAAGTCAGCAGAAAGTGGTGATAGATTGAAGTCTGCCTCTGGATCAATGAAGAAGGCGAAAAGAAAAAGCATCACAGGACTGGCTAAGGTGCGGAGGTTTACCTTGCATTGATGTTTATCAGTGTTACTTTCGTGTTAATTGACATTGTGATACCAAATATCTAAAGTCTGACCTGTATTCTTGTCCAGTGCTCCACAGCAGAAAAGAAAATGGTTACTGATGAACTGATTGGTTGCAGAATAGAAGTTTGGTGGCCTATGGATAAACGGTAAGCATTTCTTGAGCGATTTTCCTTGGATTGACAGTGAATTAGTGATATCATTGTAGTATTTCCTTTGAAGTCCTTCGGTGTTATATTATTCTGACAGCCATGCAAAGCTACGCTCTGAAGGAATAAATTTGTTTCCTTGTTCTTAATCACATTTTGTTACTCTGAACACATCTGATGCAATCATTCATTTCCAGCAAAATATGGTATTGTTTTTCTGAGTTTATCTCACCAGAAGTTGTATCTTGATGAATTCAATAGGTTTTATGAAGGCACAATCAAATCTTATGATTCCACAAAACATAAACACGTGGTAAGCTTTCAGCACTTTGCCTCTTGTCCTTTTTCTTGGGTTAGTTGGTCCATGTAACTCTGTAATCTATCCATATGATATCGTAGATACTTTATGAGGATGGAGATGTCGAAGTACTTCGCCTAGATAAAGAACGGTGGGAGCTCATAGACACTGGTGGAAAGCCCACAAAGGTTCTAAGATTTTCTGCTTTTGGGTTCTGTTGTCAATGTATCTTCACTATTTCATTCACCTGCGGAGTGTCGTTCCTGTTAGCTTAATAAATATCCTTACACTATTTCTACCTTCTGCAGAAGTTCAATAAATCAAAGCGAAGCTCTAATAAGAAACGGTAAGACGTACTCTCTGCAACTGAAGATAATGCATCTCTCTGTTGTCCATTCGATCTCGTTTTGTTCTTGAGCCTTATATGACACAGAAATCTTGTTCTTTTGTTATATTGTTTTGTTTCTTTTAGATCGTCTGAAAGTAAGCATAAGAATTCAGATGGGTTACAGAGGGATGAAGACCCAATTGCTACTACGTAAGTGAAATTCTGTCATTAGAAGTCCAGATACGATCTCATTCTTCTGCTTTTTGTTTTTTGTGTGTGGATCTTCCGCACTCTTGTTAAACTCCTTTTTTCCTGACTGTTGTTTTATTTAGGCCAAAAGGGAAAAGAACGCCAAAGAAAAACCTAAAACATAAACGCCCGGAAGGTACACCAAGAAGTCTCTCTTTAGAACATGAGAAACTCGAGAGCGGAAACAAGAAAAAGCGATCTTCTGCTACGCTAGGTAAGCTCCAATGAACTGTTTCTTCCAATTCGCGTCCATTTTACGTACACATACATAAACAGTGTTGAATCATCTTATTACACAATGCAATGTTTTTTTTTGTTTCTGAAATTTTTATATTTTGAAATGATTCAGTCGGTGAAGTTGCTGAAAAACCAAATGGGAAGAAAATGAAATCAACCACAGATAAATATGGTGGGGAGGCTGGCGAAGATAAATCAGAGTCGGAAGGAAAGTCTGTGAAAGAAGGCGAGAATGATGAGGAAGTTGGTTTCCAGGAGGCAAAATCAGAGTCGAGTGGGGACCCTGAGGAGAAAGAAACTGATGTTGACAACTCAGATTCTGAGGAGAAACAAGAAAACAATGATATGGAGATAGAAGCCGAAGATGATGCTGGGGATGCCGAGATCTCTGACAATGAGACTCTTGTAATTACTTTCCTTTCTCTTTATACTTAAGAGCATGATAAAAGTTAGATAAGTAGAGAGTTTTGATATGTGTATACTTTGTTTGAATGTGTGCAGGGAGCGTGGAAGAGTAAAGTGGTTAAGTCAAGCTCGAGGAAAGCAGCATAGATACCATAATGTAGAAGGAAAACACGCAAAGAAATGGCGGTGTGTGTCCCCAAGTATTGGTGGTCTCTGGATTGGCGTGGTGTATATGTGGTAAAAAATGTGAGATTTGTAGGGTTAGTGATACATACTTGTTCTAACCACCATGATGGAATGAATAATAGGCAAAAGAAGCTCCTCCCAGATGCTTAAGTGCTCATGTATTGTAGTCTGTGTGTGTTTATTTGTAGGGTTGTTTCATGTTTTCTTCTGTAATATTTTTACAACTTACATTCCTTAACCCAAAGTGCTCTTCTCTTCTGGACTCAATTAGTTTGCCACTTTCTTATAACTTTACCTTTGCAGTTGCAGGTATGCCTGTAATATTCACAGTATTGTTGGTCCTTGATCATCTTTATGTTTACTCTGATTTATTGGTTTTTTTCTTTTTCTTTTTAAGTTGTGACATTTTTCATAGTTAACAATCGCATCTACTTCCCCCCGAAGTTCTCCAGCCCCAAGTTTAACAAGACATTTTTCCATTTCTCAAACCACCTATAAACTTTTATAATACGCCATATTAGACCTCGAAACATTTTTTAATCAAGCCCAAAACTAGGCTACGTAGTCAGATATACGTAACCCAAAAAGGCCAATGGAGTCATCTTATAAAGGTCTGGGGTGTTCAATTTGGTAAAATATCATAGGTCATGGTTTGGATTTGGATATACCGTATAAACCGTATGGATACAATTTTTATACAAACCGTAGATATTTATATAATTTGGATATTAACCGAATAAATCGCAAAAACCGAAAAAACTCAATAGATATATATCTTAATATAATAATATATAATATACACATATGATATATAATAATATAAGTTTACAGTAATAGAGTTATAGATCATTAATTAACCAAATTTGAATTTGAATTTAACCTTTTGATTTATCTTATTTGAGTTTAACTCTTTGATTATGAGAAAATTTTTAAAATTACATGATGAAATAATAATATAAAATAAAAAGTAAAAATAAACCGAAAACCCAGATTATTCAACCGAAAATATCCTAACTGAAAAAACCGATAACCGAGACTATCCAAACCGAACCAAACCGAAATAAATATGGTTATAGTATGGTAACTATTTTTTATCAACCGAAAAACCAAAAACCGAGAAAACCGAACCGAAACCAAACTGATATCCGGATTGAACAGCCCTTGTCTTTTTCCTTATTTTTTCACACCATTTAATATTTCCGACGGAATATGTTGTATTAGGATTTTAGCGTTTAGAAATCATAAATATTATTTCCGGAGCTAAAAACCCAAAAGAAAAACCAAACCTCAACAACGAAAAAATGAGTAAAGAAAACTATAATAAGTTAGGGCATCTCCAACCCACACACCAAATTTGGTGTTGGTGTTGGTGTTTTGGTGTAACTTTTTATAATTTCCAACCAAAACATTAAAACTCACACTAAACAAAATATTCTTTAATATTATATTATTAAAATTAAGATTCTTTTATTTTTTAATAGTTTTGATAAATATTAGTTATTCTTAAACAAAACTAATCTAAATTACAATAAAAATAATAAAAAATAAATCACATCTTACTAATTTTCAGAAATAGTATACTCGGACCACAAATGTTCAATTAATGCATTTCGAAGTTCAATATGCCCTTGACGATCTTTGATTTGTTTGTATCGAGCTACGAATTTTTGAAATCGAGAATCATCATCACCCGCCATCTCAACTTCTGCACTTGGAACTTCAGCTCGTTCTTGGTTTATCAACATCACGTTCATCTTCTATGATCATATTATGCATTATAATAAAATTTGTCATTATATCATGCATGTAACACTTTCTTATTCCAAAAGTGTGTTGGCCCGACAACAATTGCAAATGTTGACTGCAATACTCCAAATGCACGTTCCACATAATTTCTACATGCTTCTTGCTTCTTTGCAAATAATTTCTTCTTCAGACCACATGGATCATGAATTGTTTGAACAAGAGTATACAATTTTGGAAATATACCATCAACTAGAATAAGTAGATAATAACCCATATTATAGTTATTCCCATTAATAACATAATTAGCAGGTGGGGCGGTTCCTTCAGCTATATTAGCAAAAAGATGAGACGTTTCTAACACATTAATATCATTATTAGTTCCTGGTAGATAAAAATATGCATGCCAAATCCAAAGATCATAATCGGCTACAGCCTCTAAAATAATTACAGGAGATCCCAACGACCAGCATATTGTCCTCCCCAAACTGTTGGACAGTTTTTTCCATTTCCAATGCATACAATCTAAAGTACCCAACATACTTGGAAATCCTCGGCTCTCAACAATGCAAAGTAGCCGTGCAACATCGTTAGCGTCAGGTGATCGAAGATAGCGACTGGAAAACACCTCGACAATAGCACGACAATATTCGCTTCTAACTTTAAATAGTTGTAGAATCCCCTATTTAGATATACTCATCGGTGGAATCCGACGGTAAACTGTATACGAATATTCAAAATATTGTTGTAGCATCTGTGAACCGAAAGTGTTGTTTTGGAAGTGGTGTCGGGCGACACCGACCGGTTATCGAGAATAGATTACGGTTTAATTGGTTTTTATGCGGTTATGGCGGTTCGGCAGGTGGTGTCGCTCGACCCTGGTTATGTGAAAATCGATTGGTTTGATTTAAGTCGGCCGATTTAGTTCGGTTTGGGGCAAGGAAACCCTAGTTCTCGAATTAAAAAGAGTGCAGCCGCGTGGGAGGCTTACTTTTCGAGAAATCAAGTTGCAGAGAGAGAGGGAGGCGATTTTGGAGAGGAAATCCGAGTTTTGGAGTGATTCGTGGTTGTTCTTCGCTGTGTTCATCTTCCTTTCCCTTGTTTAATCCTTGTCAAGGTGAGTGCGTGACCGTAGGCCCGTGATTTCTAGAGATTGACTGTTTTATTGAGTTTTGTGATGAGTTCATATGGTGTTCATGTTGGTAATCGTGCTTTGATCGAATTGTTGTGTTAGTTGTGGAGTTTTTCATGTTTCTGGGCGGATTCGTCGATCTGGGTGTCAGATCTTCGAATCGGTGTCGGGCGACACCAGGAGGCTTGTGTCGAGCGACACCTTTCGGGTGTCGGTCGACACCGTTGTCCCAACGCGAGAGTTGTGCAGCTTTATTGTGGTTTAAGTTTTGCTGAGTATTGTGGTTATGCTGTTATTGTCTGAGTATTGTCTAGTATTTGCGTAATTGGCCTGTAGGCGGAGTGATCCACTCACCAAGTATTTATGATAATACTTACGCATCTCTTATAACCATGTGATGCAGGTAAAGGCTAATCGTGATCGCGGAATCGGGCCGAGGAGAGGATGATAGGATGTTGTATTCATTTGAGTTTGTTGTTCGAAGTGTTAGCACCTGATGTTTAGGTTGCTAGACTTATTTATTTAATTTGGTTATGAATATTGTTGAATTGATTAATTATTTATTTGAGAACTTCCGCATTGATAGCTGTTGAGAATTAATACTTCATAAATATTAATTCGAGCTATGTTAATTATAAAAAAACAAAACTTGGTTGTTTCAATTGTAGTTATTTTTTGCAAACCAGACAACCCAAGTTTATAAAGACCATCTCTTCGCTGGACAAAGTAGTTGCCATGTCTTTGTATAGCATCATAAATACGGAGAAACAAAGGATGGCTCATTCGAAATCCTCATCGAAAGATTGTCTCGGAAAATAAACGGTTATCGGCAAAAAATTCGTTAAAGCGATTACAAGAAGCATTTTCCCGCTCACGGTTGATAACTATATGACCAAGAATTGATCCACCATGAGAACCCTCAGAACTAAATAGGTTTTGAGTGATGAGAAAATTGGTGTTTGGAGTAATTTGAGCTACTACCTGCTTTTCCAATATCACCGTTAAATTCATCATTTAAAGATGAACAAGAAGAAGAAGAAAATGTATATAACATGAACTACTGTAGTTGAAATTCATGTTTTAACAGTAGAAGATGATGATTATATGCATTTTAATTTCAAGACATGGAATCCATTTTATAGTGTTAAGAAAATATCACTTCATATTTTTAATCAGTTATCTTTTTTTTTATCCAATCAGAAAAATAAGAATCAATATAAGCCGTTGAAATTGTTTGACCAAATCTAAAAATTGCATTGTTTAGTCACTTCATGTTTTTTTATCAATAAAAAAATAGAGATCAATATAAGCAGTTGAATTTGTTCGGCCAAGATCTAACCTTTACATTGATTAGTCACTTCATGCTTTTTTACCAATCAGAAAAATACTAATAAATCTAAGCCGTTGAATTTGTTCGGCCAAGATCTAACCGTTGCATTGATTAATCACTTCATTTTGACGTGTTTATATTAGCTTAAGATTACTCCATGATAAATATTCATGTATTAAATATTTTTAGTTTTTTTTTCAAAAATCAATGTATAATTTTAGCGGTGCGTTTGTAATAGTTTCAAACACCATTTTTGTCCTAAAATAAGCCAAATAATCAGAGAGAGTTGTCAAAACAAAAACAAAGTACAAAGAGGAGAGACGTAGCAGTAGCTACAGAACAAAAGCCTTATTTTTCAAACGCTATTAATGAATCTGCTTTTTATGATTTATCATTATTGTTGCCCAAGAATCCTTTTAGTCCTTGCACTCAGAAAAATAGGAGGACGAGATATAATTTGAGCTAAATAATCAGTCTGATATATAAATAATTAACAGTCGAAGAAATTGGTAACTGCATGTACCGATGTACGTAAATTCATCTTCTATGATCAAATTATGCTTTATAATAAAAGTTGTCATTATATCATGTAACACTTTCTTATTCCAAAAGCGTGCTGGCCCGACAACAATTGCAAATCTGACTGCAATACTACAAATGTACATTCCACATATTTTCTACATGCTTCTTGCTTCTTTGCAAATAATTTCTTGTTCAGACCACGTGGATCATGAATTGTTTGAACAAGAATATACAATTTTGGAAATATACCATTAACTAGATAATAACTCATTAATAACATAATTAGCAGGTTAGGCGGTTCCTTCAGCTATATTAGCAAAAAGATGAGACATTTCTAACACATTAATATCATTATTAGTTTATGGTAGACAAAAATATGCATGCCAAACCCAAAAATCATAATCGGCTACAGCCCCTAAAATAATTGTAGGAGATCCCAACGACCAGCATATTGTCCTCCCCAAATTGTTGGGAAGTTTTTCCATTTCCAATGCATACAATCTAAACTATCCAACATACCTGGAAATCCTCGGCTCTCACTAATGCGAAGTAGCCGTGCAACATCGTTAGGGTCAGGTGATCGAAGATAGCAACTGGAAAACACCTCAACAATAGCACGACAATATCCGCTTCAAATTTTATATAGTTGTAAACTCCCCTATTTAGATATACTCATCGGTGGAACCGCCGATAAACTGTATACTAACATTCGAAATATTGTAGTTATTTTTTGCAAACCAGACAACCCAAGTATTCGCTGGACAAAGTAGTTATCATGTCTTTGTATAGCATAATAAATACGGAGAAACAAAGGACGGCTCATTCGAAATCTTCATCGAAAGATTGTCTCAGAAAATAAACGGTTATCTGCAAAATTAATAATCGTTAAAGAGATTACAAGAAGCATTTTCCCGGTCATGGTTGATAACTATATGACCAGGAATTGATCCACCATGAGAACCTCAGAACTAAATAGGTTTTGAGTGGTGAGAAAATTTGTGTTTGCAGTAATTTGAGCTACTACCTGCTTTCCCAATATCACCGTAAAATTCATCATTCAAAGATGAACAAGAAGAAGAAGAAAAATGTATATTAGATGAACTACCGTAGTTGAAATTCATGTTTTAATAGAAGAAGTAGAAGATGATGATATTCATTTTAATTTCAAGACATGTAACCTACTTAATAGTGTTAAGAAAATATCACTTCATATTTTCAATAAGTTATCTTTTTTTATCCAATCAGAAAATTACAGATCAATATAAGCCGTTGAAATTGTTTGACCAAATCTAAAAGTTGCGTTGTTTAGTCACTTCATGTTTTATAATTAATAAAAAATAGTGATCAATCTAAACCGTTGAATTTGTTCGGCCAAGATCTAACCTTTATATTGATTAGTCACTTCATGTTTTTTTATCAATCAGAAATATACTAATAAATATAAGTCGTTGAATTTGTTCGGCCAAGATCTAACTGTTGCATTGATTAATCACTTCATTTTGACGTGTTTATATTAGCTTAAGATTACTCCATGATAAATATTAATGTATTAAATATTTTTAGTTATTTTAAAAATCAATGTATAATTTTAACGGTGCGTTTGTAATAGTTTCTAAACACCATTTTTGTTGTAAAATGTGCCAATTAATCAGAGAGAGTTGTCAAAAAAAAAAAAAAAAGTAACTGCATATGCTTTTTTATGATTTATCATTATTGTTACCGAAAGATCCTTTTAGTCCTTGCATTCAGTAAAATAGGAGGACGTGAAATAATTTTAGCTAATTAATTAGTCGATATATAAATAACTAACAGTCGAAGAAATTGGTAACTGCATGTACCAATGTACGTAAAATTTTAATTAGGGTTTACATGTTTATGTTACCCGCCATCTCAACTTCTGCACTTGGAACTTCAGCTCGTTCTTTTAATTGGTGCATCAACATCACGTTCATCTTCTTTTTTTTTTTTTTTGGTCAACGTCACGTTCATCTTCTATGATCATATTATGCATTATAATAAAGCTGTCATTATATCATGCAACACTTTCTTATTTCGAAAGCGTGCTGGCCCGACAACAATTGCAAATCTTGACTGCAATACTCCAAATGCACGTTCCACATCTTTTCTAACTGTTTCTTGCTTCTTCGCATACTAGGATTTAACCGGCATAATGTGCAGGGCAAACGATTTAAAAAAATGGTACAAAAATTAGTATAGTTTTTGTTGTTTGCAAGAAGAAATTAGTTATATTTTAGAAGTTTATAGATTAAAATTAGATTAATGTGGTGACTCGCTTATGATTTAATAATTAACGAAATAGAGTTGGTGTAACATCCGTAAACCTGAAGTGCTGTTTTGGAAGTGGTGTCGGACGACACCAAGTGATCGGGAGTAGTTGCATATACTCTATACGGTGTGAATCTCGGGTTGTCTGTGCATGTTCTTGTTTGATTGTTGTGCAGTCGGTCTAAAGGTTCAAGCATTGTGTAGAAAAATGTGTAAAACGACTTCTGGTTAGTTGGTGTCGAGCGACACCAGGAGGGTGTCGATCGACACCGGTTTGAGAAATCAATTTCGAGTAAAATCGATTTGTGTACGGTTTATTGGTTCGACAAGGGTGTCGAGCGACACCAAAGGTTGGTGTCAGTCGACACCGGTTATCGAGAAATCGAGTCGGTTTGATTTAAGTCGCTGGTTTTGGTCGGTTTAGGGAAGGAAACCCTATTTCTCTATTTAAAAGAGGTGCAACCGCGAGTTGAGGCTCAATTTTTCGAGGTTGGAGTTTCCAGAGAGAAAAGAGGTGATTTTGGGAGAATTTCGGAAACACTGTTCATTGAGTACTGTTCATCGGGATTACTGTTCATCGAGTAATGTTCATCGGGATTATTGTTCATCGCTTACTGTTCATCGGGAATTACTGTTCATCGCATACTGTTCATCGGGATTATTGTTCATCGTTTTCTCTCTTTCCTCTTTGTTCAATCCGTTGTCGAGGTGAGTGCGTGACCGTAGGCTCGTGAATCACTAGAGATTTGTTGGTAGATGAGGTTTTTGTTGTGTTCTTGAGCTGTTCTTGAGTTATTTGTGTATTTGATCGTATATGGGGGTTGAATCCCATTGGTTGTGTGTTTGCTGTGATTAATGGTTGAGTTTTGTGTGTCATTCGTGATGTTTATGTGATGATTGATGAATTTGATCTTGATTGATGTCGTGGATTGAGTATTTTGGTGTTTTTGTGTTGGAAAAATCGAGTTGGGCATCGGTCGACACCGACGGTCTGATATCGGTTTGGTTTGGTTTAATATGGTTATTGGAATTAATTAATTTTAATCCGGTTTAAGTGGTTTTATTTGGTTCAGTTCGTAAATAATTAATAAAAGATGGAATTAATTAATTAAATGGTTCAAATAATTTATGGAAATTTATTTTAAGTGTGAAAAATTATTATTTAATGGTGGAATTATTTAATAATTATTTGGAGTATTTAATAATTATGGAAATGATTTTATGGGTTGAAAAATATTATTTAATTGTGGAAATTACTTAATATTGGAAGTAAAGTATTTTAATAATTGTGGTAATTATTAATAATGGTTAATTGGTTTTGAGGTTTCGGGGCTGTGTCGAGCGACACGGTGGGTGTCGGTCGACACAAGTACTGTTCTGCGAGAGTTGCTGTTATGTTTCGTATGTTGCTGGTTATTGTTGTTTTTGTTGTTGCTGTTGATTGTTGTATTGTCTAGTGGTTGGCGTAATTGGCCTGTAGGCAGAGTGATCCACTCACTAAGTATTTATGATAATACTTACGCATCTCTTATAACCATGTGATGCAGGTAAAGGCTAAGTGTGACCGCGGGATCGAGGCTGAAGAGGGGGATGTGGGATGTGTTGTTTTATGATTATGTGTTTTGCAAACCTGGTGTTTAGGTTGCTAGAGTTATTAATTATTTCCGGAATTATTTGTTGAATTGATTCCATTTATTGTTTATTGATTTATTTAAAAACTTACGCTGAGTATTGATTTAATTATAAAAAAAAAAAAGTTTGGTTGTTTCATTTTGGTATCAGAGCCTAGACGTTTTTAGGACTGTTAAATTGGGTTGATCTGAGACTATGTGTTTAAATTGATTATTGTGGTTAGTCGGTTTAGTAGTCTAGTATAATCCCCTTCGGCCTTCGAGAGATTCCGCGGTGAGTAATGTTTGTGGTTTTGTTTTTGGTGTTGGTCTAGTTGCTCATCTTCTGTGCTTGGAAGTGCAGCAAGATGGATGCAGGTGCTAGAGGTCGTGGCGCGAGAGGGCGCGGTAGGCCCGTGGGGGGCAGAGCAGTTGGCCGTGGTGGCCGAGCTGCGGGTCGTGGAGTTCGGGGTCGAGGGCGTGGATCACCTGAGGTTTCAGCGGAGAGTGCAGTGCCTAGTGTGGCGGCGGCGTCAGTGACACAGTCAGTGGGGGGTGAGGCCAGTTTGGGTGCCGGTGGTGGCGCAGGAGTTGGGGCGGCTCAGGGTGGGGGCGCGGCTCCAGCTCAGGGTGACTTGATAGTGGGGCTACTGACGCAGCTGTTGGCACGTCTTCCGCAGGCGGTTCCACAGCAGGCTCCTGATGCACCTCCAGTGGCCGGGGCACAGGTGGGTGCCGGATTTGTTGGGCAGCATGGGGCTGCGGGTTTCGTTGGGCAGCATGGGACTGCGATGTTTGGGCATCCGCCTTATCTAGAGATGATGAGGGAGATGCAGAAGATTGGGACACCATTCTTTGAGGGCGGGAGTGAGCCTGAGCAGGCCGATGAGTGGCGGCAGAGACTGGAGCGGAACTTTGGTTCAGTCAGGTGTCCAGAGGAGTATCGGGTTGAGCTAGCGGTGATAGAGTTTAGGAATCTTTTGCACAATTGGTGGAATTGTGTAAGAACGTTGTTGGTGGGCGGTGTGGAGTTTCAGAGGTGTTTGACTCGGGAACAATTAAATGTTACCTTAGTGTTTGACTCGGGAACATTTAAATGTTACCTTACTCCGGAGCGTGCCAAGTGTACCGGCATCCGGAGCAGTGCTGTTGAGCATTTGGGTTTTGACCAAGGTGGCCGGTGGAGGAATTTCGGCTATGTATGTGTTAGAGCAGTTAGTGGCATGGAGTTGTGTTGACGGAGAGTTATATTTAGCTAAGAGAGATAGTGAGGCTTTGCATGGGGAGGCCATGTACGATGCCTGTATGCTGGACCCAATAGGGGGAACGCAGCATCTATGGAGCTATTTTGTTCAGGAAAACGACGGAGAAGGTCCGTGTTTGAGGCTGAACAAGAAGGAAGCTCGGGGTATGCGGGAAGGTTACGCTGTTAGGCAGAAAC
This sequence comes from Erythrophleum ivorense, assembly GCA_026724425.1. NCBI lineage: Eukaryota > Viridiplantae > Streptophyta > Magnoliopsida > Fabales > Fabaceae > Erythrophleum > Erythrophleum ivorense. The sequence continues at coordinate 7,191,511 of JAIUCV010000066.1, read as the reverse complement.
GAGAGTTCGAGTTTGAGGTGGGGAGATCGTGGGTATCTGCAGTTGGTTTGTGGTTCTAGTTTTGGTTTGAGGTGTTTGGTGTTTTGTGGATATGTATTTTCGTTGGTGGTACGATATACATTTTTGAATTATATGAGATGGAGTTGCCTCATATTTTGGTTGTGTTTCGGATGTTGCATGGATGTGTTATACGCGTTTCAGATTATTACTCGATACAGTTCTAGAGACGGTGGGTCTTTAGAAGAGACGGGTGGGTCTTTAGTAGAGACGGGTGGGTCTTTAGAGGAGATGGGTGGATCTCTTGCGGACTTATATGTGAGGGTTGCTACCTCAGTATAAGTGGATTTTGTGGTTACTATTGTGACGGGTGGGTCACAATAGGGGTATAGAGGGACGGGTGGATCTCTCGGGGAGACGGGTGGGTCTCATGTTTTGGTTTTTAGAGTTGTGGTGTTGAGTTGAGGAGTAATAATGTCTGGGAACGTGTGTATAACATTGGATTAGATGTAAATCTCTGAGATTAGTGGAAGATCTCTAGTGTTGGGCCATGTGGGCCGGTTTTTGCCGTCTGTGGTGGACGTGTTGTGTTGGGATTCGAGGACGAATCCAGTTTTGTGGGGGAGAATTGTAACATCCGTAAACCTGAAGTGCTGTTTTGGAAGTGGTGTCAGACGACACCAAGTGATCGGGAGTAGTTGCATATACTCTATACGGTGTGAATCTCGGGTTGTCTGTGCATGTTCTTGTTTGATTGTTGTGCAGTCGGTCTAAAGGTTCAAGCATTGTGTAGAAAAATGTGTAAAACGACTTCTTGTTAGTTGGTATCGAGCAACATCAGGAGGGTGTCGAGCGACATCAGGAGGGTGTCGATCGACACCGGTTTGAGAAATCAATTTCGGGTTAAAGCGATTTGTGTGCGGTTTATTGGTTCGACAAGGGTGTCGAGCGACACCAAGGGTTGGTGTCGGTCGACACCGGTTATCGAGAAATCGAGTCGGTTTGATTTAAGTCGCTGGTTTTGGTCGGTTTAGGGAAGGACACCCTATTTCTCGATTTAAAAGAGGTACAGCCGCGAGTTGAGGCTCAATTTTTCGAGGTTGGAGTTTCCAGAGAGAAAAGAGGTGATTTTGGGAGAATTTCGGAAACACTGTTCATCGGGATTACTGTTCATCGAGTAATGTTCATCGGGATTATTGTTCATCGCGTACTGTTCATCGAGAATTACTGTTCATAGCGTACTGTTCATCGGGATTATTGTTCATCGTTTTCTCTCTTTCCTCTTTGTTCAATCCGTTGTCGAGGTGAGTGCGTGACCGTAGGCTCGTGAATCACTAGAGATTCGTTGGTAGATGAGGTTTTTGTTGTGTTCTTGAGCTGTTCTTGAGTTATTTGTGTATTTGATCGTATATGGGGGTTGAATCCCATTGGTTGTGTGTTTGCTGTGATTAATGGTTGAGTTTTGTGTGTCCTTCGTGATGTTTATGTGATGATTGATGAGTTTGATCTTGATTGATGTCGTGGATTGAGTATTTTGGTGTTTTTCTGTTGGAAAAATCGAGTTGGGCATCGGTCGACACCGACGGTCTGATCTCGGTTTGGTTTGGTTTAATCTGGTTAGGGTTAGTTTCAAAAATAACCCAAGAATTGGGGTCAATTGCAAAAATAAACCCCATTGCAAAATGTGATTTTTTTTACCTTCTTCACCCTTCTCATATTTACTTAATAACGAAAATGCCATTACTTTTCTCCGTGAAGTCTAACTGTGAAGTCTAACTATGAAATCAAATGTCTAAAGAAACCTCATATTCTTCACTTATTCACGAAAATGCCATCACCATCAATTCATCCAACAACCAAGATCAACCGAAATCAAGCTTTGAATGCATGATTTCTTCTTCAAACATAACGACAAACTCATTCTATCATCTCATCAACTTATATTCTTGAATTTCTTCTCCATTTTCACCCAAAAACTCACCTTTTCATCTTTTCAAAGTTTATGTTCTTAGATCTTGCCATTGTCGGTGTGAGAGATCATTCTAACGGTTGGGGAAGTTTGCTAAAGCTCTAAATCGGATTTCTTGATCTTGAACGTAACTTAAGATCACGGCAAGGTAAAAATCCGGTCGATTTGAATGAATTTCACATATTTGTAGCAAAGTAGACTTCACAATGAAGTCTACTGGTCAACGAATAGGTTAGTTTTGCAATTGACTTTCACAAAATTTTGGTGAGACGACTTCATTGTGAAGTCTACTTCGAAATCCTTTGAAAACAAAAAAATACGGGGTAGACTTCATTATGAAGTCTAACTGTGAAGTCTATCTATGAAGTCTCATAGGTTAGTTTTTGCAATCGATCAACCAAATAATTTTTTTGTGAAGTCTATCCGTGAAGTCTACTGAGTAAACAAGGTTAGTTTTGAAATTGACTTTCGTTTGACTTTTGGGGAAGTCTAACAGTGAAGTCTATTTAGGCCGATTAGACTTCAAAATGAAGTCTACTCACGAGTAGACTTCATTGTGAAGTCTATTACGCGATAGACTTCCGGTTGAAGTCTACTGGTCAACGTTTATCGAAATAGACTTCATGGTGAAGTCTACCTCCAAAGTCAAAACATTTCAATTAATTGCAAAACTAACCCGTCTGAAGTCTAATTATTGGCGTAGACTTCACAGTTAGACTTCACAACAGAGTTAGACTTCATTTTGAAGTCTAATCGGCCTAAATAGACTTCACAGTTAGACTTTCCCAAAAGTCAAGCGAAAGTCAATTGCAAAACTAACCTTTTTTACTCAGTAGACTTCACGGATAGACTTCACGAAAAACGTATTTGGTTGATATATTGCAAAACTAACCTATTAGTCTTCACACATAGACTTCACGGTTAGACTTCACAGATAGACGTCACTGTTAGACTTCACAGATAGACTTCAGAGTTAGACTTCATAATGAAGTCTAATATTGAATGTTTTTTTAAAAACGCATTTTTGGAAAATGTATAATTAATTTATAAGATTTTCTTGAACAATTAGTTGTATTAGTCTGTTTAGTTGCTTGTGTGTGGGTTTGACATGCTTATTCGTTATATAAAACGTGAAAATGGTTTTCTTGTTTGATTAGCACTTTAGACATTACCAAGTAGACTTCACAGTGAAGTCTATCTGTGAAGTCTATCTGTGAAGTCTAACTGCGAAGTCTACCCATGTTTTTTCCTTAACATTTCTAACGTGGTTGATATTTGTTTACTTGCAGATAATGGTGTACATTGCTTCTGTTTATGGAGAATGGGGAAGAAAAGACAATATGTCATGGCATTTTGAGGTTGATCATTGCAAAGGAGGTCGAATGTTCTCATTGACGAATGGTTGTACACATGATGAGCTTGTTCAAATGGCCTTAGATGATTATTCGGTGAGCATGAACAGACAGCGTCTGGATTTATCATATCCATTACCAGATGTGATATGATCGTGGCTAGCAAGGAACAAGAAGCTGAGGACGAGCCGGAGGTAGTAGGACGGATCACTCGCTCTAGAGCAAGGGAGATGGCCAAGGAAGCTCATTCGCTCATTGCAGAAGGATCTCTCAATCTCCCGATGATCCAAGTCTTCAACATTGTCACTTTGAAGACTTCCCCCGGTAATGATAACTAAGTAACTTAGGTGAGGAGTCTGTACTCTTTTTCCCATAATTGAGTTTTGTCCCAATGGGTTTTCTCAGTATGGTTTTTAACGAGGCAGATGAATCACTACGTCGAGTTACTTAGGAGTCATTGCCAATGGGTAATAATGTACAAGTCACTTTGGCTTAGTACTTAGACGCTTTGTTGTTTTATTTTAAACGCTTTGTTGTTTTATTTCAAACATCATGTTGTTTTGGGTTTCGAACTCTAGGGTGAAAATATAAACCCATGAGTCGCCTCCTTTGTATTTTCAGCGAAGAACTTGTATGCTTGAAGCAAAACTTAATTTTCTTCTCTCAATCTGATTCCTTGAATGCGTTCTTGAAATCCGAGTTTCTATACACTCTGTGATTTGAAACTCTTCTACTGTTCCAATCCATCTTATCACCTTAACTCAATCCGTAAATTCCCTTGTGTTAAACTCATCCTCATCATATCACTCTTAATCGCCTTCATCGAACCCATACATTCATCATTCACTCGAGCTATCGAGTCCAACCATCATTCCCCTCGATCTAACGAGTCATCCTTCTTTCACTCGATCGACTCAGCGTGCCATCCTACGTTCCCTCGAGCTACGAACTATCAGCCTTCATCAGAGTTGTCCTTGGGAGTTCGTGTCATGTGGTATCAGAGCCGACTCTGAGCCAAGGCTGAGCGATCTCTAAACCCTATTTTTCTCTTTTGTTATTTGCGAATTGTCTAGGGATTAGTTTTCCTTGTTTGTCTCGAATTCCTTATTGTTCTAGGATTTAGTTTCCGTTTCGAATTTTTCTGATTGTTTAGGATTTGTTTCGTTAGAGTTTTAGCTTTTCTTTTTCGTTACATGAGTGCTTTTGCTAAGAGTTTTAATCCTTTGATTATCATACTTAGAAACTTGTTACTGTGAGATTTTGTGTTTTGACTTGCAGGTACAATGGAGCTTTCTGCAGAAGCTATGGAAGCTCTAAATCAAGCTATGGCGAAGCAGATTAGAGAGGCAAACCAGTCAGTAGCTACTCAACTCACTCAACAGATGGAGCTGCTCAACCACAAATTTGAGCAGCAAATCAAGGATCTTATGAAAGAGTCTAGTGCTACAGATCAAGACTCATCTGAGCCGCCTAGTCCTAATGAAGCTATTCGCCTCGCCAAGGGTAAAGCACACGTGGGAGCATCTTCTAAGCAACCACGAACCAGAACAACCAGAACACCCACTGGAGGAAGAGAGACTGTGTTCAATCAGAAAAGAAACACCGAACGCACAGAAAGGGAGCATCGTCGAACTGACAGAGCACCTACACGCGCATCACCACCTGCACGTTCGCACCGTCGAGTTGAACAAGTTGCTGGGCATCGAGTCTACATTGAATCAGACCGAGAGTATTCAGAAGAAGATGAGGCTTCAGATCACAGTCTAGAGACTGTAAGAAGAGACAGAAACAGAGGCAATGGCAGAGACTATGACCCTTTGAGGCAACAGCTGAACCATCTCAAGATTCAGTATCCTCCTTTTCATGGCACCAATGATCCAGAAGCTTATTTAAACCAAGAAGTGGAGCTTCTACTAGTCACATCAGGTGTTTCAAATGTCAAGGAATGGGACATTACTCCAGGGACTGTTCTAATAAGAAAATGTTTCTGCTTCAAGAAGGAGGAGAGATTGTGCCTCAAGACAGCTCAGAAAGTGAAACAGATGTTGATTTAGAAGAAGGAGAAGAACCAGCAGCAATGGGAGAGATGTTAGTGGCACGCAGGACCCTAAGTGTTCAAGTGCATCCAGATGATAGAGGACAGCGTGAGAATCTCTTCCACACCAGATGTTTAGTTCAAGACAAGGTCTGCACCTTGATTGTAGATGGTGGTAGCTGTACCAATGCTGCTAGTGAAGAGATGGTAAAGAAGCTCAATCTCAAGACCACTTCACATCCTAGGCCATATCAGCTTCAGTGGCTGAATAACAAGGGAGCCTTAACTGTTTCGCAACAAGTGGTAGTCAAGCTAGCGATTGGGAAGTATGAAGATGAGCTACTGTGTGACGTGATTCCTATGAAGTCTAGTCACGTTTTGCTGGGCAGACCATGGCAGTTTGACAGAAGGGTTACGCACGATGGTTATACAAACAAGCAGACTTTTGAGTTTAAGGGACGCAAGATCACTCTTCTGCCACTCACACCAAGCGAGATCTATAAGGATCAAGTCCATATGAATCGCAAGGATACAGAGAAAGTTTCTAACAGCCTATACATCAATCACAGCGAGTTCAACAAGCTTTTTGATCCTGAGATGACAACATTCATGTTTGTCTATAAGGAAACACTCGCTAGTACTAAGCCTACAGAGGAGCTTCCACATGAGATGATAGAGATCATAGAAGAGTACAAGGATGTCTTTCCAGAAGAGATACCTCCAGGTTTACCTCCAATCCGTGGAATCGAGCATCAAATCGATTTGGTACCAGGATCAGCTCTACCAAACAGGCCAGCTTACAGGACCAATCCTGTAGAAACAAAGGAGCTTCAGAAACAAGTAGAAGAGCTGATGAGTAAAGGACATATCAGAGAAAGTTTAAGTCCATGTGCTGTACCAGTCTTGTTAGTTCCTAAGAAAGATGGAACATGGAGGATGTGTGTAGATTGCAGAGCTATCAACAACATAACAGTGAAGTACAGACATCCTATCCCAAGGCTAGATGACATGCTGGATGAGTTATGTGGGTCAACAATCTTCTCCAAGATCGATTTAAAGAGTGGCTATCATCAGATCAGAATGAAGGAAGGGGACGAGTGGAAAACTGCTTTCAAGACCAAGCAGGGGCTGTACGAATGGTTAGTCATGCCGTTTGGTCTCACCAATGCTCCCAGCACCTTCATGCGTTTAATGAACCATGCTCTCAGACCGTTCATAGGAGTATTTGTAGTGGTCTACTTTGACGACATACTCATCTACAGTAAAGGTTTGGGGGAACACTTAGAACACATCCGCAGAGTTCTAGATGTTCTCCGTTCTCAATCCCTCTTTGCAAATTACTCTAAATGCTCATTCTGTACTACTGAGGTTATCTTTCTAGGATTTGTTGTTAGTGCAGAAGGAGTCAGGGTTGATGAAGAAAAGATCAAGGCAATCAAAGAGTGGCATGTACCTAAAAATGTTGCAGAAGTCAGGAGCTTTCATGGATTAGCAGGATTCTACAGAAGATTCGTTCAAGACTTCAGCACCATCGCAGCGCCATTAACAGAAGTCATCAAGAAAGATGTTGGTTTCAGATGGGAAGATGCACAAGAACAGGCGTTTACCGCCTTAAAATAGAAGCTTATCAAATCCCCTGTCTTAGTACTTCCTGACTTTATGAAAACTTTTGAGATTGAATGTGATGCCTCTGGAGTGGGTATAGGTGCTGTTTTGATGCAGGATAGGAAACCCGTGGCATACTTCAGTGAGAAGCTAGGAGGATCAACTGTCAATTACCCCACCTATGACAAGGAGCTGTATGCATTGGTTAGAGCTCTTCAAACGTGGCAGCACTATTTGTGGCCCAAAGAATTCGTCATCCACACAGATCATGAGTCTTTGAAGCATCTTAAAGGCCAACAAAAACTCAACAAGAGACATGCCAGGTGGATGGAGTTCATAGAGACTTTTCCATACATTCTTAAGTATAAGAAAGGTAAGGATAATGTAGTGGCAGATGCATTATCCAGGAGGTACACTCTTGTCTCTACTTTAACTTCAAAGTTAAGTGGTTTTGAGCATATAATAAATCTGTATGAAACTGACATCGATTTTGCTGAGAGCTATGGCAAATGCCATAAGTTTGCTTTTGAAAAATATTTTAGGCAGGATGGATATTTGATTTACAACAACCGTTTGTGCATACCACAAGGATCCATTAGGGAACTGTTAGTTAGCGAAGCTCATGGAGGTGGACTAGCTGGACATTTTGGAGTAACAAAGACTCTAACTGGACTGCAAGATCACTTCTATTGGCCTCGCATGAAGTCAGACGTTGAGAAGGTTTGTTCTAGGTGTGCTGTTTGCAAAATGGCAAAGAGTAAAGTACAACCTCACAGTTTGTATACTCCCCTTCCTATTCCTTCTCAATCTTGGACACATATTTCTATGGATTTTGTGCTTGGCTTACCTCGAACCAGGAATGGTAGAGATTCGATTTTTGTTGTTGTTGACAGGTTTAGCAAGATGGCTCACTTCATAGCTAGTCACAAGACAGATGATGCTGTTCGTGTAGCTAACTTGTTTTTCAGGGAAGTAGTACGTCTGCATGGAATGCCTCAAGTGATCGTTTCAGACAGAGACACAAAGTTCTTAGGACACTTCTGGAGAACTTTATGGGCTAAACTAGGAACCAAGCTGTCATTTTCAACCACTTGTCATCCTCAGACTGATGGCCAAACAGAAGTGGTGAATCGAACGCTGTCTACACTTCTCAGGACCTTGGTAAAGAGTAATATCAAGTCATGGGAAGAGTGCCTACCACACGTAGAATTTGCTTACAATCACGCTAAGCATTCTGCCACTCTCTTTTCTCCTTTTGAAATTGTTTATGGATTTAATCCACAATCACCTCTAGACTTGATTCCTTTGCCTTTAAGTGTGAAATGTAGCTTTGATGGCAAAGAAAAGGCTGAACAGGTCAGAAAGATACACGCTAAAGCTAAGGAGAACATAGAGAAGAAGACTAGGCAGTACGAGAAACAAGCAAACAAAGGCAGAAAAGAGCTAATCTTTGAAGAAGGAGACTTGGTGTGGATCCATTTACGAAAGGACAGGTTCCCAGAAGAAAGGAAGAGCAAGCTGATGCCACGAGTAGATGGACCATTTGAAGTCGTCAAGAAGATCAACAACAATGCCTATCAGATTGATCTCCAAGGTAAGTATAATATATCTCCATCGTTCAATGTTTCTGACTTGATTCCCTATATTGCAGATTCAGATTTGAGGACAAATCCTTTTCAAGAGGGAGAGGATGATATGATAGTGGCTAGCAAGGAACAAGAAGCTGAGGACGAGCCGGAGGTAGTAGGACGGATCACTCGCTCTAGAGCAAGGGAGATGGCCAAGGAAGCTCATTCGCTCATTGCAGAAGGATCTCTCAATCTCCCGATGATCCAAGTCTTCAACATTGTCACTTTGAAGACTTCCCCCGGTAATGATAACTAAGTAACTTAGGTGAGGAGTTTGTACTCTTTTTCCCATAATTGAGTTTTGTCCCAATGGGTTTTCTCAGTATGGTTTTTAACGAGGCAGATGAATCACTACGTCGAGTTACTTAGGAGTCATTGCCAATGGGTAATAATGTACAAGTCACTTTGGCTTAGTACTTAGACGCTTTGTTGTTTTATTTTAAACGCTTTGTTGTTTTATTTCAAACATCATGTTGTTTTGGGTTTCGAACTCTAGGGTGAAAATATAAACCCATGAGTCGCCTCCTTTGTATTTTCAGCGAAGAACTTGTATGCTTGAAGCAAAACTTAATTTTCTTCTCTCAATCTGATTCCTTGAATGCGTTCTTGAAATCCGAGTTTCTATACACTCTGTGATTTGAAACTCTTCTACTGTTCCAATCCATCTTATCACCTTAACTCAATCCGTAAATTCCCTTGTGTTAAACTCATCCTCATCATATCACTCTTAATCGCCTTCATCGAACCCATACATTCATCATTCACTCGAGCTATCGAGTCCAACCATCATTCCCCTCGATCTAACGAGTCATCCTTCTTTCACTCGATCGAGTCAGCGTGCCATCCTACGTTCCCTCGAGCTACGAACTATCAGCCTTCATCAGAGTTGTACTTGGGAGTTCGTGTCAAGATGCATTCAGTCAGCAATTGCCTATTGATTCTCCTCCTATGTTTGTCACAAATGACAGACAAGTCCAAAGCTTGATCCAGCTAAGTAGAACTCATGTTGTACGACTTTGTGTCTCTAGCTAAGGGAAGGATCAAGACCACGTTGATGGACCTAAGACTGAAAATCAGGATGAAGAGTTCGATGAAGAATGGGCTGCGGACTCAGATGAAGCTTCTGAAGAAGGACTATATTCGGGTTGTGATGATGAGGGTGATACAAGGGAAAAAGCTTATGATGTGGACGATGATACTCACGCGGACTATAGTGAGTACGGTAAAGTGAAAGATGAAGACGTGTGTGAGACGAAAATTCCTTTCGATGATGCCCGTCTTAGAGGGCGTCTTGGTGGTCAGTGTAGACGGACGGATAATTGGGAAGACAATATCTATGAGCACCAGAGTTTTGACAGCAAGGCAGAACTTCTGTCTGAGTTGCGTTTGACGGCGGTGATGCTAAGATTCACGTTCAGAGTAGATAAGTCTACTACAAAACTGTTTGTGGCCAAATGCAAAGTGGCTGGATGCGCTTGGATGGTTAGAGCGGCTGTCAAGAACGAAGCCACTACGTTTTGGGTGACAAAGTACATAAAGTCGCATACATGTTCTGTGTCTGACCGAGTAGGTAAGCATAGACGCTGTACAGCGAACTATATTGGACATCTATTTGTCGAGCGGGTCGGAATCATCGACGGAATTGTGCGGCAACATATCAGAGACTCAATGAGTGTTATGTTTGGAATGAAGCTCAACTATATTGCTTCGTACAGAGCTCTTAAACACGCTCAAGAATTGGTGTGGGGAACAACAGAAGATGGATACGCGAATCTGCCTTCTTACTTGCAAAGAATTAAGGAAACAAACCCGGGAAGTGTGACTGACTTGGTGTGCGACTCAATGGACCGTTTCAAGTACTGTTTTATATCTTTCGAAGCTTCAATAGCTGGCTTTCAGTATTTGAGGAGAGTGATTGTGGTGGATGGGACTCATCTTACTGGGAAGTATGGGGGAGTTCTACTTGTCGCTGCCGGACAGGACAGCAACTTTCAAATATTCCGATTAGCTTTTGCGATTGTTGATACTGAGGATAATGAGTCATGGGAATGGTTTTTCACCAAGCTTCGAGATTGTTTTACGCATCTTTTTCCAATGGCTATAGTCTCTGACCGGCACCACTCCATAGCTAGGGCATGTGGAATCGTTCTACCTTGGGCATCAAGAGGTATATGCTACTATCATCTACAGGGTAACATAGTAAAGGATTTCCATGCAAAGGACATCATGTATATGGTTAAAGGTGCTGCGTATGCCCATACGGTTCCCGAATATGATCGCTACATGGACCTCATACGAGCTTCAAAACCTGAGCTAGCAGATTACTTAGACGAAGCAGATCCTTAATTATGGTCAAGAGTTCATTTTCCCGGTGATAGATACAATATAAAGACGAGCAACATCGCAGAATCTATTAATGCGGCGGTTAAGAAGGCAAAGGGATTTCCCATTCCGATGCTTTTGGAGTTTATTAGGGAGAAGCTTGGTAGATGGTTTAACAGCCGGCATGAAGATGCATTGAGTCTCACTACCGCCCACAGTAGAGGAGTTGAGTACATATTAGCCATACGTTCACACTACGCGGAAAGTATGATCGTGGAACGCATAGACAACTGGCGTTTTCACGTCAAGGGCGGAAAACGAGATTGCAATGTTGACTTGGAACAAAGAACGTGCTCATGTTGTGTGTATAACATTGAGAAAATTCCTTGCTCTCATGTTATTGCAGCTGCAGCGGAAGCTAACGTACAGATGTCCTATTACGTGTGCGGCACTCATTCGAAGAACTCCTTGTACTCGACATACGCGCATCCAATTTACCCCAAATCGGGATGCGACTCTGACGTCAAGAAACAACCATGTTTGCCTCCCGTAGGTAAGATCCTTCCTGGTAGGAAGAAGAAATCACGGTGGCAATCTTGGCTAGAAATGTCTAGGAAGAAAAACACTAGACCAAGGAAAATGCATAGGAAGTACAGCTGCTCCAAGTGCGGGGAACCGGGACATACTCGCCCTAACTGTGTAAGCTTTTTGTCTACTGTCCTGGTTTGTACCCCCATCGATAGATATTGACAATTTCCCATTTGTAAATCCTACAGGTCGCTGAAGACTGATATGGCCTTACGGAAGTCTACCTTTGAAGTAAACCCATGAATTCTAATTAGCGGATATCACTTGAATATATGTGTTGTTTTTAAAAATATGATGTGTGAACACTTGAATATGTGTATCTGTGAAGTCTATCTGTGAAGTCTAATATTATTTCAGAATTGAACCGTTTTAGGTAGCTAAAATGGAGCTTGAATGCTTGTTATATTTGAAAATGTAAAGTCCAACTCTGAAGTCTAACCCGTCCAGAGTATATGGTTTGGTGGTGTCCAATGTGAAGTCCAATGCAGCGTTGGCTCAGGATTATTAGGCCTCGGATCACCGTTGTCTTGTCCGAATTGTGGCATAGCATGGTACGCCCACACTTGCAAAACTTCAGCAAACCCGTCCAGAGTATATGGTTTGGTCTAATCTACCCTCTTTACAGACTTGATGAGGGTCTTGAAAGCTACTCGCCCCCATGGGTAACTTTCAAATCTGTCTAAGTCCATAACTAGACTAGCCAGATCCACTCGTGTATGGGTGCTGGGTTTGCGAGCATGAACAAAGCCAGCGTATATGGCCAAATAAGCCAACCTCAGCCTATCCTCTCTGCTCCAATTTCCAGTATTTCTGCACGCTGCTATAAGGTTTTCAATGCTCGAACCAACCTTGGTATTCACACCAAGCTTCTGCCAGAAAGCTATCATTTCGTCCGTCTCAACTGTCTCGGGCCTCGTCAATGCTTCTTTATACTCACAGTTGAGCCCGGTGATATGTTCGAACTCGTGCATTGAAAAACGCAGTGGGTGTACACCCACGACACTCCATATCTCAAACTTCTTATCGCATTCTACGCCCATAGCGAGCAGACTTTGCACAACCTTCGATGCCCACTTGAAGTTGATCTTCGTGAACTTAAAGAGGACACCGAGCTTGGAACTCTCAAGCTCACTCCATTCATCCTCGGCCAGTAGAAGACAGTGTTCTTGCTGAAATAACCAATGCTTCGGTCATATTCTGGTTCTTCTCCTTCTGTGAAAAACCTCCTGGGAAATATAACCGGCTCCATCCTGTAAACACAGTTTAAACATGGAGAAGCATATTAGATGTAAAGGAAAAAAACAGGGAGACAATAGCAAATTTATGAAGTCTAACAGTTTAAGTCTAACTATGAAGTCTAATTCTGAAGTCTAACTCTGAAGTCTAACTATGAAGTCTAACACTGAAGTCTAGCCCTGAAGGTATGAAGTCTAACTATGAAGTCTAACTACGAAGTCTAAATAGAAAGTCTAATTTATAAGCCGCCCTAATTTCATACGTAAACAGCCGGCAAAGCGCAAGGGAAAGAGTTTTTTACCTACTAAAAAACGTGGAACGGGTATATGCAGACCTGCGACAGAATACAATCGTTTAGACGAGTGTTAGATGGAGGTATAGAGATAGAAAATAGTCAAAGAGGGAGAACTCACCACCGGCAAGAAGCGAAGGTTTAGGTCGTTCGATTACACAGGTGCAAAACCACGGCCAGCGGAAACCACGGCGGCGGTCGAGTTCAAAACGGAGAAACTGAGTGAGTATAACGGGAATATAGGGAAAGTGACTTGTATCAAGATAGATAGATGAATAGGACTTACAGAAGTATACTTGAGAGAAGGAAGAGGAAACTGCGGCGGTGGCGACAATGGTGGATCTGTCTGACTTCGACAGCGAAGGAGATCGACGGGGAATGAGAGAGATAGAACGAGACGGAGTGGACGGATTTGCAAATCGCCTATTCGAGAGAGATAGAGAACGGAACGGAACGGACGGATGTGAAAGTGAAAGTGAATTGTGAAATGTGAAAGTGAAACCCTAATTTTGGGTTAGTAATTCGTGAGATTGTGATTACCGGTTAGATCTCGATTGTGGCCGGTTAAAATTTTATTATAACCAATTCGACCAACCGTTGAACAGTTAATATGCCGGTTTTAACTATGAAGTCTAACCGTGAAGTCTAAATGAAACAACCAAACTCTTTTTTTTTTTTAACTAATTAGCCCAGATTAATATTCTCATAACTATTAATCCTCAACAGCTAATTCAACACAATGCGGAAGAAAACCAATATTATTAAATCGTAAATAATTATTCAACAATAACCAATAAAGAATAAAACCAATAAAACCAATAACCAATAAGCAACCTAAGCCGGTTTGCTACATTATTAAAATAAAGTCTAACACCCTAACTCACGAATTTCTGGTCAACCATAACAACAAAGCCAGAATCAAATTCCTAATCTCATCATCCTCTTCTCTCGGTCTCTTTCCGCGGAAGAACATTGCTGTTACCTGCATCACATTGGAATAGAGATGCGTAAGTATTATCATAAATACTTAGTGAGTGGATCATCCTGCCTACAGGCCAATTACGTCAAACACTAGACAAACATCACAATAATCAACAACAATAACAATGCTCAACATTAACCACAACAACATGAACTCCCTGTCAGGAAACACCCACGTTTCCTGACACCCAGGTCGGTGTCGACCGACACCTCTATGGTGTCGATCGACGCCAGCCTCCCGAGTGTCGATCGACACTCATCGAGTGTCGCTCGACACCGGCTCGACGCCCAGAAACCAACAGCAACGAAAATCGCACAAAACACACAATTTCGTGGGATTCAACCCCCACATCGATCAAACAACAAAATAACTCGATCCTACACAAGAACAACTCGAAAAACTCATCAACAATCTCAAAATCACACAATCTCCAATGCTAACGGGCCTACAGTCACGCACTCACCTTGAAAACGGATAGAAAAGAGCAAAGGAAGATGAACAAGGAAGAATAAGCCTCAAATCGATTCTCCAAACACCAAAATCGCCCAGAAATCACCCTCCTTCTCTCTGCAACTTGTTTTTCTCGAAAACTGTGCCTCTGCTCGCGACCACAGGGTTTTATTCGAGAACTAGGGCTTCTTTCGCCCAAAACCGCGCTAAACCGAACCCACTCAAATCGAACCGACCGATTTCACCATAACCGGTGTCGATCGACACCCTCCCTTGGTGTCGGTCGACACCACTCGACCAAACCAACTCCAATTGCAAATCGATCGACTTAAACCGGAAATCAAACCCGATAACCGGTGTCGATCGACACCCTTCGGGTGTCGATCGATACTAGTCGTTCAGAAGCATTTAACACACTTTCTTCGCGATGCTTGAACCTTAGACCGACTGCACAACAATCAAACAAGAACATGTACAGTCAACCCTCAATTCACACCTCTAAGAGCATGTGCCAACTACTCCCGAACCCCTAGCATCGTCCAGCACCACTTCCAAAACAACTTTCTGGTTCACGGATGTTACAATTCTCCCCCACTAAAATGGATTCGTCCTCGAATCCCAACACAAACGTCTCTCCGAGACCTCAAAACTCAAATTTTAGTCCTTTGTTATACGCATGTTTCCAAGATATTATTACTCTCAATGCCATAACCGCAGTCATGACATCCGTACTGCGACTCACGGTCCAGTACCAAAATGTGACCACTGTCACCAAAACCAAAACGTGACCCGAAGCCACAACCAAAACGTGACCCACTGTCACTCAAACAACCCATATCGAGGTAGCGACCCCCAATATAAGTCCGTTGGGCACCTAACGTCCCAACACAAATAGTACTACCGTCTACAAGGCCCACCGCCTCTAGACAAAACGAGTAATAAAATCTGAAACGCGTACCAACATGTGACTAAAAACTCTCAATGACCCCACCGGCCAAAGAAACTTGTAACATCCCAACCATAACCAAAAATATGAGGCAAAAACTCCATCTCATATAACTCCAAAAATGTATATCGTACAACAAAACGAAAGTACATAAGTCCAAAACCAACAACAACAAAACCAAAAACAAGACTAGAACCACAAAGATGAATCACTCCACAGCCTGCTTGTCGAACCACTTTCCGAACTTCAGCTTCATCTTTGCCTCTGGCTCCCAAGTCTGCTCCTCTGTGCCACTACAGTCCCACAAGACTCTCAACAATGGCACCCTCTTGTTCCGCAGAACCTTGACTCTCCTCTCAAGAATCCTCACAGGAACTGCCGGAACTGTCATATCTGGCTGGAGATCCTCTGGAATCTCAACCACAACCTCCTCTGAAGGACGCAAACACCTCCTCAACATAGAAACATGAAACACCTTGTGAAAGGCGCTCATAATCGGTGGCAACTCTAACCGATAAGCCACTGGCCCAACTCGCTCTACCACTGGAAACGGACCCATAAATCGCGGACTGAGCTTGTTCTCTGCTATGGACCTGTTAGGGCCCCTCAACATAGCCATCTTGAGATAAACTCTATCTCCCACCTGAAACTCAAGCTCACGTCGCCGCCTATCTGCATAACTCCTCTGTCTATCCTGAGCCTCCTTCATGTTCAGCCTCAAGACACGAATCTTCTCCGTCGTCTCCTGAACAAAACTAGCTCCAAACATGCTGCGCTCCCCCACTTGGGTCCAGCATAACGGTGTCCTGCATGGCCTCCCGTACAAAGCCTCATAAGGAGCCATACTAATGCTAGACTGAAAACTGTTGTTATAGGCAAACTCTGCCAAACACAGATGATCAGCCCAATGACCACCCCAATCCAGTACACACATCCTAAGCAGATCCTCCAAAGTCTGAATAGTCCTCTCTGACTGTCCGTCTGTCTGCGGATGATACGCTGTACTCATATGCACCTTAGTGCCCATCTCAGTCTGAAATGCCCTCCAAAACTCTGAAGCAAACCTCGGATCTCTATCCGACACGATACTGGCTGGCACTCCATGCAGCCTCACAATCTCTCGCACAAACTTCCTAGCCAAGACAGCCGCTCCATCTGTCTTCTTGATAGCCAAGAAATGTGCTGACTTGGTCAAGCGATCTACAATGACCCAAATAGCATCGAAAGTCCGTGAGATCGGCAATCCCACAACAAAATCCATAGTGATCATATCCCACTTCCACTCTGGAATGGGCAAACTCTGCAAAAGACCACTAGGCACCTGATGCTCTGCCTTGACCAAAGAACAAGTGTTGCACCTCGCAACCCAATCTGCCACATCCCTCTTCATCCCAACCCAATGATAATACCGTTTGAGGTCACGGTACATCTTGGTCGCACCCGGATGAATCGAAAACTTGCTTGAATGAGCCTCTCCCAAAACCTCATGCCTCAACACCTCATCCTTGGGCACACAAACTCGCCCACGAACCAAGATAGTCCCATTCGAAGAGACCTGATACTCAGAACCAACCGCCTGCGAAGCATCGATCAAACCCTGATCACTCTGCTGCGCCACTCTGATCCTGCTGAGTAAGTCTGCCTGATCAGCTGCCTCTAAACCCAAAGGCTCCTCTGAAATAGCACAAAGACGCAATGTACTAATCTCGCTGACCAAAGCCTCAACGCCACGCTCTCTATCTGAATCAACCCTCCGTCGACTCAAGGCATCTGCCACCAAATTGGCCTTGCCTGGATGATAAACAATATCCAAGTCATAGTCTGCCAGAAACTCCACCCAACGCGTCTGTCTCGCATTCAGCAAAGGCTGAGTGAAAATATGCTGTAGACTCTTGTGATCTGTAAAGATCTGCACTCTACCACCATAAAGATAAGACCTCCAAATCTTGAGTGCAAAAACCACTGCTCCCAACTCAAGATCGTGTGTAGGACGGTTGCGCTCACTGCCCTGCAACTGCCTCGAAGCATAGGCAATCACTCTGCCCTCCTACATCAAAACACAACCAAGTCCAACACCTGAAGCATCTGTGTACACTACATATGGCTTCCCCGGGTCGGGTAATGCCAACACTGGTGTACTAGTCAACATCTCCTTGAGCTTCCCAAAGCTCTCCTCGCACTCATGCGACCACACAAACGGCACATCCTTGCCAGTCAACCTCGTCATCGGCTGAGACATACTCGCAAACCCCTTGACGAACCTCCTGTAGTAGCCTGCTAAATCCAGAAAACTCCTGCTCTCGGTAGCACTACTCGGTCTAGGCCAATCTCTGATAGCCTCAATCTTAGCCGGATCCACAGAAACCCCCTCTGCAGAAACAATATGGCCATTGCCATGGCCAGAAACAATATTGCCATTGCCATATGGCCACAGAAACCCCCTCAATCTTATCTCGTCTCTATCATCTTCTGTTGATCAAGATTCTCTTCCTTATCTATGGCCATTGCCGGCGGAGTTTACCACCGGAGAGGAAACATTCTCGGTGGATCCGGCCATTTCTTTGATCGTAGCTGGAGATGGCGGCGTATCGGCGATTGTTATAGCTGAGTTCGAGAGGTATATGGGTATGATCTTCAAGCACGCTTACGGTAGAGCTTCTTCTCTGTTGGCGAGAATTAGATTTCTGAGAGTGGTTGAGTATGATATCACTTTTCTCAAGATCATTGTTCATTCTGATTCTGAGGAGGTAAAAACAAAAACAAAAAATAGAGACTCTTTTGGTTTAATTGAATTGGAATTTTGTTTCTTTCTGAAAAATGGTTAAGTTATAAGTTATAATTAACTGTAATTGCCTAAACTAGCCAAACTATTGGACATTCAACATTCAATAACACTTACCTAAACTAAAACTCAATTATAAACAAATAATAAAAAGAACACAATAACAAAAGTATATCCTGCGGCGTAGCCCGGGTCAAAATCTAGCTAATTTCAAAAAAGGGTCAATTGGTACTTTTTATCATAAATACCGCCTAAAAACAAGCCTCGAGCATAACGAAGGCGATTATGGCGATTTCTAGATCTGGGTTCAAGATATGATTTCCGAACAAGATCTTGAGGTGGTGGCTGGTTATTCGGTGGTGGGGATTGGTTATTTATGGTTTTTATGGATTCCAGAAGAGAGATCTCATCATATCTCTCTCTCATATGGAAATTTTATGATGAGTTTATACATGGAATCTGCTGGGCAGATCTCAGAAGAGGTGGGATCTCAATTCTCGAAAAATCGGAATACTTTGGCGGATGCGGTTCAAGCGGAGAGCAGAAAAAGGAATTTGGAGATTTTCACGAGATTGAGAGGAAAAGTGGAGATCTGGTTAAATCACAGAGGGGTGGTCAAGACCAGTGTAGTTGGGTTTACGGAATTTTCAATCAAGATTCGAGAAGATATGGTAATCACAGGGGATTGCCAAATACAATCACTGCAAAATCAAAATTTTAAGACGCGGAATCTGAAGATTTTTGGGCCATGGGGTATTTCTACGGGGGTGAGAGGCATCTGTATCATTCATCCGAAACATCAATTCTTTCTTGAGTTTTTGCTTTGTTTGTTTCTTGACAAGTTAAGAGATATGTCTCAAGCAAACCATATGGTGGGAGGATTGAACAAGGGAAAGGAAACTTTGAAGCAGAGGTTGAAGATTACGGTGCCACACTTTGATAACTCAAAGTTGATCAAGGGTTATGCCAAAACCTTGATTGGACGATGCATGAATCCGGAGAAGCAGGATGTGAAGTTCCTTATCTCCATGTTCCCTCGGTTTTGGAAGATGGAGGGCCGTGTCACTGGTGCGGATATGGGACGGGGCCAGTTTCAATTTGATTTCGATGAGGAAGCAGACATTGACACAGTGTTACGAATGGGACCTTTCCATTTCGATAATTGGATGGTGTCATTGGTGCGATGGCAGCCAGTTCTTGATCCTCATTACCCCTGCGAGATCACTTTCTGGGTTCGTTTGGTGGAGTTACCGCTTCAGTTCTGGGCGGATCCAACTTTCAAAGAAATTGGAAAAGCCATTGGAGAGGTGAAGGAAGTAGATATTAATGATGGAAGGGTACAAGTGTGTTTGAATGGCTATAAGCCATTGAGTATGAGCGCTTGGTCGGCCTCTGCAAGGAGTGTCACAGCCTATGTCATGATGTTGACCATTGTCCGACGCTCTTGCGGCAAAGAGGGATGCGGGAACCGATCATGCGCAGGGATGAGAAGCCAGATACGCGATCTTTGAGTTATAGAGGAGCGGTTCAAGGCCCCATTGGAACAATTGATTACACCGGAAAAGGAAAGCTACAGGAGAGTAGAGGTGAAAGGGGTAATAGGCAGGGCGAATACCGGGATAGGAAGAGAGGTGTTGGTGAGGGAACATCGTATCACCGCACAGCTCAAAGTCAGGTGGTGCCAAGGGAGAGGTACATTAAGGCTAATGAAGTCCCGAGGGATTCCGTTAAAATTGGTGGAGAGCAAATCCTTGCTCCCGTCGCTCACGCAGAGGAGAGAAGAGGGAGTTTAGTGAAGGTGTGTGAAGATTCAACTGTCCCGAGTCCATCATACCAATCGGCAAAGAAGGTGAGGAAAGAACTTAAGTTTGACAGGGATGAGACACATATTGCGGGTTCAACTACTGTTGTTACATGCAATGAAGGGGGTTTGGAGTTGGAAGATGGGATGATCCAG
The DNA here is from genome assembly GCA_026724425.1 of Erythrophleum ivorense. Classification (NCBI taxonomy): domain Eukaryota; kingdom Viridiplantae; phylum Streptophyta; class Magnoliopsida; order Fabales; family Fabaceae; genus Erythrophleum; species Erythrophleum ivorense. The sequence goes on along the minus strand of JAIUCV010000066.1, from coordinate 7,171,370 downwards.
GAAGATACCAGTGATGCTATGGATGACCTGAATAATGTCATTCTCTCGGATGAAGATCTTTTGGGTGAGGAAGAGGAAGTCGTTGCCATGGAGATGGACAATGTCAGAATAAGTGATGGTGAAACAAAAACAGAGGCAATGGAAGGAGATAGTGGAATCACGGTTGAGAGCGATGGTGTGGTAGGTTTTGAAAAGGATGCACCAGATGTTCTCAAACAAAAGGTTGCACGGAAAAAAGGTGTAAAGAAGAAGCCTTTTAGGCCCACAGCTGGGATTGGTGGTATGGCCATGAGAAGACTGGCCAATGTTCCAAAGACTCCGAGGAAGAAAATGGTGGGAAAAAGCACGGGAGGGGATAAAGGAATGGAAAACATAGGGAAGGAAGAGGATCCTGAGGCAGGGAAAGATAAAGGAAAAACAATTGAGGAATGAGAGTCCTAAGTTGGAATTGTCAAGGTCTTGGTAATCAGTTCACAATAAGTTATCTCCGGGAAATTTGGGGAAAATTTCGACCGGAGTTTTTATTTCTTTCGGAAACTAAGCAATGTTTTAGTTTTGTTCAGTAATTTCAATTCCATTTTGGTTATGATTCTTTGTTCACAGTCGACCCATGTGGCACAAGGGGTGGTTTGGCTTTATTTTATAATAAGACTTTTAATGTCAATGTTTTATCTTCAAATCAGCGTTTAATTGATATTGAGGCACGGTATGAGGGTACGATCATTTGTCTTTCTTTCGTGTATGGAGATCCAAGACCAAAATTTCGAGATCATTTTTGGGAACGTCTTACGAGACTTGGTACAACGATAACTGAGCCTTGGTTTTTAATAGGGGATTTTAATGAAATTACAGGAAACCATGAAAAACAGGAAGGTGTTCTTAGATCATCATCATCTTTTATTCCCTTTAACCTGATGATAAATGATTGTGGTCTTGTGGATTTTCCGAGTCGTGGAGATCAGTTATCATGGCGAGGACGAAGATGGGGTAAAGTGGTAAGATGCCGGTTGGATAGAGCTTTAGCTACAAAGGATTGGCATGATTTGTTCGGTTTTTCACATGTGGAATATTTAAAAATGATTGGTTCTGATCATAGACCAATTGTAGCTACTTTAGAATCGAGGACTACAAAAAGAAGAAGACAAATTACGTTTTGATAAGAGATGGATAGGTCTTGATGGACTGATGGAGTCCATTGATAAAGGATGGAATATTAGGAGAGAAGAAACAAATTATGGCTTGGCAGATCGAATCTATAATTGTCGACATGAGATCTCAATCTGGAGAAAACTAAATAAACCATATGGAAAAGAGAAAATTGAAGAACTCCAGCGAGCTTTGGAGGAGCTCCAAAATGATGATGCTTCTACCCAGGAAGAGCTTGTAGAGGTTACCGTAAAATTGAAGGAAGCATACCGGGATGAGGAGGACTATTGGAAACAAAAAAGTCGGACTTTATGGCTAAAGAATGGGGATTTAAATACAAAATTCTATCATGCCTCTACAAAGAAAAAACGAGCTATTAATCGGTTAGTGGGTTTACACAATCATGCAAATGTCTGGGTTGATGGTGATAAAGAGGTTGAGAAGGTTGCAGTTGATTATTTCGAGAATCTGTTTGCGACTACGTTGCCAGAGGAATTTGAAGGAATTCTTGCAACTGTATCGGAGCGTATCTCAGAAAGGGATAATGAAATGCTTACACGCCAAGCAACAGAACCGGAGGTAAAGGCTGCTCTATTTATGATGAACCCAGAGAAAGCACCGGGGCCTGATGGAATGACGGCCTTGTTCTTTCAACGATCATGGCATATATTGAAGGAGGATGTAGTTAAGATGGTGAATGAGTTTCTCACCACAAGAGTTTTTGATGAAAGATTGAATTGGACAAATATTTGCTTGATTCCAAAAATAGAACGGCCAAGCAGGATGACGGATTTCCGACCCATAAGCTTATGCAATGTGGGCTACAAAATTATATCAAAAGTGTTATGCCAGAGACTTAAGGCTCTTTTACCACGTTTAATTTCGGAGACACAATCTGCATTTGTGTCGGGACGGCTGATCTCGGACAATATCTTAATCGCTCAGGAGATGTTTCACGGTTTACGGACAAATAAGTCATGTCGAGGAAAGTTTATGACGGTTAAAACTGATATGAGTAAAGCTTATGATCGGGTGGAGTGGCTGTTTTTAGAAAAGCTGATGCAGAAGATGGGTTTCGCGGAACGGTGGATTACATGGATGATGCGGTGCATAACGTCCGTAAGGTATAGGGTCCTACTTAACGGAAAACCCAGGGGCAAGATAATACCGAGTCGGGGGCTCAGGCAGGGAGATCCATTATCCCCTTACCTATTTATTTTGTGTACAGAAATTCTGATAACAAATTTAAAGAACGCGGAAGAGTTAAAGGAGATAACTGGCTTAAAGGTAGCTCGGGCTAGTCCGGGAATATCACATTTGTTTTTTGCTGACGATAGTCTGTTCTTTTGCAAAGCCATAAAGGAAGAAAGCCAGGTGTTACTTGATGCGGGATAAGCTTTTCCCAATTTCTATCCCTTTTCTGCAAGTGCACAGATCGAGAGTAGTAACGGGTTTATCGAACACAAGGAGCAGAGAGATGCACTACAAGTTATATAATTCCAATTTAGCTAGGACAAGATAAGGATTTTGGTTGTGATTTGTAAAATAGCTAACTAAACTAATTGAATGCGATGTAAAAACGGTAAAAGATCAAGGTATGAAAGCGCTAGGCAATGGGAGACTCGCAGAGATTCATGATTACTAGGTTAAATCAACTTATTAGGGGGTTTAATTTGGGTGCCGTCTAGAACTCAAAACACTGATGTAAAATCATTCTACTTCCGTGGCTCCGATCTCTTTGTTAACTAACCTAATCGCTAATCTTTCGGAATGTCCTTAGATTGTTAAACAAGCTTTAATTCGTTCAAGTCTCAATTGTTCACAACCCCGCATAGATCAACTTCCGCAGTCTATGAGGTGTTGCCCACCAAATACTAGTTCAGGCGAATGATACAGCACTTCCGTGGCTCAAGTCTACCTAAGATCTGATGCTAGTTGATCAGAAAAGCATGCAGCAATAAGATCAAGCAAAGGTGAAGACCTATTATGATTGAACCCCTAATTCGATTTAGAACCCTAACAATGCATGAACTCTTTGATTAACCCACGACCTAACAAGTGAATTACTCAGACATAATCAAAGTAACAACACAGAAAGATGATGAAGAAAGCATAAATATAGAACAAAGGTTCAGAAAACTTCTCCAAATTGTGGTAAGGAGGAGAGATCCTCTCCTTGAAATCTCTAAGAACAAAAGTAGATCTATTAAACTCTAATACAATGTGGCTCTATGGTTCTCTTTTTTTTTCTAAAGAGGCTAAAAAGGTGTATTTATAGTGCTAGGTCTTCCAGGGGTCGAGATTAGGTAAACGGGCCGAGTAAACCGTGAAAACGTGCAAAACGGGCCTTAGTCGGCTAAGCCGGGTCGAGCGGGACGGCGGCGGTCGAGCGGGGCGGTCGACCGGTCGGTCGGGCTGGTGCTCGGGTCGAGCTGGGGGTCGAGCGGTCGTGCGGGATGCGGTCGGGTGCGCACGGGATGGCGGAAAGAGGTCGGGTTGGACGGGAGCCTTGGAGGCCCTGTCCGACCGTCTCGGTCGACCGGAACGTGAAGGAAGGTCGGGTCGGACGGGGGCCTTGGAGGCCCTGTCCGACCAGCTCGGTCGAGCGACGTCAATGTGCAATTAAGGATGGTCGGGTCGGACGGGAGCCTTGGAGGCCCTGTCCGACCGGCTCGGTCGAGCGGATGGTGTGGACGTCCGGTTTCCGGCTGTTTTGACACTCTTCACTAAAATGATAATATCTTCCATTCTACACGTCCAAATTGCATGATTCCAATTGCGTTGGAAAGCTAACTCATGTAGGCATTGCGGCAAACTGGTTTTGGTGAGATCCACTGAGTAGAATGTTTTTGGGGCTCTTTCAAAGTTGATGCTGTGTCGTGGAGCGGCGTAAAGTCCAAATCCTGTGGTTTTGCTCCAAAATGCATCTTTCGACCTGTTTAGACTTTTAGTACTATAAATCCACAAAAACTACCTTTTTAGATCGAAAAGCCTTTAAAAACCTTATAAAAAGCATAGTAAAACCATATAAAAAGGGTACAAAATAGAGGTATATCAACTCCCACAGACTTAGATCTTTGCTTGTCCTCAAGCAAATAGAATCCAAATCAGAGAAAGAGGTTTGAAAACGTAGAAACTCCTTATCCTTTCTGAGAAAACTGTGGCGGCTTCCTCTCCTGTATTCCACTAAAAACATAACCAATGTTAGACTAGCTTCACATAATGCTCGGCAAGCTTAGCGAACCATACCAAACTCAACTAGTCTCATCCAGCATTCCAGACTTTCCATTGTTAACTCCTTGCATAAATTTAAAACGTGCGGTCTTTATCAAGGGAATATCGATCATTAAGCACTTGTTCTTACCCACTTGAGTCTCTCCAGGATAGTCCTTTTTTGAAGCTTTTGAGTTCTTTTCCTCTCTATTTCTTTTGAAGGATCGATCATTCCCTACTTTTCTAGGGTATCATTTTATTTTTTCTATTGATCCATCTTCCCTTTCTTTTTCTTTTGGGGAGTAACACAGGATAGGCTTTTGCTTTTTCCTTGTTTTTGGTAGGTCTCCATAAGACAAGAAGGTGCATACGTATGCATTCCTCTTGCTTACACGTTTTCCTTGTGCTTAAAAGCTTTTGATTTTCATTTTTCTGAGAGAGAGGAGAACTGCACTTGTATTGGACACACCCTTTTGAGATCAAGTGAGGAACGACTCGTATGTATGCCAAGTCCCTTGACAAGAAAAACTAGGTTGATTAGGGTGGAGTTAACGTTAGATTGTCCGGGTACCTTAGAAGTGTTGCCAAGTCAGTAGGTCGATCCACCGTTAGAGGTTCTGTTAGGCTTATGTCTGCAACTGATGTCCACTCTAGGGTCATAGATTGTTAGCACAACACCGGAGAATCATAGAGATAAATCATAATTTCCAACTGAGGTTTTGACTCAATAAAACAGAAGTTTTGAAAAAGGTTGATAAGAGAAATAGATATAAGATGAAGACAAGACATGAACAAACGCATTAGTACCGACAATCCCCCCAGACTTAACTTGCACCGTCTCGGTGAAAGCAAATCCGATTAAGGGAGGTAAAAGGAAAAAGGTAGTAAGGCGTTTTGTGAATGAGAGGGAAGATGTAACCTGATTATACATTAAGTGCATGAAGAAATGACCTATTGGTGGTATGTTGCTATTCTTGGCCATTGATAAGGGTGGTAAAAGATGTCCCATGTTGCGTTAGAATTGGCTCCAAAACAATGGCGTGTATCCCGGCGTAGATGATCAAGTGCCATGCGTCCATGGTAAAAGCTTTTGAAATCCGCCGAAGGTGAGGCATAGGTGGGATATGCCGTTGTGCTGGAGCAAACGGATATATGAACGTGGTTGTTCCTTGCCACATTCACTGTTAATGTTAGAGGGGACAATTGCTTCTTTCTTCATTTTCCAAGGTTTCTTCTCAATTTTCATGTTAGATTCTCAAATCGCTGTATCCAAAACTTCAAAAGCAAAACAAAAATCATAAAATTAAAACAAAAAAGTAAAAGAGGAGGGTAAAACTTATGGGTTGCCTCCCATACAGCGCTTGTTTAAGGTCTTTAGCTTGACCGTTTATGATTCAGACTGGTGAGGGATCGTCCAAATCGATTCGGACTTCTGGTGATGTCTCTGTATTGGCTAGATACGGTTTAAGTCTTTGCCCATTTACTGTGAATTCACCTCCGGATGGAGTTAATAGCACAACTGCTCCGTATGGCCGAACTTCTTTGATTGTGAATGGTCCCGACCATCTAGAACGAAGCTTCCCGGGAAAAAGTTTTAGACGGGAGTTAAAAAGGAGGACTTGATCATTTGGTGCGAATGTCTTTGGTATGATCTTCCTGTCATGGAAAGCCTTGGTCCTTTCTTTGTATATCTTTGCATTCTCATATGCAAGGTGGCGGATCTCATCAAGCTCATTGAGTTGAATGAGTCGTCTTTCTCCTGCAGTTTTAAGGTTGAAGTTTAACTCCTTTACTGCCCATGCCGCCTTATATTCTAGCTCAACAGGGAGGTGACAGGCTTTTCCATAGACTAAGTGGAAAGGGGCTGTGCCCAGTGGTGTTTTGAAAGCAGTGCGGTACGCCCATAAAGCGTCATCTAACTTAGCACTCCAATCCTTTCTATTCTTTCCTGTAGTTTTTTGTAGGATGCTTTTAAGTTCTCTGTTTGAGATTTCCACTTGGCCACTAGTCTGAGGATGATATGGGGAAGCAACTTTGTGTGTCACTCCATGCTTCTTCAAAAGGTTGGCGAAAATCCTGTTGATAAAGTGAGATCCTCCATCACTAATGACAATCCTTGGTACTCCAAATCTCGGGAAGATGATAGATTTGAACATCTTGATAACAACTTGAGCATCATTGGTCGGGCTTGCTATTGCTTCCACCCATTTCGAAACATAGTCCACTGCAACGAGAATGTATTTGTCACCAAAAGATGTCGGGAAAGGTCCCATGAAATCTATTCCCCACACGTCGAAAACTTCTACTTCTAGAATGAAATTTTGTGGCATCTCATTTCTTTTGCTTATGTTTTTCATCCTTTGGCAGGCATCACATCGGGATATGAAGGTGTGGGCATCTTTAAACATGGTCGGCCACCAGAATCCTGATTGAAGTACTTTAGAAACCGTTTTGTAAGTGGCGAAATGACCGGCATAGCTGGAGCTGTGGCAGGCGAATAATATTCCCTCTATCTCTTCCTCTGGAATACACCTACGAAACATACCGTCAGAGCATTTTTTATAAAGATAAGGTTCATCCCAAAAATACCGTCTAATGTCACGGAGAAATTTCTTCTTTCTGTAGCCAAAGAATTGTGGGGGTGGATGGTCTGCTGCAAGAAAGTTTGCAATGTGGCGAAACCATGGAGTGTTTGCTGATGAAATTCTTGGCTTTGGTCTGGGATGGCTTGACGGATGAGTAATGGTTGTAGCTTGGGCCGCGTAAACAGTTTCTTCAGGCAGCCTGTCATCCAATGGCATGGTTTCATTAACTCTCATGCGTGAAAGGTGATCCGCCACTCCGTTATCTGCACCTTTTCTATCCTTTATTTCGAGGTCAAACTCTTGGAGGAGTAATATCCATCTTAAAAGCCTTGGCTTTGCATCCTTTTTAGACAATAAATATCGTAGTGCGGCATGGTCAGAATGAACTATTACCTTGGAGCCTACCAAGTATGAACGGAATTTCTCGAATGCAAAGACTATAGCGAGGAGTTCTTTTTCTGTGGTTGCATATTTGCATTGTGCTTCATCTAGAGTTCGGCTAGCATAGTAGATGACATGTAACTTCTTATCCTTTCGTTGTCCAAGCACTGCTCCTACTGCATAGTCGCTGGCGTCACACATGATCTCAAAGGGTTGTTCCCAATCTGGTGGCTGGACAACTGGTGCACTAACCAAGGCCTCCTTGATCTTGGTGAAAGCGGCATGACATTCATCCGTGAATTCAAATGTGATGTCTTTGCATAACAGTCGTGTCAATGGCCTTGCTATCTTTGAGAAATCCTTGATGAACCTCCTGTAGAATCCGGCGTGGCCGAGGAAACTCCTTATATCCTTTACACTCTTTGGAGGTTGTAGGTTTGTCATGACGTCAATCTTGGCTTTGTCTACTTCGATTCCTTTTTCTGAGATTCGATGCCCGAGGACAATCCCATCTCTGACCATGAAGTGACATTTCTCCCAATTTAGAACTAAGTGTTTATCTTCACATCGCTGGAAAACTTTGCCAAGATTTGCTAGGCATGCCTTAAAGGATGAACCATATACTGAGAAGTCGTCCATGAATACTTCCATGATTTCCTCTATAAAGTCGGTGAATATGGACATCATGCATCTTTGGAAAGTGGCTGGTGCGTTGCATAGACCGAAAGGCATTCTTCTATAGGCAAAAGTGCCATAGGGACATGTGAAGGTTGTCTTCTCTTGATCATCCGGATGTATTGGTATCTGGAAAATTCCTGAATATCCATCAAGAAAACAGTAATATTGATGATTAGCAAGGCGCTCAAGCATTTGATCTATGAATGGTAAAGGATAGTGATCTTTTCGGGTAGCTGAGTTAAGCTTCCTGTAATCGACACACATCCGGTGTCCTGTTATCGTCCTGGTAGGGATTAGCTCGTCTTGCTCATTCTTAACAACTGTGATCCCTCCCTTCTTTGGTACCACGTGTACTGGGCTAACCCATTTGCTATCCGAGATTGGGTAAATTATCCCTGCATTCAAAAGTTTCATTATTTCCTTCTTGACTACTTCCTTGAGGTTCGGGTTAAGCCGTCTCTGATGTTCAATTGATGAGCTGGATCCGTCTTCTAAGATGACTCTATGCATGCAGAGGTTTGGTGAGATTCCTGTTATATCATCCAAAGAATAACCGAGGGCCTTTCTGTGCTTTCTCAGTTCGTGAACGAGTAAAGCGGTCTCCTCATTTGTTAGTCCGGAATTTATTATCACAGGATAAGTTTCATTTGGACCTAGATATTCATACCTCAGCCCAACAGGGAGCGGTTTTAGGTCTGTTTTTGGTGCTCTCAAGGGGCACCATGGGTCTGGTTCTGGCTGGGGAGCTGATTTTTGTTTCTCTGCTTTGGCTTCCTCTTCTTTACTTCCCTTCAAATCCGTGTATGCCACTAGTTCTTTGTATGCTTCGACCGAATCCATGAATTTGACTAAGCCTTGTGCTTCTCTTTCTGTATAACCCAACTCTTCTTCAGCTCGGGTTAAGGCTAATTCAAGAGGATCATGAAGCAACATATCCTCCAATATCTCTTCTTTTGCCTCTCCAATCCAAAAAGTTTGACCATCCATTGTAGGTCTATCGATCGTTCTGTTGACTTCGAAGTTCATAACAATATCTCCCAGGTGAAGGTCAATCTTCCCATTCTTCACATCTATCATTGCTCCGGCAGTGGCTAAAAAGGGACGTCCTAGTATTATAGGATCCTTGGGTTCATACTCCAATTCCAGGACCACGAAATCGGCTGGGATGTTGCATCCTCGTACAACAATGGTGACGTCCAAAACAACCCCTATGGGGCGTCGAACGGATCGATCTGCAAAAACAAGAGAGATTTTTGTAGGTTTAAAGTTTGTGATTCCTAGTAGTCTTGCTACTGAGTAAGGCATTAAATTGACGCTTGATCCCAAATCACAGAGGGCCCGATCGAAAAGTGTTCCTCCAATCTCACACGCTAGAACAAAACTTCCCGGATCATCTAATTTTTCCGGCATTCTATTCTGGAGGATCGCACTGCACTCCTTGGTGATCATCATGGCTCCTTCCTCTAGACTTATATTGTTTGTAAGTATACCCTTCATATACTTCTTTAGAGACGGTATGATATGGCAAGCATCTACGAATGGTAGTCTGACTGTCAGCTGGCTAACCAGATCCTTAAGTTTGGCCTGCTCCTTCTCTTTCCTTGGCTGGTTAAGAACACTGCGGTATGGAAGCTTTGGTTCATAAACCTTTGGTATGACTGGTGGGTCAATATCTTGTTCTTGAATTCCTGGTTCTGTGCGCACCCGTACTTCTTTAGGTGGCTCTTCTCCATCTCCAATTATAACATACTCTAAAGGTTTATCTTTTCTGGCTGGGGTTAATTCTTCCTCAGGGTAGGCTGGTGGTTTATATTCCTTCCCATTCCTTAGGGTTATGGCAGCAACATTTTCACCTCTGGGATTTATCTCTACTTTTCCAGGAAGGACTCCCATTTCCCTCTTAACAGTTCCGGCTATTTCAGCAATTTTGAAGTCTAAACTCTTTGTGGCGGCAGCGATAAGGTCGAATTTTTCATTCATGTCCCTACATATAAAATCCAGCTTCTCTTCAACTTCGTTCAGGTGCTTCCGATGTGAGTCCAAGAGCTCACTTATCATTGGGTCAAGGTTGTCTCGTGATTCCATGGAGCTTCTTCCATATGCACCTTGCCTGACATTTTGCGGCCTATACTCATATTCCTGGTATCTTTCTCTGTTCCGAACTTTCTGTTGATATTCGGATTCTAAAGTCTCATCATTCCACACTCGTGAATCTCCGTGCTCTCGCCTGAAGTGTTGATCTCTTATGCCAACAAAATTAACTTCTTCTTGGAATTCAGGTGCAAAATCTCCTACACATCTTCGTCCATCTATGTCGTAAGTCATACAACCCCCTCTATTACTCACTGCATTTTCCTGATTCTTCAGTATTGTTACCATGATTGCCCTCATCTCATTATACTCTTCTTGGCTTGGGCTCGAATTTATTGCTTTCACAGCCTTCTCATGCCCTATGAAGTTGTCACTGTCACTGGACGCCAAATTCTCAATCAAAGTCTTTGCTTCCATCACTGTCTTGGTCATGAAGTTTCCGTTACTTGCAGTGTCGAGTGAGAATCGACATTTCCTATCTATCCCTCTATAGAAGATGTTCCATAGGTTTCCTTCTGAAAAACAATGGTTCGGGCATTCTCTTGTGTAATCCTTGAAGCGCTCCAATGCTTCATGAAATGGCTCTACTGGCCCTTGTTGAAAGCTAGAAATCTTTTCCTTTAACAAATTCGCCCTTTGCTTAGTGAAAAAGTGTCCTAGGAATGCTCCTTTGTATTCCTTCCAAGTTGTGATGGACTTAGCGGGAAGGGATTTTACCCATCTCATGGCTTTCCCTTTGAGTGTGAAGGAGAAAAGTTTGCATTTCAAATAATCCTTGGGAGCTCCATCCGCACTAATGGTCCCACATATTTCTTCAAATGCATCAATGTGCTCTAAAGGATTCTCCTCTGTTAATCCTTGGAATTGGTTTTGCTTTACCAAAACAATTACTTCCGGTGAGATCTCATAATCCCTTCCTTCCGGGATTAGCGGATGAATAGGATTTCGGCTTAAAAGCAATGTAGGGGCCGAGTCAAAATCCCCCATAGTTTCTTTGTCCAGGCGCACGGGTATGCTATCACCGAGTGTATTCAGCGGTGGATCCTGCGGTTGTCTAAACATCATGGCTGCTGCGGCAGCGTTTTCATCTTCTGAATGACTTTCCGAGTCACTCATCTCAAGGTCTTCTGCTCAGATTTTTCACCTGAAATACACAAAGGGAATGTTTTTAAATGTAAAGAAAGAAAAACTGAAAATTAAATTTGCGAGTACTGAAATTAAAAATCCTAGGCTAGATCAGTTTTGAGAACTTGTAGGCAGCTGTAATGCTCCCCGGCAACGGCGCCAAAAAGCTTGATGCGGGATAAGCTTTTCCCAATTTCTATCCCTTTTCTGCAAGTGCACAGATCGAGAGTAGTAACGGGTTTATCGAACACAAGGAGCAGAGAGATGCACTACAAGTTATATAATTCCAATTTAGCTAGGACAAGATAAGGATTTTGGTTGTGATTTGTAAAATAGCTAACTAAACTAATTGAATGCGATGTAAAAACGGTAAAAGATCAAGGTATGAAAGCGCTAGGCAATGGGAGACTCGCAGAGATTCATGATTACTAGGTTAAATCAACTTATTAGGGGGTTTAATTTGGGTGCCGTCTAGAACTCAAAACACTGATGTAAAATCATTCCACTTCCGTGGCTCCGATCTCTTTGTTAACTAACCTAATCGCTAATCTTTCGGAATGTCCTTAGATTGTTAAACAAGCTTTAATTCGTTCAAGTCTCAATTGTTCACAACCCCGCATAGATCAACTTCCGCAGTCTATGAGGTGTTGCCCACCAAATACTAGTTCAGGCGAATGATACAGCACTTCCGTGGCTCAAGTCTACCTAAGATCTGATGCTAGTTGATCAGAAAAGCATGCAGCAATAAGATCAAGCAAAGGTGAAGACCTATTATGATTGAACCCCAAATTCGATTTAGAACCCTAACAATGCATGAACTCTTTGATTAACCCACGACCTAACAAGTGAATTACTCAGACATAATCAAAGTAACAACACAGAAAGATGATGAAGAAAGCATAAATATAGAACAAAGGTTCAGAAAACTTCTCCAAATTGTGGTAAGGAGGAGAGATCCTCTCCTTGAAATCTCTAAGAACAAAAGTAGATCTATTAAACTCTAATACAATGTGGCTCTATGGTTCTCTTTTTTTCTAAAGAGGCTAAAAAGGTGTATTTATAGTGCTAGGTCTTCCAGGGGTCGAGATTAGGTAAACGGGCCGAGTAAACCGTGAAAACGTGCAAAACGGGCCTTAGTCGGCTAAGCCGGGTCGAGCGGGACGGCGGCGGTCGAGCGGGGCGGTCGACCGGTCGGTCGGGCTGGTGCTCGGGTCGAGCTGGGGGTCGAGCGGTCGTGCGGGATGCGGTCGGGTGCGCACGGGATGGCGGAAAGAGGTCGGGTCGGACGGGAGCCTTGGAGGCCCTGTCCGACCGGCTCGGTCGAGCGACGTCAATGTGCAATTAAGGATGGTCGGGTCGGACGGGAGCCTTGGAGGCCCTGTCCGACCGGCTCGGTCGAGCGGATGGTGTGGACGTCCGGTTTCCGGCTGTTTTGACACTCTTCACTAAAATGATAATATCTTCCATTCTACACGTCCAAATTGCATGATTCCAATTGCGTTGGAAAGCTAACTCATGTAGGCATTGCGGCGAACTGGTTTTGGTTAGATCCACTGAGTAGAATTTTTTTGGGGCTCTTTCAAAGTTGATGCTGTGTCGTGGAGCGGCGTAAAGTCCAAATCCTGTGGTTTTGCTCCAAAATGCATCTTTCGACCTGTTTAGACTCTTAGTACTATAAATCCACAAAAACTACTTTTTTAGATCGAAAAGCCTTTAAAAACCTTATAAAAAGCATAGTAAAACCATATAAAAAGGGTACAAAATAGAGGTATATCATTACTGCGGCTTTTGAAGGAATATGAACGGGTGTCGGGACAACAAATTAATTTCGATAAATCATCCATCCTTTTTGGACATACGGTCGACGAGGGGGTGCGCACTGAAGTGCACCAGATCTTAGGCATTCAGAATCAAGGAGGGATGGGTAATTATTTGGGAATTCCAGAGAGTCTAGGGGGAGCTAAGACGAAGATTTTTAACTTCCTGGTAGACAGACAACATAAAAGGATTAATGGGTGGACATCCAAACTTCTATCGAAAGGGGGTAAGGAGGTTCTCATTAAATCGGTTCTTGCGGCAATGCCTTCTCATGTCATGTCATGTTTTCGATTACCAAAAGGGGTAACAAACAAGTTGACTAGTGCGGTTGCTGACGTATGCATTCCTCTTGCTTACACGTTTTCCTTGTGCTTAAAAGCTTTTGATTTTCATTTTTCTGAGAGAGAGAAGAACTGCACTTTGCATTGGACACACCCTTTTGAGATCAAGTGAGGAACGACTCATATGTATGCCAAGTCCCTTGACAAGAAAAACTAAGTTGATTAGGGTGGAGTTAACGTTAGATTGTCCGGGTACCTTAGAAATGTTGCCAAGTCGGTAGGTCGATCCACCGTTAGAGGTTCTGTTAGGCTTATGTCTGCAACTGATATCCGCTCTAGGGTCATAGATTGTTAGCACAACACCGGAAAATCATAGAGATAGATCATAATTTCCAACTAAGGTTTTGACTCAATAAAACAGAAGTTTTGAGAAAGGTTGATAAGGGAAATAGATATAAGATGAAGACAAGACATGAACAAACGCATTAGTACCGACAATCCCCCCAGACTTAACTTGCACCGTCTCGGTGAAAGTAAATCCGATTAAGGGAGGTAAAAGAAAGAGGTAGTAAGGCGTTTGGTGAATGAGAGGAAAGATGTAACCCGATTAGACATTAAGTCCATGAAGAAATGACCTATTGGTGGTATGTTTCTGTCCTTGTCCGTTGATAAGTTTGGTAAAATATGTCCCATGTTGCGTTAGAATGAACTCCAAAGCGATGGCTTGTATCCCAGCTTAGATGATCAAGTAGGCTCTTGAAGTCCGCCGAAGGTGAGGCATAGGTGGGATATGCTGTTGTGCTGGAGCAAACAGATATATGAACGTGGTTGTTCCTTGCCATATTCATTGTTAATGTTGGAAGGGACAATTACTCCTTTCTTTATTTCCCGAGGTTTCTTCTCAATTTTCATGTTAGATCCTCAAATCTCTGTATCAAAAACTTCAAAAGCAAAACAAAAATCATTAAACTAAAACAAAAAGTAAAAGAGGAGAGTAAAACTTATGGGTTGCCTCCCATACAGCGCTTGTTTAAGGTCTTTAGCTTGATCGTCCAAAGCGATTCGGACTTCTTGTGATGTCTCTGTATTGGCTAGATATGGTTTAAGTCTTTGCCCATTGACTGTGAATTCGCCTCCGGATGGATTTAATAGCACAACTGCTCCATATGGCCGAACTTCTTTGATTTTGAATGGTCCTGACCATCTAGAACAAAGCTTCCCGGGAAACAGTTTTAGGCGGGAGTTGAAAAGGAGGACTTGATCATTTGGTGCGAATGTCTTTGGTATGATCTTCCTGTCATGGAAAGCTTTGGTCCTTTCTTTGTATATCTTCGCATTCTCATATGCAAGGTGGCAGATCTCATCAAGCTCACTGAGTTGAATGAGTCTTCTTTCTCCTGCTGTTTTGAGGTTGAAGTTTAGCTCCTTGACTGCCCATGCCGCCTTATATTCTAACTCAACAGGGAGGTGATAGGATTTTCCATAGACTAAGTGGAAAGGGGTTGTGCCTAGTGGGGTTTTGAAAGCAGTGCGGTACGCCCATAGAGCGTCATCTAACTTGGCACTCCAATCCTTTCTAGTCTTTCCTGTAGTCTTTTGTAGGATGCTTTTAAGTTCTCTGTTTGAGATTTCCACTTGGCCACTAGTCTGAGGATGATATGGGGAAGCAACTTTGTGTGTCACTCCATGTTTCTTCAAAAGGTTGGCGAAAATCCTGTTGATAAAGTGAGATGCTCCATCACTAATGACAATCCTT
Source organism: Erythrophleum ivorense (assembly GCA_026724425.1). Classification (NCBI taxonomy): domain Eukaryota; kingdom Viridiplantae; phylum Streptophyta; class Magnoliopsida; order Fabales; family Fabaceae; genus Erythrophleum; species Erythrophleum ivorense. The sequence goes on along the minus strand of JAIUCV010000066.1, from coordinate 7,156,296 downwards.
GGTACTCCAATTCTCGGGAAGATGATAGATTTGAACATCTTGATAACGACTTGAGCATCATTGGTCGGGCTTGCTATTGCTTCCACCCATTTCGAAACATAGTCCACTGCAACGAGAATGTATTGGTCACCAAAAGATGTCGGGAAAGGTCCCATGAAATCTATTCCCCACACGTCGAAGACCTCTACTTCTAGAATGAAATTTTGTGGCATATCATTTCTTTTGCTTATGTTTCCCATTCTTTGGCAGGCATCACATCGGGATATGAAGCCGTGGGCATCTTTAAACATGGTCGGCCACCAGAATCCTGCTTGAAGTACTTTAGAAACTGTTTTGTAAGTGGCGAAATGACCGGCATAGCTGGAACTGTGGCAGGCGAATAATATTCCCTCCATCTCTTCCTCTGGGATACACCTACGAAACATACCATCAGAGCATTTTTTATAAAGGTAAGGTTCATCCCAAAAATACCGTCTAATGTCACGGAGAAATTTCTTCTTTCTGTAGCCAAAGAATTGTGGGGGTGGATGGTCTGCTGCAAGGAAGTTTGCAATGTGGCGAAACCATGGAGTGTTCGCTGATGAAATTCTTGGCTTCGGTTTGGGATGGCTTGACGGATGAGGCCTGGTTGTAGCTTGGGCCGTGTAAACAGTTTCTTCAGGCAGCCTGTCATCCAATGGCATGGTTTCATTAACTCTCATGCGTGAAAGGTGATCCGCCACTCCGTTATCTGCACCTTTTCTATCCTTTATCTCGAGGTCAAACTCTTGGAGGAGTAATATCCATCTTAAAAGCCTTGGCTTTGCATCCTTTTTAGACAATAAATATCGCAGTGCGGCATGGTCAGAATGAACTATTACTTTGGAGCCTACCAAGTAAGATCTGAATTTCTCGAATGCAAAGACTATGGCAAGGAGTTCTTTCTCTGTGGTTGCATATTTGCATTGTGCTTCATCTAGAGTTCGGCTAGCATAGTAGATGACATGTAGCTTCTTATCCTTTCATTGTCCAAGCACTGCTCCTACTGCATAGTCGTTGGCGTCACACATGATCTCAAAGGGTTGTTCCCAATTTGGTGGCTGGACAACTGGTGCGCTAACTAAGGCCTCCTTGATCTTGGTGAAAGCGGCATGACATCCATCCGTGAATTCAAATGTGATGTCTTTGCATAACAGTCGTGTCAATGGTCTTGCTATCTTTGAGAAATCTTTGATGAACCTCCTGTAGAAACCGGCGTGGCCTAAGAAACTCCTTATATCCTTTACACTCTTTGGAGGTTGTAAGTTTGTCATGACTTCAATCTTGGCTTTGTCTACTTCGATTCCTTTTTCTGAAATTCGATGCCCGAGGACAATCCCATCTCTGACCATGAAGTGACATTTCTCCCAATTGAGAACTAAGTGTTTGTCTTCACATCGCTGCAAAACTTTTCCAAGATTTGCTAGGCATGCTTTAAAGGATGAACCATATACTGAGAAGTCGTCCATGAATACTTCCATGATTTCCTCTATAAAGTCGGTGAATATGGACATAATGCATCTTTGGAAAGTGGCTGGTGCGTTGCATAGACCGAAGGGCATTCTTCTATAGGCAAAGGTGCTATACGGACAAGTGAAGGTTGTCTTCTCTTGATCATCAGGATGTATTGGTATCTGGAAAAATCCTGAGTATCCATCAAGAAAACAGTAATATTGATGATTAGCAAGGCGCTCAAGCATTTGATCTATGAATGGTAAAGGATAATGATCTTTTCGGGTTGCTGAGTTAAGCTTCCTGTAATCGACACACATCCGGTGTCCTGTTATCGTCCTGGTAGGAATTAGCTCGTCTTGCTCATTCTTAACAACTGTGATCCCTCCTTTCTTTGGTACCACGTGTACTGGACTAACCCATTTGCTATCTGAGATTGGGTAAATTATCCCTGCATTCAAAAGTTTCATTACTTCCTTCTTGACTACTTCCTTGAGGTTCGGGTTAAGCCGCCTCTGATGTTCAATTGATGAGCTGGATCCGTCTTCTAGGATGACTCTATGCATGCAGAGGTTTGGTGAGATTCCTGTTATATCATCCAAAGAATAACCGAGGGCCCTTCTGTGCTTTCTCAGTTCGTGAACGAGTAAAGCGGTCTCCTCATTTGTTAGTCCGGAATTTACTATCACAGGATAAGTTTCATTTGGACCTAGATATTCATACCTCAGCCCAACAGGGAGTTGTTTTAGGTCTGTTTTTGGTGCTCTCAAGGGGTACCATGGGTCTGGTTTTGGCTGGGGAGCTGGCTTTTGTTTCTCTGCTTTGGCTTCCTCTTCTTTACTTCCCTTCAAATCCGTGTATGCCACTAGTTCTTTGTATGCTTCGACTGAATCCATGAATTTGATTAAGCCTTGTGCTTCTCTTTCTGCATAACCCAACTCTTCTTCAGCTCGGGTTAAAGCTAATTCAAGAGGATCATGAAGCAACATATCCTCCAATATCTCTTCTTTTGCCTCTCCAATCCAAAAGGTTTGACCATCCACTGTAGGTCTATCGATCGTTCTGTTGACTTCGAAGTTCATAACAATATCTCCCAGGTGAAGGTCAATCTTCCCATTCTTCACATCTATCATTGCTCCGGCAGTGGCTAAAAAGGGGCGTCCTAGGATTATAGGATCCTTGGGTTCATGCTCCAATTCCAGGACCACGAAATCGGCTGGGATGTTGCATCCTCGTACAACAATGGTTACGTCCAAGACAACTCCTATGGGGCGTCGAACGGATCGATCTGCAAAAACAAGAGAAATTTTTGTAGGTTTAAAGTTTGTGATTCCTAGTAGTATTGCTACTGAATAGGGCATTAAATTGACGCTTGATCCCAAATCACAAAGAGCCCGGTCGAAAAGCGTTCCATTAATCTCACATGCTAGAACAAAACTTCCCGGATCATCAAGTTTTTCCGGCATTCTGTTCTGGAGGATCGCACTGCACTCTTTGGTGATCATCATAGCTCCTTCTTCTAGACTGACATTGCTTGTAAGTATAGCCTTCATATACTTCTTTAGAGATGGTATGATATGGCAAGTATCTACGAATAGTAACCTGACTGTCAGCTGGCTAACTAGATCCTTAAGGTTGGCTTGCTCCTTCTCTTTCTTTGGCTGGTTAAGAACATTGCGGTATGGAAGCTTTGGTTCATAAACCTTTGGTATGACTGGTGGGTCAATATCTTGTTGTTGAATTCCTGGTTCTGTGCGCACCCGTACTTCTTTAGGTGGCTCTTCTCCATCTCCAATTATAACATACTCTAAAGGTTTATCTTTTCTGGCTGGGGTTAATTCTTCTTCAGGGTAGGCTGGTGGTTCATATTCCTTCCCATTCCTTAGGGTTATGGCATCAACATTTTCACCTCTGGGATTTATCTATACTTTTCCAGGAAGGACTCCCATCTCCCTCTTAACAGTTCCGACTATTTCAGCAATTTTGAAATCTAAACTTTTTGTGGCGGCAGCGCTAAGGTCAAATTTTCATTCATGTCCCTACATATAAAATCCAGCTTCTCTTCAACTTCATTCAAGTGCTTTCGATGTGAGTTCAAGAGCTCACTTATCATTGGGTCAAGGTTGTCTCGTGATTCCATGGTGCTCCTTCCATATGCACCTTACCTGACATTCTGCAGCCTATACCCATACTGCTGGTATCTTTCTCCATTCTGAATTTTCTGTTGATATTCAGATTCTAAAGGCTCATCATTCCACACTTGTGAATCTCTATGCTCTCGCCTGAAGTGTTGATCTCTGATGCCAACAAAATTAACTTCTTCTTGGAATTCAAGTGCAAAATCTCCTAAACATCTTTGTCCATCTATGTTGTAAGTCATACAGCCCTCTCGATTACTCACTGCATTTTCATGATTCCTCAATATTGTTACCATGATTGCTCTCATCTCATTATACTCTTCTCGGCTTGGGTTCGAATTTATTGTTTTAACAGCCTTCTCATGCCCTATGAAGTTGTCACTGTCACTGGATGCCAAATTCTCAGTCAAAGTCTTTGCTTCCATCACTGTCTTGGTCATGAAGTTTCCGTTACTTGCAGTGTCGAGTGAGAATCGACATTTCCTATATATCCCTCTATAGAAGATGTTCCATAGGTTTCCTTCTGAAAAACAATGGTTCGGGCATTCTCTTGTGTAATCCTTGAAGCGCTCCAATGCTTCATGAAATGGCTCCACTGGCCCTTGTGAAATATCCATATTTTTTATGTTTTTACCTTGGTTTTCTTTATATTTTCTCACTTAATAATAATGATTTTGTATCCAAGAGGTAGTTTTCTTGTATATTGTGGTTTTGGGAAGTAAACAGGTCAAAATGGCAAAAAGAAGGCAAAATAGAGCAAAAGAGCTTCAAACAATGATCCATGCACGTTCCCAAGTCAAGAGCTTCAACAAAACTCAAGTTGGCCGATTTCCGCATTCGGACAGAATCAAATCATCCGAAAGATGACCGCGGCAAAGGGTCTTTCCGACGTCCAAATCATGAGATCTTTATATGGAAAGATATATAAATGAGTCATGCGTCGCGGCGAAGTGGAATTGGGCCATTTGGAGCAGAAATGCGGCCTAGGATCTTTTTATCCCAAGACATGTCCGTCTGGCGAGTAAGTGAAGCCCATGGAGCTTGGATGAGCGAAATGGTCCGGGATCACTGCGGGCCAAGCCTGGACTTCATCAAGACTCAAGCCCACGCCATTTCACGCGATCAGAAGGTGGCAGCCGCGCCTCACACAAGACTTGGTGAGAAAGTTCAAGCGAGGAGAAGAAATGGAAAGTTTCCTCTTCTCTTTTGCGCATTAACTCAGCCGACCTAGCCTCCCCTCACCTATATATACTTGCTTTTAGCCTCTTGTATCGACATCACAATATCATAGAACACAACTCTCTTCTTCTTTCAGTCAATAAACCGGAGCCACTTAGGTGGTCTCCTTGCTCTTTCTTTTCCTTTTGCATCTTGTACATACTCGCATGTTTTAGCTTAAAGTCTAGGGTTTAGAGGTTTCTCTCTATGAGAGAGCCGCGGTTTGATCTCTATCACTCCGCCTCCTTCCACTAGAACTATGAGATCCTCTCTACTCCTTTAGACTCGTTATTGAATCATGGATCTTTCAAAGAAGACATGACATGATAAGCCATCGAGAATCGGTTGTTAAAGAAAGGGAAACCTTATGGTTCACCATCTTTATTCACACCTAAAGCTTGTTGCTAGAGTAGCTAACTAGCGACATGATATAAGGTTGATATACTCTCCAAAAGCTTGTTATATCTCCGGTCCTAATATTTGATAGGCAATTCGTCTTAGGCTATGAAAGTAGACCTAAGGAGTTTTGTGAACAATCACTACCTAATTGTAATGCATGTTTCACTCTTCAATGACCATGTGAAAGCTGAGTCCATTGGTTTAAGAAACATAGGTGGTCGGAGCCACGAAAGTGGGATGACCGCATCTTAGTGTTTTGAGTTCATAGAAATCGGATTTAACAAACTTTTCAATCGACTTGGCTTATGTCTTTTGCGGATTGTCTTTTGTTCAATAATGGTGTTTGTATAGTTTGCATTGTTATTTACTCTTTCTTATAAAACAAAATACAAAACCCCTTGCATATTATTGATTTAGCTTAACCAAATCTTTACAAATGTGTAGTGTGCAATTCGCATTCTCTTGTGGATCGACCCCTAAGTACTACAACAACATGTTGTGCACTTGCAACCATGTTTTGCTTAGGGTTTTTATTACTTGCATACATACCACACCCACGCATGCATCACCTTGTTGAAAACTAGAAATCTTTTCCCTTAACAAATTCGCCCTTTGCTTAGTGAAAAAGTGTCCTAGGAATGCTCCTTTGTATTCCTTCCAAGTCGTGATGGACTGAGTTGGAAGGGATTTTACCCATCTTATGGCTTTCCCTTTGAGTGTGAAGGAGAAAAGCTTGCATTTCAAATAATCTTTGGGAGCTCCATCCGCACTAATGGTCCCACATATTTCTTCAAATGCATCAATGTGCTCTAAAGGATTCTCCTCAGTTAATCCTTGGAACTGGTTTTGCTTTACCAAAGCAATTAATTCCGTTGAGATCTCATAATCCTTTCCTTCCGGGAGCACCGGATGAATAGGATTCCGGCTTAAAAGCAATGTAGGGGCTGAGTCAATATCCCCCATAGTTTCTTTGTCCAGGCGCACGGGTATGCCATCACCGAGTACATTTAGTGGTGGATCCTGCGATTGTCCAAACATCATGGCCGCTGCGGCAGCGTTTTCATCTTCTGACTGACTTTCCGAGTCACCCATCTCAAAGTCTTCTGCTCAGATTTTTCACCTGAAATACACAAAGAGAATGTTCTTAGATGTAAAGAAAAAAAGCTGAAAATTAAATTTGCAAGTACTGAAATTAAAAATCCTAGGCTAGATCAGTCTTGAGAACTTGTAGGCAGCTGTAGTGCTCCCCGGCAACGGCGCCAAAAAGCTTGACGCGGGATAAGCTTTCCCCAATTTCTATCCCTTTTCTGCAAGTGCACAGATCGAGAGTAGTAACGGTTTATCGAACACAAGGAGCAGAGAGATGCACTACAAGTTATGCAATTCCAATTTAGCTAGGACAAGATAAGGTTTTTGGTTGTGATTGGTATGGTAGCTAACTAAACTAATTGAAAGCGATGTAAAAGCAGTAAAAGATCACGGTACGAAAGCGCTAGGCAATGGGAAACTCGCAGAGATTCATGATTACTAGGTTAAATCAACTTATTAGGGGGTTTAATTGGGTGCCGTCTAGAACTCAAAACACATATGTAAGATCATTCCACTTCCGTGGCTCCGACCTCTTTGCTAACTAACCTAATCGCTAATCTTTCGGAATGTCCTTAGATTGTTAAACAAGCATTAATTCGTTCGAGTCTCAATTTTTCACAACCCCGCATAAATCAACTTCCGCAGTCTATGAAGTGTTACCCACCAAATACTAGTTCAGGCGAATGATACATCACTTCCGTGGCTCAAGTCTACCTAAGATCTGATGCTAGTTGATCAGAAAAGCATGCAGCAATAAGATCAAGCAAAGGTGAAGACCTATAATGATGAACCCCTAATTTGATTTAGAACCCTAACAATGCATGGACTCTTTGATAAACCCACTACCTAACAAGTGAATTACTCAGACATAATCAAAGTAACAACACAGAAAGATGATGAAGAAAGCATAAATATAAGACAAAGGTTCAGAAAAATTCTCCAAATTGTGGTAAGGAGGAGAGATCCTCTCCTTGAAATCTCTAAGAATAAAAGTAGATCTAATAAAATGTAATACAATGCGGCTCTCTCTCTAAAGAGGCTAAAAAGGTGTATTTATAGTGCTAGGTCTTCCAGGGGTCGAGATTAGGTAGACGAGCCGAGTAAATTGTGAAAACGCGCAAAACGGGCCTTAGTCGGCTAAGGCGGGTCGAGCGGGAAAGGCGGCGGTCGAGCGGGACGGTCGACCGGTCGGTCAGGATGGTGGTCGGGTCGAGCTGGGCGGTCGACCGGTCGGTCGGGATGGTGGTCGGGTCGAGCTTGGCGGTCGAGCGCGCACGGGATGATGAAGAAGAGTCGGGTCGGACGAAGGCCATGGAGTCCCTATCCGACCGGTCTCGGTCGACCGAATTGGTCGTCGTCGTGAAGGAAGGCCGGGTAAGACGGGAGCCTTGGAGTCCCTGTCCGACCGGCTTGGTCGACCGGCTGTTGTTGATGTCCGGTTTTTGGTTGATCTGACACTCTTCACTAAAATGATCATATCTTCCATTCTACACGGCCAAATTGCATGATTCCAATTGCGTTGGAAAGCTAACTCATGTAGGCTTCGCGGAAAACTGGTTTTGGTGAAGTCCATTGAGTAGAATGTTTTTGGGGCTCTTCCAAAGTTGATGTTGTGTCGCGGAGCGGTGTAAAGTCCAAATCCTGTGGTTTTGCTCCAAAATGCATCTTTCGACCTGTTTAGACTCTTAGTACTATAAATCCACAAAAACTACCTTTTTAGATAAAAAAGCCTTTAAAACCTTATGAAAAGCATAGTAAAACCATATAAAAGGGTACAAAATAGAGGTATATCATATGCCAAGTCCCTTGACAAGAAAAACTAAGTTGATTAGGGTGGAGTTAACGGTAGATTGTCCGTGTACATTAGAAATGTTGCCAAGTCGGTAGGTCGATCCACCGTTAGAGGTTCTGTTAGGCTTATGTCTGCAACTAATGTCCGCTCTAGGGTCATAGATTGTTAGCACAACACCGGAGAATCATAGAGATAGATCATAACTTCCCACTAAGGTTTTGACTCAATAAAACAGAAGTTTTGAAAAAGGTTGATAAGAGAAATAGATATAAGATGAAGACAAGACATGAACAAACGCATTAGTACCGAAAATCCCCCCAGACTTAACTTGCACCGTCCCGGTGAAAGTAAATCCGATTAAGGGAGGTAAAAGAAAGAGGTAATAAGGCATTTGTGAATGAGAGGAAAGATGTAACCTGATATGGTATTAGAAACCGAAGAATGGTGTGATGGATGATATGTCTAGCTACTATGTTGCTCCATAATGTGGATGAGATCCCGGCTTAGATGGTCAAGTGCTGTTGTACACCAGCAAAGAGCTTTAAGGGCCGCCTGAGTCTAGGTGAAGTAGGATCATCATGTGGTAGAACAGCAAGTAGGAGTGGTATGTGATGGGGTTTGGAATGAAAGTGTGGTGGGATGATGGTGGGGTGATATGCAAATGAGGTGGGATGGTATGCAATGAGGTGAGATGGAATGAGGGGATGGTGGGTCGGCAAGAGGGGATACGGTCGATCGGGCGAGGCACCGGTCGATCGTCTTGGTCGACCCGACCATGGTGAGTGCTGCATTCTTCTTTCCTGAGGTTTCTTTCTGTTTCTTTCATGCTGGATTCTCAAATTTCTGTATCCAAAACTTCAAAACAAAACTATTAAATGAAAACAAAGATTAAAAAGGGATAGAAAAGACCTTATGGGTTGCCTCCCATACAACGCTTGTTTATGGTCTTTAGCTTGACCGTTTGGCTCTTCTAAGAAGAAGTGGAAGGACATGGCCTGAGACAAAGCCTTTTTGTGCGTGTCCCATCACGTCCTTGTTGATGATCAGGTGGTTCATGAGGAGATATGAACCGAGAATGCTTGGTGGAAGTGAAAACGGGGACGGCATCATAGAAAACAGATTTGTTGACATTGGCAAGAGAGATGCGGCGGTTTGGCCAATCCATGATGGCTCCAGCAGTTGCCAAGAATGATCTTCCAAGTATAATAGGCATGTCACTTCCTCCTTTGATATTCATGATATGAAAATCCACCGGTATCTTTGTATCTCCAATTTCGAGCAAGACATCATAAACAACACCTCTGGGTTGTGCAATGGTGAGATCAGCAAGTCCAATGCTGATTTGTGAAGGTTGTAGGCGTGTGATCCCAAGGATTTTGGCAGTGTGTGTGGGCATCAGGTTTATGCATGAACCAGAATCACAAATGTAGCTATCAAAGTACCTTCCATTGATTGTGCAGGGTATGGTAAACTGTCCTGGGTCTTCTACCTTGTAGAGGGTTCTGAAAGAAGGTTGCTTCTTATCTTTCTCAAATAGCTCATGAATCTCTTATGGGGTCTCTTTGCAGTTGTGGAAGAAGTTGGTGAGTGGGTGGTTCTTCCAGGCCTCATGAAAGGTCATGCTTGCTGGTAGTGTTTGGACAAAGCGGTTAAATTCAGCTAGCTTCTCTCGGGAGATGGGGTTGTGGTACCACTTGGGAGGAGGTGTAGAGGGCGGAGATGGGGGTAGGGTTGCTGCATAAGATGAAATAGAGAGGTGGGCTTGCCTAAAGAGTTGCTTAATCTCATCCTTGGTTTCTTTGCTACTAAAGAAAAACTCAACCAAATCATGGTTGTTCCAAGCTTCTTCAAAGGGGACATAGAATGGTATGGACTTCACCCTCTTTTTAAACTCCTTGAGATTCTCTGGGCTTATCTTAGAAGGGTCGATGGGATCATATTGGAATGAATCCTCTGGTTCATCCAAGATGGTTCTATTTCTTTGAATGCCGGTGATTCTAGGAAGGGCGAGTGTGCGAGCTGGAGGTGGAGAGAATCGCGGATCAGTTTGCTGTGGACTAGTTTCACTTCCTATAGAGCTTGCATTGCTGTTAAAACTCTGCTTCTCTTCTTCATCATCTTCATAGTCTTCCTCATACTCTTGATCTTCTTCTTCTTTTCTTACAAGATGTGATGAGTTTTCCTTGGAGATTGCTGTGATGACATTGCAAGGGAAAGGAGGTGGTTTGGGTGTGGGGCTTCTTTCTCTCTGGTCCTTAGAGAAAAGAGATCCTTCTACAGCTGACAGCCGGTTATAGATGATTCCATGATGTTTGCAATTATCATCATTGAAGCTATGGGCACCAATGCTCTTGCTAAGTAGCTCATGGTATTTTGCGGCAACATCTAGCTTGACAAGGTTGAGTGATCGATCTGGGCAGAAAATCTAACCCACTCTTGAGCTCGGCCAGCTAGGGATGTTTGGAACAAGCTGATCTTGTTTGGGTTCTCTCCCAAACCATAGTAATCACAGAGATTTTCGAAGTTCTCAACATGTTATTGAGCACACTCCGATATGAAGTCATGGAAAGGATCTCTTACTACATACTTGATCAGGTCACCATTGATGGACTCCAGTGGTAAAGAGGCATCATCTTCTTCTTCATAAGATTGGTTGTGGTGAGGGTAAGAGCTTTGGTTATACTTGGATTTGAAAGGTGGGTTCCTGCTGAACCTCTTCAAGAAAGCTTCTCTGCAGTCTAACCAAGTGTTGATCTGAAAAGGGGGAGAGTATTGCGCCCACTCAAGAGCTCTCCCAGCTAAAGACATGCTGAATAGCATTAGCTTCTTCTCAAAATTATAGACTCCATAAGAATCACAAAGACCTTCAAAGTGATCAATGTGTTCTAGTGCATGCTCATTGTAGAGATCATGGAATTTGTCTCTCTTCACAAACTCAATCAGCTCCGGATCTATTTCTTCTTCTGGTGAGGCTAGAAGGTGTTCTTCTCTTTCATAGTAGGCTTGGCTAGACGTCTCCAGTTCGGCCGCATTAGGGTAGGGGAGAAAGTTCTTCTTGGTCTTCAAGGGTGCTACTGCGAGAATCCCATGAAGGTGAAATAGCTGGAGGGTTCGACATCCTCTTCTCTGTTGGACTGTCTCTAGGAGGAGATACGTGGCGTATAGGAATCGCCCTTATAGGACTATAACTTCTCAAATCCTCTTCCATCTAGGAGAAAGACTTAAAACCTGAAAAACCAAAAACAAAAAGGAAAAACAAGATTAAATAACTTAAACAGGAAAAACCTAGACTAGATCTCTTTCAAGAACTTGTAGGCACGATTTTGGTCCCCGGCAACGGCGCCAAAAAGCTTGATGCGGGATAAGCTTTTCCCAATTTCTATCCCTTTTCTGCAAGTGCACAGATCGAGAGTAGTAACGGGTTTATCGAACACAAGGACCAGTTAGTGCACTAGAAGGTATGAGATTGAGATTTAGCTAGGAAAGCAATATGAGTTTGGTTGTTGTCACGATTAAAGCAAGTAAAGTAAGCAAGTCAACAAAGAAAATAAAGTTGTAAATCAATGGATGGAAGGCACTAAGCAATAGGATAATCGCGGGATGAGTGATTCAAGCAAGCAAGTTCGACTTGTTAAGGTTTTAAGAATGTGTACCACCTAGAACTCAAGACACTTATTTAGATCTTTCCACTTCCGTGGCTCCGACCCCTATGTTGATCTATCTAATCGCTAAACTTTCGGTATGTCCTTAGATAATCAAACAAGCATTAATTCGATCAAGTCTCAATTGTTCACAACCTCTAGTAAATCAACTTCCGCAGTCTAAGAGAGTTTGCCCACCAAATACTAGTTCAGGCGAATGATTCATCACTTCCGTGGCTCAAATCTACCTAGGATCATATGTTGATTGGCCAGATCAACACCAAGCAATGAACACAAGCAAAGGTGAAGAGTTTATGTAAACCCTAATTCTATATATCGATTATCAAGTAAGCATGAACACTATCCTTTGATTTCCTATCACTTAACAAGGTAACTACTCAGACATAGAGAAGGAAATCGAATTCATATTCATAAGAACAGAGATCCGAGATCCTCTCTTGAAGGAGACAATGAAAGAAAGCAAAAACTATAAGAACTTGTATTGAATGATAAAATAATATGTTGTTCTGTATCTCTCTCTGGTTTCTCTCCTTCTCTTCGTTTACAAGGCTAAAAAGATGTATATATAATGCTTCAGAACTTGAAGGGCGGCTTGACCTAGGTCTTGGTTGAAGAATAGAAGTCGGCGTGAATTTGGGCTTGAAAATGCGCAAAACGGGCTTCGGAAATGAGCCGGGTCGATCGGGACATGTCGTGGTCGAGCGGGGCGGTCGACCGGTCGGTCGGGATGGCGTCTGGGTCGAGCGGGGCGGTCGAGCGTGCGTGGAATGGTGAAGAAAGGTTGGGTCGGACGGGAGCCTTGGAGTCCCTGTCCGACCGGCTTCGGTCGACCGGATGGTCGTCGTCATGAAGGAAGGCCGGGTCGGACGAGGGCCATGGAGTCCCTGTCCGACCGGCTTCGGTCGAGCGGCTTTGATGATGTCCGGTTTTCGGCTCCCTTGACACTCTTCACTAAAATGATCATATCTCCCATTCTACATGGCCAAATTGCATGATTCCAATTGCGTTGGAAAGCTAACTCACGTAGGCATCGCGGAAAACTGATTTTGGTGAAATCCATTGAGTAGAATGTTTTTGAGGCTCCTCCAAAGTTAATGATAGTGCATGAGGCTGCTTTGAGGACCTTTTCCTTTGTTTTGCTCCAAATTGCATCGTTTGACCTGAAATGACTCTTGGCACTATATATGCATAAAAACTACCTTTTAAAGCAAAAAGCCATGGTAAAACCATGCATAAAGTATAAAAAAATGATGTAAAAAGGGTGTAAAATTGAGGTATATCAACCTGCATAAGAATGGTTCAATGTTCTGTTTAATAAATGTTAAAGGGATGTGCTGATATGATTGAATGGTTTGATTGAGTGTGAAGTTTGATTGATCTTGTTAAGCAAGGCGAGGATTTTTAGAAGTAACTCTCACCATGATGCACTCTAGAATCTTGAACCTCGACATTGATCAAACCGTTTTTGCTGGCATGTTTTGGCTATATCAACTGTTTTCAACCTTCATCTCCTTCTTGTTATATTTGTTTGCTTGAGGGCAAGCAAAGGATAAGTTTGGGGGTGTTGATGCATTCATATTTCATACTCTTTTAGCATCATGTTTAGACCACTTTTTCATACTTTCATCCATCTTTAGTAGCATTTCTTTGCAATTTCTTATTAGTTTGCATACTTAATTGTTCTAGGAAGTGCATTGCATGCATTTGCATGTTTGGTGTCCTTGGCAGGTGTTTTGGAGCACTTTGGAGCGAAGTCATTGCATTGGAAGATAAGAGAGTCTGCCTTCACCGACCAGCTCGACCGAGCTAGGCAAGATGTATGCATCGACCAAGCAGCTCGACCCGAACCAAGAGAACGACCAGAAAAATTAGATCGATCAATCGACCAACCAAAGGGCGGAAGACGGGAGGATTCGGACGACCAAACGGGTGCGCTGAGGAGAATCCATCTCATAATGGGCGGCTAGCAATATTGCCCAGACACCATATCGTCAATCAAAGTTTTCAACGACGAGCCGACGCAGCGGTCAACTGGTACGAACTGATGTGTGGTCAGGTTTTACCGACTTTTTAAAATCCTGCAAGTGCACAAATCGTAGAAGTACGGGTTATCGAACACAAGGACTGGCTAAATTGAATACACTTTAAATCTATGGAGTTCGGATCAAGCTAGAATAAGATAAAGGATGATTGGTTGGTGGTCTAATAACTAAATACTAAAGCTAAGAAATCGAAGTTGTAAAGCAATGAGGGAAAAGCGTTAGGTCTCTAGGGGCTAATTCGCAGAGAAGCAAGCAATGATCAGTTCGATGATAGATATGAATCAATTTAGGGATGATGGGATGATAGATCCGTCTAGAACACAAAACACGAAAATAAGTCTTTCCACTTCCGTGGCTCTGACTCCTATGATAACTTATCTAATCGCTAAACTTTTGGTATGTCCTTAGATAGTTAATCTAGCATTAAATCGATCAAGTTCGGATACAGTTCACTAGGCTTAGTAAATCAACTTCCGCAGTCTAAGAAACCTAGCTTGTCAAAGATTAAGTCCGGCGAATGATACAGCACTTCCGTGGCTCAAATCAACCTAGGATCGGATTGCTAGATGCGCGGTAAAGCAATCAGCATTAATTAGTGAACAAAACAAGACAAAGACTCTAATGATATCCCTAACAGTTCATCGAAATCATAGATCAAGCAAACAACTCATTGAATTAGTAACCCTAGCAACCTAACAAGTGAATTACTCAGACATGATCAAAGTAACAATACAGAGAGATGAAGAAAGCATGATAATAGATAAAGGTTCAGAAATCTTCTCCAAATTGTAGGGAGGAGGAGAGATCTGATAGTAGGATTTTTACTAAACAATTACCCTAGCTACACTATCATATCGCTGCAGTGTAAGAAGGAGTCAATCCAAATCGGGTGTGAAGCTAATCAATCAGGATGCGATCAAGTCTAATTAAGTCAAGCCAATTCAAATAAGAGAATGTAATCTATCAACTTATGAAATGAACAAAGGTAAATGCAAGTTGATAATTATGAACCAAAAGCTAGAAAGAACAGAATGCAACAAGATAGAATATAAAAGATAAAAAGCTTAAGGAACAAACACAAGATGAGGAACAATTAAAGACAAAGGATCCTAAGGATTGGGTGTTATTGACTAATGAAACTCCATGACTAACACTAGGGTGTTCAACAAAACTCAAGCAGAGCTAGTCCCTCAGCTGCAAACTCGACAACTAGCTAATCCACTCTCGTGGCAGGAGCTATCGAGTTAGTATGCTTCCAGACCCACTCTCATGGCGAAATGCACACTAACAAGCATTAGGAAACAGTTTGCAAATGCTAAAGTGCAATCAAGGTATGATATGCAAATTTCTTGTAAAAGCTGGTTCAGGCATTTCATCAAACACCTTCTGGGTGCTGAAATGCCTAATTTCAAATTCCAATTAATCATAAAGGAATCAGCATTAAGCTCACTAATCAAGAAGGGAAATCAGAAATTCAAAGCTTAAACACCCTGGGTAATCATGGATTTTCACTAATCTAACCCAACCCTCAAGAACCCTAGATGACTACTCAGAAATCGCCATACAAAATACAAACCCAGAAATTGATAGAACTTGCATCATTAGAAAGAGGATTGAAAACTAAACAACTTTATTGAAGGAAATAGTTGCAAAATCTCAAAGACAAAGGAGCAATCTCAAAAAAAAAAAAAAAAGAACCCTAGAGGCGATTTTCAACTTAGTCAGAGTAAAAAGAAGATGTCTCACACAAATGACATCATTTGGCCTTTTATACTAGGTTTTAGAAAAAAGTAAAAATGGCACGTGCGTGCAAATACTACGTGTTTCTTGACGGACTTGATCGTGTTCGCGTAAAGGTGTCGCCTTTGACACCAACTCGATCACCGACTCGACGGGCTTGATCGTGTCCGCGTAAAGGTGTCGCCTTTGACACCAACTCGACATGCTGGTCGAGTCTGCATGTCGAGTCTGCACATACATCCTGCCTTCTTCTGGTTTCTGCGTCCCACTTCATTCCCGTTGATCAAGCTCCCATCTCCCACCTTTAAGGTCTCCTCTAAAGCCTCCAAAACACCTGAAAACAACCCCAAATGCAAGAATGCATGCAATGCCAATGCAAAACCTATCAAGTGTGAAAAGCAGATGCTTATGGAGCCAAATGGTAAAGATGTGATGGTAAATGTATGCAAAAGGAATGAATTAAGAATGCTAAAACAATGAAAATACAAGTACATCAACACCCCCAAACTTGTCTTTTGCTTGCCCTCAAGCAAACAAATAAGAGCAAAGAAAGGGATGAGGTTTAAAAACGAGTTGATACAGCCAAAAACAACAAGCAAAAACGATTTGATATATGTCCAAGTTTACGGTTCTAAAATGCAGCAAGGTGAGAGTTATTTCTTTAAAAATCTTTATCATGCTTAACAAGATCAATCCAACTTCACAGTCACTCAAACAATGCATTCTTATCAGCAAAATCCCTTTAACATTTATTATGGTGAACAATGAATCATAAACATGCAAATTAGCAACTCATTTGGTTCAAGGTAAAGGCCAAGAGAAGAAGAAGGTTTCTTAAAGTTATAAAACGGTTTAAAGAACAGGGATCTCTCAAGAAAATGGCTATGCTTTGGCAGAAGGCTAAGAGTTATAACCCAGGAGGATGCAAGAGCAGAACCTCTAACTACCTAGCTCTGACTCGACAGCGTCAGTACCCGAACCCCAGAAAAACCAAGAACGACTCCTAACTACCAAATAGGCCTTGCGCCTTTAGACTCAGAGGAGCACTTGCTCTTTTCTTCTTTTTCTTTTGTGAACTAGCCAAGGGAGAGGTGATCTTATGGTAACATCTAGCGGTTTGGGAAACCTAACACTTAGGGAACTCCTTTCTTTCTTTTAAACAGCTGAGGCAATTGCCTTCTTTTCTTTTAACTTAGAACCCCCTTTTTCTTTTCTTTCTTAAAACTATTCCAAAACCTTTACTAGACCCTTTTGAAACACAAAACAACTCCCTGGCCTTAATCAAAACACCTTTCTTTTCCCACTTTCTGAAAATGAAACCATAGCGCTCAAGATATCACCCCCAAACTTAGCCTGAAAACAAACCCAAAATCGAACTAGATACCTAGACATCCTACTCTTGCCGGTTTAAACTCAACACGTTCTGCTAAGCATAATCGAAACAAGGCCTCACAAGCACACACAAGAGTAATGGGGGTTTGAACGAAAAGGCTAAAGTGTTCAGGGTGCGGGAAAGAAAACTACCTGGACAAACAATGAGGATAAACAAATGGGAAAAGATTGTCCAGATATGTATGCTATCCATGAGTTGCTTTCAATGCATGCAATGATATTTAAAAGTCAAGATTAAGGTTCAGATAAACAGGGATAAGCTTCAATTCGCAGCAGTGATCAAGTGAGATGTGCATGTCATGATGTGATCAAGTTAAACACGGTTTCGTTTTAAATGCTTCGTTCTCGCCCTAATGCATCAGAGAATCAGAAACCAAGGCACAAATCATATAGCATGAGACTGTTATTTTACAAGGCTGTATCAACAATGCAGCATGATTGTGAATCTATGTGATGCAATGGAAACTTAATCTAACAAATATGAATGCAACTACATGAATATTTTTGGATTTTTCGAAAAATTTTCAAATTTTTATGTGTTTTTCTATGCCTTACATGATGCAAAAATTTGAGATAAGAAAACAGAACACAAGGTCAAATACATCTCAACCCCTCCCCCAAACTTGAATTACACAGTCCCTTGTGTAACAAAAGAAAGGAGAAGGGTTCAAGAATCAAAAACCAAGAAAACACAAATGAAATGGTATATACAATGGAGATGGAGTTGTTACCTCAAGGATGGGAGAAAAAGGAATCGACAGACTCCTCCATGCTCTTGCGTGTGTAAGCGGGAAGGGAATGCTGTTCGAGCTCGTTGATCGGACTGTCTCCCTCGTCAGCGTCTGACTCGATGTGAGGTTCCTCTCTGGAGGTCGAACCTGGCAGAACCAATGTTGCAAACCGCACAGCTCTCCTCTTGAATTCTCTCGGCTCAAATGAAGACGATCTCGGTGGATCAATCGGGAAGTTACGCCTAGCTTCAAGCACAAGGGAGCGGCTTCTCTCCATGACCATAGGCTCTGTTCCTACATCCCTTGTAGCCTTGCGTGATGAACCGTTCACTTTGCGCTGAAGTTCTTTAATCTGGTCCTTCATCTCGCTGACCGTGCTCTTCAAAGATTTGATTACCTTGCTCTGATACTTATTCCACCGTTTGAGAAGACCGATATTCGTGTGAGCAGCCTTTACAGCAACACCTTGCCTTGGTGCAGTGTAATCCTCAAAATCAAACTCGTCGGAGTTGGTAGCGTCGTCTTCATCAGGCGCGCTGGTCTGAGGCTGCGGTGTCTGCACGTATGAAGCGCCATAGACTAACTCAAGTGGTGGGCAGAAGTTAACGTTCCCCCCTTGTCTCACCGTAGTGTATTCCACACATGGCAACGGCAGCAACATCTCCGTGTCAGTCAAGGGATGGTGAAATTTGTAGACAAAGCGCCCATCAATCTTCTTGTTGTCCAGGAAACCGGCCTTGGTAAGATACGAGATGTCAATCCACCTCGGTTTGTGCTCTTCTCCCATCAGATCGATCCCATAAGCTACTAGAATAGGAGTCACCAACCCCCCAATACTGAGCTCTCCTTGAACCTTCTTCTTGAACATTTGTGCTGCCCAATTTCTGTAGTAGAGGAACTGGTCAAGCAGAGCCACTGTTAAACCTGTATCAGAAGTATCCCCTTGTAGTGCCACTCCCTCAGAGGTGAAGTCTATAACATGTCCGAGTGCTATATCCAGAAACTGAAGCTCCCCCTCATTGATGTTTCCCGTAACCTTTCTAGCGAAAAAGGTGTTAGCGATAGACTTGTGGAGGTACCGGATCACAGGACTTCTGATTTTAGCACTCTTGGAACTCCTAGAAGCATACTCTTCCTTGTCACCGATAGTCTTCCAGAGAGATAATAGCTCATTCTTCTCAACTTCCCTGCAGCGACCTTCCCCACTTGGGAATCCATAAAGAACATCAAGCTGGTTAGTTGTGAGGGAGTACTCTTCGCCGTTCACTTCGAAAGTGAGATAACCCAGACCGCCATCTGATTCAACCTCAGGCTCATCCTCATAGAAATGCAGTTCAAACGAGCTAAGGAACTGGCAGGTTTCCTCCTGAAAGGCACCGCAGCGCTGGCTCATCATTGTGGAAAGTCCGCACATTTCCATGAGGTACTCGACGTCTCTCTTGATCCCCAGCTCACGCAGCGTATCTTGGTGAGGATACCTTGTGCCTGTAAACCGCATCCATCTCAGAATCTTCAACATCTGTTTCTGATTTGGTCGCAGAGGTGGGGTTCTGGTGTTTCTGATTTGGTTGCACTATCTCTATCTCGCAGTCATTGCTCTCAAGACCCTCTGCGTCATTCTCATAGCTCTGTTCTCGGTCTGCCTCTTGATTAACTTCCTCGTTCTGGCATTGTTCATCCTCTAATTGCTCAACAGAGTCCCCGCTGTCGCTCTCTGTTTCAATCGTTTCGACATGTTGCTTTCCGCGTCTGATGTCCTCCTTCTTGCTATTGCCCGTTGTTCGTGTGATTCGCCTACATACTTGCTCTGTTGTAGGGCGCGGTGGTTTTCGCAACCTGAAAGCAAATACAGAGGAAGATATCAGCCAATTATCCACACACTCGACGCTCAAACTCGGTACGCAAATCGAGTTTAGAAAGTATTGAGCTTTTGAATAGCTAACTCGACTTGGTTATCAAGCGGGAGTCATCGAGTTAGTACCAAAACAGAGCAATTTCAGAGAGTCAAAAATTTTTATCCAAGAAAAACGATTGTTAAGCCGAAACAGAGCAGAAGTGACGGGTTTGAAAATCGAAAACAAGAGTTATACTACTCAATCGAGCGATTAGACAAAAAACGTTCAGCAGACTCGATCGCTTCTACATACTTCAATGCTAGCGCCAGTGATCAAAACAGAGAATAGGATGAGTTTTGCACATACAAGCTCAGGCCTAACCCAGAAACTCAAACAATGATTTCTGAACAGTGGAGATAAACATAACCCAGAAACTCAAACAATGCATGCGATTGAGAAACAAAAGTCAAGAAAATTCAGAGCAAATCCGAGGCATAATCGAACTCAAACCCGCGATTCAACAAGCAGACAAGCATAATCGACCAAAACAAACTCAAAATTTCAAGTAAAAAGCTTGCAATTTCGATTTCCAGGGGTGAAATTAAAGGTCTTACTTGGCTCTAGTCAACATTCGCTCAAAACGGTTCATGGTATCACGATTTTGCAAGGGAAAAGAGTGGAATCGATCGAGTTAAGAAGGTGAGCGAGAGTGATCGAATTTGAGAGAAGATGAGGGAGCTATCGAGTTGGAAAGAAGAAAAGGAAATTTTCGATATGAACAAGGTGGGTAGAGGGGGAGAGAGACGATGTGCAAAGGGGAAAGTAGAAAATAAAATAAAAGGAGTGAGGATAAACTATGGGTGGTGGTAAATTTATCAAGGAGTTTAAAATAAAAGGGTAAAAAGAAAACACAAGGGTGGCGATTTCAACAAAGAAAAAGGGGAGGCAAAAGCTGATGGGATTCTGAACAGGGAACAGTGAAAAGGTGAATAGAGCAGGTTTTGATAAGTCCCACGCGCCCAAAGAGAGAGTGGAGCTCACACATTATTCAAAATTTGAATTTCAGATAAAACCTGGTTTACCAACTCGACGGTGTTCGTCGAGTTTGTACGTCGTGTCTGCTCATGATCACTTTCCAAAATTCTGTCTGCTGATCACATCATGCTCAAACCCTTTTACCTGCCATAATAACACTAAAAAGCAAAGCCAAACATAATTGAAAGACTATATACAGAGATAAACATGGGAATTCCTCCCAAGTGAGCTTGTTTTAGGTCTCTAAGCTTGACCGCTTTACCGTTCAGGTTTGGGGAGGTTCATAGAGAGGAATTGAGACCCCCTCTGGTATGGTCTGATCAGCCATGTAGCGTTTAACCCTCTGACCATTCACAGTGAATTCAACCCCATCGTTTCTGACTAACGTTACAGCTCCATAGGGCAAAACGTCCTTTATCTTGAAAGGTCCTGACCATCTTGATTTCAGCTTCCCTGGGAATAACTTCAGCCTTGAGTTGAAGAGTAACACGTCATCACCGGATTTGAGTTCCTTTCGTAGGATCGTCTTATCATGAAAGGCTTTTGTTCTCTCCTTATAGATCCTTGAGTTCTCAAAAGCATCAAGTCTGATCTCTTCTAACTCGTGCAAGTCGGTTACCCTTTTCTCCTGCGCTGTCTTCAGATCAAAGTTCAGAAGCTTAGTAGCCCAAACCGCCTTGTACTCAATTTCCACCGGCAGATGGCAAGCTTTCCCGTAAAGCAGCTGGAAAGGTGTCCGTCCTATAGGAGTCTTGTAGGCGGTCCTGTAAGCCCAGAGAGTTTCATCTAACTTAACTGCCCAATCTCTCCTTGATATCCCTACAACCTTATTCAAGATAGCCTTAATTTTCTTGTTGGAGACTTCAACCTGTCCACTAGTTTGTGGATGATAAGGTGTGGCTACTTTGTGTTTAACCCCATGTTTCTTGAGAAGACTCTCAAACACCTTATTGATAAAGTGGGATCCACCATCACTTATCACCACTCTTGGCACTCCAAATCTGGGAAAAATGATGTTTTTGAAGAGCTTGATCACAGGCTTGTGATCGTTGGTGACGCACGCTATAGCTTCTACCCATTTCGACACATAATCAACAGCTACCAAGATATAACTGTTTCCATGAGAAGCTGGGTTAAAAGGTCCCATAAAATCAATACCCCAGACATCAAAAACCTCAACCTCTAAGATGGGATTCTGAGGCATTTCATTTCTCTTGCTGATGTTCCCAGCCCTTTGGCATGGATCGCACTTAGATATGAAAGATTGAGCATCCTTGAAGATGCTTGGCCACCACAAACCTGCCTGAAGTATCTTCTGAACTGTTTTGAAGGTTGCAAAGTGTCCCCCATAAGCAGAACCATGGCAATGCTCAAGAACTCCGTTAACCTCCTGTTCAGCTATGCATCTCCTGAAAAGGCCATCAGAACCTCTCTTGTATAGGTAAGGCTCATCCCAAAAGTAGTGTGAAGCTTCCCGGAAGAGTTTCTTCTTCTTGTAAGGATCCAGATCCTTTGGCACATCTCCACATACTAAGTAATTCACCATATCTGTGTACCAGGGCAGATTCTCATCTTGCAGGGCGCTGACTTCATCGAGTTTGACCTTGGCTTCGTAGCCTCTGCGTAGAATCTCGATTGCCATAAGCTGTTCTTCTGGCATTGAATCGTTGATTGGTATGGCATCCTCTATCCTCATCCTGGACAAGTGATCTGCCACCCCATTCTCGATCCCGGGCTTATCAACAATCTCCATATCAAACTCCTGAAGCAGCAAAATCCATCTGAGTAATCTGGGCTTGGTATCTTTCTTTGCAAGGATGTGCCTAAGAGCTGCGTGATCAGTGTATACAATGACCTTCGAACCCACCAAATAACTCCTGAACTTCTCAAATGCGAAAACTACAGCTAGGAGTTCCTTTTCGGTGGTAGCATATTTCACCTGAGCGTCATCCAACGTCCGACTAGCGTAGTAAATGACGTTCAGCCGTTTATCAATTTTCTGACCAAGTATTGCGCCCACGGCATAATCACTAGCGTCGCACATTATCTCGAAGGGATAATCCCAGTTCGGTGCTTGCACGATTGGAGCAGTGACAAGAGCTTCTTTGATCAGGTTAAAAGCTTTTAGGCAGTCTTCATCAAACAAGAACTCGGTCTCCTTGCACAACAGACGCGTCAGGGGTCGAGCTATCTTCGAGAAGTCCTTGATGAACCTTCTGTAAAACCCAGCGTGTCCTAAGAAACTCCTTATATCCCTGACTGACTTTGGGGGTGCTAGCTGAACCATAACCTCAATCTTAGCTTGATCCACTTCTATCCCTTTCTCTGATATCAAGTGTCCCAACACTATACCCTTTTGTACCATGAAATGGCATTTCTCCCAGTTGAGAACGAGGCTGGTCTCTTCGCATCGCTTAAGAACCCTGCGCAAATTTGACAAACAAGAAACAAAAGAGCCACCATATACAGAGAAATCATCCATGAATACTTCTACAGTGTCCTCAATCAAGTCAGAGAATATAGAGGTCATGCATCTTTGAAATGTGGCAGGGGCGTTACAAAGGCCAAATGGCATGCGCCTATATGCAAATGTGCCGTAAGGACAAGTAAACGTTGTCTTCTCCTGATCGTTAGGATGAATGGGGATCTGGAAAAAGCCACTATACCTATCTAGAAAACAATAGTAAGGATGGTTTGCAAGACGTTCTAGCATTTGGTCAATAAAAGGAAGCGGAAAATGATCTTTGCGGGATGCTGCATTTAACTTCCTATAGTCTATGCACATCCTATGTCCTGTAATAGTCCTAGTAGGGATGAGTTCATCTTTATCATTCTTAATCACAGTAATCCCCCCTTTCTTTGGGACGCAATGAACAGGAGATATCCAAGTGCTGTCACTAATAGGATAGATAATCCCAGCATCTAGCAACTTAAGTATCTCCTTCTTCACTACTTCCTTCAGATTGGGGTTAAGCCTCCTCTGAGGTTCAATGCTAGACTTAGTCTCATCATCTAAATGAATGCGATGCATGCACAGATCAGGTGAAATTCCTTTAATGTCATCCAGAGAATACCCTATAGCCTTCCTAAACTTTTTCAATTCAGTCAAGAGTGAATGCAATTCATCAGGGCTAAGGGATGCATTTACAATGACAGGATATGTGGAATTTAGACCTTGAAATGCGTACTTGAGTCCTTGTGGCAGAGGTTTAAGGTCCACCTTTGGGGCCTTTAGCTCAGACCAATCATCAGATTCCGGAACGTTCAACTCGATAGCCTTATCTAAATCCTTGATCGAACTCGCACTTCTCTGGCTGGAAAAGACTAACTCGACGGTGTTCGTCGATCCTGACGTAGTGTCTGACCCGTCACTGTTTCCTGGAGTCGTGCCGTTCACTGTAAATAACTCAGAGTCTGACAATCCCAATTCCTCAAAAGGTTTCGGATCAGCTATTTCCCTATGTGAGTCTAGCAATTTCACATAGTTCAAACTCTCCTCATGTAGGAACCCAGATTCTTCATCCTTAGTCAAAGCTATTTGAAGGTGATCTGTTAAAGCTAGCTCCTCTAGCAACTCATCAGCAAGCTGGTCCATTTCCTCTATGTAGAAGATCTGACCCTCGATTGTCGGTTTTCTCATGGCGTCTTTAATGTCGAATTTCATGGTGAAATCCTTACCCAGATTCAGGTCGATCTTCCCCTTTCTGACATCAATCACCGCACCAGCCGTGGCTAAGAACGGTCTTCCCAGAATCAACGGGTCTTTCGGTTCTTCGTCCATCTCGAGCACTATGAAGTCTGTCGGTACCTCTACATTGCCTATCCTGATAGGTAAGTCTTCTAACAGCCCAGTTGGTAACCTCACCGATCTGTCTGCTAGAACCAGAGAGATTTTACACGGTTTGAACTTATCAAATCCCAGACTCTTAGCAACAGAAAGCGGCATCAGACTGACTGACGCTCCCAGATCACACAAACAGTTGTTAAAAGCCAGGGGTCCCAATGAACATGGTAGGGTGAAACTACCAGGATCTCCAAGCTTCTTTTGTATCACCTTTCTCTGAATAATCGCACTACACTCATGCGACAAGACCACCATCCCCTGTAGCTCCTTCGTTCGTTCCATTACCGCATCCTTCAGAAATTTCTGGTAGGGAGGCACTAACATGAAAGCATCAATGATAGGCATTCGCACCTCTATCTCTTTCATTTGCTTGTCGAATATCGCCTTATACTTCTCAACCAGCTGCTTCTTGAACCTGCCTGGGAAAGGAAGCGGCGGTTTGTAAGGGCGTGGGACAAATAGTGCCTCCTTCGGTTTGGGTTCAACTAGTTTGGTCAGACATGGCGGACTAACTCGATCAACTGGTCGAGTCTGCACATCGAGCTCGACTTCGGGGTGATTTTCCTGAGTCAAATCTTCAATAGAATCCTCCCCTTCCTGATCCTCAATGTCCCCATTGACTTTCTGGTCACTGGACCGTTCTGGTAGCTCTTTCCCACTCCTTAAAGTGATAGCATGGGCATACTCCTTTGGGTTTTGTACAGCTTTTCCAGGGAGCTGTCCTGGTTTTGCAGAGGAGCTAGATGCGACATTGCTCTCGAGAACCTGAATCCTAGTGTTCAAAGTCTCAAACTTGTTATTCATGTCTGCCATTTTCTTACTCATTTCCATGGCTCCATTTGCCTGTCCCTGTAGCAGCTGCTGTAGCATTGCTTTCATGTCTGGTTCCTGAGGCTGTGGCGCCTGTACCTGCGGAGGAGCAAACCCTGGTGGTGCTCCCTGATACTGTCTAGGTGGATACCCGCCCTGTTGGCTCACAAACTGCCCTCGCGGAACGAACACTTGCTGCTGCTGTGGTTGTGCCGGCTGCTGCGTAGACTGACTCTGCGGTGCTTGCGGAGGATAGACCTGATCTTGGGGATTTGCGACATTCGTACTTCGGTAGGACAGATTCGGGTTGGCTTTGTACGTGTAGTAGCCTTTGTTGTAGCCACCCTGGTTGTTCTGCACATAACTCACTTCCTCAACCTGCTGATCAACCTCCCCTTCCGGGACCTGCACATACTCGTCCTCAGAAACAAAATGGACGTGCTTCATTGTGGATTGAGCTTGCAGTAGCTTATCCAACTTTTCATTCAAGCCCTTCACCTCCTTTTTCAATTTGTCATCAGACTCGACAGAGCTGCGGTTCGTGCGGTCGTACTCCTCGTTATAATTCCCATCTGACCTAGCCAAGTTCTCCACAAGCTGCCAGCCTTCCTCAACGTCCTGGCTCAGGAAATCCCCGTTGCTCGCGGTATCGAGCATCTGCCTGTACCTCGGGAGAACACCTCTATACATAGTGCTGAGCAGGGATTCGTTACTGAAACCGTGGTGTGGGCATTGACCCGTATAGCACTTAAAACGTTCCCAAGCCTCAGAAAACGTCTCACCGTTCTTCTGGTGAAAGCTCGAGATGTCGCTACGGAGCTTAGCTGTCCTTCCCGTGGAGAAAAACTTTGCGAGGAACGCCTTCTTGCAGTCATTCCAGGTTGTGATAGAGTTGTGGGGCAAGTTTTTCTCCCACTGGTGGGCCTTCTCCCCAAGTGATAGAGGGAAGAGGCGCAACTTGATGGCGTCCTCAGAAACACCGTTAACCCGAGACAGGTTGCAAAGCCGGTCGAACTCGTCGAGGTGGTCTATAGGATCTTCGCAGGGCAGACCATGGAACATCTTATTTTGCACCAGATTGATCATTCCGAGCTTGATCTCGAAATTGTTGTTCTGCACTGGTGGTGGAACAATCCCCTGCCTCTGCGTATGTGCGTTTGGAGCATCACCCGCTCCAATGGGTCTAACTGCCGGAGCGTTGCCATTACCCTGAGGGTTGTCCATGGCGTCAACACACTGCTCAGCCTCTGCCTGGTGATTCTGATTCTCCTCTCTTGCCTGGTCAACAGAAACCCGAGACACTCTGTTCAGTCGGTTGATGTTGTCTAAGTAGCTGATCAAGTTGCCACTGCCCTTTGATCTCGTTTGCATACAACCAACGTACTAACTCGATGGTGTTCGTCGAGTCTGCACGTAGAGTCTGTCGTGTTCGGTACCTGCAATGACAAAGACAGAGAGAATAGGCAAAATCAGGAACTGTGTAACTCGGAAACGAACTTGATCTTAAGTAACTTGAAATCCTAAATGTAGCAAACAAACACCCAATTGGCAACGGCGCCAAATTGATAGTAGGATTTTTACTAAACAATTACCCTAGCTACACTATCATATCGCTGCAGTGTAAGAAGGAGTCAATCCAAATCGGGTGTGAAGCTAATCAATCAGGATGCGATCAAGTCTAATTAAGTCAAGCCAATTCAAATAAGAGAATGTAATCTATCAACTTATGAAATGAACAAAGGTAAATGCAAGTTGATAATTATGAACCAAAAGCTAGAAAGAACAGAATGCAACAAGATAGAATATAAAAGATAAAAAGCTTAAGGAACAAACACAAGATGAGGAACAATTAAAGACAAAGGATCCTAAGGATTGGGTGTTATTGACTAATGAAACTCCATGACTAACACTAGGGTGTTCAACAAAACTCAAGCAGAGCTAGTCCCTCAGCTGCAAACTCGACAACTAGCTAATCCACTCTCGTGGCAGGAGCTATCGAGTTAGTATGCTTCCAGACCCACTCTCATGGCGAAATGCACACTAACAAGCATTAGGAAACAGTTTGCAAATGCTAAAGTGCAATCAAGGCAACTAGTATCCTAGGTATGATATGCAAATTTCTTGTAAAAGCTGGTTCAGGCATTTCATCAAACACCTTCTGGGTGCTGAAATGCCTAATTTCAAATTCCAATTAATCATAAAGGAATCAGCATTAAGCTCACTAATCAAGAAGGGAAATCAGAAATTCAAAGCTTAAACACCCTGGGTAATCATGGATTTTCACTAATCTAACCCAACCCTCAAGAACCCTAGATGACTACTCAGAAATCGCCATACAAAATACAAACCCAGAAATTGATAGAACTTGCATCATTAGAAAGAGGATTGAAAACTAAACAACTTTATTGAAGGAAATAGTTGCAAAATCTCAAAGACAAAGGAGCAATCTCAAAAAAAAAAAAAAAAAAAAGAACCCTAGAGGCGATTTTCAACTTAGTCAGAGTAAAAAGAAGATGTCTCACACAAATGACATCATTTGGCCTTTTATACTAGGTTTTAGAAAAAAGTAAAAATGGCACGTGCGTGCAAACACTACGTGTTTCTTGACGGACTTGATCGTGTTCGCGTAAAGGTGTCGCCTTGACACCAACTCGATCACCGACTCGACGGGCTTGATCGTGTCCGCGTAAAGGTGTCGCCTTTGACACCAACTCGACATGCTGGTCGAGTCTGCATGTCGAGTCTGCACATACATCCTGCCTTCTTCTGGTTTCTGCGTCCCACTTCATTCCCGTTGATCAAGCTCCCATCTCCCACCTTCAAGGTCTCCTCTAAAGCCTCCAAAACACCTGAAAACAACCCCAAATGCAAGAATGCATGCAATGCCAATGCAAAACCTATCAAGTGTGAAAAGCAGATGCTTATGGAGCCAAATGGTAAAGATGTGATGGTAAATGTATGCAAAAGGAATGAATTAAGAATGCTAAAACAATGAAAATACAAGTACATCAAGATCCTCTCCTTGAAATCTCTAGAACAAAAGTAGATCTATAAAACTGAAATACAATGCGGCTCTATGGTTCTCTTCTTTCTAAAGAGGCTAAAAAGGTGTATTTATAGTGCTAGGTCTTCCAGGGGTCGAGATTAGGTAAACAGGCCGAGTGAATCGTGAAAACGTGCAAAACGGGCCTTAGTCGGCTAAGGCGGGTCGAGCGGGACGGCGGTGGTCGAGCGGGGCGGTCGACCGGTCGGTCAGGACGGTGACCGGGTCGAGCGGGGCGGTCGACCGGTCGGTCGGGATGATGGTCGGGTCGAGCTGGCGCGCACGGGATGGTGAAAAGAGGTCGGGTCGGACGAGGGCCATGGAGTCCCTGTCAGACCGGCTCGGTCGACCGGATGGTCGTCGTCTTGAATGAAGGTCGGGTCGGACGGGAGCCTTGGAGGCCCTGTCCGACCGGCTCGGTCGACCGGTGTCCTTGTGCAGTTAAGGACGGTCGGGTCGGACGGGAGCCTTGGAGGCCCTGTCCGAACGGTTCGGTCGAGCGGTTGGTGTAGACGTCCGGTTTTCAGCTGATTTGACACTCTTCGCTAAAACAATAATATCTCCCATTCTACGTGGTCAAATTGCATTATTCAATTTGCGTTGGAAAGCTAACTCATGTAAGCATCGCGGAGCACTGGTTTTTATGAAATCCGTTGAGTAGAATGTTTTGGGGGCTCTTTCAAAGTTGATGCTGTGTTGTGGAGCGGCGTAAAGTCCAAATCTTGTGGTTTTGCTCCAAAATGCATCTTTCGACCTGTTTAGACTCTTAGTACTATAAATCCACAAAAACTACCTTTTTAGATCGAAAAGCCTTTAAAAACCTTATAAAAAGCGTAGTAAAACCATATAAAAAGGGTACAAAATAGAGGTATATCAACTCCCCCAGACTTAGATCTTTGCTTGTCCTCAAGCAAATAGAATCCAAATCAGAGAAAGAGGTTTGAAAACGTAGAAACTCCTTATCCTTTTGAGAAACTTGTGGCGGCTTCCTCTCCTGTATTCCACTAAAAACATAACAAATGTTAGATTAGCTTCACATAATGCTCGGCAAGCTTAGCGAACCATACCAAAGTCAACTATTCTCATCCAGCATTCCAGACTTTCCACTGTTAACTCCTTGCATAAATTTAAAACGTGCGGTCTTTATCAAGGGAATATCGATCATTAAGCACTTGTTCTTACCCACTTGAGTCTCTCCAGGATAGTCCTTTTTGAAGCTTTTGAGTTATTTTCCTCTCTCTTTTCTTTTGAAGGATCGATCTCTCCCTACTTTTCTAGGGTATCATTTTATTTTTCAATCGATCCTTCTTCCCTTTCTTTTTCTTTTGGGGAATAACATAGGATAGGCTTTTGCTTTTTCCTTGTTTTTGGTAGGTCTCCATAAGACAAGAAGGTGCAGACGTATGCATTCCTCTTGCTTACACGTTTTCCTTGTGCATAAAAGCTTTTGATTTTTATTTTTCTGAGAGAGAGGAGAACTGCACTTTGTATTGGACACACCCTTTTGAGATCAAGCGAGGAACGAATCATATGTATGCCAAGTCCCTTGACAAGAAAAACTAGATTGATTAGGGTAGAGTTAACGTTAGAATGTCCGGGTACCTTAGAAATGTCACCAAGTCAGTAGGTCGATCCACCGTTAGAGGTTCTGTTAGGCTTATGTCTGCGACTGAAGTCCGCTCTAGGGTCATAGATTGTTAGCACAACACCGGAGAATCATAGAGATAAATCATAATTTCCAACTAAGGTTTTGACTCAATAAAACATGAAAACATAAGAAAATGAAAAATATAAGAAAAGAAAAAGATTACATTAGTAAAGGATAAAACTCCCCCCAGACTTAACTTGCATCGTCCCGGTGAAAGCAAATCAAATTAAGGGTGAGAGGAAACAGACTCAATAAATAAAGATAAAAAGAAATTTATTAAAATAAGATAATGATAGAAAATGGAGTTAGGTGTCCATTGCACCGGATACCGAGTGAAGTGTGGGTGCCTAGGTGGAGGTGGGTGGGCTGGTCGCGTTCTCCTCTTCGTCGGTAGAGTCTTCATCAGAGCCAAGTGTAGAGGTGAGTGAGAACTCTCCAAGGTCTGGCTCATGGGTTGATGTGGAAGGGCGGAAAAGGCGATCGGGAGCGATGTGGCGAACAACACGGATGAGGCGCGAGATGAAGCGGGATTGGCAATGGACGGTTCTCTCCAGATGGCCAAGGCGGTCTAAAGCCTGGTTGGCAGCTTGGCTGGCTGTCATGACGTTGATGTTCCGAACGGGGCGCCTTGCCCTCATGGTCCTCTGCGTGAGATAGTAAGTGTTAATCTGGTAGCGCGGCGAGTCAGGGGTTTCAATGAAGTACTTTTCTGGTGATGGTGAGAATGTAACAGCGCCGGAGCTGAGGAGTGGGAGGTCGTCACAAGGCAGTTGCACAAGCGCGGTGTCAGACGTTCCAATGGGGCATACATAGCAAAACTGAGTTGGGTTCTTGGTCCAGCCATTTAGGAAACGAATATGTTGAAGGGCTGTGAGGTCTAAAGGAGCGGCGTTGTTACTGGGCTGGTAATGTGAGATGTCAATCTTGCAATGGTTGACAATTGCTGTGATAAGTCGCCCAAAACGCACAATAACCTTCTTGTTGTCGGTGTGCCGTGCCAAAAGCTTCACATTGACAAGTGTTTTTGCAAACAAAAGGCCAGGGTTTGCATTGTATTTGTAGCGGAAGAAGGGCGTTGTCAGGATGTAGAACCCGTCTGCTGTGACTTTGCTGGTTTCCGGTTTGCACTGTAGAGTGGTGGTGATGAGGCGGTGCACATAGCGGATTGCCGGATGAGAGATTCGTGAAACCTTTAATCGGGAAGCGAGGAACGGTTCATCAGCGAAGTGGGTCCAGTTGGAGAAATCATCATCACGAGTGAGGTGGTTCTCCTTGAAGTCATGAGAGGTCTCATTGGCGAAACCAAAGAGCTTGCAAATGGTGGCAATGGATATCCGACCACTTTGATCGCCAATCTTGAAGAAAAGTATCCCATTGCCGGCGGGTTGGTCATCATTGTTGTTGGGGAAGGCTAGAGTGACGGTGGAGAGGAAGTCTCGTGTAAGTTCAGTGTACTCCTTGCAATCTATCTTGAAAAACTTGCGCATTCCTAGCTTCTTTAGGTACCATATGACATCACTCCTGATGTTTAGGAGATCAAGAGTGTGATTATCCATTGTCACACATGGTTCAATGATGACTCTTTCCATTGCCGTTCCATACTCTCCATTGCATTGAATAGGATGGTTGATAAACTTGACAAGGGGTTGATTATCGGAATCACTTGAATGCTCCTCGATTTCCTTGCCTTTTTCGTTGGTTTTGATTGCTGATTTCGATGTGGTTGCTCGTTCCGTGAGGCTTGGGTTTGCATTAAGCTTGATTTGTTTTCTTGGTGGCTCTAAAGCGACATCCTTCTTCCTTATTGCCTCAGTTAGCTTTGTTCTTGCCATGGTACCTACAAAAACAAATTATCACCAAGAGACATGAGTTTGTGTTCTTAAAGTTTGTTGGAAGGAAGGAGTAGGGGATAAGTATAATATCAACTCAAATCAAGCCTCATAAAACCAATCAAGTGAACAATCATCTTTCAAGGTTCAAAATCCTAGCTATTTTCAGATTTACTGTTCATGCTATGATATAACCCAAAATTTCGAAATTCATAAGCTAATCATGCTATAATAAAGTTATAAATCACAAATCCTAAAGATATTCTAGGTGTTTAAGCAATGAATACCCTAATTTCATTATTGAATCAAAAGTTGTGAATACCCAAAATAAGTTTTATGAAAAACTAGTCAAAAATTGAAATTAGAATGTTATATTCTCTAAACCACATTGATTTAACACAAATAATCTTAAGACAAGTCTATTAGGAGCAAAAATTGCAAGTCTAAACAAAAGCTTAGTCAAGAAACTCCCTCATATGTTTGGATTGTGTAAAATCATAGATATTGGGTTGTAGAGATCATACCTTGTGTTGGAAAAAGAGATTGGGGATTGGGAGAGCTAAAATCGAAATCCAATTGAAGAAATACCAAAGTTTTAAAGAAATTTTTTTATGAAGGTCTTTCAATGGAGGTTAGGGTTTTCAAAAAGCTTTTCTTTGGAGAAGAGAATGAAAAGTGGTGTTTTCAATCTCAAAATCTCTTTAAATCCTTCCTAAAATCGATTTTGGTTTAGAAAAATCGGTTTGGTTTGGTTAAAACCGGTTCAATTTAAGTGGGAAGGAGAAAAAGAAGCTTATCTTGATTTTGGGTGGATGGTTTTTTTTTTTTTGTTGGGTCGATTGGTTCGGTCGACCCGGAGTGTTTTGGTCGACCGGTCGACTGAACCTCTTGGAGTCCCTGCCCGAACGTGTTTGGTCGACCCAAACGGCTTGGCGGCTCCCCTTCTATGTTCCTCTTGCACCATTGTGATATCCATTCTATCCTATCCTGCTAAAAGAAATCAAAGAAAACAAAGGAAAACTAAAACTAAAAACTGAAATTTAAAGGTGTTACCTTCTGGGTTGCCTCCCTTACAGCGCTTGTTTAAGGTCTTTAGCTTGACCGTAATGCTCTTTAGGATTTAAGAGAGGGTAGTGATCAATGGAACTTTTTGTCCATCAAGATCTTTCTTCTTGGGATTTATATCGGGAGGATGATTCACGGCGGGATAGACAATCTCTCCATGCTTGTCCCGGGGCACTTCAGCCATAGGAAAAAGTTTCATAGTGTTAGCAAACTTTTCCTTGAATTCTTCCAAAGTTTCATCATTCAGCTTTTCCTGGAGGAGAATCCTAACTTTTGCAAATCCTTTAGTTTGCTTAACCTTCTTAATGGTCTCTATCCCGGTCTTTTCCTTGATCGGCCCTTTTGGTGGATGTTTAGGTGATGCCGTAGTCTTACTTCTTGCTGTCGGGGCAAGTTGCTTGGGCTGGTAAGATGCCGTAGTCTTACTTCCTGCTGTCGGGGCAAGTTGCTTGGGCTGGTAAGATGTCGTAGTCTTACTTCTTGCTGCTGGGGCAAGTTGCTTGGGCTGGTAGGCGAGGTCTTTGCTGGGCAAGCTGGACAGGATTTTCTCTTCTTATGGAGGCTTGGGGATAATCTTATTCTCTTGCACCATATCAACTGATGGGTTCTTTGTTGAACACATGGGGAAAAACATCTCTTTATTCACCTTGTTGAATGAGATCCTCCGGTTGGAAAAATCGAAAATGGCTCCAACGGTTGATAGAAAAGGGGTGCCAAGGATGATGGGTCTATGGCTACTTTCTCTCATTTCCACTATTTGAAAGTCGGTAGGAATAGAACAGTTCCCAAGTCGTACCATCACGTCCGGGATGAAACCGTAAGGCGTTTGCGAGAATGAATCGGCGTAGTTGATAGAGATGGATGAAGGTTGGATGTTGGTAAGGCCTATCTCATCTGCAATCTTCCTTAACATGATGTTGACATTAGCTCCTGTGTCACAAAGAGAATCGGTGAGATTAACTTCATTAATAGAACATGGAACTACAAATTTTCCAGAGTTATCCGCCTTTGGAATGATCTTGGGGAAAAGGCGTCTTTTCCTTGCGCGGTTGGATTCTTTCTCGGGATAGATTTCTTTAGGCCAGGTCATACAATCATACTTAGGTGGGGAGAGCTTCCATTTGGGGATAGAATCCTCAATCTTCTTTTCTATTGCAACGGAGTTGCAAAAAGATTTCTTGGACTCCATCTCTTGTTTTTTAACTGCTTATGCGGTTTGAGCGGCTTGTACTTCCAATTTCTTGACATGTGCGGCAATGGCATCATATTTAGCATGGAGATCATTGAACAAAGTGTCCATCTTCTCATTCATCTCCTTGTTGTTCCTCTTTTGACCTTCCATGATTTGTTGAAACATTCCCTCGAACTTGTTGTTTGGCTGGGCTAAAGGAGGTTGGCTGGTGGGTAAACCATATGGTTCCTTTGGTGGGTATGTGATGTGTGGTCAGGTTTTACCGACTTTTAAAAATCCTGCAAGTGCACAGATCGTAGAAGTACGGGTTATCGAACACAAGGACTGGCTAAAATGAATACACTTTAAATCTATGGAGTTCGGATCAAGCTAGAATAAGATAAAGGATGATTGGTTGGTTGTCTAATAACTAAATACTAAAGCTAAGAAATCGAAGTTGTAAAGCAATGAGGGAAAAGCGTTAGGTCTCTAGGGGCTAATTCGCAGAGAAGCAAGCAATGATCAGTTCGATGATAGATATGAATCAATTTAGGGATGATGGGATGATAGATCCGTCTAGAACACAAAACACGAAAATAAGTCTTTCCACTTCCGTGGCTCCGACTCCTATGATAACTTATCTAATCGCTAAACTTTTGGTATGTCCTTAGATAGTTAATCAAGCATTAAATCGATCAAGTTTGGATACAGTTCACTAGGCTTAGTAAATCAACTTCCGCAGTCTAAGAAACCTAGCTTGTCAAAGAATAGGTCCGGCGAATGATACAGCACTTCCGTGGCTCAAATCAACCTAGGATCAGATTGCTAGATGCGCGGTAAAGCAATCAGCATTAATTAGTGAGCAAAACGAGACAAAGACTCTAATGATATCCCTAACAGTTCATCGAAATCATAGATCAAGCAAACAACTCATTGAATTAGTAACCCTAGCAACCTAACAAGTGAATTACTCAGACATGATCAAAGTAACAACACAGAGAGATGAAGAAAGCATGATAATAGATAAAGGTTCAGAAATCTTCTCCAAATTGTAGTAAGGAGGAGAGATCCTCTCCTTGAAATCTCTAGAACAAAAGTAGTTCTATGAAACTGAAATACAATGTGACTATATTGTTCTCTCTCTCTAAAGAGGCTAAAAAGGTGTATTTATAGTGCTAGGTCTTCCAGGGGTCGAGATTAGGTAAACGGGCCGAGTAAATCGTGAAAACGTGCAAAACGGGCCTTAGTCGGCTAAGCCGGGTCGAGCGGGACGGCGGCGGTCGAGCGGAGCGGTCGACCGGTCGGTCGGGCTGGTGCTCGGGTCGAGCTGGGGGGTCGACCGGTCGCACGGGATGATGGTCGGGTCGAGCTGGCGCGCACGGGATGGCGAAAAGAGGTCGGGTCGGACGAGAGCCTTGGACGCCCTGTCCGACCGGTTCGGTCGACCGGATCGTGGAGGAAGGTCGGGTCGGACGGGGGCCTTGGAGGCCCTGTCCGACCGGCTCGGTCGAGCGGCTGGTGTAGACGTCCGGTTTTCGGCTGATTTGACACTCTTCACTAAAATGATGATATCTTCCATTCTACACGTCCGAATTGCATGATTCCAATTGTGTTGGAAAGCTAACTCATGTGGGCATCACGGCGAACTGGTTTTGGTGAGATCCATTGCGTAGAATGCTTTTGGGGCTCTTTCAAAGTTGATGCTGTGTCGTGGAGCGGCGTAAAGTCCAAATCCTGTGGTTTTGCTCCAAAATGCATCTTTCGACCTGTTTAGACTCTTAGTACTATAAATCCACAAAAACTACCTTTTTAGATCGAAAAGCCTTTAAAAACCTTATAAAAAGCATAGTAAAACCATATAAAAAGGGTACAAAATAGAGGTATATCAACTCCCCCAGACTTAGATCTTTGCTTGTCCTCAAGCAAATAGAATCCAAATCAGAGAAAGAGGTTTGAAAACGTAGAAACTCCTTATCCTTTTTGAGAAACCTGTGGTGGCTTCCTCTCCTGTATTCCACTAAAAACATAACCAATGTTAGACTAGCTTCACATAATGCTCGGCAAGCTTAGCGAACCATACCAAACTCAACTAGTCTCATCCAGCACTCCAGACTTTCCATTGTTAACTCCTTGCATAAATTTAAAACGTGCGGTCTTTATCAAGGGAATATCGATCATTAAGCACTTGTTCTTACCCACTTGAGTCTCTCCAGGATAGTCCTTTTTGAAGCTTTTGAGTTCTTTTCCTCTCTCTTTTTCTTTTGAAGGATCGATTTTTCCCTACTTTTCTAGGGTATCATTTTATTTGTTCTATCGATCCTTCTTCCCTTTCTTTTTTCTTTTAGGGAATAACATAGGATAGGCTTTTGCTTTTTCCTTGTTTTTGGTAGGTCTCCATAAGACAAGAAGGTGCAGACGTATGCATTCCTCTTGCTTACACGTTTTCCTTGTGCTTAAAAGCTTTTGATTTTTATTTTTCTGAGAAAGAGGAGAACTGCACTTTGTATTGGACACACCCTTTTGAGATCAAGTGAGGAACGACTCATATGTATGCCAAGTCCCTTGACAAGAAAAACTAGATTGGTTAGGGTGGAGTTAACGTTAGATTGTCCGGGTACCTTAGAAATGTTGCCAAGTCAGTAGGTCGATCCACCGTTAGAGGTTCTGTTAGGCTTATGTCTGCAACTGATGTCCGCTCTAGGGTCATAGATTGTTAGCACAACACCGGAGAGTCATAGAGATAAATCATAATTTCCAACTAAAGTTTTGACTCAATAAAACATGAAATTTTGAAAAGGTTAATAAGAGAAATAGATATGAGATGAAGACAAGACATGAACAAACGCATTAGTACCGACAATCCCCCCAGACTTAACTTGCACCGTCCCGGTGAAAGCAAATCCGATTAAGGGAGGTAAAAGAAAGAGGTAATAAGGCGTTTGTGAATGAGAGGAAAGATGTAACCTGATTAGACATTAAGTCCATGAAGAAATGACCTATTGGTGGTATGTTGCTGTCCTTGTCCGTTGACAAGTTTGGTAAAATATGTCCCATGTTGCGTTAGAATGAACTCCAGAGCAATGGCTTGTATCCTGCGTAGATGATCAAGTACCATGCGTCCATGGTAAAGGCTCTTGAAGTCCGCCGAAGGTGAGGCAAAGGTGGGATATGCTGTTGTGCTGGAGCAAACGGATATATGAACGTGGCTGTTCCTTGCCACATTCATTGTTAATGTTTGAAGGGACAATTACTCCTTTCTTCATGTTTCGAGGTTTTTTTCTCAATTTGCATGTTAGATTCTCAAATCTCTGTATCCAAAACTTATGGGTTGCCTCCCATACAGCGCTTGTTTAAGGTCTTTAGCTTGACCGTAATGCTCTTTAGGATTTAAGAGAGGGTAGTGATCAACGGAACTTTTTGTCCATTAAGATCTTTCTTCTTGGGATTTATATCAGGAGGATGATTCACGGCGGGATAGACAATCTCTCCATGCTTGTCCCGGGGCACTTCAGCCATAGGAAAGAGTTTCATAGTGTTAGAAAACTTTTCCTTGAATTCTTCCAAAGTTTCATCATTCAGCTTTTCCTGGAGGAGAATCCTAACTTTTGCAAATCCTTTAGTTTGCTTAACCTTCTTAATGGTCTCTGTCCCGGTCTTATCCTTGATCGGTCCTTTTGGTGAGTGCTTAGGTAATGGCGTAGTCTTACTTCTTGCTGTGAGGGCAAGTTGCTTGGGCTGGTAAGATGCCGTATTCTTACTTCTTGCTGTCAGGGCAAGTTGCTTGGGCTGGTAAGATGCTGTAGTCTTACTTCTTGCTATCGGGGCAAGTTGCTTGGGCTGGTAGGCGAGGTCTTTGCTGGGCAAGCTGGACAGGATTTTCTCTTCTTCTGGAGGCTTGGGGATAATCTTATTCTCTTGCACCATATCAACTGATGGGTTCTTTGTTGAACACATGGAGAAAAACATCTCTTTATTCACCTTGTTGAATGAGATCCTCCGGTTGGGAAAATCGAAAATGGCTCCAACGGTTGATAGAAAAGGGGTGCCAAGGATGATGGGTCTATGGCTACTTTCTCTCATTTCCACTATTTGAAAGTCGGTAGGAATAGAACAGTTCCCAAGTCGTACCATCACGTCCGGGATGAAACCGTAAGGTGTTTGCGAGAATGAATCGGCATAGTTGATGGAGATGGATGAAGGTTGGATGTTGGTAAGGCCTATCTCGTCTGCAATCTTCTTTGACATGATGTTGACATTAGCTCCTGTGTCACAAAGAGAATCGGTGAGATTAACTTCATTAATAGAACATGGAACTACAAACTTTCCAGAGTTATCCGCCTTTGGGATGATCTTGGGGAAAAGGCGTCTTTTCCTTGCACGGTTAGATTCTCTCTCGGGATAGATTTCTTCAGGCCAGGTCATACAATCATACTTAGGTCGGGAGAGCTTCCATTTGGGGATAGAATCCTCAAACTTCTTTTCTATTGCAACGGAGTTGCAAAAAGATTTCTTGGACTCCATCTCTTGTTTTTTAACTGCTTCTGCGGTTTGAGCGGCTTGCACTTCCAATTTCTTGACATGTGCGGCAATGGCATCATATTTAGCATGGAGATCATTGAACAAAGTGTCCATCTTCTCATTCATCTCCTTGTTGTTTCTCTTTTGACCTTCCATGATCTGTTGAAACATTCCATCGAACTTGTTGTTTGGCTGGGCTAGAGGAGGTTGGTTGGCGGGTAAACCATATGGTTCCTTTGGTGGGTATGGTGCTCTTTGGTCGTAGTTCGGCCTAGGTTGAAACTGGTTTCCTTGCTGCTGGAAACGATCTCCATAGGGTTGGAAAGGTGGTCTCTGCTGCTGGAATCTTGGGGGATAGGTTTGGTCTTGTGGGTTCTCCACATTGGTGCTGCGGTAAGAAAGGTTTGGGTTAGACCGGTAGTTGGGATTGTATCCCCTGTTTCCATAGTTACCAACATAGTTAACTTCTTCCTCAAGTTGATCATTGGAGAAATCTCCCATGCATTCCCTTGTAGGATCATCATTGACATCATTTATGCCCTCAACTGCATGTATGTGTCTTTGCTGTCCTTTTAGAACTTGAACCATCATATTCTTCAGTTCAGCCATCTGAGTAGCATCAGGGGGTGCGTTGGTAGGGCGGTGTGATCTATCATAGTCCGGGCAGTTGTTGCAATCACTTGCTACGAGGTTCTCAATCAAGACTTTGGCCTCCTCAACAGTCTTTGTCATAAAATTTCCATTGCTTGCAGTATCCAAGGATAGCTTATACTTGTGGTCTATGCCACGATAGAAGATGTTCCAAAGGTTCCCATCCTTGAAACCGTGGTTAGGGCAATCCCTAATGTATTCCTTGAATCGATCCAATGCCTCATAGAATGATTCGGTTGCACCTTGGCGAAATCCAGAGATCTTGTTTCTAACAGAAATCGATCTTTGCTTAGTGTAGAAATGGTTGATGAATGCTGCCTTGTACTCGTCCCAAGTAGTGATCGAATGGGCAGGAAGAGACTTTAACCATCTAAGGGCTTTGTCGCCAAGAGAAAATGAGAAAAGTTTGCACTTTAGGTAGTCGGCTGAGACTCCTTTGGCTCGGGTGGTGCTGCAAATCTCTTCAAAGTTATCTATGTGATCAAGCGGGTGCTCAGCTGGTAGGCCATGAAACTTGTTTTGCTTAACCAATGCTATGATTTGAGGCTTGATTTCATAGTCATTCCTCTGAGGTGGAGGTGGGTGGATCGGATTTCTATCCGTAAAGAAGGCATCAGCGGAGTCATAGTCTCCAATGGTTGGATTGTTAGCTTGAGGTTGTGCATCAACTTCCCCAGCAGGAGGTTGTGGTGCTAAAGGTGGAGGTGGATCTCTCCCTTCAGCTACAGCTCTAGCTACTGCTGCATCATGAGCGGTTTGGGCCATCTCTTGAGCCCTTTGTCGTCTAAGTGTCTTTTCAAGTCGGTCGATTTCAGCAACTGGTTCAACTAGATTGTCCCTATTAGACTGTCTAGTCATGCACCTGAAAAACAAAAGAAGAAAACAAATGAAAAGTAAGATAAACTAGGAAAACCAAAAGCAAAAATAATGAAAATGCAAGAAAACGATAAAATCCTAGACTAGATCCTAATCGAGATTCAAAGGTACTGCTGCAGTCCCCGGCAACGGCGCCAAAAACTTGATGTGTGGTCAGGTTTTACCGACTTTTAAAAATCCTGCAAGTGCACAGATCGTAGAAGTACGGGTTATCGAACACAAGGACTGGCTAAAATGAATACACTTTAAATCTATGGAGTTCGGATCAAGCTAGG
This sequence comes from Erythrophleum ivorense, assembly GCA_026724425.1. Taxonomy (NCBI): domain Eukaryota; kingdom Viridiplantae; phylum Streptophyta; class Magnoliopsida; order Fabales; family Fabaceae; genus Erythrophleum; species Erythrophleum ivorense. The sequence goes on along the minus strand of JAIUCV010000066.1, from coordinate 7,116,023 downwards.
ATAAGATAAAGGATGATTGGTTGGTTGTCTAATAACTAAATACTAAAGCTAAGAAATCGAAGTTGTAAAGCAATGAGGGAAAAGCGTTAGGTCTCTAGGGGCTAATTCGCAGAGAAGCAAGCAATGATCAGTTCGATGATAGATATGAATCAATTTAGGGATGATGGGATGATAGATCCGTCTAGAACACAAAACACGAAAATAAGTCTTTCCACTTCCGTGGCTCCGACTCCTATGATAACTTATCTAATCGCTAAACTTTTGGTATGTCCTTAGATAGTTAATCAAGCATTAAATCGATCAAGTTCGGATACAGTTCACTAGGCTTAGTAAATCAACTTCCGCAGTCTAAGAAACCTAGCTTGTCAAAGAATAGGTCCGGCGAATGATACAGCACTTCCGTGGCTCAAATCAACCTAGGATCAGATTGCTAGATGCGCGGTAAAGCAATCAGCATTAATTAGTGAGCAAAACGAGACAAAGACTCTAATGATATCCCTAACAGTTCATCGAAATCATAGATCAAGCAAACAACTCATTGAATTAGTAACCCTAGCAACCTAACAAGTGAATTACTCAGACATGATCAAAGTAACAACACAGAGAGATGAAGAAAGCATGATAATAGATAAAGGTTCAGAAATCTTCTCCAAATTGTAGTAAGGAGGAGAGATCCTCTCCTTGAAATCTCTAGAACAAAAGTAGTTCTATGAAACTGAAATACAATGTGACTATATTGTTCTCTCTCTCTAAAGAGGCTAAAAAGGTGTATTTATAGTGCTAGGTCTTCCAGGGGTTGAGATTAGGTAAACGGGCCGAGTAAATCGTGAAAACGTGCAAAACGGGCCTTAGTCGGCTAAGCCGGGTCGAGCGGGACGGCGGCGGTCGAGCGGGGCGGTCGACCGGTCGGTCGGGCTGGTGCTCGGGTCGAGCTGGGGGTCGACCGGTCGCACGGGATGATGGTCGGGTCGAGCTGGCGCGCACGGGATGGCGAAAAGAGGTCGGGTCGGACGAGAGCCTTGGAGGCCCTGTCCGACCGGTTCGGTCGACCGGATCGTGGAGGAAGGTCGGGTCGGCCGGGGGCCTTGGAGGCCCTGTCCGACCGGCTCGGTCGAGCGGCTGGTGTAGACGTCCGGTTTTCGGCTGATTTGACACTCTTCACTAAAATGATGATATCTTCCATTCTACACGTTCGAATTGCATGATTCCAATTGTGTTGGAAAGCTAACTCATGTGGGCATCACGGCGAACTGGTTTTGGTGAGATCTATTGCGTAGAATGCTTTTGGGGCTCTTTCAAAGTTGATGCTGTGTCGTGGAGCGGCGTAAAGTCCAAATCCTGTGGTTTTGCTCCAAAATGCATCTTTCGACCTGTTTAGACTCTTAGTACTATAAATCCACAAAAACTACCTTTTTAGATCGAAAAGCCTTTAAAAACCTTATAAAAAGCATAGTAAAACCATATAAAAAGGGTACAAAATAGAGGTATATCAGTATGGTGCTCTTTGGTCATAGTTCGGCCTAGGTTGAAACTGGTTTCCTTGCTGCTGGAAACGATCTCCATAGGGTTGGAAAGGTGGTCTCTGCTGCTGGAATCTTGGGGGATAGATTTGGTCTTGTGGGTTCTCCACATTGGTGCTGCGGTAAGAAAGGTTTGGGTTGGACCGGTAGTTGGGATTGTATCCCATGTTTCCATAGTTACCAATGTAGTTAACTTCTTCCTAAAGTTGATCATTGGAGAAATCTCCCATGCATTCCCTTGTAGGATCATCATTGACATCATTTATGCCCTCAACTGCATGTATGTGTCTTTGCTGTCCTTTTAGAACTTGAGCCATCATATTCTTCAGTTCAGCCATCTGAGTAGCATCAGGGGGTGTGTTGGTAGAGCGGTGTGATCTATCATAGTCGGGGCAGTTGTTGCAATCACTTGCTGCAAGGTTCTCAATCAAGACTTTGGCTTCCTCAACAGTCTTTGTCATAAAATTTCCATTGCTTGCAGTATCCAAGGATAGCTTATACTTGTGGTCTATGCCACGATAGAAGATGTTCCAAAGGTTCCCATCCTTGAAACCGTGGTTAGGGCAGTCCCTAATGTATTCCTTGAATCGATCCAATGCCTCATAGAATGATTCGGTTGCTCCTTGGCGAAATCCAGAGATCTTATTTCTAACAGCAATCGATCTTTGCTTAGTGTAAAAATGGTTGATGAATGCTGCCTTGTACTCGTCCCAAGTGGTGATCGAATGGGCAGGAAGAGACTTTAACCATCTAAGGGCTTTGTCGCCAAGAGAAAATGAGAAAAGTGTGCACTTTAGGTAGTCGGCTGAGACTCCATTGGCTCGGGTGGTGCTGGAAATTTCTTCAAAGTTATCTATGTGATCAAGCGGGTGCTCAGCTGGTAGGCCATGAAACTGGTTTTGCTTAACCAATGATATGATTTGAGGCTTGATCTCATAGTCATTCCTCTGAGGTGGAGGTGGGTGGGTCGGATTTTGATCCGTAAAGAAGGCATCAGCGGAGTCATAGTCTCCGATGGTTGGATTGTTAGCTTGAGGTTGTGCATCAACTTCCCCAGCAGGAGGTTGTGGTGCTAAGGGTGGAGGTGGATCTCTCCCTTCAGCTACAGCTCTAGCTACTGCTGCATCATGAGTGGCTTGGGCCATCTCTTGAGCTCTGTGTCGTCTAAGTGTCTTCTCAAGTCGGTCGATTTCAGCAACTGGTTCAACTAGATTTTCCCTATTAAACTGTCTAGTCATGCACCTGAAAAACAAAAGAAGAAAACAAATGAAAAGTAAGATAAACTAGAAAAACTAAAAGCAAAAAGAATGAAAATGCAAGAAAACAATAAAATCCTATACTAGATCCTAATCGAGATTCAAAGGTACTGCTGCAGTCCCCGGAAACGGCGCCAAAAACTTGATGTGTGGTCAGGTTTTACCGACTTTTTAAAATCTTGCAAGTGCACAGATCGTAGAAGTACGGGTTATCGAACACAAGGACTGGCTAAATTGAATACACTTTAAATCTATGGAGTTCGGATCAAGCTAGAATAAGATAAAGGATGATTGGTTGGTGGTCTAATAACTAAATACTAAAGCTAAGAAATCGAAGTTGTAAAGCAATGAGGGAAAAGCGTTAGGTCTCTAGGGGCTAATTCGCAGAGAAGCAAGCAATGATCAGTTCGATGATAGATATGAATCAATTTAGGGATGATGGGATGATAGATCCGTCTAGAACACAAAACACGAAAATAAGTCTTTCCACTTCCGTGGCTCCGACTCCTATGATAACTTATCTAATCGCTAAACTTTTGGTATGTCCTTAGATAGTTAATCAAGCATTGAATCGATCAAGTTCGGATACAGTTCACTAGGCTTAGTAAATCAACTTCCGCAGTCTAAGAAACCTAGCTTGTCAAAGATTAAGTCCGGCGAATGAAACAGCACTTCCGTGGCTCAAATCAACCTAGGATCGGATTGCTAGATGCGCGGCAAAGCAATCAGCATTAATTAGTGAACAAAATGATATCCCTAACAGTTCATCGAAATCATAGATCAAGCAAACAACTCATTGTATTAGTAACCCTAGCAACCTAACAAGTGAATTACTCAGACATGATCAAAGTAACAACACAGAGAGATGAAGAAAGCATGATAATAGATAAAGGTTCAGAAATCTTCTCCAAATTGTAGTGAGGAGGAGAGATCCTCTCCTTGAAATCTCTAGAACAAAAGTAGATCTATAAAACTGAAATACAATGCGGCTCTATGGTTCTCTTCTTTCTAAAGAGGCTAAAAAGGTGTATTTATAGTGCTAGGTCTTCCAGGGGTCGAGATTAGGTAAACGGGCCGAGTGAATCGTGAAAACGTGCAAAACGGGCCTTAGTCGGCTAAGGCGGGTCTAGCGGGACGGCGGCGGTCGAGCGGGACGGTCGACCGGTCGGTCGGGATGATGGTCAGGTCGAGCTGGCGCGCACAGGATGGTGAAAAGAGGTCGGGTCGGACGAGGGCCATGGAGTCCCTGTCCGACCGGCTCGGTCGACCGGATGGTCGTCGTCTTGAATGAAGGTCGGGTCGGACGGGAGCCTTGGAGGCCCTGTCCGACCGGCTCGGTCGACCGGTGTCCTTGGGCAGTTAAGGACGGTCGGGTCGGACGGGAGCCTTGGAGGCCCTGTCCGACCGGTTCGGTCGAGCGGTTGGTGTAGACGTCCGGTTTTCGGCTGATTTGACACTCTTCGCTAAAACGATCATATCTCCCATTCTACGTGGCCAAATTGCATGATTCCAATTTCGTTGGAAAGCTAACTCATGTAGGCATCGCGGCAAACTGGTTTTGGTGAAATCCATTGAGTAGAATGTTTTTGGGGCTCTTTCAAAGTTGATGCTGTGTTGTGGAGCGGCGTAAAGTCCAAATCCTGTGGTTTTGCTCCAAAATGCATCTTTCGACCTGTTTAGACTCTTAGTACTATAAATCCACAAAAACTACCTTTTTAGATCGAAAATCCTTTAAAAACCTTATAAAAAGCGTAGTAAAACCATATAAAAAGGGTACAAAATAGAGGTATATCACGAACCCCCAAAGCAATCAAATGTCGAAATCACCTTCACGGAGAACGAAGTTATCGGAATTGACAAGCCGCATGACGACCCACTCGTGATCATGCTGGCCGTGGGAAACTTCGACGTGGCTCGAATCCTCTGAGACGGAGAAACAAACCATTTTGGTCCTCTACAATATCATCATGGGCACCCCGTGGATAAATTCGATGCGAGCTGTACCATCTACTTATCATCTGTGCATCAAGTTCCCCACTCCGTCGGGAGTAAAAACCATACTCGGTTCGCAAAAGGAATCAAGAATCTGCTTCATGACGGAGCACAAACTCCGGAATCCATTTCCTAAACTACTCCCCGAAGAAAATAGGAAGAAGGTCAAGACAGGCTGAGAAACGGCAAATGGCCTAGCCAACCTCTTATAGCAATTACAGATCACCGATGACGGCGAGCCAACGAATAATAAGGAAATCGTCGCCGAAGAACCAAACTGCGAATCCGTGATTTCCGTATGCATCGACGAACTGAACCCAGAGAGATGTGTGGAGATCGGAGCAAACCTGGACGAGGCAATACAAAATGAACTAATCTCTTTTCTGAAGAGGAACATCAACACCTTCGCCTGGACGGCAGAAGATATGCCTGGGATAGATATCAACATCACTTGTCACGAGCTGAACGTCGACCCAACATTTAAACCGGTAAAACAGAAGCGAAGAAAGTTAGGACACGAGCGCCAGAAGGCCGTAAACGACGAGGTGGAGCGTCTGTTAAAAGTAGGCTCGATTGTCGAGGCAAAGGATCCTGAATGGCTCGCTAATCCAGTCGTAGTCAAGAAAAAGAATGGAAAATGGCGAGTGTGCATAGATTTCACGGACCTAAATAAAGCATGCCCAAAAGACAGCTTCCCGATCCCGCATATTGATCGGCTCGTAGAAGCAACCGCAGGAAACGAGCTGTTAACTTTCATGGATGCCTTTTCAGGCTATAACCAGATTAAGATGCATCCCGACGACCGAGAAAAAACAGCCTTCCAAGCGGAGCGAGGCATCTATTGCTACCAGGTTATGCCATTCGGACTTAAGAATGCAGGAGCAACATATCAACGGCTCGTGAACAAAATGTTCACTTCCCATCTCGGAAAAACAATGGAAGTTTACATCGATGACATGCTGGTGAAATCCTTGAGGAAAGAAGACCACGTAACCCACCTCCGCGAGTGCTTCAAACAGTTGAATTCATACAACATGAAGTTGAATCCGACAAAATGCCGCTTCGCCGTAACATCTGGAGAATTCTTAGGTTACCTGGTAACTCAGCGAGGTATCGAAGCAAATCCAAAACAAATTCAAGTACTGATCAAGATGCCGTCGCCAGAAACGAAGAGACAAATAGAGCAATTAACAGGACGTATCGCCGCGCTCAACCGTTTTATCTCACAATCCACAGACAAATGTCTCCCTTTCTACGATACTCTGCGAGGAAACAAGAAATTCGAGTGGACAGCGAAGTGTGAGGAAGCCTTCTTCGAGCTAAAATCTTATTTGGCGAGCCCCCAGTATTGGAAAAGCCTAAAGACGGAGAGCCATTATACTTATATGTCGCCGTGTCGTTAACGGCGGTTAGTGGAGTCCTGATTCGCGAAGATCGTGAAATCCAAAAACCGGACTTCTACGTGAGCCAGAGCTTGACCAATGCGGAAACGAGATATCCTCAAACCGAAAAATTCTCACTAGCAATCGTTATGTCGGCTCGGAAATTACGTCCATACTTTCAATCTCACTCAATCATAGTCCTAACAGCGCTACCACTAAGGACGATCTTGCATAGCCCGAGCCAATCCAGAAGATTGGCGAAATGGGCGATCAAGCTGAGTGAATACGATATCGAGTATCGAAGTCGAACGAGCGCGAAATCTCAAGTCTTGGCTGACTTCTTAATTGAATTACCAATCGGCACCAGCGAAGAGCCGAATCTTCCCGATGACTGGTTACTTCATGTGGATGGCTCGTCATCAAAACAAGGCGCTGGAGTCGGAATTCGACTTACCTCCCCCACAGGCGAAATCTTAGAACAATCGCTTCGCCTAAATTTTGGCGCGTCAAATAACGAGGCAGAATATGAAGCATTAATTGCTGGATTAAAGTTAGCATATGGGATTGGAGTCCGAAACATACATGCCTACTGCGATTCTCAGCTCGTAGCGAGCCAATTCAGTGGAGAGTACGCCACCAAAGACAAAAGAATGGAAGCATATCTCGGAGTAGTTAAGAATCTAGCCGGACAGTTCGAAAAATTCACATTGGAGAAAATCCCGCGTGGAGATAATACTCAAGCCGACGCTCTGGCATCACTGGCCTCGACTTCCGACCCAGATTTGAAAAGAATAATTCCCGTCGAGTTTATCGAACACCCCAGTATTGACGCAGACGAACCAGAAACCCTAATGACTATAATTGAGGACGACCCAGACAACAATGGCGAACCCGATTACGACCAACCTGCGGAGATGGACGTAGACGATGACACGGAGTACGGTTGCGACAAAGGCTGGTTGGAACCGAACCGTCTTTACATAGCGGATGGAGAAACACCAACGGATAAGTGGGCAGCTCGCAAGCTGAAGGCTCAAGCAGCGCGATATATTTTGATACGTGACACCGTGTTTCGATGGAGATTCTCGGGACCTGATATCATCATATTTTACATGTTTTCACTAAGTATTTATTGGTGTTTTCAAGTATTTTCAATAAGGTTTTATGCCCATATCCCGAGAGAAGCTAGCTGAATTCAACCGCTTTGTCCAAACACTTCCCGCAAGCATGACCGTTCATGAAGCCTGGAAGAACCACCCGCTAACCAACTTCTTCCACAACTGCAAAGAGACCCCAGAAGAGATTCAGGAGCTATTTGAGAAAGCAAAGAAGCAACCATCTTTCCGAACCCTCTACAAGGTAGAAGACCCAGGACAGTTTACCATTCCCTGCACAATCAATGGAAGATACTTTGATAGCTACATTTGTGATTCTGGTTCATGCATAAACCTGATGCCCACACATACTGCCAAACTCCTTGGGATCACACGCTTACAACCTTCTCAAATCAGCATTGGACTTGCTGATCTCACCATTGCACAACCTAGAGGTGTTGTCTATGATATCTTGCTCGAAATTGGAGATACAAAGATACCGGTGGATTTTCATATCATGAATATCAAAGGAGGAAGTGACATGCCTATTATACTTGGAAGATCATTCTTGGCAACTGCTGGCGCCATCATGGTTTGGCCATACCGCCGCATCTTTCTTGCCAATGTCAACAAATTTGTTTTCTATGATGCCGTCCCCGTTTTCACTCCTACCAAACATTCTCGGTTCATATCTCCTCATGAACCACCTGATCATCAACAAGGACGTGATGGGACACGCACAAAAAGGCTTTGTCTCAGGCCATGTCCTTCCACTTCTTTTAGAAGAGCCAAACGGTCAAGCTAAAGACCATAAACAAGCGCTGTATGGGAGGCAACCCATAAGGTCTTTTCTATCCCTTTTTAATCTTTGTTTTCATTTAATAGTTTTGTTTTGAAGTTTTGGATACAGAAATTTGAGAATCCAGCATGAAAGAAGCAGGAAGAAACCTCAGGAAAAAAGAATGTAGCATTCACCATGGTCGGGTCGACCAAGACGGTCGACCGATGCCTCGCCCGATCGACCGTGTCCCCTCTTGCCGACCCGCCATCCCACCTCACTTGCATACCATCCCACCTCACTTGCATACCATTCCACCTCATTTGCATACCATCCCACCTCACTTGCATACCATCCCACACCACTTGCATACCATCCCACCTCACTTGCATACCATCCCACCTCATTGCATACCATCCCACCTCATTTGCATATCATCCCACCATCATCCCACCACACTTTCATCCCATACCACATCACATCCCACGCCTACTTGCTGTTATACCACATGATGATCCTACTTCACCTACACTCAGGCGGCCCCTTTAAACTCATTGCTGGGGCGCAACAGCACTTGACCATCTAAGCCGGGATCTCATCCACATTATGGAGCAACATAGTAGCTGGACATATCATTCATCAAACCATTCTTCGGTTTCTAATACCATATCAGGTTACATCTTTCCTCTAATTCACAATCGCCTTATTACCTCTTTCTTTTACCTCCCTTAATCGGATTTGCTTTCACCGGGACGGTGCAAGTTAAGTCTGGGGGGATTGTCGGTACTAATGCGTTTGTTCATGTCTTATCTTCATCTTATATCCATTTCTCTTATCAACCCTTTTCAAAACTTCTGTTGTTATTGAGTCAAAATAAGTTAAGAAACTATGATCTATCCTAGGAGCTTACCATAGCATGCCAAAGCTCTTGTGATCACAAAGGCGAATATTGACACCGAACAATGCCCAACGGAACTTATGAGGGTGGATCGACCTACTGATTTGGCAAGATTTCTAAGGTACCCGGACGATCTAAAGTCAACTCCACCACCTAATTGAACTTTTAATTTTTCTTGTCAAGGGGCTTGAGATACATATTAGCCGATTCCTCATCCCGGTCTAGTTGAGACATGTCCACCAAAGATACAGTCCACCTCTCTCTCATCTGCAAAATGAAAATCAAAAGCTTTTAAGCACAAGGAAAACGTGTAAGCAAGAGGAATGCAGACGTCTGCACCTTCTTGTCTTATGGAGACCTACTCAAACAAGGAAAAGCAAAAGCCTATCCTATGATATTCCCAGAAAAGAAAAGATTCAAAGGGAAGAAGGATCGATAGAAAAATAAAATGATACCCTAGAAAAGTAGGGAAAGATCGATCCTTCAAAAGAAAAGAGAGAAAGAGAGAGGAATGGAACTGGATGTGCTAAAAAGGACTGTCTTGGCAAACACTTGGATGGGTAAGAGTCAATGCTCTGTGATCAATACTCCCTTGATAAAGACCGCACGTTTTAAATACTGTAAGGAGTTGACAATGGAAAGTTTGGAGTGCTGGATGAGATTTGTTGGGTCCGGTATGGTTCGCTAAGCTTAAGGTCAGTATGGGAAGGCTAGATTCAAAGTTAGTTTTCCTCCAAGTGAAAGCAGAGCAATGGAAGATACAAGTGCCAAAGGATAAGTGAGTTTTCATGTTTTCAAACCTCTTTCTCTGATTTGGATTCTATTTGCTTGGGGACAAGCAAAGATCTAAGTCTGGGGGAGTTGATATACCTCTATTTTACACCCTTTTTACATCGTTTTTATATACTTTATGCATGGTTTTACCGTGGCTTTTTGCTTTAAAAGGTAGTTTTTATGCATATATAGTGGCAAGAGTCATTTCAGGTCAAAAGATGCAATTTGGAGAAAAACAAAGGAAAAGGTCCTCAAAGCAGCCTCATGCACTATCATTTACTTTGGAGGAGCCCAAAAAACATTCTACTCAATGGATTTCACCAAAACCATCTCGCCGCGATGCCTACATGAGTTAGCTTTACAACGCAATTGGAATTATGCAATTTGGCCACGTAGAATGGGAGATATGATCGTATTAGTGAAGAGTGTCAAATCAGCCGAAAACCGGACGTCTACACCAACCGCTCGACCGAACCGGTCGGACAGGGCCTCCAAGGCTCCCGTCCGACCCAACCGTCCTTAACTGCACAAGGACACCGGTCGACCAAGCCGGTCGGACAGGGCCTCCAAGGCTCCCGTCCGACCCGACCTTCCTTCCAGACGACGACCATCCGCTCGACCGAGCCGGTCGGACAGGGCCTCCAAGGCTTCCGTCCGACCCGACCTCCTTTCACCATCCCGTGCACGCCCGACCGTCATCCCGTGCAACCGTTTGACCGCCAGCTCGACCCGAGCACCAGCCCGACCGACCGGTCGACCGCCCCGCTCGACCACGACACGCCCCGCTCGACCCGGCTCGTTTCCGAAGCCTGTTTTGCACGTTTTCAAGCCCAAACTTACACCGCCTCTTATATTTCGACCTAGACCTAGGTCAAACCGCCTTTCAAGTTCTGAAGCATTATAAATACATCTTTTTAGCCTTGTAAAAGAAGAGAGCCACACATAGAGATACAAAACATATTATTCAATAAAGGTTCTTATAGTTTTTGCTTTCTTTCATTGTCTCCTTCAAGAGAGGATCTCGGATCTCTGTTCTTATGAACATGAAGTCGATTTCCTTCTCTATGTCTGAGTAGTTACCTTGTTAAGTTATAGGAAATCAAAGGATAGTGTTCATGCTTGCTTGATAATCGATATATAGAATTAGGGTTTACATAAACTCTTCACCTTTGCTTGTGTTCATTGCTTGGTGTTGATCTGGCCAATCAACATATGATCCTAGGTAGATTTGAGCCACGGAAGTGATGAATCATTCGCCTGAACTAGTATTTGGTGGGCAATCTCTCTTAGACTGCGGAAGTTGATTTACTAGAGGTTGTGAACAATTGAGACTCGATCGAATTAATGCTTGTTTGATTATCTAAGGACATACCAAAAGTTTAGCGATTAGATAGATCAACATAGGGGTCGGAGCCACGGAAGTGGAAAGATCTAAATTAGTGTCTTGAGTTCTAGGTGGTACACATTCTTAAATCCCTAACAAATCGAACTTGCTTGCTTGAATCACTCATCCCGAGATTATCCTATTGCTTAGCGCTTTCCATCCATTGATTTACAACTTTACTTGCTTTCTTTACTTGCTTTCAACGTGACAACAACCAAACTCATATTGCTTTCCTAGCTAAATCTCAAATCTCATACCTTGTAGTGCACTAACTGGTCCTTGTGTTCGATATACCCGTTGCTACTCTCGATCTGTGCACTTGCAGAAAAGGGGTAGAAATTGGGAAAAGTTTAATCCCCATCAGCGCGCACAATACAAATTGATCATTCGTCGTCTGTTCCGACCCGCTAATTACTAATAGATAAGGACGCGGCAAAAACTGGAACAGATCGATCAGAAACCCAATATTTGAAACGCTTCGCTACAATGTTGGTTCAATATTTAAGTCGTCACTGTTTCGACTCGTAACTCACTGATTGATGAGTTAGCGGCAAAAACAGAAACCAGTTGGCATAAGCCCAATATACTAAACGCCTCGCGGTAGCATTGGTTGAACATTTCAGATTCGTCACTGTTCCGAATCGCGATTAACTTATTGTTAAGTCCGTGATAAAAACTGGAACAAGTTGACTTAAACCCGATTCGAAAAACGGCTCGCTGCAACATCGGTAAAACATCACTAAAAGAATTAAGTCCGATACATAGAATGTTTCGTAAGATTGATCTCGCCAAACGGCTCGAATAGACTTTCTAAATACGCGGTCACCGAAATCCAAATAGACTTCCGTTTTAATTAATATATTTAGTTAAAAAAGTTTAATAAGTGGATAAAGCCATCCATGCACTATTTACAGACAAAATGGATAAAGCCATCCAGTCATCATGTTCAAAAATCTAAAATAAAATACAAAGACAGTTTATATTGAGTTTTAGCTCGATAACTCCTCAAACGGCAGTCGGAGCTTCATCAATAACATCCTCGAGTCTCGAGTTCGGTTCCCCAGCAGCTTGGTTCGATCCTTCCTGAACACTGGCTAAAGTTTGGTTCGCTGGCTCCAGGGCCTGACTCTGAAAGATAGAGGAACCAAAATTAGTATCATACTGCGAACCTACACCAATCTTGAGTCGTTCAGACCAAGTAACCCTCTCATCTCTGAGATGTACCTCGGGCAGATCGGAAGAAATCGGGAGGATGTCGAACCGATAAGTCACTTTCACCGGCAGCGCGTTTGCCTCTTCGAAAGCTCCGGGATCGGAAGCGACATGCTCCTTAAGTCCGGCGAGCTCGACATCAAGGTCCGGCGGGTTCGCGCTTCGGATATCATCGATCAATTCGATGTTACCTTGGGCTTGGGAGAGATGAACTGCTCGAGAAAATACCTCCTTAAGATTTCTCGCATCAGATTTAACCGTTCCAAGCAGGGAGGCGTATCGGTCGTTCACCTCGGATTTCGCCTTCTTGACTTCAACCTCAAGGAGAGCATCTTTAGCCCGCGCCTGCTCCTGCAACGAACCGATCTTAGCCTCGAGGGATTTATTCCTCTCTGCGATGTTAAGACTCGAGGCCGCCATTTTAACAGTGTTCGCCTTATGAACCTCCGCTTCACTCTTGATCTTGGCAGCTTCCTCTTTGGCTCGAGCCAGCTCGCCAGCATGACCCTTTTCTGAAACTTCATGCAGTTGCTTCAAAGTATCAACTGTCTTCTGAAGTTCGTCGAGAGCCGACCGATCAGAGCGAGCCCTAGCCTCGTAGCCCGCAACAATACTGTCGAAGGACTCCGTGAACTGAAATCAAAATAGAAAATGAGCGAAAATACATATATCTCCCTCATTGTTTGAACAGAGAGAAAACCCACCGAAAAGAGCCTAAGGGCCGCCTCTCCGTAGACTCCACTCTCCAAGAGAGTATCAGGAAGAGGAAGACGAACCGTTGAAGTACTGCTCGCGAGATAGCTGGCCGCTTTGGCTCGCTGAAGAAGCTGCGCCTGAGTCGGATCAGCGAGCGTACCAGAGGAAACATCCCCTTTGGCTTTCTTCAAAGCCTTCTCTTTGAGCCCGCCGGTCGCGGCCCTTTTTTTGCCCTCCGTCTCGGAAGGTTTGCTCATTGCCGGCCCACTCAGAGACCTTTTTCGCACTTCCGATTAAGGACCAAGGTCCAGGAATCTTTTGAAGCGTCAGAGCGAGCCGGCGAAGGAGGTGCAGAAGGCCCCTTTTTCTTTGAAGCCATGGCTTCTTTGGCGCGGATCACAGCATGACCGAGATTTATTGGCCCCTCGCTTCGCGGACCCTTTTTCTGAGGGCTCGGTATTTTCGTCCGCTTGCCCTCGGCCTTAGATTTACCGGCCGCCTCCCCGGCCCTTGCGCGAGCCGCTTCCTCGGCTTTTACGCGGGGCTTCCTCATCTCGTTTCTCTTGGAGTCTTTGGCGGATGGTTTTTCTCTCCATCTCGTCGTCTGAAGGCTCTGGGACTTCGGGGATCTCTTCGTCCGAATTGTCGGAGTCGTCAAAAGGGTCGTAAGCTTGAGCCCGAGCACTTTCTACTCGCTCCAGGGAAAAATCGTTCTCCCAGTTAGTTCCCTCTGCGCGAAAGCTTTCCACGACTTCTGAGAAATCACCAGGAAGGCGGAGTACGGCTCGTCGAACTGCAAAACAAGTCACGAAAAAGGAGGTAGAATAAGAATTAATGCGAACTGAGGCAATGATCGTATTTCGGTTCGGCTACCGATTGGCTGCCAACTCTGCTTGACAAACTTCATGGGCACACTCCCAACAGTCGACCCACATATTGGGATGAAAAAGAAATAGTCCTCCCAACCGCTGTCTTCGTTGGGAAAACCGTCAATGATCCTCCTATTCTTCTTACAAGAGATGTAATACCGAAGCGACTTCTTCGACCCGGCTCGAATCTCCAGAAGGTTTTGAAGATGATGGATCCCAATCGGAAATCCGGTCTCGAAGTTGCGGACGATAAGCCCGATGAGGTGACGGAGACCTCGCGGCATGATTTGGCCGATGGCGTGCCCATATTTGCTCAAGTAGTGCAAGATCAGGCTCGGGATTGGGAACCACAAAAAGCAACCATAGAAGAAGCTTTCGTAGAGCGTCAGACACCCCATGGGAGGATCATCAGCCCTCTGATGGCTCGCCGGAAGGAAGAAGTCGACTCCCTCGGAGATGTGGAAACAACGCCGAAGCGTTTCCAAACACGATTCGGTGCAGAGTGTCGACCCAGGAGGATTCGGAACAGCCTTCTTCGCGGCTCGCCTGTTTGTTATCCTCCTTGGAACCCGTCTCTTCGTGGAACACTTCTTTATTCCTTTCGACGAGCCGGCACCGTAGGCGCTAGACAGGATGCAATCGAGGGATGCGTCATCCAGAAGTGGCCTCCTCGACAACTGAGAGAGTCTGGGTCTAACTGGCCCGAGGATATCTCCAACTGCCCCTTCGGAGATCATCTCTTCGAACTTGATCTCCTCGGCATTGAATATTGGATCAAGTCCTATCCCAGGACGAGCCGATTGGTCCTCAACAAATTCCGCCTCGGCACGAAGAAGGGCCAGCTCGTTCCCTTCATCCATGTTTGGCTCGGACGCTCCATTCGAACCATCGCGACGAAGAACCGGTGGCTCGCTCGCAATTTGGTCAACATCGGCGGTCTCGGCGACCCGAACAGATTGATTTCCGTCTTCGGATCGAGGCGAGTTAACTACCTTCCGACCCTGCGGATTATAAGAGTTGTGTGATCCCACCGAATCGGATGGCTCGGAGGATGAAGACGAGCGGCGAACCGAGATCTCGGAGTCATTAGAATTGTGGGAGCGATCCTCAGAATGATCAGCCCCAACAGAGGGAGTGCGACTACTCGAAGACATTCTGGCTCGGAAGAAGATGGGTCGGAAAACTTGAAGATTGGCCGGAAAGTTTAGAGACGTGACGTGAAATGATTCACACCGTCGACGTAAACAAAGAACATTGGAAAATTTGAAGAACAGAATAGAAAAGCTAGAGAGAAGGAGAGAAATCTACCTTTTGCTCGATTTGGAGAGAGAAGCGAAATGAAGAAAGTGAACCCGGATCACATATTTATACAAGTTGTGGCGCGTGGGCGCGTCGGTTCGGGAAGACAAAACGGCATGACCTAATTCCCGCCCGATTTCTAGGGTTTCCATCGAAACTAGCGGGCCCAAAAACGCTTCGGATTCCGCGCCCGATAAATGCAGAAACTCTTCGACGTCGTTTAGAAGGAAAGTTACGAAACGAGCCAAGCGTATGTCAGTAAACGGTCTCCAAGTCAAATTAAAACGAGCCAACTTCTTGTAAAAGACGAACCGAACGTGTCGACGGCTCGGTTCAATTGACAATGCTTTTTCTTGATAACTTGTAGCTCGCCACCCTTACACATAAGACTAGCGAGCTGGGGGCTAACTGTTGGGGTCGGATTTCACCCCATCGCATTGTCATTTGAACTGAGCAAATCAAAGAGGAAAGCCGAGCACAATTATATCAAACCGGGCCGAACCGGCGACTAAACCAGAAAACCGGGGAGACATCTCTCGATGGGCCGAACCAACATCCAGCGAAGCGATCCGAGCCGAAGCCCATCGAAGAAGGCCCATATTTAGGGTTTGCCTAAATATAAGTCGGCGCGAACGGAAATGGAAAGATTCATTATGGAAAGTTTACTTAAATCTTGTAATGTCGGTTCCTATTCTCTTATAAATAGGAACCGATATCGATTGTTTTCAGGGGGACTTTTTCACTCATAGCAAAGGCATACGCCACAAACTTTACAGCTCGCATAACAGCTATTAATAAACCATCTTTGGCTCGTCTTCTTCGTATTTGATCAATAGAATTCCTCGGCTCTCCCTAAAACGTATTAAACATTATTGTGAAAGTTTCGGCTCGCACAGTGGGTTGCCTCCCACAAAGCGCTTGTTTTAAAGTCATCTAGCTTGACTCTCTTTTTTGGTTTAGGTGCGGATGTGATCTACTAAAGGGTTTGGGATCCCTTTAGTATCTTCACTATCTGGTTCAGGTGGCTCATGAGGTGGTTTGGGCTCTCCATTATCATCTCCAATGCCATCTTTGAAGACCAAGGCTTTGGAAAAAGTTTTAAGGTTTTCCCGAGTTTCTCCTTTGCGGTTTGCTCATCTTTGGGGTCCGGATCCTTAGGGAAAATGACTCTTATGTGGGCAAAGGACTTAGGCACACCATCAGGCTCCTCTGTAGCTCCATGTTCGTCCAAGTTGGTGACAAAACCGAGTGAATGTCTTTGAAGACATCTTCATGTTTCAGCTTCGACGGCTTCATCACCTCCTTCGGTTTTGGATAGGGCTCATTCTTCTTGGTACTTATAGGCAGCTCGACTCCTTTCTTTGGTATGAGAGTGGCTTTCTCTGGTGGTAGCTTGACTGCACTTGGGGCTTGTTTGAAGTTGATGCTTGGAAATAATACATCTTGCTGGACATGACCAAGTGTTAGTTGGTTCTTCATGTAATTGATGACCGCTCCGGCTGTACCTAGGAATCGGGTCCCAAGAATCAGTTGATTCCTCTTTGAGCCTTCCCATACCATGATTTGAAAATCAGTGGGGACGTGTCTCTCTCCTATTTCCAGCATAACATCTTCAAGCACTCCATAAGGCTCCATGCTTGATAGATCCGCAAACTCTACTCTCACCTTAGGCTCTTTAAAATATTTGAATCCCAAATATTTTGCTAGTGAAAGAGACATGAGGTTCACATTGGCTCCAGTATCACAAAGGCAATCAGTGAGTTGGTATCCATTGATACAGGCTGGAATCACAAACTTCCTGGGATCTTCTAGTTTCAGCAATGGCTTGTTCTCAAGCCTTCTCTTGTAAGCTCTCCTTGACTCCCATGTATACATCTCCGGTTTGTGCCTCTCCTTAGGCTCATCTTTTTTTTCTCCTTCTTGAGATGGTATAGGGACAATGGCTAGCTGATCCTCCTGAGATGAAACAACACTACAAAACTTTTGAGCGTTTACCTCATGTTGTTTTTTTGCCGCCTCGGCCGTTTGAGAAATTTGCACCTCTAGCTTCTGGACATGGGTGGATAGGGACCCAAACTTGTTATTAAGATCACCAAACATGTGATCTATCTTCTCATGTAAGCTCTTGGTGGTTTGTCTTTGCTCCTCCATGTACTTCTTGAGCACCACATCAACCTTTTCTTCTTGTTGAGCCGGTGCAACACCTTGAGGGAGAGTGAAAGGCTGCTTCACTTGATAGATTCCCTTGGGGTAGTATTGTTTCTTAGGCTGGTACTGACCTCCTTGATATGTGTTTTGGCCTCCTTCATAATTGTTTTGCCCCGGATAGACGATCATTTGGATTTTCTACATTGGTGCTCCGGTATGAGAGGTTGAGATGGGGGCGGAATGGTTGGTTGTATCCTCTATTCCCGAAGTTGCCTCCTATGTAGTTGACCTCCTTTTGATTCTCTTCTGCTCCATCTCTCATAAACTCCATGAGAGGTTCTTCATTAGTGGCCAAAGCATCTTCTATGGCATGTACTCCTCGGTTGCTCTTCAATAGTTGTGAAACCATATTATTTAGCTCCAGGATTTGAGCTGATTCTGATGATGAGCTTGTTGTTCTTACACTTCTATTGTAATCAGGACAGGCATTGGAATCACTCACAGCAAGATTCTCAATCAAAAGCTTTGCTTCCGGCACTGATTTGGTCATGAAGTTCCCATTGCTCGCGGTGTCAAGTGAAAGCTTGTATTTATGATCAATCCCATTGTATAAGATGTTCCAAAGGTTACCTTATGAGAAGCCATGGTTAGGGCAGTCCCTTGCATACTCCTTAAAGCGCTCCAAAGCTTCATAAAAAGACTCCATTGGTGTTTGCTTAAACCGGGATATCTTGCGCCTTATAGAGTTTGATCTTTGTTTGGTGTAGAATTGGTTTAAGAAAGCTCCCTTGTACTCATTCCATGTTGTAATGGATTGAGGTGGTAGAGACTTTACCCATTATAGTGCTTTGTCACTTAGAGAGAAGGTAAATAACTTGCACTTGAAGTAGTCCGGTGACACTCCATTGATCCGAGTAGTGCTACATATCTCCTCAAAGGTGTCGACATGGTCAAGTGGATGCTCGGTGGACAAACCATGGAATTGGTTTTGTTGCACCAAGGCAATGATCTGAGGCTTGATCTCAAAGTCATTCCTTGGAGGCTGAGGTGGTCGGATAGGATTCCGATCCAAGAAGAAAGCATCGGAAGAATTAAAATCTCCCATGGTTTGGTGTCGTGGATGCTGAGCGAATTGTGCTTTCCTTAGAGGAACATGTGGTTGAGCTTGAGGCATCCCTTGGTGACCGCCATGTGGGTTTTGATGATGCTGATTTTGTTGTTTTCCGGCGTCTTGTTGTTGTCGTTGTTGCGGCTGTTGCGGTTGATCGGCTGCACCGGGAGCGTGTTGAATGTTTCGTTGAGGCGCGGCTCCTTGTGCTGGCTGGTCAGCTCCGATTTCTTGTGGGACATGAGGGTTGTTAGCTTATTGCTCCTGGAGAGGAGCTTGCTGTATCCCTCCTTGTGCCGCACCTTCTCCGGTTTGATTCATTCTTTCTCTCTTTTCTCTTCTTTGCCGCCTAAGTGTTCTTTCAAGTTGGTCAATGTCGAGATCTTCTTCTATGGTATTATCTGGATTGGACCTTCTTGTCATGCACCTAAGAGACACACAAAGAGAGAGTTAAGTAATTTTTTTATGGTTTTTAAGATTTTATGAAAAACGAGATGTAAAATGCAAGGTAATAAAAAGAACTAGTCTTGAATTCAATCAAAAGGTGTGAAAGGAAAACAATCCTCCCCGGCAACGGCGCCAAAAAGCTTGATGTCCGGTTGGATTGCTTCAAGATTTTACAATTTTTATTATATGGCAGATGGGTGATAGTTACATGAACTACTTGAGTCAGAGAGGAGGCGGTTCACGCGGTTCTTCTGGACGTGGCCATGGTGGTTCGGCATCGCGTTCCGTTCCCCCGACTCCTGGCCATGGGCTCACTTATAGCTCCCATGGTTCTACGGGGCAGCGTACACGGTCTCCATCTCCACCCGCTCAGCACTCGCCTCCACATATTCCGGACGCAGATCCAGCCACGATTCAGGCCACTAGAGAGGCATTTTATGCGTCTATTAGGGACATTTTATATGAGCTTGGTCATCATCTCCTCCCTCATCTTCATCCACACCGTCCGCCGAACACTTTCTGGCCGTGTACGCTCTGCAATACAACATCAACTTTGGAAGAGCCCCAAAAACATTCTACTCAATGTATTGCACCAAAACCAGTTTGCCGCGATGCCTACATGAGTTAGTTTTCCAACGCAATTGGAATCATGCAATTTGGCCGTGTAGAATGGAAGATATGATCGTTTTAGTGAAGAGTGTCAAAAGAGCCGAAAACCGGACATCATCAAAGCCGCTCGACCGAGGCCGGTCGGACAGGGACTCCATGGCCCTCGTCCGACCCGACCTTCCTTCATGACGATGACCATCCGGTCGACCGAAGCCGGTCGGACAGGGACTCCAAGGCTCCCGTCCGACCCGACTTCTTTTCACCATCCCGTGCGCGCTCGACCGCCCAGCTCGCCTCGACCACCATCCCGACCGACCGTTCGACCGCCCAGCTCGACCCGACCACCATCCCGACCGACCGGTCGACCGCCCCGCTCGACTGCCGCCTTTCCCGCTCGACCCGCCTTAGCCGACTAAGGCCCGTTTTGCACGTTTTCGCGATTTACTCGGCCCGTTTACCTAATCTCGACCCCTGGAAGACCTAGCACTATAAATACACCTTTTTAGCCTTTTCGAAAGAAGAGAGCCGAAGAACCGCATTGTATTACAGTTTTTATTGATCTACTTTTGTTCTAGAGACTTCAAGGAGAGGATCTCTCCTCCTCACTACAATTTGGAGAAGATTTATGAACCTTTATCTATTATCATGCTTTCTCCATCTCTTTGTGTTGTTACTTTGATCATGTCTGAGTAATTCACTTGTTAGGTTGCTAGGGTTACTAAATCAATGAGTTTTTTGCTTGATCTATGATTTCGATGAACTGTTAGGGATATCATTAGAGTCTTTGTTTCGTTTTGTTCACTTATTAATGCTGATTGCTTTACCGCGCATCTAGCAATCCGATCCTAGGTTGATTTGAGCCACGGAAGTGCTGTATCATTCGCCGGACCTATTCTTTGACAATCTAGGTTTCTTAGACTACGGAAGTTGATTTACTAAGCCTAGTGAACTGTATCCGAACCTGATCGATTTAATGCTTGATTAATTATCTAAGGACATACCGAAAGTTTAGCGATTAGATAAGTTATCATAGGAGTCGGAGCCACGGAAGTGGAAAGACTTATTTTCGTGTTTTGTGTTCTAGACGGATCTATCATCCCATCATCCCTAAATTGATTCATATCTTTCATCGAACTGATCATTGCTTGCTTCTCTGCGAATTAGCCCCTAGAGACCTAACGCCTTTCTTTCATTGCTTTACAACCTCGATTTCTTAGCCTTAGTATTTAGTTATTAGATCACCAACCAATCATCCTTTATCTTATTCTAGCTTGATCCGAACTCCATAGATTTAAAGTGTATTCATTTTAGCCAGTCCTTGTGTTCGATAACCCGTACTTCTGCGATCTGTGCACTTGCAGGATTTAAAAAGTCGGTAAATCCTGACCACACATCAAGTTTTTGGCGCCGTTGCCGGGGACTGCAGCAGTACCTTTGAATCTCGATTAGGATATAGTCTAGGATTTTATTGTTTTCTTGCATTTTCATTTTTTGCTTCTGGTTTTTCTAGTTTATTTTACTTTTCATTGGTTTTCTTCTTTTGTTTTTCAGGTGCATGACTAGACAGTCTAATAGGGACAATCTAGTTGAACCAGTTGCTGAAATCGACCGACTTGAAAAGACACTTAGAAGACAAAGAGCTCAAGAGATGGCCCAAGCCGCTCATGATGCAGCAGTAGCTAGAGCTGTAGCTGAAGTGAGAGATCCACCTCCACCCTTAGCACCACAACCTCTTGCTGGGGAAGTTGATGCCTTCTTTACAGATCGAAATCCGATCCACCCACCTCCACCTCAGAGGAATGACTATGAGATCAAGCCTCAAATCATAGCATTGGTTAAGCAAAACCAGTTTCATGGCTTACCAGCTGAGCACCCGCTTAATCACATAGATAACTTTGAAGAAATTTGCAGCACCACCCGAGCCAATGGAGTCTCAGCCGACTGCCTAAAGTGCAAACTTTTCTCATTTTCTCTTGGCGACAAAGCCCTTAGATGGTTAAAGTCTCTTCCTGCCCATTCGATCACTACTTGGGACGAGTACAAGGCAGCATTCATCAACCATTTCTACGCTAAGCAAAGATCAATTTCTGTTAGAAACAAGATCTATGGATTTCGCCAAGGAGCGACCGAATCATTCTATGAGGCGTTGGATCAATTCAAGGAGTACATTAGGGACTGCCCTAACCACGGTTTCAAGGAAGGGAACCTTTGGAACATCTTCTATCATGGCATAGACCACAAGTATAAGCTATCCTTGGATACTGCAAGCAATGGAAATTTTATGACAAAGACTGTTGAGGAAGCCAAAGTTTTGATTGAGAACCTTGCAGCAAGTGATTGCAACAACTGCCCCGATCATGATAGATCACACCGCTCTACCAACACACCCCCTGATGCTACTCAGATGGCTGAACTGAAGAATATGATGGCTCAAGTTCTAAAAGGACAGCAAAGACACATACATGCAGTTGAGGGCATAAATGATGTCAATGATGATCCTACAAGGGAATGCATGGGAGATATCTCCAATGATCATCTTGAGGAAGAAGTTAACTACATTGGTAACATGGGAAACATGAGATATCTCCAATGATCATCTTTGCCTCTGGCTCCCAAGTCTGCTCCTCTGTGCAACTACATTCCCACAAGACTCTCAACAATGGCACCCTCTTGTTCCGCAGAACCTTGACTCTCCTCTCAAGAATCCTCACAGGAACTGCCGGAACTGTCATATTTGGCTGAAGATCCTGTGGAATCTTGGCCACTAGCTCCTCTAAAGGATGCAAACACCTCCTCAACATATAAACATGAAACACCTTGTGAAAGGCGCTCAGAATCGGTGGCAACTCCAACCGATAAGCCACTGGCCCAACTCGCTCCACCACTGGAAACGGGCCCATAAAACGCGGACTGAGCTTGTTCTCTGCTATGGACCTGTTAAGGCCCCTCAACATAGCCATCTTGAGATAAACTCTATCTCCCACCTGAAACTCAAGCTCACGTCACCGCCTATCTTCATAACTCCTCTGTCTATCCTGAGCCTCCTTCATGTTCAGCCTCAAGACACGGATCTTCTCCGTCGTCTCCTAAACAAAAGTAGCTCCAAACATGCTGCGCTCCCCCACTTGGGTCCAACATAACGGTGTCCTGCATGGCCTCCCATACAAAGCCTCAAAAGGAGCCATGCCAATACTAGAATGAAAAATGTTGTTATAGGCAAACTCCGCCAAACACAGATGATCAGCCCAATGGCCACCCCAATCCAGCACACACATCCTCAGCAAATCCTCCAAGGTCTGAATAGTCCTCTCTGACTGCCCATCTGTCTGCGGATGATACGCCGTACTCATATGCACCTTGGTGCCCATCTCAGTCTGAAATGCCCTCCAAAACTCTGAGGCAAACCTCGGATCTCTATCCGACACAATACTGGCTGGCACTCCATGCAGCCTCACAATCTCTCGCACAAACTTCCTAGCCAAGACAGCCGCTCCATCTGTCTTCTTGATGGCCAAGAAATGTGCTGACTTGGTCAGGCGATCCACAATGACCCAAATAGCATCAAATGTCCGTGAGATAGGCAATCCCACAACAAAATCCATGGTGATCATATCCCATTTCCACTCTAGAATGGGCAAACTCTGCAAAAGACCACTAGGCACCTGATGCTCTGCCTTGACCAAAGAACAAGTGTTGCACCTCGCAACCCAATCTGCCACATCTCTCTTCATCCCGACCCAATGATAATACCGTTTGAGGTCACGGTACATCTTGGTCACACCCGGATGAATCGAAAACTTGCTCGAATGAGCCTCTCTCAAAACCTCCTGCCTCAACTCCGCATCCTTGGGCACATAAACTCGCCCACGAACCAAGATAGTCCCATTCGATGAGACCTGATACTCAGAACCAGCCACCGGCGAAGCATCAACCAAAATCTGATCACTCTGCTGAGCCACTCTGATCCTACTGAGTAAATCTGCCTGATCAGCTGCTTTCAAACCCAAAGGCACCTCTGAAATATCACAAAGCCTCAATGTACTAATCTCGCTGACCAAAGCCTCCACATCCTGCTCTCTAGCCGAATCAACCCTCCAAGTTGGCCTTGCCTGGATGATAAACAATATCCAGGTCATAGTCTGCCAAAAACTCCACCCAACGCGTCTGCCTCGCATTCAGCAAAGGCTGAGTAAAGATATGTTGTATACTCTTGTGATCTGTGAAGATCTGCACTCTACCACCATACAGATAAGACCTCCAAATCTTGAGTGCAAAAACTACTGCCCCCAACTCAAGATCATGTGTAGGACGGTTGCGCTCACTGCCCTGCAACTGCCTCGAAGCATAGGCAATCACTCTGCCCTCCTGCATCAAAACACAACCAAGTCCTACTCCTGAAGCATCTGTGTACACTACATATGGCTTCCCCAGATCGGGTAACGCCAACACTGGTGTACTAGTCAACATCCCCTTGAGCTTCTCAAAGCTCTCCTCGCACTCCTGCGACACACAAACGGCACATCCTTGCCAGTCAGCCTCGTCATCGGCTGAGACATACTCGCAAACCCCTTGACGAACCTCCTGTAGTAGCCTGCTAAACCCAGAAAACTCCTGATCTCGGTAGTACTACTCGGTCTAGGCCAATCTCTGATGGCCTCAATCTTAGCCGGATCCACAGAAACTCCCTCTGCAGAAACAATGTGGCCAAGAAAACCCATCTCTCTCTGCCAAAAGCTGCACTTGCTCAACTTAGCGAACAGTTTCTGCTCCTGAAGCTTCTCTAAACCAAGCCTCAAATGCGTCGCATGCTCCTCTGGACTCCTCGAATACACCAAAATATCATCTATGAATATGATGACGAACACATCCAAAAACTCCCTGAACACATCGTTCATCAATCTCATGAAAGCTGCCGGCGCATTAGTCAAACCAAAAGGCATGACTACAAACTCGAAATGCCCATACCTCGTCCGGAAAGGCATCTGTCTCATCTATCGCAATCTGGTGATACCCCGATGCCAAATCAATCTTGGAGAACCATGTAGCACCCCTCAACTGATCCAACAACTCATCAATCCTCGGAAGTGGGTACCTGTTCTTCACTGTGACTCGGTTAAGTCCCCGATAATCAATGCACAACCGAAAACTGTCATCCTTCTTCTTCACAAACAACACTGGCGCTCCCCACGGCGAAACACTCGGTCTGATGAA
The DNA here is from genome assembly GCA_026724425.1 of Erythrophleum ivorense. Taxonomy (NCBI): domain Eukaryota; kingdom Viridiplantae; phylum Streptophyta; class Magnoliopsida; order Fabales; family Fabaceae; genus Erythrophleum; species Erythrophleum ivorense. The sequence goes on along the minus strand of JAIUCV010000066.1, from coordinate 7,091,346 downwards.
CCCTTTACTCAAAAGGTCCTCTAGCTGCTTCTTCAGCTCTGCCAACTCTGCTGGCGCCATCCTGTAAGGTGTCTTCGATATCGGAGCTGTCCCGGGCTCCAGCTCAATCGTGAAAGGATCTGACCGAGATGGTGGCAATCCCTTCAGCGACCGAAACACATCCTCAAAATCCTGGACAACCTGAATATCCTGCAAAGCCACCTCACCACTGGACTCTGTCATAGTAATCGTTGCCAAATAGGCCTTGCAGCCCCGCTCTAACAACCGCTCTGCCTGAATAGCTGAGATCACTATACTCCCTGAAGTCGGTCTCACTCCCTGATAAACCAACTTCTCTGCATCCTGCTCAAACACCACTCTACCTCTGTATCAATCCAGATGAACCCGGTATAAGGATAACCAATCCATCCCCAAAATCACGTCATACAGCTCCACCGGACTGATGACCAAATCCGCTGGCATAGACTGCCCCGCAATCTGCACATCCACTGCTCTAGCTCCGCCTGAAGTAGCCAGATAACCACCACAGGCCACCTTGACAAAGCCCGAACACTCGCCATCGCTACTCCGAATACCGCTACTCTCGGCCCTCTCCGGAGTAATGAAGCAGTTAGATGCTCCCGAGTCAAACAGAACGTGAGACTCAAATCCGCCAACTAACAAGGTCCCTACACAAATCCACAAGTGTTGAGAACCCCTAAAACTCTATCACAGTAGGGTAAAAGAAACAGACAACACCATAATTCTACCTTAAGAATTTACAAGTCTGAGTCCAAGATTATACCTGTGATCTGGCCTGACTGACTGGTCTGGCCCACCTCTGCCGGAGTATAAACACGCGGCGCTCCACCTGACTGCAACGCTGCAATCTGAGCTGCTGACTGGATAGCCAATGGCTGAACCGCTGCCACTGACCTCTGCTGCAACTTGGGACACATCGGCCTGATATGCCCCGGCTCTCTGCAGTAGAAACACACTGCCGACTCTCTGGATCCCGCCCTCTTGGGGCAAGCAGCAACTCTGTGATCCAAACTCCCACAACCAAAACAACCACCCGTGCTCTGGCTACTAGCAGATATCTCCTCTGCTCTCCTCTTCTCGCCCTGCGCAGGCTTGCCGCCCCTGCCATGACCAGAACTGAAACCCCTGCGCTGCTGCTGCTGCTGATGGCCCCTATGATGGGTAGCAAAAGCAACTACAGCTGGAACAACTGCTGAACTCACCGGCTCACGCAAATCCTCCTCAATGGAAGCTGCCAACTCCACTAAACCGGCTCTAGTGTGGTACTGATGCGGGATAAGCTTTTCCCAATTTCTATCCCTTTTCTGCAAGTGCACAGATCAAGAGTAGTAATGGGTTTATCGAACACAAGGGCCAGTTAGTGCACTACAAGGTATGAGATTGAGATTTAGCTAGGAAAGCAATATGAGTTAGCAAGTAAAGTAAGCAAGTAAATCAATGGATGGAAGGCGCTAAGCAATAGGATAATCTCGGGATAAGTGATTCAAGCAATCAAGTTCGATTTGTTAGGGTTTTAAGAATGTGTACCACCTAGAACTCAAGACATTAATTTAGATCTTTCCACTTCCGTGGCTCCGACCCCTATTGATGAGGATATCAACCAAGATCAGACCGATGTCGAGGAACCGGTCACAATACCCGTCTTGAGAAGATCACCAAGAACCAGAGGAGGAGTCAAAAGCATAAGAGAAGAGTTCAACCAATCCATAGAGAGCTTAATCACCCTCGTGGAACATGAAGAACTCAAAGAGAAGCTGCTCACAACAGAGATCACACGAGAGACTCCAAAGGCTCCAGGCAATGATCAAGAAGACACCGAGGCTGAGCAAGGAGGTCAAGAGGGAGCTCAAGAGCAGCTCAAGATTTCGTCCACACCTTTCTTGCCGGTTTTACAAGGAACCAAGGACACATGCTTGTTCATCATTGCCAAACAAACAGAAGCTCTTTCCTAGAGCTCAAGGTATGCATTTCCATATGATTATGATTCACAAGTTTCTTGTTTATTTTGCAGGATTTTTCTATAAGTTTTTACTTAGTTTATTTTCTGTTTTAACTTGCTTGCACGCAAGATTTGCAAACTTTCCTTATTTGATTTCTTGTATTAATTTCGGCCAAGAGAAGCCACAGCTGCTGGACTATTTATAAAGTCCCTTTTCAGCTTTGTATCATTCACGATATTATTAATAAAGAAAACCCTTTTGCTTAAGCAAGAACCCTAGCCGCCTTCTTCTTCCTTGGTGAGATTCCATTGAAGCTGAGAGCAAAACCTGTCATCTCTTGTGAGCGATTCACTTGAGTTGAGAGTCTGACTTATCATAGAGCTTATCATACTCTGTGTGGCGTCCATCAATCCCCCTGGTTACCTCCGTTCGTCAACCATTCACTCGGATCAGTAGAGAGAGCCGTACGGCCAGCTGCGGATTCACCACCATCTCGTCCATTGCAGAACAAGTGCCCCTTGTGCCTGCATCATCTGGTATCAGAGCCTAGGCTCAAACATCAGGTGAATCTATCCCTTTGTTCTTCTTATTTTCGTTTTGTGTTCTTCATAAACCAGAAAACTCAAAAAAAATATAATTGTTTCACTTTGTTTGATTGCTCATTGCTTTGTTTCTTACATCACATAAAATCAAAAAAAAAATTGATGATTCCCTCTACTATTACTTTGTTTCATTGCATCTAATTAAAAACCCTAAAACTCAAAAAAAATTATTATTTCATTGCATCGATCATCTTGCTTTGTTTGCACTCCCTCATTGGAATCAATTGTTTATTGCATTCGTTGGACTCTTGTTGCTTGCATAACTATTGAATTGCTTCTGTTTTGCTTGTTCATTCATCCATCAACTAAAAGAAAAGAAAATAAATTGTTTCTGTTATTTGCATTTAGCTTCAATTATTTCACTTTCATACCACACCCATTGCACTTGATCTGTTTGGTTTGTTGTTTAGACAGGAATCATGGGAGCTAATGGAGAAGCGGATTTGGCTCAGATACTTGGAGCTATCCAAGCCCTTGGAGCACGCATTGAGCGGCTGGAGCAGCCACCACCAGCACCAGCGGCGAGACAGTGACCCATATGTGCCGTCAATGGCCAGCCCGGCCATGCTGGGGAAGAAACCGAAGAGGATATGCCACCACTTGAAGATGATCCACCACCGGCACCTAACCTGAACCAAAGGAGGCAGAGACATCAAGATGATGGCCGAGACAGAGAGAGAGACAGAGGGCCTGACCGAGAAGAAAATGAGAGGTCCGGGGGCAGAGACATCAAGCTCACTGCTCCAACCTTTGCTGGAAAGGTGAACCCCGACGCCTACCTTGATTGGGAGAGGCGTATGGAGTACATCTTTGAGTACTATAAGTATTCAGAGGCGAAGAAGGTGTCCCTTGCTGCTGCACAACTTACTGAAAGTGCACTAGCTTGGTGGGACAGAGATGTGTCCGAGAGGAGGAGGCATCGACATGCTCAAGTAAGCAGCTGGGAAGACATGAGGTTCGCTCTGAGGAAGAGATACATCCCTGCTTACTATCACAGAGACCTCCAGAAGAGATTCCGCAAGCTTACACAGGGTAACAAGTCTGTGGAAGACTACTTTGATGAGTTTGAGACTATAAAGAACCGGCTGGAGATAGGGAGGAAGATTTGATGGCCCAGTTCATTGATGGCCTTCAAGACAGAATAGCGAGGAAAGTTGAGAGGCAGAGCTATCATGACATGGATGATTTACTCCACCTTGCTGTCCAAGCCGAGCAACAAATCAAGAGGAAGACCACCTAGACCAACCGGAGCAAGACCACTTGGACTCCGCAACTCCCCAAGACTTTTGACAAGGGAAAGTCTATTGAGATAGATAACCGGTTCAAGAAGGCTCCACCTGAGGCGCCCAAGGACAACAGGCCCGAGTCAAACAAGTTTCCTGCCCAAAGATCTCGAGACATTACTTGCTTTAAATGTCAAGGGAAGGGTCACATCTCAAGGGACTGTCCAAACCGGAGGACAATGATCATTACTTCCAATGGTGATTATGAATCTCAAGACGAGGGGGAGCCAAGACCAGAAGGATCGGATGAGGATATAGTAGATTACCCCGAGTCTGGAGAGCTATTGGTCACAATGAGGGCTCTGAGTTCATTCTTTGATCCCGAGACAATCCAGAGAGAAAACATCTTTCATTCAAGATGCAACATAAACTCTAAGGTATGTAGTTTGATCATAGATGGTGGTTCTTGTACTAATGTGGCTAGCAAGTATTTGGTTGACAAGTTAGGTCTCCCGAAGACAAGGCATCCACGCCCCTACCGCCTGGAGTGGCTTAACGATGAGACTGAGCTCAAGATAGCCGAACAAGTGACGGTGACATTCAATGTGGGCAAGTATGCGGATCAAGTCAAGTGCGATGTGGTCCCTATGCAAGCTGGACACCTCCTGCTTGGACGACCCTGGCAGTTTGACAAGGAGACACTCCACAATGGCCGCACAAACCACTACACCTTTATGCACAATGAGAAAAGGCACACTCTCACACCTCTTACTCCTCAAGAAGTGCATGATATGCAACGATCTATGTCCAAAAGCTCAAAGGCAAGTAAGACTACCCTCTATGTAACACCTCATTCAGTTTTAAAATCTCTTGAGTTGAAAGAGCAGGTGCTACTAATGATCTTCAAGGAAGGGTTATTTTCAGGTCAAGAGCAACAAGACCTACCAGAAGCTATTCTAGAGCTCTTGGAGAAGTTTAAGGATACATTTCCAGAGGAGATACCACCAGGACTACCTCCGATCAGAGGGATTGAGCACCGGATCGATCTAGTGCCCGTCTCCCCATTGCCCAACCGAGCTGCCTATCGAGTCAATCCAGAAGAAGCTAAGGAGTTGGAGAAGCAAGTCCAAGACCTGATGTCTAAGGGGTACATCCGAGAGAGCTTAAGCCCATGTGCTGTCCCTGTTCTCTTGGTGCCCAAGAAGAATGGATCCTGGAGGATGTGTGTTGACTGCCGTGCCATCAACAACATCACCATCAAATACCGACATCCTATTCCCAGGCTTGATGATATGTTAGATGAACTTAATGGAGCTAATATTTTCTTTAAAATTGATTTAAGGAGCGGATATCATCAGGTGAGGATGAAGGAAGGAGATGAATGGAAGACGGCGTTTAAGACCAACAGGGGTCTTTATGAGTGGTTGGTCATGCCATTTGGGCTCACCAACGCCCCAAGTACATTCATGAGACTCATGAACCATGTCCTAAGGGCATACATCTGTAAGTTTGTGGTAGTGTACTTTGACGATATACTCATTTACAGTACTTGTCTTTCTGATCATTTACACCATCTTGAACAAGTACTTGAAACATTAAGGACCGAGAATCTGTATGCAAACCTAAAGAAATGCATCTTTTGCACTGATCAAGTTGTGTTTTTAGGCTTTGTTGTGAGTTCTCAGGGGCTGAAAGTAGATGAGGAGAAGATCAAAGCCATACAAGATTGGCCGACACCAACGACCATTGGGCAAGTGAGAAGCTTTCATGGTCTGGCCAGTTTCTATAGGAGATTTGTCAAGGACTTTAGCACCATTGCCGCACCATTGACCTCGGTGATCAAGAAAAACGTGGCATTCAAGTGGGAACAAGCTCAGGAAGACGCATTCAACAAACTCAAAGATAGTTTGACACATGCGCCTGTGTTAGTACTTCCTAACTTTGACAAAACCTTTGAGATTGAGTGTGATGCTTCAGGTACAGGTATAGGAGCTGTCTTGACTCAAGGAGGCAAACCAGTGGCCTATTTTAGTGAGAAACTCAGTGGAGCTTCACTAAACTATCCCACCTACGATAAAGAGCTTTATGCTTTGGTAAGGTCTCTAGAAACTTGGCAACATTATCTGTTATCCAAGGAGTTTGTTATTCATACAGATCATGAGACGCTTAAGCACCTGAGAGGCCAAACTACGCTCAAGAAGAGACATGCTAAATGGCTTGAGTTTGTAGAAACGTTTCCATACGTTATCAAATACAAGAAGGGCAAAGAAAACATTGTAGCTGATGCATTATCCAGGAGACACGCCCTGATGTCACTCATGGAAGCAAAGGTAATGGGATTTGGGCATATTAAAGATATATACATGAGTGACCCAGACTTTCAGGAAGTATACAAGGAAACCAGCAAGGCCGCCTATGGAGTTTTCTATCAACAAAACGGTTTCTTATTCAGAGACAAGAGGCTATGCATTCCCCAAGGGTCAATGAGGGAGTTGTTGATCTCAGAGGCACATGGAGGTGGACTTATGGGATACTTTGGCCGTGACAAAACTCTAAGCATCCTCATGGATCATTTCTTCTGGCCACACTTGAGGAGAGATGTGGAGAGGTTCTGCGCCAAATGCATCACTTGTTTGAAGGCTAAGTCTAGATCACATCCTTTTGGTTTATACATGCCTTTACCTATTCCTAACCTACCTTGGGTAGATATATCTATGGATTTTGTTTTAGGATTGCCACAGATCGACCACAAGGACTCTATCTTTGTAGTTGTGGACAGGTTCTCCAAGATGGCTCACTTCATCCCTTGCAACAAGACAAACGACGCAACTCAGACTGCTGATCTGTTCTTCAAGGAGGTTGTGCGCTTACATGGGATCCCAAGAACTATTGTGTCTGATCGAGACACTAAATTTCTCAGCCATTTTTGGAAGACACTATGGAAAAAGTTGGGAACCAAACTTCTTTTCTCCACCACCTGCCATCCACAAACAGACGGCCAAACTGAGGTAGTAAACCGTACACTCTCAACCCTATTGAGAGCAACGGTGGGTAAGAATTTAAGAAATTGGTTATCCTGCTTGCCTTACATTGAGTTCGCTTATAATCATGCTAAACACTCGGCTACTAAACAATCTCCTTTTGAAGTTGTTTATGGGTTTAATCCCTTAGCTCCTTTGGATCTTACGCCTCTGCCCCAAGCTGTTTTCAGTGCAGATGGAGAAACCAAGTCCGAGTTCATCAAGAAGTTACACCAGCGAGTCAAAGACAATTTGGAGAGGAAGACTGAGAAGTATAAGCAACAAGCTGATAAAGGCCGCAAGGAAATGACATTTGAACCCGGAGAATGGGTCTGGTTACATATGAGACCGGAGAGATTCCCAAACCAGAGGAAATCCAAGCTCTCTCCAAGAGGAGACGGACCATTTCGTGTGCTGGAGAAAGTCAATGACAATGCCTACAAGATCGAGCTGCCAGGTGAGTTAAACATTTCTCCCACTTTCAATGTCACTGATCTCTATCCTTTCCATGCAGATGCATCTGTTCTGAGGTCAGAACCTTCTCAAGATGGAGGGAATGATGAGGATATCAACCAAGATCAGACCGATGTCGAGGAACCGGTCACAATACCCGTATTGAGAAGATCACCAAGAACCAGAGGAGGAGTCAAAAGCATAAGAGAAGAGTTCAAACAATCCATAGAGAGCTTAATCACCCTCGTGGAACATGAAGAACTCAAAGAGAAGCTGCTCACCACAGAGATCACACGAGAGACTCCAAAGGCTCCAGGCAATGATCAAGAAGACACCGAGGCTGAGCAAGGAGGTCAAGAGGGAGCTCAAGAGCAGCTCAAGATTTCGTCCACACCTTTCTTGCCGGTTTTACAAGGAACCAAGGACACATGCTTGTTCATCATTGCCAAACAAATAGAAGCTCTTTCCTAGAGCTCAAGGTATGCATTTCCATATGATTATGATTCACAAGTTTCTTGTTTATTTTGCAGTATTTTTCTATAAGTTTTTACTTAGTTTATTTTCTGTTTTAACTTGCTTGCACGCAAGATTTGCAAACTTTCCTTATTTGATTTCTTGTATTAATTTCGGCCAAGAGAAGCCACAGCTGCTGGACTATTTATAAAGTCCCTTTTCAGCTTTGTATCATTCACGATATTATTAATAAAGAAAACCCTTTTGCTTAAGCAAGAACCCTAGCCGCCTTCTTCTTCCTTGGTGAGATTCCATTGAAGCTGAGAGCAAAACCTGTCATCTCTTGTGAGCGATTCACTTGAGTTGAGAGTCTGACTTATCATAGAGCTTATCATACTCTGTGTGGCGTCCATCAATCCCCCTGGTTACCTCCGTTCGTCAACCATTCACTCGGATCAGTAGAGAGAGCCGTACGGCCAGCTGCGGATTCACCACCATCTCGTCCATTGCAGAACAAGTGCCCCTTGTGCCTGCATCACCTATGTTGATCTATCTAATCGCTAAACTTTCAGTATGTCTTAAAATAATAAAACAAGCATTAATTCGATCAAGTCTCGATTGTTCACAACTTCTAGTAAATCAACTTCCGCAGTATAAGAGAGATTGCCCACCAAATACTAGTTCAGGAGAATGATTCATCACTTCCGTGGCTCAAATCTACCTAGGATCATATGTTGATTGGCCAGATCAACACCAAGCAATGAACACAAGCAAAGGTGAAGAGTTTATGTAAACCCTAATTCTATATATCGATTGTCAAGCAAGCATGAACACTATCCTTTGATTTCCTATCACTTAACAAGGTAACTACTCAGACATAGAGAAGAAAATCGAATTCATATTCATAAGAATAGAGATCCGAGATCCTCTCTCGAAGGAGACAATGAAAGAAAGCAAAAACGATAAGAACTTTTATTGAAAATAATATGTTTTGTACCTATGTGTGGCTCTCTCTTTTACAAGGCTAAAAAGATGTATTTATAATGCTTCAGAACTTGAAGGGCAGCTTGACCTAAATCTTGGTTGAAGAATAGAAGTCGGCGTGAATTTGGGATTGAAAACGTGCAAAACGGGCTTCGGAAACGAGCCGGGTCGAGCGGGACATGTCGTGGTCAAGCGGGGCGGTCGACCGGTCGGTCGGGATGGCGTTTGGTTCGAGCGGGGCGGTCGAGCGGTCGGTCGGGATGGTGGTCGGGCGAGCTGGGCGGTCGAGCGCGCACGGGATGGTGAAAAGAAGTCGGGTCGGACGGGAACCTTGGAGTCCCTGTCCGACCGGCTTCGGTCGACCGGATGGTCGTCGCCAGGAAGGAAGGTCGGGTCGGACGAGGGCCATGGAGTCCCTGTCCGACCGGCCTCGGTCGAGCAGCTTTGATGATGTCCGGTTTTCGGCTCCTTTGACACTCTTCACTAAAACGATCATATATCCCATTCTACATGGCCAAATTACATGATTCCAATTGCGTTGGAAAGCTAACTCACGTAGGCATCGCGGCGAACTAGTTTTGGTGAAATCAATTGAGTAGAATGTTTCTGAGGCTCCTCCAAAGTCAAAGATAGTGCATGAGGCTGTTTTGAGGACCTTTTCCTTTGTTTTGCTCCAAATTGCATCTTTTGACCTAAAATGACTCTTGGCACTATATATGCATAAAAACTACCTTTTAAAGCAAAAAGCCACGGTAAAACCATGCATAAAGTATATAAAAAAGATGTAAAAGGGGTGTAAAATAGAGGTATATCAACTCCCCCAGACTTAGATCTTTGCTTGTCCTCAAGCAAATAGAATCCAAATCAGAGAAAGAGGTTTGAAAATGTAGAAACTTCTTATCCTTTTGAGAAACCTGTGGTGGCTTCCTCTCCTGTATTCCACTAAAAACATAACCAATGTTAGACTAGCTTAACATAATGCTCGGCAAGCTTAGCGAATCATACCAAACTCAACTAGTCTCATCCAGCATTCCAGACTTTCCATTGTAAACTCCTTGCATAAATTTAAAACGTGCGGTCTTTATCAAGGGAATATCGATCATTAAGCACTTGTTCTTACCCACTTGAGTCTCTCCAGGATAGTCCCTTTTGAAGCTATTGAGTTCTTAAAACATAAGTTTTGAAAAAGGTTAAAAAGAGAAATAATTTCCAACAAAGGTTTTGACTCAATAAAACAGAAGTTTTGAAAAAGGTTAATAGGAGAAATATATATAAGATGAAGACAAGACATGAACAAACGCATTAGTACCGACAATCCCCCCAGACTTAACTTGCACCGTCCCGGTGAAAGCAAATCCGATTAAGGGAGGTAAAAGAAAGAGGTAATAAGGCGTTTGTGAATGAGAGGAAAGATGTAACCTGATATGGTATTAGAAACCGAAGAATGGTGTGATGGATGATATGTCCAGCTACTATGTTGCTCCATAATGTGGATGAGATGCCGGCTTAGATGGTCAAGTGTTGTTGTACACCAGCAAAGAGCTTTAAGGGCTGCCTGAGTGTAGGTGAAGTAGGATCATCATGTGGTAGAACAGCAAGTAGGCGTGGTATGTGATGGGGTTTGGAATGAAAGTGTGGTAGGATGATGGTGGTGTGATATGCAAATGAGGTGGGATGGTATGCAATGAGGTGGGATGGAATGAGGGGATGGTGGGTCGGCAAGAGGGGATACGGTCGATCGGGCAAGGCACCGGTCGATCGTCCTGGTCGACCCGACCATGGTGAGTGCTGCATTCTTCTTTCCTGAGGTTTCTTTCTGCTTCTTTCATGCTGGATTCTCAAATTTCTGTATCCAAAACTTCAAAACAAAACTATTAAATGAAAACAAAGATTAAAAAGGGATAGAAAAGACCTTATGGGTTGCCTCCCATACAGCGCTTGTTTATGGTCTTTAGCTTGACCGTTTGGCTCTTCTAAGAAGAAGTGGAAGGACATGGCCTGAGACAAAGCCTTTTTGTGTGTGTCCCATCACGTCCTTGTTGATGATCAGGTGGTTCATGAGGAGATATGAACCGAGAATGCTTGGTAGAAGTGAAAACGGGGACGGCATCTGATATCATCATATTTTGCATGTTTTTGCTTAGTATTTTCATATGTTTTCAAGTGCTTTCAATAGGGTTTTATGCCTTTGGAGGTAGTTTTCTTGTATTTGTTGGTTTTGGAGTCTTAACAGGTTAAAACATCAAAAAGGATTCCAAAAGGAGCAAAAGAGCCTCAAACCATGATCCATGCAAGTTTCCAAGTCAAGAGCATCAATATAACTCCATTTGTCCGATTCTCGCATTTGGACAGAACCGGAGCATCCGAAAGATCACCGCGGCAAGGGGTCTTCCCGACGTCCAAAAATCATGATCTTGGTCTTGATGGATAGATATTTGAGTCATGCATCACGACGAAGTGGATTCAAGTCATTTGGATCAACCATCACGGAGATGCGATTTTTCTCCCAAGACGTGTCCGCCAGGCGAGTAAACGAAGCCCATGAAGACTTGGCACCACTAAATGGCCCGGGATGCAGCGGCATGGACCTTGTCTCGACTTAACACAAGCCCAGCTTTCTTTTGGTGGTTCACTTTCCCTAAACCCGGTCTGATCACGTCGCAAATCATCAATGCCGGTTAACCGGAAAGTTTCCTTTTTCAACACTTAACAAACCTAGCGACTTCTACCCTATAAATACGAGTTTTTAGCCTCAGAAAAAAGGGGAGAGCGTGTGCGCCGTCAGAGGAGAAGAGAGAGCTGTCCTAGAAGCAGAGAGAAGAGGTTTTCTCGAGATCCAAGACGCACACACACTTGTTCTTAACAAATCCTTACACTTGTTCTTTCTCTTTGACTTTTGTATTGAATCCGAGAGAGTATTGAGGGGGAATCGACCTTGTTCTTCGACCTAGAGAAGCTTTCTTCACCCTTTCTCTCTTTTTCATTACTTATCATGTCTATACTCATCATGCCTTGTGTTAACCGCGCCATGATTGAGTAGTTTACCCGCTAGGTTAAGGGCTAAGCCGAAAGGCTCATGAATTTGTTAACTTGATCTTTTGAGTTGGGATAATTTATTTGGTTTCATCACCTTTACTTGAGCATAATGCCGCTTGCTTTTCTGATCAATTAGCATCGGATCTTGGGTTAATATACTCTCCAAAAGCTTGTTATATTACCGGACTTAGTATTTGGTGAGCGGTGAATCATAACCACCGAAAGATGAGTTGTGAATCACCGTGAACAATCATAACTTGAACACCTTTAATGCATGTTTTCAACTTGTAATAACCATCGAAAGTTGAGTCTATTAGGTTGATTTAACATAGTAGTTTGATCCACGAAAGTGGGATAACTATACCTTTGTGTTATGAGTTCATGAACGGTTTCTATTATATCCCTTCCATTTGATTAACTTGTTAATGATTCATGATTGCCTTGAGGTTAGCCCAATGCCTAGTATCTCCACTTATTGATTTCCATTCTCTCTACTTGTTTGCTATTTTCATTCTAGTTAAAATCCGAACCAAACACCATTTTGTTTTAGCTTGATTCAACCTCCTTACAATTTGTAGTACAACCGATAGGTCCTTGTGGATTCGATCCCATCTATACTTACCTCGTTGCTGTGCACTTGCAGGTAGCTCTAGTGGGTAAAACTTGAAGCAATCCCACGCTCACACCAAGTTTTTGGCGCCGTTGCCGGGGACCTTCTTGTCTACAAGTTTGGACTAGAATCTAGACTAAAACGTTTTTCCTTTGTTTTGTCACTTAACATTTTTCTTTAGTTTGTTTTCAAGCTCTTGTAGGTACAACTTGAGCCGAGCTATGGACCAGGAAGTGCATGAAAATCCGCCACAACATGGCGTTTTCCTTGCGGCAAACAACATTGGTGAGCAGCCCTTGAACGGAGCTCAAGATCATTTACCGAGAAATGATGATGAGCCGGAGTTTAACTTAGGCGGGGCAGCGCACCAAGCAGCGGAAGCCGACCACCAAGAGGAACCAAGTCAAGAGTGCATTGGAGACAGTGACTCTAGACCCGAGCTCCTCCAAAGCCGTAGCCCCATCCGGACACAAGAAGGGCAACAATGTGAGATTAAGCCGCGGATTATTGCGCTGGTAAAGCAAAGTCTTTACCATGGACTCCTAGAGGAGGACCCTTTGGATCACGTTGATTCTTTTGAGGAGTTGTGCAGCACTACAAGCACTAATGAAGTACCAGGAGACTACTTAAGGTGCCGGCTCTTTATTTTCACTTTGGCGGGCAAAGCGCTAAAATGGTTAAAATCTTTGCCGTCTTGCTCAATCACAACATGGACGCAATTCAAGAAAGCTTTCCTTGGACAATTCTACACCAAACAAAGGGCAACCTTGATGAGGAGCAAAATCTCAGGCTTCCAGCAAGGTCCTATAGAGCCATACCATGAAGCTCTAGAACGTTTCAAGGAATACATAAGAGATTGCCCACAACACGGCTTCTCGGATGTCAATCTATGGAACACCTTCTATGATGGGATTAGGCGAGAGTACAAGCTGTGCCTTGACATAGCTAGCAATGGGGACTTCATGAGCAAGACCATTGAGGAAGCAAAGATATTAATAGACAACTTGGCGGCCAGTGATAGCAAGAACCAGCCGAGCTATGAGGAAACCATTAAAGCGATCAACACAAGACCGGAGCAAACCGAGTTCAAGGAGATCAAATCCATGATCTCTAAACTTTTGGAGAGGCAACCGAGGCAATGCCAAGTTTTTGAAGATGATCAAACCTTAGATGAGGAAATGGACCGGGAGATCTTTGGCAATCTTCAAAGAGACGTGAACTTCATTAGCAAACATGAACCCGGAGAAAGAAGTCTTATGCCGTTTCTCAACATTCAAGACCGTTACTATGGTAAGAAGAATGCTTCTAGCTACCCTTTTCAGTACTCCAATCATCAGCTCACGCACATCCCTAAGGTGACCTTATCTAATCCGAGGCACCAGCCGATGCATAGAGACGATCAAGAAGGTGACTCTAAATCTTATATCTACGAGTTCATGCATGAGCAAAGGCAAGCCAACAAAGAGATTCACGAGAAGATACACCGCATGTACTATGACCTGAATAGTAAGTTTGATTCTCTTGAATCACACGTGAAGCGGCTTGATCTCCAAGTAGCCCACATCGCCGGTTCAATCAAAAGGCCGATCGGAGTCCTTCCCGGCCAACCCGAGGTAAATCCAAGAAAAGAGCACATTGCCGCCATCACTCTTAGGAGTGGGACGCAACTAGATGAGGTGCAAATGCCGGAGGGAGCTGAGAAGGAGTCGACCCAGCACACAATCGTGATAGATGAGAATGAACCGGAAGACAACAATGCGGCCAATGGAGAGTTAGAAGAAGAAATCATCCCACCGGTGATATCTCGAGTGTACAAGCCGAAACCACCCTTCCCTAGGGTTGTGAAGAAGCCTAAGAAGGAGAAGGAGCAGGCGAAGCTAAGAGATCTTGTGAGCCAGCTAAGTGTTAGGCTACCATTTGTTGACGCTTGCATGATCATACCGTCTTTGAAAAAGTACATGAAGAGTATCTTGACAAGCAACCTAAGCTTGGAAGAAGGTGTGATGCTGATAACTCAAGAATGCAGTGATGTGCTTCAAAACCAAACAACGGAGAAGCTTGATGATCCGGGCAGCTTTGTGTTATCTTGTCAAATCGGAGGTACAAATTTCAAGCGATGCCTTTGTGACTTGGGCTCTAGCGTGAATTTAATGCCTTACACGGTGGCCCGACGTCTTGGGATCACTAATTTCAGACCAACAAAGATTCAACTAGTCTTTGCGGATCGATCGGTTAGAAGACCGGTTGGAATTGTAACCGATGTTCAAGTCATGATCGGTAAATGTTCCATACCGGCGGATTTTGTGGTGTTAGAGCTTGATCAAGAGCCTAGAGACCCCTTGATCCTTGGACGACCATTCTTAGCCACCGCCGGTGCCATAATTGACGTCAAAGGAGGAAAGATCGACTTGCATTTGGGAGACCTCGTGATGAAATTTCAAGTGGACAAGTCACTCGGCAAGCCGACAATATACGGGCATTCGTTTTTGGTGGATAACATGAGCGAGGTTTCTGAAGGTATCTATCAAGAGCTCATTATGAATGACCCATTAGAGGTGGCGTTAACCGGGGGTGAAGGAGATAACGACCATTTGAACGAAGAAGCACACCGGCTGACCAAGATTTTGGATGGCGCTGCCACTTATGACAAACTAGTAGCATACATCGGCTTGGGGGAGGATGTAAAGAAGCCGGGAGCGACTAAGAACCTCACCAAAGCTTCGAATGATCCTTGGAGCGAGCATAGAGCACCCAAGGTCGAGCTTAAAGAGCTTCCAGTTGGACTAAGGTATGCGTTTCTTGGACCTAATAATACATATCCGGTCATTATCAATTCAAACCTAACCAACGTGGAGACGGCTCTATTGCTTTGTGAGTTGAGAAAACACCGTAAAGCCCTTGGGTATACCCTTGAGGATATCACGGGCATCTCTCCGGACCTATGTATGCACAGGATACACCTTGAGGATGAGTCAACATCGTCCATAGAACATCAAAGGAGGTTAAACCCGAACTTAAAAGATGTTGTGAAAAAGGAGATAATGAAACTCTTGGAAGCGGGGATCATATATCCAATATCGGATAGTACGTGGGTGAGTCCGGTGCATGTGGTCCCTAAAAAGGGAGGAGTCACGGTGGTGAAGAACGAGAATGAGGAGCTGATCCCCACTAGAACAATCACCGGCCACCGAATGTGCATCGACTACCGCAAGCTCAATACCGCGACCCGGAAGGATCATTTCCCTTTACCATTTATAGACCAAATGCTAGAAAGGCTTGCTAACCACCCTTACTATTGTTTTCTAGATGGCTATTCAGGTTTCTTCCAAATACCAATCCATCCGGATGACCAAGAAAAGACAACATTTACATGTCCTTATGGCACATTCGCTTACCGGCGAATGCCTTTTGGGTTGTGCAATGCCCCGGCTACATTCCAAAGATGCATGATGTCTATCTTCACCGACTATATAGAAGACATAATGGAGGTATTCATGGATGATTTTTCAGTTTATGGCTCATCCTTTGATGCTTGTTTATCAAATCTTAGCAAGGTTCTCAAAAGATGCGAGGAGCAACATCTTGTCCTCAATTGGGAGAAATGTCATTTCATGGTGCGAGATGGGATAGTGCTTGGCCACCGGATATCAGAGAAAGGGATTGAAGTGGATAAGGCAAAGATAGAAGTCATGGTGACCTTAGAACCGCCAAAGAATGTAAAGGGAGTAAGGAGCTTCCTCGGACACGCCGGTTTCTATAGGAGATTCATCCAAGACTTCTCCAAGATCGCACGACCATTGACTCAGCTCTTGTGCAAAGACGTCCCATTTGAATTCGACGATGATTGCCTCACGGCTTTCAAGAAGATCAAGGCAGCACTAATAAGCGCACCGGTTGTACAATCACCGGATTGGGAGCTCCCGTTTGAGATTATGTGCGATGCAAGTGACTATGCTGTTGGTGCTGTGCTAGGACAAAGGAAGGAGAAGAAGCTTCATGTCATATACTATGCAAGCCGAACCTTGGATGAAGCACAATGCAACTACGCCACCACTGAGAAGGAGTTGCTCGCTATTGTCTTTGCGTTTGAGAAGTTCCGATCTTACCTTGTCGGATCTAAAGTGATCGTTCACACCGACCATGCTGCCCTCAAATACCTCCTATCCAAGAAAGATGCAAAACCACGTCTCATAAGGTGGATTCTCTTACTACAAGAGTTTGACTTAAAGATCGTCGATAGAAAAGGTGCGGAGAATAGTGTAGCCGACCACCTCTCCCGGATGAGGATAGAAGAGCAGCTCCCCATAAACGACTCATTGCCAGAAGAAACAGTCTATTCCGTCAGCGCCATACCAATCACAAGGATCACCAGCACACCACCACCCGTTCCGGCCAAGAAAATAGCCCTCGGTACACCTTGGTATAGCCACATAGCCAACTACCTTGCAGCCGACATTGAACCTCCGCAATTCTATGGCTACAAGAAGAAGAAGTTCTTAAAAGACATACGGTTTTACTTTTGGGATGAGCCGTACCTCTACAAGAAATGCCAAGATGGGATGTTCAGAAAATGTGTCCCGGAGGAAGAAATCCCGGGAATACTTCATGGTTGCCATGGATCAGCTTATGCCGGCCATTTTGCCACATTCAAGACGGTTTCAAAGGTTTTACAGGCCGGTTTCTGGTGGCCAACAATGTTCAAAGATGCCCAGGTATTCATTTCAAAATGTGATGCTTGTCAAAGGATGGGCAACATTAGCAAAAGAAATGAGATGCCACAAAACTTTATCCTGGAGGTAGAAGTCTTTGACGTGTGGGGAATTGATTTCATGGGACCCTTTCCCACGTCTTTTGGAGACCAATACATCCTAGTGGCTGTTGACTATGTGTCCAAGTGGGTGGAAGCTGTTGCCGCGCCAACAAATGACTCTAGTGTCGTTATCAAGCTGTTCAAATCGGTAATCTTCCCAAGGTTTGGAGTGCCGCGAGTTGTGATTAGTGATGGCGGTTCCCACTTCATAAACCGAGTGTTTGCCAAACTACTGAGAAAGTATGGAGTCAGACACAAGGTTGCAAGCCCGTATCACCCACAAACAAGCGGACAAGTGGAGATTTCCAACAGAGAGCTAAAGAACATCCTCCAAAAGACAACCGGGAAAACAAGGAAGGACTGGTCCGCCAAGCTAGATGACGCTCTTTGGGCTTACCGGACAGCCTTCAAGACACCACTAGGAACAACACCTTTCCATCTTGTTTACGGGAAAGCATGCCACTTACCAGTAGAGTTGGAATATAAGGCGGCTTGGGCGGTCAAGGAGCTTAACTTCAATCTCAAAACCGCAGCTGAGAGGCGCTTGATTCAACTAAATGAATTGGAAGAGATAAGAAATCTGGCATATGAGAACACAAAGATTTACAAAGAGAGGACTAAGGCGTTTCATGACCGGAAGATAGTACCAAAGTCTTTTGCTCCAAACGACCAGGTTTTGCTCTTTAATTCACGGCTCAAGCTCTTTCCCGGTAAACTCCGCTCAAGATGGTCCGGCCCGTTCAAGATAAAAGAGGTGAAACCATATGGAGCAGTGGTTCTTTGGGACCCTAGTGGAGGAGACTTCACTGTCAACGGACAGAGGCTAAAGCCGTACTTAGCAAACACGGACAAAGGAGAAGAAGAGGTCATCCCCTTAGCCGATCCACCTAACGCCTAAACCGTCAAGAGTCAAGCTAGATGACTTTAAAACAAGCGCTTTGTGGGAGGCAACCCACACGGTATTTTTCTTTTCCTTTTTCATTTTTAGTTTTCACATCACTATTGCATGCATTTTGTTAGGATGACAAACCAAGAGGAGACCAAACAAGGAAATGTCCCACCCATTCATCCCACCCTTGTCCAAACCGACACCAAGGAGCGGGCAACACCTGGGACTAATAAAGGAGGGAAGCAGAATCATTTCGGACAAAGAAAATCACCAAACGGTCGCGTAAAATTCACGCTATTCCATCCGGCGTGCTTTTCTCGGCCACACGGGTGCAAAGGAGTACACACTTGACCTATCTCACAATCCGTGTTACCAAAGTCCACCAAACTTCACAGGCGACCAGACAATAACATATTGGTCGGCAAATCCAAAAGATAGGACGGAGAAATGTGAACGGATGAGGAGATACGCACGAATGCCACATCCGGTCGATGGCGGGTAACCGAAGGCCGGCAAAAACCAAAATCACGGCATGGCGACACCACCACCTGGAAATGGATTCTTGCAGCTTCACAATCACTATTCCAAAAGAAAATCATGGAACGAACGAGCCAAATTTAAGGACGGTCAAAAACATCTTCCCGGAGCCGTTTACCACACGTTGTGAAGGAAGTCTCACACCACTCATCCATTTGACCTCAAACTTCACCAGTGCTCATACAATATGAAGTTGGTCGGTGGAATTTCAAGCTCGGTCAGGAAATTCGTCACCGTTTGCGCTGTGGTCTATCGCACCCTCTTCGGATCGACCGTATGGAACACCAAATAATGCAAATCCAAAACCGCTCGTTTGTTTGACCTCAAACTTCACCACTGCTCTTAAAATATATGGTTGGTCGGTGGAATTTCAAGATAGGTCGACGGAATGTTGACGGTTGGAGCTGTGGTCCATTCCATCACCTTACGGCCGTCCGAGAGATCCACCCGACACAGGATTTTCACATTAGCTCGACCAAACGATCTGCAACTTCACCAGCGGCTCTACAACATCATATTGGACGGTAAATTTTCAATCCCGTTCATGAAATTCTTAACGGTTTGTCATGTGGTTCATAGCGCTCATTCCGGGTCGACCGAATGAGACATACACGACCTAAATGCAAACCAAAGGATTTCGGGCCTTGACCTTCAACACTTACCGACCAATCCTGTCTCCAGAGGAGCCCCAATCAGTCCTATGACCCTGATCTTAATAACAATTGGTCATCACTTGGTAACATCATTCTAACCTTTCCCTTTTTCAAATCTATTACGTATTCCACCTCTCTTAATCTGATTTTTCTTACACCGGGACGGTGCAAGTTAAGTCTGGGGGGATTATACTAATAAGTTTGTTCATTTTGACATTTTTGTTTGCATTCGTTTTCATCTAATCGAGTCGTTTTTATTGAGTCAAAACTTTTGTCGAGAATTATGACTTTATCTTGGACCTAACCATTGTTTTGCATGCGTTTAAGTGACCATGGATCAGTATTTGGCAATCTACTTCATCACATGTGCACCATGAGTGGATCGATCTACCAAAAACGTCCACATCTCCAAGGGCTTAAGAAGGATATATCTTTGACTCCGCACCTTAATGAACTTAACCTTTTCAGCTAGGGGCTTGGTTTTACAAAGGGTACGACTCCTCATCCTCACCAAATAGTGAAAGTCTATGTGAGTTCGGTTTTCCCTCTCTCTCCCCTCCGATTTTAAGAAAAAGCATCAAGGTCCAAGTAACCGGGGATTAGGTGGCAACCACCATCAATACTCGCGTCTATGGAAGGCCATTTGATTCAAGTAACCGGGGATTAGGTGGCTACAACCATCAATACTCGCGTCTATGGAAGATCATCCAAAACCTCCACAAAGAGGAGAAGAAGTCGAATAAAAAAAAAAAAAAAAAAAAATACCATGCTACCCTAAAAAAGGGATGAATCGGCTTAAGGAGTGAGAAGAGAGAGAGGTGAGGCATGAGCCGAGACAAGTGTCTAAACACAAGAGGATGAGTAAGAGTCCCTAAACCCTTTGATCGATATTCCCTAGTTGAGACCACACCTTTAGAAACTAAAGGAGTCAAAGGTGGCGAATTTGGATGGTCTAAAGAGAAGTGGATTGCTTTGGGACGATTGCAAAACTCACGGTATGTACTTCCTTGTTCTTAATTCTTAATGCCGCTGCTGATTCATGTGGATTACTAAAACAAAGGTCGACATGGATTTCCAAAAGATTTGAGAGTTCTCACGTTTTCAAACCTCTTTTCCCTTCTTAGTTTGCTTGAGGACAAGCAAAGGCTAAGTCTGGGGGAGTTGATATCATCATATTTTGCATGTTTTTGCTTAGTATTTTCATATGTTTTCAAGTGCTTTCAATAGGGTTTTATGCCTTTGGAGGTAGTTTTCTTGTATTTGTTGGTTTTGGAGTCTTAACAGGTTAAAACATCAAAAAGGATTCCAAAAGGAGCAAAAGAGCCTCAAACCATGATCCATGCAAGTTTCCAAGTCAAGAGCATCAATATAACTCCATTTGTCCGATTCTCGCATTTGGACAGAACCGGAGCATCCGAAAGATCACCGCGGCAAGGGGTCTTCCCGACGTCCAAAAATCATGATCTTGGTCTTGATGGATAGATATTTGAGTCATGCATCACGACGAAGTGTATTCAAGTCATTTGGATCAACCATCACGGAGATGCGCTTTTTCTCCCAAGACGTGTCCGCCAGGCGAGTAAACGAAGCCCATGAAGACTTGGCACCACTAAATGGCCCGGGATGCAGCGGCATGGACCTTGTCTCGACTTAACACAAGCCCAGCTTTCTTTTGGTGGTTCACTTTCCCTAAACCCGGTCTGATCACGTCGCAAATCATCAATGCCGGTTAACCGGAAAGTTTCCTTTTTCAACACTTAACAAACCTAGCGACTTCTACCCTATAAATACGAGTTTTTAGCCTCAGAAAAAAGGGGAGAGCGTGTGCGCCGTCAGAGGAGAAGAGAGAGCTGTCCTAGAAGCAGAGAGAAGAGGTTTTCTCGAGATCCAAGACGCACACACACTTGTTCTTAACAAATCCTTACACTTGTTCTTTCTCTTTGACTTTTGTATTGAATCCGAGAGAGTATTGAGGGGGAATCGACCTTGTTCTTCGACCTAGAGAAGCTTTCTTCACCCTTTCTCTCTTTTTCATTACTTATCATGTCTATACTCATCATGCCTTGTGTTAACCGCGCCATGATTGAGTAGTTTACCCGCTAGGTTAAGGGCTAAGCCGAAAGGCTCATGAATTTGTTAACTTGATCTTTTGAGTTGGGATAATTTATTTGGTTTCATCACCTTTACTTGAGCATAATGCCGCTTGCTTTTCTGATCAATTAGCATCGGATCTTGGGTTAATATACTCTCCAAAAGCTTGTTATATTACCGGACTTAGTATTTGGTGAGCGGTGAATCATAACCACCGAAAGATGAGTTGTGAATCACCGTGAACAATCATAACTTGAACACCTTTAATGCATGTTTTCAACTTGTAATAACCATCGAAAGTTGAGTCTATTAGGTTGATTTAACATAGTAGTTTGATCCACGAAAGTGGGATAACTATACCTTTGTGTTATGAGTTCATGAACGGTTTCTATTATATCCCTTCCATTTGATTAACTTGTTAATGATTCATGATTGCCTTGAGGTTAGCCCAATGCCTAGTATCTCCACTTATTGATTTCCATTCTCTCTACTTGTTTGCTATTTTCATTCTAGTTAAAATCCGAACCAAACACCATTTTGTTTTAGCTTGATTCAACCTCCTTACAATTTGTAGTACAACCGATAGGTCCTTGTGGATTCGATCCCATCTATACTTACCTCGTTGCTGTGCACTTGCAGGTAGCTCTAGTGG
The DNA here is from genome assembly GCA_026724425.1 of Erythrophleum ivorense. Taxonomy (NCBI): domain Eukaryota; kingdom Viridiplantae; phylum Streptophyta; class Magnoliopsida; order Fabales; family Fabaceae; genus Erythrophleum; species Erythrophleum ivorense. The sequence goes on along the minus strand of JAIUCV010000066.1, from coordinate 7,069,372 downwards.
GTAAAACTTGAAGCAATCCCACGCTCACACCAGCATCATAGAAAACAGATTTGTTGACATTGGCAAGAGAGATGCGGCGGTTTGGCCAATCCATGATGGCTCCAGCAGTTGCCAAGAATGATCTTCCAAGTATAATAGGAATGTCACTTCCTCCTTTGATATTCATGATATGAAAATCCACCGGTATCTTTGTATCTCCAATTTCGAGCAAGACATCATAAACAACACCTCTGGGTTGTGCAATGGTGAGATCAGCAAGTCCAATGCTGATTTGTGAAGGTTGTAGCCGTGTGTGTGGGCATCAGGTTTATGCATGAACTAGAATCACAAATGTAGCTATCAAAGTACCTTCCATTGATTGTGCAGGGTATGGTAAACTGTCATGGGTCTTCTACCTTGTAGAGGGTTCTGAAAGAAGGTTGCTTCTTAGCTTTCTCAAATAGCTCATGAATCTCTTATGGGGTCTCTTTGCAGTTGTGGAAGAAGTTGGTGAGTGGGTGGTTCTTCCAGGCCTCATGAAAGGTCATGCTTGCTGGTAGTGTTTGGTCAAAACGGTTGAATTCAGCTAGCTTCTCTCGGGAGATGGGGTTGCTGTACCACTTGGAAGGAGGTGTATGATATACCTCTATTTTACACCCTTTTTACATCGTTTTTATATACTTTATGCATGGTTTTACCGTGGCTTTTTGCTTTAAAAGGTAGTTTTTATGCATATATAGTGCCAAGAGTCATTTCAGGTCAAAAGATGCAATTTGGAGCAAAACAAAGGCAAAGGTCCTCAAAGCAGCTTCATGCACTATCATTTACTTTGGAGGAGCCCAAAAAACATTCTACTCAATGGATTTCATCCAAACCAGTTCGCCGCGATGCCTACATGAGTTAGCTTTACAACGCAATTGGAATCATGCAATTTGGCCACGTAGAATGGGAGATATGATCGTTTTAGTGAAGAGTATCAAATCAGCCGAAAACCGGACGTCTACACCAACCGCTCGACCGAACCGGTCGGACAGGGCCTCCAAGGCTCCCGTCCGACCCGACCGTCCTTAACTGCACGAGGACACCGGTCGACCGAGCCGGTCGGACAGGGCCTCCAAGGCTCCCGTCCGACCCGACCTTCCTTCAAGTCCACGACCCATCCGGTCGACCGAGCCGGTCGGACAGGGCCTCCAAGGCTCCCGTCCGACCCGACATCCTTCCACCATCCCGTGCGCGCCCGACCATCATCCCGTGCGACCGTTCGACCGCCAGCTCGACCCGAGCACCAGCCCGACCGACCGGTCGACCGCCCCGCTCGACCGCGACACGCCTCGCTCGACCCGGCTCGTTTCCGAAGCCCGTTTTGCACGTTTTCAAGCCCAAACTTACACCGCCTCTTATATTTCGACCAAGACCTAGGTCAAGCCGCCCTTCAAGTTCTGAAGCATTATAAATACATCTTTTTAGCCTTGTAAAAGAAGAGAGCCACAGATAGAGATACAAAATATTATTCAATAAAAGTTCTTATAGTTTTTGCTTTCTTTCATTGTCTCCTTCAAGAGAGGATCTCGGATCTCTGTTCTTATGAACATGAATTCGATTTCCTTCTCTATGTCTGAGTAGTTACCTTGTTAAGTGATAGGAAATCAAAGGATAGTGTTCATGCTTGCTTGATAATCGATATCTAGAATTAGGGTTTACATAAACTCTTCACCTTTGCTTGTGTTCATTGCTTGGTGTTGATCTGGCCAATCAACATATGATCCTAGGTAGATTTGAGCCACGGAAGTGATGAATCATTCGCCTGAACTAGTATTTGGTGGGCAATCTCTCTTAGACTGCGGAAGTTGATTTACTAGAGGTTGTGAACAATTGAGACTTGATCGAATTAATGCTTGTTTGAATATCTAAGGACATACCAAAAGTTTAGCGATTAGATAGATCAACATAGGGGTCGGAGCCACGGAAGTGGAAAGATCTAAATTAGTGTCTTGAGTTCTAGGTGGTACACATTCTTAAATCCCTAACAAATCGAACTTGCTTGCTTGAATCACTCATCCCGAGATTATCCTATTGCTTAGCGCTTTCCATCCATTGATTTACAACTTTATTTTCCTTGTTTACTTGCTTTCTTTACTTGCTTTCAACGTGACAACAACCAAACTCATATTGCTTTCCTAGCTAAATCTCAATCTCATACCTTGTAGTGCACAAACTGGTCCTTGTGTTCGATATACCCGTTGCTACTCTCGATCTGTGCACTTGCAGAAAAGGGGTAGAAATTGGGAAAAGTTTAATCCCCATCAGTGTAGAGGGCAGAGATGGGGGTAGGGTTGCTGCATAAGATGACATAGAGAGGCGGGCTTGCCTAAAGAGTTGCTTAATCTCATCCTTGGTTTCTTTGCTACTAAAGAAAAACTCAACCAAATTATGGTTGTTCCAAGCTTCTTCAAAGGGGACATAGAATGGTATGGAGTTCACCCTCTTGTTAAACTCTTTGAGCTTCTCTGGGCTTATCTTAGTAGGGTCGATGGGATCATATTGGAATGAATCCTCTTGTTCATCCAGGATGGTTCTCTTTCTTTGAATGCCGGTGATTATAGGAAGGGCGAGTGTGCGAGCTGGAGGTGGAGAGAATCGCGGATCAGTTTGCTGTGGACTAGTTTCACTTCCTCTAGAGCTTGCATTGCTGTTATAACTCTGCTTCTCTTTTTCATCATCTTCATAGTCTTCCTCATACTCTTGATCTTCTTCCTCTTTTCTTACAAGATGTGATGAGTTTTCCTTGGAGATTGTTGTGATGACATTGCAAGGGAAAGGAGGTGGTTTGGGTGTGGGGCTTCTTTCTCTCTGGTTCTTAGAGAAAAGAGATCCTTCTTCAGCTGACAGCCGGTTATAGATGATTCCAAGATGTTTGCAATTATCATCATTGAAGCTATGGGCACCAATGCTCTTGCTAAGTAGCTCATGGTATTTTGCGGCAACATCTAGCTTGACAAGGTTGAGTGATCGATCATGGTCTTCCTTGAGTTGCTTGATATCTTTGTCAAGCTTGATAACTTGGTTAAAAAGAACATCCATCTTTTCTCCAAGGGTGAGCTGAACATATTCGATCTCTCTTGTACTTGTGACTTGATAGTCAAGGTACTCTTGTAGCATCTCTTCAAGCTTGCTTAGGCGTGGGCTGTGGGGTAATCCTTCTGTGGCTTGGGGCAGCTGCTCAATGTGCGGTGGAGGTTGGTGGTTTCTATAGGGCGGGTGGTAGGGTTTGAGTAGCGGCACATAGGGTTGTCCTCGGGCAAACTTGTAGAGGAAAGCTTCCTTGTATCTTCTCCATGTCTTGAAATCATGTTGGGCAGAAAATCTAACCCACTCTTGAGCTCGGCCAGCTAGGGATGTTTGGAACAAGCTGATCTTGTTTGGGTTCTCTCCCAAACCAAAGTAATGACAGAGATTTTCGAAGTTCTCAACATGTTCTTGAGCACACTCCGATATGAAGTCATGGAAAGGATCTCTTACTACATACTTGATCAGGTCGCCATTGATGGACTCCGGTGGTAAAGAGGCATCATCTTCTTCTTCATAAGATTGGTTGTGGTGAGGGTAAGAGCTTTGGTTATACTTGGATTTGAAAGGTGGGTTCCTGCTGAACCTCTTAAAGAAAGCTTCTCTGCAATCTAACCAAGTGTTGATCTGAAAAGGGGGAGAGTATTGCGCCCACTCAAGAGCTCTCCCAGCTAAAGACATGCTGAATAGCATTAGCTTCTTCTCAAAATTATAGACTCCATAAGAATCACAAAGACCTTCAAAGTGATCAATGTGTTCTAGTGCATGCTCATTGTAGAGATCATGGAATTTGTCTCTCTTCACAAACTCAATCAGCTCCGGGTCTATTTCTTCTTCTGGTGAGGCTAGAAGGTGTTCTTCTCTTTCATAGTAGGCTTGGCTAGACGTCTCCAGTTCGGCCGCATCAGGGTAGGAGAGAAGGTTCTTCTTGGTCTTCAAGGGTGCTAGTCCGGGATGACTACTGTGAGAATCCCATGAAGGTGAAATAGCTGGAGGGTTCGACATCCTCTTCTCTGTTGGACTGTCTCTAGGAGGAGATATGTGGCGTATAGGAATCGCCCTTATAGGACTAGGACTTCTCAAATCCTCTTCCATCTAGGAGAAAGACTTAAAACCTGAAAAACCAAAAACAAAAAGGAAAAACAAGATTAAATAACTTAAAACAGGAAAAACCTAGACTAGATCTCTTTCAAGAACTTGTAGGCACGATTTTGGTCCCCGGCAACAGCGCCAAAAAGCTTGATGCGAGATAAGCTTTTCCCAATTTCTATCCCTTTTCTGCAAGTATAGAAGCACCAAGAAGGGCGAGCCCTACCCAAAACCGAAGGAAACGATGAAACCGTTGAAGCCGAAGCATGAGAATGTCTTCAAGGATATTCACTCGGTCTTGTCACCACCCTTTGACGATCATGGAGCTGAAGAAGAGCCTGACGGTGTGCGTAAGTCCTTTACCAGCATAAGAGTCCTTTTCCCAAAGGATCCGGATCCCAAAGATGAGCAAACCGCAAAGGAAAGACTCGGAAAAACCTTAAAACTTTTTCCGAGAGCTTTGGTCTTCAAGGATGACATGGAAGATGATCATGGAAAGCCCAAACCACCTCATGAGCCACCTGAACCAGTGTGTGAAGACACCAAAGGGATCCCAAACCCTTTGGCCGATCACATCCGCACCAAACAAATTAAAAAAAAAAAGGGAGTCAAGCTAGATGACTTTAAAACAAGCGCTTTGTGGGAGGCAACCCACACGGTATTTCTTTTTCATCTTCAGTTTTCACATCATTTTTGCATGCATAACATTTTTTTAGGATGAAGACCCAAGAGGAGACCAAACAAGAACATGTCCCACCCATTCATCCCACCCTTGTCAAAATCGACACCAAGAGGGCGGGCACGACCTGGGAATACTACAGGAGGGAAGCAGAATCCCATCGGTCGAAGAAAATCACAACGGTCGAGTAGCTTTCAAGATATCCCATCCGGCGGGATTCTCTCGGCCAAACGGGTGCAATGGAGGACCAACATCAGCAATCTCCCAACCATGTGACTGATGTCCACCAAACTTCACAGGCGGCCAGACAATACCATATTGGTCAGCAAATCCAAACGATTGGATGGAGAAATGTGAACGGATGAGGAGATAAGCACAGATGCCACATCCGGTCGATGGCGGACAACCGAAGGCCGACAAAAACCGAAATCACGGCATAGAGACACCACTAGCTGGAAATGGATTCTTGGAGCTTCCATATCAGTATTCCAAAAGAAAATCAACGTACGAACGAGCCAAATTCAAGGATGGTCAAGAAACTCTTCCCGGAGCCGAATTGACCACTGTGTGAAGGAACTCTCAATCCGCTCGTTCGATTGGTGCCAAACCTCACCAGTGCCCATAAAATATGAGGTTGGTCGATGGAATTTCAAGATAGGTCAAGGAATTCTTCATCATTCGAGCTGTGGTCTATTGCACTATCATCCGGTCGACCGAATGGACCACCAAATGACGAATATCCCAAACCGCTCGTTCGTTTGACCTCAAACTTCACCAGGAGCTCTAAAACATCAACTTGGACAGTAAAATTTCAATATGGTACATGAAATTCTTAACGGTTTGTTCTGTGGTTCATAGCACTCATTTCGGGTCGACCAAATGAGCCATACTCAACCAAAATGCAAACCGAGGAAAATCAGGCCTAGAAATTCAAACTTCACCGACCAATCATGCCTACAGAGGAGACCCAATGAGTTATCTGACCCTGATCTTCATCACAACTGGTCAACACTTGGTAACATCATCCTAACCTTTCCCTTTTCCATTTTATTCCATCTTTACCTCTCTTAATCTGATTTTTCTTACACCGGGACGGTGCAAGTTAAGTCTGGGGGGATTATACTAATAAGTTTGTTCATTTTGGCATTTCATCTTGCATCATTTTTCTTTTCATCGAGTCGTTTTTATTGAGTCAAAACTTTTGTCGAGAATTATGACTTTATCTTGGACCTAACCATTGTTGTGCCTGTGTTTAAGTGACCATTGATCAGTATTTGGCAGTTTACTTCATCACATGTGCACCATGAGTGGATCGACCTACCAAAAATGTCCACATCTCCAAGGGCTTAAGAAGGATACATTTTTTACTCCGCACCTTAATGAACTTAACCTTCTCGGCTAGGGGCTTGGTTTTACAAAGGACACGACTCCTCATCCTCACCAAATAGTGAAAGTCTATGTGAATTCGGTTTCCCCTCTCTCTCCCCTTCAAATTTAAGAAAAAGCACCAAGGTCCAAGTAACCGGGGATTAGGTGGCAACCACCATCAATACTCGCGTCTATGGAAGACCTTTTGATCCAAGTAACCGGGGATTAGGTGGCTACAACCATCAATACTCGCGTCTATGGAAGATCCATCAAAAACCTCCACAAAGAGGAGAAGAAGTCGAATAAAAAAATACCTTGCTACCCTAAAAAAGGGATGAATCGACTTAAGGAGTGAGAAGAGAGAGAGGAGAAACAAGAGCCAAGACATGTGTTTTATAAAAAGAGGATGGGTAAGAGTCTATTACCCCTTTGATCGATACTCCCTAGTTGAGACCACACCTTTAGAAACTAAAGGAGTCAAAGGTGGAGAATTTGGATGGCATAAAGAGAAGTGGATTGCTTTGGGATGATTGTAAAACTCATGGTATGCACTTTCTTGTTCTTAATTCTAAATGTCGTTGCTGTTTTATCACTACAAAAAAAAGTGTATATTGCATCAATTAATTTGTATCACAAAACTGAGTGATACTATTTTAAATCATTTATTGATAAATGAAACTAATATACATATTTAAGCATCAGTTATTATAATTGATGTTGTAATTAATTAGTTTGGCATCAATTCTATTAAACTGATTCAATTTTTATTAGTTTGTATCACTTTATCAAAATTGATATTAAGATGTAAATTTACATAAATTAGATACTCAATGTATTTTGTATAATTTGTTAACATCACTTATAAAAATGATCTAAATTTTGCGTCAATTAAAAACGATGCCAATTAAAATCATCTTAATAAATTAAAAACAATCATGGCGAAATCCGTCAGCTCTGGAGAAATTTTGCGTCAATTTTGATCTGTGCTGTCTCCAAAGAAATCTTCCTCCAACAACCAAATCTTCTCGAATTGGAAGCTCTCACTCGGCCTAATCAGACCTTCCATGGCGGTAAAACCGACTTGCTTCATCCTCATCCCCTAAAAGCATTTTTCCATTCACTGCTTGTCTCTGAATTCTTTCGATTTTGGTAACTAGTGTTTAAAAAGTTCTCTTCTTTTTTCTCATCTTCTCTTCTTTTTTCTCATTACACGTTTATCTCAAGAGTACAAATTAGGAGTGAAAAGTTTTTTGGATTTTGCATTTGGTAAATCAACTGCACTGGTGATGAAATGTCCATGTAAACGTTGTACTCTATCGAAATCTAAGTCAAGAGAAGATGTCGAAGGTGATCTAATGTGCTTTGGTTTTTTAAGTACTTACACAAATTGGGTACTACACGGAGAGGATGTATGTGTCACAGGGAATACAAACCTACGTTCTGATATTGCTCAAGTTGAATTGGATTCAACTATGAATCTCTTAGATGATCTTTTTCCTGATATTGATACAAATATGCATGGTGGAGATGGACCTGGATCGTCTGAGCACCCTATAGGTATTGATAGACCATCAACTTCTAGTGGAAATTGTGGAAAAGGGGAAGATTTTGATGAGTTGTTTGATGATTTTAACCAAGAGCTATATACAGGATGCACTAAGTTCACAAAGTTGTCCTTTCTATTGAAGTTGTATCATATCAAATGCATGTGCGGGATTAGTGACAAGGGGATATCCATGGTGCTTGATTTGCTGAAAGAAGCATTTACACATGCCAAACTCCCAGATTCATTTAATGACATGAAAAAAGTTATTCGCAAATTAGGATTGAGTTATAACTCGATTCATGCATGTCCAAATGATTGCATGTTATATTGGGAGGCAGATGCAGAAAGAGAGGTTTGCAAAGTTTGTGAAGCTTCTCGTTGGAAAGTTTCTGAAAAGAGTACAGTCTCTGGATCAGAGAATGGAACAAAGAAAGCTCCTGCAAAGGTTTTGCGTTATTTTCCTCTAAGACCACGACTGCAACGTTTATTCATGTCATCAAAAACTGCTAAACACATGACATGGCATGCGACTGCTATTAACAATGATGGTAAGCTTCGACATCCAAGAGACGGATGGGCTTGGAAGGCATTCGATCAAAGATATCCTGAATTTGCATCTGATCCAAGAAATGTCAGACTAGGCTTGGCGACTGACGGTTTTAACCCGTTTGGTACAATGAGTAGTAGTTACAGCATATGGCCAGTGGTACTATTTCCTTATAATTTTCCACCGTGGATGTCAATGAAGCAGACATCAATGATCCTATCTATGGTTATCCCTGGAAAGCACATGCCTGGGAATGATATAGATGTCTACTTGCAACCACTTATCAAAGAGTTAAAGGAGTTATGGTTTGATGGGATTGAAACACTAGATTCCTCCACAAAACAAAGGTTTAATATGCGAGCAGCCATCATGTGGACGGTAAGTGATTTTCCGGGTCTTGGAAATTTGTCGGGGTGGAATACGTATACGACATTAGCTTGTCCAAGCTGCAATTATGATGGCATCGGACAACGTTTACGGCATGGGAAAAAAAATTGTTTCATTGGTCATCGTCGTTTTCTTCCTCAAGATCATGGCTTTCGTCAAAATAAAACTAATTTTGATGGAAAAATAGAAACCAGAGCTCCAACAGGTACGTTGTCAGGTTCTACAATTATTCAGCAGCTAGAACAAGTTAATGTTACTCTTGGTAAAAAACCTGGGTTAGTTGGAGTTGGAAAAAAAGAGGGCTCGAAGTGTTGCTGAAAGTTCTGGTACTCAACAATGGAAAAAAAAGAGTATATTTTTTGAGTTGCCTTATTGGGAATCTAATATGCTGCGCCATAATCTGGATGTAATGCACATAGAGAAAAATGTGTTTGACAATCTAGTTTACACATTATTGGATGACAAAAATAAATCAAAGGATAATCTGAATGCTAGAAAAGATCTCTGTGAGTTGGGTATACGTTCTGAATTGTGGCCTGTTGATAATGAGAAGTATCAAGCAGCATGTTTTACTCTAAACAAGGAAGGGAAAGACATTTTCTTAAGTGTCTTAAAGAATGTAAGACTCCCTGATGGTTATGCTTCTAACTTATCAAGTTGTGTTGATGTGTGTAGTCGAAAGCTATCAGGCGTGAAAAGCCACGACTGTCACGTGATCATGAGAGATTTATTCTCAATCGCAATTCGGAATCTGCTGCCGGAAAATGTGAGGTCAACCATTGTCGAGCTTTGTCAATTTTTTAGAGATATATCTGCCAAGGTCCTCGATGTCGATGAGCTTGATAAATTACAAGACCGTGTTGTCTTGATTTTATGTCGCATGGAGATGTTTTTTCCTCCATCATTTTTTACAGTGATGGTACATTTGATCGTACATCTCACAGAAGAGGCAAAATATGGAGGGCCAGTTCCATTTCGTTGGATGTATCCGATTGAGAGGTGATTTTTGTTTCTTTTTATTCCTGTATATATACACAAACACAACTTGAAATTTACATAATTCATTATCTCCAGGACTCTAGGACACTTCAAATCATATGTTCGGAATCGCGCCAAGCCGGAAGGTTCTATATGTGAGCAGTATTTAGCTGATGAGTGTATCACATTTTGCTCAATGTATCTTGACGATATAGAGACAAGATTTACTCGGGTTGGCCGCGTTGATGATCGACATGTAGCTGAAACTAGCATAAGACCAAACTCTGAACTTTTACTTATTTTCCCAAACATTGGAAGATTTGTTGGAGCAGGTCAGGTATATACTCTTAATCATCTAGAGAGACAGCAAGCTCATCGTCATATATTGGTCAACTGTCAGCTACTTGATCCATTACGAGAGTGAGTTTCTCTCAATCAAGAACAACTAATTTTAATTTACTTTGATTGATTTTTTCTCAAATATATGATATGGGATCATTGTTTGTGTAGGAAGTACAAAAATGAGCTGTGGAGGCAAAACTCTCATCTTAGCAATAGGAATCGTGCTATCGACATTGATCGAGAAATGCATCTTAATTTTGCAAAATGGATCAAACATAAAGTAGAGAGGAATGAGATAGACGGGATTACTGATGATTTGCGATGCTTAGCTCTTGGTCCATCCGAAAAAGTTGTGAAGTATACAGCTTACAATGTCAATGGTTTCAAATTCCGGACAACAGAAAGAGATTTTGGCCTGAAAACACAAAATAATGGTGTTTATGTGGCTGCTGAGACTATGAGCTATGCTAGTTCTCATGATCCTAATCCTAGAACAGGTATTGTACCTTACTATGGAAATCTGGTTGAAGTTATGGAGTTAAATTACTATGAGGTTTTCAAAGTTGTATTATTCAAGTGTAAATGGGCTGACACTCGTACGGATCGAGGGTATAAAACGGATGCATATGGACATCGTATGGTAAATTTTTCACGCTTGTTACACACTGGTGATAATGAAGAGGATGAGCCATATGTGCTAGCGTCTCAGGCCAGAATGGTATATTATATTGAAGATCCTTGCATTGTAGAATGGAAGATCGCTGTTCATGTTCAGCCGAAGGACGTATATGATATGGGAGATCCAAATGACTCAGAACAAATTGATGGTGAATCCAATCCTGGCATCTCTTTTGTTTAATGTTTGCTCTCTGGTCCATATTGTTACACTTCCATGCATGGTTTCAATGCAGTAACTGACACCTTTTGTTTTTACAATCTCTGATTTTGTCATTCTTATAAAGGTGCATTTTGTTATGTTCGCGGACGATATTAATTTATAGCGGGTAAACAAAGCAAATTAAAAAAGGTACTACAAAAAGCTTAAGATTCCCTCTGCAGCCTTAATTAGGCTCAAGCAAATCACAAACCCAACATTTGATATTTTTTTATGTGATGAAAACCTTGTGATTGGCCTCCAAAGGTACTCTCCACGTACGACATGATCGCTGAGTTCCGTGGGAGAGGGAGACCAATGCCCGAAAAACCAAGCCCTATAAGTAACAATATAAAGCCCAAGCCCATTTTATCTGCACAGACTCGGACGAAATCAACGAGAAGAGAGTAACCTAGCTAGCAGACAGATTAGTGAGTGAGTCTCGAGAGTAGTCCCATCGAGAGGAGAAGACGCATCGAAGATGGTACTCATGTCTTTTAGAGTTGCTCGTTTTTGCTTAGATATCTACAGAGGAAATCAGAAATAATCTAAAAGTTCATCGTCGTTGTCGTGTTTGCAGACTTTCAAGCGCAGGAACGGTGGGAGGAACAAGCACAACAGAGGCCACGTCAACCCAATCAGATGCTCCAACTGTGGCAAATGTTGCCCCAAGGTACTTTCGATTCTCGTTCCTAAGAAATCTCAACTTTCGATTAGAGATTGATTTTGGATTGTGTGGGAATCAATTGGATATAGGACAAGGCGATTAAGAGATTCATCGTGAGGAACATAGTGGAGCAGGCTGCCGTTAGAGATGTTCAGGAAGCTAGCGTCTACGATGGTATCTCTTTGCTCTCTTTGTTGCTCCCAATCCTCCTTGATAGCTCATCTTTGCTATGATTTATAGTTTTTGATGTTTCTATTGGTTTGCTTTTTATTAAATACTTGTAAAATAGATCGAAATACATATACTGTATATATATAGTTGGCAAATAAAATTCATTAGTAATATTTTTTGGATCGTGCTAAATCTTGTTCTGAAGCGGGAATTAGGTTTGTGTTAAGAAACGGTTATTTTCACTTTTAATAAATGGATTACAATTGAATTATTGGATTAATTAGGTCTCTATACAATTTTCTCTGGAAACTGTCGGAGAACAAGCTCAAAAATTGGAATTCACATCTCGCACAACTGATCAGGTAACTTAACTCATCTCTACCTTTAATTTTTCACAAATACTAAGTCTAAAGCGGGTTTTTTGAATCATAGATAGTTTTAGATTCTTTACCTTCAATTTAACTTTGAGTTTCTAAGTGTAAAACGGGTTTTCTGAATCTCAGAAACTTAACCCATCTCTACCTTTAATTGTAATGGGATAACCATATATCGATATGGTGTTCGAGGTCTAGAAAATAGTCCAATTAGGGTTTATAGTTAACATGAGAGAAAAACGTATCAAAAGCTTCGGTATGTTGATGAAGAAGACAAACATGTTTATCAGTTTTATAACATTCGTAAAACGGGTTTTCTGAATCTCAGAAACTTAACTCGATCTCTACTAAATAGTGTTAATGTCTTCTTGTCTGCATATGTGGATGTTGGTTTTCTGTTTACCGAATTGTAATATCTACTTATCTTTATTTTTTTGATCGTGTAGTCTCATTTTGGAATTGTTTCATGTGGCTGCTGGTTTTCCTTATCTCTTTTGTCTTTATTTGTCTGCATATGTATTAGCGACTCTGCTGCTCTTGGAATTGCTTACTGTTTTTTTTTAAAACTTAGAAAACCTGCGGCACTTTATTTAATTTTGAAACCTGCGGCATTTTAGTTAACATTAAAACCTGCAACTTTAGTTATAGACTTGTTGATAGTGCTCTTTCTAGACCAGTGTGATTAATGATTGCTTTTTTTTTGTTCACCATGTTTAGAGACATGGACTTCCTAGATACAGAGACACAACCGCCTGAGGATTCACTGATTTTGGAAACAGATTTCAATACGCCTCCTGCACGTGCTCCTCAATGCAAAAGTTTCAAATGGAAAATTAATGTCATTGGTAATACATATGTAGTTGGTTTCATTGAAGTAATTAGACATTTATCATAATTCGAATTTGTTCTAACATATATGCTCATCAACAAGATACTGATGGACACATAGAAGGCAAAATGGTAACATCTAAAGATGTCTGGAAATTGCAAAACAGCAAAGTGATTGTGCATTTCGATGAAGATAGCGGCCAGCCAATTGGAGATTCTGGAGGCTTACTTGGATCATGGTTAGGTCAGTTAAGCAATGACGTGAACTTAATACCCATCAACAACAGCGACTGGAGGTTGGTTAGTCCTCACATAAAAGAAAGGGCATGGGAAGTTGTTCAGGTAACATCTATCATCGATTTATCTCTAAATTTAAGCAATGTCGTGAACTTAAGACAACATTCTGGTCTGATGACTTGTTTTCTATGTTGTTATTTCAGTCCAAATTTCGGTTTGATGATCCGATGTTGAGAAAAGATTATGTCATGGGTGCACTAGGTAGCAGATGCAAGGATGTCAAACTACGTCTTTGGAGAGAGTACAAACGAGATACTCAAATTGAAACGGTGCAGAATCGACCAGATAATGTTCCTGAAGATCAATGGCGTCATTTGGTTCACATGAGGTTCACTGAAAAGTGGAAGGTATAGTTTACTCGTTGGGTATTTATATATAGCTGTATGTCTCTGTATCAAATGCCAATATCTTTTTTTTTAATATGTGAGTTTTCAGAAACTGCACGAGCGGAATACGAACAACCAAAAAAACAATTCCATGCCTCACTTATGTGGAAGAAAGAGTATTTCAAGGAAAAGAAATGAGATTGTGAGTACTTTAATTTTGATATAAAACTACTCTATTATATTGATACTGTATATTGTTTATGCATGTTTTTTAATGAAGAAAATCAAAACCGGAAAAACACCATGTCGAGCAGAGTTTTTCATCGAGACTCGTACGAAACCTGATGGAAGTTTTGTCTGTGAGGAGGCCAAAACACGAGCGGTCAGTTTTATTTGTAATCACAATTGGTTGATTATTATGTTGAATTATGCTGGATACTTATAATTTTAATGGTTTTTTTCGGAAGCACTTACGGTGTTAATGAGTCAAACTCCACGACTCACAACCAATGTTTCAGCTAGCTTGGATGATGAATATGCTCAAATCTTTGGTCCTGAGCGTCATGGACGAGTACGTTGTGTAGGTCGTGGACCTACACCTTCAAAATTGGTGAGACGCTCTACTGTAACTAGGACAGAGATAGAAAATTCTGAAACGGTGGTTCAGCTGAAAACTGAAGTGAATGAATTAAGAGAACAAGTTAAGGGAATGACTACATTCATCCAACAAATAATTGGTACATCAACCGTTGAACAGGTAATTTACTGAATATTTTCTAAGTTAATTTTTCTTATTATAATCCGTATATAAGATTAATATATTAATCTATTTAGGCAACTGCATTCGCTAGAGCTTTTGCAAACATACCAAATCCACCTTCTGCTAACAGATCGAATGTGACTCCACAGGTAAATGGTATTAGCATTTTTCATATGTACCAATTATTTATATGCTAAACCTTATGTTGTATGATTTTTTCCAGGGAACGAATGATGCTGCAAATGGATATTCGAATGTTTAGGAGTTAAAATCATGTTATTCATGTTCAGCATTTGTTTATCAAAACTTCTTATTTACTTTAGTTTATTTATTTACTTTGGTTTATTTATGAATATATGTAATTTATTTTCTAATACTTTAATTAGTAATTTATTTTTGGTTATTAATTAGTGTTTAATTAATTATATTGTTTAAAATCGTTATCAATTTTAATTTTTAAATAAATATGCAAAATTGAGGTGTATATTATTCTAATTAATTATTAGAATTTATTAATAATTGATAATAAATTTAACATCAATTATGTACAAGTGATAGTAATAATTAAATCGATTATTGTAAATGATGCAATTATTAAAATCACTAATAACAAGTGATGCTAATTTTAGCATCAATTATTTATAAGTGATATAAATAATTTGAATCAATTGTTTTAACCGACACCAATAATAACATCACTTAAAAGTAATGATGCAAAATTTAACATCATTTGTTTACAACTGATACATATTGATATCGATTGCAAAAAGTGATGCTAATATTATATATTTTTGCATCGGTTCTTAAAAAATCGATGTGAATTATTTGCATCACTGCAATTACAGTCATTTGCATAAGTGATGTAAATTTTTTTTACATCGTTTATAACTAATACAAATAAATAAAATAAATGATTTAAAACACTCTTTTTTTTTGTAGTGTATGTGGATCACTAAAATAAAGGTCAATATGGATTTCCAAAAGGATTTAAGAGTTCTCATGTTTTCAAACCTCTTTTCCATGCTTAGTTTGCTTGGGGACAAGCAAAAGATAAGTCTGGGGGAGTTGATATATCCATATTTTGCATGATTTTACTTAGTATTTATCTATGTTTTCAAGTATTTTTAATAAGGTTTTATGCCTTTAGAGGTAGTTTTCTTGTATTTGTTGGTTTTGGAGTCTTAACAGGTTAAAACATCAAAAAGGATTCAAAAAGGAGCAAAAGAGCCTCAAACCATGATCCATGCAAGTTTTCAAGTCAAGAGCATCAATATAACTCCATCTGTCCGATTCTCGTATTCGGACTGAACCGGAGCATCCGAAATATGACCGCGGCAAGGGGTCTTCCCGACGTCCGAAAATCATGATCTTGGTCTTTCTGGATAGATAATTGAGTCATGCATCACAGAAAAGTGGAATGGAGCCATTTGGAGCAGACATACGGTCTGAGAGTTTTTTCTCCCAAGACGTGTCCGCCAGGCGAGGAAATGAAGCCCATGAAGACTTGGCACCACAAACAGCCCGGGATTCCGCGGCATGGACCTGGTCTTAACTTAACATAGGCCTAGCCTATTTCTGGTGGTTTCCTTGGCCTTATCTCGGCCCATTCATGTCGCAAAAGTCTTGATCCGGCACTTCAATAACCTAGCGACTTCAAGCTTATAAATACTCGCTTTTAGCCTCTGAAAGAGAGAGAGCCGCGAGTGTCTGTGCAAGAGAGAGAGCAGCCGTCAAGGAGGAGAAGCCCTAGGTGGTGCGTAGTCCAGAAGGAAGAAGGAGGCGCCGCTCAACTCATTGCACTCGCATCTCATTGTTTACATTTCTATCTTTTCCTTTTCTCTTTTGTACTTTGGATCGAAAGTTATCAAGGGTTTCGACTTGTTCTTCATCAGAGAAGCCTCTTTCAATCCCTTATCTCTTTTCATATTTGCATAATAATATCAATCTCGCCTTGCTTGCTTGATCTTAGTATGTCCGAGTAGATCCCCTTGTTAGGCCGAGGGAGATCGATGGACTCTTGACATGATTTGACTTGTTTGATTGCATAAATCGGGATTTACTCTTTTGGTTCTTCATCTTTTCTTGTTCTTAATGCTTGTTGTTAGGAAAGTGCGCCTAAACAACTTGATTATAGGTTGATACACTCTCCAAAAGCTTGTTGTATCGCCGAAACTAGTATTTGATGAGCTAAGTGTCTTAGGCTTCCAAAAGTCGACCTAAGGAACTTAGTGAACAATCACAACTTGAACACTGATTAATGCATGCTTATAACTTGTAATAACCGTCGAAAGTTGAGTCTATTAGGTTGTTTAAGCATAGTGGTCGGTTGAAGTCTACTGGTCAACGTTTATCGAAATAGACTTCGCGGTGAAGTCTACTTCCAAAGTCAAAAAAATTCAATCAATTGCAAAACTAACCCGTCTTAAGTCTAATTATTGGTGTAGACTTCGCTGATAAACTTCATAACAGAGTTAGACTTCATTTTGAAGTCTAATCGGCCTAAATAGACTTCACAGGTAGACTTTCCCAAAAGTCAAGCGAAAGTCAATTGCAAAACTAACCCTTTTTATTCAGTAGACTTCATGGATAGACCTCACCAAAAACGTATTTGGTTGATATATTGATTGCGGGGTCAGGTTTTCCCAATTCCTATCCCTGATACTGCAAGTGCACAGATCGAGAGTAGTAACGGGTATCGAACACAAGGAGCAGATAAGTGCACTACGAGCTA
Organism: Erythrophleum ivorense; assembly: GCA_026724425.1. Taxonomy (NCBI): domain Eukaryota; kingdom Viridiplantae; phylum Streptophyta; class Magnoliopsida; order Fabales; family Fabaceae; genus Erythrophleum; species Erythrophleum ivorense. The sequence goes on along the minus strand of JAIUCV010000066.1, from coordinate 7,052,363 downwards.
TGCGAGTCTAATCAAGCTAGGACAAATGAGGGGGATTTGGGTTTTAAGATGCAAATTAACTAAACTAAGTAAAAGCAATATAAAAGCGGTATAAGTTCAATATGAAAGACACGCTAGGCAATAGGTAATTCGCAGAGATTCATAGATGATAAGTTTGATGATTGATTTCTATCTATGTAGGGATATGAGATGTAAGATCCGTCTAGAACACAACACGAATATAAGTCTTTCCACTATCGTGGCTCCAACTCCTATGATAATTTATCTAATCGTTAAACTTTTGGAATGTCCTTAGATAGTTAATCAATCATTAAATCGAGCAAGTTCGGATACAGTTCACTAGGTTTAGTAAATCAACTTTCGCAGTCTAAAAAATCTAGCTTGTCAAAGATTATGTTCGGTGAATGATACAGCACTGTCGTGGCTCAAATCAACATAAGATCGAATCACTAGATGTACGGTAAAGTGATTAGCATTAGCAAGTGTGCAAACTGAGACAAAGACTCTAATGATATCGCTAGTTAATTCATCAAATCATAATCAATACATGAACTCTTTGAAACCCTAAAACCTAACTAGAAAATCTATTCAATCATGATGCAAGTAAACAAGCACAAATCTGAGAAAGAAATCATATTATATTATAAGGAGAAAAAGGTTTAGAAATCTTCTCTATGTCGAGATACAAAGAAGGGATCTTCTCCCTAAGGAAAATAATGAGAAGGAAATAAAACAATGGAGGATCCCTCTAAGGGGAACTCCCTAGTGTGTCCCTCTCTTGTGGCTCTTCTCCTATGCGGCTCTCTGTTCTAATGAGGCTAAAAAGATGTATTTATAGTTCCCTAGGTCATCAAAAGTCGGTTTAGGTGAAACGGGCCAAGAACGGTCAAAACTGCATAAGTGGGCTTGTGTTCGCGGGGATCGAGTCGATCGTGACGGTCGAGCGGCACGATCGGACGAGTATCAAGGGGTGAAGAAAAGTCGGGTCGAGCGCGGGCCTTAAACTCCATGTCCGACCGGGTGCGGTCGAGCGGCATGGTTGAAGTCGTGATGAATGGTCGGGTCGGAGAAGGGCCTTAAACTCCCTGTTCGACCGGACGCGGTCGACCGGGACGCGGGATAGTGATGTGTCCGGTTTTCGTCTGTCTGGACCACTCTTCAGTTAAAACGTGATATCTTCTAAAATGCTCTTCCAAATTGCATAATTCCAACTGAATTGGGATACTAACTCACCTGGGTATCTTGGTGCCGATTTTCATTGAAATCCGTTGAGTTTAAGGGTCCATGCCGTTGCTTTCCGTTTGATATAGTGATTCAGTCCGATGAAGCTCTTTCGTATATGTCTCCACTGTAATCGTCATATATCCAAATATACTCGACCAAACTGAGTTATTCCAGTTTCATTGCAAATATAACTCATGTACGCATCGCGTCGAAGTGGATTTGATGAAGTCCATTGTGTAGAATGTTTTTAAGGCCCTTCGAAAGTTGATGCTACGTCCTGGAGCAGTCTTGAAGTCCAAATCCTGTGTTTTGCTCCAAAATGCATATTGTAACCTGTTTAGACTCTAAGTACTATAAATCCATAAAACTACATTTTTAGATCAAAAAGCTATTAAAAACCTTATGAAAAGCATTGTAAAACTATATAAAAAGCATGTAAAATAGAGGTATATCATATATTGCAAAACTAACCTATTATACCTGATATATAAGCCTACAAAGTAAACTTCATTATGAAGTCTACTATTGAATGTTTTTTTTTAAAACACATTTTTGGAAAATGTATAATGAATTTTTAAGATTTTCTTGAAGAATTAGTTGTATTAGTCTGTTTAGTTGCTTGTTGATATATCCATATTTTGCATGATTTTACTTAGTATTTATCTATGTTTTCAAGTATTTTCAATAAGGTTTTATGCCTTTAGAGGTAGTTTTCTTGTATTTGTTGGTTTTGGAGTCTTAACAGGTTAAAACATCAAAAAAGATTCAAAAAGGAGCAAAAGAGCCTCAAACCATGATCCATGCAAGTTTCCAAGTCAAGAGCATCAATATAACTCCATTTGTCCGATTCTTGCATTTGGACAGAACCGGAGAATCCGAAAGATGGCCGCGGTTGAAGGTCTTTCCGACGTCCAAAAATCATGATCTTAGTCTCACTACAGGAAAAAAGGGTATTAGTAGCGCCGGAAAAACGCTATCTAATTATATTATAGCGTTTTAATAAACGCTATATCAGAGCCTGCGACCATAGGTCTGACACTTTAGGTAGCGTTTTTTGTCGATGCTACTGTAACTTTATATACGATAGCGTTTTAGTAAGTGCAATTAAATAACCTACTATAACACTTTAGAATTGCTATTAATAATATTTTACACAGCGTTTAAGAATTGTTATTTTTGTTATTTTAATAGCACTTTTTCAAATGCAATCGTTATTACTGAATCACAATTCATTTGGGTTGTACACACGATTATGAAAACACTGCATTTAATTGAAAGAAGCAAATAACATAAGGTCAGAACATATGATTCTACAAAGATCCCAACTCAACAATAGTATTACATCAAATCTGAATTGTAACAAGTAAAGATAGTATGCATTACAACAAAATGAGTTTATCATTTGGCCAAGCCACCGTGGTTCCTATTGCATCTGCTATGAACTCAACTTCAGAATTTGGTCTCCATACTCTTGCACTATCAACCTTTGAAACCTCTACCCAAACCTTACTAGCATTAGGACCTAGAGGGACGAAATGTACCATGTCTGCTGGATCTGTAGAAGAAACACGACCTAGCGCCACTCTCTGTCCGGAATTATCATCACAGGCCAACAATATGCACTTCTGTTTTGCACATTTACTGGTACCAGTACTCTGACTACCACTCTAATAACACAAATATACAACACAATCAGCAAAATGACATCACAAGCAACTATCTAACACTTGCGGTATTAAAACATGAGAACATGAGTTAGTATAGTTTACCTGAGGTGAGTTTTTGGCTGATTCTTCCCTAGAAGGTATAGCAGCTAAACGTATTTTATCAACAGGCCATGCGATATTCCCATTAAGTGCATCACCCATCACCGAGATCTCAGCACTTGGCCTCCATAAGAAAGCATCGGCTTTAACCACATTCAGGATCGTCACACTTGCAGCATTCGGACCCAGAGGAATATCATTGACCATTTCTTTTGGGTCAGTTGAACACAATATACCCTCAGCAACTAGGACTTCATCTAAATTCCAATCGAAAATGTGCACTTTATCAATTGATGAAGTTGTAGCCTATGAATAACATATTTCAACCTATATTAGTTATATAATCATTGACTTTCCAAGTTAAAGAAGTTAGGTCTGCAATTACCTCTGATCCATTATTGATGGCACACATTGCGGCAATGCATACACGGGCAGAACATGTGTGCAGGATTACCCAATCTCAGAGATGAATCATAGACAAACTTAGTTGCTCCTTGTTCATACTCAAGACTAGCCCTACCATTCAAAGATAACAGCAATCCATAGTTTATTATATGCAAATGTGTAGTAAGGAATCAAAGAAGATATGAATACAATAAGAATGTCGTACCTTGGTAACCAAACCCAAGCTTTATCCATGATACAACAGCTCCGTCGTCGAAACGTGGATACAAGTATTTTGTCACAGATAATGCATTAAATCATACACTACACTGATCGAAAGCGTTAATCTAAGTGGAGAAATATATATACCTGTCGGATTTTGTTGAGAATCTAGATAATCTTCGCCGATTTCTTCCTGCATGTGAGATAAATCATTCCCAATTGGTCAATTAAACAAGCCAGAACCCACAATCAATTCAAAAATCTGACATTAAAATGATTTCACCTTCGATATGGGATTCACAGGAGGTTTTCCTAAAAACGAAGTGAAGGAGACTCGAAAGCAACAAAATTAGTTGTATGGGTGAGTGAGAAAGAGGACAACCTTCGGATTCTAGGTTGAAGAGAGTAGCGAAATCAGCACAGTTTCTGGGTTTCTCGATCTACAGTAAAGGGTGTTAGAATCGATCGAATTTAACGGAGTAGAAAGAGAGGAGAGGAGGTGTTTAAGAGGTGTTCTTCCTGGAATTTCTCTGAGAGGAACTCAGATTGTGTAGAGATTAATTTGGGGATTAAAGAACACACAACCTAGATCGAGGAAGAAGATGAAAAGTTGAGATTAATTTGGGGATTTTATTTTTCGAGCTAAATTTTACTAAGTGTCGCGGGTTTTCCTTTTCATTTTTCCGCCCAAATCTATCACAGCGTTTCCGTGTATATTTTGCTACTATAGGATGGAAAAGAGACCCGTGTAATACAGAGACTATATACCATAGCGTTTCCTAATAAAAAAACGCTATATAAGTTTTCAGGGTAAGTCTAATATAGCACTACTGAATAAACGCTATCTTTTAGTGCTACCAAAAGTCAATATTCTTGTAGTGTCTTGTTGGATATATATTTGAGTCATGCATCACGGCAAAGTGGATTCAAGCCATTTGGATCAAACATCACGGAGAAACTCGTTTTTTCCCAAGACGTGTCCGCCAGGCGAGCAAACGAAGCCCATGGAGACTTGGCGCCACAAACAGCCCGGGATTCCGCGGCATGGACCCTGTCCCACTTAACACAAGCCCAGCTTGCTTTTGGTGGTTTACTCGTCCTGAACCCGGTCCAATTACGTCGCAAATCATCAAGGGCGGTTAACCGGAAAGTTTCCTTTTTCAACACTTCACAAACCTAGCGACTTCTACCCTATAAATACAAGCTTTTAGCCTCGACCTAAGGCAGAGCCGCGAGTATCTTGTGCAAGAGGAGAGTAGCCGTCGAGGAGGAGAAGCCCTAGGTGGTGCGCAGTCCAGAAGGAAGAAGGAGGCGCCGCTCAACTCATTGCACTCGCATCTCATCCTTGTTCTTTTATCTTTTCCTTTTCTCTTTTGTACTTTGGATCGAAAGTTATCAAGGGATTCGACTTGTTCTTCATCAGAGAAGCTTCTCTCTATCCCTTATCTCTTTTCATACTTGCATAATGATATCAATCTTGCTTTTCTCGTTTGATTCTAATATGTCCGAGTAGATCCCCTTGTTAGGCCGAGGGAGATCGATGGACTCATGACATGATTTGACTAATATGATTGCATAAAACGGGATTTCATCAATTGGACCTTCATCTTTGCTTGTTCATAATGCTTGTTGTTAGGAAAGCGCGCTTAAACAACTCGAACCTAGGTTGATGCACTCTCCAAAAGCTTGTTGTATTGCCGAAACTAGTATTTGATGAGCTAAGTGTTTTAGGCTTCCAAAAGTCGACCTAAGGAACTTAGTGAACAATCACAACTTGAACATTGATTAATGCATGCTTATAACTTGTAATAACCATCGAAAGTTGAGTCTATTAGGTTGTTTAAGCATAGTGGCCGGAGCCACGCAAGTGGAAAGGCTATACCTTAGTGTTGTGAGTTCAAGGCGGTTTATAACTTATCCCATGCAATCTCTTGTCATTTCATTGAATGTTTCCATTGATTATCCTTTGTCTAACACATTTCTCATCTTGTTTACAACCTCATTTACTTATTTGCACTGTTTTCTTTTGATTTTAGGATCACCCCACACTCATATTTTCTGTCCTAGCTACTCATCGATCAACATAGACTTGAAACGAGATCACTCCTCCTTGTGTTCGACCCCGACTTACCACAGCTGTGCACTTGCAGTTCTACCAAGTTGGGTTATAAATTGTATTAGTTTGAAGCATAAAACCCAACGCATCACTTGTGTGTGGGTTTGACATGCTTATTCGTTATATACAAAGTGAAAATGGTTTTCTTGTTTGATTAGCACTTTAGACATTACCAAGTATACTTGAGGATCCCATGAAGGTGAAATAGCTTGAGGATTCGACATCCTCTTCTCTATTGGACTAGGACTTCTCAAATCCTCTTCCATCATGGAGAAAAACCTAAAACCTGAAAAATCAAAAACAAAAAAGGAAAAACAAGATTAAATAACTAAAAATAGAAAAACCTAGACTAGATCTCTTTCAAGAACTCGTAGGCACGAATTGGTCCCCGGCAACGGCGCCAAAAAGCTTGATGGGGATCAGACTTTTCCCAATTTCTATCCCTGATTCTGCAACTGCACAGATCGAGAGTAGCAACGGGTTATCGAACACAAGGACCAGATTGTGCACTACAAGGTATGAGATCGAGATTAAGCTAGGCAGGCAATATAGATTGGGTTGTTGTCACGATTAAAGCAAGTAAGAAAGCATGTAAACAAAGCAAGTAAAGCTGTAAATCAATATATGGTAAGGCGCTAAGCAATAGGACAATCGCCGGATAAGTGATTCAAGCAAGCAAGTTCGATTTGTTAGGGTTTTAAGAATGTGGTACCACCTAGAACTCAAGACACTAATTTAGATCTTTCCACTGTCGTGGCTCCGACCCCTATGTTGATCTATCTAATTGCTAAACTTTTGGAGTGTCCTTAGATAATCAAGCAAGCATTAATTCGGTCAAATCTCAATTGTTCACAACCTCTAGTAAATCAACTTTCACAGTCTAAGAGAAGTTGCCCACCAAATACTAGTTCGGGCGAATGATTCATCACTTTTGTGGCTCAAATCTACCTAGGATCATATGTTGATTGGCCAAATCAACACCAAGCAATGAACACAAGAAAAGGTGAAGAGTATATGTAAAAACCTAATTCTATGGTTCGATTATCAAACAAGCATGAACACTATCCTTTGATTTCCTATCACTTAACAAGGTAACTACTCGGACATAGAGAAGGAAGTCGAACTCATATTCATAAGAACAGAGATTCGAAATCCCCTCTTGAAGGAGACAAAGAAATAAAGTAAAACTAGAAGAACTTGTATTGAAAATAATATGTTTTGTGTCTCTCTATGTGGCTCTCTCTTTTACAAGGCTAAAAATATGTATTTATAATGCTTCAGAAGTTGAAGGGCGGCTTGACCTTGGTCTTGGTCGAAATATAAGAGGCGGCATAAGTTTGGGCTTGAAAACGCGCAAAACGGGCTTCGGAAATGAGTCGGGTCGATCAGGACGGTCGTCGGTCGAGCTGGACGGTCGAGCGGTCGAGCGGGGTAGTCAGGGCGGTCGAGCGGCACGATCGGACGAGTATCGGGTGATGAAGGAAAGTCGGGTCGGACGAGGGCCTTAAAGCTCCTGTCCGACCGGTCGCGGTCGAGCGGATGATTGATGTCGTGAAGGAAGGTCGGGTAGGACGAGGGCCTTAAAGCTCCTGTCCGACCGGCGCGGTCTAGCGGACGCGGATGGCTGATGTTGTCCGGTTTTCGGCTGTCTGGACCAGTCTTCAGTTAAAACGTGATATCTTCTATATTGCTCATCCAAATTGCATAATTTCAACTGTATTGGAACACTAACTAATCTGGCTATCTTGATGCCAAGTTTCATTGAAATCCGTTGAGTTTAAGGGTCCATGCCGTTGGTTCCCGTTTGATGTACTGCAGTCCGATGAAGCTCTTTCGTATATATCTTCACTATAATCGTCATAACTCTAATTCTACTCTGCCAAATTGCATGATTCCAATTGCGTTGGAAAGCTAACTCTCGTAGGCATCGCGGTGAACTGGCTTTGGTGAATTTCATTGAGTAGAATGTTTTTAGGTCCTTCCAAAGTTGATGCTAGTCCATGAAGCTGCTTTGAGGACCTTTTCCTTTGTTTGGCTCCAAAATGCATCTTTTGACCTGAAATGACTCTTGGCACTATATATCCATAAAACTACCTTTTAAGTAAGAAATCACGGTAAAACCATGCATAAAGTATATAAAAGCGATGTAAAAAGTGTATAAAATAGAGGTATATCATATCTCAGCCACTAACTCCTCTGAAGGATGCAGACACCTCCGCAACATCGAAACATGAAACACCTTGTGAAAGACGCTCATAATTGGTGGCAACTCCAACCGATATGCCACTGGTCCAACTCGCTCCACCACCGGGAACGGACCCATAAACCGCGGACTGAGCTTGTTCTCTGCTATGGACCTGTTAGGGCCCCTCAACATAGCCATCTTGAGATACACTCTATCTCCCACCTGAAACTCAAGCTCACGTCTCCGCCTATCAGCGTAACTCCTCTGCCTATCCTGAGCCTCCTTCATGTTCAGCCTTAAAACACGGATCTTCTCCGTCGTTTCCTGAACAAAGGTAGCTCCATATATGCTGCGCTCCCCCACTTGGGTCCAGCATAAGGGTGTCCTACATGGCCTCCCATACAAAGCCTCAAAAGGAGCCATGCCAATACTAGACTGAAAAATGTTATTGTAGGCAAACTCTGCCAAACACAGATGATCAGCCCAATGGCCACCACAATCCAACACACACATCCTCAGCAAATCCTCCAAAGTCTGAATAATCCTCTCTGACTGCCGATCTGTCTGTGGATGATAAGCTGTACTCAAATGCACCTTAGTGCCCATCTCAGTCTGAAATGCCCTCCAAAACTCTGAGGCAAATCTCGGATCCCTATCCGACACAATACTGGCTGGCACACCATGCAGCCTCACAATCTCTCGCACAAACTTCCTAGCCAAAACAGCAGCTCCATCTGTCTTCTCGATGGCCAAGAAGTGCGCGGACTTGGTCAAACGATCCACGATGACCCAAATCGCATCAAACGTCCGTTAGATAGGTAATCCCACCACAAAATCCATCGTGATCATGTCCCACTTCCACTTTGGAATGGGTAAGTTCTGCAAAAGTCCACCTGAAACCTGATGCTCTGCCTTGACCAACGAACATGTGTTGCACCTTGCAACCCAATCTGCCACATCTCTCTTCATCCTGACCCATTATCTAGATACAAAACGCTTACATCGCCATAGTTGGTATCATAGTTTCTTGGAAACACCTTATCTTCATTCAAAAACACCACCTCATGAACGTAAAGAGCATCATCAGCTGTTTGAGTCTCGTTTCAGTTCACCTCTTGGGGTTTTGGTCTCTCGGGACAGATCGATACATAATGACCCCGCTTATCACATCTCCAACATATTAGTGGAGGTCGATCTTTCTTCTTATTTTCTTCGGTCTCTCCTCCTGAGTTTTGACCATTGGATCTACCTCTGCCTCTGCCACCACCGTTTCTGCCTCCTCCTTGGAAAGCTCCATGACCTCCACGATTACTTTGTTCGTTATTCGCCCACATGTGGTTTCCCTGATCTTCCTTCTCAGTTTCCTCACCAATACGTTCTTCATACGCCTTTAGTCTCCCAACTATGTCCTCGAACCCCGTCGTCTTCAGGTCTAGGACTTGCTATAGAGAGGCTACAATATGAATGTATTTGGTTCTAGGGAGTCCTTTTAGAAAACTCTTCACTAGCTTTGATTCTTCTAAAACTTCTCCCAACGATGTTGCCTTCGATGATAGGACCGATATTTTTGCTGCGAAGTCATCAACCGAATCGGAATCGCTCATCTTGAGTCCGTCGAATTCCGCCATCAACGTTTGGAGTCTTGCCTCTTTCACGCGATCTGCTCCTAGATGCCGTGATTTTATGGCATCCCAAAATGCTTTTGATGTGGTTAGTTCTCCTACTTGCAGAATTAGAGTCTCTGGGATAGATTGAAACAGAAGAGCTATCGCTGTAACGTTCTTATTCTGATTAGTTGACCCAGGATCGATAGTATCCCAAACATCGTATACTTGCAACATGATTTTCATCCTCATCGACCAAACTGTATAGTTTGTCGAAGTTAACATCGGACATTGGATAAACGAGAGTCCAATGTCTTTTGATCGCGGTTGAGTTCCTACCGTGTTGGTCATCCTTCCGACCTGCTCCTACTCGTGGCTCCTCTTGGTGAGTCTTCAAGTCTCCTCCCTGAAGCTCTGATACCAAATAAATAAAAGTGTTTATGCAAATTAACTCAAAGGATATAAAGAACTTTGTTCTTCTTTTTTGATTTAGAAACTCCCTCAAAACTAAATCTCTTTCTTGAGTCTTATCTCTCTCAACTCTTGAGTCTTAGATCTTATGGAACACCTCTCCATAGACCTCTTTATATAGAACTTAGCTACTCCTAATTCTATATGGAATATGACAAGAAAATGATAACTCCTGTTTCTAATAAGATTCATATTTCACATAGAATTTCTATTCTACGTAGAACTCTTATTCTTCTTATAAATAGCTTGTTTACATTTCTCATCAAGTTAGCTTCTTCCTCAAGCTTTGGAATTTCCAACATTTTTTACTCTGAGTAAAAAAAACTAATATTCTGAGTAAAAGATAAAACCCTAGCCCTGAAACATGTCTACGATGAGAGAATTCATATGTTTGGTAGATAAAAGGACTGTGCGAGCCGAAACCTTCACAATATTGTTTAGTACGTTTTCAGGGAGAGCCAAGGAATTCTATTGATTAAATACGAAGAAGACGAGCCAAAGATGGTTTTATTTATAGCAGTTATGCGAGCTGTGAAATTTATGGCGTATGCCTTTGCTATGGGTAAAAAGTGATCCCGAAAACAATTGACATCGATTCCTATTTATAAGAGAATAGGAACCGACTTTACAAGATTTAAGTAAACTTTCCATAATGAAACTTTTCATTTCTGCTCGCGCCGACTTGTGTTTATGGCAAGCTCTGAACATGGGCCTTCTCCGATGGGCCTCGGCTCGAATCGCTTCGCTGGATGTTGGCTCGGCCCATCGAGAGATTTCTTCCCGGTTTTCTGGTTTAGTCGACGGTTCGGACCGGCTCGAATTGACCACGCCGGTTCGAATGACAACATGATGGAGGGAAATCCGATCCCAACAATTTGCCCCCAGCTCGCTAGTCTTATGTGTAAGAGTGGCGAGCTACAAGTTATCAGGGAAGAGCATTGTCATTTGAATCGAGCCGTCGACATATTCGGTTCGTCTTCTGCAAGAATTTGGCTCGTCTTTCTGAGAGAAGTTGGTTCGTCTTTCCTCTAAACGACGTCGAAGAATTCTCGCTTTAATCAGGCGCTGAATCCGAAGCGTTTCCGGGCCCGCTGGTTTCGGCGGAAACCCTAGAAATCGGGCGGGAATTAGGTCGTGTCGTTTCGTCTTCCTGAACCGACGCGCCCACGCGCCAAGACTTCTATAAATATTGGACTCCGGGGTTCACCTTTCTCATCTCGATCTCTCTCCAAATCAAGAAAAAGGTAGAATTCTCTTTCTCTTTCGGACTTCTATAAATATTCTTTTCCGTTCTCAAATTTCATTAGTGTTCTTTGTTTGCTTCGCCGGTGTGAATCGCTTCACATCGCAATCTTCAAACTTTCCGACCAATCCTTAAGTTCTACGATCCATCTTCTTCCGAGCCAAAAATGTCTTCAAGCAGTCGTACTCCTTCGGTCGGGGTTGATCATTCTGAGGATCGCTCCAATAATTCGAACGATTCTGAGATCTCGGTTCGCCGTTCGTCATCTTCCTCCGAGCCATCCGATTCGGTGGGATCTCACAACTCCTATACTCCGCAAGGTCGGAAAATAATTAACTCGCCTCGATCAGAAGAAGGTGATCAGTCTGTTAGGGTCGCCGAGACCGCCGAGGCTAACGTATTGGCAAGCGAGCCATCAGTTCTTCATCGCGATGGTTCAAATGGAGCATCCGAGCCGAACGTGGATGAGGGGGACGAGCTGGACCTTCTTCGTGCCGAGGCGGAATTTGTTAAGGATCAGTCGGCTCGTCCTAAGACAGCTCTTGATCCGATATATAACCCTGAGGAGATTAAACTCGAAGAGATGATGTCTGAAGGGGCAATTGGAGATATTCTCGGGCCATTTAGACCCAGACCTCCTCAGTTGCCGAGGAGAACCCTTCTGGATGACGCATCCCTCGACTATGTCTTATCCAGCGCCTTCGGTGCGGCTCGTCAAAGGAAATGAGGAAATGCTCCTCAAAGAGACGGGTCTCGAGGAAGATTACCCATAGGCGAGACGCGAAGAGGACAGTTCCAAATCCTCCTGGATCGACACTCTGCACAGAATCCTCCTTGGAAACACTCCGGCGCTGTTTTCACATCTCCGAGGGGGTTGACCTTCTCCTGCCGGCGAGCCATCAGAGGGCTGACAATCCTCCCGTGGGGTGTCTGACGCTCTATGAGAGCTTTTTCTACGGCTGCTTCCTATGGTTCCCAATCCCGAGCCTGATCCTGCATTACTTGAGCAAGTATGGGCTCGCCATTGGCCAGATCATGCCGCGAGGTCTCCGTCATCTGATCGGGCTTATCGTCCGCAGTTTCGAGACCGGCATCCCGATCGGGATCCATCACCTTCAGAATCTTCTGGAAATTCGAGCCGGATCGAAGAAGTCGCTTCGATACTACATTTCTTGTAAGAAGAATCGGAGGATCATCGATGGTTTTCCCAACAAAGACAGCGGTTGGGAAAATTACTTTTTCTTCGTCCCAATATGTGGGGCGACTGTCGGGAGCATTCCCAGAAAATTTGTCAAGCAGAGTTGGCAGCCAATCGGTAGCCGAACCGAAAAACAATCATCGTTTTTTTTCGTATGGATCGTTTTTAACTCTTTCTATGGCTTATTTTTGCAGTTCGGCGAGCCATCTTCCGTCTTCCCAGCGATTTCTCAGAAGCCATAGAAAGATTTCGTGCGAGGAAAACCAATTGGGAGAGTGATTTTTCCTTGGAGCGAGTTGAAAGCGCTCGAGCCCGAGCTTACGATTCTTTCGACGACTCATACAGCTCGGACGAAGAAATCCCCGAACTCTCCGAGCCTTCAGACGACGAAATGGAAAAGAAAACCATCCGGCAAAGGCTCCAAGAGAAAAGGTGTAACGACCCAGATTTTGTTTGAAATGGGCCTGCCTTAAAATTTTGTTGAAGCCCATTAAGAGCCCATCTTTCCTTCTCGGTGAAATCGTGTGTTAATCACACGAAGTGGAGTCTTCTTCTTGTCATTAACCCTAGCCGCCTTGACCTGCTGAGAGAGAGAGAGAGAAAACAGAGGAAGAAGAAGAGAAGTGAGGGAGAAGAAGAGAGTGACCTTGAATCCTTTGTGTGTGGGAGAGAGAGAAAGAGAGAGAGAAACCAGAGGAGGGAGAGGGGGAAAGGAGATCATAAAGAGAGAGAGACGTACTGGAGTAGACGACACCGTACTTCATCACCGATCTGCTTTTCCGAGCCACCACCGTCGCCGATCTGCGGTTCCGAGTCATCTTCAGCTTTGATCAGTTTGTTTCGGTAAGATCATGATCTGTTTCTCCACCGTCTTCTTCAAGTGTTATTTCCCGAGATCTAACAGCTTAATCACCATTGATGTAGTTGTAGAACCTTAAGCTGCAAGCTATCATCACCTCTTTGTTGGTCAGTGTGTGGATTTGTCATTGGATCTGGTGAGTCAAGTCATGCTCCCTTCATCTCACGTTTTTGCCGAGAGTTATGTTCATGGGTTGAACGTGTTGTTGCTGTGTTTTTTTCTTCAGCCTTAAGTCACCTTATCTCCATTAAGCTTCGTTGTTAGTGAGTCACGACATCATTGGTGGTAAGCAAAAGCCAAGATGCCTTCGTCATTATTCTTCTCGAGAGTTTAAATTAATGGTTTGGTCCACCATTTGTGGGTATTGTTCTTGCTCCAGGCGCAAGTAATCAGTGTTTGGTGGTTGTCTTGTGAGTTATCTTCTCCGTTGTAGTCTGTTACTTCTCACTCCGTTTCAACCCGAGAATCAAGGTGAGGACTGGCGTGGTATACTCCTCTTATGCTTATAACCGTTCCGGACTGAGTAGTCTATTGCTAATGCGTGTATACCTGCGTGTATCTAGTTGAATACACGTATTTGGTTGTTGGGTAAATTTGGTATTAATTATATAACATGAAGCGATTATTTATTTGCCGTATTGTGTGTTGCTTGATGAACCTAGTGACATAGGTTTTTTTTAAATGGAATATGGTTGAATGATTGTATGAAAGTGTTTGTGGGTGTTTGCATTGTGTGAGGGATATCACTTGTGTAGGTCGGGTTAAGCTTAGACTTATGAGGCGGTTTTGCCTATGTGTTGTCTTAGTATTGTGATTGTGTGCTGGATATGGGATAGTTTGAGGATTCACTTACCATAGTCCATCGTCAGTGGCTTGACGAGCCAGGTGTCTTGAAAGAGAGGCAGGCGTCTTGAAATAGAGACGGACAGCGTGTGTGCCGCTATATGCCACGGGGTGTGCGCCGGTTTTGGGGCGTGGATGCACCAGTTAGGATCAGGAGTCTTTTCTTGTTCTATGAGTGTCTTCGGACTTGATTGTGCTGCGTGTATTAGCTTTAGACTTTCGTCTGTGGTAGTTATGAATATACGAGTTGTATATCGTAAGTCCCGTTGGACTTGCACTCACTGAGTAATCCCAATTACTCACCCCTCTTCCTTCCAGGTGAGCGTGGAGACATACCAGAATAGATTTGGCTCGGTGATGGTTTTGGGGAGGAAACAGGTTTTGTTAAATATTGGTTAAAATATATTTAAAATGCGGTTTTATGTGAAACGGTGTTCATATGTTAAATTAAGTTGTTTTATCAAGAAAACGGATTCGGTTATTTAGATCCGGGTTTTATAAACTCTTGTAAAATGGATGTTGTATAATCTTTTGAGAAACGATCCGTGGGACTAAAGTGTGTTGAACTAGCAAGGGGTTTCTTGCGGTGGAAGTTAATACACTTGGGCATGCCGTCTTAGTTACGTAAGAGGCGGGTGTCACAAAAGGTATGAAGAAGACCGTGTAAAAGCCGAGGAAGCGGCTCGCGCTAAGGAGGCGGAGGCGGACTACGGTGCCGAACCCTCCGAAAAAGGGGCCGCGAAGCGAAGGGCCCATAGATCTTGGGAAGGCCGTGAAGCGTGCCAAGCAAGCCATGGCTTCAAAGAAAAAAGGACCCGCTGTGCCCTCCTCTCCAGGTCGCTCGGACGCATCCAGGGATTCGGGGACTCTGGTCCTCAATCGGAAAGCAAAGAAAGTTTCCGAGTCCGCTGGCGCGCCGGCGATGAACAAGCCTTCCGAGACGGGAGGAAAGAAAAGAGACGCGACCGGAGGGCTCATGGAGAAGGCTTCGAAGAAAGCCAATGGAGATGCTCCCTCCTGCCCACTCGCTGATCCTACTCAGGCTCAGCTTCTTCAGAGAGCCGAGGCGGCTAGCTATCTCGCGAGCAGTACCTCCACGGTTCGTCTCCCTCCCCCTGACACTCTGTTGGAGAGTGAAGTTTACGGAGAGGCGGCCCTTAAGCTTTTTTCGGTGGGTTTTCTTCCCCTCCAGAAAATGAGGCAAATGTTCGTACTTTAGCTTATATGCGTATTTTTTCTTGTTTCAGTTCACAGAGTCTTTCAACGGCATAGTGGCGGGCTACGAGGCTAGAGCTCGCTCTGATCGGTCGGCTCTTGATGAGCTTCAGAAGACGGTCGACAATCTAAAACGACTCCATGAGGTTTCAGAGAGAGGCCATGCCGAGGAGTTGACTCGGGCTAAACAGGAGATTGCCAAGATCCAAAATGACGCGGAGGTTCATAAGGAGAATGCCAGTAAGATGGCATCCACGAGTCTTAGGATCGCGGAGAGGAGTAAATCCCTCGAGGCCAAGGTCAGCTCGCTCCAGGAGCTGGTGCGGGCCAAGGATGCTCTTCTCGAGGCTGAGGTTAAGAGGGTGAGGTCCGAGGTGGACAATCGGTACGTCTCTCTGCTCGAGACGGTTAAATCCGACGCGGAAGGGCTCAAAGAGGTGTTCTCCCGAGCCATTTATCTCGCCCAGGCTCAGGGTAACATCGAGTTGATCGGTGATATCCGAAGCGCGAACACTCCCGATCTCGAAGTCGAGCTCGCCGGACTCAAGGAGCATGTTGCTTCCGATCCCAAGGCTGGTGAGGAGGCCGACGCGCTGCTCGCAAAAATGATCGACCGCCTCGACGTCTCCATGGCCTCTTCTAATCCGCCCGAGGTACATCTCAGAGATGAGAAGGTTACCTGGTCAGACAGATTCAAGATCGGAGTATGTTCGCAGTATGGTACTAACTTTGGTTCCTCTATCTTTCAGAACAGAATCGAGCCGGTGGTGATTCCTGACCCGTCTTCAGTTGAAGGAGCTTCGGAGCCGACGAGCCAAGCTATTGTTGGCGTTCAGGAAGGGTCGGATCAAGCCGTTGGCGAGCCGGATTTGAAACCCGCGGGTGTATCCGATGAAGCTCCGGCTGCCGCTTAAGGAGTTGCCGAACTATTCTTGTTTTTCTTTTTAGATTTTTGAACATGGCGCCTGGACGGCTTTATCCATTTTGATTGTAAATAGTGTCTGGATGGCTTTATCCACTTATCAACTTGTGTAATTAAAAATGAAAGTTTATTTCAATGACCTCGTATTTGAAAAATCTATTTGAGCCGTTCGGCGAGATCAACCTTAATTCTAAGTGTCGGACTTAGTTCTTTTAAAGCCGTTTTTACCGATGTTACGTCGAGCTGGTTTTTTTTTTAATCGGGTTTAAGTTGATTTGTTCCAACTTCTATCGCGTATTAATAATAAGCTAATTGTGACGACGAATTTAAAATACTCAACCAATGTTACCGCGAGGCGTTTCTGTATATTGGGTTTATGCCAACTGGTTTCTGTTTTTTCCGCGTCCCCATGAATCAACGAGTTACGAACCGAAACAATGGCGGTTTAACTATCAAACCAATGTTGTAGCGAACCATTTTGGATGTTGGGTTTCTAATCTGTATGTTCCAGTTTTTGCCGCGTCCTTATCTATTAGTAATTGGCGGGTCGGAACAGATGATGAATGATCAATTTGTATAGCGCGCGCATGATATAATGTTAAGGTAAGATGATTAAGATCGGGTGTTGTGGCCAACAACACCCGGCTCGGAATAGATTAAGAACATATTCTGATTTGTACCAAGTGGCGTAGGTGGTTTGATTATGTTGACAAACTGAAGTAACAAAAATTCAAATTTTTATTAGCTATCATGTTTTAGCGGCGAACCGCGTTACAAGAAAAATCTTATTGACCAGTCGTGTTAGCAGCGAGCCGCGTTACAAGGAACAAAAATACGTTTAACGGCGAACCGTGTTGCGAGCTGAAAATGCGTTTAACGGCGAACCGTGTTGCAAGCGAAAGGGAGTGTATATGTACACGTACCCACTCCCCCCCCCCCTCCTTTTTTTGGAGGGGGGCAACTGAATCCACCCGAAAGTGAACTGCCTACGTACCCCTTGCGGGGATCAAGTCACGCGTAGTTCTGGGTAGTGGTGCGTCGCGCCTTACTGATAATATTTCTTGAGGTGCATAACGTTCCATGGTTTTGAAATCGCTTCGCCGGCCATATTTTTGAGTCGATAGGCTCCGGGACGAATCGTTTCAGTGACCTTGTACGGGCCCTCCCAGTTTGCCCCTAATTTTCCGGCATTTCGTTCAGCGGTGTTCTGGAATACTTTTCTGAGAACCAGATCGCCTTCTCTAAATCTTCGGGATCGGACATTGGAGTTGTAGTATTTAGCGACGGATTGTTGATAGTTTTGTATGCGAATGAGCGCCTGGTCGCGTCGTTCGTTGATTAGATCCAGCTCGTCTAGCAACATCAAGTGATTGTAGCCTTCTTGTTCTGGTAGTAGCCAGCGACGAACTCCGGGATAGTGTACCTCCGGTGGGATTACACATTATGTTCCGTAGACAAGTGCGAATGGCGTTTCGCCGGTGGCTCGTCTCGGAGTTGTTCGATGGGACCAAAGGACACCTTCCAGTTCGTCTGCCCAGCGGCCTTTTTTAGCATCGAGCCATTTTTTGAGTCCATCCAAAATCGTCTTATTAGTCGCTTCGGCTTGACCATTTCCTTGCGGGTAGCGAGGCGTCGACTTGCTAAGGCGGATCTTCCATTTGTCGCAGAAGTTTTGAAATCGAGCCGAGATAAACTGCGAGCCATTGTCCGTGACAATTTCGTAGGGGACACCGTGCCGACAGATGATGTTCTTCCAAATGAATTGCTCAACTTGGGCGTCCTTTATGCTTGCGTAGGATTCTGCCTCGACCCATTTAGAGAAATAGTCGGTTAAGACTAGCAAAAACCTTTTTTGTTTCGATTTGTGCAGCGGTCCGACAATATCCATCGACCATCTCATGAACGGATATGGTACGGAGATAGAAGACAACAGCTCGGCTGGCTGATGTATCGTTGGAGCATGACGTTGGCATTTTTCGCATTTCCGCGAGTATTTTTCGCAGTCGCTGATCATCGTTGGCCAAAAATAGCCGTGCCGTTTGATAGCCAGGGCTCGTCCTCCGGAATGATTTCCACATGATCCACAGTGCACCTCTTTCATTATCTCCCTCGCCTTTTTTCCTTCTACGCACGTGAGCAATGGTCCCGAAAATCTCCACCGGAATACGGCGTCACGTATCAGGATGTATCGTGCTGCTTGAGCTTTCAACTTGCGAGCGGCCCACTTATCCGCTGGCGTGTCTCCATCGGCTATATATAGACGGATCGAAGCGAGCCACTCTTTGTCACAACCGTACTCCGTATCTTCTTCGATGTCCATTTTTGCGGGCTGATCGCCGTCGGGTACACCATTATCGTCCGACTCGTCTGCGACTACGGTCGTTAATGTTTCTGGCTCGTCGGTGTCAATACTGGGGCGCTCGATAAATTCCACGGGAATTATTCTTTTCAAATCTGGATCGGAAGTCGAGGCCAGTGATGCCAGAGCGTCGGCTTGAGTATTGTCTCCACGCGGGATCTTCTCTAATGCAAATTTTTCGAACTGTCCAGCTAGATTCTTAACTACCTCAAGGTAGGCCTCCATTCTTTTTTCTTTGGTAGCGTACTCTCCACTGAATTGGCTCGCTACGAGCTGAGTATCGCAGTAAGCATGTATGTATCGGACTCCGATCCCGAGCGCCAACTTTAACCCTGCTATTAACGCTTCGTATTCTGCCTCGTTATTCGATGCACCGAAATTTAGGCGAAGGGATTGCTCCAAGATATCTCCTATAGGGGAGGTAAGCCGAATTCCGACCCCGGCGCCTTGTTTTGATGACGAACCATCGACATGAAGCAACCAGTTAGCGGGAAGATCCGGCTCTCTGCTGATGGCGATTGGCAACTCGATTAAGAAGTCAGCCAAGACTTGCGACTTTGCGCTCGTTCGACTTCGATACTCGATGTCGTATTCACTTAGCTCGATTGCCCATTTCGCCAATCTTCCTGATTGGCTCGGACTATGCAAGATCATCCGTAGGGGTAGCGCCGTCAGGACTATGATCGAGTGAGATTGAAAATACGGGCGTAACTTCCGAGCCGACATAACGACTGCTAGGGCGAACTTCTCGGGTTGAGGGTATCTCGTTTGCGCATCTGTCAGGCTTTGACTCACGTAAAAAACCGATTTTTGAGTTCCACGATCTTCGCGGATTAGGACTCTACTAACCGCCGTTAAAGACACAGCGACATATAAGTATAAGGCTTCTCCGTCCTCCGGCTTCGCCAGTATTGGGGGGCTCGCCAAATAAGTCTTCAACTCGAGAAAGGCTTCCTCACACTTTTCTGTCCACTCGAATTTCTTGTTGCCTCGCAGAGTATCGTAGAAAGGGAGACATTTGTCTGTGGATCGCGAGATAAATCGGTTGAGCGCGGCGATACTTCCGGTCAACTGTTGAATTTGCCTTTTTGTCGCCGGTGATGGCATCTTGATCAGGGCCTGAATCTGCTTTGGGTTCGCCTCGATGATATCATCATATTTTGCATGTTTTTACTTAGTATTTTCATATGTTTTCAAGTGCTTTCAATAAGGTTTTATGCCTTTGGAGGTAGTTTTCTTGTATTTGTTGGTTTTGGAGTCTTAACAGGTTAAAACATCAAAAAGGATTCAAAAAGGAGCAAAAGAGCCTCAAACCATGATCCATGCAAGTTTCCAAGTCAAGAGCATCATTATAACTCCATTTGTCCGATTCTCGTATTCGGACAGAACCGGAGCATCCGGAAGTTGACCGCGGAAAGGGGTCTTCCCGACGTCCAAAAATCATGATCTTGGTCTTTCTGGATAGATATTTGAGTTATGCATCACGAAGAAGTGGAATCAAGCCATTTGGATCAACCATCAAGGAGAAATTCATTTTATACCGAGACGTGTCCGTATAGCGACAAGATGAAGCCCATGGAGGATCTCGCGTGTCTAAAGGCCCAGGATACCGCGGCATGGACTTTGGCTCGCTTGAGAAGAGGCTTAGCTATTATTTGGAGGTTTCCTTGGCCTTATCTCGGCCCATACACGTCGCAAAAGATTGACTCCAGCTCATCGGAAAGTTTCCTTTTCCGGCACCACGAAGACCTAAGCGATTCCTTACCTATATATACAAGTTTTTAGCCTCAGAAAAAAAGGGGAGAAGGGTTTTGGCCGTCAAGAAGAACCAGAGAGAGAGCTGCGCAGTCCAAGGGAGGAGAAAGGAGGCGCCGCTCAAGACCCTAGCTCACATAAAACCTTGTTCTTCCATCTTCTTTGCTTTGTTACCTTTGTACTCGAGATTTCAAGTTATCAAAGGAAACCCGACTTGTTTCTTCAATAGAGAAGCTTTTCTATTCCCTTTATCTCTTACTTGCGCTTATGATTATGCTTTCAATCATGCTTTGCTTGCTTGTTTGCGCCATGGCCGAGTAGATCTCTCGGTTAGGCCGAGGGAGATCGATGGGCTCATGATATGATTTGACTTATATGATTGCATAAACCGGGATTTCACCATTTGGACCTTCATCTTTGCTTGTTCATAATGCTTGTTGTTAGGAAAGCGCGCCTGAACAACTTGATTCTAGGTTGATACACTCTCCAAAAGCTTGTTGTATTGCCGAAACTAGTATTTGATGAGCTAAGTGTCTTAGGCTTCCAAAAGTCGACCTAAGGAATTTAGTGAGCAATCACGACTTGAACACTAGTTAATGCATGCTTATAACTTGTAATAACCATCGAAAGTTGAGTCTATTAGGTTGTTTAAGCATAGTAGCCGGAGCCACGAAAGTGGAAAGGTTATACCGTAGTGTTGTGAGTTCAAGGCGGTTTATAAATTATCCCATGCAATCTCTTGTCATTTCATTGAATGTTTCCATTGATTATCCTTTGCCTAACATCTTTCCCATCTTGTTTACAACCTCATTCACTTTCTCACTTGTTTTCCTTTGATTTTAGATCACCCCACACTCATATTCTTTGTTCTAGCTACTCATCACTCAACATAGACTAGAAACGAAATCTCTCTTCCTTGTGTTCGACCCCGACTTACCACGGCTGTGCACTTGCAGCTCTACCAAGTTGGGTTATAAATTGTATTAGTTTGAAGCATAAAACCCAACGCATCAAGCTCTTTGGCGCCGTTGCCGGGGAAGAGTTGTATTTCTTTCAAGTTTCTTGATTGATTTTTAGTCTAGTTCTATTTGTTTTTACATTTCATTTTCTGTTTTTCATAAAACTTTAAAAAACCATAAAAATTTTACTTAATACTCTTTCTTTGTGTCTCTTAGGTGCATGACAAGAAGGTCCAATCCGGATAATACCATAGAAGAAGATCTTGACATTGACCAACTTGAAAGAACACTTAGGCGGCAAAGAAGAGAAAGAATGAATCAAGGCGGTGAAGCCGCGGCACAAGGTGGCCAACAACACGCCCCTGACCAAGAACAACAACCACAAGCCCCTCATGTCTTACCAGAAGCCGGAGTTGACCAGCCAGCACAAGGAGCCGTGCCTCAACCCAATCAAAACGCTCCCGGTGTAGCCGATCAACCGCAGCCTCAACAACAACAACAACAACAACCGGGTCAGCAAGACGCCGGTCAACCCCCAAACCAGCATCATCAAAACCCCCATGGCGGTCACCAAGGGATGCCTCAAGCTCAACCACATCAGCCTCCAAGGAGAGCACAATTCGCTCAGCATCCAAGACATCCGACTATGGGAGATTTTGATTCATCCGATGCATTCTTCTTGGATAGGAATCCAATCCGACCACCTCAGCCTCCAAGGAACGACTTTGAGATCAAGCCACAAATCATTGCCTTGGTAAAACAAAACCAATTCCATGGTTTGTCCACCGAACATCCACTTGACCATGTCGACACCTTTGAGGAGATATGTAGCACTACTCGGATCAATGGAGTGTCACCGGACTACTTCAAGTGCAAATTGTTTACCTTCTCTCTAAGTGACAAGGCACTTAGATGGGTAAAGTCTCTACCACCTCAATCCATTACAACATGGAATGAATACAAAGGAGCTTTCTTAAACCAATTCTACACCAAGCAAAGATCAAACTCTATAAGGAGTAAGATATCCGGGTTTAAGCAAGCACCAATGGAGTCTTTCTATGAAGCTTTGGAGCGCTTCAAGGAGTATGCAAGAGATTGCCCTAATCATGGCTTCTCAGAAGGTAACCTTTGGAACATCTTTTACAATGGGATTGATCACAAGTACAAGCTTTCACTTGACACCGCGAGCAATGGCAACTTCATGACCAAATCGGTGCCGGAGGCTAAGCTTTTGATCGAGAATCTTGCTGCAAGTGATTCCAATGCATGCCCTGAGTACAATAGAGGAGTGAGAACCACGAGCTCATCATCGGAATCGGCTCAAATCATGGAGTTGAAGAACATGGTCTCACAACTACTAAAGAGCAACCGAGGAGTGCATGTGGTTGATGATGTCTTGGCCACTAATGAAGAGCCTCTCATGGAATTTATGAGAGATGGAGCAGAAGAGAATCAAGAGGAAGTCAACTACATAGGAGGTAACTACGGTAATAGAGGATACAATCAGCCATTCCGCCCCCATCCCAACCTCTCTTACCGAAGCACCAATGTGGAGAATCCAAATGATCAAGTCTATCCGGGCCAAAACACTTATCAAGGAGGCCAAAACACTTACCAAGGAGGTCAATACCAGCCTAAGCAACAATTCTATCCTAAGGGAGTCTACCAAGTGAAGCAGCCACT
Organism: Erythrophleum ivorense; assembly: GCA_026724425.1. Classification (NCBI taxonomy): domain Eukaryota; kingdom Viridiplantae; phylum Streptophyta; class Magnoliopsida; order Fabales; family Fabaceae; genus Erythrophleum; species Erythrophleum ivorense. The sequence goes on along the minus strand of JAIUCV010000066.1, from coordinate 7,029,355 downwards.
CACTCTCCCCCAAGGAGTTGCACCGGCTCAACAAGAAGAAAAAGTAGATGTGGCGGTTAAGAAATATATGGAGGAGCAAAGACAAGCTACCAAGAGCTTACATGAGAAGATGGATCACATGTTTGGTGATCTAAATAATAAGTTTGGGGCGTTGTCAACTCACGTCCAGAAGTTAGATGTTCAAGTATCTCAAACAGCCGAGGCGGTTAAAAAGCAACAAGAGGCAAATCCGCAAAAGTTTTGTAGTGTTGTTTCATCCAAAGAGGATCCACCGGCCATTGTCTCCGTACCATCTCAAGAAGAAGAAAGAGAAGATGAGCTTAAGGAGAGGTACAAACCAGAGAGGTACACATGGGAGTCAAGGCGAGCTTACAAGAGAAGGCTTGACAATAAGCCGTTGCTTAAACAAGGAGATCCCGGGAAGTTTGTTATCCCCGTTTGTATCAATGGATACCAACTCACCGATTGCTTGTGTGATAGTGGAGCAAACGTGAACCTCATGTCTCTTGCACTAGCCAAAGATTTGGGATTCAAATATTTCAAAGAGCCTAAGGTGAGAGTGGAGTTTGCGGATCTATCAAGCATGGAGCCTTATGGAGTGCTTGAAGATGTTATGCTAGAAATCGGAGAGAGACATGTCCCAACCGATTTCCAAATCATGGTATGGGAAGGATCAAAGAGGAATCAGCTGATTCTTGGTACCCCATTCTTAGCCACAGCCGGGGCGGTCATCAATTACATGAGAAACCAACTAACACTTGGTCATGTCCGGCAAGATGTCTTTTTCCCAAGCATCAACTTCAAACAAGCTCCAAGCGCAGTCAAACTACCACCAGAAAGGAGCACACTCATGCCAAGAGAAGGAGCCGAGCGGCCAAGAAGCACCAAGAAGGGCGAACCCTACCCTAAACCAAAAGAAGCGATGAAATCGTTGAAGCCGAAGCATGAGAATGTCTTCAAGGATATTCACTCGGTCTTGTCATCGTCTTTTAACAATCATGGAGATGAAGAAGAACCCGACGGTGTGCCTAAGTCCTTTGCCAGCATAAGAATCATTCTCCCAAAGGATCCGGACCCCAAAGATGAGCAAACCGCAAAGGAAAGACTCGGAAAAACCTTACAACTTTTTCCGAGAGCTTTGGTCTTCAAAGACGACATGGAAGATGATCATGGAGAGCCCACACCACCTCATGAGCCACCTGAACCAGAATGTGAAGACACCAAAGGGATCCCAAACCCTTTGGCTGATCACATCCGCACCTAACCGAACAAAGAAAAACGGGAGTCAAGCTAGATGACTTTAAAACAAGCGCTTTGTGGGAGGCAACCCACACGGTATTTTTCTTTTCCTTTTTCATTTTTAGTTTTCACACCATTATTGCATGCATTTTGTTAGGATGACAAACCAAGAGGAGACCAAACAAGGAAATGTCCCACCCATTCATCCCACCCTTGTCCAAACCGACACCAAGGAGCGGGCAACACCTGGGACTAATAAAGGAGGGAAGCAGAATCATTTCGGTCAAAGAAAATCACCAAACGGTCGAGTAGAATTCAAGATATTCCATCCGGGGTAATTTTCTCGGCCACACGGGTGCAAAGGAGTACACACTTGACCTATCTCGCAATCCATGTTACCAAAGTCCACCAAACTTCACAGGCGACCAGACAATACCATATTGGTCGGCAAATCCAAAAGATAGGACGGAGAAATGTGAACGGATGAGGAGATACGCACGAATGCCACATCCGGTCGATGGCGGGTAACCCAAGGCCGACAAAAACCAAAATCACGGCACGGCGACACCACCACCTGGAAATGAATTCTTGGAGCTTCAAAATCACTATTCCAAAAGAAAATCATGGAACGAACGAGCCAATTCGAGAAGGGTCAAAAATCTTTTTCCGGGGCCGATTAGACCACGTTGTGAAGGAAGTCTCACACCGCTCATCCATTTGACCTCAAACTTCACCAGTGCTCATAAAATATGAAGTTGGTCGGTGGAATTTCAAGCTCGGTCAGGAAATTCATCATCGTTTGAGCTATGGCCACTTGCACCATCATCCGGTCGACCGGAGGGACCACCAAATGGTGCAACTCCCAAACCGCTCGTTTGTTTGACATGAAACTTCACCACTGCTCCTAAAATATATGATTGGTCGGTGGAATTTCAAGATAGGTCGACGGAATGTTGACGGGTCGAGCTGTGGTCCATCCCATCACCTTACGGCCGTCCGAGAGATCCACCCGACACAGGATTTTCACATTTGCTCGACCAAACGATCTGAAACTTCACCAGCGGCTCTAAAACATCATATTGGATGGTAAATTTTCAATCCCGTTCATAAAATTCTTAACGGTTTGTCATGTGGTTCATAGCCCTCATTTCGGGTCGACCGAATGAGACGTACACGACCGAAATGCAAACCAAAGGATTTCGGGCCTTGACCTTCAACACTTACCGACCCATCCTGCCTACAGAGGCGACCCAATCAGTAATATAACCCTGATCTTCATAACCATTGGTCATCACTTGGTAACATCATCCTAACCTTTCCCTTTTTCAAATTTATTATGTCTTTCACCCCTTTTAATCTGATATTTCTTACACCGGGACGGTGCAAGTTAAGTCTGGGGGGATTATACTAATAAGTTTGTTCATTTTGACATTTTTGTTTGCATTTGTTTTCATCTAATCGAGTCGTTTTTATTGAGTCAAAACTTTTGTCGAGAATTATGACTTTATCTTGGACCTAACCATTGTTTTGCATGCGTTTAAGTGACCATTGATCAGTATTTGGCAGTCTACTCCATCACATGTGCACCATGAGTGGATCGATCTACCAAAAACATCCACATCTCCAAGGGCTTAAGAAGGATACATCTTTGACTCCGCACCTTAATGAACTTAACCTTCTCAGCTAGGGGCTTGGTTTTACAAAGGGTACGACTCCTCATCCTCACCAAATAGTGAAAGTCTATGTGAGTTCGGTTTCCCCTCTCTCTCCCCTCCAATTTTAAGAAAAAGCATCAAGGTCCAAGTAACCGGGGATTAGGTGGCAACCACCATCAATACTCGCGTCTATGGAAGGCCGTTTGATTCAAGTAACCGGGGATTAGGTGGCTACAACCATCAATACTCGCGTCTATGGAAGATCATCCAAAACCTCCACAAAGAGGAGAAGAAGTCAAATAAAAAAATACCATGCTACCCTAAAAAAGGGATGAATCGACTTAAGGAGTGAGAAGAGAGAGAGGTGAGGCATGAGCCGAGACAAGTGTCTAAACACAAGAGGATGAGCAAGAGTCCCTAAACCCTTTTGATCGATATTCCCTAGTTGAGACCACACCTTTAGAAACTAAAGGAGTCAAAGGTGGCGAATTTGGATAGTCTAAAGAGAAGTGGATTGCTTTGGGACGATTGCAAAACTCACGGTATGTACTTCCTTGTTCTTAATTCTTAATGCCGGTGCTGATTCATGTGGATTACTAAAACAAAGGTCAACATGGATTTCCAAAAGATTTGAGAGTTCTCACGTTTTCAAACCTCTTTTCCTTTCTTAGTTTGCTTGAGGACAAGCAAAGGCTAAGTCTGGGGGAGTTGATATCATCATATTTTGCATGTTTTTACTTAGTATTTTCATATGTTTTCAAGTGCTTTCAATAAGGTTTTATGCCTTTGGAGGTAGTTTTCTTGTATTTGTTGGTTTTGGAGTCTTAACAGGTTAAAACATCAAAAAGGATTCAAAAAGGAGCAAAAGAGCCTCAAACCATGATCCATGCAAGTTTCCAAGTCAAGAGCATCATTATAACTCCATTTGTCCGATTCTCGTATTCGGACAGAACCGGAGCATCCGGAAGTTGACCGCGGCAAGGGGTCTTCCCGACGTCCAAAAATCATGATCTTGGTCTTGCTGGATAGATATTTGAGTTATGCATCACGACGAAGTGGAATCAAGCCATTTGGATCAACCATCAAGGAGAAATTCATTTTATACCGAGACGTGTCCGTATAGCGACAAGATGAAGCCCATGGAGGATCTCGCGTGTCTAAAGGCCCAGGATACCGCGGCATGGACTTTGGCTCGCTTGAGAAGAGGCTTAGCTATTATTTGGAGGTTTCCTTGGCCTTATCTCGGCCCATACACGTCGCAAAAGATTGACTCCAGCTCATCGGAAAGTTTCCTTTTCCGGCACCACGAAGACCTAAGCGATTCCTTACCTATATATACAAGTTTTTAGCCTCAGAAAAAAAGGGGAGAAGGGTTTTGGCCGTCAAGAAGAACCAGAGAGAGAGCTGCGCAGTCCAAGGGAGGAGAAAGGAGGCGCCGCTCAAGACCCTAGCTCACATAAAACCTTGTTCTTCCATCTTCTTTGCTTTGTTACCTTTGTACTCGAGATTTCAAGTTATCAAAGGAGACCCGACTTGTTTCTTCAATAGAGAAGCTTTTCTATTCCCTTTATCTCTTACTTGCGCTTATGATTATGCTTTCAATCATGCTTTGCTTGCTTGTTTGCGCCATGGCCGAGTAGATCTCTCGGTTAGGCCGAGGGAGATCGATGGGCTCATGATATGATTTGACTTATATGATTGCATAAACCGGGATTTCACCATTTGGACCTTCATCTTTGCTTGTTCATAATGCTTGTTGTTAGGAAAGCGCGCCTGAACAACTTGATTCTAGGTTGATACACTCTCCAAAAGCTTGTTGTATTGCCGAAACTAGTATTTGATGAGCTAAGTGTCTTAGGCTTCCAAAAGTCGACCTAAGGAATTTAGTGAGCAATCACGACTTGAACACTAGTTAATGCATGCTTATAACTTGTAATAACCATCGAAAGTTGAGTCTATTAGGTTGTTTAAGCATAGTAGCCGGAGCCACGAAAGTGGAAAGGTTATACCGTAGTGTTGTGAGTTCAAGGCGGTTTATAAATTATCCCATGCAATCTCTTGTCATTTCATTGAATTTTTCCATTGATTATCCTTTGCCTAACATCTTTCCCATCTTGTTTACAACCTCATTCACTTTCTCACTTGTTTTCCTTTGATTTTAGATCACCCCACACTCATATTCTTTGTTCTAGCTACTCATCACTCAACATAGACTAGAAACGAAATCTCTCTTCCTTGTGTTCGACCCCGACTTACCACGGCTGTGCACTTGCAGCTCTACCAAGTTGGGTTATAAATTGTATTAGTTTGAAGCATAAAACCCAACGCATCACTCGATACCTCGCTGAGTTACCAAATAACCCAAAAATTCTCCAGATGTTACGGCGAAGCGGCACTTTGTCGGATTCAACTTCATATTGTATGAGTTCAACTGCTCGAAGCATTCGCGGAGATGTGTTACGTGACTTTCTTTCTTCAGTGATTTCACCAGCATGTCGTCGATTTACACTTCCATCGTTTTTCTGAGCTGGGAATCAAACATTTTATTCACGAGCCGTTGATACGTCGCTCCTGCGTTCTTGAGTCCGAACGGCATTACCTCGTAACAATAGATGCCTCGCTCTGCTTGGAAGGCCGTTTTTTCTCGATCTTCAGGATTCATCTTAATCTGGTTGTAGCCTGAGAAAGCATCCATGAAGGTTAACAGCTCGTTTCCTGCAGTTGCTTCTACGAGGCGATCGATATGCGGGATCGGGAAGCTGTCCTTCGGGCATGCTTTGTTTAGATCTGTGAAATCTATGCAAACCCGCCATTTTCCATTCTTCTTTTTAACCACGACCGGATTTGCGAGCCATTCCGGATATTTTGCTTTGACGATCGAGCCCACTTTTAACAGACGCTCCACCTCGTCGTTCACGGCCTTTTGACGCTCGTGTCCTAACTTTCTTCGCTTTTGTTTGACTGGTTTAAAGGTCGGATCGACGTTCAGCTCGTGACAAGCGACATTGATATCTATCCCAGGCATATCCTCTGCCGTCCAAGCGAAGGTGCTGATGTTCTCTTTTAAGAAAGAGATTAGTTCTTTTTGGATCGCTTCGTCCAGGTTTGCCCCGATTTCCACGCATCTCTCTGGGTTTTGTTCGTCAATGCATACGGAAATTATGGCTTCGCAGGTTGGTTCCTCGATGACGGTTTCCTTGCCTTCGACTAGCTTATTCTGGGCGGGCTGGCTGTTCATCGGCTCGCCGTCATCTGCTATATGTAATTGCTATAAGAAGTTAGCTAGGTCGTTTGCCGTCTCTCGGCTCGTCTTGACCTTCTTCCTGTTTGCTTCGGGGAGTAGCTTAGGCAGAGGATTCCGAAGTTTATGCTCCGTCATGAAACATATTCTCGACTCCTTTTGCGAACCGAGTATGGTCTTTATTCCAGACGGGGTGGGGAACTTGATGCACATATGATATGTAGATGGTACGGCTCGCATTGAGTTTATCCATGGTGTACCCATGATGATGTTGTAGATCGGTGGGTTATCCGAGACGGAGAAGCGAACCATTCTGGTTACTCCGCCTGCTTCGACCGGAAGCGTGATTGTTCCCATGGACATCGTTGTCTCGCCTCCGAACCCTGTTAATGGTTTTGGCGCTGACTTTACGTCGGATAGATCGATTCCCATTCGCTGCAAGGTTCCCTTGTAAATTATATCGACGGTGCTCCTCGTATCGATGAGGATCCGAGCCACGTCGAAATTTCCCACGGCCAGCATGATTACAAGTGGGTCGTCATGCGGTTTATCGATCCCGATAACTTCATTCTCCGTGAAGGTGATTTCCGCATTTTGAAGCTTTGGGGGTTCGTACCAGTTGACCGCTGCGTCGGCTCATCGCTGAAAAGCTTTGATTGACGACACGGTGTCCGGGCAATATTGCGAGCCGCCCATTATGAGATGGATTCTCCTCCGCGTACTGGTTTGATCATCGGATTCCTCCCGTCTTCCGCGTTTTGGTTGGTCGATTGATCGATCCGATTTTTCGGGTCGTTCTCTTGGTTTGGGGCGCTCCAGATCCTCTAGTTTCAGGTCACCTTTCAGTTCGCCACTAAGCAACTTCTTTGCGAGCTCCGCTCCTAGATGGCGGCACTTCTCAGTAGAGTGGCCGTAGCATTGGTGAAACTCGCAGTAGGCTTTGTCGTCGTAGTTCGGAGAATTTTAGTTCCTCACCCATGTGTTGCTTTTTAGTGCTTTTCCCCTTCCAGCGCCTACTTGGTTTACGATGCCGGACTGTTGGCTCGCCTGCACTTGATAATTATGCGCCCCGGACAAGTTCCGCCCTTCGTGATACACGTATCCGCCTCGCTGGTTATGACGCTTCTAATTAGTCTGCGGCTGTGCTGCTGGCGGTGGTTTGACCGTTGCTTTAGACGAGGTGTGCAGCGCGGTTAGAAATTTCATATCCTCCTCTTCCGCTACGAACGCCACGGATCGATGGATGGCGTCGGCGATCGGCTTAGGTTTATTCAGCGCGAGCTCTTTTCGGAAATCTGACTGGAACTACAGCCCCTTTTTGAGCGAGTCGACGGCAATTTCGTCATTGATCGTTCCTGCCTTCGACATAGTTGTCTTGAACCGATCCATGAAACTGCGAAGCGACTCCTCTTCTCCTTGGACCATATTCCAAAGGTTGATCGCCGAGGCCGATTTTTCTATGAACATGGAGTATTGTTTAAGGAAGAGAGCCGTCAGCTGCTGGAAGTTTTCGATCGATTTTGGCTCGAGGTTTAAGAACCAATCTAGGGCCGCGCCCTTCAAATATTCAGCGAATAATTGGCAGAACCCGGCATCCTTTTCCTCTACGCTTCTGAATGCGGCTCGACACAGGGCAACTCGAAAGGCATTGATATGATCCTTTGGGTTAGTCGAGCCATCATACTTCTGGATGCTCAATCTCCCCGGGTCAATTACCCTGGTGTTAATTATCCGAGCCGAGAAATGTGTGTGCTCTGCGTCTTCGCATATTTGAGCAATTTCTGGAGCCGAGCTGAGTGCCCTGTGGATTTGTGACCGGAGCAGTTTAGCCTCACTATCAGATTTTTCAAGGCGAGCCCGAATTTCGGCCAACTCGTCTTGACTCATATTTTGTTCCTTGCTCGGAACATTCTTCCTCGAGATGCACGGGCCTCGCGGCAGTCGATTCACGTTTCGGGTACCGAGGGGAATCGGCGTCTGCTTCTCAAGTAGGAGGCGCGTAATTGCTTCAGCAAACGTTTCCGCAGTGGGAAAGGTAGGCGAGCCCTCCGTATTCTGCTCGGCGATCTTAGTTGGTTGGCTCGGGTCACCGACTGAATTGCTCGGGACTGATTCCCCTTGACTTGACAGTATCTGCTTGAGCATCTCGGCTAGCGATTCCGGGGTGACATCGTTAGGGATCGGGTCTCCTAGGTTGATTCATAATTGTTTAACCGGTTGTGTGTCTTTGCGCTTCAAGTTCTGTTTCTTCTGTTGGACACGTGGTGGCGAGTCGTCTGGTTCGGAATCCGTTTCGCTTCGGTCGGGAGTTTCTTCTGCGCCCTCTCCTTCTGTTTCGTCGGCTGGGGAGTTGAAGGCCAGATTCTTTGGATCGAGTTTCTTTCGGCGCCTGGCGCCCTCTTCCTCTCTTTCCTTTAGCTGGGTTCGCAGACTTTCGAGGTCTTGGGTCAACGTGCTGTTCAGGGCTTCTTGCTCCTCGGTTTGTTTGTCGAGGGCAGCTATCTTCTCTGCTTCTGTTTGGCGCGCTGTTGCGCTGTCCTTGTGCTGTTGACGGGTTGGATCGGTCTCGTTCAAGTTCAAGTTCCTATCCGTCATCCCGTCAGGCTTCGTATTTCTGGTGTATGAATTCGCCCCCCCCTCCTTCTATCGCCAAATTGTGCGAGCCGAAACCTTCACAATATTGTTTAGTACGTTTTCAGGGAGAGCCGAGGAATTCTATTGATTAAATACGAAGAAGACGAGCCAAAGATGGTTTTATTTATAGCTGTTATGCGAGCTGTGAAATTTATGGCGTATGCCTTTGCTATGGGTAAAAAGTGATCCCGAAAACAATTGACATTGATTCCTATTTATAAGAGAATAGGAACCGACTTTACAAGATTTAAGTAAACTTTCCATAATGAAACTTTTCATTTCTGCTCGCGCCGACTTGTGTTTATGGCAAGCTCTGAACATGGGCCTTCTCCGATGGGCCTCGGCTCGAATCGCTTCGCTGGATGTTGGCTGGGCCCATCGAGAGATTTCTTCCCGGTTTTCTGGTTTAGTCGACGGTTCGGCCCGGCTCGATTTGACCACGCCGGTTCGAATGACAACGTGATGGAGGGAAATCCGACCCCAATAAGGACCTTAATTCTTTCTCTTATTATTGACTGTGGTTTACTATTATAGAAGATGATAGAGCCGGAAGTATATGAAAAGTTTGCGCAAACATGAATACAACTCTATGAAATTATTGTTTGTGAATCTTTAATGCGATTAATGCGTATGTGCAAGGGTTTGGTCGTTTGGGGGCTCTTTTGTTGATAATTTAGTGCTTCCAAATCTAATTTCCTTGCTTTCTTGGCATATTAGCTATTAGTTAGCCGGCATGAGAAATTGAATCCTCCATCCATGTCTTAGAATCTGAAAGAGAGCAAGTAGGTTTTGAGTTGTTGCTAAGTTGGTGCAGAACAGCGCGACAAAGATAAGGTATGTATATTCACTCCAAGTCTGAAAGATTATTTTCGTCTTACACTGCGTCATTTATAAATGCTTATATATGATATTGCAGTCGAAAACGCAGATATACGAAATGCTGATTCCAAGGATATCAAATTCTAGAGAGTATGTATTTTTGCGGTTTCAGCTTACAAAATAATTTTGCTTGATGAAATTTATGTGGGTTGGGTCTACTTTCTTATAGCCTTTGGCTCCAAAACTATGTGTGTCTGGACATAAAAGAATGAAGTGGCGAGGATAAAAACAGCCGGAGGAAAAGTAATCCATTGGAACAGATCATGAGTTTTTGTTCGGTAATTCTTTAAATCCTTAAACTATCATTTGGTTTATATGTTCCTTTACCAACATGCAATATATAAGTAAAACCATCAGTGATCTCGGATTAGTCAAAGAAGACGTCTATTCTTATCTTAGGCTCTTAAAAAGCGATGATATCTTAGGCTCTTAAAAAGATGAGTTGACAAACAAAAAATGGGTTATATGGCTTTGTTATGACACAAGAAGATCGCAATGACCAAAGATGCTTTGCTTCCAGCAGAGTGACGCGAGACAACTTAGTCATACCAATTAGAAGAAGATGAATTAGAATACAAAGTGAGATGTGGCTCCATTTTATATATATTTTAATTTACTACAAAATGTTCGTCTTTTTTTATTTTGGTTTCTTAACTAAAAAATGTCGTGTCATTTCATTATTACTTTTTTTTTGGTGGAGAAACTTAGAAAAATTGCTGTTTGTTCCATATACATGTTCTTTTTTTTCTTCTTTGTATAAGATGACCAACTCTATTTGATATGAGTCCTAATCTCTATGGTCTCATTTTCCAGCTGAGAAACCAACTATGGGTAACAAACACGTTGTGACGTCGGTCATGAGAGTGAACTACTTTGTCATGCATTGGTAATCTATTATTGTGAAGAGGTAAAAGAGGTACTAAACGTGGCGAACCAATCGTTAATTTCAAATGTAAACGATTTTGGTCACGCGTTTAAAAAGATTAACAAAAAACTATTGAAGAGAGCAAAATTCAGAGTTAAACAAAGGAACATCAATTTCCAAAAACAAATAGTAGACACAAAGGCAAATTGTGAACCTGATTATAAATAAATTAATATAATAAATTTTAAAAATCAAATTTATTTCCGCACCTTGTGGGAGAATCACCTAGTAAGTAGATATTGGGCTGAATTAGGGCTGCCGGTCTTAGACCCCCTAAACTAAACGATTTCTGCTTAAACCCACCCAAATTTTTTATATCTTTCTATTTTTCCCCAATCTTAACAATTTCTGTCGATTCCCCCAAATTCAATTAAAAACTAAAATTGCGATCAATTCACTAAACCGCGTTTTAGGTATATCGCGTTTTGGAGGGAAATATACAGACATCAATTTGTTTGGGGGGAAATATGCGGGGATATAAAATTTAGGGTGGATTAGACATAACTTGTTGAGTTAAGGGGGAAAGTGGCTGAGCGTATTCAATCCAAAGTCTTTTTAGATATCTAACATCATACTTATCTATTTATAATCACAACCTAACTAGTTATATAACCTAAAAACATATATATTGCTATGAAAAAATGGTATACACCATAGAAATTATGTCAAATTTGCGTTTCAATAAAATCATTTTCGCATTTGAATCAAAATAATTGATTAGTGCATTAATTAGACCACCAACTTAGCCTTCTTTTAGAGCATATTTTCTTGTTTTAAAGTCGGCTTTTGGAGTTGTTTTTCAGATTATAAATTAGTTAAAAGAAACACTAATATGTGCATTTTTTATTTTGCTCAGCGTCACGAATGAAGATTTTTTTTTAATACTGAATTTTATTAATTTTAAAAAATTTCGAAACAAAAACAGAAGGGATGAGAGCAGAGATACCAATAAATATCATAAAACAACATATAAAAAATGTCAGAAAACAAGTCCTAAAGCAATCTAGAAAGGAGGGGCAAGATCATGGTTGTAATTTTTTGCTAAGGTTATATTATTTTTCATAATCAATATATATACTATTCAATGAAAAAAATAAAAAATATTTCACATACATATACATATCATCGTATTATTTCGACTTGATTAATATAATAAACTTATACCCTTTCTGTCCCAAAATATAAGCAGCCATCCTTAGTAATTTATATTTTTCTTATATTTTGAGACAGATGGAGTATTAATTAATTAAGTCATGTATTATCAAGTAAATAAATCTTGTAGTGTGAAATAAATCCCAAAAAATAGTCGGTTTATACCAAACTATGTTTTTGAATATAAAGAAGTTATTCATGTGTTAAATATTTTTGAAAAACTTTGGTTTATATTATGTTTTAAATATAAAGAGACTATTCATCTGTTAAATATTTTTAAAAAACTTTGGTTTATACCTTCGCATATTTTCCCTCAAACAAATTGATTTCTGTATATTTCCCTACAAAATCTGATATACCTAAAATGCGGTTTAGTGAATTGATCTCAATTTCAATTTTTAATTGAATTTGAGGAAATCGACATAAATTATTAATATTGGACAGATATAAAAAGTTTGAGCGAGTTTAGGCAGAAATAAATCGTTCGGCAGCCCGCTGAATTATGGTAACATTCTAGCTTTTCTAGAGTTTTTTAAAATTTACTTTTCATTATCTACGTGAAATTTACTTTCACTACAAGAAATATAGGCAATTTGCGACGGAAACTTACGTCGCAATTCCGTCGCAAATGACCCTTTGCGACGGAATTGCGAGGAAAGCATTTCCGTCGCAATTTGTTCGTCGCAATGAAGGTTCCGTCGCAAATCCCTCGCAAAATTGCGACGGAGTAAGTTATGTCGCAAGTTTGCGATGGAATTTATTCCGTCGCAACTTTGCGACGGATTTGCGACAATCAACGTTCCGTCGCAAATTTGCGATGGAGTTGCGATGGAATTTATTCCGTCGCAACTTTGCGACGGATTTACGACAATCAATATTCCGTCGCAAATTTGCGATGGAGTTGCGATGGAATTTATTCCTTCGCAAACCTGCGACGGAGCATTTTCCATCGCAATTACTAATTTTTAGAATTGTTTTTTTTTTTAATTTTTCAGTTATTAAATTGGTTTTTGAAAATTTTTTTTTAATAATAAATAATTATAATTATAAAAACTAAAATCAGATAAAGAAAATTTTGTTCAAATATCATTAAAAAACATTAAAAATATTCATAAATAACATTAAAAAGAACTAAAATTCCGGAGATTGTCCGCTGGTTCTGGTCTGATCCGGTCCGCTCAGTTCGCCCTCGGGTTGCTGCTGGTTTGGACGCATCCGGTTCAAAATCTCCCTGAGCTTGGGATCCGAGGCGCCTAAGTAATCGAACACCTCCTCGAACGACTCAACCTTCGACTTTGTTGCTTCCAATTCTGACTGTGTTGCAATCAATTTATCCTGCAACTCAGCAACCTCGAGGGAATCTTGGAGCCGACTTGAGGCGGAACCGCTGGCAGTATCGATTTGGGAGGTTAGAGAACCCCCCCCCCCCCCCCAATCTTCCTCTTTCTACGGGGAGCGGACTGAAAAACAAAAAAAAAAACAATAGAATTAAAAAACCAACAAAATACATAAGAATGAAAATAATTTAAAAAATATTATACAAATATACCTGAATAAAAATCTTGTTATTCATGGCCACAGAAGAAGCGGAAGCGATACTCGCCGGATCATCATTCTGAGTCAACTCTTGTAGTTTCGAGTTGACATCATTGTAGAGCTCCTCAGACTCAACATCGAGGAAAGTGCCATCCGGTTTCCGCTTCACCTCCTCGAGAACTGCCAGCCAATCCATCTCGGAATCCCCTCTTTGCTCGGCCTATAAAATAAAAATAATTTTGATTTGATAAAAATGATTAAATATTTTAAAAAAAATAATTTAAAAAATAATTTAAAAAAACTTACAAGGATTTCGCCGCGACGAAGGAATGAAGTTCGGCCGGATCGATGTGTAGATTTGCTGCTGCTCTTCGCCCGAGCGGATTTGCTGCTGTCACTCCGTCTCAGGTGATCAGGATCCTTCCAATATGCAACCAAGCCCTTCCACACGTCAGGGCTAAAGTGTAGTGGCTTGGCAGCATCTCCCTTGGCGAGCCACAACTTCTTCCACCGAGACACCATATCGGGCAACCGATCATGGACTTTGGCCATAAACTCCTTGTAAACCGTAGCGGTGATGGCAGAATCCCAGTGATACGTGTGCTTAAACCAAAAAAAAAAAATAATAATAAAATGTTAGAAATCAACAATAAGAATATATTTTAAAAAAGTAAATAGAAATTAACATTATACTTACAGCAAAAGTACAAAACCAGCGTTGGAAAGCGGATTCCTTCACATCCTTCCACCGGCCAAAAGCATCTTGGTAATCTTTTTCAAAGATTTCCGTAACTGCTGAGGCGACGGATGAATCATGAGTGAACCTGAAAAAGAAAACAATACACTTTAACGTTATAAAATATACAATATAAAATAAAACAAAAACTAACAAAAATTAAAAAATATATACCAAAATGTTCTCGGTGGGCGGTGTGGATGAAGACGAGGGAGGAGCTCATGACCGGGCTCATCCAAAATATCCCGAATAGCCGCATAAAATGGGGCTCTACCGGCCTCAACCGCGGCCTCAATTTGGGCTGAAGGACGAGGTGGGGACGGAGACCGAGACCGTGTCGGCTGGTGGTGCTCCTGTCCCGTAGAACCATGGGAACTACTAGTTCGGGCCCCAGAACCCCCGGAACCTCCATGCCGACTGATGTGGGCCCGGAAACCAACACGGGGGGTTCCTTCCTGACCCCCGGATCCGCCCCTACCCCCGGATCAGCCGGAACCCTCGGATCCACTCCGATTCAGAAACTCTCTGTAACTGTTTTCTTGATCCATCTGCAACAAATTAAAAAGATAAAATTAGAAGTAACAAAAATAATTTGAAACTTAAAATAATAATTCGCATTTTTTATATTATACCAAAAAACTAAAAACTATAAAAAACACCAATCATGTTTTTCAGAAAACTAAAATCTACAACAAAATCAAAAACCAAAAATTCAAAAACCAAAATCTAGAAATCAAAAACCAAAAATTCAAAAACTAAAAATCATCTAACTAATTTAATCACATAACCAACTAATAATCACAAAACTAATTTAATCACATAACTAAACTAATCATTTAAATAATTTAATCATCTAATAACAATAATTTAATGATTTACAATAATTAAAAACATAAAATTAGAAGTAACAAAAATAATTAGAAACCAAAAATAATAATTTGCATTTTTAAATTTAGACCAAAAAACTAAAAACTCGAAAAAACACAAATCAAATTTTTCTGAAAACTAAAATCTACAACAAAATCACAAACCAAATATTCAAAAACCAAAACCTAAAAATCAAAAACCAAAAATTCAAAAACAAAAAATCCTCTAATTAAAGTATTTTAACTAAAAATCCTCTAACTAAAAATCGCACACTTAATTTTAACTCCAAAATATTTTAACTCCATAATATTTTAACTAAAAATCCTCTAACTAAAAATCCTCTAACCAAAATCTAAAAATCCTCTAACTAATAATCGCACACCTAATTTAATCACATAACTAAACTAATCATTTAAATAATTTAATCATCTAATAAAGATAATTTAAATATTTACAATAATTAAAAAAATAATACCTAGAAAAAACCGGTGCGGAGGAGGAAGGAGACGGCGGCGGCGCGGAGGCGCGGGGAAGAGGAGGCGCGGGGAAGAGCGGAGGCGCGGGGAATAGGAGGGAGACGGCGGCGGCGCGGAGGCGCGGGGAAGAGGAGGCGCGGGGAAGAGCGGAGGCGCGGGGAAGAGGAGGGAGACGGCGGCGGCGCGAAACCCAGAAGAAAACGGTGGCGGCGATCGGGAGGGATCTGCGGCGATCGGAAGGGGCGCCGGGAAGAAGAACGGATGCGCGGGGAAGAAGAAACAAGTCCGGCGGCGGCGCGAAACCCAGAAGAAAACGGCGGCGACGTCGGCGGCGACTGGGAGGGCTCTGCGATCGGGTCGGCGTTTTTTGTGGAGTGGGGGGGGTGGTTTGAGCGAAGCTCAAACCGGTGCGGGTACATATATAGAAAATTTATTCCTTCGCAATTCCGTCGCAAATTTGCGAGGGAATTGCGACGGAAATGCCCAGTGCCATCGCAATTCTGTCGCAAAATGGAAGCCCTAATAATTGCGACGGAATTGCGATGGCACGGGGCAATTCCGTCGCAATTCCCTCGCAAATTTGCGATGGAATTGCGACAGAATATATTGGAAAGACAAATCCGAACACGGTTAGGGTTTAGGACATATTCGTCGCAAATCCATCGCAAAATTGCGACGGCTTTGCGACGGGGTTTGAACATTCCATCGCAATTCCGTCGCTAAGTTGCGACGGAATTGCGAGGGAAACTTGTTTAGGGTTTACGGTTTAGGGATTTTACTACGGAGGGTTTAGGGTTTGTAGATAATGAATATATATATGCTTATTAGTAGATGAATTTGAATATTCCTATAGATATTGAACATTCATACATATATATATATATATATGGTCGATGTTTCAACAAAACCGTTTGTAATGTTATATACGTCGTAAGCTTCAATGAGCTTGATATGTATGGAGTTCAAGAGAAACCTATTTTTTTAGTAAAAAGCTTTTTGGATTCAATTATACCGTACAAAATAAGATTATATTACCCAAAGCCCTTGTTATACGAAAAAAATGAAACCCTAAACCCTAAAACTATATATTTTTTTGGTTTCCATCGCAATTCCATCGCAATTTTGCGACGGAATTGCGATGGAAACTAAAAAAAATTACATTCCATCGCAATTCCATCGCAATTTTGCGACGAAATTGCGATGGAAACCAAAAAAAATTACATTCCATCGCAATTCCATCGCAATTTTGCGACGGAATTACGATGGAAACCAACAAAATTATATTCCATCGCAATTCCATCGCAATTTTGCGATGGAATTGCGATGGAAACCAAAAAAATTATATTCCATCGTAATTCCATCGCAAAATTGCATAATCCATCGCAATTCCGTCGCGAAATTATCATTGTCACTTGATGACGGCGCTTCTGTTCACCGTACACTCTTCCACCGACTTCCTAAGAAACCCCAATTCCTCTCCTTTTCCTTCGATTTTCCGCCGTCATCACCATTCATCACCAAATCACAAACCCGAGCTTCAGCTGCTTCAACCACTTGAAGAAAGGGCTAGAGTGGTTGAAGCAGCGGAAGCTCGGGTTTGTGATTTAGTGATGAAATTAAGCTGATGACGGCGGAAAATCGAAGAAAAAGGAGAGGAATTGGGGTTTCTTAGGAAGTCGGTGGAAGAGTGTACGGTGAACAAAAGCGCCGTCATCAAGTGACAATGATAATTTCGCGACCGAAATACAAATTCATCACAATTCACAATACAAACAACTTAAAATACAAAGAAAATCCTCAAAATTAATCAAAGTCATTTTCATCGTCATTTTCATCGTCTTTTTCAGATACGTAAGAGTTTTCACTGTGCTCCCGTTCTTCTTCATCCGTCGTAGACTCTTCGAATTCATCGGCTTCTCCATCTTCACTTGAATCGTCAACGATGTCTTCAACTTCTCTGTTCTCGGGGTCAACATGTATGATATATTCAGTGGATTCGATCGGGTTTAAAACTTCTGCAACTCTGTCATGCTGCATGGCCACTTCATCGTCTAAACCAAATACATAACCTCTTGGATTGACCTTTATGACCGATAACCAAGTCTCCCGTCTTTGCTTGAGTCGAGGATAAGGAATGAAACACACTTGCTCTGCCTGCGATGCAAGGATGAAGGGTTCGAACTTGGAATATTTACGGTTTGCATTTACATCGGATCATACCAATCACATTTAAACATAATACATTTCAAGTTGATGATTCCTGGGTATGTGACCTCGATGATCTCTTGCAAAACTTCATAGAATTCTGTTTCGCCCGGGACATGAATACCATAATTTGCGGTCGACTTCCTCATGCCATGCTTGTACGTATGGAAAATGAACCCTGGGTACAATACATTGGTGCTGTAGTGATCTTTCCTATTGGAGAGTTCACAATCTCATGCAGCCACAACGGTATTTGTCCCCGATGATAGCCGTTTCTCACCTATATAAAAACAAATGGTACAATCACACACATTAATTATATATAGTGTACGTTAGGTTTTAGTTTATATATATATATATATATATCACTAAATTGAATAGCACTTACATATAATTTTAACCATCCAGCTAAGTCACGTTCTTTAAGAAACTCATACTCATGCTCTTGTAAATCAGGGTATTCCTGGCGCATCAGATTATCAAATATGCTGCACAAAAATCTCGAGTTATATATATGTATATATATATATACAAATATATATATACATATGATCAAATTACGTTACCTCTCAAATTGGTGCACTTCATCCAGATTACGCAATATGTATTTTTGAGCTGCACTCAAATCTTCATGGTCCCACGATTTTTCCTTCAACTTTCCAGCAAGTCTGCCTATTTATTTGAAAATGCTGGGGACAACATGCCTATAAACAGGTGCAACGCCTCCATCATCGTATCGTCTCGTCGATGTTCTTCTCGTTCTTACGTTTGGACTAAAATAGTAAGACGCGAAGTTAGATGTTTCCTCTATCAAACTTCCTTGTACGATGGATCCCTCAACTTTTGCAAGGTTTTTAGCCTTTCCCTTCAAGTGTCCCATAAAACGCTCGAACGGATACATCCACCTGAATTGCACAGGCCCCCCGAGATCCGCCTCATATGGCAAATGTACCGTTAGGTGTTCCATCACGTCGAAGAATGAAGGAGGGAAGATCATTTCCAGGTTACATAACAAGACAGCAATGTTTTTTGTTAACTTCTCTACCCCGTCTTCAGTCAGTGTTCGCGTGCAAAGATCTCGGAAAAACGCCCCAATACCTATAATATAATTAATATACAACAAATTAATAAAAACACATATATTTAATTATATATGTACATATATAAACTCAATTAAAAGAAATGTAAATACTTGTTTACCAGCAATTGCTTCGTGGACATGAGAGGGCAATAGTTCTTGTAATGCAAACGGTAGTAGTCGCTGTTGGGGTCGGATTCCACCCCGAGACATCGTCATTTGGATTCGGCAAATGAAGGAAAACCGAGCCGAACCGCACAGAACACGACCGAACCGGGCCAAACCGGGTGCCGACCCGAAGGCCAGCCGAAAACCTCTCGATGGGCCGAACCAACATCCGACTAAGCGATTCGAGCCGAGGCCCATCAAAGACTTTCCTTAAACTGAAGTCGGCGCGAGCCAAAAAGGAAAGTTTACATTTATTCTGAAGTCGGCGCGAGCCAAAAAGGAAAGTTTACATTTATTCTGAAGTCGGCGCGAGCCAAAAAGGAAAGTTTACATTTTCGGGTAAAGTCAGTTGTAAAAGTCGGTTCCTATTCTCTTATAAATAGGAACCGATAGTCATTGTTGGGGAGATGGTTTTACACATAGAAAAAGGCACACGCCACATATATTGTAGCTCGCATAACAGCTAATCAAATAACCATCATTTGGATCGACTCTTGTGTCTATTTACGAAATTCTCGGCTCTCCCTAAAAACATTAAGAATACCGTAGTGCAGTTTCGGCTCGCACAATTTGGCGCTAGAAGGAGGGTGATTTGAGACTGGAAAACACAAGAGCTCGACGAAATGACCGACGAAGAATTGAACAGATCCACACCAACCGGTTTGCAGAACGGGGACAGCGAAACAACAGTTCAGACAGAAGCGGAAAAAATCGCTGCCCTTCAGAAGCAGACTGAAGAGCAAGAGATTTTGAACAGCTCGTTGACGCAAGAGCTCGCAACCTTGCGAGCCCAACTAAAAGAGAAAGAAGCACGAGGTGTCACGCGACGTAAAAATTCCCATCCAAAAAGTCTGGCTTTCGACTCCCGGGCTGACGAAGTAGATGGAGAAGAAGGGGACGACTTGGAAGAAACCCCGGAACGAGAGGAAACAGAATCCGAATCAGAGGGTTCGCCACCGCAACTCCAGAAGAAAAAGAAGCAAAACAAAGCCAAGATCGCGCCGCCAATCAAACCGATAAGAATTGACTTAGGAGATCCGCTCCCCAGCGAAGTCACTCCTGAGGCGCTGACCAAAATCCTGAAACAGATAATGTTGGAAAGCAAAGGAACTGATAAGGTGACGGGGCAAGAAACCAGCGATTCACCAAGCTTAGATCCCGCGGAGCTCGCCGAAGCAGTGTCGCGTCTCTTGTTGGAAACGCGAACCGAAAAGCAATCGTCCCGAGGCGTGAGTACGGCAAGAAAAGGCAAGGGTCAGAACACGAGTCGCGACGAATTGGCCGAGATCCGAGCTCGCCTTGAAAAATCCGACAACGAGGCCAAATTACTTCGATCACAGATCCACAGGGCGCTCAGCTCAGCACCAGAAATTGCTCAGATATGTGAAGACGCCGAACACACTCCTTTCTCGGCGAAAGTGATGGGTGCCATGATAATGGATCCCGGGAAACTAAGCATCCAGAAGTACGACGGTTCGACGAACCCGAAAGATCACATCAACGCATTTCGGGTCGCCTTAAGTCGAGCCAAATTCCGAAGCTCGGAAGAGAAAGACGCAGGCTTCTGCCTCCTATTCGCTGAATACCTGAAGGGTCCGGCTCTGGACTGGTTCCTAAGCCTCGAGCGAAATTCAATTGAAAACTTCCAGCAGCTGACAGCTTCCTTTCTCAAGCAGTACTCCATGTTCATCGAGAAATCCGCCTCGATGATTAATCTGTGGAACATGTTGCAAGGCGAAGGCGAGTCGCTTCGCAGTTTCATGGATCGCTTTAAAACCACCATGTCGAAAGCCGGGGCGGTCAACGACGAGATCGCCATAGATTCTCTGAAAAAGGGTTTAGGCATCAAATCGGAATTTCGGAAGGAGCTCGCATACAACAAACCTAAGTCGATCGCCGATGCCATCCACCGATCTGTCGTGTTCATCGAGGAAGAGGAAGATACGAAGTTGCTAGCCGCCTCGCATCCCACATTGAAGGCAGCCACCAAACAACCGTCCAACCCGCCGATAGCTCACCAATCGCCGAATCAGCATCCCAATCACTTCAACCACCGGCGCGGAAAGAACAATTACATCCATCACGAAGGGCCGAACTTCTCCGGGTCGCATAACTACCAGATCGGAACAAGCCAACAGTCAGGCGGCACGAGCCAAGCAGGCGCCGGAAGGGCGCGAGGATCGAAAAACTACGTTTGGACAAGGAACCAAAATCCCGCGCCACAAGACGAGAAGGTTTATTGCGAATTCCATCAATGTTACGGCCATTCGACAGAGAGATGCCGCCATCTCGGAGCAGAACTCGCGAGAAAACTACTTAGCGGTGAATTGAAAGGTGATCTAAAGCTGGAAGATCTGGAACGTCCCGAGCCAAGAGAACGACCGGAACAATCAGATCGACAACCGAGCCAACCAGCGGATCGACCGAAACGCGGGAGACGCGATGATTCGGACGAACCGTCGGGATCGCGACAAAAAATCTACCTCATTCTGGGTGGCTCGCAATATTGTCGGGATACGGTGACATCGATCAAAGCTTTTCAACGGCGAACCGACGCAGCGGTTAACTGGTATGGACCACCCAAAATCCCAAACGTCGAGGTCACTTTCACGGAAAATGAAGTCATTGGGATCGATAGGCCGCACGATGATCCGCTCGTAATCACGCTTGCCGTCGGTAATTATGACATAGCTCGGGTCCTGATCGATACGGGTAGCACAGTCGATATAATCTACAAGAGCACGTTGATAAAAATGGGAATCGATCCGAACGACGTAAAAACGACGCCAAAGCCACTGACCGGGTTCGGGGGCGAGACGACGATGTCCATGGGAAATATCATACTCCCAGTCGAAGCGGGAGGGATTACAAAGATGGTGAACTTTTCCGTCTCGGATAATCCTCCAATCTACAATATCATCATGGGCACTCCTTGGATAAATTCGATGCGAGCCGTGCCATCCACTTATCACCTTTGTCTCAAGTTCCCCACCCCGACAGGAGTCAAGACCATCCTCGGCTCGCAGAAAGATTCGAGAATCTGTTTCATGACGGAACACAAACTCCGCAACCCGTTACAAAAACCAACTCCAGAGGAGAACCGAAAGAAGGTTAAGACAAACCGAGAGTCAGCGAACGATTTAGCCAACCTCTTATAGCAATTACAGATCACCGGCGAGATCGAGCCGCCCATAAAGAAAGCCGGCAAAAACGAAGATCCCGTCATCGAAGAACCGAGCTGTGAAGCGGTAATATCCGTCTGCATAGACGAGCAAAACCCTGAAAGATGTGTAGAGATCGGAGCGAATCTAAACGAGACAATAAGAGAAGAATTGATCTCCTTTTTGAAAGAAAACGTCAACACCTTCGCTTGGACAGCCGAGGACATGCCGGGGGTAGATATCAACATCGCCTGCCACGAGCTGAATGTCGACCCGACGTTCAAACCAGTGAAACAGAAGCGAAGAAGATTGGGGCACGAGCGGTTAAAGGCAGTAAATGACGAGGTGGAACGTCTGCTAAAAGTGGGCTCGATCGCCGAGGCAAAATATCCAGAGTGGCTCGCCAACCCAGTAGTGGTCAAAAAGAAGAACGGAAAATGGCGGGTTTGCATAGATTTCACGGACCTGAATAAGGCCTGCCCAAAGGACAGTTTCCCGCTCCCTCATATCGACCGGCTCGTGGAAGCGACGGCGGGAAACGAACTGCTGACCTTCATGGATGCCTTCTCAGGCTATAATCAGATCCGGATGCACCCCGATGACAGAGAAAAGACGGCGTTCCAAACAGAGCGAGGCATCTATTGCTACAAGGTCATGCCGTTCGGACTCAAGAATGCAGGAGCGACATACCAGCGACTCGTAAACAAGATGTTCGCCTCGCAACTTGGGAAGACGATGGAAGTTTATATCGACGATATGCTAGTGAAATCTCTGAAAAAGGAAGAACATGTGGCCCATCTCCGCGACTGCTTCGAGCAGCTGAACTCACACGATATGAAGCTAAATCCAACAAAGTGTCGGTTCGCTGTAACATCCGGAGAATTCTTAGGATATCTGGTTACCTACAGAGGCATCGAAGCTAATCCGAAGCAGATCCAGGCTTTAATCAGAATGAGGTCGCCAGAGACGAAGAAGGAAATACAACAATTAACCGGACGTGTCGCCGCGCTCAACCGATTCATTTCACGATCCACGGATAAGTGTCTCCCTTTCTACGACACTTTGCGAGGAAACAAGAAGTTCAAATGGACAGCGAGGTGTGAAGAGGCTTTCCGCGAGCTGAAGTTGTACCTAGCAAATCCACCGATATTGGCGAAACCAGAGGAAGGAGAGCCATTATATCTGTACATCGCCGTATCAGTAACAGCAGTCAGTGGGGTCCTGGTTCGCGAAGACCGAGGAATCCAGAAACCCATTTTCTATGTAAGCCAAAGTTTCACTGACGCAGAGACGAGGTACCCCCAGATCGAGAAATTGGCACTAGCAGTCGTAGTGGCGGCCCGCAAACTACGCCCGTATTTCCAGTCTCACACGATCGTAATTCTAACAGCGCTACCGTTAAGAACGATCCTGCACAGCCCGAGCCAATCCGGAAGATTAGCCAAGTGGGCAATCGAGCTGAGCGAATACGATATCGAATATCGAAATCGAACGAGCGCAAAATCACAGGTTTTGGCTGATTTCTTGATCGAGCTGCCAATCGCCGCCAGCGAGGAACCAAATCTTTCCGCTGATTGGCTACTTCACGTTGATGGCTCGTCGTCGAAACAAGGCGCCGGAGTCGGAATTCGACTCACCTCCCCGACGGGCGAAATCTTGGAACAGTCTCTTCGCCTCAATTTCGGCGCGTCAAACAACGAGGCAGAATACGAAGCATTAATAGCTGGATTAAAGTTGGCGCTCGGAATTGGAGTTCGAAACATACATGCCTACTGCGATTCCCAGCTCGTCGCGAGCCAATTCACTGGAGAATACGCTACGAAAGACAAAAGAATGGAGGCCTACCTTGAAGTAGTCAAGAATCTAGCCGAACAGTTCGAAAAATTTGCCTTGGAGAAGATTCCGCGTGGAGATAATACCCAGGCCGACGCCTTGGCATCCCTAGCCTCGACCTCCGATCCAGACTTGAAAAGGATAATTCCCGTAGAATTTATCGAACATCCCAGTATCAACATCGACGAACCCGAAGTTCTGATGACTATCGTCACAGATGAGCCGAACGATAACGATATACTTGACAGAGATCAGCCCGCGGATATGGAAATCGAGGAAGATACGGAATACGGTTGCGACAAAGAGTGGCTCAATCCGATCCGTGTATACATAGCCGATGGAGAGGTACCAGCAGATAAGTGGGCGGCTCGCAAGCTGAAAGCTCAAGCAGCACGATACATCCTGATACGCGACGCTGTATTTCGATGGAGGTTCTCAGGACCGCTGCTCGCGTGCGTAGAAGGAAAGAAGGCAAGAGAAATAATGAAAGAAGTTCACAGTGGATCATGTGGAAATCATTCCGGAGGACGAGCCCTGGCTATCAAAATCAAACGGCACGGCTACTTTTGGCCAACTATGATCAACGACTGCGAAAAATACTCGCGGAAATGCGAGAAATGCCAGCGTCATGCTCCAACAATACATCAGCCGGCCGAGCTGTTGTCTTCCATCTCCGCACCATACCCATTCATGAGATGGTCGATGGATATTGTCGGGCCGCTGCATAAATCGAAGCAGAAAAGGTTTTTGCTGGTTCTAACCGACTACTTTTCTAAATGGGTCGAGGCTGAATCCTATGCAAGCATAAAAGACGCCCAAGTTGAACAATTCATTTGGAAGAACATCATCTGTCGGCACGGTGTCCCCTACGAAATCGTCACGGACAATGGCTCGCAATTCATATCGGCTCGATTTCAAAACTTCTGCGACAAATGGAAGATCCGCCTTAGCAAGTCAACGCCTCGCTACCCGCAAGGAAATGGTCAAGCCGAGGCGACTAATAAGACAATTCTCGACGGGCTCAAAAAACGGCTCGACGCCAAAAAGGGCCGCTGGGCAGACGAGCTAGAAGGAGTCCTTTGGTCTCACCGGACAACCCCGAGGCGAGCCACCGGCGAAACGCCATTCGCACTTGTCTACGGGATGGAATGTGTCATTCCCCCCGAAGTGCATTTTCCCGGGGTACGACGATGGTTGCTACCAGAACAAGCAGATTGCAACCATATGATGATGCTGGACGAACTGGATTTGATCAACGAACGGCGCGACCAAGCACTTATCAGGATCCAGAACTATCAGCAATCCGTGGCTAAGTACTACAACTCCAATGTCCGAGCCAGGAGATTCAGAGCAGGAGACCTAGTCCTCAGAAAAGTATTCCAAAACACCGCAGAGAGAAACGCTGGAAAGCTGGGTGCGAACTGGGAAGGTCCTTACAAGATCACCGAAACAGTTCGCCCGGGAGCTTATCGGCTCGAAAACATGGCGGGCGAACCAATACCAAAGCCATGGAACGTTATGCATCTCAAGAGATATTACCAATAAGGTGCGAGGCGCCATCACCTAGAACTACGCGTGACTTGATCCCCGCAAGGGGTACGTAGGCAGTTCACTTTCGAGTGGATTCAGTTGCCCCTCCCAAAAAAAAAGGGGGGGGGAGTGGGGTACGTAGTTATACACTCCCATTCAAATGCAACACGGTTCGCCGTCAAAAGCATCTTATCATCGCTAACACGGTTTACCGTTAACGCACTCTCAAAATCGATGTAACACGATTCGCCGTTAACATAAGGCGAACGGTGAATTTTCCGTCTGTAACGCGGCTCGCCGCTAAACACAACGATGAATAAAATTCGCACATCAATTCCCTAAAACAGTTCGCTATTAACATCTCGATGAACTCACAAACCACCCCGAGCCGAATGTTGTTGGCCGCAACATTCGATCATCTACAATCTCTTATTACACTCTCACGCGCGCGCTATACAAATATGATCATCATCGTTTATTCCGACCCGTTAATCACTAATAGATGAGGACACGGCAAAAACTGGAATAAATCGATCAGAAACCCAACATAAACGCTTCGCAGCAAAGTTGGTCTAATTTAATTCGTCGCTATTTCGACCCAACATAAATGCCCCGTAGCAACGTTGGTCTAAATTGCTATTATCATTATTGAACACTTCACCGAAAAACATTGATATAATATTAAAACGCTTCGCAGACATATTTATTTCGACTGGCAAACATTTCATCAGGCCAAATCATTCGATCAGAAATTCTAAAAGGTCTGTGGATAAAGCCATCCATGCATTACAAAAATAAAGTAAAATAAAAAAAGTAGCATGCAAAAACAAACAACAGTTTAATTGGGGGCTTGGTTCGACGATTCTTGAACGTCGGGCACGGATTTCCCGGCAACATCCTCCGGCTTCGAACCCGCCTCGTCAACCTTATCAGGAACGCCCAGGACTTCGGCTGCATCCTTCTCAGAAGCCTCCAGAGCTCGGCTCGATGCCTCCGGGGTATCGGATGGAGCCTTCTCAACCAGACCCTCGGTTCCGGGAGGCGGTCCGCTAGCTTGAGCAGGATTTATTGGAACTTGGCTCGTCAATTCCAGGGTCGCACCAACCGGCCTCACCTCGGGAATCACCACCGGTTCGACTCCACTCTGAAATATAAGGGATTCCCTATTAGTACCCCATTGATCGACAATACCGAGACCAAGTCGGTCTAACCGAGTAATAGTGTCGTCCCTAAGGTGTACCTCGGGCGGCTCGACGGGATCCGGAAAGGGAACGAGCTGACTGATCACGTTGTCTAAAAGGGCACTAGCCTCTTCAGCAACCCCAGGGTCTGAATCAATAAGCGCCTGAAGATCAGCGAGCTCAATATCGAGATCCGGCGGATCGTCGCCTCGCATATCGTTGATCAGTTCAACGTTGGCTTCGGCCTGAGCAATGCGCACGGCTCGTTCATGCACTTCATGGAGTCTCGTCAACCCGGACTTGATCGACTCGAGGAGTTTGGCGTATCGGCCGTTCACTCGGCACTTCACTTTTCTAACCTCGACCAGGAAGTTGGCGTCCATGGCTCGCACTTTCTCATTAAGCTCGCAGATTTTACCATGGAGAGCTTTCATTTTGATGGCATCATCAACGTTTTTGCCGGCCATCTTGGCTGCAGCCTCCCGGTGCTTGACCGATTCCTCCCGCTCCCTGGCCAACTCAGCCTCGAGCTTAGCCGCTTTCTCCTCGGCTTGTTTGGCCTCTATGGCACGCGCCTTCGCTTCGACTTCATGCAATCTCTTCAGATTATCGACATGCTTTTGAAGCTCTTCGAGAGCGGCTTGACCCGAGCGAGCCCTGGTCTCATAACCTTCGACGACCCTGTTGAAAGCCTCCGAAAACTAAAACAAAAATGAAAAGCAATTAAGTATATATACGGAAACCTTCTTCGAAAGATAAACGAACGGAAAAAGAACTTACCAAATGAAGACGAGAAGCCGCCTCTTCATATGCTTCCTTTTCCAAAAGCATGTCGGGGGGAGGAAGGCGAACCCCAGGAGTACTCCTGGCGAGAAAATTTGCCGCCTCGGTCCTCTGAAGAGAGCGGACCCTTGTGGGATGGACAGAGGAACCGGAAGGAGCGTCCCCTTTGGCTTTCTTGGGCGCGTTCTCCTTAAGCCCTTCGATCGCCGCTCTCTTCTTGCCCATCGCCTCAGATGGCTCGCTCGCCAACGGTTCGCCGGTAGGGTTGGAAGTCTTCTTTCGCCCCCGGTTAAGGACTAAGGCATCCGGGTCCCTCGATGTGTTCGAGCGAGCCGGAGAAGGGGGTCTGGGAGAATTTCTCTGCTTCGAAGCCTTGCTCTTCGCCAAAGCTTCCTGGGCTAACTTGACCGCCTTCCCAACTTCCGTAGGCGGCCTATTACCAGGGTCTTTCTTCTCTGGGCGGGGTTGTACTACCCTCTTACCCTCGCTCTTCGAGGATACAGCCTCACGGCGAGCCACCGGATCAACTTCAAGACGAGCTTCCTTTGCTCGTCGTTGCTCTTTGAGTAACGCGCGTGCGGACTTTGGGGGCATTGTACTCGAGGGCTTGGGCCAACTGGGAACTTCCTCGTCCGAACTGTCTGAAGAATCGAATGAATCGTAGGCTTGTTCGCGCGCCCTCTCCACTCGTTCGAGAGTAAAGTCTCGTTCCCAATTAACTTTCAGCTCGCAGGAACGGTCAAAGAATTCGGAAAGATCCGGCGGGAATCGAAGCACCAATCGTCGATCGGAATAATTTGAAATAGTGATTTCTCTTCGGTTCGCACCGATTTCCTGCCAATTCTCCTTGATAAACTTCCTCCGCGTACTCCCAACCGAAGCCCCATTTATTGGGACGAAGAAAAAATATTTCTCCCAGCCATCATCTTTGTTGGGGAAGCCGTCGATGATCTTCCGATTTTTCTTATTGGAGATGTAATAACGAAGCGACTTCCCGCTACGACGAAACTCCAAGAGATTCTGCAGATGATGAACCCCGAGCGGAATGCCAATCTCATAGCTCAGGACGATCAGCCCAACCAGATGCCGCATGCCTCGCGGCAGAAGTTGACCGAGTGCGAGCCCGTATTTCCCTAGGAAATGAAGAATCAGGCTCGGGATGCGAAACCATAGGAAAGTCTGGTAAAAATAACTCTCATATAACGTCAAGCATCCAGGCGGCGGATCATCGGCTCTCTGATGGTTCGCTGGTAGGAAAAACTCAACTTCTTCAGATATATTGAAGCAACGACGGAGCGATTCCAAAGATGTCTCGGTACAAAGCGTTGCACCAGGAGGGTTCTGAACTGACTTTTTCGAAGAACCCCTAGGGGCTCGCATCAATTTAGCTCGCCTCTTTGTTCC
This sequence comes from Erythrophleum ivorense, assembly GCA_026724425.1. NCBI lineage: Eukaryota > Viridiplantae > Streptophyta > Magnoliopsida > Fabales > Fabaceae > Erythrophleum > Erythrophleum ivorense. The sequence continues at coordinate 7,000,672 of JAIUCV010000066.1, read as the reverse complement.
CCGGGACGAACCGGCTCCAAATTGTGGCCGACTCGATACCTGAGCGAAAGGAGGTGCAAACGGTCTGAGAATATCGCCGATCGCCCCTTCATCAAACGCCTGCTCGATTTTGTTCGCCTCCGCATCGTATATCGGATCCAGCGAAAGTAGGGCGCGACCCGATCGATCATGTGAGAGTCGACGCTCTCCCATAGCCCCTTCATCAACATCGGTTGGCTCGCGTGCCTCGTTAGAACCATCACGCTGAGCAACCGGGGGCTCGCTCGACAGTCGATCGATCTCAGCATCCCCCGTAGACCGAACCGATTGACCTTTGACTTTTGGTTGCGAGCCGCTAGAAGTATCTAATGTATCCGAAAACCAACGTCGACCCGAAGTCCCGGAATCGTTGGAATTGTATGAACGATCCTCGGAGTGATCTGGCCCAATGGAAGAGATACGACTGCCTGAAGACATTTGGCTCGGAAGGAGATGGATCGGAAAGTTTGAAGATACGCCGGAGGTATGTCTTATCACGGTGGCGCGAACGAAGAACACGAAGAACTTTTAAAAAAGGGAGGAGAGAAAGAGAGAACTACCTTTTGCTCGGTCGAGGAGAGAGAGGCAGAATGAGAAAAATGAGCCCCGGGCCTCGTATTTATAGAAGTTTTGGCGCGTGGGCGCGTCGGTTCGGGGAGATGAAATGGCGCGATCTAATCCACGCGCTGGCTCGGGAAGACGAAACGGCATGACCTAATTCCCGCCTAAACTTTAGGGCTTCCATTGAAAATTAGTGGGCCCGGAAACGTTTCGGGTTCTAAGCCCATATATCGATAAAGCAACTCGACATCGTTTTATCAGAAGCGAAGAGCGAGGCGATTCTCAGTGAGCCAAATATCTCGCGTCAAATATCGAGCGAGGCAACATTTGGCGAGCCGTCTCCATAGAAGAATCAGATGACAATGCCTTCTCACTTTCAACTTTTAGCTCATCACTCTTACCCCTAAGACTAACGAGCTGGGGGCTAACTGTTGGGGTCGGATTCCACCCCGAGACATCGTCATTTGGATTGGGCAAATGAAGGAAAACCGAGCCCAACCGCACAGAACACGACCGAACCGGGCCAAACCGGGTGCCGACCCGAAGGCCAGCCGAAAACCTCTCGATGGGCCGAACCAACATCCGACTAAGCGATTCGAGCCGAGGCCCATCAAAGACTTTCCTTAAACTGAAGTCGGCGCGAGCCAAAAAGGAAAGTTTACATTTATTCTGAAGTCGGCGCGAGCCAAAAAGGAAAGTTTACATTTATTCTGAAGTCGGCGCGAGCCAAAAAGGAAAGTTTACATTTTCGGGTAAAGTCAGTTGTAAAAGTCGGTTCCTATTCTCTTATAAATAGGAACCGATAGTCATTGTTGGGGAGATGGTTTTACACATAGAAAAAGGCACACGCCACATATATTGTAGCTCGCATAACAGCTAATCAAATAACCATCATTTGGATCGACTCTTGTGTCTATTTACGAAATTCTCGGCTCTCCCTAAAAACATTAAGAATACCGTAGTGCAGTTTCGGCTCGCACAGTCGCTGCATGAAAACATGGCAATCGTGGCTCTTCATACCAGAAATTTTTTGTCCTTGCTCTATACATCGTGAGAATTTGGAAACATATCCATCCGGAAATTTGACATCTGAGGCCACCCAATCAAATAGAGCTCTCTTCGCATCTGCATACAATCGAAAACTCGGAACTGGCTGTTTGCCGTCTCTAGTAATCTCCAACTCGCTTCTTTTGCATATTTCTGCTAAGTCCAGCCTCGATTTCATATTGTCTTTACTTCTCCCTTGGACATTCAAAATGGTATGCATGATGTTATCAAAAAAAATCTTTTCGATATGCATAACGTCAAGATTATGTCGCAAAAGGTGATCCTTCCAATATGGGAGTTCCCAGAATATACTCTTTTTGTGCCAATTGTGTGCTTGTCCATATCCGTCAGGCATGTTTGCAGTACAATGCCAATTGCCCCCACGTATGCATGTCTCCTCACCACCGTAATGATCGATCTGATCAAGTAAATCTTGTCCCGTAAGATAATCCGGAGGGGGACCGCGGACAACTTTATTCTTCGTAAATAGAACCCTGTTCTTTCTGTACCTGTGATTGATAGGAAGAAAACGACGGTGACAATCAAACCAACAAGGTTTTCTTCCACGCCTCAGCTGAAATGCTTCTGTCCTACCTAAACAGTGTGGACACGATAGTCTTCCGTGCGTAGTCCACCCTGACAACATTTCATACGCTGGAAAGTCGCTAATCGTCCACAATAATACTGCGCGCATGATGAAGTTTTGTTGCTGTGAGTAATCAAATGTGCAGACTCCAGAATACCATAGTTGTTTCAACTCGTCAATCAATGGTTGCAGAAATATATCTAGGGATCGCTTCGGATGCTTAGGACCTGGCACTAAAATAGTTAAGAACAAAAATTCTCGCTGCATGCACATTGTCGGCGGAAGATTGTATGGCGTCAGTATGACGGGCCATAGCGAATATTGTCTCCCTGACATACCAAATGGACTAAATCCGTCTGTGCATAATCCTAGATAAACATTCCTGGACTCATGAGAAAAGTTTGAATGTACCGTCTGAAAGTGTTTCCACGCCTTTGCATCTGAGGGATGTGTTATCTCTCCATCATGTGAGGAATGTTCTGCGTGCCATCTCATTGACGCTGACGTCATTTCCGATTGGTATAACCGTTTCAATCTTTCAGTGATTGGCAAGTACCACATACGTTGGCAAGGGACCCGCCTCCTTCCTGTAGTGGGTTTGTATCTCGGCTTCCCACAAAATCGACATTCCTGCAGCTTATCATCATCTTTCCAGAAAATCATGCAATTGTCAATGCATACATCAATCATTTCATAAGGCAACCCAAGACCCGCAACCAACTTCTGTATTTCATAGTAATTACCAGCAGAAAGATTATCTTCCGGTAAATACTCTTGAAATAGTGCAGCCCACTTATCCATGTTACTTTCGCTGCTGTTATCTTCACTTTTAATTGTCATCATCCTAGCTGCTAGTGACAATCTAGAAATTCCCTCTCTACACCCATCGTAAAGTGGTTGATTTGCAGCATCTAACACATCATAAAACTTTTGTGCTTCAATGTTGGGTTCTTCCAAAATTGCTTCCGCCGGATTATCAACAGGTACAGGTGTAGTTTCATGAAATGCATCTGTAACCATATCATGAAACCTATTACCTTGCTGATACCCAATATCATTTCCCAATATATCAGGTTGACCATAATCATAGCTAGCGTTATAATTATGTTCTTCAACCTCTTGGCCCGAAACACTATTTCCAGCTTCATAGTGAGTAGTATTATAATGATTTTCCCCATGATAGTACCACACATAATAGTTTGGTACAAATCCTCTATTAAATACATGTGTTTTCGCAGTATCAACATCTATATATTTTTTGTTCTTACATTTCTCACAGGGACAAAATATTTTACCAGTTTGGAGCGCCTGTGGTTGGTTTCGTGCTTGGTTAAAGAATCCATGTAATCCTTCAACAAACTCTCTCGTCACTTCGCCGGTCCATGGATCCCTAGGATTGTACATCCAGCTCCGTAACTCATATATTCCGTAACTCATTTTTAGTGTTTAGATTTTTTTTTTCTTTCTTCGTGTTCTTTGTTCGTGAAAATGAATGAAATCAGGTTGGCTATTTATAGAAATCGAAATTCTTTTGCGATGGATTTGCGATGGATTTGCGATGAAAGTGTGCGATGGATTTGCGACACAGAATAATTTGCGACGAAATTGCTACTCATTTGCGACGGCTTTACGACGGTTTTGCGACGGAACTATTCCCTCGCAATAGGGTAGGTGAACTTATTTAACACGTTCGCACCTAACGGGTCGCATGTCGGCCACCCACTTTCCGTCGCAATTCGGTCGCAAATTGCGATGGAATTGCGACGGAAATGCCCCATTCCGTCGCAATTCCGTCGCAACATTGCGAGGGAATTGCGACGGAATGGGGCATTTCCGTCGCAATTCCATCGCAATAGGTTATGTGAACTTCTTTAACACGTTCGCACCTAACGGGTCGCATCTCGGCCAACCATTTTCCATCGCAATTCCCTCGCAATGTTGCGACGGAATTGCGACGGAAATGCCCCATTCGTCGCAAATCCGTCGCAATTTGCGACCGAATTGCGTCGGAATAAACTATTCCATCGCAATTCCGTCGCAATGTTGCGACGGAATTGCGACAGAAAGTAGTTAGGTACGCACGAGTTATTCGAAGTTCACCTAACTGTTTGGGATTGAATTGTTCCGTCGCAAATCCGTCGCAAATCCATCGCAAATCCATCGCAAAAAAAATTCTGATTCTATAAATACCCGACGAACACACGTCACAATTCACACCAATACAAAATAAGAGAAAAAGAAGAAAAGAAGATAGAGGAAAAAAAAAAAACACCAATACAATCATCTTTTTTACCCTACGGTGGATTTTCTTTTTTACCCTAAGAAAATCCACCATCATCCTTTTTACCCCATGTTGATTCTCTGTGGACATGAGATAATTAAGAAGGATGACGGTACGTTGATCTCTTCATAATTATCCATAATTAATTTCCAGGGAGGATCAACAGGGGATAAAAGGGATGATGGTGAATCGTCTTGGGGTATATATATAAATTAATCTATTGGAGGATATATTGCGATCGATGGATAATGCTGAGCAAACTGATATTCTCTCCAACTTGTAACCGATTTCTTGTGCTACTAATGGTAATGATAGTTGGGATTCCAAAATGGATCGTCCCTACATGATGTTGTTGGATAGTTGTAGAGAAGATGGGGATTTATATCCGAGAGTGAGAGATAACCCACTGAGGTGTATTAGGTATGACGTTGATAAACGGAGGATACGATAAGCGCTTATCGTATCCTCCGTTTATCAACGTCATACCTAATACACCTCAGTGGGTTATCTCTCACTCTCGGATATAAATTCCCATCTTCACTACAACTATCCAGCATATTTTGCGATGGAATGTTTAATTTTTAGGTTTCCATCGCAATTCCGTCGCAAACTTGCGATGGAATTGCGATGGCCTGTTTAATTTTTAGGTTTCCATCGCAAAATCGTCGCAAACTTGCGATGGAATTGCGATGACTTTAGTTTCCATCGCATTTCCATCGCAAGACCGTCGCAAATTTGCGACGGAGTAATTTCCATCGCAAACTTGCGACGGATTTGCGATGGCTTCTTAGTCCGTCGCAAAATCGTCGCAAATCCGTCGCAAAGTCGTCGCAAATTTGCGACGAAAATTTTCCATCGCAAAGTTCCTTCGCAATGAGCATGTTTTCTTGTAGTGTTTTCATTATCTACATGACAAGTCTCTCTCTCTCTCTCTCTCTCTCGATACAACCGAGAAAAACCGAGACATAGTCTGTTGTGTCCCTCTCTTCTAAAAACAAATCACTTATATCCCCATTTAATCTTCATACCCCTGAAGAAGCGAATTGACGAAAATACCCTTAATGAATTCTCCAAAATAAACGATGACATCGAACGCGATATGCGTTTCTCTCTTTCACTTTTGCGTTTTCTCATTCTCTCTCTCCTCCCTCTCTCTCTTTTCATTTTGACTCTCTCTCCTCTCGATCTGGTCTCTCCCCTCCTCGTTCTTGCTCGTTCTCTCCGCCTCTTTCTCCACTCTCCTCCCTCTCTTTCTCTCTCTTCCGTGATCTCACTTTTAGTCTCTCGATCTGGTCTCGTGGGTGATCTCGTTCTTGCTCACTCTCTCCGCCTCTTTCTAGAGCTCCTCGACGAAAGCTCTCGATCTGCTCGTTTTCGAGCTCTCTTCCTCTTCTATAATCGTATATGAGGTGCTGGGAACTTCTCTCCTTCAATCTATGGTACATTATCTCAAATGCTTTATTTTTTTCAATTGCATTTGCAAATAATGGAATGAATGAAAGAATTGGAATGATTAAGCACATTAGTTGTGAAAACTTAGTTTAAGAGTGAATTTGGATAGCAACTGTTGAATCGTAACAAATCGTGAAGCTCCCTGGCATAATTATTCTTAACGAAATTGGTATTACTGAGTAAAGTAAGAAAGTATAACTGTGGATAAACAGTATTACTGATTGAGTTTTTGTATCGTTTTTGCAGGCTACAATGAGCAACAACACCATCATACATTTCAAATGTCAAGATCGCCCGTACAGTTTATTGTTCAAGACATCAACAGAAGAGATTAATATGTCGATGCTAGAAGCTAGGATATGCAAGAAAGTGGGGTTAGATGAAAATAGAATGAAATTGAAACTGTATTACACGCCACTGCTAGTGGGAAATCAGGAACCGTGGATTATTTTTGATGATGAGGATCTTTCTGTATATCTAAATTCCATAGATAACGAGAACCGTAGATGTCTTTTGGTTGTGGAGATCACAAATATGCCAGGGAGTTCTTTTGGTATGAACTATGAGGAGCTGCATTCAAAGCGTGATGGAGTTGGAGCTAATGCAGTGACTCTGTACGTAGGCAACCAACAAGCAGAACAACAACGAGACGCGATGGATGAGGATGATGATACTAGAGCGGAAGGAAATGTACAACGTGATGAACCTGGGGATGACGGCATGGATAGCTCCTCGTATATGTGTGATGAATATGCCAAAATGCCACCTGATGTAGAAGCTTCTCAGTTTGTAGAGGCATGGGAAGACGGTTTGGGTGTGACTGTTCTTCAAGAGTTTCCAAATAAAAAAGCAGTGCAGGATTTGGTGGATAGAGCCGCGTTTGAGAATTGTTTTGGTTTCAAGATTAAAAAGTCGGATACAGTGCGCTATGTGGTAAAATGTCGTGCAGAGAGCTGTGAATGGTTTTTAAGGGCTGCAAAGATTACTGGTTCAAAAGCGTTCTCGATTAGAACGCACAACAAGATGCATACATGTTCTCGTGCTAGTCAGAGTACAAGCAACCAAAAGAGGAAAGGAACACCACGATTAGTTGCATCTATATTGCATGAAGATTATCCAGGACTAATGGAGACTCCAGCTCCTAAAAGTATCATGAATATTGTTCGAAACAAACTTGGCCTGAGGATATCATACTCGACTGCATTGAGAGGGAAAAACCATCATGTTTCTAATTTGCGAGGTAATCCAGAAGATAGCTACAAGAAGCTGTATTGTTACTTGCACATGCTAGAAAACGTCAATTCAGGTACGGTAACAAGTGTGAAACTGGATCATGAGGGAAAATTTTTGTACCTATTCATCGCTTTAGGAGCTTGCATAGAAGGGTTTAAATGCATGAGGAAAGTGATAACTGTGGATGCAACACATCTTAAGAACGGGTACGGTGGTGTACTAGTTTTTGCATCCGCTCAAGACCCTAATCGTCATAATTATCCCTTAGCGTTTGACGTCCTTGATGGTGAGAAGAATGATAGTTGGACGTGGTTTTTTGAGATGCTGAAAACCGTTATACCGGACTCTTCGGAGTTGGTATTTATGAGTGACAGAAATCCAAGCCTCATCACCGCCATAGCTTCTGTCTATCCGATTGCTCATCATGGGTATTGCATATGGCATTTGTCCCAAAATGTGAAAGGGCGGGCCTTCAACGTCAACAAAGATGTAGTCGCGTGGAGATTCATAGAGTGCAGTAGGCATTATACAATTGTTGACCATGAGAAGGCTTATAATGATTTCGTGTCAAGGTATCCTTCTGCAGCCAAGTATCTAGTGGATACTACAGAAAATACGAAACATACATGGGCAAGGTGTTATTTTCAAGGAGAAAGATACAACATAGACACAAGCAACACTGTGGAATCTTTGATCATCACTTTCCGAACCGCAAGGCAATACTACTTACTCCCTATGCTTGACGCAATAATTAGCAAAATTTCTGAGTGGTTTAGTGATCATAGGAACGAAGCTGCTGCTGTACCGATTGAACACAAATTAGTGCCGTTTGTGGAGAACTTTCTGCACGACATATGGAAAGATGCTGAGAAATTAAAAGTGAAGGAGCTGAACTGGTTTGAGCGTTTATATGATGTCATAGCGAAGACAGATGCCGGTGAAGCGAATCATTATACGGTCAATTTACGATCAAAAAGCTGTAGTTGCAGGGTATTTGATATTGAAAAATATCCTTGTGTGCACGCGCTAGCTGCTTTCATAGAATTCAACACGCATAATGAAGACAGAGATCACGATATCCAACTACATGAGTTGTGCTCGAGGTATTACTGGGTTGAGATATGGCAATTGGAGTATTGCAGGACTATTTACTTAGTACCAGATGAGTGTCGGTGGAATGTCCCAGGGCATGTCAAGCAACTGCAGATCATCCCTAAAAATAAAGTTGTTAAAAAAGGAAGAAAAAAAGTTTTAAGATTTCCTGGTCCTGGAGAACAACGTCCAAGGACGAAAAATAAAAGGCGCAAAATACAGAGACTCTTTTGGTTACTGTTTGGACAAAATGGATATGTTGGATGATGTATTTCGTGTTCTCTTTATGTAAAACTATGTAAAACTATGTAAAACTATGTACACAATGTGACTTTTCTGCATTTTCAGGTTTTGAAGTTGAAACAAATGATTAATTTTAGGAAAAGATTTTGGTAAACAAACAAGTTAATGCTTATACACTCCACAAACAAATTTATTAATGTGTGCAAAAATTACGAAATTATAAGAAAAGAGTTGATTAGGAAGATACCACACAATATCAACCATATACTTTTATGGTCACTTTGCTAAAAATAACCAAATTCAGATGATAGAATTGCAAAAATCAAGTTTTGCAACATCTTAATGGATACACTACAAGAAAACAGCGTATTTGCGACGGAACTTTGCGACGGAATTAATTCCGTCGCAAAGTTGCGATGGATTTGCGACGGTGTTGCGACGGAATAAGCAATCGTCGCAACTCCATCGCAAATTTGCGACGGAATTAATTCCGTCGCAATTTTGCGAACGCCTTGCGACGGAATTGCGACTGGAGAAGACTTGATCGCAATTCCATCGCAAATTTGCGACGGAGTTGCGAGAAAAAAATACCTTCGCAAGGTTGCGACGACTTTGCGGTTACATTTTTTCGTCGCAAAGTGTTCCGTCGCAAATCCGTCGCAAATTTGCGACGGATTTGCGACGAAAAGTAGTTGGCCGACATGCGACCGGTTAGGTAAGCACGTGTTAAACGAAGTTTACCTAACTTTTGCGATGGAATATTTCCGTCGCAAAGCCATCGCAAGTTCGTCGCAAGATAGTCGTAATTACGTCGCAAAATCAAATCCGTCGCAATTCCGTCGCAAAATATCCATCGCAAATCCGTCGCAAATCCGTCGCAATTAAAAATCCTTCATCTATAAATAGCCAACGTCGTTAGTTTCAGAAATCACACCAAAAAAAAAAACGACCGAGAGAAGGAAGAGGAAAAAAAAAAGAGAGAAGAAAGGAAAAAAAAAAAAAAAACTAAAAAAAATGAGTATATATGAGTTACGAAGCTGGATGTATAATCAAAGAGATCCGGGGAGCGGCGAAGTGACGGGAGAGTTTGTTGAAGGATTACATGGATTCTTTAACCAAGCAAAAAATCAACCACAGGCATTGCAAACTGGTAAAATATTTTGTCCCTGTCCCAGATGTAAGAACAAGAAATATGTCGCTGTTGATACTGCTAAAACACATGTATTTAGTAGAGGATTTGTACCAAACTATTATGTATGGTATTTTCATGGGGAAAATCAGTATAATACTACTCATCATGATGCGGGAACTAGTGGTTCGAGTCGTGGGGTTGAGGAACAAAATTATAACTACGGTAGTTATGATTATTATGGTCATGATCCTGATATAGTGGAAAATGATATTGGGTATCAGCAAGGGAATAGGTTTCATGATATGGTTACAGATGCATTTCATGAAACTACACATGCTCCTGCTGATTATCCTGTGGAAACAATGTCGGAAGAACCCAACATGGAAGCACAGAAGTTTTATGATATGTTAGATGCTGCAAATCAACCACTTTACGATGGGTGTAGAGAGGGACTTTCTAGATTGTCACTAGCAGCTAGGATGATGACAATTAAAAGTGAAGATAACAGCAGCGAAAGTAACATGGATAAGTGGGCTGAACTATTTCAAGAGTATTTACCGGAAGATAATCTTTCTGCTGGTAATTACTATGAAATACAGAAGTTGGTTGCGGGTCTTGGGTTACCCTATGAAATGATTGACGTATGCATTGACAATTGCATGATTTTCTGGAAAGATGATGATAAGCTGCAGGAATGTCGATTTTGTCGGAAGCCGAGATACAAACCCACTACAGGAAGGAGGCGGGTCCCTTACCAACGTATGTGGTACTTGCCAATCACTGAAAGATTGAAACGGTTATACCAATCGGAAACGACGTCAGCGTCAATGAGATGGCATGCAGAACATTCCACACATCATGGAGAGATAACACATCCCTCAGATGCAAAGGCGTGGAAACACTTTCAGACGGTACATTCAGACTTTGCTAATGAGTCCAGGAATGTTTACCTAGGATTGTGCACAGACGGATTTGCTCCATTTGGTATGTCAGGGAGACAATATTCGCTATGGCCCGTCATACTGACGCCATACAATCTTCCGCCGACAATGTGCATGCGCCGAGAATTTTTGTTCTTAACTATTTTAGTGCCAGGTCCTAAGCATTCGAAGTGATCCCTAGATGTATTTCTGCAACCTTTGATTGACGAGTTGAAACAACTGTGGTATTCTGGAGTCTGCACATTTGATTACTCGCAGCAACAAAACTTCATCATGCGCGCAGTTTTATTGTGGACGATTAGCGACTTTCCAGCGTATGGAATGTTGTCAGGGTGGACTACGCACGGAAGACTATCGTGTCCACACTGTTTGGGTAGGACAGAAGCATTTCAGCTGAGGCATGGAAGAAAACCTTGTTGGTTTGATTGTCACCGTCGTTTTCTTCCTCCCAATCACAGGTACCGAAAGAACAGGGTTTTATTTACAAAGAATAAATTTGTTGGTTTGATTGTCACCGTCGTTTTCTTCCTATCAATCACAGGTACCGAAAGAACAGAGTTTTATTTACGAAGAATAAAAGCAAACGCGATCCCCCTCCGGATTATCTTTCGGGACAGGAGTTGCTTGATCAGATATATCATTATGGTGGTGAAGAGACATGCAAACGTGGGGGCAATTGGCATTGTACTGCAAACATGCCTGACGGATATGGACAAGCACACAATTGGCACAAAAAGAGTATATTCTGGGAACTCCCATATTGGAAGGATCACCTGTTGCGACATAATCTTGACGTTATGCATATCGAAAAGAATTTTTTTGATAACATCATGCATACCATTTTGAATGTCCAAGGGAGAAGTAAAGACAATAGGAAATCGAGGCTGGACTTAGCAGACATATGCGAAAGAGAAGAGTTGGAGATTACTGATGACGGCCAACAGCCAGTTCCAAGTTTTCGATTGTCTGCAGATGCGAAGAGAGCTCTATTTGATTGGGTGGCCTCAGATGTCAAATTTCCGGATGGATATGTTTCCAAATTCTCGCGATGTATAGAGCAAGGACAAAAAATTTCTGGTATGAAGAGCCACGATTGCCATGTTTTCATGCAGCGACTACTACCGTTTGCATTGGAAGAACTATTGTCGTCTCATGTCCACGAAGCAATTGCTGGTACGCTAAACAAGTATTTACATTTCTTTTAGTTAAGTTTATATATGTACATATATATATATATATATATATATATATATATTTAAATATGTTTTTATTAATTTGTGCATGGTGTATATTATATTATAGGTATTGGGGCATTTTTCCGAGATCTTTGCACGCGAACACTGACAGAAGACGGGGTAGAGAAGTTAAAAGCAAACATTGCTGTCTTGTTATGTAACATGGAGAAAATCTTCCCTCCCTCATTCTTCGACGTTATGGAACACTTACCGGTACATTTGCCATATGAGGCGGATCTCGGGGGGCCTGTGCAATTCATATGGATGTATCCGTTCGAGCGTTTTATGGGACACTTGAAGGGAAAGGCTAAAAACCTAGCAAAAGTTGAGGGATCCATCGTCCAAGGAAGTTTGACAGAGGAGACATCTAACTCCGCGTCTTAAATGTGAGAACGAGAAGAACCGCTACGAAACGATACGATGATGGAGGCGTTGCACCTGTTTATAGGCATGATGTCCCCAGCATCTTCAAAGAAATAGGCCGACTTTCTGGAAAGTTGAAGGAAAAATCGTGGAGGCGTGAAGATTTGAATGCGGCTCACAATTACATATTGCGTAATCTGGATGAACTGCGCCAATTTGAGAGGTAAATTAGTTAATTGATCATTCGTTTATATATATATATATATAACCCGAGATTTTTGTGCAGCATATTTGATAATCTTTCCCGCCAAACATACCCTGATTTACAAGAGCATGAGTATGAGATTTATAAAGAACGTCACTTTGCTGGATGGTTAAAATTCTATGTAAGTGCTCTTCATTCAAATTAGTCATATATAAACTAAAACCTAACACTATATATAATTAATTAATGTTTGTGATTGTACCATTTTTTTTATATAGGTGAGAGAGGGCTATCATCCGGAACCAATACCGCTGTGGGTGCGTGAGATTGTGAACTCTCCAATAGGAAAGATCACTACAGCACCAATGTACTGTACTCGCGGGTACATTTTCCATACGTACAGGCATGGCATGAGGAAGTCGACAGCAAATTATGGTATTCATGTCCCGGGCGAAACAGAATTCTATGGAGTTTTGCAAGAGATCATCGAGGTCACATACCCAGGAGTTATCAACTTGAAATGTATTATGTTCAAATGTGATTGGTATGATCCGACACCAAATCGAGGGGTTCGCAGAAACGAGACGGTAGGTGTCACCGATGTAAATGCAACCCGGAAATATTCCAAGTTCGAACCCTTCATCCTTGCATCGCAGGCAGAGCAAGTGTGTTTTATTCCTTATCCTCGGGTTAGGCAAAGACGGGAGACTTGGTTATCGGTCATAAAGGTCAATCCAAGAGGTTATGTATATGGTTTAGACGATGAAGTGGCAATGCAGCATGACAGAGTTGCAGAAGTTTCAAACCCGATTGAATCCACTGAAAATATCATACACGTCGACCCCGAGAACAGAGAAGTTGAAGACGTCGTTGACGATTCAACTGAAGATGGAGAAGCCGATGAATTCGAAGAGTCTGCGACTGATGAAGACGAACGGGAGCACAGTGAAAACTCTTACGTATCTGCTGAAAATGATGAAAATGACGATGAAAATGACTTTGATGATTAATTTTGATGTTTTTCTTTGTATTTTTAGTTGTTTTGTATTTTAAGTTGTTTTGATTTTGTCTACCTAAATTGCAAATTCCTCCCCTTTTTCTTCGGCACGCCTCTTAAATTCATCAGCTTTCATCTCTAAATCACAAACCTGAGCTTCCGCTGCTTCAACCACTTTAGCCCTTTCTTCAAGTGCAAAGCTTTTTCTTTCCAACTCAGCCTCCTTCGACTCTAATTCCCTGAACCTCTTCTCCACTTCTCATTCCGCTGATTTCAGATGATCCATATAAACCAAAGAGTTATAAGGCAAGTATACAGAAGGATCATATTTCTGTATGCTGAGAGCGAGGAAGAAAATGGTGGATAAAAAATGCTGCAAATTAAATCAAATTCCTTTCATCTTCTCGCCATTTGTCTCAATTAAGATGAAACTTTCAACCCAAGTTCCAATCAATTCTGGTCCTCTTAGACATCAGCACACAATCTTTCGGTGCTTTCTCAATGTTGAATGACGAGTACGAGAAAGCACGGAGAAGAGGTTCAGGGAATTAGAGTCGAAGGAGTCTGAGTTGGAAAGAAAAAGCTTTGCACTTGAAGAAAGGGCTAAAGTGGTTGAAGCAGCGGAAGCTCAAGTTTGTGATTTATAGATGAAAGCTGATGAATTTAAGAGGCGTGCCGAAGAAAAAGGGGAGGAATTTGCGACGGAATTGCGATGGAATATTAAATTTTACAATCCGTCGCAATTCCGTCGCAAATTTGCGACGGAATTGCGACGGATTCTAAAAATTTGCGACGGAGTTGCGATGGAAACCAAAAAATTTTATAGTCCATCGCAATTCCGTCGCAAATTTGCGACGGAGTTGCGATGGATTGCATAAGTTTTAGGGTTTAGGGTTTCCTATTTTTCATATAACAAGGGTTTTGGGTAATATAATCTTATTGTGCACTATATTATTCAACCCTAAAAGTATTTTACTAAATAAAATAGGTTTCCCTTGAACTCCGTACATATCAAGCTCAGTGACTCTTACAACGTATATAACATTACAAACGGTTTTGTTGGAACATCGATCATATATATATAGATATACGTATGAATGTTCAATATCTATATTCATATTCAAATTCATCTACTAATAAGCATATATATTGAATATGTAAAACCCTTATTACACCGTAGTCAAATCTCTAAACCCTAAACCCTAAACCTTATATTCCATCGCAATTCCGTCGCAACATTGCGACTGAATTGCGATGGAAGTGCCCTATTCCTCGCAATTCCGTCGCAAAGTTAGGGTTTCCAATTCTGTTTCCGTCGCAATTTCATCGCAACATTGCGACGGACTTGCGATGGAAGTGCCCCCTTCCTCGCAATTCCGTCGCAAAGTTAGGGTTTCCAATTCTGTTTCCGTCGCAATTCCAACGCAATGTTGCGACGGAATTGCGATGGAAGTGCCCCATTCCTCGCAATTCCGTCGCAACGTTAGGGTTTTCATTTCTTATTCTGTCGCAATTCCGTCGCAATATTGCGATGGAATTGCGACGGAATTTAATTTTTATATATATGACACCGCTCGGGTTTGAGCGCAGCTCAAACCAACTGCTCAAACCCTCTCGCCGTCTTCTCTCTCTCTCGCCGTCTTCTCTCTGTCTCGCCGTCTTCTCTACGCCCCGCTGTCTTCTCTCCGCCCCGCCGTCTTCTCTCCGCCCCGACGTCTTCTCTCTCTCGCCGTCTTCTCTCTGTCTCGCCGTCTTCTCTCCGCCCCGCCGTCTTCTCTCCGCCCCGACGTCTTCTCTCCGCCCCGCCGTCTTCTCTCCGCCCCGCCGCGCCTCCGCGAAGCTTCTCCGCCCCTCCGCGAAGCTTCTCCGCCTTCTCTCATCTCGCCGTCTTCTCTCTCTCTCTCCGCCTTCTCTCATCTCGCCGTCTTCTCTTTCCGTCGCCGCCTTCTCTCATCTCGCCGTCAGCCACCGCCGCCGCCGAGTTGTAGCCGCCACCGCCGATTTTCTAGGTTAGAATTTTAATTATTAGATTTAATGTTATTAGTTTAGGTTTAGAATTTTAGAATAGTTTTAGAATAATTTTAGAATAATTTTTGGAATTTTAGAATAATTTTAGAATTATTTTTGGAATAATAATGTATAGTATTAATTATTAGATTTGGAATGTTATTAGTTTAGGTTTAGAATTTTAGAATAATTTTTACAATAATTTTAGAATAATTTTTGGAATTTTAGAATAATTTTTGGAATTTTAGAATAATTTTTACAATAATTTTAGAATACTTTTTGGAATTTAAGAATAATTTTTGGAATTTTAGAATAATTTTTACAATAATTTTAGAATTATTTTAGAATTATTTTTGGAATAATAATGTATAGTATTAATTATTAGATTTGGAATGTTATTAGTTTAGGTTTAGAATTTTAGAATAATTTTTGGAATTTTAGAATAATTTTTGGAATTTTAGAATAATTTTTGGAATTTTAGAATAATTTTTACAATAAATTTAGAATAATTTTTGGAATTTAAGAATAATTTTTGGAATTTTAGAATAATTTTAGAATTATTTTTGGAATAGTAATGTATATAGGGGTGTCAAAATGGGTTGAAATTTATGGGTTGACCCAACCCAACCAACCCATTAACCCTAATGGATCAAATTTTTTGGTTCTAATGGATTAATGGATCAAATGGATTGTGGATTAAATGGGTTGTGGATTAAATGGGTCAAATTGAAATGGATTGATGGATAAAATGGTTAACCATCACCTTCTCATCATATATTAATTTATTTTCCAAATTAGTCCTTACACAATTATGATTTCACTTTTTATCTACAAAAAACATGATTTTGCAAATTACCCATCCCAATTTTTTTCTTTTTTCAAAATTATACCGAACAAAATATGAAATTTAGTTTTTTCTCCAAATATATAATTTTCACAAAAAAATTTCGCAAAAAATGCGGGTTTCACAAATTTTCACCAAAACTTACGATTTCACTATTTTCCCGCCCAAAAGGCGTTTTGACAAATTTTCCCGCCCAAAACGCGTTTCACAAATTTCCCGTCCGAAATCGCGTTTTCAAAAATTTTCCGTCCAAAATCGCGTTTTGATAAATTTTTCCTCCCAAAATGCGTTTTCACAATTTTTTCACCCAAAATCGTGTTTTGACAAATTTTTCGTCCAAAATGGCGTTTTGACAAATTTTCCCGCCTAAATAGCGTTTTGATATTTTCCCGCCCAAAACGCGTTTTGACAAATTTTCCCGCCCAAAACGCGTTTTGACAAATTTTCCCGCCCAAAACGCGTTTCACAAATTTTCCGTCCGAAATCGCGTATTCACAAATTTTCCGTCCAAAATCGCGTTTTGACAAATTTTCCCGCCTAAAACGTGTTTTGATAAAATTTCCCGGCCAAAACGCGTTTTCATAAATTTTTCGTCCAAAATCGTGTTTTGGCAAATTTTCCCGCCCAAAACGCGTTTTCAAAAATTTTCCCGCCTAAAACGCGTTTTGATATTTTCCCGCCCAAAACGCGTTTTGACAAATTTTTCCGCCCAAAACGCGTTTTGACAAATTTTCCCGCCCAAAACGCGTTTCACAAATTTTCCGTCCGAAATCGCGAATTCACAAATTTTCCGTCCAAAATCGCGATTTGACAAATTTTCATGCCTAAAACGTGTTTTGATAGAATTTCCCGGCCAAAACGGGTTTTCATAAATTTTTCGTGTTTTGGCAAATTTTCCCGCCCAAAACGCGTTTTCACAAATTTTCCCGCCTAAAACGCGTTTTGATATTTTCCCGCCCAAAACGCGTTTTGACAAATTTTCCTGCCCAAAACGCGTTTCACAAATTTTTCGTCCGAAATCGCATATTCACAAATTTTCCGTCCAAATTCGCGTTTTGACAAATTTCCCCCCCTAAAACGTGTTTTGATAAAATTTTCCGGCCAAAACGCGTTTTCATAAATTTTTCGTCCAAAATCGTGTTTTGACAAATTTTCCCGCCCAAAACGCGTTTTCACAAATTTTCCACCAAAATCGCGTTTTAACAAATTTTCTATCCAAAATCGAGTTTTGACAAATTTACCAACCTAAAATGCGTTTTGATAAAATTATTAGAAAATTATTTATGTTTATTGTTTATGGATCATGGGTTAACCATTTAACCAATTAAACCATATAATTAGATGGGTCATGGATCAACCTAATCCATTTACTAATTGGGTTGGATTAACCCATAACCCATTATCTCTCAACCCATTTGGATAATGGGTTGGATGGGTTGGATTACCCATTTTGACACCCCTAAATGTATAGTATTAATTATTTTTGGAATGTATAGTAGTAATTAATAATTATTGCATTTTTGATTTTTATATATATAATTATTGTTGTTAGTCTTCATTTATTTTTTTCCGTATTTTGCAGATGGAGAGACGAAACTCTTTGCAGGACTACCAGCGTAGTCAGGGAGCGACCGGGGCCCACGGCGGCTCCGGGGGTTCCCGTTCTCGGTCCCATGGAGGTGGGTCCCAAGGAGGTCGTTCCGGAGGTTGTGCTAGTAGTTCCTATTGTTCTACGGCACGAGAGCTGGAGCAGGAGCAGCAGCGAGACCGGTCTCGCTTTCCGTCCCCACCGAGACCGTCGGCCCAAGTTCGGGCTGCCCATCAGGCCGCTCTAGCCCCTTTCTATGCGGAGATTAGGGGCGTTTTAGAGGAGCTTGGTCATGATCGCCTCCGTGATCATCTTCATCCAGACCGCCCGCCGAGAACTAAATGGTAATTGTTTTTTAAATTTTTATTACTTTTGTTGTATTTGATATTGTACATTTTTTAAAGTTAAAGGGTATTGTTTTCTTTTTCAGGTTCACGGATTCCTCCGTCGCTTCTGCGGTGACGGATGTCTTTGAAAAGGATTACCAAGATCCTTATACCAAGTGGAGGGAAGTAAAGGAACCCTCTCTTAAACGCTGGTTCGGTACTTTTGCGGTAAGTTTTAATTTGATTCTTATTTATTTTTTAAAAAAAAATTTTCCTTTTTGCGGATCACTAACATACATTATATTATTGTTTTTTGTTTTTTTTTTCAAGCACAAGTACCACTGGGAATCGGGCTTTACCCCTCGGGTTTACGAGGAGTTCTGCGCCAAAGTCCATGATCGGTTGCCCGATATGGCATATCGGAAGAAGCAGCAGTGGTTGGCGAAGGGAGATGATGCCAAGCCACCTCACTGGGAGCAGGATGTGTGGGATCGGATGGTTGCGGCATGGTTGACTCCTGATCACCAGAAAAGGAGTGACAACGGTAAGTCCGCTCGTGGGAAGAGCAAAAATTCTACTCATCGATCCGGCCGAACTGGATATGCAGCCCGCGCCCGAATGCTTGTAAGTTTTTTTTTCTAATTAATTTTTTTTAAATATTATAGTTAGTTCATTAATTTCTCATCATCTTTATCAAATCAAAAATTATTTTTTTAGGCCGAGGAACGAGGGGATTCAGAGACGGATTTGCTGGATGTTCTCGTTTATGCAAAGCGGAGGCCAGATGGGACATTCATGGACGAGGATTCTGAGGAGCTCTACAACACCGTTCACTCACAACTACAAGAGTTGTCTCAGAATGATGATCCCGAAAGCTCCGCTTCTGCTTCTTCTGTGGCCGTGAAGAACAAGCTTTTTATTGAGGTAAATTTGTATCATATTTTTTAGTTTAAATTATTTTAATTCTTATGTATATTGTTGATTTCTTAATTTCAATGTTTCTTTTTTTTGTTTTCAGTCTGCTCCCCGTAGAAAGGGGAAGATTCGGGGGGTTGGTTCTCTTCAGTCCCAAATTGATATTGGGAGCGGATATGTTTGCAGTTCCACTTCGAGTCAGCTACCGGATCCCTACGAGGTTGCTCAATTGAAAGAGAAATTGGCTGCAAATGAGCGTAAGGTTGCTGCGTTCGATAAGATGTTCGACCACTTGGGCAACACGGATCCGGTGCTCAAGGCGATGTTGGACAGTATCCGTCAAGAAGTGGAGCAAGGCGAACCCAGCGGACCGAATGATGGCGGAGTCGGTGGATCGGGACCATCCGATGAATTTTAGTTTATGTTTTATTGTTTTTTTTTATGAATATTTTTATGTTTTTAAATGATATTTGAATTAAATTTTTATTTAATTTAATTATTGCTTTTATAATTTTATTTATTTATCATTAAAAATAAAAATTAAAACTAATTTTATAATTGAAAAATTAAAAAAAAAAAAAACAAAAAAAAATAATAACTTGCGACGGAAACTATTCCATCGCAAGTTTGCGAGGGATATTTTCCGGCGCAAAAATGCGATGGCACCAGTTCCATCGCAAATTTGCGACGGAAAATATCCATCGCAACTTTGCGACGGAATACGTTCCGTCGCAAGTTTGCGCCGGAATTTGCGAGGGCTTTATCCATCGCAAGTTTGCGACGGAACCATATCCGTCGCAAATCGCCCGGAATATATATAGTCGCAAACGCGTCGCAATTTGGCGATGGAACCAATTCCAACGCAACGCCGTCGCAAACTTGCGACGGATTTAGTTCCATCGCAAACTTGCGACGGAGATAATTCCATCGCAAACTTGCGACGGATTTGCGACGGAAAGGTCATTGCGACGTGAGATTTGCGACGGAAGTATTTGTCTCGCAATTCCGTCGCAAATCACGCTTTGCGACGGAATTGCGACAGTAATTTCCGTCGCAAATAGCATATGTTTCTTGTAGTGATAAAATACTCAGAATCATATACTAATCATCGAAAGTCAACGGACTAGAAAACATACGTTTAAGATTAGGTAATACTAATTAAACTCATAAACATCTAAAGTATAACTATGTGCAAGTTTGGTACAACTACTATCTTCGTATAACTATGTGCATTCGTTTTTAAGGAAAGACGGCGCGCGTTTTTAAGGAAAGACGGCGCGACGGCACTCGTTTTTCATGTGTGGGTTTAGATATTTTTAAATATAATAACTTTAATCTGTGTAGGTTTAGATATTTTTAAATATAATAACTTTAATCTACTTTTTCTCTCTTTCTTTCTTTATATATTTATCTGCTCCTCTCTCTCTCTTTCTTTCTTTTTTTTTTCTCTCACTCAGAGAGAGAGAACCTCAAATCTTTCGCTCCGCTCCATCCATCTTCTCCAATCCAAAACCCTAGATCTCCAGATCTAAGAATACTTAAAAGATGGCCTGGAGAAATTTAGACAAGTCGCACCCAGATTACTACTCCATGAAGGAAGCCATGAAGGAGGAGGCCTGGAGAAGTCTCGTCGCAGATGGTAAATACGGCATTCCGCAGAGATGTCCATGTGGGAACGAATCTTCCATGAGATTTCGCAAATCGAAGGAGACTTGGGGAACATATACTTTACCTGCGAGAAGTATAAGGCGAGTTCTCATTCTCAACTCTCAATCTCATTTGTGTATTTAAAATCGGGAAAATCTCTTCATAAATTATTCAATCTATCTTCATGTGCAGAATGATGGTTTCCACTGGCGCATTCCTTGGTTTTATGCTGTCGACGAAGAATTTGCAAAGTTAAGGAAGGAGGTGGATGACCAGGCTAAGCAACTTCGAATTCTGTCAAGTCTTGAATTTCAAGTGAAACAAATGAGGGATGAGCTACAAAACCAGCGTGAAAAGATGGCAGAGCTGAATGAGACCGTGTCAGAGTGATTTAATTCTGAGTGGTGATCTCGTGATGTTTATTATGAGAATTATGCTATGTAATGTGATTTAACATTATCCAAGTTCCAAGTTTCGTTATGTAGTTGTAGTGTCGAGCAATATATCTCCTCCAACTTAGTTTTCCCTACTTTTACCAGTTTTACAAAATGAAATCAAATTAGTTTTCCCTACTTTTACCAGTTTTACAAAATGAAATCAACCTAGTTTTACCAGTTTTCCCTAATGAAATCAACCTAGTTTTACCAGTTTTACCAGTTTTACAAAATGAAACCAACCTAATTTTACCAGTTTTACCAAAATGAAATCAAATCAAGACAACATAGTTTTCCCTATTTTTTGGAAGTTTCCGCCCTCAGCCTTGTGGACATCCTTGTTGGCTCCTCAGCAGCCGCCTTTAGCCTTTTGTTAATTTCATCTCTCTGCCGTTGTTCAGGTGTCCTCTTCCTTGATTTCATCTTAGTGCGTTTAAACCTTGGTTTAGGTGCTTCTTCCACGGTCTCCTACAAATATATACAAATGTTTGCTAAGAATAAAGATATTAACAAAGAAATTGCAAATCGAATCTAATGTAAGCTAGTTTACCTTCTCTTTCACGGTTTCTTCCTCTATTTGCACACCCTCACCAGTTTCTTCCTCTATTTGCACACCCTTACCACCTTGTCCACCTTCCACATCATCCTATAATCAAATAAATTGCAAATACTTGTTATCATTCAAAAAATATGTTTTCTCATCTTCTAATGTAAGCTAGTTTACCTTCTCTTTGACGGGTTCTTCCTCCATTTCAACACTCCCACCACCTTGTTCTCCTTCTTTCGACACATTATCCTACAATCAAAGAAATTGCAAATATTAAAAATATCAAGAAAGAAATTGCAAATATTACAAATATTAAGTAAGAAATTGCAAATATTACCTTCTCGGCTACATTGGACTCGCCTTCTTTCTCTCTATTACCATTGACGCCATCACGAGAGACGTTCTCCTCATATGTTCTCATATAACTTAATTGCTCATTCACATATGCTTCCAATGGGGCGACTTTTTTCCCCAACTCATCAACCTTCTCCACCAACCCTCCAACCATGTCCTCGAATTTCGTCATGCGCTCATCCATCTCTTCCTTGAAACGGTTAAAGAGATCTACCACTGTGGGGTCTACCGGGGCGTTCACCGTTGGTTCATCGTTCGCCGCCGCAGTCGCAGGTCCTTCTCCAGACCTGGAATCCCCATCTTCTTTGAACATATTTTCAAAGAAAACGGTAAATCCTTGACCAATACGATCCATCCAACTTTGGACAACGACGCAATGCTTGTCGTCTTCTTTCTTTTCAGTGATTTCGCGCAGGAGAGCTTTCTCAGCGCCGGATGGAATCAGCAAACTATCAATGTCCTGCGAATAGAAAACAAGGACAAAAATTAAATTGTCTGTACCAGTTTTTCCAGTTTTACTAGTTATCCAGTTGTACTAGTTATCCAGTTTTTCCAGTTTTTCCAATTTTACTAACCTTAGTTGCACCAAGTTCGGCATTTATTTGTTCAAACGGATATCCTTTCATCTCGCTTGATGTGAATTTTGATCTGCACATCCTAGGACAACCTTCGTCTGCACCGGGAACAGGTACTCGGAACTTCATCCGCAATGGTGCAATTGCCTCAAAAGCTAAGAGCTACACAAGATACATATTATTAGAGTTAGCCTCATTTCGGTTATAGTAAGTAGAAAAATGACTAAAACTTCAAATGAATTTTACCTCTAAAGGAATACAAAAACCACTTATCGGCCATAATACTGGATTCTTCACATTCTCCTTAACAAACCCTCCAAAATGATTCATTGTGTGACCGATCTGTTCAAGCATATGATCAAATGACAATCTCCCCCAAGAAAATGTCCTGCACAACTCAAGATCATTGACCGCTCTCAGTAGGAATGGATCCACAGACGAAGCTTCTTTACCAGTCTTGACCAGGCCTTTGATAATGCTTGATAAAATGAATAGGACCGCCATGTTCAACCTATCTCTACCAGCTCCCATTTCAAGTAGCTTCACTTTCACGTCTTGATATCTTATTTTTGATCCCTTTTTAAAATACTTATCCACAAAATCCATTTTACCCATTTGAGACCCGCTTCCCGTAAACTCGACTGGATATTTATGGCAGTCTAATCCCGATATCAACGCATGTTCTTTTATGCTATAGCGAATGGGAACACCATTAACCACGAACCAAGCTTCTTTTTGCTTCTCAGTACAAGCTGTTCGGAGAAGTAGCATCCACATGCCCTGAAGCTTGTGGTTTTTGTCCCTTGGCATGTGAAGAATATGTTTGAATTGGGGGTGCGTCTCAAACCAACTTCTCTCTCGCTTTGTAAGTGAAGGATTCAGATCACTAAGAAGCGTCTCCAATGCGCCGGCGATGTAACACCTCATCGAGATCTTTATTTTCTTCTTATACTCACTCGGTGGAAAGTACATCTGCAAAGGTTGCATTGGTTCCACTTCCTGCAAAATACGAGCAAAATCCATAGTTTTATCAAGTTATACTTCCTTCTAGAGCCGAAATCTACTACAATTAACAACACACACGAAATCTACTACAATCTAGAGCCGAAATCTACTACAATCTAGAGCCGAAATCTACTACAAAACAATGAATTGCATCAAATGATTCCCAAAGTTTATTCATATAAAAATGGAGTAAATATTTCTCCTAATATATTGAATTGATCGGGATACTTACACTTCCGTCTTCCTCATCTTCACGGACACTCAGTGTTCGACCGCTATTTCCGTCGGAGTCTTCCCATCTCTCGGAATTCTTCTCTTCTTCGTCTGAATTATTCTCTTCTTCCTCCGAATTCATCTCTCTTTCCTCGTTATCCTCCTCACTCTGCTCGGAATTCTCCTCTCTTTGCTCGAAATTCTCCTCTCTTTCGAATCCAGTCGGAGGGAATCCAGTCGGAGGGTCTTCTTCCTCCACGATTTGGGATGGAGGCATTTTTCCAAGCCACGGAGGTTTTTAGTTCGAACCATCTTCAACGCGATTAACAATATCGGGATTTCGAGCTGGGAAATAGGGGGAAATCGGAGGGAACAAAACAGGAGGATTTGAAAAATTGAATTCTCAATCGTATAAGGGAAAAATGAGGAGAGCAAACGAATTTCAGTTTTTAGAGTTAGGGTATCCGATTAAATTGGTTTCGGGTCGGGTTTATCCTGGTTTGGTCTGTAAATAACTCAAATAGTGAGGGCCAATCTTGCAATCAACTGGGTTTTTGAATTAAAAATAAATCAAAAATAATATCCGTTTTATTGCTGGATATTTGAGATTAGCTTTCCTTCAATAGGGGCATAATAGGGGCATGAGAGATGAAATCCCAGAAAAACCACCTCTGTGACGATTTGTCAAAATCGAGATGTGAATCTTACAAACTTGGATCCGCCATCGATTCCAGTCAACGCCGGCATGTTCAAGAAGGATTGCGCGGATCTCACTCGGCGAGTCTGTCTCTTGACGCATTTGGTAGAGGAGATTAGAGACTTAAACCGATCGATTCCGCCGCTTCATCTTCGTTGATCTCATCGGCAAATGACTGGTGGTCTGAGCTTGTGTTGGGGCTGCAAGCTGCGAAGCCTCTTTTTATCCTCAGCTACCCCAGTCCTCTGTAAGCAAAATCTAACGACTACCTATTTAGAGAACATTCAGTTTTACTTTGAGAATCAATGCCATTTATTGCACATTCGAATGGATCTTTTGGGTCTCAGTTCTTCGATGCCTTCCTTTGCAGAATAAAAGTGGTAACCAAACTGCTCATAAATGTTGTCTCTTTCGTTTTGATATACTTTAGGTAGAAGAGAGCTTCACAAAGATATTGTTGTTGTTGTTGTTGCTGCTGCTGCAGGGATTAGACTGTGTGAATCCACTTGTGGCATTGCAAAGCTGTATCAAAGCCAATCCGGAGGTATTTAATGATGTTTGGTTTATTCTCTCTCTTCATTCAACCCTTTGAACTTGTTTCTTCTTTACCCCCCACTATGCCCAAAGGTTTCTATCACGAAACTCAGATATTATCATGGCCATGATTCATGGGTATGCTCCAACTTGTTTGCTTCTTTGTAATTTTGGTTGTTTTAGAATTTGTATATGTTAATATTTTCTAAGTTAAAAGGAGCTTTGAATGATACAATAATTCAAGAATAAACAGCATTTCTTAATTTGATATGTAAACACACAGTTTTTATATAAATTTTATTTTAATGATTAAGACCCTCATATATAAGCATATGACTAATGAGAGTAGAAAAGTTGATAACAAATTAGTGGGAGTTTTAAAATTAAATTAGTATGATTTTTAGTATTATTTAAAACCTAAGGCATCCATTAGAGTATCACTAATCTTGGATACTAGTCGTCATGATTCGTTCATTGGACCTTAATTTTGTTGTTTGTTTTTTATTTTTAATTAACCTTATATCTTAATATACATGAGACTCTCTTGTATCACATAATGTTTTCTTCTGACTGTAAATTGTTTGTTAAAAGAAAACAAAAAAAAACAGTATATATTGTTGAAGTGTCGTAAATGGAGTGTCCAATGCGGTCGGGTCGGGTTTGCGGTTGTCGGATAATACCCTGGTTGGATTCGTAAATACTTCAAGTTTGATTTGGTTCTCATGTTTTTTACTTGTTTTTCGATTTAAAACTAATTAAAAAAGAAATTAATTTTCTGAAGGTGGCAAATTGGCCACGTTCAAACCGAAAATAAACCGTAAAAGCTAACCGAGGTGAAAATGGGTTTTATTGTTCCATTTTAAAAAATAAAAGGACAAAATCGTATTTTAGAAAGAAAAAGGAAATTGAACCGCCATTGTCTGTGTGTTTGAAGAGAAGAGAGAGCGAGAGAAACACTTTCTTTGTTTTGCGTTTTGCTCTGAGAGTGAGATCATCGAACCTGCATTTCCCGTTTTTTATCCTGAATTCTCTGCAATTTTCGGAATCGTCGGAGAAGGACTCGTGATGTCGTCGGAGTGGAGTGCAAATAGCGTTCGAAAAGCATTTCTAAGTTTTTTTATGGAACAGGGGCATAGAGTTCACTAGCAACGGTGAGTGCTTTTTTTCCCGTCTCTGATTCTACGATTCCATGTCGATTGTTACAAATTAGGTTTATCTGAGGATCGGATTTGCTCTTGTCAGCTATGGGTTACAAATTAGGTTTAGGCGAACATCATATGATTGAGACATTATTAGCAGTTTTCTTTTCCTTAATTTTTGGTTAAATTTGTATTCTCCTTTTGATGTTTAGTCTAACAATCGGATTCGCTCTTGTCAACTATGGGATGCGAATTGATCTCAAATCCTGAGAAGATACTAGCTTTGGAGTTGAATTGTGTGTATTCCCATGAAAAAAGTTCGCTAAGTTACAGAGACATCATATAAGTTTACTTGTATCTCCTTTTGATGTTTTCAAGGAATCAACCAGCACTTTAAGTCTATAATACTGGGAAAGGTTGATCCAGAAAATGATCTAAGAAGAGCTTGTAGCAGCCAAAAGTGCATCGATATTGGTGAAAGTCATGAGGATATAGAGAAAGTTGGTTCACTTTATCACCCTCACACTTTCTTTGAATTGCTTGGTAACTGGTCTTTTGGAGATTATTTCAAGAAGGAAGCCATTGAATGGGCTTGGGAGCTTTTAACCAAGGTAATTAGAACAACATGGTATTGCTACAACCTTGTTCAAATAATGTGATATCTCTCTGTCATGGTACTTCTCATCTCACTGACACCTTTCTTTTTCATGTATGTTCAGGTCTATGGGCTACAAGCTCAGAGAATATGCGTTACCTACTTTGGCGGTGATGAAAATAATGGAATTGCACCTGATTATGAGTGCAGAGACATATGGCTGCATTTGCATCCATCTCTACTTGTGATGCCACGCCAAGTATGTGTTTTTGATCCTGAAATGCATACTTTGTTGATACCTCTCTCTCCCACATGGTTTCTTCAAACGTACATCACTCAGAGTTTTTCCTTTCTGCAGTGATCCGTTTTTTCTACCTTTTATAGTTGTTATCTCCTACTGAATGTTCAGACTGTTATATTTTGTATCGTTGCTAATGCTTCTTTTGGTCACTGATATGTCGATAAGAGCTATATATATAGCCAACCTGAAGCTTGAATGCTCTCAAATCCTGATTGTTGGCACAGGCTTTGAAACACTAATGGTTTCCTTTTCTCCTTTGACATTTGATGGAATTTGCAGGAAAACTTCTGGGAAATGGGAGACACAGGTCTGTGTGGACCTTGTAGTAAGATTTACTACGTACGTGAGGAAGATCAAAGCGGTATAGCTGTAGAACTCTGGAGCCTTGCCTTTATTCAGGTACAAATTCTCTCCCTCTCTGTTTATCTCGCTTTATTCAGAGTCTGGTTCCTCTTTATATCTCCCCTCAGCTAGATTGTTCTTTGCCTCTCTAGCTCTGCTCTTATATTCTCAAGTCTTTTCCTCTAATGGGACTTGTTTTTCGTTTCTTTTTGAAATAGTATGACAACAAAAGCCATGGCTCACTAAAACCTCTCCATGCTAAGTTTGTTGATACAAGAATGATACTTGAGAGATTGACTTCTCTTCTTCAGCACAAAATGAGCAGCTATGACATTGATACCTTCCTCCATATATATGAGAACATATACATGGTAATTTCTTATGAATCCCCACTGTTTCATGATAATATCCATCTTTCGTTACTATTGTCATTCAATAACTCTGTTTTTCCTTGCTAATGATATTCTAATGGATCCTCTTTCACATTTTCAGACCACAGCAGTTACCGAGAAATATTGTCAGCCCATTAACACTATCAGTGAAGCATACAGGGTTGTTGCTGATCATATAAGAGCCTTATCATTTGCCATTGCAGATGGAGCTACTTTTGGTATGACCCTTTTTTCAACTATAATTTCTGTTCTTTCATGCCTAAAATAAAGTCTCTTGTTTTGTAGGTGAGAAGGGTCGTGAGCAAGCTCTACGCCGTATATTTCACCGAGCCATTAGATATGCAATGCAAGAGCTAGGAGCAAAAGAAGGGTTCATGAACAGGTAGATCACAATATCGTTTTTTTGTTTCATTGAGCGACGTATCTTTTGTTGTGTGCTCTCGATATCGTTTTCGTTTTTATCACTTATTTTGTTCAAATTTGAATTTGCAGAGCTGCCACTTCGCTTGTTATGGCAATGGGTGATGTCTTCCAGGAATTGAAAGAGCATCAAGAAAATATCATCAAGATATTAGATGAAGAAGAAGCGACCTTTTGCAAAACCATGGTAACCTCACGAGACAACAATCATGCTTTTCCTTTCTCTAATAAAACTAATGTTTTCTTCTTCTTTTTTGATCAAACAAAGCAACTGATCATGGACCTCAGCAATGAAAAAGCCACGGATCAAATCAGAGCAAAAGCTGTGAATAAGCTCTTTAAGGTTTTTGAATGCAAAAGCTCTGTTTTCTTGTTTTTTTTTTTGTATTATTGTTTTTCTCTTTAAGAAGAAACGTTGAAAAATATTGTTTATTCATTATGTTTGTTGTTGTTGTTGTTGTTGTTGCAGGAAAAGTATAAAGATTTGGCACATCTCCTTTGGTACTCTCAAGGCTCGGCTTCCTTCCTATTCAAGGTATGAGGTGAAAAAAAATATTATTTAGTCATCTCTCTTTTTGTACATAAATATATTATTCTGGTTTTGTGTGTTGTGTAGGAGATAGCCCACACATCACCTTCACCTACTTTGACATGGGATCGAGCTAACCACATCTCAAGGTTTCTCGGCCTGTTAGTGGTAAGGTTCTGTCACTTTTTTTGTTCTTTTCTTATTTATGTGTGTTTGCTGAGAATTTCTTTTTATGTCTATGCAGTGTGTAGCGGCTATTCCAGAGGCTAGAGTTACCTTTCTGCAAGGTAAGACAACTAACTTCTTTAGGACAAAAAATGGAAAGATCTTTGACTCCTAATGATTCAAAAAAAAAAAAAAGAAAGATCTTTGACTCCTAAAGATTACATTTTATTTTTTGCAGCTGGCCTCCAGGACTACCTAGTTCCGTTTGTTGTCTCCACTAGCAAAGAGAAACCTATGGAACTAGTGAGGAATGCTAGCTTGGATGTGTTAATGGTGCTTGTAAAGGTAAAAGAATATCATAATCTTGGAAATTCAAACTTTCTTTTCAATTATGTGTACAAATGTTTTGTTAATTTAACACTCACCTTAATTTTAACTAGGTTGCTTATGCCCTGGGAGATGAGGTTAAAATCCTTATCCGTAGCAAGATTTTGGAGAGCTGTCTCAGATCGTTGCCGGTGGGAGATTATGGTTCTAGACTGGTAAATCTTGACTCTCTGCTTTAATTATACAGCAAGTTCTTTTAGTATATGTTTCTTTCTTTAAATGTTCTTGCGTCTGGATATTTCTGCAATGCAAGATCTGGACACTTTAGGGATCACGATCTGAGTTTAAAATTGGTAGGCTTAATATGAATCTATGATGCAGTGGTTTGATCGCCTTGTAGACTTTGGTAGCTGGTGATTAGTGTAGTTTGTTGTCTACTGTAATATTTATACTCCTGAATCTTAGTAATTGAACTGAAACTTATTTAGTATATGATAGTTAAGAGATACTTTTTGCATGTCCCTTGTTTTTGGTTCTTCTGAGCCTGCTCAGATTTAGATGAAAGTGTTTATCGTTTCAAGTTTCAAGTTTATGGTTAGCTGATTTTCTCTTTTGTGAACCGTGATTGCAGGTTGCAGTTCAGATTATTGAGAAAATCATCTTCAGTGGCCTCGGCTTACAATATGTGACAATGGACAGAGATCGGCTTTTCGAGGTGACTCACGGACTCTCTTTGATGGCTTCAATGGTAGAGCCTCTTCATCTAGAGATGTTGAAGAGTGTTGTCCGCTGCTTGGAGCGCTTGTCACAAATCGAAAGGTACGTTTAACTTCCAAAGTTTGTTCTTACACGAGTTTTGTGTTAACACGAGTTTGTTTTTCCACAGCGTTTGTTTTGAACTGAAGCGCTCACTGCCTCGCTCGTTCCGAGACAACAAATATGTGGATATGCTTAAGGTAAGTTCAAATTACATTCTAAGTTTGTTCGATTTTTAGAAAATACTAATTGGAAAACTTTGTGTATTTCAGGCGGATTCTTCTATTCTGTCGGTGTTGCGAGCCTTGCAAAGAAAGCTTAATATGTGAGTTCTTGGTTTTGCACATTATAAGGAACAAGATGTTTGAAGGGATTTGTAATTCCCATATACAATATGTTTCATGTACTTTGCTATAACGTATCTAGGAAAAAAAAAAAAAAAAAAAAAAAAAAAAAAAAAAGGTAGTATTAACTACCATTTAAAAGATTTCATTGTGTGTTCTATTTGGAGCTCTACTAGCTATTGTCTTCGACAGTCAATACACACCATAGCTTTTGTAAAGAACAACAGAGTGTTTCAGCAAAAAAAAACAGAGTGGTTAGATTTTACCAAAAAAAAAAACAGAGTGGTTAACTTGAAGATCACGCAACAATAAGTTATTTGCAAAAGCTATTAGCCGCCGCATGTCTCATCTCTTAATTTATAAATCACTTACGATCTGACAGCCACTTTTTACCATTTCATTCTGGGAAGACGCTTCGTTCCACAATTATTTTCTTGTTTTCTCAACAGGAAGATCACTATGTACAAAAAAAAAAAAAAAAAAAACTGAGGAAAGAGAGATCACTGTTAACTCCAGATGTTATCATCACCTCTGTAGGAATTAAGATAGCATATGATATCTCCATGGTTATTGATGATATTTATGTTGAATTTATATGAACAATAAAACTGGACAGAGGAATCGTCAAAGTAGAAACCAGCAAGTTCCCTGAGTTAACTCTTCAGGTAATTTCTTCTTAACACAACAAAGTCTCTCTATGGTATGCGCGTTATAATGTTGTATTTTTAAAATGTTCAGTGTGTAGTAGTAGTAGTAAAATTTGTTCCTATTACAAAAGTATGATGCGCGGATCTAAACCTCTGATTCAGACAAAGCTTAGCAATAAGTAGAGTAGAAGAACTAGTTAGAACGAAGACGCCCCTGTATTCCAAAAAATAACGGAAACCAAAACAAACACAAACAAAGAGCAACCTAGGCCCCGTTCGTTGGATGATCTATGTAGATGCTCCATTCAGATGAATCATTTGGATGATGTTTGTTCTTTTTCATCTTCGTTCAAATAGTTCAGCCAAATGATTCATCTAGATTTTATGTATTGTTCATTTCTTTATTCAAATGGTCTATCTAGATGATTTTAATAGAAAATGACTAAAATACCCATATCTTTTTATTAAATCATTTTTTTTACCTAAACTAATTTTTTAACAATATAAATCTTGGATCTAAAATAATATCAAAGCAATAAAATGTGATTTTACAATTTTGGCGAAAAACGTAATTTTGCGGTTTCACGGATTTGGCCGGAAAACGCGAGTTCACGATTTCAGCAGGAAAATACGATTTCGCAGTTTAAGCGGAAAACACAATTTTACAGTTTAAGCGGAAAACATGATTTCGCTATCTAAGCGGAAAAACGCGATTCACGGTTTTGGCGAGAAAACGCGATTTTGTGGTTTCGGCGGAAAAACGGAATTTCTCGGTTTCGACGGAAATACGTGATTTTGCGGTTTCGAAGAAAAAAACACGATTTCACGGTTTCGACGGAAAACACGATTTCACAGTTTTGATGGAAAAACGCGATTTTGCGATTTTGGCACGAAAACTTGATTTCGTGCTTTTGGTGGAAAAAAACAATTTTGCAGTTTTGGCGGGAAAACGCGATTTCGCAGTTTTGGCAGGAAAACACGATTTCGTGGTTTTTGCGGGAAAACGCGATTTTGCGTTTTCGGCGAAAATACGTCATTTTACGGTTTCAGCGGAAAATGCATTTTGCGGTTCGGCGGAAGAAGCGATATCATCGGTTTTGAGCGAAAAAAAGTAATTTCACAATTTTTCCGAAAAACAATATTTCACAGTTTAGACAGAATTTTTTTATTTTTTGCTTTTAGCAAGAAAACGTAATTTTTCGGGGAGAAAATATAAATTTATGAATAATTTTGATTTTTTAGTTTTTATAATAAAAAAATTATGAATATTTTCTATGTATAAATATTTATAGGGATTTATTTGTGATTTGCACATTTGTGATGAATCATCTTCATCTAGATGCTCCAATTTGGATCAGCTAGATGTTATTAAAAATTTAGCCTATATTTTTAAAGCTCATCTAGCTGATTCATCTGGCTGATACTCGTTTTTAGCATTAAACGAACAACAGTTCTCATTCTCATCTGACTGGATCAGCTGAATGGACAAACGAAGAGCCCCCTAAAAGAAAAGGTTAACCTTTTCTCACTCTCAAAGATCTCATGAAGCCAAGAGCCTCTAGCAACATAAGATAGATTAATGACCAATAGTACTTTGAATAATGAGAAAAGAGGTCCACCTTCTTCCATTGATACCAAAAAAAACTTCCACCTTCCAACACATGAACGACAACAAAAAATAGACATGACCAAAATCAAACTGTAACCGTATTTCGGACCGTAACCGGATCATTTTGTAACCGTAACCAGACCGTAACCGTATTAAATGGTTAAAACCATAACCGTTAACCGTAAAAATATATTAGTTATGGTTACAAAAATTATTAATCGTAATCATTTTTTTAACCGTAACTATATTAAAACCGTTGGTTAACCGCAAGGTTAAACCGTATAATTTTAACCGTAACCGTTTTAAAAGTAATTTAAATATAACATTAATTATTTATATAAAAATAATATGACATAGAGAAGTTATGTTGTACAATCAACTTATCAAATCCAAACCTAAATTATTTAGAAGAATATGTAACTATAATTTTAATGTGAATGTGCAAAAATCAACTGATATTTTTCTAACAAATAAAACTTTTGTTTTTGCCATAACTAACTTTTAATAATAATAATAATAATTTTATAATAAATTTAGGTTAAAAAAAAAACTAGATCGTGCTATCATAGATACAATTATACAACTAAATAAAATTATATAAATTACAATCTCATCATCCAACTATATATCATTATCTAGTATTCTAATTTATAAATATGTATGTATAATTATTTGATATTTATATATCTGAAATAATTATATTTTACGTACATGAAATATATTTCTTTTCATTTTATATAAAAATATTTAATTACAAATCATTAATTAAATATAACCGTGTTAACCGTAACCGTGTTAACCGTAACCGTTCTAACAGTAACAAGTTAAGTTTTAACCGTATATTAAACGGTTAAGGTTAAGGTTAAAAAAAAATTGTAACTGTAACCGGAGGTTAAATAACCTTAACCGTGATAACCGTAACCGTGGTCATGCCTAGGCCTGGGCATTCGGTTTTCGGTTCGGATTCGGATCGGTTTTTTCGGGTTTTTGATATTTCGGTTTTCGAGTTGTAGAAACCGTTCGGTTATTTTTCATTTTCGGTTCAGTTCGGTTCGGTTTCGTCCGGATTCGGATCGGTTTCGGTTCGGTTTCGGGTATTTAAATATCGGCTAAAAAATAAAATAATTTAAATAAAATTGAATTAAATTTGTAAAAAAAATTGAATTTAACGAATATTACTAAAAAAATTAGGATATTTCGAATATTTTGATTATTTTATTCTAAATATAACTAATATATTCAGTAAAATTATACTTTTTACATATTTTGGTTATTTTAAATATAAATATAACTAATATTTTTCGTATATAATTATATTTCGGTTATCCATTCGGTTTTCGGTTCGGTTCGGGTTCGGTTTCGGTTTTTCGGATTTAGAAATTTAAAAACCATTCGGTTTTTTGTGTCAATTTCGCTTCGGATCGGTTCGGTTCGGTTCGGATTTTTCGGTTCCGGTTTTTATGCCCAGGCCTCAAAAAATTCCTTTACTGGGCTTAATTCTAATTGCACACGTGCGGATCTCAGAGTGGGGCCACGTGGGAGAAACCAAAAACGGTACGTGCATCCGGAGATTCCTCTCTGCCGTCGATCGACATCCCAAACTTCCTCTCCGATTGTGTAATACAGATAAAAGAAAAAAAAGACGAGCAAAGACGAAGGATAAAGAAGAAAACGATGACAACCGTCGCAGGTAACATTACTCTTGATCTGACGATCGAGATCCTGCTGAGATTGCCGGGGGAATCTGTATTGAGATTCAGATGCGTATCGAAGACATGGTGTTCCATCATCCGTAGCCGACGATTCGCCGACGCTTTCATGTCTCTGTCACTGTCTCGACCTCGCCTCCTCCTTGCTTTCAGTAATCATAGTGACAATCGATTGAAGTTCATCTCCTCACCTAATCAAAATTCGTCTTTTCCATTACCATCGTCAATGGTAGCCGCAAAAGACAACACTTTGACGATGCCAGAAATCAGATCTGGCGATCACATCGTCCAGCGTAATTCAGTTCGTGGCTTCGTCTGTTGTTCCCTCCGGACTCGGTTCGCGGTATGCAATCCAACCACAAGACAAGTCATAAGCTTACCGGAAAAGCACGGATCTTATGTGAGCTGGGATCATGAATGTTACATGTTCTTGGGATACGACCCGAGCAAAGATCAATACAAGGTATTGCGCCTGGATATGGAAGTGACCGCCGGTAGACCTATTGAACATAGTGTCTGCACGTTGGGAGGTCGTCGACGACTGTCTTGTTACTCATGGAGGAGCATCAAAAGCAGTATCCTTTATTATGGTTGTAATTATAACGGATTATGCATTGATGGGATTGTTTATTTCGAGGCTGGCTTGGAACCATTGAATAACTCTAAGACAGTGAGTAGTTTTGATGTTGGGTCCGAGCAGCTAGGTCTCATTAAAACACCTGAGAACTTTGGTGGGTTTCTAACAAACTACCTAGGGAAGTTAGCTGCGTATGATCCAATTGAGAGGAATGGTTGTTATACTTTGTGGGTTCTTGATGATGTTAAGAATCACGTTTGGTCAGAACGCGTTTTTGTCTTGTCTTCTTTGAGCAGTTCGTTGTGCTGGGATTTGGGCCTGAGCTTTGCGGGGATGACAGCTGCTGGAGAGATCGTCCTTGTTCCAATGTGGTATTATGAACCTTTTGAGATTTTCTGTTACAATGTAGAGAAGAAGGTGGAAAGAAGAGTTCGAGTTAAAGGACTCGAAGGTAATATTTATGATGGGGTTAGCTCTAGTCCTGTTGGACAAGAAAGTATTCCCTCTGCCTCATGTTGCTATGTGGACAATATTACCTATTTGTAACTTCTTTTATTTAAAGTGGATTGATTCTTGGGTTTTTTCACTCTTCTTCTTCGTTTTTGCGATTGTTCAATAATCCTTTTTATTAATTTATTTATCTACATTGATGTGTGCCAAAAGTTGGTTAATTCTGTTTTGTTCATCATCAAGCAATAGACTTTTGCGGAAACAGAACCGTCACCGCAGGTCCTGGTTGCCTGGTTGGAACTTGAGTGAGTCTTAGATAATATCATTCATCATACTCACTGTTTCATGCAACTTGAGTGGCACATGTACAAAAGCTTACATTTTCTCTGATTATCCCTCTATATACTCTCAGTGCCAAGGTTGATTTGGTACATTAATGTAATTTTTGTATTCGATTCGTGTTTGTTTGGACTTCTCTCCGTCTCTGTGGTGTGAGTTTTTGTGACATTCGACGGAGTTATTCAGTTTTAGAGTTCTATCTCAAGTTTCATTAGCTAAGCTTTCGTGACGCTAAAGCAGGTGTACCTACCTAGCTTTTTATCTATATGATTTTTGGCTTCGTGGGTGATTCTATTTCTCGAACTATCATTTTCTGGTAATTTGCAATTCCAGCCAGCTGCTTTTGATATGTAGTTGTCACCCCTCTTAACGTTTGTGTTTTATCTATGACAGACTCGTTTTGCTCTGTTTCTGACATTACAAGAGAAAGACTTACGTCTCAGGGAGTTGAAAATCAGAGTATTGATCATGCTAGAAGATGTTAAAGACTTCAGATTAATTAGCAACTCTCTCCGCTAAGCAGTATCTTGTATTAGCGGTTGGATTCTCAAACCGCCTTCATCTTTAACGTTTAAAGAAATGTTATCTTAAAGAGCACAAAAATGCCTCTTCCATGAAGAAGACGATGAAAATGAGTTTCTTTTGGTATCAGATTCAGAAATTGAGTTTTTGAGAAACAAAAATGTATTGACCTGAATGATGTTGACGATGAGGCCTGAGACCAAGAAGAGGACACCAACAGGGATAAAGACAAGAGCCGCAGGAACCGCCATGTCTGAGATAACAGAGAAGGAACACAATGTAAGAGAACAAAATTATAAATTGTTTGGTGGAAAACACAATCAGAGGATGTCTGAATATCTTTTTTCCTTTTTTGTTAGATTCTTTTTGGGGAATTAGAGAAATGGGAATTGAGGAACATCATTGCCTATTTCAACGTCAGGGCGTTTTTTAAGCGCCATTTTTAGCCCTTCAAGCTTTTTCTCTCTCTCTCTCTTACTTTGTATTAGCTGACAAACACATGGAAACATGTGCGCATGTGAATCTCTACCATGAAGTATAATAAAATGCAATTTAAAATAACAAAAGTTGTGTATCCTTTCTCTCATAATCCACAAGTATGTTTTTGCCAAAAATACTGACATACAGTAAAACTGACATCTGGATCTTCTTGTCCACCTTAAGAAGTATTTGTACACCATTACTTGTCATCACGCGTTGACCACAAGCTTCTCTTCTTCTCTGGTCTCTCCTGTCTCAGCCTCAACAGATGTCGTAAGAGGCATCGTCATGATTTTAACAAGTTTCCCGAGTTTAGTTTTGTCTTCCATCGCTGCGAGTTCAAGTGCTTTTGCACAGACAGGGAAACACTGATCATCCCATGACTCCAAGATTACACCTGACCCGATGCAAGTTGTTCCTTCGTAGAACGCTGCAAACTGTCCAGCAGCTAAACCTTGATCGTCTTCTTCTAACTGTACAACCGCAACATCTCCTTCTGCTCCTTCCATTTCAAACCTGCAGCTGTAGAAACCAGGCCCATGCCGGACCTATACAAGCCGCTCTCAACTTATGAATGTCAAAGTAAGCCATCGTTTGTAAAGAGTGACTGATCATATTTCTTCGTTTTTACCTTGCAACGGAGCTGGCTAACGTTTCCCGAAGGTTTCCCACTAAGCCATCTTAAAGAGCCAACACGGAAAATCCGTCTTCTCTTGTCGATCGAGTAGTAGTTTCTTGAAACGAACACTACATTGTTTTTAGTGTCCTTTTCAACAACATACCTGCACAACACAGATAAGGAGATCACGAGCTTATTGACAATGTTAACAGATCTTAAAGGTACTACACTCATCATGTGAAGAGAAGTTAAGAAACATACATACCAGGGTCCACCAGGTAAACGCAAGCCTTGACGTTGTCCAATCGTGTAAAACCAAAATCCTCGATGGTTACCGAGAAAGTCGCCAGATTCTGCTTCCAATATAATTCCTTCCATCTCTCCTATGTGTCTACCGACAAAATCGCTGAACTTTATCTATTACAGAAAATCATGTTCATGTGTTTCAGACTCTTGCACAATGCGGCAAACTGTCATAGACCAGAAGAACAAAATAGATGGTCTACCTTTCCAAGGAAACATATTCCTTGTGAATCCTTTCTATCTTTATTTGGCAAATCAAATTTTATGGCTAGTTTGCGAACTTCGTCCTGTATACATCAGAAACAAGGGCAAACAATAAAAATGTTTTCATTATTGATATTTCTTTATACGTTTCTGAATGGAGCAAAGGCATGAGACTAAAATCTCTCACAACTAATTCGAGTACCTTCTTTATGCAGCCAAGTGGAAATAGCAGTCGTTTAAGCTGGTTTTGAAAGAGATGTGAGAGGAAGTAAGTCTGATCCTTCAACTGGAATTTCAAAAATACAGAGCATTAGTTATTAAACCAACCAAGTGATATTCTCTACCTTATCATTACAATTCGAGAGTTTTGAAACAGAGTAAGTACCATGTCTTGTGATAGTTCCAAAAGAGATGATGAATCATTTTGGTGAGCTGGAGGATGCACAACTTTAGCATAGTGGCCTGAAGCTACGTAGTCATACTCCATATCACTAATCGCATCCATGAACGCACCTGAAAATATAAGGTCAATCTATAACTGATTAGTCAAAATAACAGAGACACAATCAAATCAATTGAAAGAAGAAGTCTTCTCATGAGCAAAGACTCTTGCTTTACAAACTATTTAGCAGAAAGAGCTTACCAAACTTGATTCTAGTATTACACAGAACATCCGGATTAGGTGTGCGTCCACATCGGTACTCCTCAATAATGTATGACACCTGATTAATTGTTGGAGAAATCCAATCAGAAACCCAAACAATTAGGCATTTGTAAAAAAAAGAAGCATTGAAGAAAGAACTTACAACTCTTTCCCAATATTCATCTGTTAAATGCACAACCTCCAAAGGTACATCAACCTGGAAAAATGGCACCACTAGAATCAGTATAACATCGTCTCTTCATTGCTAAGTACAAAAAGTATAAACCTTTTCGAATTAGCAGAACTCTAGGTATCAAAATTGGCAAAACAAGATCTTTTTTTTCTTCTCACAGGGCTTAGGGTTTATCAAGAACAATACCTGCTCACAAACATGCTTAGCATACTTCAAATCATCTTCCCATGGGCACTGATTCCAGAAATTCTCAAAGCCTTCCTACAGAAACGTAGAAGAACATCACAACCCATACACTAAGGGGACTTCAGCAAATGAAAAAAAAACATACAATTCAATTCCAAAATTGAATCGAAATCTAGATAATACAATGGCAAAACCAAGAGAAAGAGAGATGAGATGAAGAAGAAACACACACAGACACACCTGGAACCAAATTTTGAGATAGAAAGCGGTACAGGAATGGCCAGCGGCGTGGAGGAGACGGAGAGCGACGCTGCTATCGACGCCGCCACTGAGGAGTACGGCGACACGGAGAGGCTTCTCAGGCATGGAACACGAGAGGTGCTGGTCACTGAGAAACGCATGGCGGCGGCTATAATTACGGCGGGATGGATGGAGAGGTGTTAGTTGACAAGAAAAATGAATCTGTTTATTCAACTTGATTGTTTCTGGTTACGTTAAATCCCTTTTATATGGATAATGGCACTGGTCTAACCAACTGATAACCAGTTTAATTACATGGTTTATATTAAACCAGACTACACAATTCAATCAACTCTAATACCCCTCCTCAAGATGGCAAGTATATTGAAGTTAAGCCCATCTTGCGAATGAGAGAATGAAATTGTGCAGGAAACAGAGGTTTGGTAAAAGCGTCTGCTAGCTGATTGTCAGTCCTTACGTGCAACGTCTTGATCAAACCACTTTGAACTTTATCACGAACAATATGGCAATCTGTTTTCAGATGTTTGGTTCGTTCATGGAACACCGCATTTGTTGGCGATGTGTATAGCTGCAGTGGAGTCACAGTAGAAGGCAACTGGTTGAGGCTGAGGAGCTTGAAATTCTTTCAGAAGATTCACTAACCAGCTTATTTCTCTCACTGCAAGTTCCATTGCTCGATATTCAGATTCCGCAGATGAATGAGAAGCTGTATTCTGTTTCTTTGACTTCCATGAAATGAGAGAAGAGCCAAGAAACATGCAGAATCCGGATGTTGATCGTCGCGTGTCTCGACAAGTTCCCCAATCAGCATCTGTAAATCCTTTGAGAAGAAGATCCGAGTCAACAGAGTAGAATAAACCTTTTCCAATTGTTCCTTTAAGATAGTGAAGGATCTTGTAAGCTGCCTGAAGATGAGAATTCTTAGGAGCTGATGAGAATTGGCAAAGTCTGTTGACGGCAAACATTATATCAGGACGTGTTATCGTCAGATACATCATTTTTCCCACCAATCTTCTGTACAAACCCGGATCATCAAGAAGAGGTTCGTCACTATCTTGGCAAAGTTTGACACCTGGATCCATTGGTATATTCGATGGTTTGCAAGCAAGTAATCCGGTTGCTTCCAGCAACTCCAAAGTATACCGGCGTTGACAAACATAAATACCCCTACTTGATCTTGCGATTTCCAAGCCCAGAAAATACTTCAAGGGTCCAAGATCACGTAGTTTGAAAGCATCTTCCAGACCCGCCTTGATTTTTGCCACTGCATCATCATTATTACTTGCAATAATGATGTCATCAACATACACCAACACAGCAACATAATGTCCATCAACATTGCGTGTAAAGAGGGTGTGATCCGCATGAGATTATTCTTTATATACACCAACACAGCAACATAATGTCCATCTATCTATCTTCTATATATATATACTATTATTTTTTAGTTCTTCTAAGTAACAGAATCTCGGCTGCAAATAATATTGGTTGAATTGGGAAAAAAAAACTAATATATATATATATTTTTTTTTATCGACAGCCTCTACTTCTAAAAAAGCTCGGGAACCTAAGCTGGTGAAACAGAGTTTACATAATACACATCAATAGGTAGATCTCGGGCACTCCGTGCTAACTTGTCTGCCTTCGTGTTTTTCGTTTTTGATATGTGGACAATGGAAAAGGAGGTGAACCTCATTTTACATCTGCCAATCTCTTCCAGTAGGATTGCGAATGCCTGCCACTCCTCAGGTGCAGACACTATCTTCACCACGTCGGAACAGTCCGTCTCGAACACCATTATTAACTTGTTATGCCGTAGCATACATTGCATAGCCCATATTAGAGCCTCCACCTCTGTTTGAAGTGGCGATAAGCTCCGCTGCAGGTTACACGTACCCATAAGCTTGTCGCCCGTATCCGTGTTGAAATTATACCATCCAAACCTGTCGTACATTGTGTCGCTTTCCAAGCGCCATCCACCTGGCATTTGTCACCCGATAAATGTATGACCATCGGGACCTCTAGGTGCTGGTATACATCCTCTTGTTGATGCTGGGCCATTTCCCAAGCCGAGGTCTCCACTGCCGCGAGGTTAATAATCTTGTTGGGATCAGAGTCCTCGTTTGTGAAAACTTTTTCATTGCGGGCTTTCCAAATATACCAAAGCAACCAAGGGTACATCCCCATTCTATTATCGTTTGGCAAGTGCCAAAATAAGTGA
This sequence comes from Erythrophleum ivorense, assembly GCA_026724425.1. Lineage (NCBI taxonomy): Eukaryota > Viridiplantae > Streptophyta > Magnoliopsida > Fabales > Fabaceae > Erythrophleum > Erythrophleum ivorense. Next base: position 6,959,327 of record JAIUCV010000066.1, on the reverse strand, counting down.
GCCATATTTGTAAATAAACCTTCTGTCGGGAACCGGTTGATGACCGTAGAAATCGGGGATAATGCCCAAACCTGTAACGCCGGTGGACATTCAAATAACATATGATTAATTGTTCCCGCAAATATTCCACATCGTATGCATTGTGGGTCTATCTGAATACCGCGACTCCGTAGTCTTGTCCCAACCGAAATACACCCCGTTACGATCTGCCAAAGGAAATGTTGTAGTTTTTGAGTACATTGTACTTTCCACGCTTGTGCCTGAAGGGGCCGAACATCTTGGCCAAAAGATATAATATTATCATCCTCCAGATGTTGTTGCGCTATTGCATATCCCGATTTAACCGTATATCGGCCTGTCTTCGTGAAGAACCATCCCATAGAATCTGGCCTACTAACATGGGAGGTCGGGATTCCCATGACAATAGAGACATCCATAGTATCGAATAGTTGATTTAATAGTAGTAAATTCCACGTTGATGTTCTGGGAGTCATTAATTCACTCACCCGAAGGTGAGGGTAAAAATTTATCCCGTTTCCCATGGCTGGCCTCGGGCGAGAAGCTGGAATCCTTGGATCATCCCAAACTGACATGGATGTTCCTGAACCAACTCGTTTAATAAGCCCTTTGTGAACCAGAGGTCGAGCCGAAACTATACTTTGCCGCCATCCGTAGGAAGGAGAGTAAGATTTAATGGGATCCAAAGGAGTAGCGTTCCGATAATAATGTCCTTTGAAAACCCGTGAAAATAATGAATCTGGGATATCCATTAAACGCCAGAGTTGTTTTGCCAATAAGACCGTATTAAAATCCTCAATAACCCGAAACCCCAATCCCCCATCATTTTTGTGACGACACAGTTTTTTAAAAGTGTTTATGCAAACTAACTCAAAAGATATAAAGAACTTTGCTCTTCTTTATTGATTTAGAAATTCTCTCAAAACTAAATCTCTTTCTTGAGTCTTATCCCTCTCAACGCTTGAGTCTTAAATCTTATGAAAAACCTCTCCATATACCTCTTTATATAGAACTTAGCTACTCCTAATTCTATATGGAATATGACAAGAAAAGGATAACTCATATTTCTAATAAGATTCCTATTTCACATAGAATTCATATTCTATGTAGAACTCCTATTCTTTTTAGAAATAGCTTATTTACATTTCTCATCAAGTTAGCTTCTTCCTCAAGCTTCTCATCAGGAGAGAAGAGAGCACTCAAGGAGATTTACTACATACCCGACCTAAAACACAACATAATAAGTCTCAAAGGAAATTTCTACGAGCCATCACCAAACTTGACTTTTCCTTTGAGACTTTCATCCAAACTTGAAAAGTAAGCCTTGTTTCCCGTCATGTGATTGCTTGCACTATTATCTAGATACAAAACGAATGCATCGCCATAGTTGGTATCATAGTTTCTTGGAAACACCTTATCTTCATTCAAAAACACCACCTCATGAACGTAAAGAGCATCATCAGCTGTTTGAGTCTCGTTTCAGTTCACCTCTTGGGGTTTTGGTCTCTCGGGACAGTGATGTGGGCTGGTGTTGGTTTCAAGTTTTAATATTTATAACCCAACCAAAATGAGCTGCAAGTGCACAGCTGTGTTGTAGTCGGGGTCGAACACAAGGAGGGTGTGATCTCGCTTCAAACTTGTGGTGATTGATGAGTAGCTAGAACAAAATATGGTGTTGTGGTGAACCGAAAATAAGAAGGAAAACAAAAGCAAAGATTAGATGAGGCTGTAAGCAATTTGAAACAAAAGTTAGGCAAAGGATAATCATATGGAGCATGTGATGAAAAGATAGTTGCATTGGGATGTAGTTAAAAGCCGCCTTGAACATGAATCACTAGTGTATGGTTTTCCCACTTTCGTGGCTCCAACCACTATGTTTAAATCAACCTAATGTACTCAGCTTTCGTTGGCCATTAGTGCTGCAAACACGCATAAAAGATGAGCAAGATTCAATTGTTCACAATGGTCCATGACTCAGCTTTCGTTGGTCATGACCCATTGCTCACCAAATACTAGTTTCGGGAATTGATTCATCACTTTCGAGGTTCGAACTTCCCTAGGATCAGACCACTAGATGTACGGTAAAGTGGTCATGCATTAGGTTCAAGTAAAGGTGAAGATCCATAAGTTAAAATCCCATTTAAAGCGCAACTCAATCAAACCATCACAGCCACCATAGATCTCCTCGGCCTAACCGAGAGATCTACTCGGCAATGATGCAAACAAGCAAGCAAAGCATGATTGAAAGCATAACCACAAGTATAAGTAAGAGATAAGGGGATAAGAAAAGCTTCTCTATTGAAGAAACAAGGTCGGATTCCCTTAGGCTCTCCAAAATCTCGAGTACAAAGCTTAACAAAGAAAAGAGAATGAAAACAACAAGGTTTTGTGCAAGTGCAAGACTTGAGTGGCGCCTCCTTCTCCTCTCCCTTGATGGCGAGCTCCTAGGGCTTCTCTCTCTCTCTGACGGCCACTCTCCTCTTGCACGAGACACACCCTTTTTCGTGAGGCTAAAAGCTTGTATTTATAGGCTGGAGTCGCCTAGGGTAATGAGGTGCCGGAAATGGAAACTTTCCGATGAGCTGGACATGAAGTTTTTGCGACGTGAATGGGCCGGGATTGCGCCAAGGAAGCCTCCAAATAATAGCTAAGCCTCTTCTCAAGCGAGCCAAGGCCTATACCGCGGTGTTCTGGGCCATTAGACACGCGAGATCCTCCATGGGCTTCATCTTGTCGCTAACCGGACATGTCTCGGTATAAAATGATTTTCTCCCTGATGGTTGATCCAAATGGCTTGATTCCACTTCGCTGTGATGCATGACTCAAATATATATCCAGCAAGACCAAGATCATGATTTTTGGACGTCGGGAATACCCCTTGCCGCGGTCATCTTTCGGATGCTCCGGTTCTGTCCGAATGCGAGAATCGGACAAATGGAGTTTTGTTGAGGCTCTTGGCTTGGAAACTTGCATGGATCATGTTTTGAGGCTCTTTTGCTCCTTTTTGAATCCTTTTTGATGTTTTAACCTGTTAAGACTCCAAAACCAACAAATACAAGAAAACTACCTCCAAAGGTATAAAACCTTATTGAAAACACTTGAAAACACCAATAAATACTTAGTGAAAACATGTAAAATATGATGATATCAGACAGATCGATACATAATGACCCGGCTTATCACATCTCCAACATATTAGTGGAGGTCGATCTTTCTTCTTACTTTCTTCGGTCTCTCCTCCTGAGTTTTGACCGTTGGATCTACCTCGGCCTCTACCTCTGCCTCTGCCACCACCGTTTCTGCCTCCTCCTTGGAAAGCTCCATGACCTCCACGATTACTTTGTTCGTTATTCGCCCACATGAGGTTTCCCTGATCTTCCTTCTCAGTTTCCTCACCAATACGTTCTTCATACGCCTTTAGTCTCCCAACTATGTCCTCGAACCCCGTCGTCTTCAGGTCTAGGACTTGCTCTAGAGAGGCTACAATATGAATGTATTTGGTTATAGGGAGTCCTTTTAGAAACCTCTTCACTAGCTTTGATTCTTCTAAAACTTCTCCCAACAATGCTGCCTTCGATGATAGGCCCGATATTCTTGCTGCGAAGTCATCAACCGAATCGGAATCGCTCATCTTGAGTCTGTCGAATTCCGCCATCAACGTTTGGAGTCTTGCCTCTTTCACGCGATCTGCTCCTAGATGCCGTGATTTTATGGCGTCCCAAATTGCTTTTGATGTGGTTAGTTCTCCTACTTGCAGAATTAGAGTCTCTGGGATAGATTGAAACAGAAGAGCTATCGCTGTAACGTTCTTCTTCTGATTAGTTGACCCAGGATCGATAGTATCCCAAACATCGTATATACTTGCAACATGATTTTCATCCTCATCGACCAAACTGTATAGTTTGTCGAAGTTAACATCGGACATTGGATGGACGAGAGTCCAATGTCTTTTGATCGCGGTTGAGTTCCTACCGTGTTGGTCATCCTTCCGACCTGCTCCTACTCGTGCCGCCTCTGGTTGAGTCTTCAAGTCTCCTCCTTGAAGCTCTGATACCAAATAAAAGTGTTTATGCAAATTAACTCAAAAGATATAAAGAACTTTGTTCTTCTTTTTTTATTTAGAAACTCCCTCAAAACTAAATCTCTTTCTTGAGTCTTATCTCTCTCAACTCTTGAGTCTTAGATCTTATGGAACACCTCTCCATAGACCTCTTTATATAGAACTTAGCTACTCCTAATTCTATATGGAATATGACAAGAAAATGATAACTCCTATTTCTAATAAGATTCATATTTCACATAGAATTTCTATTCTACGTATAACTCTTATTCTTCTTATAAATAGCTTATTTACATTTCTCATCAAGTTAGCTTCTTCCTCAAGCTTTGGAATTTCCAACATTTTTTACTCTAAGTAAAAAAACCTAATATTCTTAGCCCGCACCTGCTCCTGCAGCAAACCGATCTTAGCCTCGAGGGATTTATTCCTCTCCGCGATGTTAAGACTCGAGGCTGCGACTTTAATAGCGTTCGCCTTATGAACCTCCGCTTCGCTCTTGATCTTAGCGATCTCCTCCTTAGCTCGAGCCAGCTCGCTAGCATGACCCTTCTCTGAAACTTCATGCAGTTGCTTCAAAGCGTCAACTGTCTTCTGAAGTTCGTCGAGAGCCGACCGGTCAGAGCGAGCCCTAGCCTCGTAGCCCGCAACAATGCTATTGAAGGACTCCGTGAACTGAAATAAGAATAGAAAATGAGCAAAAATACATATACCTCCCTCATTATTTGAACAAAGAGAAAACCCACCGAAAAGAGCTTGAGGGCTGCCTCTCCGTAGACTTCACTCTCCAAGAGAGTATCGGGAGGAGGGAGACGAACCGTGGAAGTGCTACTCGCGAGATAGCTGGCCGCTTCGGCTCTCCGAAGAAGCTGAGCCTGAGTTGGATCAGCAAGCAAACCAGAGGAAGCATCCCTTTTGGCTTTCTTCAAAGCCTTCTCCTTGAGCCCGCCGGTCGCGGCCCTTTTCTTGCCTCCCGTCTCGGAAGGTTTAATCATTGCCGGCTCGCCAGCGGAATCGGAGACTTTCTTCGCCTTCCGATTGAGGACCAAGGTCCCAGAATCCTTGGAAGCGTCCGAGCGAGCCGGAGAAGGAGGCGCAAAAGACCCCTTTTTCTTTGAAGCCATATCCTTCCTCATGGCTTCTTTGGCACGCATCACGGCCTTCCCGAGATCTATTGGCGCCTCGCTTCGGTGACCTTTCTTTTGAGGGCTCGGTATCTTCATCCGTTTGCCATCGGCCTTAGATTGGGCGGCCACCTCCATAACCTTTGCGCGAGCCGATTCCTCAGCTTTTGCGCGCGCTTCCTCATCCCTCTTCTCTTGAAGTCTTTGGCGGATGGTCTTTCTCTCCATCTTTGAAGAGGCGCAGAAGACCCCTTTTTCTTTGAAGCCATATCCTTCCTCATGGCTTCTTTGGCACTCATCACGGCCTTCCCGAGATCTATTGGCGCCTCGCTTCGGTGACCTTTCTTTTGAGGGCTCGGTATCTTCATCCGTTTGCCCTCGGCCTTAGATTGGGCGGCCACCTCCACAACCTTGCGCGAGCCGATTCCTCGGCTTTTGCGCGTGCTTCCTCATCCCTCTTCTCTTGAAGTCTTTGGCGGATGGTCTTTCTCTCCATCTCGTCGTCTGAAAGCTCAGGGACCTCCGGGATCTCTTCGTCCGAACTGTCGGAGTCGTCAAAAGAATCGTAAGCTTGAGCCCGAGCACTTTCTACTCGCTCCAGAGAAAAGTCGACCTCCCAGTTGGTTCTCTCCGCGCGAAAGCTTTCTACGGCTTCTGAGAAATCACCAGGAAGACGAAGTACGGCTCGTCGAACTGCAAAATAAATCGCAAAAAGGAGTTAAAAAAGTCCACGCGAACCAAGACAATGATTGTATTTCGGTTCGGCTACCGATTGGCTGCCAACTCTGCTTGACAAACTTCATGGGGACACTCCCAACAGTCGCCCCACATATTGGGACGAAAAGGAAATAGTTTTCCCAACCGCTGTCTTTGTTGGGAAAACCGTCGATGATCCTCCGATTCTTCTTACACGAAATGTAATATAGAAGCGACTTCTTCGACCTGGCTCGAATCTCCAGAAGATTCTGAAGATGATGGATCCCAATCAGAATGCCGGTCTCAAAACTGCGGACGATAAGCCCAATCAGGTGACGGAGACCTCGCGGCATGATTTGGCCGATGGCGAGCCCATATTTACTCAAGTAGTGTAAAATCAGGCTCGGGATCGGGAAACACAAAAGCAACCATAGAAGAAGCTTCATAGAGCGTCAGACACCCCGCGGGAGGATCTTCGTCCCTCTGATGGCTCGCCGGAAGGAAGAAGTCGACTCCTTCAGAGATATGGAAACAACGCCGAAGCGTTTCCAAAGAGGACTCGGTGCAGAGTGTCGACCCAGGAGGATTCGGAACCGCTTTCTTCGCGGCTCGCTTGTTTGTGACCCTCATTGGAGCCCGTCTTTTCATCGAACATTTCTTTATTCTTTGCGACGAGCCGGCGTCGTAGGCCCTAGAGAGGATGCAATCAAGGGATGCATCATCCAGAAACGGCCTCCTCGGCGCTTGAGAGAGTCTGGGTCTAATCGGCCCAAGGATGTCTCCAACTGCCCCTTCGGACATCATCTCTTCAAACTTGATCTCCTCGGGATTAAATATTGGATCAAGTCCAACTCCAGGACGAGCCGATTGATCCTTAACAAATTCTGCCTCGGCACGAAGAAGGGCCAGCTCGTCTCCTTCTTCCATGTTTGGCTCGGACGCTCCATTCGAGCCATCACGACGAAGAATTGGCGGCTCGCTCGCCAATGGGTCAACCTCGGCGATCTCTGCGATCCGAACAAATCGATTTCCGCCTTCGGATCGAGGCGAATTAATTACTTTCCGACCTTGCGGAGTGTAAGAGTTGTGTGATCCCACCGAATCAGACGGCTCGGAGGATGAAGACGAACGACGAACCGAGGTCTCGGAGTCGTTAGAATTGTGGGAGCGATCCTCAGAATGATCAGCCCCGACAGAAGGAGTGCGACTATGATGGGGATTAAACTTTTCCCAATTTCTACCCTTTTTCTGCAAGTGCACAGATCAAGAGTAGCAACGGGTATATCGAACACAAGGAGCAGTTAGTGCACTACAAGGTATGAGATTGAGATTTAGCTAGGAAAGCAATATGAGTTTGGTTGTTGTCACGTTGAAAGCAAGTAAAGAGAGCAAGTAAACAAAGCAAATAAAGTTGTAAATCTATGGATGGAAAGCGCTAAGCAATAGGATAATCTCGAGATGAGTGATTCAAGCAAGCAAGTTCGATTTGTTAGGGATTTAAGAATGTGTACCACCTAGAACTCAAGACACTAATTTAGATCTTTCCACTTTCGTGGCTCCGACCCCTATGTTGATCTATCTAATCGCTAAACTTTTGGTATGTCCTTAGATAATCAAACAAGCATTAATTCGATTAAGTCTCAATTGTTCACAACCTCTAGTAAATCAACTTTCGCAGTCTAAGAGAGATTGCCCACCGAATACTAGTTCAGGCGAATGATTCATCACTTTCGTGGCTCTAATCTACCTAGGATCATATGTTGATTGGCCAGATCAACACCAAGCAATGAACACAAGCAAATGTGAAGAGTTTATGTAAACCCTAATTCTAGATATCGATTATCAAGCAAGCATGAACACTATCCTTTGATTTCCTATCACTTAACAAGGTAACTACTCAGACATAGAGAAGGAAATCGAATTCATGTTCATAAGAACAGAGATCCGAGATCCTCTCTCGAAGGAGACAATGAAAGAAAGCAAAAACTATAAGAACTTTTATTGAAAATAATATTTTGTATCTCTATGTGTGGCTCTCTCTTTTACAAGGTTAAAAAGATGTATTTATAATGCTTCAGAACTTGAAGGGTGGCTTGACCTAGGTCTTGGTCGAAATATAAGAGGCGGTGTAAGTTTGGGCTTGAAAACGTGCAAAACGGGCTTCGGAAACAAGCCGGGTCGAGCGGGATACGTCGTGGTCGAGCGGGGCGGTCGACCGGTCGGTCGGGCTGGTGCTCGGGTCGAGCTGGCGGTCGAACGGTCGCACAAGATAGCGGTTGGGAGCGCACGGGATGGTGAAAAGAGGTCGGGTCGGACGAGGGCCATGGAGTCCCTGTCCGACCGGCTCGGTCGACCGGATGGTCTTAGTCTTGAAGGAAGGTCGGGTCGGACAGGAGCCTTGGAGTCCCTGTCCGACTGGCTCGGCCGAGCGGTTTCTTTGTGCAATGAAGGACGGTCGGGTCGGATGGGAGCCTTGGAGTCCCTGTCCGACCGGCTCGGTCGAGCGGCCTTGATGATGTCCGGTTTTCGGCTCTTTTGACACTCTTCACTAGAACGATCATATCCCCCATTCTACGTGGCCAAATTGCATGATTCTAGTTGCGTTGGAAAGCTAACTCATGTAGGCATCGCGGCAAACTGGGTTTGGTGAGATCCATTGAGTAGAATGGTTTTGGGGCTCTTTCAAAGTTAATGGTAGTGCATGAAGCTGCTTTGAGGACCTTTTCCTTTGTTTTGCTCCAAATTGCATCTTTTGACCTGAAATGACTCTTGGCACTATATATGCATAAAAACTACATTTTAAAGAAAAAAGCCACGGTAAAACCATGCATAAAGTATATAAAAACGATGTAAAAAGGGTGTAAAATAGAGTTATATCAACTCCCCAAGACTTAGATCTTTGCTTGTCCCCAAGCAAATAGAATCCAAATAAGAGAAAGAGGTTTGAAAACATGAAAACTCACTTATCCTTTGGTACTTGTATCTTCCATTGCTCTACTTTCACTTGGAGCAAAACTAACTTTGAATCTAGCCTTCCCGTACTGACCTTAAGCTTAGCGAACCATACCGGACCCAACAAATCTCATCCAGCACTCCAAACTTTCCATTGTCAACTCCTTACAGTATTTAAAACGTGCGGTCTTTATCAAGGGAGTATTGATCACAGAGCATTGACTCTTACCCATCCAAGTGTTTGCCAAAACAGTCCTTTTTAGCACATCCAGTTCCATCCCTCTCTCTTTCTCTCTTTTCTTTTGAAGGATCGATCTTTCCCTACTTTTCTAGGGTATCATTTTATTTTTTCTATCGATCCTTCTTCCCTTTGAATCTTTTCTTTTCTGGGAATATCATAGGATAGGCTTTTGCTTTTCCTTGTTTGAGTAGGTCTCCATAAGACAAGAGGGTGCAGACGTATGCATTCCTCTTGCTTACACGTTTTCCTTGTGCTTAAAAGCTTTTGATTTTCATTTTGCAGATGAGAGAGAGGTGGACTGTATCTTTGGTGGACATGTCTCAACTAGACCGGGATGAGGAATCGGCTAATATGTATCTCAAGCCCCTTGACAAGAAAAATTAAAAGTTCAATTAGGTGGTGGAGTGATAGTAGGATTTTACTAAGCAATTATCCTATCTACACTATCATGTCGGTGCAGTGTAAAGAAGGAGTCAAATCCGAATTGGGTGTGATGCTATGCAATCAGGATGCAATCAAGGAAAGCTAAGTCAAGCCAATTGTTTAAATGGAACTGTAATCTATCAACTTAGAAACAGAACTTAAAATGCAAATAACATAATGAAATGCAATGGTACTTCACGGCGTCCAGACGCACACGTGATCAAGTGAACAAAGGTGATATGCAAGATGATAAACTAAGAACCAGAAGCTAGAATGAACAAATGCAACAAGATAAAAAGATAAAAGCTTAAAGAACAAAACTCAAGATCAAAATCAAATAAAGCAAAGGATCCTAAGAATGGGTGTTATTGACTAATGAATTTCCATGCTTAACACTAGGGTGTTCAACAAAACTCAAACAGAGCTAGTCCGTTGGCTGCGAACTCGACAGCAAGCTAATCCACTCTCGTGACATAAGCTATCGAGTTGGTGTGTGTTCCAGACCCACTCTCATCGCGAAATCCACACTAACAAGCATTATGAATCAGTTCGCAAATGCTAAAGTGCAATAAAAAAACGCTAGTATCCTAGGTATGATATGCAAATCTCTTGGAAAAGCTGGTTCATGCATTTCATCAAACACCTTCTGGGTGCTGAAATGCCTAGCTTCAGATTCCAAATGATCAGGAAGGAATCAGCATTAAGAATACTAATCAAGAAGGGAAACTATCAATCAAGGCTTAAACACTCTAGGTAATCATGTGTCTTCACTAATCTAACCCATCCTTAAGATTTTAAGAAAACTACTCAGAATCCGACTTCATGAAATCCGACCCAGAAAACTGTGAAACTAGCATCAAAAGATAGAGATTAAGAAGATGATCAAGTTCAAAGAAGGAAGCAAGTGCAAATTGATTAAAACTAAGAAGGAATCTCAATTACAAGCTAAGAACACCATAGAGGCGATTTTGTGTTTCTGAAAGCTAAACAGTATAATAAAATTCGAGAGAGTGCAAAAGTGTCATCACAGGGTTTTTATACTAAGTTGCAGAAAAAGGTAAAATAGGTCACGCGCGTGTGGACTCGACGTCCAACTCGACGTGTATGTGTGGAATTCGTCGAGTGCTTCTAAAGGTTGCACCTTTGGCTCCGACTCGACTACCAACTCGACGTGTATGTCTGGTTCACGTCGAGTTCGTGTAAAGGCGGCTCCTTTATTCCGGACTCGATGTGCAACTCGACGTGCATGTCTGGACCCCGTCGAGTGCGTATATGGACCCCGTCAAGTGCGCTGACTTTTCTCCCAAGCAACAGGTTCTGGACTCCACTTCACCTCTCTGGTTCAGGCACTAATCCTCCACCTTCAAAACACCCTGCAATGCTCCAAATATACCTGAAAACAACTCCAAAAGCGACGAAACATGCAATGCTAATGCAAATGCTATGAAGTGTGGTAAGTGGATGCAAATGGAGATGAAACGTGACGAAGTGGTATGATATGTATGCAAAAATGATGAATAAAGGATGCTGAAACAAGGCTAAATATGTGTACATCAACACCCCCAAACTTATCTTTTGCTTGCCCTCAAGCAAACAAACAAGAATAGTGAAATGGATGAGGTTTGAAAACGAATTGATACAACCAAAAATAACAAGCAAAAACGATTTGATATATGTCTTGATTCACGGTTCTAAAATGCAGCAGGGTGAGAGCTACTTCTTTGAAAATCAGTTTCATGTTTAACAAGATCTATCCAACTTCACAGTCACTCAAACAATGCATTCTTATCAGCAAATCCCTTTAACATTTATTAAGGTGAACAATGAATCATAAACATGCAAATTAGCAACTCATTTGGCTCAAGGTAAAGGTCAAGAGAAAAAGATGGTTTCTTAAAGTCATAAAACGGTTTAAAGAACATGGATCTCTCATACAATGACAATGCTTTGGCAGAATGCTAAGAGTTATAACCAAGGATGATGCAAGAGCAGAACCTCTAGCTACCTAGCATCAACTTGACAGCGTCAACACCCGAACTCCATTAGAAACCAAGAACTCCTAACTACCCTTTGGGTTTTGCGCCCTTATGTGGAGCAATTTGCTCTTTTCTTCTTTTTCTTTTGTAAACTAGCCAAGGGAGAGGTGATCTTATGGTAACATCTAGCGGTTTGGGAATTCTATCACTAAGGGAACAATTTTCTTTCTTTTAACTAATTGAGGCAATTGCCTTCTTTTCTTTCACACTTAGAACCCTTTTTCTTTTCTTAAACAGTTCCCAAACCTTTACTAGCCCCTTTCTGAAACACAAATCAACTCCCTTGCTTTAAAATGGTAACTTTCTTTTCCCGCTTTTCGAATATGACATCGTAGCGTCCAAGATGTCACCCCCAAACTTAGCCTGAAAATAAACCCAAGATCGAACTAGATACCTAGACATCCTACTCTTGCCGGTTTAAACTCAACACGTTCTGCTAAGCATGATCGAAACAAGGCCTCACAAGCACACACAAGAGTAATGCGGGTTTGAAGGAAAAGGCTATAGTGTTCAGGGTGTGGGGAAAAAAACTACTTGGACAAACAATGAAGATAAACAGATGGGAAAAGATTGTCCAGATATGTATGCTATCCATGAGTTGCTTTCAATGCATGCAATGATATTTAAAAGTCAAGATTAAGGTTCAGATAAACAGGGATAAGCATCAATTCGCAGCAGTGATTAAGTGAGATGTGCATGTCACAATGTGATCAAGTTAAACACGGTTTTTTTTTTAAATGCTTCAATCTCACCCAAATGCATCAGAGAATCAAGAACCAAGGCACATATCATATCGCATGAGATGGTTATTTTACAAGGCTATATCAACAATGCAGCATGATTGTGAAGCTATGTGATGCAATGGAGACTTAATCTAACAAATGTGAATGCAACTACATGAATATTTTTGGATTTTTCGAAAAAATTTCAAATTTTTATGGTTTTCTATGCCCAGTGGCGGAGCCAGAAATATTTGTTACATGGGTCATTAACTAATATAATTATATATATAAAATATTTAATTAATTATATTAATTAAAATTATTATATGAAAATAAATTTTAATATTTTAGGCATCACCATTATTTTAAAAGTAAAATAATCATAATATCACTATCATTATTTTTTATAAAGTATAATATCACTATTATTGTAAGCATGATAAAAAAAAATAGTTTTTAAAATATTTAACAATTTATATAGAATCAATGAGTAGTATCCACATTCGTTACTTCGTTAGTTCTTGTGTTTGTTTGCAATCAATTTTTTCTACGTGAAAGACATGTAACAATTAATAAAGGGGGAATTTCATTTTATGTACCCAAACATTTTTTTCTTTTTAAAAGTATACCCAATATGACTTTTTAACCAAAAGTATACCCCAAGGGGTGTAAAATGACCATTTGCTCTTTTATGAACAAACAATAAACGAGTGTCGAAATGACCATTTTACCCATGGTGGCGAAGTCTACATAAGAAGTTTACGTAAAGTAGACTTCTAAACGAAGTCTACAACGCCTTAAAATCTTAAATTTAAATTATAAAATTAAAGAAAAATATTTAAACCAAACAAATTATACATAAATAAGACATTGAAGTTTGGCATCTTTTAAAAATAATTTTTCTTATAAATGAATTACCCTAAGTACAACAAAGACAAAGTAAGCCACAAATCTAGAAATCTGAAGAGAAGTCTACACATGAAGTCTACTAAATTACAAAATCTTAAATTTTAATTTTAAAATTTATTAAAAATAATTGAAATAAATAAATTTATGGATAATTTAAATAAACACAAGTCCTATCTATGTAAAATAAAATTTTGTGAAAATGAATCAATTTATAAGTTTCATGAGTAAACCAATCACCAAACTTAGTGTTTGAGGTTTAATGTATAGGGTTTATGATTGTTATTGTTAGGGTTTAAAGAATTTTGACATAAAAAAATGTTTGCGGTTCGTTTAACGATTTAGAACTCATGAATTCGTACTTTATAATGTTAATTGTGATTATGTAAACATAACTAACGTTTACTATAAGGTTTTACTTAAAAATTCGATTTAGGGTTTAGGGTTAGTCAGACTTCATTAGTAGACTTCATAGTTAGACTTCATTTTGAAGTCTGAAACTAAAAAAAAAACAGAGTGGGAAACGAAATATTTCGGGAGATTTGGCGGGAACCAGAACAAATTTCTGATTAATTATACCATAAAATTGGTTTGGGAGACTTCATGCGTAGACTTCATGGGTAGACTTCGTCATGAAGTCTGTAACTTAAAATAAATCGAGAGGGAAACGAAATATTTTGGGAGAATTGGCAGGAACCGGATTATCTTGGAATAAATTTATGATACAATGTAGTCGGTTTGGGAGACTTTCATAGTAGACTTCTCTTGTAAACTTCATGATGAAGTCTATTTAACTAAACCTAACCGGAAAATAAACCCAGGTATATAAAGAAGTAACCCTAATTATGTGGAAAAAAAATCTGTCAATCGCGCACAGCCTCTCTCTCTCTCTCTCTCTCTCTCATCTCTCCGTGAACCTCCGTCGCTTTTTCTCGCCTGAGCAAAGCCACTCGCCGTTAACGTTTGCCACCTCTCCCTCGCCATTAACCACCGCCTCCTCTCCCTTCTCCGCCTCTCTCTGTCCCTCAGATCTCTTCTCCGCCGCTGTCGAGTCTAGTCCCTCGCAACAGACAATCAGATCTGAGTCGCGTACAGTCCCTAGAGGTAAGCCTAGTTCTTCCTCTTCTTTCTCCGTCTTCATCTCTCTATTCCGTCTAGGTGACGCCGCCGGATCCGGCGATTTCCAGTTCAGAGAAGACGTTAGAGTGAGTGAGAGAGAGAGAGACAGAGAGAGAGAGAGAGAGAGAGAGAGAGAGAGAGAGAGAGAGAGAGAGAGAGAGAGAGAGAGAGAGAGTGTTGAATCGAGAGCTCTTCACCACAACAATGGATTCAGCGAAATAGGTTAGCTTGTTTGTAAGTTTTGTCTTGTTTGTTTTATTCAAGAAATAGGTTAACTTTTTGATTCATGATTGTTTCTATGTTTATAAAGTTAAAAAAGACAAGATTTTTTGGCTGAAACCTACTTAATTGTGTTGCAGGGAATGTATTTGTATTGAGCTGAATGGGTCTTCTTCTTCCTCCCTCTAACGAAGCAGCTTTGATTATCTCAGGTGCTCGATCTTTGTCCTCCTCCCTCTTCGCTCTTTCAATTTTCTTGCTGGAGATTGTAGAGTTTTCAATGCTTTGATTAGTTTGCGCAGCTCATTAGTTTGTTTCTGATACACAGCTTTTTCTCTGTAGCTCTCAATTGATTCAAAGGTTCTCTTAATTTATCTTTTCAGGTATTGACTTGAGAGTTTTGTGAAGATGCTCTTACTATTCAAGACACTGGGAGGTTTTGCCCTCTTTAATCTTAAAAATGAAGCAAAGTTGGCTAACGTTGAGGTGAATTATATTTATTCTTATATGGTTTGTCGATTGAGTGTGTTTGTGGTGATAATAATGTCAACTGAAGTTCCTAATTTTTTTTTTTTCTTCAGCATAGAGAGCACGCCTTGTAACTTTGCTTCTCTTTAATCCGCTAGTTGAATGGTTTGCTTGTTGTTCCACTATCTTTTCTAATACTTATATTGTTTTTGTTGTTCGTTCTCACACTTCGGTGATAATGTCTTAAATTTGTTTTGGATTTGTTCAGGTTTTAGTTGTGATCAAGATGTTGACAAATTCTTATTGCTTGTCGGATTATGTGTTTTGGCTTTAACTATTGAGTTTTTGGCTTGGTGTTTTAATGTTCTCGTGTTGCTTGTCTTATTTTGTGTTTTGTGTTTCAACTTGAGTTTTCTCTGTTATCTACGTGTTTGTTGGGTCTTTTACTTTCCTTAAATCTGTTTTAATTGTTTGAAAGACATTGATCTTTTTGTTGGTCGTCATCACCTGTTTTAATTAACCATAACTTGATGCATTATGTTGATTTGTGAGGCTATTCCCATGATACTTTTGAGGGTCTGGAAATTTTAGTGCTTTTTTATTGGGTTGATATTGGTTTTTTGTTTTAGATTGCAGCTATTGTCAATGTACTTCAAAGCAAAACAGATGAGGATTAGTGTAAGAGCTATATTCGTCGAAGCCATTAATGGTGGTTATCTTGAAGAGATTTGATGAGGAGAAGCCCATAGTTTCTCCACGGCTTGTCTCTGATGTGATGAGGATGAGGAGAATGAGCGGCATTGTAGAAGTAGATGCTAAGTGTTGTAAAACCAATTAAAATTTAATGATATACATATTGTATATTGTACTAGAACGGACCAAGTTCGAAAAAATAATTATACTTTATTTGTAGATTTCATTAATAGACTTTTCATGTAGACTTCACATTTTTTTTATAAAAATCTCAAATTTAAGTTTTTTCATGCATTTTACCTAGCTAAAATGGACTAAAAAATATAAATTCAAGCTCATCATGTGTACAACCATCCCTCAAAGGATAGACTAATCTTGTTTATATCTTAAACATGTTACAAACTTCCTATGGAGACTTAGCCATCTTTATCTTTAAAAACTTACGTACTAAAAGAAGAAAATTTGTCTAAGACCTGATATTAGGAATCAAGCTAAGTATAAGAAAAAAAATTCTAGTCGACCCCATAATCATCTTTCGCCATTTCAACAAGCTCGACATGGGTACAACCATCTTTTTTGACCCATTTTCCATAAACGGCAGCTACGTACACCTTTTTCGAAAAAGAAGACATAACACGTTATTAGTTGAGATATCGAGTAAGTAGACATCAGTAAGAAGTCTACAACATAATCACCTACTTTCCAACAAAAACAAGAAAATTGATTTCCTTCTAAATATAATGATTAAGCATGTCAAGATGATACACAGGCAAGTAAACAGGTTAACACAACTTATTGTCTAAGAAATTTAAAAAAAATTAGTTAGTCATTAGGCACAAATATCGAATTTAAAAAACAGCAACAAAGTAAACTTCCTCTGTAAAGTCTAAATGTAGACTTCATAAGGAAGTCTACTGTAGGGTATAGATTTGCAATTGACCAAATCACGACTTTTTGGAGAAGTCTACAACTGAAGTCTACTGATCAAGGGGTACAGATTTGCAATTGACCAAAGTTGACTTTTTAGAAGTAGACTTCTTTTACCAAAGTAGACTTCAATATGAAGTCTACAGATGAAGTCTACCCATCAGGGGTATAGATTTGCAATTGACCAAAGTCAACTTTTTCGAAGTAGACTTCTTTTGTAAAAGTAGACTTCATATTGAAGTCTACTTTCATGAGTAGATTTCACGATGAAGTCTACTGCCAAAGTAGACTTCATCAAGAAGTCTACTCGAGAAAGTAGACTTCATAAAGAAGTCTACATACACAAAAGAAGTCTACTTCGAAAAAATTGAGTTTGGTCAATTGCAAATCTATACCCCTGATGAGTAGACTTCATCTGTAGACTTCACAGACAAAAGTCTTCGTGTGGTCAATTGCAAATCTAGACCTTTTCCGAAGAGTAGACTTCTTAGGGAAGTCTACAAACGGGACCCACACTTTTTTGTTGTCAAAAGAAAAATGTAGACTTCTTCGAGAAGTCTACAAGCCCGAAATGTCAAAAAGTCAATTGCAAAACTATACCCCGCGTTGACAAATAGACTTCTTCAAGAAGTCTACTTCTCGCCGGAGCTTTGAAATTCGCGAAAAACGAACGAAAAGTCACCTTGGAGAGCTCTTCGGTGTCGTCTACGGCGGATTGCTTCGATTTGAAGCTTCAATAGAGAAGCCCAGCCGTCGCCGTGAGCTTGGTGACCGGAAATGGTATCATACAATAACTTGAAATTTTGAGAGGTGGATTATAGAGTTTTTTGTGATGAAATGGGAGAGAATAAGGTAGATAAGAAGGTTAGAAGTGAATAGAATGAGATTTAAGTGGTGTAAATGGGAAGAAGAAGCATTAAAAGCTTGATTATGGTTGAAAATGGTTGTTGGATGAATTGAAGTGGATGGCATTTTCGTGAATAAGTGTAGGAGATGAGGTTGGTTTAGAAGGGTAAGGATGATATAGGAAAAATGGGGTGTAAGTATTTTAAAAAGTGAGAGGGGTGTAGATCTGCAATTGCCGAAATGTTTAAGTGTAGTTTTGAAATCACCCCATTAATAAAAACAGGTGAAAGTTTTTAGTCAAAATAGGAAAGAATTGATGATGAAACTTAATAATATAAGGAATGAAAGATATTATAGATTATTATGCATATAAACATAGAAAAAAAAAACAAGTAACAAGCGATCAAATGAAACGAAAATATTTCAAGGGGTGCAAAGACATAATTTGAACTAATTACGGGGGTCATGCTTATGTATTTCTAACCAAATCATCAACGAAACATCAATTAAATAGCTATGTGAACAAAAAATATCAAAAGTCACATGGGTCAGTTGACCCCCCTGATAATGAACTGCCTCCGCCACTGTTTATGCCTTAGATGCATGCAGAATCAAGAGATGAAAAATTGAAATAAGAAAACAAAACACAATATCAAATGGCTCTCAGACCCTCCCCCAAACTTAAATTACACAGTCCCTTGTGTAACAGAAGTCTAAGAGAAAGAATGAGAGAAAAGCAAAAGCAAGGACAATAAAACACAGGATGTGAAAAGAGGGGAGTCGAAAGCAAAGGAGTCTCTTACCAAACCAGGTTAACTCGATCAAGTTAAATCAAGCTCGGCCGAGCTGATTTTTCTTCAGTGCCTCACTCGATCGAGTGTAGGAGCCCCGTTTTGAACTGGATTCCTTTGGCTCAAACCCTTATTCTGAAAAACTTAAACAGAAAAACACAACAAAACATATTAGATGAGCAATTTATAGAAATATGTACAAGGATATCCATGGAACTTCCTCCCAAGTGAGCTTGTTTAAGGTCGCTAAGCTTGACCGTTCTTCCTCTGGCTAGTGGGGGTTGGAGTTAGGCCTGTCTTCAGGGTTGATGGTCAGAACCTTAGAGAGAAGCTCTTGTAGCTTCATCAGATCGTTCTGTATCTCGGGGCTGACGATAGCTCTGGCACTCAAGAAGGGTTTAGACCTTCCCGTGAATGTGATCTTATACTCAAGTTTCCCTTCCTTGAGTTCCATCGGTAGCATAATCACCGTAGACGGAGATGGGGTAGAGGTAACGGGTTTGGGTTCCTTGGTTCTTTTCTTTCTACCCTTGTGAACAGCCTGTGCAACCATCCTCACCCTCCCCTGTTGAGCCCTTCCTAGTGGCTCAGTGAACAATGCAAAAAGGCTTTCGCCATCAATGATTCCCGGCTCATTCTCAACAGGCTCGGGAGGCGCAATATGCAGCTCGTTTTCATACTCAATAGTATCGGGAGTAATCACATTGCAGTCCAAGTCCGCAGTTGTGATAGTCCCACAATACTCTGTAGAAAAAGTCTTTACTGGATATGAGACTTGGCTGTTCACATGGTGGAGGGTCACTAGCCTGTTTGGGAAATCGATGAAGGCTCCTGCTGTAGTGAGGAACGGGGTTCCAAGTATGAAAGGGACCTCCTTCTTATCAACCATATCCAGAACAGTGAGATCTGTGGGTATGGTGCAACTCCCAATCTTCAGAGGGTAATCTAGGATAAGACCAAGTGGTGGTTTTGAGGAAGCATCTCCAAACATGATAGATGGACCAGGCTGCTTCATCAAGTGCTGGGCAGTCAACCTCTTAACCATACCAAGCGAAATCAAGTTGACACTAGCTCCAGAATCAACAAGCGCATCATCGAGCTGCAAATGACCAAGAGAGCACAGAATTGTGAATTTCCCCTGATCTTTGAGCTTGGGAAGGACTCTGCTTGGACAAGATGTTATAGGTTTAGAGACGGGTGGGATAAACGTTATGGGTTCTGTGCGAGCCGAAACTGCACTACGATACTCTTAGTGTTTTTAGGGAGAGCCGAGAATTTCGTAAGTAAACACAAGGGTCGATCCAAACGATGGTTATTTTATTAGCTGTTAAGCGAGCTACAATATGTGTGGCGTGTGCCTTTTTCTGTGTGAAAATTCCCCCTCAAATAATGACTATCGGTTCCTATTTATAAGAGAATAGGAACCGACTTTTACAACCGACTTTACGCAAAAATGTAAACTTTCCTTTTCTGCTCGCGCCGACTCCGCAATAAATGTAAACTTTCCTTTGTGGCTCGCGCCGACTTCAGTTTAAGGAAAGTCTTTGATGGGCCTCGGCTCGAATCGCTTCGTCGGATGTTGGTTCGGCCCATCGAGAAGTTTCCGGCTGGCCTTCGGTTTGACGCCTGGTTCGGCCCGGTTTGGTGCGGTTCGGCTAGTGCGGTTCAGCTCGATCTTCCCCCATTTGCCCAATCCAAATGACGATGTCTCGGGGTGGAATCCGACCCCAACAGTTAGCCCCCAGCTCGTTAGTCTTAGGTGTAAGAGTGACGAGCTAAAAGTTGAAAGTGAGAAGGCATTGTCATTTGATTCTTCTATGGATGTGGCTCGCTAAATGTTGCTTCGCTCGATATTTGATGCGAGATATTTGGCTCGCTGTTTGCTTCTGATGAAACGATGTCGAGTTGCTTTATCGGTATGTGGGCTTAGAATCCGAAACGTCTCCGGGCCCACTAATCTTCGATAGAAGCCCTAGAGATTGGGCGGGAATGCCGTTTCATCTTCCCGAGCCAGCGCGTGGATTAGGTCGCGCCGTTTCATCTCCCCGAACCGACGCGCCCACGCGCCAAAACTTCTATAAATATGAGACCTTGGGGTTCGTTTTTCTCATTCTGCCTCTCTCTCCTCGACCGAGCAAAAGGTAGTTCTCTCTTTCTCTCCTCTCTTTTTTAAAAGTTCTTCGTGTTCTTCGTTTGCGCCACCGTGATAAGACATTTCTCCGGCATATCTTCAAACTTTCCGATCCATCTCCTTCCGGGCCGAATGTCTTCAGGCAGTCGTACCTCTTCCATTGGGCCAGATCACTCTGAGGATCGTTCATACAATTCCAACGATTCCGGGACTTCGGGTCGGCGTTGGTTTTCGGATACATCCGACGATTCTAGCGGCTCGCAATTAAAAGTCAAAAGTCAGTCGGTTCGGTCTACGGGGGACGCTGAGATCGATCGACTGGCGAGCGAGCCCCCGATTGCTCAGCGTGATGGTTCTAACGAGGCACGCGAGCCAACTGACGTTGATGAAGGGGCTATGGGAGAGCCAACTCTTCCTCGTACGGAAGCGGATCCTTCCCATGATCGATCGGATCGCGCCATATTATCGCTAGATTCGATATACGATTGGGAGGCGATCAAAATTGAGCAGGCGTTTGATGACGGGGCGATCGGAGACATTCTCAGACCGTTTGCACCTCCTTTCGCTCAGGTATCGAGTCGGCCACAATTTGGAGCCGGTTCGTCACGGGGAGCAAGGAGGCGAGCCAAATCGACGCGAGCCCCGAGGGGGTCCTCGCAGAAGTCAGTTCGGAGTCCTCCTGGAGCAACGCTTTGTACCAAGACATCTTTGGAATCGCTCCGCTGTTACTTCAACATATCTGAAGAAGTTGAGTTTCTCCTACCAGCGAACCACCAGAGAGCCGATGATCCACCGCCTGGATGCTTGACGCTATATGAAAGCTATTTTTACCAGACTTTTCTGTGGTTTCCCGTCCCGAGCCTGATTTTTCATTTCCTAGGGAAATACGGGCTCGCACTCGGTCAACTTCTGCCACGAGGCATGCGGCATCTGGTTGGGTTGATCGTCCTGAGCTATGAGATTGGCATTCCGCTCGGGATCCATCACCTTCAGAATCTCTTGGAGTTTCGTCGCAGCGGGAAGTCGCTTCGCTATTACATCTCCAATAAGAAGAATCGGAAGATCATCGACGGCTTCCCCAACAAAGATGATGGCTGGGAGAAATACTTTTTCTTCGTCCCCATAAATGAAGCTTCGGTTGGGAACACGCGGAGGAAGTTTATCAAGGACAATTGGCAGGAAATCGGTGCGAGCCGAAGAGAAATCACTATTTTAAATTCTCGCGAGCCGTCATCTAACGTTGCTCGGTCTTCTTGTTTTGCAGATCGTCGATTGGTGCTTCGATTCCCGCCGGATCTCCCCGAATTCCTCAACCGTTCTTGCGAGCTGCAAGTTAATTGGGAACGAGATTTTACTCTCGAACGAGTGGAGAAGGCGCGCGAACAAGCCTACGATTCATTCGACTCCTCAGACAGTTCGGACGAGGAAGCTCCCGATTGGCCCGAGCCCTTGAATACAATGCCCCCAAAGTCTGCACGCGCGCTACTTAAAGAACAACGGCGAGAGAAGGAAGCTCGTCTCGCCGTCGATCCGGTGGCTCGTCGTGAAGTTGTACCCTCGAAAACCGAGGGTAAGAGGGTAATACAACCCCGCTTAGAGAAGAAAGATTCTGGTGATAGGCCGCCTACGGAAGTTGGGAAGGCGGTCAAGCTGGCCCAGGAAGCCTTGGCGAAAAACAAGGCTTCGAAGAAGAAAAATTCTTCTAGACCTTCTTCTCCGGCTCGCTCGAACGCGTCGAGGGACCAGGATGCCTTAGTCCTTAACCGGGGGCGGAAGAGAGCTTCTAACCCTGCCGGCGAACCGTCGGCAAGCGAGCCGTCTGAGGTGATGAGCAAGAAGAGAGGCGCGGTTGAGGGGCTTAAGGAGAGCGCGCCCAAGAAAGCCAAAGGGGATGCTCCTTCCGGTTCCTTTGTCGATCCCGCTCTGGTCCGCTCTCTTCAGAGGACCGAGGCGGCGAACTATCTCGTGAGGAGTACCCCCGGGGTTCGTCTTCCTCCTCCCGATACGCTTTTGGAGAGGGAAGCGTATGAAGAGGCGGCTTCTCGTCTTCATTTGGTAAGTTCTCTTTCCGTTCGCTTATTTTGCGAGGAAGGTTTCCATATATACACTCAATTGCTTTTCGTTTCTATTTTAGTTTTCGGAGTCTTTCAACAGGGTCGTCGAAGGTTATGAAACCAGGGCTCGCTCGGGTCAAGCCGCTCTCGAGGAGCTTCAGAAGCATGCCAACAATCTGAAGAGGTTGCATGAAGTCGAATCGAAGGCGCGTGCCATAGAGACCAAACAAGCCGAGGAGAGGGCGGTCAAGCTCGAGGCTGAGTTGGCCAAGGAGCGGCAAAAATGGCCGGCAAGAGCGTTGATGACGCCATCAAAATGAAAGCTCTTCACGGCAAAATCTGCGAGCTCAACGAGAAAGTGCGAGCCATGGACGCCAACTATCTGGCCGAGGTTAGAAAAGTAA
Source organism: Erythrophleum ivorense (assembly GCA_026724425.1). NCBI lineage: Eukaryota > Viridiplantae > Streptophyta > Magnoliopsida > Fabales > Fabaceae > Erythrophleum > Erythrophleum ivorense. Next base: position 6,936,500 of record JAIUCV010000066.1, on the reverse strand, counting down.
AGTGCCGAGTGAACAGCCGGTACGCCAAGTTCCTCGAGTCGATCAAGTCTGAGTTGACGAGACTCCAGAAAGTGCATGAATGAGCCGTGCGCATCGCTCAGGCCGAAGGCAACGTCGAACTGATCAACGACATGCGAGGCGATGATCCGCCGGATCTCGACATTGAGCTTGCTGATTTCCAGGCGCTTATCGATTCGGATCCTGGGGTCGCTGAAGAGGCTAATGCCCTGCTAGCCAACGTAATCGGTCAGCTCGTTCCTTTTCCGGATCCCGTCGAGCCGCCCGAGGTACACCTTAGAGATGAAACTATTACTCGGCTTGATCGACTTGGTCTCGGTATTGTCGATCAATGGGGTACTAATAGAGAGTCCCTTGTATTTCAGAGTGGAGTCGAACCGGTGGTGATTCCCGAGACTAGGCCGGTTGATGCGACCCTGGAGTCGACGAGCCAAGTTCCAGTAAATCCTGTTCAAGCTAGCGGACTGCCTCCCAGAACCGAAGGTCTGGTTGAGAAAGCCCCATCTGATATCCTGGAGGCATCGAGCCGAGCTCTGGAGGCTTCTGAGAAAGCCGCAGCCGGAATCCTGGGCGTTCCTGATAAAGTTGGCGAGGCGGTTTCAAAGCCGGAGGATGTTGCCGGGAAATCTGTGCCCGACGTTCAAGAATCGTCGAACCAAACCCCCCATTAAACTCTCAAATAATTTGTTTCTGTATGCTGCCTTGATGGCTTTTATTTTGTTTTTGTACTTAGTGCCTGGATGGCTTTATCCACAGACTTTTTAGGATACTTTTAATCGAACCGTTATCTGATCGAACGATTTAGCTTGATGAAACGCTTGCCAGTCGAAACAAATATGTCTGCGAGGTGTCTTAGTATTATACCAATGTTTTCCGTGAAATGTTTAATATATTGGGCTTGGTCAACTTACCCCCGTTTACCGCGAACCCTCGTTTTGCGAGCTGCGATTTGGAATAATGATGATAACAAATTAGACCAACGTTGCTACGGAGCGTTTATGTTGGGTTTTTGTCAACTTATTTCGGTTTTTGCCGCGGACGACTCAATCAGAAAGCCGCGGGTCGAAATAGCGACGAATTAAATTAGACCAACGTTGCTGCGAAGCGTTTATGTTGGGTTTCTGATCGATTTATTCCAGTTTTTGCCGTTTCCTCATCTATTAGTGATTAACGGGTCGGAATAAACGATGGTGATCATATTTGTATAGCGCGCGCGTGAGAGTAAGATGTTTGAGATGATCGAATGTTGCGGCCAACAACATTCGGCTCGGGTCAGTTTATGAGTTTTTATCGAGATGTTAACGGCGAACTGTTTAAGAGAATTGAGGTGCGAATTTTATTCATCGTTGTGTTTAGCGGCGAGCCGCGTTACAGACGGAAAGTTCACCGTTCGACTTATGTTAACGGCGAACCGTTCGACATATGGTTGCAGTCTGCTTGTTCTGGTAACAACCATCGGCGTACTCCGGGAAAATGCACTTCGGGGGGAATGACACATTCCATTCCGTAGACAAGTGCGAATGGCGTTTCGCCGGTGGCTCGTCTCGGGGTTGTCCGATGAGACCAAAGGACTCCTTCTAGTTCGTCTGCCCAGCGGCCCTTTTTAGCGTCGAGCCGTTTTTTAAGCCCATCGAGAATCGTCTTGTTAGTTGCCTCGGCTTGACCATTCCCTTGCGGGTAGCGAGGCGTTGACTTGCTAAGGCGGATCTTCCATTTGTCGCGGAAGTTTTGAAATCGAGCCGATATAAATTGCGAGCCATTGTCCGTAACAATTTCATAAGGGACACCGTGCCGACAGATAATGTTTTTCCAGATGAATTGTTCAACCTGGGCGTCTTTTATACTTGTGTAGGATTCAGCCTCGACCCATTTAGAAAAGTAGTCGGTTAAAACCAGCAAAAACCTTTTCTGCTTCGATTTATGCAGCGGCCCGACAATATCCATCGACCATCTCATGAATGGGTATGGTGCGGAGATGTAAGACAACAGCTCGGCCGGCTGATGTATCGTTGGAGCATGACTCTGGCATTTCTCGCATTTCCGCGAGTATTTTTCGCAGTCGCTGATCATAGTTGGCCAAAAATAGCCGTGCCGTTTGATTTTGATAGCCAAGGCGTCGGCCTGAGTATTGTCTCCACGCGGAATCTTCTCCAAGGCAAATTTTTCGAACTGTCCGGCTAGATTCTTGACTACTTCGAGGTAGGCTTCCATTCTTTTGTCTTTTGTAACGTATTCTCCAGTGAATTGGCTCGCGACGAGCTGGGAATCACAGTAAGCATGTATGTTTCGAACTCCAATTCCGAGCGCCAAGTTTAATCCAGCTATTAATGCTTCGTACTCTGCCTCGTTGTTTGACGCGCCGAAATTGAGACGAAGAGACTGTTCCAAGATTTCGCCCGTCGGGGAGGTGAGTCGAATTCCGACTCCGGCGCCTTGTTTTGATGACGAGCCGTCAACGTGAAGTAGCCAATCGGCGGGAAGATTTGATTCCTCGCTGGCGGCGATTGGCAGCTCGATCAAGAAATCAGCCAAAACCTGCGATTTTGCGCTCGTTCGATTTCGATATTCGATATCGTATTCGCTCAGCTCGATTGCCCACTTGGCTAATCTTCCGGATTGGCTCGGGCTGTGCAGGATCGTTCTTAATGGTAGCGCCGTTAGAACTATGATCGTGTGAGACTGGAAATACGGGCGTAATTTGCGGGCCGCCACTACGACTGCTAGTGCCAGTTTCTCGGTCTGGGGGTACCTCGTCTCTGCGTCAGTCAAACTTTGGCTTACATAGAAAACGGGTTTCTGGATTCCTCGGTCTTCGCGAACCAGGACCCCACTGACTGCTGTTACCGATACGGCGATGTACAGATATAATGGCTCTCCTTCTTCTGGTTTCGCCAGTATCGGTGGGTTCGCTAGGTACAACTTCAGCTCGCGGAAATCCTCCTCACACTTCGCTGTCCACTCGAACTTCTTGTTTCCTCGCAAAGTGTCGTAGAAAGGGAGACACTTATCCGTGGATCGTGAAATGAAACGGTTGAGCGCGGCGACACGTCCGGTTAGTTGCTGTATTTCCTTCTTCGTCTCCGGCGACTTCATTCTGATTAGAGCCTGGATCTGCTTCGGGTTAGCTTCGATGCCTCTGTAGGTAACCAGATATCCCAAGAATTCTCCGGATGTTACAGCGAACCGACACTTCGTTGGATTTAGCTTCATATCGTGTGAGTTCAGTTGCTCGAAGCAGTCGCGGAGATGTGCCACATGTTCTTCCTTTTTCAGAGATTTCACCAGCATATCGTCGATATAAACTTCCATCGTCTTCCCAAGCTGCGAGGCAAACATCTTGTTCACGAGCCGTTGGTATGTTGCTCCCGCATTCTTGAGTCCGAATGGCATGACCTTGTAGCAATAGATGCCTCGCTCTGTTTGGAACGCCGTCTTTTCTCTGTCGTCGGGGTGCATCCGGATCTGATTATAGCCTGAGAAGGCATCGATGAAGGTCAGCAGTTCGTTTCCCGCCGTCGCTTCCACGAGCCGGTCGATATGAGGGAGCGGGAAACTATCCTTTGGGCACGCCTTATTCAGATCCGTGAAATCTATGCAAACCCGCCATTTTCCGTTCTTCTTTTTGACCACTACTGGGTTGGCAAGCCACTCTGGGTATTTTGCCTCGGCGATCGAGCCCACTTATAGGAGGCGTTCCACCTCGTCGTTTACTGCCTTTAACCGCTCATTCCCCAATCTTCTTCGCTTTTGTTTCACCGGTTTGAACGTCGGGTCGACATTTAGCTCGTGGCAGGCGATGTTAATATCTACCCCCGGCATATCCTCGGCTGTCCAAGCGAAGGTGTTGACGTTTTCTTTCAAAAAGGAGATCAATTCCTCTCTTATTGTCTCGTTTAGGTTCGCTCCGATCTCCACACATCTTTCTGGGTTCTGCTCGTCTATGCAGACGGATATTACCGCTTCACAGCTTGGTTCTTCGATGACGGGATCCTCATTTTTGCCTGCTTTCTCTCTTGCTGCCTTGCTTTTGGCGGCTTTCTTTCTGGGCGGCTCGATTTCGCCGGTGATCTGTAATTGCTATAAGAGATTGGCTAAACCGTTCGCTGACTCTCGGTTCGTCTTTACCTTCTTTCGGTTCTCCTCTGGAGTTGGTTTGGGTAACGGGTTGCGAAGTTTGTGTTCCATCATGAAACAGATTCTCGAATCTTTCTGCGAGCCGAGGATGGTCTTGACTCCTGTCGGAGTGGGAAACTTGAGACAAAGGTGGTAAGTAGATGGCACGGCTCGCATCGAATTTATCCAAGGAGTGCCCATGATTGATATAAGATCCGAGCTAGGGATCTTATAAACCGGATATTCAAGTGACGGAATCTAGCAACTGGCCGAGAGGCTCTCTTTGCTAGATCAAGAGATGGTCGAATGGAATGAAGATGGAGAAGAAGCAACTGGCCGAAAGGCTCTCTTTGCTTATTCTGATCAGAGGGAGGTGGAAGGATGGATCGAATGACACCACACAACTGATGGAGGAGCTGTGATAAGTCGGGTTTGATTTCTGGAACAAAGGGGAAACCTCACGATGCTCAAGAACTCGGCGGCTGCTAAACCAAAGAAGAGAACTGCCCGTTTTATTGATTAGGTAAAAAAAAGTGTCGAACTACAATGTCGCAAGGGAGCTTTATAAACAGCTCATCGACGTGACCTTCTAGGGTCTTTAAACAAAACGCAAAGCAAAACATAAAAGGAAAGAAGTACAAGAATCAAAACGCAAAACCTTACGCTAAATGTTCTCGGGCTAAAAGAAACTATAACGCAAAGTATAACTAAAGAGAACCTGCAAGAAAAGGAAACTTGTGAGTTTAAATCATATGGACTAAATGAAACGCTCACGTTGCTTGTCGTATGGCTTGGATGACTTAGTCGTTTTCTGGTATGGGTTCAGCCGTGATGATGAGAATAGTCTTGTTGCGTCCTGAGAGGAGTGGCCACGCTTTCTTGTCTTCTCCTTGATCCTTGGTGTTTATCTCGTCTAGGTCTTCTTGATCTTGTTCATGTTTGATGAGGATGTTGTTAACGGCGGTGTTGAATGCTTCTCTAAGTTTCCTTGTACCGGACCTTGTCCTTGGGACATTCTTCATGCTTGGGGCTATCTCGGTTTCATCCGGTTCGGCTTGGGAGTTGGTTGAATCGATGTCCACATCAATGATGATATTGTAGATTGGAGGATTATCCGAGACGGAAAAGTTCACCATCTTTGTAATCCCTCCAGCTTCGACTGGGAGTATGATACTTCCCATGGACATCGTCGTCTCGCCCCCAAACCCGGTCAATGGCTTTGGCGTCGTCTTTACGTCGTTCGGATCGATTCCCATTTTTATCAACGTGCTCTTGTAGATTATATCGACTGTGCTTCCTGTATCGATCACGACCCGAGCTATGTCGTAATTACCGACGGCAAGCATGATTACGAGCGGATCATCATGCGGCCTATCGATCCCGATGACTTCATTTTCCGTGAAAGTGATCTCGACGTTTGGGATTTTGGGTGGTCCATACCAGTTAACCGCTGCGTCGGTTCGCCGTTGAAAAGCTTTGATCGACGTCACCGTATCCTGACAGTATTGCGAGCCACCCAATATGAGGTAGATTTTTTGTCGTGATCCCGATGGTTCGTCCGAATCATCGCGTCTCCCGTGTTTCGGTCGATCCGCTGGTTGGCCCGGTTGTCGATCTGATTGTTCCGGTCGTTCTCTTGGCTCGGGACGCTCCAGGTCTTCCAGCTTTAAATCGCCTTTCAATTCACCGCTAAGTAATTTTCTTGCGAGTTCCGCTCCGAGATGGCGGCATCTCTCTGTCGAATGGCCGTAGCATTGATGGAATTCGCAATAAACCTTCTCGTCTTGTGGCGCGGGATTTTGGTTCCTTGTCCAAACATAGTTTTTCGATCCTCGCCCCCTTCCGGCGCCTGCTTGGCTCGTGCCGCCTGTCGGTTGGCCAGTTCCGATCTGATAGTTATGCGATCCGGAGAAGTTTGGCCCTTCGTGATGGATGTAACTGTTCTTTCCGCGCCGATGGCTGAAGTGATTGGGATGTTGATTCGACGGCTGATGAGCTATCGGCGGGTTAGGCGGTTGTTTGGTGGCTGCCTTCAATGTGGGATGCGAGGCGGCGAGCAACTTCATATCTTCCTCTTCTTCGATGAACACGACAGATCGGTGGATGGCATCGGCGATCGACTTGGGTTTGTTGTACGCGAGCTCCTTCCGAAACTCCGATTTGACGCCTAGACCCTTTTTCAGAGAATCTATGGCGATCTCGTCGTTGACCGCCCCGGCTTTTGACATGGTGGTTTTAAAGCGATCCATGAAACTGCGAAGCGACTCGCCTTCGCCTTGCAACATGTTCCACAGATTAATCACCGAGGCCGATTTCTCGATGAACATGGAGTACTGCTTAAAAAAGGAAGCTGTCAACTGCTGGAAGTTTTCAATCGAATTTCGCTCGAGACTTAGGAACCAGTCCAGAGCCGGACCCTTCAGGTATTCAGCGAATAGGAGGCAGAAGCCGGCATCTTTCTCCTCTGCGTTTCGGAATTTGGCTCGACTCAAGGCGACCCGAAATGCGTTGATGTGATCTTTCGGGTTCGTCGAACCGTCGTACTTCTGAATGCTAAGTTTCCCGGGATCCATTATTCTGGCGCCCATCACTTTCGCCGAGAAAGGAGTGTGTTCGGCGTCTTCGCATATCTGAGCAATTTCCGGTGCCGAGCTGAGTGCCCTGTGGATCTGTGATCGAATTAATTTGGCCTCGTTGTCGGATTTTTCAAGACGAGCTCGGATCTCGGCCAATTCATCGCGACTCATGCTCTGACCCTTGCCTTTTCTTGCCGTACTCACGCCTCGGGGCGATTGCTTTTCGGTTCGTGTTTCCAACAAGAGACGCGATACTGCTTCGGCGAGCTCCGCAGGATCTAAGCTTGGTGAATCGCCGGTTTCCTGCCCCGTCGCCTTATCAGTTCCTTTGCTTTCCAACATTATCTGCCTCAGGGCTTTGGTCAGCGCCTCGAGAGTGATTTCGCTGGGGAGCGGATCTCCTAAGTCAATTCGTATTGGTTTGGTTGGCGGCGCGCTCTTGACTTTGTTTTGCTTCTTCTTCTTCTGAAGTGGCGGTGGCGAACCATCTGATTCGGATTCTGTTTCCTCTCGTTCCGGGGTTTCTTCCACGTCATCCCCTTCTTCTCCATCTACTTCGTCAGCCCGGGAGTCGAAAGCCAGATTTTTTGGATGGGAATTTTTACGTCGCGCGACACCTCGTGCTTCTTTCTCTTTTAGTTGGGCTCGCAAGGTTGCGAGCTCTTGCGTCAACGAGCTGTTCAAAACCTCTTGCTCTTCGGTCTGCTTCTGAAGGGCAGCGATCTTTTCCGCTTCCGTCTGAACTGTTGTCTCGCTGTCCCCGTTCTGCAAACCGGTTGGTGTGGATCTGTTCAATTCTCCGTCGGTCATCTCGTCGAGCTCTTGTGTTTTCAAGTCTCAAATCTCCCCCTCCTTCTAGCGCCAAATTGTGCGAGCCGAAACTGCACTACGATACTCTTAGTGTTTTTAGGGAGAGCCGAGAATTTCGTAAGTAAACACAAGGGTCGATCCAAACGATGGTTATTTTATTAGCTGTTAAGCGAGCTACAATATGTGTGGCGTGTGCCTTTTTCTGTGTGAAAAGTCGGGTTTGATTTCTGGAACAAAGGGGAAACCTCACGATGCTCAAGAACTCGGCGGCTGCTAAACCAAAGAAGAGAACTGCCCGTTTTATTGATTAGGTAAAAAAAAGTGTCGAACTACAATGTCGCAAGGGAGCTTTATAAACAGCTCATCGACGTGACCTTCTAGGGTCTTTAAACAAAACGCAAAGCAAAACATAAAAGGAAAGAAGTACAAGAATCAAAACGCAAAACCTTACGCTAAATGTTCTCGGGCTAAAAGAAACTATAACGCAAAGTATAACTAAAGAGAACCTGCAAGAAAAGGAAACTTGTGAGTTTAAATCATATGGACTAAATGAAACGCTCACGTTGCTTGTCGTATGGCTTGGATGACTTAGTCGTTTTCTGGTATGGGTTCAGCCGTGATGATGAGAATAGTCTTGTTGCGTCCTGAGAGGAGTGGCCACGCTTTCTTGTCTTCTCCTTGATCCTTGGTGTTTATCTCGTCTAGGTCTTCTTGATCTTGTTCATGTTTGATGAGGATGTTGTTAACGGCGGTGTTGAATGCTTCTCTAAGTTTCCTTGTACCGGACCTTGTCCTTGGGACATTCTTCATGCTTGGGGCTATCTCGGTTTCATCCGGTTCGGCTTGGGAGTTGGTTGAATCGATGTCCACATCAATGATGATATTGTAGATTGGAGGATTATCCGAGACGGAAAAGTTCACCATCTTTGTAATCCCTCCAGCTTCGACTGGGAGTATGATACTTCCCATGGACATCGTCGTCTCGCCCCCAAACCCGGTCAATGGCTTTGGCGTCGTCTTTACGTCGTTCGGATCGATTCCCATTTTTATCAACGTGCTCTTGTAGATTATATCGACTGTGCTTCCTGTATCGATCACGACCCGAGCTATGTCGTAATTACCGACGGCAAGCATGATTACGAGCGGATCATCATGCGGCCTATCGATCCCGATGACTTCATTTTCCGTGAAAGTGATCTCGACGTTTGGGATTTTGGGTGGTCCATACCAGTTAACCGCTGCGTCGGTTCGCCGTTGAAAAGCTTTGATCGACGTCACCGTATCCTGACAGTATTGCGAGCCACCCAATATGAGGTAGATTTTTTGTCGTGATCCCGATGGTTCGTCCGAATCATCGCGTCTCCCGTGTTTCGGTCGATCCGCTGGTTGGCCCGGTTGTCGATCTGATTGTTCCGGTCGTTCTCTTGGCTCGGGACGCTCCAGGTCTTCCAGCTTTAAATCGCCTTTCAATTCACCGCTAAGTAATTTTCTTGCGAGTTCCGCTCCGAGATGGCGGCATCTCTCTGTCGAATGGCCGTAGCATTGATGGAATTCGCAATAAACCTTCTCGTCTTGTGGCGCGGGATTTTGGTTCCTTGTCCAAACATAGTTTTTCGATCCTCGCCCCCTTCCGGCGCCTGCTTGGCTCGTGCCGCCTGTCGGTTGGCCAGTTCCGATCTGATAGTTATGCGATCCGGAGAAGTTTGGCCCTTCGTGATGGATGTAACTGTTCTTTCCGCGCCGATGGCTGAAGTGATTGGGATGTTGATTCGACGGCTGATGAGCTATCGGCGGGTTAGGCGGTTGTTTGGTGGCTGCCTTCAATGTGGGATGCGAGGCGGCGAGCAACTTCATATCTTCCTCTTCTTCGATGAACACGACAGATCGGTGGATGGCATCGGCGATCGACTTGGGTTTGTTGTACGCGAGCTCCTTTCGAAACTCCGATTTGACGCCTAGACCCTTTTTCAGAGAATCTATGGCGATCTCGTCGTTGACCGCCCCGGCTTTTGACATGGTGGTTTTAAAGCGATCCATGAAACTGCGAAGCGACTCGCCTTCGCCTTGCAACATGTTCCACAGATTAATCACCGAGGCCGATTTCTCGATGAACATGGAGTACTGCTTAAAAAAGGAAGCTGTCAACTGCTGGAAGTTTTCAATCGAATTTCGCTCGAGACTTAGGAACCAGTCCAGAGCCGGACCCTTCAGGTATTCAGCGAATAGGAGGCAGAAGCCGGCATCTTTCTCCTCTGCGTTTCGGAATTTGGCTCGACTCAAGGCGACCCGAAATGCGTTGATGTGATCTTTCGGGTTCGTCGAACCGTCGTACTTCTGAATGCTAAGTTTCCCGGGATCCATTATTCTGGCGCCCATCACTTTCGCCGAGAAAGGAGTGTGTTCGGCGTCTTCGCATATCTGAGCAATTTCCGGTGCCGAGCTGAGTGCCCTGTGGATCTGTGATCGAATTAATTTGGCCTCGTTGTCGGATTTTTCAAGACGAGCTCGGATCTCGGCCAATTCATCGCGACTCATGCTCTGACCCTTGCCTTTTCTTGCCGTACTCACGCCTCGGGGCGATTGCTTTTCGGTTCGTGTTTCCAACAAGAGACGCGATACTGCTTCGGCGAGCTCCGCAGGATCTAAGCTTGGTGAATCGCCGGTTTCCTGCCCCGTCGCCTTATCAGTTCCTTTGCTTTCCAACATTATCTGCCTCAGGGCTTTGGTCAGCGCCTCGAGAGTGATTTCGCTGGGGAGCGGATCTCCTAAGTCAATTCGTATTGGTTTGGTTGGCGGCGCGCTCTTGACTTTGTTTTGCTTCTTCTTCTTCTGAAGTGGCGGTGGCGAACCATCTGATTCGGATTCTGTTTCCTCTCGTTCCGGGGTTTCTTCCACGTCATCCCCTTCTTCTCCATCTACTTCGTCAGCCCGGGAGTCGAAAGCCAGATTTTTTGGATGGGAATTTTTACGTCGCGCGACACCTCGTGCTTCTTTCTCTTTTAGTTGGGCTCGCAAGGTTGCGAGCTCTTGCGTCAACGAGCTGTTCAAAACCTCTTGCTCTTCGGTCTGCTTCTGAAGGGCAGCGATCTTTTCCGCTTCCGTCTGAACTGTTGTCTCGCTGTCCCCGTTCTGCAAACCGGTTGGTGTGGATCTGTTCAATTCTCCGTCGGTCATCTCGTCGAGCTCTTGTGTTTTCTAGTCTCAAATCTCCCCCTCCTTCTAGCGCCAAATTGTGCGAGCCGAAACTGCACTACGATACTCTTAGTGTTTTTAGGGAGAGCCGAGAATTTCGTAAGTAAACACAAGGGTCGATCCAAACGATGGTTATTTTATTAGCTGTTAAGCGAGCTACAATATGTGTGGCGTGTGCCTTTTTCTGTGTGAAAAGTCCCCCTCAAATAATGACTATCGGTTCCTATTTATAAGAGAATAGGAACCGACTTTTACAACCGACTTTACGCAAAAATGTAAACTTTCCTTTTCTGCTCGCGCCGACTCCGCAATAAATGTAAACTTTCCTTTGTGGCTCGCGCCGACTTCAGTTTAAGGAAAGTCTTTGATGGGCCTCGGCTCGAATCGCTTCGTCGGATGTTGGTTCGGCCCATCGAGAAGTTTCCGGCTGGCCTTCGGTTTGACGCCTGGTTCGGCCCGGTTTGGTGCGGTTCGGCTAGTGCGGTTCAGCTCGATCTTCCCCCATTTGCCAAATCCAAATAACGATGTCTCGGGGTGGAATCCGACCCCAACAGGTTCGGGTGAATGCTGACTCGATCGAGTCAGAAGAAAATGGTGAGTAGGGGAACAAGTGTTGGACTCGATCGAGGCTTCCTTCTCAACTCGATCGAGTGTAGTCTTTGAGACTGGTGAACAATCAACATCACAACCGTAAAGAAGTTGTGTAATCTCCTGAATGGCTCGTTCGTTCTCAGCAGCCTGTTCTTCATCAGCGTTGAATTGGACGACATGGCAATGGTCCTTGGGATTCTGAATGGCCTTCCCTGGGAGTTGACCAGGGTGTTCTGTAGAAGAGGAGGCACGGTTGTTCTCAATGGTCGTAATCCTGGAGTTTAAGAAATCAAGCTTGCTGTTTATCTCCGCAAGCTTCTTACTTGTCTCAATAACTCCATTAGCTTGACCTTGCAACAGCTGCTATAACATGGCCCTCATGTCGGGTTCCTGAAGCTGTGGCGCTTGTACCTGCTGAGGAGCAAACCCTGGTGGTGCTCCCTGCTGCTGTCTAGGTGGATAGCCGCCCTGTTGGCTCACAAACTGCCCTCGCGGAACGAACACTTGCTGCTGCTGTGGTTGACTCTGCTGCTGCGTAGGCTGACTCTGCGGTGTCTGTGGAGGATAGACCTGATCCTGAGGATTGGCGACATTCGTACTTCTGTAAGACAGATTCGGGTTGGCTTTGTACGTGTAATAGCCTTTGTTGTAGCCACCCTGGTTGTTTTGGATGTAACTGATCTCCTCAGTCTGCTGTCAACCTCCCCTTCTTGGACAGGAACAAATTCGTCTTCAGAGATGAAATGAACATGCTTCATAGTGGACTGAGCCTGTAGTAGCTTATCCAACTTTTCATTCAAGCCCTTCACTTCCTTTTTCAACTTATCATCAGACTCGACAGAGCTGCGGTTCGTGCGGTCGTACTCTTCGTTGTTGTTGCCATCTGATCGAGCTATGTTCTCCAAAAGCTGCCAGCCGTCCTCAACGTCTTGGTTCAGGAAGTCTCCGTTGCTCGCGGTATCGAGCATCTGCCTGTACTTCGGGAGAACACCTCTATACATAGTGCTGAGCAGGGACTCATTACTGAAACCGTGGTGTGGGCACTGACTCGTATAGCACTTGAAACGTTCCCAAGCCTCAGAAAACGTTTCACCGTTCTTCTGGTGGAAGCTCGAGATGTCGCTACGGAGCTTAGCTGTCCTTCCCGTGGAGAAAAACTTCGCAAGGAACGCCTTCTTGCAGTCGTTCCAGGTTGTGATAGAGTTGTGGGGCAAGTTCTTCTCACACTGGTGTGCCTTCTCCCCAAGTGATAGAGGGAAGAGGCGCAACTTGATGGCGTCCTCAGAAACACCATTAACCCGAGACAGGTTACAAAGCCGGTCGAACTAGTCGAGGTGGTCTATAGGATCTTCGCAGGGCAAGCCATGGAACATCTTATTTTGCACCAAGTTGATCATTCCGAGCTTGATCTCGAAATTGTTGTTCTGCACCGGTGGAGGAACAATCCCCTGCCTCTGCGTATGTGCGTTTGGAGCATCACCCGCTCCAATGGGTCTGACCGCTCGAGCGTCAGCCCCGCCATTATCCTGATGGTCATCCATGGCGTCTCTACACTGCACAGCTTCTGTCTGTTCTGCCTGATTCTCTGCTCTGACCCGTCCACGTAGGACCCTGTCAATACTGTTCCGGCGGTTGATGTTGTCAATCAAAGGAAACAAGCTGTCACTGCCCTGCGATCGAGTTCGCATGCAACCAGAAACTACCAACTCGATGTGGGACAGTCGAGTCTGTCACGTCGAGTTCGCACTGTATGGTACCTGAGAAACAGAGACAAAGAGAGAAGTAGAGAAATCAGTAAATGAGTAACCGAAACAGGAACTTGATCTTAAGTTTCCTGAAATCCTAAATGTAGCAAACAAACACCCAATCGGCAACGGCGCCAAATTGATAGTAGGATTTTACTAATAAATTATCCTATCTACACTATCATGTCGTTGCAGTGTAAAGAAGGAGTCAAATCCGAATTGGGTGTGATGCTATGCAATCAGGATGCAATCAAGGAAAGCTAAGTCAAGCCAATTGTTTAAATGGAACTGTAATCTATCAACTTGGAAACAGAACTTAAAATGCAAATAACATAATGAAATGCAATGGTACTTCACGGCGTCCAGACGCACACGTGATCAAGTGAACAAAGGTGAAATGCAAGATGATAAACTAAGAACCAGAAGCTAGAATGAACAAATGCTACAAGAAAAAAAGATAAAAGCTTAAAGAACAAAACTCAAGATCAAAATCAAATAAAGCAATGGGTGTTATTGACTAATGAATTTCCATGCTTAACACTAGGGTGTTCAACAAAACTCAAACAGAGCTAGTCCCTTGGCTGCGAACTCGACAGCAAGCTAATCCACTCTCGTGACATAAGATATCGAGTTGGTGTGTGTTCCAGACCCACTCTCATGGCGAAATCCACACTAACAAGCATTATGAATCAGTTCGCAAATGCTAAAGTGCAATAAAAAATGCTAGTATCCTAGGTATGATATGCAAATCTCTTGGAAAAGCTGGTTCAGGCATTTCATGAAACACCTTCTGGGTGCTGAAATGCCTAGCTTCAGATTCCAAATGATCAGGAAGGAATCAGCATTAAGAATACTAATCAAGAAGGGAAACTATCAATCAAGGCTTAAACACTCTAGGTAATCATGTGTCTTCACTAATCTAACCCATCCTTAAGATTTTAAGAAAACTACTCATAATTTGACTTCATGAAATCCGACCCAGAAAACTGTGAAACTAGCATCAAAAGATAGAGATTAAGAAGATGATCAAATTCAAAGAAGGAAGCAAGTGCAAATTGATTAAAACTAAGAAGGAATCTCAATTACAAGCTAAGAACATATAGAGGCGATTTTGTGTTTCTGAAAGCTAAAAAGTATAATAAAATTCGAGAGAGTGCAAAAGTGACATCACAGGGTTTTTATACTAAGTTGCAGAAAAAGGTAAAATAGGTCACGCGCGTGTGGACTCGACGTCCAACTCGACGTGTATGTGTGGAATTCGTCGAGTCCTTCTAAAGGTTGCACCTTTGGCTCCGACTCGACTACCAACTCGACGTGTATGTCTGGTTCACGTCGAGTTCGTGTAAAGGCGGCTCCTTTATTCCGGACTCGATGTGCAACTCGACGTGCATGTCTGGACCCCGTCGAGTGCGTATATGGACCCCGTCAAGTGCGCTGAGTTTTCTCCCAAGCAACAGGTTCTGGACTCCACTTCACCTCTCTGGTTCAGACACTAATCCTCCACCTTCAAAACACCCTGCAATGCTCCAAATATACCTGAAAACAACTCCAAAAGCGACGAAACATGCAATGCTAATGCAAATGCTATGAAGTGTGGTAAGTGGATACAAATGGAGATGAAACGTGACGAAGTGGTGTGATATGTATGCAAAAATGATGAATAAAGGATGCTGAAACAAGGCTAAATATGTGTACATCATGGAGTTGACTTTAGATTGTCCGGGTACCTTAGAAATCTTGCCAAATCAGTAGGTCGATCCACCCTCAGAGGTTCCGTTGGGCATTGTTCGGTGTCAATATTCGCCTTTGTGATCACAAGAGCTTTGGCATGCTAACGTAGGCTCCTAGTGTAGATCATAGTTTCTAACTTATTTTGACTCAATAAAAACAGAAGTTTTGAAAAAGGTTGATAAGAGAAATAGATATAAGATGAAGACAAGACATGAACAAACGCATTAGTACCGACAATCCCCCCAGACTTAACTTGCACCGTCCCGGTGAAAGCAAATCCGATTAAGGGAGGTAAAAGAAAAAGGTAATAAGGCGTTTGTGAATGAGAGGAAAGATGTAACCTGATATGGTATTAGAAACCGAAGAATGGTGTGATAGATGATATGTCCAGCTACTATGTTGCTCCATAATGTGGATTAGATCCCGGCTTAGATGGTCAAGTGCTGTTGCGCACCAGCAATGAGCTGTAAGGGCCGCCTGAGTGTAGGTGAAGTAGGATCATCATGTGGTAGAACAGCAAGTAGGCGTGGGATGTGATGTGGTATGGAATGAAAGTGTGGTGGGATGGTATGCAAATGAGGTGGGATGGTATGCAATGAGGTGGGATGGTATGCAAGTGAGGTGGGATGGTATGCAAGTGATGGGATGGTATGCAAATGAGGTGGGATGGTGGGTCGGCAAGAGGGGACATGGTCGATCGGGCGAGGCACCGGTCGATCATCTTGGTCGACCCGACCATGGTGAGTGATGCATTCTTCTTTCCTGAGGTTTCTTTCTGATTCTTTCATGCTGGATTCTCAAATTTCTGTATCCAAAACTTCAAAACAAAACTATTAAATGAAAACAAAGATTAAAAAGGGATAGAAAAGACCTTATGGGTTGCCTCCCATACAGCGCTTGTTTATGGTCTTTAGCTTGACCGTTTGGCTCTTCTAAGAAGAATTTGAAGGACATGGCCTGAGACAAAGCCTTTTTGTGCGTGTCCCATCACGTCCTTGTTGATGATCAGGTGGTTCATGAGGAGATATGAACCGAGAATGTTTGGTAGGAGTGAAAACGGGGACGGCATCATAGAAAACAGATTTGTTGACATTGGCAAGAGAGATGCGGCGGTTTGGCCAATCCATAATGGCTCCAGCAGTTGCCAAGAATGATCTTCCAAGTATAATAGGCATGTCACTTCCTCCTTTGATATTCATGATATGAAAATCCACCGGTATCTTTGTATCTCCAATTTCGATCAAGACATCATAAACAACACCTCTAGGTTGTGCAATGGTGAGATCAGCAAGTCCAATGCTGATTTGAGAAGGTTGTAGGCGTGTGATCCCAAGGAGTTTGGCAGTGTGTGTGGGCATCAGGTTTATGCATGAACCAGAATCACAAATGTAGCTATCAAAGTATCTTCCATTGATTGTGCAGGGTATGGTAAGCTGTCCTGGGTCTTCTACCTTGTAGAGGGCTCGGAAAGATGGTTGCTTCTTAGCTTTCTCAAATAGCTCCTGAATCTCTTATGGGGTCTCTTTGCATTTGTGGAAAAAGTTGGTGAGTGGGTGGTTCTTCCACGCCTCATGAAAGGTCATGCTTGCTGGTAGTGTTTGGACAAAGCGGTTGAACCCAGCTAGCTTCTCTCGGGAGATGGGGTTGCTGTACCACTTGGGAGGAGGTGTAGAGGCCGGAGATGGGGGTAGGGTTGCTTCATAAGATGACATAGAGAGGCGGGCTCGCCTAAAGAGTTGCTTAATCTCATCCTTGGTTTCTTTGCTACTAAAGAAAAACTCAACCAAATCATGGTTGTTCCAAGCTTCTTCAAAGGGGACATAGAATGGTATGGACTTCACCTTCTTGTTAAATTCCTTGAGCTTCTCTGGGCTTATCTTAGTAGGATCGATGGGATCATAATAGAATGAATCCTCTGGTTCATCCAGGATGGTTCTCTTTCTTGAAATGCCGGTGATTCTAGGAAGGGCGAGTGTGCGAGCTGGAGGTGGAGAGGATCGCGTATCAGGTTGCTGTGGACTGGTTTCACTTCCTCTAGAGCTTGCATTGCTATTAAAACTCTGTTTTTCTTCATCATCATCTTCATAGTCTTCCTCATACTCTTGATCTTCTTCTTCTTTTCTTACAAGATGTAATGAGTTTTCCTTGGAGATTTCTGTGATGACATTGCAAGGGAAAGGAGGTGGTTTGGGTGTGGGGCTTCTTTCTCTCTGGTTTTTAGAGAAAAGAGATCCTTCTACAGCTGACAGCCGGTTATAGATGATTCCAAGATGTTTGCAATTATCATCATTGAAGCTATGGGCATCAATGCTCTTGCTAAGTAGCTCATGGTGTTTTGCAGCAACTTCTAGCTTGACAAGGTTGAGTGATCGATCATGGTCTTCCTTGAGTTGCTTGATATCTTTGTCAAGCTTGATAACTTGGTTAAAAAGAACATCCATCTTTTCTCCAAGGGTGAGCTGAACATATTCGATCTTCTTCTCCATCTCTCTTGTACTTGTGACTTGATAGTCAAGGTACTCTTGTAGCATCTCTTCAAGCTTTGTTAGGTGTGGGCTGTGGGGTAATCCTTCTGTGGCTTGGGGCAGCTGCTCAATGTGCGGTGGAGGTTGGTGGTTTCTATAGGGCGGGTGGTAGGGTTTGAGTAGCGGCACATAGGGTTGTCCACGGGCAAACTTGTTGAGGAAAGCTTCCTTGTATCTTCTCCATGTCTTGAAATCATGTTGGGCAGAAAATCTAACCCACTCTTGAGCTCGGCCAGCTAGGGATGTTTGGAACAAGCTGATCTTCTTTGGGTTCTCTCCCAAACCATAGTAATCACAGAGATTTTCGAAATTCTCAACATGTTCTTGAGCACACTCCGATATGAAGTCATGGAAAGGATCTCTTACTACATACTTGATCAGGTCGCCATTGATGGACTCCGGTGGTAAAGAGGCATCATCTTCTTCTTCATAAGATTGGTTGTGATGAGGGTAAGTGTAACACCCCCGGTTCGGTCTATACATAGATTAAACCGAGAATGCTACGTCGGGTTGGCTAAGCAGGTTCAGGTCAAGTCGCGGAGGGGTTCCACAACACATGGCCCGATTCCACCCAGTTCCCGTACCTCAGTTTCTGTATTACTAAGGCTTTGCAACCCGTAAAACGGAAACTGAGTTGTGTTTGTTTGGACTAAAACAAATATCATCCAAACAAGCCATCTTTAACAAAAACATACTTTATTTCATCAAAGATGTAATTCACAAAAACATATATGTTCGATCGGCCGAGGCCTAGTGCCAAAAGAAGTAATTATACATACTTTATCACAAACCGGAGTTTTACAAAAGCCAAGGAAACCTACTCCAGCTCCTAACGTTCCACGCTACCTTGCCCGAATTGGACTACGGCTTACCTGCAAAACAAATAGTCGTCATGAGTAATCTAAGATTACTCAGTGAGTCCAGGACCCTCTATACATCACAGTATAAGTCCCAACCCCGACTATCCCCACAATCAAAGCACGCAAACATGTCAAGTAAATCAATCACACAATCAATCAACAAGAAAACGCGGAAGCTTTCACACACACCACACAACATCACACAACATCACACAACATCACACCGTGATCACACAACATAATAGTGTTCACCAAACTATTATGCATAGACACTACCACCAAAACTACGCGGTATGTCTATCATGCTGGACTTCCTCAACCGTGATATCAGCGACCAAGGAATGACACAGAAACCCAGACTAGATCATCACTGTGATATCAGCGACCAAGGAATCACACAGAAACCCTGACTAGATCATCACACCCGAGTTCCATCTCCCAGACAGTCACATCCCGTTGGGTTGCCGTTTCCATGGTTCACAACCCACACGAGTTCTGTCTCCCAGATGGTCACATCCCGGCTGCACCGTCGTGCAGAACTCAGCCATGGGCGCTACCCAAGTACTATCTCTGAGTCATCCTGCCGATCCATCCAAGAGGGTTTCTCAGTGAATGAACCGTCAGGGGTGAGGAGCATCACGAGCACCGCTAAGATCATTGGTTTCACCACACAATGATCTATTTACGCAACTAGAGACATAGATTCCACCACACTATGTCCTAGCAAACAACAGATCCATGGCTTTGGGCCATGATCTCACACACAACAGGTCCATAGCTTTCACCACGCTATGACCTCACACACACACAATAGATCCATGGTTCTCACCATGATCTTACACACAATAGATCCATAGCTTTCACCACGCTATGATCTAACACACTCAAACACAATAGATCCATAGCTTTCACCACGCTATGATCCAACATACTCAAACAATAGATCCATGGTTCTCACCATGATCTCACACAATAGATCCATAGCTTTCACCACGCTATGATCTAACACACAACATGCAACCAATCAAGAAAACAAACAAGTGTCTTCTTGCCCTTGGCCCTGCATGAAAACACGTTAGCTTACTCTTAAGCTACCGGAACTCACTTTCGTCGAAGATCAAGCCGAACTGCTTCACAGAACCGAGATCTCCTCACTGCACCCGAACTAGATCCAACACATAGTTTAGATCGGGTTCTAGGTAAGGTTTAGATAAAAAGGGTTAAGGGTTCTAAAGCTTACCGACCAAACCTCGCTATCGGAAGCTAACACAAGAGCTTTCACCACGCTCTTACCCTTACCGCTTGCCCAAACCTACTCTCACTAACTCACACGATCGAACCGCTCACCTAAACCACTCCTTTTTCACTTTTCTCTTTTCTCTAAGAACAACAAGTGATCAAATGGTTTTCTCATGGTGAGGGAGGGGAATTTATAGGCCATTAGGGGAGACAAGTGGTTACCGGAGGTCCAATGTCCGATCGACACCTCCGTGGACATATGGCGATGTTTCCTTCACATGCGGAGAAACATGCCTAAATCGGCGACACCTCGCCCTTGTCTAAGCACGAGCTGTCTTCTTGGTCGCCACCTAACACAGCTAGCTCCTCATGCACAAACTCACGTTGACACCTCAAGCAAATAGGCTTGAAGAGTCACTCTCCCATGCACATGAAACTTCCTTTATGTGACATGTGCCTCATTTAAGTTCCAACCAATCACAAGTCGGCATGTGTATTTCAGCACATGCTTGATCGAGTCTTATACTCACTCGATCCATCCCGCGGTCCGTCTGTCCCGCGCTTCAATCGTGCCGCGACCGCATCCCGCACTCCCGTTCGACAACTCGACCGAGTGCTTCCCGCGATCGTCCCGCGGCCATTCTCGTTTTCCCGCGGCCAACCGTAAATGTTGTCCGTTCCATGACCGTTTCTCGCCTTGGTCACGTCCTGGACGCACGCTTAATAGTCGACCCGCATATCACGCTCGATAGTACGGCGATCGTTCTCGGTTACACGACGATCGGACCCGGCAGTCCGCTATCGTCCGTGATCCCTCTTTTCGACATAACTCGAGTTGTACTCGGTCAAATCCACTTCTGTTTCGACCGTTCCTCCTCTTTTTCATCTCTCCTCTCCTCCCAGAAGGAATATCCACATTCCTTCTTACTCCACTTCACGGTTATTACAGTAAGAGCTTTGGTTATACTTGGATTTGAAAGGTGGGTTCCTGCTGAACCTCTTCAAGAAAGCTTCTCTGCAGTCTAACCAAGTGTTGATCTGAAAAGGGGGAGAGTATTGCGCCCACTCAAGAGCTCTCCCAGCTAAGGACATGCTGAACAGCATTAGTTTCTTCTCAAAATCGAAAACTCCATAAGAATCACAAAGACCTTCAAAGTGATCAATGTGTTCTAGTGCATGCTCATTGTAGAGATCATGGAATTTGTCTCTATTCACAAACTCAATCAGCTCCGGGTCTATTTCTTCTTCTGGTGAGGCTAGAAGGTGTTCTTCTCTTTCATAGTAGGCTTGGCTAGACATCTTTAGTTCGGCCGCATTAGGGTAGGGACATCTCCAGTTCGGCCGCATTAGGGTAGGGAGAAGGTTCTTCTTGGTGTTCAAGGGTGCTAGTCCGGGAGGACTACTGCGAGAATCCCATGAAGGTGAAATAGCTGGAGGGTTCGACATCCTCTTCTCTGTTGGACTGTCTCTAGGAGGAGATATGTGGCGTATAGGAATCGCCCTTATAGGATTAGGACTTCTCAAATCCTCTTCCTTCTAGGAGAAAGACTTAAAACCTGAAAAACCAAAAACAAAAAAGGAAAAACAAAATTAAATAACTTAAAACAGGAAAAACCTAGACTAGATCTCTTTCAAGAACTTGTAGGCACGATTTTTGGTCCCCGGCAACGGCGCCAAAAAGCTTGATGGGGATTAAACTTTTCCCAATTTCTACCCCTTTTCTGCAAGTGCACAGATCGAGAGTAGCAACGGGTATATCGAACACAAGGACCAGTTAGTGCACTACAAGGTATGAGATTGAGATTTAGCTAGGAAAGCAATATGAGTTTGGTTGTTGTCACGTTGAAAGCAAGTAAAGAGACCAAGTAAACAAAGCAAATAAAGTTGTAAATCTATGGATGGAAAGCGCTAAGCAATAGGATAATCTCGGGATGAGTGATTCAAGCAAGCAAGTTCGATTTGTTAGGGATTTAAAAATGTGTACCACCTAGAACTCAAGACACTAATTTAGATCTTTCCACTTTCGTGGCTCCGAGCCCTATGTTGATCTATCTAATCGCTAAACTTTTGGTATGTCCTTAGATAATCAAACAAGCATTAATTCGATTAAGTCTCAATTGTTCACAACCTCTAGTAAATCAACTTTCGCAGTCTAAGAGAGATTGCCCACCGAATACTAGTTCAGGCGAATGATTCATCACTTTCGTGGCTCAAATCTACCTAGGATCATATGTTGATTGGCCAGATCAACACCAAGCAATGAACACAAGCAAAGGTGAAGAGTTTATGTAAACCTTAATTCTAGATATCGATTATCAAGCAAGCATGAACACTATCCTTTGATTTCCTATCACTTAACAAGGTAACTACTCAGACATAGAGAAGGAAATCGAATTCATGTTCAAAAGAACAGAGATCCGAGATCCTCTCTCGAAGGAGACAATGAAAGAAAGCAAAAACTATAAGAACTTTTATTGAAAATAATATTTTGTATCTCTATGTGTGGCTCTCTCTTTTACAAGGCTAAAAAGATGTATTTATAATGCTTCAGAACTTGAAGGGCGGCTTGACCTAGGTCTTGGTCGAAATATAAGAGGCGGTGTAAGTTTGGGCTTGAAAACGTGCAAAACGGGCTTCAGAAACAAGCCGGGTCGAGCGGGATACGTCGTGGTCGAGCGGGGCGGTCGACCGGTCGGTCGGGCTGGTGCTCGGGTCGGGCTGGTGCTCGGGTCGAGCTGGCGGTCGAACGGTCGCACGGGATAGCGGTCGGGCGCGCACATGATGGTGAAAAGAGGTCGGGTCGGACGAGGGCCATGGAGTCCCTGTCCGACCGGCTCGGTCGACCGGATGGTCGTAGTCTTGAAGGAAGGTCGGATCGGACGGGAGCCTTGGAATCCCTGTCCGACCGGCTCAGTCGAGCGGTTTCTTTGTGCAATGAAGGACGGTCGGGTCGGACGGGAGCCTTGGAGTCCCTGTCCGACCGGCTCGGTCGAGCGGCCTTGTTGATGTCCGGTTTTCGGCTCTTTTGACACTCTTCACTAGAACGATCATATCTCCCATTCTACGTGGCCAAATTGCATGATTCCAGTTGCGTTGGAAATCTAACTCATGTAGGCATCGCGGCAAACTGGTTTTGGTGAGATCCATTGAGTAGAATTTTTTTGGGGCTCTTTCAAAGTTAATGATAGTGCATGAAGCTGCTTTGAGGACCTTTTCCTTTGTTTTGCTCCAAATTGCATCTTTTGACCTGAAATGACTTTTGGCACTATATATGCATAAAGACTACCTTTTAAAGCAAAAAGCCACAGTAAAACCATGCATAAAGTATATAAAAACGATGTAAAAAGGGTGTAAAATAGAGGTATATCAGACTACTCGAAGACATTTTGGCTCGGAAAACTTGAAGATTGGCCGGAAAGTTCAAAGATGTGACGTGAAATGATTCACTCCATCGACGCAAACAAATAACATTGGCAAATCTTAAGAACAGGAAAGAAAAAGCTAGAGAGAAGGAGAGAAATCTACCTTTTGCTCGATTTGGAGAGAGAAGCGAAATGAAGAAAGTGAACCCCGGGTCACATATTTATACAAGTTTTGGCACGTGGGCGCGTCGGTTCGGGAAGACGAAACGGCGTGACCAAATTCCCGCCCGATTTCTAGGGTTTCCATCGAAACCAGCGGGCCCAGAAACGCTTCAGATTCTGCGCCCGATAAATGCAGAAACTCTTCGACGTCGTTTAGAAGAAAAGTTACGAGAACGAGCAAAGTGTACCTCAGTAGACAATCTCCAAGGCAAATTATGACGAGCCAAATTCTTGAAGAAGGCGAACCGAACGTGTCGACGGCTCAGTTCAATTGACAACGCTTTTCCTTTTTAACTTATGGCTCGCCACTCTTACTCCTAAGACTAGCGAGCTGGGGGCTAAATGTTGGGGTCGGATTTCATCCCATGGTATTGTCATTTGAACTGAGCGAATTAAATGAAAAGCCGAGCACAATCGCACCAAACCAGGCCGAACCGGCGACTAAACCAGAAAACCAGGAAGACAGCTCTCGATGGGCCGAACCGACATCCAACGAAGCGATCCGAACCGAGGCCCATCGAAGAAGGCCCATGTTTAGGGTTTGCCTAAACATTAGTCGGCGCGAACGAAAATGGAAAGAATCATTATGGAAAATTTACTTAAAACTTGTAATGTCGTTTCCTATTCTCTTATAAATAGGAACCGATATCGATTGTTTTCGGGATCACTTTTTACTCCTAACAAAGGCATACGCCGCAAACTCTGTAGCTCGCATAACAGTTATCAATAAACCATCTTTGGCTCATCCTCTTTGTGTTTTACCCATAGAATTCCTCGGCTCTCCCTAAAATACACTAAACACTATTGTGAAGGTTTCGGCTCGCACAACTATGAAGATGAGGAAGAAGAGAAGCAAAGTCTGAACAGTAATGCAAGCTCTAGAGGGAGTGAAACTAGTCCACAACAGCTTGACCCACGATTTTCCCCACCTCCAGCCCACGCACTCGCCCAACCTAGAATCACTGGCATTCAAAGAAAGAGAACCATCCCGGACGAACCTGAGGATTCATTCCAATATGATCCCATAGACCCTACTAAGATAATCCCAAAGAAGCTCAAGGAGTTTAACAAGAAGGTGAAATCCATACCATTCTATGTCCCTTTTGAAGAAGCTTGGAACAACCATGATTTGGTTGAGTTTTTCTTTAGTAGCAAAGAAACCAAGGATGAGATAAAACAACTCTTTAGGCGTGCCCGCCTCTCTATGTCATCTTATGCAGAAAACCTACCCCCATCCCCGCCCCCTACACCTCCTCCCAAGTGGTACATCAACCCCATCTCCAGAGAGAAGCTAGCTGAATTCAACCGCTTTGTCCAAACACTGCCGATAAGCATGTCTTTCCATGATGCTTGGAGGAACCACCCGCTTACCAACTTCTTCCACAACTGCAAAGAAACCCCATAAGAGATCCAGGAGCTCTATGAAAAAGCCAAGAAGCAACCTTCATTCAGAACCCTCTACAAGATCGAAGACCCAAGACAATTTTCTATACCTTGCACCATTGGTGGAAAGTACTTCGATGGAACCATCTGTGATTCCGGCTCATGCATCAACCTTATGCCAACCTCCACTGCAAAAATTCTTGGATCACACGCCTACAACCTTCCCAAATCAGCATTGGACTTGCTGACCTCACCATTGCACAACCTAGAGGTGTTGTTTATGATGTATTGATCAAACTTGGAGACACAAAGATACCGGTAGATTTTCATATAATGAACATCAAAGGAGGAAGTGCCATGCCCATCATACTTGGAAGATCATTCTTGGTCACTGCTGGAGCCATCATGGACTGGCCAAACCGCCGCATATCCCTTGCCAATGTCAACAAATCTGTCTTCTATGATGCCATACCCCTTTTCACATCCACCAAGCATTCACGGTTCATATCTCCTCATGGACGCCCAAAAGAACCACCTGATCATTCCCAAGGACGTGACGGGACAAGTTCAAAAAGACTTTGTCTCAGGACATGTCCTTCCACTTCTTCTTAGAAGAGCAAAACGGTCAAGCTAAAGACCATAAACAAGCGCTGTATGGGAGGCAACCCATAAGGTCTTTTCTATCCCTTTTTAATCTATTGTTTTCATTTAATAGTTTTGTTTTGAAGTTTTGGATACAGAGATTTGAGAATCCAACATGAAAAATCTGAAAGAAAGAGAAAGAATCCTCAAGGAAGAAGAACGTAGCACTTGCCATGGCCGGGCCGACCCTGACGATCGACCGGTGTACTTCCCCGATCGACCGTGTCCCCTCGAGCCGACCCGCCCACCCCACATCATTCCACCTCACCTGCATACCATCCCACCTCAACTGCATACCATCCCACATCCATCCCACATCATTCCACCTCACCTGCATACCATCCCACCTCACTTGCATCCATCCCATATTCATACCACCACACTTGCATCCCATCCCACTCATCCCATCCCACTTATCTGATATACCTCCATTTTGTACCCTTTTTATATGGTTTTACTATGCTTTTTATAAGGTTTTTAAAGGCTTTTTGATCTAAAAATGTAGTTTTTGTGGATTTATAGTACTAAGAGTCTAAACCGGTCGAAAGATGCATTTTGGAGCAAAACCACAGGATTTGGAATTTACGCCGCTCCGCGACACAGCATCAACTTTGGAAGAGCCCCAAAAACATTATACTAAATGGATTTCACCAAAACCAGTTTTCCGCGATGCCTACATGTGTTAACTTTCCAACGCAATTGGAATCATGCAATTTGGACGTGTAGAATGGAAGATATGATCATTTTAGTGAAGAGTGTCAGATCAGCCGAAAACCGGACGTCTACACCAGCCAGTCGACCGAGCCGGTCGGACAGGGATTCCAAGGCTCCCGTCCGACCCGACCGTCCTCCATTGCACAATGATACCGGTCGACCGAGCCGGTCGGACAGGGACTCCAAGGCTGCCATCCGACCCGACCTTCCTTCAAGACGACGACCGAGCCGGTCCATGGCCCTCGTCCGACCCGACCTCTTTTCACCATCCCGTGCACGCTCGACCGCCCAGCTCGACCCGACCACCATCCCGACCGACCGATCGACCGCCCCGCTCGACCGCCGCCTTTCCCGCTCGACCCGCCTAAGCCGACTAAGGCCCGTTTTGCGCGTTTTCACGATTTACTCGGCCCGTTTACCTAATCTCGACCCTTGGAAGACCTAGCACTATAAATACACCTTTTTAGCCTCTTTAGAAAGAAGAGAACGGCAGAGCCGCATTGTATTACAGTTTTTATAGATATACTTTTGTTCTAGAGATTTCAAGGAGAGGATCTCTCCTCCTCACTACAATTTGGAGAAGATTTCTGAACCTTTATCTATTATCATGCTTTCTCCATCTCTTTGTGTTGTTACTTTGATCATGTCTGAGTAATTCACTTCTTAGGTTGCTAGGGTTACTAATTCAATGAGTTGTTTGCTTGATCTATGAATTCGACGAACTGTTAGGGATATCATTAGAGTCTTTGTCTCGTTTTGTTCACTTATTAATGCTGATTGCTTTACCGCGCATCTAGCAATCCGATCCTAGGTTGATTTGAGCCACGTAAGTGCTGTATCATTCGCCGGACCTATTCTTTGACAAGCTAGGTTTCTTAGACTGCGGAAGTTGATTTACCAAGCCTAGTGAACTGTATCCGAACCTGATCGATTTAATGCTTGATTAACTATCTAAGGACATACCGAAAGTTTAGCGATTAGATAAGTTATCATAGGAGTCGGAGCCACGGAAGTGGAAAGACTTATTTTCGTGTTTTGTGTTCTAGACGGATCTATCATCCCATCATCCCTAAATTGATTTACATCTATCATCGAACTGATCATTGCTTGCTTCTCTGCGAATTAACCCCTAGAGACCTAACGCCTTTCCTTCATTTCTTTACAACCTCGATTTCTTAGCCTTAGTATTTAGTTATTAGATCACTAACCAATCATCCTTTATCTTATTCTAGCTTGATCCGAACTCCATAGATTTAAAGTGTATTCATTTTAGCCAGTCCTTGTGTTCGATAACCCGTACTTCTGCGATCTGTGCACTTGCAGGATTTAAAAAGTCGGTAAAACCTGACCACACATCAAGTTTTTGGCGCCGTTGCCGGGGACTGCAGCAGTACCTTTGAATCTCGATTAGATCTAGTCTATGATTTTATTGTTTTCTTGCATTTTCATTCTTTTTGCTTTTGGTTTTTCTAGTTTATCTTACTTTTCATTTGTTTTCTTCTTTTGTTTTTCAGGTGCATGACTAGACAGTCTAATAGGGACAATCTAGTTGAACCAGTTGCTAAAATCGACCGACTTGAAAAGACACTTAGAAGACAAAGAGCTCAAGAGATGGCCCAAGCCGTTCATGATGCAACATTAGCTAGAGCTGTAGCTGAAGGGAGAGATCCACCTCCACCTTTAGCGCCACAACCTCCTGCTGGGGAAGTTGATGCACAACCTCACGCTAACAACCCAACCATTGGAGACTATGACTCCGCTGTATGGGAGGCAACCCATAAGGTCTTTTCTATCCCTTTTTAATCTATTGTTTTCATTTAATAGTTTTGTTTTGAAGTTTTGGATACAGAGATTTGAGAATCCAACATGAAAAATCTGAAAGAAAGAGAAAGAATCCTCAAGGAAGAAGAACGTAGCACTTGCCATGGCCGGGCCGACCCTGACGATCGACCGGTGTACTTCCCCGATCGACCGTGTCCCCTCGAGCCGACCCGCCCACCCCACATCATTCCACCTCACCTGCATACCATCCCACCTCAACTGCATACCATCCCACATCCATCCCACATCATTCCACCTCACCTGCATACCATCCCACCTCACTTGCATCCATCCCATATTCATACCACCACACTTGCATCCCATCCCACTCATCCCATCCCACTTATCTGATATACCTCCATTTTGTACCCTTTTTATATGGTTTTACTATGCTTTTTATAAGGTTTTTAAAGGCTTTTTGATCTAAAAATGTAGTTTTTGTGGATTTATAGTACTAAGAGTCTAAACCGGTCGAAAGATGCATTTTGGAGCAAAACCACAGGATTTGGAATTTACGCCGCTCCGCGACACAGCATCAACTTTGGAAGAGCCCCAAAAACATTATACTAAATGGATTTCACCAAAACCAGTTTTCCGCGATGCCTACATGTGTTAACTTTCCAACGCAATTGGAATCATGCAATTTGGACGTGTAGAATGGAAGATATGATCATTTTAGTGAAGAGTGTCAGATCAGCCGAAAACCGGACGTCTACACCAGCCAGTCGACCGAGCCGGTCGGACAGGGACTCCAAGGCTCCCGTCCGACCCGACCGTCCTCCATTGCACAATGATACCGGTCGACCGAGCCGGTCGGACAGGGACTCCAAGGCTGCCATCCGACCCGACCTTCCTTCAAGACGACGACCGAGCCGGTCCATGGCCCTCGTCCGACCCGACCTCTTTTCACCATCCCGTGCACGCTCGACCGCCCAGCTCGACCCGACCACCATCCCGACCGACCGATCGACCGCCCCGCTCGACCGCCGCCTTTCCCGCTCGACCCGCCTAAGCCGACTAAGGCCCGTTTTGCGCGTTTTCACGATTTACTCGGCCCGTTTACCTAATCTCGACCCCTGGAAGACCTAGCACTATAAATACACCTTTTTAGCCTCTTTAGAAAGAAGAGAACGGCAGAGCCGCATTGTATTACAGTTTTTATAGATATACTTTTGTTCTAGAGATTTCAAGGAGAGGATCTCTCCTCCTCACTACAATTTGGAGAAGATTTCTGAACCTTTATCTATTATCATGCTTTCTCCATCTCTTTGTGTTGTTACTTTGATCATGTCTGAGTAATTCACTTCTTAGGTTGCTAGGGTTACTAATTCAATGAGTTGTTTGCTTGATCTATGAATTCGACGAACTGTTAGGGATATCATTAGAGTCTTTGTCTCGTTTTGTTCACTTATTAATGCTGATTGCTTTACC
This sequence comes from Erythrophleum ivorense, assembly GCA_026724425.1. NCBI lineage: Eukaryota > Viridiplantae > Streptophyta > Magnoliopsida > Fabales > Fabaceae > Erythrophleum > Erythrophleum ivorense. The sequence goes on along the minus strand of JAIUCV010000066.1, from coordinate 6,907,525 downwards.
GCGCATCTAGCAATCCGATCCTAGGTTGATTTGAGCCACGTAAGTGCTGTATCATTCGCCGGACCTATTCTTTGACAAGCTAGGTTTCTTAGACTGCGGAAGTTGATTTACCAAGCCTAGTGAACTGTATCCGAACCTGATCGATTTAATGCTTGATTAACTATCTAAGGACATACCGAAAGTTTAGCGATTAGATAAGTTATCATAGGAGTCGGAGCCACGGAAGTGGAAAGACTTATTTTCGTGTTTTGTGTTCTAGACGGATCTATCATCCCATCATCCCTAAATTGATTTACATCTATCATCGAACTGATCATTGCTTGCTTCTCTGCAAATTAACCCCTAGAGACCTAACGCCTTTCCTTCATTGCTTTACAACCTCGATTTCTTAGCCATAGTATTTAGTTATTAGATCACTAACCAATCATCCTTTATCTTATTCTAGCTTGATCCGAACTCCATAGATTTAAAGTGTATTCATTTTAGCCAGTCCTTGTGTTCGATAACCCGTACTTCTGCGATCTGTGCACTTGCAGGATTTAAAAAGTCGGTAAAACCTGACCACACATCAAGTTTTTGGCGCCGTTGCCGGGGACTGCAGCAGTACCTTTGAATCTCGATTAGGATCTAGTCTATGATTTTATTGTTTTCTTGCATTTTCATTCTTTTTGCTTTTGGTTTTTCTAGTTTATCTTACTTTTCATTTGTTTTCTTCTTTTGTTTTTCAGGTGCATGACTAGACAGTCTAATAGGGACAATCTAGTTGAACCAGTTGCTAAAATCGACCGACTTGAAAAGACACTTAGAAGACAAAGAGCTCAAGAGATGGCCCAAGCCGTTCATGATGCAGCATTAGCTAGAGCTATAGCTGAAGGGAGAGATCCACCTCCACCTTTAGCGCCACAACCTCCTGCTGGGGAAGTTGATGCACAACCTCAAGCTAACAACCCAACCATTGGAGACTATGACTCCGCTGATGCTTTCTTTACAGATCGAAATCCGATCCACCCACCTCCACCTCAGAGGAATGACTATGAGATCAAGCCTCAAATCATAGCATTGGTTAAGCAAAACCAGTTTCATGGCCTACCAGCTGAGCACCCGCTTGATCACTTAGATAACTTTGAAGAGATTTGCAGCACCACCCGAGCCAATGGAGTCTCAGCCGACTACTTAAAGTGCAAACTTTTCTCATTTTCTCTTGGCGACAAAGCCCTTAGATGGTTAAAGTCTCTTCCGGCCCATTCGATCACCACTTGGGACGAGTACAAGGCAGCATTCATCAACCATTTCTACACTAAGCAAAGATCAATTTATGTTAGAAACAAGATCTCTGGATTTCACCAAGGAGCAACCGAATCATTCTATGAGGCATTGGATCGATTCAAGGAGTACATTAGGGACTGCCCTAACCACGGTTTCAAGGATGGGAACCTTTGGAACATCTTCTATCGTGGCATAGACCACAAGTATAAGCTATCCTTGGATACTGCAAGCAATGGAAATTTTATGACAAAGACTGTTGAGGAAGCCAAAGTCTTGATTGAGAACCTTGCAACAAGTGATTGCAACAACTGCCCCGATTATGATAGATCAAACCGCTCCACCAACACACCCCCTGATGCTACTCAGATGGCTGAACTGAAGAATATGATGGCTCAAGTTCTAAAAGGACAGCAAAGACACATACATGCAGTTGAGGGCATAAATGATGTCAATGATGATCCTACAAGGGAATGCATGGGAGATTTCTCCAATGATCATTTTGAGGAAGAAGTTAACTACATTGGTAACTATGGAAACAGGGGATACAATCCCAACTACCGGTCCAACCCAAACCTTTCTTACCGCAGCACCAATGTGGAGAACCCACAAGACCAAATCTATCCCTCAAGATTCCAGCAGCAGAGACCACCTTTTCAACCCTATGGAGATCGTTTCCAGCAGCAAGGAAACCAGTTTCAACCTAGGCCGAACCATGACCAAAGAGCACCATACCCACCAAAGGAACCATATGGTTTACCCTCCAGCCAACCTCCTTTAGCCCAGCCAAACAACAAGTTCGAGGGAATGTTTCAACAAATCATGGACGGTCAAAAGAGGAACAACAAGGAGATGAATGAGAAGATGGACACTTTGTTCAATGACCTCCATGCCAAATATGATGCCATTGCCGCTCATGTCAAGAAATTGGAAGTACAAGCCGCTCAAACCGCAGAAGCAGTTAAAAAACAAGAGATGGAGTCCAATAAATCTTTTTGCAACTCCGTTACAATAGAAAAGAAGTTTGAGGATTCTATTCCCAAATGGAAGCTCTCCCCACCTAAGTATGATTGTATGACCTGGCCTGAAGAAATCTATCCCGAGAAAGAATCCAACCGTGCAAGGAAAAGACGCCTTTTCCTCAAGATCATCCCAAAGGCGGATAACTCTGGGAAGTTTGTAGTTCCATGTTCTATTAATGAAGTTAACCTCACCGATTCTCTTTGTGACACAGGAGCTAATGTCAACATCATGTCAAAGAAGATTGCAGACGAGATAGGCCTTACCAACATCCAACCTTCATCCATCTCTATCAACTATGCCGATTCATTCTCGCAAACACCTTACGGTTTCATCCCGGACGTGATATTACGACTTGGGAACTGTTCTATTCCTACCAACTTTCAAATAGTGGAGATGAGAGAAAGTAGCCCTAGACCCATCATCCTTGGCACCCCTTTTCTATCAACCGTTGGAGCCATTTTCGATTTTCCCAACCGGAGGATCTCATTCAACAAGGTGAATAAAGAGATGTTTTTCCCCATGTGTTCAACAAAGAACCCATCAGTTGATATGGTGCAAGATAATAAGATTATCCCCAAACCTCCAGAAGAAGAGAAAATCCTGTCCAGCTTGCCCAGCAAAAACCTTGCCTACCAGCCCAAGCAACTTGCCCCGGCAGCAAGAAGTAAGACTACGGCATCCTACCAGCCCAAGCAACTTGCCCCGGCAGCAAGAAGTAAGACTATGGCATCACCTAAACATCCACCAAAAGGACCGATCAAGAAGGTTAAGCAAACTAAAGGATTTGCAAAAGTTAGTATTCTCCTCCAGGAAAAGCTGAATGATGAAATTTTGGAAGGATTCAAGGAAAAGTTTGCTAACACTATGAAACTTTTTCCTATGGCTGAAGTGCCCCGGGACAAGCATGGAAAGATTGTCTATCCCTCCGTGAATCATTCCCCTGATATAAATCCCAAGAAGAAAGATCTTGATGGACAAAAAGTTCCATTGATCACTACCCTCTCTTAAATCCTAAAGAGCATTACGGTCAAGCTAAAGACCTTAAACAAGCGCTGTATGGGAGGCAACCCATAAGGTAACACCTTTAAATTTCAGTTTTTAGTTATAGTTTTACTTTGTTTTCTTTGTTTTCTTTTAGCAGTATAGGATAGAATGGATATCACAATGGTGCAAGAGGAAAATAGAAGTGGAGCCGCCAAGCCGTTTGGGTCGACCAAACACGTTCGGGCAGGGACTCCAAGAGGTTCGGTCGACCGGTCGACCAAAACACTCCGGGTCGACCAAACCAATCGACCAAACACCAAACCATCCACCCAAAATCAAGATAAGCTTCTCCTTCCCACTTAAATTGAACCGGTTTTAACCAAAACAAACCGATTTTTCTAAACCAAAATCGATTTTAAGAAGGATTTAAAGAGATTTTTGAGATTGAAAACACCACTTTTCATTCTCTTCTCCAAAGAAAAGCTTTTTGAAAACCCTAGCCTCCATTGAAAGACCTTCATAAAAAATTTCTTTAAAACTTTGGTATTTCTTCAATTGGATTTCGATTTTAGCTCTCCCAATCCCCAATCTCTTTTTCCAACACAATGTATGATCTCTAAAACCCAATATCTATGATTTTACACAATCCAAACATATGAGAGAGTTTCTTGACTAAGCTTTTGTTTAGACTCGAAATTTTTGCTCCTAATAGACTTGTCTTAAGCTTATTTATGTGAAATCAATGTGGTTTAGAGAATATAACAAAACTTATTTTGGGGTATTCAAAACCTTTGATTCAATGATGAAATTAGGGTATTAATTGCTTAAACACCTAGAATATCTTTAGGATTTGTGATTTATAACTTTATTATAGCATGATTAGCTTGTGAATTTCGAAATTTTGAGTTATATCATAGCATGAACAGTAAATCCGAAAATAGCTAGGATTTTAAACCTTGAAAAGATGATTGTTCACTTGATTGGTTTTATGAGGCTTGATTTGAGTTGACATTATACTTACCCCCTACTCTTCCAACAAACTTTAAGGACACAAACTCATGTCTCTTGGTGAGAATTTGTTTTTGTAGGTACCATGGCAAGAACAAAGCTAACTGAGGCATTAAGGAAGAAGGATGTCGCTTTCGAGCCACCAAGGAAACAAATCAAGCTAAATGCAAACCAAAGCCTCACTGAACGAGCAACCACATCGAAATCAGCACTCAAAACCAACAAAAAAGGCAAGGAGATCGAGGAGCATTCAAGTGATTCCGATAATCAACCCCTTGTCAAGTTTATCAACCAACCTATTCAATGCAATGGAGAGTATGGAACGGCAATGGAAAGAGTCATCATTGAACCGTGTGTGACAATGGATAATCACACTCTTGATCTCCTCAACATCAGGAGTGATGTCATATGGTACCTAAAGAAGCTCGGAATGAGCAAGTTTTTCAAGATAGATTGCAAGGAATACACTGAACTTACAAGAGACTTCCTTTCCACCGTCACTCTAGCCTTTCCCAACAACAATGATGACCAGCCAGCCGGCAATGGGATACTTTTCTTCAAGATTGGTGATCAAAGTGGTCGGGTATCCATCGCCACCATTTGCAAGCTCTTTGGTTTCGCCAATGAGACCTCTCATGACTTCAAGGAGAACCACCTCACTCGTGATAATGATTTCTCCAACTGGACCCACTTCGCTGATGAACCGTTCTTCGCTTCCCGATCAAAGGTTTCACGAATCTCTCATCCGGCAATCCGCTATGTGCACCGCCTCATCACCACCACTCTACAGTGCAAACCGGAAACCAGCAAAGTCACAGCAGACGAGTTCTACATCCTGACAACGCCCTTCTTCCGCTACAAATACAATGCCAACCTTGGCCTTTTGTTTGCAAAAACACTTGTCAATGTGAAGCTTTTGGCACGGCACACCGACAACAAGAAGGTTGTTGTGCGTTTTGGGCGACTTATCACAGCAATTGTCAACCATTGCAAGATTGACATCTCACATTACCGGCCCAGTAACAACACCGCTCCTTTCGACCTCACAGCCCTTCAACATATTCGTTTCCTAAATGGCTGGACCAAGAACCCAACCCAGTTTTGCTATGTATGCCCCATTGGAACATCTGACACCGCGCTTGTGCAACTGCCTTGTGACGACCTCCCACTCCTCAGCTCCGGTGCTCTTACATTCTCACCACCACCAGAGAAGTACTTCATTGAAACCCCTGAATCACCGCGCTACCAGATGAATACCTACTATCTCACGCAGAGGACCATCAGGGCAAGGCGCCCCATTCGGAACATCAACGTCATGACAACCAGGCTTTAGACCGCCTTGGCCATCTGGAGAGAACTGTCCAGTGCCAATCCCACTTCATCTCGCGCCTCATCCGTGTTGTTCGCCACATCGCTCCCGATCACCTTTTCCGCCCTTCCACATCAACCCATGAGCCAGACCTTGGAGAGTTCTCACTCACCTCTACACTTGGCTCTGATGAAGACTCTACCGACGAGGAGGAGAGCGCGACCAGCCCTTACACCTCTACCTAGGCACCCACACTTCACTCGGTATCCGGTGCAATGGACACCTAACTCCATTTTCTATCCTTATCTTATTTTAATGAATTTCTTTTTATTTTTCTTTATTGAGTCTGTTTCCTCTCACCCTTAATTTGATTTGCTTTCACCGGGACGGTGCAAGTTAAGTCTGGGGGGAGTTTTATCCTTTACTAATGTATTCTTTTTCTTTTCTTATATTTTTATGTCCTTTTCTTATGTTTTCATGTTTTATTGAGTCAAAACCTTAGTTGGAAATTATAATTTATCTCTATGATTCTCCGGTGTTGTGCTAACAATCTATGACCGTAGAGCGGACATCAGTTGCAGACATAAGCCTAACAGAACCTCTAACGGTGGATCGACCTACTGACTTGGCAACATCTCTAAGGTACCCGGACAATCTAACGTTAACTCCACCCTAATCAATCTAGTTTTTCTTGCCAAGGGACTTGGCATACATATGAGTCGTTCCTCACTTGATCTCAAAAGGGTGTGTCCAATACAAAGAGCAGTTCTCCTCTCTCTCAGAAAAATGAAAATCAAAAGCTTTTAAGCACAAGGAAAACGTGTAAGCAAGAGGAATGCATACGTCTGCACCTTCTTGTCTTATGGAGACCTACCAAAAACAAGGAAAAAGCAAAAGCATATCTGATATATCCATATTTTACATGTTTTTACTATGGTTTTTAATATCTTTTATAACATAAATAATAGGGTTTTTGTGTCCAAGAGGTAGTTTTCTTGTATATTGTGGTTTTGAGGTACCAACAGGTCAAAATGGCAAAAAGGAGGCAAAATGGAGCAAAAGAAATTCAAACAATGATCCATACAAGTTTCCAAGTCAAGAGCTTCAATAAAACTCCAAAAGTCCAAATTCCGCATTCGGACAGAATCGAAGCATCCGAAAGATGACCGCGGCAAAGGGGCTTTCCGACGTCCAAATCATGAGATCTTTATATGGAAAGATAGATAAATGAGTCATGCGTCGAAGTGAAGTGGAATTGGGCCATTTGGAGTAGTAATTTTGCCTAGGAGATTTTTCTCCCAAGACATGTCCTTCTGGCGAGTAAGTGAAGCCCATGGAGCTTGGATGAGCGAAATTGACCGGAATCACTTCGGGCCAAGCCTAAACTTCATCAGGACTCAAGCCCACATCCTTACACGCGATTTGGAGGCGGCGGCCGCGCCTCTCTCAAGACTTGGTGAGCAAGCTCAAAGGAGAAGAAGAAAAGGAAACTTTCCTCCTCTCGCCCACGCATTAACTCAGCCGACCTAGCCTCCTCTCACCTATATATACTTGCTTTTAGCCTCTTGTATGAATCATCCTACAATTCCTTGAATCTCTTAATAAATTTCGGAGCCACTTAGGTGGTCTCCTCTCTTCCCTTTTCTTTTCTTCCCATTGTAAATATTTACATGTTTCTTTAAGTTTTGCATACATCTATGAGTAGAGGTTTCTCTCCATGAAGGAGCCACGGTTTGATCTCTATCCCTCCGCCTCCTTTCAGTGGAATCATGAGACTCCTTCTATCTCTTAGATCTATTGTTGAATTATGGATCCTTCAATGAGGACATGACATGATTGCCTTCGCTATTTGGTTGTTAAATAAAGGGGAAACCTTGTGGTTCTCCATCTTTATTTAAACCTAATGCTTGTTGCTAGAGATGATCAACTAGCGACTTGATCTAAGGTTGATATACTCTCCATAAGCTTGTTATATCTCCGGATCTAATATTCGATGGGCAAATCGTTTTAGGCTATGAAAGTAGACCTAAGAAGTTTTGTGAACAATCATTACCTAACCGTAATGCATGTCTCACTCTACAATGACCATGCGAAAGCTGAGCCCAATGGTTTAAGAGACATAGGGGATTGGAGCCACGAAAGTGGGAAAATCCTTCATTAGTGTTTTGAGTTCATGAATCGGATTTAACAATCTTTTCAATCGATTTGGCACATGCCTTTGCGAATGTTTCCATTCAAAAATATTTATCTTTTGCTTTATGTTTTGCATTGTTAATATCTTTATGTTTTACAAAAACCAAAAAACACAAAACCCCTTTTTCATATTGTCGATCTAGCTTAGTTTGCATCTCATGATCTTGAAGTGTACATTCCGCAATCCTCAGTGGTTCGACCCCTAAATACTACAATTGTCTGTTGTGCACTTGCAACTCACGGTTTGTTTTAGGGTTATTTATTACTTGCATATCCCACACACATCAAGTTTTTGGCGCCGTTGCCGGGGATTGCTTTGTACCTTCGAGTTTTCTTGATAAAAGCTAAGACTAGATTTTTTTAATTTCATGCTTTCTAAATTTTTGTTTTTGTGTTTGATAGGTACCTAAAGATGAATCACTACTCACGCCTGGACCCTCATCAATACCATGACTACGTCCCTAATGAGCCTAGAGGTACCAATCTCGAAGCTATGCTAGAAGAGTTCATGGAAAGCCAAAGACAATCTAACCGAGATCTTGGATCAAAGTTGGAGTTTCTAAGGTATGATCTTAATGAGGACTTTTGGGAGTCTCTCTACAAGATGAGATCATGGCTGTATTCATCAAGAGCTAGGAGATTCATCTCTAAAGCATCAAAGGATTTATGGTCATGCCCCGGATCTTGAAGCCTAAGCTTAGGCACGACCAAAACATGAATACCTTGATTCCGCCATCCAAGGTAAGTACTTCCTTCTATATCATTCAATCAATACTATCTTTCCCTTTTATAAGCATTTGAACCATACACTTAATTGATTATATTTGGCGGTTTAAATTGCTTAAAATTGGTGGTCTTTGAATGAATGAATATTGATTTCTATGTCTTACTCATTTTCTGCATTGATTTCACTTAAGATTAAACTATTTCTAGAACTTTGGGATCTCTAGTCAAGGTCCACAATGTTTTTATAGTTTATACTATTTTATCTTAGATAAAGAACTTCAAGTTGACTACTTGAGGATCTCGATTTAAGAATGCTTTGACAAGTGATTTCTAGTGTTTTTGCAAGAGCTTCAATGTTTGACATGAAAGATGTAAAGACCACTTGCTGTGGACGCACAAATAAAGTTGTCAAAAGAAGGATTACAATGGTTTCAAAACCACAAGAAACAATGGAGTCCATAGCGGTTTCTAAGCGTATGCAAAGGAGAAACTCGGGTACACCTTAAAACTTTTCCCGAGTTCATTTGTGTTCAAGGATGGCATGGGAGATCATTATGGAGAGCCCAAACAACCACATGAGCTCCCTGAACCAGAGAATGGAGAAGCTAAAGGGATCCCAAACCCTTTACTTGATCTTCCCCGCACCTAAAAAGAAAAAAAAAAAAGGAGTCAAGCTAAATGACTTAAAATAAAGCGCTTTGTGGGAGGCAACCCACATGGTTTTTATTTTCACTTTAAATTTTCATATCATTATTGCATGCATAACTACTTATTTTTATTTTTCAGGAATTTTTAAAATTGCATAAAAATACAAAAAAAATGTTTTTAGGATGAAGAACCAAAAGGAAACCAAAACAAGAAAGTGACCCACCCTTTGTTCCCACCCTTGTAGAAGGCGAAATCTCCAATCAAGGTAAGTAACTTCTCCTCATGCATTCATTAAAAACCATCTTTGATCCTCACTTGATAAGCATTTGAACCTTGACCTTCATTAGTTACATTTAATGGTTTAAATTGCTTAATATTGATGGTTAATGAATGAGAAAGAATATTGACTTGTCAAACTGAATTATACATTGATTTCACTGATGATAAAACTATTTCAGAACTTTGGGATCCCTAACCAAGACCCAACATGTTTTTATAGTTTATACCATATTCTCTTAGATTGTGAACTTCAAGTTGGTTACTTGGAGATCTCAATCTAAGACCGGACTTAACAGTGGTTTCAAGTATTTTGCAAGGACTTCAATATTTGACAGGAATGACACAAAGGAGAGATGCTGTAACCGACCAAAACTACAATCCATATGGCGGTTTAAAGACGGTTTCAATGGAGGATCACAACAAGGAACAAGAAACAAGGTGGGCACGACCTGGAAATGATAATGGAGGATACAAGAATCACTTCGGTCGAAGAAAATCACAAAACGGTCGAGTAGATTTCAAGATATCCCATCCGGCGAGATTCTCTCGGCCAAACGGGTGCAAAGGAGGACAAACATCAACCATCTCCCAAACCACGTGACCGATGTCCACCAAACTTCACAGGCGGCTACACAACACCATTTTGGTCGGAAAATCCAAAAGATAGGACGGAGGAATGTTTACGGATCAGGAGATATGCAAAGATGCCTCATCCGGTCGATAGCGGTGCACCCAAAGGCCGGCAAAACCGCAATCACGGCATGGAGACACCACCAGCTGGAGATGGATCCTTGAAGCTTAAAAATCATTATTTCAGAAGAAAATCAAGGAACGAACGAGCCAATCACAAAGAAGTCAAGAAAACTCTTCCCGGAGCCGAATTGACCACTTTGTGAAGGAACTCTCAATCCGCTCGTTCGTTTGGCCCCAAATTTCACCAGTGTCCATAGAATATGAGGTTGGTCGATGGAATTTCAAGATAGGTCGAAGAATTCTTCATCATTTGCGCTGTGGTCTATTGCACTATCATCCGGTCGACCGAATGGACCACCAAATGAAGAATCTCTCAAACCGCTCGTTCGTTTGACCCCAAACTTCACCAGTGTTCCTAAAACATGAGGTTTGTCGATGCAATTTCAATATGGGTCAGTAAAATCTTCACGGTTTGAGCTGTGGTTCATGGCACTCTTCTCGGGTCGACCAAATGAGCCCAACTCGACCAAAACGCCAACCGGCGAGAATCAGACCAGGAAATTCAAAATTCACCGACCAATCATGCCTACAGAGGAGCCCCAATCCGTTATCTGACCCTGATCTTCATCACAACTATTCAACACTTGGTAACATCATCCTAACCTTTCCCTTTTCCATTTTATCTCACATTTTGCCTCTCTTAATCTGATTTTTCTTACACCGGGACGGTGCAAGTTAAGTCTGGGGGGATTATACTAATAAGTTTGTACATTTTGACATTTTTGTTTGCATTGTTTTCATTTCATCGAGTCGTTTTTATTGAGTCAAAACTTTTGTCGAGAATTATGACCTTATCTTGGACCTAACCATTGTTGTGCCTATGTTTAAGTGACCATTGATCAGTTATTGGCAGTACACTTCATCATATGTGCACCATGAGTGGATTGATCTACCAGAAACATCCACATCTCTAAGGGCATAAGAAGGATCCATCTTTGACTCCGCACCTTAATGAACTTAATCTTCTCAGCTAGGGGCTTGGCATTACAATGGGCATGACTCCTCATCCTCACCTACAAGTGAAAGTCTGTGTGAGCTCAGTTTCCCCTCTCTCTCCCCTTCAAATTTAAGAAAAAGCACCAAGGTCCAAGTAACCGGGGATTAGGTGGCAACCACCATCAATACTCGCGTCTATGGAAGACCTTTTGATCCAAGTAACCGGGGATTAGGTGGCTACAACCATCAATACTCGCGTCTATGGAAGATCCACCAAAAACCTCCACAAAAAAAGGAGAAGAAGTCGAATAAAAAAAATACCATGCTACCCTAAAAAAGGGACCAGTCGACTTAAGAAGTGAGAAGAGAGAGAGGTGAAACAAGAGCCAAGACATGTGTTTTATAAAAAGAGGATGGGTAAGAGTCTATAACCCCTTTGATCGATATTCCCTAGTTGATGTGCGAGCCGAAACTTGCGCAATATTATTTAGTTCGTTTTTAGGGAGAGCCGAGGAATTATATTGATTAAACACGAAGAGGACGAGCCAAAGTTGGTTTTATTATTAGCTGTTATGCGAGCTATGGAATTTGTGGCGTATGCCTTTGTTGTGGGTAAAAAGTGATGCCCAAAACAATTGACGTCGATTCCTATTTATAAGAGAATAGGAACCAACTTTACAAGATTTAAGTAAATTTTCCATTATGAAACTTTCCATTTCTGCTCGCGCCGACTTATGTTTATGGAAAACTTCGAACATGGGCTTCCTTCGATGGGCCTCGGCTCGAATCGCTTTGCTGGATGTTGGTTCGGCCCATCGATAGATTTCTTCCCGGTTTTCCGGTTTAGTTGACGGTTCGGCCCGGCTCGCTTTGATCACGCCGGTTCGAATGACAATGTGATGGAGGGAAATCTGACCCCAACAATTTGCCCCCAGCTCGCTAGTCTTATGTATAAGAGTGGCGAGCTATAAGTTTATCAGGAAAAAGCATTGTCACTCGAACCGAGCCGTCGACGTATTCGGCTCGTCTTTCTGCGAGAATCTGGTTCGTCTTTCTTCTAAACGATGTCGTAGAATTATTACTTTAACCGGTCGAGGAATCCGAAGCGTCTCGGGGCCCGCTGATTTCGGCGGAAACCCTAGAAATCAGGCGGGAATTAGGTCGTGCCGTTTCGCCTTCCCGAACCGACGCGCCCACGCACCAAGACTTCTATAAATATCGGAATCCGGAGCTCATTTTTCTCATCTCGCTCTCTCTCCAAATCAAGAAAAAAGGTAGAAATCTCTTTCTCTCTCTAGCTTTTTCTTTTCCTGTTCTCAAATTTCGTTAGTGTTCTTTGTTTGCTCCGCCGGTGTGAATCGTTTTGCATCGCGATCTTCAAACTTTCCGATCACTCTTTAAGTTCTCCGATCCATCTTCTTCCGAGCCAAGGATGTCTTCAAGCAGTCGCACTCCTTCGGTCGGCGTTGATCATTCTGAGGATTGCTCCAATAATTCGAACGATTCAGAGATCTCGGTTCGCTGCTCGTCTTCTTCCTCCGAGCCATCCGATTCGGTGGGATCTCACAATTCCTTCACTCCGCATGGTCGGAAAGTAGTTAATTCGCCTCGATCTGAAGAGGGAAATCAATCTGTCAGGGTCGCCGAGACCGCTGAAGTTAATGTATTGCTGAGCGAGCCGTCAATCCTTCATCGCGATGGTTCAAATGGAGCATCCGAGCCGATCTTGGATGAAGGGAACGAGCTGGCCCTTCTTCGCGCCGAGGCGGAATTTGTTGAGGATCAATCGGCTCGCCCCGGAATAGCACTTGACCCAGTATATAATCCTGAGGAGATCAAAATCGAAAAGATGATGTCTGAAGGGGCGATCGGAGATATCCTCGGGTCATTTAAACCCAGGCCTCCTCAATTTCCGAGGAGAACCCTTCTGGACGACGCGTCTCTTGATCATCTCTTATCTAGTGCCTTCGGTGTTGGCTCGTCAACGGGAGTGAGGAAATGCTCCTCGAAGAAACGGGTCTCGAGGAAAGTTACACACAGGCGAGCCGCGAAGAGGACGGTTCCAAATCCTCCTGGGTCGACGCTTTGCACCGGATCGTCTCTGGAAACACTTCGTCGGTGTTTTCACATATCAGAGGGAGTCGAAATTTTTCTGCCGGCGAGCCATCAAAGAGCTGACAATCCTCCCCCGGGGTGTCTGACGCTCTATGAGAGCTTCTTCTATGGCTGCTTCCTATGGTTTCCAATCCCGAGCCTGATTCTGCACTATTTGAGCAAGTATGGGCTCGCCATTGGCCAGATCATGCCGCGAGGTCTCCGTCATCTGATCGGGCTGATCGTCCGCAGTTTTGAGACCGGCATCCCGATCGGGATCCATCACCTTCAGAATCTTCTGGAAATTCGAGCCGGATCTAAGAAATCGCTCCGATACTAAATTTCTTGTAAGAAGAATCAGAGGATCATCGATGGTTTTCCCAACAAAAACAGTGGTTGGGAAAATTACATTTTCTTCGTCCCAATATGTGGGGCGACTGTTGGGAGCGTTCCCAGGAAATTTGTCAGGCAGAACTGGCAGCAAATCGGTAGCCGCACCGAAAAACAATCATCGTTTTTGTTTGTATGGATCGTTTCTAACTTTTTTGTTTATTTTGCAGTTCGACGAGCCGTATTCCGTCTTCCCAGAGGTTTTTCAGAGGCCGTAGAACACTTTCGCGCGAGGAAAACCAACTGGGAGAGAGACTTTTCCTTGGAGCGAGTAGAAAGCGCTCGAGCCCGAGCTTACGATTCCTTTGACGACTCAGACAGCTCGGACGAAGAAATCCCCGAACTCCCCAAGCCCTCAGACGACGAAATGGAGAAGAAAACCATCCGACAACGACTCCAGGAAAAGAGGGACGAAGAAAATCGCGCAAAAGCCGAGGAAGCGGCTCGCGCTAAGGCCGCGGGGGCGGCCGCGAAATCCAAAGCCGAGGGCAAGCGGACTACGGTGCCGAGCCCTCCAAAAAAGGGTCCGCGAAGCGAAGGGCCCATAAATATTGGAAAGGCCGTGAAACGCGCCAAGGAGGCCATGGCTTCGAAGAAAAAGGGTCCCGCTGCGGCCTCCTCTCCGGGTCGTTCGGATGCGTCCAGAGATTCGGGAACCCTGGTTCTCAATCGGAAAACGAAGAAGGTTTCCGAACCCGCCAGCGCGCCAGCGATGAACATGCCTTCTGAAGCGGGAGGGAAGAAGAGAGCCGCGCCCGTAGGGGTCAAGGAGAAGGCTTCGAAGAAAGCCAAAGAAGACGCTCCCTCCTGCCCGCTCGCTGGTCCTACTCAAACTCAGCTTCTTCAAAGAGCCGAGGCGGCCAGCTTTCTTGCGAACAGTACCTCCACGGATCGTCTCCCTCCCCCTGATACTATGTTGGAGAGCGAGGTTTACGGAGAGGCGGCCGTTAAACTTTTTTCGGTGGGTTTTCTTCCTCTCCAAAGAAAAAACGAAGGAAACGTTAGTATATCAGCTCATATGTGTATTTTCTCTTATTTCAGTTCACGGAATCCTACAACGGCATAGTGGCGGGCTACGAGGCTAGAGCTCGCTCTGATCGGTCAGCTCTTGACGAGCTTCAACAGACGATCGACAATCTGAAACGCCTTAATGAGGTTTCAGAGAGAGGCAACGCCGAAGAATTGACCCAGGCTAAAGAGGAGATCGTCAAGGTCCAACGCGAAGCGGAGGTTCATAAGGAGAATGCCAGCAAGATGGCGTCCACGGGTCTTAAGATCGCGGAGAGGAGTAAATCCCTTGAGGCCAAGGTCAGCTCGCTCCAAGAACTTGTGCGGGCCAAGGATGCTCTTCTCGAGGCTGAGGTTAAAAGAGTGAGGTCCGAGGTGGATAGTCGGTACGCCTCTTTGCTCGAGACGGTTAAATCTGACGCGGAAGGGCTCAAAGAGGCGTTCTCCCGGGCCATTTATCTCGCTCAGGCGCAGGGTAACATCGAGTTGATCGGTGATATCCGAAGCGCGAACCCTCCCGACCTTGTAGTTGAACTCGCGGGGCTGGTGAGGAGGCCGATGCGCTGCTCGCCTCGACGTCTCCATGGCTTCTTCTATTCCGCCCGAGGTACATCTCAGAGACGAGAGAGTTACCTGGTCAGACAGGTTCGAGATAGGAGTATGTTCGCAGTACGGTACTAACATTGGTTCCTCTATCTTTCAGAACAGAACCGAGCAGGTGACGATTCCTGACCCGTTATCAGTTGAAGGAGCTTCAGAGCCGACGAGCAAAGCTGTTGGCGTTCAGGAAATATCGGATCAAGCCCTTGGCGAGCCGGCTGAGAAACCCGTGGATGTTGCCGACGAAGCTCCGGTCGCCGTTTGAGGAATCGCCGACCTATTATTGTTTTTCCTTCTTAGATTTTTGAACATGGTGCCTGGATGGCTTTATCCATTTTGATTGTAAATAGTGCCTGGATGGCTTTATCTCTTTATTAACCTGTGTAATCGAAAGTTTTGTTTCAATGCCCTTGCGTTTGGGAAATATATTCGAGCCGTTTGGCGAGATCGACTTTAATTCTAAGTTCTAGACTTAGTTCTTTTAAACCACATACGCTTTTTCCGATGTTATGCCGAGCCATTTTTGAATCGGGTTTAAGTTGACTTGTTCCAACTTTGACTGCGTATTAATATTAACTGCGACTCGGAACAGCGATGAATTTGAAGTATAAAACCAATGTCACCGCGAGGTGTTTATGTATATTGGGTTTATGCCAACTAGTTTCTGTTTTTTCTGCATCCCCATGAATCAATGAGTTGCGAACCGAAACGGTGGCGATTTAACTCTTCAACCAACGTTATAGCGAACCATTTCGGGTGTTGGGTTTATGATCTGTATGTTCCAGTTTTTGCCGCGTCCTTATCTTTTAGTAATTAGCGGGTCAGAACAGACGATGATTGATCAATTTATATAGCGCGCGCATGATACAGTGTTAAGGTAAGATGATTAAGATCGGGTGTTGTGGCCAACAACACCCGGCTCGGAACAGATTAAGAATGTATTCCGATTTGTACCAAGTGGCGTAGATGATTTGATAATTTTGACAAACTGAAGTAATAAAAACTTGAACTTTTATTAGCTATCAAGTTTTAGCGGCGAACCGCGTTACAAGAAAGTTTTCATTGACCAGTCGTGTTGACGGCGAGCCGTGTTACGAGGGACAAAAATGCGTTTAACGGCGAACCGTGTTGCAAGCTAGTAATGCGTTTAACGGCGAACCGCGTTGCATGCGAAAGGGAGTGTATATGTACACGTACCCACTCCCCCCCCCCTTTTTTGGGGGGGGGGGGCACTGAATCCACTCGAAAGTGAACTGCCTACGTACCCCTTGCGGGGATCAAGTCACGCGTAGTTCTAGATAATGGCGCGCCGCGCCTTACTGATAATACTTCTTGAGGTGCATCACGTTCCATGGCTTTGAAATTGCCTCGCCGGCCATGTTTTCGAGTCGATAAGCTCCGGGACGAACCGTTTCAATGATCTTGTAAGGGCCCTCCCAATTTGCTCCTAACTTTCCGGCATTTCGTTCAGCGGTGTTCTGGAATACTTTTCTGAGAACCAGATCGCCTTCTCTAAATCTTCGGGGACGGACATTGGAGTTGTAGTATTTAGCGACGGCTTGTTGATAGTTTTGGATGCGAACGAGCGCTTGGTCGCGTCGTTCGTTGATTAGATCCAGCTCCTCTAGCAGCATCAGGTGATTATAGCCTTCTTGCTCTGGTAACAACCAGCGACGAACTCCGGGAAAATGTACTTCTGGTGGGATTACACATTCCATTCCGTAGACAAGTGCGAATGGCGTTTCGCCGGTGGCTCGTCTCGGGGTTGTTCGATGAGACCAAAGGACTCCTTCCAGTTCGTCTGCCCAGCGGCCTTTTTTAGCGTCGAGCCGTTTTTTGAGTCCATCTAGAATCGTCTTGTTAGTTGCTTCGGCTTGACCATTCCCTTGCGGGTAGCGAGGCGTCGACTTGCTAAGGCGGATCTTCCATTTGTCGCAGAAGTTTTGAAATCGAGCCGATATAAACTGCGAGCCATTGTCCGTGACAATTTCGTAAGGGACACCGTGCCGGCAGATGATGTTCTTCCAAATGAATTGCTCAACTTGGGCGTCTTTTATGCTTGCGTAGGATTCAGCCTCGACCCATTTAGAGAAGTAGTCGGTTAAGACTAGCAAAAACCTTTTTTGCTTCGATTTATGCAGCGGTCCGACAATATCCATTGACCATCTCATGAATGGATATGGCGCAGAGATAGAAGATAACAGCTCGGCCGGCTGATGTATCGTTGGAGCATGACCTTGGCATTTCTCGCATTTCCGCGAGTATTTTTCGCAGTCGCTGATCATCGTTGGCCAAAAATAGCCGTGCCGTTTGATTTTGATAGCCAGGGCTCGTCCTCCGGAATGATTTCCACATGATCCACTGTGAACTTATTTCATTATTTCTCTCGCCTTTTTTCCTTCTACGCACGCGAGCAGCGGTCCCGAAAACCTCCATCGGAACACGGCGTCGCGTATCAGAATGTATCGTGCTGCTTGAGCTTTCAGCTTGCGAGCCGCCCACTTATCCGCTGGTACTTCTCCATCGGCTATGTATACACGGATCGGAGCGAGCCATTCTTTGTCACAGCCGTATTCCGTATCTTCCTCGATGTCCATATCCGCGGGCTGATCACCATCGGGTATACCATTATCGCCCGGCTCGTCTGTGACAACGGTCAGTAGGACTTCAGGCTCGTCAGTATCAATACTGGGACGTTCGATAAATTCCACCGGAATTATTCTTTTCAAGTCTGGGTCGGAGGTCGAGGCTAGTGATGCCAAGGCGTCGGCTTGAGTATTGTCTCCGCGTGGTATCTTCTCCAATGCGAATTTTTCGAACTGTCCGGCTAGATTCTTAACTACTTCGAGATAGGCATCCATTCTTTTGTCTTTGGTAGCGTATTCCCCACTAAATTGGCTCGCTACGAGCTGAGAATTGCAGTAAGCACGTATATTCCGGACTCCGATCCCGAGCGCCAACTTTAACCCTGCTATTAATGCTTCGTATTCTGCTTCGTTATTTGACGCGCCGAAATTTAGGCGAAGAGACTGTTCCAAGATTTCGCCTGTCGGGGAGGTGAGTCGAATTCCGACTCCAGCGCCTTGCTTTGACGATATCGTATTCGCTCAGCTCGATTGCCCACTTCGCCAATCTTCCTGATTGGCTCGGGCTATGTAAAATCATCCGCAGTGGTAGTGCTGTCAGGACTATGACTGAATGGGATTGGAAATACGGGCGTAATTTCCGAGCCGACATAACGACTGCTACCGCGAATTTCTCAGTCTGGGGGTATCTTGTCTCTGTATCTTCGCGGATTAGGACTCCACTGACTGCCGTTAAAGACACCGCGACGTACAGATATAATGGCTCTCCATCCTCCGGCTTTGCTAGTATTGGCGGGCTCGCCAGATAAGACTTCAGCTCGAGGAAGGCTTCTTCACATTTTGCTGTCCATTCAAACTTCTTGTTTCCTCGTAGAGTATCGTAGAAAGGAAGGCATTTGTCCGTGGATCGTGAGATAAAACGGTTGAGCGCGGCGATACGTCCGGTTAGTTGTTGAATCTGCCTCTTCGTTTCTGGCGATGGCATTTTGACCAGGGCTTGAATCTGTTTAGGGTTCGCCTCGATGCCTCGCTGAGTTACCAGATAACCCAGGAATTCTCCAGATGTCACGGCGAAGCGACACTTTGTCGGATTCAACTTCATATTGTATGAATTCAGTTGCTCGAAGCATTCGCGGAGGTGCGTCACATGATTTTCCTTCTTCAGTGATTTCACTAGCATGTCGTCAATGTATACTTCCATCGTTTTTCCGAGCTGGGGAGCGAACATTTTGTTCACGAGCCGTTGATACGTTGCTCCTGCGTTCTTTAGTCCGAACGGCATTACTTGATAGCAATAGATGCCTCGCTCCGCTTGGAAGGCCGTTTTTTCTCGATCGTCGGGGTTCATCTTAATCTGGTTGTAACCCGAGAAAGCATCCATGAAGGTTAACAGCTCGTTTCCTGCAGTCGCTTCTACGAGGCGGTCGATATGCGCGATCCTTTGGGCATGCCTTATTCAGATCTGTAAAATCTATGCATACTCGCCATTTCCCATTCTTCTTTTTTACCACGACCGGATTTGCGAGCCATTCGGGGTATTTTGCTTTGACGATCGAGCGCACTTTCAATAGACGCTCCACTTCGTCGTTCACAGTCTTTTGACGCTCTTGCCCTAACTTTCGTCGCTTCTGTTTGACTGGTTTAAAGGTCGGATCGACGTTTAGCTCGTGACAAGCGACACTGATATCTATCCCCGGCATATCCTCTGCCGTCCAAGCGAAGGTGCTGACGTTCTCTTTTAAGAAAGAAATCAGTTCTTTTTGGATCGCTTCCTCCAGGTTTGCTCCGATTTCCACACATCTTTCTGGGTTCTGTTCGTCAATGCACACAGAGATTACAGCTTCGCAGGTTGGTTCCACGATGACGGTTTCCTTGCCTTCGACTAGCGTATTTTGAGCGGGCTGGCTGTTCGTCGACTCGCCGTCATCTGCTATCTGTAATTGCTATAAGAGGTTAGCCAGGTCGTTTGCCGTCTCTCAGCTCATCTTGATCTTCTTCCTGTTCGCTTCGGGGAGTAGTTTAGGCAGCGGATTCCGAAGTTTGTGCTCCGTCATGAAGCATATTCTTGACTCCTTTTGCGAACCGAGTATGGTTTTTATTCCAGATGGAGTGGGAAACTTGATGCACAGATGATACGTAGATGGCACGGCTCGCATTGAGTTTATCCATGGCGTGCCCATGATGATGTTGTAGATTGGCGGGTTATCCGAGACGGAGAAGCGAACCATTTAGGTTATTCCGCCAGCTTCGACCGGAAGCGTGATCGTTCCCATTGACATTGTCGTCTCGCCTCCGAACCCAGTTAATGGTTTTGGGGCTGACCTCACGTCGGACAGATCGATTCCCATTCGCTCCAGGGTTCCTTTGTAAATTATGTCGACCATGCTCCCCGTGTCGATGAGGATCCGAGCTACGTCGAAATTTCCCACGGCTAGCATGATTACGAGGGGATCGTTGTGCGGTTTATCAACGCCGATAACTTCGTTCTCCGTGAAGGTGATTTCGGCGTTTGGCAGCTTTGGGGGTTCGTACCAATTGACTGCTACGTCGGCTCGTCGTTGAAAGGCTTTGATCGATGACACGGTGTCTGGACAGAATTGCGAGCAGCCCATTATGAGATGTATTCTTCTCCGAGGTCCACCTTGATCATCGGAGTCCTCCCGTCTTCCGCGCTTCGGTTGGTCGATCGGTCGATCTGATTTTTCTGGCCGTTCTCTCGGTTCGGGTCGCTCCAGATCCTCCAGTTTCAGGTCACCTTTCAGTTCTCCGCTAAGCAGCTTCTTTGCGAGCTCCGCTCCTAGATGGCCGCACTTCTCGGTAAAATGGCCGTAGCATTGGTGAAACTCGCAGTAGGCTTTGTCGTCGTAATTCGGTGAGGTTTGGTTCCTCACCCATGTGTTGCTTTTTAGCATTTTTCCCCTTCCAGCGCCTATTTGGTTTACGACGTCCGACTGTTGGCTCGCCTCCACTTGATAATTATGCGCCCCGGATAAGTTTCGCCCTTCGTGATACACGTATCCGCCTCGGTTGTTATGGCGCTTCTGATTAGTCTGCGGCTGCGCCGCTGGTGGCGGTTTAGCTGTTGCCTTGGATGAACTATGGAGCGCGGTTAACACTTTCATATCTTCTTCTTCTGCTACGAATGCTACGGATCGATGGATTGCGTCGGCGATCGACTTAGGTTTATTGACGGCGAGCTCTTTTCGGAAATCTGACTGGAACCACAACCCCTTTTTGAGTGAATCGACGGCAATTTCGTCATTGATAGTCCTTGCCTTTGACATAGTCGTTTTGAATCGCTCCATAAAGCTGCGAAGCGACTCTTCTTCTCCTTGGACCATATTCCACAAATTAATCGCCGAGGCTGATCTCTCTATAAACATGGAATATTGTTTAAGGAAAAGGGCCGTCAGCTGCTGGAAGTTTTCGATCGAATTCGGCTCGAGGTTTAGGAACTAGTCCAGGGCCGCACCCTTCAGGTACTCAGCGAATAATAGGCAGAATCCAGCATCCTTTTCTTCTATGCTTCTGAACGCAGCTCGACTCAGTGCAACCCGAAACGCGTTAATATGATCCTTAGGGTTGGTGGAGCCATCGTACTTTTGGACGCTCAATTTTCCTGGATCGATAACCTTGGTGTTAATTATCCGAGCCGAGAAAGGTGTATGTTCTGCGTCCTCGCATATCTGAGCGATTTCTGGTGCCAAACTGAGTGCTCTGTGGATTTGAGATCGAAGCAGTTTAGCTTCGTTGTCAGATTTTTCAAGACGAGCCCGAATTTCGGCCAATTCGTCTCGGCTCATATTTGGTTCTTTGCTAGGAATATTTTTCCTTGAGGCGCTCGGGCCTCGAGGCATCCGATCTTCGTTTCGAGTACCGCGGGTAATCGGTGTTCGTTTCTCGAGCAGAAGACGTGTAATGGCTTCCGCAAACGTTTCCGCAGGGGGTGAAATAGGCGAGCCCTCTGCATTTTGCTCGGCAAACGCAGCTGGTTGGTTCGGTTCATCAGTTGAATTGCTCGGGGCTGATTCCCCTTGATTTGACAGTATTTGCTTGAGCATCTCAGCTAGCGATTCTGGGGTAACATCGTCAGGAATTGGGTCCCCCAGGTTGATCCGTATTGGTTTGACCGGTAGTGCGTCTTTGCGTCTCGAATTATGCTTCTTCTGATGGAGGCGCGGTGGCGAGTCATCCGGTTCGGGATCCGTTTCGCTTCGGTTGGGAGTTTCTTGTGCGCCTTCTCCTCCTGTTTCATCGGCCGGAGAATTGAAGGCCAGATTCTTTGGGTCGAGTTTCTTTTGGCGCCTGGCGCCCTCTTCCTCTCTTTCCCTCAGCTGGGTTCGCAGATTTTCGAGCTCCTGAGTCAGCGTGCTGTTCAGGGCTCCTTGCTCTTCAGTTTGTTTCTTCAGGGCAGCGATCGTCTCTGCTTCCGTTTGGCCTGCTGCCGCACTTCCTTCATGTTGCTGACCGGTCGGGTCGGTCTCGTCTAGATTTGTGTCTGTAATCCTATCACGCTTCGTATTTCTTGTGTATGAATTCTCTCCCCCTCCTTCTAGCGCCAAATTGTGCGAGCCGAAACTTGCGCAATATTATTTAGTTCGTTTTTAGGGAGAGCCGAAGAATTCTATTGATTAAACACGAAGAGGACGAGCCAAAGTTGGTTTTATTATTAGCTGTTATGCGAGCTATGGAATTTGTGGCGTATGCCTTTGCTGTGGGTAAAAAGTGATGCCCAAAACAATTGACGTCGATTCCTATTTATAAGAGAATAGGAACCGACTTTACAAGATTTAAGTAAATTTTCCATTATGAAACTTTCCATTTCTGCTCGCGCCGACTTATGTTTATGGAAAACTTCGAACATGGGCTTCCTTCGATGGGCCTCGGCGCGAATCGCTTTGCTGGATGTTGGCTCGGCCCATCGATAGATTTCTTCCCGGTTTTCCGGTTTAGTTGACGGTTCGGCCCGGCTCGCTTTGATCACGCCGGTTCGAATGACAATGTGATGGAGGGAAATCTGACCCCAACAGTTGAGACCACACCTTTAGAAACTAAAGGAGTCGAAGGTGGCGAATTTGGATGGCCTAAAGAGAAGTGGATTGCTTTGGGATGATTGCAAAGCTCATGGTATGTACTTCCTTGTTCTTAATTCTCAATGCCATTGCTGTTTTATGTGGATTACTAAGATAAAGGTCAACTTGGATTTCCAAAAGATTTGAGAGTTCTCATGTTTTCAAACCTCTCTTTCATGCTTAGTTTGTTTGAGGACAAGAAAAAGCCTAAGTCTGGGGGAGTTGATATATCCATATTTTACATGTTTTTACTATGGTTTTTAATATCTTTTATAACATAAATAATAGGGTTTTTGTGTCCAAGAGGTAGTTTTCTTGTATATTGTGGTTTTGAGGTACCAACAGGTCAAAATGGCAAAAAGGAGGCAAAATGGAGCAAAATGACTTCAAACAATGATCCATACAAGTTTCCAAGTCAAGAGCTTCAATAAAACTCCAAAACTCCAAATTCCGCATTCGGACAGAATCGAAGCATCCGAAAGATGACCGCGGCAAAGAGGCTTTCCGACGTCCAAATCATGAGATCTTTATATGGAAAGATAGATAAATGAGTCATGCGTCGAAGTGAAGTGGAATTGGGCCATTTGGAGTAGGAATTCGGCCTAGGAGCTTTTTCTCCCAAGACATGTCCTTCTGGCGAGTAAGTGAAGCCCATGGAGCTTGGATGAGCGAAATGGACCGGGATCACTTCGGGCCAAGCCTAAACTTCATCAGGACTCAAGCCCACATCCTTACACGCGATTTGGAGGCGGCTGCCGCGCCTCTCTCAAGACTTGGTGAGCAAGCTCAAAGGAGAAGAAGAAAAGGAAACTTTCCTCCTCTCGCCCACGCATTAACTCAGCCGACCTAGCCTCCTCTCACCTATATATACTTGCTTTTAGCCTCTTGTATGAATCATCCTACAATTCCTTGAATCTCTTAATAAATTTCGGAGTCACTTAGGTGGTCTCCTCTCTTCCCTTTTCTTTTCTTCCCATTGTAAATATTTACATGTTTCTTTAAGTTTTGCATACATCTATGAGTAGAGGTTTCTCTCCATGAAGGAGCCACGGTTTGATCTCTATCCCTCCGCCTCCTTTCAGTGGAATCATGAGACTCCTTCTATCTCTTAGATCTATTGTTGAATTATGGATCCTTCAATGAGGACATGACATGATTGCCTTCGCTATTCGGTTGTTAAATAAAGGGGAAACCTTGTGGTTCTCCATCTTTATTTAAACCTAATGCTTGTTGCTAGAGATGATCAACTAGCGACTTGATCTAAGGTTGATATACTCTCCAAAAGCTTGTTATATCTCCCGATCTAATATTCGATGGGCAAATCGTTTTAGGCTATGAAAGTAGACCTAAGAAGTTTTGTGAACAATCATTACCTAACCGTAATGCATGTCTCACTCTACAATGACCATGCGAAAGCTGAGCCCATTGGTTTAAGAGACATAGGGGATTGGAGCCACGAAAGTGGGAAAATCCTTCATTAGTGTTTTGAGTTCATGAATCGGATTTAACAATCTTTTCAATCGATTTGGCACATGCCTTTGCGAATGTTTCCATTCAACAATATTTATCTTTTGCTTTATGTTTTGCTTTGTTAATATCTTTATGTTTTGCAAAAACCAAAAAACACAAAACCCCTTTTTCATATTGTCGATCTAGCTTAGTTTGCATCTCATGATCTTGAAGTGTACATTCCGCAATCCTCAGTGGTTCGACCCCTAAATACTACAATTTTCTGTTGTGCACTTGCAACTCACGGTTTGTTTTAGGGTTATTTATTACTTGCATATCCCACACACATCAGTATCCTATGTTATTCCCCAAAAGAAAAAGAAAGGGAAGAAGGATCGATAGAAAAAATAAAATGATACCCTAGAAAAGTAGGGAAAGATCGATCCTTCAAAAGAAAAGAGAGAGGAAAAGAACTCAAAAGCTTCAAAAAAGGACTATCCTGGAGAGGATCAAGTGGGTAAGAACAAGTGCTTAATGATCGATATTCCCTTGATAAAGACCGCACGTTTTAAATTTATGCAAGGAGTTAACAATGGAAAGTCTAGAATGCTGGATGAGACTAGTTGAGTTTGGTATGGTTCGCTAAGCTTGCCGAGCATTATGTGAAGCTAGTCTAACATTGGTTATGTATTTAGTGGAATACAGGAGAGGAAGCCGCCACAGGTTTCTCAAAAGGATAAGGAGTTTGTACGTTTTCAAACCTCTTTCTCTGATTTGGATTCTATTTGCTTGAGGACAAGCAAAGATCTAAGTCTGGGGGAGTTGATATACCTCTTATGGTTTTACTATGCTTTTTATAAGGTTTTTAAAGGCTTTTTGATCTAAAAAGGTAGTTTTTGTGGATTTATAGTACTAAGAGTCTAAACAGGTCGAAAGATGCATTTTGGAGCAAAACCACAGGATTTGGACTTTACGCCGCTCCACGACACAGCATCAACTTCGGAAGACCCCCAAAAACATTCTACTCAATGGATTTCACCGAAACCAGCTCTCCGCGATGCCTACATGTGTTAACTTTCCAACACAATTGGAATCATGCAATTTGGACGTGTAGAATGGAAGATATGATCATTTTAGTGAAGAGTGTCAGATCAGCCGAAAACCGGACGTCTACACCAGCCGGTCGACCGACCGGTCGGACAGGGACTCCAAGGCTCCCGTCCGACCCGACCGTCCTCCATTGCACAATGATACCGGTTGACCGAGCTGGTCGGACAGGGACTCCAAGGCTGCCATCCGACCCGACCTTCCTTCAAGACGACGACCGATCCGGTCGACCGAGCCGGTCGGACAGGGACTCCATGGCCCTCGTCCGACCCGACCTCTTTTCACCATCCCGTGCAAGCTCGACCGCCCAGCTCGACCCGACCACCATCCCGACCGACCGGTCGACCGCCCCGCTCGACCGCCGCCTTTCCCGCTCGACCCGCCTAAGCCGACTAAGGCCCGTTTTGCGCGTTTTCACGATTTACTCAGCCCGTTTACCTAATCTCGACCCCTGGAAGACCTAGCACTATAAATACACCTTTTTAGCCTCTTTAGAAAGAAGAGAACGGCAGAGCCGCATTGTATTATAGTTTTTATAGATCTACTTTTGTTCTAGAGATTTCAAGGAGAGGATCTCTCCTCCTCACTACAATTTGGAGAAGATTTCTGAACCTTTATCTATTATCATGCTTTCTCCATCTCTTTGTGTTGTTACTTTGATCATGTCTGAGTAATTCACTTGTTAGGTTGCTAGGGTTACTAATTCAATGAGTTGTTTGCTTGATCTATGAATTCGACGAACTGTTAGGGATATCATTAGAGTCTTTGTCTCGTTTTGTTCACTTATTAATGCTGATTGCTTTATCGCGCATCTAGCAATCCGATCCTAGGTTGATTTGAGCCACGGAAGTGATGTATCATTCGCCGGACCTATTCTTTGACAAGCTAGGTTTCTTAGACTGCGGAAGTTCATTTACTAAGCCTAGTGAACTGTATCCGAACCTGATCGATTTAATGCTTGATTAACTATCTAAGGACATACCGAAAGTTTAGCGATTAGATAAGTTATCATAGGAGTCGGAGCCACGGAAGTGGAAAGACTTATTTTCGTGTTTTGTGTTCTAGACGGATCTATCATCCCATCATCCCTAAATTGATTTACATCTATCATCGAACTGATCATTGCTTGCTTCTCTGCGAATTAACCCCTAGAGACCTAACGCCTTTCCTTCATTGCTTTACAACCTCGATTTCTTAGCCTTGGTATTTAGTTATTAGATCACCAACCAATCATCCTTTATCTTATTCTAGCTTGATCCGAACTCCATAGATTTAAAGTGTATTCATTTTAGCCAGTCCTTGTGTTCGATAACCCGTACTTCTGCGATCTGTGCACTTGCATGATTTAAAAAGTCGGTAAAACCTGACCACACATCATTATCCTATCCCACCATTCCACTCATTCCATCCCACCATCCCACTCATTCCATTCATCCCATCCCACCATCCCATCCTATCCCACTTCACCCTTTGTCCACCATCCATTCCAAAGTCCCAACAACACATCAACATTGATTGTGGCATGATATCACCATGATCACTCATCCGTTTGTTCCATCTCCAAGGCTAATACCACCTATGCCTCACCTTAGGCGGTACTTAACGAGATTTTACTATGGACGCATAGTACTTGATAATCTAAGTCGGGATACAAGCCATTGTTTGGAGTTCATTCAAACGCAACATGGGAAAAAGTTTGCCATGCTTATCTCAACATATCAAAGGACAAGGACAGCCACATACCACCACTGGTCGTTTCTTCATGGACTTAATGTCTAATACGGTTACATCTTTCCTCTCATTCACAAAACGCCTCACTACCTCTTACTTTTACCTCCCTTAATCGGATTTGCTTTCACCGGGACGGTGCAAGTTAAGTATGGGGGGATTGTCGGTACTAATGCGTTTGTTCATGTCTTGTCTTTATCTTATATTTATTTCTCCTTTCAACCTTTTTCAAAACTTCTGTTTTATTGAGTCAAAATAAGTTAGGAAACTATGATCTATCCTAGGAGCTTACCTTAGCATGCCAAAGCTCTTGTGATCACAAAGGCGAATATTGACACCGAACAATGCCCAACGGAACCACTGAGGGTGGATCGAGCTACTGATTTGGCAAGATTTCTAAGGTACCGGACAATCTAAAGTTAACTCCACCACCTAATTGAACTTTTAATTTTTCTTGTCAAGGGGCTTGAGATACATATGAGCCGATTCCTCATTCCGGTCTAGTTGAGACATGTCCACCAAAGATACAGTCCACCTCTCTCTCATCTGCAAAATGAAAATCAAAAGCTTTTAAGCATAAGGAAAACGTGTAAGCAAGAGGAATGCATACGTCTGCACCTTCTTGTCTTATGGAGACCTACTCAAACAAGGAAAAGCAAAAGCCTATCCTATGATATTCCCACAAAAGAAAAGATTCAAAGGGAAGAAGAATCGATAGAAAAAATAAAATGATACCCTAGAAAAGTAGGGAAAGATCGATCATTCAAAAGAAAAAGAGAGAAAGAGAGAGGAATGGAACTAGATGTGCTAAAAAGGACTGTCTTGATAAACACTTGAATGGGTAAGAGTCAATGCTCTGTGATCAATACTCCCTTGGTAAAGACCGCACGTTTTAAATACTGTAAGGAGTTGACAATGGAAAGTTTGGAGTGCTGGATGAGATTTGTTGGGTCCGGTATGGTTCGCTAAGCTTAAGGTCAGTACGGAAGGCTAGATTCAAAGTTGGTTTTTCTCCAAATGAAAGCAGAGCAATGGAAGAAAAAGTACCAAAGGATAAGTGAGTTTTCATGTTTTCAAAACCTCTTCACCGATTTGGATTCTATTTGCTTGGGGACAAGCAAAGATCTAAGTCTAGGGGAGTTGATATACCTCTATTACATCGCTTTATGCATGGTTTTACCGTGTTTTCTTACTTTAAAAGGTATTTTTTTATGGATATATAGTGCCAAGAGTCATTTCAGGTCAAAAGATGCATTTTGGAGTAAAACAAAGGAAAAGGTCCTCAAAGCAGCTTCATGCACTAGCAACAGCTTTGGAAGGAGATAAAAAACATTCTACTCAATGAAATTCACCAAAGCTAGTTTTCCGCGATTCCTGCAAGAGTTAGCTTTCCAACGCAATTTGAATCATGAAATTTGGCCATGTAGAATGGAAGATATGATCGTTCTAGTAAAGAGTGTCAGACGAGCCGAAACCGGACACACCGATCGACCACATCCCGCTCGACCGCGCCCGGTCGGACAGGAGCTTTAAGGCTCTCGTCCGATCCGACCATTCTTCACCACGCCAATCATCTGCTCGACCGCGACTGGTCGGACAGGAGCTTTAAGGCCCTCGTCCGACCCGACTTTCCTTCATCACCCGATACTCGTCCGATCGTGCCACTGGACCGCCCCGCCTGTCCCGTTCGACCGCTCGACCGTCCCGCTCGACCGACGACCATCCCGATCGACCCGACTCATTTCCGAAGCCCGTTATGCGCATTTTCAAGCCCAATTTTGCGCCGCCTCTTATATTTCGACCAAGACCTAGGTCAAGCCGCCCTTCAACTTCTGAAGCATTATAAATACATCTTTTTAGCCTTGTAAAAGAGAGAGCCACATAGAGAGACACAAAACATATTATTTTCAATACAAGTTCTTCTAGTTTTACTTTCTTTCTTTGTCTCCTTCAAGAGGGGATTTCGAATCTCTGTTCTTATGAATATGAGTTCGACTTCCTTCTCTATGTCTGAGTAGTTACCTTGTTAAGTGATAGGAAATCAAAGGATAGTGTTTATGCTTGCTTGATAATCGAACCATAGAATTAGGGTTTTACATATACTCTTCACCTTTGCTTGTGTTCATTTCTTGGTGTTGATCTGGCCAATCAACATATGATCCTAGGTAGATTTGAGCCACGAAAGTGATGAATCATTCGCCTGAACTAGTATTTGGTGGGCAACTTCTCTTAGACTGCGAAAGTTGATTTACTAGAGGTTGTGAACAATTGAGACTTGACCGAATTAATGCTTGATTGATTATCTAAGGACATTCCAAAAGTTTAGCGATTAGATATATCAACATAGGGGTCGGATCCATGACAGAGAAAGATCTAAATTGGTGTCTTGAGTTCTAGGTGGTACCACATTCTTAAAACCGTAACAAATCGAACTTGCTTGCTTGAATCACTTATCCTGCGATTGTCCTATTGCTTAGCGCCTTACCATCTATTGATTTACAACCTTACTTGCTTTGTTTACATGCTTTCTTACTTGCTTTAATCGTGACAACAACCCAACCTATATTGCTTGCCTAGCTAAATCTCAATCTCATACCTTGTAGTGCACAGTCTGGTCCTTGTGTTCGATAACCCGTTGCTACTCTCGATCTGTGCACTTGCAGTATCAGGGATAGAAATTGGGAAAATTCTGATCCCCATCAAGCTTTTTGGCGCCGTTGTCGGGGACCAATTCGTGCTAACAAGTTCTTGAAAGAGATCTAGTCTAGGTTTTTCTGTTTTTAGTTATTTAATCTTGTTTTTCCATTTCTGTTTTTGATTTTCCAGGTTTTAGGTTTTTCTCGATCTGTGCACTTGCAGTATCAGGGATAGAAATTGGGAAAAGTCTGATCCCCATCAAGCTTTTTTCTATCCCTGATTCTGCAAGTGCACAGATCGAGAGTAGCAACGGGTATCGAACACAAGGAGCAGATAAGTGCACTACGAGCTATGCGAGTCTAATCAACCTAGGACAAATGAGGGGATTTTGGGTTTTAAGATGCAAATTAACTAAACTAAGTAAAAGCAATATAAAAGCGGTGTAAGTTCAATATGAAAGAAACGCTAGGCAATAGGTAATTCGCAGAGATTCATAGATGATAAGTTTGATGATTGATTTCTATCTATGTAGGGATATGGGATGTAAGATCCGTCAAGAACATAAAACACGAATATAAGTATTTCCACTGTTGTGGCGCCGACTCCTATGATAACTTATCTAATCGCTATATTTTTGGAATGTCCTTAGATAGTTAATCAAGCATTAAATCGAGCAAGTTCGGATACAGTTCACTAGGTTTAGTAAATCAACTTTCGTAGTCTAAGAAACCTAGCTTGTCAAAGATTATGTCCGGAGAATGATTCAGCACTGTCGTGGCTCAAATCAACCTAAGATCGAATCACTAGATGTACGGTAATGTGATTAGCATTAGCAAGTGTGCAAACCGAGACAAAGACTCTAATGATATTCCTAGTTAATTCATTAAATCATAATCAACACATGAACTCTTTGAAACCCTAGAACCTAACTAGAAATCTACTCAATCATGATGCAATTAAACAAGTACAAGTCTGAGAAAGAAATCATATTATTATGAGGAGAAAAAGGTTTAGAAATCTTCTCTATGTCGAGATACAAAGAAGGGATCTTCTCCCTAAGGAAAACAATGAGAAGGAAGTAAAACAATGGAGGATCCCTCTAAGGGGAACTCCCTAGTGCGGCCCTCTCTTGTGGCTCCTCTCCTATGCGGCTCTCAGTTCTAATGAGGTTAAAAAGATGTATTTATAGTGCCTTAGGTCATCACAAGTCGGTTTAGGTGAAACAGGCCGAGAATGGTCGAAACTGCATAATTGGGCTTCTTTGTTCGCGGGGATTGGGTCGAGCGCGGAGGTCGTCGGTCGAGCGTCACGATCGAGCGAGTATTTGGTGGTGAAGAAAAGTCGGGTCGGACGAGGGCCTTAAAGCTCCTGTCCGACCGGTCGCGGTCGAGCGGATGATCGATGTCATGAAGGAAGGTCGGGTCGGACGAGGGCCTTAAAGCTCCTGTCCGACCGCGCGCGGTCGACCGGGACGTGGGATAGTGATGTGTATCTGGACCAGTCTTCAGTTAAAACGTGATATCTTCTAAATTGCTCATCCCAAATGCATAATTCCAACTGCATTGGAACACTAACTCATCTGGCTATCTTGGTCCCGAGTTTCATTGAAATTCGTTGAGTTTAAGGGTCCATGCCGTTGCTTCTCGTTTGATGTACTGATGCAGTCCGATGAAGCTCTTTCGTATATATCTTCACTATAATCGTCATATCTCCAATTCTACTCGCCAAAATGAGTGATTCCAGTTGTATTGCAAAGCTAACTCATGTAGGCATCGCGTCGAAGTGGATTTGATGAATTCCATTGAGTATAATGTTTTTAAGGCCCTTCTAAAGTTGATGCGGGTGCATGGAGCGGTCTTGAGGTCCAAATTCTGTGTTTTGCTCAAAAATGCATCTTTTGACCTGTTTAGACTCTAAGTACTATAAATCCATAAAAAATACATTTTTAGATCAAAAAGCCATTAAAATCCTTATGAAAAGCATTGTAAAACCATATAAAAAGCATGTAAAATAGAGGTATATCAACTCCCCTAGACTTAGATCTTTGCTTGTCCCCAAGCAAATCGAATCCAAACTAGTGAAGAGGTTTTGAAAACATGAAAACTCACTTATCCTTTAGAACTTGTATCTACCATTGCTCTGCTTTCATTGCTTCTACTCTATTGGTTCGGCCACTCGATTGCTCCTTTCTTCATTTTCTAGGTTTCTTCTCAAATTTTCATGCTAGATTCTCAAATCTCTGTATCCAAAACTTCAAAAACAAAACAAAAACCATTAAACTAAAACAAAAAAGTAAAAAGGGAGAGAAATGACCTTATGGGTTGCCTCCCATCTAGCGCTTGTTTATAGTCTTTTAGCTTGACTCTTTCTCTTTCTAGTTATCCAATGGATCAACTAGAAGAGTTGAGGCTCCTTTAGCTTCTCTACATTCCGGACCCGGCGGTTTGAAAATCCTCCTATTGACATCTTGAAGTTCTTGAATGTAGTTGCAAGAAACAATCATACCGGGAAAGAGATTCCTCCTCTTGTGTAGCTTATCCTTGTTGGGTTCTTCGTTTTCCTTATTTGAGGAACTGATTTTGAACTTAGAGAAGCATCTTGAAGACCTTGTAGGCTGTGGTGGGGCATCAATCACGTCCTCCTTATACTCCCTTGGTGTCAAAATTTTGCTTGGACTTGAAACCTCAATACACTTAGCCTTTGCTGGTATAACAACTTCCTTAGGTATGATGAGAGGGGCTGCTGATATGACGTCTATGAACTCCTCTTGGTCATTATTAGGCTCTGATATTGGCTCCTTTCTAGCACATACATCTGCAGAATGAGAGCTTTTGATAGGAACCACCGGATAGTTGTATTTTTTGGGTTTGGGGAGATAAACTCTTTGATTCAAATGCTCCACGAAAGCTCTATTGGCATGAAGAAATGATGAACCAAATATCAGTGGCTTGTGATGGTCATCTTTCATCTCTAAGATGTGGAAATCAGCCTTGAAGACATGATCTCCGATGGATAGTGGAAGATCCGAGATGAAACCATGTGAGATAATAGATGGATCCTCTCCAAACGGCATGGGTGTCTTAGAGGGTTTCATTTCTTCAATCCCAACCTTCTTTGCTATTCCTTTAGACATGATGTTAATGTGAGATTCTGTGTCACATAAGGAATCCTTGAACAAAACTCCATTAATGATGCAAGGTAATCCAAGCTTCCGCTTGAGTGGCTTCGACTTGTAACCTCCGGTTGAGTCCAAGGAGAAATGCTCTTGTTCTGGTCTTGTAGCCATGTTAACAGCAGTTTGGGGTGGTGTATGGGTGGGCACGAACTCAGCTTCCCTTGTAGAGATGACTTTACAAAAAGCCTTCTTTTCCTCCATCTCTTGTCTTTTCAATTCTTCTTCGGTTTGAGCTAATTGGGTGTGAAGTTTCTTGATTCGACCAGCGAGAGACTCGTTCTTGACCATGAAACTGTTGACCAATACTTCCATCCTCTCATTCAAGTCCTTAGTGCTCTGTATTTGATCATCCACGATATGCTGAAGCATTGCTTGAATCTTGCTATTTTGTTCTTTCATCTCTTGTCTTTTCAATTCTTCATCAATTTGATCAATGTGGACCTCCATCTTCTTGAGTTGAGTAATTACAGACTCGTACTTTGTAGTAAAGTCATTGTAAATGAAGTCTATCTGGGTGAGGTCCGGTTGGATGAAAGTTGTAAGGTTGATCCATGGGGTACATGCCTTGTTGATTGTACTGCTGCATAGTCTGGAATTGATTCCCTTGCTGTTGAAAACGTGGTGCTTGCTGCTGGAAGTGAGGAGGGTAAATGAAATCATCAAGATAGTTAACTTCTTGTGACTGCTCCTTTGCAAAATCTCCAATGGTTTCTTGGTAGTAAGGGGCACGCCTTAGGAGGACATAATCTTGGGTCTGGCCATAGATCATAGCTTTCATCTTTTACTCAAGTTCGCACCTGAAACACACAAAGATAAAGGCTTAAAGAAAAATTTAAACAAAAACTAAAACAAGTGATTAATGCAGAAACTAGGATGATTATGATGATGCAAAACTATAATGATGATGATGATAATAAAACTATGATGCAAAACTATATATGATGATGATGCAAAAACTAAGATGATAATGCAAAAACTATAATAATAATGATGATGCAAAAACTACTAAAATTGAAAATCCTAGACTAGGCTATTCTCGGAAACTCGTAGGCAGCTGTATTGCTCCCCGGCAACGGCGCCAAAAAGCTTGATGGGGATTAAACTTTTCCCAATTTCTAACCCTAATTCTGCAAGTGCACAGATCGAGAGTAGTAACGGGTATCAAACACAAGGAGCAGATAAGTGCACTACGAGCTATGCGAGTCTAATCAAGCTAGGACAAATGAGGGGATTTCGGGTTTTAAGATGCTAATTAACTAAACTAAATGAAAGCAAAGTAAAACGGTGTAAGTTCAATATGAAAGAGACGCTAGGCAATAGGTAATTCGCAGAGATTCATAGATGATAAGTTTGATGATTGATTTCTATCTATGTAGGGATATGGGATGTAAGATCCGTCTAGAACACAAAACACGAAAATAAGTCTTTCCACTTCCGTGGCTCCGACTCCTATGATAACTTATTTAATCGCTAAACTTTCGGTATGTCCTTAGATAGTTAATCAAGCATTAAATCGATCAGGTTCGGATACAGTTCACTAGGCTAAGTAAATCAACTTCCGCAGTCTAAGAAACCTAGCTTGTCAAAGAATAGGTCCGGCGAATGATACAGCACTTATGTGGCTCAAATCAACCTAGGATCGGATTGCTAGATGCGCGGTAAAGCAATCAGCATTAATAAGTGAACAAAACGAGACAAAGACTCTAATGATATCCCTAGTTAATTCATCAAATCATAATCAGCATATGAACTCTTTGAAACCCTAAAACCTAACTAGAAATCTACTCAATCATGATGCAAGTAAACAAGCACAAATCTGAGAAAGAAATCATATTATTATAAGGAGAACAGGGTTTAGAAATCTTCTCTATATTGAGATACAAAGAAGGGATCTTCTCCTTAAGGAAAACAATGAGAAGGAAGTAAAACAATGGAGAATCCCTCTAAGGGGATCTCCCTAGTGCGGCCCTCTCTTGTGGCTCCTCTCCTGTGCGGCTCTGTTGTGTCTCTCTGTTCTAATGAGGCTAAAAAGTGTATTTATAGTGCCCTAGGTCTTCCAAGGTCGGTTTAGGTGAAACGGGCTGAGAATTGTTGAAATTGCATAATTGGGCTTGTGTTCACGGGGTCGGGTCGACCGGGAGAGTCGGTGGTCGAGCAAGGCGGTCGACCGGTCGGCCGGGATGGTGTTCGGGTCGAGCTGGGCGGTCGAACGGTCGGTCGGGATGGTGGCCGGGTCGAGCGGGGCGGTCGAGCGCGCGTGGGATGTTGAAAAGAAGTCGGGTCGGACGGGAGCCTTGGAGTCCCTGTCCGACCGGCTTCGGTCGACCGGATGGTCGTCGTCATGAAGGAAGGTCGGGTCGGACGAGGGCCATGGAGTCCCTGTCCGACCGGCTTTGGTCGAGCGGATGTGGATGGCTGATGTGTCCGGTTTTCGGCTGTCTAGACCAATCTTCGGTCAAAACGTGATATCTTCTAAACTGCTCATCCAAATTGCATAATTCCAACTGCATTGGAACACTAACTCATCTGGCTATCTTGGTGCCTAGTTTCATTGAAATCCGTTCAGTTTAAGGGTCCATGCCGTTGCTTCCCGTTTGATGTACTGATGCAGTCCGATAAAGCTCTTTCA
This sequence comes from Erythrophleum ivorense, assembly GCA_026724425.1. NCBI lineage: Eukaryota > Viridiplantae > Streptophyta > Magnoliopsida > Fabales > Fabaceae > Erythrophleum > Erythrophleum ivorense. Next base: position 6,871,929 of record JAIUCV010000066.1, on the reverse strand, counting down.
TATATGTCTCACGGAAATAGAGATATATATCTCCCAATCTACTCGACCAAACTGAGTGATCACAGTTGCATTGCAAATCTAACTCATGTAGGCATCGCAGCGAAGTGGATTTGATGAATTCCATTGCGTAGAATGTCTTTAAGGCCCTTCCAAAGTTGATGCTACGTCCTGGAGCGGTCTTGAGGTCCAAATCCTGTGTTTTGCTCCAAAATGCATCTTTTGACCTGTTTAGACTCTAAGTACTATAAATCCATAAAAAATACCTTTTTAGATCAAAAAGCCATTAAAAACCTTATGAAAAGCATTGTAAAACCATATAAAAAGCATGTAAAATAGAGGTATATCAAGAGGAAAGATGTAACCTGATTAGACATTAAGTCCATGAAGAAACGACCCATTGGTGGCATGTGGCTGTCCTTCTCCTTTGATAAGTTGAGATAAGTGTGGCAAACCTTCTCCCATGTTGCATTTGAATGAACTCCAAAGAATGGCTTAGATGATCAAGTACCATGCGTCCACGGTAAAATCTCTTTAAGTACCGCCTAAGGTGAGGCGAGGGTGGGATGTGCCTTTGAGCTGGAGAAAAAGTATATATGAACGTGGTGGTTCCTTGCCACATTCATTGTTAATGTTTGTAGGGAGATTCGGAAGGATGTCGGACAAAAGGTGAAGCGGGATAGGTGGTGGCGAGGTGGGATGGTATGAGTAGGATGGGAGGGGATGTGATGGGATGGTGTGATGGGATGTGATGGTGGGATGTGATACGTGGGATGGTGGGATGGGGTAATTGTGATGGGATGGGATGGTGGGATGGGGTAAGTGGGAGGGGATGGGATGGTGGGATGGATGAGTTGTAGGCGGGATGTCCCGAGAGGACACGGAAGTGTTCCGGTCGGACGTCCGAGTCGATCCGGCCACTCGGTTTCTCCTTTCTTCGTTTTTCGAGGTTTCTTCTCAAATTTCATGGTAGATTCTCAAATCTCTGCATCCAAAACTTCAAAAAAAAAACAAAAAAAAAACCATTAAACTAAAACAGAAAGGGAAAGGGAAGAGAAAAGACCTTATGGGTTGCCTCCCATATAGCGCTTGTTTAAAGTCTTTTAGCTTGACTCTTTCGCTTTCTAGTTGTCCAATGGATCAACCAGAAGAGTTGAGGCTCCTTTAGCTTCTCTACATTTGATGTACACATATTTAGCCTTGTTTCAACATCGTTTATTCATCATTTTTGCATACATATCACACCACTTCGTCACGTTTCTTCTCCATTTGCATCCACTTACCACACTTCTTAGCATTTGCATTAGCATTGCATGTTTCGTCGCTTTTGGAGTTGTTTTCAGGTATATTTGGAGCATTGGAGGGTGTTTTGAAGGTGTAGGATTAGTGCCTGAACCAGAGAGGTGAAGTGGAGTCCAGAACCTGTTGCTTGGGAGAAAAGGAAGCGCACTTGACGGGGTCCATATACGCACTCGACGGGGTCCAGACATGCACGTCGAGTTGCACATCGAGTCCAGAATAAAGGAGCTGCCTTTACACGAACTCGACGTGAACCAGACATACACGTCGAGTTGGTAGTCGAGTCGGAGCCAAAGGTGCAACCTTTAGAAGCACTCGACGAATTCCACACATACACGTCGAGTGGAACGTCGAGTCCACACGCGTGTGACCTATTTTACCTTTTTCTGCAACTTAGTATAAAAACCCTGTGATGTCACTTTTGCACTGGGTCGAATTTTTATTCCTGCTTTTAACTTTCAGAAAACACAAAATCGCCTCTGTAGTGTTCTTGATTTGCATTCCAGATTCCTTCTAAGTTTTAATCAATTTGTGCTTGCTTCCTTCTTTGAACTTGATTGCTTCCTTTCTGTCTATCTTCTGATGCTAGTTTTACAGCTTTCCGAGTTTGACTTGATGAAGTCGGTTTCTGAGTAGTTTTCTTAGATTCTTAAGGATGGATTAGATTAGTGAAGAACCATGGTTACCTAGAGTGTTTAAGCCTTGATTTCATAGTTTCCCTTCTTGATTAGTATTCTTAATGCTGATTCCTTCTTGATCATTTGGAATCCGAAGCTAGGCATTTCAGCACCCAGAAAGTGTTTGATGAAATGCCTGAACCAGCTTTTACAAGAAATTTGCATATCATACCTAGGATACTAGCGTTTTTGATTGCACTTTAGCATTTGCGAACTGATTCCTAATGCTTGTTGGTGTGGATTTCGCCATGAGAGTGGGTCAGGAACACACACCAACTCGATAGCTTCTGCCACGAGAGTGGATTAGCTTGCTATCGAGTTCGCAGCCAAGGGAACAGCTCTGTCTGAGTTCTGTTGAACACCATAGTGTTGACCATGGAAATTCATTGATCCATAACACCCATTCTTAGGATCTTTGTTTAATTTGATTTTAAATCTTAAAGCTTCTGTCCTTTTTATCTTGTTGCATTTGTTCATTCTAGCGTATGGTTTATAGTTTATCGTTTTACATTTTACCTTTGTTCACTTGATAGCGTCGCGTCTGGACGCCGTGAAGTACAATTGCATTTGTATTTGCATTTTCCATTTCTGTGTTTAGGTTGATAGTTTAGAATTCACACCCTTGCATTTGGCTTGACTTACCTTCACTCGATCACGTCCTGATTGCTTAGCATCTCGCCCATTTGGATTTGACACCTTCTTACACTGCATCGACATGATAGTGTTAATAGGTTAATTCGTAGTAAAATCCTACTATCAACATTCTGGACCCGACGGTTTAAATGTTCTCCTATTAACATCTTGAAGGTCTTGAATGTTGTTGCAAGAAACAATCACACCGGGAAAGAGGTTCCTCCTCTTGTGTGGCTTATCTTTGATGGGTTCTTCGTTTTCCTTATTTGAGAAAATGATTCTGAACTTAGAGAAGCATCTTGAAGACCTTGTAGGCTGTTGTGTGACATAAATCACGTCCTCCTTATACTCCCTTGGTGTCAAAATTTTGCTTGGAAAACTTGAGACCTTAATGCCCTTGGCCTTTGCGGTATGATAACTTCCTTAGGTATGATCAGAGGGGCTGCTGATATGACGTCTATGAACTCCTCTTGGTCATTATTAAGCTCTGATATTGGTTCCTCTCTAGCACATACATCTGCAGAATGAGAGCTTTTGATAGGAACCACCGGATAGGACATGTCTTTGTTGGTTTTGTAGAGAGAGATTCTTTGCTTCTGAAGATCCAAGATTGCTTCATTGGCTTCAAGGAATGATGAACCAAAACTCAATGGCATGTGAGGGTCATGTTTCATTTCTAAGATGTGGAAATCAGCCTTAAAGACGTGATCTCCAATGGATAGTAGAAGATCCGAGATGAAACCATGTGAGAGAGTATAAGGATCATCTTTAAACCGCATGGGCGTCTTAGAGGGATTCATCACTTCAGTCCCCAACTTCTTGGCTATTCCTTTGGACATGATGTTTATGTGAGATCCAGTGTCACATAAGGAATCCTTGAACAAAACTCCATTAATGATGCAAGGTAAATCAATCTTCTCCGGGCTATCAATTTTCTTGAGTGGCTTCGGCTTGTAACCTCCGGGTGAGTCCAAGGAGTAATGCTCTTGTTCTGGTCTTGATGGGGTTCAGACTTTTCCCAATTTCTATCCCTAATTCTGCAAGTGCACAGATCGAGAGTAGTAACGGGTATCGAACACAAGGAGCAGATAAGTGCACTACGAGCTATGCGAGTCTAATCAAGCTAGGACAAATGAGGGGATTTTGGGTTTTAAGATGCAAATTAACTAAACTAAGTAAAAGCAATATAAAAGCGGTGTAAGTTCAATATGAAAGAAACGCTAGGCAATAGGTAATTCGCAGAGATTCATAGATGATAAGTTTGATGATTGATTTCTATCTATGTAGGGATATGGGATGTAAGATCCGTCTAGAACACAAAACACGAATATAAGTCTCTCCACTGTCGTGGCTCCAACTCCTATGATAACTTATCTAATCGCTAAACTTTTGGAATGTCCTTAGATAGTTAATCAAGCATTAAATCGACCAAGTTCGGATATACAGTTCACTAGGTTTAATAAATCAACTTTCACAGTCTAAGAAACCTAGCTTGTCAAAGATTATGTCCGGAGAATGATTCAGCACTGTCGTGGCTCAAATCAACCTAAGATCGAATCACTAGATATACGGTAAAGTGATTAGCATTAGCAAGTGTGCAAACCGAGACAAAGACTCTAATGATATCCCTAGTTAATTCATCAAATCATAATCAACACATGAACTCTTTGAATCCCTAGAACCTAACTAGAAATCTACTCAATCATGATGCAATTAAACAAGCACAAGTCTGAGAAAGAAATCATATTATTATGAGGAGAAAAAGGTTTATAAATCTTCTCTATGTCCAGATACAAAGAATGGATCTTCTCCCTAAGGAAAACAATGAGAAGGAAGTAAAACAATGGAGGATCCCTCTAAGGGGAACTCCCTAGTGCGGCCCTCTCTTGTGGCTCCTCTCCTATGCGGCTCTCTATGCGGCTCTCAGTACTAATGAGGCTAAAAAGATGTATTTATAGTGCCCTAGGTCATCACAAGTCGGTTTAGGTGAAACGGGCCAAGAATGGTCGAAACTGCATAATTGGGCTTCTTTGTTCGCGGGGATCGGGTCGAGCGCGGAGGTCGTCGGTCGAGCGTCATGATCGAGCGAGTATTTGGTGGTGAAGAAAAGTCGGGTCGGACAAGGGCCTTAAAGTTCCTGTCCGACCGGTCGCGGTCGAGCGGATGATCGATGTCATGAAGGAAGGTCGGGTCGGACGAGGGCCTTAAAGCTCCTGTCCGACCGGGCGCGGTCGACCGGGACGTGGGATAGTGATGTGTCTGGTTTTCGTCTGTCTGGACCAGTCTTCAGTTAAAACGTTATATCTTCTAAATTGCTCTTCTAAAATGCATAATTCCAACTGAATTGGAACACTAACTCATCTGACTATCTTGGTGCCGAGTTTCATTGAAATTCGTTGAGTTTAAGGGTCCATGCCGTTGCTTCCCGTTTGATGTACTGATGCAGTCCGATGAAGCTCTTTCGTATATATCTTCACTATAATCGTCCTATCTCCAATTCTACTCGGCCAAACTGAGTGATTCCAGTTGTATTGCAAATCTAACTCATGTAGGCATCGCGTCGAATTGGATTTGATGAAGTACATTGAGTATAATGTTTTTAAGGCCCTTCTAAAGTTGATGCAGGTGCATGGAGCGGTCTTGAGGTCCAAATCCTGTGTTTTGCTCCAAAATGCATCTTATGACCTGTTTATACTCTAAGTAATATAAATCCATAAAAACTACATTTTTAGATCAAAAAGCCACTAAAATCCTTATGAAAAGCATTGTAAAACCATATAAAAAGCATGTAAAATGGAGGTATATCAACTCCCCCAGACTTAGATCTTTGCTTGTCCCCAAGCAAATCGAATCCAAACTAGTGAAGAGGTTTTGAAAACATGAAAACTCACTTATCCTTTAGAACTTGTATCTACCATTGCTCTGCTTTCATTTGGAGCAAAACCAACTTTGAATATAGCCTTCCGTACTGACCTTAAGCTTAGCGAACCATACCGGACCCAACAAATCTCATCCAGCATTCCAAACTTTCCATTGTTAACTCCTTACAGTATTTAAAACGTGCGGTCTTTATCAAGGGAGTATTGATCACAGAGCATTGACTCTTAGCCATCCAAGTGTTTTCCAAGACAGTCCTTTTCAGCACATCCAGTTTCTTGCCTCTCTCTTTCTCTCTTTTTCTTCTGAAGGATCGATCTTTCCCTACTTTTCTAGGGTATCATTTTATTTTTTCTATCGATCCTTCTTCCCTTTGAATATTTTTCTTTTGTGGGAATATCATAGGATAGGCTTTTGCTTTTCCTTGTTTGAGTAGGTCTCCATAAGACAAGAAGGTGCAGACGTATGCATTCCTCTTGCTTACACGTTTTCCTTAGGCTTAAAAGCTTTTGATTTTCATTTTGCATATGAGAGAGAGGTGGACTGTATCTTTGGTGGACATGTCTCAACTAGACCTGAATGAGGAATCGGCTCATATGTATCTCAAGCCCCTTGACAAGAAAAATTAAAAGTTCAGTTAGGTGGTGGAGTTAACTTTAGATTGTCCGGGTACCTAAGAAATCTTGCAAAATCAGTAGGTCGATCCACCCTCAGTGGTTCCGTTGGGCATTGTTCGGTGTCAATATTCACCTTTGTGATCACAAGAGCTTTGGCATGATAAGGTAAGCTCCTAGGATAGATCATAGTTTCCTAACTTATTTTGACTCAATAAAACAGAATTTTTGAAAAGGGTTGAAAGGAGAAATAGATATAAGATAAAGACAAGACATGACAAACGCATTAGTACCGACAATCCCCCCAGACTTAATTTGCACCGTCCCGGTGAAAGAAAATCCGATTAAGGGAGGTAAAATAAAGAGGTAGTAAGGCGTTTTGTGAATGAGAGGAAAGATGTAACCTGATTAGACATTAAATCCATGAAGAAACGACCCATTGGTGGTATGTGGCTGTCCTTGTCCTTTGATAAGTTGAGATAAGTGTGGCAAACCTTCTCCCATGTTGCGTTTGAATGAACTCCAAAGAATGGCTTGTATCCCGGCTTAGATGATCAAGTACCATGCGTCCACGGTAAAATCTCTTTAAGTACCGCCTAAGGTGAGGCGAGGGTGGGTTGTGCCTTTGAGCTGGAGAAAACGGATATATGAACGTGGTGGTTCCTTGCCACATTCATTGTTAATGTTTGTAGGGACATTCGGAAGGATGCCGGACAAAAGGTGAAGCGGGATAGGTGGTGGCGAGGTGGGATGGTATGAGTGGGATGGGATGGGATGTGATGAGATGGTGTGATGGGATGTGATGGGATGTGATGGTGGGATGTGATACGTGGGATGGTGGGATGGGGTAATTGTGATGGGATGGGATGGTGGGATGGGGTAAGTGGGAGGGGATGGGATGGTGGGACGGATGAGTTGTAGGCGGGACGTCCCGAGAGGACACGGCCGACCACGGAAGTGTTCCGGTCGGTCGTCGGGGTCGATCCGGCCACTCGGTTTCTCCTTTCTTCGTTTTTCGAGGTTTCTTCTCCATTTCTTCTCAAATTTCATGGTAGATTCTCAAACCTCTGCGTCCAAAACTTCAAAAAAAAACCATTAAACTAAAACAGAAAGGGAAAGGGGAGAGAAAAGACCTTATGGGTTGCCTCCCATATAGCGCTTGTTTAAAGTCTTTTAGCTTGACTCTTTCTCTTTCTAGTTGTCCAATGGATCAACCAGAAGAGTTGAGGCTCCTTTAGCTTCTCTACATTCTGGACCCGACGGTTTGAATGTTCTCCTATTGACATCTTGAAGGTCTTGAATGTTGTTGCAAGAAACAATCACACCGGGAAAGAGATTCCTCGTCTTGTGTGGCTTATCTTTGATGGGTTCTTCGTTTTCCTTATTTCAGAAACTGATTCTGAACTTAGAGAAGCATCTTGAAGACCTTGTAGGCTGTGGTGTGGCATCAATCACGTCCTCCTTATACTCCCTTGGTGTCAATATTTTGCTTGAAAAACTTGAGACCTTAATGCACTTGGTCTTTGCCGGTATAACAACTTCCTTAGGTATGAGGAGAGGGGCTGCTGATATGACGTATATGAACTCCTCTTCGTCATTATTAGGCTCTGATATTGGTTCCTCTCTAGCACATACATCTGCAGAATGAGAGCTTTTGATAGGAACCACCGGATAGGACATGTCTTTGTTGGTTTTGTAGAGAGAGATTCTTTGCTTCTGAAGATCCAAGATTGCTTCATTGGCTTCAAGGAATGATGAACCAAAACTCAATGGTGTGTGAGGGTCATGTTTCATTTCTAAGATGTGGAAATCAGCCTTAAAGACGTGATCTCCAATGGATAGTAGAAGATCCGAGATGAAACCATGTGAGAGAGTATAAGGATCATCTTTAAACCGCATGGGCGTCTTAGAGGGATTCATCACTTCAATCCCCAACTTCTTGGCTATTCCTTTGGACATGATGTTTATGTGAGATCCTGTGTCACATAAGGAATCCTTGAACAAAACTCCATTAATGATGCAAGGTAAATCAAGCTTCTCCGGTCTATCATTTTCTTGAGTGGCTTCGGCTTGTAACCTCCGGGTGAGTCCAAGGAGTAATGCTATTGTTCTGGTCTTCTAGCCAAGTTAACAGAAGCTTGAGGTGGTGTATGGGTGGGCACGAACTCAGCTTCTCTTGTAGAGATGACTTTACAAAAAGCTTTCCTTTCCTCCATCTCTTGTCTTTTCAATTCTTCATTAATTTGATCAATGTGGACCTCCAGCTTCTTGAGTTGAGTAACTACAGACTCGTACTTTGTATTAAGATCATTGTAAATGAAGTCCATCTGCTCATTCAACACCTTGTTAATCCTCTCTTGGCTGTTTAAGATTTGTTGAAGAAATCCTTCAAACTTGTTGTCTTGCTGACCCGGATGAGGTGCGGTTGGAAGAAAGTTGTAAAGTTCATCCATGGGGTACATGCCTTGTTGATTGTACTGCTGCATAGGCTGGAATTGATTCCCTTGCTGTTGAAAACGTGGTGCTTGCTGCTGGAAGTTAGGAGAGTAGACGAAATCACCAAAATAGTTAACTTCTTGTGACTGCTCCCTTGCAAAATCTCCCATGATTTCTTGGTGGTAAGGGGCACGCCTTAAGAGGACATGATCTTGGGCCTGGCCGTAAATCATTTCTTTTATCTTTTACTCAAGTTTGCACCTGAAACACACAAAGATAAAGGCTTAAAGAAAAATTTAAACAAAAACTAAAACAAGTGAATAATGCAAAAACTAGGATGATTATGATGATGCAAAAAATATATATGATGATGATGCAACAACTATGATGATAATGATATGTGAAAACTACTAAAATTATAAATCCTAGACTAGGCTATTCTCGGGAACTCATAGGCAGCTGTATTGCTCCCCGGAAGCGGCGCCAAAAAGCTTGATGGGGATCAGAATTTTCCCAATTTCTATCCCTGATTCTGCAAGTGCACAGATCGAGAGTAGTAACGGGTATCGAACACAAGGAGCAGATAAGTGCACTACGAGCTATGCGAGTCTAATCAAGCTAGGACAAATGAGGGGATTTTGGGTTTTAAGATGCAAATTAACTAAACTAAGTAAAAGCAATATAAAAGCGGTGTAAGTTCAATATGAAAGAAACGCTAGGCAATAGGTAATTCGCAGAGATTCATAGATGATAAGTTTGATGATTGATTTCTATCTGTGTAGGGATATGGGATGTAAGATCCGTCTAGAACACAAAACACGAATATAAGTCTTTCCACTGTCGTGGCTCCAACTCCTATGATAACTTATCTAATCGCTAAACTTTTGGAATGTCCTTAGATAGTTAATCAAGCATTAAATCGAGCAAGTTCGGATACAGTTCACTAGGTTTAGTAAATCAACTTTCGCAGTCTAAGAAACCTAGCTTGTCAAATATTATGTCCGGAGAATGATTCAGCACTGTCATGGCTCAAATCAACCTAAGATCGAATCACTAGATGTACAGTAAAGTGATTAGCATTAGCAAGTGTGCAAACCGAAACAAAGACTCTAATGATATCCCTAGTTAATTCATCAAATCATAATCAGCACATGAACTCTTTGAAACCCTAGAACCTAACTAGAAATCTACTCAATCATGATGCAATTAAACAAGCACAAGTCTGAGAAAGAAATCATATTATTATGAGGAGAAAAAGGTTTAGAAATCTTCTCTATGTCGAGATACAAAGAAGGGATCTTCTCCCTAAGGAAAACAATGAGAAGGAAGTAAAACAATGGAGGATCCCTCTAAGGGGAACTCCCTAGTGCGGCCCTCTCTTGTGGCTCCTCTCCTATGCGGCTCTCTATGCGGCTCTCAGTACTAATGAGGCTAAAAATATGTATTTATGGTGCCCTAGGTCATCACAAGTCGGTTTAGGTGAAACAGGCCGAGAATGGTCGAAACTGCATAATTGGGCTTCTTTGTTCGCGGGGATCGGGTCGAGCGCGGAGGTCGTTGGTCGAGCGTCACGATCGAGCGAGTATTTGGTGGTGAAGAAAAGTCGGGTCGGACGAGGGCCTTAAAGCTCCTGTCCGACCGGTCGCGGTCGAGCGGATGATCGATGTCATGAAGGAAGGTCGGGTCGGACGAGGGCCTTAAAGCTCCTGTCCGACCGGGCGCGGTCGACCGGGACGCGGGATAGTGATGTGTCCGGTTTTCGTCTGTATGGACCAGTCTTCAGTTAAAACGTGATATCTTCTAAATTGCTCATCCAAAATGCATAATTCCAACTGAATTGGAACACTAACTCATATGGCTATATTGGTGCCGAGTTTCATTGAAATTCGTTGAGTTTAAGGGTCCATGCCGTTGCTTCCCGTTTGATGTACTGATGCAGTCCGATGAAGCTCTTTCGTATATATCTTCACTATAATCGTCATATCTCCAACTCTACTCGGCCAAACTGAGTGATTCCAGTTCTATTGCAAAGCTAACTCATGTAGGCATCGCGTCGAAGTGGATTTGATGAATTCCATTGAGTATAATGTTTTTAAGGCCCTTCTAAAGTTGATTCGGGTGCATGGAGCGGTCTTGAGGTCCAAATCATGTGTTTTGCTCCAAAATGCATATTTTGACCTGTTTAGACTCTAAGTACTATAAATCCATAAAAACTACCTTTTTAGATCAAAAATCCATTAAAATCCTTATGAAAAGCATTGTAAAACCAAATAAAAAGCATGTAAAATAGAGGTATATCTGCTAACCAGGTGGCACACGCGTTGAGTCGACGCAGGTCAGATTCAGCTCGAGAGCAGGATGTTGAGGCCTTGGTGAGCGAGATTAGCACTTTGCGTATTTGTGCTATTTCGCAGGAGACAGTTGATCAGGCAGATTTGCTAAGTTGGATCAGAGTGGCTCAGCAGAGTGATCAGAGTTTGATTGATGAGTCGTGAGCAGTTGGTTCTGAGTATCAGGTCTCTGCGAATGGGACGATTCTGGTTCATGGTCGGGTTTGTGTACTCAAGGTTGAGGAGTTGAGACCGGAGATTCTGAGAGAGGCTCATGCGAGCAAGTTCTCGATTCATCCAGGGGCGACCAAGATGTACCATGACCTCAAGCGGTACAATTATTGGGTCGGGATGAAGAGAGATGTGGCTGATTGGGTTGCGAAGTGCAACACGTATTCGTTGGTCAAGGCAGAACATCAGGTTTTGGGTGATCTTTTGCAGAATTTACCCATTCCAGAGTGGAAGTGGGATATGATCATGAAGGATTTCATGGTGGGACTACCTATCTCGCGGACTTATGATGCTACATGGGTGATTGTGGATCGGTTGACTAAGTCAGCACATTTTTTTGCCATTAAGAAGACATATGGAGTTGATGTTTTGGCTAAAACATTTGTGAGAGAGATTGTGACGCTACATGGTGTGCCAGCCAGTATTGTGTCAGACCAAGATCATAGATTCGCTTCAGAATTTTGGAGAGCGTTTTAGATGGAGATGGGCACTAAGGTGCATATGAGTACAGCTTATCATCAAATAACTGATGGACAGTCAGAGAGGACTATTCAGACTTTGGAGGATTTGCTGAGGATGTGTGTGTTGGATATGGGTGGCCATTGGGCAGACCATTTGAGCTTGGTCGATTTTGTTTACAACAACAGCTTTCAAGCGAGTATTGATATGGCTCCTTTTGAGGCTTTGTATGGGAGGCCATGTAGAACGCCCTTATGATGGACCCAAGTGGGGGAGTGCAGAATTTATGGAGCTACTTATGTTCAGCAACGACGGAGAAGGTCCGTTTTTTGAGGCTGAACATGAGGGAACCTCAGGATAGGCAGAGACGAGAGCTTGAGTTTCAGGTTGGTGATCGCGTGTATCTCAAGATGGCTATGTTGAGGGGTCCTAAAATATCCATAGCAGAGAACAAGCTGAGTCCGTGGTTTATGGGACCATTTCCGATTGTGGAGCGAGTTGGACCAGTGGCGTATCGGCTTGAGTTACCTCCGATTATGAGGGCATTTCACAAGGTGTTTCATGTTTCGATCCTGAGGAAGTGCCTTCATCCTTCAGAAAACCTAGTGGCTAAGATTTCAGAGGATCTTAGGCCTGATTTGACGGTTCTGGCGGTTCCTGTGAGGATTCTCTAGAGGAGAGCCAAGGTTCTGAGGCACAAGAAGATACCGTTGCTGAGAGTTATGTGGGACTTTAGCAGTACAGAGGAGGAGACTTGAGAGTCTGAGGCAAAGATAAAGTTGAAGTTCAGGAAGTGGTTCGACAATCAGATTATGGAGTGAGCTTCTTCATCTTTGTGGTTCTAGTTGTTAGCCTTGTGCTATGTTGTTGTTGTAGTTTATGTATTTTCGTTTTCGTTGTAACGATATACATTTTTGGAGATTTATAAGATGGATATGTTATAGACGTTTCAGAATTTTTACTCTAGCGACTGTGGTGTCCCGGATAACTCTTTACATTTTTAGGAGACGGTGGTTCTCCGGCAGATTTATTGGAGTTTAGTGCCCTCAATATAAGTGGTTGGGAATGCTTACTGAGTGTAATGGCCTCAATATGAGCGATTTATCTAGGTGTAGTGGCCCCAGTATAAATGGTTATCCGACATTTCCTTTGGAGATAGTGTTCTCCGGCAGATTTATCTGGCTATAGTGGCCCCAGTATAAGTGGTTAGTGTATAAGTTAAGAGTAATGATGTCTAGCAACGAGCGTATAACATATGATTAGATGTGAGTCTCTAGGATCAGGTGTGGATCTCTAGTGGTTTTGGCCGGGAGGGGCCAGGTTTGTGGTCTGTGGTAGACATGTTTCGTTGGGATTCGAGGTCGAATCCAGTTTAGTGGGGGAGAATTGTAACATCCGTAAACCGAATTCCTGGTTTTGGAGGGTTGTGTCGAGCGACACCAGGAGGCTGTCGGTCGACACCGGTCCGGAAATTGAATTTCGGTTTGAGTTGAGTTGTCCGGTTTGGTGCTGGTTAAGTGGAAAACCTAATTGTCGCGAGTTTATATCAGAGGCAGCCACTTTTTCCTTGGAGTTTTTCGAGAAACAGAGGCAGAGAGAAGAGAAGTGGAGATTGCAGAGGAGAATTGGGAGTTTTGGTTTGATTTGGAGCTGTTTATTGCTTTTTTCACTGTTCATCTCGTTTTCCTTCTTTTCAATCCGTTTAGAGGCAAGTGCGTGATTGTAGGCTCGTGAATTCCTAGATCTGATGATTGGTTTGATTGTTGGTTGAGTTCATGATGATTTTCGTGTTGATTTGGGTGTTTAATCGCGTTATTGTGATTGTTGTTGTTGTTTCTGTGTTTTTCGTACTGTTCAATCGCATATGGTCTCACCCTGTGAATTGGGTGTCAAGCGACACCAATCCGGTGTCGCTCGACACCGAGCGCTGGTTTGATTTGGTGATTCGGTTTAATCAGCGAATTTAATTGTTTTAATTGAATTAATTGGTTTAATTGGTTTAAGTGGTTTAATTGGTTTAATGATTTAATTAATTTGATGTCAAAAAAAAATGATTTAATTAATTAATTAATTTGTTCGAAAATAATTATGGAAATGATTTTAATTATTGGAAAATATTTTAATAATTAAATAAATTATTTAAATAATGGTTATTGTCTAGTATTTGCGTAATTGGCATGTAGACAGGATGACCGTCTCACTAAGTATTTATGAAATACTTATGCATTGCTTTCCTAATGTGATGCAAGTAAAAGAACATTGTGATCACGGAATCAAAGCTGAGGAAGAGGATGATAGGGTGTTAGAATTATCTGTTCGTTTTATTATTTAGCAGAACCTAGTGTTTAGGTTGTTAGATTTTATTTATTCTTGATTTAATTTGTTGGTTGAATGATTATTTATTGAATTATTTATTTATTGATTCTTTTGAGAACTTCCGCATTGATAAATATTAATAATAATATAAAAAAAAGGCTTGGTTGTTTCAAAAAATATATGCTTACCGAAAGCGAGATACAAGTGGTTGAACCTCTGGTTCCAGGATTACAAAAGTGTGGCTAAATATAATTCTACTATGTTCGGAATCACCTCCATGATGAAATTGTGTAGAGAATATCACTAAATTTGATTTGTTGGAAAAAAACTCTCTTTACTTTTCATCTTGGAAATGTAATCCTGCAGCAACAATATCGGGCAAGAGATTTCACCTCGTATTCGGAGTTGATGGAAATCCTCCTTGTGGCTGAACAAAATAATCAGCTTGTGATGTTAAACCATCATCTCCGTCCAACTGGACCTACGCCATTCCCAGAAGCGAAAGTTGTGTCATCCAGTCATACTAAAAAGTATGAACGTGAACGCAGACGCGTCAGAGGCTGTGGTCACGGTCGAGGTCGTGGACGTGGAAGAAAAAGTGATGATGGTCGAGCAGTAAAAAGAAAAGGCGAACGCAATTGTTACAGATGCGGCATGAATAATCACTTTGAGCGTACATGTCGTACGCCCCAACATTTAGCCGATCTGTACATGACATAACAACAAGCTAAATATAAGGATGCAGAGACTAACTTCATCTCAGATGAATCTAGTCCCTCTTTTGATGGCTTAAGTGATGACTTTCATCTGGATGTCGCTGACTATCTCATTGATCATGAAAAATCAACTGAGCGAAAGAAACTTAAATCGATGATAGTGTCTTCCTGAAGAAGACAAGAATAACAAACTCTTAATCGTTTTTGTAGTACTATATAATATATCTTTTAATAAAAAATTGTTAAAATGTTTTGATGTAATATATCAGCTATGTTTAATGTAAAATGTATTTCATATTTTATGAATTACGTGGCCCAGATGTCGCAACAATTTGAGATTCAGGATGGAGATACTTGTCAAGCAGACCGTGCTACGACACATACAATTCTCAAAGATAAGAAGGATTTCTCCTATCTCAAAATGAAAGACTCTGTTGAAAGCGTGAGTACTATATGCGGTAGTGCAAAGATAATACTTGGCTCCGGGAGAGCAAGTTTTTCATTGCCAAGGTGAACAAAATTTGAAGTGCGTGATGCACTATATTCCACCGAGTCTCACCGGAACTTATTAAGTTTTCGAGATATCCGCAAAAAGGATATCATATTGAGACTAAAAATAAAAGTGGCATTGAATATATTTGCATTACAACAGAGAGGAAACATATATTGGAAGAATTACCAATGATGTCCTCTGGATTATATTGCACAAAAATAAACATGGTTGAATCATATGCTGCAGTAAACCAAGTGTTTGTTAGCACTATTAGAGTGTGGCATGAAAGACTTGACCACCCGTGTTCAGTCATGATGAGAAGAATTCTGCAAAATACGAGGGGCCACCCATTGAAAAATGAAAAGATTTCTCAATCGGGGGAGTTTTTGGCCGTGTTCTTTTCCCGATCGCTGCGACTACTGGAGCGACTAAAAAAAAAGCGCTGATTGAGATGGTAGTGAGAGAAAAAGGAATCGCAGCATTCATTGAAAGGAGTCTCTGCTTCCGCTGATAGTAGTTGCGGCTGCCGCTGGGATTTCTTAGCGACACGATTACTGTCCATAAGAGTCGCAGCGACTCTAACTATTGAGACGCTGACCTTCTCCTCTCCACAGTCTTGCTTTTCAATCAATATGAATGTGGGTATATCATCAATCGCAGCGTTAGTCGCTGCGATCAACAAAAGAACACGGCCTTTATGTAAAGCATGTTCTCAAGGAAAACTCATAAGTAGGCCCTCACCAGCTAAAGTTGTGATATATCCATATTTTACATGTTTTTACTATGGTTTTTAATATCTTTTATAACATAAATAATAAGGTTTTTGTGTCCAAGAGGTAGTTTTCTTGTATATTGTGGTTTTGAGGTACCAACAGGTCAAAATGGCAAAAAGATGGCAAAATGGAGCAAAAGAACTTCAAACAATGATCCATACAAGTTTCCAAGTCAAGAGCTTCAATAAAACTCCAAAAGTCCAAATTCCGCATTCGGACAGAATCGAAGCATCCGAAAGATGACCGCGGCAAAGGGACTTTCCGACGTCCAAATCATGAGATCTTTATATGTAAAGATAGATAAATGAGTCATGCGTCGAGGTGAAGTGGAATTGGGGCATTTGGAGTAGGAATGCGGCCTAGGAGCTTTTTCTCCCAAGACATGTCCGTCTGGCGAGTAAGTGAAGCCCATGGAGCTTGGATGAGCGAAATGGACCGGGATCACTTCGGTACAAGCCTAAACTTCATCAGGACTCAAGCCCACATCCTTACACGCGATTTGGAGGCGGCGGCCGCGCCTCTCTCAAGACTTGGTGAGCAAGCTCAAAGGAGAAGAAGAAAAGGAAACTTTCCTCCTCTCGTCCACGCATTAACTCAGCCGACCTAGCCTCCTCTCACCTATATATACTTGCTTTAGCCTCTTGTATCAATCATCCTACAATTCCTTGAATCTCTTAATAAATTTCGGAGCCACTTAGGTGGTCTCCTCTCTTCCCTTTTCTTTTCTTCCCATTGTAAATATTTACATGTTTCTTTAAGTTTTGCATACATCTATGAGTAGAGGTTTCTCTCCATGAAGGAGCCACGGTTTGATCTCTATCACTCCGCCTCTTTTCAGTGGAATCATGAGACTCCTTATATCTCTTAGATCTATTGTTGAATTATGGATCCTTCAATGAGGACATGACATGATTGCCTTCGCTATTCGGTTGTTAAATAAAGGGGAAACCTTGTGGTTCTCCATCTTTATTTAAACCTAATGCTTGTTGCTAGAGATGATCAACTAGCGACTTGATCTAAGGTTGATATACTCTCCAAAAGCTTGTTATATCTCCGGATCTAATATTTGATGGGCAAATCGTTTTAGGCTATGAAAGTAGACCTAAGAAGTTTTGTGAACAATCATTACCTAACCGTAATGCATGTCTCACTCTACAATGACCATGCGAAAGCTGAGCCCATTGGTTTAAAAGACATAGGGGATTGGAGCCACGAAAGTGGGAAAATCCTTCATTAGTGTTTTGAGTTCATGAATCGGATTTAACAATCTTTTTAATCGATTTGGCACATGCCTTTGCGAATGTTTCCATTCAACAATATTTATCTTTTGCTTTATGTCTTGCATTGTTAATATCTTTATGTTTTACAAAAACCAAAAAACACAAAACCCCTTTTTCATATTGTTGATCTAGCTTAGTTTGCATCTCATGATCTTGAAGTGTACATTCCACAATCCTCAGTGGTTCGACCCCTAAATACTACAATTGTCTGTTGTGCACTTGCAACTCACGGTTTGTTTTAGGGTTATTTATTACTTGCATATCCCACACACATCAAGTTGGGAATGAATCCCCTTTATTCTTAGAGAAAATACATGGTGATATATGTGGGCCAATTAACCCACCGTGCGGGCCGTTTTGATACTTCATAGTATTGATTGACGCATCTAGTAGATGGTCAAATGTGTATCTTTTGACCCCAAGAAATATGGCTTTCGCAAGATTCATTGCCCAAATAATCAGGTTGAGAACTCACTTCCCTGATTATGCCATAAAGAAAGTCAGGCTTGATAATGCTGGTGAATTCACTTCAGCAGCCTTTAATGACTTTTGTATGTCTGTGAGAATCGATTTTGAACATCCGGTTCCACACGTTCATACGCAAAATGGCATGGCTGAGTCATTGATAAAGCGGTTGCAATTGATTACAAGACCGTTAATCTTGAGAACAAAACTCCCAATCACTATATGGGGCCATGCAATATTGCATGCGGGAACCTTGGTTTAAGTGAGACCAAGTGCGTATAATGGATATTCGCCGGCCCATACAGTTGGCATTTGGAAATATGCCAGATATATCCCATCTCCGGGTATTCGGGTGTGCGGTCTATATCCCAATAGTGCCACCACAGAGAATAAAAATGGGACCACGGAGTAGATTGGAAATATATGTCGGGTATTCGTCCCCTATAAGGTATCTTGAACCAGCAACTGGTGATATGTTTACGGCAAGATTTGCTGATTGCCACTTTGATGAAAATGAATTATCTGCGTTAGGGGGAGGGTCGAGAGAATCACCAAATGATATCACCTGATGTACACACTCTTTGGCTTATCTTGATCCTCCTACCAATCAACACGAGGTGGAAGTTCAAAAAAAATATTAAACATGCAAAGATTGGCAAACCAGTTGCCCGATGCGTTCACAGATACGAAAAGGGTGACAAAGTCCTATATCCCCGCTGCTAATTGCTCCATCAAAAATAAATGTTCCTCATGAACATGTTGATGTGAATAGAGCAAATGAACCGGTTCAATTAAAGCGCGAGAGGTCTATAAAGATAAAAATCCCCGAAAAAAAAAAAATGGGAGTAAAGGTTCCTGATGAACCAAAATGATGAGGACATCAAGTCATCATCAATCAAGGAGCACGGAACCAGGAGCCATGAAGAGGAAAGCATGAAGCTGAGGAGAGCTAAGGAGACAAGTGAGCTGAGTTCAGCTCAAATGGAGGCGAAGATCAAACATCCAAGCTCAACTAACACTTGGAGATCACACTCAACTCACATAGAGTTCACCACGAAGAAGAATCAGCCAGAAAGGATTCCAGATGAAAAAGATATTGAAGATACATTCTGGAAGGTCTTCAATGGACGCTATGGAGACCTGCGTTCACTCATCGAATCATTCCGGCCCAACCAGAACGATCTAAGATACAAATCCAATTGTTATAGATTTTCAACTCACCAGAGGAACACGGAGAATTGGACTCGGTTCAATCAGAGGTCAGACCAAGGAGTTATTAGTTTTACAAATCGGGTAAACCGGAACTTTCCCGATTTGGACCCAGGCGCGCTTATTGGAGTATTCCGAGCAAACCATAAGGAAATAGGCCATGAAACGACTTGGGCCTTGATTGGTAAAGCATTTAGAAGAGCATTAGGCTTATGGGGCATAAGCAGGGTGGTGCTGAAGCTGTATGCTCTTGACTAATATATATTTTATGTGATTGGTAGAGCTGTGAGCTATTTTATTATAACTTTTTGTTAAAATATTTAATGTGTATGGTGATATTTATTTTAATGCATCATATATATATTCTATAAATAACATAAGATTTTTCTAATTTTTTATAAATTATTTAATATTTAAATTATATTAGTTAAATTTTAATGTTATTAAATTATTATTTTATGAATAATACATTAATGATAAAAATAAGTTTCAAAATTATAATATTTTAAATTTAATATAAATATAATTTTCGATTTTTTATCATTATAAATAAATAAAATATAATTATTTTAATATTTTTTAATATTTTAAAGCTTCAATGCTTAGGAAAAGCTTCATTTCAAAGCATGGAGGGAGGAGCAGTTAAGAGAGCATTAACAGTTTCTAAATGCTCTCCTAAATGCTTTATTAATAAAACTTGATTAGATTACAAAGAGCATAATGCTCTTCTAAATGCTCTACCAATCAAGGCCTTGGTATGGAATCTTGACTCAAACAGGCATCACATCGAATTGGATTCATTCCAATCTCGGTTTTGGTTTGGGAGATATTTATTTCCTAAGTGGAAGGATCCTGAACTTGCCTTATTTGGAAGCTCACGGGTTTAGGAGCCTTCAAACGCATATTTGGCGACCAGGAGAGTATCTACTACAATCAGAGGCTTCCATTATCACATCAAGACATCTAGAAGAGTCCTCTACCAGCTTCCCATGCACCAGCATTCACAGGATCAGGCGGATCCCCTCTTGCTCTTACTTTCCATATATGACGCCAAGAGCATTCACACTTGGAGCAATTAATCTGCAACGGCTCTTTCCTCTTTGCTGCTGCGTTTTGGAGACTTGTTCAATGCACCTAGACGTTCCAAGACATAACAGCTTTGCGCCCAAGCTATCAAGACTCAAGCCTCACCAGAAGTTTCCTTATTTGGCCAAGATTCACTCATTAAGTGTCCAACGGCTAGTTTGCTTGGTCAAGACACGATTTCTTTCTTCTTCCTAGTTTAGGACCGTTGTACTAGAGCCTATATAAGCTCTTTAGTTGTCTCATTTGTAAATCACCTTTCAATCATCTAAGAGATATAAAAGTTTGTTCTTCTTTTTATTCAAAGAGTTTCTTTGTCTAAATTGTTTGTCTTTAAGTTTCAATTGAGAGATTCATTTGATACTTGAGATTATAGGATTAGGATTGTTTGTGAGATTCAAACAAGTCTAGTTCTCCAAGGATTGAGAGAGTCAATCATCCCACCGATTGAGAGAATCATTCAACACCATTTCTACTATCTTTCCACCTTCCGCAAGCCTTAAGCTTGGAATCTCTTGATCATCAAGTGATCTTAAGTTGGTGTGATTCCAATCTTATATCATCTGGTATCAGAGCTTCAAAAGCTCCTACCCATCAGGTTGTATCAATCCAACATTTATCTTTCATTTTTGTGTTTTGTTTTGTTTCATTCCTTCATAGAAAACCAAAATAAAAATTGTTTTCCTTTAATTTTGAATTCTATTTCATTCCATATCCTAAAAAGAAAATAAAAATTTGATTTGTTCTATTTTATTTTGTATCTTGAATTTTCGAAATTTATTTGTCTCATATTTAAAAAAAAAAAAAAAAAAAAGTTAATTGCTTGTTTGGTTCTGAAAATTTCTATTATCTTGTTTCCCTTTGTGTTAGTGTCAACTTTTTGTTTCCTTTTCTTCTTGTGTGAGAATATTGACGTCCCTTTTCCTTGTTTCTTGTAAGGTACAAGAGAACTATGGACTATGAAGATGGAGCAAGCGGATACAATACCTCAGAAGTAGATTGGGGTGAAGAAGAAAACCACTCTTGGAGTGGAGGAGGAGAAGACCACGACCATGAGCCATGGAGAGACCAAAATGATTCTGAAATCAGTTTTGGAGATGAACCAGATGGTGAAGACTTCGAACCTAAACCACCAGACTATAACCAAGGAGTCGAATTAAGAGAAGTCCATGAAGGAGACTCATGGCATGAAGAGACTGATTCTCAATTCAGTCTAGAAGATGGAGGTGGTAGAGGTAAACCTGGATTCCTTAGTAACCGATAGAAATCAGAATTGATGTTCCTTAAACACCTATTCTGCACTCAATTGCAAAGAATCTTTGATTGAAGGATAGATTCTCAGCTAAACAGAGCTTAACGTAACTAGTAGATAAGAGAAGAAGAGATTTTCTGAATTGTTCTGAATTGTATTATGAAGATGACTTACAACTCTTTATATAAGAAAAGCAAAACCGACTTAAGCAAAATTTAAAAACCAGAAAAGGAAATAAACCAAATATATGGCTCTTGTATAATGTAAATAATCCTATATCAAATCTCCCCCATTTGAAAACCTTGACCTCAAGGTTCAAAAGTTGGAAACCTCTTTTGTAAATCGAAAAGCAATTCCCATGTAGCCTCTTCTTCAGGTAAATGAGACCATTTAACCAGAACCATTGTTGCTGCTCGACCTTGTCGTTGGACCATCTTGCGTTCCAAGATACATTCGGGTTCTTGGAGTAACACATCGGGGACCGAATTAGGAAGTGCAGTAGACGATGTAAGAGCTCCCACCTGTAGTTTTAACTGGGAAACATGAAACACAGGGTGTATGTGTGAGGAAGCCGGAAGTTGTAGT
This sequence comes from Erythrophleum ivorense, assembly GCA_026724425.1. NCBI lineage: Eukaryota > Viridiplantae > Streptophyta > Magnoliopsida > Fabales > Fabaceae > Erythrophleum > Erythrophleum ivorense. The sequence continues at coordinate 6,850,204 of JAIUCV010000066.1, read as the reverse complement.
CGATACGCAACAGCTCCACATTTGTCGAGGACTTTGTATGGACAAAAGTACTTTGGGCTGAGCTTTTGGTTGGAACGCAAGACTACTGATTGTTGGCGGTAAGGTTGGAGCTTGACATAAACATAATCACCAATGTCAAAGCTTCTCTCTGTGCGATGTTGATCGGCAAAACGTTTCATCATGTGCTGAGCTCGAAGAAGATGAAATTTCAGGAGCAATATCATATTTTCACGTTCTTGTAAACTCTTAGCTACCACTGCAACCTTTGATTCTCCTGGAAGATAAGGCAAGTGTTGTGGTGGCAATTGACCATAAACAGCTTCAAAAGGCGTCATTTGAGTAGCGGTATGAAAAGAGGTATTATACCAAAACTCAGCGAGAGGTAGCCATTTACTCCATAAATGGGGACGATCACTGCACATGCAACGCAAATATGTTTCCAAGCAACGATTCACAACCTCTGTTTGGCCATCACTTTGAGGATGATAGGCGGTAGAGTAGTTCAGGGCAACACCTTGGAGGCTGAAAAGTTCTCTCCAAAATTCACTAAGAAAAACAGCATCTCTGTCACTTACTATAGAGCGAGAAAGACCGTGAAGCTTGAATATATTATCCAAGAAAGCTTGAGCCACAGAAGCCGCTGTATAAGGGTGGGAAAGAGCAATGAAGTGTGCGGCCTTACTCAGACGATCCACCACCACAAAAATCACTGTTTTGCCAAAAGATTTAGGTAACCCATCGATAAAGTCCATGGAGATGTCAGACCATATTGTATCAGGGATCGGTAGAGGCTGAAGTAAACCCGGAGAAGCGGCCGGATCATACTTACATTGTTGACAAACAGGGCAAGCTCGTATGAATGCTTGAATATCTTTAGACATTCCTTTCCAGTAGAATAACCCTTTCACACGTTGATGCGTAGCATCACGACCAGAATGTCCACCACTCCCAGAACTATGTAACCAATCCAAAATTTTACCTCGCAGAAGAGGAGTATGAGGGACAACGATCTTGCTCTTTCTCCTTAAGATATTTTGAGTCCAAGAGTAGTGCTTTTTAGCCTGTGGTTTAAGCTTCAGTTCATTAATTAACTCCTTAAGCTCCAAATCTGAATCATAACCAGCCCGGATCTGTTGAATAAAATCGCACTCGAGAACAGACATAGCCATGTTGAGTATCTCGGCTCCTTCAATCCGTGATAATGCATCAGCAACCAAGTTTTCTTTCCCTTGTTTGTATTGAATTTCGTAATCAAATTCCAGCAATTTAGGGAGCCACTGTTGTTGAATCGGAGTATTCAAGCGCTGCTCCAAGAGATATTTTAAGCTTCTTTGATCTGTCTTAATCACAAAGTGTCCTGTAAGAAGGTAATGGCGCCACTTTTGAACAGCAAAGACAACGGCCAATAACTCTTTTTCGTAGATGGAGAGAAACAGTTGTTTTCCTTTCAAGTGTCTACTAATGTAGGTCAAAGGGTGACCGTCTTGCATCAAAACTGCGCCAATTCCCTGACTGCAGGCATCAGTTTCTACAACAAAAGGTTTGTCAAACCGTGGCAAAGCCAAAACAGGGGCGATACACAACGCTGCTTTTAAACCATCAAAAGCAGTTTGAGCTTCAGGAGACCACGAGAAAGAGTCTTTCTTCGTCAGGGCGGTTAAGGGTCGTGCAATGGTGCCAAAGCTCCGAACAAAACGACGATAATAACCAGCTAACCCCAAGAATCCGCGGAGTTGTTTGAGATTCTTTGGGACGGGCCATTCATTAACTGCCTTAACCTTGTTAGGGTCAGTGGAGATACCCTTTGCTTCGATGTAGTGACCTAGATACTCCACCCGTTCTGTAGCGAAGATACATTTTCTCTCCTTAGGAAATAAGTTGTTAGTCCTCATAAACTCAAACACACGGCGAAGGTGACGTTCGTGAGACTCTAGTGAAGGACTATAGACCAAGATGTCATCAAAAAAAATTAGAACAAACTTGCGTAAGAAACTCTGAAAAACAGAGTTCATCAAGCCTTGAAACGTAGCAGGTGCATTCGTAAGGCGAAAAGGCATGACAAGATATTCATAATGGCCACCATGTGTTTTGAAAGCTGTTTTATGAATATCGCAGGGATCCATTCACACTTGGTGATAGCCAGCTCGCAAATCGATCTTGGAATAAATGACAGAGCCACCCAATTCATCCATAAGGTCTTCGATTAACGGAATAGGAAAGCGATCCTTGACAGTCATGTTGTTGAGACCACGATAGTCGACACAAAGACGCCATGAGCCGTCTTTCTTTTTGACCAAAACCACCGGAGAAGCGTAAGAGCTAGAGCTTGCTTGAATTGTACCAGCAGCTAACATCTCCTGCACTATTTTATCGATCTCATTCTTCTGATGAATAGCATAGCGATAGGGTCGTTGGTTTACAGGGTTGGAACCGTCGAGCAAGGGAATCTTGTGGTTATGATTTTGGCGAAAGGGTGGTAAAGTGGTTGGTTCCATGAAAATATCACGGAAGTCATCAAGAAGATGCTGGATGTCAGAACATAGGGGCTCTGGAGTTGATGATGCGTCCAACGAAGATAACGAAACCTGGTCATTATGACAATAATCTTGGACATAGATCATTGCTAATTGGATATCTGATTCACGAAGTTTATTGAGTTTAGCTGCTTTTATTTGACGAATTGAGCCGTCCTTGATACCATGGAGTAAAACCTTTGTGTGACCATACTTGAATCCCATCTCCAGCTTCTGAAAATCCCACGTGATAGGGCCTAACGTGGCTAACCATTGGACACCTAACACAATGTCACAGCCTCCAAGTGGAATAACCATGAAATCTGCTTGAAACAAGGTGTGCTGAAAGTACCACTGAAACTTATCAATTTTACCGTTAACCGGGAGTCGACGACCATCAGCGACGGAAACACGCGAAAGACCCGAGGTTTGAATAACACAACCCAATTTGGCAGCTGCCTGATGGAGATTAAACTTTTCCCAATTTCTATCCCTTTTCTGCAAGTGCACAGATCGAGAGTAGCAACGGGTATATCGAACACAAGGACCAGTTAGTGCACTACAAGGTATGAGATTGAGATTTAGCTAGGAAAGCAATATGAGTTTGGTTGTTGTCACGTTGAAAGCAAGTAAAGAAAGCAAGTAAACAAAGCAAATAAAGTTGTAAATCTATGGATGGAAAGCGCTAAGCAATAGGATAATCTCGGGATGAGTGATTCAAGCAAGCAAGTTCGATTTGTTAGGGATTTAAGAATGTGTACCACCTAGAACTCAAGACACTAATTTAGATCTTTCCACTTCCGTGGCTCCGACCCCTATGTTGATCTATCTAATCGCTAAACTTTCGGTTGATAGTAGGTTTTTACACTACTTATGCAATCCCCTATTGTACTATCATGTCGATGTAGGACTTAGGGTTTATCAATCCAAAGTGGAAGGAGAATGAAACAGCTTAGGATTATGCAATAGTGACACAAGTCAAGACAGATGGTTGCTTGGTGTTGAAACGAAACTATCTATCTAAACGAAATGCAACGGGAATGAAAGCGGAAAAGTAAAACGATAAACTAAATCAAGCTCGATCGAGTTAAGCTAACCATGAGAAAGGTAGCTCGATCGAGTTAGGATAAAATGAAACAAGGAGAAACTGGTGCAGCTCGATCGAGTTAAGATACGAGTTTGCACTAAACTGACTCGATGGAGTCAGAGTAAAACAAGACTAAAGCAGAACGAAAACGTAAGTAAAGACTGGTATGATAGACAAAGGCTCAGGAACGGATTTGATGATCATAGAGAATCTAATGCTAATCAGCTATGCTTTCTAAAACGGCACGAACACGTGCTTATCCCTTCGGCCATGGAACCCCGAGGTCGGTTATCCCACTTCCCAGTGGCGTTACAAACCGCCTCTCTGGTTCAGTCCCGCTAACTCGATCGAGTTTGAGCGTGATCGAACCAGATATATAAAGAACCGGCCCATGTAATGCCCTAGAAGCCCCTCTGTGCAACCACTCTCGTGGGACAAAGGCATAAAGCTAATCCTCTGTTTTGCCTCGATCCGACGCTCAACCAAGCGGGTCAGGCCAGGAGCGTCTAGGATCGATCCACCATGTTCAGTGGCTGGATCGCATAGGGCATAGCTAAACAGAGAGGGGTAATAGATGAAAACCTAAAGCATCAGAGATTAAACATAAACGATTCCCTAATCTAATCCATCCCTAAGCCTAAGGGAGAAATTACTCAAGATCCATAATCGAAATCATGTCTAAATAAACTAAAACCAACATAATAAGAAAGACAGAAAGGAGATTAACAACTTTTATTAAAGAAGCAATTGCAAAATGTGAATAACAAAGTCTGGAATCTTAAATTGAAAACAGGAAGTTTCTGGAACAAAAATTAAGAACAGAAAGCTAAAAAAAGCGAAAAAACTGAGATAAGGGGCGGATGAGGTCAGCAGCCCTTTTATAGGCAAGCTACTAGGGCTTCCAGCAAGGGAGTAACCGCCTTAGTCCAACTCGATCGAGTTGGTTGATCGAGTTGGCTTTTGTCTGGCTCGATCGAGTTGCTTGGTTGGATGGTTTGGCCTAGCTCGGTCGAGGTGCTTGTTCAAGGTTGTATCCTTCTCTGCTCGATCGAGTTGCTTGATCGAGTTGAGGTTTGCCTTAACTCGATCGAGTTGGATGGTGAAGGCAGATTGCTTTCCCTTCCAATGCATCGACTTTGCTCCAAAACACCTGAGAAGGACACCAAACATGCAAATGTATGCAATGCACGTCCTAGGACAACTAATTATGCAAACTAAGAGGAAAGTGCAAAGAAATGCTACTAAGGATGGATGAAACCATGCAAAAGAGGTCTAAACATGATGCTAAATGAGTATGAAATACGAATGCATCAATAGACAAAGGCTCAGGAACGGATTTGATGATCATAGAGAATCTAATACTAATCAGCTATGCTTTCTAAAACGGCACGAACACGTGCTTATCCCTTCGGCCATGGAACCCCGAGGTCGGTTATCCCACTTCCCAGTGGCGTTACAAACCGCCTCTCTGGTTCAGTCCCGCTAACTCGATCGAGTTTGAGCGTGATCGAACCAGATATATAAAGAACCGGCCCATGTAATGCCCTAGAAGCCCCTCTGTGCAACCACTCTCGTGGGACAAAGGCATAAAGCTAATCCTCTGTTTTGCCTCGATCCGACGCTCAACCAAGCGGGTCAGGCCAGGAGCGTCTAGGATCGATCCACCATGTTCAGTGGCTGGATCGCATAGGGCATAGCTAAACAGAGAGGGGTAATAGATGAAAACCTAAAGCATCAGAGATTAAACATAAACGATTCCCTAATCTAATCCATCCCTAAGCCTAAGGGAGAAATTACTCAAGATCCATAATCGAAATCATGTCTAAATAAACTAAAACCAACATAATAAGGAAGACAGAAAGGAGATTAACAACTTTTATTAAACAAGCAATTGCAAAATGTGAATAACAAAGTCTGGAATCTTAAATTGAAAACAGGAAGTTTCTGGAACAAAAATTAAGAACAGAAAGCTAAAAAATGCGAAAAAAACTAAGATAAGGGGCGGATGAGGTCAGCAGCCCTTTTATAGGCAAGCTACTAGGGCTTCCAGCAAGGGAGTAACCGCCTTAGTCCAACTCGATCGAGTTGGTTGATCGAGTTGGCTTTTGTCTGGCTCGATCGAGTTGCTTGGTTGGATGGTTTGGCCTAGCTCGGTCGAGGTGCTTGTTCAAGGTTGTATCCTTCTCTGCTCGATCGAGTAGCTTGATCGAGTTGAGGTTTGCCTTAACTCGATCGAGTTGGATGGTGAAGGCAGATTGCTTTCCCTTCCAATGCATCGACTTTGCTCCAAAACACCTGAGAAGGACATCAAACATGCAAATGTATGCAATGCACGTCCTAGGACAACTAATTATGCAAACTAAGAGGAAAGTGCAAAGAAATGCTACTAAGGATGGATGAAACCATGCAAAAGAGGTCTAAACATGATGCTAAATGAGTATGAAATACGAATGCATCAACACCCCCAAACTTAACCTTTGCTTGCCCTCAAGCAAACAAACAGAACAGGAAGGAGATGAAGGATGAAGATAGCTGATATAACCAAAACATGCCAGCAAAAACGGTTTGATCAATGTCCAGGTGCAAGACTCTAGAGTGCATCATGGTGAGAGTTACTTCTAAAAATCCTAGCCATGCTTAACAAGATCAATCAAACTTCACAGTCAATCAAACCATTCAATTATATCAGCACATCCCTTTAACATTCATTAAACAGAACAGTGAACCAATCTTATGCAAATCTAAACAACTCATTTGGCTTAGGGTGATGGTTAAGAGACAAAGATGGTCCCTTCAATGCAATAAACAGTTTATAAACAGGGATCTCTCAAGAAAATGAACAAGCTTCAGCAAAAGGTTAAAAGTTAGAACCAAGGATGATACAAGAGCAGAAATCCCTTCTACCCAGACACCACACTCGATCGAGTCTAACCCGTAACCCAGAAACTAGAACCAACTCCTAACTACCCTTTAGGCAATGCCTTTAGACACAGAGGAGCTTTTGATCACTTTTTTCTTTCTTTCTCTTTGTACTTAGCCAAGGGAGAGGTTTTTCTTATTATACTCTAGCGGTTTGGGACTCTTATACTTAGGTAACTTTTCTTTTCTTTTCAAACACTTGAGGCTTATGCCTTCTTTTCCTAAACACTAAGAACCCTTTTCTTTTTCTTTAAAAACTTCCCAAACCTTTACTAGACTTTCATGAAACACAAACCAACTCCCTGGTCTTAAACACAACTCTTTTTCTTTTCTTTTTCCAAATCCCAGAATGATAAACAGACTCGCCCAAGCCCAGATGAAACACCCCCAAACTTAGCCTAAGAACGGATTATAATCTACACAGAAACCCCTGCTCTTGTCGGTTTAAACTCAACACCATTTGCCAAGCATATTCGAAATAAGAACTCACAATCACACAAGAACAACAAAGGGTTTGAAAGAAAGGCTAAGGTAAGGGTAGGGTCTGCTACTTGGACAAACGAGAGTGGATAAAATGGGAAAAGAATGTCCAAGTATGTATGAACATCCATGAGTTGCTTATCAATGCATGAAAAGGTAATTAAGAGTCAAGATTATGGTCCAAATATATAGGGAGATGCATCAATTCACAGCAATGGTTTAAATGAGATGTGCATGTATTGATATGATCAGGTTAAACATGGTTCTGCCTTAACTCTTCATTCTCACCCTAATGCACAAAAGATTCAAGAACCAGGGCACAGATCAAAACGCATGAGATGGCATATTTACAAGGTCATATCAACAATGCAATGTGAATGCATACCTATATGATGTATATTAGACTCAATCTTAAGAATATGAATGCAACTATATGAATATTTTTGAGATTTTTCGAAACTTTTTCAATTTTTAGTGGTTTTCTATGCCTTAGATGTATGCAGACTCAAGGGATGAAAAATTGAAACTAAGAACAAAGAACATAATGTCAAATGGCTCTCAGACCCTCCCCCAAACTTAAATTACACAGTCCGCTGTGTAACAGAAGTCTAAAAGAAAGAATGAGAGCAAAACAAAAGCAAAGAAAAACATAATGCAGGCGGTATGTACAAAGGGGAGTCTAGTGCTTGGTACCTCAGTGATAGCCAAAAAGATCGGCCAGAATGTCATCCCTCACAGGCGTGGGGAGTCTGCCGTCTGGAGCACTGTATTCGACCATTGCGGCTCGACCGTACTCGCTGCTGAAGTCAACGTTCTGGGATGATCCTTCTCCTTTGCTTCGATCGAGGCCGGTGTCAAAGCCAGCTGGCGCTCGCTCGAGTTGTTCGTTGAAGTCTGGCTGAGCTCGATCGAGTTCACCCGTGAAGTCACTGTGGCGCGAGCTAGAGCTTCTTCGTTTCTTCTGTCTCTGCCGCTCTGCTTCTCTGGGTTCAAAAGAGGAGGATCGTGGTGGTTCTTGAGTGGATGGACGCCTGGCTGTGTGAATAAGTGAGCGGCTTCTACGAAAGGGTGGAGGAGGGTGTCTCCTTGTGGTGGAATGCCTCACCTTCCTATCAAGGCTCTTGATAGTCTTTGCCATGCTTCCTACTGTCTTCTTCAACTGATCCATTGTTTTGGCTTGCCACTTGTTCAGTTTCTGAAGGAGGCCTATGCGCTTATGAGCCGCTACCACAGCTGGGGCGCTTCCTCGACAAGGATACTCCTCAAAGTAGTATCTCTCTGGTTCACCCATTTGCTCATCTCCCGCTGTCTCAACTTCGACATCCTCTTCCATCGGTTCTGGTGGTGCTTGCCTTTGGCCCCTATGATAGAGTGCGTTTGTTGAAGGGTTGAAATCTACATTCCTCCCGTTCCTGAACCTGGTTTGTGATTGGTTGGGTAAAAGTATCTTGGCTACTCCTCCATCTGGATGATCAAACTTGTAAATATACTTCCCCTCTACCTCCTTATGCTCCAAAATCTTAGCTCTTTTGAGGTAGTTGATGTCTAGCCACCCATGTGGCGTATAATCTGAGTCATCTAGGGGCACATCACAAGCTATTAGAATAGGTGTGATAACTCCGCCCACAAATAGAGAAGCTGCCGACGTTCTGTTGCGGTACATGTAGACAGTGTCTTGGTAAGACATCAGCTGATCCAAGAAGGGGACTAAAAGTCCTGTGTCAGAAGTATCTCCCTTCATTGTCTCTCCACCTCTTAATCGCTTGAGTATTGGCTTGAGACCCTTGTCCAAAAGCTGAAGCTCTCCTTCAGTAACATGCCCAGTCACCGTTCTGGCAAAGAATGTGCTAGCCAGCGCTTTGTGGACATAACGCAAAACAGGGCTCCTGATCTGGGCACTCTTTGATCTGGATGGAGTGTAGGTTCCCATGGCAACTGTTTTCCACAAAGCCTTCAACTCACTCTCCTCATAATCCACTGCTGTATCCATTCCGCTTCCAAACCCATAGAGATTGTCTAGCGCTCGGTAGTTTAGAGAGTACTCCTTCCCGTTAACCCAGAAACTAATCCATCCCAAACCATTGTCCAATTCTTCCACCTCATTATTATCATAATGGTGCAGCCGCAAAGTGGCTAGGAATTGGCAAGTCTCGTCCTTGTATCCCCCTGCATACATGCGCATGAACTGCTCAAGCCCCATGTTCTTGAAGACAAGCTCCACATCTTCACGGATTCCCAAAGCGTCCATAGCTTCTTTTTGCGGGAATCTTGTTCCCATGAAGATGTGATCCTTGAGGAGACTGTAAATGACCTCAGACTTAGACCGTTCTCCCTGATCTCGTTCCTGTTCAGCAAACTCCTCATCAACATCATTCTGTCCTTCCTCTTCACCCTCTCCTTCTTGATCCATTGGATCCTCAACTGGCTTAACTGGCCGCTTGCCTCTTGCCTTCTCTGTTCTCCTCCTCTGTGTCTCACTAGCTTCAATCTGTTCCTCCTCAATGTCCATTGGCTCAGCTGGTTCAGCAATCCTCTCTGTCCTTATTGGCTGGCGCAGGCTCTTACTCCTTCTCAGTGCATTGTCCCTGAAAACATGAAGTTTAAACAACATTAGCTCCGAAATAAACAGACTCGATCATGCGCAGCCGCTCACTCGATCGAGTTAAGGCGCGGCTGAGCTAACTCGGTCGGGTCAAGTCGGGTCGAGTCAACTCAGATGAGTCAACTCGAGCGAGTCAACTCAGCAACCAGTAGATCGAGCCTAAATTGAAGAACAACAAGAACCAGGGTGCGAAAATGGACAACTAGCTTAGTTACAGCAACAATTTACTTTCACTAAACCGTTTCTATAAGAACAAGCAACCTATATTCATCATTATTTCCAGGCCAAGAACATCAATAATAGAAAAGAGAACATAAAGCAATCGATTTCAACAAATTCACAAAAGGAGGAGAGAAAATCGAACTGAAACCTTGATTTCTGGCGGATTAAACCGGCTGTAGGCCTTGAAAACATGATTGAAGCTTGAAAATCAAGGAAATGCAAGAGATTATGAAGTGAGAAGGGGCGATTTTTCGCGGTTTCTAGAGAGAAGGAGGAGAGAAAAATAAGAGAGAGAGATAGAGAGATGCAATTTTCGAGTTTAATGGTGGGGTGTGGTAACTCGATCGAGTGTGGATAAAGAGAGGAGAGAGTGTGTGGTTGTGGAGGAAAAAGAAAGGGGAAAGGGAATGAATGGCTAGGATTTAATCAAGGTAAAAGGAGGAGACAAAAGTGGGGTAATTCTGAGCAAAATAAAAGTACAAAACAGTTGTATCAATGAAGAAGAGGTGGTCACGCGCTATAGAGGGCGAGTGTGACTCAAACGGACCAATTCAAAATTCTAAAACAAGTTTTAGAGGGAACCTGGTCAACTTGGCGATGGTTCGAGTTAACTCGATCGAGCCTGACCATAGTCCCTTCATTCCTTTGCTTCTTGATCACCTTGTGCTCAAACTACTTTTCCTAATATCATAATCTTGGAACACTGCAAATATTATTTAAATAAGAAAAATAAATAATAATAAACATATTTACAAGGATACGCATGGGACTTCCTCCCAAGTGAGCTTGTTTAAGGTCGCTGAGCTTGACCGTTCTTCCTTTGGACTAGTGGGCGTTGGAGTTATTGCTGTCGTTAAGGGTGATGGTCAGAACCTTAGAGAGAAACTCTTGCAGCTTCTTCGGGTCATTCTGGAGCTCGGGACTGATGATAGTTCTGGCACTCGAGAAGGGTTTAGACCTTCCCTTAAATTTTATCTTATACTCAAGTTTCCCTTCCTTGAGTTCCATCGGTAGCAGAATCATCGTAGACGGAGATGGGGTAGAGGGTATGGGTTTTGGTTCCTTGGTTCTTTTCTTTTTGCGCTTGCGGGCAGTATGAGAAACCATCCTCACCTCCTCCTGCTGAGCCCGTCCCAGTGGCTCAGTGAACAAAGCAAAAAGGCTTTCGCCATCAAAAACTCCTGGCTCATTCGCAAAAGGATCTGGAGGCGCTCGATTCAGCTCATTTCCGTACTTAATCAGATCAGAACTAATCACATTGGAGGGCAGCTCCGCAGTTGTGATAGTTCCACAGTACCTGGTAGAGAAAGTCTTAAGTGGATATGAGACGTCGCTGTCCACATTGTGAAGAATCACCAGCCGGTTGGGGAAATCGATGGAGGCTCCTGCTGTAGTGAGGAATGGGGTTCCAAGTATCAAAGGGACCTCCTTCTTATCTACCATATCCAGCACAGTGAGATCTGTTGGTATGGTGCAATTCCCAATCCTCAGCGGGTAATTAAAAATAAGACCGAGTGGAGACTTAAAGGAAGCATCCCCAAACATGATGGAAGAGCCAGGTCGCTTTATCAGATTCTCTGCTTTCAACCTCTGAACCATACCCAAGGAAATCAAGTTGATACTAGCTCCGGAGTCAACAAGGGCATCATCAATCTGCAAATGTGCAAGAGAGCACGGAAGTGTGAATTTCCCTTGATCCTGGAGTTTGGGAATAACTCGGGATGGATATGAGGTTGGTGGTTCAGATACGGGTGGGATATTCTTCCTGGGTTCGGGTGGATGCTGACTCGGTCGAGGCAGAAGACTATGGTGTGTTTGCTCGAGTGGATGCAGACTCGATCGAGTCAGAACATCATTCGGAGTAGTGGGTTCGATCGAGGCGCGCTTTTTAACTTCCACGAGTGTAGTCTCGGATACAGCTGAACACTCAACATCACAACCGTAGAGGAGTTGTGTAATCTCCTGTATGGGTCGTTCGTTCTCAGCAGCTTGTTCTTCATCAATGTTGGAGTGGATTACATGGCAATGGTCCTTGGGATTTTGAATTGCTTTCCCAGGAAGCTGACCAGTATGTGTTGTAGAAGAGGAGGCACCTTTGTTCTCAATGATTGTCATCCTGGAGTTTAACGATTCAAGCTTGTTGTTGATATCAGCAAGTTTCTTGCTTGTGTCCATAACTCCAGTTGCCTGACCTTGTAACAGCTGCTGTAGCAAGGCTCTCAGATCAGGTTCCTGGTCCGTCGGTACTTGACCCTGCTGTGGAGCAAATCCGGGTGGTGCTCCCTGCTGCTGTCTACTTTGATACCCGCCCTGTTGGCTCACAAACTGCCCTCGCGGAACGAACACTTTCTGCTGTTGCGGTTGGTTCTGCTGCTGCGTAGGCTGATTCTGCGGTGGCTGGGGAGGATAGACTTGGTCCTGAGGGTTTGCAACATTCGTACTGCGGTAGGACAGATTCGGGTTGGCGTTGTACGTGTAATAGCCTTTGTTGTAGCCACCCTGGTTGTTCTGCACATAACTCACTTCCTCAACCTGCTGATCAAACTCCCCTTCCTGGACAGGAACAAATTCATCTTCAGAGATGAAATGAACATGCTTCATGGCGGACTGAGTCTGAAGTAGCTTATCCAACTTTTCAGTCAAGCCCTTCACCTCCTTCTTTAACTTATCATCAGACTCGACAGAGCTGCGGTTCGTGCGGTCATACTCCTCGTTGTTATTGCCATCCGAGCGAGCTATGTTCTCCACAAGCTGCCAGCCGTCCTCAACGTCCTGGTTAAGGAAGTCTCCGTTGCTCGCGGTGTCGAGCATCTGTCTGTACCTCGGGAGGACACCTCTGTACAGAGTGCTCAGGAGGGATTCGTTACTAAAGCCGTGGTGTGGGCACTGACTCGTGTAACATTTGAAACGTTCCCAAGCCTCAGAAAATGTCTCTCCATTCTTCTGATGGAACCCAGAGATCTCTGTGCGAAGCTTTGCGGTGCGTCCGGTGGAAAAGAACTTTGCAAGGAATGCCTTCTTGCATTCGTTCCATGTGGTGATCGAGTTATGCGGCAAGTTTTTCTCCCACTGGTGGGCTTTCTCTCCAAGAGTAAGCGGGAACAAACGCAGTTTGATGGCGTCTTCCGAAACGCCATTCACCTTAGTGAGATTACACAAACGGTCAAACTCGTCCAGGTGATCGATCGGATCCTCACAAGGCAATCCGTGGAACATCTTGTTCTGCACGAGGTTGATCATACCCAGCCTGATCTCAAAGTTATTGTTCTGGACAGGTGGGGGTATGATCCCCTGTCTCTGAGTATGCGTGTTCGGAGCATCACCAGCTCCGATTGGTCTAACCGGCCTCGCTGGAGGGTTTTCCATGATCTCGGCCTGTTGCCTCTGTTCTCTCAGAATTCTCTGTATTCGGTCGATGTTATCCAAATAGTATATCAGATTACCACTGCCTCGTGATCGTGTTTGCATTCACCTGAAAAGGCAAAATGAAAAACCCAGAGAGCAAAATATTCAAGTGGGAACGGATAACGTGATCGGATTTGCGTGCACCTGAGAATTCAAAGACAAAAACCCAGATAGCAAAGAAGATATTCGAAAAGTAAACAAAGAACTTGAACTAGGGTACTACGGGAATCCTAAATGCATCAAACGAAATCCCAAATCGGCAACGGCGCCAAATTGATAGTAGGTTTTTACACTACTTATGCAATCCCCTATTGTACTATCATGTCGATGTAGGACTTAGGGTTTATCAATCCAAAGTGGGAGGAGAATGAAACAGCTTAGGATTATGCAATAGTGACACAAGTCAAGACAGATGGTTGCTTGGTGTTGAAACGAAACTATCTATCTAAACGAAATGCAACGGGAATGAAAGCGGAAAAGTAAAACGATAAACTAAATCAAGCTCGATCGAGTTAAGCTAACCATGAGAAAGGTAGCTCGATCGAGTTAGGATAAAATGAAACAAGGAGAAACTGGTGCAGCTCGATCGAGTTAAGATACGAGTTTGCACTAAACTGACTCGATGGAGTCAGAGTAAAACAAGACTAAAGCAGAACGAAAACGTAAGTAAAGACTGGTATGATAGACAAAGGCTCAGGAACGGATTTGATGATCATAGAGAATCTAATGCTAATCAGCTATGCTTTCTAAAACGGCACGAACACGTGCTTATCCCTTCGGCCATGGAACCCCGAGGTCGGTTATCCCACTTCCCAGTGGCGTTACAAACCGCCTCTCTGGTTCAGTCCCGCTAACTCGATCGAGTTTGAGCGTGATCGAACCAGATATATAAAGAACCGGCCCATGTAATGCCCTAGAAGCCCCTCTGTGCAACCACTCTCGTGGGACAAAGGCATAAAGCTAATCCTCTGTTTTGCCTCGATCCGACGCTCAACCAAGCGGGTCAGGCCAGGAGCGTCTAGGATCGATCCACCATGTTCAGTGGCTGGATCGCATAGGGCATAGCTAAACAGAGAGGGGTAATAGATGAAAACCTAAAGCATCAGAGATTAAACATAAACGATTCCCTAATCTAATCCATCCCTAAGCCTAAGGGAGAAATTACTCAAGATCCATAATCGAAATCATGTCTAAATAAACTAAAACCAACATAATAAGAAAGACAGAAAGGAGATTAACAACTTTTATTAAACAAGCAATTGCAAAATGTGAATAACAAAGTCTGGAATCTTAAATTGAAAACAGGAAGTTTCTGGAACAAAAATTGAGAACAGAAAGCTAAAAAAAGCGAAAAAACTGAGATAAGGGGCGGATGAGGTCAGCAGCCCTTTTATAGGCAAGCTACTAGGGCTTCCAGCAAGGGAGTAACCGCCTTAGTCCAACTCGATCGAGTTGGTTGATCGAGTTGGCTTTTGTCTGGCTCGATCGAGTTGCTTGGTTGGATGGTTTGGCCTAGCTCGGTCGAGGTGCTTGTTCAAGGTTGTATCCTTCTCTGCTCGATCGAGTTGCTTGATCGAGTTGAGGTTTGCCTTAACTCGATCGAGTTGGATGGTGAAGGCAGATTGCTTTCCCTTCCAATGCATCGACTTTGCTCCAAAACACCTGAGAAGGACACCAAACATGCAAATGTATGCAATGCAAGTCCTAGGACAATTAATTATGCAAACTAAGAGGAAAGTGCAAAGAAATGCTACTAAGGATGGATGAAACCATGCAAAAGAGGTCTAAACATGATGCTAAATGAGTATGAAATACGAATGCATCATCGGTATGTCCTTAGATAATCAAACAAGCATTAATTCGATCAAGTCTCAATTGTTCACAACCTCTAGTAAATCAACTTCCGCAGTCTAAGAGAGATTGTCCACCAAATACTAGTTCAGGCGAATGATTCATCACTTCCGTGGCTCAAATCTACCTAGGATCATATGTTGATTGGCCAGATCAACACCAAGCAATGAACACAACCAAAGGTGAAGGGTTTATGTAAACCCTACTTCTATATATCGATTATCAAGAAAGCATGAACACTATCCTTTGATTTCCTATCACTTAACAAGGTAACTACTCAGACATAGAGAAGGAAATCGAATTCATGTTCATAAGAACAGAGATCCGAGATCCTCTCTTGAAGGAGACAATGAAAGAAAGCAAAAACTATAAGAACTTTTATTGAATAATATGTTTTGTATCTCTATGTGTGGCTCTCTCTTTTACAAGGCTAAAAAGATGTATTTATAATGCTTCAGAAGTTGAAGGGCGGCTTGACCTAGGTCTTGGTCAAAACATAAGAGGCGGTGTAAGTTTGGGCTTGAAAACATGCAAAACGGGCTTCGGAAACGAGCTGGGTCGAGCGGGATACGTCGTGGTCGAGCGGAGCGGTCGACCGGTCGGTCGGGCTGGTGCTCGGGTCGAGCTGGCGGTCGAACGGTCGCACGGGATGATGGTCAGGCGCGCACGGGAAGGTGAAAGGAGGTCGGGTCGGACGAGGGCCATGGAGTCCCTGTCCGACCGGCTCGGTCGACCGGATGGGTCGTAGTCTTGAAGGAAGGTCGGGTCGGACGGGAGCCTTGGAGTCCCTGTCCGACCGGCTCGTTCGAGCGGTTGGTGTAGACGTCCGGTTTTCGGCTGTTTTGACACTCTTCACTAAAACGATCATATCTCCCATTCCACACGTCCAAATTGCATGATTCCAGTTGCGTTGGAAAGCTGACTCATGTAGGCATCGCGGCGAACTGGTTTTGGTGAAATCCATTGAGTATAATGTTTTTGGGGCTCTTTCAAAGTTGATGCTGTGTCGTGGAGCGACGTAAAGTCCAAATCCTGTGGTTTTGCTCCAAAATGCATCTTTTGACCTGAAATGACTTTTGGCACTATATATGCATAAAAACTACCTTTTAAAGCAAAAAGCCACGGTAAAACCATGCATAAAGTATATAAAACGATGTAAAAAGGGTGTAAAATAGAGGTATATCAACTCCCCCAGACTTAGATCTTTGCTTGTCCCCAAGCAAATAGAATCCAAATCAGAGAAAGAGGTTTGAAAACATGAAAACTCACTTATTCTTTGGCACTTGTATCTTCCATTGCTCTGCTTTCACTTGGAGCAAAACTAACTTTCAATCTAGCCTTCCCGTACTGACCTTAAGCTTAGCGAACCATACCGGACCCAACAAATCTCATCCAGCACTCCAAACTTTCCATTGTCAACTCCTTACAGTATTTAAAACGTGCGGTCTTTATCAAGGGAGTATTGATCACAGAGCATTGACTCTTACCCATCCAAGTGTTTGCCAAGACAGTCCTTTTTAGCACATCCAGTTCCATTCCTCTCTCTTTCTCTCTTTTCTTTTGGAGGATCGATCTTTCCCTACTTTTCTAGGGTATCATTTTATTTTTTCTATCGATCCTTCTTCCCTTTGAATATTTTTCTTTTCTGGAAATATCATAGGATAGGCTTTTGCTTTTCCTTGTTTGAGTAGGTCTCCATAAGACAAGAAGGTGCAGACGTATGCATTCCTCTTGCTTACACGTTTTCCTTGTGCTTAAAAGCTTTTGATTTTCATTTTGCAGATGAGAGAGAGGTGGAGTACTGTATCTTTGGTGGACATGTCTCAACTAGACCGGGATGAGGAATCGGCTAATATGTATCTCAAGCCCCTTGACAAGAAAAATTAAAAGTTCAATTAGGTCGTGGAGTTGACTTTAGATTGTCCGGGTACCTTAGAAATCTTGCCAAATCAGTAGGTCGATCCACCCTCAGTGGTTCCGTTGGGCATTGTTCGGTGTCAATATTCGCCTTTGTGATCACAAGAGCTTTGGCATGATAAGGTAAGCTCCTAGGATAGATCATAGTTTCCTAACTTATGTTGACTCAATAAAACAGAAGTTTTGAAAAAGGTTGATAAGAGAAATAGATATAAGATGAAGACAAGACATGAACAAACACATTAGTACCGACAATCCCCCCAGACTTAACTTGCACCGTCCCGGTGAAAGCAAATCCGATTAAGGGAGGTAAAAGAAAGAGGTAATAAGGTGTTTGTGAATTAGAGGAAATATGTAACCTGATATGGTATTAGAAATCGAAGAATGGTGTGATGGATGATATGTCCAGCTACTATGTTGCTCCATAATGTGGTTGAGATCCCGGCTTAGATGGTCAAGTGCTGTTGCGCACCAGCAATGAGTTTAAAGGGCCGCCTGAGTGTAGGTGAAGTAGGATCATCATGTGGTAGAACAGCAAGTAGGCGTGGGATGTGATGTGGTATGGGATGAAAGTGTGGTGGAATGATGGTGGGATAATATGCAAATGAGGTGGGATGGTATGCAAATGAGGTGGGATAGTATGCAGGTGAGGTGGAATGGTATGTAAGTGAGGTGGGATGGTATGCAAGTGAGGTGGGATGGTATGCAAGTGAGGTGGGATGGTATGCAAGTGAGGTGGGATGGTGGGTCGGCAAGAGGGGACACGGTCGATCGGGCGAGGCACCGGTCGACCGTCCTGGTCGACCCGACCATGGTGAGTGCTGCATTCTTCTTTCCTGAGGTTTCTTTCTGCTTCTTTCATGCTGGATTCTCAAATTTCTGTATCCAAAACTTCAAAACAAAACTATCAAATGAAAACAAAGATTTAAAAGGGATAGAAAAGACCTTATGGGTTGCCTCCCATACAGCGCTTGTTTATGGTCTTTAGCTTGACCGTTTGGCTCTTCTAAGAAGAAGTGGAAGGACATGGCCTGAGACAAAGCCTTTTTGTGCTTGTCCCATCACGTCCTTGTTGATGATCAGGTGGTTCATGAGGAGATATGAACCGAGAATGCTTGGTAGGAGTGAAAACGGGGACGGCATCATAGAAAACAGATTTGTTGACATTGGCAAGAGAGATGCGGCGGTTTGGCCAATCCATAATGGCGCCAGCAGTTGCCAAGAATGATCTTCCGAGTATAATAGGCATGTCACTTCTTCCTTTGATATTCATGATATGAAAGTCCACCGGTATCTTTGTATCTCCAATTTCGAGCAAGATATCATAAACAACACCTCTAGGTTGTGCAATGGTGAGATCAGCAAGTCCAGTGCTGATTTGGGAAGGTTGTAGGCGTGTGATCCCAAGGAGTTTGGCAGTGTGTGTGGGCATCAGGTTTATGCATGAACCAGAATCACAAATGTAGCTATCAAAGTACCTTCCATTGATTGTGCAGGGTATGGTAAACTGTCATGGGTCTTCTACCTTGTAGAGGGTTCTGAAAGATGGTTGCTTCTTAGCTTTCTCAAATAGCTCATGAATCTCTTCTGGGGTCTCTTTGCAGTTGTGGAAGAAGTTGGTGAGTGGGTGGTTCTTCCAGGCTTCATGAAAGGTCATGCTTGCTGGTAGTGTTTGGACAAAGCGGTTGAATTCAGCTAGCTTCTCTCGGGAGATGGGGTTGCTGTACCACTTGGGAGGAGGTGTAGAGGGCGGAGATGGGGGTAGGGTTGCAGCATAAGATGACATAGAGAGGCGGGCTCGCCTAAAGAGTTGCTTAATCTCATCCTTGGTTTCTTTGCTACTAAAGAAAAACTCAACCAAATCATGGTTGTTCCAAGCTTCTTCAAAGGGGACATAGAATGGTATGGACTTCACCTTCTTGTTAAACTCCTTGAGCTTCTCTGGGCTTATCTTAGTAGGGTCGATGGGATCATATTGGAATGAATCCTTTGGTTCATCCAGGATGGTTCTCTTTCTTTGAATGCCGGTGATTCTAGGAATGGCGAGTGTGCGAGCTCGAGGTGGAGAGAATCGCGGGCCAGGTTGCTGTGGACTAGTTTCACTTCCTCTAGAGCTTGCATTGCTGTTAAAACTGTGCTTCTCTTCTTCATCATCTTCATAGATTTCCTCATACTCTTGATCTTCTTCTTCTTTTCTTACAAGATGTGATGAGTTTTCCTTGGAGATTGCTGTGATGACATTGCAAGGGAAAGGAGGTGGTTTGGGTGTGGGGCTTCTTTCTCTCTGGTTCTTAGAGAAAAGAGATCCTTCTACAGCTGACAGCAGGTTATAGATAATTCCAAGATGTTTGCAATTATCATCATTGAAGCTATGGGCATCAATGCTCTTGCTAAGTAGCTCATGGTGTTTTGCAGCAACATCTAGCTTGACAAGGTTGAGTGATCGATCATGGTCTTCCTTGAGTTGCTTGATATCTTTATCAAGCTTGATAACTTGGTTAAAAAGAACATCCATCTTTTCTCCAAGGGTGAGCTGAACATATTCGATCTTCTTCTCCATCTCTCTTGTACTTGTGACTTGATAGTCAAGGTACTCTTGTAGCATCTCTTCAAGCTTTGTTAGGTGTGGGCTGTGGGGTAATCCTTCTGTGGCTTGGGGCAGCTGCTCAATGTGCGGTGGAGGTTGGTGGTTTCTATAGGGCGGGTGGTAGGGTTTGAGTAGCGGCACATAGGGTTGTCCACGGGCAAACTTGTTGAGGAAAGCTTCCTTGTATCTTCTCCATGTCTTGAAATCATGTTGGGCAGAAAATCTAACCCACTCTTGAGCTCGGCCAGCTAGGGATGTTTGGAACAAGCTGATCTTCTTTGGGTTCTCTCCCAAACCATAGTAATCACAGAGATTTTCGAAATTCTCAACATGTTCTTGAGCACACTCCGATATGAAGTCATGGAAAGGATCTCTTACTACATACTTGATCAGGTCGCCATTGATGGACTCCGGTGGTAAAGAGGCATCATCTTCTTCTTCATAAGATTGGTTGTGGTGAGGGTAAGAGTTTTGGTTATACTTGGATTTGAAAGGTGGGTTCCTGCTGAACCTCTTCAAGAAAGATTCTCTGCAATCTAACCAAGAGTTGATCTGAAAAGGGGGAGAGTATTGCGCCCACTCAAGAGCTCTCCCAGCTAAGGACATGCTAAACAGCATTAGTTTCTTCTCAAAATCGAAAACTCCATAAGAATCACAAAGGCCTTCAAAGTGATCAATGTGTTCTAGTGCATACTCATTGCAGAGATCATGGAATTTGTCTTTCTTCACAAACTCAATCAGCTCCGGATCTATTTCTTCTTCTGGTGAGGCTAGAAGGTGTTCTTCTCTTTCATAGTAGGCTTGGCTAGACGTCTCCAGTTCGGCCGCATTAAGGTAGGGAAGAAGGTTTTTCTTGGTCTTCAAGGGTGCTAGTCTGGGATGACTATTGCGAGAATCCCATGAAGGTGAAATAGCTGGAGGGTTTGACATCCTCTTCTCTGTTGGACTGTCTCTAGGAGGAGATATGTGGCGTATAGGAATCGCCCTTATAGGACTAGGATTTCTCAAATCCTCTTCCATCTAGGAGATAAACTTAAAACCTGAAAAATCAAAAACAAAAAAGGAAAAACAAGATTAAATAACTTAAAACAGGAAAAACCTAGACTAGATCTCTTTCAAGAACTTGTAGGCACGATAATGGTCCCCGGCAACAGCGCCAAAAAGCTTGATGGGGATTAAACTTTTCCCAATTTCTATCCCTTTTCTGCAAGTGCACAGATCGAGAGTAGCAACGGGTATATCGAACACAAGGACCAGTTAGTGCACTACAAGGTATGAGATTGAGATTTAGCTAGGAAAGCAATATGAGTTTGGTTGTTGTCACGTTGAAAGCAAGTAAAGAAAGCAAGTAAACAAAGCAAATAAAGTTGTAAATCTATGGATGGAAAGCGCTAAGCAATAGGATAATCTCGGGATGAGTGATTCAAGCAAGCAAGTTCGATTTGTTAGGGATTTAAGAATGTGTACCACCTAGAACTCAAGCTAATTTAGATCTTTCCACTTCCGTGGCTCCGACCCCTATGTTGATCTATCTAATCGCTAAACTTTCGGTATGTCCTTAGATAATCAAACAAGCATTAATTCGATCAAGTCTCAATTGTTCACAACCTCTAGTAAATCAACTTCCGCAGTCTAAGAGAGATTGCCCACCAAATACTAGTTCAGGCGAATGATTCATCACTTCCGTGGCTCAAATCTACCTAGGATCATATGTTGATTGGCCAGATCAACACCAAGCAATGAACACAAGCAAAGGTGAAGAGTTTATGTAAACCCTAATTCTATATATCGATTATCAAGCAAGCATGAACACTATCCTTTGATTTCCTATCACTTAACAAGGTAACTACTCAGACATAGAGAAGGAAATCGAATTCATGTTCATAAGAACAGAGATCCGAGATCCTCTCTTGAAGGAGACAATGAAAGAAAGCAAAAACTATAAGAACTTTTATTGAATAATATGTTTTGTATCTCTATGTGTGGCTCTCTCTTTTACAAGGCTAAAAAGATGTATTTATAATGCTTCAGAAGTTGAAGGGCGGCTTGACCTAGGTCTTGGTCGAAACATAAGAGGCGGTGTAAGTTTGGGCTTGAAAACGTGCAAAACGGGCTTCGGAAACGAGCCGGGTCGAGCGGGATACGTCGTGGTCGAGCGGGGCGGTCGACCGGTCGGTCGGGCTGGTGCTCGGGTCGAGCTGGCGGTCGAACGGTCGCACGGGATGATGGTCGGGCGCGCACGGGATGGTGAAAGGAGGTCGGGTCGGACGAGGGCCATGGAGTCCCTGTCCGACCGGCTCGGTCGACCGGATGGGTCGTAGTCTTGAAGGAAGGTCGGGTCGGACGGGAGCCTTGGAGTCCCTGTCCGACCGGCTCGTTCGAGCGGTTGGTGTAGACGTCCGGTTTTCGGCTGTTTTGACACTCTTCACTAAAACGATCATATCTCCCATTCCACACGTCCAAATTGCATGATTCCAGTTGCGTTGGAAATCTAACTCATTTAGGTATCGCGGCGAACTGGTTTTGGTGAAATCCATTGAGTAGAATGTTTTTGGGGCTCTTTCAAAGTTGATGCTGTGTCGTGGAGCGGCGTAAAGTCCAAATCCTGTGGTTTTGCTCCAAAATACATCTTTTTACCTGAAATGACTCTTGGCACTATATATGCATAAAAACTACCTTTTAAAGCAAAAAGCCACGGTAAAACCATGCATAAAGTATATAAAAACGATGTAAAAAGGGTGTAAAATAGAGGTATATCACTGCCTGAGGACTGATGAAGTTGTGGGTTGAGCCGGAATCAATGAGAACAAACAAAGCTCGGTTGCCATGCATTCCTTTGACACGGATTGTCTTGTAATTGGAGATACCAGCGACGGCATTCACGGATATTTGAGCAACTTCCCCCGTCTGCTCGTCCGTAACTTGTGCATCAAGGGGTTCGTCATCGGAGTCGTCATCCTCTGTAGTGAGCATATATAACTGAGTCCTCTTATGCACCTTAAGAAAGTGCTCAGGAGTGTATTGCTCGTCACAGTAATAGCAAAGGCCAGCAGCTCTGCGTTGAGCCATCTGTGCGTTGGTAAGGAAAGGTAATGGGTTTTTTGGTTTGTCGGGCGGGGTAGAGAAGCTGCTTTTCTGGTCGACATCTCTCTTAAAAGGAAGAAGACCTTTGTTAGTAGACGTTGGACGGTTCTGCGACCAATTGGGGGTGTATGGTTTCTTTGGATGAGCCTTTTCATAAAGTCTTCCGAGAAGTAAACATTGACGAACAGTGCTCGGTTGGAACATACGAACGTGCATCTGCGTATCAGTTCGGAGTCCGGCTAAGTAGTGGCGAACCAAATAGTCTTCAGAGAAGTTAACGCGTGTACGCAAAAGTTCGAATCTGCCATGGTATTCGACAATACCATCTGTTTCCTGTAAGTGTTTCAGCTCTGCGACAGGGTCATCTAAAAGATCATCAAATCGTTCATATAAAAGGAGCTTATAAGAGGACCAATCAAGGAGCGATGATTGTTCCATGTCAGATTGAACGAGGGATTGATGCCAAGCAGATGCAAGACCATCGAAGTGGATAGAAGCGATGCTGACGCGTAATTCATCAGGTGTGTTGTCAATACTAAAAAATTGTTCAACCTTGAACAGCCACTCTTTAAGGTTAGCACCGGTAAACCTTGGAAAGTCTAACTTAGCAAGCCGTGTCATGCCAGAATAAGTGTGCGAAGAAGAATGTCGGCCACGAGTCGAGTCTTGACCAGTCGTTGTTGAAGGATATAACGGTGGAGTTTGTTTTGTGACAGATGGTGGTGTAGAGGATGAGTCGCGAGGTGTAGGGAGTTTGCGAATAAGGGCAAACATATCTGAAAGGTCAGCTTCCATCTTGTCGAGCTTTTTGTCCAGCTTCACTTCCACGTTTTGAGTATGCTGGAAAACCTCATTGATAGAGGATAACCTCGAGTAACCTAGTAACCGGATAGAGACGGGAATCAACGTTCTTAAAACGCGAATTCCTTACTCAACTGCAGAGAAGATTCTCAGCTAAGGTTGAGTTGCTTGTAACGAAAGAGAGCAATAGAACAAAGTTTCTGAATTATTCTGTGTTGTATTGATAACTAACTTACAACCCTTTTTATAAGAAAACCAAAACCCTAATAATAATTTAAAACCCAATAACAATTTAGATTATAAAACCCAATGATAAACTTAGCTAATTAAGTGGCCCTAATAATACTATATTATTTCCTATATCAAATCTCCCCTGTTTGAAAAACCTTGACCACAAGGTTTATGTGGTTCAATGAAAAATCTCCTTGCTTTAGTTGTTGAAAAATGCCACCAGGATCCCAGATTTGGTTGGATCGAAGCAAGGAACTTGATTGTTGCTTATCTACTCCAACTAAAAAGGAAACTCCATACAAGTTTTCAGCCTTGTTCTTCCAACGGTGCCAAACTTGCAATTTCTCATATATGTTCTTTCTCCATAAACGAAGTTTTTCACTAAACCATGTGTTGAGCTTGTATTTAAACCTCCACTTGATGTAAGACTTTTTAACACCACTGCCGCAGTTCTCTTCATCTATTGATATACTACTAGTTGTGACACCAACATCAAAATCCAAACCAGAATGTGACTCAGAGCAAAATTCAGCTTCAAATTTTCCTTTAAACTTGAATTTCCAAGACTTAGAAAACAAACTTAGTTTCTGCCTTTGCTGTAATTTGTACTTTTCCTTGTCAAACATGTGGTATGCATTATCTTTGCCATTCACACATTCAAAATCAGATTGAAACTGAACTTGATCGCTTCCCACAATTGCATATGCATACGGCAAATCCTCACAAACGTCGAAAGATTTACTGGAAAATCTATGGCTATGTTCCATGATAGAATTTGGTACCTGAGATTGTGGAATACAATGAGTCATTGTATATAATTCAGTGGTCTCATGCGATTCACGCTCGTTAGTGGAGTCAATATCCACACTGACTTTTGTGTCGTGAAGGCTCTCAATCGTTAATCGAAGTGCTCCACGCATATCAGCGAAACCTTCACGCATCTCAGCCAAACCTTCTCTTATTGTATTTTTTAGAGATTGTAATTTTTCCAGCAATAGTTGTACATCAGCTTCCGCCATATTTTCCGAGGAAAGATTGTCTCTGATACCTTTGATAGAGGATAACCTCGAGTAACCTAGTAACCGGATAGAGACGGGAATCAACGTTCTTAAAACGCGAATTCCTTACTCAACTGTAGAGAAGATTCTCAGCTAAGGTTGAGTTGCTTGTAACGAAAGAGAGCAATAGAACAAAGTTTCTGAATTATTCTGTGTTGTATTGATAACTAACTTACAACCCTTTTTATAAGAAAACCAAAACCCTAATAATAATTTAAAACCCGATAACAATTTAGATTATAAAACCCAATAATAAACTTAGCCAATTAAGTGGCCCTAATAATACTATATTATTTCCTATATCAGGAGGTCATGAAGGTGAACCAGAACATGAAGATTTCACATCTGAAGAAGGTGACCAATTTGTGGAGTCTTACCATGACTATAAACCATGTTATGGAGAAACTGATTTTCAAATCAGTATAGAAGAAGAAGAACAAGATCGGATCAAAGAGCTTTACCAAGAAGAGGAGTCATTTGGTGAAGAAACCAATTCTCAATTCAGTTTAGGTGAAACTGATCTGATTGAGGATGAGCTTTGGCACCAAGAGAATGAACCTGAGGTACGCTATGACGTTGAGCAAGAGAGTGAGGAAGATGAGCCAGCATACAACCAGGCTGAAGCATGGAGAAGCGATCACAATTCGGAGGTTGATCAAGAAGGAGCATGGCGTGAGGAAGAAGAACTTGACTCTTATCAAGAGGAACCATACCACATCTATTTTTCAGGTCACAATCAAGGACCAGAGGCTTACCTGAGATGGGAGAGAGACATGGAGGAATGGTTTCAAGAAAATCAAGTTCCACAAGAAGAAAGGACAGCCATTGCCGAGCAAACTCTAGTTGATGAAGCCTATCTACAATGGGAGATAGATGCTTACCTCAGACTCGACTATGATCTACCAGACTACACTTGGGAGGAGATGAAGCTCTTCTTACATAAAGAGTTTGTGGAGGAAACCGAAGCTGAACCATATAATCTCGGGCCTTCAGTTCCCGATACGCCAAGAAGATGGATCACGGTTACCTCGCCAAAGAAGACTCCAACCAAAGCCCAACCAATGGTGTCTACCAAGGCGAAACAACAAGTTCCCAAGGGAGCTCTAAAGAAAGTGGAAGCTAAGGTAGAGCAGAAACAAAGTAGTGAGAGACCTAAAGCTCAAGAAGAAGTCAATACCTTACAAAAGCCATCAGCAGCACCACAACAAGGTAAGTGTTCTAACTCTAAGAAAGCTAAGGAGCAGACATGTTATAGATGTCATAAGAGAGGACAATTTGCTGTAAATTGTCCCTCTAAGAAAGTATTGAAAGAAACATCACTAGAACAGAAGAGCTCAATGGCGGCAACAAGTGTGAAAAAGGAATTTTCACCAAAGCAGCAACCTTACCGCTCAAGGAAGTCAGAAGCAAACCTTGGAGAGGAGTAATTTCTAGTTCACTGATCAAAGAGGAACCACCAGACGCTCATACTTCATCCCACATAAACCGCCAAAGATATTTTGGCCAAGGTAAGTTTCTATGCTCACATTTATGCAAAGATACTAACTTGCTCTATCTTGGTGCAGGAGAAATAGTTTCGAGGTCGAAACCTTTTGAAGAGGGAGAGTATGATGAGGACATCAAGTCATCATCAACCAAGGAGCACGGAACCAGGAGCCATGAAGAGGAAAGCATGAAGCTGAGGAGAGCTAAGGAGACAAGTGAGCTGAGTTCAGCTCAAATGGAGGCGAAGATCAAACATCCAAGCTCAACTAACACTTGGAGATCACACTCAACTCACATAGAGTTCACCACGAAGAAGAATCAGCCAGAAAGTATTCCAGATGAAGAAGATATTGAAGATACATTCTGGAAGGTCTTCAATGGACGCTATGGAGACCTGCGTTCACTCATCGAATCATTCCGGCCCAATCAGAAATATCTAAGCTACAAATCCAATTTTTATAGATTTTCAACTCACCAGAGGAACACGGCGAATTGGACTCGGTTCAATCAGAGGTCAGACCAAGGATTTATTAGTTTTACAAATCGGGTAAACCGGAACTTTCCCGATTTGGACCCAGGCGCGCTTATTGGAGTATTCCGAGCAAACCAGAAGGAAATAGGCCATGAACCGACTTGGTATGGAATTTTGACTCAAATAGGCATCACGTCGAATTGGATTCATTCCAATCCCGGTTTTGGTTTGGGAGATATTTATTTCCTAAGTGGAAGGATCCTCAACTTGCCTTATTTGGAAGCTCACGGGTTTAGGAGCCTTCAAACGCATATTTGGCGACCAGGAGAGTATCTACTACAATCAGAGGCTTCCAGTATCACATCAAGACATCTAGAAGAGTCCTCTATTCTGACCGATAATCGTTACACCTAAAGATATAATGCCGGTTTGATACAAATGGGTTTTTGTTAGAAAAAGAAATGATAAAAACGAAGTCACAAGATATAAAGCTCGTCTTGTGGTACAAGGTTTTTCTCAAAGACCAGGAATAGATTATGAAGAAACTTATTCCCCAGTAATGGATGCAATCACCTTCATGATGAGGACATCATATCATCATCAACCAAGGAGCACGGAACCAGGAGCCTTGAGGAGGAGAGCAAGAAGCTGAGGAGAGCTAAGGAGGCAAGCGAGTTGAGCTCAGCTCAAGTGGAGGCCAAGATCAAATATTCAAGCTCAACCAACATTTGGAGATCATACTCAATTCATCCAGAGTTAGTCACAAAGAAGAATCAACCCGAAATGATCCCAAATAAAGAAGATATTGAAGATACAATGTGGAAGATCTTCAATGGACCCGATGGAGACATGCGACAACTCATTGAATTATTCCGGCCCAACCAGGACGAACCAAGCTGCAAATCCAATTGTTTTGGATTCCCAACTCATCATAGCAAGACGGAGAATTGGTTTCATAACCAAATTAATTTTGGTCCAAGAGTTATTGATTTTACAAATCAGGTAAACCGGAGCTTTCCCGATTTGGACATAGGCGCACTTATTGGAGGATTACGATCGAACCAGAAGGATATAAGCTATAAATCGATTTGCTATGGAATCTTGACTCAACCGGGGAGTTCGTCGAATTGGAATCATATCAATACCGGTTTTGACGTGGAAGTTATTTAACTTCTAAACCGGATGA
Source organism: Erythrophleum ivorense (assembly GCA_026724425.1). Taxonomy (NCBI): domain Eukaryota; kingdom Viridiplantae; phylum Streptophyta; class Magnoliopsida; order Fabales; family Fabaceae; genus Erythrophleum; species Erythrophleum ivorense. The sequence goes on along the minus strand of JAIUCV010000066.1, from coordinate 6,822,304 downwards.
TTCTCATCTTGCCTTATTTGGAGGCTCACGGGTTTGATCACTTACAAACCCGACTTTGGCGACCAGGAGAGAGATCAAACCGTTCAGGAGAGACGTCAAGGCATCTAGGAGAGTCATCCCACATCTCCCCATGCACCAGCACCCACAGAATCAGGCGGATTCTCATGTTTGTGAACTTCCCTTTTCCGGATGCATTCACACTTGGAGGAATAACTCTCCAACGGCTACATTGTCTTTGCTGCTGCGTTTTGGAGACTTATTCACTGAACCTGGACGTTCCAAGGCACCAAACCTTCACGCCCAAGCTGTCAAGACTCAAGGAGCCAAGACTTGCCTTATTTGGCCGGATTTTGTCATCAAGCTCCAACGGCCATATTGTTTTAATGTAGATTTTATTACCGTTAGTTTTCTTAAGTCATGAGCACTATATAAGCTCGACTATTCTTTCATTGTAAATCACCCTTGATCATTGAAATTAATAAAGTATTATTCAGTTTACGAAAGTCTTTCTTTTGTGTTGTTCATTAGAGTCTTAGGTGGATTCCTTTGCTCTTGTGTTCTTATCTTTAGATCCTAAGTGTGTGAGATACTTTTGATCTATTGATCTGCAAGCTAAGATTGTTTGAGAGATTCAAACACTCTTGTTTGTTCATTGATTGAGTGAGTCAATCGCCCCTCCATTGATTGAGCGAGTCAATCGTCCATCATCTCTACCATCTTTCCACCTTCCGCAAGGCTTGGCTTAGGAATCTCTTGATCACCTTCTGATCAAAGCACCGGTGTGATTCCGTGCCTGCATCACTTCAGGTACTTGATGAGCCTAACGGCCTCTAATAATTTAGAGATGTATCTGATGGATGTTGTGACTGGATACCTGTATGGCTCACTTGATAGTGAGATATATATGAAAATTCAAGAGGGATTTAAGATCCCATAAGGATCAAAGATGCCAGAAGCATCTAAAGAGCTTTGTTTGGTCAAACTCCAGCAATCACTTTACGGATTAAAGCAATCCGGCCGCATGTGGTACAATCGCTTAAGTGAATACTTGTTGAGTGAAGGTTACGTCAACAATGCGATATGTCCATGCGTGTTTATAAACAAATCCTCAACGGGTTTTGTGATCATTGATGTGTATGTTGATGACCTGAACATTATTGGAACTCAAAAGGAGATTGATGATGCAAGAACTCATATGAAAGAAGAGTTCGAAATGAAAGATCTTGGAAAGACAAAGTTGTGTCTTGGGCTCCAAATAGAGCATTTCTAAGATGGAATATTTTTGCATCAATCAAATTACACCAAAAGGGTGTTAAAGCGCTTTTATATGGATAAAGCGACTCCTTTAAGTAGTCCAATGGTCAATAGATCGCTTGATGTTAACAAGGATCCATTTCTACCTATTGAAAATTCTGAAGAAGTATTAAGTCCTGAAGTACCTTATATGAGTGTCATTGGTGTACTTATGTATCTTGCAAATTGCACTAGACCAGATATAGCATTTGCTACTAATCTATTTACAAGATACAGCCTACTAGAAGACATTGAAACGGAATAAAACATATATTCTGTTATCTTCAAGGTACGATTGAGTTTGAATTATATTATTCTAAAAACCCAGAGGTTGGTTTAGTTGGTTTTGCAGATGCTGGCTATCTATCTGATCCGCATAAATCTCGATCGCAAACCGGGTATGTTTTCACATACGGTGGAACCGCAATCTCCAGGCGTTCCCAAAAACAAACTTTGTTTGCAACGTCTTCAAATTATGCGGAAATCATTGCTCTCCATGAAGCATGTAGAGAGTGTGTATGGTTGAGATCTTTGATACAACACATACAAGAAGCCAGCAGAACAACTACAAAGAAAGAGCCAACAACCATATACGGAGATATTCTGCATGTGTCAGTCAACTCAAAGAAGGTTATATCAAGAGCGACAGAACAAAGCACATCGCTCCAAGATTTTTCTCCTACACTCAAGAACTTGAGAAAAATCAAGAAGTGGATATTAAGTATGTTCGCTAAAGTGACAACGCAGCTGATCTCTTCACAAAGCGCTTCCGACTACAATATTCAAAAAGCACATTCACAGTATTGGAATGCGTCATCTACAAGAACTGTGAAGAAAATATTATATCTATTTTCTAGGGGGAGTTTACATTGCGGTACTCTTTTTCCTTCTCATGTTTTTATCCCATTGGGTTTTTCCATACTAAGGTTTTAATGAGGTCTCATACAACTTCACAATGATGATGAATCAAGGGGGAATATTGAGATAAGGATGACATATGAGTCATCTGATGAGTCACCATCATTGACCCTTATCAACAATATTCTCACCGATATTTCCAATGCCACATGTCCTTTTGTCCTTTCATTTTATCCCCTATATAAAGGATCTTATATGTAAAGAGAATGTACAAGTCCAATAATCAAATAGAGAACAAAAGCATTTTTATCTCTCACTACTTTCTTTGTGGTCTCTACTCTCTCTCATTTATTAAATCTTATTTTTCATATTCTATAACACATTCCTTACTGTTTTGGTTTTTTAGTCTTTACATTATTTCTGAGTCGAACTCGGACGGAGTTTTTTAGCTGTAACTGAATATTTTCTTGTTTGACTATAGTGATATCTTTGTAACTTCCAGGTTTGTCTTCTCTTTTAATAGTATAACTAGTGTCTGACCCACACAGCAGTGCAGTGCGGGATTATGTTTTTGTTTTTTGCTTTTCTTATTCTTTTTATAACATGTTTTAATTTTAGTGTTAGTTTAAGAGTTGTATGTTTTTTGTGTTGTATGTTATTTTCTGTTAAAATTGTCAAGTATGTTGTTAATTTGAATCTGAATTTTTGTATTAAGTGATTCAAATTTTCCAGTATTGACTATTGATTATACTGTCTTTATTTATTAATAATTAAAAAAAAAAATACAATAACCAAACACATGTTCAAACACATGTCCAAACAATAAAAATATTACATCATGGTTATGTTATAACTGTTATCCCTAATATACTAAAAGAGAAGCATTTTTAAAAATTAACATTTCTCTCATGTGGTATTAACAACTTTGCCATGCTTAGGTGTCATCATCAGGTTCATTTTCAAGACAAATCTAAAAAAAGAATAACAATTTAAATGTAGTCATTTGATTTGTTATTTTATTATACTATAGTCATTTGATTTTTATGTTTTTCACTCAATTTTATCATATGTAATTTAGGACTATGATTAATGTTTTATTTTGTTTTTTATCTTCTTAAAAAATTATTTAAAATGTTTAATTTCCACACTGTAAAACTGTAAAACGAAGATAAGAACCAAACCATCAAATTAATATGTCGCATAAGATTTTGAGTTATGTAAATAGGCATCTTTAAGTTAAAAAATATTAGAGTAAAATATCACCCCGTGCAGGGCGCGTGTCCAACCCTAATACCAACTTAATCCAGAATCCGAATAGCTCCAAACTTTTATATACTCTTGAATAAAATATGTTTGTGGTTCCAGTTTAATAAAAAATAAAAAAAATACATTTATGGATAGACTTCAAAATCATGTAATGACATTATGTAGAACCCGAAACAAAGAAGCGAAATTAAAAGAATCGATTGTTGGTTTAAGTGAACCAAACATTGGTTTGATTTAAGTGATATTTTAGATTACTAAATTAACCTTCACTATACCTGTTTCCAAACAGATTTTATTCATAAAAGGAAATGGTTTTTTGGTCCAAAAAAAGAGATGTACTTCTCAATTAATAATGAAGAGATAGATATTATTTTTTTAAATTTATATACAATTTTTAAAAATATAGATATTAAGTTTGGTTCGTTATTATTATTTTTTTGTTCTGTTTGTAACCAAATAAAAATGATTAAATGCTATTCAATTTTCTAAAATCTAGGTTATAAATTTGGTTAGTTTTTTTATGTTTTTGCTTGTAACCAAATTACAGAAAAAAATGCAATAGCATCTTCGGCAGTTACATGTCTCAGAATGATTTCAGACACAATCTCGTAGCTCTCAACTGGGCCACCAATTATCCTTAAAGCCGTTCACAATTCCCTAATCGCATCTTCGTCCAAGTAAATATTTTATAAGCCCACAACGCATCGTCTATCGTTTTATTTGCCATATTCATGTATTTGATTTTCACCATTTTTGGACATAACAATTATAGTATAACTTCTGTTTGAAAACGCGGCCGTGGAGGCTGCTTAATCGCCGGTAAATCGTTCGGCGGCTGGGGACCATGGCGATTTGACTTAATTGATTCAATTATTTGGAAACTTAAAAAAAAAAAGTTTCTTTTCTGTATTTTCAAATTCGAAACTGGCTATTTTGTTGTGATCTTTCATAACTACTTAAAATCCATACGAAAAAATAACCAAAATCGTATTTTTTTAATTTTTTTGGTCAAATTTGGGCACTGTCTCGGAGAAAGGCTCGGTGAAATAGACATGTCTGTGAAGATGCGGACTACCTGCACCTGGACATGTTGGCAAGAGAAAGTAATTAGCGATTTTATTAAATCATTCCTCAAAATCACTTAACTAATAATAGTATAGATAAATATTTATTTTATCAAAAAAATGGTGTTTTTTTGTGAACGGTCTCACACCAAACTGTGGAGACGTAGGTCAAGTGACCCACCTGAATTTGTTTTTTTTTTTAATTATCACTATTTTTAGTAAAAATGATGAAATGTGATAAAATTTGATTATTAACCCATATAATATATGGTTTATTTTATTTTGACCCTTGTAAATTTTTTCCTCCGCTGAATATGGCTTCATACTGTTTACAAAACACCAAAAACTGAAATTTGGTGTGGAGTTTGTCGTGTGATTGGAGATCATCCCACACCAAATTTTACTTTTCGCCGTTAGGTTATGGACAAATAACAATTTGGTTGTTGCATAACATAAACGGGAACCAAAATCATAAGAGGAATTTGGTTACGATAATTTTCTCTTTTTAATAATCTAATGTATCGTTCACACAAAAGGTCAAAAAAGTTGATTAAAAAATATCAGGGGGGCAAAAGGAAAAGAAAGCAATGGGGTCACTCAGTCAATAAATGGGTATTTGAGCTTTACAGATTAGACCGAGTCAAAGCGTGTCAGAGGCCATCTCTCATTTCAAGCAGATAAATAATCTTTACTTTTACCAATACCTCTATGAACACAAAATACTGACTAATGATGAGGGTTAGGTTTTACCAGATTTTTGCAGTAATTTAATTAATTTGCATCTACGTTGTCCAAAAATCACAACTTTATGTTAAAGTGTTAAACCTTTGGTCAAACATCATTCTTTTGCAACTTCGAGAGTCGGGACCATCGAATTTGTCTTTATGACAACATGTGTTTTCAATTGAAAACAAACAAATGATACTGTAATTTGCACTCCTCGCTCCATTCATATCCACGAAGCAAGTAGCTGCGTTAATCTCAAGAAGAGAGAACCCTTGGCCTTTAGCCTTTGCTCCTCCTTACGATTTGTATTTTGTTTCCAAGGTAATCTTCTGTTAAAGCTGTGTCGCTGTCCACTTCCGTTTCTCATTTATTGGTTTTTTTTTTTTTTTTGTCCCTAAAGTTGGCAAATTTCTCAGTGGAACTTCCTTTTCAGTTAGTACCATTCTTCGCTGCTTTACTCATTCTTTAGGTTTTCATTTTTTGGTTTGGTATACTTGAGCTTTTGTTCTAATCCATAAAGTTTAAGCCTTTCTTAATGAAACTTCTCATCGATTTGTAGTTTCTTGCAGAGTCCTTCTGTGTTTCTTGAACTTCTGATTGCGGTTTGCAGAGGTATCTTCCTCTCTTTCTTCTTTTACCGCCCTCTAGCATACTCACCAGGTAGATTGGCGGCATTTCATCTCTCTGAGTTGCTTGAAATTCTCTATTGTCTCGAGATCAAGTGTGAATCTTTGAATTTCTTTTCCAGAATTTTGTTTTGCATATCAATAAGCTAAAACCAAGTAACTCCCAACCTAGTGATTTTCCCTCCAAGTTTGGGCCTTTGCGTGGTTGCTGCTTTCTATGCATTGATGTTGGATTACTCTTGATTCCTTGTCTTTTTTCTTTTTTCTCGGTTTCTTGGTTGTCACTTGTCATATTCAATTGATTGTCTAATAAAAGACCGTTGCTTTATGTCTTTTACTTATTCAAGCAGAGTGTGTAAACTTGCTTAGCTGCCTGGTTTCTTGTGTTTTGTGTTTGTAGGATCTGAAATGGGCGAGCCAATAGGACTGCTCCAGGTGACAGTTATTCGAGGAAAGAAACTGGTGATCCGAGACTTCAAGTCAAGTGATCCTTACGTGATACTCAAACTGGGAAATGAAGTAAGTTTAGTAATAACCTGAAACACTGCTCGCTGTCTTGTTTAATGGGTTCTGAGGATGCTGGCATTGGTTGATGTGATGTTTTTTTTTTGTCTTGAAAACCAGTCAGCAAAGACCAAAGTGATAAACAATTGCCTGAATCCTGAGTGGGATGAGGAACTGAGCTTTACACTCAAAGATCCTGCAGCAGTTCTCCAATTGGTATGCTTTTAATTTTCCTTTTGTGACCATCATGACATGATGATGATGATGAGTGGCTGAGGTGGTTGATGGATGATGGGGTTGCAGGAAGTGTTTGATAAAGATAGGTTCAAGTCAGATGACAAGATGGGTCACGCCTCTCTCAGCCTTCAACCGCTCATTTCAGTCGCCAGGCTAAGGCATATAGTCCGAGTGTCCTCTGGTGAGACAACGCTTAGGAAAGTGTTACCAGATGCTGATAACTGCTTATCTCGGGAGAGCACAATCAGTTGCATAGACGGAGAAGTTGTGCAGAGCGTGTGGCTGAAGCTGTGCGCTGTTGAATCTGGTGAGGTTGAGTTGAAGATCAAGTTGATTGATCCTCCTGGAACAAACTAGTAGCATTAGGGCTTTTTAATGAATGAGCAGATGTGAGCTATGTAGTTTGTAGTTTGTAGCAAGCAACCCGTTTAAAAGTTTGCAACCTTGTATGGTCTTTGTTTCCAAATGAATGTGAAAACGAGGCTTTTAAGGCTTTGAAGCTTTGCCTTTGTGCCTTTGAATGTTTAGGAATCTGTTTGATGCATTCTACTGTTCTCTTCATGTTCAGGATACATTGTACATCTTCATTGTTTTGATGGAAACTACAGGAAAAAAGGTTAACATCTATGGCCGATTCTCATATCTCTAGCTTCCAAATAAAAACTTGCAAGAAAGGGATGAAATCAGGCAGCGATCAATCATGCATACCAAAGGTGGTGATGGTGATAAGACCGACATACACTATCATACGTGTCACACTTTGTTATCAATCTCTTTCTCTCTCTCTCTCTCTCTCTCTCTCTCTCTCTCTCTCTCTCTCTCTCTCGTTTTCTATATCTTTCTCTCTCTCCCTCTCTTACGTTTCCTCGTAATCTTAAACAAGCCTGATCGTCCTTATCTGCCACCAAACCAATACGTACCGTGCTGCGTTTTTCACCCAGAACCAAAGTTGTCATCTTTATATGCAGCTCTTTTGATTCTCATCTCTGGTTTTCTTATAGGCTCCACATATCTCTTAGGTTGACTTCCATGGCTCATCCCTCTGTCTCTGATGTTTCTATACAGCCTCGAGGTTGTTACTTGTTTTTCCTTGTTTACGAATTCCTCGAGCTTGTTGGAGGATTTTGGCTACTTACAATTGAATTTCCGGTTGGCGCAGATGTTTGTGTTGTGGGAGTGGCGAGAACGCCTATGGGAGGGTTTCTTGGGTCCCTCTCTTCTTTGACTGCCACAAGACTTGGGTCCATAGCCATTGAAGGTAGTATTATTACTCTCTCTCTCTCTTTTGATTAAGCCAAGTTTTCATTCTCTTACTGCTTCACACTCCACTCACAGCCGCACTTGAAAGAGCAAACGTTGATCCGGCTCTTGTGGAAGAGGTCTTGTTTGGAAATGTCTTAACCGCAAATCTTGGGCAAGCACCAGCAAGACAGGCTGCACTTGGTGCTGGGATTCCTTATTCAGTGATTTGCACCACTGTCAACAAAGTCTGTGCTGCAGGAATGAAATGTAACCTTTTAAATTCTTCTACTCCACATGATCATTTCAAACCTCAGCTTTTACACATGACTGCTTTTACTTCACCTCAGCTGTTATGCTGGCGGCTCAAAGTATCCAGCTTGGCTTGAATGATGTTGTTGTGGCTGGTGGAATGGAGAGCATGTCAAACGTACCTAAGTACCTCCCTGACGCAAGGTGCTTTTATTGAGTTTCGCTCTGTTTCCTCATTTTCGAAAAGCTTTCTTGTTTAGAGTCTTTCCTCTGATTTCTGTGAGCAGAAGGGGTTCGCGATTAGGCCATGATACTATTGTTGACGGTATGACGAAAGATGGACTTTGGGATGTGTACAACGACTTTGGAATGGGAGTTTGTGGAGAGCTATGCGCTGACCAGTACCGTATTACAAGAGAAGAACAGGTCACTCATCTTCAACCTTTTAATTTTGTTCCAGTGGACTCGCTACTGATATGATGATAAAACTCTTTCCTAGGATGATTATGCTATCCAGAGCTTTGAGCGTGGTATTGCTGCACAAAACGCTCGGTTGTTCGCTTGGGAAATTGTTCCGGTACTCCTCTTCTTTCTAATGAATTCACTTTATGGCATTGTCATGGAATATTGTTCATACACTCTCATATTGATAGGTCCAAGTTCCTACTGGAAGAGGGAGGCCTTCGGTAGTTATTGACAAAGATGAGGGACTTGGCAAGGTAAAAAGTGGTTTAGGAACCGCTGCTTTGCTTAGGATTAGCCTTGGTTGACTTAAACTCTGTTTGGCATGAACCAGTTTGATGCTGCAAAGTTGAAGAAGCTTAGACCAAGCTTCAAGGAGGATGGTGGAACAGTCACTGCTGGAAATGCATCAAGTATAAGGTTTCACCGGACTTTGATCCTTTGTTATGAATCTCTCTCTTTTGGCTCTGATTTAACGTTGGTGGACAGTGATGGTGCGGCAGCGTTAGTGCTGGTGAGTGGAGAGAAGGCTCTGGAGCTTGGATTGCATGTCATTGCTAAGATTAGAGGATACGCTGATGCTGCTCAGGCACCTGAGTTGTTCACAACCACGCCGGCTCTTGCTATTCCTAAAGCTATAAAGCGTGCTGGTTTAGATGCATCACAAGTTGATTACTATGAGATAAACGAAGCCTTCTCTGTAATCTCACTTACTGACCTCTCAGTTTTTGTAATCTTGTTGGGTAAAAACATTGACTATTTTGACTTGTTCCCCCACCTACAGGTTGTAGCTCTGGCCAATCAGAAACTGCTGGGATTAGATCCTGTGAGTCCTGAAACAAGTAGAGTTATGGATGTTACAGTCTTTTTTATGTCAAGTGTCTCTGATAATGTATATATAAACAGGAACGACTGAATGTGCATGGAGGAGCTGTTTCACTGGGACATCCAATAGGATGCAGCGGTGCTCGTATTTTGGTCACATTATTGGGGGTAAGTCGTAAGAGCAGGCAACAATGGTGTTGTACTGAATCCACCCTGAAAACGACTGTGGTTGAATCATTCTGATTTCAGGTGTTGAGAGCAAAGAAGGGAAAGTATGGAGTGGCGTCAATATGCAACGGAGGAGGAGGAGCATCAACCGTTGTCCTCGAGTTCATGTAAGCTCCCTCTTTAACTCTGGTAAGTTTACCAATTAGCAGCCATTAGCACAAGCGATAGATTTACATGTCACAATACTTTTATTAATTTCAACTTCTTGACGTGTTTCAAGGTCGGAGAAGACAATCGGATATTCCGCACTCTGAAGCCAATAGATGTTGTTTTAGAATACAAAGCTTATAAATGTTTTTTCAGAACACAAAGCTTGGTTTTAAGTTTGTGTTTGACGAGACTGCTCAACTTTGTAGTTGAGAGAGTTGCAATAAAAAGTGTGTTAGAAATCAAACTTATATTGACACACTCTCAAGTGATTTTTACCTTTACCAACAACTTCAAAGTGTGTAAGATAAGTCTAACTAACACGATCAAAGACCAGCATGCATTCACCCACATGCTTAGAGAACTGAGAGTGTAGATTTATGTTTTACTTATTCCGAAACCACAAATAAATTTGCCACAAATGTGTGTCCAGCTGATCAAAATAACACTCTATACGTAAAGCCAAAGAGTACATTCAGTTCAAGATTCATTCTCTTTTCTTCGTTTTGCATTTGCGTGGCTAAGGGGAGAGAACAGAGCTCAGTACTCACTTACTCATTTGAATCTTTAGGCTCACCCGTAAAATATATGTTAATTGTGAAAGGCACTGGAAAGGAAGGATAAGGAGCTCATCAATCTTCCAAGACTTGCTTTTCTGTCATCAAATGGGTTTTGGCATACCGTGGCATTTCTCGAACTTGTGCAGTTCTGATTCTATGGTTTTGGCTATCTCAACACGTTCAGGATCAGGCTCAGGAAAACCCACGTGGAAAGATCCTTGCTTTGCGGGCTCTGCTTGTCCTTTGGTTTCGTAATGGTGCTTCACATAGTTGTATAGCTGTTGATGGAAGGGATGATCAACAGAAAAACAATCTAAACTCTGAATGTGATTAGATGACCCAGAGCTTCCCCTTCTACAGAAATGTGGGAGTGATGCGAAGTCCATAATCTACAAGAACTCACAAGATTCAGAAAAACTTTGCATTTCACAGTAAGAGATCATAACAAGGCAAATGCATATATACATACGGTACCTTGAGTAACTCATCCTTCCCGCAACCGGATAACACATGAACTTTTTGCCTTGTCCTCTCTTGTAAAAGAGGTTTTACAACCTGATAGGAGGAGGAGGAAGAGGAATCTAAGGTTTGAGGAACAAGTATACACACACATACATTCTAATACAAACAAAAGATTACCTTCCAACATGCGGAAAATATATATGGAGCGTTCACAACATAGTATGTGTTTGTCTTCTCTGGATAGTTGAGATCATCGATGGTCGATATAATAGTCACTAACTGCATCAGACACAAGGTTATTAAGACAAGTATGAAAATGTATTCAACAACTTTGTCCGGGGACATGGACTATATATCATACCTTAATTTGGCTCAGTGCTGAAAGTTTCAACCCTGTCATGTCTAGAACCTTCACGCAGGTGGTGATGGGGCGCCCCTTCTTCTTAGACATAGAAGGCTGTAACAGTGTTTCAATCATTACAGCAAGAAAGAAACCGGAAAGAAATAAATAAAAAGTGTAGCCATGTACCATGCACTCACCAGTAATACACGGTCTCTGTATTCATTGATTTGGATGTGGGATTGGACATAGTAGTGAACCTGTATGCGGAAGAAGAAGAGAAACACATTCATTTCTGTTTCTCATTGCAAAAACTAGGACAAAACAAGGAAAGCATCTATCTTACGGAAGCTTTGTCGAATGTGCTGAGGCCAACGCCAATGGCAAACACAGGCAAGCCCTAAGCAACAAGGTAAAAGCAATTAAAGAAAGAGATATGTTTTTGATGAACAAAAGCAATGAGGAGTCAAGGGGCTACCTCTTTCGTGTAGCCTGACATTCCTATGAGTTGAGAGTCCCGTATGTCCCTGTACAACTCACTAGGAACAATGGGTTTCTGCACAAACCAAAAACATGATCATCTAATGTCACTAAAGCCATGACAGACCAAGGAGAGTAGAAATGAACAACTCACGGATAAGATACTGTCGATTTCATTATCCACCCTCCAACGCAAACATTCCATCAGCTGAAAGTGAGTTTAAGAAAATCTGAGAAATCAGACAGACTGTGGAGGAGATTAATCAAGTGTTTTGGGAGACAGACATACCATTGTATGAGCTTTGCTTACGTTCCAGTCTCTTGCTTTCAAGAAACGACTCAAATTCTCCCTCAGGTGTCCCTGGTGGACTCTCTGCAGATTCACAACAGATGAGAATAAGAAGCGTGGAGCATTAAACAAACATCGCTCAAGCTCTGTTCAACGGAATCAATTGTAAGTTTTTAACCACTATCACACAGAGAAACCAGTCATAGATTCAAACTCAGATCAAGTATGCTGTGTCAACATGAGTCGAAATTTGAGGATCATTTTTAATGCATCTGTGATCTGATTCTCCAAATCAGTTGAATGGGATTTGACCCATTTCCAAGAACAGAGACCGAACATACCTCAAAGGTTTTCTTCAATGGCTCCTCAACTGGCACCAATTTGACCCAATTCAAGATTAGAAAAATCAAACTAGAATAGAAACAGAAAGAGGTGAGAGGAAAAGGTCAGACCTTGATCTACCAGCTCCTGGAATTCATCAATGGCTTCTTCTGAAACTATCCCCATTGATCTCGCTTGCTTCCTCTGCTACAAAACGGTAAAAAGGGTAAGATCTCCAAGATCGACTTTTTCCCTCCCTCTTTTGTCACTTTGCACCAAACTTATGAGTCCATCATTAAAGGTCAAAGAGGGTGGTAGGAGAGACAGAAACTCCCAACAGAAAATATACACACACTTTAAAAACTAAAGTATTAACTCGTTTTTAAGAGCAGAACTACTTTGATAATGACGCCTCGTAACCTTCAATTTTCCTTTAAGTCTAACGAAAATACAAAGCAGCTTCAGATTGCTTCTGGAATATCAATCAATCTAACTCCCAAGTCCGATTTGATCTCCCCACTCTTGTGGGAGCTTCTTGGTCAATGTCAATTGCACAAGGTTAAAGTCTGAATTTTTCTCAATCAGGTGTGTAAAAATCAACCAACGAAAAAAAAAAGGAAGATTCAAACTTTGAAATAAAAAATAAAAATAACAAGAGGTATTATTTCTAGGGGTGAAGTTTCGATTAGTCCTAAAAGCTTTGCATCAGGTTATCACTAAGTATGAACTCGTAGCGAATTTGGTGAGGCTCTTGTCTTTTATTGGGAAAAGAAAGATGAAAAGATGGGTATTTTCAAAGTTTCTCCTTCCTTTTTTTTTTTTTCTTTTTTTACCTTCTTTTTGGGTCAACTATTCAAAGTTGTCTCTTTTAGAAACGTTTTAATTACTTTCCAAGTGGTTAACTAACTATATAGAATAGCAAATTTCTGGCGTATTACAAGGTTTAGGGGCCGGAGATATAGCATGGATGGATTACTTTATGGGTTTATTCAAAGGTCAATTTCTTTGTATGGCAAAACATTCCTATCACACGCAAAAAAAAAAGTATTTGTTGTGATTTGCAATTTAAAAGCCAAGAAGAAAGATACAACAACTTTAGTCTTTGGCTCTATGCATTGCTTTTTCCCATCAATCTCTGGGCTAGTTGGACAGACCGAAACAAATGGGGTGTGTCACTTATCTCGAGATTTGAATTTGGGCCAAACTAAAGATGCCAGTTTTATCTTTGGGGTATCTCTTAAGTGTGGTGTCAGCCCATCCTGAAGCCTATGGGCCAAGCCCATACGAACATTTGCGGGGCGGGTTTGGGTCGATAAAAAAATGTCCGTAAAACATGCGGGGCGGGTTTGGGCCTATAAAATTTGTTCGCAACCCGCGGCGGACCGATCCGCACGGAACATATCAAAAACATAAAGACCAATGGGCAGGTCCAGGCGGGCTGGCCCGATTGACATCTCTAAGAGCTATCCAGTGTATGTAGATCTTGAACATGATCATGTGGCTTTGATCGAAAGTTTTGAAATTACATTATTCAAACAAATTGTTTCACATGTTCTATTATAACAGTCTAACAAAATGGCAAGAAAGTTGGGTGGTTGAGTTGGATGACATTAGTGAAACTGCTTCTGGTTACAAAGCCCGCGGACAGACCCGCAAATCCGCTAATAATATGCGGGGCGGGCTTGGGCCTAAAGTTTTTGTTCGCAGCCCGCGGCGGGCCGACCCGCACGGACGTATCAAAAACAGAAAGCCCAATGGGCAGGTCCATGCGGACGCGGGCCAACCTGATTGACATCTCTACTGTTAAGGGATAAAACCTTCCAAACCTTACATCCATCAGCATCTTTAACCTTATACTAACTTAGGTTTTTCACCGCGCTACGCGCGGGTCTGTATTAATAATTTGATTAAATATTTTTATTTATAAGCTTTTTTCGTACGTAGCATGATTGATTGTAATGAACCAATGTTCTTATTTCTCTTCTTTTGTTTCATGTTTTTTAGTTTTTTAGTTTTTTTTCCCTTTATTTTCGCTCTTTATTCGATTTTTTTTGTTTTTCTTCATCTTTACTCTTCCTCGTCTTCCTTCCTCTTCAGTTATTTGTCCTTACAATTTCTTATTCAGTCTCATTCTTCATCTTTGTTATTTTCCTGTTTATCTTTTGTCCTCGTTCTTTAATATCATTGTCTTCGCTTTTTTTTATATTGTTTATTCTTATTTTTGTCCTCATCTTGGTTCTTGTTCTTCCATTTTTTCTATAATTAGTTCATGCGGTCGAAGTTGCTAGGAGTTTGCTATATTTCTTTGGGGGAATTTCATTTTATGTACCCAAACATTGTTTTTTTTTAAAAAGTATACCCAATATGACTTTTTAACCAAAAGTATACCCCAAGGGGTGTAAAATGACCGTTTGCTCTTTTATGAACAAACAATAAACGAGTGTCGAAATGACCATTTTACCCATGGTGGCGAAGTCTACATAAGAAGTTTACGTAAAGTAGACTTCTAAACGAAGTCTACAACACCTTAAAATCTTAAATTTAAATTATAAAATTAAAGAAAAATATTTAAACCAAACAAATTATACATAAATAAGACATTAAAGTTTGACATCTTTTAAAAATATTTTTGCTTATAAATGAATTACCCTAAGTACAACAAAGACAAAGTAAGCCACAAATCTAGAAATCTGAAGAGAAGTCTACACATGAAGTCTACTAAATTACAAAATCTTAAATTTTAATTTTAAAATTTATTAAAAATAATTGAAATAAATAAATTTATGGATAATTTAAATAAACACAAGTCCTATCTATGTAAAATAAAATTTTGTGAAAATGAATCAATTTATAAGTTTCATGAGTAAACCAATCACCAAACTTAGTGTTTGAGGTTTAATGTATAGGGTTTATGATTGTTATTGTTAGGGTTTAAAGAATTTTGACATAAAAAAATGTTTGCGGTTCGTTTAACGATTTAGAACTCATGAATTCGTACTTTATAATGTTAATTGTGATTATGTAAACATAACTAACGTTTACTATAAGTTTTTACTTAAAAATTCGATTTAGGGTTTAGGGTTAGTCAGACTTCATTAGTAGACTTCATAGTTAGACTTCATTTTGAAGTCTGAAACTAAAAAAAAAACAGAGCGGGAAACGAAATATTTCGGGAGATTTGGCGGGAACCAGAACAAATTTCTGATTAATTATACCATAAAATTGGTTTGGGAGACTTCATGCGTAGACTTCATGGGTAGACTTCGTCATGAAGCCTGTAACTTAAATTAAATCGAGAGGGAAACAAAATATTTTGGGAGAATTGGCGAGAACCGGATTATCTTGGAATAAATTTATAATACAATGTAGTCGGTTTGGGAGACTTTCATAGTAGACTTCTCTTGTAAACTTCATGATGAAGTCTGTAACATCCGCGAACCAGAAAGTTGTGTTAGAAGTGGTATCGGACGACATTAGGGGTTTGGGGGTAGATTACATATGCTCTTTGGGATGCGAATCGAGGATCGATTGTACATGTTCTTGTTTGATTGTTGTACAATTGGTCTAAGGTTCAATCATCTCGAAGAAAATGTGTGAAAAGCTCCTAAATGCTTAGTGTCGATCGACACCAAAGGGGTGTGTCGATCGACACGGTTATCAGGGTTGATTTCCGGTTTAAGTCGATCGAATCGGGTTGGGTTGGTTTTGGTCGATGGGTATCGACCGACACCAAGGAAGGGTGTCGATCGACACCGGCTATTTGAAATTCGACCGGTTTGATTCAAGTCGGCTGGTTTTGCTCCGGTTAAGGGTTTGGAAGCCCTAGGTCGCGAATAAAAGCCCTGTGGCCGCGCAGAAAGTCACTTTTTCGTGACAGAGACTTTCCAGAGGTGATTTTGGAGTTTTGTGAAGTTTGGAGGCTTGATATGAGGCTTTGGGTTGTTGTTTCATCTCTTCTCCTCCTTTTCAATCCGTTCTAAGGTGAGTGCGTGACTGTAGGTCCGTTTATCACTAGAGATTTCTTGAGTTTGAAGTTTAGGATGTTGTTCTTGAGCTGTTCTTCATATTTTCGTTGATTGATTCGTTTATGGGGGTTGAATCCCATTGATTTGTGTTTAATTGGTTGTTTTTCGCACTGTTTCGTTGCTGTTGGTGTTGTGGCGTCGGGGCAGTGTCGATCGACACCGGTTTGGTGTCGGTCGACACTGAGGAGCTCGTGTCGAGCGACACACTTGAGGTGTCGATCGACACTGAGCTAGGGCGTCGATCGACACGGTGGGGTGTCGATCGACACTGTTGTGGTTTTGTGAGTTCTATTGTTGTTTATTGTGTATTGCTGTTGTGGTTTGATGTATTGTCTAGTGGTTGGCGTAATTGGCATGTAGACGGAATGACCGTCTCACTGAGTATTTATGATAATACTCACGCATCTCTTTCGTAATGTGATGCAGGTAACAGGAACGTGTGACCGCGGGATCGAGGCTGAAGAGGGGGATGATAGGGTTATTGGTTTATTGGTTTATTGGTTATTGTTTTATTATTTGAATTGGTAGCGAACCTGGTGTTTAGGTTGCTAGAGTTTATTTATTATTCTGGAATTGTTGGTTATTGATATTGAGACATTTATTTGTTGAATTGATTCGATTTATTATTTATTGATTTACTATTTAAAGACTTCCGCTGAGTAATGATTTAATGATTAAAAAAAAAAAAAAAAAAAGCTTGGTTGTTTCATTTTGGTATCAGAGCGTATACGGTTTTAGGACTGTTAGATTGGGTGAATTGAGACTATGTGTTTAAATTGATTATTGTGGTTAGTCAGTTTAGTAGTCTAGTTTCATCCCCTTCGGCCTTCGAGAGATTCCGCGGTAAGTGTGTTTTTGGTTTTGTTTTGAGTTGGTCTAGTTGCTTATCTTTTGTGCTTTGGTAGTGCAGCAAGATGGACGCAGGTGCTAGAGGTCGTGGTGCGAGAGGGCGCGGTAGAGCCCGTGGGGGCAGAGCAGTTGGCCGTGGTGGCCGAGCTGCGGGCCGTGGAGGTCGGGGTCATGGGCGTGGTTTACCAGAGGTTTCAGCGGAGAGTGCAGTGCCTAGTGTGGCGGCGGCGTCAGTGACACAGTCAGTGGCGGGTGATGCCAGTTTGGGTGCCGGTGGTGGCGCAGGAGCTGGGGCGGCTCAGGGTGGGGGCGCGGCTCTAGCTCAGGGTGATTTGATAGTGGGGCTACTGACGCAGCTTTTGGCACGTCTTCCGCAGGCGGTTCCACAGCAGGCTCCGGGTGTACCTCCAGTGGCCGGAGCACAGGTGGGTGCCGGTTTTGTTGGGCAGCATGAGGCTGCGGGTTTTGTTGGGCAGCATGGGGCTGCGGGTTTTGTTGGGCAGCATGGCGCTGCGGGGGTTGGGCATCCGTCTTATCTAGAGATGATGAGAGAGACGCAGAGGATTGGGACACCGTTCTTTGAGGGCGGGAGTGAGCCCGAGCAGGCCGATGAGTGGCGGCAGAGACTGGAGCGGAACTTTGGTTCTGTCAGGTGTCCAGAGGAGTATCGGGTTGAGCTAGCGGTGCATTACCTTAGTGCAGATGCGCATTTGTGGTGGAGATCTATTGTGACTCGTAGGGCTATGTGGACTTGGGACGAGTTCCTAGCGGAGTTCAACGCCAAGTATTTTCCTCAGGAGGCTCGAGATAGATTTCAGATGAGGTTTGTGGCATTGACACAGGGTGAGCGGTCAGTGCGGGAGTATGATGCGGAGTTCGGCAGACTCGTAGTGCATACGGGTTTTGGTTTTGAGGGCGAGCGGGCCTTGATGATGAGGTTTCTACAGGGTCTTCGGTCGAGTATCCGGACTCAGTGCAGAGGTGGTATGTACACCACGAGAGCGGAGTTAGTGGAGCTGGCGGCTTCCATTGAAGAGGACCTTCGTGAGCAGGTTGGTCCGGTAGCGGTGCCAGCTGCAGTTGCTCCTGCTACCCGGCTGAGGGGCCAGCAGCAGCAGCAGCGCGAGAGAGTTGAGTCTGGTTCTGGCAAGGGCGACAAGCCTGCGCAGGGTCAGAAGAGGAGAGCAGACGAGGTGTCTGTTAGTAGCTTGAGCAGCAATGGTGGTTGCTATGGTTGCGGGAGCATGGAGCATCGAGTTGCTAGTTGCCCCAAGAGGGCGGCATCCAGAGAGTCTACGGTGTGTTTCCACTGTAGAGAGCCAGGGCATATCAGGCCAATGAGTCCCCAGTTGCGGCAGATGTCAGTGGCGGCGGTTCAGCCTTTGGCGATTCAGTCAGCGGATCAGATCGCAGCGTTGCAGCAGTTGGATCAGACAGGAGGAGTGGCGCGTGTGTACACATCGACGACAGAGTCGGGCCAGACGAGTCGTTCAGGCCATACCACAGGTAGAATCTCTTACTCAGACTTTGTAAATTCTTAGTAGTAGAATTTTAGTGTTTTTGCTAGTATCTTTATTCTTCCGGTGTTAGAGTCTAGAAATCTTTTGCACAATTGGTGGAATTGTGTAAGCACGTTGTTAGTGGGCGGTGTGGAGTCTCAAGGGGTTGGACTCGGGAATATTAAATGTTCCTTATTCCGGAGCGTGCCATGTGTATCGGCATCCGGAACAGCGTTGTTGAGCTTTTGGGTTTTGACCAAGGTGGTCGGTGGAGGAATTTTCGGCTACGTATGTGTTAGAGCGGTTAGTGGCATGGAGTTGAGTCGACGGAGAGTCGTTTTATCTAAGAGTGTTTTGTGAGGCTTTGCATGGGAGGCCATGCAGGATGCCTGTATGCTGGACCCAAGTGGGGGAGCGCAGCATTAATGGAGTTATTTTCGTTCGGGAAACGACGGTGAAGGTTCGTGTTTGAAAGGTTACGCCATTAGGCGAAAAGGAGAGTTCGAGTTTAAGGTGGGGAGATAGTGGGTATCTCCAGTTGGTTTGTGGTCTTAGCTTTGGTTTGAGGTGTTTGGCATTGTGGATATGTATTCTCGCTGGTGGTGCGATGCACATTTTTGAATTATATGAGATGGAGTTGCCTCATAATTGGGTTGTGTTCGGATGTTGCATGGAGGTGTTATACGCGTTTCAGATTATTACTCGGTATAGTCCTAGAGACGGTGAGTCTTTAGAAGAGACGGGTGGGTCTTGGTTAGAGACGGGTGGGTCTCTGGAAGAGATGGGTGGATCTCTTGTGGACTTATATGTGAGGGTCGCTACCTCAGTATAAGTGGTTTTGTGGTTACTATTGAGACGGGTGGGTCACAATGGTTTTGTGGTTACTATTGTGACGGGTGGATCACAATAGGGGTATCGGGAGATGGGTGGATCTCTCGAGGAGACGGGTGGGTCTCATGTGTTGTTTTTAGAGTTGTGGTGTTGTGTTGCGGAGTAATAATGTCTGGGAACGTGTGTATAACATAAGAATTCGGCGTGAATCTCTGAGAATAGTGGAACTTCTCTAGTGTTGGGCCATGTGGGCCGGTTATTGTCGTCTGTGGTAGACGAGTTTGCGTCTGTGGTAGACGTGTTGTGTTGGGATTCGAGGACGAATCCAGTTTAGTGGGGGAGAATTGTAACATCAGCGAACCAGAAAGTTGTGTTAGAAGTGGTATCGGACGACATTAGGGGTTTGGGGGTAGATTACATATGCTCTTTGGGATGCGAATCGAGGATCGATTGTACATGTTCTTGTTTGATTGTTGTACAATTGGTCTAAGGTTCAATCATCTCGAAGAAAATGTGTGAAAAGCTCCTAAATGCTTAGTGTCGATCGACACCAAAGGGGTGTGTCGATCGACACCGGTTATCAGGGTTGATTTCCGGTTTAAGTCGATCGAATCGGGTTGGGTTGGTTTTGGTCGATGGGTGTCGACCGACACCAAGGAAGGGTGTCGATCGACACCGGCTATTTGAAATTCGACCGGTTTGATTCAAGTCGGCTGGTTTTGCTCCGGTTAAGGGTTTGGAAGCCCTAGGTCGCGAATAAAAGCCCTGTGGCCGCGCAGAAAGTCACTTTTTCGTGACAGAGACTTTTCAGAGGTGATTTTGGAGTTTTGTGAAGTTTGGAGGCTTGATCTGAGGCTTTGGGTTGTTGTTTCATCTCTTCTCCTCCTTTTCAATCCGTTCTAAGGTGAGTGCGTGACTGTAGGTCCGTTTATCACTAGAGATTTCTTGAGTTTGAAGTTTAGGATGTTGTTCTTGAGCTGTTCTTCATATTTTCGTTGATTGATTCGTTTATGGGGGTTGAATCCCATTGATTTGTGTTTAATTGGTTGTTTTTCGCACTGTTTCGTTGCTGTTGGTGTTGTGGCGTCGGGGCAGTGTCGATCGACACCGGTTTGGTGTCGGTCGACACTGAGGAGCTCGTGTCGAGCGACACACTTGAGGTGTCGATCGACACTGAGCTAGGGCGTCGATCGACACGGTGGGGTGTCGATCGACACTGTTCTGGTTTTGCGAGTTCTATTGTTGTTTATTGTGTATTGCTGTTGTGGTTTGATGTATTGTCTAGTGGTTGGCGTAATTGGCCTGTAGACGGAATGACCGTCTCACTGAGTATTTATGATAATACTCACGCATCTCTTTCGTAATGTGATGCAGGTAACAGGAACGTGTGACCGCGGGATCGAGGCTGAAGAGGGGGATGATAGGGTTATTGGTTTATTGGTTTATTGGTTATTGTTTTATTATTTGAATTGGTAGCGAACCTGGTGTTTAGGTTGCTAGAGTTTATTTATTATTCTGGAATTGTTGGTTATTGATATTGAGACATTTATTTGTTGAATTGATTCGATTTATTATTTATTGATTTACTATTTAAAGACTTCCGCTGAGTAATGATTTAATGATTAAAAAAAAAAAAAAAAAGCTTGGTTGTTTCATTTTGGTATCAGAGCGTATACGGTTTTAGGACTGTTAGATTGGGTGAATTGAGACTATGTGTTTAAATTGATTATTGTGGTTAGTCAGTTTAGTAGTCTAGTTTCATCCCCTTCGGCCTTCGAGAGATTCCGCGGTAAGTGTGTTTTTGGTTTTGTTTTGAGTTGGTCTAGTTGCTTATCTTCTGTGCTTTGGTAGTGCAGCAAGATGGACGCAGGTGCTAGAGGTCGTGGTGCGAGAGGGCGCGGTAGAGCCCGTGGGGGCAGAGCAGTTGGCCGTGGTGGCCGAGCTGCGGGCCGTGGAGGTCGGGGTCATGGGCGTGGTTTACCAGAGGTTTCAGCGGAGAGTGCAGTGCCTAGTGTGGCGGCGGCGTCAGTGACACAGTCAGTGGCGGGTGATGCCAGTTTGGGTGCCGGTGGTGGCGCAGGAGCTGGGGCGGCTCAGGGTGGGGGCGCGGCTCTAGCTCAGGGTGATTTGATAGTGGGGCTACTGACGCAGCTTTTGGCACGTCTTCCGCAGGCGGTTCCACAGCAGGCTCCGGGTGTACCTCCAGTGGCCGGAGCACAGGTGGGTGCCGGTTTTGTTGGGCAGCATGAGGCTGCGGGTTTTGTTGGGCAGCATGGGGCTGCGGGTTTTGTTGGGCAGCATAGCGCTGCGGGGGTTGGGCATCCGTCTTATCTAGAGATGATGAGAGAGACGCAGAGGATTGGGACACCGTTCTTTGAGGGCGGGAGTGAGCCCGAGCAGGCCGATGAGTGGCGGCAGAGACTGGAGCGGAACTTTGGTTCTGTCAGGTGTCCAGAGGAGTATCGGGTTGAGCTAGCGGTGCATTACCTTAGTGCAGATGCGCATTTGTGGTGGAGATCTATTGTGACTCGGAGGGCTATGTGGACTTGGGACGAGTTCCTAGCGGAGTTCAACGCCAAGTATTTTCCTCAGGAGGCTCGAGATAGATTTCAGATGAGGTTCGTGGCATTGACACAGGGTGAGCGGTCAGTGCGGGAGTATGATGCGGAGTTCGGCAGACTCGTAGTGCATACGGGTTTTGGTTTTGAGGGCGAGCGGGCCTTGATGATGAGGTTTCTACAGGGTCTTCGGTCGAGTATCCGGACTCAGTGCAGAGGTGGTATGTACACCACGAGAGCGGAGTTAGTGGAGCTGGCGGCTTCCATTGAAGAGGACCTTCGTGAGCAGGTTGGTCCGGTAGCGGTGCCAGCTGCAGTTGCTCCTGCTACCCGGCTGAGGGGCCAGCAGCAGCAGCAGCGCGAGAGAGTTGAGTCTGGTTCTGGCAAGGGCGACAAGCCTGCGCAGGGTCAGAAGAGGAGAGCAGACGAGGTGTCTGTTAGTAGCTTGAGCAGCAATGGTGGTTGCTATGGTTGCGGGAGCATGGAGCATCGAGTTGCTAGTTGCCCCAAGAGGGCGGCATCCAGAGAGTCTACGGTGTGTTTCCACTGTAGAGAGCCAGGGCATATCAGGCCGATGAGTCCCCAGTTGCGGCAGATGTCAGTGGCGGCGGTTCAGCCTTTGGCGATTCAGTCAGCGGATCAGATCGCAGCGTTGCAGCAGTTGGATCAGACAGGAGGAGTGGCGCGTGTGTACACATCGACGACAGAGTCGGGCCAGACGAGTCGTTCAGGCCATACCACAGGTAGAATCTCTTACTCAGACTTTGTAAATTCTTAGTAGTAGAATTTTAGTGTTTTTGCTAGTATCTTTATTCTTCCGGTGTTAGAGTCTAGAAATCTTTTGCACAATTGGTGGAATTGTGTAAGCACGTTGTTAGTGGGCGGTGTGGAGTCTCAAGGGGTTGGACTCGGGAATATTAAATGTTCCTTATTCCGGAGCGTGCCATGTGTATCGGCATCCGGAACAGCGTTGTTGAGCTTTTGGGTTTTGACCAAGGTGGTCGGTGGAGGAATTTTCGGCTACGTATGTGTTAGAGCGGTTAGTGGCATGGAGTTGAGTCGACGGAGAGTCGTTTTATCTAAGAGTGTTTTGTGAGGCTTTGCATGGGAGGCCATGCAGGATGCCTGTATGCTGGACCCAAGTGGGGGAGCGCAGCATTAATGGAGTTATTTTCGTTCGGGAAACGACGGTGAAGGTTCGTGTTTGAAAGGTTACGCCATTAGGCGAAA
Organism: Erythrophleum ivorense; assembly: GCA_026724425.1. Taxonomy (NCBI): domain Eukaryota; kingdom Viridiplantae; phylum Streptophyta; class Magnoliopsida; order Fabales; family Fabaceae; genus Erythrophleum; species Erythrophleum ivorense. The sequence goes on along the minus strand of JAIUCV010000066.1, from coordinate 6,799,133 downwards.
AGGAGAGTTCGAGTTTAAGGTGGGGAGATAGTGGGTATCTCCAGTTGGTTTGTGGTCTTAGCTTTGGTTTGAGGTGTTTGGCATTGTGGATATGTATTCTCGCTGGTGGTGCGATGCACATTTTTGAATTATATGAGATGGAGTTGCCTCATAATTGGGTTGTGTTCGGATGTTGCATGGAGGTGTTATACGCGTTTCAGATTATTACTCGGTATAGTCCTAGAGACGGTGAGTCTTTAGAAGAGACGGGTGGGTCTTGGTTAGAGACGGGTGGGTCTCTGGAAGAGATGGGTGGATCTCTTGTGGACTTATATGTGAGGGTCGCTACCTCAGTATAAGTGGTTTTGTGGTTACTATTGAGACGGGTGGGTCACAATGGTTTTGTGGTTACTATTGTGACGGGTGGATCACAATAGGGGTATCGGGAGATGGGTGGATCTCTCGAGGAGACGGGTGGGTCTCATGTGTTGTTTTTAGAGTTGTGGTGTTGTGTTGCGGAGTAATAATGTCTGGGAACGTGTGTATAACATAAGAATTCGGCGTGAATCTCTGAGAATAGTGGAACTTCTCTAGTGTTGGGCCATGTGGGCCGGTTATTGTCGTCTGTGGTAGACGAGTTTGCGTCTGTGGTAGACGTGTTGTGTTGGGATTCGAGGACGAATCCAGTTTAGTGGGGGAGAATTGTAACATCCGCGAACCAGAAAGTTGTGTTAGAAGTGGTATCGGACGACATTAGGGGTTTGGGGGTAGATTACATATGCTCTTTGGGATGCGAATCGAGGATCGATTGTACATGTTCTTGTTTGATTGTTGTACAATTGGTCTAAGGTTCAATCATCTCGAAGAAAATGTGTGAAAAGCTCCTAAATGCTTAGTGTCGATCGACACCAAAGGGGTGTGTCGATCGACACCGGTTATCAGGGTTGATTTCCGGTTTAAGTCGATCGAATCGGGTTGGGTTGGTTTTGGTCGATGGGTGTCGACCGACACCAAGGAAGGGTGTCGATCGACACCGGCTATTTGAAATTCGACCGGTTTGATTCAAGTCGGCTGGTTTTGCTCCGGTTAAGGGTTTGGAAGCCCTAGGTCGCGAATAAAAGCCCTGTGGCCGCGCAGAAAGTCACTTTTTCGTGACAGAGACTTTTCAGAGGTGATTTTGGAGTTTTGTGAAGTTTGGAGGCTTGATCTGAGGTTTGGGTTGTTGTTTCATCTCTTCTCCTCCTTTTCAATCCGTTCTAAGGTGAGTGCGTGACTGTAGGTCCGTTTATCACTAGAGATTTCTTGAGTTTGAAGTTTAGGATGTTGTTCTTGAGCTGTTCTTCATATTTTCGTTGATTGATTCGTTTATGGGGGTTGAATCCCATTGATTTGTGTTTAATTGGTTGTTTTTCGCACTGTTTCGTTGCTGTTGGTGTTGTGGCGTCGGGGCAGTGTCGATCGACACCGGTTTGGTGTGTCGATCGACACTGAGCTAGGGCGTCGATCGACACGGTGGGCACTGTTGTGGTTTTGCGAGTTCTATTGTTGTTTATTGTGTATTGCTGTTGTGGTTTGATGTATTGTCTAGTGGTTGGCGTAATTGGCCTGTAGACGGAATGACCGTCTCACTGAGTATTTATGATAATACTCACGCATCTCTTTCGTAATGTGATGCAGGTAACAGGAACGTGTGACCGCGGGATCGAGGCTGAAGAGGGGGATGATAGGGTTATTGGTTTATTGGTTTATTGGTTATTGTTTTATTATTTGAATTGGTAGCGAACCTGGTGTTTAGGTTGCTAGAGTTTATTTATTATTCTGGAATTGTTGGTTATTGATATTGAGACATTTATTTGTTGAATTGATTCGATTTATTATTTATTGATTTACTATTTAAAGACTTCCGCTGAGTAATGATTTAATGATTAAAAAAAAAAAAAAAAAAAAGCTTGGTTGTTTCATTTTGGTATCAGAGCGTATACGGTTTTAGGACTGTTAGATTGGGTGAATTGAGACTATGTGTTTAAATTGATTATTGTGGTTAGTCAGTTTAGTAGTCTAGTTTCATCCCCTTCGGCCTTCGAGAGATTCCGCGGTAAGTGTGTTTTTGGTTTTGTTTTGAGTTGGTCTAGTTGCTTATCTTCTGTGCTTTGGTAGTGCAGCAAGATGGACGCAGGTGCTAGAGGTCGTGGTGCGAGAGGGCGCGGTAGAGCCCGTGGGGGCAGAGCAGTTGGCCGTGGTGGCCGAGCTGCGGGCCGTGGAGGTCGGGGTCATGGGCGTGGTTTACCAGAGGTTTCAGCGGAGAGTGCAGTGCCTAGTGTGGCGGCGGCGTCAGTGACACAGTCAGTGGCGGGTGATGCCAGTTTGGGTGCCGGTGGTGGCGCAGGAGCTGGGGCGGCTCAGGGTGGGGGCGCGGCTCTAGCTCAGGGTGATTTGATAGTGGGGCTACTGACGCAGCTTTTGGCACGTCTTCCGCAGGCGGTTCCACAGCAGGCTCCGGGTGTACCTCCAGTGGCCGGAGCACAGGTGGGTGCCGGTTTTGTTGGGCAGCATGAGGCTGCGGGTTTTGTTGGGCAGCATGGGGCTGCGGGTTTTGTTGGGCAGCATGGCGCTGCGGGGGTTGGGCATCCGTCTTATCTAGAGATGATGAGAGAGACGCAGAGGATTGGGACACCGTTCTTTGAGGGCGGGAGTGAGCCCGAGCAGGCCGATGAGTGGCGGCAGAGACTGGAGCGGAACTTTGGTTCTGTCAGGTGTCCAGAGGAGTATCGGGTTGAGCTAGCGGTGCATTACCTTAGTGCAGATGCGCATTTGTGGTGGAGATCTATTGTGACTCGGAGGGCTATGTGGACTTGGGACGAGTTCCTAGCGGAGTTCAACGCCAAGTATTTTCCTCAGGAGGCTCGAGATAGATTTCAGATGAGGTTTGTGGCATTGACACAGGGTGAGCGGTCAGTGCGGGAGTATGATGCGGAGTTCGGCAGACTCGTAGTGCATACGGGTTTTGGTTTTGAGGGCGAGCGGGCCTTGATGATGAGGTTTCTACAGGGTCTTCGGTCGAGTATCCGGACTCAGTGCAGAGGTGGTATGTACACCACGAGAGCGGAGTTAGTGGAGCTGGCGGCTTCCATTGAAGAGGACCTTCGTGAGCAGGTTGGTCCGGTAGCGGTGCCAGCTGCAGTTGCTCCTGCTACCCGGCTGAGGGGCCAGCAGCAGCAGCAGCGCGAGAGAGTTGAGTCTGGTTCTGGCAAGGGCGACAAGCCTGCGCAGGGTCAGAAGAGGAGAGCAGACGAGGTGTCTGTTAGTAGCTTGAGCAGCAATGGTGGTTGCTATGGTTGCGGGAGCATGGAGCATCGAGTTGGGTTGTTGTTTCATCTCTTCTCCTCCTTTTCAATCCGTTCTAAGGTGAGTGCGTGACTGTAGGTCCGTTTATCACTAGAGATTTCTTGAGTTTGAAGTTTAGGATGTTGTTCTTGAGCTGTTCTTCATATTTTCGTTGATTGATTCGTTTATGGGGGTTGAATCCCATTGATTTGTGTTTAATTGGTTGTTTTTCGCACTGTTTCGTTGCTGTTGGTGTTGTGGCGTCGGGGCAGTGTCGATCGACACCGGTTTGGTGTCGGTCGACACTGAGGAGCTCGTGTCGAGCGACACACTTGAGGTGTCGATCGACACTGAGCTAGGGCGTCGATCGACACGGTGGGGTGTCGATCGACACTGTTGTGGTTTTGCGAGTTCTATTGTTGTTTATTGTGTATTGCTGTTGTGGTTTGATGTATTGTCTAGTGGTTGGCGTAATTGGCCTGTAGACGGAATGACCGTCTCACTGAGTATTTATGATAATACTCACGCATCTCTTTCGTAATGTGATGCAGGTAACAGGAACGTGTGACCGCGGGATCGAGGCTGAAGAGGGGGATGATAGGGTTATTGGTTTATTGGTTTATTGGTTATTGTTTTATTATTTGAATTGGTAGCGAACCTGGTGTTTAGGTTGCTAGAGTTTATTTATTATTCTGGAATTGTTGGTTATTGATATTGAGACATTTATTTGTTGAATTGATTCGATTTATTATTTATTGATTTACTATTTAAAGACTTCCGCTGAGTAATGATTTAATGATTAAAAAAAAAAAAAAAAAAGCTTGGTTGTTTCAAAGTCTACTTAACTAAACCTAACCGGAATTTTTTTACCTAACCGGAAAATAAACCCAGGTATATAAAGAAGTAACCCTAATTATGTGGAAAAAAAATCTGTAAATCGCGCACAGCCTCTCTCTCTCATCTCTCTCTCTCTCATCTCTCCATGAACCTCCGTCGCTTTTTCTCGCCTGAGCAAAGCCACTCGCCGTTAACGTTTGCCACCTCTCCCTCGCCATTAACCACCGCCTCCTCTCCCTTCTCTGCCTCTCTCTGTCCCTCAGATCTCTTCTCCGCCGCTGTCGAGTCTAGTCCCTCGCAACAGACAATCAGATCTGAGTCGCGTACAGTCCCTAGAGGTAAGCCTAGTTCTTCCTCTTCTTTCTCCGTCTTCATCTCTCTATTCCGTCTAGGTGACGCCGCCGGATCCGGCGATTTCCAGTTCAGAGAAGACGTTAGAGAGAGAGAGAGAGAGAGAGAGAGAGAGAGAGAGAGAGAGAGAGAGAGAGAGAGAGAGAGAGAGAGAGAGAGAGAGAGAGAGAGAGAGAGAGAGAGAGAGAGAGAGTGTTGAATCGAGAGCTCTTCACCACAACAATGGATTCAGCGAAATAGGTTAGCTTGTTTGTAAGTTTTGTCTTGTTTGTTTTATTCAAGAAATAGGTTAACTTTTTGATTCATGATTGTTTCTATGTTTATAAAGTTAAAAAAGACAAGATTTTTTGGCTGAAACCTACTTAATTGTGTTGCAGGGAGTGTATTTGTATTGAGCTGAATGGGTCTTCTTCTTCCTCCCTCTAACGAAGCAGCTTTGATTATCTCAGGTGCTCGATCTTTGTCCTCCTCCCTCTTCGCTCTTTCAATTTTCTTGCTGGAGATTGTAGAGTTTTCAATGCTTTGATTAGTTTGCGCAGCTCATTAGTTTGTTTCTGATACACAGCTTTTTCTCTGTAGCTCTGAATTGATTCAAAGGTTCTCTTAATTTATCTTTTCAGGTATTGACTTGAGAGTTTTGTGAAGATGCTCTTACTATTCAAGACACTGGGAGGTTTTGCCCTCTTTAATCTTAAAAATGAAGCAAAGTTGGCTAACGTTGAGGTGAATTATATTTATTCTTATATGGTTTGTCGATTGAGTGTGTTTGTGGTGATAATAATGTCAACTGAAGTTCCTAATCTTTTTTTTTTCTTCAGCATAGAGAGCACGCCTTGTAACTTTGCTTCTCTTTAATCCGCTAGTTGAATGGTTTGCTTGTTGTTCCACTATCTTTTCTAATACTTATATTGTTTTGTTGTTCGTTCTCACACTTTGGTGATAATGTCTTAAATTTGTTTTGGATTTGTTCAGGTTTTAGTTGTGATCAAGATGTTGACAAATTCTTATTGCTTGTCGGATTATGTGTTTTGGCTTTAACTATTGAGTTTTTGGCTTGGTGTGTTAATGTTCTCGTGTTGCTTGTCTTATTTTGTGTTTTGTGTTTCAACTTGAGTTTTCTCTGTTATCTACGTGTTTGTTGGGTCTTTTACTTTCCTTAAATCTGTTTTAATTGTTTGAAAGACATTGATCTTTTTGTTGGTCGTCATCACCTGTTTTAATTAACCATAACTTGATGCATTATGTTGATTTGTGAGGCTATTCCCATGATACTTTTGAGGGTCTGGAAATTTTGGTGCTTTTTTATTGGGTTGATATTGTTTTTCCTCTTCTCTCGGTCTCTTTCCGCGGAAGAACATTCCTGTTACCTGCATCACATTGGAATAGAGATGTGTAAGTATTATCATAAATACTTAGTGAGTGGATCATCCTGCCTACAGGCCAAGTACGTCAAACACTAGACAATACATCAAACAACAACAACAATAAATAATAAGCAACAACAGGAAAACACCACATCGAGAACAACCCACGTTCTCGACTGCACAGCCTAGTGTCGATCAACACTTCAAAGAGTGTCGGTCGACGCTAGCGTATGTAATCTACTCCCGAATCCCTAATGTCGTCTGATACCACTTCTAAAACAACTTTCTGGTTCACGGATGTTACAATTCTCCCCCACTAAACTGGATTCGTCCTCGAATCCCAACACAAACGTCTCTCCAAGACCTCAAAACTCACATTTTGTCCTATATTATACGCATGTTTCAAGACATTATTACTCCTCAATACCGTGACCCACCGTCACAACATCCATACTGCGACCCACCGTCACAATATCCATACTACGACCCACCGTCACAATATCCAAACCGTGACCCACCGTCACAAAAACCACTTATACTGAGGTAGCGACCCCCAAATATAAGTCTGTTGGGCACCCACCGTCCCAAAAGTAGACCCACCGTCTACTCTAAAGACACCACCGTCTCTAGACTGTATCGAGTAATAATTCTGAAACGCGTATAATCATATAACAAAAAATTTCAATGACCCCACCGGCCAAAGAAACTTGTAACATCCAAACCCGAAACCAACATATGAGGCAAAAACTCTATCTCATATAACTCCAAAATGTATATCGTACAACGAAAACGAAAATACATAATCCAGAACCAACACATCAAAACCAAAAACAAGACTAGAACCACAAAGATGAAGAAGCTAACTCCTCAGCCTGCTTGTCGAACCACTTTCTGAACTTCAGCTTCATCTTTGCCTCTGGCTCCCAAGTCTGCTCCTCTGTGCCACTACAGTCCCACAAGACTCTCAACAATGGCACCCTCTTGTTCCGCAGAACCTTGACTCTCCTCTCAAGAATCCTCACAGGAACTGCCGGAACTGTCATATCTGGCTGAAGATCCACTGGAATCTCGGCCACTAACTCCTCTGAAGGATGCAAACACCTCCTCAACATAGAAACATGAAACACCTTGTGAAAGGCACTCATAATCGGTGGCAACTCCAACCGATAAGCCACTGGCCCAACTCGCTCCACCACTGGAAACGGGCCCATAAAACGCGGATTGAGCTTGTTCTCTGCTATGGACCTGTTAGGGCCCCTCAACATAGCCATCTTGAGATAAACTCTATCTCCCACCTGAAACTCAAGCTCTCGTCGCCGCCTATCTGCGTAACTTCTCTGTCTATCCTGAGCCTCCTTCATGTTCAGCCTCAAGACACGGATCTTCTCCGTCGTCTCCTCAACAAAAGTAGCTCCAAACATGCTGCGCTCCCCCACTTGGGTCCAGCATAATGGTGTCCTGCATGGCCTCCCATACAAAGCCTCAAAAGGAGCCATGCCAATACTAGCCTGAAAACTGTTGTTATAGGCTAACTCCGCCAAACACAGATGAACAGCCCAATGGCCACCCCAATCCAGCACACACATCCTCAGCAAATCCTCCAAGGTCTGAATAGTCCTCTCTGACTGCCCATCAGTCTGTGGGTGATACGCTGTACTCATATGCACCTTGGTGCCCATCTCAGTCTGAAATGCCCTCCAAAACTTTGAGGCAAACCTCGGATCTCTATCCGACACAATACTGGCTGGCACTCCATGCAGTCTCACAATCTCTCGCACAAACTTCCTAGCCAAGACAGCCGCTCCATCTGTCTTCTTGATGGCCAAGAAATGTGCTGACTTGGTCAGGCGATCCACAATGACCCAAATAGCATCAAATGTCAGTGAGATAGGCAATCCCACAACAAAATCCATAGTGATGATATCCCACTCCCACTCTGGAATGGGCAAACTCTGCAAAAGACCGCTACGCACCTGATGCTCTGCCTTGACCAAAGAACAAGTGTTGCACCTCACAACCCAATCTGCCACATCTCTCTTCATCCCGACCCAATGATAATACCGTTTGAGATCACGATACATCTTGGTCGCACCCAGATGAATCAAAAACTTGCTCGAATGAGCCTCTCTCAAAACCTCCTGTCTCAACTCCACATCCTTGGGCACACAAACTCGCCCACGAACCAAGATAGTCCCATTCGATGAGACCTGATACTCAGAACCAGCCGCCTGCGAAGCATCAACCAAACTCTGATCACTCTGCTGAGCCACTCTGATCCTACTGAGTAAATCTGCCTGATCAGCTGCCTCCAAACCCAAAGGCTCCTCTGAAATAGCACAAAGCCTCAATGTACTAATCTCGCTGACCAAAGCCTCAACATCCTGCTCTCTAGCTGAATCAACCTGATGCATGCGTGGGTGTGGTATGTATGCAAGTAATAAAAACCCTAAGCAAAACATGGTTGCAAGTGCACAACATGTTGTTGTAGTACTTAGGGGTCGATCCACAAGAGAATGCGAATTACACACTACACATTTGTAAAGATTTGGTAAAGCTAAATCATCAATATGCAAGGGGTTTTGTATTTTGTTTTATAAGAAAGAGTAAATAACAATGCAAACTATACAAACAACATTATTGAACAAAAGACAATCCGTAAAATACATAAGCCAAGTTGATTGAAAAGTTTGTTAAATCCGATTTCTCTTTCTAAGAGCTTTTAGTTGTGCGTCTATTGCTTCTTTTCGATTTGGCCAAATCATTACTTTGTGTACACAATGCAACAGACTTTGTTTCATGATCCTCTTTCTCATTCATAATATCAACTGCTATATTGCATGCAAATATATTATTTACGACGTCGATTTGCTTCTGGTTCCATTTTATTCTATACATGACATAAGTAATTTCTCGAGATCTCATCATTGTCTCAGGTACCTAAATTTCTTTATTTGTCATGTTTATGTCTCTTCTGGAGATTATATAAAATTTGTTGTTTCCTCGGTTTGACCATTGTCAATTTATGCTCTTTTTACTTTTCTGAGGATTTTAATATTCGGAACCAACCGGTCTATCACGCTTCATGCGTTCTTTAGATTTACTAGCAGTTTGATATTATCCTTCTGGGACATCAATTCTTATAAGAGCATTTACAGCTTGTAAGTGACTCAATCACTATATTTGGATCAGTAAATGTATCTGGCAATTGATACAGTAAGTTTTGTGAATGAATTATCTTTAGGACTTCTATTTCACATTCTATAGTCCGAGGATCAATGATAATTCATTCCAACTTTAATCTTTTTCCAACTTTTTATTTTCTCCCCCTCATGTTGGAAAGATTGGCTTACTAAAATGACAATATGCATATCAAGCCATATTTAAATCCTTCATGGATAGCTATAGATATTATCAAAGGAGATTCATTGTAACATCCGTAAACCTGAAGTGCTGTTTTGGAAGTGGTGTCGGACGACACCAAGTGATCGGGAGTAGTTGCATATACTCTATACAGTGTGAATCTCGGGTTGGTTGTGCATGTTCTTGTTTGATTGTTGTGCAGTCGGTCTAAAGGTTCAAGCATTGTGTAGAAAAATGTGTAAAACGACTTCTGGTTAGTTAGTGTCGAGCGACACCAGGAGGGTGTCGATCGACACCGGTTTGAGAAATCGATTTCGGGTTAAATAGATTTGTGTGCGGTTTGTTGGTTCGACAAGGGTGTCGAGCGACACCAAGGGTTGGTGTCGGTCGACACCGGTTATCGGGGAATCGAGTCGGTTTGATTTAAGTCGCTGGTTTTGGTCGGTTTAGGGAAGGAAACCCTATTTCTCGATTTAAAAGAGGTGCAGCCGCGAGTTGAGGCTCAATTTTTCAAGGTTGGAGTTTCCAGAGAGAAAAGAGGTGATTTTAGGAGAATTTCGAAAACACTGTTCATCGGGATTACTGTTCATCGCATAATGTTCATCGGGATTACTGTTCATCGTTTTCTCTCTTTCTTCTTTGTTCAATCCGTTGTCGAGGTGAGTGCGTGACCGTAGGCTTGTGAATCACTAAAGATTCGTTGGTAGATGAGGTTTTTGTTGTTTTCTTGAGCTGTTCTTGAGTTATTTGTGTATTTGATCGTATATGGGGGTTGAATCCCATTGGTTGTGTGTTTGCTGTGATTAATGGTTAAGTTTTTTGTGTCCTTCAGTGATGTTTATGTGATGATTGATGAGTTTGATCTTGATTGATGTCGTGGATTGAGTATTTCGGTGTTTTTGTGTTGGAAAAATCGAGTTGGGTATCGGTCGACACCGACGGTCTGATCTCGGTTTGGTTTGGTTTAATCTGGTTATTGGAATTAATTAATTTTAATCCGGTTTAAGTGGTTTTATTTGGTTCAGTTCGTAATTAATTAATAAAAGATAGAATTAATTAATTAAATGGTTCAAATAATTTATGGAAAATTATTTTAAGTGTGAAAAATTATATTTAATGGTGGAAATTATTTAATAATTATTTGGAGTATTTAATAATTATGGAAATGATTTTATGGGTTGAAAAATATTATTTAATTGTGGAAATTACTTAATATTGGAAGTAAAGTATTTTAATAATTGTGGTAATTATTAATAATGGTTAATTAGTTTCGAGGTGGGGTTGTGTCGAGCGACACGGTGGGTGTCGGTCGACACAGGTCGACACAAGTACTGTTCTGCGAGAGTTGTTGTTATGTTTTGTATGTTGCTGGTTATTGTTGTCTTTGTTGTTTACTGTTGATGTTTGTATTGATGGTTATTGTTGTTGCTGTTGATTATTGTATTATCTAGTGGTTGGCGTAATTGGCATGTAGGCGGAGTGATCCACTCACTAAGTATTTATGATAATACTTACGCATCTCTTATAATCATGTGATGCAGGTAAAGGCTAAGTGTGACCGCGGGATCGAGGCTGAAGAGGGGGATGTAGGATGTGTTGTTTTATGATTATGTGCATAATTCTTGAATCGGAATGGTCTAACCAGTTCATGCCAAAGTATGTTATATTCGGTAAACTTCTGGTTTACTATATAACATCTATCTCCATTATATAATCTTTTTGTATTACAATCTATATAGAGAATATATGCAATTTCTCTAAAATACTTTTACTGCATTGAGTAATACTCGTTATTTGAAGGTATCCAACTTTTCCTTCTTTACTGTCTTAACTTGGTTAACTTTGAAATCCCTTCGATTATATGATTCATCAGGATCATTTATCTTTGAACATAGTCTACTAGATGTCCTACTTTATCTGAATTAGGGATTCTTAGATTTGTCTTTATCAATGATTTATCAAGTGTGAACATAATCTTCTAGATGTTCCACTTACTATTGATTGTGGGATTCATCCATTCTCCCCCTCGAGATGATGATACTTCAGGTTCATCTACCTCGAATTGAATTCTAGTATAAAATCAATAACATACCCAACTTGGATCATGCTTATATCTTTGATTCTTTAAACTATTGATACTTGTATTATATCTTTTCACTTCTGGAACTTCAGAGTTATAATGCATCAATGATTGTATCATATACTGTAACATCCGTAAACCAATCTATCGCTTTTGGGAAGCGGTGTCGATCGACACCAGGGGGAGTGTCGGTCGACACCAAAGGTTAAAATCGATTTCGGTTCGATTTGAGTGGTTCGGTTATCGCCGGTTAAGTAGGAGAAACCCTTGTGTCGCGATATAAAAGTGGTGGCCGCGTGGGTTTTGTCGCTTTTGGGAGAAAACAAAGAGAAAAAGGAGGCTGAGAGCTTTTGGGGAGATTCTAGAGCTTTGTGGTTGATCTGTGGTGGGTTTGTGTTGTTCTTCATCTCTTTCTTCCTCCTAATCCTTTGTCAAGGTGAGTGCATGACCGTAGGCTCGCATATAAGAGGATTTGTGGATGTGGATCATGATTTGGTAGGGTTATGTGGTTTTTCGTGTTGTTTTGTGTGATATTGGCGGGTTGAATCGCGTGTGGTGTGTTGATTTCGTGATTGGGGTGTTTCTGTGTTGAAAATCGAAGTTGGCGTCGATCTCCTGGATCGGTGTCGATCGACACCAAGCTGGTGTCGGTCGACACCAAACGGGCAAGGTGTCGACCGACACAGGTGCGTGTCGATCGACACAGTCCGGTTTAATCTGGTTATCTGGCGGTTTAAGAAATCAATTGGATTAAGTGGTTTAATCCGGTTTAATTGTAATTAAATGGTTTAATTCGAGAATTAATTAATAATTGGTGAAATTAATTAATTAAATGATCTAAAAATAATTGTGGGAATTATTTAAGTGTTTAAAAATTATTATTTAATTGTGGTAATTATTTAATAATTAAGATGAAGGATTTAATAATTGTGGTAATTATTAATATTATTGAAAATTGTTAAAATGACGTAATTGGCCTGTAGGCGGGGTGATTACCTCACTAAGTATTTATTAAATACTTATGCATCTCTTTTTCCCTAATGTGATGCAGGTAGCCGAAATGTTCTTCCGCGGAAAGAGAACGAGAGAAGAGGATGATGAGACTAGGAACTTGATTTTGGCAATCTTGTTGTGGCTAGCACGGAATTCGTTGTAAGGGTGTTAGCTTGATTTTAATAATGTAGCAAACCTGGTGTTTAGGTTGCTAGAGTTTATTATTGGATTTATTGGTTATTGGTTGATTTGTTGAACGGTTTATTTATGATTTAATATTATTGATTTATTTCGAGAATTTCCGCATCGATAATTATAAAAAAAAAAAGCTTGGTTGTTTCATATACTCAAATATATATATTTATATACTCTTCCGGAGATATATATCTATTATTTGCTATCATTTTTATTCTCTCATTTCTTGTGATAATTTGAGTTTTTGAAATAAAACTCTATGATCTTGACCTTAACATTAACCATACATATTCATATTCATGTCTATAATCATATCTTTAACCATTTATGATTTATTTATGATTTATTTATGATTTAATATTTATTGATTTATTTCGAGAATTTCCGCATTGATAATTAAAAAAAAAAAAAAAAGCTTGGTTGTTTCATATACTGTAACATCCGTGAACCAGAAAGTTGTTTTGGAAGTGGTGTTGGGCGATGCTAGGGGTTCGGGAGTAGTTGGCACATGCTCTTAGAGGTGTGAATTGAAGATTGGCTGTACATGTTCTTGTTTGATTGTTGTGCAGTCGGTTTAAGATTCAAGCACCGCGAAAAAAGTGTGTTAAGTCCTTCTGAACGACTAGTATCGATCGACACCCCGAAGGGTGTCGATCGACACCGGTTATCAGGGTTGATTTCCGGTTTAAGTCGATCGAATTGAGTTGGGTTGGTTTTGGTCGATGGGTGTCGACCGACACCAAGGAAGGGTGTCGATCGACACCGGTTATTGAGAAATCGACCGGTTTGATTCAAGTCGGCTGGTTTTGTTCGGTTTGGGCGAGGGAAGCCCTAGGTCGCGAATAAAACACTGTAGCCGCGTGAGAAAGCTCACTTTTCGAGTTTCAGAGAGAAAAAGGTGATTTTGGGAGTTTGGAGGAGTTTTGTGGAGTTTCTGAGGCTTGTGGTTGTTGTTCCTTCTCCTTTCCTTCCTTCTAATCCGTTTTCAAGGTGAGTGTGTGACTGTAGGTCCGTTAAGCGTTAGAGATTGTGTGATTTCGGATTTATGATGTGTTCTTGAGATTGTTTATGCTGGATTTCGTGTTTTGATAGCATTGGGGCGTTGAAAACCCTTAGATTTTGTGTTATTGCGATTTTGGAATGTGATTTTCGTAGCTTCTGGTTTCTGGGCGTCGAGCCGGTGTCGAGCGACACTCGATGAGTGTCGATCGACACTCGGGAGGCTGGCGTCGATCGACACCATAGAGGTGTCGGTCGACACCAACCTGGGTGTCAGGAAACGTGGGTGTTTCCTGACAGGGATGGTTTATACTGTTGATTAATGTTGAGCATTGTTATTGTTGTTGATTATTGTGATGTTTTGTCTAGTGTTTGACGTAATTGGCCTGTAGGCAGGATGATCCACTCACTAAGTATTTATGATAATACTTACGCATCTCTATTCCAATGTGATGCAGGTAACAGCAATGTTCTTCCGCGGAAAGAGACCGAGAGAAGAGGATGATGAGATTAGGAATTTAATATTGGCTTTATTGTTGTGGCTGACCAGAAATTCGTGATGTTTAGGGTGTTAGTTATTTTCAATAATGTAGCAAACCTGGTGTTTAGGTTGCTAGAGTTATTCTTTATTGGTTATTCTTTATTGGTTATTTGTTGAACAATTATTATGATTTAATAATATTGGTTTACTTCCGCATTGTGTTGTTGAATTAGCTGTTGAGGATTAATATTTATGGGAATATTAATCTGGGCTAATTATTTAATAAAAAAAAAAAAGTTTGGTTGTTTCATATACTCAAATATATATATTTATATACTCTTCTGGAGATATATATCTATTATTTGCTATCATTTTTATTCTCTCATTTTTTGTGATAATTTGAGTTTTTGAAATAAAACTCTATGATCTTGACCTTAATATTAACCATACATATTCATATTCATGTCTATAATACATATTTGAACGGTTTATTTATGATTTAATATTATTGATTTATTTCGAGAATTTCCGCATCGATAATTAAAAAAAAAAAAAAAGCTTGGTTGTTTCATATACTCAAATATATATATTTATATACTCTTCCGGAGATATATATCTATTATTTGCTATCATTTTTATTCTCTCATTTCTTGTGATAATTTGAGTTTTTGAAATAAAACTCTATGATCTTGACCTTAACATTAACCATACATATTCATATTCATGTCTATAATCATATCTTTAACCATTTACTCGCATATGACATTCACTTCACAGAATGAATTATAACGTATTAGACAAGGTTCATGATTTTCATCAGTAACTCATTATTTTATCAAAATAATTTCTTAAACTTTCTTTAATAATATTTTGTCTGGTGGACAATATTATTTATCTAAGATATATGCTTTTTATATATCATTGATATACATTATCTTCCAGATAAAAAATATATATATATATATATATATATATATTATGAAAATCAATTAATATATATTTTTCTTCTAGACAATTTTCAAATAATTATTCAATTTAGCAATCAATTTAATATATTACGAAAATGAATTAAAATAACAAATATCATTTGAAAAGCAAATAAAAAAAATAAGAAAATATATATATATATATATATATATATGCAAATGAAATAATAAACAATATAAAATCCTTCTAGGATAAATAAAATATAAATCCTTCAGTGATATATATAAATTTTGTAATGTTAATCCTTTTGGGATATAAATAATATATAAATCCTTCCAGGATATCAATAAAATATATATATTCTTCTGGAATATATAAATAAATTATAAAATCCATCATGATTTAAACAAACAGTAAACAAAAATAAATAAATTCAGTCAAACCAAATTAATTACTCTAAATTAGAGTCAAAATTCATAATATTAATTCAGTCAATAGTAATTTAAGACGAAAATTTAAAGCATGATCTTAATTATTAAAATATATACAGAAATATAATCAGCTAAAATCATATATAAATAATATTCAATTCAAATTAATATATTATGAACCATGAGTCAAATTAAAATATATAAAAATCAAATAATTAAATAATATGTTAATCACATAACAATATCAATAGCAATATTATTATTTTAGTATGGCATGAATCATGTAATTTATTATTAAACGAAAAATTATTAATAAGAACAATATTTTATATGTAAATAAAATATTAAATAATATATGAATCATTCTGGATACATATATTAATCCTTCTGGGATTGAGATGATAAACACAGATCAACAAAGTAATATGAATTACTCATCGTATCTAGTGAATTCTGTAACATCCGCGAACCAGAAAGTTGTGTTTAGAGTTGGTATCGGGCGACATTAGGGGTTCGGAAGTCGATTACATATGCTCTTTGAGGTTCGAATCGAGGATTAATTGTACATGTTCTTGTTTGATTGTTGTACAGTTGGTCTAAGGTTCATTTATCTCGAAGAAAGTGTGTGAAAAGCTTCTGAATGCTTAGTGTCGATCGACACCAAAGGGTGTGTCGATCGACACCGGTTTGAGAAATCAATTCCGGTTTAAGTCGATTGCGCGTTCGATTGTGGTTTGAGTTGGTTTGGTCGAGGAGTGTCAACCGACACCAAGGAAGGGTGTCGATCGACACCGGTTATTGAGAAATCGACCGGTTTGTTTCAAGTCGGCTGGTTTTGTTCGGTTTGGGCGAGGGAAGCCCTAGGTCGCGAATAAAACACTGTAGCCGCGTGGAAAAGCTCATTTTCGAGTTTCAGAGAGAAAAAGGTGATTCTAAGGTGATTTTGAGAGTTTGGAGGAGTTTTGTGGAGTTTCTGAGGCTTGTGGTTGTTGTTTCTTCTTCCTTCCTTCCTTTCAATCCCTTTTCAAGGTGAGTGCGTGACTGTAGGTCCGTTAGCATTGGAGATTGTTTGATTTCGGTTTTGTTATTGAGTTTTCGAGTTGTTTTTGAGTATGATTGAGTTGTTGTGTTGATTGATCGATGTGGGGGTTGAATCCCACGATTTATGTTGTTTTTGTGCGATTTTCGTTGTTGTTGGTTTCTGGGCGTCGAGCTGGTGTCGAGCGACACTCGATGAGTGTCGATCGACACTCAGAAGGCTGGCGTCGATCGACACCATAGAGGTGTCGGTCGACACCATAGAGGTGTCGGTCGACACCATAGAGGTGTCGGTCGACACCATAGAGGTGTCGGTCGACACCATAGAGGTGTCGGTCGACACCATAGAGGTGTCGGTCGACACCGACCTGGGTGTGAGGAAACGTGGGTTTCCTGACAGGTAGTTGATGTTATTGTTGTTGCATTGTCATTGTTGTTGATTATTGTGATGTTTGTCTAGTGTTTGACGTAATTGGCCTGTAGGCAGGATGATCCACTCACTAGGTATTTATGATAATACTTACGCATCTCTATTCCAATGTGATGCAGGTAACAGCAATGTTCTTCCGCGGAAAGAGACCGAGAGAAGAGGATGATGAGGAGGATGATGAGATTAGGAATTTGATTCTGGCTTTATTGTTGTGGTTGACCAGGAATTCGTGATATTTAGGGTGTTAGTCTTTATTTAAATAATGTAGAAAACCTGGTGTTAGGTTGCTTATTGGTTTTATTGGTTTTATTCTTTATTGGTTATTTGTGAACGGTTATTATGATTTAATATTATCATTGATGTCTTTTGAGAACTTCCGCACTGTGTTGGTTGAATTAGCTGTTGAGGATTAATATTTATGGGAATATTAATCTGGGCTAATTATAAAAAATAAAAATAAAAGAGCTTGGTTGTTTCATTTTGGTATCAGAGCAAATACGGTTTTAGGACTGTTAGTATTGGATGAATTGGACTGTGTGATTAATTGATTATGTGAGTTAGTCAGTTAGTGGTCTAGTCTCATCCTCTCGGTCTTCCAGTTTTCCGCGGGTAAGTGAGTTGGATATTTGGTGTGTCGTGTTTTGGTTTGTGTGTTGACTATGCTCTTTTTCTGTACTTGGTGGTAGTGCAGAGAGATGGACGTAGGTCGTGGTCGTGGCCGTGGTCGTGGTCGCGGTGCAGCCCGTGGGGGCAGAGGAGCTGGTCGCGGTGGGCGAGCAGCGGGTCGTGGAGGTCGGGGTGCTGGTCGTGGAGTGCCAGAGGCTGAGGTTTCCGTAGAGAGTGCAGCGCCGAGTGTGGCGGCAGCGTCGGTGACACAGTCTGTTTCGTTGGCCTGTGGGGCTAACTCAGGTGCCAGTGGTGGCGCAGGAGCTGGAGCGGTTCCCGGTGGGGGCGCTGCTTTAGCTCAGGGAGAGTTGATTGTGGGGCTACTGACGCAGTTGTTGGCACGTCTTCCTCAGGCAGTTCCACAGCAGGCTCCGGTTGCACCTCCAGCGGCCGGGACACAGGGTGGTGCCGGGGCACATGTTGGTGCCGGTTTTGTTGAGCAGCAGGAGGCTGCGGTGCAGTAGGGTGTTGCAGTTGGGTTTTCGCCTTATCGTGAGATGATGAGGGAGATGCAGAGGATTGGTACGCCTACGTTTGAGGGCGGTGTTACTCCAGAGCAGGCTGACGAGTGGCGTCAGAGGTTGGAGCGGAACTTCGATTATGTTCGTTGTCCGGAGCAGTTTCAGGTTGAGTTGGCAGTGCACTACCTTGGAGGTGATGCACATTTGTGGTGGAGGTCTGTTAGGACCAGGAGAGAGGTTTGGACTTGGGTTGACTTCGTCGAGGAGTTCAACCACAAGTTTTTCCCTCAGGAGGCTCGTGACAGGCTACAGTTGAGGTTTCTGGACTTGACGCAGGGTGAGAGTTCTGTACGTGAGTATGATGCAGAGTTTTGCAGGTTGTTGGTTCATTCTGGTGGTGAGCTGATCAGTGAGCGAGCATTGACGTCGCGGTTTCTTCAGGGACTTCGGAGGAACATCAGGAGCGGGCTTAGTGGAGTTGGCAGCTTCCATTGAGGAGGACTTGCGTGAGCCGGTGAGTACGGCATTTGTTCCAGTTGCAGTTGCTCTTGCTACCCATCCTTGGGGCCAGCAGCAGTATCAGCAGCGCAGAGGTTACAGTTCTGGTTACGGCAGGGGCAGTAGGCCTGCGCAGGGCCAGAAGAGGAGAGCAGAGGAGATATCTGCTAGTAGCCCGAGTACGGGTGTTTGTTTTGGGTGCGGGAGTCTGGATCACAGAGTTGCGACTTGCCCCAAGAGGGCGGGATCC
This sequence comes from Erythrophleum ivorense, assembly GCA_026724425.1. Classification (NCBI taxonomy): domain Eukaryota; kingdom Viridiplantae; phylum Streptophyta; class Magnoliopsida; order Fabales; family Fabaceae; genus Erythrophleum; species Erythrophleum ivorense. The sequence goes on along the minus strand of JAIUCV010000066.1, from coordinate 6,780,469 downwards.
AGAGAGACGACAGTGTGCTTCTACTGCAGGGAGCCGGGGCATATCAAGACAATGTGTCCCAAGTTGCAGCAGAGAGCAGTGGCGGCGGCGATTCAGCCGTTGGCTATTCAGTCAGCAGCGCAGGTTGCGGCGTTGCAGTCGGGTGGAGCGCCGAGAGTTTATACTTCGGCAGAGGTGGGCCAGACCAGTCAGTCAGGCCAGATCACAGGTAAAATCTTGACTCAGACTTTTAAATTCTTAAGGGTAGAATTGTTGGTGTTGTCTGTTTCTGTTATTTTACTGTGATAGAGTTAGAGGTTCTCAACACTTGTGGAATTGTGTAGGGACCTTGTTAGTTGGTGGATTTGAGTCTCACGTGTTGTTTGACTCGGGAGCATCTAACTGCTTCATTACTCCGGAGAGAGCTGAGGGTAGTGGTATTCGGAGTAGCGATGGCGAGGCTTCAGGCTTTGTCAAGGTGGCCGGTGGTGGTATTTGGCTACTTCGGGCTGAGCTAGAGCAGTTGATGTGCGGATTGAGGGGCAGTCTATGCCAGCAGATTTGGTCATCAGTCCAGTGGAGCTGTATGACGTGATTTTGGGGATGGACTGGTTATCTTCTTACCGAGTTCATCTGGATTGCTTCAGAGGTAGAGTGGTGTTTGAGCGGGATGCAGGGAAGTTGGTTTATCAGGGAGTGAGACCGACTTCGGGGAGTATAGTGATCTCAGCTATTCAGGCAGAGAAGTTGTTAGAGCGGGGCTGCGAAGCCTATTTGGCGACGATTACTATGACAGAGTCCAGTGGTGAGGTGAGTCTGCAGGATATTCAGGTTGTCCAGGATTTTGAGGATGTATTTCGGTCGCTGAAGGGATTGCCACCATCTCGGTCAGATCCTTTCACGATTGATTTAGAGCCCGGGACAGCCCCGATATCGAAGACACCTTACAGGATGGCTCCAGCAAAGATGGCAGAGCTGAAGAAGCAGCTAGAGGACCTTTTGAGTAAAGGGTTCATCAGACCTAGTGTGTCGCCATGGGGAGCGCCAGTTTTGTTTGGGAAGAAGAAGGATGGCAGTTTTCGGTTGTGTATTGATTACCGGGGACTTAACCGAGTCACAGTGAAGAACAGGTACCCACTTCCGAGGATCGATGAGTTGTTGGATCAGTTGAGAGGTGCTACTTGGTTCTCTAAGATTGACTTGGCATCGGGTTATCATCAGATCCCGATAGATGAGGCAGATGTCCGGAAGACAGCTTTTCGGACGAGGTATGGGCATTTTGAGTTTGTGGTCATGCCTTTTGGTTTGACTAATGCGCCGACAGCTTTTATGAGGTTGATTATTGACGTGTTCAGGGAGTTTCTGGATGTGTTTGTCATCATTTTTATCGATGATATTTTGGTGTATTCGAGGAGTCCAGAGGAGCATGCGACGCATTTGAGGCTTGTGCTGGAGAAGCTTCGAGAGCATAAGCTGTTTGCCAAGTTGAGCAAGTGCAGCTTTTGGCAGAGGGAGATGGGTTTTCTTGGCCACATTGTTTCTGCAGAGGGAGTTTCTGTGGATCCGGCTAAGATTGAGGCTATCAGAGATTGGCCAAGACCGAGTAGTGCTACCGAGATCAGGAGTTTTCTGGGTTTAGCAGGCTACTACAGGAGATTCGTCAAGGGGTTTGCGAGTATGTCTCAGCCGATGACGAGGTTGACTAGCAAGGATGTGCCGTTTGTGTGGTCGCATGAGTGCGAGGAGAGCTTTGGGAAGCTCAAGGAGATGTTGACTAGTACACCAGTGTTGGCATTACCCGACCCGGGGAAGCCATATGTCGTGTACACAGATGCTTCAAGTGTTGGACTTGGTTGTGTTTTGATGCAGGAGGGCTGAGTGATTGCCTATGCTTCGAGGCAGTTGCAGGGCAGTGAGCGCAACCGTCCTACACATGATCTTGAGTTGGGAGCAGTGGTTTTTGCACTCAAGATTTGGAGGTCTTATTTGTATGGTGGCAGAGTGCAGATCTTCACAGATTACAAGAGTCTTCAGCATATTTTCACTCAGCCTTTGCTGAATGCGAGGCCGACGCGTTGGGTGGAGTTTCTGGCAGACTATGACCTGGATATTGTGTATCATCCGGGCAAGGCCAATTTGGTGGCAGATGCTTTGAGTCGACGGAGGGTTGATTCAGATAGAGAGCGTGGTGTTGAGGCGTTGGTCAGCAAGATTAGTACATTGCGTCTTTGTGCTATTTCAGAGGAGCCTTTGGGTTTAGAGGCAGCTGATCAGGCAGACTTACTCAGTAGAATCAGAGTGGCGAAGCAGAGTGATCAGGGTTTGATTGATGCTTCGCACGCGGTCGGTTCTGAGTATCAGGTCTCTTCGAATGGGACTGTCTTGGTTCGTGGGCGAGTTTGTGTGCCCAAAGATGAGGAGTTGAGGCATGAGGTTTTGAGAGAGGCTCATTCGAGTAAGTTTTCGATTCATCCGGGTGCGACCAAGATGTACCGTGACCTCAAACGGTATAATCATTGGGTTGGGATGAAGAGGGATGTGGCAGATTGGGTTGCGAGGTGCAACACTTGTTCTTTGGTCAAGGCAGAGCATCAGGTGCCTAGTGGTCTTTTTCAGAGTTTACCCATTCCAGAGTGGAAGTGGGATATGATCACTATGGATTTTGTTGTGGGATTACCTGTCTCACGGACTTTCGATGCTATTTGGGTCATTGTGGATCGCTTGACCAAGTCAGCACATTTCTTGGCCATCAAGAAGACAGACGGAGCAGCTGTCTTGGCTAGGAAGTTTGTGCGAGAGATTGTGAGGCTGCATGGAGTGCCAGCCAGTATTGTGTCGGATAGAGATCCGAGGTTTGCTTCAGAGTTTTGGAGGGCATTTCAGACTGAGATGGGCACTAAGGTGCATATGAGTACAGCGTATCATCCGCAGACAGATGGGCAGTCAGAGAGGACTATTCAGACTTTGGAGGATCTGCTTAGGATGTGTGTACTGGATTGGGGTGGTCATTGGGCTGATCATCTGTGTTTGGCAGAGTTTGCCTATAACAACAGTTTTCAGTCTAGTATTGGTATGGCTCCTTATGAGGCTTTGTATGGGAGGCCATGCAGGACACCGTTATGCTGGACCCAAGTGGAGGAGCGCAGCATGTTTGGAGCTAGCTTTGTTCAGGAGACGACGGAGAAGATCCGTGTCTTGAGGCTGAACATAAAGGAGGCTCAGGATAGACAGAGGAGTTATGCAGATAGGCGGCGACGTGAGCTTGAGTTTCAGGTGGGAGATAGAGTTTATCTCAAGATGGCTATGTTGAGGGGCCCTAACAGGTCCATAGCCCGCGTTTTATGGGTCCGTTTCCAGTGGTGGAGCGAGTTGGGCCAGTGGCTTATCGGTTGGAGTTGCCACCGATTATGAGCGCCTTTCACAAGGTGTTTTATGTTTCTATGTTGAGGAGGTGTTTGCGTCCTTCAGAGGAGATTGTGGTTGAGATTCCAGAGGATCTTCAGCCAGATATGACAGTTCCGGCAGTTCCTGTGAGGATTCTTGAGAGGAGAGTCAAGGTTCTGCGGAACAAGAGGGTGCCATTGTTGAGAGTCTTGTGGGACTGTAGCGGCACAGAGGAGCAGACTTGGGAGCCAGAGGCAAAGATGAAGCTGAAGTTCGGAAAGTGGTTCGACAAGCAGGCTGTGGAGTGATTCATCTTTGTGGTTCTAGTCTTGTTTTTGACTTTTGAGTTGTTGGTTTTGGATTTATGTATTTTCGTTTTGTTGTACGATATACATTTTTGGAGTTATATGAGATGGAGTTTTTGCCTCATATTTTTGGTTATGGTTTGGGATGTTACAAGTTTCTTTGGCCGGTGGGGTCATTGGAAGTTTTTAGTCATATGTTGGTACGCGTTTCAGATTTTAGTACTCATTTTGTCTAGAGGCGGTGGGCCTTGTAGACGGTGGTTCTATTTGTGTTGGGACGGTAGGTGCCCGACGGACTTATATTGGGGGTCGCTACCTCGATATGGGTTGTTTTCGTGACAGTGGGTCGCGGTTTGGATACTGGGCGGTGGGCCGCAGTATGGATATTGTTGCGGTGGGCCGCAATATGGATATCGTGACGGTGCATTACGGTATTGAGAGTAATAATATCTTGAAGACATGCGTATAACATAGGACTAAAAATGTGAGTTTTGAGGTCTTTGAGAGACGTTTGTGTTGGGATTCGAGGACGAATCCAGTTTAGTGGGGGAGAATTGTAACATCCGCGAACCAGAAAGTTGTGTTTAGAGTTGGTATCGGGCGACATTAGGGGTTCGGAAGTCGATTACATATGCTCTTTGAGGTTCGAATCGAGGATTAATTGTACATGTTCTTGTTTGATTGTTGTACAGTTGGTATAAGGTTCATTTATCTCGAAGAAAGTGTGTGAAAAGCTTCTGAATGCTTAGTGTCGATCGACACCAAAGGGTGTGTCGATCGACACCGGTTTGAGAAATCAATTCCGGTTTAAGTCGATTGCGCGTTCGATTGTGGTTTGAGTTGGTTTGGTCGAGGAGTGTCGACCGACACCAAGGAAGGGTGTCGATCGACACCGGTTATTGAGAAATCGACCGGTTTGTTTCAAGTCAGCTGGTTTTGTTCGGTTTGGGCCAGGGAAGCCCTAGGTCGCGAATAAAACACTGTAGCCGCGTGGGAAATCTCACTTTTCGAGTTTCAGAGAGAAAAAGGTGATTCTAAGGTGATTTTGAGAGTTTGGAGGAGTTTTGTGGAGTTTCTGAGGCTTGTGGTTGTTGTTTCTTCTTCCTTCCTTCCTTTCAATCCCTTTTCAAGGTGAGTGCGTGACTGTAGGTCCGTTAGCATTGGAGATTGTTTGATTTCGGTTTTGTTATTGAGTTTTCGAGTTGTTTTTGAGTATGATTGAGTTGTTGTGTTGATTGATCGATGTGGGGGTTGAATCCCACGATTTAAGTTGTTTTTGTGCGATTTTCTTTGTTGTTGGTTTCTGGGCGTCGAGCTGGTGTCGAGCGACACTCGATGAGTGTCGATCGACACTCAGAAGGCTGGCGTCGATCGACACCATAGAGGTGTCGGTCGACACCGACCTGGGTGTCAGGAAACGTTGGTTTCCTGACAGGTAGTTGATGTTATTGTTGTTGCATTGTCATTGTTGTTGATTATTGTGATGTTTGTCTAGTGTTTGACGTAATTGGCCTGTAGGCAGGATGATCCACTCACTAAGTATTTATGATAATACTTACGCATCTCTATTCCAATGTGATGCAGGTAACAGCAATGTTCTTCCGCGGAAAGAGACCGAGAGAAGAGGATGATGAGATTAGGAATTTGATTCTGGCTTTATTGTTGTGGTTGACCAGGAATTCGTGATATTTAGGGTGTTAGTCTTTATTTAAATAATGTAGCAAACCTGGTGTTAGGTTGCTTATTGGTTTTATTGGTTTTATTCTTTATTGGTTATTTGTGAACGGTTATTATGATTTAATATTATCATTGATTTCTTTTGAGAACTTCCGCACTGTGTTGGTTGAATTAGCTGTTGAGGATTAATATTTATGGGAATATTAATCTGGGCTAATTATAAAAAAAAAAAAAAAAAAAAAAAGAGCTTGGTTGTTTCAAATTCGATCTTTGAAGAAAGAATAAGGAAATTTGATTTCTTCTTACCTCTTAGCTTAGACGGCTAGGGTTTTGACCTAATGGTTAGAGACTCATGCTGATAACGTGTTATAGAAGAAGAGAGAACAAGATAAGATAGGAATTAGTTGTGTCTTATTCTAATAGAGAAATCCGTACAAGAGTAGGGTTTTCCTTGTAAATGAATACCTTTGGTGGACAAGGTAGAATATTCTAGAAGTGGGCCTTATAATGGGCATCTATTTAACTAAATTATAACAATAATATAGATTTTGTAACTTTATGTTATTTTGCAATAGAGCAAACATAATTTGTTTTAAACATGGAAGGGTTCTTGAACGTCAGTGAGAAAACATCAAAGTTTAGTAGATGCTGATGTATGTAACGTTTGTTCTTTGTTGCAATTGCTAAGAAAGTTATGTGTTTTGACTTTATATTATTAAAGTACAAAGATTCCTGCTTTGGATTCGGATATTCGACCTTGTACACACATGACATATGCATCTTTGATTGTTTATGGTTAAACAGTTGCCAATAAACAACGAGCAAACCACTTTGACCCATTTAGAGTTTGAAATAATTGACCAAGAAAAACTATTAAAAGTTGGATGATGCAAATTCAAGTAAAGAAATATTTTTTCTAACACTTTTTTAATTTGTGTACGGTGATAAACTAATAACCTTCACTACAAGAAATATGCACATTAATAGCATATTAAGATAGCACGATTTCTGAAAGTGCTATGAAATGTGGATTTTGTGTTTTTGACATCTTATCATAGCTCTTCGAAAATGCTATCCTCAAAATTCAGTAAGCGGGAATCAAAATTGACATATAATACCGCCAAGTCAATGAAAATAACACCTGATACCGCCAACACTTAGAGAAAAAATTAAAAACTTGTCCGCTCGTTTCGTTTTCATACATGTGACCTTAGAAAAAAAAAACCACTTACAACTTTTTTTTAAAAAAAAGCCAATCTCAAAATCCAGTAACATATCTCCTCCCCCGATATCGACCTCCGTCGTCGCCGTATTCTCAGAAATTGGTCGGATTCTTTGGATCTATTTCAGACAGATCTAAGTCTCAGTGATAGCACAGACTATTTCGACCTCATCCCCTCAATCTCAAAACGACCTCTTCCAATCTCAAATCGCTCGAAACAAAGTCGAGGTAACTACATTACCCCGGCTTATAGCTGCTTGGATTTCACTCTCATTCAACGCTCCTTAGCTGCATTTTCTATATACGAGTGAAATTAGGGTTTTTATATACTCGAATTGGGGGAATTGTGAATCATGCATATTTTCACTTTATAAGATTTTGATTAGTTAACGGCAGTAGGTTTTGTTTTCTCAGGTAAGGACACATCACAAGTTCTACACTTCTCCTCGAAAGGTTAGACACATCTATTGCGAACTTAGTCTTTACATTTATTTTATGTACTTTTTCATTTGTCATTGTGATTGTTTTATGGATGAATCTCACTAGTTGTTAAGTCTCAGCATGTGTATAAGAAAATTTGATTTGCTTTCTTGCTGTTTGAATCATGTATGGGTTTGAATTGTTGTGGCAAGGGTTTTCAATAAGAGCATCTGTGACAATGCTGGACAAGGCATGGGTTCAGCTACGCAGGTATACATATCTAACTAGCTACTTATCTTCAAACTATTATTTACGGAATTAGTAACACTTGGTTTATGTCTTTTTCTGAATGGCATGAACTAAAGAGCTGATCCTGCATACGAGTCTGGTGCTTGGAATTTTGTACATTCGGTTAGTGAGACAGTAGGGGAATCTGAGATGGTTATATGCCCCTGCACAGACTGTCGAAATAATGACAGACACTCATGTAGTGTAGTAGTAGCTCATCTAGTAACTAGGGGAATGGATGAGGCCTATAGGATGAGGGTAGATTGGTATCATCATGGAGATTTAGTTCCTGAAGTAGAGAGAAACGAAAATCAGTGGAATGAGGAGATCATGGGATTATACAAGGCCGCTGAATACTTAGACGAGGATATGGCTACAAAGTGTATTAACTCAGGGGAGATAGCTGAGGGTGAGGACGATAAAGAAGATGAATTCCTTGCAAAGCTAGCAGACGCAGAGATGCCACTATATCCAAGTTGTACTAGTCATAGCAAGCTATCAGCTATTGTTTCATTGTTCAGAATTAAGACAGATAATGGCTGGTCAGATAAGAGTTTCAATGATCTTCTCGAAGCATTGCCAACCATGTTGCCTGAGGATAATGTTCTGCATACGTCGACGTATGATGTGAAGAAGTTTCTGAGGTCTTTTGATATGGGTTATCAGAAGATCCATGCATGTGTAAACGACTGCTGCCTGTTCAGAAACCAGTTCAAAAAGCTTGAAACATGTCCTAAATGTAAAGCTTCAAAGTGGAAGATTAACATGCACACTGGTCAAGTAAAAAAGGGTGTCCCACAGAAAGTGTTAAGGTATTTCCCGATTATCCCGCGTCTCAAGAGGATGTTTAGGTCAGAGAAAACAGCTATGGACTTAAGGTGGCATTTCAGTAATAAGAGCAATGATGGAAAATTGCGTCATCCTGTAGACTCTGCAACATGGGATCAGATGAATGGTAAATACCCAGTTTTTGCAGCAGAGCCAAGGAACATTCGGCTAGGACTTTCTACTGATGGATTCAATCCTTTCAGCATGAAGAGTAGCCGTTATAGTTGCTGGCCAGTTTTGTTAGTGAATTATAACATGGCCCCTGACCTCTGTATGAAGAAGGAAAACATCATGCTTAGTCTGCTGATACCTGGTCCTCATCAACCAGGTAATAGCATAGATGTGTACTTGGAACCCCTTATAGAGGATCTCAACCATTTGTGGATCACAGGAGCGTTAACGTACGATGTTGTAAGTAAAACAACTTTCACTTTAAAGGCAATGCTACTCTGGACTATTAGCGACTTCCCGGCTTATGGAAACCTTGCTGGATGCAAAGTTAAGGGAAAAATGGGTTGTCCTCTATGCGGAAAGAACACAGAAAGTTTATGGTTGACTAATAGCAGGAAGCACGTCTATATGTGCCACAGAAAGGGACTATCTCCTGCACACAGCTATAGAAGAAAGAAGACATGGTTTGATGGCAAAGTTGAGCACGGGAAAAAATCTAGGATACTGTCAGGTAACAATATCTCGTCACTACTGAAGAATTTCAAGAATGATTTTGGGAACAAGAAAGAAACAGGAAGGAAGAGATCCAGAGTTACTGCTGTTAGAACATCCTCAGACAATGAAGATGAAGACACTGATGAAGAAGAAGAAAGACAAGACATAGATGAGGAAGAGTTGTCGCGGTGGAAGAAAAGATCTATATTTTTTAGTCTACCTTATTGGCAGGTACGTTTTTAATTACAATGACGTACACTATTCAGTTTAATTATTGCACAAGTAAAAAGAGTTTGATTTATTGGTGACTTATTGTGTTTGTTAGGAACTTCCGGTGAGACATAACTTAGACGTGATGCACGTTGAGAGAAATGTCGCAGCGAGCATGGTTGCTACGCTGTTGCATTGTGGGAAGTCAAAAGATGGTTTAAACGCTCGAAAAGATCTCCAGCTTCTGGGTATTAGGAAATACCTACACCCAAGAGATCAAGGTAAAAGAACCTTACTTCCCGCAGCACCTTGGTCCTTGTCTAAGTCAGAGAAACAAATATTTTGTAAGCGGCTTTTTGATTTCAAAGGACCTGACGGTTATTGTTCAAACATTGCAAGCTGCATCTCTCTAGAGGAATGTAAGGTCATGGGACTCAAGTCACATGATTATCACGTTTTGATGCAACAATTGCTTCCAGTTGCGGTTAGAGGATTGCTTCCTAAAGGTCCTAGGATAGCAATTGTTCGTTTATGCAAGTTCTTCAATTACTTGTGTCAACGAGTTATTGACAAAGAGCAGATTCTAGTCATGGAAAATGAAGTAGTGGAGACACTTTGCATGTTCGAAAGATTTTTCCCACCAAGTTTCTTCGATATCATGGTGCATCTGTGTGTTCATCTTGGGAGAGAAGCCAGACTTGGTGGACCTGTCCATTTCAGGTGGATGTATCCATTCGAAAGGTACATATTACTTTGCATTAACAAAGCTATGAACGCATTATAAATAACAAAGCTATCAGACTTGTGGTTGGATAGATGTTTGGATATTGAGTATTGTATGGAATTTCATTTGCTTCTTTCAATGGAAAATCTGGATTTGGTTAAATACATTTACTTGTTTCAGTGTAATATGTATTTTGGTAATATGCTTGAATGAAAATATATCACGGCTTATAGCTGCAATTTTGGGATTCAAATATCAGGTTGTAGATAGATCTTGGCTCTAAAAAAAAGCTACAACAACATATTTTATAGGACAGAAAAAAAGCTATGAACGCATTATAAATGACACGATAATACAGCTACAACAGAAAATAACCTAGCAGTAAAAAAAAGCTACAACATAGTTTTAAATAGCAATAACACAGCGCTACAATAAACTTTACAATGGCGTTAGAATGTGTTATGAAAAAATAAAATGTAGCACTGTATTGGCGCTATAATATGTAAATATATAATAGCACAATACAAAAAACGCTATTGTATGTGGTGACCCTACCATAGCTCCGGCTAACACAGCGGTTGTGAAAACGCTATAAAACACAAATGATAGCTATAGTACGGTGGTATCAATGTACATATTTCTTGTAGTGCTTGTTCTCTTTTTGATCAAATTTGTGTTCTTTAGAGAATTTATTGAATTATAAAAATGACACATGCGTGGGTGGATAAACCTTGTATATGATGGAAATCGTCATGATATGTAAAAGGTTAAATGTATTGAAAAGTTCAGGCTTTCACAAAACTCACACGCAAAAAACACAAGAATCAAGTCATAGATTCCACAAGCAAATGTAAGATTGCATATATATTAAAGGAAAGTAAAAAGGTGTGGGGCTAGAGGGAAAAAGAAGAGCCAAAAAGTCAACGAGAAGAAAATGCAACGGAGGAGCAATGAAATTGAAGAGGAAGAGGAAGAAGAAGATGGAAGGAGAGTACTGGAGAGCGTGCGAGAGAACCAGTTTGAAGGGAGAAGCAGTGGAACAGTTTCGATGAACGGAGAGGACAACGTGTACGTTGGGGTTGGGAAAGGAGACTCGAGCATGGAGGCATTGCGTTGGGCTCTTGACAATACAATCACTTCTTCTTCTACTCTTCTCTTCCTCATCCATGTCTTCCCTGAGACCCGCTTCATTCCTTACCCTCGTCTGTATCTATCCTTATCTTCCACTTCTAATCTTTGTTTAAACCAATTGTGTGTCGGAACTCAACTGTATGTATGTACATATGATCCGTGTAGTGGGGAGGCTGACGAGGGACAAAGCGAGTCAAGAACAAGTGGAAATCTTTATGTCTCAGGCAAGGGAGAAGAGAAGAACTCTGTTGCAGAAGTTCCTTCAAGCCTGCTCTGCTTCTAAGGTCCCATCTCTCTCTCTCTTGGTGTTGAGTGGATTACTAAGAGTGGATTAAGATAGTAAACTAACATATGAGAGAGTAAGTGAGAAACAGGTGAAAGTGGAGACAATACTGGTTGAGAGTGACTCAGTGGCTAAGGCTTTGCAAGACCTCATAACCATTCTTAACATTAAGAAGCTTGTTCTTGGGATCGACAAGTCTAATGCAAGGTATGTTACATATACACAAGATTAACCCCACAACTATTTATCAGTTATCAGATGACAAGACAGCCTCTCTCTTTCTTGTAGGAAACCAAAGTCAGTAAAAGGAAACAGTGTTCCTGAACAGATAATGAGGACCTCCGCAGCAGACTTGTGTGAGGTTAAAGTCATATGCCAAGGAAAAGAGATAAAGTTGGGGGAGACAATGGTGGAGAGCAGCCCCTCCAAGTCCCCAACAGAGCAGCAGCCAAAGAAAGATCAACCCGTTGGCCCTTTTGGTTGCATTTGCTTCATCAGCAAGCCCAAAACTAACAGTTAATTGAATGAGAGACGAAAATAAAGATGAACAGATAATAACATTTGTTGTGATGTTCTCTGTGTGTTGGATAGAGTAAAAAGAAACCCTGATTTAAAACTAATAAGGTTATGAAAGAGTTACAACATTTTATAAACTACAGCAGCTTATGCAGAGAGAAAACAAACATACAAATTCATGGCAATATATAGCGAACAACAGTTGATCTCATCTTTCACCACATGGTCTTTTAAGGAAGAATAGAGTACCACATGACTAACCTTAACGCTAGAAGAAATCAAATTCCAAATAGTTATCAGACCCTTTCTGAGCATTCAGAACCAAACCGGCTGCTGTCTTCTGGCTCAACGGCGCCTCTGCAACACTCACAGGTCCACTCTCCAGCTCTACCGGCTTTGGGATTTCCGGTGGTGTCGCACACCGAATCAACGCCCAGTTCACGCCTTCGAAGAAAGGGTGCTGCTTAACCTCAGTGGCTCCTCTTTTGAACCCTAGCCGCTGCTGCGGCTCCTTCATGAGCAGGCCCCGGATGAGGTCTCTGGCTGCAAAACTCACCACAGGTGTTTCCGGGAACCGCAGAGGCTGACCCACCACATTGAACAGTGTCTGTCGGTTTCCCGAGCCCTTGAAAGGCGTTCTCCCAAAGAGAAGCTCGTACAAGAATATCCCAAAAGTCCACCAATCCACTGCACTCCCATGCCCTTCACCTTTGATGATCTCTGGGGCCAAGTACTCATGCGTGCCCACAAATGACATGGACCGTGCATCGGTTGGCTCAGCTACCAGCTCTGGCAATGGCCTAACTTGATTAGCAGTGTCGTTCTTGGGTTTACGGTCCTTCTTAGACTTGCTTGAGAACAAACGTGGGGAGAAGCAAGTGGTGGGGACGGTGCAAGACGGTTGGATGCAGGAAGGCTCAATGCAAGCAGGCTGCACACAGTACACGTTTTTGCGTAATGGATCTGACTCTATAGCAGCAGATTTCACTAGAGTCGGGCTGACGAGACAGCGGAGTGAGAGGTCAAAATCAGAGAGCATTATATGTCCGTCTTCCCGAACTAGAACGTTTTCAGGCTTAAGATCACGATACACAATCCCCAGCATGTGCAGGTATTCCAAAGCTAGCAATGACTCTGCTATGTAAAATCTGCCACACGTTGCAAATGAAACCCTTACTCAGCTGAGAATAAGATATCAAAGTAAAAAGCTTGATCCCAAAATGTTTTACTTTCTAACAACATATAATCAAAGGAAGGAAGGAAGGATGACTCACTTTACTGCTTGCTCGGAAAAATGCTTCCCTGGCTGGCGTTGCCTGAGAGTATGCAAGTCTCCTCCGGGACAAAATTCCATCACAAGGCACGAGAATTTCTCAGTCTCAAAGTGAGTGTAGAGGGTAGGGAGAAACGGGTGATCCAAAGACTGGAGAATCTCTCTTTCCGTCTGAGCCCGGAGAAGCTTCTTGCGACTCGCAAGAGATGTCTTGTCCATAACCTTCATCGCAAAGTAACACTTTGTCCCGCTCAGCTCAGAGAGGTAAACACTCCCGATGTCTCCGCAGCCTAGCCTCTTAAGGAGCCTGAAATGGCTGAGACCCAAAACCCCATCTCGAACCCTAACAGCCTGGATTGCTTCCCATCTCAAGTCGTTGGCCTTGTGGGGTTTGTTGACAGTGCTACTAAAGCTGCTGCAACTACTCTCATCGCTCACATCACTGCTTGTGCTTCCTCTGCAGATACTGCTCTTGCTACTCTCCATGAAATCAAGGCGGCCGCTTAGCTTGGCGCTCCCACTTGTCTTGCCAAGACTGCTCGTGCCATCAGAGCTGGTTTTGACGCTGCCAAAGCCTGATGTCTTCTTGTCCTGGTCCTTGCTGTCAATGGTCAATGAATCTACATGCTCAAGAACGGTGGATAGGGAGCTAAAGTCGGGTTTAGTAACAGATGGATCACCAGATCGCTTCCTAAACGACTCCGGCAAGCGTTTACTCTCCGGAACTCCTACAGCTGTCGGATTTGTTAGTGATCTGTGTAGCTGGAGCGGCTCAGCTATCTTCTCGGCTTTGGCTAACTTAGTATTATTACTATTTGAAGAGGAGCGCTTCTGAGCTTCGACTTCTGCTCCATGACCACTGGGTTTTCGAGTGGAAGCCATCGGACACAAAATAGATTTATCTAAATCAAACGGGAAAGGCACATCTTCCTTAGTGGAGTTTTCTCTTCAAACCCTAATCGGATCATGAGAACAAGTTAGAAGAAGAACAAATTCCAACAGCAAGTAGCACAAATACTAATTTCTTTGATAAATAAATATAAAAAAACCAGATCCCAAATGAGAGATACGTGGTTGCAGCTCAAAGACGATGAATCAAGAGAAAAGCTAAAGAATGAGACAAGGGAGATCTGGGAAACAAGGAAAGGCAGTAACTTTAGGAGAAACCCTAGAAAGAGAGAAGGGGAAGGAAGGTGATACCTTGGGTGTGGATTGACGCAGAGAAGATTCGAAGAAGAGGAAAAAAGTAGTTGCTTGCTTGCTTGCTGCTGCTACAAATTACAATTACATGCACTTGATCACTTCACCTTCACCTTTCAACCTTCACCACTGTTGCTCATCTCGCCGGATACGCACGACAAGAACCCGGAGAGAGGGACCAGTCACAGTGATGACTCCAAGATTAAAAAAGGAAAAGCTAAATTACGAGATAATACCTTTCGCTTTTGTTTATTTTAATAAGGGACTTTAATTACATCAATTTCCAATATCCGTATTTGGATACAAAAGATAAAGTAAAGGGAGTGTGACAAAAAAATAGAGAGAGAGAGAGAGAATTTAATGGCCGAAAGAAAGAAAAAGAAAGTTGAATGATCACAAATGTTTGTGTCCTCTACATATATTGTTTAATTTTATTTTTATTCAAACCATAAAAGACATTTTTTATGCAAAATGATGATATACTTCACGATGACAATTAGACAGTGTTTAGTGTATGTCTTACGAGCATTAATGACTTTGAGGGGGAAACAAAAAAGAGAGAACAAGGCATGCTAAAAGCAAATTAGGATTTGTACTATCTTCCTTCATTATGTTCCTCCTATTCCCTTTGCAACTTGGTTTATTGGCTACTTTGAGAAATGCAAATCATGTGAGTGAGACCATTGCCACTATTGCTACTCTTAGTTACAGGCACACAGCAGAAACAGCCAAAATGAGGATGAAGTTCATTATCATTAGTTTAACTTCCTTTTGCAGTAACGGAATATTCGCTGACAATCACATCACATGCCGTTTGGATTGGAACCTTTTTAAATCTCAAACTCAAGACTCAAGAGATCTGTGTTCCTCGATATGACCATTTACATATTCTAGTATCGATATTCGATAGGCCTCACATGTTTTCTGGACCAAGCAGACTAAAAAAGGCTACAATATAATAAAGACTAACGCTTAATGACATGAAACCAGGCTGTGCTTTTGGAGGCAAGAGGCACTTTTAGACTTTCCATGAAAACCTTATTTTCCTATTCAATCATTCAACTCTCCATCTACCTCAAAAATCTTTATTCAGAAACATAACAAATACACTCCACTCAAAGCCAGCAGGCCATGTTTTCTGATGATATGGATGGATCACCAAATAAATTATTAACCAAGAGCAAAAAATCAAAAATTTCATCATGATGCTCTTACTTACTAGAGGACATAAATTACTGTTTCAGGGTAAAGCAAGATTGTGATGCCCTTACTTACTAGGGGGTCTCCATCAGTTTCGTGATATCAGAGACCATGCTTGTGTAGTAATCTGGCTCAATGTTGTTGCCCTTATCTAGTAGATTCGATTCACTTGTCACCCCTGTTTTCCCAAAAAGAAAGAAAAAGAGACAAGCCTAATCACTGTCGGTTCACTAAACCTTTGTTCACATTGACTTGTATCGGCCTGGAAAACTCAAAAGAGAAGGGGGAGTCAATTGTAATGACCTGAAAGGACGAGGAGAGTTTTGCAGCCAGCATTCTGCCCAAACAAGATATCAGTATCTAGCCTATCACCCACCATGCACATTCTTGACGTCTCTGTCTTGAATCTGCAACATAAGGAAAAACACTTTTTTATCACACCAAGCTATATCCTGCAGCACACTACGTAATGAGACAGGCTGTGTGCTTTCCTGTCCACTTACTTCTGTAGCAGAAAGTCCATCATGAAAGTAGATGGTTTCCCGACAACTATTGGTTCTCTAGCAGTTGATCCACACATCGCAGAAACCATACAACCAGCACCTAGAATTACGTACGAGTAAGAATTTGATGATATGACAGACAACCAATCTGCTATTTTGGGCACTGTAGCCTTAGAGTCTAATGACCACCATACCAGGCCACTCTTGCGTATCCGTCATATGTCCTACTGCATCACGGTTGGTCGCAATGAAAAGACATCCAGGATTCTCACGTACGCAGAGGGTCCCATACCTGCCATTTCCGTCATTGTGTCAGCCTAAACTCACAGAAACTCGATTTAGACAAGCAATAGTTATCCATCTTACTGAAGCTTATAGTAGTTTATGTTGGGGTCTAGCCCCACCACAACTGCTCCCACCTGGCATAGGAAGTCATGAAGAAACATACATGGTTAGAAACTCGAGCAGTAAGATAAATTCAACGCAAGATTCTGCAGAGAGGAGCAAAGTCTTATGGCACATTACGCTTTTATCATGTTCAAATAGACAGTTAGATTTCCATTCTGCCTTCTTTTCACTGTCTTCCTGCATGCAAGCAAATACTGTTTCAGATAAACAGAGGAATCCAAAATATATTTTCTTTTGGGTCTAAACAGTAATCTGGTAAGAGCCTAGTATCATCTTGAGCAGTGTAGCTAACAAGTAGAAACATATCAATTTTTTGTACAAGTTGTGGGCTCGAAAAGAAGACTACTTACAGGACCACCAAGACCTGTATAACCGGCAATCTTCAGCTCTTCAATCACGCCCTCTCCACCAATCACATAAACCTACAAAAGCAAGCACGAAAAGAAAGCTGAGAAAGGGATCACGACCCAGATACGCAAGGGAATGTATAAGTCGAAGAAGAACCTTCTTGTCCTTGGGGAAATTGTTGAGTTTGAGGTACATAGCTGCCGCGAATGACGAAGATAAGATCTCTTCCTATCAAGCAATCCCAATTTTGTTTAACAGGATATGCGAGAAGAACACAAGTCGGTAAAATTGAAGTAGTACCTGAGTAACAGAAACGAGACCCAGAGATTGGAACTTTTCAGCGTATTTCCTCCTTGATTTCATCGAATTGTTAGTCACAAACACAACATTTTTACCCTGAAAAGCACAAAATTCGAAAACATAATCAGAGAGGCAAAATGGAGAGATTGAAAAGAATAGGAGTGAAAAAAAAAGAGAAAGCGCGCCTTAGAGCGGATTAGATCGAGAGTCTGAGAGACGCCTTCGATGAGCGTATCACCCTTCCATATAACACCTGAATCATCATTAAAGCCACAGTCCAAGGCTAAGGATCACGATCAAGGGGATCGCGAATGTAAAGGGAAACAAACAAAATACCATCGCAATCAAAGAGGAAAGTGTCGACAGAGTTAAAGAGAGATTTGAAGTTGCCGGAGGAGAGAAGCTGAGGCGCCATTTGATTATCTTCTCAGGGAACTCTCTCTTTCCCAGAATATTGGGATGATTCCGTCGGAGCACAACTGTCACATCCCACAAACGACACCGTTTAGGCCAATTATCATTTGGGTGGGCTTCTCTCGGCCCATTTTTTATTGGGTACACTTGACAAGTGTAAAAGTGGGAGTGGGAGTAGGACTGTAGGAGAGTGACTCCGAGTGTCTTGGGAAGTAGATGGCACAAGTTGTAAATAAGGAGAAAGTGGAAAGGGTAATTTGGGGAAGAAAGGCGGAATGAGTGTGAGTTGTTGTAGGAATCTGGGAATAAAGGCTGTGCATTTGCATCTGAGGTGTGTGGGCAATCTCTATCGTCGTATCCAAACTACGGAGCTTTCTTCTTCTTCCTCCTCCTCCTCCTCCTCCCATCATCACCTGTCAATGGCGGATCTCAAGTCAACATTTCTCAATGTTTATTCCATTCTCAAGTCCGAACTCCTTCATGATCCTTCCTTCGAATTCACCGACGAATCCCGTCTCTGGGTTGAACGGGTACCCTTTTCCCCCGATCCCCTCAGGATTTCAGATCCTATCTGATTCTTATCCTTTCTCGATTTTCGATTCCATCTTATTGGTGATTTTGGGGTTATGTGCGACAATGCTGATTCTCTCTTTTTTTTTGCAGATGCTGGACTACAATGTACCTGGAGGTGGGAACTTCTCTCTCTCTCTCTCTCTATCTCTCGCATGTCATCAATCCTAATCTCTTTTCTCCAATTCTGAAACCTCTGCTTCTCTTCTCCAGGGAAACTCAATCGGGGTCTTTCCGTCGTTGACAGCTTCAAACTTTTGAAGGAAGGCAATGATTTGACTGAGGAAGAAGTTTTCCTATCTTGTGCTCTCGGTTGGTGCATTGAATGGGTATGCAAAGATTCCCACTTTTGAATCTTTAGATATTTACCCTCCACTCTCTCTCTCTCTCTCTCTCAACCTTGTAATTTTCTTTCTCTCTCTCTGTATCCATCATCTTTGCAGCTTCAAGCTTATTTCCTTGTGCTTGATGACATTATGGATAACTCTGTCACTCGCCGTGGCCAACCTTGCTGGTTCAGAGTTCCTCAGGTTTTTCTCTTACCATATTCTCTCACGCTGCCAAATTTAAGACCACTGGAGAGTCCTTTAACCTCTAAGACAAATGTTTCAGGTTGGTATGGTTGCCATCAACGACGGGATTCTACTTCGCAATCACATCCACAGGATTCTCAAAAAGCACTTCCGGGGAAAGCCTTGCTATGTTGACCTCGTTGATTTGTTTAATGAGGTAATCTGTTTTTCTAAACTTGGCAGATCTATCTACACTCATTCCAGTTTCCAGAACCAAAGCAAATTGGAAATATTGTCCTAGTCTATTCCTTTTGCTGTTTAGGTAGAGTTGCAAACCGCTTGCGGCCAGATGATAGATCTGATCACCACCTTCGAAGGCGAAAAGGATTTGTCCAAATACTCATTGCCAATGTGAGTCCAAGTGTGGGTATTTCAAACTAGTTGAAAATCGTCTGCTCTAATGGATGTCGAATTGAAGGGTAGTGCATTTTCTGACTGATGAAATGGTTTTCAACATGCAGCCACCGGCGTATTGTCCAGTACAAAACGGCTTATTACTCATTTTATCTCCCTGTGAGTATTCTGTGCCTACTCATACTTAGGTTCACAGTAAAGAGAGCAATCATGTTATCCCTTTTATATTCATAGTGCTAATACATTTCCATCATTGCAACAATAGATAGGAAATAATATAGATCTTCTGTAACGAGCTGGCTGTGTGTTTACCTACTCAGGTTGCTTGTGCGTTGGTGCTGGCGGGCGAAGATTTGGAAAAGCATACTGACGTGAAGAATGTTCTTGTTGACATGGGAATCTATTTCCAAGTGCAGGTAGCTCGCTGCTTACTATTCATGAGGGCTATTTGTGATAGGCTAATGTCAGGAAGTTGATATCCGTTATTTTGGTGTAGGATGATTATCTGGATTGTTTTGCTGATCCCGAGACGCTTGGCAAGGTTTGCACTCCTGCTAACACTTAGTTTTTCAGGCTGATCTGCATGTAGTAATGTGCTAACTTGAGGCAGCATAATGCAGATAGGAACAGATATAGAAGATTTCAAATGCTCTTGGTTGGTGGTTAAGGCATTGGAACGCTGCAGCGAAGAACAAACTAAGATATTATATGTAAGAATCATATATTTTCTCTCAAAATATATGTTTGAATTACACTGTTTGGAATCTGAAAGAAGTTTTGTTCTGATATTCTAGGAGAACTATGGTAAACCCGACCCGTCAAACGTGGCTAAAGTGAAGGAGCTCTACAAAGAGCTTGATCTTGAGGTTTGATATTAGTGGAACCTCAGAGATATGATCTAATAGACAACTAACGTATGTTGTGCTCAGCTTGCTAATTTGTATCTGGTTTGATTGTGTGAACATGATAGGGAGTGTTTAGGGAGTATGAGAGCAAAAGCTACGAGAAGCTGACGGGAGTGATTGAAGCTCACCAAAGTAAAGCAATCCAAGCAGTGCTAAAATCCTTCTTGGCTAAGATCTACAAGAGGCAGAAGTAGTCTAAGCCCTCAAATTTTTCTGTTATGTCTTTTGATTCTTCCTCGCTGGTGATTTGTGTAATTCTGTTTTAAGTGCTCCGATTTCAGGGGGAATAAACCTGCCTCATTCTGATTCTTCTCATGCTATTGTATTTGTTTCATCACACTCTCTTCTTCTTCTTTCCAGATATATGAGTTTGAGTTTCTTGTTGATGCTGTGAGCCTGTGACCAACAGAAGATCCTCGTTTAGCAATCCATGAATAAATTTCAATATTACACTGAAGAAAGTTGTACATATTATGACTGGAATCCTATGTTGAATGAACGTAGTTAGAAATTCAATAACGAACTAAAAATAAAACAAGTCTCTGGTGACAAATTAAGAAACTACGGCACAATTGGGAGGATACATAAACTGTAGGGACTGAATTTGCAAATTTACTTTCTGAATAGATTTTTTTTTTTTTTTTGGGACGTCGTTCTGAGTAGATCTTTGGAACAGGAGAAAGAGAGAAAGGGGAAAGAAAAAAGAGAAACCCTAGTCTGATATTCTGATCCATCCTTGTTTCAATCCTTGTTTTTAAGTGGTTTTTGGGGATTGAAGGAGCGAAAAAGTGTTGGTTTTGATTCGAGTTGCAGAGAGAAATGTATGGAAGATCAGGGCTTGACAGGTTTAGAAAATCTCAAACTTCAGAACCCTTCTCGGTGACGGCAAATCCTCCAGCGAAGCCAGTGGTTCAACACTTATCTCCGGAGGCGGCGCCATTGCCATCGGCGGCGCCATTGCCATCGGCGGGGCAAACTCAGATTGGAGCGGGCCAGTCAAGTTGGCATCCGCCTGGTTGGGCAGTTGAGCCTCGCGCCGGTGTCTACTCTCTGGAGGTTGTGAAAGACGGCGAGATCCTTGATCGGATTCATCTAGATAGACGGAGGCATATCTTCGGGAGGCAGCATCAGACTTGTGATTTTGTGCTTGATCATCAGTCTGTTTCTCGCCAGCACGCCGCCGTCGTTCCCCACAAGAACGGCAGGTTTGTGATTGGCTTTTTCATCTCTTGCTTGGGCCGCTCTTGTATCTAAACGTTGTAAGAAGTCTTCTTCTTTTTTCTTGCAGCATCTTTGTGATTGATTTGGGATCAGCTCATGGCACGTTTGTTGCAAACGAGAGACTGACGAAAGATAGTCCTGTAGAGCTTGAAGTAGGCCAGTCCTTACGATTTGCTGCCTCCACGAGAATCTACATTCTGAGAAAGAACAGCGAGGCTCTCTTTACTCGCCCTCCCCCTCCAGACGAGATTAAGCTCCATCCGCCTCCTGATGCTTCTGATGAGGAGGCTGTTGTTGCTTACAATACGTTGCTCAATCGTTATGGTTTAAGCAATGGAGAATCAGGTTGTGTGTTAGGCAAGAGGAAAGACAAGGCTGGATCAGAAATGGGTGTGGGTAAGAGGATGAAGAAACTACGAGTGACCTTTAAAGATCAAGTAGGAGGAGAGCTTGCTGAGGTTGTTGGGACATCGGATGGAGCAGACGTTGAAACAGAGCCTGGTCCCATAGGTGTCACAGAAGGGAGCCTTGTTGGTAAATATGAATCACTGGTGCAAATGACTTTGATACCCAAAGGCAAAGAGAAGGAAGAGAAAGCTTTTACAGGAACAAGAGGTGTCACTGTGACAGATAGACTCCAGGAAGCAATGAACAAGTTAAAAGGGGGTCCAAAAGGAGGGATATATGATAATCTTTACGGTGGTGACTCACTAACCAAGGCCGTTGGTACGTCGTGGGCTTTTGTGAGTGAACCAGCAGCTAAAGATAAAGAAGAAATTAAACGCAGAGGGGTTGATGAAGAAGAAGAAGATGAAGATGATAATGATGATCTGTTTGGTGATTGACTGATTTTAAGCTAATCTTCTTCTCTAATGTATACATCCCATTCCAGGGCAATGGTAAAATGTTGTTTCTTGTTTCTTTGTCCAAATGGCAGTAATAGAGCTCTAAGCCCAGGCCCATTGTCTTGTGTTATAAGTTAAGAACCTCGAAATTTTGAGCCTGAGCCTGGTCATTCTAGTTGGGTCTTAACAAGAGATTGGTAGTCATTACAAATAGTGCTGCTAGTTAGAGAGTAGGGCCAGAGCAAATGGAGTGCATTGGATTTGATTTGACAATTACTGACATGCAATTATCTCCTCAAGGCAGACCAATTCCATCAGAAGAGGGGATATTTCTACTCGAATACCTCTCCTCCCATTCTTTTTTCACTTTTTTGGCCTTTTTGCATTATTAAAATAGCACACTAATGATGTGGGTTGACTTCACCACCTACCCCACAACAACAGAGATTCCATGACAAGAAGGAAAACGCTTGTCCAAATAGTAATCTGGCTCTGATGCTTTTAAGTTGTGGTATCGTCTGGGGATCCATGCATCTTTGCTTTGGGATTTGCTTTATGACAGATAATATAAAGAAGAAAGAAGATAAACGTGCTGCAGCCAAGTGCTCTTTGATTAAGACTCACTTATAAGTTAAGCCTATCCAACTGTAACTTCTACTCCTCCTCTCTAGGGTGGTCCATTGTATTTATAATAAGAGTAAAAACTCACTTGTAATTTAATTGTAGTAGGGAAAGGTGGAAGACCCACTTTTGTTTTATTTTATTTTTCACTTTTTTCTGTTTGGTGACAAGTTGTTTTCCTTATGTAAAAGATGGAATGCATGAAGGACACTTGTCTCTTTTTATTTTTTTGGTTGTGGATACTTTCTTGATTCACTTGCCCACCTCTTTAAACAATCTACCTCCATTTGTTTTTTTCTCTTAGTTTTCATCTTTACTCGGAAGGAGAGGAGACCATAGAGTCACAAACTCCAACTTATAGCTACCAGCTGTATCTGTGCCAGCTTCTCTGGTTTTCATTTTCAAACCAAAATAAGTATGAAGGAAAAAGATATCAGACACCATTTGGAGACTCAGTCCATGCGGGGAGCAACAAGTGACGAGGCCGGGGCCCTTGTTTACCATTCAACTCTCTTTCGCTCTCTCTCTCTTGGGATTTATATCTCACTCACACTTTATACAAATTTGATCATTACCACTTTCACATCTCTCTCTCTCTCTCTCCCTCTCCCTCTCTAGTCTTTATTGCTCGCCATCACTTTTATCTCTTCTCCTTCTTCTTCCTCCTCTCACATATCAACCTTTGAGCACACCAGTTTTATGGTAAATCAATCATCCTTTTGCTTTATCTTTTTTCTCTTTTGGTTTTCAGAATTGTAACATAAACTACATGTGTGATTTTCTCATTTAGCAATACAGATGAATTTAAATTACGGCTTGAATATTTAATTCTCCTCCTTTTTCCCCCTTTTTACCTAAAGTTTTGATCACTTTTCTCATCATATGTTCCTCTTGAACGCAGAGAAGTCTAAGATGAAGTTCATGAAAATCGGGACAAAGCCTGACACTTTCTTCACTCAAGAGTCTTCAAGGTTTTTCCTCCAACTCTGTGCTTTTAAATTCCTCAAATCGCATCTCTCTGATACAATATTTACACTGCAGGATTTTGGTAACCGACACACCCAACGATCTCGTTATAAGAATCAACAACACCACTTATCATCTCCACAGAGTATGTTTCCATTGATTTTATTCTCCTAGCAACACATACATGTTATGTATCATATAATGTTATATAGTGGTTTCCATCTTTGTCTGCAGTCTTATCTTGTTCCAAAATGTGGGCTGTTGAGAAGGCTTTGCACTGATTCAGAGGAGTCTGGTAGTGTCACTATAGAGCTGAATGACATACCTGGAGGAGCCGATGCGTTTGAGCTGTGTGCTAAATTCTGCTACGGCATCACCATCAACCTCTGTGCTCATAACCTTGTAAATGCCCTCTGCGCATCTAAGTTTCTTAGGATGTCTGACTCTGTTGAGAAGGGAAATCTGTTCCCAAAGCTTGAATCTTTTTTCCACTCGTGCGTTCTCCAAGGCTGGAAAGACTCCATCATCACTTTGCAGTCCACTGCCAAATTGCCAGAATGGTGTGAGAATCTTGGAATCATCAGAAAGTGTATAGATTCGATTGTGGAGAAGATCCTCACTCCCACTGCAGAGGTTTGTTCTTTTGAGTCCAGATGATGTTCTTGAACATCTATTTAGATCCCCTTCTTTTCATTTTGCAGGTCTCCTGGTCTCATACATACACCAGACCAGGCTACCAAAAAAGACAGCACCACTCTGTTCCAAGAGACTGGTGGACGGAGGACATATCAGACCTTGACTTGGACTTATTCCGCTGTGTTATCACAGCAGCCAGGTCATCTTTCACGCTGCCGCCTCAGCTCGTCGGTGAAGCCTTGCATGTATACACCTGCCGTTGGCTACCATACTTCAAATCAAAAAGCTCTTCAGGTTTCTCAGTTAAAGAAAACGAAGCAACACTGGAAAGACATCGGCGTGTTGTTAACACAGTTGTGAATATGATTCCTGCAGATAAAGGGTCGGTTTCAGAGAGTTTTTTGGTGAGACTTGTTAGCATAGCGAGTTATGTGGGAGCATCTCTCACGACAAAGACTGAGTTGATTAGAAAAGCTGGCCTGCAACTCGAGGAGGCAACTCTTGCAGACCTCTTGTTGCCTTCACGCTCGTCCTCTCATCTCCATCGCTATGATACTGACTTGGTTGCTTCAGTTCTTGAGAGTTTTTTAATGCTCTGGAGAAGACAGTCTTCTGCTCATCTTTCTAGTACCAGTCAGTTGCTGCATTCAATCAGAAAGGTGGCAAAGCTTATTGACACCTATCTTCAGGCAGTCGCAGAAGATGTCCATATGCCAGTTCCCAAATTCGTGTCTCTTGCTGAGGCAGTGCCCGACATTGCACGGGAGAGCCATGACAGACTTTACAAAGCAATCAACATCTATCTAAAGGTATTAGACGCTCTGGCATGCAGAAGGGATACGTACTAGCTATGGTTGAGAGTCACACCAGTCTTATTTGAGCAATCATCCATTTTATGCGCAGAAAATGCATACGGTACCTTGGAACTGAAAAACGTTGGTTACATTGCAGGTGCATCCCGAGATCAGCAAAGAAGAGAAAAAACGACTATGCAGAAGTCTTGACTGCCAGAAGCTGTCTGCAGAGGTACGTGCGCACGCAGTGAAAAATGAGAGGATGCCATTAAGAACGGTAGTCCAGGCCCTCTTCTTCGACCAAGAGAGCAGTTACAAGGGAACATCAGGTCAATTAGAGAGCCATGGTCTCGTCTCAAGAAGTAAAGAGACGTCCACAGATGAACACATGATGATGCACAAGCTTCACCTAGGTCCAACTGAAACAGCTTCCATAAGGAGAACTAATAGCGTACTTGAGGAAGGAAGCAAAAGAGGAGAAGACAGAATCAGATCCAGCACCCCCAAGAAGATAGTGCGGGAAGGAATAGGATCAGAGCATAAGCATCATATAAGCAGAGACAGGTAGTGGACTAAAACGTATTAGGCCACAAAAATTCAGTCTCTTGTTTGCATTCACCAGATTTCTGGTTCTTTTTTCTTCTTTCTAAAAAGAATTGATGATGATTGTAGATGGTCAAGTGACTTTTATCTGTATTAATACGGTGCAGAGCTAAGCTCTGCTCAACCATTCTTATTATATGCTCAAGATAGCGATTCTGCAACTACAATGTGCTTATTAGGATAAAGAAAGATGCCAGAAATCAAGCATTGTTCGAGACTCGAATGTCCTTGAGTTGTTCCCTTGTTGACGATTACTGTTATTTGGATAGGGACATAAAGATAGATACCAGTGGATGACACGAAAAAACATTGCCAAGATAGATGCATTGTATGATCATAAACATGAGATTATTACTAGCTTACAAGATGTTGGCTTTACTCTCTCGGTGTTTGGCCCTTAAAACTAGATTCAAAATCAGGCTGGTTTGTGACTGAGCGCACCCACGCCCACTTGTGGTCACTCGTGTTCACTTCATTCTTAGTCTGTGACACCTCCTCCAAGGGGATATAAGCATAATTCCCATTGATCGGGCCAGACACGAACCCTGTGTAACCAGCCATGACTCCGTGGATAGCCGAGTGGGCCAAGAGCGTACAATACAAGTTATCCGTAGCATTCGCAGGTACAGCTCTTATCATGTAAGTGGGATCGATATACTTGACGGTGAAGAGCTCCCCTGGATGCTCTCGCTCCCACCATTCCTTCAACGCCGACTTCAACCAAACTCCCACATCCAAGAAAACCAGGTTGCCAGACTCATCCCTCTCTTGTCTCTGCGCTTCGTTTCTTGGGATCATCTCTTGCCCTGCCCCTTCGGCGACAACAAGAACGGCATGCCCATGATCTTTCAGTCTCTGCATAAGAAACTCAAACAGCCCTCCTTTGCCTTCGAGGTAGAAGCTCATCTCCGGGATCAAACAACAGTCCACATCACGGCTGCTAAGAGTGGCGTGTAGTGCAATGTGACCGGTGCTTCTGCCCATCAGCTTCACTAGTCCAATGCCATTGACTGCGCTCTCAGCCTCCACGTGAGCAGCAGATATAGCCTCCTGAGCCATCTCTACCGCCGTTTGAAACCCGAATGATCTATCAATGATGCCGACATCGTTGTCCACGGTTTTTGGAATCCCTGTGATTCCCACCTCCAGTTTCCTGCGGCTGACTTCCTTGAATATCTCCACCGCCCCACGCATTGTGCCGTCTCCTCCGATTATATAGACCTGATGAGGCATTGATTGCACAATTCAAATCAATCGGAAATTGCAGATGGAATCAATTAGTGAAACGGACCTGTCTGTAACCATTCTGTTGGATGGCATCGACGATTTTCTGGAGATTGAAGCCGCCGCGGGAGGTGGCGAGGACAGTGCCGCCTTTCTTGTGCCAATTATGAACCAGCTTGGGGTTTAATTCGACGGCTTCCATGGAGTAAAATCCTCTGTAACCAGCTGGAATTCCATAGATCTGTCTCACACCGTAGAGCTCCCACAGACCAACCACAAGCTCTCTTATGACGGTGTTCATGCCCGGGCACAACCCTCCGCAAGTCACGATCGCCGCCTTGACAGTCGATGGCTCGTAGAGGATGTCTCGGCGGGGACCAGCCCTGTGGTAGGCCACGCGTGGCTGGGAGTCGGAGGAGAGGTCGTAGACGACCTGGGCGAGGATGACGTCGGAAGGAGTGACGTAGAAGCCATTGGAAGGGTGGAAGAAGGGATTATCTTCCAGTGGGTTCCGGCGCTGATGGAGGCCGGTGAGAGATGGGAGCTCCCTGATGGTGATTGCGTCGGCCATTCAGAGATAGCAAGAAGAGAGAGGTGTGATGTTGTCGTCGGTTTTTAAGCTCGAATCGGGATGTCGGCAGCTACAAGGCGGGGACGTGGCAAGCCGTGCAGACCTCGACACGTCGCCCGCTTTATTGATTAAAAACTCTTGTATGGGCTTGGGCTTTTATAAAGCCTGGGAGAAGTTGCTAGTGATATTATTATTTTTGCGTTTTCATTAATCATCTTCTAATTAATTTTACGCAGCTTACAATTGGAGGGTTTTTCTTCTACTTGTCCAACTTTTGACCGGAGCACTTTCAATCCGCTTGGATTTCCATTTCACTTCCGATTCGTGTGCTTATTTGATATAATTTAATGTGTTCTCTGGTAATTATTTTGGGAAAATATTCAAAACTACATTTTCTTGGGATGTCAATTTTTAAAATTACATACATTTTTTCATTGAATACAAAAATCTAAAATCTAACCTTGAACCCTTAAATTAAACCTAAACTCTAAAATCTAAATTCTAATTAACGATTAGTGAACTCAAACTTATATATATATTAAAATTTGGAAAAATGTTAGTTTTGAAAATTATGACAGGTGTAGTTTTAAAAATTGACATTCCAAAAGTTGTATTTTTTATGATCGTGTCAAATGATGTGAGTGGTGTTGTTTTGGTGTAGTATGTTTCTTAAGCTATTGGAAGGTGGACATCTGATGGTTGGTAAATTGTTGCAGTCATAGGGAAGAAAAATTGGAAATGGAGGAATGCAATGGCCATCGGCAGGAAGAGATGGACTGTCGATGAGGAAATTATTACTTATCAATTAGCATCATCGTATCAGAAAGCAAAGAGGTTTGTATTATAGAGAATATGTTAATCATTTAAAGAACATAGAGTTATAGACTATTACGATATACGAGTGTGAATGTTTAGTTAGTTGTAAACATGTAGTATTGAAGAAAGATTTGTGTTAAAATAAAAAAAGATGCGTTTTGCATACGACACAAGAATGGTAGAATAGGAGAGAGGGAGAGACTTTGTGTGGGTCCAATCTTGTCTGTGTGTTTGTTTTCTTTTTATAATTTGAAAAAAGTTGTGCGCCTCTTCAGCAATTCTTTACATAAGAAAGCAGTCAAAAAAAACACAAAAGCCAAAGAGTCGGTCAAATCTTTTTTCTTGAAATTGCTTCCTTTACTTTTTCTCCTTGCGTATCTAACACTTAAGGTAGGATGTTTGGGCGCTACTATCTTCAAAATTCAAACAGCTGAGCCATTCTTTGAGAGACTCATTGTGGTCTCCCTCTGTCTCCCCAAGGGAATGGGACGAACAACTTTGAAGCTGAGGAAGGCCTCAAAGCAATTAATGTTAGCTGCATGTCGTTCTCTTTCTCTTTTTCATCCTCGGGTATGTTGTTCTTCCTCTTTCTTTCTTTTTTGCTTACCAATCTGGATTTTCATAAGTTCCTTTTCAGGCTTATGTTTTCAAATGATATTACTCAATGGTAGATGTTCAACGGTTATCACTGACAAAGCTACTGTCTTGGCTTGTGAAACAGAGTTCCCATGTATCTACAGACATCATAAAGCAAGAAACTTGTTCTCTGCCCCATCACCATGACGAAGCCACAGATATATCAGACTCCAATAGCAACACTCATTCTACTTCTACGGTATCACACTCAAATTCTTCTTACTTTCGTTTTTGCTTACATCACATGTTTGTTCACACTTGTATCGGTCAGTAAAAGTATTCCCCCACTTAGATTGCTCATGGATCTGTGTTTATCTTTCTTGTTACAGCAGATCTTGTGCGCTATTTGTCTTGAACCTCTGAGTCACAAAGATGATAGCTATCAAGATCATCCCGGTGAAGCTATGTTCACAGGACAGTGCTCTCATTCCTTCCACTTTTCGTGCATTGCTTCCAACGTGCGTCATGGAAGTGTCACTTGTCCAGTTTGCCGTGCCCATTGGACCCATCTCCCTTGCCTTTCCTTTCCCCACCTGTCCAAACCCCAACCAGACGACCCTGTTTTCCGCATTCTTGATGATTCCATTGCCACTTTCCGCATCCATAGACGCTCATTCCTCCGCTATGCTCGCTACGACGACGATGATCCTATCCACCCTCCTCATTCCACCACCTTTCCTCGTCTACATTTCTCTCTTATCCCTCTCACAGTCGTTTCCCCCAACTTGTTGTCTTATCCATGCTGTTTCCAGTCTCTCCACCTTCAGCAAGACGCATACTCTCCATTACATATGTGTAGAAATGGCTTGGAAACAAGTCATAGCAACGTAACCACTCTGTCTTCGCATTCAATGGGCAAGAGAATTGCTTATCTCTCGGTGAAGCTGACAAATCTACAACCCATTGACTTGGTCTTGGTTGCGAGTCCTAGCGGGCCACATTCTCGGCTTCTCAAGCAGGCAATGATATTGGTAGTCTTCTCTCTTCGACCGGTTGATCGTCTATCCATAGTGACCTACTCGTGTGTCGCTGCACGTGTGTTTGCTCTGAGACGCATGACTTCATGTGGGAAACGGGCGGCTCTGCGAGTGATTGACCAACTCTTCTATGTGGGACAAACCGACCCTTCTCAAGGTATCCTTAAGGGCATCAAAGTGCTTAAAGATCGTGCATACAAGAATCCACGTTGCGGCATTATACATGTCTCCACTAGTCCGACGTCAAGATCATATTATTCCAACGGAGTGATTCAGATGGGTGTCATGGTCCATAGGTTTCACGTGGGGTTTGGTAACGAGACTTGGAATGGTTTTGTGATGCATAAGTTGGAAGAGCTTCTGAAAAAAGTGTTGGGAGGAGTAGCAAGCGATATCCAAGTGAGAATCGGGATGGAAGAAGGGATGGTTGTTAGAGTAGGGGAGTTGATTGGAGGTGAAGAGAGGCAAGTGTTGCTAGATCTTGGTGGTGTGCATGCCAATGTTCGTATCTGCTATAGCTATGTCGAAGGAGATAGTGATGAGTGTATCAGGAGAAGAGGAGAGACGACATTGCGCTTTGAAGACGACAAGGAAGTGATAGAAACTGAAGATTGTGAAGGTGGGAGGGATGATGACCATATGATATGAACACCACTAGCGTGAAAAGAAACATTAGCACTGAAACTTGGGACTATCATCATGATCCTCTTATAATTATAAGATGGACAAAGCGGTTGCATGAAACTGTAAATCTCTTCATTATTTTAACCTTGTAGTAAGTAAATCTTACATGTGAACTTTCTAAAGATTGCTTATGTATCTCACATTACCAAGAATCTATGATAATTTGAAGATTGTACTAGGAGTCTTTGGCCTTGTCTTCTATTATGGCCATTTTGACATCCGAATCTTTGTAAGTGTTAGAGAAGTTGTAGTCCTTTATTTTTTAGTATACAAGAAATGATGATTACTTGAGCTCACGAGGTCTGTAAAAGCAAAGAAACCTTTACAAATTACAAGTTTTGTTGTCACATTCATAATGATTGAAGAAGAAAATGCGCTACTGATTCCAGGTTGGTTATGGTAAGTAAAAGAAAGTCAATCTCATACTCACTGTCACGGTTACTCTCTATTGGGCTTATATAGAGCTGTGATGTATTTAAAAGTTAGAGATTATTGGGCCTTTTTAAGTCCAATGATAAGAAAAGTGGAAAACTTTGATACATCATCAAAGACAAAGTGGGTATGTCTGACTCACAAACACAAACTAGTAAAGAAGACTAAAGACAAAAACAAAAAAAGAGAGAGGCACCGGAATCGGAATCGGAATGGAAGAGGCGGAGCTACTTTTCGTCGGCGAGATGAGAATGTATCGAAAAATAATAAGAACTAGGTAGTAACCCGCGCCCTTGCGCGGGGTAAAAAATTTATAAACTATTTTATTAAATATGATTTAATTTGAAATTATTTGCAATGAAAATAATTTATTGGATTTTATATATGTGTTAATAATATTTATGATAAATAATATTTTTTGTTAATAATGTAATTGCAATTATAATGTTCTATTAAAAATCATACTAGTAGAGGACCCGCACGTTCGTGCGGTGTGATGTTGCGGTTTTGTGAAGAAAAACTAATACTTTATTCCCTAAAAACTTTAACCATATTATGTATTAGGTCATGTTATCGTATAACTGTACGTTAGATTTTATCAAGAAAAACAAAAAAATATTGACAAATAATAGATTTTACATACTTTTACATGCTTACATACTCCTCCAAAAATTATCTAAATCTCAGAGAGTTAAAAGATTCTACTGCACAACCCGACCCAAGAAACTGAAACTGAACCCGAACCAAAAATTTTAAAAATCCGAACGGTTTTTATATCTCTAAACCTGAAAATCAAAACCCAAAAAACATGAAAAATCCGAAAACCCAGAAAAAACCGAACTGAACCCTAAAAAATCCGAACCTAACCCGAACCAAAATTTTTAAAAACTCAAACGGTTTTTATATCTTTAAACCCGAAACCCGAATAACTCGACCCAAATATGAACCGAAACCCGAAGTCGAAGGCCTAGTTTAATAACTCTTTTAAACTGTTAATTTTTAAATGAAATAAATATAATTTTAAGAGATAAAAAAGCCCTAAAAATAAATACATGTGCAAATAAAAACAAACCAATACATCTTTTTTTTTTCTTTTTCATTTTAGACTTAACTAAAAAAAAAAAAAACTTTATCCTTTATCTTTTATCCCCCGATAAACATGTGATCTATCTTCTTTTCCACCTTTCCACCGCTTTATTCTTATCCTCAAGCTTTACTCATTTCAGCAGCTTCTTCATTGATATTCTCTTCCTCTTCTTATTCTCACTCTCACTCCGTTTATCGCATCGCACTTTCTCTTCCTCTCTCCTCCTCCTACCCAGAAAATCGTTCGTCTCCATTCTATTTAGGCTTCGATCCAATATCGGGATTTGTTGCTAAAAAGTTTCTCTTTTTCTTGCAAGATTCGCAAGTTTCAGCCAGAAAATGGACTCTGATTCCAAGAGATTCTTGTCTACGCTTCGATCCCGATCCGGTGAGCTTTCACAAATGAAAAAATTAACCTCATTTCCTTTTTCAAGATTTCTTGTTTACTTAGAATTTTTATAACATATGTAATTATAGTGGTTTGTAAGTTGCTAAATCAACTTGATTGTAGCTCCTTACTTTTTAATTTGATTATTCCCCACTCTCTTATTATTATTATGAATCAACGACGTTCACATATAGACATCGTAAATTACAAAATTATGATTGAAGAACACAATCGAATTGGTTTTTTTTTCTTTCCTAATTCGAATAAGCTTGATTCTGATTTAGGATTTTATCTAGTATGTCTAAGCTTAAAATTGCTGTTTAATTTGAAGCCGCAATCAGACGATTCAGGACTATCATGAAATCAACACCGTCGAGTAAGGCAAGTTCTTTTCCATTTACAGTTGTATTCCTCACATATTTGTGTTTGTTCATATGATTTATTATCGGCTCTGTTACATTTCCCTATAATTGCTACAATCGAAGGCATATATGATTGTTAAGCTCTTCTAGTTAACTTTCTTACTGAAAATCTAGTCACTAAGCGCTTTTTGTTTTTCAATCAAAGGAAACTGTGATGGAGAAAATATGATCTGGTTATCTACATTTCATGCTTTTAAGGAGCATATCATTCAATTAATTGGATATGAACGGCGATAAGGAAGGTTAGTACATTATATGGTCGCGTAATGTGTTTTCATGAAGAATCTAGTGACTTAGTTCTCTTTGGTTGGTCTATTACATCTTTTGTTGTTTCTTATAAAATATAAAGTAATTGAGTTACCCGTTATTGAACTTATACATAGATAAAAAATAATCTATATCAGTTTGCTATTTTACAATAAAGTTGGCCATGTGAAAAAACAGGTCTTGGTAGATAGATCCCTATTTCATTTAGAGATTGTCCTTGGCTTGGTTTAAGTGGAAAACAACAGTTAAACAAACTATGAAGATATTAGTAGATCGCAAGTGATCATTGCTACTTAAAAGATAAAACCAGTACAAACTTATTCTCCCAAATTCTGAAAAATCTCTTTGAAAACGACATTCATTGTTTGCTTCTGTGGCTTTCCATCCTTGTCAACAATTAAGATCTTTAGTCCTTTCTTTGATGTGACTCTTGAAAGTGCAACGTAAAGTTGGCCATGTGAAAAAACAGGTCTTGGTAGATAAATCCCTACTTCATTTAGAGATTGTCCTTGGCTTTTGTTGATGGTCATAGCAAAAGCCACAGACAATGGAAATTGTCTTCTTCTCATTTGAAATGGTAGTTTTAGGTCGGAAGGTGATATCCTAATCTTTGGTATCAGAACTTTATCTCCCACACGATCTCCTGTGATAATTTTAGCTTCTATAACATGGTCAGCCATTTGTGTAACCTGTAACCTCATTCCATTGCATAAACCGCGTTTTGGATCCATGTTTCTTAGCAACATAACTGGAGTTCCAACCTTTAGACGTAGACTATGTTTAGGTAATCCTGGTACTTTAATGCTATGTAAGAAATCTGGAGTGAAGATCGGATTGTTAGTTGATGCTGTATCCATAGGATCGATACTATCG
Source organism: Erythrophleum ivorense (assembly GCA_026724425.1). Lineage (NCBI taxonomy): Eukaryota > Viridiplantae > Streptophyta > Magnoliopsida > Fabales > Fabaceae > Erythrophleum > Erythrophleum ivorense. The sequence goes on along the minus strand of JAIUCV010000066.1, from coordinate 6,746,727 downwards.
GCAGATAAATATATCCTTTCATCACCTGTGAATGTAAACCAGCATATGTTAAATTATCTATCTACCAAACATCATTAATGAAACCAATCTACCAAACATCATTAATGAAACCATTGTAATGTAGATATTAATCATCACTTACCGCTTAATTGATCAAGCATACGTTCATTTATCATGTCAACATCTTCATTTGTTGGACATAAAATAGCTCTTTCTTGAAAGAACTTTGGATCATCTTTATATAATAGAAATTTAGGATTTCCGTAGACTTCTCTGCTAATCACTTCCATAGGATCATCTGCATCCGTAATTAGAAGTTCTCCTGGAATGTCAATTAAAACCTCACCGTCGTTAGGCTCTCCAATCTTCCCGTCTCCCACAGCTAACAACCAATCAGAGAACTCCTTGATATCGTTAGCCTCTTCCTCACTCAAATTGTTTCTCATCAGCCTCATGTTCTTAGTCAGCTTTAGTACTTTGCAATGTTCCCACAAATAAGACGAATTTAAGGCTGCTAAAACTATCTGCGCTCTTCCCGCACCATTTATAACAGGCAAAACTTGTCTAAAATCACCACCAAAAACCATTACCTTTCCACCGAATGGCCTGTTTTCTACATCTCCTACAATATCACGTAAACTTCTATCAAGAGACTCGAAACAGTACTTGCTCATCATAGGTGCCTCATCCCATATGATTAGCTTCGCTTCTTTTACCATATTAGCTAAATCTGAGCCAGGCTTCATTTTACACAATGTAAAATCGTCCAGATTTATAGGTATAGCAAATCTTGAATGAGCTGTCCTTCCACCTTCTAACAGCAAAGAAGCAATCCCACTTGATGCGACATTAAGAACAATATCTCCTTCTGATCTTATAGCTGCTGACAATGTTTTCCACATAAATGTCTTCCCTGTTCCTCCAAGACCGTAAACAAAGAAAATACCTCCTTCTTTTTTAGAAACAGCTCCTGTGATCTCATCGTAGATTCCTTTCTGCTCAGTTGTTAACATCTTTATCCATTGATTATGTTTTTCAGTAAGAAAATCACAATCATAGCTAGTCTCATCGACGATAAATCTATTTGAATGGTCTACGTTTTCTTCTGGTGGTTGTGGCATTGTTGGAAATCGCTTTAGAGAAGTACCATTACGTAACAGCAAATATTCTATTTCCTGTAGTGTAAAATTTCGTTTTCTTGCTTCATCCAAGTTAAGTTCTGCATGACAAATCAAAGAATTTAAAAACCTTTAAAATTAGAAATAATCAATTCGAAAACATGACTATTTGAAAGAATTTCTTACCAGGATTATTAAATTCATCCCTCTTTTTTCTCTCCATGTCGTCAGAGAGAATATGGAGCGCTCGGCCAATTTGCCACAAATGAGGAAATCTGAGTCTGCTGTACCACTATCTGATCTAATGCCACTTCTTTATTAAGAGGGAGTGTGCAGTTACCATTTTCTCCCTCCTTCTCTTTTCACCTTTTCACTTTCACCTTTTTTTTTTCTTCTTATTTATTTAAAATATTAAAAGAAAAATGGAAAATGGAAAATAATTAATGGGATATTTGGTCGGAAAAAAAAATTTGAAATCGCGATATTTGGTCGGAAATCTTCTTCGAGAGCTCCGTTCCCTACCATTGAAATCGAACTCTTCTTCCAGCTGAGCTCATCTACACCAATTCCGCTTCCTCTTCCTCCTCTGCCTCCTCTTTCTCTTCCATATCCAGTCGATGTCCCCTGCTGCTGATTTCCACCATTGTTGAAGCTTCAATTCGAGTGGAGGTTGTAGCTTTTGTTTATTTGTTTGGTATATGGATTTGTGAATTGATTCATTGGGTGTAGACATTGGAATGGTATACATGTATTGATAGAATATGCATTAGATTAAGGAATTTGACGATTGTAGATTGTGAATCGCAGTTAGTGAGCTCAATTTGAACTCGTAATACCATAGATCCGAACCTGCAGAGATGGTACAACTGGTACAAGTAGTACAAATGAGAGTTAGTTGATTAAGTGGTTCAAATGGTTCACATAGGTAAAACTGAACATTAAAGACTATTGGTACTAAAAGTTCAACTGGTACACGTAGTACAACTGTGATATGTTTTGTAATTGACAATTAATTATTTGCATTATATTTGCCGGGGACAGTGAGCATGAACATCACAAACATATTTTTCGACCACGGAGGTCATTATTCAGAAGAGGAACTGAAATGGGTTTCAAAGAATCCCACTTGCACTATAACATTCAAGATCTCATCTTTGGAGGAGATTACGTTCTCCGCGGTAGTAGATAAGATATGCAGGAAGATTGCAAGAGATGGAGCTAAGCCGCCGCTGAAATTGAGCTTGTCCTGTTGTGTATTTGTAACTGTAAAGCGTAATTCCTGTATGTATATTTATTTTTCTCGGGTTGGTACTATCGGACTAAACCCGGTCCAACTATAAACAATTTTAGGTTTGTATATGCCGACTTTGTATTTATAAGTTAAACTAGGTCTAAATATTAACAAATATGAATTTCTATTTCTCGATTTTGTACTATCAGGTTAAACTGGGTCTATGAACACTTTTGAGTTGTATTTGTCGTTTGTACTACAAGGTTAAACTTGGTACAACTAAGAACAATTCTGAATTTGTTCAAGTTTGTTTAGGAAGATAAAAATTAAACCATTATGAAAGTAATAAGCAAATTAACCAATTTAAAACTCAACACATATCTTTAACTATAAAATAAACAACTAAGATGGATTTATTATTTTCATAATACAAAATCTTGTTTTCACATCAACCACTCCTTACAATATAAGGTAGACATTGGTATTGTTAACCTTTAATGATGCAAAAGAAACAAAATTTTAGATTTTGCACAAATGTTACTATAACAACGTTTTAACTGATAATTGAAAGTCGAAGATCATGTGTTCAACTAAACCATAATATTTTATATAAATGTTCAACTAGAAATAATTTAAAATCGCAAAAGTACAACTATTAATGATTTTTGGTTCGACTTTTAGCTTGAGTACAACTATGTGGTTTTTAACGGCGCCACGTCAGATCAATTTTTTTTTTGACGGCTCCGTCTTTTTTTTTTTTTGTTCTACCATGTTCAAGTACGTACAAATGTTGACGGTCATGGATTTGTATTTCCAAATATTTATTTCGTGTACGAATGTGGACGTCTGAATGTGGACGTATTTTGGTTTCTCATTCATTTCGTACAACTGGCTCACATTGGTTCGACTACTCGATTCTAAATATATATAACCAACAAATACTAAATAAATAACTTTATGATATGCAATTTAGACAATTAAATAAGATAAATAAATGTTCATGTCTTAGTAATTAATAAAAAAGATCAAAAAACTAGAATTACAAAATTATAATAGTAGATAATGGTTTAGTCATCAAACACCCTTTACAATACATGGAACATATAGGTAATATGTCAATGATATGAAGCAAATTAAGAACAATAGTAGATTCTTTTTCAATGATGACATAAACATGTTTAGAATCATAAAAGAAGATCAAATATCAATTGTTCAACTGTACCATTACAAGCTATGGTATGGTTCAACTAGAAAAACACGAAATTCGCAAATGTACAACTATTACCAATTTTGGTTCCACCGTTGGCGAGGGTACAACTATGTACATATACTTGAGTAAAACTATATGGTTTATGACGGTGCATGTGGGGGCCACGTGTTAAATCTGATGTCTTTTTTTTTGTGACGGCGCCGTTTTTTTTAACAGCTGTTTTTAGTTCATTTTTTGGCAAACTATTTATCTCATTTTAAAAATTAGTTGTACCTAACAATATCAGTTGTACCAATTGTGTAAGTTGTTCTTAAGAGAACCAATTGTACAAGATAATTTCGTTACTACATAAATTTAAAACTAATACATGGAGGATGAAGAAATCACTCCAACTTTTCCACTGAAAGAAACAAGGCACCATGATTACAACCACACTAATTCGTATTCTTGTTTAACCAAAAAATTTGAAGAGAAACAAGAGAAATTAGTCAAGTGGTCTACTTCACGTTACAAATCTTTCACCTTCCAGTCCAAAGGTAAATTGCACCACCAATGAGTGCTAGATCCCGGAACACCACAATTCCAACCACACCAGCTTCAGAGCAGAAATATCACATGCATCCACCAAAACTGAAACTTGAAACTTGAAACCCACTTTAATTCACAATGAGCAAAACAAATATAAAAAGATCAAAAGACTTTACCTTGTCTGCAAGACTTTACAAACAACCACCAAGATAATGTACTCAAGGAAATTTTTCACACAAGTCCAAATCATCTTCTTCTTGTTAACAGCGCCCTTCACTCCCGATAGTTTCTTCTTCACATCGGCTATCGTAATATTTTTTTCCTCTTGAACCACTTTAACTCCTCGTAGTTGCTAGGGTAGTCATGGCAATCCAATCCACTCAACAGCGCATGCTCCTTCATGGAGTACCTAATAGGTACTCCATTAACCACAAACCATAACTCTCTCATTATCAGTACAAGCTAGGTGCAGTATAAGCATCCAAAATCCTTGTGATTTACGGTTTTTCTCCACGGGCATATGGAAGATATGCTTAAACTGAGGATGACTGGAGAACCAATCCAACGCCTCAGGAATTTTCTTGATGTTCTCCACTGTTTGTTTCACGTAACACCTCGTTGATATCTTGCAACTCTTTCTATATTGCTTTGGACGAAAGTAAAACTTCTCTGGTTGCAGTGGTATATATTCATCATCAACCTGCAGGCAAGTCAAACAATGTCGTACTTAAAGTTAACATGTAGTCGAACCTACTCGAACCTAATCGAACCTACATTCAAACCATTTGCTGAATTAAAATTCTCAATCTCAGTGTACATTACCAGATACGGTGCAGAACAAGAGACATGTGCTTCTGAAGGCATAACTTCTTGTGGAGGAGCTTCTTCCTGCGGAGGTTCATCCTCATCATCCTCATCATCATCCTCATCATCCTGCATGTTCAAACAAATAAATTTAATTAACCGGTTTAACCTTATTTGAATCTTAATATACGTAGTTGTACCCAACATATCCAGTTGAACTTAGCAATGACTGTTCAAAGTAACATATTCGAACATAGTTGAACCTAGTCGAATATATTATTACCTAATATAATATCTACTCAAATATATCCATGCTCAATCTTCATTCTCCTCTCCATTATCAATCTCAAAGTTCATGTAATAAATAAACAAGATACAATACCTTATTCTCCACTTCGTGACCAGACAAATCCTCAACCGCCGCCTCTTCCTCCTCCTCTTCCTGTTTTTCTTCTTCTTCCTCTTCCTCTTTTTCCGATTCATTCTCTTCTTCTTTTTCTTCTTCCTCTGAGTTCATCATCTCCTCAGATTGCGAATTTTTTGGTTCGGGATTTGATTCTTCGTTTGAATGACTTGGAAGAACTTCTGTTTCCACCGCTTTTGTCGCCTCCATTGTTTCTCTCGCTTCCGGCGGTTCTGTCGGAGACTGGATTTTCGTCGATTCTCTTGCCTCCGTCGATTATGTCGGCTTCGGGGGTTCCGTGGATTCTATCGACTTCGAGATCGCTGCTCCTTCCGCCGCTTCTGTCGGCTCCGACGGTTCGGTCGATTGAGCCGATTCTATCTGCTCCGACAGTTCCGTTGTTTCTTTGTTGTTTCTCAACAACATCATTAGTCGATTCGAAGCTTCACTCTAGTTTCAGTTTCCGTTAGGAGATTCTCTTCGATTTCACTTTCTTCCTTCTTCCACTCTTTTCTGATTCTAAATTTTTACTTAAAAGAAAAAAAAAAACAAAAATGGTGAATTTAGGGATTTGGAAGATTAATATCCAGTGTGTTCGGGTCGGGTTTGCGGTTCTCGGGTATAACCCTGGTTGGATCGTAAATACTTCAACAATGCTTTGGTTCTCATGTCTTTTCCCTGTTTTTCGATTTAAAAAAAATTGGAAAAGAAATTCATTTTAAAAATGTGGCATCTGAGCAACCGGTTCGGTGATTTGTGGCAAATTGACAATTGATCCGAGAATATGCCATGTTTTCTCCCAAACATATTCTGGACTGGTTAAGCAATCAGAGGCAAGCATATTTGCAAAGAAATTTCTAAGATGGTCTCCAAAACACCAGGAACTTGCTGAGACAATACTGTCAATATAAATCTGATCATCTTCCAGTAATCCTCGTGCATAACAGCATTCTTTGTATGTTTTGTAAATAACACATTGATATGTCTTGATCTCATCAAAACTTCTTGGACCCTTCACTACATTAAGAAGAACACGAAGATAATATCCATCTTCGCATTTTCGTGGAACATAATTAATCCTTCCGATGCTTAATCCTCTAAGCCTTCGTTTAAACTTTCTCTCTTTGGAATCATACGTGAAATAATTAGGAATTTCAGCATAAGTCAATGTTCGTGCAAAATCATTAGACTGATTCAGCTTCATCCAAGCTATAAACTGACTTAACTGTGCTGATTTCCTATTTAAAATCGTGGTCACCTGCTCGTCTCCCTTAAAAAAAAGCATGTGTTGTCCTTCAAGATGGAAAGATAATTTCTCAACACGCGTTGAACGATAGTGTAGTGGGAATTTAAGAATCCTCCAAGCTGCCTCTGTTGGTGATACGTACCTGCCATAAAAATTGTGTTAAATGTTTTTTAAATTTTTTTTTGCCACAATATGAACAAATAACTCTTAAAATAAAGTATTTATATTTATATTACCTGCCGTCAAAGAAGTCCTTAATTTCATCTTTTTTCTTTTCTTTATCATTCTCTTCCTGATTCGCCTTGTTTCTTGGCTCAATCGTAACACACAAGTGATTTTGTCCTTTATTAATGTACTTGAACAAATACTTAATCGAACCAGACTGGTTACACCATTCCAGTTGATATGAGCTTTATAACGTACCGAGAGCTTCTTGTTATACGGCATAACGTATCTATTGTCACATTTGAAACCGTTTTTCTCCACATAGTGTTTCGTTTGCCGTCTTCTGTAAACAGGGTAACCATCTTTATCCACTGTTGTAATTTCAACATTAGCTTTTGGATAGAACTTCGAACATTTGCCATCAACCATACACGGCGAATTCTTATTAACAGCACCACATGGTCCATGAATCATGCAATCTTTTACAACTTCGAATAGCTCTGGTTCCAATTCCTGATCAGGTATCTCAACGCATATTATACCATCCATGCAGTCAGCTGTAGGGAACTTACTACTTGGATCCATAAATAGTATTATATGAGCATGAGGTAGTCCACGTTTTTGGAATTCAATGGTATACATGGCTGCAAATAAACAATTTAGTGTCAATAAATAAAATAGAGATTATGCTTACATATGCAGAATAATTTAATAGATAAGAGATTCAGTGAAAATAAGTATTACCTGATTTAGTCTTTCCAAAATGCTCGCCATCTGTTAAATCTTTCATAAGAGATTCCAACTTCATATGAAAAACGCGACATATAATTTATGGCCTGTCTTCTGGCTTTAGCTTTCTTTTTTCTATAAATCTATTAATCTCAGGCCATTTAGGATTACATGTGAAAGTGATGAATAAGTCGGGAAAGCCAAAGTGCTTACATGTAGCCATAGCATCATAGTAATGCTGACGCATATACCTCGGTCCACCAGTGAATGATGCTGGTAGAAGAAGACGTGTTCCTTGTTCCTCCAGATTTATATTTTCGTTACCCAACATCCCTTTCACAGAATCATAAGTTTCAGCTCTTAGCTTTGACTGATTGTATCTAATAAAAGATAACCTGTTTGTCTCGATCATCGTGAATGTATCTGTAACATCCGCGAACCAGAAAGTTGTGTTAGAAGTGGTATCGGACGACATTAGGGGTTCGGGAGTAGATTACATACGCTCTTTGAGGTGTGAATTGAGGATTGATTGTACAGGTTCTTGTTTGATTGTTGTACAATTGGTTTAAGGTTCAATCACTTCGAAGAAAATGTGTAAAAAGCTCTTGAATACCTAGTGTCGATCGACACCTAAGGTGTGTGTCGATCGACACCGGTTATCGTGAGCGATACCGGGTTTAGTCGATCGAATTGAAGTTGGTTTGGTTTTGTCGATGGGTGTCGACCGACACCAAGGAAGAGTGTCGATCGACACCAATTATTGGAAAATCGACCGGTTTGATTTAAGTCGGCTGGTTTTGGCTGGTTTGGGCGAGGGAAGCCCTAGTCTCGCAAATAAAAGTCTGGTGGCCGCGCAGAAAGTCACTTTTTCGTGACAGAGACTTTTCAGAGGTGATTTTGGAGTTTTGTGAAGTTTGGAGGCTTAATCTGAGGCTTTGGGTTGTTGTTCATCTTCTTTTCCTTTCTTTCAATCCTTTTCAAGGTGAGTGCGTGACTGTTGGTCCGTTAATCATTGGAGTTTGTTTGATTTCGAGTTTGTTGATGAGTTTTCGAGTTGTTCTTGAGTTATGGTTGAGTTATATTGCTGTTTGATCGATGTGGGGGTTGAATCCCACGATTTTGGTTGTTTTATGCGATTTTTGTAGCTTCTGGTGTCTGGGCGTCGAGCTGGTGTCGACCAACACTCGATGGGTGTCGATCGACACTCAGGAGGCTGGCGTCGATAGACACCATTGAGGTGTCGGTCGACACCGGTCTGGGAAGTCAGAAAACGTGGGTGTTTCCTGACATGGAGGTTTCAGTTGTTGTTTATTGTTCTTGTTGTATTGTCTAGTGTTTGACGTACTTGGCCTGTAGGCAGGATGATCCACTCACTAAGTATTTATGATAATCCTTACGCATCTCTATTCCAATGTGATGCAGGTAACATCAATGTTCTTCTGCGGAAAGAGACCGAGAGAAGAGGATGATGAGATTAGGAATTTGATTTTGGCTATCTTGTTGTGGTTGACGACGAATTCATGATTAGGGTGTTAGTTCTATTTTTAATAATGTAGCAAACCTGGTGTTTAGGTTGCTTATTCTTTATTGGTTTTATTGGTTATTGGTTATTTGTTGAACGGCTTATTTATGATTTAATATTATTGATTTCTTTCGAGAATTTCCGCATTGATTATTAGTAAAAAAAAAAAAAAAAGCTTGGTTGTTTCATTTTGGTATCAGAGCGAATACGGTTTTAGGACTGTTAGCGTTGAGTGGATTGGACTATGTGTTTAATTGATTATGTGAGTTAGTCAGTTAGTGGTCTAGTCTCATCCTCTCGGTCTTCTAGATTTCGCGGTAAGTGAATTGGATATTTGGTGTGTTGTGTTTTGTGTTTGTGTGCTGACTTTGCTCATTTTCTGTACTTGGTGGAAGTGCAGAGAGATGGATGCAGGTCGTGGTCGTGGCCGTGGTCGTGGTCGCGGTGGAGCCCTTGGGGGCCGTGGTCGTGGTCGCGGTGGGCGAGCAGCGGGTCGTGGAGGTCGGGGTGCTGGGCGTGGTTTGCCAGAGGCCGAGGTTTTAGTGGAGAGTGCAGCGCCGAGTGTGGCGACAGCGTCAGTGACTCAGTCAGTTTCGTTGGCCGGTGGGGCTAACTCTGGTGCCGGTGGTGGCGAAGGAGCAGGAGCAGTTCCCGGTGGGGGAGCGGCTTTAGCTCAGGGAGATTTGATTGTGGGGCTACTGACGCAGTTGTTGGCACGTCTTCCTCAGGCAGTTCCACAGCAGGCTCCGGTTGCACCTCTAGCGGCCGGGGCACAGGTTGGTGCCGGGGCACAGGTTGGTGCCGGTTTTGTTGAGCATCAGGAGGCTGCGGGGCAGCAGGGTGCTGCGGTTGGGTATTCGCCTTATCGTGAGATGATGAGGGAGATGCAGAGGATTGGCACGCCTGTGTTTGAGGGTGGTGCTACTCCAGAGGAGGCTGACGAGTGGCGTCAGAGGTTGGAGCGGAACTTCGATTCAGTTCATTGTCCAGAGCAGTTTCAGGTTGAGTTGGTAGTGCACTACCTTGGAGGTGATGCACATTTGTGGTGGAGGTCTGTTAGGACCCGGAGAGCGGTTTTGACTTGGGTTGATTTCGTCGAGGAGTTCAACCACAAGTTTTTCCCGTAGGAGGCTCGTGACAGGTTGCAGTTGAGGTTCTTAGACTTGACTCAGGGTGAGAGGTCTGTTCGAGAGTATGATGCAGAGTTATACAGATTGGTGGTTCACACTGGTGGTGAGCTGGTGAGTTAGCGAGCTTTGATGTCGAGGTTTCTTCAGGGGCTTCGGAGGAACATCAGGACTCAGTGCAGAGGTGGTATGTACCACACTAGAGCCGGATTAGTGGAGTTGGCAGCTTCCATTGAGGAGGATTTGCGTGAGCCGGTGAGTTCGGCAGTTGATCCAGCTGTAGTTGCTTCTGCTACCCATCCTCGGGGCCAGCAGCAGCAGCAGCAGCGTAGGGGTTTCGGTTCTGGTCATGGCAGGAGCGGCAGGCCTGCGCAGGGCCAGAAGACGAGGGCAGAGGAGATATCTGCTAGTAGCCAGAGTGCGGGTGGTTGCTTTGAATGTGGGAGCTTGGACCACAGAGTTGCCACTTGCCCCAAGAGGGCGGGATCCAGAGAGACGGCTGTGTGTTTCTATTGCAGGGAGTCGGGGCATATCAAGCCGATGTGTCCCAAGTTACAGCAGAGGTCTGTGGCAGCAGTGATTCAGCCGTTGGCTATTCAGTCAGCAGCTCAGATTGCAGCGTTGCAGTCAGTTGGAGCGCCGCGTGTGTATACTCCGGCAGAGGTGGGCCAGACCAGTCAGTCAGGCCAGATCACAGGTAAAATCTTTGACTCAGACTCGTAAATTCTTAAAGGTAGAATGTTGGTGTTGTCTGTTTCTTTTATTTTACTGTGATTGGGTTTTGGGGTTCTCAACACTTGTGGATGTGTGTAGGGACCTTGTTAGTTGGCGGTTTTGAGTCGCATGTGTTGTTTGACTCGGGAGCATCTAACTGCTTCATTACTCCGGAGAGAGCTGAGAATAGTGGTATTCAGAGTAGCGATGGCGAGGCTTCAGGCTTTGTCAAGGTGGTCGGTGGTGGTTTTCTGGCTACTTCGGGCAGAGCTAGAGCAGTTGATGTGCAGATTGCGGGGCAGTCTATGCCCGCAGATTTGGTCATCAGTCCAGTGGATCTGTATGACGTGATTTTGGGGATGGATTGGTTATCTTCTTACCGGGTTCATATGGATTGCTACAGAGGTAGAGTGGTGTTTGAGCAGGATGCAGGGAAGTTGGTTTATCAGGGAGTGAGACCGACTTCGGGGAGTATAGTGATCTCAGCTATTCAGGCAGAGTAGTTGTTAGAGCGGGGCTGCGAAGCCTATTTGGCGACGATTACTATGACAGAGTCCAGTGGTGAGGTGGTTTTGCAGGATATTCAGGTTGTCCAGGATTTTGAGGATGTATTTCGGTCGCTGAAGGGATTGCCACCTCGGTCAGATCCTTTCACGATTGAATTAGAGCCCGGGACAGCTCCGATATCGAAGACACCTTACAGGATGGCACCAGCAGAGATGGCAGAGCTGAAGAAGCAGCTAGAGGACCTTTTGAGTAAAGGGTTCATTAGACCTAGTGTTTCGCCGTGGGGAGCGCCAGTAATTTTTGTGAAGAAGAAGGATGGCAGTTTTCGGTTGTGCATTGATTACCGGGGACTTAACTGAGTCACAGTGAAGAACAGGTACCCACTTCCGAGGATTGATGAGTTGTTGGATCAGTTGAGAGGTGCTACTTGGTTCTCCAAGATTGACTTAGCATCGGGATATCACCAGATTCCAATAGATGAGACAGATGTTCGGAAGACGGCTTTCCGGACGAGGTATGGGCATTTTGAGTTTATGGTCATGCCTTCTGGTTTGACTAATGCGCCGGCAGCTTTTATGAGGTTGATGAATGACGTGTTCAGGGAGTTTCTGGATGTATTTGTCATCATTTTCATAGATGATATTTTGGTATATTCGAGGAGTCCAGAGGAGCATGCGACGCATTTGAGGCTGGTTTCGGAGAAGCTTCGAGAGCAGAAGCTGTTTGCTAAGTTAAGCAAGTGCAGCTTTTGGCAGAGGGAGATGGGTTTTCTTGGTCACATTGTTTTTGCAGAGGGAGTTTCTGTGGATCCGGCTAAGATTAAGGCCATCAGAGATTGGCCTAGATCGAGTAGTGCTACCGAGATCAGGAGTTTTCTGGGTTTAGCAGGCTACTACAGGAGGTTCGTCAAGGGGTTTGCGAGTATGTCTCAGCCGATGACGAGGTTGACTGGCAAGGATGTGCCGTTTGTGTGGTAGCATGAGTGCGAGGAGAGCTTTGAGAAGCTCAAGGAGATGTTGACTAGTACACCAGTGTTGGCGTTACCCGATCCGGGGAAGCCATATGTAGTGTACACAGATGCTTCAGGTGTGGGGTTAGGTTGTGTTTCGATGCAGGAGGGCAGAGTGATTGCCTATGCTTCGAGGCAGTTGCAGGGCAGTGAGCGTAACCGTCCTACGCATGATCTTGAGTTGGGAGCAGTGGTTTTTGCACTCAAGATTTGGAGGTCATATCTTTATGGTGGTAGAGTGCAGATCTTTACAGATCACAAGAGTCTACAGCATATCTTTACTCAGCCTTTGCTGAATGCGAGGCAGACGCGTTGGGTGGAGTTTCTGGCATACTATGACCTGGATATTGTTTATCATCCGGGCAAGGCCAATTTGGTGGCAGATGCTTTGAGTCGACGAAGGGTTGATTTAGCTAGAGAGCAGGTCGTTGAGGCTTTGGTCAGCGAGATTAGTACATTGCGTCTTTGTGCTATTTCAGAGGAGCCTTTGGGTTTGGAGGCAGCTGATCAGGCAGATTTACTCAGTAGGATCAGAGTGGCTCAGCAGAGTGATCAGAGTTTGGTTGATGCTTCGCAGGCGTCTGGTTCTGACTATCAGGTCTCATCGAATGGGACTATCTTGGTTCGTGGGCGAGTTTGTGTGCCCAAGGATGTGGAGTTGAGACAGGAGGTTTTGAGAGAGGCTCATTCAAGCAAGTTTTCGATTCATCCGGGTGCGACCAAGATGTACCGTGACCTCAAACGGTATTATCATTGGGTTGGGATGAAGAGAGATGTAGCAGATTGGGTTGCGAGGTGCAACACTTGTTCTTTGGTCAAGGCAGAGCATCATGTGCCTAGTGGTCTTTTGCAGAGTTTGCCCATTCCAGAGTGGAAGTGGGATATGATCACTATGGATTTTGTTGTGGGATTGCCTATCTCACGGACATTCGATGCTATTTGGGTCATTGTGGATCGCTTGACCAAGTCAGCACATTTCTTGGCCATCAAGAAGACAGATGGAGCGGCTGTCTTGGCTAGGAAGTTTGTGCGAGAGATTGTGAGGCTGCATGGAGTGCCAGCCAGTATTGTGTCGGATAAAGATCCGAGGTTTGCCTCAGAGTTTTGGAGGGCATTTCAGACTGAGATGGGCACCAAGGTGCATATGAGTACAGCGTATCATCCGCAGACAGATGGGCAGTCAGAGTGGACTATTCAGACTTTGGAGGATTTGCTGAGGATGTGTGTATTGGATTGGGGTGGTCATTGGGCTGATCATCTGTGTTTGGCAGAGTTTGCCTATAACAACAGTTTTCAGTCTAGTATTGGCATAGCTCCATTTGAGGCTTTGTATGGGAGGCCATGCAGGACACCGTTATGTTGGACCCAAGTGGGGGAGCGCAGCATGTTTGGAGCTACTTTTGTTCAGGAGACGACGGAGAAGATCCGTGTCTTGAGGTTGAACATGAAGGAGGCTCAGGATAGACATAGGAGTTATGCAGATAGGCGGCGACGTGAGCTTGAGTTTCAGGTGGGAGATAGAGTTTATATCAAGATGGCTATGTTGAGGGGCCCTAACAGGTCCATAGCAGAGAACAAGCTCAGTCCGCGTTTTATGGGTCCGTTCCCAGTGGTGGAGCGAGTTGGGCCAGTGGTTTATCGGTTGGAGTTGCCACCGATTATGAGCGCCTTTCACAAGGTGTTTCATGTTTCTATGTTGAGGAGGTGTTTGCATCCTTCAGAGGAGTTAGTGGCTGAGATTCCAGAGGATCTTCAGCCAGATATGACAATTCCGGCAGTTCCTGTGAGGATTCTTGAGAGGAGAGTCAAGGTTCTGCGGAACAAGAGGGTGCCATTGTTGAGAGTCTTGTGGGACTGTAGTGGCACAGAGGAGCCGACTTGGGAGCCAGAGGCAAAGATGAAGCTGAAGTTCGGAAAGTGGTTTGACAAGCAGGTCGCGGAGTGAGCTTCTTTTTCATCTTTGTGGTTCTTGTCTTTTGGCGTGTGTTTTGGTGTTGTTGTATTTTCGTTTTCGTTGTAACGATATACATTTTGGAGATTTATGAGATGGAGTGTTTCCTCATTTTCTGTGTTATTTAATGTTGTTTCGGATGTTACACGTGTTGACCAGTTGGGTCGTGAGACGGTTTCAATTTTATTGTTATACGCGTTTAAGAATTTTTCTCTAAAGGCTGCGGTCCTGAATAACTCATTACATTTTGGAGACTTTCGTTCTCTGGCAGACTTACCTGAGTGACGTTGGTTCAGTGTGAGTGGCTTATCTGAGCGTCGTGGCCTCAGTATAAGCGATGGCAGGCCCATCTGTTAGGCCGTGGCCCCAGTTTGGGTAGTTGCAGACTTGTTTGGGAGATTTGGGAGCCGTGGCCCCAATATAAGTGTTTTTGGATAATGAGTTAAGAGAGAGATGTATCGAAACGTGCGTATAACATAGGATTGAGTGTCAGTCTCAGGGATTAGTGAGGATCTCCGGTGTTGTGGCCTTGCGAGGTCGGGTTTTGTGGTATTTGAAAGACGTGTTGTGTTGGGATTCGAGGTCGAATCCAGTTTAATGGGGGAGAGTTGTAACATCCGTAACCCAAAGAAGTGAAATTTTTCTTTGGTGTCTAGCGACACCATGTACCATGTCTGGTGTCGGTCGACACCGGTCCGAAATCCAATTTCCGGTTTGATTTAAGTCGCCGGTTTTGCTTTGTTTGGGTTTGGAAACTTTATGTCGTGAAATAAAAAGGAGCAGCCGCTGATTTTTGTCGTTTAGCGAGTCAGAAAACGAAAGAGAGGAGAAGAGTGGTGTTCTTGGGCGATTTGGAGAGTTTTTGGAGCTGTGTGTTGTTGTTCTTCCTTGATTCATCTCTCTTTCCTCTTGTTCAATCCGAAATCTAGGTGAGTGCGTGACTGTAGGCCCGTAATTCTCTAGATCTCGGATGTGGTTGAATGATTGATGTGTTCTTGAGATTTTCGTGAGTTTATGTGATGATTTTCATGTTGATATGTGTGTTGAATCGTGTTCGGTTGATTATTGTGAAGTTTTGTGTGTTTATGGTGCTGTTGAATCGCACTCGGATTCACCCTGTTGAACGGGTGTCGAGCGACACCAAGCTGGTGTCGGTCAACACCAAGGTTGTGGGTGTCGATCGACTCCGAGAATCGGTTTGGGTTGGTTATCGAGTTAAAATTTAAATATAATTGAAATTAAATGGTTTAATCCGGTTTAATGGATTTAATTGATTTAAGTGGTTAATTGGTTCAGTTTAATTAATTATTTTTGGTTTAATAATTAATTTAAATTATTATTTAATTATGAGAATTATTTAATAATTATTTGGAAATGGTTTAAGTATGAGAAAATATTTATTAATTGTGGTAATTATTAAAATATTGTTAAATTGTCCAGAAATGACGTAATTGGCATGTAGGCAGAATGATCGTCTCACTAAGTATTTGTGATAATACTTACGCATCTCTATTCCAATGTGATGTAGGTAAAAGTAAAGTGTGATCGCGGAATCAAAGCCGAAGAAGAGGATGATAGGACTTTTGTGTTTTATTGAACTATCTAAGTTGTTAGATTTCTTTATTCATTTTATTTGCTTCCACTCCACTGAATATTGTTGATTTGATTATTATTTATTTATTGGTTTTAAGACTTCTGATAGTGTTGATTTAATTATAAAAAAAAAAAAAAAAGCTTGGATGTTTCAACTACCATCTAACTTCATTTTCAATGTAGAAATTTCATAACATACTCATATTTTTTATCATTTAAATATAAAAACTTTTACTTATTTTTAAAGGTTACAAAAATCATAACCAATGAAACTTTAGCAAAAATAATTAGCAATATTTTATTACAAATGATTAGCAATCTTTTCACTCCGCAGGGCGCAGATCCATATTCAACTTTTTGATAAACAATTATTTTAAATATTTTAACTTCTTAACCAAGTTAAGCTATTTCAAATATTTTAATATCTTGATACAAATATTTTTAACTTTTTTACAGTCAAATATTTATAATAATATAAATTTAATTTGGTTTAATTATATAGTTTTATTAAAAAACCATATTAAACCAAATATACTGATAAATTTGGATGCTTATCAAATTGAGCTTCCAAGTCTTATGGTTTCTTATCATTTTGGTTATTTTTATAATAGTGTTATGAAGTATGAACTATCATATATCTTCATTTATAATGTGGCACTTTGATGATATACCTGTTTTTTCATCATTTCAATAATTGATATCTGTTTTTTAAAATTCAAATTATAATTTGTGTAACAGAAAATATACATTTTTTAATATATGAGTAATGTGATAATTTATTTACTTTTATAAAATTTAGTCCAACCAAAAAATGAGAGAAAAAAATGTAATATTTAAGAAAATAATTAATTTGATATATTTGATAAGATATGAAAAGAATGTATTTTTATAACTAAATGTTGAAATATGTATAAATCATTGATATAAATTATTCTCTAATCAAATTAATGCAATAACATATAATGTAATTAGTCTAATAATCTTTATTTTAATTAATATTTATCTTAAAATGAACATAAGCAATGATTATGGAAAAGTAAATAAAAAGGCAATGGCTTGGCGGTTCCGTACCTGAAATGGAAATTGAAATTTTGGAAAAAGTCTCATTAACAACAATGAAAAGTCAAATCCTCTCAAACCCTGACGCGGAGAATTGTTACCAAATCTCAATGTAAAAGTCTCCGGCGACATATTCATCTATCTATCTATCTATCTATATGCCCACCGCCATTGATTCATTCAAAAATCGATTCAACGCTCCCTCTACTAATCAATCAGCTTCTTCCTTCCATGATCGTCACCCTCATTTGATTTGTTGTTTCTGATTTGCGTCGCAATCTTCCACTAAATTCATGGCGGGCCCTCTCTCGTAAAGACCATCCCTGTCCTTCCAGAGAGTTTGCTCGATTTTTTCGTTTCTCGAGTTTTTCTGCCCTCATTTTGTTTTATTCTTCTGGGAACTGGGGATTCTCCTTCTTCCCTCGACTTGCGATCGTCGATTTCATTGTGTGAATCCGTCGGCGGGAGAGATGAAGCTTCAGGTCCGAGTCTTAGAAGCGAGGAATCTGCCGGCAATGGATCTCAACGGCTACAGCGACCCTTACGTCAGATTGCAGCTCGGGAAACAGAGGTCACGCACCAAAGTAGTGAAGAAGAACTTGAACCCCAAATGGGCTGATGATTTCAGCTTCGGCGTCGACGATTTGAACGAAGAACTCGTCGTCTCTGTTCTCGACGAGGATAAGTACTTCAATGATGACTTCGTCGGGCAGGTTAAAGTTCCCGTTTCTCTTGTTTTCGATGCTGAGAATCAATCTCTTGGCAGTGTTTGGTATCCTCTTCTCCCAAAGAAGAAAAGTTCCAAAAAGGATTGTGGTACGCCTTTGCCTCTCCTAATTGCTTGTCTCTAGATTGGATGTCATTTGACCAAGTTTGGAATTTTCATTTTCATTTTGATCCGTCGTCTCCAGGTGAAATACTTCTGAGCATATGTTTCAGTCAGAAGAACTCGGTTCTTGATTTGAAGTCTAATGGGGATCATCATGCCTCTGCTTCGAGGAGTCTCGAGTTTGGACTTGAATCCCCTCCTGATCCCTCCACTTGTGCTTCTCCTTCTAGATCAGATGATGCTTCTTCTTCCAAGGATCTGCAGAAAACCTTTGCTGGTCGAATCGCTCAGATTTTTCAGAAGAATGCTGATGTTACAACACCTACACCGTCCATTAGTAAGAGCATTGACGCGTCTGATCCATCTGAGATCTCTAAACCAATCTTCTCTCTTGAGCTCTCTGAAGATGAGTCAACTTCTGCTTCCTTTGAGGAAGTGATGAAGGCGATGGAGTCCAAAGATCAAGGAAATGAACCTCCTAGTAACCTACCAGGTGGGATCCTTGTTGATCAGTTGTATATGATTTCTCCATCAGAGCTTAACACTCTGCTTTTCGCATCCGATTCAAGTTTCTATGCATCGTTAACTGAGTTGCAAGGGACCACGGAAGTTCAAATAGGACCATGGAAACTTGAAAATGAAGGGGAGAGCGTTAAGCGTGTTGTGAGTTACCTAAAGGCTCCAACCAAACTTATTAAGGCTGTCAAAGGCACAGAGGAGCAGTCATATCTCAAAGCGGATGGAGAGGTTTACGCTGTTTTTGCTAGTGTGACCACTCCGGATGTCCCATTCGGAGGCACCTTCAAGGTCGAAATGCTTTACTGCATCTCTCCTGGGCCTGAGCTGCCTTCCGGGGAGAAATGTTCCCGTTTGGTCATTTCGTGGAGACTGAATTTTCTTCAGAGCACCATGATGAAAGGTATGATAGAGAATGGAGCCCGGCAAGGTCTAAAAGACAGCTTCGAACAGTATGCCAACTTGTTAGCCCAAAATGTAAACCCTGTGGATTCTAAGGACATTGGGCTGAACAAGGAGCAAGTTCTCTCTTCCTTGCAAGCTGAACCCCAATCAGACTGGAAGTTGGCAGTACAATATTTTGCCAATTTCACTGTCTTCTCCACTTTCTTGATTGGTGTTTATGTATTTGTCCATATTGTGTTTGCCATACCTGGTGCAATCCAAGGACTTGAGTTTAATGGCCTTGATTTACCGGATTCAGTTGGGGAATTTGTTGTTAGTGGGGTTCTCGTTCTTCAGTGCGAAAGAGTCTTGAAACTGATTTCCCGTTTCATGCAGGCAAGAAAACAGAAAGGTAATGTCCATGAAGATGCATCGTCAACCATTCATATTCTTTCATGTGTCTTTGTGTATCTGACTAATCATTAACTGATGATTTCAATTATAGGCAGTGATCATGGCATCAAAGCTCATGGAGATGGTTGGTTGCTTACTGTTGCTCTAATTGAGGGGGTCGATCTAGCAGCTGTAGATCCAAGCGGGCATTGTGATCCGTATATCGTATTTAGTTCCAATGGGAAGACGAGAACCAGCTCCATCAAGTTCCAGAAATCTAATCCTCAATGGAATGGTAAATGGTTTCTCTATCGTTTACTTATTTCTAGTTATCTCATCCTGAAACCGACTTTTAACCCGCTTGTTGCTTCAATTCTTGATTTGTCATCGTAAACTTTTTGAGGGTTGGAATCTTGTTTGTGCAGAAATATTTGAATTCGATGCCATGGCTGATCCTCCTTCTGTACTGAATGTTGAAGTTTTTGATTTCGATGGACCTTTTGATGAGGCTGTTTCATTGGGACATGCCGAGATCAACTTTGTGAGATCTAATATATCTGATCTAGCGGATGTTTGGATTCCTCTTCAAGGGAAACTGGCTCAGGCTTGTCAATCCAAGCTGCACTTGAGGATTTTCTTGGATCATACAGGAAGTGGAGATGCTGTTAGAGACTATTTAAATAAGATGGAGAAAGAGGTGGGCAAGAAGGTATGTGGCTACTACTTCTTTTTGTCTCAGTCAACATTGAATCTGCTATTGTTGGTGTGCTTCTTATTTGGTCAATGGAAATTTCAGATTAATGTGCGGTCTCCTCAAACAAATTCTGCCTTTCAGAAGCTCTTTGGTCTTCCAAGAGAGGAATTTCTGATCAATGACTTTACATGTCACTTAAAGCGAAAAATGCCTTTGCAGGTGACCAGATCTTGATGTACATCATATTTTTGTTTTAGTATTCAACTGTATCCTCTTTTCAGCAGCTTTTTTTTAGCAATGAAGGGAGTATTACACATTTAATTTAGTTTTGTTTCTGCAGGGTCGACTTTTCCTGTCTGCAAGAATTGTTGGCTTTTATGCAAGCCTTTTTGGGAACAAAACAAAATTCTTTTTTTTGTGGGAAGATATAGAGGATATTCAAGTGCTTCCTCCGACTCTTGCTTCGATGGGGAGTCCCATTATCGTCATGACTCTCAGACCAGGTAGAGGAATGGATGCGAGGATAGGTGCAAAAACACATGATGAGGAAGGGAGGCTTAAGTTCCATTTCCACTCATTTGTGTCTTTCAATGTGGCACAAAAGTAAGTGATGAGTCTTCCTCTTTCCCTGATGGTTTATTTGTTATTTGCTTGCTCGGGCTTCCTCTATATTTTCTGTGCCTCAACCAATTGCTTAGCTCTTGA
Organism: Erythrophleum ivorense; assembly: GCA_026724425.1. NCBI lineage: Eukaryota > Viridiplantae > Streptophyta > Magnoliopsida > Fabales > Fabaceae > Erythrophleum > Erythrophleum ivorense. The sequence continues at coordinate 6,726,290 of JAIUCV010000066.1, read as the reverse complement.
AAATGCCCACTTCTTTGATGTGAATATGAATATCGGTAGTCCTGTAATATCACTCATATTGTAGACATGTTCAGACGTGGATGACTATTGACTACCTATCAAGAGTTAACACCCGTAGTTCCTGCTTTTTAGACACATGAATAACTTATCTACTATCATAAGATATAGACTTTAAGACTATTTGTGTTTATAGGACGATAATGGCTCTGTGGAAAGCAAAATCCTTGACCCCGGAGCAGAAAGTACAAGTTGTTGAAGAGGAATCAGAGCAGAAACTCCAAAGTGAAGAGAGTGGTTTGTTCTTGGGTGTTGATGACGTCCGATTTGCTGAGGTGTACTCTTTGACTCTCCCTGTTCCGGTGAGTAAATGTGCTGCTATTAAAGTTTTGGCAAGAAGAATATTTTTGAGTTGTGAAGTTGTCTAACGCATGATTCTGATAACTCTAGGTAAGTTTCTTTATGGAGTTGTTTGGTGGGGGTGAAGTGGATCGTAAGGCAATGGAGAGAGCAGGTTGCCAGAGCTATTCATGCAGCCCATGGGAGTCAGAGAAGGATGATGTGTATGAGAGGCAGACATACTACAGAGATAAGCGTATCTCACGTTATAGAGGAGAAGTAACAAGTACACAGCAAAAGTCCCTTGTACCAGATAAGAATGGTTGGCTTGTGGAAGAGGTCATGACTCTCCATGGAGTCCCACTGGGTGACTATTTCAATCTCCATCTTAGATACCAGATGGAAGAATTGGCGTCAAAACCAAAGACAACATATGTGCGGGTATACTTTGGGATTGAATGGCTAAAGAGCAGTAGACATCAGAAAAGAGTGACAAAGAACATACTGGTAAATCTACAAGATCGGCTGAAGATGATATTTGGATTCCTGGAAAAAGAATATGGCAGCAAACAAGTAACATGATATACAGAGGGCCAAAACTAGCCTGGAGGACTCGAAGCAACTCATTCCAGCTTGAAAAGGATCGGAGGCTGCTTGCTCTTTTAAAGCACACAAACAGCTAAAATGAAGCGAGAGTGGCAGTGGAAGTAAAGCTCAAACAATCTGCAAGTGTTGATTTTTCATGTCTCTGTAGTGAAAAGAGCAGAGTTTTGTGATTATGTTGATGCTCTGCCCTAAACAAAAACCTTCGAAATTGTTAAAATCATATATAGTGTGATGTTTTCCCTGGTTGATCTTTCAATGCTCTTGTGTCTCGACTCTCGAGTTTCAATTCAGGCCTAGTTTTTGCAAAAAGGTAAAAGCCTGCTAAAGGCCCATTTAGTTCACTGTCTAAAGTAAGTAAAAATGAGTGAACATTCCAGGCTTGCCATATTCGCCGGCGTTTGACGCTTACACTCTCCTCTCCTCCTCTTTGCTTAATCTCTCAATCGGCAGTAATCGTCATGTCGGAGAAAGGAGGAAAAGGGATCAAATCTTCAATCAAGTCCGCTTCCAAATATGGTTTTTTTTTTCTATTTCCAACCCTTTCCATCTGATTTCTTTTTCTTTTTAAAACCTTGTTTCTCTAGATTGTCTTAGACTCGGTTTTGGGGTTTTTGGTGGTAGGATCCGGAAAGGACGATAACTCAACCAAGTCCAAGAACACAAGGAAAGTCCATTTTGTTAATCCAGGTTCCCCTTTTTCTTTCTCCTCGCTTCATTTCAAATCATATATATATATAGTCCCCAGTCCCAGTGTGATATTTATAAAATGCTCATCTTTTTTGTTCGTGTTAGACTCATCGGATTCCAGGTTTAAGCTTGTCTCAGAATTTAATGACCCAGCTCAAGGCTCTTCTGCTAAAGGTTTCAGCTTTCTTATTTGGTTGATGTGATTGCAATCGTTTCTCTTGGCTGTTCGCATTGTGTGTCATTTGCTTAAAACTCTGACCTTTTTTTTTTTGACTAAAGGTGGGAAGGGAAGCAAGGAAAGGAAAACTTCTCAGCCCAAAGAATCTCAGCCGCCTGAGCTCAAGATTGAAAAGGGTTTGTGCATCTCAAATCCCTTTTGTGCTCTGCATTATGTTCATTCTCGTTGGTGCATGGTATATTGGTAAAAGATATGTTTTTTTTTTTTTTTTTATTGGTGTGTTGTGGTCTTTGCAGAGCTTCCGGAGAATGCAAAGTGGTTGATGGATTGTGAAGCTTTTGAAATTTTAGAAGGAGTCAAGGGACATATGGCTGTGTTATCTGAAGATCCTAGCATAAAGATTCCTGTGTAAGTAGCATTCACGAAACTGTATTCTATTTCCATGCGAGGGAAAGGTCTTTGAGTTCTCTAACGTGTAGTTTTGTTTCCAGATCCTTCGACAGAGGACTGGAGTATCTGAAGTTTGGTAGCTGCTATACGAAACCTGAGTCTGTCAGACAGATCCTTGAGTATCCTTTTTGAGCTGCCTTCATCATAGATGCCGATTGATAACACCTCTTGATAACACCTCTTACCATTTATATTCTCAGTATAATTCTATTCTGTGTTTAGAACTTAACAAGTATGATATCAGGCCTCTAAAAAAGCATGGTGTCTCTGAAGGCGAGGTAGTAAATTCTGTCAAAGAGGCTTTAATCCAGACATCAAACCCTGAGCTCCTTCTAATGGTTTGTGCTGTTATGTGCAGATGTGTATGATTGCAAATGTCTGTCCAGAAAGTATCGATGAAGTTTTTGCCTTTGTTCCATCCATGAAGGTATGCATGCTCGTTTCTTAGACTAATAATGGTATATATTTTTCAGTTTCCATCTCGAAATTCTTATGAAAAAGGCCAATCTGAGTTTGTTTTTTGCTTTGTGCATTTATCTAGGGGAGGAAAGACAAGATCAGTGAGCCATTAGAAGAGGCATTGACGAAGCTATCAAAGCTCAAAAGATCTACTTGATGGAGTCATGTTGAATGTAGATCCAAGCTGGTTAACCGTAGTAGTAAAGATGTTTTGGTTGGGTTAGGTGATTCTTTGGCATGAAATCTATCTAGATCGGTGTTGTAAATGGCTTAATGCTTGTGACGATGACATTTTCTGTAAGTTTTAACCATTTCCTTTCTCGAAACTAAGCAATCCAGTGCTGTGTAATGTTCTTAATCTTCCAAGGATAGTAACTAGTGGCATTTTCATCATGCAACAGAGTTCATTTCAACAACAGAAAGCAGATAAAAGTCTTTTTCAACAAGCGAAATGTCAGAAAACTAGAAACTGGAAAATACCAATGCAATAATAGAAAACATGTCAAATGCTGCTCCAAGAACACATCATAAAAAGACAAAACAACAAAAGCGCTAAGAATCAGGTAGTGGTGGCATGGAAAAGAGCTAGAGAGGGTAAACATGAAGGATCCGAGTGTCGCCTACTTTCTTCTCCAGAGAATGGACAAGCCCAACTATATTCACTCCCTGTCCCTCCACCACCAGCTTCTCAAGATATTCTCCTTCCTCCAACCTCACAGCTGTAACTCCTGAAAAAACGTATGTTTCTATCCATTAGGCTTGTCTTTTTCTGAGATTTTACTTTTGTGTTGTTTGGGTTCTTAAAAGTTACCGTATGTTTGAGCTGCAATCTTGAATGCTTTTGTCTTGCATCTCTCACACCTCATACGCACCGTCAGTACTATCATTTGCTGCTCACAACAGTGCTACACTCGTTAGTTAAAAGATCACAAAGTGTTGCAATTATATGATTCAAAAGGGGGAAAAAACAAAAGAAAAGAAGAGTTTTTGTACCTTTGCCATTAGAGAGAAACCTAAAGATGGTTGTTTGCTGAAAAAAGATGTGCTCTTGGAAATTTTTCAGAAACTAGCAAAGGAGTGGTTAGCTTATGAAGACGATGAAAACAACGGACATTAATGCCTACTTTAAAGAGAGGTGCAGAGTTTTCATGTGCTATTTGACTATTTTGAAACTCATCTTCCCTAAGTTTCCACTTCTAGTAAACCATCACCTTCTTACTTCTAAATGCATTTCTCTTGAAAGCCCTTGACGTCGACAATTACTCTTTTACGTCTTATGGTCCCATTTGCTTCTTCTTCTCAGTTAAAACCTGAAACTTTTTTATTGATGAAGTGAAGTGGAGGTTTTAACTACCACACACAACAAAATACAGAAAAAAAGCTGTGTTGTACAAAAAGAATTTGATGATAAATGTGACACTCTTTTCTGCTTATATTGATTTAGATTCTTCCTATATTTCCGTTGAGTCTTTGATACATATATATATTGTTATAAGATACGTCCTATTTCATTCCAGTCCATATCACTTTATTTATTAAAATAAAAACTCAGATAAAATCTCCCATTTAAAACCCCACCCCATTACGATCATATTTGTATTCTCTACTTTCTTCACAGATCCTAAGCTGTAAACTATGGCGAAAATTCTACTTGCATTCTTTATTATTGTGGCTCTGTATCATGCCCCTGTTTTTGCAGCGAGAAAAGTAGGTATCTCTTACAATGTTCCTGTCACGTATGTGAGCTTATAGACTAACAAGACTGTTTGCTTTGTTGTTTTGGTTGAAACAAAAAAAAGTCGTACATTGTTTACTTGGGATCTCACTCGCATGGCCCTGAAATCTCCCCCTCAGCCCTTACACGTGTAGCTGAATCTCATCACGAGTTTCTCGGATCCTTTTTGGGAAGGTAACATATATGATGACTTCACGTTGATCTTTTTTCTGTGCCTCATGCTTAGACTCTCAGTGTTTGTTTGATCTGATCCTCATGCATCTTACAGTCATGAGAAGGCTAGAGACGCAATTATTTACTCCTACAAGAGATACATCAACGGCTTTGCAGCCATTCTTGAAGAAGAAGAAGCCGCTGAGATTTCAAGTAATTTCAAAACTCTCTCTCTCTCTCTCTCTTTTGAGTTACTAAGAGAATCTAATTATTCCGCTGTGTTTAAATGCAGAGCATCCGAGTGTGATCTCAGTGTTTCCAGACAAAGGCAAGAAGTTGCACACAACACATTCGTGGGAATTCATGCAAATGGAGAGGAATGGTGTGATCCTTTCAAGCTCCTTGTGGTCAAAAGCAAGGTTTGGCGAAGACACAATCATCGGCAACCTGGACACTGGTTGGATTTCACTTCCTCTGCTCCCTCTTCCTTTATATATAATAATTTAACAACACTAAAGCCAACTATCTCGTGGCAACAGGTGTTTGGTCCGAATCCCAAAGCTTTAGGGCAGATGGACTTGGACCTGTTCCTTCTCGATGGAAAGGAATTTGCGAGACTGCTGAAAACGTTCGTTGCAACAGGAAGCTTATAGGGGCAAGGTACTTCAACAAAGGGTTCTTGGCTTCCTCTGGTCTTAAAAGCAACTCTTCCTTTGAGTCGGCATGTGACCATGACGGCCACGGGACTCACACGCTCTCGACCGCAGGGGGACACTTTGTCCCTGGAGCTAGCGTTCTCGGTGTAGGCCTCGGGACTGCGAAAGGAGGCTCTCCATTGTCGAGAGTAGCGTCTTACAAGGTCTGCTGGCCTCCAGTGAATGGAAATACATGCTTTGGTTCTGATGCCTTGGCTGCCTTTGATATGGCCATTCATGACGGCGTCGATGTCCTCTCCATCTCTCTTGGTGGTGATCCTGCTGATTATTTCAGCGACGGCCTTGCGATTGGCTCCTTCCACGCTGTTAAACATGGCATTACTGTGGTCTGTTCCGCCGGAAACTCTGGCCCTGCTCCTGCTTCTGTCTCGAACGTTGCCCCTTGGATACTCACAGTCGCAGCCAGCACGGTTGATCGTGAGTTCCAGTCGTTTGTACAGCTTGCAAATGGTGAACGCTTCAGGGGTTTAAGCATGTCGAAACCATTGCTGCCAGTAGGGAAAATGTACAGCCTCGTAACCGGTGCTCAGGCTAAGCTTGACAATGCATCAGCTGCAGATGCGTAAGTTGAAAACTTTGAGCATTCCTCCATGTCATTCTCTTGACTTGTACTGTAATTTGTTGTTGACATGCATGATCAGGATGCTTTGCAAAGAAGGCACATTAGATCCGAACAAGGCAGAGGGTAAGATGATGGTGTGCCTTAGAGGCAATACATCGAGAGTGGGAAAAGGGAAACAAGCAGCTCTGGCTGGTGCTGTTGCTATGATACTGTGCAATGATAAGTCATCCGGGAATGACATCACCGCGGATCCTCATTTTCTTCCTGCTACACATATCAACTTTAACCAAGGCCAAGCTCTCTTCTCTTACGTTAACTCTACTTAGTATGCCTCTCAGCCCCATATATATCCTTGTTTTCTTTATACTGGACTGCTTCATCATTTGCTTACATTGTTATATCATTTTCACAGTTTATCTCCCATGGCATCTCTTACTGCGCCCGTAGCAGCTTTAGGCATTAAACCAGCACCATACATGGCTGATTTCTCATCTCAAGGACCTAACTTTGTTACTCCGGGAATCCTCAAGGTTCTTTCTTTATCTGTCCCCTCATAAATCATTTCCCCTGTTTCTTGATACTCACTTAATAGTATTTTTTTTTTTTTTTTTTTTTTTTTTAATTATTAGCCTGACGTAACAGCTCCTGGGGTCGACATCATAGCCGCCTACACAAGAGAACAAAGTCTTAGCGGCTTGGAATCAGATCCTCGCACGACTGCTTTCATCACAGAATCTGGCACTTCCATGTCATGCCCTCATGTTGCAGGTGTTGTTGGTCTTCTCAGGACAATGCACCCTTCATGGAGTCCAGCTGCAATCAGATCTGCCATCATGACCACCGGTATATATATATATATATATATATATATATATATATATATATGCGTAATCCCATCTCTCCTATTAGTCAATCTTTGAGCTTACCTTTATTCACTCAAGATTACCTTGCACGTGCATGCAGCCAGAACACGAGACAACAGAGCAAGTCCGATGCTCAACGGATCATACGTGAAGGCAAACTCATTCAATTACGGATCGGGACATATACGACCAAACCGTGCAGGAGAACCAGGACTGGTCTATGACTTGACAGTGCACGACTACTTGGACTTTCTTTGCGCTGTTGGCTACAACCAAACAATGATTAAGCTCTTCTCGGAGAGTCCTTTGTACAAATGCCCCAAGGAAGGAAGTTTGCTTGACTTAAACTATCCATCCATCACTGTGCCTGATCTCTCTGGTTCCGTGACTGTTACCCGGAAGCTGAAGAACGTAGGATCCGCAGGCACTTATAGGGCAAGAGTCCGGGAGCCATATGGAGTGTCGGTGAGAGTTGAGCCAAGTGTGTTGGAATTTGAGAGAGTTGGTCAAGTTAAAAGCTTTAAGATGACATTGAAACCCAAATGGACTGCAAAAGGCTACATCTTTGGAGGTCTCACATGGAGTGATGGCATACATTTTGTAAGAAGTCCTATTGTTGTCTCTACCGTCTAAAGTTGATGAGAGATCCATTAACATCTCTAAGTTTTATTATTGTTCTTTTTTAATTCAGTCTTATAACATAACTAGGGGTGATCCGCGCTTCGCACGGGAATTTATATTATTTTATTGTTTTTCGGCAAATTTAATTTATTTATATGGTTTATTATTTCTATGGTATATTATTGTTTCAAAAATGTTATACACATTAACTAAATATAATTAGGGTTGGGAAAAATTTTCGTACCGTCCTGTCCCATCTCGTCCCATTTCGTTCCTTTTCATCATGTCCGTTCTTTCCCATCCCGTCAGTCCTATCTGTCCCGTCCCGTCCCGTCCAATCTCATTCTATCCTATTATGTTCATTTCTGTTTTGTCATGTCCCATCTCGTTCCTTCCGTTTCTTCCAGTTCCGTCCGTAAATATAATTAGGATAGGCAAAATTTCCGTCCAATCCCATCCCATCCCAATCCGTTTCTTTTCATCTTGTCCCGTTCTTTTCCGCCCCGTTTGTCATGTCCTGTCCGCCCTGTCCAGTCTCATCCTATCCTATTATGTTCCTTTCCGTTTGTCATGTCTTGTCCCGTCTACTAATCCCGTCCAATCCCGTCCATCCTGTCCGTCTCGTTCTGTCCAGTCCCATCCTATCCCATTTCGTTTCTTTCTGTCTTCTCCTGTCTCATCATGTTTCTCTCGTTCCTTCCCGTCCCTAAATATAATTAGGGGTAGGCAAAATTCATGTTCTGTACCATCATGTCTTTTTCGTTTTTTTACATCCTGTCGTCTCGTCACTTAATATAATAAGAAGTAGACAAAATTCCCTTTTTCTCCTATTCTGTTTTTTTTCCCTCCTGTCCGGTCTTGTTTCATTTTATTCCAAAATACTTAAAAAAACTGAGTGTCATTTCTATAATATCTTGACATCAACGTAAACTATATAATCTAACAAAATTAAAATTACTAAATAATAATTTTTTATAGATCTATACATAAGTTTTCATATTTTTCATAAATAATAATTAATTAAATGATTTTTCATATTCTTAAGACTATTATAGTAATGAATGATAATTATTATGAAAATTAAAATTGGAAAAAAAAAAAAATTAACAACTTTTCAAAGCCGAAGAGAGAGTGTCCTTCAACTTTATATATATATATATATATAGATAACTCATATTATGTAAGAGAAGAAAAAAATGTGTCGGTTAAATTGATTAGTGAGCTGTAATGTGGAAATATGGACCATGCAAGTCACTCTCCTTGATTACTAATTATATATTTGAGAGAAGCGAAGACAATTAATGATGTGTTTAATCCACTTTAATCGATAAAAAGGGGTAAAAGCGATATTTCCTTCTGCACCAGCTAGTTATTTGTTTTCACTTGTTCTCACTTCTCACTCTAAAAATTAAGAGAGAAAAGAAAAGCAATCAATCTGAGTCCGCACAGACGACGAATGATGATCTAATCTCTCTTCTTCATCTGATGCGACGATGGTGAAGCTTCGCAATCTTGTTCTTTTCTTCATTTTCCTCACCGTCGCTGCTCCCATCCTCCTCTACTCCGATCCTGCCGCCACCTTCAAGACCCCATTTTGTCAGTTCTCTCTCTCTCTCTCTCTCTCTCTCTCTCTCTCTCTCTCTCTCTCTCTCTCTTATTTCTCATTCTCCGATTTCACCGATTTGGTTTGTCTTCTTATTCCCTGTGTTTCATTCTGTAGCTAAGCGCGATTTCCTGGAGGACGTAACTTCTCTGGTCCGTATTATTCTCTCCTTTTCTTCTTCTTCTTCCTCCATTGCTGAGTTTTCGAGGTTTCCTTCTTACGGATCTTTCTTTGCTTCTTTGTTCAGACTTACAATTCCGACGAAAATCGTTTAAATCTGCTTCCCCGGGTAATTTTTTTCCCCTTGTTTTTTATACGCCTCAGATCTTTACCTCGTTTTCTTAATTTTACAATCTTGTTCAACAAATGCGTATAGGAATCTCCGGAAGTGGTTAGAGGAGTCGTTGGTGTAGTCTATTCCAAACAAAATTCGGATTCGTCTCTAAGTGAATCTTCACGAAGGCAAGGTACTGCAAATTCAATTTCTCTCGTTTCTTTCTTTTTTTTTTTCGCCTCTAATTTTTACGAGTTGGTTCACAAGATTTTCCCCTTTTATCAGAAGCGAGAGACCAATTGTCTGCTCGTGTTCTTTCGACCACCGACGATGATAAGCAGTCTCAAACTGAAGATCCCATCAAGCAAGTCACTGATGCAGCCTCAGATTTGGATAAGCCAAATGATATGCACGCTTCTGATGACAACTCCCAGAATAAAGTACGTTTGCATAGGATAGGCTACATATTTGACTTTATGCTTGCTATTGTTAATTAGGTGAACAAAACTTTTCCTTGTGGTAGAATGTCTTGCAAAATCACCAAGTTACTGTGGCTGCTAATGTAGTTTTCCTGACCACCTAATTGCCTGCTTTGGCCCTCGGTGTTGTTGTGCCGAAATGATCTCTGTGCTCTCATTAATTTGTGTATCGATCTCATCATCATGTAGGAAAGGGTGCATGTTCAGTTGACCCAGCAAACCTCTAAAAAGGTTGATGAGCAAGAGCCTAGAGCTATTGAAGCTGAGAAAAAGAGAGGATATATGTTGATGCCTGATGCTAAGGTGAAGCATCTTAAAGATCAGCTGATTAGGGCAAAGGTTTATCTTTCACTCCCAGCTGCAAAGGCTAATGCACATTTTGTGAGAGAGCTTCGACTCCGGATTAAAGAAGTTCAACGGGCACTGGGAGATGCCTCCAAGGATTCGGATCTGCCAAAGAAGTAAGTGTTCTTGGAAATGCTGTTAATGACCAGTTGAAATAAAGTTCCTTTCTGTGATTAATTTTCCTGGCATTTTCTTTAACCCAGTGTTATAGAAAAACTGAAAGCAATGGAGCAAACATTGGCCAAAGGCAAGCAGATCCAAGATGACTGTTCCACGGTGGTAAAGAAGCTACGTGCAATGCTCCACTCGGCAGAGGAGCAGCTACGGGTCCATAAGAAGCAAACCATGTTCTTGACACAATTGACTGCTAAGACGATTCCAAAGGGCCTTCACTGCCTCCCTCTACGCCTCACTACCGATTATTATGCTTTAAATTCGTCTCAACAACAATTCCCAAATCAGGAGAAACTAGAAGACAATCAGCTGTATCACTATGCTCTCTTCTCTGATAATGTTTTGGCTGCATCCGTTGTTGTTAACTCTACCATAACCAATGCCAAGGTAAGAATTAAATTCGTTCATCTGATTGAACATTTAAATATGTTTCTGTCTGTTGAACTTACGGTCTTAGTTTTTATCCGCAGCATCCCTCAAAGCATGTCTTCCACATCGTCACTGACAAACTCAACTATGCGGCAATGAGGATGTGGTTCCTGGACAACCCGCCGGGCAAAGCCACCATCCAGGTTCAGAATGTTGAAGAGTTTACATGGCTGAATTCAAGCTACAGCCCTGTTCTCAAACAGCTTAGTTCTCGATCGATGATAGACTATTACTTCAGGGCCCACCATACAAATTCAGATACGAACTTGAAGTTCCGGAATCCAAAATACTTATCCATCCTTAATCATCTTCGTTTTTACTTGCCTGAGATCTTCCCGAAGCTCAGCAAGGTGCTCTTCCTGGATGATGATATAGTTGTGCAGAAGGACCTTTCTGGTCTTTGGTCAGTTGATCTGAAGGGTAACGTCAACGGTGCTGTAGAGACTTGTGGGGAAAGCTTTCATCGCTTCGACCGTTATCTAAACTTCTCAAATCCACTCATCTCCAAGAATTTTGACCCTCGAGCTTGTGGTTGGGCATATGGGATGAATGTTTTTGATCTGGACGAATGGAAGAGACAAAACATCACAGAGGTTTATCATCGATGGCAGAATCTGGTACGCAGAAAACTGAACTCAGTTATGGTGTTTAAGTTGCTGTGTAGATGTGGGTTAGGTCGCATCTCTCTCCTTGAATGCTTGCTGATCTTTTATACACGAATTGTTTTTGAAATGCAGAATCAAGACCGAGAATTGTGGAAGCTAGGGACGCTGCCGCCTGGTCTCATCACATTTTGGAGACGAACATACCCGATAGACCGGAAATGGCACATCCTGGGTCTTGGATACAACCCGAGTGTGAACCAGAGGGATATAGAGAGGGGAGCCGTCATACACTACAACGGCAACCTCAAACCATGGCTAGAGATTGGGATTGCAAGATACCGAGGCTTCTGGTCAAAGCACGTCGACTATGAGCACGTTTATCTCAGAGAATGCAACATAAGTCCTTAGAGTTAGAGTCTCTCTATTCACGAGCATTGTAATATGTTTCAAATTTCATTTCATTTGTTTTGATGCGATCGAGAACCAAATTGTAGATGACACGGTGAAAAGACAGTCGTTCCGATATGCTCGACCAATGTAATCTTGTTGTTGAAACATATCAGCCAGAGGAATCAAAACCATACTATTCTTTTTTTATGTCCTCCAAGAACATTGTGCAGTTTGATTATAAAGAACAGCTTCAGAAGAATTCAATGTGTTGGGATAAGAAAGTAACTTTTGTTTTGTGTTTACCAAATTACAGCACAACACGACATATATCCATTGTTCATGCTTGTGGCAGCGTCTATAATTAGAGAGTTGCGATCACCTCACTAGAGGAAACTCCTAACTAATAGGGAATAAGGATAGACAACAAGTACATGTGATACACTCAACCTATAGATGCCACGTGATACACAACTTCATAGATCGTCCCCTGAAACTTTGTCCAATCGGTCTTCCGCCCCAAGCAGTGATGTAGATGGATGGTCAAAGGCGAGAACATGGTCTGACTGATGGTAAGAAGCGCTCAAGCCTGATTCTAGTATTGGATGCGCCACCACCATCTCAGGTGTATAACCAGATGCACCTAATCTAGGCTTCTTTGATGATCTCTCTTCTCCCGCGCTCTCATCTTGAGACCCAATGTTACACCCCGAGTCCGGTGTCAGAGGCTCCCGGTAAGATGAATGAGACTCGTCAACTGAAAGGCTCTTGTCTTGTCCACATTCCTTGCCAGACTTGTCTTGTAAGGGAGACTCGGATGTTGGGGCAGGGGTTCCAGGATCTGATTCGCCTGTTACTGGGCCTGAAGGTTCGCCAAGAACTCCACTGAGTCGCTGTTGCTCTTCTATTATCTTCTTCAAGTACTTCCCTTGTGCTTCTATCCGTAGCTGCAACTGTCTTTGCACCTACAAAAAAAAAAAAAAAATCAAAGAATGTCAGACACAAACCAACTGCTAAGCTAATATTTCGTTTTCCTATTTCTTTCTTTTAAGTAGCATGTTGAATCGTACTTCTAGCTGCTCGTGCAGTCGTTTCTGAACTTCCATCTGCAACTTGAGGGCTTCAGTTATCTGCATTCCCCTGTAATCGAAAAGTTACATAACATAAGCCGCTTTCTGAGACACTTAATCTGAAGCATTACAATGAAAATTTTCACGTACGATGAACCATCCAACCCAGAGAGCACGTCTCCAGATTCTTTCTTGTCAGTTTTTTTCCCTGAAAAGTTTTAAAATACCAGTTTCAGGCAAATAGGCTACTGGGAACATGAGAAGAAAAATGAAGGAAATCAGTGTCCACCTACCTTCAGAGGAAGAATCTGGCAGATACTTTGCCAGTCGATATTTCTGACAAAAAAACACATTTGTAAAAATCAGCCAAAGAAAATGGGTGATGCATGCATACACGGTACTGTTTTATCAATTCAGAATACCTGTAAGTGGCTCTTGACATGATATATAGTTAATCCTTGTACACCCATTACTCTAAGAACGCCTTTGGGTGTAGCTCCTTTAGAAATCAAAAGAAATAAATATATTCAGTCTTTTCCTCTACTGAGTTACTAAACAATTACCATACAAGGATTATCAGAAGAAGAAAAAAAGGAAAGGAAACTCACTATCAGGGCCACCAAGTTGAGCTACAGCATCAACGAAGCGTTCATGTAGCTCATGCGTCCAACGCAAACGTTGTTTGGATGCATGACTAGAATTGTTCCCTCCGTTTTCTGCTTCCATTAGGCTAAGATATGTTGTTGTTGTTGCAAGCTAGAAATGGAAATGAAAAAAAAAAAATTTAATTGCAGTAATGGCGAGAGACTTCTGAGAGAAGACAGAGATACAAAAGGATCACTTTTTGAAGATTTGAAGACTTAAAAGCGTCTCACTTGCTACCAAATGGAACTAAACCGAATTCGAATTAGTCGATTACTATGTAAAAAACAGTGAACTCACTGGCTTCAAATCAGAAATCGGAGGGAAACTTCGCCGGAAATTAAGAAGGAAAAAGAAATCTAAGAACCTGTGGGTGGATCTATACAAGAATCAGACGGCGTTCACTCCATTTCCGGAACTTGCGCTTCTTCTCCGACTATCCGACACTCCAATCTAATCTGATATAGGTTCTGTCTTTATGTGGTTGGCTACTGGATTTTACTCAGTCGTCTAATTCCGATTAATCCTGGGCGGCGATGCAGTAGAGTCCTCCACCGATTTTTCCCGTCGTCGTCCTCGCCAGACTCTTTCCACAGATCGAATTTGAGGCAGTAGGCATTGACTATTATCGAATCGTACCTGTTTTCTATGGGCTAGATCTCTCGATCTGGGCCCATTAAGGCCCAAATATTATATCAATTTTGGTGGGTCCTACTCAGCTAGAACAGCACAGCAGCGACTCAGCAGCTGCTCTCTTGTCCCGCTTTTCCTTAACCAAGCCTCGCCGAGAAATCCTCCTTCTTCCCGATAATGGCGGCCATTGATTTCGGTAAATTGATCCACCTGTCTCTGTTCTCCTCGCTTCTTCTCTCTTTCCACTTTAAAATCGGAGAATCCTCCGTCCACATCTACCCTTCCCAGCCTTTCCACGATGTCGGTAATTCATTCCTCCTCTACGGTGGCAGCGAAGGTATCTACGCCTCTTCCCGATCTTTCATCAGGTACCCTTTTTCTCTTCGCTTCTCTTCTACATTTTCGCTCTTATTGTTGTGTGTGTCTTAACTAACTAGTCTCGTACAGGTTTGAGAACATCACTCTCTGGAGGACAAACGATGCATCGTTTAAAAGTCGCTATAATGGGTTAGTCCAAGCAGTGATCTTTGAGGCCTCAGATCGTAACAACATCGGTGGTTCAGCTTACGGCGGCCAAAGATCTATTTGCTGCACTCCAGATCTGGCCAAGCTCCAAGGTTGTAAGCAAGGTGAGATCATCAGGATCCCATCTGCACATGACCCTCAATGGCCTCTCCTCTTACGTGTCCGCTTCAAAGGAAAACGTTCGTTTGCTAAGATGGAAGACACTGAGATTCTCATCAGGAAGACTGGAATCTACAATCTCTTGTTTATCTCATGTGATCCGAAACTGAAAGGCCTTCAAATGACCGGAAAGACCGTTTGGAAAAACCCAGAGGGCTATCTTCCTGGTAGGATGGCTCCGCTGATGAAGTTTTATGTGTACATGTCGTTCGCGTATTTGTTGCTCAGTGCCGTTTGGTTCGTCCAGTATTTGAGGTTCCGGAAGGATATATTGCCACTTCAGCATTGCATAACAGTGGTGATTCTTCTCGGGTTGCTTGAGATGGTGTTTTGGTACTTGGATTATGCGAATTTTAACAACACTGGGAAGAGGCCTTTGGCACTTACTACATGGGTTGTTACAGTTGGTGCTTTCAGGAAAACTGTTTCTCGCATTCTCATACTCTGTGTTTCCATGGGATTTGGGGTTGTTAAGTCCACTCTTGGTGGTCTCACTTCTAAAGTCCTCCTCGTTGGTGTTACTTACTTTGTAGCTTCGGAGATGCTTGATATAGCTGAGAATGTTGGCATAATCGACGATATATCTGGAAGGGCAAAACTTTTTCTTGTATTGCCGGACGCTTTCCTGGATGCATTTCTCATATTGTGGATATTTACCTCTCTTTCGAAAACACTAGAACAATTACAGGTATCTTTTTTGCTTTCCAAATTAGCTACTCTGTAAGCTATAAGGTTCTCAGGCAAGATACAAGACTCTGTGATCAACTTCTTTATGATCAATTCTTATGCAGATGAAGAGGACCTCAGTGAAGTTGGATATTTACCGGAAGTTCTCTAATGCTCTTGCTGTTATGGTTGTTGCCTCTGTTGCTTGGATAGTGTATGAGGTAAGCCTGATTTGATACTGATGTAGTAAACGACTGGTCACGGCGTTTTTGAAAGTATTTATTTTAGAAAATGTGGAAATCAAGCTAGAAAATGTATCGAGCTTGCCTGACGATTATGTGCCCTGCAGGTGTATTTCAAAGCAACAGATCCATTCAATGAACGATGGCAGACTGCTTGGACTATAACTGCCTTCTGGGATGTTATTGCATTCGTGTTGCTATGTATTATTTGCTATCTCTGGACCCCGTCGCAGAACTCTCAGAGGTATTTTATTGTTACACCAAGTTAAAAGGCTTTGATATCTATCCAGCATACCAACAAATAAGCTTGATTTTGCATCTTGTGCTAGTCTTGTGGAAGTCTTGGCTTCATGCTAGTGTTGGCTTCATGCTAGTGTTTCTTATGTAGTGGTCCAATTTATTATTGGTAGATGTGATGCATATGTGAAACTAATGATGATGGACAGATATGCGTATTCTGGGGAAGTGGAGGAAGAAAACGAGGAAGTTCAATCTCTGACAGGGGGGAAGCAAGATGGTGATATCAGCTTAGTTAAGCTAGAGAAGAATGGTGACTCGGACAGTGAAGAAGATGTTGAAGAAGATAAGAGGGAGTGACTAGTGAGGAGAGTAAGTAAAGGAAACGGCTCGGTATCTATGCCTTTGATCATAAGTCCACTGAAGTAGAAATAGAGTGTCTTTCAGCATCAAGTCAACTAAAACAACAAAGCCACGAACGTTTTTATACATAGATATGTAACAAAAGGAGAGTGATTATGTTTTACTGTGTGTTTGTATCTGATGAGTTATGTCCTCGTTTGTTTCCTAGTACATAAATGCTTCTGTTTCTCGCCAAAGAATCAGTTTCTCTAACTGAGTTAATGCCCCCTTGGTTATTGATCAACTTTACATAGTTGATCCATTTGAGTAAAGATTCAACTTCCGGTAAATAAATCAACTACAGCTTAACTCGCGTCTCATGCATCCCACTTTGATCTACTCGAATTTGGAATTTATTTTGGGTGACGATGTATCAGATGAGGAATAGAGATAGAGATTTGCCTCGGTATATATTATCCCTTTATTTGATTGTGGTTAAATTGGTTTATTGTGCATTATTAAGTCGTCAACACTGTCAGGACGCGGAAGCATCCCTCTCTCTCTCTCTCTCTCTCGCTCACCTTTTTTTTTCAACACCGCCATTGAAGTGACTCAAGTGAGACTGGGAAGGGAGAGAGCTTCCTGCTTTCACTTATTATGCCTCCTCCTCCTTCCAGACCTGTTCTCAACGGCAACGGCCACATCGGTCATCACGGACATCCTCCGGTTGCTCAGCCGGTTAGGCATCAGCAGCCGTATTACCGGGGCTACTCGTCGTCGTCTTCGGCGTCGCTGAAGGGATGCTGCTGCTGCCTGTTCCTACTATTCGCGTTCCTGGCGCTTCTTGTGCTGGCGGTGGTGCTGATCGTGATACTGGCGGTGAAGCCGAAGAAGCCTCAGTTCGATCTGCAGCAAGTGGCAGTGGTTAACATGGGAATCGTTCCGCAGAACAATCCCAACCCTAGCGTTCTGGATCCAACCTCGGCCTCACTCTCCTTCACCATTCGCATGCTCTTCACCGCCGGCAACCCAAACAAGGTCGGAATCAGGTACGGAGAGTCCAGCTTCACGGTCATGTACAAAGGCATGCCACTGGGGAGAGCGACGGTGGCTGGATTCTATCAGGACGCGCACAGCACGAGGAACGTGGAGACCACCATTGCCGTCGATCGAGTCAATCTTATGCAAGGTAACGCCGGCGATCTCGTCAGAGACGCTTCCTTAAACGACCGGGTCGATCTCACCATTCGCGGAGACGTTAGCGCTAAGATCCGAGTCATGAATTTCGATTCCCCCGGCGTTCAGGTTCTTCATCTTCTCCATTTCTTCTCAATTCTGTCGCACAAGATTTAGCTACTTCCTCCATCCATTGGGGATCTGGCCTAGTGGGAACACAGAGATAGAAATTACCACAAACCGTAAAAAACAAATTGCTGGTAAAAAAGAAAGATTTGTTGTTAAGTTAATAGATTCCTTACACCGACCACCACCACTAGCCCCCCCCACTCTGCTTTCCTTTTCGCCTTTGCTGCTTCTTCACTTTTGATTTTTTCTTAGGATCCACGTATGCACTAACCCAAAAAGCTAAAATATGTGAGGTGTAGATTACAACAAAATTAAAGCCATCGCCATTCTTAGACGGTTAATATAATTAAAAATATTAAATCCACTTTCAAGTATTTAAATTCCATTTTATTTTGATGTGAGCACTGAGTAGGAGGATTGTATTGATGCGAAAAGAGTGATGCATTTTGCAGGTATCGGTGAATTGTGGGATAGGCATTAGTCCTAGGAAGCAAGCTTTGATTTACAAGCAATGTGGCTTTGATGGCGTCAGCGTCTAATCAAACTGTAACATAATATTATATAATTCTACTGACCACTCCCAAACTCTTTGGAGGATAGAAGATCCAGCCAAGCTGGTAAAGAAACGGAACAGAAACCATTTGAGAATTTTTTTTGTATGTGTCCCTTGTGTGAAAGCAAAAATTGAAATAGCAGCAATGTTGTTTACCAAAGATACTAATTCGGTAACTACTTACGATGCAATATTCCTTGGCCACCACTCTTAAGGTGCATTTGTTTATGTGACCACGATTTTATAAGCGCGGCTAGTATTATTATCAGAAATATGTAACTTTTGTTTTTTTCAAAATTATTCAACCCAACAAAAACTACTAAACAAGTCGCAGTCAGTTCCTACGAATTTTACAAAATCCAAACAATATAAGTCTTCAAAGTTTTTTTTTTTTATTTTTTGCATTTTGATATTTCGAGTTTACTGAAGAGAAGAAATGGACCAGTAAGATATGCCACGTGACCATCAATAATCACCGTCGCCTACGATCAGATCTTCTACTGACGACGGTGAAACTAAAACCTCCCCAATCATCGGCGGCTCTGCTGGTGTACGGCCGAAAAAGTTGTTCATGTAAGCCTCTGGAGACGGTGACAACCACGTACTCTCTGAAACTCCAATCGATGGCGATGGCGGCCCTTCTGGTGTACTGCCGAAAAAGTTGATGTAAGCCTCTGGAGACGGTGACAACCACGCGCTCTTTGAAACTTGAATCGATGGCGATGGCGACTCTGTCGGCGAATCAACGGTGAGATTCTCGAGGTCAGGCCCAGGGAATCTGAATGGGAGAATATCGGCGAGGCCGTGGACGGCGATATGCTGGTCATAGGAACGACCAGGGAGGAGAAGTTGGACGCCGTCGAGATAAATGGAGTCGGAGGAAGAAGACTTGGTGAGAAGGAGACTGTGAGAAGGGAGGAAGGTTGGGATAGAGGAGGCGTTGGGGAGCGATCGGAGCTCGGAGAGTGTGAGGCGGAGGGGTATGGCGTGGAGGCGGAGAGTGGAGATGTACTGGGGGAGAGAAAACGTCATGTCGAGGTTAAGAAGCATGGCGTCGGTGGGGCCGAGGAGGGTAAGAGACTCGGCGGAGAGTAGATCGAAGAGTATATCGGAGGTGGTGATGGCGTTGGCGAATAGAGCGCGGCCTCTGACACGAAGGACTGATATGGCCGTTTCCAGCTCTTCCGATGGGACGGCGCCGGAAGGAAAAGGGAGCCAGAGCAAGAGAGCGACGACGAAGAAGGTCGTGAGACAAACGGACGAATTGATCGCCATTGTTGTGCAAATCAAAGAAAGGAGCCAAAAGATTAATAGTGAAAGGGAATCGAAGAAGCAAGAATGAAGAGGCAAGAAAGATGAAGCAGTCGTTGCCGGTGACGGTTACGATTAAGCAACGGAATCTGAGAGTCTGTTATGGGCTTGTTATTTATTAATTGTTATTTTTTTAACATTTTGGGCTTGAGGAATAAAAAGTTATTTGGTGCAGGCCCAAATTGTACTGCAACCGAAATGGCGAGTAGACATAGAAGAAAAGAAGACGATGAAATTGGGGGAAATCGAATCGAAAACATTTATAGGGTTCGTCGCTCGGCTATATCCATAAGGTAATGTCAATTCCTTCGACGGATCTATTTTTCATTTCGTGATAGATTGATCATTACAGATCTCTGCTTTCGTTGTTAACTTCACTTTTGGTATGCTGATCCATTTGGTTACTTCCATATAGTTGGTCTTTTAGCTTTCGAATTATCATATAAAAGCAGTTAACTAGCCCTACGTTGATAATTTCTGACAGAATCTTATCCTCTTCTCTCAGATTTTTCCTGTGATCATTTTCTTTCCAATATCGCCATGTAAGTTCGTTCTTCTGCAAGCAGTTCTCTAGATTCTGCGTTATAATCCTATTACCCTTACATGTATTTCTCACCAATTTTCATTCTTGACGTAAGTGTTTTGAATTTTTTTCTCCGTTCATGATTAGATCTCTTGTTATTTTTAACCATCGAATAAGATTTGTAATGGGTCCATGAGGAGATATGCGTATAAATATTTACAAGTATAACACATTGTTTGAGTAATACCCACTACCTCTCTCCATTGTTTTGCTTTGCATATATATATATATATTTTGGAGGGTTTTGAGAGCTGTGTGTATGTTCATGAGAGTTGAATAGTAAAATGGAAACTCGAGCTTCGTTCCTTAAGCAGCCCCTACTTTGACAAGATGGCGCTCTGTCATATGTTATAACTAGTTGGCCATTACATTAGTTGGCATCTCTAAAGTATCTTGTAATTCCGATGATGATTACAGGGCAGATGAGGAAGCTGTTGATCAGAAAAAGCACCTTGAGGAATCTTGCAAACCAAAATGTGTGAAGCCACTACTTGAATATCAGGTGAATAGGCATACAACCTGAGCTGTCATTGGTCATAAATAACCTTGTTTTGGAATATATGAGGGTGTAATGTTGCTTATATCACACGGCGTGAGATGTGGATCAACTATAAGATATTGTTGTTGTGGTTCAGGCGTGTGTCAAGAGGATCCAAGATGATGAGGCTGGCCACAAACATTGCACTGGGCAGTATTTTGATTACTGGCATTGTGTTGACAAATGTGTAAGTTGTTTGAGTTGTGTTTTTCTGTCTGTATACACCTAAACTAGAAGTTTCATTCTAAAGATGAAAACGGGTTTTGTTGATGTGCAGGTCGGGCCTAAGCTGTTCCCGATGCTAAAATGACAAGAGAGAAAGTTGGAGTCTTGAGTCTGTGTCTTGTATGTTTTTTGTTTTATATCCAAGGTTATATAAAAAAATGCAGTGAATGATGTGGTTACTGCAAACACACTGACTCCTTGTTTTTGTTTCTCTGGCAAGCTGCGATTTCTTTGTTTTGTGTCGGTTGGGAAAAAGGCTAATAAAGAAAAGTAAGAATCCAATCTATAATACTAAAGAAGATGAAGATAATCTCTCCAATCCATTTTAAATACTGGTTTAAAAAAAAAAATAAATAAAAAAATAAAGTAGAATCTATACTCCACTCCCTCTCTTCTTCAATAAATAAGATTTTTGAGAATTTTTTTTTGTTTTATTCTTAAGTGATTATCATACAAATTAATATAGAAACTAAATATATTTTTATCCTTTTAACTGTTTAAATTTTGTTGATTGTTTTTTTTTTTTATTAGTTAAATTATGTTAGAATTGATGATTTTTTTTTTTTATCATCTGGAAGTATCATACTTGGGGGTCACGAGCACCTTACAAAGAGAACAAAGAAACGAACCCACACCCGGGTCCAACCAACCAAAACAAAAGCACCTAGACAAGATCAAGATCAAGTCCTCTCTCTACACTTCAAAAGAATGAAAGATAGAGAGGAAATAGGAAAACTGCTGATCTAAAGAACACCAAAAAACGAAAGAACCGGATCAAACAGAGGGAATGAGTTTCTCACTTTCAAAAAGGTTTTTCAACCACAAAGGATATCCAACAGCAACATAAGACTGAAATCGAATTCCCTTTAGTACACTCTGAGCAATGAGAAAAGCCCCTCTATTAGCACTACGCGGTTCCAGCTCCACTTTCCAACTCCAAAAACTGGCAAGAACATCGGATAGAATGTTAGAGTTGTACCTGAACGACGGCCAAGCTTTAGGACGCTCTAACACACCAACCACCACTGATTCTTCCACCGCCACTATAACTCTCTTGACCCCATGGCTTACTAAGCTTTCTAAAGCCCAAGTGGTTCCTCGAAAGCTACAATCCAGACGACTTTCCAAATTGACAAAGGAACGTCTACTATGAAGAAGAACTGACCCGAAGTCATCTCTTAAAACCCAAGACATACCTCCCATCCTTCTTACTTTATCCCAAACACAGCTAATGTTACACTTGAGCCACGGTTTCGGCGGTGGTCTCCAACGAATGGCAATCGACGCTTCTGTCGATTTCATTCTCGTTGCCCATTCCTTATCAATTTCTTGGGCTATGAACCAAAAGTCAACCTCGCTTGCTATCTTCTCCATAGCTTCCAAAGCATTGAAAGTATCCTTCTCAAATAAAAGAGAATTCCTATTCTTCCATATCAACCAAATAATCCATGGGAATCTTCTTCTTATTGCCTCAGGGATGTCCTTGTTTCTGCCCTGCGAGAGAAGATAGAAGATATTTTCATAAATGGACTCTCCAAACCCCATAACCGGGTTTGGGAAGTCACTCATAGCCCAAATCTGTCTTGAGCGATGACAGGAAAAAATGACATGGTTTATTGTCTCTCCTTCCAAGCCACAAGCTTGACAAACGTTTTCCACTTTCATGCCTCTTTCCTTTAGCTTATCCTCAACCGCAATTGCTCCACATAGCATTTTCCATAGAAAGATTTTAATCTTTTGCTCCGTACGAAGAGCCCAAACCTGGACTTTTAGCTTATTTAGCGATGGTTTCATTGCAGCTTCTTTGAAGAGCTCAGCCTTGTTTACCCTTGACGCTAGCCAGAACCCAGACTTAACTGTATACTCCCCACTCTGATTGTGTAACCAGCTCCAATAATCAACACTCTCCGTTACTGGTTGCGACAACAGAATTCTCCTTATGTCCTCCGGGATGAACACCTCTCTCAATTTTTGCACATCCCAACTTTTGCTTTGGAAGTCAATCAGATCCTTGGCCAAAAGATCTACATCAAATAACGCATTAAGACGCCACGGAGCTCTCAACCCTTCCTCGTCGAGAAGCCATGGGTCGACCCAAACGTTAACTGTACTCCCGTTTCCTACTCTCTTTCTCAACCCTTTACACAACAGATCTCTCCCCCACAGCAGACTTTTCCAAGCGAAAGAAGGCCTAAGGCCTACTTGAGACTCCATAAAGATGTTGTCTGGGAAGTATCTACTTTTCAGCAAACTAGCAACTAGACTTTCAGGTTCTTGAAGAACTCTCCAAGCTTGTTTTGCTAACAGAGCTTGGTTAAAATCCTCAATATCCCTAAAACCCATACCTCCCAAGGCCTTGGGCAAGCACATTTTTTCCCAACTCATCCAATGGATTTTTTTTTTATTTTCGATCGAGCTCCACCAGAACTCCGCCATTACACTTCTCAGCTTTGAGCAAAGCCCCTTAGGGAGTTTAAAACACGTCATTGCATAGACTGGCATTGCTGACAATACTGATTTGAGAAGAATTTCTTTTCCTCCCGGTGATAGCGTTTTCGAAAACCAACCAGAGACTCTTTTTTGAACTCTTTCTCTCAAGTAGTCCAAAAGATCGATCTTTGAACCACTAAAACATGCTGGTAGCCCTAGATATGAACCTGCTCCACCTTCATTAGAAATACCCATAGCAATTTGGATCCGATTCCTTTGCTCTGCACCTAACCCCGATCCAAAAGTGATTGAAGATTTACTCGGATTTATCATCTGACCAGTAACTTCACCGTAGATCTTCAATATACCTTTCAGAGCGTGAGCTTGGTGATCATTCGCTTGACACAAGAACAAGCTATCGTCTGCGAACAAAAGATGATGGATAGCTGGACCCCCTTCATTAAACCTTATTCCGTTCAACAATCCCAACCTTTCAGCTCTATTGAGGAGATGTGTTAGTCCCTCAGTGCATAACACAAATAGAAACAGAGATAAAGGATCACCCTGCCTTAACCCTCTCTGAGGTCTGATCTTCCCATGCGGAGTGTCGTTAATGAGGACCGAAAAGGATACTGACGAAATGCAGAACATTACCCATTCAACCCAGACCTGATGGAACCCCAACGCTTGCATCAGAGCTCTAAGGTAACTCCATTCAACCCTGTCATAAGCTTTGGACATGTCTGATTTTAGAGCCATGAACTCCTTTGAAATAACCGGGTGAGTCCTTAGACCATGAATCAATTCATGAGCTATAATGATATTATCTGATATTAACCTCTCAGAAACGAAAGCAAATTGGTTAACAGAGACAAGCTGATTGAGAAGAGGCTGTAACCTTTTAACAAGTATTCTGGAAACAACCTTATACAACACCGAACACAGACTTATCGGTCTAAAGTCTGTCATCTTTGAAGCGTTAGTAACTTTGGGCAGTAAGCAAATGTAAGTATGATTCCATTCCCTTGGAAACGAACCCGAAACAAAGAAATCTTTAATCTCCAAAGTTACTTGCTCTCCAATGATACTCCAAAAATGTTGGAAAAAGGCACCAGTCATTCCATCTGGCCCAGGAGCACTTGAGGGTTTTATCGAGAAGACGGCTTCTTTGATATCAGCATCCGAGACTATGCTTATCAACCTATCATTCATTTCAGATGATACTCTCGGCAAGAAATCAGCAAACCACTCAGCAAAATCTGTTGTATTGCCCGCTGTGAATAAGGTATTAAAATAGCCTACAGCCACCAATCCTTTGGCCTCATCCTCATTGTGAAGAATTCCATGTTCATCTAGCAAGTCATCCAATCTTCTGTTGTTTCTTTCACATTTTACCGCATCATGGAAGAATTTAGAGTTGTGATCGCCTTCTCTTAACCATTTCTGCCTGCTTTTTTGCTTCCAAAAAATTTCATCTTCTTTGTAAGCACTCACAAGTTGTCTCTTTAGATACCTGAGTCTTTGAGTGTTTCGAAACAACGATGAATGCTCTTGTTCCAAAGTCTGTTCTAGCTGGTTAAGACGTTCCTTTGCATTCATGTTCTTCTTCTTTTTCCATTTGCTTAGAGCTTTCCTACAAACTCTTATCTTATCACTCACCGACAACGGTTGAACTGAAAAGCTTGATGTCCAAGCTGCTGCAACAACCTCCTTCACCTTCGGTCTAAACAGGAACCGCTTGTCAAATCTAAACTGACCTCTGAAAGAGTGATTGACAGCTTGCAAGCGGACTAATACTGGACGGTGATCAGAACCTCTCTTATCCAAAAACGATTGATTTGAATTAGGAAACATCCTGCACCATTCTGAGTTCCCAAAACATCTATCCAATCTGCTCTGGATCCACAACTTGCCTCGCATACCTCCCCAAGTAAACCTGTTTCCATGACTTGCAAGTTCAGCCATCCCACAATCCGTCAACATATTCACAAACGGTTGGAATGACTGAAAACTTCTAGTAGGACCACCAAGTTTCTCACCATTATGTATAATTTCATTGAAGTCTCCCACCATACACCAACTCTCTTTCCTTGAAACTCCACTGCGAGAGATGAAGTCCCACACCTCCAGTCGATTCCTCTTATCAGGAGCTCCGTAGACACACGAAACAAAGAAGGACAAAGCCCCAAACTGTACATGAAAATCCAACAAGTTTTTATTCATCACCAAAAGCTCAATATTTACACCATGCTTACATAACAAAGCCAAACCCCCAGAACTTCCAACCGGCTCAACCGTGTAAACTCTTTTGTAACCTAACCATTCTTGCAAATCTACTAGCACATCTCTACAATTCATAGTTTCCATCAAGAACATAACCTCCGGAAAATGTTTTTTACGCAACTCCCGAAGGCGCGGAATCACCAAGTCTTGAGGCCGCCCCACTCCTTGACAATTCCAAGCTAGTATGCTCATTAAAGCTCCGGCGATCCCTCACATGGGATCACCTTCTGGTTTTTGCTCCTTGAGACTTGAGTTCTTGTTTCTGACTGTGACAGCAACTTCCTCTTTGGCCCTATCACTCCTTTTCCATGTCGCTTGAATTCTGAACTTGGCCCAATTGAGACATCTTTTGACTGATTGAGTTTTCTTAGCCGCTTAACTTGTCTCTTTCTCGATTTTCCTCGCACAACTCTAGCCCCGGATGGACCAGCCTCAGATAGACCAGCACCATATTCCGTAGAGCCAGAAGCTGGAAGAAGTTCACCTTTGAAAGCCCTTGAGAACTCCAGTTTTGCTCTCAGGTCGTCAAACTCTAACCTTTTCACCATTGAGTTTTCCGGTTGCCTAGCTTTAACCATTAAATTTTCATCGTTGACCTTCTCCTTGACTGAAGACGATGTTTCAAAGTCAAATACTCTGCCCTTTCCTTTATCCATTACCGTAGTGATTAGCGGTCTCTCTTCCAATCTCAGAATTGTCTTCTGAGCTCCTGGATCCCTCTCAACTTCCGCTATAGTGGATTTGACTCTCTCTTGTTTGACCGCTAAATCATCTCCATTATTTGCTAACTAATACCTTCTCATCTCCTCCAACACTGACGGGTCAATTTTAAAGCGCCCAGTGTTTGTATTGATACCAACTTGCTCTTCTTTCAGTACCCCATACAATGGATCTGATTTCTTCAGGACAGGATTCGCTTCTTTTAGCTCAGCTTGAACTTTTGTCCTCCTAGCTGAAGCTTGATCTTGCCTTGCTTTAACAAGAAGAGGACAAACCTCATTAGCATGATTCAGACGCTGACAATTATGGCAACGCATCTGAATTTTTTCAAAGAAAAACTCCACCATGACCTCCTCTCCCGAGGGCAACACAATGAGTTTCGTTTTACGTAACGGATGAGCAACGTTAAACCGCACTTTAACTCTGACATATGGTTGACTCTGCGTCTTTGAATCATCAAAAGCTATCTCTGTAACCACACCTAGAACTTCTCCGATATCCAGAAAAGTTTGAGAACGATAATGGTTTACTGGGAGATTTCGAAGCTGTACCCACAAAGGTACGAATTGGAGAAAATCTGGAGGCTCCTTCTCTACCCATCTTTCCAAAGCGAACGCCCAGAAATTGAAAGAGTGAACACCTCTGTCCAGAATATCCACCAGCTCAGCTTCAGTCTTGAAGAAAAACTGAAACCGCTCTTTATTCAGAGCCACTCCTCTGATTTTCCCTGGTTTCAGCCACTTCCTAGGCATCTCCACGATTAGATGTGCCACCTTCTGAAAATCTGGATTAAGAACCCTTCCAATCAAACTCAGAACATTACTCTCCCGAGAACTATACTCTGGTCTATTGGGGATGACCAGAGGCTTATCTTCCTCCCCTATTGACATCGCCATCATCGCACGGTCCATCGCTGCCGACAACGAGAAGCAACTACAAAACCAGCCAGAAGCGGAAACAAATAAACGAGAACTGAGACCAAACACCACAACCCAGAACACTCTTCAAGCTTGAGAACTCCACCAACAACCAGACAGGGATTTCCACCGAACTAAAAAACAAGTAACAGCTTGCTGAAACCCTAGAACAAACGATCAAAGAACCACTCTTCAAGCTTCAAAACTTCAACAATGAAGCTAACGAAAGACCTGAATCAGCAAACTTCAGCCCAAAAGATCAGAAACGAACTCAAGAACCGTAGATCTGATATCAACAGTAACCAAAGAGATGAAGAAAACACGAAGGAATGAGGATAAGATATTTCCACAAGCCACTAGAACCACACAATGCCCTTATCTGAGTAAAAGTGAAACACTCTACTTCAATAAGAGAGACTTAAGCCCATAAAAGGGAAACCACAACGGCCTGCCAAAGCAACTCCATTACAGGATTTTGCTTCCCCAATTCGAGAAAGATCGGTAAATAAAATGTGTTAGAATTGATGATAAAACATGTTTTATTTTATAAAATAAAAAGTTTAATAGTTTTTTAATATATGTGCATATAGGGGTGTCAAAATGGGTAATCCAACCCATCCAACCCATTATCCAAATGGGTTGAGAGTTAATGGGTCATAGATTAATCCAATCCAATTAGTAAATGGATTAGGTTGATCCATGACCCATCTAATTATAAGGTTTAATTGGTTAAATGGTTAACCCATGATCCATAAACAATAAACATAAATAATTTTCTAATAATTTTATCAAAATACATTTTAGGCTGGAAAATTTGTGAAAACACGTTTTGGGAGGGAAAATTTGCCAAAACACGATTTTGGACGAAAAATTTATGAAAACGCGTTTTGGCCGGGAAATTTTATCAAAACACGTTTTAGGCGGGAAAATTTGTCAAAACGCGATTTTGGACGGAAAATTTGTGAATACGCGATTTCGGACAGATAATTTGTGAAACGCGTTTTGGGCTGGAAAATATCAAAACGCGTTTTAGGCGGGAAAAATTTGTCAAAACGCCATTTTGGACGGAAAATTTGTCAAAACACGATTTTGGCGGGAAAATTTGTCAAAACGCGTTTTGGTGGGAAAATATCAAAACGCGTTTTAGGCGGGAAAATTTTTCAAAACGCCATTTTGGAAGGAAAATTTGCCAAAAACACGATTTTGGCGGGAAAATTTGTCAAAACGCGTTTTGGCGGGAAAATATCAAAACGCGTTTTAGGCGGGAAAATTTGTCAAAACGCCATTTTGGACGGAAAATTTGTCAAAACACGTTTTGGCGGGAAAATATCAAAACGTGTTTTAGGCGGGAAAATTTGTCAAAACGCCGTTTTGGACGGAAAATTTGTCAAAACACGATTTTGGCGGGAAAATTTGTCAAAACACGTTTTGGCGGGAAAATGTCAAAACGCGTTTTAGGCGGGAAAATTTGTCAAAACGCCATTTTGGACGGAAAATTTGTCAAAACACGATTTTGGGTGAAAAAATTGTGAAAACGCATTTTGGAAGGAAATTTTTTATCAAAACTTGATTTTGGACGGAAATTTTGTGAAAACGCGATTTCGGACGGAAATTTTGTGAAAACGCGATTTCGGACGGAAAATTTGTGAAACGCGTTTTGGGCGGGAAAATTTGTCAAAACGCGTTTTGGGCGGAAAAATAGTGAAATCGTAAGTTTTGGTGAAAAATTGTGAAACCCGCATTTGTTGCGATTTTTTTTGTGAAAATTATATATTTGGGGAAAAAACTAAATTTCATATTTTGTTGGGTATAATTTTGAAAAAAAAAAAAAATTGGGACGGGGTAATTTGCAAAATCATGTTTTTTGTAGACAAAAAGTGAAATTATAATTGTGGAATGACTAATTTGAAAAATAAATTAATGTATGATGAGAAGGTGATAGTTAACCATTTCATCCATCAATCCATTTCAATTTGACCCATTTAATCCACAACCTATTTGATCCACAATCCATTTGATCCATTAATCCATTGGAACCAAAAAATTTGATCCATTAGAGTTAATGGGTTGGTTGGGTTTGGTCAACCCATAAATTTCAACCCATTTTGACACCCCTATGAATATGTCTAAAACCTCACTTAGGGGGGGTTATTGGGAGATGGTTTTCAAAGAATTTTTAAAATTTTAAGAATCCGTTGTTATTGGTTTATGAATTCTGATAATCTTACTAAAATCCATTGTTATTGGTTTGATGATTTTTAAATTCCATACAGAATCCATTGTTATTCAAAAAGTTTGTGTTTTAATGATTTCATGAATCCATTAAAATCCTTGTTATTGGGAGATGGATTTTAAACAAATTAACTCATGAAACAAAACTTTCAAAATACTATCAATAACCCTTAGATTTTCAAAATCCCTTAGAATAAAATATTTTGATTGATTTCCTAAATTTACATACTCTTTTCAAATCTAACAAAAACTCATTATAAATTTAACAATTCTCTTGACTTTCAAAATCTTTCAAATCCACATAAATTCATCTCCCAATAACCACCCCCCCCCCCCCCCCCCCCCCCCCCCCCCTTAGAGTATGTACATTAGTATTTTTATTCAACATCATATTTTCTATTTTTTAAGACTCATATTTTCACTTTCTTTCTCCCACTTAATAATTCAACATCTATTCAAAATTTTAACTTTACAACGAACAGTTTGATTTAATAAAATTTTAACCTTAACTCACCATTTAAAATTTTAAATAAATTGTCTTTAAATATTATAGAGAAAAAGCTTATTATTTTTTGTAGCCAAATTAAATAAAACAATTTTGTTATGGGTAAATATGGGGATGCCCATTAGCCCATTAGATCCACTTCTCTATTTGTGTTTTCTAACTTGAAACTCTATGTTGTACTCCTATATATAGGATCTATCATTAATGAATATGAACAACAAATTCCTCTCATCTCTTATTCTCTCTTTTCTATAACACGTTATCAGCACGAGTCTCTACCTCTTAGCTTTTCTAGGTAATCAAAAGTTCTAATAGTTCTTTTAGTTTGAATTCACAAGATTCAATGAGTAATTCATATAACTTTGTTGATATGTGTTTTTCATATAAATCCATTTTATCAATATTACTTATTGATAATACTTTGGATTCATCAAACAATATGGTTTATATATATATATATATATATTTTTTTATTTATATTTCTCAGAAGGATTTATAATTTATTCATTTCTATTTATATATCTGAAACAACCAAGCTTTTTTTTTTTTATAAACGATTATAATAAATTATCAATGCGGAAATTCTCAAAAGAAATCAATAATATTAAATCATAATAAACCGTTCAACAAATAACCAATAACCAATGAAAACAAATAAAGAATAAGCAACCTAAACACCAGGTTTGCTACATTATTAAAAATAAGACTAACACCCTAAAATGACGAAATCCTTGTCAACCACAACAAAATAGTCAATATCAAATTCCTAATCTCATCATCCTCTTCTCTCGGTCTCTTTCCGCGGAAAAACATTACTGTTACCTGCATTACATTGGAATAGAGATGCGTAAGTATTATCATAAATACTTAGTGAGTGGATCATCCTGCCTACAGGCCAAGTACGTCAAACACTAGACAATACATCAACAATAATCAACAACAAGAACAATGCTCAACAATAACATCAACTCCCTGTCAGGAAACACCCACGTTTCCTGACACCCAGGTCGGTGTCGACCGACATCTCTATGGTGTCGATCGACGCCAGCCTCCTGATCGACACTCATCGAGTGTCGGTCGACACCAGCTCGACGCCCAGACACCAGAAGCTACGAAAATCGCATAAACACATAGAAGTCGTGGGATTCAACCCCCACATCGATCAACCAACAATATAACTCAACCATACTCAAGAACAACTCGAAAAACTCAACAACAAACTCGAAATCAAACAATCTCCAATGAATAACGGACCTACAGTCACGCACTCACCTTGAAACGGATTGAAAGGAAGGAAAGGAGATGAAACAACGAAGAACAGCAACATATTCAACCCAGAAACTCAGATTTCTCTCCCAAAATCGCCTCCCTCTTGCTCTAAAAGTGAAAAACTCGAAAAATCACTTTTACCACGCGGCTACAGCTTTTAAATCGCGGAATAGGGTTTCCCTCGCCTAAACCGGACAAAACCAGCCGACTTGAATCGAACCGGTCGATTTTCCAATAACCGGTGTCGATCGACACCCTTCCTTGGTGTCGGTCGACACCCATCGACCAAACCAACTCAAACCACAAATCAAACGCGCAATCGACTTAAACCGGAATCGAACCTGATAACCGGTATCGATCGACACCCGAAGGGTGTCGATCGATACTAGTCGTTCAGAAGGATTTAACACACTTTCTTCGCGATGCTTGAATCTTAAACCGACTGCACAACAATCAAACAAGAACATGTACAGCCAATCCTCAATTCACACCTCTAAGAGCATGTGCCAACTACTCCCGAACCCCTAGCATCGTCCAACACCACTTCCAAAACAACTTTCTGGTTCACGGATGTTACAATTCTCCCCCACTAAACTGGATTCGTCCTCGAATCCCAACACAAACGTCTCTCCAAGACCTCAAAAACTCACATTTTCAGTCCTATGTTATACGCATGTTTCAAGATATTATTACTCTCAATACCGTAACTCACCGTCACGATATCTATGCTGCAACCCACCGTCACAACATCTATATTGCGGCCCACCGCCACAATATCTATACTGCGGCCCACTGCCACAGTATCCAAACCGTGACCCACCGTCACGAAAACAACTCATATCGAGGTAGCGACCCCCAATATAAGTCTGCCGGACACCCACCGAGGTGCTGAAGATGGCCCCTTTTCATTTTGATTATTGGATGCTATCGGTGGTTCGTTGGCAGCCGGTTATGGACCCACAGTCCTTCGGAAATCATGTTTTGGGTCCATGTGTTGGGAGTCCCACTTCAGTATTGCGCTATCCCTACCTTTGAAAGCATTGGTGACGCTCTCGGTGAAGCCAAAGGAGTGGATCTCCATGGTGGAAGAGTTTAGGTTCTCATGAATGCGTTTCAGCTTTTGGTGTTTGAAACTACGGTTGGTTTTGACAATGGAGGTGAGGAAACAACGATATTGTTGCGATATGAACGTCTCTATGGATTCTGCAAAGAGTGCCATAGTATGTGCCATGCTTCTGAGCAGTGTCCTTTGCTGCTGGCTCAACGGGAAGAAAAAGAAAGGGTGGAAAGGGCAGAAAAAGAGAGGCAGAGATGCAGAGAGGAAAAGCCGGATATGAGTATGATGAGCTACAAAGGAGTTGTGATTAATGGGGTGAAGGAAGGTGATGACAGCAGGCGCTATCATGGGATCCCAGCAGACTACAAGGGCAAAGGCAAAGGGAAGATGGTGGAGACACGAGAAGACCGAGGCTACAAGCCAGCTGATTTTCGTGGCAATGAGGGTATGGAATTAGAGACCTTGATGGTGGAACCTGCTGAGGCTGTTACAGGGTCCGTGACGGAATCAATGCCAGAAACGGTCATGGTGCAGATGAGAGATGAAGAGAACACGGGGCCATGACTTGATGAACAAACTCTGAAAGGTGAGAGTCAAACAATGAATAATGATATTGACTCCGTCCAGGGAAGTGATGCGAGCACCGGAGTGGTGGTGGCAAATGATAAGGACAATGAGGAGCTGAAAGGAATGGAGCTGGAGGAAAACAAAGACATGATGTTATTTGGTGATGATGATGGGGAGGAGCTACATGAGGCTGACGAGGATCTTGGGTCATATGATCAACCTCTGGCGAATGCGGAACTCCCAGCAGAGAAACCATGTGGCGCCCGTAAACCGACTGTAAAAAAGAAGGGGTTTCGTCCAGCAGTTGGTTTGGGTGGAGGGATGTAACATCCGTGAACCAGAAAGTTGTTTTGGGAGTGGTGTTGGACGATGCTAGGGGTTCAGGAGTAGTTGGCACATGCTCTTAGAGGTGTGAATTGAGGATTGGCTGTACATGTTCTTGTTTGATTGTTGTGCAGTCGGTTTAAGATTCAAGCATCGCGAAGAAAGTGTGTTAAATCCTTCTGAACGACTAGTATCGATCGACATCGGTTATCAGGGTCGATTCCGGGTTAAGTCGATTGCGCGTTTGATTTGTGGTTTAAGTTGGTTTGGTCGATGGGTGTCGACCGACACCAAGGAAGGGTGTCGATCGACACCGGTTATTGGAAAATCGACCGGTTTGATTCAAGTCGGCTGGTTTTGTCCGGTTTAGGCGAGGGAAACCCTATTCCGCGATTTAAAAGCCTTGTGGCCGCGAGAGAGGCTCAGTTTTCGAGGCAGGTGTTTTTGAGAGAAGGAGGTGATTTCCAGAGAGTTTTTGGAGTTTGGAGGCTTGTTCTGTTGCTGTTCTTCGTTGTTTCATCTCTTTTCCTTCCTTTCAATCCGTTTCAAGGTGAGTGCGTGACTGTAGGTCCGTTAATCATTAGAGTTTGTTTGATTTTTGAGTCTATTGATGAGTTTTTCGAGTTGTTCTTGAGTATGGTTGAGTTATATTGTTGTTTGATCGATGTGGGGGTTGAATCCCACGATTTCTATGCGATTTTCGTAGCTTCTGGTGTCTGGGCGTCGAGCTGGTGTCGACCGACACTCGATGAGTGTCGATCGACACTCAGGAGGCTGGCGTCGATCGACACCATAGAGGTGTCGGTCGACACCGACCTGGGTGTCAGGAAATGTGGGTGTTTCCTGACAGGGAGTTATTATTGTTGAGCATTGTTCTTGTTGTTGATTATTGTGATGTATTGTCTAGTGTTTGACGTACTTGGCCTGTAGGCAGGATGATCCACTCACTAAGTATTTATGATAATACTTACGCATCTCTATTCCAATGTGATGCAGGTAACAGCAATGTTCTTCCGCGGAAAGAGACCGAGAGAAGAGGATGATGAGATTAGGAATTTGATTTTGGCTCTCTTGTTGTGGTGGACAAGGAATTCATGATTAGGGTGTTAGTCTTATTTTAATAATGTAGCAAACCTGGTGTTTAGGTTGCTTATTCTTTATTGGTTTTCATTGGTTATTGGTTATTTGTTGAACGGTTTATTATGATTTAATATTATTGGTTTATTCCGAGAATTTCCGCATTGATAATTTATTATAATCGTTTATAAAAAAAAAAAAAAGCTTGGTTGTTTCAAGGGACACTCAGGAGAATGGCTCAAGCAGCCAAGACACCAAGGAAGAAACAGGCTTTGAAGGAGCCAAAGATAAAGAAGGATGATGGTTCGCCGAAGGGACCAAATCATGACAAAAAAATATTTTAAATGAGGGTTTTAAGTTGGAATGTTCAAGGTTTGGGTAATAAGTTTACAATAAGCTATCTCAGGGAGATTTGAGAGAAATTTAGGCCTGAGATTTTATTTCTTTCAGAAACAAAGCAATGTTTTGATTTTATTTAGCAATTTCAATTTCAATTTCATTTTGGTTATGACAAATTATTCACGGTGGAGCCATGTGGTGCAAGTGGCGGTTTAGCCTTATTATATAATAATACTTTTGATGTTAACATCTTGTATTCAAATAATAGGTTAATCGATATAAGTACCAAGTTTGAGGGGAAACAAATATGTATGTCTTTTGTTTATGGAGATCCGATACCAAAGTTTCGCAATGATGTATGGGAACGGATAACACGGACAGGAACAACGAGAACGGAACCATGGTTTTTAATTGGAGACTTTAATGAAATTACCGGAAATCATGAAAAACAAGGGGGCGCTCTGCGTCAAGCATCTACTTTTATGTCATTTAATTTCATGATAAATGACTGCGGTTTGGTTGACTTTCCAACGCGGGGAAATAAGTTATCATGGCGAGGTCGGAGAAGAGGGAAAATAGTCAGATGTCGACTAGATCGAGCCCTGGCTACAGAAGATTGGCATGACTTGTTTCCATTTTCAAGTGTTGAGTATTTAGCAATGGTGGGTTCAGATCATAGGCCAATAGTGGCGACATTGGATACGAAAATAACGAAACGACGCAGAAATTTTCGGTTTGAAAAAAGATGGATTGGCATAGAAGGGCTAATGGAATCTATTGATAAAGGCTGGAGGTATGACAGTGTAGCGACAAATTCGGCTATTCCGAGTATTGTTGAACGTATACATAATGTACGCCATGAAATCTCAAATTGGCGAAAAGAAAATAAACCATATGGGAAAGATCGGATCATGGAGCTACAACAGGCTCTGGAGGCGGTCCAAAATGATGATAATCGTACACAAGAGGAGCTTGCAGAAATTACTATAAAGCTAAAGCAGGCCTATCGAGATGAGGAAGATTATTGGAAACAAAAAAGTAGGAATCTCTGGTTGAAGGATGGAGATCTGAACACAAAATTTTATCATGCTACCACGAAGCAAAGACGAGCTATCAATCGGATCGTGGGGCTACATAATCAGGCAAATGTATGGGTTGATGGGGAGAAAGAAGTAGAGAAAGTGGCGGTAGGGTATTTTACAGATTTATTTACCTCGACCAAACCAGATGGCTTTGAAACAGTTTTGGCAAATATAACAGGAAAAGTGTCGGCTAGTGATAATGAAATGTTAGTGAAGCCAGTCACGGAGCATGAAGTGCGAGAGGCCTTGTTTATGATGCACCCAGAGAAAGCACCGGGACCCGATGGAATGACGGCTCTGTTTTTCCAACGGTCATGGCAGATAATAAAGGAGGATATTGTAAAATTGATTAATGATTTCTTCAACACTGGTGTCTTTGATGAACGTTTGAATATGACAAATATTTGTCTCATCCCGAAAACGGAGAGACCCACTCACATGACACAACTCAGACCCATTAGTTTGTGTAATGTGGGATATAAGATAATCTCAAAAATTTTATGTCAACGACTCAAAGTCTTGCTTCCACGGTTAATTTCGGAGACTCAGTCGGCATTTGTCTCGGGACGACTAATATCGGATAACATCTTGATTGGACAGGAAATGTTCCACGGGTTGCGTACAAATAATTCTTGTAAACACAAGTACATGGCGGTAAAGACGAATATGAGCAAGGCATATGATATAGTTGAATGGGATTTTATTGAACACCTATTAAGGAAACTGGGATTTGCAGAACGGTGGATCGCCTGGATTATGTGGTGCCTTAAATCTGTTAAATATAAGGTACTCATAAATGGTCACCCAAAATGACACATAATACCCCATAGGGGACTCAGACAAGGAGATCCCTTATCACCCTATCTTTTTATATTATGTACGGAAATTCTCATTAAGAACCTACAGAAAGCAGAAGAGATGAAGCAGCTTACAGGTTTAAAAGTGGCTCGTGCGAGCCTAGCGGTATCCCACTTATTCTTTGCGGATGATAGTTTGTTTTTCTGTAAAGCTACAAGGGAGGAAAGTGAGGTTTTATTGAGTTTGCTCAGGCAATATAAGAGATCGTCGGGACAACAAATAAATTTTGATAAATCATCAATACAATTTGGCCACAAGGTGGAGGCGGGATTACGGACTGAAATCCACCAAGTCTTAGGTATCAAGAATATTGGAGGAATGGGCAACTATTTAGGAATTCCTGAAAGTTTGGGGGGCCAAAAACAAAAATTTTCAACTTTCTTGTGGAACGCCAAAATCAACGAATTAATGGATGGACCTCTAACTTATTATCTAGAGGCGGCAAAGAAATTCTCATTAAATCAGGCGGTTAGGGAGTGGCGGTCGCGGGTGTGACGCCTTGCCTTGATGGTCTTCTGTTGAGCATAGTATCGATGTATTTGGAAAGTGGGTGTCTCGGGGGTTTCGATGAAGTATTCCTCCGGTGGTGGTGAGAATGTGACAACGCCGGAGCTGTGAGGAGGGAGGTCGTCACAAGGTAGCTGCACAAGTGCGGTCTTAGAGGATCCGATGGGGCACACGTAGCAAAACCGGGTTGGGTGTTTGGTCCAGCGGTTAAGGAAGCGAATCTGTTGAAGGGCTTGGAGGTTTAGAGGGGCGGTTTCTTTACTGGGCTTGTACCTAGAGATGTGATATATCCATATTTTACATGTTTTTACTATGGTTTTTAATATCTTTTATAACATAAATAATAAGGTTTTTGTGTCCAAGAGGTAGTTTTCTTGTATATTGTGGTTTTGAGGTACCAACAGGTCAAAATGGCAAAAAGGAGGCAAAATGGAGCAAAAGAACTTCAAACAATGATCCATACAAGTTTCCAAGTCAAGAGCTTCAATAAAATTCCAAAAGTCCAAATTCCGCATTCGGACAGAATCAAAGCATCCGAAAGATGACCGCGGCAAAGGGGCTTTCCGACGTCCAAATCATGAGATCTTTATATGGAAAGATAGATAAATGAGTCATGCGTCGCGGCAAAGTGGAATTGGGCCATTTGGAGTAGGTGTGCGGCCTAGGATCGTTTTCTCCCAAGACATGTCCGTCTGGCGAGTAAGTGAAGCCCATGGAGCTTGGATAAGCGAAATGGACCGGGGTCACTGCAGGCCAAGCCTGTACTTCATCAAGACTCAAGCCCACACCATTCCACGCGATCAGAAGCTGGCGTCCGCGCCTCACTCAAGACTTGGTGAGAAAGTTCAAGCGAGGAGAAGAAATGGAAAGTTTCCTCTTCTCTTTTGCGCCTTAACTCAGCCGACCTAGACTCCTCCTCACCTATATATACTTGCTTTTAGCCTCTTGTATCAATCATCCTACAATTCCTTGAATCTCTTAATAAATTTCGGAGCCACTTAGGTGGTCTCCTCTCTTCCCTTTTCTTTTCTTCCCATTGTAAATATTTACATGTTTCTTTAAGTTTTGCATACATCTACGAGTAGAGGTTTCTCTCCATGAAGGAGCCACGGTTTGATCTCTATCACTCCGCCTCTTTTCAGTGGAATCATGAGACTCCTTCTATCTCTTAGATATATTGTTGAATTATGGATCCTTCAATGAGGACATAACATAATTGCCTTCGCTATTCGGTTGTTAAATAAAGGGGAAACCTTGTGGTTCTCCATCTTTATTTAAACCTAATGCTTGTTGCTTGAGATGATCAACTAGCGACTTCATCTAAGGTTGATATACTCTCCAAAAGCTTGTTATATCTCCGGATCTAATATTTGATGGGCAAATCGTTTTAGGCTATGAAAGTAGACCTAAGAAGTTTTGTGAACAATCATTACCTAACCGTAATGCATGTCTCACTCTACAATGACCATGCGAAAGCTGAGCCCATTGGTTTAAGAGACATAGGGGATTGGAGCCACCACTACAAGAAAACAGGCTCATTGCGAAGGAACTTTGCAATGGTAAATTTCCGTCTCAAATTTGCGACGGATTTGCGACGGTTTTGCGACGGAATAAGAAGCCATCGCAAATCCGTCGCAAGTTTGCGATGGCAATTTTTCCGTCGCAAATTTGCGACGGTCTTGCGATGGAATTGCGATGGAAACTGAAGTCATCGCAATTCTATCGCAAGTTTGCGACGATTTTGCGATGGAAACCTAAAAATTAAACAGTCCATCGCAATTCCGTCGCAAAATTGCGATGAATTCGCAATTCCCTCGCAAAATTGCTACGGAATTGCGATGGAAACCTAAAAATTAAACATTCCATCGCAATTCTGTCGCAAAATATGTTGGATAGTTGTAGAGAAGATGGGGATTTATATCCGAGAGTGAGAGATAACCCACTGAGGTGTATTAGGTATGACGTTGATAACGGAGGATACGATGCGCTTATCGTATCCTCCGTTATCAACGTCATGCCTAATACACCTCAGTGGGTTATCTCTCACTCTTGGATATAAATCCCCATCTTCTCTACAACTATCCAACAACATCATATAGCGACGATCCATTTTGGAATCCCAACCATCATTACCATTAGTAGCACAATAAATCGGTTACATGTTGGAGAGAATATCAGTTTGCTCAGCATTATCCATCGCAATATATCCTCCAATAGATTTATATATATACCCCAAGACGATTCACCATCATCCCTTTTATCCCCTGTTGATCCTCCCTGGAAATTGGATAATTAGGAAGAGATCAACGTACCGTAATCCTTCTTAATTATCTCATGTCCAGAGAGAATCAACATGGTGTAAAAAGGATGATGGTGGATTTACTTAGGGTAAAAAAGAAAATCCACCGTAGGGTAAAAAAGATGATTGTACATCCAGCTTCGTAACTCATAAATTCTGTAACTCATTTTTTGGTGTTTTTTTTTTCTTCTCTCTTCTTTTCTTCTTTTTCTCTTCTCTTTGTATTGGTGTGAATTGTGACGTGAGTTCGTCGGGTATTTATAGAATCAGAAATTTGTTTGCGATGGATTTGCGACGGATTTGCGACGGAACAATTCCATCAAAATCAGTTAGGTGAACTTCGAATAACTCGTGCGTACCTAACCACTTTCCGTCGCAAATCCGTCGCAATTTGCGACCGAATTGCGACGGAATAAACTTTTTCATCGCAATTCCATCGCAATTTTGCGACGGAATTGCAAGGGAATGGGGCATTTCCGTCGCAATTCCGTCGCATTGTGCGATGGATTTGCGATGTAAAATGGTTGGCCGACATGCGACCCGTTAGGTGCGAACGTGTTAAACAAGTTCACCTAACCTATTGCGATGGAATTGCGATGGAAATGCCCCATTCCGTCGCAATTCGGTCGCAAATTGCGACGGATTTGCGACGGAAAGTAGTTGGCCGACATGCGACCCGTTAGGTGCGAACGTGTTAAATAAGTTCACCTACCCTATTGCGATGGAATATTTCCGTCGCAAATCCATCGCAAATGGGTAGCAATTTCGTCGCAAATTCTTCTGTGTCGCAAATCCATCGCAAACCCGTCGCACACTTCCATCGCAAATCCATCGCAATTCCATCGCAATTCCATCGCAAAAGAATTTTGATTTCTATAAATAGCCAACCTGATTTCATTCATTTTCACGAACAAAGAACACGAAGAAAGAAAAAAAAAATTTAAACATGATATATCCATATTTTACATGTTTTTTACCTTGGTTTTCTTTATATTTTCTTACTTAATAATAATGATTTTGTATCCAAGAGGTAGTTTTCTTGTATATTGTGGTTTTGGGAAGCAAACAGGTCAAAATGGCAAAAAGAAGGCAAAAGAGCTTCAAACGATGATCCATGCAAGTTCCCAAGTCAAGAGCTTCCACAAAACCCAAGTTAGCCGGTTTCCGCATTCGGACAGAATCAAAGCATCCGAAAGATGACTGCGGCAAAGGGTCTTTCCTACGTCCAAATCATGAGATCTTTATATTGAAAGATAGATAAATGAGTAATGCGTCGCCACGAAGTGGAATTGGGCTATTTGGAGCAGAAATGCGGCCTAGGATCTTTTTCTCCCAAGACATGTCCGTCTGGCGAGTAAGTGAAGCCCATGGAGCTTGGATGAACGAAATGGACTGGGATCACTGCGGGCCAAGCCTAAACCTCATCATGACTCAAGCCCACATCTCTACACGCGAAAAGAAGCTGGCAGCCGCGCCTCACTCAAGACTTGGAGAGCAAGTTCACGCGGGGAGAAGAAATGGAAAGTTTCCTTTTCTCCTTTGCGCATTAACTCAGCCGACCTAGCCTCCTCTCACCTATATATACTTGCTTTTAGCCTCTTGTATCGACATCACGAATCAATATACACAACTCTCTTCTTCTTTCAGTTAATAAACCGGAGCCACTTAGGTGGTCTCCTTGTTCTTTCTCTTCTTTTGCATTTTGTACATACTCGCATGTTTTAGCTTCTAGTCTAGGGTTTGGAGGTTTCTCTCTAGGGGAGAGCGGCGGCTTGATTCCTATCACTTCGCCTTCTTTCCCTAGGACTATGAGATCCTCTCTATTCCCTTAGACTCATTATTGAATCATGGATCTTTCAAAGAAGACATGACATGATAAGCCATCAAGAATCGGTTGTTAAAGAAAGGGAAACCTTATGGTTCACCATCTTTATTCATACCTAAAGCTTGTTGCTAGAGTAGCTAACTAGCGACTTGATCCAAGGTTGATATACTCTCCAAAAGCTTGTTATATCTTCGGTCCTAATATTTGATGGGCAAATCGTCTTAGGCTATGAAAGTAGACCTAAGGAGTTTTGTGAACAATCACTACTCGATTTTATTGCATGTTTCACTCTTCAATGACCATGTGAAAGCTGAGTCCATTGGTTTAAGAAACATAGGTGGTCGGAGCCACGAAAGTGGGATGACCACATCTTAGTGTTTTGAGTTCATAGAAATCGGATTTAACAACTTTTCAATTGATCTGGCTTGTGTCTTTTTGCGGATTATTCTTTGTTCAATAATGGTGTTTGTATAGTTTGCATTTGTTATTTTCCTTTATTGCATGTTATTTTCAATTTGCGGAGACTTCATCCCCATGCCAATCCCACCAAATTTCCACCATCCGCTCTTTACCGAGACTAGCCGAGAAGAACATCATCACTATCATCAAAACCGATCACCGGTTTATCAAGGCCGACCTCACCAGCCACCTCATCGTCACCACCGTCCACGCCCCGACCTTCCCACATAACAAGAGCACGCGCTTAATCGGCGGAGAGATGACAATCTCAAGGCCATGATAGAAGACTTCATGGAAATCCAAAGAAAGTCTAGCCAAAGTCTTGAGACAAGGTTAGAGTTTCTAAAGCATGACCTTGATAGAAAGTTCGGAAACCTCTCTGACCAAGTGGAGAGAGTCGAAACAAGGTGTTTTGAAGTGGAAGGAGAGATAAAGGAACAAGCCGCAACCCTCGGAGGCAACACCAAGGCAATCCGAGACTTGAACATGAATTCAAAGGAGATGGATAACCATCTTGATGAGAAGATGACCGGCCTAGAAGATGACCTCAATGGTACAACCCTAAGCCTCAACTCAATCTCACTTGTGGCTCACCAAGCCAAGAAGAGAGCGTCGGAGGTTAACCAAAGAGAGAAGGAGCTTTACTCAACCATGGTGATGTTGGTGGAAGGGCAAGAACAATTCAAGGAATCAATCAATGACTTGAAGTGTCTTGTGGAAGAGAGATACAAAGAGCTACATGAGAGGACCACGCTATGGCAAGATACAACCGGAGGAGCATCCAAAGTAGTCAAAGACCTCACCAAACGCTTGGAGGATATGGAAGAAAGAGACCGAGCTTCAAAAGGCACAAAAGCGGCTAACTCAAAGCCTAACAATGCTTTGGTTGCTTTTGGTGCCAAAGAGACCAATCCAAGAGTAGTATGGGATGAGGATGAAAGGAGACAAGGCAAGCGGACAGCGAGGATAAGAGGAAGAAAGTTGCCGGAAGGAACACCACTCTCTCCAAGATCTTCACTACCACCCGTCCCTAAGGAGAAAAGGAAAGCGAGCTCATCAAATGATTACACCATTGATGACTTCAATTTTATGGCAAAAAGGTTCCCTAGCAATATGCCCTTTGATGTCGCTTGCAACAAGAGCCCTTA
Source organism: Erythrophleum ivorense (assembly GCA_026724425.1). Taxonomy (NCBI): domain Eukaryota; kingdom Viridiplantae; phylum Streptophyta; class Magnoliopsida; order Fabales; family Fabaceae; genus Erythrophleum; species Erythrophleum ivorense. Next base: position 6,683,699 of record JAIUCV010000066.1, on the reverse strand, counting down.
CCTTCAAGACTTTGTATGGACTCACGATTGGAGCTTAGCCAAGGTGGAGAAGATGTATAATGAAGCAAGGGAGGAAATGCCTGCGCCAAGGACACTACACAAGCTTCCTGACCCAGGTTACTTCCTTATACATTGCTCTATCAACGGAAAATTCTTTGATGATGCATTGTGTGATTCCGGTTCAAGCGTGAACCTCATGCCGGCTGTGATAGCAAGAAGTTTGGGATTGATCGAGACAATGGAGCGGACCAACATGGGCATAAAACTTGCCAACAACTCTTCATTTAAACCACTTGGCAAGGTAAGAGATGTTCAACTCTCCTTTGAAGATTGCATCATCCCGGCCGATTTCTATATTGTCACTATGGAGGATCCGGAAGACCAAGCCCTTCTACTTGGGCGATCCTTCTTAGCAACAGCCGGGGCAATTATGGACTGGCCAAACAGGAGAATCTCACTAGCCAATGTTGACAAGGATACCTATTATGTTGCTGCACCTCCCGGTTTCTCATCCAAAAGATTTCGGTACACAAGTGGAGGAGAAAGCTGATCACAACAAGGTTACTTGATCAAAGAAGTGTTACAAGACAAGATGCACTTGGAGCCATCCAGTACTAGGAGCTTGCTACAGCCTCCACACTTGCCTAACACCTAAGGAACACAAGGAGTCGAGCTACAAGACTTTAAACTAGCGCTTATGGGAGGCAACCCATGTTTCTTTTCTCTTTTTTTTCTTTTCACTTTTATTTTGATTTTATTATTAACTTGAATTTTTTTGGGAATTTTATAAAATCCACGAAAACACAAAAAAAAAAACATGTTTTATGATTAAGTGCCAAAGAAGACCATCAAAGGAGTTTTGCATGAGCCGGTCAAATCCCACCCACTCATCCCGCCCTTATTCCGGGAGACCAACATTGCGGTCACCCTATTGGAATCCTAGAGGAGGATCACAGAGATCAATCGGTGGAAGAAATTCGCAACACGGTCAAGTCCAATGGAAGATATCAAGTCCGGTAGCATTTTCCCGGCCAAACGGGTAACACGAAGGACCCAATCGACCCATCTCACAAACGGCTCAACCAAAGTCCACCAAACTTCACAGGCGACCAGATAACACCATGTTGGTTGGCAAATCCAAAAGATAGGACGGAGAAATCTTGACGGATAAGGAGATACGCACGAATACAACATCCGGTCGATGGCGGGCACCCGAAGGCCGACAAAACCCAACATCACGGCATGGAGACACCATCACCTGGAAACGGCTTCTTGAAGCTTCATTATCAGCTTTCCACAAGAAAACCCACGACCGGACGAGCCAAATTCAAGAATGGTCAAAAATCTCTTCCCGGAGCCATCTAGACCATGTTGTGAAGGAAATCTCAAACCACTCGTCCGTTTGCCCTCAAACTTCTCCAGTGGTCATAAAATATAAGGTTGGTCGACAGATTTTCAAGCCCGGTCGAGGAATTCATCATCGTTTGGGCTGTGGTCTATTGCACCCTCTCCGGATCGTCCGGATGGCCACCAAATGATGAATATCCCAAACCGCTCGTTTGTTTGCCCTGAAACTCCACCACGGCTCCTAAAATATATGATTGGTCGGTGGAATTTCAAGATCGGTCTGAGAATTGTTCACGGTTCAGGCTGCGGTCATCTACATCACCTTCCGGCCAGCCGATGAATCCACCCGCCGACGAATTCTCACATCCGCTCGTTCGTTTGACCTCACACTTCACCAGCGGCTCTAAAACATCATATTGGACGGTAAATTTTCAATCCCGTTCATAAAATTCTTAACGGTTTGTCATGTGGTCCACAACCTTCATTTTTGGCCGACACACGGGCATCACACGACCACACTGCACACCGGACGGAATCACACCCTCAGATTGAAAACTCACCGACCAAATACATCTAAAGAATGAATTGATGTTGTCATATCACACTTGGAGTCGCTCAATAAAGCAAACCGCTCTTCATGACCTATGGTCGCACTTTGGTAACAAAATCCGAAACACTTTCCCAACAACTTCAATTTTCTTTTTCACCCCTCTTAATTGGATTTGCTTCCACCGGGACAGTGCAAGTTAAGTCTGGGGGGATTACTAACACGTTTGTTCTTTTTGATTTTTCTTTTCATTTTTCCCTTTTTCCTTTGAGTCGTTTTATTGAGTCAAAATTTTGTCCGAGAATTATGACCTTTTCTTTGAAACTAACCATGTTACACTAACGTTTAAGTGACCATTGAAACAGTATTTGGCAACACACTCACTCAATGTACACTTTGAGCGGATCAGTTTACCAAAAATGGCCACATTTCCAAAAAGCCAATGGAGGATCCACCTTTGACTCCGCACCTTAATGAACTTAACCTTCTCAGCTAGGGGCTTGGTTTTACAAAGGGTACGACTCCTCATCCTCACCAAATAGTGAAAGTCTACGTGAGTTCGGTTTCCCCTCTCTCTCCCCTTCAATTTAAGAAAAAGCACCAAGGTCCAAGTAACCGGGGATTAGGTGGCAACCACCATCAATACTCGCGTATATGGAAAACCTTTTGATCCAAGTAACCGGGGATTAGGTGGCTACAACCATCAACTCGCGTCTATGGAAGATCCATCAAAAACCTCCACAAAGAGGAGAAGAAGTCGAATAAAAAAAATACCTTGCTACCCTAAAAAAGGGATCAATCGACTTAAGGAGTGAGAAGAGAGAGAGGTGAAACAAGGGCCAAGACAAGTGTTTAAACACAAGAGGATGAGAAAGAGATCATAAACCCTTTGATCGATATCCCCTAGTTGAGACCGCACCTTTAAAAATTGAAGGAGTCAAAGGAGGTGAGCCCGGATGGTCATATGGAGTGTGGGTTACTTTGGGATGACTGCTAAACTCAATGTAAGTACTTATGTTCCTCATCATAAGCCAAAACCGTTTTTCATGTGGATCACTAAAACATAAGTGGCTCCGGTTTATTAACTGAAAGAAGAAGAGAGTTGTGTCTATTGATTCGTGATGTCGATACAAGAGGATAAAAGCAAGTATATATAGGTGAGGGGAGGCTAGGTCGGCTGAGTTAATGCGCAAAGGAGAAAAGGAAACTTTCCATTTCTTCTCCCCGCGTGAACTTGCTCTCCAAGTCTTGAGTGAGGCGCGGCTGCCAGCTTCTTTTCGCGTGTAGAGACATGGGCTTGAGTCATGATGAGGTTTAGGCTTGGCCCGCAGTGATCCCAGTCCATTTCGTTCATCCAAGCTCCATGGGCTTCACTTACTCGCCAGACGGACATGTCTTGGGAGAAAAAGATCCTACGCCACATTTCTGCTCCAAATAGCCCAATTCCACTTCGTGGCGACGCATGACTCATTTATCTATCTTTCCATATAAAGATCTCATGATTTGGACGTAGGAAAGACCCTTTGCCGCAGTCATCTTTCGGATGCTTTGATTCTGTCCGAAAGCTGATATATCAGCGACAGGTTTGCGATGGATCCACGTTAGCTGATATATCCATATTTTACATGTTTTTTACCTTGGTTTTCTTTATATTTTCTTACTTAATAATAATGATTTTGTATCCAAGAGGTAGTTTTCTTGTATATTGTGGTTTTGGGAAGCAAACAGGTCAAAATGGCAAAAAGAAGGCAAAAGAGCTTCAAACGATGATCCATGCAAGTTCCCAAGTCAAGAGCTTCAACAAAACCCAAGTTAGCCGGTTTCCGCATTCGGACAGAATCAAAGCATCCGAAAGATGACCGCTGCAAAGGGTCTTTCCTACGTCCAAATCATGAGATATTTATATGGAAAGATAGATAAATGAGTCATGCGTCGCCACGAAGTGGAATTGGGCTATTTGGAGCAGAAATGCGGCCTAGGATCTTTTTCTCCCAAGACATGTCCGTCTGGCGAGTAAGTGAAGCCCATGGAGCTTGGATGAACGAAATGGACTGGGATCACTGCGGGCCAAGCCTAAACCTCATAATGACTCAAGCCCACGTCTCTACACGCAAAAAGAAGCAGGCATCCGCGCCTCACTCAAGACTTGGAGAGCAAGTTCACGCGGGGAGAAGAAATGGAAAGTTTCCTTTTCTCCTTTGCGCATTAACTCAGCGGACCTAGCCTCCCCTCACCTATATATACTTGCTTTTAGCCTCTTGTATCGACATCACAAATCAATAGACACAACTCTCTTCTTCTTTCAGTTAATAAACCGGAGCCACTTAGGTGGTCTCCTTGTTCTTTCTCTTCTTTTGCATTTTGTACATACTCGCATGTTTTAGCTTCTAGTCTAGGGTTTGGAGGTTTCTCTCTAGGGGAGAGCGGCGGCTTGATTCCTATCACTTCGCCTTCTTTCCCTAGGACTATGAGATCCTCTCTATTCCCTTAGACTCATTATTGAATCATGGATCTTTCAAAGAAGACATGACATGATAAGCCATCAAGAATCGGTTGTTAAAGAAAGGGAAACCTTATGGTTCACCATCTTTATTCATACCTAAAGCTTGTTGCTAGAGTAGCTAACTAGCGACTTGATCCAAGGTTGATATACTCTCCAAAAGCTTGGTATATCTCCGGTCCTAATATTTGATGGGCAAATCGTCTTAGGCTATGAAAGTAGACCTAAGGAGTTTTGTGAACAATCACTACTCGATTTTATTGCATGTTTCACTCTTCAATGACCATGTGTAAGCTGAGTCCATTGGTTTAAGAAACATAGGTGGTCGGAGCCACGAAAGTGGGATGACCACATCTTAGTGTTTTGAATTCATAGAAATCGGATTTAACAACTTTTCAATTGATTTGGCTTGTGTCTTTTTGCGGATTATTCTTTGTTCAATAATGGTGTTTGTATAGTTTGCATTTGTTATTTTCCTTTATAAAACAAAAACACAAAATCCCTTGCATATTATTGATTTAGCTTAACCAAATCTTTACAAATGTGTATTGTGTAATTCGCATTCTCTTGTGGATCGACCCCTAAGTACTACAACAACATGTTGTGCACTTGCAACCATGTTAGCTTAGGGTTTTTATTACTTGCATATATACCACACCCTTGTTTGGCACGCATCAAAACACTAAAAATGAGTTACGGAATATATGAGTTACGGAGCTGGATGTACAATCCTAGGGATCCATGGACCGGCGAAGTGACGAGAGAGTTTGTTGAAGGATTACATGGATTCTTTAACCAAGCACGAAACCAACCACAGGCGCTCCAAACTGGTAAAATATTTTGTCCCTGTGAGAAATGTAAGAACAAAAAATATATAGATGTTGATACTGTGAAAACACATGTATTTAATAGAGGATTTGTACCAAACTATTATGTGTGGTACTATCATGGGGAAAATCATTATAATACTACTCACTATGAAGCTGGAAATAGTGTTTCGGGCCAAAGGGTTGAAGAACATAATTATAACGCTAGCTATGATTATGGTCAACCTGATATATTGGAAATGATATTGGGTATCAGCAAGGGAATAGGTTTCATGATATGGTTACAGATGCATTTCATGAAACTACACCTGTTCCTGCTGATAATCCGGCGGAAGCAATTTTGGAAGAACCCAACATTGAAGCACAAAAGTTTTATGATATGTTAGATGCTGCAAATCAACCACTTTACGATGGGTGTAGAGAGGGAATTTCTAGATTGTCACTAGCAGCTAGGATGATGACAATTTAAAGTGAAGATAACAGCAGCGAAAGTAACATGGATAAGTGGGCTGCACTATTTCAAGAGTATTTACCGGAAGATAATCTTTCTGCTGGTAATTACTATGAAATACAGAAGTTGGTTGCGGGTCTTGGGTTGCCTTATGAAATGATTGATGTATGCATTGACAATTGCATGATTTTCTGGAAAGATGATGATAAGCTGCAGGAATGTCGATTTTGTGGGAAGCCGAGATACAAACCCACTACAGGAAGGAGGCGGGTCCCTTGCCAACGTATGTGGTACTTGCCAATCACTGAAAGATTGAAACGGTTATACCAATCGGAAACGACGTCAGCGTCAATGAGATGGCACGGAGAACATTCCTCACATGATGGAGAGATAACACATCCCTCAGATGCAAAGGCGTGGAAACACTTTCAGACGGTACATTCAAACTTTGCTCATGAGTCCAGGAATGTTTATCTAGGATTATGCACAGACGGATTTAGTCCATTTGGTATGTCAGGGAGACAATATTCGCTATGGCCCGTCATACTGACGCCATACTATCTTCCGCCGACAATGTGCATGCAGCGAGAATTTTTGTTCTTAACTATTTTAGTGCCAGGTCCTAAGCATCCGAAGCGATCCCTAGATATATTTCTGCAACCTTTGATTGACGAGTTGAAACAACTGTGGTATTCTGGAGTCTGCACATTTGATTACTCGCAGCAACAAAACTTCATCATGCGCGCCGTATTATTGTGGACGATTAGCGACTTTCCAGCGTATGGAATGTTGTCAGGGTGGACTACGCACAGAAGACTATCGTGTCCACACTGTTTGGGTAGGACAGAAGCATTTCAGCTGAGGCGTGGAAGAAAACCTTGTTGGTTTGATTGTCACCGTCGTTTTCTTCCTATCAATCACAGGTACAGAAAGAACAGGGTTCTATTTACGAAGAATAAAGTTGTCCGCGGTCCCCCTCCGGATTATCTTACGGGACAGGATTTACTTGATCAGATCGATCATTACGGTGGTGAGGAGACATGCATACGTGGGGGCAATTGGCATTGTACTGCAAACATACCTGACGGATATGGACAAGCACACAATTGGCACAAAAAAAGTATATTCTGGGAACACCCATATTGGAAGGATCACCTTTTGCGACATAATCTTGACGTTATGCATATCCAAAAGAATTTTTTTGATAACATCATGCATACCATTTTGAATGTCCAAGGGAGAAGTAAAGACAATATGAAATCGAGGCTTGACTTAGCAGAAATCGAGGCTTGACTTAGCAGAATTGACAAATAAAAAATGACAACCTTAAAACTAAAATTAATGGACAATTAATTTACACACTTTTCTATTATTATATTTCCCTAACATAAAATATATTATTTACCAAAATGCCTAAAATATATTTCACAAAATAAAATAATGAAAACATCAACTAAGAAATTTAATAGATATTAGATGATTTGTAAAATTTAAAAAACATTTTTCACATAACTTGAAAATTCAAAATATATAAAGATAACTACAAATAAGATAAAAATTAACATGTTAGAAATAATAAATGAAACAACATAGATTTTCTAAGAATTACAAATTAATAAGGATATAAAATTAAAAGTTTATTTGTAACTGTATATAAAAAAAATTAAAAAGGTTTATAATAGAAATAAAAAAAAAATCATTTTTCAATGAAAAATACACATGACAATTAAGTTGCTAGATTGAGAATCAATATGCTACAATGTATTATATGTGAACGAAGAAAAATTGAAAGTAGGTGGGAAACGATAAAGAGCATGGCTCAAAAGATGAATGAGGCGGTGGTTAAGTGTGGTTAAAAGGCGGACATGACTCGAGATGATGTTAATAATAAAAAAGGTCGATAATGATTAGAGGAAGTTATAAGTTCACTAAACAACCGTTTTTTTGTTCTAAAAATATAATAAATATTCATGCAAATACTAACAAATCATAGAAATAGTTGTCAAATATTTGGAATATTTAGAACTAAAACCTTTAAAATAAACACAACGGCAGAAAATTTTAAGTATTATACAGTACAACAAAGAAAACAATAGAAACATATTTTTAAATATATATACATGATGATTATTCGGAAAAAAACATCGCGCTTGCGCGGGGGTATAATCTATAGTTTTGTAAATTAAGGGCCGAATATTTTACTTATTAAGATAGGGCCGCAAGCACCTGCTTGCTTTGCTTGCTCCCAAGGCCGGTTCTTTGTAGTCATACCCTTGAGTATGATTGAAACTGCAACAATAGGATCAATAGAAGAAGGAACACGGACCACTTTATATGCTAGAAGGATTTGTTCCTCTGCATAAGCACCCATTGGATTTCCAGCATAAGCAACGAGATCATCGATCTTTCTTCCTGTCAATCCCGGTCCAACAGCTACCACCTCTCCAACAGCCTCCATACCTATTATCAGAAATGACCTCGTTACCTCTTCCACCCATTGTTACCTCGTTAGTTTTAAAACATTTACAAAGCCCACCATTATCTCTTTAAATAACACGAAAAAAAAACTAAACACTTGTGTGAAATGTTTTAGAGGAGGATGTGATCATTAATAAATATTTCATATTTTTATATATAATGGTTTAGCGCATATAATGAATAGTTAAGTTATACAATACGGATGGGAGATGGTCGATCCGCCCAGAATATGTACAACAAAACAATAACAATTTATATACAACAAAACAGTTAACAAGTAAATTCTAGTAGTTTATGTTTGCTTGATACAAGTTATGATCATACATGCATGTTAATCACCAACAGCTTCAAGCATTTTATGTTTGCTATAGTAAGTAAGGTTAAACTCCAAATAGTTTATGTTTGGTTGATAAAGACAAACAGAGACCCGATCCGCCGGATTTGAATCTCGATCTGCCTTTTGTCGGATTCAGAGTCCCGATCTGCACTTCAATGGCTTCAGAGTTGAAATTCGAAAAAGTTATAGTGGAAATTTAGGGTTTCGAGTCAATCCGTCGCTCTCTCTTTAAATAGAGGATATTTTTTCTCTTCAATATTCGTAAAAAAAAAAACCCTTTTGTGGCCTAAGTAAATGATTTCATGTTTCCTATAGCAAACTATAACTCTACATAAATCAAATAATAGATAGTATTACCCAAGATTGATTAAAAAAAAAAAAAAAAAAATACATGTCCCAAGATATTAATTTTTATTATAAGAGTACATGTCCCAAGCTCTAATACGTGAGAGTTACATTTTTTTCATCCAGTCACGTTCTAATCATATTTTAAACTTATTTACATTAGCATTCATGTCATATTTGTTATGACATACTTCTTTATCTTAGCCAATCAAACGAGTTGGTCTAGAACACCACCATAGATAATGCAGCAACGAAGAAGTCGTTCTGCCGTGATCTGACGGAAGCGCTCTGCAACACAAAAGGAGAATAGTTAAGGATCTAGGTTACAATTTGTTGGAACTAAAAGTCGACCAATATTAGGTAAATACTAAATAGTCATGCTCCTAGGGTGGTTTGATAAATGACCAGTCATGTAATATAAGCCAAGTTCAACTGATAATCTCCATTAAAAAGCCTGCTTATATTACTTTGATTAACGGTGATTATCAGTTTGAACTTGGAGTATATTAACAAGCCAAGTTCAAACTATATTCGTATTTCACTTGAGAATAAATTATAAATCCTATAAATAGAAATATTACTTTATGGTTTACAGAATAATTTGTATAACTTTAAAACTAAAAATACTGGATGTAATGCTAGTATATATACAACACATTATTACACGCACAAAACCTAATTTAAATTGCGGCGAGTTTTTTTTGACCTAAAGTGGGAAGAATGGCGATAACGAGGATGTGCGATCTGCCAGAGAAACTGATTGGGGAGAAGATACTGACGAGGACTCCGATAACATCGCTGATAGAGGTGCGATCGACCTGCAAATTGTGGGACGCTTTAACCAAAAGGTGGATTTTGGGTTACGAAGCGACATCAACGGAGCAGTTTTTGGGGTTCATGACGATGAATTCCAAGGTTTGTTCCCTGAGGTTCCAGCTCAAGCACAAGGGCGAGGTTAATCTGTCTATAAAGCAGGTAAATTTGCTTGATCAAGTCGAGATATCTCAAGTCTTTCACTGTGATGGCTTATTGTTATGCGTCGCTAAGGACAATTCGAAGCTCGTGGCGTGGAACCCTTATTTGGGTCAAACCCGGTGGATCGGACCCAGAACAAAGCTTACTGGATTTGATAGGTACGCTCTTGGATATGACATGAACCGTAACCACAAAATCTTGAGGTTTCTGGAGCATGACCCTGCTGGAGGAGAAAAGTACGAGATGTACACATTTAGCTCTAGTTCATGGAGGGTCCTCGATGTAACTCGCCACTGGGGAATGGAACACTATAGTGGCCGCGGAGTGTCTGTCAAGGGAAACGCCTACTGTTATGCTCATGAGAAATCATGTGACGACGAGTCTGAAGATGATGGATTTGTACTCGAGATGAAAGAGACTAAAGATTTCTTACTCTGTTTTGATTTTACAAGAGAGAAATTTGGACCGCTTCTGCCTCTTCCGTTTCACTCTAGTACGAGTGTCACACTCTCATGCGTTAGAGATGAGCAGCTTGCGGTGCTGTCTTACAAGGAGGGTGATCCATGTGGCAGCGTTGAAATTTGGGTTACCACTAGGGTTGAGCCCAACTCTGTGTCCTGGAGCAAGTTTTTCAGAGTTGAAATGTTCGGTGTTAAATTTGACGAATATGATGCTGGGAGCTTCTTCATTGACGAGCAAGAGAAAGTCGCTGTGGTGTTTGCTTGTCACCACACCGCTTTTATCCTTAGACAAGACGGATACTATAAATCTCTGTGTCTCGGAGAAGCTCCCAATCCCGTAAAACGTTCTAGAACCGGGTATCCTATTAGGGAGATTTGTATTCCCGCACGCGTTTGCTCCTCCTCTTATCGTCCCAGTTTAGTGCAAGTCTAGCAACCCCAAGTTATGTTTATGTTTTGTTTCTTGTTTCTTGTTTCTTGTTTCTTGCATTTTTTAGACTGCTGGACGTCAGTCTTCAGGTTTCGGCATTTTTTTCATGCATCTTTGTTAACCCATCTTTGTCTTATAATAGTGTGAATACGCAATTCACTAACTATATTCAACTTTATCATACCACATAAATGAAGACCCAGATATGTCTGTTTCTTGGATATCTGCTTCTCCCAAAGTCCAGCAACTTTCTCGATCGGAACATCCTTAGTCTCCGGCAAGAAGAGCTGCACGGCCACCGTCATTTTATTTGATGAAAAAAAGATACACGATTATAATTTATAAGAAAGAGATGGTTATCTTCTTCAACGATGGGATGATGAGATCGGACCTTGCAAATTAAACAACTCCATCACACTGAAATTGTATTTTCGAAAGTTGATTACGTTGAAAAGCTATCAATTTTATGGGCATGTGGATTTATGTTGGCAGATCAATCATATAAGAAAGAAATTACAAAATAATTTTTAATATTATTTATTATCCCTTTTTCAACTTATTTACGATTGTACAAATAAGTATTTTTAGGCATGCATTTCTAAGCCTCGGCACAAGTATCCGTTAATTACTTGCTCAAAACCCGCGATCCATCCTGTACCCGTCTTGTCAAGGCAAGTATCCATTTATAACAAGTCGGAAAATGTTAATATTTACAAGTGAGGGGCAAATATCTAGTAGTAATTTTTATTCTGATATTTGCCCCGTTAATACTTGTCCCGTCTAATATATCGTTTGAAGCCCAAATATATAACCCAATAAGTTTATTAAACCCAAAACCATAATAATTGTTAACAATCCGGATTTTTCAACTTCAATTTTCTAAGCCCACCATCAGATCTAGCCCATTAATCCAACTAGATCAGTACAAGTACTTGCGGGGCGGAGCATGGCGGGTTATTTGCAAATAGGTAATTTTTTACCAAATACTTGTAAATACAAGTACTTCTACGGGGCGGGGCGGGTCACGAGTCAGTTTTAGAGAAAATCGAAAAGGGCAAGGCGGGTCGCAAGTATAGCAAATATCGCAAGTATCCGTTGATTTGTAAGAAGCCACGGCCAACACACGATTTTTATCCGTCTCCTCCTTAATGGCTTAATCTAACCATTTTGTTTAGGTCAATGTTTTTTTTGTTATTTTATCAATAATCCATAAGTAAATCTATTGATTGATTTTAAAATTCAGCTTAACTGGTTTGAAGCTAGAAGAAGAATCATGTACAAGAAGGTATCAAATATGAGTATGAAGGAAAATTAGAATAGAAGACAAGCCAAGTAAACTAGAACCCGCTAAACAATTCAAAAGGTTTCAACGAGTGTTATATAAGCTACTTAGAAGAAAAGCCTATTTATCAAGTTTTTATGGTAACGTTTATGGAAAACTCACGTGAAGAAAAAGCTGTCTATTCCTCCCACTTTTGTTGAATAATGGCAGACCAACTGCTATTGTTTACAGCTGTTATATTTTTTATAGGAATGCTTAACACAAAACTTGAGTCAATAAAGCTTGATTGACTAAATTTTGACTTGAAAAGAAAGCTACAGCTTTTAAAGTCCTTCTCAATCACTCACCCCCGTTGTCCTCTACTCTGAAACTTGTTTTTGGTTTGAAATCACAACTTTTGGTCAGGATTTGTGCTTCTGCCTCTGCCTCTTCTTCTACTTCTTCTTCTTCCCCAGCAGATTGTTAAGAGAGAATGTATGATTATTCCACTTAACAAGATTACAACATCGGAATCACACCGGAAACCTCCGATATCGATTACGACGTCCTTCGACTCCGGGAACAAGCTCCACGGAAATCGCCTATTGCCGAGACTCTCTCTCTCGCAATCTTAAGATCTCAGAATCAAATCTAGATGAACAACAGTTATGTAAATTGGAACAATATAAAGAAAGCTAATACATGTTAGATCCAGAAATAGCACACGTTAGTATGACGGGATATTTCGGATGGGAGACTTGGGAAGCTTTGGATTAATCACTCAAGAAGAGGTTCGGGTACAAGAGATAGTCTCGTCAAACAAGCCTTGACGAGACGAAATGCGAATAATAAGAGAAAACAGAGAAAAGATGAGCAGAGTGCTTTAGGGTTTTAGAGCTGCGTGACTTCCGCTTCGAGGAATGAAGACCTCTCCTTATATAATTGAGTTAAGGCGATTCTCTGCTGAATATTCTCCTCTTGATCATAAAGGAAATCTTCTTCTTTTCTTGATTTCCTTCCTTTCTTCGAGTGGCGGCTGCATCTCTTTCCTTTTTGCTTAAGGTATTACCTTCCTCCTCAAGGCTTTCCATTTCTGTGAGGAGGCTAGGGCTGAAGACGGGCTGGGCTTTTTGTGATGTTACTCATTGCGACGGGCTCGGGGAAATGTGCCCATTTCACCCCTAACAATAAGTCCCCCCCCCCAGTTTGGCGAGTCAAATGCAATTTGGTCTCGGCGAATTTCATGAATGGGAGTTGAGCTCGAGAGTTATTAGTAACAACACAAGGTGCCAATGCTAGCTCGTCTTAGGTGCGATTGACTTTAGATTCGTGCCGCCTCATTAAAACCTTGATATGGAAAAACCCGGTTTGGGATAAAAACCACAGGAAGGGAAAAGAGTACGTTGACGTCATCTTGTCCGCAAAAGAATATGCATTTTGATGATTATTTTTGACATCAGCTCGTCAAAAAGAATCAACCATCTATGGCGACCTCATTCGAGTCAGCTCGTCGAAGAGAGTAACCGTTCACCCTTATTTTAACGTCGGCTCGTCAAAAGGAGGAGTTATGCCGCTCGACAGGCGGTTCGTCAGGAGTGGGATTGCCACGTCATCAGTGCATATTTTATCAAAACTGAAAAGTAGGTTTTTCCAAGCGGGAAAAAGGAAGGGAAGTTTTTCTCTTTTCTTGGAAATCGTGAAACTCCTCTTAAAGAGACCGTTCAGATTTCCTTTCCACATTAACTCCTCTTTGCCTGTTCATTGCCTCCAACCGTCCCGAAAGAGAAAAGGTAATTTCCTTCTTTCATCTCGAATCCGAGTCGCATTGCTTAGTTAAACCGATAGGTTTTGTGTAATCGCCTTAGATTTGCTTGCTTCTTGACTTGAAATTCCTTCTCTTCTCGCTTCGAGCTTTTCTTTCGTCAGAATTTTTAGGGTTTCTCGTCGAATTTTGACTCTTCGTCTTCTGATTCTCGTCTGATGGATCCGTCGGACCGAAAGGGGAAAGGGAAAGCTATAGCGCGGGACGACGATGATGTCCCGCTTTCAAATCTAATCCCGGGCTTTCTCGGTGATGCGGTTCGAGCGAGCCGGACTCTGGAGAGCCGTCGTAGGGCGGCGACGGCGGAAAGGCCGGATCCTACGGCCAAGGACCCTTCTTCGGGGGTCCGTGCTGACTTCGATGCTCCGTCCTTGCGGGACGAGGATAGTGAGAGTTCCGGGTATCGCGATGAGATCCCGGAGAACGACTCGGACGCGGATTCCGAGGTAGGACTGGAAGAAGTGCCGCCTCCGGATGACGTCGAACTCGAGGGTCTTCCGTCAGTCGTCGAGATGCCTTGGCGTACTCCGGCGACTTCCTTGACCGCCGATGGTCGATCTTGGATTGACGAAGGGATCGTCACGGCACTTAGATCGAGATGCTCAATCCCTGATGCCGTAGAAATCCGGATTCCTTCTGCTGAGCAAAGGCCTTTCGATGCTCCGCCAGGATGGTTCTGCGCGTATGAGTGCTGGTTCACGGAATTTGGGGTACGGTTTCCCATCTTCCGTCATCTGCTGGATTACGCTTATCAGCGTGGCGTCCCCATGAGTCAGCTTACTCATGGAGTGGTCCGGCATATGATTTTTACCGAGGCCTTGGCCAATCATCTCGGGATCGCCTTTGACCGAGAGCTCTTCGAGCGCCTTACCGACTTTCGTGCTAGTGCAAAAGAGGAGCGGTTCAGACGATTTTGTACCACGATGAAGCACGGCATCGTTTACGGCGCCCACAAGGACAAGATTCACCACTGGAAGCACTACTACTTCTATGTCAAGAAAAGTGCTGCGTCGATTGGAGATTTTAACCCCGACCATGTTTTGACGGAATGGGTCGATGAGGCTGGTAGATTGCTTGTAGATTTCGTCGCGTCATAGATTGAGCTTAGCCTTGGTATATTAACCTTTCATCTTTGCTTGTTTTGCAGAGAGGGTCGTGCCGAGACCTACGTCTACCGCGTTCCGGAAAAAGTGCCAGCTTTTGCGAGATCGAAGCAGAATCATCTGGGCCGACTTTGCTGCTAAGTCCGAGGAGCGAAAGAAGAGGAAGAGAGAGGGAAGGATCAAGTCCGCTTCTACTCCAGCAACTGGTGAGAACCCAATCACTTTTTGATTCAGTTTTTGCGTCATGACTATGCTTGTCGTTGATCCTTGCTTGATCTTTTGCAGCTAAATCGTCTCGTCATACTAAGAAGATGGGGCTGAAGAAGAGGACTCCCGTATCCGCCGATGACGCCATTCTGATCCCGGATTCTCCTCCGAAGGAGAGGAAGACCGACGCGGCTACCGAATCAAGCGGACCGGCCAAACGTCCAGCTTCCTCGATTGCATCAAGGACGAAGTAAGTTTTCTTATGGAGAACTCGTTTTTCATTGTAGTTTCGGTATATGCTACTGACGTGCTATCACTTCTGCAGGGCTTCGAAGAGGGCCAAGATCGAGAGAGAGAGAAGGGCCAAGGGGGCGCCATCTGCTGCCGAGATGACACCCGAAGTCGTGCTTGACGAGGAAGACGTTTCTCCCGGTGGCGATGATCTATCTCGTCGAGACGACGGTGACGAGGTCGGCGAGGATCCGTCTCGTCAGTCAGGTGGTGACGAGCTTGGCGAGGATCCATCGGAGTTGCCGAGAGGCCCTAAGGTCGAGCCCGCTGATCCTGAGGTCCCGGATCCGGATGCGGTCGCAGTTGTCTGGTCAGGGGGCTCTCCTCTTATGCTTAACGAGAAGTTCTGCGCCGAGCTGGTTTGGAGCTGCAAACCTAAACCTCATTGGGGGGTTCCGCTCAAGAAGATCGAGCTGAAGGGCGATGTTGTCGATGTTTCTTCGGACCTTGTCAATGCTGCCGGAAAGTTCTCTTCAGTTGTCCAGCAATACGACACCATGCTGAAGGCGGCCCGGGAGGAAATCGCCAAACTGCAAAGCGAGCGATCTAAGGGTCCGAGGTTCGAGTTCCTTGAGAGAGAGAAGGCTGATCTCGAGAGGAAAGTCGGCGTCCTGAATGGCGAGATCCTGAAGGCGTCTGGCCTTCAAGACGAGGTGGTCAAGTTGCGCGCCCAAGTTGCAGAGCTCGAAGAGAAGTCCCGCCGAGATGCGGAAGATGCTGCGGCTGAGGCTTCCCGTCTTCGACAGTCCCGCCAAAAGCAGGCTGAGTACGTCGCCACTCGCGTTTATGACGACATGCGGGACTGGTATGCTCCTCGTTTAGATCGTCTCGGCAAGTTCGTTGCGCAGCGTGATGAGGTGGAAAAGGCAGTGGTCAAGATTGCGGTTGACGAAGCGTTGCTCGATTATGTGCAGCGAACGAGAGGTGTCTCTCAGGATTTTGACCTCGTTATTGCGAAGCTGGAGGCTAAAGTCAAGGAGAGCAGAGCTGCCGGGGACTTGATCGACGAGGTTGAAATCGGGGCGGACGACTATGCAGCGCCACACAGGTTAAGTTGCCTCTTTAATCTTGCCGATTTCTACTTTGATAACACTTGGGTTACACCGAAGGGTTTTAATCAATTTGGTACAATGTATAACAATCTCAGGCCCAATCTTGCCGAGCTCATAATTGGTGGATCGCCGACGAGGGAGAGTTCGGGAGCGGCCAGTGCTGAAGCCGGGACGAAACCGGGTCTGGATGCTTCCGAGGCCGTTTAGGACTTCGCCTCTATTCTCTCTCTTTTCTGCTTTTTAAGAACTCTTCTTTTAACTAGTCGCGGCGATTCATGCCGATGTAACAACATTGCCCGGGAGGGTTTTAATCCGTATGCTTTTCAGGATTTAAAACTTAAGTATTTGCTTTACTTCCTCGTTCGTCGTTTTGCTTTGTGCGAGACGAATATCGCGAATATAGTTGATGATTTCGTGCTTTTTGAAACATCCTGCTTTTAATCTATACCCTTTAATGAGGTGCTCTGTGTTGTCAATCTAGCGGAATGATCCAAGCGTCTAACCGTCGTTAGACAAGTGGTTCAACGTGCCGAGACAACTTGGCATGCTCAAGTTCTGTCGTGACGAGATGCTTCTCGCTATGACAATGCTATGCATCTGACGAGATGCGAAGTCACGCAGTTCGTCAGAATTCTCGTTTTTAAGAGACACCGATCCGTGCTTGTTGGATCTGTTTGCGGTGGCGCTTTTTAGGCCGGATACAGGAACCGAAGTCTAGAAATTCGAATTACTCCTACGCCGCTAAGTCGAATATGATTAACAAGGTAGCGATTTTTTCTTGCCCATATGGCTTAGGGTCGTGCGAGATATGCGTGCTCTCGACTTGTAGTGCGTCATTCTTTTACGAATGGGGGATGATCAGTCCACTGGGTGCGATGTGCGGTCGACCGTTTGGCCAGAACGTCGACACTACTCTTTTGTGCGTGCGCTTCAGAGTAGCTTTGAGACTCTCTTTTTTTGCCGAGCTCATAAACAAGGACTCATTATACTGCCGAGTTCCAGAGGCTTTGAGACTCATTAATTTACCGAGTACTAAAGGGATTTTATGACTCTGATTTTGCCGAGTTCACAAGGCACACCAAAACATCTGTTTTTGACCTAAGTCAATCAGGAAATTCTTGCTTGGGTTTTTCTGCCGAGATGGAATGTTTCTCAAGGATTCAGAAAAAGATGTATGCGTACAAGCGAATAAAATAAAAAAGCTTTTTTATTTTTATTAAGTTATAGCTGCGCCTCGGTGAAAAGGCTGCCTACGTACCCGTGCCGGGATCAAGCCATTCGTAGTTCGTTACAAGTGTTCATGCAGTGAACATGTCTTTTTTTTTTTTTTTTTTTTTTTTTTTTTTTTTTTTTTTTTTTTTTTTTTTTTTTGACGAGACGCGAAGCTACGCGTCTAGTGGCGGAACTTGCGCAAGTTCATGGAGTTCCACGAGCGAGAGAGTATGCTTCCATCGTCGTCTTCGAGCTGGTACACTCCTGGTTTGATGATTCGCGTGATGCGGTAAGGTCCCTCCCAGTTGAAACCAAATTTGCCGGCGTGCTCGGGCTTGGTGAAGTCGTGGACTTTTTTCAGGACGAGGTCATGTAGTGCGAAGCGACGGTTGCGAATCTTCTTGGCGTAGTATCTTGCTACTTTCTGCTGATAGTTTTGCATGCGCAAGAGGGAGCGATCTCTTAGCTCCTCAGTGTTGACGAGACTGTCGTGCAAAGATTCGTCGTTCAACGAGGAGTTGAGGGGCATTAGTGATCGTCGTAAGCTCGCAACGTGTAGCTCGGCAGGGGCTAATGCTTCGCAACCATGAGATAGGGAGAATGGGGTTTCGCCTGTCGCCGACCTGGGTGTTGTGCGGTGGGACCAAAGTACGCCGTCAAGTTCGTCTGCCCACGTTCCTTTGTAGCTCTCGAGTCTTTTCTTCAGGCCGTCGACGATAGTTTTGTTTGTTGCCTCGGCTTGCCCATTGGCTTGGGGATATCTTGGTGTGGAATAAACGAGCTTGATCTTCCAATTGGCGCAGAACTCGCGGAAGCTTGCCGCGACGAATTGGCCACCATTGTCGGTGACGATTTCATATGGTAGACCATGTCGGCAGATGACGTACTGCCAGATGAAGTTCTGCACGTCTTTGGCAGTGGGGTTAGGGAAGGCTTTAGCTTCTACCCACTTGGTGAAGTAGTCGGTGACGATTAGGAGGTATGCGCATTGCCGGGACCGTGGCATCGGGCCGACGATATCCATCGCCCAGCGCATAAAGGGATATGCCGGGACGGATGCTTGAAGTTCTTGCGTTGGGGCGTTGATGATCGGGGCGTATCTTTGGCAGGGAATACACTTCGCGGTGTGATTTTCGCAGTCTTCGATCATCTTTGGCCAGAATAGTCCGTGCTTCTTGATCTTAGAGGCCAGGGATTTTCCGCCGGCATGGTTTCCTCCGGCTCCTTCGTGAGTCTCAAGCATCACCTTCTTGGCTTGCGTCTCATCGCAACAACGTAGAATGACTTTGTTTGCGGTCCACCGGAATAATTCGTCGTTTTGGAGGAAGTAGTAGGCGGCTTTGCGGCGTAATCGACGAGCTGCCCAACGGTTGGCTGGAGTCGTGCCGTTGATCAGATAATCTTTGATCTCGTCCTGCCATGAGCGAGATTGGTCTTCTGCTGACTCGGGGGTCATTGGCTCGTCGTCTTCATCTTCCTCCTCTTCTTGATATATCGTCATGATAAACGTTCCTTTAGGAAGTTTGATGCTAGGTTGCTCAATTGTTTCGACGGGAATCGTTCGCCGCAAAACCGAGTCGGTCCTCGAGGCTAAGGCAGCGAGCGCGTCGGCTTCTGTGTTCTCGGCACGGGGGATTTTTGTCAACTCGAACGACTTGAATTGCTTGGACAGTTCCGTCGTTACCTTGAGATATGCGTCCATGCGGTCGTCTCTAGCGTCGTAATCTCCGCTGAATTGCTTTGCCACGAGCTGAGAATCGCAGAATGCATGCACATGGTCGGCCCCGACTTCCTTTGCGAGACGTAATCCTGCGATGATTGCCTCATATTCGGCCTCGTTATTGGATGCTGGGAAGTCGAGTTTGAAGGACTGTTCGAGGACCTCGCCTGTAGGGGATACGAGGCGGATGCCGACACCAGATCCTTGCTTGGACGAAGCTCCGTCAACGTGCAGGAGCCATTTGGTGATATGCTCGGCTTCGTTCACGACGAGCTCTGGTGGGATCTCGACCATGAAGTCGGCGAGAACCTGGGATTTTGCGCTGGTTCGGCCTTTGAATTCGATGTCGTGCTCTGACAGTTCTACCGCCCATCTTGCCATGCGACCCGATTGGTTTGGGCCGTGAAGGATCTGGCGCAACGGTTGGCTTGAGAGGACGATGATTGCGTGGGATTGGAAGTATGGTCTCAATTTCCTCGCCGAGATCACTACCGCTAATGCCAGCTTTTCGAGGGTAGGATATCTCGTCTCGGCATCGCTGAGGGTTTTGCTCACGTAGAAGATGGGCTTCTGCTCGCCGCGATCTTCTCGGACCAGTGCGCCGCTAACGGCTGTGCTTGATATGGCGATGTAGAGGAGCAACGTCTCGCCATCTTCGGGTTTCGCGAGGATCGGTGGGGTAGTGAGATACTCTTTCAGTTGCCTGAATGCGTCTTCACACTTCTCGTCCCATTTAAAGAGCTTGTTGGAGCGGAGCAGTTGGTAGAAGGGAAGGCACTTATCGGTCGAGCGCGAGATGAATCTATTTAGTGCGGCGATTCGGCCAGTGAGTCTCTGGACCTCCTTTGAGTTTTTTGGTGAGGGGAGGTCGAGAATTGCCGAGATCTGCTTTGGGTTAGCCTCGATGCCGCGCTGAGTTACGATGTAGCCGAGGAACTCTCCGGAGGTGACGGCGAAATTGCACTTCGCCGGGTTGAGCTTCATTCCGTATTTTGTCAGGACCTGAAAGCATTCGCGAAGGTTCTTGACGTGATCTTCGGCTTTAGCAGATTTTACCAACATGTCGTCGATGTAGACTTCCATGCTATTGCCGAGCTGTTTTGCAAACATCTTGTTGACCAATCTTTGGTAGGTGGCGCCGGCGTTCTTCAAGCCGAAAGGCATGACTTTGTAGCAGTATGTGCCTCGATCAGTGATGAAGGCTGTCTTCTCGCGGTCGTCTGGGTGCATGAATATCTGGTTGTAGCCGGAGAATGCATCCATGAAGGAGAGTAGTTCGTTCCCCGCCGTAGCTTCGACGAGGCGATCGATATGTGGCAGCGGAAAGCTATCCTTTGGGCAGGCCTTGTTCAGGTCGGTGAAGTCCACACATACTCTCCACTTCCCGTTCTTCTTCTTGACGACGACCGGATTGGCGAGCCAGTCGGGGTACTTCACTTCGGTGATTGATCCGGCTCGTAGTAGCTTTTCGACTTCATCATTGACTGCTTGAGCTTTATCGGTGCCGAGCTTGCGCCTTTTCTGCTTGATTGGTTTGTAGGTGGGGTCAACGTTGAGCTCGTGTGAGGTGATCCTGGGATCTATTCCTTTCATATCCTCCATCGACCATGCGAAGAGGTGCACGTTCTCCTTCAGTAGATCCACCAGCTGGGTTCTGATTTCGGCGTTGAGGTTGCTGCCGATACCAACGCTCCTTTCCGGTTTCGTCTCGTCGATGCTGACTTGATCGACGTGATCGGGTTTAGGTCTTTGGTGGTAGGGGAGTCGCGGGTCGAGCTCTTCATTGATCATGCATGAGGATGAAGAGCGGAGTCGGCGTTCTTGGAGGAAGCAGGATCGTGACACTCTTTGGCTGCCGCGTAAGGTGAAGATTCCCAACGGTGTTGGGAATTTGACGCACTGATGAAACGTCGAGACGACGGCTTTCATCTCGTGGATCCATGGCGTTCCTAGAATCGCGTTGTATATTGCTGGTCTGTCTATGACGATGAATTTCACGAGCTTGGAAACTCCTCCGACGTAGACGGGCAAGCGGATAGTGCCGATACTGAACACGGTGTCGGCGGTGAATCCAGTCAGCGGGCGAGATGCTGGCTTGATGGTTTCTTCTTCAATCTCCATCCGGTCTAGGGTCTCCTTAAAGATCAGATTCACCGTGCTCCCGGTGTCAACTAGTATCTTTGCCACGTCGCAATCGTGGACCTGTATTTTGACCACTAGCGGGTCGAGATGCGGGGTATCCAGCCCCTCCGCATCCTTGTCCGTGAAGGATATCATGCTCGTGTCCGGACGGACAAGTTGGTTGAGTAGGGCTTCTCCATTCTGATGGGAACTGGGGCGGCGTTGGGCCGAGACGGCCTTTCGCTCGTACTCCTTGATTGCCGAGATGGAATCGTTGTTGTCTAAGAGACTTCCCATGATCATGCTGACCTGTCGCTTTGGTGGGGGCGGCAAATCTTCGGGATGGTCGTGATCCTCCTTCTCAGTTGCTGGCTTCGGATTTACCTTCCCCTGCTTTTGGGGGCGAAACTGGCGGGATCGCTTTCCCTTTTGCCCTCCTTTGGCCGGCTTTGGCGCGAAATCTTTGCCTTGAGATCGGTCGCCTTCTACCGCGACGACTCCTTCTCGATACTTCCTGAGGAGGCTGCCGATGAGATGTCTACAATTCTCCGTTGCGTGACCGGTTCGACCGTGGAAGCTACAGAACAGGTCGTGATTATTGTCATCATCCGGGTCGGCGACAGTTGGACGAGACGACGTTAATGCGAGTGCTTGCGGCTGTTCTGCTGGGTCCCAGTGGTGGAGGTCATCGTCGACGGCAAAAGAGAGTGATCTCCTGACCTCTGGTCTTCGTCGCTGTTCGTGACCTTCCTCCCTAGGTCTGGCGATGGCGGGCTTTTTCTCACCACTCTTCTCGGCATAGAAGTTGGTGTCTTCTTCCAGGAAGATATACTTCTGGGATCGATGGAGCGCGTCTTCGAGGGTCGGCGATGGTTGGAGAGAGAGATCTTCTTTAAACTTAGAGTCGTATCGGAGGCCGTTTCGGAGTGCCTCCAACGGAACGCTATCTGGCATGTCGCCGAGATCCATCGCGGCTTTCTTAAACCTTTCCATGAAACTTCGCAGCGGTTCTCCCCTTGACTGCGTCATGGTAAACATGTTTCGGGTTACCCTGGTCATGTTCATGGAGTAGTGCTTTAAGAATGCGCTCGTCAAGTCGTCGAAGTTATCGATCGACTCGGCAGGGAGGCTGGAGAACCATCCGAGTGCTTCTTTCGTCATGTGCTCGATGAAGACTTGACAATAGTTCGCCTCTCTCTCCTCGGGAGTGGCGTACTGTTCTCTTGTCATAGCGAAGTTGAAAGCTGTCAACCACTTCTTCGGGTCTTCTTCACCGGCAAAGGGCTCGATCTTCAGTCGGACTCTGTCGCGTAGCCGGATTCTGCGAATCCTTGCCGTCAGTGGACTCCTCCGGGTGTCGGCAAGGATTTTTGCCAATTCTGGTGCAGCGCTCGTGACGAGATGCACCCTGGAATTAAACTCGTCTAGTCGACGGTTAATCCTATCCAGCTCGGCATAAGTCTGTTTGCTGGCCCGCGAGATTCGGCTCGTCGCGTCCGTCCGATTAGCAGTTGCGTCTGCTACCGCGGTCCCCGTGGCATGACCTGTCGGTGTATCGAACGAGAGTCGATGAACCGGCGAAAACCTGCCGTCATCCGCTGTTACCGAGTCGATGAAATCCTGTGTCTTCTTCTGGCGTGCTTGCATCGTTTGGATTTCTTCAGAGAATGGCTTCATGGCCCTTTGGAGTGTCTTCATCAGGTCGTCATGCTTGACGACCTTTGCTCTGGGTCTGCGTCGAGCGGGAGCTGGCGGCGGAATTGTATCTTCGGGCTCGTTGTGTTGCGTGTTTTCGTCGTGCTCGACGTAGTTCTCCTCGTGCTCGAGAAGGTCTTCTCTGTCTTCGGGGAGATTTTCCGGGAGAGTCTTGTGGTTGTGCCGTTGTTCTCTTTCGGGGGAGCTTCCCGCTGAGTGAGACATCGTTCGAGCTTCTTTTGAGATGCTTAATCCGGCAAAGGTATTCCCAGTCCCCACAGTCGGCGCCAATTGTTAGATCCAGAAATAGCACACGTTAGTATGACGGGATATTTCGGATGGGAGACTTGGGAAGCTTTGGATTAATCACTCAAGAAGAGGTTCGGGTACAAGAGATAGTCTCGTCAAACAAGCCTTGACGAGACGAAATGCGAATAATAAGAGAAAACAGAGAAAAGATGAGCAGAGTGCTTTAGGGTTTTAGAGCTGCGTGACTTCCGCTTCGAGGAATGAAGACCTCTCCTTATATAATTGAGTTAAGGCGATTCTCTGCTGAATATTCTCCTCTTGATCATAAAGGAAATCTTCTTCTTTTCTTGATTTCCTTCCTTTCTTCGAGTGGCGGCTGCATCTCTTTCCTTTTTGCTTAAGGTATTACCTTCCTCCTCAAGGCTTTCCATTTCTGTGAGGAGGCTAGGGCTGAAGACGGGCTGGGCTTTTTGTGATGTTACTCATTGCGACGGGCTCGGGGAAATGTGCCCATTTCACCCCTAACAATACAGTTGCAACAAACAAGTCTGAGTAAATTACGGTCAACAACTATCTTTGACTTCCTCAGCTGCCAGCTCAGTTCTGCTCTTCCTCGGTAAGCTATTAGAGGTGTATCACAGGCTCAAGCCCTAGAGACTGATCTAGGCACTCTTGAGCTTCTTCTAGTGCAGATTCATTTGAATCCGTTGCATATGATATCTTCTTAATTGCTACTACTGTCTGCTCAACAATACATACTGTCATCAGATTCTCAATGATTTGAGTCCAAACGAAGAGAATTGGGCATTGCTATGATATCTACCGGAAGTTCATCGAGCTCAGGAGTCTGACAGAGTATCTCTATATCCCGGAGCTTAGAGAAGTAAAAGTCTCTTTCTTTCTCCAAGAGATCCACCGAGACCTTCAGCGCTGCAAGCTGCAATTGCAAAAGAAAGTTTATTCTCATCAACAGGAAGAGAAATTAAAAGAGTGAAAACGATTAGTTAGGAGCGAAGATTAGCTGCGGATTACCTCCTTTGACAGAGCTTGCACTTGGACTGCTGAGTTGCTCCCACCTCCAATCGCATGTGATTTTGCTTGCTTGACACCTATTTGAGAAAGTTATGAATTTATACAGACAGGCAAAGTAAATAGAATAAGAGAAGCTGAGTGATTCAAAAGGCAGACCAGTAGGTTTGGTGGAAGTAGTGACTGGATGCATATTGTTTGTTTGCAATGACTTTGAGGCCTTACTAGATCCCTTTACGCTCTTCTTTTTGCCACCTCTTGATCTTCGTTCTACTGGATTATAACTCCTATAATGATGACACCAAACACCATCGGAGTGTCATTAAGGAAGGCTTTTAGTTATTATCAAAATGAACAAAAATTTGAGAGAGAAGGTAGCAGAATAGACCATACATGCACGTTCATAATACCGCCATTTATGGAGTCTCAAAAACGTTTCAGCCACTGTAGAAACTCCAAGTTGTCTAGTGGTCTGCCTTTCACAACTTCCAATGGCTGAGGTACAACATTATTGTAAGTAATCTACATATTTCCAAGGCACTAAACTAAGCTCACAAGATCTCTACATATTTCCAACATAATTTACATTGTTAATTAGTAATCTACGTAGTCAAGAACCGATTTCAGGTCCCGTTTCGCGACGGAGCCCCAACCGTATTTGACCTTAGCTTTGCTGCTTCTGCTTCCTCCTCCTCCGCCGTGTTTCATCTCCACCGCCTCTTGGAAAGTCTTGAGCTTTGCGCGAGATCCACGAAATTCGTTTCTAAGAATCGAGACAAGCTCGCATTGATCGCAATCTCGGTAGATTATATATCGTAAGCTTTATCGCCTTCAAGCAATTCAATAAGCCCATGTTCGTCGGCGAAAGAAAGTCGTTTTCCTTTATCATACGAATCACAGCTTCCAGATTCCGATATCGTCGATCCTTCTTGCTCCGAATCGGTATTAGTTTGAAATTCGGTTCTCAAGTAATCCATCGAAAGGATGATTGAAGAAAATGGAAACAGACAAACAGGAAATGGAATTGGAATCACCGTGTAGAACACGATTTTGAATCAAATGTTACAAGTCTTTAAGCTTTGAATAGTTTTGGTTTCGAGATTGATAGACAGAGCACAAGAACTTGAGCTCCAAGTGCATATATATCACATAAATGGCAAGTGGAAGAACCGACTTTGGTCCCTGTTGTCGTCGGTTTTGCATTTTTTTATATATAATAAAGTTTAAAAATCTAAAATTCGGAACTTCTTGTCTTTTTCTCCGTGGCGAAGACGTAAACAACACTCCTTAAACACATATCATACTATTATTTGCGAAGACAGAATTTCGTTTCGAGGCACCACGTTCGCTCTCAGCCGCGGAATTACCGGATTACCCTTAATGAAAATCTTGATTAAATCTCCAATTAAAATTCAATTTGTGTTAAATTTAAAAAGCAAACTTATCATTATCTTCTTCTAATAATCTTCTATGAATTTTTTTAAAAAAGTAAACTAAACATTATATTTTGGTAAAGATTAATATTATATCATTATCATTAAAAAAGTAAACTTTTTTAATATTTTTTTAAAAAAGTAAACTAAACATTATATCATTATCTTCTTCTAATAATCTTCTATGAATTTTTTTAAAAAAGTAAACTAAACATTATATTCCGAAAAATAAAAGGAAACTTATCATTATCTTTCTTCTAATAATCTTCTTCCAATTTTTTCTTCCAATTTTTAAAAAGTAAACTAAACATTATAATAATAATTATTAA
The DNA here is from genome assembly GCA_026724425.1 of Erythrophleum ivorense. NCBI lineage: Eukaryota > Viridiplantae > Streptophyta > Magnoliopsida > Fabales > Fabaceae > Erythrophleum > Erythrophleum ivorense. Next base: position 6,657,477 of record JAIUCV010000066.1, on the reverse strand, counting down.
AACTTTCACGTAAACTCAAAACCCTAGCATTAAAAATCTATATATACTTCAGTCTTAGATGTCTTATCTCTTTATGTCTTTTGTTAGGATCAACGATGGAATTAAGTAAATCCGACGAAATCTTCAAGAAGCAGTTAATTAATATATCTCGACTTGGGCCACAAAAACACAATTCAGCTATTTTGGTAAAGATTTTGCGCTTTTGGATCTCCGAACATGGAACTACATGTCAAAGAATAGAGCTAATCATGATATATCATGGCAAAACATGGGTTTATGGAAACCCATAAATTGTTCACCCTCGATTGGCAATTTATGGGTTTCCATGATGATATACGAGTGAAACATGGGTTTAGGGAAGGTTTGAAAAACACAAAAATATCCTAAATTGATTAATGTGGTATGTTACTTAAAAGATTTGGTTTGAAATGATTTTTTAGGTTATTTTTATTAGCAAAATTTTAAAACTTTTTTTGGCTACTTTTTAAAAAATGAATAATTTTGTTTTCAAATAATAAATTTAAATTTTATTTTTCATAAAAACCTTGCACCCGCGCATGGCGCGGGTCAACCACCTCGTTAACATATATATACAAAAAAAAATTAATTGATTTTAGTACAGATAAAAAAGATGTCTTGTGTTGTGTGTTTTGTAAATTAAAATTTTGGAGTTTGCGGCCACAAAAGAGGTTAGTATAGGTTAGTATAGAGTTTTTCTTTTTTTTCCCTAATCCTTTCATGGGTCGTTTCCGTGTTGGAGTTGGCGGGTTGGCGGGTTACCCTTTAGATAACGTGGGCGAGATAGAACCAAGAAGCTGAAATGACGAAATTATTACTTCCTTCGAGCCTAAAACATTAGAACAAGAAAGGAGGACAAGCAAATAATTTTGAAGTCTTTAACAAATTGTTTAAGGGAAAACTGGATAATGTAGATTTGATTCATCTAAAAATGATATGTACTTGCTTCCTGGAAAAATATTACACGCGTGGCAACAAATGAACACATTTTCTTACCGTCACCAGGCTGTAACGTAGAATAATATATGTATTTGTAAGGAAAAATCAATATCTGTATTTGTTCTTTTTCCAATTCAAAAATTTAGAGCCGGCTTTCTTTTTCATTTTTCCTTTTCAAACAACAATATTAAATATTTTCTCTGCTCCAGGGAAAAATAAAAAGGTGGAACCTTTGTTCTCCTGGAGCGATCAATTTCACTTTTTTCATCAAATCTTCTTTTTGCAGTTAAAGACTTGGGTTTTTTCCCTTCTCGTTTCATGGTTGACGATGATAGCCAAAGTCTAAATTGGTTGTTAAAGTTTTGGTTTTATGTAGTAGAAAGATGAAATGGAGATAACGATTTGTTTCTTCTGTCAAATTTGTATATGAGTTTATATTAGAATGGAAAAATCGTACATAATTTGCTAAGAAAAACGAAATTATTGAGTATTGATCTTCCTATGTTCTTCTTTATCGAAACTGGTTTGTAGTGATTTGTTTGAAGTGATTGGTATTTAGAAAATGCCTTCTCTCATCTCACAACAATGGCAGGAGAGGACTAGTGGATTCTTTTCTTCATCAGGTTAGCTAAAACTCTATACTAACCTCTTTTTTTTTCCCTCTTTTTCTGTATGTGTTGCAACTTGCAAGGCTGATTCTGGTTTTTTCTACTGAATTAGGAACGAAGCTTAGGGAAGCAAGGCAATCAGCTGGTAGTTTTGTAGGTGAAGTCGCTAAAGATGCGAAAGTGAATGTCGCAGATGTTACGTTGTTCAAAAGTCGGTGGGCGATTCTTCAGCAGCCTGCAACTAGACAAGCCGTGCAAGAACACTTCATAACAGCTGCTGTTACAACCGGTACATTGGTCAGGAAGGGTATAACTGAGACTAAAGAAAAAGTTTCCATTGGAAAGACCAAAATGGAAGAGGTATTTAGAAACCAATAGCTTCTCGAAACTTGCTCGGCAAGAATGCATTTCGTTTCATTATATCCAACTAAATTTTGTCAACCTCATCACAATTTGATAAAAATTGATTTGACACTAATTTGTATATATTGCTCACATGAAGCCAAATTAGATGTCATTTTGTTTTTTGCACATAGCTGAAGTAGTATGGAAAGGATTTGTTGAATTGGTTTCTGTTAGTTGTATTATTAAGCACATTTTTTTTTTTTGTCATCTGAAAGATATATTGCAAACACAGAATATTACAAAGTGGAAAGTCTGTAGTCTGTACTATAGCCAAATAAAAACCAAATTGCTTACTCTAATCACAACCCCCAAAACAGCAGGGCAAGATCAGCCAAAAAATAAAGACATCAAGAAGAGGAAAGAACTCTCTCATTCTCAAAGACACCATTTAACCAAAAAAGATGAGATGACGCAACATAAGATTAATTGTAAACGGCAATCACTGGTGACACTTTGAGCAATGAGAAAAGCTCCTCTATTTGATTCTTGTCTTCCTTTCACTCACCACTTCCCAATCTTTTAAAAACGAAAGCAAACGTAACAACTCCGCTGCCTGAAAACCAAAAGAATTGAAGGCCAAGCCTGAGGACGATTCACCAACCATACCAAACAGTCATCATCCAACTCAAAAACCAGTTTCTGCATTCTATGACTATACATACTTTCCAAAGCCCAGCAGAAGCTTAAAAACTTTACTTCCTCTACATTTACCATGTTCGTAAATGCCTTTCTACTATGCAATAAAACCATACCTTTCTTATCTCTTAAAACCCAACTCGCTCCAGCCAACTTGTTCCTTTTGGACCATGAAACTCCAATGTTACATTTGACCCAAAATTCTGGAGAAGGTTTCCATGAGCAGTTTGATCTTACATCACAGACCAAAGGCTCGACAATACCATGACTTTGCGCAGAGGATGCAGGTTCCTCCTTGATGTGTTCATAGTTTGCATGGTTTTTCTCACTCGATTTGGTATGTTTTCGCATTCATAATCATTCGTTTGCATTGTTTTCACTCACCTTCACTCATATTTCGCATTTAGTGTATTTAGGACTATCACTCTTGCATCTTGTACATTTGTGTCAGTTTTAGGTGTTTTCTGGAGTACAGCGGAGCACCATGAGTGGAGGAGATCGAGCACTGCTGTAGTTGCCGAGGTAGATCGAATGGAGAGTGGTTTGATCGAGCGTGCAAAGATGGGGTTCGATCGAGCGTGCAAATACGGGGTTCGATAGAGCGTGCAAAGACCGGGTTCGATCGACCGTGCAAAAACCGGGCTCGATCGAATGCGTACAAAAACTGGGCTCGATCGAATGCGTGCAAAAACCGGACTCGATCGACCGCGTGCAAAAACCGGGCTCGATCCAATGCGTGCAAAAACCGGGCTCGATCGAATGCGTGCAAAAACGGGTCTCGATCGAATGGCTGCAACATGGGGCCGCTCGATCGAATGAGGATGAGCTGAATAGGAAGCAGTCGAGCTGCTGTTAGCATGGAGCGATCGAGCTGATGAGTAGTACAAGCGGGTTCGATCGAATGGGCCTGAACGAGTGGGCTTGATCGAACTGCTCGCGAGTCTAAGAGATCCAGCCCATTAGCCTGTTTCAGCCGACTTTTTCTTTTCTTCTATTTCTTTAGGTTTTTCTGTTGTATTATACATAGATAGGTGGACCTATACCATGGAGGATCTTCGGTTTTTTCTTTCGTTTTACCTTCGCTTTATTCGAGAAACCAAGTTGTAATTCAAATTTCTTTTTACGTTTTAAGTATTTGAGTGTTCTCGAATCTATCTCTTTATTTTTCTTTTATGCAATATATCTCTTTTGATTTGGAATTATGTGCCATGAGTTCTAGCGAGTAGTTTCCTTTAAGTTTATAGGGATGGGATAAATCTGTAACGAACCCTAGCGTGATCAAGTTGCTTAAGAGTTGTTTTCCATTAGATCCCTTATATATTAGTGATCTTAAATCCGGATTCTGTCTGATCAACTGGATCTGGATCTTAAACATCTCCGCACTCATGAGATGTTCGATGAGATGTCTGAATTAGCTGATCCAGAGATTTACTGTTCTAGCCTAAGGGATTAGATGTCTGGAGAGTATTTTGACTTTATTGAACCTGAACTTAATGCTTGCTTGTGCTTTTTTGCTAATGATGATTAGGTCTTGAGAAATCACTAAGTTTGTTGATCTCTGTCATGAAAGTGAATTGATCTTGTTTGTTGAGTTCGTTGTTGAGGGATTAGCCCGTGTTTGAGTTTGTTAAGCGACGAGACCACGTTAGGACTAGCTATAGGTTGATTACCCCATCCTTAGAAGCTTGCTTTTCTCTGATTTTTGCACATGTAGTTTTACTGTTTTAATTCGATTGCACTCATAATTGACTTGATCGAATTCGTTTTCTGTTATTTGCTTCGTTTTGTTCTAGCTCGATCGAGCTCATTAGTGACTCGATCGAATTCGTTTACTGTCACAACCACCTGATAGATTTGGCTTGAATTAAGTAGTTCTGTCACATCTTGATTGCTAGCATCACAACTGATTGGATTGATACCTAAAGTACTGCAGCGATAGATACATTGTTTTAGGATAATTGATAGCAAAATCCTAGTATCACTCCTCTAGCACAGACTGCGCTAGAAACCATTCCTCAACATCACTCTTTATCTTTCCCACTAAAACTCCTGGATCAAGGGAATCACCATCGAAAAAATGTAAATTCCTGTTTTTCCAGATTCTCCAAATAATCCAAGGAAAATTTCTTCTAAGCTCTAAAGGCCACAATACATTGTTAGCATTGGCCAGAAGATGGTGAATATTAGAGTACACCAAACCTTTATCCATACCACGCAAAGGAAAGGGATAATCAGAAAGAGCCCAAACCTGACGCGCAAAAGTGCAGTTGAAAATGGCATGGTTGATTGATTCACCTTCAAACCCACATAACTGACATCTTTCGTTCACCTTCATTCCTCTAGTCTTTAACCTTTATGCAACCGGAATAGCTCCACACAGCATTTTCCACAAAAATTGTTGAATTTTTGGATCTATTTTCAAACTCCAAACCCTTTCGCGCAGAGGGTTGAGAGAAGGTTTCATTGCAGCTTCAGCAAGATACTCTCCTTTGTTGATTTGGCAGGCTAGCTAGTAGCCCGATTTAACAGAATAGTAGCCATTTTTATTTGGCTTCCACACGTAAAAATCATCTTTTGAAGTCACCGGCTGATGAACCAAAATGCTTGCAACATCTTCTGGACAGAAAAGTTCATCAAGAATATCCTTATCCCATCTTCTCCGATCCAAATCAATAAGATCCTTAACCAAAAGATCAATATTAATAACCTGGTTTTTCATCAAGGGAGCTCGTAAACCATTTTCCGCGATCCATAACTTACCCCAAACTTTTATGGATGCTCTATTTCCAACTCTTTTCGCTAAGCCTTCACTTAGCAGGTCTTTTCCAAAAGACACACTTCTCCAACCATATGAAGGTCTGTTTCCTAAACTAGCATCAAGAAATTCACCTTCAGGAAAATATCTACTCTTCAAAAGTCGTGCAAGTAAGCAGTGAGTGAAATGTAAAATTCTCCAAGCTTGTTTGGCAAGTAGAGCTTGGTTAAAAAAAATGTCTTTGAAACCCATACCTCCCAGAGCCTTGGGGAGACAAAGATATTCCCAACTTTGCCAATGAATTTTCCTTGCATGTTCAAAGAATTCCACCAATAATCTGCCATGGCGCTAGAGAGATTCTTCACTGTAACCTGAGGTAATTTGAAGCAGGACATAGCAAAAACTGGCATAGCCATTGTAGTGATTTAAGCAAAACTTATTTTTCTCCCTGAGAGAGCAATCTAGAGTACCAATTGGAAAGCTTTCCTCTCATGTTATCCTTTATGTAGCTCAGCATTTCCACTTTTGAGTCACTAAAACACTCCGGAAGACCCAAATATTTACCAGCTCCCCTTTTGCTGTAAATGCCAAGAATGTTTTGTGCTTTTTCTTTTGCCTCTAGAAAAACTTTACTCCCAAAAGATTTTTGTTAATTGTTTGTCCTGTGAGTGCATCATAAGAAGTAAGGATACTTTGGAGTTTTAGACATTGATCCTTATCAGCCCTACACAAAAACAAACTGTCGTCAGCGAATAGAAGGTGATGAATGATAGGATATTTTTCCTTTGTCGCTCTCCTTTAAATAGGCCCCACTCATTTACAGCTGCATTCATGCAATCGGACGGTTCGTAACGAAACTACGTTTCACGAATCGATCCAACGATACTCCTTTGCTTCACTCAACACGTGCCAGTATTGACCAACAGGTGATAAAAAAAGTACTTGCGATGGTCACCGGCTTTTCCGGTCAGTTTTGGTTCTGCGATTACCGATGGGATTTTCTTTTTCTCTCTCTAGGATTTTCCTTTCTATGCTTTCACATACCTCACTCTCTCTCCTTTTTTATAGTAATTACAGCTTGAAATTTCGAGGCAGTTCTTTTTCCAAAAAATCTTCCTTTTTATAATTCTCTTCTCGATTCCGTTGGGTTTAGAAAAGTTACAGTATAATATTGTAATATTGTACAAGTAGACGGCTGATTTAGGGAAAGCGTCAAAAGTATGAGGGCTTAAACAGAAATTATGTAAATAACTATTCCATTATCAAATAGCTTTGTAATATACTAACCGCCGTTTCCGGCCTCCAGAGCAAGAAAAGTGACGCCCGAAATGGGAACCAGAATCGCCGACGGCGGCGGAGAGAATCTGAAGACTTTCGAAAAAGTTGATGCTCTTACAGTTATCAATGACGGCAATCAGAAACCTTTCGTATCCTCTTCTCCTCCTCCGTCACCGTCAATTTCTTCGTCCTTGATCTCCTCCACATCGACACCTGAGCCGGTGGTGGTTGAGGAAGAGGAGGAGGAGTTTGACTGGGTGGCTGTAGAAAGAGAGGCTGATGTAATTACAGATAAAGCTCCGGAAATTGACGAAGTCGAGGACGCTTTCTCTGCTCTTCGACTGTGAGTTTTGTGAGAAATTTGAAAGTAAAACGTTTTCTTTTCAACCTCAAGATTAAAAGAAGTCATCTTTATATTTTATTTTAGGATGTTTGTTGTCTGATGATGATGATGTTGATAAATCAGAAGACCAAGTCTCAGAGTCTGAGTTTGTAGATTGGATTGAGCCTCCACTGCAGCTCTGCAATACCAGACTTCTACAGCCTTATATGCTTGACAGATTCTACGACGCCTTTCATCAGTTTCAAACCGACCCATCTGTTCATGTTCTCTGTTTTTAAGCATTGTGTGTCTACTGTTTTGCGGAGAATGGTCATGTCATTGTCTTCAGACAAGGCTGTTTGGGATGCGGTGATGAACAACGAGGTGGTTCGGGAGCTCATAACCAACGGTAAGAAATATAATAAGATCAATGGACTCTTGTTGGTGCTTCTAGCCGATGATTATGTAAGAGTCTGTCTTGATTTATAACGCAGCTGAGAGGTCAGAAGAAGAGTCTTGTGCAGCCGCGGATTTCATAAGGAGGTTGTTTGAGAGAAGTGCCATCAAAATCATGGACGCAATGGAGAGTCACAAAGTACGTCACTGACCTCTTCAATGTTGTTCCTGGAGATGAGACGGTTGGGTTGGCCACAGGTGCTGCTCCGGTGATGGAGAAGCTACAAATGGCGGCTCTGCTCACCGTCCTTGTCCTGCTTATCGTGTTATTAAGTCGAGTCACGAGAGCTAGATAGGAAACTTTCACAAAGGATTTAGCCAAACTATGATCTGACATTTCATGGACTGTGTTACAATTGTAAATGCTATCCTCTGCAGCCGAAGCCGCATAAGAACATAGTGTGATACTTATGTTTATGTTACTCTAGTGTAATAAGAAATCAGTGATTTCAATAACAATATATATTTGAAACATAAAGGTCAACTTCTCCAAAGCAAGAATGTATCAAACACACTAAATATCTAGATATGCGAACAGAGTTACATTATCCAATTTTGTTTGTTGAACTACACCGAATCAGTTCTGATCCAATACTCTTCTGAGTATCGTCGTCACAAATTACTATTCATCGGCGTAAACATCAGATGAACAGGTAAATTAAAACACAACACCTTACAGTTTCTTTTGAAGAGAAAAGAAAGCGATGGACTCTGTTTTATGTACAGTGCAGAGCCACCAAGCCATCCATGAGACCAGTGATTGCTTCTGACTGCTTCTCGGATTTCACGAGCACATGTTTGTTGAAGTCTAGTAAAACACCAAAAGCAAATGCGTATCAGAGTTCAAGACACAAGATTTACAAAGTAATTGTGTACAGACGTTGGAAAAAAAATCTCACCTGGTATTAGGTGCTTGAGCTACCGAGATCAAAGTCCATTGTGTAATCATACTCGATTGTTGGAATAACTGAGGCCATGAACTTCAAGAACAAGAAGAGGTACCTGGGGAAAAAGCAATGGTGTAACCCACCAAGGCCCAATGAACTATAAGAAGAGTTATCTTGCAATTAAACCACTCACTTGTCAGCTTCAGGTTCTACTCCGCGCGACATTAATACATCAATGATTTTCTTCATGACAGCTCCATGTCGACATGGATCGACTGAAGCATGTTTCCCAGGTAAGTGTGGATGATCTTCAATTGTGACCTGTGTATTAATCTACATTGGTCAGATTCACAGGACAACAGAGAGGAAATGTTTTGTGGATTGACGAAAAATTATTTGATGGAAGTTGAGATTCATCTCCTTCTTACCGTTTTACGAGCATGGTCTTGGCTGACATCCTCCATTACAAGTCCAGGTTGCAGCAGCATCCTTGACTACAAGACACACCATATATTTTAAGTAGATATAAACAAGTGACAAAAATCCAATGATTTTAGGATGAAAAACAAAACGAAACAAGTATGAACAAGATGCAGACCTCATCATAACCGGTCAGCCAAACACGAGGATTTTGGTAATACTTATCATACCTGAACCAAAGTGAAGAATTATGAGTTTGCCTACTGAGCCAAAAGTATGAGAGTTGCATCTAAAAGTCAAAATGCAGTTGGACATTCTTTGAAAGTGAAAAAGGTGCATGATGCTTACGTTATGGTAAATATCATATGTCCGAGTTCGGAGAATGTTATCATCATCAGGTTCATGAGCCACAAGATAAGTGGACTGAAGAGTTGCCTGACTCAAGGAAGAGAAAGATTTTTCTAAAAACTACTAGTAGACCAAGAAACTAGAAACTTGCTAGTACGTACATGTGCATAATTCAAAAAACGTTTATAGCAAAAAAACAACTCACCGGATCATTTTCTACCACATTGTCAGCTTCATCAATCTCCTCCATGTCTGGAAGATCTTCCTCCTCCTCACCTCCAAAATACGTAGGTATTGATTGTATAGCATTTCTCTCGTTTATATCCAAGGCATCCATGGATGGCAAGTTTTCTTCTTCGTTGCCTTTATCTGTGGCAAATATCAAGACGAGAGTGAATTTCTCAAGGCTACTAATCTATCAATACAAAAAACCTACCTTTCGGTTTCCCATGAGTCGCTGGCCAACCATCATTATCTTCATCATCAACCAACACTTCACCTCCAGCAGCTTCATATTCCTCTGCTACAGATGCAGCTCTCCGTAGACAAGGCACTATCGACCCACATAAAAAGCCAAAAACTTTACACAATGTTGCATCCATAAACTACAAAGCTAACAAAAAGCAGCTCTAAAGATTTCAAATTTACCATTTCTAGTAATCAAAAACTGTTTGTCCAAGGGCAAGTAAGGCTTCCTTTTGCTTGGATCACCAGATTCCCTAATCAAACGGAAAAAAAAACACAAATCAAGAGACGATACATATTCTCAATTCTCTTGAACAAAAGTGATATACTACACAGAACCAATCTGCTATAGGTCCAAGAAACAGAACCCATCTGCTATATTCTCAATTCCAGTAAAAGGACTTAAATCAAGGAAGCTGTGAACTTGACAAAACTTTGTTTTCACCACAATTATGATTGATCACATCACAATCTCACATAATTTGAATTCAAGGCAATAACTTTATCACCAACACAGAGAGACCCATTTATCCAAATTCCTCGAGGATCAAAATTCACATATCCTAAATCGCATAACTCACAACTCAAAATCAAAATTGGCCACTTTATATTCACATTCTCCAATAAAAAAAAAAAAAGTCAAAACTGGGACTAACCAGGACCAGGTCGGACACTTGGAGACCAGATTATCGCCGGCGAGTACGAACTCGCTGACGCTGAGCACTCCCTTCTCTTTAAACGCCGAGATCGTACGAGGACCTGCGATCCTCTCCACCGTACCTTTAAATGCTTCATGAAGTTTTTGCGACAGCATTTTGATGATCTCGAGACGAAACAGAATCTAATCAATGGTTATATCAAGAACGAATTTGTCGTACTCGTATCTTAGAAGAATTCTAATCCGAGGAGATTCCTGATTCCGTGCCATTTGAGCAAAATCTCGATTAGTCCTCATACGTTTAATAATTTATGTTTTTGCCTCTTTATGTTTTTATTTTACATTTTAAACCCAGGAAAATGGTGAATTTTTCCTCTGTATCCTCAATTTGCCGTTTCAGGTCCACGTATTACATTTGATAGTTTTTGCATTACAAAGCAATCTCATTGCTCTTATTGAAGATAAAACAACATCACAAGTGTATATGTTTTCACGGCAAGAGCACAACGGAGCCAGTGGTGATCCTATTCTCAAGATCAGCATGAGCATCAGCCGCACGAGACAACGGGTACTTGTGGTTCACACGAGCCTTTATGATGCTGGCAGAAACATTGGTGAAAACCTCCCCTGCACATTCCAACAGCTCGTCCCGAGTTTCATTGTAGCGCATCACGGAGGGTCTTGTCAAGAAGAGCGACTATGGAGAAAGTTCAGACAATGGAACCGGATCTGGCGATCTCGAGGATTGTCCAAAGATCACCATGTATCCCCGGTTCTTTAAACATGCTAATGATCCCTGAAAACACATCAAAATTTCACAATGAGAAATATGAAAACCTCATATAGAACATAACATAAACGGTAAGCTCTTCATGACAACACTACCTTAAAAGCAGAGCCGGCCCTGACAACATATGGCCATAAGCTAAAAATAATTTTGGGCCTATTAAATATGGTTAAAAAATTAAAATTAAGAAGTGCTGAACAGAGACTAAGAACCTACCACCTTTTGCATCATAATTTATGGTCACAACAAACTAATCTAAAGCATATCTTATATATAATAGTAGAGTCATCTCTCCTCTTAATCTATCCACATCAGCCTAATCTTATATATAATAGGAGAGTCATTTCTCTCCTTTTAATCTATCCACATCAGCCTAATTTTATGGAGATTATGGATCCCAAATTTAATTACAAATTATGAAACAAAAGAGAAAAAAATTGACAAATAAAAATGACAAACCTTAAAACTAAAATTAATGGACAATTAATTTACACACTTTTCTATTATTATATTTCCCTAACATAAAATATATTATTTACCAAAAAGCCTAAAATATATTTCACAAAATAAAATAATGAAAACATCAACTAAGAAATTTAATAGATATTAGATGATTTGTAAAATTTAAAAAACATTTTTCACATAACTTGAAAATTCAAAATATATAAAGATAACTACAAATAAGATAAAAATTAACATGTTAGAAATAATAAATGAAACAACATAGATTTTCTAAGAATTACAAATTAATAAGGATATAAAATTAAAAGTTTATTTGTAACTGTATATAAAAAAAATTGAAAAGGTTTATAATAGAAATAAAAAAAAATCATTTTTCAATGAAAAATACACATGACAATTAAGTTGCTAGATTGAGAATCAATATGCTACAATGTATTATATGTGAACGAAGAAAAATTGAAAGTAGGTGGGAAACGATAAAGAGCATGGCTCAAAAGATGAATGAGGCGGTGGTTAAGTGTGGTTAAAAGGCGGACATGACTCGAGATGATGTTAATAATAAAAAAGGTCGATAATGATTAGAGGAAGTTATAAGTTCACTAAACAACCGTTTTTTTGTTCTAAAAATATAATAAATATTCATGCAAATACTAACAAATCATAGAAATAGTTGTCAAATATTTGGAATATTTAGAACTAAAACCTTTAAAATAAACACAACGGCAGAAAATTTTAAGTATTATACAGTACAACAAAGAAAACAATAGAAACATATTTTTAAATATATATACATGATGATTATTCGGAAAAAAACATCGCGCTTGCGCGGGGGTATAATCTATAGTTTTGTAAATTAAGGGCCGAATATTTTACTTATTAAGATAGGGCCGCAAGCACCTGCTTGCTTTGCTTGCTCCCAAGGCCGGTTCTTTGTAGTCATACCCTTGAGTATGATTGAAACTGCAACAATAGGATCAATAGAAGAAGGAACACGGACCACTTTATATGCTAGAAGGATTTGTTCCTCTGCATAAGCACCCATTGGATTTCCAGCATAAGCACCCATTGGATTTCCAGCATAAGCAACGAGATCATCGATCTTTCTTTCTGTCAATCCCGGTCCAACAGCTACCACCTCTCCAACAGCCTCCATACCTATTATCAGAAATGACCTCGTTACCTCTTCCACCCATTGTTACCTCGTTGCTTATGCTGGTTGAATTGTAATCTCGTTACCTCTTCCACCCATTGTTACCTCGTTGGCCTACTTGTTATAACGATAGTTCGTAGTCAATCTAAACCTTTTATGTGGCTCATACAAACTATACCAAAACACTGTTGAAAAAAAACATTTGATTCTTCTTTCGGATTCTATATAACAGTGAGCTCCACGGGGCACATTAATTTGTTTATAAGTAAATAATAAATTAATTGAATTGTAATTACAGTTATATTTTGCTTTTAAAAATTCAAAAATATGAATTTGAAATATTAATTAACCCATGTATAAAGTATATATCAAAAACAAATATAACAAAGAAATTAAATAAATGTGTTTAAAATAAAGAGTATATAAACACAATAATACAGCACTTTAACTCATAATTTCAATTGTGTTTAAATTAAAGGTCCACTGCGGAAGCCTTTTAACTCATAATTTCGTCTACAGTAGTTAATTATAGGAAAGTCCAAATTCTCTTTTCTCTGAAAAAACCCTACTCCTTATCGACACCGACTTTTTACTAACATTCGCCGTTTCCAGCTACATGAGCTATCTCCTTCAATCAACTTTTTTCTACTGCAATTATACAAATCCATCTTCTATCTTCTTCTATAGTTCTTATAAAAATTTAAATCTTCCTTTTCTAATTGAAATTTGAAGAAATTGGTCTATCTTTCGTGATGTTAACACAAAATTCTTAAAGCTCTTGGCCTCAACGGAGACGTTGATATCATCGGTTGAATAATACAAAACCCAGATTGTGTAAGCTTTTCCTCTCATTTATATATCAGTTGATACAAAACTCCTGTTCAATTTTCGATTCTAGTAATCTAGATAGAATTTACAATTTTCGTTTTCATCTCAGAATAAGGATCTTCGGTTCAGGTAATTTTGCATAGCACGTGATGAAATATTGGATCTTGCATCCAATTTGAATTTTGTTTATGGGTAAACGAAAGTAGTATCTTCATTTTTTTTTTTTTTTTTGGGTATACTCGAGCTATGAAGAAATAGGTATCTGATTGCTGGTTTAGGCATTTAGCTTGAAGAAACTAAGTAATATTAAATAAATGTGTTTAAAATAAAGAGTATATAAACACAATAATACAGCACTTTAACTCATAATTTCAATTGTGTTTAAAATAAAGGAAATTATCTCTTAGTATATAGACACAATAATACAGCACTTTAATCATAGTTCCAAAACTTATCTCTTATTGATTTTTGTGTCTCTGGTTTACAAATATTTGTTAATTTAGAAGGGAATTTATCATTGGTCATACTATTTTCATGTGCATTTATAAGTAGACGTAGTAGAGCATAATTAAGCATTTTAATGACAATATATGAACAATAATTAGCTGTTTTTTGAAAAGAAAACATCATTTGTACATTAAACGTAGTAAGGGCTTCAGAGTTCCAATATAAATATATGTAATTGCTTAAACATACAACCTAAACCGTGAGATCCTCTTTGGTTGTAATCATCTTTGCTTGAAATTCTTGGTTGTAGTCAACTTTACTTGAAATTCACCTTCCTTGAAAATCCTATAGTAAAAGCAAAGTAAGATAACTTGAAATATAATTGACTCTTAAGATGTAATTAATAGATGTAGATAATATAAATATATAAACGATAGTATATTACTTAACTTTTTACCTTATCTCTGCTTTTCACACCTTCGCTTGCATCATATATTATGCATTTTAGTTGTTAAACCTGATATGTGAATAAATAAGTCGTTTTACTATAATTTTTAGCCAGAGAGATAAATTTACCTGGATCAAATTCATGATTCTCTGATTTTATGGAAAATCTCTTTGAAAACTACATTACTTGTTTTTGTATCCCTTTTCCCTTCCTCGTTCAAAATTAGGAACTTTAAACCTCTTCTGCTTTTCACCTTTCACCCTTGAGACGGCAACATACAATTGCCCATGAGTGAAAACAGCTTTTGGTAGATAGATCCCAACATTAGATAAACTTTGACCCTGGCTCTTGTTTATCGTCATTCCAAAGCAAGGAGAGATTGGAAATTGTCTCCGTTGGAATCGAAATGGCAGTTTAACATCTGTAGGAGAAAGCAACATTCTTGGAATAAAGACTTTATCACCAGAAACGGAGTCATCTGGTCTGCTAATGATTCGTGCTTCAATAACATGTTCTCCCAACCGAGTAATCTGCAGTCTTGTCCCGTTACATAAACCATTTTTCTGGTCAATGTTTCTTAAAAGCATGACAGGAACTCCTTTCTTCAGCTTTAGAAGATGGTTAGGTAGTCCAGAACATTTGATTGAATTCAAAAATTCTACAGAGACATTCTTGTCTCTGATGGCGGTAGAATCAGAATGGCATATGCTATCTGAGCTAAAATATTCTTTTGCTTCTCCAGGAATAAGCTCCATTATATGCTTATTTACTTCGTCGACAACATCATTAGTAGGACATAATATGGCACGGTCCTTGAAGAAAGATTTATCTCCAAGGTTCTGAATTAGGGAGGGATAAATGGCATTGCTGATTGAAACTAATGGATCAAGAGAGTCCAAAAGAAGCATGTCATTAGGAATACTTATAACAGCCTCACCATCGTTTGGTTCAGAGAGCTTTCCATCTCCTAGTTTCAGAATCCATTCTGAGAATACCTTTATTGATTCAATCTCTGACAGATCCGAATCAACCGTAAGGCGCATGTTTTTTGTCAAACATAGAACTTTGCAATGACTCCATAACAGGGAAGAGGTAAGAGAAGCCTGAACTATTTGGCCCCTACTTCCTTTAGCTATAACAGGTAGTATTTGTCGAAAATCCCCTCCAAATACAATAGTCTTCCCACCAAATGGCTTCTCAGCGTTAGCAACCTTTGCTGCTCGTGATATATCTTTCATACTTCTATCAAAGGCCTCAAAACAATGTATATGCAGCATTGGTGCCTCATCCCATATAATCAACTTAGCTTCCGATAGCAGCCCAGCAAGCTCACTACCAGGAGTAATAAAACACACAGAACCTTCGTTTAACTGTATTGGTATAGCGAAACGTGAATGAGCCGTCCGACCTCCATCTGAAAGCAAGGCTGCCATTCCACTTGAAGCTACGTTGATGACTATTTGTCCTCTTGATCTTATGCATGTCGACAAAGTCTTCCACAAATAAGTTTTCCCGGTACCTCCAAACCCATTAACAAAAAATACACCTCCAGACTTTTTTTCCACAGATTCCATTATACGATCATAAACCTTCCTTTGTTCATCGGTTAGTGATGGTAGAAGTTGTTGATGATTTTGACCGCATAAGACTATGTCATAAGTCTTTTCTTCACTAATCAATCTGTTGACTGAAGGTGGAACATTACTGTTTTCTGGAAAAGGGAGTGTTGGAAATAGTTTCAAGCTTGTCCCGTTTGACTGTAAAAGCTTTTCAATTTCGAGTAAAGCGTAATTCTTGAGCTTTTCTGTTGATAGTTCCAGTCCTATGACATTTAATAAAAAAAACAATATAGTAAAAATATAATCTCATGTTCAGTGATAAGTTTAAATATCAGAATATTAGGGAATTCGATCGTTTGCATGATTATTATGTTTAAAAAAAAACGGACCTGGTCTTTCTTGAATCGTTCTCTGCATAACTTGTATGTCTTCTGAAAGTAAATGCCATGTTTCCGACCATACATGCATCGGTTTTGACAAACTTTGTGAACATAGGAGCCACACAAACATTTTTCTCATGAAAGTAGCTGATCCCCAATTGCTGACTTCTTTGAGTCCATCTATATACTCCTGATCATCTTCAAGTAGGCCAAGAGCATAACATGCATCTTGAAAAGTGGGATACAAAATGCCATCAACTCTTTTTAAATCCTCATAACATGTTGCTCCTCTTACCTTGTTTAAGAGGATTCTCAGATAAAAATATTCACCGGATGCGGGTGAAGCAAAATGCATTCTTCCAATCGCTTTATTTCTTTTCCTCTTACTCCAATGTTTTGGCTTCTTATTCCAGACATTGTATAATGGAAATTCAATGAAAGTCAAGTTTCTCGACTCTTCGTCCTCTGCATTCATTTTAAACCACTCTAACAGTTGTGAAGTTTGATTTGACTCTTTTGCCAAAACATCATCAACATCATCGTCTGAATCTATTGTTACTGGTTGCTCACCCTCTAAATGAAATGACAATCTTTGGACGGTAATGCTACTGTGGTGAATCTCAAATCCAAAAATTCTCCATGTTGCTTCACCAGGTGATACATACCTTTAAAATAGGAAATTTAATTTAATAAGTATCAGAATAAAAACGGAAGTTAATATAGAACGGATACTTTCGTTTAACTGAAAATCACCTGCAATCATAGTATTGCTTGATTTCGTCTATTACTTTTATTGTGCCTCCTTCATTTGTATTTGACTCTTTAGGAACGGTGGCTGCTGCAGTAATCCTATCACTTCCTTTTTTGATGTATTTAAATAAATACTTGATTGCTCTTGTTTGATTGCACCATTCAACATTTATATGGGCTTGATACTTGAGGAGTAGATGAGGATTATACGGTATCACAAACCGATTATCTAAAGGAGTTCCACCTTTATCTACATAACGTCCATCATCTCTTCTCTGATATATCGGGAAACCATCTTTACTGATATGCGTATCAGTGGAGAAGTCTTTGGGAAAGTTTTTCTTGCATCTTCCTTTTTCCATGCATGGTGATTTTGGGTTTGCTAAACCACGTGGTCCATGAATCATGAGTTCTTTCACTATATCATACAACACTGGGTCAGTTGCCTCATCTGGAAGTTCAGCTTTAATAACCTTATCTATGTCAGCTGTGGTAGGCATTTTGTTACCACGTTCAAGCCATAGCAAAATATGAGCGTGTGGTAGACCTCGTTTCTGGAACTCAATAGTATATATAACTGTTTCATGTGAATAAGTTAGTGTTAGTATTATGTTACTTTACCATAGAAAATAATTATACTCTTTTGTTAAAAATACAAAATTATTGTTTACCTCCTGCGGATGGACCAAATAGCTTTTTTTGATGTATGTCCGTTATTAGACTATCCAACTTCATATGAAACATTCGGGTAAGTGTGTATGCTCTATCTTCTGTTTTTAGTCGATGATCTTCTAGCTTTCTCTTAATCTCTGGCCATTTAGGATTGCACGTGAAAGTAATGAATAAATCCGGGTAGCCAAAATTTTGGCAAATTGCCATAGCATCCTTGTACTTTTCTGCCATATACCTGGCACCCTAAACAAGTTTCCCTCGCAATGCCGTCGCAAAGTTGCGACGAAATTGCGATGGAATGTTCAGCCCCCGTCGCAAAGCCGTCGCAACTTTGCGATGGATTTGCGACGAATATGTCCTAAACCCTAACCGTGTTCGGATTTGTCTTTCCAAGAGTTTCCTCGCAATTCCATCGCAAATTTGCGACGGATTTGCGATGGAAATGCCCCATTCCATCGCAATTCCATCGCAAAAATTAGGGTTTTCATCTGGCGACGGAATTGCGATAGAACGGGGCATTTCCATCGCAAATTTGCGACGGAGTTGCGATGGAAATGCCCTGTTCCATCGCAATTCCGTCGCAAAAATTAGGGTTTCCAACTTGCGACGGAATTGCGATGGAACGGGGCATTTCCATCGCAAATCCGTCGCAAATATGCGATGAAATTGCGATGGAATATATTTTCTATATATGTTCTCGCACCGGTTTGAGCGAAGCTCAAACCAACCCCCCTACCACAAAAACACGCCGACCTCTCTCCTTCCGATCACCGCCGACCCCTCCCGATCGCCGCCGACCTCGCTCCTTCTTCTTCTGGGTTTCGCGCCGCCGGCTTCATCTCTTCCCCGCGCCTCCGTTCTTCATCCCGGCGCCACCTCAGATCCGGTCAGGTCTCCTATCGCGCCGCCGTCTTCTCCTCTTCCCCGCGACTCCGTCTTCTTCTCTTCCCCGCGCCTCCGCTCTTCATCCCGGCGCCGCCCTGTCTCTTCCCCGCCCGTCTCCCTTTTCTCCACCGCTGTCTCCTTCACCGCTGCCGGAACGTGTATCGGATATCTCCGCCACCGCCGCCGCCGTCTCAAATCTTCCGTCGACTCTCTCACCCACCACCGTTTTTTCTAGGTATTATCTTTTTAATTATTGTAAATCATTAAATTATTGTTATTAGATGATTAAATTATTTAAATGATTAGTTTAGTTATGTGATTAAATTAGGTGTGCGATTATTAGTTGGTTATGTGATTAAATTAGTTAGATGATTTTTAGTTTTTGAATTTTTGGTTTTTGATTTTTAGATTTTGGTTTTTGAATTTTTGGTTAGTGATTTTGTTGTAGATTTTAGTTTTCAGAAAAATTTGATTGGTGTTTTTTCGAGTTTTTAGTTTTTTGGTCTAATATAAAAAATGAAAATTATTATTTTTGGTTTCTAATTATTTTTGTTACTTCTAATTTTATGTTTTTAATTATTGTAAATCATTAAATAATTGTTATTAGATGATTAAATTATTTAAATGATTAGTTTAGTTATGTGATTAAATTAGTTTTCTGATTATTAGTGGTTTTTGAATTTTTGGTTTTTGATTTTGTTGTAGATTTTAGTTTTCAGAAAAACTTGATTGGTGTTTTTTATAGTTTTTAGTTTTTTGGTATAATATAAAAAATGCGAATTATTATTTTTGAGTTTCAAATTATTTTTGTTACTTCTAATTATTTTTGTTACTTCTAATTATTTTTGTTACTTCTAATTCTAATTCGTCCTTCAGCCCAAATTGAGGCCGCGGTTGAGGCCGGTAGAGCCCCATTTTATGCGGCTATTCGGGATATTTTGGATGAGCCGGGTCATGATCTCTTCCCTCGTCTTCATCCACACCGCCCACCGAGAACATTTTGGTATATATTTTTTAATTTTTGTTAGTTTTTGTTTTATTTTATATTGTATATTTTATAATGTTAAAGTGTATTGTTTTCTTTTTCAGGTTCACTCATGATTCATCCGTCGCCTCAGCAGTTACGGAAATCTTTGAAAAAGATTACCAAGATGCTTTTGGCCGGTGGAAGGATGTGAAGGAATCCGCTCTCCAACGCTGGTTTTGTACTTTTGCTGTAAGTATAATGTTAATTTCTATTTACTTTTTAAAAATATTTTCTTATTGCTGATTTCTAACATTTTATTATTGTTTTTTTTGTTTGGTTTAAGCACACGTATCACTGGGATTCTGCCATCACCGCTACGGTTTACAAGGAGTTTATGGCCAAAGTCCATGATCGGTTGCCCGATATGGTGTCTCGGTGGAAGAAGTTGTGGCTCGCCAAGGGAGATGCTGCAAAGCCACTACACTTTAGCCCGGACGTGTGGAAGGGCTTGGTTGCATATTGGAAGGATCCTGATCACCTGAGACGGAGTGACAACAGCAAATCCGCTCGGGCGAAGAGCAGCAGCAAATCTACACATCGATCCGGCCGAACTTCATTCCTTCGTCGCGGCGAAATCCTTGTAAGTTTTTTTAAATTATTTTTAAAAATTATTTTTTTTTCTTTAATATTTAATCATTTTTATCAAATCAAAATTATTTTTATTTTATAGGCCGAGCAACGAGGGGATTCCGAGATGGATTAGCTGGCAGTTCTCGAGGAGGTGAAGCGGAAACCGGATGGTACTTTCCTCGATGTTGAGTCTGAGGAGCTCTACAATGATGTCAACTTGAAACT
The DNA here is from genome assembly GCA_026724425.1 of Erythrophleum ivorense. Lineage (NCBI taxonomy): Eukaryota > Viridiplantae > Streptophyta > Magnoliopsida > Fabales > Fabaceae > Erythrophleum > Erythrophleum ivorense. The sequence continues at coordinate 6,637,092 of JAIUCV010000066.1, read as the reverse complement.
ACAAGAGTTGACTCAGAATGATGATCCGGCGAGTATCGCTTCCGCTTCTTCTGTGGCCATGAAGAACAAGATTTTTATTCAGGTAAATTTGTATAATATTGTTTAAATTATTTTCATTCTTATGTATTTTGTTGGTTTTTTAATTCTATTGTTTTTTTTTTTGTTTTTCAGTTCGCTCCCCGTAGAAAGGGGAAGATTTGGGGGGGTTCTCTAACCTCCCAAATCGATACTGCCAGCGGTTCCGCTTCAAGTCGGTTCCAAGATTCGCTCGAGGTTGCTGAGTTGCAGGATAAATTGATTGCAACACAGTCAGAATTGGAAGCAACAAAGTCGAAGGTTGAGTCGTTCGAGGAGGTGTTCGATTACTTAGGCGCCTCGGATCCCAAGCTCAGGGAGATTTTGACCCTATGCGTCCAAACCAGCAGCAATTCGAGGGCGAACCGAGCGGACCAGATCAGGCCAGATCCAGCGGACAATCCCCTGAATTTTAGTTTTTTTAATGTTATTTATAAATATTTTTAATGTTTTTACATGATATTTGAATTAATTTTTTTTTATCTGATTTTCGTTTTTATAATTATATTTATTTATTATTAAAAAATTTAAAAAACCAATTTAATAACTGAAAAATTAAAAAAAAAAAAAAAATTTAAAATTAGTATTTGCGATGGAACATGTTCCGTCACAGGTTTGCGAAGGAATTGAATTCCATCGCAAATTTGCGACTTATTAAATTCCGTCGTAAATTTGCGAAGGAATCCGATTCCTTCGCAAACCTGCGATGGAATTCAATCCGTCGCAAACTTTCCCTCGCAAAATTGCGACGGATTATATTCCATCGCAAATCCATCGCAAATTTGCGATGGAATATTGATTGTCGTAAATCCATCGCAAACTTGCGACAGAACTGATTCCGTTGCAATTTTGCGACGGATTTGCGACGGAACTTTCATTGCGACGAACAAATTGCGACAGAAATGCTTTCCTCGCAATTCCGTCGCAAAGGGTCATTTGCGACGGAATTGCGACGTAATTTTCCGTCGCAAATTGCCTATATTTCTTGTAGTGCACGAAAGTGGGAAAATCCTTCATTAGTGTTTTCAGTTCATGAATCGGATTTAACAATCTTTTCAATCGATTTGGCACATGCCTTTGCGAATGTTTCCATTCAACAATATTTATCTTTTGCTTTATGTTTTGCATTGTTGATATCTTTATGTTTTACAAAAACCAAAAAACAGAAAACCCTTTTTTCATATTGTCGATCTAGCTTAGTTTGCCGGAAAAGCTGCCAACAAGGCATTAGACCGCCTTGGCTACCTGGAGCAGACTGTCCAGTGTCAATCCCGCTTCATCTCGCGCCTCATCTGTGTTGTTCGCCACATCGCTCCCGATCGTCTCTTCCGCCCTTCCACATCAGCATATGAGCCGCACCTTGGGGAGTTCTCGCTCACCTCTGCACTCGCCTCTGATGAAGATTTTTTGGACGATGAGGAAAACGCAACCAGCCACCACACTGCCACCTAGGCACTCACTCTTCATTTGGTATCCGGTGCAATGGACACCCAACTCCATTTTCTATCCTTATCTTATTTTAATGACTTTCTTTTTCTTTTCTTTTCCTCTCACCCTTAATCTGATTTGCTTTCACAGGGACGGTGCAAGTTAAGTCTTGGGGGAGTTTTATCCTTTACTAATGTATTTTTCTTATGTTTTCATGTTTCTTTTCTTATGTTTTCATGTTTTATTGAGTCAAAACCTTAGTCGGAAACTATGACCTATCTCTATGATTCTCCGGTGTTGTGCTAACAATCTATGACCCTAGAGCGGACATCAATTGCGGACATAAGCCTAACAGAACCTCTAACGGTGGATCGACCTACTGACTTGGCAGCATCTCTAAGGTACCCGGACAATCTAACGTTAACTCCACCCTAATCAATCTAGTTTTTCTTTTCAAGGGACTTGGCATACATATGAGTCGTTTCTCACTTGATCTCAAAGGGTTATGTCCAATACAAATTACAGTTCTCCTCTCTCTCCTAATAAGTCGGTAGAGCCTCTCAAAAATAGCGCACCGGCCGTCGGACAAGTGTGGGGCCCACAGGCCGAGAGAGGGCGTGGGTGACTCACCGAGATAGGCGGTCGGGGCGTTATACTTTGGTATCAGAGCCGAACCCAGACGTGAGTGTGGAGTCAAGTGGAGTGGCCTTGACTCACACCGTCAGGGGGTGACGATCCAGGTGCGCAACGAGGTCGTTGGCTCAGTGAGTGGGGGTGAATTGTAACATCTCGGTTTGTGGAGAGGTTTAAGAGAATTGATTTGGCTACCTATGTCAACAAAGTGCACTTACCTTTTCGGTCAAAGGCCCATAAGTAACTCCAGGGTTAAGCGTGCTTGGGCTGGAGTAGTGGAAGGATGGATGACCTTCCGGGAAGTGGTATGCGGAACCGTGTAAGTGTGGCCAAAACACGGGGAAAGGTCGGGTGTTGATTGCAGGGATAGTAAATAAGTCGGTAGAACCTCTCAAAAATAATAAACCGACTGTCGAACAGCGGTGGGGCCCACGGGCCGAGAGAGGGCGTGGGTTATTCACTGGGATGGGCGGTAGGGGAGTTATACAAGCCTGCTCCAATTTGCCATATCTAGGTTGATTCACTCATAATGGTCAAACGGCTATATTCTTTTAAGGCTACGATTTTGTTTCTTCTTTCTTGTTTTAGGCCCTTGCACAAAGTCTCTATATAAGCTCAATCACTCTTTTATTGTAAATCACCTTTCAATCTACAAAATAATCAGAAATCATTTTCTTTTCAAATAGTGTTCTATGAGTTTGTTCTTGTCTTTAGATTTTTAGATTTCAAGTGTGGCATACATTTCTAATCTACTTGGATTTTAAAATTGTTTGTGTGATTCAAACAACTCTTTGTCCCCACCTGATTGAGAGAGTCAATAGCAACCTATCTGATTGAGGGAGTCAATCATCCATTCACCACTTCACCTCTACCTTCTCCAACTTCTTCAAGCTTAAATTTGGAATCTCTTGATCATCAAATGACCTTAAGTTGGTGTAATTCCAATTTTATATCGTCTTGGTATCATAGCATGTACATAAGCAAAATATGATTATGAACCAACTAATAATATTTTAGAGCAGTTTAATGGCTGCTATACAGTGATGTGTATCGAGAACTTGGTTTCTTCAGTCTAGTTTCATAAATTCCATGGTCCATTCATGCTTTGAAATTCATGGAGTAGAAAACAAAATAAGTTCCTTTATATCTTCAACTAATGAATGTTTTGCTGGTTTATTGTTTCTTTACTCCTAAATGGCAAAATCCGATATTCATCTCCAATATTTTTAAATATTGATTTCTGAAATATTTTGTACTAAGTAATTCCTAAAAGAAAAATTTATACGACATCAAAGATTTAAACATAAATAAGATTTTGTATTAGTTTTTTTTTTCTGCTGGAACTACTGCAACTTAAATATTAAAACTGTTAAGAAAAATAACAAAGAGGAACCCATTTCATTGAAACTGGAACCCAATAACGAAAAATTCAAAGGGAATAGTATTCTACATAACATTGTTACAATCGGTTGTTCTTGGTACAGCCTACGACTTGGTCTCTTATAATACCAACTTGTTTCTTCAAGTCGCAATCTCATCCACCTCCGAGTTAAAGACAAAACTCGGAAACGTCGTTGTTATGTCCCTGTAATTGGAAATTTAAGCCCGAAACTTTATAAACTGCACCAAAACTGGTCGAACAAATAATAAGGAAACATACCTCAGATATGGAAGAGTCATGATTTTGAGCAAAGATGGGTTCTTGATTACGAAATCGCTCCATTCTGTTTTATCAATTTTTCCATCCCGATCCACATCTGCGTCATTGAAAGTCTGAAAAAAAAAAAAAAAAAACGAGTTCTATAAAAAGAGCCTTTGCTTTAGTATAGATAGAAGCTGTAATAGACAAAAATGTAAACCTGATCGAGTATCATCTCTATAGTATCATCAGCGAGTTTCATTTCAGATTCGCAGAGAAGGGCAATCAACATTTGCTTCACCTACCAAAATCACATACACAATTATGATTTCCTAGAAATGATGCAGAATCAAGACAAAAGAAAAACCTTTTAAACTCAAACAATGAAACATAGATCGTTACAATAGTTCTTCTTTTACCTCTTGGCGCTCAATGAAGCCCGTGCAGTCCATGTCGTAAAGCCTAAACGAAACTGAGATATAAATAAAGACCGACGTGAGTAAAAATTAAGGGAAGGGTTTAGAAAAATAATGATAGAGAATTAGAGATAAACTTCGTTTAACTTACAGTCTGTTTTTTCCTCTAGAGAAGCATTAGGGTGGAAAACATTGAGTGATCTCACAAAGTCTCCAAAATCAATTACGCCTTTTCGTTTAACATCAAACAAATCAAATATCTGCAAGAGAGGGCATTATCATTAAGTACTTCTAATAGAACAAATCTTTAAGATTAGCTACAAAGTTATAAACGCCTGAGAGACTTAAGATTATTACCCTATTGGCAAACAAATTTTCCTTCTTTCTGTTCTGGAACAAAGCAAGTTGAAACTCTTCCTGCATTACAAGTTGGTCGAGAAATAAGTAACAATATCCAAAAAGTGGGCCATGAACATTTCAATTTAATTTTCAAAACCAAACCATTAAAAAAAGAAGTATTATAATTTTCAGGTCAACTTTCAGCACACAGACTTGTTGAGCAACAAGGAGCCCACAGATCAGCAAGGAGATTCAATTATTACCTAATAATAAATTGGGTGAAAGTCAACAAAGTTGACAAATATTATGGAATATGGATAATAGTGCATTGAATATTTATCTCACTGTACATCAAGCATTCAAGATCCTGCCGTGAGGTAAAAAACGAATCAAAGGCAATTGATTTATCAGTACCTTGTTTATCAAGCCATCGTCAACAACCGAGCTGCTTATCCTCTTGAATAACTCGAACAATGCTTCAACTTCACTCACACTAACTGGAAAATGAAAAGAAAAAACCAAGCCAACGCTGCGAGTTTAAACATACAGATCCAGTCGACTTGAAAAAAAAAAGAAATTGTATCTGGCAATGTAACGAGATACTTCATGAAAATTTTCTAATCAAGATTCAATAGCTAGACTGATAATCCAATAAATGGAAATTAGAATTAACTTTAACGAAGTTGCAGATCAAATAGACTATGATATTTCAGATTCAATGAACGCCTTAGAACAGCAAAAAGAGTTGGATAGAATTCTCATATCAGCAGAAGTGACCATGTAAAAGAGCCATTTTAAAAGCTAAGAAGAAGATGAAACGTAAACAATTATCCCAAAAGAAGAAGAAGAAGAAGAAGAAGGCGAAACGTATTTAGCAAGTTAACTTACAAGCAGTCTCTGAGGCTAGCTTCACAGGGTTTTCATGTCCAGAGAATTCTCTCGCAGCAGTGGAATGAAAACAGCCCATTTACAGATGAGAATCAAAACGAAGAAAACCCGAGAAGAAGAAGCTTATTCGATTAAAAAGAAACGCTAAAATAACGATTTCTGCGATTGTAAAGCTTGATTGCTGATAGTATTATTGCCCATCGTCGTAAGCATCTCTAGAATCTACACATAAGGAACACACAGAAACCCAAAAACTCAAATTCAGAGACGAACACGAATGATTAAATTAGTATAAACCTTATAGAAAGTAGCAGCGATGCGAGAATTGAAATACAATTTCACGTGAAATGAGTTTCAGAGATTTAACGCGATTGACACAATTTTGAAATTAATCGGAGATTAAACAGGTAATGTAGGCGCGGCTAGAGAATCTTCGAACCGAGAAATTGCACGCTGAAATCGGATAAAAGAGAAGATTACCAGAAACCGGATTCAGTTCTTACCACCGAGAGAACGGCTCGCCGGCTCGGTGAGAGAGGAAGTGGATTTTTCGAGAACGAGAGAGACGACGAAGATCTGTGACGATGGCAAATGAATGATCGGAGTATCGGACGGCTGAGATTAAGTCCCAATATTACAGACGTTTGCTTTGGGCTTTTTGTTATTCACAGGCCGATTATGAGATTAAGGAGAGTTTTTATAAGATGAGCGTCGGCGTTCGTGTGAACTCATTAACGCGTGCGAAACACCAACATTGTATGAATAAATATATTAACATTGTGGATAATATAAGACCATAATTTGTTTTGTTTTTCGGGTTTAAGATATAAGACCACAATTGTTCTTTAAGAAATTTTACTTTAGAACTTTAAAGTTTTTTTTGGGTCTAAATGTTAAGAAAACTTTCAACTTTCATGTTGTAGATTCGACATTCATACTATACAGTACACAAAAGAATACCAAGAATAATATTTTATTTGTATAGCTAGTGATATTTTAATTTCGTTCTTTCATTTTCATAATCCATACGGATGTCAATATCTGATCATGTTCAATAAAGATCTCCTATCCTAATAAATGAACTTATTAAATATGAAGCAAAGGGGAGTTGCCGTATAGATGTATTCAAGATTCATGTCATGCGTGTGTTTTGAACTTTTGAAATCATATCGATATGGGTCATATACCTTTTGGGAGAAACGAAGAAGTACAATATATTCATTCACATTTTAGCGGTCTAATCACGTACGTACGCCATACAAAATTCCAATAATATAATAAAATTATACTGTCGGTCAAAATAAGAAGATGGATTAGACACGATCAGATCATACATGTAATTTTAAAATTTAAAACTAGGGGATCCTGTCTCTAATAAAAATAGGTTATATCAATACGTTAAATGAGGAATGATGAGTTCCTAAAAAATGTCTTTTGGACTAGTTGATAGAGATTTTGAAAACAGAATAGATTACAAATCTCAAGATAGATAAATTACTTAACGACATTTTCACTGATCACTGATGAGAAAAGGTGGCATAAATAGAGAAAGGGCAACAAAAGAGAGAAACTTGGTTTCACTTGTTTGAAGACTCGGGCTCTTTCCATGCCGCTTGCCATTGCTTGTCATATAAGGTCGTCTCTTCGAACAAACCCTTGAGTTTGTCTAAATCTTCGTTCTTGCGGATGAAAAGAACTCCAGCAACAGACACGAACAAGAGTGTTTTGCAGAAGAAATTCCCCATTTGATCGACAAGTCCTACACCGGTAAGACTATCAACGAAGTAAGCCATGAAGAACCCTATCATCGCCGCACGACCTGCAAAATAATAATGTCACTTTAAAAACTTAGACCATGTTTAGTTTGCAAAGTAGTCGAAACGATTTGAAAACTTGCGCAAATTAATTCACCATTGAGAAGTTCAGCTTCGGGTAAATGGTATCTCTTCATCCATGCCCACCATGGAATGATTGAAGTATCAAAGAGTACAGGCTCGTCGTTACTAGTTGTCTCTGGGTTATCTTCAAGCCATTTCCTCCTCTTTGCCTCTATCATCACACAATCAACACATTACAACTAATAACTCATCTTCTCTTATACACACACACACACACTAGTATAGTAGTATCTTTGCTCATTTCAAAATTCAACAATTATTTTCCAGTTTCACAAATTCTATCTTAGGATCACTTCAAATTCAGTTCCCACTTTTCACAAGTAGTACAATTTTATAATTGATTTTCTTCTAGTTTCTGCAACATTCACTTGAAACAAAAACAATTCCTGTAAAATGGTAACAACATTGAAGAATGAAACAAAATTCGAGATTGAAGGATCTAACCAGCAACAATGACGGAATCCCAATCGGTTTTTCCCTCTTTCTCGAACTGTTGCAGATCCCAAGTCCCATTAACCCACTTCGCATCCTGAAATTTGATTTCCGTCGTAGCGGTCGCAACACTCTCTTCACCTCCAACGGCGCCGTTTTCAGACGCCGAGGTGCTTTCTGCCGGAGTTTTTTTCACAGGAACCTCCACGACAGTTGCAGCGGGTGTGGTCGTGCCGTTGTCGGAAGAGGCTCGAGGGACGGAGACGAGAGAGAAACGCTTTGAGGAGAGAAGAGAGACTGAGATCTTGGGGATGAGATTTGGATTTTGAAGTGATGAAGAGATCGGCGGAGAGAATAACGCCATGGATATAGACATTTCTTTGCTCTCTCAGTATCTCTCCTCAAGCTCAGGTTTTCAGAGTTAGTTGGAATGTGTGGTTTGAAATGAAGCTCTGAGATGTTATCGTTCATTGCATTGAAAATGATTGTCGTTTTTCGTTTTTTTTGGCTCAAAGGAAACTACGCGACGTTTATGTCTTTCAAAATTATTAATGGGCTTTATATATATTGAAGCCCATTTCGATTTAGCCTTCAGCCCAAAAAGAAGCATAAACCATTGCTCTATTTCTGCGTACAAAAACAATGAACGATTTACGAATTATCTCGAATGGACTCGAAATCGAAGCATATTAATTTCGCAAACTTGTGTGCTTCAAGAAAATTCCACGTGGACGACTCTTATTGGCTCCGAGGACGATCGAGATGTTTCTTGATTTGCTTCGCGGCAAAGTTTCGAGAAGTTTCCCGGAACGGCCCCTTTCCGGTCTGCTGCTTATTGCACGTCTTAACGAGGGCACTATCGTCATTTTATTCTCCAATAGGCTTATTATAAACAAACGAATGTCTCTCTTTTTTGGGATATTTTCATTTGACTCGCGATCTTACGCTTTTAATTTTCTCTTCACAAGAAAAAAGAAAACAAAGTCATGGATGCGTTCTCTTCCTTCTTCGATTCTCAACCCGGTAGCAAAAGCTGGAGCTATGATTCTCTCAATAACTTCCGTCAGATTTCTCCGGCCGTCCAGAATCATCTTAAGCGGGTATGTTTTTCCTCTCGCACGAACCGTCGTTTTGGTTGATTATGATTATATTCGATCGGTATACGATTGACTGAGATTCGTTTCGTTTTCTTGGACTTGATCGCTCTAGTTGTAATCGATTGCGTCTTAATTTACTGGATTTTGATTTCGATTTGCTTATTATCGAACGAATCGCTGCGATTGTACTTCCCATAAATTTCTAGGTTTTCTGATTGCGTCGTTTTTTGTTTCTCTGTGGATGATGAAATTGATGGAATTAGTTGGTTCGTATTTACTCTGTCATTATTATGCTCTGCTTGTGATGTTCTTGAATCTCTTGATCGTCTTGTTCGTTTCTCATGTTTGGAACGTTGATCTCGCATAGCGAATCTTCTTTGGAATGCAATAATTAATCGGGAAAACTTACGTTTCTTGTGGAATTTTATAGGTTTATCTGACCTTGTGCTGTGCACTTGTTGCGTCTGCCTTTGGAGCTTACCTCCATGTGCTCTGGAACATAGGGGGTATTCTCACAACGATTGCTTCGGTTGGAAGCATGATTTGGCTGCTTGCATGTCCTGCTTATGAACAAGTAAGTGTGGATTTTAATCAATAAAGTTGCGTGCGTTCTTGTTGTAACGTTTTCCTGAGAGACTGATGTTTCTTTTTGATGCAGCAAAAGAGGCTTTCGCTTCTGTTTCTCTCTACCCTTCTTCAAGGTGCTTCAATTGGACCCTTGATCAAAGTGGCCATTGATTTTGACCCAAGGTGCTTATTTGTTATTTGAATCATATCTTTTTATCTGATTATCAAATCTTTTGTGTGAGATTTCTCTGATTATCTTGTCCTTTGTGTTACTCCAGCATCCTTATCACGGCCTTTGTTGGAACTGCGTTGGCGTTTATGTGTTTCTCGGCAGCAGCGATGCTGGCAAGACGCAGAGAGTATCTCTACCTCGGAGGGCTGCTTTCATCTGGCTTATCCATGCTTATGTGGCTTCAGTTTGCATCTTGGATCTTTGGTGGCTCTGCATCTATGTTTAAGTTTGAGGTAAGTCAAAGTGTCTGCTTTGTGTAACAATGTGTTTTCTTTTCTCAGACTCCTCACCATTTGTGGTGGCTCTCTCTTGGTGCAGTTGTACTTTGGACTCTTGATCTTCGTTGGATACATGGTGGTGGACACACAGGAAATTATAGAGAAAGCACACCTCGGTGACATGGACTATGTGAAGCATTCGTTGACCCTTTTCACTGACTTCGTAGCTGTGTTTGTCCGTATTCTCATCATAATGGTAAGTTTATATGTCGCTGATTGTTGAATCATTGTGCTTTTATCACCCTCGCCACTTACGAATCCTTTGGTTTATGCAGTTGAAGAACTCGGCAGATAAAGAAGAGAAGAAGAAGAAAAGGAGAGACTAAAAGTTGCAGAGAATGCTATTTAGAAGCGAGTGTTATAAAGACATGGTGTTTTTACTTGACTATGTTGTTGTTGTTTTTTACGTGAATTGCTTCTTCCTCTTGTGCATATGAATTGCCTTCAGATTTTAATGGCTATACTGGTTTTCGTTGTTCTTTTCACTCTCTTGATAACTTTCATCATCTTCAAATGTCTTTGAGAGTGTTAGTTTTACTGTTTGACTTAAATCCCATTGAGCTAAGAATTAAAAGTAGGGAAAGAATAAATTCTAGAACCAATTTATTGTTCTATAATTTTTTTAGCAGATGAATTTGATCTAACAATTGGGTACATACTAAAATCTTTTATTGGAGGAATCTATAATTTTAGTTATTTAAAATTAGTAATTTAATTTCATCGCTAAATAGAAAATTATATCTGTATTTTATTTATCTATTGGATTTTGTATCTTCTTTTGCCATAAAAAGTCTGAACATACAATACGGAAGTGTGTATGAATAAAATGTTAAATACAGTAGTTGTATGGATAATTGTTAATAGAAAAATATGTTTGGTGAACTTTGAAAAGTTTTAGGCTTTTGGCCTTTAGGCTTCTGGGCCTCTGAAATGTGCCGACGCCTGCTAGTCTGCTATGTCCTCTCTTTGGTTAACTTTCGGTTCTTTTAGGAATTTGCTTAGGTAGGAACGTGTGGTTCATACGGAACGAGAAGCAATTGTCAAATGGAGAGTAATGTTATAATGTACATATCGTTTTCGTTCTCACTTGAGAAACAAAGTTACGTCGTGCATTAACGAAGTAACGTGTAAATGATGTTGAATCTCAAAATAGCGTAAATGATGTTGAATCTCAAAATAGCACAACAGAGTTATAGAAAGATGTGGAGTTTAGGAGAGATTTTATTAAGATCAACCAAATTCAAAGATTACAAAGGGGTGATTCAACTCGGCGACAAGGCTTGCCGAGATGAATACGAAGAGAATAGGATAAACTGAAAGTAAATGACGAATTATAGCTAGGGTTTTTACCTCTCTGCTCTCAGTGATTGCAGGAGATTTCTCAATATTCTTCATCAATATTCTTCAATGAATAAGGGGTCTTCTTTATATAGTGAGAGGAGGTCGGCTTCTTCAAGATATTCTTCTTTTTCTCTTTTGGAAATATTCTTCTTTGTGTTGATCTTTTTCCTTTCTTCAAGGATTTAGTCTTTTTCTCTAAGTCTTTTCTTTTCTTTGAAGAGATGGTGGTGGAAAACGGGCCAGGCTTGCATGATGTTATTAATTATGACGGGCTCAAGGAATTGTGCTAATTCCGGTACTAACAAATGACCTACGATCAAATTGTCCGTTTCAAGGTCATTCGGCGGGTCAAATATAATCCATTCTGATTCAGTACGAAACTTTTTGTTTAAGTTTACATATCGTTTTTATGTGAAGGAGCTAATGTTTGTCTATTTTCAGAAAAGCGTCAACTGGTTATTATGTGCGGAAGAAACGCATTAACGCTGATGTTTAGACAAAAAAAAATACTCTTTTTATTTTTGTGGTATGATACAGTTTTATGAACTTTTCGTCGCAGCTGTACTTTGGTCTTTGGACTCTTGATGCGGGATGTACAGTTGTGGACACACAGAAATTAACAGAGAAGATTGTGGTGACGTGGACAACATTCGCTGATCTTTTCATACACCTTGTACGTTCTTCTATATATGCTGATAAACAAATGGTGTTTTATCTGTCGGCAGTCGGTAACCTCTACTGATAGGTCCTTTGTTATGCAGTTGACGACCTATGAAGATAGAAAAGAGAAGAATAAGAAAACGCGAAATTAAGGCCGAAAGTGGCAAATTAAGGAAGTATGGAACCTAAATATATAGATTGAGTGCTTTACTTGTTTCTCTGCGATTTACTTGATACACTTGTGACGTAGCTAAGTTTCATCATAGGATGGTGGAAAGACACGAGTTCAAATGTTTCCACGGCGATTTAATATATGATTTGTCATATTGAATATTTGTTTTAAAAAATAAAAATTATATGTCTTGATATTTGTCTATGTTCGGTTAAAAATCCTTTATTATTAAGAGAAAAAAAAGGTTTGCTTATTTCTGGTCCGTATAGATACTAGTATTATTATATTTCCGTCATATTGTAAATGCGTAAGTGGATTTTGGACTTAGTTTTGTTCTATTTTATTTCAAGCTTTCAGAGTCATACTAGGTACGTTTATTTATTGGAAATTTGACTGCAAAATATTATGTGTATTTGATAAAAATTGAGTATTTTAATAATTGTACTGATATTATAACATTTATTTAAATACATTTGACTTTTTATTATATGGGATATTTTCATATATTCTGGATAAAAAATGAAATATTTAAGTTAGTTTTGGGAAAATTATCATATATTCGATAAATTATATAAAACAATATAACATTTTAAAATTGGTTAGTTCTGATGGGATATTTTTTTCAAAACGTTATAAATTTCTAGATAATATCTAACAAACAAGAAGGATTATTATGTTTTTCGCTACAACCACTAATACTATATAATATATTTTTTGTTTTAACGATTATGATATTTCCAAAAGATAAATATGCAAATTCATTATTTGGGTATATATATATATATGGGTTGAATATTATCCCTCAATATCTGTTAGTTTTAGGGTTTCTTCACGATATCAAAATATGAAGCTTTTACCTTTTCATTTCCAGGCCAAAACGATATTATTTACCCCGTTGATGATACTGTCTCTGCCAATTCTGCGAAAACAAAATTCTCGTGTTGGATGGAATGTAACACTTCCATCCAACACGTCGAATCCCGAAGCAAGAAAACTCCTCTACACAGAGTTTCCATCGAGGTGGATTTGGTCAGAGCAAACGAAAGATTGGAAACCTAAGCATAGGCATAGCAGAGCATCAGAGAATGTAATTCTCCCGCATGTACCACCGCATAATGGAGAGGCATATTATCTACGCATTCTGCTAGGAGTTGTCAAGGGTCCAATCAGTTTTATAAGGATTGTGGAATGCGTTGTTCATCTTAGTTTTAAAGATGCGTGTTTAGCACTTGGTCTGATTCAAGGGGAAGATGATGCAAATTAGAGGATGACATGAGAAACATTAATATTTCATCGTTTTCTAGTTTTTTTTTTTTTTTAAAATTTCTTGTTGGTTTTTGTTTAGATTCTGGATTCTCAAACATAATAATACATGTTTTTTCTCTCTAAATATTTATGTATGTTTACCATAAATTATGGAACTATATTTATCAATGAGAACTCTGATCGTTTGACAAAAATCACGACAATATAGTTAGCATGTGGTTATGCGGTATGACGACCTGATGTTAGCCTAAGAGGATCTGTTAAATTTTATATGCCACATATATATCCTATTCACTTTGAATATTCATTCAAACTTACTGGACATTACGAATCCTAACGCATGTTACATCAGCACCATTATCATTGGCTTTTATTCTACCAACGTAGTGAAATATTTGTTACATTATCCATAATCATAAATAGATTTTCGACTGGATGGAACAGTTTTTAGATCATCCTCGGTCGACAATTGATCCTTGATCAGCTATCAAACGATACCTGTATGAACGTAGATACTAATTATGAATAACCAAGAAACCACATGCCACCACAACCATTAAATAACTAACGTACTTGTTTCTAAAATTTTCCGCTTCAAGTATAGCTGGATTAAATATAAACTCGGAACACCCAGGAAAGGATCGAAGGATCATATCATTCAGAGTTCCATATGTGGATTATAATATTACATCAGTGACACAATCCAACAAAAACGTAGCTTTTTTGGTTGATAAAATTATCAGAATTTAACGAAAAGAAAAATATTATACATCTTTGTTCAATCCTCCAAAACCTTAGGACAGATTCTGCTAGTGCTTCCACCGACCAACCATAGTTTAGAGAATCTATCAGTAATGGAACCACATGCAGTACATTCGATGAGATAATCACTGAGATATAAATAATAAATTAGTCCCAAACATCCGCACATGCACAAGATAAAAATGACTCAAATATAATATTATAACATTTAATTTTCATCGATGAGAAGACATAGGATTTACTTTTCATCAATAAGAACAAATTTCAACGTCCGATAACCGTACTCATCACTTCGGAGGCATCCAACAGAAGCAACAAATCCAATAACATCTTGAAAATAAAAACACTACCATCAACATTATATCCTTGATAACAAAATCTTAAACTTATAATAAATTTAAAGGAAATCACCAACCTGTCAAGACATCTTCTTCAACCTTGAAATGTTGAATATCTGAAATACTCGGAGCATCCACGAAAGCGCTATCAGATTTTGACTCAATCTCGCGCACCAAGGTTGCACTTCTAAACACGATCTCACAATTGTGTTTGGTGTACCTAACATCACCAGTAACCGGAATCACATTGAACATCGAGAACGTCTTCCAATCGCCTTGTTTTATCCTGTCACTATATCTCTTCTCTATGTTTTATAGTAGCAACAATTTTTGAACCCTACACAAAAGAATAAACTCAATAACGAATGACACTCTGATATATCCATATTTTACATGTTTTTACCTTGGTTTTTCTTATGTTTTCTTACTTAATAATAATGATTTTGTATCCAAGAGGTAATTTTCTTGTATATTGTGGTTTTGGGAAGCAAACAGGTCAAAATGGCAAAAAGAAGGCAAAATGGTGCAAAAGGACTTCAAACAATGATCCATGCAAGTTCCCAAGTCAAGAGCTTCAACAAAACTCAAGTTAGCCGATTTCCGCATACGGACAGAATCAAAGCAGCCGAAAGATGACCGCGGCAAAGGGTCTTTCCGACGTCCAAATCATGAGATCTTTATATGGAAAGATAGATAAATGAGTCATGCGTCGCGGCGAAGTAGAATTGGGCCATTTGAAGCAGAGATGCGGCCTAGGATCTTTTTCTCCCAAGACATGTCCGTCTGGCGAGTAAGTGAAGCCCATGGAGCTTGGATGAGCAAAATGGACCGGGATCACCGCGGACCAAGCCTGGAATTCATCAAGACTCAAGCCCACACCATTTCACGCAATCAGAAGGTGGCAGCCGCGCCTCACTCAAGACTTGGTGAGCAAGTTCACGCGAGGAGAAGAAATGGAAAGTTTCCTCTTCTCCTTTGCGCCTTAACTCAGCCGACCTAGCCTCCCCTCACCTATATATACTTGCTTTTAGCCTCTTGTATCGCATCAGAATATCATAGAACACCACTCTCTTCTTCTTTTCAGTCAATAAACCGGAGCCACTTAGGTGGTCTCCTTG
The DNA here is from genome assembly GCA_026724425.1 of Erythrophleum ivorense. Taxonomy (NCBI): domain Eukaryota; kingdom Viridiplantae; phylum Streptophyta; class Magnoliopsida; order Fabales; family Fabaceae; genus Erythrophleum; species Erythrophleum ivorense. The sequence goes on along the minus strand of JAIUCV010000066.1, from coordinate 6,621,513 downwards.
TTCTTTCTTTTCCTTTTGCATCTTGTACATACACGCATGTTTTAGCTTAAGTCTAGGGTTTAGAGGTTTCTCTCTATGGGAGAGCCGCGGTTTGATCTCTATTACTCCGCCTCCTTCCACTAGAATCATGAGATCCTCTCTACTCCTTTAGACTCATTATTGAATCATGGATCTTTCAAAGAAGACATGACATGATAAGCCATCGAGAATCGGTTGTTAAAGAAAGGGAAACCTTATGGTTCACCATCTTTATTCATACCTAAAGCTTGTTGCTAGAGTAGCTAACTAGCGGCCTGATCTAAGGTTGATATACTCTCTAAAACCTTGTTATATCTCCGGTCCTAATATTTGATGGGCAATTCGTCTTAGGCTATGAGAGTAGACCTAAGGAGTTTTGTGAACAACCACTACCTAATTGTAATGCATGTTTCACTCTACAATGACCATGTGAAAGCTGAGTCCATTGGTTTAAGAAACATAGGTGGTCGGAGCCACAAAAGTGGGATGGCCACATCTTAGTGTTTTGAGTTCATAGAAATCGGATTTAACAAACTTTTCAATCGACTTGGCTTATGTCTTTTGCGGATTGTCTTTTGTTCAATAATGTTGTTTGTATAGTTTGCATTGTTATTTACCCTTTCTTATAAAACAAAATACAAAACCCTTGCATATTGTTGATTTAGCTTAACCAAATCTTTACAAATGTGTAGTGTGTAATTCGCATTCTCTTGTGGATCGACCCCTAAGTACTACAACAACATGTTGTGCACTTGCAACTATGTTTTGCTTAGGGTTTTTATTACTTGCATTCATCCCACACCCACGCTTGCATCAAGTTTTTGGCGCCGTTGCCGGGGAATGCATTGCACTTACACATTTATGAGATTAAAAGTTAAGACTAGATCTTTTGTTTCATGTTTACTAACTTTCTAACTTTTGTTTTCTTGTGTTTCTTAGGTACTTTAAGGATGAGCCACTACTCGAGCATGAGTAACCACTTTGAAGGGAGAAAACCGCTTCCCCATGAAGTCCAAAGGCGGCCACATGATCCAAATCCGGCCGGAGACTTCATCCCAATGCCAATCCCACCAAATTTCCGCCATCCGCTCTTTGCCGAGACTAGCCGAGAAGAACATCATCACTATCATCAAAACCGATCACCGGTTTATCAAGGCCAACCTCACCAACCACCTCATCATCATCACCGTCCACGCCCCAACCTTCCCACATACCAAGAGCATGCGCTTAATAGGCGGAGAGATGACAATCTCAAAGCCATGATAGAAGACTTCTTGGAAATCCAAAGAAAGTCTAGCCAAAGTCTTGAGACAAGGTTAGAGTTTCTAAGGCATGACCTTGATAGGAAGTTCGGAAACCTCTCTGACCAAGTGGAGAGAGTCGAATCAAGGTATATTGAAGTGGAAGGGGAGCTAAGGAAACAAGCCGCAACCGTCAGAGACAACACCAAGGCGATCCGAGACTTGAACCTCAATTCAAAGGAGATGGATAGCCACCTGGATGAGAAGATCACCGGACTAGAAGACAACCTCAATGGCACAACCCTGAGCCTCAACTCAATCTCACTTGTTGCTCACCAAGCCAAGAAGAGAGCATCGGAGGTCAACCAAAGAGAGAAAGAGCTTTACTCAACTATGGTGATGTTGGTGGAAGGGCAAGAACAATTCAAGGTATCCATCAATGACTTGAAACATCTTGTGGAAGAGAGATACAAAGAGCTACTTGAGAAGACCACACTATGGCAAGATACAACCGGAGGAGTTTCCAAGGGAGTCAAAGACCTCACCAAACGCTTGGAGGATATGGAAGAAAGAGACCGAGCTTCAAAGGACACAAAAGCGGCCAACTCAAAGCCTAAAAATGCTTTGGTTGCTTTTGGTGTTAGAGAGACCAATCCGAGAGAGGTTTGGGATGAGGATGAGAGGAGACAAGGCAAGCGTACAACAAGGATAAGAGGAAGAAGGTTGCCGGAAGGAACACCACTTTCTCCAAGATCTTCACAGCCACCCGTCCCTAAGGAGAAAAGGAAGGCGAGCTCATCAATGGACTACACCATTGATGACTTCAACTTCATGGCAAAAAGGTTCCCTAGCAATATTCCCTTTGATGTCGCTTGCAACAAGAGCCCTTACCTTCAAGACTTTGTATGGACTCATGATTGGAGTTTAGCCGAGGTGGAGAAGATGTATAATGAAGCACGAGAGGAAATGCCTGCGCCAAGGACACTACACAAGCTTCATGACCCAGGTTACTTTCTTATACATTGCTCCATCAATGGCAAATTCTTTGATGATGCACTATGCGATTCCGGTTCAAGTGTGAACCTCATGCCGGCTGTGATAGCAAGAAGTTTGGGATTGATTGAGTCCATGGAGCGGACCAACATGGGCATAAAGCTTGCCAACAACTCTTCAGTCAAACCACTTGGCAAGGTAAAAGATGTTCAACTTTCCTTTGAAGATTGCATCATTCCAGCCGATTTCTATGTTGTTACTATGGAGGATCCGGAAGACCAAGCCCTTCTACTTGGGAGATCTTTCTTAGCAACAGCCGGAGCAATCATGGATTGGCCAAACAGGAGGATCTCACTAGCCAATGTTGACAAGGACATCTATTATGTTGCTGCACCTCCCGGTTTCTCATCCAAAAGATTTCGGTACACAAGTGGAGGAGAAGGCTCACAACAAGGTTACTTGATCAAAGAAATGTTACAAGACAAGATGCACTTGGAGCCATCCAGTACTAGGAGCTTCCTACAGCCTCCACACTTTCCTAACACCTAAGGAACACAAGGAGTCGAGCTATAAAGACTTAAAACTAGCGCTTATGGGAAGCAACCCATATTTTTCTTTTAACTTTTGTTTTGATTTTATTATTAACTTGAATTTTTTGGGAATTTTATAAAATCCACAAAAAAAGCATGTTTTAGGATTAAGTGCCAAAGAAGACTATCAAACGAGTTTTGCACACTTCATGAGCCGGTCCAACCCACCCATTCATCCCACCCAGCGGTTTCACGAAAGTTTCACCAAAAGGGGCAAGAAAGGAACAAGAACAATGCGGTCAACACCTTGGGATGCTAAAGGAGGATTAAGGAGACTAATCGGTCAAAGAACATCACTCAACGGTCGGGTCAAATGAGAGTTATCAAGTCCGGTACCATTTTCCCGCCCACACGGGTGAGGAGGAGCCCCCAATCGACCATCTCACAAACGGCTCGACCAAAGTCCACCAAACTTCACAGGCGACCAGACAACACCATGTTGGTCGGCAAATCCAAAAGATAGGACGGATAAATGTTGACGGATCAAGAGATATGCAAAGATGTCTCATCCGGTCGCTAGCGGTGCACCCAAAGGCCGGCAAAACCAAAATCACGGCATGGAGATACCACCAGCTGGAGATGGATCCTTGGAGCTTCAACATCATTATACCAGAAGAAACTCAAGGGACGAACGAGCAAATCACAAAGCAATCAAGAAAACTCTTCCCGGAGCCGAATTGACCACTTTGTGAAGGAACTCTCAAACCGCTCGTCCGTTTGACCTCACACTTCACCGGTGGTCATAAAATATGAGGTTGGTCAACGGAATTTCAAGCTTGGTCGGAGAATTCGTCTTCATTTGAGCTGTGGTCTATTGCACTCTCTCCGGATCGTTCGGCTGAAGCACCAAGTGACGGATATCTCAAACCGCTCGTTCGTTTGGCCTCAAATTTCACCACTGCTCCTAAAATATATGATTGGTCGGTGGAATTTCAAGATCGGTCAGAGAAATGTTCACGGTTCGAGCTGTGGTCCATCACATCACCTTCCGGCCGACCGAAGGATCCACCCGATGCAGCATTTTCAAAACCGCTCGACCAAATCCCCTGAAACTTCACCAGCGTCTCTGAAACATCATATTGGACTGTAAATTTTCAATCCCGTTCATAAAATTCTTCACGGTTTGTTCTGTGGTTCACAGCACTCATTCTTGGTCGATAAAATGGGCCTTACACGACCAAACTGCAAACCGACCGGAATCAAACCTTAAGATTGAAAACTCACCGACCAAATCCATCTAAGGAATGATTTGATGCCGTGATATCACACATGGAGTCCCTCAACAAAGCATAACAGCTCTTCATGACCTATAGTCACACTTTGGTAACAAAATCCAAAACACATTCCCATCAAATTCACTTTTCTTTTCAACCCCTCTTAATTGGATTTTCTTCCACCGGGATGGTGCAAGTTAAGTCTGGGGGGATTACTAACAAGTTTGTTCTTTTTGACTTTTCTTTTTTTTTCATTTTTCTTTGAGGCGTTTTATTGAGTCAAACTTTTGTCCGAGAATTATGACATTTTCTTTGAAACTAACCATGTTACACTAATGTTTAAGTGACCATTGAAACAGTATTTGGCAACACATTCACTCAATGTACACTTTGAGCAGATCGGTCTACCAAAAATGGCCACATTTCCAAAAAGCCGATGGAGGATCCATCTTTGACTCCGCAACTAAATGAACTTAACCTTCTCAGCTAGGGGCTTGGTTTTACAAAGGGCACGACTCCTCATCCTCACCAAATAGTGAAGGTCTATGTGAGTTCGGTTTCCCCTCTCTCTCCCCTCCAATTTTAAGAAAAAGCATCAAGGTCCAAGTAACCGGGGATTAGGTGGCAACCACCATCAATACTCGCGTATATGGAAGACCTTTTGATCCAAGTAACCGGGGATTAGGTGGCTACAACCATCAATACTCGCGTCTATGGAAGATCCATCAAAAACCTCCACAAAGAGGAGAAGAAGTCGAATAAAAAAAATACCTTGCTACCCTAAAAAGGGATCAATCGACTTAAGGAGTGAGAAGGGAGAGAGGTGAAACAAGGGCCAAGACAAGTGTTTAAACACAAGAGGATGAGAAAGAGATCATAAACCCTTTGATCGATATCCCCTAGTTGAGACCACACCTTTAAAAACTAAATGAGTCAAAGGAGGTGAGCCCGGATGGTCATATGGAGTGTGGGTTGCTTTGGAATGACTGCTAAACTCAATGTAAGTACTTATGTTCCTCATCATAAAGCCAAAACCGTTTTTCATGTGGATTACTAAAACATAAGCTAACATGGATTTTCAAAATGCATTGAGAGTTCTCACGTTTTTCAAACCTGTTTTCCTTTCTTAGTTTGCTTGAGGACAAGCAAAAGGCTAAGTCTGGGGGAGTTGATATATCCATATTTTACATGTTTTTACCTTAGTTTTTCTTATGTTTTCTTACTTAATAATAATGATTTTGTATCCAAGAGGTAGTTTTCTTGTATATTGTGGTTTTGGGAAGCAAACAGGTCAAAATGGAAAAAATAAGGCAAAATGGAGCAAAAGGACTTCAAACAATGATCCATGCAAGTTGCCAAGTCAAGAGCTTCAACAAAACTCAAGTTAGCCGATTTCCGCATACGGACAGAATCAAAGCAGCCGAAAGATGACCACGGCAAAGGGTCTTTCCGACGTCCAAATCATGAGAGATTTATATGGAAAGATAGATAAATGAGTCATGCGTCGCGGCGAAGTAGAATTGGGCCATTTGGAGCAGAGATGCGGCCTAGGATCGTTTTCTCACAAGACATGTCCGTCTGGCGAGTAAGTGAAGCCCATGGAGCTTGGATGAGCAAAATGGACCGGGATCACAGCGGGGCAAGCCTGGAATTCATCAAGACTCAAGCCCACACCATTTCACGCAATCAGAAGGTGGCAGCCGCGCCTCACTCAAGACTTGGTGAGCAAGTTCAAGCGAGGAGAAGAAATGGAAAGTTTCCTCTTCTCCTTTGTGCCTTAACTCAGCCGACCTAGCCTCCCCTCACCTATATATACTTGCTTTTAGCCTCTTGTATCGAATCAGAATATCATAGAACACCACTCTCTTCTTCTTTTCAGTCAATAAACCGGAGCCACTTAGGTGGTCTCCTTGTTCTTTCTTTTCCTTTTGCATCTTGTACATACTCGCATGTTTTATCTTAAGTCTAGGGTTTAGAGGTTTCTCTCTATGGGAGAGCCGCGGTTTGATCTCTATCACTCCGCCTCCTTCCACTAGAATCATGAGATCCTCTCTACTCCTTTAGACTCATTATTGAATCATGGATCTTTCAAAGAAGACATGACATGATAAGCCATCGAGAATCGGTTGTTAAAGAAAGGGAAACCTTATGGTTCACCATCTTCATTCATACATAAAGCTTGTTGCTAGAGTAGCTAACTAGCGGCCTGATCTAAGGTTGATATACTCTCCAAAAGCTTGTTATATCTCCGGTCCTAATATTTGATGGGCAATTCGTCTTAGGCTATGAGAGTAGACCTAAGGAGTTTTGTGAACAATCACTACCTAATTGTAATGCATGTTTCACTCTACAATGACCATGTGAAAGCTGAGTCCATTGGTTTAAGAAACATAGGTGGTCGGAGCCACGAAAGTGGGATGGCCACATCTTAGTGTTTTGAGTTCATAGAAATCGGATTTAACAAACTTTTCAATCGACTTGGCTTATGTCTTTTGCGGATTGTCTTTTGTTCAATAATGTTGTTTGTATAGTTTGCATTGTTATTTACCCTTTCTTATAAAACAAAATACAAAACCCTTGCATATTGTTGATTTAGCTTAACCAAATATTTACAAATGTGTAGTGTGTAATTCGCATTCTCTTGTGGATCGACCCCTAAGTACTACAACAACATGTTGTGCACTTGCAACTATGTTTTGTTTAGGGTTTTTATTACTTGCATTCATCCCACACCCACGCATGCATCACACTCTGAAAAAAAATATGAAAATGAATAAGATAAGTATATATATCACCTGCTCATCGCTGCATATCATTTTTATTATGCTATGTAAGTTATCATCAAATTGTGTCCATAGTCGAACTACCATCACATCTATCATCCATCCAATTGTATGAGCTATTAATCCATCTACTCGGACTCTTGGAAGCATGTTTTCTGTTGGAGCTTTGCGGCAAGAGAATCAGAGACTGAAAGAGATTAGGGAACACTACGATTCTCAGGATGTTTAATTGGATATGTACTGAGTTGGTTGGAAATGGTTATTTAATTGTATGAAAGTTATCACATGAAACTGGCAAATTGTTGATTGTATATGTCTCCCACGCAGAAGAGTCACAGACAACGGAAATATCTTCACTATTATGGGAACTGTCAAGGATATGACAATTCAATGAAGATAATGTGGACAGTATAACCAGTGCTTGGTATCAGCGTTTTCTGATATTTTCTGATACAAAAGATGTTGACCGAAATAAATGATGATTAATATATAAACAATAGTTCTGAAAATTAACAATAACATTAATTTAGTGTATAGATGCATTAACATCACCATGATTATCTAGAGTTTAGAGCATGGTATATTGAGTCAAGAAAGAAATAAAAAGACATTAAACAAATTTTAAAATCAAGAGCATATGCGAGCGATGAAAAGCCTTATCCCAATAAACGTAACTATATTGTAACTATATTTCTCGTTCTCGACAATCAGACGTCGGAATTCATTAGCCTTGCGCACATTAGGATCCAGTACCACATGTGAATACTGATCTACGGCAAAAGCTGACCACACTCCATTAGATTTCATAATTCTCGCAAATCTCACTACGCATATAACTGTGGTTTCTGTATAGTCCATCAAACAACAAACGATGTCTATTGTGTGTGACCTCTGCATGACTACAGTTATGCCAGTACCCCTGTCAAGACGGTGATATTGAACCATCAATGATAGATCAAACCTTAATTTCATATACGACTAAATAATAATATAATAATTGCTTACCTTTCATTTATTAAATACAAATAAACATTTTGTTTTCTATCTACAGCATCGATAATCTGTCGTTTGAACAAATTTTCAACATTAGTTACTTTGCCAATTAGATCTAAAAAACACACGAATATAAAAATAGCTGAGTAAACACAGCTACAATATCAAGAATATATAATTAAGATATACAATAGACAAAAGTCATACTTACCAACACTAAAAACAGGATCCAAGATGCCAGTTTTAATATCCTCAAAGCAAACAAAACTGTATTTGTAATCAGATATTCCATGTGAAAACTTCTTAATAATCGTCGATTTCTTACATTCAATCTTAAACTCGTGAGGAGTTAACCTGAATTCGCTAGTTGCTGGTATATGAAACAACCAAGTTTTTTTTTTTTTTTTTTTAATCAAGTGCGGAAAAATTCAATTAAATAAATCAGTAAATAAGTATTAAATCAAACAAACAAATTCGAATTCCAAAATAATAAAATACTAACAACCTAAACACCGGGTTTGCCATAATAAATCTAACAACCTAAAAACGGTTTGCTAGCCACATAAGAATAAACAACACCAACATCCTATCATCCTCTTCATCCCTCGGCCTCATTCCACATTCACACTTTCTTTTTACCTGCATCACATGGTTATAAGAGATGCGTAAGTATTTCATAAATACTTAGTGAAGTAATCACCCCGCCTACAGGCCAATTACCCAATTTTCCAAACATTTAAACATTAATAATAATTTCTACAATTATCAAAATAATTCTCACTCCTTAAGTCGATTGATCCCTTTTTTTAGGATAGCAAGGTATTTTTTTTATTCGACTTCTTCTCCTCTTTGTGGAGGTTTTTGATGGATCTTCCATAGACGTGAGTATTGATGGTTGTAGCCACCTAATCCCCGGTTTCTTGGATCAAAAGGTCTTCCATATACGCGAGTATTGATGGTGGTTGCCACCTAATCCCCGATTACTTGGACTTTGATGCTTTTTCTTAAAATTGGAGGGGAGAGAGAGGAGAAACCGAACTCACATAGACTTTCACTATTTGGTGAGGATGAGGAGTCATGCCCTTTGTAAAACCAAGCCCCTAGCTGAGAAGGTTAAGTTCATTTAGGCGCGGAGTCAAAGATGGATCCTCCATCTGCTTTTTGGAAATGTGGCCACTTTTGGTAGACCGATCTGCTCAAAGTGTACATTGAATGAATGTGTTGCCAAATACTGTTTCAATGGTCACTTAAACATTAGTGTAACATGGTTAGTTTCAAAGAAAAAGTCATAATTCTCGGACAAAATTTTGACTCAATAAAACGACTCAAAGAAAAATAAAGAGTCAAAAGGAATAAACTTGTTAGTAATCCCCCCAGACTTAACTTGCACCGTCCCGGTGGAAGCAAATCCAATTAAGAGGGGTGGAAAAGAAAATGGAATTTGATGGGAATGTGTTTAGGATTTTGTTACCAATGTGTGACCATAGGTCATGAAGAGCGGGCACTACAAGAAAACAGCCGTTTTGCGACGGAAAAAGAAACCATCGCAATTTAGTCGCAAGTTTGCGACGAAAATTTATCCGTCGCAAACTTGCGACTGAATTGCGATGGAATTGCGAGTAAAGAATAAACGGTCGCAATTCCGTCACAAATTTGCGACGGATTTGCGATGGAAAACAACCATCGCAAGTTTGCGAAGGATTTGCGGGTGCGAGTTTTCGTTGCATAGTGTGTCGTCGCAAATCCGTCGCAAGATTGCGACGGATTTGCGAGGAAAAGTTGGTGGCCGACATGCGGATCGGTTAGTTACGCACGTGTTAATTGAGTTTACCTAACTTTTTGCGATGGAATATTTCCGTCGCAAGGCCGTCGCAAGGTCGTCGCAAGTGAGTCGTAATTCCGTCGCAAACGTGAAACCGTCGCAAATCCGTCGCCAATTATCCATCGCAAATCCCTCGCAAATCCATAGCAAAAAAATTTCAGAAATCTATAAATAGCGACGGAAATCAGAAATCAGAAATCAGAAATCAAAAAAAAAAAAAAGGGAAAGAGAGGAAAAAAAAAAAAGAGGGAAAAAAAATAAAACACTAAAAAAATGAGTTACAGAATATATGAGTTACGAAGCTGGATGTACAATCAAAGAGATCCAGGGACCGGCGAAGTGATGAGAGAGTTTGTTGAAGGATTACATGGATTTTTTAACCAAGCACAAAACCAACCGCAAGCAATGCAAACTGGTAAAATATTTTGTCCCTGTGAGAAATGTAGGAACAAAAAATATATCGCTGTTGATACTGCTAAAAAACATGTATTTAATAGAGGATTTGTACCAAACTATTATGTATGGTATTTTCATGGTGAAAATCATTATAATACGACTCACTATGAAGCGGGAAATAGTGGTTCGAGTCAAGGGGTTGAAGAACATAATTATAGCGGTAGCTATGATTATGGTCATGCTGATATATTGGGAAATGATATTGGGTATCAGCAAGGGAATATATTTCATGATATGGTTACAGATGCATTTCATGAAACTACACCTGGTCTTGCTGATAATCCTACGGAAGAAATTCTGGAAGAACCCAACATTGAAGCACAAAAGTTTTATGATATGTTAGATGCTGCAAATCAACCACTTTAAGATGGGTGTAGAGAGGGACTTTCTAGATTGTCACTAGCAGCTAGGATGATGACAATTAAAAGTGAGGATAACAGCAGCGAAAGTAACATGGATAAGTGGGCTGGACTATTTCAAGAGTATTTACCGGAAGATAATCTTTCTGCTGGTAATTACTATGAAATACAGAAGTTGGCTGCGGGTCTTGGGTTACCTTATGAAATGATTGATGTATGCATTGACAATTGCATGATTTTCTGGAAAGATGATGATAAGCTGCAGGAATGTCGATTTTGTGGGAAGCCGAGATACAAACCCACTATGGGAAGGAGGCGGGTCCCTTACCAACGTATGTGGTACTTGCCAATCACCGAAAGATTGAAACGGTTATACCAATCGGAAATGACGTCAGCGTCAATGAGATGGCATGCAGAACATTCCACACATCATGGAGAGATAACACATCCCTCAGATGCAAAGGCGTGGAAACACTTTCAGACGGTACATTCAAACTTTGCTAATGAGTCCAGGAATGTTTATCTTGGATTATGCACAGACGGATTTAGTCCATTTGGTATGTCAGGGAGACAATATTCGCTATGGCCCGTCATATTGACTCCATATAATCTTCCGCCGACAATGTGCATGCAGCGAGAATTTTTGTTCTTAACTGTTTTAGTGCCAGGTCCAAAGCATCCGAAGCGATCCCTAGATGTATTTCTGCAACCTTTGATCGATGAGTTGAAACAACTGTGGTATTCAGGAGTCTGCACATTTGATTACTCGCAGCAACAAAACTTCAACATGCGCGCAGTATTATTGTGGACAATTAGTGACTTTCCAGCGTATGGAATGTTGTCGGGGTGGACTACGCACGGAAGACTATCGTGTCCACACTGTTTGAATAGGGCATAAGCATTTCAGCTGAGGCATGGAAGAAAACCTTGTTGGTTTGATTGTCACCGTCGTTTTCTTCCTATCAATCACAAGTACCGAAAGAACAAGGTTTTATTCACGAAGAATAAAGCTGTCCGCGGTCCCCCTCCGGATTATCTTTCGGGACAGGATTTGCTTGGTCAGATCGATTATTATGGTGGTGAGGAAACATGCAAACGTGGGGGCAATTGGCATTGTATTGCAAACATGCCTGACGAATATGGAGAAGCACACAACTGGCACAAAAAAGTATATTCTGGGAACTCCCATATTGGAAGGATCACCTTTTGCGACATAATCTTGACGTTATGCATATCGAGCAGAATTTTTTTGATAACATCATGCATACCATATTGAACGTCCAAGGAAAAAGTAAAGACAATATGAAATCGAGGCTGGACTTAGCAGATATATGCAAAAGAAGCGAGTTGGAGATTACTAGAGACGACAAACAGCCAATTCCGAGTTTTCGATTGTCTGCAGATGGGAAGAGAGCTCTATTTGATTGGGTGGCCTCAGATGTCAAATTTCCGGATGGATATGTTTCCAAATTCTCACGATGTATAGAGCGAGGACAAAAATTTTCTGGTATGAAGAGCCACGATTGCCATGTTTTCATGCAGCGACTACTACCGTTTGCGTTACAAGAGCTATTGCCGTCTCATGTCCACGAAGCAATTGCTGGTAATTAAACAAGTATTTACATTTCTTTTAATTGAGTTTATGTACATAATTAAATATATATGTTTGCTTAAGGAGATTATGTATGGTGTATATATATTATATTATAGGTATTGGGGCGTTTTTCCGAGATCTTTGCACGCGAACACTGACAGAAGACGGGGTAGAGAAGTTAAAAAAAACATTGCTCTCTTGTTATGTAACATGGAGAAAATCTTCCCTCCTTCATTCTTCGACGTGATGGAACACCTAACGGTACATTTGCCATATGAGGCGGATCTCGGGGGGCCTGTGCAATTCAGGTGGATGTATCCGTTTGAGCGTTTTATGGGACACTTGAAGGGAAAGGCTAAAAACCTTGCAAAAGTTGAGGGATCCATAGTACAAGGTTCATTGACAAAGGAAACATCTAACTTCGCGTCTTACTATTTTAGTCCAAATGTGAGAACGAGAAGAACCGCTACGAAATGATACGATGATGGAGGCGTTGCACCTGTTTATAGGCATGTTGTCCCCAGCATCTTCAAAGAAATAGGCAGACTTGCTGGAAAGTTGAAGGAAAAATCGTGGGACCATGAAGATTTGAGAGCGGCTCACAATTACGTATTGCGTAATCTGGATGAAGTGCACCAATTTGAGAGGTAACTTTGATCATACGTTTATATATATATAACTCGAGATTTTTGTGCAGCATATTTGATAATCTGATCCGCCAAACATACCATGGTTTACAAGAGCATGAGTATGAGTTTTACAAAGAACGTGACTTTATTGGATGGTTAAAATACTATGTAAGTTCTCTTCAAATGAGTGATATATAAACTAAAACCTAACACTATAGGTTATATAATTAATGTACCATTTGTTTGTATATAGGTGAGAGAGGGCTGTCATCCGGAACAAATACCGCTGTGGTTGCATGAGATTGTGAACTCTCCAATAGGAAAGATCACTACAGCACCAATGTACTGTACTCGCGGGTACATTTTCCATACGTACAAGCATGGCATGCGGAAGTCGACCGCAAATTATGGTATTCATGTCCCGGGGGAAATAGAATTCTATGGAGTTTTTCAAGAGATCATCGAGGTCACATACCCAGGAATTATCAACTTGAAATGTATTATGTTCAAATGTGATTGGTATGATCCGACACCAGGTCGAGGGGTTCGGAGAAACGAGACGGTAGGTGTCACCGATGTAAATGCAAACCGAAAGTTTTCCAAGTTCGAACCCTTCATCCTTGCATCGCAGGCAGAGCAAGTGTGTTTCATTCCTTATCCTCGAGTTAGGCAAAGACGGGAGACTTGGTTATCGGTCATAAAGGTCAATCCAAGAGGTTATGTAGTTGGTTTAGACGATGAAGTGGCCATGCAGCATGATAGAGTTGCAGAAGTTTCAAACCCGAGCGAATCCACAGAAAATATCATACACGTTAACCCCGAGAACAGAGAAGTTGAAGACGTCGTTGACGATTCAAGTGAAGATGGAGAAGCCGATGAATTCGAAGAGTCTGCGACTGATGAAGAAGAACGGGAACACAGTGAAAACTCTTACGTATCTAAAAATGAGGATGAAAATGAGGATATTCTTAACTTTGATTAATTTTAAGGTTTTTGTTTGTATTTTCAGTTGTTCGTATTTTACATATATTGTCACTCCATCGCAAACTTTATACTTACAAGCCGACACAAAAGTCATTTCAGGATAACATTTTGAGATTGCAGATGTCTTCTCTCTGGTTCCCCACACCGAGCCAGTTGATGACGGTGATTTTGAGTTTGTTTTAGCGACCCATGCGTTCTCGGCTTCTCTTCTAGATTTGACGTCACCGGGTGGCTTTTTGTTCCAGCCGCCGTTACTGTTGTTTCCGATGTTCCCCCTAATCGTTCCCGGAACCCCAAGATGCTTTGTTATCATTTCCCGGTTTGTCATTGGAGTCTAAACCCCAGCTAGACCAGTTTTCGACAGAGGATGAATCGGTGGAAGGCATTCTAGTGTTTGAATATAGTATTTAAATCCACCCGTCATCATTCTTACCTCATGAAGGTCCACCATCATCTTTCTTACCTCACAAAGATTCACCGTCATCCTTCTTACCCCATGTTGATCCTCCGTCATCCTTTGTACCACATGTTGATCATGGATCTTAATTAATTCATTCTAGTGGTTAAAAAGATGACGGTAATATCAACATGGGGTAAGTAGTATGACGGTGGATCTTCTTGAGGTAAGAAAGATGGTGGTGGATCTTCATGGGGTAAGAATCATGACGGTGGATTTAAATACTATATTCAAACATTAGAAAGCCTTCCATCGATTCATCCTCTGTCGAAAACTGGTCTAGCTGGGGTTTAGACTCCAATGACAAACTGGGAAATGATAACAAAGCAGCTTGGGGTTCCGGGAACGATCAGGGGGATAGCGGAAACAACAGTGGCCGTGGTTGGAACAAAAAGCCACCCGGGGGACGTCAAATCTAGCGGAGAATTGCGATGTAATTGCGACGGAAACAAAATTTTTTTAATATCCATCGAAATTCCGTCGCAAATACGCGATGGAATTGCGATGGATATTAAAAAAATTTTGTTTCCATCGCAATTTCATCGCAAAATTGCGACGACATTGCGATGCACCGATTAATTTTTTTGTATCCATCGCAAATCCGCCGCAATTTTGCTATGGAATTGCGATGGAAACCAAAAAAATTTACTATCCATCGCAATTCCATCGCATATTTGCGACGGAATTGCGATGGAAACTAAAGTTTTAGGGTTTAGGGTTTCCTATGTTTCTTATAACAAGGTTTTTGTGTTTAGGGAATCTTATTATGTACTGTATAATTCAACCCGAAAAGCTTTTAAGTAAATAAAATACGTTTCTCTTGAACTAGGTACATATCAAGCTCACTGAAGCTTACGACGTATATAACATTACAAACGGTTTTGTTGAAACATCGACCATGTATATATATATATGTATGAATGTTCAATATCTATATAAATATTCAAATTCATCTAATAATGAGCATATATATTTCATACGTAAACACTTAGTAGTCCGTTATCAAATCCCTAAACCCTAAAACCTAAACCCTAAGTTGCGACAGAATTGTGATGGACTGGGCCATTTTCATCGCAATTCCATCGCAAAGTTGCGACAGAATTGCGATGGACTGGGGCATTTTACTCGCAAATCCATCGCTAACTTGCGATGAATTTGCGAGGAAAATGTATACAACCATAATTCGAAAACTATTAGGGTTTCCAATCATTCCCTCGCAAATCCATCGCTTTTTGCGATGGATTTGCGATGAAAGACCCCAGTCCATCGCACATCCTTCGAAAAATTTAGGGTTTCCAACATTTCCCTCGCAAATCCATCGCAATGTTGCGACGACTTTGCGAAGGAATGCGGTATTTCCCTCGCAAATCCATCGCAACATTGCGATGGATTTGCGAGGGCTGATATTTCCTATATAATCAGAGCGTCGGGTTTGAGCTTCGCTCAAACCGGCCCTTTCTTCCCGAAAACTTCTCGCCGCTCCGTCCTTTTCTCGTTCCCGGTGAAATCTTCGCCTCCGACCCGACCGCCTGCCACCGTCGCCTTCTTCCCGGACCCAGGATCTTCTTCCGGACCCGCGGCCAGCACATCCGGTCATCCTCTGCCTCCTTCAGATCCGCCGCCTCCGACCCGACCGCCTGCCACCGTCGGCTTCTCCCCGGGCCCCGGACCTTCTTCCCGACCCGCGGCCAGCAGATTGCACATCCGCTGCCGGACCGCAGATCCGCCGCCGCCGACAGCGCCTCCGACCCGACCGCCGCCGCCGCCTTCTTCCCTTCCCACCGGCTTCTTCCCGCCGCCGCCGCTCTCTGGTTATCACCTTCACCTGAAATATGTTTTTTTTTTTTTTACTGATTTACAATTTGTTAGATTGTTAGATTGTTAGATTGTTAGAATTAAGTTTATTAGATTGTTAGATAATTAAATTAGATTAGTTATAGTATTTAGAATTTTAGAATGTGATTATATTACTAGTGTGAGTATATTAGTTAGATTGTTTGATAATTTGTGATTATATTATTTTTAGAATTTTGAATGTTCCTATTGTTCGATAAAATTAGCTACATGGATTAGTTAGATAATTAGTTTAGGTTAAATTGTTGATTAGTTTGTTAGATTGTAAGATAATTAAATTAGATTAGTTTTAGAATTTAGAATTTTAGAATGTCATTATATTACTAATGTGATTATATTTGATAGATTGTTTGGAAATGTGATTATATTTGTTTTAGAATTTAGAATTTTCCTAACTATTTAAGTTTCTAGAATTTAATTTGTTGGTGTAACATTAGATTAGTTTTAGTATTGTTTTATTTTAATGTTATAGTACTTTTTATACAATTGTGTGATTATTAGAATAATTTTTAATTATTAGTGTATTTTTTTTTATTTGGACAATTATTATTGTTCCTTTTAATTTTACCTTTTTAATTTATTGCAAATGGAGCAACAAAACACTTACCAGGACTTCCTGAGTCAGGGAGGATCCGGGGGCCGTGCTGGTTCCGGGGGTTCCCGTGGTGGTCGTTCCGTTCCCGTGAGGAATCACGGGCACCCTGATAGTAGTTCCCATGGTTCTACGGGACGGGAGCAGCAGCAGCGGGTACGGTCTCGGTCTCCTTCCCCACCTCGTCAGCCAGCCGCAGTTGAGGCCGCGGTTGAGGCCGCTAGAGCCCCATTTTATGCGGCCATGAGGCAGATTTTAGAGGAGCCCGGTCATGATCTCCTCCCTCATCTTCATCCACACCGCCCACCGAGAACTTTATGGTATATAATTTTTAATTTTTATTAGTTTTTGTTTTATTTTATATTGTACAAATTAAAATGTTAAAGTGTATTGTTTTCTTTTTAAGGTTCTATCATGATTCGTCCGTAGCTTCAGCAGTTACGAAAATCTTTGAAAAAGATTACCAAGATCCTTTTGCCCGGTGGAAGGATGTGAAGGAACCCGTTCTTCAACGTTGGTTCTCTACGTTTGCTGTAAGTTTTTGTGGTATTTTTTTTAATAATTTTTAAAAATATTTTCTTATTCATGATCACTAACATTATATTATTGTTTTTTGATTTTTTTTTTTTCAAGCGCAAGTATCACTGGGAGTCTGGCATTACCGAGAGGGTTTACCAAGAGTTCTGCGCCAAAGTCCATGATCGGTTACCCGATATGGTACATCGATGGAAGAAGTCGTGGTTGGCGAAGGGTGATGCTGCCAAGCCACTTCACTTTGATCAGAATGTGTGGGATGCCTTGGTTGCTTACTGGTTGGATCCCGATCACCAGAAACGGAGTGACAACAGTAAGTCTGATATCATCATATTTTACATGTTTTCACTAAGTATTTATTGGTGTTTTCAAATGTTTTCAATACGGTTCTATGCCTTTAGAGGTAGTTTTCTTGTATTTGTTGGTTTTGGAGTCTCAACAGGTTAAAATATCAAAAAGGATTCAAAAAGGAGCAAAAGAACCTCAAACCATGATCCATGCAAGTTTCCAAGTCAAGAGCATCAATATAACTCCATTTGTCCGATTCTCGCATTCGGACAGAACCGGAGCATCCGAAAGATGACCGCGGCAAGGGGTCTTCCCGACGTCCAAAAATCATGATCTTGGTCTTGATGGATAGATATTTGAGTAGTTATGCATCACGAAGAAGTGAATTCAAGTCATTTGGATCAACCATCACGGAGATACTCTTTTTCTCCCAAGACGTGTCCGCCAGGCGAGTAAACGAAGCCCATGGAGACTTGGCGCCACCAAATGGCCCGGGATGCAGCGGCATGGATCTTGTCTCGACTTAACACAAGCCCAGATTGCTTTTGGTGGTTTACTTGTCCTAAACCCGGTCCAATCACGTCGCAAATCATCAGAGTCGGTTAACCGGAAAGTTTCCTTTTTCAGCACTTCAATACCCTAGCGACTTCAAGCTTATAAATACTTGCTTTTAGCCTCTGCAAGGAAGAGAGCCGCGAGTGTATTGTGCAAGAGAGAGAGCAGCCGTCAAGGAGGAGAAGCCCTAGGTGGTGCGCCATCCAGAAGGAAGAAGGAGGCGCCGTTCAACTCTTGCACTCGCATCTCATCTTTGTTCTTTCATCTTTTCCTTTTCTCTTTTGTACTTTGGATCGAAAGTTATCAAGGGATTCGACTTGTTCTTCATCAGAGAAGCCTCTATCAATCCTTTATCTCTTTTCATACTTGCATAATGATATCAATCTCGCCTTGCTTGCTTGATCTTAGTATGTCCGAGTAGATCCTCTCGTTAGGCCGAGGGAGATCGATGGACTCTTGACATGATTAGACTTGTTTGATTGCATAAAACGGGATTTACTCTTTTGGTTCTTCATCTTTGCTTGCTCTTATTGCTTGTTGTTAGGAAAGCGCGCCTCAACAACTCCAACTTAGGTTGATACACTCTCCAAAAACTTGTTGTATTGCCGAAACTAGTATTTGATGAGCTAAGTGTTTTAGGCTTCCAAAAGTCGACCTAAGCAACTTAGTGAACAATCACAACTTGAACATTGATTAATGCATGCTTATAACTTGTAATAACCATCGAAAGTTGAGTCTATTAGGTTGTTTAAGCATAGTGGCCGGAGCCACGAAAGTGGAAAGGCTATATCTTAGTGTTGTGAGTTCAAGGCGGTTTATAAATTATCCCATGCAATCTCTTGTCATTTCATTGAAAGTTTCCATTGATTATCCCTTGCCTAACATCTTTCCCATCTTGTTTACAATCTCATTCGCTTACTCACTTGTTTTCATTGAATATTAAGTTCACCCCAAATCATATTCTTCATTCTAGCTACTCATCACTCAACATAGACTTGAAACGAGATCACTCTTCCTTGTGTTCGACCCAGACTTACCACGGCTGTGCACTTGCAGCTCTACCAAGTTGGGTTATAAATTGTATTAGTTTGAAGCATAAAACCCAACGCATCAAGCTCTTTGGCGCCGTTTCCGGGGAAGAGTTGCATTTCTTTCAAGTTTCTTGATTGATTTTTAGTCTAGTTCTTTTTGTTTTAGCATTTCACTTTCTGTTTTTCATAAAACTCTAAAAAAAACCATAAAAATTTTACTTAATCCTTTTTCTTTGTGTCTCTTAGGTGCATGACAAGAAGGTCCAATCCGGATAATACCATAGAAGAAGATCTTGACATTGACCAACTTGAAAGAACACTTAGGCGGCAAAGAAGAGAAAGAATGAATCAAGGCGGGGAAGCCGCGGCACAAGGAGAACAACAACAAGCCGCTGACCAAGAGCAACAACCACAAGTCCCCCACGTTCAACAAGGAGCTGGAGCTGATCAGGCGGCACAAGGCGGAGCCATTCCTCAACCAAACATTCAGCAACAACCTCCGGGTGCAGCCAATCAACCGCAACAGCCGCAACAACAACAACCGGGTCAACAAGACGCCGGTCAACCACCAAACCAGCATCATCAAAACCCCCATGGCGGTCACCAAGGGATGCCTCAAGCTCAACCACATCAGCCTCCAAGGAGAGCACAATTCGCTCAGCATCCAAGGCATCCGACTATGGGAGATTTTGATTCATCCGATGCATTCTTCTTGGATAGGAATCCAATCCGACCACCCCAGCCTCCAAGGAACGACTTTGAGATCAAGCCACAAATCATTGCCTTGGTGAAACAAAACCAATTCCATGGTTTGTCCACCGAGCATCCACTTGACCATGTCGACACCTTTGAGGAGATATGTAGCACTACTCGGATCAATGGAGTGTCACCGGACTACTTCAAGTGCAAGTTGTTTACCTTCTCTCTAAGTGACAAGGCACTTAGATGGGTAAAGTCTCTGCCACCTCAATCCATTACAACATGGAATGAATACAAAGGAGCTTTCTTAAACCAATTCTACACCAAGCAAAGATCAAACTCTATAAGGAGTAAGATATCCGGGTTTAAGCAAGCACCAATGGAGTCTTTCTATGAATCTTTGGAGCGCTTCAAGGAGTATGCAAGAGATTGCCCTAATCATGGCTTCTCAGAAGGTAACCTTTGGAACATCTTCTACAATGGGATTGATCACAAGTACAAGCTTTCACTTGACACCGCGAGCAATGGCAACTTCATGACCAAATCGGTGCCGGAAGCTAAGCTTTTAATAGAAAACCTAGCTGCAAGTGATTCCAATGCCTGCCCTGAGTACAATAGAGGAGTGAGAACCACGAGCTCATCATCGGAATCGGCTCAAATCTTGGAGTTAAAGAACATGGTCTCACAACTACTAAAGAGCAACCGAGGAGTGCATGCGATTGATGATGTCTTGGCCACTAATGAGGAGCCTCTCATGGAGTTTATGAGAGATGGAGCAGAAGAAAATCAAGAGGAAGTCAACTACATAGGAGGTAACTACGGTAATAGAGGATACAATCAGCCATTCCGCCCCCATCCCAACCTCTCTTACCGAAGCACCAATGTGGAGAACCCAAATGATCAAGTCTATCCGGGCCAAAACAATTATCAAGGAGGCCAAAACGCTTACCAAGGAGGTCAATACCAGCCTAAGCAACAATTCTATCCTAAGGGAGTCTACCAAGTGAAGCAGCCACTCACTTTCCCCCAAGGAGTTGCACCAGCTCAACAAGAAGAAAAGGTAGATGTGGCGGTTAAGAAATACATGGAAGAGCAAAGACAAGCTACCAAGAGCTTACATGAGAAGATGGATCACATGTTTGGTGATCTAAACAATAATTTTGGGGCGTTGTCAACCCATGTCCAGAAGTTAGATGTTCAAATCGCTCAAACGGCCGAGGCGGTTAAGAAGCAACACGAGGTAAATCAGCAAAAGTTTTGTAGTGTTGTTTCATCCAAGGAGGATCCACCGGCCATTGTCTCCGTACCGTCCCAAGAAGAAGAAAGAGAAGATGAGCCTAAGGAGAGGTACAAACCAGAGAGGTACACATGGGAGTCAAGGCGAGCTTACAAGAGAAGGCTTGACAACAAGCCGCTGCTTAAACAAGGAGATCCCGGGAAGTTTGTGATCCCCGCTTGTATCAATGGATACCAACTCACCGATTGCTTGTGTGATAGTGGAGCAAACGTGAACCTCATGTCTCTTGCACTAGCCAAAGATTTGGGATTCAAATATTTCAAGGAGCCTAAGGTGAGAGTGGAGTTTGCGGATCTATCAAGCATGGAGCCTTATGGAGTGCTTGAAGATGTTATGCTAGAAATTGGAGAGAGACATGTCCCAACCGATTTCCAAATCATGGTATGGGAAGGATCAAAGAGGAATCAGCTGATTCTTGGAACCCCATTCTTAGCCACAGCCGGGGCGGTCATCAATTACATGAGAAACCAACTAACACTTGGTCATGTCCGGCAAGATATCTTTTTCCCATGCATCAACTTTAAACAAGCTCCAAGTGCAGTCAAACTACCACCAGAAAAGAGCACACTCACGCCAAGAGAAGGAGCCGAGCGGCCAAGAAGCACCAAGAAGGGCGAGCCCTACCCTAAACCGAAAGAAGCGATGAAACCGTTGAAGCCGAAGCATGAGAATGTCTTCAAGGATATTCACTCGGTCTTGTCACCATCCTTTGACGATCATGGAGCTGAAGAAGAGCCTGACGGTGTGCCTAAGTTCTTTGCCAGCATAAGAATCCTTCTCCCAAAGGATCCGGACCCCAAAGATGAGCAAACCGCAAAGGAGAAACTCGGAAAAACCTTAAAACTTTTTCCGAGAGCTTTGGTCTTCAAGGACGACATGGAAGATGAGCCCAAACCACCTCATGAGCCACCTGAACCAGAATGTGAAGACACCAAAGGGATCCCAAACCCTTTGGCCGATCACATCCGCACCTAACCAAACAAATAAAAAAGGGAGTCAAGCTAGATGACTTTAACACAAGCGCTTTGTGGGAGGCAACCCACACGGTATTTTTCTTTTTCTTTTTCATTTTTTTAGTTTTCACATCATTATTGCATGCATTTTGTTAGGATGAGAAACCAAGAGGAGACCAAACGAGAAGATGTCCCACCCATTCACCCCACCCTTGTCCAAACCGACACCAAGGAGCGGGCACCACCTGGGAATACTAAAGGAAGGAAGGAAGGAAGGAAGCAGAATCATTTCGGTCAACCAAAATCACCAAACGGTCGAGTACAATTCAAGATATTCCATCCGGCGTGATTCTCTCGACCAAACGGGTGCAACGGAGGACCATCTTGCCCTAACTCACAATCCGTGCAACCAAAGTCCACCAAACTTCACAGGCGACCAGACAATACCATATTGGTTGGCAAATCCAAAAGTTAGGACGGAGAAATGTGAACGGATGAGGAGATACGCACGAATGCCACATCCGGTCGATGGCGGGTAACCAAAGGCCGACAAAAACCAAAATCACGGCATGGAGACACCACCACCTGGAAATGGATTCTTGAAGCTTCACAATCACCATTCAAAAAGAAAATCAGGGAACGAACGAGCCAAATTCACGGACGGTCAAGAATCTCTTCCCGGAGCCGATTAGACCACGTTGTGAAGGAAGTCTCACACCGCTCATCCATTTGACCTCAGACTTCACCAGTGCACATAAAATATGAAGTTAGTCAATGGAATTTCAAGCTCGGTCGGAGAATTCATCATCGTTTGAGCTGTAGTCCACTGCACTATCATCCGGTCGACCGGAGGGACCACCAAATGATGAAACTCCCAAACCGCTCGTTTGTTTGACCTGAAACTTCACCACTGCTCCTAAAATATATGATTGGTCGGTGGAATTTAAAGATAGGTCGACGAAATGTCAACGGTCCGAGCTGTGGTCCGTCGCATCACCTTACGGCCGTCCGAAAGGTTCACCCGACACCGGATTTTCAAATATGCTCATCCAAACGAACTGAAACTTCACCAGCGGCTCTAAAGCATCATATTGGACGGTAAATTTTCAATCCCATTCATAAAATTCTTAACGGTTTGTCATGTGGTTCATAGCACTCATTCCGGGTCGACCGAATGAGACGTACACGACCGAAATGCACACCAAAGGAATTCGGGCCTTGACCTTCAACATTTACTGACCACTCCTGCCTCCAGAAGAGCCCCATTCAGTCGTCTGACTATGATCTTCATTACAATTGGTCATCACTTGGTAACATCATTCTAACCTTTTCCTTTTCAAATTTATTACGTTTACCACCTCTCTTAATCTGATTTTTCTTACACCGGGACGGTGCAAGTTAAGTCTGGGGGGATTATACTAATAAGTTTGTTCATTTTGACATTTTTGTTTGCATTGTTTTCATCTCATCGAGTCGTTTTTATTGAGTCAAAACTTTTGTCGAGAATTATGACTTTATCTTGGACCTAACCATTGTTGTGCATGCGTTTAAGTGACCATTGATCAGTATTTGGCAGTCTACTCCATCACATGTGCACCATGAGTGGATCGATCTACCAAAAATGTCCACATCTCCAAAGGCCTAAGAAGGATACATTTTTGACTCCGCACCTTAATGAACTTAACCTTCTCGACCAGGGGCTTGGTTTTACAGAGGGCACGACTCCTCATCCTCACCATATAGTGAAAGTCTATGTGAGCTCGGTTTCCCCTCTCTCTCCCCTTCAGTTTAAGAAAAAGCACCAAGGTCCAAGTAACCGGGGATTAGGTGGCAACCACCATCAATACTCGCGTCTATGGAAGACCTTTTGATCCAAATAACCGGGGATTAGGTGGCTACAACCATCAATACTCGCGTCTATGGAAGATCCATCAAAAACCTCCACAAAGAGAAGAAGAAGTCGAATAAAAAAAAAATACTATGCTACCCTAAAAAAGGGAATGAACCGACTTAAGAAGTGAGAAGAGAGAGAGGTGAAGCAAGAGCCAAGACATGTGTTTTATAAAAGAGGACGGGTAAGAGTCTATAACCCCTTTGATCGATACTCCCTAGTTGAGACCACACCTTTAGAAACTAAAGGAGTCAAAGGTGGAGAATTTGGATGGCCTAAAGAGAAGTGGATTGCTTTGGGATGATTGCAAAACTCATGGTATGTACTTTCTTGTTCTTAATTCTAAATGCCATTGCTGTTTTATGTGGATCACTAAGATAAATGTCGACATGGATTTCCGAAAGATTTAAGAGTTCTCACGTTTTCAAACCTCTTTTCCTTTCTTAGTTTGCTTGAGGACAAGCAAAGGCTAAGTCTGGGGGAGTTGATATCATCATATTTTACATGTTTTCACTAAGTATTTATTGGTGTTTTCAAATGTTTTCAATAAGGTTCTATGCCTTTAGAGGTAGTTTTCTTGTATTTGTTGGTTTTGGAGTCTCAACAGGTTAAAATATCAAAAAGGATTCAAAAAGGAGCAAAAGAACCTCAAACCATGATCCATGCAAGTTTCCAAGTCAAGAGCATCAATATAACTCCATTTGTCCGATTCTCGCATTCGGACAGAACCGGAGCATCCGAAAGATGACCGCGGCAAGGGGTCTTCCCGACGTCCAAAAATCATGATCTTGGTCTTGCTGGATGCAAAACATGGTTGCAAGTGGAATTGAGATATTTATATGGAAAGATAGATAAATGAGTCATGCGTCGCGGCGAAGTGGAATTGGGCCATTTAGAGCAGATATGCGGCCTAGGATCTTTTTCTCCCAAGACATGTCCGTCTTGCGAGTAAGTGAAGCCCATGGAGCTTGGATGAGCAAAATGGACCGGGATCACCGCGGGCCAAGCCCGCACTTCATCAAAACTCAAGCCCACACCTTTTCACGCGATCAGAAGGGTGCGGCCGCGCCTCACTCAAGACTTGGTGAGCAAGTTCAAGCGAGGAGAAGAAATGGAAAGTTTCCTCTTCTCTTTTGCGCCTTAACTCAGCCGACCTAGCCTCCCCTCACCTATATATACTTGCTTTTAGTCTCTTGTATCGACATCACAATATCATAGAACACAACTCTCTTCTTCTTTTCAGTCAATAAACCGGAGCCACTTAGGTGGTCTCCTTGTTCTTTCTTTTTCCTTTTGTATCTTGTACATACTCGCATGTTTTAGCTTAAGTCTAGGGTTTTAGAGGTTTCTCTCTATGGAGGAGTCACGGTTTGATCTCTATCACTCCGCCTCCTACCATTAGAACCATGAGACTCATCGTTGAATTATGGATCCTTCCAAGAGGATATGATATAATTGCCTTCAATAATCGGTTGTTGAATAAAGGGAAAACCCCATGGTTCTTCATCTTTATTTGCGCCTCATGCTTGTTGCTAGAGTAGCTAACTAGCGACATGATTTAAGGTTGATATACTCTCCAAAAGCTTGTTATATCTCCGGATCTAATATTTGATGAGCAATAAGTCTTAAGCTATGAAAGTAGACTTAAGGATTATTGTAAACAATCATTACTTAAACCTAATGCATACCTCACTCTTCAATGACCATGCGACAGCTGAGTCCATTGGTTTAAGAGGTATAGGTGGTCGGAGACACGAAAGTGGGATGATCACATCATAGTGTTTTGAGTTTAGGAATCGGATTTGACAATCTTTTCAATTGATTTGGCATATGTTCTCACGGTTTATCCTTGTTCATTTGATGTTGTTTGTATAGCTTGCATTGTTATTTACCCTTTCTTATAAAACAAAATACAAAACCCCTTGCATATTGATGATTTAGCTTAACCAAGTCTTTACAAATGTGTAGTGTGTAATTCACATTCTCTTGTGGATCGACCCCTAAGTACTACAACAACATGTTGTGCACTTGCAACCATGTTTAGCTTAGGGTTTTTATTACTTGCATATATACCACACCCATGTCTGGCACACATCAAGTTTTTGGCGCCGTTGCCGGTGAATGCATTGCACTTACACGTTTATGAGATTAAAAGTTAAGACTAGATCTTTTGTTTCATGTTTACTAACTTTGCAATTTTGTTTCACTTATGTTCCTTAGGTACTTTAAGGATGAGCCATCACTCAAGAATGAGTAACCACTTTGAAAGAAGAAAACCGCTTCCCCACGAAGTCCAAAGGCGGCCACATGATTCAAATCCGGCCGGAGACTTCATCCCAATGCCAATCCCACCAAATTTCCACCATCCGCTCTTTGCCGAGAAGAACATCATCACTATCATCAAAACCGATCACCGGTTTATCAAGGCCGACCTCACCAGCCACCTCATCATCATCACCGTCCACGCCCCGACCTTCCCACATACCAAGAGCATGCACTTAATAGGCGGAGAGACGACAATCTCAAAGCCATGATAGAAGACTTCGTGGAAATCCAAAGAAAGTCTAGCCAAAGTCTTGAGACAAGGTTAGAGTTTCTAAAGCATGACCTTGATAGAAAGTTCGGAAACCTCTCTGACCAAGTGGAGAGAGTCGAATCAAGGTGTATTGAAGTGGAAGGGGAGCTAAGGGAACAAGCCGCAACCGTCGGAGGCAACACCAAGGCAATCCGAGACTTGAACCTCAACTCAAAGGAGATGGATAGCCACCTGGATGAGAAGAACGCCGGCCTAGAAGATAACCTCAATGGCACAACCCTAAGCCTCAACTCAATATCACTTGTGGCACACCAAGCCAAGAAGGGAGCATCGGAGGTTAACCAAAGAGAGAAGGAGCTTTACTCGACCATGGTGATGTTGGTGGAAGGGCAAGAACAATTCAAGGTATCAATCAATGACTTGAAGCGTCTTGTGGAAGAGAGATACAAAGAGCTACTTGAGAAGACCGCGCTATGGCAAGATACAACCGGAGGAGCCTCCAAAGAAGTCAAAGACCTCACCAAACGCTTGGAGGATATGGAAGAAAGAGACCGAGCTTCAAAAGGCACAAAAGCGGCTAACTCAAAGCCTAACAATGCTTTGGTTGCTTTTGGTGCTAAAGAGACCAATCCAAGAGTGGCTTGGGATGAGGATGAAAGGAGACAAGGCAAGCGGACAGCAAGGATAAGAGGAAGAAAGTTGCCGGAAGGAACACCACTCTCTCCAAGATCTTCACTACCACCCGTCCCTAAGGAGAAAAGGAAAGCGAACTCATCAATGGATTACACCATTGATGACTTCAATTTTATGGCAAAAAGGTTCCCTAGCAATATGCCCTTTGATGTCGCTTGCAACAAGAGCCCTTACCTTCAAGACTTTGTATGGACTCACGATTGGAGCTTAGCCGAGGTGGAGAAGATGTATAATGAAGCAAGGGAGGAAATGCCTGCGCCAAAGACACTACACAAGCTTCATGACCCAGGTTACTTCCTTATACATTGCTTTATCAACGGCAAATTCTTTGATGATGCATTATGTGATTCCGGTTTAAGCGTGAACCT
Organism: Erythrophleum ivorense; assembly: GCA_026724425.1. NCBI lineage: Eukaryota > Viridiplantae > Streptophyta > Magnoliopsida > Fabales > Fabaceae > Erythrophleum > Erythrophleum ivorense. The sequence continues at coordinate 6,594,089 of JAIUCV010000066.1, read as the reverse complement.
CATGCCGGCTGTGATAGCAAGAAGTTTGGGATTGATCGAGACCATGGAGCGGACCAACATGGGCATAAAGCTTGCCAACAACTCTTCGTTCAAACCATTTGGCAAGGTAAGAGATGTTCAACTTTCCTTTGAAGATTGCGTCATCCCGGCCGATTTCTATGTTGTCACTATGGAGGATCCGGAAGACCAAGCCCTTCTACTTGGGAGGTCCTTCCTAGCAACAGCTGGAGCAATCATGGATTGGCCAAACAGGAGGATCTCACTAGCCAATGTTGACAAGGACACCTATTATGTCGCCGCACCTCCCGGTTTCTCATCCAAAATATTTCGGTACACAAGTGGAGGAGAAAGCTCGCAACAAGGTTACTTGATCAAAGAAGTGTTACAAGACAAGATGCACTTGGAGCCATCCAGTACTAGGAGCTTTCTACAGCCTCCACACTCGCCTAACACCTAAGGAACACAAGGAGTCGAGCTATAAAGACTTAAAACTAGCGCTTATGGGAGGCAACCCATATTTTTCTTCCCTTTTTAATTTTTGTTTTGGTTTTCATTAACTATTAACTTGAATTTTTTGGGAATTTTATAAAATCCACAAAAACAAAACAAACATGTTTTAGGATAAGTACCAAAGAAGACTATCAAAGGAGTTTTGCACGTTTCATGAGCCGGAGCTTAATGAAGTCGAGTTATCCCACCCTTGTTCAAGGACCCCGAACACTGCGGTCAACACCTTGGGATGCTAAAGGCGGATTAAGGAGACAATTCGGTCGAAGAAAATCACAAAACGGTCGAGTCAAAAGGAAGATATCCAGTCCGGTAACATCTTCCCGGCCAACCGGGTAACAAGGAAGACCCAATCGACCCATCTCACAAACGGCTCCACCAAAGTCCACCAAACTTCACAGGCAACCAGACAACACCATGTTGGTCGGCAAATCCAAAAGATAGGACGGAGAAATGTTGACGGAACCAGAGATATGACGAGATGCCTCATCCGGTCGTTAGCGGTGCACCAAAAGGCCGTCAAAACCAAAATCACGGCATGGAGATACCACCACCTGGAGATGGATTATTGGAACTTCAACATCACTATTCCAGAAGAAAATCAAGGGACGGACAAGCCAAATTCAAGAATGGTCAAAAATCTCTTCCCGGAGCCGATTTGACCACATTGTGAAGGAAGTCTTCAACCGCTGGTCCATTTGCCCTCAAACTTCTCCAGTGTTCACAAAATATAAGGTTGGTCGATGGATTTTCAAGCTCGGTCGGGGAATTCATCATCTTTTGGGCTGTGGTCTATTGCACCCTCTTCGGATCGTCCGTATGGCCACCAAATGATGAATCTCCCAAACCGCTCGTTTGTTTGACCTGAAACTTCACCACGGCTCCTAAAATATATGATTGGTCAGTGGAATTTCAAGATCGGTCAGGGAATTGTTCACGGTTCACGCTGTGGTCACTCCCATCACCTTCCGGCCAACCGAAGGATCCACCCGATGACGAATTCTCAACACCGCTCGTTCGTTTGACCTCATACTTCACCAGCGGCTCTAGAACATCATATTGGACGGTAAATTTTCAATCCCGTTCTTAAAATTCTTAACGGTTTGTCATTTGGTTCACAGCCCTCATTTTTGGCCGACACACGGGCCTTACACGACCAAACTGCACACCGGAAGGAATCATACCTTCAGATTGAAAACTCACCGACCAAACGCATCTAAGGAATGATTTGATGCTGTCATATCACACTTGGAGTTCCTAAACAAAGCAAAACCGCTCCTCATGACCTATGGTCACCCTTTGGTATCACAATCCAAAACACATTCCCATCAAATTTCACTTTCTTTTCAACCCCTCTTAATTGGATTTGCTTCCACCGGGACGGTGCAAGTTAAGTATGGGGGGATTACTAACACGTTTGCTCTTTTTGACTTTTCTTTTCATTTTTCCCTTTTTCTTTGAGTCGTTTTATTGAGTCAAAATTTTGTCCGAGAATTATGACCTTTTCTTTGAAACTAACCATGTTACACTAATGTTTAAGTGACCATTGAAACAGTATTTGGCAACACATTCATTCAAAGTACACTTTGAGCATATCGGTTTACCAAAAATGGCCACATTTCTAAAAAGCCGATGGAGAATCCACCTTTGACTCCGCAACTAAATGAACTTAACTCTCTCAGCTAGGGGCTTGGTTTTACGAAGGGTACGACTCCTCATCCTCACCAAATAGTGAAAGTCTATGTGAGTTCAGTTTCCCCTCTCTCTCCCCTTCAAACTTAAGAAAAAGCACCAAGGTCCAAGTAACCGGGGATTAGGTGGCAACCACCATCAATACTCGCGTCTATGGAAGACCTTTTGATCCAAGTAACCGGGGATTAGGTGGCTACAACCATCAATACTCGCGTCTATGGAAGATCCATCAAAAACCTCCACAAAGAGGAGAAGAAGTCGAATAAAAAAAAAAATACCTTGCTACCCTAAAAAAGGGATCAATCGACTTAAGGAGTGAGAAGAGAGAGAGGTGAAACAAGGGTCAAGACAAGTGTTTAAACACAAGAGGATGAGAAAGAGATCATAAACCCTTTGATCGATACCCCCTAGTTGAGACCGCACCTTTAAAAACTAAAGGAGTCAAAGGAGGTGAGCCCGGATGGTCATATGGAGTGTGGGTTACTTTGGGACGACCGCTAAACTCAATGTAAGTACTTATGTTCCTCATCATTAAGCCAAAACCGTTTTCCATGTGGATTACTAAAACATAAGCTAACATGGATTTTCAAAATGCATTGAGAGTTCTCATGTTTTCAAACCTCTTTTCCTTTCCTAGTTTGCTTGGGGACAAGCAAAAGGCTAAGTCTGGGGGAGTTGATATATCCATATTTTACATGTTTTTGTCCTAGTTTTTCTTATATTTTCTTACTTAATAGTAATGATTTTGTATCCAAGAGGTAGTTTTCTTGTATATTGTGGTTTTGGGAAGCAAACAGGTCAAAATGGCAAAAAGAAGGCAAAAGAGCTTCAAACAATGATCCATGCAAGTTCCCAAGTCAAGAGCTTCAACAAAACTCAAGTTAGCCGGTTTCCGCATTCGGACAGAATCAAAGCACCCGAAAGATGACCGCGGCAAAGGGTCTTTCCGACGTCCAAATCATGAGATCTTTATATGGAAAGATAGATAAATGAGTCATGCGTCGCGGCGAAGTGGAAATGGGCTATTTGGAGCAGAAATGCGGCCTAGGATCTTTTTCTCCCAAGACATGTCCGTCTGGCGAGTAAGTGAAGCTCATGGAGCTTGGATGAGCGAAATGGACTGGGATCACTGCGGGCCAAGCCTAGACCTCATCATGACTCAAGCCCACATCTTTACACGCGAAAATAAGGCGGCAGCCGCGCCTCACTCAAGACTTGGTGAGCAAGTTCACGCGAGGAGAAGAAATGGAAAGTTTCCTCTTCTCCTTTGCGCATTAACTCAGCCGACCTAGCCTCCCCTCACCTATATATACTTGCTTCTAGCCTCTTGTATCGATATCACGAATCAATAGACACAACTCTCTTCTTCTTTCAGTCAATAAACCGGAGCCACTTAGGTGGTCTCCTTGCTCTTTCTTTTCTTTTGCATCTTGTACATACTCGCATGTTTTAAGCTTCTAGTCTAGGGTTTAGAGGTTTCTCTCTAGGGGAGAGCGGCGGCTTGATCTCTATCATTCCGCCTCCTTTCCCTAGAACTATGAGATCCTCTCTACTCCCTTAGACTCGTTATTGAATCATGGATCTTTCAAAGAAGACATGACGTGATAAGCCATCAAGAATCGGTTGTTAAAGAAAGGGAAACCTTATGGTTCACCATCTTTATTCATACCTAAAGCTTGTTGCTAGAGTAGCTAACTAGCGACTTGATCCAAGGTTGATATACTCTCCAAAAGCTTGTTATATCTCCGGTCCTAATATTTGATGGGCAAATCGTCTTAGGCTATGAAAGTAGACCTAAGGAGTTTTGTGAACAATCACTACCCGATTTTATTGCATGTTTCACTCTTCAATGACCATGTGAAAGCTGAGTCCATTGGTTTAAGAAACATAGGTGGTCGGAGCCACGAAAGTGGGATGACCACATCTTAGTGTTTTGAGTTCATAGAAATCGGATTTAACAAACTTTTCAATTGATTTGGCTTATGTCTTTTGCGGATTGTCCTTTGTTCAATAATGGTGTTTGTATAGTTTGCATTTGTTATTTAATTTTCCCTTATAAAACAAAATACAAAACCCCTTGCATATTATTGATTTAGCTTAACCAAATCTTTACAAAAGTGTAATGTGTAATTCGCATTCTCTTGTGGATCGACCCCTAAGTACTACAACAACATGTTGTGCACTTGTAACCATGTTTAGCTTAGGGTTTTTATTACTTGCATATATACCACACCCATGTCTGGCACACATCAGGTGTCGGTCGACACAAGTACTGTTCTGAACAAACAGACGCTGTGGTAGACAAACATGGAGATCTACCATGTAGATCTACCACGGAGGTCTACCAAATCATTAAACTTTAAATTTAAATTAAAAATTAAATAAAAAATAATTTGACAACAAAACCTGTATGAATAATTAAAAGATTGACATTATCATCTACAAAAAATATGATTGCATACAAATGAATCATTTATAGATAAGCAAAGACATTTAGGTTAAAACCTATAAATGTGTGAGGTCTACCGGGTACGTCTACCATGTAGATCTACCACATAATTAAATTTTAAATTTAAATTAAAAATTAAAAAAATAATAATTTGACAAAACAAATTGTATGAATAATTAAAAGATAGACATTATCATCTACCAAAAATATGATTGCATACAAATGAATCATTTATAGATAAGCAAAGACATTTAGGTTAAAACCTATAAATGTGTGAGGTCTACCGGGTACGTCTACCATGTAGATCTACCACATAATTAAATCTTAAATTTAAATTAAAAATTAAAAAAAAAATATTTCAATAACGAAATAATAGACATTTAACATCTACTAAAAATATGATCTCAGAAAAATGCATGAATCTTTAAATATCATGAATATATAGTTCATAAGGATAAGAGTTTGAGTAGATTGTTTAGGGTTGAATGGTGTAAGTTGTAGGGTTTTGAAAATTTCTAGACCAATTGTTGTTTTTGGTTTGTTATACGATTCAATGTTCGTTTATTTGTTATTCAAACTGTAAAATGACAATAGGGCAAGCACATTGTTACAAAATTTTATCTAAATTATTCGATTTAGGGTTTAGGGTAAAGTAGATCTACCATGTAGATCTACCAAATAATTAATTCTTAAATTTAAATTAAAAATTAAATAAAAAATAATTTGACAACGAAACCTGTATGAATAATTAAAAGATAGACATTATCATCTACCAAAAATATGATTGCATACAAATGAATCATTTATAGATAATATCCGTCCCTCCTATTTTAGGAGATCATCATTAGTAGGATCAGTGACTTCAACAAAGCTCTCTTCTCCTCCATTATTTCTCTTAGTGATCTTGTGACGTTTGATATTGAGACAATATCCGTCCCTCCTATTTTATAAAGACAAACTTCACAGAAATGCCCTTGATTTTCCTAATAACTACAACTATGACTCTGTCTCTTTTTTTTTGCTGTCCTCAAATTCGTGATGATAATAACATTGTGCGTATAGCCCGGTTAAAGTAAAAATATGTGTTTTTCTTCATTTGTCATATGTGCTACTGGACGAAAATATGTGGTCTTATACAGTACAACCTCTATAAAGTAATACTCGATAAAGTAATAATCTCTATAAGATAATAAATTTCTCCGGTCCCAACTCGGGCCAGTGTAAAAATAAGCAATATGCGATAAGATGATAAGATAATAATATTTTTGAAACTCCTATGTAAAAGTATAAACCCAATAATAAGTTAAAGTAATAATTATATAAAACTATACATATATGCTAAAGAAAGTTTATTAAACTATAAATTTAAGTTTACCTCTAACTTTTTTTATATGCATATAAAATTGTGAAATATTTTATAAACACAATAATTATTCGTGCATCAAACTTTATATAAATATATTCAAATAAGCTAATAATAAATGTTTTATTACGATATCTAAAAATCTTAATCATAATTTCAAGTTTATGCATGTCATATTAACAAAAAAGTTTTTTTTTTCTAAATTCTTAATACATTATCATATTCTTAATACATTATTATATGGAGAATAATTTTTGAATATTATAAATAAGAAAATATGTATCTATAAGTTAACAAATTATAATTTCGATAAAGTAATACCTCTATAAGATAATAAATTTTCAAAGTCCCAACATTATTACTTTATAGAGGTTTTACTGTATATGTCATCATAATGTCTACCGCTAATGTGCCTATTAGTTTTATTGTACTCTTTATTATGAAGAATTACCGAAAGTTCCAATTGGTTGAATGGGACAAAACAATCTCTATATATTAATAATGCCTGGACTTTAATATTTTATTAATTTATAGAGTTATTAATTAATCAATTTTGATGAATTATTTTTTGTAATTGTGATAATCTTCTATAACTTTATATACATTAAATAAAAAGTTTCACTTTAAAAATATATTTTCTTAACTTTTTTCTTTAACAAGAAAATATTTTATCAACTATTTTCTTCGATATTTCTGTATATACTTTATTATTTACATTTTTCCATACTTGTCATATTGTTTGAAATTCCTTTTTTATTTTAGTTTCTATATTGCATTTTGGTGTGTGAGTTTTATGAATCTCACAACCTTTCACTTATTACAAGTTCGTTGATATGCAAAATCATTACTTTCATTTTCATCAAAATTATTCCCCAAATTTTTTGCATCTAAAAAAGAATTTTTGATGCAATAAGAAAAACTAGAGATGAGCTTCAATGATTTCAACTTTTAGAAAAATCAAACAACATTAAATTCATATTTTAGTATGTTTTAATTATATATATATATATATAATTAAAACAGCTCAACTCGGGATCGAGAAATTTTATTAATTTATCGAGTATTAGTTTATAGAGTTTCTACTGTAATTGGTTTGATATATACTAGTGATGTGATCATCAGCTTTATATGTCATTGTGATGATCTTGACGCGCTATGTCCTTTTTACTTTCACGTGTTATTTGTGGAAAATTTTAGCAAAAGTTCAAAATGGTGGAATGGGAAGAAACAATCTGACCGTTTGATGATAATAGATGCTATGATACAGTTTGCTTAAAATTGTAGTGCACTTTTTATTTTTTCGGTTTAAAATGTTATGCTTATGCATGAAACTTTCGGTGAGCCCTGATAATTTCAGCCCTCATTCAAATATATAGAACCACGATCACAAGAATAAAACCCCAAGACTCTCTTATTAATAACTGCATGAATCAAAGTTACAAGAACACACCAAAGAGAACTAAGTCCTCACCCTTTTAACTCACTCGTTTTAGGATGAGTCTCACAAACGAGCTCTCATTCTTATTTATAAAAGCAAAACACACTGGAAAAAAGAAAAGAAAATACATTAGAATTTCTTAAATCAGGTAAAAGAAATTCTAGTAGGTAAAAAAAGAGAGTAACATATGCCTTATTATATTTCATAAACACGAGCCGGGTGTTAATTTAAAGCCAAGATTTGTAATCAAGAGGGCTTTTAAAGACGAGGGTAGTCTTCGGATATGATTAAGAGGATGAGTGCAGACCATCCTGTGAAGTTACGTCCACCTTCTCCAGTTCCCTCCGTTTGATTATAATGCTCCCATATGTATCCCGTTTGGTCAAAGTTACTAACCACATTACTGCATCAACAACACAAGAAAAGCCACACATCTTTAGACATCTTTAACTTTATGTCTTAAAGTACCTTAACTTTAACAAGTATTCATATATATACCTTATCAGATTGTTCCTTAGTTCTTCATATATGTTTCTTGCCTTCTCGCTGTACGGTCCTTCCACTGCATAAAATTTTGATTGGTTACATAAAGAGTTTTGTTTTATGTAAAGTGAGGGACTCAATAAAACATACCTTTAGAGTAATGGTCTAGGGAGGCAAGAATCAAGTAGTTTATGTTCATCCATATGGGACCTCTCCAATATGGTGGTTGGTGGAGAGCGTTCCATTTCATGTACAAGGAGCTGCATTGAAGATGATAAGAACAAAGCTATGAAGCTGCATTTCTTATCACAGCTCACCAAACCAATGAGGCTTGAGAGAGCTTAATTATAGTATCAATGAAGGAATCACCTGGTTTTGGCAAGTGAAAGTAGTCCGTAGTCGCTCCATAAGATATTATTATTCGAAATGAGCTCGAGCTGTTGCTCGAGAATTTGAGACTCCTTCATCAAGCCAAAAATATAGTGAAAGCTTAGATTTTAGTCAACAAAAACCATAAATAATGGAGCAAGTACGTTATAAATATTTAACTCACAGGTGGGATGATTTTAGAGATGAAGGGAAAGAAGCTGACGTAACCGACGTGAGGAACCTTTCTTAGCACTGGCTCCTCATCTGTCACCCTTATAATCTTCCCATATTCGCAAACTAATCGAACCTGGTGAATCAAATATATATTAAAAAAAAAAAAAAAAAAAAATTCACATAGTTCTCTATCATAAAAGTTGATATTTAGGCTTTTTCTATGGGTATAACTCATTTAAATAATCGATTTCCTTACCTTTTCGGTATGATTACCAAAGTCGAGGTAAGTCTCATGATCACGGTCATAGTGCATCTGTAAAAGGAATTAGAAGTCATGGTCACTTTTTGTTTGAGAAAATTTATTTGAGAAAGATTGTATAAGAAAACAAACCTTATTAAGATCATCGAAATTCGAAAGCTTATCGACAATTGAGCTGTAATACTTCTCCTCCTACAGGATAACAAACATGTGACGGTGGACAAACTAGATAATGTATGATATCAAGAAAAAAGAAACAAAAATAGAGAATGTAGTCTATTTTCTTCTAACCGTTGCTTTTTTCGTTAGAAAATCTGTGATGAACTTCATGCAATCTGCAGCAATATAAATCCAGCATCTGAGGTCAACATGCCTCTCATCCTCACTTGGGTGTGAAGCCCGAGGATAATCATCCAGGCCCGAGGCAAGAGTCTGCATAAATTTGTGAAAGCTAAGGCATCAGGTGAATCTGTAACATCTAGTAGGACCATTAACAACAATTTTCACTAAAAAATCAAGAGTTAGTACGCGAGGGTTTAGTTCTTCATCTGTTGTACTGTCTCTGCCACGCCAATAGAAGCTTCCCTTCTTCTTCCCTAAATATTAATTATATAAACAGTTGAAGTCACAAGAGATCTCAATGTGGGTGATATAAATGATAGAAACACGTAATGAAAAAAACATTTAAAGACTGAACATGTTGTTCTTACCTTTCTGGGAAATGTATAACCATTTGAACCATGCGTCTAACCGTACAAAAGCCCTCTCTAGAAATGACACAATATCACGGCTCTCTGCTTCGTTAAATTTCTTTTTCTCTACCGCAATTATCAGATCTGCGAAAAGAAAAGAAAACAAAAAGACAAGGAATTTATAACATGGAATTGATTCCATTTTAAACCCTTTTTTTAACAACATTCCAATTGTAAACCTTGTTTTCATTTTCTCAACCTGAACGCATTTGGCATGGTAACTAAAAGCACTATCAATCTTAGTGAAAAATCAAGTCTTTACTGTATTAGGAAGGAGGAAAAATACCAAAAAAACGACTCAACTAAACATTTTCCACCAAACAAATATTCTAAATTTTCCATTATAACTATAAAAATGATCAAACCGCTTCCATCTCCAACTTATAATTTTAAGCCGTTTTAGTAATACTATTGACTAACGGTGGGGCTAGAACGGTTTGGTCAACAAAAAGTTTGGAACTTAATTTTAATCGAAAGTAAATAACTAGTGAACTCGATAAATAACACCAAAAGTTCATACCGCATAACACCAAAAGTAGTGTAGGTGGATTGGCAATATCCGGGTCCTGAACCACGTACTCCGGATTAATTTTACTGCATTTAGAAACTCTTAGGTTTAATGATAACCAACAAACACTAATGATGACTTGTAAGAGTATATATATAAGTATAACAACAACCTCAGAGCTTCAGCGCCCAAAACTTGTTCACGCGGAATCCATCCTTCCACATTCATCAGGTCTAGCCAGTGTCCAACGATTTCCAAAGTTATACGGAAATCCCAGCGCCTAAATCAAGAACATATATAAGCACTCGAAAGAATGATTATAACAAAAAAAAAAAAAAAAAAAAAAATCCTTAAAGAAACATGTCAATTAATTAACAACAAACCAGATCAACATTTGATGGAAACCTTCATCCCACAAAAATCCCCATGGAAATTTGGGCCTGCATGGAACGGATGTGTACAGCTCAGCTGGCCAATATTTCAAAACAGGGTGGATAGGACTGTCAGGGTTTTTCACTTTTGATTGACCATAGAAGTAACCAATCCCTCCAAGCATGTTCCCAATTGCAGCTTTACCAACCAACAAAGTTTCAGAATCAACCTGGAATCACATATATGATATCAGTTAGATTCAGATTGAATGATTGAATATTGCACGTCAATGCTCAAAAAACTTTAGAGGAGAATCACACCTCTTGAGAAAGATTGAAGCATTCCTTGAACTTTGAATCAAATTCTATATGTTTCTCTTCAAGTAGACTTGAGAGTGACGAACCTACATGGAATCGTAAGGACGAAAGTTAAAATTCTTACTAATAATATGCATTTTTATATATGGAAAATATATATGCTCATAGAACCAATAATGTTTTGGCTGGAAAATGATTATGCAAAATCACCAATGCTTGTAAATACAAGAGGCTTGATACCTGTAAGAGTCTTTACACGCTTTTCCATATTGGCAGTTTCTTCAGTTATCCCAGAGATGAAGGCAATATCTATAGTAGAGAACTGGGCCATTGTGGAAATCTGCACATACACAAAAAAATAAGATAAATCATAGAATCCAAATGTGTAAATTTATAGATGCTTGTTTTATTTTTAAATAAACATGTATATCTTGATAAAAACTGTTTTACCTGAAAAACATAAACGTTGGAATCATCTGGCGCTGTGTCAGAGAGCTCAACTCGTCCAGACTTATTTTCCTGAAAAGTACAAGCAGAGAGAGAGAGGCATGTAAACATTGTGATCTTTATTAAAATAAGAAAGAAAATTGCAAATTTGATGTAATTAACCTTGAGATTTTCTAGAACAAGATTAGACAGATCCACAGAGTTGGGCGACTTGAAACCGCAATAATGTGTTTCGAGATCAGGAGTCTGCAAATAAAAAGCAGCTAAAACTATTACATCCATGTACACATTATTTTAGGTATCCCACATCTAAAATAAGGATTAGGATCAATCAACTATCAATACATTCATTGCCAATTAGTTTTCGAGTTGGAAGATGATAATCTTTTTATAACATTATCAATCAGTCATAGAACAACTTTTCAGCAAATGAAGTACAACTACAATCCTATGATCTCTAAAAAAGCACTAAAAATGAAAAGCTACCTCTGATTTTAAGTGCAACTGCCAGTTTCCTACATCTGCACGTGAACCGGAAACCAGGGTAGAACTCTCCTCAAGCCCTAAATTTAGAACATTTTTGCAATCTTCATCAGCTATATAGAAGAAGAGATTCGCGCCTATCTTTTCTTCGTCGTCCAACCTATGTTTCATGGATGAAAATAAATAACTTAGTATGGACAAGAGCATACATAGTTGACCTAACAGTAATTACGTACCATGCTAGATTTTCAACATTAATTCGAACTGCCCAATCCCCTCCATAACCAAGGCTGCCCTCGTTAGGCTTGACAAAACTTGTCTCCAATTTCAAATCGTTTTCAAGCAGCTCTTGCCTCCCAAAATCTGTTCCATTGTGTTCTTTCCAGCCAAATGACTTTAGACCATGCTTGTCTTCACAGAAATGCCTCATCACAGGCTTCCCATCTCTGGTAAGGCGCCACATCAACCCAGCGACGAGGGGGTGAGGAGATCTGCATGCATTTGTCATCAACAACTAATTAACAACTTGTAGTACAAGAAATGAACACAGTTTCGTATGATATGTGAACGTTTAATAACTGAATCACATATACATATATAGTATATCTCAGACAAACATAAACTACTCCTTTTGGTGTTTAAGGGACGACGTACAGGGGGCGGATTAAGAAGGTAATTATATTTAGGAAATAAGATATATAAATACTAAATACAATTTAACTAGTTAAAACATATTACATAAATTGTTATATTTTTAGTCTTATTTTTAAAAAAAAAAGATAAAACTGAATCCAAATTGAAAAGTTATTTCAAAGAAAAAAACAATTAATAAGCAATGACAGGGCTTGAACTTGGGCTAATAAGGTGCATAAATGGAACTAATTGAGCTAACTGAATGAATTTCAACCGTTACTACTTACACGTGGCATTTAACTATAGTATTTACCATATGTTCGTCCCTGACTAAGTAATAACGATTAGGACAAGGAACAAAATAAAGGCCTTTCTCAAATAATACCTAGCGCGGACTCCAAAATACGCCTGAGGACGATATGTTCCCCAATACAAGCTTTCCTTGTGCTTACCTTGAAACTGGAACAGGAACAAGAAGCTCCACAATTAAAAATTTCCACAATAAAAAGCAAAACAAAGAAAAGTAACACAAGTATTTATCGAGCATACCATTGGTAATTCCATGACTTTTGGAGCACGAAAAGGAGTGATAACCGTAGGTCTTACGATCTGCTGGGTTTCACTGTCGAGCATATCACCGTCTTGGTCGGCAAGGGACATTGATGTGATCATACTGCTAGCCCCGGCCATCAAATCAGTTACAAGAGGAGATTCGGACATATTAAACAATGTTCGTTGGATGATGATCGTTGAAGCTAGGATATGACAAGTGAAGCATTGTAGGTGGGCTTTTATAGCAAGGCTCTGGGTTTTCAAATATGACTTTTTAGTCTTTCTCTAATGCATTACTTAACAAATTGATTAAACAATAATAATAATAATATTCTTCGGATCGTGATGGGATCTGACTAAAACTCATTGGACTTTTGTTTTTTATGTCTTTGTTTTTTCAAGACTTTAAAGTCTTTCTATAGTATTACACTACTTAACATTTTAATTAAATAAAGTCCAGTCGCGACGTCGCCAGAATAATATCGATGCATATTTAAAGTAACAAGGCCGTCACCCGGAATTTTTTGGCATAATTTTTTCTTTAAATATGTTTGTATTTATATTTCCATTGATATCATGTATTACGTAGTTGGTTATATCTTATATGAATATGATAATTTTCAAATTAATATTTTTACATGATGGGTGGTTTATGTAGTTGGGTTTGGCTGTCCTCGTGAAGCCTTTGATTCAGTTCATCAAAAACCGACGAACCAAGAAAGACATGAAGACTAGCTTTTCGGATTATTAGAAGATGGTATGACTTGACTATACAATTGCAAAATAAGAAAAATACCAACGAACTAGACTGTGGAACTGTGGAAGATTCATCGACTTTGAAGGAGAAAGACGAAAGTGGATTAAATGTGTCGGGAGCAAGTTTTCTGTTCCAGATCATTCCACATTCCTCTCATCCTCTGCATCCCCTAATCTCAATGTATTCCAAAAATTGCCTCTGGTCTCATGATGGTGATCATGCATAATGTGAAGAGAGTAAGGCGTACTGATTGCTTTTAATCATGGACATTATATTCTCTCTAGTGTTGAGATAACATTCAACTGGAAAGAATTTATAAATCAGATTGAGATTCATATATTCATTTTCGGCGAATGAATCATTACTCGGGAATACATTAAAAAAATATAATTTTTGTGTGCTTTCTCTCTTTTTTTTTGTTTTCATACTACTTGAATACCCATGCATAACCGCATGCTTTAATTATGGGGAAATATCAAAACTACAATAAAATCAGTTTTTTAGCTTTGCTAATATAACGCATTCATTATCGAGCATATCACCATCTTCGTTGCTATCAAACGATTGAAACGTTTCAAACTTTTATTGAATGCAGCAGAGATGCTCTTTTAGCTCTTCAGCCATATTAACAAAATTATCTGAATTCTAATCCGGTTATATAAATCTCAATTGGAATTTGGAAATAAGATTAATAAGCATATACTGATATACATAATTCGCAATATTTTTGGTAAAACGTTTCAAATACCTTAGAAGCACTAAAACGATAGTTTTTCAATATTTGACTACAAAAACACTAAAAACACATACGGCTTGCGCCAGTTATCATATGTGTATCAGACTATATTTAGTAATGTTCTGCTCTGTGATGAGAATTGAAACCTAGCTGGTGGTTAAACTAAGGCTCTGTTTTATCCAGTTTAACATTTAAGTCTTTTTCTATTAGTGAAGACACAATAATAATAATAATAATAATAAAACTCTCAGATCGTGATGGCGATTTAACCCAGTTGACTTTTTAGACTTTCCTTACGTAAACACATACACAAAAAAAGACTTTTTTCTTTTCAAGACTCTTTTTAGTCTTTTTCTAATACTTTGTTATCTTATAGATAAAGGTCAGTCTTTGTTATCTTAATGAAAAAAACTCCTCAGCTAAAGATGGATTGGATAGAACGAAAAACCCGGCCCTTAAATACCATTGGAGTTAGATCCAAACATTGTGTTTTGTTTTTGTAAGAAAACTACATATATTCACTTAAACGATACGATTTCTAAACAATATATTGGAAGGACCCAAAATTGTTAATGATCTAACTTGCAGTCACACTTTAACGTAGGTTTCCTATGAGAAGAGTGCCGAACAAGAATGTTTGAAGGTGTTTCAAAAACAAATTACGTAACATTTAAATAAATAGTCATTCAATAAACTAAAGATTTTATACTCTCTAATACTTGCCAACTTATTTTTTAAGTTTTTTGAAAGAAAAAAAAAACACGAAAAGACATATATCCGAGTTTGAGTTGTTGGCCAAGAGAGAGCAAGGAAATGCAACAATTTCGGCCTTTGGTTAGCAAGTTTGGTATAGCTAGAAATAGAATGCGAGGAACAAAATAATTTAATAATGGAAGTGCATGCTAATCTTCAAAGCTGGCGCAAGATGAATTTAAAGCTTAAACAGAGTCGAATATTGAATTCATGAGTCCAAGATTAAGTGTAGCAAAGTATCAAGCATCTTGGTGTGGGAATGACAGATGTTCCAGAGCTTCCTCACTCCTTTTTTTCGTCGTTTTCCGTGGTCGAGTTAACAAAACAAAATGGGTCTTCATGTGGACCCAAATGGGTTTCGATAGATGGCTCAAATCGGATTCATTTCATGGGTTTGAAAGGAGCTTGAAATGTTTATCAGCTTGTTACACTAAAACTGTTAAAGACACTTGCGATGCTAATTATCGCAGTATGCGCGGAAGGAATTGTTTGCCATAAGAAAGAGAGATATATTTTATTATATCGAGTTTTTAAAAATCAACATCACTAGATATATTTTATATCATCAAACAACGTATAAAATTCAGTGAGTATATGAAATTAATCCAAATTTTATACGAATAAATCCACATAGTCATTTCTCTAACTTTATAAAGAATATATGTTTTTCATTAACTCTTTATTATGGGGGAATTGCAAAAAATAGACCACATATTGATTTTTTCTATTCCACTAGACCACAATTTGAAACAATTGCAAAACTAACATTTTCTACAGTAACAGTACCTCACACTCTCTTATGAACAAACAAAAAAACGCATGCCACAATTACGATTTTAACCTCCAGACGCTGTGGTAGACAAACATGGAGATCTACTATGTAGATCTACCACGGAGGTCTACCAAATCATTAAACTTTAAATTTAAATTAAAAATTAAATAAAAAATAATTTGACAACAAAACCTGTATGAATAATTAAAAGATAGACATTATCATCTACAAAAAATATGATTGCATACAAATGAATCATTTATAGATAAGCAAAGACATTTAGGTTAAAACCTATAAATGTGTGAGGTCTACCGGGTACGTCTACCATGTAGATCTACCATGTAGATCTACCATGTAGATCTACCACATAATTAAATTTTAAATTTAAATTAAAAATTAAAAAAATAATAATTTGACAAAACAAATTGTATGAATAATTAAAAGATAGACATTATCATCTACCAAAAATATGATTGCATACAAATGAATCATTTATAGATAAGCAAAGACATTTAGGTTAAAACCTATAAATGTGTGAGGTCTAGTGGGTACGTCTACCATGTAGATCTACCACATAATTAAATCTTAAATTTAAATTAAAAATTAAAAAAAAATATTTTGAAATATTTTTTTCACAAATAACGAAATAATAGACATTTAACATCTACTAAAAAAATATGATCTCAGAAAATGCATGAATCTATAAATATCATGAATATATAGTTCATAAGGATAAGAGTTTGAGTAGATTGTTTATGGTTGAATGGTGTAAGTTGTAGGGTTTTGAAAATTTCTAGACCAATTGTTGTTTTGGTTTGTTATACGATTCAATGTTCGTTTATTTGTTATCTAAACTGTAAAATGACAATAGGGCAAGCACATTGTTACAAAATTTTATCTAAATTATTCGATTTAGGGTTTAGGGTAAAGTAGATCTACCATGTAGATCTACCAAATAATTAATTCTTAAATTTAAATTAAAAATTAAATAAAAAATAATTTGACAACGAAACATGTATGAATAATTAAAAGATAGACATTATCATCTACAAAAAATATGATTGAATACAAATGAATCATTTATAGATAAGCAAATACATTTAGGTTAAAATATATAAATGTGTGAGGTCTACCGGGTACGTCTACCATGTAGATCTACCATGTCGTCGATCTACCAAATAATTAAATCTTAAATTTAAATTAAAAATTAAAAAAAATAAATTTGACAAAAACACTTGTATGAATAATTAAAAGATAGACATTATCATCTACCAAAAATATGATTGCATACAAATGAATCATTTATAGATAAGCAAAGACATTTAGGTTAAAACATATAAATGTGTGAGGTCTACCGGGTACGTCTACCATGTAGATCTACCAAATAATTAAATCTTAAAATTAAATTTAAAATTAAAACAAAAATAATTTGACAAAAAAACTTGTATGAATAATTAAAAGATAGACATTATCATCTACCAAAAATATGATTGCATACAAATGAATAATTTATAGATAAGCAAAGACATTTAGGTTAAAACCTATAAATGTGTGAGGTCTACCGGGTACGTCTACCATGTAGATCTACCACATAATTAAATCTTAAATTTAAATTAAAAATTAAAAAAAAATATTTTGAAATATTTTTTTCACAAATAACGAAATAATAGACATTTAACATCTACTAAAAATATGATCTCAGAAAAATGCATGAATCTATAAATATCATGAATATATAGTTCATAAGGATAAGAGTTTGAGTAGATTGTTTAGGGTTGAATGGTGTAAGTTGTAGGGTTTTGAAAATTTCTAGACCAATTGTTGTTTTTGGTTTGTTATACGATTCAATGTTCGTTTATTTGTTATCCAAACTGTAAAATGATCTACCAAATAATTAATTCGATTATGCATCTACAATAGGGTAAGCACATTGTTACAAAATTTTATCTAAATTATTCGATTTAGGGTTTAGGGTAAAGTAGATCTACCAAATAATTAATTCTTAAATTTAAATTAAAAATTAAATAAAAAATAATTTGACAACGAAACCTGTATGAATAATTAAAAGATAGACATTATCATCTACCAAAAATATGATTGCATACAAATGAATCATTTATAGATAAGCAAAGACATTTAGGTTAAAACCTATAAATGTGTGAGGTCTACCGCTTACGTCTACCATGTAGATCTACCATGTAGATCTACCAAATAATTAACCTAGCGGGAATCCCAAAATTTCAAATAGACGGGTGGATTTGGGGGGGATTTGAAACGTTTCGGTAATTTCGTGGTAGACCGTAGCGGTAGACCTCAGTTATAAAATAACCGGAAAATAACCGGCTGAATTTGTTGTAATGAACCGTAAATTGAACACCTGAACCGAGATTAATTGAAATAACCGGTATTTGTTGCTTGAAACCGAAATAACCAACCGTACATCTGAACCGTTGTATATAATTCGGTTTTAACCTTGAACTGTAAATTTTTAGGGTTTGTTAGAAGTTGAAGTCGGCGCTCTCGAGAGGCGATTTTCTTCGATTTCCGTGTTCGACGCCGTTTCCTTCGACGCCGTTTGCTTCGACGCCGTTTGTTCCGCCGCCGTTTGCTCCGCCTCCGTTTGCTCCGCCTCCGTTTGCTCCGCCTCCTTTCCAGTAGACCTTTCCAGTAGACCGATTACGTAGACCTTTGCAGTAGATGTTTGCAGTAGACAGATCCAGTAGACCTTTATTCTTATGCTTTTCATGCGCTTAGACCTTTCCAGTAGACCTTTCCAGTAGACCGATTACGTAGACCTTTGCAGTAGACGTTTGCAGTAGACAGATCCAGTAGACCTTTATTCTTATGCTTTTCATGCGCTTAGACCTTTCCAGTAGACCTTTCCAGTAGACCGATTACGTAGACCTTTGCAGTAGACCTTTATTCTTATGCTTTTCATGCGCGTAGACCGTTTCAGTAGACCTTTCCTGTAGACCTTTATTCTTATGCTTTTCATGTCTTCAGCGTTCTAACGTGCATGTATATTTCAAAAATATTTTCAGCACATGGATGCAGTCTTGGACTTGTTTCGTCAGCGCATGAAATTGCACCCTGAATGGTTTAGGAGTGAGCGAATCTGCTTTGCTGATAGTGGTCCTAGTATGTTGTGGACGAAAGACAAGTATGAGAGGTTTAAGGATTCTGAGCCAGATCGACATGGATTAGGAAGATGGCTACCAGGAGGTGCTTATGATTACTTTGAAGGGAAGAAACCAACATTCTGCCAAACGCTGAAGAAATGGGAAGTAGATATTGATGAGATCTACATGCCATGGAACGTGAAAGAGAATCATTGGGTTGCCTTGATGATTTCGATACCCAGAAGGCATATTACTGTGTGGGACAGATTACCTGGTTATCTCAGTGAGGCTGTGTTGTCTCACTCCCTCGAGCCAATTGCTGTGATGATGCCTTATCTTCTTCGGCTCATGGCTGACATCAATGATAGAGAGAGGTACCCGTTGGAGCGTTTCACACACGAGTATCTGTCTGGAAAGGATGTGCCTGCGCAAGAAAATTGCAGTGACTGTGGAGTCTTATGTCTAAAGTTCATCGAGTACCATAGCCTTGGGAGGCTTTTTCCGAAGACGCTATGTGGTAAGAACATGAAAGCTATAAGAGCAAAGCTTGCAGCGGACATATTCGTTGAGCTCAACTGTCGCGGACCACCAGAACGTGATTAGGATGATTTGGAGATATAGCTAGCTAGATATCTTTGCATATTAACTGGGTTTAATTTGGAAAAGCGGTATGGTACCATTTTTTCTGTGTACCTATAACTGACGCTCTATTCGTTTTTGGTGTAACCTATAACCTTGTTGATGAATCATAATGTAAATGTTTTCGGAGTAGACCTCTAATGTAAATCTCGAGTTAGTGCAAGTGTTCTGATACATGAAAAAGCTGCATAGGTTGCGACTCGTATTAACTTAATTAAAAAAACATGAAAAAGCTGGAGACCTCCTGCATAGACCTCAGTAGACCTCCTCCGTAGACCTCCTGCGTAGACCTACCGCGTAGACCTCGTTTTCAGTCTACATCTTTGTTGTTCACCTAAATCAGTGCAAACGATTCAATTTTTAAAAACATATGTAATCATAAAACATTAACCATGAACACACAGTGAGTTGTAAGTAGCTTACACAATGAGGACGGGTATGCCCCGGTTGCCGGCACTTCGAGCAACTATAAATTTTGTGCATCTTTCTTTGTTTGGTGCGTCTCTTCTTAGACAATTCTAGCCATGTTAGAAACCTAGATTTCTTTTTCCGGCCAGGAGCTGGCTTAACATCTGGAGGGAGGCAAATGTCTTCTTCTGGCTCTACATCATGTGTTGCCTCGGGGTATATGGGATGTGCATATGTCGCGTATAGCGCCTCTTTCGTGTAAGTCGTTGCAACGTTTTGCGACATGTGTATGTTTGCCTCAGTAGCCGCTGCAATCACATGTGAACAAGGGATTTTTTCAACTAGGAATACACCACATTCACATGAACGGTTTTCCAAATCAACAATATAAGGTCCTCCTCCACCTTTAACGTTGAACTTCCATCCATCTATGTGTTCCACATTGTATGATTCTGCATAGTGTGAACGGACAGACAGCAAATATTCAACTCCCTTACTGTATGGGGTGTGAAGACTCAAGGCGTCCTCTCGCCTTTTGTTAAACCACACCCCTAGTTTTTCTCCGATGTATTGCAGCAGACAAGGTATTGGAAATGTAACAGCCCGGCCCCACTGGCTCTACGGCCCGCCCGGCGCTGTTATGGGCTGCAGCCCAATACACCCCAACCCCTCTGGTGTATAAGGCCACCGCCACTATACCAACCTAGGTTGTTGGTGAGACTCGAACCTGAGACCTCACCCTTTAAGTAGCCTTCCCCACCGGAAGCTACCACCAATTGACCTGCACTTTTATTTGTAACAGCCCGGCCCCACTGGCTCCACCGGCCCGCCCGGCGCTGTTATGGGCTGCAGCCCAATACACCCCAACCCCTCTGGTGTATAAGGCCACGGCCACTATACCAACCTAGGTTGTTGGTGAGACTCGAACCTGAGACCTCACCCTTTAAGTAGCCTTCCCCACCGGAAGCTACCACCAATTGATCTGCAGGTTGGTATAGTGGTTGAGGCCTTATACACCAGAGGGGTTGGGGTGTATTGGGCTGCAGCCCATAACAGCGCCGGGCGGGCCGGTGGAGCCAGTGGGGCCGGGCTGTTACAGGAAAGCCCTTGGCTCTCTTCAGTGCGGAATTGATAGATTCAGCAATGTTACTCGTCTTAATGTTGTACCGATCCCCTGGAAAATGTACTCTAGACCACAACTTAGGATCCGCTTCCTCTAAGTATTGTGCAAGTTCCGGTTTAGCAGCTCGGATTGCGGCCATGCAACGGTTAAACTCCATGAGCGTATGGGCGTAGGCAGCTCCTTTCACCAAATACATGATGTCCTTTGCTTGGTATTTTGTGACTATGTTATGTTGAAGATGGTAGTAACATATACCTCTAGTAACCCAAGGTAGAAAACGGAGACATGCATTATGTATAGAGGGGGTGCCTGTCCGAAACTATCACCATGGGATGAGGTGAAAAGCATTGTTGCAACTTGTCGAAAAACCAACCCCAGGATTCGTTACTCTCGGCATCTACAATCCCAAAAGCCAACGGGAAGACCTGAAAATTAGCGTCATGTCCGGCTGCAACAAGCAAAACTCCTCCATACTTTCCAGTTAGATGAGTCCCATCTACCACAATAACGCGTCTCAAATACTGAAATCCCAACATTGAAGCATTTAAGGATAAGAAGCAGTATTTGAATCGACCCATCTCATCACATACAATGTCAGTCACGGAGCCCGGGTTTGACTGCTTCACTCTTCTCAAGTACGAGGGCAACTTCGCGTATCCACCTTCTGGTGTTCCCCTAACGAAAAGTTTCGCAAATTTCAAAGCTCTGTAAGCAGTGGTATAATTAAGCTTAATTCCAAGCATCACCCTCATTGAGTTTGCAATATTTCTCGGGACAATTCCATCAATGATTCCAAACCGCTCTACAAAGATCTGTCCAAGATACCTTGGAGTACATCCCTTACGGAATCCGGCACGGTCCACAACAGAACATGTATGAAACTTGACATACTTTGTCACCCAGAACCTCTTTGCTTCATTCTTTATAGCAGCTCTGCACATCCACATGCATCCATCTACGAAACATTTGGCCACAAACAGCTTAGTAGTAGACTTAGAAACCTTGAAGGCGAATCTGGACACCACTGCCTTTAGTCGCAAGGCAGTTATGAGAGCATCCTTGCTTACATAGCTCTGATTCACATATATAGCGCCTGACCCATTTCCATTGATTCCTCCACCTTGACCATTCAAATCACCTTTGCGAAGCCTTTCCTCAAAACATTTTTTCTCCCAATCATCTTCATCTTGAACTTTCCCATACTCGCTATAGTCTGCGTCCGTGTCATCAACTTTCTTTCCTGTAAAAGCTTCATCCACATAGTCATCGTCCCCTACATCATCATCCTCTTCCTCAACTTCTTCATCTGAATTTGCATCCCAATTTATATCTGAAAGTTCCTCCTCTTCTTCATCCTCATCCTCATCGACATATCTATCCTCATCTCGCTCCTCAACTTTATCCTTGTTTTGAACAGAGATGCAAAGGCGCAGCACATGCGTTTTGCCTAACTCTATCAAGCTATGAACCTGCCCATCGTTGGTGACGTACATAGGAGGAAAGTCCGAGGGCATTTGATGGAGCATCACATCTGGCAATGGATAAGATATCTCCTTGCTTACATAGCTCTGCTTCCATATCCAACATATAGTCAGACTGTACCATTCTCACAAGCTCCTCATGGGTACAACCATCCCGCAAGTAGAACACTCTCCCTCCTTTTCCTTTATCCACCTCAAAATGCCATGACCTGTCTTCTACCATCAGCCATTTTCCATAGACGGAAGCTAAAAAAACCATTTTCTGCAACAAAAACAAACAAACAAAACAACATAAGTAGAGTAGACCTAAGCAGTAGACCTAACGTGTAGACCTCCACATCGGTCTACCAATAAATTAAGCTAGTTAACTAATTTAAAAGAAAACCGAATAGAGCCTTAATCACACCAAATGAACATTTGAAACTCATATATAAGCAAGTAAACAAGTAAAAAAACCCAACTGTTCAAGAAAAATTTCAAAATACTAGATATATTGACCCAAAAAACGATTTACAAAATAACACATAATAGTAGACCTACAACGTAGATCTACGTAGTAGATCTACTACGTAGACCTACAACGTAGACCTCAACTGAGGTCTATCCACGTGGAGGTTAGTTTTGCAATTGACCGAGAAAAATGTTTTTTACCGGAGGTCTACCGCGGAGGTCTACTCCACGTGGAGGTTAGTTTTGCAATTGATCGAGAAAAATGTTTGTTGCGGTAGACCTCATTTTGATTAGTAGACCTCTTAATTGGTCTACGGAGCACAACGAGGTCTACCATGTAGATCTACCGCAAAAAGTAGACCTCAAAATGGTTAGTTTTCAGTTGACCCAAGTTTGACTTTCCTCTGGTAGACCTTCGCAGTAGACCTCAATTTTTTTTGCGTTGACCAGATATTTTAGTAGACCTCACCTGAGGTCTACCAGACCCCGTAGACCTCACCTGAGGTCTACTAGACCCCGTAGACCTTAACGGTAGACCTTTTTGAGGAAAGTCAAACTTTTGTCAACTGCGAAACCAACTGTTTTTTGTAGGTAGACCTAAGCCGTAGACCTCCAACAAACATTTTTCTCGATCAATTGCAAAACTAACCTCCACGTGGAGTAGACCTCCGCGGTAGACCTCCGGACAAAAACATTTTTTTCGATCAATTGCAAAACTAACCTCCACGTGGAGTAGACCTCAGTTGAGGTCTACGACTAGTTTTTTTTGTTTGCAAAGGAAATGTCGCGGTCTACCCTGCGTTGACCAGTAGACCTCAGTTGAGGTCTACTAAGTGATAATAGACCTCAACTGAGGTCTACAAAGTAATAGTAGACCTCAACTGAGGTCTACTTTCGCGGACCAAAACTGAAATTCTTAGAATTGTGGAAGAAAAGTTACATGACCGTCGGAGAAAGGCTATTAGAGGGCTGATAACTTCGATTTAAGCATTCAATAACGAGCTCCGGTCGTTGCTGTAAGCTAAACAATCGGAAATGCCAAGATCCAAGATTTGAGTTTGCTTATAGAGTTTTTGGGATGAAAATGGGGAGAAAATGGAAGAATAAGAGTTTATGAGATGAGAGAATGAGCAATGGTAGCTCAAAAGTGAGTTTTCGGAGCATTAACAGCTCCAAATTGGGCGAAAATGGTGGTTGGCAATATTGATGATATGACATTTTGGAAATTAAGTGTAGAAGATGAGGGGTATTTGGTCTTTATGCAGCTCTCGTAGACCTCAGTTGAGGTCTACCACTCGAAATAGTAATGGCATTCTCGTAAATAATTGGACAAAAAATAAATAAAAATTGAAGAGGTTAGTTTTGCATTTGACTTCAATTTGTGGTCTAAAAGTGAAAACACCCCAAGTATTTATGATAATACTTACGCATCTCTTATAACCATGTGATGCAGGTAAAGGCTAAGTGTGACCGCGAGATCGAGGCTGAAGAGGGGGATGTAGGATGTGTTGTTTTATGATTACTGTCTTATGGAGCATGGTGTTAGGTTGTTACATTATTTATGTTTCTAGTTTTGATTTATGTTGGTTATTGGATATTGTTGATTGGTTTATTTGGTTATTTATTTAAAGACTTCCGCTGAGTGTTGTTTAATTATTAAAAAAAAAAAAGGCTTGGTTGTTTCATTTTGGTATCAGAGCTTAGACGGTTTTAGGACTGTTAGATTGGGTGAATTGAGACTATGTGTTGATTGATTAATTGTGGTTTAGTCAGTTGTTAGTCTTAGTATCATCCCCTTCGGCCTTCGAGAGATTCTGCGGTGGGTAATGTTTGTGGTTTTGTTTTGTGTTGGTCTAGTTGCTCATCTTCTGTGCTTTGGTAGTGGAGCAAGATGGATGCGGGTGCTAGAGGTCGTGGCGCGAGAGGGCGCGGTAGAGCCCGTGGGGGCAGAGCAGTTGGCCGTGGTGGCCGAGCTGCGGGTCGTGGAGGTCGGTGCCGTGTGCGTGGTTTACCAGAGGCTTCAGTGGAGAGTGCAGTGCCTAGTGTGGCGACTGCGTCAGTGACACAGTCAGTGGCGGGTGAGGCCAGTTTGGGTGCCGGTGGTCGCGCAAGAGTTGGGGCGGCTCAGGGTGGGGGCGCGGCTCCAGCTCAGGGTGACTTGATAGTGGGGCTACTGACGCAGGTTTTGGCATGTCTTCCGCAGGCGGTTCCACAACAGGCTCTGGGTGCACCTCCAGTGGCCGGGGCACAGGTGGGTGCCGGTTTTGTCGAGCAGCATGGGGCTGCAGGTTTTGTCGGGCAGCATGGAGCTGCGATGTTTGGGCATTCGCCTTATCTAGAGATGATGAGGGAGATGCAGAGGATCAGGACACCATTCTTTGAGGGTAGAGGTGGGCCCGAGCAGGCCGATGAGTCGCGGCAGAGACTGGAGCGGAACTTTGGTTCGGTCAGGTGTCCAGAGGAGTATCTGGTTGGCTGTTTCTTTTGTTTTAGTCGTGTTAGAGTTTAGGATTTTCTTTGCACATGGGTGGAATTGTGTAAGAACGTTGTTAGTGGGCGGTGTGGAGTCTCAAAGGTGTTTGACTCGGGAACATTAAATGTTTCCTTACTCCGGAGCGTGCCAAGTGTATCGGCATCCGGAGCAGCGTTGTTGAGCTTTCGGGTTTTTACCAAGGTGGTCGGTGGAGGAATTTCGGCTGCGTACGGCCGTGTTAGAGTAGTTGGTTGCATGGAGTTGAGTCGACGGAGAGTTGTTCTACCTAAGAGAGTTTTGTGAGGCTTTGCATGGGAGGCCATGTAGGATGTCTGTATGCTGGACCCAAGTGGGGGAGCGCAGCATTTATGGAGCTATTTTGTTCAGGAAAACGACGGAGAAGGTCCGTGTTTGAGGATGGACAAGAAGGAAGCTCGGGGTATGCGGGAAGGATACGCTGTTAGGCGGAAACGAGAGTTCGAGTTTGAGGTGGGGAGATCGTGGGTATCTCCAGTTGGTTTGTGGTTTTAGTTTTGGTTTGAGGTGTTTGGTGTTTGGTGTTTTGTGGATATGTATTTTCGTTGGTGGTACGATATACAATTTTGAATTTTATGAGATGGAGTTGCCTCATATTTTGGTGGTGTATTGGATGTTGCAAGTATGTTGACCAGTTTTGGGTCGTGAAGTATTCCTAGTCAGATGTGTTATAGGCGTTTCAGATTATTACTCGATACAGTCCTAGAGACGGTGGGTCTTTAGAAGAGACGGGTGGGTCTTTATTAGAGACGAGTGGGTCTTTAGAGGAGATGGGTGGATCTCTTGGGGACTTATATGTGAGGGTCGCTACCTCAGTATAAGTGGTTTTTCTGGTTACTATTGTGACGGGTGGGTCACAATAGGGGTATCGAGGGACGGGTGGATCTCTCGAGGAGACGGGTGGGTCTCATGTTTTGTTTTTAGAGTTGTGGTATTGAGTTGAGGAGTAATAATGTCTGGGAACGTGTGTATAACATAGGATTTGATGTAAATCTCTGAGATAAGTGGAAGATCTCTAATGTTGGGCCATGTGGGCCGGTTTTTGCCGTCTGTGGTAGACGTGTTGTGTTGGGATTCGAGGACGAATCCAGTTTAGCGGGGGAGAATTTTAACATCCATAAACCTGAAGTGCTGTTTTGGAAGTGGTGTCGGACGACACCAAGTGATCGGGAGTAGTTTCATATACTCTATATGGTGTGAATCTCGGGTTGACTGTGCATGTTCCTGTTTGATTGTTGTGCAGTCGAGCTAAAGGTTCAAGCATCGTGTAGAAAAATGTGTAAAACGACTTCAGGTTAGTTGGTGTCGAGCGACACCAGGAGGGTGTCGATCGACACCGGTTTGGGAATCAATTTTCGGTTTAAATCGATTGTTGTTTGGTTTTGTTGGTTTGGTCGAGTAGTGTCGACCGACACAAGTGAAGGTGTCGCTCGACACCGGTTATTGTGAATCGAGTCGGTTCGATTTAAGTCGCTGGTTTTGGTCGGTTTAGGGAAGGAAACCCTATTTCTCGATTTAAAAGAGGTGCAGCCGCGAGTTGAGGCTCAATTTTTCGAGGTTGGAGTTTCTAGATACCGATACACTCGGATGATCAGGAGAAGACAACATTCACATGTCCATATGGCACCTATGACTACAGAAGAATGCCCTTCGGTCTATGCAATGCGCCGGCCACCTTCCAAAGATGCAAGAGATGCGAATTCTCCACCAAAGAGATCAACCTGGTCTTGATTTCAAAATTGTTATTGGGGACTGGTGGTGGGGTGAGTCCGTGGCGGTGCAGATGAGAATTCGGTGTGTCCCCGGCTCCGATCTGTCGGGCAACTCGGGGAGGATGAACGGGATTCGCTCCAGCATTCTGCTGGTTTGCGGCCAGATTTGCCGCCTGAGGCGGGGCGTGCACCCCTGGTGGGTCTGCCTTCTGCTGAAACTGTGGTGGTTCGTTTTCTAACTGCCGTTCAGCTCTCAGCTGCTGTTCAGCTCTGTTTCGTGCTCGCTTATCCCGCTTTGCTTGCTCAGCTTTCTCGAGATCGCTCGGACTGAACAAATTGCTACGACCGCGAGAACGTGTGTGCATAAACCTGCAAAATGAAGAAAAGCAGCTCCCAAACAGCAGATATGTAAATTGTATTTGATGTTTAAACCTGCAAAACAAAGAAAGCAGCTCCCAAACAGCAAATACTTATATGGTAATGGAAAGTAAGAATTAAAAACTTGATCTTGAAAATTATCCAAATAAAAAATGCTCAAACTCAAAACTCCAAATGGCAACGGCGCCAAATTGAAACAAGGATTTTTGTACGTTCAATTAACAATCCCACTCATGTCATTGTGGTCTTGAGAGTCAATCCATAATGGAGCTAGTTGAGAACAATTTCGAATTCAAGGAATAATCAAGTCAAGAGCAATAAAATGAAATGGTAACAAGTGAACAAAGACTAACACTTAAACGCAATGAAAACCTTAAAATGCAAGATAGAATAAATGCAAATCAATGGACAATATGCAATAGACGTTTAACTAAATGAAAGATGTAAGCTTAATGATAAAGGGAGAGTCTTGGGATGAGATAATCGATTACAAGTCCTTAGGGGTTGATGTGTGCCAGACATGGGTGTGGTATATATGCAAGTAATAAAAACCCTAAGCTAAACATGGTTGCAAGTGCACAACATGTTGTTGTAGTACTTAGGGGTCGATCCACAAGAGAATGCGAATTACACATTACACCTTTGTAAAGATTTGGTTAAGCTAAATCAATAATATGCAAGGGGTTTTGTATTTTGTTTTATAAGGGAAAATTAAATAACAAATGCAAACTATACAAACACCATTATTGAACAAAGGACAATCCGCAAAAGACATAAGCCAAATCAATTGAAAAGTTTGTTATATCCGATTTCTATGAACTCAAAACACTAAGATGTGGTCATCCCACTTTCGTGGCTCCGACCACCTATGTTTCTTAAACCAATGGACTCAGCTTTCACATGGTCATGAAGAGTGAAACATGCAATAAAATCGGGTAGTGATTGTTCACAAAACTCCTTAGGTCTACTTTCATAGCCTAAGACGATTTGCCCATCAAATATTAGGACCGGAGATATAACAAGCTTTTGGAGAGTATATCAACCTTGGATCAAGTCGCTAGTTAGCTACTCTAGCAACAAGCTTTAGGTATGAATAAAGATGGTGAACCATAAGGTTTCCCTTTCTTTAACAACCGATTCTTGATGGCTTATAATGTCATGTCTTCTTTGAAAGATCCATGATTCAATAACGAGTCTAAGGGAGTAGAGAGGATCTCATAGTTCTAGGGAAAGGAGGCGGAATGATAGAGATCAAGCCGCCGCTCTCCCCTAGAGAGAAACCTCTAAACCCTATACTAGAAGCTAAAACATGCGAGTATGTACAAGATGCAAAAGAAAAGAAAGAGCAAGGAGACCACCTAAGTGGCTCCGGTTTATTGACTGAAAGAAGAAGAGAGTTGTGTCTATTGATTCGTGATATCGATACAAGAGGCTAAAAGCAAGTATATATAGGTGAGGGGAGGCTAGGTCGGCTGAGTTAATGCGCAAAGGAGAAGAGGAAACTTTCCATTTCTTCTCCTCGCGTAAACTTGCTCACCAAGTCTTGAGTGAGGCGCGGCTTCCACCTTCTTTTCGCGTGTAAAGATGTGGGCTTGAGTTCTGATGAGGTCTAGGCTTGGCCCGCAGTGATCCCAGTCCATTTCGCTCATCCAAGCTCCATGGGCTTCACTTACTCGCCAGACGGACATGTCTTGGGAGAAACAGATCCTAGGCCGCATTTCTGCTCCAAATAGCCCAATTCCACTTCGCCGTGACACATGACTCATTTATATATCTTTCCATATAAAGATCTCATTATTTGGACGTCGGAAAGACCCTTTGCCGCGGTCATCTTTCGGGTGCTTTGATTCTGTCCGAATGCGGAAACCGGCTAACTTGAGTTTTGTTGAAGCTCATGACTTGGGAACTTGCATGGATCATTGTTTGAAGCTCTTTTGCCTTCTTTTTGCCATTTTGACCTCTTTGCTTCCCAAAACCACAATATACAAGAAAACTACCTCTTGGATACAAAATCATTATTATTAAGTAAGAAAATATAAGAAAAACTAGGACAAAAACATGTAAAATATGGATATATCAGGGGTCAATAAAATGTCTAGAGATACTCAACTTGAGCTAAGTCCTAGAAAGGGAGTTCAAGGAGAAAGGTTAGCCCACTCCCGTGGTGAGAACCCCTAAGCGAGCGTCGGTCCAAGGATCTAACTCCCGTTAGCTGGACGACGCAAGCCAGCCTTAAACGCCAACTCCCTCAGTCCGATGAGCCCTCCAAACAACCACTCCCGTGTGAAGGACAAGCTCATCTCTTTGCTGGTCGGTCCAATCTCTCTATACACTTTCGGTGAAAGAGAGATCTTGGATCTAGATCTAAGTGATCAAAGAAGGTCTAGCCTTAAGCAAACCCAGCAAAGAAGGACCTTTTGGAATGATTAAAACCCTCTAGACACTAGATCGATCCCCAATAGATTCTAATCTACCTCATCCCTCAAGACCCAAGAAGACTCACTCACTATCCATAATAAGAACACCAAATCCTAGAGAGGAAAGGGTCCTAATCATCGATAGAAAGAGAGAATAGTGTGAAACTAAGCAAGAGAAGAAGATTGCAAAAGGAAATGACTAAACTTGATTAGAAATCCAAAGCAAATCGTACAAAACAAGCTTAGAGCTAAAACAAAGGTTTTTTTGTTCTTGATAAGGAAAATTACAAGATAAGATCCCAAGGAGATTAGGTTTAAGGCTTTATATAGTTCAAAGGAAATAGAAACCCTCAGTCAACTCATTTAAGTTGACCCATCTCCTTCCCAATCGAAACACCTCGAAACAGCTCAGGTGAAACGCGGGTCAATGGCCTCCATTTTGGTCAACGCTCTGCTTTTCTTCGGCAAACAGGTTCTCAACCTGTTTCACATCCCGTTTGCTCTCCAGACTCCATGCTCTTTCATCTTCACTCCGTTTCTCTCTCTCTTGTGCTCAAAAGTACCTGATACAACTCCAAAATGCGCAACTAATGCAATGCAAGTCCTAAATGCCATGTGTTTGTACAATGCAAGAGATCTACACTAAAATGCTAAAGATATGAGCTAATATGAGGGTGAAACTTGATGGAATATGTTCCTAAAAGATGTAAAATGCAGAGATATCAACTTCCCCCAAACTTGCCTCTTGCTTGCCCTCAAGCAAAGAAAACAAATCCGAGAGAGTTGATGATGCAGGCGGGAGCTCAAAATTCTTAAACAATGAAGTGAGAGGAAGATAGGTCAATCACCATGTGCAGAATTATAAGGTGCAGTGCGAGTCTGTTCTATTTCAACAACTTCAGCCACATTCTTAAAAGCAACAAAACAACATCAGACTCAATCTACACATGCATTCATATCACTCTCACTTTTTGACATTCAATTAACACAAACCGTGAATCATAAACCCATGCATCTCAGAGTTCGCTCATTTGGTCAGGGGACTAGGCCTTTTAGGAGATAAGAGTGGTTTCTCCAAGGTTGTTTTCTCAATTTCAAAACAGGGATCTCTCAAAGATGGATCGAGCTTGGGCAAAAAGCTAAGAGTCGAGTCCAAGGATGATACAAAGTTGAATTTCCATCTACCCAAAACTGAGCCGAGAAACCCAAAACACCCAACGATCTTATCTACCCTTTTTCTCGAGAGAACGGAACTCACATGAACCCAAAGAACACTCTTTTTCTCGCTCTAACTTCTGGACCTTGAGAGGGTTATAAACTAGGACTTTAAGGAGGATGAACTTTCTTTTCAAAACAGAGGATTTAGAATTTTCGAACTTTTGTGGCTTAAGGCTTTTTCTTTTTCTAGGCTTTGATTTGCTCTCTTTTTTCTTTTTCTTGCCTATATTTGACAATTTCACTAACAGCCACCACTCTTTTTCACTCTCCTCTTTCTTTTTCAAACTCTCGACCACTCTCAAGGTCTTATAAAATCTCACTCCCTCTTTTCACAAACTCCCATACACCCAATCATAAGCCTAATTTTGCTCAAAAAACGTGAGCTAGTTCTACATGGAAGCTCAAACTCTGTCGGTCAAGACTCAACACTTTTTGTTTAGCTCAATCGGAAAAAAAAAAAGGCCTCACTACACTCGGTAAAATCTTGGGCTTAAAGGAAAGGTTCGGCAACGGGAGAGTTTTCAAGCAAACTTGGACACACAAAGAGGGATGAAAAATGGATAAAGAGTGTCCAAGGGAAACAAGATCCATGAGCAAAAACTTTCAATGCAAGAGAATGATATTTAAGTCGTCCAAATTAGGTTTCGATAAGTAAAGTGAGAGGTCAATTCAAAGCAATGCTTCAACCAAGTCATGATATCATCAAGTGCATTCCAAATGTGGTTCTATCTTAACTTCAAACTCAATACATGCACCAGATAATTAACCACAGGGGCATTGAAATCCCTTCGAAAAACTTCACTTTTTAAGAAAATGCTTATCATTGCTCCCTATGCAAGTGCAAATGGTTATGTAAAATGCATCTAGACTCAATCCTACTATGTAAAGGCAAGTGATGATTCTTTTTGTGTTATGCAATTTTCGAATATTTTTCAATTTTTTTGGTATTTTCTATGACTTAGATGAAATGCACATGAGACTCAAAGATGGAAAATTGAAAATAAGAAAATAGAACACAAGGTCAAATACACATGACCCCTCCCCCAAACTTAAATTGCACAGTCCCTTGTGCAAATAGAAGCTTGGAAGAGAGATCAACTCAACAAAAATAAAATATGAAATGCTTATGGGAAATAAAGAAAGGAAACGGTATACACAATGGTAAAGGAGTTGTACCTCTATTGACCTGTGGAGTGGGAGGAAAAGGATTCTTCCTCAGTCTCGTGAGATGTTGAGTCTGGAGTTGGCGATCGGACAGCTCTCCTCTTGCGTCTGTTTGACACCGAAACTGGTTCGTCACTCCTTGCTATGTCATTGTCCACGTCGCTGGCTCGGGGGGTGCAGGACAGTTTGGCTTTCAGAGACTTCACCGTGCGCACGAGCTTCTTGATAGTCTTCTCTTGCTGCTTACACCATTCTTGGAGCAGACGAATGTGTTCGTGAGCTTTTTGGATCGCCGGGTTGGTACCTTCAGCGTTGAAGGGAGTGAATTGGTACCCCTCGAGTTGATTTGACGGCTCTCCTTGGTGCCCCATTGTTGCATCTCCTCCGTCCATGTGAAGCTCGTCGGCGGTGGGAAGAAACACGATGTTGTCCCTCTTGGCGAAATCAGTCAACTCCTTGTTCGGGAGAAGGATCTTGCACGCTCCGTAGCTCGGGTGTTGGAAGCGGTAAATGTGCTTCCCCTCATGTGTTCCTTTTAGGAACCACGTCTTGTTGAGGTAGGAGATGTCCATGTACGTCGAATAATGAGAGAAATGAGGCAGCCGGCACGAACTTGCCTTTAGAATTGGGGTAATCATGCTCCCAATGGCTATGGATGTTTCGCCAATCCTCCCGCGTTCGTATGCTACAATAGCATTCCTCATGCATTGCTTGAAGGAGTTGAGCATCACCATAGCCATGCTTGCTGAGGAACGGTCTCCCTGCATTTTCGTTCCGTTGGCCAAGGTCTCGAGATGGTCCAAGAGAGAAATATCGAGCATCTCAAGCTCCCCCTTCGTCACGTTGGCACAGTCTTGTCGCGCGAACAAGGTGTGTGTCAATGCCTTGTGAGCATAGCGATTTGCCGGGTGACGAATGTGGCCTCCTCTCATCTTGGAAATCTCGAATCTGGTGGAGCTAATTGTCTCCCAAAAGTCTGCCAGCTCGTTATCCGGGATGTTCATCTTGGTGTCGAGACCCCTTTTCGGGTTGAAACCAAACGCCTCCTCAATCTCTCGGATGCTCACTCTGAATTGCCGACCGTTGATCTCAAAGGTGATGTATCCCGCTCCCTCTTCTCTAATGACTTCCTTTGCTGACTCTGGATGCACGACAACTTCCAGAGATGCAAGGAAGTGGATCGCAGGCTCTCTGAAGGTTACGGGCTCCTTCCTGATGAACTCGTCTAACTCCATACCCTCAAAGATTGACTCCACATCCTCCTTGATGCCTAGTGCCTCCATTGTCTCCTTGTGAGGGTATCTCATCGGCAAGAAGTTCACCCTTCTCAGAATTTGGATACGCTCCTGGACCCCATAAGGTCTCGGTATAACCGAGTCATCAGGATCCCTTTCATCCGTTGTCTGCCCTTCCTCCGGAGCACCTCTAACTTCCTTCCCTTTACTCTTCTTCTCTTTTGGCGCAACCGCCTTCCTTTTCCCTTCTCTCTTCTCCCGACGAGCTCTCTCTGTTTCATCCTCTCTAGAACTCTGTCCTCCTGATCTCGTGATTGTCATTGTACCTGTCAAGACAAAGAAGCTCACACAGAAATCAGCCCAAGCTACAATCGCGCAAACAGTCGAGAGAGCAAATATTCACGAGAACTCCTCATTTCCGAAATTAAATTTCCGAAATTTTTCAAATTTTAGCAAAATCAACCCTACTCTCTCTAGTTCCTAACCCGTAAAAGCTAATGCAAGAGGAAATTTCAGTGAGATAGCAAATTTGAAGCTCAAGTAAATGTTTAATCCATCGATCAAGCCGGGGTTAGAAAATCAAAACGCAAAATTACTTGCATGCATCAATCGAATCCATCACTCATAGTAAAATCCAAGGTCACTCGAGCTATTAAGAGCAAAAGACATCAATTCTCAAGCAAGACCCCATTAGAGGAGCTTCTCGAGAGAAAACAGTGTCTAAAGAGGTGAATTACCTTGAATTAACTGGCAAGTTGAGCAAAATAGGGATTTGCGGGTTCAAATTCGGTGGATTTAGAGAGAGTAGGATTTTGAAATTTGAAATTTGGTTGAAAAACGAGAGAGATCGAGATTTCGCTATGGAGAAAACGGGAAAAAGGCTTGAAAAAAAAAAGTGCGGGATTTTAAGTTAAAAAGGAAGGGGAAAAAGGGTTTCTCACGAAAAAGTCAAAGGAAATGAGTTGACTTACCTGGGCGGGTCGTTCAAACAGGTTGATCCAAAGGAGGAAACCTGTTTGACAACCCGTTTGAGTCAATTTCTCAGACAATCAACCCTTGGTGATTTTGGGTTGATTTTCAACAACTTTTCTGCTCAATGGCGGTTTCCCATTCTCCAAACTAGATATACCAGCCAAAACCTGAATTTAACAGCAGAAACAAAATGCAAAAACAGCAAAAGATCCAAAATTAAAAGCAATATATACAAAAGGATATTCATGGGATTCCCTCCCAAGTGGGCTCAGTTAAGGTCTCAAGCTTGACCGTCAGTCCTTTTAGGCATCATCAGCATCATGGAGAGAGATTGAACTCCCCTCTCCAATCACCAAATTCGCCATATAAGGCTTAACTCGCTGGCCGTTCACGGTGAAATCCCCTCCTTCTTTGTTGAACAAAGTTACGGCTCCATATGGTAATGCCTCCTTGACGACAAATGGTCCTGACCAGCGTGACTTGAGCTTCCCAGGAAAGAGTTTGAGGCGTGAATTGTACAGCAGAACGTGGTCTCCAGCTTTGAACACTTTGGGAATAATTCTCTTGTCATGACATGCCTTTGTTCTTTCCTTGAAGATTTTTGAGCTCTCATAAGCATCAAGGCGGATTTCTTCTAACTCATGCAGATCCATTTCCCTCTTTTCTTGGGCAGTCTTGAGGTCCATTTTCAGCATCTTGATTTCCCATTGAGTCTTGTACTCCAACTCAACCGGAAAGTGACAAGATTTCCCATAGACAAGAGAATATGGTGTCCTCCCAATTGGCGTTTTGTAGGCGGTCCGGTAGGCCCATAGAGCATCGTTCAGTTTCGTCGACCAGTCTCTCCTAGATGCACTAACAGTCTTGTGGAGGATAGCTTTGATCTGCTTGTTGGAGACCTCTACTTGACCGCTGGTTTGTGGATGGTAAGGAGTGGCGACTTTGTGCTTTACTCCATGCTTCTTCAAAAGGTTTTCAAACACTTTATTCACAAAATGTGATCCTCCATCACTTATTACGCACCTCGGCACACCAAATCTTGGGAAGATTATGGTGTTAAACAGCTTCAACACCACTTTAGCATCATTAGTAGGTGCTGCAATCGCCTCTACCCATTTGGAAACGTAGTCAACGGCCACTAATATGTAGGAGTTTCCGTGAGAAGGAGGGTTGAATGGCCCTACGAAATCTATCCCCCAAACGTCAAATACTTCAACTTCTAGAATCGGGTTTTGAGGCATCTCATTCCTTGCCGAGATGTTTCCCGCTCGCTGGCAAGCATCGCACTTAGCTACATAAGCTTGAGTATCCTTGAACAGACTTGGCCACCAATACCCAGCCTGTAAGACCTTTTGGGCTGTCTTGAAAGTAGCAAAGTGTCCACCGTAGCTTGAACCATGGCATTGATACAATATCTCCTCCACTTCAGCCTCGGCTACACATCTCCTAAACAGACCGTCACTCCCTCTCTTGAACAAATATGGTTCATCCCAATAGTAATGATTCACATCCCTAAAGAACTTCTTCTTTTGGTAACCATTTATGTCATCAGGGACTTCTCCACTCACCAAATAGTTAACGAAATCAACATACCAAGGCAGTTTCTCGTCCTCTAGGGCGTGGGTCTCTTCAAGCTTCTCTTTCAGCTCAAAACCTTCATGCAAAACATGTAAAGCCATCAGCTGCTCTTCGGGTAACGAATCATTAATGGGCAAACTCTCATCAATTCGCATCCTAGAAAGGTGATCGGCCACACTATTTTCAGCTCCCTTCTTGTCGACAATCTCAAGATCGAATTCCTGCAAAAGAAGTATCCAGCGGAGAAGTCTCGGCTTCGCGTCTTTCTTCGTATAGAGGTACTTCAATGCTGCGTGATCAGTGTGAACAACCACCTTAGATCCCACGATGTAACTTCTGAATTTGTCAATGGAGAACACAACAGCAAGAAGTTCCTTCTCCGTAGTGGCGTAACGGGATTGAGCCTCATCAAGCGTTCTACTAGCATAGTAGATCACGTTCATCTTCTTGTCAACTCGCTGACCCAAGACAGCACCAACAGCAAAATCTGAAGCATCACACATAACCTCAAATGGTAGATCCCAATTCGGAGCTTGGACAATTGGTGCGCTACACAGGGCGTCTTTGATTCTCAAGAAAGCTTGGCGGCAGTCCTCATCAAACAAGAAGTCCTTCTCCTTGCATAAAAGTCTGGTGAGTGGCCTCGCAATCTTAGAGAAGTCCTTAATGAAACGCCTGTAGAAACCCGCGTGTCCGAAAAAGCTCCTAATGTCTTTTACCGACCTCGGTTCACCCAGCTGCATCATAACCTCAACTTTTGCTTTGTCGACCTCGATACCACTCTCGGAGATCTTGTGCCCCAACACGATGCCCTCTTGCACCATGAAGTTACACTTCTCCCAGTTAAGCACAAGATTAGTCGCTTCGCATCTCTCCAAGACCCTGCACAAATTAGACAAACACGAGGAAAAGGACGAGCCATATACGGAAAAATCATCCATAAAGACTTCGACCGTTTCCTCTATCAAATCCGAGAATATAGAGGTCATGCAACGTTGGAAAGTGGCGGGTGCATTACATAAACCAAAAGGCATGCGTCTATATGCAAAAGTTCCATAGGGACAGGTAAAAGTGGTTTTCTCCTGATCATCCGGGTGGATAGGGATCTGGAAAAAGCCACTGTACCCATCCAAGAAACAATAAAACGGATGACAAGCTAGGCGTTCAAGCATTTGGTCGATAAATGGCAGGGGGAAATGGTCTTTCCTAGATGCAGCATTAAGCTTCCTATAGTCAATGCACATTCTATGTCCAACTATTACCCTAGAAGGGATCAGCTCATCGTTCTCGTTCTTGATGACTGTGATACCACCCTTTTTCGGGACACAATGTACAGGTGAAACCCAAGTACTGTCCGAAATCGGGTAAATAATCCCAGCATCAAGAAGCTTTAAAACCTCTTTCTTAACTACTTCTTTAAGTTTTGGGTTCAATCTACGTTGGTGCTCAATTGATCCCTTCGATTCGTTCTCAAGATGAATCCTGTGAGTGCAAAGAGTAGGGGAGAGACCCTTAATATCGTCTAGCGAATAACCAAGAGCTCTCCTGTACTTCCGCAACTCAACAAGAAGGGTATCAAGTTCATGAGGGGTTAATGCAGCATTCACTATGACAGGATAAGTGGAATTAGGACCTAAGAACGCATACCTGAGCCCCTTTGGAAGAGGTTTAAGCTCAACGTTCGGTGCCTTAAGCTCGGACCAGTCGTCATCAACACTCTGGGTCGGCGAGACTTCTTCATTCGGATTCTTTCCGAGCGCAAACGGGTTCTCATCCTGTTTGATATCCTGTTTGACATCTTGGGCTGTCTCAACAAGTTTCTCTAAACTGATTTCCCCTGTCTCAGTTTGTTTGTGTCCAGCAACCAAGCATAACCCAAACTCTCAGCCTGTAGACAACCAAATTCAGCATTATCCTTTGTAAGTGCGATCTGGAGCTTATCCTCAACATTCAATTCTTCCAAGTACTCGTCGGCCAGTTGGTCTAAGATTTCGATGTAGAATGACTCGCCACCTATGGTTGGCTGCTTCATCACATCATTAATATCAAAGATCAACTTGCAGTCTTGCCCTAGATTCAGCTCTATCTTCCCACGCTTAACATCAATTACCGCTCCAGCGGTTGCCAAGAATGGCCTTCCCAAAATCAATGGATCCTTGGGTTCCTCATCCATTTCCAGTACTATGAAATCAGTTGGTACTACCACATTGCCGACTTTCAGTGGCATATCTTCAAGCATTCCCTTCGGCAATCTGATGGAGCGATCAGCAAGCACCAGTGAGAAATTGCACTTCTTATACTCGCTAAACCCAAGTCGCTTAGCCACTGTCATAGGCATGATGCTCACGCTGGCTCCCAAGTCGCACAAGCAGTTTTTGAAGGATAACGGGCCGAGAGAACATGGGAGGGTAAAGCTCCCTGGATCTCCGAGCTTCTTGGCAACTGCTCGGCTCTAAATAATGGCGCTACACTCTTGAGATAGCACTACCATGCCTTGGACTTCTTTAGTCCTTTCCAAGATCGCATCTTTCAGAAACTTTTGGTATGGCGGTATCAACATGAGGGCGTCCAGAATAGGCATTCTCACTTCAATCTCAGCCATCACCTTATCAAAGAGTCCTTTATACTTGGCTACTAGCTGTTTTTTGAACCGATCCGGAAACGGCAACGGAGGTTTGTAAGGCGGAGGGACAAAAGGAGTTTCCGTCCTCTTTTTGTCTCCATTGTTGCTGTTTCTGGATGTCTCTCGTGTCTTTCTAGCTTCCGACTCATTCTCAGTAGTAACTTCAGCATCGCCCTCAACTAAATCCTCCTCCTCTTGAATCACAACGTCCTCGTTGTGACTTACCGGAGCGGTACGCGGCGGTAAATTTCTGCCACTGCGAAGAGTTATGGCTTTCGCATACTCTTTCGGGTTGGGAATCGGTTTTCCGGGAAGTGTTCCTTTCGAGCTGCTGCTGTGATGAGACTCCAAGTACTGAACCTTTGAGCTGAGTGCTTCAATCTTCTGTGTTAGCTCATGATGGGAACTGTCGACCTTGTTGTGAATCTCAGCCAATTTGATATGAAGATCACTTGCCCCGGTAACTTGTCCTTGTAGGATCTGTTAAAGCATTTGTTTCATATCCGTCTCGTTACTTGAACTACTGCCGACCTGAACCTGTGTGGAGCCTTGTTGCGGTATGCCGAAGGTCTTAGGTGGGTAACCCTTCTTGTAGTAAACCACTTGCTGCCCACTTTGCTGTCCGCCTTGCTGCTGGTTCGGTTGTGGAGGGTAGACTTGGTCTTGAGGATTCTCAACGTTAGTAGAACGGTAGGAAAGGTTGGGATTGTTCTTGTAGTTGATGAACCCCTTTTGGTATCCACCCTGATTGTTGATGTAGTTCACCTCCTCAACCTGAGTTTCCTCCTCTTCTTCGACCACATCATCCTCACAAACAAAGTGCACTTGCTTCTGTTGACCAGTGAGAAGCTTATCGAGTTTGTCGTTCAGCATTTTTATCTCCTTCTTGTGCTTCTCCTCTTGGATCGAGCTCCCTCTATCAGACCGGTCATATTCCTCATTATAATTGCCATCACTAGTAGCAATGTTCTCAACCAAAAGCAAATCGTCATCAACGTCTTGACCCATGAAGTAACCATTGCTGGCTGTGTCTAACAACATTATGTACTTCGGTAACACCCCTTTGTAGAGAGTACTCAGCAAATTCTCCTTTGAGAAACCGTGGTGAGGACACTGCATCTGATATCCCTTGAAGCGCTCATACGCCTCACTGAAAGTCTCGCTACTCAGCTGTGTGAAACCCGAGATTTCGTTCCTCAACTTCGCTGTCCGTGATGTTGGAAAGAACTTAGCCAGAAAAGCGTGCTTGCATTGCTCCCATGTTGTGTCCGACCCCTCGGGCAGAGATGATTCCCAAGCAAGAGCTTTGCCGCCTAAGGAGAAAGGGAAAAACCTTAACTTGAAGCCATCTTCGGATACTCCATTGATTTTCTGCAAGGAACAGATGCGGTCGAACTTGTCAAGGTGCTTCAACGGATCCTCATCCC
The DNA here is from genome assembly GCA_026724425.1 of Erythrophleum ivorense. Classification (NCBI taxonomy): domain Eukaryota; kingdom Viridiplantae; phylum Streptophyta; class Magnoliopsida; order Fabales; family Fabaceae; genus Erythrophleum; species Erythrophleum ivorense. The sequence goes on along the minus strand of JAIUCV010000066.1, from coordinate 6,553,820 downwards.
TCATTCCGTGAAATTGCGAATTCTCCACCAAAGAGATCAAGCTAGTCTTGATTTCAAAATTGTTATTGGGGACTGGTGGTGGGGTGAGTCCGTGGCGGTGCAGATGAGAATTCGGTGTTTCCCCCGCTCCGATCTGTCGGGCAACTCGGGGAGGATGAACGGGATTCGCTCCAGCATTCTGCTGGTTTGCGGCCAGATTTGCCGCCTGAGGCGGGGCGTGCACCCCTGGTGGGTCTGCCATCTGCTGAAACTGTGGAGGTTCGTTTTCTAACTGCCGTTCAGCTCTCAGCTGTTGTTCAGCTCTGTTTCGTGCTCGCTTATCCCGCTTTGCTTGCTCAGCTTTCTCGAGATCGCTCGGACTGAACAAATTGCTACGACCGCGAGAACGTGTGTGCATAAACCTGCAAAATGAAGAAAAGCAGCTCCCAAACAGCAGATATGTAAATTGTATTTGATGTTTAAACCTGCAAAACAGAGAAAGCAGCTCCCAAACAGCAAATACTTATATGGTAATGGAAAGTAAGAAGTAAAAACTTGATCTTGAAAATTATCCAAATAAAAAATGCTCAAACTCAAAACTCCAAATGGCAACGGCGCCAAATTGAAACAAGGATTTTTGTACGTTCAATTAACAATCCCACTCATGTCATTGTGGTCTTGAGAGTCAATCCATAATAGAGCTAGTTGAGAACAATTTCGAATTCAAGGAATAATCAAGTCAAGAGCAATAAAATGAAATGGTAACAAGTGAACAAAGACTAACACTTAAACGCAATGAAAACCTTCAAATGCAAGATAGAATAAATGCAAATCAATGGACAATATGCAATAGACGTTTAACTAAATGAAAGATGTAAGCTTAATGATAAAGGGAGAGTCTTGGGATGAGATAATCGATTACAAGTCCTTAGGGGTCAATAAAATGTCTAGAGATACTCAACTTGAGCTAAGTCCTAGGAAGGGAGTTCAAGGAGAAAGGTTAGCCCACTCCCGTGGTGAGAACCCCTAAGCGAGCGTCGGTCCAAGGATCTAACTCCCGTTAGCTGGACGACGCAAGCCAGCCTTAAACGCCAACTCCCTCAGTCCGATGAGCCCTCCAAACAACCACTCCCGTGTGAAGGACAAGCTCATCTCTTTGCTGGTCGGTCCAATCTCTCTATACACTTTCGGTGAAAGAGAGATCTTGGATCTAGATCTAAGTGATCAAAGAAGGTCTAGCCTTAAGCAAACCCAGCAAAGAAGGATCTTTTGGAATGATTAAAACCCTCTAGACACTAGATCGATCCCCAATAGATTTTAATCTACCTCATCCCTCAAGACCCAAGAAGACTCACTCACTATCCATAATAAAAACACCAAATCCTAGAGAGGAAAGGGTCCTAATCATCGATAGAAAGAGAGAATAGTGTGAAACTAAGCAAGATAAGAAGATTGCAAAAGGAAATGACTAAACTTGATTAGAAATCCAAAGCAAATCGTACAAAACAAGCTTAGAGCTAAACCAAAGGTTTTTTTGTTCTTGATAAGGAAAATTACAAGATAAGATCCCAAGGAGATTAGGTTTAAGGCTTTATATTGTTCAAAGGAAATAGAAACCCTCAGTCAACTCATTTAAGTTGACCAATCTCCTTCCCAATCGAAACACCTCGAAACAGCTCAGGTGAAACGCGGGTCAATGGCCTCCATTTTGGTCAACGCTCTGCTTTTCTTCGGCAAACAGGTTCTCAACCTGTTTCACATCCCGTTTGCTCTCCAGACTCCATGCTCTTTCATCTTCACTCCGTTTCTCTCTCTCTTGTGCTCAAAAGTACCTGATACAACTCCAAAATGCGCAACTAATGCAATGCAAGTCCTAAATGCCATGTGTTTGTACAATGCAAGAGATCTACACTAAAATGCTAAAGATATGAGCTAATATGAGGGTGAAACTTGATGGAATATGTTCCTAAAAGATGTAAAATGCAGAGATATCAGGGCTCCAAAGTCATAGTTCATTCTGACCATGCTGCACTGCGGTATTTGCTGTCAAAAAAGGATGTGAAGCCAAGACTGTTAAGATGGATATTACTTCTCCAAGAGTTCGACCTCGAGATCAAGGATAGAAAAGGCGCAGCCAACGGAGTGGCCGATCACCTTTCCCGCATGAGAGTGAGCGAAACCATACCATTGGATGATAGGCTGCCTGAAGAAACTGTATACGTCGCCCAGGCTGCGACACAGCCTCATCCATACAACCAACCCAAGCCAAAACCAAAAATATCATCTACCAACACTCCATGGTTTCGCCACATTGCAAATTTTCTTGCAGCTGAACATCCACCCCCACAGTTCTTTGGCTACAGAAAGAAGAAATTTCTCCGTGACATTAGACGGTATTTTTGGGACGAACCCTATCTTAATAAAAAATGCTCTGATAATATGTTTCGTAGGTGTATTCCAGAAGAAGAAGTGGAGGGAATACTATTCGCCTGCCACAGTTCCAGCTATGCTGGTCATTTTGCCACTTACAAAACAGTGTCTAAGGTGCTTCAGGCAGGATTCTGGTGGCCAACCATGTTCAAAGACGCCCACGCCTTCATATCCCGATGTGATGCCTGTCAAAGAATGGGCAACATAAGTAAAAGGAATGAAATGCCACAGAATTTCATCTTAGAAGTAGAAGTTTTCGACGTATGGGGAATAGATTTCAAGGAACCTTTCCCAACATCTTTCGGTGACCAATACATTCTAGTTGCAGTGGACTATGTTTCGAAATGGGTAGAAGCAATTGCAAGCCCAACCAATGACGCCCAAGTTGTGATCAAGATGTTCAAATCAGTCATTTTCCCGAGATTTGGAGTACCAAGGATTGTCATTAGTGATGGAGGCTCTCATTTCATCAACAGGATTTTCGCCAACTTTTTGAAGAAACATGGAGTGACCCACAAAGTTGCTTCACCATATCACCCTCAAACTAGTGGCCAAGTGGAGATCTCAAATAGAGAACTCAAAAGTATCCTCCAAAAGACTACAGGAAAGACTAGAAAGGATTGGAGTGCCAAGTTAGACGATGCTCTATGGGCATACCGCACTGCTTTCAAAACACCACTGGGCACAACCCCTTTTCACCTGGTATATGGAAAAGCTTGTCACCTCCCTGTAGAGTTAGAATACAAGGCGGCTTGGGCAGTCAAAGAGCTAAACTTCAACCTGAAAACAGCGGGAGAAAGACGACTCATCCAACTCAATGAACTTGATGAGATCCGCCACCTTGCCTATGAAAATTTTAGAATATACAAAGAAAGGACCAAAGCTTTCCATGATAGGAAGATCATACCAAAGACATTCTCACCAAATGATCAAGTCCTACTCTAAAATTCCCGTCTCAAATTTTTTCCCGTGAAGCTTCGTTCTAGATGGTCCGGACCCTTCACAATCAAGGAAGTTCGGCCATATGGAGCAGTTGTGCTATTGGATCCATCCGGAGGTGAATTCACAGTAAATGGACAAAGGATAAAACCATATCTAGCCAACACCAAAGCACCCCACCCAGTCTCAATCCCCTTGGACGATCCCCCATCAGACTAAAAAGCATTACGGTCAAGCTAAAGACCTTAAACAAGCGCTGTATGGGAGGCAACCCATCAGGTAACATATTTACATTTCAGTCTTAAGTTTTAATTTTACTTTTTTTTTCTTTGTTTTTCTTTAGCAGGATAGGATGGATACCACAATAGTGCAAGAAAGGATTCGAAGCAACATTATGACATGCCGTCCGGGTCATCATGACCAGTCGAGCAGGGAGTCTACACCCGTGACCAGCCACCACCCTGCCACCTAGGCACTCACTCTTCATTTGGTCTCCGGTGCAATGGACACCCAACTCCATTTCCTATCCTTATCCTATTTTAATGACTTTCTTTTTCTTTTCTTTTCCTCTCACCCTTAATATGATTTTCTTTCACCGGGATGGTGCAAGTTAAGTCTGGGGGTGGGGGGGGGGGGGAGTTTTATCCTTTACTAATGTATTTTTCTTTCTTTTCTTATGTTTTCATGTTTCTTTTCTTATGTTTTCATGTTTTATTGAGTCAAAACCTTAGTCGGAAACTATGACCTATCTCTATGATTCTCTGGTGTTGTGCTAACAATCTATGACCCTAGAGCGGACATCAATTGCGGACATAAGCCTAACAGAACCTCTAACGGTGGATCGACCTACTGACTTGGCAACATCTCTAAGGTACCCAGACAATCTAACGTTAACTCCACCCTAATCAATCTAGATTTTCTTGTCAAGGGACTTGGCATACATATGAGTCGTTCCTCACTTGATCTCAAAGGGGTATGTCCAATACAAAGTACAGTTCTCCTCTCTCTCCTCTTGGAATATATAAAAAAAAAAAAAGAAGAAGAAGCTTTTAAGCAAAAAGGAAAACGTGTAAGTAAGAGGAATGCATACGTCTGCACCTTTTTGTCTTATGGAGACCTACCAAAAACAAGGAACGAGCAAAAGACTTATCCTGTGTTAACCTTATTCAAAAGGAAGAAGGAGCGATAGAAAAAATAAAATGATACCCTAGAAAAGTAGGGAAAGATCGATCCTTCAAAAGAAGAGAAGAAGAGAGAGGAAAAGAACTCAAATGCTTCAAAAGGACTATCTTCGAGAGACTCAAATGGGTAAGAACAAGTACTTAATGATCGATATTCCCTTGATAAAGACCGCACGTTTTAAATTTATGTAAGGAGTTAACAATAGAAAGTTTGGAGTGCTGGATGAGGCTAGTCGAGTTTGGTATGGTTCGCTAAGCTTGCCGAGCATTATGTGAAGCTAGTCTAACATTGGTTATGTTTTTAGTGGAATACAGGAAAGAAGGGCACCACAAGTTTCTCAAAAGAATAAGGGAGTTTTCATGTTTTCAAACCTCTTTCTCTGATTTGGATTCTATTTGCTTGGGGACAAGCAAAGGTCTAAGTCTGGGGGAGTTGATATACCTCTATTTTGTACGCTTTTCATATGGTTTTACTATGCTTTTTATAAGGTTTTCAAAGGCTTTTTGATCTAAAAAGGTAGTTTTTGTGGATTTATAGTACTAAGAGTCTAAACAGGTCGAAAGATGCATTTTGGAGCAAAACCACAGGATTTGGACTTTATACCGCTCCGCAACAACACAGCATCAACTTTGAAGGAGCCTTAAAAATATTCTACTCAATGAATTTCACCAAAGCCAGTTTGCCGCGATGCCTACGTGAGTCAGCTTTGCAATGCAACTGTAATCACTCAGTTTGGCCGAGTATAATTGGAGATATGACGATTATAGTGAAGATATATACAAAAGAGCTTTATCGGACTGCATTAGGGCATCAAACGGGAAGCAACGGCATGGACTCTTAAACTCAACGGATTTCAATGAAACTCGGTACCAAGATATCCAGATAAGTTAGTGTTACAATGCAGTTGGAATTATGCAATTTGGACGAGCAATATAGAAGATATCACGTTTTAACTGAAGACTGGTCCAGACGAGCCAAAACCGGACACATCACTATCCCGCGTCCCGCTCGACCGCGCCCGGTCGGACAGGAGCTTTAAGGCCCTCGTCCGACCCAACTTTTCCTCACCACTCAATACGCGCTCGACCGTCCTGCACGACCGAACAGACGTCCCGACCGACCGCTCGACCATGCCGCTCGACCGACCATCGTCCCGATCGACCCGACTCGGCCGACAAAGGCCCATCTTTCCCGATTTCGCATTTTTCTCGGCCCGTTTACCTATTTCGACCCCATGAAGACCTAGGACTATAAATACACCTTTTTAGCCTCTCTAGAGAAGAGAGCCGCATATTGTTTTACAGTTTTTACTAGTTTTGTTCTTAGAGAATTCAAGGAGAGGATCTCTCCTCCTTACCACAATCTGGAGAAGTTTTATGAACCTCTATCTTATATTTATGCTTTCTTCATCATCCCTCTGTGTTGTTACTTTGATTATGTCTGAGTAATTCACTTGTTAGGTCGTGGGTTTATCAAAGAGATCATGAACTATTAGGGTTCTAAATCAAATTAGGGGTTCATCACTTTAGATCTTCACCTTTGCTTAAGCTCATTGCTGCATGCTTTTCTGATCAACTAGCATCAGATTCTAGGTTTAATATACTCTCCAAAAGCTTGCTATATAACCGGAACTAGTATTTGGTGGGCAACACTTCATAGACTGCGAAAGTTGATCTATGCGGGGTTGTGAACAATTAAGACCTGGACAAATTAATGCTTGCTTAACAATCTAAGGACACTCCAAAAGTTTAGCGATTAGGTTAGTTAATAAAGAGGTCGGAGCCACGACAGTGGAATGACCTTACATCCGTGTTTTAAGTTCTAGACGGTACCCAATAACTCCCCTAATAGATTGATTTAACCTAGTAATCTTGAATCTCTGCGAGTCCGCCCATTGCCTAGCGCTTTCCTACCTTGACCTTTTTCCGCTTTTACATTGCTTTCATTTAGTTTAGTTAGCTATTTCACAAACCAAAACCAAAACCTTCCTCTTCTCCTAGCTAAGTTGGAATTGCATACATTGTAGTGCACTTATCTGCTCCTTGTGTTCGATACCCGTTACTACTCTCGATCTGTGCACTTGCAGAATCAGGGATAGAAATTGGGAAAAGTCTGATCCCCATCAATCATCTTCATTGACGATATTTTGGTGTATTCGATGAGTCATGAGGAGCATGAGACTCATTTGAGGTTGGTTCTGGAAAAACTTCGGGAGCATAAGCTGTATGCTAAGCTGAGCAAGTGCAGTTTCTGGCAGCGAGAGATGGGTTTTCTCGGACACATTGTTTCTGCAAAGGGAGTGTCTGTAGATCCGGCAAAGATTGAGGCCATCAGGGATTGGCCTAGACCGAGTAGTGCTACCGAGATCAGGAGTTTTCTTTGTTTAGCAGGTTATTACAAGAGGTTCGTCAAGGGTTTTGCAAGTATGGCGCAGCCGATGACGAAGTTGACTGGGAAGGATGTTCCTTTTGTTTGGTCACCAGAGTGCGAGGAGAGCTTTGGGAAGATCAAGGAGATGTTGACTAGTACACCTGTTTTGGCGTTACCCGAACCAGGGAAGCCTAATGCGGTGTATACTGATGCTTCATGAGTTGGTCTGGGTTGTGTGCTGATGCAGGAGGGAAAAGTTATTGCTTACGCTTCGAGGCAGTGGGAGGGCAGTGAGCGTAACCGTCCTACCCATGATCTTGAGTTGGGAGCGGTGGTCTTTTGCACTTAAGATCTGGAGGTCTTATTTGTATTGTGGTTCAGTACAGATCTATACTGACCACAAGAGTTTAAAGCACATTTTCACTCCGCCATTGCTGAACATGAGACAGACGCGCTGGGTTGAGCTTTGGCAGATTATGACTTGGAGATTATCTATCATCCAAGCAAGGTTAACCTAGTGGCAGATGCTTTGAGTCGACGGAGGTGTGATTCGGCTTTAAAGCAGGACGTGGAGGCATTGGTGAGCGAGATTAGCACTTTACGCCTTTGTGCTATTTCGCATGAGCCTTTGGGCTAGAGGCAGTTGATCAGGCAGATTTGCTGAGCAGGATCAGAGTGGCACATGATAGTGATCAGAGTCTGACTGAGTTTGGAGTATCAGGTATCTGAGAACGGGACTATTCTGGTTCGTGGTCGGGTTTGTGTACCCAAGGTGGAGGAGTTGAGGCAACATATTCTGAGAGAGGCTCATTCGAGCAAGTTTTCGATTCATCCAGGAGCGACCAAGATGTACCATGACCTCTAGAGGTATTATCATTGGGTCGGGATGAAGAGAGATGTAGCTGATTGGGTTGCGAAGTGCAACACATGTTCTTTGGTGAAGGCTGAGCATCAGGTTCCGGGTGGTCTTCTACAGAGCTTGCCCATTCCAGAGTGGAAGTGGGACAGGATCACGATGGATTTCGTGGTTGGGCTACCTATTTCGAGGACTCATGATGCCATTTGGGTGATTGTGGATCGGTTGACCAAGTCAGCACATTTCTTGGCCATCAAGAAGACAGATAGAGTTGCTGTTTTGGCTAGGAAGTTTGTGCGGGAGATTGTGAGGCTGCATGGAGTGCCAGCCTGTATTGTGTCAGACTGAGATCCGAGATTTGCCTCAGAGTTTTGGAGGGCATTTCAGACAGAGATGGGCACTAAGGTGCACATGAGTACAACATACCATCCGCAGACAGATGGGGAGTCAGAGAGGACTATTCAGACTTTGGAGGATCTGCTGAGGATGTGTGTGCTAGATTGGGGTGGTCATTGGTCAGATCACCTGAGCTTGGTTGAGTTTGCTTACAACAACAGCTTCCAGGCGAGTATTGGCATGACTCATTTTGAGGCTTTGTATGGGAGGCCATGTAGGACACCTTTATGCTGGACCCAAGTGGGGGAGCGCAACATTTATGGAGCTACTTATGTTCAGGAGACGACAGAGAAGGTCCGTGTTGTGAGACTGAACATGAAGGAAGCTCAGGATAGACAGAAGAGTTACGCAGACGAGAGCTTGAGTTTCAGGTGGGAGATAGAGTGTATCTCAAGATGGCTATGTTGATGGGTCCTAACAGATCTATAGCAGAGAACAAGCTGAGTCCGCGTTTTATGGGTCCGTTTCCGGTTGTGGAGTGAGTTGGACCGTTGGCGTACAAATTGGAGTTACCTCCGATTATGAGAGCCTTTCACAAGGTGTTTCATGTGTCGATGCTGAGGAAGTGTCTTCATCCTTCAGAGGAGTTGGTGGCTAAGATTCCGGAGGATCTTCAGCCAGATTTGACAGTTCCGGCAGTACCTGTGAGGATTCTTGAGAGGAGAGTCAAGGTTCTGCGGAATAAGAGGATACCGTTGCGGAGAGTTTTGTGGACTTGTGGCGGTATAGTGGAGGAGCCAGAGGCAAAGATGAAGTTGAAGTTCAGGAAGTGGTTCGACAAGCAGGTCATAGAGTGAGCTTCTTTCGTCTTTGTGGCTTTGTTTTTGGTTTAGCTTTTGAGCTTTGGTGTTGTTGTATTTGGTTTTCGTTGTAAAGACATACATTTTGGAGATTTATGAGATGGAGTTTTCCTAATTATCTGTATTATTTAATGTTGTCTCGGATGTTACACGTGTTGACCAGTTTGGTCGTGAGACGGTTTCAATCTTATTGTTATAGGCGTTTAAGAATTTTTCTCTAAGGGCTGCGGTCCTGAATAATTCATTACATTTTGGAGACGTTTGTTCTCTGGGCAGACTTACCTGAGTGTCGTGGCTTCAGTGTGAGTGGCTTATCCGAGTACCGTGGCTTCGGTATAAGCGATGGCAGGCCCAACTGGGAGGCCGTGGCCCCAGTTTGGGTAGTTGCAGACTTGTTTGGGAGTCGTGGCCCCAATACAAGTGGTGTGGTTTAGACTTATTTGGGAGCTGTGGCCCCAATATAAGTGTTTTGGATAATGAGTTAAGAGAAAGATGTCTTGAAACGTGCGTATAACATAAGATTGAGTGTGAGTCTCAGGGATTAGGTGATGATCTCCAGTGTGGTGGCCTTGCGAGGTCGGATTTTGGTCTTGATAGACGTGTGTTGTGAGGATTCGAGGTCGAATCCAGTTTAGTGGGGGAGAGTTGTAACATCCGTAAAACCAAAGAAGTGGACACCGGCGCGATTGCGAATTTTCGGTTTGTTTTGAGTGGTCGGTTTATGCTGGTTAAGTGGGGAAAACTCTTGTGTCGCGAATAAAAAAAGTCAGCCGCTTTCTTCTTCGAGCCTTTGTCGTTTTGTGGAGAGAATAAGTTCCTGAGAGAGTTCTGGGCGATTTTGTGAGTTGGAGGCTTGATCTGAGACTGTTTGTTGCTGTTCTTCACCACCTCCCTTGTTTTCCCCTTCTAAAACCTTTGGCAAGGTGAGTGCGTGACTGTGGGCTCGACATTTCTAGATCTAGGTTGATAGATTGATGAGTTGATGAGTTCTTGTTGTTCTTCGTTAGTTTTAAGTGATAATTGTGGGATTCGATCGTGTTTGGTGATGATTGTGCCTTGATTCTGAGTTTGTCTCGCTGCTTGATTTGTTTTCGGAATCGCCCTGTCGAATGGGTGTCGAGCGTCACCAAGCTGGTGTCGGTCGACAACAAGGTCGCGGGTGTCGAACGACACCAAGCGGGTGTCGGTCGACACCAGAGGCCGGTTCGGTCTGTTGTCCTTGTAACATCCGTGAACCAGTAAGTCGTTTTGGAAGTGGTGTTGGACGATGCTAGGGGTTCGGGAGTAGTTGGCACATGCTCTTAGAGGTGTGAATTGAGGATTGGCTGTACATGTTCTTGTTTGATTGTTGTGCAGTCGGTCTAAGATTCAAGCATCGCGAAGAAAGTGTGTTAAATCCTTCTGAACGACTAGTATCGATCGACACCGGTTTGGGAATCGAATTCCGGTTTAAATCGATTGTGTTCGGTTTTGTGGAGTTGGTCGAGTGGTGTCGACCGACACCAGGGAGGGTGTCGCTCGACACCGGCTATTGGAATTTTGACCGGTTTGATTTGTGTGGATTTCGGTTTGGGCTGGTTTTGGGCAAGGAAGCCCTAGGTTGCGTTTTTAAGCGAAGGAAGTCGCTTTTTGGCTCAGTTTTCGAGGCAGTGGTGTTCTTTAGAGAAGGAGGTGATTTCCAGAGAGATTTTGGAGTTTGGAGGCTCGTTTGGTTGCTGTTCTTCGTTGTTCTATCTCTTTCCCTTCCTTCTAATCCGTTCTAAGGTGTGTGCGTGACTGTAGGTCCGTTTATCACTAGAGATTTCTTGAGTTTGGAGTTTAGGATGTTGTTCTTAAGCTGTTCTTCATATTTTCGTTGATTGATTCGTTTATGGGGGTTGAATCCCATTGATTTGTGTTTAATTGGTTGTTTTTCGCACTGTTTCGTTGCTGTTGGTGTTGAGGCGTCGGGGCAGTGTCGATCGACACCGGTTGGTGTCGGTCGACACTGAGGAGCTCGTGTCGAGCGACACACTTGAGGTGTCGATCGACACTGAGCTAGGGCGTCGATCGACACGGTGGGGTGTCGATCGACACTGTTATGGTTTTGCGAGTTCTATTGTTGTTTATTGTGTATTGCTGTTGTTGTTTGATGTATTGTCTAGTGGTTGGCGTAATTGGCCTGTAGACGGAATGACCGTCTCACTGAGTATTTATGATAATACTCACGCATCTCTTTCGTAATGTGATGCAGGTAACATGAATGTGTGACCGCGGGATCGAGGCTGGAGAGGGGGATGATAGGGTTATTGGTTTGTTGGTTTATTGGTTATTGTTTTATTATTTGAATTGGTAGCTAACCTGGTGTTTAGGTTGCTAGAGTTCATTTATTATTCTGGAATTGTTTAATGAATTATTGGTTATTGATATTGAGACATTCATTTGTTGAATTGATTCGATTTATTATTTATTGATTTACTATTTAAAGACTTCCGCTGAGTAATGATTTAATTATAAAAAAAAAAAAAGCTTGGTTGTTTCAGTCCTGGTCTAATTGATTTGGAATTAAAATTAAATGGTTTAATCCGGTTTAATGAATTTAATTGATTTAAATGGTTAATTGTTTCGGTTTAATTAATTATTTTCGGATTAATAATTAATTAATATTATTATTTAATTATGAGAATTATTTAATAATTATTTGGAGATGTTTTAAATATGGAAAAAACATTTAAAAACTGTGGAAATTGTTTAAAAGACTTTAATTGTTTAGAAATTGCGTAAATGGCCCGTGGGCAGAGTGATCGTCTCACTAAGTATTTGTGATTATACTTACGCATCTCTTTTCCTGTGATGCATGTAAAAGTAAAGTGTGATCGCGGAATCAAGGCCGAAGAAGAGGATGATAGGACTTTCATGTTTTTTTTAATAAACTGTTTAAGTTGTTAGACTATTTCTTTATTTCATTTGCTTCTGCTGAATACTGCCGAATTGTTTATTGTTGATTGATTTATTATTTAGTTAATGGTTTAAGACTTCCGCTAGAATTGTTTAAATTAAAAATAAAAAAAAAGCTTGGTTGTTTTAATCTTCCCGGTGGATGAAACGGAATCTTGTGAATTCGCATAATCTATTAATATTATGCACGTAAAATATATAATTAAATATCAGTACTATATCATAATCGATAATTTATAAAACCATCAAACCACTAATCTCGATTATAAAAATACCTTCGAAGATAGTGCAAAAGGAAATACCAAAACTATGGTTGATCTTAAACAGAAAAAGAAAAGCAGTAGTATATTTAGGTCACTAAGACGTGCACCTAAATTTAGGGCTAAACACGTATTTCTATTATTGTTATCGAATTTCATTATTGTCATCAAATTAAAATTAACATATAAGAATATATCGGTTTGAGTATTTTTTACATATTTTAGAATTAGCAAATGTTTTTTGGCAATTTGTGTTCGCCACCTTAAAATTTAATAAATTTAATAAATATAAGAAAAATAGATATCCAGACCAAGGCTAATCTTTTTTTTTTTCTTAAAAAATAGTGTATATAGAGCATTAAGCCATACACGATATTTTCCGGCTGATCATGTTTTTCAATTATTGTTATCGACTTAAAATAAACTCTCGTTGTTGCCATCTATTTAAAATTATTATAAGAACCTGTGCAACGGACTTATGTTAATTGTTTTACCATAAAAACATATGTAACATGTTTCACAAACATTTGCTGTTATAGAGAGTAATTGATTAGTGTAGTATTATGACTGCACGTCGCATTATATTCCTTACGAAAGCATATGGTTTACGTTAAACAGATTGAATTAAAGATAATACTATTAACGACGATGATTGTATAGTTAATGTAGAAGTGAAACAACCACTCTCTTTTTTTTTTTTTATCAAGTGCGAAAATTCTTAATAAAATAACCTCCAACAAATAACATTAATTAATTAATTCAAACAACCAAATTCAATTCCATAATATAATAAGAAACTAGCAACCTAAACACCAGGTTCGCAATAATTAAACAAAACAATGAAACAATCCTATCACCCTCTCTCTAGCCCGATTCCCCGATAACACTTTCTTTTTACCTGCATCACATTAGGGAAAAAGAGATGCATAAGTATTTCATAAATACTTAGTGAGGCAATCACCCCGCCTACAGGCCAATTACGCAATTTAAAACACATTTAAATAATATTAATAATTACCACAATTATTAAATTCACTTCTTTTAATTTTAAACAATTTTCCTCAATTAAATAATAATTTTTAACCCTTAAAATGATTTCCACAACTATTAAATAATTTCCAGAATTATTATAATAATTTTCAACACATAAAATAATTTCCACAATTATTATAAACCACTTTAATTAATTAATTAACCACTAATTAATTAATTCCGGAATTAAACCACTTAATTCCAATTAAACCGATTAAACCAGATTTAACCATTAATTAGTTCAATTTAATCAATTCGCCAGAAAACCAAATTAAACCGGACCAGTGTCGATCGACACAGCTTGTGTCGCTCGACACCCGGCCCGATTGGTGTCGAGCGACACCGGCTTGGTGTCGATCGACACCGATCCAGGAGATCGACGCCCAAATCGATTTCTAACACAAAAACACCCAAAACACGAAATTGTCACAATCCAAATCGATCAAAGGCACTAATAACACATAAACCACCACGAACAACACATAAACTCATCAGATCAACAATTCACTTTCACAATTTCTACTATTTGCGAGCCTACGGTCATGCACTCACCTCGACAATCAGATTGAACAAAAGGGAAAAGGAGAGAACGATGAACAAAGCCCGATGAACAGTGCCGATGAACAGTACCAATGAACAGTGTTTCCGCTTCTCCCAAAAATCGCCTATTTTCTCTCTGGAAACTCCAACCTCGAAAATTGTGTCAAAAACAGGCGGTTGCACTCTTTTAAACTTGTTTTTAAGGTTTCCTTCCCTTAACCGGACTAAACCGATAACTTAAATCGAACCAGCTCGATTTTGCCATAACCGGTGTCGACCGACACCAGTTCCTGGTGTCGCTCGACACCACCTGCCGAACCGCCAGAACCGCACAAAATCTAATTAAACCGTAATCGATTCTCGATAACCGGTCGGTATCGCCCGACACCACTTCCAAAACAACACTTTCGGTTCATGGATGTTACAATTCTCCCCCACTAAACTGGATTCGACCTCGAATCTCGACAGGACACGTCTACCAAAGACGACAAAGCCGGCCCTCAACTGGCCAAACACAAGAGATCCTCAACTGATCCCAGAGACTCACATCTAATCCTATGTTATATGCGCGTTTCCAGACATTCATTACTTTTTACTCCAAAACTCAAACCACTCATATTGGGGCCACGACACCCAAATAAGTCTGCATCTACCCATACCGAGGCCACGGCACCCGGATGGGCTTGTGATGTGTGTGGGATATGCAAGTAATAGATAACCCTAAAACAAACCGTGAGTTGCAAGTTGATAGTAGGATTTTACTACGAATTAACCTATTAACACTATCATGTCGATGCAGTGTAAGAAGGTGTCAAATCCAAATGGGCGAGATGCTATGCAATCAGGACGTGATCGAGTTAAGGTAAGTCAAGCCAAATGCAAGGGTTTGAATTCTAAACTATCAACCTAAACACAGAAATGCAAAATGCAAATACAAATGCAATGGTACTTCACGGCGTCCAGACGCGACGCTATCAAGTGAACAAAGGTAAAATGTAAAACGATAAACTATAAACCATAAGCTAGAATGAACAAATGCAACAAGATGAAAAGACAAAAGCTTTAAGATTTAAACTCAAGATCAAAAACTAATTAAACAAAGGATCCTAAGAATGGGTGTTATGGATCAATGAAATTCCATGGTCAACACTATGGTGTTCAACAAAACTCAGACATAGCTGTTCCCTTGGCTGCGAACTCGATAGCAAGCTAATCCACTCTCGTGGCAGAATCTATCGAGTTGGTGTGTGTTCCTGACCCACTCTCATGGCGAAATCCACACCAACAAGCATTAGGAATCAGTTCGCAAATGCTAAAGTGCAATAAAAAAACGCTAGTATCCTAGGTATGATATGCAAATTTCTTGTAAAAGCTGGTTCAGGCATTTCATCAAACACCTTCTGGGTGCTGAAATGCCTAGCTTCGGATTCCAAATGATCAAGAAGGAATCATCATTAAGAACACTAATCAAGAAGGGAAACTATGAAATCAAGGCTTAAACACTCTAGGTAACCATGGATCTTCACTAATCTAACCCATCTTTAGGATTCTAAGAACACTACTCAGAAACCGACTTCATCAAGTCGAACTCGGAAAGCTGTAAAACTAGCATCAGAAGATAGTCAGAAAGGAAGCAATCAAGTTCAAAGAAGGAAACAAACACAAATTGATTAAAACTTAGAAGGAATATGGAATGCAAATCAAGAACACTATAGAGGCGATTTTGTGTTTTCTGAAAGTTAAAAGCAGGAATAGAAATTCCGATGGTTCTAATCTCACATTACAGAGTACTTATACTTAGGTTACAGAAAGTTAAAATAGGTCACGCGCGTGTGGACTCGATGTGCCAACTCGACGTGCATGTGTGGAACTCGTCGAGTGCCTCTAAAGGTTGCACCTTTGGCTCCGACTCGATGTGCCAACTCGACGTGCATGTCTGGACTACGTCGAGTTGACTGTTCCTTGTACTCCAAGCCGTCGTTTCCAGTCTCCTCTTCATCACTACTTGATCAGGCAATCATCCTCCATCTTCAAGGCATCCTCCAAAGCTCCAAATGTACCTGATAACAAACACAAATGCGACGAAACGTGCAATGCTTATGCGAACGCTACGAAGTGCGGAAAGTGAATGCAAATGGAAGTGAAACGTGATGATGTGGTGTTATATGAATGCAGAAGTGATGAATAAATGATGCTAAAACAAGGCTAAATATGTGTACATCAACACCCCCAAACTTATCTTTTGCTTGCCCTCAAGCAAACAAACAAGAATAGCGAAAGGGATGAGGTTTGAAAACGAGTTGATACAGCCAAAAATAACAAGCAAAAACGATTTGATATATGTCCAAGTTCACGGTTCTAAAATGCAGCAAGGTGAGAGCTACTTCTTCGAAAATCAGTTTCATGTTTAACATGATCAATCCAACTTCACAGTCTCTCAAACAATGCATTCCTATCAGCAAATCCCTTTGCCATTCATTAAAGTGAACAATGAATCATAAACATGCAAGTCAGCAACTCATTTGGCTCAAGGTAAAGGTCAAGAGAAAAAAATGGTTTCTCAAAGTCATGAAACGGTATAAAGAACATGGATCTCTCAGTAGAATGACAATGCTTTGGCAGAATGCTAAGAGTAATAACCAAGGATGATGCAAGAGCAGAACCTCTAGCTACCTAGCACCGACTTGACAGCGTCAATACTCGAACCCCATAAGAAATCAAGAACAACTCCTAACTACCCTTTAGGCTTTGCGCCTTTAGACACAGAGGAGCAATTGCTCTTTTTCTTTTTCTTTAGTAAACTAGCCAAGGGAGAGGTGATCTTATGGTAACATCTAGCGGTTTGGGAATTCTATCACTAAGGGAAATGTTTTCTTTATTTTAACTAATTGAGGCATTTTGCCTTCTTTTCTTTTATACTTAGAACCCTTTTTCTTTTCTTAAACAGTTCCCAAACCTTTACTAGACCCTTTTGAAACACAAACCAACTCCCTTGCTTTCAAACAAAAACTTTTATTTTCCCACGTTTTGAATACGAAACTGCAGCGTTCACCCCCAAACTTAGCCTGAAAATAAACCCAAGATCGAACTAGATACCTAGACATCCTATTCTTGCCGGTTTAAACTCAACACGTTCTGCTAAGCATGATCGAAACAAGGCCTCACAAGTACACACAAGAATAATGCGGGTTTGAAAGAAAAGGCTATAGCGTTCAGGGTGTGGGGAAAAACTATCTGGACAAACAAAGGAGATAAACAGATGGGAAAAGATTGTCCAGATATGTATGTTATCCATGAGTTGCTTTCAATGCATGCAATGATATTTAAAAGTCAAGATTAAGGTTCAGATAAACAGGGCTAAGCATCAATTCGCAGCAGTGATCAAGTGAGATGTGCATGTCATGACGTGATCAAGTTAAGCATGGTTTCGTTTTAAATGCTTCAATCTCACCCTAATGCATCAGAGAATCAAGAACCAAGACACATATCACATCGCATGAGATGGTTATTTTACAAGGCCATATCAACAATGCAGCCTGAATGTAAAGCTATGTGATGCAATTGAGACTTAATCTAACAAATGTGAATGCAACTACATGAATATTTTTAGATTTTTTGAAATTTTTCAAATTTTTATGGTTTTTTTCTATGCCTTATATGATGCAAAAATTTGAGATAAGAAGAACATAAAACATGAGTTAAATACATCTCAACCCCTCCCCCAAACTTGAATTACACAGTCCCTTGTGTAACAAAAGAAAGGAGAAGAGTTCAAGAATCAAAAACCAATAAAACAGAGATGAAATGGTATATACAATGGTTTAGAGTTGTTACCTCAATGCTGAGAGAAGAAGGAGTCGACAGACGCCTCCATACTTTCGCGTGAGTAAGCGGGAAGTGAGTGGTCGTGTTCGGTTCCCAACTCGGCGTGTGGGTCAACTCTGTAGCTTGAGGTCGTGCCACCGTCAGTTGGAAATGGCACAGCTCTCCTTTTCTTGCTTCGGTCTCTAGGCTCAAAGGAAGATGCCCGTGGCGGGTCTGTTGGATGATGTTGTCTCGTGGCGGTGGTGTCGTGGATAAGAGAGCGGCTTCTCTCTATCACTGCAGGTCTCGCGCCTTCATCCTCTGCGGTTCTGCTTGAAGAGCCATTCACCTTACGCTGGAGCTCTTTTATCTGCTCTTTCATTTCGCTGACCGTTTGTTTCAAGGACTTGATGGCCTTGCCCTGATATTTGTTCCACAGCTTGAGAAGGCCAATGTTTTTGTTCGCAGCCTTTACAGCAGCACCTTGCCTTGGTGCTGTGTAATCCTCAAAATCAAACTGATCAGAGCTGTTGGCTTCTACCTCTTCGTCTGACTGCTGAAGCTGCGGTGTCCGCAGAATGTAGGTGTCATAGCACATCTCTGGCGGTGGGCAGAAGTCAATATTCTTCCCATCCCTGATCCTGGTGTACTCAACACACGACAATGCCAATAAAACTTCTGTGCTAGTCAGAGGATGGTAGAACTTGTAGGCGTGACGTCCATCTATCGGCTCCTTGTCGAGGAAACCCGTCTTGGTGAGGTAATCTATGTCTATCCACTTCGGCTTGAATTCTTTTCCCATCAGATCAATACCAGCAGCTACCAAGATCGGAGTTACCAGCCCACCAATGCTCAACTCTCCTTGTACGTTCCTTTTATAGAGCTTAGATGCCCAGCTTCTGTAGTATAGGAACTGATCAAGAAGCACCACTGTGAGTCCCGTGTCAGACGTGTCTCCTATCAATGCCGTTCTATCATATGTGAAATCAGCGACATGGCCAATTGTTGTGTCTAGAAATTGGAGCTCTCCTTCATTGACGTTTCCGGTGATCTTTCTCGCAAAGAATGTGTGAGCAATGGACTTGTGCAAGTACCTGATCACCGGACTCCTGATTTGAGCGCTCTTGGAACTCGCAGAGGCATACTCCTTCTTGTCTCCAATTGTCTTCCAGAGCGACAACAGTTCGTCTTTTTCGAACTCTGGACAGCGCCCTCGTCCTCTCGGGAAACCATACAGCGTGTCTAGCTGGTTCATTGTGAGTGAATACTCTGCACCGTCCACTGTGAAAGTAATATATCCAAGTCCAGCACTTGGATCAACAAGAACGCCCTCATCCTCGTAGAAGTTCAAAACAAGAGATGCGAGGAACTGACAGGTTTCGTCCTTGAAGGCACCGCATGCCTGGCTCATCATCGTGGCTACACCGCACAACTCCATGAGATACTCAACATCTCTCTTTAATCCCAGCTCTCGCAGCGTGTCTTGGTGAGGGAATCGTGTCCCAGCAAACCGCATTGACATGAACATCTTCAGCAATTGTTTTTGGCTCGGCTGTGAAGCCGAAGTGCGGGTTTGCTTTCTGACAGGCTGCACAATTTCCACTTCACGGATTTCAAGCTCATCCTCTTCATTCTCAGAACTCTGATTATCAGCATCCTCTGTCTCGTGATCTGACTCTACAGAGTGGCTCTGTTCCTCATGTTCGTGATCAGACTCTACAGCGTCCTCATCGTCACTGGACATTACTTCTGTTCCCACTGGTCTCTTCCCTTGCGCAATATCGTCTCTGTTGCTCGTAATCGTGGTTCGCGCGAGTCGCCTGCCCACTTGCTCCGTTGTAGGGCGCTTAATCTTCTTTTTCCTGAAAGGTTGACAAAGGAAAAATTAGTCCCCACACTACACACTCGACAGCGTCACTCAAAATTCAAGT
The DNA here is from genome assembly GCA_026724425.1 of Erythrophleum ivorense. Lineage (NCBI taxonomy): Eukaryota > Viridiplantae > Streptophyta > Magnoliopsida > Fabales > Fabaceae > Erythrophleum > Erythrophleum ivorense. The sequence goes on along the minus strand of JAIUCV010000066.1, from coordinate 6,534,364 downwards.
CGAGTTTATTGAATAATATGCCGTGGAATAGCAAACTCGACCAAGTGATAGAGTGTAGCCATCGAGTTAGAAAAAGAACGAGAACAGGATAATCAATTTGAAACAGACATCGCAAATCAATAAGCCTAATAATCAGACGCTATCAAGTTGCACACAGCAAGAACAGTTGGACTAACTCGACAGCTTTACTATCACGTTATTAACTCGATCTATCGCATATCAGCTCCTATTCCGTTCAATTCAGCTCAAATAATCAAGATTAGAGAGGAGGCGAGAACATTTAAGCGAGACAAGCTAAGACTGACTTGACCAACTCGACGGTGTCCACTTAAAATCTATTCAACCAACTCGACATAGCATACGAAATACATCTCAACCAACTCGACAGCTTCAATTTAAAATCTATTCAACCAACTCGACGGCGTCAATGAACCAACTCGACAGCTTGAGAAACGAAACTCAAGGGCTGAAATTGAAAACTTACGCTTTTCAAAAACGTTCCAATTTGTCAATCATCTTCACGAAATTGCAAATAAAAGAGGGGTTGAAATCAAGGGAGTTTGAAACGAAATCGATCGAGTGGGAATTGAAAGGCACTCGACGTTTTAAAGCTCGAATTCGAAGAGAGGAGAAAGTTTCAGAGAGAAAGATGAGTTCGACTTGATGAAGTTATGAGTGAAGTGGATAAGCGAAAGTGATAGGGGAGAGTGATGAAGTTCAATGGTGAACAAGAGATGAATAAAAGATAAAGGATGACCAGCAACTGTATCATCAGGATGAAACTTTCTGTTCTCACACTTAGTGCATGGGCAAAACATTTTCTTCTTTTGAACAAACAAGACATGGTTTTTAGCAAAACCCATAAACTCTTTCAATCCTTCCATGAATGCATCTGATATTTGATTGGTTATCGGATCAATTCTTGCATACATCCATTGCCTCGAAGCAAAAAAGCCACTACCCGAAGACATTCTCAAATTCTGCAATCACAAAATTCTTTAATATTTAAAAACTGGTTATAATTTCAATTATACGACTAGAAAGATTTAGAAAACAATCAACCTAGCATAAGACTAGAAAGATATAGGAACATATTCTCTTTACGTTTCATATTGGAGAATATAATAATTCATAAAACTATACCATAGATTTTTGCTAAATAACAAATACTAACCTCAGATTGAGATAATTGATCACTTATTTGACTTTAACAGCCTCCCAATTAGCACCTGCACCACAAAGTCAATATAAAAACCATTAAATAGTTGACAGAGTTTCAACGTAAGCGTTCCTCGAATATATATAAAGCCTCAGCTGTAACGTAACTAATTTCCTTTATTAATAAGATGTCGAGATTAGAGGAAAAAAACCTGAGTTTTAGATAGTCTAGTATGACTTTGAGATAACTGATGGAGCTGTTTATTAGATTATAAAGAGAAACCTAACTTAAGATTATGGTTTGGAAACAAAAAAGAAAACAAACTGGTGAAGAAGTTTTAAGAAGATGCAGGGGCAAATCAACTCAATTGGAAAAAGGAAGTCGAAGATTTATATTTTTCCTTTTTCTGTTAATCTTTTGTTTTTCCATTAGTTATTAAATTATTATATTGTTTAGATAAGAGAACCTTACATATTTATCTTATAATAAGTTTTATTTTAAATAATTTTAAAAGAAGCATCATAAAGATATTCATTAGAGTATATACACAAACTTTTAATCCTTTTGTTTTTTTTTTTAAATATGTAATTTTGTGTAGAACATTTGTTGCAAAAGAATTATTAAAACATTGCAAGTATTGTGGCAATTGTGTCACATAATTTGTCACGTATTTTTTATTTGATTTTTCTTGAAAAAAAGTCATGATTCACTTTCGTTGAATGTTTCTTGCAAATTTTGCAAGACAACTTTATAAGTCGTAAAAAAATTGCAAATTTGTAACGAAAATCTGCAACAAAAGGTTTTGTTGTAGTTTTGCAACAAATTTGTGATAAAATTACAACGTTTCTATATCATTACAAAAAAATTGCAAAATTTGTTGCAAAATTTTAACGAAAACTAACGTTGCACAAATTATGTTGCAATATGACTTTTTTCTTGTAGGGATCGTGATATGCAAAGGATTAAAGATAAAGGATGAGTGGTGGAGAAAAGCTGCGGTTTTACTAAAGGAAAGGGAAGGGTTAAAACCGCATAGGCAAAAGAGGAGACAAAAGTTGCTGTAATTTCTGAACAAAGAGCAGTGAAAAGGATAAAGGAGAAAGCTTAATTAAACACCACATGCTCCAGGGAGAGTGAAATACACACACTAACCTTGAAAAATCAAAAGTTTAAATTTCATCCTAAACCTAGTCAACTCGACGGCGTTCGTCGAGTTAGCACGTCAAGTGTGTCCTGAATCCTTTCTTGCTTTGTTTCCCGAATCACAACATGCTCATACTCTTTTGTTTCCTGCCACCATAAACACTAGAAAGAAAAAACATAACATAATTTAAAGAATATGTACAGAGATAGTCATGGGAATTCCTCCCAAGTGAGCTTGTTTTAGGTCTCTAAGCTTGACCGCTTTACCGTTCAGGCTTCGGGTGGTTCATGGAGAGGAATTGAGACCTCCTCTGGTATGCTCTGATCAGCCATGTAGCGTTTAACCCTCTGACCGTTCACTGTGAACTCAACCCCATCGTTTATGACCAAAGTGACAGCTCCGTAGGGCATAACCTCTCTAATCTTGAACGGTCCAGACCAACGTGATTTCAGCTTGCCCGGGAACAACTTAAGTCTCGAGTTAAAAAGCGACACATCATCACCAGACTTGAGCTCTCTTTTCAGGATCTTCTTGTCATGAAAGGCTTTTGTTCTCTCCTTATAGATCCTGGAGTTTTCAAACGCATCAAGTCTGATCTCCTCTAACTCGTGCATGTCTGTCAATCTCTTCTCCTGAGCTGTCTTCAGATCAAAGTTCAGAAACCGTGTAGCCCAGACTGCCTTGTACTCTATCTCCACTGGTAGGTGGCAAGATTTTCCATACAGCAGCTGAAATGGGGTCCGGAGTCTTAAACGCTGTCCTGTAAGCCCATAGAGCTTCATCAAGCTTGACTGCCCAGTCTCTCCTCGAAACTCCTACTACCTTGTTCAAGATAGCCTTTATCTGCTTATTAGAGACTTCAACCTGTCCACTTGTCTGCGGATGATAGGGTGTAGCTACCTTGTGCTTAACACCATGCTTCTTGAGTTGGCTCTCAAAGACCTTGTTGATGAAGTGAGATCCACCGTCGCTTATCACAACTCCGGGCACTCCATAGCGTGGAAATATTATGTTCTTAAAGAGCTTGATCACCGGCTTGTGATCGTTGGTTACACACGCTATAGCTTCCACCCACTTCGAAACATAGTCCACAGCCACTAAGATGTAACTGTTCCCATGTGAAGCTGGGTTAAAAGGTCCCATGAAATCAACGCCCCAGACATCAAATATTTCAACTTCAAGAATGGGGTTCTGAGGCATTTCATTCCTCTTGCTGATGTTCCCCATTCGCTGGCATGAATCACACTTTGATATAAACGCTTGAGCGTCCTTGAAGAGACTCGGCCACCATAACCCAGCTTGAAGTATCTTCTGAACTGTCTTGAAGGCTGCAAAATGCCCTCCATAAGCAGAACCGTGGCAATGCTCAAGAACACCATTAACCTCTTGTTCAGCTATACAGCGTCTGAAAAGAACGTCAGACCCCCTCTTGTACAGGTAGGGCTCATCCCAAAAGTAGTGTGAGGCTTCCCTGAATAGTTTCTTCTTCTTGTAAGGATCCAAATCCTTTGGCACATCGCCACACACCAAGTAGTTCACCATGTCCGTATACCAAGGCAAATTCTCATCCTGCAGAGCACTGACTTCATCGAGTTGGCGCTTAACTTCGTAGCTTTCGCGCAGAACCTTCACTTCCATGAGCTGCTCTTCAGGCATTGAGTCATCGATTGGTACAGGATCATCAATCCTCATTCTAGAAAGATGGTCAGCCACTCCATTCTCAACACCCTTCTTGTCAACAATCTCCATGTCAAACTCTTGGAGAAGTAGTATCCACCTAAGTAGTCTAGGCTTGGTGTCCTTCTTAGCATAGATGTGTCTAAGAGCTGCATGATCAGTGTATACAATGACTTTCGAACCCACCAAGTAACTCCTGAACTTCTCAAAGGCAAAAACCACATCTAGTAATTCCTTTTCTGTTGTAACATATTTCACCTGAGCATCATCCAGCGTGCGACTAGCGTAGTATATGACATTCAGTCTGGTATCAATCTTCTACCGCACCCACAGCGTAATCACTGGCGTCGCACATTATCTCGAAGGGGTGATCCCAGTTCGGTGCTTGCACTATTGGAGCGGTGACCAGAGCTTCTTTGATCAGGTTAAAAGCTTTTAGACAGCCTTCATCAAACAAGAACTCGGTCTCCTTGCACAACAGACGCGTCAGGGGTCGAGCTATCTTCGAGAAGTCCTTGATAAACCTTCTGTAGAACCCAGCATGTCCCAAGAAACTCCTTATATCCCTGACTGACTTTGGTGGTGCTAGCTGAACCATCACCTCAATCTTAGCTTGATCCACTTCTATGCCTTTCTCTGATATCAAGTGTCCCAACACGATCCCCTTTTGTACCACGAAATGGCATTTCTCCCAGTTGAGGACGAGGCTGGTCTCTTCGCAGCGTTTAAGGACCCTGCGCAAGTTTGACAAACAAGAAACAAAAGAGCCACCATATACAGAGAAATCATCCATAAAGACTTCAACAGTGTCCTCAATCAAGTCAGAGAATATAGAGGTCATGCATCTTTGAAATGTGGCGGGAGCGTTACAAAGGCCAAATGGCATGCGCCTATATGCAAAAGTGCCGTAAGGACAAGTAAACGTTGTCTTCTCTTGATCGTTAGGGTGAATGGGGATCTGGAAAAAGCCACTATATCCATCTAGAAAACAATAGTATGGATGGTTTGCAAGTCGTTCCAGCATTTGGTCGATAAAAGGAAGCGGGAAATGATCTTTGCGGGATGCTGCATTTAACTTCCTATAGTCTATGCACATCCTATGTCCTGTAATAGTTCTAGTGGGGATGAGTTCATCTTTATCATTTTTAATCACAGTAACCCCCCCTTTCTTTGGGACGCAATGAACAGGAGATATCCAAGTGCTGTCACTAATAGGATAGATAATCCCAGCATCTAGCAACTTAAGTATCTCCTTCTTCACTACTTCCTTCAGATTGGGGTTAAGCCTCCTCTGAGGTTCAATGCTAGACTTAGTCTCATCATCTAAATGAATTCTATGCATGCACAGATTAGGTGAAATTCCCTTAATGTCATCCAGAGAATACCCTATAGCCTTTCTAAACTTTTTCAATTCAATCAAGAGTGAATGCAGTTCATCAGGGCTAAGGGATGCGTTTATGATGACGGGATATGTCGAATTAGGACCAAGAAACGAGTACCTGAGACCTTCTGGCAATGGCTTAAGGTCCACCTTTGGCGCTTTGAGCTCAGACCAATCATCGGGTTCAGCACTGCTAAGCTCTATAGCACTGTCTAGCAACTTGATAGCGTCTGTGTTTCCGGATTGGAGAATGTTCTGACTCGACTTGTACGTAGAGTCCGACGTCGAGTCCGTCAAGTTCTCAGCTGAAACTGGACTACTTGACGCCATAACCTCCGTTCTTGACCATTCCAGCTCTTCAAACGGTGTAGACTCTGTCACTGCCACATGTGAGTCTAAAAGTTGCACATAACCCAGACTCTCTTCATTTAGCAAACCTGATTCTCCACTCTTTGTCAAAGCAATCTGAAGGTTATCTGTAAGAGCTAACTCTTCCAGCAACTCATCAGCGAGCTGATCCATTTCCTCTATGTAGAAGATCTGACCCTCAATCGTTGGTTTCCTCATGGCGTCTTTAATGTCGAATTTCATGGTGAAATCCTTACCAAGATTCAGGTCGATCTTCCCCTTTCTGACATCAATCACTGCACCAGCCGTGGCTAAGAAAGGTCTGCCCAGAATTAACAGGTCTTTCGGTTCTTCGTCCATCTCGAGCACTATGAAGTCCGTTGGTACCTCTACATTGCCTATCCTGATAGGTAAGTCTTCTAACAGCCCAGTTGGTAACCTAACCGATCTGTCTGCTAGAACCAGAGAGATTTTGCACGGTTTGAACTTATCAAATCCCAGATTCTTAGCAACAGAAAGCGGCATTAGGCTGACTGACGCTCCAAGATCACACAAACAGTTGTTAAAAGCCAGGGGTCCCAATGAACATGGTAGGGTGAAGCTACCAGGATCTCCAAGTTTCTCTTGTATCACCTTTCTCTGTATAATAGCACTACACTCATGCGACAAGACCACCATCCCCTGTAGCTCCTTTGTTCGTTCCATTACCGCATCCTTCAGAAATTTCTGATAGGGAAGTACTAGCATGAAGGCATCAATGATAGGCATTCGCACCTCTATCTCCTTCATTTGCTTGTCGAACAGCGCTTTATACTTCTCAATTAGCTGCTTCTTGAACCTGCCTGGGAAAGGAAGTGGCGGTTTGTAAGGAGGTGGGACAAACAGTGTCTCTTTCCTCCTGGTTTCTACTGGCTTGACGGGGTTCGTCTGACCAACTCGACCACTCGGCATATCTACACGTCGAGTTGGCTTGTCGAGTTCAACTTCTGGGCGAGTTTCCTTAGTCAAGTCTTCAATGTAATCCTCCCCTTCTTGAACCGCAATGTCCTCATTTGCTGTTTGCTGTCCTGAGCGACCTGGCAACTCTTTCCCACTTCGCAAAGTAATAGCGTGGGCGTACTCCTTCGGGTTTTGGACAGACTTCCCTGGAAGTTGTCCCTGCTGTGCAGAAGAAGTAGAAGCGGCATTGCTTTCCACGTGTTGGACTCTGGAGTTCAACGTCTCAATTTTGTTGTTTATGTCCGCCAGCTTCTTACTCAACTCCATAGCACCATTCGCTTGACCTTGAAGAAGCTGTTGTAACATCGCCTTCATGTCGGGTTCCTGAAGCTGCGGCGCTTGTACCTGCTGAGGAGCAAACCCTGGTGGTGCTCCCTGCTGCTGTCTATGTTGATACCCGCCCTGTTGGCTCACAAACTGCCCTCGCGGAACGAACACTTGCTGCTGCTGTGGTTGACTCTGCTGCTGCGTAGGCTGACTCTGCGGTGTCTGTGGAGGATAGACCTGATCCTGAGGATTGGCGTCATTCGTGCTTCTGTAGGACAGATTCGGGTTGGCTTTGTACGTGTAATAGCCTTTGTTGTAGCCACCCTGGTTGTTTTGGATGTAACTGATCTCCTCAGTTTGCTGGTCAACCTCCCCTTCTTAGACAGGAACAAATTCGTCTTCAGAGATGAAATGAACATGCTTCATAGTGGACTGAGCCTGAAGTAGCTTATCCAACTTTTCATTCAAGCCCTTCACTTCCTTTTTCAACTTATCATCAGACTCGACAGAGCTGCGGTTCGTGCGGTCGTACTCTTCGTTGTTGTTGCCATCTGAGCGAGCTATGTTCTCCACAAGCTGCCAGCCGTCCTCAACGTGTTGGTTCAGGAAGTCTCCGTTGCTCGCGGTATCGAGCATCTGCCTGTACTTCGGGAGAACACCTCTATACATAGTGCTGAGCAGGGATTCATTACTGAAACCGTGGTGTGGGCACTGACTCGTATAGCACTTGAAACGTTCCCAAGCCTCAGAAAACGTTTCACCGTTCTTCAGGTGGAAACTCGAGATGTCGCTACGGAGCTTAGCTGTCCTTCCCGTGGAGAAAAACTTCGCAAGAAAAGCCTTCTTGCAGTCGTTCCAGGTTGTGATAGAGTTGTGGGGCAAGTTCTTCTCCCACTGATGTGCTTTCTCCCCAAGTGATAGAGGGAAGAGGCGCAACTTGATGGCGTCCTCAGAAACACCATTAACCCGAGACAGGTTACAGATGAAACAACCAAACTTTTTTTTTTTTTTTTTATAATTAGCCCAGATTAACATTCCCATAAATATTAATCCTCAACAGCTAATTCAACAACACAATGCGGAAGTTCTCAAAAGAAATCAATAATATTATTAAATCATGAATAACCGTTCAACAATAACCAATAAAGAATAAAACCAATAAAACCAATAAGCAACCTAAACCAGGTTTGCCACATTATTGAAAATAAACTAACACCCTAAACATCACGAATTCCTGGTCAGCCACAACAATAAAGCCAAGATTAAATTCCTAATCTCATCATCCTCTTCTCTCGGTCTCTTTCCGCGGAAGAACATTGCTGTTACCTGCATCACATTGGAATAGAGATGCGTAAGTATTATCATAAATACTTAGTGAGTGGATCATCCTGCCAACAGGCCAAGTACGTCAACCACTAGACAATTTACCACAATAATCAACAACAATAACAATGCTCAACAATTATCAACAACATAAAGCTCCCCTGTCAGGAAACACCCACGTTTCCTGACACCCAGGTCGGTGTCGACCGACACCTCTATGGTGTCGATCGACACCAGCTCGACGCCCAGAAACCAACATCAACGAAAATCGCACAAAACAACATAAATCGTGGGATTCAACCCCCACATCGATCAATCAACACAATAACTCAATCATACTCAAGAACAACTCGAAAAACTCAATAACAAAACCGAAATCAAACAATCTCCAATGCTAACGGACCTACAGTCACGCACTCACCTTAGAAACGGATTGGAAGAAAGGAGAAGGAGAAGAACAATAACCACAAGCCTCAAAAACTCCACAAACTCCTCCAAACTCTCAAAATCACCTTAGAAACACCTCTTTCACTCTGAAAACTCGAAAATTCACTTTTACCACGCGGCTACAGCTTTTAATCGCGAGTCTAGGGCTTCCCTCGCCCAAACCGGTCCAAAACCAGCCGACTTGAATCAAACCGGTCGATTTCACCATAACCGGTGTCGATCGACACCCTTCCTTGGTGTCGGTCGACACCCATCGACCAAACCAACTCAAACCACAAATCAAACGCGCAATCGACTTAAACCGGAATCGACCCTGATAACCGGTGTCGATCGACACCCGAAGGGTGTCGATCGATACTAGTCGTTCAGAAGGATTTAACACACTTTCTTCGCGATGCTTGAATCTTAAACCGACTGCACAACAATCAAACAAGAACATGTACAGCCAATCCTCAATTCACACCTCTAAGAGCATGTGCCAACTACTCCCGAACCCCTAGCATCATCCGACACCACTCCCAAAATACCTTTCTGGTTCGCGGATGTTACAACAGAGCCTGTCGAACTCGTCGAGGTGGTCTATAGGATCTTCACAGGGCAAACCATGGAACATCTTATTTTGCACCAAGTTTATCATTCCGAGCTTGATCTCGAAATTGTTGTTCTGTACCGGTGGAGGAACAATCCCCTGTCTCTGCGTATGTGCGTTTGGAGCATCACCCGCTCCAATGGGTCTGACCGCTCTAGCGTCAGCCCCGCCATTACCCTGATGGTCTTCCATGGCTTCTCTACACTGCGCAGTTTCTGTATGTTCTGCCTGATTCTCTGTTCTGACCCGTTCACGTAGGACCCTGTCAATACTGTTTCGGCGGTTGATGTTGTCAATCAAAGGAAACCAGCTGTCACTGCCCTGAGATCGAGTTCGCATACAACGACAGACTACCAACTCGATGGTGTACAGAGACTGTCACGTCGAGTTCGTACTGTAAGGTACCTGAGAAAACAGAGACAAAGGCAGAGAGAATAGGCAAATTCTGTATATATCGAGAAACCACCAACTCGATGGTGTACAGAGTCTGTCACGTCGAGTTAGCAATGTAAGGGACCTGAGAAAACAAAGGCAGAGAGAATAGGCAATTTTAATATGTGGGATACTGGAAACGAACTTGATCTTAAGTTACTCGAAATCGTAAATGTAGCAAACTAACACCCAATCGGCAACGGCGCCAAATTGATAGTAGGATTTTACTACGAATTAACCTATTAACACTATCATGTCGATGCAGTGTAAGAAGGTGTCAAATCCAAATAGGCGAGATGCTATGCAATCAGGACATGATCGAGTTAAGGTAAGTCAAGCCAAATGCAAGGGTTTGAATTCTAAACTATCAACCTAAACACAGAAATGCAAAATGCAAATACAAATGCAATGGTACTTCACGGCGTCCAGATGCGACGCTATCAAGTGAACAAAGGTAAAATGTAAAACGATAAACTATAAACCATAAGCTAGAATGAACAAATGCAACAAGATGAAAAGACAAAAGCTTTAAGATTTAAACTCAAGATCAAAAACTAATTAAACAAAGGATCCTAAGAATGGGTGTTATGGATCAATGAAATTCCATGGTCAACACTATGGTGTTCAACAAAACTCAGTCAGAGCTGTTCCCTTGGCTGCGAACTCGATAGCAAGCTAATCCACTCTCGTGGCAGAAGCTATCGAGTTGGTGTGTGTTCCTGACCCACTCTCATGGCGAAATCCACACCAACAAGCATTAGGAATCAGTTCGCAAATGCTAAAGTGCAATCAAAAACGCTAGTATCCTAGGTATGATATGCAAATTTCTTGTAAAAGCTGGTTCAGGCATTTCATCAAACACCTTCTGGGTGCTGAAATGCCTAGCTTCGGATTCCAAATGATCAAGAAGGAATCAGCATTAAGAACACTAATCAAGAAGGGAAACTATGAAATCAAGGCTTAAACACTTTAGGTAACCATGGATCTTCACTAATCTAACCCATCCTTAGGATTCTAAGAACACTACTCAGAAACCGACTTCATCAAGTCGAACTCGGAAAGCTGTAAAACTAGCATCAGAAGATAGACAGAAAGGAAGCAATCAAGTTCAAAGAAGGAAGCAAACACAAATTGATTAAAACTTAGAAGGAATCTGGAATGCAAATCAAGAACACTACAGAGGCGATTTTGTGTTTTCTGAAAGTTAAAAGCAGGAATAGAAATTCCGATGGTTCTAATCTCACATTACAGAGTACTTATACTTAGGTTACAGAAAGGTAAAATAGGTCACGCGCGTGTGGACTCGATGTGCCAACTCGACGTGCATGTGTGGAACTCGTCGAGTGCCTCTAAAGGTTGCACCTTTGGCTCCGACTCGATGTGCCAACTCGACGTGCATGTCTGGACTACGTCGAGTTGACTGTTCCTTGTACTCCAAGCCGTCGTTTCCAGAGTTCTCTTCATCACTGCTTGATCAGGCAATCATCCTCCATCTTCAAGGCATCCTCCAAAGCTCCAAATGTACCCGATAACAAACACAAATGCGACGAAACGTGCAATGCTTATGCGAACGCTACGAAGTGCGGAAAGTGAATGCAAATGGAAGTGAAACGTGATGATGTGGTGTTATATGAATGCAGAAGTGATGAATAAATGATGCTAAAACAAGGCTAAATATGTGTACATCACAAGTGCACAACAGACAATTGTAGTATTTAGGGGTCGAACCACTGAGGATTGCGGAATGTACACTTCAAGATCATGATATGCAAACTAAGCTAGATCGACAATATGAAAAAGGGGTTTTGTGTTTTTTGGTTTTTGTAAAACATAAAGATATTAACAATGCAAAACATAAAGCAAAAGATAAATATTGTTGAAAGGAAACATTCGCAAAGGCATGTGCCAAATCGATTGAAAAGATTGTTAAATCCGATTCATGAACTCAAAACACTAATGAAGGATTTTCCCACTTTCGTGGCTCCAATCCCCTATGTCTCTTAAACCAATGGGCTCAGCTTTCGCATGGTCATTGTAGAGTGAGACATGCATTACGGTTAGGTAATGATTGTTCACAAAACTCCTTAGGTCTACTGATATATCCATATGTTACATGTTTTTACTATGGTTTTTAATATCTTTTATAACATAAATAATAAGGTTTTTGTGTCCAAGAGGTAGTTTTCTTGTATATTGTGGTTTTGAGGTAACAACAGGTCAAAATGGCAAAAAGGAGGCAAAATGGAGCAAAAGAACTTCAAACAATGATCCATACAAGTTTCCAAGTCAAGAGCTTCAATAAAACTCCAAAAGTCCAAATTCCGCAATCGGACAGAACCGGAGCACCAGAGAGATGGCCGCGGTAAAGGGTCTTCCCGACGTCCAAATCCTATGATCTTGATATGGAAAGATAGATAATTGAGTCATGCATCACGGAAAAGTGAAATTGGGCCATTTGGAGGTCACATCCGGTCTAGACTTGTTTTCTCCAAAGACATGTCCTTTTAATGAGTAAAGGAAGCCCATGGAGATTGGATGAGTGAAATGGACCGGGACCACTTCGGGCCAAGCCTAAACTTCATCAGGACTCAAGCCCACATCGTTACACGTGATTTGGAGGCGGCGGCCTCGACTCTCTCAAGACTTGGTGAGCAAGCTCAAAGGAGAAGAAGAAAAGGAAACTTTCCTCTTCTTGTCCACGCCTTAACTCAGCCGACATAGACTCCTCCTCACCTATATATACTTGCTTTTAGCCTCTTGTATCAATCATCCTACAATTCCTTGAATCTCTTAATAAATTTCGGAGCCACTTAGGTGGTCTCCTCTCTTCCCTTTTCTTTTCTTCCCATTGTAAATATTTACATGTTTCTTTAAGTTTTGCATACATCTATGAGTAGAGGTTTCTCTCCATGAAGGAGCCACGGTTTGATCTCTATCACTCCGCCTCTTTTCAGTGGAATCATGAGACTCCTTCTATCTCTTAGATCTATTGTTGAATTATGGATCCTTCAATGATGACATGACATAATTGCCTTTGCTATTCGGTTGTTAAATAAAGGGGAAACCTTGTGGTTCTCCATCTTTATTTAAACCTAATGCTTGTTGCTAGAGATGATCAACTAGCGACTTGATCTAAGGTTGATATACTCTCCAAATGCTTGTTATATCTCTGGATCTAATATTTGATGGGCAAATCGTTTTAGGCTATGAAAGTAGACCTAAGGAGTTTTGTGAACAATCATTACCTAACCGTAATGCATGTCTCACTCTACAATGACCATGCGAAATTAAAGCTGAGCCCATTGGTTTAAGAGACATAGGGGATTGGAGCCACGAAAGTGGGAAAATCCTTCATTAGTGTTTTGAGTTCATAAATCGGATTTAACAATCTTTTCAATCGATTTGGCACATGCCTTTGCGAATGTTTCCATTCAACAATATTTATCTTTTGCTTTATGTTTTGCATTGTTAATATCTTTATGTTTTACAAAAACCAAAAAACACAAAACCCCTTTTTCATATTGTCAATCTAGCTTAGTTTACATCTCATGATCTTGAAGTGTACATTCCGCAATCCTCAGTGGTTCGACCCCTAAATACTACAATTGTCTGTTGTGCACTTGCAACTCACGGTTTGTTTTAGGGTTATTTATTACTTGCATATCCCACACACATCATCTACTTTCATAGCCTAAAACGATTTGCCCATCAAATATTATATCCGGAGATATAACAAGCTTTTGGAGAGTATATCAACCTTAGATCAAGTCGCTAGTTGATCATCTCTAGCAACAAGCATTAGGTTTAAATAAAGATGGAGAACCACAAGGTTTCCCCTTTATTTAACAACCGAATAGCGAAGGCAATTATGTCATGTCCTCATTGAAGGATCCATAATTCAACAATAGATCTAAGAGATAGAAGGAGTCTCATGATTCCACTGAAAAGAGGCGGAGTGATAGAGATCAAACCGTGGCTCCTTCATGGAGAGAAACCTCTACTCATAGATGTATGCAAAACTTAAAGAAACATGTAAATATTTACAATGGGAAGAAAAGAAAAGGGAAGAGAGGAGACCACCTAAGTGGCTCCGAAATTTATTAAGAGATTCAAGGAATTGTAGAATGATTGATACAAGAGGCTAAAAGCAAGTATATATAGGTGAGGAAGAGTCTAGGTCGGCTGAGTTAAGGCGCGGACAAGAAGAGGAAAGTTTCCTCTTCTTCTCCTTTGAGCTTGCTCACCAAGTCTTGAGAGAGTCGAGGCCTCCGCCTCCAAACAGCGTGTAAAGATGTGGGCTTGAGTCCTGATGAATTTTAGGCTTGGCCCGAAGTGGTCCCGGTCCATTTCACTCATCCAATCTCCATGGGCTTCCTTTACTCATTAAAAGGACATGTCTTGGGAGAAAACAAGTCTAGACCGGATATGACCTCCAAATGGCCCAATTTCACTTCGCCGCAATGCATGACTCAATTATCTATCTTTCCATATCAAGATCATGGGATTTGGACGTCGGTAAGACCCTTTACCGCGGCCATCTCTCTGGTGCTCCGGTTCTGTCCGATTGCGGAATTTGGACTTTTGGAGTTTTATTGAAGCTCTTGACTTGGAAACTTGTATGGATCATTGTTTGAAGTTCTTTTTCTCCATTTTGCCTCCTTTTTGCCATTTTGACCTGTTGGTACTGATAGTAGGATTTTACTAAGCAATTATCCTATCTACACTATCATGTCGTTGCAGTGTAAAGAAGGAGTCAAATCCGAATTGGGTGTGATGCTATGCAATCAGGATGCAATCAAGGAAAGCTAAGTCAAGCCAATTGTAAAGATGAAACTGTAATCGATCAACTTGAAAACAGAACTTAAAATGCAAATAACATCATGAAATGCAATGTGATAAACTATGAACCAGAAGCTAGAATGAACAAATGCAATAAGATAAAAAGATAAAAGCGTAAAGAACAAAACTCAAGATCAAAATCAAATAAAGCAAAGGATCCTAAGAATGGGTGTTATTGACTAATGAATTTCCATGATTAACACTAGGGTGTTCATCAAAACTCAAACAGAGCTAGTCCCTTGGCTGCGAATTCGACAGCAAGCTAATCCACTCTCGTGACAGAAGCCATCGAGTTGGTGTGTGTTCCAGACCCACTCTCATGGCGAAATCCACACTAACAAGCACTAGGAATCAGTTCGCAAATGCTAAAGTGCAATCAAAAACGCTAGTATCCTAGGTATGATATGCAAATCTCTTGGAAAAGCTGGTTCAGGCATTTCATCAAACACCTTCTGGGTGCTGAAATGCCTAGCTTCAGATTCCAAATGATCAGGAAGGAATCAGCATTAAGAATACTAATCAAGAAGGGAAACTATAAATCAAGGCTTAAATACTCTAGGTAACCATGGTTCTTCACTTATCTAACCCATCCTTAAGATTCTAAGAACACTACTCAGAAACCGATTTCATCAAATCCAACCCAGAAAACTGTAAAACTTGCATCAAAAGATAGAGACTAAGAAGATAATCAAGTTCAAAGAAGTAAGCAAGTGCAAATTAATTAGAACTAAGAAGGAAATTCAGTTAAAAGCCAAGAACAAGCAGAGGCGATTTTTGTGTTTATGAAAGCTAAAAAGTAAGATAAAATGCTCCAAGTGACATCACAGAGTTTTTATACTTAGGTTACAGAAAAGTAAAAGTTGTCACGCGCGTTCGGACTCGACCACCAACTCGACGTGCATGTCTGGCTCACGTCGAGTGCGCGTAAAGGTTGCGTCTTTGGCTCCGACTCGACCACCAACTCGACGTGTATGTCTGGTTCACGTCGAGTTCGCGTAAAGGTTGCTCCTTTATTAATGACTCGATGTGCCACTCGACGTGCATGTCTGGACTACGTCGAGTTCGCTTTTCCTTGTTCTCCAAGCTATCGTTTCCGGTCTCCTCTTCATCACTTTTTGATCAGGCAATCATCCTCCATCTTCAAGGCATCCTCCAAAGCTCCAAATATACCTGATAACAACTCCAAATGCGACGAAACGTGCAATGCTAATGCAAATGCTACGAAGTGTGGAAAGTGAATGCAAATGGAGGTGAAACGTGATGATGTGGTGTGATATGAATGCAAAAGTGATGAATAAGGGATGCTAAAACAAGGCTAAATATGTGTACATCAGGTACCTCAAAACCACAATATACAAGAAAACTACCTATTGGACACAAAAACCTTATTATTTATGTTATAAAAGATATTAAAAACCATAGTAAAAACATGTAAAATATGGATATATCAACTCCCCCAGACTTAGCCTTTTGCTTGTCCTCAAGCAAATTAAGCATGAAAGAGAGGTTTGAAAACATGAGAACTCTCAAATCTTTTGGAAATCCAAGTTGACCTTTATCTTAGTAATCCACATAAAACAGCAATGGCATTGAGAATTAAGAACAAGGAAGTACATACCATGAGCTTTGCAATCATCCCAAAGCAATCCACTTCTCTTTAGGCCATCCAAATTCGCCACCTTCGACTCCTTTAGTTTCTAAATGTGTGGTCTCAACTAGGGAATATCGATCAAAGGGGTTATAGACTCTTACCCATCCTCTTTTTATAAAACACATGTATTGGCTCTTGTTTCACCTCTCTCTCTTCTCACTTCTTAAGTCGACTGATCCCTTTTTTAGGGTGGCATGGTATTTTTTTTATTAGACTTCTTCTCCTTTTTGTGGAGGTTTTTGGTGGATCTTCCATAGACGCGAGTATTGATGGTTGTAGCCACCTAATCCCCGGTTACTTGGATCAAAAGGCCTTCCATAGACGCGAGTATTGATGGTGGTTGCCACCTAATCCCCGGTTACTTGGACCTTGGTGCTTTTTCTTAAATTTGAAGGGGAGAGAGAGGGGAAACCGAGCTCACACAGACTTTCACTTGTAGGTGAGGATGAGGAGTGATGCCCTTTGTAATGCCAAGCCCCTAGCTGAGAAGATTAAGTTCATTAAGGTGTGGAGTCAAAGATGGATCCTTCTTATGCCCTTAGAGATGTGGATGTTTCTGGTAGATCAATCCATTCATGGTGCACATATGATGAAGTGTACTGCCAATAACTGATCAATGGTCACTTAAACATAGGCACAACAATGGTTAGGTTCAAGATAAGGTCATAATTCTCGACAATAATTTTGACTCAATGAAAACGACTCAATAAAATGAAAACAATGCAAAACAAAAATGCCAAAATGAACAAACTTATTAGTATAATCCCCCCAGACTTATCTTGCACCGTCCCGGTATAAGAAAAATCAGATTAAGAGAGGCAAAATGTGAAATAAAATGGAAAAGGGAAAGTTTAGGATGATGTTACCAAGTGATGACCAATTGTAATGAAGATGAGGGTCAGATAACTGACTGGGGCTCCGCTTTAGACATGATTGGTCGGTGAGTTTTGAATTTCCAGGCCTGATTCTCGCCGGTTTGCATTTTGGTCGAATATGGTTCGATCGGTCGACCGGAAATGAGTTCTATGAACCACAGAACAAACCGTTAAGAATTTCATGTACCATATTGAAATTTTACCGTCCAAGTTGATGTTTTAGAGCTCCTGGTGAAGTTTGAGGTCAAACGAACGAGTGGTTTCGGAGATTCTTCATTTGGTGGTCCATTCGGTCGATCGGATGGTATTGCTGTAGACCACAGCTCAAATGGTGAAGAATTCTCTGACCTATCTTTATATTCCATCGACCAACCTCATATTTTATGGTCACTGGTGAAGTTGGAGGCCATTTGAACTAGCGGTTTGAGAGATCCTTCACAAGGTGGTCAAACCGGCTCCGGGAGCTTCATCCTTTGCCCGTTTGATCTTTGCTTGGTCGTCTTCTGATTTTCTTCTGGAAAAGTGTTAATGAGGCTCCAAAAATTCATTTCCAGCCGGTGGTTGTGCCTGTGCCATGATTTGGTTTTGTCGGCTATTGTTGTGCACTGCTATCGACCGGAGGGGGCCTCCTCGCATATCTCCTGAACCGTCGACATTTTACTGTCCTATCTTTTGGATTTTCCAACCAATATGGTGTTGTCTGGCCGCCTGGGAAGTATGGTGGACTTCGGTCACACGGATTGTGAGATAGGCAATGAATGTCCTCCTTGCACTGGTTTGGCCGATAGATGTGACCGGATGAGATATCTCTGAATCTATACGGTCGAATTGTGATTTGTTTCGACTGAAGTGATTCTTTGATCCTCCTTTATCATTCCAGAGTGTGCCCGCCATGTTCTTTGTTCCTTTGTTTGGTTCTCCTTTGAAACCGCCTGTAAACCGCCATGTGGTTTGTGGTTTTGGTTGGTTTCAGCAACTCTCCTTGATATCCCTCCTGTCAAATAGTTAAGTCCTTGCAAAACACTTGAAATCACTGTTAAGTCCGGTCTTAGACTGAGATCCCCAAGTAGCCGACTTGTAGTTCTCAATCTAAGATGATAAATTTGTAAACCATAAAAACATGTTGGGTCTTGGCTAGAGATCCCACAGTTCTGACATAGTTTATCATTAGTGAAATCAATGCATAATTGGAGTTTCACAAGTTAAGATTCATTCTCATTCATTAACCATCAATATTAAGCAATTTAAACCTTTAAATGTAACTAATGAAGTTCAAGGTTCAAATGCTTATCAAGTGAGGATCAAAAATGGTTTATAATGAATGCATGAGGAGAATTTACTTACCTTGATTGGAGATTTCGTCTTCTACAAGGGTGGGAACAAAGGGTGGGAACAAAGGGTGGGAACAAAGGGTGGGTCACTTTCTTGTTTTGGTCTCCTTTTGGTTCTTCATCCTAAAACCATCTTTTTTTTGTATTTTGATGCAATTTTAAAAAATCCTGAAAAATAAAACTAAGTAGTTATGCATGCAATAATGATATGAAAATTTAAAATGAAAATAAAAACCATGTGGGTTGCCTCCCACAAAGTGCTTTGTTTTAAGTCATTTAGCTTGACTCCTTTTTTCTTTTTAGGTGCGGGGAAGATCAACTAAAGGGTTTGGGATCCCTTTAGCTTCTCCATTATCTGGTTCAGGGAGCTCATGTGGTTGTTTGGGCTCTCCATAATGATCTCCCATGCCATCCTTGAAGACAAATGAACTCGGGAAAAGTTTTAAGGTGTACTCGAGTTTCTCCTTTGCATACGCTTAGAAACCGCTATGGACTCCATTGTTTCTTGTGGTTTTGAAACCATTGTAATCCTTCTTTTGACAACTTTATTTGTGCGTCCACAGCAAGTGGTCTTTACATCTTTCATGTCAAACATTGAAGCTCTTGCAAAAACACTAGAAATCACTTGTCAAAGCATTCTTAAATCGAGATCCTCAAGTAGTCAACTTGAAGTTCTTTATCTAAGATAAAATAGTATAAACTATAAAAACATTGTGGACCTTGACTAAAGATCCCAAAGTTCTAGAAATAGTTTAATCTTAAGTGAAATCAATGCAGAAAATGAGTAAGACATAGAAATCAATATTCATTCATTCAAAGACCACCAATTTTAAGCAATTTAAACCACCAAATATAATCAATTAAGTGTATGGTTCAAATGCTTATAAAAGGGAAGGATAGTATTGATTGAATGATATAGAAGGAAGTACTTACCTTGGATGGCGGAATCAAGGTATTCATGTTTTGGTCATGCCTAAGCTTAGGCTTCAAGATCCGGGGCATGACCATAAAACCTTTGATGCTTTAGTGATGAATCTCCTAGCTCTTGATGAATACAGCCATGATCTCATCTTGTAGAGAGACTCCCACAAGTACTCATTAAGATCATACCTTAGAAACTCCAACTTTGATCCAAGATCTCGGTTAGATTGTCTTTGGCTTTCCATGAACTCTTCTAGCATAGCTTCGAGATTGGTACCTCTAGGCTCATTAGGGACGTAGTCATGGTATTGATGAGGGTCCAGGCGTGAGTAGTGATTCATCTGTAGGTACTTATCAAACACAAAAACACTAAAATAAAAATTTAGAAAGCATGAAAATAAAAGATCTAGTCTTAGCTTTTATCAAGAAAACTCGAAGGTACAAAGCAATCGCCGACAACGGCGCCAAAAAACTTGATGTGTGTGGGATATGCAAGTAATAAATAACCCTAAAACAAACCGTGAGTTGCAAGTTCACAACAGACAATTGTAGTATTTAAGGGTCGAACCACTGAGGATTGCGGAATGTACACTTCAAGATCATGAGATGCAAACTAAGCTAGATCGACAATATGAAAAAGGGGTTTTGTGTTTTTTGGTTTTTGTAAAACATAAAGATATTAACAATGCAAAACATAAAGCAAAAGATAAATATTGTTGAAAGGAAACATTCGCAAAGGCATGTGCCAAATCGATTGAAAAGATTGTTAAATCCGATTCATGAACTCAAAACACTAATGAAGGATTTTCCCACTTTCGTGGCTCCAATCCCCTATGTCTCTTAAACCAATGGGCTCAGCTTTCGCATGGTCATTGTAGAGTGAGACATGCATTACGGTTAGTTAATGATTGTTCACAAAACTCCTTAGGTCTACTTTCATAGCCTAAAACGATTTGCCCATCAAATATTAGATCCGGAGATATAACAAGCTTTTGGAGAGTATATCAACCTTAGATCAAGTCGCTAGTTGATCATCTCTAGCAACAAGCATTAGGTTTAAATAAAGATGGAGAACCACAAGGTCTCCCCTTTATTTAACAACCGAATAGCGAAGGTAATTATGTCATGTCCTCATTGAAGAATCCATAATTCAACAATAGATCTAAGAGATAGAAGGAGTCTCATGATTCCACTGAAAAGAGGCGGAGTGATAGAGATCAAACCGTGGCTCCTTCATGGAGAGAAACCTCTACTCATAGATGTATGCAAAACTTAAAGAAACATGTAAATATTTACAATGGGAAGAAAAGAAAAGGGAAGAGAGGAGACCACCTAAGTGGCTCCGAAATTTATTAAGAGATTCAAGGAATTGTAGGATGATTGATACAAGAGGCTAAAAGCAAGTATATATAGGTGAGGAGGAGTCTAGGTCGGCTGAGTTAAGGCGCGGACAAGAAGAGGAAAGTTTCCTTTTCTTCTTCTCCTTTGAGCTTGCTCACCAAGTCTTGAGAGAGTCGAGGCCGCCGCCTCCAAATTGCGTGTAAGGATGTGGGCTTGAGTCCTGATGAAGTTTAGGCTTGGCTCGAAGTGGTCCCGGTCCATTTCACTCATCCAATCTCCATGGGCTTCCTTTACTCATTAAAATAACATGTCTTGGGAGAAAACAAGTCTAGACTGGCTATGACCTCCAAATGGCCCAATTTCACTTCGCCGCGATGCATGACTCAATTATCTATCTTTCCATATCAAGATCATGGGATTTGGACGTCGGGAAGACCCTTTACCGCGGCCATCTCTCTGGTGCTCCGGTTCTGTCCGATTGCGGAATTTGGACTTTTGGAGTTTTATTGAAGCTCTTGACTTGGAAACTTGTATGGATCATTGTTTGAAGTTCTTTTGCTCCATTTTGCCTCATTTTTGCCATTTTGACCTGTTGGTACCTCAAAACCACAATATACAAGAAAACTACCTCTTGGACACAAAAAACCTTATTATTTATGTTATAAAAGAGATTAAAAACCATAGTAAAAACATGTAAAATATGGATATATCAGCTTGCCACCGCTTATACTGAGGCCACGGCACCCAGATAAGCCTGCTAAAGAACTACCGTGTCCACAAAAGAAAGATGCAAGAGACGCACCCGTCTCTCTCAAGAGATCCACCAGTCCCTTGATACTCACTTTGTGACTCGTCAGCCACTAGTAAGCAGCACCCTTATACCGAGTACCACACTCTTATAAGTCTGCAAGCACTTCCCCTGAGGTAGCTACCCCCAGGTAAGGCAGCCGGAGATCCCAAATCTCCCCACTTATACTGGGGTCGCTAACCCCAGATAAGTCTGCAAACACAAGTCCGCCTATAACATAACCGACTAAAACTGTCTCACGACCCAAACTGGTCAACACAACCCGTAACATCCGAAACACAAATTTATAAGGAAAACTCCCTCTTATAAATCTCCAACAATGTACATCGTACCACAGACTAAAATACATAAACCACAGCAACAATATAGCCCCATGCTAAACAACTGGAACCACAAAGATGAGAAGCTCACTCTACGACCTTCTAGTCGAACCACCTTCTGAACTTCAGCTCTATCTTTGCCTCAGGCTGCCCAAACTCATCCTCTGTACCGCTACAGTCCAACAAGATCTGACAACGGCACTCTCATGTTCCGTAGAACCTTGACTCTCCTCTCGAGAATCCTCACAAAACCGCCAGAACTCCCTAATCAGGCCTAAGATCCTCTGAAGGATGGAAGCACTCTCTCTCAACCTCAAAACACGGAACACCTTGTGAAACATCCTCATAAACATAGGTAACTCAAGCCGATATGCCACTGGTCCAACTCGCTCCACCACTGGAACGGACCCATAAACCGCGCACTCAGCTTGTTCTCTGCTATGGGTCTGTTAGGACCCCTCAACATAGCCATCTCGAGATATACTCTAACTCCAACCTGAAACTCGAGTTCCGCCTGCGCCTAACAGCGTAACTCTTCTGCCTATCCTGAGCTTTCTTCTTGTTCAACCTCAAACACGGACCTTCTCCATCATTTTCCTGAACAAAAGTAACTCCATAAATGCTGCGCTCCCCCAATTGGGTTCAGCATAAAGGCGTCCTACATGGCCTCCCATACAATGCCTCACACAGAGCCATACCAAAACTTGCCTGATAACTATTGTTGTGGCAACTCTGGTTGACACAGATGACCAGTCCAATGGTCGCTCCAATCCCACACACACATCCTCAACAAAACTTCCAAGGTCTGGATAGTCCTCTCTGACCACCCCTTTGCACGTGGATGATACAGTGTACCCATGTGCACCTTAGTGTCCATCTCTGTGTGAAACGCCCTCCACACTCTGAGGCGAATCTCGGATCATGACCCGACACGATACTGACTGGCATACCATGCAGCCTCACAATCTCTCACACATTTTCCTAGCCAAAACAGCAACTCCATCTGTCTTCTTAATGACCAGAAAATGTTGACTTGGTCAACTGACCCACAACCACCCAAAACATCACATGTCCGTGAGATAGATAATTCCACCATGCATCCGTCATGATCCTAGCCCACTTTCACTCTGAAATGGATAAACTCTGCAGGAGACCACTCGAAGAGCGATGTTCTGACTTGACCAACGAACACGAGTTGCACCACGCAACCCAAAACGGCTACAACTCTCTTTAACCCGACCCAGTGATAACATCGCTTGAGATCGCGATACATCTTGGTCGCTCTTCCATGAATCGAGGACTTGCTCGCACGAGCCTCTCTCAAAAACCTCCTGTCTCGACTCCTCAACCTCGGGTATACAAGCCCGACCACGGGCCATAAACGCCCTTTCGATGAGACCGAAAACTCGGAGCCAACTGCTCGCGATTGCATCAAAATAAACTACGCTCACTCCGCTGAGCCATCCTGATTCTACTGAGTATATCCGCCTGATCCACTGTCTCTACACGCAAAGGCTCCTCCCAAGTTGCACAAAAACACAAAGTACTAAAACCCGCCTACCATGGCATCATCATCCTGCTCTTTAGCTGAAACAACTCTCCGTCAACTCAACGCGACTGCCACCTAATCAACCTCGTCGGAAGATAGACAGTATCCAGATCATAAATTATCGGAAGCTCGACACACAACCCAAACCAACTCCTGCAACAACTATGTACACTATGAAAGGCTTCCCCGGCTCGGGTAATGCCAATACTGGTGTACTGAACAACAACTCTTTAAGCTTCCCAAAGCTCTCTTACACTCTGACGACCATACAAACGGCACATCCATGCCCGTCAACCTCGTCATCGACTGCGACACACTCGCAAAACCCTTAACGGACTCCTGTAGTATTCTGCTACACCCTGAAACACAACTGTCAATTGCCAGAAACCGTACTTGCTCCACTTAGCATACAGTTCCTGCTCTTGTAGTTTCTCCAGAAACAAACTCTAATGAGCCACGTGCTCCTCGGAACCCCTCGAGCTCCTGAACAACACGGATATCCTCGATATCCTCGGAACTCTTCGATAAACACCTCAACACTGGACTCCGAAAACGATCGTCGCCAAAAGCCTCGCAACTTGCTCTAACATTTGCTCACCCTGCATAGCCGAGACACAAAACTCCCGGAAGTCAGTCTCAACCCCTGAAACACCAACCTCCTTGCATCCCGCTCAGACAACACTCTGTCTCTAAAGCAATTCAGATGAACTCGGTAAAACTCCAACCAGTTCATCACCAAAATAACGTCATATAGTCCCACCGAACTGATGACCAACACTGCTGGCATCGACTGCCCGCACTCCGAACATCAACTATTCTAACACGGCCGTATGTAGCCCAAAATCCTCCACCCGGTACCTTGACCAAACACGAACGCTCACCAGCGCTGCTCCGGACGCCACTACACTTGGCACGCTCTGGAATGATGAATGATGAAGCATTTAAATGCTCTCGAGTCAAACAACCCTGAGACTCAACACCGCCCACTAACCATTACAAGTGTTTCGAACCCTAACACTCTATCACATATAAAATAAAAGAAACAGACGACCACCACAATTCTACACTAAGAATTTACGAAGTCTGAATCAAGAATTTTACCTGTGATCTGCCCGGACTGACTAGTTTGACCAACTTCTGTCTAAGGAACCTCACTCGGCGCCGCCCCACTATGACCCAACGGCTGCACCGGTGCGATCTGAGACTCTGGTTGAGCCACTATTGGCTGAAACTCCACTGCCGCCAATGGCTGTAACTTGGGACACTTCTGTCTGATATGCCCCTGCTCGCCGCAACGAAAACACACCCTAACACTTGAATCTGTCTCCCTCCCGGGACAGCTCGCCACACGATGCTCCGTGCTCCCACAATCAAAACAACTGCCGCGAACTCTCTGGCTACCTCCAGAAACCTCGTCCAATCTCCTCTTCTGGCCTTGCGCAGGCTTACCGCCCTTGCTAGAACCAAAACCTCTACTCTGCTCTGACTGATGTCGCTGCTGCTGCTGCGGATGACTCCTCTGAACAAACGGAGCAACCACAGACGGAACCACCACCGGATCAACCTGCTCATGCTGATCCTCCTCAATCGAAACTGTAAGCCTCACTAGCTCTGCCCACGAGAAACGCGAAGCAAACCTCTGCATCTATCCCCTCATCTCTAGATAAGGCGGACTCTCACCAACTACAGCTTCCTGCTGCCCAACAACTGCAGCACCATGCTGCCCAACAACTGCAGAACCATGCTCCCCAAAAACTGCAGCATCCTGCTGCGCCCCGTCTACTGGAGGTGCACCCGAAGCCTGCTTTGGAACCGCTGGCGGAAAATGTGCCAACAGCTGCGTCAGCAACCCCACAACCTGGTCACCATGACCCTGAGTTAGAGCCGCGCCCCCACCTAGGACCGCCCCAACTCCCGCGCCACTACCGACGCCCAAACCGGCCTCACTCGCCAAAGAAACTGACTGGGTCACTGACGCAGTCGCCACACTAGGCGCTGCACTCTCTCCCGACTCCACCGGTAAACCACGACCCTGACTCCGGCCTCCACGGCCTGCCGCTCGGCCACCACGGCCAACTGCTCCGCCCACACGGGCACTAACTCTACCGCGCCCCCCTGCACCACGACCTCTAGCACCTGCGTCCATTTCACTGCACTTCCAAAGAACAGGAAATGAGCCAACTAGAAAACCAACCACAAAACTCCACACAACACAAAACACAAAACACTACTCACCGCAGAATCACTGAAGGCCGAGAGGATGATACTAGACTACTAGCTGACTAAGCACAATAATCAATTAAACACATAGTCCAGTTCACCCAATACTAACAGTCCTAAAACCGTATTCGCTCTGATACCAAAATGAAACAACCAGTCTCTTTTTTTTTTTTTATCAAGTGCGGAAATTCTTAATAAAATAACCTCCAATAAATAACATTAATTAATTAATTCAAACAACCAAATTCAATTCCATAATATAATAAGAAACTAGCAACCTAAACACCAGGTTCGCAATAATTAAACAAAACAATGAAACAATCCTATCACCCTCTCTCTGGCCCGATTCCGCGATCACACTTTCTTTTTACCTTCATCACATTAGGGAAAAAGAGATGCATAAGTATTTCATAAATACTTAGTGAGGCAATCACCCCGCCTACAGGCCAATTACGCAATTTAAAACACATTTAAATAATATTAATAATTACCACAATTATTAAATTCACTTCTTTTAATTTTTAAAAAAATTTCCTCAATTAAATAATAATTTTTAACCCTTAAAATGATTTCCACAATTATTAAATAATTTCCACAATTATTATAATAATTTTCAACACATAAAATAATTTCCACAATTATTATAAACCACTTTAATTAATTAATTAACCACTAATTAATTAATTCCGGAATTAAACCACTTAATTCCAATTAAACCGATTAAACCAGATTTAACCATTAATTAATTCAATTTAATCAATTCGCCAGAAAACCGGATTAAACCGGACCAGTGTCGATCGACACAGCTTGTGTCGCTCGACACCCGGCCCGATTGGTGTCGAGCGACACCGGCTTGGTGTCGATCGACACCGATCCAGGAGATCGATGCCCAAATCGATTTCTAACACAATAACACCCAAAACACGAAATTGTCACAATCCAATCGATCAAAAGCACTAATAACACATAAACCACCACGAACAACACATAAACTCATCAGATAAACAATTCACTTTCGCAATTTCCACTATTTGTGAGCCTACGGTCATGCACTCACCTCGACAATCAGATTGAACAAAAGGGAAAAGGAGAGAACGATGAAAAGTGCCCGATGAACAGTGCCGATGAACAGTGTTTCCGGCTTTTCCCAAAAATCGCCTATTTTCTCTCTGGAAACTCCAACCTCGAAAATTGTATCAAAAACAGGCGGCTGCACTCTTTTAAACTTGTTTTTAGGGTTTCCTTCCCTTAACAGGACTAAACCGATAACTTAAATCGAACCAGCTCGATTTTGCCTTAACCGGTGTCGACCGACACCACCTGCCGAACCGCCAGAACCGCACAAAATCCAATTAAACCGTAATCAATTCTCGATAACCAGTCGGTGTCGCCTGACACCACTTCCAAAACAACACTTTCGGTTTATGGATGTTACAAGAAGTGAGGATGGCCAAACAAAAAATAGTAGATAATAAAGAGAAAAATGTAACAACACCATAACATATTCGGAAAACACGCAAAAAAAAAAAAAAAAAAAAAAGGGGACATGCAACAAAACTACATAACAGAAGAAAATTAAACAACATCACTCTCGTTCTTCCTCATATCCTCGTCTCACCAACGACGACCAAAGTACCTACATATGAAGATACGATTTTATTCACCAGTCAGTTTTTAATTTATATCAACAAAATACAATATTAATTCCTTATACGTCAATGAACTCTTCCACGTCTCTATCATGAGGATTGAAATGGAAATCAGAACACGATCTGGCAGACGATACCACGATTGAACCATTACGACCTCGATAATCTATTCTCCAGAACCGAAGAACACAAAAAATAATCTCGTTTTTTATCTCTTGGTACTATTCATAAAATTTCTTCGCTAAATCTCCACTCGCAATGCACTGTATAACCGCCTCTCTCTTGACATCGCAATCAATTTTACTATCAAACTTAACTCTACAAATATGCTACAAATAAACAATTTCATAATCAATAATTACTTAAACTTACTTTGAATCGATAAGTTCAAATCGTAGTTCAGAAAGACTATATCTGTAAGACTCGGTGTTCCATTCCTCAACTTCCCCAACTTTATACACACAGCCAATAATATCTATATTAAATTTTCAAATTGTTACATATCACCCGCAATATCACTTAAAGAGCCAAAGAGGTTAAACAACAAAAACATATGAAGACGAATAAATTAGTTTTTCCTGATACACTCAACATACCTATTAGATATCGGCTGTCGATACCTCTAGTAAAGATATCATAAAATCGTGTTGGGCGGAGAAGTAGACCATATGTGTTCGGTTCGAGTGGTTCAACGATGGTAAGTTTAAGCAACTCGATCCTGTATTTATTGTCATTTATTCGTACGTATCTTAATTCCTCCACGACTTTGAATCCCCACAAGACTATCCACTACCCTTCTTCCAGTTTATTTTGAAATAATTCAATCTCACCAGACATCATCGTTGCAGGTATTTGAACTCCCTACATGTTTAATAATGTTATGTAATCGATATACATTAGTAAACTACTATCACAAATTTTAGATTACATGAACAAATAAATTTACGTTTTCATCGCTAAGTATCATCTCCAGCGTCGTCCCAAAACCCCATAGTTGATACCACAGGAGAACGTTTTTGACACCGATTTTCCAACCAAGAGTGAATGGATCTAAATCGTAAATCTCATGGAAAGTTGCCATTTTATTATTATCTATGTTTAAAGTGATAAGTGATTTTGAATCGCAAAGGGAATACATCTACTATATATACTACTTCCATAAATTATTATTTATATTCATATTTTCCTTTATTATCATATACATATAACCAATACACAATTCACATAATATCAAGAAAATATTTAACTACTACATTAAACCCGTCAAACACACCGTTTATGGAACATAACATCGGGCTTTCACTACTCTATGCAAATTCGGGATTTCACGACCCTATGCATTTACAATATATTATGATAGATTAAAATTTGGTAAAATATATGTTCTAGAAGATACATCTAACTCCTCTATTCAAGTTCTCGTCATGATCTTAATTATCTTTGCATCAACAATCGTCATAACAGTAACTTGTATGTTATAAACGTGAGTTTTAGAGAAATATATAAAATGTTTCTTGCATGCAATATTTTTTTCCACCCTCGTGACTGTATGCAAACAGTTCAAATATAAAATTTCGAGACATGTCGAAAAAGAGAGGGTGCATTATACTGAATCATACTACTGTTACACGCTATTGAATCATACTATTCTCTCACAAAACAAATACTGTTATTTTTATTGTTTAACCATACAGAAAAAGCTGTCTATGTATCTTATCTCGTGAATGTATACTCATCTCCTACACAATTCTATTATCATGCAAAATACCGATGCAAATGAATGATCGATATAAATTGATAATGACATTTGAGACAATCAGTGAAGCTTAATAACCAACTTTATACATTGTTCTCATATACAACATTCTAATAAGAGAACCTGTGAATCATTTTCAACAGAACAAAACACAGCCACAATAAACTAAACAATATAAAGGCCTTTTTTAATATTGCGTATAACTCAAAATCAAAAATACAACGGGTTTTATCATTACATAATGAAGCTATAAAAACACCAAAGAGAAAAATTAAAAAAAAACAAATCACATAGCCAATACGACGTATATATAACAACATAAATCATGCATATTTCACCCTTCTCGACGAATCCCTCTGTGGTCTCTTCCTTCCCAACCTACTTCAAAACACATTATTTATTTCTGACAGCGATATTCAACAACGTAATACCTTAAACACCAAACAAACCACATATGAATCTCGAGTTGAAATCATCAACTGTTGGATCCGAGTGATTCAACATCACGCGTGTAGGTGAAGTCTCACATATAGTTGTCTTACCTAATTGAGCAATTATGGATATCGATTAGCAAGATTCTTGAGAGTACACACGTAACAAAAAATACACAATAATTCACAAACAATAACATCACCGCGAACATTGTTTCAATAACACCTTGATAAAAATCAACAACACCCCACCGGATTACGCAAACAATAACATCACTGCGAACATCGTTTCAATCATTATAAAATCTTGCAACAATGGACCCCGATAACTCACACTCAAGAGTTACACCACTGTTTGCGAAAAAAAATAAATAAATAAATTAAATAAAAAACAAACTAAGATTAAAAAAAAAAAAACGTGTTAATGCATGCATACAGACAATTGGTGATGAATCATTGATACCATCGAAAGAACAAACCTGGTATCACGAATGTCGAACATTATGCTCTGATCATAATCACAACCTGCTTTACCATGAATGTCTAAACACGTAAGTGGAACAAATCTCCCAACGCCCACAATCTCACCTATAAGATCTGAACCAAAAGACAATAATCAGTGTTATAAATTATTCTGGCCAATACACAATAATATCTTAAAAGATAATTTGCATATTAACCCACCGACTAAATAATCATCGTCATGAGTACGATCAAGCACACTCTGAAAATCTACGAAGTCGTAAAAACAACGCGTGCATACAGTACTACTATCCGTAATGGAGGTAGTTGCATCCAAACATACAGTGTAAGAATGGGTAGTAGCTCGACATGATCCAATCTGAGGCTTCATTTTCAAATTTTTCATAGTCAACCACAGACCTAGAGACATCGAATCCAAAAAAGAAAGAGACAAATCCTGGCAAACGGAAGCCTGGATCTTTACACCCTGTTTAAAACAACAAACATGTCATAACACTTAGAAACATAAAATTAAAACACATACAAAACGTGCTCATGCCTGTCGAAAAAAGCTTACATATTCATTCACAAGAATTAACTGCATAGTCTGCTTTCCCGTGAACTCATTCTGTTTCCAATCCGTAAGAACTTTCACAAAGATAGAAGCACCTACATCCTCCAGACATAATACCGAGAGAGGGATAGTCTCTTTCGAGACCTCATCTCCCACGTCGGAGACAGACTCACCATCACTTTGAGAATCCAAATCCAACGCTTCAGTATTTGAACCATCGCTATCGTCACTACCGTGATCACCAGTAGCAGCATCACTCGCATAATCGATGCTCCCACATTCAGTCTCACAATCTGACTCATTGGGATCATACTCCGACGCGGAAGAAGGAGAAGCGGATATAAAAGACAAATCAGAGTCATGATCACTAATATTGTCATCACTCAGCAAGTCAGCATCAGAACTATCCTTATCATCAGCTAAAATATCGACACCAACACCAACACCACGTGAACAACGATAACCTACATCATACAAAATAATAAATACCAAATCGTAACAGGTCGAACACATAAACATACCTGCTAGCTAACAATGTAATGCAATTTTATGCATCGTAACAGGTCCAACCCGCAGCCTATGCACGTCCCTCAAGTAACCTTATCCACCCCGAGACACCAGCAAATGCAAAAGGATGATCAAGAAGGTGAACTCAAGTCCTATATCTATGAATTCATACATGAGCAAAGGTGATAGTAGGCTTTTACACTACTTATGCAATCCCCTATTGTACTATCATGTCGATGTAGGACTTAGGGTTTATCAATCCAAAGTGGGAGGAGAATGAAACAGCTTAGGATTATGCAATAGTGGACACAAGTCAAGACAGATGGTTGTTTGGTGTTGAAACGAAACTATCTATCTAAATGAAATGCAATGGGAATGAAAGCGGAAAAGTAAAATGATAAACTAAATCAAGCTCGATCGAGTTAAGCTAACCATGAGAAAGGTAGCTCGATCGAGTCAGAATAGTTTGACACAAGGAGAAACTGATGCAGCTCGATCGAGTTAAGATACGAGTTTGCACTAAACTGACTCGATGGAGTCAGAGTAAAACAAGACTAAAGCAGAACGAAAACGTAAGTAAAGACTGGTATGATAGACAAAGGCTCAGGGACGGATTTGATAATCATAGAGAATCTAATGCTAATCAGCTATGCTTTCTAAAACGACACGAACACGTGCTTATCCCTTCGGCCATGGAATCCCGAGGTCGGTTATCCCACTTCTCAGTGGCGTTACAAACCGCCTCTCTGGTTCAATCCCGCTAACTCGATCGAGTTGGAGCGTGTGTCATGAACCAGATATATAAAGAACCGGCCCATGTAATGCCCTAGAAGCCCCTCTGTGCAACCACTCTCGTGGGACAAAGGCATAAAGTTAATCCTCTGTTTTGCCTTGATCCGACGCTCAACCAAGCGGGTCAGGCCAGGAGCGTCTAGGATCGATCCACCATGGTCAGTGGCTGGATCGCATAGGGCATAGCTAAACAGAGAGGGATAATAGATGAAAACCTAAAGCATCAGAGATTAACCATAATCGATTTCCTAATCTAATCCATCCCTAAGCCTAAGGGCGAAATTACTCAAGATCCATAACAGAATTCGAAATCATGTCTAAATAAACTAAAACCAACATAATATGAAAGACAGAAAGGAGATTAACAACTTTTATTAAAAAAGCAATTGCAAAATGTGAATAACAAAGTCTGGAATCATAAATTGAAAACAGGAAGTTTCTGGAACAAAAACTAAGAACAGAAAGCAAAAAAAACGAAAAAGATAAGATAGGGGGGCGGATGAGGTCAGCAGCCCTTTTATAGGCAAGCTACTAGGGCTTCCATCATGGGAGTAACCGCCTTAGTCCAACTCGATCGAGTTGGTTGATCGAGTTGGCTTATCGTCTGGCTCGATCGAGTTGCCTGGTTGGATGGTTTGGCCTAGCTCGGTCGAGGTGCTCGTTCAAGGTTGTATCCTTCTCTGCTCGATCGAGTTGCTTGATCGAGTTGGAGTTTGCCTTAGCTCGATCGAGTTGGATGGTGAAGGCAGATTGCTTTTTCTTCCAATGCATCGACTTTGCTCCAAAACACCTGAGAAGGACACCAAACATGCAAATGTATGCAATGCACTTCCTAAGACAACTAATTATGCAAACTAAGAGGAAAGTGCAAAGAAATGCTACTAAGGATGGATGAAACTATGCAAAAGTGGTATAAACATGATGCTAAATGAGTATGAAATATGAATGCATCAACACCCCCAAACTTATCCTTTGCTTGCCCTCAAGCAAACAAACAGAACAAGAAGGAGATGAAGGTTGAAAATAGCTGAAATAGCCAAAACACGCCAACAAAAACGGTTTGATCAATGTTCAGGTGCAAGACTCTAGAGTGCATCATGGTGAGAGTTACTTCTAAAAATCCTAGCCATGCTTAACAAGATCAATCAAACTTCACAGTCAATCAAACCATTCAATCATATTAGCACATCCCTTTAACATTCATTAAACAGAACAGTGAACCAATCTTATGCAAATCTAAACAACTTATTTGGCTTAGGGTGATGGTTAAGAGATAAAGATGGTCCCTTCAATGCAATAAACAGTTTATAAACAGGGATCTCTCAAGAAAATGAACAAGCTTCAGCAAAAGGTTAAAAGTTAGAACCAAGGATGATACAAGAGCAGAAATTCCTTCTACCCAGACACCACACTCGATCGAGTCTAAACCGTAACCCAGAAACTAGAACCAACTCCTATCTACCCTTTAGGCATTGCCTTTAGACACAGAGGAGTGCTTGAACTCTTTTTTTTTTTTTCTTTCTTTTTCTTTGTACTTAGCCAAGGGAGAGGTTTTTCTAATCATACTTCTAGTGGTTTGGGAATCTTATACTTAGGGAACTTTTCTTTTCTTTTCAAACACTTGAGGCTTATGCCTTCTTTTCCTAAACACTAAGAACCCTTTTCTTTTTCTTTAAAAATTTTCCAAACCTTTACTAGACTTTCATGAAACACAAACCTACTCCCTGGTCTTAACCACAACTCTTTTTC
Organism: Erythrophleum ivorense; assembly: GCA_026724425.1. NCBI lineage: Eukaryota > Viridiplantae > Streptophyta > Magnoliopsida > Fabales > Fabaceae > Erythrophleum > Erythrophleum ivorense. Next base: position 6,500,823 of record JAIUCV010000066.1, on the reverse strand, counting down.
TTTTCTTTTCCCAAATCCCAGAATGATAAACAGACTCGCCCAAGCCCAGATGAAACACCCCCAAACTTAGTCTAAGCTAATCCTAAGGATGGACCAGAATCTACACAGAAACCCCTGCTCTTGTCGGTTTAAACTCAACACCATTTGCCAAGCATATTCGAAATAAGAACTCACAATCACACAAGAACAGCAAAGGGTTTGAAAGAAAGGCTAAGGTAAGGGTAGGGTTTGCTACTTGGACAAACAAGAGTGGATAAAATGGGAAAAGAATGTCCAAGTATGTATGAATATCCGTGAGTTGCTTATCAATGCATGAAATGGTAATTAAGAGTCAAGATTATGGTTCAATTATATAGGGAGGTGCATCAATTCACAGCAATGGCTTAAATGAGATGTGCATGTCATGATATGATCAGGTTAAACATGGTTCTGTCTTAACTCTTCAATCTCACCCTAATGCACAAAAGATTCAAGAACCAGGGCACAGATCAAAGCGCAAGAGATGGCATATTTACAAGGTCATATCAACAATGCAATGTGAATGCATACCTATATGATGTATATTAGACTCAATCTTAAGAATATGAATGCAACTATATGAATATTTTTGAGATTTTTCAAAAAATTTTCAATTTTTAGTGGTTTTCTATGCCTTAGATGTATGCAGACTCAAGAGATGAAAAATTGAAACTAAGAACAAAGAACACAATGTCAAATGGCTCTCAGACCCTCCCCCAAACTTAAATTACACAGTCCCCTGTGTAACAGAAGTCTAAGAGAAAGAATGAGAGCAAAAGAAAAGCAAAATAAAACATAATGCAGGCGGTATGTACAAAGGGGAGTCGAGTGTTTGGTACCTCAGTGATAGCCAAAAAGATCGGCCAGTATGTCATCCCTCATAGGTGTAGGGAGTCTGCCGTCTGGAGCACTGTATTCGACCATTGCGGCTCGACCGTACTCGCTGCTGAAGTCAACGTGGTGGGATGATCCTTCTCCTTTGCCTCGATCGAGTCCGGTGTCAAAGTTAGCTGGTGCTCGCTCGAGTTGCTCGGTGAAGTCTGGCGGAGCTCGATCGAGTTCACCCGTGAAGTCACTGTGGCGCGAGTTAGAGCTTCTCCGTTTCTTCTGTCTCTGCCGCTCTGCTTCTCTGGGTTCAAAGGAGGAGGATCGTGGTGGTTCTTGAGTGGATGGACGCCTGGCTGTGTGAATAAGTGAGCGGCTTCTACGAAAGGGTGGGGGAGGGTGTCTCCTTGTGGTGGAATGCCTCACCTTCCTATCAAGGCTCTTGATAGTCTTTGCCATGCTTCCCACTGTCTTCTTCAACTGATCCATTGTTTTGGCTTGCCACTTGTTCAGTTTCTGCAGGAGGCCTATGCGCTTATGAGCTGCTACCACAGCTGGGGCGCTTCCTCGACAAGGATACTCCTCAAAGTAGTATCTCTCTGGTTCACCCATTTGCTCATCTCCCGCTGTCTCGACTTCGACATCCTCTTCCATCGGTTCTGGTGGTGCTTGCCTTTGGCCCCTATGATAGAGTGCGTTTGTTGAAGGGTTGAAATCTACATTCCTCCCGTTCCTGAACCTGGTTTGCGATTGGTTGGGTAAGAGTATTTTGGCCACTCCTCCATCTGGATGATCAAACTTGTAGATATACTTCCCCTCTACCTCCTTATGCTCCAAAATCTTAGCTCTATTGAGGTAGTTGATGTCTAGCCACCCATGTGGCGCATAATCTGAATCATCTAGGGGCACATCACAAGCTATTAGAATAGGTGTGATAACTCCGCCCACAAATAGAGAAGCCGCCGACGTTCTGTTGCGGTACATGTAGACAGTGTCTTGGTAAGACATCAGCTGATCCAAGAAGGGGACTAAAAGTCCTGTGTCAGAAGTATCTCCCTTCATTATCTCTCCACCTCTTAATCGCTTGAGTATTGGCTTGAGACCCTTGTCCAAAAGCTGAAGCTCTCCTTCAGTAACATGCCCAGTCACGGTTCTGGCAAAGAATGTGCTAGCCAGCGCTTTGTGGACATAACGCAAAACAGGGCTCCTGATCTGGGCACTCTTTGATCTGGATGGAGTGTAGGTTCCCATGGCAACTGTTTTCCACAAAGCCTTCAACTCACTCTCCTCATATTCCACTGCTGTATCCATTCCGCTCCCAAACCCATAGAGATTGTCTAGCGCTTGGTAGCTCAGAGAATACTCTTTCCCGTTAACCCAGAAACTAATCCACCCCAAACCATTGTTCAATTCTTCCACCTCATTGTTATCATAATGGTGCAGCTGCAAAGTGGCTAGGAATTGGCAAGTCTCGTCCTTGTACCCCCCTGCATACATGCGCATGAACTGCTCAAGCCCCATGTTCTTGAAGACTAGCTCCACATCCTCACGGATTCCCAAAGCGTCCATAGCTTCTTTTTGCGGGAATCTTGTTCCCATGAAGATGTGATCCTTGAGGAGACTGTAAATGACCTCAGACCTAGACCGCTCTCCTTCATCTCGTTCCTGTTCAGCACACTCCTCATCAACATCATTCTGTCCTTCCTCTTCACCCTCTCCTTCTTGATCAATTGGATCCTCAACTGGCTTAACAGGCCGCTTGCCTCTTGCCTTCTCTGTTCTCCTCCTCTGTGTCTCACTAGCTTCAATCTGTTCCTCCTCAATGTCCATTGGTTCTTGCTCAGTTGGTTCAGCAATCCTCTCTGTCCTTATTGGCTGGCGTAGGCTCTTGCTCCTTCTCAGTGCATTGTCCCTGAAAACATGAAGTTTAAACAACATTAGCTCCGAAAAAAAACAGACTCGATCATGCGCAGCCGCTCACTCGATCGAGTTAAGGCGCGGCTGAGTTAACTCGGTCGGGTCAACTCGGGTCGAGTCAACTCAGATGTGTCAACTCGAGCGAGTTAAATTAAAACCGTGAACTCGAGCGAGTCAACTCAGCAAGCAATAGATCGAGCCTAAATTGAAGAACAACAAGAACCAGGGTGCGAAAATGGATAACTATCTTAGGTACAGCAACAAGTTACTTTCACTAAACCGTTTCTATAAGAGCAAGCAACCTAGATTCATCATTATTTCCAGGCCAAGAACATCAATAATATAAAAGAGAACATGTAGCAATTGAATTCAACAAATTCACAAAAGGAGAAGAGAAAATCGAACTGATACCTTGATTTTTGGCGGATTAAACCGGCTGTAGGCCTTGAAAACATGATTGAAGCTTGAAAATCAATAAAATGCAAGAGATTATGAAGTGAGAAGGGGCGATTTTTCATGGTTTCTTGAGAGAAGGAGGAGAGAAAAAATGAGAGAGAGAGATAGAGAGATATTTCGAGTGAAAATTTGTGGTGAGGGAGGAGAGCGGTGAACTCGATCGAGTTAAATAGGGGAAAGGAGATAAGATTTTTGTGGTGAAAAGGAGAAAGGGGAGACAAAAATAAAAGATTTTCTGCATGAGTGGGTCACCACACGACTTTATGATTTCGAAAATTCAAAAATCAAAAGGGAGGAATCATACCGTTAGACTCGATCGAGTCTAGCATGTACTTGGTCGAATTGATTTCTCCATGGTCCCACACTTGATCGAGTTCACATTCCGCACTATGCTTGGAATCTTTTTGCTCAAACCCTTTTCCTAGCTGGAAGAAGACGTGAAAAACTACAAATAACATTAGATTAGAAAAATTAAAAAGAGATATGTACAAGGATACGCATGGGAATTCCTCCCAAGTGAGCTTGTTTAAGGTCGCTAAGCTTGACCGTTCTTCCTTTGGACTAGTGGGGGTTGGAGTTATTGCTGTCGTTAAGGGTGATGGTCAGAACCTTAGAGAGAAGCTCTTGCAGCTTCATCGGGTCATTCTGGAGCTCGGGACTGATGATAGTTCTGGCACTCGAGAAGGGTTTAGACCTTCCCTTAAATTTTATCTTATACTCAAGTTTCCCTTCCTTGAGTTCCATCGGTAGCAGAATCACCGTAGACGGAGATGGGGTAGAGGGTATGGGTTTTGGTTCCTTGGTTCTTTTCTTTTTGCGCTTGCGGGCAGCATGAGAAACCATCCTCACCTCCTCCTGCTGAGCCCTTCCCAGTGGCTCAGTGAACAAAGCGAAAAGGCTTTCGCCATCAAAAACTCCTGGCTCATTCGCAAAAGGATCTGGAGGCGCTCGATTCAGCTCATTTCCGTACTCAATCAGATCAGAACTAATCACATTGGAGGGCAGCTCCGCAGTTGTGATAGTTCCACAGTACCTGGTAGAGAAAGTCTTAAGTGGATATGAGACGTCGCTGTCCACATTGTGAAGAATCACCAGCCGGTTGGGGAAATCGATGGAGGCTCCTGCTGTAGTGAGGAATGGGGTTCCAAGTATCAAAGGGACCTCCTTCTTATCTACCATATCCAGCACAGTGAGATCTGTTGGTATGGTGCAATTCCCAATTCTCAGTGGGTAATTAAAAATAAGACCGAGTGGAGACTTAAAGGAAGCATCCCCAAACATGATGGAAGAGCCAGGTCGCTTTATCAGATTCTCTGCTTTCAACCTCTGAACCATACCCAAGGAGATCAAGTTGATACTAGCTCCTGAGTCAACAAGAGCATCATCAATCTGCAAATGTGCAAGAGAGCACGGAAGTGTGAATTTCCCTTGATCCTGGAGTTTGGGAATAACTCGGGATGGATATGAGGTTGGTGGTTCAGATACGGGTGGGATATTCTTCCTGGGTTCGGGTGGATGCTGACTTGGTCGAGTCAGAAGACTATGGTGTGTTTGCTCGAGTGGATGCGGACTCGATCGAGTCAGAAGATCATTCGGAGTAGTGGGTTCGATCGAGGCGCGCTTTTTAACTTCCACGAGTGTAGTCTCGGATACAGCTGAACACTCAACATCACAACCGTAGAGGAGTTGTGTAATCTCCTGTATGGGTCGTTCGTTCTCAGCAGCTTGTTCTTCATCAATGTTGGAGTGGATTACATGGCAATGGTCCTTGGGATTTTGAATTGCTTTCCCTGGAAGCTGACCAGTATGTGTTGTAGAAGAGGAGGCACCTTTGTTCTCAATGATTGTCATCCTGGAGTTTAACGATTCAAGCTTGTTGTTGATATCAGCAAGTTTCTTGCTTGTGTCCATAACTCCAGTTGCCTGACCTTGTAACAGCTGCTGTAGCAAGGCTCTCATATCAGGTTCCTGGTCCGTCGGTACTTGACCCTGCTGTGGAGCAAATCCGGGTGGTGCTCCCTGCTGCTGTCTATGTTGATACCCGCCCTGTTGGCTCACAAACTGCCCTCGCGGAACGAACACTTTCTGCTGTTGCGGTTGGTTCTGCTGCTGCGTAGGCTGACTCTGCGGTGGCTGGGGAGGATAGACTTGGTCCTGAGGATTTGCGACATTCGTACTTCGGTAGGACAGATTCGGGTTGGCGTTGTACGTGTAATAGCCTTTGTTGTAGCCACCCTGGTTGTTCTGCACATAACTCACTTCCTCAACCAGCTGATCAATCTCCCCTTCCTGAACAGGAACAAATTCATCTTCAGAGATGAAATGAACATGCTTCATAGTGGACTGAGCCTGAAGTAGCTTATCCAACTTCTCATTCAAGCCCTTCACCTCCTTTTTCAACTTATCATCAGACTCGACAGAGCTGCGGTTCGTGCGGTCATACTCTTCGTTGTTGTTGCCATCCGAGCGAGCTATGTTCTCCACAAGCTGCCAGCCGTCCTCAACGTCTTGGTTCAGGAAGTCTCCGTTGCTCGCGGTATCGAGCATCTGTCTGTACCTCGGGAGGACATCTCTATACAGAGTGCTCAGCAGGGATTCATTACTAAAACCGTGGTGTGGGCACTGACTTGTGTAACATTTGAAACGTTCCCAAGCCTCAGAAAATGTCTCTCCATTCTTCTGATGGAACCCAGAGATCTCTGTGCGAAGCTTTGCGGTGCGTCCGGTGGAAAAGAACTTTGCAAGGAATGCCTTCTTGCATTCGTTCCAGGTGGTGATCGAGTTATGCGGCAAGTTTTTCTCCCACTGGCGGGCTTTCTCTCCAAGAGTAAGCGGGAACAAACGCAACTTGATGGCGTCTTCCGAGACGCCATTCACCTTGGTGAGATTACACAAACGGTCGAACTCGTCCAGGTGATCGATCGGATCCTCACAAGGCAATCCGTGGAACATCTTGTTCTGCACGAGGTTGATCATACCCAGCTTGATCTCAAAGTTATTTGTTCTGGACAGGTGGGGGTATGATCCCCTGTCTCTGAGTATGCGTGTTCGGAGCATCACCAGCTCCGATTGGTCTAACCGGCCTCGCTGGAGGGTTTTCCATGGTCTCGGCCTGTTGCCTCTGTTCTCTCAGAATTCGCTGTATTCGGTCGATGTTGTCCAAATAGTATATCAAATTACCACTGCCTCGTGATCGTGTTTGCATTCACCTGAAAAGGCAAAATCAAAAACCCAGAGAGCAAAATATTCAAGTGGGAACGGATAACGTGATCGGATTTGCGTGCACCTGAGAATTCAAAGACAAAAACCCAGATAGCAGAGAAGATATTCGAAAAGTAAACAAAGAACTTGAACTAGCGTACTACGGGAATCCTAAATGCATCAAACGAAATCCCAAATCGGCAACGGCGCCAAATTGATAGTAGGTTTTTACACTACTTATGCAATCCCCTATTGTACTATCATGTCGATGTAGGACTTAGGGTTTATCAATCCAAAGTGGGAGGAGAATGAAACAGCTTAGGATTATGCAATAGTGGACACAAGTCAAGACAGATGGTTGTTTGGTGTTGAAACGAAACTATCTATCTAAATGAAATGCAATAGGAATGAAAGCGGAAAAGTAAAATGATAAACTAAATCAAGCTCGATCGAGTTAAGCTAACCATGAGAAAGGTAGCTCGATCGAGTCAGAATAGTTTGACACAAGGAGAAACTGATGCAGCTCGATCGAGTTAAGATACGAGTTTGCACTAAACTGACTCGATGGAGTCAGAGTAAAACAAGACTAAAGCAGAACGAAAACGTAAGTAAAGACTGGTATGATAGACAAAGGCTCAGGGACGGATTTGATAATCATAGAGAATCTAATGCTAATCAGCTATGCTTTCTAAAACGACACGAACACGTGCTTATCCCTTCGGCCATGGAATCCCGAGGTCGGTTATCCCACTTCTCAGTGGCGTTACAAACCGCCTCTCTGGTTCAATCCCGCTAACTCGATCGAGTTGGAGCGTGTGTCATGAACCAGATATATAAAGAACCGGCCCATGTAATGCCCTAGAAGCCCCTCTGTGCAACCACTCTCGTGGGACAAAGGCATAAAGCTAATCCTCTGTTTTGCCTTGATCCGACGCTCAACCAAGCGGGTCAGGCCAGGAGCGTCTAGGATCGATCCACCATGGTCAGTGGCTGGATCGCATAGGGCATAGCTAAACAGAGAGGGATAATAGATGAAAACCTAAAGCATCAGAGATTAACCATAACCGATTTCCTAATCTAATCCATCCCTAAGCCTAAGGGCGAAATTACTCAAGATCCATAACAGAATTCGAAATCATGTCTAAATAAACTAAAACCAACATAATATGAAAGACAGAAAGGAGATTAACAACTTTTATTAAACAAGCAATTGCAAAATGTGAATAACAAAGTCTGGAATCATAAATTGAAAACAGGAAGTTTCTGGAACAAAAACTAAGAACAGAAACCAAAAAAAAACGAAAAAGATAAGATAGGGGGGCGGATGAGGTCAGCAGCCCTTTTATAGGCAAGCTACTAGGGCTTCCATCAGGGGAGTAACCGCCTTAGTCCAACTCGATCGAGTTGGTTGATCGAGTTGGCTTATCGTCTGGCTCGATCGAGTTGCCTGGTTGGATGGTTTGGCCTAGCTCGGTCGAGGTGCTCGTTCAAGGTTGTATCCTTCTCTGCTCGATCGAGTTGCTTGATCGAGTTGGAGTTTGCCTTAGCTCGATCGAGTTGGATGGTGAAGGCAGATTGCTTTTTCTTCCAATGCATCGACTTTGCTCCAAAACACCTGAGAAGGACACCAAACATGCAAATGTATGCAATGCACTTCCTAAGACAACTAATTATGCAAACTAAGAGGAAAGTGCAAAGAAATGCTACTAAGGATGGATGAAACTATGCAAAAGTGGTATAAACATGATGCTAAATGAGTATGAAATATGAATGCATCAACACCCCCAAACTTATCCTTTGCTTGCCCTCAAGCAAACAAACAGAACAAGAAGGAGATGAAGGTTGAAAATAGCTGAAATAGCCAAAACACGCCAACAAAAACGGTTTGATCAATGTTCAGGTGCAAGACTCTAGAGTGCATCATGGTGAGAGTTACTTCTAAAAATCCTACCCATGCTTAACAAGATCAATCAAACTTCACAGTCAATCAAACCATTCAATCATATTAGCACATCCCTTTAACATTCATTAAACAGAACAGTGAACCAATCTTATGCAAATCTAAACAACTCATTTGGCTTAGGGTGATGGTTAAGAGATAAAGATGGTCCCTTCAATGCAATAAACAGTTTATAAACAGGGATCTCTCAAGAAAATGAACAAGCTTCAGCAAAAGGTTAAAAGTTAGAACCAAGGATGATACAAGAGCAGAAATTCCTTCTACCCAGACACCACACTCGATCGAGTCTAAACCGTAACCCAGAAACTAGAACCAACTCCTATCTACCCTTTAGGCATTGCCTTTAGACACAGAGGAGTGCTTGAACTCTTTTTTTTTTTTTCTTTCTTTTTCTTTGTACTTAGCCAAGGGAGAGGTTTTTCTAATCATACTTCTAGTGGTTTGGGAATCTTATACTTAGGGAACTTTTCTTTTCTTTTCAAACACTTGAGGCTTATGCCTTCTTTTCCTAAACACTAAGAACCCTTTTCTTTTTCTTTAAAAATTTTCCAAACCTTTACTAGACTTTCATGAAACACAAACCTACTCCCTGGTCTTAACCACAACTCTTTTTCTTTTCTTTTCCCAAATCCCAGAATGATAAACAGACTCGCCCAAGCCCAGATGAAACACCCCCAAACTTAGTCTAAGCTAATCCTAAGGATGGACCAGAATCTACACAGAAACCCCTGCTCTTGTCGGTTTAAACTCAACACCATTTGCCAAGCATATTCGAAATAAGAACTCACAATCACACAAGAACATCAAAGGGTTTGAAAGAAAGGCTAAGGTAAGGGTAGGGTTTGCTACTTGGACAAACAAGAGTGGATAAAATGGGAAAAGAATGTCCAAGTATGTATGAATATCCGTGAGTTGCTTATCAATGCATGAAATGGTAATTAAGAGTCAAGATTATGGTTCAATTATATAGGGAGGTGCATCAATTCACAGCAATGGCTTAAATGAGATGTGCATGTCATGATATGATCAGGTTAAACATGGTTCTGTCTTAACTCTTCAATCTCACCCTAATGCACAAAAGATTCAAGAACCAGGGCACAGATCAAAGCGCAAGAGATGGCATATTTACAAGGTCATATCAACAATGCAATGTGAATGCATACCTATATGATGTATATTAGACTCAATCTTAAGAATATGAATGCAACTATATGAATATTTTTGAGATTTTTCGAAAATTTTTCAATTTTTAGTGGTTTTCTATGCCTTAGATGTATGCAGACTCAAGAGATGAAAAATTGAAACTAAGAACAAAGAACACAATGTCAAATGGCTCTCAGACCCTCCCCCAAACTTAAATTACACAGTCCCCTGTGTAACAGAAGTCTAAGAGAAAGAATGAGAGCAAAACAAAAGCAAAATAAAACATAATGCAGGCGGTATGTACAAAGGGGAGTCGAGTGTTTGGTACCTCAGTGATAGCCAAAAAGATCGGCCAGTATGTCATCCCTCATAGGTGTAGGGAGTCTGCCGTCTGGAGCACTGTATTCGACCATTGCGGCTCGACCGTACTCGCTGCTGAAGTCAACGTGGTGGGATGATCCTTCTCCTTTGCCTCGATCGAGTCCGGTGTCAAAGTCAGCTGGTGCTCGCTCGAGTTGCTCGGTGAAGTCTGGCTGAGCTCGATCGAGTTCACCCGTGAAGTCACTGTGGCGGGAGCTAGAGCTTCTCCGTTTCTTCTGTCTCTGCCGCTCTGCTTCTCTGGGTTCAAAGGAGGAGGATCGTGGTGGTTCTTGAGTGGATGGACGCCTGGCTGTGTGAATAAGTGAGCGGCTTCTACGAAAGGGTGGGGGAGGGTGTCTCCTTGTGGTGGAATGCCTCACCTTCCTATCAAGGCTCTTGATAGTCTTTGCCATGCTTCCCACTGTCTTCTTCAACTGATCCATTGTTTTGGCTTGCCACTTGTTCAGTTTCTGCAGGAGGCCTATGCGCTTATGAGCTGCTACCACAGCTGGGGCGCTTCCTCGACAAGGATACTCCTCAAAGTAGTATCTCTCTGGTTCACCCATTTGCTCATCTCCCGCTGTCTCGACTTCGACATCCTCTTCCATCGGTTCTGGTGGTGCTTGCCTTTGGCCCCTATGATAGAGTGCGTTTGTTGAAGGGTTGAAATCTACATTCCTCCCGTTCCTGAACCTGGTTTGCGATTGGTTGGGTAAGAGTATTTTGGCCACTCCTCTATCTGGATGATCAAACTTGTAGATATACTTCCCCTCTACCTCCTTATGCTCCAAAATCCTAGCTCTTTTGAGGTAGTTGATGTCTAGCCACCCATGTGGCGCATAATCTGAATCATCTAGGGGCACATCACAAGCTATTAGAATAGGTGTGATAACTCCGCCCACAAATAGAGAAGCCGCCGACGTTCTGTTGCGGTACATGTAGACAGTGTCTTGGTAAGACATCAGCTGATCCAAGAAGGGGACTAAAAGTCCTGTGTCAGAAGTATCTCCCTTCATTATCTCTCCACCTCTTAATCGCTTGAGTATTGGCTTGAGACCCTTGTCCAAAAGCTGAAGCTCTCCTTCAGTAACATGCCCAGTTACGGTTCTGGCAAAGAATGTGCTAGCCAGCGCTTTGTGGACATAACGCAAAACAGGGCTCCTGATCTGGGCACTCTTTGATCTGGATGGAGTGTAGGTTCCCATGGCAACTGTTTTCCACAAAGCCTTCAACTCACTCTCCTCATATTCCACTGCTGTATCCATTCCGCTCCCAAACCCATAGAGATTGTCTAGCGCTTGGTAGCTCAGAGAATACTCTTTCCCGTTAACCCAGAAACTAATCCACCCCAAACCATTGTTCAATTCTTCCACCTCATTGTTATCATAATGGTGCAGCTGCAAAGTGGCTAGGAATTGGCAAGTCTCGTCCTTGTACCCCCCTGCATACATGCGCATGAACTGCTCAAGCCCCATGTTCTTGAAGACTAGCTCCACATCCTCACGGATTCCCAAAGCGTCCATAGCTTCTTTTTGCGGGAATCTTGTTCCCATGAAGATGTGATCCTTGAGGAGACTGTAAATGACCTCAGACCTAGACCGCTCTCCTTCATCTCGTTCCTGTTCAGCACACTCCTCATCAACATCATTCTGTCCTTCCTCTTCACCCTCTCCTTCTTGATCCATTGGATCCTCAACTGGCTTAACTGGCCGCTTGCCTCTTGCCTTCTCTGTTCTCCTCCTCTGTGTCTCACTAGCTTCAATCTGTTCCTCCTCAATGTCCATTGGTTCTTGCTCAGTTGGTTCAGCAATCCTCTCTGTCCTTATTGGCTGGCGTAGGCTCTTGCTCCTTCTCAGTGCATTGTCCCTGAAAACATGAAGTTTAAACAACATTAGCTCCGAAAAAAAACAGACTCGATCATGCGCAGCCGCTCACTCGATCGAGTTAAGGCGCGGCTGAGTTAACTCGGTCACGTCAACTCGGGTCGAGTCAACTCAGATGAGTCAACTCGAGCGAGTTAAATTAAAACCGTGAACTCGAGCGAGTCAACTCAGCAAGCAATAGATCGAGCCTAAATTGAAGAACAACAAGAACCAGGGTGCGAAAATGGATAACTATCTTAGGTACAGCAACAAGTTACTTTCACTAAACCGTTTCTATAAGAGCAAGCAACCTAGATTCATCATTATTTCCAGGCCAAGAACATCAATAATATAAAAGAGAACATGTAGCAATTGAATTCAACAAATTCACAAAAGGAGAAGAGAAAATCGAACTGAAACCTTGATTTCTGGCGGATTAAACCGGCTGTAGGCCTTGAAAACATGATTGAAGCTTGAAAATCAATAAAATGCAAGAGATTATGAAGTGAGAAGGGGCGATTTTTCGTGGTTTCTTGAGAGAAGGAGGAGAGAAAAAATGAGAGAGAGAGATAGAGAGATATTTCGAGTGAAAATTTGTGGTGAGGGAGGAGAGCGGTGAACTCGATCGAGTTAAATAGGGGAAAGCAGATAAGATTTTTGTGGTGAAAAGGAGAAAGGGGAGACAAAAATAAAAGATTCTCTGCATGAGTGGGTCACCACACGACTTTATGATTTCGAAAATTCAAAAATCAAAAGGGAGGAATCATACCGTTAGACTCGATCGAGTCTAGCATGTACTTGGTCGAATTGATTTCTCCATGGTCCCACACTTGATCGAGTTCACATTCCGCACTATGCTTGGAATCTTTTTGCTCAAACCCTTTTTCTAGCTGGAAGAAGACGTGAAAAACTACAAATAACATTAGATTAGAAAAATTAAAAAGAGATATGTACAAGGATACGCATGGGAATTCCTCCCAAGTGAGCTTGTTTAAGGTCGCTAAGCTTGACCGTTCTTCCTTTGGACTAGTGGGGGTTGGAGTTATTGCTGTCGTTAAGGGTGATGGTCAGAACCTTAGAGAGAAGCTCTTGCAGCTTCATCGGGTCATTCTGGAGCTCGGGACTGATGATAGTTCTGGCACTCGAGAAGGGTTTAGACCTTCCCTTAAATTTTATCTTATACTCAAGTTTCCCTTCCTTGAGTTCCATCGGTAGCAGAATCACCGTAGACGGAGATGGGGTAGAGGGTATGGGTTTTGGTTCCTTGGTTCTTTTCTTTTTGCGCTTGCGGGCAGCATGAGAAACCATCCTCACCTCCTCCTGCTGAGCCCTTCCCAGTGGCTCAGTGAACAAAGCGAAAAGGCTTTCGCCATCAAAAACTCCTGGCTCATTTGCAAAAGGATCTGGAGGCGCTCGATTCAGCTCATTTCCGTACTCAATCAGATCAGAACTAATCACATTGGAGGGCAGCTCCGCAGTTGTGATAGTTCCACAGTACCTGGTAGAGAAAGTCTTAAGTGGATATGAGACGTCGCTGTCCACATTGTGAAGAATCACCAGCCGGTTGGGGAAATCGATGGAGGCTCCTGCTGTAGTGAGGAATGGGGTTCCAAGTATCAAAGGGACCTCCTTCTTATCTACCATATCCAGCACAGTGAGATCTGTTGGTATGGTGCAATTCCCAATTCTCAGTGGGTAATTAAAAATAAGACCGAGTGGAGACTTAAAGGAAGCATCCCCAAACATGATGGAAGAGCCAGGTCGCTTTATCAGATTCTCTGCTTTCAACCTCTGAACCATACCCAAGGAGATCAAGTTGATACTAGCTCCTGAGTCAACAAGAGCATCATCAATCTGCAAATGTGCAAGAGAGCACGGAAGTGTGAATTTCCCTTGATCCTGGAGTTTGGGAATAACTCGGGATGGATATGAGGTTGGTGGTTCAGATACGGGTGGGATATTCTTCCTGGGTTCGGGTGGATGCTGACTTGGTCGAGTCAGAAGACTATGGTGTGTTTGCTCGAGTGGATGCGGACTCGATCGAGTCAGAAGATCATTCGGAGTAGTGGGTTCGATCGAGGCGCGCTTTTTAACTTCCACGAGTGTAGTCTCGGATACAGCTGAACACTCAACATCACAACCGTAGAGGAGTTGTGTAATCTCCTGTATGGGTCGTTCGTTCTCAGCAGCTTGTTCTTCATCAATGTTGGAGTGGATTACATGGCAATGGTCCTTGGGATTTTGAATTGCTTTCCCTGGAAGCTGACCAGTATGTGTTGTAGAAGAGGAGGCACCTTTGTTCTCAATGATTGTCATCCTGGAGTTTAACGATTCAAGCTTGTTGTTGATATCAGCAAGTTTCTTGCTTGTGTCCATAACTCCAGTTGCCTGACCTTGTAACAGCTGCTGTAGCAAGGCTCTCATATCAGGTTCCTGGTCCGTCGGTACTTGACCCTGCTGTGGAGCAAATCCGGGTGGTGCTCCCTGCTGCTGTCTATGTTGATACCCGCCCTGTTGGCTCACAAACTGCCCTCGCGGAACGAACACTTTCTGCTGTTGCGGTTGGTTCTGCTGCTGCGTAGGCTGACTCTGCGGTGGCTGGGGAGGATAGACTTGGTCCTGAGGATTTGCGACATTCGTACTTCGGTAGGACAGATTCGGGTTGGCGTTGTACGTGTAATAGCCTTTGATGTAGCCACCCTGGTTGTTCTGCACATAACTCACTTCCTCAACCAGCTGATCAATCTCCCCTTCCTGAACAGGAACAAATTCATCTTCAGAGATGAAATGAACATGCTTCATAGTGGACTGAGCCTGAAGTAGCTTATCCAACTTCTCATTCAAGCCCTTCACCTCCTTTTTCAACTTATCATCAGACTCGACAGAGCTGCGGTTCGTGCGGTCATACTCTTCGTTGTTGTTGCCATCCGAGCGAGCTATGTTCTCCACAAGCTGCCAGCCGTCCTCAACGTCTTGGTTCAGGAAGTCTCCGTTGCTCGCGGTATCGAGCATCTGTCTGTACCTCGGGAGGACACCTCTATACAGAGTGCTCAGCAGGGATTCATTACTAAAACCGTGGTGTGGGCACTGACTTGTGTAACATTTGAAACGTTCCCAAGCCTCAGAAAATGTCTCTCCATTCTTCTGATGGAACCCAGAGATCTCTGTGCGAAGCTTTGCGGTGCGTCCGGTGGAAAAGAACTTTGCAAGGAATTCCTTCTTGCATTCGTTCCAGGTGGTGATCGAGTTATGCGGCAAGTTTTTCTCCCACTGGTGGGCTTTCTCTCCAAGAGTAAGCGGGAACAAACGCAACTTGATGGCGTCTTCCGAGACGCCATTCACCTTGGTGAGATTACACAAACGGTCGAACTCGTCCAGGTGATCGATCGGATCCTCACAAGGCAATCCGTGGAACATCTTGTTCTGCACGAGGTTGATCATACCCAGCTTGATCTCAAAGTTATTGTTCTGGACAGGTGGGGGTATGATCCCCTGTCTCTGAGTATGCGTGTTCGGAGCATCACCAGCTCCGATTGGTCTAACCGGCCTCGCTGGAGGGTTTTCCATGGTCTCGGCCTGTTGCCTCTGTTCTCTCAGAATTCGCTGTATTCGGTCGATGTTGTCCAAATAGTATATCAAATTACCACTGCCTCGTGATCGTGTTTGCATTCACCTGAAAAGGCAAAATCAAAAACCCAGAGAGCAAAATATTCAAGTGGGAACGGATAACGTGATCGGATTTGCGTGCACCTGAGAATTCAAAGACAAAAACCCAGATAGCAGAGAAGATATTCGAAAAGTAAACAAAGAACTTTAACTAGCGTACTACGGGAATCCTAAATGCATCAAACGAAATCCCAAATCGGCAACGGCGCCAAATTGATAGTAGGTTTTTACACTACTTATGCAATCCCCTATTGTACTATCATGTCGATGTAGGACTTAGGGTTTATCAATCCAAAGTGGGAGGAGAATGAAACAGCTTAGGATTATGCAATAGTGGACACAAGTCAAGACAGATGGTTGTTTGGTGTTGAAACGAAACTATCTATCTAAATGAAATGCAATGGGAATGAAAGCGGAAAAGTAAAATGATAAACTAAATCAAGCTCGATCGAGTTAAGCTAACCATGAGAAAGGTAGCTCGATCGAGTCAGAATAGTTTGACACAAGGAGAAACTGATGCAGCTCGATCGAGTTAAGATACGAGTTTGCACTAAACTGACTCGATGGAGTCAGAGTAAAACAAGACTAAAGCAGAACGAAAACGTAAGTAAAGACTGGTATGATAGACAAAGGCTCAGGGACGGATTTGATAATCATAGAGAATCTAATGCTAATCAGCTATGCTTTCTAAAACGACACGAACACGTGCTTATCCCTTCGGCCATGGAATCCCGAGGTCGGTTATCCCACTTCTCAGTGGCGTTACAAACCGCCTCTCTGGTTCAATCCCGCTAACTCGATCGAGTTGGAGCGTGTGTCATGAACCAGATATATAAAGAACCGGCCCATGTAATGCCCTAGAAGCCCCTCTGTGCAACCACTCTCGTGGGACAAAGGCATAAAGCTAATCCTCTGTTTTGCCTTGATCCGACGCTCAACCAAGCGGGTCAGGCCAGGAGCGTCTAGGATCGATCCACCATGGTCAGTGGCTGGATCGCATAGGGCATAGCTAAACAGAGAGGGATAATAGATGAAAACCTAAAGCATCAGAGATTAACCATAATCGATTTCCTAATCTAATCCATCCCTAAGCCTAAGGGCGAAATTACTCAAGATCCATAACAGAATTCGAAATCATGTCTAAATAAACTAAAACCAACATAATATGAAAGACAGAAAGGAGATTAACAACTTTTATTAAACAAGCAATTGCAAAATGTGAATAACAAAGTCTGGAATCATAAATTGAAATCAGGAAGTTTATGGAACAAAAACTAAGAACATAAAGCAAAAAAAACGAAAAAGATAAGATAGGGGGCGGATGAGGTCAGCAGCCCTTTTATAGGCAAGCTACTAGGGCTTCCATCAGGGGAGTAACCGCCTTAGTCCAACTCGATCGAGTTGGTTGATCGAGTTGGCTTATCGTCTGGCTCGATCGAGTTGCCTGGTTGGATGGTTTGGCCTAGCTCGGTCGAGGTGCTCGTTCAAGGTTGTATCCTTCTCTGCTCGATCGAGTTGCTTGATCGAGTTGGAGTTTGCCTTAGCTCGATCGAGTTGGATGGTGAAGGCAGATTGCTTTTTCTTCCAATGCATCGACTTTGCTCCAAAACACCTGAGAAGGACACCAAACATGCAAATGTATGCAATGCACTTCGTAAGACAACTAATTATGCAAACTAAGAGGAAAGTGCAAAGAAATGCTACTAAGGATGGATGAAACTATGCAAAAGTGGTATAAACATGATGCTAAATGAGTATGAAATATGAATGCATCAAAAGGCAAGCCAACAAGGAGATTCATGGGAAGATACACCACATATACTATGACTTGAGTAGTAAGTTTGATTCTCTTGAATCCCACGTTAAGGGACTTGATCTTCAAATAGCTCACATAGCCGGTTCAATCAAGAAGCCGTTTGGAGTCCTTCCCAGCCAACCCGAGGTAAACCCCAAAAAGGAGCACATCGCCGCCATCACTCTTAGGAGTGGGACACAACTAGATGAGGTACTGATGCCGGAGGAACTCAAGAAAATGCCGACCCAACACACGGCGGTGACAGAGGAGAATGAGCCGGAGAACAACAATGCAGCCGATGGCGAGTTAGAAGAGGAAATCATCCCACCGTTGATATCCCGAGTGTACAAGCCGAAAGCACCCTTCCCTAGGGCTGTGAAGAAGCCTAAGAAGGAGAAGGAGCAAGCAAAGCTAAAAGATCTTGTGAGCCAGCTAAGTGTTAGGCTACCGTTTGTTGACGCTTGCATGATCATACCGTCTTTGAAAAAGTACATGAAGAGTATCTTGACAAGCAACCTAAGCTTGGAAGAAGGTGTGATGCTGATAACTCAAGAATGCAGTGATGTGCTTCAAAACCAAACACCGGAGAAGCTTGATGATCCGGGCAGCTTTGTGCTATCTTGTCAAATCGGAGGTACAACTTTCAAGCGATGTCTTTGTGACTTGGGCTCTAGTGTGAATTTAATGCCTTACACGGTGGCCAGACGTCTTAGGATCACTAACTTCAGACCAACAAAGATCCAATTGGTATTTGCGGATCGATCGGTTAGAAGACCGGTTGGAATTGTAACCAATGTTCAAGTCATGATCGGTAAATGCTCCATACCGACCGATTTTGTGGTTTTAGAGCTTGATCAAAAGCCTAGGGATCCCCTGATCCTTGGACGCCCATTCCTAGCCACTGCCGGTGCTATAATAGATGTCAAAGGGGGGAAGATTGACTTACACTTGGGCGATCTAGTAATGAAGTTCCAAGTGGACAAATCACTCGGCAAACCCACAATCGATGGCCATTCATTCTTGGTGGACAATATGAGTGAAGTTTCTGAAGGAATATACCGAGAGCTCATAATG
Organism: Erythrophleum ivorense; assembly: GCA_026724425.1. NCBI lineage: Eukaryota > Viridiplantae > Streptophyta > Magnoliopsida > Fabales > Fabaceae > Erythrophleum > Erythrophleum ivorense. Next base: position 6,482,546 of record JAIUCV010000066.1, on the reverse strand, counting down.
AATGACCCATTGGGAATAGCATTAACCGGGAGTGAAGGAGATGACTACTATTTGAACGAAGAAGCACACCGGCTGACCAAGATTCTTGATGGCGCGGCTACATATGACAAGCTAGTAGCCCATATCGGTTTAAGAGAGGAAAAAGAGAGGCCGGGTCAGCACAAGACCCCAACCAAAGAATCAAATGACCCTTGGAGTGAGGGGATGGCACCCAAAGTTGTACTAAAAGAACTTCTAGTTGGATTAAGGTACGCCTTTCTCGGACCTAATAACACATATCCAGTCATTATCAATTCAAACCTAACCAATGTGGAAACGGCTCTATTACTTTGTGAGATGAGGAAACACCGTAAAGCCCTTGGGTATACCCTTGAGGATATCACGGGCATATCCCCAAACCTTTGTATGCACAGGATACATCTCGAGGATGAATCTATGTCCTCGGTAGAGCACCAGAGGAGGCTGAATCCGAACTTAAAAGATGTTGTGAAGAAAGAGATAATGAAGCTTTTGGAAGCGGGAATCATATATCCGATCTCGGACAGTACATGGGTAAGCCCGGTGCACGTGGTACCTAAAAAGGGCGGTGTCACGGTGGTAAAGAACGAAAATGAGGAGCTAATTCCCACAAGGACAGTCACCGGCCACCGAATGTGCATCGACTACCGCAAGCTCAATACCGCTATCCGGAAGGATCATTTCCCTCTCCCATTCATCGACCAAATGCTAGAAAGGCTCGCTAACCACCCATACTATTGCTTTCTAGATGGTTATTCAGGTTTCCTTCAAATCCCGATCCATCCGGACGATCAAGAGAAGACAACGTTTACATGTCCTTATGGCACATTCGCTTACCGGCGGATGCCTTTTGGATTATGCAATGCCCCGGCCACTTTCCAAAGATGCATGATGTCCATCTTTACCGACTACATAGAAGACATAATGGAGGTATTCATGGATGATTTTTCAGTTTACGGCTCATCCTTTGATGCTTGTTTGTCAAATCTTAGCAAGGTTCTCAAAAGATGCGAGGAAAAACATCTTGTGCTCAACTGGGAGAAATGTCATTTCATGGTGAGAGATGGGATAGTCCTTGGCCACCGGATATCGGAGAAGGGGATTGAGGTGGATAAAGCAAAGATTGAAGTCATGGTAAGCCTAGAGCCGCCAAAGAATGTCAAGGGTGTAAGGAGCTTCCTCGGACACGCCGGCTTCTATAGGAGATTCGTTCAAGATTTCTCCAAGATCCCACGACCATTGACTCAACTCTTGTGCAAGGAAGTCCCGTTTGAGTTCAACAATGATTGCTCACGGCTTTCAAGAAGATCAAGGCGGCACTAATAAGCGCACCGGTTGTACAATCACCGGATTGGGAGCTCCCGTTTGAGATCATGTGCGATGCAAGTGACTATGCTGTTGGTGCCGTGCTAGGACAAAGGAAAGAGAAGAAGCTTCATGTCATATACTATGCAAGCCGAACCCTGGACGAAGCACAATGCAACTACGCCACCACTGAGAAGGAGCTGCTCGCTATTGTCTTTGCGTTTGAGAAGTTCCGATCTTACCTTGTAGGATCTAAAGTAATCGTTCACACCAACCATGCTGCCCTCAAATACCTCCTATCCAAAAAAGATGCAAAGCCACGTCTCATCAGGTGGATTCTCCTACTGCAAGAGTTTGATTTAAAGATCGTCGACAGAAAAGGTGCGGAGAATAGTGTGGCGGACCACCTCTCCCGGATGAGGATAGAAGAGCAGCTCCCCATAAACGACTCATTGCCAGAAGAAACGGTCTATTCCGTCAGCGCCATACCAATAACAAGGATCACCAGCACACCACCACCCGTGCCGGACAAGAGAATCGCCCTCGGTACACCTTGGTATAGCCACATAACCAATTACCTTGCAGCCGACATTGAACCGCCGCAATTTTATGGCTACAAGAAGAAGAAGTTCTTAAAAGACATACGGTTCTACTTTTGGGACGAGCCGTACCTCTACAAGAAATGCCAAGATGGGATGTTCAGAAAATGTGTCCCGGAGGAAGAAATCTCGGGAATACTTCATGGTTGTCATGGATCAGCTTATGCCGGCCATTTTGCCACATTCAAGACGGTTTCAAAGGTTTTACAGGCCGGTTTCTGGTGGCCAACTATGTTCAAAGATGCCCAGGTATTCATCTCGAGATGTGATGCTTGTCAAAGGATGGGAAACATTAGCAAAAGAAATGAGATGCCCCAAAACTTTATCTTGGAGGTAGAAGTCTTTGACGTGTGGGGAATTGATTTCATGGGACCCTTTCCCACGTCTTTTGGAGACCAATACATCCTAGTGGCTGTTGACTATGTGTCCAAATGGGTGGAAGCTATTGCCGCCCCAACAAACGACTCTAGTGTCGTTATCAAGCTGTTCAAATCGGTAATCTTCCCGAGGTTTGGAGTGCCGCGAGTTGTGATTAGTGATGGCGGTTCCCACTTCATAAACCGAGTGTTTGCCAAACTATTGAGAAAGTATGGAGTTAGACACAAGGTTGCAAGCCCGTATCACCCACAAACCAGCGGACAAGTGGAGATTTCCAACAGAGAGCTAAAGAGCATCCTCCAAAAGACAACCGGGAAAACAAGGAAGGACTGGTCAGCCAAGTTAGATGACGCTCTTTGGGCTTACCGGACAGCCTTCAAGACACCACTGGGAACAACACCTTTCCATCTTGTCTACGGGAAAGCGTGCCACTTACCAGTAGAGCTGGAGTATAAGGCGGCTTGGGCGGTCAAGGAGCTTAACTATAATCTCAAAACAGCAGCTGAGAGGCGCTTGATTCAACTAAATGAATTGGAGGAGATAAGGCATATGGCATATGAGAACACAAAGATTTACAAGGAGAGAACAAAGGCGTTTCATGACCGGAAGATAGTGCCCAAGTCCTTTGCTCCAAATGACAAAGTTTTGCTCTTTAATTCACGGCTTAAGCTCTTTCCCGGTAAACTCCGCTCAAGATGGTCCGGTCCGTTCAAGATAAAAGAGGTGAAACCATATGGAGCAGTGGTTCTTTGGGACCCAAGTGGAGGAGACTTCACTGTCAACGGACAGAGGCTAAAGCCGTACTTAGCAAACGCGGACAAAGGAGAAGAAGAGGTCATCCCCTTAGCCGATCCACCTCAAGTCTAAAACCGTCAAGAGTCAAGCTAGACGACTTTAAAACAAGGGCTTTGTGGGAGGCAACCCACACGGTATTTTTCTTTTTATTTTCTTTCATTTTTAGTTTTCACATCATTATTGCATGCATTTTGTTAGGATGAGAAACCAATAGGAGACCAAATGAGAAAATGTCCCACCCATTCACCCCACCCTTGTCCAAACCGACACCAAGGAGCGGGCACCACCTGGGAATACTAAAGGAAGGAAGCAGAATCACATCGGTCAAAGAAAATCACCAAACGGTCGAGTAGAATACAAGACATTCAGTCCGGCGTGATTCTCTCGACCAAACGGGTGCAACGGAGGACCATCTTGCCCTAACTCACAATCCGTGCAACCAAAGTCCACCAAACTTCACAGGCGACCAGAAAATACCATATTGGTCGGCAAATCCAAAAGATAGGACGGAGAAATGTGAACGGATGAGGAGATACGCACGACTGCCACATCCGGTCGATGGCGGGTAACCGAAGGCCGACAAAAACCAAAATCACGGCATGGAGACACCACCACCTGGAAATGGATTCTTGAAGCTTCACAATCACCATTCCAAAAGAAAATCATGGAACGAACGAGCCAAATTCAAGGACGGTCAAGAATCTCTTCCCGGAGCCGATTAGACCACGTTGTGAAGAAAGTCTCACACCGCTCATCCATTTGACCTCAGACTTCACCAGTGCATAAAAAATATGAAGTTGGTCGGTGGAATTTCAAGCTCTGTCAGGAAATTCATAATCGTTTGAGCTGTAGTCCACTGCACTATCATCCGGTCGACCGAATGGATCACCAAATGATGCAACTCCCAAACCGCTCGCTTGTTTGACCTGAAACTTCACCACTGCTCCTAAAATATATGATTGGTCGGTGGAATTTAAAGATAGGTCGACGAAATGTCAACGGTCCGAGCTGTGGTCCGTCACATCACCTTACGGCCGTCCGAAAGGTCCACCCGACACCGGATTTTCAAATCTGCTCATCCAAACGAACTGAAACTTCACCAGCTGCTCTAAAGCATCATATTGGACGGTAAATTTTCATTCCCGTTCATAAAATTCTTAACGGTTTGTCATGTGGTTCATAGCACTCATTCCGGGTCGACCGAATGAGACGTACATGACCGAAATGAACACCAAAGGAATTCGGGCCTTGACCTTCAACATTTACTGACCACTCATGCCTCCAGAAGAGCCCCATTCAGTCGTCTGACTATGATCTTCATTACAATTGGTCATCACTTGGTAACATCATTCTAACCTTTTCCTTTTCAAATTTATTACGTATTTCACCTCTCTTAATCTGATTTTTCTTACACCGGGACTGTGCAAGTTAAGTCTGGGGGGATTATACTAATAAGTTTGTTCATTTTGACATTTTTGTTTGCATTGTTTTCATCTCATCGAGTCGTTTTTATTGAGTCAAAACTTTTGTCGAGAATTATGACTTTATCTTGGACCCAACCATTGTTGTGCATGCGTTTAAGTGACCATTGATCAGTATTTGGCAGTCTACTTCATCACATGTGCACCATGAGTGGATCGGTCTACCAAAAATGTCCACATCTCCAAAGGCTTAAGAAGAATACATCTTTGACTCCGCACCTTAATGAACTTAACCTTCTCGGCTAGGGGCTCGGTTTTACAAAGGGCATGACTCCTCATCCTCACCATATAGTGAAAGTCTATGTGAGTTCGGTTTCCCCTCTCTCTCCCCTTCAGTTTAAGAAAAAGCACCAAGGTCCAAGTAACCGGGGATTAGGTGGCAACCACCATCAATACTCGCGTCTATGGAAGACCTTTTGATCCAAATAACCGGGGATTAGGTGGCTACAACCATCAATACTCGCGTCTATGGAAGATCCATCAAAAACCTCCACAAAGAGGAGAAGAAGTCGAAAAAAAAAAAAAAAAAATACTATGCTACCCTAAAAAAGGGATGAATCGACTTAAGAAGTGAGAAGAGAGAGAGGTGAAACGAGAGCCAAGACATGTGTTTTATAAAAGAGGATGGGTAAGAGTCTATAACCCCTTTGATCGATACTCCCTAGTTGAGACCACACCTTTAGAAACTAAAGGAGTCAAAGGTGGAGAATTTGGATGGCCCAAAGAGAAGTGGATTGCTTTGGGATGATTGCAAAACTCATGGTATGTACTTTCTTGTTCTTAATTCTAAATGCCATTGCTGTCTTATGTGGATCACTAAGATAAATGTCGACATGGATTTCCAAAAAGATTTAAGAGTTCTCACGTTTTCAAACCTCTTTTCCTTTCTTAGTTTGCTTGAGGACAAGCAAAGGCTAAGTCTGGGGGAGTTGACATCATCATATTTTGCATGTTTTCACTAAGTATTTATTGATGTTTTCAAATGTTTTCGATAAGGTTCTATGCCTTTAGAGGTAGTTTTCTTGTATTTGTTGGTTTTGGAGTCTCAACAGGTTAAAATATCAAAAAGGATTCAAAAAGGAGCAAAAGAGCCTCAAACCATGATCCATGCAAGTTTCCAAGTTACTCCATTTGTCCGATTCTCGCATACGGACAGAACCGGAGCATCCGAAAGATGACCGCGGCAAGGGGTCTTCCCGACGTCCAAAAATCGTAATCTTGGTCTTGCTGGATAGATATTTGAGTCATGCATCACGTCAAAGTGAATTCAATCCATTTGGATCAACCATCACGGAGATACTATTTTTCTCCCAAGACGTGTCCATCAGGCGAGTAAACGAAGCCCATGGAGACTTGGCGCCACCAAATGGTCCGGAATGCAGCGGCATGGACCTTGTCTCGACTCAACGCAAGCCCAGCTTACTTCTGGTGGTTTACTTGTCCTAAACCCGGTCCAATCACGTCGCAAATCATCAATGCCGGTTAACCGGAAAGTTTCCTTTTTCAGCTCATCACAACCCTAGCGACTTCAAAGCTTATAAATACTCGCTTTTAGCCTCAGAAAAAGGAGAGAGCAGCTGCGCCGTCAAGAGAAGAAGAGAAAACCATCCTGGAAGCAGAGAGAAGAGGTTCCTCTCAAGATCGAAGGCGCACACACTCTTGCACTCGACATATCCTTACTCTTGTTCCTTTCTCTTTTCTCTTGTATTGGATCCGAGAGATTATTGTGGAGAGGCCGACTTGTTCTTAAATATAGAGAAGTTTTCTTCACCCTTTACCTCTTTTTCATTGCTTATTATGTCCATACTCATCGTGCTTTGTGTTAACCGCGCCATGATTGAGTAGTTTCCCCACTAGATTAAGGGCTAAGCCGAAAGGCTCATGAAATCGTTAACTTGATCTTTTGAGTTGGGATAATTTGTTTGGTTTCATCACCTTTACTTGAGCATAATGCCGCTTGCTTTTCTGATCTACTAGCATCGGATCTTGGGTTAATATACTCTCCAAAAGCTTGTTATATTACCGGACTTAGTATTTGGTGAGCGATGAATCACAACCACCGAAAGATGAGTTGTGAATCATTGTGAACAATCATAACTTGAACACCTTTAATGCATGTTTTCAACTTGTAATAACCATCGAAAGTTGAGTCTATTAGGTTGATTTAACATAGTAGTTTGATCCACGAAAGTGGGATAACTATACCCTTGTGTTATGAGTTCATGAACGGTTTCTATCATATCCCTTCCATTCGATTAACTTGTTAATGATTCATGACGCCTTGAGGTTAGCCCAATGCCTAGTATCTCCACTTATTGATTTCCATTTTCTCTACTTGTTTGCCACTTTCATTTTAGTTAAAATCCGAACCAAACACCATTTTGTTTTAGCTTGATTCAACCTCCTTACAATTTGTAGTACAACCGATAGGTCCTTGTGGATTCGATCCCATCTATACTTACCTCGTTGCTGTGCACTTGCAGGTAGCTCTAGTGGGTAAAACTTGAAGCAATCCCACGCTCACATCAGGTCGGGTCGACCGGGAGAGTCGGTGGTCGAACGAGGCGTTCGGACGGTCAGACAAGGGCCTTGGAGTCCCTGTCCGACCGGCTTTGTTCGAGCGGATGTGGATGGCTGATGTGTCCGGTTTTCGGCTGTCTAGACCACTCTTCGGTCAAAACGTGATATCTTCTAAACTGCTCATCCAAATTGCATAATTCCAACTGCATTGGAACACTAACTCATCTGGCTATCTTGGTGCCTAGTTTCATTGAAATCCGTTGATTTTAAGGTTCCATGCCGTTGCTTCCCGTTTGATGTACTGATGCAGTCCGAGAAAGCTCCTTCGATATGTCTCCCGGAAATAGAGATATCTCCCAATCTACTCAACAAAACTGAGTGATCCCAGTTGCATTGCAAATATAACTCATGTAGGCATCGCAGCGAAGTGGATTTGATGAATTCCATTGAGTATAATGTCTTTAAGGCCCTTCCAAAGTTGATGCTACGTCCTGGAGCGGTCTTGAAGTCCAAATCATGTGTTTTGCTCCAAAATGCATATTTTGACCTGTTTAGACTCTAAATACTATAAATCCATAAAAACTACCTTTTTAGATCAAAAAGACATTAAAAACCTTATGAAAATCATTGTAAAACCATATAAAAAGCATGTAAAATAGAGGTATATCAACTCCCCCAGACTTAGATCTTTGCTTGTCCCCAAGCAAATCGAATCCAAACTAGTGAAGAGGTTTTGAAAACATGAAAACTCACTTATCCTTTGGCACTTGTATCTTCCATTGCTCTGCTTTCATGTGGAGCAAAACCAACTTTGAATCTAGCCTTCCCGTACTGACCTTAAGCTTAGCGAACCATACCGGACCCAACAAATCTCATCCAGCACTCCAAACTTTCCATTGTCAACTCCTTACAACGTGCGGTCTTTATCAAGGGAGTATTGATCACAGAGCATTGACTCTTACCCATCCAAGTGTTTGCCAAGACAGTCCTTTTTAGCACATCCAGTTCCATTCCTCTCTCTTTCTCTCTTTTTCTTTTGAAGGATCGATCTTTCCCTACTTTTCTAGGGTATCATTTTATTTTTTCTATCGATCCTTCTTCCCTTTGAATCTTTTTCTTTTGTGGGAATATCATAGGATAGGCTTTTGCTTTTCCTTGTTTGAGTAGGTCTCCATAAGACAAGAAGGTGCAGACGTATGCATTCCTCTTGCTTACACGTTTTCCTTATGCTTAAAAGCTTTTGATTTTCATTTTGCAGATGAGAGAGAGGTGGACTGTATCTTTGGTGGACATGTCTTAACTAGACCTGAATGAGGAATCGGCTCATATGTATCTCAAGCCCCTTGACAAGAAAAATTAAAAGTTCAATTAGGTGGTGGAGTTAACTTTAGATTGTCCGGGTACCTTAGAAATCTTGCCAAATCAGTAGGTCGATCCACCCTCAGTGGTTCCGTTGGGTGATATATCCATATTTTACATGTTTTTGTCCTAGTTTTTCTTATATTTTCTTACTTAATAATAATGATTTTGTATCCAAGAGGTAGTTTTCTTGTATATTGTGGTTTTGGGAAGCAAACAGGTCAAAATGGCAAAAAGAAGGCAAAAGAGCTTCAAACAATGATCCATGCAAGTTCCCAAGTCAAGAGCTTCAACAAAACTCAAGTTAGCCGGTTTCCGCATTCGGACAGAATCAAAGCACCCGAAAGATGACCGCGGCAAAGGGTCTTTCCGACGTCCAAATCATGAGATCTTTATATGGAAAGATAGAAAAATTAGTCATGCGTCGCGGTGAAGTGGAATTGGGCTATTTGGAGCAGAAATGCGGCCTAGGATCTTTTTCTCCCAAGACATGTCCGTCTGGCGAGTAAGTGAAGCCCATGGAGCTTGGATGAGCGAAATGGACTGGGATCACTGCGGGCCAAGCCTAGACCTCATCATGACTCAAGCCCACATCTTTACACGCGAAAAGAAGGCGGCAGCCGCGCCTCACTCAAGACTTGGTGAGCAAGTTCACGCGAGGAGAAGAAATGGAAAGTTTCCTCTTCTCCTTTGCGCATTAACTCAGCCGACCTAGCCTCCCCTCACCTATATATACTTGCTTGTAGCCTCTTGTATCGATATCACGAATCAATAGACACAACTCTCTTCTTCTTTCAGTCAATAAACCGGAGCCACTTAGGTGGTCTCCTTGCTCTTTCTTTTCTTTTGCATCTTGTACATACTCGCATGTTTTAAGCTTCTAGTCTAGGGTTTAGAGGTTTCTCTCTAGGGGAGAGTGGCGGCTTGATCTCTATCATTCCGCCTCCTTTCCCTAGAACTATGAGATCCTCTCTACTCCCTTAGACTCATTATTGAATCATGGATCTTTCAAAGAAGACATGACATGATAAGCCATCAAGAATCGGTTGTTAAAGAAAGGGAAACCTTATGGTTCACCATCTTTATTCATACCTAAAGCTTGTTGCTAGAGTAGCTAACTAGCGACTTGATCCAAGGTTGATATACTCTCCAAAAGCTTGTTATATCTCCGGTCCTAATATTTGATGGGCAAATCGTCTTAGGCTATGAAAGTAGACCTAAGGAGTTTTGTGAACAATCACTACCCGATTTTATTGCATGTTTCACTCTTCAATGACCATGTGAAAGCTGAGTCCATTGGTTTAAGAAACATAGGTGGTCGGAGCCACGAAAGTGGGATGACCACATCTTAGTGTTTTGAGTTCATAGAAATCGGATTTAACAAACTTTTCAATTGATTTGGCTTATGTCTTTTGCGGATTGTCCTTTGTTCAATAATGGTGTTTGTATAGTTTGCATTTGTTATTTAATTTTCCCTTATAAAACAAAATACAAAACCCCTTGCATATTATTGATTTAGCTTAACCAAATCTTTACAAAGGTGTAATGTGTAATTCGCATTCTCTTGTGGATCGACCCCTAAGTACTACAACAACATGTTGTGCACTTGCAACCATGTTTAACTTAGGGTTTTTATTACTTGCATATATACCACACCCATGTCTGGCACACATCAAGTTTTTGGCGCCGTTGCCGGGGAATGCATTGCACTTACACGTTTATGAGATTAAAAGTTAAGACTAGATCTTTTGTTTCATGTTTACTAACTTTGCAATTTTGTTTCACTTATGTTCCTTAGGTACTTTAAGGATGAGCCATCACTCAAACATGAGTAACCACTTTGAAAGAAGAAAACCGCTTCCCCACGAAGTCCAAAGGCGGCCACATGATTCAAATCCGGCCGGAGACTTCATCCCAATGCCAATCCCACCAAATTTCCACCATCCGCTCTTTGCCGAGACTAGCCGAGAAGAACATCATCACTATCATCAAAACCGATCACCGGTTTATCAAGGCCGACCTCACCAGCCACCTCATCATCATCACCGTCCACGCCCCGACCTTCCCACATACCAAGAGCATGCGCTTAATAGGCGGAGAGACGACAATCTCAAAGCCATGATAGAAGACTTCATGGAAATCCAAAGAAAGTCTAGCCAAAGTCTTGAGACAAGGTTAGAGTTTCTAAAGCATGACCTTGATAGAAAGTTCGGAAACCTCTCTGACCAAGTGGAGAGAGTCGAATCAAGGTGTATTGAAGTGGAAGGGGAGCTAAGGGAACAAGCCGCAACCGTCGGAGGCAACACCAAGGCAATCCGAGACTTGAACCTCAACTCAAAGGAGATGGATAGCCACCTGGATGAGAAGATCGCCGGCCTAGAAGATAACCTCAATGGCACAACCCTAAGCCTCAACTCAATATCACTTGTGGCACACCAAGCCAAGAAGGGAGCATCGGAGGTTAACCAAAGAGAGAAGGAGCTTTACTCGACCATGGTGATGTTGGTGGAAGGGCAAGAACAATTCAAGGTATCAATCAATGACTTGAAGCGTCTTGTGGAAGAGAGATACAAAGAGCTACTTGAGAAGACCACGCTATGGCAAGATACAACCGGAGGAGCCTCCAAAGAAGTCAAAGACCTCACCAAACGCTTGGAGGATATGGAAGAAAGAGACCGAGCTTCAAAAGGCACAAAAGCGGCTAACTCAAAGCCTAACAATGCTTTGGTTGCTTTTGGTGCTAAAGAGACCAATCCAAGAGTGGTTTGGGATGAGGATGAAAGGAGACAAGGTAAGCGGACAGCAAGGATAAGAGGAACAAAGTTGCCGGAAGGAACACCACGCTCTCCAAGATCTTCACTACCACCCGTCCCTAAGGAGAAAAGGAAAGCGAGCTCATCAATGGATTACACCATTGATGACTTCAATTTTATGGCAAAAAGGCTCCCTAGCAATATGCCCTTTGATGTCGCTTGCAACAAGAGCCCTTACCTTCAAGACTTTGTATGGACTCATGATTGGAGCTTAGCCGAGGTGGAGAAGATGTATAATGAAGCAAGGGAGGAAATGCCTGCGCCAAAGACACTACACAAGCTTCATGACCCAGGTTACTTCCTTATACATTGCTCTATCAACGGCAAATTCTTTGATGATGCATTATGTGATTCCGGTTCAAGCGTGAACCTCATGCCGGCTGTGATAGCAAGAAGTTTGGGATTGATCGAGACCATGGAGCGGACCAACATGGGCATAAAGCTTGCCAACAACTCTTCGTTCAAACCACTTGGCAAGGTAAGAGATGTTCAACTTTCCTTTGAAGATTGCGTCATCCCGGCCGATTTCTATGTTGTCACTATGGAGGATCTGGAAGACCAAGCCCTTCTACTTGGGAGGTCCTTCCTAGAAACAGCTGGAGCAATCATGGATTGGCCAAACAGGAGGATCTCACTAGCCAATGTTGACAAGGACACCTATTATGTCGCCGCACCTCCCGGTTTCTCATCCAAAAGATTTCGGTACACAAGTGGAGGAGAAAGCTCGCAACAAGGTTACTTGATCAAAGAAGTGTTACAAGACAAGATGCACTTGGAGCCATCCAGTACTAGGAGCTTTCTACAGCCTCCACACTCGCCTAACACCTAAGGAACACAAGGAGTCGAGCTATAAAGACTTAAAACTAGCGCTTATGGGAGGCAACCCATATTTTTCTTCCCTTTTTAATTTTTGTTTTGGTTTTCATTTACTATTAACTTGAATTTTTTGGGAATTTTATAAAATCCACAAAAACAAAACAGACATGTTTTAGGATAAGTACCAAAGAAGACCATCAAAGGAGTTTTGCACGTTTCATGAGCCGGAGCTTAATGAAGTCGAGTTATCCCACCCATATCATCCCACCCTTGTTCAAGGACCCCGAACACTGCGGTCAACACCTTGGGATGCTAAAGGCGGATTAAGGAGACAATTCGGTCGAAGAAAATCACAAAACGGTCGAGTCAAAAGGAAGATATCCAGTCCGGTAACATCTTCCCGGCCAACCGGGGTAACAAGGAAGACCCAATCGACCCATCTCACAAACGGCTCCACCAAAGTCCACCAAACTTCACAGGAAACCAGACAACACCATGTTGGTCGGCAAATCCAAAAGATAGGACGGAGAAATGTTGACGGAACCGGAGATATGACGAGATGCCTCATCCGGTCGTTAGCGGTGCACCAAAAGGCCGTCAAAACCAAAATCACGGCATGGAGATACCACCACCTGGAGATGAATTCTTGGAACTTCAACATCACTATTCCAGAAGAAAATCAAGGGACGGACAAGCCAAATTCAAGAATGGACAAAAATCTCTTCCCGGAGCCGATTTGACCACATTGTGAAGGAAGTCTTCAACCGCTGGTCCATTTGCCCTCAAACTTCTCCAGTGTTCACGAAATATAAGGTTGGTCGACGGATTTTCAAGCTCGGTCGGGGAATTCATCATCTTTTGGGCTGTGGTCTATTGCACCCTCTTCGGATCGTCCGGATGGCCACCAAATGATGAATCTCCCAAACCGCTCGTTTGTTTGACCTGAAACATCACCACGGCTCCTAAAATATATGATTGGTCGGTGGAATTTCAAGATCGGTCAGGGAATTGTTCACGGTTCACGCTGTGGTCACTCCCATCACCTTCCGGCCAACCGAAGGATCCACCCGATGACGAATTCTCAACACCGCTCGTTCGTTTGACCTCATACTTCACCAGCGGCTCTAGAACATCATATTGGACGGTAAAATTTCAATCCCGTTCTTAAAATTCTTAACGGTTTGTCATTTGGTTCACAGCCCTCATTTTTGGTCGACACACGGGCCTTACACGACCACACTGCACACCGGACAGAATCACACCTTCCGATTGAAAACTCACCGACCAAATACATCTAAGGAATGATTTGATGCTGTCATATCACACTTGGAGTCGCTCAACAACGCAAAACCGCTCTTCATGCCCTATGGTCACACTTTGGTAACACAATCCGAAACACTTTCCCAACAAATTCAATTTTCTTTTTAACCCCTCTTAATTGGATTTGCTTCCACCGGGACGGTGCAAGTTAAGTCTGGGGGGATTACTAACACGTTTGCTCTTTTTGATTTTTCTTTTCATTTTTCCCTTTTTCTTTGAGTCGTTTTATTGAGTCAAAATTTTGTCCGAGAATTATGACCTTTTCTTTGAAACTAACCATGTTACACTAATGTTTAAGTGACCATTGAAACAGTATTTGGCAACACATTCACTCAATGTACACTTTGAGCGGATCGGTTTACCAAAAATGGCCACATTTCTAAAAAGCCGATGGAGAATCCACCTTTGACTCCGCACCTAAATGAACTTAACTCTCTCAGCTAGGGGTTTGGTTTTACGAAGGGTACGACTCCTCATCCTCACTGAATAGTGAAAGTCTATGTGAGTTCGGTTTCCCCTCTCTCTCCCCTTCAAATTTAAGAAAAAGCACCAAGGTCCAAGTAACCGGGGATTAGGTGGCAACCACCATCAATACTCGCGTATATGGAAGACCTTTTGATCCAAGTAACCGGGGATTAGGTGGCTACAACCATCAATACTCGCATCTATGGAAGATCCATCAAAAACCTCCACAAAAAGGAGAAGAAGTCGAATAAAAAAAAAAAAATACCTTGCTACCCTAAAAAAGGGATCAATCGACTTAAGGAGTGAGAAGAGAGAGAGGTGAAACAAGGGCCAAGACAAGTGTTTAAACACAAGAGGATAAGAAAGAGATCATAAACCCTTTGATCGATACCCCCTAGTTGAGACCGCACCTTTAAAAACTAAAGGAGTCAAAGGAGGTGAGCCCGGATGGTCATATGGAGTGTGGGTGATGAGATCTTCCCAAGGATGGGGCACTCTAGAGTGAGGTTGGATAGATTTGGCGTGAAGCCGTGATTGTGGAACGAGTGAATGGATCGAATGATTGCGACTTAGAGATGGCGGAAGGATCTCTAAACAATCAGCCTAACGACTTGCTGGATATTACGCACCAGAAGTGATTAGGGTTCACTATAGACTCAATGGATATTACGCACCATGAGTGAATAGGGTTCTCGATGATTATTACACCAAAGAGAAGTTGATCCAAGAATGTAAAAGGAATTGAAAATAAAAACTTGGATAATTTTATTCATGATTTTGAGTCTCTATATATAGAGAATTACAACTTATTTTCGTCCTATTTAATAGCCTAACATGCAAAGCTTCTTGAAAATTGAATTTTAACTTTAAATTGCATGTAGGGGAGAGAAATATGTCTTCATTATTGTAGTCTCTTGCTGAGGACGAAACTTGATCTTCCTTGATATCTTTTGGGCTGAATCCACCTTCATGGGCTTCTCTTATGGATCAAGATTGTAGAATGAGTCGGTTTGTAGCTTAATTCATTTTGGCCTGGTTGGAATCCTTCAATGAATGCACACAGGTCCGAATCGGGTAAACCGGAAATGACCCGTCTTGTAAATTGAATAACTCCTTCGGTTTAACTCCGTTTAGACTGAATCTTGTTCGAGGTCGTTGGTAATTGAGCTGTGAATATTCTGCAAGTGATTTCGTGCGTTGAATCGTCGTGGTTGAGGAGATAGGCATAGATCAGTGAACACGTCTCCTTTCAGGCTTGATTGAAATCATACATCCGGTTTGATTGAGCTCTAATTCAGCAGCTGGTTTGATAACCTCATCATAATACCCTTGCTTCTGCCCATAATTATATCAGTGGGTTACTTTGGGACGACCGCTAAACTCAATGTAAGTACTTATGTTCCTCATCATTAAGCCAAAACCGTTTTCCATGTGGATTACTAAAACATAAGCTAACATGGATTTTCAAAATGCATTGAGAGTTCTCATGTTTTCAAACCTCTTTTCCTTTCCTAGTTTGCTTGGGGACAAGCAAAAGGCTAAGTCTGGGGGAGTTGATATATCCATATTTTACATGTTTTTGTCCTAGTTTTTCTTATATTTTCTTACTTAATAATAATGATTTTGTATCCAAGAGGTAGTTTTCTTGTCTATTGTGGTTTTGGGAAGCAAGCAGGTCAAAATGGCAAAAAGAAGGCAAAAGAGCTTCAAAAAATGATCCATGCAAGTTCCCAAGTCAAGAGCTTCAACAAAACTCAAGTTAGCCGGTTTCCGCATTCGGACAGAATCAAAGCACCCGAAAGATTACCGCGGCAAAGGGTCTTTCCGACGTCCAAATCATGAGATCTTTATATGGAAAGATAGATAAATGAGTCATGCGTCGCGGTGAAGTGGAATTGGGCTATTTGGAGCAGAAATGCGGCCTAGGATCTTTTTCTCCCAAGACATGTCCGTCTGGCGAGTAAGTGAAGCCCATGGAGCTTGGATGAGCGAAATGGACTGGGATCACTGCGGGCCAAGCCTAGACCTCATCATGACTCAAGCCCACATCTTTACACGCGAAAAGAAGGCGGCAGCCGCGCCTCACTCAAGAATTGGTGAGCAAGTTCACGCGAGGAGAAGAAATGGAAAGTTTCCTCTTCTCCTTTGCGCATTAACTCAGCCGACCTAGCCTCCCCTCACCTATATATACTTGCTTTTAGCCTCTTGTATCGATATCATGAATCAATAGACACAACTCTCTTCTTCTTTCAGTCAATAAACCGGAGCCACTTAGGTGGTCTCCTTGCTCTTTCTTTTCTTTTGCATCTTGTACATACTCGCATGTTTTAAGCTTCTAGTCTAGGGTTTAGAGGTTTCTCTCTAGGGGAGAGCGGCGGCTTGATCTATATCATTCCGCCTCCTTTCCCTAGAACTATGAGATCCTCTCTACTCCCTTAGACTCGTTATTGAATCATGGATCTTTCAAAGAAGACATGACATGATAAGCCATCAAGAATCGGTTGTTAAAGAAAGGGAAACCTTATGGTTCACCATCTTTATTCATACCTAAAGCTTGTTGCTAGAGTAGCTAACTAGAGACTTGATCCAAGGTTGATATACTCTCCAAAAGCTTGTTATATCTCCGGTCCTAATATTTGATGGGCAAATCGTCTTAGGCTATGAAAGTAGACCTAAGGAGTTTTGTGAACAATCACTACCCGATTTTATTGCATGTTTCACTCTTCAATGACCATGTGAAAGCTGAGTCCATTGGTTTAAGAAACATAGGTGGTCGGAGCCACGAAAGTGGGATGACCACATCTTAGTGTTTTGAGTTCATAGAAATCGGATTTAACAAACTTTTCAATTGATTTGGCTTATGTCTTTTGCGGATTGTCCTTTGTTCAATAATGGTGTTTGTATAGTTTGCATTTGTTATTTAATTTTCCCTTATAAAACAAAATACAAAACCCCTTGCATATTATTGATTTAGCTTAACCAAATCTTTACAAAGGTGTAATGTGTAATTCGCATTCTCTTGTGGATCGACCCCTAAGTACTACAACAACATGTTGTGCACTTGCAACCATGTTTAGCTTAGGGTTTTTATTACTTGCATATATACCACACCCATGTCTGGCACACATCATTGGGCATTGTTCGGTGTCAATATTAGCTTTTGTGATCACAAGAGCTTTGGCATGATAAGGTAAGCTCCTAGGATAGATCATAGTTTCCTAACTTATTTTGACTCAATAAAACAGAAGTTTTGAAAAAGGTGGAAAAGAGAAAAAGATATAAGATGAAGAAAAGACATGAACAAACGCATTAGTACCGACAATCCCCCCAGACTTAACTTGAACCGTCCCGGTGAAAGCAAATCCGATTAAGGGAGGTAAAAGAAAGAGGTAGTAAGGCGTTTGTGAAAGAGAGGAAAGATGTAACCTGATTAGACAGTAAGTCCATGAAGAAATGACCCATTGGTGGTATGTGGCTGTCCTTGTCCTTTTAGATAAGCATGGCAAACCTTCTCCCACGTTGTGTTTGAATGAACTCCAAATAATGGCTTGTATCCCGGCTAAGATGATCAAGTACCATGCGTCCACGGTAAAATATCTTTAAGTACCGCCTAAGGTGAGGCATAGGTGGGATTAGCCTTTGACTTGAAGCAAACGGATGAGTGATCATGGTGATATCATGCCACAATCATTGTTGATGTGTTTTGGGACTTTGGAATGGATGCTGGACAAAGGGTGAAGTGGGATAGGTGGTGGCGAGGTGGGATGGGATAAGTGGGATAGGATGGGATGGTGTGATGGGATTAGTGGGATGGTGGGATGGGATGATGGGACGGAATGGGTGGTATGGGATGGTATGGTGGAATGGGATGATGGGACGGAATGGATGGTAGTTCGGTCGATTGGTTTGGTCGACCTGGAATGTTTTGGTCGACCGATCGACCGAATCTCTTGGAGCTCATGCTGGAACGTGCTTGGTCGACCAGGTAGCTTGGCTGGCCGGTCGAGCGAGGTCCTTGGATCCCCTGATCGACCGAGTTTGGTCGACCGAGCTTGGCTGTGTTGCTTCTACTCTATTGGTCCGGCCACTCGATTGCTCCTTTCTTCATTTTCTAGGTTTCTTCTCAAATTTTCATGCTAGATTCTCAAATCTCTGTATCCAAAACTTCAAAAACAAAACAAAAACCATTAAACTAAAACAAAAAAAAATTAAAAAATGAGAGAAATGACCGTATGGGTTGCCTCCCATATAGCGCTTGTTTATAGTCTTTTAGCTTGACTTTTCTCTTTCTAGTTATCCAATGGATCAACTAGAAGAGTTGAGGCTCCTTTAGCTTCTCTACATTCCGGACCCGACGATTTGAAAATCCTCCTATTGACATCTTGAAGTTCTTGAATGTAGTTGCAAGAAACAATCATTTCGGGAAAGAGATTCCTCCTCTTGTGTAGCTTATCTTTGTTGGGTTCTTCGTTTTCCTTATTTGAGGAACTGATTCTGAACTTAGAGAAGCATCTTGAAGACCTTGTAGGCTGTGGTGTGGCATCAATCACGTCCTCCTTATACTCCCTTGGTGTCAAAATTTTGCTTGGACTTGAAACCTCAATGCACTTGGCCTTTGCTGGTATAACAACTTCCTTAGGTATGATGAGAGGGGCTGCTGATATGACGTCTATGAACTCCTCTTGTTCATTATTAGGCTCTGATATTGGCTCCTTTCTAGCACATACATCTGCAGAATGAGAGCTTTTGATAGGAACCACCGGATAGTTGTCTTTTTTGGGTTTGGGGAGATAAACTCTTTGATTCAAATGCTCCACGAAAGCTCTATTGGCATGAAGAAATGATGAATCAAATATCAGTGGCTTGTGAGGGTCATCTTTCATCTCTAAGATGTGGAAATCAGCCTTGAAGACATGATCTCCGATGGATAGTGGAAGATCCGAGATGAAACCATGTGAGATAATAGATGGATCCTCTCCAAACGGCATGGGTGCCTGAGAGGGTTTCATTTCTTCAATCCCAACCTTCTTTGCTATTCCTTTAGACATGATGTTAATGTGAGATTCTGTGTCACATAAGGAATCCTTGAACAAAAATCCATTAATGATGCAAGGTAATCCAAGCTTCCGCTTGAGTGGCTTCGGCTTGTAACCTCCCGTTGAGTCCAAGGAGAAATGCTCTTGTTCTGGTCTTGTAGCCATGTTAACAGCAGTTTGGGGTGGTGTATGGGTGGGCACGAACTCAGCTTCTCTTGTAGAGATGACTTTACAAAAAACCTTCTTTTTCTCCATCTCTTGTCTTTTCAATTCTTCTTCGGTTTGAGCTAATTGGGTGTGAAGTTTCTTGATTCGACCAGCGAGAGACTCGTTCTTGACAATGAAACTGTTGACCAATATTTCCACCCTCTCATTCAAGTCCTTAGTGCTCTGTATTTGATCATCCACGATATGCTGAAGCATTGCTTGAATCTTGCTATTTTGTTCTTTCATCTCTTGTCTTTTCAATTCTTCATCAATTTGATCAATGTGGACCTCCATCTTCTTGAGTTGAGTAATTACGGACTCGTACTTTGTAGTAAGGTCATTGTAAATGAAGTCTATCTGCTCATTCAACACCTTGTTAACCCTCTCTTGGCTGTTTAAGATTTGTTGAAGAAATCCTTCAAACATGTTGTCTTGCTGACCCGGGTGAGGTCCGGTTGGATGAAAGTTGTAAGGTTGATCCATGGGGTACATGCCTTGTTGATTGTACTGCTGCATAGTCTGGAATTGATTCCCTTGCTGTTGAAAACGTGGTGCTTGCTGCTGGAAGTCAGGAGGGTAAATGAAATCATCAAGATAGTTAACTTCTTGTGACTGCTCCTTTGCAAAATCTCCAATGGTTTCTTGGTAGTAAGGGGCACGCCTTAGGAGGACATAATCTTGGGTCTGGCCATAGATCATAGCTTTCATCTTTTACTCAAGTTCGCACCTGAAACACACAAAGATAAAGGCTTAAAGAAAAATTTAAACAAAAACTAAAACAAGTGATTAATGCAGAAACTAGGATAATTATGATGATGCAAAACTATAATGATGATGATGATAATAAAACTATGATGCAAAACTATATATGATGATGATGCAAAAACTAAGATGATAATGCAAAAACTATAATGACAATGATGATGCAAAACTACTAAAATTGAAAATCCTAGACTAGGCTATTCTCGGGAACTCGTAGGCAGCTGTATTGCTCCCCGGCAACGGTGCCAAAAAGCTTGATGGGGATTAAACTTTTCCCAATTTCTACCCCTAATTCTGCAAGTGCACAGATCGAGAGTAGTAATGGGTATCGAACACAAGGAGCAGATAAGTGCACTACGAGCTATGCGAGTCTAATCAAGCTAGGACAAATGAGGGGATTTCGGGTTTTAAGATGCTAATTAACTAAACTAAATGAAAGCAAAGTAAAACGGTGTAAGTTCAATATGAAAGAGACGCTAGGCAATAGGTAATTCGCAGAGATTCATAGATGATAAGTTTGATTATTGATTTCTATCTATGTATGGATATGGGATGTAAGATCCGTCTAGAACACAAAACACGAAAATAAGTCTTTCCACTTCCGTGGCTCCGACTCCTATGATAACTTATCTAATCGCTAAACTTTCGGTATGTCCTTAGATAGTTAATCAAGCATTAAATCGATCAGGTTCGGATACAGTTCACTAGGCTTAGTAAATCAACTTCCGCAGTCTAAGAAACCTAGCTTGTCAAAGAATAGGTCCGGCGAATGATACAGCACTTCCGTGGCTCAAATAAACCTAGGATCGGATTGCTAGATGCGCGGTAAAGCAATCAGCATTAATAAGTGAACAAAACGAGACAAAGACTCTAATGATATCCCTAGTTAATTTATCAAATCATAATCAGCATATGAACTCTTTGAAACCCTAAAACCTAACTAGAAATCTACTCAATCATGATGCAAGTAAACAAGCACAAATCTGAGAAAGAAATCATATTATTATAAGGAGAACAGGGTTTAGAAATCTTCTCTATATTGAGATACAAAGAAGGGATCTTCTCCTTAAGGAAGACAATGAGAAGGAAGTAAAACAATGGAGAATCCCTCTAAGGGGATCTCCCTAGTGCGGCCCTCTCTTGTGGCTCCTCTCCTGTGCGGCTCTGTTGTGTCTCTCTATGTGGCTCTCTGTTCTAATGAGGCTAAAAAAGTGTATTTATAGTGCCCTAGGTCTTTGATATACCTCTATTTTGTACCCTTTTTATATGGTTTTACTACGCTTTTTATAAGGTTTTTAAAGGCTTTTCGATCTAAAAAGGTAGTTTTTGTGGATTCATAGTACTAAGAGTCTAAACAGGTCGAAAGATGCATTTTGGAGCAAAACCACAGGATTTGGACTTTACGCCGCTCCACGATACAGCATCAACTTAGAAAGAGCCCCAAAAACATTCTACTCAATGGATCTCATCAAAACCAGTTTGCCGCGATGCCTACATGAGTTAGCTTTCCAACGCAATTGGAATCATGCAATTTGGACGTGCAGAATGGAAGATATTATCATTTTAGTGAAGAGTGTCAAATCAGCCGAAAACCGGACGTCTACACCAGCCGCTCGACCGAGCCGGTCGGACAGGGACTCCAAGGCTCCCGTCCGACCCGACCTCTTTTCACCATCCCGTGCGCGCCAGCTCGACCCGACCATCATCCCGACCGACCGGTCGACCACCCCGCTCGACCTGATCACCATCCCGACCGACCGGTCGACCGCCCCGCTCGACCGCTGCCGTCCCGCTCGACCCGGCTTCGCCGACTAAGGCCCGTTTTGCACGTTTTCACGATTTACTCGGCCCGTTTACCTAATCTCGACCCCTGGAAGACCTAGCACTATAAATACACCTTTTTAGCCTCTTTAGAGAAAAAAAAGAACCGTAGAGCCGCATTGTATTAGAGTTTATTAGATCTACTTTTGTTCTTAGAGATTTCAAGGAGAGGATCTCTCCTCCTTACCACAATTTGGAGAAGTTTTCTGAACCTTTGTCTTATATTTATGCTTTCTTCATCATCTTTCTGTGTTGTTACTTTGATTATGTCTGAGTAATTCACTTGTTAGGTCGTGGGTTAATCAAAGAGTCAATGCATTGTTAGGGTTCTAAATCAAATTAGGGGTTCATCATTATAGGTCTTCACCTTTGCTTGATCTTATTGCTGCATGCTTTTCTGATCAACTAGCATCAGATCTTTGGTAGACTTGAGCCACGGAAGTGCTGTATCATTCGCCTGAATTAGTATTTGGTGGGCAACACTTCATAGACTGCGGAAGTTGATCTATGCGGGGTTGTGAACAATTGAGACTTGAACGAATTAATGCTTGTTTAACAATCTAAGGACATTCCGAAAGATTAGCGATTAGGTTAGTTAACAAAGAGGTCGGAGCCACGGAAGTGGAATGATCTTACATCTGTGTTTTGAGTTCTAGACGGCACCCAATTAAACCCCCTAATAAGTTGATCTAACCTAGTAATCATTGATCTCTGCGAGTCTCCCATTGCCTAGAGCCTTCGTATCTTGATCTTTTACCGTTTTTTACATCGCATTCAACTAGTTTAGTTAGCTATCTTACCAATCACAACCAAAATCCTTATCTTGTCCTAGCTAAATTGGAATTACATAACTTGTAGTGCATCTCTCTGCTCCTTGTGTTCGATAAACCCGTTACTACTCTCGATCTGTGCACTTGCAGAAAAGGGATAGAAATTGGGGAAAGTTTATCCCGCATCAGTCTTCCAAGGTCGGTTTAGGTGAAACGGGCTGAGAATTGTTGAAATTGCATAATTGGGCTTGTGTTCGCGGGGTCGGGTCGACCGGGAGAGTCGGTGGTCGAGCGAGGCGGTCGGACGGTCAGACAAGGGCCTTGGAGTCCCTGTCCGACCGGCTTTGGTCGAGCGGATGTGGATGGCTGATGTGTCCGGTTTTCGGCTGTCTAGACCACTCTTCGGTCAAAACGTGATATCTTCTAAACTGCTCATCCAAATTGCATAATTCCAACTGCATTGGAACACTAACTCATCTGGATATCTTGGTGCTTAGTTTCATTGAAATCCGTTGAGTTTAAGGTTCCATGCCGTTGCTTCCCGTTTGATGTACTGATGCAGTCCGAGAAAGCTCCTTCGATATGTCTCACGGAAATAGAGATATCTCCCAATCTACTCGACCAAACAGAGTGATCCCAGTTGCATTGCAAATCTAACTCATGTAGGCATCGCATCGAAGTGGATTTGATGAATTCCATTGAGTAGAATGTC
Organism: Erythrophleum ivorense; assembly: GCA_026724425.1. Taxonomy (NCBI): domain Eukaryota; kingdom Viridiplantae; phylum Streptophyta; class Magnoliopsida; order Fabales; family Fabaceae; genus Erythrophleum; species Erythrophleum ivorense. The sequence goes on along the minus strand of JAIUCV010000066.1, from coordinate 6,459,369 downwards.
TTTAAGGCCCTTCCAAAGTTGATGCTACGTCCTGGAGCGGTCTTGAAGTCCAAATCCTGTGTTTTGCTCCAAAATGCATATTTTGACCTGTTTAGACTCTAAGTACTATAAATCCATAAAAAATACCTTTTTAGATCATAAAGCCATTAAAAACCTTATGAAAATCATTGTAAAACCATATAAAAAGCATGTAAAATAGAGGTATATCAATCAGCTCGCTGCCGAGGCCACTCTAGACGAACCCGCCGAGGCGAATGTTACTGAGCAGCTTGTTGCCGAGGCCATTCTAGCTGAACCCGCCGAACCCGCCGAGGCGAATGTTATCGAGCAGCTTGTTGCCGAGGCCATTTTGGCCGAACCAATGGGTTGTTTGAGTCGGCAAGTTCAGGAGGTTAAGCATTCCACTCTGGTCTGCTTAACGGCTCGATGACTTTGATAGATGGACAAGTGGGAAATGGTGTACTCTTTTTCCCTATCATGGTTTTGTCCCAACGGGTTTTCCATGATAGGTTTTTAACGAGGCCCACGACCTGCTTCAAACCATCCTTTCTATCTTAGTCATTCGAGCCATACGAGCCCTAAACCATAATCGAGCCGACCCGCTTTTAGACTTATCAACCAGCTCGCTGCCGAAGCCAACCAGCTCGCTGCCGAGGCCACTTTGAATATTGGCGCCTCGGTGGTTTATTGGGTTTTTAACTTATCATTTATGTTTTCGCTTGGTTTCGAGATGGCTGGAGCGTGTTCCCCATCTCTTCGTCTTCCCTTCTTTCTCTTTTCTCTTTAAGTTACGAAAACTCTCACTTTGTTTCTTTCATCTTTCATTTTTGTCAAAAACCTTTAATGCAAAGATCAATCTCGTTGGTGTGTAATATCCATCAAAATCCCTTCACACTTCTGGTGCGTAATATCCTTAAGTGTCTAGGTCGGAGTTTAGAGATTCTTCCGCAAGTCTCTGATCAATCCAATCGATCATCTATCTCTTTCCATCATCACAGTTCCACAACGAACCAGATCTATCCTTACTCAACCTCAAAGAGTGCCGATCTTAGGAGAATCTCATCACTGACTCTGCTGCTGTTGAGGTGGATACACTTGGTCCTGAGGGTTGGGTACATTTGTACTCCTGTAAGAGAGGTTAGGGTTGGCTTTGTACAGTTTATCAAGTTTCTCATTCAGAGATTTCACTTCCTTCTTCAGCTTGTCGTCTGACTCGATCGAGCCCCTGTTGGTTCGATCGTACTCCTCATTGTAATTTCCATCCGATCGAGCTATGTTCTCAACCAGCTCCCAGCCGTCTTCAACATCCTGGTCCAAGAAGTCACCATTGCTGGTTGTGTCTAGCATCTGTCTATACTTTGGCAAGACTCCTCTGTACAGGGTGCTAAGAAGGGACTCATTGCTGAACCCATGGTGTGGACACTGGCTGGTGTAACCTTTGAACCGCTCCCAAGCCTCAGAAAATGTTTCTCCGTTCCTCTGATGGAACCCAGAGGGTCAGCCATGGTTTCAGCGAACTGCTCAGTCTCTGCCTATTGCCTCTGCTCTCTCAATACTCTCTGAATTCTGTCAATGTTGTCAAAATAATCAATCAAGTTGCCACTGCCTCTTGATCTGGTTTGCATACACCTGAAAATTCAAAGACAAAAACCCAGATAGCAGAGTACAAATATTCAAAAAGTAAACAAAGAACTTGATCTTGCTAGCTACTGGAATCCTAAATGCAAGCAAATTAAATCCCAAATGGCAACGGCGCCAAATTGATAACGGCGCCAAATTGATAACGGCGCCAAATTGATAACAGGCTTTTAGCTACCAATTAAGATAAACCCTAGTTATGCATGTCGTTATAGGATTTAAGATGTCAATCCAAATTGGGAAAAGATGATCACTATCTAGGACTAGGCAGAAGCAATGCAAGCCAAGACAACAGGGGTGTTTAGATGATTACGGAACCGAACTAACAGCCTATTGAAATGGAAAGTGAAAGCAGAAAGCAAATGCGACGAATAAAGCTTGGCTAGATCGAGTTGAGGTAAAACATAACAAAGGTAGCTCGATCGAGTTGCAACATGACAATAAGATGAAAATAAACGAGCTCGATCGAGGGGCCCGAAGTTTGCACAAAACAAGGTAAAATGGACTCGATCGAGTTAAGGTAAAAGCAGAACGAAAACAGAGTAAAAACGCAAATAAGACTCAATAGGAAGACATAGACTTAGGGACAGGGTTTAACAATCAGAGAGAGAGTATAACTAATCAATGATGCTTTCTAATCAACATGCTCACATGCTTATCCCTTGGCCATGGAATCTCTTGGTCGGTTAACCCACTGTCGTTAGTGCATGAGACATGAACCGGAGAGCATTAAAACCCGATCCATGCAATGCCCTAGAAGCTCCTTGTGCAACCACTTCCGTGGGACAAGAGAATGCTAATCCTCTGTTGGGCATTATCCGACACTCAACCAAGCGGGATAGGCTGGTGAGTATCTAGGATCGAATCCACCATGGTCAGTGGCTGGATCGCGTAGAGCATGATCCAACATAGAGGGATAATAGATTAAGACCTTAAGCAACAGAGATTAGGCATAATGATTCCCTAATCTAACCCATCCCTAAGCCTAAGTGGTTATTTACTCACTAATCATTTCTAAATTCGAAATTATATCAGAATAAACTAAAACAGACATAATATGAAAGAACAGAAAGAGATTAAAAACTATTATTAAAGAAGCAAGTGCAAAATGTCAATACAATTGCATAAATCTACAGATCAAAAAGCATAAAACTTCAGGAAATAAAATAGAGTTTTTGTGGCTGAAAAGCAAAAGAGGAAGAAGAGATTTCGTGGATTAGGTTTGGAGGCCTTTTATAGGCAAGCCACTAGAGCTTCAGTCAAAGCAGTAACCGCCTTAGTCCACTCGATCGAGTTGCTTGGTCGAGTAGTCTTTTTGCCTAGCTCGGTCGAGGCGCTTGGTCAAGGTTCGTATCCTTCATAGCTCAATCGAGTTGCTTGGTCGAGTAGTCTTTTTGCCTAGCTCGGTCGAGCTGCTTGGTGAAGGCAGACTCCCTTTTCTTCCTATGCATTGACTTTGCTCCAAAGTGCTCCAAAGCACCTGATAAGGACACCAAACATGCAAATGCATGCTATGCACTTCCTAGAATAACTAAGTATGCAAACTAATAAGAAAGTGCAAAGAAATGCTACTACAGATGGATGAAAGTATGCAGAAGTGGTATAAACATGATGCTAAAAGAGTATGAAATATGAATGCATCAAGCCGCTAATGGCTGAACCGCTGCCACTATCAAACCCTGCATCTTGGGACACATCGGCCTGATATGCCCCGGATCTCCGCAATGGAAACACATTCTAGTATCCCGAGGCACCTCCTTCTTGTGACAGCTAGACACTCGGTGCTCCATGCTCCCGCACCTGTAACACGCTCTACGAGGAAAATGGCTACCGGAAGAAACCTCCTCCCGACTCCTCTTTTGACCCTACGCAGGATTGCCGCCCCTGCCAGAACCAGAACCAACACTCGAACCCCGGCGCTGCTGCTGACTCCGAGGCTGGATAGCAGGAGCAACTGCAGAAGGCACCGCCACCGGACCAACCTGCTCACGAAGGTCCTCCTCAATCGAAGCTGCCAGCTCCACTAAGTCTACTCTCGTGGTATACGTACGACCTCTGCACTGAGTCATGATACTCGGGCGAAGCCCCTGAAGGAACCTCTGCAAAATCCCGCGCTCACCGCCTATACCAAGACTGGTATGCACCACTAGCCTGCCAAACTCGGCGTCGTACTCACGCACCGAACAGTCTCCCTGCGTCAACGCAATGAACCGCAACTGAAGTCGATCCCGAGCCTCCTGAGGAAAGTACTTGACATCAAACTCCGCCACAAACTCGCCCAAGTCGAAACAGCTCTCCTCCCCTTAACGGCCCGCCACCACAGATGCGCGTCACCACTCAGATAGTGGACTGCTAACTCCACCTGGTACTCCACTGGACATCTGATCGACTGAAAATTTTGCTCCAGTCTCGGTCTCCACTCGTCAGCCCCCTCTGGACCAACTCCGCCCTCAAAGAAATGCGTCCCGATACGCTGCATCTGTCCCATCATCTCTAAATAAGACGGATGCCCAACCACCGCAGCCCCATGCTGCCCAACAAAAGCCGCTCCCGGCTGACCAACAACCGCAGCACCCTGCTGCCCAAACACCGCCGCACCCTGCGGTGCTCCGGCCATCGGAAGAACACCCGGAGCCTGCTGCAGCACCACTGGCGGAAGACGTTACAGCAACTGTGTCAGTAACCCCGCTAACAGGTCATGCTGACCCGGAGCTAGAGCCGCACCCCCACCTGGGGCCGCCCCGCCCCCCGCGCCACCACCGACGCCCAAACCGGCCTCACTCGCCAAAGAAACAAATTGGGTCATCGACGCAGTCGCCACACTCGGCGCTATACTCTCGCCCGACTCCGCTGGTACTCCACGACCCCGACCTCCACGGCCTCTGCCACGGCCTCTACCACGACCTCTCGCAACACCGTCCATCTCACTGTATGGAACAAAGAGGTGAGATACTAAACACGAAACCCAACAACACAAACAACTCACCCTGGAATCTCCTGAAACCCGAAGAGGATGATACTAAACTATCAATTTCTAACAGTCCTAAAACCATCTAGGCTCTGATACCAAAATGAAACAACCAAGCTTTTTTTTTATAATAATTAAAACAATACTCAGCGGAAGTCTTTAAATAAATAAATCAATAAATAATAAATTTCAGTTCAACATAAAAGCCAAAAATCAATGAACTCAAATCTTAAACAAGTCTAGCAACTTAAACAAAACGAATAACACATAAATCCTATCATCCTCTTCTTCGGCCTTGATTCCGCGCTTAGACATTTCTATTACCTGCATCACATTAAAATAGAGATGCGTAAGTATTATCATAAATATTTAGTGAGACGATCACTCTACCAACAGGCCAATTACACAATTTCTAGACATTTTTAAGTCTTTTAAATAATTTCCACCATTTATAAATATTTTCCTTATATTAGAACATCTCCAAATAGTTATTAAATAATTCTCATAATTAAGTAATAATATTAATTATTTATTAATCCGAAAATAAATAATTAAACCGAAACAATTAACCATTCAAATCAATTAAATTCATTAAACCGGATTAAACCATTTAACTTTAATTTCAATTCAATTAAACCGGATAACCACCTCAACCAGCCATCGGTGTCGAGCGACACCATGTGTCGCTCGACACCCGTTCGACAGGGTGAATCCGAACGCGAAATCAACAACACCATAAACACAGAAAACGCAAACCAACTTCACCAAACACGATTAAACTCATACAAAAGCACGAAATCATCACATAAACCTCAAGAACACATCAACTATTCAACCATAAACACGGATCTAGAAATTCCGGACCTACAGTCACGCACTCACCTTGATTTCGGATTTGAAAAGAGGAAAGGAGATGAAGAACAGCAACAAACAGTCTCAGATCAAGCCTCCAACTCACAAAATCGCCCAGAACTCCCTCAAGAACTTCTTCTCTCACAAAACGACAAAAACTCGATGAAGAAAGCGGCTGGCTCTCTTTTAACTCGCGAAACAAGGGTTTCCACCCTTAACCAGCCCAAACCGATAAATAAAATCAAACCGGGAAATTCGCAATCGGGCCGGTGTCGACCGACACCAGACGAAATTTCCACTTCTTTGGTTTACGGATGTTACAAAAGTTATCTATATTGTAACAATATAACTTATCGCATCTACAAAACTTTCGATACATGCAATTATCTATTTAACTAAATTACCAAACGAAATAATATCTTAAAAAAACAGGCAAATATACTTTTTTCAGTTATAATTATCTCGGAGAAGAGGAATATATCCAATACCGAACAAAATCTAATTATTTTCTTTTTTCAATTAACTAATATCATTAAAATCGCATATTAACAGAAAGACATAATTAGACACACGATTAGTCATATTCATTAAATGCATGAGGGTAATATTTTGTAAAAGTGATTCTGATACAATTTCACTTCGCAGATAATAGTATAGATGATCTATAAACTTAGAGTTAAGATGTTAAGGAGTTTCTTTTCTTTTTTTGCTGCTTAAATCGTATTAGACATTTAGGCTAAAAGTGAAAGTCCGAAGACCTGATTCCTTAATTTGTCTAAGGTGGTAAGTATGGTTCAAACTGGAATCTTATAGGACTTACATAAGATGAAACGAATCTAGTCACGATTGATAATAAGTGATACCAGAATCACTCTGGTTGGAGAGTCAAGTAAATGAATTCCAAAAAAGAAAAATAGAAAATATATTTTTATGTCTTGTAAAACATTATTCGGATACAAAAGAATTAAAGAGATTGGACCTATTATTTAAGTTTCTATTTAATTTGTCATTTTGCGCTGTAGTGGTTGTGTTTTTATTAGCATGAATGTGAATTGTAAGCAGATTCATCATCTGATATACTTTGTTTTTATTTAAGCAGCACTACTCGTGCATTACCTTTTTTGTTTTTTAATATTATCTCATCCATTAGCTATCACCTCATCTCCACCGTCCGATTCCTCGATCATTACATTATTTCCACCAATTTTTTCGTAAGATAATAATTAGCACGCAGTCCGATTAGGGTCACGAGTTTTTTACCGCCTCGTTACCTTTTAGTTTCTACTCGGTAACATCGACACGAGTTTTTTCTTTTTTGGTAAAAACATCGACACGAGTTACACGATAAATATTAAAATAGCAATACATAACTTTCGATATGCCAATCAAATAGACTGAAATACGTTTGAGGTTTTAAATATTATGGGACAAGTTGTTTTTTAACACGTATACTATTTTACCGTGTAAACGTACAATCTAATATATTTTAAATTTATATTAATAATAAAATTTTCACCCAATTTTTATTATTATTAATAGATGTAGAATCAATAGAATTACCTGCTAGATTTTCTATTCAATGTTTTTAGCTTTGTTTATATCATTTTATACTAGCAATTTAGCATATTATTATTCACCTAATACACTGGATTTTGTAAACTATTTTTTGTAAAAAAAAAGTGCCATATAGTAGATTATCATATATTAAATACCCCCAAGCAAAAGCCAAAATTCTGTATTGCGATAACAAAATTATTTGACATTGTTCTTAAATTTTTATTTTTATTTTTTTTGTTAAAAAATTATATTGTTCTTAAATAATTATATTGTTTCCTTACATCTCAATTGGGAAAAGTACTATTACTTGATTGAGACTCCACATTATTTTTGGAGTTACGTAACAATAATCACTATTTTCTACAATTTGCTTTTTCCTTGGAAAAACAACCTAATTTTAATTTGATACGTCTCACCGCGAGTAAACATGTTACAATTTCACCAAACCTCAAAGTTATGTGGATCTTGATCATAGATGATTGCATATTTTATCAAAAGCAGGTTATCTATCTTTCTTTCTTTTTTGTTAAAGAAAGCAGGTTATATATCTATAGTTAACTTAGTGGGAATAGTATAATACGCGTAGACAACGAGTAATGTACTCAAATTAGTTCACTAATCACATTCATGAAACGAAACAAGTGGGACCCATCATTACAAATACTTTAACCAAATCAAACGGTGCAGAAAAGAGTTGTGTCCATGATCGTCGTCATTACGGCCGGTGACTCTACATTATTATTTTTATCTTATTTTGTTTGATACACAAAATACATTAATAAATGTAAATATTAATTTACCATCGTCATCCCATCAGGTAAACCAAATCTTATAACCTAGTCTTATCTCTTTATTAAAAAGGCAATCAATTATTTTACACCAATATTTCTACAATTTACAAAAATTTAAAGTGAAAAATTTGTTGATTTCATATTTTCTTACTGACTTTATTTTTAACATTTTCTTTTGGTTCAACACTTTCATTTATGTTGACAAAAAGAAAATACTTTAATTTACGTTTTTTTATCAAGAAAAAATTAGTCCCATGTAATATTAACTAAAATATATTTACCTAATTTAAATCAGACAAATGAGATTGACCAACTTTATAAGCTTTAGTTAAATTGGTAACTAACAAAAGAATCAAAATTTTATCTTTCATTATGATGTTCACCAGATAAAGTATTTTTCATCAGAGTAAAGTAAAATTTCAGTAGTTAAGGTTCTACTATTCCACTATCTTATCATTATTTTGTTATCTACATTCCTTTCCTTCTTTAACAAAAAACTACATTTATTTTCGTATGATTCTTGATATTATCGGTGTCATTATTGAATATTAGTTATCTTCATAATGGAATGGAAAATCAAAAGAAAAAAACAAACAATAAGAAAAAGTCTATAGTCAACAAGAAGGAACCACAAGGCACAAGCAACGATATTCCTCCAGCCCCCATCGTCACTTTCTAACCATTAGAGGTTTCTCTGTGAATTATTGAGATTTAGATCATTATTTTAATTAAAAAATCAAAACCTTCAGTATATATATTCCGTTCATGGCGTTTGGTTCGTTTTAGACGCAAAGAAACACATTTAAACAAATAGCTAAAATTAGTAAATCTGTATGCCATTTATAATTTATTATTTAATATATTTTTTCTTTTACAATTCAAGGTAAATTCGGCCCAGCTCATATTAATTCATGAGATAAGCGCATGGATAAATTATTTTCTGGATATTTAAATGGGCCGAAAACAAATACTAACAATTTTATGAAAATGGTTAACAATTTTATGTTTAAAAAAAAATTAATTTTTGGTCTAAACCAATAGAACAATTAATTAATATGTTAAACATTAAATGTCTTTCTATAAAGTATTTAGGTGAGATCTGTTGTTTTGTATGTCATATAGATTTGTAACTTAATACTTAGCGATGTTGATATACATTTGACATCTGTACAAAGTGTTCCACATTACCATTTTATAAAATCAAAAATTATCCTTTTAGTAACTAAGTAATTGAAAAATCTTTGCTGTCAAAAAATAAATCAATTGAAAAAGCTAAGTTATTTGTTTTGATAAAAACTTAATAATATGAAAAAGCTAAGTAAGGAGAGGAGGAAGCTGAAACATTAACTTCATATGCAAAAACAAACCAAAAAGGCCATTTTACATATACACAACAAACACTCTCTCTCTCTCTAACCTCACCACTTTCTCTCTCTTTCCCTTTTTCACAGCCATTTGTTAGATTCCTCTCTCTTTTTTATTGGATTGTATATTAGACTGATTAGCTCAAGGAACCCAAAAGCAAAGAAAAATTAAAAATCTTCTCTCCCGTTGTTTCGATTTTTACTTTTCTTCTGGGCTGTTCTTGTTTTCCTCCGACTTTCTGGGTTTTAATTGGCTTCTATTAATTTTCTGCGGAGATAAAACTTTTTTTCTGGGTTTTTCTTCTCAGAGAAGCTTCTCAATACCCAGGTTTTTTTTTTTTTTTTTTAGCTCAGTAATAAACAAAAGCAATAATCTTAAACTCAATTTCTCAAAATCTCTTATACTTGTGAAACTAGAAATTAAATTTTTTGAAAAGAGTAAAAGAAAAGATGGGGAAGCAAGGGCCTTGCTATCACTGTGGAGTCACAAGTGAGTTCTTGTTTTCTTCAAAATTTCGATTTTGATTTCGAGAAAAACTGGTTCCAAGTTTTTCTTAGCTGATTATAGGTTGTATTGAATAACTCTTTCGATTGATAATGCAAACGTTTCTTGGAGACATGAACCAAAAAAATTTGATCATTCGAAATGATTTGGTTTGTGTTTGATGTTTATGACCTTAAGAACACGTTGTGGGTCCTTTTGCTGTTTTGATCACTCACTCACTCTTATTGAGCTTTGAATGTTATGTAATGCTATCAAAGAAGTCAATAGTATTTTGCAAAAATGGGATCTTGGTTTGTCTTCTTTAAATGCATCAGAACTGAAAATCTTGAATCTTGAGAGATCATTGTTCTTGCTGCTTATGAAATGCCTGATTTTGTTGCAAACAGGTACGCCTCTATGGCGAAACGGGCCACCAGAGAAGCCGGTGCTGTGCAATGCGTGTGGCTCGAGATGGAGAACGAAGGGAACACTTGTGAACTACACACCGCTTCACGCCCGAGCAGAAGGTGATGAGATTGAGATTGAGGATCATAGAGCTCAAAGGATGATGATGAAGGGAATGTCTGTCAACAACAACAACAAGAAGATTCTCAAGAGGAAGTCATATCAAGAAAACTTCACAGTTAAAAGAACCAACTTGGAATTCAAGAAGAGGTCTCTAGACGAAGAGGGCAGCAATAGGTCGAGTTCGGGATCGGTTGTGTCGAACGCAGAGAGCTGTGATCAGTCTAATGCTTGGGAGACGAGTTTCCCTTGCAAGAAGAGGACATGTGTGGTGGTGGGGCGTCCAAAGGCGGCTTCTTCTGTTGAAAAGCTCACCAAGGATCTCTTTAGCATTCTGCAAGAACAACAGCAATCTTCTTGTCTCTCTGAGGAAGATTTACTTTTTGAGCATGAAACACCAATGTTGATGGGACATGGGAGTGTTCTTATGAGAGATGAGGAATCTGAAGCTAGCTCACTCTTGGTTGAGAGCAGCAAGTCCTCGTCAATGCATTCTGTTAAATTCGGTGGCAAAGCGATAAAGCAGGAGCAACTCAAGAGGTAGTCAAATCTTTGTATAGGACGAGGAAAGATTTAAGATTGATTTGGGAGGATTCTAAATCATGTTTTGGTTTGCAGGACCAAATCTCAAGTCTTGGGAAGACATACTTTCCCTCTCTGTAGCATAGATTTGAAGGTAATGTGATTTCACTTCCCAGCAATTGTGTTTTTTTTCAGAATTTGAATGACTCAAGTTAAGGTAAAATCTTTCTGCTGCAGGAAGTTTTCAACTTTGATGAGTTTGTAGCAAAATTCACAGAAGAAGAGCAGCAAAAGCTGATGAAGTTGCTTCCTCAAGTTGACTCTGTGAATCTTCCTGATAGGTATCGGAGTCAATGAAACTTTAATATTTAAAAAATTTAACCAAGCAGCTTCTTGATCTTTTCTGTTTTGGCAGCCTCAGAAGCATGTTTGAGAGTTGTCAATTCAAAGAAAACTTGTCCTTGTTTCAGCAACTAGTTGCAGATGGTGTCTTATCATCTTCTTCTTCCTCTGGATCAAAACTTGAAAACTGTAAGACACTTGCAAAGCTTGCTTTATCCGATCCTAACAAATCCCATTTGCTGGAAAGCTATCACATGCTCAAGGTATGATACTCTTGTTGAAACAAATTATACTTTGGGCTTTTGTTTGACTGTAAATCTTTGTTTCAGGAACAGAGAAAAGGGACTGAAGACTCTGTGACTACAATATCAAGGGTCTCAAGACCTTGTGAGAGCTTGAACCAAAACTTCTCAGGTAAATTCAAGATTCTTGATTCATGTCAAATCCATAACTTTTCTGCAATAAAAATATGTCTGTTTTTGCATTTCTCCAGAGACAAGAGCTGTGATGAGAAGCCCCAAAGAAGTGATGAAGATTAGAATAAAGTCAAAGCACATGGAAGAAACACAAGAGGTTTTAGAGAAGAGCGTGTCTTCTTATGGTGGCTCCATGGTGTTTGGCTATGAAGATAATGATATCTCTGATCAGGATCTTCTTCTTGATGTGCCGTCGAATGGATCATTCCCTCAAGCAGAGCTTCTTCACATGATATGAAAGAAGAGAAAGTTTCTCTCAAAAACTCAATTGGTGTTTCTCAGATACAAAGACTTTTTAAAGATCTCGAAAGAGGAAAACTTTTTTACTCTTTCTCTGAGAAAATGTTGCCAAATGAGAGACATCTCTGCAATAGAAATTGCAATCTGCAGATATATAAAAAAGAAGGATTTTTATGTAAGGGCCTCTCTTTGGTGGTCTTTTATTTTATATTGATACATGTACTATGTCTTCTTCTTCTTCTTCTTACTATACTCCAAGAGCAAGAAACTTTCGTTTAAAAAGAAAAACTATTTTCTTTGAAATTTTATAGCATTTATGTAATTTTTTATTTTTTTATATTAGTCAGGCAACTTTTTTGTTTTACACGTAAAGAGAAAGTTACTTACACGTATATTGAATTTTATTTTTATAAATAGAGATATATTCATTACTAAACCCGTCACAAATTCTCTTCAACGCTCTACCAGATTTTCCTTTTTGGCTTTTTCCGGTGACAGTTAGTTTCGCGGGAGCCGGGAAGAAAACGCAACGGGAGATAGAAGAAGAAGATGACGATCGATCAGTCGTCGTTTACTCATGGCGATTCTCTGGTAATACATTTTTCGTTTTTTTCTTAGTGATGAAATTTCGTAGATCCTGTTTACTGATCTAAATTTCGTTACTCGCCGTATTCGGATGCTTCGTCTTAGTTCTGAGTTCATGATTTCAGTTTTCTTCCAACTTTCCCGAGAAAATTGAAAAATTGAAATTGCCTTCAAATCCATTTTCTGCTTTGGCTTGAAATTCCTTTGATTCCCTGTAAACATTGTGTAGATTTTGCGTTCGTGTTTCCGCATCTGACGCTCATCGTCACAGAGAAAGATTATCCAGGTTCGTATTTCGAAAATCGTTCCTAGATGACTAGATTTTTTACTCAAGCCACATTCGTATTCACCACACTGTTTAATACCATCTTTGTTTGCGATCGGAGAGAACATTATTAGATATTTTTGTTCTTGGAATGTTTCTTTTTTTAGGTTTTGATTGTGTAGAAATTGATGTCATTGAACTGATTCCTGATCTATTTACTAAAGAAATTGACTTTTTGATGTTTCCACAGGAAGATGAATTCTCATAAGCGACCAATTGTCTTCACCATTCGACATTTCCCACTTGGCTGTGGAACTCACTCCAATGCTGCTCCAAGATCCATCAAGAATCCAAGAAGTAGCCATATCGATTCAGCTCCTAAACCGAAACGAACTTGTCTCCATCATGGCTATGTTGTTGCAGCTCCCAGAACTAAAGGAACCTGTTTTAAACAAGAACTAAAGTTTGAAAACTCTGTTCATGATCATGATCTTGCAGCTCCTAAACCAAAAGGAAGAAGTTCTCTCAAACAAGAACCAAAGCTTGAAAACATTGATCATGATCATCATGTTGTTGAAACATTGTTTGGAAACTCTGAGCAGCGTGGTCCTACTCCTCGTGAGAAAGTGGTTGAGGCATTGCATGTTTTCAAACAAGTTTTCAGGCAGCTGGATCAAGATAAGCAAGCGAGACGCGGTGGAGATTTATTCGAGGCTACAGCGAGAATAGACATCAAGACACTAACTGTGTTAGAGAGAATGGGGAAACAAGTGAACACGGAGAAGAGAATTGGACTTGTTCCCGGAATCAACGTCGGCGACGAGTTTCAGTACAAAACCCAACTTCGTCTCGTGGGGCTTCATTTCAAGACCATGTGCGGGATCGATTATATGAAAGTTGGAGATGAGAAGCTTGCCACGAGCGTCGTTGCCTCAGAAGGATATGGTTATGTTGATGAGTTTGATGCTGGTGTTGTGGTTTACACAGGTGAAGGAGGTAACGTGATAAGCAAGGAAAACAAGACTGAGGATCAGAAATTGGTCAAGGGCAATTTGGCTTTAGCCAACAGTATGAAACGTAAGAGTCTTGTTAGAGTGATACGTGGCGAAGAGAGATGGGACAAAAAGGGAAAGCGTTATGTGTATGATGGATTGTATTTGGTTGAAAACTACTGGTTAGAGAAAGAAGCTAGAGGTAAGCTTGTTTACAAGTTCAAACTTTGTAGAATTCCTGGTCAACCCCGTTGACTTGAGAGCAGTGTAATCAGATATATGACTACCAAATCTTCTCAAGCTGAATCAAGATTATTGAATCATGCGAAATCCACAACTTTCCACAACAAATTCTTTTTTCTTGGAACTGTGTTTTGTACTTCTAATCAGTATAGGATGATCAGATATTTTATACTCCCTTTTTTTTTTGTAACATCTGATTATATGATATCAAATAGTGTAAGGGAAATACAAATAAGTTACCAACCAAGGAGGAGGGCAATCGTAAATCATACATATATTACTTGAGTCAGAGACACACTTAGATAAAATATCAGCTCCTTTATTCTTCTCCCTATTGATGTAAGCGATCGAGCACTCTGGTAATTTGCCTATCCAATGTCGAAGATCATATATCAGATTACCTAAGTCCATTCTATCTTGCTGTTGATTAATCACTTTCGTTAGTTCTTGACTGTCACCCTCAAACCACACTTTCCTCCATCCCTTACTCCATACTCGTTGGATTACATACAAGAATCCACATGCCTCCGCTTGTAATGGAGATGTGACCTGGGGGAGTTTTGCCCAGCCGGCATCAATGTAACTACCATTATCATCTCTGATTAACCAACCCACACCCATGTAGTTTGCATCTTGGCGATAGCTACTATCGAAATTGCATTTTAACCAACCTGTATCTGGAGGTTCCCACTGACCATTATTACTCTGCTGATGTGAATGTTGTTCAATAGGATTTGCTGCTAACCATTCTGAAACTGCATGTAAACTTTTAGTAGCTTCATCTTGTGCCTGAACATTCCTCTGTTGGAATAAAAATTCATTCCTAGCTTTCCATATCATCCAAACTATCCAAAAAGGAAGCAGTCTCGTTTCTTCTGAGTATCTCTGCAAATCTTTAATTTCCAACATTTTCCTTATATTCTCCTCCAACGTTACCTCTGAGCTGTCAAAGGTTTGGAAATTAGCACATCTCCATACTGCACGAGCGTGTTGACATTCAAAGAGTACATGGTTAATTGTTTCTTCATGTAGGCAACATCGCTGGCAAATTGGGTCAATATTTATTGTTCTTGAACATAACCTTTCAGCCGTAGGCACAGCTCCAACTATTGCTTTCCACAGGAAGTGTTGCACCTTTGGAGCTACGTGTAGTTTCCAAACTTCCCTCTTTAATTCCAAAGAACCTCCGGGAGGTTCTATTAACTCTGCATCTGGGACTACATGAGTTGCAACCCAATACCCTGACTTAACCGTATATGTAGCATCTACTGTATATGGCCAAACATATATATCGTGGTTTGCATACCTTGACAATCTGATAGTCTTAGCTAGGGCTGCGTCTTCTGGATAGAGGACCGAATCTACAATTCTGTCATCCCATTCTCTCTTTCCTGGTTTCCATAGGTCTTCCACTTTCATCTGAACCTGTCTAAATGGTCCCTGTGCTTCTCTTGGTGGCATCACCGGCAGCCAATGATCCGTCCACACATCAGTATCACGACCGTTACCCAATCTGACTTGTAGACCTCTTTTAAGCAGTGCTTTCCCTGCTTGTAAAGATCTCCATCCGTAAGATGGACTTCCTCCACTGAACGACTCTAAGAATGTCGTTGATCTGTGGTACCTCCCCTTATATATCCTAGATAATAATGAAGAAGGATTAATAAGGACACGCCATGCTTGTTTTCCCAATAAAGCCAAATTAAAACAGTGAAGATCTTTGAACCCCATGCCACCTTCATTTTTAGGGATAGATAATCTTTGCCAAGATATCCATGAAATTTTTCTTTTTCCATTGTCATTTGTTCCCCACCAAAACTCTGAAAGAAGACTATGTATCTGATCACAAATCTGTTTAGGCATTAAAAAACAACTCATCGAATAGACAGGTTTCGCCTGAGCCACAGACTTAATCAGCACTTCCTTTCCTGCTGGACTTAGATATTGGTTATACCAACCACCAATATCATTCCTAACTTTATTAACTACTCCTTGAAACAACTCCGTTTTGTTCCTGCCAATTTGCTCTGGTAAGCCTAAGTATTTTCCTCCACCACCTATATTTCGGATTCCTAAAATGTTCTGAATCCGATTTTTCTTCTGATGAGGAATTTTCATACCAAATATTATTGAAGATTTCGCTAAATTTACTTTCTGACCGGAGATGTCTTCATAATCCTGGAGTATTCTTGATAGCCTTGTACAATCCTCTGATGTTGCTTTGCAAAAGAAAAGAGAATCATCCGCGAATAGGAGGTGTGATACTGGAGGACAGTGTTTTGTGAGTGACATTCCCGTAAATTCCTTCTTCATTTCCGCCTGATACATCATTTGGGAAAGTGTTTCAGCACAAAAAAGAAAAAGATAGGGTGACAGGGGATCACCTTGTCGAATTCCTCTTGTTGGTTGAATATGTCCATAGTCTGAACCGTTTATTAAGACTGAGAAGGACACTGTTCGAACACAAACCATAATCCACCTAATCCACTGATTATCAAAACCCATTCTCTCCATAGTCCCTTCTAAAAAATCCCACTCAACTCGATCATATGCTTTGCTGATATCTGTCTTAATGGCCAAATATTGAGTAGCACAATCCCTCTTGCTCTTCAATGCATGCAGTAGCTCGTGTGCTACCATCACATTATCCGTTATTTGGCGACCTGGTACAAATGCAGCCTGAGATTCAGAAATGATTGTACCCAAAAATTGTTTCAGCCTCATAACAAGTATTTTTGAAATGATTTTATAACTAACCGTACATAAGCTGATCGGCCTGAAATCACTCATCTTATCAGCATCAGGTAGTTTTGGTATCAAGCAGAGTTGAGTATGATTCATCTTCTCCTCAAAAGTACATGTTTGAAAAAAGTTTTTCACCATCACACACACATCTGATCCTATCTCATTCCAAAAATGTCGGAAAAAAGAACCTGTAAACCCATCATGACCCGGAGCTTTATCTGGTCCAATTAAGAACATCGCTTCTTTAATTTCTGTATCTGTTACTGGTTGTGTGAGCTGTTGATTCATCTCTGGTGTTACCTTCTTATCCATCTGCGGGATAATATCATCTATCGGTATCGTATTGGAAGCTGTAAACATTGTTGAGAAATAGCTCTCCGCCACTTTTGCTATTACCTCATCCTTCGTATGAACTACTCCATGCTCATCAGTAATCTTCTTGATGCATGTTTTAGGCTTTCGCTGCTTAGTGATTCCATGGAAAAAACCTGTATTCCGATCACCCACCTGCAGCCATTTATTTCTACTTTTGAGTTTCCAAAACATTTCCTCATTATAATAAGCATTATTTAGCTGTGAGCGCAATCTCTTTATCTCAACATTTGCTGTTGAGGGATCTCGGAGGGCTCTGTCCAAAAGGCTACGGATAATCTGGATATCCTCTGCTGCATTATAACGATGTCTTCTTTTCCACTTAGCCATTTCAATTCGACAAAACACAAGTTTTGAAGAGAAATCACCTACATGAGCAATACGACGATCCCATAGGTGTTTGATTGTATCAGCGAAATCATCTTGATGAAACAATCTCTTGTCATATCGAAAATGTCGCCTTCTCACTCTTTCTTCGTACTCTATCGTCACAATCATTGGACGATGATCTGATTCTGCTAAATCCAAGAACTCTGTTTCAGATGCAGGGAACGAATTTCGCCATTCTGAGTTGGCTAGGACACGGTCTAAACAACACTCTACTATACCATTTCTGGTGTTGCCTACCCAGCTAAATGGGTTTCCTTTATGTCGAACGTCCTTCATATCACAAATCTCTAACATTTGTCTAAAATCTCGGAAGCTACTCTCCGGCCTTACTCGACCACCTCTCTTTTCTGCTTGATTTGTGATTTCGTTAAAGTCACCACACATCATCCAAGCACCTTGCCTCGTTACTGATATTCTCTGCAATTTTTCCCAAAGACAGTGTCTTAATCTGGGCATAGGATGACCATAAACGCATGACAAGTAGAATTGAAATGCTTTAAATTCAACATGAAGATCTACAAGACGTGAATCAGACGAAATACAAGAAACCGAAACATAATCTTTCCAAAGAACAACTAAACCACCACTTAGACCTTGCGGAGAGACGATTTTCATTTGACTAAATCCCAATTGAGCTCCAACATCTCTGACATAGTCATCATTCTGTTTTGTTTCCACCAAGAACAACAAATCTGGGAGATACATCCGCTGTAACTCCTTGAGACGTCGAACTGTCAGGCGTTGTCCCAAGCCCCGACAGTTCCACACCTCGACTTTCATGGGGCCGGTGGTGGTACCGGGCCCACCGCGCCTCTGGCTGTTGGAGTGAGTTGTGGAGATTCCGAGTCTGTGTCGTTGTAATTAGCCTGAAGTTTACCGAGGGAGTCTGGTTCTTGCATGGAGGCTGAAGCCTCCGAGTTTTGGTTGTCTCCACTCAGTCTTGCCTTCTTCTTCGACGGCTCTGATTGCAACTTTTGCATGACATTGTATTCCATAAAACTTCCATATTGCTCAAATGATCCATCATTATCCATTCGGCTTTCCCACTGTAGAATGATGTGATCATCATCTTCACCATCAGATTGTGGGTTAGTGGTTACCTTAGGAGACTGAGCCTGACGTTCCTCACGGATGATATCCTCCACCAGGGCATCCACAAACCTCCGCTTGCGAATTTCATGTTCCTCCTGGCCAATTCTGACCCTCCGATGCTCCATTGGAATCTGATCCAAGTCCGGCAAGGCCTCACTTTCGGAAGGGTAGTCCTCCATTCCATTGTAATCCTCCGGGACACTATTATCTCCAACTGCTCCCATCATCTGATTCTGATTGGCTGCCTGGTTAAGATGTTGAATCACCGGATCTGGTTCATGAAAATGCGCCCCGCCATTGGCATCATTCTCCGGACCATCGTCACCATCGTTCTCCGGTAACGGTATATCGTTTGGCTGAACACAATCTCCGGAATCGTGCGTTAGCATTCCGCAGACATCACAGAAACCTCGTAAGCGCTCATATTTGAATTTGAGGATCGTGCTTACTCCTGGTGTGAACTGAAAATTCTTCTGGAAACGGAGGGGATTATCAACATCCCAGTCAATCTTCACTCTCACAAATTCCACCGCAGCCGCCGTTTCAGGGTTGAAATCGACAGCCTCAACATGTCCTAACGTACTCCCGATATGAGAAATCACATTCCGAGTGAGAAACTGGATCGGGATGCCTCGAATCTGAACCCAGAAGGGGATTGAGTTTAACATAAACTCATCCATGTCTGGTGTCCACCGCTTGAGGACCAACATGCGGTCACTGAAAGCCCATGGTCCCCGATTAAGGATTGACTGCATCAAATCTTCAGTAGGGAAGACGAATTGGAACCGTCGCCGTTCAATTACACGGCCCGAGATCAAACCCGTCAGGCCCCAATTGCGCGGGAGTGTGGCAACAATTGCTCGAACTGGTTGACGCCGAGGGATTAAAGCACGGCCAATCAACGAAAATTGGTTTGCACGGACTGCTTCGGTACAGACATCAACTGGAATTGGGATCGGAGCGTCATTGATCCCCAGCGTGAGATCTTGGATTGCTCGTCGAAGGGTATTCGCCATTGTAACCGGAAAAATTAGAAATCGAAAGTAGTGAATTAAAGAGAGTGAGATTGTTGTAGTGTGAATGATAAGATGGGGAATAACACAAGAGATCTGGAAGAATTTATACCCAAATCTATTTCGGCCATTCCGAACCCATATCGCATCGTAGTGGTCCATGACTACCACGGAGATGGAAAACGCGGAGGAGAAACCGTCAGTAAACCGCTCCACTACCGCATTAGATCGAAAAACCCCCTCAGAAAGAGGGACGTGAGAGACGACCAGCATAACCGCCGAATCGCCCAAAAATCAAAAGTCCGTTTTCAGTTTTATTTTATACTCCCTTTGTATCGAAATAAGTAATGTTTTAACATTTTTTTCTTTTTGGTTTTTAAATAAGTGATATTTTGGATTTTCAATTAAAACATGTTAATTCATTTTATTATGAATATTTTTTTTTGGGGGGGGGGGGGGGGGGGGTTGGGGGGAGGGTTATTGGGAGATGAATTTGTGAAGAGTTGATTGATTCTAAAAGTTAAGAGAATTGTTAATTTTATAAAGAGTTTATGTTAGATTTGGAGAGAGTTTGTATATTTAGAAAATCAATTAAAATATTTTATGATAATGGATTTTGAGAATCGAAAGGGTTATATGTAGTATTTGGGAAATCTTGTTAAATTGTTTAAAATCCATGTCTCAATAACAAGGATTTTAATGGATTCATAAAATCACGAAAACACAAACTTTTTGAATAACAATGAATTTTGTATGGATTTTAAAAATCACCAAACCAATAACAAAATTTAGTAAGATTGTTAGAATCCATAAACCAATAACAAAGATTTTTGAATTCTAACAGTTCTTAAAATTCCATCTACCAATAACCCCCTTTAGATATTTAAAATGTACAAGTATTAAAAAGGTAGCATTTTTCTTTAATACAGATGGAGTAGATAGAACTTTGATACAAAATGAATTCTAAGTTTGTAGGTTTTTCATTTTTAAGTGAACTAGGTAAATGACAGAAAATGATGATTTATTTAGGTAAAAGACAAATGTTGAATTCCTATCAAAGGCAAGGAAACTGATAAAAAAAAATGGGTGAAAGATGAACACGTCATTTCACTAAACTGTATTTTTGAAATAATTTATTCTTATAAATGGGTATTGCTAATTCAATGAACCTTGTCATTATTTCATTTTCTTTATTTTTCAAAAAGGATAGTGTGAATGTGAAATCAACTTTTCTTATATCAATTCAAAATTTTCATTTTTTTTGTAATTTGTAATCTTTTTGAACTATTAATAGCAGCAACTCATGCTTTTATGGACTGAAATTTTATTTACGGATTTATTAAGGTAAGTAATGCAAAGATTCCACGCATTACTTTTCTTATGAAACAGCAAGGCAACATCAGCTTTGCATTATTATTTTACTAATTTAAGTAGCATTACTATATTTTTACATTCATTTATCAATGTTAACTTTTACACGAATTTACTCAAAACTAGATACGACAAGTAGCATAAACCCTTTATCAAAATAAAAACTCGGTTGACGTTGTGGGCCCATATTAAAAAAGAGAGTTGTTTCATTGAATTACACTTGTTTTTTTTATAAATAACTAGGTCTTTTACCTGCGCTACTGGCGAATCTATAATAATAATTTGATTTAATATTTTTTATTTATAATTTTTTGTCGTCAGTAATATGGTCTTGGTGATTGTAATGAACCGATATTTTTATTCTTCTACTTTTGTTTAACTTTTTGTTTATTTTTGTTCGATCTATTCTGCTTTTTCGAGTTTTTTTTTTTTTTTTTTTTCATCTTTACTCTTCCTCATCTTCCTCTTCAGTTTCTTTGTCCTTACAGTTTCTTATTCCGTTATTTGAACTCCTTCTTCATGAAACAACCAAGCTATTTTTTTTTTTAATAATTAAAGCAATACTCAGTGGAAGTCTTTAAATAAAAACTCAATAAATAATAAATAGCAGTTCAACGATAATCCCAAAAATAATAAATTACTCTAGCAATCTAAACACCAGGTTTGCAAAACACATAACTCAAAAGCCATAAAAGAATCTAACAACCTAAAAATGGTTTGCTAGCCACATAAAAATAAATAACACTAGCATCCTATCATCCTCTTCATCTCTCGGCCTCATTCCGCGGTCGAACATTCCTGTTACCTGCATCACATTGGAATAGAGATGTATGAATATTATCATAAATACTAATTGAGTCGATCATACCGTCTACAGGCCATTTATGCCAACCACTAGACAATACAGCAAACAACAGCAACAATAAACAACAATAAACAACAACATCAAACTCGCAGAACAGTATTCGTGTCGACCGACACCCCACTATGTCACTCGACACCCCATTGTGTCGCTTTACATGACCAGCTAGGTGTCGATCGACACACACATGGTGTGTCACTCGACACAGCCTGAAACCCTGAAACTCAAAACGACGAATCAAACTCAATAAACACCGAATCAATGGGTTTTCAACGCCCAACCACAATCAGAACAACAATTTCAATAAGAACATAACTACAATTTCGATAAGAACAACTCAAGAACACAATCTAGACTCATCCACACAAGAAATCTCTAGTAAATCACGGACCTACGGTCACACACTCACCTTAGAACGGATTGAACAAGGAAGAACAAGAGAGAAGATGAAGAACACAAACAATCCTCCCCAGATCAAGCCAAAAACTCCAAGAATCTCCCAAAATCGCTTCTCTTTGCCTCTGCCTCGAAAACTGTGCCAAAAGTGGTTGCAAATCCTTTTTAACTCGTGAAATAGGGCTTCCTCGCCCAAACCAGCCAAACCAGAAACATCTCAAATCGAACAGGCTGAATTCTGCATAACCGGTGTCGACCGACACCAACCCTTGGTGTCGCTCGACACCCCTGTCGAACCAACAAAAACCGAACACAAATCGATTTAACCCGAAATCGATTTCACAAACCGGTGTTGGTCGACACCCCTACTGGTGTCGCTCGACACTAACTGACCAGAAGCCTCTTTACACATTTTTCTACACGATATTTGAACCTCTAGACCGACTGCACAACAATCAAATAAGAACATGCACAACCAATCCGAAATTCACACCTTATAGAGCATATGCAAACCACAACCGGCCACTTGGTGTCGTCCGACACCACTTCCAAAACAACACTTTAGGTTCACGGATGTTACAATTCTCCCCCACTAAACTGGATTCGACCTCGAATCCCAACTGAATGTGTCAACCAATGACCACAAAACCCGGTGAAACAGGATTTTTGTATGGGTTTCAATTAACAATCCCACTCATGTCATTATGGTCTTGAGAGTCAATCCATAATGGAGAAAGAAAAGCAATTAAGAATGCAAGAGGTTAACCAAGTCAAGAGCAATGGTTTTTTTGTAGTTTCAAAATCAAGAAGTAAATAAACTAAAACTAAGCAATAAATAAGAGAACAGCAAATTGAAATCAACAAATTGATAATAAAGGAAAGGTCTAGGGATGAGGTTATCGATTACAAGGTTTTAGGGGTCAACAAAGATATCTAGAAATACTCAAATAATGCTAAGTGTTAGGAAGAGAGTTCATAAAACAAGGTTAGCCCACTCTCATGGAGAAAACCGCAAAGCTAATCTTGAAATCAAAGGAGCTAACTTTTGGTTAGTGATTTCAAGGAAAGCCAGCTTTAAGGGACAACTCTCCTAGACCGATGCCCTCTCCAAACAACCACCATCGTGGGTTGGACGAGTTCATCTCTTTGCTGGGCGGTCCAACCCTTCTCAAGGCACTTTTGGTGTGAGAAGAGTTTAGGATCTAGATCTAGATGATCAGAAAAGACCTAGCTGTAAGCAAATCCAGCAAAGAAAGACATTTGAAAGAATTAAACACCTCTAGAAGCTAGATCGACCCCTAATCGCTTCTAATCTACCTCATCCCTCAAGACCCACAAGAGCTCACTCACTATTCATGTGAGAAACGCCAAATCCCGTTAAGGAAAGGAGCTTAAACATGATAAGCAAGAGAGATTAAGATAAGATAAGATTAGTGCAAAAGGAAATAACTAAACTTGATTAAAAACCAAGAACAAATCTTCGAAAAACAAAGAAATCCCAAAAGAGTAGGTTTTTGGCTAGTGTACTCGATAGAGATATTACAAGATGCCTAAAATTTAGGTCTTAATGTCTTATATAGTAGGAGACGATGGACACCCTTACTTAACTCATTTAAGTTGACCCGCTCTTCTTCCCAAAACGCACAGCTCCAATCAGATCCGGTTAAGTCTCGGTCTAGCTCAGCTGATTAGTGATCAAGCACAGGTCAACATCCTTCCTTTAGTCAACGCTCAGCTTTTCTTCGGCAGACGGGTTTTTCATCCCGTTTCACATCCTGTTTGCTCTCCAAGCTCCATGCTCCTAGTCTCTTGATTATAAATCTCCTCCTTTTGCACTCAAAAGCACCTGATACAACTCCAATATGCACGAAATATGCAATGCAGGTCCTAAATGCTATGTATTATCACAAGGCATGAGATCTATACTAAAATGCTAAAGATATGAGCTAAAATGGAGGAAAATCTAAAGGAAACATGTGCTTAAAAGAGACAAAATGCAGAGACATCACCCGGCCCCACCCGGCCAAGACCTCTCAAAGCTTACATTTAGTCCTATGTTATACGCATGTTTCCAGACATTATTACTCCCAACTCATCACAACCAACTCTAAAAACATAACAAGAGATCCACCATAGCCCCTCTAGAGATCCACCATATCTCTCGATACTTATATTGCGATCCACCATGTCACAATATGTAACCAAAACAACCACTTATACTGAGGTAGCGACCCTCACATATAAGTCTGCCGGAGATCCACCATATCTCCTCTAGGAACCCACCCTGTCTCTAAAACCGTAATGAGTAATAATTCTGAAACGCCTATAACATATATGACTAGAAATGTCTCACGACTCAAACTGGTCAACAAAACTTGTAACATCCAAACACATAACAAAATATGAGGCAAAACTCCATCTCATATAACTCCAAAAATGTATATCGTACAACGAAAACGAAAATACATCATCCAAATCAACAACAAAACCAAACACTGGGACTACAAAGATGAAGGGAGCTCACTCCACAGCCTACTTGTCGAACCACTTTTCGAACTTCAGCTTCATCTTTTCCTATGGCTCCCAAGTCTCCTCCTCTGTGCCACTACAGTCCCACAAGACTCTCAACAATGGCACTCTCATGTTCCGCAGAACCTTGACTCCCCTCTCGAGAATCCTCACAGGCACCGCCGGAACTGTCATGTGTGGCTGAAGATCCTCTGGAATCTCAGCCACTAACTCCTCTGAATGATGAAGGCACTTCCTCAACATCGATAAATGAAACACCTTGTGAAAGGCACTCATGATCGGAGGTAAATCCAACCTATAAGCCACTAGCCCAATTCGCTCCATTACTGGAAATGGACCCATAAACCGCAGACTGAGCTTGTTCTCTGCTATGGACCTGTTAGGGCCTCTCAACATAGCTATCTTGAGATACACTCTATCCCCAACCTGAAACTCAAGCTCACGTCGTCGCCTATCTGCATAACTCTTCTGTCTATCCTGAGCCTCCTTCATGTTCAGTTTCAAAACACGGACCTTCTCCGTCGTTTCCTGAACAAAGGTAGCTCCAAACATGCTGCGCTCTCCCACTTGGGTCCAGCATAAAGGTGTCCTGCATTGCCTCACACACAAAGCCTCATAAGGGGCCATGCCAATACTAGATTGAAAACTGTTGTTGTAGGCAAACTCTACCAAACACAGATGATCAGCCCAATGGCCACCCCAATCCAATATACACATCCTCAGCAAATCCTCCAAGGTCTGGATAGTCCTCTCTGACTGCCCATTTGTCTGTGGATGATAAGTTGTACTCATATGCACCTTAGTGCCCATCTCTTTATGAAATGCCCTCCAAAACTCTGAGGCAAATCTCGGATCTCTATCCGACACAATACTGGCTGACACTTCATGCAGCCTCACAATCTCCCGCACAAACTTCCTAGCCAAAAAAGCCGCTCCATCTGTCTTCTTGATGGCTAAGAAATGTGCTGACTTGGTCAACCGGTCCACAATGACCCAAATAACATCAAATGTCTGTGAGATAGGCAATCCCACAACAAACTCCATCGTGATCATGTCCCACTTCCACTCTGGAATGGGTAAACTCTGCAGAAGACCACTAGAAACCTGATGCTCTGCCTTGACCAACGAACATCTGTTTCACCTCGCAACCCACTCTGCCACATCTCTCTTCATCCCGACCCAATGATAATACCGCTTGAGGTCACAATACATCTTGGTCGCATCTGGATGAATCGAAAAATTGCTTGCATGAGCCTCTCTCAAAACCTCCTGTCTCAACTCCTCAACCTTGGGCACACAAACCCGTCCACGAACCAAGATAGTCCCATTCGCTGAGACCTGATACTCAGAACCAGCTGCCCGCGATACATCAATCAAACTCTGATCACCCTGCTGAGCCACTCTAATCCTACTGAGTAAGTCTGCCAGATCAGCTGCCTCCAAACCCAAAGGCTCGTCCGAAATAGCACAAAGACGCAATGTACTAACCTCGCTGACCAAAGCCTCCACATCCTGCTCTCTAGCTGAATCAACCCTCCGTCGACTCAATGCATCTGCCACCAAGTTGGCCTTGCCTGGATGATAGACAATGTCCAAATCATAATCCGCCAAGAACTCAATCCAACGCGTCTGCCTCGCATTCAATAAAGGCTGAGTAAAGATATGCTGCAGACTCTTGTGATCTGTAAAGATCTGCACTGCACCGCCATAAAGATAAGACCTCCAAATCTTGAGTGCAAAGACCACTGCTCCCAACTCAAGATCATGTGTAGGGCGGTTGCGCTCACTGCCCTGCAACTGCCTCGAAGCATAGGCAATCACTCTGCCCTCCGCATCAATACACAACCCAGACCAACTTCTGAAGCATCTGTATACAACATAAAGCTTCCCCGGATCGGGTAATGCCAACACTGGTGTACTAGTCAACATCTCTTTGAGCTTCCCAAAGCTCTCCTCGCACTCTTGTGACCAAACAAACGACACATCCTTGCCTGTCAACCTCGTCATCGGATGAGACATACTCGCAAAGCCCTTGACGAACCTCCTATAGTAGCCTGCTAAACCCAGAAAACTCCTAATCTCAGTAGCACTACTCGGTCTAGGCCAATCTCTGATAGCCTCAATCTTAGCCGGATCCACATAAACTCCCTCTGCAGAAACAATATAGCCAAGAAAATCCATATCTCTCTGCCAAAAGCTGCACTTGCTCAACTTACTTCTGCTCCCGAAGCTTCTCCAGCACTAGCCTCAAATGCGTCGCATGCTCCTCTGGGCTCCTCAAATACACCAGAATGTCATCAATGAAGATGATAACGAACACGTCCAAAAACTCCCTGAACACGTCGTTCATCAACCTCATGAACGCTGCTGGCGCATTAGTCAACCCGAACGGCATGACCACGAACTCAAAGTGCCCATACCTCGTCATGAACGTCGTCTTGCGAACATCTGCCTCATCTATCAGAATCTGATGATAACCCGATGCCAAGTCAATTTTGGAGAACCAAGTAGCACCCATCAACTGATCCAACAACTCATCAATCCTGGGGAGTGGGTACCTGTTCTTCACTGTGACTCGGTTAAGTCCCCGGTAATCAATGCACAACCGAAAACTCTCATCCTTATTCTTCACAAACAACACCGGTGTTCCCCACTGTATAAAGGCTCGGCCGAATGAACCCTTTTTCAAAAGGTCCTCTAGCTGCTTCTTCAGTTCTGCCAACTCTGCTGGCGCCATCCTGTAAGGTGTCTTCGATATCGGAGGTGTCCCAGGCTCTAACTCAATCGTGAAAGGATCTGGCCGAGATGGTGGCAATCCCTTCAGCGACCGAAACACATTCTCAAACTCCCGGACAACCTGAATATCCCCCAAAGCCACCTCACCACTGGGTTCTGTTATAGTGATCGTCGACAAATAGGCCTCGCAGCCTCGCTCTATCATCTGCTCTGCCTGAATAGCCGAGATCACAAGACTCCCTGAAGTCGGTTTCACTCCCTGCATCCCGCTCAAACACTACTCTACCTCTGTAGCAATCCTGATGGACCCGATAATAGGACAACCAGTCCATCCCCAAAATAACGTCATACAGCTGTACCGGACTGATGACTAAGTCTGCTGGCATCGACTGCCCCGCAATCTGCACATCAACTGCTCTAGCACGGCCCGAAGTAACCAGGAATCCTCCACCGGCCACCATGACCATGCCTGCATGCTCCCCAGCGCTACTCTGGATGCCTCTACTCGCGGCACCCTCCGAAATAATGAAGCAATTGGATGCCCCCGAGTCAAACAAAATGTGAGACTCTACACCTCCTACTAACAAGGTCCCTACACAAACCACTGGTGTTGAGAACCCCTAACTCTATCACAGTAAAATAAAAGAAACAGACAACAACAAAATTCTACCACTAAGAATTTACAAGTCTGAGTCAAAGATTTTACATGTGATCTGGCCTGACTGACTCGTCTGGCCCAACTCTGCCGACGAAGAGTACACACGCGCCACTCCTCCAGTCTGACCCAACGGCTGCAACGCTGTGATCTTACCCGCTGACTGAATCGCCAATGGCTGAACCGCCGCCACTGACATCTGCTGCAACCTGGGACACATCGGCCTGATATGCCTCGACTCCCTGCAGTAGAAACACACCTTGGCATCCTTGGATGCCTCCCTCTTGGGACAAGTAGCCACCCTGTGCTTTGTACTCCCACAACCATAGCAACTGCCACGAATACTCTGTCTGCTCTCAGACATCTCATCCGCTCTCCTCTTCTGGCCCTGCGCAGGCTTGCCGCCCCTGCGAGAACCAGAACCAAAACTCTTGCGCTGCTGCTATTGCTGCTGGCCCCTCGGCTGGGTAGTAGAAACAACTGCAGCTGGAACAACTGCTGAGCCCACCTGCTCTCGCAAATCCTCCTCAATGGAAGCTGCTAGCTCCACTAACTCTACTCTCGTGGCTCCGCACTGAGTCCTGATGCTCGTCCGAAGACCCTGTAAGAACCTCGACATCAGACCCCGCTCGCCCTCAAAACCGAAACCAGTATACGCCACGAGTCTGCCGAACTCAGCGTCATACTCCCGCACTGACCTCTCTCCCTGAGTCAATGCCATGAACCTCAACTGGAATCTATCTCGAGCCTCCTGAGGTAAATACTTGGCGTTGAACTCCGCTAGGAATTCGCCAAAGTCCACACTGCCCTCCGAGTCACATCAGACCTCCACCACAAATGTGCATCTCCGCCAAGGTAATGCACATCCAACTCCACCCGATACCCTTCTGAGCACCTGACCAAACCGAAGTTCCGCTATAGTCTCTGCCGCCACTCATCGGCCTCCTCGGGCCCACCTCTGCCCTCGAAGAATGGTGTCCTGATCCTCTGCATCTCTCTTATCATCTCTAGATAAGGCGGATGCCCAACAACTGCAGCTCCATGCTGCCCAACAAAATCGGCCCAAACCTGTGCCCCGGCCACTGGAGGTGCACCCGGAGCCTGCTGTGGAACCGTCTGCGGAAGACGTGCCAAAAGTTACGCCAGTAGCCCCACAATCAAGTCATCTCTTCCCTGAGCTGGAGCCGCGCCCCCACCCTGAGCCGCCCTAACTCCTGCGCCACCACCGGCACCCAAACTGGCCTCACCTGCCACTGACTGTGTCACCGACGCAGTCGCAACACTAGGCACTGCACTCTCCGCTGAATCCTCTGGTAAACCATGACCCTGACCTCCGCGACCTCTGCCAAGGCCTCTACTGTGACCTCTACCACGACCTCTAGCACATGCGTTCATCTCAGTGCACTACCAAAGCACAGTAGATGAGCAAACTAGACAAACACAAAACAAACCACAAACACAACTCACCGCGGAATACTGGAAATCCGAGAGAGGATGATACTAGACTACTACTGACTAAACCACAATTAATCAATAAACACATAGTCCAGATCAACCAATTCTAGCAGTCCTAAAACCGTCTAGGCTCTGATATCAAAATGAAACAACCAAGCTTTTTTTTTTTTAATAATTAAATCAATACTCAGCGGAAGTCTTTAAATAAAAACTAAATAAATAATAAATATCAGTTCAACGATAATCCCATAAATAATAAATAACTCTAGCAACCTAAACACCAGGTTTGCAAAACACTTAACTCAAAAGCCATAAAAGAATCTAATAACCTAAAAACGGTTTGCTAGCCAAATAAGAATAAATAACACTAGCATCCTATCATCTTCTTCATCTCTCGGCCTTATTCCGCGGTCGAACTTTCATGTTACCTGCATCGCATTGGAATAGAGATGCATGAGTATTATCATAAATACTTAGTGAGTCGATTATACCGTCTACAGGCCATTTACGCCAACCACTGACAATACAGCAAACAACATCAACAATAAACAACAATAAACAACAGCAGCAAACTCGCAGAACAGTACTCGTGTCGACCGACACCCCATTGTGTTGCTCGAGACTAGCTCATCTGTGTCGACCGACACCGAAAGGTGTCGCTCGACACAGCCCCGAAACCCTGAAACTTAAAACGACGAATCAAACTCAATAAACACCGAATCAATGGGTTTTCAACGCCCAATCACAATCAGAACAACAATTTCGATAAGAACAACTCAAGAACACAATCTAGACTCATCCACACAATAAATCTCTAGTGAATCACGGACCTACGGTCACGCACTCACCTTAGAACGGATTGAACAAGAAAGAACAAGAGAGAAGATGAAGAACACAAACAATCCTCTCCAGATCAAGCCAAAAACTCCAAGAATCTCCCAAAATCGCCTCTCTTTGCCTCTGCCTCGAAAACTGTGCCAAAAGTGGCTGCAAATCCTTTTTAACTCGTGAAATAGGGCTTCCTCGCCCAAACTAGCCAAACCGGAAATAACTCAAATCGAACCGGCTGGATTATGCATAACCGGTGTCGACCGACACCAACCCTTGTCGAACCAACAAAAACCGAACACAAATCGATTTAACCCGAAATTGATTTCACAAACCGGTGTCGATCGACACCCCTAGTGGTGTCGCTCGACACCAACTGACCAGAAGCCTGTTTACACATTTTTCTACACGATGTTTGAACCTCTAGACGGACTGCGCAACAATTAAACAAGAACATGCACAACCAATCCGAAATTCACACCTTATAGAGCATATGCAAACCACAACCGGCCACTTGGTGTCGTCCGACGCTACTTCCAAAACAGCACTTTAGGTTCTCGGATGTTACACTTCATCTTTATATATCTTTGATTTATTTTTTGTCTTCGTTCTTTGATATCTTCGTCTTCACTTTTTTATGTTTCTTTTTATTCTTTGTGCTCGTTTTGGTTATTGTTCTTCTGTTTCTTCTATGATTGATTCAGGAGGTCAAAATTGCTAAGGTTTTGCTATAGTTTTTTTTGTTTAGCTTTTTTTTTCTTGATTATTCTATGTTGAAACTTTCCACGACGTTATCCTTTTTATAAATAATTCTATTGTAATCCTCTTTAATTTATTCTTATGTAGAATAAAATTTCATTATTTGATACACTTAACCAAACTTAAAAATAAAAAGATTCTTAAAAACAAAATTAATCTAGAGATGGTACAACTACATATTCACACATGTAATAAGTAATGTCTAACAAAAATATAAATAAGTCAATTTATGCGAGCATAAATATATAGTTAAGCATAGCTTTCAATTTCTTATTCTTTGGTTTCATCTATTTATTTGGTTTCCTTGTTTGGCCTTATCTTCCGTGGTTTCTTTTATGTATTCGTTATTTGCTATCTTTGTCTGTCGTTTTTCCTCATGTACTTCTTTTTCTTTTTGCTTTTCTTTGTTCTTGTTATTCTATTTCTTCTATGATAGATCATTTCCGTCGAAAATGTTAGGTTTCACTAGAGTTTTTTTTCCAGCTTCTTCTTCTTCTATGTATTGGTTATTCTCCCCTTTAAATTCTCCAGGATTATATATTTTTAAAATATTTTTAGTATAAGCCTCTTTAATCTTATGTAGAACAAATTTTTACTGTCTGATACACCTAGTCAAACCTATAAAATTAAAATATATGTGTAACCAAATTTAAGGTAGAAAAACTAATATTATTGTAGATAAACTACTATATAGGTTGGATTTCTAGGGGTATAAAACTTATTTGAAGAGAAGCTAATCGACGCACATCGTTGTTCTTCATTTTCTTCTTCATTCTTGTTTATATATTTTTATATTTTCTTTGATTTATTTTTCTTCAATCTCTCCTGTTTTGATTTCTTCTTTGTTCTTATTTGGTTTTTTATTCATTTTCATTCATCTCCGCCTTTACTCTTCTTTGTCTTCGCTCTTCTTTATTATTCATTTTTGTTCTTGTTTGGTTTCATCTCATTCGTTCGTATTTGATTTATTCTTCGGATTTGTCTTCGCAAATTTCTTATCTGGTTTTTCCTTTTTCATCTTTATCATCTTTTATTTATATTACGTCTTCGCACTTAAGTATTTTCATTTTCGCTATTCTTCGGTTTCATCTTTTACTCTTATTTTTCTTTGTGTTTGTCTTGGTTTTTGTTTTTTCTTCAATTTCTTTTTCTTCTTTATCTAGTTTATTCTCCACTATTCAAATTCTACTTGACCCCATTTCTTTTGTAAATAATTTGGGCAATTCTCACATCTACCATCAAAATGTTTTTATTGTTATATTTGTTATTAATTTTTAAGTGATTATTTATATAATTGAAATCCTTATTTTAAATTAAACAAAATTCCTAATTTAATCTTAAGTATATTTTTGGTGTTAATAAAAACTTATACATGTTTTTCTTATATTTTACATATCTCTATCGATATTATAATTTAAAATTTTGAAAACTTTATTAGTTTTGGATAAGCTTATATGTACTAATAATATTAATTGTTTAAAATCTAGTTAATAATTTACTATAACATAGTTTATTTTGTTGTTATTAAAAAAACATAATTTCTTTATTTTCTAAAGCTTTTAATTAAGAAACTTTTCTAAAAAATAAAAAGAAAAATAATTAATTAATTTTAGTGATTGGAAATGATATTATTGGTTATTTAAAATCCTTTATAACCTTAATTTTTATTATTTTTTCTAAAATATTTAATTAATAAACTTTTCTAAAAAAATAAAAAATAAAACAATTAATTAATTTTAGTGATGATGTGGAATGATACTATTGGTTTTTTAAAATCTTATATATTTAGGTTTTTTATCTCTTACATATTTAAAAATTAGAATTTTTTTTAATTATGTAAATTCTTACGTAGACCAATCAAATTGTGTTTAAATTAGAAATTTTTTTAATTATATAAATTTTTATGTGGACTAATCAAATTATGTTTTTTTATTGTGGATGATATCTAAAATTTATAAGATCAACTTTTATTAGTAATAGATCTCTCAAATCTCCACTATTTCCTCAACATTAAAAAAAATGAAGAAAAATTACAGTGACTTGTTTCTGTTTGTTTCGCCCGTGACCGGAGAAAAGCGCAGCGTAGAAGCAGAAGATCTATCAGTCGTGATTCTCTGGGTATATCGTTGTTTTTCTAACTTCTAAATTTCCATCAAACTTTTTACTTAAACGCGTTTTCTTTCACTGATGCCGTCCTAGTTATGAGCCCATGCTTCAAAGTTCAGATCCTCTTTGCTGATTTTGTTTTGATTATCTTTGATTTCCAAAAACGTGGTTTGGAATTAGATCGTCGTGTGGAAACTCCAATCTTTTTTTTTTTTTTTTTTTTTCTTTTTGTTGTGTTTGCAATATTTCCTCAAAATCTGTAGAATTTGATTTCAAATCAGGTGAAAAAAAATCGAAATCTTAAGCACCTAGAGAAAATCCATTTATCCAGATTCCAGGTTCGCATTTTCTTTTCTCTGCAATTCGCGTGTTCTCTATTTCACAGGTGTCGTCTTTGTTCTTCTGAGCTCATAAATGCTTTTGCGTTTTTTTTTTTTTTTCCTTCAACTGCTATTCTACTTGTTCTTCAGTAACTGAAAATATAAATCCTTTCAGATTTCATTTCTTGGATTTTTCTTCAATCTATGTTTCTCCACTCTGTTTTCTTCAATCTCTGTTTTTCCGATTCGAAAATTAAAAAACCATTCCTTAAAAATCGAGTAAATTTCCTCAAATTAAAAATCTCCGTATTTTTCTTTGTGTTTTTGGGTTTCGAATTTTTTTTTATTTTTTTTGGTTTTATGGGTTTCGAAATTGAAATCACTGAACTTGATTATTGATCGATTTATACTAAAATGAATTGATCTTATGCGTTTTGTAATTAATGTTTCTACAGGAAGATGAATCGTTCTCAGAAGCGACCAATTGTCTATGCAATTCGAGATTTTCCATTTGGTTGTGGAACTCAGACTAGTGTTCCTGTCAAGAAGAGTCCAAGAAGAAGTGATGCTGTGGTCAAGAATCCAAGCGTTGATCATGTTGTTGTTGCTGCATCTCCAAGACCCACTGGAGCTTCTTCTCTCAAAGAAGAAGAAGAGTTTAAAAACTC
Source organism: Erythrophleum ivorense (assembly GCA_026724425.1). Classification (NCBI taxonomy): domain Eukaryota; kingdom Viridiplantae; phylum Streptophyta; class Magnoliopsida; order Fabales; family Fabaceae; genus Erythrophleum; species Erythrophleum ivorense. The sequence goes on along the minus strand of JAIUCV010000066.1, from coordinate 6,425,228 downwards.
TAAACCTGAGACAACTTGTGTTAAACACGAGCAATCCTTTCAAAACTCTGCTCATGGTTATGTCGTTGTTGTTGCGGGTCCTAAGCTCAAAGGAACTTGTTCTAAACAAGAACCGCAGTTTAGAGACTCTGATCACGCACATGATCATCGTGAACCTACTCCTCGCGAGAAAGTGCTCGATGTGTTGCGTGTTTTCAAACAAGTTTACAGACAGTTGGATGAAGACAAACAAGCGAGGCGCGGTGGAGATTCGTTTGATGCTACAGCGAGAATAGACCTCAAAACACAAGCTGTCTTAGAGAGAATGGGGAAACGAGTGAACACGTACAAGAAAATCGGACAAGTCCCTGGAATCCAAGTTGGTGATGAGTTTCAATACAAAACCGAGCTTCGTCTTGTCGGGCTTCATTTCAAGACCATGTGCGGGATCGATTATGTGAAAATGGGAGACGTGAACTTCGCGACAAGCATCGTTGCCTCGGAAGGATATGATTATGATGATAAGTTTGATGCTGATGTGGTGACTTACACAGGTGAAGGAGGTAACGTGATCTGCAAGGGAAAGAAATCTGAAGATCAGAAAATGGTCAAAGGGAATTTAGCTTTGGCCAACAGTATGAGGCATAAGAGTGAAGTCAGAGTGATACGTGGCCAAGAGAGATTGGATAAAAAGGGGAAGCGTTATGTCTATGATGGATTGTATTTAGTTGATAAATATTGGTCAGAGAAAGGAGATAGTGGTAAGAGTCTGTACAGGTTTAAGCTTTGTAGGATCCCTGGTCAACCTCCGTTGACTTGAGAACATAATTATTATCAGATAAATGAAGTAAATTTATGATCGTATTCTAAGGCTTGAGGAAAAAGTGGTCCTCAGTCTTTACATACTTGATACAATACATCAATTTTGTTTTTCCAATGTTTGTTATATGAGTATACGTAATACACAATGAAAAGGAAATTATTTACCAGCTTTACTATCATCTTATTGACAGCCATGAAAATTAGACACTTAAACAACCAAATTCGCCAATGATTTTTTTTTTTTTTTTTTTTTTTTCCAAAGAAGCTTCTAACAAAATAAAAGAAATTATTTTCAAAGATGTTTTTTTGAAAGTCTTATTTTCTTTCTCGCAAAAACAAAAATATCACTCTCAAGAATAGTTGGAAAAATTAGTTATCCAAAACCTGCATCAAAGAAATTCAAAAAGATGTTGTCTGAAGGCGATTTTTTGGCGATTTTACAATTACGATTTCCTTTCCTCACGCTTCTCTTTCTGAGGGCGGTTTCTCATCTCGATGTGGTTGTAGAGCGGTTTCTTGACAGATTCCCCACAATATCTTCTCTGTAGTGGTGGTACTGGACAACTACGATGGTTTGTGGGTCTCCAATGGCTGGGATCGAAATGAGTATAAATCTGCAACGAACGATTTCCTTTTTCTTCATTGTCTATCACATACTCTTACAGTTTATCTTTTTTTTTCTCAATTATTCCCAATTTCGTTTCATTTCAGCTAAATGTATACCTCTATTTTTTACATGCTTTTCATATGGTTTTACATAAAAGGTTTTTAAAGATTATTTGATTAAAAAGGTGGTTTTTAATAGATTTACAGTACCATCTCTCCGCCGCCTAGGGCGATAAAATAAAAACCTCTGCCTGTAGAAGTTGCCGCCGTCTGATCTCAGTGCTGCCGGCGAGTGGGCTTCCACAGCCATGTCGTCGGTCATCCTTTTTCGTTGTTTGTATTACTGCTTTGTTTTTCTTGTTTCTTTGGCTTAGTTTTCTATGGTTGGAGAAGTCCTTGGTGCTCTTTTGTTTCTCCTCCAGATCTAGTCTTCTCCTGGTGTTTTTGAGGTGGTGTGTTCCGGATCTGTAAGATCTTCGGTGTGGCTTTGCTGCTTTCCACACAAATCCTCAATTTTACTGAAGATTTTGTGCTAGATCTGGCTTTGAGCCGTTTCCGACCTTTGCCGACCTTTGCTCGTCTTGCTTCTGTGGTTTCGCCTTGGTTGGTTCCTCTCCGTTCGATCTATCACTTGCTCCATCCTGGAGGTCGGTGATATCCGGTTTGGTTCGTTCGCTCCTTGCAGCTTCTTTTCCGTCTGATCGAGAGCCGCGATTCCGTCGTTCCGACACCGCCGCTCCCGGGAAGTTAGTCTATGGCTGGGTATGAAGGGTGGTCTTTTGAGTTGGAAAGAAGATTGATTTTCGAGGAGGTTCCACTTCCGTAGGCCGAGGTTTTCTCGGGTAAGTTTTCTTTCGAAGGGTTCTCGCGAAGTCTTGAAGTTGCCTCTGGTTTGTGTTAGAGTTTGGTGTGGCCTTTGCTTTCATCGTTGTGTTAAACTAGGTGTGTCCGCTTCTTCTTCAGCTCTAGTTTCTAAGTTAGTTTGTGTAGTGTGTATGTGGTGTTTGGTTTGTCTCACGTTTGTTTGGGCTTTTGTCTCTGGGGTTCTTGTTTTCTCCGGCAATGTATGCTACCAACGTTTCCCAACAACGCATCCCACCTTGTATCCTTCCTTGTTTTAATAAAATTTCTGATGAAAAAAAAAAAAAAATAGATTTACAGTACTAAGAGTCTAAACCGGTCGAAAGATGCATTTTGGAACAAAACACATGATTTGAACTTCAAACCGCTCGATGATGTAGTATCAACTTTGGAAGAGCGTTAAAAATAATCTTCTCAATTGATCCTAACCAAATCTTTCACTACTAGTCCCTGATGAGTTAGATTTCCAATGCACTTAGAATATCTCAATTTTCCCAAGTAGATTGGAAGTTATAGCCTTTAACAGTGAAGGCATATACAAAAGAGCCTCACTGGACTGCATCATTGTATGACAAGGGAAGCAGTGGCATGGACCTTTGAACTCAATGTATTTTAAGGAAATTAGGCCTCACAATATCCAGATGAGTTAGTGTTCCAATGCACTTGGAATTATGCAATTTGGATGAGTAGTTGAGAAGATATCGCATTTTAACTGAAGACTGGTCCAGACGGCCGACCCAGGCTGGTTCGAGCAGAGAAGCGAAGGGCTTCACTTGGCCACACCATGACCGACATCAGCTGACCGAGAAGGGAACCATTGGCCTTTGGTCGGCCATGCCCTGGTGACTGTTAGTTTAGTGGTCCTCTATTTGTTTTTAAATTTTCGGCTTTTAAATTCCTTATATCGCAGCTTCCAGACCTTTTGATATCTGGGCATCAGTCTCATTAACCACGTCAGTCTCAGCAGCAGATTTCTTAGATTCACATCAGTCTCACCTGGAATTGCTTTGGTCTAGTTTTAATAAAATCCATTGTCCAACCACAAAAAAAAAAAGAAAAAAAATAACCCAACCAGAGGTTGTTTCAGATGACAAAGTCTTGGGAGTTTTCTTCTTATTCAACCCGAAAAATTGCCAAAACGAGACTACTACATAATTAAAAGTAGAGGTTAAATCTTATAAAACGCAAGTATGGAAGTTAAATGAAAAAAGCTAAAGTTATGGTTCATTAGCTAATCCTTTCGAATGTCACTAAATAAACTTTGGATCCCATAAGTGAAATAAAAATTTGGTTGACACCAAAATGTCAAAGGATAAAGAAAATGATTTAAATCAAATCTAAAGAGGTTAGAAAAACTTCTTTACTCAAATTCTTTCAAAAGTTGTGTTTATATGAAAATAATTTTGAATACAAAGAGGAAACATGCAAAATGAAACACCTCGACCCGGATTTCTATGACCGCGGTCGGTTTGTCTCAACCACCACTTCCTGGTCGGGATACTTACACGGATTTTTAAACCTTTTCTTACTTAACAATTTCACGAGGTTCAGGTTAATTCCGCATAACCAGCCACCTATTCAGTCTAACTAACCATTCAACCTAGCCGTTCATACTTAAAAGTTACCTTAGTCATATGCCGATATTGGTCATTCCTTGACTCTGTGCCGTGATCAGCTCCATGCTCCACTCGCCTGCCTACTAAACCCTCTCTATCTCATCCTTCTTGTCACTTAACTGTCAACCCCGACACCATATCCCCTTGGTAGCGAGTCACTCAACCAACCATCCCCACATGACTCAACTAACCAAGAAGAGATGTCCCAGAATCACGGTCCATCAGTAACACGTCCATTAGTCGGTGATCCTCCTTTCCAGTAATGATTCCTCAGCCACAGTAACAGATAACCGCCTCCAATCGATCACAGTGAGTCGATAACCGTTCACAGTCGAGCGCAGTCAGTCGATACCCATTCACAGTCGATCGATCTTCGATCGCAGTCAGTGGATCCTCGACCACAGTAACCAATCCTCGATTACGGTCGATCGTTTCTGATCGCAGTCACAGATAACCATTCTGATCCACTCAGAACGCTCGGATCAACCCTCTGAACTAATCTACTCGATCAGAAACCAATAACTCTCGATCATACTCTAATCCGCTCGATCACACTCCGTTTCTGTCGATCGGTTATTCTTTCCATCGATTCGTTTCTCCTTTCTGGCGATAACCGTTGTTTCCTCACGATCAGACTATGATCCATTCGATCAGAACATGATATCGATCGATCGGAACTCCTTTCCATCGATCAAATCTCCCATTCTATAGTTCGGACTCTTATCCGCTCGATCAGAACTAACCGTCACTCAATCAGACCTTGATTCGATCGATCAAACATCGTTTCTATCAATCATAATCTCTTCTTATCGATCAGAGTTCCTTTTCCAATCGATAACTACCCCTTTCTCTCCTGAATTCGTGTTTTCTCCGTGACCAGAATTCGTCTCTATTGACCGTATTCCCTGAAAAATGATCATCTTTCGTCTCGATAACCCAGAAACCGTCTAGTAACCGTCACTTAAGTGACCACGTGCATTTCAGTAACCGTTCTCGCCTGTTTCCATCGACCATTTCTAATTTCAGTCGATCATAACCGTTCCCGCTTTTTTAATCGATCACTTTCAATTCCAGTGGACCATAACCGTTCTCGCTAATACCTTTGCCATTTTCCTTCGATCATAGTCAACTGAACTCCGACCAATAACCGCCTGGTCCGAACTCTGACCATATCTATCGATCAAATCCATTTTTAATCGCAAAAATCCACTTTTGATCGAGTGAAACCTATCCAGCCCGATCACAGGTTTACTTCTTCAACCACTCAGCTGAACCAGCTTGATTCCTTCGATCATTCAGTCGATCTAGTCCATCCCTATCTATACATTCTGTCTCGACACCTTTTTCTCAACCACTTGATACTCCATATACATTCTCTCGATCATTTGGTCGATCCAAATTAGATCTTTGGAACACGGACGTTACAAATCTCCCCCACTCAGAATGAATTCGTCTTCGAATTCTAGGACAATGGAACCTTCTTCTATCTCCTTAACCTTTTTAAGGCATTATACACGGGTGTGAGTTCCCTCGAACTCCACATTCTGGAAACCTCTTTCCTTTACACATAATTGATTTGTGAGAACTTTCTTCCCGTCCCACTTATCAATCACAATCGCTTACCGTGCATGAATACCCAAGGGAAAGTTGAACACTCTGTCAACCAAATGGGTCATTCACCACGATCAAGCCAGTACACGTCGTTATAACATACTTATCACTTAATAGATCGTTATAACATCACAATCACAGGTAACTTGGCGTGCGTGAATATCCAAGGCAAGGTCGATTATCCTATCGACCACATGAATCATCCACCACCCAAGCCAATTCAGGTTGTTATAACGTTCACAGTATGAATCACCGATTTCTAACGATAAATTCCAGTTCCATTTTGAATCACCAACTACTGACTACTGTCGATCGATTCCCAATCAACTTCTTGATCAATCCTAGACTGATTCACTTACAAGATCCTCAACCTTAATCTCTATCATGCTATCCATGTCTAATCATTTCTACGAATCATATTCACCATGACCCTGTCCTAGAACCGTAGATGCTCTGATACCAACATGAAACACCCCGACCCGGATTTCTATGACCGCGGTTAGTTTGTCTCAACCACTTTCTGGTCGGGATACTTAGACGGATTTTTAAACCTTTTCTTAGTTAACAATTTCACGAGGATCAGGTTAATTCCGCATAACCAGCCACCTAACCAGTCTAACTAACCATTCTACCTAGCCGGTCATACTTAAAAGTTACCTTAGTCATATGCCGATATTGGTCATTCCTTGAGTATGTGCCGTGATCAGCTGCATGCTTAGGCCTATCAATTTGTGACCCAACCCGCGGGTCCCGCCCTGTTTGACCCGCCGCGGGGCGGGTGCGGATAAAAAAAATTCATAAAAAAGCGGGTCATGTGGGGCGGGTAAATAAAAAATGCGAGGCGGGTGCGGATATATATATTATTTCCCGTGGGTTGGCGGGTTACCCGCAATATATAAAGAAAACAAAAATCCAAATTTAACTTTAAAATTAACAAAAATTAGTATTTATCTAACAATTTTTATCAAAAATTTGAATATTATAAGTAATATTTATAAATTAGTTAGTAGTTTCATTCAAATTCATAATTTCTTTTATATATTTATGGTTTATCATATAAAATATTTTTTATTAATATTTTATTTTATTAAATATATATATATATATATATATATATATATATATATATATATATATATATATAAATTTTATTATTATTTATATATATGCGGGTTACCCGCGGGTATCCGCAAATTTAAGCGGGGCAGGTGCGAGTCAAAAAAATTATGGTCAAAAGTTTGGTGGGGCGGGTAAAAGCGGGTCAGAAAAATCGAGCGGGTCAGGCGGGGCGGGTCAGGCGGGGCGGGTTTGACCCGATTGACAGGCCTATCCATGCTCCACTCGCCTGCCTACTAAACCCTCTATATCTCATCCTTCTTGTCACGTAACAGGTCAACCCCGACACCATATCTCCTTGGTAGCGAGTCACTCAACCAACCATCCCCACATAAATCAACTAACCAAGAAGAGATGTCCCGGAATCACGGTCCATCAGTAACACGTCCATCAGTCAGTGATCCTCCTTTCCAGTAATGATTCCTCAGCCACAGTAACAGAAAACTGCCTCTTGTCGATCACAGTCAGTCGATAACCGTTCACAGTCGAGCACAGTATAGTCGATACCCATTCACAGTCGATCTATCTTCGATCGGAGTCAGTCGATCCTCGACCACAGTAACCAATCCTCGATTACGGTTGATCCTTTCCGTTCACAGTCAGAGATAATCGTTCCTGATCCACCCAGAACGCTCGGATCAACCCTCTGAACTAATCCGCTCGATCAGAAACCACTAACTATTGATCATACTCTAATCCCCTCGATCAGAACTCACTGTCTCTCGATCACACTCCGTTTGTGTCGATCGGTTCTTCTTTCTATCGATTCGTTTCTCCTTTATGGCGATAACCGCTGTTTCCTCACGATTAGACTATGATCCATTCGATCAGAACATGATATCGATCGATCAAAACTCCTTTCCACCGATCAAATCTCCCTTTCTATAGTTCGGACTCTTATCCTCTCGATCAAAATAACCGTCACTCAATCAGACCTTGATTCGATCGATTAAACATCGTTTCTATCGATCACAATCTCTTCCTATCAATCAGAGTTCCTTTTTCGATCGATAACTACCCCTTTCTCTCTTGAACTCGTGTTTTCTCCGTGACCAGAATTCGTCTCTGTTGACCGTATTCCCTGAAAATGATCATCTTTCGTCTTGATAACCTAGAAACCGTCCGGTAACCGTCACTTAAGTGACCACGCGTGTTTCAGTAACCGTTCCCGCCTGTTTCCATCGGCCATTTCTAATTTGAGTCGATCATAACCGTTCCCGCTATTTTGATCGATCACTTTCAATTCCAGTCCACCATAACCGTTCCCGCTAATACCTTAGCCATTTTCCTTCGATCAGAATCAACTGAACTCCGACCAATAACCGCCTGGTCCGAACTCTGACCATATCTATCGATCAAATCCATTTTTAATCGCATAAATCCACTTTTGATCGAGTGAAACCTATCCAGCCCGATCACAGTTTTACTTCTTTAACCAATCATCTGAACCAGCTTGATTCCTTCGATCATTCAGTCGATCCAGTTCATCCCTATCGATACATTCTGTCTCGACACCTTTTTCTCAACCATTTGACACTCCAGATACATTCTCTCGATCGTTTGGTCGATCCAAATTAGATCATTGGAACGCGGGCGTTACACAAACATTCATCAAAAACCACTTAACATGTATATGATTTGGAAAACCCAAAAAGAAAATTGGACATGCATGGACTCGTATGTTATTTTTTGTGATTATTTGAAGAGTAAATTAAGAAAGCATATGGAAATTTGCCAAAAAAAATAAGCTAACCATGGCATTTATTATAATATTATTGGGTTACATTTTTTCACACTACATGAGAAGCCGACATGTGTTTTTCTAATATGATGACATGTGTCATTTTTAATCCTTCTTAAACTATAATTTATTTTTTGTCTTTTTTTTTTTTTTTTTTTTTTTCATTATCTTTAGTTTAAAAACAATTATTCCTCACCAAATCAATTCATATGTATTAATTATAAAAAAACATTTGCACCAAATCAATTCATATGTATTCATTATAATTTTTTTTTGTCTACTAACATATATATTTTTGTTCAATTAAAACACTCAATTTTCTATTCAACATTATTAGAAAAATAACTATACATGTACTTAACAAAAACTATCTATCTATCTATTATAATATTATAGGGTTACCTTTTTTCACACTACATGAGAAGCTGACATGTGTCTCTCTAATATGATGACATGTGTCATTTTTAATCCTTCTTAAATTATAATTTATTTTTTTGTCCTTTTTATTTTGTTTTTCATTATCTTTAGTTTAAAAACAAATATTCATCACCAAATCAATTCATATGTATTCATTATAAAAATACATTTGCACCAAATCAATTCATATGTATTCATTATAATTTTTTTTTGTCTACTAACATATATTTTTTTGTTCAAATCAAAACACTCAATTTTCTATTCAACATTATTAAAAAAATAATTATATATGTACTTAACAAAAACTAAATTTAAAAAAACATATCAAAACGTTTAAAAAATTTTAACTATAAAATCAACAAAAAAACATCTAAATCATGTGTAAAATGTACTTTCAAAATATTTATTTATTTATTTATTTTTTAAATCACTTACCTACATTAATATTGAAACAACCAAGCCTTTTTTTTTTAATAATTAAACAATACTCAGCGGAAGTCTTTAAATAAATAATCAATTAATCAATTCAGTTCAACGACAATTAACTCAATATCAATAACCAAATAAATAACCAATTCAATAGATAATTCCAGAAATATGAATAAACTCTAGCAACCTAAACACCAGGTTCGCTACCAACTTAAACAATGAAACAATAAAACAATATTCCTATCATCCCCCTCTCCAACTTCGATCCTGCGGTCACCCACTTCTGTTACCTGCATCACAATACGAAAGAGATGCACGAGTATTATCACAAATACTCAGTGAGACGGTCATCCCGTCTACAGGCCAATTACGCCAACCACTAGACAATACAACAATTACCATCAACAATATACATCAACATAAACATCAATAGTAAACAATAATAACAATACTCGCAGAACAGCACTAGTGTCGACCGACACCCAACCGTGTCGCTCGACACGCTCTGCTAGGTGTCGATCGACACACAAAATGTGTCGCTCGACACTAGCATCCTCTGTGTCGACCGACACCCGCAAGGTTTCGCTCGACACAGCCCCACAGACTCGAAACCAACAGCAACGAAACAATACCGAAAACACAGCAATAATGGGATTCAACCCCCATAAGTGATTCAACACACAATAAACGAAGAAAAGCTCAAGAACAACTCGAAAACTCAACGATAAACTCAAACCCAAGGAATCTCTAGTGATTTACGGACCTATAGTCGCGCACTCACCTTAGAACGGATTAGCAACGAAGGGAAAGATGGAAACAACGAAGGACAGCCACAAAGCACTCCAAAAACTCCAGAAATCACGTCCAAGACTCCAAAATCGCCTATAGAACTCTCTGCCTCGAAAACTGTGCCAAAAACGCGGCTGCACAGTGTTTTATCGCGAGAATAGGGTTTCCTTCGCCTAAACCGGATAAAACCAGCCGACTTGAATCGAACCGGTCGATTTCCCAATAGCCGGTGTCGAGCGACACCTTCCCATGTGTCGGTCGACACCACTCGACCAAACCAGCAAAACCGAACAACAATCGATTTAAACCGGAAATTAATTCCCAAACCGGTGTCGATCGACACCTTCCTGGTGTCGATCGACACCTTCCTGGTGTCGCTCGACACCAACTAACCAGAAGTCGTTTTACACATTTTTCTACACAATGCTTGAACCTTTAGATCGACTGCACAACATTCAAACAAGAACATGCACAGTCAACCCGAGATTCACACCGTATAGAGCATATGCAAACACACCCGGTCACTTGGTGTCGTCCGACACCACTTCCAAAAGAACACTTTGGTTTACGGATGTTACAATTCTCCCCCCACTAAACTAGATTCGTCCTCGAATCCCAACACAATGCGTCTACCAAAGACCACAAAACCCGGCCCCCATCTGGCCCAACATAAGAGATCCTCCACTAATCTCAGAGATTCACATCTAATCCTATGTTATACACACATTTCCAGATATTATTACTCCTCAACTCAACACCACAACTCTAAAAACCAAAGCATGAGACCCACCCGTCTTCTCGAGAGATCCACCCATCCCTCGATACCCCTATTGTGAACCACCTGCCACAATAGTAACAACAATAACCACTTATACCGAGGTAGCGACTGATATATCCATATTTTGCATGATTTTACTTAGTAGTTATTTATGTTTTCAAGTACTTTCAATAAGGTTTTATGCCTTTAGAGGTAGTTTTCTTGTATTTGTTGGTTTTGGAGTCTTAACAGGTCAAAACATCAAAAAGGATTCAAAAAGGAGCAAAAGAGCCTCAAACCATGATCCATGCAAGTTTCCAAGTCAAGAGCATCAATATAACTCCATTTGTCCGATTCTCGCATTTGGACAGAACCGGAGCATCCGAAAGATAACCGCGGCTGGATAGATATTTGAGTCATTCATCACGGAGAAGTGGATTCAAGCCATTTGGATCAACCACCACAGAGAAACTATTTTTCTCCCAAGACGTGTCCGCCAGGCGAGCAAACGAAGCCCATGGAGATTTGGCGTCACAAACAGCCCGGGATTCCGTGGCATGGACCCTGTATCGACTTAACACAAGCCCAGCTTGCTTTTGGTGGTTTACTTGTCCTGAACCCGGTCCAATCACGTCGAAAATCATCAAGGCCGGTTAACCGGAAAGTTTCCTTTTTCAGCACATCATAACCCTAGCGACTACAAGCCTATAAATACATGTTTTTAGCCTTTGAAGGAAGAGAGCCGTGAGTGTCTGTGCAAGAGGAGAGTAGCCATCAAGGAGGAGAAGCCCTAGGTGGTGCGCCGTCCAGAAGGAAGAAGGAGGCGCCGCTCAATTCATTGCACTCGCATCTCATTGTTTACATTTCTATCTTTTCCTTTTCTCTTTTGTACTTTGGATCGAAAGTTATCAAGGGATTCGACTTGTTCTTCATCAGAGAAGCCTCTTTCAATCCCTTATCTCTTTTCATACTTGCATAATGATATCAATCTCGCCTTGCTTGCTTGATCTTAGTATGTCCGAGTAGATCCCCTTGTTAGGCCGAGGGAGATCGATGGACTCTTGACATGATTTGACTTGTTTGATTGCATAAAACGGGATTTACTCTTTTGGTTCTTCATCTTTGCTTGTTCTTAATGCTTGTTGTTAGGAAAGCGCGCCTAAACAACTTGATTCTAGGTTGATACACTCTCCAAAAGCTTGTTGTATTGCCGAAACTAGTATTTGATGAGCTAAGTGTTTTAGTCTTCCAAAAGTCGACCTAAGGAACTTAGTTGATATACCTCTATTTTGTACCCTTTTTATATGGTTCTACTATGCTTTTTATAAGGTTTTTAAAGGCTTTTCGATCTAAAAAGGTAGTTTTTGTGGATTTATAGTACTAAGAGTCTAGAGAGAGAGAGAGAGAGAGAGAGAACAATATAGCCACATTGTATTTCAGTTTCATAGATCTACTTTTGTTCTAGAGATTTCAAGGAGAGGATCTCTCCTCCTTACTACAATTTGGAGAAGATTTATGAACCTTTATCTATTATCATGCTTTCTTCATCTCTCTGTGTTGTTACTTTGATCATGTCTGAGTAATTCACTTGTTAGGTTGCTAGGGTTACTAATTCAATGAGTTGTTTGCTTGATCTATGATTTCGATGAACTGTTAGGGATATCATTAGAGTCTTTGTCTCGTTTTGCTCACTAATTAATGCTGATTGCTTTACCGCGCATCTAGCAATCTGATCCTAGGTTGATTTGAGCCACGGAAGTGCTGTATCATTCGCCGGACCTATTCTTTGACAAGCTAGGTTTCTTAGACTGCGGAAGTTGATTTACTAAGTCTAGTGAACTGTATCCGAACTTGATCGATTTAATGCTTGATTAACTATCTAAGGACATACCAAAAGTTTAGCGATTAGATAAGTTATCATAGGAGTCGGAGCCACGGAAGTGGAAAGACTTATTTTCGTGTTTTGTGTTCTAGACGGATCTATCATCCCATCATCCCTAAATTGATTCATATCTATCATCGAACTGATCATTGCTTGCTTCTCTGCGAATTAGCCCCTAGAGACCTAACGCTTTTCCCTCATTGCTTTACAACTTCGATTTCTTAGCTTTAGTATTTAGTTATTAGACAACCAACCAATCATCCTTTATCTTATTCTAGCTTGATCCGAACTCCATAGATTTAAAGTGTATTCATTTTAGCCAGTCCTTGTGTTCGATAACCCGTATTTCTACGATCTGTGCACTTGCAGGATTTTTAAAAGTCGGTAAAACCTGACCACACATCAAGTTTTTGGCGCCGTTGCCGTGGACTGCAGCAGTACCTTTGAATCTCGATTAGGATCTAGTCTAGGATTTTATCGTTTTCTTGCATTTTCATTATTTTTGCTTTTGGTTTTCCTAGTTTATCTTACTTTTCATTTGTTTTCTTCTTTTGTTTTTCAGGTGCATGACTAGACAGTCTAATAGGGACAATCTAGTTGAACCAGTTGCTGAAATCGACCGACTTGAAAAGACACTTAGACGACAAAGGGCTCAAGAGATGGCCCAAACCGCTCATGATGCAGCAGTAGCTAGAGCTGTAGCTGAAGGGAGAGATCCACCTCCACCTTTAGCACCACAACCTCCTGCTGGGGAAGTTGATGCACAACCTCAAGCTAACAATCCAACCATTGGAGACTATGACTCCGCTGATGCCTTCTTTACGGATAGAAATCCGATCCACCCACCTCCACCTCAGAGGAATGACTATGAGATCAAGCCTCAAATCATAGCATTGGTTAAGCAAAACCAGTTTCATGGCCTACCAGCTGAGCACCCGCTTGATCATATAGATAACTTTGAAGAGATTTGCAGCACCACCCGAGCCAATGGAGTCTCAGCCGACTACCTAAAGTGCAAACTTTTCTCGTTTTCTCTTGGCGACAAAGCCCTTAGATGGTTAAAGTCTCTTCCTGCCCATTCGATCACTACTTGGGACGAGAACAAGGCAGCATTCATCAACCATTTCTACACTAAGCAAAGATCGATTTCTGTTAGAAACAAGATCTCTGGATTTCGCCAAGGTGCAACCGAATCATTCTATGAGGCATTGGATCGATTCAAGGAATACATTAGGGATTGCCCTAACCACGGTTTCAAGGATGGGAACCTTTGGAACATCTTCTATCGTGGCATAGACCACAAGTATAAGCTATCCTTGGATACTGCGAGCAATGGAAATTTTATGACAAAGACTGTTGAGGAAGCTAAAGTCTTGATTGAGAACCTTGCAGCAAGTGATTGCAACAACTGCCCCGACTATGATAGATCACACCGCTCTACTAACACACCTCCTGATGCTACTCAGATGGCTGAACTGAAGAATATGATGGCTCAAGTTCTAAAAGGACAGCAAAGACACATACATGCAATTGAGGGCATAAATGATGTCAATGATGATCCTACAAGGGAATGCATAGGAGATTTCTCCAATGATCAACTTGAGGAAGAAGTTAACTATGTTGGTAACTATGGAAATAGGGGATACAATCCCAACTACCGGTCCAACCCAAACCTTTCTTACCGCAGCACCAATGTGGAGAACCCACAAGACCAAACCTATCCCCCAAGATTCCAGCAGCAGAGACCACCTTTCCAACCCTATGGAGATCGTTTCCAGTAGCAAGGAAACCAGTTTCAACCTAGGCCGAACTACGACCAAAGAGCACCATACCCACCAAAGGAACCATATGGTTTACCCGCCAGCCAACCTCCTTTAGCCCAGCCAAACAACAAGTTCGATGGAATGTTTCAACAGATCATGGAAGGTCAAAAGAGAAACAACAAGGAGATGAATGAGAAGATGGACACTTTGTTCAATGATCTCCATGCTAAATATGATGCCATTGCTGCACATGTCAAGAAATTGGAAGTGCAAGCCGCTCAAACCGCAGAAGCAGTAAAAAAACAAGAGATGGAGTCCAAGAAATCTTTTTGCAACTCCGTTGCAATAGAAAAGAAGTTTGAGGATTCTATCCCCAAATGGAAGCTCTCCCCACCTAAGTATGATTGTATGACTTGGCCTGAAGAAATCTATCCCGAGAAAGAATCCAACCGCGCAAGGAAAAGACGCCTTTTCCCCAAGATCATCCCAAAGGCGGATAACTCTGGAAAGTTTGTAGTCCCATGTTCTATTAATGAAGTTAATCTCACCGATTCTCTTTGTGACACAGGAGCTAATGTCAACATCATGTCAAAGAAGATTGCTGACGAGATAGGCCTTACCAACATCCAACCTTCATCCATCTCCATCAACTATGCCGATTCATTCTCGCAAACACCTTACGGTTTCATCCCGGACGTGATGGTACGACTTGGGAACTGTTCTATTCCTACCGACTTTCAAATAGTGGAAATGAGAGAAAGTAGCCATAGACCCATCATCCTTGGCACCCCTTTTCTATCAACCGTTGGAGCCATTTTCGATTTTCCCAACCGGAGGATCTCATTCAACAAGGTGAATAAAGAGATGTTTTTCCCCATGTGTTCAACAAAGAACCCATCAGTTGATATGGTGCAAGAGAATAAGATTATCCCCAAGCCTCCAGAAGAAGAGAAAATCCTGTCCAGCTTGCCCAGCAAAGACCTCGCCTACCAGCCCAAGCAACTTGCCCCGATAGCAAGAAGTAAGACTACGACATCCTAACAGCCCAAGCAACTTGCCCCGATAGCAAGAAGTAAGACTACGACATCTTACCAGCCCAAGCAACTTGCCCTGACAGCAAGAAGTAAGACTACGCCATTACCTAAGCACCCACCAAAAGGACCGATCAAGGATAAGACCGAGACAGAGACCATTAAGAAGGTTAAGCAAACTAAAGGATTTGCAAAAGTTAGGATTCTCCTCCAGGAAAAGCTGAATGATGAAACTTTGGAAGAATTCAAGGAAAAGTTTTCTAACACTATGAAACTCTTTCCTATGGCTGAAGTGCCCCGGGACAAGCATGGAGAGATTGTCTATCCCGCCGTGAATCATCCTCCTGATATAAATCCCAAGAAGAAAGATCTTAATGGACAAAAAGTTCCGTTGATCACTACCCTCTCTTAAATCCTAAAGAGCATTACGGTCAAGCTAAAGACCTTAAACAAGCGCTGTATGGGAGGCAACCCATAAGGTAACACCTTTAAACTTCAGTTTTTAGTTTTAGCTTTACTTTGTTTTCTTTGTTTTCTTTTAGCAGGATATGATAGAATGGATATCACAATGGTGCAAGAGGAACATAGAAGTGGAGCCGCCAAGCTGTTTGGGTCGACCAAACACGTTCGAGCAGGGACTCCAAGAGGTTCGGTCGGCCGGTCGACCAAAACACTTCGGGGCGACCAGGACGATCGACCGGTGCCTCGCCCGATCGACCGTATCCCCTCTTGCCGACCCACCATCCCCTTATCCCATCCCACCTCATTGCATACCATCCCACCTCATTTGCATATCATCCCACCATCTCATCCTCATTATCCCGCATCAAGCTTTTATAAGTTTTACTCTTCTCTTTTACTTTTTGTTTAATGGTTTTTGTTTTGCTTTTGAAGTTTTGGATACAGAGATTTGAGAATCTAACATGCAAATTGAGGAAAAAAAAAAAAAAAAAAAAAAAAAAACCTCGGAACATGAAGAAAGGAGTAATTGTCCCTTCAAACATTAACAATGAATGTGGCAAGGAACAACCACGTTCATATATCCGTTTGCTCCAGCACAACAGCATATCCCACCTTTGCCTCACCTTCGGCGGACTTCAAGAGCCTTTACCATGGACGCATGGTACTTGATCATCTACGCAGGGATACAAGCCATTGCTCTGGAGTTCATTCTAACGCAACATGGGACATATTATACCAAACTTGTCAACGGACAAGGACAGCAACATACCACCAATAGGTCATTTCTTCATGGACTTAATGTCTAATCAGGTTACATCTTTCCTCTCATTCACAAACGCCTTATTACCTCTTTCTTTTACCTCCCTTAATCGGATTTGCTTTCACCGGGACGGTGCAAGTTAAGTCTGGGGGGATTGTCGGTACTAATGCGTTTGTTCATGTCTTGTCTTCATCTCATATCTATTTCTCTTATTAACCTTTTCAAAATTTCATGTTTTATTGAGTCAAAACTTTAGTTGGAAATTATGATTTATCTCTATGATTCTCCGGTGTTGTGCTAACAATCTATGACCCTAGAGCGGACATCAGTTGCAGACATAAGCCTAACAGAACCTCTAACGGTGGATCGACCTACTGACTTGGCAACATTTCTAAGGTACCCGGACAATCTAACGTTAACTCCACCCTAATCAATCTAGTTTTTCTTGTCAAGGGGCTTGGCATACATATGAGTCGTTCCTCACTTGATCTCAAAAGGGTGTGTCCAATACAAAGTGCAGTTCTCCTCTCTCTCAGAAAAATAAAAATCTAAAGCTTTTAAGCACAAGGAAAACGTGTAAGCAAGAGGAATGCATACGTCTGCACCTTCTTGTCTTATGGAGACCTACCAAAAACAAGGAAAAAGCAAAAGACTATCCTATGTTATTCCCCAAAAAAAAAAAGAGAAAGGGAAGAAGGATCGATAGAAAAAATAAAATGATACCCTAGAAAAGTAGGGAAAGATCGATCCTTCAAAAGAAAAAGAGAAAGGAAAAGAACTCAAAAGCTTCAAAAAGGACTATCCTGGAGAGACTCAAGTGGGTAAAAACAAGTGCTTAATGATCGATATTCCCTTGATAAAGACCGCACGTTTTAAATTTATGCAAGGAGTTAACAATGGAAAGTCTGGAATGCTGGATGAGACTAGTTGAGTTTGGTATGGTTCGCTAAGCTTGCCGAGCATTATGTGAAGCTAGTCTAACATTGGTTATGTTTTTAGTGGAATACAGGAGAGGAAGCCGCCACAGGTTTCTCAAAAAGGATAAGGAGTTTCTACGTTTTCAAACCTCTTTCTCTGATTTGGATTCTATTTGCTTGAGGACAAGCAAAGATCTAAGTCTGGGGGAGTTGATATACCTCTATTTTGTACCCTTTTTATATGGTTTTACTATGCTTTTTATAAGGTTTTTAAAGGCTTTTCGATCTAAAAAGGTAGTTTTTGTGGATTTATAGTACTAAGAGTCTAAACAGGTCGAAAGATGCATTTCGGAGCAAAACCACAGGATTTGGACTTTACGCCGCTCCACGACACAGCATCAACTTTGAAAGAGCCCCAAAAACATTCTACTTAATGGATCTCACCAAAACCAGTTTGCCGCGATGCCAACATGAGTTAGCTTTCCAACGCAATTGGAATCATGCAATTTGGACGTGTAGAATGGAAGATATTATCATTTTAGTGAAGAGTGTCAAATCAGCCGAAAACCGGACGTCTACACCAGCCGCTCGACCGAGCCGGTCGGACAGGGCCTCCAAGGCCCCCGTCCGACCCGACCATCCTTAACTGCACATTGACGTCGCTCGACCGAGCCGGTCGGACTGGGCCTCCAAGGCTCCCGTCCGACCCGACCTCTTTTCGCCATCCCGTGCGCGCCAGCTCGACCCGACCATCATCCCGTGCGACCGCTCGACCCCCAGCTCGACCCGAGCACCAGCCCGACCGACCGGTCGACCGCCCCGCTCGACCGCCGCCGTCCCGCTCGACCCGGCTTAGCCGACTAAGGCCCGTTTTGCACGTTTTCACGATTTACTCGGCCCGTTTACCTAATCTCGACCCCTGGAAGACCTAGCACTATAAATACACCTTTTTAGCCTCTTTAGAGAGAGAGAGAGAGAGAGAGAACAATATAGCCACATTGTATTTCAGTTTCATAGATCTACTTTTGTTCTAGAGATTTCAAGGAGAGGATCTCTCCTCCTTACTACAATTTGGAGAAGATTTATGAACCTTTATCTATTATCATGCTTTCTTCATCTCTCTGTGTTGTTACTTTGATCATGTCTGAGTAATTCACTTGTTAGGTTGCTAGGGTTACTAATTCAATGAGTTGTTTGCTTGATCTATGATTTCGATGAACTGTTAGGGATATCATTAGAGTCTTTGTCTCGTTTTGCTCACTAATTAATGCTGATTGCTTTACCGCGCATCTAGCTATCTGATCCTAGGTTGATTTGAGCCACGGAAGTGCTGTATCATTCGCCGGACCTATTCTTTGACAAGCTAGGTTTCTTAGACTGCGGAAGATGATTTACTAAGCCTAGTGAACTGTATCCGAACTTGATCGATTTAATGCTTGATTAACTATCTAAGGACATACCAAAAGTTTAGCGATTAGATAAGTTATCATAGGAGTCGGAGCCACGGAAGTGGAAAGACTTATTTTCGTGTTTTGTGTTCTAGACGGATCTATCATCCCATCATCCCTAAATTGATTCATATCTATCATCGAACTGATCATTGCTTGCTTCTCTGCGAATTAGCCCCTAGAGACCTAACGCTTTTCCCTCATTGCTTTACAACTTCGATTTCTTAGCTTTAGTATTTAGTTATTAGACAACCAACCAATCATCCTTTATCTTATTCTAGCTTGATCCGAACTCCATAGATTTAAAGTGTATTCATTTTAGCCAGTCCTTGTGTTCGATAACCCGTACTTCTACGATCTGTGCACTTGCAGGATTTTTAAAAGTCGGTAAAACCTGACCACACATCATTAGTGAACAATCACAACGTGAACATTGATTAATGCATGCTTATAACTTGTAATAACCATCGAAAGTTGAGTCTATTAGGTTGTTTAAGCATAGTGACCGGAGCCACGAAAGTGGAAAGGTTATACCTTAGTGTTGTGAGTTCAAGGCGGTTTATAACTTATCGCATGCAATCTCTTGTCATTTCATTGAATGTTTCCATTGATTTCCCTTTGCCTAACCTCTTTCTCATCTTGTTTACAATCTCATTCACTTACTCACTTGTTTTCATTGGATATCAAGATCACCACAAATCATATTCTTCGTTCTAGCTACTCATCACTCAACATAGACTTGAAACGAGATCACTCTTCCTTGTGTTCGACCCCGACTTACCACGGCTGTGCACTTGCAGCTCTACCAAGTTGGGTTATAAATTGTATTAGTTTGAAGCATAAAACCCAACGCATCAAGCTCTTTGGCGCCGTTGCCGGGGAAGAGTTGCATTTCTTTCAAGTTTCTTGATTGATTTTTAGTCTAATTCTTTCCATTCTTGCATTTTACTTTATGTTTTTCAAAATACTCTAAAAAACCATAAATTTTTACTTATTACTCTTTCTTTGTGTCTTTTAGGTGCATGACAAGAAGGTCCAATCCAGATAATACCATAGAAGAAGATCTTGACATTGACCAACTTGAAAGAACACTTAGGCGGCAAAGAAGAGAAAGAATGAATCAAGGCGGGGAAGCCGCGGCACAAGGAGGCCAACAACAAGCCGCTGACCAAGAGCAACAACCACAAGCCCCCCACGTCCCACAAGGAGCTGGAGCTGATCAGGCGGCACAAGGAGGAGCCATTCCTCAACCAAACGATCAACAACAACCTCCGGGTGCAGCCGATCAACCGCAACAGCCGCAACAACAACAACCGGGTCAACAAGACGCCGGTCAGCCACCAAACCAGCATCATCAAAACCCCCATGGCGGTCACCAAGGGATGCCTCAAGCTCAACCGCATGTGCCTCCAAGGAGAGCACAATTCGCTCAGCATCCAAGGCATCCGACTATGGGAGATTTTGATTCATCCGATGCATTCTTCTTGGATCGGAATCCAATCCGACCACCTCAGCCTCCAAGGAACGACTTTGAGATCAAGCCACAAATCATTGCCTTGGTGAAACAAAACAAATTCCATGGTTTGTCCACCGAGCATCCACTTGACCATGTCGACACCTTTGAGGAGATATGTAGCACTACTCGGATCAATGGAGTGTCACCAGACTACCTCAAGTGCAAGTTGTTTACCTTCTCTCTAAGTGACAAGGCACTTAGATGGGTAAAGTCTCTACCACCTCAATCCATTACAACATGGAATGAACACAAGGGAGCTTTCTTAAACCAATTCTACACCAAGCAAAGATCAAACTCTATAAGGAGTAAGATATCCGGGTTTAAGCAAGCACCAATGGAGTCTTTCTATGAAGCTTTGGAGCGCTTCAAGGAGTATGCAAGAGATTGCCCTAACCATGGCTTCTCAGATGGTAACCTTTGGAACATCTTTTACAATGGGATTGATCACAAGTACAAGCTTTCACTTGACACCGCGAGCAATGGTAACTTCATGACCAAATCGGTGCCGGAGGCTAAGCTTTTGATAGAAAACCTTGCTGCAAGTGATTCCAATGCCTGCCCTGAGTACAATAGAGGAGTGAGAACCATGAGCACATCATCAGAATCAGCTCAAATCTTGGAGTTGAAGAACATGGTCTCACAACTACTAAAGAGCAACCGAGGAGTGCACGCCATTGATGATGTTTTGGCCACTAATGAAGAGCCTCTCATGGAGTTTATGAGAGATGGAGCAGAAGAGAATCAAGAGGAAGTCAACTACATAGGAGGTAACTATGGTAATAGAGGATACAACCAGCCATTCCGCCCCCATCCCAACCTCTCTTACCGAAGCACCAATGTGGAGAACCCAAATGATCAAGTCAATCCGGGCCAAAACACTTATCAAGGAGGCCAAAACGCTTACCAAGGAGGTCAGTACCAGCCTAAGCAACAATTCTATCCTAAGGGAGTCTACCAAGTGAAGCAGCCACTCACTTTCCCCCAAGGAGTTGCACCGGCTCAACAAGAAGAAAAAGTAGATGTGGCGGTTAAGAAATACATGGAGGAGCAAAGACAAGCTACCAAGAGCTTACATGAGAAGATGGATCACATGTTTGGTGATCTAAACAATAAGTTTGGGTCATTGTCAACCCATGTCCAGAAGCTAGAAGTGCAAATCGCTCAAACAGCCGAAGCGGTTAAGAAGCAACACGAATTGAATCCGCAAAAGTTTTGTAGTGTTGTTTCATCCAAGGAGGATCCACCGGCCATTGTCTCCGTACCATCTCAAGAAGAAGAAAAAGAAGATGAGCCTAAGGAGAGGTACAAACCAGAGAGGTACACATGGGAGTCAAGGCGAGCTTACAAGAGAAGGCTTGAGAACTAGCCATTGCTAAAACAAGGAGATCCCGGGAAGTTTGTAATCCCAGCATGTATCAATGGATACCAACTCACCGATTGCTTGTGTGATAGTGGAGAAAACGTGAACCTCATGTCTCTTGCATTAGCCAAAGATTTGGGATTCAAATATTTCAAGGAGCCTAAGGTAAGAGTGGAGTTTGCGGATCTATCAAGTATGGAGCCTTATGGAGTGCTTGAAGATGTTATGCTAGAGATCGGAGAGAGGCATGTCCCCACCGACTTTCAAATAATGGTATAAGAGGGGTCAAAGCGAAATCAGTTGATCCTTGGAACCCCATTCTTAGCCACAGCCGGGGCGGTCATCAATTACATGAGAAACCAACTAACACTTGGTCATGTCCGGCAAGATGTCTTTTTCCCAAGCATCAACTTCAAACAAGCTCCAAGTGCAATCAAATTACCACCAGAAAGAAGCACACTCATGCCAAGAGAAGGAGCCGAGCTGCCTAAATGCACCAAGAAGGATGAGCCTTACCCAAAACCAAAGGAAGCGATGAAACCGTTGAAGCCGAAGCATGAGAATGTTTTCAAGGATATTCACTCGGTCTTGTCACCATATTTTGACGATCATGGAGCTGAAGAAGAGCCTGACGGTGTGCCTAAGTCCTTTGCCAGCATAAGAGTCCTCTTCCCAAAGGATCCAGATCCCAAAGATGAGCAAACCGCAAAGGAAAGACTCGGAAAAACCTTAAAACTTTTTCCGAGAGCTTTGGTCTTCAAAGATGACATGGAAGATGATCATGGAGAGCCCAAACCACCTCATGAGCCACCTGAACCAGTGTGTGAAGACACCAAAGGGATCCCAAACCCTTTGGCCGATTACATCCGCACCTAACCAAACAAATAAAAAAGGGAGTCAAGCTAGATGACTTTAAAACAAGCGCTTTGTGGGAGGCAACCCACACGGTATTTCTTTTCCATTTTCGTTTTTCACACTATTTTTGCATGCATAACATTTCTTTTTAGGATGAAGACCAAAGAGGTGACCAAACAAAGAACATATCCCACCCATAGAGCCCACCCTTGTCAAAAGAGACACCAACGAGGCGGGAACCATGTGGAACTGCTAGAGGAGGATAAAAGAATAACTCGAGTCGAAGAAAATCCCAAAACGGTCGAGCAAAAATGGAGATATGCCATCCGGCATCACTTTCTCGACCATCCCGGCGGTTTGAAGTACACATTGACATATCTCACAATCCGTGTGACCGAAGTCCACCAAACTTCACAGGCGGCCAGACAATACCAGATTGGTCGGCAAATCCAAAAGATAGGACGACGGAATGTCAATGGGTGAGGAGATAAGCACAGATGCCACATTCGGTCGATAACGGGCAACCAATGGCCGACAAAACCCAAATCACGGCATAGGTAAGCCGACCAGCTGGAGATGAATCCTTGGAGCTTAAATATCACTATTCCAGAAGAGATTCAACAAACGAACGAGCCACGTTCAAGGATGGTCAAGAAACTCTTCCCGGAGCCACATTGACCACTATTTGAAGGATCTCCCAATCCACTCGTTCGTTTGACCTCCAACTTCACCAGTGGTCATAAAATATGGGGTTGGTCGATGGAATTTCAAGATAGGTCAGAGAATTCTTCATCATTCGAGCTGTGGTCTATTGCACTATCATCTGGTCGACCGAATGGACCACCAAATGAAGAATCCGCCAAACCGCTCGTTCGTTTGACCCCAAACTTCACCAGTGTTCCTAAAACATGAGGTTGGTCGATGCAATTTCAATATGGGTCAGTAAAATCTTCACGGTTTGAGCTGTTGTTCATGGCACTCTTCTCGGGTCGACCAAATGAGCCCAACTCGACTAAAACGCCAACCGGCGAGAATCAGGCCAGGAAATTCAAAACTCACCGACCAATCATGTCTAAAGAGGAGCCCTATTCAGTTATCCGACACTGATCTTCATTACAATTGGTCATCACTTGGTAACATCATCCTAAACTTTCATTTTTCATATTTATTACATAATTTACCTCTTTTAATCTGATTTTTCTTACACCGGGACGGTGCAAGTTAAGTCTGGGAGGATTATACTAATAAGTTTGTTCATTTTGGCATTTCATCTTGCATCATTTTTCTTTTCATCGAGTCGTTTTTATCGAGTCAAAACTTTTGTCGAGAATTATGACTTTATCTTGGACCTAACCATTGTTGTTACTGTGTTTAAGTGACCATTGATCAGTATTTGGCAGTTTACTTCATCACATGTGCACCATGAGAGGATCGATCTACCAAAAACGTCCACATCTCCAAGGGCTTAAGAAGGATACATCTTTGACTCCGCACCTTAATGAACTTAACCTTCTCGGCTAGGGGCTTTGTTTTACAAAGAGCACGACTCCTCATCCTCACCAAATAGTGAAAGTCTATGTGAGTTCGGTTTCCCCTCTCTCTCCCCTTCAAATTTAAGAAAAAGCACCAAGGTCCAAGTAACCGGGGATTAGGTGGCAACCACCATCAATACTCGTGTCTATGGAAGACCTTTTGATCCAAGTAACCGGGGATTAGGTGGCTACAACCATCAATACTCGCGTCTATGTGATATACCTCTATTTTGTACCCTTTTTATATGGTTTTACTACGCTTTTTATAAGGTTTTTAAAGGATTTTCGATCTAAAAAGGTATTTTTTGTGGATTTATAATACTAAGAGTCTAACAGGTCGAAAGATGCATTTTGGAGCAAAACCACAGGATTTGGACTTTACGCCGCTCCACGACACAACATCAACTTTGAAAGAGCCCCAAAAACATTCTACTCAATGGATCTCACCAAAAACAGTTCTCCGCGATGCCTACATGAGTTATCTTTCCAACGCAATTGGAATCATGCAATTTGGACGTGTAGAATGGAAGATATTATCATTTTAGTGAAGAGTGTCAAATCAGCCGAAAACCGGACGTCTACACCAGCCGCTCGACCGAGCCGGTCGGACAGGGCCTCCAAGGCTCCCGTCCGACCCGACCGTCCTTAACTGCACAATGACACCGCTCGACCGAGCTGGTCGTACAGGGACTCCAAGGCTCCCGTCCGACCCGACCTTCCTTCAAGACGACGACCATCCGCTCGACCGAGCCGGTCGGACAGGGACTCCATGGCCCTCGTCCGACCCGACCTCTTTTCACCATCCCGTACGCGCCAGCTTGACCTGACCACCATCCCGACCGACCGGTCAACCGCCCCGCTCGATTGCCGCCGTCCCGCTCGACCCGCCTTAGCCGACTAAGGCCCGTTTTTCACGTTTTCACGATTTACTCGGCCCGTTTACCTAATCTCGACCCCTGGAAGACCTAGCACTATAAATACACCTTTTTAGCCTCTTTAGAAAGAAGAGAACCATAGAGCCGCATTGTATTACAGTTTTTATAGATCTACTTTTGTTCTAGAGATTTCAAGGAGAGGATCTCTCCTCCTCACTACAATTTGGAGAAGATTTATGAACCTTTATCTATTATCATGCTTTCTCCATCTCTATGTGTTGTTACTTTGATCATGTCTGAGTAATTCACTTGTTAGGTTGCTAGGGTTACTAATTCAATGAGTTGTTTGCTTGATCTATGATTTCGATGAACTGTTAGGGATATCATTAGAGTCTTTGTCTCGGTTTGTTCACTAATTAATGCAGATTGCTTTACCGCGCATCTAGCAATCCGATCCTAGGTTGATTTGAGCCACGGAAGTGCTGTATCATTCGCCGGACCTAATCTTTGACAAGCTAGGTTTCTTAGACTGCGGAAGTTGATTTACTAAGCCTAGTGAACTGTATCCGAACTTGATCGATTTATGATTAACTATCTACGGACATACCAAAAGTTTAGCGATTAGATAAGTTATCATAAGAGTCGGAGCCACGGAAGTGGAAAGACTTATTTTCGTGTTTTGTGTTCTAGACGGATCTATCATCCCATCATCCCTAAATTGATTCATATCTATCATCGAACTGATCATTGCTTGCTTCTCTGCGAATTAGCCCCTAAAGACCTAACGCCTTTCCTTCATTGCTTTACAACCTCGATTTCTTAGCTTTAGTATTTAGTTATTAGACCACCAACCAATCATCCTTTATCTTATTCTAGCTTGATCCGAACTCCATAGATTTAAAGTGTATTCATTTTAGCCAGTCCTTGTGTTCGATAACCCGTACTTCTACGATCTGTGCACTTGCAGGATTTTAAAAAGTCGGTAAAACCTGACCACACATCAAGTTTTTGGCGCCGTTGCCGGGGACTGCAGCTTTGAATCTCGATTAGGATCTAGTCTAGGATTTTATCGTTTTCTTGCATTTTCATTATTTTTGCTTTTGGTTTTTCTAGTTTATCTTACTTTTCATTTGTTTTCTTCTTTTGTTTTTCAGGTGCATGACTAGACAGTCTAATAGGGACAATCTAGTTGAACCAGTTGCTGAAATCGACCGACTTGAGAAGACACTTAGACGACAAAGAGCTCAAGAGATGGCCCAAGCCGCTCATGATGCAGCAGTAGCTAGAGCTGTAGCTGAAGGGAGAGATCCACTGTGCGAGCCGAAACTGCACTACGGTATTCTTAATGTTTTTAGGGAGAGCCGAGAATTTCGTAAGTAAACACAAGAGTCGATCCAAATGATGGTTATTTGATTAGCTGTTATGCGAGCTACAATATATGTGGCGTGTGCCTTTTTCTATGTGTAAAGCGATGGCCCCAATAATGACTATCGGCTCCTATTTATAAGAGAATAGGAACCGACTTTTACAACTGACTTTACCCGAAAATGTAAACTTTCCTTTTTGGCTCGCGCCGACTTCAGAATAAATGTAAACTTTCCTTTTTGGCTCGCGCCGACTTCAGTTTAAGGAAAGTCTTTGATGGGCCTCGGCTCGAATCGCTTAGTCGGATGTTGGTTCGGCCCATCGAGAGGTTTTCGGCTGGCCTTCGGGTCGGCACCCGGTTTGGCCCGGTTCGGTCGTGTTCGGTGCGGTTCGGCTCGGTTTTCCTTCATTTGCCCAATCCAAATGACGATGTCTCGGGGTGGAATCCGACCCCAACAGTTAGCCCCCAGCTCGTTAGTCTTAGGGGTAAGAGTGATGAGCTAAAAGTTGAAAGTGAGAAGGCATTGTCATTTGATTCTTCTATGGAGACGGCTCGCCAAATGTTGCCTTGCTCGATATTTGACGCGAGATATTTGGCTCGCTGAGAATCGCCTCGCTCTTCGCTTCTGATAAAACGATGTCGAGTTGCTTTATCGATATATGGGCTTAGAATCCGAAACGTTTCCGGGCCCACTAATTTTCAATGGAAGCCCTAAAGTTTAGGCGGGAATTAGGTCATGCCGTTTCGTCTTCCCGAGCCAGCGCGTGGATTAGACCGCGCCGTTTCATCTCCCCGAACCGACGCGCCCACGCGCCAAAACTTCTATAAATACGAGGCCCGGGGCTCATTTTTCTCATTCTGCCTCTCTCTCCTCGACCGAGCAAAAGGTAGTTCTTTCTTTCTCTCCTCCCTTTTTTAAAAGTTCTTCGTGTTCTTCGTTCGCGCCACCGTGATAAGACATACCTCCGACGTATCTTCAAACTTTCCGATCCATCTCCTTCCGAGCCAAATGTCTTCAGGCAGTCGTATCTCTTCCATTGGGCCAGATCACTCCGAGGATCGTTCATACAATTCCAACGATTCCGGGACTTCGGGTCGGCGTTGGTTTTCGGATACATCAGATACTTCTAGCGGCTCGCAACCAAAAGTCAAAAGTCAGTCGGTTCGGTCTACGGGGGATGCTGAGATCGATCGACTGTCGAGCGAGCCCCCGGTTGCTCAGCGTGATGGTTCTAATGAGGCACGCGAGCCAACCGATGTTGATGAAGGGGCTATGGGAGAGCGTCGACTCTCACATGATCGATCGGGTCGCGCCCTACTTTCGCTAGATCCGATATACGATGCGGAGGCGATCAAAATCGAGCAGGCGTTTGATGATGGGGCGATCGGCGATATTCTCAGACCGTTTGCACCTCCTTTCGCTCAGGTATCGAGTCGGCCACAATTTGGAGCCGGTTCGTCCCGGGGAACAAAGAGGCGAGCTAAATTGATGCGAGCCCCTAGGGGTTCTTCGAAAAAGTCGGTTCGGAACCCTCCTGGTGCAACGCTTTGTACCGAGACATCTTTGGAATCGCTCCGTCGTTGCTTCAATATATCTGAAGAAGTTGAGTTTTTCCTACCAGCGAACCATCAGAGAGCCGATGATCCACCGCCTGGATGCTTGACGTTATATGAGAGCTATTTTTACCAGACTTTCTTGTGGTTTCCCATCCCGAGCCTGATTCTTCATTTCCTAGGGAAATACGGGCTCGCACTCGGTCAACTTCTGCCGCGAGGCATGCGGCATCTGGTTGGGTTGATCGTCCTGAGCTATGAGATTGGCATTCCGCTCGGGGTTCATCACCTGCAGAATCTCTTGGAGTTTCGTCGTAGCGGGAAGTCGCTTCGTTATTACATCTCCAATAAGAAGAATCGGAAGATCATCGACGGCTTCCCCAACAAAGATGATGGCTGGGAGAAATATTTTTTCTTCGTCCCAATAAATAGGGCTTCGGTTGGGAGTACGCGGAGGAAGTTTATCAAGGAGAATTGGCAGGAAATCGGTGCGAGCCGAAGAGAAATCACTATTTCAAATTCTTCCGAACCGTCATCTAACGTTGTTCAATCTTCTTGTTTTGCAGATCGACGATTGGTGCTTCGATTCCCGCCGGATCTTTCCGAATTCCTTGACCGTTCCTGCGAGCTGAAAGTTAATTGGGAACGAGACTTTACTCTCGAACGAGTGGAGAGGGCGCGCGAACAAGCCTACGATTCATTCGATTCTTCAGACAGTTCGGACGAGGAAGTTCCCAGTTGGCCCAAGCCCTCGAGTACAATGCCCCCAAAGTCTGCACGCGCGTTACTCAAAGAGCAACGACGAGCAAAGGAAGCTCGTCTTGAAGTTGATCCGGTGGCTCGTCGTGAGGCTGTATCCTCGAAGAGCGAGGGTAAGAGGGTAGTACAACCCCGCCCAGAGAAGAAAGGTCCTGGTAATAGGCCGCCTACGGATTTGGGAAGGCGGTCAAGTTAGCCCAGGAAGCCTTGGCGAAAAGCAAGGCTTCGAAGCAGAGAAATTCTCCCAGACCTCCTTCTCCGGCTCGCTCGAACACATCGAGGGACCCGGATGCCTTAGTCCTTAACCGGGGGCGAAAGAAGACTTCCAACCCTACCGGCGAACCGTTGGCGAGCGAGCCATCTGAGGCGATGGGCAAGAAGAGAGCCGCGATCGAAGGGCTTAAGGAGAACGCGCCCAAGAAAGCCAAAGGGGACGCTCCTTCCGGTTCCTCTGTCGATCCCACTCGGGTCCGCTCTCTTCAGAGGACCGAGGCGGCGAATTTTCTCGCCAGGAGTACTCCTGGGGTTCGCCTTCCTCCCCCCGATATGCTTTTGGAAAAGGAAGCGTATGAAGAGGCGGCTTCTCATCTTCATTTGGTAAGTTCTTTTTCTGTTCGCTTATCTTTCGAAGAAGGTTTCCGTATATATACTCAATTGCTTTTCGTTTCTGTTTTAGTTTTCGGAGGCTTTCAACAGGGTCGTCGAAGGTTATGAGACCGGGGCTCGCTCGGGTCAAGCCGCTCTCGAAGAGCTTCAAAAGCATGTCGATAATCTGAAGAGATTGCATGAAGTCAAAGCGAAGGCACGTGCCATAGAGGCCAAACAAGCCGAGGAGAAAGCGGCTAAGCTCGAGGCTGAGTTGGCCAGGGAGCGGGAGGAATCGGTCAAGCACCGGGAGGCTGCAGCCAAGATGGCCGGCAAAAACGTTGATGATGCCATCAAAATGAAAGCTCTCCATGGTAAAATCTGCGAGCTTAATGAGAAAGTGCGAGCCATGGACGCCAACTTCCTGGTCGAGGTTAGAAAAGTGAAGTGCCGAGTGAACGGCCGATACGCCAAACTCCTCGAGTCGACCAAGTCCGGGTTGACGAGACTCCATGAAGTGCATGAACGAGCCGTGCGCATTGCTCAGGCCGAAGGCAACGTTGAACTGATCAACGACATGCGAGGCGACGATCCGCCGGATCTCGATATTGAGCTCGCTGATCTTCAGGCGCTTATTGATTCAGATCCTGGGGTCGCTGAAGAGGCTAGTGCCCTGTTAGACAACGTGATCAGTCAGCTCGTTCCCTTTCCGGATCCCGTCGAGCCGCCCGAGGTACACCTTAGGGACGACACTATTACTCGATTAGACCGACTTGGTCTCGGTATTGTCGATCAATGGGGTACTAATAGGGAATCCCTTATATTTCAGAGTGGAGTCGAACCGGTGGTGATTCCCGAGGTGAGGCCGGTTGGTGCGACCCTGGAATTGACGAGCCAAGTTCCAATAAATCCTGCTCAAGCTAGCGGACCGCCTCCCGGAACCGAGGGTCTGGTTGAGAAGGCTCCATCCGATATCCCGGAGGCATCGAGCCGAGCTCTGGAGGCTTCTGAGAAGGATGCAGCCGAAGTCCTGGGCGTTCCTGATAAGGTTGACGAGGCGGGTTCGAAGCCGGAGGATGTTGCCGGGAAATCCGTGCCCGACGTTCAAGAATCGTCGAACCAAGCCCCCAATTAAACTGTTGTTTGTTTTTGTATGCTACTTTTTTTTTATTTTACTTTATTTTTGTACTTAATGCCTGGATGGCTTTATCCACAGACCTTTTAGAATTTCTGATCGAATGATTTGGCCTGATGAAATGTTTGCCAGTCGAAATAAATATGTCTGCGAGGCGTTTTAATATTATATCAACGTTTTTCGGTGAAGTGTTCAATAATGATAATAGCAATTTAGACCAACGTTGCTACGGGGCATTTATGTTGGGTTTTTGTCAGCTTCTTTCGGTTTTTGCCGCGGACAACTCAATTAGAAAGCCGTGGGTCGAAATAGCGACGAATTAAATTAGACCAACTTTGCTGCGAAGCGTTTATGTTGGGTTTCTGATCGATTTATTCCAGTTTTTGCCGTGTCCTCATCTATTAGTGATTAACGGGTCGGAATAAACGATGATGATCATATTTGTATAGCGCGCGCGTGAGAGTGTAATAAGAGATTGGAGATGATCGAATGTTGCGGCCAACAACATTCGGCTCGGGGTGGTTTGTGAGTTTTCATCGAGATGTTAATAGCGAACTGTTTTAGAGAATTGATGTGCGAATTTTATTCATCGTTGTGTTTAGCGGCGAGCCGCGTTACAGACGGAAAATTCACCGTTCGCCTTATGTTAACGGCGAATCGTGTTACATCGATTTTGAGAGTGCGTTAACGGTAAACCGTGTTAGCGACGATAAAATGCTTTTGACGGCGAACCGTGTTGCATTTGAATGGGAGTGTATAACCACGTACCCCACTCCCCCCCCCTTTTTTTTGGGAGGGGCAACTGAATCCACTCGAAAGTGAACTGCCTACGTACCCCTTGCGGGGATCAAGTCACGCGTAGTTCTAGGTGATGGCGCCTCGCGCCTTATTGGTAATATTTCTTGAGATGCATAACGTTCCATGGCTTTGGTATTGGTTCGCCAGCCATGTTTTCGAGCCGATAAGCTCCCGGGCGAACTGTTTCGGTGATCTTGTAAGGACCTTCCCAGTTCGCACCCAGCTTTCCAGCGTTTCTCTCTGCGGTGTTTTGGAATACTTTTCTGAGAACTAGGTCTCCTGCTCTGAATCTCGTGGCTCGGACATTGGAGTTGTAGTACTTAGCCACGGATTGCTGATAGTTCTGGATCCTGATAAGTGCTTGGTCGCGCCGTTCGTTGATCAAATCCAGTTCGTCCAGCATCATCATATGGTTGCAGTCTGCTTGTTCTGGTAACAACCATCGTCGTACTCCGGGAAAATGCACTTCGGGGGGAATGACACATTCCATCCCGTAGACAAGTGCGAATGGCGTTTCGCCGTTGGCTCGCCTCGGGGTTGTCCGAAGAGACCAAAGGACTCCTTCTAGCTCGTCTGCCCAGCGGCCCTTTTTGGCGTCGAGCCGTTTTTTGAGCCCGTCGAGAATTGTCTTGTTAGTCGCCTCGGCTTGACCATTCCCTTACGGGTAGCGAGGCGTTGACTTGCTAAGGTGGATCTTCCATTTGTCGCAGAAGTTTTGAAATCGAGCCGATATGAATTGCGAGCCATTGTCCGTGACGATTTCGTAAGGGACACCGTGCCGACAGATGATGTTTTTCCAAATGAATTGTTCAACTTGGGCGTCTTTTATGCTTGCATAGGATTCAGCCTCGACCCATTTAGAAAAGTAGTCGGTTAGAACCAGCAAAAACCTTTTCTGCTTCGATTTATGCAGCGGCCCGACAATATCCATCGACCATCTCATGAATGGGTATGGTGCGGAGATGGAAGACAACAGCTCGGCCGGCTGATGTATTGTTGGAGCATGACGCTGGCATTTCTCCCATTTCCGCGAGTATTTTTCGCAGTCGCTGATCATAGTTGGCCAAAAGTAGCCGTGCCGTTTGATTTTGATAGCCAGGGCTCGTCCTCCGGAATGATTTCCACATGATCCACTGTGAACTTCTTTCATTATCTCTCTTGCCTTCTTTCCTTCTACGCACGTGAGCAGCGGTCCTGAGAACCTCCATCGGAATACAGCGTCGCGTATCAGGATGTATCGTGCTGCTTGAGCTTTCAGCTTGCGAGCCGCCCACTTATCTGCTGGTACCTCTCCATCGGCTATGTATACACGGATCGGATTGAGCCACTCTTTGTCGCAACCGTATTCCGTATCTTCCTCGATTTCCATATCCGCGGGCTGATCTCCGTCAAGTATATCGTTATCGTTTGGCTCGTCTGTGACGATAGTCATCAGAACTTCGGGTTCGTCGATGTCGATACTGGGATGTTCGATAAATTCTACGGGAATTATCCTTTTCAAGTCTGGATCGGAGGTCGAGGCTAGGGATGCCAAGGCGTCGGCCTGGGTATTGTCTCCACGCGGAATCTTCTCCAAGGCAAATTTTTCGAACTGTCCGGCTAGATTCTTGACTACTTCAAGGTAGGCCTCCATTCTTTTGTCTTTCGTAGCGTATTCTCCAGTGAATTGGCTCGCGACGAGCTGGGAATCGCAGTAAGCATGTATGTTTCGAACTCCAATTCCGAGCGCCAACTTTAATCCAGCTATTAATGCTTCGTATTCTACCTCGTTGTTTGACGCGCCGAAATTGAGGCGAAGAGACTGTTCCAAGATTTTGCCCGTCGGGGAGGTGAGTCGAATTCCGACTCCGGCGCCTTGTTTCGACGACGAGCCGTCAACGTGAAGTAGCCAATCAGCGGAAAGATTTGGTTCCTCGCTGGCGGCGATTGGCAGCTCGATCAAGAAATCAGCCAAAACCTGTGATTTTGCGCTCGTTCGATTTCGATATTCGATATCGTATTCGCTCAGCTCGATTGCCCACTTGGCTAATCTTCCGGATTGGCTCGGGCTGTGCAGGATCGTTCTTAACGGTAGCGCCGTTAGAACTACGATCGTGTGAGACTGGAAATACGGGCGTAGTTTGCGGGCCGCCACTACGACTGCTAGTGCCAGTTTCTCGGTCTGGGGGTACCTCGTCTCTGCGTCAGTCAAACTTTGGCTTACATAGAAAATGGGTTTCTGGATTCCTCGGTCTTCGCGAACCAGGACCCCACTGACTGCTGTTACTGATACGGCGATGTACAGATATAATGGCTCTCCTTCTTCTGGTTTCGCCAGTATCGGTGGGTTTGCTAGGTACAACTTCAGCTCGCGGAAAGCCTCTTCACACTTCGCTGTCCATTCGAACTTCTTGTTTCCTCGCAAAGTGTCGTAGAAAGGGAGACACTTATCCGTGGATCGTGAAATGAATCGGTTGAGCGCGGCGACACGTCCGGTTAATTGTTGTATTTCCTTCTTCATCTCTGGCAACCTCATTCTGATTAAAGCCTGGATCTGCTTCGGATTAGCTTCGATGCCTCTGTAGGTAACCAGATATCCCAAGAATTCTCCGAATGTTACAGCGAACCGACACTTCGTTGGATTTAGCTTCATATCGTGTGAGTTCAGCTGCTCGAAGCAGTCGCGGAGATGGGCCACATGTTCTTCCTTTTTCAGAGATTTCACTAGCATATCGTCGATATAAACTTCCATCGTCTTCCCAAGCTGCGAGGCGAACATCTTGTTTACGAGCCGCTGGTATGTCGCTCCCGCATTCTTGAGTCCGAACGGCATGACCTTGTAGCAATAGATGCCTCGCTCTGTTTGGAACGCCGTCTTTTCTCTGTCGTCGGGGTGCATCCGGATCTGATTATAGCCTGAGAAGGCATCCATGAAGGTCAGCAGTTCGTTTCCCGCCGTCGCTTCCACGAGCCGGTCGATATGAGGGAGCGGGAAACTGTCCTTTGGGCACGCCTTATTCAGATCCGTGAAATCTATGCAAACCCGCCATTTTCCGTTCTTCTTTTTGACCACTACTGGGTTGGTGAGCCACTCTGGGTATTTTGCCTCGGCGATCGAGCCCACTTTCAGCAGGCGTTCCACCTCGTCGTTTACTGCCTTTAACCGCTCGTGCCCCAATCTTCTTCGCTTCTGTTTCACTGGTTTGAACGTCGGGTCGACATTCAGCTCGTGGCAGGCGATGTTGATATCTACCCCCGGCATGTCCTCGGCTGTCCAAGCGAAGGTGTGGAATCCGACCCCAACATCCACCTCCACCCTTAGCACCACAACCTCCTGCTGGGGAAGTTGATGCACAACCTCAAGCTAACAATCCAACCATTGGAGACTATGACTCCGCTGATGCCTTCTTTACGGATCGAAATCCGATCCACCCACCTCCACCTCAGAGGAATGACTATGAGATCAAGCCTCAAATCATAGCATTGGTTAAGCAAAACCAGTTTCATGGCCTACCAGCTGAGCACCCGCTTGATCACATAGATAACTTTGAAGAGATTTGCAGCACCACCCGAGCCAATGGAGTTTCAGCCGACTACCTAAAGTGCAAACTTTTCTCATTTTCTCTTGGCGACAAAGCCCTTAGATGGTTAAAGTCTCTTCCTGCCCATTCGATCACCACTTGGGACGAGTACAAGGCAGCATTCATCAACCATTTTTACACTAAGCAAAGATCGATTTCTGTTAGAAATAAGATCTCTGGATTTCGCCAAGGAGCAACCGAATCATTCTATGAGGCATTGGATCGATTCAAGGAATACATTAGGGATTGCCCTAACCACGGTTTCAAGGATGGGAACCTTTGGAACATCTTCTATCGTGGCATAGACCACAAGTATAAGCTATCCTTGGATACTGCAAGCAATGGAAATTTTATGACAAAGACTGTTGAGGAAGCCAAAGTCTTGATTGAGAACCTTGCAGCAAGTGATTGCAACAACTGCCCCGACTATGATAGATCACACCGCTCTACCAACACACCCCCTGATGCTACTGAGATGGCTGAACTGAAGAATATGATGGCTCAAGTTATAAAAGGACAGCAAAGACACATACATGCAGTTGAGGGCATAAATGATGTCAATGATGATCCTACAAGGGAATGCATGGGAGATTTCTCCAATGATCAACTTGAGGAAGAAGTTAACTACATTGGTAACTATGGAAACAGGGGATACAACCCCAACTACCGGTCCAACCCAAACCTTTCTTACCGCAGCACCAATGTGGAGAACCCACAAGACCAAACCTATCCCTCAAGATTCCAGCAGCAGAGACCACCTTTCCAACCCTATGGAGATCGTTTCCAGCAGCAAGGGAACCAGTTTCATCCTAGGCCGAACTACGACCAAAGAGCACCATACCCACGAAAGGAACCATATGGTTTACCCTCCAGCCAACCTCCTTTAGCCCAGCCTAACAACAAGTTCGAAGGAATGTTTCAACAGATCATGGAAGGTCAAAAGAGGAACAACAAGGAGATGAATGAGAAGATGGACACTTTGTTCAATGATCTCCATGCTAAATATGATGCCATTGCCGCACATGTCAAGAAATTGGAAGTACAAGCCGCTCAAACCGCAGAAGCAGTTAAAAAACAAGAGATGGAGTCCAAGAAATCTTTTTGCAACTCCGTTGCAATAGAAAAGAAGTTTGAGGATTCTATCCCCAAATGGAAGCTCTCCCCACCTAAGTATGATTGTATGACCTGGCCTGAAGAAATCTATCCCGAGAAAGAATCCAACCGCGCAAAGAAAAGACGCCTTTTCCCCAAGATCATCCCATAGGCGGATAACTCTGGAAAGTTTGTAGTTCCATGTTCTATTAATGAAGTTAATCTCACCGATTCTCTTTGTGACACAGGAGCTAATGTCAACATCATGTCAAAGAAGATTGCAGACGAGATAGGCCTTACCAACATCCAACCTTCATCCATCTCCATTAACTATGCCGATTCGTTCTCGCAAACACCTTACGGTTTCATCCCGGACGTGATGGTACGACTTGGGAACTGTTCTATTCCTACCGACTTTCAAATAGTGGAAATGAGAGAAAGTAGCCATAGACCTCTCATCCTTGGCACCCCTTTCCTATCAACCGTTGGAGCCATCTTCGATTTTCCCAACCGGAGGATCTCATTCAACAAGGTGAATAAAGAGATGTTCTTCCCCATGTGTTCAACAAGGAACCCATCAGTTGATATGGTGCAAGAGAATAAGATTATCCCCAAGCCTCCAGAAGAAGAGAAAATCCTGTCCAGCTTGCCCAGCAAAGACCTTGCCTACCAGCCCAAGCAACTTGCCCCGGCAGCAAGAAGTAAGACTACGGCATCTTACCAGCCCAAGCAACTTGCCCCGGCAGCAAGAAGTAAGACTACGGCATCACCTAAACATCCACCAAAAGGACCGATCAAGGATAAGACCGGGACAGAGACCATTAAGAAGGTTAAGCAAACTAAAAGATTTGCAAAAGTAAGGATTCTCCTCCAGGAAAAGCTGAATGATGAAACTTTGGAAGGATTCAAGGAAAATTTGCTAACACTATGAAACTTTTTCCTATGGCTGAAGTGCCCCGGGACAAGCATGGAGAGATTGTCTATCCCGCCGTGAATCATCCTCCTGATATAAATCCCAAGAAGAAAGATCTTAATGGACAAAAAGTTCCATTGATCACTACCCTCTCTTAAATCCTAAAGAGCATTACGGTCAAGCTAAAGACCTTAAACAAGCGCTGTATGGGAGGCAACCCATAAGGTAACACCTTTAAATTTTAGTTTTTAGTTTTAGTTTTACTTTGTTTTCTTTGTTTTCTTTTAGCAGGATAGGATAGAATGGATATCACAATGGTGCAAGAGGAACATAGAAGTGGAGCCGCCAAGCCGTCTGGGTCGACCAAACACGTTCGGGCAGGAACTCCAAGAGTTTCGGTCGGCCAGTCGACCAAAACACTTCGGGTCGACCATGACAATCGACCGGTGCCTCGCCCGATCGACCGTATCCCCTCTTGCCGACCCACCATCCCCTCATTGCATCCCACCTCATTGCATACCATCCCACCTCATTTGCATATCATCCCACCATCTCATCCTCATTATCCCGCATCAAGCTTTTATAAGTTTTACTCTTCTCTTTTACTTTTTGTTTAATGGTTTTTGTTTTGCTTTTGAAGTTTTGGATACAGAGATTTGAGAATCTAACATGCAAATTGAGAAAAAAAAAAACCTCGGAACATGAAGAAAGGACTAATTGTCCCTTCAAACATTAACAATGAATGTGGCAAGGAACAACCATGTTCATATATCTGTTTGCTCCAGCACAACAGCATATCCCACCTTTGCCTCACCTTCGGCGGACTTCAAAAGCCTTTACCATGGACGCATGGTACTTGATCATCTACGCCGGAATACAAGCCATTGCTCTGGAGTTCATTCTAACGCAACATGGGACATATTTTACCAAACTTATCAACGGACAAGGATAGCAACATACCCCCAATAGGTCATTTCTTCATGGACTTAATGTCTAATCAGGTTACATCTTTCCTCTCATTCACAAACGCCTTATTACCTTTTTCTTTTACCTCCCTTAATCGGATTTACTTTCACCGGGACGGTGCAAGTTAAGTCTGGGGGGATTGTCGGTACTAATGCGTTTGTTCATGTCTTGTCTTCATCTCATATCTATTTCTCTTATTAACCTTTTTCAAAACTTCTGTTTTATTCAGTCAAAACTTTAGTTGGAAATTATGATTTATCTCTATGATTCTCCGGTGTTGTGCTAACAATCTATGACCCTAGAGCGGACATCAGTTGCAGACATAAGCCTAACAGAATTTCTAACGGTGGATCGACCTACTGACTTGGCAACATTTCTAAGGTACCCAGACAATCTAACGTTAACTCCACCCTAATCAATCTAGTTTTTCTTGTCAAGGGACTTGGCATACAGATGAGTCGTTCCTCGCTTGATCTCAAAAGGGTGTGTCCAATACAAAGTGCAGTTCTCCTCTCTCTCAGAAAAATAAAAATCAAAAGCTTTTAAGCACAAGGAAAACGTGTAAGCAAGAGGAATGCATACGTCTGCACCTTCTTGTCTTATGGAGACCTACCAAAAACAAGGAAAAAGCAAAAGCCTATCCTATGTTATTCCCCAAAAGAAAAAGAAAGGGAAGAAGGATCGATAGAAAAAATAAAATGATACCCTAGAAAAGTAGGGAAAGATCGATCCTTCAAAAGAGAAGAGAGAGGAAAAGAACTCAAAAGTTTCAAAAAGGACTATCCTGGAGAGACTCAAGTGGGTAAGAACAAGTGCTTAATGATCGATATTCCCTTGATAAAGACCGCACGTTTTAAATTTATGCAAGGAGTTAACAATGGAAAGTCTGGAATGCTGGATGAGACTAGTTGGGTTTGGTATGGTTCGCTAAGCTTGCCGAGTATTATGTGAAGCTAGTCTAACATTGGTTATGTTTTTAGTGGAATACAGGAGAGGAAGCCACCACAGGTTTCTCAAAAAGGATAAGGAGTTTCTACGTTTTCAAACCTCTTTCTCTGATTTGGATTCTATTTGCTTGAGGACAAGCAAAGATCTAAGTCTGGGGGAGTTGATATACCTCTATTTTGTACCCTTTTTATATGGTTTTACTACGCTTTTTATAAGGTTTTTAAAGGCTTTTCGATCTAAAAAGGTAGTTTTTGTGGATTTATAGTACTAAGAGTCTAAACAGGTCGAAAGATGCATTTTGGAGCAAAACCACAGGATTTGGACTTTACGCCGCTCCACGACACATCATCAACTTTGAAAGAGCCCCAAAAACATTCTACTCAATGGATCTCACCAAACCCAGTTTGCCGCGATGCCTACATGAGTTAGCTTTCCAACGCAATTGGAATCATGCAATTTGAACGTGTAGAATGGAAGATATCATCATTTTAGTGAAGAGTGTCAAATCAGCCGAAAACCGGACGTCTACACCAGCCGCTCGACCGAGCCGGTCGGACAGGGCCTCCAAGGCTCCCGTACGACCCGACCGTCCTTAACTGCACAATGACACCGCTCGACCGAGCCGGTCGGACAGGGACTCCAAGGCTCCCGTCCGACCCGACCTTCCTTCAAGACGACGACCATCCGCTCGACCGAGCCGGTCGGACAGGGACTCCATGGCCCTCGTCCGACCCGAACTCTTTTCACCATCCCGTGTGCGCCAGCTCGACCCGACCACCATCCCGACTGACCGGTCGACCGCCCCGCTCGACCGCCGCCGTCCCGCTCGACCCTCCTTAGCCGACTAAGGCCCGTTTTTCACGTTTTCACGATTTACTCGGCCCGTTTACCTAATCTTGACCCCTGGAAGACCTAGCACTATAAATACACCTTTTTAGCCTCTTTAGAAAGAAGAGAACCATAGAGCCGCATTGTATTACAGTTTTTATAGATCTACTTTTGTTCTAGAGATTTCAAGGAGAGGATCTCTCCTCCTCACTACAATTTGGAGAAGATTTCTGAACCTTTATCTATTATCATGCTTTCTTCATCTCTCTGTGTTGTTACTTTGATCATGTCTGAGTAATTCACTTGTTAGGTTGCTAGGGTTACTAATTCAATGAGTTGTTTGCTTGATCTATGATTTCGATGAACTGTTAGGGATATCATTAGAGT
Organism: Erythrophleum ivorense; assembly: GCA_026724425.1. Classification (NCBI taxonomy): domain Eukaryota; kingdom Viridiplantae; phylum Streptophyta; class Magnoliopsida; order Fabales; family Fabaceae; genus Erythrophleum; species Erythrophleum ivorense. Next base: position 6,385,192 of record JAIUCV010000066.1, on the reverse strand, counting down.
CTTTGTCTCGGTTTGTTCACTAATTAATGCTGATTGCTTTACCGCGCATCTAGCAATCCGATCCTAGGTTGATTTGAGCCACGGAAGTGCTGTATCATTCGCCGGACCTAATCTTTGACAAGCTAGGTTTCTTAGACTGCGGAAGTTGATTTACTAAGCCTAGTGAACTGTATCCGAACTTGATCGATTCAATGCTTGATTAACTATCTAAAGACATACCAAAAGTTTAGCGATTAGATAAGTTATCATAGGAGTCGGAGCCACGGAAGTGGAAAGACTTATTTTCGTGTTTTGTGTTCTAGACGGATCTATCATCCCATCATCCCTAAATTGATTCATATCTATCATCGAACTGATCATTGCTTGCTTCTCTGCGAATTAGCCCCTAGAGACCTAACGCCTTTCCTTCATTGCTTTACAACCTCGATTTCTTAGCTTTAGTATTTAGTTATTAGACCACCAACCAATCATCCTTTATCTTATTCTAGCTTGATCCGAACTCCATAGATTTAAAGTGTATTCATTTTAGCCAGTCCTTGTGTTCGATAACCCGTACTTCTACGATCTGTGCACTTGCAGGATTTTAAAAAGTCGGTAAAACCTGACCACACATCACTATGGAAGATCCATCAAAAAAATCCACAAAGAGGAGAAGAAGTCGAATAAAAAAATACTTTGCTACCCTAAAAAAAGGATGAATCGACTTAAGGAGTGAGAAGAGAGAGAGGTGAAACAAGAGCCAAGACATGTGTTTTAAAAATAGGATGGGTAAGAATCTATAACCCCTTTGATCGACATTCCCTAGTTGAGACCACACCTTTAGAAACTAAAGGAGTCAAAGGTGGCGAATTTGGATGGCCTAAAGAGAAGTGGATTGCTTTGGGATGATTGCAAAACTCATGGTATGTACTTTCTTGTTCTTAATTCTAAATGCCGTTGCTGTTTTATGTGGATCACTAAAATAAAGGTCAATATGGATTTCCAAAAGGATTTAAGAGTTCTCATGTTTTCAAACCTCTTTTCCATGCTTAGTTTGCTTGGGGACAAGCAAAAGATAAGTATGGGGGAGTTGATATATCCATATTTTGCATGATTTTACTTAGTATTTATTTATGTTTTCAAGTACTTTCAATAAGGTTTTATGCCTTTAGAGGTAGTTTTCTTGTATTTGTTGGTTTTGGAGTCTTAACAGGTCAAAACATCAAAAACGATTCAAAAAGGAGCAAAAGAGCCTCAAACCATGATCCATGCAAGTTTCCAAGTCAAGAGCATCAATATAACTCCATTTGTCCGATTCTCGCATTTGGACAGAACCGGAGCATCCGAAAGATAACCGCGGCAAGGGGTCTTACCGACGTCCAAAAATCATGATCTTGGTCTTGCTGGATAGATATTTTAGTCATTCATCACGGCAAAGTGGATTCAAGCCATTTAGATCAACCATCACAGAGAAACTTGTTTTCTCCCAAGACATGTCCGCCAGGCGAGCAAACGAAGCCCATGGAGATTTGGCGTCACAAACAGCCCGGGATTCTGCGGCATGGACCCTGTCTCGACTTCACACAAGCCCAGCTTTCTTTTGGTGGTTTACTTGTCCTGAACCCGGTCCAATCACGTTGCAAATCATCAAGGCCGGTTAACCGGAAAGTTTCCTTTTTCAGCACATCATAACCCTAGCGACTACAAGCCTATAAATACATGTTTTTAGCCTTTGAAGGAAGAGAGCCGCGAGTGTCTGTGCAAGAGGAGAGTAGCCGTCAAGGAGGAGAAGCCCTAGGTGGTGCGAGTGTCTGTGCAAGAGGAGAGTAGCCGTCCAGAAGGAAGAAGGAGGCGCCGCTCAACTCATTGCACTCGCATCTCATTGTTTACATTTCTATCTTTTCCTTTTCTCTTTTGTACTTTGGATCGAAAGTTATCAAGGGATTCGACTTGTTCTTCATCAGCGAAGCCTCTTTCAATCCCTTATCTCTTTTCATACTTGCATAAGTATATCAATCTCGCCTTGCTTGCTTGATCTTAGTATTGCCGAGTAGATCCCCTTGTTAGGCCGAGGGAGATCGATGGACTCTTGACATGATTTGACTTGTTTGATTGCATAAAACGGGATTTACTCTTTTGGTTCTTCATCTTTGCTTGTTCTTAATGCTTGTTGTTAGGAAAGCGCGCCTAAACAACTTGATTCTAGGTTGATACACTCTCCAAAAGCTTGTTGTATTGCCGAAACTAGTATTTGATGAGCTAAGTGTTTTAGGCTTCCAAAAGTCGACCTAAGGAACTTAGTGAACAATCACAACTTGAACATTGATTAATGCATGCTTATAACTTGTAATAACCATCGAAAGTTGAGTCTATTAGGTTGTTTAAGCATAGTGGCCGGAGCCACGAAAGTGGAAAGGTTATACCTTAGTGTTGTGAGTTCAAGGCGGTTTATAACTTATCGCATGCAATCTCTTGTCATTTCATTGAATGTTTCCATTGATTATCCTTTGCCTAACCTCTTTCTCATCTTGTTTACAATCTCATTCACTTACTCACTTGTTTTCATTGGATATCAAGATCACCACAAATCATATTCTTCGTTCTAGCTACTCATCACTCAACATAGACTTGAAACGAGATCACTCTTCCTTGTGTACGACCCCGACTTACCACGGCTGTGCACTTGCAGCTCTACCAAGTTGGGTTATAAATTGTATTAGTTTGAAGCATAAAACCCAACGCATCAGCGACCCTCACATATAAGTCCGCAAGAGATCCACCCATCTCCTCTAAAGACCCTCCCGTCTCTTCTAAAGACCCACCCGTCTCTAGAACTATGCTGAGTAATAATCTGAAACGCGTATAACACATCCGACTAGGAATACCTCACAACCCAAAACTGGTCAACATACTTACAACATCCGAAACACAACCAAAATATGAGGCAACTCCATCTCATATAATTCAAAAACGTATATCGTACCACCAACGAAAATACATAACCACAAAACACCAAACACATCAGCCCCCAAACCAGAACCACAAACCGGCTAGAGATACCCACGATCTCCCCACCTCAAACTCGAACTCTCGTTTCCGCCTAACAGCTTAACCTTCCCGCATACCCCGAGCTATCTTCTTGTTCAGCCTCATACACGGACCTTCTCCGTCGTTTTCCTGAACAAAATAGCTCCATAGATGCTGCGCTCCCCCACTTGGGTCCAGCATACAGGCATCCTACATGGCTTCCCATACAAAGCCCAAAGACTCACCAGCGCTGCTCCGGATGCCGCTGCACTTGGCACGCTCCGGACTGATGAATATCTAAATGTTCCCGAGTCAAATATCTCTGAGACTCAACACCCTCCACTAACAACGTTCTTACACAATTCCACCAATGTGTTAAACTTACTAAAATCTAACACAATAAAAAGAAAGGAACAAACAACACTAAAATTCTACCGCTAAGAATTTACAAAGTCTGAGTAAGAAATTATACCTGTGATCTGGCCTGACTGACTCGTCTGGCCCAACTCTGTCGACGACGAGTACACACGCGCCACTCCTCCAGTCTGATCCAACGGCTGCAACGCTACGATCTGAGCTGCTGACTGAATCGCCAAAGGCTGAACCGCCGCCACTGACATCGGCTGCAACTTGGGACACATCGGCCTGATATGCCCTGGCTCCCTACAGTAGAAACACACCGTAGACTCCCTGGATGCCTCCCTCTTGGGACAACTAGCAACCCTATGCTCCATGCTCCCGCAGCCATAGCAACCACCCTTGCTGCTCAAGCTACTAACAGACATCTCGTCTGCTCTTCTCTTCTGACCCTGCACAGGCTTGTCGCTCCTGCCAGAGCTAGACTCAACACTCATGCGCTGCTGCTGCTGGCCCCTCTGCTGGGTAACAGGAGCAATTGCAGATGGCACCGCTACCAAAGGTCCTCCTCAATGGTGTACATACCACCTCCGCACTGAGTCCTGATACTCGACCGAAGACCCTGTAAGAACCTCATCGTCAGGGCCCGCTCGCCCTCAAAACCAAAACCCGTATGCACCACGAGTCTGCCGAACTCCGCATCATACTCCTGCACTGACCTCTCTCCCTGAGTCAATGGCATTAACCTCATATGGAATCTGTCTCGAGCCTCCTGAGGAAAATACTTTGCGTTGAACTCTGCTAGGAATTCGCCCCAAGCCCACACTGTCCTTCGAGTCACAACAGATCTCCACCACAAATGTACGTCTCCACTAAGATAATTGTTGGGGTCGGATTTCCCTCCGTCACATAGCCAAACCGAGCCAGGACGAACCGTCGACTGAACCGAGAAACAGGTAGGAAATCTCTCGATGGGCCGAGCCAACATCCAGCGAAGCGATTCGAGCCGAGGCCCATCGAAGAAGGCCCATGGTCAGAGCTTGCCATAAATGCAAGTCGGTGCGAGCAGAAATGGAAAGTTCGATTATGGAAAGTTTACTTTAATCTTGTAAAGTCGGTTCCTATTCTCTTATAAATAGGAACCGATGTCAATTGTTTTAAGCAGGACTTTTTACCCACAGCAAAGGCACACGCCACAAAATTCATAGCTCGCATAACAGCTAATAATAAAACCAACTTTGGCTCATCCTCTTCGTGTTTAATCAATAGAATTCCTCGGCTCTCCCTAAAAACGAACTAAAGAATATTGCGCAAGTTTCGGCTCGCACAATTTGGCGCTAGAAGGAGGGTAAGGAGAATTCATACACAAGGAATACGAGGTAGAAAGACGGATACAAAACTAGACGAGACCGACCCGAACGGTCAGCAACATGAAGGAAGCTGATGGGGATTAAACTTTTCCCAATTTCTACCCCTTTTCTGCAAGTGCACAGATCGAGAGTAGCAACGGGTATATCGAACACAAGGACCAGTTTGTGCACTACAAGGTATGAGATTGAGATTTAGCTAGGAAAGCAATATGAATTTGGTTGTTGTCACGATTAAAGCAAGTAAAGAAAGCAAGTAAACAAAGCAAATAAAGTTGTAAATCAATGGATGGAAAGCGCTAAGCAATAGGATAATCTCGGGATGAGTGATTCAAGCAAGCAAGTTCGATTTTTTAGGGATTTAAGAATGTGTACCACCTAGAACTCAAGACACTAATTTAGATCTTTCCACTTCCGTGGCTCCGACCCCTATGTTGATCTATCTAATCGCTAAACTTTTGGTATGTCCTTAGATAATCAAACAAGCATTAATTCGATCAAGTCTCGATTGTTCACAACCTCTAGTAAATCAACTTCCGCAGTCTAAGAGAGATTGCCCACCAAATACTAGTTCAGGCGAATGATTCATCACTTCCGTGGCTCAAATCTACCTAAGATCATATGTTGATTGGCCAGATCAACACCAAGCAATGAACACAAGCAAAGGTGAAGAGTTCATGTAAACCCTAATTCTATATATCGATTATCAAGCAAGCATGAACACTATCCTTTGATTTCCTATCACTTAACAAGGTAACTACTCAGACATAGAGAAGGAAATCGAATTCATGTTCATAAGAACAGAGATCCGAGATCCTCTCTTGAAGGAGACAATGAAAGAAAGCAAAAACTATAAGAACTTTTATTGAATAATATTTTGTATCTCTATGTGTGGCTCTCTTCTTTTACAAGGCTAAAAAGATGTATTTATAATGCTTCAGAACTTGAAGGGCGGCTTGACCTAGGTCTTGGTCGAAATATAAGAGGCGGTGTAAGTTTGGGCTTGAAAACGTGCAAAACGGGCTTCGGAAACGAGCCGGGTCGAGCGGGGCGTGTCGCGGTCGAGCGGGGCGGTTGACCGGTCGGTCGGGCTGGTGCTCGGGTCGAGCTGGCGGTCGAACGGTCGCACGAGATGACGGTCGGGCGCGTGCGGGATGGTGAAAGGAGGTCGGGTCGGACGGGAGCCTTGGAGGCCCTGTCCGACCGGCTCGGTCGAGCGGATGGTCGACGTCTTGAAAGAAGGTCGGGTCGGACGGGAGCCTTGGAGGCCCTATCCGACCGGCTCGGTCGACCGGTGTCCTCCTGCAGTTAAGGACGGTCGGGTCGGACGGGAGCCTTGGAGGCCCTGTCCGACCGGTTCGGTCGAGCGGTTGGTGTAGACGTCCGGTTTTCGGCTGATTTGACACTCTTCACTAAAACGATCATATCTCCCATTCTACGTGGCCAAATTGCATGATTCCAATTGCGTTGTAAAGCTAACTCATGTAGGCATCGCGGCAAACTGGTTTAGGTGAAATCCATTGAGTAGAATGTTTTTGGGGCTCCTCCAAAGTAAATGATAGTGCATGAGGCTGCTTTGAGGACCTTTTCCTTTGTTTTGCTCCAAATTGCATCTTTTGACCTGAAATGACTCTTGGCACTATATATGCATAAAAACTACCTTTTAAAGCAAAAATCCACGGTAAAACCATGCATAAAGTATATAAAAACGATGTAAAAATGGTGTAAAATAGAGGTATATCAACTCCCCCAGACTTAGATCTTTGCTTGTCCCCAAGCAAATAGAATCCAAATCAGAGAAAGAGGTTTGAAAACATGAAAACTCACTTATCCTTTGGCACTTGTATCTTCCATTGCTCTGCTTTCACTTGGAGCAAAACTAACTTTGAATCTAGCCTTCCCGTACTGACCTTAAGCTTAGCGAACCATACCGGACCCAACAAATCTCATCCAGCACTCCAAACTTTCCATTGTCAACTCCTTACAGTATTTAAAACGTGCGGTCTTTATTAAGGGAGTATTGATCACAGAGCATTGACTCTTACCCATCCAAGTGTTTGCCAAGACAGTCCTTTTTGGCACATCCAGTTCCATTCCTCTCTCTTTCTCTCTTTTCTTTTGAAGGATCGATCTTGAGCACATTCCGATATGAAGTCATGGAAAGGATCTCTTACTACATACTTGATCAGGTCGCCATTGATGGACTCCGGTGGTAAGGAGGCATCATCTTCTTCTTCATAAGATTGGTTGTGGTGAGGGTAAGAGTTTTGGTTATACTTGGATTTGAAATTAAGGTGGGTTCCTGCTGAACCTCTTCAAGAAAGCTTCTCTGCAGTCTAACCAAGTGTTGATCTGAAAAGGGGGAGAGTATTGCGCCCACTCAAGAGCTCTCCCAGCTAAGGACATGCTAAACAGCATTAGTTTCTTCTCAAAATCGAAAACTCCATAAGAATCACAAAGACCATCAAAGTGATCAATGTGTTCCAGTGCATACTCATTGTAGAGATCATGGAATTTGTCTCTCTTCACAAACTCAATCAGCTCCGGATCTATTTCTTCTTCTGGTGAGGCTAGAAGGTGTTCTTCTCTTTCATAGTAGGCTTGGCTAGACGTCTCCAGTTCGGCCGCATTAGGGTAGGGGAGAAGGTTCTTCTTGGTGTTCAAGGGTGCTAGTCCGTGATGACTATTGCGAGAATCCCATGAAGGTGAAATAGCTGGAGGGTTTGACATCCTCTTCTCTGTTGGACTGTCTCTAGGAGGAGATATGTGGCGTATAGGAATCGCCCTTATAGGACTAGGATTTCTCAAATCCTCTTCCATCTAGGAGAAAGATTTAAAACCTGAAAAACCAAAAACAAAAAAGGAAAAACGAAATTAAATAACTTAAAACAGGAAAAACCTAGACTAGATCTCTTTCAAGAACTTGTAGGCACGATAATGGTCCCCGGCAACGGCGCCAAAAAGCTTGATGGGGATTAAACTTTTCCCAATTTCTACCCCTTTTCTGCAAGTGCACAGATCAAGAGTAGCAACGGGTATATCGAACACAAGGACCAGTTTGTGCACTACAAGGTATGAGATTGAGATTTAGCTAGGAAAGCAATATGAATTTGGTTGTTGTCACGATTAAAGCAAGTAAAGAAAGCAAGTAAACAAAGCAAATAAAGTTGTAAATCAATGGATGGAAAGCGCTAAGCAATAGGATAATCTCGGGATGAGTGATTCAAGCAAGCAAGTTCGATTTGTTAGGGATTTAAGAATGTGTACCACCTAGAACTCAAGACACTAATTTAGATCTTTCCACTTCCGTGGCTCCGACCCCTATGTTGATCTATCTAATCGCTAAACTTTTGGTATGTCCTTAGATATTCAAACAAGCATTAATTCGATCAAGTCTCAATTGTTCACAACCTCTAGTAAATCAACTTCCGCAGTCTAAAAGAGATTGCCCACCAAATACTAGTTCAGGCGAATGATTCATCACTTCCGTGGCTCAAATCTACCTAGGATCATATGTTGATTGGCCAGATCAACACCAAGCAATGAACTCAAGCAAAGGTGAAGAGTTTATGTAAACCCTAATTCTATGTATCGATTGTCAAGCAAGCATGAACACTATCCTTTGATTTCCTATCACTTAACAAGGTAACTACTCAGACATAGAGAAGGAAATCGAATTCATGTTCATAAGAACAGAGATCCGAGATCCTCTCTTGAAGGAGACAATGAAAGAAAGCAAAAACTATAAGAACTTTTATTGAATAATATTTTGTATCTCTATGTGTGGCTCTCTCTTTTACAAGGCTAAAAAGATGTATTTATAATGCTTCAGAAGTTGAAGGGCGGCTTGACCTAGGTCTTGGTCGAAACATAAGAGGCGGTGTAAGTTTGGGCTTGAAAACGTGCAAAACGGGCTTCGGAAACGAGCCGGGTCGAGCGAGGCGTGTCGCGGTCGAGCGGGGCGGTCGACCGGTCGGTCGGGCTGGTGCTCGGGTCGAGCTGGCGGTCGAACGGTCGCACGGGATGATGGTCGGGCGCGCACGGGATGGTGGAAGGATGTCGGGTCGGACGGGAGCCTTGGAGGCCCTGTCCGACCGGCTCGGTCGACCGGATGGGTCGTGGACTTGGAGGAAGGTCGGGTCGGACGGAAGCCTTGGACGCCCTGTCCGACCGGCTCGGTCGAGCGGTTGGTGTAGACGTCCGGTTTTAGGCTGATTTGACACTCTTCACTAAAACGATCATATCTCCCATTCTACGTGGCCAAATTGCATGATTCCAATTGCGTTGTAAAGCTAACTCATGTAGGCATCGCAGCGAACTGGTTTGGGTGAAATCCATTGAGTAGAATGTTTTTGGGGGCTCCTCCAAAGTAAATGATAGTGCATGAAGCTGCTTTGAGGACCTTTGCCTTTGTTTTGCTCCAAATTGCATCTTTTGACCTGAAATGACTCTTGGCACTATATATGCATAAAAACTACCTTTTAAAGCAAAAAGCCACGGTAAAACCATGCATAAAGTATATACAAACGATGTAAAAAGGGTGTAAAATAGAGGTATATCAACTCCCCCAGACTTAGATCTTTGCTTGTCCCCAAGCAAATAGAATCCAAATCGGAGAAAGAGATTTGAAAACATGAAAACTCACTTATCCTTTGGCACTTGTATCTTCCATTGCTCTGCTTTCACTTGGAGCAAGACTAACTTTGAATCTAGCCTTCCCGTTCTGACCTTGAGCTTAGCGAACCATACCAGACCCAACAAATCTCATCCAGCACTCCAAACTTTCCATTGTCAACTCCTTACAGTATTTAAAGCGTGCGGTCTTTACCAAGGGAGTATTGATCACAGAGCATTGACTCTTACCCGTCCAAGTGTTTGCCAAGACAGTCCTTTTTAGCACATCCAGTTCCATTCCTCTCTCTTTCTCTCTTTTCTTTTGAAGGATCGATCTTTCCCTACTTTTCTAGGGTATCATTTTATTTTTTCTATCGATCCTTCTTCCCTTTGAATATTTTTCTTTTCTGGGAATATCATAGGATAGGATTTTGCTTTTCCTTGTTTGAGTAGGTCTCCATAAGACAAGAAGGTGCAGACGTATGCATTCCTCTTGCTTACACGTTTTCCTTGTGCTTAAAAGCTTTTGATTTTCATTTTGCATATGAGAGAGAGGTGGACTGTATCTTTAGTGGACATGTCTCAACTAGACCGGGATGAGGAATCGGCTAATATGTATCTCAAGCCCCATGACAAGAAAAATTAAAAGTTCAATTAGGTGGTGGAGTTGACTTTAGATTGTCCGGGTACCTTAGAAATCTTGCCAAATCAGTAGGTCGATCCACCCTCAGTGGTTCCGTTGGGCATTGTTCGGTGTCAATATTCGCCTTTGTGATCACAAGAGCTTTGGCATGCTAATGGTAAGCTCCTAGGATAGATCATAGTTTCCTAACTTATTTTGACTCAATAAAACAGAAGTTTTGAAAAAGGTTGATAAGAGAAATAGATATAAGATGAAGACAAGACATGAACAAACGCATTAGTACCGACAATCCCCCCAGACTTAACTTGCACCGTCCCGGTGAAAGCAAATCCGATTAAGGGAGGTAAAAGAAAAAGGTAATAAGGCGTTTGTGAATGAGAGGAAAGATGTAACCTGATATGGTATTAGAAATCGAAGAATGGTGTGATGGATGATATGTCCAGCTACTATGTTGCTCCATAATGTGGATGAGATCCCGGCTTAGATGGTCAAGTGCTGTTGCGCACCAGCAATGAGTTTAAAGGGCCGCCTGAGTGTAGGTGAAGGAGGATCATCATGTGGTAGAACAGCAAGTAGGCGTGGGAAGTGATGTGGTATGGAATGAAAGTGTGGTGGAATGATGGTGGTATGATATGCAAATTAGGTGGGATGGTATGCAAGTGAGGTGGGATGGTATGCAAGTGAGGTGGGATGGTATGCAAGTGAGGTGGGATGGTATGCAAATGAGGTGGGATGGTATGCAAGTGAGGTGGGATGGTATGCAAATGAGGTGGGATAGCCAGTCGGCAAGAGGGGACACGGTCGATCGGGCGAGGCACCGGTCGACCGTCTTGGTCGACCCGACCATGGTGAATGCTGCATTCTTTTTTCCTGAGGTTTCTTCCTCCTTCTTTCATGCTGGATTCTCAAATTTCTGTATCCAAAACTTCAAAACAAAACTATTAAATGAAAACAAAGATTAAAAAGGGATAGAAAAGACCTTATGGGTTGCCTCCCATACAGCGCTTGTTTATGGTCTTTAGCTTGACCGTTTGGCTCTTCTAAGAAGAAGTGGAAGGACATGGCCTGAGACAAAGCCTTTTTGTGCATGTCCCATCACGTCCTTGTGGATGATCAGGTGGTTCATGAGGAGTTATGAACCGAGAATGTTTGGTAGGGGTGAAAACGGGGACGGCATCATAGAAAACAGATTTGTTGACATTGGCAAGAGAGATGCGGCGGTTTGGCCAATCCATGATGGCGCCAGCAGTTGCCAAGAATGATCTTCCAAGTATAATAGGCATGTCACTTCCTCCTTTGATATTCATGATATGAAAATCCACCGGTATCTTTGTATCTCCAATTTCGAGCAAGATATCATAGACAACACCTCTAGGTTGTGCAATGGTGAGATCAGCAAGTCCAATGCTGATTTGAGAAGGTTGTAGGCGTGTGATCCCAAGGAGTTTGGCAGTGTGTGTGGGCATCAGGTTTATGCATGAACCAGAATCACAAATGTAGCTATCAAAGTATCTTCCATTGATTGTGCAGGGAATGGTAAACTGTCATGGGTCTTCTACCTTGTAGAGGGTTCGGAAAGATGGTTGCTTCTTTGCTTTCTCAAATAGCTCATGAATCTCTTCTGGGGTCTCTTTGCAGTTGTGGAAGAAGTTGGTTAGTGGGTGGTTCTTCCAGGCTTCATGAAAGGTCATGCTTGCTGGAAGTGTTTGGACAAAGCGGTTGAATTCAGCTAGCTTCTCTCGGGATATGGGGTTGCTGTACCACTTGGGATGAGGTGTAGAGGGCGGAGATGGGGGTAGGGTTGCTGCATAAGATGACATAGAGAGGCGGGCTCGCCTAAAGAGTTGCTTAATCTCATCCTTAGTTTCTTTGCTACTAAAGAAAAATTCAACCAAATCGTGGTTGTTCCAAGCTTCTTCAAAGGGGACATAGAATGGTATGGACTTCACCTTCTTGTTAAATTCCTTGAGCTTCTCTGGGCTTATCTTAGTAGGGTCAATGGGTTCATATTGGAATGAATCCTCTGGTTCATCCAAGGTGATTCTCTTTCTTGAAATGCCGGTGATTCTAGGAAGGGCGAGTATGCGAGCTGGAGGTGGAGAGAATCGCGGATCAGGTTGCTGTGGACTGGTTTCACTTCCTCTAGAGCTTGCATTGCTGTTAAAACTCTGTTTTTCTTCTTCATCATCTTCATAGTCTTCCTCATACTCTTGATCTTCTTCTTCTTTCTTTACAAGATGTGATGAGTTTTCCTTGGAGATTGCTGTGATGACATTGCAAGGGAAAGGAGGTGGTTTGGGTATGGGGCTTCTTTCTCTCTGGTTCTTAGAGAAAAGAGATCCTTCTACAGCTGACAGCCGGTTATAGATGATACCAAGATGTTTGCAATTATCATCATTGAAGCTATGGGCATCAATGCTCTTGCTGAGTAGCTCATGGTGTTTCGCAGCAACATCTAGCTTGACAAGGTTGAGTGATCGATCATGGTCTTCCTTGAGTTGCTTGATATCTTTGTCAAGCTTGATAACTTGGTTAAAAAGAACATCCATCTTTTCTCCAAGGGTGAGATGAACATATTCGATCTTCTTCTCCATCTCTCTTGTACTTGTGACTTGATAGTCAAGGTACTCTTGTAGCATCTCTTCAAGCTTGGTTAGGTGTGGGTTGTGGGGTAATCCTTCTGTGGCTTGGGGTGGCTGCTCAATGTGCGGTGGAGGTTGGTGGTTTCTATAGGGAGGGTGGTAGGGTTTGAGTAGCGGCACATAGGGTTGTCCACGGGCAAACTTGTTGAGGAAAGCTTCCTTGTATCTTCTCCATGTCTTGAAATCGTGTTGGGCAGAAAATCTAACCCACTCTTGAAACAAGGATGTTTGGAACAAGCTGATCTTCTTTGGGTTCTCTCCCAAACCATAATAATCACAGAGATTTTCGAAATTCTCAACATGTTCTTGAGCACATTCCGATATGAAGTCATGGAAAGGATCTCTTACTACATACTTGATCAGGTCGCCATTGATGGACTCCGGTGGTAAGGAGGCATCATCTTCTTCTTCATAAGATTGGTTGTGGTGAGGGTAAGAGTTTTGGTTATACTTGGATTTGAAAGGTGGGTTCCTGCTGAACCTCTTCAAGAAAGCTTCTCTGCAGTCTAACCAAGTGTTGATCTGAAAAGGGGGAGAGTATTGCGCCCACTCAAGAGCTCTCCCAGCTAAGGACATGCTAAACAGCATTAGTTTCTTCTCAAAATCGAAAACTCCATAAGAATCACAAAGACCATCAAAGTGATCAATGTGTTCCAGTGCATACTCATTGTAGAGATCATGGAATTTGTCTCTCTTCACAAACTCAATCAGCTCCGGATCTATTTCTTCTTCTGGTGAGGCTAGAAGGTGTTCTTCTCTTTCATAGTAGGCTTGGCTAGACGTCTCCAGTTCGGCCGCATTAGGGTAGGGGAGAAGGTTCTTCTTGGTGTTCAAGGGTGCTAGTCCGTGATGACTATTGCGAGAATCCCATGAAGGTGAAATAGCTGGAGGGTTTGACATCCTCTTCTCTGTTGGACTGTCTCTAGGAGGAGATATGTGGCGTATAGGAATCGCCCTTATAGGACTAGGATTTCTCAAATCCTCTTCCATCTAGGAGAAAGATTTAAAACCTGAAAAACCAAAAACAAAAAAGGAAAAACGAAATTAAATAACTTAAAACAGGAAAAACCTAGACTAGATCTCTTTCAAGAACTTGTAGGCACGATAATGGTCCCCGGCAACGGCGCCAAAAAGCTTGATGGGGATTAAACTTTTCCCAATTTCTACCCCTTTTCTGCAAGTGCACAGATCAAGAGTAGCAACGGGTATATCGAACACAAGGACCAGTTTGTGCACTACAAGGTATGAGATTGAGATTTAGCTAGGAAAGCAATATGAATTTGGTTGTTGTCACGATTAAAGCAAGTAAAGAAAGCAAGTAAACAAAGCAAATAAAGTTGTAAATCAATGGATGGAAAGCGCTAAGCAATAGGATAATCTCGGGATGAGTGATTCAAGCAAGCAAGTTCGATTTGTTAGGGATTTAAGAATGTGTACCACCTAGAACTCAAGACACTAATTTAGATCTTTCCACTTCCGTGGCTCCGACCCCTATGTTGATCTATCTAATCGCTAAACTTTTGGTATGTCCTTAGATATTCAAACAAGCATTAATTCGATCAAGTCTCAATTGTTCACAACCTCTAGTAAATCAACTTCCGCAGTCTAAAAGAGAATGCCCACCAAATACTAGTTCAGGCGAATGATTCATCACTTCCGTGGCTCAAATCTACCTAGGATCATATGTTGATTGGCCAGATCAACACCAAGCAATGAACACAAGCAAAGGTGAAGAGTTTATGTAAACCCTAATTCTATGTATCGATTGTCAAGCAAGCATGAACACTATCCTTTGATTTCCTATCACTTAACAAGGTAACTACTCAGACATAGAGAAGGAAATCGAATTCATGTTCATAAGAACAGAGATCCGAGATCAGAAAGCAAAAACTATAAGAACTTTTATTGAATAATATTTTGTATCTCTATGTGTGGCTCTCTCTTTTACAAGGCTAAAAAGATGTATTTATAATGCTTCAGAAGTTGAAGGGCGGCTTGACCTAGGTCTTGGTCGAAACATAAGAGGCGGTGTAAGTTTGGGCTTGAAAACGTGCAAAACGGGCTTCGGAAACGAGCCGGGTCGAGCGAGGCGTGTCGCGGTCGAGCGGGGCGGTCGACCGGTCGGTCGGGCTGGTGCTCGGGTCGAGCTGGCGGTCGAACGGTCGCACGGGATGATGGTCGGGCGCGCACGGGATGGTGGAAGGATGTCGGGTCGGACGGGAGCCTTGGAGGCCCTGTCCGACCGGCTCGGTCGACCGGATGGGTCATGGACTTGGAGGAAGGTCGGGTCGGACGGAAGCCTTGGAGGCCCTGTCCGACCGGCTCGGTCGAGCGGTTGGTGTAGACGTCCGGTTTTCGGCTGATTTGACACTCTTCACTAAAACGATCATATCTCCCATTCTACGTGGCCAAATTGCATGATTCCAATTGCGTTGTAAAGCTAACTCATGTAGGCATCGCGGCGAACTGGTTTGGGTGAAATCCATTGAGTAGAATGTTTTTGGGGCTCCTCCAAAGTAAATGATAGTGCATGAAGCTGCTTTGAGGACCTTTGCCTTTGTTTTGCTCCAAATTGCATCTTTTGACCTGAAATGACTCTTGGCACTATATATGCATAAAAACTACCTTTTAAAGCAAAAAGCCACGGTAAAACCATGCATAAAGTATATAAAAACGATGTAAAAAGGGTGTAAAATAGAGGTATATCAGAAGCGCAGCAGCGAACCAAACGGAAACAGAGATGATCGCTTCCCTGAAAAGACAAACTGAAGAGCAAGGAGCCTTGAACAGCACGTTGACTCAAGAGCTCGAAAATCTACGCACCCAACTAAAGGAAAGAGAAGAACGAGACGCCAGGCGACGAAAGAAACTCGACCCGAAGAATCTGGCCTTCGAGTCCCCAGCCGATGAAACAGAGGAAGAGGAAGAAGAAAAAACGCCCGAGCAAAGCGAGACAAGTTCCGAGCCAGATGATTCGCCACCACGTCTCCGCGGAAAGAAGCAGAACACAAAGCGCAAGGATACTCAACCGATTAACCCGATACGACTCAACCTGGGAGACCAGATCCCCAGCGATATCACCCCGGAATCACTGGCCGAGATGCTTAGGCAGATACTATCAAGTCAAGGCGAATCCGCCCCAAGCGACCTGATTGATGATCCGAATCAAACAACTAAGATTGCCGAACGGAACACGGTTCCCATTGACACGGACGTCTCGCCAACTATACCCTCTTCCGAAACATTTGCGGAAGCCATTACGCGTCTCCTACTCGAGAAACGGACACCAACTCCCCACGGTACTCGAAGCAAGGATCGGTTACCGCGAGGCCCGAGCTCCTCAAGGAGAAATATTCCTGGCAAAGAACTGAATATGAGCCGAGACGAATTGGCCGAAATTCGGGCTCGACTTGAAAGATCTGATAACGAGGCAAAGTTGCTTCGATCTCAAATCCACAGAGCACTCAGCTCAGCACCAGAGATCGCCCAAATATGCGAGGATGCGGAACATACACCTTTCTCGGCTCGCATAATTAACACCAAGGTAATCGATCCAGGGAAACTGAGCATCCAGAAATATGACGGCTCGACCAATCCTAAGGATCATATTAATGCGTCGGGTTGCACTAAGTCGAGCCACATTCGGAAGCGTAGAAGAAAAGGATGCTGGATTCTGCCTGTTATTCGCCGAGTACCTGAAGGGTGCGGCCCTGGACTGGTTCCTAAACCTCGAGCCGAATTCGATCGAAAACTTCCAGCAGCTGACGGCTCTTTTCCTTAAACAATACTCCATGTTTATAGAAAGATCAGCCTCGGCGATTAACCTGTGGAATATGGTCCAGGGAGAAGAAGAGTCACTTCGCAGCTTTATGGAGCGATTCAAAACGACTATGTCAAAGGCAGGGACTATCAACGACGAAATTGCCGTCGATTCACTCAAAAAGGGGTTGTGGTTCCAGTCAGATTTCCGAAAAGAGCTCGCCCTCAATAAACCTAAGTCGATCGCCGACGCGATCCATCGATCCGTAGCATTCGTAGCAAAAGAAGAAGAAATGAAAGTGTTGACCGCGCTCCACAGTTCGTCCAAGGCGATAGCTAAACCGCCACCAGCAGCGCAGCCGCAGACCAGTCAGAAGCGCCATAACCAGCGAGGCGGATACGTGTATCACGAAGGACGGAACCTGTCTGGGGCACACAATTATCAAGTAGAGGCGAGCCAACAGTCAGACGTCGTGAACCAAATAGGCGCTGGAAGGGGAAAAGCGCTAAAAAGTAACACATGGGTGAGGAACCAAAGCTCGCCGAACTACGACGACAAAGCCTACTGCGAGTTTCACCAGTGCTACGGCCATTCTACCGAGAAGTGCCGCCACCTAGGAGCGGAGCTCGCAAAGAAGCTGCTTAGCGGAGAACTGAAAGGTGACCTGAAACTGGAGGATCTGGAACGACCCGAGCCGAGAGAACGACCAGAAAAACCAGATCGACCGATCGACCAACCGAAGCGCGGAAGACGGGAATACTCCGACGATCAAGGTGGAGCTCGAAGAAGAATTCACCTCATAATGGGCGGCTCGCAATACTGCCCGGACACCGTGTCATCAATCAAAGCCTTTCAACGACGAGCCGACGCAGCGGTCAACTGGTATTTGCCAAAGTTGCCAAACGCCGAAATCACCTTCACGGAGAATGAAGTTATTTGCATCGATAAACCGCACGACGACCCCCTCGTAATCATGCTAGCCGTGGGAAACTTCGACGTAGCTCGGATCCTCATCGACACAGGGAGCACGGTCGACATAATTTACAAAGGAACCTTGGAGCGAATGGGGATCGATCTATCTGACGTACAGTCGACGCCCAAACCGTTGACAGGGTTCGGAGGCGAGACGACAATGTCAATGGGAACGATCACGCTTCCGGTCGAAGCTGGCGGAGTAACCAAAATGGTTCGTTTCTCCGTCTCAGATAACCCGCCAATCTACAACATCATCATGGGTACGCCGTGGATAAATTCGATGCGAGCCGTACCATCTACGTATCATCTGTGCATCAAGTTCCCCACTCCATCAGGAGTCAAGAATATGCTTCATGACGGAGCACAAACTTCGGAATCCTCTGCCCAAACTACTCCCAGAAGCGAACAGAAAGAAGGTCAAGACGAGCCGAGAGACCGCGAACGACCTAGATAACCTCTTATAGCAATTACAGATAACAGATGACGGCGAGCCGACGAACAGCCAGCCTGCTCGAAATATGCTAGCCGAAGGCGAGGAAACCGTCATCATGGAACCAACCTGCGAAGCTGTAATCTCCGTGTGTATTGACGAACAGAACCCAGAAAGATGTGTGGAAATTGGAGCGAATTTGGAGGAAGCGATCCAAAAAGAACTGATTTCTTTCTTAAAAGAGAACATCAGCACCTTCGCTTGGACGGCAGAAGATATGCCGGGGATAGATATCAATGTCGCTTGTCACGAGCTAAACGTCGATCCGACCTTTAAACCAGTCAAACAGAAGCGACGAAAGTTAGGGCACGAGCGTCAAAAGGCCGTGAACGACGAAGTGGAGCGTCTGTTGAAAGTAGGCTCGATCGTCGAAGCCAAATACCCCGAATGGCTCGCGAATCCGGTCGTAGTCAAAAAGAAGAATGGGAAATGGCGAGTGTGCATAGACTTTACAGATCTGAATAAGGCGTGCCCAAAGGATAGCTTCCCGATCCCTCATATCGACCGCCTCGTAGAAGCGACTGCAGGAAACGAGCTGTTAACCTTCATGGACGCTTTCTCAGGTTACAACCAGATTAAGATGAACCCCGACGATCGAGAAAAAACAGCTTTCCAAGCGGAACGAGGCATCTATTGCTATCAAGTGATGCCGTTCGGACTCAAGAACGCAGGAGCGACGTATCAACGGCTCGTGAACAAAATGTTCGCTTCCCAGCTAGGAAAAACGATGGAAGTATACATCGACGACATGCTAGTAAAGTCTCTGAAGAAGGAAAATCATGTGACGCATCTCCGTGAATGCTTCGAGCAACTGAACTCATACAATATGAAATTGAATCCGACCAAGTGTCGCTTCGCCGTGACATCTGGAGAATTCCTGGGTTATCTGGTAACTCAGCGAGGCATCGAGGCGAACCCTAAACAGATTCAAGCCCTGATCAAAATGCCATCGCCAGAAACGAAGAGGCAAATTCAACAACTAACCGGACGTATCGCCGCACTCAACCGTTTTATCTCACGATCCACGGACAAGTGCCTTCCTTTCTACGATACTCTCCGAGGAAACAAGAAGTTTGAATGGACAGCAAAATGTGAAGAAGCCTTCCTCGAGCTGAAGTCATATCTGGCGAACCCCCCCAATACTAGCGAAGCCGGAGGACGGAGAGCCACTATATCTCTACGTCGCGGTGTCTTTAACAGCAGTCAGTGGAGTCCTAATCCGCGAAGACCGCGGAGCCCAAAAACCGGTTTTTTACGTGAGTCAAAGCCTAACCGACGCAGAAACAAGATACCCACAGACTGAGAAGTTCGCGCTAGCAGTCGTCATGTCGGCTCGGAAATTACGCCCGTATTTCCAATCCCATTCAATCATAGTCCTGACAGCACTGCCACTAAGAATGATTTTACATAGCCCGAGCCAATCAGGAAGACTGGCGAAGTGGGCAATCGAGCTGAGCGAATACGATATCGAGTATCGAAATCGAACGAGCGCAAAGTCGCAAGTTTTGGCTGATTTCTTGATTGAGCTGCCAATCGCCACCAGCGATGAACCAAGTCTTCTCGCTGACTGGCTACTTCATGTTGATGGCTCGTCGTCAAAGCAAGGCGCCAGAGTCGGAATTCGACTCACCTCCCCGACAGGCGAAATCTTGGAACAATCTCTTCGTTTGAATTTCGGCGCGTCCAACAACGAGGCAGAGTACGAGGCATTAATAGCTGGATTAAAGTTGGCGCTTGGAATTGGAGTTCGAAACATACACGCTTACTGTGATTCCCAGCTCGTCGCGAGCCAACTCAGTGGAGAGTACGCTACAAAAGACAGAAGAATGGAAGCCTACCTCGAAGTAGTTAAAAATCTAGCCGGACAGTTCGAAAAATTTGCATTGGAGAAGATACCGCGTGGAGACAATACTCAAGCCGACGCTCTGGCATCGCTAGCCTCGACCTCCGATCCAGACTTGAAAAGGATAATTCCCGTAGAATTTATCGAACATCCCAGTATCGACATTGATGAACCTGAAGTCCTAATGACCGTTGTCACAGACGAGCCGGACGATAATGGTATACCCGACGGTGATCAACCCGCGGATATGGACATCGAGGAAGATACGGAGTACGGTTGTGACAAAGAGTGGCTCTCTCCGATCCGTGTATACATAGCCGATGGAGAAGTACCAGCGGATAAGTGGGCGGCTCGCAAACTGAAGGCTCAAGCGGCACGATACATTCTGATACGCGACGCCGTGTTCCGATGGAGGTTTTCGGGACCGCTGCTCGCGTGCGTAGAAGGAAAGAAGGCGAGAGAAATAATGAGAGAAGTTCATAGTGGGTCATGTGGAAATCATTCCGCAGGACGAGCCTTGGCTATCAAAATCAAACGGCACGGTTATTTTTGGCCAACGATGATCAGCGACTGCGAAAAATACTCGCGGAAATGTGAGAAATGCCAACGTCATGCTCCAACAATACATCAGCCGGCCGAGCTGTTATCTTCTATCTCCGCACCGTATCCATTCATGAGATGGTCGATGGATATTGTCGGACCGCTGCATAAATCGAGGCAAAAGAGGTTTTTGTTAGTCTTAACCGACTACTTCTCTAAATGGGTCGAGGCTGAATCCTACGCAAGCATAAAAGATGTCCAAGTTGAGCAATTCATTTGGAAGAACATCATCTGTCAACACGGTGTCCCTTACGAAATTGTCACAGATAATGGCTCGCAGTTTATATCGGCTTGATTTCAAAGCTTCTGCGACAAATGGAAGATCCGCCTTAGCAAGTCGACGCCTCGCTACCCGCAAGGTAATGGTCAAGCCGAAGCAACTAACAAGGCAATTCTAGATGGACTCAAAAAACGGCTCGACGCTAAAAAAGGCCGCTGGGCGAACTGGAAGGAGTCCTTTGGTCTCATCGAACAACCCCGAGACGAGCCACCGGCGAAACGCCATTCGCACTTGTCTACGGAATGGAATGTGTAATCCCACCAGAAATACATTTTCCCGGAGTTCGTCGCTGGTTGTTACCAGAGCAAGAAGGCTATAACCACCTGATGTTGCTAGACGAGCTGGATCTAATCAACGAATGACATCATGCGCTCATTCGCATACAGAATTATCAACAATCCGTCGCTAAATACTACAACTCCAATGTCCAAGCCCGAAGATTTAGAGATGGCGACCTGGTTCTCAGGAAAGTATTCCAGAACACGGCTGAACGGAATGCCGGAAAGTTAGGAGCAAACTGGGAAGGCCCTTACAAGATCATTGAAACGGTTCGTCCCGGGGCCTATCGACTCGAAAACATGGCCGGCGAAGCAATTTCAAAGCCATGGAACGTGATGCACCTCAAGAGATATTATCAATAAGGCGTGGCGCGCTATCACCTAGAACTACGCGTGACTTGATCCCCGCAAGGGGTACGTAGGCAGTTCACTTTCGAGTGGATTTAGTTACCGCCCTCAAAAAAAGGGGGGGGGGGGAATGGGTACGTGTACATATACACTCCCTTTTACATGCAACACGGTTCGCCGTTAAACGCATTACTAGTTTGCAACACGGTTCGCCGTTAAACGCTTTATTAACCCTCGTAACACGGCTCGCCGTCAACACGACTGATAAAATTTTTGTAACGCGGTTCGCCGCTAAAACATGATATCTAATAAAAATTCAAGTCTTTATTACCACAATTTGTCAACATAATCAAACCATTTACGCCATTTGGTACAACTCGGAATACGCTCTTTGTTAATTCCGAGCCGGATGTTGTTGCCCACAACGTCCGGTCTTGATCCTCTTACTTTAACAATATATCATGCGCGCGCTATATAAATTGATCATCCATCGTCTGTTCCGACCCGCCAATTACTAATAGATAAGGACGCGGCAAAAACTGGAACATACAGATCAGAAACCCAACACGCGAAATAGTTCGCTAAAACGTTGGTTAAACGGTTGAATCGCCACTGTTTCGGTTCGTAACTCATTAATCTTGAGGACGCGGCAAAAACAGAAACTAGCTGGCATAAACCCGATATACGGAAACACCTCGCGGTAACATCGGTTGAGTGTTTTAAATTCATTGCTATTTCAAGTCTTAGTTAATATTCATACGCGTTTGAAGTTGGGACAAGTCAAGAAAACAGCTTTAAAAGAACTAAGTACGATATTTAGAGCTAAAGTTAATCTCGCCGAGCAGATTGATTACACTTCTCAAACATGAAGTCGTTCAAACAAACTGTTATCTTTAATTACACAAGTCAGCGAACGGATAAAGCCATCCAGGCACTATTTACAATCGAAATGGATAAAGCCATCCAGGCGTCATGTTCAAAAATCGTAAAGAAAAACAAAAGAGTTCGGGATTCCCTAAACAGCAGCCGGAGCTTCTTCAGTAGCGCCCACGGGTCTCGAATCCGGCTCGCCAAGGGCTTGATCCGACCCTCCCTGAACGCCGACAACAGCCTGGCTCGTTGGCTCTGAAGCTCCTCCAACTGACGACGGGTCAGGAATCATCACCGGCTCGATTCTGTTCTGAAAGATAGAGTACCGTACTGCGAACATACTCCTATCTCGAATCTGTCTGACCAGGTAACCTTCTCGTCTTTGAGATGTACCTCGGGTGGGTCGGAGGAGGCCATGGAGACGTCAAGGCGGTTGATCATCCTCGCGAGCAGTGCGTCGGCCTCCTCACCAGCCTTGGGATCGGAAGCGACATGCTCTTCGAGTCCCGCAAGTTCGACTTCGAGGTCGGGAGGGTTCGCGCTTCGGATATCACCGATCAGCTCGATGTTACCCTGAGCCTGGGCGAGATAAATGGCTCGGGAGAACGTCTCTTTGAGCGCCTCCGCGTCAGATCTAACCGTCTTAAGCAAAGAGACGTACCGATTATCTGTCTCGGACCTCACCCTCCTAACCTCAGCCTCGAGAAGAGCATCTTTGGCCTGCACTAGCTCCTGCAGCGAGCTGACCTTTGCTTCGAATGACTTAGTCCTCTCCATGATCTTAAGATTCGTGTCAGCCATCTTGATAGCGTTTTCCCTGTGAACCTCCGCTTCACGTTGGACCTTGGCGATCTCCTCTTTAGCCCGAGCCAATTCTTCGGTGTGGCCCCTCTCTGAAACCTCGTGGAGCCGATTCAGGTCGTCGATTGCCCGCTGAAGCTCGTCAAGAGCCGACCGATCGGAGCGAGCTCTAGCTTCGTAGCCCGCCACTATGCCATTGAAGGATTCCGCGAACTAAAACAAAAAATACATATATGAGTTGATATACGAACACTCGCTTCATTTTTCCCTGAGGAAGAAAACCCACCGAAAAAAGTTTAACAGCCGCCTCTCCGTAAACCTCGCTCTCCAACAGAGTATCAGGGGGAGGCAGACGAACCGTGGAGGTACTGTTCGCAAGAAAGCTGGCCGCCTCTGCTCTTTGAAGAAGCTGAGTTTGAGCAGGATCAGCGAGCGGGCAGGAGGGAGCGTCTTCTTTGGCTTTCTTCGAAGCCTTCTCCTTGAGCCCTACAGGTGCGGCTCTCTTCTTCCCTCCCGCTTCGGAAGGCGTGATCACCGCCAGCGCGCCAGCAGGTTCGGAAGCCTTCTTCGTTTTCCGATTAAGAACCAGAGTTCCCGAATCTCTGGACGCATCCGAACGACCCGGAGAGGGGGCCGCAGCGGGACCCTTTTTCTTCGAGGCCATGGCCTCTTTGGCGCGCTTCACGGCCTTTCCAAGATTTATAGGCCCCTCGCTTCGCGGAACCTTTTTTGGAGGGCTCGGCGCAGTAGTCCGCTTGCCCTCGGCTTTGGATTTTGTGGCTGCCTCCGCTGCCTTAGCGCGAGCCGCTTCCTCTGCTTTCGCACGAGCTTCTTCATCCCTTTTATCCTGAAGTCTTTGACGGATGGTTTTCTTCTGCATTTCGTCGTCTGAAGACTCGGGAACTTCTGGGATTTCCTCGTCCGAGCTGTCCGAATCGTCGAAGGAATCGTAAGCTCGAGCTCGCGCGCTTTCTACTCGCTCCAAAGAAAAGTGTTTCTCCCAGTTGGTTTTCCTCGCGCGAAAGTGCTCTACGGTCTCTGAAAAATCTCTGGGAAGACGGAATACGGCTCGTCGAACTGCAAAATAAACAGAAAGAGTTAGCAATGATTCACGTGAACAAAAACGATGATTGTTTTTCGGTTCGGCTACCGATTGGCTGCCAATTCTGCACTGACCTCTCTCCCTGAGTCAATGGCATTAACCTCATATGGAATCTGTCTCGAGCCTCCTGAGGAAAATACTTTGCGTTGAACTCTGCTAGGAATTCGCCCCAAGCCCACACTGTCCTTCGAGTCACAACAGATCTCCACCACAAATGTACGTCTCCACTAAGATAATTGTTGGGGTCGGATTTCCCTCCGTCACATAGCCAAACCGAGCCAGGACGAACCGTCGACTGAACCGAGAAAAAGGTAGGAAATCTCTCGATGGGCCGAGTCAGAGCTTGCCATAAATGCAAGTCGGTGCGAGCAGAAATGGAAAGTTCGATTATGGAAAGTTTACTTTAATCTTGTAAAGTCGGTTCCTATTCTCTTATACTGGCCACACCCGCCACTGAATGTGTCACTGACGCAGTCGCCACACTAGGCACTGCACTCTCCGCTAAAGCCTTTGGTACCACGCCCACGACCCCGACCTCCACGGCCCGCAGCTCGGCCACTGATATATCCATATTTTGCATAATTTTACTTAGTATTTATTTATGTTTTCAAGTGTTTTCAATAAGGTTTTATGCCTTAGAGGTAGTTTTCTTGTATTTGTTGGTTTTGGAGTCTTAACAGGTTAAAACATCAAAAAAGATTCAAAAAGGAGTAAAAGAGCCTCAAACCATGATCCATGCAAGTTCCCAAGTCAAGTGCATCAATATAACTCCATTTGTCCGATTCTCGCATTTGGACAGAACCGGAGCATCCAAAAGATGACCGCGGCAAGAGGTCTTCCCGACGTCCAAAAATCATGATCTTTGTCTTTCTGGATAGATATTTGAGTCATGCATCACGGTGAAGTGGATTCAAGACATTTGGATCAACCATCACGGAGAAATCCTTTTTCTCCCAAGACGTGTCCGCCAGGAAAGGAAACGAAGCCCATGGAGACTTGGCGCCACAGACAGCCCAGGATTCCGCGGCATTGATATATCCATATTTTACATGTTTTTACTATGGTTTTTAATATCTTTTATGTAACATCCGTGAACCAGAAAGTTGTTTTGGAAGTGGTGTTGGGCGATGCTAGGGGTTCGGGAGTAGTTGGCACATGCTCTTAGAGGTGTGAATTGAAGATTGGCTGTACATGTTCTTGTTTGATTGTTGTGCAGTCGGTTTAAGATTCAAGCATCGCGAAGAAAGTGTGTTAAATCCTTCTGAACGACTAGTATCGATCGACACCCGAGGTTGATTTCCGGTTTAAGTCGATCGATTTGCAATTGGAGTTGGTTTGGTCGATTGGTGTCGACCGACACCAAGGGAGGGTGTCGATCGACACCAAGGGAGGGTGTCGATCGACACCGGTTATTGCAAAATCGACCGGTTTGATTCAAGTCGGCTGGTTTGGGCTGGTTTAGGGCGTGGAAACCCTATTTCGTGTTTTAAAAGCCCTGTGGCCGCGAGAAAGGCACAAGTTTCGAGTTATCAAGTGTTGAAGACGATTTTTGGAGGATTGGAGGTGATTTCTGAGTTTCTGGGTTGAATCCGTGGCTGTTCTTCGTTGTTCCTTCTCCCTTCCTTCCTTCTAATCCGTTTTCAAG
Organism: Erythrophleum ivorense; assembly: GCA_026724425.1. NCBI lineage: Eukaryota > Viridiplantae > Streptophyta > Magnoliopsida > Fabales > Fabaceae > Erythrophleum > Erythrophleum ivorense. The sequence goes on along the minus strand of JAIUCV010000066.1, from coordinate 6,359,571 downwards.
GTGAGTGCGTGACTGTAGGTCCGTTAAGCGTTAGAGATTGTGTGATTTCAGATTTATGATGTGTTCTTGAGATTGTTTATGCTGGATTTCGTGTTTTGATAGCATTGGGGCGTTGAAAACCCTTAGATTTTGTGTTATTGCGATTTTGGAATGTGATTTTCGTAGCTTCTGGTTTCTGGGCGTCGAGCCGGTGTCGAGCGACACTCGATGAGTGTCGATCGACACTCGGGAGGCTGGCGTCGATCAACCTGGGTGTCAGGAAACGTGGGTGTTTCCTGACAGGGATGGTTTATACTGTTGATTAATGTTGAGCATTGTTATTGTTGTTGATTATTGAGATGTTTTGTCTAGTGTTTGACGTAATTGGCCTGTAGGCAGGATGATCCACTCACTAAGTATTTATGATAATACTTACGCATCTCTATTCCAATGTGATGCAGGTAACAGCAATGTTCTTCCGCGGAAAGAGACCGAGAGAAGAGGATGATGAGATTAGGAATTTGATTCTGGCTTTGTTGTTATGGCTGACCAGGAATTCATGAGTTTAGGGTGTTAGACTTTATTTTAATAATGTAGCAAACCGGCTTAGGTTGCTTATTGGTTATTGGTTTTATTGGTTTTATTCTTTATTGGTTATTGTTGAATAATTAATTATGATTTAATAATATTGGTTTTCTTCCGCATTGTGTCGTGAATTAGCTGTTGAGGATTAATATTTATGGGAATATTAATCTGGGCTAATTATTTAATAAAAAAAAAAAGTTTGGTTGTTTCATTTTGGTATCAGAGCGTAGTCGGTTTTAGGACTGTTAGAATTGGATGAATTGGATTTTGTGGTTAATTGATTATGTGAGTTAGTCAATTAGTGGTCTAGTCTCATCCTCTCGGTCTTCCAGTTTTCCGCGGGTAAGTGAGTTGGATATTTGGTGTGTTGTGTTTTGTGTCTGTGTTTTGACCTTTGCTCTTTTTCTGTACTTGGTGGTAGTGCAGAGAGATGGACGCAGGTCGTGGTCGTGGCCGTGGTCGTGGTCGCGGTGCAGCCCGTGGGGGCAGAGGAGCTGGTCGCGGTGGGCGAGCAGCGGGTCGTGGAGGTCGGGGTGCTGGTCGTGGAGTGCCAGAGGCTGAGGTTTCAGTAGAGAGTGCAGCGCCGAGTGTGGCGGCGGCGTCGGTGACACAGTCTGTTTCGTTGGCCGGTGGGGCTTACTCAGGTGCCAGTGGTGGCGCAGGAGCTGGAGCGGTTCCCGGTGGGGGCGCTGCTTTAGCTCAGGGAGAGTTGATTGTGGGGCTACTGACGCAGTTGTTGGCACGTCTTCCTCAGGCAGTTCCACAGCAGGCTCCGGTTGCACCTCCAGCGGCCGGGGCACAGGTTGGTGCCGGGGCACATGTTGGTGCCGGTTTTGTTGAGCAGCAGGAGGCTGCGGTGCAGCAGGGTGTTGCAGTTGGGTTTTCGCCTTATCGTGAGATGATGAGGGAGATGCAGAGGATTGGCACGCCTACGTTTGAGGGCGGTGTTACTCCAGAGCAGGCTGACGAGTGGCGTCAGAGGTTAGAGAGGAACTTCGATTCTGTTCGTTGTCCGGCACAGTTTCAGGTTGAGTTGGCAGTGCACTACCTTGGAGGTGATGCTCATTTGTGGTGGAGGTCTGTTAGGACCAGGAGAGAGGTTTGGACTTGGGTTGACTTCGTCGAGGAGTTCAACCACAAGTTTTTCCCTCAGGAGGCTCGTGACAGGCTGCAGTTGAGGTTTTTGGACTTGACTCAGGGTGAGAGGTCTGTTCGAGAGTATGATGGTCTACAGATTGGTGGTCTTTTCTGGTGGTGAGCTGATCAGTGAGCGGGCATTGACGTCGCGGTTTCTTCAGGGACTTCGGAGGAACATCAGGACTCAGTGCAGAGGTGGTATGTACCACACCAGAGCGGGTTTAGTGGAGTTGGCAGCGTCCATTGAGGAGGACTTGCGTGAGCCGGTGAGTACGGCGGTTGTTCCAGTTGCAGTTGCTCCTGCTACCCATCCTCGGGGCCAGCAGCAGCATCAGCAGCGCAGAGGTTACAGTTCTGGCTATGGCAGGGGCAGCAGGCCTGCGCAGGGCCAGAAGAGGAGAGCAGACGAGATATCTGCTAGTAGCCCGAGTACGGGTGGGTGTTTTGGTTGTGGGAGTCTGGATCACAGAGTTGCGACTTGCCCCAAGAGGGCGGAATCCAGAGAGTCGACAGTGTGCTACTACTGCAGGGAGCCGGGGCATATCAAGACTATGTGTCCCAAGTTGCAGCAGAGAGCGGTGGCAGCGGCGATTCAGCCGTTGGCTATTCAGTCAGCAGCGCAGGTTGCGGCGTTGCAGTCGGGTGGAGCGCCGAGAGTGTATACTTCGGCAGAGGTGGGCCAGACCAGTCAGTCAGGCCAGATCACAGGTAAAATCTTGACTCAGACTTTTAAATTCTTAAGGTAGAATTGTTGGTGTTGTCTGTTTCTGTTGTTTTACTGTGATAGAGTTAGAGGTTCTCAACACTTGTGGAATTGTGTAGGGACCTTGTTAGTTGGAGGTTTTGAGTCTCACGTTCTGTTTGATTCGGGAGCATCTAATTGCTTCATAACTCCGCAGAGAGCTGAGGGTAGTGGTATTCGGAGTAGCGATGGCGAGGCTTCAGGCTTTGTCAAGGTGGCTGGTGGTGGTTATTTGGCTACTTCGGGCAGAGCTAGAGCAGTTGATGTGCGTATTGCGGGGCAGTTTATGCCAGCAGATTTGTTCATCAGTCCAGTGGATCTGTATGACGTGATTTTGGGGATGGACTGGTTATCTCTATACCGAGTTCATCTGGATTGCTACAGAGGTAGAGTGGTGTTTGAGCAGGATGCAGGGAAGTTGGTTTATCAGGGAGTGAGACCGACTTCGGGGAGTATAGTGATTTCAGCTATTCAGGCAGAGCAGTTGTTAGAGCGGGGCTGCGAAGCCTATTTGGCGACGATCACTATGACAGAGTCCAGTGGTGAGGTGAGTCTGCAGGATATTCAGGTTGTCCAGGATTTCGAGGATGTTTTTCGGTCGCTGAAGGGATTGCCACCATCTCGGTCAGATCCTTTCACGATTGATCTAGAGCCAGGGACAGCTCCGATATCGAAGACACCTTACAGGATGGCTCCGGCAGAGATGGTAGAGCTGAAGAAGCAGCTAGAGGACCTTTTGAGTAAAGGGTTCATCAGACCTAGTGTGTCGCCATGGGGAGCGCCAGTGTTGTTTGTGAAGAAGAAGGATGGTAGTTTTCGGTTGTGCATCGATTACCGGGGACTTAACCGAGTCACAGTGAAGAACAGGTACCCACTTCCGAGGATCGATGAGTTGTTGGATCAGTTGAGAGGGGCTACTTGGTTCTCCAAGATTGACTTGGCATCGGGATATCATCAGATTCCGATAGATGAGGCAGATGTCCGGAAGACAGCTTTTCGGACGAGGTATGGACATTTCGAGTTTGTGGTCATGCCTTTTGGCTTGACTAATGCGCCGGCAGCGTTTATGAGGTTGATGAACGACGTGTTCAGGGAGTTTCTGGATGTGTTTGTCATTATTTTCATTGATGACATTTTGGTGTATTCGAGGAGTCCAGAGGAGCATGCGACTCATTTGAGGCTTGTGTTGGAGAAGCTTCGAGAGCAGAAGCTTTTTGCTAAGTTGAGCAAGTGTAGCTTTTGGCAGCGAGAGATGGGTTTTCTTGGCCATATTGTTTCTGCAGAGGGAGTTTCTGTGGATCCGGCTAAGATTGAGGCTATCAGAGATTGGCCTAGACCGAGTAGTGCTACCGAGATCAGGAGTTTTCTGGGTTTAGCAGGCTACTACAGGAGGTTCGTCAAGGGGTTTGCGAGTATGTCTCAGCCGATGACGAGGTTGACTGGCAAGGATGTGCCGTTTGTGTGGTCGCCGGAGTGCGAGGAGAGCTTTGGGAAGCTCAAGGAGATGTTGACTAGTACACCTGTTTTGGCATTACCTGACCCGGGGAAGCCATATGTAGTGTACACAGATGCTTTAGGTGTTGGACTTGGTTGTGTTTTGATGCAGGAGGGCAGAGTGATTGCCTATGCTTCGAGGCAGTTGCAGGGCAGTGAGCGCAACCGTCCTACACATGATCTTGAGTTGGGAGCAGTGGTTTTTGCACTCAAGATTTGGAGGTCTTATCTTTATGGTGGTAGAGTGCAGATCTTTATAGATCACAAGAGTCTACAGCACATTTTCACTCAGCCTTTGCTGAATGCGAGACAGACGCGTTGGGTGGAGTTTCTGGCAGACTATGACCTGGATATTGTTTATCATCCGGGCAAGGCCAATTTGGTGGCAGATGCTTTGAGTCGACGGAGGGTTGATTCAGATAGAGAGCGTGGTGTTGAGGCTTTGGTCAGCGAGATTAGTACATTGCGGCTTTGTGCTACTTCAAAGGAGCCTTTGGGTTTAGAGGCAGCTGATCAGGCAGATCTACTCAGTAGGATCAGAGTGGCGCAGCAGAGTGATCAGGGTTTGATCGATGCTTCGCAGGCGGTTGGTTCTGAGTATCAGGTCTCTTCGAATGGGACTATCTTGGTTCGTGGGCGAGTTTGTGTGCCCAAGGATGAGGAGTTGAGGCAGGAGGTTCTGAGAGAGGCTCATTCGAGCAAGTTTTCGATTCATCCGGGTGCTACCAAGATGTACCGTGACCTCAAACGGTATTATCATTGGGTTGGGATGAAGAGTGATGTGGCAGATTGGGTTGCGAGGTGCAACACTTGTTCTTTGGTCAAGGCAGAGCATCAGGTGCCTAGTGGTCTTTTGCAGAGTTTGCCCATTCCAGAGTGGAAGTGGGATATGATCACTATGGATTTTGTTGTGGGATTGCCGATCTCACGGACTTTCGATGCTATTTGGGTCATTGTAGATCGCTTGACCAAGTCAACACATTTCTTGGCTATCAAGAAGACAGATGGAGCGGCTGTCTTAGCTAGGAAGTTTGTGCGAGAGATTGTGAGGCTGCATGGAGTGCCAGCCAGTATCGTGTCGGATAGAGATCCGAGGTTTGCTTCAGAGTTTTGGAGGGCATTTCAGACTGAGATGGGCACTAAGGTGCATATGAGTACAACGTATCATCCGCAGACAGATGGGCAGTCAGAGAGGACTATTCAGACTTTGGAGGATCTGCTTAGGATGTGTGTACTGGATTGGGGTGGTCATTGGGCTGATCATCTGTGTTTGGCAGAGTTTGCCTATAACAACAGTTTTCAGTCTAGTATTGGTATGGCTCCTTATGAGGCTTTGTATGGGAGGCCATGCAGGACACCCTTATGCTGGACCCAAGTGGGGGAGCGCAGCATGTTTGGAGCTAGTTTTGTTCAGGAGATGACGGAGAAGATTCGTGTCTTGAGGTTGAACATGAAGGAGGCTCAGGATAGACAGAGGAGTTATGCAGATAGGCGGCGACGTGAGCTTGAGTTTCAGGTGGGAGATAGAGTGTATCTCAAGATGGCTATGTTGAGGGGCCCTAACAGGTCCATAGCAGAGAACAAGCTCAGTCCGCGTTTTATGGGTCCGTTTCCAGTGGTGGAGCGAGTTGGGCCAGTGGCTTATCGGTTGGAGTTGCCACCGATTATGAGCGCCTTTCATAAGGTGTTTCATGTGTCCATGTTGAGGAGGTGTTTGCGTCCTTCAGAGGAGGTTGTGGTTGAGATTCCAGAGGATCTCCAGCCAGATATGACAGTTCCGGCAGTTCCTGTGAGGATTCTTGAGAGGAGAGTCAAGGTTCTGCGGAACAAGAGAGTGCCATTGTTGAGAGTCTTGTGGGACTGTAGTGGCACAGAGGAGCAGACTTGGGAGCCAGAGGCAAAGATGAAGCTGAAGTTCGGAAAGTGGTTCGACAAGCAGGCTGTGGAGTGATTCATCTTTGTGGTTCTAGTCTTGTTTTGGTTTTTGTTGTTGTTGGTTTTGGATTTATGTATTTTCGTTTCGTTGTACGATATACATTTTTGGAGTTATATGAGATGGAGTTTTGCCTCATATTTTTGGTTATGGTTTGGATGTTACAAGTTTCTTTAGCCGGTGGGGTCATTGAGAGTTTTTAGTCACATGTTGGTACGCGTTTCAGATTTTATTACTCGTTTTGTCTAGAGGCGTGGGCCTTGTAGACGGTGGTTCTATTTGTGTTGGGACGTTAGGTGCCCAACGGACTTATATTGGGGGTCGCTACCTCGATATGGGTTGTCTGAGTGACAGTGGGTCACGTTTTGGTTGTGGCTTCGGGTCACGTTTTGGTTTGGTGACAGTGGTCACATTTTGGTACTGGACCGTGAGTCGCAGTATGGATGTCATGACATTGGATTATGGCATTGAGAGTAATAATATCTTGGAAACATGCGTATAACATAGGACTAAAATTTGAGTTTTGAGGTCTTGGAGAGACGTTTGTGCTGGGATTCGAGGACGAATCCAGTTTAGTGGGGGAGAATTGTAACATCCGTGAACCAGAAAGTTGTTTTGGAAGTGGTGTTGGGCGATGCTAGGGGTTCGGGAGTAGTTGGCACATGCTCTTAGAGGTGTGAATTGAAGATTGGCTGTACATGTTCTTGTTTGATTGTTGTGCAGTCGGTTTAAGATTCAAGCATCGCGAAGAAAGTGTGTTAAATCCTTCTGAACGACTAGTATCGATCGACACCGGTTATCAGGGTTGATTTCCGGTTTAAGTCGATCGATTTGCAATTGGAGTTGGTTTGGTCGATTGGTGTCGACCGACACCAAGGGAGGGTGTCGATCGACACCGGTTATTGCAAAATCGACCGGTTTGATTCAAGTCGGCTGGTTTGGGCTGGTTTAGGGCGTGGAAACCCTATTTCGTGTTTTAAAAGCCCTGTGGCCGCGAGAAAGGCACAAGTTTTGAGTTATCAAGTGTTGAAGGCGATTTTTGGAGGATTGGAGGTGATTTCTGAGTTTCTGGGTTGAATCCGTGGCTGTTCTTCGTTGTTCCTTCTCCCTTCCTTCCTTCTAATCCGTTTTCAAGGTGAGTGCGTGACTGTAGGTCCGTTAAGCGTTAGAGATTGTGTGATTTCGGATTTATGATGTGTTCTTGAGATTGTTTATGCTGGATTTCGTGTTTTGATAGCATTGGGGCGTTGAAAACCCTTAGATTTTGTGTTATTGCGATTTTGGAATGTGATTTTCGTAGCTTCTGGTTTCTGGGCGTCGAGCCGGTGTCGAGCGACACTCGATGAGTGTCGATCGACACTCGGGAGGCTGGCGTCGATCGACACCATAGAGGTGTCGGTCGACACCAACCTGGGTGTCAGGAAACGTGGGTGTTTCCTGACAGGGATGGTTTATACTGTTGATTAATGTTGAGCATTGTTATTGTTGTTGATTATTGTGATGTTTTGTCTAGTGTTTGACGTAATTGGCCTGTAGGCAGGATGATCCACTCACTAAGTATTTATGATAATACTTACGCATCTCTATTCCAATGTGATGCAGGTAACAGCAATGTTCTTCCGCGGAAAGAGACCGAGAGAAAAGGATGATGAGATTAGGAATTTGATTTTGGCTTTGTTGTTATGGCTGACCAGGAATTCATGAGTTTAGGGTGTTAGACTTTATTTTAATAATGTAGCAAACCGGCTTAGGTTGCTTATTGGTTATTGGTTTTATTGGTTTTATTCTTTATTGGTTATTGTTGAATAATTAATTATGATTTAATAATATTGGTTTTCTTCCGCATTGTGTTGCTGAATTAGCTGTTGAGGATTAATATTTATGGAAATATTAATCTGGGCTAATTATTTAATAAAAAAAAAAAGTTTGGTTGTTTCATTTTATAACATAAATAATAAGGTTTTTGTGTCCAAGAGGTAGTTTTCTTGTATATTGTGGTTTTGAGGTACCAACAGGTCAAAATGGCAAAAAGGAGGCAAAATGGAGCAAAAGAACTTCAAACAATGATCCATACAAGTTTCCAAGTCAAGAGCTTCAATAAAACTCCAAAAGTCCAAATTCCGCATTCGGACAGAATCGAAGCATCCGAAAGATGACCGCGGCAAAGGGGCTTTCCGACGTCCAAATCATGCGATCTTTATATGGAAATATAGATAAATGAGTCATGCGTCTAGGCGAAGTAGCATAGGGCCATTTGGAGTAGGAATGCGGCCTAGGAGCTTTTTCTCCCAATACATGTCCGTCTGGCGAGTAAGTGAAGCCCATGGAGCTTGGAAGAGCGAAATGGACCGGGACCACTTCGGGCCAAGCCTAAACTTCATCAGGACTCAAGCCCACATCCTTACACGCGATTTTGAGGCGGCGGCCGCGCCTCTCTCAAGACTTGGTGAGCAAGCTCAAAGGAGAAGAAGAAAAGGAAACTTTCCTCCTCTCGCCCACGCATTAACTCAGCCGACCTAGCTTCCTCTCACCTATATATACTTGCTTTTAGCCTCTTGTATCAATAATCCTACAATTCCTTGAATCTCTTAATAAATTTCGGAGCCACTTAGGTGGTCTCCTCTCTTCCCTTTTCTTTTCTTCCCATTGTAAATATTTACATGTTTCTTTAAGTTTTGCATACATCTATGAGTAGAGGTTTCTCTCCATGAAGGAGCCACGGTTTGATCTCTATCCCTCCGCCTCCTTTCAGTGGAATCATGAGACTCCTTCTATCTCTTAGATCTATTGTTGAATTATGGATCCTTCAATGAGGACATGACATGATTGCCTTCGCTATTCGGTTGTTAAATAAAGGGGAAACCTTGTGGTTCTCCATCTTTATTTAAACCTAATGCTTGTTGCTAGAGATGATCAACTAGCGACTTGATCTAAGGTTGATATACTCTCCAAAAGCTTGTTATATCTCCGGATCTAATATTTGATGGGCAAATCGTTTTAGGCTATGAAAGTAGACCTAAGAAGTTTTGTGAACAATCATTACCTAACCGTAATGCATGTCTCACTCTACAATGACCATGCGAAAGATGAGCCCATTGGTTTAAGAGACATAGGGGATTGGAGCCACGAAAGTGGGAAAATCCTTCATTAGTGTTTTGAGTTCATGAATCGGATTTAACAATCTTTTCAATCGATTTGGCACATGCCTTTGCGAATGTTTCCTTTCAACAATATTTATCTTTTGCTTTATGTTTTGCATTGTTAATATGTTTATGTTTTACAAAAACCAAAAAAACACAAAACCCCTTTTTCATATTGTCGATCTAGCTTCGTTTGCATCTCATGATCTTGAAGTGTACATTCCGCAATCCTCAGTGGTTCGACCCCTAAATACTACAATTGTCTGTTGTGCACTTGCAACTCACGGTTTGTTTTAGGGTTATTTATTACTTGCATATCCCACACACATCAAGTTTTTGGCGCCGTTGCCGGGGATTGCTTTGTACCTTCGAGTTTTCTTGATAAAAGCTAAGACTAGATCTTTTATTTTCATGCTTTCTAAATTTTTGTTTTTGTGTTTGATAGGTACCTAAAGATGAATCACTACTCACGCCTGGACCCTCATCAATACCACGACTACGTCCCTAATGAGCCTAGAGGTACCAATCTAGAAGCTATACTAGAAGAGTTCATGGAAAGCCAAAGATAATCTAACCGAGATCTTGGATCAAAGTTGGAGTTTCTAAGGTATGATCTTAATGAGGACTTTTGGGAGTCTCTCTACAAGATGAGATCATGGCTGTATTCATCAAGAGCTAGGAGATTCATCACTAAAGCATCAAAGGTTTTATGGTCATGCCCCGGATCTTGAAGCCTAAGCTTAGGCATGACCAAAACATGAATACCTTGATTCCGCCATCCAAGGTAAGTACTTCCTTCTATATCATTCAATCAATACTATCTTTCCCTTTTATAAGCATTTGAACCATACACTTAATTGATTATCTTTGGTGGTTTAAATTGCTTAAAATTGGTGGTCTTTGAATGAATGAATATTGATTTCTATGTCTTACTCATTTTCTGCATTGATTTCACTTAAGATTAAACTATTTCTAGAACTTTGGGATCTCTAGTCAAGGTCCACAATGTTTTTATAGTTTATACTATTTTATCTTAGATAAAGAACTTCAAGTTGACTACTTGAGGATCTCGATTTAAGAATGCTTTGACAAGTGATTTCTAGTGTTTTTGCAAGAGCTTCAATGTTTGACATGAAAGATGTAAAGACCACTTGCTGTGGACGCACAAATAAAGTTATCAAAAGAAGGATTACAATGGTTTCAAAACCACAAGAAACAATGGAGTCCATAGCGGTTTCTAAGCGTATGCAAAGGAGAAACTCGGGTACACCTTAAAACTTTTCCCGAGTTCATTTGTCTTCAAGGATGGCATGGGAGATCATTATGGAGAGCCCAAACAACCATATGAGCTCCCTGAACCAGAGAATGGAGAAGCTAAAGGGATCCCAAACCCATTAGTTGATCTTCCCCGCACCTAAAAAGAAAAAAAGGAGTCAAGCTAAATGACTTAAAACAAAGCGCTTTGTGGGAGGCAACCCACATGGTTTTTATTTTCATTTTAAATTTTCATATCATTATTGCATGCATAACTACTTATTTTTATTTCTCAGGAGTTTTTAAAATTGCATAAAAATACAAAAAAAATGTTTTTAGGATGAAGAACCAAAAGAAGACCAAAACAAGAAAGTGACCCACCCTTTGTTCCCACCCTTGTAGAAGGCGAAATCTCCAATCAAGGTAAGTAAATTCTCCTCATGCATTCAATAAAAACCATCTTTGATCCTCACTTGATAAGCATTTGAACCTTGAACTTCATTAGTTACATTTAATGGTTTAAATTGCTTAATATTGATGGTTAATGAGAATGAATCTTGACTTGTCAAACTGAATTATACACTGATTTCACTGATGATAAAACTATTTCAGAACTTTGGGATCCCAAACCAAGACCCAACATGTTTTTATAGTTTATACCATATTCTCTTAGATTGTGAACTTCAAGTTGGTTACTTGGAGATCTCAATCTAAGACCGGACTTAACAGTGGTTTCAAGTATTTTGCAAGGACTTCAATATTTGACAGGAAGGACAGAAAGGAGAGATGCTGTAACCGACCAAAACCACAAACCACATGGCGGTTTAAAGGCGGTTTCAATGGAGGATCACAACAAGGCACAAGAAACAAGGTGGGCACGACCTGGAAATGATAATGGAGGATACAAGAATCACTTCGGTCAAAGAAAATCACAAAACGGTCGAGTAGATTTCAAGATATCCCATCCGGCGAGATTCTTTCGGCCAAACGGGTGCAAAGGAGGACAAACATCAACCATCTCCCAAACCACGTGACCGATGTCCACCAAACTTCACAGGCGGCTACAAAACACAATGTTGGTCGGCAAATCCAAAAGATAGGACGGAGGAATGTTGACGGATCAGGAGATATGCAAAGATGCCTCATCCGGTCGATAGCGGTGCACCCAAAGGCCGGCAAAACCGAAATCACGGCACAAGCACAACCACCAGCTGGAAATGAATTTTTGGAGCCTCATTAACACTTTTCCAGAAGAAAATCAGAAGACCACCAAGCAAAGATCAAACGGGCAAAGGATGAAGCTCCCTGAGCCGGTTTGACCACCTTGTGAAGGATCTCTCAAACCGCTCATTCGAATGGCCTACAACTTCACCAGTGGTCATAAAATATGGGGTTGGTCGATGGAATTTCAAGATAGGTCAGAGAATTCTTCATCATTCGAGCTGTGGTCTATTGCACTATCATCCGGTCGACCGACTGCACCACCAAATGAAGAATCTCACAAACCGCTCGTTCGTTTGACCCCAAACTTCACCAGTGTTCCTAAAACATGAGGTTGGTCGATGCAATTTCAATATGGGTCAGTAAAATCTTCACGGTTTGAGCTGTTGTTCATGGCACTCTTCTCGGGTCGACCAAATGAGCCCAACTCGACCAAAACGCCAACCGGCGAGAATCAGACCAGGAAATTCAAAATTCACCGACCAATCATGCCTACAGAGGAGCCCCAATCCGTTATCTGACCTGATCTTCATCACAACTGGTCAACACTTGGTAACATCATCCTAAACTTTCCCTTTTCCATTTTATTTCACATTTTGCCTCAATCTGATTTTTCTTACACCGGGACGGTGCAAGTTAAGTCTGGGGGGATTATACTAATAAGTTTGTTCATTTTGGCATTTTTGTTTTGCATTGTTTTCATTTAATTGAGTCGCTTTTGTTGAGTCAAAATTTTTGTCGAGAATTATGACCTTATCTTGGACCTAACCACTGTTGTGCCTATGTTTAAGTGACCATTGATCAGTTATTGGCAGTACACTTCATCATATGTGCACCATGAGTGGATTGATCTACCAGAAACATCCACATCTCTAAGGGCATAAGAAGGATCCATCTTTGACTCCGCACCTTAATGAACTTAACCTTCTCGGCTAGGGGCTTGGCATTACAAAGGGCATGACTCCTCATCCTCACTATCAAGTGAAAAGTCTGTGTGAGTTCGGTTTCCCTCTCTCTCCCCTTCAAATTTAAGAAAAAGCACCAAGGTCCAAGTAACCGGGGATTAGGTGGCAACCACCATCAATACTCGAGTCTATGGAAGGCCTTTTGATCCAAGTAACCGGGGATTAGGTGGCTACAACCATCAATACTCGCGTCTATGGAAGATCCATCAAAAACCTCCACAAAGAGGAGAAGAAGTTGAATAAAAAAATACCTTGCTACCCTAAAAAAGGGATGAATCGACTTAAGAAGTGAGAAGAGAGAGAGGTGAAACAAGAGCCAAGACATGTGTTTTATAAAAAGAGGATGGGTAAGAGTCTATAACCCCTTTGATCGATATTCCCTAGTTGAGACCACACTTTTAGAAACTAAAGGAGTCGAAGGTGGCGAATTTGGATGGCCTAAAGAGAAGTGGATTGCTTTGGGATGATTGCAAAGCTCATGGTATGTACTTCCTTGTTCTTAATTCTCAATGCCATTGCTGTTTTATGTGGATTACTAAGATAAAGGTCAACTTGGATTTCCAAAAGATTTGAGAGTTCTCATGTTTTCAAACCTCTCTTTCATGCTTAGTTTGCTTGAGGACAAGCAAAAGGCTAAGTCTGGGGGAGTTGATATATCCATATTTTACATGTTTTTACTCTGGTTTTTAATATCTTTTATAACATAAATAATAAGGTTTTTGTGTCCAAGAGGTAGTTTTCTTGTATATTGTGGTTTTGAGGTACCAACAGGTCAAAATGGCAAAAAGGAGGCAAAATGGAGCAAAAGAACTTCAAACAATGATCCATACAAGTTTCCAAGTCAAGAGCTTCAATAAAACTCCAAAAGTCCAAATTCCGCATTCGGACAGCATCGAAGCATCCGAAAGATGACCGCGGCAAAGGGGCTTTCCGACGTCCAAATCATGCGATATTTATATGGAAAGATAGATAAATGAGTCATGCGTCGAGGCGAAGTAGCATAGGGCCATTTGGAGTAGGAATGCGGCCTAGGAGCTTTTTCTCCCAATACATGTCCGTCTGGCGAGTAAGTGAAGCCCATGGAGCTTGGATGAGCGAAATGGACCGGGACCACTTCGGGCCAAGCCTAAACTTCATCAGAACTCAAGCCCACATCCTTACACGCGATTTTGAGGCGGCGGCCGCGCCTCTCTCAAGACTTGGTGAGCAAGCTCAAAGGAGAAGAAGAAAAGGAAACTTTCCTCCTCTCGCCCACGCATTAACTCAGCCGACCTAGCCTCCTCTCGCCCACGCATTAACTCAGCCGACCTAGCCTCCTCTCACCTATATATACTTGCTTTTAGCCTCTTGTATCAATAATCCTACAATTCCTTGAATCTCTTAATAAATTTCGGAGCCACTTAGGTGGTCTCCTCTCTTCCCTTTTCTTTTCTTCCCATTGTAAATATTTACATGTTTCTTTAAGTTTTGCATACATCTATGAGTAGAGGTTTCTCTCCATGAAGGAGCCACGGTTTGATCTCTATCCCTCCGCCTCCTTTCAGTGGAATCATGAGACTCCTTCTATCTCTTAGATCTATTGTTGAATTATGGATCCTTCAATGAGGACATGACATGATTGCCTTCGCTATTCGGTTGTTAAATAAAGGGGAAACCTTGTGGTTCTCCATCTTTATTTAAACCTAATGCTTGTTGCTAGATATGATCAACTAGCGACTTGATCTAAGGTTGATATACTCTCCAAAAGCTTGTTATATCTCCGGATCTAATATTTGATGGGAAAATCGTTTTAGGCTATGAAAGTAGACCTAAGAAGTTTTGTGAACAATCATTACCTAACCGTAATGCATGTCTCACTCTACAATGACCATGCGAAAGCTGAGCCCATTGGTTTAAGAGACATAGGGGATTGGAGCCACGAAAGTGGGAAAATCCTTCATTAGTGTTTTGAGTTCATGAATCGGATTTAACAATCTTTTCAATCGATTTGGCACATGCCTTTGCGAATGTTTCCTTTCAACAATATTTATCTTTTGCTTTATGTTTTGCATTGTTAATATGTTTATGTTTTACAAAAACCAAAAAAACACAAAACCCCTTTTTCATATTGTCGATCTAGCTTAGTTTGCATCTCATGATCTTGAAGTGTACATTCCGCAATCCTCAGTGGTTCGACCCCTAAATACTACAATTGTCTGTTGTGCACTTGCAACTCACGGTTTGTTTTAGGGTTATTTATTACTTGCATATCCCACACACATCAGGCATGGACCTTGTCTCGACTTAACACAAGCCCAGCTTGCTTTTGGTGGTTTACTTGTCATGAACCGGGTCCAATCACGTCGCAAATCATCAAGGCCGGTTAACCGGAAAGTTTCCTTTTTCAACACTTCACAAACCTAGCGACTTCTACCCTATAAATACAAGCTTTTAGCCTCGACCTAGGGGAGAGCGAGTGCGCCGTCAGAGGAGAAGAGAGAGAGGTGTCCCAGAAGCAGAGAGAAGAGGTTTTTCTCTCAAGATCCAAGACGCACGCACGCTTGCACTTAACAACCTTGGCGATTGTTCTTCATCTTTGCTTTTGTATTGAATCCGAGAGAGTATTGAGGAGAAATCGACTTTGTTCTTCATTCATAGAGAAGCTTCCTTCATTCTTTACCTCTTTTTAATACTTATCATGCTTTCAATCATCATGTCTTGTGTTGTTTGCGCCATGATTGAGTAGTTTCCTTGCTAGGTTAAGGGCTAAGCCGATGGGTTCATGAAATTGTTAGTTTTAATCTTTTAGGTTGGGATAATTTGTTCGGTTTCATCACCTCTACTTGAGCATAATGCCGCTTGCTTTTCTGATCAACTAGCATCGGATCTTGGGTTAATATACTCTCCAAAAGCTTGTTATATTGCCGGACTTAGTATTTGGTGAGCAATGAATCACACCCATCGAAAGTTGAGTTGTGAGTCATTGTGAACAATCATAACTTGAACACCCTTAATGCATGTTTTCAACTTATAATAACCATAGAAATTTGAGTCTATTAGGTTGATTTAACATAGTAGTTTGATCCACGAAAGTGGGATAACTATATCTTTGTGTTATGAGTACATGAACGGTTTTTACTACATCCCTTCCATTTGATTATCTTGTTAATGATTCATGATACCTTGAGGTTTGCCTAATGCCTAGTATCTCCACTTATTGATTTCCATTCCCTTTTACTCGTTTGACACTTTCATTTCAGTTACAATCCAAACAAAGCCTTATTTTGTTTTAGCTTGATTCAACCTCCATACAATTTGTAGTACAATCGATAGGTCCTTGTGGATTCGATCCCATCTATACTTACCTCGTTGCTGTGCACTTGCAGGTAGTTCTAGTGGGTAAAACTTGAAGCAATCCCACGCTCACATCAAGTTTTTGGCGCCGTTGCCGGGGACCTTCTTGTCTACAAGTTTGGATTAGGATCTAGACTAAAACTCTTTTCTGTTTTTGCTTTGTTATTTCACTTTTTTCTTTTAGTTTGTTTTTGAACTTTTGTAGGTGCAGCCTTAAGCTGGGCTATGGATCACGTAGAACGTGACCAGGAGCCACGGGTTGGTGTTTTTCTTGGAGCAAACCGTACTGATGGGCAGCCCTTAGATGGAGTTCAAAACCGTTTGTCGATAAACGATGATGAACCGGAGCTTAACAATTGCGGGTTAGTACATGGGGCGAACCAAGACGACCACCAGCTAGGGCCGAATCAGGAGACCATTGGGGACAATGACTCGAGACCAGAGCTTCTACAAAGCCGTAGCCCCATCCAGACACAAGAGGGCCAACGATATGAGATTAAGCCGCGGGTTATCGCATTGGTGAAGCAAAGTCAATACCATGGACTTCTTGAGGAGGATCCTTTGGATCATGTTGATTCTTTTGAGGAATTGTGCAGCACTACAAGCGCCAATGGAGTTCCAGGAGACTAGTTAAGGTGCCGGCTCTTTGTTTTCACTTTGGCGGGCAAAGCACTTAAATGGCTAAAATCTTTGCCGTCTCGCTCAATCACTACGTGGATAGAGTTCAAGAAGGCTTTTCTTGGGCAATTCTACACCAAACAGAGGGCAATCTTGATGAGGAGCAAGATCTCAGGCTTCCAGCAAGGTCCTATAGAGCCATACCATGAGGCCTTAGAGCGTTTCAAAGAATACATAAGAGATTGCCCACAACACGGCTTCTCGGATGTCAATCTATGGAACACATTCTATGACGGGATTAGGAGAGAGTACAAGCTATGCCTTGACATAGCTAGCAATGGGGACTTCATGAGCAAGTCCATTGAGGAGGCAAAGACATTAATAGACAACCTGGCGGCTAGTGATAGCAAGAACCAACCAAGTTATGAGGAAACCATTAAGGCGATAAATACAAGACCGGAGCAAACCGAATTCAAGGAGATCAAATCCATGATCTCTAAGCTTTTGGAGGGACAACCGAGGCTATGTCAAGTCCTTGAAGATAATCAAGCCTCAGATGAGGAGATAGGTCATGAGAGCTTTGGCGATCATCAAAGAGACGTGAACTACATTAGCAAACATGAGCTCGGAAATAGAAGTCTCGGACCGTTTCTCAAGCCGCAAAACCGTTACTATGCTCACGATAACACGCTAAACCGCTCCCATATACGGGCTGGTCAGCAAGCTAATCATGTTACTCGAACATCTACACCTGCGCTAAGACACCAATCGGTGTATAAATAAGATCAAGAAGGCGAACTCAAGTCTTTGGTCTATGAGTTCATCCATGAGCAAAGGCAAGCCAATAAGGGGATTCATGAGAAGATGCACCACATATACTATGACCTAAATAGTAAGTTTGATTCTTTTGAATCCCACGTGAAGCGACTTGATCTTCAAATAGCTCACATAGCCGGCTCAATCAAGAAACCGTTGGGAGTCCTTCCCGGCCAACCCGAAGTAAACCCCAAAAAGGAGCACATCGCCGCCATCACTCTTAGGAGTGGGACGCAACTAAATGAAGTACAAATGCCGGAGGAAGCTGAGAAAGAGTCGACCCAGCACACGATCGTAATAGAAGAGAATGAACTGGAGGATAACAATGCGGCAAATGGAGAGTTAGAAGAGGAAATCATCCCACCGTTGATATCTCGAGTGTACAAGCCAAAAGCACCTTTCCCTAGGGCTGTGAAGAAGCCTAAGAAGGAGAAGGAGCAAGCAAAGCTAAAAGATCTTGTGAGCCAGCTAAGTGTTAGGCTACCGTTTGTTGACGCTTGCATGATCATACCATCTTTGAAAAAGTACATGAAGAGTATCTTGACGAGCAACCTAAGCTTGGAAGAAGGTGTGATGTTGATAACTCAAGAATGCAGTGATGTGCTACAAAACCAAACACCGGAGAAGCTTGATGATCCGGGCAGCTTTGTGCTATCTTGTCAAATCGGAAGTACAATTTTCAAGCGATGCCTTTGTGACTTGGGCTCTAGTGTGAACTTAATGCCTTACACGGTGGCCAGACGTCTTGGGATCACTAACTTCAGACCAACAAAGATTCAATTGGTCTTTGCGGATCGATGGGTTAGTGATGTGTGTGGGATATGCAAGTAATAAATAACCCTAAAACAAACCGTGAGTAGCAAGTGCACAACAGACAATTGTAGTATTTAGGTGTCGAACCACTGAGGATTGCGGAATGTACACTTCAAGATCATGAGATGCAAACTAAGCTAGATCGACAATATGAAAAAGGGGTTTTGTATTTTTTGGTTTTTGTAAAACATAAAGATATTAACAATGCAAAACATAAAGCAAAAGATAAATATTGTTGAATGGAAACATTCGCAAAGGCATGTGCCAAATCGATTGAAAAGATTGTTAAATCCGATTCATGAACTCAAAACACTAATGAAGGATTTTCAAACTTTCGTGGCTCCAATCCCCTATGTCTCTTAAACCAATGGGCTCAGCTTTCGCATGGTCATTGTAGAGTGAGACATGCATTACGGTTAGGTAATGATTATTCACAAAACTCCTTAGGTCTACTTTCATAGCCTAAAACGATTTGCCCATCAAATATTAGATCCGGAGATATAACAAGCTTTTGGAGAGTATATCAATTTTAGATCAAGTCGCTAGTTGATCATCTCTAGCAACAAGCATTAGGTTTAAATAAAGATGGAGAACCACAAGGTTTCCCCTTTATTTAACAACCGAATAGCGAAGGCAATTATATCATGTCCTCATTGAAGGATCCATAATTCAACAATAGATCTAAGAGATAGAGGGAGTCTCATGATTCCACTGAAAAGCGGCGGAGTGATAGAGATCAAACCGTGGCTCCTTCATGGAGAGAAACCTCTACTCATAGATGTATGCAAAACTTAAAGAAACATGTAAATATTTACAATGGGAAGAAAAGAAAAGGGAAGAGAGGAGACCACCTAAGTGGCTCCGAAATTTATTAAGAGATTCAAGGAATTGTAGGATGATTGATACAAGAGGCTAAAAGCAAGTATATATAGGTGAGGGGAGGCTAGGTCGGCTGAGTTAAGGCGCAAAAGAGAAGAGGAAACTTTCCATTTCTTCTCCTCGCTTGAACTTGCTCACCAAGTCTTGAGGGAGGCGCGGCTGCCACATTCTGATCGCGTGAAATGGTGTGGTCTTGAGTCTTGATGAAGTCCAGGCTTGGCCCGCTGTGACCCCGGTCCATTTCGCTGATCCAAGCTCCATGGGCTTCGCTTACTCGCCAGACGGACATGTCTTGGGAGAAAAGGCGCCTAGGCCGCATTCCTACTCCAAATGGCCCAATTCCACTTCTACGCGACGCATGACTCATTTATCTATCTTTCCATATAAATATATCATGATTTGGACGTCGGAAAGCCCCTTTGCCGCGGTCATC
Organism: Erythrophleum ivorense; assembly: GCA_026724425.1. Taxonomy (NCBI): domain Eukaryota; kingdom Viridiplantae; phylum Streptophyta; class Magnoliopsida; order Fabales; family Fabaceae; genus Erythrophleum; species Erythrophleum ivorense. The sequence goes on along the minus strand of JAIUCV010000066.1, from coordinate 6,340,229 downwards.
TTTCGGATGCTTCGATTCTGTCCGAATGCGGAATTTGGACTTTTGGAGTTTATTTGAAGCTCTTGACTTGGAAACTTGTATGGATCATTGTTTGAAGTTATTTTGATCCATTTTGCCTCCTTTTTGCCATTTTGACCTGTTGGTACCTCAAAACCACAATATAAAAGAAAACTACCTCTTGACACAAAAACCTTATTATTTATGTTATAAAAGATAGTAAAAACCATAGTAAAAACATGTAAAATATGGATATATCAACTCCCCCAGACTTATCTTTTTCTTTTTCCCAAGAAAACTAAGCATGGAAAAGAGGTTTAAAAACATGAGAACTCTTAAATCTTTTTGGAAATCCATGTTGACATTTATCTTAGTGATCCACATAAAACAGCAATGGCATTTAGAATTAAGAACAAGAAAGTACATACCATGAGTTTTGCAATCATCCCAAAGCAATCCACTTCTCTTTAGGCCATCCAAATTCTCCACCTTTGACTCCTTTAGTTTCTAAAGGTGTGGTCTCAACTAGGGAATATCGATCAAAGGGGTTATAGACTCTTACCCATCCTCTTTTTATAAAACACATGTCTTGGCTCTTGTTTCACCTCTCTCTCTTCTCACTTCTTAAGTCTATTCATCCCTTTTTTAGGGTAGCAAGGTATTTTTTTATTCGACTTCTTCTCCTCTTCGTGGAGGTTTTTGATGGATCTTCCATAGACGCGAGTATTGATGGTTGTAGCCACCTAATCCCCGGTTACTTGGATCAAAAGGTCTTCCATAGACGCGAGTATTGATGGTGGTCGCCACCTAATCCCCGGTTACTTGGACCTTGGTGCTTTTTCTTAATTTTGAAGGGGAGAGAGAGGGGAAACCGAGCTCACACAGACTTTCACTTGTAGGTGAGGATGAGGAGTCATGCCCTTTGTAATGCCAAGCCCCTAGCCGAGAAGGTTAAGATCATTAAGGTGCGGAGTCAAGGATGGATCCTTCTTATGCCCTTAGAGATGTGGATGTTTCTGGTAGATCAATCCACTCATGGTGCACATATGATGAAGTGTACTGCAAATAACTGATCAATGGTCACTTAAACATAGGCACAACAATGGTTAGGTCCAAGATAAGGTCATAATTCTCGACAAAAATTTTGACTCAATAAAAACGATTCAATAAAATGAAAACAATGCAAAAAAAAAAAAATGCCAAAATGAACAAACTTATTAGTATATCCCCCCAGACTTAACTTGTACCGTCCCGGTGTAAGAAAAATCAGATTAAGAGAGGCAAAATGTGAAATAAAATGGAAAAGGGAAAGTTTAGGATGATGTTACCAAGTGTTGACCAGGTGTGATGAAGATCAGGGTCAGATAACGGATTGGGGCTCTCTATAGGCATGATTGGTCGGTAAATTTTGAATTTCCAGGTCTGATTCTCGCCGGTTTGCATTTTGGTCGAGTATGGCTCATTTGGTCGACCTGAAATGAGTGCTATGAACCACAGAACAAACCGTTAAGAATTTCATTTACCATATTGAAATTTTACCGTCCAAGTTGATGTTTTAGAGCTCCTCGTGAAGTTTGAGGTCAAACGAACGAACGGTTTATGAGATTCTTCATTTGGTGGTCCATTCGGTCGACCGGATGATAGTGCAATAGACCACAGCGCAAATGATGAAGAATTCTTCGACCTATCTTGAAATTCCATCGACCAACCTCATATTTGATGGACACTGGTGAAGTTTGGAGCCAAACGAACGAGCGGATTGAGAGTTCCTTAACAAAGTGGTCAATTCGGCTCCGGGAAGAGTTTGCTTGACTTCTTTGTGATTGGCTCGTTCGTTCCTTGATTTTCTTCTGGAATAATGATTTTTAAGCTCCAAGGATCCATCTCCAGCTGGTGGTGTCTCCATGCCGTGATTTTGGTTTTGCCGGCCTTTGGGTGCACCGCTATCGACCGGATGAGGCATCTTTGCATATCTCCTGATCCGTCAACATTCCTCCGTCCTATCTTTTGGATTTGCCGACCAAAATGGTGTTGTTTAGCCGCCTGTGAAGTTTGGTGGACATCGGTCACGTGGTTTGGGAGATGGTTGATGTTTGTCCTCCTTTGCACCCGTTTGGCCGAGAGAATCTCGCCGGATGGGATATCTTGAAATCTACTCGACCGTTTTGTGATTTTCTTTGACCGAAGTGATTCTTGTATCCTCCATTATCATTTCCAGGTCGTGCCCACCTTGTTTCTTGTGCCTTGTTGTGATCCTCCATTGAAACCGCCTTTAAACCGCCATATGGATTGTAGTTTTGGTCGGTTACAGCATCTCTCCTTTGTGTCCTTCCTGTCAAAGATTGAGGTCCTTGCAAAATACTTGAAACCACTGTTAAGTCCGGGCTTAGATTGAGATCTCCAAGTAACCAACTTGAAGTTCACAATCTAAGAGAATATGGTACAAACTATAAAAACATGTTGGGTCTTGGTTAGGGATCCCAAAGTTCTGAAATATTTTTATCATCAGTGAAATAAATGTATAATTCAGTTTGACAAGTCAAGATTCATTCTCATTCATTAACCATCAATATTAAGCAATTTAAACCATTAAATGTAACTATTGAAGTTCAAGGTTCAAATGCTTATCAAGTGAGGATCAAAAATGGTTAATAATGAATGCATGAGGAGAATTTACTTACCTTGATTGTAGATTTCGTCTTCTACAAGGGTGGGAACAAAGGGTGGGTCTCTTTCTTGTTTTGGTCTCCTTTTGGTTCTTCATCCTAAAACCATTTTTTTTTTTTTTTTTTTTTGTATTTTTATGCAATTTTAAAAACTCCTGAAAAATAAAACTAAGTAGTTATGCATGCAATAATGATATGAAAATTTAAAATGAAAATAAAAACCATGTGGGTTGCCTCCTACAAAGCGCTTTGTTTTAAGTCATTTAGCTTGACTCCTTTTTTCTTTTTAGGTGCGGGGAAGATCAACTAAAGGGTTTAGGATCCCTTTAGTTTCTCCATTCTCTGGTTCATGGAACTCATGTGGTTGTTTGGGCTCTCCATAATGATCTCCCATGCCATCCTTGAAGACAAATGAACTCGGGAAAAGTTTTAAGGTGTACCCGAGTTTCTCCTTTGCATACGCTTAGAAACCGCTATGGACTCCATTGTTTCTTGTGGTTTTGAAACCATTGTAATCCTTCTTTTGACCACTTTATTTGTGCGTTCACAGCAAGTGGTCTTTACATCTTTCATGTCAAACATTGAAGCTCTTGCAAAAACACTAGAAATCACTTGTCAAAGCATTCTTAAATCGAGATCCTCAAGTAGTCAACTTGAAGTTCTTTATCTAAGATAAAATAGTATAAACTATAAAAAACATTGTGGACCTTGACTAGAGATCCCAAAGTTCTAGAAATAGTTTAATCTTAAGTGAAATCAATGTAGAAAATGAGTAAGACATAGAAATCAATATTCATTCATTCAAAGACCACCAATTTTAAGCAATTTAAACCACCAAATATAATCAATTAAGTGTATGGTTCAAATGCTTATAAAAGGGAAAGATAGTATTGATTGAATGATATAGAAGGAAGTACTTACCTTGGATGGCGGAATCAAGGTATTCATGTTTTGGTCATGCCTAAGCTTAGGCTTCAAGATCCGGGGCATGACCATAAAACCTTTGATGCTTTAGTGATGAATCTCCTAGCTCTTGATGAATACAGCCATGATCTCATCTTGTAGAGAGACTCCCAAAAGTCCTCATTAAGATCATACCTTAGAAACTCCAACTTTGATCCAAGATCTCGGTTAGATTGTCTTTGGCTTTCCATGGACTCTTCTAGCATAGCTTCGAGATTGGTACCTCTAGGCTCATTAGGGACGTAGTCATGGTATTGATGAGGGTCCAGGCGTGAGTAGTGATTCATCTTTAGGTACCTATCAAACACAAAAAAAAATTTAGAAAGCATGAAAATAAAAGATCTAGTCTTAGCTTTTATCAAGAAAACTCGAAGGTACAAAGCAATCCCCGGCAACGGCGCCAAAAACTTGATGTGTGTGGGATATGCAAGTAATAAATAACCCTAAAACAAACCGTGAGTTGCAAGTGCACAACAGACAATTGTAGTATTTAGGGGTCGAACCACTGAGGATTGCGGAATGTACACTTCAAGATCATGAGATGCAAACTAAGCTAGATCGACAATATGAAAAAGGGGTTCTGTGTTTTTTGGTTTTTGTAAAACATAAAGATATTAACAATGCAAAACATAAAGAAATAGATAAATATTGTTGAATGGAAACATTCGCAAAGGCATGTGCCAAATCGATTGAAAAGATTGTTAAATCCGATTTATGAACTCAAAACACTAATGAAGGATTTTCCCACTTTCGTGGCTCCAATCCCCTATGTCTCTTAAACCAATGGGCTCAGCTTTCGCATGGTCATTGTAGAGTGAGACATGCATTACGGTTAGGTAATGATTGTTCACAAAACTCCTTAGGTCTACTTTCATAGCCTAAAACGATTTGCCCATCAAATATTAGATCCGGAGATATAACAAGCTTTTGGAGAGTATATCAACCTTAGATCAAGTCGCTAGTTGATCATCTCTAGCAACAAGCATTAGGTTTAAATAAAGATGGAGAACCACAAGGTTTCCCCTTTATTTAACAACCGAATAGCGAAGGCAATTATATCATGTCCTCATTGAAGGATCCATAATTCAACAATAGATCTAAGAGATAGAGGGAGTCTCATGATTCCACTGAAAAGAGGCGGAGTGATAGAGATCAAACCGTGGCTTCTTCATGGAGAGAAACCTCTACTCATAGATGTATGCAAAACTTAAAGAAACATGTAAATATTGACAATGGGAAGAAAAGAAAAGGGAAGAGACGAGACCACCTAAGTGGCTCCGAAATTTATTAAGAGATTCAAGGAATTTTAGGATGATTGATACAAGAGGCTAAAAGCAAGTATATATAGGTGAGGGGAGGCTAGGTTGGCTGAGTTAAGGCGCAAAAGATAAGAGGAAACTTTCCATTTCTTCTCCTCGCTTGAACTTGCTCACCAAGTCTTGAGGGAGGCGTGGCTGCCACATTCTGATCGCGTGAAATGGTGTGGTCTTGAGTCTTGATGAAGTCCAGGCTTGGCCAGCTGTGATCCCGGTCCATTTCGCTCATCCAAGCTCCATGGGCTTCACTTACTCGCCAGACGGACATGTCTTGGGAGAAAACGCGCCAAGGCCGCATTCCTACTCCAAATGGCCCAATTACACTTCGCCGCGACGCATGACTCATTTATCTATCTTTCCATATAAAGATCTCATGATTTGGACGTCGGAAAGCCCATTTGCCGCGGTCATCTTTCGGATGCTTTGATTCTGTCCGAATGCGGAATTTGGACTTTTGGAATTTATTTGAAGATCTTGACTTGGAAACTTGTATGGATCATTGTTTGAAGTTCTTTTGCTCCATTTTGCCTCCTTTTTGCCATTTTGACCTGTTGGCACCTCAAAACCACAATATACAAGAAAACTACCTCTTGGACACAAAAACCTTATTATTTATGTTATAAAAGATAGTAAAAACCATAGTAAAAACATGTAAAATATGGATATATCAGTTAGAAGAACGGTTGGCATTGTAACCGATGTTCAAGTCATGATCGGTAAATGTTCCATACCGGCTGATTTTGTGGTGTTAGAGCTTGATCAAGAACCTAGGGACCCCCTAATCCCTGGACGCCCATTCCTAGCTACAGCCGGAGCCATAATAGATGTCAAAGGAGGAAAGATTGACTTGCATTTGGGCGATCTTGTAATGAAGTTTTAAGTGTACAAGTCACTCGGCAAACCCACAATCGATGGCCATTCATTCTTGGGACAATATGAGTGAAGTGTCTGAAGGAATATACCGAGAGCTCATAATGAATGACCCATTGGGAATGGCATTAACCAGGAGTGAAGGAGATGACTACTACTTGAACGAAGAAGCACACCGGCTGACCAAGATTCTTGATGGCGCGGCTACATATGACAAGCTGGTACCCCATATCGGGTTAGGAGAGGAAGAAGAGAGGCCGGGTCAGCCTAAGAGCCCCGCCAAAGAATCAAATGACCCTTGGAGTGAGTTGAGAGCACCCAAGGTTGTGCTAAAAGAGCTTCCAGTTGGACTAAGGTATGCGTTTCTTGGACCTAATAACACATATCCAGTCATTATCAATTCAAACCTAACCAATGTGGAAACAGCTCTATTACTTTGTGAGTTGAGAAAACACCGTAAAGCCCTTGGGTATACCCTTGAGGATATTACGGGCATATCCCCAAATCTTTGTATGCACAGAATACATCTCGAGGATGAATCTATGTCCTCCGTAGAGCATCAAAGGAGGCTGAACCCGAACTTAAAAGATGTTGTGAAGAAAGAGATAATGAAACTTATGGAAGCGGGAATCATATATCCGATCTCGGACAGTACATGGGTAAGTCCGGTGCATGTAGTACCTAAAAAGGGAGGTGTCACGGTGGTGAAGAACGAAAATGAGGAGCTAATACCCACAAGAACAGTCACCGGCCACCGAATGTGCATCGACTACCGCAAGCTCAATACCGCTACCCGGAAGGATCATTTCCCTCTCCCATTCATAGACCAAATGCTAGAAAGGCTTGCTAACCACCCATACTATTGCTTTCTATATGGTTATTCAGGTTTCCTTCAAATCCCGATCCATCTAGATGATCAAGAGAAGACAACATTTACGTGTCCTTATGGCACATTCGCTTACCGGCGGATGCCTTTTGGATTATGCAATGCCCCGGCCACATTCCAAAGATGCATGATGACCATCTTTACTGACTACATAGAGGACATAATGGAGGTATTCATGGATGACTTTTCAGTTTACGGCTCATCCTTTGATGCTTGTTTGTCAAATCTTAGCAAGGTTCTCAAGAGATGCGAGGAGAAACATCTTGTGCTCAACTGGGAGAAATGTCATTTCATGGTGAGAGATGGGATAGTCCTTGACCACCGGATATCAGAGAAAGGGATTGAAGTGGATAAAGAAAAGATAGAAGTCATGGTGAGCTTAGAACCACCAAAGAATGTCAAGGGAGTAAGGAGCTTCCTCGGACACGCCGGTTTCTATAGGAGATTCATTCAAGATTTCTCCAAGATCGCACGACCATTGACTCAACTCTTAAGCAAGGATGTCCCATTTGAATTCGACGGTGATTGCCTCACGGCTTTCAAGAAGATCAAGGCGGCGCTAATAAGCGCACCGGTTGTAAAATCACCGGATTGGGAACTCCCGTTTGAGATTATGTGCGATGCAAGTGACTATGCTGTTGGTGCCGTGCTAGGACAAAGAAAGGAGAAGAAACTTCATGTCATATACTATGCAAGCCGAACCCTGGATGAAGCACAATGCAACTACGCCACCACTGAGAAGGAGCTGCTCGCAATTGTCTTTGCGTTTGAGAAGTTCCGATCCTACCTTGTCGGGTCTAAAGTCATCGTTCACACCGACCATGCTGCCCTCAAATATCTTCTATCCAAGAAGGATGCAAAGCCACGTCTCATCCGGTGGATTCTCTTACTACAAGAGTTTGACTTAAAGATCGTCGACAGAAAAGGTGCGGAGAATAGTGTGGCGGATCATCTCTCCCGGATGAGGATAGAAGAGCAGCTCCCCATCAACGACTCATTGCCAGAAGAAACAGTCTATTCCGTCAGCGCCATACCAATAACAAGGGTCACCGACACACTACCACCAGTCCCGGACAAGAGAATCGCCTTCGGTAAGCCTTGGTATAGCCACATAGCCAATTACCTTGCAGCCGACATTGAACCTCCGCAATTCTATGGATACAAGAAGAAGAAATTCTTGAAAGACATAAGATTCTACTTCTGGGACGAGCCTTACCTTTACAAGAAATGCCAAGATGGGATGTTCAGAAAATGTGTCCCGGAGGAAGAAATCGCGGGAATACTTCATGGCTGTCATGGATCAGCTTATGCCGGCCATTTTGCCACATTCAAGACGGTTTCAAAGGTCTTACAGGCCGGTTTCAGGTGGCCAACAATGTTCAAAGATGCCCAGGTATTCATTTCAAAATGTGTTGCTTGTCAAAGGATGGGAAACATTAGCAAAAGGAATGAGATGCCCCAAAATTTTATCTTGGAAGTAGAAGTCTTTGACGTGTGGGGGATTGATTTCATGGGACCCTTTCCCACATCTTTTGGAGACCAATACATCCTTGTTGCTGTTGACTATGTGTCAAAATGGGTGGAAGCCATCGCCGCTCCAACAAATGATTCTAATGTTGTCATCAAGCTTTTCAAATCAGTCATCTTCCCGAGGTTTGGAGCACTACAGGAAAAAAGAGTATTAATGGCGCCCGAAAAACGCTATCTTATAATACGATAGCGTTTAGATAAACGCTCTATCATCGCCCGCGATAAAAAGTCTGTCACTTTAGATAGCGTTTTGTGTAAATGCTATAGTTTGTATTTTTAAGATAGCGTTTCTTGTATGCTATAGTTTAATATTCAATAGCATTTCGATTTTGTTATTAATGTTATAATTTATAATAATTTGGGTTTTAATTTTGAATTTTAGATTTTAGATTTTGAATCCTAAAAACTCATATTTTAATTCAAAAGAACAAATAATTAATAAATAAATAAATTAATAATAATAGTTTACAGGAAGTTTTTTTCTTTCATATCTAATAGTTTCTAATCTACTCTAGTTTCTAGACTAAACTCTATAAACAATCTCAGATCTCGAACACTTCAAGCTGGCTGAGCCACCTCAATCGCCAAGCCTCCTCCGTCTTCACCGAACAACCGTTTTGGCAGCTTCAGGGTGCAATATAACCTCCTAAACGCCAAATATGTGTTTGTAGGCAGTGGTAAGTACTTCCCATCCACCTGAAGAAAAACATTCATCATATCTGGTAAGAGAAGACAATTTCTTATCATAATTCACATTGATCAGATTTCAGAAGAATGAACAAACTCGTAAAAATCAGATGCATCGACTTGACATAGAAAACCAGAGCAAATTTGCCTGCGTGACCAATGTTGTTCCTTCAATTCCAAAGCTAATTTGGTCTCACTTGCAAGGGCAAGAGCGTTCGATGGAGCTATCTTTTCATTGTTATGGTCAGCCCGACGTGTAGGCTTAATCACGGTTTCTACACCTCCGAATGCAACTTCAATCTACACAAGTCATTAACAATGAATGGACACTGGAAGTAAGAAGTATGAACAATACGTGAATTGATCTCATTAACAATAACTCTAAAAATCCATTATTTCTACTGAACAGTGAACAATACATGAATTGATTCTCATCTCCCAGGTTCAATATCTCAGAAACTTGCTATCCAGTATCAAAATATAACAAAGAAAGAGGAGAAGAAAAATCAACAAAAACTAGGGAAAAGATCTTCCTTTACCTTATGACAGAATTGAATTCTTTTGCTGCGAGACAAGGGGAAAAAAAACAGAGAAGGAGACCCAGAGATCGATGAGTAGGAGCTAACCTGGGGGAACACGAGAGGAAGGTCGGAGTGAGCAAGGCAAGAGCCGGCTGCTTGGAAGGCCAACAGAGGCTTCAGAGCGAGCGCCGTTTTCCTTCCCTTCCACCGACGACGCAGTTGAGGCACGTGGGAAGAGGCGGTTCAGTAGAGAGACGGCGAGATGGCGAGCCTAAGCGACGGCGAGAAGGTAACCTCCGCACATTGGGAATTGCGAGGAAAGAGCTAAAACCAGAAGCTACAGCCGGATCTAGACAGCGGAAGTCCGGATCTAGAAACTGGGGTAGTATTGGTGAAGAGGATATGACGGAGGCGACGAGGAGGACTGAGGGGAAGACGAGATCTGAGGGAAGATCAGGAGGATCGGGGGAGAGAAGTCGAGAATGAGTTTTTTTTTTTTTTTTTTCTTAGCCGCTTCTTTTTCCACTAAGTATTTAGGGGGAATGAAATAATTTTTCTACCTACACTAAGCCTAGCGTTTCTAACTTTTTGCACGTGCTATCTAAGATAAAACTTTACTAAGCTTAGAATCCGATCAACAAAAGATAGCATTTGTATTTTGAAAACGCTATCTTAAACTAAGTTTTCTGTCAAAGATAGCATAAACGTAAAAACGCTATCTTTTTATGCTATCTTTACTCTATTTTCCTGTAGTGGAGTGCCGCGAGTTGTGATTAGTGATGGAGGCTCCCACTTCATAAACCGAGTATTTGCCAACCTATTGAGGAAATATGGATTTAGACACAAGGTTGCAAGCCCATATCACCCACAAACCAGCAGACAAGTGGAGATTTCAAACAGAGAACTAAAGAGCATACTACAAAAGACAACCGGGAAAACAAGGAAGGACTGGTCAGCTAAGTTAGATGACGCTCTTTGGGCTTACAGGACAGCCTTCAAGACACCACTGGGAACAACACCTTTCCATCTCGTTTACGGCGGCTTGGGCGGTCAAGGAGCTTAACTATAATCTCAAAACCGCAGCTGAGAGGCGCTTGATTCAACTGAATATTTTGGAGGAGATAAGACATTTGGCATATGAGAACACAAAGATCTACAAGGAGAGGACTAAAGCGTTTCATGACCGGAAGATAATGCCCAAGTCCTTTGCTCCAAATGACCAGGTTTTACTCTTTAATTCATGGCTTAAGCTCTTTGCCGGTAAACTCCGCTCAAGATGGTCCGTTCAAGATTAAAGAGGTGAAACCATATGGAGCAGTGGTTCTTTGGGACCCTAGTGGAGGAGACTTCACTGTCAACGGACAGAGGCTAAAGCCTTACCTAGCAAACGCGGACAAGGGAGAAGAAGAAGTCATCCCCTTAGCCGATGCACCTCAAGCCTAAGACAGACAAGAGTCAAGCTAGATGATTTTAAAACAAGCGCTTTGTGGGAGGCAACCCACACAGTATTTTTCTTTTTCCTCTTCAGTTTTCACAACATTGTTGCATGCATAACATTTTTTTAGGATGACGACCCAAGCAGAGACCACACAAGAACATGTCCCACCCATTCATCCCACCCATTCATCCCACCCTTCTCCAAACCAACACCAAGGGGAGGGCACGACCTGGGAATACTAAAGGAGGGAAAAAAAATGACATCGGTCAAAGAAAATCACAAAACGGTCGAGTAGATTTCAAGATATTCCTTCCGGCGTGATTCTCTCGGCCAAACGGGTAACAAGGAGGACCAACTTGACCTATCTCACAATCCGTGTGACCAAAGTCCACCAAACTTCACAGGCGGCCAGACAATACAATATTGGTCGGTAAATCCAAAATATAGGACAGAGGAATGTGAACGGATGAGGAGATAAGCACAGATGCCACATCCGGTCGATGGCGGGCAACCGAAGGCCGACAAAAACCGAAATCGCGGCATGGAGACACCACCAGCTGGAAATGGATACTTGAAGCCTCAATATCACTATTCCAGAGGCAAAATCCAGGAACGCACGAGCCAATCACAACGAAGTCAAGAAACCTCTTCCCGGAGCCGAATTGACCTCTTTGTGAAGGAACCCTCAATCCGCCCGTTCGTTTGGCGCCAAACTTCACCAGTGCCCATAAAATATGAGGTTGGTCGATGGAATTTCAAGATAGGTCAGAGAATTCTTCATCATTCGAGCTGTGGTCCATTGCACTATCATCCGGTCAACCGAATGGACCACCACATGACGAATCTCCCAAACCGCTCGTTCGTTTGACCTCAAACTTCACCAGGAGCTTTAGAACATCAACTGGGACGGTAAAATTTCAATATGGTACATGAAATTCTTAACGGTTTGTTCTGTGGTTCATAGCACTCATTTCGGGTCGACCAAATGAGCCATACTCGACCAAAATGCAAACCGAGGAGAATCAGGCCTGGAAATTCAAAATTCACCAACCAATCATGCCTACAGAGGAGCCCCAATCAGTTATCTGACCCTGATCTTCATCACAACTGGTCAACACTTGGTAACATCATCCTAACCTTTCCCTTTTCCATTTTATTCCATCTTCACCTCTCTTAATCTGATTTTTCTTACACTGGGACGGTGCAAGTTAAGTCTGGGGGGATTATACTAATAAGTTTGTTCATTTTGGCATTTCATTTTGCATCATTTTTCTTTTCATCGAGTCGTTTTTATTGAGTCAAAACTTTTGTCGAGAATTAACCATTGTTGTGCCTGTGTTTAAGTGACCATTGATCAGTATTTGGCAGTTTACTTCATCACATGTGCACCATGAGTGGATTGATCTACCAAAAATGTCCACATCTCCAAGGGCTTAAGAAGGATACATCTTTGACTCCGCACCTTAATGAACTTAACCTTCTCGGCTAGGGGCTTGGCTTTACAAAGGGCATAACTCCTCATCCTCACTACCAAGTGAAAAGTCTGTGTGAGTTCGCTTTCCCTCTCTCTCCCCTTCAAATTTAAGAAAAAGCACCAAGGTCCAAGTAACCGGGGATTAGGTGGCAACCACCATCAATACTCGCGTCTATGGAAAACCTTTTGATCCAAGTAACCGGGGATTAAGGGGCTACAACCATCAATACTCGCATCTATGGAAGATCCATCAAAAACCTCCACAAAGAGGAGAAGAAGTCGAATAAAAAAAAATACCTTGCTACCCTAAAAAAGGGATGAATCGACTTAGGAAGTGAGAAGAGAGAGAGGTGAAACAATAGCCAAGACATGTGTTTTATAAAAAAAGGATGGGTAAGAGTCTATAACCCCTTTGATCGATATTCCCTAGTTGAGACCACACCTTTAGAAACTAAAGGAGTCAAAGGTGGAGAATTTGGATGGCCTAAAGAGAAGTGGATTGCTTTGGGATGATTGCAAAACTCATGGTATGTACTTTCTTGTTCTTAATCCTAAATGCCGTTGCTGTTTTATGTGGATCACTAAAATAAAGGTCAATACGGATTTCCAAAAGGATTTACGAGTTCTCATGTTTTCAAACCTCTTTTCCATGCTTAGTTTGCTTGAGGACAAGCAAAAGATAAGTCTGGGGGAGTTGATATATCCATATTTTGCGTAATTTTACTTAGTGTTTATTTATGTTTTCAAGTGTTTTCAATAAGGTTTTATGCCTTTAGAGGTAGTTTTCTTGTATTTGTTGGTTTTGGAGTCTTAACAGGTTAAAACATCAAAAAGGATTCAAAAAGGAGCAAAAGAGCCTCAAACCATGATCCATGCAAGTTCCCAAGTCAAGAGCATCAATATAACTCCATTTGTCCGATTCTCGCATTTGGACAGAACCGGAGCATCCGAAAGATGACCGCGACAAGAGGTCTTCCCGACGTCCAAAAATCATGATCTTGGTCTTGCTGGATAGATATTTGAGTCATGCATCACGGAGAAGTGGATTAAAGCCATTTTGATCAACCATCACGTAGAAAAGCTTTTTCTCCCAAGACGTATCCGCCAGGCGAGCAAACGAAGCCCATGGAGACTTGGCGCCACAAACAGCCCGGGATTCCGCGGCATGGACCTTGTCTCGACTTAACACAAGCCCAGCTTGCTTTTGGTAGTTTACTTGTCATGAACCGGGTCCAATCACGTCGCAAATCATCAAGGCCGGTTAACCGGAAAGTTTCCTTTTTCAACACTTCACAAACCTAGCGACTTCTACCCTATAAATACAAGCTTTCAGCCTCGACCTAGGGGAGAGCGAGTGCGCCGTCAGAGGAGTAGAGAGAGAGGTGTCCCAGAAGCAGAGAGAAGAGGTTTTTCTCTCAAGATCCAAGACGCACGCACGCTTGCACTTAACAACCTTGGCGATTGTTCTTCATCTTTGCTTTTGTATTGAATCCGAGAGAGTATTGAGGAGAAATCGACTTTGTTCTTCATTCATAGAGAAGCTTCCTTCATTCTTTACCTCTTTTTAATACTTATCATGCTTTCAATCATCATGTCTTGTGTTGTTTGCGCCATGATTGAGTAGTTTCCTTGCTAGGTTAAGGGCTAAGCCGATGGGTTCATGAAATTGTTAGTTTTAATCTTTTAGGTTGGGATAATTTGTTCGGTTTCATCACCTCTACTTGAGCATAATGCCGCTTGCTTTTCTGATCAACTAGCATCGGATCTTGGGTTAATATACTCTCCAAAAGCTTGCTATATTGACGGACTTAGTATTTGGTGAGCAGTGAATCACACCCATCGAAAGTTGAGTTGTGAGTCATTGTGAACAATCATAACTTGAACACCCTTAATGCATGTTTTCAACTTATAATAACCATCGAAAGTTGAGTCTATTAGGTTGATTTAACATAGTAGTTTGATCCACGAAAGTGGGATAACTATATCTTTGTGTTATGAGTTCGTGAACGGTTTTTACTACATCCCTTCCATTTGATTATCTTGTTAATGATTCATGATACCTTGAGGTTTGCCTAATGCCTAGTATCTCCACTTATTGATTTCCATTCCCTTTTACTCGTTTGACACTTTCATTTCAGTTACAATCCAAACAAAGCCTTATTTTGTTTTAGCTTGATTCAACCTCCATACAATTTGTAGTACAATCGATAGGTCCTTGTGGATTCGATCCCATCTATACTTACCTCGTTGCTGTGCACTTGCAGGTAGTTCTAGTGGGTAAAAATTGAAGCAATCCCACGCTCACATCAGCCACCACGGCCAACTGCTCTGCCCCCACGGGCTCTACCGCGCCCTCTCGCACCAGGACCTCTAGCACCTGCGTCCATCTTGCTGCACTACCAAAGCACAGATGATGGGCAACTAGACTAACACAAAACAAAACCAGAAACACACTTACCGCGGAATCTCTCGAAGGCCGAAGGGGATGATACTAGACTACTAAACTGACTAACCACAATAATCAATTTAAACACATAGTCTCATATCAACCCAATTTAACAGTCCTAAAAACGTCTAGGCTCTGATACCAAAATGAAACAACCAAGCTTTTTTTTGTTTGTTTTTATAATTAAACAATACTCATTCGAAGTCTTTAAATAAATATCAATTAATCAATTCAGTTCAACGACAATTAACTCAATATCAATAACCAAATAAATAACCAATTCAATAGATAATTCCAGAAATATGAATAAACTCTAGCAACCTAAACACCAGGTTCGCTACCAACTTAAACAATGAAACAATAAAACAATATTCCTATCATCCCCCTCTCCAGCCTCGATCATGCGGTCACCCACTTATGTTACCTGCATCACAATACGACAGAGATTCATGAGTATTATCACAAATACTCAGTGACACGGTCATCCCGTCTACAGGCCAATTACGCCAACCACTAGACAATACAACAATTACCATCAACAATATACATCAACATAAACAGCAATAGTAAACAATAATAACAATACTCGCAGAACAGCACTAATGTCGACCGACACCCAACCGTGTCGCTCGACACGCCCTGCTAGGTGTCAATCGACACACAAAATGTGTCGCTCGACACTAACATCCTTTGTGTTGACCGACACCCGCAAGGTGTCGCTCAAAACCAACAGCAACAAAACAATACCGAAAACACAGCAATAATAAGATTCAACCCCCATAAGTGATTCAAATCACAATAAACGAAGAACAGCTCAAGAACAACTCGAAAACTCAACGATAAACTCAAACCCAAGGAATCTCAAGTGATTTACGGACCTACAGTCACACACTCACCTTAGAACGGATTAGCAACGAAGGCAAAGATGGAAACAACGAAGGACAGCCACAAAGCACTCCAAAACCTCCAGAAATCACCTCCAAGACTCCAAAATCGCCTCTAGAACTCTCTACCTCGAAAACTGTGCCAAAACGCGGCTGCACAGTGTTTTATCGCGAGAATAGGGTTTCCTTCGCCTAAACCGGACAAAACCAGCCAACTTGAATCGAACCGGTCGATTTCCCAATAGCCGGTGTCGAGCGACACATTCCCATGTGTCGGTCGACACCACTCGACCAAACCAGCAAAACCGAACAACAATCGATTTAAACCGGAAATCGATTCCCAAACCGGTGTCGATCGACACCCTCCTGGTGTCGCTCGACACCAACTAACCAGAAGTCGTTTTACACATTTTTCTACATAATACTTGAACCTTTAGACCAACTGCACAACAATCAAACAAGAACATGTACAGTCAACCCGAGATTCACACCGTATAAAGAAAATGCAAACACACCCGGTCACTTGGTGTCGTCCGACACCACTTCCAAAACAACACTTTGGTTTACGGATGTTACAAATATGTACATTAAATACACATTTACTAGAAAACCTGTAAATCTTGTATAAAATGGAACTTCCAAAATATTTATTTGTTTTGATTTTTTTTAAAATCATTTACCTATATTAATATATACATCAAATACACATTTACTCATACTAAAATTTATTTGATTAGAAAATTAAACAATATTGGGATTAAATGTGAGTACATGTTCCTCCTCACCAAACCAATCCTTATGTATTCATATAATTTGTTTTGTCTACTAAAAAATATATTTTTGTTCAATTAAAACACTTAATATTTTATGTAACATTAATTAGAAAAAACTATATATGTACTTTAACAAAAACTAATTATTAAAATCATATCAAAATTTGAAAACAAATTTCAATATTTTACTCAACATTATTAGAAAAAAACATATATGTACTTTAACAGAAAATAAATTTTAAAAAACCATATCAATTTTTTAAAAACAATTTTAACTATAAAATCAACAATAAAACATCTAAATCATGTATAAAATGTAACTATCAAAATATTTATTTGTTTTGATTTTTTCTTAAATCACTTACCTACATTAATATGTACATTAACTACACATTTACTCATACTAAATTTTATTTTAGAAAATAAAAAAATATTGAGATTAAATGTAAACTAAACTCAGCTCAATATTTAATGTCTAATAACTCTTCATAATTTAAAAGAAAAGAGAAATTAATATACAACGAGCAGGAGCTCATAGGAAAATAATACAACAATAATTCAAATAATACACACCTTCAAAACCACCAAATGGACAATATACTATTTTCATTATATTATAAGAGTCCATTTACACCACCATACGGAAACCAACTCCAACTAGACGATCTTTTTTACCACCGATCAAATAAGACAACCAATTAATTCAAACTTGAAATATTCTCTTAGACAACTATATTATCATCGTGAGACGACACCGCATGATGTCTAGAAGTTTTTTCAAAATTGTGGATCTCAACCCAAATTCATTAAGAAAATTAGATGTCAACCGAGTAATCAAAGACCTATAAACAATGCAAAAAAAAGCTATGAAAGAAAAACAAGAAATAGTCACAACCTTCAATACAATAAATTTACACAATTGTTTCTAACAACAGTTGTTAAGTGTTTCAAATTATCCTCCAGATTTCGTAAAACTTCATTACAAAATAACATTTCTAATTTTCAATGATATATAATTAGCATATAATATTTAAATCAATCATATCAAATAGAAAAATTGTTAAAAAAAATATATGGTCAAACAAAACAAAAAACCCACCACGTAGTAAATTTAAATGCATAATTTTGACCAGCATAAAATACTAATAATAAGAAATATTTTTTTCAAAATTTCATAAGAACAAGTTTCCGCGCAACGGACTTTCCCAAGTTAACTATATATTAAGCCATCCTAATAGACCAGCCTTGTGGTCTAAAAGTTGTAGATGATCAGTGGTCACCAGTTTGTCATGAACGCCAAAAACGCAAGCCAAACTAGTCTTCACTCTATTTATTACAAGAAGTGAAATGAAGAAGCACATGGACAATGATATTAATCAGAGGCTCAATATAAGAAGTATAACATGCAATGGAAATATTATATCTATTACCTTCAACAAGATTAAGAAGATTGACCATAACCCATAAGGAAATACATAAATTAGTTTATTTAGAAGAAACATGCATCAAATTTCTTGTAAACCAGTGGGAAGAAGAGGTAGTTGAGCTAGCAAACAAAAGCTATAATTAGACACTACTCTAAACCAGAATGCAACATTTCCACACAGCAAATGTCTTGTTTTTTTACAGAAACTAGCATTCCAGGATTGGATCTTAAGACAACCTTGGAGCAGAACTTAATAACAGTGCTTCAATTGGTCTCAGGTACAGATTCAATTGATCTTTGGCTTCACCTTGGAGCAGAACTGAAGAACACATCTTCTGTCTGGTTTCCAAAATCAGCTCCAACATGATCGATTCTCCTATCTTTACACAGTTAGCATTGTAAAACTCTTTCAAACTTCCTACAATCTCATTCTCTTACGTACTTCCTCAAACCACAGATTTGTAGACCACTTCACGCCATGTTTATCCAACAGACTCATCTTCTTTTGCCTCTTTTTTTTTGTTTGGCCATTCACCTTTGTGAAAGGTAGTGGAAGAATCTACAACAAAGATTTAGACAAAAGATTCAATATCGATAAGAATGTAAAAAGACAATGGCTTGGTGACGAAACTAACCAATTTAATCTGAGTCTGACGTTGTGAATGCTCATAAAATATTCACGTGAGGTCTTCTCATGTGGGAATATTAAAAGTGAAACTGATTCTCTCTACTTACAGATCCATATTTCATTGTATAAGCACATTTCTTGAAGATCATATGTAATGAGAAGAGTTGAGAGAAACTTAACACACCTTATAGAGATTGTTCTGGTTGTCTAAGCGAGTTCCATATTGTGTCTCACAACAACTTGGTCATGCATGTGAGTTGTTATGGTTACAACAGCTACTGTCTTTTGATGTTAATCAAAGTTTTTTTTTTTTTTTATCTTCATTTCACTTTCCTTCAAGATGTCCCCAAGAATTTTTGTTGGGAATTTTATTTTCTCTGTTTTATCCTTTTGACTAATATTTTTTTTAGAAATTCCATGACATGCCAATCTAAGCTAGCTGTTAGGTCCCTTATTTAAGGAGAAACAAATGTTGATCAAAAGACAGAAAGAACAAGAACACTTTGGTTCTTATAAACAAAACAAGTTATTTCAATTTTTTCATGTCCCTTCCATTAACGAGATGATGTCTTAGATATACAATAAGGAAATAAACCAACTCTTCACTATCACATGTAGTGGGATCACAATCCCTTTAACTTAGGAATAACCGTAGAAGCACACTTTGTCGATGGTTCTTCTTTCACCGGTTTACACGGTTTATACCGGTTATGTTCTCATCACAACACAGTAGATAAACTATGATTTTCAAAGAATCTAATTCACTTCTTTTCATCACTTTGAAAAATCAATCTCTACCCTCTCCGATCACATAAACTGTTTGGTTTCCATTCTTAAAAGCTATATTCTGATTATAGAAATTGGGGCAGGTTAAAGAATGAGATTGCTCATTTTTAGAAGGATTCTCCCTGTCATTCATTTAAATTGGTATAACCTATTAGTGAAATATGAGAGAAGCTAGAAAGACTTACCTAGCCATCAAGATAATAAAAAGACTCCTGTAAGAAAAATATCAATCAGCTTTTTTTTTTTTTTTGTGCACATCAAATATCAATCAGCTAGAGTATTGCTTTCTTGAGGAAGTTTACATGCAGAGACTCTCCAGGGGCTAACGAGTCAAAAGGAATTGTAGTTGTAACTCTTTGTTTGTAGATATGGCATAGCGTCAATATCGTCTTCATCAAGTGCCAGTAGCTAGATTTGTATACTGCACAACAAGACGCACAATAAACAATATACATAAACACAACTGTTATACAAAATATTGTTACACAACATTGATCTATTGTCTGCATATAACACAAGCATTCATTAACAATATATTCTGCAAGCTTCCTAAGTATGTTTAAATAGAGACAAACAACAGATTATAAAAGACGATATGATAGTATATAGGACTCAGATTTAGCCTTTTAAGTGGCTTGCAAAGTTTGTTGAGAATAGCATAAACGCTTCAATGTCTGTATGTTCTTATGGCTTTAAAGAACCTCCCTCTGATTGAGATCAAATCTTTTGTGGCTTCACTTGTTGTCAACCGGTTCGTTGGAGATTCTTCACAACACCTAAGTCCTATCTGAAAAATAAGCGTCAAGCACTCAGCAACAGGGAAACCGACTCTAAGACCTGTGTGAAGAATCGATTTGTCTACAATGTCCAACACTCGCTCTGGTAATGCCGACTTGGTGTAGCTGTTTAGTGTAAAATCTCCTCCAAATAACTCATTGGTTGGTCTTTTTCCAGTGAACATTTCCAAAATGAGAACCCCAAAGCTATACACATCACCATGTATTGATGGTTGCCCTCCCATTCCATATTCTACACCATAATTCACAGAAAGAACGAAAACAAGATTGTAATAAAAGAAAGAATCTACTAGTTTTCTTCATAGAACATTGCATATGTGTGATAGTTTTACCTGGTGCAGCATAGCCAATGGTTCCTCTGACACCTCCTGAGCTTAGTTGGTTGAGGAAGGACTCTTTGTCGAATTTGAGGAGAAGTCGAGCCAAACCAAAATCGCTAACATGGGCAGTTAGGTCATCAGCTAAGAGGACGTTGCTTGGCTTAAGATCGCAATGAGCTATAGGATCATGACAATGAACATGCAGATAGTCTAGTACAGAAGCAACATCTATTGCAATGTTGAGTCTTTCAAAAAGAGTTAAAGTTCTTGAAGGCCTATGAGTCTCTTCGGCATCCTCCGGGTGCAGCCATACATCCAAGCTTCCATTAGGCATGAACTCGTAGATGAGAGCTCTGAATTCATTCCCTTGGAAATCAATACTCGAACAAGCCGTCAATAGCTTTACAAGATTACGATGCCTTATATCCTTCAAAGATTCACATTCTGCCATAAAACTCTTCATGGCTCCATGTCTCTGCATGTTTAGAAATTTCACTGCAACAACCTTATTCTTTTCTGGTAGTAATGCTTTAAACACAGTACCAAAACTGCCCGTTCCAATAAAATTGCTCGAAGAGAAGCCATCTGTTGCATTTCGAAGATCTTCATAACTTACCCTCTCATGTAAGACCTCTAAAGTAGAAGGGGTTTGAGAATTGGTCTGCTGGTTCTTTTTTCTGTTTCTCAGCCAACGTAGAGAAACTAAAGCTAAGACAAACAGTAAAATCAAGGCAATGCCTACGCTTACTCCGATCACCTCCTTTTTAAAACGATATGAATGCTTTGTTGTACCCACTGGTTGAGGTTGATGTCGAGTGAGGCATGGCTTTAGTTGCAGTTTCTTGATGCCTCCACATAACTTTGTGTTACCAAATACTGAAACAATAGAGGCATTCTGAAACTTTCCTTTTGTTGGCACCTCTCCCTCAAGATTGTTAACAGACAGATTGACATATCGCAACTTAAATAAATTTGCAAGATATCCCGGAATACTTCCGAAAAGACTATTGCTCGATAAATCAACTTCTTTAAGATCCACCAACCCACTCAAGTCTGGAATGGTTCCATCAAACAAGTTTCCTTGCAGATAAAGCTGTTCCATCGAGAGACATTTTCCCAATGCTTGTGGGAGTTGTCCTGACAATTTGTTATGTGCAACAGATAGTGTAACAAGAGATTTCCCAACATCTTTTGGTAGAGAGCCGGTAAAGGAATTACCTGACATATTTAGGTAAAAAAGGGATGACATTTGCATAATCTCCACCGGTATAGCCCCTTTCAACTTATTAGAACCAACATCTAATTGTAACAAATTGCTACAATTGCTAAGCCTCGGAGGAACGGTTCCTTCAAAAATATTGTCTGCCAAATATAGTATCACCAACCGAGTAACGTTTCCTATAGCAGATGGTATCTCTCCACACATTCTGTTTGATTTGACACTTATTGCCCCTAATTCTGAAAGCTTCCCAAGAGAGGTTGGGAGTGTTCCTGTTAACTGATTATGTTGTAAAGCAAGTATTTGTAGGCTCATGAGATGATTCCCAATCTCATGAGGAATGCTTCCAGAGATGAAATTTCTTGAAAGGCCTAAAGAGATGAGGTTTCTGGACAGATTGGCAACATATGTAGGCAAGTCACCTCCAAGTCTATTTTCACCAACACTTAATGTTTGTAAGTGGGTGCAGTTTGATAAAGCACTAAGAAATTCAAGATCGCCAAAAGAGTTACTTCCCAAAGAATTACCAGCAAGACCAAAGTATTGCAATTTCCGTGCTTTTCCGAAGCTTAGAGGAATACTTCCAATTAGATTGTTATTCTCGAATTCCAAGATTTGAAGAGTTGATATATTGGGAAGTGTTGCTGGAACTGGACCTGTGAGATTATTACCTTTCAAAAGTAAATGTTTAAGATTTGGTAGCAAACTACCAAAATCAGGCCTCAAACTACCTGAGAAACCATTTTCGTACATGGATAATGACTCGAGTGACGACAAATTGTAGATTGCGGGCGGAAATACACCTGAGAAATTGTTCTGTGATGTGTGAAGAATCTCGATTTGAGTTAATTTAGCCATATCGTCTGGAATCCCTCCTTCTAAATTGTTCTTTCCAAAGCTAAGTTGTACGAGTGATGTCAAGTTTCCAAGAGATTCAGGGAGCTTCCCTTTCAGGTTGTTTGCACCAATATATAAAGTGTAAAGCTTTGTCAATGACCATAGTTCTGAAGGAATACTTTCTCCAAGATAATTTGACTCTACACTAAGCCTCAACAATCTAGAGCAGTTAGACAGACGGCCTGGAATCGTTCCACCGAGAAAATTTAAGAACATATTCAAAGACTTTAGTCTAAACAAGTTTCCCAGCTCTTGAGGGATGGTACCACCAAAAGAGTTATTAGAGAGATCAAGTGATACGAGAAACGAAAGATTACCAATATATGGTGATATCACCCCGCCCAATTGCAAATCTCCGAGGTCCAAACGAGTAACCCTCTTGTGTTTGCGGCCACATGTAACCCATTCCCAGTTGCATAAAGGGATTGAGTGATTCCATGAGGAAAGGACAACTCTTCCGTTTTCAGAAACTCGAGACTTGAATTCGAGCAACCTTTGCTTATCGGTTTCTTTGGTAAACGCATATCCTTCAAGTAACATGAAAGCACTGAAAGGAAGTAGAAGAAACAATCTCATGCTTCTCATTTTTCAAAAAGCTTTTTTTTTTTCCTTGGTTATAATGTTTGGTGCTTCTCATTTGTATGAAAGTGAATATAAAGGACGAAGGCAAATCCTAGATGGATTTACTTTGTCGTTTTAATGCAACTGAAGGGATAATACATTAGCTCACAACCACATAGAGACAACTCCAAAATGGCAAAGACTCTTGCCGTCTAGACTCTGTTATCTATGTCAATTAGTCAAAAAAAAAAAAAAAAAAAAAAATCTTTAGTCTTTGTGAAATTTTTGTAGACATCATGTGGTGGCTGGATTAGTTGTCCCGTGATGGGTCTGGAATCTGGAAAATTAACTAAAAACACAAACTTGAGATATTTACGATCACAAAGCAGTCATCTTTTGTCTGAAAGCACAACTTTAGTTTTGTAATATTCAGCAACCTTACCTGTGACAAGCCTTTCATTGGTTTGCAAAAATACTTCAGCCACTGCTTCTCTATGGCAGAAAACCTGGAATATCACTATGTTATAGAGTAATTATTATACACATTATTCTTTGATTCAATTTTTTTGCATAGACCAAGTCAACAGAATTTAGTTAAAATGAAAAAGAAGAAATGAATTTCAGATTACAAAACATGAAAGTAAACATAAACATGACTGATGGGATAAAAAAAGAAAAGATTACAAAAGCTGAGAAAGTCCAAATAAAATTAGGAACTAATAGGGGAAATCGAGGATTATAAATAGCAATAGCCTAATAGGTAACACAACATTATTCTTTTGTTTGCATATTCTGCAGTATTATGATATACTAGAATAATGCCCGCATTATACGCGGGATGAAATGATTATGAAATAAAATATTTTTAGTTAAAAAAATCTGGTTTAATTATTTAATGGAGAATTTAGAATTTACTTGTGTAGATTATGTTATTGTTTTGTAAATAATGTGTTTCACCCGTGATATAATTATAAACAATGGTTTATAGTTTAAGTTAAAAAAATCAACATAGCGAGAATTAATATATGAAATCCAAAATTTGTTTATGTATATTTAAATTTGAATATAATTGTGTTTTACCTATTAAATAATTTCAAATAAACAGTTTATTTTAGTTCAATAACAAATAAATCATATAAATTTGTGATATATTGCCTTTAATTTGATATGTAAACTCTAAAATGTAATTAAATATTTTATGTGTTCACTGATTTTAAAGTAAAAATAAAAACAAATTTAACTGTAAGATTTAACATTAGATTTTTGAAATAATTATTTTTGGTAAGTTTAGGAATATATAAATATGTTTGGTTATAAGAATTATAATATTCAAAATAGGTAATAATGGAAATAAATGTGTTTGACAAATGGTGTAGAATAAATAAATAAATTAAAAAAAAAAAGCTGAGAAAAATTGTAAGAGTGACACATCAGAAAAATTAGCTTTCAATGTTCCTCTTTTAATATATATAGAGGATTAAATAAATACGTATAAATTTTTTCAGTAATTTCACTCGAATCAATTGCGTTGCATACAAAGATATTGCTAAAGAGTATTTCAACTCTACCAATCATAATCTCATAATTTGTGTCTTGCGATTTTGGAAATTAGATATTCACCAAAGTAAATATAATTTTATATTTTACAATTTATAAATCTAATATTCTATAATACTTCTTACTAATTTATAATATTAAATATTCACTTTTTAATGTTTTCATAAATGGAAAACGAGAAATACGAAATACATTGGTTGCATTCTCAAATTTTTCTCGACCCAGATAAGCATGAAGCTCAATGGTTTGATGTACATGATTTTTTACCTTAGGTTTTACATTAAGTTAACAACTACTAATTTTTCCTACCTATGTATTTTTTCAGGGTGAAACTCGAAACTGCTTGACCTTTATGATTTCAAATCTTATTAATGTTATAAATGCTGAGAAAAAATTAAGAAATAAAAAAAAACCATGGTTATTTTATCATCATTTCACTATTTAGTACTTTATTCTCAGTATACCTTGAATCGAATATTTTAAAAGTTCTTATTTTTGATGTTTTTGTTCTTCTGTTTTTCTGATCTCTCGTTATTTTACAACTTATAATTGTATGAGAAAATCCATCATATAGCATGAGAATTGAAATTACCGGTTCTTTTTTTTTTATAATTAAACAATACTCAGCGGAAATCTTTAAATAAATAATCAAGTAATTAATTCAGTTCAACAGCAATTAACTCAATATCAATAACCAAATAAATAACCAACTCAACAGATAATTCCAGAAACATAATTAAACTCTAGCAACCTAAACACCAGGTTTGCTACCAACTTAAACAATAATCAATAAATAATAAACCAATATTTCTATCAACTCCTGTTACCTGCATCACAATACGAAAGAGATGCATGAGTATTTAAGAAATACTCAGTGAGACGGTCATCCGGTCTACAGGCCAATTACGCCAACCACTAGACAGCACAATAACAATAAATCAACAATAACCATTAACAATAACCACCAACAATAAACCACAACAACAACAACTCGACAAACTCGAATCAGCAACAATAGTGTCGACCGACACCTCCCATGGTGTCGCTCGATGCCCAGCTAGGTGTCGATAGACACACCATAGGGTGTCGCTCGACACCCGCTCGAAACCCGCTCGAAACCCAGAAACCAACAGCGACAAAACAGTGCGAAACAAGCATAAAAACATCCAATCAATGGGATTCAACCCCCATATAGAATCAATTGCCAATTTGCCACAAACGAGCGAACCGGTGGCTCAGATGCCACATTTTGGAAATTGATTTCTTTTATAATTATTTGTAAATCGAAAAACAGGGAAAAGACATTAGAACCAAATGAAACTTGAGGTTTTTACGAATCCAACCAGGGTTATATCCGAAAACCGTAAACCCGACCCGACCACACTGGATAATAACGTAAGAAATCCCTAAATTCACCGTATCGTTTTATATTCCTTAAGTGAAAATTTGAAATCAGAAAAGAGTGGAAGAAAGAAAAAAGAAGAAAGAAGAAAGCGAGATTGAAGAAAATCTCTTAACGGAAACTGAAATTGGCCGGTGGAGTTTCGAATCGAGTAATGGTGAAGTTGAGAAACAGCAAAGAAACGACGAAATTATCGGAGCAGATAGAACCCGCTGCTCCGACCAAACAGTCGGAGCCAACAGAAGCGGCGGAAGCGAGAGAAACGATGGCGGAGGCAAGAGAATCGACGGAAATCCAGTCTCCGACAGAAGCGACGGAAGCGAGAGAAACAACAGAAGCGACGGAAGCGAGAGGAACGATGGAGGCGACAGAAGCGGTGGAAACCGAAGTTCTTCCGAGTCCTTCAAACGAAGAAGCAAATCCCGAACGAAAAAAATTGCAAACTGAGGAGAAGATGAACTCAGAGGAAGAAGAAAAAGAGGATGAATCGGAAAAAGAGGAAGAGGAAGAAGAAGAAAAAGAGGAAGAGGACGAGGAAGAGGCGTCGGTTGAGGATTTGTTTGGTGACGAAGTAGAGAATAAGGTATTGTATCTTGCTTATTTATTACATAAACTTTGAGATTGATAATGGAGAGGAGAATGAAGATTGAGCATGGATAAATTTGAGTAGGTAGTATATTAGGTAATAATATATTCGAGTAGGTTCAACTACGTTCAAATATGTTACATTGAACAGTTATTGCTAAGTTCAACTGGATATGTTGGGTACAACTACGTATATTAAGATTCAGATAAGGTTGAATCGGTTAATTAAATTTATTTGTTTGAACCTGCAGGATGATGAGGATGATGATGAGGATGATGATGAGGATGATGGTGAGGAACCTCCGCAGGAAGAAGCTCCTCAAATAGAATAAACCCCGCAGGAAGAAGCTTCTCAAGCTATGCCTTCAGAAGCACATGTCCATTGTTCTGCACCGTACCTGGTAATGTACACTGAGTTTCAGAATTTTAATTCAGCAAATGGTTTGAATGTAGGTTCAATTAGGTTGGAGTAGGTTCAACTACATGTTAACTTTAAATACCACATTGTAGCAAATGGTTTGAATGTAAGTTCAACTAGGTTCGACTAGGTTCAACTACATGTTAACTTTAAATACCACATTGTTTGACTTGGCTGTAGGTTGATGATGAATATATACCACTGCAACCAGAGAAGTTTTACTTTCGTCCAGAGCAATATAGAAAGACTTGCAAGATATCAACGAGGTGTTACGTGAAACAAACGGTGCAAGACATCAAGAAAATTCCTGAGGCGTTGGAATGGTTCTCGAGTCATCCTCAGTTTAAGCATATCTTCCATATGCCTGTGGAGAATAACCGTAAATCACAAGGAGTTTGGATGCTTCTTTTGCACCTAGCTTGTACTGATAATGAGAGAGAGTTATGGTTTGTGGTTAATGGGGTACCTATTAGGTACTCCATGAAGGAGCATGCGCTGTTGAGTGGATTGGATTGCCATGACTACCCTAGCAACTACGGGGAGTTGAAGGATAAGGATGTAGGCGATTTCAAGTTTGTGGAAAAGTGGTTAAAGAGAAAAAAAAATATTACGATAGCCGATGTGAAGAAGAAACTATCGGGAACGAAAGGAGCTATTAACAAGAAGAAGATGGCTGAGCTCTATTTCTTAACCAATGTCTTGAAAGCGAAGTCCAAAGTTCAAGGAAACATAGAGCCCTTCTTTCTTAAAGTTGTGGATGATTTGGACTTGTGTGAAAAATTTCCTTGGGCCGTTACACATATGATGATTGTCTCGATGAAGTAAAGAAAATAACAAAGAAGTTCAAGAGAGGCATTGTGAAGGAGAACGATTCATGGAACTTTTCTGGTTTCATTCTTCCTATTGAGGTAATTATTTTCCTTAGATGTCGTATTAAAGTAATAATTTTA
This sequence comes from Erythrophleum ivorense, assembly GCA_026724425.1. Lineage (NCBI taxonomy): Eukaryota > Viridiplantae > Streptophyta > Magnoliopsida > Fabales > Fabaceae > Erythrophleum > Erythrophleum ivorense. The sequence goes on along the minus strand of JAIUCV010000066.1, from coordinate 6,312,232 downwards.
TGGGTTTAGGGTGGTGATATTGTAATACTTTCTCTGTATAGGCTTTTGCGTATGAGAGTATTCCTGTGCTTGGGCGAACCTTTCGTATAGCTGTTGATGCAGAGAATGACTGTCCAAGGTTGTGCAAGCACATGTTCAAAGAGACTTACATGAAAGGTTATCCATTGGATGACATAAACGAAGCGATTGGGAGCACTAGTTGAACTTTAGAGAGACCATTTAATCGTGCAGAAGAAAAAGATATGGTGGGCTAGGGGCTTGGTTTTACAAAGGGCACGACTCTTCATCCTCACCAAATAGTGAAAGTCTATGTGAGTTCGGTTTCCCCTCTCTCTCCCCTTCAATTTAAGAAAAAGCACCAAGGTCCAAGTAACCGGGGATTAGTTGGCAACCACCATCAATACTCACGTATATGGAAGTCCTTTCGATCCAAGTAACCGGGGATTAGGTGGCAACCACCATCAATACTCGCGTCTATGGAAGATCCATCAAAAAAAAAAACCTCCACAAAGAGGAGAAGAAGTCGAATAAAAAAAAATACTATGCTACCCAAAAAAAAAGGGATGAATCGACTTAAGAAGTGGGAAGAGAGAGAGGTGAAACAAGAACCAAGACATGTGCCTTATAAAAAGAGGATGAGTAAGAGTCTATAATCCCTTTGATCGATACTCCCTAGTTGAGACCACACCTTTAAAAACTAAAGGAGTCAAAGGTGGAGAATTTGGATGGCCTAAAGAGAAGTGGATTGCTTTGGGATGATTGCAAAACTCATGGTATGTACTTTCTTGTTCTTAATTCTAAATGCCATTGCTGTTTTATGTGGATCACTAAGATAAATGTCGACATGGATTTCCAAAAAGATTTAAGAGTTCTCACGTTTTCAAACCTCTTTTCCTTTCTTAGTTTGCTTGAGGACAAGCAAAGGCTAAGTCTGGGAGAGTTGATATCATCATATTTTGCATGTTTTCACTAAGTATTTATTGGTGTTTTCAAATGTTTTCAATAAGGTTCTATGCCTTTAGAGGTAGTTTTCATGTATTTGTTGGTTTTGGAGTCTCAACAGGTTAAAATATCAAAAAGGATTCAAAAAGGAGCAAAAGAGCCTCAAACCATGATCCATGCAAGTTTCCAAGTCAAGAGCATCAATATAACTCCATTTGTCCGATTCTCGCATTTGGGCAGAACCAGAGCATCCGAAAGATAACCGCGGCAAGGGGTCTTCCCGACGTCCAAAAATCATGATCTTGGTCTTGCTGGATAGATATTTGAGTTATACATCACGACGAAGTGGATTCAAGTCATTTGGATCAACCATCACGGAGATACTCGTTTTCTCCCAAGACGTGTCCGCCAGGCGAGTAAACAAAGCCCATGGAGACTTGGCGCCACCAAATGGCCCGGGGTGCAGCGGCATGGACCTTGTCTCGACTTAACACAAGCCCAGCTTGCTTTTGGTGGTTTACTTGTCCTAAACCCGGTCCAATCACGTCGCAAATCATTAAAGCCGGTTAACCGGAAAGTTTCCTTTTTCAGCTCATCACAACCCTAGCGACTTCAAGCCTATAAATACTCGCTTTTAGCCTCTGCAAGGGAGAGAGCCGCGAGTGTATTGTGCAAGAGAGAGAGCAGCCGTCAAGGAGGAGAAGCCCTAGGTGGTGCGCCGTCCAGAAGGAAGAAGGAGGCGCCGTTCAACTCATTGCACTCGCATCTCATCTTTGTTCTTTCATCTTTTCCTTTTCTCTTTTGTACTTTGGATCGAAAGTTATCAAGGGATTCGACTTGTTCTTCATCAGAGAAGCCTATTTCAATCCTTTATCTCTTTTCATACTTGCATAATGATATCAATGTTGCCTTGCTTGCTTGATCTTACTATGTCCGAGTAGATCCCCTCGTTAGGCCGAGGGAGATCGATGGACTCTTGATATGTTTTGACTTGTTTGATTGCATAAAACGGGATTCACTCTATTGGTTCTTCATATTTGCTTGCTCTTATTGCTTGTTGTTAGGAAAGCGCGCCTCAACAACTCGAACTTAGGTTGATACACTCTCCAAAAGCTTGTTGTATTGCCGAAACTAGTATTTGATGAGCTAAGTGTCTTAGGCTTCCAAAAGTCGACCTAAGGAACTTAGTGAACAATCACAACTTGAACATTGATTAATGCATGCTTATAACTTGTAATAACCATCGAAAGTTGAGTCTATTAGGTTGTTTAAGCATAGTGGCCGGAGCCACGAAAGTGGAAAGGCTATACATTAGTGTTGTGAGTTCAAGGCGGTTTATAAATTATCCCATGCAATCTCTTGTCATTTCATTGAAAGTTTCCATTGATTTTCCCTTGCCTAACATCTTTTCCATCTTGTTTACAACCTCACTACTTATTTGCATTGTTTTCCTTTGATTTTAAGATCACCACAACTCATATTCTTTGTTCTAGCTACTCATCATTCACCATAAACTTGAAACGAGATCACTCTTCCTTGTGTTCGACCCCGACTTACCACGGCTGTGCACTTGCAGCTCTACCAAGTTGGGTTATAAATTGTATTAGTTTGAAGCATAAAACCCAACGCATCACATCACCGAGTACATTCAGCGGTGGATCCTGCGGTTGTCCAAACATCATGGTTGCTGCGGGAGCGTTTTCATCTTTTGACTGACTTTCCGAGTCACTCATCTCAAAGTCTTCTGCTCAGATTTTTCACCTGAAATACACAAAGAGAATGTTCTTAGATGTAAAGAAAAAACTGAAAATTAAATTTGCAAGTACTGAAATTAAAAATCCTAGGCTAGATCAGTCTTGAGAACTTGTAGGCAGCTGTAATGCTCCCCGGCAAAGGCGCCAAAAAGCTTGATGCGGGATAAGCTTTTCCCAATTTCTATCCCTTTTCTGCAAGTGCACAGATCGAGAGTAGTAACGGGTTTATCGAACACAAGGAGCAGAGAGATGCGCTACAAGTTATGCAATTCCAATTTAGCTAGGACAAGATAAGGGTTTTGGTTGTGATTGGTAAGGTAGCTAACTAAACTAATTGAAAGCGATGTAAAAGCAGTAAAAGGTCAAGGTACGAAAGCGCTAGGCAATGGGAGACTCGCAGAGATTCATGATTACTAGGTTAAATCAACTTATTAGGTGGTTTTCATTGGGTGCCGTCTAGAACTCAAAACACAGATGTAAGATCATTCCACTTCCGTGGCTCCGACCTCTTTGTTAACTAACCTAATCGCTAATCTTTCGGAATGTCCTTAGATTGTTCAACAAGCATTAATTCGTTCAAGTCTCAATTGTTCACAACCCCGCATAGATCAACTTCCGCAGTCTATGAAGTGTTGCCCACCAAATACTAGTTCAGGCGAATGATACAGCACTTCCGTGGCTCAAGTCTACCTAAGATCTGATGCTAGTTGATCAGAAAAGCATGCAGCAATAAGATCAAGCAAAGATGAAGACCTATAATGATGAACCCCTAATTTGATTTAGAACCCTAACAATGCATGGACTCTTTGATAAACCCACCACCTAACAAGTGAATTACTCAGACATAATCAAAGTAACAACACAGAAAGATGATGAAGAAAGCATAAATATAAGATAAAGGTTCAGAAAACTTCTCCAAATTGTGTTAAGGAGGAGAGATCCTCTCCTTGAAATCTCTAAGAACAAAAGTAGATCTAATAAACTCTAATACAATGCGGCTCTGCGGCTCTCCTTTCTAAAGAGGCTAAAAAGGTGTATTTATAGTGCTAGGTCTTCCAGGGGTCGAGATTAGGTAAACGGGCCGAGTAAATCGCGAAAACGCGCAAAACGGGCCTTAGTCGGCTAAGGCGGGTCGAGCGGGAAAGGCGGCGGTCGACCGGTCGGTCGGGATGTTGGTCGGGTCGAGCTGGGCGGTCGAGCGCGCACGGGATGGTGAAGAAAAGTCGGGTCGGACGAGGGCCATGGAGTCCATGTCCGACCGGTCTCGGTCGACCGGATTGGTCGTCGTCGTGTAGGAAGGTCGGGTCGGACGGGAGCCTTGGAGTCCCTGTACGACCGGCTCGGTCGACCGATGTCGTTGGTGTGATGAAGGACGGTCGTGTCGGACGGGAGCCTTGGAGACCCTGTCCGACCGGCTTGGTCGACCGGTGTTGTTGATGTCCGGTTTTCGGCTGATCTGACACTCTTCACTGAAATGATCATATCTTCCATTCTACACGTCCAAATTGCATGATTCCAATTGCGTTGGAAAGAAAACTCATGTAGGCATCGCAGAAAACTGGTTTTGGTGAAATCCATTGAGTAGAATGTTTTTATGACTCTTCCAAAGTTGATGCTGTGTCGCGGAGCGGCATAAAGTCCAAATCATGTGGTTTTGCTCCAAAATGCATCTTTCGACCTGTTTAGACTCTTAGTACTATAAATCCACAAAAACTACCTTTTTAGATCAAAAAGCCTTTAAAAACCTTATAAAAAGCATAGTAAAACCATATAAAAAGGGTACAAAATAGAGGTATATCAAATTTCAGTATGACGTAGTTGGAACAGATGGTGTGACCTACCTTGTTTGATTTAGCAAGCAGAACTTGCATGTGCAGAATGTTTGACATAGACAAGTATCCTTGTGTTCATGCAATTGCCGCAGTCATGGCAAAAATAAAGAAGGATGGAAGAACGTCGACTCTTTCTATATATGATATGTGCTCCAAATACTACTTGGTTGAGACGTGGTCACAAGCATATGTGAAAACAATCTATACAGTGCCGCATGTCTCTGTTTGGATTATTCATGAGGATGTAATGAAATTGTTCGCATACCCTCCTGATTACACGGCAAAAAGGGGAAGAAACAAAGAAGAACGGCATCCATCAGAAGGAGAAAGTCGAAAAAAGAAGAAGAAAACGAGTAACAAGTGTAATCGTTACAAGAATTTGGGTGATTGGTTCGAACCTATGAGTCGGTGATGTTTGTGTTTTGTTGTGTATTTTGTGTTAGAACTATGTTTGAATTATTCTGGTGAACTATGTTTGAACATTTTATTTGAAGTTTTTATTGATGGGTTCTACCAGGTTCGAGTATGTACTGATATTCATGGTTTGTATTGTCAAAAGTCCAGAACTAGGTTCTACTAGGTTCAAGTACGTACAAATATGGAGTGTCATGGGATTGTGTTCTCAAATGTTAAAGGTGATCGGTTCTACCAGGTTCAACAACGTACAAATGTCGATGGACATGTGCACCGACTATCAATTCGGCTATTGTTATACACATGTTCAATTCGGCTATGAATGTAGACGTCTGAATGTGGACGTTTTTTGGTTTCTCATTCATTTAGTACAACTGGATCTAATTGGTTCGACTACTCAGTGATAAATACGAATAACCAACAAATACATAATAAATATATTTATGATATGGAATGTAGAGAATTAATTAAGAGAAACACATTCTTATGTCTTATTAATAGATATAAACAACAAAAAAATGAAATTACAAAATTATAGTTGTAGATAATGGTTTTGTCGTGAAGCACCCTTTACAATATATGGAAAATATAGGTAATGTGTGAGTGATATGAAGCAAATGAATAACAATACGAGATATGTTTTAAACGTGGACATAAACATGATTATGATGCTAAAAGAAGATGAACTATCAATTGTTCACTGTACCACTACAGTTTATGGTACGGTTCGACTACAAAAACACGAAACTCGCAGATGTACAACTAGGACTAATTTTGGTTATACCTTTCGCATGAGTACAACTATGCACAATTTTTCCGAAAATTGGAACTTTTTAACTTTTTCGCCGGCGGGAAAGGTAGGCGGGAACTTTTTTTTCCTTTTTTAAATGCTTTATTATTTATTTATTTCCGCCGCTATTCTTAAGATGAACGAAAAATTCGACAAATTTGTTACTTTACCATTTCTAGGTTTCTAGGTTTCTAGGGTTCATACCACTCTCAATTTCTCTCTTCAATTTCTCTCTCCGCTTCCTCTCTTCGATTCCTCTCGATTCCTCTCTTCGATTTCTCTCTGCAATTCCTCTCTTCGCTTCCTCTCTTCGGCTCCTCTCTTCGCTTCCTCTCTTTGATTCCTCTTTTCAATTCCTCTATTCGATTCCTCTCTTCAATTTTCAGAGATGGGACCTCACAGTTGGGTTGCAACCTCGTCTTCCTCTTCATACTCCCTCGACGAAGGTCTTATTGGAGATGGCGAGTATGGTATGCCCACCAACTGTTACTGCGGTGGCAAGGTCGTTAGGGAAACGTCTTGCACCGAAGAAGACCCTGGGAGAAGATTCTTCACCTGCGAATTCCAAGCGGTTAGTTGAGAATCCTGCGAATTCTTGGTATTTAGGGTTTAGTCTAATGTTGGCACTTTGTTGTTTACGATTGTAGAATCCGGGTTATCATATTCGGAAGTGGTGGGATCATGTGATTGAAGATGAGCTTGAAATCCTTCACTCTGACATTAAGCGGGTATCTGGGGAAGTTCAGAGTCTTCAAACTCACCACCGTGTCGGAATGGAGGAGTTAATTGCAGAGCTGAAGGACGGCGAATTAACTTTCATCATCATGGACTTGCGTAGTGCGGAGAAACGGATTTCGGACGTGAAGGAAGAACACGAACAGAGTAAAGCGGAGATTAAAAGGCTGGAATTGTTGATTGGTGATGTCAACAAGAAGTACAAAGCTGTGGAGAGCACGTTTGTGATTGCTGCACTTTTTCTTCTTCTTGCTTTGTTTTTAAGTTGGTTTAAGTAACAACTTTCATTTAAATACCTCTGTTAAATTAATGGTATTCCAATGTTATTCCAGTTCATGGTGTCTGTAATATCGAGTTGAACTTACAAATGTGGCAAATTAACCAATACGTAGTTGAACTACTCGAAACATAGTTGTACCCAAAATACCATAAGTTCTCAACACGATGAGAAACATAGTTGTACCATAAGAAACATAGTTGTACCAAAATACCATAAGTTCTCAACACGATGATAAACATAGTTGTACCATAAGAAACATAGTTGTACCAAAATACAATGCCAAGAAACACCAGCAACGTAGGTTATTCACCTCTTCTTCCTCTTCCTCTGTTTCCCTCATTTGCCTGCAGCATTTGTCTTTTTCACTCCTTTCTCTGCAGGTCTAAGCGTCCTCTTAGGCCGCACATTCATCTCAACTTCAATTCTTTTCCGTGTTTTTTTTGGAGGCTCACAACGAACCTCCGCCTCAGAATCATCCTTCTCCTCATTAGCCTTATAATCATCATTCTCTTCCTCTATCTCTTCAGCCGCCTCAGACTCATCCTTCTTCTCATCCGCATCGGAATCATCTTTCTCAGTGGCAGGACTAGGACTTAGAGTTGAAGTACACGCTCCTCTTATATCATGAGCTTTTTTTCTTCGTTGCTCGTTGACATAACACTCAACCACGTCAAGCCTCTCATCCAAATCACCAACCATTGCCTTAATCTCCGATGCAATATCATCCATCTTCTTTTCCATCGTCTCGATTGCTTCCTTGATCAATCCCTTCATCGCTTCCATCAGCTCGTGTTGTGATCCACCAGTTTCAGATGCCTCTCTCGGTACTTCATTTATTACCTCAGTGATACCTCTACCGGCCAAGTCCATCTCGTACAAAGACTCCCACCATATCTTTTTCTTCTGCACGATTAAATGGTCTCTCTAAAGTTCAACTAGAGGGTCCAGAAAGCCTATCCCATTATCACAATGACGGTCTATGATGCGCTCCATAAGAGCTTCCTCATATGAGGTTGGTTCCAAGATGCTAATGATATCCTGAGATTATGAAAACATAAAATACATTCAAATATCAGGCTCACTCAATTAAGATATACAAGACAGTACAATAAATGATGACAAAAACTCACCCTAGTGCTCCCAATCGCTTTGTTTATGTCATCCAGTGGATAACCTTTCATGTAAGTCTCTTTGAACATGTGCTTGCACAACCTTGGACAGTCATTCTCTGCATCAACAGCTATACGAAAGGTTCGCCCAAGCACAGGAATACTCTCATACGCAAAAGCCTATGCAGAGAAAGTATTACAATATCACCACCCTAAACCTATAAAATTATTACTTTAATACGACATCTAAGGAAAATAATTACCTCAATAGGAAGAATGAAACCAGAAAAGGTCCATGAATCGTTCTCCTTTACAATGCCTCTCTTGAACTTCTTTGTTATTTTCTTTACTTCATCGAGACAATCATCATATGTGTAACGGCCCCAAGGAAATTTTTCACACAACTCCAAATCATCCACAACTTTAAGAAAGAAGGGCTCTATGTTTCCTTGAACTTTGGACTTCGCTTTCAAGACATTGGTTAAGAAATATAGCGCAGCCATCTTCTTCTTGTTAACAGCTCCTTTCATTCCCGATAGTTTCTTCTTCACATCGGCTATCGTAATATTTTTTTTTCTCTTGAACCACTTTTCCACAAACATGAAATCGCCTACATCCTTATCCTTCAACTCCCCGTAGTTGCTAGGGTAGTCATGGCAATCCAATCCACTCAACAGCGCATGCTCCTTCATGGAGTACCTAATAGGTACTCCATTAACCACAAACCATAACTCTCTCTCATTATCAGTACAAGCTAGGTGCAAAAGAAGCATCCAAACTCCTTGTGATTTACGGTTATTCTCCACAGACATATAGAAGATATGCTTAAACTGAGGATGACTCGAGAACCATTCCAACGCCTCGGGAATTTTCTTGATGTCTTGCACCGTTTGTTTCACGTAACACCTCGTTGATATCTTGCAAGTCTTTCTATATTGCTCTGGACGAAAGTAAAACTTCTCTGGTTGCAGTGGTATATATTCATCATCAACCTGCAGCCAAGTCAAACAATGTGGTATTTAAAGTTAACATGTAGTTGAACCTAGTCGAACCTAGTTGAACTTACATTCAAACCATTTGCTACAATGTGGTATTTAAAGCTAACATGTAGTTGAACCTACTCCAACCTAATTGAACCTACATTCAAACCATTTGCTGAATTAAAATTCTGAAACTCAGTGTACATTACCAGGTACGGTGCAGAACAATGGACATGTGCTTCTGAAGGCATAGCTTGAGAAGCTTCTTCCTGCGGGGTTTGTTCTGTTTGAGGAGCTTCTTCCTGCGGAGGTTCCTCACCATCATCCTCATCATCATCCTCATCATCGTGCAGGTTCAAACAAATAAATTTAACTAACCGATTCAACCTTATCTGAATCTTAATATACGTAGTTGTACCCAACATATCCAGTTGAACTTAGCAATAACTGTTCAATGTAACATATTTGAACGTAGTTGAACCTACTCTAATATATTATTACCTAATATACTACCTACTCAAATTTATCCATGCTCAATCTTCATTCTCCTCTCCATTATCAATCTCAAAGTTTATGTGATAAATAAGCAAGATACAATACCTTATTCTCCACTTCGTCACCAGACAAATCCTCAACCGACGCCTCTTCCTCGTCCTCTTCCTCTTTTTCTTCTTCTTCCTCTTTCTCTTTATCTGATTCATCATCTTTTTCTTTTTCTTCTTCCTCTTCTTCTTTTTCCGATTCATCCTCTTTTTCTTCTTCCTCTGAGTTCATCTTCTCCTCAGTTTGCAATTTTTTTGGTTCGGGATTTGCTTCTTCGTTTGAAGGACTCGGAAGAACTTCGGTTTCCACCGCTTCTGTCGCCTCCATCGTTTCTCTCGCTTCCGTCGCTTCTGTCGTTTCTCTCGCTTCCGTCGCTTCTGTCGGAGACTGGATTTCCGTCGATTCTCTTGCCTCCGCCATCGTTTCTCTCGCTTCCGCCGCTTCTGTTGGCTCCGACTGTTTGGTCGGAGCAGCGGGTTCTATCTGCTCCGATAATTTCGTCGTTTCTTTGCTGTTTCTCAACTTCACCATTACTCGATTCGAAACTCCACCGGCGGCCAATTTCAGTTTCCGTTAAGAGATTCTCTTCAATCTCGCTTTCTTCTTTCTTCTTTCTTCTTTCTTCCACTCTTTTCTGATTTCAAATTTTCACTTAAGGAATATAAAATGATACGGTGAATTTAGGGATTTCTTACGTTATTATCCAGTGTGGTCGGGTCGGGTTTACGGTTTTCGGATATAACCCTGGTTGGATTCGTAAATACCTCAAGTTTCATTTGGTAGGCCTGGGCACGGGGCAAGTACCCGGACTTTTTGGTGTACTTGTGACCCGACTTGCCTTGTTTAAAATCCACAAATTTCGACTTGTACTTGCTTTGTATTCGACAAGTACTTGCTACTACGGGTACTTGCCAAAATTTGATCGGCTTGCAAGTTACTTGCCTTGCCTTGTAACTTGTAGGGGTGGGCACGAGGCAAGTACTTGCCAATTTCGGTGTACTTGCTATTTGACCCACTTTGTGCAAATATTTAATATTTCGACTTACTACTTGACTTGCCTTGTGCAAGTACTTGCTACTTCAAGTATTTATCAATATTTTTGTTACTAATGGGTTACTTGTCTTGCCTTGTTACGTGTAAAAACACAAAAACAAATGTGAAAATTTTACAATTTTAGGCCATAATTAGAAAAAATCCATTAAAAATCTTAGTATTTGTAATATGAGTTTTTAAAAACCTTTGTTTTTTATATTATATGTGAAAAAAATACTAAAAAAACTGTAAATATAAAATATTTGTACAAGGCGGGTCATAACAAGGCGGGTATTGATTTTTTTTTGAAGACTTGATACTTGCCTTGTACTTGCAAGTAATTTATAAAAGCGACTTGATACTTGCCTTGAACAAGGCAAGTACTCGGTTTGACGGGTTAAGTACGGGGCAAGTAACGGGTATCGAGCAAGTATCAAGTACTTGTGCCCAGCCCTATCATTTGGTTCTAATGTCTTTTCCCTGTTTTTCGATTTAAAAATAATTATAAAAGAAATCAATTTCCAAAATGTGACATCTGAGCCACCGGTTCGCTCGTTTGTGGCAAATTGGCAATTGATTCCTTTTAAAACAGAGGAAAAAAGTAAACCATAATCAAACTCAACACCGAAATAGAGTATCATAACTAGAGTTGTTATGTTTTCTTCTCTTTTTTTGAGCAAGAGTTGTTATGTTTTCAAACTGTAAATGTCATTATCGACCAGTAAGAGATGTGGAATTCCTTGCAAATTGTTAAGAAAACATTCTTATTAATTTCACCTAGAAGAAATACTTGTGAACACTTGATGGCCACTTTGGTGAGTCTTTGAAACGTATTAACATTTTTCTACTAAATTAATATTCAGGAGATCGTATGCAAAGCTGGGGAGTGGAGCAACGTTGTGTACTTTGTTGGGAACCGGATTAATCCAGGGATCATCTCTATTTTGCTTGCCCGTTTGTGTACACGCTTTGGCTGAGTTTAGTGTTGGAATATCTTCTCTGTAATCGGTGTTGGAACAGAGAACAGGGTGTTGGAACAGAACGACGAAAACTGTGTTTCAAAGAGAAAAACTGTGAGATCTGTGGGTATCTTGGATTATGATTGAATCCTGTACGAAGCAGTTTCCTTTAAGAGTATTTCGACCCTATACAGCCTTGGGTTACACGAAATCCCTTGCAGGATAAGACAATCACGTCCACTCTTTGTCTAGGCTTAAGATCAAAGAGTAACAAATAGAGATCTTGTGTGTGTTTACTTTTGTTGCTTTGTGAATCAGATCTATGTCTCTAGATCTTGTCAATCTCGTGATACTTGTCTCAAAGAGACAACTGAACTTATAAAGTTCTCATAAGGCTTCAACGAACGTTTGCAACCGTTCATTTAATGATTGAACCAAAGTAACTGTCCCTTTATGTTGGAACACTTTGGAACATGTTGTAACCTTATACACTTAAATATCCAACATTCCTCCCCCATTTAAGTGTAACCTTTCATTCACAAAAACCAGCAACGAATAAACCAAACCACATGCATATATATAAATGTCGTATCGATTGAATTTACATACTGTGAATCACACGCATCTAATGCCCGAGAATCAAAGTGTCCTACGGATTGAACTTATCAAACTACTTTGGGCACGAGAGGGTAAAACACGCATGAGTTTCTCACTACTCTAAGTGTTTACTTGACACTATTAACAGCCATGTGTCCAATCCTCTCACGAATGTATAGGAAGCTAAGTCCGAGCTTCTTGAAGCGGCTACACTTCACACTCGCATAGGTAGATCCTTTACATCTTGCTTCTGCATTTGCAATTTTTCAAAGGATCTATTAAGAAGTCATACTTCAACCTAAATTTTCATGCAGATAATAAGCACTTCCTTTGGGATTACATAAACAGTGCTACAACCTCTCAAGGAATGGGCTCACCTTGAACTCAGCTCCTAGCGTCGTACTAGAAGGGAGTTGGGTGTCCCACGACTAGAGGTTTGAAATGGACTTCAAACCAATCCCTTCAGCTGACTTTATTACCAAGTCCCTAGACAGACCCTTCGTCAAGTGATCTGCTAGATTTTGCTGAGACCGAACAAACTCTAAAGTTATCACACCGTGAGTGATCAATTCACGAACCGCGCTATGCCTAACGCCAAGGTGTCTCGACTTTCCATTGTACACTTGGCTATAAGCCTTAGCCATAGTCGCTTGACTATCACAACGGATCGAGATAGGAGACACCGGTTTCGACCACAATGGAATATCAGACACAAGGTTTCTCAACCATTCAGCCTCTCTTCCAGCAGCTGCCAAAGCCACAAATTCAGATTCCATAGTCGAACTTGTGATACAAGTTTGTTTCTTAGATGCCCAAGAAATGGCACCTCCCCCAAGAAGGAACACCCAACCACTTGTAGAAGTATGATCTTCCACGTTGGTGATCCAACTTGCATCAGAATAACCTTCCAAAACCGAAGGAAATCCATCATAACACAAACCATAGTCCATGGTTCCTCTCAAGTACTTGAGCACACGCTTTATAGCCTGCCAATGGTGAGTACTAGGATTACTAGTGTACCTACTCAACCTCCCAACCGCGTAAGCTATATCCGGTCTCGTGCTCGTCATTGCATACATTAAGCATCCAATCACTTGAGAATATTCGTGTTGCAACACAGCCTTTCCTGTGTTAGGCATAAGCTTTACGCTTGCCTCCATGGGAGTACTTACAGGGGAACAGTTCAAGTATTTGAACTTCTTTAACACTTTCTCAACGTAGTGAGCTTGTGATAAAGATATCCTTCCAGCCTCACGCTTGATTCTAATACCAAGAATCACATCCGCCTCCCCCATGTCTTTCATGGCGAAATTTGATGACAAAAACTCTTTTGTGAGTTCCACTAGTCTAAGGTTGGTACCAAAGATCAACATGTCATCCACATACAGACAAATGATCACTCCTTTACCGGAATCATCAAACTTGCTGTATAGACACTTATCCGATTGGTTAATTTTAAAACCAAACGACAAGACAGCCTCATCAAACCTTTGATGCCATTGCTTAGGAGCTTGTTTCAGCCCATACAGTGATTTCACCAGCTTGCACACCTTGTGCTCACTACCAGGCACAACAAATCCCTCTGGTTGTTCCATATACACCTCTTCTTCCAAGACGCCATTTAAGAATGCAGTCTTAACATCCATTTGATGGATCACAAGATCATGAATGGCTGTTAAACCAATCAAGAACCTTATGGAAGAGATTCTGACAACAGGAGCATATGTATCAAAATAATCAATGCCTTCCCTCTGTCTAAAACCTTGTATAACCAATCGAGCTTTGAACTTATCGATTGCACCACCGATTTTCATTTTCTTTGTGAAAATCCACTTGCAGCCTAAAGCTTTGCAACCAGGTGGGAGATCAGTCAGGAAATATGTATTGTTTCCTACTATAGAGTCCATCTCATCATTTACAGCTTCTTTCCAGAAAGCAACATCAATGGAAGCCATTGCCTCACTAAATGTCCTAGGTTCATCACCTACTAGGTAACAATATGAGTATTGTACAACAATCTCATCTCTTGAACCTTCCACCAAATAAATTTGGAATTCAGGACCAAATGATTTCTCAATCCTTCCTCTCTTACTTCTACGAAGTACAGGTGACTCGCTGGATGTTGGAACACAAGTCGAGATGTTGGAACATACGATCGTACCATCTCCTTGTCCAGTTCCAAACGAAACCAGATCCTTTGGTCTAGGTATTGATGTGAAACGATTCTCATCAAATATTGCATCTCTTGATTCAATCACAGTGTGAACTGCTATAGAATCATTAGGTTCAATGACATAGAACCTATAAGCCTTGGAATGCTCAGCATAACCAATAAAGATGCAATCAATACCTCTTTCTCCCAAAGTTCTTATCTTTGGTTGGGGTAGTCTTACTACAGCCCTACAGCCCCAAACTCGAAGGTAGTTCAAGTTAGGCTTCTTTTTATACCAAAGTTCATATGGGGTAACCTTGTTCCTTTTGTTAGGAACTCTGTTCAACAAGTAACATGCTGTTAACATGCCTTCACCCCAGAATCTGTCACTCAATCCAGAGTAGGATAACATGGAATTAACCATTTCCTTTAGGACTCTGTTTTTCCTCTCAGATACACCATTTTGTTGTGGTGTATAAGGAGCTGTGATCTCATGTATTATCCCCACAGACTGAAAGTATGCAGGATCATAATACTCACCACCTCTATCGGTGCGTAACTTCTTAATCAAGTTACTCTGTTGCAATTCAACCTCAGTTTTGTAAACCTTGAATTTCTCTAAGGCCTCATCCTTAGAGTGCAACAAATATACAGAACAATATCTGGAATAGTCATCAATGAATGTGACGAAATATTTCTTATTCCCCAGAGATGGTGTAGCATGCAAATCACATAAATCACTATGAATCAGTCCAAGGACTTTCGATACCCTAACAATGCTATCAAACTTCTTCCTAGTTATCTTAGTCAACATACATGTTCCACATTTCTCTACATTCATGTCAAAACCAGGAATTAAACCTTCCTTCGACATTTCAAGCATCCTAGCATAATGTACATGACCTAATCTCATATGCCATAAGAAACTATCATTTCCGACTGTTGTTGGAACAGACGGATCCATGTTGGAACATGTCATATAACTAGAATTGATAACTTTATTAATATTAAGCATAAACATGCCATTACAAAAGTATCCAAATCCAACAAAGAGACCACGTTTGGACAGTACATACTTATCCGACTCATACACTTGTTTGTATCCAGACTTATTTAAAACACTTCCAGAAACTAAGTTTTTCCTAATTCTGGGTACATGAATAACATCATTGAGATGAAGAGATTTCCCAGAACTAAACTCCAGCACCACTTTTCCACGACCAAGGATAGGAGCAGTTGACTCGTTGCCCATATAGAGTACAGATCCATCTTCCACCGATTCATAAGTCTTGAACCAGCCACGATCTTTGCAAACATGTGTTGTTGCACCCGAGTCAATCCACCACGACACATCATCATCCTGCACATAACATGCCTCAGATATCTTTGATACATAATACAATTTGGGGTATGTATCAATCTCATAAATCTGACCTTGATGTGGTGATTGGCCTTGGTCCTTAGACCCTTGCCCAAAACGTTTCTGAGGCGTTTTATCCTTATCCTTTCCAGCCCTACAATCACTTTTGAAGTGACCAGGCTTGTTACAATTCCAACAGACAGGTTTAGACCTCTTGTTGGATCGATTGTAGGTGTTGCTGTTAAAGGGACGTTTCTTCCCTTTATTCTTCCCTTTGGAATCATCACTCTCTTCCATCATATTGATAGAAGAAGTATCAGCCACTTTGGGTTTTCCACCCTCTTGCACTCTCAGAGATTCCTCTATGCGCAAGTGGCTGCCAAGTTGTATCAGAGACAACTCTTCTTTCTGGTGTTTTAACGTTCGCCTATAATCCTTCCAGGAAGGAGGCAACTTGTCAATGATACTTGACACTGAGATGGATTCATCCATCTTCAAATCGTATTGAGCGAATTGGCCCAGGATGCGAAGCAATTCATGGTATTGCTCCATCACTGGCCTTGAATCAGACATCTTGTAATTGTTAAAATTACTCACAAGGAACTTCTTACTAGAAGCATCCTCTGCCATGTACTTCGATTCCAACGCATCCCATAACTCCTTTGCGGATTGGACATTTTGATAGACATCAAAAAGAGAATCAGACATACCATTGAGAATGTGCCCGTGACAGATGTAGTCATCATTCTTCCATTTGAGTTGTGCCCTAACTTCCTCTGCATATGCCTCGGTCTCTGGATCTGCCGCGACGAGAGGCATCGGCATGCTTAGAACATGCACCACATTGAGGGTTGTGAGGAGAAAGTGCATCTTCTTTTTCCATCTTCTGAAATCAACTCCTTCAAACTTGTCTAACTTCCCAAACTTGGAAGTCATCTCACGCACAGAAACACCAGCCATCGTTCTCAGAAAATACTCTTAAAGATTGTTGGAATATCTTCTCTGTAATCGGTGTTGGAACAGAGAACAGGGTGTTGGAACAGAACGACGAAAACTGTGTTTCAAAGAGAAAAACTGTGAGATCTGTGGGTATCTTGGATTATGATTGAATCCTGTACGAAGCAGTTTCCTTTAAGAGTATTTCGACCCTATACAGCCTTGGGTTACACGAAATCCCTTGCAGGATAAGACAATCACGTCCACTCTTTGTCTAGGCTTAAGATCAAAGAGTAACAAATAGAGATCTTGTGTGTGTTTACTTTTGTTGCTTTGTGAATCAGATCTATGTCTCTAGATCTTGTCAATCTCGTGATACTTGTCTCAGAGAGACAACTGAACTTATAAAGTTCTCATAAGGCTTCAACGAACGTTTGCAACCGTTCATTTAATGATTGAACCAAAGTAACTGTCCCTTTATGTTGGAACACTTTGGAACATGTTGTAACCTTATACACTTAAATATCCAACATTTAGGTGGAGGTTTACTTGGTACAGCTGCGTCACCGGACTGGCATGAAACATTAGAACATCTCACCACTTTGAACCGTAATCCAATGGAGTATATTCTCCTCAGGTTAGTCTTTCAATCTACTATCTACTCTGTGTGGAAAGAATGGAACTCTCGTCGGCATCAACGTGGCTGGGCCACGCATCAGCAACTCACAAAGACTGTGAACAAAATCATTCGGAACAGAATCTCCTCACTTAACTACAATTCTACAAAGCTCCGCACAAATACGAAGGACTCTTACGGCGTTGGTTTGAAGTTAAACAAAACTAGATCGATTTCTTGGTAATTAAGCCTCTCAAAGCCATCTTTTATTTCTTTTCTGGAAAACCACACACTTGTAAATTCTCATTCCAGCTTTGTTCAATAAATGATTATTAGTAAAGAAGGATGCTAATTATTTTTCATCAAAAAAGTCGTTGTTTTGAAACAGATTTCCTTCACAATAAAAAGATTTCCTTCACCTTAGGTAAACAATACAAATGATTAGGCATTTCCATGGAATGAAATAAGCGAACAAGTCAAATCGAATGATGAAAGGGTCTGTTTGGGTAATAAATGTACATCCAATATAATTTGAAAAATAAGCAAATTTGATGGAACAAACAAGTAAAACAGATCATGGAGAGAGAGAGAGAGAGAGAGAGAGAGAGAGAGAGAGAGAGAGAGAGTTAACAGAGTATAATACCCCAAAATGCGTGACGCCGTTTTGATTCCGCGGTTACATATGTTGAGATGGTAGAAGATGTGAAGACGCTGAGAGTTGTTGTTATGTGGGAGAAGCTAATGTGAGTTTTAGGATGAAACCGATGATGAGTCCTATGAGTCCAACCAAAGCTGCCAACTTTAAGGATAACCCATTTCCGCTGTTCCTCTGGTTTCTTCGTCTCACCATCTCCTGCAATGTCATTCAATATATGATTTGGTGATATCCTTTGGTACTAAGGAAACTAGAAAAGTTTATGGAGGCGTACCAATTCATGTTGTAGCTGTTGTGTTTGCTTCACAGCTGCATCTCGCTCTTCCTTCAGCCGCTGTATAGTCTTTTTAGCCACATAATAATGGAAGAAAACGTTAAGAGGGAGAATTAAATTAAGGCAAGAAATGATCTCTCTTAAGGTGGATATAGATGAGTTGTTACTCACAGAGATGGTTTCGGAGCCATTTCCATCGCCATTGGTTGCTCCAGATTCAGAGGATCTTTGGGGTGTAGACGGGGAGATATAAGAGACCTTGAGCTTACACTCTGTTAATGTTTTCCCACTGTCCTTGGTAAACTAGACACATCCAAGCATGGCAAAAATTTTATGTCAATTTTCTTTTTCTGAATTACGAGAAGCAAAAAACCTGGGACTTACTGTGTCTTGTGGAAGTTCATCCACATCAGTGTGAGGAGGTACAATGGTACTTTGAAGGAGAAACTTGTCTTTGCACTGCATATCCGGAGGAAACTCCCGTTGCGCTTGTAGAGTAACTACAATTCCATAGATCTCCCCATGTTTAAATTTGAAATTGCCAAGGAACTGAAACTTATAAAATTTATGGTTGTACTTGTACCAGTACCTCTAATTATGCACGAGTCCCATGGCTGTATGACACCAGTGTTGGGTCTTACAAAATACTTCTTCGGCGATGTTGTTTTCACCTGATTCGGTTAAGGAACACACACACACACACAAAGAATAAGTCAAACAATAATAATCGCATACATAGTTGGTGGTTTTTGATGCAGGAATACCTTGAAAGCAACATAGTGCTCTGTTTTATTGGCCACTTTAAGGTCACAGTAGCTTTGCTTCTCAAGTTCAACTGTTACAAAATATCAATAAGCATCCAAAAGTATCGGTGACAAGGTAATCACAGACAAGGACAATGCCAAGAGAATCAACCCAGAACATGTATCAATTATTCATTGTTGCACAGTTAACATTATCTTAGATAAGTACCATAAGCTCAGAGAGCTTGAGAAACCCTCGATATTTGGTGTAACAAGAGGAAACCAATTTGGAAACCAGATCGAAAATTAAACAAATAGATGTGATCTTTTAAATATTATAACGAGAGAGTAGAATTCTTACAAAGAAATTTGAGCTCATCTGGTTGAATGGAGATAAGCTGGTTCTCGCCAACGCCAGTCATTGCTTAGCTAACCACAAAATATCGACAATCAATCTCTATAATTCGAAACCTATACACATCGAAATCGAAATCGAAACCCCTAATTCAAACAATTCTGATTTTAGAATTTTTCTGGAAAAAAGGGAAAACGCAAAATAGAATCGGTGAGAAATGAAGAACAGAAAAGACGGATCAAACCTGAAGAAACAAAAGTCACGGTCCAATGAAGAGAAAGGAAGGCGAAGATGCTGGTTATTTCTTTCTCTTGCCTCCCGAAAATCGCTCTCCACCAAAACCAAAATTCAACCTCCTATCTCTCCTCTCGTACGATTGAAGGCCAAAGAACTTTTCTAGAGAGAGAGAAACGAGAAGAAAACCAAAGCGCTTCGTGGACCGGCCACGTGAAGTCGAAGCAAAGTTCTTTGCGATTTCCTCCGGCGTCGTCTCCGGGAAGTACGGGGAAGAAGAGAGAGAGATGAAGGAAATTATGACACGTGTGAACACAGTTGAGCGTTTGGAAAAGAAGAAAAACGTAAAGCGACAGGCTGGATATGGAGACCAATGACGCGGCAGGTTTTGATTGGTTAGTTATATATATATATAGGCTAAATGCTATAATGAGCTTTCAGGTGGTAGGCCATTTTCCATCCTTGACGATGAAAATTTTATTAAATTATTTTAATTTCCGTGGCCATTAATCATTAATGTTATGTTGGTAGTAGCTACGTTCAAAATATCGCTTCTCGCTAATTATTCGGTCGGGCAGCGATTAGCGATTTTTCATAAAACCGTTAATAATACGGGGATTAACCGGGGCGGAATTTTAGGTTTATTTTAATATATTTTTAATCATTTAATATATAAAATAACATATTAGTATGAAAATCACATATTTCCAATCTAGATTAAATATTTTTTCAAATTCACATATACTACATAAGACAAAAATAGTCAAAGTTTGTGTTTAGAAGATAAATCCCAAAATTGATTTGTTGAAAACGATTAATCACATATTTTTTTGGTTAAAATAACTCTAAACAGAATGAACTTTTATTTTTGGATCGAATTTTACAATCAAGTATCAACTGAGCCAATCAGATTTCAGAAAAGTATAAATTTGACCTACGATTTACAGAATTAATTGGCGATTATTGTAATTAATCGGACAAAATCGGAATCGCTACGGTTACCCCCTTGGAGCGATTAATCGAACGATTAATTGGAAAAATCGGGGATATTTAGAACATAGGGAAATACACATAAATTTTACCAGGCTATTTTCAAGATTCTTCATCATAATAAACGACAAAAAGGACATTGATCGTCTAGATTTTATTTTTTGTCTTTCACGCCTTTCTCCATCTACGAAGCGCTTTGGGAGAGCGATCAATGTCCATACTCTCCTCTTCGTTTACAAAAAGGACATTGATCGTCTAGATTTTATCTCCTTAATGTTGGGAGAGTATCTGTTCAAATAAATAAATAAGACACATGAGATAACATACTTACTTCTAAAGCCATAGCAAGCAAGAACCAAGTAACTGTTTAAGGTTTGTTTTAGAGTTCCCAAAGCCGAAAGACTCCAAAACAACCAAGTGATCAAAGACCCTCCTTAACTCTGAACCCACTCCTATTTAAATTGATGCTTATTATCACTATACCAGAACAAGTGAGTGATAATTCATAATTGGACAAGTAGAGAGGAAGATTTACATAGGGAAGACGATTTCAACGCCAATGCCTGCAATTATTCTCCGGATACGAATAGTAGTGTGGATTCCTGCATTTTGTCTAGACATCACTATGCCTTTGTAGATGGATAGCCTACGTCTGTTCTCAGGAACTTCCTGTTAAATCAAACCCTACCATGTCAAAACAAGTCTTGCATTTTGATGCATGATTGCTATAGATTATTATACCAAGAACAAGGATTTACCAGTTTTATTTCTACAATGTCCCCTGTCCTAATTTCAGGAACCGGTCTTACTTTCTCCGGAACCTCAATTGCTTTCTGGTTCAGTATCTTCAGAAACAAAAGTAAATCAACATTTCAACTCTCTGGTCTCTGGTGATAAGAGAACCAAAACATATAACTGAAATTCTCTTTACTGCAATATCAGCAATGTAGCATCAGACAAACGAACTCCACACAGAAACCCCATTTGATACTTTACTAATTGACTACTCCTTCGAGTTATCAAATTTCAGCAAAAAAGCTTTTTGATAATCTAACAGAATCGCATTTGGAAATGAACTTTTACCCCCATGACATCTCCGAGCTTGGTCCTCGGCTTCCACGGAGTTTTAGCTTCTCCTTCGGCTTCTACTTCGGCTCCAGTCTCGCCTTTGGTGCTCTCTTTGGCTTTAGCGATAAAGTCCCTTCTCTTGCCGGAATCGATCGGGAAGCCAAGATTCGAGCTGGAGTGATTCAGAGACTTACCTTATCCGCTAATCTTTCTTTGAGCCTTTCCCTTTGAAAACCCCCCACCCACTCCCCCCTCCCCCCTCCCCCCAATATATTTTTACTGTCTTAGAGCCTCGAGCTATATTAATGTTGTTTTGATTTCTTAAGAAACCTCGAGCTATATTAATGTTGTTTTGATTTCTTAAGAAACCAAAGACACAATTTAGTTTTGAGTTAATACTGTAATAACAAAAAAAAAAAAAAAAAAAAAAAAAAAAAAAAAAACTTTCTGTTGTTTATTCAAGTCGTCTACATGTTCACGTAATCATTGACTTACAAGTTACAACACAAGCGAAGAAAAGCTGTATTTGACATATCATAATAGATAATCCCAACTTTAACAAAAAATAATAGATAATCCCAAAAACTAAGCATATGTTCTTTTTTCTATAAAGCAAATGTTATTTGACATATCATAAGTTCTTTTTCCATAATGCTTAATAATCAAATCTTAAAAGTAAGATTAATCAGATTTGAAGTTCAGTTTGCTAAATTTAGTTTTCTTCCGAGTGTATAGAATCAAAAAGGAAAAAGTGACAAACAGAGGAAGGATTGTTTGTTTCTTTGTTCTCCACGCATATTATTGGTTGGCTTTGCCACGTCAGTATTCAAACATCAAACCAAACGCATTTAAATTTCCGAACGAGTAGTGGGTCCCTCGTTTTTTTTTTATTTCTTAACCGCGTCATTGACAAAAAGAGCACTGGGAAAAAGAAAAAAACACTCACCATTTTAGGTCTCTCTCTCTCGTTTTTGTTCCGACGACGATCGCGGTAACTATTGTCACCGTATATTTCGTGTATCGCCAGATTTTCGTTGATACGTTGGGAGATCGATCTAGATACGAGACTAGACATGAATCCTGAATAGTAAGATGCTTCTCTTCTCTTGATCTGATATATCTATGCTTCGGATCGATTTTTCTGTTTGAATTGTATAATTTGTGGGGTCGGTTATTTGGTTTTTGTTTCGTTTTTCCTTTGGATCTTTGTTGGTTTGTAGGTTACTGAATGAATCTACCCAATTTTTCCTCGTTTGAGGTCTTTTTATTATATTTTTGTCTGATCGATTCTCGATTTGGATCCTACATAGGTTAGATCTAGAGGAATTTGACTGAGATCTGCAATTTCTGTTGATTACCTGGAAAATATCGTATTTGAATTTTCAAACGTGTGACACAATTTGTGGCTTTGATCTCATTCTCATAGAGAAATCACGGCTTGCAAATTCATCAACATGGCAAAGGAAATCCTTTTACGAGTTTAATGGAGCTTCATTGAGATTTTCTAAATGATGTTTTACCGTTCTGGCTTAATCTGTTCTATCATCTTTTTTTTGCAGTGATTATCTGTTCAAGCTTTTGCTTATCGGTGATTCTGGTGTGGGAAAATCGTGCTTGCTTCTAAGATTTGCTGTAAGCAATTGCACAACTGTAGTTTCTTTCTCAGCTAAAGAATTGTTTTTAGATTGTATCAATTGCCTCGTAATACACAAATAAAAATCTATGTGCCCTTGAAGATCACATCCTGTAGTTTAATTCAACTTCCGCTTAGTTCTTGGTTAACACTATGGTACCATTGTTACTCTTATGATTTGAGAACTCGAATTTGTGTGTACAGGATGATTCTTACCTCGATAGCTACATCAGTACCATTGGTGTTGACTTTGTAAGTATACTCTTTGCATAGCGCCTGTTAATATGCAGAAAACATACAAACAAAAAATGAAAAAGGATTGATCTTTGCTAATGATGTGATGCAGAAAATCCGCACAGTCGAACAGGACGGAAAGACAATCAAACTTCAGATCGTAAGTTTTTTTTAACTGAATACGCAACGTAATAATCAGTTAAAATTTGGGAAGAGCATATAATGACACTTGGCAATACAGTGGGACACAGCAGGACAAGAACGTTTCAGGACAATCACTAGCAGCTACTACAGAGGAGCTCATGGAATCATTGTATGCATTATCATCTTCTTTTCAAATACAGCCATCCTTTGGTTCTCCCTCACAATTGACTTTTCTTGGCAGGTCACTTATGATGTCACGGACCAAGAGAGCTTCAACAACGTCCAACAATGGCTGAATGAAATCGACCGCTACGCTAGTGAGAATGTGAACAAGCTGCTCGTCGGGAACAAAAACGATCTCACATCACAGAAAGTTGTACCCACTGAGACAGCTAAGGTAATAAAACAAACCAAGTGACATCTTTTGTGTATAAACCTTGTCGAGAAACGATAATAATAATTTTTTTCTCCTCCCATCAGGCTTTTGCAGATCAACTTGGGATCCCTTTCTTGGAAACAAGTGCTAAAAATGCAACCAATGTTGAGGAAGCTTTCATGGCTATGACTGCTGCAATTAAGACCAGGTTTGTATTAGATTCTACTTTACCTGTGTTCCTTAATCCTTTTTACTTCCCACACTTCATACCTATCTTGTTGTTTTTTTTTTTTTGTTGCAGAATGGCTAGCCAACCAGCTGGAGGTGCGAGGCCACCAACGGTCCAGATTCGCGGACAGCCAGTGAACCAGCAATCAGGCTGTTGCTCCTCTTGATTCCATTAGTCTCTTTGGGGTCATTGCACTCTAATCATTTGCTTGCATTTCATGTTAGACTTTTCCTTTTGGGAAACTCTTTGGTTCCTTCTTCTTTCATTTATAGCTTTTGCAATTCTTTTTCTCATGTATTTCGAAGTTTGAAACTCATAACTTCTATAGTCTTAAAGCAATTTATGCAAATAAAGCAAAAACGCAGTTTCTTTTGTTGACCCTGATCCGAATTCCAAAGTATTAAATTTGTGTCGATGAAAGTCAAAATATCTTCTTTTTTAAGATGATGACACTAACCAGCGATGCAAGTGAAGATAGAAAATACAGGGAAATTATCAGATAGAAAGCGAATATTCTTTTTTCCATAATTTAAAAGCCCCCAAACTTGTTTTGTAGAGAAAAGTGTAACAAAAATGATAGAATTAAGAACAAAATTCAACAAAAGGGACGAGAGACAGTAGAGGCTGAAAGGACTAAAAGGGGTCTTCACTTGCCCAAAGATGGGAACTGAGCACTGTCTTCGATTGCCGGAGCAGGAGCTCCTCTGGGCCTTTGGTTTCCTCCTCTGTTACCTCCTCCATCTCTCTGTCCACGACCACCGCGACCGTTAACTCCACCATCTCTCTGTCCACGACCACCGCGACCTCCAGTTCCACGGTATCCACTTCTTGCGTTGTATCTCTCTCCATCAGCCGGCTTCAAAAACTCGTTAATGCTCAACGCCTACAACATCAGACAACACAAAAAAGGCAATGGATTCAGCACGAAATTGCTTAAACCGCAAGATAAATGCATTTTAGATGGTGAGAAGAGAGAGAGAAATAAGACCTTCTTGACCTTCTCTTCTTTGTCGGAAGCATCTTTGCGTTTGTCCTTCTCGGATCCCTGAAAACGATTAAAAAGAAAAAAGACATTGTCAAGGTAACCGAGATCTTCACACAATCGATGGAGATGAAAGTAGATAATTCAGATTCTCACCAACTTGATGAAGATTTCCTCATCAGTGGTCTTCTTGTTAGAGAGCTGTTGCATAGACTCGAACACTTTGGTGTCAACTTTCCTTTCCTCAACCTTTGTGGCTTGCAGAGCTTTCTTCTTCTCCTCCAGAATTTTCTCATACTCTTCGAGGGTCATCTCCTATAACAAAAAAAACCATATCCATTTCAAAGTAACTATAGAAACTTCCTCGAGACTAAACCTTTGAACTTTCCGCATCTCATAACATGAGGAAGCTCATGAGGAGTAGAAGATGTTTATACCTTGTCTTCAGCTTCTTTCTGCTCTTGGTCATCCACAGGAGCGTCTTTCTTTGCATCAGTGGTGTCATCCTCACCGCCTTGCTTCTCAGCAACAGGGCTCTTCTCAACCTCTGTTGATGGTTCCTCGGTTGCTCTAATGTCAGACAAACATAGAGTTTCGTATTTCAGTCTAGAGTACAAGACATGGTACAACCAAATTGCAGGAAAACCAAATTGAAGAGCCAGATGCTTACGGTGGAATGTCATCTTCAGTAGTACCCCAGTTTGCACGACCACCACCCTCACGTTTCAGGTCATTACTAGCAAACATCAAGATAAAATCACAACCAGTATAAATGAAGCAAAGCAGTTACCAAAATAAAAGATCGAAAAACGAAAGCATACCCGCGACCTGTCCCACTACGGCGCTCATGGAACCTCCTTGGGCGTTCGACATCACCTGATTCACCATTGGCACCACGGCGACCTCCTCCACGACCGCCGCCGCCGCCACCACCACGGTATCCACCAACAGACCCACCACGCCTTCCTCCGTCCCCTTCTTCTGAAGGTCTGAATCCTCCGGAGTATCCGTTTTCATTCCCAGGGGCATCACTGTAACGGGAATCCCGGTTAAGTCCACCACCCCTACCACGACCAGATCCACGTCCTCCACCACCACGACCTCCTGAAGGAGCGTTCTTGGCCTCTCTCACTACATTTGTAAGAGATAAGTCACATTTCCTTCAATAACTTCTCAAAAACGATTAAAAACAACATGTTTGTACCTACGAATAAAGCTAGTTTTCAGAATTCCTTTTCTTAATACAATAAGGCTACTGTGAATATCGTAACCAAACAAATCAGCAGAGAGAAACTAAGACTGGAAATGAAATGAACAGCACAGATTCACTTGAATGAATTATTCAAATCTCACCCAACATGGTAGACACTAAATCTGTTCAACAGACTATAGAAAGAGAAGAACGTTTACCGGCTTGAGAATAAGGAAGTTGCTTGGTTGGCAGCTTACCGGACTTGGCAGGCTGCACAGGAGC
Organism: Erythrophleum ivorense; assembly: GCA_026724425.1. Classification (NCBI taxonomy): domain Eukaryota; kingdom Viridiplantae; phylum Streptophyta; class Magnoliopsida; order Fabales; family Fabaceae; genus Erythrophleum; species Erythrophleum ivorense. The sequence continues at coordinate 6,285,810 of JAIUCV010000066.1, read as the reverse complement.
TGCTTTCTCGACCTTCTTCGGCAAAGCCACAGCGAGCTGGCTCGGATCCTCGGCGTCATTTCCCAAGAGATCGAAAGGGTTCACAGTCGCCATTTCCGGTTTGGTAAAATCGAATCGAATATGAGTCACCCGAGGATTTGCTTGATTGGATTTTTCGAGAAATGGAAAAACCTTATTGACTAGAAGAATTCATGAAGAAATCTGGATTTGAAAAAAGAGATAGCTGATTCGGACAAGAGTTGTTTGGATGCCTCAGAAATCGAAGGAGAGTGAAGCTGGAGAAGTGGGGAAAACCCTAGCAAGATGCGGCAGAGAAGGTATAAAGATTATGCGTCTTTCGATGCTTAAAACCTAATCCGTAAAACCCCTCTTGAGTTATTATACGCTGCGAACGGTAGTATCTTAAGTTAATCTGCTCCTCTTCTTTGTGTCCGTACGATTTAGGGCTCCAGCTGTTTAAGCCCATAAACAGTCACAAACCTATGACTCCAACCGGTTAGCCCATTAATGGTAAGTATTTTTGTTTTTAGCCCATTTAAAAAATTACCCGTTTCAATTCTGAACCTTGTAGACGGAACAGAGGGTTTGGTCACTCAATTCATCTGCTTACTCAGTTTGTTAAAAACTAAAAGCTCTATGTGCTTTATATCCAATACAAAGAAAAAATTTAGTTTGGCCCTAATTCATAGTTTAATTATTAGAATAACTCTTATTTTTATTTTATTATTAAGATGTTATTTATACATATTTTACCTCCAAAAATTTTTATTAACAAAAAACTTGAATTACATAAATATCATTATAACTTTTTTTTTAAAACTACATACTTATTTTACAAACGTAATATACTTATCTTTCTATAGACTTATTTTTGGCAAACCACATATTTACTTGATTTTAACAGACTTATTTACGGATTCATAGACTTTTTGTTTTGTTTAGCCACCGACTTGCTTAATTTTGATAGACTTGTTAAATTTCTATAGATTTAATTTTCTTTGGCCATCATCTTCTCGTTTATTGTCTCCGTCGCAATATCATGTTTCTGTTCTTCTTCAGCAGAACTCAATTTCGCGCATCAAATCATGCATTGAATATGAATAATTTATATTATATGTCTATATATAAATTGTTTAAGCAGAATTCGTTAACATTCAAACAACCCATAGCTATTAGTGTCTATTGATATTGATATAGCTTCAGTTTTCAGTCATCACAAGCCATGAATATTATTATCTTCAAAACTTTTAATAGATGATCTTTACATTTGGTGGATTAATGATTATGTTTGAAGAGGATAAAATAAGGAATGTAGTTTGGTTTGAATCAATTATGATTTCTCGTTGTCTTTTTTTTTTGGAGATGTAATACATGTATCAAAAACCGAGTAATAACATTGGAAGAAAATGATATCTAAACAGAAATTTACTTATAGTTCATGTACAGCATAGAAAGATCCCATGAGTTTTGATATAAGGGTTTTAAAAAAAAACTTCATAGAAATGATTTTATAGCTTAAGAAACCGTCATTTTGAGTAGCCCTAAATCAGGTTTACAACAATTTAGGTAGCTGATTTTGAACCCCGATTATTCGAGGAAGAGCCCTGTTCTTATATACCTCTTTAACGTTTTTAAATAGAGTGACTCAATTCATGTATTATATAGTCTCATATTTTTTTCAATGACATTTTTTAAGCTCCATATACAGTAGCTTTCTTGAATCTCTTTTTAAAATCATCATACGACCGAGTAAACTACAACCGTTGTGAAATCGGATTCTCACATGGGTCGGAGTAAAAATTACTTTGCTACCTGTCCTCTATGGATGAAGCAGTCACGCATAATATCTTTCTAGATTAAATACATCCTTCATGCACAATTGCACATGACACTAACATAAATCTATTGTATATCAATTTGACAGTAAACAGGATAGAAGAAGAACGTAGTTCAGCTACAAAAGATCTTGTCTCATTTCTATCAATTACGGAAATGAACACATGCAATAAATCTAATTTATTATTCTCACATTAGAAAATCAAAGAACTATGGAGTTTGCATTTTACTTCTTGTTGATCATGATTACACCTTTAAAATCACTACCACCAATATACTTAAAACTGAATTAACAATTATGTTCATTTGCTTTTGTAAAAACTGCAAATTGATTTGAAAATCAATAAAGCAAAAAGATAGTGAGCTCAAAACATGAAGACATTACTCTCTTTTATGTCTTCTTCTCTATCAAAAGCAATGTCTCTCTCTTGGCTCTACAGCCTCTACTCCTCCATTGACTTAACTGTAACATTATTTTCTGTGAAACCACAAATTTCACGTATACTTTCAAGAAGACAATAGAGATTTATATGTCAGAATTTCTCGTAATGCTGATATTTAAGACTGAAACTCAAATACATATTCCACACCATTACTAAAGTAATGATACTCCAAAAATCTCTCTCTCATATGCTAAAGCAATTGAATAATCACAGTTTCCTTTTAACTTGAACGAAGCTTGTTTAGCCATGTGTAAAAATGAAGTTGGCAAGTTATGTGACACAATTTTTCAATTCATATTCAAACTTCTGTCTTCCTTCGGAATAAAAATAGTGTAAGAACATAATTTAGAACGATGAAAAAATGGGAATCACCTTCCAGCAGAATCTCTCACCGGAATCTCTTCATGTCGACCTACATGACGCGGCTGGGTAGTGGCTTCTTAGGAGACTTATCTACCAGACTACCACTGATCTAGTTTACAGGCAATGGTAGTAAAATGCATAACATAATTTGAACAAATTGATGAAACCATTTAGCAAAACAAATCACGCTGTAAAAAAAAAAAAAAGAGAAACCCACCAAACATAGAGAAATTAAATATGTGTGGAAATGAAGGATGGAACAATGGTCCGATGATAAGTACATGATCTTGGAGGATATATCAATCTCTTGATCCTCAGTATAGCTAAGGTAACCCAACGTCTTCTCCATATCTTCTGATTCGAATAATAGAGCATAACTGGGGTAATAATCTCTTTAAATTTCCTTAGAAGCCAGCCCCTCCGTGAAAAATAATTTCGCTTAGATCATTGATTCAACATGAAAGCGTCATCCTGTTATGTTCTAAGAAAAAAAGAAATTGATACATAAAGAACCAAACGGGTGTAGATTAAACAAAAAGAAGTAAAGGCTTCGACCTTCATGTAATTGGATTAGAAAATAGCCTAGTTATTTGTTTCACTGATTCATGCATTTAGTTGTTCCTATTCTGCAGTCTACCACTTAAGTTATCTTGCAGATGACATAGAAAATCACTCCCAACACAGCAAAGAGAGAAACTATATAAAGTTTTACGTGTGAGTATAACCTGCATCATAACATACAATTTATAATTCAAGGAAATATAGTTGTTTGATGGCTTGAAGTCTTGGAAAATAAAGATGAGTTGGGTTATCATACCGGATATGCAAGATCCAACAATGATGTCTGATTGCTGTCGGTTTTTTTGAACAAAGAACCTTGAGAGTGAGACTGAAACTGAAATATCAAAAAATCAAATTAACCATTTTGAGAAGAACTTGAGAAAATGAAGACATCATAAGTATACAAAAAGAGAGCTTTAATAGAATTCCCACTTTCTCATTTCAGCGGTCCAACTGGGTTCGTGAGGCTATGACAACTATATTATCTGGTAATTCTCGAGTTAGGCCCTCAAAGTTACATACACATCAGTCTTTCCCCCGGAGATTTCTCAATGTCTTGTAGGAACAATATCAATATCTACTTTTCACTTCCATTAAAAGCCACCTACAATATCGTTCAAAGAAATTAAGGCGTTTTCTAGCTACAACGACTAAGTACTCTTCGAAATACAATGGCAAGTTGATCAGCATCGTCACTGGAAGAACTATCTAACCAAAGTAAACTCGTTGCACACAAAAAATGTCATTACTACAATTAACTTTCCTAGCAAATGGGTAGATATTACCACGGAAATGACCAGCATAAAAAATAATATGGTCTTCTTCACATACTCGTTGCCCCATACGAACAATACTTCTGCCTATCATCACAGCTTGTCCTTCTCCTTTCTCCATTTGCTAGGGAAAAGAGACCAAGCGAAAGTTCTTCTGCTCGTTCCCGTCACCGTTGTACGGTTCATCTGATCCGGATAAGACACAATCCTCCGACTTCTCCAAGTCCACCGCTACATCACCAGCGGCGGTCATAGCGGGTAGAAAGGCCGTGCTCTCTGCATCATAAGTGGAGCCAATTTTTGGTTGTTACATAGGTGAGATTATTAGATTAGAGAGTTGAGGTCGCTGAAAAACCAGAGAGCGGAAAAAAACTATTATTTGGGAAATCAAAAAATGGAAATTTATGTAGAACAAACCCAGAAAGAAAATCAAAGGCTTACACATATCTGAGCACCGTCAATTCCAGCGTCTCTAGCGCCGGTCAGGATGGCACCGGAATATCTTTGTAATAACCTCCACGATGGAAAAGGTTTGATGACAACATTTGATAAGATTTTCTGCTCGTCGAAATCTTAAATAAGAGACCACATCAGAAACTGAAAAGGAATTTGAAGAGTCTCACGACTTAATTGGAAAATGAAGAGCAAATCGGAGGGGCAGTGGAAGAAGCTTTCGCCGTTTTGTTGAGAAAGAAACACAATTGAAGAAACGAAGATCGTTGGGAAATTGTTTTTGACACGTGTCATTCTCACAGAGCACAAAAATGTAGATGTGTTGCTTGGAGAGAGATTGGCCTCTTATTATAATAGGGAAAATTGCATTTTAAACCATGAAAGTGGCAAATGATAGAACTTTAAACCTCATAGGTATAACTCTAGTATTTTAAACCCTCAAACTATTTTCTATATCACTTTTAACCACGAAAGTGGCGGATTTGGTCGCGCCGCTAAAAAAATGACCGGCACTGTTTAGCAAGTGATGACGTGTCAGGTTTTTTTTTTTTTTTTTTTTTTTTTTTTGTTTTAAGTTGTTATTTATATATTTAATAACTAAAAAAAAAAAAAAAAAAGGAAAATCTCAATGTCTTCCGGCCAAAATCGCGTTTTCACCAATTTTCCCGCCCAAAATCGTGTTTTCACCAATTTTCCGGCCCAAAATGCGTTTTCACAAATTTTCCGTTCAAAATCGCGTTTTAACCAATTTTCTTGCCAAAAACGCATTTTCACAAATTTTTCGTTTAAAATCGCGTTTTCACCAATTTTTCCGCTCAAAACGCGATTTTACCAATTCTCCCGTCTAAAACGCCTTTTCACAAATTTTCCATTCAAAATCGCAAATTTTGTGAAAACGCGATTTTGGGCGGGAAAATTTGTGAAAAACGATTTTGAACGGAAAATTTGTGAAAACACGTTTTGGACAGGAAAATTGGTAAAAACGCGTTTTGAGCGGAAAAATTGGTGAAAACGCAATTTTGAACGGAAAATTTGTGAAAACGCGTTTTGGGCGGGAAAATTGGTGAAAACGCGATTTTGAACGGAAAATGTGTGAAAACGCGATTTTGGGCGGAAAAATTTGTGAAAACGCGATTTTGAATGGAAAATTTGTGAAAAGGCGTTTTGGACGGGAGAATTGGTAAAATCGCGTTTTGAGCGGGAAAATTGGTGAAAACGCGATTTTGAACGAAAAATTTGTGAAAATGCGTTGTGGGCAAGAAAATTGGTTACAACGCATTTTGGGCGGGAAAATTGGTGAAAACACGATTTTGGGCGGGAAAATTGGTGAAAACACGGTTTTGGCCGGAAGAGATTGAGATTTTCCTTTTTTTTTGTTTAGTTATTAAATATATAAATAACAACTTAAAAAAAAAAAAAAAAAAAAAAAAAAACCGACACGTCATCACTGGCTAAACAGTGCCGGTCATTTTTTTGGCGGCGCGACCAAATCTGCCACTTTCGTGGTTAAAAGTGATATAGAAAATAGTTTGAGTGTTTAAAGTGCTAGGGTTATACCTATGAGGTTTAAAGTGCTATCATTTGCCACTTTCATGGTTTAAAATGCAATTTTCCCTATTATAATATAACCAGTGTTAAAAAAAGCGGTAGCGCTAAGCGGACGGTGACCCTTAGCCTAATGCCTAGAACGCCTAATCAGGGCCTAGACGATTTTGTAGGCGGTTTAGGCGTTTTTTAATATTAATAAAATATATAAATATTAAATATATATCATAAAATAATTTTAATAAAATAATCAAATAATAAATAGAAAATTTAAATTAAACATTTAAAAAAAAAAATCCGCCTAAACCGCTTAAACCGCCTATATCCGCTTAATAACCGCTTTAAACCGCTTATATCCGCCTAATAACCGCTGAATGAGACATCCGCTTAATCAGGGCGATTTACATGAAATCCAATCGGGTAAACTCCGCCTAGGCCGCTTTTTTTAACACTGAATATAACAGACTAGGAGTTATTCCGCGCTAGGCGAACATTGTTTTTATAAATGTTTTGTTAATATTTTTGTTGGACAAATCTGTGAATTTGAATTTAATATTTCAAATACAATATTTGGCTTACATTACTTTTGTAAGGTGTTTTTTTTACAAAATAAGACATATAGTTAAAAAAACATAGCATGAGAGTTTGAGAAGAAAATAATGATTACTTGTTACATTATTTTATAACTATTTTGATGATCAAAATAACATTAACTAACTATTAACATCAAATTCTTGAAGATAGCAAAAAAGTTTTGGAGTGTGTCATTAATCCTTAAACCAATATTCGAAAAGTTTGTATAAAATAACTTGGTATATTCAAAAAGTTTGGATAATATGGTGACACCTTTGTCAAACTCTCTCGTTCTTCTTTTTGCCTCACAAGAAAGAAATTAGAGCTGGTTTGAGTGATACCTCGTTTATTTTTCTTGATCGTTTTTTTGTTGGTCTTATTTTTTTTTTTTTTGTGGCTTTTGATGTAAGTTTACAAATTTGTTTTCTTTAATGTGTTATAGTCCTTTTTTTATGTGGATTTTTTTTTTACATTATGTTTGCTTATTTTCATTTTTGTTCTAAATTAAGGTCGAAAACGCTTTTGATTTCTGAAAATTCCAAAATCAGCCTTGGTATTGCGCATATAAATTGTGTTTAAAATGTTTTAAGGAATAAACCAACTCTTACATAAGCAAAGTTCATTTGGGTTCACTTAACGCTCCCTGTATTAGCTTTTATACGTCAACAAATCCATAAAAATCCTTGAAATAGAGATGAAAGCAATTGTGCGGCGGGAAGAAACACATGAAAAAGGGGCATATGCGCTTGTACATAATCTAATCTTATTTAAATCAATTAGCCAACTTGATATATATAGAGAGAAGAACAACTTGAGATTGATGTCGGCGTCACCTACTCCATACATATGTAAATTTTAGAACTCATAACTAATTAGGTTTGGCAAAAAAAAAAAAACTAATTAGCATGAACTCAGTGTACTTCTTCAATATTAAACAAAAACAGTGTACATAAAAACATTGCACTTAACGTTGACTCTAACAGCTACCATCAATTTTCTCATGTTGCATCAAATTTGACCAATTAAGATATCTTCTCAGACTCCGCACCGTCCACCCATTTTTTCACGGACAAAACATTTCTTCCGTCTCTTCTCTATTACTTTCCAGGCTACGCGCGGCTTTTATATTATAAGATTTTTGAAATGAAAAAAACACTATTAATCCTATTTTATATTTGTATACTTTGGTATCGAATATTAACTTAAATCTAAACTACATCAATTTTGACATTTATATTGCTCTACTTAAAACCTTCTAATTTATTAGAAAATTGGGTGAAAATCCGTACTACATTTCTTTATACTTGTCATTGTGTTGCTGCAAGTGATGATTCCAAAATTTGTTAAATATATTTTTTTTTCTATTGTAACGAACATTGTTTTTATAAATTGGTCAGTTTGATATGTCATACATGTTTTTTTTTTTAATAATATATGTCTTTGTTTTCTATTACAACAAACATTGTTGGAGGAAATTTGAGAAAGATGCTAGTGGTGAAGGATTAAATGGAGAATAAACACTGAACCAACAATAGAATCACTTATCTTGCGACCCTTGTTCTTCTTCTGGTACTTTTTTCAGCTTCCTCTTTGCTCACTTAGCTTTAAACTATGCAACTGAATGTTCTTTAAAAATCTTCCCGAGGCAATACTACCACCATGGGTCCAAAATGAAAGGAGGCGAGACTCTTGTCAAGTTTGCACTATTAGTGCTTTGTTAAGTTTTCGGAAATCCATAAGATCTACACACCGTATAGTTGTGAATAGGGGTGTCAAAATGGGTTGAAATTTATGGGTTGACCAAACCCAACCAACCCATTAACTTTAATGGATCAAATTTTTTGGTTCTAATGGATTAATGGATCAAATGGATTGTGGATCAAATGGGTTGTGGATTAAATGGGTCAAATTGAAATGAATTGATGGATGAAATGGTTAACTATCACCTTCTCATCATACATTAATTTATTTTTCAAATTAGTCCTTCCACAATTATGATTTCACTTTTTGTCTACAAAAAACATGATTTTGCAAATTACCCCGTCCCAATTTTTTTCTTTTTTCAAAATTATACCCAACAAAATATGAAATTTAGTTTTTTCCCCAAATATATAATTTTCACAAAAAAATTCGCAAAAAATGCGGGTTTCACAATTTTTCACCAAAACTTACGATTTCACTATTTTTCCGCCCAAAACGCGTTTTGACAAATTTTCCCGCCCAAAACGCGTTTCACAAATTTTCCGTCCGAAATCGTGTTTTCACAAAATTTCCGTCCAAAATCAAGTTTTGATAAAAATTTTCCTCCCAAAACGCGTTTTGATATTTTCCCGCCAAAACGCGTTTTGACAAATTTTCCCGCCAAAATCGTGTTTTGGCAAATTTTTCATCCAAAATGGCGTTTTGAAAAATTTTCCCGCCTAAAACGCGTTTTGATATTTTCCCGCCAAAACGCGTTTTGACAAATTTTCCCGCCAAAATCGTGTTTTGGCAAATTTTCCGTCCAAAATGGCGTTTTGAAAAATTTTCCCGCCTAAAACGCGTTTTGATATTTTCCCGCCAAAACGCGTTTTGACAAATTTTCCCGCCAAAATCGTGTTTTGACAAATTTTCTGTCCAAAATGGCGTTTTGACAAATTTTCCCGCCTAAAACGCGTTTTGATATTTTCCAGCCAAAAACGCGTTTCACAAATTTTCTGTCCGAAATCGCGTATTCACAAATTTTCCGTCCAAAATCGCGTTTTGACAAATTTTCCCGCCTAAAACGTGTTTTGATAAAATTTCCCGGCCAAAACGGGTTTTCATAAATTTTTCGCCCAAAATCGTGTTTTGGCAAATTTTCCCTCCCAAAACGCGTTTTCACAAATTTTCCAGCCTAAAATGCATTTTGATAAAATTATTAGAAAATTATTTATGTTTATTGTTTATGGATCATGGGTTAACCATTTAACCAATTAAACCTTATAATTAGATGGGTCATGGATCAACCTAATCCATTTACTAATTGGATTGGATTAGCCCATGACCCATTAACTCTTAACCCATTTGGATAATGGGTTGGATGGGTTGGATTACCCATTTTGACACCCCTAGTTGTGAATGGCTGCAATACCAAACCCCATCTCTACTTCCTCTTTATTGGTCTAGACATCGCATAACTTCTCTCAATATCCAATGTAACTGCCTGAAAACAAAAAATAGATTTCATAGATTTAAAATCACTTGCATTCCACGATTTCCAACTTGTAAGGGTACAACTGTTCAGAGCGTTTACTTTTCAATGTCTCAGAGAAGATAAAATATCAATTAACTCAATCAATATACAGAAGCACGACTAAAAATGACAATATGAAATTCAACCAGGTCTCATCATAGAAAAGCTTTGTGATTTGATTCTACTTCATATGCAACTCGAAAATCAAGCAAATTTACCAAATGCTCATCACTATATTTTCTAGTCTCCAGAAGATAGCTAAACATGAAAACATCATGTAAAATCAAACATATACACGTAAAATCTTATGATCAAATGATATAAAATGAAGCAAGGAAAAAGCTATATTGAGTGGTTATTAACACACACGAACCTAATAAAACAACTATTAGTGGATCCATTTTCGTCACAAAATCATATATGAGAGATGAAGAGAAGCAAATGGGTCCTTGAACTTGTTACGTTTTCTTAAAGTTTGGTTGGAACCATGTGGCGTGAAATGAAGTTGTATACTTGTATTATGCATCTCTCTCTAGCGTAATCTATAGATAAGCATTGGTATGAAGTTTAGTTATTCCAAGTGTTGAGTTTTATGGTTGGAGACAATCGCAGGAATTAAGCATTTGTTGAACACATTCTTATAAGTGATAGAAAGTAGAAGTATTGTTTTGTTTGGACCAACTATTGTTTTGTTTTCATTTTCAAAACAATTGATCAAAGGATTCACACTTACTGTAAGTAGAATTTATCAATCTGCTCAGGAAGTTCCGTTATATCAACCTCAAACCTCTCTTGTACCTATAAACAATACAAATTACCACTTTATAAAATGCCCCAACACATATCAACGGACTTGTGGAAAAGAACAAACTGCAGACCTGATTAAGCACGTCTGAATCTGAAGCTGATGCAACAAATGTAATGGCAAGACCCTTGGTTCCAAACCTACCAGCTCTCCCAACCTATACCAAAACAGAGTGTAACAATAATGTTAAAAGAGAGCCATTCCCTCAGCGAGAATCATCAAAATTTTTAAAAAGATTACATGATATTATAAATAGGAACACATACCCTGTGAAGATATGTATCAGCAGAATCAGGCATGTCGTAGTTGATGACAATGTTAACACGCTCAATGTAATTGACTGCAAGAACAACAATAAAACTGAGATTTACTTCAGGTTTAGCTTTAGAAGCCAAAACCTACATTCAACAATCGTTTCTCACCCCTTTTATATAACAGGAAAATCAAAGTATCCAAAGAGAAGAGGCAGAGAATCGAGCAAAAGAAAATAATAAACTGAAAGAATCCCAGTATACCTGATCTTTCACCACCAAATCGTATCTCCAAAAACTCTCCTATACCTGACCCTTACCGAATGATATCCTATGTTCACCTCCGCTTCTGATTTGGGCAACGCCAAGGTCTTGTTCATCATCCTACGACTACATGGGAGGAAAAAAAGGAGTTTGATTTGCATACATGGGTTAGGCTCAGATCACTGGAGGAAGGCGATTACGGCGATTATCGCTAAAGTTACGGTGTGAACCGCTACAAACGTCGGAATCGCCCAAATCCCGAGCCGATTCGTCCATTCTTTCAAAGCTTCTAACGCCGCTTCCTTGTTCCATCCTCCGGTGTCTTGGCTAACGGTTACGGCGATTATCGCCACCGTTGCTGCGTTCAGAAACTATTTCTTCATAACGGAGGTCCGAATTTGAGAAAATGAAACCGAATCAATCTATAATTAAGATACTTGGTGGGTGTAATAAATGGTTGGTTAGGAAGATGAGAGGAGAGATCGTGGCCATGTGGGAGACGCTGAGTTTAGGATCTAGAATTTAAACTCTGTTTTCAGGCACAAGAGCAGGTGAAAGAGGTGGGCCTTTATGGAGTTTCCATAGTATTATTTAGTAAACCTCGTTGGTTTAATAGTTTGGAGTTTGTTTGGGCTAATAATTTATTGATTGAGTTTTGCAAACCGGGAAAGGATGAGATCCGGTTTAGAGTTGCAAACCTGTGGGTTATTTTAAGTTACGATGCCACGTGGCACTATGAGAAAGGAAGCCGGATGCTTAGGTGGATGCCTTGAGAAGGCCCGAACTCATGTGTACGAAGTGGAAGATGGACAAGAAGCTGTTGTCTAGCCACTTCCTTAGCTATTTAGAGGCTAGCGTTGGTATTTATGTTCTACATGTATATTATCTATTGCATTAACGTAATTAGTGTTGTCATCCTTCATGTTACTACTCAATATTGAGTTATAGACATTGTGTAAATTTGTAAGTGTTCAGAAGCTACGTAAGTAGAATCTATCAAACAGAATTGTTCAAGTTTTCAGCAACTTGGATTATGTGCAAATCTTTCATGCCTAACTCTCTCTATTAATTGTGTTTTTGGGAATTGTTTTGCGAGATAAGTAGTACTTTGAGAATTCCTGGAGATTAATATGTGTGCTTAGTTAGAGAACCAAACAACACAAAATTACAAACTCATCTAAAAGTTTATTACCGACTCATCGATGTACATTTGTAGGAAATACAAAGCCCTCTGTAACTTTACCATTTTAGTTAATTAAGGGATGGCAAGAAGCTGTTGGGAGATGAAACTTTACTGTAAGGAAGTGGATGCCTTGAGACGGAGTGGGCGATGAAGATGAGGAAGTGGTTACGGTGGGAGATGAATCGATTCGTCTGTCGAGCTTTTGATGTGTAACGAAGTGGAAGATGGAGATGACGACATCTCTTTTGCTGAATATTGGTTGGTTTCTATGTCGGTGGTTTTAATATAGTGGGCTTAAAACAGTTTGTGGGCTTAGATAACACAGAGTCGAAAAACGGAAACAGGTTTGGGCGAAAATGCTTACGTGGCGATGCGGGATCAAAGTAGGTGATGTGGCACCACTGGAAACATTCTGAAATGCTGAGTTGGACAGCTTAAGGAGCCCCAAATTGCCCCTTTTATTAGTGTAGATTATAGATTTAGTGAGACTCGTTGGTTTAATAGTTTGGAGTTTGTTTGGGCTCATAATTTATTGATTGAGTTTTGCAAACCGGGAGAGGATGAGATCCGGTATAGAGTTGCAAACCTGTGGGTTATTTTAAGTTACGATGCCACATGGCACTATGAGAAAGAAAGCTGGGATGCTTAGGTGGATGCCTTGAGAAGGCCCAAACTCCTTCTTTAACTTATTATTATAGATGTAGTGAGCCTCGTTGGTTTAATAGTTTGGAGTTTGTTTGGGCTCATAATTTATTGATTGAGTTTTGCAAACCGGGAGAGGATGAGATCCGGTTTAGAATTGCAAACCTGTGGGTTATTTTAAATTACGATGCCACGTGGCACTATGAAAAAGGAAGCTGGGATGCTTAGGTGGATGCCTTGAGAAGGCCCAAACTCCTTCTTTAACTTATTATAGATTTTCTTTGGTCACAGATTTAATTAATTTTATAGATTTATTTAGTTTCTATAGATATAAGTTTCTTTGGATACAGACTTATTTAATTTCTACAAATTTTATTTTTCTCTATCCATGGATTTAACTAACTTTGACAAACTTATTGGTTTTCCATAGATTTATTTGATTAAGCCACAAATTTATTTGATAAGTTTGTATCCCTTTGAACACAAATTTATTTTCTAATGGCCACACATACATTTCGATTTTAAATTAAACCGATCATAACCGAATTTTGAATTCTAATGGCTAACCAAACCAAACCAAATCATATTTAATTAAACATAACAATTTATAATCCTATACCATCATCCTATCAACGACAAAAAAAAGAAAAAGAAAAAAACCATAATCTAATCGTGGCCTCCTTTTTTCCTTAACTCATCTTCTTCTCCTCTTGTCACTTAACTCTATTATTCTATTCCTATTCATCGATTAATGGCTATTATTAATCTGATTTGTGGTAAATAGCTGTATTTGAGAATAACAGATGGTTGTTCGGTATTGATAACAAAAGAGGGGAAAAAAGAACTAAGAGCAAACGAGAGAACTGCTTTTAGTGATTTTGTAAGCATGGTGATTACATAATACAATATCGACAACCGGCTTTACGAATTCGAACTGAGTTACATGTTTCCCAAGAAGGTTTTGTTGATTTTACCGGAAAACACACCTCCTATAGATGTTGGAACTCGTAGGCAATTTGATGGCTATTTGCAACAACTAAAAACAGATGCGGTGCAACTTTGTGTCGAACTGAAGACAAAAAGTTTGGAGGACGGTGCAACTCACGAAGAGGATGAAGAGGACGAACAGGAAGAGGAGGACATGTTTGATTGGTGTGATGATTCAGATGGAGCATCTTCAGGTGATGAGGACTTTACTCTATACGGGTTGACTCCTGAAAGAGAAGAGAATAAGCAACATTCTCTAAGTACAAAGACAGGCTCCACGCTGACGAATGCACATGTTAAGTTAGAACTATCTGCGCTCAATCTAGCTATCAGATAACGATTCAAGTTAAAAGAGGCATTGGTAACAAGGTTGAAAATTTTAACAGTCCTCCACCAATTTGATTTTGAAGTTGACAGATCAGTGCCAGACAAGCTAGTTATTAAGTGTTGGGTAGAAGGTTGTTCATGGAGAGTAAGAGCTACCCCAGTCGGAGATTCAAATGAGTTTATTATTCGTGTTTGTGTTGACAACGTTCATGTTCTGTTACACAACGTTTTGCCCGTGCCCGACAAGCCACTCCAGATATTCTCGCGATGCTATATGTTGATTATGTTGGAGGTGTTGACTCAAAAGTTCTACCAAAACATGTTGGAGAAGCCTTTAACGTGAGATTTGGTTTCAAGGTGAGTCGTAAAGTTTTTCTAATTTTGTTTAGAATTTTTTTTTGGTTATATGTTATATGAACGTGGATAACAAGTTTTTGTTTAATTACATGTTCGTAGATGGATTACTGGAAGGCTCATAAGACACTTTTATGTGCGAGGAATTTGATTTGAGGTTCCGCAGGGAGTAAATACTCTGAGCTGCCTACCTATCTATACCAAATCAAAAAAGCAAATCCAGGATTTTTCACACGCCTTGAAGTTGATGAGTTTGACAAATTTAAGTATTTGTTCTTAGCATTTGGAGCTAGTATAGTTGGATTTTCGTGCATGCGAAAGGTGATTGTTGTGGATGGTACGTTTCTGCAGGGTAAATATAAAGGGACATTGCTACTCGCAACAGCCCAAGATGGGAATTTTCAAATATTTTCAGTTGCCTTTTGATATACCTCTATTTTGTACGCTTTTCATACGGTTTTACTATACTTTTTATAAGGTTTTCAAAGGCTTTTTGATCTAAAAAGGTAGTTTTTGTGGATTTATAGTACTAAGAGTCTAAACAGGTCGAAAGATGCATTTTGGAGCAAAACCACAGGATTTGGACTTTATACCGCTCTGCAACACAGCATCAACTTTGAAGAAGACTTCAAAATATTCTACTCAATGGATTTCACCAAAACCAGTTCACCGCGATGCCTACGTGAGTTAGCTTTGCAATGCAACTGGAATCACTCAGTTTGGCCCAGTAGAATTGGAGATATGACGATTATAGTGAAGATATACGAAAGAGCTTTATCGGACTGCATCAGTACATCAAACGGGAAGCAACGGCATGGACCCTTAAAATCAACGGATTTCAATGAAACTTGGCACTAAGATATCCAGATGAGTCAGTGTTCCAATGCAGTTGGAATTATGCAATTTGGACGAGCAGAATAGAAGATATCACGTTTTAACTAAAGACTGGTCCAGACAGCCGAGAACCGGACAACATCAGCCACCCGCGTCCCGGTCGACCGAGTCCGGTCGGACAGGAGCTTTAAGGCCCTCGTCCGACCCGACCGTCCTTCATGCCATTCACATCCCGCTCGACCGAGCCCGGTCGGACATGAGCTTTAAGGCCCTCGTCCGACCCGACTTTTCTTCATCGCTCGATACGCGGTCGACCGTCCCGCTCGACCGAACAGGCGTCCTGACCGACCGCTCGACCGCGCCGCTCGACCGACACCCCGATTGACCCGACTAAGCCGACAAAGGCCCATCTTTCCCGATTCCACGATTTTCTCGGCCCGTTTACCTAATCTCGACCCCATGAAGACCTAGCACTATAAATACACCTTTTTAGCCTCTCTAGAGAAGAGAGCCGCATATTGTATCACGTTTTACACATCCACTTTTGTTCTTAGAGATTTCAAGGAGGATCTCTGATGGGGCGTGGGTTTAGCTTCAAGTTTTAATATTTATAACCCAACCAAAATGAGCTGCAAGTGCACAGCTGTGTTGTAGTCGGGGTCGAACACAAGGAGGGTGTGATCTCGCTTCAAACTTGTGGTGATTGATGAGTAGCTAGAACAGAAAATATGTTGTTGTGGTGAACCTAAAATGAAAGGAAACAAAAGCAAATAAGTAAATGAGAGTTGTAAACAAGAAAAGAAAGAGTTAGGCAAAGGATAATCTTTGAAAACATGTAATGAAGTGATGATTGCATTGGTATTTCATTATGAACCATCTTGAACACAAAACACTAAGGTATGTTCTTTCCACTTTCGTGGCTCCGAACACTATATTTAAACAACCTAATAGACTCAACTTTCGATGGTTATTACAAGCTGTAAACATGCATTAATGGCTCAAGTAATGATAGAGTTCACTAGACTCCTTAGGTAAGCTTTCGTTGCCTAAGACGCGTAGCTCACCAAATATTAGATCCGGCAATACAACAAGTTTTTGGAGAGTGTATCAACCCTATATCAGATTGCTAGATGTACGGTAAAGCAATCATGCATTAAGTTCAAATAAAGGTGAAGATTAGTTCATGAATAAAAGTCCCAATTGCAACCGCCAATCACATCATACAAGTTTCATTGATTTACCTCGCCTAACAAATGAATCTACTCGGACATGGTGCAATCAAACAAGCAAGCAATGATTGAAAGCATTATGCAAGTATTAAAAAGAGATAAGGGATAGAATAAGCTTCTCTGTTGAAGAACAAGTCGAAATCCCTTGATAACTTCTTGAATCCAAAGTACAATAGAAAAGGAAAAGATGAAAAGAACAAGAACAAGGTTTTTGTGCAAGAGCAAGAACAAGGTATTTATAGGCTTGAAGTCGCTAGGGTTATGATGTGCTGAAAAAGGAAACTTTCCGGTTAACCGGCCTTGATGATTTGCAACGAGATTGGACCGGGTTTAGGACAAGTAAACCACCAAAAGCAAGCTGGGCTTGTGTTAAGTCGAGACAGGGTCCATGCCGCGAAATCCCGGGCTGTTTGTGGCGCCAAGTCTCCATGGGCTTTGTTTGCTCGCCTGGCGGAAACGTCTTGGGAGAAAAAGAGTTTCTCCATGATGGTTGATCCAAATGGCTTTAATCCACTTCTCCGTGATGCGTAACTCCAATATCTATCCATTAAGACCAAGATCATGATTTTTGGACGTCGGAAAGACCTTCAGCCGCGGCCATCTTTCGGATGCTCCGGTTCAGTCCGAATACGAGAATCAGACAAATGGAGTTATATTGATGCTCTTGACTTGGAAACTTGCATGGATCATGGTTTGAGGCTCTTTTGCTCCTTTTTGAATCCTTTTTGATGTTTTAACCTGTTAAGACTCCAAAACCAACAAATACAAGAAAACTACCTCTAAAGGCATAAAACCTTATTGAAAATACTTGAAAACATAGATAAATACTAAGTAAAATCATGCAAAATATGGATATATCAACTCCCCCAGACTTATCTTTTGCTTGTCCCCAAGCAAACTAAGCATGGAAAAGAGGTTTGAAAACATGAGAACTCTTAAATCTTTTTGGAAATCCATGTTGACATTTATCTTAGTGATCCACATAAAACAGCAATGGCATTTAGAATTAAGAACAAGAAAGTACATACCATGAGTTTTGCAATCATCCCAAAGCAATCCACTTCTCTTTAGGCCATCCAAATTATCCACCCTTGACTCCTTTAGTTTCTAAAGGTGTGGTCTCAACTAGGGAATATCGATCAAAGGGGTTATAGACTCTTACCCATCCTCTTTTTATAAAACACATGTCTTGGCTCTTGTTTCACCTCTCTCTCTTCTCACTTCTTAAGTCGATTCATCCCCTTTTTAGGGTAGCAAGGTATTTTTTTATTCGACTTCTTCTCCTCTTTGTGGAGGTTTTTGATGGATCTTCCATAGACGCGAGTATTGATGGTTGTAGCCACCTAATCCCCGGTTACTTGGATCAAAAGGTCTTCCATAGACGCGAGTATTGATGGTGGCTGCCACCTAATCCCCGGTTACTTGGACCTTGGTGCTTTTTCTTAAATTTGAAGGGGAGAGAGAGGGAAACCGAACTCACACAGACTTTTCACTTGGTAGTGAGGATGAGGAGTCATGCCCTTTGTAATGCCAAGCCCCTAGCCGAGAAGGTTAAGTTCATTAAGGTGCGGAGTCAAGGATGGATCCTTCTTAAGACCTTGGAGATGTGGACATTTTTGGTAGATCAATCCACTCATGGTGCACATGTGATGAAGTAAACTGCCAATAACTGATCAATGGTCACTTAAACACAGACACAACAATGGTTAGGTCCAAGATAAAGCCATAATTCTCGACAAAAGTTTTGACTCAATAAAAACGACTCGATGAAAAGAAAAATGATGCAAGATGAAATACCAAAATGAACAAACTTATTAGTATAATCCCCCCAGACTTAACTTGCACCGTCCCGGTGTAAGAAAAATCAGATTAAGAGAGGTAAAGATGGAATAAAATGGAAAAGGGAAAGGTTAGGATGATGTTACCAAGTGTTGACCAGTTGTGATGAAGATCAGAGTCAGATAACGGATTGGGGCTCCTCTGTAGGCATGATTGGTCGGTGAATTTTGAATTTCCAGGTCTGATTCTCGCCGGTTTGCATTTTGGTCGACCCGAAATGAGTGCTATGAACCACATAACAAAACGTTAAGAATTTCATGTACCATATTGAAATTTTACCGTCCAAGTTGATGTTTTAGAGCTCCTCGTGAAGTTTGAGGTCAAACGAACGAGCGGTTTGTGAGATTCTTCATTTGGTGGTCCATTCGGTCGACCGGATGATAGTGCAATAGACCACAGCGCAAATGATGAAGAATTATTCGACCTATCTTGAAATTCCATCGACCAACCTCATATTGGATGGACACTGGTGAAATTTGGGGCCAAACGAACGAGTGGATTGAGAGTTCCTTCACAAAGTGGTCAATTCGGCTCCGGGAAGAGTTTTCTTGACTTCTTTGTGATTGGCTCGTTCGTTCCTTGATTTTCTTCTGGAATAATAATTTTGAAGCTCCAAGGATCCATCTCCATCTGGTGGTGTCTCCATGCCGTGATTTCGGTTTTGCCGGCCTTTGGGTGCACCGCTATCGACCGGATGAGGCATCTGTGCATATCTCCTGATCCGTCAACATTCCTGATGTGTGCCAGACATGGGTGTGGTATATATGCAAGTAATAAAAACCCTAAGCTAAACATGGTTGCAAGTGCACAACATGTTGTTGTAGTACTTAGGGGTCGATCCACAAGAGAATGCGAATTACACACTACACATTTGTAAAGATTTGGTTAAGCTAAATCAATAATATGCAAGGGGTTTTGTGTTTTTGTTTTATAAGGGAAAATTAAATAACAAATGCAAACTATACAAACACCATTATTGAACAAAGGACAATCCGCAAAAGACATAAGCCAAATCAATTGAAAAGTTTGTTAAGTCCGGTTTCTATGAACTCAAAACACTAAGATGTGGTCATCCCACTTTTGTGGCTCTGACCACCTATGTTTCTTAAACCAATGGACTCAGCTTTCACATGGTCATTGAAGAGTGAAACATGCAATAAAATCGGGTAGTGATTGTTCACAAAACTCCTTAGGTCTACTTTCATAGCCTAAGATGATTTGCCCATCAAATATTAGGACCGGAGATATAACAAGCTTTTGGAGAGTATATCAACCTTGGATCAAGTCGCTAGTTAGCTACTCTAGCAACAAGCTTTAGGTATGAATAAAGATGGTGAACCATAAGGTTTCCCTTTCTTTAACAACCGATTCTTGATGGCTTATCATGTCATGTCTTCTTTGAAAGATCCATGATTCAATAACGAGTCTAAGGGAGTAGAGAGGATCTCATGGTCCTAGGGAAAGAAGGCTGAGTGATAGGAATCAAGCCGCCGCTCTCCCCTAGAGAGAAACCTCCTAACCCTAGACTAGAAGCTAAAACATGCGAGTATGTACAAAATGCAAAAGAAAAGAAAGAACAAGGAGACCACCTAAGTGGCTCCGGTTTATTGACTGAAAGAAGAAGAGAGTTGTGTCTATTGATTCGTGATTCTCATACAAGAGGCTAAAAGCAAGTATATATAGTTGAGGGGAGGCTAGGTCCGCTGAGTTAATGCGCAAAGGAGAAGAGGAAACTTTCCATTTCTTCTCCCCGCGTGAACTTGCTCTCCAAGTCTTGAGTGAGGCGCGGCAGCCAGCTTCTTTTCGCGTGTAGAGATGTGGACTTGAGTCATGATGAGGTTTAGGCTTGGCCCGAAGTGATCCCAGTCCATTTCGCTCATCCAAGTTCCATGGGCTTCACTTACTCGCCAGACGGACATGTCTTGGGAGAAAAAGATCCTAGGCCGCATTTCTGCTCCAAATAGCCCAATTCCACTTCTTCGCGACGCATGACTCATTTATCTATCTTTCTATATAAAGATCTCATGATTTGGACGTAGGAAAGACCCTTTGCCGCGGTCATCTTTCGGATGCTTTGATTCTGTCCGAATGCGGGAAACCGGCTAACTTGAGTTTTGTTGAAGCTCTTGAATTGGGGATTTGCATGGATCATTGTTTGAAGCTCTTTTGCCTTATTTTTGCCATTTTGACCTATTTGCTTCCCAAAACCACAATATACAAGAAAACTACCTCTTGGATACAAAATCATTATTATTAGATAAGAAAATATAAATAAAACCAAGGTAAAAACATGTAAAATATGGATATATCAACTCCCCCAGACTTAGCCTTTTGCTTGTCCTCAAGCAAACTAAGAAAGGAAAAGAGGTTTGAAAACATGAGAACTCTCAATGCATTTTGAAAATCCATGTTAGCTTATGTTTTAGTAATCCACATGAAAACGGTTTTGGCTTTATGATGAGGAACATAAGTACTTACATTGAGTTTAGCAGTCATCCCAAAGTAACCCACACTCCATATGACCATCCGGGCTCACCTCCTTTGAACCCTTTAGTTTTCAAAGGTGCGGTCTCAACTAGGGGATATCGATCAAAGGGTTTATGATCTCTTTCTCATCCTCTTGTGTTTAAACACTTGGCTTGGCCCTTGTTTCACCTCTCTCTCTTCTCACTCCTTAACTCGATTGATCCCTTTTTAGGGTAGCAAGGTATTTTTTTATTCGACTTCTTCTCCTCTTTGTGGAGGTTTTTGATGGATCTTCCATAGACGCGAGTATTGATGGTTGTAGCCACCTAATCCCCGGTTACTTGGATCGAAAGGTCTTCCATATACGCGAGTATTGATGGTGGTTGCCACCTAATCCCCGGTTACTTGGACCTCGATGCTTTTTCTTAAAATTGGAGGGGAGAGAGAGGGGAAACCGAACTCACATAGACTTTCACTATTCGGTGAGGATAAGGAGTCGTGCCCTTTGTAAAACCAAGCCCCTAGCTGAGAAGGTTAAGTTCATTTAGGTGCGGAGTCAAAGGTGGATCCTCCATCGGTTTTTTTGAAATGTGGCCTTTTTTGGTAAACCGATCTGCTCAAAGTGTACTTTGAATGAATGTGTTGCCAAATACTGTTTCAATGGTCACTTAGACATTAGTGTAACATGGTTAGTTTCAAAGAAAAGGTCATAATTTCCGGACAAAATTTTGACTCAATAAAACGACTCAAAGAAAAAGGGAAAAAGAAAAATCAAAAAGAACAAACGTGTTAGTAATCCCCCCAGACTTAACTTGCACCGTCCCGGTGGAAGCAAATCCAATTAAGAGGGGTTAAAAAGGAAATTTAATTTGTTGGGAAAGTGTTTCGGATTTTGTTACCAAAGTGTGACCATAGGTCATGAAGAGCTGTTTTGCATTGTGAAGCGACTCTAAGTGTGATATGACAACATCAAATCACGCCTTAGATCCATTTGGTCGGTGAGTTTTCAATCTGAAGGTGTGATTCCGTCCGGTGTGCAGTGTGGTCGTGTGTCGGCAAAAAATGAGGACTGTGAACCACATGACAACCGTTAAGAATTTTATGAACGGGATTGAAAATTTACCGTCCAATATGATGTTTTAGGGCCGCTGGTGAAGTTTCAGGTGATTTGGTCGAGCGGTTTGAAAAATTTCGTCATCGGGTGGATTCTTCGGCTGGCCGGAAGGTGATGTAGATGACCGCAGCCTGAACCGTGAACAATTCCCTGACCGATCTTGAAATTCCACCGACCAATCATATATTTTAGTAGCCGTGGTGGAGTTTCAGGTCAAACAAACGAGCGGTTTGGGAGATTCATCATTTGGTGGCCATCCGGACGATCCAGAGAGGGTGCAATAGACCACAGCCCAAACGATGATGAATTCCTCGACCGGGCTTGAAAATCCTTGGACCAACCTTATATTTTATGACCACTGGAGAAGTTTGAAGGCAAATGGACCAGCGGTTGGAGACTTCCTTCACAACGTGGTCAAATCGGCTCCGGTTAGAGATTTTTGACCATTCTTGAATTTGGCTCGTCCGTCCCTTGATTTTCTTCTGGAATAGTGATGATGAAGCTCCAAGAATCCATCTCCAGGTGGTGGTATCTCCATGCCGTGATTTTGGTCTTGACGGCCTTTTGGTGCACCGCTAACGACCGGATGGGGCATTTGTGCGTATCTCCTTATCCGTCAACATTTGTCCGTCCTATCTTTTGGATTTGCCGACCAACATGGTGTTTTCTGGTCGCCTGTGAAGTTTGGTGGACTTTGGTTGAGCCGTTTGTGAGATGGGTCGATTGGGTTCTCCGTGTTACCCATTTGGCCGGGAAAATGCTACCGGACTTGATATCTTCCATATGACTCGACCGTTATGTGAATTTCTTCCACAGATTTATCTCCGTAATCTTCCTTTAGCATCCCAAGGTGGTGACCGCTATGTTGGTGCTCCGGAACAAGGGCGGGATGATTGGGTGGGAATTGGCCGGCTCATGCAAAACTCCTTTGATGGTCTTCTTTGGCACTTAATCATAAAACATGTTTTTTGTGTTTTCGTGGATTTTATAAAATTCCCAAAAAATTCAAGTTAATAATAAAATCAAAATAAAAGTTAAAAAGAAAAGAAAAGAAAAAAGAAACATGGGTTGCCTCCCATAAGCGCTAGTTTAAAGTCTTTATAGCTCGACTCCTTGTGTTCCTTAGGTGTTAGGCAATGTGTGGAGGCTGTAGAAAGCTCCTAGTACTGGATGTCTCCAAGTGCATCTTGTCTTGTAACACTTCTTTGATCAAGTAACCTTGTTGTGTGCCTTCTCCTCCACTTGTGTACCGAAATCTTTTGGATGAGAAACCGGGAGGTGTAGCAACATAATAGGTATCCTTGTCAACATTGGCTAGTGAGATTCTCCTGTTTGGCCAATCCATAATTGCCCCGGCTGTTGCTAAAAAGGATCTCCCAAGTAGAAGGGCTTGGTCGTCCGGATCCTCCATAGTAACAACATAGAAATCGGCCGGGATGATGCAATCTTCAAAGGAGAGTTGAACATCTCTTACCTTGCCAAGTGGTTTGAATGAAGAGTTGTTGGCAAGCTTTATGCCCATGTTGGTCCGCTCCATGGTCTCGATCAATCCCAAACTTCTTGCTATCACAGCCGGCATGAGGTTCACGCTTGAACCGGAATCACATAATGCATCATCAAAGAATTTGCCGTTGATAGAGCAATGTATAAGGAAGTAACCTGGGTCATGAAGCTTGTGTAGTGTCCTTGGTGCAGGCATTTCTTCCCTTGCTTCATTATACATCTTCTCCACCTCGGCTAAGCTCCAATCGTGAGTCCATACAAAGTCTTGAAGGTAAGGGCTCTTGTTGCAAGCGACATCAAAGGGCATATTGCTAGGGAACCTTTTTGCCATAAAATTGAAATCATCAATGGTGTAATCCATTGATGAGCTCGCCTTCCTTTTCTCCTTAGGGAGGGGTGGTAGTGAAGATCTTGGAGAAAGTGGTGTTCCTTCCGGCAACTTTCTTCCTCTTATCCTTGCTGTCCGCTTTCCTTGTCTCCTTTCATCCTCATCCCAAACCACTCTTGGATTGGTTTCTTTAGCACCAAAAGCAGCCAAAGCATTGTTAGGCTTTGAGTTAGCCGCTTTTGTGCCTTTTGAAGCTCGGTCTCTTTCTTCCATATCCTCCAAGCGTTTGGTGAGGTCTTTGACTCCTTTGGAGGCTCCTCCGGTTGTATCTTGCCATAGTGTGGTCTTCTCAAGTAGCTCTTTGTATCTCTCTTCCACAAGACGCTTCAAGTCATTGATAGATTCCTTGAATTGTTCTTGCCCTTCCACCAACATCACCATATTTGAGTAAAGCTCCTTCTCTCTTTGGTTAACCTCCGATGCTTTCTTCTTGGCTTGGTGAGCGACAAGCGAGATTGAGTTGAGGCTCATGGTTGTGCCATTGAGGTTGTCTTCTAAGCCGGTGATCTTCTCATCCAAGTGGCTATCCATCTCCTTTGAGTTGAGGATTAACTCTCGGATTGCCTTGGTGTTGCCTCTAACGGTTGCGGCTTGTTCTCTTAGCTCCCCTTCCACTTCAAAACACCTTGTTTCGACTCTCTCCACTTGGTCAGAGAGGTTTCCGAACTTTCTATCAATGTCATGCTTTAGAAACTCTAACCTTGTCTCAAGACTTTGGCTAGACTTTCTTTGGATTTCCATGAAGTCTTCTATCATGGCTTTGAGATTGTCATCTCTCCGCCTATTAAGCGCATGCTCTTGGTATGTGGGAAGGTTGGGGCGTGGACGGTGATGATGATGAGGTGGCTGGTGAGGTCGGCCATGATAAACCGGTGATCGGTTTTGATGATAGTGATGATGTTCTTCTCGGCTAGTCTCGGCAAAGAGCGGATGGTGGAAATTTGGTGGGATTGGCATTGGGATGAAGTCACCGGCCGGATTTGAATCATGTGGCCGCCTTTGGACTTCATGGGGAAGCGGTTTTCTTCTTTCAAAGTGGTTACTCATGCTTGAGTGATGGCTCATCCTTAAAGTACCTAAGGAACATAAGTGAAACAAAATTGCAAAAGTTAGTAAACATGAAACAAAAGATCTAGTCTTAACTTTTAATCTCATAAACGTGTAAGTGCAATGCATTCCCCGGCAACGGCGCCAAAAACTTGATGTGTGCCAGACATGGGTGTGGTATATATGCAAGTAATAAAAACCCTAAGCTAAACATGGTTGCAAGTGCACAACATGTTGTTGTAGTACTTAGGGGTCGATCCACAAGAGAATGCGAATTACACACTACACATTTGTAAAGATTTGGTTAAGCTAAATCAATAATATGCAAGGGGTTTTGTGTTTTTGTTTTATAAGGGAAAATTAAATAACAAATGCAAACTATACAAACACCATTATTGAACAAAGGACAATCCGCAAAAGACGTAAGCCAAATCAATTGAAAAGTTTGTTAAGTCCGGTTTCTATGAACTCAAAACACTAAGATGTGGTCATCCCACTTTTGTGGCTCTGACCACCTATGTTTCTTAAACCAATGGACTCAGCTTTCACATGGTCATTGAAGAGTGAAACATGCAATAAAATCGGGTAGTGATTGTTCACAAAACTCCTTAGGTCTACTTTCATAGCCTAAGACGATTTGCCCATCAAATATTAGGACCAGAGATATAACAAGCTTTTGGAGAGTATATCAACCTTGGATCAAGTCTCTAGTTAGCTACTCTAGCAACAAGCTTTAGGTATGAATAAAGATGGTGAACCATAAGGTTTCCCTTTCTTTAACAACCGATTCTTGATGGCTTATCATGTCATGTCTTCTTTGAAAGATCCATGATTCAATAACGAGTCTAAGGGAGTAGAGAGGATCTCATGGTCCTAGGGAAAGAAGGCTGAGTGATAGGAATCAAGCCGCCGCTCTCCCCTAGAGAGAAACCTCCAAACCCTAGACTAGAAGCTAAAACATGCGAGTATGTACAAAATGCAAAAGAAAAGAAAGAACAAGGAGACCACCTAAGTGGCTCCGGTTTATTGACTGAAAGAAGAAGAGAGTTGTGTCTATTGATTCGTGATTCTCATACAAGAGGTTAAAAGCAAGTATATATAGTTGAGGGGAGGCTAGGTCGGCTGAGTTAATGCGCAAAGGAGAAGAGGAAACTTTCCATTTCTTCTCCCCGCGTGAACTTGCTCTCCAAGTCTTGAGTGAGGCGCGGTAGCCAGCTTCTTTTCGCGTGTAGAGATATGGGCTTGAGTCATGATGAGGTTTAGGCTTGGCCCGAAGTGATCCCAGTCCATTTCGCTCATCCAAGCTCCATGGGCTTCACTTACTCGCCATACGGACATGTCTTGGGAGAAAAAGATCCTAGGCCGCATTTCTGCTCCAAATAGCCCAATTCCACTTCGTCGCGACGCATGACTCATTTATCTATCTTTACATATAAATATCTCATGATTTGGACGTAGGAAAGACCCTTTGCCGCGGTCATCTTTCGGATGCTTTGATTCTGTCCGAATGCGGGAAACCGGCTAACTTGAGTTTTGTTGAAGCTCTTGACTTGGGGATTTGCATGGATCATTGTTTGAAGCTCTTTTGCCTTCTTTTTGCCATTTTGACCTATTTGCTTCCCAAAACCACAATATACAAGAAAACTACCTCTTGGATACAAAATCATTATTATTAGATAAGAAAATATAAAGAAAACCAAGGTAAAAACATGTAAAATATGGATATATCAATTCCTCCGTCCTATCTTTTTGATTTGCCGACCAACATGGTGTTGTGTAGCCGCCTGTGAATTTTGGTGGACATCGTCACGTGGTTTGGGAGATGGTTGATGTTTGTCATCCTTTGCACCCGTTTGGCCGAGAGAATCTCGCCGGATGGGATATCTTGAAATCTACTCGACCGTTTTGTGATTTTCTTCGACCGAAGTGATTCTTGTATCCTCCATTATCATTTCCAGGTCGTGCCCACCTTGTTTCTTGTGCCTTGTTGTGATCCTCCATTGAAACCGCCTTTAAACCGCCATATGGATTGTAGTTTTGGTCGGTTACAGCATCTCTCCTTTGTGTCCTTCCTGTCAAAGATTGAAGTCCTTGCAAAATACTTGAAACCACTGTTAAGTCCGGTCTTAGATTGAGATCTCCAAGTAACCAACTTGAAGTTCACAATCTAAGAGAATATGATATAAACTATAAAAACATGTTGGGTCTTGGTTAGGGATCCCAAAGTTCTGAAATAGTTTTATCAACAGTGAAATCAATGTATAATTCAGTTTGAAAAGTCAAGATTCATTCTCATTCATTAACCATCAATATTAAGCAATTTAAACCATTAAATGTAACTAATGAAGTTCAAGGTTCAAATGCTTATCAAGTGAGGATCAAAGATGGTTTTTAATGAATGCATGAGGAGAAGTTACTTACCTTGATTGGAGATTTCGCCTTCTACAAGGGTGGGAACAAAGGGTGGGTCACTTTCTTGTTTTGGTCTCCTTTTGGTTCTTCATCCTAAAAACATTTTTTTTGTATTTTTATGCAATTTTAAAAACTCCTGAAAAATAAAACTAAGTAGTTATGCATGCAATAATGATATGAAAATTTAAAATGAAAATAAAAACCATGTGGGTTGCCTCCCACAAAGCGCTTTGTTTTAAGTCATTTAGCTTGACTCCTTTTTCTTTTTAGGTGTGGATGAGCTCAACTAAAGGGTTTGGGGTCCCTTTAGATTCTCCATTCTCCGGTTCAGGGGGCTTTCGTGGTGGTCTGGGCAAGCCAAGATCATCTCCTATGCCATCTTTGAAGACAAATGCCCTCGGGAAGAGCTTTAAGGTGTTCATGAGCTTCTCCTTTGCGGTATGAGCTTCTTTTGGGTCCGGATCCTTAGGGGTAAGGATTATCATCTTGGCAAAGGACTTATGTACTCCATCAGGCTCCTCATCAGCTTCATTTTCGTCCAAGGTATGGAGCAAAACTGAGTAGATATCCGTGAAGACATCTTTATGTTTCAGCTTTGACGGTTTCATGGCCACTTTCGGTTTTGGATAGGGGTCACTGTCCTTGGCGTCTTTAGGCATTATGGCTCCTTTCTTTGACATGTTAGAAGTCTTCTCTGGTGGCAGCTTGATCTCCCTTGGTGCTGTCTTGAAGTCGATGCTTTGATGGAAAACATCTTGTCGGATATTTCCTAGTGACATGCGGCTTCTCATGAAGTCTATGATCGCACCGGTGTAAGCTCTTCTTGACTCCCATGGAAACAGCCCTGGTTTCTGGCTCTCCTTAGGATCAGCTTCTTTTTCTCCTTCTTTAGATAGTGTAGGGACAAGGGCGAGCTGGTTCTCCTTAGATAGGACAGCACTACAAAATGTTTGAGGGTTTACCTCATTTTGCTTCCTTACGGCTTCCGCGGTTAGGACTGTGTAAACCCCCAACCTCTGGACACGAGTGGAGAGAGACTCAAACTTGCTGCAAAGATCAGTGAACACATGATCTAGCTTCTCACAGAGGTTCTTGTAACATCCGTGAACCGAAAAATACTATTTTGGGAGTGGTGTCGAGCGACACCAAGTGATCAGGTGTTGTTTGCATTGTTATGCAAGGTATAAATCTCTAATTGGCTGTGCATGTTCTTGTTTGATTGTTGCGCAGTCGGTCTAGAGGTTGAGGCATTGATTTCGGGTTGACTGTACATGTTCTTGTTTGATTGTTGTGCAGTCGGTCTAGATATCGAGGCATCCTTGTGTTGACGTTTGTAAATTAGCCTCTGATTAATTGGTGTCGAGCGACACCAGGAGAGGGTGTCGATCGACACCAGTTTGTGAAATCAATTTCCGGTTTAAGTCGATTGCGCGTGATTTGTTGGTTTGGTCGAGTGGTGTCGACCGACACCAAGGAGTGGTGTTGATCGACACCGGTTATTGGAAATTCAGCCGGTTTGATTTAAGTTGGCTGGTTTTGTCTGGTTTAGGGTTGGAAGCCCTAGGTTTCGCTTTAAAAGCTTGCGGCCGCGCATAAAAGTCACTTTTGGAGAAAACAAAGTTTCAGAGGCAATTTTGGGGAGATTTAACGATTACTGTTCATCGTCGGAGTTACTGTTCATTGCACAATGTTCATCGCCGGAATTACTGTTCATCGCCGCGTACTGTTCATCGCTTTTCCTCTTTTCCCTTTGTTCAATCGGTTGTCGAGGTGAGTGCGTGACTGTAGGTCCGTGAATCACTAGAGATTTCATGGTGCTTGAGTTTATTGTGTTGTTCTTGAGTTGTTTTGGATGAAAAACGTGTTTTGATTGTATTGGGGCGTTGAAAACCCTTGGATTCGTGTTTTGCTGTATTTTATGCACTGTTTCGTTGCTTTTGGTGTTGAGGCGTCGGGGCGGTGTCGAACGACACCGATGTGCTAGCATCGATCGACACTCTTGGTAGTGTCGGTCGACACTGAGCAGGGCGTCGATCGACACCGGTGGGGGTGTCGATCGACACTGATTCTTTTGCGAGTCTGTTGCTTTTGTTGATCATTGCTGCTACTGTTTATTGCTGTTATTGTGTGCTGTATTGTCTGGTGGTTGACGTACATGGCCTGTAGGCAGGATGATCCACTCACTAAGTATTTATGATAATACTTACGCATCTCCATTCCAATGTGATGCAGGTAACATGAATGTTCCACCGCGGAATGAGGCCGAGAGATGAAGAGGATGATAGGATGTTTAATTATTGAGTTAAATTGTTTAAGTTGTTTATATGAACATGTTGATAGGTTGATAGTTTATTATGTTATTCTGGTTTGAATATTGATGATTGGAATTAATTATTTATTTGATTAAGTTATTTAATGGTTTATTTATTTGAGTTATTGTCTTCCGCATTGTGTTGTTTGAATTAGCTGTTGAGGATTAATATTTATGGGAATATTAATCTGGGCTAATTATTTAATTATTTATTTTTTTTTAAAAAAGACTGGTTGTTTCATTTTGGTATGGGAGCGTATACGGTTTTAGGACTGTTAGTATTGGGTGAACTGGACTATGTGTTCATTGATTAATAGTGGTTTAGTCATTATTAGTCTAGTATCATCCTCTCGGCCTTCCAGTATTCCACGGTGAGTGAGTTTTGGATTTGTGTTTTGTTTGTGGTGTTTTCTAGTTGCTTGTCTACTGTTCTTTGGGGAACAGTGAGATGGATGCAGGTTGATAGTAGGATTTTACTAAGCAATTATCCTATCTACACTATCATATCGTTGCCGTGTAAAGAAGGAGTCAAATCCGAATTGGGTGTGATGCTATGCAAACAGGATGCAATCAAGAAAAGCTAAGTCAAGCCAATTGTGTAAATGGAACTGTAATCTATCAACTTAAAAACAAAACTTAAAATGCAAATAACATAATGAAATGCAATGGTATATCAAGGCGTCCAGGCGCAACGTTATGAAATGAACAAAGGTGAAATGCAAGATGATAAACTATGAACCAGAAGCTAGAATGAACAAATGCAACAAGATAAAAAGATAAAAGCTTAAAGAACAAAACTCAAGATCAAAATCAAATAAAGCAAAGGATCCTAAGAATGGGTGTTATTGACTAATGAATTTCCATGATTAACACTAGGTTGTTCAACAAAACTCAAACAGAGCTAGTCCCTTGGCTGCGAACTCGACAGCAAGCTAATCCACTCTCGTGACAGAAGCTATCGAGTTGGTGTGTGTTCCAGACCCACTCTCATGGCGAAATCCACACTAACAAGCACTAGGAATCAGTTCGCAAATGCTAAAGTGCAATAAAAAACGCTAGTATCCTAGGTATGATATGCAAATCTCTTGGAAAAGCTGGTTCATGCATTTCATCAAACACCTTCTGGGTGCTGAAATGCCTAGCTTCAGATTCCAAATGATCAGGTAGGAATCAGCATTAAGAATACTAATCAAGAAGGGAAACTATAAATCAAGGCTTAAACACTCTAGGTAACCATGGTTCTTCACTTATCTAAACCATCATTAAGATTCTAAGAACACTACTCAGAAACCGACTTCATGAAATCCGACCCAGAAAACTGTGAAACTTGCATCAAAAGATAGAGATTAAGAAGATGATCAAGTTCAAAGAAGGAACCAAGTGCAAATTAATTAGAACTAAGAAGGAAATCTGGATTACAAGCTAAGAACAAACAAGGGCAATTTTTGTGTCTCTCAAAGCTAAAAAGTAGATAAAATGCCAAAAGTGACATCACAGGGTTTTTATACTAAGTTACAGAAAAGTAAAAGTTGTCACGCGCGTGCGGACTCGACCACCAACTCGACGTGCATGTCTGGCTCACGTCGAGTGTGCGTAAAGGTTGCGTCTTTGGCTCCGACTCGACCACCAACTCGACGTGTATATCTGGTTCACGTCGAGTTCGCGTAAAGGCGGCTGATATACCTCTATTTTGTACCCTTTTTATATGGTTTTACTATGCTTTTTATAAGGTTTTTAAAGGCTTTTCGATCTAAAAAGGTAGTTTTTGTGGATTTATAGTACTAAGAGTCTAAACAGGTCGAATGATGCATTTCGGAGCAAAACCACAGGATTTGGACTTTACGCCGCTCCACGACACAGCATCAACTTTGAAAGAGCCCCAAAAACATTCTACTCAATGGATCTCACCAAAACCAGTTTGCCGCGATGCCTACATGAGTTAGCTTTCCAACACAATTGGAATCATGCAATTTGGACGTGTAGAATGGAAGATATTATCATTTTAGTGAAGAGTGTCAAATCAGCCGAAAACCGGACGTCTACACCAGCCGCTCGACCGAGCCGGTCGGACAGGGCCTCCAAGGCTCCCGTCCGACCCGACCTTCCTCCACGATCCGGTCGACCGAGCCGGTCGGACAGGGCCTCCAAGGCTCCCGTCCGACCCGACTTCTTTTCACCATCCCGTGCGCGCCCGACCATCATCCCGTGCGACCGTTCGACCCCCAGCTCGACCCGAGCACCAGCCCGACCGACCGGTCGACTGCCCCGCTCGACCCGGCTTAGCCGACTAAGGCCCGTTTTGCACGTTTTCACGATTTACTCGGCCCGTTTACCTAATCTCGACCCCTGGAAGACCTAGCACTATAAATACACCTTTTTAGCCTCTTTTAAAAGAGAGAGAGAAAGAGAGAGAACAATATAGCCACATTGTATTTCAGTTTCATAGATCTACTTTTGTTCTAGAGATTTCAAGGAGAGGATCTCTCCTCCTCACTACAATTTGGAGAAGATTTCTGAACCTTTATCTATTATCATGCTTTCTTCATCTCTCTGTGTTGTTACTTTGATCATGTCTGAGTAATTCACTTGTTAGGTTGCTAGGGTTACTAATTCAATGAGTTGTTTGCTTGATCTATGATTTCGATGAACTGTTAGGGATATCATTAGAGTCTTTGTCTCGTTTTGCTCACTAATTAATGCTGATTGCTTTACCGCGCATCTAGCAATCTGATCCTAGGTTGATTTGAGCCACGGAAGTGCTGTATCATTCGCCGGACCTATTCTTTGACAAGCTAGGTTTCTTAGACTGCGGAAGTTGATTTACTAAGCCTAGTGAACTGTATCCGAACTTGATCGATTTAATGCTTGATTAACTATGCTCGATAACCCGTACTTCTACGATCTGTGCACTTGCAGGATTTTAAAAAGTCGGTAAAACCTGACCACACATCAGCGGCTCCTTTATTCCAGACTCGATGTGCCACTAGACGTGCATGTCTGGACTATGTCGAGTTCGCTTTTCCTTGTTCTCCAAACTATCATTTCCGGTCTCCTCTTCATCACTTTTTGATCAGGCAATCATCCTCCATCTTCAAGGCATCCTCCAAATCTCCAAATATACCTGATAACAACTCCAAATGCGACGAAACGTGCAATGCTAATGCAAATGCTACGAAGTGTGGAAAGTGAATGCAAATGGAGGTGAAACGTGATGATGTGGTGTGATATGAATGCAAAAGTGATGAAGAAAGGATGCTAAAACAAGGCTAAATATGTGTACATCACAGGTACTAGAGGTTGCGACTTTAGAGGTCGTGGTAGTGTCGGTGCCAGTGGTGGCAGAGTGTTACCCGTAGTGGCGGAGTGGTTGCCAGTGAGGGCAGAGCAGTTGGAGAGTATATCAACCTTAGGTCTACTTTCATAGCCTAAGACGATTTGCCCATCAAATATTAGGACCGGAGATATAACAAGCTTTTGGAGAGTATATCAACCTTGGATCAAGTCGCTAGTTAGCTACTCTAGCAACAAGCTTTAGGTATGAATAAGATGGTGAACCATAAGGTTTCCCTTTCTTTAACAACCGATTCTTGATGGCTTATCATGTCATGTCTTCTTTGAAAGATCCATGATTCAATAACGAGTCTAAGGGAGTAGAGAGGATCTCATGGTCCTAGGGAATGAAGGCTGAGTGATAGGAATCAAGCCGCCGCTCTCCCCTAGAGAGAAACCTCCAAACCCTAGACTAGAAGCTAAAACATGCGAGTATGTACAAAATGCAAAAGAAAAGAAAGAACAAGGAGACCACCTAAGTGGCTCCGGTTTATTGACTGAAAGAAGAAGAGAGTTGTGTCTATTGATTCGTGATTCTCATACAAAAGGCTAAAAGCAAGTATATATAGTTGAGGGGAGGCTAGGTCGGCTGAGTTAATGCGCAAAGGAGAAGAGGAAACTTTCCATTTCTTCTCCCCGCGTGAACTTGCTCTCCAAGTCTTGAGTGAGGCGCGGTAGCCAGCTTCTTTTCGCGTGTAGAGATGTGGGCTTGAGTCATGATGAGGTTTAGGCTTGGCCCGAAGTGATCCCAGTCCATTTCGCTCATCCAAGCTCCATGGGCTTCACTTACTCGCCAGACGGACATGTCTTGGGAGAAAAAGATCCTAGGCCGCATTTCTGCTCCAAATAGCCCAATTCCACTTCGTCGCGACGCATGACTCATTTATCTATCTTTACATATAAATATCTCATGATTTAGACGTAGGAAAGACCCTTTGCCGCGGTCATCTTTCGGATGCTTTGATTCTGTCCGAATGCGGGAAACCGGCTAACTTGAGTTTTGTTGAAGCTCTTGACTTGGGGATTTGCATGGATCATTGTTTGAAGCTCTTTTGCCTTCTTTTTGCCATTTTGACCTATTTGCTTCCCAAAACCACAATATACAAGAAAACTACCTCTTGGATACAAAATCATTATTATTAGATAAGAAAATATAAAGAAAACCAAGGTAAAAACATGTAAAATATGGATATATCAATTCCTCCGTCCTATCTTTTTGATTTGCCGACCAACATGGTGTTGTGTAGCCGCCTGTGAAGTTTGGTGGACATCGTCACGTGGTTTGGGAGATGGTTGATGTTTGTCATCCTTTGCACCCGTTTGGCCGAGAGAATCTCGCCGGATGGGATATCTTGAAATCTACTAGACCGTTTTGTGATTTTCTTCGACCGAAGTGATTCTTGTATCCTCCATTATCATTTCCAGGTCGTGCCCACCTTGTTTCTTGTGCCTTGTTGTGATCCTCCATTGAAACCGCCTTTAAACCGCCATATGGATTGTAGTTTTGGTCGGTTACAGCATCTCTCCTTTGTGTCCTTCCTGTCAAAGATTGAAGTCCTTGCAAAATACTTGAAACCACTGTTAAGTCCGGTCTTAGATTGAGATCTCCAAGTAACCAACTTGAAGTTCACAATCTAAGAGAATATGGTATAAACTATAAAAACATGTTGGGTCTTGGTTAGGGATCCCAAAGTTCTGAAATAGTTTTATCAACAGTGAAATCAATGTATAATTAAGTTTGAAAAGTCAAGATTCATTCTCATTCATTAACCATCAATATTAAGCAATTTAAACCATTAAATGTAACTAATGAAGTTCAAGGTTCAAATGCTTATCAAGTGAGGATCAAAGATGGTTTTTAATGAATGCATGAGGAGAAGTTACTTACCTTGATTGGAGATTTCGCCTTCTACAAGGGTGGGAACAAAGGGTGGGTCACTTTCTTGTTTTGGTCTCCTTTTGGTTCTTCATCCTAAAAACTTTTTTTTTGTATTTTTATGCAATTTTAAAAACTCCTGAAAAATAAAACTAAGTAGTTATGCATGCAATAATGATATGAAAATTTAAAATGAAAATAAAAACCATGTGGGTTGCCTCCCACAAAGCGCTTTGTTTTAAGTCATTTAGCTTGACTCCTTTTTCTTTTTAGGTGTGGATGAGCTCAACTAAAGGGTTTGGGGTCCCTTTAGATTCTCCATTCTCCGGTTCAGGGGGCTTTCGTGGTGGTCTGGGCAAGCCAAGATCATCTCCTATGCCATCTTTGAAGACAAATGCCCTCGGGAAGAGCTTTAAGGTGTTCATGAGCTTCTCCTTTGCGGTATGAGCTTCTTTTGGGTCCGGATCCTTAGGGGTAAGGATTATCATCTTGGCAAAGGACTTATGTACTCCATCAGGCTCCTCATCAGCTTCATTTTCGTCCAAGGTATGGAGCAAAACCGAGTAGATATCCGTGAAGACATCTTTATGTTTCAGCTTTGACGGTTTCATGGCCACTTTCGGTTTTGGATAGGGGTCACTCTCCTTGGCGTCTTTAGGCATTATGGCTCCTTTCTTTGACATGTTAGAAGTCTTCTCTGGTGGCAGCTTGATGTTCGAAGTGTGAGGCAGTCGATGCCAGTTAGTTTTGGTCATCAGACCGGTGGGGTTGTATGGCGTCTTTTGGAGTTGGACTAGTTAGTGTGTTTCAAGTCCAACTGAAGTGTTATCGAGGTTATCCGAGTTGTTGAGGAGCTCGAGGAGTTCCAAGGAGCATAGAGCTCGTTTGGGTTTTATGTTGGAAAGGCTGCAGGAACAGAAGCTGTATGCTAAGTAGAGCAAGTGCAGTTCTGGCAGCGATAGTGGGTTTTCTGGATCATGTGTTTTGCAGAGGGAGTTTCTGTAGATCCGGCAAGGTTTGAGACTTTCAAGGTTTAAGTTTAGTTTGAGTAGTACTACCAGGATCAGGAAGATTCTGGGTTTAGCAGAGTACTGCGGGAGTTCGTTAAGGGTTTCGCGAGTGTGTCACAGCCAATGACGAGGTTGACGGGCAAGGATGCGCCGTTTGTGTCGTTGCCAGAGAGCGAGGAGAGCTTTGGGAAGCCTAAAGAGTTGTTGAGTAGTACACCAGTTTTGGCATTACCCGAGCCGGGGAAGCCTTACATAGTGTACACAGTTGTTGCAGGAGTGGGTTTAAGATTTGAGTGTCGAGTCCTTAGCAGACTACGACCTAGAGTTTATCTATCATCCAGGCGAGGTTTTAGGTGGCAGTCGCGTGGAGTCGACGGAAGATGATTCCGCTGGGAAGCTGGATGTCGAGGCCTTAGTGGGTGAGATTAGCACATGTGTCGTAGTGCTATTTCGGAGGAGCCTTTGGGCTTAGAGACAGTGGATCAAGCGGATCTACTTAGTAGAATCAGAATGGCTCAGCGGGGTGAGCATAGTGTGTTTGGTGCATCGCAAGCAGTTGGCTCCGAGTTTTTAGTCTCATCGAAGGGACATTTTGATGCGTGGACGGGCTTGTGTACTCGAGGTTAAGAATTGAGACATGAGGTCTTGAGAAAGGCTCAGGCGGGCAAGTTCTTGATCATCCATGTGCGACCAAGATGTACCCTGGTCTCAAGTGATGTGATTACTATGCTGGGATGAAGATAGTTAGAGCTGGTTGATGTACACATATTTAGCCTTGTATCAGCATCCTTTATTCATCATTTTTGCATACATATCACACCACTTCGTCACGTTTCATCTCCATTTGCATCCACTTACCACACTTCATAGCATTTGCATTAGCATTGCATGTTTCGTCGCTTTTGGAGTTGTTTTCAGGTATATTTGGAGCATTGGAGGGTGTTTTGAAGGTGGAGGATTAGTGCCTGAACCAGAGAGGTGAAGTGGAGTCCAGAACCTGTTGCTTGGGAGAAAAGGCAGCGCACTTGACGGGGTCCATATACGCACTCGACGGGGTCCAGACATGCACGTCGAGTTGCACATCGAGTCCGGAATAAAGGAGCCGCCTTTACACGAACTCGACGTGAACCAGACATACACGCCGAGTTGGTAGTCGAGTCGGAGCCAAAGGTGAAACCTTTAGAAGCACTCGACGAATTCCACACATACACGTCGAGTTGGACGTCGAGTCCATACGCGCGTGACCTATTTTACCTTTTTCTGCAACTTAGTATAAAAACCCTGTGATGTCACTTTTGCACACTGTCGAATTTTATCCTGCTTTTAGCTTTCTTAAAACAACAAAATCGCCTCTGTGGTGTTCTTGCTTTGTATTTAAGATTCCTTCTTAGTTTGAATTAATTTTCACTTGCTTCCTTCTTTGAACTTGATCATCTTCTTAATCTCTATCTTTTGATGCTAGTTTCGCAGTTTTCTAGGTCGGATTTCATGAAGTCCGAATCTGAGTAGTGTTCTTAGAATCTTAAGGATGGGTTAGATTAGTGAAGAACCATGGTTACCTAGAGTGTTTAAGCCTTGATTGATAGTTTCCCTTCTTGATTAGTATTCTTAATGCTGATTCCTTCCTGATCATTTGGAATCCAAAGCTAGGCATTTCAGCACCCAGAAAGTGTTTGATGAAATGCCTGAACAGCTTTTCCAAGAAATTTGCATATCATACCTAGGATACTAGCGTTTTTGATTGCACTTTAGCATGTGCGAGCTGATTCCTAGTGCTTGTTGGTGTGGATTTCGCCATGAGAGTGGGTCTGGAACACACACCAACTCGATAGCTTCTGTCACGAGAGTGGATTAGCTTGCTGTCGAGTTCGCAGCTGAGGGAGTAGCTCTGTTTGAGTTTTGTTGAACACCCTAGTGTTAATCATGGAAATTCATTAGTCAATAACACCCATTCTTAGGATCCTTTGCTTTATTTGATTTTGATCTTGAGTTTTGTTCTTTAAGCTTTTATCTTTTTTATCTTGTTGCATTTGTTCATTCTAGTTTCTGGTTCATAGTTTATCATCTTGCATTTCACCTTTGTTCACTTGATAGCGTCGCGCCTCACGCCGTGAAGTACCATTGCATTTAATTTTGTTATTTGCATTTTAAGTTCTGTTTTTAAGTTGATAGACTACAGTTCCATCTTTACAATTGGCTTGACTTAGCTTTCCTTGATTGCATCCTGATTGCATAGCATCACACCCAATTCGGATTTGACTCCTTCTTTACACTGCAACGACATGATAGTGTAGATAGGATAATTGCTTAGTAAATTCCTTTTATCAATTTGGCGCCGTTGCCGATTGGGTGTTTATTTGCTACATTCCGGATTTCAAGTAGTTTAAGATCAAGTTCGTTTCCCGTTTCCCACCATAAATTTTTGCCTATTCTCTCTGCCTTTGTCATCTCAGGTACCTTACAGTGCGAACTCGATGTGACAGACTCGACTGTCCCACATCGAGTTGGTAGTTTCTGGTTGTATGTGAACTCGATCGCAGGGCAGTGACAGCTTGTTTCCTTTGATTGACAACATCAACCGCCGGAACAGTATTGACAGGGTCATACGTGGACGGGTCAGAGCAGAGAATCAGGCAGAACAGACAGAAGCTGTGCAGTGTAGAGACGCCATGGATGACCATCAGGGTAATGGCGGGGCTGACGCTCGAGCGGTCAGACCCATTGGAGCGGGTGATGCTCCAAACGCACATACGCAGAGGCAGGGGATTGTTCCTCCACCGGTGCAGAACAACAATTTCGAGATCAAGCTCGGAATGATAAATTTGGTGCAAAATAAGATGTTCCATGGTTTGCCCTGCGAAGATCCTATAGACCACCTCGACGAGTTCGACCGGCTTTGTAACCTGTCTCGGGTTAATGGTGTTTCTGAGGACGCCATCAAGTTGCGCCTCTTCCCTCTATCACTTGGGGAGAAGGCACACCAGTGGGAGAAGAACTTGCCCCACAACTCTATCACAACCTGGAACGACTGCAAGAAGGCGTTCCTTGCGAGGTTTTTCTCCACGGGAAGGACAGCTAAGCTCCGTAGCGACATCTCGAGCTTCCACCAGAAGAACGGTGAAACGTTTTCTGAGGCTTGGGAACGTTTCAAGTGATATACGAGTCAGTGCCCACACCACGGTTTCAGTAATGAGTCCCTCCTCAGCACTATGTATAGAGGAGTTCTCCCGAAGTACAGGCAGATGCTCGATACCGCGAGCAACAGAGACTTCCTGAACCAAGACGTTGAGGACGGCTGGCAGCTTGTAGAGAACATAGCTTGATCAGATGGCAACAACAACGAAGAGTACGACCGCACGAACCGCAGCTCTGTCGAGTCTGATGACAAGTTGAAAAAGGAAGTGAAGGGCTTGAATGAAAAGTTGGATAAGCTACTTCAGGCTCAGTCCACTATAAAGCATGTTCATTTCGTCTCTGAAGACGAATTTGTTCCTGTCCAAGAAGGGGAGGTTGACCAGCAGACTGAGGAGATCAGTTACATCCAAAACAACCAGGGTGGCTACAACAAAGGCTATTACACGTACAAAGCCAACCCGAATCTGTCCTACAGAAGTACGAACGTCGCCAATCCTCAGGATCAGGTCTATCCTCCACAAACACAGCAGAGCCAACCACAGCACCAGCAAGTGTTCGTTCCGCGAGGGCAGTTTGTGAGCCAACAGGGCGGCTATCCACCTAGACAGCAGCAGGGAGCACCACCAGGGTTTGCTCCTCAGCAGGTACAAGCGCCACAGCTTCAGGAACCCGACATGAGGGCCATGTTACAGCAGCTGTTGCAAGGTCAAGCTAATGGAGTTATTGAGACAAGTAAGAAGCTTGCGGAGATGAACAGCAAGCTTGATTCCTTAAACTCCAGGATTACGACCATTGAGAACAACCGTGCCTCCTCTTCTACAGAACACCCTGGTCAACTCCCTGGGAAGGCCATTCAGAATCCCAAGGACCATTGCCATGTCGTCCAATTCAACGCTGATGAAGAACTTGCTGCTGAGAACGAACGAGCCATTCAGGAGATTAAACAACTTCTTTACGGTTGTGATGTTGATTGTTCACCAGTCTCAAAGACTAGACTCGATCGAGTTGAGAAGGAAGCCTCGATCGAGTCCAACACTTGTTCCCCTACTCACCATGATCTTATGACTCGATTGAGTCAGCATTCACCCGAACCCAGAACGTTTATCCCACCCGTCTCTAAACCTATAACATCTTGTCCAAGCAGAGTCCTTCCCAAGCTTAAAGATCAGGGGAAATTCACAATTCCGTGCTCTCTTGATCATTTGCAGCTCGATGATGCGCTTGTTGATTCTAGAGCTAGTGTCAACTTGATTTCGCTTGGTATGGTTAAGAGGTTGACTGCCCAACACTTGATGAAGCAGCCTGGTCCATCTATCATGTTTGGAGATGCTTCCTCAAAACCACCACTTGGTCTTATCCTAGATTACCCTTTGAAGATTGGGAGTTGCACCATACCCACAGATCTCACTGTTCTGGATATGGTTGATAAGAAGGAGGTCCCTTTCATACTTGGAACCCCGTTCCTCACTACAGCAGGAGCCTTCATCGATTTCCCAAACAGGCTAGTGATCCTCCACCATGTGAACAGCCAAGTCTCATATCCAGTAAAGACTTTTTCTATAGAGTATTGTGGGACTATCACAACTGCGGAGTTGGACTGCAATGTGATTACTCCCGATACTATTGAGTATGAAAACGAGCTGCATATTGCGCCTCCCGAGCCTGTTGAGAATGAGCCGGGAATCATTGATGGCGAAAGCCTTTTTGCATTGTTCACTGAGCCACTAGGAAGGGCTCAACAGGGGAGGGTGAGGATGGTTTCACAGGCTGTTCACAAGGGTAGAAAGAAAAGAACCAAGGAACCCAAACCCGTTACCTCTACCCCATCTCCGTCTACGGTGATTATGCTACCGATGGAACTCAAGGAAGGGAAACTTGAGTATAAGATCACATTCACGGGAAGGTCTAAACCCTTCTCGAGTGCCAGAGCTATCGTCAGCCCCGAGATACAGAACGATCCGATGAAGCTACAAGAGCTTCTCTCTAAGGTTCTGACCATCACCCCTGAAGACAGGCCTAACTCCAACCCCCACTAGCCAGAGGAAGAACGGTCAAGCTTAGTGACCTTAAACAAGCTCACTTGGGAGGAAGTTCCATGGATATCCTTGTACATATTTCTTTAAATTGCTCATCTAATATGTTTTGTTGTGTTTTTCTGTTTAAGTTTTTCAGAACAAGGGTTTGAGCCAAAGGAATCCAGTTCAAAACGGGGCTCCTACACTCGATCGAGTGAGGCACTGAAGAAAAATCAGCTCGACCGAGCTTGATTTAACTTGATCGAGTTAACCTGGTTTGGTAAGAGACTCCTTCGCTTTCGACTCCCCTCTTTTCACATCCTGTGTTTTATTGTCCTTGCTTTTGCTTTTCTCTCATTCTTTCTCTTAGACTTCTGTTACACAAGGGACTGTGTAATTTAAGATTGGGGGATGGTCTGAGAGCCATTTGATATTGTGTTTTGTTTTCTTATTTCAATTTTTCATCT
Organism: Erythrophleum ivorense; assembly: GCA_026724425.1. Taxonomy (NCBI): domain Eukaryota; kingdom Viridiplantae; phylum Streptophyta; class Magnoliopsida; order Fabales; family Fabaceae; genus Erythrophleum; species Erythrophleum ivorense. Next base: position 6,244,260 of record JAIUCV010000066.1, on the reverse strand, counting down.
CTTGATTCTGCATGCATCTAAGGCATAGAAAACCACTAAAAATTGAAAAAATTTCGAAAAATCTCAAAAATATTCATGTAGTTGCATTCACATTTGTTAGATTAAGTCTGCATTGCATCACATAGCTTCACAATCATGCTGCATTGTTGATACAGCCTTGTAAAATAACCATCTCATGCGATATGATTTGTGCCTTGGTTTTTGATTCTCTGATGCATTAGGGTGAGAATGAAGCATTTAAAACGAAACCGTGTTTAACTTGATCACATCATGACATGCACATCTCACTTGATCACTGCTGCGAATTGAGGCCTATCCCTGTTTATCTGAACCTTAATCTTGACTTTTAAATATCATTGCATGCATTGAAAGCAACTCATGGATAGCATACATATCTGGACAATCTTTTCCCATCTGTTTATCTTCTTTGTTTGTCCAGGTAGTTTTTTTTCCCCACACCCTGAACACTGTAGCCTTTTCCTTCAAACCCGCATTACTCTTGTGTGTGCTTGTGAGGCCTTGTTTCGATCATGCTTAGCAGAACGTGTTGAGTTTAAACCGGCAAGTGTAGGTTGTCTAGGTATCTAGTTCGATCTTAGGTTTATTTTCAGGCTAAGTTTGGGGGTGACGTTTTGAACGCTACGGTTTCATATCTAGAAAGTGGGAAAAGAAAAGTTTTTGTTTTAAAGCAAGGGAGTTGATTTGTGTTTCAAAAAGGGGCTAGTAAAGGTTTGGGAACTGTTTAAGAAAAGAAAAAAAAAGGGGTTCTAAGTGTGAAAGAAAAGAAGGCAATTGCCTCAATTAGTTAAAAGAAAGAAAAATGTTCCCTTAGTGATAGAATTCCCAAACCGCTAGATGTTACCATAAGATCACCTCTCCCTTGGCTAGTTTACAAAAGCAAAAGAAGAAAAGAGCAAATTGCTCCACATAAGGGCGCAAAGCCCAAAAGGTAGTTAGGAGTTGTTCTTGGTTTCTAACGGGGTTCGGGTGTTGACGCTGTCAAGTCGATGCTAGGTAGCTAGAGGTTCTGCTCTTGCATCATCCTTGGTTATAACTCTTAGCATTCTGCCAAAGCATTGTCATTTTACTGAGAGATCCCTGTTCTTTAAACCGTTTTATGACTTTAAGAAACCATCTTTTTCTCTTGACCTTTACCTTGAGCCAAATGAGTTGCTAATTTGCATGTTTATGATTCATTGTTCACCTTAATAAATGTTAAAGGGATTTGCTGATAAGAATGCATTGTTTGAGTGAATGTGAAGTTGGATAGATCTTGTTAAACATGAAACTGATTTTCAAAGAAGTAGCTCTCACCTTGCTGCATTTTAGAACCGTGAATCAAGACATATATCAAATCGTTTTTGCTTGTTATTTTTGGTTGTATCAATTCGTTTTCAAACCTCATCCATTTCACTATTCTTGTTTGTTTGCTTGAGGGCAAGCAAAAGATAAGTTTGGGGGTGTTGATGTACACATATTTAGCCTTGTATCAGCATCCTTTATTCATCATTTTTGCATACATATCACACCACTTCGTCACGTTTCATCTCCATTTGCATCCACTTACCACACTTCATAGCATTTGCATTAGCATTGCATGTTTCGTCGCTTTTGGAGTTGTTTTCAGGTATATTTGGAGCATTGGAGGGTGTTTTGAAGGTGGAGGATTAGTGCCTGAACCAGAGAGGTGAAGTGGAGTCCATAACCTGTTTCTTGGGAGAAAAGGCAGCGCACTTGACGGGGTCCATATACGCACTCGACGGGGTCCAGACATGCACGTCGAGTTGCACATCGAGTCCGGAATAAAGGAGCCGCCTTTACACGAACTCGACGTGAACCAGACATACACGTCGAGTTGGTAGTCGAGTCGGAGCCAAAGGTGCAACCTTTAGAAGCACTCGACGAATTCCACACATACACGTCGAGTTGGACGTCGAGTCCATACGCGCGTGACCTATTTTACCTTTTTCTGCAACTTAGTATAAAAACCCTATGATGTCACTTTTGCACACTGTCGAATTTTATCCTGCTTTTAGCTTTCTTAAAACAACAAAATCGCCTCTGTGGTGTTCTTGCTTTGTATTTAAGATTCCTTCTTAGTTTGAATTAATTTGCACTTGCTTCCTTCTTTGAACTTGATCATCTTCTTAATCTTTATCTTTTGATGCTAGTTTCACAGTTTTCTGGGTCGGATTTCATGAAGTCCGAATCTGAGTAGTGTTCTTAGAATCTTAAGGATGGGTTAGATTAGTGAAGAACCATGGTTACTTAGAGTGTTTAAGCCTTGATTGATAGTTTCCCTTCTTGATTAATATTCTTAATGCTGATTCCTTCCTGATCATTTGGAATCCGAAGCTAGGCATTTCAGCACCCAGAAGGTGTTTGATGAAATGCCTGAACCAGCTTTTCCAAGAAATTTGCATATCATACCTAGGATACTAGCGTTTTTGATTGCACTTTAGCATGTGCGAGCTGATTCCTAGTGCTTGTTGGTGTGGATTTCGCCATGAGAGTGGGTCTGGAACACACACCAACTCGATAGCTTCTGTCACGAGAGTGGATTAGCTTGCTGTCGAGTTCGCAGCTGAGGGAGTAGCTCTGTTTGAGTTTTGTTGAACACCCTAGTGTTAATCATGGAAATTCATTAGTCAATAACACCCATTCTTAGGATCCTTTGTTTTATTTGATTTTGATCTTGAGTTTTGTTCTTTAAGCTTTTATCTTTTTATCTTGTTGCATTTGTTCATTCTAGCTTCTGGTTCATAGTTTATCACATTGCATTTCACCTTTGTTCACTTGATAGCGTCGCGTCTGGACGCCGTGAAGTACCATTGCATTTGTATTTGCATTTTCCATTTCTGTGTTTAGGTTGATAGTTTAGAATTCACACCATTTAAACATTTGGCTTGACTTAGCCTTTCTTGATCATATTCTGATTGCATAGCATCACGCCCATTCGGATTTGACACCTTCTTACACTACAACGACATGATAGTGTAGATAGGTTAATTCGTAGTAAAAACTTACTATCACTGGTTTTGGTTGCGGGGTGCAACTCGTATTTTGTTAGTCAAGGCAGAGCATCATATTTCGAGTGGTGTTCTGCAGAGTGGAAGTGAGATAGGATCACGATGAATTTCGGGATGGAATTACCTATCTTGCGGACTTGAGAGGTTTGAGTGGTTGTTGGTCGGTTGACCAAGTTAGTACATTTTCTGGCCTTTGAGAAGGCAGATGAGCTGCTGTTTCGGCTGGGAAAATTGTACAAAAGGATGTAAGGCTACATGGTGTGTCAGCCAGTATTGTGTCGGACAGGGATCCGAGTTTTGTTTCGAGACTCGCCTCAGAGTTTGGAGGGCGTTTCAGACAGAGATGGACACTAAGGTGTTGCTAGTACAATTTATCGTTATAGTCAGAGGGGTAGTCAGAGAGGATTATCCCGACTTCTAAGTTTTGTTAAGGTTGCGTGTGTGGTTTGAGATGGACATTGGACTGGTCATCTGTGTCTGGCAGTGTTGTCACGACAAAAGTTATCAGGCGAGTTATTGGGCCTGGTTTCGTGTGAGGCTTGTTTGGGAGGCCATGTAAGTTGTTTGTGTGCTGGACCCAAGTGGGGGAATGCAGCACTTATGGAGTTACTTTGTTCAGGAACGGCAAAGAAGGTCTGTGTTTTGAGACTGAACATAAAAAGGACTCATGTTATGCATAGGAGTTACGCCGTTGGGCGGAAACGAAAGTCTAAGTTTCAGGATTTGGAGATAGAGTGTATCTCAAGATAGCTATGTGGAAGGTTTCTATAAGAACCATAGCAGAGAGCAAGCTGACTGCGCGGTTTGTGGTTCCGTTCCGATGGTGGAACGAGTTGGGCCAGTGGCGTATCAGCTTGAGTTACTTGTGTTTTATGAGTGTTTTTGGTAAGGTGTTTCACGATGTGATGTTGAGAAAATGTCGTTATCCTTCAGGGGAGTTAATGGCTAAGATTTCAGGGGATCTTAGGCCAGACTTGGCGGTTTTTTTGAGGATTCTCGAGAGGAGAGTCAAGGTTCTGCGGAACAAGAGAGTGTCGTTGTGAAAACTTGAGGCAAAGATGAAGTTGGATTTCTGAAAGTGTTCGACCAGTAGGTCGAGGAATTAGCTCTTCATCTTTATGGTTTCAGTTGGTTAGCCTTAGGCTATGTTGTTGTTGTGGTTTATGTATTTTCGTGGTGGTACAAAATACATTATTGGAGATTTATAAGATGGAGTTTTCCTTACGGTTTCAGTTGGTTACCCGGATGTTACGGGTTGTTTTGACCAGTTTTGGGTCTTGTGTCAGTTCTAGTCGATTATGTTATAGGCGTTTCGGATTTATTACTCTTTACATTTAGGAGATTGTTTTCTCCTGCAGACCTATCTGAGACGGTGGGTGCTCGGTATGGGTGGTGGCGGACTTATCTGCAGATAGGTGTCGCGGTTTGTTTTTGCAGACTTATCTGGGGCTAGCAACCTCAGTATAAGTGGGGAGATTGAGATCTCCGTGCGGCCTTACCTGGGATTAGCTACCTCAGGGGAAGTGCTTGCAGACTTATACTTGGTATAAGGGTGCTGCTTACTAGTGGCTGACGAGTCACGAAGTGAGCATCAAGAGGTGGTGGATCCCTTGAGAGAGACAAGTGGGTCTCTTGCATTTATATGGGTATTGTGACGGTGGTGTCACGGTACATATATTATGACAGTGGTGTCACGGTATAGATATTTGTGACGGTGGTGTCACGGTTTGGGTACTTGTGACGGTGGTGTCACGGTATAGATATTTGTGACGGTGGTGTCACGGTATGGTTTTGAGTAAAGAGTAATGAATGTCTGGAAACATGCTTATAACATAGGATTAGATGTGAGTCTCTGGGATCAGTGGTGAATCTCTTGTGTTTGGTCAGTGGAGGGCCGGGTTTTGTCGTCTTGAGTAGACGTTTTCTGTTAGGATTCGAGGTCGAATCCAGTTTAGTGGGGGAGAATTGTAACATCCGTGAACCGAAAAATACTATTTTGGGAGTGGTGTCGAGCGACACCAAGTGATCAGGTGTTGTTTGCATTGTTATGCAAGGTATAAATCTCTAATTGGCTGTGCATGTTCTTGTTTGATTGTTGCGCAGTCGGTCTATGATATATCCATATTTTGCATGATTTTACTTAGTATTTATCTATGTTTTCAAGTATTTTCAATAAGGTTTTATGCCTTTAGAGGTAGTTTTCTTGTATTTGTTGGTTTTGGAGTCTTAACAGGTTAAAACATCAAAAAGGATTCAAAAATGAGCAAAAGAGCCTCAAACCATGATCCATGCAAGTTTCCAAGTAAAGAGCATCAATATAACTCCATTTGTCCGATTCTCGTATTCGGACTGAACTGGAGCATCCGAAAGATGGCCGCGGTTGAAGGTCTTTCCGACGTCCAAAAATCATGATCTTGGTCTTGATGGATAGATATTGGAGTTACGCATCACGGAGAAGTAGATTCAAGCCATTTTTATCAACCATCAGGGAGAAACTCCTTTTCTCCCAAGACGTGTCCGCCAGACGAGGAAACGAAGCCCATGGAGACTTGGTTTTACAAACGGCCCGGGATTCCGCGGCATGGACCCTGTCTCGACTCAACACAAGCCCAGCTTGCTTTTGGTGGTTTACTTGTCCTGAACCCGGTCCAATCACGTCGCAAATCATCAAGGCCGGTTAACCGGAAAGTTTCCTTTTTCAGCACTTCATAAACCTAGTGACTACAAGCCTATAAATACTTGCTTTTAGCCTCTGAAAGGGGGAGAGCCGTGAGTGTCTCGTGCAAGAGGAGAGTGGCCGTCAGAGAGAGAGAGCGAGAAGCCCTAGAAGCTCGCCATCTAGGAGGAGGAGAAGGAGGCGCCACTCAAGTCTTGCTCTTGCACAAAAACCTTGTTCTTGTTCTTTTCATCTTTTCCTTTTCTATTGTACTTTGGATCTAAGAAGTTATTGATGTGTGCCATACAAGGGTGTGGTATATATGCAAGTAATAAAAACCCTAAGCTAAACATGGTTGCAAGTGCACAACATGTTGTTGTAGTACTTAGGGGTCGATCCACAAGAGAATGCGAATTACACACTACACATTTGTAAAGATTTGGTTAAGCTAAATCAATAATATGCAAGGGGTTTTGTGTTTTTGTTTTATAAGGGAAAATTAAATAACAAATGCAAACTTTACAAACATCATTATTGAGCAAAGGATAATCCGCAAAAGACATAAGCCAAATCAATTGAAAAGTTTGTTAAATCCGGTTTCTATGTACTCAAAACACTAAGATGTGGTCATCCCACTTTCGTGGCTCCGACCACCTATGTTTCTTAAACCAATAGACTCAGCTTTCACATGGTCATTGAAGAGTGAAACATGCAATAAAATCGAGTAGTGATTGTTCACAAAACTCCTTAGGTCTACTTTCATAGCCTAAGACGATTTGCCCATCAAATATTAGGACCGGAGATATAACAAGCTTTTGGAGAGTATATCAACCTTGGATCAAGTCGCTAGTTAGCTACTCTAGCAACAAGCTTTAGGTATGAATAAAGATGGTGAACCATAAGGTTTCCCTTTCTTTAACAACCGATTCTTGATGGCTTATCATGTCATGTCTTCTTTGAAAGATCTATGATTCAATAATGAGTCTAAGGGAGTAGAGAGGATCTCATGGTTCTAGGGAAAGAAGGCGGAGTGATAGAGATCAAGCCACCGCTCTCCCCTAGAGAGAAACTTTTAAAACCCTAGACTAGAAGCTAAAACATGCGAGTATGTACAAAATGCAAAAGAAAAGAAAGAACAAGGAGACCACCTAAGTGGCTCCGGTTTATTGACTGAAAGAAGAAGAGAGTTGTGTCTATTGATTCGTTATTCTCATACAAGAGGCTAAAAACAAGTATATATAGTTGAGGGGAGGCTAGGTCGGCTGAGTTAATGCGCAAAGGAGAAGAGGAAACTTTCCATTTCTTCTCCCCGCGTGAACTTGCTCTCCAAGTCTTGAGTGAGGCGCGGCAGCCAGCTTCTTTTCGCGTGTAGAGATGTGGGCTTGAGTCATGATGAGGTTTAGGCTTGGCCCGAAGTGATCCCAGTCCATTTCGCTCATCCAAGCTCTATGGGCTTCAGTTACTCGCCAGACGGACATGTCTTGGGAGAAAAAGATCCTAGGCCGCATTTCTGCTCCAAATAGCCCAATTCCACTTCGTGGCGACGCATGACTCATTTATCTATCTTTCCATATAAAGATATCATGATTTGGACGTAGGAAAGACCCTTTGCCGCGGTCACCTTTCGGACGCTTCGATTCTGTCCGAATGCGGAAACCGGCTAACTTGAGTTTTGTTGATGCTCTTGACTTGGGAACTTGCATGGATCATTGTTTGAAGCTCTTTTGCCTTCTTTTTGCCATTTTGACCTATTTGCTTCCCAAAACCACAATATACAAGAAAACTACCTCTTGGATACAAAATCATTATTATTAGGTAAGAAAATATAAAGAAAACCAAGGTAAAAAACATGTAAAATATGGATATATCAACTCCCCCAGACTTAGCCTTTTGCTTGTCCTCAAGCAAACTAAGAAAGGAAAAGAGGTTTGAAAACATGAGAACTCTCAATGCATTTTGAAAATCCATGCTAGCTTATGTTTTAGTAATCCACATGAAAAACGGTTTTGGCTTTATGATGAGGAGCATAAGTACTTACATTGAGTTTAGCAGTCATCCCAAAGTAACCCACACTCCATATGACCATCCGGGCTCACCTCCCTTGACTTCTTTAGTTTTTAAAGGTGCGGTCTCAACTAGGGGATATCGATCAAAGGGTTTATGATCTCTTTCTCATCCTCTTGTGCTTAAACACTTGTCTTGGCTCTTGTTTCACCTCTCTCTCTTCTCACTCCTTAAGTCGATTGATCCCTTTTTTAGGGTAGCAAGGTATTTTTTTATTCGACTTCTTCTCCTCTTTGTGGAGGTTTTTAATGGATCTTCCATAGACGCGAGTATTGATGGTTATAGCCACCTAATCCCCGGTTATTTGGATCAATGGGTCTTCCATAGACGCGAGTATTGATGGTGGTTGCCACCTAATCCCCGGTTACTTGGACCTTGATGCTTTTTCTTAAAATTGGAGGGGAGAGAGAGGGGAAACCGAACTCACGTAGACTTTCACTATTTGGTGAGGATGAGGAGTCGTACCCTTTGTAAAACCAAGCCCCTAACTGAGAAGGTTAAGTTCATTAAGGTGCGGAGTCAAAGGTGGATCCTCCATTGGCTTTTTGGAAATGTGGCCATTTTTGGTAAACCGATCCGCTCAAAGTGTACATTGAGTGAGTGTGTTGCCAAATACTGTTTCAATGGTCACTTAAACATTAGTGTAACATGGTTAGTTTCAAAGAAAAGGTCATAATTCTCGGACAAAATTTTGACTCAATAAAACGACTCAAAGGGAAAAATGAAAAGAAAAGTCAAAAAGAACAAACGTGTTAGTAATCCCCCCAGACTTAACTTGCACCTTCCCGGTGGAAGCAAATCCAATTAAGAGGGGTGAAAAAGAAAATTGAATTTGTTGGGAAAGTGTTTCGGATTTTGTTACCAAAGAGGGACCATAGGTCATGAAGAGCGGTTTTGCTTTGTTGAGCGACTCCAAGTGTGATATGACAACATCAAATCATTCCTTAGATGTATTTGGTCGGTGAGTTTTCAATCTGAGGGTGTGATTCCGTCCGGTGTGCAATGTGGTCGTGTAATGCCCGTGTGTCGGCCAAAAATGAAGGCTGTGAACCACATGACAAACCGTTAAGAATTTTATGAACGGGATTGAAAATTTACCGTCCAATATGATGTTTTAGAGCCGCTGGTGAAGTATGAGGTCAAACGAACGAGCGGAGGTGAGAATTCGTCATCGGGTGGATCCTTCGCCGGCCGGAAGGTGATGTAAGTGACCGCAGCCTGGACCGTGAACAATTCTCTGACCGATCTTGAAATTTCACCGACCAATCATATATTTTAGGAGCCGTGGTGGAGTTTCAGGTCAAACAAACGAGCGGTTTGGGAGATTCATCGTTTGGTGGCCATCCGGACGATCCGAAGAGGGTGCAATAGACCATAGCCCAAACGATGATGAATTCCCCGACCGAGCTTGAAAATCCGTCGACCAACCTTATATTTTATGACCACTGGAGAAGTTTGAGGGCAAACGGACGAGCGGTTTGAGATTTCCTTCACAATGTGGTCGAGTTGGCTCCGGTAAGAGATTTTTGACCATTCTTGAATTTGGCTTGTCCGTCCCTTGATTTTCTTCTGGAATAGTGATGATGAAGCTCCAAGAATCCATCTCCAGGTGGTGGTATCTCCATGCCGTGATTTTGGTCTGGACGGCCTTTTGGTGCACCGCTAACGACCGGAGAGGGCATTTGTGCGTATCTCCTTATCCGTCAACATTTTTCCGTCCTATCTTTTGGATTTGCGGACCAACATGGTGTTGTCTGGTCGCCTGTGAAGTTTGGTGGACTTTGGTTGAGCCGTTTGTGAGATGGGTCGATTTGGTCCTCCGTGTTACCCGTGTGGCCGGGAAAATACTACCGGACTTGATATCTTCCATATTACTCACCCGTTTTGTGAATTTCTTCCACCGATTGATCTCCGTAATCCTCCCTTAGCATTCCAATAGGTGAACCTCAATGTTGGTCTCCTGGAATAAGGGCGGGATGTGTGGGTGGGAGTTGACCGGCTCATGCAAAACTCCTTTGATGGTCTTCTTTGGCACTTAATCATAAAACATGTTTTTTGTGTTTTCGTGGATTTTATAAAATTCCCAAAAAATTCAAGTTAATAATAAAATCAAAATAAAAGTTAAAAAGAAAAGAAAAGAAACATGGGTTGCCTCCCATAAGCGCTAGTTTAAAGTCTTTATAGCTCGACTCCTTGTGTTCCTTAGGTGTTAGGCAAGTGTGGAGGCTGTAGAAAGCTCCTAGTACTGGATGGCTCCAAGTGCATCTTGTCTTGTAACACTTCTTTGATCAAGTAACCTTGTTGTGTGCCTTCTCCTCCACTTGTGTACCGAAATCTTTTGGATGATAAACCGGGAGGTGCAGCAACATAATAGGTATCCTTGTCAACATTGGCTAGTGAGATTCTCCTGTTGGGCCAATCCATAATTGCCCCGGCTGTTGCTAAGAAGGATCGCCCAAGTAGAAGGGCTTGGTCTTCCGGATCCTCCATAGTAACAACATAGAAATCGGCCGGGATGATGCAATCTTCAAAGGAAAGTTGAACATCTCTTACCTTGCCAAGTGGTTTGAATGAAGAGTTGTTGGCAAGTTTTATGCCCATGCTGGTCCGCTCCATGGTCTCGATCAATCCCAAACTTCTTGCTATCACAGCCGGCATGAGGTTCACGCTTGAACCGGAATCACACAATGCATCATCAAAGAATTTTCCGTTGATAGAGCAATGCATAAGGAAGTAACCTGGGTCATGAAGCTTGTGTAGTGTCCTTGGCGCAGGCATTTCCTCTCTTGCTTCATTATACATCTTCTCCACCTCGGCTAAGCTCCAATCGTGAGTCCATACAAAGTCTTGAAGGTAAGGGCTCTTGTTGCAAGCGACATCAAAGGGCATATTGCTAGGGAACCTTTTTGCCATGAAATTGAAGTCATCAATGGTGTAATCATTGGATGAGCTCGCTTTCCTTTTCTCCTTAGGGACGGGTGGTAGTGAAGATCTTGGAGAGAGTGGTGTTCCTTCCGGCAACTTTCTTCCTCTTATCCTTGCTGTCCGCTTTCCTTGTCTCCTTTCATCCCCATCCCAAACCACTCTTGGATTGGTCTCTTTAGCACCAAAAGCAACCAAAGCATTGTTAGGCTTTGAGTTAGCCGCTTTTGTGCCTTTTGAAGCTCGGTCTCTTTCTTCCATATCCTCCAAGCGTTTGGTGAGGTCTTTGACTCCTTTGGAGGCTCCTCCGGTTGTATCTTGCCATAGCGTGGTCTTCTCATGTAGCTCATTGTATCTCTCTTCCACAAGACGCTTCAAGTCATTGATTGATTCCTTGAATTGTTCTTGCCCTTCCACCAACATTGCCATATTTGAGTGAAGCTCCTTCTCTCTTTGGTTAACCTCCGATGCTCTCTTCTTGGCTTGGTGAGCAACAAGCGAGATTGAGTTGAGGCTCATGGTTGTGCCATTGAGGTTTTCTTCTAAACCGGTGATCTTCTCATCCAAGTGGCTATCCATCTCCTTTGAATTCATGTTCAAGTCTCGGATTGCCTTGGTGTTGCCTCCGAGGGTTGCGGCTTGTTCTTTTATCTCTCCTTCCACTTCAAAACACCTTGTGTCGACTCTCTCCACTTGGTCAGAGAGGTTTCCGAACTTTCTATCAAGGTCATGCTTAAGAAATTCTAACCTTGTCTCAAGACTTTGGCTAGACTTTCTTTGGATTTCCATGAAGTCTTCTATCATGGCCTTGAGATTGTCGTCTCTCCGTCGATTAAGCGCGTGCTCTTGGTATGTGGGAAGGTCGGGGCGTGGACGGTGGTGATGATGAGGTGGCTGGTGAGGTCGGCCTTGATAAACCGGTGATCGGTTTTGATGATAGTGATGATGTTCTTCTCGGCTAGTCTCGGCAAAGAGCGGATGGTGGAAATTTGGCGGGATTGGCATTGGGATGAAGTCTCCGGCCGGATTTGAATCATGTGGCCGCCTTTGGACTTCATGGGGGAGAGGTTTTCTCCTTCCAAATTTGTTACTCATGCTTGAGTGATGGCTCATCCTCAAAGTACCTAAGGAACATAAGTGAAACAAAATTGCAAAAGTTAGTAAACATGAAACAGAAGATCTAGTCTTAACTTTTAATCTCATAAACGTGTAAGTGCAATGCATTCCCCGGCAACGGCGCCAAAAACTTGATGTGTGCCATACAAGGGTGTGGTATATATGCAAGTAATAAAAAACCTAAGCTAAACATGGTTGCAAGTGCACAACATGTTGTTGTAGTACTTAGGGGTCGATCCACAAGAGAATGCGAATTACACACTACACATTCGTAAAGATTTGGTTAAGCTAAATCAATAATATGCAAGGGGTTTTGTGTTTTTGTTTTATAAGGGAAAATTAAATAACAAATGCAAACTTTACAAACATCATTATTGAGCAAAGGATAATCCGCAAAAGACATAAGCCAAATCAATTGAAAAGTTTGTTAAATCCGGTTTCTATGAACTCAAAACACTAAGATGTGGTCATCCCACTTTCGTGGCTCCGACCACCTATGTTTCTTAAACCAATGGACTCAGCTTTCACAAGGTCATTGAAGAGTGAAACATGCAATAAAATCGAGTAGTGATTGTTCACAAAACTCCTTAGGTCTACTTTCATAGCCTAAGACGATTTGCCCATCAAATATTAGGACCGGAGATATAACAAGCTTTTGGAGAGTATATCAACCTTGGATCAAGTCGCTAGTTAGCTACTCTAGCAACAAGCTTTAGGTATGAATAAAGATGGTGAACCATAAGGTTTCCCTTTCTTTAACAACCGATTCTTGATGGCTTATCATGTCATGTCTTCTTTGAAAGATCTATGATTCAATAATGAGTCTAAGGGAGTAGAGAGGATCTCATGGTTCTAGGGAAAGAAGGCGGAGTGATAGAGATCAAGCCGCCGCTCTCCCCTAGAGAGAAACCTCTAAAACCCTAGACTAGAAATGCAAAAGAAAAGAAAGAACAAGGAGACCACCTAAGTGGCTCCGGTTTATTGACTGAAAGAAGAAGAGAGTTGTGTCTATTGATTCGTTATTCTCATACAAGAGGCTAAAAGCAATTATATATAGTTGAGGGGAGGCTAGGTCGGCTGAGTTAATGCGCAAAGGAGAAGAGGAAACTTTCCATTTCTTCTCCCCGCGTGAACTTGCTCTCCAAGTCTTGAGTGAGGCGCGGCAGCCAGCTTCTTTTCGCGTGTAGAGATGTGGGCTTGAGTCATGATGAGGTTTAGGCTTGGCCCGAAGTGATCCCAGTCCATTTCGCTCATCCAAGCTCCATGGGCTTCACTTACTCGCCAGACGGACATGTCTTGGGAGAAAAAGTTCCTAGGCCGATTTTCTGCTCCAAATAGCCCAATTCCACTTCGTCGCGACGCATGACTCATTTATATATCTTTCCATATAAAGATCTCATGATTTGGACGTAGGAAAGACCCTTTGGCGCGGTCACCTTTCGGACGCTTCGATTCTGTCCGAATGCGGAAACCGGCTAACTTGAGTTTTGTTGAAGCTCTTGACTTGGGAACTTGCATGGATCATTTTTTGAAGCTCTTTTGCCTTCTTTTTGCCATTTTGACCTATTTTCTTCCCAAAACCACAATATACAAGAAAACTACCTCTTGGATACAAAATCATTATTATTAGGTAAGAAAATATAAAGAAAACCAAGGTAAAAAACATGTAAAATATGGATATATCAGTTATCGAGGGATTTCGACTTGTTCTTCAACAGAGAAGCTTATTCTATCCCTTATCTCTTTTTAATACTTGCATAATGCTTTCAATCATTGCTTGCTTGTTTGATTGCACCATGTCCGAGTAGATTCATTTGTTAGGCGAGGTAAATCAGTGAAACTTGTATGATGTGATTGGCGGTTGCAATTGGGACTTTTATTCATGAACTAAACTTCACCTTTATTTGCAATTAATGCATGATTGCTTTACCGTACATCTAGCAATTTGATATAGGGTTGATACACTCTCCAAAAGCTTGTTGTATTGCCGGATCTAATATTTGGTGAGCTACGCGTCTTAGGCAACGAAAGCTGACCTAAGGAGTCTAGTGAACTCTATCATTACTTGAGCCATTAATGCATGTTTACAGCTTGTAATAACCATCGAAAGTTGAGTCTATTAGGTTGTTTAAACATAGTGTTCGGAGCCACAAAAGTGGAAAGAACATACCTTAGTGTTTTGTGTTCAAGATGGTTCATAATGAAATACCAATGCAATCATCACTTCATTACATGTTTTCAAAGATTATCCTTTGCCTAACTCTTTCTTTTCTTGTTTACAACTCTCATTTACTTATTTGCTTTTGTTTCCTTTCATTTTAGGTTCACCACAACAACATATTTTCTGTTCTAGCTACTCATCAATCACAACAAGTTTGAAGCGAGATCACACCCTCCTTGTGTTCGACCCCGACTACAACACAGCTGTGCACTTGCAGCTCATTTTGGTTGGGTTATAAATATTAAAACTTGAAGCTAAACCCACGCCCATCAAGTTTTTGGCGCCGTTGCCGGGGAGGCTGTTGCATTACCTTCAAATTTTTTGATTGATTTTTAGTCTAGTTCTTACTTTCTTGCATTCTACTTTCTGTTTTTCATAAAACCTTAAAAACTCATAAATTTTTTACTTAAATCTCTTCCTTTGTGTGTCTTAGGTGCAGGACAAGAAGGTCTAACTCAAACAACACACTAGAAGAGAAAGAATGGACTTGATGAGCTTTTATGCACTTCCCCCACCGGTTAGGCCGCACAAAGTGGAAGTGAACTACATTGGTGGAAACTTTGTGTATCCTGGCCAGCACGTCTATCAAGGAGCTCAATACCAGCATAAGCAACATGTCTACCCTAAAGGGATCTGTCAAGTGAAGCTGCCTTTCACTTTCCCTCAAGCTGTTGCACCGGCTCAACAAGAAGAGAAGATAGATGTAGTCTTGGAAAGATACATGGAGGAGCAAAGGCAAATCAACAAGAACCTCTGTGAGAAGCTAGATCATGTGTTCACTGATCTTTGCAGCAAGTTTGAGTCTCTCTCCACTCGTGTCCAGAGGTTGGGGGTTTACACAGTCCTAACCGCGGAAGCCGTAAGGAAGCAAAATGAGGTAAACCCTCAAACATTTTGTAGTGCTGTCCTATCTAAGGAGAACCAGCTCGCCCTTGTCCCTACACTATCTAAAGAAGGAGAAAAAGAAGCAGATCCTAAGGAGAGCCAGAAACCAGGGCTGTTTCCATGGGAGTCAAGAAGAGCTTACACCGGTGCGATCATAGACTTCATGAGAAGCCGCATGTCACTAGGAAATATCCGACAAGATGTTTTCTATCAAAGCATCGACTTCAAGACAGCACCAAGAGAGATCAATCTGCCACCAGAGAAGACTTCTAACATGCCAAAGAAAGGAGCCATAATGCCTAAAGACGCCAAGGAGAGTGACCCCTATCCAAAACCGAAAGTGGCCATGAAACCGTCAAAGCTGAAACATAAAGATGTCTTCACGGATATCTACTCGGTTTTGCTCCATACCTTGGACGAAAATGAAGCTGATGAGGAGCCTGATGGAGTACATAAGTCCTTTGCCAAGATGCTAATCCTTACCCCTAAGGATCCGGACCCAAAAGAAGCTCATACCGCAAAGGAGAAGCTCATGAACACCTTAAAGCTCTTCCCGAGGGAATTTGTCTTCAAAGATGGCATAGGAGATGATCTTGGCGTGCCCAGACCACCACGAAAGCCCACTGAACCGTAGAATGGAAAATCTAAAGGGACCCAAACCCTTTAGTTGAGCTCATCCACACCTAAAAAGAAAAAGGAGTCAAGCTAAATGACTTAAAACAAAGCGCTTTGTGGGAGGCAACCCACATGGTTTTTATTTTCATTTTAAATTTTCATATCATTATTGCATGCATAACTACTTAGTTTTATTTTTCAGGAGTTTTTAAAATTGCATAAAAATACAAAAAAATGTTTTTAGGATGAAGAACCAAAAGGAGACCAAAACAAGAAAGTGACCCACCCTTTGTTCCCACCCTTGTCGAAGGCGAAATCTCCAATCAAGGTAAGTAACTTCTCCTCATGCATTCATTAAAAACCATCTTTGATCCTCACTTGATAAGCATTTGAACCTTGAACTTCATTAGTTACATTTAATGGTTTAAATTGCTTAATATTGATGGTTAATGAATGAGAATGAATCTTGACTTGTCAAACTGAATTATACATTGATTTCACTGATGATAAAATTATTTCAGAACTTTGGGATCCCTAACCAAGACCCAACATGTTTTTATAGTTTATACCATATTCTCTTAGATTGTGAACTTCGAGTTGGTTACTTGGAGATCTCAATCTAAGACCGCACCTAACAGTGGTTTCAAGTATTTTTCAAGGAATTCAATCTTTGACAGGAAGGACACAAAGGAGAGATGCTGTAACCAACCAAAACTACAATCCATATGGAGGTTTAAAGGCGGTTTCAATGGAGGATCACAACAAGGCACAAGAAACAAGGTGGGCACGACCTGTAAATGATAATGGAGGATAAAAGAATCACTTCGGTCGAAGAAAATCACAAAACGGTCGAGTAGATTTCAAGATATCCCATCCGGCGAGATTCTCTCGGCCAAACGGGTGCAAATCCAAACGATAGGACGGAGGAATGTTGACGGATCAGGAGATATGCAAAGATGCCTCATCCGGTCGATAGCGGTGCACCCAAAGGCCGGCAAAACAGAAATCACGGCATGGAGACACCACCAGCTGGAGATGGATCCTTGGAGCTTCAAAATCATTATTCCAGAAGAAAATCAAGGAACGAACGAGCCAATCACAAAGAAGTCAAGAAAACTCTTCCGGAGCCGAATTGACCACTTTGTGAAGGAACTCTCAATCCGCTCGTTCGTTTGGCCCCAAATTTCACCAGTGTCCATCAAATATGAGGTTGGTCGATGGAATTTCAAGATAGGTCGAAGAATTCTTCATCATTTGCGCTGTGGTCTATTGCACTATCATCCGGTCGACCGAATGGACCACCAAATGAAGAATCTCACAAACCGCTCGTTCGTTTGACCTCAAACTTCACGAGGAGCTCTAAAACATCAACTTGGACGGTAAAATTTCAATATGGTACATGAAATTCTTAACGGTTTGTTCTGTGGTTCATAGCACTCATTTCGGGTCGACCAAATGAGCCATACTCGACCAAAATGCAAACCGGCGAGAATCAGACCTGGAAATTCAAAATTCACTGACCAATCATGCCTACCGAGGAGCCCCAATCCGTTATCTGACCCTGATCTTCATCACAACTGGTCAACACTTGGTAACATCATCCTAACCTTTCCCTTTTCCATTTTATTCCATCTTTACCTCTCTTAATCTGATTTTTCTTACACCGGGACGGTGCAAGTTAAGTCTGGGGGGATTATACTAATAAGTTTGTTCATTTTGGCATTTCATCTTGCATCATTTTTCTTTTCATCGAGTCGTTTTTATTGAGTCAAAACTTTTGTCGAGAATTATGACTTTATCTTGGATCTAACCATTGTTGTGCCTGTGTTTAAGTGACCATTTGATGTGGATCAGGTTTTACCCAATCCTAAACTGGATACCGCAAGTGCACGGATCGTAGTGTAGTAGGGTTATCAAACACAAGGACCAGAAAAGCAACACTATGAATTTATGAGATTAAAAGTTAGCTAAAACTAAAATATGGGGGTTTGGTTTTAGGGCTGTGAACAGTGACAAAAATTACTATGAGTAAGCTTAAAATCAAGTAAAACAAGTGAATCAAATCAAAAGGGAAAGCATTGGGCATAAGAGAATTCATAGGTCATCAAGGATTGGTTTATTCGGATAATTAAACAAGGAATCAATAGATATGGTCAAGGACTTGAATTGTGAAAGGATAATCAACTTACTCCCGCAATGTCAATTAATATGTCTAACCAACCTAAGATTACTCTACTCCCATAGGTAATCAAGTGGTTAAGCAAGCACAAACAGTTCAAATTCCATATGTTCACAAAGCATCATAGTTCTACTCCCATAGGTTATGGTGATTTGCTCATCTAATTTATTTCAAGTGATTTATCAAGCTTTCGGAAAGTAAATCAACTCTAGGGCAGTAGCAAGACGTTCAGTCAAAGCTATAAGCATTAAGTGCAAATCAAGATGAGGAGCTCTATCAAAAATCCGAAATCTAACAACCTAGCCACCAATCCATGAATCCCTTGAAAACTCTTAAGCCCAACAATGAAACTACTCAACCATGATGCAAGCAAACAAGCAAGAGATGTATGAAAGCATTATGTGAGTATTAAAAGAGATAAGGGGTGAAGAAATCTTCTCTATTGAAGAACAAAGTCGAATCTCTCCCTTGAAACTTTCGGGTTCAATACAAAAGAAAAGAAAAGGAAAAGATGAAAAGAGTTTTTGGATTTGTGTGTGTGTGTGTGTGTGCCTTAGATCCTGAGAAGCGCCTCTTCTCTCTGCTCCCTTCAGCACTCCAGGATGGCTCTCTCTCTGTCTCTGACGGCGCACACGCAGCTCTCCTTTCGTGAGGCTAAAAAGCTTGTATTTATAGGGTTGAAGTTGCTAGGTTTGTGATGAGCTGAAAAAGGAAACTTTCCGGTTAACCGGCTTTGATGATTTGCGACGTGATTGGACCGGGTTTAGGACAAGTAAACCACCAAAAGAAAGCTGGGCTTGTGTTAAGTCGAGACAAGGTCCATGCCGCTGCATCCCGGGCCATTTGGTGGCGCCAAGTCTCCATGGGCTTCGTTTACTCGCCTGGCGGACATGTCTTGGGAGAAAAAGAGTATCTCCGTGATGGTTGATCCAAATGACTTGAATCCACTTCGTCGTGATGCATAACTCAAATATCTATCCAGCAAGACCAAGATCATGATTTCTGGACGTCGGGAAGACCCCTTGCCGCGGTTATCTTTCGGATGCTCCGGTTCTGTCCAAATGCGAGAATCGGACAAATGGAGTTATATTGATGCTCTTGACTTGGAAACTTGCATGGATCATGGTTTGAGGCTCTTTTGCTCCTTTTTGAATCCTTGTTGATATTTTAACCTGTTGAGACTCCAAAACCAACAAATACAAGAAAACTACCTCTAAAGGCATAAAACCTTATTGAAAATACTTGAAAACATAGATAAATACTAAGTAAAATCATGCAAAATATGGATATATCAACTCCCCCAGACTTATCTTTTGCTTGTCCCCAAGCAAACTAAGCATGGAAAAGAGGTTTGAAAACATGAGAACTCTTAAATCGTTTTGGAAATCCATATTGACCTTTATTTTAGTGATCCACATAAAACAGCAACGGCATTTAGAATTAAGAACAAGAAAGTACATACCATGAGTTTTGCAATCATCCCAAAGCAATCCACTTCTCTTTAGGCCATCCAAATTCGCCACCTTTGACTCCTTTAGTTTCTAAGGGTGTGGTCTCAACTAGGGAATATCGATCAAAGGGGTTATAGACTCTTACCCATCCTCTTTTATAAAACACATGTCTTGGCTCTTGTTTCACCTCTCTCTCTTCTCACTTCTTAAGTCGGTACATCCCTTTTTTAGGGTAGCATAGTATTTTTTTTTTATTCGACTTCTTCTCCTCTTTGTGGGGGTTTTTGATGGATCTTCCATAGACGCGAGTATTGATGGTTGTAGCCACCTAATCCCCGGTTACTTGGATCAAAAGGTCTTCCATAGACGCGAGTATTGATGGTGGTTGCCACCTAATCCCCGGTTACTTGGACCCTGGTGCTTTTTCTTAAATTGAAGGGGAGAGAGAGGGTAAACCGAACTCACATAGACTTTCACTATTTGGTGAGGATGAGGAGTCGTACCCTTTGTAAAACCAAGCCCCTAGCCGAGAAGGTTAAGTTCATTAAGGTGCGGAGTCAAAGATGTATCTTTCTTAAGCTCTTGGAGATGTGGACATTTTTGGTAGATCGATCCACTCATGGTGCACATGTGATGAAGTAAACTGCCAAATACCGATCAATGGTCACTTAAACACAGGCACAACAATGGTTAGGTCCAAGATAAAGTCATAATTCTCGACAAAAGTTTTGACTCAATAAAAACGACTCCATAAAATGAAAACAATGCCAACAAAAATGTCAAAATGAACAAACTTATTAGTATAATCCCCCCAGACTTAACTTGCACCGTCCCGGTGTAAGAAAAATCAGATTAAGAGAGGTGAAATACGTAATAGATTTGAAAAAGGGAAATGTTAGAATGATGTTACCAAGTGATGACCAATGGTAATGAAGATCATAGTCGGACGACTGAATGGGGCTCTTCTGGAGGTATGAGTGGGCAGTAAATGTTGAAAGTCAAGGCCCGAATCCCGCCGGTTGTCATTTCGGTCGTGTACGTCTCATTCGGTCGACCCGAAATGAGTGCTATGAACAACATGACAAACCGTTAAGAATTTTATGAACGGGATTGAAAATTTACCGTCCAATATGATGTTTTAGAGCCGCTGGTGAAGTTTCAGGTCGTTTGGTCGAGCAGATTTGAAGATCCGGTATCGGGTGGATCCTTCGGATGGCCGTGAGGTGTTGTGATGGACCACAGCTCGAACCGTCAACATTTCGCCGACCGATCTTTAAATTTCACCGACCAATCATATATTTTAGGAGCAGTGGTGAAGTTTCAGGTCAACCAAACGAGCGGTTTGGGAGTTTCATCATTTGGTGGTCTATCCGGTCGACCGGATGATAGTGCAATAGACCACAGCTCAAACGGTGACGAATTTCCTGACCGAGCTTGCAATTCCACCGATCAACTTCACATTTTATGTGCACTGGTGAAGTTTGAGGGCAAATGGATGAGCGGTGTGAGACTTCCTTCACAACATGGTCTAATCGTCTCCGGGAAGAGATTTTTGACCGTCCTTGAATTTGGCTTGTTCGTTCCCTGATTTTCTTTTGGATTGGTGATTTTGAAGCTCCAAGAATCCATTTCCAGGTGGTGGTGTCTCTATGCCGTGATTTTGGTTTTTGTCGGCCTTCGGTGACCCGCCATCGACCGGATGTGGCATTCGTGCGTATCTCCTCATCCGTTCACATTTCTCCGTCCTATCTTTTGGATTTGCTGACCAATATGGTGTTGTATGGCCGCCTGTGAAGTTTGGTGGACTTTGGTAACACGGATTGTGAGAGAGGTCAAGTTGGTCCTCCTTGTCACCCGTTTGGCCGAGAGAATCACGCCGGATGGAATATCTTGAAATGTACTCGATCGTTTTGTCATTTTCTTTGACCGATCTGATTCTTCTTCCCTCCTTTAGTATTCCCAGGTCTTGCCCGCCCTCTTGGTGTCGGTTTTGACAAGGGTGGGATGAATGGGTGGGACATGTTTTTGTTTGGTCTCCTCTTGGGTCTTCATCCTAACAAAAATGTTATGCATGCAAAAATAGTGTGAAAAAATGAAAATGGAAAAGAAATATACCGTGTGGGTTGCCTCCCACAAAGCGCTTGTTTTAAAGTCATCTAGCTTGACTCCTTTCTTTTTAGGCATGAGGTGCATCGGTTAAGAGAATGGTTTCTCTCTCATCCTTCTCAATGTTTGCAAGATATGGCTTAAGTCTTTGTCCATTGACAGTGAAATCACCACCATTCCGGTTCCATAGCACAACAGAACCATATGGTTTCACTTCTTTGACCCTAAATGGTCCAGACCATCGCGACCTAAGCTTTCCGGGAAAGAGTTTCAGGCGTGAGTTGAAAAGGAGAACCTGGTCATTGGGAGAGAACGTCTTGGGGACTATCTTCTTGTCATGATATGCTTTTGTTCGCTCCTTGTAGATCCTAGAATTCTCATAGGCATTATGGCGAATTTCATCCAACTCATTCAATTGAATCAAGCGCCTCTCCTTTGCTGTCTTGATGTCGTAGTTCAGCTTCCTTACTGCCCATTCCGCCTTATACTCAATCTCAACAGGAAGATGACAAGCTTTTCCATAGACAAGGTGAAAAGGAGTTGTTCCAAGTGGGGTCTTGAATGCGGTTCTGTATGCCCAAAGAGCATCATCAAGCTTTACAGACCAATCCTTTCTTGTCATTCCCACTGTCTTCTCTAAGATCCTCTTGATTTCTCTGTTTGAAATCTCTACTTGTCCACTTGTTTGAGGATGATAAGGGGTAGCAACCTTGTGCCTCACTCCATTTTTCTTCATAAGATTTTCAAAGACTTTGTTGATGAAATGAGATCCTCCATCACTAATCACAACTCGCGGGATACCAAATCTTGGAAAAATGATTGACTTGAATAGCTTTATCACCACCTTGGAGTCGTTTGTAGGGCTGGCTATGGCTTCTACCCACTTAGAAACATAATCCACAGCAACAAGGATGTACTTGTTTCCATAAGAAGAAGGAAAAGGACCCATGAAGTCGATTCCCCAAACATCAAAAACCTCGACTTCTTGGATGAAGTTTTGTGGCATCTCATTCTTTTTGCTGATGTTCCCTTGTCTTTGGCAAGCATCACACTTAGATATGAAGGTATGGGCGTCCTTAAACATGGTAGGCCACCAAAACCCAGCTTGCAATATCTTAGCAATGGTCTTGTTAGTAGCAAAGTGTCCTGCATAGTCGGAACCATGACAAGCAAAGAGAACTCCTGGAATCTCGTCTTCTGGAATGCATCTTCTGCGCACACCATCAGAACAATGTTTATAAAGATAAGGATCATCCCAGAAGTACCTTTTAACATCGCGCAAGAACTTCTTTTTCTTGTAGCCAAAGAATTGAGGTGGTGGAATCTCAGCAGCAAGGTAGTTGGCGATGTGTCTATACCAAGGAGATTCAGATGGTGCTGGTCTTGGTGGTGCACTAGGTCGTGCCTCAAGCTTGAAAACATCCCATGTATGAATTCCATGATGATCTTGAGTAGTCAAACTTGAACTATTGTCACTTGAAATGATTTGGCACTCATCTTGTGTCGGCTTGGAGACATCATAAGATCTAATGTAGAGAGCTTCTTGAGGGACGTCTTGGGACCTTCTAATGTCATCTCCAAGG
The DNA here is from genome assembly GCA_026724425.1 of Erythrophleum ivorense. NCBI lineage: Eukaryota > Viridiplantae > Streptophyta > Magnoliopsida > Fabales > Fabaceae > Erythrophleum > Erythrophleum ivorense. The sequence continues at coordinate 6,221,433 of JAIUCV010000066.1, read as the reverse complement.
TCTAAACTTGCTCTCTCTTCATTGTAGACGGTTGTGCAGCAAGAAACTTCAGTAGAAACTGCATGATAGAAGACTTTCTTCTTGATTTCCGAGAAAGAGACTTGTCCCTTGCGAAAATCAACTATAGCTCCCACGGTTTTGAGAAAAGGAGTCCCAAGAACCAGTGACATTGAGTGCTCATCTTGCATCTCTATAATGTGAAAGTCAAGGGGGACAAGACAACCTCCTACTTGCATCTCCAAATTACGCACAAACCCATATGGAGTTGTGCTAGAAGCATCTGCAAACTTGAGTATCTTTCCGGGAGGCTCCATCTCTACAATCCCCAGCTTCTTTGCTATGGTTTTAGGCATGAGATTCACTGTAGATCCTGTATCACACAAAGAGTCTATAAAATCAATACCATTGATTGTGCAAGGGAAGATGAACTTCACTTGATCTTCTATCTTTTTAAGCTTTCTTTGATGTGGTGCTTTTGGAATGGGCTCATCATCTTCACGCCTTGTCACATGGTACTTGAAGGTTGATTGATCAATGTGGGTTGGTGAGATCACGGCCTTGTTCTCTGTTGTTATCACTTTGCAAAACCTATGATTTTCCTCCACTTTCCCCGGAAGAACATTAACTTGTCTCTTGGATCCTTCCGCAATTTGAGAGACTTGCACTTCTACCTTCTTAACATGATTAGAGATGTTAATAAACTCCTCATGCAGCTCCTGGTTGTTCCTGTAAAGATGATCATACATGCTATCCATCTTGAAAGCAAGGTTTTTGTTATCTTTGGCGTTTTGCTTCATTCCTTCAATGAATTGTTGTTGATTGTCCATGAGCTGATGGATCATAGCTTCAAGTATGCTCTCTTTAGTTGTCATGACCACGTGATCTTGGTCTAGAAGAGGATCTTCAGTACTTGGCTTAGAGTTTCCAAGGTTAAAACCATTGTTGTTTCGGTTTTGATGGTTGTCTCCAAAATTGCCAATGTAGTTGATTTCTTCTTGCCTCTTAAGAGAGATATCATCATTAAACTCTTTATCTTCCTTACTCTTAGAAGCTCCAACGTTCTCACAAAGATCAACTCCTCTTGATTGGTTTTTCAGAAGTTGAGCAACCAGTGACTTAAGCTCGAGAATTTCTGAAAAATCTGAACTTGCCTTGATGTCTTCCACGGCTTCCACATATTCCAAGCATGAATTTTTGTTGCTTTCAGCCAAGTTATCAATGAGAGTATTGGCTTGAGCAACTGTGTTAGTCATGAAATTCCCTTGACTTGCTATGTTGAGAGCCATCTTGAATTTCTCATCAACTCCTTGATAGAAGATGTCCAGCAATTTCAGCTCTGTAAAACCATGGTGAGGGCACTCTCCCTTGTACTCCTTGAAACGTGTTGTAGCCTCATAGAATGATTCCTTTGATTCTTGTCGAAATTCTAAGATTCTTCTTCTCATCCATTTTAATCTCTCTTTTGGGTAGAAATTCTTCAAGAAAGCTCTCTTGTACTCATCCCAAGTAGTGATTGATCCTGATGGAAGAGACTGCTTCCATTTGTAGGCTTTCTCAACCAAAAAAAAAAGAGAATAAAGTGCACTTCAAATAGTTCTCGGAAGCTCCATCGGATCTCCTTGTACTACAAATTCCTTCAAACCTTTCGACATGGTCTATGGGCTGCTCTTCATCTAGGCCACGAAACTGATGCTGCTCCACCAAGGCAATGAGTTTAGAGCTTATCTTAAACTCTCCAGCAGGTGGTAAAGGGCATATAGGTGGGCGTTTTGTGAAGAAGATGTCTAGTGAATCAAACTCTCCGATTGGGCGGTTTTGAGGATCCATCTTCTGTGTCTTGTGAATTCTTCTTCTAAATCTCCTATCTCTTACTCAAGGTACCTTGAAACACACAAAGATAGAGAGAAGTAAAGAAGTAAACGAAAATAAGAACAAAAACTAAAGGAAATTGCAAACAAAAAATGAAAATTAAACAATGTTCTAGTCTAAACTCCAATCTGAAACTCGTAGGCAACTATTTGGTCCCCGGCAACGGCGCCAAAAACTTGATGTGGATCAGGTTTTACCCAATCCTAAACTGGATACCGCAAGTGCACGGATCGTAGTGTAGTAGGGTTATCGAACACAAGGACCAGAAAAGCAACACTATGAGTTTATGAGATTAAAAGTTAGCTAAAACTAAAATATGGGGGTTTGGTTTTAGGGCTGTGAACAGTGACGAAAATTACTATTAGTAAGCTTAAAATCAAGTAAAACAAGTGAATCAAATCAAAAGGGAAAGCATTGGGCATAAGAGAATTCATAGGTCATCAAGGATTGGTTTATTCGGATAATTAAACAAGGAATCAATAGATATGGTCAAGGACTTGAACTGTGAAAGGATAATCAACTTACTCCCGCAATGTCAATTAATATGTCTAACCAACCTAAGATTACTCTACTCCCATAGGTAATCAAGTGGTTAAGCAAGCACAAACAGTTCAAATTCCATATGTTCACAAAGCATCATAGTTCTACTCCCATAGGTTATGGTGATTTGCTCATCTAATTTATTTCAAGTGATTTATCAAGCTTTCGGAAAGTAAATCAACTCTAGGGCAGTAGCAAGACGTTCAGTCAAAGCTATAAGCATTAAGTACAAATCAAGATGAGGAGCTCTATCAAAAATCCGAAATCTAACAACCTAGCCACCAATCCATGAATCCCTTGAAAACTCTTAAGCCCAACAATGAAACTACTCAACCATGATGCAAGCAAACAAGCAAGAGATGTATGAAAGCATTATGTGAGTATTAAAAGAGATAAGGGGTGAAGAAATCTTCTCTATTGAAGAACAAAGTCGAATCTCTCCCTTGAAACTTTCGGGTTCAATACAAAAGAAAAGAAAAGGAAAAGATGAAAAGAGTTTTTGGATTTGTGTGTGTGTGTGTGTGTGCCTTAGATCCTGAGAAGCGCCTCTTCTCTCTGCTCCCTTCAGCACTCCAGGATGGCTCTCTCTCTTTCTCTGACGGCGCACACGCAGCTCTCCTTTCGTGAGGCTAAAAAGCTTGTATTTATAGGGTTGAAGTTGCTAGGTTTGTGATGAGCTGAAAAAGGAAACTTTCCGGTTAACCGGCTTTGATGATTTGCGACGTGATTGGACCGGGTTTAGGACAAGTAAACCACCAAAAGAAATCTGGGCTTGTGTTAAGTCGAGACAAGGTCCATGCCGCTGCATCCCGGGCCATTTGGTGGCGCCAAGTCTCCATGGGCTTCGTTTACTCGCCTGGCGGACACGTCTTGGGAGAAAAAGAGTATCTCCGTGATGGTTGATCAAAATGACTTGAATCCACTTCGTCGTGATGCATAACTCAAATATCTATCCAGCAAGACCAAGATCATGATTTTTGGACGTCGGGAAGACCCCTTGACGCGGTTATCTTTCGGATGCTCCGGTTCTGTCCAAATGCGAGAATCGAACAAATGGAGTTATATTGATGCTCTTGACTTGGAAACTTGCATGGATCATGGTTTGAGGCTCTTTTGCTCCTTTTTGAATCCTTTTTGATATTTTAACCTGTTGAGACTCCAAAACCAACTAATACAAGAAAACTACCTCTAAAGGCATAAAACCTTATTGAAAATACTTGAAAACATAGATAAATACTAAGTAAAATCATGCAAAATATGGATATATCACCTTTGATCAGTTATTGGCAGTTTACTTCATCACATGTGCACCATGAGTGGATTGATCTAACAAAAATGTCCACATCTCCAAGGGCTTAAGAAGGATCCATCTTTGACTCTGCACCTTAATGAACTTAACCTTCTCGGCTAGGGGCTTGGCATTACAAAGGGCATGACTCCTCATCCTCACTACCAAGTGAAAAGTCTGTGTGAGTTCGGTTTCCCTCTCTCTCCCCTTCAAATTTAAGAAAAAGCACCAAGGTCCAAATAACCGGGGATTAGGTGGCAACCACCATCAATACTCGCGTCTATGGAAGACCTTTTGATCCAAGTAACCGGGGATTAGGTGGCTACAACCATCAATACTCGCGTCTATGGAAGATCCATCAAAAACCTCCACAAAGAGGAGAAGAAGTCGAATAAAAAAATACCTTGCTACCCTAAAAAAGGGATGAATCGACTTAAGAAGTGAGAAGAGAGAGAGTTGAAACAAGAGCCAAGACATGTGTTTTATAAAAAGAGGATGGGTAAGAGTCTATACCCCCTTTGATCGATATTCCCTAGTTGAGACCACACCTTTAGAAACTAAAGGAGTCAAAGGTGGAGAATTTGGATGGCCTAAAGAGAAGTGGATTGCTTTGGGATGATTGTAAAACTCATGGTAGGTACTTTCTTGTTCTTAATTCTAAATGCCATTGCTGTTTTATGTGGATCACTAAGATAAATGTCAACATGGATTTCCAAAAAGATTTAAGAGTTCTCATGTTTTCAAACCTCTTTTCCATGCTTAGTTTTCTTGGGGACAAGCAAAAGATAAGTCTGGGGGAGTTGATATATCCATATTTTGCATGATTTTACTTAGTATTTATCTATGTTTTCAAGTATTTTCAATAAGGTTTTATGCCTTTAGAGGTAGTTTTCTTGTATTTGTTGGTTTTGGAGTCTTAACAGGTTAAAACATCAAAAAAGGATTCAAAAAGGAGTAAAAGAGCCTCAAACCATGATCCATGCAAGTTTCCAAGTCAAGAGCATCAATATAACTCCAATTGTCTGATTCTCGTATTCGGACTGAACCGGAGCATCCGAAAGATGACCGCGGTTGAAGGTCTTTCCGACGTCCAAAAATCATGATCTTGGTCTTGATGGATAGATATTGGAGTTACGCATCACGGCGAAGTAGATTCAAGCCAATTTGATCAACCATAGGGGAGAAAATCGTTTTCTCCCAAGACGTGTCCGCCAGGCAAGGAAACGAAGCCTATGGAGACTTGGTGTTACAAACGGCCCGAAATTCCACGGCATGGACCCTGTCTCGACTTAACACAAGCCCAGCTTGCTTTTGGTGGTTTACTTGTCCTGAACCCGGTCCAATCACGTCGCAAATCATCAAGGCCGATTAACCGGAAAGTTTCCTTTTTCAGCACTTCATAAACCTAGTGACTACAAGCCTATAAATACTTGCTTTTAGCCTCTGAAAGGGGGAGAGCCGTGAGTGTCTCGTGCAAGAGGAGAGTGGCCGTCAGAGAGAGAGAGAGAAGCCCTAGAAGCTCGCCATCTAGGAGGAGGAGAAGGCGGCGCCACTCAAGTCTTGCTCTTGCACAAAAACCTTGTTCTTGTTCTTTTCATCTTTTCCTTTTCTATTGTACTTTGGCTCTAAGAAGTTATCAAGGGATTTCGACTTGTTCTTCAACAGAGAAGCTTATTATATGATATGACTATGGCCGAAGATAGCAGCAAGGATCAGGACGGACAGCTTGTAGCCGAGGAAGCTTTGGCCGTTCCAACCGGTCCGATCACTCGATCTCAAACTAAGTTACTCAACCACAATGTTGGATTGATACTTAGTCACTTGGGCCAGACGCAAGAAGAAGTTATCCAAACCACATTGGTTTGCCTAACCGCCCAAGGAACTTGATAAAGGGACAAGTGTTGCTTAGTGCACTCTTTTTCCCTACTAAGGTTTTGTCCCAATGGGTTTTCCTTAGTAGGTTTTTAATGAGGCCTAAGGAACACTTCCAAACCATCTCTTTATCAATCCATTTCGGCCCAGCCCATCCATTTGAAGTCATCCACGAAATTGGCACTTGAAGGGTCATATTTTATGTTCAAACTTTGCATTTATGTTGTGTGTATTTTCGAGATGGTTATAGGAGTTTGTTCCTTGACCCATCTCCTTGTTTTCCTTCTCCTTTCCCTTTATATGTTGCTGGACGAAATGCTTCTCATTTATCTAAGTCTTTATTCAAAAACCTCACTTTGTTCTTAGATCATTTCGCTTGGGCTGCTCCCATTCGATTGTGTTTCTTCTTGATCATCTCTTGAAGATTCATCATTCTTTTCTCTTAGAGACTAGAATCCGGAGTTTCCCAGACCTTCCGCAGTCTGTTGAAACAATCCGTTCACCTTCCCACTCTTTATCATTCCGCAAATCACAAACCTCACCTTCATCCCATCGATCATCTTACTTCTGTGTGCCGGTTTTGGGTTAGATCTCATCAAGTGGTATCAGAGCACATACAGAAGCTAAGTAATCTTTCTTTTTATGTGTTTTAGTGTTCGATCTATTGTTGAGAATTTTGACTGTTCATCTTCTCATTTCGAAAATCATAGATCCTTGCATTATCATTGTTCACTTGATCATTCCGTTTGTTGCTATCATCATTTCAATCACCCTGTTGCATTTCCAACCATTGAATCATCACTCTAAGCATCCTAGACGTGGCTGTTCATCTTCTGTTGTTGATCATATTGCTAGAAATATTTACATAATTATTTCTAGTCATCTTAGCATCATTTCTTCGATCCTTGTTCATCATATCCATCATCTGAATTTGTTGCATAATTTTAATAATTTTATTTCGAGTTCTTTTGATCATTTTCATTCATATATATCATCTAGAATTATTTGCATAATTTTTTTATTTATTTGCATAATTATTTTCGGTTTGTTTGCATATTTATATTGAACAAGTAACTGCCGAGAGATTTTCTTTTGTCTTAGGTACCATGGCGGGCAAAGACAATCCAGAGGATGAGGAGACCGAATCCAGTAGCAACGCCTTTGATCAAGAAGCTATGATGGCTGCCCTTTCCAAAATGATAGATGAGAAGTTTACCGCGATCAAAGAGGAACTTAAGGGCAAGAAGAAGCAGGATCAGTCTAACGTAGAGAAGATCCATGATCTTGATCCAGACCCAACTCCCAAGGTTCGAGATCCCAGGAAGAAACCAGCAGATGAACACGCCAATGAGTACTACAGCAGCCATGATTACTCTTCTCGTGGGAGTCACAGAAGATCAAGAAAGAATAGAGAGGAACCGGATGCTATGGCTGCAAATCTTGGTAACTACAAGATGAGAGTTCCACAGTTCTTTGGGAAGAATGATCCGGATGCCTACTTGGACTGGGAGAAGAAGGCTGAGCTGGTGTTCACTTACCAGAAATACTATGGCGTCAACTGTGTTAAGATAGCCGCAGCTGAATTCTATGACTATGCTCTCAGCTGGTGGGATCAAACCGTTTCAGCCAGGGTTCGTAGTGGAGCTTATCCGATTGAGTCTTGGGAAGAGATGAAGCGTGTGATGAGACTCAAATTCGTTCCTAGTCACTATCACCGAGAGTTGCACTCAAAGCTGAGAAAGTTCACTCAAGGTACTCGTTCTGTTGAGGATTACTATCAAGAGCTTGAAGTGTTGTTGATGCGAGCTAACATTGATGAGGATAAACAAGCTACTATGTCACGGTTTCTTGGGGGTTTAAACCGTGAGATACAAGATATAGTGGAGATGCAGCACTATAACGAGTTGGAGGAAATGTTACACAAGGCAGTTCTGGTTGAGCAACAGATCAAGAGGAAGGGTTCTTCACGGTATGGATCAGACTTCCGCAAGTCAAGCTACCAGAAGGAGAGTAAGCCAGTGTTCACCCCTAAAACAGAAAATAAGCCGTCGAGTTTTATGCCAGAAAAGAGTAAGGTCCGGACAGAAGGAACTTCAACTACAAGGGCTCGAGATCTCAAGTGTCACGGACTTGGACACTATGCCAGCGAATGTGTTAACCGTAGGGTTATGATCTTCAAAGAAAATGGTGAAGTTGAGTCTGAAGATGAGTCAGGACCAGAGGCTGTTCGGGATACCGAGGAGTATGAAGAAAAACCAGTCAGTGGTCAGCTCCTTGTGGCAAGGCGAGTTCTAAGTGCTCAGGTCCGAACAGATGAGGAAGAGCAGAGGGAAAATCTGTTCCATTCGAGATGCTTGGTAAAGGAGAAAGTTTGTAGCCTTATCATAGACGGAGGCAGCTGTACCAATGTGGCAAGTGAGACTATGGTGCGGAAACTTGGGCTTGAACCGCAAAAGCATCCACGACCATACAAGTTACAATGGTTGAACGATGAGGGAGAAATGAGTGTCAAAACTCAAGTGGTCGTACCTCTGTCCATTGGGAGTTATGAGGATGAGGTGTTGTGTGATATCTTGCCCATGGACGCCGGACATATACTTTTGGGTAGACCTTGGCAATCTGATCGCCGAGTGATACATGACGGGTTCACCAACAAGTATTCATTCTCTCACAAGGGCCGTAAGACCATACTCATTCCTTTAACCCCTCGGGAAGTCTATGAGGATCAAAAGCAACTATCCAGCAAGGAAACCAGGTTAGACAAACAACCAAACTTCTTTATCAAGGCAAATCAGGTTAAACAAGCTATGCTCTCTAAACGACCTATGATTTTAATTGTTTTTAAAGAAACACTAATGAGCTTTTCTAACCTTGAGCCGGTCGTTCCGAGCGAGATGTCTAACCTTTTACAGGAGTTTAACGATGTGTTTCCAGAGGACAGTCCACAGGGTTTACCTCCTGTTCGTGGTATTGAACATCAAATCAACTTAGTCCCTGGATCCACCCTTCCAAACAGACCAGCATATCGCACCAATCCAGTTGAGACCAAGGAGTTACAGCGACAAGTTGATGAGCTTATGGCTAAGGGACATATTCGTGAGAGTATGAGTCCATGTGTTGTACCAGTTCTACTTGTTCCCAAGAAGGATGGAACGTGGCGTATGTGCGTAGATTGCCGTGCTATCAATAACATCACTGTAAAGTATCGCCATCCCATTCCTAGACTTGATGATATGCTTGATGAATTGCATGGGTCTTGCATTTTCTCGAAAGTTGATCTTAAAAGTGGTTATCATCAAATTAGGATGAAAGAAGGTGATGAGTGGAAGACTGCATTTAAAACAAAGCATGGTCTTTATGAATGGCTTGTTATGCCATTTGGTCTCACTAATGCACCTAGCACTTTCATGCGCTTAATGAATCATGTCCTTAGAGCATTCATTGGTCATTTTGTTGTGGTTTATTTCGATGATATTTTGGTTTATAGCAAGAACTTGACTGAGCATCTTGATCACCTAGAATCTGTTTTGAATGTTCTTAGGCAGGAGAAGCTTTATGCCAATCTAAAGAAATGCACCTTTTGTACAGATAACCTTGTCTTTTTAGGCTTTGTTGTGAGTGCAGATGGAGTTAAGGTTGATGAAGAAAAGGTTAAGGCAATCCGCGAGTGGCCGAGTCCTAAGACAGTTGGAGAAGTTCGGAGCTTCCACGGTCTGGCCGGATTTTATCGTCGGTTTGTTAAAGACTTTAGCACTTTGGCCGCACCTTTGACCGAAGTCATCAAGAAGGAAGTTGGATTTAAATGGGACAAGGCTCAAGAGAAGGCGTTTCAGGATCTTAAGGATCGACTTACTAACGCCCCTGTTTTGGTTTTACCTGACTTTGCTAAAACTTTTGAAATTGAGTGTGATGCCTCAGGTATAGGAGTCGGAGCCGTTCTAATGCAAGACAAGAAGCCCATTGCCTTCTTTAGTGAAAAACTCGGTGGTGCTACCTTGAACTATCCGACTTATGACAAAGAACTCTATGCCTTGGTCCGCGCCTTACAAACTTGGCAGCATTACCTCTGGCCAAAGGAGTTTGTCATTCACACAGACCACGAGTCACTTAAGCACCTTAAAGGCCAGCAGAAACTCAATAAGAGACATGCCAGGTGGGTTGAATTCATTGAGACCTTTCCCTACGTGATCAAATATAAGAAAGGTAAGGACAATGCTGTTGCCGACGCATTGTCCCGGAGGTACACTCTTCTCTCAACTCTTGATGCTAAACTTTTGGGCTTTGAACAAATTAAGGAGTTGTATGAGCATGATTCGGATTTCTCTGATATTTTTAAAGATTGTGCTAAGTTTGCCTCTGGCCGGTATCATAGACATGACGGTTTTCTCTTCTATGAGAACCGTCTGTGTGTGCCTAACTGTTCTCTTCGAGATCTTTTTGTCAGGGAAGCACATGGAGGAGGACTCATGGGACACTTTGGCGTAGTCAAAACTCTTGAGGTGATGCGAGGTCATTTCCATTGGCCGCACATGGTCAGAGATGTTGAAAGAATCTGTGCCCGATGCACTACTTGTAAACAGGCTAAGTCTAAGGCTCAGCCGAACGGTTTGTATCTTCCTTTACCCATTCCTTCTCGTCCATGGACTGATATTTCAATGGACTTTGTGCTTGGTTTGCCTAGGACTAGAACTGGAAAGGATTCAATCTTTGTGGTTGTTGATAGGTTCTCTAAGATGTCTCATTTCATTGCTTGCCATAAAACCGATGATGCATCTCATATTGCCAATTTGTTCTTTAAAGAAGTTGTTCGTTTGCATGGCATACCGCACACCATTGTTTCAGATAGAGATACCAAGTTTCTTAGCTATTTCTGGAAGACTTTATGGTCTAAGCTAGGAACTAAGTTGCTATTTTCTACTACATGTCACCCGCAAACTGATGGACAAACTGAAGTGGTTAATAGAACTTTAGGAACCCTCTTGCGCACCTTTGTTAAAAAGAATCTTAGAAGTTGGGAAGAATGTTTGCCTCATGTTGAATTTGCATATAATCGTGCTATACATTCTGCTTCTAAATTTTCGCCTTTTCAAATTGTTTATGGGTTCAATCCCACCTCTCCTTTGGATTTGATGTCTTTGCCTTTGAGTGACAGAATTAGTACAGATGGAAAGCACAAGGCAGATATGATACAGAAAATCCATGAGCAAGCAAAGAAAAATATTGAGAAGAAAACCAAACAGTATGAGGCGTATGCAAACAAAGTCCGGCGAGAGATAATATTTGAGGTCGGGGACAAAGTATGGATACACTTGAGAAAAGAACGGTTTCCAGCTCAAAGAAAGTCCAAGCTAATGCCGCGAGTAGATGGACCATTTGAAGTCACAAAGAGGATCAACAACAATTCATACCAAGTCAACCTCCGAGGTAAGTATAACATAAGTCCGAGTTTTAATATTACTGATCTTTCTCCTTTTGTGGCAGATCAAACAGATTTGAGGACAAATCTTTTTCAAGAGGGAGGGGATGATATGACTATGGCCGAAGATAGCAGCAAGGATCAGGACGGACAGCTTGTAGCCGAGGAAGCTTTGGCCGTTCCAACCGGTCCGATCACTCGATCTCAAACTAAGTTACTCAACCACAATGTTGGATTGATACTTAGTCACTTGGGCCAGACGCAAGAAGAAGTTATCCAAACCACATTGGTTTGCCTAACCGCCCAAGGAACTTGATAAAGGGACAAGTGTTGCTTAGTGCACTCTTTTTCCCTACTAAGGTTTTTGTCCCAATGGGTTTTCCTTAGTAGGTTTTTAATGAGGCCTAAGGAACACTTCCAAACCATCTCTTTATCAATCCATTTCGGCCCAGCCCATCCATTTGAAGTCATCCACGAAATTGGCACTTGAAGGGTCATATTTTATGTTCAAACTTTGCATTTATGTTGTGTGTATTTTCGAGATGGTTATAGGAGTTTGTTCCTTGACCCATCTCCTTGTTTTCCTTCTCCTTTCCCTTTATATGTTGCTGGACGAAATGCTTCTCATTTATCTAAGTCTTTATTCAAAAACCTCACTTTGTTCTTAGATCATTTCGCTTGGGCTGCTCCCATTCGATTGTGTTTCTTCTTGATCATCTCTTGAAGATTCATCATTCGTTTCTCTTAGAGACTAGAATCCGGAGTTTCCCAGACCTTCCGCAGTCTGTTGAAACAATCCGTTCACCTTCCCACTCTTTATCATTCCGCAAATCACAAACCTCACCTTCATCCCATCGATCATCTTACTTTTGTGTGCCGGTTTTGGGTTAGATCTCATCAACAGAGAAGCTTATTATATCCCTTATCTCTTTTTAATACTTGCATAATGCTTTCAATCATTGCTTGCTTGTTTGATTGCACCATGTCCGAGTAGATTCATTTGTTAGGCGAGGTAAATCAATGAAACTTGTATGATGTGATTGGCGGTTTCAATTAGGACTTTTATTCATGAACTAATCTTCATCTTTATTTGAACTTAATGCATGATTGCTTTACCGTACATCTAGCAATCTGATATAGGGTTGATACACTCTCCAAAAGCTTGTTGTATTGCCGGATCTAATATTTGGTGAGCTACACGTCTTAGGCAACGAAAGCTGACCTAAGGAGTCTAGTGAACTCTATCATTACTTGAGCCATTAATGCATGTTTACAGCTTGTAATAACCATCGAAAGTTGAGTCTATTAGGTTGTTTAAACATAGTGTTCGGAGCCACGAAAGTGGAAAGAACATACCTTAGTGTTTTGTGTTCAAGATGGTTCATAATGAAATACCAATGCAATCATCACTTCATTACATGTTTTCAAAGATTATCCTTTGCCTAAGTCTTTCTTTTCTTGTTTACAACTCTCATTTACTTATTTGCTTTTGTTTCCTTTCATTTTGGGTTCACCACAACAACATATTTTCTGTTCTAGCTACTCATCAATCACCACAAGTTTGAAGCAAGATCACACCCTCCTTGTGTTCGACCCCGACTACAACACAGCTGTGCACTTGCAGCTCATTTTGGTTAGGTTATAAATATTAAAACTTGAAGCTAAACCCACGCCCCATCAGTCTAGAGGTTGAGGCATTGATTTCAGGTTGACTGTACATGTTCTTGTTTGATTGTTGTGCAGTCGGTCTAGATATCGAGGCATCCTTGTGTTGACGTTTGTAAATTAGCCTCTGATTAATTGCTGTCGAGCGACACCAGGAGAGGGTGTCGATCGACACCAGTTTATGAAATCAATTTCCGGTTTAAGTCGATTGCGCGTGATTTGTTGGTTTGGTCGAGTGGTGTCGACCGACCCCAAGGAGTGGTGTTGATCGACACCAGTTATTGGAAATTCAGCCGGTTTGATTTAAGTTGGCTGGTTTTGTCCGGTTTAGGGTTGGAAGCCCTAGGTTTCGCTTTAAAAGCTTGTGGCCGCGCAGAAAAGTCACTTTTGGAGAAAACAAAGTTTCAGAGGCAATTTTGGGGAGATTTCGCGAGAGTTACTGTTCATTGCGCACTGTTCATCGCCGGAGTTAATGTTCATCGCCGCGTACTGTTCATCGTTTTTCCTCTTTTCCCTTTGTTCAATCGGTTGTCGAGGTGAGTGCGTGACTGTAGGTCCGTGAATCACTAGAGATTTCGTGGTGCTTGAGTTTATTTGTTGTTCTTGAGTTGTTTTGATGAAAATCGTGTTTTGATTGTATTGGGGCGTTGAAAACCCTTGGATTCGTGTTTTGCTGTATTTTTTGCACTGTTTCGTTGCTGTTGGTGTTGAGGCGTCGGTGCGGTGTCGATCGACACCATTGAGGGTGTCGAACGACACCGATGTGCTAGCGTCGATCGACACTCTTGGTAGTGTCGGTCGACACTGAGCAGGGCGTCGATCGACACCGGTGGGGGTGTCGATCGACACTGATTCTTTTGTTGATCATTGCTGCTACTATTTATTGCTGTTATTGTGTGCTGTATTGTCTGGTGGTTGACGTACATGGCCTGTAGGCAGGATGATCCACTCACTAAGTATTTATGATAATACTTACGCATCTCCATTCCAATGTGATGCAGGTAACATGAATGTTCCACCGCGGAATGAGGCCGAGAGATGAAGAGGATGATAGGATGTTTAATTATTGAGTTAAATTGTTTAAGTTGTTTATATGAACATGTTGATAGGTTGATAGTTTATTATTTTATTTTGGTTTGAATATTGGTGATTGGAATTAATTATTTATTTGATTAAGTTATTAAATGGTTTATTTATTTGAGTTATTGTCTTCCGCATTGTGTTGTTTGAATTAGCTGTTGAGGATTAATATTTATGGGAATATTAATGTGGGCTAATTATTTAATTATTTAAATAAATAAATAAAAAAAAAAAAAAAAAAAGAATGGTTGTTTGAGTTCTTGTTGATTTGTCTTTGCTCCTCCATGTATCTTTCCACGACTACATCTATCTTCTCTTCTTGTTGAGCCGGTGCAACAGCTTGAGGGAAAGTGAAAGGCAGCTTCACTTGACAGATCCCTTGAGGGTAGACATGTTGTTTAGGCTGGTATTGAGCTCCTTGATAGACGTGCTGGCCAGGATACACAAAGTTTCCACCAATGTAGTTCACTTCCACTTTGTGCGGCCTAACCGGTGGGGGAAGTGCATAAAAGCTCATCAAATAAAGGTGAAGATTAGTTCATGAATAAAAGTCCCAATTGCAACCGCCAATCACGTCATACAAGTTTCATTGATTTACCTCGCCTAACAAATGAATTTACTCGGACATGGTGCAATCAAACAAGCAAGCAATGATTGAAAGCATTATGCAAGTATTAAAAAGAGATAAGGGATAGAATAAGCTTCTCTGTTGAAGAACAAGTCGAAATCCCTTGATAACTTCTTAGATCCAAAGTACAATAGAAAAGGAAAAGATGAAAAGAACAAGAACAAGGTTTTTGTGCAAGAGCAAGACTTGAGTGGCGGCGCCTCCTTCTCCTCCTCCTAGATGGCGAGCTTCTAGGGCTTCTCTCTCTCTCTCTGACGGCCACTCTCCTCTTGCACGAGACACTCGCGGCTGTCCCCCTTTCAGAGGCTAAAAGCAAGTATTTATAGGCTTGTAGTCACTAGGTTTATGAAGTGCTGGAAAAGGAAACTTTCTGGTTAACCGGCCTTGATGATTTGCGACGTGATTGGACCGGGTTCAGGAGAAGTAAACCACCAAAAGCAAGCTGGGTTTGTGTTAAGTCGAGACAGGGTCCATGCCGCGGAATCCCGGGCCGTTTGTAACACCAAGTCTCCATGGGCTTCGTTTCCTCGCCTGGCGGACACGTCTTGGGAGAAAAAGAGTTTCTCCCTAATGGTTGATCAAAATGGCTTGAATCCACTTCGCCGTGATGCGTAACTCCAATATCTATCCATCAAGACAAAGATCATGTAGCCACCCTTTGCACACTATTGGGTTTCGCCAATGAGACTTCCCATGACTTCAAAGAGAACCACCTCACTCGTGATGATGACTTCTCCAGCAAGACCCACTTCGCCGATGGACCCTTTCTCGCATCCCGGTCCAAATTTTCACAAATAACTCATCCGGCAATCCGCTATGTGCACCGCCTCATCACCACCACTCTACAGTGCAAACCGGAAACCAGCAAAGTCACAACTGAGGAGTTCTACATTCTCACATCACCTTTCTTCAGCCACAAGCACAATGCAAACATTCGTCATTTGTTTGCAAAACCCCTTGTCAACGTAAAGCATTTGGCACAACACACAGACAACAAGAAAGTTGTTGTGCGTTTTGGGAGACTCATCACAGCAATTGTCAACCATTGCAAGATAGACATCTCTAGGTACAAGGCCAGTAAAGACACCGCCCCTCTAGACCTCCGAGCCCTTCAACAGATTCGCTTCCTTAACCGCTGGACCAAACACCCAACCCGGTTTTACTACGTGTGCCCCATCAGATCCTCTAAAACCGCACTTGTGCAACTACCTTGTGACGACCTCCCTCCTCTCAGCTCCAGCGTTGTCACATTCTCACCACCACCGGAGGAATACTTCATCGAAACCCCCGAGACACCCACCTTCCAAATACATCAATACTATGCTCAACAGAAGACCATCAAGGCGTCACACCCGCGACCGCCACTCCCTAACCGCCGGGGAAGCTGCCAACAAGGCATTAGACCACCTTGGCTACCTGGAGCAGACCGTCCAGTGTCAATCCCACTTCATCTCGCGCCTCATCCGTGTTGTTCGCCACATCGCTCCCGTTCGTCTCTTCCGCCCTTCCACATCAGCATATGAGCCGGACCTTGGGGAGTTCTCGCTCACCTCTGCACTCACCTTTGAGGAAGATTCTTTGGACAATGAGGAAAACGCAACCAGCCACCGCATTGCCACCTAGGCACTCACTCTTCATTTGGTATCCGGTGCAATGGACGCCCAACTCCATTTTCTATCCTTATCTTATTTTAATGAATTTCTTTTTATTTTCTTATTGAGTTTGTTCCTCTCACCCTTAATCTGATTTGCTTTCACCGGGACGGTGCAAGTTACGTCTGGGGGGGGGGGGGGGGGGGGGCGTTTTATCCTTTACTAATGTATTTTTCTTTCTTTTCTTACGTTTTCATGTTTCTTCTCTTATGTTTCCATGTTTTATTGAGTCAAAACCTTAGTCGGAAACTATGACCTATCTCTATGATTTTTCGGTGTTTGTGCTAACAATCTATGACCCTAGAGCGGACATCAATTGCGAACACAAGCCTATCAGAACCTCTAACGGTGGATCGACCTACTGACTTGGCAACATTTCTAAGGTACCCGGACAATCTAACGTTAACTCCACCCTAATCAATCTAGTTTTTCTTGTCAAGGGACTTGGCATACATATGAGTCGTTCCTCACTTGATCTCAAAGGGGTATGTCCAATACAAAGTACAGCTCTCCTCTCTCTCCTCTTGGAATAATAAAAAAAAAAAAAAAAAGCTTTTAAGCAAAAGGAAAACGTGTATGCAAGAGGAATGCATACGTCTGCACCTTCTTGTCTTTTGGAGACCTACCAAAAACAAGGAACAAGCAAAAGACTTATCCTGTGTTAACCTTATTCAAAAGGAAGAAGGATCGATAGAAAAAATAAAATGATACCCTAGAAAGGTAGGGAAAGATCGATCCTTCAAAAGAAGAGAAGAAGAGAGAGGAAAAGAACTCAAATGCTTCAAAATGACTATCCTGGAGAGACTCAAATGGGTAAGAACAAGTACTTAATGATCAATATTCCCTTGATAAAGACCGCACGTTTTAAATTTATGCAAGGAGTTAACAATAGAAAGTTTGGAGTGCTGGATGAGACTAGTCGAGTTTGGTATGGTTCGCTAAGCCTGTCGAGCATTATGTGAAGCTAGTCTAACATTGGTTATGTTTTTAGTGGAATACAGGAAAGGAGGCCACCACAAGTTTCTCAAAAGGATAAGGGAGTTTTCATGTTTTCAAACCTCTTTCTCTGATTTGGATTCTATTTGCTTGGGGACAAGCAAAGGTCTAAGTCTGGGGGAGTTGATATACCTTTATTTTGTACGCTTTTCATACGGTTTTACTATGCTTTTTATAAGGTTTATAAAGGCTTTTTGATCTAAAAAGGTAGTTTTTGTGGATTTATAGTACTAAGAATCTAAACAGGTCGAAATATGCATTTTGGAGCGAAACCACAGGATTTGGACTTTATACCGCTCCGCAACACAGCATCAACTTTGAAGGAGCCTTAAAAATATTCTACTCAATGGATTTCACCAAAGTTGGGTTTACCGCGATGCATACGTGAGTTGGCTTTCCAACGCAATTGGAATCATGCAATTTGGCCGAGTAGAATTGGAGATATGACGATTATAGTGAAGATATATACAAAAGAGCTTTATCGGACTGCATCAGTACATCAACGGGAAGCAAACGGCATGGACTCTTAAAATCAACGGATTTCAATGAAACTCAGCACCAAGATAGCCAGATGAGTTATTGTTCCAATGCAGTTGGAATTATGAAATTGGGACGAGCAATATAGAAGATATCAGGTTTTAACTGAAGACTGGTCCAGACGAGCCAAAACCGGACACACCGGTCGACCACGCCAGGTCGGACAGGAGCTTTAAGGCCCTCGTCCGACCCGACTTTTCTTCACCACTCGGTACGTGCTCGACCGTCCCGCACGACCGAACTAACGTCCCGACCGACCGTTCGACCGTCCCGCTCGACCGACCATCACCTCGATCGACCCGACTCAGCCGAAAAAGGCCCATCTTTCCCGATTTCGCGATTTTCTCGGCCCTTTTACCTAATCTTGACCCCGTGAAGACCTAGGACTATAAATACACCTTTTTAGCCTCTCTAGAGAAGAGAGCCGCATATTGTATCACAGTTTTACACATCTACTTTTGTTCTTAGAGATTTCAAGGAGATGATCTCTCCTCCTCACTACAATTTGGAGAAAATTTCTAAACCTTTTATCTTATACTATGTTTTCTCCATCCCTTTGTGTTGTTACTTTGATCATGTCTGAGTAATTCACTTGTTAGGTTGCTAGGGTTACTAATTCAATGAGTTGTTTGCTTGATCTATGATTTCGATGAAATGTTAGGGATAACTTTAGAGTCTTTGTCTCGTTTTGTTCACTTACTAACGCTGATTGCTTTACCGCGCATCTAGCAATCCGATCCTATGTTGATTTGAGCCACGAAAGTGGTGTATCATTCGCCGGACCTATTCTTTGACAAGCTAGGTTTCTTAGACTGCGAAAGTTGATTTACTAAGCATAGTGAACTGTATCCGAACTTGCTCGATTTAATGCTTGATTAACTATCTAAGGACATTCCAAAAGTTTAGCGATTAGATAAGTTATGATAGGAGTCGGAGCCACGACAGTGGAAAGACTTAATTTCGTGTTTTGTGTTCTTGACGGATCTATCATCTCATCATCCCTAAAACGATTTATATCTATCATCGAATTTGATCATTGCTTGCTTCTCTGCGGATTAACCCCTAAAGACCTAACATTTTTCCCTTATTGCTTTACAACTTCACGATCCCTAGTTTTCTTATTTAGTTATTAGTCCACCAATCAAACATCCCATACTTTGTTCTAGCTTGATCTGAAATCCATAGTTTCAAAGTGTATTCATTCTAGCCAGTCCTTGTGTTCGATAACCCGTACTTCTACGATCTGTGTGCTTGCAGATTTTTAAAAGTGGGTAAAACCTGACCACCCATCACCCTTGACCGACCCTACCATTCATCACGACATCAACCATGCCGCTCGACCTCGCCCGGTCGGACAGGGAGTTTAAGGCCCGCGCTCGACCCGACTTTTCTTCACCATTCGATACTCGTCCGATCGTGCCGCTCGACCGTCACGATCGACGCGATCCCCGCGGACAAGAAGGTACAGACGTATGCATTCCTCTTGCTTACACGTTTTCCTTATGCTTAAAAGCTGTTTTGATTATATTCTTGCAGATAAGAGAGAGGTGAACTGTACTTTTCTGTAGACATGTCTCAACTAGACCTGAACGAGGAGTCGGCTAATGTGCATCTCAAGCCCCTTGACAAGAAAAAATAAAGTTCATTTAAGTGGCAGATTTAACGTTAGATTTTCCGGGTACCTTAGAAATCTTGCCAAATCAGTAGGTCGATCCACCCTCAGCGGTTCCGTTGGGCATTGTTCGGTGTCAATATTCGCCTTTGTGATCACAAGAGATTTGGCATGATAAGGTGAGCTCCTAGGATAGATCATAGTTTCCTAACTTATTTTGACTCAATAAAACAAAAGTTTTGAAAAAGGTTGACAGGAGAAATAAATATAAGATAGAGACAAGACATGAAAAAGCGCATTAGCTAGTACGACAATCCCCGCAGACTTAACTTGCACCGTCCCGGTGAAAGCAAATCCGATTAAGGGAGGAAAAAGAAAGAGGTAGTAAGCGGTTTGTGAATGAGAGGGAAGATGTAACCTGATTAGACATTAAGTCCATGAAGAAACAACCCATTGGTCGTATGTGGCTGTCCTTGTCCTTTGATAAGTTGAGATAAGCATGGCAAACCTTCTCCCATGTTGCGTTTGAATAAACTCCAAAGAATGGCTTGTATCCCGGCTTAGATGATCAAGTACCATGCGTCCACGGTAAAATCTATTTAAGTACCGCCTAAGGTGAGGCATAGGTGGGATTAGCCTTAGACTTGGAGCAAAAGGATGAGTGATCGTGGTTGATCATTTCCACAATGATCTTTGATGTTTTGGTGGGACTTTGGGATAGATTCCGGACAAAAGGTGAAGCGGGGTATGTGATGGCAAGGTGGGATGGGATGAGTGGGATGGGATGGGATGGGATGGGATGGGATAAGTGGGATGGGATGGGATGGTGGGATGGGATGAGTGGGATGGTATGGGATGGGGGTATGGGATGAGTGGGATGGTATGGGATGGTGGAATGGGATGAGTAGGATGGTATGGGATGGTGGGATGGGATGAGTGGGATGGTATGGGATGGTGGTATGGGATGGGATGGTGGGATGGAATGAGTGCGATGGTATGGGATGGTGGGATGGGATGGGATGGTGGTATGGGCTGGTGAGATGCAGAGGAGACAGCCGACCAATCATGAGATGGCCTCGGTCGGTGGGATGGGATGAGTGGGATGGTATGGGATGGGGGTATGGGATGAGTGGGATGGTATGGGATGGTGGAATGGGATGAGTAGGATGGTATGGGATGGTGGGATGGGATGAGTGGGATGGTATGGGATGGTGGTATGGGATGGGATGGTGGGATGGAATGAGTGCGATGGTATGGGATGGTGGGATGGGATAGGATGGTGGTATGGGCTGGTGAGATGCAGAGGAGACAGCCGACCAATCATGAGATGGCCTCGGTTGGTCGGTCGTCGTGGTCGGTCCGGGAGAGATGGCCATCGGCGGTGCACTCGCCGGTCAATTGTTGGTGTTAACCCGACGACCTATAATTCTGCAATCTTTGTTTCTTCTTTGTTTCTTCTCAAATTTCCTGCTGGGGTATCAAAATCTTTGTATCTACTTGATGAGGACATCAAGTCATCATCAACCAAGGAGCTCGGAACCAGGAGCAATGAGGAGGAGAACATGAAGCTGAGGAGAGCTAAGGAGGCAAGTGAGATGCGTTCAGCTCAAATGGAGGCGAAGATCAAACATCCAAGCTCAACTAACACTTGTAGATCACACTCAACTCACATAGAGTTCACCACGAAGAAGAATCAGCTAGAAAGGATTCCAGATGAAGAAGATATTGAAGATACATTCTGGAAGGTCTTCAATGGACGCTATTGAGACCTGCGTTCACTCATCGAATCATTCCGGCCCAACCAGAAAGATCTAAGCTACAAATTCAATTGTTCTAGATTTTCAACTCACCAGAGGAACACGGCGAATTGGACTCGGTTCAATCAGAGGTCAGACCAAGGAGTTATTAGTTTTACAAATCGGGTAACCCGGAACTTTACCGATTTGGACCCAGGCGCGCTTATTGGAGTATTCCGACCAAACCAGAAGGAAATAGGCCATGAACCAACTTGTTATTGAATCTTGACTCAACTAGGCATCACGTCGAATTGGATTCATTCCAATCCCGGTTCTAGTTTGGGAGATATTTATTTTCTAATTGGAAGGCTCACAGGTTTACTCACTTACAAACCCAACTTTGGCGACCAGGAGAGAGATCAAACCACTCAGGAGAGACATCAAGACATCTTGGAGATTTATCTAACACCATCCCATGCACCAGCATTCACAGGATCAGGCGGATCCTCTTGCTACTACACTTTCCTTATATGGCCGCGTTCACACTTGGGTCAATAACTCTCCAACGGATCTTTCCTCTCTGCTGCTGCATTTTGGAGTTATTATACACACCTCAAGACACCTTAAGCTACACCATACCTCACCAGATCACACGGGGTCAACCAAGGGAATAATTACCATTTCTTGAGCCGATTTCAATCAAGCCACAACGGCTCCTTCCATATCAAGGCTGCAGCGTTTTATGCAAGGAATATGACGACCAAGATGTTCCAAGGAAGCTAACCTTCACCCTTAAACCGTCCAGATACAAAGTCAGCATCACAACCCTTGAATCCAGCCATTTGATCCCAAATCTTCCAACGGCTATATTATTTATTGTCACAATTTCTTTAGTCTTTTAGACTTTGTATTCGAGCTCTATATAAAGCTCATATTTTCCTCATTTGTAAATTACCTTTCAATCATATAAGAAATAAAGTTTGTTCTTGTTTTTATTCAAAGAGTTTCTTTGTCTAAATTGTTTGTCTTTAAGTTTCATTTGAGAGATTTGATACTTGAGATTAAGGGATTAGGATTGTTTGTGAGATTCAAACAGGTCTAGTTCTCCAAGGATTGAGAGAGTCAATCATCCCACCGATTGAGAGAGTCAATCATTCACCACCATTTCTACCCTCTTTCTGTAACATCCGTAAACGTGAATTGCTGTTTTGGAGGTGGTGTCGGACGACACCAAGTGATCGGGAGTAGTTGCATATGCTCTATACGGTGTGAATCTCGGGTTGGCTGTGCATGTTCTTGTTTGATTGTTGTGCAGTCGATCTAAAGGTTCAAGCATTGTGTAGAAAAATGTGTAAACCGACTTCTGATTGGTTGGTGTCGAGCGACACCGGGAGGGTGCACCGGTTTAAGAATCGACTTCCGGTTTAAATCGATTGTGTTCGGTTTGTGGGTTGGTCGAGTGGGTGTCGACCGACACCAGGGAGGGTGTCGCTCGACACCGGCTATTGGAATTTCGACCGGTTTGATTTGAGTTGATTTCGGTTTGGGCTGGTTTTGGGCAAGGAAGCCCTAGGTCGCGTTTTTAAGCGAAGGAAGTCGCTTTTTGGCACACTTTTCGAGACAGAGACTTTCCAGAGAGTTGGGAGGCGATTTTGAGGAGTTTTTGGAGTTTGGAGGATCGATCTGAGGCTTGGTGGTTGCTGTTCATCTTTCCCCTTTGTTTCTAATCCGTTTCAAGGTGAGTGCGTGACCGTAGGTCCGTGAATCACTAGAGATTTGTTGTGTTGTTGATATTTTGAGTTGTTCTTGAGTCGTCTTGAGTTATTTGAGTTATTGATCGATTATGGGGGTTGAATCCCATTGATTTGGTGTTTATATGTTTGTGTCGCACTGTTTATCGTTCTGGGTTTCGAGTTGTCGGGCGTGTGTCGAGCGACACCTTTTAGGTGTCGGTCGACACTGATTTCGCTAGTGTCGAGCGACACCCTCTGGGTGTGTCGATCGACACGAGTACTGTTGCGCGTTTTGTTGTTGATGTTGTGGTTATTGTTTATGGTTATTATAGATATTGTCATTTATTATGTGTTGGGGTCGGATTCCACCCCGAGACATCGTCATTTGGATTGGGCAAATGAAGGAAAACCGAGCCGAACCGCACCGAACACGACCGAACCGGGCCAAACCGGGTGCCGACCCGAAGGTCAGCCGAAAACCTCTCGATGGGCCGAACCAACGTCCGACTAAGCGATTCGAGCCGAGGCCCATCAAAGACTTTCCTTAAACTGAAGTCGGCGCGAGCCAAAAAGGAAAGTTTACATTTATTCTGAAGTCGGCGCGAGCCAAAAAGGAAAGTTTACATTTTCGGGTAAAGTCAGTTGTAAAAGTCGGTTCCTATTCTCTTATAAATAGGAGCCGATAGTCATTATTGGGGACATCGATACACACATAGAAAAAGGCATACGCCACATATATTGTAGCTCGCATAACAGCTAATCAAAGTAACCATCATTTGGATCGACTCTTGTGTTTACTTACGAAATTCTCGGCTCTCCCTAAAAACATTAAGAATACCGTAGTGCAGTTTCGGCTCGCACAATTTGGCGCTAGAAGGAGGGGGTTTGAGACTGGAAAACACAAGAGCTCGACGAAATGACCAACGAAAAATTGAACAGATCCACACCAACCGGTTTGCAGAACGGGGACAGCGAAACAACAGTTCAGACGGAAGCGGAAAAGATCGCTGCCCTTCAGAAGCAGACCGAAGAGCAAGAGATTTTGAACAGCTCGTTGACGCAAGAGCTCGCAACCTTGCGAGCCCAACTAAAAGAGAAAGAAGCACGAGGTGTCACGCGACGTAAAAATTCCCATCCAAAAAGTCTGGCTTTCGACTCCCGGGCTGACGAAGTAGATGGAGAAGAAGGGGACGACTTGGAGGAAACCCCGGAACGAGAGGAAACAGAATCCGAATCAGAGGGTTCGCCACCGCAACTTCAGAAGAAAAAGAAGCAAAACAAAGCCAAGATCGCACCGCCAATCAAACCGATAAGAATTAACTTAGGAGATCCGCTCCCCAGCGAAGTCACTCCCGAGGCGCTAACCAAAGCCCTGAAACGGATAATGTTGGAAAGCAAAGGAACTGATAAGGTGACGGGGCAAGAAACCAGCGATTCACCAAGCTTAGATCCCGCGGAGCTCGCCGAAGCAGTGTCGCGTCTCTTGTTGGAAACGCGAACCGAAAAGCAAACGTCCCGAGGCGTGAGTACGGCAAGAAAAGGCAAGGGTCAGAACACGAGTCGCGACGAATTGGCCGAGATCCGAGCTCGTCTTGAAAAATCCGACAACGAGGCCAAATTACTTCGATCACAGATCCACAGGGCGATCAGCTCGGCACCAGAAATTGCTCAGATATGCGAAGACGCCGAACACACTCCTTTCTCGGCGAAAGTGATGGGCGCCAGGGTAATGGATCCCGGGAAACTAAGCATCCAAAAGTACGACGGTTCGACGAACCCGAAAGATCACATCAACGCATTTCGGGTCGCCTTAAGTCGAGCCAAATTCCGAAGCTCGGAAGAGAAAGATGCAGGCTTCTGCCTCCTATTCGCTGAATACCTGAAGGGTCCGGCTCTGGACTGGTTCCTAAGCCTCGAGCGAAATTCGATTGAAAACTTCCAGCAGCTGACAGCTTCCTTTCTTAAGCAGTACTCCATGTTCATCGAGAAATCTGCCTCGGTGATTAATCTGTGGAACATGTTGCAAGGCGAAGGCGAGTCGCTTCGCAGTTTCATGGATCGCTTTAAAACCACCATGTCGAAAGCCGGGGCGGTCAACGACGAGATCGCCATAGATTCTCTGAAAAAGGGTTTAGGCGTCAAATCGGAATTTCGGAAGGAGCTAGCATACAACAAACCTAAGTCGATCGCCGATGCCATCCACCGATCTGTCGTGTTCATCGAGGAAGAGGAAGATATGAAGTTGCTAGCCGCCTCGCATCCCACATTGAAGGCAGCCACCAAACAACCGTCCAACCCGCCGATAGCTCATCAATCGTCGAACCAGCATCCCAATCACTTCAACCACCGGCGCGGAAAGAACAATTACATCCATCACGAAGGGCCGAACTTCTCCGGGTCGCATAACTACCAGATCGGAACAAGCCAACAGTCAGGCGGCACGAGCCAAGCAGGCGCCGGAAGGGGGCGAGGATCGAAAAACTACGTTTGGACAAGGAACCAAAATCCCGCGCCACAAGACGAGAAGGTTTATTGCGAATTCCATCAATGTTACGGCCATTCGACAGAGAGATGCCGCCATCTCGGAGCAGAACTCGCAAGAAAACTACTTAGCGGTGAATTGAAAGGCGATCTAAAGCTGGAAGATCTGGAACGTCCCGAGCCAAGAGAGCGACCGGAACAATCAGATCGACAACCGAGCCAACCAGCGGATCGACCGAAACGCGGGAGACGCGATGATTCGGACGAACCGTCGGGATCGCGACAAAAAATCTACCTCATTCTGGGTGGCTCGCAATACTGTCAGGATACGGTGACATCGATCAAAGCTTTTCAACGACGAACCGACGCAGCGGTTAACTGGTATGGACCACCCAAAATCCCAAACGTCGAGGTCACTTTCACGGAAAATGAAGTCATTGGGATCGATAGGCCGCACGATGATCCGCTCGTAATCACGCTTGCCGTCGGTAATTATGACATAGCTCGGGTCCTGATCGATACGGGTAGTACAGTCGATATAATCTACAAGAGCACGTTGATAAAAATGGGAATCGATCCGAACGACGTAAAAACGACGCCAAAGCCACTGACCGGGTTCGGGGGCGAGACGACGATGTCCATGGGGAATATCATACTCCCAGTCGAAGCGGGAGGGATTACAAAGATGGTGAACTTTTCCGTCTCGGATAATCCTCCAATCTACAATATCATCATGGGCACTCCTTGGATAAATTCGATGCGAGCCGTACCATCCACTTATCACCTTTGTCTCAAGTTCCCCACTCCGACAGGAGTCAAGACCATCCTCGGCTCGCAGAAAGATTCGAGAATCTGTTTCATGACGGAACACAAACTCCGCAACCCGTTACAAAAACCAACTCCAGAGGAGAACCGAAAGAAGACTAAGACAAACCGAGAGTCAGCGAACGATTTAGCCAAACTCTTATAGCAATTACAGATCACCGGCGAGATCGAGCCGCCCAGAAAGAAAGCCGGCAAAAACGAGGATCCCGTCATCGAAGAACCGAGCTGTGAAGCGGTAATATCCGTCAGCATAGACGAGCAAAACCCTGAAAGATGTGTGGAGATCGGAGCGAACCTAAACGAGACAATAAAAGAAGAATTGATCTCCTTTTTGAAAGAAAACGTCAACACCTTCGCTTGGACAGCCGAGGACATGCCGGGGGTAGATATCAACATCGCCTGCCACGAGCTGAATGTCGACCCGACGTTCAAACCAGTGAAACAGAAGCGAAGAAGATTGGGGCACGAGCGGTTAAAGGCAGTAAACGACGAGGTGGAACGTCTGCTAAAAGTGGGCTCGATCGCCGAGGCAAAATACCCAGAGTGGCTCGCCAACCCAGTAGTAGTCAAAAAGAAGAACGGAAAATGGCGGGTTTGCATAGATTTCACAGATCTGAATAAGGCGTGCCCAAAGGACAGTTTCCCGCTCCCTCATATCGACCGGCTCGTGGAAGCGACGGCGGGAAACGAACTGTTGACCTTCATGGATGCCTTCTCAGGCTATAATCAGATCCGGATGCACCCCGATGACAGAGAAAAGACGGCGTTCCAAACAGAGCGAGGCATCTATTGCTACATGGTCATGCCGTTCGGACTCAAGAACGCGGGAGCGACATACCAGCGGCTCGTAAACAAGATGTTCGCCTCGCAGCTTGGGAAGACGATGGAAGTTTATATCGACGATATGCTAGTAAAATCTCTGAAAAAGGAAGAACATGTGGCCCATCTCCGCGACTGCTTCGAGCAGCTGAACTCACACGATATGAAGCTAAATCCAACAAAGTGTCGGTTCGCTGTAACATCCGGAGAATTCTTGGGATATCTGGTTACCTACAGAGGCATCGAAGCTAATCCGAAGCAGATCCAGGCTTTAATCAGAATGAGGTCGCCAGAGACGAAGAAGGAAATACAACAATTAACAGGACGTGTCGCCGCGCTCAACCGATTCATTTCACGATCCACGGATAAGTGTCTCCCTTTCTACGACACTTTACGAGGAAACAAGAAGTTCGAATGGACAGCGAAGTGTGAAGAGGCTTTCCGCGAGCTGAAGTTGTACCTAGCAAACCCACCGATACTGGCGAAACCAGAAGAAGGAGAGCCATTATATCTGTACATCGCCGTATCAGTAACAGCAGTCAGTGGGGTCCTGGTTCGCGAAGACCGAGGAATCCAGAAACCCATTTTCTATGTAAGCCAAAGTTTGGCTGACGCAGAGACGAGGTACCCCCAGACCGAGAAACTGGCACTAGCAGTCGTAGTGGCGGCCCGCAAACTACGCCCGTATTTCCAGTCTCACACGATCGTAGTTCTAACAGCGCTACCGTTAAGAACGATCCTGCACAGCCCGAGCCAATCCGGAAGATTAGCCAAGTGGGCAATCGAGCTGAGCGAATACGATATCGAATATCGAAATCGAACGAGCGCAAAATCACAGGTTTTGGCTGATTTCTTGATCGAGCTGCCAATCGCCGCCAGCGAGGAACCAAATCTTTCCGCTGATTGGCTACTTCACGTTGACGGCTCGTCGTCGAAACAAGGCGCCGGAGTCGGCATTCGACTCACCTCCCCGACGGGCGAAATCTTGGAACAGTCTCTTCGCCTCAATTTTGGCGCGTCAAACAACGAGGCAGAATACGAGGCGTTAATAGCTGGGTTAAAGTTGGCGCTCGGAATTGGAGTTCGAAACATACATGCCTACTGCGATTCCCAGCTCGTCGCGAGCCAATTCACTGGAGAATACGCTACGAAAGATAAAAGAATGGAGGCCTACCTTGAAGTAGTCAAAAATCTAGCCGGACAGTTCGAAAAATTTGCCTTGGAGAAGATTCCGCGTGGAGACAATACCCAGGCCGACGCCTTGGCATCCCTAGCCTCGACCTCCGATCCAGACTTGAAAAGGATAATTCCCGTAGAATTTATCGAACATCCCAGTATCGACATCAACGAACCCGAAGTTCTGATGACTATCGTCACAGACGAGCCGAACGATAACGATATACTTGACGGAGATCAGCCCGCGGATATGGAAATCGACGAAGATACGGAATACGGTTGCGACAAAGAGTGGCTCAATCCGATTCGTGTATACATAGCCGATGGAGAGGTACCAGCAGATAAGTGGGCGGCTCGCAAGCTAAAAGCTCAAGCAGCACGATACATCCTGATACGCGACGCTGTATTCCGATGGAGGTTCTCAGGACCGCTGCTCGCGTGCGTAGAAGGAAAGAAGGCAAGAGAGATAATGAAAGAAGTTCACAGTGGATCATGTGGAAATCATTCCGGAGGACGAGCCCTGGCTATCAAAATCAAACGGCATGGCTACTTTTGGCCAACTATGATCAGCGACTGCGAAAAATACTCGCGGAAATGCGAGAAATGCCAGCGTCATGCTCCAACAATACATCAGCCGGCCGAGCTGTTGTCTTCCATCTCCGCACCATACCCATTCATGAGATGGTCGATGGATATTGTCGGGCCGCTGCATAAATCGAAGCAGAAAAGGTTTTTGCTGGTTCTAACCGACTACTTTTCTAAATGGGTCGAGGCTGAATCCTATGCAAGCATAAAAGACGCCCAAGTTGAACAATTCATTTGGAAAAACATCATCTGTCGGCACGGTGTTCCTTACGAAATCGTCACGGACAATGGCTCGCAATTCATATCGGCTCGATTTCAAAACTTCTGCGACAAATGGAAGATCCGCCTTAGCAAGTCAACGCCTCGCTACCCGCAAGAGAATGGCCAAGCCGAGGCGACTAACAAGACAATTCTCGACGGGCTCAAAAAATGGCTCGACGCCAAAAAGGGCCGCTGGGCAGACGAGCTAGAAGGAGTCCTTTGGTCTCATCGGACAACCCCGAGGCGAGCCACCGGCGAAACGCCATTCGCACTTGTCTACGGGATGGAATGTGTCATTCCCCCCGAAGTGCATTTTCCCGGAGTACGACGATGGTTGTTACCAGAACAAGCAGACCGCAACCATATGATGATGCTGGACGAACTGGATTTGATCAACGAACGGCGCGACCAAGCACTTATCAGGATCCAGAACTATCAGCAATCCGTGGCTAAGTACTACAACTCCAATGTCCGAGCCATGAGATTCAGAGCAGGAGACCTAGTCCTCAGAAAAGTATTCCAAAACACCGCAGAGAGAAACGCTGGAAAGCTGGGTGCGAACTGGGAAGGTCCTTATAAGATCACCGAAACAGTTCGCCCGGGAGCTTATCGGCTCGAAAACATGGCTGGCGAATCAATACCAAAGCCATGGAACGTTATGCATCTCAAGAAATACTACCAATAAGGCGCGAGGCGCCATCACCTAGAACTACACGTGACTTGATCCCCGCAAGGGGTACGTAGGCAGTTCACTTTTGAGTGGATTCAGTTGCCCCTCCCAAAAAAAAAGGGGGGGGGGAGTGGGGTACGTGGTTATACACTCCCATTCAAATGCAACACGGTTCGCCGTCAAAAGCATTTTATCGTCGCTAACACGGTTTACCGTTAACGCACTCTCAAAATCGATGTAACACGACTCGCCGTTCACATAAGGCGAACGGTGAATTTTCCGTCTGTAACGCGGCTCGCCGCTAAACACAACGATGAATAAAATTTGCACATCAATTCTCTAAAACAGTTCGCTATTAACATCTCGATGAAAACTCACAAACCACCCCGAGCCGAATGTTGTTGGCCGCAACATTCGATCATCTCCAATCTCTTATTACACTCTCACGCGCGCGCTATACAAATATGATCATCATCGTTTATTCCGACCCGTTAATCACTAATAGATGAGGACATGGCAAAAATTGGAATAAATCGATCAGAAACCCAACATAAACGCTTCGCAGCAAAGTTGGTCTAATTTAATTCGTCGCTATTTCGACCCACGGCTTTCTAATTGAGTTGTCCGCGGCAAAAAACCGAAAGAAGCTGACAAAAACCCAACATAAATGCCCCGTAGCAACGTTGGTCTAAATTGCTATTATCATTATTGAACACTTCACCGAAAAACGTTGATATAATATTAAAACGCCTCGCAGACATATTTATTTCGGCTGGCAAACATTTCATCAGGCCAAATCATTCGATCAGAAATTCTAAAAGGTCTGTGGATAAAGCCATCCAGGCATTAAGTACAAAAATAAAATAAAAAAAAAGTAGCATACAAAAACAAACAACAGTTTAATTGGGGGCTTGGTTCGACGATTCTTGAACGTCGGGCACGGATTTCCCGGCAACATCCTCCGGCTTCGAACCCGCCTCGTCAATCTTATCAGGAACGCCCAGGACTTCGGCTGCATCCTTCTCAGAAGCCTCCAGAGCTCGGCTCGATGCCTCCGGGATATCGGATGGAGCCTTCTCAACCAGACCCTCGGTTCCGGGAGGCGGTCCGCTAGCTTGAGCAGGATTCATTGGAACTTGGCTCGTCAATTCCAAGGTCGCACCAACCGGCCTCACCTCGGGAATCACCACCGGTTCGACTCCACTCTGAAATATAAGGGATTCCCTATTAGTACCCCATTGATCGACAATACCGAGACCAAGTCGATCTAACCGAGTAATAGTGTCGTCCCTAAGGTGTACCTCGGGCGGCTCGACGGGATCCGGAAAGGGAACGAGCTGACTGATCACGTTGTCTAAAAGGGCATTAGCCTCTTCAGCGACCCCAGGATCTGAATCAATAAGCGCCTGAAGATCAGCGAGCTCAATATCGAGATCCGGCGGATCGTCGCCTCGCATGTCGTTGATCAGTTCAACGTTGCCTTCGGCCTGAGCAACGCGCACGGCTCGTTCATGCACCTCATGGAGTCTCGTCAACCCGGACTTGATCGACTCGAGGAGTTTGGCGTATCGGCCGTTCACTCGGCACTTCACTTTTCTAACCTCGACCAGGAAGTTGGCGTCCATGGCTCGCACTTTCTCATTAAGCTCGCAGATTTTACCATGGAGAGCTTTCATTTTGATGGCATCATCAACGCTTTTGCCGGCCATCTTGGCTGCAGCCTCCCGGTGCTTGACCGATTCCTCCCGCTCCCTGGCCAACTCAGCCTCGAGCTTAGCCGCTTTCTCCTCGGCTTGTTTGGCCTCTACGGCACGTGCCTTCGCTTCGACTTCATGCAATCTCTCCAGATTATCGACATGCTTTTGAAGCTCTTCGAGAGCGGCTTGACCCGAGCGAGCCCTGGTCTCATAACCTTCGACGACCCTGTTGAAAGCCTCCGAAAACTAAAACAAAAACGAAAAGCAATTGAGTATATATACGGAAACCTTCTTCGAAAGATAAGCGAACGGAAAAAGAACTTACCAAATGAAGACGAGAAGCCGCCTCTTCATACGCTTCCTTTTCCAAAAGCATATCGGGAGGAGGAAGGCGAAACCCAGGAGTACTCCTGGCGAGAAAATTCGCCGCCTCGGTCCTCTGAAGAGAGCGGACCCGAGTGGGATCGACAGAGGAACCGGAAGGAGCGTCCCCTTTGGCCTTCTTGGGCGCGTTCTCCTTAAGCCCTTCGATCGCGGCTATCTTCTTGCCCATCGCCTCAGATGGCTCGCTCGCCAACGGTTCGCCGGTAGGGTTGGAAGTCTTCTTTCGCCCCCGGTTAAGGACTAAGGCATCCGGGTCCCTCGATGTGTTCGAGCGAGCCGGAGAAGGAGGTCTGGGAGAATTTCTCTGCTTCGAAGCCTTGCTTTTCGCCAAGGCTTCCTGAGCTAACTTGACCGCCTTCCCAACTTCCGAAGGCGGCCTATTACCAAGACTTTTCTTCTCTGGGCGGGGTTGTACTACCCTCTTACCCTCGCTCTTCGAGGATACAGCCTCACGACGAGCCACCGGATCAACTTCAAGACGAGCTTCCTTTGCTCGTCGTTGCTCTTTGAGTAACGCACGTGCAGACTTTGGGGGCATTGTACTCGAGGGCTTGGGCCAACTGGGAACTTCCTCGTCCGAACTGTCTGAAGAGTCGAATGAATCGTAGGCTTGTTCGCGCGCCCTCTCCACTCGTTCGAGAGTAAAGTCTCGTTCCCAATTAACTTTCAGCTCGCAGGAACGGTCAAGGAATTCGGAAAGATCCGGCGGGAATCGAAGCACCAATCGTCGATCTGCAAAACAAGAAGATTGAACAACGTTAGATGACGGTTCGGAAGAATTTGAAATAGTGATTTCTCTTCGGTTCGCACCGATTTCCTGCCAATTCTCCTTGATAAACTTCCTCCGCGTACTCCCAACCGAAGCCCCATTTATTGGGACGAAGAAAAAATATTTCTCCCAGCCATCATCTTTGTTGGGGAAGCCGTCGATGATCTTCCGATTTTTCTTATTGGAGATGTAATAACGAAGCGACTTCCCGCTACGACGAAACTCCAAGAGATTCTGCAGGTGATGAACCCCGAGCGGAATGCCAATCTCATAGCTCAAGACGATCAACCCAACCAGATGCCGCATGCCTCGCGGCAGAAGTTGACCAAGTGCGAGCCCGTATTTCCCTAGGAAATGAAGAATCAGGCTCGGGATGGGAAACCACAGGAAAGTCTGGTAAAAATAGCTCTCATATAACGTCAAGCATCCAGGCGGTGGATCATCAGCTCTCTGATGGTTCGCTGGTAGGAAAAACTCAACTTCTTCAGATATATTGAAGCAACGACGGAGTGATTCCAAAGATGTCTCGGTACAAAGCGTTGCACCAGGAGGGTTCCGAACTGACTTTTTCGAAGAACCCCTAGGGGCTCGCATCAATTTAGCTCGCCTCTTTGTTCCCCGGGACGAACCGGCTCCAAATTGTGGCCGACTCGATACCTGAGCGAAAGGAGGTGCAAACGGTCTGAGAATATCGCCGATCGCCCCATCATCAAACGCCTGCTCGATTTTGATCGCCTCCGCATCGTATATCGGATCTAGCGAAAGTAGGGCGCGACCCGATCGATCATGTGAGAGTCGACGCTCTCCCATAGCCCCTTCATCAACATCGGTTGGCTCGCGTGCCTCGTTTGAACCATCACGCTGAGCAACCGGGGGCTCGCTCGACAGTCGATCGATCTCAGCATCCCCCGTAGACCGAACCGACTGACTTTTGACTCTTGGTTGCGAGCCGCTAGAAGTATCTGATGTATCCGAAAACCAACGCCGACCCGAAGTCCCGGAATCGTTGGAATTGTATGAACGATCCTCGGAGTGATCTGGCCCAATGGAAGAGATACGACTGCCTGAAGACATTTGGCTCGGAAGGAGATGGATCGGAAAGTTTGAAGATACGCCGGAGGTATGTCTTATCACGGTGGCGCGAACGAAGAACACGAAGAACTTTTAAAAAAGGGAGGAGAGAAAGAAAGAACTACCTTTTGCTCGGTCGAGGAGAGAGAGGCAGAATGAGAAAAATGAGCCCCGGGCCTCGTATTTATAGAAGTTTTGGCGCGTGGGCGCGTCGGTTCGGGGAGATGAAACGGCGCGATCTAATCCACGCGCTGGCTCGGGAAGACGAAACGGCATGACCTAATTCCCGCCTAAACTTTAGGGCTTCCATTGAGAATTAGTGGGCCCGGAAACATTTCGGATTCTAAGCCCATATATCGATAAAGCAACTCGACATCGTTTTATCAGAAGCAAAGAGCGAGGCGATTCTCAGCGAGCCAAATATCTCGCGTCAAATATCGAGCGAGGCAACATTTGGCGAGCCGTCTCCATAGAAGAATCAAATGACAATGCCTTCTCACTTTCAACTTTTAGCTCGTCACTCTTACCCCTAAGACTAACGAGCTGGGGGCTAACTGTTGGGGTCGGATTCCACCCCGAGACATCGTCATTTGGATTGGGCAAATGAAGGAAAACCGAGCCGAACCGCACCGAACACGACCGAACCGGGCCAAACCGGGTGCCGACCCGAAGGTCAGCCGAAAACCTCTCGATGGGCCGAACCAACGTCCGACTAAGCGATTCGAGCCGAGGCCCATCAAAGACTTTCCTTAAACTGAAGTCGGCGCGAGCCAAAAAGGAAAGTTTACATTTATTCTGAAGTCGGCGCGAGCCAAAAAGGAAAGTTTACATTTTCGGGTAAAGTCAGTTGTAAAAGTCGGTTCCTATTCTCTTATAAATAGGAGCCGATAGTCATTATTGGGGACATCGATACACACATAGAAAAAGGCATACGCCACATATATTGTAGCTCGCATAACAGCTAATCAAAGTAACCATCATTTGGATCGACTCTTGTGTTTACTTACGAAATTCTCGGCTCTCCCTAAAAACATTAAGAATACCGTAGTGCAGTTTCGGCTCGCACAATTATGGTTATGGATTGTTGTATTGTCTAGTGGTTGGCGTAATTGGCCTGTAGGCGGAATGACCGTCTCACTGAGTATTTATGATAATACTCACGCATCTCTTTCGTAATGTGATGCAGGTAACAAGAATGTGTGACCGCGAGATCGAGGCTGGAGAGGGGGATGATAGGGTTATTGGTTTTTATTGGTTATTGGTTTATTGTTTCATTGTTTAAGTTGGTAGCGAACCTGGTGTTTAGGTTGCTAGAGTTTATTTATGTTTCTGGAATTGCTTATTGGATTATTGGAATTAATTGGTTATTATTTATTGAATTATTTATTTGAATTCCGCATTGATAATTAATTAAAAAAAAAAAATTTGGTTGTTTCACTTTCCACCTTCCGCAAGCCTTAAGCTTGGTATCTCTTGATCATCAAGTGATCTTAAGTTGGTGTGATTCCAATCTTATATCATCTGGTATCAGAGCTTCAAAAGCTCCTACCCATCAGGTTGTGTTAATCCAACCCTTATCTTATTTTTATGCTTTGTTATTTCTTTTTTTTTCTTAAATCAAGAAAAACCATAAAAAATTGTTCTCGTTCTTTTTATTATTATTTCAGTTCATATTTCATTCATTAATTGAAAACAAAAATAAAAATCATTGTTTCAGTCTTTTATTTATGGGAAATTAGCATAGATAACAATTAAAAAAGTCAAAATTAAGGAAGTAGCTACATTAAAGCATGACTAGAATATTTTCTGTATAATGTGTATTAATGACCAAATTTATCCTTTTCTTCTTCTCTCTTTTTTGGCTTTCTCTCTCACGTGAATTTCAATTTTTTGCTCCCAACGATTTCTTCAGCTTCGGTTACATCCAAAGAATTATGCAATTTATGGGTTTCAAGAAAATGAAATCAATTATTGTTGTTTAGATCATTTTTGATTTTATATCCGCCGATCAATCTCCTCTCTGCGAGCAACGATGCACTTTTGTTTTTAGGGGTATTTTCGTCCGATAATATTACAGTTGGTTACTTGCTCCATTTTGTTTTACTTATGGCTATAAGCTTAATTTGTTGACTCAATATAGCTATTGAGCAAATTCACCCTTTATTTATTTTGTCTCATATTTTGGTTAAAAAAAAAAACAAAAAAAAAAAAGGAAACAGAATATTTCCATATTCTGTTGGTTTAGCTTCCCCTATAATTTGATATACGCCTTGATACTTTCTCATTCTTTTATTCTCAGGCACGTTTGAGGCAAAAAAAAAAAAAAAACTCAAAACCATGGCTTATGAAGATGATGATTTTTCCAGCCATAGTGAGCGTGAGACCATCGACAACAATTGGGATGATGAGGCGAGATCGACGTGGTGGGAAGAAGATGATGACTATGGGAGGCACTGGGATGACGAGACCAAGTCCAAAAGTATTGATGGAGAAGAAAGCCATGGATATGAAGGGCTCGAACCAAAGCCTCCAGATGATCCTACAAGCAACTATGAAGAAGATGATCATGAAGGCCAATCATGGTGTGATGAGACTGACTCCCAATTTAGTCAAGAAGAAGGAGATCACGAAATTGAAGGAGAACATGAAGAACTCAATCATGAAGACCAGTTCATGGATCCTTACTATGAAAACAAACAACGGTTTGAAGAAAGCCACTATCAAATCAGTTTAGGAGAAACTGAGTCGTGTGAAGAAGAGCCTTGGCACAATGAGGCTGAACCTAAAGATAGCTATGGTGATGAATCAGAATTTTAAGAAGAGGAACCAGAACCAAGTTATGGTGAACAAGAACTTGAGGAGGAAGAGCCAGAGCACATCAACGCCAACAATCAATCATGGGAACATTCAACAGATGATGAAGGAGATTTTGAATCACATCACATCTGTTTTTCAGGTCATAGCCAAGGACCAGAGGCTTACATAAGGTGGGAGAAAGACATGGAAGATTGGCTTCAAGCTAACAATATTCCTGAAGAGGAGAAGACGTCTTATGCTGAAGACACTCTCACGGAGGATGCCTTTAGGTGTTGGGAGCAAGATGCTTATGTTCGTCTTGAGTATGATGAACCAGACTCCTCATGGGAAGAGATGAAGCAAATTCTGAACAAGGAGTTTGTGGAGGATGCTGTTACTAATCTACAATACTACTCAAGGATCTATGCAAACCCCGAGCCAAGGAGATGGATTCTAGCAACAAGGTCTAGTCCAAAATCAAAGCAAAAGAGGGCACACAGGGACGAGCCAAAGAAAGTGCTTCCAAGCGCTCTAATGGAGAAAACAGAGGCTAATAAACCAGTTAGAACCAAAGAAGTTCAACCAGTTCCAGACCATCAAACTGTGAAGAAAAAGCAAAGCTCCAAGCAATTGTTCAAACCGCAAGACAAGCCAAAGCAATGTAAGTCTTCTAAAATTTCAAAAGAAGTTATAACAACCTGCTATAGGTGCCATAAGAGAGGTCACTATGCTGTTGTTTTCCCAACTAGACCAGTAGATAATTCTAATGCTCAAGAAGTAAAGCTGGATTCATCTAGTGATTGTTTAGTTCAATCAAATTCTGAAATATCTATTTCTAGTATGATGCACTTGTCTTTGCCAAAGAATTTTGATCCAGGAATAAGACAAGAAGAGGGAAATACAAGCAGAGACACGATCATGCTCCAAATTGCTAATGTTATCAATATGAGTTTAAGTTTTACTCAATATATTCCTATGGTATTAAACTCAGATATAATGCACTTGTTTCTTGCCCAAAGTGCTGAAATCATTGCAGGTACTAAGGGAGTGAATTTCAAGGAGGTTCCGCCAGACCAAACCAGAGGATTTACCCCACCAGACGTGTCAAGCAACATCAAGCATCAGTTGTACAAAGGTAAGGTTCTCAACTCCAAAAATAGAGTGCAAACTAACTTGCTTTCTCTTGGTGCAGGAGCTATAGTTTCGAGGTCGAAACCTTTTCAAGAGGGTGAGTATGATGAGGACATCAAGTCATCATCAACCAAGGAGGTCGGAACCAGGAACAATGAGGAGGAGAACATGAAGCTGAGGAGAGCTAAGGAGGCAAGTGAGCTGAGTTCAGCTCAAATGGAGGCGAAGATCAAACATCCAAGCTCAACTAACACTTTTAGATCAGACTCAACTCACATAGAGTTCACCACGAAGAAGAATCAGCTAGAAATGATTCCAGATGAAGAAGATATTGAAGATACATTCTGTAAGGTCTTCAATGGACGCTATGGAGACCTGCGTTCACTCATCGAATCATTCCGGCCCAACCAGAAAGATCTAAGCTACAAATCCAATTGTTCTATATTTTCAACTCACCAGAGGAACACGGCGAATTGGACTCGGTTCAATCAGAGGTCAGACCAAGGAGTTATTAGTTTTACAAATCGGGTAACCCGGAACTTTACCGATTTGGACCCAGGCGCGCTTATTGGAGTATTCCGACCAAACCAGAAGGAAATAGGCCATGAACCAACTTGTTATTGAATCTTGACTCAACCAGGCATCACGTCGAATTGTATTCATTCCAATCCCGGTTCTAGTTTGGGAGATATTTATTTTCTAATTGGTAGGATCCCCAACTTGCCTTATATGGAAGCTCACGGCTTTAATCACTTACAAACCCGACTTTGGCGACCAGGAGAGAGATCAAACCACTCAGGAGAGACATCAAGACATCTTGGAGATTCATCTAACACCATCCCATGCACCAGCATTCACAGGATCAGGCGGATCCTCTTGCTACTACACTTTCCTTATATGGCCGCGTTCACACTTGGGTCAATAACTCTCCAACGGATCTTTCCTCTCTGCTGCTGCGTTTTGGAGTTATTATACACACCTCAAGACACCTTAAGCTACACCATACCTCACCAGATCACACGGGGTCAACCAAGAGAATACTTACCATTTCTTGAGCCGATTTCAATCAAGCCACAACGGCTCCTTCCATATCAAGGCTGCAGCGTTTTATGCAAGGAATATGACGACCAAGATGTTCCAAGGAAGCTAACCTTCACCCTCAAACCGTCCAGATACAAAGTCAGCATCACAACCCTTGAATCCAGCCATTTGATCCCAAATCTTCCAACGGCTATATTATTTATTGTCACAATTTCTTTAGTCTTTTAGACTTTGTATTCGAGCTCTATATAAAGCTCATCTTTTCCTCATTTGTAAATTACCTTTCAATCATATAAGAAATAAAGTTTGTTCTTGTTTTTATTCAAAGAGTTTCTTTGTCTAAATTGTTTGTCTTTAAGTTTCATTTGAGAGATTCATTTGATACTTGAGATTAAGGGATTAGGATTGTTTGTGAGATTCAAACAAGTCTAGTTCTCCAAGGATTGACAGAGTCAATAATCCCACTGATTGAGAGAGTCAATCATTCACCACCATTTCTACCCTCTTTCCACCTTCCGCAAGCCTTAAGCTTGGAATCTCTTGATCATCAAGTGATCTTAAGTTGGTGTGATTCCAATCTTATATCACTACTACTGTACAATCAAAAGTAAAGACATTAAACTAAAACAGAAAGGGAAAGGGGAGAGAAAAGACCTTATGGATTGCCTCCCATATAGCGCTTGTTTAAAATCTTTAGCTTGACTCTTTCTCTTTCTAGTTGTCTGATGGATCAACTAGATGAATTGAGGCTCCTTTAACTTCTCTACATTCCGGACCCGACGGTTTGAAAGTCCTCCTATTGACATCTTGAAGTTCTTGAATGTTGTGGCAAGAGACAATCACACCGGGAAAGAGATTCCTCCTCTTGTGTGGCTTATCTTTGATGGGTTCTTCGTTTTCCTTATTTGAAAAACTGATTATGAACTTAGAGAAGCATCTTGAAGACCTTGTAGGCTGTGGTATGACATCAATCACGTCCTCCTTATACTCCCTTGTTGTCAAAATTTTGCTTGGAAAACTTGAGACCTTAATGCACTTTATCTTTGCCGGTATAACAACTTCCTTAGGTATGATGAGAGGGGCTGCTGATATGACGTCTATGAAATCCTCTTGGTCATTATTAGGCTCTGATATTGGTTCCTCTCTAGCACATACATCTGCAGAATGAGAGCTTTTGATAGGAACCACCGGATAGGACATCTCTTTGTTGGTTTTGTAGAGAGAGATTCTTTGCTTCTGAAGATCCAAGATTGCTCCATTGGCTTCAAGGAATGATGAACCAAAACTCAATGGCCTGTGAGGGTCATGTTTCATTTCTAAGATGTGGAAATCAGCCTTAAATACGTGATCTGCAATGGATAGTAGAAGATCCGAGATGAAACCATGTGAGACAGTATAAGGATCATCTTTAAACTGCATGGGCGTCTTAGAGGGATTCATCACTTCAATCCCCAACTTCTTGGCTATTCCTTTGGACATGATGTTTATGTGAGATCCTGTGTCACAATAAGGAATCCTTGAACAAAACTCCATTAATGATGCAAGGTAAATGAAGCTTCTCCGGGCTATCAATTTTCTTGAGTGGCTTC
This sequence comes from Erythrophleum ivorense, assembly GCA_026724425.1. Lineage (NCBI taxonomy): Eukaryota > Viridiplantae > Streptophyta > Magnoliopsida > Fabales > Fabaceae > Erythrophleum > Erythrophleum ivorense. Next base: position 6,181,514 of record JAIUCV010000066.1, on the reverse strand, counting down.
GGCTTGTAACCTCCGATTGAGTCCAAGGAGTAATGCTCTTGTTCTGGTTTTCTAGCCAAGTTAACAGAAGTTTGGGGTGGTGTATGGGTGGGCACGAACTCAGTTTCTCTTGTAGAGATGACTTTACAAAAAGCTTTGTTTTCCTCCATCTCTTGTCTTTTCAATTCTTCATTAATTTGATCAATGTGGACCTCCAGCTTCTTGAGTTGAGTAACTACAGACTCGTACTTTGTAGTAAGATCATTGTAAATGAAGTCCATCTGCTCATTCAACACCTTGTTAACCCTCTCTTGGCCGTTTAAGATTTGTTGAAAAAATCCTTCAAACTTGTTGTCTTGTTGGCCCGGATGAGGTGCGGTTGGAAGAAAATTGTAAGGTTGATCCATGGGGTACATGCCTTGTTGATTGTACTGCTCCATAGGCTGGAATTTATTCCCTTGCTGTTGAAAACGTGGTGCTTGCTGTTGGATGTTAGGAGAGTAGACGAAATCACCAAAATAGTTAACTTCTTGTGACTGCTCCCTTGCAAAATCTCCCATGATTTCTTGGTGGTAAGGGGCACGCCTTAAGAGGACATGATCTTGGGCCTGGCCGTAGATCATTGCTTTTATCTTTTACTCAAGTTTGCACCTGAAACACACAAAGATAAAGGCTTAAAGTATAATTTAAACAAAAACTAAAACAAATAAAAGATGCAAAAACTAGATGATTATGATGATGCAAAAACTATGATGATGATGATGATACAAAAACTAGGATGATGATGATGATAATAAAACTATGATGCAAAAACTATATATGATGATGATGCAAAAACTATGATGATAATGATAATGCGAAAACTACTAAAATTTAAAATCCTAGACTAGGCTATTCTCGGGAACTCGTAGGCAGCTATATTGCTCCCCGGCAACGGCGCCAAAACTTGATTGCGGGATCAGGTTTTCCCAATTCCTATCCCTGATACTGCAAGTGCACATATTGATAGTAGTAATGGGTATCGAACACAAGGAGCAGATAAGTGCACTACGAGCTATGCGAGTCTAATCAAGTTAGGACAAATGAGGGGGATTTGGGTTTTAAGATGCAAATTAACTAAACTAAGTAAAAGCAATATAAAAGCGGTGTAAGTTCAATATAAAAGAGATGCTAGGAAATAGGTAATTCGCAGATATTCATAGATGATAAGTTTGATGATTGATTTCTATCTATGTAGGGATATGGGATGTAAGATCCGTCTAGAACACAAAACACGAATATAAGTGCACTACGAGCTATGCGAGTCTAATCAAGCTAGGACAAATGAGGGGGATTTAGGTTTTAAGATGCAAATTAACTAAACTAAGTAAAAGCAATATAAAAGCGGTGTAAGTTCAATATGAAAGAGACGCTAGCTAGGAAATAGGTAATTCGCAGATATTCATAGATGATAAGTTTGATGATTGATTTCTATCTATGTAGGGATATGGGATGTAAGATCCGTCTAGAACACAAAACACGAATATAAGTCTTTCCACTGTCATGGCTCCAACTCCTATGATAACTTATCTAATCGCTAAACTTTTGGAATGTCCTTAGATAGTTAATCAAGCATTAAATCGAGCAAGTTCGGATACAATTCACTAGGTTTAGTAAATCAACTTTCGCAGTCTAAGATACCTAGCTTGTCAAAGATTATGTCCGGCGAATGATACAGCACTGTCGTGGCTCAAATCAACCTAAGATCGAATCACTAGATGTACGGTAAAGTGATTAGCATTAGCAAGTGTGCAAACCGAGACAAAGACTCTAATGATATCCTTAGTTAATTCATCAAATCATAATCAATACATGAACTCTTTGAAACCCTAAAACCTAACTAGAAATCTACTCAATCATGATGCAAGTAAACAAGCACAAATCTGAGAAAGAAATCATATTATTATAAGGAAAAAAAGGTTTAGAAATCTTCTCTATGTCGAGATACAAAGAAGGGATCTTCTCCCTAAGGAAAACAATAAGAAGGAAGTAAAACAATGGAGGATCCCTCTAAGGGGAACTCCCTAGTGCGTCCCTCTCTTGTGGCTCTTCTCCTATGCGGCTCTCTGTTGTAATGAGGCTAAAAAGATGTATTTATAGTGCCATAGTTCATCACAAGTCAGTTTAGGTGAAACGGGCCAAGAATGGTCAAAACTGCATAAGTGGGCTTGTGTTTAGTCATTCAGTCGGGTCATCAATCGGTTAGTCAAATGTAATTGGTTAGTTAGGTGCAATCGGGTTTAGTTTCGGTTTGCTGTTGGTTAATAATTATTTATTAAAAACTAAACCGTCTAAAACCGAAGTCTATGGGTTCTTAAGTTTTAAATTTTTATTTTGTGGAGATACGAGTTTGAAACTTTGATATGGGGAGAACTGGATCTTTAACTTTGGTTTCAGAGATATCTAAAACGGGGTCATAGTTTGGGAGACATCTGGTGCAATATCATAGTTTTCGTGGGGAAATAGCTCGTTTTCCCCCCTTTATCACGCGTGCGCTATATAAGTACGATTGTATGTCATTGTTCCAATCCGTGGCTTACTAATAGGTAAGACCACGGCAAAAACCGGAACAAGACAATCGAAACCCGATAAATGACAAAACGCCTCGCGGTAGCATTTGTCGAATACATAATCAAACATATCATTTGGTTTGAACAAATCACTCACATGAAAACATATCAGTTCGAACCACACAACTCACTTAAAATATTTTCAGTTGGTTTGGAGGAAACATGAATCAAGATACGTTGACCCACGACCCCTCGTTTTTCAAGACAATACTTAAAGAAGCAAACGGAAAGCTTAGTCATTAAGTGGATAAAGCCGTCCAGGCATCAGGTTCAAAAAGGGAGATTACACAAGAGCAGAGAAAAGGACAAGAGAATTCAAAGAGGAGCATTTAAGTTCGGCGCGGGAGCATTTGCAACGGTCTTCTCGACCGCATCATCGGGGTTCTTTGCTGGCTCGTTGACTTTACTGGGACCATTAAGGGCCCGAGTCGACGGTTTAAGCACTTGCTCAACCGGCTGTTCAAGAACCTTCGCACAAGACAACTCCACGGAAAGATTGCGAATCGCAGCGGGCTTCTCAGCGACATTTGGCTCGCGAAAGATGGGAGAACCGATATTAGAACCATGTTGTCTCTCCACGCCGATAGAAGCCGCGGCACTGTCGATTGTCTTGTTCCGGAAAGTAATCTCGACCGGATCTGGAGACACCGGAAAAACAACGAGCTGATTGATCACCTAGGTGAACAGCGTACCAGCCTCCTTACCGGCATCTTTGTCCTTGGACACGTCCAACTCGACATCAAGATCCGGCGGCGCGGAACTTTGAATATCCTCAATCATCTAAATGTTGCTCATCGTCACCGACCTTAGGAGCGTTCTTATTGCTCGACTTTCGAACGAGCTCTCCTAATTTACCAGAAGTAACAGAACGAGCCGGTGAGACGGCCTTGGAAGACGATTTGGAGATCGTTCCCTTCTCTTTCTTCCCCATGGCCTCCTTGGCCAGCGTCACGGCCTCTGCAATACTTTTGGAAGCGCCACCTTTCTCCACTAGAGAGTCCTTTTCTTGGGACTCGGGCGCCTCTCATTTTTTCCCTCAACCTTGGAGCGAGCCACTTTCTCCGCGGCTTTGATCCTTTGGATGGACATTCCCTCCATCTTATCGACAGATTCCGAGCTACTTTTGTCCGAACTTTAAGAGTCTTCCAAAAAGCCGAACGATTGGGCTCGAGCGCTTTCCACCCTTTCGAACGAGAAATCCTCTTTCCAGCTGACCTTTTGTTCCCGAAAAAGATTCATGACTGTGAGGAGGTTGTCCCGAAAATGAAGCAGAAGATGACGAACTGCAAAACAGACGACAAAAGAAGGGTTAGTCTACAATGGCTAAAAGTCTAAATAACAATCACGTTTCGGTTCGGCTACCAATGGTTCCCCACTCCTTGACGATCTTGTGTGCCTCTTCTCCGACAGTCGCCTCGGTCACCGGAACAAAAAAAAAATAGTTTTTCCAGCCGTTATCCTTACTAGAAAAATCCCAAATAATCCTCCGCTCCTTTTTGTTGGAGATATAGTAACGAATAAATTTTTCGCCGGGCGAATTTCCAGGAGATGTTGGAGATGACGACCTAGATGTTGGAGATGACGAACTCCAATCGGGATGCCGACTTCAAAACTGCGAACGATGATGCCAACCAAATGACAAAGACCAGGCGGCATGATCTGCCCGATCGTTAATCCATGTTTCTTTAGGTACAGAACGATTAGGCCCATAATCGAGAACCATAAAAAACATCAGCTCAAAAAGCTTTCGTACAGGGTAAGGCAACCCGGCAGAGGTGCGTCGGCTCGGCAGTTCCTCGAGGGGAGAAAGAACTCAACTTCCTCGGAAATATTGAAACGGCGATTAATGTTGGCCAACGATTCGTCCGACAAAAGTGTCGAACCAGGAGGATCCGGAACAAACTTCGCAAGAGCTCGTCTCCTTGTGGCTCCTTTCTTTGGAGATCGTTTCTTCGCGGTTCGCTGATGAGACGAACCAGGTTTAGTAGCCGATTGGATCACATGAAGTCGCGCCTCGATCTCCTCGTCGATTAACATCTGCTCCTCCTTGATCTCTTCAGGGCCATACACAGGATTGAGCGCTGGGATGATCTGCTTTGATTGATCATTGAGAAGCTCCGCCTCGGCATGGAGAAGAGCCATCTCGTTCGAGTCGATCGTCACCTCGTCGTCAATCGTCGGTTCGATCGCATCATTGGTGCCATTGCGGTTCGGCGAGTGCGGCTCGTGAGTCGAAGGGTCAGCTTCGCGTTCTCTTCTACCCCCGTAGACACACTGATTTCTTCACTTTGCGGCGAGACAACTATCTTCCGATCCCGTGGTGTATATGACTTGTGCGAACCAACATGATCAATCGACTCGGAAGAAGAGGAAGATGACCGACCGATAATATCAATCGACTCAGAAGAACTGAAAGACCGGTCCTCGGAAGGCTCGACTCAATCTATCTCCTGACATTGCGCTTTGGAACAATATCGCTTTGAAGATTGACCGGAAAACTTAAAGATCTGCCGGAGAAGGGATGATTCGCGATGGTGCAATGAAGAACACAAACCGAAACTTAAACAAAACGGAGAAAATAAATGGAGAAAGGAAAACTACCTTTTTATTTCGGATTTGGAGAGAGAGATAAAATGGAAAAGTGCGGGGAAGCCCTCAATTATAGAAGTATTGGCGCGTGGGCGCGTCGGTTCAGGAAGATGAAGCGACATTTACGATTCGGCGTCGTTTTAGTGTAGTAACCGAGACCAAGCGCGAATATTAAAACGAGCCAATCTTCATTAAGATGACAAGCCAATCTTCACGAAGAAAACGAATCATATTCCATGAAGATGGTGAGCCAATCTTCGTGAATACGACGAGCCGACTTTCAAAAAGGTGACAATTCAAATGCGCTCCAATAGAAGATAACCGACCCATGTCGCCTCGGTTAGTGGCTTAGTTCAAATGACGATGTCGACCCGTTTCAATCTTGCGGCAAGCGATTACAACAACTGCCCCGACTATGATAGATCACTCCGCACCCCAAACACGTACCCTGATGTTGCTCTGACGGACGAACTTAAGAACATGATGGCTTAAGAACTTATAGGACAGTAAAGATATACATGCAATCGAAGGTATGAATGATACTAATGGTGATCATTCTAGGGAATGCATAGGAGATTTCTGTGGTGGTTGGAGAAGAAGTTAGCTACATTGACAAATACGGAAACAGAGGATACAATCCCAACTACCGGCCCAACCCAAACATTTCCTACCAAAACAGCAATGTGGAGAACTCTAAAGACCAAATCTATCCCCCGAGTTTTCAACAACAGAGACCGATGAAGAAAGAGATGAAAATAATAAAGATGTTATCCTCTATTGTTAGATGAATTCGCCTCTTAATTTTCCTTAGATTTTTTCCATTGTATAACGCTTTTTTCCATAAATTTGCATAGTACTCCTGAATTTGCTTTTTTGTTTTCTAGAGGGTGCAAAAGTTTTAATTTCTCTGCCATAATTTATGAAAAAACATATTACAGAAATAACTAAATGCATGATATATATATTCTCCCAACAAAAAAATGAGTTCACATGGAGATTTTTTTTCATATTATTATACCATCTCTATAAACTTATTTTTTTCCCACAACTTTGGTTTTCTCGTAATCTAATCTACAAGGAGATCTCTTTTTCTTAAATACCCAAAAAATCTAAAACTCTTGAAATTTTATTCAATCATAGTTTACATAATGACACCAAAAACTCTATTTCTACCAAGAATCAAATCCTAAAGAGAAAAGAAGATAAATGGGAAAAGAAAAACCAACACCAAGACGATAATATGCTTCATCATAAACTCATCAAGCTAAGGAACGGAACAGAAGAGACTCCAGTCATTGACTTTGAATGTAGAGAGTGATTGTTTAATGACTTCACACATTGGCATGACTCCAGATTGTGAAACTGGCACAGCTAAACTCGATCCTACAGCTTCGACACTTTCGCGCAAGGGACTGCGATAATTTCCAAACAAATAAGACATAAAAGACATATAAATCCATTCAATTGCTTTTAAGTTCTGAGACTTACTTGATGAGAATAGGTTCATAAGCAGTCACTAAGACATCTGTATCAACTCCCTTAAGACGAAAATTTGCCACATATACCTGAAGAAGAAACCATCATATTAAAACTAGTTATGTCTCAAAACACAAAAAAATGGACAGAACATCAAGAAAAAATATTAATTACCCTCACTAAATTATGTGTTTCTTTTCCTTGTCTTCTTTTAGATATAACCTGTAACATAATCATATCACTGTTATGTAAAATCAAAAAGTAATAATAAACAACACGCAACACATAATGTGCTATGAAATTACCATTTCTCCAACAGCTGTTGTCACAATGGCAAAGATGTTTCTGAAAGTCAGTCGAGGCACTTCAATGGCTTCTGATTGCTCAATCAACTGAAAATTACACGACACCATTGTCAATCAATCTTGGTAAAGACAGCTTTACAGGTTACTGAAAATTACATGACACAATTGTCGATCAATCTTGGTAAAGACAACAACTTTACAGGTTTCATAAACTGAATAACATAAATCACAAAATCTCAAAAGTATGGTTATATCATAGTTATATGTTTGAGCAATCTGAACAACAGAACACACAAGTAACACCAAAATCCGAATAATTGAACCTTTGATTCTTTTTTCAAAGAACATAATAAGGAGAAGACTATGTTATTTACCTTAAATCCTTCAGCATCGTGTTCACGAGCAAGATCGTTAAGGAACTAAGAAGCACTACCATTGTCACCAACTTCACTCTTAAAATCCAAGAGCTCAATTATTAAACTTTCGTCATTTGAAGGATCCACAAACACTTCCAGAGAAACCAATAATTAAAGATACACAAGTATGTATATAAAGATTATTCTACTGATAAAATTTATGACAAACCTGATGATCCGGAACTTGTCGAATATTACTCACATCCTGAAGAAAATCAAGAAACCGATTATTGATGGAAACACGAATTAGCAGTAGAAAAAAAAAAGAAACAAAAATGAGTTATTGAAGAAGACCTCGAATCTTTGAGGGAAGGCGATGGAAATTGCGCCGCCAAACAAAGCCTAACAAAAAATGATAAACCTTGCAGTTCATCAAGCCAACTGATTTACTCCCTGGCTAAGCCTCAAGGAAACGAAATAATAGTCCGTAAGATCTAAAATTTGTAGAAAACATACTTTCTTTGATGGCACAAGTGAAGAAAGACATGTTGATACTGCACGCTGAACAGATTCTGACGGTGTATTTAACACATCCAACAGCTTTTCCACGACAGAATGGACTTTAGGATCATCCTGTCATCATTGATGATTATACAAGATAGAGAAGAAAATCATGAGCATTCTGACAAGATCATGAGCATTGTGACAAGATTTAAACTAATGGTAGAATTATCACTTTTGCTAAGTGCTTTGCTAATGCTCCAGTGAACATAACAACACCCTCACGAACCAGGTCATATTCCTCTTCATCTGATGCCTGCATAATGAGAGATAAGAGATAAGATGAAGCACATATGGAATTTGTAGCCATAATGAAGCAAACAATGTATCCCTCAGGGGTCTTGAAGATCTATATTAAAACATAAAAAAAAAGGTAAAAACTACTCAAAACTTGCAGGTGCAAAGTAGACAATACACATGGCACTCTGTATGAAATGCAACAGTTGGATTTTAGAGCTCAGCAAGTGACTACAGAGAGAGGAAAGGAAAGAAATGCTAAATCCATAATGTAGTATAGAAAAACATAGAGAAAAACTGAGATAATTTACCTTAATGTTGGTCACTGAAAGCATATCATGAGAGAGCCGATCTGGAAATTCTTGCAGATGCTAAAAATATAAAACATAAAACATCAGCAAACAAATCAAACGTTACAACTTCAATGATTAGCAAACAAAATTGCTGGAAATGCAATACCATGTTAAACACTGAAAATGTATCCTCTGGTGCCAGAGACATCAATGTGGACAATGAATATACTGCCGCTTGCTGCTCAGGAGTTTTTGGACTCATTAAACCCATTGGTCCAAGCAGGCTCTGCCGCATTCATTGAAATCAATAGTTGATTAATTGTGCCAAGCAACAAATGAATACCACAAGTTTTGGTTATGTAGAAGTCACTAACAGTCGTGCGATTACCTTGCAAACACTTTCTCCATTGGTAGACAAAAAAGTAGCAGCATCAAAACCACAAGTTTTGAGACACTTTTGCAATCTCTGTGTATATCAAAAGTTGAAAATCACTACTAAGAAGTGCAAATAAAAGAAACATGAGTAACTAGAATTAACCATGCATAATGAACTAATGTCAAGATTACCTTCCAAACAGCATCTCTTTTTCCAGTACCAACTATGCTTGGATGATGCGAGCAAAATATTGAACGATCAATCCATGAGTTTGGAGATCCAGCAGCTGCTTCCAATGAAATGACAATCAAAGCATTCACTAACACCTCTACAGAAGGGACAAGAGGAGCTTGATGATTTACGGAATTATCTGTGTCACTACAGAAGTGCCAAGTTAGTACCTAGAATGAATGAGTCGTTATTGGCTATTGTGGTCAAAACCTTTCAAAATGTGAAATGATTAATCATAATGAAGGCCAGGGATCAGAGAATAATAGTACGTAGCATCACAGGAAGCAGTCTACATAGTGGCTGGGTGGGTGAAAAATATTTAAAAAATAAAATAAAAAATAGAGCTTATTATTTGTACCTGGTTTTAGAAGAAGCGATCTTGTCCCCAGTTAGGGAAAGGAAATCCGAGAACTCGTCTAAAAGGGTAGTGGCAAGCTGTGAATTTGCGTGCAAGATCTTTGTTACAGAATTGTAAGCTGATTTACGGACATTCCAGCTTGGATGGCAGAGTAGAAAGAGAAGCAACTGCATAGAAAAAAGATGACACATTAAGTCCAAAATAAGAAGACACGGGTCAGCAAACATGAACTCGTTTAGTGTACCTGTGAAAGTGGTTTCATTGAAAATGCTTCCAAAACCCTGAAATCAGGCAGGAGAGATGATTAAGAGTTCCAGAGAGTCAAAAAACGAATTTCAAGCATTAGGCAGGACATTTACCTGGAGTGTTCCACGGGGAGCACCTCAAGAAGGTCGACACATACTACACAATCATCACTTGATAGTTTTGAGGCCTTTCAGTAGCGACATGCAAAGAGAAGAAAGAAAACATAGAAAAAAAGCAAAGCAAAAATGTGAGTACCTGGCCAGGGCAAGAGCAGATCACCAAATAAGTACCGCAAGAAATCTATAGAAAATATTACCAAATTAATTTGCACAAGGAAGGCTCATTTTGAGACATCAAAGTCCATAATTTCTCCTTCACCATTGTATCCTCTAAAGTACACAAAGAAGATAAACAAGATTAGGAGAAAGCAATGCGGGACCTTCAGATTCTACTGAAAAAGAGGAATGTGACACATAATCTCCTGAACCTGCTTTGATGTCACAGGCAGCAATCTTGGAAACGATCAGCAGAGCATATATCCCATCCAGACGTTGTACGGCCTTTGTAAATCCTGTCTTTACAAGTTGAATTAGAGGGAATAGCAGGTCTGATATCTGTAGTATACATTCAGTAGCATACTTAGTTAATGAGAGAGTTGAGAATAGAAGCTAGAGAAGCAGCATGCTTGTGAGGAGACCTGTGATATGGTATCAGGATTTCTGCATATCATCCGTACACAGCGGAGGTGCCCCTTCCTAAGAGCTTCTTTCTCCTTAAGACCGGCTGCAACGAAAGAAACTAAGTTTGGTTGTATAGCATCAGAAGATCGTGACGCCCAGCAAGCTAGGGCAGACAAAATTGAAAGGTTCACATCTTCATTTCCTATAAATGAAACAGTTATCAGTTAGCAGACATTAATAAGGTGAAGAGTTGAAAGATGACGGCCAATAATGATGATCGAAGCAAGTACCAATATAACCAAATAAAAATGACCACAACAACGGAAGACATCTTCCAATTGTATTGTTGACTTTTGGTCACACAATGGGATACAAACAGCACAACGGGATATGAACAACAACTAATATTTTACCTTCATCCTTGTAGCAGGCTATAAGAAAGATGCATACTGTCCTCGACAAACAACCAATATACTTTCCTTCAGGAACACTTGCTAGTTCTTGAACTGCATTTAGCATTCCAATTCGTTGATGTGGAGATTGAACTCTTCCGTCAGAACCTTAAGACATTTAATCATATAAATATCAGTTAGGATAATAACCCAGCAAAGACGAAATCGGACTCACGGTTATATCTATATGAGGAATTCATTGAATAGCCTGTCAAAGTGAGCTAATAAAAATATGATGAAAAATGCATAAAGACCAACCTCCAATTACAGCTTTTACTGACGCAAACATTGCTTCTATAGTATCAGGATTACTTGATTTTTCACTTAAGCACCTAACCATTGACAAAGCTTCAAGACGCCTGTCTTCGTCCGTATGCCGAGCTTGTGGTAATATAACTGGTAGCAGTTCCAGGGAATACTTGCTCAAATCAATGTTAACATTAGCTAGCAGTAACTCAACTGCTTCCAGGACAATTTCTGGATTGCGTTTCAACATTTTAACTGCTGCTGGAAGGATGACAGTTTGGAATTCCTCATGTGACAATCGCAGAAGAAGAGGTTGAAAACATTTACTAAGATTTGGTTTCAGCTTTTCTCTGGAATTCAGGACATCTTTATCATAGATATCAACAAATATGGCCTGTGAACGAGAAACAAACAGATTTATTATTATTTTGAATTAGACTTGAGAGGAAAATATATTTGCAGAGGTTTGCTTGGGAAGTAAAGCGAAATGCAAAAGTGAAATTCAATTATCTTACCTTTGACTGTTCAAATAGAGCAGGAGATGAACAAGAAAACTCAAGCAGGAGTCCTAGTAACGCAGGGGTATCCTTGTATGGAATTCGGGAATTTTTAACTTCGTCCATATATGAATTGTAGATAGCTTGAGACTACAAAAACAACAACCAAATTTCTTAATAGATACAGTTCAGACAAATAATTATTTCATTGGATTTGGCAAAATGTACAGCGGACGCAGCCAGACCTGAGAGAACAAATGGAACATATATCTTTTACAGGCCCTCTGCATGCGGAAAGAGTTCTCCATAACGATACTGAGTAGTGAAGCCTGTGTTGATGCTACTCTAACAAATGCATTCTTCGAAAATGCAGAAAATTGGCTTTTTCCCAAAAGAAGGCATGACCAGGTTAGTAGTCTGTAACAGACCGCATTAAAACAAAATTTCGACTCCTTTTCCATAACTTGTACAAGTATGGCCGCAAAAGTTTTCATAAAAGTAACATTTTCCAAGCCCTTTACAATCAGATCGTCTACAGCTACACGTGAGCTACGGTCATCATATATTGCCAACGTTTGGAATATTATGTCAACCAGAACAGACGCAACATCAGGTGTCATATCTGCAAATAAATAATACAGATCACTTGAAATTAGAACTCGGTACAGGGCACGATTCCCAAAGAAACGGAAAATTAGAGGATAATGGATATTCGAAGCGTAGACCAAGATGAATATTATAAAATAGTATCCCATTAACTATAGCCACAACTTAGTTTGCAAAGAGCTCGAGTGGGGGAATTCTAACTAAATTAGATACAGGATCCAGATCTTGGCTGAATTTACAAAATCCCTTCCGTCGTTACTCTAATCAGTTCGCCACATGATATGTACAATCTCGTGAAATGGTCCATATACCGAGACCTTTTCTAAGAACAACTCCAGTTAATTCTGATAAATGATATGGACCATACTTCAAATAACTACGATTTACTATTTCTCAGCAACAAGTTTCTAGGGTCTAAATCAGTTCACAATCAACTCTACCATAAGAAATACAGCAGCACCAAGTTGTTAATCCAACTTCAACGTCATGACATATATAAAAATTGAAACTTTACGGGTAAAAGAATTTCTAGGGCGAGTTTAATCCTATGGTATATGCACAATAATCCAATTTTAAACAAGACCAACTCGCGATTCAATTGATTAAAGACGAAACACAATGCTGTCCTCACGGAATGACTTAAGACAAACAAAAAATGCTCACCGGAATTCTGGAGAGTCTCCGGGATTTCGTGGCGGAAGATCCGGAGTCTGTCTAAAGTGGAGGGTGAAGAGACTGAGCCAGATATGGCGAGAAGAAACTCCAACGGAGTTGCCATTTCTTTCCACGGAAAAGAGCGCAGAGACTTACCGGAGCCAGATTGCTAGGTCAGAGAATCGTGAGGCAAACCGGTAAACGAAGGTAAGGCTTCTTGTCGTCTCTGTGGGCTAATAGGGTTTAGGCAGCCGGGTGGGTGGGTGGATAACGCACCAACTACATTCGAACTTGCCGTGGTCGCGAGATTTTGACCCACGGTTTTTGTTTTTATTTCTTGTTTTTTATTTCATTTACGATGCATTCAAATTTATATTTTAAAAAATTATTTATATTTTTATATTAACAAATTTGAGTAAAATATTAAACTGTGTTTTATAAATTTTCTTTATAGAATACAAATGTTGGACCTGGATTTCCCTCCAGAAATCCGGCCCATAAGGCCTATTACCTAAACCTTAAGGTCAAGATAAGTCCGTCCAGGCCCAGTAAAATGACTTCGAGCCCACCAAATATCCTTGTCCAAATCCGACTGTTTGCTATCCGAGCTACTTGTGAAGAGGAAGTTGATATACCTCTATTTTACACCATTTTTACATCGTTTTTATATACTTTATGCATGGTTTTACCGTGGCTTTTTGCTTTAAAAGGTAGTTTTTATGCATATATAGTGCCAAGAGTCATTTCAGGTCAAAAGATGCAATTTGGAGCAAAACAAAGGAAAAGGTCCTCAAAGCAGCCTCATGCACTATCATTTACTTTGGAGGAGCCCCAAAAACATTCTACTCAATGGATTTCACCTAAACCAGTTCGCCGCGATGCCTACATGAGTTAGCTTTACAACGCAATTGGAATCATGCAATTTGGCCACGTAGAATGGGAGATATGATCGTTTTAGTGAAGAGTGTCAAATCAGCCGAAAACCGGACGTCTACACCAACCGCTCGACCGAACCGGTCGGACAGGGCCTCCAAGGCTCCCGTCCGACCCGACCGTCCTTAACTGCAGGAGGACACCGGTTGACCGAGCCGGTCGGACAGGGCCTCCAAGGCTCCCGTCCGACCCGACCTTCTTTCAAGACGTCGACCATCCGCTCGACCGAGCCGGTCGGACAGGTACTCCAAGGCTCCCGTCCGACCCGACCTCCTTTCACCATCCCGCGCACGCCCGACCGTCATCTCGTGCGACCGTTCGACCGCCAGCTCGACCCGAGCACCAGCCCGACCGACCGGTCGACCGCCCCGCTCGACCGCGACACGCCCCGCTCGACCCGGCTCGTTTCCGAAGCCCGTTTTGCACGTTTTCAAGCCCAAACTTACACCGCCTCTTATATTTCGACCAAGACCTAGGTCAAGCCGCCCTTCAAGTTCTGAAGCATTATAAATACATCTTTTTAGCCTTGTAAAAGAAGAGAGCCACACATAGAGATACAAAATATTATTCAATAAAAGTTCTTATAGTTTTTGCTTTCTTTCATTGTCTCCTTCAAGAGAGGATCTCGGATCTCTGTTCTTATGAACATGAATTCGATTTCCTTCTCTATGTCTGAGTAGTTACCTTGTTAAGTGATAGGAAATCAAAGGATAGTGTTCATGCTTGCTTGATAATCGATATATAGAATTAGGGTTTACATAAACTCTTCACCTTTGCTTGTGTTCATTGCTTGGTGTTGATCTGGCCAATCAACATATGATCTTAGGTAGATTTGAGCCACGGAAGTGATGAATCATTCGCCTGAACTAGTATTTGGTGGGCAATCTCTCTTAGACTGCGGAAGTTGATTTACTAGAGGTTGTGAACAATCGAGACTTGATCGAATTAATGCTTGTTTGATTATCTAAGGACATACCAAAAGTTTAGCGATTAGATAGATCAACATAGGGGTCGGAGCCACGGAAGTGGAAAGATCTAAATTAGTGTCTTGAGTTCTAGGTGGTACACATTCTTAAATCCCTAAAAAATCGAACTTGCTTGCTTGAATCACTCATCCCGAGATTATCCTATTGCTTAGCGCTTTCCATCCATTGATTTACAACTCTATTTGCTTTGTTTACTTGCTTCCTTTACTTGCTTCCTTTACTTGCTTTCATCGTGACAACAACCAAACTCATATTGCTTTCCTAGCTAAATCTCAATCTCATACCTTGTAGTGCACAAACTGGTCCTTGTGTTCGATATACCCGTTGCTACTCTCGATCTGTGCACTTGCAGAAAAGGGGTAGAAATTGGGAAAAGTTTAATCCCCATCAAGCTTTTTGGCGCCGTTGCCGGGGACCATTATCGTGCCTACAAGTTCTTGAAAGAGATCTAGTCTAGGTTTTTCCTGTTTTAAGTTATTTAATCTTGTTTTTCCTTTTTTGTTTTTGATTTTTCAGGTTTTAAATTTATCTCCTAGATGGAAGAGGATTTGAGAAATCCTAGTCCTATAAGGGCGATTCCTATACGCCACATATCTCCTCCTAGAGACAGTCCAACAGAGAAGAGGATGTCGAACCCTCCAGCTATTTCACCTTCATGGGATTCTCGCAATAGTCATCCCGGACTAGCACCCTTGAATACCAAGAAAAACCTTCTCCCCTACCCTAATGCGGCCGAACTGGAGACGCCTAGCCAAGCCTACTATGAAAGAGAAGAACACCTTCTAGCCTCACCAGAAGAAGAAATAGATCCGGAGCTGATTGAGTTTGTGAAGAGAGACAAATTCCATGATCTCTACAATGAGTGTGCACTAGAACACATTGATCACTTCGAAGGTCTTTGTGATTCTTATGGAGTTTTCGATTTTGAGAAGAAACTAATGCTGTTTAGCATGTCCTTAGCTGGGAGAGCTCTTGAGTGGGCGCAATACTCTCCCCCTTTTCAGATCAACACTTGGTTAGACTGCAGAGAAGCTTTCTTGAAGAGGTTCAGCAGGAACCCACCTTTCAAATCCAAGTATAACCAAAGCTCTTACCCTCACCACAACCAATCTTATGAAGAAGAAGATGATGCCTCCTTACCACCGGAGTCCATCAATGGCGACCTGATCAAGTATGTAGTAAGAGATCCTTTCCATGACTTCATATCGGAGTGTGCTCAAGAACATGTTGAGAATTTCGAAAATCTCTGTGATTATTATGGTTTGGGAGAGAACCCAAAGAAGATCAGCTTGTTCCAAACTTCCCTAGATGGCCGAGCTCAAGAATGGGTTAGATTTTCTGCCCAACACGATTTCAAGACATGGAGAAGATACAAGGAAGCTTTCCTTAACAAGTTTGCCCATGGACAACCCTATGTGCCGCTACTCAAACCCTACCACCCGCCCTATAGAAACCACCAACCTCCACCGCACATTGAGCAGCTACCCCAAGCCACAGAAGGATTACCCCACAACCCACACCTAACCAAGCTTGAAGAGATGCTACAAGAGTACCTTGACTATCAAGTCACAAGTACAAGCGAGATGGAGAAGAAGATCGAATATGTTCATCTCACCCTTGGAGAAAAGATGGATGTTCTTTTTAACCAAGTTATCAAGCTTGACAAAGATATCAAGCAACTCAAGGAAGACCATGATCGATCACTCAACCTTGTCAAGCTAGATGTTGCTGCAAAACACCACGAGCTACTCAGCAAGAGCATTGATGCCCATAGCTTCAATGATGATAATTGCAAACATCTTGGAATCATCTATAACCGGCTGTCAGCTGTAGAAGGATCTCTTTTCTCTAAGAACCAGAGAGAACGAAGCCCCATACCCAAACCACCTCCTTTCCCTTGCAATGTCATCACAGCAATCTCTAAGGAAAACTCATCACATCTTGTAAGAAAAGAAGAAGAAGATCAAGAGTATGAGGAAGACTATGAAGATGATGAAGAAGAACAACAGAGTTTTAACAGCAATGCAAGCTCTAGAGGAAGTGAAACTAGTCCACAGCAACCTGACCCGCGATTCTCTCCACCTCCAGCTCGCATACTCGCCCTTCCTAGAATCACCGGCATTTCAAGAAAGAGAATCACCTTGGATGAACCAGAGGATTCATTCCAATATGAACCCATTGACCCTACTAAGATAAGCCCAGAGAAGCTCAAGGAGTTTAACAAGAAGGTGAAGTCCATACCATTCTATGTCCCCTTTGAAGAAGCTTGGAACAACCATGATTTGGTTGAATTTTTCTTTAGTAGCAAAGAAACCAAGGATGAGATTAAGCAACTCTTTAGGCGAGCCCGCCTCTCTATGTCATCTTATGCAGCAACCCTACCCCCATCTCCGCCCTCTACACCTCCTCCCAAGTGGTACAACAACCCCATCTCCCGAGAGAAGCTAGCTGAATTCAACCGCTTTGTCCAAACACTTCCCGCAAGCATGACCTTTCATGAAGCCTGGAAGAACCACCCACTCACCAACTTCTTCCACAACTGCAAAGAGACCCCAAAAGAGATTCAGGAGCTATTTGAGAAAGCAAAGAAGCAACCATCTTTTTGAACCCTCTACAAGTTAGAAGACCCAGGACAGTTTACCATTCCCTGCACAATCAATGGAAGATACTTTGATAGCTACATTTGTGATTCTGGTTCATGCATAAACCTGATGCCCACACACACTGCCAAACTCCTTGATATCACACGCCTACAACCTTCTCAAATCAGCATTGGACTTGCTGATCTCACCATTGCACAACCTAGAGGTGTTGTCTATGATATCTTGCTCGAAATTGGAGATACAAAGATACCGGTGGATTTTCATATCATGAATATCAAAGGAGGAAGTGACATGCCTATTATACTTGGAAGATCATTCTTGGCAACTGCTGGCGCCATCATGGATTGGCCAAACCGCCGCATCTCTCTTGCCAATGTCAACAAATCTGTTTTCTATGATGCCGTCCCCGTTTTCACTCCTACCAAACATTCTCGGTTCATATCTCCTCATGAACCACCTGATCATCCACAAGGACGTGATGGGACACGCACAAAAAGGCTTTGTCTCAGGCCATGTCCTTCCACTTCTTCTGAGAAGAGCCAAACGGTCAAGCTAAAGACCATAAACAAGCGCTGTATGGGAGGCAACCCATAAGGTCTTTTCTATCCCTTTTTAATCTTTGTTTTCATTTAATAGTTTTGTTTTGAAGTTTTGGATACAGAAATTTGAGAATCCAGCATGAAAGAAGCAGGAAGAAACCTCAGGAAAAAAGAATGCAGCATTCACCATGGTCGGGTCGACCAAGACGGTCGACCGGTGCCTCGCCCGATCGACCGTGCCCCCTCTTGCCGCACCACCATCCCACCTCACTTGCATACCATCTCACCTCATTTGCATACCATCCCACCTCACTTGCATACCATCCCACCTCACTTGCATACCATTCCACCTCATTTGCATACCATCCCACCTCACTTGCATACCATCCCACCTCATTGCATACCATCCCACCTCATTTGTATATCATCCCACCATCATCCCACCACACTTTCATCCCATACCACATCACATCCCACACCTACTTGCTGTTCTACCACATGATGATCCTACTTCACCTACACACAGGCGGCCGTTAAAGCTCATTGCTGGTGCGCAACAGCACTTGACCATCTCAGCCGGGATCTCATCCACATTATGGAGCAACATAGTAGCTGGACATATCATCCATCACACCATTCTTCGATTTCTAATACCAAATCAGGTTACATCTTTCCTCTCATTCACAAACGCCTTATTACCTTTTTCTTTTACCTCCCTTAATCGGATTTGCTTTCACCGGGACGGTGCAAGTAAGTCTGGGGGGATTGTCGGTACTAATGCGTTTGTTCATGTCTTGTCTTCATCTTATATCTATTTCTCTTATCAACCTTTTTCAAAACTTCTGTTTTATTGAGTCAAAATAAGTTAGGAAACTATGATCTATCCTAGGAGCTTACCATAGCATGCCAAAGCTCTTGTGATCACAAAGGCGAATATTGACACCGAACAATGCCCAACGGAACCTCTGAGGGTGGATCGACCTACTGATTTGGCAAGATTTCTAAGGTACCCGGACAATCTAAAGTCAACTCCACCACCTAATTGAACTTTTAATTTTTCTTGTCAAGGGGCTTGAGATACATATTAGCCGATTCCTCATCCCGGTCTAGTTGAGACATGTCCACCAAAGATACAGTCCACCTCTCTCTCATCTGCAAAATGAAAATCAAAAGCTTTTAAGCACAAGGAAAACGTGTAAGCAAGAGGAATGCATACGTCTGCACCTTCTTGTCTTATGGAGACCTACTCAAACTAAGAAAAGCAAAAGCCTATCCTATGATATTCCCAGAAAAGAAAAGATTCAAAGGGAAGAAGGATCGATAGAAAAAATAAAAAGATACCCTAGAAAAGTAGGGAAAGATCGATCCTTCAAAAGAAAAGAGAGAAAGAGAGAGGAATGGAACTGGATGTGCCAAAAAGGACTGTCTTGGCAAACACTTGGATGGGTAAGAGTCAATGCTCTGTGATCAATACTCCCTTAATAAAGACCGCACGTTTTAAATTCTGTAAGGAGTTGACAATGGAAAGTTTGGAGTGCTGGATGAGATTTGTTGGGTCCGGTATGGTTCGCTAAGCTTAAGGTCAGTACGGGAAGGCTAGATTCAAAGTTAGTTTTGCTCCAAGTGATAGCAGAGCAATGGAAGATACAAGTGCCAAAGGATAAGTGAGTTTTCATTTTTTCAAACCTCTTTCTCTGATTTGGATTCTATTTGCTTGGGGACAAGCAAAGATCTAAGTCTGGGGGAGTTGATATACCTCTATTTTACACCATTTTTACATCGTTTTTATATACTTTATGCATGGTTTTACCGTGGCTTTTTGCTTTAAAAGGTAGTTTTTATGCATATATAGTGCCAAGAGTCATTTCAGGTCAAAAGATGCAATTTGGAGCAAAACAAAGGAAAAGGTCCTCAAAGCAGCCTCATGCACTATCATTTACTTTGGAGGAGCCCCAAAAACATTCTACTCAATGGATTTCACCTAAACCAGTTTGCCGCGATGCCTACATGAGTTAGCTTTACAACGCAATTGGAATCATGCAATTTGGCCACGTAGAATGGGAGATATGATCGTTTTAGTGAAGAGTGTCAAATCAGCCGAAAACCGGACGTCTACACCAACCGCTCGACCGAACCGGTCGGACAGGGCCTCCAAGGCTCCCGTCCGACCCGACCGTCCTTAACTGCAGGAGGACACCGGTCGACCGAGCCGGTCGGACAGGGCCTCCAAGGCTCCCGTCCGACCCGACCTTCTTTCAAGACGTCGACCATCCGCTCGACCGAGCCGGTCGGACAGGGCCTCCAAGGCTCCCGTCCGACCCGACCTCCTTTCACCATCCCGCACGCGCCCGACCGTCATCTCGTGCGACCGTTCGACCGCCAGCTCGACCCGAGCACCAGCCCGACCGACCGGTCAACCGACCCGCTCGACCGCGACACGCCCCGCTCGACCCGGCTCGTTTCCGAAGCCCGTTTTGCACGTTTTCAAGCCCAAACTTACACCGCCTCTTATATTTCGACCAAGACCTAGGTCAAGCCGCCCTTCAAGTTCTGAAGCATTATAAATACATCTTTTTAGCCTTGTAAAAGAAGAGAGCCACACATAGAGATACAAAATATTATTCAATAAAAGTTCTTATAGTTTTTGCTTTCTTTCATTGTCTCCTTCAAGAGAGGATCTCGGATCTCTGTTCTTATGAACATGAATTCGATTTCCTTCTCTATGTCTGAGTAGTTACCTTGTTAAGTGATAGGAAATCAAAGGATAGTGTTCATGCTTGCTTGATAATCGATATATAGAATTAGGGTTTACATGAACTCTTCACCTTTGCTTGTGTTCATTGCTTGGTGTTGATCTGGCCAATCAACATATGATCTTAGGTAGATTTGAGCCACGGAAGTGATGAATCATTCGCCTGAACTAGTATTTGGTGGGCAATCTCTCTTAGACTGCGGAAGTTGATTTACTAGAGGTTGTGAACAATCGAGACTTGATCGAATTAATGCTTGTTTGATTATCTAAGGACATACCAAAAGTTTAGCGATTAGATAGATCAACATAGGGGTCGGAGCCACGGAAGTGGAAAGATCTAAATTAGTGTCTTGAGTTCTAGGTGGTACACATTCTTAAATCCCTAACAAATCGAACTTGCTTGCTTGAATCACTCATCCCGAGATTATCCTATTGCTTAGCGCTTTCCATCCATTGATTTACAACTCTATTTGCTTTGTTTACTTGCTTCCTTTACTTGCTTTCATCGTGACAACAACCAAACTCATATTGCTTTCCTAGCTAAATCTCAATCTCATACCTTGTAGTGCACAAACTGGTCCTTGTGTTCGATATACCCGTTGCTACTCTCGATCTGTGCACTTGCAGAAAAGGGGTAGAAATTGGGAAAAGTTTAATCCCCATCAGAAGTCGAGCTCTAGCTCGGCGGAGTCAAGGCCGCAAGCCAAGTTGAACGAGTCAAGCGAGAATCTCGCTTGAACTGTTCAGATCCGGAAATAGCGGGATCAGTAGCTACACGTGGACGAGATACGCGGAGGAGGTTGCGATCTACTTCAGGAGCTATAAAAGGAGGACGATTCTAGTCTAAAAGGGGGATGACTTTTACCACTTTTGATCACTACTTATTCGATCTTGAACCAACTGGGGGTTCCTTCCTTTACATCTTGATTTCACATCCGGAACATATCCTTCTCACATCTGAGAACACACGTCTTTATCTACGATTTTACATCTTTAATCTCTCAGATAACTCTAGAAAGCTCAGATCTTTCTAACCGGAAATCACTTTTGATAGAAGTTTGACAGATATTTTACCTTCGGATCACTCCGATAACTTAAGATTTACCATCATCTTCACACCACTTTAGCTCTTTGAAGATAAACTTAAGACTGTTTTTGAAGATATCCCAATGCACTCATCATTTCACTACTTGCTACCAAAGATTTGCCTTTGTCTAACCCCTATCTTTCATTGCTTACAACCTCTTTTACTTGCTTGTCTTGTTTTCTTTTGATTTTAGGTTTACCACAATCTCACATTTTCTGTTCTAGCTACTCATCAATCAACAAAGGTTTGAAGTGAAGTCACTCCTCCTTGTGTTCGACCTCAACCGCGCCCGGTCGGACAGGAGGTTTAAGGCCTTTGTCCGAACCGACCATTCTTCTCATCATCGACCATCCGCTCGACCGCGCCCGGTCGGACAGGAGGTTTAAGGCCTTTATCCGAACCGACCATTCTTCACATCATCGACCGTCTGCTCAACCGCGCCCGGTCGGACAGGAGGTTTAAGGCCTTCGTCCGACCCGACTTTTCTTCACCACTCGGTACGCGCTCGACCATCCCGCTCGACCGAACAATCGTCCCCACCGACTGTCCGATTGTCCCGCTTGACCGACCGACGTCCTGATCGACCCGACTTGGCCGACAAAGGCCTGTTTTTCCCGATTTTGCGATTTTCTCGGCCCGTTTACATAATCTCAACCCCGTGAAGACCTAAGACTATAAATACACCTTAAAGCCTCTCTAGAGAAGAGAGCCGCACATTGTATCACAGTTTTACAGATTTACTTTTGTTCTTAGAGATTTCAAGGAGAGGATCTCTCCTCCTCACTACAATTTGGAGAAGATTTCTAAACCTTTTATCTTATACTATGTTTTCTTCATCCCTTTGTGGTGTTACTTTGATCATGTCTGAGTAATTCACTTGTTAGGTTGCTAGGGTTACTAATTCAATGAGTTGTTAGCTTGATCTATGATTTCGATGAACTGTTAGAGATATCTTTAGAGTCTTTGTCTCGTTTTGTTCACTTATTAATGCTGATTGCTTTACTATGCATCTAGCAATCCGATCCTAGGTTGATTTGAGCCACGAAAGTGTTGTATCATTCGCCGGACCTATTCTTTGACAAGCTAGGTTTCTTAAACTGCGAAAGTTGATTTACTAAGCCTAGTGAACTGTATCCGAACTTGCTCGATTTAATGCTTGATTAAATATCTAAGGATATTCCAAAAGTTTAGCGATTAGCTAAGTTATCATAGGAGTCGGAGCCACGATAGTGGAATGACTTAATTTCGTGTTTTGTGTTCTAGACTGATCTATCATCTCATCACCCCTAAAACGATTCATATCTATCATCGAACTTGATCATTGCTTGCTTCTTTGCGAATTAGCCCCTAAAGACCTAACACCTTTCCTTTATTGCTTTACAACCTCACAATCCTTAGCTTTCATATTTAGTTATTAGTTCACCAACCAATCATCTCATACTTTGTTCTAGTTTGATCTGAAATACATAGTTTCAAAGTGTATTCATTCTAGCCAGTCCTTGTTGTCGATAACCCGTACTTCTACGATCAGTGCACTTGTAGGATTTTAAAAGTGGGTAAAACCTAACCACACATTACGCAGCAGATAAACGCAGAGCAGACGCAGAGAACGCCGCACAGTCTTCTGCCGAGGATGACGCCAAGCGCAATCATGACGAACCAGACGAAGAAAACGAGGATCTCCCACTGGCTCCGAGGCGAAGAATCCTCATGATTATGGGCGGATTACCCGACTGCGACGACACCGTCAGTGCGATCCGAACCTACGAAAGAAAGGCGACCTCGGCTCGCCGACATCAAAATTCGATCAGCCCCGGGCCGACCATCTGCTTTGAACCAAAAGACGCTCAAGGCCTTCATACTCCACACAATCACCCCTGGTCGTTGAGCTTAACATCCAAAATTGCGAAGTAACTAAGATCTTAATCGACAACGGCAGTAACGTCAATCTTATCTTCAAAGAAACCTTGGAAAAAATGGGGATCGACGAAGAAAAAATCAAGCCCTCGGCAAAACCGC
This sequence comes from Erythrophleum ivorense, assembly GCA_026724425.1. NCBI lineage: Eukaryota > Viridiplantae > Streptophyta > Magnoliopsida > Fabales > Fabaceae > Erythrophleum > Erythrophleum ivorense. The sequence goes on along the minus strand of JAIUCV010000066.1, from coordinate 6,157,844 downwards.
TGACCGGTTTCACTGGAAATCATTTTTTCTGCATCGGCACAATCTACCTTACGGTCTGCGCCGGCGACGTTGCTAAAACGACTAAGTTCACAGTAATGGAAAAACCGGCGATCTACAACGTCATCCTCGGCACCCCTTGGATACATGAGATGAAAGGTATCGTATCCACCTACCACCAATGTGTGAAATTCCCAATCCAAACTGGAGTATTCACACTACGCGGAAGTCAACAAGTCGCACGATCCTGCTACCTTAGCGAACGCCGACTGCATACCGCTTAGGCATGTACGATCAACGGAGAGTCGGACACCCGACTTCTTTGTTCCGAACAGCGGAAACCCGACCAGACTATCGAAGTCCGCAGAGACAGTAGCCAACATCCGCATGGGTATTGATGGAGCATCATCCATATGAATAAAGACTTACGTTTCGGCCAGACGACGCCGGCTGAAACGTAAAAAAGAAAAAAAAGAAAAAAAAAAGAGAGGTTATACCTCAGTTGTAATGAACTACGATTGGCTTGATCGTGAATTCGGATACGTAGGGAACCTTTTGCAAGGTCCAGCTATGATTTTAATAAAAAATTATTTTGTTCTTCGAACTTAATACATCTTTTATCTCTTTAACTTCTGACCAGCGGACTACTTCGTCAAAATGTTAATAACCAGCTTGAGTTTATTTTGTTCATCTTTTGACTTAATAAAATCTTTCGCCTCTTCGGCATCCTGCTATTTCCAAAACCGTTGGCTGAACCGTTCTGGCCAAATGATCTAGTCAAGACTGCGGATTCGGCATAGTACATCATCTCGGTCAGTTCTCGGAAACTTAAATTTAATCAAAGTCCTTAGTTTTCGATTTTCTGCCCCGACGCTATCTTTAGAAAATATCGAGGTCTACGATTTTGACCTCGAGAGGAATAAAAAATTTGGACTGATCATCCACCTTGAAACTTTGGGAAAGCAAAAAGCCTTTAGTCTAAAGGACAAAGCCGAGAAGAAACTCGCTCATCTATATCCCGTAGACTCGTTTTGTTCGACTTAGCTCAAAATGTCAACCTTGACTTATATTTGAAATTTGAAGTAAGACGAAACGACAAAACTTCGCATTCACTTCGACCCGACTGGCCGAAGCGTCTGATCTAGACGAATACATGTGTTCAACTCCGTTTTATAATATTCTCATCTTATTAACGATATGAATATTTTTACAAAAAACGAATGATCGAGAATAATATGTTTTTATGAATTTAAATCATGACGATGATTTCAAGTTTGCAAAAATATTGTTATGTCGATAAAAGAGTACAATACTTTGGATAAAAACCCTCCCGGGCAATGTTATTACAAGGACTAAAAAAAATCGGCCGAAGCCAGTTACTTTGGCTCTCCTTCATCGACTTCAGTCCTGATCGGCATCGAGGCTAGCACACTGCCCATCTCGGCTGCATCTTCTTGAAACATGCGCTTGACTCCATCCATCATTTCGTCCATGACGGGCGTGATTGCATGACGCATAGTCCCTAATTGTTCAAAACCTTTGGGAATAATCCAAACCCCATCAAGATTGAAATCGCGAAAAAGAAACGAAACGACAAACCTGCTTGGTTCGGCCAAATCCTCTTCGGTGATCTCGACCTCTTCGACAACGTCGGCTTTGACTTTAGCCTCGCCAAGACGTTCCAGGACTTGATCCAAGAGGCCCTCGGGAAGTTCGTAGTCCGCCTCCTCGATACATTTGAGATGAGCCAAAACACTCTCATATTTGGCCATCCCGAACAAGGCGGCCTCGACCTCATCTTTCACGGCAAGGTGAGCACGGACTTTCGCCACTAACCGGGCATAATAGGCCTTCATTCCTACGAAGATTCGTTGGGAAGCCGAACAAACCTTCGCATCTATAGAAGTCCAGAGCCGGGCAATCTCGTTCTTCCCTATCTCTGCGTCGGCAGCCGCCCACTCTTTAAAATCTGCTGCTTGCTTTCTCAACGCCTCCACCTCGGCTTGAACGCTTGCCACTTCCGACTGGAGACGTGGCAAGATGGCACACTCCCTGTTTAAAGAAGCGACCTCGTCCTGGTGGGCCAATCGAGTTTAAGACATGGTCTCGTTGTCCCTCCGGAGAATCTCGTTACAGCCTCACTGTTGGCAAGAACCTGCCGAGTAGACAGGAGGCTCACATCGTAGGAAGAAAACGCATCCGTCACATCGCTTAAACCCTGAAAAATGCAAAAACAGAAATCAAGATTCGACGAAACGAAGTATTATTTTAAAAACCCAAAGAAGAATAATTGCCGAGCCGAAGGGCGTTCCCGACCCTGGTCTTCTCGTCAAGCTCCTTGACGAGAGTTTCAGCTCTCGGCTGCAGCTTGCTTCCCCAGGCCAACCGAATCGAAGCATCCCGGTCTTGTACGAAGGGATGATCACCGTCCCATCTGAACTTTACAAAGTGGGGGTTGCCAGAAACCTCCCACATAATCTCGTCCTCGCCGGGCCCGTCTCGGCTAGATGGCATCTCGCCGATCTCGTCAGGACGCTCCTCTTCTCGAACCGCGTCAGTATCCGGAATGATCTCCTCCGGAGCGCTCTCAGGCAGTAGCTGCAGCTGGGAGAGACGAAACCCCAGCTTCCTCAAGAACATAAGCTTCTGGAAAAGAACCTTCCTTAGAACGGGTGTTATCAACCCCCCGTTTCGCCATACGGGACCGTGACGACCTCAAGAACTTCTGGTGCCGAGACCGGAGCGGTCATATCGGTAATGGGCGTAGACGCCACGACAGCTGAGATAGACGCGACAACCGGAGCAGACGAAATTGCCGGAGCATCGTGCCTCTTCTTTGTCCTCTGTTCGGCCTTCAACCGAACCTTCTCCAAGGCAGCCTCTCTGTAAAGTGAAGGAAATGAAAATTAACAAGACAACAAAATATAGTAGATAGTCAACTTGACAAACGTAATTAACCGTTTGGCTTCGGCCGACGGAGCATTATCTGATGACGGCTTCGCCGAAGTAACAGCCTTTTGCTTCTTCGATGAGCTGCCCTCCTTAATAGACCTTGACCTTATCAGCATCGAGGAGTTTCCTCTTCACCATTTTTTGACGAGACGGTGGCGGATGAGACACAACTAAAAAGAAAAAAAAAAGGGACAGATTAATCGCCGAGCATGAACCAAAAGAGTGCAAGGCCGAGGAAGAATACTTACTTGTTCGAAGAGTTCTCTCGAGTGGAGACCCTTCGCCAATAGTCTTCTTCTCCTTCGACTCAGGAGGCCAAGCTCTCCGGCTGAGATTGGAAAGATAGCGAATATCTCTTTGGATCTCGGCCGTCCTTCTACTGGCCTTGTAAGAGCCTGCAAGATAAATGAAAACCATCATAAGAACATTGACTTTACGAAAGTGTCGATGAAGCAACAGTTGAAGCCTATTCTACCAGGCTTCGCCTTCCACTGGTGAAGAATCATCGCTTGATTGTTAATTGCCGAGGCTGAGTTGTTCCAAACAAAGAAATTATAACGATCCCAGTCGTGTATCTTGGTGATCTGAGGACCCACCGAGATTCCATCCTTCATCGTTGTGTGGAAGTGCGTCATTCCCACGCCATAGGGATCAGATTTGTTTGGCCCGGCACGAAGGATAGAAATCCTGTCAAAGAAATCGGCGTCGAATGGGATCCACATCGCCTTCGCCAGCTCTACACAGCAGATCATATGCCGAATTATGGAGTGTGAAAGTTGGCTCGTCGCTATCTGATGATTCTCGCAGTAGTCGAAGAGGAACTGCGGGATCGGGAATCTCATGCCGAGCAAAGAGAAAAAGCATTCGTAAACACAGAAGTAGCCCGCGGGAGCATCCCAAGGCCTCTCGTCGGCGCGAGGAAGCCGAACGACGACTTCCTCGGGAACCGAGCACCAGTTTTTAAGATCGACAAGTATCTTTCCGTCTATCCAGGAACGTCAGTCTGGATGTTTCGTCTTCGGAGCTTTGGTAAAATCCACTCTGATCGGAATATCGAGTCTCTCTAAGATTTCCTCGACCTCACCCTCATCCATCTCTGAATTTCCGAGCGAGATATCATCTCTATAGTCGAAGTGATCAGAACCATCCTCCGGAATCCGGTCCTCAATCTGGGCAGATTCTGACCTAACTGAATCAGGCGCTGCAGTCGAACTACGCCGTCTGAGTTCGTCGATAGTCGGCGAGTTCTGTCGTTTGGGAATTAGTGGCGAAATCGAAGGATCTTCCCTCTCATCTCGACTTATCACCTTGACCTTTCAAGAACTAGAGCTCGCCATCAAAGTAGAGAAAGAGAAGATTCGAACAAAAAAGAGAGATTCGGAAAAAATCCAACGAATCCGAAGGAACAGAGATCGTCGAAGAAAGAAAATTGAAAGCCCTAGAATCTAGACCCATGTATCAACGGTTTGGAGCTTAAAACGGAGATTGAATTTAAGCGGGATACGAATAAAACGGCAAATTCATAGTAAATCTAGCGACAAACAGGGAAAATCCAGCGAGAAAGAAAGAGAATACCTTTTCGATTGAGAGAAAATGGAAACTGAAGCGCCTCGAAACGTGTCGCGAAATCCCGTTTGAGAGATTTTATGGAAACGTGTCTCGAAATCCCGTTAAAACTGTAAATGGGACCATTCATTTTCCCGCCTATGAAACCCTAAAGGAATCTGGGCCTTCTGGCGAGAAGACGAAAAGACAGGCCCATTAAGGAATTCGATGGATTTCGATAAGTACACGGCTTCGACATATTCTGGCAAAAGGGGGTAGCATATTTCGACTAAGTTTGTGATCTCGCCAAGGCTGATCTTTAACGACTAAAGAGTCAAGCTTCGCGTCATGAAGTTTGCTGAGGTGAATCCCGTTAACCCGGCTAAACTGGGGGGGGGGGGGGGGGGGGGGGGGCTTATTATATGGGCTGGAATGAGCACATTCCTATTATGGCCCTTCCCACGTGAAAGATTAGCCCATCAGAACAAAGGCCCGCCGCGCCGCCGATCTAGAGAGAAAAGGAAGAGTTCAAGAGATAAGGAAGGATGCCGAGAAAAAAGGAAAAGATAACAACAAAGAGGAAGATTTCCTAAATCAATAAGGAATGGGAATCAAAGGAGCCGACTTCCCATTCGTTATATAAGAAGAGCTCCTCACAACTCAGAGGACATCTACGAAATTCCGGAGAGAGCAATTCATACTTTGAATATCTTTTAGCATATTCTTTGTTGTTATTGACCTAAAAGCCATCTCGGCATCCTCTTTGTAACTCACTTGAGCTTTGACTTGATATAAAGAAAGATTATTCTCTGAACCCTAAACCTAATTTCCATAACTAGGTTGTGTGAAACATCAGATCATACAGCGCCTTTCCATCAATTGAATTACTTATTTACTTGCTTTGTTTACTTGCTTTCTTTACCCGTTTTAATCACAACAACAACCAAACTTATATTGCTTGTCTAGCTAAATCTTGATCTCATACCTTGTAGTGCACAAATGGTCCTTTTGTTTGATAACCCGTTGCTATTTTTGATTTGTGCACTTGCAGTATCAGTGATATATCCATATTTTACATGTTTTTCACCTTGGTTTTCTTTATATTTTCTTACTTAATAATAATGATTTTGTATCCAAGAGGTAGTTTTCTTGTATATTGTGGTTTTGGGAAGCAAACAGGACAAAATGGCAAAAAGAAGGCAAAAGAGCTTCAAACAATGATCCATGCAAGTTCCCAAGTCAAGAGCTTCAACAAAACTCAAGCTAGCCGATTTCCGCATTCGGACAGAATCGAAGCATCCGAAAGATGACCGCGGCAAAGGATCTTTCCGACGTCCAAATCATGCAATCTTTATATGGAAAGATAGATAAATGAGTCCCGCGTTGCGGCGAAGTGGAATTGGGCTATTTCGAGCAGAAATGCGGCCCAGGATCGTTTTCTCCCAAGACATGTCTGTCTGGCGAGTAAGTGAAGCCCATGGAGCTTGGATGAGCGAAATGGACCGGGATCACTGCGGGCCAAGCCTAGAACTCATCATGACTCAAGCCCACATCTTTACACGCGAAAAGAAGGTGGCAGCCGCGCCTCACTCAAGACTTGGTGAGCAAGCTCAAGCGAGGAGAAGAAATGGAAAGTTTCCTCTTCCCCTTTGCGCATTAACTCAGCCGACCTAGCCTCCCCTCACCTATATATACTTGATTTTAGACTCTTGTATTGACATCAGAATATCATAGACACAACTCTCTTCTTCTTTCAGTCAATTAACCGGAGCCACTTAGGTGGTCTCCTTGCTCTTTCTTTTCTTTTGCATCTTGTACATACTCGCATGTTTTAGCTTCAAGTCTAGGGTTTAGAGGTTTCTCTCTAAGGGAGAGCCGCAATTTAATCTCTATTACTCCGCCTCCTTCCATTAGAACTATGAGATCCTCTCTACTCCTTTAGACTCATTATTGAATCATGGATCTTTCAAAGAAGACATGACATGATAAGCCATCGAGAATCGGTTGTTAATGAAAGGGAAACCTTATGGTTCACCATCTTTATTTACACCTAAAGCTTGTTGTTAGAGTAGCTAACTAGCGACTCGATCTAAGGTTGATATACTCTCCAAAAGCTTGTTATATCTCCGGTCCTAATGTTTGATGGGCAATTCGTCTTAGGCTATGAAAGTAGACCTAAGGAGTTTTGTGAACAATCACTACCCGATTGTATTGCATGTTTCACTCTTCAATGACCATGTGAAAGCTGAGTCCATTGGTTTAAGAAACATAGGTGGTCAGAGCCACGAAAGTGGGATGACCACATCTTAGTGTTTTGAGTTCATAGAAATCGGATTTAACAAACTTTTCAATCGACTTGGTTTATGTCTTTTGCGGATTGTCCTTTGTTCAATAATGGTGTTTGTATAGTTTGCATTTGTTATTTAATCTTCCTTATAAAACAAAATACAAACCACTTGCATATTATTGATTTAGCTTAACCAATTCTTTACAAATGTGTAATGTGCAATTCGCATTCTCTTGTGGATCGACCCCTAAGTACTACAACAACATGTTGTGCACTTGCAACCATGTTTAGCTTAGGGTTTTTATTACTTGCATACATACCACACCCACGTCGGGCTATCAAGTTTTTGGCGCCGTTGCCGGGGAATGCATTGCACTTACACGTTTATGAGATTAAAAGTTAAGACTAGATCTTTTGTTTCATGTTTACTAACTTTTGCAATTTTGTTTCTCTTATGTTCCTTAGGTACTTTAAGGATGAGCCACTACTCGAGCATGAGTAACCACTTTGAAGGGAGACTTCATCCCAATGAAGAGTATATATGCCCTAAAAGAGATATAAACAAGTGGGAGCACATGGTTCCCCTGTCATGTTCCAATCTACCACATTGGGACCAACGACGTATGATTGATTGTTTCGAACAACTTGAGAGTTTGATGACATGGTTGAGACTTATTGGCTCATCATATTCCACACATTTTACATCACTTATTGGCCTTTTCATATACATGTACTTTGTTTTCATATTATATGTAATATGTTATTGTACTTATGTATTGACCGTAACTAGAGAACTTACTGGTGGACGGCATAGACTTGTAAATTGTAATCTATTGGTTTTTATTAATATCATTGTTGTGTTATATAAACACTTGTGCTCTAACGGAAGATGATTGATCTCTCAAAAACCCAAAAGGGTCAAAGCTTTCAACAATGGAGATGAAACAAGTCACTAAACTTTAACAATTGTTACAAACAAACAAACAAACAAAACAGAGAGACAACAGAAATAGTTCTTTGAATCCGGCCACATGATTCAAATCCGGCCGGAGACTTCATCCCAATGCCAATCCCACCAAATTTCCGCCATCCGCTCTTTACCGAGACTAGCCGAGAAGCACATCATCACTATCATCAAAACCGCTCACCGGTTTATCAAAGCCGACCTCACCAGCCACCTCATCATCATCACCGTCCACGCCCCAACCTTCCCACATACCAAGAGCATGCGCTTAATAGGCGGAGAGATGACAATCTCAAAGCCATGATAGAAGATTTCATGAAAATTCAAAGAAAGTCTAGCCAAAGTCTTGAGACAAGGTTAGAGTTTCTAAAGCATGACCTTGATAGGAAGTTCGGAAACCTCTCTGACCAAGTGGAGAGAGTCGAATCAAGGTGTATTGAAGTGGAAGGGGAGCTAAGGGAACAAGCCGCAACCGTTGGAGGCAACACCAAGGCAATCCGAGACTTGAACCTCAACTCAAAGGAGATGGATAGCCACTTGGATGAGAAGATCGCCGGCCTAGAAGATAACCTCAATGGCACAACCCTAAGCCTCAACTCAATTTCACTTGTGGCTCACCAAGCCAAGAAGAGAGCATCGGAGGTTAACCAAGAGAGAAAGAGCTTTACTCGACCATGGTGATGTTGGTGGAAGGGCAAGAACAATTCAAGGTATCAATCAATGACTTGAAGCGTCTTGTGGAAGAAAGATACAAAGAGCTACTTGAGAAGACCACGCTATGGCAAGATACAACCGGAGGAGCCTCCGAAAGAGTCAAAGACCTCACCAAACGCTTGGAGGATATGGAAGAAAGAGACCGAGCTTCAAAAGACACAATAGCGGCCAACTCAAAGCCTAACAATGCTTTGGTTGCTTTTGGTGCTAGAGACACTAATCCAAGAGTGGTTTGGGATGAGGATGAAAGGAGACAAGGCAAGCGGACAACAAGGATAAGAGGAAGAAAGTTGCCGGAAGGAACACCACTTTCTCCAAGATCTTCACTACCACCCGTCCCTAAGGAGAAAAGGAAAGCGAGCTCATCATTGGATTACACCATTGATGATTTCAATTTTATGGCAAAAAGGTTCCCTAGCAATATGCCCTTTGATGTCGCTTGCAACAAGAGCCCTTACCTTCAAGACTTTGTATGGACTCATGATTGGAGCTTAGCCGAGGTGGAGAAGATGTATAATGAAGCAAGAAAGGAAATGCCTGCGCTAAGGACACTACACAAGCTTCATGACCCAGGTTACTTCCTTATACATTGCTCCATCAATGGCAAATTCTTTGATGATGCGCTATGCGATTCCAGTTCAAGCGTGAACCTCATGCCGGCTGTGATAGCAAGATGTTTGGGATTGATCGAGTCCATGGAGAGGACCAACATGGGCATAAAGCTTGCCAACAACTCTTCATTCAAACCGCTTGGCAAGGTAAGAAATGTCCAACTTTCTTTTGAAGATTGCATCATCCCGGCCGATTTCTATGTTGTTACTATGGAGGATCCGGAAGACCAAGCCCTTCTACTTGGGAGGTCCTTCCTAGCAACAGCCGGAGCAATCATGGATTGGCCAAACAGGAGAATCTCACTAGCCAATGTTGACAAGGACACCTATTATGTCGCCGCACCTCCCGGTTTCTCATCCAAAAGATTTCGGTACACAAGCGGAGGAGAAAGCTCGCAACAAGGTTACTTGATCTAAGAAGTGTTACAAGACAAGATGCACTTGGAGCCATCCAGTACTAGGAGCTTTCTACAGCCTACACACTTGCCTAACACCTAAGGAACACAAGGAGTCGAGCTATAAAGACTTAAAACTAGCGCTTATGGGAGGCAACCCATATTTTTCTTTTCTTTTAACTTTTGTTTTGATTTTATTAACTTGAATTTTTGGGAATCTTATAAAATCCACAAAAAAAATAAAATAAACATGTTTTAGGATTAAGTGCCAACGAAGACCATCAAAGGAGTTTTGCATGAGCCGGTCACAAACCCACCCAATCACCCCACCCTTGTTCCGGAACACCAACAACGCGGTCAACAGCTTGGGCTGCTAAAGGAGGATTAAGGAGACAAATCGGTCAAAGAAAATCACTCAGCGGTCGAGTCAAATGGAAGATATAACGTCCGGTACCATCTTCCCGGCCAAACGGGTAACACGGAGGACCCAATTGACCCATCTCACAAACGGCTCAACTAACGTCCAACAAACTTCACAGGCGACCAAACAACACCATGTTGGTCGGCAAATCGAAAAGATAGGACGGAAAAATGTTGACGGATAAGGAGATACGCGCCAACGCCACATCCGGTCGATGGCGAGCAACTGAAGGCCGACAAAAACCAAAATCACGGCACGGAGACACCACCACCTGGAAATGGATTCTTGAAGCTTCAATATCCGTTTTCCACAAGAAAATCCACGGACGGACGAGCCAAATTCAAGAATGGTCAAAAATCTCTTCCCAGAGCCGATTTGACCACGTTGTGAAGGAAGTCTCAAACCGCTGGTCCATTTGCCCTCAAACTTCTCCAGTGTTCACAAAATATAAGGTTGGTCGACGGATTTTCAAGCTCGGTTGGAGAATTCATCATCGTTTGGGCTGTGGTCTATTGCACCCTCTTCGGATCGTCCGGATGGCCACCAAATGCTGAATCTCCCAAACCGCTCGTTTGTTTGACCTCAAACTTCACCACGGCTCCTAAAATATATGATTGGTCGGTGGAATTTCAAGATCGGTCGGAGAATTGTTCACGGTTCATGCTGTGGTCCCTCACATCACCTTCTGGCCGACCGAAGGATCCACCCGATGACGAATGTTTCAAAACCGCTCGACCAAATCACCTGAAACTTCACCGGCGGCCCTAAAACATCATATTGGATGGTAAGTTTTCGATCCCGTTCATAAAATTCTTAACGGTTTGTCATGTGGTTCACAACCCTCATTTTTGGCCGACACACGGGCCTTACACGACCAAACTGCACACCGGACGGAATCACACCTTAGGATTGAAAACTCACCGACCAAATACATCTAAGGAATGCTTTGATGCTGTCATCTCACACTTGGGGTCCCTCAAAAAGCAAAACCGCTCTTCATAACCTACGGTCACACTTTGGTAACACAATCCGCAACACTTTCCCAACAAATTCACTTTTCTTTTTAACCCCTCTTAATTGGATTTGCTTCCACCGGGACGGTGCAAGTTATGTCTGGGGGGATTACTAACACGTTTGTTCTTTTTGACTTTTCTTTTCATTTTTCCCTTTTTTCTTTGAGTCGTTTTATTGAGTCAAAATTTTGTCCGAGAATTATGACCTTTTCTTTGAAACTACCCATGTTACACTAATGTTTAAGTGACCATTGAAACAGTACTTGGCAACACATTCACTCAATGTACACTTTGAGCAGATCGGTTTACCAAAAAATGGCCACATTTCCAAAAAGCCGATGGAGGATCCACCTTTGACTCCGCACCTAAATAAACTTAACTTTCTCAGCTAGGGGCTTGGTTTTACAAAGGGCACGACTCCTCATCCTCACCAAATAGTGAAAGTCTATGTGAGTTCGGTTTCCCCTCTCTCTCCCCTCTAATTTTGACAAAAAGCATCAAGGTCCAAGTAACAGGGGATTAGGTGGCAACCACCATCAATACTCGCGTATATGGAAGACCTTTTGATCCAAGTAACCGGGGATTAGGTGGCTACAACCATCAATACTCGCGTCTATGGAAGATCCATCAAAAACCTCCACAAAGAGGAGAAGAAGTCGAATAAAAATATACCTTGCTACCCTAAAAAAGGGATTTAATCGACTTAAGGAGTGAGAAGAGAGAGAGGTGAAACAAGGGCCAAGACAAGTGTTTAAACACAAGAGGATGAGAAAGAGTTCATAAAAACCCTTTGACCGATATCCCCTAGTTGAGATCACACCTTTAAACTAAAGGAGTCAAGGGAGGTGAGCCCGGATGGTCATATGGAGTGTGGGTTACTTTGGGATGACTGCTAAACTCAATGTAAGTACTTATGTTCCTCATCATAAAGCCAAAACCGTTTTTCATGTGGATTACTAGAACATAAGCTAACATGGATTTTCAAAATGCATTGGGAGTTCTCATGTTTTCAGACCTCTTTTCCTTTCTTAGTTTGCTTGAGGACAAGCAAAAGGCTAAGTCTGGGGGAGTTGATATATCCATATTTCTCATGTTTTCAAAAGGCTAAATCATTATCCATACTTAATAATAATGATTTTGTATCCAAGAGGTAGTTTTCTTGTATATTGTGGTTTTGGGAAGCAAACAGGAAAAAATGGCAAAAAGAAGGCAAAAGAGCTTCAAACAATGATCCATGCAAGTTCCCAAGTCAAGAGCTTCAACAAAACTCAAGCTAGCCGATTTCCGCATTCGGACAGAATCGAAGCATCCGAAAGATGACCGCGGAAAAGGATCTTTCCGACGTCCAAATCATGAAATCTTTATATGGAAAGATAGATAAATGAGTCCCTCGTCGCGGAGAAGTGGAATTGGGCTATTTGGAGCAGAAATGCGGCCTAGGATCGTTTGCTCCCAAGACATGTCCGTCTGGCGAGTAAGTGAAGCCCATGGAGCTTGGATGAGCGAAATGGACCGGGATCACTGCGGGCCAAGCCTAGACCTCATCATGACTCAAGCCCACATCTTTACACGCGAAAAGAAGGTGGCAGCCGCGCCTCACTCAAGACTTGGTGAGCAAGCTCAAGCGAGGAGAAGAAATGGAAAGTTTCCTCTTCCCCTTTGCGCATTAACTCAGCCGACCTAGCCTCCCCTCACCTATATATACTTGCTTTTAGACTCTTGTATTGACATCAGAATATCATAGACACAACTCTCTTCTTCTTTCAGTCAATAAACCGGAGCCACTTAGGTGGTTCCTTGCTCTTTCTTTTCTTTTGCATCTTGTACATACTCGCATGTTTTAGCTTCAAGTCTAGGGTTTAGAGGTTTCTCTCTAAGGGAGAGCCGCGGTTTAATCTCTATTACTCCGCCTCCTTCCATTAGAACTATGAGATCCTCTCTACTCCTTTAGACTCATTATTGAATCATGGATCTTTCAAAGAAGACATGACATGATAAGCCATCGAGAATCGGTTGTTAAAGAAAGGGAAACCTTATGGTTCACCATCTTTATTTACACCTAAAGCTTGTTGTTAGAGTAGCTAACTAGCGACTCGATCTAAGGTTGATATACTCTCCAAAAGCTTGTTATATCTCCGGTCCTAATGTTTGATGGGCAATTCGTCTTAGGCTATGAAAGTAGACCTAAGGAGTTTTGTGAACAATCACTACCCGATTGTATTGCATGTTTCACTCTTCAATGACCATGTGAAAGCTGAGTCCATTGGTTTAAGAAACATAGGTGGTCGGAGCCACGAAAGTGGGATGACCACATCTTAGTGTTTTGAGTTCATAGAAATCGGATTTAACAAACTTTTCAATCGACTTGGCTTATGTCTTTTGCGGATTGTCCTTTGTTCAATAATGGTGTTTGTATAGTTTGCATTTGTTAGTTAATCTTCCTTATAAAACAAAATACAAAACCCCTTGCATATTATTGATTTAGCTTAACCAAATCTTTACAAATGTGTAATGTGCAATTCGCATTCTCTTGTGGATCGACCCCTAAGTACTACAACAACATGTTGTGCACTTGCAACCATGTTTAGCTTAGGGTTTTTATTACTTGCATACATACCACACCCACGTCGGGCTATCAATCAGGGATAGGAATTGGGAAAACTTGATCCCGCGATCAAGTTTTTGGCGCCGTTGCCGGGGAGCAATTCGTGCCTACAAGTTTTTGAAAGAGATCTAGTCTACGTTTTTCTATTTTTAAGTTATTTAATCTTGTTTTCCTTTTTCTTTTTTGATTTTTCAGGTTTTAGGTTTTTCTCCAAGATGGAAGAGGATTTGAGAAGTCATAGTCCAATAAGGACGATCCCAATACGCTATATATCTCCTCCAAGAGACAGTTCAACAGAGCTAAGGATGTCGGATCCTCAAGTCATTTCACCTTCATGGGATTCTTGCAATAGTCGGAGCAAAGGATGTCGGATCCTCCCGGACAAGCTCCCGTGAAAACCAAGAAAACTTTTCCCCTACCTTAAGGCAGCCGACCTGTAGACGTCTAGTGATGCGGGATAAGCTTTTCCCAATTTATATCCCTTTTCTGCAAGTGCACAGATCGAGAGTAGTAACGGGTTTATCGAACACAAGGACCAGTTAGTGCACTACAAGGTATGAGATTGAGATTTAGCTAGGAAAGCAATATGAGTTTGGTTGTTGTCACGATTAAAGCAAGTAAAGTAAGCAAGTCAACAAAGAAAATTAAGTTGTAAATCAATGGATGGAAGGCGCTAAGCAATAGGATAATCGCGGGATGAGTGATTCAAGAAAGCAAGTTCGACTTGTTAGGGTTTTAAGAATGTGTACCACCTAGAACTCAAGACAATAATTTAGATCTTTCCACTTCCGTGGCTCCGACCCCTATGTTGATCTATCTAATCGCTAAACTTTCGGTATGTCCTTAGATAATCAAACAAGCATTAATTCGATCAAGTCTCAATTGTTCACAACTGTTGAATCTCAAAATAGCACAATAGTGTTATTGAAAGATGTGGAGTTTAGGAGAGACTCTTTATTAAGATCAACCAAAGTTCAAAGATTACAAAGGGGTGATTCAACTCGGCGACAAGGCTTGCCGAGATGATTACGAAGAGAATAGGATAAACTGAAAGTAAAGGACGAATTATAGCTAGGGTTTTTGCCTCTCTGCTCTCAGTGATTGCAGGGGATTTCTCAATATTCTTCAATGAATGAGGGGTCTTCTTTATATAGTGAGAGGAGGTCGGCTTCTTCAAGATAGTATTCCTTTTCTCTTTTGGAAATATTCTTCTTTGGTGTTGATCTCTTTCCTTTCTTCAAGGATTTAGTCTTTTTCTCCAAGTCTTTCCTTTTCTTTGAGGAGGTGGTGGTCGAAAACGGGCCAGGCTTGCATGATGTTATTAATTATGACGGGCTCAAGGAATTGTGCTAATTCCGGTACTAACAATAAGTCCCCCCCCAGTTCGTCGAGTCAAATGCAGTTTGATCTCGGCGGACTTCATGTATAAGAGAGGAGCTCGTGAGATATTAATAACAATTATGCCTTGCCAATTCTAGCTCGTTTCCGATGCGATGCTGCGTTATTGACTTTAGATTCGTACCGCCTCGTTAAAACCTTGATATGGAAAAACCCTATGGGATAAAAACCATAAAAAGGGAAAAGAGTACGTTGACGTCATCTTGTCCGCAAGTAGAATGTGCTTTTGACAATTTCTCTCGGACTTGACGTTAGCTCGTCAAGGAGAATACATTGCTGTTATGATTTTTATCGGACTTGGCATCGTCGCGTCAAGGAGAATTCATCTCGGACTTGACATCGTTGTGTCAAGGAGGGACAATTGTGCGTCTCGGACTTGACATCGTTGTGTCAAGGAGGGACAATTGTGCGTCTCGGACTTGACATCGTTGTGTCAAGGAGAATCCATCTCGGACTTGGCGGCGGCTCGTCAAGGAGAATTCATCTCGGACTTGACATCGTTGTGTCAAGGAGAATTCATCTCGGACGTGGCGGCGGCTCGTCAAGGAGAATTCATCTCGAACTTGACAGCGGCTCGTCAAGGAGGTGTCGGTTTCTTCGAACGCTTTTTCTCGAACTCGCTTATGACGAGATCGGGGTCGAGCTCGTTTGTCACGAGATCGGGGTCGAGCTCTTTTTCCAAGAGATCGTATTTTCTCGAACTCGTGTATGACAAGATCGGGGTCGAGCTCTTTTTCCAAGAGATCTTATTTTCTCGAACTCGTGCAGGACGAGATCGGGGTCGAGCTCTTTTTCCAAGAGATCGTATTTTCTCGAACTCATGCAGGACGAGATCGGGGTCGAGCTCTTTTTCCAAGAGATCGTATTTTGCTTCGTCGAACGTTTGGCCAGAACGTCGACGTGTCATTCTAAGATTTTTTTATAGAATGTTACCCTTTGGAGGTAAATAAAATTTTACAACACTCATCTCGTCAGATGGATTATAAAATTTTATTGAAGATATAGCTGTACCTTTTGCAAGGCTGCCTACGTACCTGATATGACTATGGATGAGGTTATGGACGAGGGACAAGAACCGGAGCTTGGAACAAAGGATGGAAAGCTTGTAGCCGAGGATCAGCTTGTAGCCGAGGAGGCTTTGACCGGACTTACGGGTCCAATGACTCGATCAAAGGCTAAGTCAATCAACCAAGCCTTTGGATTGATACTTAAACACTTGGGCCAGAATGAGACAAAGGTTACTCCAACCACTTTGGTTTTGGTAACAGCCCAAGAAGGTTGGTAATGGGAAAAGTGTTGCTTGGGCACTCTTTTTCCCTACTAAGGTTTTGTCCCAATGGGTTTTCCTTAGTAGATTTTTAATGAGGCTTGAGTTAACACTTCCCCATCGTCCCATTGCCAATCCGACCCAACCCACTTCATGATTATCCAGCGAGAGTTTTGGGTCATCCCATTTTCGGTTTATTTCTTTTGAATTTCAAACTTGTTTTGGTTTAATTATGTTGTAATTTACCAGCTAGCTTGGAGTTTGTTCCAAGGCTAGTCTCTTCGCTTTCTTTTCTCTTCCTTTCTCTCTTTATATTCGTGTGTGATCTCTTGCTGAAACTTATCTTTCTTTTTATCAAAAACCTTTTAAGTAAAGATCATCTCGTTGGTGTGTTATATCCATCGAAATCCTTGTTCTTCTTTTGGTGTGTAATATCCTTGAGAAGTATAAGCCGGAGTTTAGAGATTCTTCCGCAAGTCTCTGATTTATCCATTCAACCATTTCAATCCGTCCATCATCACGGTTTCTCACCGAAACCAATCTATCCTTTACTCAACCTCAAAGAGTGCCGATCTTAGGAGAATCTCATCAGTACCCATGCCGGGATCAAGCCATTCATAGTTCGTTACAACGAGTGGGGTAACCCTTTATTTTTATTTTGACCTCGTTCTTTGACGAGATCGGTTTCTCGAGCTCGCTCTTTGACGAGCTCGGTTTTCCGGTGCCTAGTCTATTAATAGACTTGCCGTTTTGGGGGCGGAGGCAGATCGTCTGGATGACGGAGTGGCGGAGGTGCGTTCTTCTCGGCGTCATTGTCGTTCTGCTTGGGAGCGTCGCTGGTGTTTTGATTTTGGCGCAGCGTATTTTTACGTCGGCGCTGTTTTGCGAAATGCCTACAAGTTTCTGTAGCATGACCCGTTCGCCCGTGGAAGTCGCACCATTTGGTATGATCGTTGTCGTCTTCGTCACGTCGTGGCGTTTTATCTGCAACAGAAAGCGAAGATTTTCTTTTGTTCTCTTGACGAGATGACTCTTTTGTCGCTTCGTGAATCTTCGAGTGGTGTGCCTTGCACTCTTCGACGAGAACATATTTTTGGGACCTATGCAAAGCGTCCTGGAGAGTGGCCGGCTCGTCGAGCATTAAGTTCTCTTTGAACTTTGACTCGAACCAGAGCCCGTTTTCAAGAGCTTTGATTCCCATCCCGTCAGGGAGGTCTGAGTGCTCTGCTGCTACCGTGCTAAATCTCTCAATGAACTCGCGAAGAGGCTCATCTTTTCCCTGTGTCATAGTGAAAAGATTAGTGCTGCTTTTCGAGATAAACATTGAAAAATGTTTCAGGAATGACGTGCTGAGATCATCGAAGTTGTCGATTGATTCGGCAGGAAGATTTGAAAACCAGCTCTTTGCGTCTCTGTTCATACGCTCAATGAACAGTTGACAGTAATTTGCATCTTGTTCTTCAGGGGAGGCATATTTTTGCCTTTTCATGGTGATCTCAAAGGTTCTCAGCCAACCTTTAGGATCGTCACCCTTGTTGTAGAACTGAAGTCGGAGGGCCGTTTGATCCTTTAAAGGTATCGCGGCGATCAGACGAGTGAAAGGACTCTTTTTCGTCTCGGCAAGGACTTTGTCGATCTCGGGTGCCGAGCCGGTAGTGCCGTGTACCTTGGAGGTGATTGCGTCGAGGTCGTGGTGCAGCTTGGCCACTTCCTGATCGACTTCTTTTTCGCCGTTCGTCATGACATTAGTTGCCGCGGTGCTTCTCGTCGGAGTCTGGAAGAGAGCCCGCCCAGTAGGGATAATTCGTCCGTCATCAGTGATTTGGAGCGAATCGATCCTGTCCTGGTACTTTTGTTGCTGAGCTTGCATCTCGGCAAATTGAGCCGCAAAACCTTGCATGGCCGCGGTAAACGCAGCGTTGGTGACTGGAGCTTCTGCGTCTGGAGCCGGTGGCGGCGGAGGATTGACGTGACCGTCGTTCGCGTTTCTTCCGACGGGACGAATGATGGGGTTTCCATCTGCGCCCAGTTCAGGTTGACTTTGCAGTCCGCCTGTTCCGGCGCCGAGATCATTGTTCAGAGATCTCATCTTTGAACCTTGATTGTCTTTTCCCGAGTTTATTCTCCTATCCCCCTAGTCGGCGCCAATTGTTGAATCTCAAAATAGCACAATAGTGTTATTGAAAGATGTGGAGTTTAGGAGAGACTCTTTATTAAGATCAACCAAAGTTCAACGATTACAAAGGGGTGATTCAACTCGGCGACAAGGCTTGCCGAGATGATTACGAAGAGAATAGGATAAACTGAAAGTAAAGGACGAATTATAGCTAGGGTTTTTGCCTCTCTGCTCTCAGTGATTGCAGGGGATTTCTCAATATTCTTCAATGAATGAGGGGTCTTCTTTATATAGTGAGAGAAGGTCGGCTTCTTCAAGATATTCTTCCTTTTCTCTTTTGGAAATATTCTTCTTTGGTGTTGATCTCTTTCCTTTCTTCAAGGATTTAGTCTTTTTCTCCAAGTCTTTCCTTTTCTTTGAGGAGGTGGTGGTGGAAAACGGGCCAGGCTTGCATGATGTTATTAATTATGACGGGCTCAAGGAATTGTGCTAATTCTGGTACTAACAACAACCTCTAGTAAATCAACTTCCGCAGTCTAAGAGAGTTTTCCCACCAAATACTAGTTCAGGCGAATGATTCATCACTTTCGTGGCTCAAATCAACCTAGGATCATATGTTGATTGGCCAGATCAACACCAAGCAATGAACACAAGCAAAGGTGAAGAGTTTATGTAAACCCTAATTCTATATATCGATTATCAAGCAAGCATGAACACTATCCTTTGATTTCCTATCACTTAACAAGGTAACTACTCAGACATAGAGAAGGAAGTCGAATTCATATTCATAAGAACAGAGATCTGAGATCCTCTCTTGAAGGAGACAAGGAAAGAAAGCAAAAACTATAAGAACTTGTATTGAAAATAATATGTTTTGTATCTCTATGTGTGGCTCTCTCCTTTACAAGGCTAAAAAGATGTATTTATAATGCTTCAGAAGTTGAAGGGTGGCTTGACCTAGGTCTTGGTCGAAACATAAGAGGCGGTGTAAGTTTGGGCTTGAAAACGTGCAAAACGGGCTTCGGAAACGAGTCGGGTCGACCGGGACATGTCGTGGTCGAGCGGGGCGGTCGACCGGTCGGTCGGACTGGTGGTCGGGTCGAGCTGGGCGGTCGAACGGTCGGTCGGGATGGTGGTCGGGATGGTGGTCGGGTCGAGCGGGGCGGTCGAGTGGGCGTGGGATGGTGAAAAGAAGTCGGGTCGGACGGGAGCCTTGGAGTCCCTGTCCGACCGGCTTCGGTCGACCGGATGGTCGTCGTCATGAAGGAAGGTCGGGTCGGACGAGGGCCATGGAGTCCCTGTCCGACCGGCCTCGGTCGAGCGGCTTTGATGATGTCCGTTTTTCGGCTCTTTTGACACTCTTCACTAAAACGATCATATCTCCCATTCTACATGGCCAAATTGCATGATTCCAATTGCGTTGGAAAGATAACTCACGTAGGCATCGCGGCAAACTGGTTTTGGTGAAATCCATTGAGTAGAATGTTTTTGAGGCTCCTCCAAAGTTAATGATAGTGCATGAGGCTGCCTTGAGGACCTTTTCCTTTGTTTTGCTCCAAATTGCATCGTTTGACCTGAAATGACTCTTGGCCCTATATATCCATAAAAACAACCTTTTAAAGCAAAAAGCCACGGTAAAACCATGCATAAAGTATATAAAACGATGTAAAAAGGGTGTAAAATAGAGGTATATCATATAGTCAAGCATATTATGAAAGAGAAGAACACCTTCTAGCCTCACCGGAAGAAGAACTCTACCCGGAGCTGATTGAGTTTGAAAAGAGAGACAAATTCCATGAGCTCTACAATGAGCATGCATTAGAACACATGGAATGTTTTGGACGGAATGGATGGTAGTTCGGTCGATTGGTTTGGTCGACCTGGAATGTTTTGGTCGACCGATCGACCGAATCTCTTGGAGCTCCTGCTCGAACATGCTTGGTCGACCAGGTAGCTTGGCTGGCCGGTCGAGTGAGGTCCTTGGATCCCCTGATCGACCGAGTTTGGTCGACCGAGCTTGGCTGTGTTGCTTCTACTCTATTGGTCCGGCTACTCGATTGCTCCTTTCTTTATTTTCTAGGTTTCTTCTCAAATTTTCATGCTAGATTCTTAAATTTCTGTATCCAAAACTTCAAAACAAAACTATTAAATGAAAACAAAGATTAAAAAGGGATAGAAAGGACCTTATGGGTTGCCTCCCATACATCGCTTGTTTATGGTCTTTAGCTTGACCGTTTGGCTCTTTTAAGAAGAAGTGGAAGGACATGGCCTGAGACAAAGCCTTTTTTTGCGTGTCCCATCACGTCCTTGTTGATTATCAGGTGGTTCAAGAGGAGATATGAACCGAGAATGCTTGGTAGAAGTGAAAACGGGGACGGCATCATAGAAAACAGATTTGTTGACATTGGCAAGAGAGATGCGGCGGTTTGGCCAATCCATGATGGCTCCAGCAGTTGCCAAGAATGATCTTCCAAGTATAATAGGCATGTCACTTCCTCCTTTGATATTCATGATATGAAAATCCACCGGTGTCTTTATATCTCCAATTTCGAGCAAGACATCATAAACAACACCTCTGGGTTGTGCAATGATGCATTCGTGGGTGTGGGATGTATGCAAGTAATAAAAACCCTAAGCAAAACATGGTTGCAAGTGCACAACATGTTGTTGTAGTACTTAGGGGTCGATCCACAAGAGAATGCAAATTGCACACTACACATTTGTAAAGATTTGGTTAAGCTAATTTAATAATATGCAAGAGGTTTTGTGTTTTTGTTTTATAAGAAAGAGTAAATAACAATGCAAGCTATACAAACAACATCAAATGAACAAGGATAAACCGTGAGAACATATGCCAAATCAATTGAAAAGATTGTCAAATCCGATTCCTAAACTCAAAACACTATGATGCGATCATCCCACTTTCGTGGCTCCGACCACCTATACCTCTTAAACCAATGGACTCAGCTGTCGCATGGTCATTGAAGAGTGAGGTATGCCTTAGGTTTAAGTACTGATTGTTTACAATAATCCTTAAGTCTACTTTCATAGCTTAAGACTTATTGCTCATCAAATATTAGATCCGGAGATATAACAAGCTTTTGGAGAGTATATCAACCTTAAATCATGTCGCTAGTTAGCTACTCTAGCAACAAGCATGAGGCGCAAATAAAGATGAATAACCATGGGGTTTTCCCTTTATTCAACAACCGATTATTGAAGGCAATTATATCACATCCTCTTGGAAGGATCCATAATTCAACGATGAGTCTAAAGGAGTAGAGAGAGTCTCATGGTTCTAATGGTAGGAGGTGGAGTGATAGAGATCAAACCGTGACCCCTCCATAGAGAGAAACCTCTAAAACCCTAGACTTAATCTAAAACATGCGAGTATGTACAAGATGCAAAAGGAAAAAGAAAGAACAAGGAGACCACCTAAGTGGCTCCGGTTTATTGACTGAAAAGAAGAAGAGAGTTGTGTTCTATGATATTGTGATATCGATACAAGAGGCTAAAAGCAAGTATATATAGGTGAGGGGAGGCTAGGTCGGCTGAGTTAAGGCGCAAAAGAGAAGAGGAAACTTTCCATTTCTTCTCCTCGCTTGAACTTGCTCACCAAGTCTTGAGTGAGGCGCGGCCACATCCTTCTGATCGCGTGAAATGGTGTGGGCTTGAGTTTTGATGAAGTCCAGGCTTGGCCCGCAGTGATCTCGGTCCATTTTGCTCACCCAAGCTCCATGGGCTTCACTTACTCTCCAGACGGACATGTCTTGGGAGAAAACGATCATAGGCCGCATATCTGCTCCAAATGGCCCAATTCCACTTCGCCACGACGCATGACTCATTTATCTATCTTTCCATATACATATCTCATGATTTGGACGTCGGAAAGACCCTTTGCCGCGGTCATCTTTCGGATGCTTTGATTCTGTCCGAATGTGGAAATCGGCTAACTTGAGTTTTGTTGAAGCTCTTGACTTGGGAACTTGCATGGATCATTGTTTGAAGTTCCTTTGGATACAAAATCATTGTTATTAAGTATGAAAACATAAGAAAAAATAACGTAAAAACATGTAAAATATGGATATATCATGCAATGGTGAGATCAGCAAGTCCAATGCTGATTTGTGAAGGTTGTAGGCGTGTGATCCCAAGGAGTTTGGAAGTGTGTGTGGGCATCATGTTTATGCATGAACCAGAATCACAAATGTAGCTATCAAAGTACCTTCCATTGATTGTGCAGGGTATGGTAAACTGTCCTGGGTCTTCTACCTTGTAGAGGGTTCTGAAAGAAGGTTGCTTCTTAGCTTTCTCAAATAGCTCCTGAATCTCTTCTGGGGTCTCTTTGCAGTTGTGGAAGAAGTTGGTGAGTGGGTGGTTCTTCCAGGCCTCATGAAAGGTCATGCTTGCTGGTAGTGTTTGGACAAAGCGATTGAATTCAGCTAGCTTCTCTCGGGAGATGGGGTTTCTGTACCACTTGGGAGGATGTGTAGAGGGCGGAGATGGGGGTAGGGTTGCTGCATAAGATGACATAGAGAGGCGGGATTTCCTAAAGAGTTGCTTACTCTCATCCTTGGTTTCATTGCTACTAAAGAAAAACTCAACCAAATCATGGTTGTTCCAAGTGATGTGTGGTCAGGTTTTACCGACTTTTTAAAATACTGCAAGTGCACAGATCGTAGAAGTACGGGTTATCGAACACAAGGACTGGCTAAAATGAATACACTTTAAATCTATGGAGTTCGGATCAAGCTAGAATGAGATAAAGGATGATTGGTTGGTTGTCTAATAACTAAATACTAAAGCTAAGAAATCGAAGTTGTAAAGCAATGAGGGAAAAGCGTTAGGTCTCTAGGGGCTAATTCGCAGAGAAGCAAGCAGTGATCAGTTCGATGATAGATATGAATCAATTTAGGGATGATGGGATGATAGATCCGTCTAGAACACAAAACACGAAAATAAGTCTTTCCACTTCCGTGGCTCCGACTCCTATGATAACTTATCTAATCGCTAAACTTTTGGTATGTCCTTAGATAGTTAATCAAGCATTAAATCGATCAAGTTCGGATACAGTTCACTAGGCTTAGTAAATCAACTTCCGCAGTCTAAGAAACCTAGCTTGTCAAAGAATAGGTCCGGCGAATGATACAGCACTTCCGTGGCTCAAATCAACCTAGGATCAGATTGCTAGATGCGCGGTAAAGCAATCAGCATTAATTAGTGAACAAAACGAGACAAAGACTCTAATGATATCCCTAACAGTTCATCGAAATCATAGATCAAGCAAACAACTCATTGAATTAGTAACCCTAGCAACCTAACAAGTGAATTACTCAGATATGATCAAAGTAACAACACAGAGAGATGGAGAAAGCATGAAAATAGATAAAGGTTCAGAAATCTTCTCCAAATTGTAGTGAGGAGGAGAGATCCTCTCCTTGAAATCTCTAGAACAAAAGTAGATCTATGAAACTGAAATACAATACGGCTCTATTGTTCTCTCTTTTTTTTAAAGAGGCTAAAAAGGTGTATTTATAGTGCTAGGTCTTCCAGGGGTCGAGATTAGGTAAACGGGCAGAGTAAATCGTGAAAACGTGCAAAACGGGCCTTAGTCGGCTAAGGCGGGTCAAGCGGGACGGTCGGCGGTCGAGCGGGGCGATCGACCGGTCGGTCGGGATGATGGTCGGGTCGAGCTGGCGGTCGAGCGGTCGCACGGGATGCGGTCGGGCGCGCACGGGATGGCGAAAAGAGGTCGGGTCGGACGGGAGCCTTGGAGGCCCTGTCCGACCGGTTCGGTCGACCGGATCGTGAAGGAAGGTCGGGTCGGACGGGGGCCTTGGAGGCCCTGTCCGACCGGCTCGGTCGAGCGGCGTCAATGTGCAGTTAAGGACGGTCGGGTCGGACGGGAGCCTTGGAGGCCCTGTCCGACCGGCTCGGTCGAGCGGATGGTGTAGACGTCCGGTTTTCGGCTGATTTGACACTCTTCACTAAAATGATAATATCTTCCATTCTACACGTCCAAATTGCATGATTCCAATTGCGTTGGAAAGCTAACTCATGTAGGCATCACGGCAAACTGGTTTTGGTGAGATCCATTGCGTAGAATGTTTTTGGGGCTCTTTCAAAGTTGATGCTGTGTCGTGGAGCGGCGTAAAGTCCAAATCCTGTGGTTTTGCTCCAAAATGCATCTTTCGACCTGTTTAGACTCTTAGTACTATAAATCCACAAAAACTACCTTTTTAGATCGAAAAGTCTTTAAAAACCTTATAAAAAGCGTAGTAAAACCATATAAAAAGGGTACAAAATAGAGGTATATCAACTCCCCCAGACTTAGATCTTTGCTTGTTCTCAAGCAAATAGAATCCAAATCAGAGAAAGAGGTTTGAAAACGTAGAAACTCCTTATCCTTTTGAGAAACCTGTGGCGGCTTCCTCTCCTGTATTCCACTAAAAACATAACCAATGTTAGACTAGCTTCACATAATGCTCGACAAGCTTAGCGAACCATACCAAACTCAACTAGTCTCATCCAGTATTCCAGACTTTCCATTGTTAACTCCTTGCATAAATTTAAAACGTGCGGTCTTTATCAAGGGAATATCGATCATTAAGCACTTGTTCTTACCCACTTGAGTCTCTCCAGGATAGTCCTTTTTGAAGCTTTTGGGTTCTTTTCCTCTCTCTTTTTCTTTTGAAGGATCGATCTTTCCCTACTTTTCTAGGGTATCATTTTATTTTTTCTATCGATCCTTCTTCCCTTTCTCTTTTTTTTTTTCTTTTTTGGGGAATAACATAGGATAGGCTTTTGCTTTTTCCTTGTTTTTGGTAGGTCTCCATAAGACAAGAAGGTGCAGACGTATGCATTCCTCTTGCTTACACGTTTTCCTTGTGCTTAAAAGCTTTAGATTTTTATTTTTCTGAGAGAGAGGAGAACTGCACTTTGTATTGGACACACCTTTTTGAGATCAAGTGAGGAACGACTCATTTGTATGCCAAGTCCCTTGACAAGAAAAACTAGATTGGTTAGGGTGGAGTTAACGTTAGATTGTTCGGGTACCTTAGAAATGTTGCCAAGTCAGTAGGTCGATCCACTGTTAGAGGTTCTGTTAGGCTTATGTGTGCAATTGATGTCCGCTCTAGGGTCATAGATTGTTAGCACAACACCGGAGAATCATAGAGATAAATCATAATTTCCAACTAAAGTTTTGACTCAATAAAACATGAAAACATAAGAAGATAACATAAAAATATAAGAAAAGAAAAAGAATACATTAGTAAAGGGTAAAACTCCCCCCAGACTTAACTTGCACCGTCCCGGTGAAAGCAAATCAAATTAAGGGTGAGAGGAAACATACTCAATAAAGAAAAATAAAAAGAAATTCATTAAAATAAGATAAGGATAGAAAATGGAGTTAGGTGTCCATTGCACCGGATACCGAGTGAAGCGTGGGTGCCTAGGTGGAGGCGTAAGGGCTGGCCGTGCTCTCCTCCTCGTCTGTAGATTCTTCATCAGAGCCAAGTGTAGAGGTGAGTGAGAATTCTCCTAGGTCTGGCTCATGGGTTGATGTGGAAGGGCGGAAAAGGCGATCGGGAGCGATGTGGCGAACAACACGGATGAGGCGCGAGATGAAGCGGGATTGGCACTGGACGGTTCTCTCCAGATGGCAGCTTGGCTGGCTGTCATGACGTTGATGTTCCGAACGGGGCGCCTTGCCCTCATGGTCCTCTGCTTGAGATAGTAGGTGTTGATCTGGTAGCGTGGTGAGCCAGGGGTTTCAATGAAGTACTTCTCTGGTGGTAGTGAGAATGTAACAGCACCGGAGCTGAGGAGTGGGAGGTCGTCACAAGGCAGTTGGACAAGCGCGGTGTCAGACGTTCCAATGGGGCATACATAGCAAAACTGGGTTGGGTTCTTGGTCCAGCCATTTAGGAAACGAATATGTTGAAGGGCTGTGAGGTTTAAAGGAGTGGTGTTGTTACTGGGCCGGTAATGTGAGATGTCAATCTTGCAATGGTTGACAATTGCTGTGATAAGTCGCCCAAAACGCACAACAACTTTCTTGTTGTCGGTGTGCCGTGCCAATAGCTTCACATGGACAAGTGTTTTTGCAAATAAAAGGCCAAGGTTTGCATTGTATTTGTAGCGGGAGAAGGGCGTTGTCAGGATGTAGAACTCGTCTGCTGTGACTTTGCTGGTTTCCGGTTTGCACTGTAGAGTAGTGGTGATGAGGCGGTGTACATAGCGGATTACCGGATGAGAGATTCGTGAAACCTTTGATCGGGAAGCGAGGAACGGTTCATCAGAGAAGTGGGTCCAGTTGGAGAAGTCATTATCACGAGTGAGGTGGTTCTCCTTGAAGTCATGAGAAGTCTCATTGTTGAAACCAAAAAGCTTGCAAATGGTGGCGATGGATATCCGACCACTTTGATCGCCAATCTTGAAGAAAAGTATCCCATTGTTGGCGGGCTGGTCATCATTGTTGTTGGGGAAGGCTAGAGTGACGGTGGAGAGGAAGTCTCTTGTAAGTTCAATGTACTCCTTGCAATCTATCTTGAAAAACTTGCGCATTCCTAGCTTCTTTAGGTACCATATGACATCACTCCTGATGTTTAGGAGATCAAGAGTGTGATTATCCATTGTCACACATGGTTCAATGATGACTCTTTCCATTGCTGTTCCATACTCTCCATTGCATTGAATAGGATGGTTAATAAACTTGACAAGGGGTTGATTATCGGAATCACTTGAATGTTCCTCGATTTCCTTGCCTTTTTCGTTGGTTTTGATTGCTGATTTCGATGTGTTTGCTCGTTCAGTGAGGCGTGGATTTGCATTGAGCTTGATTTGTTTCCTTGGTGGCTCTAAAGCGTCATCCTTCTTCCTTATTGCCTCAGTTAGCTTTGTTCTTGCCATGGTACCTACAAAAACAAATTCTCACCAAGAGACATGAGTTTGTATTCTTAAAGTTTGTTGGAAGAAAAGAGTAGGGGATAGGTGTTATCAACCTAAATCAAGCCTCATAAAACCAATCAAGTGAACAATCATCTTTCAAGGTTCAAAATCCTAGCTATTTTCGGATTTACTATTCATGCTATGATATAACTCACAATTTCGAAATTCATAGGCTAATCATGCTATAATAAAGTTATAAATCACAAATCCTTAAGATATTCTAGGTGTTTAAGCAATGAATACCCTAATTCCATTATTGAATCAAAGGTTTTGAATACCCAAAATAAGTTTTGTGAAAAACTATTCAAAAATTGAAATTAGAATGTTATATTCTCTACACCACATTGATTTCACACAAAAAAGCTTAAGACAAGTGTATTAGGAGCAAAAATTGCAAGTCTAAACAAAAGCTTAGTCAAGAAACTCCCTCATATGTTTGGATTGTGTAAAATCATAGATATTGGGTTGTAGAGATCATACCTTGTGTTGGAAAGAGAGATTGGGGATTGGGAGAGCTAAAATTCGAAATCCAATTGAAGAAATACCAAAGTTTTAAGAAAATTTTTTTATGAAGGTCTTTCAATGGAGGTTAGGGTTTTCAAAAAGCTTTTCTTTGGAGAAGAGAATGAAAAGTGGTGTTTTCAATCTCAAAATCTCTTTAAATCCTTCCTAAAATCGATTTTGGTTTAGAAAAATCGGTTTGGTTTGGTTAAAACCGGTTCAATTTAAGTGGGAAGGAGAAGGAGAAACTTAGCTTGAAAATTATTATTATTTTTATTTTATTTTGGGTCGATCGGTTCGGTCGACCCGGAGTGTTTTGGTCGACCGGTCGACCGAACCTCTTGGAGTCCCTGCCCGAACGTGTTTGGTCGACCCAAACGGCTTGGCGGCTCCACTTCTATGTTCCTCTTGCACCATTGTGATATCCATTTTATCCTATCTTGCTAAAAGAAAAACAAAGAAAACAAAGTAAAACTAAAACTAAAAATTGAAATTTAAAGGTGTTACCTTATGGGTTGCCTCCCATACAGCGCTTGTTTAAGGTCTTTAGCTTGACCGTAATGCTCTTTAGGATTTAAGAGAGGGTAGTGATCAATGGAGCTTTTTGTCCATCAAGATCTTTCTTCTTGGGATTTATATCGGGAGGATGATTCACGGCGGGGTAGACAATCTCTCCATGCTTGTCCCGGGGCACTTCAGCCATAGGAAAGAGTTTCATAGTGTTAGCAAACTTTTCCTTGAATTCTTCCAAAGTTTCATCATTCAGCTTTTCCTGGAGGAGAATCCTAACTTTTGCAAATCCTTTAGTTTGCTTAACCTTCTTAATGGTCTCTGTCCCGATCTTATCCTTGATCGGTCCTTTTGGTGGGTGCTGAGGTGATGCCGTAGTCTTACTTCTTGCTGTCGGGGCAAGTTGCTTGGGCTGGTAAGATGCCGTAGTCTTACTTCTTGCTGTCGGGGCAAGTTGCTTGGGCTGGTAGGCAAGGTCTTTGCTGGGCAAGCTCGACAGGATTTTGTCTTTTTCTGGAGGCTTGGGGATAATCTTATTCTCTTGCACCATATCAACTGATGGGTTTCTCGTTGAACACATGGGGAAAAACATCTCTTTATTCACCTTGTTGAATGAGATCCTCCGGTTGGGAAAATCGAAAATGGCTCCAACGGTTGATAGAAAAGGGGTGCCAAGGATGATGGGTCTATGGCTACTTTCTCTCATTTCCACTATTTGAAAGTCGGTAGGAATAGAACAGTTCCCAAGTCGTACCATCACGTCCGGGATGAAACCGTAAGGTGTTTGCGAGAATGAATCGGCATAGTTGATGGAGATGGATGAAGGTTGGATGTTGGTAAGGCCTATCTCGTCTGCAATCTTCTTTGACATGATGTTGACATTAGCTCCTGTGTCACAAAGAGAATCGGTGAGATTAACTTCATTAATAGAACATGGAACTACAAACTTTCCAGAGTTATCCGCCTTTGGGATGATCTTGGGGAATAGGCGTCTTTTCCTTGCGCGGTTGGATTCTTTCTCGGGATAGATTTCTTCAGGCCAAGTCATACAATCATACTTAGGTGGGGAGAGCTTCCATTTGGGGATAGAATCCTCAAACTTCTTTTCTATTGCAACGGAGTTGCAAAAAGATTTCTTGGACTCCATCTCTTGTTTTTTAACTGCTTCTGCGGTTTGAGCGGCTTGCACTTCCAATTTCTTGACATGTGCGGCAATGGCATCATATTTAGCATGGAGGTCATTGAACAAAGTGTCCATCTTCTCATTCATCTCCTTGTTGTTTCTCTTTTGACCTTCCATGATTTGTTGAAACATTCCCTCGAACTTGTTGTTTGGCTGGGCTAAAGGAGGTTGGCTGGTGGGTAAACCATATGGTTCCTTTGGTGGGTAAGGTGCTCTTTGGGCATAGTTCGGCCTAGGTTGAAACTGGTTTCCTTGCTGCTGGAAACGATCTCCATAGGGCTGGAAAGGTGGTTTCTGCTGCTGGAATCTTGAGGGATAGGTTTGGTCTTGTGGGTTCTCCACATTGGTGCTGCGGTAAGAAAGGTTTGGGTTGGACCGGTAGTTGGGATTGTATCCCCTGTTTTCATAGTTACCAACATAGTTAACTTCTTCCTCAAGTTGATCATTGGAGAAATTTCCCATGCATTCCCTTGTAGGATCATCATTGACATCAGTTATGCCCTCAACTGCATGTATGTGTCTTTGCTGTCCTTTTAGAACTTGAGCCATCATATTCTTCAGTTCAGCCATCTGAGTAGCATCAGGGGGTGCGTTGGTAGAGCGGTGTGATCTATCATAGTCCGGGCAGTTGTTGCAATCACTTGCTGAAAGGTTCTCAATCAAGACTTTAGCTTCCTCAACAGTCTTTGTCATAAAATTTCCATTGCTCGCAGTATCCAAGGATAGCTTATACTTGTGGTCTATGCCACGTTAGAAGATGTTCCAAAGGTTCCCATCCTTGAAACCGTGGTTAGGGCAGTCCCTAATGTATTCCTTGAATCGATCCAATGCCTCATAGAATGATTTGGTTGCACCTTGGCGAAATCCAGAGATCTTGTTTCTAACAGAAATCGATCTTTGCTTAGTGTAGAAATGGTTGATGAATGCTGCCTTGTATTCGTCCCAAGTGGTGATCGAATGGGCAGGAGGAGACTTTAACCATCTAAGGGCTTTGTCGCCAAGAGAAAATGAGAAAAGTTTGCACTTTAGGTAGTCGGCTGAGACTCCATTGGCTCGGGTGGTGCTGCAAATCTCTTCAAAGTTATCTATGTGATCAAGCGGGTGCTCAGCTGGTAGGCCATGAAACTGGTTTTGCTTAACCAATGCTATGATTTGAGGCTTGATCTCATAGTCACTCCTCTGAGGTGGAGGTGGGTTGATCGGATTTCGATCCGTAAAGAAGGCATCAGCGGAGTCATAGTCTCCAATGGTTTGGTTGTTAGCCTGAGGTTGTGCATCAACTTCCCCAGCAGGAGGTTCTGGTACTAAAGGTGGAGGTGGATCTCTCCCTTCAGCTACAGCTCTAGCTACTGCTGCATCATGAGCGGCTTGGGCCATCTCTTGAGCCCTTTGTCGTCTAAGTGTCTTTTCAAGTTGGTCGATTTCAGCAACTGGTTCAACTAGATTGTCCCTATTAGACTGTTTAGTCATGCACCTGAAAAACAAAAGAAGAAAACAAATGAAAAGTAAAATAAACTAGAAAAACCAAAAGCAAAAAGAATGAAAATGCAAGGAAACGATAAAATCCTAGACTAGATCCTAATCGAGATTCAAAGGTACTGCTGCAGTCCCCGGCAACGGCGCCAAAAACTTGATGTGTGGTCAGGTTTTACCGACTTTTTAAAATCCTGCAAGTGCACAGATCGTAGAAGTACGGGTTATCGAACACAAGGACTGGCTAAAATGAATACACTTTAAATCTATGGAGTTCGGATCAAGCTAGAATGAGATAAAGGATGATTGGTTGGTTGTCTAATAAATCAATACTAAAGCTAAGAAATCGAAGTTGTAAAGCAATGAGGGAAAAGCGTTAGGTCTCTAGGGGCTAATTCGCAGAGAAGCAAGCAGTGATCAGTTCGATGATAGATATGAATCAATTTAGGGATGATGGGATGATAGATCCGTCTAGAACATAAAACACGAAAATAAGTCTTTCCACTTCCGTGGCTCCGACTCCTATGATAACTTATCTAATCGCTAAACTTTTGGTATGTCCTTAGATAGTTAATCAAGCATTAAATCGATCAAGTTCGGATACAGTTCACTAGGCTTAGTAAATCAACTTCCGCAGTCTAAGAAACCTAGCTTGTCAAAGAATAGGTCCGGCGAATGATACAGCACTTCCGTGGCTCAAATCAACCTAGGATCAGATTGCTAGATGCGCGGTAAAGCAATCAGCATTAATTAGTGAACAAAACGAGACAAAGACTCTAATGATATCCCTAACAGTTCATCGAAATCATAGATCAAGCAAACAACTCATTGAATTAGTAACCCTAGCAACCTAACAAGTGAATTACTCAGACATGATCAAAGTAACAACACAGAGAGATGGAGAAAGCATGATAATAGATAAAGGTTAAGAAATCTTCTCCAAATTGTAGTGAGGAGGAGAGATCCTCTCCTTGAAATCTCTAGAACAAAAGTAGATCTATGAAACTGAAATACAATACGGCTCTATTGTTCTTTCTTTTTTTTAAAGAGGCTAAAAAGGTGTATTTATAGTGCTAGGTCTTCCAGGGGTCGAGATTAGGTAAACGGGCCGAGTAAATCGTGAAAACGTGCAAAACGGGCCTTAGTCGGCTAAGGCGGGTCGAGCGGGGCGATCGACCGGTCGGTTGGGATGATGGTCGGGTCGACCTGGCGGTCAAGCGGTCGCACGGGATGCGGTCGGGCGCGCACGGGATGGCGAAAAGAGGTCGGGTCGGACGGGAGCCTTGGAGGCCCTGTCCGACCGGTTCGGTCGACCGGATCGTGAAGGAAGGTCGGGTCGGACGGGGGCCTTGGAGGCCCTGTCCGACCGGCTCGGTCGAGCGGCGTCAATGTGCAGTTAAGGACGGTCGGGTCGGACGGGAGCCTTGGAGGCCCTGTCCGACCGGCTCGGTCGAGCGGATGGTGTAGACGTCTGGTTTTCGGCTGATTTGACACTCTTCACTAAAATGATAATATCTTCCATTCTACACGTCCAAATTGCATGATTCCAATTGCGTTGGAAATCTAACTCATGTAGGCATCACGGCGAACTGGTTTTGGTGAGATCCATTGCGTAGAATGTTTTTGGGGCTCTTTCAAAGTTGATGCTGTGTCGTGGAGCGGCGTAAAGTCCAAACCTGTGGTTTTGCTCCAAAATGCATCTTTCGACCTGTTTAGACTCTTAGTACTATAAATCCACAAAAACTACCTTTTTAGATCGAAAAGTCTTTAAAAACCTTATAAAAAGCGTAGTAAAACCATATAAAAAGGGTACAAAATAGAGGTATATCACCAAGCTTCTTCAAAGGGGACATAGAATGGTATGGACTTCACCCTCTTGTTAAACTCCTTGAGCTTCTCTGGGCTTATCTTAGTAGGGTCGATGGGATCATATTGGAATGAATCCTCTGGTTCATCCAGGATGGTTCTCTTTCTTTGAATGCCGGTGATTCTAGGAAGGGCGAGTGTGCGAGCTGGAGGTGGAGAGAATCGCGGATCAGTTTGCTGTGGACTAGTTTCACTTCCTCTAGAGCTTGCATTGCTGTTAAAACTCGGCTTCTCTTCTTCATCATCTTCATAGTCTTCCTCATACTCTTGATCTTCTTCTTCTTTTCTTACAAGATGTGATGAGTTTTCCTTGGAGATTGCTGTGATGACATTGCAAGGGAAAGGAGGTGGTTTGGGTATGGGGCTTCTTTCTCTCTGGTTCTCAGAGAAAAGAGATCCTTCTACATCTGACAGCCGGTTATAAATGATTCAAAGATGTTTGCAATTATCATCATTGAAGCTATGGGCACCAATGCTCTTGCTAAGTACGTAGCTCATGGTATTTTGCAGCAACATCTAGCTTGACAAGGTTGAGTGATCGATCATGGTCTTCCTTGAGTTGCTTGATATCTTTGTCAAGCTTGATAACTTGGTTAAAAAGAACATCCATCTTTTCTCCAAGGGTAAGCTGAACATATTCGATCTTCTTCTCCATCTCTCTTGTACTTGTGACTTGATAGTCAATATACTCTTGTAGCATCTCTTCAAGCTTGGTTAGGTGTGGGCTGTGGGGTAATCCTTCTGTGGCTTGGGGCAGCTGATCAATGTGCGGTGGAGGTTGGTGGTTTCTATAGGGCGGGTGGTAGGGTTTGAGTAGCGGCACATAGGGTTGTCCACGGGCAAACTTGTTGAGGAAAGCTTCCTTGTATCTTCTCCATGTCTTGAAATCATGTTTGGGCAGAAAATCTAACCCACTCTTGAGCTCGGCCAGCTAGGGATGTTTGGAACAAGCTGATCTTCTTTGGGTTTTCTCCCAAACCATAGTAATCACAGAGATTTTCGAAGTTCTCAACATGTTCTTGAGCACACTCCGATATGAAGTCATGGAAAGGCTCTCTTACTACATACTTGATCAGGTCGCCATTGATGGACTCTGGTGGTAAAGAGGCATCATATTCTTCTTCATAAGATTGGTTGTGGTGAGGGTAAGAGCTTTGGTTATACTTGGATTTGAAAGGTGGGTTCCTGCTGAACCTCTTCAAGAAAGCTTCTCTGCAGTCTAACCAAGTGTTGATCTGAAAAGGGGGAGAGTATTGCGCCCACTCAAAAGCTCTCCCAGCTAAAGACATGCTGAATAGCATTAGATTCTTTTCAAAATTATAGACTCCATAAGAATCACAAAGACCTTTAAAGTGATCAATGTGTTCTAGTGCATGCTCATTGTAGAGATCATGGAATTTGTCTCTCTTCACAAACTCAATCAGCTCCGGATCTATTTCTTCTTCTGGTGAGGCTAGAAGGTGTTCTTCTCTTTCATAGTAGGCTTGGCTAGACGTCTCCAGTTCGGCCGCATTAGGGTAGGGGAGAAAGTTCTTCTTGGTCTTCAAGGGTGCTAGTCCGGGATGACTACTGCGAGAATCCCATTAAGGTGAAATAGCTGGAGGGTTCGACATCCTCTTCTCTGTTGCACTGTCTCTAGGAGGAGATACGTGGCGTATAGGAATCGCCCTTATAGGACTAGGACATCTCAAATCCTCTTCCATCTAGGAGAAAGACTTAAAACCTGGAAAAAAAAAAAAAAACAAAAAGGAAAAACAAGATTAAATAACTTAAAACAGGAAAAACCTAGACTAGATCTCTTTCAAGAACTTGTAGGCACGATTTTGGTACCCGGCAACGGCGCCAAAAAGCTTGATGCGGGATAAGCTTTTCCCAATTTCTATCCATTTTCTGCAAGTGCACAGATCGAGAGTAGTAACGGGTTTATCGAACACAAGGACCAGTTAGTGCACTACAAGGTATGAGATTGAGATTTAGCTAGGAAAACAATATGAGTTTGGTTGTTGTCACGATTAAAGCAAGTAAAGTAAGCAAGTCAACAAAGAAAATAAAGTTGTAAATCAATGGATGGAAGGCGCTAAGCAATAGGATAATCACAGGATGAGTGATTCAAGCAAGCAAGTTCGACTTGTTAGGCTTTTAAGAATGTGTACCACCTAGAACTCAAGACACTAATTTAGATCTTTCCACTTCCGTGGCTCCGACCCCTATGTTGATCTATCTAATCGCTAAACTTTCGGTATGTCCTTAGATAATCAAACAAGCATTAATTCGATCAAGTCTCAATTGTCCACAACCTCTAGTAAATCAACTTCCGCACTCTAAGAGAGTTTGCCCACCAAATACTAGTTCAGGCGAATGATTCATCACTTCCGTGGCTCAAATCTACCTAGGATCATATGTTGATTGGCCAGATCAACACCAAGCAATGAACACAAGCAAAGGTGAAGAGTTTATGTAAACCCTAATTCTATATATCGATTATCAAGCAAGCATGAACACTATCCTTTGATTTCCTATCACTTAACAAGGTAACTACTCAGACATAGAGAAGGAACTGGAATTCATATTCATAAGAACAGAGATCCGAGATCCTCTCTTGAAGGAGACAAGGAAAGAAAGCAAAAACTATAAGAACTTGTATTGAAAATAATATGTATTGTATCTCTATGTGTGGCTCTCTCCTTTACAAGGCTAAAAAGATGTATTTATAATGCTTCAGAAGTTGAAGGGCGGCTTGACCTAGGTCTTGGTCGAAACATAAAAGGCGGTGTAAGTTTGGGCTTGAAAACGTGCAAAACGGGCTTCGGAAACGAGTCGGATTGACCGGGACATGTCGTGGTCGAGCGGGGCGGTCGACCGGTCGGTCGGAATGGTGGTCGGGTCGAGCTGGGCGGTCGAACGGTTGGTCAGGATGGTGGTCGGGTCGAGCGGGGAGGTTGAGCGGGCGTGGGATGGTGAAAAGAAGTCGGGTCGGACGGGAGCCTTGGAGTCCCTGTCTGATCGGCTTCGGTCGACCGAATGGTTGTCGTCATGGAGGAAGGTCGGGTCGGACGAGGGCCATGGAGTCCCTGTCCGACCGGCCTTAGTCGAGCGGCTTTGATGATGTCCGGTTTTCGGCTCTTTTGACACTCTTCACTAAAACGATCATATCTCCCATTCTACATGGCCAAATTGCATGATTCCAATTGCGTTGGAAAGCTAACTCACGTAGGGATCGCAGCAAACTGGTTTTGGTGAAATACATTAAGTAGAATGTTTTTGAGGCTCCTCCAAAGTTAATGATAGTGCATGAGGCTGCCTTGAGGACCTTTTCCTTTGTTTTGTTCCAAATTGCATCGTTTGACCTGAAATGACTCTTGGCACTATATATGCATAAAAACTACCTTTTAAAGCAAAAAGCCACGGTAAAACCATGCATAAAGTATATAAAACGATGTAAAAAGGGTGTAAAATAGAGGTATATAATCTAGCCAAGCATATTATGAAAGAGAAGAACACCTTCTAGCCTCACCGGAAGAAGAACTCTACCCGGAGCTGATTGAGTTTGAAAAGAGAGACAAATTCCATGATCTCTACAATGAGCATGCATTAGAACACATGGACTATTTTGAAGGCCTTTGTGATTCTTATGGAGTTTTGGACTTTGAGAAGAAGCTAATGCTACTTAGCATGTCTTTGGAAAGATCTAAATTAGTGTCTTGAGTTCTATGTGGTACCACATTCTTAAAACTCTAAACAATCGAACTTGCTTGGTTGAATTACTTATCCCGCGATTGTCCTATTGCTTAGCGCCTTTCCATCAATTGAATTACATCTTTACTTGCTTTGTTTACTTGCTTTCTTTACCTGTTTTAATCACGACAACAACCAAACTTATATTGCTTGCCTAGCTAAATCTCGATCTCATACCTTGTAGTGCACAATCTGGTCCTTGTGTTCGATAACCCGTTGCTATTTTTGATCTGTGCACTTGCAGTATCAATGATAGGAATTGGGAAAACTTGATCCCGCGATAAATATTTTGGCACAGTTGCTGGGGAGCAATTGTGCCTACATGTTTTTGAAAGAGATCTAGTCTAGGTTTTTCTATTTTTAAATTATTTAATTTGGTTTTCCTTTTTCGTTTTTGATTTTTCAGGTTTTTGGTTTTTCTCCAAGATGGAAGAGGATTTGAGAAGTCCTAGTCCAATAAGGGCGATCCCATACGCTATATATCTCCTCCAAGAGACAGTCCAACAGAGCAGAGGATGTCGGATCCTCAAGTCTTTTCACCTTCATGGGATTCTTGAAATAGTCCTCCCGGACAAGCTCCCGTGAAAACCAAGAAAACCTTCTCCCCTACCTTAATGCAGCCGACCTGGAGACGTCTAGCCAAGCCTATTATGAAAGAGAAGAACACCTTCTCGCCTCACCGGAAGAAGAAACCAACCAGGAGCTGATTGAGTTTGTAAAGAGAGACAAATTCCATGATCTCTACAATGAGCATGCATTAGAACACATGGACTACTTTGAAGGCCTTTGTGATTCTTATGGAGTATTGGACTTTGAGAAGAAGCTAATGCAATTTAGTATGTCTTTGGAAATATCTAAATTAGTGTCTTGAGTTCTAGGTGGTACCACATTCTTAAAACTTTAAACAATCGAACTTGCTTGCTTGAATTACTTATCCCGCGATTGTCCTATTGCTTAGCGCATTTCCATCAATTGAATTACATCTTTACTTTCTTTGTTTACTTGCTTTCTTTACCTGTTTTAATCACGACAACTATCAAACTTATATTGCTTGCCTAGCTAAATCTCGATATCATACCTTGTAGTTCACAGTCTGGTCCTTGTGTTCGATAACCCGTTGCGATTTTTGATATGTGCGCTTGCAGTATCAGTGATAGGAATTGGGAAAATTTGATCCCGCGATCAAGTGTTTGGCGCTGTTGCCGAGGAGCAATTCGTGCCTACAAGTTTTTGAAAGAGATATAGTCTAGGTTTTTCTATTTTTAAGTTTTTTAATCTTGTTTTCCTTTTTCGTTTTTGATTTTTCAGGTTTTAGGTTTTTCTCCAAGATGGAAGAGGATTTGAGAAGTCCTAGTCCAATAAGGGCGATCCCAATACACTATATATCTCCTCCAAGAGACAGTCCAACATAGCAGAGGATGTCGGATCCTCAAGTCATTTCACCTTCATGGGGTTCTTGCAATAGTCTGATGCGGGATCAGGTTTTACCTATTCATATCCTTGATCTGCAAATGCACAGATCAGAAGTAGTAACGGGTTATCGAACACAAGGAGCAGATAAATACACTACGAGTATTGCAAATCTAACTTAGCTAGGAAATAAAGTATGGTTTGGGGTTTTGTTGAACTTAGCACCTAGAGAACTAAATAAGCAAGTAAACGAAAATGTAAATTCAAGTGGAGGAAAGCGCTAAGCAATGGGAAGCTCGCGGAGATTCCAGATCGATAGATTGATAGATAAGTTTTGTACTAGGGGGTAGATTTGCGCCGTCTAGAACTTAGATCGCTAGTGTAGAATCTTTCCACTGTCGTGGTTCCGATCCCTTTGTTAACTAACCTAATTGCTAAACTTTTGGTATGTCCTTAGGCAGTTAAGCAAGCATTAATTCGTTCAAGACCTAATTGTTCACAACCCCGCATAGATCAATTCTCGCAGTCTATGAAGTGTTGCTCACCAAACACTAGTTCCGAATTGATATGACTATGGCTGAGGTTATGGACGAGGGACAAGAACCGGAGCTTGGAACAAAGGATGGAAAGCTTGTAGCCGAGGAGGCCTTGACCGGACTTACGGGTCCAATGACTCGATCAAAGGCTAAGTCACTCAACCAAGCCTTTGGATTGATACTTAAGCACTTGGGCCAGGATAAAACAAAGGTTACTCCAACCACTATGGTTTTGGTAACAGCCCAAGAAGGTTGGTAATGGGATTAAGTGTTGCTTGGGCACTCTTTTTCCCTACTAAGGTTTTGTCCCAATGGGTTTTCCTTAGTAGATTTTTAATGAGGCTTGAGTTAACACTTCCCCCTTTCATCCCATTGCCAATCCGACCCAGCCCACTTCAAGATTATTATGCGAGAGTTTTGGGTCATATTATTTCGGTTTATTTCTTTTGTTTTCAAACTTGTTTTGGTTTGATTTCAGTATGTTTCCGAGATAGATTGGAGTTTGTTCCAAGTCTAGTCTCTTCGTATTCTTTCCCTTTCCTTCTCTTTATATCTCGCTTGTACTCTAGGGTTGAAACTCATCTTTCATTTTATTCAAACACTTTTATGATTCACGGCGGGGTAGACAATCTCTCCATGCTTGTCCCGGGGCACTTCAGCCATAGGAAAGAGTTTCATAGTGTTAGCAAACTTTTCCTTGAATTCTTCCAAAGTTTCATCATTCAGCTTTTCCTGGAGGAGAATCCTAACTTTTGCAAATCCTTTAGTTTGCTTAACCTTCTTAATGGTCTCTGTCCCGATCTTATCCTTGATCGGTCCTTTTGGTGGGTGCTGAGGTGATGCCGTAGTCTTACTTCTTGCTGTCGGGGCAAGTTGCTTGGGCTGGTAAGATGCCGTAGTCTTACTTCTTGCTGTCGGGGCAAGTTGCTTGGGCTGGTAGGCAAGGTCTTTGCTGGGCAAGCTCGACAGGATTTTGTCTTTTTCTGGAGGCTTGGGGATAATCTTATTCTCTTGCACCATATCAACTGATGGGTTTCTCGTTGAACACATGGGGAAAAACATCTCTTTATTCACCTTGTTGAATGAGATCCTCCGGTTGGGAAAATCGAAAATGGCTCCAACGGTTGATAGAAAAGGGGTGCCAAGGATGATGGGTCTATGGCTACTTTCTCTCATTTCCACTATTTGAAAGTCGGTAGGAATAGAACAGTTCCCAAGTCGTACCATCACGTCCGGGATGAAACCGTAAGGTGTTTGCGAGAATGAATCGGCATAGTTGATGGAGATGGATGAAGGTTGGATGTTGGTAAGGCCTATCTCGTCTGCAATCTTCTTTGACATGATGTTGACATTAGCTCCTGTGTCACAAAGAGAATCGGTGAGATTAACTCAATTAATAGAACATGGAACTACAAACTTTCCAGAGTTATCCGCCTTTGGGATGATCTTGGGGAAAAGGCGTCTTTTCCTTGCGCGGTTGGATTCTTTCTCGGGATAGATTTCTTCAGGCCAGGTCATACAATCATACTTAGGTGGGGAGAGCTTCCATTTGGGGATAGAATCCTCAAACTTCTTTTCTATTGCAACGGAGTTGCAAAAAGATTTCTTGGACTCCATCTCTTGTTTTTTAACTGCTTCTGCGGTTTGAGCGGCTTGCACTTCCAATTTCTTGACATGTGCGGCAATGGCATCATATTTAGCATGGAGGTCATTGAACAAAGTGTCCATCTTCTCATTCATCTCCTTGTTGTTTCTCTTTTGACCTTCCATGATTTGTTGAAACATTCCCTCGAACTTGTTGTTTGGCTGGGCTAAAGGAGGTTGGCTGGTGGGTAAACCATATGGTTCCTTTGGTGGGTAAGGTGCTCTTTGGGCATAGTTCGGGCTAGATTGAAACTGGTTTCCTTGCTGCTGGAAACGATCTCCATAGGGCTGGAAAGGTGGTTTCTGCTGCTGGAATCTTGAGGGATAGGTTTGGTCTTGTGGGTTCTCCACATTGGTGCTGCGGTAAGAAAGGTTTGGGTTGGACCGGTAGTTGGGATTGTATCCCCTGTTTTCATAGTTACCAACATAGTTAACTTCTTCCTCAAGTTGATCATTGGAGAAATTTCCCATGCATTCCCTTGTAGGATCATCATTGACATCAGTTATGCCCTCAACTGCATGTATGTGTCTTTGCTGTCCTTTTAGAACTTGAGCCATCATATTCTTCAGTTCAGCCATCTGAGTAGCATCAGGGGGTGCGTTGGTAGAGCGGTGTGATCTATCATAGTCCGGGCAGTTGTTGCAATCACTTGCTGAAAGGTTCTCAATCAAGACTTTAGCTTCCTCAACAGTCTTTGTCATAAAATTTCCATTGCTCGCAGTATCCAAGGATAGCTTATACTTGTGGTCTATGCCACGTTAGAAGATGTTCCAAAGGTTCCCATCCTTGAAACCGTGGTTAGGGCAGTCCCTAATGTATTCCTTGAATCGATCCAATGCCTCATAGAATGATTCGGTTGCACCTTGGCGAAATCCAGAGATCTTGTTTCTAACAGAAATCGATCTTTGCTTAGTGTAGAAATGGTTGATGAATGCTGCCTTGTATTCGTCCCAAGTGGTGATCGAATGGGCAGGAAGAGACTTTAACCATCTAAGGGCTTTGTCGCCAAGAGAAAATGAGAAAAGTTTGCACTTTAGGTAGTCGGCTGAGACTCCATTGGCTCGGGTGGTGCTGCAAATCTCTTCAAAGTTATCTATGTGATCAAGCGGGTGCTCAGCTGGTAGGCCATGAAACTGGTTTTGCTTAACCAATGCTATGATTTGAGGCTTGATCTCATAGTCATTCCTCTGAGGTGGAGGTGGGTTGATCGGATTTCGATCCGTAAAGAAGGCATCAGCGGAGTCATAGTCTCCAATGGTTTGGTTGTTAGCCTGAGGTTGTGCATCAACTTCCCCAGCAGGAGGTTCTGGTACTAAAGGTGGAGGTGGATCTCTCCCTTCAGCTACAGCTCTAGCTACTGCTGCATCATGAGCGGCTTGGGCCATCTCTTGAGCCCTTTGTCGTCTAAGTGTCTTTTCAAGTTGGTCGATTTCAGCAACTGGTTCAACTAGATTGTCCCTATTAGACTGTTTAGTCATGCACCTGAAAAACAAAAGAAGAAAACAAATGAAAAGTAAAATAAACTAGAAAAACCAAAAGCAAAAAGAATGAAAATGCAAGAAAACGATAAAATCCTAGACTAGATCCTAATCGAGATTCAAAGGTACTGCTGCAGTCCCCGGCAACGGCGCCAAAAACTTGATGTGTGGTCAGGTTTTACCGACTTTTTAAAATCCTGCAAGTGCACAGATCGTAGAAGTACGGGTTATCGAACACAAGGACTGGCTAAAATGAATACACTTTAAATCTATGGAGTTCGGATCAAGCTAGAATGAGATAAAGGATGATTGGTTGGTTGTCTAATAACTCAATACTAAAGCTAAGAAATCGAAGTTGTAAAGCAATGAGGGAAAAGCGTTAGGTCTCTAGGGGCTAATTCGCAGAGAAGCAAGCAGTGATCAGTTCGATGATAGATATGAATCAATTTAGGGATGATGGGATGATAGATCCGTCTAGAACACAAAACACGAAAATAAGTCTTTCCACTTCCGTGGCTCTGACTCCTATGATAACTTATCTAATCGCTAAACTTTTGGTATGTCCTTAGATAGTTAATCAAGCATTAAATCGATCAAGTTCGGATACAGTTCACTAGGCTTAGTAAATCAACTTCCGCAGTCTAAGAAACCTAGCTTGTCAAAGAATAGGTCCGGCGAATGATACAGCACTTCCGTGGCTCAAATCAACCTAGGATCAGATTGCTAGATGCGCGGTAAAGCAATCAGCATTAATTAGTGAACAAAACGAGACAAAGACTCTAATGATATCCCTAACAGTTCATCGAAATCATAGATCAAGCAAACAACTCATTGAATTAGTAACCCTAGCAACCTAACAAGTGAATTACTCAGACATGATCAAAGTAACAACACAGAGAGATGGAGAAAGCATGATAATAGATAAAGGTTAAGAAATCTTCTCCAAATTGTAGTGAGGAGGAGAGATCCTCTCCTTGAAATCTCTAGAACAAAAGTAGATCTATGAAACTGAAATACAATACGGCTCTATTGTTCTTTCTTTTTTTTAAAGAGGCTAAAAAGGTGTATTTATAGTGCTAGGTCTTCCAGGGGTCGAGATTAGGTAAACGGGCCGAGTAAATCGTGAAAACGTGCAAAACGGGCCTTAGTCGGCTAAGGCGGGTCGAGCGGGGCGATCGACCGGTCGGTTGGGATGATGGTCGGGTCGACCTGGCGGTCAAGCGGTCGCACGGGATGCGGTCGGGCGCGCACGGGATGGCGAAAAGAGGTCGGGTCGGACGGGAGCCTTGGAGGCCCTGTCCGACCGGTTCGGTCGACCGGATCGTGAAGGAAGGTCGGGTCGGACGGGGGCCTTGGAGGCCCTGTCCGACCGGCTCGGTCGAGCGGCGTCAATGTGCAGTTAAGGACGGTCGGGTCGGACGGGAGCCTTGGAGGCCCTGTCCGACCGGCTCGGTCGAGCGGATGGTGTAGACGTCCGGTTTTCGGCTGATTTGACACTCTTCACTAAAATGATAATATCTTCCATTCTACACGTCCAAATTGCATGATTCCAATTGCGTTGGAAATCTAACTCATGTAGGCATCACGGAAAACTGGTTTTGGTGAGATCCATTGCGTAGAATGTTTTTGGGGCTCTTTCAAAGTTGATGCTGTGTCGTGGAGCGGCGTAAAGTCCAAATCCTATGGTTTTGCTCCAAAATGCATCTTTCGACCTGTTTAGACTCTTAGTACTATAAATCCACAAAAACTACCTTTTTAGATCGAAAAGTCTTTAAAAACCTTATAAAAAGCGTAGTAAAACCATATAAAAAGGGTACAAAATAGAGGTATATCACCAAGCTTCTTCAAAGGGGACATAGAATGGTATGGACTTCACCCTCTTGTTAAACTCCTTGAGCTTCTCTGGGCTTATCTTAGTAGGGTCGATGGGATCATATTGGAATGAATCCTCTGGTTCATCCAGGATGGTTCTCTTTCTTTGAATGCCGGTGATTCTAGGAAGGGCGAGTGTGCGAGCTGGAGGTGGAGAGAATCGCGGATCAGTTTGCTGTGGACTAGTTTCACTTCCTCTAGAGCTTGCATTGCTGTTAAAACTCGGCTTCTCTTTTTCATCATCTTCATAGTCTTCCTCATACTATTGATCTTCTTCTTCTTTTCTTACAAGATGTGATGAGTTTTCCTTGGAGATTGCTGTGATGACATTGCAAGGGAAAGGAGGTGGTTTGGGTATGGGGCTTCTTTCTCTCTGGTTCTCAGAGAAAAGAGATCCTTCTACATCTGACAGCCGGTTATAAATGATTCAAAGATGTTTGCAATTATCATCATTGAAGCTATGGGCACTAATGCTCTTGCTAAGTACGTAGCTCATGGTATTTTGCAGCAACATCTAGCTTGACAAGGTTGAGTGATCGATCATGGTCTTCCTTGAGTTGCTTGATATCTTTGTCAAGCTTGATAACTTGGTTAAAAAGAACATCCATCTTTTCTCCAAGGGTAAGCTGAACATATTCGATCTTCTTCTCCATCTCTCTTGTACTTGTGACTTGATAGTCAATATACTCTTGTAGCATCTCTTCAAGCTTGGTTAGGTGTGGGCTGTGGGGTAATCCTTCTGTGGCTTGGGGCAGCTGATCAATGTGCGGT
Source organism: Erythrophleum ivorense (assembly GCA_026724425.1). Taxonomy (NCBI): domain Eukaryota; kingdom Viridiplantae; phylum Streptophyta; class Magnoliopsida; order Fabales; family Fabaceae; genus Erythrophleum; species Erythrophleum ivorense. The sequence goes on along the minus strand of JAIUCV010000066.1, from coordinate 6,113,627 downwards.
GGAGGTTGGTGGTTTCTATAGGGCGGGTGGTAGGGTTTGAGTAGCGGCACATAGGGTTGTCCACGGGCAAACTTGTTGAGGAAAGCTTCCTTGTATCTTCTCCATGTCTTGAAATCATGTTTGGGCAGAAAATCTAACCCACTCTTGAGCTCGGCCAGCTAGGGATGTTTGGAACAAGCTGATCTTCTTTGGGTTTTCTCCCAAACCATAGTAATCACAGAGATTTTCGAAGTTCTCAACATGTTCTTGAGCACACTCCGATATGAAGTCATGGAAAGGCTCTCTTACTACATACTTGATCAGGTCGCCATTGATGGACTCTGGTGGTAAAGAGGCATCATATTCTTCTTCATAAGATTGGTTGTGGTGAGGGTAAGAGCTTTGGTTATACTTGGATTTGAAAGGTGGGTTCCTGCTGAACCTCTTCAAGAAAGCTTCTCTGCAGTCTAACCAAGTGTTGATCTGAAAAGGGGGAGAGTATTGCGCCCACTCAAAAGCTCTCCCAGCTAAAGACATGCTGAATAGCATTAGATTCTTTTCAAAATTATAGACTCCATAAGAATCACAAAGACCTTTAAAGTGATCAATGTGTTCTAGTGCATGCTCATTGTAGAGATCATGGAATTTGTCTCTCTTCACAAACTCAATCAGCTCCGGATCTATTTCTTCTTCTGGTGAGGCTAGAAGGTGTTCTTCTCTTTCATAGTAGGCTTGGCTAGACGTCTCCAGTTCGGCCGCATTAGGGTAGGGGAGAAAGTTCTTCTTGGTCTTCAAGGGTGCTAGTCCGGGATGACTACTGCGAGAATCCCATTAAGGTGAAATAGCTGGAGGGTTCGACATCCTCTTCTCTGTTGCACTGTCTCTAGGAGGAGATACGTGGCGTATAGGAATCGCCCTTATAGGACTAGGACTTCTCAAATCCTCTTCCATCTAGGAGAAAGACTTAAAACCTGGAAAAAAAAAAAAAACAAAAAGGAAAAACAAGATTAAATAACTTAAAACAGGAAAAACCTAGACTAGATCTCTTTCAAGAACTTGTAGGCACGATTTTGGTACCCGGCAACGGCGCCAAAAAGCTTGATGCGGGATAAGCTTTTCCCAATTTCTATCCATTTTCTGCAAGTGCACAGATCGAGAGTAGTAACGGGTTTATCGAACACAAGGACCAGTTAGTGCACTACAAGGTATGAGATTGAGATTTAGCTAGGAAAGCAATATGAGTTTGGTTGTTGTCAGGATTAAAGCAAGTAAAGTAAGCAAGTCAACAAAGAAAATAAAGTTGTAAATCAATGGATGGAAGGCGCTAAGCAATAGGATAATCACGGGATGAGTGATTCAAGCAAGCAAGTTCGACTTGTTAGGCTTTTAAGAATGTGTACCACCTAGAACTCAAGACACTAATTTAGATCTTTCCACTTCCGTGGCTCCGACCCCTATGTTGATCTATCTAATCGCTAAACTTTCGGTATGTCCTTAGATAATCAAACAAGCATTAATTCGATCAAGTCTCAATTGTTCACAACCTCTAGTAAATCAACTTCCGCAGTCTAAGAGAGTTTGCCCACCAAATACTAGTTCAGGCGAATGATTCATCACTTCCGTGGCTCAAATCTACCTAGGATCATATGTTGATTGGCCAGATCAACACCAAGCAATGAACACAAGCAAAGGTGAAGAGTTTATGTAAACCCTAATTCTATATATCGATTATCAAGCAAGCATGAACACTATCCTTTGATTTCCTATCACTTAACAAGGTAACTACTCAGACATAGAGAAGGAACTCGAATTCATATTCATAAGAACAGAGATCCGAGATCCTCTCTTGAAGGAGACAAGGAAAGAAAGCAAAAACTATAAGAACTTGTATTGAAAATAATATGTTTTGTATCTCTATGTGTGGCTCTCTCCTTTACAAGGCTAAAAAGATGTATTTATAATGCTTCAGAAGTTGAAGGGCGGCTTGACCTAGGTCTTGGTCGAAACATAAGAGGCGGTGTAAGTTTGGGCTTGAAAACGTGCAAAACGGGCTTCGGAAACGAGTCGGATTGACCGGGACATGTCGTGGTCGAGCGGGGCGGTCGACCGGTCGGTCGGAATGGTGGTCGGGTCGAGCTGGGCGGTCGAACGGTCGGTCAGGATGGTGGTCGGGTCGAGCGGGGAGGTTGAGCGGGCGTGGGATGGTGAAAAGAAGTCGGGTCGGACGGGAGCCTTGGAGTCCCTGTCTGATCGGCTTCGGTCGACCGAATGGTTGTCGTCATGGAGGAAGGTCGGGTCGGATGAGGGCCATGGAGTCCCTGTCCGACCGGCCTCAGTCGAGCGGCTTTGATGATGTCCGGTTTTCGGCTCTTTTGACACTCTTCACTAAAACGATCATATCTCCCATTCTACATGGCCAAATTGCATGATTCCAATTGCGTTGGAAAGCTAACTCACGTAGGGATCGCAGCAAACTGGTTTTGGTGAAATACATTAAGTAGAATGTTTTTGAGGCTCCTCCAAAGTTAATGATAGTGCATGAGGCTGCCTTGAGGACCTTTTCCTTTGTTTTGTTCCAAATTGCATCGTTTGACCTGAAATGACTCTTGGCACTATATATGCATAAAAACTACCTTTTAAAGCAAAAAGCCACGGTAAAACCATGCATAAAGTATATAAAACGATGTAAAAAGGGTGTAAAATAGAGGTATATAATCTAGCCAAGCATATTATGAAAGAGAAGAACACCTTCTAGCCTCACCGGAAGAAGAACTCTACCCGGAGCTGATTGAGTTTGAAAAGAGAGACAAATTCCATGATCTCTACAATGAGCATGCATTAGAACACATGGACTATTTTGAAGGCCTTTGTGATTCTTATGGAGTTTTGGACTTTGAGAAGAAGCTAATGCTACTTAGCATGTCTTTGGAAAGATCTAAATTAGTGTCTTGAGTTCTATGTGGTACCACATTCTTAAAACTCTAAACAATCGAACTTGCTTGGTTGAATTACTTATCCCGCGATTGTCCTATTGCTTAGCGCCTTTCCATCAATTGAATTACATCTTTACTTGCTTTGTTTACTTGCTTTCTATACCTGTTTTAATCACGACAACAACCAAACTTATATTGCTTGCCTAGCTAAATCTCGATCTCATACCTTGTAGTGCACAATCTGGTCCTTGTGTTCGATAACCCGTTGCTATTTTTGATCTGTGCACTTGCAGTATCAGTGATAGGAATTGGGAAAACTTGATCCCGCGATAAATATTTTGGCACCGTTGCTGGGGAGCAATTGTGCCTACATGTTTTTGAAAGAGATCTAGTCTAGGTTTTTCTATTTTTAAATTATTTAATTTGGTTTTCCTTTTTCGTTTTTGATTTTTCAGGTTTTTGGTTTTTCTCCAAGATGGAAGAGGATTTGAGAAGTCCTAGTCCAATAAGGGCGATCCCATACGCTATATATCTCCTCCAAGAGACAGTCCAACAGAGCAGAGGATGTCGGATCCTCAAGTCATTTCACCTTCATGGGATTCTTGAAATAGTCCTCCCGGACAAGCTCCCGTGAAAACCAAGAAAACCTTCTCCCCTACCTTAATGCAGCCGACCTGGAGACGTCTAGCCAAGCCTATTATGAAAGAGAAGAACACCTTCTCGCCTCACCGGAAGAAGAAACCAACCAGGAGCTGATTGAGTTTGTAAAGAGAGACAAATTCCATGATCTCTACAATGAGCATGCATTAGAACACATGGACTATTTTGAAGGCCTTTGTGATTCTTATGGAGTTTTGGACTTTGAGAAGAAGCTAATGCTACTTAGCATGTCTTTGGAAAGATCTAAATTAGTGTCTTGAGTTCTATGTGGTACCACATTCTTAAAACTCTAAACAATCGAACTTGCTTGGTTGAATTACTTATCCCGCGATTGTCCTATTGCTTAGCGCCTTTCCATCAATTGAATTACATCTTTACTTGCTTTGTTTACTTGCTTTCTTTACCTGTTTTAATCACGACAACAACCAAACTTATATTGCTTGCCTAGCTAAATCTCGATCTCATACCTTGTAGTGCACAATCTGGTCCTTGTGTTCGATAACCCGTTGCTATTTTTGATCTGTGCACTTGCAGTATCAGTGATAGGAATTGGGAAAACTTGATCCCGCGATAAATATTTTGGCACCGTTGCTGGGGAGCAATTGTGCCTACATGTTTTTGAAAGAGATCTAGTCTAGGTTTTTCTATTTTTAAATTATTTAATTTGGTTTTCCTTTTTCGTTTTTGATTTTTCAGGTTTTTGGTTTTTCTCCAAGATGGAAGAGGATTTGAGAAGTCCTAGTCCAATAAGGGCGATCCCATACGCTATATATCTCCTCCAAGAGACAGTCCAACAGAGCAGAGGATGTCGGATCCTCAAGTCATTTCACCTTCATGGGATTCTTGAAATAGTCCTCCCGGACAAGCTCCCGTGAAAACCAAGAAAACCTTCTCCCCTACCTTAATGCAGCCGACCTGGAGACGTCTAGCCAAGCCTATTATGAAAGAGAAGAACACCTTCTCGCCTCACCGGAAGAAGAAACCAACCAGGAGCTGATTGAGTTTGTAAAGAGAGACAAATTCCATGATCTCTACAATGAGCATGCATTAGAACACATGGACTACTTTGAAGGCCTTTGTGATTCTTATGGAGTATTGGACTTTGAGAAGAAGCTAATGCAATTTAGTATGTCTTTGGAAATATCTAAATTAGTGTCTTGAGTTCTAGGTGGTACCACATTCTTAAAACTTTAAACAATCGAACTTGCTTGCTTGAATTACTTATCCCGCGATTGTCCTATTGCTTAGAGCATTTCCATCAATTGAATTACATCTTTACTTTCTTTGTTTACTTGCTTTCTTTACCTGTTTTAATCACGACAACTATCAAACTTATATTGCTTGCCTAGCTAAATCTCGATATCATACCTTGTAGTTCACAGTCTGGTCCTTGTGTTCGATAACCCGTTGCGATTTTTGATATGTGCGCTTGCAGTATCAGTGATAGGAATTGGGAAAATTTGATCCCGCGATCAAGTGTTTGGCGCTGTTGCCGAGGAGCAATTCGTGCCTACAAGTTTTTGAAAGAGATCTAGTCTAGGTTTTTCTATTTTTAAGTTTTTTAATCTTGTTTTCCTTTTTCGTTTTTGATTTTTCAGGTTTTAGGTTTTTCTCCAAGATGGAAGAGGATTTGATAAGTCCTAGTCCAATAAGGGTGATCCCAATACACTATATATCTCCTCCAAGAGACAGTCCAACATAGCAGAGGATGTCGGATCCTCAAGTCATTTCACCTTCATGGGGTTCTTGCAATAGTCTGATGCGGGATCAGGTTTTACCTATTCATATCCTTGATCTGCAAATGCACAGATCAGAAGTAGTAACGGGTTATCGAACACAAGGAGCAGATAAATACACTACGAGTATTGCAAATCTAACTTAGCTAGGAAATAAAGTATGGTTTGGGGTTTTGTTGAACTTAGCACCTAGAGAACTAAATAAGCAAGTAAACGAAAATGTAAATTCAAGTGGAGGAAAGCGCTACGCAATGGGAAGCTCGCGGAGATTCAAGATCGATAGATTGATAGATAAGTTTTGTACTAGGGGGTAGATTTGCGCCGTCTAGAACTTAGATCGCTAGTGTAGAATCTTTCCACTGTCGTGGTTCCGATCCCTTTGTTAACTAACCTGATTGCTAAACTTTTGGTATGTCCTTAGGCAGTTAAGCAAGCATTAATTCGTTCAAGACCTAATTGTTCACAACCCCGCATAGATCAATTCTCGCAGTCTATGAAGTGTTGCTCACCAAACACTAGTTCCGAATTGATATGACTATGGCTGAGGTTATGGACGAGGGACAAGAACCGGAGCTTGGAACAAAGGATGGAAAGCTTGTAGCCGAGGATCAGCTTGTAGCCGAGGAGGCCTTGACCGGACTTACGGGTCCAATGACTCGATCAAAGGCTAAGTCACTCAACCAAGCCTTTGGATTGATACTTAAGCACTTGGGCCAGGATAAAACAAAGGTTACTCCAACCACTATGGTTTTGGTAACAGCCCAAGAAGGTTGGTAATGGGATTAAGTGTTGCTTGGGCACTCTTTTTCCCTACTAAGGTTTTGTCCCAATGGGTTTTCCTTAGTAGGTTTTTAATGAGGCTTGAGTTAACACTTCCCCCTTTCATCCCATTGCCAATCCGACCCAGCCCACTTCAAGATTATTATGCGAGAGTTTTGGGTCATATTATTTCGGTTTATTTCTTTTGTTTTGAAACTTGTTTTGGTTTGATTTCAGTATGTTTCCGAGATAGATTGGAGTTTGTTCCAAGTCTAGTCTCATCGTATTCTTTCCCTTTCCTTCTCTTTATATCTCGCTTGTACTCTAGGGTTGAAACTCATCTTTCATTTTATTCAAACACTTTTATGCAAAGATCATCTCGTTGGTGTGTTATATCCATCGAAACCCTTATCCTTCTTTTGGTGTGTAATATCCTTGAGAAGAATAAGTCGGAGTTTAGAGATCCTTCCGCAAGTCTCTGATTTATCCATTCAACCATTGCTATCAATCCATCCTCACGGTTCCTCGCCAAACCATATCTATCCCTTACTCAACTTCAAAGAGTGCCGGTCTTAGGAGAATCTCATCACGAATATATAGCAAGCTTTTGGAATGTATATGAACCCTAAGATCTGATGCTAGTTGATCAGAAAAGCAAGCAACAATGAATTCAAGTGAAGATGAAGATCTATATTGATAAACCCCTAATCAATTTCTAACAACCTAACAATCCATGAACTCGTTGATGAACCCACAACCTACCTAGTGAATTACTCAGACATAATCAAAGCAACAACACAAAGAGATGAAGAAAGCATTATAGATAGATGAAGGTTTAGAAAACTTCTCCAAATTGTAGTAAGGAGGAGAGATCCTCTCCTTGAAATCTCTAAAACAAAACTCTAAGTGTTTAAGATGATACAATAAGCGGCTCTCTCTCTAAAGAGGCTAAAAAGTAGTATTTATAGTGCTAGGTCTTTGTAGGCGGCATTAGGTTTAGACGGGCCAAAAAATGGCGTGAAACGGGCTTCAAAATCGACCCCGAGTCGACCAGACCGTTTGGATGGTCGGTCGTCGGGATCGGCCGGCTACCGGGTCGCGTTCGGCTATCGGTACGGTCGGGTCGATCGTGGTCAGGTGGATGTGTGTTCGGTCGTCGGGATCGGCCAGGCGGATAGGTTGTGGTGCATGGTCGGGTCGATCACGGGACGGTGAGCTTCTGGTCGGACGGTGCGGTAGTGCTGATATAGGTTGTGGTGCGGTCGGGTGATCGCGGGATCAAACTTTCCCAATTTCTATTACTAATTCTGCAAGTGCACATATCAAAAGTAGTAACGGGTTATCAAACACAAGGACCAGATTGTGCACTACAAGGTATGAGATTGAGATTTAGCTAGGGAAGCAATATAGGTTTGGTTGTTGTCACGATTAAAGCAAGTAAGAAAGCATGTAAACAAAGCAAGTAAGGTTGTAAATCAATAGATGGAAAGGCGCTAAGCAATAGGACAATTGCGGGATAAGTGATTCATGCAAGCAAGTTCGATTTGTTAGGGTTTTAAGAATGTGGTACCACCTAGAACTCAAGACACTAATTTAGATATTTCCACTGTCGTGGCTCCGACCCCTATGTTGATCTATCTAATAGCTAAACTTTTGGAATGTCCTTAGATAATCAAGCAAGCATTAATTCGGTCAAGTCTCGATTGTTCACAACCTCTAGTAAATCAACTTTCGCAGTCTAAGAAAATTTGCCCACCAAATACTAGTTCAGGCGAATGATTCATCACTTTCATGGCTCAAATCTACCTAGGATCATATGTTGATTGGCCAGATCAACACCAAGCAATGAACACAAGCAAAGGTGAAAAGTATATGTAAAACCCTAATTCTATGGTTCGATTATCAAGCAAGCATGAACACTATCCTTTGATTTCCTATTACTTAACAAGGTAACTACTCAGACATAGAGAAGGAAATCGAACTCATATTCATAAGAACAGAGATTCCAAATCCCCTCATAAAGGAGACAAAGAAAGAAAGTAAAAACTAGATGAACTTGTATTGAATGATAAGTAAAATAATATGTTGTGTGGTCTCTCTATATGTGTGGCTCTCTCTTTTACAAGGCTAAAAAGATTTATTTATAATGCTTCAGAAGTTGAAGGGCGGCTTGACCTAGGTCTTGGTTGAAATATAATAGGCGGCGCGAAATTGGGCTTGAAATCGCGCAAAAACGGGCTTCGGAAACGACTCGGGTCGATCTGGACGTGTATCGGTCGAGCGGGACGTTCGGACGTTCGGTCGGGACGGTCGTTCGGTCGAGCGGGACGGTCGAGCGCGTACCGAGTGATGAAGAAAAGTCGGGTCGGACGAAGGCCTTAAAGCTCCTGTCCGAACGGTCGCGGTCGAGCGGGCGGTCGATGTTGTGGAGAATGATCGGGTCGGACAAGGGCCTTAAACCTCCTGTCCGAACGGTCGCGATCGAGCGGACTTGTTGTCCGGATGATGAGAATCGATCTGACCGCGGGTGTTATTGTAACATCCGCGAACCAGAAAGTTGTGTTAGAGTTGGTATCGGACGACATTAGGGATTCGGGAGTCGATTACATTCGCTCTTTGAGGTGCGAATCGAGGATTGACTGTACATGTTCTTGTTTGATTGTTGTACAGTTGGTTTAAGGTTCATTTATCTCGAAGAAAATGTGTGAAAAGCTTCTGAATGCTTATTGTCGATCGACACCAAAGGGGTGTGTCGATCGACACCGGTTATCAGGGTCGATTCCGGTTTAAGTCGATTGCGCGTTTGATTTGTGGTTTGAGTTGGTTTGGTCAATGGGTGTCGACCGACACCAAGGAAGGGTGTCGATCGACACCGGTTATGGAGAAATCGACCGGTTTGATTCAAGTCGGCTGGTTTTGTTCGGTTTGGGGCGAGGGAAGCCCTAGGTCCGCGATAAAAACTGTAGCCGCGTGGAAAAGGCTCAGTTTTCGAGGCAGAGAGTTTTCAGAGAGAAAGAGGTGAATTCTAAGGTGATTTTGGAGTTTGGAGGCTCCTTCTGTTGCTGTTCTTCAGTGTTTCATCCCTTCTCATTCCTTTCAATCCGTTCTAAGGTGAGTGCGTGACTGTAGGTCCGTTAGCATTGGAGATTGTTTGATTTTGAGATTGTTATTGAGTTTTTCGAGTTGTTCTTGAGTATGGTTAAGTTATATTGTTGTTTGATCGATGTGGGGGTTGAATCCCACGAATTCTGTGTGTTTATGCGATTTTCGTTGTTGTTGGTGTCTGGGCGTCGAGCTGGTGTCGACCGACACTTGATGAGTGTCGATCGACACCTCGACACCGACCTGGGTGTCACGAAACGGGGGTGTTTCCTGACAGGGAGTTGATGTTATTGTTGTTTATTGTTCTTGTTGTTGATTATTATTGATGTATTGTCTAGTGTTTGACGTACTTGGCCTGTAGGCAGGTTTATCCACTCACTAAGTATTTATGATAATACTTACGCATCTCTATTCCAATGTGATGCAGGTAACAGCAATGTTCTTCCGCGGAAAGAGACCGAGAGAAGAGGATGATGAGATTAGGAATTTGATTCTGGCTCTTTTGTTGTGGTTAACCAGGAATTCATGAGTTTAGGGTGTTAGTCTTATTTTAATAATGTAGCAAACCTGGTGTTTAGGTTGCTTATTCTTTATTGGTTTTCATTGGTTATTGGCTATTTGTTGAACGGTTATTTATGATTTAATATTATTAATTTCCTTCGAGAATTTCCGCATTGGTAATATTTAAAAAAAAAAAAAAAAGAAGCTTGGTTGTTTCATTTTGGTATTAGAGCGAATACGGTTTTAGGACTGTTAGTGTTGAGTGGATTGGACTATGTGTTTAATTGATTACGTGAGTTAGTCAGTTAGTGGTCTAGTCTCATCATCTCGGTCTTCCAGTTTTCCGCGGTAAGTGAGTTGGATATTTGGTGTGTTGTGTTTGTGTTTGTTTGTTGACTTTGCTCATTTTCTGTACTTGGTGGTAGTACAGAGAGATTGGTGCAGGTCGTGGTCGTGGTCGCGGTGGAGCCCGTGGGGGCAGAGGAGCCGGTCGCGGTGGGCGAGCAGCGGGTCGTGGAGGTCGGGGTGCTGGTCGTGGTGTGCCAGAGGCTGAGGTCTCAGTGGAGAGTGCAGCGCCGAGTGTGGCGGCAGCGTCGGTGACACAGTCTGTTTCGCTGGCCGGTGGGGCTAACTTAGGTGCCAGTGGTGGCGCAGGAGCTGGAGCGGTTCCCGGTGGGGGCGCTGCTTTAGCTCAGGGAGAGTTGATTGTGGGGCTACTGACGCAGTTGTTGGCACGTCTTCCTCAGGCAGTTCCACAGCAGGCTTCGGTTGCACCTCCAGAGGCCGGGGCACAGGTTGGTGCCGGGGCACAGGTTGGTGCCGGATTTGTTGAGCAGCAGGAGGCTGCGGGGCAGCAGGGTGTTGCGGTTGGGTATTCGCCTTATCGTGAGATGATGAGGGAGATGCAGAGGATTGGCACGCCTACGTTTGAGGGTGGTGTTACTCCAGAGCAGGCTGACGAGTGGCGTCAGAGGTTAGAGAGGAACTTTGATTCAGTTCGTTGTCCAGAGCAGTTTCAGGTTGAGTTGGCAGTGCACTACCTTGGAGGTGATGCAAATTTGTGGTGGAGGTCGGTTAGGATCCGGAGAGAGGTTTGGACTTGGGTTAATTTCGTCGAGGAGTTCAACCACAAGTTTTTCCCTCAGGAGGCTCGTGACAGACTGCAGTTGAGGTTCTTAGACTTGACGCAGGGTGAGAGGTCTGTTCGAGAGTACGATGCAGAGTTCTGCAGGTTGGTGGTTCATTCTGGTGGTGAGCTGATTAGTGAGCGGGCATTGTTGTCGAGGTTTCTTCAGGGACTTCGAAGGAACATCAGGACTCAGTGCAGAGGTGGTATGTACCACACTAGAGCTGGTTTAGTGGAGTTGGCATCTTCCATCGAGGAGGATTTGCGTGAGCCGGTGAGCTCAGCAGTTGTTCCAGTTGCAGTTGCTCCTGCTACCCATCCTCGGGGCCAGCAGCAGCATCAGCATCGTAGAGGTTTCAGTTCTGGTTATGGCAGGGGCGGCAGGCCTGCGCAGGGCCAGAAGAGGAGAGCAGAGGAGATATCTGCTAGTAGCCCGAGTACGGGTGGTTGTTTTGGGTGTGGGAGTCTCGATCACAGAGTTGCTACTTGCCCCAAGAGGGCGAGATCCAGGGAGACTACAGTGTGCTTCTACTGCAGGGAGCCGGGGCATATCAAGACAATGTGTCCCAAGTTGCAGCAGCGAACAGTGGCAGCAACGATTCAGCCGTTGGCTATTCAGTCAGCAGCTCAGGTTGCAGCGTTGTAGTCAGGTGGAGCGCCGCGTGTTTACACTTTGGCAGAGGTGGGCCAGACCAGTCAGTCAGGCCAGATCACAGGTAAAATCTTGACTCAGACTTGTAAATTCTTAAAGTAGAATTGTTGGTGTTGTCTGTTTCTGTTATTTTACTGTGATAGTATTAGAGGTTCTCAACACTTGTGGTGTGTGTAGGGACCTTGTTAGTTGGCGGATTTGAGTCTCACGTGTTGTTTGACTCGCGAGCATCTAATTGCTTCATTACTCCAGAGAGAGCTGAGGGTAGTGGTATTCGGAGTAGCGAGGGCGAGGCTTCTGGCTTTGTCAAGGTGGCCGGTGGTGGTTATCTGGATACTTTGGGCAGAGCTAGAGCAGTTGATGTGCGGATTGCGGGGCAGTCTATGCCAGCGGATTTAGTCATCAGTCCAGTGGAGCTGTATGACGTGATTTTGGGGATGGACTGGTTATCCTTATACCGAGTTCATATGGATTGCTACAGAGGTAGAGTGGTGTTTGAGCAGGATGCAGGGAAGTTGGTTTATCAGGGAGTGAGACCGACTTCAGGGAGTATAGTGATCTCAGCTATTCAGGCAGAGCAGTTGTTAGAGCGGGGCTGCGAGGCCTATTTGGCGACGATTACTATGACGGAGTCCAGTGGTGAGGTGTTTTTGCAGGATATTCAAGTTGTTCGTGATTTTGAGGATGTATTTCGGTCGCTGAAGGGATTGCCACCATCTCGGTCAGATCCTTTCACGATTGAATTAGAGCCCGGGACAGCTCCGATATCGAAGACACCTTACAGGATGGCTCCAACAGAGATGGCAGAGCTGAAGAAGCAGCTAGAGGACCTTTTGAGTAAAGGGTTCATCAGACCTAGTGTTTCACCGTGGGGAGCGCCAGTGTTGTTTGTTAAGAAGAAGGATGGCAATTTTTGGTTGTGCATTGATTACCGGGGACTTAACCGAGTCACAGTGAAGAACAGGTACCCACTTCCGAGGATCGATGAGTTGTTGGATCAGTTGAGAGGTGCTACTTGGTTCTCCAAGATTGACTTGGCATCGGGATATCATCCGATTCCGATAGATGAGGCAGATGTCCGGAAGACAGCTTTTCGGACGAGGTATGGGCATTTTGAGTTTGTGGTCATGCCTTTTGGTTTGACTAATGCGCCGACAGCTTTCATGAGATTGATGAACGACGTGTTCAGGGAGTTTCTGGATGTGTTTGGCATCATTTTCATAGATGATATTTTGGTGTATTCGAGGAGTCCAGAGGAGCATGCGACTCATTTGAGGCTTGTTTTGGAGAAGCTTCGAGAGCAGAAGCTTTTTGCTAAGTTGAGCAAGTGCAGTTTTTGGCAGAGAGAGATGGGTTTTCTTGGCCATATTGTTTCTGCAGAGGGAGTTTCTGTGGATCCGGCTAAGATTGAGGCTATCAGAGATTGGCCTAGACCGAGTAGTGCTACCTAGATCAGGAGTTTTCTGGGTTTAGCAGGTGATAACAGGATTATTGCTACGAGATTATGATAAATCCTAGCTATGCGTGTCGTTATAGGATTTAAGAATGTCAATCCAAAATGGGATGAGAGTCAAAGAAGTTTAGGAATATGCAAACAGCGGATGCAAGGCAAGACAAAGGGGTTTAAAAAGGAACGGAACTAAAACTATCAAACGAATGCAACGGGAAATGAAATGCGGAAAGTAAAAGCAGTGAACTAAACAGGCTCGATCGAGTGATGTGTGGTCAGGTTTTACTGACTTTTTTTAAAAATCCTGCAAGTGCACAGATCGTAGAAGTACGGGTTATCGAACACAAGGACTGGCTAAATTGAATACACTTTAAATCTATGGAGTTCGGATCAAGCTAGAATAAGATAAAGGATGATTGGTTGGTTGTCTAATAACTAAAGACTAAAGCTAAGAAATCGAAGTTGTAAAGCAATGAGGGAAAAGCGTTAGGTCTCTAGGGGCTAATTCGCAGAGAAGCAAGCAATGATCAGTTCGATGATAGATATGAATCAATTTAGGGATGATGGGATGATAGATCCGTCTAGAACACAAAACACGAAAATAAGTCTTTCCACTTCCGTGGCTCCGACTCCTATGATAACTTATCTAATCGCTAAACTTTTGGTATTTCCTTAGATAGTTAATCAAGCATTAAATCGATCAAGTTCGGATACAGTTCACTAGGCTTAGTAAATCAACTTCCGCAGTCTAAGAAACCTAGCTTGTCAATGAATAGGTCCGGCGAATGATACAGCATTTCCGTGGCTCAAATCAACCTAGGATCAGATTGCTAGATGCGCGGTAAAGCAATCAGCATTAATTAGTGAACAAAACGAGACAAAGACTCTAATGATATCCCTAACAGTTCATCGAAATCATAGATCAAGCGAACAACTCATTGAATTAGTAACCCTAGCAACCTAACAAGTGGATTACTCAGACATGATCAAAGTAACAACACAGAGAGATGAAGAAAGCATGATAATAGATAAAGGTTTAGAAATCTTCTCCAAATTGTAGTGAGGAGGAGAGATCCTCTCCTTGAAATCTTTAGAACAAAAGTAGATCTATAAAACTGAAATACAATGCGGCTCTGTTGTTCTCTCCTTTCTAAAGAGGCTAAAAAGGTGTATTTATAGTGCTAGGTCTTCCAGGGGTCGAGATTAGGTAAACGGGCCGAGTAAATCGTGAAAACGTGCAAAACGGGCCTTAGTCGGCTAAGGCGGGTCGAGCGGGATGGTCGGCGGTCGAGTGGGGCGATCGACCGGTCGGTCGGGATGATGGTCGGGTCGAGCTGGCGGTCGAGCGGTCTCACGGGATGCGGTCGGGCGCGCACGGGATGGCGAAAAGAGGTCGGGTCGGACGGGAGCCTTGGAGGCCCTGTCCGACCGGCTCGGTCGACCGGATCGTGAAGGAAGGTCGGGTCGGACGGGGGCCTTGGAGGCCCTGTCCGACCGGCTCGGTCGAGCGACGTCAATGTGCAGTTAAGGACGGTCGGGTCGGACGGGGGCCTTGGAGGCCCTGTCCGGCCGGCTCGGTCGAGCGGCTGGTGTAGACGACCGGTTTTCGGCTGATTTGACACTATTCACTAAAATGATAATATCTTCCATTCTACACGTCCAAATTGCATGATTCCAATTGCGTTGGAAAGCTAACTCAGTAAGCATCGCGGCGAACTGGTTTTGGTGAGATCCATTGAGTATAATGTTTTTGGGGCTCTTTCAAAGTTGATGCTGTGTCGTGGAGCGGCGTAAAGTCCAAATCCTGTGGTTTTGCTCCAAAATGCATCTTTCGACCTGTTTAGACTCTTAGTACTATAAATCCACAAAAACTACCTTTTTAGATCGAAAAGCCTTTAAAAACCTTATAAAAAGCATAGTAAAACCATATAAAAAGGGAACAAAATAGAGGTATATCAACTCCCCCAGACTTAGATCTTTGCTTGTCCTCAAGCAAATAGAATCCAAATCAGAGGAAGAGGTTTGAAAACGTAGAAACTCCTTATCCCTTTTGAGGAACCTGTGGTGGCTTCCTCTCCTGTATTCCACTAAAAACATAACCAATGTTAGACTAGCTTCACATAATGGTCGGCAAGCTTAACGAACCATACCAAACTCAACTAGTCTCTATCCAGTATTCCAGACTTTCCATTGTTAACGCCTTGCATAAATTTAAAACGTGCGGTCTTTATCAAGGGAATATGGATCATTAAGCACTTGTTCTTACCCACTTGAGTCTCTCCAGGATAGTCCTTTTTGAAGCTTTTAAGTTCTTTTCCTCTCTCTTTTTCTTTTGAAGGATCGATCTTTCCCTACTTTTCTAGGGTATCATTTTATTTTTTCTATCGATCCTTCTTCCCTTTCTCTTTTTTTTTTTTTCTTTTTTGGGGAATAACATAGGATAGGCTTTTGCTTTTTTCTTGTTTTTGGTAGGTCTCCATAAGACAAGAAGGTGCAGACGTATGCATTCCTCTTGCTTACACGTTTTCCTTGTGCTTAAAAGCTTTTGATTTTCATTTTTCTGAGAGAGAGGAGAACTGCACTTTGTATTGGACACACCCTTTTGAGATCAAGTGAGGAACGACTCATATGTATGCCAAGTCCCTTGACAAGAAAAACTAGATTGATTAGGGTGGAGTTAACGTTAGATTGTCCGGGTACCTTAGAAATGTCGCCAAGTCAGTCGGTCGATCCACCATTAGAGGTTCTGTTAGGCTTATGTCTGCAACTGATGTCCGCTCTAGGGTCATAGATTGTTAGCACAACACCGGAGAATCATAGAGATAAATCATAATTTCCAACTAAAGTTTTGACTCAATAAAACATGAAATTTTGAAAAGGTTAATAAGAGAAATAGATATGAGATGAAGACAAGACATGAACAAACGCATTAGAACCGACAATCCCCCCAGACTTAACTTGCACCGTCCCGGTGAAAGCAAATCCGATTAAGGGAGGTAAAAGAAAGAGGTAGTAATGCATTTGTGAATGAGAGGAAAGATGTAACCTGATGTGGTATTAAGTCCATGAAGAAATGACCTATTGGTGGTATGTTGCTGTCCTTGTCCGTTGACAAGTTTGGTAAAATATGTCCCATGTTGCGTTAGAATGAACTCCAGAGCAATGGCTTGTATCCCTGCGTAGATGATTAAGTACCATGCGTCCATGGTAAAGGCTCTTGAAGTCCGCCGTAGGTGAGGCAAAGGTGGGATATGCTGTTGTGCTGGAGCAAACGGATATATGAACGTGGTTGTTCCTTGCCACATTCATTGTTAATGTTTGAAGGGACAATTACTCCTTTCTTCATGTTCCGAGGTTTTTTTTTTTTTTTTTTTTTTTCTCAATTTGCATGTTAGATTCTCAAATCTCTGTATCCAAAACTTCAAAAGCAAAACAAAAACCATTAAACAAAAAGTAAAAGAGAAGAGTAAAACTTATAAATGCTTGATGCGGGATAATGAGGATGAGATGGTGGGATGATATGCAAATGAGGTGGGATGGTATGCAATGAGGTGGGATGGAATGAGGGGATGGTGGGTCGGCAAGAGGGGATACGGTCGATCGGGCGAGGCACCGGTCGATCGTCCTGGTCGCCCCAAAGTGTTTTGGTCGACCCAAACAGCTTGGCGGCTCCACTTCTATGTTCCTCTTGCACCATTGTGATATCCATTCTATCCTATCCTGCTAAAAGAAAAAAAAGAAAACAAAGTAAAGCTAAAACTAAAAAATGAAGTTTAAAAGGTGTTACCTTATGGGTTGCCTCCCATACAGCGCTTGTTTAAGGTCTTTAGCTTGACTGTAATGCTCTTTAGGATTTAAGAGAGGGTAGTGATCAACGGAACTTTTTGTCCATTAAGATCTTTCTTCTTGGGATTTATATCAGGAGGATGATTCACGGCGGGATAGACATTCTCTCCATGCTTGTCCCGGAGCACTTCAGCCATAGGAAAAAGTTTCATAGTGTTAGCAAACTATTCCTTGAATTCTTCCAAAGTTTCATCATTCAGCTTTTCCTGGAGGAGAATCCTAACTTTTGCAAATCCTTTAGTTTGCTTAACCTTCTTAATGGTCTCTGTCCCGGTCTTTTCCTTGATCGGCCCTTTTGGTGGATGTTTAGGTGATGCCGTAGTCTTACTTCTTGATGCCGGGGCAAGTTGCTTGCGCTGGTAGGATGCCGTAGTCTTACTTCTTGCTGCCGGGGGAAGTTGCTTGGGCTGGTAGGCGAGATCTTTGCTGGGCAAGCTGGACAGGATTTTCTCTTCTTCTGGAGGCTTGGGGATAATCTTATTCTCTTGCACCATATCAACTGATGGTTTCTTTGTTGAATACATGGGGAAAAACATCTCTTTATTCACCTTGTTGAATGAGATCCTCCGGTTGGGAAAATCGAAAATGGCTCCAACGGTTGATAGAAAAGGGGTGCCAAAGATGATGGGTCTATGGCTACTTTCTCTCATTTCCACTATTTGAAAGTCGGTAGGAATAGAACAGTTCCCAAGTCGTACCATCACGTCCGGGATGAAACCGTAAGGCGTTTGCGAGAATGAATCGGCGTAGTTGATAGAGATGGATGAAGGTTGGATGTTGGTAAGGCGTATCTCGTCTGCAATCTTCTTTGACATGATGTTGACATTAGCTCCTGTGTCACAAAGAGAATCGGTGAGATTAACTTCATTAATAGAACATGGAACTACAAACTTTCCAGAGTTATCCGCCTTTGGGATGATCTTGGGGAAAAGGCGTCTTTTCCTTGCACGGTTAGATTCTTTCTCGGGATAGATTTCTTCAGGCCAGGTCATACAATCATACTTAGGTGGGGAGAGCTTCCATTTGGGGATAGAATCCTCAAACTTCTTTTCTATTGCAACGGAGTTGCAAAAAGATTTCTTGGACTCCATCTCTTGTTTTTTAACTGCTTCTGCGGTTTGAGCGGCTTGCACTTCTAATTTCTTGACATGTGCGGCAATGGCATCATATTTAGCATGGAGATCATTGAACAAAGTGTCCATCTTCTCATTCATGTCCTTGTTGTTTCTCTTTTGACCTTCCATGATCTGTTGAAACATTCCCTCGAATTTGTTGTTTGGCTGGGCTAAAGGAGGTTGGCTGGTGGGTAAACCATATGGTTCCTTTGGTGGGTATGGTGCTCTTTGGTCATAGTTCGGCCTAGGTTGAAACTGGTTTCCTTGCTGCTGGAAACGATGTCCATAGGGTTGGAAGGGTGGTCTCTGCTGCTGGAATTTGGGGGATAGGTTTGGTCTTGTGGGTTCTCCACATTGGTGCTGCGGTAAGAAAGGTTTGGGTTAGACCGGTAGTTGGGATTGTATCCCCTGTTTCCATAGTTACCAATGTAGTTAACTTCTTCCTCAAGATGATCATTGGAGAAATCTCCCATGCATTCCCTTGTATGATCATCATTGACATCATTTATGCCCTCAACTGCATGTATGTGTCTTTGCTGTCCTTTTAGAACTTGAGCCATCATATTCTTCAGTTCAGCCATCTGAGTAGCATCAGGGGGTGCGTTGGTAGAGCGGTGTGATCTATCATAGTCGGGGCAGTTGTTGCAATCACTTGCTGCAAGGTTCTCAATAGTATCCAAGGATAGCTTATACTTGTGGTCTATGCCACGATAGAAAATGTTACAAAGGTTCCCATCCTTGAAACCGTGGTTAGGGCAATCCCTAATGTATTCCTTGAATCGATCCAATGCCTCATAGAATGATTCGGTTGCACCTTGGCGAAATCCAGAGATCTTGTTTCTAACAGAAATCGATCTTTGCTTAGTGTAGAAATGGTTGATGAATGCTGCCTTGTATTCGTCCCAAGTGGTGATCGAATGGGCAGGAAGAGACTTTAACCATCTAAGGGCTTTGTCGCCAAGAGAAAATGAGAAAAGTTTGCACTTTAGGTAGTCGGCTGAGACTCCATTGGCTCGGGTGGTGCTGCAAATCTCTTCAAAGTTATCTATGTGATCAAGCGGGTGCTCAGCTGGTAGGCCATGAAACTGGTTTTGCTTAACCAATGCTATGATTTGAGGCTTGATCTCATAGTCATTCCTCTGAGGTGGAGGTGGGTTGATCGGATTTCGATCCGTAAAGAAGGCATCAGCGGAGTCATAGTCTCCAATGGTTTGATTGTTAGCTTGAGGTTGTGCATCAACTTCCCCAGCAGGAGGTTGTGGTGCTAAGGGTGGAGGTGGATCTCTCCCTTCAGCTACAGCTCTAGCTACTGCTGCATCATGAGCGGCTTGGGCCATCTCTTGAGCTCTTTGTCGTCTAAGTGTCTTCTCAAGTCGGTCGATTTCGGCAACTGGTTCAACTAGATTGTCCCTATTAGACTGTCTAGTCATGCACCTGAAAAACAAAAATAGAAAACAAATGAAAAGTAAAATAAACTAGAAAAACCAAAAGCAAAAAGAATGAAAATGCAAGAAAACAATAAAATCCTAGACTAGATCCTAATCGAGATTCAAAGGTACTGCTGCAGTCCCCGGCAACGGCGCCAAAAACTTGATGTGTGGTCAGGTTTTACCGACTTTTTTTAAAAATCCTGCAAGTGCACAGATCGTAGAAGTACGGGTTATCGAACACAAGGACTGGCTAAAATGAATACACTTTAAATCTATGGAGTTCGGATCAAGCTAGAATGAGATAAAGGATGATTGGTTGGTTGTCTAATAACTCAATACTAAAGCTAAGAAATCGAAGTTGTAAAGCAATGAGGGAAAAGCGTTAGGTCTCTAGGGGCTAATTCGCAGAGAAGCAAGCAGTGATCAGTTCGATGATAGATATGAATCAATTTAGGGATGATGGGATGATAGATCCGTCTAGAACACAAAACAAAAAAATAAGTCTTTCCACTTCCGTGGCTCCGACTCCTATGATAACTTATCTAATCGCTAAACTTTTGGTATGTCCTTAGATAGTTAATCAAGCATTAAATCGATCAAGTTCGGATACAGTTCACTAGGCTTAGTAAATCAACTTCCGCAGTCTAAGAAATCTAGCTTGTCAAAGAATAGGTCCGGCGAATGATACAGCACTTCCGTGGATCAAATCAACCTAGGATCTGATTGCTAGATGCGCCGTAAAGCAATCAGCATTAATTAGTGAACAAAACGAGACAAAGACTCTAATGATATCCCTAACAGTTCATCGAAATCATAGATCAAGCGAACAACTCATTGAATTAGTAACCCTAGCAACCTAACAAGTGGATTACTCAGACATGATCAAAGTAACAACACAGAGAGATGAAGAAAGCATGATAATAGATAAAGGTTTAGAAATCTTCTCCAAATTGTAGTGAGGAGGAGAGATCTTCTCCTTGAAATCTCTAGAACAAAAGTAGATCTATAAAACTGAAATACAATGTGGCTCTGTTGTTCTCTCCTTTCTAAAGAGGCTAAAAAGGTGTATTTATAGTGCTAGGTCTTCCAGGGGTCGAGATTAGGTAAACGGGCCGAGTAAATCGTGAAAACGTGCAAAACGGGCCTTAGTCGGCTAAGGCGGGTCGAGCGGGATGGTCGGCGGTCGAGCGGGGCGATCGACCGGTCGGTCGGGATGATGGTCGGGTCGAGCTGGCGGTCGAGCGGTCGCACGGGATGCGGTCGGGCGCGCACGGGATGGCGAAAAGAGGTCAGGTCGGACGGGAGCCTTGGAGGCCCTGTCTGACCGGCTCGGTCGACCGGATCGTGAAGGGAGGTCGGGTCGGACGGGGGCCTTGGAGGCCCTGTCCGACCGGCTCGGTCGAGCGACGTCAATGTGCAGTTAAGGACGGTCGGGTCGGACGGGGGCCTTGGAAGCCCTGTCCGACCGGCTCGGTCGAGCGGCTGGTGTAGACGACCGGTTTTCGGCTGATTTGACACTCTTCACTAAAATGATAATATCTTCCATTCTACACGTCCAAATTGCATGATTCCAATTGCGTTGGAAAGCTAACTCATGTAAGCATCGCAGAAAACTGGTTTTGGTGAGATCCATTGAGTAGAATGTTTTTGGGGCTCTTTCAAAGTTGATGCTGTGTCGTGGAGCGGCGTAAAGTCCAAATCCTGTGGTTTTGCTCCAAAATGCATCTTTCGACCTGTTTAGACTCTTAGTACTATAAATCCACAAAAACTACCTTTTTAGATCGAAAAGCCTTTAAAAACCTTATAAAAAGCATAGTAAAACCATATAAAAAGGGTACAAAATAGAGGTATATCAACGAGTTGAGCTAAAACATGACAAGGTAGCTCGATCGAGTTAAGCTTAAACAAAAACGAAGGAAAACTAAGGTAGCTCGATCGAGTTGGAACAGAAACAGAAAACAACTAGTTCGATCGAGGGGCCCGAGATTTGCACAAAACCGAATAAAACTGACTCGATCAAGTCAAGGTGAAACAAGACTAAAACAGAGTAAAAACGTAAATAAAACTGATATGGAAGACATAGGCTCAGGGATGGGTTTGATAATCATAGAAAACCTATTGCTAATCGACTGGATGCTTCTTAAAACGACATGCGCACATGATTATCCCTTGGCCTTGGGTTCTCAAGAACGGTTATCCCACTCCCGTGGACTTACAAAACCGCTAATCCAGTTCCATCCCGCTAGCTAACTTCCGTTAGAGCAAGAGACAGAACCGGAGAGCATTTATCGGACAGACCCAAGCTGTGCCCTAGAAGCCCCTTGTGCAACCACTTCCGTGGGACAAGGGATACTAATCCTCTGCTGGAATTGATCTGATGCTCAACCAAGCGGGTCAGGCCGGGAGCATCTAGGATCGATCCTCCAGGGTCAGTGGAGAATCGCATAGGGCGCGAACCAGCAGAGAGGGACAAAGAGTTAAAACCTTAAGCAATCAACGATTATGGCATAATGGTTCTCTAATCTAATCCATCCCTAAGCCTAAGAGGTGAATTACTCACTAATCATATCAGAATTCGAAATCATAACAGAATGAGCTAAAACAGACATATTATGAAAGATTAGAAGAATATTAACAACTTTTATTAAATAAGCAAAAGCAAAATGTGAATAACAAAGTCTAAATCTACAAATCAAAAGACATAAAGCTTAAGAACATAAAGCAAAGTTTTTCAGACTAAAAAGTGAAAAAGTAGGAGAGAGGGTCGTGGATTAGGTCAGCAGTCCTTTTATAGGCAAGCCACTAGGGCTTCCTTCTGGACAGTAACCGGCTTAGTCCACTCGATCGAGTAGGTCGATCGAGGCGCCTCTTTGGCCTAGCTCGGTTGAGGCTGTTGGTCGAGGCGCCTTTTTTTGCGTAGCTCGGTCGAGGCGGTTGGTCGAGTCGTACATCTTGCCTAGCTCGGTCGAGCTGGTTGGTGAAGGCAGACTTCCTTTTGTTCCGATGTATTGACCTCGCTCCAAAGTGCTCCGAAACACCTGCCAAGGACACCAAACATGCAAATGCATGCAATGCATTTCCTAAAACTACTAAGTATGCAAACTAGTAAGAAAGTGCAATGGAATGCTACTAAAGATGGTTGAAACAATGCAAAAGTGGTCTAAATGATATGCTAAAAGAGTATGAAATATGAATGCATCAACACCCCCAAACTTATCCTTTGCTTGCCCTCAAGCAAACAAATATAACAAGAAGGAGATGAAGGTTGAAAACAGTTTATATATCCAAATTATGCCAGCAAAAACGGTTTGATCAATGTCCAGGTTTAAGATTCTAGAGTGCATCAAGGTGAGAGTTACTTCTAAAAATCCTTGCCATGCTTAACAAGATCAATCAAACTTCACAGTCAATCAAACCATTCATTTATATCAGCACATCCCTTTAACATTCATTAAGCAGAACAGTGAACCAATCTTATGCAAATCTAAACAACTCATTTGGCTTAGGGTGATGGTTAAGAGACAAAGATGGTCCCTTCAATGCTATAAACATTTTATAAACAGGGATCTCTCAAGAAAATGAACAAGCTTCAGCAAAAGGTTAAAAGTTAGAACCAAGGATGATACAAGAGCAGAAATCCCTTCTACCCAGACACCACACTCGATCGAGTCTAACCCGTAACCCAGAAACTAGAACCAACTCCTATCTACCCTTTAGGCATTGCCTTTAGACACAGAGAAGTACTTGATCTCTTTTTCTTTCTTTTTCTTTGTACTTAGCCAAGGGAGAGGTTTTTCTTATCATACTCTAGCGGTTTGGGACACTTATACTTAGGGAACTTTTCTTTTTTTTTCTTTTTTAAACACTTGAGGCTTATGCCTTCTTTTTCTAAACACTAAGAACCCTTTTCTTTTTATTTAAACACTTCCCAAACCTTTACTAGACTTTCTTGAGACACCAACCAACTCCCTGGTCTTAAACACAACTCTTTTTCTTTTCTTTTCCCAAATCCCAGAATGATAAACAGACTCGCCCAAGCCCAGATGAAACACCCCCAAACTTAGCCTAAGCTGATCCTAAGGATGGACCAGAATCTACACAGAAACCCCTGCTCTTGTCGGTTTAAACTCAACACCATTTGCCAAGCCTATTCGAAATAAGAACTCACAATCACACAAGAACAGCAAAGGGTTTGAAAGAAAGGCTAAGGTAAGGGTAGGGTCTGCTACTTGGACAAATAAGAGTGGATAGAATGGGAAAAGAATGTCCATGTATGTATGAATATCCATGAGTTGCTTATCAATGCATGAAGTGGTAATTAAAAGTCAAGATTATGGTTCAAATACATAGGGAAATGCATCAATTCACAACAATGGTTTAAATGAGATGTGCATGTCACGATATGATCATGTTAAACATGGTTCTGCCTTAACTCTTCATTCTCACCCTAATGCACAAAAGATTCAAGAACCAGGGCACAGATCAAAACGCATGAGATGGCATATTTACAAGGTCATATCAACAATGCAATGTTAATGCATACCTATATGATGCATATTAGACTCAATCTTAAAAATGTGAATGCAACTACATGAATATTTTTGAGATTTTTCGAAATTTTTTCAATTTTTAGTGGTTTTCTATGCCTTAGATGCATGCTGACTCAAGAGATGAAAAATTGAAACTAAGAACAAAAGAACACAATGTCAAATGGTTCTCAGACCCTCCCCCAAACTTAAATTACATAGTCCCCTGTGTAACAGAAGTCTAAAAGAAAGAATGAGAGCAAAACAAAAGCAAAATAAAACATAATGCAGGCGGTATGCACAGGGGAGTCGAAAGTAAAGAGGTCTCTTACCAGACAAGGTTGACTCGATCGAGTGAGATTGTGCTCGGTCGAGCTGATTTTCCCGTGTTGTCTAACTCGATCGAGTCTACGTTCCTTGAATCGAACTGGACTCCTTTTTGCTCAAACCCTTATCCTGCGAATCGTAAACAGAAGAACACAACAAAATGCATCAGAATAACAAAAACTAAAGGAAATATCTATAAGGATATCCATGAGACTTCCTCCCATGTGAGATTGTTTAAGGTCACTAAGCTTGACCGTTCTTCTTTTCAAGCAGAGGGAGGATCTTCAAGCGGGACTGATGTCTCCTCTCCTATTTGATAATCCCCCAAGTATGGTTTGCATCTGTGGCCATTCACGATGAATTCTCCGCCACCCTTGTTGAGCAAAGTGATCGAACCATAAGGGAGTACTTCCTTGATATTAAAAGGTCCTGACCATTTTGATTTCAGCTTCCCAGGGAACGGCTTGACCCTTGAGTTAAACAGCAAAACTTGATCTCCAGCCTTGAACTCCTTGAGCACAATCATTTTGTCATGGACTGCCTTTGTTCTTTCCTTGTAGATCTTGGAACTCTCATAGGCATCCAGTCTGATTTCCTCTAGCTCATGGAAGTCCATAACTCTCTTTTCTTGAGCAGTCTTCAAATCAAAGTTCAGCATCTTTATTGCCCATAAAGCCTTGTATTCAACCTCCACAGGTAAGTGACAAGCTTTTCCATACAGAAGAGAAAATGGTGATCTTCCTATTGGAGTCTTGAATGCAGTCCTATATGCCCAGAGAGCATCATCGAGCTTAGTAGACGAGTCCCTTTTTTGTCACTCCAACTGTTTTCTCAAGGATGCTCTTGATCTGCCTGTTTGAAACCTCAACTTGCCCACTAGTTTGGGGATGATATGGTGTGGCTACCTTATGTCTCACTCCATACTTCTTCATTAAGTTCTCAAACACTTTGTTGATGAAGTGTGACCCTCCATCACTGATCACAACCCTTGGTATCCCATATCTTGGAAATATCACTGTCTTGAAGAGTTTGACAACTACCTTAGCATCATTGGCAGGACATGCTATTGCCTCTACCCATTTGGAGACATAGTCTACGGCAACCAGAATATAATTGTTACCATGAGAGGCAGGTTTGAATGGACCCATGAAGTCAATTCCCCATACATCAAATATTTCCACTTCTAAGATAGGATTCTGTGGCATCTCATTCCTTTTGGTGATACCTCCTTTCCTTTGGCAGGCATCACATCTCTGAATGAAGTTTGCTGTATCTTTGAACAGAGTAGGCCACCAAAGACCAGCTTGCAGAATCTTGGTTGTTGTCTTGAAGGTTGCAAAGTGACCTCCATAAGTGGAACCATGACAATGAGTTAAGACTCCCTCAACTTCCTCTTCTGCAATGCATTTCCTATACATGCCATCAGAACCTCTCTTGAAAAGATATGGCTCATCCCAGAAGTAGTGCACAATGTCTCTGAAGAATTTTTTTCTTCTGACTCGATCGAGCTAAACCGGCACCTCGCTGCAGACCAAATAATTCACAATATCCGAGTACCAAGGAAAAGCCTTATCCTCCAGCGCCTGAACTTCTTCCAGCTTATGTTGAATCTGAATCCATTCCTCCAGGATCTTAATGAGCATCAGCTGTTCTTCTGGCATGGAATCTTTGATTGGGACTATGTCCTCAATTCTCATCCTTGACAGATGATCAGCTACTCCATTCTCGATCCCAGGCTTATCAACAATCTCCATATCAAACTCCTGAAGCAGCAGAATCCATCTGAGTAGTCTGGGCTTGGTATCCTTCTTTGCATGGATGTGTCTAAGAGCTGCATGATCAGTGTATACAATGACCTTCGAACCCACCAAGTAACTTATGAACTTCTCAAATGCAAAACTACAGCTAGTAGCTCCTTTTCTGTTGTAGCATACTTCACGTGAGCGTCATCCAGTGTCCGACTGGCGTAGTAAATGACATTTAGCCGTTTATCAATTTTCTGACCAAGCACCGCACCCACAGCATAATCACTGGCGTCGCACATTATCTCGAAAGGGTGATCCCAGTTCGGTGCTTGCACGATTGGAGCGGTGACCAGAGCTTCTTTGATCAGGTTAAAGGCTTTTAGGCAGTCTTCATCAAACAAGAACTCTGTCTCCTTGCACAACAGGCGCGTTAGGGGTCGGGCTATCTTCGAGAAGTCCTTGATAAATCTTCTGTAGAACCCAACATGTCCCAAGAAACTCCTTATATCCCTGACTGACCTTGGTGGTGCCAGCTGAACCATCACCTCAATCTTAGCTTGATCCACTTCTATGCCTTTCTCTGATATCAAGTGTCCCAACACGATCCCCTTTTGGACCATAAAATGGCATTTCTTCCAGTTGAGGACGAGGTTGGTCTCTTCGCAGCGCTTGAGGACCCTGCGCAAGTTTGACAAACAAGAAACAAAAGATCCACCATATACAGAGAAATCATCCATAAAGACTTCTACAGTGTCCTCAATCAAGTCAGAGAATATTGAGGTCATGCATCTTTGAAATGTGGCAGGGGCGTTACAAAGACCAAATGGCATGCGCCTATATGCAAAAGTGCCGTAAGGAAAGGTAAACGTTGTCTTCTCCTGATCGTTAGGGTGAATGGGGATCTGGAAAAAGCCACTATATCCATCCAGGAAACAATAGTATGGATGATTAGCGAGTCTTTCTAGCATTTGATCGATAAAAGGAAGCGGGAAATGATCTTTGCGGGATGCTGCATTTAACTTCCTATAGTCTATGCACATCCTATGACCAGTTATAGTTCTAGAAGGAATGAGTTCATCTTTATCATTCTTAATCACAGTGACCCCCCCTTTCTTTGGGACGCAATGAACATGAGATATCCAAGTGCTGTCACTAATAGGATAGATAATCCCATCATCTAGCAACTTAAGTATCTCCTTCTTCACTACTTCCTTCAGATTGGGATTTAGCCTTCTCTGAGGTTCAATGCTAGACTTGGATTCATCATCTAAATGGATGCGATGCATGCACAGACTTGGCGAAATTCCTTTAATGTCATCAAGAGAATATCCTATAGCATTTCTAAACTTTTTCAATTCAGTCAAGAGTGAATGCAATTCATCAGGGCTAAGGGATGCATTTACAATGACAGGATATGTGGAGTTGGGACCAAGAAATGCGTACTTGAGTCCTTGTGGCAGAGGTTTAAGGTCCACCTTTGGGGCCTTCAACTCAGACCAGTCATCAGGTTCAGGAATGCTTAACTCGATCGAGTTGTCTGACTCGATCGAGTCTGACGTCTCACTGCTTTCTGGAGTTGTACCATTCACTGTCAATACCGCAGAGCTTGAGCATCTTAATTTCTCAAAGGGTTCCGACTTAGTTACTATGTCCTGTGAATCCAAGAGTTTCACATAGCTTAAACTCTCCTTATGCAGGAGACCAGATGCCTCATCCTTAGTTAAAGCAATTTGAAGGTGATCTGTTAAAGCAAGCTCTTCTAGCAACTCATCAGCAAGCTGATCCATTTCCTCTATGTAGAAGATCTGACCCTCAATTGTTGGTTTCCTCATGGCATCTTTAATGTCGAATTTCATGGTGAAATCCTTACCCAGATTCAGGTCGATCTTCCCCTTTCTGACATCAATTACTGCACCAGCCGTGGCTAAGAAAGGTCTGCCCAGAATCAACGGGTCTTTCGGTTCTTCGTCCATCTCGAGCACTATGAAGTCCGTTGGTACCTCTACATTGCCTATCCTGATAGGTAAGTCTTCTAACAGCCCAGTTGGTAACCTCACCGATCTGTCTGCTTGAACCAGAGAAATATTGCACGGTTTGAACTTCCCAAATCCCAGCCTCTTAGCAACAGAAAGTGGCATCAGGCTAACTGACGCTCCAAGATCACACAAACAGTTGTTAAAAGCCAGGGGTCCCAATGAACATGGTAGGGTGAAGCTACCAGGATCTCCAAGTTTTTCTTATATCACCTTTCTCTGTATGATGGCACTACACTCATGTGACAAGACCACCATCCCCTGTAGTTCCTTTGTCCTTTCTGTCACAGCATCTTTCAGGAACTTCTGATAAGGAGGGACCAGCATGAAGGCGTCAATGAGAGGCATCTGCACTTCTATCTCTTTCATCTGCTTGTCAAACAGCTCCTTATACTTCTGAACTAGCTGTTTCTTAAACCTTCCTGGAAACGGGAGTGGCGGCTTGTAAGGAGGTGGGACAAAGAGGGTTTCTGTCCCTTTGCTGATTGGTTTCCGAGGTGAGATAGGCTGATTTTTCCAGCTCGATCGAGCTTAGGGTCACCGTGTGGAGGGTCTGACTCGATCGAGTCTGGCACAGGAGTTGTGTCAACTTCGACTGAATCCTCCCCTTCCAGATTCTCAATGTCCTCATTGATTCTCTGGTCACCTGACCGTCCTGGTAGCTCTTTCCCACTCCGTAAGGTGATAGCATGGGCATACTCTTTTGGGTTTTGGACAGACTTCCCTGGAAGTTGTCCCTGCTGTGCAGAAGAAGTGGAAGCGGCATTGCTTTCCACGTGTTGGACTCTGGAGTTCAACGTCTCAATTTTGTTGTTTATGTCCGCCAGGTTCTTACTCAAGTCCATAGCACTATTCGCTTGACCTTGAAGAAGCTGTTGTAACATCGCCTTCATGTCGGGTTCCTGAAGCGGCGGCGCTTGGACCTGCTGAGGAGCAAACCCTGGTGGTGCTCCCTGCTGCTGTCTATGTTGATACCCGCCCTGTTGGCTCACAAACTGCCCTCGCGGAATGAACACTTGCTGCTGTTGTGGTTGGTTCTGCTGCTGCGTAGGCTGACTTTGCGGTGTCTGAGGAGGATAGACCTGGTCCTGAGGATTGGCGACATTCGTACTTCTGTAGGACAGATTCGGGTTGGCTTTGTACGTGTAATAGCCTTTGTTGTAGCCACCCTGGTTGTTTTGGATGTAACTGATCTCCTCAGTTTGCTGGTCAACCTCCCCTTCTTGGACAGGAACAAATTCGTCTTCAGAGATGAAATGAACATGCTTCATAGTGGACTGAGCCTGAAGTAGCTTATCCAACTTTTCATTCAAGCCCTTCACTTCCTTTTTCAACTTATCATCAGACTCGACATAGCTGCGGTTCGTGCGGTCATACTCTTCGTTGTTGTTGCCATCTGAGCGAGCTATGTTCTCCACAAGCTGCCAGCCGTCCTCAACGTCTTGGTTCAGGAAGTCTCTGTTGCTCGCGGTATCGAGCATCTGTCTGTACCTCGGGAGAACACCTCTATACATAGTGCTGAGCAGGGACTCATTACTGAAACCGTGGTGTGGGCACTGACTCGTATAGCACTTGAAACGTTCCCAAGCCTCAGAAAATGTCTCTCCATTCTTCTGATGGAATCCAGAGATCTTAGTGCGGAGCTTAGCGGTACGTCCGGTGGAAAAGAACTTGGCCAGAAACGCCTTCTTGCAGTCGTTCCAAGTGGTGATGGAACCATGGGGTAGGTTCTTCTCTCTTTGGTGGGCTTTCTCTCCAAGAGTAAGCGGGAACAAGCGCAGCTTGATGGCGTCTTCCGAAACGCCATTCACCTTGGTGAGATTACACAAACGGTCGAACTCATCCAGGTGATCGGTCGGATCCTCACAAGGCAATCCGTGAAACATCTTGTTCTGCACAAGGTTGATCATACCCAGCTTGATCTCAAAGTTGTTGTTCTGGACAGGTTGGGGTATGATCCCCTGTCTCTGAGTATGCGTGTTCGGAACATCACCAGCTCCGATTGGTCTGACCGGCCTCGCTGGAGGGTTTTCCATGGTCTCGGCCTGTTGCCTCTGCTCTCTCAGAATCCTCTGAATTCTGTCAATGTTGTCCAAATAGTAGATCAGGTTACCACTGCCTCTTGATCTGGTTTGCATACCCCTGAAAAGGCAAAATCAAAAACCCAGAGAGCAAAATATTCAAGCGGGAACGGATAACGTGATCTGACTTGTGTGCACCTGAGAATTCAAAGACAGAAACCCAGATAGCAGAGTAGATAATCAAAAGGTAAACAAAGAACTTGAACTAGCTAGCTATTGGAATCCTAAATGCAATGAAACTAAAACCCAAATCGGCAACGGCGCCAAATTGATAACAGGATTATTGATACCAGATTATGATAAATCCTAGCTATGCGCGTCGTTATAGGATTTAAGAATGTCAATCCAAAATGGGATGAGAGTCAAAGAAGTTTAGGAATATGCAAACAGCGGATGCAAGTCAAGACAAAGGGGTTTAAAAAGGAACGGAACTAAAACTATCAAACGAATGCAACGGGAAATGAAATGCGGAAAGTAAAAGCAGTGAACTAAACAGGCTCGATCGAGTTGAGCTAAAACATGACAAGGTAGCTCGATCGAGTTAAGCTTAAACAAAAACGAAGGAAAACTAAGGTAGCTCGATCTAGTTGGAACAGAAACAGAAAACAACTAGTTCGATCGAGGGGCCCGAGATTTGCACAAAACAGAATAAAACTGACTTGATCAAGTCAAGGTGAAACAAGACTAAAACAGAGTAAAAACGTAAATGAAACTGATATGGAAGACATAGGCTCAGGGATGGGTTTGATAATCATAGAAAACCTATTGCTAATCGACTGGATGCTTCTTAAAACGACATGCGCACATGATTATCCCTTGGCCTTGGGTTCTCAAGAACGGTTATCCCACTCCCGTGGACTTACAAAACCGCCAATCCAGTTTCATCCCGCTAGCTAACTTCCGCTAGAGCAAGAGACAGAACCGGAGAGCATTTATCGGACAGACCCAAGCTGTGCCCTAGAAGCCCCTTGTGCAACCACTTTCGTGGGACAAGGGATACTAATCCTCTGCTGGAATTGATCCGATGCTCAACCAAGCGGGTCAGGCCGGGAGCATCTAGGATCGATCCTCCAGGGTCAGTGGAGAATCGCATAGGGCGCGAACCAGCAGAGAGGGACAAAGAGTTAAAACCTTAAGCAATCAACGATTATGGCATAATGGTTCTCTAATCTAATCCATCCCTAAGCCTAAGAGGTGAATTACTCACTAATCATATCAGAATTCGAAATCATAACAGAATGAGCTAAAACAGACATATTATGAAAGATTAGAAGAAGATTAACAACTTTTATTAAATAAGCAAAAGCAAAATGTGAATAACAAAGTCTAAATCTACAAATCAAAAGACAGAAAGCTTAAGAACATAAAGCAAAGTTTTTCAGACTAAAAAGTGAAAAAGTAGGAGAGAGGGTCGTGGATTAGGTCAGCAGTCCTTTTATAGGCAAGCCACTAGGGCTTCCTTCTGGACAGTAACCGCCTTAGTCCACTCGATCGAGTAGGTCGATCGAGGCGCCTCTTTGGCCTAGCTCGGTCGAGGCTGTTGGTCGAGGCGCCTTTTTTTGCTTAGCTCGGTCGAGGCGGTTGGTCGAGTCGTACATCTTGCCTAGCTCGGTCGAGCTGGTTGGTGAAGGCAGACTTCCTTTTGTTCCGATGTATTGACCTCGCTCCAAAGTGCTCCGAAACACCTGCCAAGGACACCAAACATGCAAATGCATGCAATGCATTTCCTAAAACTACTAAGTATGCAAACTAGTAAGAAAGTGCAATGGAATGCTACTAAAGATGGTTGAAACAATGCAAAAGTGGTCTAAATGATATGCTAAAAGAGTATGAAATATGAATGCATCAGCAGGCTACTACAGGAGGTTCGTCAAGGGGTTTGCGAGCATGTCTCAGCCGATGACGAGGTTGACTGGCAAAGATGTGCCGTTTGTGTGGTCGCAGGAGTGCGAGGAGAGCTTTATGAAGCTCAAGGAGATGTTGACTAGTACACCAGTGTTGGCATTACACGATCTGGGGAAGCTATATGTAGTGTACCCAGATGCTTCAGGTGTCAGACTTGGTTGTGTTTTGATGCAGGAGGGCAGAGTGATTGCCTATGCTTCGAGGCAGTTGCAGGGCAGTGAGCGCAACCGTCCTACGCATGATCTTGAGTTGGGAGCAGTGGTTTTTGCACTCAAGATTTGGAGATCTTATCTTTATGGTGGTAGAGTGCAAATCTTCACAGATCACAAGAGTCTACAGCATATTTTCACTCAGCCTTTGCTGAATGCGAGGCAGACGCGTTGGGTAGAGTTTCTGGCAGACTATGACCTGGATATTGTTTATCATCCGGGCAAGGCCAATTTGGTGGCAGATGCTTTGAGTCGACGGAGGGTTGATTCAGATAGGGAGCGTGGCGTTGAGGCTTTGGTCAGCGAGATTAGTACATTACGTCTTTGTGCTATTTCAGAGGAGCCTTTGGGTTTGGAGGCAGCTGATCAGGCAGATTTACTCAGGCAGCTGATCAGGGTTTGATCGATGCTTCGCAAGCGGTTGGCTCTGAGTATCAAGTCTCTTCGAATGGGACTATCTTCGTTCGTGGGCGAGTTTGTGTGCCCAAAGATGTGGAGTTGAGACAGGAGGTTTTGAGAGAGGCTCATTCGAGCAAGTTTTCGATTCATCCGGGAGCGACCAAGATGTACCGTGACCTCAAACGGTATTATCACTGGGTTGGGATGAAGAGAGATGTGGCAGATTGGGTTGCGAGGTGCAACACTTGTTCTTTAGTGAAGGCAGAGCATCAGGTGCCTAGTGGTCTTTTGCAGAGTTTGCCCATTCCAGAGTGGAAGTGGGACATGATCACTATGGATTTTGTTGTGGGATTGCCTGTCTCACGGACATTCGATGCTATTTGGGTCATTGTGGATCGCTTGACCAAGTCAGCACATTTCTTGGCCATTAAGAAGATAGATGGAGCGGCTGTCTTGGCTAGGAAGTTTGTGCGAGAGATTGTGAGGCTTCATGGAGTGCCAGCCAGTATTGTGTCGGATAGAGATCCGAGGTTTGCTTCAGAGTTTTGGAGGGCATTTCAGACTGAGATGGGCACTAAGGTGCATATGAGTACAGCGTATCAACCGCAAACAGATGGGCAGTCAGAGAGGACTATTCAGACTTTGGAGGATCTGCTGAGGATGTGTGTACTGGATTGGGGTGGTCATTGGGCTGATCATCTGTTTTTGGCAGAGTTTGCTTATAACAACAGTTTTCAGTCTAGTATTGGCATGGCTCCTTATGAGGCTTTGTATGGGAGGCCATGTAGGACACCGTTATGCTGGATCCAAGTGGGGGAGCGCAGCATGTTTGGAGCTACTTTTGTTCAGGAGACGACAGAGAAGATCCGTGTCTTGAGGCTGAACATGAAGGAGGCTCAGGATAGGCAGAGGAGTTATGCAGATAGACGGCGACGTGAGCTTGAGTTTCAGGTGGAAGATATAGTTTATCTCAAGATGGCTATGTTGAGGGGCCCTAACAGGTCCATAGCAGAGAACAAGTTTAGTCCGCGTTTTATGGGTCCGTTTCCAGTGGTGGAGCGAGTTGGGCCAGTGGCTTATCGGTTGGAGTTGCCATCGATTATGAGCGCCGTTCATAAGGTGTTTCATGTTTCTATGTTGAGGAGGTGTTTGCATCCTTCAGAGGAGTTAGTGGCAGAGATTCCAGAGGATCTTCAGCCAGATATGACAGTTCCGGCAGTTCCTGTGAGGATTCTTGAGAGGAGAGTCAAGGTTCTGCGGAACAAGAGGGTGCCATTGTTGAGAGTTTTGTGGGACTGTAGTGGCACAGAGGAGCAGACTTGGCAGCCAGAGGCAAAGATGAAGCTGAAGTTCGGAAAGTGGTTCGACAAGCAGGCTGTGGAGTGAGCTTTTTCATCTTTGTGGTTCTAGTCTTGTTTTTGGTTTTGTTGTTGTTGTTGGATTTGGATTTATGTATTTTCGTTTCGTTGTACGATATACATTTTTGGAGTTATATGAGATGGAGTTTTGCCTCATATTTTGGTTTCGCGTTTGGATGTTACGAGTTTCTTTGGCCGGTGGGGTCATTGAAAGTTTTTAGTCATATGTCGGTACGCGTTTCAGTGTTATTACTCGTTTTATCTAGAGGCGGTGGGCCTTTAGAGTAGACGGTGGGTCTACTTTTGTTGGGACGGTGGGTGCCCGACAGACTGATATTGGGGGTCGCTACCTCGATATGGGTTGTTTTCGTGACGGTGGGTCACGGTTTGGATACTGTGGCGGTGGGCCGCAGTATAGATATTGTGGCGGTGGGCCGCAATATAGATATCGTGACGGTGGGTTACGGTATTGAGAGTAATAATATCTTGAAACATGCGTATAACATAGGACTGAAAATGTGAGTTTTTGAGGTCTTTGAGAGACGTTTGTGTTGGGATTCGAGGACGAATCCAGTTGAGTGGGGGAGAATTGTAACATCCGCGAACCAGAAAGTTGTGTTAGAGTTGGTATCGGACGACATTAGGGATTCAGGAGTCGATTACATTCGCTCTTTGAGGTGCGAATCGAGGATTGACTGTACATGTTCTTGTTTGATTGTTGTACAGTTGGTTTAAGGTTCATTTATCTCGAAGAAAATGTGTGAAAAGCTTCTGAATGCTTAGTGGCGTGTGTCGATCGACACCAAAGGGGTGTGTCGATCGACACCGGTTATCAGGGTCGATTCCGGTTTAAGTCGATTGCGCGTTTGATTTGTGGTTTGAGTTGGTTTGGTCGATGGGTGTCGACCGACACCAAGGAAGGGTGTCGATCGACACCGGTTATGGAGAAATCGACCAGTTTGATTCAAGTCGGCTGCTTTTGTTCGGTTTGGGGCGAGGGAAGCCCTAGGTCCGCGATAAAAACTGTAGCCGCGTGGAAAAGGCTCAGTTTTCGAGGCAAAGAGTTTTCAGAGAGAAAGAGGTGAATTCTAAGGTGATTTTGGAGTTTGGAGGCTCGTTCTGTTGCTGTTCTTCAGTGTTTCATCCCTTCTCCTTCCTTTCAATCCATTCTAAGGTGAGTGCGTGACTGTAGGTCCGTTAGCATTGGAGATTGTTTGATTTTGAGATTGTTATTGAGTTTTTCGAGTTGTTCTTGAGTATGGTTAAGTTATATTGTTGTTTGATCGATGTGGGGGTTGAATCCCACGAATTCTGTGTGTTTATGCGATTTTCGTTGTTGTTGGTATCTGGGCGCGGAGCTGGTGTCGACCGACACTCGATGAGTGTCGATCGACACTCGATGAGTGTCGATCGACACCTCGACACCGACCTGGGTGTCAGGAAACGGGGGTGTTTCCTGACAGGGAGTTGATGTTATTGTTGTTTATTGTTCTTGTTGTTGATTATTATTGATGTATTGTCTAGTGTTTGATGTACTTGGCCTGTAGGCAGGTTTATCCACTCACTGAGTATTTATGATAATACTTACGCATCTCTATTCCAATGTGATGCAGGTAACATCAATGTTCTTCCGCGGAAAGAGACCGAGAGAAGAGGATGATGAGATTATGAATTTGATTCTGGCTCTTTTGTTGTGGTTAACCAGGAATTCATGAGTTTAGGGTGTTAGTCTTATTTTAACAATGTAGCAAACCTGGTGTTTAGGTTGCTTATTCTTTATTGGTTTTCATTGGTTATTGGCTATTTGTTGAACGGTTATTTATGATTTAATATTATTGATTTCCTTCGAGAATTTCAGCATTGGTAATATTTAAAAAAAAAAAAAAAAAAAAGCTTGGTTGTTTCATTTTGGTATTAGAGCGAATACGGTTTTAGGACTGTTAGTGTTGAGTGGATTGGACTATGTGTTTAATTGATTACGTGAGTTAGTCAGTTAGTGGTCTAGTCTCATCATCTTGGTCTTCCAGTTTTCCGCGGTAAGTGAGTTGGATATTTGGTGTGTTGTGTTTGTGTTTGTTTGTTGACTTTGCTCATTTTCTGTACTTGGTGGTAGTGCAGAGAGATTGGTGCAGGTCGTGGTCGTGGCCGTGGTCGTGGTCGCGGTGGAGCCCGTGGGGGCAGAGGAGCCGGTCGTGGTGGGCGAGCAGCGGGTCGTGGAGGTCGGGGTGCTGGTCGTGGTGTGCCAGAGGCTGAGGTCTCAGTGGAGAGTGCAGCGCCGAGAGTGGCGGCAGCGTCGGTGACACAGTCTGTTTCGTTGGCCGGTGGGGCTAACTTATGTGCCAGTGGTGGCGCAGGAGCTGGAGCGGTTCCCGGTGGGGGCGCTGCTTTAGCTCAGGGAGAGTTGATTGTGGGGCTACTGACGCAGTTGTTGGCACGTCTTCCTCAGGCAGTTCCACAGCAGGCTCCGATTGCACCTCCAGCGGCCGGGGCACAGGTTGGTGCCGGGGCACAGGTTGGTGCCGGATTTGTTGAGCAGCAGGAGGCTGCGGGGCAGCAGGGTGTTGCGGTTGGGTATTCGCCTTATCGTGAGATGATGAGGGAGATGCAGAGGATTGGCACGCCTACGTTTGAGGGTGGTGTTACTCCAGAGCAGGCTGACGAGTGGCGTCAGAGGTTAGAGAGGAACTTTTATTCAGTTCGTTGTCCAGAGCAGTTTCAGGTTGAGTTGGCAGTGCACTACCTTGGAGGTGATGCACTTTGTATGTTCCCGGGTCGAACGGCACTGTCGAACGGGACGTGGTCGACCGGTGTGTCCGGTTTCGGCTCGGCTAACACTCTTCACTAGAATGATCATATCTTCCATTCTACAAGGCCAAATTGCATGATTCTAATTGCGTTGGAAAGCTAACTCTTGTAGAAATCACAGAAAACTGGCTTCGGTGAATTTCATTGAGTAGAATATGTTTTATATCCTTCCAAAGTTGATGATAGTGCATGAAGCTGCTTCGAGGACCTTTTGCTTTGTTTTGCTCCAAAATGCATCTTTTGACCTGAAATAACTCTTGGCCCTATATATCCATAAAAAATACCTTTTAAGGTAAGAAACCACGGTAAAACCATGCATAAAGTATATAAAAGTGATGTAAAAAGTGTATAAAATAGAGGTATATCAACTCCCCTAGACTTAGATCTTTGCTTGTCCCCAAGCAAATAGAATCCAAATCGGTGAAGAGGTTTTGAAAACATGAAAACTCTCTTATCCTTTGGCACTTGTATCTTCCATTGCTCTGCTTTCATTTGGAGCAAAACCAACTTTCAATCTAGCCTTCCGTACTAACCTTAAGCTTAGCGAACGATACCGGACCCAACAAATCTCATCCAGCACTCCAAACTTTTCATTGTTGTAACATCCGTGAACCAGAAAGTTGTGTTAGAGTTGGTATCGGACGACATTAGGGATTCGGGAGTCGATTACATACTCTTTGAGGTGCGGATCGAGGATTGACTGTACATGTTCTTGTTTGATTGTTGTACAGATGGTTTAAGGTTCATTTATCTCGAAGAAAATGTGTGAAAAGCTTCGGAATGCTTAGTGTCGACCGACACCGGTTATCAGGTTCGATTCCGGTTTAAGTCGATTGCGCGTTCGATTGTGGTTTGAGTTGGTTTGGTCGATGGGTGTCGACCGACACCAAGGAAGGGTGTCGATCGACACCGGTTATTGCGAAATCGACCAGTTTGATTCAAGTCGGCTGGTTTTGTCTTGTTAAGGGCTTAGAAGCCCTAAGTCGCCATAAAAAGCCCTGTGGCCGCGCAGAAAGTGACTTTTTCGAGGCAGAGAGTTTGCAGAGAGGAAAAGGTGATTTCTTGAGTGATTTTGGAGTTTGGAGGCTTGTTCTGTTGCTATTCTTCGTTGTTTCATCTCCTTTTCTTCCTTCCAATCCGTTTCAAGGTTAGTGCATGACTGTAGGTCCGTTAACCATTGGAGTTTGATTGATTTCGAGTTTGTTGTTGAGTTTTTCGAGTTGTTCTTGAGTATGGTTGAGTTATTTTGTTGTTTGATCGATGTGGGGGTTGAATCCCACGATTTTTGTGTGTTTATGCGATTTTCGTAGCTTCTGGTGTCTGGGCGTCGAGCTGGTGTCGACCGACACTCGATGGGTGTCAATCGACACTCAGAAGGCTGGCGTCGATCGACACCATAGAGGTGTCGGTCGACACCGACCTGGGTGTCAGGAAACGTGGGTGTTTCCTGACAGGGAGTTGTTATTGTTGAGCA
This sequence comes from Erythrophleum ivorense, assembly GCA_026724425.1. Taxonomy (NCBI): domain Eukaryota; kingdom Viridiplantae; phylum Streptophyta; class Magnoliopsida; order Fabales; family Fabaceae; genus Erythrophleum; species Erythrophleum ivorense. The sequence goes on along the minus strand of JAIUCV010000066.1, from coordinate 6,075,476 downwards.
TTGTTATTGTTGTTGATTATTGTTGATGTATTGTCTAGTGTTTGACGTACTTGGCCTGTAGGCAGGATGATCCACTCACTAAGTATTTAAGATAATACTTACGCATCTCTATTCCAATGTGATGCAGGTAACAACAATGTTCTTCCGCGGAAAGAGACCGAGAGAAGAGGATGATGAGATTAGAAATTTGATATTGGCTCTCTTGTTGTGGTTGACCAGGAATTCATCGTTTTATGATGTTAGTCTTATTTTAATAATGTAGCAAACCTGGTGTTTCGGTTGCTTCTTCTTTATTGGTTTTATTGGTTATTTGTTGAACGGTTATTATGATTTAATATTATTGATTTCTTTCGATAATTTCCGCATTGATAATTATTATAATCATTTATAAAAAAAAAGGAGCTTGGTTGTTTCATTTTGGTATCAGAGCGAATACGGTTTTAGGACTGTTAGTATTGGATGAATTGGACTATGTGGTTAATTGATTATGTGAGTTAGTCAGCTAGTGGTCTAGTCTCATCCTCTCGGTCTTCCAGTTTTCCGCGGTAACTGAGTTGGATATTTGGTGTGTTGTGTTTTGTGTTTGTGTGTTGACTTTGCTCATTTTCTGTACTTGGTGGTAGTGCGGAGAGATGGATGCAGGTTGTAACATCCGCGAACCAGAAAATTGTGTTAAAAGTGGTATCGGACGACATTAGGGATTCAGAAGTCGATTACATATGCTCTTTGAGGTTCGAATCGAGGATTGATTGTACATGTTCTTGTTTGATTGTTGTACAGTCGGTCTAAGGTTCATTTATCTCGAAGAAAATGTGTGAAAAGCTTATGAATGCTTAGTGTCGATCGACGCCAAAGGGTGTGTCGATCGACACCGGGTTGAGAAATCAATTCCGGTTTAAGTCGATTGCGCGTTCGATTGAGTTTGGTTTGGTTTTGGTCGAGGGGTGTCGACCGACACCAAGGAAGTGTGTCGATCGACACCGGTTATGGTGAAATCGACCAGTTTGATTCAAGTCGGCTGGTTTTGGCTGGTTAAGGGTTTGGAAACCCTAAGTCTCGATTAAAACACTCCAGCCGCGTGAGAAAGCTCACTTTTCAAGGCAGAGAGTTTTCAGAGAGAAAAAGGGTGATTTCTGGGTGATTTTGGAGTTGGAGTTTCGATCTGTGGCTGTTCTTCGTTGTTTCTATCTTCCTTCCTTCCTTTCAATTCGTTTTCAAGGTGAGTGCGTGACTGTAGGTCCGTTAAGCGTTAGAGATTGTGTGATTTCGGATTTATGATGTGTTCTTGAGATTTTTTATGCTGGATTTCGTGTTTTGATAGCATTGGGGCGTTGAAAACCCTTAGATTTTATGTTATTGCGATTTGGAATGCGATTTTTCGTTGATGTTGGTTTCTGGGCGTCGAGCCGGTGTCGAGTGACACTCGATGAGTGTCGATCGACACTCGGGAGGCTGGCGTCGATCGACACCATAGAGGTGTCGGTCGACACTGACCTGGGTGTCAGGAAACGTGGGTTGCAGGTTGACCAGGAATTTAATTCTGGCTCTTTTGTTATGGCTGACCAGGAATTCTTAGGGTGCTAGACTTTATTTAATAATGTAGCAAACCTGGTGTTTAGGTTGCTAGAGTTATTTTCCTTATTGGTTATTCTTTATTGGTTATTTGTTGAACGGTTTATTTATGATTTAATAATATTGGTTTCTTCCGCATTGTGTTGTTGAATTAGCTGTTGAGGGTTAGTATTTATGGGAATGTTAATCTGGGCTAATTATATAAAAAAAAAAGGGCTTGGTTGCTTCATTTTGGTATCAGAGCAAATACGGTTTTAGGACTGTTAGTGTTGAGTGGATTGGACTATGTGGTTAATTGATTATGTGAGTTAGTCAGTTAGTGGTCTAGTCTCATCCTCTCGGTCTTCCAGTTTTCCGCGGGTAAGTGAGTTGGATATTTGGTGTGTTGTGTTTTGGTTTTGTGTGTTGACTTTGCTCCTTTTCTGTACTTGGTGGTAGTGCAGAGAGATGGACGCAGGTCGTGGTCGTGGCCGTGGTCGTGGTCGCGGTGCAGCCCGTGGGGGCAGAGGACCTGGTCGCGGTGGGCGAGCAGCGGGTCGTGGAGGTCGGGGTGCTGGTCGTGGAGTGCCAGAGGCTGAGGTTTCCGTAGAGAGTGCAGCGCCTAGTGTGGCGGCAGCGTCGGTGACACAGTCGGTTTCGTTGGCCGGTGGGGCTAACTCTGGTGCCAGTGGTGGTGCAGGAGCTGGAGCGGTTCCCGGTGGGGGCGCTGCTTTAGCTCAGGGAGAGTTGATTGTGGGGCTACTGACGCAGTTGTTGGCACGTCTTCCTCAGGCAGTTCCACAGCAGGCTCCGGTTGCACCTCCAGCGGCCGGGGCACAGGTTGGTGCCGGGGCACATGTTGGTGCCGGTTTTGTTGAGCAGCAGGAGGCTGCGGTGCAGCAGGGTGTTGCAGTTGGGTTTTCTCCCTATCGTGAGATGATGAGGGAGATGCAGAGGATTGGTACGCCTACGTTTGAGGGCGGGGTTACTCCAGAGCAGGCTGATGAGTGGCGTCAGAGGTTGGAGCGGAACTTCGATTATGTTCGTTTTCCGGCACAGTTTCAAGTTGAGTTAGCAGTGCACTACCTTGGAGGTGATGCTCATTTGTGGTGGAGGTCTGTTAGGACCAAGAGAGAGGTTTGGACTTGGGTTGACTTCGTCGAGGAGTTCAACCACAAGTTTTTCCCTCAGGAGGCTCGTGACAGGCTGCAGTTGAGGTTTTTGGACTTGACTCAGGGTGAGAGGTCTGTTCGAGAGTACGATGCAGAGTTCTGCAGATTGGTGGTCTTTTCTGGTGGTGAGTTGATCAGTGAGCGGGCATTGACGTCGCGGTTTCTCCAGGGGCTTCGGAGGAACATCAGGACGCAGTGCAGGGGTGGTATGTACCACACTAGAGCGGGTTTAGTGGAGTTGGCAGCGTCCATTGAGGAGGACTTGCGTGAGCCGGTGAGTACGGCAGTTGTTCCAGTTGCAGTTGCTCCTGCTACCCATCCTCGGGGCCAGCAGCAGCATCAGCAGCGTAGGGGTTACAGTTCTGGTTACGGCAGGGGCAGTAGGCCTGCGCAGGGCCAGAAGAGGAGAGCAGAGGAGATATCTGCTAGTAGCCCGAGTACGGGTGGTTGCTTTGGGTGCGGGAGTCTAGATCACAGTGTTGCGACTTGCCCCAAGAGGGCGGGATCCAGAGAGACTACAGTGTGCTTCTACTGCAGGGAGCCGGGGCATATCAAGACAATGTGACCCAAGTTGCAGCAGAGAGCAGTGGCAGCGGCGATTCAGCCGTTGGCTATTCAGTCAGCAGCGCAAGTTACGGCGTTGCAGTCGGGTGGAGCGCCGAGAGTTTATACTTCGGCAGAGGTGGGCCAGACCAGTCAGTCAGGCCAGATCACAGGTAAAATCTTGACTCAGACTTTTAAATTCTTAAGGTAGAATTGTTGTGTGTCTGTTTCTGTTATTTTACTGTGATAGAGTTAGAGGTTCTCAACACTTGTGGAATTGTGTAGGGACCTTGTTAGTCGGCGGTTTTGAGTCTCACGTTCTGTTTGACTCGGGAGCATCTAATTGCTTCATTACTCCGGAGAGATCTGAGGGTAGTGGTATTCGGAGTAGCGTTGGCGAGGCTTCAGGCTTTGTCAAGGTGGCAGGTGGTGGTTATCTGGCTACTTCGGGCAGAGCTAGAGCAGTTGATGTGCAGATTGCAGGGCAGTCTATGCCAGCAGATTTGGTCATCAATCCAGTGGGGCTGTATCACATGATTTTGGGGATGGACTGGTTATCTCTATACCGAGTTCATCTGGATTGCTACAGAGGTAGAGTGGTGTTTGAGCAGGATGCGGGGAAGTTGGTTTATCAGGGAGTGAGACCGACTTCAGGGAGTATAGTGATCTCAGCTATTCAGGCAGAGCAGTTGTTAGAGCGGGGCTGCGAAGCCTATTTGGCAACGATCACTATGACAGAGTCCAGTGGTGAGGTGAGTCTGCAGGATATTCAGGTTGTCCAGGATTTTGAGGATGTTTTTCGGTCGCTGAAGGGATTGCCACCATCTCGGTCAGATCCTTTCACGATTGATTTAGAGCCCGGGACAGCTCCGATATCGAAGACACCTTACAGGATGGCTCCAGCAGAGATGGCAGAGCTGAAGAAGCAGCTAGAGGACCTTTTGAGTAAAGGGTTCATCAGGCCGAGTGTTTCGCCGTGGGGAGCACCAGTGTTGTTTGTGAAGAAGAAGGATGGAAGTTTTCGGTTGTGCATTGATTACCGGGGACTTAACCGAGTCACAGTGAAGAACAGGTACCCACTTCCGAGGATCGATGAGTTGTTGGATCAGTTGAGAGGGGCTACTTGGTTCTCCAAGATTGACTTGGCATCGGGTTATCATCAGATTCCGATAGATGAGGCAGATGTCCGGAAGACAGCTTTTCGGACGAGGTATGGACATTTCGAGTTTGTGGTCATGCCATTTGGTTTGACTAATGCGCCGGCAGCTTTTATGAGGTTGATGAACGACGTGTTCATGGAGTTTCTGGATGTGTTTGTCATCATATTCATAGACGATATTTTGGTGTATTCGAGGAGTCCAGAGGAGCATGCGACGCATTTGAGGCTTGTGTTGGAGAAGCTTCGAGAGCAGAAGCTTTTCGCTAAGTTGAGCAAGTGCAGCTTTTGGCAGAGGGAGATGGGTTTTCTTGGCCATATTGTTTCTGCAGAGGGAGTTTCTGTGGATCCGGCTAAGATAGAGGCTATCAGAGATTGGCCTAGACCGAGTAGTGCTACCAAGATCAGGAGCTTTCTGGGTTTAGCAGGCTACTACAGGAGGTTCGTCAAGGGGTTTGCGAGTATGTCTCAGCCGATGACGAGGTTGACTGGCAAGGATGTGCCGTTTGTGTGGTCGCATGAGTGCGAGGAGAGCTTTGGGAAGCTCAAGGAGATGTTGACTAGTACACCTGTGTTGGCATTACCCGACCCGGGGAAGCCATATGTTGTGTACAGAGATGCTTTAGGTGTTGGACTTGGTTGTGTTTTGATGCAGGAGGGCAGAGTGATTGCCTATGCTTCGAGGCAGTTGCAGGGCAGTGAGCGCAACCGTCCTACACATGATCTTGAGTTGGGAGCAGTGGTTTTTGCACTCAAGATTTGGAGGTCTTATCTTTATGGTGGCAGAGTGCAGATCTTCACAGATCACAAGAGTCTACAGCATATCTTTACTCAGCCTTTGCCGAATGCGAGGCAGACGCGTTGGGTGGAGTTTCTGGCAGACTATGACCTGGATATTGTCTATCATCCGGGCAAGGCCAACTTGGTGGCAGATGCGTTGAGTCGACGGAGGGTTGATTCAGATAGGGAGCGTGGTGTTGAGGCTTTGGTCAGCGAGATTAGTACATTGCGTCTTTGTGCTATTTCAGAGGAGCCTTTGGGTTTAGAGGCAACTGATCAGGCAGACTTACTCAGTAGGATCAGAGTGGCGCAGCAGAGTGATCAGGGTTTGATTGATACTTCGCAGGCAGTTGGTTCTGAGTATCAGGTCTCTTCGAATGGGACTATCTTGGTTCGTGGGCGAGTTTGTGTGCCCAAGGATGAGGAGTTGAGGCATGAGGTTTTGAGAGAGGCTCATTCGAGCAAGTTTTCGATTCATCCGGGTGCGACCAAGATGTACCGTGACCTCAAACGGTATTATCATTGGGTTGGGATGAAGAGAGATGTGGCAGATTGGGTTGCGAGGTGCAACACTTGTTCTTTAGTGAAGGCAGAGCATCAGGTGCCTAGTGGTCTTTTGCAGAGTTTACCCATTCCAGAGTGGAAGTGGGATATGATCACTATGGATTTTGTTGTGGGATTGCCTATCTCACGGACATTCGATGCTATTTGGGTCATTGTAGATCGCTTGACCAAGTCAGCACATTTCTTGGCCATCAAGAAGACAGATGGAGCGGCTGTTTTGGCTAGGAAGTTTGTGCGAGAGATTGTGAGGCTGCATGGAGTGCCAGCCAGTATTGTGTCGGATAGAGATCCGAGGTTTGCTTCAGAGTTTTGGAGGGCATTTCAGACTGAGATGGGCACTAAGGTGCAGATGAGTACAGCGTATCATCCGCAGACAGATGGGTAGTCAGAGAGGACTATTCAGACTTTGGAGGATCTGCTTAAGATGTGTGTACTGGATTGGGGTGGTCATTGGGCTGATCATCTGTGTTTGGCAGAATTTGCCTATAACAACAGTTTTTAGTCTAGTATTGGTATGGCTCCTTATGAGGCTTTGTATGGGAGGCCATGCAGGACACCCTTATGCTGGACCCAAGTGGGGGAGCGCAGCATGTTTGGAGCTAGTTTTGTTCAGGAAACGACGGAGAAGATCCGTGTCTTGAGGTTGAACATGAATGAGGCTCAGGATAGACAGAGGAGTTATGCAGATAGGCGGCGACGTGAGCTTGAGTTTCAGGTGGGAGATAGAGTTTATCTCAAGATGGCTATGTTGAGGGGCCCTAACAGGTCCATAGCAGAGAACAAGCTCAGTCCGCGTTTTATGGGTCCGTTTCCAGTAGTGGAGCGAGTTGGGCCAGTGGCTTATCGGTTGGAGTTGCCACCGATTATGAGCGCCTTTCACAAGGTGTTTCATGTTTCCATGTTGAGGAGGTGTTTGCGTCCTTCAGAGGAGGTTTTGGATGAGATTCCAGAGGATCTTCAGCCAGATATGACAGTTCCGGCAGTTCCTGTGAGGATTCTTGAGAGGAGAGTCAAGGTTCTGCAGAACAAGAGGGTGCCATTGTTGAGAGTCTTGTGGGACTGTAGTGGCACAAAGGAGCAGACTTGGGAGCCAGAGGCAAAGATGAAGCTGAAGTTCGGAAAGTGGTTCGACAAGCAGGCTGTGGAGTGATTCATCTTTGTGGTTCTAGTCTTGTTTTTGGTTTTGTTGTTGTTGGTTTTGGATTTATGTATTTTCGTTTTGTTGTACGATATACATTTTTGGAGTTATATGAGATGGAGTTTTTGCCTCATATTTTTGGTTATGGTTTGGATGTTACAAGTTTCTTTGGCCGGTGGGGTCATTGAAAGTTTTTAGTCATATGTTGGTACGCGTTTCAGATTTTATTACTCGTTTTGTCTAGAGGCGGTGGGCCTTGTAGACGGTGGTTCTATTTGTGTCGGGACGGTAGGTGCCCGACAGACTTATATTGGGGGTCGCTACCTCGATATGGGTTGTTTTCGTGACGGTGGGTCGCGGTTTGGATACTGGGCTATGGGCCGCAGTATGGATATTGTGGCGGTGGGCCGCAATATGGATATCGTGACGGTAGGTTACGGTATTGAGAGTAATAATATCTTGGAGACATGCGTAGAACATAGGACTAAAAATGTGAGTTTTGAGGTCTTGAGAGACGTTGTGTTGGGATTCGAGGACGAATCCAGTTTAGTGGGGGAGAATTGTAACATCCGCGAACCAGAAAATTGTGTTAAAAGTGGTATCGGACGACATTAGGGATTCAGAAGTCGATTACATATGCTCTTTGAGGTTCGAATCGAGGATTGATTGTACATGTTCTTGTTTGATTGTTGTACAGTCGGTCTAAGGTTCATTTATCTCGAAGAAAATGTGTGAAAAGCTTCTGAATGCTTAGTGTCGATCGACGCCAAAGGGTGTGTCGATCGACACCGGGTTGAGAAATCAATTCCGGTTTAAGTCGATTGCGCGTTCGATTGAGTTTGGTTTGGTTTTGGTCGAGGGGTGTCGACCGACACCAAGGAAGGGTGTCGATCGACACCGGTTATGGTGAAATCGACCGGTTTGATTCAAGTCGGCTGGTTTTGGCTGGTTAAGGGTTTGGAAACCCTAAGTCTCGATTAAAACACTCCAGCCGCGTGAGAAAGCTCACTTTTCAAGGCAGAGAGTTTACAGAGAGGAAAATGGTGATTTCTGGGTGATTTTGGAGTTGGAGTTTCGATCCGTGGCTGTTCTTCGTTGTTTCTATCTTCCTTCCTTCCTTTCAATTCGTTTTCAAGGTGAGTGCGTGACTGTAGGTCCGTTAAGCGTTAGAGATTGTGTGATTTCGGATTTATGATGTGTTCTTGAGATTGTTTATACTGGATTTCGTGTTTTGATAGCATTGGGGCGTTGAAAACCCTTAGATTTTATGTTATTGCGATTTGGAATGCGATTTTTCGTTGATGTTGGTTTATGGGCGTCGAGCCGGTGTCGAGCGACACTCGATGAGTGTCGATCGACACTCGGGAGGCTGGCGTCGATCGACACCGACCTGGGTGTCAGGAAACGTGGGTTTCCTTACCGGTAGTTGATGTTATTGTTGTTGCATTGTCATTGTTGTTGATTATTGAGCTGTATTGTCTATTGTTTGACGTAATTGGCCTGTAGGCAGGATGATCCACTCACTAAGTATTTATGATAATATTTACGCATCTCTATTCCAATGTGATGCAGGTAACAGCAATGTTCTTCCGCGGAAAGAGACCGAGAGAAGAGGATGATGAGATTAGGAATTTAATTCTGGCTCTTTTGTTATGGCTGACCAGGAATTCTTAGGGTGCTAGACTTTATTTAATAATGTAGCAAACCTGGTGTTTAGGTTGCTAGAGTTATTTTCCTTATTGGTTATTCTTTATTGGTTATTTGTTGAACGGTTTATTTATGATTTAATAATATTGGTTTCTTCCGCATTGTGTTGTTGAATTAGCTGTTGAGGGTTAATATTTATGGGAATGTTAATCTGGGCTAATTATATATATAAAAAAAAAGGGCTTGGTTGTTTCACAGGTCGTGGTCGTGGCCGTGGTCGTGGTCGCGGTGGAGCCCGTGGGGGCAGAGGAGCTGGTCGCGGTGGGCGAGCAGCGGGTCGTGGAGGTCGGGGTGCTGGTCGTGGTGTGCCAGAGGCTGAGGTCTCAGTGGAGAGTGCAGCACCGAGTGTGGCGGCAGCGTCGGTGACACAGTCAGTTTCGTTGGCCGGTGGGGCTAACTCAGGTGCCAGTGGTGGCGCAGGAGCTGGAGCGGTTCCCGGTGGGGTCGCTGCTTTAGCTCAGGGAGAGTTGATTGTGGGGCTACTGACGCAGTTGTTGGCACGTCTTCCTCAGGCAGTTCCACAGCAGGCTCCGGTTGCACCTCCAGCGGCCGGGGCACAGGTTGTTGCCGGGTTTGTTGAGCAGCAGGAGGCTGCGGGGCAGCAGGGTGTTGCGGTTGGGTATTCACCTTATCGTGAGATGATGAGGGAGATGCAGAGGATTGGCACGCCTATGTTTTAGGGTGGTGCTAGTCCAGAGCAGGCTGACGAGTGGCGTCAGAGGTTGGAGCGGAACTTCGATTCAGTTCGTTGTCCAGAGGAGTTTCCGGTTGAGTTGGCAGTGCACTACCTTGGAGGTGATGCACATTTGTGGTGGAGTTCTGTTAGGACCAGGAGAGCGGTTTGGACTTGGGTTGATTTCGTCGAGGAGTTCAACCACAAGTTTTTCCCTCAGGAGGCTCGTGACAGACTGCAGTTGAGGTTTCTGGAATTGACGCAGGGTGAGAGGTCTGTTCGAGAGTACGATGGAGAGTTCTGTAGACTAGTGGTTCATTCCGGTGGTGAGCTGGTGAGTGAGAGGGCGTTGATGTCGAAGTTTCTTCAGGGGCTTCGGAGGAACATCAGGACTCAGTGCAGAGGTGGTATGTACCACACTAGAGCCAGTTTAGTGGAGTTAGCAGCTTCCATTGAGGAGGATTTGCGTGAACCGGTGAGTTCGGCAGTTGTTCCAGCTGTAGTTGCTTCTGCTACCCATCCTCGGGGCCAGCAGCAGCATCAGCAGCGTAAAGGTTACAGTTCTGGTCATGGCAGGGGCGGCAGGCCTGCGCAGGGCCAGAAGAGGAGAGTAGAGGAGATATCTGCTAGTAGCCCGAGTACGGGTGGTTGCTTTGGGTGTGGGAGTCTGGATCACAGAGTTGCTACTTGTCCCAAGAGGGCGGGATCCAGAGAGACTTCGGTGTGCTTCTATTGCAGGGAGCCAGGGCATATCAAGCCCATGTGTCCCAAGTTGCAGCAGAGAGCAGTGGCAGCAGCGATTCAGCCGTTGGCTATCCAGTCAGCAGCTCAGGTTGCAGCGTTGCAGTCAGGTGGAGCACCGCGTGTGTATACTCCGGCAGAGGTGGGCCAGACCAGTCAGTCAGGCCATATCACAGGTAAAATCTTGACTCAGACTTGTAAATTCTTAAGGTAGAATTGTTGGTGTTGTCTGTTTCTGTTATTTTACTGTGATAGAGTTAGAGGTTCTCAACACTTGTGGTGTGTGTATAGTGATCTGTTGCAGGGAAGTTGGTTTATCAAGGAGTGAGACCGACTTCGGGGAGTATAGTGATCTCAGCTATTCAGGCAGAGCCGTTGTTAGAGCGGGGTTGCGAGGCCTATTTGGCGACGATTACTATGACAGAGTCCAGTGGTGAGGTGGTTTTGCAGGATATTCAGGTTGTCCAGGATTACGAGGATGTATTTCGGTCACTGAAGGGATTGCCACCATCTCGGTCAGATCCTTTCACGATTGATTTAGAGCCCGTGACAGCTCCGATATCGAAGACACCTTACAGGATGGTTCTAGCAGAGATGGCAGAGCTGAAGAAGCAGCTAGAGGACCTTTTGAGTAAAGGGTTCATTAGACCTAGTGTTTCGCCGTGGGGAGCACCAGTGTTGTTTGTGAAGAAGAAGGATGGCAGTTTTTGGTTGTGCATTGATTACCGGGGACTTAACCGAGTCACAGTGAAGAACAGGTACCCACTTCCGAGGATCGATGAGTTGTTGGATCAGTTGAGAGGTGCTACTTGGTTCTCCAAGATTGACTTGGCATCGGGATATCACCAGATTCCGATAGATGAGGCAGATGTTCGGAAGACAGCTTTTCGGACGAGGTATGGGCATTTTGAGTTTGTGGTCATGCCATTTGGTTTGACTAATGCGCCGGCAGCTTTCATGAGACTGATGAACGACGTGTTCAGGGAGTTTCTGGATGTGTTCGTCATTATCTTCATTGATGATATTTTGGTGTATTCGAGGAGTCCAGAGGAGCATGCGACGTATTTGAGGCTTGTGTTGGAGTAGCTTCGAGAGCAGAAGCTGTTTGCTAAGTTGAGCAAGTGCAGCTTTTGGCAGAGAGAGATGGGTTTTCTTGGTCACATTGTTTCTGCAGAGGGAGTGTCTGTGGATCCGGCTAAGATTGAGGCCATCAGAGATTGGCCTAGACCGAGTAGTGCTACTGAGATCAGGAGTTTTCTGGGTTTAGCAGGCTACTACAGGAGGTTCGTCAAGGGGTTTGCGAGTACACCAGTCTTGGCATTACCCGATCTGGGGAAGCCATATGTAGTGTACATAGATGCTTCAGGTGTTGGACTTGGTTGTGTTTTGATGCAGGAGGGCGGAGTGATTGCCTATGCTTCGAGGCAGTTGCAGGGCAGTGAGCGCAACCGTCCTACACATGATCTTGAGTTAGGAGCAGTGGTTTTCGCACTCAAGATTTGGAGGTCTTATTTGTATGGTGGTAGAGTGCAGATCTTTACAGATCACAAGAGTCTACAGCATATCTTTACTCAGCCTTTGCTGAATGCGAGGCAGACGCGTTGGGTGGAGTTTCTGGCAGACTATGACCTGGATATTGTTTATCATCCGGGCAAGGCCAATTTGGTGGCAGATGCTTTGAGTCGACGGAGTGTTGATTCAGATAGGGAGCGTGGTGTTGAGGCTTTGGTCAGCGAGATCAGTACATTGCGTCTTTGTGCTATTTCGGAGGAGCCTTTGGGTTTAAAGGCAGCTGATCAGGCAGATTTACTCAGTAGGATCAGAGTGGCTCAGCAGAGTGATCAGGGTTTGATTGATGCTTCGCAGGCGTCTGGTTCTGAGTATCAGGTCTCTTCGAATGGGACTATCTTGGTTCGTGGGCGAGTTTGTGTGCCCAAGGATGTGGAGTTGAGGCAGGAGGTTTTGAGAGAGGCTCATTCGAGCAAGTTTCCGATTCATCCGGGTGCGACCAAGATGTACCGTGACCTCAAACGGTATTATCATTGGGTTGGGATGAAGAGAGATGTGGCAGATTGGGTTGCGAGGTGCAACACTTGTTCTTTGGTCAAGGCAGAGCATCAGGTGCCTAGTGGTCTTTTGCAGAGTTTACCCATTCCAGAGTGGAAGCGGGATACGATCACTATGGATTTTGTTGTGGAATTGCCTATCTCACGGACTTTCGATGCTATTTGGGTCATTGTGGATCGCTTGACCAAATCAGCACATTTCTTGGCCATCAAGAAGACAGATGGAGCGGCTGTCTTGGCTAGGAAGTTTGTGCGAGAGATTGTGAGGCTGCATGGAGTGCCAGCCAGTATTGTGTCGGATAGAGATCCGAGGTTTGCTTTAGAGTTTTGGAGGGCATTTCAGACTGAGATGGGCACTAAGGTGCATATGAGTACAGCGTATCATCCGCAGACTGATGGGCAGTCAGAGAGGACTATTCAGACTTTGGAGGATCTGTTGAGGATGTGTGTACTGGATTGGGGTGGTCATTGGGCTGATCATCTGTGTTTGGCAGAGTTTGCCTACAACAACAGTTTTCAGTCTAGTATTGGCATGGCTCCATTTGAGGCTTTGTATGGGAGGCCATGTAGGACACCGTTATGCTGGACCCAAGTGGGGGAGCGCAGCATGTTTGGAGCTACTTTTGTTCAGGAGACGACGGAGAAGATCCGCGTCTTGAGGTTGAACATGAAGGAGGCTCAGCATAGACAGAGGAGTTATGCAGATAGGCGGCGACGTGAGCTTGAGTTTCAGGTGGGAGATAGAGTTTATCTCAAGATGGCTATGTTGAGGGGCCCTAACAGGTCCATAGCAGAGAACAAGCTCAGTCCGCGTTTTATGGGTCTGTTTCCAGTGGTGGAGCGAGTTAGGCCAATGGCTTATCGGTTGGAGTTGCCACCGATTATGAGCGCCTTGCATAAGGTGTTTCATGTGTCTATGTTGAGGAGGTGTTTGCATCCTTCAGAGGAGTTAGTGGCAGAGATTCCAGAGGATCTTCAGCCAGATATGACAGTTCCGGCAGTTCCTGTGAGGATTCTTGAGAGGAGAGTCAAGGTTCTGCGGAACAAGAGGGTGCCATTGGTGAGAGTCTTGTGGGACTGTAGTGGCACAGAGGAGCAGACTTGGGAGCCAGAGGCAAAGATGAAGCTGAAGTTCGGAAAGTGGTTCGACAAGCAGGCTGTGGAGTGAGCTTCTTCATCTTTGTGGTTCTAGTCTTGTTTTTGGTTTTGTTGTTGTTGGTTTTGGATTTATGTATCTTCGTTTTCGTTGTACGATATACATTTTTGGAGTTATATGAGATGGAGTTTTGCCTCATATTTTGGTTTCGCGTTTTGGATGTTACAAGTTTCTTTGGCCGGTGGGGTCATTGAAAGTTTTTAGTCATATGTTGGTACGCGTTTCAGTGTTATTACTCGTTTTATCTAGAGGCAGTGGGCCATTAGAGTAGACGGTGGGTCTACTTTTGTTGGGACGGTGGGTGCCCGGCAGACTTATTTTGGGGTCGCTACCTCGGTATGAGTTGTTTTCGTGACGGTGGGTCACGGGTTGGATACTGTGGCGGTGGGCCGCAGTATAGATATTGTGGCGGTGGGCCGCAATATAGATGTTGTGACGGTGGGTTGCAGCATAGATATCGTGACGGTGGGTTACGGTATTGAGAGTAATAATATCTTGAAACATGCGTACAACATAGGACTGAAAATGTGAGTTTTTGAGGTCTTGGAGAGACGTTTGTGTTGGGATTCGAGGACGAATCCAGTTTAGTGGGGGAGAATTGTAACATCCGCGAACTAGAAAGTTGTGCTAAAGTTGGTATCGGACGACATTAGGGATTCGGGAGTCGATTACATACGCTCTTTGAGGTGCGGATCCAGGATTGACTGTACATGTTCTTGTTTGATTGTTGTACAGTTGGTTTAAGGTTCATTTATCTCGAAGAAAATGTGTGAAAAGCTTCGGAATGCTTAGTGTCGATCGACACCAAAGGGTGTGTCGATCGACACCGGTTATCAGGTTCGATTCCGGTTTAAGTCGATTGCGCGTTCGATTGTGGTTTGAGTTGGTTTGGTCGATGGGTGTCGACCGACACCAAGGAAGGGTGTCGATCGACACCGGTTATTGCGAATTCGACCGGTTTGATTCAAGTCGGCTGGTTTTGTCTGGTTAAGGGCTTGGAAGCCCTAAGTCGCGATAACAAGCCCTTTGGCCGCGCAGAAAGTGACTTTTTCGAGGCAGAGAGTTTGCAGAGAGGAAAAGGTGATTTCTTGAGTGATTTTGGAGTTTGGAGGCTTGTTCTGTTGCTATTCTTCGTTGTTTCATCTCATTTCCTTCCTTCCAATCCGTTTCAAGGTGAGTGCGTGACTGTAGGTCCGTTAACCATTGGAGTTTGATTGATTTCGAGTTTGTTGTTGAGTTTTTCGAGTTGTTCTTGAGTATGGTTGAGTTATATTGTTGTTTGATCGATGTGGGGGTTGAATCCCACGATTTTTGTGTGTTATGCGATTTTCGTAGCTTCTGGTGTCTGGGCGTCGAGCTGGTGTCGACCGACACTCGATGGGTGTCGATCGACACTCAGAAGGCTGGTGTCGATCGACACCATAGAGGTGTCGGTCGACACCAACCTGGGTGTCAGGAAACGTGGGTGTTTCCTGACAGGGAGTTGTTGATATATCCATATTTTACATGTTTTTACCTTGGTTTTCTTTATATTTTCTTACCTAATAATGATGATTTTGTATCCAAGAGGTAGTTTTCTTGTATATTGTGGTTTTGGGAAGCAAACAGGTCAAAATGGCAAAAAGAAGGCAAAAGAGCTTCAATGATCCATGCAAGTTCCCAAGTCAAGAGCTTCAACAAAACTCAAGTTGGCCGGTTTTCCGCATTCGGACAGAATCGAAGCATCCGAAAGATGACCGCGGAAAAGGGTCTTTCCTACGTCCAAATCATGAGATCTTCATATGGAAAGATAGATAAATGAGTCATGCGTCGCGACGAAGTGGAATTGGGATATTTGGAGCAGAAATGCGGCCTATGATATATTTCTCCCAAGACATGTCCGTCTGGCGAGTAAGTGAAGCCCATGGAGCTTGGATGAGCAAAATGGACTGGGATCACTTCGGGCCAAGCCTAAACCTCATCATGACTCAAGCCCACATCTCTACACGCGAAAAGAAGCTGGCAGCCGCGCCTCACTCAAGACTTGGAGAGCAAGTTCACGCGGGGAGAAGAAATGGAAAGTTTCCTCTTCTCCTTTGCGCATTAACTCAGCCGACCTATCCTCCCCTCAACTATATATACTTGCTTTTAGCCTCTTGTATGAGAATCACGAATCAATAGACACAACTCTCTTCTTCTTTCAGTCAATAAACCGGAGCCACTTAGGTGGTCACCTTGTTCTTTCTTTTCTTTTGCATTTTGTACATACTCGCATGTTTTAGCTTCTACTCTAGGGTTTTAGAGGTTTCTCTCTAGGGGAGAGCGGCGACTTGATCTCTATCACTCCGCCTCCTTCCCCTGGAACTATGAGATCCTCTCTACTCCCTTAGACTCGTTATTGAATCATGGATCTTTCAAATAAGACATGACATGATAAGCCATCAAGAATCGGTTGTTAAAGAAAGGGAAACCTTATGGTTCACCATCTTTATTCATACCTAAAGCTTGTTGCTAGAGTAGCTAACTAGCGACTTGATCCAAGGTTGATATACTCTCCAAAAGCTTGTTATATCTCCGGTCCTAATATTTGATGGGCAATTCGTCTTAGGCTATGAAAGTAGACCTAAGGAGTTTTGTGAACAATCACTACCCGATTTTATTGCATGTTTCACTCTTCAATGACCATGTGAAAGCTGAGTCCATTGGTTTAAGAGACATAGGTGGTCGGAGCCACGAAAGTGGGATGACCACATCTTAGTGTTTTGAGTTCATAGAAATCGGATTTAACAAACTTTTCAATTGATTTGGCTTATGTCTTTTGCGGATTATCCTTTGCTCAATAATGATGTTTGTAAAGTTTGCATTTGTTATTTGATTTTCCCTTATAAAAAAAAAAACACAAAACCCCTTGCATATTATTGATCTAGCTTAACCAAATCTTTACAAATGTGTAGTGTGTAATTCGCATTATCTTGTGGATCGACCCCTAAGTACTACAACAACATGTTGTGCACTTGCAACCATGTTTAGCTTAGGGTTTTTATTACTTGCATATATACCACACCCATGTCTGCACACATCAAGTTTTTGGCGCCGTTGTCGGGGAATGCATTGCACTTACACGTTTATGAGATTAAAAGTTAAGACTAGATCTTTTGTTTCATGTTTACTAACTTTTGCAATTTTGTTTCACTTATGTTCCTTAGGTACTTTAAGGATGAGCCATCACTCAAGCATGAGTAACCACTTTGAAAGAAGAAAACCGCTTCCCCATGAAGTCCAAAGGCGGCCACATGATTCAAATCCGGCCGGAGACTTCATCCCAATGCCAATCCCACCAAATTTCCACCATCCGCTTTTTGCCGAGACTAGCCGAGAAGAACATCATCACTATCATCAAAACCGATCACCGGTTTATCAAGGCCGACCTCACCAGCCACCTCATCATCATCACCGTCCACGCCCCAACCTTACCACATACCAAGAGCATGCGCTTAATAGGCGGAGAGATGACAATCTCAAAGCCATGATAGAAGACTTCATGGAAATCCAAAGAAAATCTAGCCAAAGTCTTGAGACAAGGTTAGAGTTTCTAAAGCATGACCTTGATAGAAAGTTCAGAAACCTCTCTGACCAAGTGGAGAGAGTCGAATCAAAGTGTTTTGAAGTGGAAGGAGAGATAAAGGAACAAGCCGCAACCCTCGGAGGCAACACCAAGGCAATCCGAGACTTGAACCTCAACTCAAAGGAGATGGATAACCACCTGGATGAGAAGATTGCCGGCCTAGAAGATAACCTCAATGGTACAACCCTAAGCCTCAACTCAATCTCACTTGTGGCTCACCAAGCCAAGAAGAGAGCATCGGAGGTTAACCAAAGAGAGAATGAGCTTTACTCGACCATGGTGATGTTGGTGGAAGGGCAAGAACAATTCAAGGAATCAATCAATGACTTGAAGCGTCTTGTGGAAGAGAGATACAAAGAGCTACATGAGAAGACCACGCTATGGCAAGATACAACCGGAGGAGCCTCCAAAGGAGTCAAAGACCTCACCGAACGCTTGGAGGATATGGAAGAAAGAGACCGAGCTTCAAAAGGCAAAAAAGCGGCCAAACCAAAGCCTAACAATGCTTCGGTTGCTTTTGGCACCAAAGAGACCGATCCAAGAGTAGTTTGGGATGAGGATGAAAGGAGACAAGGAAAGCGCACAGCAAGGATAAGAGGAAGAAAGTTGCCGGAAGGAACACCACTTTCTCCAAGATCTTCACTACCACCCGTCCCTAAGGAGAAAAGGAAAGCAAGCTCATCAATGGATTACACCATTGATGACTTCAATTTTATGGCGAAAAGGTTCCCTAGCAATATGCCCTTTGATGTCGCTTGCAACAAGAGCCCTTACCTTCAAGACTTTGTATGGACTCACGATTGGAGCTTAGCCGAGTTGGAGAAGATGTATAATGAAGCAAGGGAGGAAATGCCTGCGCCAAGGACACTACACAAGCTTCATGACCCAGGTTACTTCCTTATACATTGCTCTATCAACGGCAAATTCTTTGATGATGCATTATGTGATTCCGGTTCAAGCGTGAACCTCATGCCGGCTGTGATAGCAAAAAGTTTGGGATTGATCGAGACCATGGAGCGGACCAACATGGGCATAAAGCTTGCCAACAACTCTTCATTCAAACCACTTGGCAAGGTAAGAGATGTTCAACTTTCCTTTGAAGATTGCATCATCCCGGCCGATTTCTATGTTGTCACTATAGAGGATCCGGATGACCAAGCCCTTCTACTTGGGAGGTCCTTCTTAGCAACAGCCGGAGCAATCATGGATTGGCCAAACAGGAGAATCTCACTAGCCAATGTTGACAAGGACACCTATTATGTTGCCGCACCTCCCGGTTTCTCATCCAAAAGATTTCGGTACACAAGTGGAGGAGAAGGCACACAACAAGGTTACTTGATCAAAGAAGTGTTACAAGACAAGATGCACTTGGAGCCATCCAGTACTAGGAGCTTTCTACAGCCTCCACACTTGCCTAACACCTAAGGAACACAAGGAGTCGAGCTATAAAGACTTTAAACTAGCGCTTATGGGAGGCAACCCATATTTTTTCTTTTCTCTTTAACTTTTATTTTGATTTTATTATTAACTTGAATTTTTTGGGAATTTTATAAAATCCACAAAAAAAAAAAAAAAAAAAACATGTTTTATGATTAAGTGCCAAAGAAGACCATCAAAGGAGTTTTGCATGCGCCGGCCAATTCCCACCCAATCATCCCGCCCTTGTTCCGGAGCACCAACATAGCGGTCACCACCTTGGGATGCTAAAGGAGGATTACGGAGACAAATCGGTCGAAGAAAATCACCAAAAGGTCGGGTCAAATGGAAGATATCAAGACCGGTAGCATCTTCCCGGCCAAACGGGTAACACGGAGGACACAATCGACCCATCTCACAAACGGCTCAACCAACGTCCACCAAACCTCACAGGCAACCAGACAACACCATGTTGGTCGGCAAATCCAAAAGATAGGACGGAGAAATGTTGACGGAATCGGAGATATGACGAGATGCCTCATCCGGTCGTTCGCGGGCAACCGACGGCCGACAAAAACCAAAATCACGGCATGGAGATACCACCACCTGGAGATGGATTCTTGGAACTTCAACATCACTATTCCAGAAGAAAATCAAGGGACGGACAAGCCAAATTCAAGCATGGTCAAAAATCTCTTCCCGGAGCCGATTTGGCCACGTTGTGAAGGAAGTCTTCAACCGCTGGTCCATTCGCCCTCAAACCTCTCCAGTGTTCGCATAATATAAGGTTGGTCGACGGATTTTCAAGCTCGGTCGGAGAATTCATCATCGTTTGGGCTGTGGTCTATTGCACCCTCTTCGGATCGTCCGGATGGCCACCACATGATGAATCTCCCAAACCGCTCGTTTGTTTGACCTCAAACTTCACCACGGCTCCTAAAATATATGATTGGTCGATAGAATTTCAAGATCGGTCAGAGAATTGTTCACGGTTCACACTGCGGTCACTCACATCACCTTCCGGTCGGCCGAAAGATCCACCGATGACGAATTCTCACCACCACTCGTTCGTTTGACCTCGTACTTCACCAGCGGCTCTAAAAATCATATTGGACGGTAAATTTTCAATCCCGTTCATAAAATTCTTAACGGTTTGTCATGTGGTTCACAGCCATCGTTTTTGGCCGACACACGGGCCTTACACGACCAAACTGCACACCGGACGGAATCACACCTTCAGATTGAAAACTCACCGACCAAATACATCTAAGGAATGATTTGATGCTGTCATATCACACTTGGAGTCGCTCAACAAAGCAAAACCGCTCTTCATGACCTATGGTCACTCTTTGGTACCACAATCCGAAACACTTTCCCAACAAATTCAATTTTCTTTTTAACCCCTCTTAATTGGATTTGCTTCCACCGGGATGGTGCAAGTTAAGTCTGGGGGGATTACTAACACGTTTGTTCTTTTTGACTTTTCTTTTCATTTTGCCCTTTTTCTTTGAGTCGTTTTATTGAGTCAAAATTTTGTCCGAGAATTATGACCTTTTCTTTGAAACTAACCATGTTACACTAATGTTTAAGTGACCATTGAAACAGTATTTGGCAACACACTCACTCAATGTACACTTTGAGCGGATCGGTTTACCAAAAATGGCCACATGAACTTAACTCTCTCAGCTAGGGGCTTGGTTTTACAAAGGGGACGACTCCTCATCCTCACCGAATAGTGAAAGTCTATGTGAGTTCGGTTTCCCCTCTATCTCCCCTCCAATTTTAAGAAAAAGCATCAAGGCCCAAGTAACCTGGGATTAGGTGGCAACCACCATCAATACTCGCGTATATGGAAGACCTTTTGATCCAAGTAACCGGGGATTAGGTGGCTACAACCATCAATACTCGCGTCTATGGACGATCCATCAAAAACCTCCACAAAGAGGAGAAGAAGTCGAATAAAAAAAATACCTTGCTACCCTAAAAAAGGGATCAATCGACTTAAGGAGTGAGAAGAGGGAGAGGTGAAACAAGGGCCGAGACAAGTGTTTAAACACAAGAGGATGAGAAAGAGATCATAAACCCTTTGATCGATATCCCCTAGTTGAGACCGCACCTTTGAAAACTAAAGGGGTCAAAGGAGGTGAGCCTGGATGGTCATATGAAGTGTGGGTTACTTTGGGACGACCGCTAAACTCAATGTAAGTACTTATGTTCCTCATCATAAAGCCAAAACCGTTTTTCATGTGGATTACTAAAACACAAGCTAACACGGATTTTCAAAATTCATTGAGAGTTCTCATGTTTTCAAACCTCTTTTCCTTTCTTAGTTTGCTTGAGGACAAGCAAAAGGCTAAGTCTGGGGGAGTTGATATATCCATATTTTACATGTTTTTACCTTGGTTTTCTTTATATTTTCTTACCTAATAATGATGATTTTGTATCCAAGAGGTAGTTTTCTTGTATATTGTGGTTTTGGGAAGCAAACAGGTCAAAATGGCAAAAAGAAGGCAAAAGAGCTTCAAACAATGATCCATGCAAGTTCCCAAGTCAAGAGCTTCAACAAAACTCAAGTTGGCCGGTTTTCCGCATTCGGACAGAATCGAAGCATCCGAAAGATGACCGCGGAAAAGGGTCTTTCCTACGTCCAAATCATGAGATCTTCATATGGAAAGATAGATAAATGAGTCATGCGTCGCGACGAAGTGGAATTGGGATATTTGGAGCAGAAATGCGGCCTAGGATATATTTCTCCCAAGACATGTCCGTCTGGCGAGTAAGTGAAGCCCATGGAGCTTGGATGAGCAAAATGGACTGGGATCACTTCGGGCCAAGCCTAAACCTCATCATGACTCAAGCCCACATCTCTACACGCGAAAAGAAGCTGGCAGCCGCGCCTCACTCAAGACTTGGAGAGCAAGTTCACGCGGGGAGAAGAAATGGAAAGTTTCCTCTTCTCCTTTGCGCATTAACTCAGCCGACCTAGCCTCCCCTCAACTATATATACTTGCTTTTAGCCTCTTGTATGAGAATCACGAATCAATAGACACAACTCTCTTCTTCTTTCAGTCAATAAACCGGAGCCACTTAGGTGGTCTCCTTGTTCTTTCTTTTCTTTTGCATTTTGTACAGACTCGCATGTTTTAGCTTCTAGTCTAGGGTTTTAGAGGTTTCTCTCTAGGGGAGAGCGGCGACTTGATCTCTATCACTCCGCCTCCTTCCCCTGGAACTATGAGATCCTCTCTACTCCCTTAGACTCGTTATTGAATCATGGATCTTTCAAATAAGACATGACATGATAAGCCATCAAGAATCGGTTGTTAAAGAAAGGGAAACCTTATGGTTCACCATCTTTATTCATACCTAAAGCTTGTTGCTAGAGTAGCTAACTAGCGACTTGATCCAAGGTTGATATACTCTCCAAAAGCTTGTTATATCTCCGGTCCTAATATTTGATGGGCAATTCGTCTTAGGCTATGAAAGTAGACCTAAGGAGTTTTGTGAACAATCACTACCCGATTTTATTGCATGTTTCACTCTTCAATGACCATGTGAAAGCTGAGTCCATTGGTTTAAGAGACATAGGTGGTCGGAGCCACGAAAGTGGGATGACCACATCTTAGTGTTTTGAGTTCATAGAAATCGGATTTAACAAACTTTTCAATTGATTTGGCTTATGTCTTTTGCGGATTATCCTTTGCTCAATAATGATGTTTGTAAAGTTTGCATTTGTTATTTGATTTTCCCTTATAAAACAAAAAACACAAAACCCCTTGCATATTATTGATCTAGCTTAACCAAATCTTTACAAATGTGTAGTGTGTAATTCGCATTCTCTTGTGGATCGACCCCTAAGTACTACAACAACATGTTGTGCACTTGCAACCATGTTTAGTTTAGGGTTTTTATTACTTGCATATATACCACACCCATGTCTGGCACACATCAGTTGTTATTGTTGAGCATTGTTATTGTTGTTGATTATTGTTGATGTATTGTCTAGTGTTTGACGTACTTGGCCTTTTGGCAGGATGATACACTCACTAAGTATTTATGATAATACTTACGCATCTCTATTTCAATGTGATGCAGGTAACAGCAATGTTCTTCCGCGGAAAGAGACCGAGAGAAGAGGATGATGAGATTAGAAATTTGATATTGGCTCTCTTGTTGTGGTTGACCAGGAATTCATCGTTTTAGGGTGTTAGTCTTATTTTAATAATGTAGCAAACCTGGTGTTTAGGTTGCTTATTCTTTATTGGTTTTATTGGTTATTTGTTGAACGGTTATTATGATTTAATATTATTGATTTCTTTCGAGAATTTCCGCATTGATAATTATTATAATCATTTATAAAAAAAAAAAAGGAGCTTGGTTGTTTCAATTGTTAACTCCTTACAGTATTTAAAACGTGCGGTCTTTACCAAGGGAGTATTGATCACAAAGCATTGACTCTTACCCATTCAAGTGTTTGTCAAGACAGTCATTTTTAGCACATCCAGTTCCATTCCTCTCTCTTTCTCTCTTTTCTTTTGAAAGATCGATCTTTCTCTACTTTTCTAGGGTATCATTTTATTTTTTCTATCGATCCTTCTTCCCTTTGAAAATTTTCTTTTCTAGGATAGGCTTTTGTTTTTCCTTGTTTAAGTAGGTCTCCATAAGACAAGAAGGTGCAGAAGTATGCATTCCTCTTGCTTACACGTTTTCCTTGTGCTTAAAAGATTTTGATTTTCATTTTGCAGATAAGAGAGAGGTGGACTGTATCTTTGGTGGACATCTCTCAACTAAACCTGAATGAGGAATCGGCTCATATGTATCTCAAGCCCCATGACAAGAAAAATTAAAAGTTCAATTAGGTGGTGGAGTACGTTAACTTTAGATTGTCTGGGTACCTTAGAAATCTTGCCAAATCAGTAGGTCGATTCACCCTCAGTGGTTTTGTTGGGCATTGTTCGGTGTCAGTGTTCGCCTTCATGATCACAAGAGCTTTGGCATGCTAAGGTAAGCTCCTAGGATAGATCATAGTTTCCTAACTTATTTTGACTCAATAAAACAGAAGTTTTGAAAAAGGTTGAAAGGAGAAATAGATATACGATAAAGACAAGACATGAACAAACGCATTAGTACCGACAATCCCCCCAGACTTAACTTGCACCGTCCCACTGAAAGCAAATCTGAGTAAGGGAGGTAAAAGATAGAGATAATAAGGCGTTTTGTGAATGAGAGGAAAGATGTAACCTGATTTGGTTAGAAACCAAAGAATGATGGGATGGATGATATGTTCAGCTGCTTGGTTGCTCGTCAGTGTGAATGTGATCCCGACTTAGATGGTCAAGAGCTGTGGTACACCAGCAAAGAGCCGTGAAGGGCCGCCTAAGTGTAGGTGAAGTAGGATCATCATGTGGTAGAGCAGCAAGTGGGCGTGGTAGGTGGTGTAGTTAAGGTGATATAAGAGGAATATGTGGCGGGATGCATGTGGGATGGAATGCAAGTGTGGTGGAATGAATATGGGATGGATGCAAGTGTTGTGGAATGGTATGCAGGTGAGGTGGGATGGTATGCAGGTGGGGTGGGGTGGTATGCAAGTGAGGTGGGATGTATGCAGGTGAGGTGGAATGATGTGGGATGGGCGGGTAGGCTCGAGAGGACACGATCGATCGGGGGAGTACACCGGTCGATGGTCGGGGTCGGCCACGGCAAGTGCTACATTCTTCTTCCTTGAGGTTCCTTTCTCTTTCTTTCAGATTTTTCATGTTGGATTCTCAAATATCTGTATCCAAAACTTCAAAACAAAACTATTAAATGAAAACAATAGATTAAAAAGGGATAGAAGAGACCTTATGGTTGCCTCCCATACAACGCTTGTTTATGGTCTTCAGCTTGACCGTTTTTCTCTTCTAAGAAGAAGTGGAAGGACATGGCCTGAGACAAAGTCTTTTTGAACTTGTCCCATCACGTCCTTGGGGATGATCAGGTGGTTCTCTTAGGCGTCCATGAGGAGATATGAACCGTGAATGCTTGGTGGATGTGAAAAGGGGAACTGCATCATAAAAGACAGATTTGTCGACATTGGCAAGTGAAATGCGGCGGTTTGGCCAGTCCATGATGGCTCCAGCTGTGGCCAAGAATGATCTTCCAAGTATGATGGGCATGTCACTTCCTCCTTTGATGTTCATTATATGAAAATCCACCGATATCTTTTTGTCTCCAATTTCGAGCAATACATCATAAACAACACCTCTAGGTTGTGCAATGGTGAGGTCAGCAAGTCCAATGCTTATTTGGGAAGGTTGTAGGCGTGTGATCCCAAGAAGTTTTGCAGTGGAGGTTGGCATAAGGTTGATGTATGAACCGGAATCACAAATGTATCCATCGAAGTACCTCCCATTGATGGTGTAAGGTATAGTAAATTGTCCCGGGTCTTCTATCTTGTAGAGGGTTCTGAATGAAGGTTTCTTCTTAGCTTTCTCATAGAGCTCTTGGATCTCTTCTGGGGTCTCTTTGCAGTTGTGGAAAAAGTTGGTAAGTGGGTGGTTCTTCCAAGCATCATGAAAAGTCATGCTTGATGGTGTAAGGTATAGTAAATTGTCCCGGGTCTTCTATCTTGTAGAGGGTTCTGAATGAAGGTTGCTTCTTAGCTTTCTCATAGAGCTCTTGGATCTCTTCTGGGATCTCTTTGCAGTTGTGGAAAAGTTGGTAAGTGGGTGGTTCTTCCAAGCATGATGAAAAGTCATGCTTGCCGGTAGTGTTTGGACAAAGCGGTTGAATTCAGCTAGCTTCTCTTTGGAGATGGGGTTGCTGTACCACTTGGGAGGAGATGTAGGAGGCGGGGATGGTGGTAGGGTTGCTGCATAAGATGACATAGAGAGCCGGGCGCGCCTAAAGAGTTGCTTTATCTCATCCTTGGTTTCTTTGCTACTAAAGAAAAACTTAACCAAATCATGGTTGTTCCAAGCTTCTTCAAAAGGGACATAGAATGGTATGAATTTCACCTTCTTGTTAAACTCCTTGAGCTTCTCTGGGCTTATCTTAGTAGGGTCTATGGGATCATATTGGAATGAATCCGTATATACCTCTATTTTACATGCTTTTTATATGGTTTTACAATGCTTTTCATAAGGATTTTAATGGCTTTTTGATCTAAAAAGGTAGTTTTTATAGATTTATAGTACTTAGAGTCTAAACAGGTCAAAATATGCATTTTGGAGCAAAACAAAGGATTTGGACCTCAAGACCGCTCCATGCACCCGCATCAACTTTAGAAGTGCCTTAAAAACATTCTACTCAATGGACTTCATCAAATCCACTTCGACGCGATGCCTACATGAGTTAGCTTTGCAATACAACTGGAATCACTCAGTTTGGCCGAGTAGAATTGGAGATATGACAATTATAGTGAAGATATATACGAAAGAGCTTCATCGGACTGCATCAGTACATCAAACGGGAAGCAACAGCATGGACCCTTAAACTCAACGGATTTCAATTAAACTCGGCACCAACAGATGAGTTAGTGTTCCAATTCAGTTGGAATTATGCAATTTGGATGAGCAGTTTAGAAGAAATCACGTTTTAACTGAAGACTGGTCCATACAGCCGAAAACCGGACAACATCAGCCATCCGCGTCCGCTCGACCGAGCCCGGTCGGACAGGAGCTTTAAGGCCCTTGTCCAACCCGACCATCCTTCACATCATCAATCCATCCGGTCGACCGCGCCCGGTTGAACAGGAGCTTTAAGGCCCGCGATCGACCCGATCCCCGCGAACAAAGAAGCCCAATTATGCAGTTTCGACCATTCTTAACCTATTTCGCCTAAACCGACTTTTGAAGACCTAGGGCACTATAAATACTTCTTTTTAGCCTCTTTAGAGAGAGAGAGCCACCATAGTTTTAGAGAGTTTTACATTGATTTCGTTTTAGAGCTTCATGGGAGAAGATCTCGCCTTTGTAACACAATAGAGAAGATTTTTGAACCCTTTTTACTTCTTATCAAGTTTTATTATGAATTATTCTTTATCTCTTTGCTTGATCTCTGTTACTATGTTTGAGTAATCTCCTTGTTGGGTTTAAGAGTTTTCAAAGGGTTTTCATGGATTGATTGTTAGGTTGCTAGATTAGGGTTTATTCATTAGAGTTCTTCATCTAAGTTTGTGCTTATTGCCTAATGCTTGATTGACCGTCTAAGCTACTGCTCTTAGGTAGATTTACTCTCTGACCGACTGTTAAATCTCTTGAATCAACTTAGATGAGCAAGGCATAATATCCTACGGAAGTAGAATTACAAAGCCTTGTGAACTAAACCTACGGAAGTAGAGTTACAGAATTTGGACTTTTTATACATGTTTAACCTCTTGATTACCTGCGGGAGTTGTGTGATTTAGGTTGTATAAACATAGTAATTGGCACTGCAGGAGTAGGTCGATTATACTTATGATATGACTATGGATGAGGTTATGGACAAGGGACAAGAACCAGAGCTTGGAACAAAGGATGGAAAGCTTGTAGCCGAGGATCAGCTTGTAGCCGAGGAAGTTTTGACCGGACTTACGGGTCCAGTGACTCGATCAAAGGCTAAGTCACTCAACCAAGCCTTTGGATTGATACTTAAGCACTTGGGCGAGGATAAAACAAAGGTTACTCCAACCACTATGGTTTTGGTAACAGCCCAAGAAGGTTGGTAATGGGATTAAGTGTTGCTTGGGCACTCTTTTTCCCTACTAAGGTTTTGTCCCAATGGGTTTTCCTTAGTAGGTTTTTAATGAGGCTTGAGTTAACACTTCCCCCTTTCATCCCATTGCCAATCCGACCCAGCCCACTTCAAGATTATTATGCGAGAGTTTTGGGTCATGTTATTTCGGTTTATTTCTTTTGAATTTCAAACTTGTTTTGGTTTAATGATGTTGTAGTTTACGAGCTAGCTTGGAGTTTGTTCCAAGGCTAGTCTCTTCGCTTTCTTTCCCTTTCCTTCTCTTTAAATCTCGTTTGTATTCTCTTGCTGAAACCATCTTTCTTTTTATCAAAAACCTTTTAAGTAAAGATCATCTCGTTGGTGTGTTATATCCATCGAAATCCTTGTTCTTCTTTTGGTGTGTAATATCCTTGAGAAGTATAAGCCGGAGTTTAGAGATTCTTCCGCAAGTCTCTGATTTATCCATTCAACCATTTCAATCCGTCCATCATCACGGTTTCTCACCGAAACCAATCTATCCTTTACTCAACCTCAAAGAGTGCCGATCTTAGGAGAATCTCATCAAGTGGTATCAGAGCACGCTCTGAAGTTGAGTACTCTATCCATTTATCTTTTTCATTCACCGATCTTATCATTTTTATCATTGACTGTTCATCTACCATTTTGTTCATCCCCGAACTCATTCCTTGTTGTTCATCGTTTCATTTCATCATCATAGATCCATCTATCCTTGTCCGTTGTTTCTTTGTTATTACTAGTTTAATCATTGAATCAACTCATCAACTGAATAATCATCATATTGATCACGGTTTTAAGCAACTCGTTCATTTGACCGTTCATCTTCTGATCCCTCATAGTAATCATAGTTTGAAAACCATTGAATCGTATCATTTGTATATTTATAAAAGTGGTTTACCTTTGGAACTAGTTACTGGTGAGTTTGTGATCTTTGTTTCAGGATGTCCGAGGAGTCTTCATCCGGGAACACAGCCAACAACAAGATTTTGATCGATGCCATCACCAAACAAATGGAGGCAATGATGGAAGAGAAACTTAAACCCATCCGCGACCAACTAAAAGGGAAAGAGAAGGTGCCGGATGAACAAGTGATCATATCAGAAGGAGAGCACTCTCACAAACCTAAGGAACAAAACAAGAATCATGTTGACCAGAACGCTCAAAACTACTACAGCAGTCGCGGCTACTCATCTCACCGAAGCAATAGACGGCCGAGACGTGCGAGGGAAGAAAGAGACCTCATGGTCGAGAATCTCGGTGGCTATAAGATGAAAATTCCACCATTCCATGGAAGGAATGATCCTGATGCTTACTTGGATTGGGAGAAAAAGATGGAGTTGATTTTTAATTGTCAAAACTATGCCGAGATCAACCGGGTCAAGGTTGCCGCCACGGAATTCTACGACTACGCTCTCAGCTGGTGGGATCAGATTGTTACATCAAGGCAGAGGAGTGGAGAGTATCCATAGAAACTTGGGCAGCTTTGAAGCTTCTCATGAGGAGAAGGTTTGTTCCGAGCCATTATCACCGAGAGCTCCATTCAAAGCTCCGCAAGCTTACCCAAGGGACACGGTCAGTTGAAGACTACTACCAGGAGATGGAAACGTTGATGTTAAGGGCCAATATTCAAGAGGACAAAGAGGCCACAATGTCAAGGTTTTTGGGTGGTTTGAACCGGGAAGTACAAGACCGTGTAGAAATGCAACAATATGAGCAACTTGAGGAAATGTTGCACAAGGCTATTCTGGTGGAACAACAAGTTAAGAGGAGGGTTCCCTCACGGACTAATTATGATTCCAACCGATCAGGCTATCCCAGAGATAGTAAATCGGCTCTAGCCCCTAAAGTTGAGTCCAAACCCGCCACGGCCATTCAAGATAAGTACAAATCCGAAGGCTCCACTTCTACAAGATCTCGCGATGTTAAATGTTTTAAGTGTCAAGGACGAGGTCATTATCCTAGTGAGTGCACTAACAGAAGGGTTATGATCATTAGAGAAGATGGCGAGTATGAGTCTGAGGAAGAGCCCTTACAAGAAACAGTTTTATCATCCGTGGAATATGAAGCTAAACCGGTCAGTGGGAAACTTTTAGTGGCAAGAAAGATTATGAGGACTCCCGGCCAGAATGAAGAACATGATGAAATCTCATCCCCTGATGAGTATGAAGAGAAACCCGGAGGTCTTTATGTGGCTAGAAGGACTTTGAGTTTACAAACCCGGGCCGAGGAAGAAGCGCAAAGAGAAAACCTCTTCCATTCGAGGTGTCTTGTCCAAGACAAGGTTTGTAGTGTGATCATTGACGGAGGAAGTTGCACTAATGTGGCAAGTGAAACCATGGTGAAGAAGCTCGGTCTTAAGCAACAAAAGCATCCCAAGCCTTATAAGCTTCAATGGTTAAACGATATTGGAGAAATGAGGGTTAAAAATCAAGTGGTGGTACCGATGTCTATTGGGAACTATAAGGATGAAGTTTTGTGTGATGTTTTACCTATGGATGCAGGTCATATCTTATTAGGCCGACCGTGGAAATCCGACAGAAGGGTCACTCATGATGGATTTACAAACCGCTACTCATTTATGTTCAAAGGGAAGAAGGTTACCCTTATCCCTTTAACGCCACAAGAAGTTTATGAGGACCAAGTTCAACTTTCTACTAAGGACACAAGGTCAGATAAACAACCTAATCTTTTGATCAAATCTAAACAGGTTAAGCAAGCTATGTTCTCTCAAAGACCTATTTTGTTATTTGTTTTTAAAGAAGCACTAACAAGTTTAGCTAACCTTGCACCGGTTGTGCCGAGTGAGATGTCCGATCTTTTGCAGGCTTTTAAGGATGTGTTTCCAGAGGACAATCCCATGGGATTACCCACTGTCCGTGGCATAGAACACCAGATAGACTTTGTACCTGGATCCACACTTCCTAACCGACCAGCATATCGCACCAACCCGGTGGAAACAAAAGAGTTACAACGTCAAGTTGATGAGCTTATGGAAAAGGGGCATATCAGGGAGAGTATGAGCCCTTGTGCCGTCCCTGTCCTACTTGTGCCTAAGAAAGATGGCAGCTGGCGTATGTGTGTTGATTGCCGGGCAATTAACAACATCACTGTAAAGTATCGCCACCCCATTCCTAGATTAGATGATATGCTTGATGAATTGCATGGTTCTAGCATCTTTTCTAAGATTGATTTAAAGAGTGGCTATCACCAGATTAGAATGAAAGAGGGAGATGAATGGAAGACTGCATTTAAAACTAAGCATGGTCTCTATGAATGGCTTGTTATGCCATTTGGTCTTACTAATGCACCTAGTACATTCATGCGCCTAATGAACCATGTCCTTAGAGCATTCATTGGTCATTTCGTTGTGGTTTATTTTGATGACATCCTGGTGTATAGCAAGAGTCTAGCTGAGCATATCGAACATCTTGAATCTGTCTTGCATGTGCTTAGAAAGGAAAAGCTTTATGCTAATTTCAAGAAGTGTACGTTTTGTACGGATAACCTTGTCTTTTTAGGTTTTGTTGTGAGTGCAGATGGAGTTAAGGTTGACGAGGAAAAGGTCAAGGCCATCAGAGACTGGCCAAGCCCAAAGAATGTTAGTGAGGTCCGAAGTTTTCATGGACTGGCCGGATTCTACCGACGGTTTGTCAAAGATTTCAGCACTTTGGCTGCCCCACTAACCGAAGTTATCA
Source organism: Erythrophleum ivorense (assembly GCA_026724425.1). Taxonomy (NCBI): domain Eukaryota; kingdom Viridiplantae; phylum Streptophyta; class Magnoliopsida; order Fabales; family Fabaceae; genus Erythrophleum; species Erythrophleum ivorense. The sequence continues at coordinate 6,044,805 of JAIUCV010000066.1, read as the reverse complement.
AAAAAGATGTGGGATTCAAATGGGAAGAGGCTCAGGAGAATGCTTTTCAAGCACTTAAGGATAAACTTACTAATGCTCCTGTTTTGATATTGCCTGACTTTCTTAAAACGTTTGAGATTGAATGTGATGCCTCAGGTTTAGGTATTGGCGCTGTGTTGATGCAAGACAAGAAACCGATTGCCTTTTTCAGTGAGAAACTTGGAGGAGCTACTCTTAATTACCCCACATATGACAAGGAGTTGTACGCCTTGGTCCGAGCTCTCCAAACATGGCAGCACTATCTTTGGCCGAAGGAGTTTGTTATCCACACCGATAACGAATCCCTCAAACATTTGAAAGGCCAACATAAGCTCAACAAACGACATGCCAGATGGGTTGAGTTCATTGAAACCTTTCCTTATGTCATAAAATATAAAAAAGGTAAGGATAATGTGGTTGCCGACGCATTATCCCGGAGGTATACTCTTATCACTACTCTTGATGCTAAGCTGCTGGGTTTTGAGCAAATCAAAGAGCTTTATGAAACTGATTTTGATTTTAAAGACATATACCAGTCTTGTGTTAAGTTTGCCTCTGGCCGTTACCATAGACAAGATGGATATCTCTTTTATGAAAATAGATTGTGTGTGCCTAATTGTTCTCTCCGAGATCTTTTTGTCAGGGAAGCACATGGAGGAGGTCTCATGGGACATTTTGGCGTGGCCAAAACACTTGAGGTGATGCGAGATCACTTTCACTGGCCACACATGGTCAGAGATGTTGAGAGAATATGCGCTAGATGTGCTACATGTAAACAGGCTAAGTCTAAGGTTCAGCCGAATGGTTTGTATACTCCTTTACCAATTCCTTCTCATCCGTGGACTGATATATCAATGGATTTTGTGCTTGGTTTGCCTAGGACTAGGACTGGAAAGGATTCAATCTTTGTGGTTGTTGATAGGTTCTCTAAAATGGCGCATTTCATAGCATGTCATAAAACTGATGATGCATCTCATATTGCCGACTTGTTCTTTAAGGAAATCATTCGTTTGCATGGCATACCTAAGACCATTGTTTCTGATAGAGATACCAAATTCCTTAGCTATTTTTGGAAGACTCTTTGGTCTAAGCTAGAAACGAAATTGTTATTCTCTACTACATGTCATCCGCAAACTGATGGTCAAACTGAAGTGGTTAATAGAACCTTAGGCACTCTCTTGCGCACATTGGTTAAAAAGAATCTTAGAACATGGGAAGAATGTTTGCCTCACTTAGAGTTTGCATATAATCATGCCGTGCATTCTGCTTCAAAGTTTTCTCCATTTCAAATTGTTTATGGGTACAACCCCACTTCTCCTTTGGATCTAATGCCTTTGCCTTTGAGTGAAAGAACCAGCATAGATGGAAAACAAAAGGCCGAACTTATGCAGAAAATCCATGAGAAGGCTCGGAAAAATATTGAAGAGAAAACCAAGAAGTATGTGGAGCAAGCAAACAAAGGCCGGCGTAATATGGTGTTTAATGTTGGAGACCAAGTTTGGGTTCACCTAAGGAAGGAACGGTTCCCGGCAGAAAGAAAGTCCAAACTGATGCCAAGGGTCGATGGACCTTTTACCATAACCAAACGAATCAACAACAATGCTTATCGTGTTGATCTTCAAGGTAAGTATAATATAAGTCCAAGTTTTAATATTTCTTATCTTTCTCCTTTTATTGTAGATGAAGCAGATTTGAGGACAAATCTTTTTCAAGAGGGAGGGGATGATATGACTATGGATGAGGTTATGGACAAGGGACAAGAACCGGAGCTTGGAACAAAGGATGGAAAGCTTGTAGCCGAGGATCAGCTTGTAGCCGAGGAAGCTTTGACCGGACTTACGGGTCCAATGACTCGATCAAAGGCTAAGTCACTCAACCAAGCCTTTGGATTGATACTTAAGCACTTGGGCCAGGATAAAACAAAGGTTACTCCAACCACTATGGTTTTGGTAACAGCCCAAGAAGGTTGGTAATGGGATTAAGTGTTGCTTGGGCACTCTTTTTCCCTACTAAGGTTTTGTCCCAATGGGTTTTCCTTAGTAGGTTTTTAATGAGACTTGAGTTAACACTTCCCCCTTTCATCCCATTGACAATCCGACCCAGCCCACTTCAAGATTATTATGCGAGAGTTTTGGGTCATGTTATTTCGGTTTATTTCTTTTGAATTTCAAACTTGTTTTGGTTTAATGATGTTGTAGTTTACGAGCTAGCTTGGAGTTTGTTCCAAGGCTAGTCTCTTCGCTTTCTTTCCCTTTCCTTCTCTTTAAATCTCGTTTGTATTCTCTTGCTGAAACCATCTTTCTTTTTATCAAAAACCTTTTAAGTAAAGATCATCTCGTTGGTGTGTTATATCCATCGAAATCCTTGTTCTTCTTTTGGTGTGTAATATCCTTGAGAAGTATAAGCCGGAGTTTAGAGATTCTTCGGCAAGTCTCTGATTTATCCATTCAACCATTTCAATCCGTCCATCATCACGGTTTCTCACCGAAACCAATCTATCCTTTACTCAACCTCAAAGAGTGCCGATCTTAGGAGAATCTCATCAACTTAGTAATTCGAGTTCTAGAACAATACTATTGATTTCCCTATTTACTTGCTTGATTTAATTCATGAAACCTTGCAAATTCTCTATTGCCCAATACTTTCTCCTATTGCTTTTTCCTAATTTAGATTACTTTGCTTTGAAACCGTGATCACAACAAACCTATATATTCGAGTCCTAACTTAATTCGAATCTCATAAACCCATAGTGTAGCTTATCTGGTCCTTGTGTTCGATAACCCGTTGCTACTCTCGATCTGTGCACTTTCAGAATTAGGGGTAGAAGTTGGGAAAAGTCTGATCCCCATCAAGCTTTTTGGCGCCGTTGCCGGGGACCAATACAGTTGCCTACGAGTTTCAGATTAGAATTTAGTCTAGGATACTTTTAATATTCGTTTTTACTTTTTGTTTCTAGTTTTTCTTCGTTTTTGTTTTTATTATTTGGTTACTTTTCTCTATCTCTGTGTTTCAGGTCAGCTTGAGGAAGAGATAGAAGTTCTTGAAGAAGATTTCGCAATGGACCCTCAGAACCGTACTATTGGAGAGTTTGATTCACTAGACATCTTCTTCACAAAATGCCAACCAATTTGTCCTTTACCACCTCTTGGAGAGTTTAAGATAAGCTCCAAACTCATTGCTTTGGTTGAGCAGCATCAGTTTCGTGGGTTAGATGAGGAGCAGCCCATTGATCATATGGAGAAGTTTGAAGAAATTTGCAGTACAAGGAGATGTAGTGGATTTTCTGATGATTATTTCAAGTGTACTTTATTCTCTTTCTCTTTAGTTGAGAAGGCATACAAATGGATGAAGTCTCTTCCAGAAGGATCAATCACTACTTGGGATGAGTACAAGAAAGCCTTTTTGAAGCACTTCTACCCGAGAGAGAGATTGGAACGGATGAGAAGAAGAATCTCAGAATTTTGACATGAACCACACAAGTCATTCTATGAGGTTACTACACGTTTCAAAGAGTACAAGAGAGAATGCCGTCACCATGGTTTATCTGAGCTGAATTTGCTAAATATCTTCTATGGAGGAGTGAATGAGAAATTCAAGATGGCTCTCAACATAGCAAGTCAAGGGGACTTCATGACTACTACAATTTCTCAAGCCAACAATCTCATTGATAATTTGGCTGCAAGCAACAAATATTCCTGCCTGGATTATGTGAAAAACGTGGATGACATCAAGCCAAGTTCAAAACTATTCAGAAATCCTTGAGCTTAAATCAATGGTTGCTCTAGTGCTCAAGAACCAACAAGGACTTGGTAACCAATGTGAGAACTTTGGAGTTTCTCATAGTAAGGATAATGAAGAGTGTATTGTTGATGGCTCTCATAAGAAACAACTAGAAGTCAACTATATTGGCGAGTTTGGATATAGCCATCAAAACCAAAGCAAGAGTAGTCCTAACTATGGTAACGATCAGACTGATGAAAATTCCCCCGTTGAGGAAGATCACGTGGGCATAGGTGCTACAGATCAGGAAAGACTTGAAGCTACGATACACTAGTTAATGGAAAATCAACAACATATGATGGAGAGACAAGAGAAAAACGCCCAAGAGATTGAAAACCTTGAGTTCAAAATGGTGAACAAGTATAGTCATCTCAATAAAAAAGATGATGAGCTATTTGTAAAGATCTTCTATCTAACCAATCATATGAAGAAGCTCGAGGTATAAGTTGCTCAAACTGCAAAAGGTGTGAAGAGAGAAGCTGGTTTTCTTCCAAGTAAGACTGAGTTAAATCCGAGAGTCTGAAGAGTGATAGCATCTCAGAATGAAAAAGAAATTGTGCCTGTTTTGGAGAGTAAATCATTCACAGTTGACCCATTGGCCTGGCCTGAAGATGATGAACCAACTTACAAAGGACCTCATCAGAGGAAGTTGCATAAGATGGAAGATTCAGGGCAATTTGTTTTCCCATGCACAATCAATGGTATGGAATTTCTTTATACCCTATGCGATACAGGAGCTAATGTGAACGTTATGTCTAAGACTATAGCAGATGAGCTTGGAATAGTTGACATTAAACCTTCTCAAGCATCACTGAAGTTTGGAGATGCTTCTACTATAACCCCATATGGCTTTGTTCAAGATATAATGGTACAAGTGGGAGGTTGTCTTGTTCCTACAGATTTTCATATTCTAGATATGAATGAAGAATCCATAATGCCATTGGTTTTTGGTAGTTCCTTCCTAGCAACTGTTGGAGCAAAAGTGGATTATCCAAACCGAAGAGTCTCTTTCTCTAGAATAAAGAAGAGAATATTTTACCCAGCAGTCCCTACTGAGAGCTCTTATTGTATAACCATTCGAAATAGCAGCAGATTGAGTTTCGACCATGGAGAAGACAAGGAGAAGCCCCAAAAAATTTCCAAGCAAGCTCTTCACATAAGGTCCTATGAAGTTATCAAATCAGCGAAATCTGATCATGAAAGTTGTTTGAGAGACAAGGTTTCGACTATGATTCCTAAAGAGTGTGATGCAGATAGTTCTAAAGACGTTTTCCACCTTCAGACACATCCTAGAGAACCCCCAAGATCAAAACCAGCTGGTTCTCCTTGGTTTGCACACATTGCCAACTACCTCGCCGCTGATCATCCACCACCCCAATTCTTTGGCTACAACAAGAAGAAATTTTTACGCGATGTTAAAAGGTACTATTGGGACGAACCTTATCTTTATAAAAATTGTTCTGATGGTATGCTTAGATGATGCATTCCAGAAGAAGAAGTCCCAGGAGTTCTCTTTGCTTGTCATGGATCTGACTATGCAGGACACTTTGCTACTAACAAGACCGTCTCTAAGATTTTGCAAGCAGGTTTTTGGTGGCCTACCATGTTTAAGGACACCCATTACTTTATCTCTAAGTGCGATGCTTGCCAAAGACAAGGAAACACCAGAAAAAGGAATGAGATGCCACAAAACTTCATTCAAGAAGTCGAGGTTTTCGATGTTTGGGGAATCGACTTCATGGGCCCGTTTCCTTCTTCTTATGGGAACAAGTACATCCTTGTTGCTGTTGATTATGTGTCTAAGTGGGTAGAAGCCATAGCCAGCCCCACAAACGATGCAAATGTGGTGATAAAGTTATTCAAGTCAATCATCTTTCCAAGATTTGGTATCCCACGATTTGTGATTAGTGATGGAGGATCTCATTTCATCAACAAGGTCTTTGAAAGTCTTATGAGGAAAAATGGAGTGAGACACAAAGTTGGTACTCCTTATCACCCTCAGACAAGTGGACAAGTAGAGATTTCTAACAGAGAAATTAAGAGGATCTTAGAGAAGACAGTGGGAATGACAAGAAAGGATTGGTCCGTAAAGCTTGATGATGCTCTTTGGGCATATAGAACCGCATTTAAACCCCACTTGGAACAACCCCTTTTCACCTTGTCTATGGAAAAGCTTGTCATCTTCCGGTTGAGATTGAGTATAAAGCAGAATGGTCGGTAAGGAAGCTGAACTACGACATCAAGACAGCAAAGGAGAGGCGCTTGATTCAGTTGAATGAGTTGGATGAAATTTGCCATAATGCCTATGAGAATTCTAGGATATACAAAGAAAAAACGAAGGCATATCATGACAAGAAGATAGTTCCAAAGACGTTTTCTCCCAATGACCAGGTTCTCCTTTTCAACTCACGCCTCAAGCTATTTCCCGGTAAGCTTAGATCGCGATGGTCCGGACCGTTTAAGATAAAAGAAGTGAAACCATATGGCGCTATTGTACTATGGAACCGTACTGGAGGTGATTTCACTGTTAATGGACAACGACTCAAGCCATATCTAGCAGACATTGATAAAGACGAGAGAGAAACAATTCCTGTAGTCGATGCCCCACTCGTCTAAGAAGAGGCCAAACAGTCAAGCTAAAGACCATAAACAAGCGCTATATGGGAGGCAATCCATAAGGTCTTTTTCTATCCTTTTTTTTAATCTATTGTTTTCATTTAATATTTTTGTTTTGAAGTTTTGGATACAGAGATTTGAGAATCCAACATGAAAAAGCTGAAAGAACGAGAAAGAAACCTCAAGGAAGAAGAATGTAACATTTGTCGTGGCCGGGCCGCCCCCGACGATCGACCGGTGCATATCCGCGGTCGGCCGTGTCCTCTCGGGACGTCCCGCCTACAACTCATCCATTCCCAACACCATCCCATTCCACTTATACCATCCCACTCATCCCATTCCACTTCGCCTATTCCACCATACCATCCCATTCCACCCATTACATCCCATCATCCCATCCCACCATCCCACTCATCCCATTCATCCTATCCCACCATCCCATCCTATCCCACTTATCCCATCCCACCTCGCCACCACCTATCCCACTTCACCCTTTGCCAACATCCATTCCAAAGTCCCAACAACACATCAACAATGATTGTGGCATGATATCACCATGATCACTCATCCGTTTGCTCCAACTCCAAGTCTAATCCCACCTATGCCTCACCTTATGCGGTACTTAAATAGATTTTACCGTGGAGGCATGGTACTTGATCATCTAAGCCGGGATACAAGCCATTATTTGGAGTTCATTCAAACGCAACATGGGAGAAGGTTTGCCACACTTATCTCAACTTATCAAAGAACAAGGACAGCCACATACCACCAATGGGTCATTTCTTCATGGACTTAATGTCTAATCAGGTTACATCTTTCCTCTCATTCACAAAACGCCTTACTACCTCCCTCTTTTACCTCCCTTAATCGGATTTGCTTTCACCGGGACGGTGCAAGTTAAGTCTGGGGGGATTGTCGGTACTAATGCGTTTGTTCATGTCTTGTCTTTATCTTATATTTATTTCTCCTTTCAACCTTTTTCAAAACTTCTGTTTTATTGAATCAAAATAAGTTAGGAAACTATGATCTATCCTAGGAGCTTACCTTATCATGCCAAAGCTCTTGTGATCACAAAGGCGAATATTGACACCGAACAATGCCCAATGTCGATCCACCCTCAGTGGTTTTGTTGGGCATTGTTCGGTGTCAGTGTTCGCCTTCATGATCACAAGAGCTTTGGCATGCTAAGGTAAGCTCCTAGGATAGATCATAGTTTCCTAACTTATTTTGACTCAATAAAACAGAAGTTTTGAAAAAGGTTGAAAGGAGAAATAGATATACGATAAAGACAAGACATGAACAAACGCATTAGTACCGACAATCCCCCCAGACTTAACTTGCACCGTCCTGCTGAAAGCAAATCCGAGTAAGGGAGGTAAAAGATAGAGGTAATAAGGCGTTTTGTGAATGAGAGGAAAGATGTAACCTGATTTGGTTAGAAACAGAAGAATGATGGGATGGATGATATGTCCAGCTGCTTGGTTGCTCGTCAGTGTGAATGTGATCCCGACTTAGATGGTCAAGAGCTGTGGTACACCAGTGATATATCCATATTTTACATGTTTTTCACCTTGGTTTTCTTTATATTTTCTTACTTAATAATAATGATTTTGTATCCAAAAGGTAGTTTTCTTGTATATTGTGGTTTTGGGAAGCAAACAGGTCAAAATGGCAAAAGAAGGCTAAATGGTGCAAAAGGACTTCAAACAATGATCCACGCAAGTTCCCAAGTCAAGAGCTTCAACAAAACCCAAGTTAGCCGATTTCCGCATTCGGACAGAATCAAAGCATCCGAAAGATGACCGCGGCAAAGGGTCTTTCCGACGTCCAAATCATGAGATCTTTATATGGAAAGATAGATAAATGAGTCATGCGTCGCGGCGAAATGGAATTGGGCTATTTGGAACAGAAATGCGGCCTAGGATCTTTTTCTCCCAAGACATGTCCGTCTGGCGAGTAAGTGAAGCCCATGGAGCTTGGATGAGCAAAATGGACTGGGATCACTTCGGGCCAAGCCTAAACCTCATCATGACTCAAGCCCACATCTCTACACGCGAAAAGAAGCTGGCAGCCGCGCCTCACTCAAGACTTGGAGAGCAAGTTCACGCGGGGAGAAGAAATGGAAAGTTTCCTCTTCTCCTTTGCGCATTAACTCAGCCGACCTAGCCTCCCCTCACCTATATATACTTGCTTTTAGCCTCTTGTATGAGAATCACGAATCAATAGAAACAACTCTCTTCTTCTTTCAGTCAATAAACCGGAGCCACTTAGGTGGTCTCCTTGTTCTTTCTTTTCTTTTGCATTTTGTACATACTCGCATGTTTTAGGTTCTAGTCTAGGGTTTGGAGGTTTCTCTCTAGGGGAGAGCGGCGGCTTGATCTTTATCACTCCGCCTTCTTTCCCTAGAACCATGAGATCCTCTCTACTCTCTTAGACTCGTTATTGAATCATGGATCTTTCAAAGAAGACATGGCATGATGAGCTATCGAGAATCGGTTGTTAAAGAAAGGGAAACCTTATGGTTCACCATCTTTGTTCACACCTAAAGCTTGTTGCTAGAGTAGCTAACTAGCGACTCGATCTAAGGTTGATATACTCTCCAAAAGCTTGTTATATCTCCGGTCCTAATATTTGATGGGCAATTCGTCTTAGGCTATGAAAGTAGACCTAAGGAGTTTTGTGAACAATCACTACCCGATTGTATTGCATGTTTCACTCTTCAATGACCATGTGAAAGCTGAGTCCATTGGTTTAAGAAACATAGGTGGTCGGAGCCACGAAAGTGGGATGACCACATCTTAGTGTTTTGAGTTCATAGAAATCGGATTTAACAAACTTTTCAATCGACTTGGCTTATGTCTTTTGCGGATTGTCTTTTGTTCAATAATGGTGTTTGTATAGTTTGCATTTGTTATTTAATCTTCCTTATAAAACAAAATACAAAACCCCTTGCATATTATTGATTTAGCTTAACCAAATCTTTACAAATGTGTAATGTGCAATTCGCATTCTCTTGTGGATCGACCCCTAAGTACTACAACAACATGTTGTGCACTTGCAACCATGTTTAGCTTAGGGTTTTTATTACTTGCATACATACCACACCCATGTCGGGCTATCAACCAGCAAAGAGCCGTGAAGGGCCGCCTAAGTGTAGGTGAAGTAGGATCATCATGTGGTAGAGCAGCAAGTAGGCGTGGTAGGTGGTGTAGTTAAGGTGATATAAGAGGAATATGTGGCGGGATGCATGTGGGATGGAATGCAAGTGTGGTGGAATGAATATGGGATGGATGCAAGTGTTGTGGAATGGTATGCAGGTGAGGTGGGATGGTATGCAGGTGGGGTGGGGTGGTATGCAAGTGAGGTGGGATGTATGCAGGTTAGGTGGAATGATGTGGGATGGGCGGGTAGGCTCGAGAGGATACGATCGATTGGGGGAGTACACCGGTCGATCGTCGGGGTTGGCCACTGATATGCTCCGCATTTGCATGCATTTAGCATATTGATTTACTCATGTTTGTGTATAATCGAGTCTCATTTCATTGCACTTAGTGTGGATTTTATCCATTTAGGAGCATTTAGTTCTTAGGAAAGCATTTTGCGTATCCATTGCATTTGGAGTATGTTTCGCAGGTTAAAGGAGCCTTAAGAAGCTCAGATGATGGGACGAGGTGACCGGAGACAGATGGGAAGCAGATCGGAGCTCAGGTGCTTTCAAGGAGAGGAGCAAAACAGAGGACTTGGGCAGCAAAAACAGAGGACTTGAGGAGCCAGCCCAAGACCCGAAGGACAAGAAAGTCAAGGCACGCGGCGTTGACCAAGGGGCCCCTTCCCCACTTACTATATAAACTCTTAAGACCTAGTTTTACGCAGCTTATCTTATGTTATCTTTAATTTCATTGTTGTGAACCGACTTCTCTCTCTTAGAACAAAAACATCTTTGTTTCAAGAAGTTCTTTGTTGAATCTTTCAAGTTTAAGAAGTAATTAAGCTTTTAATCTTGTTTCTGCTTGATTGAATCCTTTTTCTTCTTCTTTGCTTGCGGTTTTGGCATGAGTAGAGAGTAGTCTTCCTTGAGGTTTCAAGGGTGAGTTAGGGAAAGGTTTAGCTTTTGTTCTTGTGGTTTTTCTTCCTTTGCGCTTGCTCAGTTGGTTTTCTACACTAGGGATCTTAATACCTTAGCTCTTACCCGATCAATAAGAGTTAAGCATATAGACCTTCCTCACCCAGAAGGTGGTCGGGAAAATGTCTAAGAGAATTAGTGTAGAGAGAAATGTTCCCAACCCAAGGCATTGGTTGCTTGGGGTGTTTCTCATGCGATAAAAGGCTAGGGCTCGATAAAGCTTGCTGCTTTAAGTACCACCAGCGGAAGTTGGCTTTTGGGCTTACCTCAGTAAAGCGACTCGACCACGGGAGTGGCGAGTTTACCATCAGCCTTGCATAAATCGTAACTTTGCTTGCCCTGGGACAAATCCCTTGCACAGAAGCGACCTCACCCGAGGATACTCACCCAAGGGACCTCCTTTTATCATATTAATCTTCAAAGTTTGCATTTTTTTTTACACATCCGGTTTAGCTTTACAATCATCAAAGTTATTACCTTTAGTTTCTCTATACATTAAAATCCCGATTTCGCTTGAAGCTTAGCTTCTCTTTGCATTCCTTTTGTTCAATCTTCCAATTGGTTCGATATCTCAAGTGCTACATCGGCAGATTTAGTGGGCTTGAGTGGTTGACACACGCAAAAAGCCTGTTATCAACTTGGCGCCGTTGCCAATTGGAAAATTACGCATTAGGATTTAAGATTCGCTATCGATCAAGTTCTTATTTCTGTTTTGCATCAGATTTTGATATCATACTTGCTTGTTGTCTGGGGTTTTTGACTTTGGTTGTAGGTTTATGCATACAAGGTCTCGAGGCAACGCCAACCTACACAGTACAAGTGATCTGCACAGAGTTGAGCAAGAGAAAAAGCTTCGTAGAGCTCAAGCGAAAGCTGCACAGCAGCTACGAGCTGAACAGCGGCCTTGTGATACTGAGCAGCCGTTTGGCAGAATGGAACAGGGCAACCCGCTGAATGCTGGTGGAAACCAGCAGCGAGCGAACCCAGCGGTCGCTGCGCAAGCCCCACCAGGACAAAACGCACAGGCAGGAGGAGTTGCTATTCACCCTCCACGCCCTGCGAGGCAAATAGGTGCAGGCGACACCCCGAACTCTCACCTACACCGCCACGGAATAACCCCACCGCCAGTCCCAAACAACAATTTCGAGATCAAGACCAGCTTGATTTCTCTGGTGGAGAACTCTCAATTCCACGGCATGAAGGATGAGGATCCTCTTAAGCACCTGGACAAGTTCGACAGACTATGTGGCTTGCAAAAGATCAATGGAGTGTCTGAGGATGGGTTCAAGCTGCGGTTGTTTCCTTTCTCCCTAGGAGGGAAAGCTCAAGCATGGGAATCATCTCTCCCTCAAGGAACGGTTACCACCTGGGAGCAGTGCAAGCGAGCGTTCCTAGCTAAATTCTTTCCCACTTCAAGGACAGCTAAGTTGCGGAATGACATCTCCGGTTTCACTCAGTTGAACAGCGAGACGTTCAGTGAAGCCTATGAAAGATTCAAAGGCTACCAGATGCAGTGCCCGCACCATGGATTCTCCAAGGAAAACTTGTTGAGCACCCTGTACAGAGGAGTCCTACCCGAATGCAGAAAGCTGTTGGACACAGCAAGCAATGGCCACTTCATGGGCCAAGATGTCGAGGATGGTCTGCTTTTGGTTGAGAATATCGCCACAAGTGATGGCAACTACAATGAAGTATATGACCGTTCCGACAGGGGGAACTCCATTCAAGAGGAGAAGCACAAGAAGGAGATCAAGCTCCTCAATGACAAACTTGATAGGCTGCTTTCTGGTCAGCAAAAGCAGGTGCACTTCCTTTGTGAAGATGAAGTGGTTAATGAAGAGGAGGAAGCACAAGTGGAGGAGGTGAACTATATCACGAACCTGGCTGGATACCAGAAAGGATTTATCAACTACAAGAACAATCCCAACCTCTCCTACCGGTCTACAAATGTGGAGAACCCACAAGACCAGGTGTACCCTCCTCAACAAGCACAACAACAAGGCGGCCAGCAAGTTATCTACTACAAGCGTGGTTTCCCACCAAAAACATTTGGGGCACCACAACAGGGTTCTACACAGGCTCAGGCGGGCAGCAGTTCAGGACAAGACTCAGATACGAACAAACTGCTACAACAGATTCTTCAGGGACAAGCTACTGGAGCTAGCGACCTGCACATCAAGTTGGCTGAGATTCACAACAAAGTGGATGGTTCTCATCATGAACTCACTAAGAAAATCGAGGAACTTAGTTCCAAGGTCAGGTACTTGGAATCTCAAAGTAGTAGCGGCTCAAAAGGGATACTACCTGGGAAACCAATCCCCAACCCAAGGGAGTATGCCAAAGCTATCACGCTCAGAAGCGGCACAGAACTCCCACCACCAGCTTTCCCGATACAACTCAATGAGGACATTGATGTTCAAGAAGGGGGGATTGCCAATGAAAATGATACTCCAGAACCGCAACTTGAGGAAAGAGCCCAAGCTGAGCAGAAGAATCAGAAAGAAGCCGGCAAGAAGAAGGAGAACACCTTTGTTCCACCTCCATACAAACCGAAACTTCCTTTCCCTTCTCGTTTCAAGAAGCAGCAATTGGAGAAGTTCAGAGCATTGTTTGATGAGCAGTTGAAGGAGATCGAAGTGAAAATGCCCTTGCTCGACGCTTTTATGCTGATTCCTCCTTACCAAAAGTTCTTGAAGGATGCTGTTCTGGAAAGAACGAAGGAAGCGCAGAGCATGATTGTTCTGTCTCATGAGTGTAGTGCGATCATCCAGAGGAAAGTGGTCCAGAAGAAGTTGGGAGATCCGGGGAGTTTCACCCTGCCTTGTTCTTAAGGACCCCTTGCGTTCAACAGTTGCCTTTGTGATCTAGGTGCCAGCGTCTCGCTAATGCCTTTGACAGTGGCCAAGAAGCTCGGTTTCGAGAAATACAAAGAATGCAAAATCTCCTTGGTCTTGGCAGATAGGTCAATCAGACTTCCAGTGGGTATGCTCGAGGACCTGCCTGTACGCATAGGAAACGTAGAGATACTGACAGACTTTGTGGTGCTTGAGATGGACGAAGAGCCCAAGGACCCTCTGATCCTGGGAAGACCGTTTTTGGCAACAGCCGGGGCAGTGATAGACGTTAAGAAGGGCAAGATTGAGCTGAACCTTGGGAAGGATTTCAAGCTGAAATTTGACATCAAAGACGTCATGAAAAAGCCCACGATCGAAGGACAGATATTCTGGGTTGAGACACTAGACCAGCTTGCAGACGAATACCTTGAGGAACTAGCAGCAGAAGATCAGCTCCAGCTCACCTTGACCAGGGAACCAGAGGAGAAGAGCTACTCGAACACTGTACAACTAGAGTACGCTAGGCTCCTCGATTCACACCCCATCCAGACTGAGGAATCACCTGTCGAAGATATCAGAGAAGGTTATAACCTGGTAGTTGAGTTGAATCAGTTGGGAACTGTAGAGGAAAGAGCAGTTGAGCAACCGCTTGATAATGATTGGAGTGAGCTCAAAGCCCCAAAGGTGGACCTAAAGACTTTACCCCAAGGGCTAAGGTACGCCTTTCTAGGCCCCAATTCTACCTATCCAGTGATTGTAAACCAAAACCTCACCCATACCGAGTTAACATCTTTGCTGGCTGAGTTGCGAAAGTTCAGGAGAGCAATTGGTTACTCTCTCGAGGACATCAAAGGCCTATCTCCTGAGCTGTGCACTCACCGCATACATTTGGATAATGAATCTAAAGGGTCTATTGAGCATCAGAGGAGGTTAAACCCCAATCTGAAGGAAGTGGTGAAAAAGGAGGTGCTCAAGCTGTTGGATGCTGGGGTATATACCCAATCAGTGACAGCACTTGGGTATCCCCTGTTCACTGCGTCCCCAAGAAAGGTGGAATAACTGTCCTCAAGAATGATAAAAACGAATTAATCCCTACCAGAACTATTACCGGTCACCGCATGTGTATAGACTACCGGAAGCTCAACTCGGCAACAAGAAAGGATCATTTTCCGCTGCCTTTCATCGACCAGATGTTAGAGCGGTTGGCCAATCATCCTTTCTACTGTTTCCTTGATGGGTATTCTGGTTTCTTTCAAATACCCATACACCCAAATGACCAAGAAAAAACAACCTTCACCTGTCCCTATGGAACCTTTGCTTATAAGAGAATGCCCTTTGGCTTGTGCAACGCACCAGCCACTTTTCAAAGATGCATGACTTCGATATTTTCTGACCTGATTGAGGATATTGTTGAAGTTTTCATGGATGATTTCTCTGTCTACGGTTGTTCTTTTGGTTCTTGTTTGTCCAACTTGTGCAAGGTACTCAAGCGGTGCGAAGAGACCAACCTTGTCCTAAACTGGGAGAAATGCCACTTTATGGTGCAGGAAGGGATTGTACTAGGACACAAGATATCAGAGAGGGGAATAGAGGTTGATAAAGCCAAGATTGAGGTGATGGTTCAGCTAGCTCCGCCCAAGACAGTTAAGGATATAAGAAGCTTCTTGGGGCATGCTAGGTTCTATAGGAGATTCATTAAGGACTTCTCCAAGATTGCTCGACCCTTGACCCGTCTGTTGTGCAAGGAAACAGAGTTCCTGTTCGATGATGAGTGCCTCAGAGCATTCAACTTGATCAAGGCGGCATTGGTGTCCGCTCCCATTGTGCAAGCGCCGGACTGGGACCACCCCTTCGAGATAATGTGTGACGCGAGTGATTATGCAGTTGGGGCTGTGCTTGGACAGCGGATCGACAAGAAATTGCATGTCATATACTATGCAAGCAGGACCTTGGACGATGCTCAGACGCGGTATGCAACAACAGAGAAGGAGCTTCTTGCTGTGGTCTTTGCCTTCGAGAAGTTCAGAAGCTATCTAGTGGGTTCAAAAGTTGTTGTCTACACAGACCACGCAGCCTTGAGGCACCTTCTGGCCAAGAAGGAGACTAAGCCGAGGCTCTTGAGGTGGATACTCCTACTCCAGGAGTTCGATTTGGGAATTCTAGACAAGAAAGGAGTAGAAAATGGTGTTGCCGACCACCTGTCAAGGCTCAGAGTGGATGAACCGATGCCCATAGACGACTCATTCCCCGAGGAGCAGCTGTTGTTGGTCAAGACATTGGGTCATAGCGTGTACATTGCAAGGAAGCTTGAGGAGATCAAGGCGGTGGAGGAGAAAAGGACACCTTGGTATGCAGATTTTGCCAACTACTTGGTTTGTGGTGAATTGCCAACAGATCTAAGCCCCTATCAGAGGAAGAAATTTTTCCGAGACATATCCCACTACTTTTGGGATGAACCATACTTGTTCAAGAGGGGGTCAGATAGTCTGTTCAGAAGATGTATTGCTGAGGAGGAAGTTGAGGGAATCCTACAACACTGTCATGGCTCCAGCTATGGAGGACATTTAACAACCTTTAAGACCGCCCAAAAAGTTCTGCAAGCCGGTTTCTGGTGGCCTAGCTTGTTTAAGGATGTTCACCAATTTATCTTGAGATGTGATCGCTGCCAGCGAGAGGGCAACATCACCAGGAGGAATGAGATGCCCCAGAACCCGATTCTGGAAGTGGAAGTGTTTGATGTATGGGGTATTGACTTCATGGGACCCTTCAAGCCAGCCTCCTATGGGAATGAGTATATCCTAGTCGCTGTGGATTATGTCTCCAAATGGGTAGAGGCAGTAGCCTGTCTAACCAATGATGCCAAAGCAGTGATCAAGCTGTTCAAGAACATCATTTTCCCAAGGTATGGTGTGCCCAGAGTGGTGATAAGCGATGGAGGCAGTCATTTCATCAACAAGGCGTTTGAAAACCTGCTCTCAAAGTATGGTGTGAAGCATAAGGTTGCTACACCATACCATCCTCAAACCAGTGGCCAGGTTGAGGTCTCGAACAAACAGATCAAGGGGATCCTCAGGACGATCGTTGGAGTGACCAAGAAGGACTGGGCAGCTAAGCTAGATGATGCACTTTGGGCCTATAGAACAGCATATAAGACACCCATAGGAAGAACACCCTTCTCTCTCTTGTATGGGAAGTCTTGCCATTTGCCAGTTGAACTTGAGTACAAGGCACTTTGGGCGGTGAAGTTGCTGAACTATGACATAAGGACAGCCCAAGAAAAGAGAGAGATGGATCTTCATGAGCTTGAGGAAATAAGGCTGGACGCATATGAGAGCTCTAAGATCTACAAGGAGAGGTCCAAGGCGTTCCATGACAAAAAGATCCTTCCAAGGGTTTTCAAAGAAGGAGACAACGCTTTGCTCTTTAACTCTCGGCTCAAGCTGTTTCCAGGGAAGCTCAAGTCGAGATGGTCTGGTCCGTTTAAGATCAAGGAGGTTCTGCCTTACGGAGCGGTGACACTGCTCAACCAGAACGGGGACGAATTCACAGTAAACGGTCAGAGGCTGAAACACTACCTTGGCCATGAGACCCTAGGAGAAGGAGTTTCAACTCCACTCCGAGACCCTCCCCGAGCCTAAAAGGTTTGAGAGGTCAAGCTATGAGACCTAAAACAAGCTCACTTGGGAGGAAGTCCCATGTCTATCAATGTACATATCTCGTTTAAATTTTATCTCTACTTGTTTTACTGTCTTGCCTACAGGTCGAGTAATTTCAGTGAGGACTTGGTCAATCAGCAACCATGCTTGGCGAGTTTGCCCAAGTTATATGAGAGCAACGGTTTTGGGAGATGGTTTTTACCAGTCCCTTAACCGTTGCCAGGTGGGCCCATTTTTACTCTGATTTAAAGCCCATTAGTGATTTTCGCTTAAGTGTTTTAACCGGTTTTAATTAAATAGATCGTGGGAGAGAGAGAGAGTAGCTGAGTAGGGGGGGCGGTTTTCGAAGGATGGGACGGTTTTGATTGGACAGTTCCAGTTTAATCCTGGCCGTCCGATTTACTTCCCCTTTCCCTCTCTCCTACTTTACTCTTTTTAAGCTTGCAAAATCCCTAATCTCTCTCTCTCACGACTTCCTATCTCTCTCTTTCAAAATTTCCTTTTGCATTCTTTTCTCTCTAAGTTCCCGCACCTTGCTCACTACTTTTATCTCGATTTCTCTCTTCCAATCCTCAAACGGTAATTTTGCTTAGCTTTCAGAAGAGTTTTCGATTAGATTTTCGCTTCTTAGAGGTGTTTAGGGTGCAAAAATTTGTTGTTGCTCATGAGAGAGAGAGTTTAGGTTGTTCTCACAAACCGTTTGCATGTGCCTTTTGCTTGTTGTTTCTCGAATTATTTGAGTAGAATCTGCGGTTTATAGGGTTATCTTTGCTTGAATTGATCTATTGCCCGTTTTTAAGCCAAATCTTGATGAACTTTCCTCTTGATCAATTTGGATGTCTCGGATTTATCGAAATTCTAATTAGCCATGAGCTTTGAATTGTCTTGTAGGAAATGGCAAACACAAGAGGAAAACTCGCAAAGGCGGCCGCCGAGAAAGCTCAGGGCAAGAAGCCGGTGGTCGAGGACGGTGAGGGAAGCAACCGCAAAACTCCCGGCCCAACCCGCATCCGCGCGAAGGAGTATCGCGCGATGTTCCGACAGATGACCTTCGTTGGGACAAGATATCCGGACCCGGATACAATGGAGAGTCTAGGGATCCTTGAAGATTGCAAGGAGATGTTCGGCATGATGGAACTCGACAAGTTCATGTCGATGACTTATCCGACCTACAAGCATCACACAATTGACTTCCTCTCATCCCTGAAAGTCCATTACTACGAGCCTGACGAAGTGACGCCGGACGGAGAAGGAAGCGGCTTCATCACTTTCATGCTCAAGAAGGAGAAGTACCGTCTGACCTTTACCGACCTCGAGGACATCTACGGATTCCCCCACAAGGACAGGAGGACACTGACCACGACGATCACCAGAGAGGAGAATGACGGCCTCTGGGACACAATAGCGAGCGGCAAGTTCAAATCGAGCACAGCAAAGAGCGCGCAAATAAGGAATCCTGTCCTGCGCTATGTCCACAAGGCGTTATCCCACACCTTCTACGCGCGGAGAGACACGAGCAACGTTACCGAGAAGGAGCTGGAATTGATCAACTCGGGCATTGAGTACTCTCTGGCTGTCATGAGCAACGGCAAGGCGATGGCTGGAGACAATTCTAACTCCAGCTTGGCCACGCACTTGATGAAGAGCTTTCTGGCATACAAAGATTGGGCAGTCACTTTGGACAAGATGGGAAAGGCACGGGTTGGGCAGGTTAGCGTTGGAGGGATCATCACTCCGATTCTAGTTCACTGCGGAGCCGAATTAGGAGAACCGGACTTCCCGCCTCTATCTATGAACCTTGCTTACCTGCGCAAGATCCACTTCCTCAGCGCTGAAGAGATCGAAGGGAAGTATATCTACAACTATGCCCACCACGACTTCCCCATAGCCTACACACTCCTGCCCAACGAAGCTCTGACGGCCATTGAGGTGAAGGGCAACATCGAGTTCCTTCTTCCCTACGGAGCGCTCTATGATCCGACTCCCAAGGCATTGGTTGCTTGGGGTGTTTCTCATGCGATAAAAGGCTAGGGCTCGATAAAGCTTGCTGCTTTAAGTACCACCAGCGGAAGTTGGCTTTTGGGCTTACCTCAGTAAAGCGACTCGACCACGGGAGTGGCGAGTTTACCATCAGCCTTGCATAAATCGTAACTTTGCTTGCCCTGGGACAAATCCCTTGCACAGAAGCGACCTCACCCGAGGATACTCACCCAAGGGACCTCCTTTTATCATATTAATCTTCAAAGTTTGCATTTTTTTTTACACATCCGGTTTAGCTTTACAATCATCAAAGTTATTACCTTTAGTTTCTCTATACATTAAAATCCCGATTTCGCTTGAAGCTTAGCTTCTCTTTGCATTCCTTTTGTTCAATCTTCCAATTGGTTCGATATCTCAAGTGCTACATCGGCAGATTTAGTGGGCTTGAGTGGTTGACACACGCAAAAAGCCTGTTATCAACTTGGCGCCGTTGCCAATTGGAAAATTACGCATTAGGATTTAAGATTCGCTATCGATCAAGTTCTTATTTCTGTTTTGCATCAGATTTTGATATCATACTTGCTTGTTGTCTGGGGTTTTTGACTTTGGTTGTAGGTTTATGCATACAAGGTCTCGAGGCAACGCCAACCTACACAGTACAAGTGATCTGCACAGAGTTGAGCAAGAGAAAAAGCTTCGTAGAGCTCAAGCGAAAGCTGCACAGCAGCTACGAGCTGAACAGCGGCCTTGTGATACTGAGCAGCCGTTTGGCAGAATGGAACAGGGCAACCCGCTGAATGCTGGTGGAAACCAGCAGCGAGCGAACCCAGCGGTCGCTGCGCAAGCCCCACCAGGACAAAATGCACAGGCAGGAGGAGTTGCTATTCACCCTCCACGCCCTGCGAGGCAAATAGGTGCAGGCGACACCCCGAACTCTCACCTACACCGCCACGGAATAACCCCACCGCCAGTCCCAAACAACAATTTCGAGATCAAGACCAGCTTGATTTCTCTGGTGGAGAACTCTCAATTCCACGGCATGAAGGATGAGGATCCTCTTAAGCACCTGGACAAGTTCGACAGACTATGTGGCTTGCAAAAGATCAATGGAGTGTCTGAGGATGGGTTCAAGCTGCGGTTGTTTCCTTTCTCCCTAGGAGGGAAAGCTCAAGCATGGGAATCATCTCTCCCTCAAGGAACGGTTACCACCTGGGAGCAGTGCAAACGAGCGTTCCTAGCTAAATTCTTTCCCACTTCAAGGACAGCTAAGTTGCGGAATGACATCTCCGGTTTCACTCAGTTGAACAGCGAGACGTTCAGTGAAGCCTATGAAAGATTCAAAGGCTACCAGATGCAGTGCCCGCACCATGGATTCTCCAAGGAAAACTTGTTGAGCACCCTGTACAGAGGAGTCCTACCCGAATGCAGAAAGCTGTTGGACACAGCAAGCAATGGCCACTTCATGGGCCAAGATGTCGAGGATGGTCTGCTTTTGGTTGAGAATATCGCCACAAGTGATGGCAACTACAATGAAGTATATGACCGTTCCGACAGGGGGAACTCCATTCAAGAGGAGAAGCACAAGAAGGAGATCAAGCTCCTCAATGACAAACTTGATAGGCTGCTTTCTGGTCAGCAAAAGCAGGTGCACTTCCTTTGTGAAGATGAAGTGGTTAATGAAGAGGAGGAAGCACAAGTGGAGGAGGTGAACTATATCACGAACCAGGCTGGATACCAGAAAGGATTTATCAACTACAAGAACAATCCCAACCTCTCCTACCGGTCTACAAATGTGGAGAACCCACAAGACCAGGTGTACCCTCCTCAACAAGCACAACAACAAGGCGGCCAGCAAGTTATCTACTACAAGCGTGGTTTCCCACCAAAAACATTTGGGGCACCACAACAGGGTTCTACACAGGCTCAGGCGGGCAGCAGTTCAGGACAAGACTCAGATACGAACAAACTGCTACAACAGATTCTTCAGGGACAAGCTACTGGAGCTAGCGACCTGCACATCAAGTTGGCTGAGATTCACAACAAAGTGGATGGTTCTCATCATGAACTCACTAAGAAAATCGAGGAACTTAGTTCCAAGGTCAGGTACTTGGAATCTCAAAGTAGTAGCGGCTCAAAAGGGATACTACCTGGGAAACCAATCCCCAACCCAAGGGAGTATGCCAAAGCTATCACGCTCAGAAGCGGCACAGAACTCCCACCACCAGCTTTCCCGATACAACTCAATGAGGACATTGATGTTCAAGAAGGGGGGATTGCCAATGAAAATGATACTCCAGAACCGCAACTTGAGGAAAGAGCCCAAGCTGAGCAGAAGAATCAGAAAGAAGCCGGCAAGAAGAAGGAGAACACCTTTGTTCCACCTCCATACAAACCGAAACTTCCTTTCCCTTCTCGTTTCAAGAAGCAGCAATTGGAGAAGTTCAGAGCATTGTTTGATGAGCAGTTGAAGGAGATCGAAGTGAAAATGCCCTTGCTCGACGCTTTTATGCTGATTCCTCCTTACCAAAAGTTCTTGAAGGATGCTGTTCTGGAAAGAACGAAGGAAGCGCAGAGCATGATTGTTCTGTCTCATGAGTGTAGTGCGATCATCCAGAGGAAAGTGGTCCAGAAGAAGTTGGGAGATCCGGGGAGTTTCACCCTGCCTTGTTCTTTAGGACCCCTTGCGTTCAACAGTTGCCTTTGTGATCTAGGTGCCAGCGTCTCGCTAATGCCTTTGACAGTGGCCAAGAAGCTCGGTTTCGAGAAATACAAAGAATGCAAAATCTCCTTGGTCTTGGCAGATAGGTCAATCAGACTTCCAGTGGGTATGCTCGAGGACCTGCCTGTACGCATAGGAAACGTAGAGATACTGACAGACTTTGTGGTGCTTGAGATGGACGAAGAGCCCAAGGACCCTCTGATCCTGGGAAGACCGTTTTTGGCAACAGCCGGGGCAGTGATAGACGTTAAGAAGGGCAAGATTGAGCTGAACCTTGGGAAGGATTTCAAGCTGAAATTTGACATCAAAGACGTCATGAAAAAGCCCACGATCGAAGGACAGATATTCTGGGTTGAGACACTAGACCAGCTTGCAGACGAATACCTTGAGGAACTAGCAGCAGAAGATCAGCTCCAGCTCACCTTGACCAGGGAACCAGAGGAGAAGAGCTACTCGAACACTGTACAACTAGAGTACGCTAGGCTCCTCGATTCACACCCCATCCAGACTGAGGAATCACCTGTCGAAGATATCAGAGAAGGTTATAACCTGGTAGTTGAGTTGAATCAGTTGGGAACTGTAGAGGAAAGAGCAGTTGAGCAACCGCTTGATAATGATTGGAGTGAGCTCAAAGCCCCAAAGGTGGACCTAAAGACTTTACCCCAAGGGCTAAGGTACGCCTTTCTAGGCCCCAATTCTACCTATCCAGTGATTGTAAACCAAAACCTCACCCATACCGAGTTAACATCTTTGCTGGCTGAGTTGCGAAAGTTCAGGAGAGCAATTGGTTACTCTCTCGAGGACATCAAAGGCCTATCTCCTGAGCTGTGCACTCACCGCATACATTTGGATAATGAATCTAAAGGGTCTATTGAGCATCAGAGGAGGTTAAACCCCAATCTGAAGGAAGTGGTGAAAAAGGAGGTGCTCAAGCTGTTGGATGCTGGGGTATATACCCAATCAGTGACAGCACTTGGGTATCCCCTGTTCACTGCGTCCCCAAGAAAGGTGGAATAACTGTCCTCAAGAATGATAAAAACGAATTAATCCCTACCAGAACTATTACCGGTCACCGCATGTGTATAGACTACCGGAAGCTCAACTCGGCAACAAGAAAGGATCATTTTCCGCTGCCTTTCATCGACCAGATGTTAGAGCGGTTGGCCAATCATCCTTTCTACTGTTTCCTTGATGGGTATTCTGGTTTCTTTCAAATACCCATACACCCAAATGACCAAGAAAAAACAACCTTCACCTGTCCCTATGGAACCTTTGCTTATAAGAGAATGCCCTTTGGCTTGTGTAACGCACCAGCCACTTTTCAAAGATGCATGACTTCGATATTTTCTGACCTGATTGAGGATATTGTTGAAGTTTTCATGGATGATTTCTCTGTCTACGGTTGTTCTTTTGGTTCTTGTTTGTCCAACTTGTGCAAGGTACTCAAGCGGTGCGAAGAGACCAACCTTGTCCTAAACTGGGAGAAATGCCACTTTATGGTGCAGGAAGGGATTGTACTAGGACACAAGATATCAGAGAGGGGAATAGAGGTTGATAAAGCCAAGATTGAGGTGATGGTTCAGCTAGCTCCGCCCAAGACAGTTAAGGATATAAGAAGCTTCTTGGGGCATGCTGGGTTCTATAGGAGATTCATTAAGGACTTCTCCAAGATTGCTCGACCCTTGACCCGTCTGTTGTGCAAGGAAACAGAGTTCCTGTTCGATGATGAGTGCCTCAGAGCATTCAACTTGATCAAGGCGGCATTGGTGTCCGCTCCCATTGTGCAAGCGCCGGACTGGGACCACCCCTTCGAGATAATGTGTGACGCGAGTGATTATGCAGTTGGGGCTGTGCTTGGACAGCGGATCGACAAGAAATTGCATGTCATATACTATGCAAGCAGGACCTTGGACGATGCTCAGACGCGGTATGCAACAACAGAGAAGGAGCTTCTTGCTGTGGTCTTTGCCTTCGAGAAGTTCAGAAGCTATCTAGTGGGTTCAAAAGTTGTTGTCTACACAGACCACGCAGCCTTGAGGCACCTTCTGGCCAAGAAGGAGACTAAGCCGAGGCTCTTGAGGTGGATACTCCTACTCCAGGAGTTCGATTTGGGAATTCTAGACAAGAAAGGAGTAGAAAATGGTGTTGCCGACCACCTGTCAAGGCTCAGAGTGGATGAACCGATGCCCATAGACGACTCATTCCCCGAGGAGCAGCTGTTGTTGGTCAAGACATTGGGTCATAGCGTGTACATTGCAAGGAAGCTTGAGGAGATCAAGGCGGTGGAGGAGAAAAGGACACCTTGGTATGCAGATTTTGCCAACTACTTGGTTTGTGGTGAATTGCCAACAGATCTAAGCCCCTATCAGAGGAAGAAATTTTTCCGAGACATATCCCACTACTTTTGGGATGAACCATACTTGTTCAAGAGGGGGTCAGATAGTCTGTTCAGAAGATGTATTGCTGAGGAGGAAGTTGAGGGAATCCTACAACACTGTCATGGCTCCAGCTATGGAGGACATTTAGCAACCTTTAAGACCGCCCAAAAAGTTCTGCAAGCCGGTTTCTGGTGGCCTAGCTTGTTTAAGGATGTTCACCAATTTATCTTGAGATGTGATCGCTGCCAGCGAGAGGGCAACATCACCAGGAGGAATGAGATGCCCCAGAACCCGATTCTGGAAGTGGAAGTGTTTGATGTATGGGGTATTGACTTCATGGGACCCTTCAAGCCAGCCTCCTATGGGAATGAGTATATCCTAGTCGCTGTGGATTATGTCTCCAAATGGGTAGAGGCAGTAGCCTGTCTAACCAATGATGCCAAAGCAGTGATCAAGCTGTTCAAGAACATCATTTTCCCAAGGTATGGTGTGCCCAGAGTGGTGATAAGCGATGGAGGCAGTCATTTCATCAACAAGGCGTTTGAAAACCTGCTCTCAAAGTATGGTGTGAAGCATAAGGTTGCTACACCATACCATCCTCAAACCAGTGGCCAGGTTGAGGTCTCGAACAAACAGATCAAGGGGATCCTCAGGACGATCGTTGGAGTGACCAAGAAGGACTGGGCAGCTAAGCTAGATGATGCACTTTGGGCCTATAGAACAGCATATAAGACACCCATAGGAAGAACACCCTTCTCTCTCTTGTATGGGAAGTCTTGCCATTTGCCAGTTGAACTTGAGTACAAGGCACTTTGGGCGGTGAAGTTGCTGAACTATGACATAAGGACAGCCCAAGAAAAGAGAGAGATGGATCTTCATGAGCTTGAGGAAATAAGGCTGGACGCATATGAGAGCTCTAAGATCTACAAGGAGAGGTCCAAGGCGTTCCATGACAAAAAGATCCTTCCAAGGGTTTTCAAAGAAGGAGACAACGCTTTGCTCTTTAACTCTCGGCTCAAGCTGTTTCCAGGGAAGCTCAAGTCGAGATGGTCTGGTCCGTTTAAGATCAAGGAGGTTCTGCCTTACGGAGCGGTGACACTGCTCAACCAGAACGGGGACGAATTCACAGTAAACGGTCAGAGGCTGAAACACTACCTTGGCCATGAGACCCTAGGAGAAGGAGTTTCAACTCCACTCCGAGACCCTCCCCGAGCCTAAAAGGTTTGAGAGGTCAAGCTATGAGACCTAAAACAAGCTCACTTGGGAGGAAGTCCCATGTCTATCAATGTACATATCTCGTTTAAATTTTATCTCTACTTGTTTTACTGTCTTGCCTACAGGTCGAGTAATTTCAGTGAGGACTTGGTCAATCAGCAACCATGCTTGGCGAGTTTGCCCAAGTTATACGAGAGCAACGGTTTTGGGAGACGGTTTTTACCAGTCCCTTAACCGTTGCCAGGTGGGCCCATTTTTACTCTGATTTAAAGCCCATTAGTGATTTTCGCTTAAGTGTTTTAACCGGTTTTAATTAAATAGATCGTGGGAGAGAGAGAGAGTAGCTGAGTAGGGGGGGCGGTTTTCGAAGGATGGGACGGTTTTGATTGGACAGTTCCAGTTTAATCCTGGCCGTCCGATTTACTTCCCCTTTCCCTCTCTCCTACTTTACTCTTTTTAAGCTTGCAAAATCCCTAATCTCTCTCTCTCACGACTTCCTATCACTCTCTTTCAAAATTTCCTTTTGCATTCTTTTCTCTCTAAGTTCCCGCACCTTGCTCACTACTTTTATCTCGATTTCTCTCTTCCAATCCTCAAACGGTAATTTTGCTTAGCTTTCAGAAGAGTTTTCGATTAGATTTTCGCTTCTTAGAGGTGTTTAGGGTGCAAAAATTTGTTGTTGCTCATGAGAGAGAGAGTTTAGGTTGTTCTCACAAACCGTTTGCATGTGCCTTTTGCTTGTTGTTTCTCGAATTATTTGAGTAGAATCTGCGGTTTATAGGGTTATCTTTGCTTGAATTGATCTATTGCCCGTTTTTAAGCCAAATCTTGATGAACTTTCCTCTTGATCAATTTGGATGTCTCGGATTTATCGAAATTCTAATTAGCCATGAGCTTTGAATTGTCTTGTAGGAAATGGCAAACACAAGAGGAAAACTCGCAAAGGCGGCCGCCGAGAAAGCTCAGGGCAAGAAGCCGGTGGTCGAGGACGGTGAGGGAAGCAACCGCAAAACTCCCGGCCCAACCCGCATCCGCGCGAAGGAGTATCGCGCGATGTTCCGACAGATGACCTTCGTTGGGACAAGATATCCGGACCCGGATACAATGGAGAGTCTAGGGATCCTTGAAGATTGCAAGGAGATGTTCGGCATGATGGAACTCGACAAGTTCATGTCGATGACTTATCCGACCTACAAGCATCACACAATTGACTTCCTCTCATCCCTGAAAGTCCATTACTACGAGCCTGACGAAGTGACGCCGGACGGAGAAGGAAGCGGCTTCATCACTTTCATGCTCAAGAAGGAGAAGTACCGTCTGACCTTTACCGACCTCGAGGACATCTACGGATTCCCCCACAAGGACAGGAGGACACTGACCACGACGATCACCAGAGAGGAGAATGACGGCCTCTGGGACACAATAGCGAGCGGCAAGTTCAAATCGAGCACAGCAAAGAGCGCGCAAATAAGGAATCCTGTCCTGCGCTATGTCCACAAGGCGTTATCCCACACCTTCTACGCGCGGAGAGACACGAGCAACGTTACCGAGAAGGAGCTGGAATTGATCAACTCGGGCATTGAGTACTCTCTGGCTGTCATGAGCAACGGCAAGGCGATGGCTGGAGACAATTCTAACTCCAGCTTGGCCACGCACTTGATGAAGAGCTTTCTGGCATACAAAGATTGGGCAGTCACTTTGGACAAGATGGGAAAGGCACGGGTTGGGCAGGTTAGCGTTGGAGGGATCATCACTCCGATTCTAGTTCACTGCGGAGCCGAATTAGGAGAACCGGACTTCCCGCCTCTATCTATGAACCTTGCCTACCTGCGCAAGATCCACTTCCTCAGCGCTGAAGAGGTCGAAGGGAAGTATATCTACAACTATGCCCACCACGACTTCCCCATAGCCTACACACTCCTGCCCAACGAAGCTCTGACGGCCATTGAGGTGAAGGGCAACATCGAGTTCCTTCTTCCCTACGGAGCGCTCTATGATCCGACTCCTGGAGCACAACAGCCGACATACTCACATGATGAGCAGATGAACACGGGAGAAGAAGTTGCCGACTCTGACCAAGACGAACTTCCCGACGAGTACCAAGCCGGCGAATACACCTTTGAGCCGTATCACGCCACTGGGAAGAACGTTGCCTTGAACGCTGCCCACAAGCACATTAACTTGCTGCAGCAATGGAACAAGTGGCAGGACAAGACGATCAAGAAGCTGGTCAAGACAGTCAGGAAATTGTCAGCGCAGCTCAGGAACATTGCCCCTTGCACTCCCCCGCCGGAAGAAAGCTTCTCAGACTGCGAGATCAACCGCGATGCTCAAGATCCACCACACGCAGTCCCCTCGGCCGGAACCCATCGGTCAGCTCCGAAGAAGAGGAAAGCCTCGCGTTCTCCATCTCTCGCACACTCCTCGGATGAACTCATCTCATCCGACTCTCCTGAAATGTAGTCGGTACATCTCCAAACTTTGTACATATTTTGCATATTTTGTTTTCGCATTCTTCTTGCATTTTGTTTCATTTTATCTGTTGCATTGAGCTCAAACCCGCATCTCTTTCACACGGAGACCGTGTGATTTAAGTGTGGGGGAGGGGTCAATGGCACTTGTGTCTCATGCATTTGCATCATATAGAAAATCATGTAAAATTTTCAAAACAAAATTGCATATATATAAAAAAAAAAAAAAAAAAAAAAAAAAAAAAAAAAAAAAAAGAGCATATAGTTGCATCCATTTCATTTCGCGTTTTGAGCATTATCTGGTTAAGTTGAACAGTTGAATTGCGGGATTAGCTCAATGACCTAGTTCTAAGTTCTTTGGCGCACGTGTTTGAGCATGAAGATTAAGATAGAACCGCATCATTTGAGCGCATTTTGATCACCTTGGCAAAACCGAATGCATTGTTGCGATTTGAATCCACTCCTTGCTTATTAGAACCTGAACTTGACTTTTAATTATCATTCTCATGCTTGTTGATGTTTGCTCATGGATTATACATACTTGGGTCATCTTTTGCATAATATTCATCCTTCTTTGTTGATCCAAGTAGCACTCCCACCCTGAACCGAACCCTTCCTTTGAGCCATCCATTATTCTTGTGTGATTGTGAGGTCTTTTTATATTGTGGAAGCTTGGCATAAAGTGTTAGGCTTAGACCGACAAGGATAGGTGATCATATAGACTCTAGTCCACGCTTTTTGGACTAGACTAGGCTAGGTTGAGGTTTTGGAAATTCATTTCGGGTTGGGAATGTTGAAAAAGAAAAAGAGTCTTGAGCAAAAGAAAGAGGTCAGCTAGAGTAAGTTATTGTGTAAGAGCTTGGTCTTAGTGAGAAAAAGTTAGCCCCCATCATAAAAAAAAAAAAAGAGAGAAAAGATGGGTTATGGCAGAGGAAAAGAGAAAAATATTAGACCAAGTCTCGAAACTTCAGGCAAAAGCCTTTGAAATTCTCTTAGCTGACCAAAGAAAAGGCTCTCGAGGAAAGTGAGTAAAAAGAAAGTCAAAGGGGGAAAAGGGTAGAAATAGGGAGGCTTTGAGTTGTTCTTAATTTGGGGTTTAGGATCCGGTTTAGGTGCAAAGGGTAGATGATCATTTGTCCTTGTATGCATCAGTTGGACCTAGCCTTTAGCATTATACCGAAGCTCTTCCATGCTGTTTTGAGAGAACCCATTTCCTGGTTATCCTTGACTTGAGCGCATCTGCATCATTCTCGCTCTATCTCTTCCTTAACCAAATGAGCACATTTGTCATGCATGAGTTTTGATCACGGTTACATGCTTTAATTGAATGTTAAAAGGAGTGGAGGATTTGAATGCATGTTTAGGTCGAGCTAGTTATCTATGATTGCAATTGAGTGGTGCGGTTAAGATTTTTCGAAAAGGAAAGCCTCACTTGCGCTTTAGACCTTGAAACTAGGTTGTTGATCTGATTTCACTTATCGGCTTTCTCTTGACCAGTTTGCTCAGGTCAGCATTCTAGCCCTTGGTTTCTGCTTGCTTGAGGGCAAGCAAGGACTAAGTGTGGGGGTGTTGATATGCTCCGCATTTGCATGCATTTAGCATATTGATTTACTCATGTTTGTGTATAATCGAGTCTCATTTCATTGCACTTAGTGTGGATTTTATCCATTTAGGAGCATTTAGTTCTTAGGAAAGCATTTTGCGTATCCATTGCATTTGGAGTATGTTTCGCAGGTTAAAGGAGCCTTAAGAAGCTCAGATGATGGGACGAGGTGACCGGAGACAGATGGGAAGCAGATCGGAGCTCAGGTGCTTTCAAGGAGAGGAGCAAAACAGAGGACTTGGGCAGCAAAAACAGAGGACTTGAGGAGCCAGCCCAAGACCCGAAGGACAAGAAAGTCAAGGCACGCGGCGTTGACCAAGGGGCCCCTTCCCCACTTACTATATAAACTCTTAAGACCTAGTTTTAGGCAGCTTATCTTATGTTATCTTTAATTTCATTGTTGTGAACCGACTTCTCTCTCTTAGAACAAAAACATCTTTGTTTCAAGAAGTTCTTTGTTGAATCTTTCAAGTTTAAGAAGTAATTAAGCTTTTAATCTTGTTTCTGCTTGATTGAATCCTTTTTCTTCTTCTTTGCTTGCGGTTTTGGCATGAGTAGAGAGTAGTCTTCCTTGAGGTTTCAAGGGTGAGTTAGGGAAAGGTTTAGCTTTTGTTCTTGTGGTTTTTCTTCCTTTGCGCTTGCTCAGTTGGTTTTCTACACTAGGGATCTTAATACCTTAGCTCTTACCCGATCAATAAGAGTTAAGCATATAGACCTTCCTCACCCAGAAGGTGCTCGGGAAAATGTCTAAGAGAATTAGTGTAGAGAGAAATGTTCCCAACCCAAGGCATTGGTTGCTTGGGGTGTTTCTCATGCGATAAAAGGCTAGGGCTCGATAAAGCTTGCTGCTTTAAGTACCACCAGCGGAAGTCGGCTTTTGGGCTTACCTCAGTAAAGCGACTCGACCACGGGAGTGGCGAGTTTACCATCAGCCTTGCATAAATCGTAACTTTGCTTGCCCTGGGACAAATCCCTTGCACAGAAGCGACCTCACCCGAGGATACTCACCCAAGGGACCTCCTTTTATCATATTAATCTTCAAAGTTTGCATTTTTTTTTACACATCCGGTTTAGCTTTACAATCATCAAAGTTATTACCTTTAGTTTCTCTATACATTAAAATCCCGATTTCGCTTGAAGCTTAGCTTCTCTTTGCATTCCTTTTGTTCAATCTTCCAATTGGTTCGATATCTCAAGTGCTACATCGGCAGATTTAGTGGGCTTGAGTGGTTGACACACGCAAAAAGCCTGTTATCAGCCACGACAAGTGCTACATTCTTCTTCCTTGAGGTTCCTTTCTCTTTCTTTCAGTTTTTTCATGTTGGATTCTAAAATATCTGTATCCAAAACTTCAAAACAAAACTATTAAATGAAAACAATAGATTAAAAAGGGATAGAAGAGACCTTATGGGTTGCCTCCCATACAACGCTTGTTTATGGTCTTTAGCTTGACCATTTTTCTCTTCTAAGAAGAAGTGGAAGGACATGGCCTGAGACAAAGTCTTTTTGAACTTGTCCCATCACGTCCTTGGGGATGATCAGGTGGTTCTCTTAGGCGTCCATGAGGAGATATGAACCGTGAATGCTTGGTGGATGTGAAAAGGGGAACTGCATCATAAAAGACAGATTTGTCGACATTGGCAAGTGAAATTCGGAGGTTTGTGATGCGGCTGGGTTTGCTTCAAGTAATAATTAACCCAACCTACACAACTGCAAGTGCACAGCAAGAGAGTAGTATAGTTCGGGGTCGAACCACAAGGAGATGTTATTTCACTTCAAACTTGTAGAGATTGAAATAAAGCTAGAACAAGAATATGAGTTTGTTGTAGATGTTGTGAACTTCAAAACAAAAGAAAACAAAAGCAATGATTGAAATATAAATGCAAACAATAAGGAAAAAGCATTGGGCATAATAGAATTTGTGGGTCATCATGGATTGGTTTATTTGGATAGTTAAACAAGATGATCAATAGATATGTTCTAGAACTCGAATAATGAATGTATAATCAACTTACTCCCGCAATGTCAATTAATATATCTAGACAACCTAAGATTACTCTACTCCCATAGGTAATCAAGTGATTAAACAAGCATATAAAGTCCAAATTCGAAATTGTTCACAAGGCTTTGTAATTCTACTTCCGTAGCTTACTATGCCTTGCTCACCCAAGATGGTTCAAGAGATATAACAAACGGTCATAATGTAAATCAACCTAAGAGCAGTAGCGTAGATGGTCAATCCAGCTATAAGCAGTAAGCACAAACTTGGATGAAGAACATCTAATGATAAAACCGAGTCTAACAACCTAGAGATGATCAATCCATGAATTCCCTTGAAAAACTCTTAAACCCAACAATAAAACTACTCAGCCATGATGCAAACAAACAAGCAAGAGATATATGAAAGCATTATGTGAGTATTAAAAGAGATAAGGGATGAAGAAATCTTCTCTATTGAAGAACAAAGTTTAATCTCTCCCTTGAAACTTTCGGGTTCAAAACAAAAGAAAAGAAAAGGAAAAGATGAAAAGAGTTTAAGGATTTGTGTGTGTGTGTGTGTGTCCCTTAGATCCTGTGAAACGCCTCTTCTCTCTGCTCCCTTCAGCTCTCCAGGATGGCTCTCTCTCTGTCTCTGACGGCGCACACGCAGCTCTCCTATAGATCGAGGCTAAAAGCTTGTATTTATAGGGTAGAAGTCGCTAGGTTTGTGAAGTGTTGAAAAAGGAAACTTTTCTGTTAACCGGCTTTGATGATTTGCGACGTGATTGGACCAGGTTCAGGACAAGTAAACCACCAAAAGCAAGCTGGGCTTGTGTTAAGTCGAGACAGGGTCCATGCCGCGTGATCCCGGGCTGTTTGTAACACCAAGTCTCCATGGGCTTCGTTTCCTCGCCTGGCGGACACGTCTTTGGAGAAAACGAGTTTTTCCCTGATGGTTGATCAAAATGGCTTGAATCCACTTCGCCGTGATGCGTAACTCCAATATCAATCCATCAAGACCAAGATCATGATTTTTGGACGTCGGAAAGACCTTCAACCGCGGCCTTCTTTCGGATGCTCCAGTTCAGTCCGAATACGAGAATCAGACAAATGGAGTTATATTGATGCTCTTGACTTGGAAACTTGCTTGGATCATGGTTTGAGACTCTTTTGCTCCTTTTTGAATCCTTTTTGATGTTTTAACCTGTTAAGACTCTAAAACCAACAAATACAAGAAAACTACCTCTAAAGGCATAAAACCTTATTGAAAATACTTGAAAACATAAATAAATACTAAGTAAAATCATGCAAAATATGGATATATCAACTCCCCCAGACTTATCTTTTGCTTGTCCCCAAGCAAACTAAGCATGGAAAAGAGGTTTGAAAACATGAGAACTCTTAAATCCTTTTGGAAATCCATATTGAACTTTATTTTAGTGATCCACATAAAACAGCAACGGCATTTAGAATTAAGAACAAGAAAGTACATACCATGAGTTTTGCAATCATCCCAAAGCAATCCACTTCTCTTTAGGCCATCCAAATTCGCCACCTTTGACTCCTTTAGTTTCTAAAGGTGTGGTCTCAACTAGGGAATATTGATCAAAGGGGTTATAGACTCTTACCCATCCTCTTTTGATAAAACACATGTCTTGGCTCTTGTTTCACCTCTCTCTCTTCTCACTTCTTAAGTCGATTCATCCCTTTTTTAGGGTAGCAAGGTATTTTTTATTCGACTTCTTCTCCTTTTTGTGGAGGTTTTTGATGGATCTTCCATAGACGCGAGTATTGATGGTTGTAGCCACCTAATCCCCGGTTACTTGGATCAAAAGGTCTTCCATAGACACGAGTATTGATGGTGGTTGCCACCTAATCCCCGGTTACTTGGACCTTGGTGCTTTTTCTTAAATTTGAAGGGGAGAGAGAGGGAAACCGAACTCACACAGACTTTTCACTTGTTGGTGAGGATGAGGAGTCATGCCCTTTGTAAAGCCAAGCCCCTAGCTGAGAAGGTTAAGTTCATTAAGGTGCGGAGTCAAAGATGGATCCTTCTTAAGCCCTTGGAGATGTGGACATTTTTGATAGATCAATCCACTCATGGTGCACATATGATGAAGTAAACTGCCAATAACTGATCAATGGTCACTTAAAACACGGGCACAACAATGGTTAGGTCCAAGATAAAGTCATAATTCTCGACAAAAGTTTTGACTCAATAAAAACGACTCGATGAAAAGAAAAATGATGCAAGATGAAATGCCAAAATGAACAAACTTATTAGTATAATCCCCCCAGACTTAACTTGCACCGTCCCGGTGTAAGAAAAATCAGATTAAGAGAGGTAAAGATGGAATAAAATGGAAAAGGGAAAGGTTAGGATGATGTTACCAAGTGTTGACCAGTTGTGATGAAGATCAGGGTCAGATAACGGATTGGGGATCCTCTGTAGGCATTATTGGTCGGTGAATTTTGAATTTCCAGGTCTGATTCTCGCCGGTTTGCATTTTGGTCGAGTATGGCTCATTTGGTCGACCTGAAATGAGTGCTATGAACCACAGAACAAACCGTTAAGAATTTCATGTACCATATTGAAATTTTACCGTCCAAGTTGATGTTTTAGAGCTCCTCGTGAAGTTTGAGGTCAAACGAACGAGCGGTTTGTGAGATTCTTCATTTGTGGTCCATTCGGTCGACCGGATGATAGTGCAATAGACCACAGCGCAAATGATGAAGAATTCTTCGACCTATCTTGAAATTCCATCGACAAACCTCATATTTGATGGACGCTGGTGAAATTTGGGGACAAACGAAC
This sequence comes from Erythrophleum ivorense, assembly GCA_026724425.1. Taxonomy (NCBI): domain Eukaryota; kingdom Viridiplantae; phylum Streptophyta; class Magnoliopsida; order Fabales; family Fabaceae; genus Erythrophleum; species Erythrophleum ivorense. The sequence continues at coordinate 6,010,617 of JAIUCV010000066.1, read as the reverse complement.
GAGCGGATTGAGAGTTCCTTCACAAAGTGGTCAATTCGGCTCCGGGAAGAGTTTTCTGGACTTATTTGTGATTGGCTCGTTCGTTCCTTGATTTTCTTCTGGAATAATGATGTTGAAGCTCCAAGGATCCATCTACAGCTGGTGGTGTCTCCTTGTCGTGATTTCGGTTTTGACGGCCTTTGGGTGCACCGCTATCGACCGGATGAGGCATCTTTGCATCTCTCCTGATCCGTCAACATTCCTCCGTCCTATCTTTTGGATTTTCCGACCAACATGGTGTTGTGTAGCCGCCTGTGAAGTTTGGTGGACATCGGTCACGTGGTTTGGGAGATGGTTGATGTTTGTCCTCCTTCGCACCCGTTTGGCCGAGAGAATCTCGCCGGATGGGATATCTTGAAATCTACTCGACCGTTTTGTGATTTTATTCGACCGAAGTGATTATTGTATCCTACATTATCATTTCCAGGTCGTGCCCACCTTGTTTCTTGTGCCTTGTTGTGATCCTCCATTGAAACCGCCTTTAAACCGCCATATGGATTGTAGTTTTGGTCGGTTACAGCATCTCTCCTTTGTGTCCTTCCTGTCAAAGATTGAAGTCCTTGCAAAATACTTGAAACCACTGTTAAGTCTGGTCTTAGATTGAGATCTCCAAGTAACCAACTTGAAGTTCACAATCTAAGAGAATATGGTATAAACTATAAAAACATGTTGGGTCTTGGTTAGGATTCCTAAAGTTCTGAAATAGTTTTATCATTAGTGAAATCAATGTATAATTCAGTTTGACAAGTCAAGATTCATTCTCATTCATTAACCATCAATATTAAGCAATTTAAACCATTAAATGTAACTAATGAAGTTCAAGGTTCAAATGCTTATCAAGTGAGGATCAAAGATGGTTTTTAATGAATGCATTAGGAGAATTTACTTACCTTGATTGGAGATTTCGCCTTCTACAAGGGTGGGATGATATACTCAACATTTGTATGCATTTAGCATCATGTTATGCATGGTTTTGTATATCTTTGAGTCTCATTTCATGTGATTTAGTGTAGGTTTCATCTCCTTATGAGCATGTAGCTTTTAGAATAGCATTTTGCATTTTTGTTGCATTTGGAGTGTTTTCCTAGGTGTTTGAGGCGTTGAGCAAGATGGAGGCAAGATGGGGTAATGACTGGAGCAAGACAGTGAAGCTGGAAGCTGATAGAGGCTGATCGTAGTCCAGAGGCGTTCAGAGAAGGTTGTGGAACAGGGGACTTGAGCACGAAAAACAGAGGACTTGAGGAGTTTGCTCAAGACACGTGGACCAGCGAAGTCAAAGAAAATGAGTTGACTGCGCCTTGACCAAGCCCAAAACGCCGAGTTTGGAGCCTCTACTCATTGGGAAGGAAGGAAAGTCAGAATAAATGAGTTGACCAAGGGTTTTGGAGTCCCCTAGTATAAATACTCCTAAGTTTCATTATTTTAGATCTATCTTGAATCTTGGAATCTTCTTGAAGACAAAGAACAAAATTGCCTCCTTTAGGGTTCTTCCCATTTGGGGAGAACCTAATTTCGTTTTTTGAATAAAATCAAGTAGTTTCTGCACTTTCTTATCTTAACCTTCTCATCTCATCCTCCTAATCATGTTTAGGGCTCTTTCCCTCTTGGGATTTGGGTTTTAAGCATGATTAGTGAGTGAATCTCTTGGGGTCTTTTTGGATGTGATAAATTAGGGTTGTTAGAGTTCGATTTTGATGTTTAGATGCTTAAATTCTTCCTATAATCCTTCCTTGTTGGGTTTTCTTAATGCTAGGTCTCTCTTGATCAATTAGGCCTAGATCCAAGGCTTTTCTCACCATGGAAGTGGGTGAAAAGTCGGACCAACCAGCAAAGAGATTTGCTTATCTAACCCACGGAAGTGGTTGTTTAGAGAGCTTATCGGTCTAGGAGAGTTGTTTCTTAATGCTGGCTTGAATCGATTCCGCTAACGACGGTTAGGTCCTTGGATCGATTCTTGCTTTGTGATTCTCACCACGGAAGTGGGTTAATCTTGCTTATTGAACTCTCTTCCTAGGATTTAGCCTTTGTTGTGTTTGTTTGAACATCAATATTGATCTCTAGGATGCTTAGAGTGTAGTTCTTTCATTGATCCTTCTTTATTTGGTGGTCTTAATGCTAAATCTTCTTGACGAAGTTGATTCTAGACCTTAAGCATTTCATGCACCGCAAGTGTTTGATGAAATGCTTGAACCAACCATCTAAAGGATTTACATGCCTAGCTCATGAGAGTGATTGTCTAGGGTGTTTATTGGCTTTATAGAATTGGTTCTTAATGCTTGTTGGTTATAAATTCACTAATGATGATTAGGTTTGGATTTGTAATTAGCAAAGGGATTATTACCATGGGAGTGGATTAGTCTTGTGTTAATGAATTATATGCCTAAGGATTAGCACTATTTGTGTAGGACTAATCATCTTGATCTATTTGTGGATTATCCTAATCAATTATCCCATCCTAGGCCCCTTCTATCCTTTTCTCTCTATCTTTAAAGTTCATTTTCGTTTTTGTTTTGTCTCTTGTTTTTACTTCTTTTATTTATTGTATTGCCTTTGTTTAATCTCATCAATAATCTTATTGCTCTTGACTTGAGAAACTTCTTGCATTCTTTCTTGTCCCAATCACTCTTCAAAGTGGATTGATAACCTTACTATGCTGCAATGATATGAGCAGGAATTAAGGGTTTGAAACACACAAAAATCCTGTTTTCATGGGAACAAAGGGTGGGTCACTTTCTTGTTTTGGTCTCCTTTTGGTTCTTCATCCTAAAAACATTTTTTTTTGTATTTTTATGCAATTTTAAAAACTCCTGAAAAATAAAACTAAGTAGTTATGCATGCAATAATGATATAAAAATTTAAAATGAAAATAAAAACCATGTGGGTTGCCTCCCACAAAGCGCTTTGTTTTAAGTCATTTAGCTTGACTCCTTTTTCTTTTTAGGTGTGGATGAGCTCAACTAAAGGGTTTGGGGTCCCTTTAGATTCTCCATTCTCCGGTTCAGGGGGTTTTCGTGGTGGTCTGGGCACGCCAAGATCATCTCCTATGCCATCTTTGAAGACAAATGCCCTCGGGAAGAGCTTTAAGGTGTTCATGAGCTTCTCCTTTGCGGTATGAGCTTCTTTTGGGTCCGGATCCTTAGGGGTAAGGATTTTCATCTTGGCAAAGGATTTATGTACTCCATCAGGCTCCTCATCAGCTTCATTTTCGTCCAAGGTATGGAGCAAAACCGAGTAGATATCCGTGAAGACATCTTTATGTTTCAGCTTTGACGGTTTCATGGCCACTTTCGGTTTTGGATAGGGGTCACTCTCCTTGGCGTCTTTAGGCATTATGGCTCCTTTCTTTGGCATTTTAGAAGTCTTCTCTGGTGGCAGCTTGATCTCTCTTGGTGCTGTCTTGAAGTCGATGCTTTGGTAGAAAACATCTTGTCGGATATTTCCTAGTGACATGCGGCTTCTCATGAAGTCTATGATCTCACCGGTGTAAGCTCTTCTTTACTCCCCTGGAAGCAGCCCCGGTTTCTGTCTCTCCTTAGGATCAGCTTCTTTTTCTCCTTCTTGAGATGGTGTAGGGACAAGGGCGAGCTGGTTCTCCTTAGATAGGACAGAACTAGAAAATGTTTGAGGGTTTACCTCATTTTGCTTCCTTACGGCTTCCGCGGTTAGGACGGTGTGAACCCCCAACTTCTGGACACGAGTGGAGAGAGACTCAAACTTGCTGTAAAGATCAGTGAACACATGATCTAGCTTCTCACAGAGGTTCTTGTTGATTTGCCTTTGCTCCTCCATGTATCTTTCCAAGACTACATCTATCTTCTCTTCTTGTTGAGCCGGTGCAACAGCTTGAGGGAAAGTGAAAGGCAGCTTCACTTGACAGATCCCTTGAGGGTAGACATGTTGTTTAAGCTGGTATTGAGCTCCTTGATAGACGTGCTGGCCAGGATACACAAAGTTTCCACCAATGTTGTTCACTTCCACTTTGTGCGGACTAACCGGTGGGGGAAGTGCATAAAAGCTCATCAAGTCCATTCTTTCTCTTCTAGTGTGTTGTTTGAGTTAGACCTTCTTGTCCTGCACCTAAGACACACAAAGGAAGAGATTTAAGTAAAAATTTTATGAGTTTTTAAGGTTTTATGAAAAACAGAAAGTAAAATGCAAGAAAGTAAGAACTAGACTAAAAATCAATCAAAAAGTTTGAAGGAAATGCAACAGCCTCCCCGGCAACGGCGCCAAAAACTTGATGCGGCTGGGTTTGCTTCAAGTAATAATTAACCCAACCTACACAACTGCAAGTGCACAGCAAGAGAGTAGTATAGTTCGGGGTCGAACTACAAGGAGATGTTATTTCACTTCAAACTTATAGAGATTGAAATAAAGCTAGAACAAGAATATGAGTTTGTTGTAGATGTTGTGAACTTCGATCAAAACAAAAGAAAACAAAAGCAATGATTGAAATATAAATGCAAACAATAAGGAAAAAGCATTGGGCATAAGAGAATTTGTGGGTCATCATGGATTGGTTTATTTGGATAGTTAAACAAGATGATCAATAGATATGTTCTAGAACTCGAATTATGAATGTATAATCAACTTACTCCCGCAATGTCAATTAATATATCTAGACAACCTAAGATTACTCCACTCCCATAGGTAATCAAGTGATTAAACAAGCATATAAAGTCCAAATTCGAAATTGTTCACAAGGCTTTGTAATTCTACTCCCGTAGCTTACTATGCCTTGCTCACCCAAGATGGTTCAAGAGATATAACAAATTGTCAGAATGTAAATCAACCTAAGAGCAGTAGCATAGATAGTCAATCCAGCTATAAGCAGTAAGCACAAACTTGGATGAAGAACATCTAATGATATAACCGAGTCTAACAACCTAGAGATGATCAATCCATGAATTCCCTTGAAAAACTCTTAAACCCAACAATAAAACTACTCAGCCATGATGCAAACAAACAAGCAAGAGATGTATGAAAGCATTATGTGAGTATTAAAAGAGATAAGGGATGAAGAAATCTTCTCTATTGAAGAACAAAGTTGAATCTCTCCCTTGAAACTTTCGGGTTCAAAACAAAAGAAAAGAAAAGGCAAAAGATGAAAAGAGTTTAAGGATTTGTGTGTGTGTGTGTGTGCCTTAGATCCTGAGAAACGCCTCTTCTCTCTACTCCCTTCAGCTCTCCAGGATGGCTCTCTCTCTGTCTCTGACGGCGCACATGCAGCTCTCCTTTAGGTCGAGGCTAAAAGCTTGTATTTATAGGGTAGAAGTCGCTAGGTTTGTGAAGTGTTGAAAAAGGAAACTTTCCGGTTAACCGGCTTTGATGATATGCGACGTGATTGGACCGGGTGCAGGACAAGTAAACCACCAAAAGCAAGCTGCTCTTGTGTTAAGTCGAGACAGGGTCCATGCCGCGTAATCGCGGGCTGTTTGTAACACCAAGTCTCCATGGGCTTCGTTTCCTCGCCTGGCGGACACGTCTTGGGAGAAAACGAGTTTCTCCCTGATGGTTTGAGACTCTTTTGATCCTTTTTGAATCCTTTTTGATGTTTTAACCTGTTAAGACTCTAAAACCAACAAATACAAGAAAACTACCTCTAAAGGCATAAAACCTTATTGAAAATACTTGAAAACATAAATAAATACAAAGTAAAATCATGCAAAATATGGATATATCAGTTTGGCCAGTCCATGATGGCTCCAGCTGTGGCCAAGAATGATCTTCCAAGTATGATGGGCATGTCACTTCCTCCTTTGATGTTCATTATATGAAAATCCACCGATATCTTTTTGTCTCCAATTTCGAGCAATACATCATAAACAACACCTCTAGGTTGTGCAATGGTGAGGTCAGCAAGTCCAATGCTTATTTGGGAAGGTTGTAGGCGTGTGATCCCAAGAAGTTTTGCAGTGGAGGTTGGCATAAGGTTGATGCATGAACCGGAATCACAAATGTATCCATCGAAGTACCTCCCATTGATGGTGTAAGGTATAGTAAATTGTCTCGGATCTTCTATCTTGTAGAGGGTTCTGAATGAAGGTTGCTTCTTAGCTTTCTCATAGAGCTCTTGGATCACTTCTGAGGTCTCTTTGCAGTTGTGGAAAAAGTTGGTAAGTGGGTGGTTCTTCCAAGCATCATGAAAAGTCATGCTTGATGGTGTAAGGTATAGTAAATTGTCCCGGGTCTTCTATCTTGTAGAGGGTTCTGAATGAAGGTTGCTTCTTAGCTTTCTCATAGAGCTCTTGGATCTCTTCTGTGATCTCTTTGCAGTTGTGGAAAAAGTTGGTAAGTGGGTGGTTCTTCCAAGCATCATGAAAAGTCATGCTTGCCGGTAGTGTTTGAACAAAGCGGTTGAATTCAGCTAGCTTCTCTCTGGAGATGGGGTTGCTATACCACTTGGGAGGAGATGTAGGAGGCGGGGATGGTGGTAGGGTTGCTGCATAAGATGACATAGAGAGGCGGGGACGCCTAAAGAGTTGCTTTATCTCATCCTTGGTTTCTTTGCTACTAAAGAAAAACTCAACCAAATCATGGTTGTTCCAAGCTTCTTCAAAAGGGACATAGAATGGTATGAATTTCACCTTCTTGTTAAACTCCTTGAGCTTCTCTGGGCTTATCTTAGTAGAGTCTATGGGATCATATTGGAATGAATCCTGATATACCTCTATTTTACATGCTTTTTATATGGTTTTACAATGCTTTTCATAAGGATTTTAATGGCTTTTTGATCTAAAAAGGTAGTTTTTATGGATTTATAGTACTTAGAGTCTAAACAGGTCAAAATATGCATTTTGGAGCAAAACACAGGATTTGGACCTCAAGACCGCTCCATGCTCCCGCATCAACTTTAGAAGGGCCTTAAAAACATTATACTCAATGGACTTCATCAAATCCACTTCGACGCGATGCCTACATGAGTTAGCTTTGCAATAAAACTAGAATCACTCAGTTTGGCCGAGTAGAATTGGAGATATGACGATTATAGTGAAGATATATACGAAAGAGCTTCATCGGACTGCATCAGTACATCAAACGGGAAGCAACAGCATGGACCCTTAAACTCAACGGATTTCAATTAAACTCGGCACCAAGATTACCAAATGAGTTAGTGTTCCAATTCAGTTGGAATTATGCAATTTGGATGAGCAGTTTAGAAGATATCACGTTTTAACTGAAGACTGGTCCAAACAGCCGAAAACCGGACAACATCAGCCATCCGCGTACGCTCGACCGAGCCCGGTCGGACAGGAGCTTTAAGGCCCTTGTCCAACCCGACCATCCGTCACATCATCAATCCATCCGGTCGACCACGCCCGGTCGAACAGGATCTTTAAGGCCCGCGATCGACCCGATCCCCGCGAACAAAGAAGCCCAATTATGCAGTTTCGACCATTCTTAACCTATTTCGCCTAAACCGACTTTTGAAAACCTAGGGCACTATAAATACTTCTTTTTAGCCTCTTTAGAGAGAGAGCCACCATAGTTTTAGAGAGTTTTACATTGATTTCGTTTTAGAGCTTCATGGGAGAAGATCTCGCCTCTGTAACACAATAGAGAAGATTTCTGAACCCTTTTTACTTCTTATCAAGTTTTATTATGAATTCTTCTTTATCTCTTTGCTTGATCTCTGTTACTATGTTTGAGTAATCTCCTTGTTGGGTTTAAGAGTTTTCAAAGGGTTGTCATGGATTGATTGTTAGGTTGCTAGATTAGGGTTTATTCATTAGAGTTCTTCATCTAAGTTTGTGCTTATTGCCTAATGCTTGATTGACCTTCTAAGCTACTGCTCTTAGGTAGATTTACTCTCTGACCGACTGTTAAATCTCTTGAATCAACTTAGATGAGCAAGGCATAATATCCTACGGAAGTAGAATTACAAAGCCTTGTGAACTAAACCTACGGAAGTAGAGTTACAGAATTTGGACTTTTTATACATGTTTAACCTCTTGATTACCTGCGGGAGTTGTGTGATTTAGGTTGTTTAAACATAGTAATTGGCACTGCGGGAGTAGGTCGATTATACTTAGTAATTCGAGTTCTAGAACAATACTATTGATTTCCCTATTTACTTGCTTGATTTAATTCATGAAACCTTGCGAATTCTCTATTGCCCAATACTTTCTCCTATTGCTTTTTCCTAATTTAGATTACTTTGCTTTGAAACCGTGACCACAACAAACCTATATATTCGGGTCCTAGCTTAATTCGAATCTCATAAACCCATAGTGTAGCTTATCTGGTCCTTGTGTTCGATAACCCGTTGCTACTCTCGATCTGTGCACTTGCAGAAGTAGGGGTAGAAGTTGGGAAAAGTCTGATCCCCATCAAATCCTCAGGTTTGTCCAGGATGGTTCTCTTTCTTTGAATGCCGATGATTCTAGGAAGGGCGAGTGCGTGGGCTCCAGCTGTGGCCAAAAATGATCTTCCAAGTATGATGGGCATGTCACTTCCTCCTTTGATGTTCATTATATGAAAATCCACCGATATCTTTTTGTCTCCAATTTCGAGCAATACATCATAAACAACACCTCTAGGTTGTGCAATGGTGAGGTCAGCAAGTCCAATGCTTATTTGGGAAGGTTGTAGGCGTGTGATCCCAAGAAGTTTTGCAGTGGAGGTTGGCATAAGGTTGATGCATGAACCGGAATCACAAATGTATCCATCGAAGTACCTCCCATTGATGGTGTAAGGTATAGTAAATTGTCCCGGGTCTTCTATCTTGTAGAGGGTTCTGAATGAAGGTTGCTTCTTAGCTTTCTCATAGAGGTCTGGGATCTCTTCTGGGGTCTCTTTGCAGTTGTGGAAAAAGTTGGTAAGTGGGTGGTTCTTCCAAGCATCATGAAAAGTCATGCTTGATGGTGTAAGGTATAGTAAATTGTCCCGGGTCTTCTATCTTGTAGAGGGTTCTGAATGAAGGTTGCTTCTTAGCTTTCTCATAGAGCTCTTGGATCTCTTCTGGGATCTCTTTGCAGTTGTGGAAAAAGTTGGTAAGTGGGTGGTTCTTCCAAGCATCATGAAAAGTCATGCTTGCCGGTAGTGTTTGGACAAAGCGGTTGAATTCAGCTAGCTTCTCTCTGGAGATGGGGTTGCTATACCACTTGGGAGGAGATGTAGGAGGCGGGGATGGTGGTAGGGTTGCTGCATAAGATGACATAGAGAGGCGGGCACGCCTAAAGAGTTGCTTTATCTCATCCTTGGTTTCTTTGCTACTAAAGAAAAACTCAACCAAATCATGGTTGTTCCAAGCTTCTTCAAAAGGGACATAGAATGGTATGAATTTCACCTTCTTGTTAAACTCCTTGAGCTTCTCTGGGCTTATCTTAGTAGGGTCTATAGGATCATATTGGAATGAATCCTGATATACCTCTATTTTACATGCTTTTTATATGGTTTTACAATGCTTTTCATAAGGATTTTAATGGCTTTTTGATCTAAAAAGGTAGTTTTTATGGATTTATAGTACTTAGAGTCTAAACAGGTCAAAATATGCATTTTGGCGCAAAACACATGATTTGGACCTCAAGACCGCTCCATGCTCCCGCATCAACTTTAGAAGGGCCTTAAAAACATTATACTCAATGGACTTCATCAAATCCACTTCGACGCGATGCCTACATGAGTTAGCTTTGCAATAAAACTAGAATCACTCAGTTTGGCCGAGTAGAATTGGAGATATGACGATTATAGTGAAGATATATACGAAAGAGCTTCATCGGACTGCATCAGTACATCAAACGGGAAGCAACAGGATGGACCCTTAAACTCAACGGATTTCAATTAAACTCGGCACCAAGATTACCAGATGAGTTAGTGTTCCAATTCAGTTGGAATTATGCAATTTGGATGAGCAGTTTAGAAGATATCATGTTTTAACTGAAGACTGGTCCAAACAGCCGAAAACCGGACAACATCAGCCATCCGCGTCCGTTCGACCGAGCCCGGTCGGACAGGAGCTTTAAGGCCCTTGTCCAACCCGACCATCCGTCACATCATCAATCCATCCTGTCGACCGCGCCCGGTCGAACAGGAGCTTTAAGGCCCGCGATCGACCCGATCCCAACGAACAAAGAAGCCCAATTATGCAGTTTCGACCATTCTTAACCTATTTCGCCTAAACCGACTTTTGAAGACCTAGGGCACTATAAATACTTCTTTTTAGCCTCTTTAGAGAGAGCCACCATAGTTTTAGAGAGTTTTACATTGATTTCGTTTTAGAGCTACATGGGAGAAGATCTCGCCTCTGTAACACAATAGAGAAGATTTCTGAACCCTTTTTACTTCTTATCAAGTTTTATTATGAATTCTTCTTTATCTCTTTGCTTGATCTCTGTTACTATGTTTGAGTAATCTCCTTGTTGGGTTTAAGAGTTTTCAAAGGGTTTTCATGGATTGATTGTTAGGTTGCTAGATTAGGTTTTATTCATTAGAATTCTTCATCTAAGTTTGTGCTTATTGCCTAATGCTTGATTGACCTTCTAAGCTACTGCTCTTAGGTAGATTTACTCTCTGACCGACTGTTAAATCTCTTGAATCAACTTAGATGAGCAAGGCATAATATCCTACGGAAGTAGAATTACAAAGCCTTGTGAACTAAACCTACGGAAGTAGAGTTACAGAATTTGGACTTTTTATACATGTTTAACCTCTTGATTACCTGCGGGAGTTGTGTGATTTAGGTTGTTTAAACATAGTAATTGGCACTGCGGGAGTAGGTCGATTATACTTAGTAATTCGAGTTCTAGAACAATACTATTGATTTCCCTATTTACTTGCTTGATTTAATTCATGAAACCTTGCGAATTCTCTATTGCCCAATACTTTCTCCTATTGCTTTTTCCTAATTTAGATTACTTTGCTTTGAAACCGTGACCACAACAAACCTATATATTCGGGTCCTAGCTTAATTCGAATCTCATAAACCCATAGTGTAGCTTATCTGGTCCTTGTGTTCGATAACCCGTTGCTACTCTCGATCTGTGCACTTGCAGAAGTAGGGGTAGAAGTTGGGAAAAGTCTGATCCCCATCAAATCCTCAGGTTTGTCCAGGATGGTTCTCTTTCTTTGAATGCCGATGATTCTAGGAAGGGCGAGTGCGTGGGCTCCAGCTGTGGCCAAAAATGATCTTCCAAGTATGATGGGCATGTCACTTCCTCCTTTGATGTTCATTATATGAAAATCCACCGATATCTTTTTGTCTCCAATTTCGAGCAATACATCATAAACAACACCTCTAGGTTGTGCAATGGTGAGGTCAGCAAGTCCAATGCTTATTTGGGAAGGTTGTAGGCGTGTGATCCCAAGAAGTTTTGCAGTGGAGGTTGGCATAAGGTTAATGCATGAACCGGAATCACAAATGTATCCATCGAAGTACCTCCCATTGATGGTGTAAGGTATAGTAAATTGTCCCGGGTCTTCTATCTTGTAGAGGGTTCTGAATGAAGGTTGCTTCTTAGCTTTCTCATAGAGGTCTGGGATCTCTTCTGGGGTCTCTTTGCAGTTGTGGAAAAAGTTGGTAAGTGGGTGGTTCTTCCAAGCATCATGAAAAGTCATGCTTGATGGTGTAAGGTATAGTAAATTGTCCCGGGTCTTCTATCTTGTAGAGGGTTCTGAATGAAGGTTGCTTCTTAGCTTTCTCATAGAGCTCTTGGATCTCTTCTGGGATCTCTTTGCAGTTGTGGAAAAAGTTGGTAAGTGGGTGGTTCTTCCAAGCATCATGAAAAGTCATGCTTGCCGGTAGTGTTTGGACAAAGCGGTTGAATTCAGCTAGCTTCTCTCTGGAGATGGGGTTGCTATACCACTTGGGAGGAGATGTAGGAGGCGGGGATGGTGGTAGGGTTGCTGCATAAGATGACATAGAGAGGCGGGCACGCCTAAAGAGTTGCTTTATCTCATCCTTGGTTTCTTTGCTACTAAAGAAAAACTCAACCAAATCATGGTTGTTCCAAGCTTCTTCAAAAGGGACATAGAATGGTATGAATTTCACCTTCTTGTTAAACTCCTTGAGCTTCTCTGGGCTTATCTTAGTAGGGTCTATAGGATCATATTGGAATGAATCCTGATATACCTCTATTTTACATGCTTTTTATATGGTTTTACAATGCTTTTCATAAGGATTTTAATGGCTTTTTGATCTAAAAAGGTAGTTTTTATGGATTTATAGTACTTAGAGTCTAAACAGGTCAAAATATGCATTTTGGCGCAAAACACATGATTTGGACCTCATGACCGCTCCATGCTCCCGCATCAACTTTAGAAGGGCCTTAAAAACATTATACTCAATGGACTTCATCAAATCCACTTCGACGCGATGCCTACATGAGTTAGCTTTGCAATAAAACTAGAATCACTCAGTTTGGCCGAGTAGAATTGGAGATATGACGATTATAGTGAAGATATATACGAAAGAGCTTCATCGGACTGCATCAGTACATCAAACGGGAAGCAACAGGATGGACCCTTAAACTCAACGGATTTCAATTAAACTCGGCACCAAGATTACCAGATGAGTTAGTGTTCCAATTCAGTTGGAATTATGCAATTTGGATGAGCAGTTTAGAAGATATCATGTTTTAACTGAAGACTGGTCCAAACAGCCGAAAACCGGACAACATCAGCCATCCGCGTCCGTTCGACCGAGCCCGGTCGGACAGGAGCTTTAAGGCCCTTGTCCAACCCGACCATCCGTCACATCATCAATCCATCCTGTCGACCGCGCCCGGTCGAACAGGAGCTTTAAGGCCCGCGATCGACCCGATCCCAACGAACAAAGAAGCCCAATTATGCAGTTTCGACCATTCTTAACCTATTTCGCCTAAACCGACTTTTGAAGACCTAGGGCACTATAAATACTTCTTTTTAGCCTCTTTAGAGAGAGCCACCATAGTTTTAGAGAGTTTTACATTGATTTCGTTTTAGAGCTACATGGGAGAAGATCTCGCCTCTGTAACACAATAGAGAAGATTTCTGAACCCTTTTTACTTCTTATCAAGTTTTATTATGAATTCTTCTTTATCTCTTTGCTTGATCTCTGTTACTATGTTTGAGTAATCTCCTTGTTGGGTTTAAGAGTTTTCAAAGGGTTTTCATGGATTGATTGTTAGGTTGCTAGATTAGGTTTTATTCATTAGAATTCTTCATCTAAGTTTGTGCTTATTGCCTAATGCTTGATTGACCTTCTAAGCTACTGCTCTTAGGTAGATTTACTCTCTGACCGACTGTTAAATCTCTTGAATCAACTTAGATGAGCAAGGCATAATATCCTACGGAAGTAGAATTACAAAGCCTTGTGAACTAAACCTACGGAAGTAGAGTTACAGAATTTGGACTTTTTATACATGTTTAACCTCTTGATTACCTGCGGGAGTTGTGTGATTTAGGTTGTTTAAACATAGTAATTGGCACTGCGGGAGTAGGTCGATTATACTTAGTAATTCGAGTTCTAGAACAATACTATTGATTTCCCTATTTACTTGCTTGATTTAATTCATGAAACCTTGCGCATTCTCTATTGCCCAATACTTTCTCCTATTGCTTTTTCCTAATTTAGATTACTTTGCTTTGAAACCGTGACCACAACAAACCTATATATTCGAGTCTTAGCTTAATTCCAATCTCATAAACCCATAGTGTAGCTTATCTGGTCCTTGTGTTCGATAACCCGTTGCTACTCGATCTGTGCACTTGCAGAAGTAGGGGTAGAAGTTGGGAAAAGTCTGATCCCCATCAAATCCTCAGGTTTGTCCTAGATGGTTCTCTTTCTTTGAATGCCGATGATTCTAGGAAGGGCGAGTGCGTGGGCTGGAGGTGGGGAAAATCGTGGATCAAGCTGTTGTGGACTAGTTTCACTCCCTCTAGAGCTTGCTTACTGTTCATACTTTGCTTCTCTTCTTCCTTATCTTCATAGTCTTCGTCATACTCTTGATCTTCTTCTTCTTTTCTTGCAAGATGTGATGAGTGTTCTTCGGAGATTGCTGTGATGACATTGCAAGGGAAAGGAGGAGGCTTGGGTGTGGGGCTTCGTTCTCTCTGGTTCTTAGAGAATAGGGATTCTTCAACAGCAGACATTCGCTGATCTTCTTTGGGTTTTCTGCCAATCCATAGTAATCACAAAGATTTTCGAAATTTTCAACATGTTCTTGAGCACACTCCGATATGAAGTCATGGAAAGGATCTCTCGCTACATACTTGATTAGGTCGCCATTGATGGACTCTGGTGGTAGAGGGATATCATCTTCTTCTTCATAGGATTGGTTGTGGTGAGGGTAGGAGCTTTGGTCATACTTGGATTTGAAAGGTGGTTTTCTGCTGAACCTCTTCAACACTACAAGAAAACAGGCTATTTGCGAGGGAACCTTGCGACGGAAATTTGCGAGGATTTTGCGACCAAATTACGACGGAATGAGGAGCCATCGCAAATCCGTCGCAAATTTGCGAGGGAAAATATTCCATCGCAAATTTGCAAGACAATTGCGACGGAATTGCGACTGAAGTAAGAAGTCATCGCAATTTCGTCGCAAGTTTGCAATGGAAAACGTTCCCTCGCAAATTTTCGAGAGACTTGCGACAGATTTGCGAGGAAAAATATTTTGCGACGGATTTGCATGAATGTCAGTCCGTCGCAAACTATTTTCCTTGCAAATCCGTCGCAAATTTGCGAAGGAATTGCGAGGAAAAGTTGTTGGCCGACATCCGGTCGGTTAGGTACAACACATGTTAAATGAAGTTCACCTATCCATTTACGATGGATTAATTCCGTCGCAATTCCGTTGTTAGGTAGTCGCAATTCCGTCGCAAATTTGAATTTGTCGCAAATCCGTCCCAACTTGTGTAGCAAATACCTCGCAAGTCTCTCGCAATTCCGTAGCAAAAAAATTTCCACTTCTATAAATAGCCAACGTGAAATCAGTTATTTTCATAACAAAAAAAAAGAAAGAAGAGAAAAAAAGAAAAGAAGAGAGGGAAGAAAAAAAAAAAGAGTTTTGGAATATACGGGTTACGAAGTTGGATGTACAATCAAAGAGATCCAGAGACCGGTGAAGTGACGGAAGAGTTTCTTGACGGGTAAAATATTTTGTCCCTCTAAAAAGTGTGGGAATAAAAAATATGTTGCTACTGAAACTGCGAAAAGACATGTATGTAATAGAGGATTTCTATCAAACTATTATGTGTGGTATTTTCATGGGGAAGATCATTATAATAATGTTCATTATAAAGCGGGAAATAGGGGTTCGACTCATGGGGTTGAGGAACATAATTATAACGCTAGCTATGATTATGGTCATCCTGATATATTGGGAAATGATATAGGGTATCAGCAAGGGAATAAGGTTCATGATATGGTTACGCATGAATTATGAAACTACAACTGTTTTTGCTGATCTGGAAGAAATGTTGGAAGAACCCAACATTGAAGCAAAAACGTTTTATGATATGTTAGACGCTGCAAATCAACCACTCTACGATGGGTGTAGAGAGGGACTTTCTAGATTGTCACTAGCAGCTAGGATGTTGACAATTAAAAGTGAAGATAACAGCAGCGAAAGTAACCTGGATAAGTGGGTTGGACTATTTCAAGAGTATTTACCGGAAGATAATCTTTCTGCTGGTAATTACTATGAAATACAGAAGTTGGTTGCGGGTCTTGGGTTACATTTTGAAATGATTGATGTATGCATTGACAATTGCATGATTTTTTGGAAAGATGATGATAAGCTGCAGGAATGTCGATTTTGTGGGAAGCCGAGATACAAACCCACTACTGGTAGGAGACGGGTCCTTACCAACGTATGTGGTATTTGCCAATTGATAGCCCGACGTGGGTGTGGTATGTATGCAAGTAATAAAAACCCTAAGCTAAACATGGTTGCAAGTGCACAACATGTTGTTGTAGTACTTAGGGGTCGATCCAAAAGAGGATGCGAATTGCACATTACACATTTGTAAGGATTTGGTTAAGCTAAATCAATAATATGCAAGGGTTTTTGTATTTTGTTTTATAAGGAAGATTAAATAACAAATGCAAACTATACAAACACCATTATTGAACAAAGGACAATCCGCAAAAGACATAAGCCAAGTCGATTGAAAAGTTTGTTAAATCCGATTTCTATGAACTCAAAACACTAAGATGTGGTCATCCCACTTTCGTGGCTCCGACCACCTATGTTTCGTAAACCAATGGACTCAGCTTTCACATGGTCATTGAAGAGTGAAACATGCAATACAATCGGGTAGTGATTGTTCACAAAACTCCTTAGGTCTACTTTCATAGCCTAAGACGAATTGCCCATCAAACATTAGGACCGGAGATATAACAAGCTTTTGGAGAGTATATCAACCTTAGATCGAGTCGCTAGTTACCTACTCTAACAACAAGCTTTAGGTGTTAATAAAGATGTTGAACCATAAGGTTTCCCTTTCTTTAACAACCGATTCTCGATGGCTTATCATGTCATGTCTTCTTTGAAAGATCCATGATTCAATAATGAGTCTAAAGGAGTAGAGAGGATCTCATAGTTCTAATGGAAGGAGGCGGAGTAATAGAGATTAAACCGCGGCTCTCCCTTAGAGAGAAACCTCTAAACCCTAGACTTGAAGCTAAAACATGCGAGTATGTACAAGATGCAAAAGAAAAGAAAGAGCAAGGAGACCACCTAAGTGGCTCCGGTTTATTGACTGAAAGAAGAAGAGAGTTGTGTCTATAATATTCCGATGTCGATACAAAAGGCTAAAAGCAAGTATATATAGGTGAGGGGAGGCTAGGTCGGCTGAGTTAATGCGCAAAGGGGAAGAGGAAACTTTCCATTTCTTCTCCTCGCTTGAGCTTGCTCACCAAGTCTTGAGTGAGGCGCGGCTGCCACCTTCTCTTCGCGTGTAAAGATGTGGGCTTGAGTCATGATGAGGTCTAGGCTTGGCCCGCAGTGATCCCGGTCCATTTCGCTCATCCAAGCTCCATGGGCTTCACTTACTCGCCAGACGGACATGTCTTGGGAAAAACGCTCCTAGGCCGTATATCTGCTCCAAATATCCCAATTCCACTTCGCCGCGACGCGGGACTCATTTATCTATTTTTCCATATCCTTTGCCGCGGTCATCTTTCGGATGCTTCGATTCTGTCCGAATGCGGAAATCGGCTAGCTTGAGATTTGTTGAAGCTCTTGACTTGGGAACTTGCATGGATCATTGTTTGAAGCTCTTTTGCCTTCTTTTTGCCATTTTGTCCTGTTTGCTTCCCAAAATCACAATATACAAGAAAACTACCTCTTGGATACAAAATCATTATTATTAAGTATGGATAATGATTTAGCCTTTTGAAAACATGAGAAATATGGATATATCAACTTCCCCAGACTTAGCCTTTTGCTTGTCCTCAAGCAAACTAAGAAAGGAAAAGAGGTCTGAAAACATGAGAACTCCCAATGCATTTTGAAAATCCATGTTAGCTTATGGTCTAGTAATCCACATGAAAAACGGTTTTGGCTTTATGATGAGGAACATAAGTACTTACATTGAGTTTAGCAGTCATCCCAAAGTAACCCACACTCCATATGACCATCCGGGCTCACCTCCCTTGACTCCTTTAGTTTAAAGGTGTGATCTCAACTAGGGGATATCGATCAAAGGATTTTTATGAACTCTTTCTCATCCTCTTGTGTTTAAACACTTGTTGATATATCCATATTTTACATGTTTTTACCTTGGTTTTCTTTATATTTTCTTACCTAATAATGATGATTTTGTATCCAAGAGGTAGTTTTCTTGTATATTGTGGTTTTGGGAAGCAAACAGGTCAAAATGGCAAAAAGAAGGCAAAATAGCTTCAAACAATGATCCATGCAAGTTCCCAAGTCAAGAGCTTCAACAAAACTCAAGTTGGCCAGTTTTCCGCATTCGGACAGAATCGAAGCATCCGAAAGATGACCGCGGCAAAGGGTCTTTCCTACGTCCAAATCATGGGATCTTTATATGGAAAGATAGATAAATGAGTCATGCATCGCGAAGAAGTGGAATTGGGCTATTTGGAGCAGAAATGCGGCCTAGGATCTTTTTCTCCCAAGACATGTCCGTCTGGCGAGTAAGTGAAGCCCATGGAGCTTGGATGAGCAAAATGGACTGGGATCACTTCGGGCCAAGCCTAAACCTCATCATGACTCAAGCCCACATCTCTACACGCGAAAAGAAGCTGGCAGCCGCGCCTCACTCAAGACTTGGAGGGCAAGTTCACGCGGGGAGAAGAAATGGAAAGTTTCCTCTTCTCCTTTGCGCATTAACTCAGCCGACCTAGCCTCCCCTCAACTATATATACTTGCTTTTAGCCTCTTGTATGAGAATCACGAATCAATAGACACAACTCTCTTCTTCTTTCAGTCAATAAACCGGAGCCACTTAGGTGGTCTCCTTGTTCTTTCTTTTCTTTTGCATTTTGTACATACTCGCATGTTTTAGCTTCTAGTCTAGGGTTTTAGAGGTTTCTCTCTAGAGGAGAGCGGCGACTTGATCTCTATCAATCCGCCTCCTTCCCCTGGAACTATGAGATCCTCTCCACTCCCTTAGACTCGTTATTGAATCATGGATCTTTCAAAGAAGACATGACATGATAAGCCATCAAGAATCGGTTGTTAAAGAAAGGGAAACCTTATGGTTCACCATCTTTATTCATACCTAAAGCTTGTTGCTAGAGTAGCTAACTAGCGACTTGATCCAAGGTTGATATACTCTCCAAAAGCTTGTTATATCTCCGGTCCTAATATTTGATGGGCAATTCGTCTTAGGCTATGAAAGTAGACCTAAGGAGTTTTGTGAACAATCACTACCCGATTTTATTGCATGTTTCACTCTTCAATGACCATGTGAAAGCTGAGTCCATTGGTTTAAGAGACATAGGTGGTCGGAGCCACGAAAGTGGGATGACCACATCTTAGTGTTTTGAGTTCATAGAAATCGGATTTAACAAACTTTTCAATTGATTTGGCTTATGTCTTTTGCGGATTACCCTTTGCTAATAATGATGTTTGTAAAGTTTGCATTTGTTATTTGATTTTCCCTTATAAAACAAAAAACACAAAACCCCTTGCATATTATTGATCTAGCTTAACCAAATCTTTACAAATGTGTAGTGTGTAATTCGCATTCTCTTGTGGATTGACCCCTAAGTACTACAACAACATGTTGTGCACTTGCAACCATTTTTAGCTTAGGGTTTTTATTACTTGCATATATACCACACCCATGTCTGGCACACATCAAGTTTTTGGCGCCGTTGCCGGGGAATGCATTGCACTTACACGTTTATGAGATTAAAAGTTAAGACTAGATCTTTTGTTTCATGTTTACTAACTTTTGCAATTTTGTTTCACTTATGTTCCTTAGGTACTTTAAGGATGAGCCATCACTCAAGCATGAGTAACCACTTTGAAAGAAGAAAACCGCTTCCCCATGAAGTCCAAAGGCGGCCACATGATTCAAATCCGGCCGGAGACTTCATCCCAATGCCAATCCCACCAAATTTCCACCATCCGCTTTTTGCCGAGACTAGCCGAGAAGAACATCATCACTATCATCAAAACCAATCACCGGTATATCAAGGCCGACCTCACCAGCCACCTCATCATCATCACCGTCCACGCCCCAACCTTCCCACATACCAAGAGCATGCGCTTAATAGGCGGAGAGATGACAATCTCAAAGCCATGATAGAAGACTTCATGGAAATCCAAAGAAAATCTAGCCAAAGTCTTGAGACAAGGTTAGAGTTTCTAAAGCATGACCTTGATAGAAAGTTCGGAAACCTCTATGACCAAGTGGAGAGAGTCGAATCAAAGTGTTTTGAAGTGGAAGGAGAGATAAAGGAACAAGCCGCAACCCTCGGAGGCAACACCAAGGCAATCCGAGACTTGAACCTCAACTCAAAGGAGATGGATAACCACCTCGATGAGAAGATCGCCGGCCTAGAAGATAACCTCAATGGTACAACCCTAAGCCTCAACTCAATCTCACTTGTGGCTCACCAAGCCAAGAAGAGAGCATCGGAGGTTAACCAAAGAGAGAAGGAGCTTTACTCGACCATGGTGATGTTGGTGGAAGGGCAAGAACAATTCAAGGAATCAATCAATGACTTGAAGCGTCTTGTGGAAGAGAGATACAAAGAGCTACATGAGAAGACCACGCTATGGCAAGATACAACCGGAGGAGCCTCCAAAGGAGTCAAAGACCTCACCGAACGCTTGGAGGATATGGAAGAAAGAGACCGAGCTTCAAAAGGCACAAAAGCGGCCAAACCAAAGCCTAACAATGCTTCGGTTGCTTTTGGCACCAAAGAGACCGATCCAAGAGTAGTTTGGGATGAGGATGAAAGGAGACAAGGAAAGCGCACAGCAAGGATAAGAGGAAGAAAGTTGTCGGAAGGAACACCATGCACTTTCTCCAAGATCTTCACTACCACCCGTCCCTAAGGAGAAAAGGAAAGCAAGCTCATCAATGGATTACACCATTGATGACTTCAATTTTATGGCGAAAAGGTTCCCTAGCAATATGCCCTTTGATGTCGCTTGCAACAAGAGCCCTTATCTTCAAGACTTTGTATGGACTCACGATTGGAGCTTAGCCGAGGTGGAGAAGATGTATAATGAAGCAAGGGAGTAAATGCCTGCGCCAAGGACACTACACAAGATTCATGACCCAGGTTACTTCCTTATATATTGCTCTATCAACGGCAAATTCTTTGATGATGCATTATGTGATTCCGGTTCAAGCGTGAACCTCATGCCGGCTGTGATAGCAAGAAGTTTGGGATTGATCGAGACCATGGAGCGGACCAACATGGGCATAAAGCTTGCCAACAACTCTTCATTCAAACCACTTGGCAAGGTAAGAGATGTTCAACTTTCCTTTGAAGATTGCATCATCCCGGCCGATTTCTATGTTGTCACTATGGAGGATCCGGATGACCAAGCCCTTCTACTTGGGAGGTCCTTCTTAGCAACAGCCGGAGCAATCATGGATTGGCCAAACAGGAGAATCTCACTAGCCAATGTTGACAAGGACACCTATTATGTTGCCGCACCTCCCGGTTTCTCATCCAAAAGATTTCGGTACACAAGTGGAGGAGAAGGCACACAACAAGGTTACTTGATCAAAGAAGTGTTACAAGACAAGATGCACTTGGAGCCATCCAGTACTAGGAGCTTTCTACAGCCTCCACACTTGCCTAACACCTAAGGAACACAAGGAGTCGAGCTATAAAGACTTTAAACTAGCGCTTATGGGAGGCAACCCATATTTTTTCTTTTCTCTTTAACTTTTATTTTGATTTTATTATTAACTTGAATTTTTTGGGAATTTTATAAAATCCACAAAAAAAAAAAAAAAACATGTTTTATGATTAAGTGCCAAAGAAGACCATCAAAGGAGTTTTGCATGCGCCGGCCAATTCCCACCCAATCATCCCGCCCTTGTTCCGGAGCACCAAAATAGCGGTCACCGCCTTGGGATGCTAAAGGAGGATGACGGAGACAAATCGGTCGAAGAAAATCACCAAAAGGTCGGGTCAAATGGAAGATATCAAGACCGGTAGCAACTTCCCGGCCAAACGGGTAACACGGAGGACACAATCGACCCATCTCACAAACGGCTCAACTAACGTCCACCAAACCTCACAGGCAACCAGAAAACACCATGTTGGTCGGCAAATCCAAAAGATAGGACGGAGAAATGTTGACGGAATCGGAGATATGACGAGATGCCTCATCCGGTCGTTCGCGGGCAACCGAAGGCCGACAAAAACCAAAATCACGGCATGGAGATACCACCACCTGGAGATGGATTCTTGGAACTTCAACATCACTATTCCAGAAGAAAATCAAGGGACGGACAAGCCAAATTCAAGCATGGTCAAAAATCTCTTCCCGGAGCCGATTTGGCCACGTTGTGAAGGAAGTCTTCAACCGCTGGTCCATTCGCCCTCAAACCTCTCCAGTGTTCGCATAATATAAGGTTGGTCGACGGATTTTCAGGCTCGGTCGGAGAATTCATCATCGTTTGGGCTGTGGTCTATTGCACCCTCTTCGGATCGTCTGGATGGCCACCACATGATGAATCTCCCAAACCGCTCGTTTGTTTGACCTCAAACTTCACCACGGCTCCTAAAATATATGATTGGTCGGTGGAATTTCAAGATCGGTCAGAGAATTGTTAACGGTTCACACTGCGGTCACTCACATCACCTTCCGGCCGGCCGAAAGATCCACCCGATGACGAATTCTCACCACCACTCGTTCGTTTGACCTCGTACTTCACCAGCGGCTCTAAAACATCATATTGGATGGTAAATTTTCAATCCCGTTCATAAAATTCTTAACGGTTTGTCATGTGGTTCACAGCCATCGTTTTTGGCCGACACACGGGCCTTACACGACCAAACTGCACACCGGACGGAATCACACCTTCAGATTGAAAACTCACCGACCAAATACATCTAAGGAATGATTTGATGCTGTCATATCACACTTGGAGTCGCTCAACAAAGCAAAACCGCTCTTCATGACCTATGGTCACTCTTTGGTACCACAATCCGAAACACTTTCCCAACAAATTCAATTTTCTTTTTAACCCCTCTTAATTGGATTTGCTTCCACCGGGACGGTGCAAGTTAAGTCGGGGGGGATTACTAACACGTTTGTTCTTTTTGACTTTTCTTTTCATTTTTCCCTTTTTCTTTGAGTCGTTTTATTGAGTCAAAATTTTGTCCGAGAATTATGACCTTCTCTTTGAAACTAACCATGTTACACTAATGTTTAAGTGACCATTGAAACAGTATTTGGCAACACACTCACTCAATGTACACTTTGAGCGGATCGGTTTACCAAAAATGGCCACATTTCCAAAAAAAACCGATGGAGGATCCACCTTTGACTCCGCACCTAAATGAACTTAACTCTCTCAGCTAGGGGCTTGGTTTTACAAAGGGGACGACTCCTCATCCTCACCGAATAGTGAAAGTCTATGTGAGTTCGGTTTCCCCTCTCTCTCCCCTCCAATTTTAAGAAAAATCATCAAGGCCCAAGTAACCGGGGATTAGGTGGCAACCACCATCAATACTCGCGTATATGGAAGACCTTTTGATCCAAGTAACCGGGGATTAGGTGGCTACAACCATCAATACTCGCGTCTATGGAAGATCCATCAAAAACCTCCACAAAGAGGAGAAGAAGTTGAATAAAAAAAATACCTTGCTACCCTAAAAAAGGGATCAATCGACTTAAGCAGTGAGAAGAGAGAGAGGTGAAACAAGGGCCGAGACAAGTGTTTAAACACAAGAGGATGAGAAAGAGATCATAAACCCTTTGATCGATATCCCCTAGTTGAGACCGCACCTTTGAAAACTAAAGGGGTCAAAGGAGGTGAGCCCGGATGGTCATATGAAGTGTGGGTTACTTTGGGACGACCGCTTAACTCAATGTAAGTACTTATGTTCCTCATCATAAAGCCAAAACCGTTTTTCATGTGGATTACTAAAACACAAGCTAACATGGATTTTCAAAATTCATTGAGAGTTCTCATGTTTTCAAACCTCTTTTCCTTTCTTAGTTTGCTTGAGGACAAGCAAAAGGTTAAGTCTGGGGGAGTTGATATATCCATATTTTACATGTTTTTACCTTGGTTTTCTTTATATTTTCTTACCTAATAATGATGATTTTGTATCCAAGAGGTAGTTTTCTTGTATATTGTGGTTTTGGGAAGCAAACAGGTCAAAATGGCAAAAAGAAGGCAAAAGAGCTTCAAACAATGATCCATGCAAGTTCCCAAGTCAAGAGCTTCAACAAAACTCAAGTTGGCCGGTTTTCCGCATTCGGACAGAATCAAAGCATCCGAAAGATGACCGCGGCAAAGGGTCTTTCCTACGTCCAAATAATGAGATCTGTATATGGAAAGATAGATAAATGAGTCATGCGTCGCGACGAAGTGGAATTGGGCTACTTGGAGTAGAAATGCGGCCTAGGATATGTTTCTCCCAAGACATGTCCCTCTGGCGAGTAAGTGAAGCCCATGGAGCTTGGATGAGCAAAATGGACTGGGATCACTTCGGGCCAAGACTAAACCTCATCATTACTCAAGCCCACATCTCTACACGTGAAAATAAGCTGGCAGCCTCGCCTCACTCAAGACTTGGAGAGCAACTTCACGCGGGGAGAAGAAATGGAAAGTTTCCTCTTCTCCTTTGTGCATTAACTCAGCCGACCTAGCCTCCCCTCAACTATATATACTTGCTTTTAGCCTCTTGTATGAGAATCACGAATCAATAGACACAACTCTCTTCTTCTTTCAGTCAATAAACCGGAGCCACTTAGGTGGTCTCCTTGTTCTTTCTTTTCTTTTGCATTTTGTACATACTCGCATGTTTTAGCTTCTAGTCTAGGGTTTTGGAGGTTTCTCTCTAGGGGAGAGTGGCGACTTGATCTCTATCACTCCGCCTCCTTCCCCTGGAACTAGGAGATCCTCTCTACTCCCTTAGACTCGTTATTGAATCATGGATCTTTCAAAGAAGACATGACATGATAAGCCATCAAGAATCGGTTGTTAAAGAAAGGGAAACCTTATGGTTCACCATCTTTATTCATACCTAAAGCTTGTTGCTAGAGTAGCTAACTAGCGACTTGATCCAAGGTTGATATACTCTCCAAAAGCTTGTTATATCTCCGGTCCTAATATTTGATGGGCAATTCGTCTTAGGCTATGAAAGTAGACCTAAGGAGTTTTGTGAACAATCACTACCCGATTTATTCGACTTCTTCTCCTCTTTGTGGAGGTTTTTGATGGATCTTCCATAGACGCGAGTATTGATGGTTGTAGCCACCTAATCCCCGGTTACTTGGATCAAAAGGTCTTCCATATACGCGAGTATTGATGGTGGTTGCCACCTAATCCCCGGTTACTTGGACCTTGATGTTTTTTCTCAAAATTGGAGGGGAGAGAGAGGGGAAACCGAACTCACATAGACTTTCACTATTTGGTGAGGATGAGGAGTCGTGCCCTTTGTAAAACCAAGCCCCTAGCTGAGAAAGTTAAGTTTATTTAGGTGCAGAGTCAAAGGTGGATCCTCCATCGGCTTTTTGGAAATGTGGCCATTTTTTGGTAAACCGATCTGCTCAAAGTGTACATTGAGTGAATGTGTTGCCAAGTACTGTTTCAATGGTCACTTAAACATTAGTGTAACATGGTTAGTTTCAAAGAAAAGGTCATAATTCTCGGACAAAATTTTGACTCAATAAAACGACTCAAAGAAAAAAGGGAAAAATGAAAAGAAAGGTCAAAAAGAACAAACGTGTTAGTAATCCCCCCAGACTTAACTTGCACCGTCCCGGTGGAAGCAAATCCAATTAAGAGGGGTTAAAAAGAAAAGTGAATTTGTTGGGAAAGTGTTGCGGATTGTGTTACCAAAGTGTGACCATAGGTCATGAAGAGCGGTTTTGCTTTTTGAGGGACCCCATGTAGTAACCCTGATGTGAGATAAGAGATTCTGGCTGAAGATCACATTGGAGAGGATCCAGAGATCATATGGAGTGTTTCGGTCGAAGAACATTCGAAAATGAACGAGTAGAATTGAAGATAGAACAGGAGAAACCGTTACGGGACGGAACGGTCGATCCGGGTAAAGACGAACAAGAGCTCGATCGAGTGGGAAGAAGAGCCGACTGACCAAACGTGGTCCGAATGGGATGAAAACTTGGGGACAACAAGAAGACCCCAAAACAAACCATCTGGTCGAGACAGAAGTTGATTTGGACGAACGGATCTTGAGATATGAGTTTTACCGCCTGATGGCTATGCCGAAGGGTGGGAAGCTTATATCGATGATCGGGTAACGACTAGGAGGAACTGAAGATGGCCGACTATCAAGTGAAGTGATAGGGACGTGACCAAGGTGAGAAATGGTCATGGGAAGGTCAGCACGCAAGGATGGCCGCGGATAAAAATTATTGACCGCGGGACGAACATTGGATGTACCCGAGTGCGGTACGGATGGAGTGCGGGATGTGATCGCGGTACGGACGAAGTATGGGACGCGATCATGGTCCGGATGGAGAAGTAGGACGGATTGGTTGGGGAAACCTATCCCCACATGTGTTGAAATACACATGCTATTCTATGATTGGTTGAAAATTAAATGAGGACACATGTCACACCAAGAGAGTTTCTTAGGTGTGTGACTCCTTAAAGCTACTTGCTGACTTGTTGAAGCTACTTCCTGGAATTGTCAGCATGAGAGTGTGCATGGCGACCTAGTCCAAGTGTGTGGCAACCTTGGAGGAAGCTAGCGCCTAGACCAGCACGAGGTGTTGCCAGCTGAAAGCATGTATCTCTGCATGTGAAGGAGAGTGACTCCTTAAAGCTAGGAGTGTGACTCCTTGGAGCTAGGAGTGTGACTCCTTGAAGCTATTTGCTTGAGGTGTTGGCGTGTGAGTGAGCATGGAGGAAGCTAGCCCTTAGGCCAGCACGAGGTGTCGCCGGTTTAAGGCTTCCTCCTCCGCATGTGAAGGAAATCTCGCCATTTGTTCGTGAAAGTGTCTGGACGGGATTGGACCGTCATCCTCCCTCACTGGCCTATAAATAAGAGACCTCAGCCTTATTAGCTTCCATTTACCATTCCTTGTGTTACTCCCTTGCATAAAAACCGAGAAAGAGAGAGTTAAGAGAGAAAAGAGTGTGAAATCTTTTCTTTAAGTGTGAGTGAGAGTAGAGAAGCTTTGGAGAGAAAGCTTAAGAGTGAGAATAGCTTGGTGGTGTGAGGCGTAGCTAGTGGTGAAGGCTAGGCTGTTCATCAAGCGGTTTTGGTGAGTTTTCGATGATAGCTCCGAGAGTAGCTGTGTGTGTGTGATGCATGTAGAATCAAGTAGAAACTTGTAGGTTTCTTTTGATTAGGTGCATGCATATTGTGTGGTGATTGTTAGTATGTGTTATACTAACTTTGTGGTTGCAGGAAGTATATACGTTAAGCAAGGAGGCTAACGTTATACTTTGTGTGGTTGTGCGGTTTTAACTTCGGTTAAACCGATGTGTTTGCATGCATGTTCGGATCCAAGGAAAACATGGGTTGTTGTTCCTTGTGATTGATTGCATGTTGTGTGATTAACGTGTTGTGATGTAGGGAAGGGGAGAAACGCCTAAGTGTTGTCATGAACTAATGGTTTTAGTGCAGGGATGAAGAACACTTAGAGCGGTTTCTGTTTAACCTATTGCATATTGATGCTCTGAGGTTGTGACATTATTATTCAAGTATCTTTGTTGAATAATTATGTATTTTCTTAAGACTAACATATGTGATGTGTTCAGTGTGTTGAGTTCTTTTGAAAATGGTTCGGTGGACATATCATGTGTTGCATCGCTACTGAGTACAAGTATGGTGGATAACAAGTAGTTATGCCACATACTGTGTCGAACATGTGGTGGTGGGTGCCGGGAAAGGCTAAACCTTATGCAGACCAAGGGGGCGTGTAGAGTGTATGTCTTTGACAGCACCCTGTACTCATGGATGCATAAAGGAGGCTGAGTAAGGACTTAGACCCCACGATGTTCAGTATAGGATGGCGAACAATGAATGTTGCACCAAGGGCTAGTGGTGAATAACATGTAGTTATGTCACACTATGCCGGGAAGGACGTAAGGTGAGTGCCACGAGGGCAGGTCACGTACTTACGTTCTTTTGTGTGTGAGTTTAGGAGCTAGGATCATGTACTCGTGATAGGCATGATCTTAGGGGTACACACGGTGTTCTCGCTGCCCTGACGGACGTTCACTGAGAAACCCTCTTGGATGGTCCTGAAGGATGACTCAGAGATAGTACTTGGGTAGCGCCCATGGCTGAGTACACACGACGGTGTGTTTTGAAATGCCTAGTTGCACTTACGGCTAGCGGAAGTGGCTAGGTGGGCTAATCGGCTGCCCGTGGTGTGGTGGGATTAGTCCGGGTTAACCGGTTGACTGGGTTAACGCGGTTAACTCCCGATTGCTGTTCAGGCCTAGTGTGACTTTGTGTTTGCTAGGTGCGGGTGTGCAGGTCTTCGGAAACCGTGGTGTACCATAGAGGCCTCTAGGTTGAGCGGTGGCTCGATAGTGTGTGTGGTGTGTGTAGAGTGTTTCTTGTGTGATAGAAACCTCTAGGTCGAGCGGTGGCTCGATAGTGTGTGTGGTGTGTGTAGAGTGTTTCTTGTGTGATAGAAACCTCTAGGTCGAGCGGTGGCTCGATAGTGTTGTGTGTGTGTGTAGAGAGTGTTCTTATGGGAAGAACCTCTCTAGTGTTAGATCACTAGTGTGTTGTGATCTTGGAGTTACTCGCGTTGAGTAATCTCTTGTGTTGTTAGGATAACTTGTGAGAGTTATCCTTGTCTTTTGTCTTGGCAGGTTGAAGAGCGTGGTGATAGACAATACGGTTGTATTGGTCTATGGCGTGAGCTAGAGAGCTTTGCTACGGCATTGTCTCTAGTGTGTTTAATGTTATTTGATTCAAGCTTCCGCTTGTGCATTGCTTTGATTGTGTATTGATTGGGGTTTGGGTTGGGGATGATATATGTTGTTGTATTGTAGAGGGTTTCCGAGCTCACTAAGTAATCCTAGATTACTTATGATGACTCTATTTGTTTCAGGTAACCCTAGAAGTGGTGTGGAACTTGGACGTGGAAGGCCGGAGTAGATTGAGGTGTATTTTGTAAAGCTGTAAGATTTCCGTTGTTTTCTTTTCGACGTTTATTTTATATTCGCTGAACCCGGGATGTAATCTACGGTTTTCAATTTTGTAAAACAATGTTTAATGTTATATATAAAAGTATGTTTTAAGTATGCTAAATACTTGGTTTAAATGATATTAGTCTTGTCCGGACTAACATAACTCTTGTCCTGAATACGGGTTGGCAAGCCTTAGGTTCTTGTCGAGAGGGTCAGATATCAAAGACGGACTGACCTCGGCTTTACTTTGTGTGTTGCCTTGCGGATGGATCGTCGATGGTATTTCGACTTACTGTGGCATCGATCGTCGCGGGCTATGTCTAGCACGTGTCGGGGGTGTTACAGTAGAAGGTGGTATCAGAGCATGGTTCATGATCGTGCTCATAAAACCGAGAGTTTTCAAAATGTTTTCAATGTTTTATCGAGTCGAAACGTGTCGCAGAATACACCATTAGGAATCCGGTACGTCTAAGCTTAGTTAGTAAGATAGGACCTTCCCCAATTTGTTGTGGATGGTGGTGCAGTTGTGCAGGTTGTAAGATGGGACACAGGATGGGAGATTGGATAAGGAGATGGGGTCAGGGAGGATCAGATGATAGTGAGGTTTGCAACAGTGAAGTTGTAGTGATATCCTCATCGAGTGGCTCGAGTTCGAGCGATGATGATTCTAGTGAGGGAACGAACGGTTCGGAGTATGTGATGGTGGGAGACTCGGACACGTCAGTAGAGACGGATCCGAGTGAGGTGAGCTTTGGTTCGACTGTCTGTATGGAGTCGAATCATTTCTCGAGTTTGGATATTGGAGGAGGTGTGGAGGCAGACGTGCCATCACCATATGGAGCTACGGAAGCGGTCTACCAAGTTGATATGGTGGCCATACCGACGAAGTACGAGGATGTGGAGATCCTAGTGCCGTCTACAGAGATCATCGAGATTTCTTCCGATGATACTTCGACAAGTCCATGGGATGAAGGGAGCCCGCAACAGGTGTTGCCGGAGATACCAATGCCTCATGTCTATGTTCCGGGATATGGAGTGCATCCGTACATGCCGAGTGAGGAGATGTTAGACTTGTATGGGCAACCCTTTGCCATACCAAGTCCGGTGTACAGTCCAAACTACGAAGGGAACCAGACGATTCAAGGGGAATCAAACGTGGTGACCCAAAGTTCCTTCGAGGAGGCAGTTCCATACGATGGGAGGCCATTAGCATACTTTGATCCAGAAGCAACCATGGCTGACTTTTGGAAAGATTGGGATCGTGACGCTCAGCATGGAGGTCCGATCGGTCCACAACTGACGAGAGAAGATGGAACTAGTGAAGGGATGCTACCGGCCATAGCAAACCTTGCTACGTCCTTTGGAATTCAAGTTGGAGGAGAGCCGGGAAACCAAGAAGTTCCGGCAATAGACCCAAATAATGAAGTGGTGGAAGAGCGAGTTCCGGTGGAGAACCCGAACCAAGTTGAGACGGTGAACCACGTTGAGGTGGGAAGCCAAGTGGTGGAAGAGAATCCAAACCAAGATGGTGAGGATACAAACCAAGTTGAGGTGGAACATCATGACGATGATGAGAAGGAAGATATGAACCGTGAGGAGGCGGTAGCTGTGAGTGAGACTCCAGCAGTCTGGGAAATGGGAAGTTCCTCGGGAAGAAGGCCCGCGGGAAGACTTCGTTTCCGATCTCAAGCGAGAAAGAGAGTTCCGGTTCCGGAAAGGGCATCAATGCCCTGTCATGTGTGTGGAGGACATGGGCATTACACTCATGCCTGTCCGAATGAAAGGCAAGGTAGGCCTTTGAGGAGGAACCAAATAACGTGTTACTCATGCGGAATGCGAGGACACTATGCGACATCCTGCCCTGGGACCCCAACGCCATCTCCATCGTCCTTATCTTCAACCAGTGCACGAAGGCCTTCAGGAAGGCGTGGTAGAAACTCTGGTTAAGCGTGAAACCCCAACCATAAACCAGAGAACGAGGTATGTGTGGGTTTTAACTTTACCTCGTTGTGTGAGATTGATTGCTTGTGTGTGATAGCGTAATTTCAATCTCTGAGTAGAGTAGAATATAGTGTGGTGAAAGCTATAGTTCTCTCTGTTGATTGCTTGCATGGTAGTTTAGCATAATAGCAATCGGGGTGTAGGGTGGATCATAGTGTGGTGAAATCTATGGTTCCATGCCTGTGTGTGTGTGAGGTCATAGCGTGGTGAAAGCTATGGACCTGTTTGTGTGTGCGATCATGGCGAAAGCTATGGATCGGTTTGAGTGTGCTTGGTCAAGAACATAGTGTGATGAACGCTATGGTTCTTTTCCTTGCTGTGTGAGCAGGACATGGTGTGGTGAAATCCATGGTCCTGTAGTGTGATAGAGTAAAGATCGAGGAGATCTTTGGAGACATCGTAGGATGTTTCTCTCGGTAGGGTGTAGTAGCGTTTCTGTGGAAGAGGAACGTTAGGTTTAGGGTTAGAAGGACTGTGGAGAGTCCATAGAACCCTTGTCTGTGTGAAGTGCGGTGTGTGTGTCGAGTTGGACTGAGGAGAAGGAAATCCTGTAGTCACTCGACTGGGTTTGCTGGAAGTGTTAGGAAAAACCTAACCTTTAAGTAGACCTTGGAATGGGAAGCAAGGCAGTGAGGAAGGCAGTGAGGTGAGTTGTGAGCGACGAGGAGATATTGGTTCAGACAAGGAAGTCTACCAATATGGGTCTAGGAGAGACCGGGCGAGTGTGGGTATTGATTTGGACAGGATTGTCGATCAATACGGATCTTGAAGAGATCCATGAATGGAGGATATTGGTTTGACACCGAGGTCAATCAATGGAGATCTATGGAAAGATCAATCGGAAAGGAGGGCGTCTGTGAGACACAAACTCAAAACTTGTGTGTAAGGCAGAGGAGGATGATCAAGAATCGAAATGGAACTCGATTAGATCATTAGAGTGTGCAGGTTCTTGGAGAAAAGTGCTGCAAGGTATGACCATATCAAGATGTTGATATGTGATCAAGGTGCGAAGGAGAATGCTTGTGTCAAGGCTGGTATACGGTGGTATGAGACCTTGATACTAAAGCACAAGCATAAGTGGAGAAGAAGGAAAAAAAAAAGGTGAGAAGGAAGATGCTTGTAACAAGGAGGTTACAACGGCAAGATATGGAGTCAAGAATCGGTGTACGGACCGAATGGTGGTACACAGACGGTGGTGACCACAAAGGATACCTAGAAGGTGGTATCATGAAGAGCCTACAGAAGATGTACAAATGGTGGTAAAGATTTTTCTATGGCGATCATGGAAGGCTTTGGTGTAGAATTCGGGGACGAATTCTTATAAGTGGGGGTGAATGTAGTAACCCTGATGTGAGATAAGAGATTCTGGCTGAAGATCACATTGGAGAGGATCCAGAGATCATATGGAGTGTTTCGGTCGAAGAACATTCGAAAATGAACGAGAAGAATTGAAGATAGAACAGGAGAAACCGTTACGGGACGGAACGGTCGATCCGGGTAAAGACGGACAAGAGCTCGATCGAGTGGGAAGAAGGGCCGACTGACCAAACGTGGTCCGAATGGGATGAAAACTTGGGGACAACAAGAAGACCCCAAAACAAACCATCTGGTCGAGACAGAAGTTGATTTGGACGAACGGATCTTGAGATATGAGTTTTACCGCCTGATGGCTATGCCGAAGGGTGGGAAGCTTATATCGATGATCGGGTAACGACTAGGAGGAACTGAGGATGGCCGACTATCAAGTGAAGTGATAGGGACGTGACCAAGGTGAGAAATGGTCATGGGAAGGTCAGCACGCAAGGATGGCCGCGGATAAAAATTATTGACCGCGGGACGAACATTGGATGTACCCGAGTGCGGTACGGATGGAGTGCGGGATGTGATCGCGGTACGGACGAAGTATGGGACGCGATCATGGTCCGGATGGAGAAGTGGGACGGATTGGTTGGGGAAACCTATCCCCACATTTGTTGAAATACACATGCTATTCTATGATTGGTTGAAAATTAAATGAGGACAAATGTCACACCAAGAGAGTTTCTTAGGTGTGTGACTCCTTAAAGCTACTTGCTGACTTGTTGAAGCTACTTCCTGGAAGTGTCAGCATGAGAGTGTGCATGGCGACCTAGTCCAAGTGTGTGGCAACCTTGGAGGAAGCTAGCGCCTAGGCCAGCACGAGGTGTTGCCAGCTGAAAGCATGTATCTCTGCATGTGAAGGAGAGTGACTCCTTAAAGCTAGGAGTGTGACTCCTTGGAGCTAGGAGTGTGACTCCTTGAAGCTATTTGCTTGAGGTGTTGGCGTGTGAGTGAGCATGGAGGAAGCTAGCCCTTAGGCCAGCACGAGGTGTCGCCGGTTTAAGGCTTCCTCCTCCGCATGTGAAGGAAATCTCGCCATTTGTTCGTGAAAGTGTCTGGACGGGATTGGACCGTCATCCTCCCTCACTGGCCTATAAATAAGAGACCTCAGCCTTATTAGCTTCCATTTACCATTCCTTGTGTTACTCCCTTGCATAAAAACCGAGAAAGAGAGAGTTAAGAGAGAAAAGAGTGTGAAAGCTTTTCTTTAAGTGTGAGTGAGAGTAGAGAAGCTTTGGAGAGAAAGCTTAAGAGTGAGAATAGCTTGGTGGTGTGAGGCGTAGCTAGTGGTGAAGGCTAGGCTGTTCATCAAGCGGTTTTGGTGAGTTTTCGATGATAGCTCCGAGAGTAGCTGTGTGTGTGTGATGCATGTAGAATCAAGTAGAAACTTGTAGGTTTCTTTTGATTAGGTGCATGCATATTGTGTGGTGATTGTTAGTATGTGTTATACTAACTTTGTGGTTGCAGGAAGTATATACGTTAAGCAAGGAGGCTAACGTTATACTTTGTGTGGTTGTGCGGTTTTAACTTCGGTTAAACCGATGTGTTTGCATGCATGTTCGGATCCAAGGAAAACATGGGTTGTTGTTCCTTGTGATTGATTGCATGTTGTGTGATTAACGTGTTGTGATGTAGGGAAGGGGAGAAACGCCTAAGTGTTGTCATGAACTAATGGTTTTAGTGCAGGGATGAAGAACACTTAGAGCGGTTTCTGTTTAACCTATTGCATATTGATGCTCTGAGGTTGTGACATTATTATTCAAGTATCTTTGTTGAATAATTATGTATTTTCTTAAGACTAACATATGTGATGTGTTCAGTGTGTTGAGTTCTTTTGAAAATGGTTCGGTGGACATATCATGTGTTGCATCGCTACTGAGTACAAGTATGGTGGATAACAAGTAGTTATGCCACATACTGTGTCGAACATGTGGTGGTGGGTGCCGGGAAAGGCTAAACCTTATGCAGACCAAGGGGGCGTGTAGAGTGTATGTCTTTGACAGCACCCTGTACTCATGGATGCATAAAGGAGGCTGAGTAAGGACTTAGACCCCACGATGTTCAGTATAGGATGGCGAACAATGAATGTTGCACCAAGGGCTAGTGGTGAATAACATGTAGTTATGTCACACTATGCCGGGAAGGACGTAAGGTGAGTGCCACGAGGGCAGGTCACGTACTTACGTTCTTTTGTGTGTGAGTTTAGGAGCTAGGATCATGTACTCGTGATAGGCATGATCTTAGGGGTACACACGGTGTTCTCGCTGCCCTGACGGACGTTCACTGAGAAACCCTCTTGGATGGTCCTGAAGGATGACTCAGAGATAGTACTTGGGTAGCGTCCATGGCTGAGTACACACGACGGTGTGTTTTGAAATGCCTAGTTGCACTTACGGCTAGCGGAAGTGGCTAGGTGGGCTAATCGGTTGCCCGTGGTGTGGTGGGATTAGTCCGGGTTAACCGGTTGACTGGGTTAACGCGGTTAACTCCCGATTGCTGTTCAGGCCTAGTGTGACTTTGTGTTTGCTAGGTGCGGGTGTGCAGGTCTTCGAAAACCGTGGTGTACCATAGAGGCCTCTAGGTCGAGCGGTGGCTCGATAGTGTGTGTGGTGTGTGTAGAGTGTTTCTTGTGTGATAGAAACCTCTAGGTCGAGCGGTGGCTCGATAGTGTGTGTGGTGTGTGTAGAGTGTTTCTTGTGTGATAGAAACCTCTAGGTCGAGCGGTGGCTCGATAGTGTTGTGTGTGTGTGTAGAGAGTGTTCTTATGGGAAGAACCTCTCTAGTGTTAGATCACTAGTGTGTTGTGATCTTGGAGTTACTCGGGTTGAGTAATCTCTTGTGTTGTTAGGATAACTTGTGAGAGTTATCCTTGTCTTTTGTCTTGGCAGGTTGAAGAGCGTGGTGATAGACAATACGGTTGTATTGGTCTATGGCGTGAGCTAGAGAGCTTTGCTACGGCATTGTCTCTAGTGTGTTTAATGTTATTTGATTCAAGCTTCCGCTTGTGCATTGCTTTGATTGTGTATTGATTGGGGTTTGGGTTGGGGATGATATATGTTGTTGTATTGTAGAGGGTTTCCGAGCTCACTAAGTAATCCTAGATTACTTATGATGACTCTATTTGTTTCAGGTAACCCTAGAAGTGGTGTGGAACTTGGACGTGGAAGGCCGGAGTAGATTGAGGTGTATTTTGTAAAGCTGTAAGATTTCCGTTGTTTTCTTTTCGACGTTTATTTTATATTCGCTGAACCCGGGATGTAATCTACGGTTTTCAATTTTGTAAAACAATGTTTAATGTTGTATATAAAAGTATGTTTTAAGTATGCTAAATACTTGGTTTAAATGATATTAGTCTTGTCCGGACTAACATAACTCTTGGCCTGAATACGGGTTGGCAAGCCTTAGGTTCTTGTCGAGAGGGTCAGATATCAAAGACAGACTGACCTCGGCTTTACTTTGTGTGTTGCCTTGAGGATGGATCGTCGATGGTATTTCGACATACTGTGGCATCGATCGTCGCGGGCTATGTGAAACACCCCGACCCGGTTTTCCATGACCGCGGTCAGTTTGTCTCCGACCACTTCTTGGTCATGACACTTAGACAGATTTTTAAGCCTTCTCTTACTTAACATTTTCACGAGGTTTAGGTTAATTCCGTCTAACCAGCAACCTAACCAGTCCATCTAATCATTCGACCTAGCCAGTCATACTAACAAGCTTACCTTAGCTGTATGCAGATATCGGTTTGAACCCTTAGGTTCGTATTGTGGCCGGTGCCATGTTCCATTCGTCCAGAACAAGATCCCATTCCGCCACCTTCTCCTTGTATGCTAACCGCCAATCGCACACCATCTCCCCTTGTTGCTGAGTCACTCAACCAACCATCCCCACATGACTCAACAACCAGAAGAGACCACTCGGATCCACGATCCTTCACCAGTACATGAATCAATCCATGATTTCTCATTTCCAGTAATGAATCATCGACTACCCATCGATCGATTCCCAGTTACAGTAACAACTCCTCATCCACTGTCGGTCAGTCTTCGACCACAGTCACAGTTAACCACTCCCGGTCAGCACAGCACACACGGATCAGTCCGTTTGAGTAATCCACTCGATCAGAAACCACTAACCCTCGATCAAACCCTGATCCATTCGATCAGAACTCGCTGTCCCTCGATCATACTCCAATCCGTTCGATCAGAACTCAGTATCTCCCGACCAGACTCTGATCCGCTCGATCAGAACCCACTGCTTCTCGGTCAAACTCTGATCCGCTCGATCTGAACATGATGTCGATCGATCGGAATGCCTTTCCATCGATCGAATCACTCTTTCAGTCGATCCTTTCTCTCTCTCTCTCTCAATCAGACTCTGAACCGCTCGACCAGAACGGTTTCCAGTCACCGAATATCGACTACAGTCGATGATCTATCGAACACAGTAACAATCGGTCGATCGCTAATCGCTCTTCTCGACCCGAATGCTCTTCTATCGATCAAGACTCGATTTCCCCCGATCGATCTTCTTTCCCCTCGATAGAATCTCACTGAAACACTCTTTCAATCGAACAGGACTCTTTTCTATCGGTGAAATCTCACTTTCTATCGATAACCGCTTTCTCTCTCGATCTCTCTCGATCGCTCACTCGACTGGAATCGACTGTCCTTCCTCTGTGTCCGATCAGAAATGACCCTTCTCGCGTTATATGTCCAGTAACCGCTCCATAACCGCCGAATTACTAAAACGCACGCGTTCTATCGGTCCAATAACCGTTCCCGCTCATTTTGATCGAGCGCTTCTTCATTCCAGTCGGTAACCGTTCCCGCCAAATGACTTAGGCGCATTTTCGTCGATCGGATTAACATTTCCCTCGATAGAAATCGATCATACTTTAATTTTATTCGACCGAACTTATTTCTACCCCGATCAATAACCGCCTGGTCCTAACACCGACCACTTTATACGACCAAGTTCCGTTTTGATCGCATAAAGTTCAACTCTGCCGACTACAGCTCGACTGTACCGATCAGCCGACTGGTCCAGCTCGACCACAGTCCAGACTCTCGACTATCCAGTCGATCCAGCTCAACTCCTACGATACATCCAGTCGGTCCAACCATAACCTTTCCATACATTCAGTTTCAGTCACCTTTTCTCGACCACAACTGTCCTTCCGAACCATTCTCTCGACTGCCCAGTAGAACCCTGGTTCACGGGTGCTACAAGTCTCCCCCACTCAGAATGAATTCGTCCTCGAATTCTAGGGCAATAGAACCTTGTTCTATCTCCTTAACCCCTTTTTCCACACTTCTGTGTACTCAGTTCTCTTAGGATCCCACTCGATCCTCATAACTTCCGGTATAAACTTGGATCATTCCAGATCCTTACAGATTTCTTCACATCATTACCGTCTGTATTACCATTATCGGATCACTCCCATCCTTACAGATGCGCCTTAGTCCACTCGGGGTTCCTAAGGTCGCGACCACATACACGTATTGGCGAACATCTAGTCCCCACCGACGCGAACACAGTTACATGTTGGCAAACCCCTGGGTTTCCACACACGTCTACACAATTTCTGCTTTGGAAACACTCCGGTTCCCACAAACATTATCACAGTAATGTCTTGGCAAACTCTACTGTTCCCATTACAATTTCCCGGATCGCTCCCGACCCATACAGATTACCCTCCGATCATTATCATTCCTATTTCAATATCCAGATCGCTCCCGATCCTTACAGATTTCTTGGGTCACTCACTTGACCACAGACAGGAAGTGGCAAACTCTACGGTTTCCACATACAATACTACAGTTATGCCTTGGCAAACTCTCCGGTTTCCAAGGTCATACAATTACAAGCACGCCTTGACCAATTAACCAGGTCTCAAGAACGTGTTTTCATAAACGGTTTGGAAACACACATGTTCCGTTGAACCGTTTTTCTGGATTTTCCCCGATCATATGTTCGTATGATCGACTGGTTCCATCGGTGCATCGACTAGACAACACATCACCGCGGTTTCTTCACCGTCCCGGTCGATTGTTTCTATCGATCACTATATTAGAATCCGAACGCCATATATTCCAGTCACAGTCTTTTGTGACTATATCGCATTCCGATCTTACCCTCTCTAGGTTCGACCATAGGTCCCGCGCATAGTCTTCCAAACTATCGCATTCTGTCTCTAGCCTCTACGGGCTCGATCTTAAACCCCGGTCATAGTCTATCCTGACTATACAGTGTTCTGACCCTGGCTCATCAAGACTTTATCTTTTTCCAAGATTTTGGTCTATCTTTGAACGTGGTCTTGTTCCCCGATCATCGTCCCATCAAGACTTGATCATAATTTCCGACCTTAGTCCTACCCGGACTTGATCATCTTTCCGACCTTGGCCACTCTCCGAATAGGTCGTTCCCCGATCTTGGTCTATTCTCCGAATAGATCGTCATTATGTGATCTTAGTCCCTTCCGGACTAAGTCACTTCCCGATCATAGTCTCTTCCGGACTTGATCATCTCTCGATCATAGTCTCCACCGGACTTGATCATATCATGTGATCTTAGTCCCTTCCGACTAAGTCACTTCCATCGGTACGATCGACTCTAATGATTGTCCGACCTAATCATATACTCGACTTTTCAATCGCCCAAGTACCTATCCTTTCTTAGGATCAGTTAGACTACAACCCATCATCTATAGCAACAAGTACTTCCAAGCAGTTTCTTAACCATCAACCAAGTCTTTGGCGAGTACATTCAACTCCCAATCTCTTGATCCTATAGGTCTCAACTCTGGGACCGTACATGACTACTACCATGGTTGCGTTATCTCTCATATACCGTTTCCATCATGTAAAACTCATTTAAGATTTCCACATAACTCATGGAACCTTCAGTTAATCCCTGGACCACCTGTCCATTCTTTGCTTCAGAATGTTTGATCTTTATCAACCCATTCTAAGACTTACACATGAGCGTGAGTTTACTCTAACTTCACACTTCGACAACCTCT
Source organism: Erythrophleum ivorense (assembly GCA_026724425.1). Classification (NCBI taxonomy): domain Eukaryota; kingdom Viridiplantae; phylum Streptophyta; class Magnoliopsida; order Fabales; family Fabaceae; genus Erythrophleum; species Erythrophleum ivorense. The sequence goes on along the minus strand of JAIUCV010000066.1, from coordinate 5,971,472 downwards.
TGCCTTAACAGCATACAGATGAACGTGAGTTCTCTCTAACTCTAACATTCCATCAATCATTTACCTTAACAATCCGGCAACCATTTGCCTTAGTTATCCAGCAAACCACTTTGCCTTCGTAATTCGGTAAACCACTTGCCTTAGCAATCTGGCAACCACTTGCCTTAGTAATCCGACAAACCACTTGCCTTAGTAATCCGGCAACTCATTGCCTTACATTCCAGTAAACTCTTGTCATAACATTCCGACAATCTTTTGCCATTACATTCCGACATTCACTTGCCTTTAACATTCCGACAACCTTTTGCCATTACATTCTGGCAGTCACTTGCCTTAACATTCCGACAACCTTTTGCCATTACTTTCCAACAATCACTTGCCTTTAACATTCCGACAATCTTTTGCCATTTCATTCCGGCAGTCACTTGCCTTAACATTCTGGCAATATCTTGCCTTCACAATTCGGCAATCTCTTGCCTTCACAATTCGGCAATCTCTTGCCGTAACAGTCCGGCAATCACTTGCCTTAATATTCCGGCAACCTTTTGCCTTAAGACAGAATTGCTTAGTGAGAGCGGTCACCCGTCCCACTTAGCCACAGTACAGAAATCTCGGTCAAACCGTCGATTCATAAAATCAGTAACTCTTTATCAACCACTGTCGCTTATTGAACATGATTACCCGAAGTGGTCGATCACTCTATCAACCAAACGGATCAATCATCACAACCAAGCCAGTACACGTTGTGATAATATCCTTATCACTTTACACATCCTTATAACATTCACTGTATGAATCATCGACTACTGCCGAACGATTCCACTCCGGTATGAATCACCGACTACCCGTCGATCGATTCTCAATTACAGTCTGAATCACCGACTACCCGTCGATCGATTCTCAATTACAGTATGAATCACCGACTACCCGTCGATCGATTCTCAATTAAAATCAACTTGTCGTGCGTGAATATCCAAGGAAAGGTCGATCATCTTATCGGCCACATGAATCATTCACCACTCCATCACTGAGCGCAACGTCCCCGTTGCACACCAAGATCGTTACCCTTGACGGTGTGAGTCAAGTCCCACTTGACTCCACACTCTCGTCTGGGTTCGGCTCTGATACCAACTTGAAACACCCCGACCCGGTTTTCCATGACCGCGGTCAGTTTGTCTCCGACCACTTCTTGGTCATGACACTTAGACAGATTTTTAAGCCTTCTCTTACTTAACATTTTCACGAGGTTTAGGTTAATTCCGTCTAACCAGCAACCTAACCAGTCCATCTAATCATTCGACCTAGCCAGTCATACTAACAAGCTTACCTTAGCTGTATGCAGATATCGGTTTGAACCCTTAGGTTCGTATTGTGGCCGGTGCCATGTTCCATTCGTCCAGAACAAGATCCCATTCCGCCACCTTCTCCTTGTATGCTAACCGCCAATCGCACACCATCTCCCCTTGTTGCTGAGTCACTCAACCAACCATCCCCACATGACTCAACAACCAGAAGAGACCACTCGGATCCACGATCCTTCACCAGTACATGAATCAATCCATGATTTCTCATTTCCAGTAATGAATCATCGACTACCCATCGATCGATTCCCAGTTACAGTAACAACTCCTCATCCACTGTCGGTCAGTCTTCAACCACAGTCACAGTTAACCACTCCCGGTCAGCACAGCACACACGGATCAGTCCGTTTGAGTAATCCACTCGATCAGAAACCACTAACCCTCGATCAAACCCTGATCCATTCGATCAGAACTCGCTGTCCCTCGATCATACTCCAATCCGTTCGATCAGAACTCAGTATCTCCCGACCAGACTCTGATCCGCTCGATCAGAACCCACTGCTTCTCGGTCAAACTCTGATCCGCTCGATCAGAACATGATGTCGATCGATCGGAATGCCTTTCCATCGATCGAGTCACTCTTTCAGTCGATCCTTTCTCTCTCTCTCTCTCTCAATCAGACTCTGAACCGCTCGACCAGAACGGTTTCCAGTCACCGAATATCGACTACAGTCGATGATCTATCGAACACAGTAACAATCGGTCGATCGCTAATCGCTCTTCTCGACCCGAATGCTCTTCTATCGATCAAGACTCGATTTCCCCCGATCGATCTTCTTTCCCCTCGATAGAATCTCACTGAAACACTCTTTCAATCGAACAGGACTCTTTTCTATCGGTGAAATCTCACTTTCTATCGATAACCGCTTTCTCTCTCGATCTCTCTCGATCGCTCACTCGACTGGAATCGACTGTCCTTCCTCTGTGTCCGATCAGAAATGACCCTTCTCGCGTTATATGTCCAGTAACCGCTCCATAACCGCCGAATTACTAAAACGCACGCGTTCTATCGGTCCAATAACCGTTCCCGCTCATTTTGATTGAGCGCTTCTTCATTCCAGTCGGTAACCGTTCCCGCCAAATGACTTAGGCGCATTTTCGTCGATCGGATTAACATTTCCCTCGATAGAAATCGATCATACTTTAATTTTATTCGACCGAACTTATTTCTACCCCGATCAATAACCGCCTGGTCCTAACACCGACCACTTTATACGACCAAGTTCCGTTTTGATCGCATAAAGTTCAACTCTGCCGACTACAGCTCGACTGTACCGATCAGCCGACTGGTCCAGCTCGACCACAGTCCAGACTCTCGACTATCCAGTCGATCCAGCTCAACTCCTACGATACATCCAGTCGGTCCAACCATAACCTTTCCATACATTCAGTTTCAGTCACCTTTTCTCGACCACAACTGTCCTTCCGAACCATTCTCTCGACTGCCCATTAGAACCCTGGTTCACGGGTGCTACACTATGTCTAGCACGTGTCGGGGTTGTTACACCCCAAGTGTGAGATGACAGCATCAAAGCATTCCTTAGATGTATTTGGTCGGTGAGTTTTCAATCCTAAGGTGTGATTCCGGCCGGTGTGCAGTTTGGTCGTGTAAGGCCCGTGTGTCGGCCAAAAATTAGGGATGTGAACCACATGACAAACCGTTAAGAATTTTATGAACGGGATCGAAAACTTACCGTCCAATATGATGTTTTAGGGCCGCCGGTGAAGTTTCAGGTGATTTGGTCGAGCGGTTTTGAAAAATTCGTCATCGGGTGGATCCTTCGGTCGGCCTGAAGGTGATGTGAGGGACCACAGCGTGAACCGTGAACAATTCTCTGACCGATCTTTAAATTCCACCGACCAATCATATATTTTAGGAGCCGTGGTGAAGTTTGAGGTCAAACAAACGAGCGGTTTGGGAGATTCAGCATTTGGTGGCCATCCGGACGATCCGAAGAGGGTGCAATAGACCACAGCCCAAACGATGATGAATTCTCCGACCGAGCTTGAAAATCCGTCGACCAACCTTATATTTTGTGACCACTTGAGAAGTTTGAGGGCAAATGGACCAGCGGTTTGAGACTTCCTTCACAACGTGGTCAAATCGGCTATGGGAAGAGATTTTTGACCATTCTTGAATTTGGCTCGTCCGTCCGTGGATTTTGTTGTGGAAAACGGATATTGAATCTTCAAGAATCCATTTCCAGGTGGTGGTGTCTCCGTGCCGTGATTTTGGTTTTTGTCGGCCTTCGGTTGCCCGCCATCGACCGGATGTGGCGTTGGCGCGTATCTCCTTATCCGTCAACATTTTTCCGTCCTATCTTTTGGATTTGCCGACCAACATGGTGTTGTTTGGTCGCCTGTGAATTTTATTGGACGTTGGTTGAGCCGTTTGTGAGATGGGTCAATTGGGTCCTCTGTGTTACCCGTTTGGCCGGGAAGATGGTACCGGACGTTATATCTTCCATTTGACTTGACCGCTGAGTGATTTTCTTCAACCGATTTGTCTCCTTAATCCTCCTTTAGCAGCCCAAGCTGTTGACCTCGTTGTTGGTGTTCCAGAACAAAGATGGGGTGATTGGGTGGGTTTGTGACCGGCTCATGCAAAACTCCTTTGATGGTCTTCGTTGGCACTTAATCCTAAAACATGTTTATTTTTTTTTTTGTGGATTTTATAAGATTCCCAAAAATTCAAGTTAATAAAATCAAAACAAAAGTTAAAAGAAAAGAAAAATATGGGTTGCCTCCCATAAGCGCTAGTTTTAAGTCTTTATAGCTCGACTCCTTGTGTTCCTTAGGTGTTAGGCGAGTGTGTAGGCTGTAGAAAGCTCCTAGTACTGGATGGCTCCAAGTGCATCTTGTCTTGTAACACTTCTTTGATCAAGTAACCTTGTTGCGAGCTTTCTCCTCCGCTTGTGTACCGAAATCTTTTGGATGAGAAACCGGGAGGTGCGGCGACATAATAGGTGTCCTTGTCAACATTGGCTAGTGAGATTCTCCTGTTTGGCCAATCCATGATTGCTCCGGCTGTTGCTAGGAAGGACCTCCCAAGTAGAAGGGCTTGGTCTTCCGGATCCTCCATAGTAACAACATAGAAATCGGCCGGGATGATGCAATCTTCAAAAGAAAGTTGGACATTTCTTACCTTGCCAAGCGGTTTGAATGAAGAGTTGTTGGCAAGCTTTATGCCCATGTTGGTCCGCTCCATGGACTCGATCAACCCCAAACATCTTGCTATCACAGCCGGCATGAGGTTCACGCTTGAACCGGAATCGCATAGCGCATCATCAAAGAATTTGCCATTGATGGAGCAATGTATAACCTGGGTCATGAAGCTTGTGTAGTGTCCTCGGCACAGGCATTTCCTCTCTTGCTTCATTATACATCTTCTCCTCCTCGGCTAAGCTCCAATCATGAGTCCATACAAAGTCTTGAAGGTAAGGGCTCTTGTTGCAAGCGACATCAAAGGGCATATTGCTAGGGAACCTTTTTGCCATAAAATTGAAATCATCAATGGTGTAATCCATTGATGAGCTCGCTTTCCTTTTCTCCTTAGGTACGGGTGGTAGTGAAGATCTTGGATAAAGTGGTGTTCCTTCCGGCAACTTTCTTCCTCTTATCCTTGCTGTCCGCTTGCCTTGTCTCCTTTCATCCTCATCCCAAACCACTCTTGGATTAGTTTCTCTAGCGCCAAAAGCAACCAAAGCATTGTTAGGCTTTGAGTTGGCCGCTTTTGTGTCTTTTGAAGCTCGGTCTCTTTCTTCCATATCCTCCAAGCGTTTGGTGAGGTCTTTGACTCCTTCGGAGGCTCCTCCGGTTGTATCTTGCCATAGCGTGGTCTTCTCAAGTAGCTCTTTGTATCTTTCTTCCACAAGACGCTTCAAGTCATTGATTGATACCTTGAATTGTTCTTGCCCTTCCACCAACATCACCATGGTCGAGTAAAGCTCTTTCTCTCTTTGGTTAACCTCTGATGCTCTCTTCTTGGCTTGGTGAGCCACAAGTGAAATTGAGTTGAGGCTTAGGGTTGTGCCATTGAGGTTATCTTCTAGGCCGGCGATCTTCTCATCCAAGTGGCTATCCATCTCCTTTGAGTTGAGGTTCAAGTCTCGGATTGCCTTGGTGTTGCCTCCAATGGTTGCGGCTTGTTCCCTTAGCTCCCCTTCCACTTCAATACACCTTGATTCGACTCTCTCCACTTGGTCAGAGAGGTTTCCGAACTTCCTATCAAGGTCATGCTTTAGAAACTCTAACCTTGTCTCAAGACTTTGGCTAGACTTTCTTTGAATTTCCATGAAATCTTCTATCATGGCTTTGAGATTGTCATCTCTCCGCCTATTAAGCGCATGCTCTTGGTATGTGGAAAGGTTGGGGCGTGGACGGTGATGATGATGAGGTGGCTGGTGAGGTCGGCTTTGATAAACCGGTGAGCGGTTTTGATGATAGTGATGATGTTCTTCTCGGCTAGTCTCGGTAAAGAGCGGATGGCAGAAATTTGGTGGGATTGGCATTGGGATGAAGTCTCCGGCTGGATTTGAATCATGTGGCCGCCTTTGGACTTCATGGGGAAGAGGTTTTCTCCCTTCAAAGTGGTTACTCATGCTCGAGTAGTGGCTCATCCTTAAAGTACCTAAGGAACATAAGAGAAACAAAATTGCAAAAGTTAGTAAACATGAAACAAAAGATATAGTCTTAACTTTTAATCTCATAAACGTGTAAGTGCAATGCATTCCCCGGCAACGGCGCCAAAAACTTGATAACCCGACATGGGTGTGTGATGTACACATATTTAGCCTTGTTTTAGCATCATTTATTCATCACTTCTGCATTCATATAACACCACATCATCACGTTTCACTTCCATTTGCATTCACTTTCCGCACTTCGTAGCGTTCGCATAAGCATTGCACGTTTCGTCGCATTTGTGTTTGTTATCAGGTACATTTGGAGCTTTGGAGGATGCCTTGAAGATGGAGGATGATTGCCTGATCAAGTAGTGATGAAGAGGAGACTGGAAACGACGGCTTGGAGTACAAGGAACAGTCAACTCGACGTAGTCCAGACATGCACGTCGAGTTGGCACATCGAGTCGGAGCCAAAGGTGCAACCTTTAGGGGCACTCGACGAGTTCCACACATGCACGTCGAGTTGGCACATCGAGTCGGAGCCAAAGGTGCAACCTTTAGGGGCACTCGACGAGTTCCACACATACACGTCGAGTTGGACGTCGAGTCCACACGCGCGTGACCTATTTTACCTTTCTGTCACCTAAGTATAAGTACTCTGTAATGTGAGATTAGAACCATCTTAATTTTTATCTTGCTTTTGACTTTCATAAAACACAAAATCGCCTCTGTAGTGTTCTTGATTTGCATTCCAGATTCCTTCTAAGTTTTAATCAATTTGTGTTTGCTTCCTTCTTTGAACTTGATTGCTTCCGTTCTGTCTATCTTCTGATGCTAGTTTTACAGCTTTCCGAGTTCGACTTGATGAAGTCAGTTTCTGAGTAGTGTTCTTAGATTCTTAAGGATGGGTTAGATTAGTGAAGAACCATGGTTACCTAGAGTGTTCAAGCCTTGATTTCATAGTTTCCCTTCTTGATTAGTGTTCTTAATGCTGAATCCTTCTTGATCATTTGGAATCCGAAGCTAGGCATTTCAGCACCCAGAAGGTGTTTGATGAAATGTCTAAACCAGCTTTTACAAGAAATTTGCATATCATACCTAGGATACTAGCGTTTTTTATTGCACTTTAGCATTTGCGAACTGATTCCTAATGCTTGTTGGTGTGGATTTCGCCATGAGAGTGGGTCAGGAACACACACCAACTCGATAGCTTCTGCCACGAGAGTGGATTAGCTTGCTATCGAGTTCGCAGCCAAGGGAACAGCTCTGTCTGAGTTCTGTTGAACACCATAGTGTTGACCATGGAATTTCATTGATCCATAACACCCATTCTTAGGATCTTTGTTTAATTTGATTTTGATCTTGATTTTAAATCTTAAAGCTTTTGTCTTTTCATCTTGTTGCATTTGTTCATTCTAGCTTATGGTTTATAGTTTATCGATTTACATTTTACCTTTGTTCACTTGATAGCGTCGCGTCTGGACACCGTGAAGTACCATTGCATTTGTATTTGCATTTTCCATTTCTGTGTTTAGGTTGATAGTTTAGAATTCACACCCTTGCATTTGGCTTGACTTACCTTCACTCGATCACGTCCTGATTGCATAACATCTCGCCCATTTGGATTTGACACCTTCTTACACTGCATCGACATGATAGTGTTAATAGGTTAATTCGTAGTAAAATCCTACTATCAATTTGGCGCCGTTGCCGATTGGGTGTTAGTTTGCTACATTAGGATTTCGAGTAACTTAAGATCAAGTTCGTTTCCAGTTTCCCATATATTAAAATTGCCTATTCTCTCTGCCTTTGTTTTCTCAGGTCCCTTACATTGCTAACTCGACGTGACAGACTCTGTACACCATCGAGTTGGTGGTTTCTCGATATATACAGAATTTGCCAATTCTCTCTGCCTTTGTCTCTGTTTTCTTAGGTACCTTACAGTGCGAACTCGACGTGACAGTCTCTGTACCACATCGAGTTGGTAGTTTCTGGTTGCATGCGAACTCGATCGCAGGGCAGTGACAGCTTGTTTCCTTTGATTGACAACATCAACCGCCGGAATAGTATTGACAGGGTCCTACGTGGACGGGTCAGAGCAGAGAATCAGGCAGAACAGACAGACGCTGTGCAGTGTAGATACGCCATGGATGACCATCAGGGTAATGGCGGGGCTGACGCTCGAGCGGTCAGACCCATTGGAGCGGGTGATGCTCCAAACGCACATACGCAGAGGCAGGGGATTGTTCCTCCACCGGTGCAGAACAACAATTTCGAGATCAAGCTCGGAATGATCAATTTGGTGCAGAATAAGATGTTCCATGGTTTGCCCTGCGAAGATCCTATAGACCACCTCGATGAGTTCGACCGGCTTTGTAATCTGTCTCGGGTTAATGGTGTTTCTGAGGACGCCATCAAGTTGCGCCTCTTCCCTCTATCACTTGGGGAGAAGGCACACCAGTGGGAGAAGAACTTGCCCCATAACTCTATCACAACCTGGAACGACTGCAAGAAGGCGTTCCTTGCGAAGTTTTTCTCCACGGGAAGGACAGCTAAGCTCCGTAGCGACATCTCGAGCTTCCACCAGAAGAACGGTGAAACGTTTTCTGAGGCTTGGGAACGTTTCAAGTGCTATACGAGTCAGTGCCCACACCACGGTTTCAGTAATGAGTCCCTGCTCAGCACTATGTATAGAGGAGTTCTCCCGAAGTACAGGCAGATGCTCGATACCGCGAGCAACGGAGACTTCCTGAACCAAGACGTTGAGGACGGCTGGCAGCTTGTGGAGAACATAGCTTGATCAGATGGCAACAACAACGAAGAGTACGACCGCACGAACCGCAGCTCTGTCGAGTCTGATGACAAGTTGAAAAAGGAAGTGAAGGGCTTGAATGAAAAGTTGGATAAGCTACTTCAGGCTTAGTCCACTATAAAGCATGTTCATTTCGTCTCTGAAGACGAATTTGTTCCTGTCCAAGAAGGGGAGGTTGACCAGTAGACTGAGGAGATCAGTTACATCCAAAACAACCAGGATGGCTACAACAAAGGCTATTACACGTACAAAGCCAACCCGAATCTGTCCTACAGAAGTACGAACGTCGCCAATCCTCAGGATCAGGTCTATCCTCCACAAACACAGCAGAGCCAACCACAGCAGCAGCAAGTGTTCGTTCCGCGAGGGCAGTTTGTGAGCCAACAGGGCAGCTATCCACCTAGACAGCAGCAGGGAGCACCACCAGGGTTTGCTCCTCAGCAGGTACAAGCGCCACAGCTTCAGGAACCCGACATGAGGGCCATGTTACAGCAGCTGTTGCAAGGTCAAGCTAATGGAGTTATTGAGACAAGTAAGAAGCTTGCGGAGATGAACAGCAAGCTTGATTCCTTAAACTCCAGGATTACGACCATTGAGAACAACCGTGCCTCCTCTTCTACAGAACACCCTGGTCAACTCCCTGGGAAGGCCATTCAGAATCCCAAGGACCATTGCCATGTCGTCCAATTCAACGCTGATGAAGAACATGCTGCTGAGAACGAACGAGCCATTCAGGAGATTAAACAACTTCTTTACGGTTGTGATGTTGATTGTTCACCAGTCTCAAAGACTACACTCGATAGAGTCCAACACTTGTTCCCCTACTCACCATTATCTTCTGACTCGATCGAGTCAGCATTCACCTGAACCCAGAACGTTTATCCCACCCGTCTCTAAACCTATAACATCTTGTCCAAGCAGAGTCCTTCCCAAGCTTAAAGATCAGGGGAAATTCACAATTCCGTGCTCTCTTGGTCATTTGCAGCTCGATGATGCGCTTGTTGATTCTAGAGCTAGTGTCAACTTGATTTCGCTTGGTATGGTTAATAGGTTGACAGCCCAGCACTTGATGAAGCAGCCTGGTCCATCTATCATGTTTGGAGATGCTTCCTCAAAACCACCACTTGGTCTTATCCTAGATTACCCTCTGAAGATTGGGAGTTGCACCATACCCACAGATCTCACTGTTCTGGATATGGTTGATAAGAAGGAGGTCCCTTTCATACTTGGAACCCCGTTCCTCACTACAGCAGGAGCCTTCATCGATTTCCCAAACAGGCTAGTGATCCTCCACCATGTGAACAGCCAAGTCTCATATCCAGTAAAGACTTTTTCTATAGAGTATTGTGGGACTATCACAACTGCGGAGTTGGACTGCAATGTGATTACTCCCGATACTATTGAGTATGAAAACGAGCTGCATATTGCGCCTCCCGAGCCTGTTGAGAATGAGCCGGGAAACATTGATGGCGAAAGCCTTTTTGCATTGTTCACTGAGCCACTAGGAAGGGCTCAACAGGGGAGGGTGAGGATGGTTTCACAGGCTGTTCACAAGGGTAGAAAGAAAAGAACCAAGGAACCCAAACCCGTTACCTCTACCCCATCTCCGTCTACGGTGATTATGCTACCGATGGAACTCAAGGAAGGGAAATTTGAGTATAAGATCACATTCACGGGAAGGTCTAAACCCTTCTCGAGTGCCAGAGCTATCGTCAGCCCCGAGATACAGAACGATCCGATGAAGCTACAAGAGCTTCTCTCTAAGGTTCTGACCATCACCCCTGAAGACAAGCCTAACTCCAACCCCCACTAGCCAGAGGAAGAACGGTCAAGCTTAGCGACCTTAAACAAGCTCACTTGGGAGGAATTTCCATGGATATCCTTGTACATATTTCTTTAAATTGCTCATCTAATATGTTTTGTTGTGTTTTTCTGTTTAAGTTTTTCAGAATAAGGGTTTGAGCCAAAGGAATCCAGTTCAAAATGGGGCTTCTACACTCGATCGAGTGAGGCACTGAAGAAAAATCAGCTCGGCCGAGCTTTATTTAACTTGATCGAGTTAACCTGGTTTGGTAAGAGACTCCTTTGCTTTCGACTCCCCACTTTTCACATCCTGTGTTTTATTGTCCTTGCTTTTGCTTTTCTCTCATTCTTTCTTTTAGACTTCTGTTACACAAGGGACTGTGTAATTTAAGTTTGGGGGAGGGTCTGAGAGCCATTTGATATTGTGTTTTGTTTTCTTATTTCAATTTTTCATCTCATGATTCTGCATGCATATAAGGCATAGAAAACCACTAAAAATTGAAAAAATTTCGAAAAATCTCAAAAATATTCATGTAGTTGCATTCACATTTGTTAGATTAAGTCTCAATTGCATCACATAGCTTTACATTCATGCTGCATTGTTGATATGGCCTTGTAAAATAACCATCTCATGCGATGTGATATGTGTCTTGGTTCTTGATTCTCTGATGCATTAGGGTGAGATTGAAGCATTTAAAACGAAACCATGCTTAACTTGATCACGTCATGACATGCACATCTCACTTGATCACTGCTGCGAATTGATGCTTATCCCTGTTTATCTGAACCTTAATCTTGACTTTTAAATATCATTGCATGCATTGAAAGCAACTCATGGATAACATACATATCTGGACAATCTTTTCCCATCTGTTTATCTTCTTTGTTTGTCCAGATAGTTTTTCCCCACACCCTGAACGCTATAGCCTTTTCTTTCAAACCCGCATTGTTCTTGTGTGTACTTGTGAGGCCTTGTTTCGATCATGCTTAGCAGAACGTGTTGAGTTTAAACCGGCAAGAATAGGATGTCTAGGTATCTAGTTCGATCTTGGGTTTATTTTCAGGCTAAGTTTGGGGGTGAACGCTGCAGTTTCGTATTCAAAACGTGGGAAAATAAAAGTTTTTGTTTGAAAGCAAGGGAGTTGGTTTGTGTTTCGAAAGGGTCTAGTAAAGGTTTGGGAACTGTTTAAGAAAAGAAAAAAAAGGTTCTAAGTATAAAAGAAAAGAAGGCAAAATGCCTCAATTAGTTAAAATAAAGAAAAATTTTCCCTTAGTGATAGAATTCCCAAACCGCTAGATGTTACCATAAGATCACCTCTCCCTTGGCTAGTTTACTAAAGAAAAAGAAAAGAGCAATTGCTCCTCTGTGTCTAAAGGCGCAAAGCCTAAAGGGTAGTTAGGACTTGTTCTTGATTTCTTATGGGGTTCGGGTATTGACGCTGTCAAGTCGGTGCTAGGTAGCTAGAGGTTCTGCTCTTGTATCATCCTTGGTTATTACTCTTAGCATTCTGACAAAGCATTGTCATTCTACTGAGAGATCCCTGTTCTTTATACCGTTTCATGACTTTGAGAAACCATCTTTTTCTCTTGACCTTTACCTTGAGCCAAATGAGTTGCTGACTTGCATGTTTATGATTCATTGTTCACTTTAATGAATGTCAAAGGGATTTGCTGATAGGAATGCATTGTTTGAGAGACTGTGAAGTTGGATTGATCATGTTAAACATGAAACTGATTTTCGAAGAAGTAGCTCTCACCATGCTGCATTTTAGAACCGTGAACTTAGACATATATCAAATCGTTTTTGCTTGTTATTTTTGGCTGTATCAACTCGTTTTCAAACCTCATCCCTTTCGCTATTCTTGTTTGTTTGCTTGAGGGCAAGCAAAAGATAAGTTTGGGGGTGTTGATGTACACATATTTAGCCTTGTTTTAGCATCATTTATTCATCACTTCTGCATTCATATAACACCACATCATCACGTTTCACTTCCATTTGCATTCACTTTCCGCACTTCGTAGCGTTCGCATAAGCATTGCACGTTTCGTCGCATTTGTGTTTGTTATCAGGTACATTTGGAGCTTTGGAGGATGCCTTGAAGATGGAGGATGATTGCCTGATCAAGCAGTGATGAAGAGGAGACTGGAAACGACGGCTTGGAGTACAAGGAACAGTCAACTCGACGTAGTCCAGACATGCACGTCGAGTTGGCACATTGAGTCGGAGCCAAAGGTGCAACCTTTAGGGGCACTCGACGAGTTCCACACATGCACGTCGAGTTGGCACATCGAGTCGGAGCCAAAGGTGCAACCTTTAGGGGCACTCGACGAGTTCCACACATACACGTCGAGTTGGACGTCGAGTCCACACGCGCGTGACCTATTTTACCTTTCTGTAACCTAAGTATAAGTACTCTGTAATGTGAGATTAGAACCATCTTAATTTTTATCTTGCTTTTGACTTTCAGAAAACACAAAATCGCCTCTGTAGTATTCTTGATTTGCATTCCAGATTCCTTCTAAGTTTTAATCAATTTGTGTTTGCTTCCTTCTTTGAACTTAATTGCTTCCTTTCTGTCTATCTTCTGATGCTAGTTTTACAGCTTTCCGAGTTCGACTTGATGAAGTCGGTTTCTGAGTAGTGTTCTTAGATTCTTAACGATGGGTTAGATTAGTGAAGAGCCATGGTTACCTAGAGTGTTCAAGCCTTGATTTCATAGTTTCCCTTCTTGATTAGTGTTCTTAATGCTGATTCCTTCTTAATCATTTGGAATCCGAAGCTAGGCATTTCAGCACCCAGAAGGTGTTTGATGAAATGCCTGAACCAGCTTTTACAAGAAATTTGCATATCATACCTAGGATACTAGCGTTTTTGATTGCACTTTAGCATTTGCGAACTGATTCCTAATGCTTGTTGGTGTGGATTTCGCCATGAGAGTGGGTCAGGAACACACACCAACTCGATAGCTTCTGCCACGAGAGTGGATTAGCTTGCTATCGAGTTCGCAGCCAAGGGAACAGCTCTGTCTGAGTTCTGTTGAACACCATAGTGTTGACCATGGAATTTCATTGATCCATAACACCCATTCTTAGGATCTTTGTTTAATTTGATTTTGATCTTGATTTTAAATCTTAAAGCTTTTGTCTTTTCATCTTGTTACATTTGTTCATTCTAGCTTATGGTTTATAGTTTATCGATTTACATTTTACCTTTGTTCACTTGATAGCGTCGCGTCTGGACGCCGTGAAGTACCATTGCATTTGTATTTGCATTTTCCATTTCTGTGTTTAGGTTGATAGTTTAGAATTCACACCCTTGCATTTGGCTTGACTTACCTTCACTCGATCACGTCCTGATTGCATATCATCTCGCCCATTTGGATTTGACACCTTCTTACACTGCATCGACATGATAGTGTTAATAGGTTAATTCGTAGTAAAATCCTACTATCAGTGTGGTATGTATGCAAGTAATAAAAACCCTAAGCTAAACATGGTTGCAAGTGCACAACATGTTGTTGTAGTACTTAGGGGTCGGTCCACAAGAGAATGCGAATTGCACATTACACATTTGTAAAGATTTGGTTAAGCTAAATCAATAATATGTAAGGGGTTTTGTATTTTGTTTTATATGGAAGATTAAATAACAAATGCAAACTATACAAACACCATTATTGAACAAAGGACAATCCACAAAAGACATAAGCCAAGTCGATTGAAAAGTTTATTAAATCCGATTTCTATGAACTCAAAACACTAAGATGTGGTCATCCCACTTTCGTGGCTCCGACCACCTATGTTTCTTAAACCAATGGACTCAGCTTTCGCATGGTCATTGAAGAGTGAAACATGCAATACAATCGGGTAGTGATTGTTCACAAAACTCCTTAGGTCTACTTTCATAGCCTAAGACGAATTGCCCATCAAACATTAGGACCGGAGATATAACAAGCTTTTGGAGCGTATATCAACCTTAGATCGAGTCACTAGTTAGCTACTCTAACAACAAGCTTTAGGTGTAAATAAAGATGGTGAACCATAAGGTTTCCCTTTCTTTAACAACCGATTCTCGATGGCTTATCATGTCATGTCTTCTTTGAAAGGTCCATGATTCAATAATGAGTCTAAAGGAGTAGAGAGGATCTCATATTTCTAATGGAAGGAGGCGGAGTAATAGAGATTAAACCGCGGCTCTCCCTTAGAGAGAAACCTCTAACCCCTAGACTTGAAGCTAAAACATGCGAGTATGTACAAGATGCAAAAGAAAAGAAAGAGCAAGGAGACCACCTAAGTGGCTCCGGTTTATTGACTGAAAGAAGAAGAGAGTTGTGTCTATGATATTCTGATGTCGATACAAGAGGCTAAAAGCAAGTATATATAGGTGAGGGGAGGCTAGGTCGGCTGAGTTCATGCGCAAAGGGGAAGAGGAAACTTTCCATTTCTTCTCCTCGCTTGAGCTTGCTCACCAACTCTTGAGTGAGGCGCGGCTGCCACCTTCTTTTTGCGTGTAAAGATGTGGGCTTGAGTCATGATGAGGTCTAGGCTTGGCCCGCAGTGATCCCGGTCCATTTCGCTCATCCAAGCTCCATGGGCTTCACTTACTCGCCAGACGGACATGTCTTGGGAGAAAACGATCCTAGGCCGCATTTCTGCTCCAAATAGCCCAATTCCACTTCGCCGCGACGCGGGACTCATTTATCTATCTTTCCATATAAATATTGCATGATTTTGACGTCGGAAAGATCCTTTTCCGCGGTCATCTTTCGGATGCTTCGATTCTGTCCGAATGCGGAAATCGGCTAGCTTGAGTTTTGTTGAAGCTCTTGACTTGGGAACTTCCATGGATCATTGTTTGAAGCTCTTTTGCCTTCTTTTTGCCATTTTGTCCTGTTTCCTTCCCAAAACCACAATATACAAGAAAACTACCTCTTGGATACAAAATCATTATTATTAAGTAAGAAAATATAATGAAAACCAAGGTGAAAAACATGTAAAATATGGATATATCACCAATCACTGAAAGATTGAAACGGTTATACCAATCGGAAATGATGTCAGCGTCAATGAGATGGCATGCAGAACATTCCACACATCATGGAGAGATAACACATCCCTCAGATGCAAAGGTGTGGAAACACTTTCAGACGGTACATTCAAACTTTGCTAATGAGTCCAGGAATGTTTATCTAGGATTATGCACAGACGGATTTAGTCCATTTGGTATGTCAGGGAGACAATATTCGCTATGGCCCGTCATATTGACACCATATAATCTTCCGCCGGCAATGTGCATGCAGCGAGAATTTTTTTTCTTAACTATTTTAGTGCCAGGTCCTAAGCATCCGAAACGATCCCTTGATGTATTTCTGCAACCTTTGATTGATGAGTTGAAACAGCTGTGGTATTCAGGAGTCTGCACCTTTGATTACTCGCAGCAACAAAACTTCAACATGCGCACAGTATTATTGTGGACAATTAGTGACTTTCCAGCGTATGGAATGTTGTCGGGGTGGACTACGTACGGAAGACTATCGTGTCCATACTGTTTGAATAGGGCAGAAGCATTTCAGCTGAGGCATGGAAGAAAACCTTGTTGGTTTGATTGTCACCGTCGTTTTCTTCCTATCAATCATAAGTACCGAAAGAACAAGGACTTATTTACGAAGAATAAGGTTGCCCGTGGTCCACCTCCGGATTATCTTTCGGGACAGGATTTGCTTGAGCAGATCGATTATTATGGTGGTGAGGAAACATGCAAACGTGGGGGCAATTGGCATTGTACTGCAAACATGCCTGACGGATATTCTCAAGAACACAATTGGCACAAAAAGAGTATTTTCTGGGAACTCCCGTATTGGAAGGACCACCTTTTGCGACATAATCTTGACGTTATGCATATCGAGAATAATATTTTTGATAACATCATGCATACCATTTTGAATGTCCAAGTAAAAAATAAATACAATATGAAAGTGAGGCTGGACTTAGCAGAAATATGCAAAAGAAGCGAGTTGCATATTTCTAGAGACGGCAAACAGCCAATTCCAATCTTTCGATTGTCTGCGGATGCTAAGAGAGCTCTGTTTGATTGGGTGGCCTCAGATGTCAAATTTCCGGATGGATACGTGATATACCTCTATTTTGTACCCTTTTTATAAGGTTTTACTATGCTTTTTATAAGGTTTTTAAAGGCTTTTGGATCTAAAAAGGTAGTTTTTGTGGATTTATAGTACTAAGAGTCTAAACAGGTCGAAAGACGCATTTTGGAGCAAAACCACATGATTTGGACTTTACGCCGCTCCGCGACACAGCATCAACTTTGGAAGAGCCCCAAAAACATTCTACTCAATGGATTTCGGCAAAACCAGTTTGTCGCGATGCCTACATGAGTTAGCTTTTCAAGGCAATTGGAATCATGCAATTTGGACGTGTAGAATGGAAGATATGATCATTTTAGTGAAGAGTGTCAGATCAGCCGAAAACCGGACGTTACACCAGCCGGTCGACCAAGCCGGTCGGACAGGGACTCCAAGGCTCCCGTCCGACCCGGTCGTCCTTCATTGCACAATGACATTCGGTCGACCGAGCCGGTCGGACAGGGACTCCAAGGCTCCCGTCCGACCCGACCTTCCTTCACGATCCGGTCGACCGAGCCGGTCGGACAGGGACTCAATGACCCTCGTCCGACCCGACCTCTCTTCACCATCCCGTGCGCGCTCGACCGCCCAGCTCAACCCGACCATCATCCCGACCGACCGGTCGACCGCCCAGCTCGACCCGACCACCATCCCGACCGACCGGTCGACCGCCCCGCTCGACCGCCGCCTTTCCCGCTCGACCCGCCTTGGCCGACTAAGGCCCGTTTTGCGCGTTTTCACGATTTACTCGGCCCGTTTACTTAATCTCAACCCCTGGAAGACCTAGCACTATAAATACACCTTTTTAGCCTCTTTAGAAAAGAGAGCCGCATTGTATTAGAGTTTAATAGATCTACTTTTGTTCTTAGAGATTTCAAGGAGAGGATCTCTCCTCCTTACCACAATTTGGAGAAGTTTTCTGAACCTTTGTCTTATATTTATGCTATCTTCATCATCTTTCTGTGTTGTTACTTTGATTATGTCTGAGTAATTCATTTGTTAGGTCGTGGGTTAATCAAAGAGTCCATGCATTATTAGGGTTCTAAATCAAATTAGGGGTTCATCATTATAGCTCTTCACCTTTGCTTGATCTTATTGCTGCATGCTTTTCTGATCAACTAGCATCAGATCTTAGGTAGACTTGAGCCACGGAAGTGCTGTATCATTCGCCTGAACTAGTATTTGGTGGGCAACACCTCATAGACTACGGAAGTTGATCTATGCGGGGTTGTGAACAATTGAGACTTGAACGAATTAATGCTTGTTTAACAATCTAAGGACATCCCGAAAGATTAACGATTAGGTTAGTTAACAAAGAGGTCGGAGCCACGGAAGTGGAATGATCTTACATCTGTGTTTTGAGTTCTAGACGGCACCCAATTAAACCCTCTAATAAGTTGATTTAACCTAGTAATCATGAATCTCTGCGTGTCTCCCATTGCCTAGCGCTTTCGTATCTTGATCTTTTACCGTTTTTATATCGCATACAATTAGTTTAGTTAGCTATCTTACCAATCACAACCAAAACCCTTATCTTGTCCTAGCTAAATTGGAATTACATAACTTGTAGTGCATCTCTCTGCTCCTTGTGTTCGATAAACCCGTTACTACTCTCGATCTGTGCACTTGCAGAAAAGGGATAGAAATTGGGAAAAGCTTATCCCGCATCAAGCTTTTTGGCGCCGTTGCCGGGGAGCAATACAGCTGCCTACAAGTTCTCAAGACTAATCTAGCCTAGGATTTTTAATTTCAGTACTTGCAATTTTAATTTTTAGTTTTTCTTTCTTTACATTTAAAAACATTCTCTTTGTGTATTTCAGGTGAAAAATCTGAGCAGAAGACCTTGAGATGAGTGACTCGGAAAGTCAGTCAGAAGATGAAAACGCTGCCACAGCAGCCATGATGTTTGGACAACCGCAGGATCCACCGCTGAATGCACTCGGTGATAGCATACCCGTGCGCCTGGACGAAGAAACTATGGGGGATTTTGACTCGGCCCCTACATTGCTTTTAAGCCGAAATCCTATTCATCCGCTGCTCCCGGAAGGAAGGGATTATGAGATCTCAACGGAAGTAATTGCTTTGGTAAAGCAAAACCAGTTCCAAGGATTAACTGAGGAGAATCCTTTAGAGCACATTGATGCATTTGAAGAAATATGTGGTACCATTAGTGCGGATGGAGCTCCCAAAGATTATTTGAAATGCAAGCTTTTCTCCTTCACACTCAAAGGGAAAGCCATAAGATGGGTAAAATCCCTTCCAGCTCAGTCCATCACGACTTGGAAGGAATACAAAGGAGCATTCCTAGGACACTTTTTCACTAAGCAAAGGGCAAATTTGTTAAAGGAAAATATTTCTAGTTTTCAACAAGGGCCGGTGGAACCATTTCATGAAGCATTGGAGCGCTTCAGGGATTACACAAGAGAATGCCCGAACCATTGTTTTTCAGAAGGAAACCTATGGAACATCTTCTATAGAGGGATAGATAGGAAGTGTCAATTTTCACTCGACACTGCAAGTAACGGAAACTTCATGACCAAGACTGTGATGGAAGCAAAGACTTTGATTGAAAATTTGGCATCCAGTGACAGTGACAACTTCATAGGGCATGAGAAGGCTGTTAAAGCAATAAATTCGAACCTAAGCCGAGAAGAGTATAATGAGATGAGAGCAATCATGGTAACAATATTGAGGAATCAGGAAAATGCAGTGAGTAATAGAGAGGGCTGTATGACTTACAACATAGATGGACAAAGATGTTTAGGAGATTTTGCACCTGAATTCCAAGAAGAAGTTAATTTTGTTGGGATCAGAGATCAACACTTCAGGCAAGAGCACAGAGATTCACAAGTGTGGAATGATGAGCCTTTAGAATCCGAATATCAATAGAAAATTCAGAATGGAGAAAGATACCAGCAGTATGGGTATAGGCCGCAGGATGTCAGGCAAGGTGCATATGGAAGAAGCTCCGTGGAATCACGAGACAACCTTGACCCAATGATAAGTGAGCTCTTGGACTCACATCACAAGCACTTGAATGAAGTTGAAGAAAAGCTGGATTTTATATGTAGGGACATGAATGAAAAATTCGACATCATCGCTGCCGCCACAAAGAGTTTAGATTTCAAAATTGCTGAAATAGCCGGAACTGTTAAGAGGGAGATGGGAGTCCTTCCTGGAAAAGTAGAGATAAATCCCAGAGGTGAAAATTGCCATAACCCTAAGGAATGGGAAGGAATATGAGCCACCAGCCTACCCTGAGGAAGAATTAACCCCAGCCAGAAAGGATAAACCTTTAGAGTATGTTATAATTGGAGATGGAGAAGAGCCACCTAAAGAAGT
The DNA here is from genome assembly GCA_026724425.1 of Erythrophleum ivorense. Classification (NCBI taxonomy): domain Eukaryota; kingdom Viridiplantae; phylum Streptophyta; class Magnoliopsida; order Fabales; family Fabaceae; genus Erythrophleum; species Erythrophleum ivorense. The sequence goes on along the minus strand of JAIUCV010000066.1, from coordinate 5,951,392 downwards.
ACGGGTGCGCACAGAACCAGGAATTCAAGAACAAGATATTGACCCACCAGTCATACCAAAGGTTTATGAACCAAAGCTTCCATACCGCAGTGTTCTTAACCAGCCAAAGAAAGAAAAGGAGCAAGCCAAACTTAAGGATCTAGTTAGCCAGCTGACAGTCAGGTTACCATTTGTAGATGCTTGCCATATCATACCGTCTCTAAAGAAGTATATGAAGGCTATACTTACAAGCAATGTCAGTCTAGAAGAAGGAGCCATGATGATCACCAAAGAGTGCAGTGCAATCCTCCAGAACGCTTTGTTCTAGCTTGTGAGATTGGAGGAACGCTTTTCGACCGGGCCCTTTGTGATTTGGGATCAAGCGTCAATTTAATGCCCTATTCAGTAGCAAGACTACTAGGAATCACAAACTTTAAAACCTACGAAAATCTCTCTTATTTTTGCAGATCGATCCGTTCGACGCCCCATAGGAGTTGTCTTGGACGTAACCATTGTTGTGCGAGGATGCAACATCCCGGCCGATTTCGTGGTCCTGGAATTGGAGCATGAAACCAAGGATCCTATAATCCTAGGACGCCCCTTTTTAGTCACTGCCGGAGCAATGATAGATGTGAAGAATGGGAAGATTGACCTTCACCTGGGAGATATTGTTATGAACTTCGAAGTCAACAGAACGATCGATAGACCTACAATGGATGGTCAGACTTTTTGGATTGGAGAGGCAAAAGAAGAAATATTGGAGGATATGTTGCTTCATGATCCTCTTGAATTAGCCTTAACCCGAGCTGAAGAAGAGTTGGGTTATGCAGAAAGAGAAGCACAAGGCTTAGTCAAATTCATGGATTCGGTCGAAGCATACAAAGAACTAGTGGCATACAAGGATTTGAAGGGAAGTAAAGAAGAGGAAGCCAAAGCAGAGAAACAAAAATCAGCCCCCCAGCCAGAACCAGACCCATGGTGCCCCTTGAGAGCACGAAAAACAGACCTAAAACCGCTCCCTGTTGGGCTGAGGTATGAATATCTAGGTCCAAATGAAACTTATCCTGTGATAATAAATTCCGGACTAACAAATGAGGAGACCGCTTTACTCGTTCACGAACTGAGAAAGCACAGAAAGGCCCTCGGTTATTCTTTGGATGATATAACAGGAATCTCACCAAACCTCTACATGCATAGAATCATCTTAGAAGACGGATCCAGCTCACAAATTGAACATCAGAGGCGGCTTAACCCGAACTTCAAGGAAGTAGTCAAGAAGGAAATAATGAAACTTTTGAATGCAGGGATAATTTACCCAATCTCGGATAGCAAATGGGTTAGTCCAGTACACGTGGTATCAAAGAAGGGAGGGATCACAGTTGTTAAGAATGAGCAAGACGATCTAATCCCTACCAGGACGATAACAGGACACCGGATGTGTGTTGATTACAGGAAGCTTAACTCAGCAACCCGAAAAGATCATTATCCTTTACCATTCATAGATCAAATGCTTGAGCGCCTTGCTAATCATCAATATTACTGTTTTCTTGATGGATATTCAGGATTTTTCCAAATACCAATACATCCGGATGATCAAGAGAAGACAACCTTCACATGTCTGTATGGCACTTTTGCCTATAGAAGAATGCGCCTTTCGGTCTATGCAACGCACCAGCCACTTTCCAAAGATGCATGATGTCCATATTCACCGACTTTATAGAGGAAATCATGGAAGTATTCATGGACGACTTCTCAGTATATGGTTCATCCTTTAAGGCATGCCTAGCAAATCTTGGAAAAGTTCTACAGCGATGTGAAGACAAACACTTAGTTCTCAATTGGGAGAAATGTCACTTCATGGTTAGAGATGGGATTGTCCTCGGGCATCGAATCTCAGAAAAAGGAATCGAAGTAGACAAAGCCAAGATTGAAGTCATGACAAACCTATAACCTCCAAAGAGTGTAAAGGATATAAGGAGTTTCCTCGGCCACGCCGGATTCTACAGGAGGTTCATCAAGGATTTCTCAAAGATAGCAAGACCATTGACACGACTGTTATGCAAAGACATCACATTTGAATTCACGGATGAATGTCATGCCGCTTTCACCAAGATCAAGGAGGCCTTAGTTAGCGCACCAGTTGTCCAGCCACCAAATTGGGAACAACCCTTTGAGATCATGTGTGACGCCAGCGACTATGCAGTAGGAGCAGTGCTTGGACAACGAAAGGATAAGAAGTTACATGTCATCTACTATGCTAGCCGAACTCTAGATGAAGCACAATGCAAATATGCAACCACTGAGAAAGAACTCCTTGCCATAGTCTTTGAATTCGAGAAATTCCGATCATACTTGGTAGGCTCCAAGGTAATAGTTCATTCTGACCATGCCGCATTGCGATATTTATTGTCTAAAAAGGATGCAAAGCCAAGGCTTTTAAGATGGATATTACTCATCCAAGAGTTTGACCTCGAGATAAAGGATAGAAAAGGTGCAGATAACGGAGTGGCGGATCACCTTTCACGCATGAGAGTTAATGAAACCATGCCATTGCATGACAGGCTGCCTGAAGAAACTGTTTACGCGGCCCAAGCTACAACCATGACTCATCCGTCAAGCCATCCCAAACCAAAGCCAAGAATTTCATCAGCGAACACTCCATGGTTTCGCCACATTGCAAACTTCCTTGCAGCAGACCATCCACCCCCACAATTCTTTGGCTACAGAAAGAAGAAATTTCTCTGTGACATTAGACGGTATTTTTGGGATGAACCTTATCTTTATAAAAAATGCTCTGATGGTATGTTTCGTAAGTGTATCCCAGAGGAAGAGATAGAAGGAATATTATTCGCCTGCCACAGCTCCAGCTATGCCGGTCATTTCGCCACTTACAAAACAGTTTCTAAAGTACTTCAATCAGGATTCTGGTGGCCGACCATGTTTAAAGATGCCCACGCCTTCATATCCCGATGTGATGCCTGCCAAAGAATGGGAAACATAAGCAAAAGAAATGAGATGCCACAAAATTTCATTCTAGAAGTAGAAGTTTTCGACGTGTGGGGAATAGATTTCATGGGACCTTTCCCGACATCTTTTGGTGACCAATACATTCTCGTTGCAGTGGACTATGTTTCGAAATGGGTGGAAGCAATAGCTAGCCCGACCAATGATGCTCAAGTTGTTATCAAGATGTTCAAATCTATCATCTTCCCGAGATTTGGAGTACCAAGGATTGTCATTAGTGATGGAGGATCTCACTTTATCAACAGGATTTTCTCCAACCTTTTGAAGAAGCATGGAGTGACACACAAAGTTGCTTCCCCATATCATCCTCATACTAGTGGCCAAGTGGAAATCTCAAACAGAGAACTTAAAAGCATCCTACAAAAGACTACAGGAAAGACTAGAAAGGATTGGAGTGCCAAGTTAGATGTCGCTCTATGGGCGTACCGCACTGCTTTCAAAACCCCACTAGGCACAACCCCTTTCCACTTAGTCTATGGAAAAGCCTGTCATCTCCCTGTTGAGTTAGAATATAAGGCGGCATGGGCAATAAAGGAGCTAAACTTCAACCTCAAAATAGCAGGAGAAAGAAGACTCATACAACTCAATGAGCTTGATGAGATCCGTCACCTTGCATATGAGAATGCGAAGATATACAAAGAAAGGACCAAAGCTTTCCATGACAGGAAGATCATACCAAAGACATTCGCACCAAATGATCAAGTCCTCCTTTTCAACTCCCGTCTAAAACTTTTTCCCGGGAAGCTTCGTTCTAGATGGTCAGGACCATTCAAAATCAAAGAAGTTCGGCCATACGGAGCAGTTGTGCTATTAAATCCATCCGGGGGCGAATTCACAGTCAATGGGCAAAGACTTAAACCGTATCTAGCCAATACAGAGACATCACAAGAAGTCCGAATCGATTTAGACGATCCCTCACCAGTCTGAATCACAAACGGTCAAGCTAAAGACCTTAAACAAGCGTTGTATGGGAGGCAACCCATAAGTTTTACTCTCCTCTTTTACTTTTTGTTTTAATTTAATGATTTTTGTTTTGCTTTTGAAGTTTTGGATACAGAGATTTGAGAATCTAACATGAAAATTGAGAAGAAACCTCGGAAAATGAAGAAAGGAGTAATTGTCCCTTCCAACATTAACAATGAATGTGGCAAGGAACAACCACGTTCATATATCCGTTTGCTCCAGCACAACAGCATATCCCACCTACGCCTCACCTTCGACAGACTTCAAGAGCTTTTACCATGGACGCATGGTACTTGATCATCTACGCCGGGATACAAGCCATTGCTTTGGAATGCATTCTAACGCAACATGGGACATATTTTACCAAACTTATCAACAGCCAAACACAGCAACATACCACCAATAGGTTATTTCTTCATGGACTTAATGTCTAATCAGGTTACATCTTTCCTCTCATTCACAAACGCCTTACTACCTTTTTCTTTTACCTCCCTTAATCGGATTTGCTTTCACCGGGACGGTGCAAGTTAAGTCTGGGGGGATTGTCGGTACCAATGCGTTTGTTCATGTCTTGTCTTCATCTTATATCTATTTCTCTTATTAACCTTTTTCAAAACTTCTGTTTTATTGAGTCAAAACCTTAGTTGGAAATTATAATTTATCTCTATGATTCTCCGGTGTTGTGCTAATAATCTATGACCCTAGAGCGGACATCAGTTGCAGACATAAGCTGATATGACTATGGATGAGGTTATGGACGAGGGACAAGAACCGGAGCTTGGAACAAAGGATGGAAAGCTTGTAGCCGAGGATCAGCTTGTAGCCGAGGAGGCTTTGACCGGACTTACGGATCCAATGACTCGATCAAAGGCTAAGTCACTCAACCAAGCCTTTGGATTGATACTTAAACACTTGGGCCAGAATGAGACAAAGGTTACTCCAACCACTTTGGTTTTGGTAATAGCCCAAGAAGGTTGGTAATGGGAAAAGTGTTGCTTGGGCACTCTTTTTCCCTACTAAGGTTTTGTCCCAATGGGTTTTCCTTAGTAGGTTTTTAATGAGGCTTGAGTTAACACTTCCCCATCGTCCCATTGCCAATCCGACCCAACCCACTTCATGATTATCCAGCGAGAGTTTTGGGTCATCCCATTTTCGGTTTATTTCTTTTGAATTTCAAACTTGTTTTGGTTTAATTATGTTGTAATTTACGAGCTAGCTTGGAGTTTGTTCCAAGGCTAGTCTCTTCGCTTTCTTTTCTCTTCCTTTCTCTCTTTATATTCGTGTGTGATCTCTTGCTGAAACTTATCTTTCTTTCTTTTTATCAAAAACCTTTTAAGTAAAGATCATCTCGTTGGTGTGTTATATCCATCGAAATCCTTGTTCTTCTTTTGGTGTGTAATATCCTTGAGAAGTATAAGCCGGAGTTTAGAGATTCTTCCGCAAGTCTCTGATTTATCCATTCAACCATTTCAATCCGTCCATCATCACGGTTTCTCACCGAAGCCAATCTATCCTTTACTCAACCTCAAAGAGTGCCGATCTTAGGAGAATCTCATCAAGTGGTATCAGAGCACGCTCTGAAGTTGAGTACTCTATCCATTTATCTTTTTCATTCACCGATCTTATCATTTTTATCATTGACTGTTCATCTACCATTTTGTTCATCCCCGAACTCATTCCTTGTTGTTCATCGTTTCATTTCATCATCATAGATCCATCTATCCTTGTCCGTTGTTTCTTTGTTATTACTAGTTTAATCATTGAATCAACTCATCAACTGAATAATCATCATATTGATCACGGGTTTAAGCAACTCGTTCATTTGACCGTTCATCTTCTGATCGCTCATAGTAATCATAGTTTGAAAACCATTGAATCGTATCATTTCTATATTTATAAAAGTGGTTTACCTTTGGAACTAGTTACTGGTGAGTTTATGATCTTTGTTTCAGGATGTCCGAGGAGTCTTCATCCGGGAACACAGCCAACAACAAGATTTTAATCGATGCCATCACCAAACAAATGGAGGCAATGATGGAAGAGAAACTTAAACCTATCCGCGATCAACTTAAGGGAAAAGAGAAGGTGCCGGGTGAACAAGTGATCATATCAGAAGGAGAGCACTCTCACAAACCTAAGGAGCAAAACAAGAACCATGTTGACCAGAACGCTCAAAACTACTACAGCAGTCGCGGCTACTCATCACACCGGAGCAATAGACGGCCGAGACGTGCGAGGGAAGAAAGAGACCTTATGGTCGAGAATCTCGGTGGCTATAAGATGAAAATTCCACCATTCCATGGAAGGAATGATCCTGATGCTTACTTGGATTGGGAGAAAAAGATGGAGTTGATTTTTAATTGTCAAAACTATGCCGAGATCAACCGGGTTAAGGTTGCCGCAACGAAATTCTACGACTACGCTCTCAGCTGGTGGGATCAAATTGTTACGTCCAGGCAGAGGAGTGGCGAGTATCCCATAGAGACTTGGGCAGCTTTGAAGCTTCTCATGAGGAGAAGATTTGTTCCGAGTCATTACCACCGTGAGCTCCACTCAAAGCTCTGAAAGCTTACCCAAGGAGCACGGTCCGTTGAAGACTACTATCAAGAGATGGAAACCTTGATGTTGAGAGCCAATATTATGGAAGACAAAGAAGCTACTATGGCTAGATTTTTGGGTGGTTTGAACCGAGAAGTACAAGACCGTGTGGAAATGCAACAATATGAGCAACTTGAGGAAATGTTGCACAAGGCTATTCTGGTGGAACAACAAGTTAAGAGGAGAGGTCCCTCACGGACTAATTATGATTCCAACCGATCAGGTTATCCCAGAGAAAGTAAACCGGCACTGGCCCCTAAAGTTGAGTCCAAACCCGCCACGGCCATTCAAGATAAGTACAAATCCGAAGGCTCCACTTCTACAAGATCTCGTGATGTTAAATGTTTTAAGTGTCAAGGACGAGGTCATTATGCTAGTGAGTGCACTAACAGAAGGGTTATGATCATTAGAGAAGATGGCGAGTATGAGTCTGAGGAAGAGCCCTTACAAGAAACGGTTTTATCATCCGGGGAATATGAAGCTAAACCGGTCAGTGGGAAACTTTTAGTGGCAAGAAAGATTATGAGGACTCCCGGCCAGAATGAAGAACATGATGAAATCTCATCCCCTGATGAGTATGAAGAAAGACCCGAAGGTCTTTATGTGGCTAGAAGGACTTTGAGTTTACAAACCCGGGCCGAGGAAGAAGCGCAAAGAGAAAACCTCTTCCATTCGAGGTGTCTTGTCCAAGACAAGGTTTGTAGTGTAATCATTGACGGAGGAAGTTGCACTAATGTGGCAAGTGAAACCATGGTGCAGAAGCTCGGTCTTAAGCAACAAAAGCATCCCAAGCCTTATAAGCTTCAATGGTTAAACGATATCGGAGAAATGAGGGTTAAAAATCAAGTGGTGGTACCGATGTCTATTGGGAACTATAAGGATGAAGTTTTGTGTGATGTTTTACCTATGGATGCAGGTCATATCTTATTAGGCCGACCGTGGCAATCCGACAGAAGGGTCACTCATGATGGATTCACAAACCGCTACTCATTTATGTTCAAAGGGAAGAAGGTTACTCTTATCCCTTTAACGCCACAAGAAGTTTATGAGGACCAAGTTCAACTTTCTACTAAGAACACCAGGTCAGATAAACAACCTAATCTCTTGATCAAATCTAAACAGGTTAAGCAAGCTATGTTTTCTGATAAACCTATTTTGTTATTTATTTTTAAAGAAGCACTAACAAGTTTAGCTAACCTTGCACCGGTTGTGCCGAGTGAGATGTCCGATCTTTTGCAGAATTTTAAGGATGTGTTTCCAGAGGACAATCCCATGGGATTACCCCCTGTCCGTGGCATAGAACACCAGATATACTTTGTACCTGGATCCACACTTCCTAACCGACCAGCATATCGCACCAACCCGGTGGAAACAAAAGAGTTACAACGTCAAGTTGATGAGCTTATGGAAAAGGGGCATATCAGGGAGAGTATGAGCCCTTGTGTCGTCCCTGTCTTACTTGTGCCTAAGAAAGATGGCAGCTATGTGTGTTGATTGCCGGGCAATTAATAACATCACTGTAAAGTATCGCCATCCCATTCCTAGATTAGATGATATGCTTGATGAATTGCATGGTTCTAGCATCTTTTCTAAGATTGATTTAAAAAGTGGCTATCACCAGATTAGAATGAAAGAGGGAGATGAATGGAAGACTGCATTTAAAACTAAGCATGGTCTCTATGAATGGCTTGTTATGCCATTTGGTCTTACTAATGCACCTAGTACATTCATGCGCCTAATGAACCATGTCCTTAGAGCATTCATTGGTCATTTCGTTGTGGTTTATTTTGATGACATCCTGGTGTATAGCAAGAGTCTAGCTGAGCATATTGAACATCTTGAATCTGTCTTGCATGTGCTTAGAAAGGAAAAGCTTTATGCTAATTTCAAGAAGTGTACATTTTGTACGGATAACCTTGTCTTTTTAGGTTTTGTTGTAAGTGCAGATGGAGTTAAGGTTGACGAGGAAAAGGTCAAGGCCATCAGAGACTGGCCAAGCCCAAAGAATGTTAATGAGGTCCGAATTTTTCATGGACTGGCCGGATTCTACCGACGGTTTGTCAAAGATTTCAGCACTTTGGCCGCCCCACTAACCGAAGTTATCAAAAAAGATGTGGGATTCAAATGGGAAGAGGCTCAGGAGAATGCTTTTCAAGCACTTAAGGATAAACTTACTAATGCTCCTGTTTTGATATTGCCTGACTTTCTTAAAACGTTTGAGATTGAATGTGATGCCTCAGGTTTTGTTGATGCAAGACAAGAAACCGATTGCCTTTTTCAGTTTGAAACTTGGAGGAGCTACTCTTAATTACCCCACATATGACAAGGAGTTGTACGCCTTGGTCCGAGCTCTCCAAACATGGCAGCACTATCTTTGGCCAAAGGAGTTTGTTATCCACACCGATCACGAATCTCTCAAACATTTGAAAGGCCAACAGAAGATCAACAAACGACATGCCAGATGGGTTGAGTTCATTGAAACCTTTCCTTATGTCATAAAATATAAAAAAGGTAAGGATAATGTGGTTGCCGACGCATTATCCCGGAGGTATACTCTTATCACTACTCTTGATGCTAAGCTGCTGGGTTTTGAGCAAATCAAAGAGCTTTATGAAACTGATTTTGATTTTAAAGACATATACCAGTCTTGTGTTAAGTTTGCCTCTGGCCGTTACCATAGACAAGATGGATATCTCTTTTATGAAAATAGATTGTGTGTGCCTAATTGTTCTCTCCGAGATCTTTTTGTCAGGGAAGCACATGGAGGAGGTCTCATGGGACATTTTGGCGTGGCCAAAACACTTGAGGTGATGCGAGATCACTTTCACTGGCCACACATGGTCAGAGATGTTGAGAGAATATGTGCTAGATGTGCTACATGTAAACAGGCTAAGTCTAAGGTTCAGCCGAATGGTTTGTATACTCCTTTACCAATTCCTTCTCATCCTTGGACTGATATATCAATGGATTTTGTGCTTGGTTTGCCTAGGACTAGGACTGGAAAGGATTCAATCTTTGTGGTTGTTGATAGGTTCTCTAAAATGGCGCATTTCATAGCATGTCATAAAACTGATGATGCATCTCATATTGCCGACTTGTTCTTTAAGGAAATCATTCGTTTGCATGGCATGCCTAAGACCATTGTTTCTGATAGAGATACCAAATTCCTTAGCTATTTTTGGAAGACTCTTTGGTCTAAGTTAGGAACGAAATTGTTATTCTCTACTACATGTCATCCGCAAACTGATGGTCAAACTGAAGTGGTTAATAGAACCTTAGGCACTCTCTTGCGCACATTGGTTAAAAAGAATCTTAGAACATGGGAAGAATGTTTGCCTCACTTAGAGTTTGTATATAATCATGCCGTGCATTCTGCTTCAAAGTTTTCTCCATTTCAAATTGTTTATGGGTTCAACCCCACTTCTCCTTTGGATCTAATGCCTTTGCCTTTGAGTGAAAGAACCAGCATAGATGGAAAACAAAAGGCCGAACTTATGCAGAAAATCCATGAGAAGGCTCGGAAAAATATTGAAGAGAAAACCAAGAAGTATGTGGACCAAGCAAACAAAGGCCGGCGTAATATGGTGTTTAATGTTGGAGACCAAGTTTGGGTTCACCTAAGGAAGGAACGGTTCCCGGCAGAAAGAAAGTCCAAACTGATGCCAAGGGTCGATGGACCTTTTACCATAACCAAACGAATCAACAACAATGCTTATCGTGTTGATCTTCAAGGTAAGTATAATATAAGTCCAAGTTTTAATATTTCTGATCTTTCTCCTTTTATTGCAGATGAAGCAGATTTGAGGACAAATCTTTTTCAAGAGGGAGGGGATGATATGACTATGGATGAGGTTATGGACGAGGGACAAGAACCGGAGCTTGGAACAAAGGATGGAAAGCTTGTAGCCGAGGATCAGCTTGTAGCCGAGGAGGCTTTGACCGGACTTACGGGTCCAATGACTCGATCAAAGGCTAAGTCACTCAACCAAGCCTTTGGATTGATACTTAAACATTTGGGCCAGAATAAGACAAAGGTTACTCCAACCACTTTGGTTTTGGTAACAGCCCAAGAAGGTTGGTAATGGGAAAAGTGTTGCTTGGGCACTCTTTTTCCCTACTAAGGTTTTGTCCCAATGGGTTTTCCTTAGTAGGTTTTTAATGAGGCTTGAGTTAACACTTCCCCATCGTCCCATTGCCAATCCGACCCAACCCACTTCATGATTATCCAGCGAGAGTTTTGGGTCATCCCATTTTCGGTTTATTTCTTTTGAATTTCAAACTTGTTTTGGTTTAATTATGTTGTAATTTACGAGCTAGCTTGGAGTTTGTTCCAAGGCTAGTCTCTTCGCTTTCTTTTCTCTTCCTTTCTCTCTTTATATTCGTGTGTGATCTCTTGCTGAAACTTATCTTTCTTTTTATCAAAAACCTTTTAAGTAAAGATCATCTCGTTGGTGTGTTATATCCATCGAAATCCTTGTTCTTCTTTTGGTGTGTAATATCCTTGAGAAGTATAAGCCGGAGTTTAGAGATTCTTCCGCAAGTCTCTGATTTATCCATTCAACCATTTCAATCCGTCCATCATCACGGTTTCTCACCGAAGCCAATCTATCCTTTACTCAACCTCAAAGAGTGCCGATCTTAGGAGAATCTCATCGTAAGCCTAACAGAACCTCTAACGGTGGATCAACCTACTGACTTGGCAACATTTCTAAGGTACTCGGACAATCTAACGTTAACTCCACCCTAATCAATCTAGTTTTTCTTGTCAAGGGACTTGGCATACATATGAGTGTGTGTCCAATACAAAGTGCAGTTCTCCTCTCTCTTAGAAAAATGAAAATCAAAAAGCTTGTAAGCACAAGGAAAACGTGTAAGCAAGAGGAATGCATACGTCTGCACCTTCTTGTCTTATGGAGACCTACCAAAAACAAGGAAAAAGCAAAAGTCTATCCTATGTTATTCCCCAAAAGAAAAAGAAAGGGAAGAAGGATCGATAGAAAAAAAAATAAATAAATAAAATAAAATAAAATGATACCCTAGAAAAGTAGGGAAAGATCGATCCTTCAAAAGAAAAGAGAGAGGAAAAGAACTCAAAAGCTTCAAAAAAGACTATCCTGGAGAGGCTCAAGTGGGTAAGAACAAGTGCTTAATGATCGATATTCCCTTGATAAAGACCGCACGTTTTAAATTTATGCAAGGAGTTAACAATGGAAAGTCTGGAATGCTGGATGAGACTAGTTGAGTTTGGTATGGTTCGCTAAGCTTGCCGAGCATTATGTGAAGCTAGTCTAACATTGGTTATGTTTTTAGTGGAATACAGGAGAGGAAGCCACCACAGGTTTCTCAAAAGGATAAGGAGTTTCTACGTTTTCAAACCTCTTTCTCCGATTTGGATTCTAATTGCTTGAGGACAAACAAAGATCTAAGTCTGGGGGAGTTGATATACCTCTATTTTGTACGCTTTTTATAAGGTTTTACTATGCTTTTTATAAGGTTTTTAAAGGCTTTTTGATCTAAAAAGGTAGTTTGGGGATTTACAGTACTAAGAGTCTAAACAGGTCGAAAGACGCATTTTGGAGCAAAACCACAGGATTTGGACTTTACGCCGCTCCGTGACACAGCATCAACTTTGGAAGAGCCCCAAAAACATTCTACTCAATGGATTTCGCTAAAACCAGTTCGCTGCGATGCCTACATGAGTTAGCTTTTCAACGCAATTGGAATCATGCAATTTGGACGTGTAGAATGGAAGATATGATCATTTTAGTGAAGAGTGTCAGATCAGCCGAAAACCGGATGTTACACCAGCCGGTCGACCAAGCCGGTCGGACAGGGACTCCAAGGCTCTCGTCCGACCCGGTCGTCCTTCATTGTACAATGACATTCGGTCGACCGAGCCGGTCGGACAGGGACTCCAAGGCTCCCATCCGACCCGACCTTCCTTCACGATCCGGTTGACCGAGCCGGTCGGACAGGGACTCAATGACCCTTGTCCGACCCGACCTCTTTTCACCATCCCGTGCGCGCTCGACCGCCCAGCTCGACCCGACCATCATCCCGACCGACCGGTCGACCGCCCAGCTTGACCCGACCATCATCCCGACCGACCGGTCGACAGCCCCGCTCGACCGCCGCCTTTCCCGCTCGACCCGCCTTGGCCGACTAAGGCCCGTTTTCGCGTTTTCACGATTTACTCGGCCCGTTTACTTAATCTCGACCCCTGGAAGACCTAGCACTATAAATACACCTTTTTAGCCTCTTTAGAAAAGAGAGCCGCATTGTATTAGAGTTTAATAGATCTACTTTTGTTCTTAGAGATTTCAAGGAGAGGATCTCTCCTCCTTACCACAATTTGGAGAAGTTTTCTGAACCTTTGTCTTATATTTATGCTATCTGATGTGAGCGTGGGATTGCTTCAAGTTTTACCCACTAGAGCTACCTGCAAGTGCACAGCAACGAGGTAAGTATAGATGGGATCGAATCCACAAGGACCTATCGGTTGTACTACAAATTGTAAGGAGGTTAAATCAAGCTAAAACAAAATGGTGTTTGGTTCGGATTTTACCTAGAATGAAAATAGCAAACAAGTAGAGAAAGTGGAAATCAATAAGTGGAGATACTAGGCATTGGGCTAACCTTAAGGCAATCATGAATCATTAACAAGTTAATCAAATGGAAGGGATATGATAGAAACCGTTCATGAACTCATAACACAAAGGTATAGTTATCCCACTTTCGTGGATCAAACTACTATGTTAAATCAACCTAATAGACTCAACTTTCGATGGTTATTACAAGTTGAAAACATGCATTAAAGGTGTTCAAGTTATGATTGTTCACAATGATTCACAACTCATCTTTCGGTGGTTGTAATTCACCGCTCACCAAATACTAAGTCCGGTAATATAACAAGCTTTTGGAGAGTATATTAACCCAAGATCCGATGCTAGTAGATCAGAAAAGCAAGCGGCATTATGCTCAAGTAAAGCTGATGAAACCAAATAAATTTTCCCAACTCAAAAGATCAAGTTAACAAATTCATGAGCCTTTCGGCTTAGCCCTTAACCTAGTGGAGAAACTACTCAATCATGGCGCGGTTAACACAAAGCACGATGAGTATGGACATTATAAGTAATGAAAAAGAGGTAAAGGGTGAATAAAACTTCTCTATATTTAAGAACAAGTCGGCCTCTCCACAATAATCTCTCGGATTCAATACAAGAGAAAAGAGAAAAGAACAAGTGTAAGGATGCGTCGAGTGCAAGAGTGTGTGCGCCTTCGATCTTGAGAGGAACCTCTTCTCTCTGCTTCCAGGATGGCTTTCTCTCCTTCTCTTTACGTCGCAGCTGCTCTCCTCTTTTCTGAGGCTAAAAACTCGTATTTATAGGGTAGAAGTCGCTAGGTTTGTTAAGTGTCGAAAAAGGAAACTTTCCGGTTAACCGGCATTGATGATTTGCGACGTGATCAGACCGGGTTTAGGACAAGTAAACCACCAAAAGAAAGCTGGGCTTGTGCTAAGTCGAGACAAGGTCCATGCCGCTGCATCCCGGGCCATTTGGTGGCGCCAAGTCTCCATGGGCTTCGTTTCCTCGCCTGGCGGACACGTCTTGGGCGAAAAAGAGTATCTTCGTGATGGTTGATCCAAATGACTTGAATCCACTTCGTCGTGTTGCATGACTCAAATATCTATCCAGCAAGACCAAGATCATGATTTTTGGACGTCGGGAAGACCCCTTGCCGCGGTTATCTTTCGGATGCTCCGGTTCTGTCCAAATGCGAGAATCGGACAAATGGAGTTATATTGATGCTCTTGCCTTGGAAACTTGCATGTATCATTGTTTGAGGTTCTTTTGCTCCTTTTTGAATCTTTTTGATATTTTAACCTGTTGAGACTCCAAAACCAACAAACACAAGAAAACTACCTCTAAAGGCATAGAACCTTATTGAAAACATTTGGAAACACCAATAAATACTTAGTGAAAACATGTAAAATATGATGATATCAACTCCCCCAGACTTATCTTTTGCTTGTCCCCAAGCAAACTAAGCAAGGAAAAGAGGTTTGAAAACATGAGAACTCTTAAATCTTTTGGAAATCCATGTTGACCTTTGTTTTAGTAATCCACACAAATCAGCAGCGGCATTGAGAATTAAGAACAAGGAAGTACATACCATGAGTTTTGCAATCGTCCCAAAGCAATCCACTTCTCTTTAGGCCATCCAAATTCTCCACCTTTGACTCCTTTAGTTTCTAAAGGTGTGGTCTCAACTAGGGAATATCGATCAAAGGGGTTATAGACTCTTACCCATCCTCTTTTTACAAAACACATGTCTTGGCTCTTGTTTCACCTCTCTCTCTTCTCACTTCTTAAGTCGATTCATCCCTTTTTTAGGGTAGCATAGTATTTTTTTATTCGACTTCTTCTCCTCTTTGTGGAGGTTTTTGGTGGATCTTCCATAGACGCGAGTATTGATGGTTGTAGCCACCTAATCCCCGGTTACTTAGATCAAAAGGTCTTCCATAGACGCGAGTATTGATGGTGGTTGCCACCTAATCCCCGGTTACTTGGACCTTGGTGCTTTTTCTTAAATTTGAAGGGGAGAGAGAGGGAAACCGAACTCACACAGACTTTCACTATTTGGTGAGGATGAGGAGTCGTGCCGTTTGTAAAACCAAGTCCCTAGCCGAGAAGGTTAAGTTCATTAAGGTGCGGAGTCAAAGATGTATCCTTCTTAAACCCTTGGTGGTGTGGACGTTTTTGGTAGATCAATCCACTCATGGTGCACATGTGATGAAGTAGACTGCCAAATACTGGTCAATGGTCACTTAAACGCATGCACAACAATGGTTAGGTCCAAGAAAAAATCATAATTCTCGACAAAAGTTTTGACTCAATAAAAACGACTCGATGAAATGAAAACAATGCAAACAAAAATGTCAAAATGAACAAACTTATTAGTATAATCCCCCCAGACTTAACTTGCACCGTCCCGGTGTAAGAAAAATCAGATTAAGAGAGGTGAAATACGTAATAAATTTGAAAAAGGGAAAGGTGAGAATGATGTTACCAAGTGATGACCAAGTTTAATGAAGATCATAGTCAGACGACTGAATGGGGCTCTTCTGGAGGCGTGAGTGGTCGGTAAATGTTGAAGGTCAAGGCCTGAAATCCTTTGGTTTGCATTTAGGTCGTGTACGTCTCATTCGGTCGACCCGGAATGAGTGCTATGAACCACATGACAAACCGTTAAGTATTTTATGAATGGGATTGAAAATTTACCGTCCAATATGATGTTTTAGAGCCGCTGGTGAAGTTTCAGGTCGTTTGGTCGAGTAGATTTGAAGATCCGGTGTCGGGTGGATCCTCCTGACGGTCGTAAGGTGATGTGATGGACCACAACATTTCGCCGACCTATCTTTAAATTTCACCGACCAATCATATATTTTACGAGCAGTGGTGAAGTTTCAGGTCAAACAAACGAGCGGTTTGGGAGTTTCATCATTTGGTGGTCTATGCGGTCGACCGGATGATAGTGCAATAGACCACAGCGCAAACGGTGACGAATTTCCTGACCGGGCTTGAAATTCCACCGACCAACTTCATATTTTATGAGCACTGGTGAAGTTTGAGGTCAAATGGATGAGCGGTTTGAGACTTCCTTCACAACGTGGTGTAAACGGCTCCGGGAAGAGATTCTTGATCGTTCTTGAATTTGGCTCGTTCGTTTCTTGATTTTCTGTTGGAATGGTGACGTTGAAGCTCCAAGAATCCATTTCCATGTGGTGGTGTCTCCATGCCGTGATTTTGGTTTTTGTCGGCCTTCGGTTACCCGCCATCGACCGGATGTGGCATTCGTGCGTATCTCCTCTTCCGTTCACATTTCTCCGTCCTAGCTTTTGGATTGGCGGACCAATATGGTATTGTCTGGTCGCCTGTGAAGTTTGGTGGACTTCGGTCACACGGATTGTGAGATAGGTTAGGTGTGTCCTCCTTCGCACCCGTGTGGCCGAGAAAATCACCCCGAATGGAATATCTCATATTCTACGCGACCGTTTGGTGATCTTCTTTGACCGAAATTATTCTGCTTCCTTCCTTGAGTATTCCCAGGTGGTGCCCGCTCCTTGGTGTCGGTTTGGACAAGGGTGGGGTGAATGGGTGGGACATCTTCTCGTTTGGTCTCCTCTTGGTTTCTCATCTTAACAAAATGCATGCAATAATGATATGAAAACGAAAAATAAAAAGAAACAGAAAAATACCGTGTGGGTTGCCTCCCACAAAGCGCTTGTTTTAAAGTCATCTAGCTTGACTCTTGATGGTTTTAGGCTTGAGGTGGATCGGCTAAGGGGATGACCTCTTCTTCTCCTTTGTCCGCGTTTGCTAAGTACGGCTTTAGCCTCTGTCCGTTGACAGTGAAGTCTCCTCCACTAGGGTCCCAAAGAACCACTGCTCCATATGGTTTCACCTCTTTAATCTTGAACGGACCGGACCATCTTGAGCGGAGTTTACCGGGAAAGAGCTTGAGCCGTGAATTAAAGAGCAAAACCTGGTCGTTTGGAGCAAAGGACTTTGGTACTATCTTCCGGTCATGAAACGCCTTAGTTCTCTCTTTGTAAATCTTTGTGTTCTCATATGCTAGATGTGTTATCTCTTCCAATTCATTCAGTTGAATCAAGCGCCTCTCAGCTGCGGTTTTGAGATTGAAGTTAAGCTCCTTGACCGCCCAAGCCGCCTTATACTCCAGCTCTACTGGTAAGTGGCACGCTTTCCCGTAAACAAGATGGAAAGGTGTTGTTCCTAGTGGTGTCTTGAAGGCTGTCCGGTAAGCCCAAAGAGCGTCATCTAACTTGGCTGACCAGTCCTTCCTTGTTTTCCCGGTTGTCTTTTGGAGGATGCTCTTTAGCTCTCTGTTGGAAATCTCCACTTGTCCGCTTGTTTGTGGGTGATACGGGCTTGCAACCTTGTGTCTAACCCCATATTTTCTCAATAGTTTGGCAAACACTCGGTTTATGAAGTGGGAACCGCCATCACTAATCACCACTCGCGGCACTCCAAACCTCGGGAAGATTACCGATTTGAACAGCTTGATAACGACACTAGAGTCAACAGCCACTAGGATGTATTGGTCTCCAAAAGACGTGGGAAAGGGTCCCATGAAATCAATTCCCCACACGTCAAAGACTTCTACCTCCAAGATAAAGTTTTGGGGCATCTCATTTCTTTTGCTAATGTTTCCCATCCTTTGACAAGCATCACATCTCGAGATGAATACCTGGGCATCTTTGAACATAGTTGGCCACCAGAAACCGGCCTGTAAAACCTTTGAAACCGTCTTGAATGTGGCAAAATGGCCGGCATAAGCTGATCCATGACAACCATGAAGTATTCCCGAGATTTCTTCCTCCGGGACACATTTTCTGAACATCCCATCTTGGCATTTCTTGTAGAGGTACGGCTCGTCCCAAAAGTAGAACCGTATGTCTTTTAAGAACTTCTTCTTCTTGTAGCCATAAAATTGCGGCGGTTCAATGTCGGCTGCAAGGTAATTGGCTATGTGGCTATACCAAGGTGTACCGAGGGCGATTCTCTTGTCCGGCACGGGTGGTGGTGTGCTGGTGATCCTTGTGATTGGTATGGCGCTGACGGAATAGACCGTTTCTTCTGGCAACGAGTCGTTTATGGGGAGCTGCTCTTTTATCCTCATCCGGGAGAGATGATCGGCTACACTATTCTCCGCACCTTTTCTATCGACGATCTTTAAGTCAAACTCTTGTAGTAAGAGAATCCACCTGATGAGACGTGGTTTTGCATCCTTCTTTGTGAGAAGGTATTTGAGGGCAGCATGGTCGGTGTGAACAATGACTTTAGATCCGACAAGGTAAGATCAGAACTTCTCAAATGCAAAAACAATTGCGAGCAGCTCCTTCTCAGTGGTAGCGTAGTTGCATTGTGCTTCATCCCGGCTTGCATAGTATATTACATGAAGTTTCTTCTCCTTTCTTTGTCCTAGCACCGCACCAACAGCATAGTCACTTGCATCGCACATAATCTCAAACGGGAGCTCCCAATCCGGTGATTGTACAATCGGTGCGCTTATTAGTGCTTCCTTGATCTTCTTGAAAGCCGTGAGGCAATCACCGTCGAATTCAAATGGGATATCTTTGCACAAGAGCTGAGTCAATGGTCGTGCGATCTTCGAGAAATCTTGGATGAATCTCCTATAGAAACCGGCGTGTCCGAGGAAGCTCCTTACCCCCTTGACATTCTTTGGCGGTTCTAAGGTCACCATGACTTCTATCTTTGCTTTATCCACTTCAATCCCTCTCTCTGATATCCGGTGGCCAAGCACTATCCCATCTCTCACCATGAAATGACATTTCTCCCAATTGAGGACAAGATGTTGCTCATCGCATCTTTTGAGAACCTTGCTAAGATTTGATAAACAAGTATCAAAGGATGAGCCATAAACTGAAAAGTCATCCATGAATACCTCCATTATGTCCTCTATATAGTCGGTGAAGATAGACATCATGCATCTTTGGAATGTGGCCGGGGCATTGCACAATCCAAAAGGCATTCGCCGGTAAGCGAATGTGCCATAAGGACATGTAAATGTCGTCTTCTCTTGGTCATCCGGATGGATTGGTATTTGGAAGAAACCAGAATAGCCATCTAGAAAACAATAGTAAGGATGGTTAGCAAGCCTTTCTAGCATTTGGTCTATAAATGGTAAAGGGAAATGATCCTTCCGGGTCGCGGTATTGAGCTTGCGGTAGTCGATGCACATTCGGTGGCCGGTGATTGTTCTAGTGGGGATCAGCTCCTCATTCTCGTTCTTCACCACCGTGACTCCTCCCTTTTTAGGAACCACATGCACCGGACTTACCCACGTACTATCCGAGATTGGATATATGATCCCCGCTTCCAAGAGTTTCATTATCTCCTTTTTCACAACATCTTTTAAATTCGGGTTTAACCTCCTTTGGTGCTCTATGGGCGATGTTGACTCGTCCTCAAGGTGTATCATGTGCATACATAGATCCGGAGAGATGCCCGTGATATCCTCAAGGGTATAACCAAGGGCTTTACGGTGTTTTCTCAACTCACAAAGCAATAGAGCCGTCTCCACATTGGTTAGGTTTGAATTGATAATGACCGGATATGTATTATTAGGTCCGAGAAACGCATACCTTAGTCCAACTGGAAGCTCTTTAAGCTCAACCTTGGGTGCTCTATGCTCGCTCCAAGGATCATTCGAAGCTTTGGTGAGGTTCTTAGTTGCTCCCGGCTTCTTTACATCCTCTCCCAAGCCGATGTATGCTACTAGTTTGTCATAAGTGGCAGCGCCATCTAGAATCCTGGTCAGCCGGTGTCCTTCTTCATTCAAATGGTCTTTATCTCCTTCACCCCCGGTTAACGCCATCTCTAATGGGTCATTCATGATGAGCTCTTGATAGATACCTTCAGAAACCTCGCTCATGTTATCCACCAAAAACGAATGCCCGTCTATTGTTGGCTTGCCGAGTGACTTGTCCACTTGAAATTTCATTACGAGGTCTCCCAAATGCAAGTCTATCTTTCCTCCTTTGACGTCAATTATGGCACCGGCAGTGGCTAAGAATGGGCGTCCAAGGATCAAGGGGTCCCTAGGCTCTTGATCAACCTCTAACACCACAAAATCAGCCGGTATGGAACATTTACCGATCATGACTTGAACATCGGTTACAATTCCAACCGGTCTTCTAACCGATCGATCCGCAAAGACTAGTTGAATCTTTGTTGGTCTGAAATTATTTATCCCAAGACGTCTGGCCACCGTGTAAGGCATTAAATTCACGCTAGAGCCCAAGTCACAAAGGCATAGCTTGAAAGTTGTACCTCCGATTTGACAAGATAGCAAAAAGCTGCCCGAATCATCAAGCTTCTCCGTTGTTTGGTTTTGAAGCACATCACTGCATTCTTGAGTTATCAGCATCACACCTTCTTCCAAGCTTAGGTTGCTTGTCAAGATACTCTTCATGTACTTTTTCAAAGACGGTATGATCATGCAAGCGTCAACAAATGGTAGCCTAACACTTAGCTGGCTCACAAGATCTCTTAGCTTTGCTTGCTCCTTCTCCTTCTTAGGCTTCTTCACAAACCTAGGGAAGGGTGCTTTTGGCTTGTATACTCGAGATATCAACGGTGGGATGATTTCTTCTTCTAACTCCCCATTGGCCGCATTGTTGTCTTCCGGTTCATTCTCATCTATCACGATTGTATGTTGGGTCGACTCCTTCTCAGCTCCCTCCGGCATTTGCACCTCATCTAGTTGCGTCCCACTCCTAAGAGTGATGGCGGCAATGTGCTCCTTTTTTGGATTTACCTCGGGTTGGCCGGGAAGGACTCCGATTGGCCTCTTGATTGAACCGGCGATGTGGGCTATTTGGAGATCAAGCCGCTTCACGTGGGATTCAAGAGAATCAAACTTACTATTCAGGTCATAGTACATGTGGTGTATCTTCTCATGAATCTCCTTGTTGGCTTGCCTTTGCTCATGCATGAACACTACAACAAAACAGGCGATTTCCATCGACATGTTGCGTCGACCCAAAAATGAGTCGTTAAAAACCTCTAATTTGCAACTAATTTACGACGAAAATTAATTTCGTCTTATAATCGTCGTAAACTGCGACCAAAAACAGTCGTCGTAAAATCGTCGTACAATGCGAGGAGTTTACGACGAATTGACCACTGTCGTCGTATAATCGTCGTAATTTAGGGACGAAAATAACTCGTTGTAAAATCGTCGTCCATTTACAACGGCTTTACGACGAATTAAACACTAAGACTTTAATCGACGTTAAATCGTGGTCAAGTTACGACGATTTGACAACGAATACAATATGTAGGTAATGAACATCGAATTTACAACGATTTAAAGTGTAAATATTTTTCCGAAGGGAAATCGTTGCAAACTTGCGACGTTTTTACATCAAGCGAATTAGGTGAGCACATGGTATAAAACGATTCTTACCGGTTTTTTAACATCAGTTAAAGTCGATGGTAAGTGGTTGTAAAAGAAATTCCGTCGTTGGAAATTGGTTGGAATTGTCGTTGCAAATTCGTTGTTAATGTCCAAAAATTTTCTATATATACCGTGACCTCCAATAACCATCATTTCACTCTCAACTACTTAAACTTCTCTCTCTCTAAAAAAACAGAAAAAAACAATTACTTCAAAAAATATGTCAATTTATCAGATACGAGAATGGATGTACAATCGTCAAGATTCCGACGGGTTGCTGAGGAAAGAGTTCAGAGATGGGCTTGAGGGATTCATGTACCAGGCCAGGACATTGCAAATTACGATCGAAAGCGGTAATAAGTACATGTATTGTCCTTGTCCAAAATGCAAGAATAGAAAATTTGTGCTTATCTCAAAAGTGTGGTCGCATCTGTTGAATAGAGGATTTATGCAGAATTATTATATTTGGTATTGTCATGGGGAAGGTCATGGGGGAAATGCAGCTAGTAGTAGCAGTAGTAATTATATTAATGAAGGAATGCGTTTTGAAGAAAATGTGGATCCCGTACTTGAACATCCTCCTGTTAATTACGGTAGAAGTGAAGTTCATAGAATGCATGAAGTGGTAACA
Organism: Erythrophleum ivorense; assembly: GCA_026724425.1. Taxonomy (NCBI): domain Eukaryota; kingdom Viridiplantae; phylum Streptophyta; class Magnoliopsida; order Fabales; family Fabaceae; genus Erythrophleum; species Erythrophleum ivorense. Next base: position 5,929,191 of record JAIUCV010000066.1, on the reverse strand, counting down.
GATGCATTTCCGGAAACCGCAAGTACATATGGAGATCCTCATAATGTAGCGTATGAGGAACCCAATCCAGATGCAAGAAAGTTTTTTGATACTTTAGCAGCAGCAGATCAGCCTTTGTACGATGGATGTACAAAAGGGCACACAAAATTGTCAGTTGCAGCAAGGATGATGACTCTTAAAACTGATGGTAATATAAGTCAGTTTATCATGGATGGTTGGGCTGATCTAATTAAGGATATCTTACCAGATGACAATGTAGCTGCTGATTCGTATTACGAGATACAAAAGTTGGTGTTTAGCCTTGGGTTGCCTTCTCAGATGATAGATGTTTGTGTTGATAATTGCATGATATACTGGAAAGATGATGATAAGTTGCAGGAGTGTCGATTTTGTCAGAAGCAACGATACAAGCCACAAGGTAGTGGTCGAAACAAGGTACCGTACCAACGGATGTGGTACCTACCAATAAAAGATAGATTGCAAAGACTGTATCAGTCTGAGAGGACGGCAGGATTAATGAGATGGCATGCCGATCATTTGCAAACAGAAGGAGAGATTAGGCATCCATCTGACGCTAAAGCGTGGAAACACTTTCAGGCGGTTCATCCAGATTTCGCTAGCGAGAAAAGAAATGTCTACTTGGGTCTTTGCACGGACGGATTTAGTCCTTTCGGCATGTCCGGTAGGCAATACTCTCTATGCCCGATAATACTAACGCCGTACAATCTTCCTCCTGATATGTGCATGCAGAGAGAATTTCTATTTATGAGTATCTTGATCCCTGGCCCGAAGCATCCCCGGCGTTCCCTTGACGTTTTTTTGCAGCCTTTGATAGAGGAATCGAAAGAGTTGTGGTATACCGGAGCTCGGACGTATGATATTTCGTGCAAGAGGAACTTTACGATGCGGGCAGTGCTTATGTGGACAATAAGCGACTTTCCTGCATACGGAATGCTTTCTGGGTGGACTACGCATGGGCGGTTATCTTGTCCGTACTGCCTCGATCGAACAGATGCATTTCAGCTTAAACACGGGAGAAAGACAAGCTGGTTTGACTGTCACCGCCGATTCTTACCGTTGAATCATAGATACCGGAGAAACAAGAAACTGTTTAGGAAGAACAAAGCTGTTCGTGCTCCTCCACCGGTGATTTTATCTGGAGAGTCTATAGAAGCGCAAATTGATCATTATGGCGCAGAGAGTACAGTTAAACGTGGTGGGAACTGGCACACCCCGGGGAATATGCCTGACGGATACGGGGAACAGCACAATTGGCATAAGAAGAGTATTTTTTGGGACCTTCCATACTGGAGCTCTCATCTTCTCAGACACAACCTCGATGTTATGCACATTGAAAAGAATTTCTTCGATAATATCATGCATACGGTGTTGAACGTAAAAGGCAGAACGAAAGACAGTGTAAAGTCAAGATTGGACTTGCCTGAAATTTGTTCACGGAGTGAATTGCATATTTCTAACCAGGGGGAAGTACCAGTTGCTATATTTCAGTTAGGGGCTGCCGAAAAGTTGTCCTTGTTCAAATGGGCAACGTCCGACGTGAAGTTCCCCGACGGGTATGTTTCTAATCTATCTAAATGTGTTGAAGGACGAAAGTTTTCTGGGATGAAAAGCCACGACTGTCATGTGTTTATGGAACGGTTATTTCCGTTTGTATTTGCGGAACTTCTACACCCAGAAGTACATGCGGCAATTGCCGGTATATTTTAGAAACAATATATTATATATATGCATGCATTTATTAAATAATCTATATGGAGTTGACAAAATCTCTTATGTTATATACAGCGATTGGAGCGTTCTTCCGAGATCTTTGTACCCGTACTCTTACCGTAGATGTTATTGGTAAACTCCAGCAAAATATTCCTATGTATTTGTGTAATTTGGAGCAGATATTTCCACCAGCTTTTTTTGATGTTATGGAACATCTAGCTGTACATCTTCCTTACGAAGCAGAGCTTGGTGGGCCAGTTCATTATCGGTGGATGTACCCGTTTGAGCGATTTATGGGGTACTTAAAAGGAAAAGCCAAAAATCTTGCAAGGGTTGAAGGATCGATCGTTTCTGGAAGTTTGTCTCAAGAAACTTCTCATTTCACTGACTTCTATTTTCCATCAAAAGTGCGCACACGTAAAAGGGCTACAAAACGATATGACGATGGTGGTGTTGGTCGGTCATATCCAGTGGAAGGTGTACCAGATATATTCACGTCAGTCGGCCGATTAGGTGGATGTATGAAAGAAGTATGGTGGGCAAACGAGAACGATCGTCATAGTGCACATACGTATGTCTTACTCAATTGCGAGGAAGTTACTCCGTTTGAGACGTAAGTCATTTATGTTATATATATATATATGATTATGCAGGTTGTATTTGATTAATTTAACAAATATATTCTATACATTAATTCCTTGAATTTTGCAGGGAATTTTGTAGACAGGTCCGGGAGTGTATCGACGGGGTTACAGATACGGAACTCAACAAACAGAAAGATCAGCACTTTGCGGAGTGGATTAAATCATCGGTTAGTTTGAATTACTTACCTCAATTACGACCCTATTACATATAGTAATTAATTGAGTTTGTCAACGATTTGTTTATTAATATATATAGGTTAATCCTGGTGACGAAGCATATCCGCAGTGGTTTCACGAGTTAATCAAAGGGCCAATATGGAGGATCACTTCTGCTCCTATGTATTGTACACGCGGATACGTGTTCCATACGTTCAACTATGGAAACGAAAGGGCTACTGCGAATTACGGTGTTTGCGTTAGGGGTGAGGTTGATTTCTATGGCGTGTTGCAAGATATTATTGAAGTGCAATACCCCGGATTGCTTGGTTTAAGATGTGTTCTCTTCAAATGTGATTGGTTTGACCCAACACTCGGCAGAGGCGTTCGAGAGAACACATATGGAGTTGACGTAAACCAATCTCGGCGTTACAACAAATTCGAGCCGTTTATCTTGGCGTCGCAAGCTGAACAAGTAACATTCGTACCATATCCGCGTGTTCGAACATCAGGAATTACTTGGTTATCTGTTGTTAAAGTATCTCCTAGGGGCACAATCGTTGGAGATCAGGATGAAATTCCGCCAATGCAGCAAGATCATTGTTCGGTTATACCAGATCCGGCGGAGAACACAACAGGGTCTATCTTCTTAATAGATCCTCAAAACCCACAAAGTGTAAATGTGGCTGACGATACCAGTGATGATGATGAAGAGGAGAGTGTTCCCGATGAATTCTCCGAAAGCGATGAACCGGATGATGATGAGTTCAGCGACCGAAATGACTCGGACGAGTATTGACAGAAGATATATTGTATTCTGAGATATTGTACCATATTAATTGTATCATATTTGATATTTCTGTTAATTTGCACCTTATGTTATGAACTTCCCGTTTCGTTACTAATGATGAATAATTAAGTACTAAATATCATTTCCCGTTTTAGACATATATAACTCTATTTATTACTTGTAACTATGTTACGTTGTGATTGACAAAAACTATTTTCGTATGAAACAGACTTAGAAAATCAAATTTCCGTAACTTTTTCTTAGGCTACTTCACCATCGACGTAAAATCGATGGAAATGGCGTCGACATTACGACGATTCGATGTTAAACAGATGCATTCTGCATCGATATCCCTACGAGAATAAAAATTCTGTTCCAAATTCGTGGTAATTTCGTTCCAATTGTCAAAAAAAAATAAAAAAAAAATTCTTCATCACTTGTCGAGATCAGATGATCCCATATAACAATGTTTAGGAAAGCCTAAACATTTTGCATGGGATACTCTGACCTCAACAAGAGATGAGGAAGATTTATGTTGTGTGTGAAAGAATATGGAGGGGGTGAAGGTCATTTTATAGGAAAATATGGTCATTTTCCAACATACCTGGAAAGTAGCAATCTTGTTGCACATAACGACGATCAAGAGACGGGTCGTCCTAAATTGGATGTAAGTTACAACGATTTTCCAACTATCCCAACAAAATTAGTCGTAAATTCGACGTAACTTGCAACGATTTCCCGACTAATCACAAATACATACCAAATTCGATGGTAAAACGTTTGTAATTTTGTTATAAAAAATTTTCCAACATCTAGGCCAGAGATCGCCCTTCCGGAAAATGTTCCCGACAAGGATTTCCATTTTCCGAAGGACGATCTCCGGATCTAGATGAGAGAAAAAGTCTTTTTTTTCAAATGTTGAGTGTGGTTGTGAACCAGGGGGTGTTGGCCCTTATATAGAAAAAATTTTACATTGAACGACGATTTTCCAACGAATAATATACTTTAGATGGAAAATCGTCGTAAAGACCGACGATTTGCAATCGACTACTGTACGTGCGATGGCAAATCGTCGTAAATTGCGACGATATTAGGATGACTAAACCCTAAAATGAAACCCTAAACCCTAAAATGCCTTCAAAGACACATCATATCGATTAGAAGGCTAACCAAGCAACAAAAATTGACTATATGACATTGAAACTAAGTTTGTAAATGAAAAATCATTGAAAATATGTTTTCATAAATATTTTACATAGTATAAGGTTTACTTACATGTATTATGACAAGATATTGTCAAAATGAGGTTTTGAAATTTTTTTAGTTGTTTTCATTTCAATTTATAACTTCTTATTCACAGTTTTTAAGCTTTTCATACTTCCATTCAAGCAAATAAGAGTTTGGGGCGAGTTTGGGGTTTAGGGTAAAACTTAGCGACGATTTTGCGACGATTCGTTGGCAAGTCGTTGTTAAACGGAAATTAAAAAATTATTTCATCGTACCAAATCGAAAAGTGATAGTAGGCGCCGTAATCTTGGATTCTAGTTTACCATCGAATTTACGACGATTATCGTGGGACCGATGTAAATGCGATGGTATGTTTTATTTTTTTCGAATTAATTTTTATAAAACAAATTGAAAACTCGTACCGTCGAGTTTACGACGAATCACGCGGGATCGACGTAAAATCGATGGAAATTTGCAACGATTTAGCGACGACACTAATTATTTTCCACCACCAAATATTTCCGCTTCCCGCGTGCGGGAATATAAAACAAATTGAAAATATGTACCATCGATTTTACGACTACTCTTGTGGGACCGACGTAAAATCGATCGTAAGTTGCGACGATTTAGCAACGACCCCACTTTCTCCGTTTCCCGTGCGGGAATATTAATGTTATGGAAAATGTAAATTTCCCTTTGGTTGGAAAATCGTCGTAATTGGCGACGATTTACCAACGACACTATCCATGTCGTTGGTAAATTGTCGTAAATTGCGACGATGTAGCGACGACAACAAACTCTATATATATCAGCCTCGTCTCAGAATTGCATCGCCACAACTTCTTCCTCTCTCTAGAAAAAAACCTTTTCTCACGAAAATAAACCCTTTCGGCTTTCCGTTATCATTCCAAACAACGGTTAGTTTTTTATTTATTTGATTTTTCATTTATATTTGTTTAATTTACTGTATTTTTCATTAGAAACGGTTTAGAAATAGGTATTTAGAAACGGTTTAGAAATGGGTATTTAGAAACGGTTTCGAAATGGTTATTTTTCATTAGAAACGGTTTAGATTTGTTAGATTTGTTATATATATTTGTTTTTATTAATTTGCAGATGATTCCTCCATCCGGCCAAAATCAGTATCATCAGTTCATGCCGGGCACGGGTGCTTCAGGTGGTTCTACTTCTACCTCGGGGGATACGAGGGTTCCGCCGACTCAGTCGCAGACGTCGCAGTCTCAGGGATTTTATCCCCCCCCGCCACCACCGCACCACGATCAACCCCCACCGCAATTCCATCAACCCCCACCACAACACCAACAACCGCCACCGCCGCTGCCCCCGCAGCAACATGTACAACTGCCTCGGCCCTATGCACATATGACCATTGAAGAGTTGCTAGCTTTACCCGGACGGGTAAATCTAACTAGACTCCATCCAGAGAAAGAAGATGGAGCATCGTGGTACGTTAAAACGTTTAAAATTTTTAAAATTTAATGTATTAATTTAATATTTATATAATCTATTAAATATATTAATTAACAATTAACATTTTTATAGGTTTGGTGTCGAAAATTCGGTCTCGCGCACTATCAGCGACATCATCAAGTCCTATTTTTCCGAGGCTCATCCAAATTGGTCGGCAGTCAGTCAAGATATCAGAGATACTTGGTTTAAGATGTTTGCGGTGATAATTTTTGAACTTTTTTTAATTTTTAATATTTTATATTTACTTAATTACTTATATTTGATATAAATAATATATTTAATTATGAATTCGTTTTTTTGCAGCAACGGTACACCTGGGATCAAGCTCATAATGAGGAGGTGAAGGCACAATGGAAGGAGAAAGCCAAGTTACGTACAAACAACACCGTCTCCGACTGGAAAAAGAGATGGCGGGCAAAGGGCAACGACGCAAAGCCGATAGGCGTCAGCCAAACGGTGTGGGACGGATTGGTTCAATTCTGGATGAAGCCAGATTCCATAGAGACCTCTATGAAGTGCTCTGCTTCCCGGTTGGTCCTGACGGCCAACCGAAGGTCGTCCCTCACTGCTCCGGTCAGACGTCTTTCGCCGGAAGACGTTTAGAGATGGTAATATCGCACTTTCATTTTCTTTTTAATTATTTATATATACAAATAATATAAATTATAAGATAATAAAAGTATAAATTAATTAAATTCATTTTTAGGCTGCGGAGAGAGGAGGTGCGCTCCCTCCATTGACGGATGTTTGGGAGAAGACCCACAAGAAGAAAGACGGAACTTTTGTATCTCCGAGAGCAGAGGAGATATGGAACGACGTGAACGCAAGGGTCGTTGAGGAACAAACGCAACGTTCCCAGCAGCTATCTCCCGGGGGATCCACTCAGGTGCAGTTGAGCACCCCCGAGATTGATCGCATCTTCGTACAGGTAAATATTAATTTATTGTTAATTAATTAAATTTTTTTATATTACTCTATTATTTAATATCAATTCAATGTTTAAAATGGCAGGTCGCCCCTCAGAATAAGGGTAAAACTATTGGGATGGGATCAATTGCCAAGGTTCCTGTTGCTTCGGCACTTGCTCCGCCCCGCCGACGATCCGACGATGAAGAGCAGACCCAACTGCGGGCCAAGATTGCACGTCTTGAGCGGGAAATCCAAGATGAGCGTTCAGAACGTTCAGATAACGACGCCATTTTCGAGCTCATGGCTAGGGAGAACCCGCAGATTGCCGCAATCTTGCAAGAAAAAAGGCGTAAACGAGAAGCGCTAGCTGCAACAAGAGCGCAAGAGGAGGCCGACGAGCAACGGGCAACGACGAGCGGGACGGCTGGTGTTCTGTCCCCGTCAGAATTTGAATTTGTTTAAATATTTTTTTTTAAATTTTGTAAAATATATTTTATTTTATTTTATTTTATTTCGTTTTATAATTTTTATTTTATTTCTTTTTATATTTTTTTATTATTTTTATATTAAATCGTCGTAAATACGACGTAGACGTTCGAATATTAATAAATAAAAAATTCGATGTTTCGTCGTTAAATCGTTGCAAGTGGCGACACTTTAACAACGTTTTCGTTGTTAAATCGTCGTAAACTTGCATCGGTTTTACAACGTAGTTTTGCCTCGCTTTAACGACGACAACCATAACATCTGGTTAACAACGTTGTCGTTGTAAACGCGTCGTAGAATGGCATCGGTTTAACAACGTTTTTATGCCTCGAATTAACGACGATTTCAATAACATCTGATTAACGACGAATATTTACAACGACTTCACAACGGTTTTTCTTCATTTTGGTTTTCCGATTTTGTAATTGACCTGGTATATTTAACCGGTGTTTTACGACGACTTTGTTTGGTCGTTAAGAGAAATGGCAAATACGTCGTTAATCTATCGTAAAGTTTACATCGATCTAACGACTAAATTAGTATTTCGTTGTAAATCAGTTGTTAATGTTACATCGAATTTACGTCGACTAAAAACAACGAGTTAACGACGAAAATTGTTTCGTCACAATTTACGACGATTTTACGACGATTTCGATTTTACGTCGATCGATTACCGTCGATTTGAAAATCGATGGAAATTCGATGTAATGGCTGATTCCCGTCGATTTTACAACGATTCATGCCGATGGAAAAAGCCTGTTTTGTTGTAGTGGAACTCGTAGATATAAGATTTAAGTTCACCTTCTTGATCGTCTCTATGCATCGGCTGGTACCTCGGGTTAGGTAAGGTCACCTTAGGGATGTGCATGAGCTGATGATTGGAGTGCTGAAGAGGGTAGCTAGAAGAATTCTTCTCACCATAGTAGCGGTCTTGAGTGTTGAGAAACGGCATAAGACTTCTTTCTCCGGGTTCATGTTTGCTGATGAAGTTCACGTCTCTTTGAAGATTGCCAAAGATCTCCCGGTCCATCTCCTCATCCAAGGTTTGGTTGTCTTCAACGGCTTGGCATTGCCTCGGTTGCCTCTCTAAAAGTTTAGAGATCATGGATTTGATCTCCTTGAACTCGGTTTGCTCCGGTCTTGTGTTGATCGCCTTAATGGTTTCCTCATAGCTCGGCTGGTTCTTGCTATCACTGGCCGCCAAGTTGTCTATTAATATTTTTGCCTCTTCAATGGTCTTGCTCATGAAGTCCTCATTGCTAGCTATGTCAAGGCATAGCTTGTACTCTCGCCTAATCCCATCATAGAAGGTGTTCCATAGATTGACATCCGAGAAGCCGTGTTGTGGGAAATCTCTTATGTATTCTTTGAAACGCTCTAGAGCTTCATGGTATGGCTCTATAGGACCTTGCTGGAAGCCTGAGATTTTGCTCCTCATCAAGGTTGCCCTTTGTTTGGTGTAGAATTGCCCGAGAAAAGCCTTCTTGAATTCCATCCATGTATTGATTGAGCGGGACGGCAAAGATTTTAGCCATCTAAGTGCTTTGCCCGCCAAAGTGAAAGCAAAGAGCCGACACCTCAGGTAGTCTACTGGAACTCCATTGGCGCTTGTAGTGCTGCACAACTCCTCAAAAGAATCAACATGATCCAAAGGATCCTTCTCAAGAAGTCCATGGTACTGACTTTGCTTCGCCAATGCGATAACCCGCGGCTTAATCTCATAATGTTGGCCGTCTTGCATCCGGATGGGGCTACGGCTTTGTAGAAGCTTTGGTCTGAAGTCACTATCTCCAATGTACTCTTGATTTGGCCCCTCTCGGTGGTCGTCTTGGGGTGGTTGATGCGCCGGCTCGTCAATGTCGAGCTCCGGTCCATTGCCGTTTTGCGGCAATCGGTTTTGAACTCCAATCAAAGGGCGGTCATCAATGCGATTTGCTCCAAGAAAAACACCAAGCGGCGGCCCTTGATCATGTGCTTCCTGATCCATAGCTCAGCTCAAGTTGTACCTACAAGAGCTTGAAAACAGACTAAAGAAAAATGTTAAGTGACAAAACAAAGGAAAAACGTTTTAGTCTAGATTCTAGTCCAAACTTGTAGACAAGAAGGTCCCCGGCAACGGCGCCAAAAACTTGATGTGAGCGTGGGATTGCTTCAAGTTTTACCCACTAGAGCTACCTGCAAGTGCACAGCAACGAGGTAAGTATAGATGGGATCGAATCCACAAGGACCTATCGGTTGTACTACAAATTGTAAGGAGGTTGAATCAAGCTAAAACAAAATGGTGTTTGGTTCGGATTTTAACTAGAATGAAAAAGCAAACAAGTAGAGAAAGTGGAAATCAATAAGTGGAGATACTAGGCATTGGGCTAACCTTAAGGCAATCATGAATCATTAACAAGTTAATCAAATGGAAGGGATATGATAGAAACCGTTCATGAACTCATAACACAAAGGTATAGTTATCCCACTTTCGTGGATCAAACTACTATGTTAAATCAACCTAATAGACTCAACTTTCGATGGTTATTACAAGTTGAAAACATGCATTAAAGGTGTTCAAGTTATGATTGTTCACAATGATTCACAACTCATCTTTCGGTGGTTGTAATTCACCGCTCACCAAATACTAAGTCCGGTAATATAACAAGCTTTTGGAGAGTATATTAACCCAAGATCCGATGCTAGTAGATCAGAAAAGCAAGTAGCATTATGCTCAAGTAAAGTTGATGAAACCAAATAAATTATCCCAACTCAAAAGATCAAGTTAACAAATTCATGAGCCTTTCGGCTTAGCCCTTAACCTAGTGGAGAAACTACTCAATCATGGCGCGGTTAACACAAAGCACGATGAGTATGGACATTATAAGTAATGAAAAAGAGGTAAAGGGTGAAGAAAACTTTCTATATTTAAGAACAAGTCGGCCTCTCCACAATAATCTCTCGGATTCAATACAAGAGAAAAGAGAAAAGAACAAGTGTAAGGATGCGTCGAGTGCAAGAGTGTGTGCGCCTTCGATCTTGAGAGGAACCTCTTCTCTCTGCTTCCAGGATGGCTTTCTCTCCTTCTCTTGACGTCGCAGCTGCTCTCCTCTTTTCTGAGGCTAAAAACTCGTATTTATAGGGTAGAAGTCGCTAACTTTGTTAAGTGTCGAAAAAGGAAACTTTCCGGTTAACCGGCATTGATGATTTGCGACGTGATCAGACCGGGTTTAGGACAAGTAAACCACCAAAAGAAAGCTGGGCTTGTGCTAAGTCGAGACAAGGTCCATGCCGCTGCATCCCGGGCCATTTGGTGGCGCCAAGTCTCCATGGGCTTCGTTTCCTCGCCTGGCGGACACGTCTTGGGAGAAAAAGAGTATCTTCGTGATGGTTGATCCAAATGACTTGAATCCACTTCGTCGTGATGCATGACTCAAATATATATCCAGAAAGACCAAGATCATGATTTTTTGACGTCGGGAAGACCCCTTGCCGCGGTTATCTTTCGGATGCTCCGGTTCTTTCCAAATGCGAGAATCGGACAAATGGAGTTATATTGATGCTCTTGCCTTGGAAACTTGCATGGATCATGGTTTGAGGTTATTTTGCTCCTTTTTGAATCCTTGTTGATATTTTAACCTGTTGAGACTCCAAAACCAACAAACACAAGAAAACTACCTCTAAAGGCATAGAACCTTATTGAAAACATTTGAAAACACCAATAAATACTTAGTGAAAACATGTAAAATATGATGATATCACTATCTTCATCATCTTTCTGTGTTGTTACTTTGATTATGTCTGAGTAATTCACTTGTTAGGTCGTGGGTTAATCAAAGAGTCCATGCATTATTAGGGTTCTAAATCAAATTAGGGGTTCATCATTATAGCTCTTCACCTTTGCTTGATCTTATTGCTGCATGCTTTTCTGATCAACTAGCATCAGATCTTAGGTAGACTTGAGCCACAGAAGTGCTGTATCATTCGCTTGAACTAGTATTTGGTGGGCAACACCTCATAGACTGCGGAAGTTGATCTATGCGGGGTTGTGAACAATTGAGACTTGAATGAATTAATGCTTGTTTAACAATCTAAGGACATTCTGAAAGATTAGCGATTAGGTTAGTTAACAAAGAGGTCGGAGCCACGGAAGTGGAATGATCTTACATCTGTGTTTTGAGTTCTAGACGGCACCCAATTAAACCCCCTAATAAGTTGATTTAACCTAGTAATCATGAATCTCTGCGTGTCTCCCATTGCCTAGCGCTTTCGTATCTTGATCTTTTACCGTTTTTATATCGCATACAATTAGTTTAGTTAGCTATCTTACCAATCACAACCAAAACCCTTATCTTGTCCTAGCTAAATTGGAATTACATAACTTGTAGTGCATCTCTCTGCTCCTTGTGTTCGATAAACCCGTTACTACTCTCGATCTGTGCACTTGCAGAAAAGGGATAGAAATTGGGAAAAGCTTATCCCACATCAATACGTTTCCAAATTCTCACGATGTATCGAGCAAGGGAAAAAATTTTCTGGTATGAAAAGCCACGATTGCCATGCTTTCATGCAGTGGTTACTACCATTTGCATTACAAGAACTGTTGCCGTCTCATGTCGATGAGGCAATTGCAGGTACAAATGTATTTAATTACATTTTTTAAAATTGAGTTTAAGTACATATAATTAATTAAATGTATTTTTATTAATCATTTTATATATTGTGTACGTTATATTATAGGTATTGGGGAATTTTTCCGAGATCTTTGCACGCGAACATTCACAGAAGACGGGGTAGAGAAGTTACAAAAAAACATTTATATTTTGTTATGTAACATGGAGAAAATCTTCCCTCCTTCATTCTTCGACGTGAAGGAACACCTAGCGGTACATTTGCCAAATGAGGCGGATCTAGGGGGGCTGTGCAATTCAGGTGGATGTATCCGGTCAAGCGTTTTATGGGACACTTGAAGGGAAAGGTTAAAAACCTTGCAAAAGTTGAGGGATCTATTGTACAAGGAAGTTTGACAGAGGAAACATCTAACATCGCGTCTTACTATTTTAGCCCAAATGTCAGAAGAACCGCTACGAAACGATACAATCATGGAGGTGTTGCACCTGTATAGAGGCATGTTGTCCCCAACATCTCCAAAGAAATAAGCAGACTTGCTGGAAAGTTGAAGGAAAAATCGTGGGACCATAAACATTAAAGTGCGGCTCACAATTACTTATTGCGTAATCTGGAGGAAGTGCACCAATTTGAGAGGTAATTTTGATAATTTGTCAATTACGTATTCATACGTATTTTATCCTTTATTTACTAAAGCACAAGTCACCTTACCAATTAAAATGTGACACGTGGAAAATCATAATAAATTAGAAAAATATTTACTAAAAATACAATGTAAAGAAACGAAATTTTTTTGCAAAGGAAATAAATAAACAATTAAATGACAAATTATTTATTTCACAATCCCTAATTTTATAATACTATTGTTATAAAATTTAGAGAACAAAAAAATCTGAAAGAGAAATTAACCCGTGCGTATGCACGGGAGGACATACTAGTATATATATATATGTATGTTATATATATATATATGTATGTTATATATATATATATATAACTTGAGGATTTTTGTGCAGCATATTTGATAATCAGATCCGCCAGGCATTACCTGATTTACAAGAACACGAGTATGAGCGATACAAAGAATGTGACTTTGCTGGATGGTTAAAATACTATATAAGTGCTCTTCAAATTAATGATATATAAACTATATGTAACACTATATATATAATTAATGTGTTTGATTGTACCATTTTTTATAGGTGACAAATGGATGTCATCCGGAACAAATACCGCTATGGTTGCATGAGATTGTGAACGAACCAATAGGAAAGATCACTACAGCACCTATGTGAGCACGTGAATGAGGTTGTAAACAATATGAGAATGAAGTTAGGCAAAGGATAATCAATGGAAACACTCAATGAAATGACAAGATTGCATGGGATAAATTATAGACCGCCTTGAACTCACAACACTAAGGTATAGCCTTTCCACTTTCGTGGCTCCAGCCACTATGCTTAAACAACCTAAAAGACTCAACTTTCGATGGTTATTACAAGTTATAAGCATGCATTAATCAGTGTTCAAGTTGTGATTGTTCACTAAGTTCCTTAGGTCGACTTTTGGAAGCCTAAGACACTTAGCTCATCAAATACTAGTTTCGGCAATACAACAAGCTTTTGGAGAGTGTATCAACCTATAATCAAGTTGTTTAGGCGCGCTTTCCTAACAACAAGCATTAAGAACAAGTAAAGATGAAGAACCAAAAGAGTAAATCCCGTTTTAATGCAATCAAACAAGTCAAATCATGTCAAGAGTCCATCGATCTCCCTCGGCCTAACAAGGGGATCTACTCGGACATACTAAGATCAATCAAGCAAGGCGAGATTGATATCATTATGCAAGTATGAAAAGAGATAAGGGATTGAAAGAGGCTTTTCTGATTAAGAACAAGTCGAATCCCTTGATAACTTCCGTTCCAAAGTACAAAAGAGAAAAGGAAAAGATAGAAATGTAAACAATGAGATGCGAGTGCAATAAGTTGAGCGGCGCCTCCTTCTTCCTTCGGGACTGCGCACCACCTAGGGATTCTCCTCCTTGACGGCTGCTCTCTCTTGCACACACACTCGCGGCTCTCTTTTAGGTCGAGGCTAAAAGCTTGTATTTATAGGGTAGAAGTCGCTAGGTTTATGAAGTGTTGAAAAAGGAAACTTTCCGGTTAACCGGCCTTGATGATTTGCGACGTGATTGGACCGGGTTCAGGACAAGTAAACCACCAAAATCAAGCTGGTCTTGTGTTAAGTCGATACAAGGTCCATGCCGCGGAATCCCGGGCTGTTTGTGGCGCCAAGTCTCCATGGGCTTTGTTTGCTCGCCTGGCGGACACATCTTGGGAGAAAATGATTTCTCCCTGATGGTTGATCCAAATGGCTTGAATCCACTTCGCCATGATGCATGACTCAAATATATATCCAGCAAGACTAAGATCATGATTTTTGGACGTCGGAAATACCCCTTTCCGCGGCCATCTTTCGGATGCTCCGGTTCAGTCCGAATACGAGAATCGGACAAATGGAGTTATATTGATGCTCTTGACTTGGAGGATCATGGTTTGAGGCTCTTTTGCTCCTTTTTGAATCCTTTTTGATGTTTTAACATGTTAAGACTCCAAAACCAACAAATACAAGAAAACTACCTCTAAAGGCATAAAACCTTATTGAAAATACTTGAAAACATAGATAAATACTAAGTAAAATCATGCGAAATATGGATATATCAACTCCCTCAGACTTACCTTTTGCTTGTCCCCAATCAAACTAAGCATGGAAAAGAGGTTTGAAAACGTGAGAATTCTTAAATCCTTTTGGAAATCCATATTGACCTTTATTTTAGTGATCCACATAAAACAGCAACGGCATTTTAGAATTAAGAACAAGAAAGTACATACCATGAGTTTTGCAATCATCCCAAAGCAATCCACTTCTCTTTAGGCCGTCCAAATTCTCCACCTTTGACTCCTTCAGTTCCTAAAGGTGTGGTCTCAACTAGGGAATATCGATCAAAGGGGTTATAGACTCTTACCCATCCTCTTTTTATAAAACACATGTCTTGGCTCTTGTTTCACCTCTCTCTCTTCTCAATTCTTAAGTCGATTCATCCCTTTTTTTTTTTTTGGGTAGCATAGTATTTCTTTTTTTTTATTCGACTTCTTCTCCTCTTTGTGGAGGTTTTTGATGGATCTTCCATAGACGCGAGTATTGATGGTTGTAGCCACCTAATCCCCGGTTACTTGGATCAAAAGGTCTTCCATAGACGCGAGTATTGATGGTGGTTGCCACCTAATCCCCGGTTACTTGGACCTTGGTGCTTTTTCTTAAACTTGAAGGGGAGAGAGAGGGAAACCGAACTCACATAGACTTTCACTATTTGGTGAGGATGAGGAGTCGTGCCCTTTGTAATGCCAAGCCCCTAGCCGAGAAGGTTAAGTTCATTAAGCTGCGGAGTCAAAGATGTATCCTTCTTAAACCCTTGGAGATGTGGACATTTTTGGTAGATCAATCCACTCATGGTGCACATGTGATGTAGTAAACTGCCAAATACTGATCAATGGTCACTTAAACACAGGCACAACAATGGTTAGGTCCAAGATAAAGTCATAATTTTCGACAAAAGTTTTGACTCAATAAAAAAAAAAAACGACTCGATGAAAAGAAAAATGATACAAGATGAAATGCCAAAATGGACAAACTTATTAGTATAATCCCCCCAGACTTAACTTGCATCGTCCCGGTGTAAGAAAAATCAGATTAAGAGAGGTGAAGATGGATTAAAATGGAAAAGGGAAAGGTTAGGATGATGTTACCAAGTGTTGACCAGTTGTGATGAAGATCAGGGTCAGATAACTGATTGGGGCTCCTCTGTAGGCATGATTGGTCGGTCAATTTTGAATTTCCAGGCCTGATTCTCCTCGGTTTGCATTTTGGTCGAGTATGGCTCATTTGGTCTACCCGAAATGAGTTTTATAAACCACAGAACAAACCGTTAAGAATTTCATGTACCATATTGAAATTTTACCGTCCAAGTTGATGTTTTAGAGCTCCTGGTGAAGTTTGAGGTCAAACGAACGAGCGGTTTTGGAGATTCTTCATTTGGTGGTCCATTCGGTTGACCGGAAGATAGTGCAATGGACCACAGCTCGAATGATGAAGAATTCTCTGACCTATCTTGAAATTCCATCGACCAACCTCATATTTTATGGACACTGGTGAAGTTTGAGGCCAAACGAACGAGCGGATTGAGAGTTCCTTCACAAAGTGGTCAATTCGGCTACGAGAAGAGTTTTCTTGACTTCTTTGTGATTGGCTCGTTCGTTCCTTTATTTTCCTCTGGAATAGTGATATTGAGGCTTCAAGTATCCATTTCCAGCTGGTGGGGTCTCCATGCCGTGATTTCGGTTTTTGTCGGCCTTCGGGTACCCGCCATCGACCGGATGTGGCATTTGTGCTTATCTCTACATCCGTTCACATTCCTCCGTCCTATCTTTTGGATTTGCCGACCAGTATGGTATGGTATGGCCGCCTTTGAAGTTTGGTGGACTTTGGTCACACGGATTGGGAGATAGGTCAAGTTGGTCCTCCTTGTCGCCCGTTTGGCCGAGAGAATCACGCCGGATGGAATATCTTGAAATCTACTCGATCGTTTTGTGATTTTCTTTGACCGATGGGATTCTGCTGCCCTCCTTTAGTATTCCCAGGTCTTTCCCGCCCTCTTGGTGTCGCCTTTGACAAGGATGGGATGAATGGGTGGGACATGTTCTTGTTTGGTCTCCTCTTGGGTCTTCATCCTGACAAAATGCATCCAATAATGATGTAAAAACTGAAATTGAAAAAGAAAAAGAAAAATACCGTGTGGGTTGCCTCCCACAATGCGCTTGTTTTAAAGTCATCTAGCTTGACTCCCGTTTTTATTTGTTTGGTTAGGTGCGGGTGTGATCGGCCAAAGGGTTTGGGATCCCTTTGGTGTCTTCACACACTGGTTCAGGTGGCTCATGAGGTGGTTTGGGCTCTCCATAATTATCCTCCATGTCATCCTTGAAGACCAAAGCTCTCGGAAAAAGTTTTAAGGTTTTTCCGAGTTTCTCCTTTGCGGTTTGCTCATCTTTGGGATCCGGATCCTTTGGGAAAAGGATTCTTATGCTGGAAAATGACTTAGGCACACCGTCAGGCTCTTCTTCAGCTCCATGATCTTCAAAGGATGGTGACAAGACCGAGTGAATATCCTTGAAGACATTCTCATGCTTCGGCTTCAACGGTTTCATCGCTTCCTTCGGTTTTGGATAATGCTCGCCCTTCTTGGTGCTTCTAGGCCGCTCGGCTCCTTCTCTTGGCGTGAGTGTGCTTCTTTCTGGTGGTAATTTTATTGCACTTGGAGCTTGTTTGAAGTTGATGCTTGGGAAAAAGACATCTTGCCGTACATGACCAAGTGTTAGTTGGTTTCTCATGTAATTGATGACCGCCCCGGCTGTGGCTAAGAATGGGGTTCCAAGAATCAACTGATTTCGCTTTGACCCTTCCCATACCATGATTTGAAAGTCGGTGGGGACATGCCTGTAACACCCCCGACACGTGCTAGACATAGCCCGCATCGGTCGAATGCCACAATATGCCGATATACCATCGACGATCCATCCTCAAGGCAACACACAAAGTAAAGATGATATGACTATGGATGAGGTTATGGACAAGGGACAAGAACCGGAGCTTGGAACAAAGGATGGAAAGCTTGTAGCCGAGGAAGCTTTGACCGGACTTACGGGTCCAATGACTCGATCAAAGGCTAAGTCACTCAACCAAGCCTTTGGATTGATACTTAAGCACTTGGGCCAGGATAAAACAAAGGTTACTCCAACCACTATGGTTTTGGTAACAGCGCAAGAAGGTTGGTAATGGGATTAAGTGTTGCTTGGGCACTCTTTTTCCCTACTAAGGTTTTGTCCCAATGGGTTTTCCTTAGTAGGTTTTTAATGAGGCTTGAGTTAATACTTCCCCCTTTCATCCCATTGCCAATCCGACCCAGCCCACTTCAAGATTATTATGCGAGAGTTTTGGGTCATGTTATTTCGGTTTATTTCTTTTGAATTTCAAACTTGTTTTGGTTTAATGATGTTGTAGTTTACGAGCTAGCTTGGAGTTTGTTCCAAGGCTAGTCTCTTCGCTTTCTTTCCCTTTCCTTCTCTTTAAATCTCGTTTGTATTCTCTTGCTGAAACCATCTTTCTTTTTATCAAAAACCTTTTAAGTAAAGATCATCTCGTTGGTGTGTTATATCCATCGAAATCCTTGTTCTTCTGTTGGTGTGTAATATCCTTGAGAAGTATAAGCCGGAGTTTAGAGATTCTTCCGCAAGTCTCTGATTTATCCATTCAACCATTTCAATCCATCCATCATCACGGTTTCTCACCGAAACCAATCTATCCTTTACTCAACCTCAAAGAGTGCCGATCTTAGGAGAATCTCATCAAGTGGTATCAGAGCAGCTCTGAAGTTGAGTACTCTATCCATTTATCTTTTTCATTCACCGATCTTATCATTTTTATCATTGACTGTTCATCTACCATTTTGTTCATCCCCGAACTCATTCCTTGTTGTTCATCGTTTCATTTCATCATCATAGATCCATCTATCCTTGTCCGTTGTTTCTTTGTTATTACTAGTTTAATCATTGAATCAACTCATCAACTGAATAATCATCATATTGATCACGGTTTTAAGCAACTCGTTCATTTGACCGTTCATCTTCTGATCGCTCATAGTAATCATAGTTTGAAAACCATTGAATCGTATCATTTCTATATTTATAAAAGTGGTTTACCTTTGGAACTAGTTACTGGTGAGTTTGTGATCTTTGTTTCAGGATGTCCGAGGAGTCTTCATCCGGGAACACAGCCAACAACAAGATTTTGATCGATGCCATCACCAAACAAATGGAGGCAATGATGGAAGAGAAACTTAAACCCATCCGCGACCAACTAAAAGGGAAAGAGAAGGTGCCGGATGAACAAGTGATCATATCGGAAGGAGAGCACTCTCACAAACCGAAGGAACAAAACAAGAATCATGTTGACCAGAACGCTCAAAACTACTACAGCAGTCGCGGCTACTCATCTCACCGAAGCAATAGACGGCCGAGACGTGCGAGGGAAGAAAGAGACCTCATGGTCGAGAATCTCGGTGGCTATCAGATGAAAATTCCACCATTCCATGGAAGGAATGATCCTGATGCTTACTTGGATTGGGAGAAAAAGATGGAGTTGATTTTTAATTGTCAAAACTATGCCGAGATCAACCGGGTCAAGGTTGCCGCCACGGAATTCTACGACTACGCTCTCAGCTGGTGGGATCAGATTGTTACATCAAGGCAGAGGAGTGGAGAGTATCCCATAGAAACTTGGGCAGCTTTGAAGCTTCTCATGAGGAGAAGGTTTGTTCCGTGCCATTATCACCGAGAGCTCCATTCAAAGCTCCGCAAGCTTACCCAAGGGACACGGTCAGTTGAAGACTACTACCAGGAGATGGAAACGTTGATGTTAAGGGCCAATATTCAAGAGGACAAAGAGGCCACAATGTCAAGGTTTTTGGGTGGTTTGAACCGGGAAGTACAAGACCGTGTAGAAATGCAACAATATGAGCAACTTGAGGAAATGTTGCACAAGACTATTCTGGTGGAACAACAAGTTAAGAGGAGGGTTCCCTCACGGACTAATTATGATTCCAACCGATCAGGCTATCCCAGAGATAGTAAACCGGCTCTAGCCCCTAAAGTTGAGTCCAAACCCGCCACGGCCATTCAAGATAAGTACCAATCCGAAGGCTCCACTTCTACAAGATCTCGTGATGTTAAATGTTTTAAGTGTCAAGGACGAGGTCATTATGCTAGTGAGTGCACTAACAGAAGGGTTATGATCATTAGAGAAGATGGCGAGTATGAGTCTGAGGAAGAGCCCTTACAAGAAACGGTTTTATCATCCGGGGAATATGAAGCTAAACCGGTCAGTGGGAAACTTTTAGTGGCAAGAAAGATTATGAGGACTCCCGGCCAGAATGAAGAACATGATGAAATCTCATCCCCTGATGAGTCTGAAGAGAAACCCGGAGGTCTTTATGTGGCTAGAAGGACTTTGAGTTTACAAACCCGGGCCGAGGAAGAAGCGCAAAGAGAAAACCACTTCCATTCGAGGTGTTTTGTCCAAGACAAGGTTTGTAGTGTGATCATTGACGGAGGAAGTTGCACTAATGTGGCAAGTGAAACCATGGTGAAGAAGCTCGGTCTTAAGCAACAAAAGCATCCCAAGCCTTATAAGCTTCAATGGTTAAACGATATCGGAGAAATGAGGGTTAAAAATCAAGTGGTGGTACCGATGTCTATTGGGAACTATAAGGATGAAGTTTTGTGTGATGTTTTACCTATGGATGCAGGTCATATCTTATTAGGCCGACCGTGGCAATCCGACAGAAGGGTCACTCATGATGGATTTACAAACCGCTACTCATTTATGTTCAAAGGGAAGAAGGTTACCCTTATCCCTTTAACGCCACAAGAAGTTTATGAGGACCAAGTTCAACTTTCTACTAAGGACACAAGGTCAGATAAACAACCTAATCTCTTGATCAAATCTAAACAGGTTAAGCAAGCTATGTTCTCTCAAAGACCTATTTTGTTATTTATTTTTAAAGAAGCACTAACAAGTTTAGCTAACCTTGCACCGGTTGTGCCGAGTGAGATGTCCGATCTTTTGCCGGCTTTTAAGGATGTGTTTCCAGAGGACAATCCCATGGGATTACCCCCTGTCCGTGGCATAGAACACCAGATAGACTTTGTACCTGGATCCACACTTCCTAACCGATCATCATATCGCACCAACCCGGTGGAAACAAAAGAGTTACAACGTCAAGTTGATGAGCTTATGGAAAAGGGGCATATCAGGGAGAGTATGAGCCCTTGTGCCGTCCCTATCCTACTTGTGCCTAAGAAAGATGGCAGCTGGCGTATGTGTGTTGATTGCCGGACAATTAACAACATCACTGTAAACTATCGCCACCCCATTCCTAGATTAGATGATATGCTTGATGAATTGCATGGTTCTAGCATCTTTTCTAAGATTGATTTAAAGAGTGGCTATCACCAGATTAGAATGAAAGAGGGAGATGAATGGAAGACTGCATTTAAAACTAAGCATGGTCTCTATGAATGGCTTGTTATGCCATTTGGTCTTACTAATGCACCTAGTACATTCATGCGCCTAATGAACCATGTCCTTAGAGCATTCATTGGTCATTTCGTTGTGGTTTATTTTGATGACATCCTGGTGTATAGCAAGAGTCTAGCTGAGCATATTGAACATCTTGAATCTGTCTTGCATGTGCTTAGAAAGGAAAAGCTTTATGCTAATTTCAAGAAGTGTACGTTTTGTACGGATAACCTTGTCTTTTTAGGTTTTGTTGTGAGTGCAGATGGAGTTAAGGTTGACGAGGAAAAGGTCAAGGCCATCAGAGACTGGCCAAGCCCAAAGAATGTTAGTGAGGTCAGAAGTTTTCATGGACTGGCCGGATTCGACTGACGGTTTGTCAAAGATTTCAGCACTTTGGCCGCCCCACTAACCGAAGTTATCAAAAAAGATGTGGGATTCAAATGGGAAGAGGCTCAGGAGAATGCTTTTCAAGCACTTAAGGATAAACTTACTAATGCTCCTGTTTTGATATTGCCTGACTTTCTTAAAACGTTTGAGATTGAATGTGATGCCTTAGGTTTAGGTATTGGCGCTGTGTTGATGCAAGACAAGAAACCGATTGCCTTTTTCAGTGAGAAACTTGGAGGAGCTACTCTTAATTACCCCACATATGACAAGGAGTTGTACGCCTTGGTCCGAGCTCTCCAAACATGGCAGCACTATCTTTGGCCGAAGGAGTTTGTTATCCACACCGATCACGAATCCCTCAAACATTTGAAAGGCCAACAAACGACATGCCAGATGGGTTGAGTTAATTGAAACCTTTCCTTATGTCATAAAATATAAAAAAGGTAAGGATAATGTGGTTGCCGACGCATTATCCCGGAGGTATACTCTTATCACTACTCTTGATGCTAAGCTGCTGGGTTTTGAGCAAATCAAAGAGCTTTATGAAACTGATTTTGATTTTAAAGACATATACCAGTCTTGTGTTAAGTTTGCCTCTGGCCGTTACCATAGACAAGATGGATATCTCTTTTATGAAAATAGATTGTGTGTGCCTAATTGTTCTCTCCGAGATCTTTTTGTCAGGGAAGCACATGGAGGAGGTCTCATGGGACATTTTGGCGTGGCCAAAACACTTGAGGTGATGCGAGATCACTTTCACTGGCCACACATGGTCAGAGATGTTGAGAGAATATGCGCTAGATGTGCTACATGTAAACAGGCTAAGTCTAAGGTTCAGCCGAATGGTTTGTATACTCCTTTACCAATTCCTTCTCATCCGTGGACTGATATATCAATGGATTTTGTGCTTGGTTTGCCTAGGACTAAGACTGGAAAGGATTCAATCTTTGTGGTTGTTGATAGGTTCTCTAAAATGGCGCATTTAATAGCATGTCATAAAACTGATGATGCATCTCACATTGCCGACTTGTTCTTTAAGGAAATCATTCGTTTGCATGGCATGCCTAAGACCATTGTTTCCGATAGAGATACCAAATTCCTTAGCTATTTTTGGAAGACTCTTTGGTCTAAGCTAGGAACGAAATTGTTATTCTCTACTACATGTCATCCGCAAACTGATGGTCAAACTGAAGTGGTTAATAGAACCTTAGGCACTCTCTTGCGCACATTGGTTAAAAAGAATCTTAGAACATGGGAAGAATGTTTGCCTCACTTAGAGTTTGCATATAATCATGCCGTGCATTCTGCTTCAAAGTTTTCTCCATTTCAAATTGTTTATGGGTTCAACCCCACTTCTCCTTTGGATCTAATGCCTTTGCCTTTGAGTGAAAGAACCAGCATAGATGGAAAACAAAAGGCCGAACTTATGCAGAAAATCCATGAGAAGGCTCGGAAAAATATTGAAGAGAAAACCAAGAAGTATGTGGACCAAGCAAACAAAGGCCGGCGTAATATGGTGTTTAATGTTGGAGACCAAGTTTGGGTTCACCTAAGGAAGGAACGGTTCCCGGCAGAAAGAAAGTCCAAACTGATGCCAAGGGTCGATGGACCTTTTACCATAACCAAACGAATCAACAACAATGCTTATCGTGTTGATCTTCAAGGTAAGTATAATATAAGTCCAAGTTTTAATATTTCTGATCTTTCTCCTTTTATTGCAGATGAAGCAGATTTGAGGACAAATCTTTTTCAAGAGGGAGGGGATGATATGACTATGGATGAGGTTATGGACAAGGGACAAGAACCGGAGCTTGGAACAAAGGATGGAAAGCTTGTAGCCGAGGATCAGCTTGTAGCCGAGGAAGCTTTGACCGGACTTACGGGTCCAATGACTCGATCAAAGGCTAAGTCACTCAACCAAGCCTTTGGATTGATACTTAAGCACTTGGGCCAGGATAAAACAAAGGTTACTCCAACCACTATGGTTTTGGTAACAGCCCAAGAAGGTTGGTAATGGGATTAAGTGTTGCTTGGGCACTCTTTTTCCCTACTAAGGTTTTGTCCCAATGGGTTTTCCTTAGTAGGTTTTTAATGAGGCTTGAGTTAATACTTCCCCCTTTCATCCCATTGCCAATCCGACCCAGCCCACTTCAAGATTATTATGCGAGAGTTTTGGGTCATGTTATTTTGGTTTATTTCTTTTGAATTTCAAACTTGTTTTGGTTTAATGATGTTGTAGTTTACGAGCTAGCTTGGAGTTTGTTCCAAGGCTAGTCTCTTCGCTTTCTTTCCCTTTCCTTCTCTTTAAATCTCGTTTGTATTCTCTTGCTGAAACCATCTTTCTTTTTATCAAAAACCTTTTAAGTAAAGATCATCTCGTTGGTGTGTTATATCCATCGAAATCCTTGTTCTTCTTTTGGTGTGTAATATCCTTGAGAAGTATAAGCCGGAGTTTAAAGATTCTTCCGCAAGTCTCTGATTTATCCATTCAACCATTTCAATCCGTCCATCATCACGGTTTCTCACCGAAACCAATCTATCCTTTACTCAACCTCAAAGAGTGCCGATCTTAGGAGAATCTCATCAAAAGCCGAGGTCAGTCCGTCTTTGATATCCTACCCTCTCGAGAAGAACCTAAGGCTTGCCAACCCGTATTCAAGCCAAGAGTTATGTTAGTCCGGACAAGACTAATATCATTAAAACCGAGTTTTTAATACACATAAAAACATACTTTTATTGAAACATAAACATTGTCTACATAAAACCGTAAATTACAACCCGGGTTTTACGAATATAAAACAAAAGACTTAAAGAAAAACAACGGTAATCTTACACAGTTTTACAAAACACACCGCAATCTACTCCGGCCTTCCACGTCCAAGTACCACACCACACCTAGGGTTACCTGAAACAAATAGAGTCAACATAAGTAATCTAGAATTACTTAGTGAGATCGGAACCCTCCACAATACAACAACATATATCATCCCCAACCCAAACCCCAATCAATACACAATCAGAGCAATGCACAAGCGGAAGCTTGAATCAAATAACATTAAACACACTAGAGACAATGCCGTAGCAAAGCTCTCTAGCTCACGCCATAGACCAATACAACCGTATTGTCTATCACCACGCTCTTCAACCTGCCAAGACAAAACACAAGGATAACTCTTACAAGTTATCCTAACAACACAAGAGATTACTCATCCCGAGTAACTCCAAGATCACAACACACTAGTGATCTAACACCCGAGAGGTTCTTCCCAGAAGAACACTCTCTACACACACAACACTCTAACGAGCCACTACTCAACCTAGAGGTTTCTATCACACAAGAAACACTCTACACACACTACACACACTATCGAGCCCCGCTCGACCTAGAGGCCTCTATAGTACACCACGGTTTCCGTAGACCTGCACACCCGCACCTAGCAAACACAAAGTCACACTAGGCCTGAACTGCAATCGGGAGTTAACCGCGTTAACCCAGTCAACCGGTTAACCCGAACTAATCCCACCACACCACGGGCAGCCGATTAGCCCACCTAGCCGCTTCCGCTGCGCCAAAAGCGCAACTAGGCATTTCCAAACACACCGTCGTGTGTACTCAGCCATGGGAGCTACCCAAGTACACTCTGAGTCATCCTTCAGGACCATCCAAGAGGGTTTCTCAGTGAACGTCCGTCAGGGCAGCAAGAACACCGTGTGTACCCCTAAGATCATGCCTAACACGAGTACATGATCCTAGCTCCTAAACTCATACACAAAAGCACGCGGAATGGAACATCACTACCCGAGTTCCATCTCCCAGACAGTCACATCCCGTTGGATCACAACCCACACGAGTTCTGTCTCCCAGATGGTCACATCCCGGGCTGTCTATTCCATACGTCCTTCTCCTCACACACAAAAGAACGTAAAGATCATGCTAAACACGAATACATGATCCTAGTTCCAAAACTCACACACAAGGAACGTAAGTACGTGACCTGCCCTCGTGGCACTCACCTTACGTCCTTCCCGGCATAGTGTGACATAACCACTTGTTATTCACCACTAGCCCTTGGTGCAACATTCATTGTTCGCCATCCTACACTGAACATCGTGGGGTCTAAGTCCCTACTCAGCCTCCTCTATGCATCCGCGAGTGCAATTTGCTGCCAAAGACATACACATTTAACACACCCTTGGACTGCATAAGGTTTAGCCTTTCTTTGCACCCACCACCACATGTTCGACACAGTATGTGGCATAACCTCTTGTTATCCACCATACTTGTACTAAGTGTAGCGATGCAACACATGCCATGTCCACCGAACCATTTTCATAAGAACCTTAACACAGTGAATCACGTCACATGTGTTAGTCTTAAGAAAATACATAATTATTCAACAAAGATACTTGAATAATCATGTCACAACCTCAGAGCATCAACATGCAATAGGTTACACAGAAACCGCTCTAAGTTTTCTTCATCCCTGCACTAAAATCCGTTAGTTCATGACAACACTTAGGCGTTTCTCTCCTTCCCTACACCACAACTCGTTAGTCAAATCACACACAAGCATCTCTACTATGCTTTCACTACCTCACATATATCACACAACATGCAATCAATCACAAGGAACAACAACCCATGTTTTCCTTGGATCCGAACATGCATGCAACCACATCGGTTTAACTGAAGTTAAAACCGCACAACCACACAAAGTATAATGTTAGCCTCCTTGCTTAACGTACATACTTCCTGCAACCACAAAGTTAGTATAACACATACTAACAACCGCCACACAATATGCATGCACCTAATCAAAAGAAACCTACAAGTTTCTACTTGATTCTACATGCATCACACAAACATAGCTACTCTCGGAGCTATCATCGAAAACTCACCAAAACCGCTTGATGAACAGCCTAGCCTTCGCCACTAGCTACGCCTCACACCACCAAGCTATTCTCACTCTTAAGCTTTCTCTCCAAAGCTTCTCTACTCTCACTCACACTTAAAGAAAAGATTTCACACTCTTTTCTCTCTTAACTCTCTCTTGCTCGGTTTTAAGGCAAAGGAGCAAAACAAGGAATGGTAAATGGAAGCACAAGGGGTCAGGAGGCTCTATTTATAGGCAAGTGAGGGTGATTGACGGTCAAACACCGTCCAGACACTTTCACGGACAAATGGCGAGGTTTCCTTCACATGCGGAGGAGCAAGCCTTAAACCGGAGACACCTCGTGCTGGCCTAAGGGCTAGCTTCCTCCATGGGCGCCACACACCTGGGATAGCTTGCCCTGCTCCTTCCCAAGCCAACACCTCCAGCAAGTAGCTTCAACAAGTCAGCAAGTAGCTTTAAGGAGTCACACACCTAAGAAACTCTCTTGGTGTGACATATGTCCTCATTTAACTTTCAACCAATCATAGGATGACATGTGTATTTTAACACATGTGGGGATAGGTTTCCCCAACCAATCCGTCCCACTCTCCATCCGGACCACGATCGCGTCCCGTTATTCGTCCGTACCGCGATCGCATCCCACACTCGATCCGTACCGCGATCGTGCACATCCAACGATCGTCCCGCGGTCAATAATTTTTATCCGTGGCTATCCTTACGTGCTGACCTTCCCATGACCATTTCTCACCTTGGTCACGTCCCTATCACTTCGCTTGATAGTCGGCCATACTCAGTTCCTCCGAGTCGTTACCCGATCATCGATATAAGCTTCCCACCCTTCGGCATAGCCATCAGGCGGTAAAACTCATATCTCAAGATCCGCTCGTCCAAATCAACTTCTGTCTCGACCAGATGGTTTGTTTTAGGGTCTTCTTGTTGTCCCCAAGTTTTCATCCCATTCGGACCACGTTTGGTCAGTCGGCTCTTCTTCCCACTCGATCGAGCTCTTGTCCGTCTTTACCCGGATCGACCGTACCGTCCCATAACGGTTTCTCCCGTTCTATCTTCAATTCTACTCTTTCATCTTCAAATGTTCTTCGACCGAAACACTCTATATGATCTCTGGTTCCTTTCCAATATGATCATCAGTCATAATCTCTCATCCCACTTCAGGGTTACTACAATGCCTCTCTCCGATCTCTAGCATAACATCTTCAAGCACTCCATAAGGCTCCATACTTGATAGATCCGCAAACTCCACTCTCACCTTAGGCTCCTTGAAATATTTGAATCCCAAATCTTTGGCTAATGCAAGAGACATGAGGTTCACATTAGCTCCACTATCACATAGGCAATCCGTGAGTTGGTACCCATTGATACCAGCCGGGATCACAAACTTGCCCGGATCCTCTTGTTTTAACAATGGCTTGTTCTCGAGCCTTCTTTTGTAAGCTCGCCTTGACTCCCAAGTGTATCTCTCCGGTTTGTGCCTCTCCTTAGGCTCTGCTTCACTTCCTTCTTCTTGAGATTGTACGGAGACAATGGCCGGTGGATCCTCCTTGGATGAAACAACGCTACAAAACTTTTGAGGGTTTACCTCGTGTTGCTTCTTAACCGCTTCGGCCGTTTGAGAGATTTGAACTTCCAACTTCTGGACATGGGTTGACAACGCCCCAAACTTATTGTTTAGATCACCAAACATGTGATCCATCTTCTCATGTAAGCTCTTGGTAGCTTGCCTTTGCTCCTCCATGTATTTCTTAACCGCCACATATACTTTTTCTTCTTGTTGAGCCGGTGCAACTCCTTGGGGGAAAGTGAGTGGCTGCTTCACTTGGTAGACTCCCTTAGGATAGAATTGTTGCTTAGGCTGGTACTGACCTCCTTGGTATGTGTTTTGGCCTCCTTGATAGGTGTTTTGGCTCGGATAGACTTGATCATTTGGGTTCTCCACATTGGTGCTCCGGTAAGAGAGGTTGGGATGGGGGCGGAATGGCTGGTTGTATCCTCTATTACCATAATTACCTCCTATGTAGTTGACTTCCTCTTGATTCTCTTCTGCTCCATCTCTCATAAATTCCATGAGAGGTTCTTCATTAGTAGCCAAAACATCATCAATGGCATGCACTCCTCGGTTGTTCTTTAGTAGTTGTGAGACCATGTTCTTCAACTCCAAGATTTGAGCTGATTCTGATGATGAGCTAGTGGTTCTCACTACTCTATTGTACTCAGGGCAGGCATTGGAATCACTTGCAGAAAGGTTTTCTATCAAAAGCTTAGCCTCCGGCACCGATTTGGTCATGAAGTTACCATTGCTCGCGGTGTCAAGTGAAAGCTTGTACATGTGATCAATCCCATTGTAGAAGATGTTCCAAAGGTTACCTTCTGAGAAGCCATGGTTAGGGTAATCTCTTGCATACTCCTTGAAGCGCTCCAAAGCTTCATAGAAAGACTCCATTGGTGCTTGCTTAAACCCGGATATCTTGCTCCTTATAGAGTTTGATCTTTGCTTGGTGTAGAATTGATTTAAGAAAGCTCCCTTGTATTCATTCCATGTTGTAATGGATTGAGGTGGTAGAGACTTTACCCACCTAAGTGCCTTGTCACTTAGAGAGAAGGTGAACAACTTGCACTTGAAGTAGTCCGGTGACACTCCATTGATCCGAGTAGTGCTACATATCTCCTCAAAGGTATCGACATGGTCAAGTGGATACCCAGTGGACAGACCATGGAATTGGTTTTGTTTTACCAAGGCAATGATTTGAGGCTTGATCTCAAAGTCGTTCCTCGGAGGCTGAGGTGGTCGGATTGGATTCCGATCCAAGAAGAATGCATCGGAGGAATCAAAATCTCCCATAGTCGGATGCCTTGGATGCTGAGCGAGTTGTGCTCTCCTTGGAGGCACAAGTGGTTGGGGTTGAGGCATCCCTTGGTGACCGCCATGGGGATTTTGATGATGCTGGTTTTGTTGTTGTCCGGGGTATTGTTGCTCCGGGTGTTGTTGTTGTTGTTGTTGTTGCGGCTGCGGCTGATCGGCTACACCGGGAGCGTTTTGATTAGGTTGGGGCACGGCTCCTGGTGCTGGCTGGTCAGCTCCAGCTCCTGGTGGAACATGAGGGACTTGTGGTTGTTGCTGCTGGTCAGCGGCTTGCTGTTAGCCACCTTGTGCCACGGTTTCCCCGCCTTGATTCATTCTTTCTCTTCTTTACCGCCTAAGTGTTCTTTCAAGTTGGTCAATGTCAAGATCTTCTTCTATGGTATTATCTGGATTGGACCTTCTTGTCATGCACCTAAGAGACACAAAGAAAGAGTATTGAGTAAAATTTGTATGGTTTTTTAGAGTGTTATGAAAAACAGAAAGTAAAATGCAAGAATAAAAAGAACTAGACTAAAAATCAATCAAGAAACTTGAAAGAAATGCAACTCTTCCCCGGCAACGGCGCCAAAAACTTGATGGGGCGATCAGGTTTTACCCAATCCTAACTAGATACCACAAGTGCACGGGTCGTAGTGTAGTAGGGTTATCGAACACAAGGAAGAGTGATCTCGTTTCAAGTCTATGTTGAGTGATGAGTAGCTAGAACGGAGAATATGATTTGTGGTGATCTTGATATCAAATGAAAACAAGTGAGCACGTGAATGAGGTTGTAAACAATATGAGAATGAATTTAGGCAAAGGATAATCAATGGAAACACTCAATGAAATGACAAGATTGCATGGGATAAATTCTAGACCGCCTTGAACTCACAACACTAAGGTATAGCCTTTCCACTTTCGTGGCTCCGGCCACTATTCTTAAACAACCTAATAGACTCAACTTTCGATGGTTATTACAAGTTATAAGCATGCATTAATCAGTGTTCAAGTTGTGATTGTTCACTAAGTTCCTTAGGTCGACTTTTGGAAGCCTAAGACACTTAGCTCATCAAATACTAGTTTCGGCAATACAACAAGCTTTTGGAGAGTGTATCAACCTAGAATCAAGTTGTTTAGGCGCGCTTTCCTAACAACAAGCATTAAGAACAAGCAAAGATGAAGAACCAAAAGAGTAAATCCCGTTTTAATTCAATCAAACAAGTCAAATCATGTCAAGAGTCCATCGATCTCCCTCGGCCTAACAAGGGGATCTACTCGGACATACTAAGATCAAGCAAGCAAGGCGAGATTGATATCATTATGCAAGTATGAAAAGAGATAAGGGATTGAAAGAGGCTTCTCTGATGAAGAACAAGTCGAATCCCTTGATAACTTCCGATCCAAAGTACAAAAGAGAAAAGGAAAAGATAGAAATGTAAACAATGAGATGCGAGTGCAATGAGTTAAGCGGCGCCTCCTTCTTCCTTCTGGACTGCGCACCACCTAGGGCTTCTCCTCTTTGACGGCTGCTCTCTCTCTTGCACACACACTCGCGGCTCTCTTTTAGGTCAAGGCTAAAAGCTTGTATTTATAGGGTATAAGTCGCTAGGTTTATGAAGTGTTGAAAAAGGAAACTTTCCGGTTAACCGGCCTTGATGATTTGCGACGTGATTGGACCGGGTTCAGGACAAGTAAACCACCAAAAGCAAGCTGGGCTTGTGTTAAGTCGAGACAAGGTCCATGCCGCGGAATCCCGGGCTGTTTGTGGCGCCAAGTCTCCATGGGCTTCGTTTGCTCGCCTGGCGGACACGTCTTGGGAGAAAAAGGGTTTCTCCCTGATGGTTGATCCAAATGGCTTGAATCCACTTCTCCGTGATGCATGACTCAAATATCTATCCAGCTCGGAAAGACCCCTTTCAGCGGCCATCTTTCGGATGCTCCGGTTCAGTCCGAATACGAGAATCGGACAAATGGAGTTATATTGATGCTCTTGACTTGGAAACTTGCATGGATCATGGTTTGAGGCTCTTTTGCTCCTTTTTGAATCCTTTTTGATGTTTTAACCTGTTAAGACTCCAAAACCAACAAATACAAGAAAACTACCTCTAAAGACATAAAACCTTATTGAAAATACTTGAAAACATAGATAAATACTAAGTAAAATCATGCAAAATATGGATATATCAGTTGGTACATTTTCTCGAATTTGGTAGAAGATGATTTATACGAAAGGTAGATGACACTTATTTTAGTAGAACATCTGGTAAAAATACGAATACTACGGATTGTAGAAAACTTGTTTTTAGTAGAACACTAATTCTGCGGGTGGTAGAATGAACTGTAATACGTAGGACACGAAAACTACGGTAGGTAGATGTTAGTGTTTAGCGTAGAACTTGAAATCCACTATTAGAAGAAGATATTGTATTCTGTAGAATATATTGGGAGCAAATTCTACCAAACGCTAGAGCCTATAGTATTTGGTAGGTATCGAATTCTCATTTTGGTAGAAGTATGAGCTAGCTGTATATTCCGAATTCTACAGTCGTTAGCCTTCCGAGTAACTAGTAGAAAACGTATTCCTACTTTGAGTTTAAAGATTGGTGGAACCAAACTTCAAATAATTTTCTGAACATGAAAACCAATTTTAAAAATGTTCAAATTTTTTAAACAGTCTTTAGATCATTCTTATGAATTTTAGAATTTTTGTTCACTTGTAAAAGAGTTTACTATAAGTTTTTAATTATATTAAAGGGTAATTTTGGCAAAAAAATGACCAAAGTAAAAAAAAGGAGTAAAAAGACAAAAATAACTTTTTTTTTGGTACATTCACAATTCTCCCATTGATTAATTAGAAAGTAAGTCAACAATTCAGATAGTTAACCGCAACATCAAAATTTTAATGATTCCTTGTACGCACCAATCCATCTCTGTCTGTTCGACAAATCTCTTGTGTATTTAATCGTTTAAATCGTATATATAGTTTTATTCTAGCGATGCGTTTGGTTTTTATTCTAGTTATATTGATGGCCAAACCACGTTTCCACTTCGCTGAAATTGAATCTACTCACTTTCTGAAATCAATCTCAGAAAAAAGATAATTAAAGACCAAATTTTAGTAAATTTGACAATTAACCAAAGTTTTGTACTAGTGTTTAGTAAAACATTAAATAGATGCTATTTAGAAACAATATACTGTAACACTCTAATTTTAAAATAATCATTTACCAACATAGCTCCTTTCTCCTAAGCTACTTACTCTCAGAAGACAATTTTTTCATCTCTGCAGATGTCACCTTTAAGGTCCTATCAACTCCAGCTTCCTTCGGCGACGCTGTAGATCACAAAACGGGACGGGCGTGATCTCGGAGAAGATTACAAGGACACGAAAGCTACGATCGCTCTGTGAAAAGACAGACAGGGCGTGATCTGTTAATACTCTTCAGGTTAAGTTGCAGTGCAAGATCAAGCTAGACTCTATACAATTCAGACTATTGAAAGTTTCATTAAAAAAAGAAGCTCTTCAGGTAAAGAAAGTAGCAGCTCTAATATCTTTACATTTTTAGGCTATCTGATCGAATGTCGAATCAAGTAGTAGTAGATTACCTTTCGTGTTACACAGAACAAGATCAGTTTGGATACATTATTTCTTGTATTTAGAAATGTTTCTGCGCACTCCCTTTTTACTTTGGCTTGGGTGCTTCTCTATACCAACAGCAACAGAGCTAGTGCATGCCGACACTGTTGAAGTGACTGGTATATTTGCTCTATTTTACCTAAATGCAGTGTTGTAGCAATGGCTTAGACTTTTGCTAAATTCATAAAGGCTGCTTGAAATTCAGAGCTTTAAGAATTTCATTCATCGCAATGATAACTTCCTTTTCGTAAAATCTTTAGTGAATGATCATATGGCTTAATCCTAGTGTTTGTTTTGCTCTTGATAATCTGATTCATATTTTTTTTCATGTGTAGCTCTTTTTAGCAATTTGTATAACTCAGTGCCTTGACTGCAACTTTTAGTTGTTGATCCGCTCAGATGGCCGTCCACTACTGGACAGCTCTATTGCTAGTGCTTTCATGTTTTTTCAGTACTTCAGATGCTAGTGCTGGCGATGCCGATCCAAATTACAGGTATATATTTTTTTCAGTTTTTTTAGGATTTGTGCCTAGCTTATCTTGTTTACTTTCTACTGTTGAAATCATTATTTATAATATTAATTGAGAATACATTTTAATGTCCGTTAATTGATCGGGTCTGGTACAAAAAAAAAACTAAATTGATAAGATAAAAACGTAATCTCAAATCAGAAATCGAATCTGTTAATTAATAGGTGGAATAACAAAATAAAACTAAACTGAAAAGTTGAAAAACATAACTCTGCGTTACTGTGCAGGCTGGATATACTATTTAAGTTAGTCTGGTTGTTCTTTGAGTCTCTAGCATCAACTTAGTTTTTGGTAGAGTAGACTAGTAGCTCTGATGTTAGCAGCATTATCATCACCATCTTCTTTATTACTCTTTGGTTCACAATTTAAAGCAGCCAAATCAACTATTTCATCTCGATTAGTTAATACAAAATCAGATAGTTAAGCCCGTGGGTCGACCCGCAAAGCCCGCCAAAACATGCAGAATATACTTAAACCTATAAAATGTACCTGCCACCTGTGGCGGGCCAACCCACACGACCATATAAAAAAAAAGCCCAATGAATTGATTTAGGTGGATGCGGGCTGCTGACGCGACTGACCTGATCATAAGTACACCGACATGATATAATATAAGATATTATTTTATTTAATCAGGCATACATTATAGTCGATAATTACTACACTATAACATTCATCTGATATAATTATCGTTATACAGAAATTAAATTTCTTTTTTTCCATACATAAGACTAGATTACTAGAGATATAATAATTATTTCTTTAACAAAAAGAAAATAAATAATAATTATCTAGATCACTGTTGCATGAAACAGCCAGCCCCCTCCCTAGCATTACTCGACTTTCCATACACGTTACTGCATTTAACTACGGGCTCATTTCCATCGACCGTAGTAATATCGATTTGATCTAGAACGACGTCTTTGCAATATGTGACTTTGCTGCAATCTATCTTTATAATCTCATCACGTCGTGCCGTTCCTTGAATATTTGCAAATGTCACGTTGCTAATTGCCACTGCTGATTCCTATTAAACATAAAATACATATATATACATATATATATATATATATATATATAGATCGACTTAATAATAGTTTCCAATTTTTCTATTTTACAGGAATAGAAGAAGATAATTTACCTCCACGTCGAGACGTCCGTTATCAATATAGTTTTGGTTGATTATAATTGGATTTTTTGTTTCTATGAGTTTGATGCCCTGAAAAACTATATTTCTTGCATATCCCTTTCCATTCTAAACAATCAAATTAAAGAAAATCAGCAAAACAAATTTTATCACTAGTATAATACTTCATAATTAGTTTTCATATAGACAAATAAAGTTGAAAAATCATGATTACCGGCCATGTCTTAATTCTAGCTCCATTATCCGTCCTATTGAATGTGCAATTAGTCACTAAGACGTTCTCAACCATTGATTCTTCTCCATCTCTTCCTAGACTTCCCACACTGTAATTTAATTATAAAGATCCAACGAACAAAATTGATTATAATATTTTCAGCAATTAATATCTATACAATGATGGCATCATTTAATCAAAAATATATACCTTATTCCATGTCCAGGACCACACATCATCCTTGTGATGTTGATATTTACACTTCCATTGTTTATAGCTACACAATCATCTCCTGAAAAGTTTTAAGAAATTGAATTTTCAAATAACCACTATGCATGCCGTTTTCAGACAGAAAATTTAATGATTGTAAAAAAAGAGATATCTAACTAAGTACCAGTTCCAATGATAGAGTCGAATATTCTGACATCAGTTGACATTGAGATATCAATTCCATCGGTGTTAGGACTATCATCAGGTGCAACAAGTTTTATCTTCGATATTTTAACGTGTTTGCATTGGTGGATTGAAATATGATTTTTTGGGCTATCGAATGAGGTTAGTCCAATTATCTTAAGAATATTGCATCCTTGAAAATGCAATTGCTACAAGACATATTGAAAACACTTTCGTCATGAGCTTTTCGTTAAGAATTTAGAGTCAACTTAGTGGGGGTAATTAAATAGAAAAAAAAATACTCACGGTAGGCCGTTTAGAAGCTGACAATCTTGGCTGGATATAATGAATATGAGAAAGAAAAAAATAATAATTAGATTCACATTATATAACTAAACAAATTTCATCTATTATATATTAAAATTTTCCACCTTCCAGAAAGACGAACCACTTCCATTGATTGTTCCCGTACCAATGACCGTTAAATTAGAGATGTCCCTAAAACGGACCCATGCACCTGACTTATAATCTGACCATTCTGATTTGTTGCTAGGGGCAACAATATTTCCTTTAAACTGCAAAATTGATCACATATACATTTCATATC
This sequence comes from Erythrophleum ivorense, assembly GCA_026724425.1. Taxonomy (NCBI): domain Eukaryota; kingdom Viridiplantae; phylum Streptophyta; class Magnoliopsida; order Fabales; family Fabaceae; genus Erythrophleum; species Erythrophleum ivorense. The sequence continues at coordinate 5,893,294 of JAIUCV010000066.1, read as the reverse complement.
CACACACAATTTTTTTTTTTTCCTTTTTCACCGTGGAAGTTTGTAAAATCGATCGAAAAAATGTATTGATCTTTCGATGTTACCTGAACTTGTACGGAAGGAGTATCACAAGGGCCTTGAAACACAAGAGGTTGTAGTAAAAATGTATTATTTGAAGGAATAAGGAGTGTTTTATTATTTCCACCACTACCACACATAGCTTTCCATGCTTCCACAAAAGCCTTTTGCCAAGAAAAATCCGATTTTTAATAGTTAGTATATAACTAACTAATTTTTTGTTACAAAATCATGATCTACTTGCAGGAATAAGTAACACTAATAAATAAATAAAGTTAAAAAATTCAGATAGTTTCGTAATGGAAAAACGAGATAATATTTTGCAATGTTGAACCTCTGAATCATCGGTAGTACCATCTCCCTTAGCACCATACTTAAGAACATTATAGATTTGCCCATTTACTAGACCGAGATGGAGTAAAGTCAACACAAACACAGCACGTAGAATGATTTCCTACAACATCCAAAACAATGTCAGAAGGAAATAAAACATATATATTAAGTTACAGAAACACTTTGTTTGATTTCATATGTACCATTGTGTGATGCTGATGACATATGATTGAATGTAAGGTAGTGTGTATATGTATGTGTTATCCATCACGTATTTATACACTCACAAATCATAATTGTAGTTTTAAACTTCACGTATTTTGTACCTAAAAGTTTATGAATATTTGTTGTGCATATTAGGGATCATGTCTATCTTATTATATTATATTTAGAAATAAATCATTATATGAAAAATAAAAATATCGAAATGAAAAAGAAAACAGTAAGGAATACAAGTTAAAAGGGAAATGAATATATTTGAATCAAGGAAAAATAAATAAAATACACCTTGGAAAATTCAAATGCAACAAAATTTGGATGCATGATGTGATCAAATTGCACTAATATATACGGGGGGATTGCAAAAAATAGACCACAAATTGATTTTTTCTATTCAACTAGACCATAATTTGAAACAATTGCAAAACTAACATTTTCTACAGTAACAATACTTCACACTCTCTTATGAACAAATAAAAAAACGCATGCCACGATTACGATTTTAACCTCCAGACGCTGTGGTAGACAAACATGGAGATCTACCACGGAGGTCTACCACGGAATTCTACCAAATCATTAAACCTTAAATTTAAATTAAAAATTAAATAAAAAATAATTTGACAACAAAACCTGTATGAATAATTAAAAGATAGACATTATCATCTACTAAAAATATGATTGCATACAAATGAATCATTTATAGATAAGTAAAGACATTTAGGTTAAAACCTATAAATGCGAAACAACCAAGCTTTTTTTTTTTTTTTTTTTTATTAAGTGCGGAAATTCTCAATAAAATAAACTCCATAAAAATTAATAATTCAAACAATCATATTCAATTCCAAAATACCATAAAATAACCTAGCAACCTAAACACCAGGTTTGCAAATAACAACATAAACCAAAACCGGTAAACAACAAAATCCTATCATCCTCTCTCTGGCCCGATTCCGCGATCACACTTTCTTTTACCTGCATCACATTAGGGAAAAAGAGATGCATAAGTATTTCATAAATACTTAGTGAGGCAATCACCCCGCCTACAGGCCAATTACGCAATTTAAAACACTTTTAAATAATATTAATAATTACCAAAATTATTAAATTCACTTCTTTTAATTCTTATACAGTTTTCCTCAATTAAATAATAATTTCTAACCCTTAAAATGATTTCCACAATTATTAAATAATTTCCACGATTATTATAATAATTTTCAACACATAAAATAATTTCCACAATTATTATAAACCACTTTAATTAATTAATTAACCACTAATTAATTAATTTCGGAATTAAACCACATAATTCCAATTAAACAGATTAAACCAGATTAAACCATTAATTAATTCAATTTAATCAATTCGCCAGAAAACCGGATTTAATCGGACCAGTGTCGATCGACACAGCTTGTGTCGCTCGACACCCGGCCCGATTGGTGTCGAACGACACCGGCTTGGTGTCGATCGACACCGATCCAGGAGATCGACGCCCAAATCGATTTCTAACACAAAAACACCAAAAACACGAAATTATCACAATCCAATCGATCAAATGCACTAATAACACATAAACCACCACAAACAACACATAAACTCATCAAATCAACAATTCACTTTCACAATTTCCACTATTTGCGAGCCTACGGTCATGCACTCACCTCGACAACCGATTGAACAAAGGGAAAAGAGGAAAAACGATGAACAGTGCGCGATGAACAGTAACTCCGGCGATAAACAGTGCACGATGAACAGTAACTCCGACGATGAACAGTAACACCGCGATGAACAGTGCGCGATGAACAGTAACTCCGGCGATGAACAGTGTTTTCGACTTCTCCCAAAAATCGCCTCTTTTCTCTCTGGAAACTCCAGCCTCGAAAATTGTGTCAAAAACAGACGGCTGCACTCCTTTAAACTCGTTTTTAGGGTTTCCTTCCCTTAACCGGACTAAACCGACAACTTAAATCAAACCGGTCGATTTCACAATAACCGGTGTCGATCGACACCCTTCCTTGGTGTCGGTCGACACCCATCGACCATACCAACTCAAACCACAAATCAAACGCGCAATCGACTTAAACCGGAATTGATTTCTCAAACCGGTGTCGATCGACACTTCCCTTAGGTGTCGATCGACACTAGTCATTCAAGAGCTTTTTACACATTTTCTTCGTGATGTTCGAACCTTAGACCGACTGCACAACAATCAAACAAGAACATGCACAGCCAATACTTGATTCACACCTCAAAGAGCATATGTAATCTACTCCCGAACCCCTAATGTCGTCCGATACCACTTCCAAAACAACTCTCTGGTTCACGGATGTTACAATTCTCCCCCCACTAAACTGGATTCGCCCTCGAATCCTAACACAGAACGTCTACTCAAGACGACAAAACCCGGCCCTCCACTGGCCAAACACAAGAGATCCACCACTGATCCCAGAGACTCACATCTAATCCTATGTTATAAGCACGTTTCCAGACATTCATTACTCTTTACTCAAAACGATACCGTGACACCACCGTCACAAATACCCAAACCATGACACCACCGTCACAAAATCTGTACCGTGACACCACCGTCACAAGTACCCAAACTGTGACACCACCGTCACAAAATCTGTATTGTGACACTACCGTCACAATACCCATATAAATACAAGAGACCCACTTGTCTCTCTCAAGGGATCCACCACCCCTTGATGCTCACTTCGTGACTCGTCAGCCACTAGTAAGCAGCACCCTTATACCAAGTATAAGTCTGCAAGCACATCCCCTGAGGTAGCTAATCCCAGGTAAGGCCACACGGAGATCTCAATCTCCCCACTTATACTGAGGTTGCTAGCCCCAGATAAGTCTGCAAAAACAAACCGCGGCACCTATCTGCAGATAAGTCCGCCATAACCCATACCGAGCACCCACCGTCTCAGATAGGTCTGCAGGAGAAAACAATCTCCTAAATGTAAAGAGTAATAAATCCGAAACGCCTATAACATAATTGACTAGAACTGACTCAAGACCCAAAACTGGTCACAACAACTCGTAACATCCGAACCCAAATTTATAAGGAAAACTCCATCTTATAAATCTCCAACAATGTATTCCGTACCACCACGAAAATACATAAACCACTGCAACAACATAGCCTAAGGCTAACCAACTGAAACCATAAAGATGAAGAGCTAATTCCTCGACCTACTAGTCGAACACTTTCAGAAATCCAACTTCATCTTTGCCTCAAGTTTTCACAACGACACTCTCTTGTTCCGCAGAACCTTGACTCTCCTCTCGAGAATCCTCACAAAACCGCCAGAACTCCCTAAACAGGCCTAAGATCCTCTAAAATATTAACCACTAACTTCCCTGAAGGATGGAAGCACTCTCTCTCCACCTCAAACACGAAACACCTTGTGAAACATCCTCATAAACACAGGTAACTCAAGCCGATACGCCAATGGTCCAACTCGCTCCACCACTGGAACGGGCCCATAAACCGCGCACTCAGCTTGTTCTTTGCTATGGGTCTGTTAGGACCCCTCAACATAGCCATCTCGAGGTATACTCTAACTCCAACCTGAAACTCGAGTTCCGCCTACGCCTAACAGCGTAACTCTTCTGCCTATCCTGAGCTTTCTTCTTGTTCAACCTCAAACACGGACCTTCTCCGTCATTTTCCTGAACAAAAGTAACTCCATAAATGTTGCGCTCCCCCACTTGGGTTCAGCATAAAGGCGTCCTACATGGCCTCCCATACAAAGCCTCACACGGAGCCATGCAAAAAAAACTCGCCTGATAACTATTGTTGTGGCAACTCTGCCTGACACAGATGACCAGTCCAATGGTCGCTCCAATCCCACACACACATCCTCAACAAAACTTCCAAGGTCTGGATAGTCCTCTCTGACCACCCCTTTGCACGCGGATGATACACTGTACCCATATGCACCTTAGTGCCCATCTCTGTCTGAAACGCCCTCCACACTCTGAGGTGAATCCCGGATCATGACCCGACACGATACTGACTGGCGTACCATGCAGCCTCACAATCTCTAACAAAATTTCCTAGCCAAACAGCAACTCCATCTGTCTTCTTAATGACCAGAAAATGTTGACTGGGTCAACCGACCCACAACCACCCAAAACATCACATGTCTGTGAGATAGATAATTCCATCTTGAATCCATCATGATCCTAGCCCACTTTCACTCTGAAATGGATAAACTCTGCAGAAGACCACTCGAAGAGCGATGTTCTGACTTGAGCAACGAACACGAGTTGCACCACGCAACCCAAAACAGCTACAACTCTCTTTAACTCGACCCAGTGATAACACCGCTTGAGATCGCGATACATCTTGGTCGCTCTTCCATGAATCGAGAACTTCCTTGCACGAGCCTCTCTCAAAACCTCCTGTCTCGACTCCTCAACCTCAGGTATACAAGCCCGACCACGCGCCATAAACGCCCTTTTGATGAGACCGAAAACTCGGAGCCAACTGCTCGCGATTGCATCAAAATAAACTACGCTCGCTCCGCTGAGCCATCCTGATTCTACTGAGTAGATCCGCCTGATCCACTGTCTCTAAACGCGAAGGCTCCTCCCAAGTAGCATAAAAACACAAAGTACTAAAACCCGCCTACCATGGCATCATCATCCTGTTCTTTAGCTGAAACAACTCTCCGTCAACTCAACGCGACTGCCACCTAATCAACCTCGTCGGAAGATAGACAGTATCCAGATCATAAATTACCGGAAGCCCGACACACAACCCAAACCAACTCCTGCAACAACTATGTACACTATGAAAGGCTTCCCCGGCTCGGGTAATGCCAATACTGGTGTACTGAACAACAACTCTTTAAGCTTCCCAAAGCTCTCTCACACTCTGACGACCATACAAACGGCACATCCATGCCCGTCAACCTCGTCATCGACTGCGACACACTCGCAAAACCCTTAACGGACTCCTGTAGTATTCTGCTACACCCTGAAACACAACTGTCACTTGCCAGAAACCGTATTTGCTCAACTTAGCATACAGTTCCTGCTCTTGTATTTTCTCCAGAAACAAACTCTAATGAGCCACGTGCTCCTCAGAACCCCTCGAGCTCCTGAACAACACGGATATCCTCGATATCCCCGGAACTCTTCGATAATCACCTCAACACTGGACTCCGAAACCGATCGTCACCAAAAGCCTCGCAACTTTCTATAACATCTGCTCACCCTGCATAGCCGAGACACAAAACTCCCGGAAGTCAGTCTCAACCCCTGCAACACCAACCTCCTTGCATCCCGCTCAGACAACACTCTGCCTCTAAAGCAATTTAGATGAACTCGGTAAAACTCCAACCAGTTCATCACCAAAATTACGTCATGTAGTCCCACCGAACTGATGACCAACACTGCTGGCATCGACTGCCCGCACTCCGAACATCAACTATTCTAACACAGCCGTATGTAGCCCGAAATCCTCCACTCGGTACCTTGACCAAACACGAACGCTCACCAGCGCTGCTCCGGACGCCACTACACTTGGCACGCTATGGAATGATGAATGATGAAGCATTTAAATGCTCCCGAGTCAAACAACCCTGAGACTCAACACCGCCCACTAACCATGACAAGTGTTTAGAACCCTAACACTCTATCACATATAAAATAAAAGAAACAGACGACCACCACAATTCTACACTAAGAATTTACGAAGTCTGAATCAAGAATTTTACCTGTGATCTGCCTCGGACAGACTAGTCTGACCAACTTCTGTCGAAGGAACCTCACTCGGCACCGCCCCACTATGACTTAACGGCTGCACCGCTGCGATCTGAGACTCTGGTTGGGCCACTATTGGCTGAAACTCCACTGCCGCCAATGGTTGTAACTTGGGACACTCCTGTCTGATATGCCCCTGCTCGCCACAACGAAAACACACCCTAACACTTGAATCTGTCTCCCTCCCGGGACAGCTCGCCACACGATGCTTCGTGCTCCCACAACCAAAACAACTGCCGCGAACCTTCCGGCTGCCTCCAGAAACCTCGTCCACTCTCCTCTTCTGACCTTGTGCAGGCTTACCGCCCTTGCTAGAACCAGAACCTCTACACCGCTGCGACTGATGTCGCTGCTGCTGCTGCGGATGACTCCTCTGAACAAACGGAGGAACCACACACGGAACCACCACCGGATCAACCTGCTCATGCTGATCCTCCTCAATCGAAACTGCAAGCCTCACTAGCTCTGCACACGAGAAACGCGAAGAAAACCTCTGCATCTGTCCCCTCATCTCTAAATAAGGCGGACACTCACCAACTACAGCCTCCTGCTGCCCAACAAATGCGGCACCATGCTGCCCAACAACTGCAGCACCATGATGCCCAAAAACTGCAGCATCCTGCTGCGCCCCGGCCACTGGAGGTGCACCCGAAGCCTGCTCTAGAACCGCTGGCGGAAAACGTGACAACAGCTGCGTCAGAAACCCCACAACCTGGTCACCATGACCCTGAGTTAGAGCCGCGCCCCCACCTAGGACCGCCCCAACTCCCGCGCCACTACTGACGTCGAAACCGGCCTCACTCGCCAAAGAAACTGACTGGGTCACTGACGCAGTCGCCACACTAGGCGCTGCGTCCATTTCGCTGCACTTCCAAGGAACAGGAAATGAGCCGGCTAGAAACCAACCACAAAAACTCCACACAATACAAAACACAAACACTACGCACCGCGGAATCACTGAAGGCCGAGAGGATGATACTAGACTACTAACTGACTAAACACAATAATCAATTAAGCACATAGTCCAGTTCACCCAATACTATCAGTCCTAAAACCGTATACGCTCTGATACCAAAATGAAACAACCAAGCTTTTTTTTTTTTTTTTTTTTTTATTAAGTGCGGAAATTCTCAATAAAATAAACTCCATAAAAATTAATAATTCAAACAATCATATTCAATTCCAAAATACCATAAAATAACCTAGCAACCTAAACACCAGTTTTGCAAATAACAACATAAACCAAAAACGGTAAACAACAAAATCCTATCATCCTCTCTCTGGCCCGATTCCGCGATCACACTTTCTTTTACCTGCATCACATTAGGGAAAAAGAGATGCATAAGTATTTCATAAATACTTAGTGAGGCAATCACCCCGCCTACAGGCCAATTACGCAATTTAAAACACTTTTAAATAATATTAATAATTACCAAAATTATTAAATTCACTTCTTTTAATTCTTATACAGTTTTCCTCAATTAAATAATAATTTCTAACCCTTAAAATGATTTCCACAATTATTAAATAATTTCCACGATTATTATAATAATTTTCAACACATAAAATAATTTCCACAATTATTATAAACCACTTTAATTAATTAATTAACCACTAATTAATTAATTTCGGAATTAAACCACTTAATTCCAATTAAACCGATTAAACCAGATTAAACCATTAATTAATTCAATTTAATCAATTCGCCAGAAAACCGGATTTAACCGGACCAGTGTCGATCGACACAGCTTGTGTCGCTCGACACCCGGTCCGATTGGTGTCGAGCGACACCGGCTTGGTGTCGATCGACACCGATCCAGGAGATCGACGCCCAAATCGATTTCTAACACAAAAACACCAAAAACACGAAATTATCACAATCCAATCGATCAAATGCACTAATAACACATAAACCACCACAAACAACACATAAACTCATCAAATCAACAATTCACTTTCACAATTTCCACTATTTGCGAGCCAACGGTCATGCACTCACCTCGACAACCGATTGAACAAAGGGAAAAGAGGAAAAACGATGAACAGTGCGCGATGAACAGTAACTCCGGCGATAAACAGTAACTCCGGCGATGAACAGTGCGCGATGAACAGTAACTCCGACGATGAACATTAACTCCGGCGATGAACAGTGTTTTTGACTTCTCCCAAAAATTGCCTCTTTTCTCTCTGGAAACTCCAGCCTCGAAAATTGTGTCAAAAACAGACGGCTGCACTCCTTTAAACTCGTTTTTTGGGTTTCCTTCCCTTAACCGGACTAAACCGACAACTTAAATCAAACCGGTCGATTTCACAATAACCGGTGTCGATCGACACCCTTCCTTGGTGTCGGTCGACACCCATCGACCATACCAACTCAAACCACAAATCAAACGCGCAATCGACTTAAACCGGAATTGATTTCTCAAACCGGTGTCGATCGACACTTCCCTTAGGTGTCGATCGACACTAGTCATTCAAGAGCTTTTTACACATTTTCTTCGCGATGTTCGAACCTTAGACCGACTGCACAACAATCAAACAAGAACATGCACAGCCAATCCTTGATTCACACCTCAAAGAGCATATGTAATCTACTCTCGAACCCCTAATGTCGTCCGATACCACTTCCAAAACAACTCTCTGGTTCACGGATGTTACAAAATGTGTGAGGTCTACCGGGTACGTCTACCATGTAGACCTACCATGTAGATCTACCAAATAATTAAATCTTAAATTTAAATTAAAAATAAAAAAATAATAATTTGACAAAAAAACTTGTATGAATAATTAAAAGATAGACATTATCATCTACCAAAAATATTATTGCGTACAAATGAATCATTTATAGATAAACAAAGACATTTAGGTTAAAACCTATAAATGTGTGAGATCTAACGGGTACGTCTACCATGTAGATCTACCAAATAATTAAATCTTAAATTTAAATTAAAAATTAAAAAAAAAATATTTTGAAATATTTTTTTCACAAATAACGAAATAATAGACATTTAACATCTACTAAAAATATGATCTCGGAAAAATGCATGAATCTATAAATATCATGAATATATAGTTCATAAGGATAAGAGTTTGAGTAGATTGTTTAGGGTTGAATGGTGTAAGTTGTAGGGTTTTGAAAATTTCTAGACCAATTGTTGTTTTTGGTTTGTTATACGATTCAATGTTCGTTTACCTGTTATCCAAACTGTAAAATGACAATAGGGCAAGCACATTGTTACAAAATTTTATCTAAATTATTCGATTTAGGGTTTAGGGTAAAGTAGATCTACCATGTAGATCTACCAAATAATTAATTCTTAAATTTAAATTAAAAATGAAATAAAAAATAATTTGACAACGAAACCTGTATGAATAATTAAAAGATAGACATTATCATCTACAAAAAATATGATTGCATACAAATGAATCATTTATAGATAAGCACAAACATTTAGGTTAAAACCTATAAATGTGTGAGGTCTACCGGGTACGTCTACCATGTAGATCTACCAAATAATTAAATCTTAAATTTAAATTAAAAATTAAAAAAAATAATAATTTGACAAAAAAACTTGGATGAATAATTAAAAGATAGACATTATCATCTACCAAAAATATTATTGCATACAAATGAATCATTTATAGATAAGCAAAGACATTTAGGTTAAAACCTATAAATGTGTGAGGTCTACCGGGTACGTCTACCATGTAGATCTACCATGTAGATCTACCAAATAATTAAATCTTAAATTTAAATTAAGAAAATTTTAAAAAATAATTTGAAATATTGTTTTCACAAATAACGAAATAATAGACATTTAACATCTACTAAAAATATGATCTCAGAAAAATGCATGAATCTATAAATATCATGAATATATAGTTCATAAGGATAAGAGTTTGAGTAGATTGTTTAGGGTTGAATGGTGTAAGTTGTAGGGTTTTGAAAATTTCTAGACCAATTGTTGTTTTTGGTTTGTTATATGATTCAATGTTCGTTTATTTGTTATCCAAACTGTAAAATGACAATAGGGCAAGCACATTGTTACAAAATTTTATCTAAATTATTCGATTCAGGGTTAAAGGTAAAGTAGATCTACCAAATAATTAATTCTTAAATTTAAATTAAAAATTAAATAAAAAATAATTTGACAACGAAACCTGTATGAATAATTAAAAGATAGACATTATCATCTACAAAAAATATGATTGCATACAAATGAATCATTTATAGATAAGCAAAGACATTTAGGTTAAAACCTATAAATGTGTGAGGTCTACCGGGTACGTCTACCATGTAGATCTACCAGGTAGATCTACCAAATAATTAACCTAGCGGGAATCCCAAAATTTCAAATAGACGGGTGGATTTGGGGGGGATTTGAAACGTTTCGCTAATTTCGTGGTAGACCTCAGTTATAAAATAACCGGAAAATAACCGGCTGAATGAATTTGTTGTAATGAACCGTAAATTGAACACCTGAACCGAGATTAATTGAAATAACCGGTATTCGTTGCTTGAAACCGAAATAACCAACCGTACATCTGAACCGTTGTATATAATGCGATTTTAACCTTGAACTGTAAATTTTTAGGGTTTGATAGAAGTTGAAGTCGGCGCTCTCGAGAGGCGATTTTCTTTGATTTCCGTGTCCGACGCCGTTTGCTCCGCCGCCGTTTGTTCCGCCGCCGTTTGCTCCGCCTCCGTTTGCTCCACCTCCGTTTGTTCACGGCGGTAATATCTCCGCCCTCTATCTAGTATCGTTAACATATATCATTTCAGTCGGGGCTAACGGTTTATTGTTCGCAATATGTACAAATTGGTGCCGTCTTCGGTCCGTCGTCATTGGTAGAGTCGGAGCGCTCCTGTCGATTCCCTTTCCCGGTAATAACTCAGTCACTCACTCTTCTTACCATTTCCACTTTGTATAACCACATATAATCTCACCGAACTCATGTGTCATTTTGTTTTTAGATCTCGTTTCAGACATAGTTCCCGCTGATAAGGGCCTAGGACCGTCGTTTTTTCGCAGCGATACAGGTATAATCTATAACTCATTCATGTCGTTTCTTCTTCGACATTTCGGCTGAAACATAGGTCAGTGTCGTTTGGGAAGAGCAAACCATATAATTGATACGTAGACATGCAGTAGACGTTTGCAGTGGACGTTTGCAGTAGACGTTTGCAGTAGACGTTTGCAGTAGACCTTTGCAGTAGACCTTTGCAGTAGACCTTTTACGTAGACCTTTACAGTAGACTTTTTACGTACACCTTTTACGTAGACCTTTTACGTAGACCGTTTCTGTAGACCGTTGTGAATGTACTGAGTTGGTCTTTCTCTGACTACTGTGTTATGTCTTGTGAATGTTACGTAGACCTTTCCAGTAGACCTTTTACGTAGACCTTTTACGTAAACCTTTTACGTAGACCTTTCCAGTAGACCTTTTACGTAGACCTTTTACGTAGACCTTTTACGTAGACCGTTGTGAATGTACTGAGTTGGTCTTTCTCTGACTACTGTGTTATGTCTTGTGAATGTTACGTAGACCTTTCCAGTAGACCTTTTACGTAGACCGTTCCAGTAGATCTTTTACGTAGACCTTTTACGTAGACCTTTTACGTAGACCTTTTACGTAGACCGTTTCAGTAAACCATTGTGAATGTACTGAGTTGGTCTTTCTCTGATTACTGTGTTATGTCTTGTGAATGTTACGTAGACCTTTCCAGTAGACCTTTTCAGTAGACCTCCTACGTAGACTTTTTCAGAATTAATTGTGAATATACTGAGTTGGTCTTTCTCTGACTACTGTGTTATGTCTTGCAGAATGAAGAAGCCAACCTTTCCAAGAAGGTTTTACACAAGAGGAGCTGAACCCGAACCCCAAAAAAGCATTGCCTACTACAGCAACGACAGAAAGCTGTTCACTGCCGTGAAGGGACTCTTGAGTGATGCCGAGTGGGAAATGCTCTGCGACTCGCGAGTTGGTGTCTTCTGCAAGTTTCACGACCTTAAATTCGAGTGGTCTTCGAAAGTGGTCCACACTATGCTCTCATACCAATTAGAGTGCAAGAGGAAGTATGAGATCTGGAGTGCGGTTGGGGCAAACCAACTTAGATTTTCCCTGCATGAATTTGAACATCTCACCGGTCTCAACTGCGACTATGTAGAGGATGAGGATCTTGATGACCCCAAGTGTGAGGTTACTCTACAGATGAGAGCATTCTGGGAGAGGCTCGGAGTAGACGTTGAGGCTGGTCCGAGTCAACATCAGCTCACACAAGCATGCAAATGGGCAACACACTGCCCGAGTGAGGACAAACTTAGGCTGGGTTACTTGGCCATCTATGCAGGCTTTATTGCGGCTCGGAGAACCACTTCCCACACTCCGATGAACCTGGCCAGATTAGTGATGGATGAAGAGAAGTTTGAGAGTTATCCGTGGGGGCGTGTAGCTTTCAAGAACCTGATGCAAGCCATCAAAGGAGCAGAGCTATGGAAGTCTGAATATGTGATGGATGGGTTTGTTGAGGTGCTACAAGTATGGGCCTATCGTTTCATGCCTGAATTCGGAGCCAATTTTGGTGCACCCATACCAAACGCTCCAGAGACTCCGCTCCTGGCCTACAAAGGTATATGGGGCTTAAGAAACATTGGACAAACCATACTGAAGCAGGTACATACTTCGTTTTCAGACTAATGTAGACCTCTTAGCATGAACTCTTACGTAGACCTCTTACGTAGACCTTTCCAGTAGACCTATTACGTAGACCGATTACGTAGACCTCTATAGTAGACCTCTATAGTAGACCTCTTACGTAGACCACTTTAATAACTTTACCTTATGTTTGTAGGTGAACTTTGAGCACTGCGTATTGGTGGAGAGAGATCTTGTTTACCCAAAGTGGGATGATGATGAAGATGACCCGAACGTTGAGAATATTATCAAGGCACTGTACGGTGAACTAGGTGGTAGATGGAAGTGGAAGCCGGACGACTGGAATCCTCATGGTGTACTGGTGGCCAAGAATGCTAAATCCGAGGAGTCTGCGAAGAGGAAAAGATTAGCAGACCATGGAGAGGAGATGCAGAAGAGGCAGTGTCCAGAGACCGTTTCCGTTGCTGACGAAGGCTTCAGTCGCTTTGAGGAGAAGATTAAGAAGCTGTTTGAAGAGTGCAGCGAGAAGTTGACTGCGGAGATGAAGTTGGGCTTCGAACAGACTGATGCCAGGTTGTGGACCCTAACTGAGAAGGTGGTCAGCATAGAAGAAACCATCCGGGTTATGAAAGAAGCATCAAGGCATGCGGAGCCCGAAGAGTATAAGGAGCCTAAGCCTAAGGAGCCTGAGAAGTCTGCGAAGGATGACGAGCCTTCCGGTGAAGAGGAGAATGATGCAGAGGAGAAAGTTGGCGATAACACTGCCACTCCTGTGAAGAAGGTTACCGAGACAGCTACCACTCCTAAGAAGAAAAAAGATCGGGTTAGTGCTGATCTTGTACCTGATAGAGTCCTTCGAGTCAGGCATAAGCCTAAGAAGTTGATAGTAGGATTTTACTACGAATTAACCTATTAACACTATCATGTCGATGCAGTGTAAGAAGGTGTCAAATCCAAATGGGCGAGATGCTATGTAATCAGGACGTGATCGAGTGAAGGTAAGTCAAGCCAAATGCAAGGGTGTGAATTCTAAACTATCAACCTAAACACAGAAATGGAAAATGCAAATACAAATGCAATGGTACTTCACGGTGTCCAGACGCGACGCTATCAAGTGAACAAAGGTAAAATGTAAAATGATAAACTATAAACCATAAGCTAGAATGAACAAATGCAACAAGATAAAAAGGACAGAAGCTTTAAGATTTAAAATCAAGATCAAAATCAAATTAAAGAAAGATCCTAAGAATGGGTGTTATGGATCAATGAAATTCCATGGTCAACACTATGGTGTTCAACAGAACTCAGACAGAGCTGTTCCCTTGGCTGCGAACTCGATAGCAAGCTAATCCACTCTCGTGGCAGAAGCTATCGAGTTGGTGTGTGTTCCTGACCCACTCTCATGGCGAAATCCACACCAACAAGCATTAGGAATCAGTTCGCAAATGCTAAAGTGCAATAAAAAACGCTAGTATCCTAGGTATGATATGCAAATTTCTTGTAAAAGCTGGTTCAGGCATTTCATCAAACACCTTATGGGTGCTGAAATGCCTAGCTTCGGATTCCAAATGATCAAGAAGGAATCAGCATTAAGAATACTAATCAAAAAGGGAAACTATGAAATCAAGGCTTAAACACTCTAGGTAACCATGGTTCTTCACTAATCTAACCCATCCTTAAGAATCTAAGAAAACTACTCAGAAACCGACTTCATCAAGTCAAACTCGGAAAGCTATAAAACTAGCATCAGAAGATAGACAGAAAGGAAGCAATCAAGTTCAAAGAAGGAAGCAAGCACAAATTGATTAAAACTTAGAAGGAATCAGGAATGCAAATCAAGAACACTACAGAGGCGATTTTGTGTTTTCTGAAAGTTAAAAGCAGGAATAAAAATTCGACCTTATGCAAAAGTGACATCACAGGCTTTTTATACTAAGTTGCAGAAAAAGGTAAAATAGGTCACGCGCGTGTGGACTTGACGTCCAACTCGACGTGTATGTCTGGACTTCGTCGAGTGCTTCTAAAGGTTGCACCTTTGGCTCCGACTCGACTACCAACTTGACGTGTATGTCTGGTTCACGTCGAGTTCGTGTAAAGGCGGCTCCTTTATTCTGGACTCGATGTGCAACTCGACGTGCATGTCTGGACCCCGTTGAGTGCGTATATGGACCCCGTCAAGTGCGCTTCCTTTTCTCCCAAGCAACAGGTTCTGGACTCCACTTCACCTCTCTGGTTCAGGCACTAATCCTCCACCTTCAAAACACCCTCCAATGCTCCAAATATACCTGAAAACAACTCCAAAAGCGACGAAACATGCAATGCTAATGCAAATGCTATGAAGTGTGGTAAGTGGATGCAAATGGAGATAAAACGTGACGAAGTGGTGTGATATGTATGCAAAAAATGATGAATAAAGGATGCTGAAACAAGGCTAAATATGTGTACATCAGAAGTACTTGTAGTTTATTTTGGTTTTGCTGATATTGTTTTTTATATGCCTGAACCTTGTTTGGTTCGTGTAAAACCTGAGAATATTTGTGCCATTTATACATCTCATTGCCCCAAATTTACATACCGTAATTACCAAATATTGATACATACTTGGTTCACATTTGCATAAACAACATATATCTCCATGCGGGAGTGACAACGGTAACGATTCGGAGCTCGTTTTTGTTAAGGCGCATATGCCATCAAAAGAAGAGCAAAGGGAGGACACGAAGAAGCCGCAACTAAAACAACAAGCAGCAATACTTGTTGCACATGCAAACGTAGATCGTCAGCGACAGCTTGCCGCATCTCAACGGTCTTCGTATTTGGGAAATAGCACAGTGAAGGATATCATTGGTAACAAGCAACGGTTTGGGTACGATCCGTTCACGCCAGTAGATAAGGATAGGCTCTCAGCACTTAAGAAGGAGTTTAAAGGCATTTTGTAAGTAGTTTCTTAAAATTCCTCTTAATAATTATATTTATCCTGATTGTTTGATTAATAACTGAGTGTTTTCTGTCTTCTATCCAGTGGCCCTAAGAAACCTCTTTGGGACACTGACCCTCAACTCCACTGGTGGTGGGAATTAGTCACCCAGACAGAATGGCTTGCGGATACGGTATACATGTTCTTTTACTCAGTAGACCTTTGCAGTAGACGTTTGCAGTAGACCTTTGCAGTAGACCTTTATTCTTATGCTTTTCATGCGCTTAGACATTTCCAGTAGACCTTTGCAGTAGACCTTTCCAGTAGACCGATTACGTAGACCTTTGCAGTAGACAGTTGCAGTAGACAGATGCAGTAGACAGATGCAGTAGACCTTTATTCTTATGCTTTTCATGCGCGTAGACCGTTTCAGTAGACCTTTCCTTTAGACCTATCCAGTACGTAGACCTATCCAGTAAACAGTTGCATTAGACCGTTGAAGTAGACCGTTGCAGTAGACCGTTGCAGTAGACCTTTCCAGTAGACCTTTATTCTTATGCTTTTCATGTCTTCAGCGTTCTAACTTGCATGTATATTTCAAAAATATTTTCAGCACATGGATGCAGTCTTGGACTTGTTTCGTCAGCGCATGAAATTGCACCCGGAATGGTTTAGGAGTGAGCGAATCTGCTTTGCTGATAGTGGTCCTAGTATGTTGTGGACGAAAGACAAGTATAAGAGGTTTAAGGATTCTGAGCCGGATCGACATGGATTAGGAAGATGGCTACCATGAGGTGCTTATGATTACTTTGAAGGGAAGAAACCAACATTATGCCAAACGCTGAAGAAATGGGAAGTAGATATTGATGAAATCTACATGCCATGGAACGTGAAGGAGAATCATTGGGTTGCCTTGATGATTTCGATACCCAGAAGGCATATTACTGTGTGGGACAGCTTACCTGGTTATCTCAGTGAGGCTGTGTTGTCTCAATCCCTCGAGCCAATTGCTGTGATAATGCCTTATCTTCTTCGGCTCATGGCTGACATCAATGATAGAGACAGGTACCCGTTGGAGCGTTTCACTCACGAGTATATGTCTGGAAAGGATGTGCCTGCGCAAGACAATTGCAGTGACTGTGGAGTCTTATGTCTAAAGTTCATCGAGTACCATAGCCTTGGGAGTCTTTTTCCGAAGACGCTATGTGGTAAGAACATGAAAGCTATAAGAGCAAAGCTTGCAGCGGACATATTCGTTGAGTTCAACTGTCGCGGACCACCAGAACGTGATTGGGATGATCTGGAGATATAGCTAGCTAGATATCTTTGTATATTAACTGGGTTTACTTTGGAAAAGTGCTATGGTACCATTTTTTCTCTGTACCTATAATTGACGCTCTATTTGTTTTTGGTGTAACCTATAACCTTGTTGATGAATCATAATGTAACTATTTTCGGAGTAGACCTCTAATGTAGATCTCGAATTAGTGCAAGTGTTCTGATACATGAAAAAGCTGCATAGGTTGCGACTCGTATTAACTTAGATAAAAAAACATGAAAAAGCTGGAGACCTCCTGCGTTGACAGATTACGTAGACCTCCTGCGTAGACTAATGCGTAGACCTCCTACGTAGACCTACCGCGTAGACCTACCGCGTAGACCTACAACGTAGACCTCCTGCGTAGACCTAAGTCGTAGACCTCATTTTCAGTCTACATCTTCGTTGTTCACCTAAATCAGTGCAAACGATTCAATTTTTAAAAACACATGTAATCATAAAACATTAACCATGAATACACAGTGAGTTGTAAGTAGCTTACACAATGAGGACGGGTATGCCCCGGTTGCCGGCACTTCGAACAACTATAAATTTTGTGCATCTTTCTTGGTTTGGTGCATCTCTTCTTAGACAATTCTAGCCATGTTAGAAACCTAGATTTCTTTTTCCGGCCAGGAGCTGGCTTAACATCTGGAGGGAGGCAAATGTCTTCTTCTGGCTCTACATCATGTGGGATGGGATGGGATGGGATGTGCATATGTCGCGTATAGCGCCTCTTTCGTGTAAGTCGTTGCAACGTTTTGCGACATGTGTATGTTTGCCTCAGTAGCCGCTGCAATCACATGTGAACAAGGGATTTTTTCAACTAGGAATACACCACATTCATATGAACGGTTTTCCAAATCAACAATATAAGGTCCTCCTCCACCTTTAACGTTGAACTTCCATCCATCTATGTGTTCCACATTGTATGATTTTGCATAGTGTGAATGGACAGACAGAAAATATTCAACTCCCTTACTGTATGGGGTGTGAAGACTCAAGGCGTCCTCTCGCCTTTTGTTAAACCACACCCCTAGCTTCTCTCGGATGTATTGCAGCAGACAAGGTATTGGAAATCCCTTGGCTCTCTTCAGTGCGGAATTGATAGATTCAGCAATGTTACTCGTCTTAATGTTTTACCGATCCCCTGGAAAATGTACTATAGACCACAACTTAGGATCCGCTTCCTCTAAGTATTGTGCAAGTTCCGGTTTAGCAGCTCCGATTGCGGCCATGCAACGGTTAAACTCCATGAGCGTATGGGCGTAGGCAGCTCCTTTCACCAAATACATGATGTCTGAGTCCGTGTCATCAACTTTCTTTCCTGCAAAAGCTTCATCCACATAGTCATCGTCCCCTACATCATCATCCTCTTCCTCAACTTCTTCATCTGAATTTGCATCCCAATTTATATCTGAAAGTTCCTCCTCTTCTTCATCCTCATCCTCATCGACATATCTATCCTCATCTCGCTCCTCAACTTTATCCTTGTTTCGAACAGAGATGCAAAGGCGCAACACATGCGTTTTGCCTAACTCTATCAAGCTATGAACCTGCCCATCGTTGGTGACGTACATAGGAGGAAAGTCCGAGGGCATTTGATGGAGCATCACATATGGCAATGGATAAGATATCTCCACCAGCTCTGCTTCCATATCCAACATATAGTCAGACTGTACCATTCTCACAAGCTCCTCATGGGTACAACCATCCCGCAAGTAGAACACTCTCCCTCCTTTTCCTTTATCCACCTCAAAATGCCATGACCTGTCTTCTACCATCAGCCATTTTCCATACACGGAAGCTAAACAAACAATTTTCTGCAACAAAAACAAACAAACAAAACAACATAAGTAGAGTAGACCTAAGTAGTAGACCTAACGTGTAGACCTCCACATCGGTCTACCAATAAATTAAGCTAGTTAACTAATTTAAAAGAAAACCGAATAGAGCCTTAATCACACCAAATGAACATTTGAAACTCATATATAAGCAAGTAAACAAGTAAAAAAAACCAACTTTTCAAGAAAAATTTCAAAATACTAGATATATTGACCCAAAAAACGATTTACAAAATAACACATAATAGTAGACCTACAACGTAGATCTACGTAGTAGACCTAATACGTAGACCTACAACGTAGATCTCTACTGAGGTCTATCCACGTGGAGGTTAGTTTTGCAATTGACCGAGAAAAATGTTTTTGACCGGAGGTCTACCGCGGAGGTCTACTCCACGTGGAGGTTAGTTTTGCAATTGATCGAGAAAAATGTTTGTTGCGGTAGACCTCGTTTTGCTTAGTAGACCTCTGAATTGGTCTACGGAGCACAACGAGGTCTACGTTGTAGATCTACCGCAAAAAGTAGACCTCAAAATGGTTAGTTTTCAGTTGACCCAAGTTTGACTTTCCTCTAGTAGACCTTCGCAGTAGACCTCAATTTTTTTGCGTTGACCAGTGATGTGAGAGTGGGATTGCTTCAAGTTTTACCCACTAGAACTACCTGCAAGTGCACAGCAACGAGGTAAGTATAGATGGGATCGAATCCACAAGGACCTATCGGTTGTACTACAAATTGTGTGGAGGTTGAATCAAGCTAAAACAAAATAGGGTTTTGTTTGGATTGTAACTAAAATGAAAGTGTCAAACGAGTAAAGGAAATGGAGATAAATATGTGAGGATACTAGGTATTGGGCAAACCTCAAGGCATCATGAATCATTAACAAGATAATCAAATGGAAGGGATGAAGTAAAACCGTTCATGAACTCATAACACAAAGATATAGTTATCTCACTTTCATGGATCAAACTACTACGTTAAATCAACCTAATAGACTCAACTTTCGATGGTTATTATAAGTTGAAAACATGCATTAAGTGTGTCCAAGTTATGATTGTTCACAATGACCCACAACTCAACTTTCGATGGGTGTGGTTCATTGCTCACCAAATACTAAGTCCGGCAATATAGCAAGCTTTTGGAGAGTATATTAACCCAAGATCCGATGCTAGTTGATCAGAAAAGCAAGCGGCATTATGCTCAAGTAGAGGTGATGAAACCAAACAAAATAATCCCATCCTAAAAGATTAAAGCTAACGACTTCATGAGCCCATCGGCCAACCCTTAACCTAGCAAGGAAACTACTCAATCATGGTGCAAACAACACAAACCATGAAGATTGAAAGCATGATAAGTATTAAAAGGGGTAAACAATCAAGGAAACTTCTCTAAGAATGAAGAACAAGACGATTTCTCCTCAATACTCTCTCGGATTCAATACAAGAACAAAGATAAAGAACAATCGCCAAGGTTGTTAGGTGCAAGCTTGTGTGCGTCTTCGATCTTCAGAGAAAAGCTTCTTCTCTCTGATTCTAGGACAGCTCTCTCTCTCTTCTCCTCTGACGGCGCACAAGCTCTCTCTCTTTCTGAGGCTAAAAACTCGTACTTATAGGGTAGAGGTCGCTAGGTTTGTTAAGTGTTGAAAAAGGAAACTTTCCGGTTAACCGGCATTGATGATTTGCGACGTGATTGGACCGGGTTCATGGCAAGTGAACCACCAAAAGAAATCTGGGCTTGTGTTAAGTCGAGAAAAGGTCCATGCCGCTGAATCCCGGTCCGTTTGTGGCACCAAGTCTCCATGGGCTTCGTTTACTCGCCTGGCGGACACGTCTTGGGAGAAAACGAGTATCTCCGTGATGGTTGATCCAAATGGCTTGAATCCACTTTCCCGTGATGCATGACTCAAATATCTATCCAGCAAGACCAAGATCATGATTTCTGGACGTCGGGAAAACCTCTTTCCGCGGCTATCTTTTGGACGCTCCGGTTCTGTCCAAATGCGAGAATCGGACAAATGGAGTATTATTGATGCTCTTGACTTGGAAACTTGCATGGATCACGGTTTGAGGCTCTTTTGCTACTTTTTGAATCCTTTTTGATAATTTAACCTGTTAAGACTTCGAAACCAACAAATACAAGAAAACTACCTCTAAAGGCGTAAAACCTTGTTGAAAACATAAATAAGTACTAAGCAAAATCATGCAAAATATGGATATATCAACTCCCCCAGACTTATCTTTTGCTTGTCCCCAAGCAAACTAAGCATGGAAAAGAGGTTTGAAAACATGAGAACTCTTAAATCTTTTTGGAAATCCATGTCGATATTTATCTTAGTGATCCACATAAAACAGCACGGCGTTTAGAATTAAGAACAGGAAAGTACATACCATGAGTTTTGCAATCATCCCAAAGCAATCCACTTCTCTTTATGCCATCCAAATTCTCCACTTTTGACTCCTTTAGTTTTCTAAAGGTGCGGTCTCAACTAGGGAGTATCGATCAAAGGGGTTTTAGACTCTTACCCATCCTCTTTTAAAACACATGTCTTGGCTCTCGTTTCACCTCTCTCTCTTCTCACTTCTTAAGTCGATTCATCCCTTTTTTAGGGTAGCATAGTATTTTTTTATTTGACTTCTTCTCCTCTTTGTGGAGGTTTTTGATGGATCTTCCATAGACGCGAGTATTGATGGTTGTAGCCACCTAATCCCCGGTTACTTGGATCAAAAGGTTTTCCATAGACGCGAGTATTGATGGTGGTTGCCACCTAATCCCCGGTTACTTGGACCTTGGTGCTTTTTCTTAAATTGAAGGGGAGAGAGAGGGGAAACCGAACTCACATATACTTTCACTATTTGGTGAGGATGAGGAGTCGCGCCCTTTGTATAACCAAGCCCCTAGCCGAGAAGGTTAAGTTCATTAAGGTGTGGAGTCAAAGATGTATCCTTCTTAAGCCCTTGGAGGTGTGGACATTTTTGGTAGATCGATCCACTCATGGTGCACATGTGATGAAGTAGACTGCCAAATACTGATCAATGGTCACTTAAACGCATGCACAACAATGGTTAGGTCCAAGATAAAGTCATAATTCTCGACAAAAGTTTTGACTCAATAAAAACGACTCGGTGAAATGAAAACAATACAAGATGAAATGTCAAAATGAACGAACGTATTAGTATGATCCCCCCAGACTTAACTTGCACCGTCACGGTGTAAGAAAAATCAGATTAAGAGAGGTGAAATACGTAATAAAGTGGAAAAGGAAATGGTTAGAATGATGTTACCAAGTGTAATGAATATCAGAGTCGGATAAGTGATTGGGGCTCTTCTGTAGGCATGATGGGTCGGTAAATGTTAAAGGGCAATGCCCGAATCCCCTTGGTTTTCATTTCGGTCGTGTACGGCTCATTCGGTCGACCCAGAATGAGTGCTATGAACCACATGACAAACCGTTAAGAATTTTATGAACGGGATTGAAATTTACCGTCCAATATGATGTTTTAGAGCCGCTTGTGAAGTTGCAGGTCGTTTGGTCGAGCAGTTTGAAAATCCGGTATCGGGTGGACCCTTCAGATGGCCGTAAGGTGATGTGATGGACCACAGTGCGAACTGTCAACATTTCGCCGACCTATCTTTAAACTCCACCGACCAATCATATATTTTAGGAGCCGTGGTGAAGTTTGAGGTCAAACAAACGAGCGGTTTGGGAGTTTCATCATTTGGTGGTCCATTCGGTCGACCGGATGATAGTGCAGTGGACTACAGCTCAAACGATGATGAATTCTCTAACCGAGCCTGAAATTCCATCGACCAACTTCATATTTCATGTTCACTGGTGAAGTTTGAGGTCAAATGGATGAGCGGTTTGAGACTTCCTTCACAACGTGGTCTAATCGGCTCCGGGAAGAGATTCTTGACCGTCCTTGAATTTGGCTCGTTCGTTCCCTGATTTTCTTTTGGAATGGTGATTTTGAAGCTCCAAGAATCCATTTCCAAGTGGTGGTGTCTCCATGCCGTGATATTGGTTTTTGTCGGCCTTTGGTTGCCCGCCATCGACCGGATGTGACATTTGTGCGTATCTCCTCTTCCGTTCACATTCCTCCGTCCTATCTTTTGGATTTGTCGACCAATATGGTATTGTCTGGCCGACTGTGAAGTTTGGTGGACTTTGGTCACACGGATTATGAGATTGGGCAAGTGTTCCTCCGTTCCACCCGTTTGGTCGAGAGAATCACGCCGGACTTAATATCGTGAAATCTACTCGACCGTTTGGTGATTTTCGTTGACCGAAGTGATTCTGCTTCCCTCCTTTAGTATTCCCAGGTCGTGCCCGCCCCTTGGGATATGTTCTTGTTTGGTCTCCTCTTGGGTCTTCATCCTAACAAAATGCATGCAATAATGATGTGAAAACTAAAAATGAAAGAGAAAAAGAAAAATACCGTGTGGGTTGCCTCCCACAAAGCACTTGTTTTAAAGTCATCCAGCTTGACTCTTGTCTGTGTTAGGCTTGAGGTGCATCGGCTAAGGGGATGAGCTCTTCTTCTCCTTTGTCCGCGTTTGCTAGGTACGGCTTTAGCCTCTGTCCGTTGACAGTGAAGTCCCCTCCACTAGGGTCCCAAAGAACCACTGCTCCATATGGTTTCACCTCTTTAATCTTGAACGGACCGGACCATCTTGAGCGGAGTTTACCGGGAAAGAGCTTAAGCCGTGAATTAAAGAGTAAAACCTGGTCATTTGGAGCAAAGGACTTTGGCACTATCTTCCGGTCATGAAACGCCTTTGTTCTCTCCTTGTAAATCTTTGTGTTCTCATATGCCAGATGCCTTACTAATGTAAACATCAAAGACTTCTACCTCCAAGATAAAGTTTTGGGGCATCTCATTCCTTTTGCTAATGTTTCCCATCCTTTGACAAGCATCACATTTGGAAATGAATACCTGGGCATCTTTGAACATAGTTGGCCACCAGAAACCGGCCTGTAAAACCTTTGAAACCGTCTTGAATGTGGCAAAATGGCCGGCATAAGCTGATCCATGACAACCATGAAGTATTCCCGGGATTTCTTCCTCCGGGACACATTTTCTGAACATCCCATCTTGGCATTTCTTGTAGAGGTAAGGCTCGTCCCAAAAGTAGAACCGTATGTCTTTTAAGAATTTCTTCTTCTTGTAGCCATAAAATTGCGGCGGTTCAATGTCGGCTGCAAGGTAATTGGCTATGTGGCTATACCAAGGTGTACCGAGGGCGATTCTCTTGTCCGATACGGGTGGTGGTGTGCTGGTGACCCTTGTTATTGGTATGGCGCTGACGGAATAGACTGTTTCTTCTGGCAATGAGTCGTTTATGGGGAGCTGCTCTTCTATCCTCATCCGGGAGAGGTGATCCGCCACACTATTCTCCGCACCTTTTCTGTCGATGATCTTTAAATCAAACTCTTGTAGTAAGAGAATCCACCTGATGAGACGTGGCTTTGCATCTTTCTTGGATAGGAGATATTTGAGGGCAGCATGGTCGGTGTGAACGATCACTTTGGATCCGACAAGGTAAGATCGAAACTTCCCAAACGCAAAGACAATTGCGAGCAGCTCCTTCTCAGTGGTGGCGTAGTTGTATTGTGCTTCATCCAGGGTTCGGCTTGCATAGTAAATGACATGAAGTTTCTTCTCCTTCCTCTGTCCTAGCACGGCACCAACAGCATAGTCACTTGCATCACACATTATCTCAAATGGGAGCTCCCAATCCGGTGATTGTACAACCGGTGCGCTTATCAGTGCCGCCTTGATCTTCTTGAAAGCCGTGAGGCAATCATTGTCGAACTCAAACGGGACTTCCTTGCATAAGAGTTGAGTCAATGGTCGTACGATCTTGGAGAAATCTTGAATGAACCTCCTATAGAAGCCGGCGTGTCCGAGGAAGCTCCTTACACCCTTGACATTCTTTGGTGGTTCTAAGCTTACCATGACTTCTATCTTTGCTTTGTCCACCTCAATCCCCTTCTCCGATATCCGGTGGCCAAGGACTATCCCATCTCTAACCATGAAATGACATTTCTCCCAACTGAGCACAAGATGTTTCTCCTCGCATCTCTTGAGAACCTTGCTAAGATTTGACAAACAAGCATCAAAGGATGAGCCGTAAACTGAAAAATCATCCATGAATACCTCCATTATGTCTTCTATGTAGTCGGTAAAGATGGACATCATGCATCTCTGGAATGTGGCCGGGGCATTGCATAATCCAAAGGGCATCCGCCGGTAAGCGAATGTGCCATACGGACATGTAACTGTTGTCTTCTCTTGATCATCCGGATGGACCGGGATTTGAAGGAAACCTGAATAACCATCTAGAAAGCAATAGTATGGGTGATTAGCGAGCCTTTCTAGCATTTGGTCGATGAATGGGAGAGGGAAATGATCCTTCCGGGTGGTGGTATTGAGCTTGCGGTAGTCGATGCACATTCGGTGGCCGGTGACTGTCCTTGTGGGTATTAGCTCCTCATTTTCGTTCTTCACCACCGTGACACCTCCCTTTTTAGGTACCACGTGCACCGGACTTACCCATGTACTGTTCGAGATCGGATATATGATTCCCGCTTCCATGAGTTTCATTATCTCTTTCTTCACAACATCTTTTAAGTTCGGATTCAGCCTCCTTTGGTGCTCTACCGAGGACATAGATTCATCCTCGAGATGTATCCTGTGCATACAAAGGTTTGGGGATATGTCCGTGATATCCTCAAGGGTATACCCAAGGGTTTACGGTGTTTCCTCAACTCACAAAGTAATAGAGCCGTTTCCACATTGGTTAGGTTTGAATTGATAATGACTGGATATGTGTTATTAGGTCCGAGAAAGGCGTACCTTAATCCAACTGGAAGTTCTTTTAGTACAACTTTAGGTGCTCTCGCCTCACTCCAAGGGTCATTTGATTCTTTGGCGGGGGTCTTGTGCTGACCCGGCCTCTCTTTTTCCTCTCCTGAACCGATATGGGCTATCAGCTTGCCATATGTAGCCGCGCCATCAAGAATTTTGGTCAGCCGGTGTGCTTCTTCGTTCAAACAGTAGTCATCTCCTTCACTCCCGGTTAATGCTATTCCCAACGGGTCATTCATTATGAGCTCTCGGTATATTCCTTCAGAAACTTCACTCATATTGTCTACCAAGAATGAATGGACATCGATTGTGGGTTTGCCGAGTGATTTGTCCACTTGGAACTTCATTACAAGATCGCCCAAGTGCAAGTCAATCTTCCCACCTTTGACATCAATTATAGCACCGGCAGTAGCTAGGAATGGTCGTCCAAGGATCAGGGGGTCCCTAGGCTCTTGATCAAGCTCTAAAACCACAAAATCGGCCGGTATGGAGCATTTACCGATCATGACTTGAACATCGGTTACAATTCCAACTGGTCTTCTAACCAATCGATCCACAAATACCAATTAGATCTTTGTTGGTATGAAATTAGTGATCCCAAGACGTCTGGCCACCGTGTAAGGCATCATATTCACACTAGAGCCCAAGTCACAAAGGCATCGCTTGAAAGTTGTACCTCCGATTTGACAAGATAACACAAAGCTGCCCGGATCGTCGAGCTTCTCCGGTGTTTGGTTTTGAAGCACATCACTGCATTCTTGAGTTATCAGCATCACACCTTCTTACAAGCTTAGGTTGCTTGTCAAGATACTCTGCATGTACTTTTTCAAAGACGGTATGATCATGCAAGCGTCAACAAACGGTAGCCTAACACTTAGCTGGCTCACAAGATCTTTTAGCTTTGCTTGCTCCTTCTCCTTCTTAGGCTTCTTCACAGCCCTAGGGAAGGGTGCTTTCGGCTTGTACACTCGAGATATCAACGGTGGGATGATTTCCTCTTCTAACTCGCCATCGGCCGCATTGTTGTTCTCCGGCTCATTCTCCTCTATCACGACCGTGTGTTGGGTCGGCACTTTCTCGGTTTCCTCCGGCATCAGTACCTCATCTAGTTGTGTCCCACTCCTAAGAGTGATGGCGGCGATATGCTCCTTTTTGGGGTTTACCTCGGGTTGGCCGGGAAGAACTCCCAATGGTTTCTTAATTGAGCCGGCTATTTGAGCTATTTGAAGATCAAGTCGCTTCACGTGGGATCCAAGAGAATCAAACTTACTATTCAGGTCATAGTATATGTGATGCATTTTCTCATGAATCCCCTTGTTGGCTTGCCTTTGTTCATGGATGAACTCATAGACCAAAGACTTGAGTTCGCCTCCTTGATCTTCTTTATATACCGCTTGCCGTCTTAGCTGGGGTGAAGATGTTCGAGTAACATCACCAGCTTGCTGACCATTCTGCACATGGGAGCGGTTTAGCTTGTTATCATGAGCGTAGTAGCAGTTTGGCGGCTTGAGAAACGGTCCGAGACTTCTATCTCCGAGCTCTTGTTTGCTAATGAAGTTCACATCTCTTTGATGATCGCCAAAGCTCCCATGACCTTTCTCCTCATCCGAGGCTTGATTATCATCTAGGACTTGACATAGCCTCGGTTGTCCCTCCAAAAGCTTAGAGATCATGGATTTGATCTCCTTGAATTCGGTTTGCTCCGGTCTTGTATTTATCACCTTAATGGTTTCCTCATAACTTGGTTGGTTCTTGCTATTACTGGCCGCCAGGTTGTCTATTAGTGTCTTTGCCTCCTCAATGGACTTGCTCATGAAGTCTCCATTGCTAGCTATGTCAAGGCATAGCTTGTACTCTCGCCGAATCCTGTCATAGAACGTGTTCCATAGATTGACATCCGAGAAGCCGTGTTGTGGGCAATCTCTTATGTATTCTTTGAAAAGCTCTAGGGCTTCATGGTATGGCTCTATAGGACCTTGCTGGAAGCCTGAGATTTTGCTTCTCATCAAGGTTGCCCTTTGTTTGGTGTAGAATTGCCCAAGAAAAGCCTTCTTGAACTCCATCCATGTGTTGATTGAGCGAGACGGCAAAGATTTTAGCCATCTAAGTGCTTTGCCCGCCAAAGTAAAAATAAAGAGCCGGCACCTCAGGTAGTCTACGGGAACTCCATTGGCGCTTGTAGTACTGCACAATTCCTCAAAAGAATCAACATGATCCAAAGGATCCTCCTCAAGAAGTCCATGGTATTGACTTTGCTTCACCAATGCGATAACCCGCGGCTTAATCTCATATCTTTGGCCATCTTGCGTCCGGATGGGGCTACGGCTTTGTAAAAGCTCTGGTCTCGAGTCACTGTCCCCTATGGTCTCCTGATTAGGCCCTAGCTGGTGGTCGTCTTGGTTCCCCCGATGCACTAACCCGCCATTGTTAAACTCCGGTTCATAGCCATTTATAGTCAAACGGTTTTGAACTCCACCTAAGGGTTGCCCATCAGCACGGTTTGCACCAAGAAAAACACCAACCCGTGGCTCTTGGTCATGTCCAACGTGATCCATGCCCCAACTTAAGGCTGCACCTACAAAAGTTTTAAAAACAAACCAAAAGGAAAAAGAATGAAATAGCAAAGCAAAAACAGAAAAAACGTTTTAGTCTAGATCCCTATCCAAACTTGTAAACAAGAAGATCCCCGACAACGGCGCCAAAAACTTGATGTGAGCGTGGGATTGCTTCAAGTTTTACCCACTAGAACTACCTGCAAGTGCACAGCAACGAGGTAAGTATAGATGGGATCGAATCCACAAGGACCTATCGGTTGTACTACAAATTGTGTGGAGGTTGAATCAAGCTAAAACAAAATAGGGTTTTGTTTGGATTGTAACTAAAATGAAAGTGTCAAACGAGTAAAGGAAATGGAGATCAATATGTGAGCATACTAGGTATTGGGCAAACCTCAAGGCATCATGAATCATTAACAAGATAATCAAATGGAAGGGATGAAATAAAACCGTTCATGAACTCATAACACAAAGATATAGTTATCCCACTTTCATGGATCAAACTACTATGTTAAATCAACCTAATAGACTCAACCTAAGTTGAAAACATGCATTAAGTGTGTCCAAGTTATGATTGTTCACAATGACCCACAACTCAACTTTCGATGGGTGTGGTTCATTGCTCACCAAATACTAAATCCGGCAATATAGCAAGCTTTTGGAGAGTATATTAACCCAAGGTCCGATGCTAGTTGATCAGAAAAGCAAGCGGCATTATGCTCAAGTAGAGGTGATGAAACCAAACAAAATAATTCCAACCTAAAAGATTGAAGCTAACGACTTCATGAGCCCATCGGCCAACCATTAACCTAGCAAGGAAACTACTCAATCATGGCGCAAACAACACAAAACATGGAGATTGAAAACATGATAAGTATTAAAAGGGGTAAAGAATCAAGGAAACTTCTCTAAGAATGAAGAACAAGACGATTTCTCCTCAATACTCTCTCGGATTCAATACAAGAACAAAGATAAAGAACAATCGCCAAGGTTGTTAGGTGCAAGCTTGTGTGCGTCTTCGATCTTCAGAGAAAAGCTTCTTCTCTCTGCTTCTAGGACAACTCTCTCTCTTCTCCTCTGACGGCGCACAAGCTCTCTCTCTTTCTGAGGCTAAAAACTCGTATTTATAGGGTAGAGGTCGCTAGGTTTGTTAAGTGTTGAAAAAGGAAACTTTCCGGTTAACCGGCATTGATGATTTGCGACGTGATTGGACCGGGTTCATGGAAAGTGAACCACCAAAAGAAATCTGGGCTTGTGTTAAGTCGAGACAAAGTCCATGCCGCTGAATCCCGGCCCGTTTGTGGCACCAAGTCTCCATGGGCTTCGTTTACTCGCCTGGCGGACACGTCTTGGGAGAAAAATAGTATCTCCGTGATGGTTGATCCAAATGGCTTGAATCCACTTCACCATGATGCATGACTCAAATATCTATCCAGCAAGACCAAGATCATGATTTTTGGACGTCGGTAAGACTTCTTTCCGCGGCTATCTTTCGGACGCTCCGGTTCTGTCCAAATACGAGAATCGGACAAATGGAGTATTATTGATGGTCTTGACTTGGAAACTTGCATCGATCATGGTTTGAGGCTCTTTTGCTTCTTTTTGAATCCTTTTTGATAATTTAACCTGTTAAGACTTCGAAACCAACAAATACAAGAAAACTACCTCTAAAGGCGTAAAACCTTGTTGAAAACACTTGAAAACATAAATAACTACTAAGCAAAATCATGCAAAATATGGATATATCAACCAGATATTTTAGTAGACCTCACCTGAGGTCTACCAGACCCCGTAGACCTCAACGGTAGACCTTTTTGAGGAAAGTCAAACTTTTGTCAACTGCGAAACCAACTTTTTTTTGTAGGTAGACCTAAGCCGTAGACCTCCAACAAACATTTTTCTCGATCAATTGCAAAACTAACCTCCACGTGGAGTAGACCTCCGCGGTAGACCTCCGGACAAAAACATTTTTCTCGATCAATTGCAAAACTAACCTCCACGTGGAGTAGACCTCAGTTGAGGTCTACGACTAGTTTTTTTTGTTTGCAAAGGAAATGTCGCGGTCTACCCTGCGTTGACCATTAGACCTCAACTGAGGTCTACTAAGTAATAATAGACCTCAATTGAGGTCTACAAAGTAATAGTAGACCTCAACTGAGGTCTACATTCGCGGACCAAAACTGAAATTCTTATAATTATGGAAGAAAACTTACATGGCCGTCGGAGAAAGGCTATTAGAGGGCTGATAACTTCGATTTAAGCCTTCAATAACGAGCTCCGGTCGTTGCTGTAAGCTAAACAATCGGAAATGCTAAGATCCAAGATTTGAGTTTGCTTATAGAGTTTTTGGGATGAAAATGGGGAGAAATGGAAGAATAAGAGTTTATGAGATGAGAGAATGAGCAATGGTAGCTCAAAAGTGAGTTTTCGGAGCATTAACAGTGGCCTTGACTCACACCGTCAGGGGGTGACGATCCAGGTGCGCAACGAGGACGTTGCGCTCAGTGAGTGGTGGTGAATTGTAACATCCCGGTTTGTGGAGAGGCTTAAGATAATTGATTTGGCTACCTATGTCAACAAAGTGCACTTACCTTTTCGGTCAAAGGCCCATAAGTAACTCCAGAGTTAAGCGTGCTTGGGCTGGAGTAGTGGAAGGATGGGTGACCTTCCGGGAAGTGGTCTGCGGAACCGTGTAAGTGAGGCCAAAACACGGGGAAAGGTCGGGTGTTGATTGCAGGGATAGTAAATAAGTCGGTAGAACCTCTCAAAAATAACGGACCGGCCGTCGGACAGGGGTGAGGCCCACGGGCCGAGAGAGGGCGTGGGTGACTCACCGGGATGGGCGGTCGGGGCGTTATAATTTGGTATCAGAGCCGAACCCAGACGTGAGTGTGGAGTCAAGTGGAGTGGCCTTGACTCACACCGTCAGGGGGTGACGATCCAGGTGCGCAACGAGGACGTTGCGCTCAGTGAGTGGTGGTGAATTGTAACATCCCGGTTTGTGGAGAGGCTTAAGATAATTGATTTGGCTACCTATGTCAACAAAGTGCACTTACCTTTTCGGTCAAAGGCCCATAAGTAACTCCAGAGTTAAGCGTGCTTGGGCTGGAGTAGTGGAAGGATGGGTGACCTTCCAGGAAGTGGTCTGCGGAACCGTGTAAGTGAGGCCAAAACACGGGGAAAGGTCGGGTGTTGATTGCAGGGATAGTAAATAAGTCAGTAGAACCTCACAAAAATAACGGACCGGCCGTCGGACAGGGTGAGGCCCACGGGCCGAGAGAGGGCGTGGGTGACTCACCGGGATGGGCGGTCGGGGCGTTATAAAAATGGTGGTTGGCAATATTGATGAAATGGCATTTTGGAAATTAAGTGTAGAAGATGAGGGGTATTTGGTCTTTAAGCAGCCCTAGTAGACCTCAGTTGAGGTCTACCACTCGAAATAGTAATGGCATTGTCGTAAATAATTGGACCAAAAAAATAAAAAATTGAAGAGGTTAGTTTTGCATTTGACTTCAATTTGTGGTCTAAAAGTGAAAACACCCCAATATATATATACTTAACAAAGGACCATTGATTCTATGTATAAATATAGCCATTAATTAAAACTAAAAATGTATAATATTTTATTAATAATCTCTTAGGGTTTGAACTAGGTAACTAGTTCAAAATAAAAACTGACACTATAAATATTTTATTAATTGGTTGATCAGTATAAAATTAACAGACTTAAAAAATAGTTTTATTTTATCTCACCTTGATTTTTTTTTTTTTTTTTGGTCAACAGCTTCTGTTTCTAGACCAGTTCGGAAATCCAGACTGGGGAAACAGAATTTACATAATACACATCAGTAGGTAGATCTCGAACACTCCGTGCTAGCTTGTCTGCCTTCGTGTTTTACGTCCTTGGTATTTGCACGATGGAGAAAGAGGTGAACCTCATCTTGCATCTGCAAACGTCTTCTAGTAGAAGGGAAAACGCTGGCCACTCCTCAGGTTTAGAAATCATCTTCACCACATCGGAACAGTCCGTTTCGAACACCATTGTTAACTTATTATGCCTTATCATACATTGCATTGCCCAAAGAAGAGCCTCCACTTCTGTTTGAAGTGGCGATGAACCCCGCCGCATATTGCACACGCCCATAAGTGTTTCGCCATTGTTTGTGTTAAAAGAATACCATCCTAGACCTGCTCGACATTCCGTCACTTTCCAAGCCCCATCCACTTGACATTTTCACCCGAATATGGTAGCTCCACTAGAACCTCTGCAATCGGGTCGTCCGCCTCTTGTCTTTCTTGGGCCCTTGTCCATGCCGAGGCCTCTGCTGCCGCGTGATGAATTATATTGTTGGGATCCCAGTCCTCATTAGAAAAAACCTTCTCATTTCGGGCTTTCCAAATATTATAAATCAGCCATGGATACATCCTCATTCTATCATCGTTTGGCAGATGCCAGAACAAATGAGCCATATTTGTAAACAAACCTTCTGTTGGAAATCGGTTGGGACTCGTAGGAATCGGAGATAATGCCCAAACTTGTAGTGCCGGTGGGCATTCGAATAACATATGATTAACTGTTTCCGCAGACATTCCACATCGCATGCATTGCGGGTCTATCTGAATGCCACGACTCCGTAGCCGTGCCCCAACTGATATACATCCCGTTAAAACTTGCCAAAGAAAATGTTGTAGTTTTTGAGTACATTGTACTTTCCACGTATGTGCCTGTAGGCGCCGTACATCTGGGCCAAAAGGAATAATGCCACCGTCGTCTAGAGTTTGTTGTACTATTGCATACCCCGACTTAACCGTATACCGACCCGTCTTCGTGAAGAACCATCCCATCTGATCTGGACGGCCAGCTTGTGAGGTCGGGATCCCCAAAATGAGAGGGACATCTGAGCTGTCAAACAGTTGATTTAATAATGGTAAATTCCACGTTTTTGTATTGGGATCCATTAATTCACTCACCCGAAGGTGGGGGTAGAAATTTATCCCTATTCCAATGGCTGGCCTCGGGCAAGAAGCTGGAATCCATGGATCATCCCACACGGAGATAGAAATCCCTGAACCAACTATTTTAATAAGTCCTTTGTGAACCAGAGGTCGAGCCGAAACTATACTCTGCCAACTGTAGGAAGGAGAGTAGGATCTAATAGGGTCCAAAGGAGAAGAATTCCGATAATATCGTCCTTTGAAAACCCGTGCAAATAAAGATGTTGGGTTATCCAGTAACCGCCAGAATTGTTTTGCCAGTAAAGCCGTATTAAAATCCTCAATAATGCGAAACCCGAGCCCTCCATCATTTTTGTGGCGGCATAATTTTTTCCAAGCCAGCCAATGCATGCCACGTGTTTGACCATTATTACTCCACCAAAAATTTGATACCGCACTAGAAAGTTTATTCGTAACCCCTTTAGGCAAACGGAAACATGACATTACATGCATAGGCATCGCCGAAACAACCGATTTTATAAGAATCTCTTTTCCCCCTTTTGACAACCACTTTGAAGTCCAACCATTGATTCGTTTTTGTTGTCTGTCTACCAGAAAACTAAAAATTTTTGTCTTAGCGCCTCCTATACTTTCCGGGATTCCAAGATAGTTTCCCATACCCCCAACATTACGTATTCCCAGAATTTGATGGACCTCAGCCCGTACCCCTGCATCTACCGTATGTCCGAATTGTACCGAAGATTTGGTAAAATTAATTTGTTGCCCAGATGTAATTTCATACTCTTTTAGGATTTGGAGTAGTACCCGACTTTCCTCACCATTAGCTTTGCAGAAAAATAAACTATCATCCGCAAAAAGAAGATGTGAAACCGCTGGACTTGCACAAGCTACCTTAATCCCTGTTATCTTCTTCATCTCTTCCGCCTTTTTCAGATTTGTTATTAAAATTTCCGTGCATAAAATAAAAAGATAAGGTGATAAAGGATCCCCCTGTCGTAGACCTCTATGGGGTTTAATTTTTCCTCTTGGGTGGCCATTAATTAACACTTTATATCTCACTGACGTTATAAAGCACATCATCCATGAGATCCAGCGTTCCGCAAACCCCATTTTCCGCATTAATTCCTCTATAAAAGGCCACTCGACCCGATCATAAGCCTTACTCATATCCGTCTTTACCGCCATAAACTTTCCTTTACAAGATTTATTCGTCCTGAGACCATGAAACAGCTCCTGAGCTATCAAAATATTATCAGAAATCAGTCGGCCCGGCACAAAAGCAGACTGAGTTTCCGAAATTAACCTTGGTAGTAGCCAGTTGATGTATGCCATGGCTATTTCAATTTTATCTTTCAACTTTGTTTAATAGAATTAAAAAAATAATATTCTGATAATTTTTTGTGTATCCTTTTATACTAGATGTTTTTCATTCATTTTTAAATTTGTCGATGATTTTACCAAAGCATACGCCATTTAGACACATTTTACAATGGAATAAGATCAATAAACTATATAAAACAAATTTGATAGTTATAAATATCAAATCTTTTGAATGTTGATAAGTTTTAATTTTGTTCAAACATAGTTTGTTATTTACACATTGAAACAACCAAGTTTTTTTTTTTTTTTTTTTTTTTAATCAAGTGCGGAAAAATTCAATTAAAAAAATCAGTAAAATAAGTATTAAATTAAACAACCAAATTCGAATTCCAAAATAATAAAATACTAGCAACCTAAACACCGGGTTTTCCATAATAAATCTAACAACCTAAAAACGGTTTGCTAGCCACATAAAAATAAACAACACCTACATCCTATCATCCTCTTCATCCCTCAGCCTCATTCCGCGGTCACACTTTCTTTTTACCTGCATCACATGGTTATAAGAGATGCGTAAGTATTTCATAAATACTTAGTGAGGCAATCACCCCGCCTACAGGCCAATTACGCAATTTTTCAAACATTTAAACATTAATAATAATTTCCACAATTATCAAAATAATTCTTTTAATTATTAAATAATTCCCATAATTAAATAATAATTTTTCACAATTAAAATAATTACCAAAATTATTTTTAAACCGTTTAATTAATTAACTCCACCATTAATTAATTAAATATGAATTAAACCACTTAAATCCAATTGAACCGAATTAACCAAATTAAACCACTTATTCCAATTGATTAAATCAATTCGCCACATAACCGAATTTAACCGGCCAGTGTCGACCGACACAAGCTTTGTGTCGTTCGACACTCGCTCGGTTGGTGTCGACCGACACACGATTTGTATCGTTCGACACCGATCCTGAAGATCGACAGTTCGATCAATTTCAAACACAAAAACACCCAAATCACATAATCGCAACACAAAAATCGATCTAAAACACAATTAACACATAAACAATCACGAAAATCATATAAACTCAACCATTCAAATATCCACTTTCACGAATCTCATTATTTGCGAGACTACGGTCATGTACTCACCATGACAAGGGTTGAAAGGGGGAAAAGAGAGATGATGAACTGTGCTTCGGTGAACAATATCGCGATGAACAGTACCGCGATGAACAGTACCACGATGCACAGTATCGCGATGAACAGTACCGATCCCAAAACTCCAGAAATCTCCCAATTCGCCTCTTTTCTTCTCTGAAACCTTTTTCACCTCGAAAACTGTGCTCAAAATACGGCTGCACCTCTTTTATCTCGAGAAATAGGGTTTCCACCCCTAAACCGGCCCAAACCGGCAACTTAAATCGAACCAGCTCGATTTCACCATAACTGGTGTCGACCCACTGAACCGAGCAAAAATCGAATTAAACCAAAAGCCTAAGTAAAGATATGCTGCAGACTATTGTGATCTGTAAAGATCTGCACTGTACCGCCATAAAGATAGGACCACCAAATCTTGGGTGCAAAGACCACTGCTCCCAACTCAAGATCATGTGTAGGGCGGTTGCGCTCACTTCCCTGCAACTGCCTCGAAGCATAGGCAATCACTCTGCCATCCTGTATCAATACACAACCCAGACCAACTCCTGAAGCATCTGTATACACCACATAAGGCTTCCCCGGATCGAATAATGCCAACACTGGTGTACTGGTCAACATCTCCTTGAGCTTCCCAAAGCTCTCCTCGCATTTCAGCGACCAAACAAATAGCACATCCTTTCCCATCAACCTCGTCATCAGCTGAGACATACCCGCAAAGCCCTTGACGAACCTCCTGTAGTAGCCTGCTAAACCCAGAAAACTCATGATCTCGGTAGCACTATTCGGTCTAGGCCAATTGATGGGGATCAGACTTTTCCCAATTTCTATCCCTGATTCTGCAAGTGCACAGATCGAGAGTAGCAACGGGTTATCGAACACATGGACCAGATTGTGCACTACAAGGTATGAGATCGAGATTTAGCTAGGCAAACAATATAGATTGGGTTGTTTTCACGATTAAAGCAAGTAAGAAAGCATGTAAACAAAGCAAGTAAAGTTGTAAATCAATAGATGGAAAGGCGCTAAGCAATAGGACAATCGCGGGATAAGTGATTCAAGCAAGCAAGTTCGATTTATTAGGGTTTTAAGAATGTGGTACCACCTAGAACTCAAGACACTAATTTAGATCTTTCCACTGTCGTTGCTCCGACCCCTATGTTGATCTATCTAATCGCTAAACTTTTGGAATGTCCTTAGATAATCAAGCAAGCATTAATTCGGTCAAGTCTCAATTGTTCGCAACCTCTAGTAAATCAAGTTTCGCAGTCTAAGAGAAGTTGCCCACCAAATACTAGTTCAGGTGAATGATTCATCTCTTTCGTGGCTCAAATCTACCTAGGATCATATGTTGATTGGCCAGATCGACACCAAGCAATGAACAGAAGCAAAGGTGAAGAGTATATGTAAAACCCTAATTCTATTGTTCGATTATCAAGCAAGCATGAACACTATCCTTTGATTTCCTATCACTTAACAAGGTAACTACTCAGACATAGAGAAGGAAGTCGAACTCATATTCATAAGAACAGAGATTCGAAATCCCCTCTTGAAGGAGACAAAGAAAGAAAGTAAAACTAGAAGAATTTGTATTAAAAATAATATGTTTTGTGTCTCTCTATGTGGCTCTCTCTTTTACAAGGCTAAAAAGATGTATTTATAATGCTTAAGAAGTTGAAGGGCGGCTTGACCTAGGTCTTGGTCGAAATATAAGAGGCGGCGCGAAATTGGGCTTCAAACACGCAAAACGGGCTTCGGAAACGAGTCGGGTCGATCGGGACGGTCGTCGGTCGAGCGGCACGATTGGACGAGTACCGGGCGCGGTCGAGCGGACACGGATGGTGTGAAGGAAGGTTGGGTCGGACGAGGGCCTTAAAGCTCCTGTCTGACCGGACGCGGTAGAGCGGACGCGGATGGCTGATGATGTCCGGTTTTCGGCTGTCTGGACTAGTTTTCAGTTAAAACGTGATATCTTCTATATTGCTCATCCAAATTGCATAATTCCAAATGCATTGGAACACTAACTCATCTGTATATCTTGATTCCAAGTATCGTTGAAATCCGTTGAGTTTAAGGATCCATGCCGTTGCTTACCGTTTAATGTACTGATGCAGTCCGATGAAGCTCTTTCGTATATATCCTCCCTATAATCGTCATATCTCTAATTCTACTCGGCCAAATTTCATGATTCCAATTGCGTTGGAAAGCTAACTCACGTAGGCATCGCGGCGAACTGGATTTGGTGAATTTCATTTAGTAGAATGTTTCTTAGCTCCTTCCAAAGTTGATGCTAGTGCATGAAGCTGCTTTGAGGACCTTTTCCTTTGTTTTGCTTCAAAATGCATCTTTTGACCTGAAATGACTCTTGGCACTATATATCCATAAAAACTACCTTTTAAAGTAAGAAACCACGGTAAAAACATGCATAAAGTATATAAAAACGATGTAAAAAGTGTATAAAATAGAGGTATATCAACTCCCCCAAACTTAGATCTTTGCTTGTCCCCAAGCAAATAGAATCCAAATCGGTGAAGAGGTTTAGAAAACATGAAAACTCACTAATCCTTTGGCACTTGTATCTTCCATTGTTCTGCTTTCATTTGGAGCAAACCCAACTTTGAATCTAGCCTTCTGTACTGACCTTAAGCTTAGCGAACCATACCGGACCCAACAAATCTCATCCAGCACTCCAAAATTTCCATTGTCAACTCCTTACAGTATTTAAAACGTGCGGTCTTTACCAAGGGAGTATTGATCACAGAGCATTGACTCTCTCCCATCCAAGTGTTCGCCAAGACAGCCCTTTTTAGCACATCCAGTTCCATTCCTCTCTATTTCTCTCTTTTCTTTTGAATGATCGATCTTTCCCTACTTTTCTAGGGTATCATTTTATTTTTTCTATCGATCCTTCTTCCCTTTGAATCTTTTCTTTTGTGGGAATATCATAGGATAGGCTTTTGCTTTTCCTTGTTTGAGTAGGTCTCCATAAGGCATGAAGGTGCAGACGTATGCATTCCTCTTGCTTACACGTTTTCCTTATGCTTAAAAGCTTTTGATTTTCATTTTGCAGATGAGAGAGAGGTGGACTGTATCTTTGGTGGACATGTCTCAACTAGACCGGAATGAGGAATCGGCTCATATGTATCTCAACCCCCTTGACAAGAAAAATTAAAAGTTCAATTAGCTGGTGGAGTTAACTTTAGATTGTCCGGCCGGGTACCTTAGAAATCTTGCCAAATCAGTAGGTCGATCCACCCTCAGTGGTTCCGTTGGGCATTGTTCGGTGTCAATATTCGCCTTTATGATCACAAGAGCTTTGGCATGATAAGGTAAGCTCCTAGGATAGATCATAGTTTCCTAACTTATTTTGACTCAATAAAACAGAAGTTTTGAAAAAGGTTGAAAAGAGAAATAAATATAAGATAAAGACAAGACATGAACAAACGCGTTAGTACCGACAATCCCCCCAGACTTAACTTGCACCGTCCCGGTGAAAGTAAATCCGATTAATGGAGGTAAAAGAAAGAGGTAGTAAGGCGTTTTGTGAATGAAAGGAAAGATGTAACCTGATTAGGTATTAGAAACCGAAGAATGGTGGGATGGATGTGGGATGATATGCAAGTGAGGTTGGATGATGGTGGGGTGGGGTGGTATGCAAGTGAGGTGGGATGGTATGCAAGTGGGGTGGGATGGTATGCAAGTGAGGTGGGATGGTATGCAGGTGAGGTGGAATGATGTGGGATGGATGTGGGATGATATGCAGGTGAGGTTGGATGATGGTGGGGTGGGCGGGTCGTCTCGAGTGGACACGGTCGATCGGGGAAGTACACCGGTCGATCGTCAGGGTCGGCCCGGCCATGGCAAGTGCTACATTCTTCTTCCTTGAGGTTTCTTTCTCTTTCTTTTAGATTTTTCATGTTGGATTCTCAAATCTCTGTATCCAAAACTTCAAAACAAAACTATTAAATGAAAACAATAGATTAAAAAGGGATAGAAAAGACCTTATGGGATGCCTCCCATACAGCGCTTGTTTATGGTCTTTAGCTTGACTGTTTTGCTCTTTTAAAAAGAAGTGGAAGGACACGTCCTGAGACAAAGTCTTTTTAAACTTGTCCCATCATGTCCTTGGGAATGATCAGGTGGTTCTCTTGGGCGTCCATGAGAAGATATGAACCGTGAATGCTTGGTGGATGTGAAAAGGGGTATGGCATCATAGAAGACAGATTTGTTGACATTGGCAAGGGATATGCGGCGGTTTGGCCAGTCCATGATGGCTCCAGCAGTGGCCAAGAATGATCTTCCAAGTATGATGGGCATGTCACTTCCTCATTTGATGTTCATTATATGAAAATCCACCAGTATCTTTGTGTCTCCAATTTTGAGTAATACATCATAAACAACACCTCTAGGTTGTGCAATGGTGAGGTCAGCAAGTCCAATGCTGATTTAGGAGGGTTGTATGCGTGTGATCTCAAGAAGTTTTGCAGTGGAGGTTGGCATAAGGTTGATGCATGAACCGGAATCACAGATAGTTCCATCGAAGTACTGTCCGCTAATGGTACAAGGTATAGAAAATTGTCATGGGTCTTCGATCTTGTAGAGGGTTCTGAATGACGGTTGCTTCTTGGCTTTCTCGTAGAGCTCCTTGATCTCTTCTGGGGATTCTTTGCAGTTGTGGAAGAAGTTGGTAAGAGGGTGGTTCCTTCAAGCATCATGGAAAGACATGCTTGCCGGTAGTGTTTGGACAAAGCGGTTGAATTCAGCTAGCTTCTCTCTGGAGATGGGGTTGCTGTACCATGTGGGAGGAGGTGTAAGGGCGGGGATGGGGGTAGGGTTGCTGCATAAGATGACATAGAGAGGCAGGCACGCCGAAAGAGTTGCTTTATCTCATCCTTGGTTTCGTTGCTACTAAAGAAAAACTCAACCAAATGATGGTTGTTCCAAGCTCTTCAAAAGGGACATAGAATGGTATAGATTTCACCTTCTTGTTAAACTCCGTGAGCTTCTTTGGGCTTATCTTTGTAGGGTCTATGGGATCATATTGGAATGAATCTTCAGGTTCGTCCGGGATGGTTCTCTTTCTTTGAATACCGGTGATTCTAGGTTGGGCGAGTGCGTCGGCTGGAGGTGGAGAAAATCGTGGGTCAAGCTGTTGTGGACTAGTTTCACTCCCTCTAGAGCTTGCATTACTGTTCAGACTTTGTTTCTCTTCTTCCTCATTTTCATAGTCTTCCTCATACTCTTGGTCTTCTTCTTCTTTTCTTGCAAGATGTGATGAGTGTTCTTTAGCGATTGCTATGATGACATTGCAAGGGAAAAGAGGAGGTTTGGGTGTGGGGCTTCGTTCTCTCTGGTTCTTAGAGAATAGGGATTCTTCAGCAGCAGACATCCGGTTATAAAGTATTCCAAGGTGCTTGCAGTTGTCATCATTTAAGTTATTAGCACCAATGCTCTTGCCAATTAGCTCATGGTATTTTGCAGCGACATCTAGCTTGATAAGGTTGAGGGATCGATAACGGTCTTCTTTGAGTTGCTTGATATCTTTGTCAAGCTTAATAACTTGGTTAAAAAGGACATCCATCTTTTCTCCAAGGGTGAGTTGAACATATTCGATCTTCTTCTCCATCTCTCTTGTACTAGTGACTTGATAGTCAAGGTACTCTTGTAGCATCTCTTCAAGTTTGGTTAGGCGTGGGCTGTGGGGAAGTCCTTCTGTAGCTTGGGGTAGCTGCTCAATGTGCGATGGAGGTTGGTGGTGTCTATAGGGTGAGTGGTTGGGTTTGAGTAGTGGTGCATAGGGTGGTTCACGAGCAAACTTGTTGAGGAAAGCTTCCTTGTATCTTCTCCATGTCTTAAAGTCATGTTGGGCAGAAAATCTAACCCACACTTGAGCTCAGCCAGCTAGGGATGTTTGGAACAAGCTGATCTTCTTTGGGTTTTCTCCCAAACCATAGTAATCACAAAGATTTTCGAAATTTTCAACATGTTCTTGAGCACACTCCGATATGAAGTCATGGAAAGGATCTCTCACTACATACTTGATTAGGTCGCCATTGATGGACTCCGATGGTAGAGGGGTATCATCTTCAGGGTAGGAGCTTTGGTCATAATTGGATTTGAAAGGTGGTTTTCTGCTGAACCTCTTCAAGAAAGCTTCTCTGCAGTCCAACCAAGAGTTGATTTGAAAAGGAGGAGAGTATTGCGCCCACTCAAGAGCTCTCCCAGATAAAGACATGTTAAATAGCATTAGTTTCTTCTCAAAGTTAAAGACTCCATAAGAATCACAAAGGCCTTCAAAGTAGTCCATGTGTTCTAGTGCATGCTCATTGTAGAGATCATGGAATTTGTCTCTTTTCACAAACTCAATCAGATCCGGGTCGATTTCTTCTTCTGGTGAGGTTAGAAGGTGTTCTTCTCTTTCATAATAGTCTTGGCTAGACGTCTCCAGGTCGGCCACATTAAGGTAGGGGAGAAGGTTCTTCTTGGTTTTCAAGGGAGCTAGTCCGGGAGGACTATTGCGAGAATCCCATGAAGGTGAAATAACTTGAGGATTCGACATCCTCTTCTCTATTGGACTGTCTCTAGGAGGAGATATGTGGCGTATTGGAATTTACCTTATTGGACTAGGACTTCTCAAATCCTCTTCCATCTTGGAGAAAAACCTAAAACCTGAAAAATCAATAACAGAAAAGGAAAAACAAGATTAAATAACTAAAAACAGAAAAACCTAGACTATATCTCTTTCAAGAACTCGTAGGCACGAATTGGTCCCCGGCAACGGCGCCAAAAAGCTTGATGGGGATCAGACTTTTCCCAATTTCTATCCCTGATTCTGCAAGTTCACAGATCGAGAGTACCAACGGGTTATCGAACACAAGGATCAGATTGTGCACTACAAGGTATGAGATCGAGATTTAACTAGGCAAGCAATATAGATTGGGTTGTTGTCACGATTAAAGCGAGTAAGAAAGCATGTAAACAAAGCAACTAAAGTTGTAAATCAATATAGATGGTAAGGCGCAAAGCAATAGGACAATCGCGGGATAAGTGATTTAAGCAAGCAAGCAAGTTCGATTTATTAGGGTTTTCAGAATGTGGTACCACCTAGAACTCAAGACATTAATTTAGATCTTTCCACTGTCGTGGCTCCGACCTCTATGTTGATCTATCTAATCGCTAAACTTTTGGAATGTCTTTAGATAATCAAGCAAGCATTAATTCGGTCAAGTCTCAATTGTTCACAACCTCTAGTAAATCAAGTTTCGCAGTCTAAGAGAAGTTGCCCACCAAATTCTAGTTCAGGCGAATGATTCATCACTTTCGTGGCTAAAATCTACCTAGGATCTTATGTTGATTGGCCAGATCAACACCAAGCAATGAACACAAGCAAAGGTGAAGAGTATATGTAAAACCCTAATTCTATGGTTCGATTATCAAGCAAGCATGAACACTATCATTTGATTTCCTATCACTTAACAAGGTAACTACTCAGACATAGAGAAGGAAGTCGAACTCATATTCATAAGAACAGAGATTTGAAATCCCCTCTTGAAGAAGACAAAGAAAGAAAGTAAAACTAGAAGAACTTGTATTGAAAATAATATGTTTTGTGTCTCTCTATGTGGCTCTCTCTTTTACAAGGCTAAAAATATGTATTTATAATGCTTCAGAAGTTGAAGGGCGGCTTGACCTAGGTCTTGGTCGAAATATAAGAGATGGCGCAAAATTGGGCTTGAAAACGCGCAAAACAGGCTTCGGAAACGAGTCAGGTCGAGCAGGACGGTTGAGCGGTCGAGCGGGATAGTCGGAGTGGTCGAGCGGCACGATCGGACGAGTATCGGGTGATGAGGAAAAGTCGAGTCGGACGAGGTCCTTAAAGCTTTTGTCCGACCGGGCGCGGTCGAGCGGACGCGGATGGCTGATGTTGTCCGGTTTTCGGCAGTCTGGACCAGACTTCAGTTAAAACGTGATATCTTCTATATTGTTCATCCAAATTGCATAATTCCAAATGCATTGGAACACTTACTCATCTGGCTATCTTGATGCCAAGCTTCAGAAGCGAGTCGGGTCGATCGGGACGGTCGTCGCTCGAGCGGGGCGGTCGAGCGGGGCGGTCGAGCGGTCGAGCGGGTCGGTCGAGCTGTCGGTCGAGTGGTGAAAACAAATTGGGTCGGACGAGGGCCTTAAAGCTCCTGTCCGACAGGGCTTGGTCGACCGGGACGCGGGATAGTGATGTGTCCGGTTCTGGCTCGTCTGGACCAATCTTCAGTTAAAACGTGATATCTTCTAATCTGCTCGTCCAAATTCCATAATTCCAACTGCATTGGAACACTAACTCATCTGGCTATATTAATGCCAAGTTTCATTGAAATCATATGAGTTTAAGTGTCCATGCCGTTGCTTCGCGTTTGATGTACCGATGTAGTCCGATGAAGCTCTTTCGTATATATCTTCACTATAATCGTCATATCTCCAATTCTACTCGGCCAAATTGCATGATTCCAATTGCGTTGGAAAGCTAACTCACGTAGGCATCGCGGCAAACTGGCGTTGGTGAATTTCATTGAGTAGAATGTTTTT
Organism: Erythrophleum ivorense; assembly: GCA_026724425.1. Classification (NCBI taxonomy): domain Eukaryota; kingdom Viridiplantae; phylum Streptophyta; class Magnoliopsida; order Fabales; family Fabaceae; genus Erythrophleum; species Erythrophleum ivorense. The sequence continues at coordinate 5,848,717 of JAIUCV010000066.1, read as the reverse complement.
AGCTCCTTCCAAAGTTGATGCTAGTGCATGAAGCTGCTTTGAGGACTTTTTCCTTTGTTTTGCTCCAAAATGCATCTTTTGACCTGAAAAGACTCTTGGCACTATATATCTATAAAAACTACCTTTTAAAGTAAGAAACCACGGTAAAACCATGCATAAAGTATATAAAAACGATGTAAAAAGTGTATAAAATAGAGGTATATCACCAATCCCTGACAGCTTCAATCTTAGACGGATCCACATAAACTCCCTCTGCCAAAAGCTGCACTTGCTCAACTTAGCAAACAGCTTCTGCTCCCGAAGCTTCTCCAGCACTAGCCTCAAATGCGTCGCATGCTCCTCTGGACTCCTCGAATACACCAGAATGTCATCAATGAAGATGATAACGAACACGTCCAAAAACTCCCTGAACACGTCGTTCATCAACCTCATGAATGCTGCTGGCGCATTAGTCAAACCGAATGGCATGACCACAAACTCGAAATGCCCATATCTCGTCTTGAACGCCGTCTTGCAGACATCTACCTCATCTATCGGTATCTGATGATAACCCGATGCCAAGTCAATCTTGGAGAACCAAGTAGCACCCCTCAACTGATCCAACAACTCATCAATCCTCGGGAGAGGGTACCTGTTCTTCACAGTGACTCGGTTAAGTCCCCGGTAATCAATGCACAACCGAAAACTGTCATCCTTCTTCTTCACAAACAACACTGGTGCTCCCGACGGTGAAACACTTGGTCGAATGAACCCTTTGCTCCAAAGATCCTCTAACTGTTTCTTCAGCTCTGCCAACTCTGCTGGCGCCATCCTGTAGGGTGTCTTCGATATTGGAGCTGTCCCGGGCTCTAACTCAATCGTGAAAGGGTCTGACCGAGATGGTGGCAATCCCTTCAGCGACCGAAACACATCCTCAAACTCCCGGACAATCTGATTATCCCCCAAAGCCACCTCACCACTGGGCCCCGTCATAGTGATCGTCGCCAAATAAGCGCAGCTTGATGGCGTCTTCAGAAACGCCATTCACCTTGGTGAGGTTGCACATACGGTCGAACTCATCCAGATGATCGATCGGATCCTCACAAGGCAAACCGTGGAACATCTTGTTCTGGACAAGGTTGATCATACCGAGCTTGACCTCAAAATTGTTGTTTTGGACAGGTGGTGGGATGATACCCTGCCTCTGCGTATGCGTGTTCGGAGCATCACCAGCTCCGATTGGTCTGACCGGCTTCGCTGGAGGGTTCTCCATGGTCTCGGCCTGTTGCCTCAGTTCTCTCAGAATCCTCTGAATTATGTCGATGTTGTCCAAATAGTATATCAAGTTACCACTGCCTCTTGATCTGGTTTGCATACACCTGAAAAGGCAAAGACAAAAACCCAGATAGCAGAGTATAAATATTCAAGTGTTGAACGGATAACGTGATCTGGTTTGCGTGCACCTGAGAATTCAAATACAAAAACCCAGATAGCAGAGTAAAGATAATCAAAAAGTAAACAAAGAACTTGAACTAGCTAGCTACTGGAATCCTAAAGGCAATGAAACTAAATCTCAAATCGACAACGGCGCCAAATTGATAACATGATTTTGCTACCAGATTATGATAAACCCTAGCTATGCATGCCGTTGTAGGATTTAAGATGTCAATCCAAAATGGGAATAGATGAAAACAGTTTAGGATTATGCAGCAGCGAATGCAAGTCAAGACAAAGGGGGGTTTAAGATGACACAGAACTAATCTATCAAACTAATGCAATGGAAAGTAAAAGGCGGAAAGTAAAAGCGATGAACTAAAGCTAGCTCGATTGAGTAGAGCTAAAACGGGACAAAGGTAGCTCGATCGAGGGGCCGAGATTTGCACAAAACAAGAAGAAATAGACTCGATCGAGTCAAGGTAAAACATGACTAAAACAGTGTAAAACGTAAGTAAGACTGGTATGGAAAACATAGGCTCAGGGACGGGGTTGACAATCATAGAGAACCTAATACTAATTAATGATGCTTTCTAAAACCAACATGAATACATGCTTATCCCTTGGCCATGGAATCTCGAGGTCGGTTATCCCACTCCCGTGGCATTAGAAAACCGCCAATCCGGTTCAATCCCGCTAACCAACTTCCGTTAGAGCGTATGTCATGAACCAGATAGCATTAACAAATAGGTCCATGATTTGCCCTAGAAGCTCCTTGTGCAACCACTTCCGTGGGACAAGGAATACTAATCCTCTGCTGGGCTTAATCTGATGCTCAACCAAGCGGGTCAGGCCGGGAGCATCTAGGATCGAATCCACCAGGGTCAGTGGCTGGATCGCATAGAGCATTACCCAGCAGAGAGGGACAATGAATTAAAACCTTAAGCAACAGAGATTAAGCATAAAGGTTCTCTAATCTAATCCATCCCTAAGCCTAAGAGGTGATGTACTCACTAATCATATAAGAATTCGAAATCATAACAGAATAAACTAAAACATACATAATATGAAAGATTAGAAGAAGATTAACAACTTTTATTAAATAAGCAAATGCAAAATGTGAATAACAAAGTCTAGATCTACAAATTAAAAGACATAAATCTTAAGAACAAAAAGAGAGTTTTTCTAGCTAAAAAGCGAAAAAAGAGAAGAGGATCTCGTGGACTAGGTCAGCAGCCCTTTTATAGGCAAGCCACTAGGGCTTCCTTTAAGACAGTAACCGCCTTAGTCCACTCGATCGAGTAGCTTGGTCGAGGCGCCTCTTTGGCCTAGCTCGGTCGAGGCGGTTGGTCGAGGCGCATTTTTGGCCTAGCTCGGCCGAGGCTCTTGATCGAGGTGATCCTTTGGCTTAGCTCGGTCGAGCTGCTTGGTCGAGGCGTACATCTTGCCTAGCTCGGTCGAGCTGGTTGGTGAAGGCGGACTCCCTTCTCTTCCAATGTATTGACCTCGCTCCAAAGTGCTCCGAAACACCTGCCAAGGACACTAAACATGCAAATGTATGCAATGCACTTCCTAGAACAACTAAGTATGCAAACTAATAAGAAAGTGCAAAGAAATGCTACTAAAGATGGATGAAAGTATGCAAAAGTGGTCTAAACATGATGATAAAAGAGTATGAAATATGAATGCATCAACACCCCCGAACTTATCCTTTGCTTGCCCTCAAGCAAACAAATATAACAAGAAGGAGATGAAGGTTGAAAACAGTTGATATAGCCAAAACATGCCAGCAAAAACGGTTTAATCAATGTCCAGGTTTAAGATTCTAGAGTGCATCAAGGTGAGAGTTACTTCTAAAAATCCTGGCCATGCTTAACAAGATCAATCAAACTTCACAGTCAATCAAACTATTCAATCATATCAGCACATCCCTTTAACATTCATTAAACAAATCAGTGAACCAATATTATGCAAATCTAAACAACTCATTTGGCCAAGGGTGATGGTTAAGAGACAAAGATGGTCCCTTTTAAATGCAAATATCGGTTTATAAACAAGGATCTCTCAAAGAAGATGAACAAGCATCAGCAAAAGGCTAAGAGTTAGAACCAAGGATGATACAAGAGCAGAAATGTAACATCCGCGAACCAGAAAGTTGTTTTGGATTTGGTATCGGACGACATTAGGGACTCGGTAGTCGATTACATACGCTCTTTGAGGTGCGAATTGAGGATTGATTGTACATGTTCTTGTTTGATTGTTGTACAGTTGGTTTAAGGTTCATTTATCTCGAAGAAAATGTGTAAAAAGCTTCTGAATGCTTAGTGACGATCGACACCAAAGGGGTGTGTCGATCGACACCGGTTTGAGAAATCAATTCCGGTTTAAGTCGAATGCGCGTTCGATTGTGGTTTGAGTTGGTATGGTCGAGGGGTGTCGACCGACACCAAGGAAGGGTGTCGATCGACACCGGTTATTGGAAAATCGACCGGTTTGATTTAAGTCGGCTGGTTTTGGGCTGGTTTGGGCGAGGGAAGCCCTAGACTCGCGATTAAAAGCTTGTGGCCGCGTGAAAAGTCACTTTTTCGAGAAAACAAAGTTCCAGAGGTGTTTTTGAGAGAAGGAAGTGATTTCCAGAGAGTTTTGTGGAGTTTCTGAGCTAGATCGGTTGCTGTTCATCCCTGTTCTTCTCCTTTCCTTCCTTCTAATCCTTTTCAAGGTGAGTGCGTGACTGTAGGTCCGTTAATCATTAGAGATTGTTGATTTCGAGTTTGTGATTGTGTTCTTGAGTTGTTTATACTGGAAATCGTGTTTTGGATTGTATTGGGGCGTTGAAAACCCTTGATTGCGAGTTTGTACTTGTTTGATTGCGCTTTTTGTAGCTTCTGGTGTCTGGGCGTCGAGCTGGTGTCGACCGACACTCGATGGGTGTTGATCGACACTCAGAAGGCTGGCGTCGATTGACACCATTGAGGTGTCGGTCGACACCGACCTGGGGTGTCAGGAAACGTGGGTTTTTCCTGACTTGGAGGTTTATGTTGTTGTTTATTGTTCTTGTTGTTGATTATTGTTGATGTATTGTCTAGTGTTTGACGTACTTGGCCTGTAGGCAGGATGATCCACTCACTAAGTATTTATGATAATACTTACGCATCTCTATTCCAATGTGATGCAGGTAACAGCAATGTTCTTCCGCGGAAAGAGACCGAGAGAAGAGGATGATGAGATTAGGAATTTGATTTTAGCTATCTTGTTGTGGTTGACAAGGAATTCATTATGTTAGGATGTTAGTTCTATTTTAATAATGTAGCAAACCTGGTGTTTAGGTTGCTTATTCTTTATTGGCTTTATTGGTTATTGGTTATTTGTTGAACGGCTTATTTATGATTTAATATTATTGATTTCTTTCGAGAATTTCCGCATTTATAATTGATTATAAAAAAAAAAAAAAAAAAAAAAGCTTGGTTGTTTCATTTTGGTATCAGAGCGAATACGGTTTTAGGACTGTTAGTATTGGATGAATTGGACTATGTGTTTGATTGATTATGTGAGTTAGTCAGTTAGTGGTTTAGTCTCATCCTCTCGGTCTTCCAGTTTTTCGCGGTAAGTGAGTTGGATATTTGGTGTGTTGTGTTTGTGTTTGTGTGCTGACTTTGCTCATTTTCTGTACTTGGTGGAAGTGCAGAGAGATGGATGCAGGTCGTGGTCGTGGCCGTGGTCGTGGTCGCGGTGGAGCCCGTGGGCGCAGAGGTGCTGGTCGTGGTGGATGAGCAGCGGGTCGTGGAGGTCGGGGTGCTGGGCGTTGTTTGCCAGAGGATGAGGTTTCAGTGGACAGTGCAGCGCCGAGTGTGGCGACAGCGTCGGCTACTCAGTCAGTCTCGTTGGCCGGTGGGGCTAACTCTGGTGCCGGTGGTGGCGCAGGAGCAGGAGCAGTTCCCGGTGGGGTAGCGGCTTTGGATCAGGGAGATTTGATTGTGGGGCTACTGACGCAGTTGTTGGCACGTCTTCCTCGGGCAGTTCCACAGCAGGCTCCGGTTGCACCTCCAGCGGCCGGGGCACAGGTTGGTGCCGGTTTTGTTGAGCAGCAGGAGGCTGCGGGGCAGCAGGGTGCTGCGGTTGGGTATTCGCCTTATCGTGAGATGATGAGGGAGATGCAGAGGATTGGCACGCCTATGTTTGAGGGTGGTGCTACTCCAGAGCAGGCTGACGAGTGGCGTCAGAGGTTAGAGCGGAACTTCGATTCGGTTCGTTGTCCGGAGCAGTTTTAGGTCGAGTTGGCAGTGCACTACCTTGGAGGTGATGCACATTTGTGGTGGAGGTCTGTTAGGACCAGGAGAGCGGTTTGGACTTGGGTCGACTTCGTTGAGGAGTTCAACCACAAGTTTTTCCCTCAGGAGGCTCGTGACAGACTGCAGTTGAGGTTCTTAGACTTGACTCAGGGTGAGAGGTCTGTACGGGAGTACGATGCAGAGTTCTGCAGATTGGTGGTTCACACAGGTGGTGAGCTGGTGAGTGAGCGGGCTTTGATGTCGAGGTTTCTTCAGGGACTTCGGAGGAACATCAGGACTCAGTGCAGAGGTGGTATGTACCACACTAGAGCCGGTTTAGTGGAGTTGGCAGCTTCCATTGAGCAGGATTTGCGTGAGCCGGTGAGTTCGGCAGTTGTTCCAGCTGTAGTTGCTTCTGCTACCCATCCTCGGGGCCAGCAGCAGCAGCAGCGTAGAGGTTACAGTTCTGGTCATGGCAGGCGCGGCAGGCCTGCGCAGGGCCAGAAGAGGAGAGCAAAGGAGATATCTGCTAGTAGCTAGAGTACGGGTGGTTGCTTTGGTTGTGGGAGTTTGGATCACCGAGTTGCTACTTGCCCCAAGAGGGCGGGATCCAGAGAGACTTCGGTGTGTTTCTATTGCCGGGAGCGAGGGCATATCAAGCCGATGTGTCCCAAGTTACAGCAGAGGTCTGTGGCAGCAGTGATTCAGCCGTTGGCTATTCAGTCAGCAGCTCAGATTGCAGCGTTGCAGTCAGGTGGTACGCCGCGTGTGTATACTCCTGCAGAGGTGGGCCAGACCAGTCAGTCAGGCCAGATCACAGGTAAAATCTTTGACTCAGACTTGTAAATTCTTTAGGTAGAATTTTGGTGTTGTCTGTTTCTTTTATTTTACTGTGATAGAGTTAGAGGTTCTTAACACTTGGGGGTGTGTGTAGGGACCTTGTTAGTTGGCGGATTTGAGTCTCACGTGTTGTTTGACTCGGGAGCATCTAATTGCTTCATTACTCCGGAGAGAGCTGAGAGTAGTGGTATTCGGAGTAGCGATGGCGAGGCTTCAGGCTTTGTCAAGGAGGCCGGTGGTGGTTTTCTGGCTACTTCGAGCAGAGCTAGAGCAGTGGATGTGCGGATTGCGGGGCAGTCTATGCCAGCAGATTTAGTCATCAGTCCAGTGGAGCTGTATGACGTGATTTTGGGGATGGACTAGTTATCTTCTTACCGGGTTCATCTGGATTGCTACAGAGGTAGAGTGGTGTTTGAGCAGGATGCAGGGAAGTTGGTTTATCAGGGAGTGAGACCGACTTCAGGGAGTATAGTGATCTCAGCTATTTAGGCAGAGCAGTTGTTAGAGCGGGGCTGTGAAGCCTATTTGGCGACGATTACTATGACAGAGTCCAATGGTGAGGTGGATTTGCAGGATATTCAGGTTGTCCAGGATTTTGAGGATGTATTTCGGTCGCTGAAGGGATTGCCACCATCTCGGTCAGATCGTTTCACGATTGAATTATAGCCCGGGACAGCTCCGATATCAAAGACACCTTACAGGATGGCACCAGCAGAGATGGCAGAGCTGAAGAAGTAGCTAGAGGACCTTTTGAGTAAAGGGTTCATCAGACCTAGTGTTTCGCCGTGGGGAGCGCCAGTGTTGTTTGTGAAGAAGAAGGATGGCAGTTTTCGGTTGTGCATCGATTACCGGGGACTTAACCGAGTTACAGTGAAGAACATGTACTCACTTCCGAGGATTGATGAGTTGTTGGATCAGTTGAGAGGTGCTACTTGGTTCTCTAAGATTGACTTCGCATCAGGATATCACCAGATTCTGATAGATGAGACGGATGTTCGGAAGACGGCTTTTCGGACGAGGTATGGGCATTTTCAGTTTGTGGTCATGCCTTTTGGTTTGACTAATGCGCCGGCAGCTTTCATGAGATTGATGAACGACGTGTTCAGGGAGTTTCTGGATGTGTTCGTCATCATATTCATAGATTATATTTTGGTGTATTCGAGGAGTCCAGAGGAGCATGCGACGCATTTGAGGCTTGTTTTGGAGAAGCTTCGAGAGCAGAAGTTGTTCGCTAAGTTGAGCAAGTGCAGCTTTTGGCAGAGAGAGATGGGTTTTCTTGGCCATATCGTTTCTGCAGAGGGAGTTTCTGTGGATCCGGCTAAGATCGAGGCTATCAGAGATTGGCCTAGACCGAGTAGTGCTACCGAGATCAGGAGTTTTCTGGGTTTAGCAGGCTACTACAGGAGGTTCGTCAAGGGGTTTGCGAGTATGTCTCAGCCGATGACGAGGTTGACTGGCAAGGATGTGCCGTTTGTGTGGTCGCATGAGTGCGAGGAGAGCTTTGTAAAGCTCAAGGAGATGTTGACTAGTACACCAATGTTGGCATTACCCGATCTGGGGAAGCCATATGTAGTGTACACAGATGCTTCAGGTGTTGGGTTAGGTTGTGTTTTGATGCAGGAGGGCAGAGTGATTGCCTATGCTTCGAGGCAGTTGCAGGGCAGAGAGCGCAACCGTCCTACGCATGATCTTGAGTTGGGAGCAGTGGTTTTTGCACTCAAGATTTGGAGGTCTTATCTTTATGGTGGTAGAGTGCAGATCTTTACAGATCACAAGAGTCTACAGCATATCTTTACTCAGCCTTTGCTGAATGCGAGGCAGACGCGTTGGGTGGAGTTTCTGGCAGACTATGACCTGGATATTGTTTATCATCCGGGCAAGGCCAACTTGGTGGCAGATGCTTTGAGTCGACGAAGGGTTGATTCAGCTAGAGAGCGTGGCGTTGAGGCTTTGATCAGCGAGATTAGTACATTGCTTCTTTGTGCTATTTCAGAGGAGCCTTTGGGTTTGGAGGCAGCTGATCAGGCAGATTTACTCAGTAGGATCTGAGTGGCTCAGCAGAGTGATCAGAGTTTGGTTGATGCTTCGCAGGCGGCTGGTTCTGAGTATCAGGTCTCTTCGAATGGGACTATCTTGGTTCGTGGGCGAGTTTGTGTGCCCAAGGATGTGGAGTTGAGACAGGAGGTTTTGAGGGAGACTCATTCGAGCAAGTTTTTGATTCATCTGGGTGCGACCAAGATGTACTGTGACCTCAAACGGTATTATCATTGGGTTGGGATGAAGAGAGATGTGGCAGATTGGGTTGCGAGGTGCAACACTTGTTCCTTGGTCCAGGCAGAGCATCAGGTGCCTAGTGGTCTTTTGCAGAGTTTACCCATTCCAGAGTGGAAGTGGGATATGATCATTATGGATTTTGTTGTGGGATTGCCTATCTCACAGACATTCGATGCTATTTGGGTCATTGTGGATCGCTTGACCAAGTCAGCACATTTCTTGGCCATCAAGAAGACAGATAGAGCGACTGTCTTGGCTAGGAAGTTTGTGCGAGAGATTGTGAGGCTGCATGGAGTGCCAGCCAGTATTGTATCGGATAGATATCCGAGGTTTACTTCAAAGTTTTGGAGGGCATTTCAGACTGAGATGGGCACCAAGGTGCATATGAGTACAGCGTATCATCCGCAGACAGATGGGCAGTCAGAGAGGACTATTCAGACTTTGGAGGATCTGCTGAGGATGTGTGTACTGGATTGAGGTGGTCACTGGGCTGATCATCTGTGTTTGGCAGAGTTTGCTTATAACAACAGTTTTCAGTCTAGTATTGGCATGGCTCCATTTGAGGCTTTGTATGGGAGGCCATGCAGGACACCGTTATGCTGGATCCAAGTGGGGGAGCGCAGCATGTTTGGAGCTACTTTTGTTCAGGAGACGACGGAGAAGATCCGTGTCTTGAGGTTGAACATGAAGGAGGCTCAGGATAGACAGAGGAGTTATGCACATAGGCGGCGACGTGAGCTTGAGTTTCAGGTGGGAGATAGAGTTTATCTCAAGATGGCAATGTTGAGGGGCCCTAACAGGTCCATAGTAGAGAACAAGCTCAGTCCGCGTTTTATGGGTCCGTTCCCAGTGGTGGAGCGAGTTGGGCCAGTGGCTTATCGGTTGGAGTTACCACCGATTATGAGCGCCTTTCATAAGGTGTTTCATGTGTCTATGTTGAGGAGGTGTTTGCATCCTTCAGAGGAGTTAGTGGCGGAGATTCCAGAGGACATTCAGCCAGATATGACAGTTCCGGCAGTTCCTGTGAGGATTCTTGAGAGGAGAGTCAAGGTTCTGCGGAACAAGAGGGTGCCATTGTTGAGAGTCTTGTGGGACTGTAGTGGCACAGAGGAGCAGATTTGGGAGCCAGATGCAATGAAGCTAAAGTTCGGAAAGTGGTTCGACAAGCAGGCTGTGGAGTGAGCTTCTTCATCTTTGTGGTTCTAGTCTTGTTTTTGGCTTTTGTGTTGTTGGTTTTGGATATATGTATGTTCGTTTTCGTTGTACGATATACATTTTTGGAGTTATATGAGATGGAGTTTTGCCTCATATGTTTTGTTCGTGTTTGGATGTTACAAGTTTCTTTGGCCGGTGGGGTCATTGAAAGTTTTGGTCATATGATTATACGCGTTTCAGAATTATTACTCGATATATCTAGAGGCGGTGGGCCTTTAGAGTAGACGGTGGGTCTACTTTTGTTGGGACGGTGGGTGCCCGGCAGACTTATATTGGGGGTCGCTACCTCAGTATGAGTGGTTTTTGTGACGGTGGGTCACAGTTTGGTTTTCGTGACGGTGGGTCACGGTTTGGATATTGTGACGGTGGGTCGCAGTATGGATGTTGTGACGGTGGGTCGCAGTATGGATGTTGTGACGGTGGGTCGTAACATAGATGTCGTGACGGTGGGTCACGGTATCGAGGAGTAATAATGTCTTGAAACATGCGTATAACATAGGACTGAAATGTGAGTTTTTGAGGTCTTGGAGAGACGTTTGTGTTGGGATTCGAGGACGAATCCAGTTTAGTGGGGGAGAATTGTAACATCCGCGAACCAGAAAATTGTTTTGGACTTGGTATCGGACGACATTAGGGACTCGGGAGTCGATTACATACGCTCTTTGAGGTGCGAATTGAGGATTGATTGTACATGTTCTTGTTTGATTGTTGTACAGTTGGTTTAAGGTTCATTTATCTCGAAGAAAATGTGTAAAAAGCTTATGAATGCTTAGTGTCGATCGACACCAAAGGGGTGTGTCGATCGACACCGGTTTGAGAAATCAATTCCGGTTTAAGTCGATTGCGTGTTCGATTGTGGTTTGAGTTGGTATGGTCGAGGGGTGTCGACCGACACCAAGGAAGGGTGTCGATCGACACCGGTTATTGGAAAATCGACCAGTTTGATTTAAGTCGGCTGGTTTTGGGCTGGTTTGGGCGAGGGAAGCCCTAGAGTCGCGATTAAAAGCTTGTGGCCGCGTGAAAAATCACTTTTTCGAGAAAGAAAAGTTCCAGAGGTGTTTTTGAGTGAAGGAGGTGATTTCCAGAGAGTTTTGTGGAGTTTCTGAGCTAGATCGGTTGCTGTTCATCCCTGTTCTTCTCGTTTCCTTCCTTCTAATCCTTTTCAAGGTGAGTGCGTGACCGTAGGTCCGTTAATCATTAGAGATTGTTGATTTCGAGTTTGTGATTGTGTTCTTGAGTTGTTTATACAGGAAATCGTGTTTTGGATTGTATTGGGGCGTTGAAAACCCTTGATTGCGAGTTTGTACTTGTTTGATTGCGCTTTTTGTAGCTTCTGGTGTCTGGGTGTCGAGCTAGTGTCGACCGACACTCGATGGGTGTCGATCGACACTCAGAAGGCTGGCGTCGATCGACACCATTGAGGTGTCGGTCGACACCGACCTGGTGATGTACACATATTTAGCCTTGTTTTAGCATCATTTATTCATCACTTCTGCATTCATATAACACCACATCATCACGTTTCACTTCCATTTGCATTCACTTTCCGCACTTCGTAGCGTTCGCATAAGCATTGCACGTTTCGTCGCATTTGTGTTTGTTATCAGGTAAATTTGGAGCTTTGGAGGATGCCTTGAAGATGGAGGATGATTGCCTGATCAAGCAGTGATGAAGAGGAGACTGGAAACGACGGCTTGGAGAACAAGGAACAGTCAACTCGACGTAGTCCAGACATGCACGTCGAGTTGGCACATCAAGTCGGAGCCAAAGGTGCAACCTTTAGGGGCACTCGACGAGTTTCACACATACACGTCGAGTTGGACGTCGAGTCCACACGCGCGTGACCTATTTTACCTTTCTGTAACCTAAGTATAAGTACTCTGTAATGTGAGATTAGAACAATCTTAATTTTATCTTGCTTTTAACTTTCAGAAAACACAAAATCGCCTCTGTAGTGTTCTTGATTTGCATTCCAGATTCCTTCTAAGTTTTAATCAATTTGTGTTTGCTTCCTTCTTTGAACTTGATTGCTTCCTTTCTGTCTATCTTCTGATGCTAGTTTTACAGCTTTCCGAGTTCGACTTGATGAAGTCGGTTTCTGAGTAGTGTTCTTAGAATCCTAAGGATGGGTTAGATTAGTGAAGATCCATGGTTACCTAGAGTGTTTAAGCCTTGATTTCATAGTTTCCCTTCTTGATTAGTGTTCTTAATGCTAATTCCTTCTTGATCATTTGGAATCCGAAGCTAGGCATTTCAGCACCCAGAAGGTGTTTGATGAAATGCCTGAACCAGCTTTTACAAGAAATTTGCATATCATACCTAGGATACTAGCGTTTTTGATTGCACTTTAGCATTTGCGAACTGATTCCCAATGCTTGTTGGTGTGGATTTCGCCATGAGAGTGGGTCAGGAACACACACCAACTTGATAGCTTCTGCCACGAGAGTGGATTAGCTTGCTATCGAGTTCGCAGCCAAGGGAACAGCTCTGTCTGAGTTTTGTTGAACACCATAGTGTTGACCATGGAATTTCATTGATCCATAACACCCATTCTTAGGATCCTTTGTTTAATTAGTTTTTGATCTTGAGTTTAAATCTTAAAGCTTTTGTCTTTTCATCTTGTTGCATTTGTTCATTCTAGCTTATGGTTTTTAGTTTATCGTTTTACATTTTACCTCTGTTCACTTGATAGCGTCGTGTCTGGACGCCGTGAAGTACAATTGCATTTGTATTTGCATTTTCCATTTCTGTGTTTAGGTTGATAGTTTAGAATTCACACCCTTGCATTTGGCTTGACTTACCTTCACTCGATCACGTCCTGATTGCATAGCATCTCGCCCATTTGGATTTGACACCTTCTTACACTGCATCGACATGATAGTGTTAATAGGTTAATTCGTAGTAAAATCCTACTATCACCTGGGGTGTCAGGAAACGTGGGTTTTTCCTGACTTGGAGGTTTATGTTGTTGTTTATTGTTCTTGTTGTTGATTATTGTTGATGTATTGTCTAGTGTTTGACGTACTTGGCCTGTAGGCAGGATGATCCACTCACTAAGTATTTATGATAATACTTACGCATCTCTATTCCAATGTGATGCAGGTAACAGCAATGTTCTTCCGCGGAAAGAGACCGAGAGAAGAGGATGATGAGATTAGGAATTTGATTTTGGCTATCTTGTTGTGGTTGACAAGGAATTCATTATGTTAGGATGTTAGTTCTATTTTAATAATGTAGCAAACCTGGTGTTTAGGTTGCTTATTCTTTATTGGCTTTATTGGTTATTGGTTATTTGTTGAACGGCTTATTTATGATTTAATATTATTGATTTCTTTCGAGAATTTCCGCATTTATAATTGATTATAAAAAAATAAAAATAAAAAGCTTGGTTGTTTCAAGAAATCTCTTCTACCCAGACACCACACTCGATCGAGTCTAAGCCCGTAACCCAAAAACAAAGAACCAACTCCTATCTACCCTTTAGGCAAAGCCTTTAGACACAGAGGAGCACTTGATCATTTTTTTCTTTCTTTTTCTTTATACTTAGCCAAGGGAGAGGCTTTTCTTATCATGCTCTAGCGGTTTGGGACTATTATACTTAGGGAACTTTTCTTTTCTTTTCAAACACTTGAGGCTTATGCCTTCTTTTCTTAAACACTAAGAACCCTTTTCTTTTTCTTTAAACACTTCCCAAACCTTTACTAGACGTTCATAGGACACAAACCTACTCCCTGGTCTTAACCACAACTCTCTTTCTTTTCTTTTCCAAGAACGTAAAACACACTCGCCAAAGCCCAGATGAACACCCCTAAACTTAGCCTAAGCTGATCCTAAGAACGGACCAGAATCTACACAGAAACCCCTGCTCTTGTCGGTTTAAACTCAACACCATTTGCCAAGCATATTCGAAACAAGGCCTCACAAACACACACAAGAACAGCAAATAGTTTGAAGGAAAGGCTAAGGTAAGGGTGGGGTCAGCTACTTGGACAAACAAGAGTGGATAGAACGGGAAAAGAATGTCCAAGTATGTATGAATATCCATGAGTTGCCTATCAATGCATGAAATGGTAATTAAAAGTCAAGATTATGGTTCAAATATATAGGGAAATGCATCAATTCACAGCAATGGTTTAAATGAGATGTGCCTGTCATGATATGATCAGGTTAAAAATGGTTCTACCTTAACTCTTCATTCTCACCCTAATGCACAAAAGATTCAAGAACCAGGGCACAGATCAAAGCGCATGAGATGGCATATATATTTACAAGGTCATATCAACAATGAAATGTGAATGCATACCTATATGATGCATATTAGACTCAATCTTAAAAATGTGAATGCAACTACATGAATATTTTTGAGATTTTTCGAAATTTTTTCAATTTTTAGTGGTTTTCTATGCCTTAGATGTATGCAGACTCAAGAGATGAAAAATTGAAACTAAGAACATAGAACACAATGTCAAATGGCTCTCAGACCCTCCCCCAAACTTAAATTACACAGTCCCTTGTGTAACAGAAGTCTAAGAGAAAGAATGGAGCAAAATAAAAGCAAATAAACAAAGTTTGCAGGAGCCAAAGAAAGGGGAGACAAAGACAAGGGCATCTCTTACCAAACAAGGTTAGCTCGATCGAGTTAAATTGTGCTCGGTCGAGCTGATATTTCTATTGTGTCTCACTCGATCGAGTCTATTTGCCTTGAGTTGAACCGGACTCCTTTTAGCTCAAACCCTTATCCTGCAAATCTTAAACAGAAAAACACAACAAAACGCATTAGAATAACAAAAAATAAAGGAAATATTTATAAGGATATCCATGGGACTTCCTCCCAAGTGAGCTTGTTTAAGGTCGCTAAGCTTGACCGTTCTTCCTCCGGCTAGTGGGGGTTGGAATCCGGCCCGCCTTTCAGAGTGATGGTCAGGGCCTTAGAGAGAAGATCTTTTAGCTTCATCGGATCTTTTTGGAACTCGGGGCTGACGATAGCTCTGGCACTTGAGAAGGGTTTAGACCTTCCCTTGAACTTGACCTTATACTCAAGCTTTCCTCCCTTGAGTTCCAATGGTAGCAGAGTCACCGTAGACGGAGATGGGGTAGAGGGAACGGGTTGAGGTTTCTTGGTTCGTTTCTTTTTACCCTTGCGAACAGCTTGTGAAACCATCCTCACCTTCTCTTGTTGAGCACTCCCCAGTTGCTCACTGAACAAAACCCGAAGGCTCACACTATCCAAAACGCCTATCTCACATTCATTATGCTTGGTATGTACACTATGCAGCACCTTCACATCCTCAACATATCCAGAATCAATCACATTAGATCCCCACTCCTCAGTTGTGATAGTTCCACAATACTTAGTAGTTGAAGTCTTGAGTGGATAAGTGATCTTTCTGTTTACATTGTGAAGGATCACCATCTTGTTGGGGAAATCAATTGAGGCTCCTGCCGTGGTGAGGAATGGAGTGCCAAGGATTAATGGGAGTTCTTTCTTATCAACCATATCCAAAACAGTGAAATCTGTTGGTATGGTGCATTCTCCAATCTTCAGAGGATAATCAATGATAAGACCATGTGGGGACTTAGAAGAAGCATCCTCAAACATGATGGAGGGACCAGGCCTCTGCATCATCCTATGCGCATCCAGCTTCCTAACCATATCCAGTGAAATCAAGTTTATACTAGCCCCAGAATCCACCAGTGCATCATCCAACTGCAAATTACCAAGAGAGCAGGGCAGAGTGAAATTTCCTTGATCTTTGAGCTTAGGAAGTGAGGTTGGTGTGACTTGGGTTTCATTAGAGATACCCAGAAGCTCAGTTACTTTCTCCTTGTTTGCAAGAACATCTTTAATCAGCTTCATTTGGAGGTGAGCGTCCTGCATGTTTCCCATATTTGGTAACTCAACACCAATCTCACTCATATCAGCTCTAAACTTGTAGATGGCTTTCTTTTTAGCCTTAGTGAGGACTCTGCCTGGAAATGGGAGCCGGGGTGTGTAAACACGTGGGACAGACTGCTTGGGTTCGGGTGACTTTGGACTCGATCGAGTCACTTGATCGTGGCTAAAAGCTGAACCAGAAGGTGGCTCGATCGAGGCTTGTTTCTCAACTCTAGCAAGTGTAGTCTCCGATATAGCTGAACACTCAACATCACAACCATAAAGAAGTTGTGTAATCTCATGTATGGCGCGTTCATTCTCTGCAGCCTGCTCCTCATCATCATTGGAGTAGACAACGTGGCAATAGTCCTCGGGATTCTGAACAGCTTTCCCAGGGAGTTGACCAGGTTGTGCTGTAGAAGAGGATGCACCTTTGTTCTCAATGGTCGTCATCCTGGAGTTTAATGATTCAAGCTTGCTGTTGATCTCTGCAAGCTTCTTGCTTGTCTCCATAACTCCAGTCGCCTGACCTTGCAACAGCTGCTGTATCATGGCCCTCATATCAGGTTCCTGAACCTGTGGTGCTTGAACAAACCCAGGTGGTGCTCCCAACTGCTGTTTCTGCTGATAACCGCCCTGATGGCCTTGCACAAACTGACTCTTTGGAACAAAGACTTGCTGCTGAGGCTGACTCTGCTGCTGTTGAGGTGGGTACACTTGATTCTGAGGGTTGGCTACATTGGTACTTCTGTAAGATAGGTTTGGATTGGCCTTATAGGTGTAATAACCCTTTTGGTATCCTCTTTGAGTGTTCTGCACATAGCTGACCTCTGCAACCTCCTCATTCTCCCCTTCTTGGACTTGAACCAACTCCTCATCTGAGACGAAGTGAACGTGTTTCACGCTTGACTGTGCAAGAATTAGCTTGTCAAGCTTCTCATTCAAGGCTTTAACATCCTTCTTCAGCTTGTCATCTGACTCGATCGAGCCCCTGTTGGTTCGATCGTACTCCTCATTGTAGTTTCCATCCGATCGAGCTATGTTCTCAACCAGCACCCAGCCGTCTTTAACATCCTGGTCCAAGAAGTCACCGTTGCTTGCGGTGTCAAGCATCTGTCGGTACTTTGGCAAGACGCCTCTGTACAGGGTGCTGAGGAGAGACTCATTGCTGAACCCATGGTGTGGACACTGGCTGGTGTAGCCCTTGAACCGCTCCCAAGTCTCAGAAAATGTTCCTCCGTTCCTCTGATGGAACCCAGATATCTCACTGCGGAGCTTAGCAGTACGTCCGGTGGAAAAGAACTTGGCCAAAAACGCCTTCTTGCAGTCCTCCCAAGTGGTGATGGAACCGTGGGGTAGGTTATTCTCTCACTGGTGTGATTTCTCCCCAAGTGTGAGTGGGAACAAGCGCAGCTTAATGGCGTCTTCAGAAACGCCATTCACCTTGGTGAGGTTGCACAGACGGTCGAACTCATCCAGATGATCGATCGGATCCTCACAAGGCAAACCGTGGAACATCTTGTTCTGGACAAGGTTGATCATACCGAGCTTGATCTCGAAATTGTTGTTTTGGACAGGCGGTGGGATGATACCCAGCCTCTGCGTATGCGTGTTCGGAGCATCAGCAGCTCCGATTGGTCTGACCGGCCTCGCTGGAGGGTTCTCCATCATGAGCCTCCTTCATGTTCATCCTCAAAACACGGATCTTCTCCGTCCGTTTCCTGAACAAAGGTAGCTCCAAACATGCTGCGCTCCCCCACTTGGGTCCAGCATAAAGGTGTCCTGCATGGCCTGCCATACAAAGCCTCATAAGGGGCCATGCCAATACTAGACTGAAAACTGTTGTTGTAGGCAAACTCTGCCAAACACAGATGATCAGCCCAATGGCCACCCCAATCCAACACACACATCCTCAGCAAATCCTACAAGGTCTGGATAGTCCTCTCTGACTGCCCATATGACTGTGGATGATAAGATGTACTCATATGCACATTAGTGCCCATCTCTTTCTGAAATGCCCTCCAAAACTCTAAGTCAAATCTCGGATCTCTATCCGACACAATACTGGCTGGCACTCCGTGCAGCCTCACAATCTCCCGCACAAACTTTCTAGCCAAAACAGACGCTCCATCTCTCTTCTTGATGGCCAAGAAATGCGCTGACATGGTCAACCGGTCCACAATGACCCCAATAGCATCAAATGCCTGTGAGATAGGCAAAATCACAACAAAGTCCATCGTGATCATGTCCCACTTCCACTCTGCAATGGGTAGACTCTGCAGAAGACCACTAGGAACTTGATGCTCTGCCTTGACCAACGAACAGGTGTTGCACCTCGCAACCCAATCTGCCACATCTCTCTTCATCCCGACCCAATGATAATACCGTTTGAGGTCGCAGTACATCTTGTTCGTGCCCGGATGAATCGAGAACTTGCTCGCAATAGCCTCTCTCAAAACCTCATGTCTCAACTCCTCAACCTTGGGCACACAAACCCATCCACGAACCAAGTTAGTCCCATTCGCTTAGACCTGATACTCAGAACCAGCTGCCCGCGATGCATCAATCAAACTCTGATCACTCTGCTGAGCCACCCTGATCCTACTGAGTAAGTCTACCTGGTCAGCTGCCTCCAAACCCAAAGGCTCCTCCGAAATAGCACAAAGACGCAATGTACTAATCTCGCTGACCAAAGCCTCCACATCCTGCTCTCTAGCTAAATCCACCCTCCGTCGACTCAACGCATCTGCCACCAAGTTGGCCTTACCTGGGTGATAGACAATGTCCAAATCATAATCCGCCAGGAACTCCACCCAACTCGTCTGCCTCGCATTCTGCAAAGGCTGAGTAAAGATATGTTGCAGACTATTGTAATCTGTAAAGATCTGCACTGTACCGCCATAAAGATAGGACCTCCAAATCTTGGGTGCAAAGACCACTGCTCCCAACTCAAGATCATGTGTAGGGCGGTTGCGCTCACTGCCCTGCAACTGCCTCAAAGTATAGGCAATCACTCTGCCCTCCTGCATCAATACACAACCCTGACCAACTCCTGAAGCATCTGTATACACCACATAAAGCTTCCCCGGATCGGGTAATGCCAACACTGGTGTACTAGTCAAAATCTCCTTGAGCTTCCCAAAGATCTCCTCGCATTTCAGCGACCAAACAAATGGCACCTCCTTGCCCGTCAACCTCGTCATCGGCTGTGACATACCCGCAAAGCCCTTGACGAACCTCCTATAGTAGCCTGCTAAACCCAGAAAACTCCTGATCTCGGTAGCACTATTCGGTCTAGGCCAATCCCTGATAGCCTTAATCTTAGCCGGATCCACATAAACTCCCTCTGCAGAAACAATGTGGCCAAGAAATCCCATCTCTCTCTGCCAAAAGCTGCACTTGCTCAACTTAGCAAACAGCTTCTGCTCCCGAAGCTTCTCCAGCACTAGCCTCAAATGCGTCGCATGCTCCTCTGGGCTCCTCGAATACACCAGAATGTCATCAATGAAGATGATAACGAACACGTCCAAAAACTTCCTGAACACGTCGTTCATCAACCTCATGAATGCTGCTGGCGCATTAGTCAAACCGAAAGGCATGATCACAAACTCGAAATGCCCATATCTCGTCCTGAATGCCGTCTTGCGAACATCTGCCTCATCTATCGCTATCTGATGATAACCCGACGCCAAGTCAATCTTGGAGAACCAAGTAGCACCCCTCAACTGATCCAACAACTCATAAATTCTCGAGAGAGGGTACCTGTTCTTCACAGTGACTCGGTTAAGTCCCTGGTAATCAATGCACAACCGAAAACTGCTATCCTTCTTCTTCACAAACAACACTGGTGCTCCCCACGGAAAAACACTTGGTCGAATGAACCCTTTGCTCCAAAGGTCCTCTAACTGCTTCTTTAGCTCTGCCAACTCTACTGGCACCATCCTGTAGGGTGTCTTCGATATTGGAGCTGTCCTGGGCTCTAACTTAATCGTGAAAGAATCTGACCGAGATGGTGGCAATCCCTTCAGCAACCGAAACACATCCTCAAACTCACGGACAACCTGATTATCCCCCAAAGCCACCTCACCACTGGGCTCCGTCATAGTGATCGTCGCCAAATAAGCCTCGCAGCCTCGCTCTATCATCTGCTCTGCCTGAATAGCCAAGATCACAAGACTCCCTGAAGTCGGTCTCACTCCCTGGTAAACCAACTTCCCTGCATCCCGCGCAAACGCTACTCTACCTCTGTAGCAATCCAGATGGACCCGGTGATAGGACAACCAGTCCATCCCCAAAATAACGTCATATAGCTGCACCGGACTGATGAATAAGTCTGTTGGCATCGAGTGCCCCGCAATATGCACATCAACTGCTCTAGCACAGCCCAAAGTAACCAGGAATCCTCCACCGGCCACCATGACCGTGCCTGCACGCTCCCCAGCGCTACTATGGATGCCTCTACTCGCGGCACCCTCTGGAGTAATGAAGCAATTGGATGCCCCCGAGTCAAACAAAACGTGAGACTTCACTAACTTTGCTCTCGTGGTGTACATACTACCTCTGCACTGAGTCCTGATGCTCGTCCGAAGACCCTGTAGGAATCTCGACATCAGACTCCGCTCGCCCTCAAAACCGAAACCAGTATACGCCACGAGTCTGCCGAACTCAGCGTCACACTCCCGCACTGACCTCTCCTCTCTCCCTGAGTCAATGCCATGAACCTCACTGGAATCTGTCTCGAGCCTCCTGATGGAAATACTTGGCGTTGAACTCCGCTAGGAATTCGCCCCAAGTCCACACTGCCCTCCGAGTCACGACAGACCTCCACCACAAATGTGCATCTCCGCCAAGGTAATGCACAGCCACCTCCACCCGATACCCCTCTGGGCACCTGACCGAACCGAAGTTCCGCTCTAGTCTCTGCCGCCACTCATCGGCCTCCTCGGGCCAACCTATGCCCTCGAAAAACGGTGTCCCGATCCTCTGCATCTCTCTCATCATCTCTAGATAAGGCGGATGCCCAACAACTGCAGCTCCATACTGCCCAACAAAACCGGCACCCACCTGTGCCTCGGCCACTGGAGGTGCACCCGGGGCCTGCTGTGGAACCGCCTGCGGAAGACGCGCCAAAAGCTGCGTCAGTAGCCCCACATTCAAGTCATCTCTACCCTTAGCTGGAGCCGCGCCCCCATCCTGAGCCGCCCCAACTCTTGCGCCGCCACCGGCACCTAAGCTGGCCTCACCCGCCACTGACTGTGTCACCGACGCAGTCGCCCCACTAGGCATTGCACTCTCCGCTGAAGCCTCTGGTAAACCACGACCCTGATCTCCGCGACCTCTGCCACGGCCTCTACCGCGACCTCTACCGCGACCTCTAGCACCTGCGTCCATCTCACTGCACTTCCAAAGCACAGTTGATGACCAAACTAGACAAACGCCAAAACAAACCACAAACACAACTCACCGCGGAATACTGGAAGGCCGAGAGAGGATGATACTAGACTACTACTGACTAAACCACAATTAATCAATAAACGCATAGTCCATATCAACCAATTCTAGCAGTTCTAACACCGTCTAGGCTCTGATACCAAAATGAAACAACCAAACTTTTTTTTTTTTATCAAGTGCAAAAAACCTCAATTAAATAAATCAGTAAATAAGTATTAAATCAAACAACCAAATTCGAATTCCAAGATAATAAAATACTAGCAACATAAACACTAGGTTTGCCATAATAAATCTAACAACCTAAAAACGGTTTGCTAGCCACATAAAAATAAACAACACCAACATCCTATCATCCTCTTCATCCTTCGGCCTCATTCCACGGTCACACTTTCTTTTTACCTGCATCACATGGTTATAAGAGATGCGTAAGTATTTGATAAATACTTAGTAAGGCAATCACCCCGCCTACATGCCAATTACGCAAAAATCGAATTAAACCGCAATCAATTTCGCTAACCGATGTCGACCGACACCCTCCTAGTGTCGCTCGACACCAACTAACCAGGCGCTGATTTTACAAATATTAACACAAGGACGACTTAACCTCTAAACCGATCGCACAACAATCAAATAAGAACATGTACAGCTAACCCATAAATTAATACCTTACATAACATATGCAAACAACACCTGATCACTTGGTGTTGCTCGACACTACTCCTAAAAGAGTACTTTTCGGTTTATGGATGTTACAAAACTATTTACCACCTGTTTGGATTACTGAATCGTTATAGGTGGTAGAGGCTGCTGCCAAAAAACAAGGAGTTTTGGATTTGGATCTCGGACAAGACGTTTCTTGGCAAGATAGCTTGATTCTATCACTGATTTCCATTGTCTTAAATCTGATCAGAGATTTTGTTGGAAGACGTTCCAAAATATATTATTTTAGTATATTATCCATTACAACTTCCCAGAATGGATTTGTTAATTTTTATTTTCTTTGTTTTAACTGTGAATTTGCCTAATATAATTGTAAGTATATATAATGTATTTTTGTTTAATAACTGCTTGGAGATTTTTCAACACCTTTCCTTGTTCTCTTTTATCAACAACATTAATTTCTTCAACCTCTCTATATATATTTTTTTTTGTTAAAGGACCTCTCTATATATCATCTGTCCAGAAGTAGTAAATATTAATATACAACAATACACTAAATCTGAAAAAAAAAAACAAAATAGCAATAATATTTGCCAAAAGAAGATAAATAAAGAAATAAAACAACAAGAAGAGAATAAATCCACATGTAGTAAAATTAAATCAATATCCACATATTTTTAGTTATTTATAAAATACTATATATTTATATTTTCATAAGGAAATAAAGAAAAGAAAAACAAGAATGTATATTAAAAATGAATAAATTTTCAAAAAGAGCACATGAAACTAGCATCATTTTTTAGATTCAACGAATCTCTTAAACTTGTATATAATTAAGCGAATATTTTAGTCCCACTTTTATAAATAAAAACTTAATGTTAGTTGTATCCAATTTTTTTTCCCACCTTACATTGTGAGATATTTTAGCTCTAAGTATTTTATTTAAATAAGTTTCTTGTTTTGTTCTTGCTAAGTTTTTCTTTCTCCCTTTTCTTGCATTTTATCTTTATAGTTTTCATTATGTTTTGCATTTCTTTTTTGTAGATCTGGTTGTGATGTTTAAGGATAGATTTTCATCATTTTTAGCTTGTTTAATGTTTACAACTTACAATGATCATTTGTATTTATCATTCTGTAAACAAAAGAAAAATTGTACTCAATTAGGGAACGCGCGAGAAAGTCCAGTGGGCCTAATTTGTTTGTTTAGGTACCAAATTAACCACCGCCAAAGTCTTCACACACGAGACGAGCACGTGAGCGAGATTTTTTACAGGTTCATGCTTGTCGAGGTGGAGAAGCATTGTGAGAGAGAAGAAGATGGAGGGAAGAGCAATGAAAGACTCGCCGGCGGAAGAAATTGCGGCGAGGCTTTCCTCTATCAAAGACCTCTACTTCCCACGCGCCGTCCAATCAACCGCTGCATCTTCCGACCAACGCAAATCCATCCTCCTCGACCTCCTCCGTCGTGATCCCGCCGTTTTCCTTGGTATCTTCCATAATCCCGCCTATTTCTTCATACTGGTGCCGAATTTTATAAAATATCCTTCGTAGTCATCTTAGCATAGAGTATGTTATGCTGATTTTAGACTTCAATACCCTATCGCGGTGTTGATCTCGGTACTGAAACTTAGTTGTTTGGTTTGATTCAGAGCGTTGAGCGTAGATAAATTACTTGAGTTTGATGCTTTGCAATTCTGGTGATGGGAAAGATTTGAGAATTGGCTTATTGTTCTATAGGTATTGAGCCTTTTTTTAAGAGTAAGAGCTTTTTGATCTCTGAACTGAGACTTGGCTTGTTTATTTGGTTTGGTTTCAGAGCGTTATGGAACGCAGCTGAGTGTAGATGAATTGGTTGAGTTTGATGGTTTGAAACATGACTACGAGGTTGATTGGCACTTGAAAAATCTGCGTAAGAAGTTAAGTCCGACCTCAGAAGAGATTAAATCGAGGTGTGTAGCTGTGAGGAATAGGAGACTGGCTTACTTGAACAAGCTTATATCAGAAGGACAGTATTTCTCAGAAGATGCTATGAGAGATAGAGAGCCGTATCTACACCACGAGTACGTCGGCAAGTTCCAGGATTTGATTGGTAGGAACATGGCTAGACCTGGAGAACGTTGGTCAGAGACGTTGATGAGACGGGGAGAGGAAGCTACTTTGGTTGCTCGGATTAGAGAGGAGCAGCAGAGATTGGGTGTTGCAGAGAGTGATTGGATTGGTAATGAGAAGATGGAAGAAGAAGAAGACGAAGAAGAAGAGGAGGAGTCAGAAGAAGAAGAAGAAGAAGAAGTGAAAATTCCTACAGAAGCTAGCTCAAGCCTTGAAGAGGTAACTTTTTTTTTTTAATTTAGCTTTTTGTTAACTTAGAATTGTTACAATGTGCGTTCCTGAAAATACAGGCCAGGGAGAAGAAGGGAAGAGTGAATGATAGAGAAGAGAAGGAGGCAAGAGTGAAAATACGGCCCGAGGAGATGCAAGAAATGATGGATGAGTTCACGTCAATGATGCAGCACAAGTTCTTGTCAGGGGAAGATGAGCAGCATTTGGATTACACAAAGATAGACAATGACGAGACTCTTGATGATCATTGGCTTCGACAGATTGGCCTTGACGCTGAAGAAAAGTACTTTGGTGAAGACTAATAGTTCCCCTTGACACACTCAGATACCCTTCCTGGTTTATGTACGATATTATCGGTACTAGGGAAAGATAGCTTATGATAATGTTGATTTTCAATTTTCGTCTTAAAGAACAAGTCCAAACACCAACACGATCTCATGTTAATTAAGATTGTTGGAAACGGTTTTGGTTCAGAGAGGATATTGATGGAAATTGGAATTGGTTAGTGTAATCAAATGATTGTGCATCAGTCGAAAAGTCTGGATTCACTTTATGTTTAGCTCGAGTGCACTTAAATGTGAATTTAGCCCTGACCTGAAACCCGAATTGCGAACTGGAACCCAACCTGAAAAACCCAAACCGAAATTTAAATATATCCGATTGGTTTCTATATTTCTAAATCCAAATACCACTCAATTTTTTTTTTTTTAAACCGAAAAACCAAAAGAAAAACCGGAAAAAAACCAAATTTTGTCGAACCAAAAAATCCATTCGGATTTTATGTGCAACCCGAAAACCAATCTATACTTGAAAAAACCCGAACCAAAATTCAAAAATACTCGTATGGTTTCTAAAAAACTCTACCCGACCCCGATCCAAAACCCGAAACCCAAAAAATTCGACCCTACCCCGATCCAAAACCCGAAAAGTCCCGAGCCTACACAAAGGTATGAAATATAGTAGTTACTAAACAAATTTAATGCCATCAAAATCATAATAAATTTGAGTATTAAAATCATAATTTTGTTTCATACTGCTGTATTAATAATACACGTAAGGCGTTTCACGTAATTTTGGTGGTTCGACTTAAGCCCCATCTCTCCACTCCTCTGAGTGGCTCCACTTCCTCCTTCGTCTCCGGGAACCTAGAACTTTACTCCTTTATTTCCCATTTTGCCCCTCTTTTTTTCTTCTAAATACACACAAGCAAAAAAGGAAAAATGTAACGGTGAAAATAAAAAAATAAAAAAAAATCTCTCTGCACCAAACAGACTACACTTAGCGAAATAGAAAATTAGGCGGACGAGAGAACAAGATTCGACAAAAGAAAAAAGCTTCCCATTTCAAAACCCTAGAAGCTCAATTTCTAACCTGGCACGGCCGTCGTTTTTCTCGATCTCACCGGCATGAATCGCCGGTGAAGGTTGTATCGGAAAAACGGAATAGCTTAGAGATAGATTTGTTAGGGATTTTCCTTTTTTAGAATCATGTATAGAGAGAGAGGAGGAGCGGTGGGTTCGAGACCGGAAGTTGTGGATCGTAAACGGATCAACGAAGCTCTTGAACGGCCTTCTCCGTCCACGTCTCGTCCAGTTAACGGTAAGGGAAAAGGAACCGTTACGGCGGCGGTTGGGAAACAGTCGAATGACCATAGAGATTCGCGTTCTGCTTCTCTCTCTCTCTCTAAGAATAATATCTCAGACGGTGAGTTTCGCTTTTGCTTCTCTCTCTCTCTCTCTCTATTGATAATTGCATTTTGAAAAATTTCTGTTTTTTTGTTGGATTGGAGAATTAACCTAGAATCAGCTATGTGTCTCTTCTGATTTGGGAATATTATTCTTGCTGAATTAATGAAAATTTCCATTTAAAGCGCAAACCATTTATTTAGTCCCTCTGTAATTATAGATGAATCAGACACAGATAGTGAAGAATCAGATGTGAGTGGCTCCGAAGGAGAAGACACTTCCTGGATATCTTGGTTCTGCAGTCTACGGGGAAACGAGTTCTTCTGTGAAGTTGATGATGATTACATTCAAGATGACTTTAACTTGTGTGGACTCAGCAGTCTAGTTCCGTACTACGAGTACGCTCTTGATTTGATTTTGGATGTCGAATCTTCTCATGGTAAGTTATTTGTTTTTTTCTTTTTCTTTCCTTCATCCAAATTCGGAATTTGATTTGGAAAGGGTCAATTAACAGGAGAGATGTTTACAGAGGAACAGAATGAATTGATCGAGTCAGCTGCGGAGATGCTTTATGGACTGATTCACGCTCGTTACATATTGACAAGCAAAGGATTGACTGCAATGGTATATATATATATATATAAAAAAAAGGTCTTGGTACTCACTCACTCATTTGCGTGTTATGTAAAGATTCACCTAATACGTTGATATATTTGTTTTGCAGTTAGACAAGTACAAAAACTATGACTTTGGAAGATGCCCGAGAGTTTATTGCTGTGGCCAACCTTGTCTACCAGTTGGTCAATCGGATTTACCTCGATCTAGCACTGTCAAGATATATTGCCCTAAATGCGAAGACATTTATTACCCACGATCGAAATATCAAGGCAGTATCCTTTTTTTTTTCCACTTCTTGCTGATACATATCTATAATGCAAGTTCTTGAAAATTATGAAGGCAGTCATCTTTTTTAGTTTCTATAGATCTTGCAGCTGTTGATCTTTGTTTGGTGGGTTTTTTCCTTAAAAACAATGAACAGACATTGATGGAGCTTACTTTGGGACAACATTTCCGCATCTGTTCTTGATGACTTATGGACATCTGAAGCCGCCAAAGGCAACACAAAACTATGTTCCAAGAGTGTTTGGGTTCAAATTACACAAGCCGTGAAGGAAGAAGGTTAAGATCAATTAAGATCATGGCTTTAGATTTGGGAAATATAAAACATTCAGCAATGTAGTCTCTGGAAAGGTGGAGAAGAAGCAGTCATGTCTCTATTTGTGTCATCAGGTACATACACATTAGAAGCAAGCAAAAAGCATGGTTAGTAGAAGAAAAATGAAGATCCTTTTGATGAGTATGTTAAACTTGAACTTTGTGTTTTCCTACGTTTTGTAATCTTTTTTTTTATTTTGTTTTGGTTCATCTCAATGTCGGATGATATCATAGAGTCTTATCATGTATCTCAGGAAAAATTATTCTTGTTTAGCTCTACTAGAAAATCCCCTATATCCATAAAGAAGTATTCACATTTATGGGAGAAATTGGTTTGGTTAGCATCGTCACCGGTGGAAAACGTGGAAATGCTTTAATTAAAAAGGGTTGAATTATTCTAAATTTATAAAGAATTTAAATTAAAATATTATTAATAAATAACCCAAATTACACATAAAAATACAAATGAAACATATATTACAAAACGGAAAATTAAAATTAAAATATAAAAAAGGAAAAAAAACATAAAATGATTAAAATTAATTAAAAGTATGATCATTAACCAAAGTTTTTCCAAATACTTCTAACAAAATCAGAGTGATGTTTGATTTCATTACAAACTTCAACTCGATTGGCCGTCGTCATATTGTTGACATTAGTAGGCATCTCGGTAGAAATTGAAACCTACTTGTGAAGTCTCGCTTCGGTCTCCTACTCCATTTTGGAAATCTGATACTATCATATTGTGCAATATGATTCATGCTCTGAGTATATTTTCTATTTTTTCCTTATCCCAACTACGAGATGGATTCTTGCAATTGCAAATTGAGCTTGCATGATTCCAAAAGCGCGTTCGACGTTTTTTCGTACAGCTTTTTGACAATTAGCAAATAAAGATGGTTTCAGACCTTGTGGCTGAGAAATTGATTGGATGAAAGTTGCCCAAATCGGATATATACCATATGTGAGATAGTAAGCCATATCATATCAGCGTCCATTAACAAAGTAAAACACCTTTGGAGTTCAACCTTCTAATATATCATAAAAAACGGGTGAGCGGTGGAGAACATTGATATCGTTTAAGGTACCTGGAAGTCCGAAAAAATCGTGCTAAATCCATAGATCATATGAAGCCACAACCTCTAAAACGATTGTAGTTTTTCTATGTCCACGTGAATATTTCCTTTTCCAAGCCGTGGGACAATTCTTCCACTCCCAACGCATACAATCAATGCTTCCTATCATCCCGAGAAATCCGTGAGCCTCTCCAACACTGAACAATCGTTGGAGATCTTCATGTGTAGGTCTTCTTAGGTACACATCCTGGTAGAAATATGATTCATCCTGGTAGGTACTCATCCTGGTAGAAATATGATGCATCCTGGTAAAATTACGATTTTTTTCAACAGAGATAAGATGCTACTAGAAGGTTCGGTCTGCCTGGACTACAAAAGTGTACAGCCGCCATTCGTATGCTGGCATATGGTTGTGCAGCAGACGCGGTAGATGAATACCTTCGAATCGGTGAAACCACTTCGCTCAGATGCTTAGAACATTAAGTGGATGCAATAATCATTCCATAAGCGGATGTCACCGTCTTCGCGTCGTCTTTCAATAAACACTTGTTTTTTTTTTTTTTGCCTTTCTTGTCACACGAACTAGAGTAAAATTATCTAAGCACTCTTCATAAACCCTCTTGAACTCCTCTTCTATCACTTGATCAAAATCTTTATTCGATATAGAAAAGAAAGAATTATTCGGGGGAGATGACATGTTGGTTACTGAAACAACCAAACTCTTTTTTTTTTCAGCTCTTTATTTTATAATTAAATCAATACTCAGCGGAAGTCTTTAAATAAAAACTAAATAAATAATAAATATCAGGTCAACGATAATCCCAGAAATAATAAATAACTCTAGCAACCTAAACACCAGGTTTGCAAAACACATAACAAAATAACACTAGCAGCCTATCATCCTCTTCATCTCTCGGCCTCATTCCGCGGTCGAACATTCCTGTTACCTGCATCACATTGGAATAGAGATGCATGAGTATTATCATAAATACTCAGTGAGTCGATCATACCATCTACAGACCAATTACGTCATCCACTAGACAATACATCGAACAATAATAACAGCAACAATGATCAACATCAAAAATGAACAACAACAATAGTGAACAACAGCAATACTCGCAAACAGTACTCGTGTCGACCGACACCCCACCGTATCGCTCGACACTACCCACTAGGTGTCGACCGACACATAGAAGGTGTGTCGCTCGACACAGCCCGAAACCCATAAAACTCAAAGCGACGAATCAAGTGCACAACACATAATCAAAAGGGTTTTCAAAGCCCCAATAACAATCAACCACGATTTCGTCATGAGCAGCTCAAGAACACAACATAAACTCAACTACACCGGAAATCTCTAGTGAATTACGGACCTACGGTCACGCACTCATCTTAGAACGGATTGAACAAGGAAGAACAAGAGAGAAGATGAAGAACACAAACAATCCTCTCCAAATCAACCCAAAAACTCAAAGAATCTCCTAAAATCGCCTCTCTTTGCCTCTGCCTCAAAAACTGTGCCAAAAGTGGCTGCAAATCCTTTTTACCTCGTGAAATAGGGCTTCCTCACCCAAACCAGCCAAACCAGAAACAACTCAAATCGAACCGGATGAATTCTGCATAACCGGTGTCGCTCGACACCCCTGTCGAACCAACACAAACTGAAAACAAATCGATTTAACCCGAAATCGATTTCACAAACCGGTGTCGATCGACACCCCTACTGGTGTAGCTCGACATTAACTGACCATAAGCCTTTTTACACATTTTTTCTATACGATGCTTGAACCTCTAGACCAACTGCACAACAATCAAACAAGAACATGCACAACCAATCTGAAATTCACACCTTATAGAGCATATGCAAACCACAACCGGCCACTTGGTGTCGTCCGACACCACTTCCAAAACAGCACTTTAGGTTCACGGATGTTACAATTCTCCCCCACTAAACTGGATTCGACCTCGAATCCCAACTGAATGTGTCAACCAAAGACCACAAAACCCGGCCCCACCCGGCCAAGACCTCTCAAAACTTACATTTAGTCCTATGTTATACGCACGTTTCTAGACATTATTACTCCCAACTCATCACAACCATTTCTAAAAACATAACATGAGATCCACCATATCCCCTCTAGAGATCCACCCTATCTCTCGATACTCATATTGTCACCCACCATGTCACAATATGTAACCAAAACCACAACTTATACTGAGGTAGCGACCCTCACATACAAGTCTGCCGGAGATCCACCATATCTCCTCTAGAAACCCACCCTGTCTCTAGAATCGTAATGAGTAATAATTCTGAAACGCATATAACCAATATGACTAGAACTGTCTCACGACCCAAACTGGTCAATGATACTTGCAACTTCCAAACACATAACAAAATATGAGGCAAAACTCCATCTCATATAACTCCAAAATGTATATCGTACAACGAAAACGAAAATACATCAACCAAAACAACAACAAAACCAAACACTAGGACTACAAAGATGAAGGGAGCTCACTCTACAGCCTGCTTGTCGAACCACTTTCCGGACTTCAGTTTCACCTTTGCCTCTAGCTCCCAAGTCTGCTCCTCTGTGCCACTACAGTTCCACAAGACTCTCAACAATGGCACTCTCTTGTTCCGCAGAACCTTGACTCTCCTCTCGAGAATCCTCACAGGCACTGCCGGAACTGTCATGTCTGGCTGAAGATCCTCTGGAATCTCAGCCACTAACTCCTCTGAAGGATGAAGGCACTTCCTCAACATCGACACATGAAACACCTTGTGAAAGGCACTCATGATCGGAGGTAAATCCAACATATAAGCCACTGGCCCAATTCGCTCCACTACTGGAAATGGACCCATAAAATGCAGATTGAGCTTGTTCTCTGCTATGGACCTGTTAGGGCCCCTCAACATAACCATCTTGAGATACACTCTATCTCCCACCTGAAACTCAAGCTCACGTCTGGTGGGGCGTGGGTTTAGCTTCAAGTTTTAATATTTATAACCCAACCAAAATGAGCTGCAAGTGCACAGCTGTGTTGTAGTCGGGGTCGAACACAAGGAGGGTGTGATCTCGCTTCAAACTTATGGTGATTGATGAGTAGCTAGAACAGAAAATATGTTGTTGTCGTGAACCTAAAATGAAAGGAAACAAAAGCAAATAAGTAAATGAGAGTTGTAAACAAGAAAATAAAGAGTTAGGCAAAGGATAATCTTTGAAAACATGTAATGAAGTGATGATTGCATTGGTATTTCATTATGAACCATCTTGAACACAAAACACTAAGGTATGTTCTTTCCACTTTCGTGGCTCCGAACACTATGTTTAAACAACCTAATAGACTCAACTTTTGATGGTTATTACAAGCTGTAAACATGCATTAATGGCTCAAGTAATGATAGAGTTCACTAGACTCCTTAGGTCAGCTTTCGTTGCCTAAGACGCGTAGCTCACCAAATATTAGTTCCGGCAATACAACAAGCTTTTGGAGAGTGTATCAACCCTATATCAGATTGCTAGATGTACGGTAAAGCAATCATGCATTAAGTTCAACTAAAGGTGAAGATTAGTTCATGAATAAAAGTCCCAATTGCAACCGCCAATCACATCATACAAGTTTCATTGATTTACCTCGCCTAACAAATGAATCTACTCAGACATGGTGCAATCAAACAAGCAAGCAATGATTGAAAGCATTATGCAAGTATTAAAAAGAGATAAGGGATAGAATAAGCTTCTCTGTTGAAGAACAAGTCGAAATCCCTTGATAACTTCTTAGATCCAAAGTACAATAGAAAAGAAAAAGATGAAAAGAACAAGAACAAGGTTTTTGTGCAAGAGCAAGACTTGAGTGGCGCCTCCTTCTCCTCCTCCTAGATGGCGAGCTTCTAGGGCTTCTCTCTCTCTCTCTGACGGCCACTCTCCTCTTGTACGAGACACTCGCGGCTCTCCCCCTTTCAGAGGCTAAAAGCAAGTATTTATAGGCTTGTAGTCACTAGGTTTATGAAGTGCTGAAAAAGGAAACTTTCCGGTTAACCGGCCTTGATGATTTGCGACGTGATTGGACCGGGTTCAGGACAAGTAAACCACCAAAAGCAAGCTGGGCTTGTGTTAAGTCGAGACAGGGTCCATGCCGCGGAATCCCGGGCCGTTTGTAACACCAAGTCTCCATGGGCTTCGTTTCCTCGCCTGGCGGACACGTCTTGGGAGAAAAATATTTTTTCCCTGATGGTTGATCAAAATGGCTTGAATCCACTTCGCCGTGATGCGTAACTCCAATATCTATCCATCAAGACCAAGATCATGATTTTTGGACGTCGGAAAGACCTTCAACCGCGGCCATCTTTCGGATGCTCCGGTTCATTCCGAATACGAGAATCGGACAAATGGAGTTATATTGATGCTCTTGACTTGGAAACTTGCATGGATCATGGTTTGAGGCTCTTTTGCTCCTTTTTGAATCATTTTGATGTTTTAACCTGTTAAGACTCCAAAACCAACAAATACAAGAAAACTACCTCTAAAGGCATAAAACCTTATTGAAAATACTTGAAAATATAGATAAATACTAAGTAAAATCATGTAAAATATGGATATATCAACGTCTCCGCCTATCGGCATAACTCTTCTGTCTATCCTGAGCCTCCTTCATGTTCATCCTCAAAACACGGATCTTCTCCGTCCGTTTCCTGAACAAAGGTAGCTCCAAACATGCTGCGCTCCCCCACTTGGGTCCAGCATAAAGGTGTCCTGCATGACCTCCCATACAAAGCCTCATAAGGGGCCATCCCAATACTAGACTGAAAACTGTTGTTGTAGGCAAACTCTGCCAAACACAGATGATCAGCCCAGTGGCCACCCCAATCCAACACACACATCCTCAGCAAATCCTCCAAGGTCTGGATAGTCCTCTCTGACTGCCATATGACTATGGATGATAAGTTGTACTCATATGCACCTTAGTGCCCATCTCTTTCTGAAATGCCCTCCAAAACTCTGAGGCAAATCTCGGATCTCTATCCGACACAATACTGGCTGGCACTCCGTGCAGCCTCACAATCTCCCGCACAAACTTCCTAGCCAAAACAGACGCTCCATATGTCTTCTTGATGGCCAAGAAATGCGCTGACTTGGTCAACCGGTCCACAATGACCCAAATATCATCAAATGCCCGTGAGATAGGCAATCCCACAACAAAGTCCATCGTGATCATGTCCCACTTCCACTCTCCAATGGGTAGACTCTGCAGAAGACCACTAGGAACCTGATGCTCTGCCTTGACCAACGAACAGGTGTTGCACCTCGCAACCCAATCTGCCACATCTCTCTTCATCCTGACCCAATGATAATACCGTTTGAGGTCACGGTACATCTTGGTCGCACCTGGATGAATCGAAAACTTGCTCGCATGAGCCTTTCTCAAAACCTCCTGTCTCTACTCCTCAACCTTGGGCACACTAACCCGTCCACGACCCAAGAAAGTCCAATTCGCTGAGACCTGATACTCAGAACCAGCTGCCCGCGATGCATCAATCAAACCCTGATCATCCTGCTGAGCCACTATGATCCTAGTGAGTAAGTCTGCCTGATCAGCTGCCTCCAAACCCAAACGCTCCTCTGAAATAGCACAAAGACGCAATGTACTAATCTCGCTGACCAAAGCCTCCACATCCTGCTTCCTAGCCGAATCAACTCTCCGTGGACTCAACGCATCTGCCACCAAGTTGGCCTTGCCTGGATGATAAACAATATGCAGGTCATAGTCTGCCAGAAACTCCACCCAACGCGTCTGCCTCGCATTCAACAAAGGCTGAGTAAAGATATGTTGCAGACTCTTGTGATCTGTACTGCACTGCCATAAAGATAGGACCTCCAAATCTTGAGTGCAAAGACCACTGCTCCCAACTCAAGATCATGTGTAGGGTTGTTGCGCTCACTGCCCTGCAACTGCCTCGAAGCATAGGCAATCACTCTGCCCTCCTGCATCAATTCACAACCCATACCAACTCCTGAAGCATCTGCATACACCATATAAGGCTTCCCCGGATCGGGTAATGCCAACACTAGTGTACTTAGTCAACATCTCCTTGAGCTTCCCAAAGCTCTCCTCGCATTCCTGTGACCAAACAAGTGGCACATCCTTGCCCGTCAACCTCGTCATCGGCTAAGACATACCCGCAAAGCCCTTGACGAACCTCCTGTATTAGCCTGCTAAACCCAGAAAACTTCTCATCTCGGTAGCACTATTCGGTCTAGGCTAATCCCTGATAGCCTCAATGTTAGCCGGATCCACAGAAACTCCCTCTGCATAAACAATGTGGCCAAGAAATCCCATCTCTCTCTGCCGAAAGCTGCACTTGCTCAACTTAGCAAACAGCTTCTGCTCCCGAAGCTTCTCCAGCACTAGCCTCAAATGCGTCGCATGCTCCTCTGGGCTCCTCGAATACACCAGAATGTCATCCATGAAGATGATAACAAACACGTCCAAAAACTCCCTGAACACGTTGTTCATCAACCTCATGAATGCTGCTGGCGCATTAGTCAAACCGAAAGGCATGACCACAAACTCGAAATGCCCATATCTCGTCCTGAACGCCGTCGTACGAACATCTGCCTCATCTATCGGTATCCGATGATAACCCGATGCCAAGTCAATCTTGGAGAACCAAGTACCACCCCTCAACTGATCCAACAACTCATCAATCATCGGGAGAGGATACCTGTTCTTCACAGTGACTCGTATAAGTCCCCGGTAATCAATGCACAACCG
This sequence comes from Erythrophleum ivorense, assembly GCA_026724425.1. Lineage (NCBI taxonomy): Eukaryota > Viridiplantae > Streptophyta > Magnoliopsida > Fabales > Fabaceae > Erythrophleum > Erythrophleum ivorense. The sequence continues at coordinate 5,813,625 of JAIUCV010000066.1, read as the reverse complement.
AAAACTGCCATCCTTCTTCTTCACAAACAACACTGGTGCTCCCCACGGTGAAACACTTGGTCGAATGAACCCTTTGCTCAAAAGGTCCTCTAACTGCTTCTTCAGCTCTGCCAACTCTGCTGGCGCCATCATGTAGGGTGTCTTTGATATTGGAGCTGTCCCGGGCTCTAACTCAATCGTGAAAGGGTCTGACCGAGATGGTGGCAATCCCTTCAGCGATCGAAACACATCCTGAAACAAATGGCCCAAGCCCGCCCCGCATGTTTTGCGGACCATTTTTATCGATCCAAGCCCGCCCCGCAAATGTTCGTATGGGCTTGGCCCGCGGAAGGGATTGCCACCATCTCGATCAGACCCTTTCACGATTGAGTTAGAGCCCGGGACAGCTCCAATATCAAAGACACCCTACAGGATGGCGCCAGCAGAGTTGGCAGAGCTGAAGAAGCAGTTAGAGGACATTTAGAGCAAAGGGTTTATTCGACCAAGTGTTTCACCATGGGGAGCACCAGTGTTGTTTGTGAAGAAGAAGGATGGCAGTTTTCGGTTGTGCATTGATTACTGGGGACTTAACCGAGTCACTGTGAATAACAGGTACCCTCTCCCGAGGATTGATGAGTTATTGGATCAGTTGAGGGGTGCTACTTGGTTCTCCAAGATTGACTTGGCATCGGGTTATCATCAGATACCGATAGATGAGGCAGATGTTCGCAAGACGGCATTCAGGACGAGATATGGGCATTTCGAGTTTGTGGTCATGCCTTTCGGTTTGACTAATGCGCCAGCAGCATTCATGAGGTTGATGAACGACGTGTTCAGGGAGTTTTTGGACGTGTTCGTTATCATCTTCATTGATGACATTCTGGTGTATTCGAGGAGTCCAGAGGAGCATGCGACGCATTTGAGGCTAATGCTGGAGAAGCTTCAGGAGCATAAGTTGTTTGCTAAGTTGAGCAAGTGCAGCTTTTGGCAGAGAGAGATGGGATTTCTTGGCCACATTGTTTATGCAGAGGGAGTTTCTATGGATCCGGCTAAGATTTAGGCTATCAGAGATTGGCCGAGACCGAATAGTGCTACCAAGATCAGGAGTTTTCTAGGTTTAATAGGCTACTACAGGAGGTTTGTCAAGGGCTTTGCGGGTATGTCTCAGCCGATGACGAGGTTGACGGGCAAGGATGTGCCATTTGTTTGGTCGCAGGAATGCGAAGAGAGCTTTGGGAAGCTCAAGGAGATGTTGACTAGTACACCAGTGTTGGCATTACCCGATCCAGAGAAGCCTTACGTGGTGTATACAGATGCTTCAGGAGTTGGTATGGGTTGTGTATTGATGCAGGAGGGCAGAGTGATTGCCTATGCTTCGAGGCAGTTGCAGGGCAATGAGCGCAACCGCCCTACACATGATCTTGGGTTGGGAGCAGTGGTCTTTGCACTCAAGATTTGGAGGTCCTATCTTTATGGCGGTACAATGCAGATCTTTACAGATCACAAGAGTCTGCAGCATATCTTTACTCAGCCTTTGTTGAATGCGAGGCAGACGCGTTGGGTGGGGTTCCTGGCGGATTATGATTTGGACATTGTCTATCACCCAGGTAAGGCCAACTTGGTGGCAGATGCATTGAGTCGACGGAGGGTGGATTCAGCTAGAGAGCAGGATGTGGAGGCTTTGGTCAGCGAGATTAGTACATTGCGTCTTTGTGCTATTTCAGAGGAGCCTTTGGGTTTGGATGCAGCTGACCAGGCAGACTTACTCAATAGGATCAGGGTGGCTCAGCAGAGTGATCAGAGTTTGATTGATGCATCGCGGGCAGCTAGTTCTGAGTATCAGGTCTCAGCGAATGGGACTATCTTGGTTCATGGATGGGTTTGTGTGCCCAAGGTTGAGGAGTTGAGACGGGAGGTTTTGAGAGAGGCTCATGCGAGCAAGTTCTCGATTCATCCGGGCGCGACCAAGATGTACCGCGACCTCAAACGGTATTATCATTGGGTCGGGATGAAGAGAGATGTGGCAGATTGGGTTGCGAGGTGCAACACCTGTTCGTTGGTCAAGGCAGAGCATCAGGTTCCTAGTGGTCTTCTGCAGAGTCTACCCATTCCAGAGTGGAAGTGGAACATGATCACGATGGATTTTGTTGTGGGATTGCCTATCTCACGGGCATTTGATGCTATTTGGGTCATTGTGGACATGTTGACCAAGTCAGCGCATTTCTTGGCCATCAAGAAGACAGATGGAGCTTCTGTTTTGGCTAGGAAGTTTGTGCGGGAGATTGTGAGGCTGCACGGAGTGCCAGCCAGTATTGTGTCGGATAGAGATCCGAGATTTTCCTCAGAGTTTAGAGGGCATTTCAGAAAGAGATGGGCACTAAGGTGCATATGAGTACAGTTTATCATCCACAGACAGATGGGCAGTTTTAGGGTGGCCATTGGGCTGATCATCTGTGTTTGGCAGAGTTTGCCTACAACAACAGTTTTCAGTCTAGTATTGGCATGGCCCCTTATGAGGCTTTGTATGGGAGGCCATGCAAGACACCTTTATGCTGGACCCAAGTGGGGGAGCGCAGCATGTTTGGAGCTAACTTTGTTCAGGAAATGACGGAGAAGATCCGTGTTTTGAGGATGAACATGAAGGAGGGTCAGGATAAGCAGAAGAGTTATGCCGATAGGCGGAGACGTGAGCTTGAGTTTCAGGTGGGAGATAGAGTGTATCTCAAGATGGCTATGTTGAGGGGCCCTAACAGGTCCATAACAGAGAACAAACTCAGTCCACGTTTTATGGGTCCGTTTCCAGTGGTGGAGCGAGTCGGACCAGTGGCATATCGGTTGGAGTTGCCACCGATTATGAGCGCATTTCACAAAGTGTTTCATGTTTCGATGTTGAGGAGGTGTTTGCATCCTTTAGAGGAGTTAGTGGTTGAGATTCCAGTGGATCTTCAGCCAGATATGACGGTTCCGGCGGTTCTTGTGAGAATTCTCGAGAGGAGAGTCAAGGTTCTGTGGAACAAGAAGGTGTCATTGTTGAGAGTCTTGTGGGACTGTAGTGGCACAGAGGAGCAGACTTGGGAGCCAGAGCCAAAGATGAAGCTGAAGTTCGGAAAATGGTTCGACAAGCAGGTTGTGGAGTGAGCTCCTTCATCTTTGTAGTCCCAGTGTTTGTTGTTGTTGTTGTTTGGGCTGATGTATTTTCGTTTTCGTTGTACGATATACATTTTTGAGTTATATGAGATGGTGTTTTGCCTCATATTTTGTTATGTGTTTGGATGTTACAAGTTTTGTTGACCAGTTTGAGTCGTGAGACATTTCTAGTCATATATGTTATAGGCGTTTCAGAATTATTACTCATTACGGTTCTAGAGACAGAGTGGGTTCCTAGAGGAGATATGGTGGATCTCCGGCAGACTTATACGGGAGGGTCGCTACCTCAGTATAAGTGGTTGTTTTGGTTACATATTGTGACATGGTGGGTCGCAATATGAGTATCGAGAGATAGGGTGGATCTCCTGTTATGTTTTTAGAGTGGTTGTGATGAGTGGGAGTAATAATGTCTGGAAACATGCATGTAACAGAGGACTAAATGTGAGTTTCTGAGATTAGTGGAGGATCTCTAATGTTGGGCCAGTTGGGGCCGGATTTTGTGGTCTTTGGTAGACACGTTGTGTTGGGAATCGATGACGAATCCAGGCTAGTGGGGGAGAATTGGAACATCCGTAAACCGAAAAGTACTGTTTTGGGAGTGGTGTCGAGCGACACCAAGTGATCAGATGTTGTTTGCATATGTTATGCAAGGTATTAATTTCTGGGTTGGCTGTACATGTTCTTGTTTGATTGTTGTGCGGTCGGTTTAGAGGTTAAGTCGTCCTTGTGTTAATAATTGTAAAACCAGCGCCTGGTTAGTTGGTGTCGAGCAACACTAGGAGGGTGTCGGTCGACATCGGTTAGAGAAATTGATTGCGGTTTAATTTGACTTTTGCTCGGTTCAGTGGGTCGACACCGGTTATGGTGAAATCGAGCTGGTTCGATTTAAGTTGTCGGTTTGGGCCGGTTTAGGGGTGAAAACCCTATTTCTCGAGATAAAAGAGGTGCAGCCGTATTTTGAGCACAGTTTTCGAAGTGAAAAGGTTTCAGAGAAGAAAAGAGGCGAATTGGGAGATTTCTGGAGTTTTGGGATCGGTACTGTTCATCGCGATAATGTGCATCGTGGTACTGTTCATCGCGATATTTTTCATCGTGGTACTGTTCATCGCGATATTGTTCACTGGAGCACTGTTCATCATCTCTCTTTTTCCCCTTTCAACCCTTGTCAAGGTGAGTACATGACCGTAGGCTCTTAAATAATGAGATTCGTGAAAGTGGATATTTGAATGGTTTATTTATGTGATTTTCGTGATTGTTTATGTGTTAATTGTGTCTTAGATCGATTTTTGTGTTGCGATTATGTGATTTGGGTGTTTTTGTGCTTGAAATTGATCGAACTGTCGATCTTCAGGATCGATGTCGAAAGATACAAATCGTGTGTCGGTCGACACCAACCGAGCGAGTGTCGAACGACACAAAGCTTGTGTCGGTCGACATTGGCCGGTTAAATTCGGTTATGTGGCGAATTGATTTAATCATTTGGAATAAGTAGTTTAATCTGGTTAACTCGATTCAATTGGATTTAAGTGGTTTAATTCGTATTTAATTAATTAATGGTGGAGTTAATTAATTAAACGGTTTAAAAATAATTGTGGTAATTATTTTAATTGTGAAAAATTATTATTTAATTATGGGAATTATTCAACATTTAAAAGAATTATTTTGATAATTGTGGAAATTATTATTAATGTTTAAATGTTTGAAAAATTGCGTAATTGGCCTGTAGGCGGGGTGATTGCCTCACTAAGTATTTATGAAATACTTACGCATCTCTTATAACCATGTGATCCAGGTAAAAAGAAAGTGTGACCGCGGAATGAGGCTGAGGGATGAAGAGGATGATAGGATGTTGGTGTTGTTTATTCTTATGTGGCTAGCAAACCGTTTTTAGGTTGTTAGATTTATTATGACAAACCCGGTGTTTAGGTTGCTAGTATTTTATTATTTTGGAATTCGAATTTGGTTGTTTAATTTAATACTTATTTACTGATTTATTTAATTGAGTTTTTCCGCACTTGATTAAAAAAAAAACTTGGTTATTTCAATGTGTAAATAACAAACTATGTTTGAACAAAATTAAAACTTATCAACATTCAAAAGATTTGATATTTATAACTATCAAATTTGTTTTATATAGTTTATTGATCTTATTCCATTGTAAAATGTGTCTAAATGGTGTATGCTTTGGTAAAATCATCGACAAATTTAAAAATTAATGAAAAGACATCTAGTATAAAAGGATACACAAAAAATAATCAGAATATTCTTTTTTAATTATATTAAACTAAGTTGAAAGATAAAATTGAAATAGCCATGGCATACATCAACTGGATAATTTTTAAAATTTACCTTTCTGGAAAATAAATTTAATGTAATATAATCAAGGTGAGATAAAATAAAACTATTTTTTAAGTCTTTTAATTTTATACTGATCAACCTATTAATAAAATATTTATAGTGTCAGATTTTATTTTGAACTAGTTACCTAGTTCAAACCCTAACAGATTATTAGTAAAATATAATACATTTTTAGTTTTAATTAATGGCTATATTTATACATAGAATCAATGGTCCTTTGTTAAGTATATATTTATTAGTGCAATTTGATCACATCATGCATCCAAATTTTGTTGTATTTGAATTTTCCAAGGTGTATTTTATTTATTTTTCCTTGATTCAAATATATTCATTTCCCTTTTAACTTGTATTCTTTACTGTTTTCTTTTTCATTTCGATATTTTTATTTTTCATATAATGATTTATTTCTAAATCTAATATAATAAGATAGACATGATCCCTAATATGCACAACAAATATTCATAAAATTTTAGGTACAAAATACGTGAAGTTTAAAACTACAATTATGATTTGTGAGTGTATAAATACGTGATGAATAACACATACATATACACACTACCTTACATTCAATCATATGTCATCAGCATCACACAATGGTACATATGAAATCAAACAAAGTGTTTCTTTAACTTAATATATATGTTTTATTTCCTTCTGACATTGTTTTGGATGTTGTAGGAAATCATTCTACGTGCTGTGTTTGTGTTGACTTTACTCCATCTCGGTCTAGTAAATGGGCAAATCTATAATGTTCTTAAGTATGGTGCTAAGGGAGATGGTACTACCGATGATTCAGAGGTTCAACATTGCAAAATATTATCTCGTTTTTCCATTACGAAACTATCTGAAATTTTTAACTTTATTTATTTATTAGTGTTACTTATTCCTGCAAGTAGATCATGATTTGGTAACAAAAAATTAGTTAGTTATATAATAACTATTAAAAATCGGATTTTTCTTGGCAAAAGGCTTTTGTGGAAGCATGGAAAGCTATGTGTGGTAGTGGTGGAAATAATAAAACACTCCTTATTCCTTCAAATAATACATTTTTACTACAACCTCTTGTGTTTCAAGGCCCTTGTGATACTCCTTCCGTACAAGTTCAGGTAACATCGAAAGATCAATACATTTTTTCGATCGATTTTACAAACTTCCACGGTGAAAAAGGAAAAAAAAAAATTGTGTGTGGATATGAAATGTATATGTGATCAATTTTGCAGTTTAATGGAAATATTGTTGCCCCTAGCAACAAATCAGAATGGTCAGATTATAAGTCAGGTGCATGGGTCCGTTTTAGGCACATCTCTAATTTAACGGTCATTGGTACGGGAACAATCACTGGAAGTGGTTCGTCTTTCTGGAAGGTGGAAAATTTTAATATATAATAGATGAAATTTGTTTAGTTATATAATGTGAATCTAATTATTATTTTTTTCTTTCTCATATTCATTATATCCAGCCAAGATTGTCAGCTTCTAAACGGCCTACCGTGAGTATTTTTTTTTCTATTTAATTACCCCCACTAAGTTGACTCTAAATTCTTAACGAAAAGCTCATGACGAAAGTGTTTTCAATATGTCTTGTAGCAATTGCATTTTCAAGGATGCAATATTCTTAAGATAATTGGACTAACCTCATTCGATAGCCCAAGAAATCATATTTCAATCCAGGACTGCAAACACGTTAAAATATCGAAGATAAAACTTGTTGCACCCGATGATAGTCCTAACACCGATGGAATTGATATCTCAATGTCAACTGATGTCAGAATATTCGACTCTATCATTGGAACTGGTACCTAGTTAGATATCTCTTTTTTTACAATCATTAAATTTTCTGTCTGAAAACGGCATGCATAGTGGTTATTTGAAAATTCAATTTCTTAAAACTTTTCAGGAGATGATTGTGTAGCTATAAACAATGGAAGTGTAAATATCAACATCACAAGGATGATGTGTGGTCCTGGACATGGAATAAGGTATATATTTTTGATTAAATGATGCCATCATTGTATAGATATTAATTGCTGAAAATATTATAATCAATTTTGTTCGTTGGATCTTTATAATTAAATTACAGTGTGGGAAGTCTAGGAAGAGATGGAGAAGAATCAATGGTTGAGAACGTCTTAGTGACTAATTGCACATTCAATAGGACGGATAATGGAGCTAGAATTAAGACATGGCCGGTAATCATGATTTTTCAACTTTATTTGTCTATATGAAAACTAATTATGAAGTATTATACTAGTGATAAAATTTGTTTTGCTGATTTTCTTTAATTTGATTGTTTAGAATGGAAAGGGATATGCAAGAAATATAGTTTTTCAGGGCATCAAACTCATAGAAACAAAAAATCCAATTATAATCAACCAAAACTATATTGATAACGGACGTCTCGACGTGGAGGTAAATTATCTTCTTCTATTCCTGTAAAATAGAAAAATTGGAAACTATTATTAAGTCGATCTATTTTATATATATGTATTTTATGTTTAATAGGAATCAGCAGTGGCAATTAGCAACGTGACATTTGCAAATATTCAAGGAACGGCACGACGTGATGAGATTATAAAGATAGATTGCAGCAAAGTCACATATTGCAAAGACGTCGTTCTAGATCAAATCGATATTACTACGGTCGATGGAAATGAGCCCGTAGTTAAATGCAGTAACGTGTATGGAAAGTCGAGTAATGCTAGGGAGGGGGCTGGCTGTTTCATGCAACACTGATCTAGATAATTATTATTTCTTTTCTTTTTGTTAAAGAAATAATTATTCTATCTCTAGTAATCTAGTCTTATGTATGGAAAAAAAGAAATTTAATTTCTGTATAACGATAATTATATCAGATGAATTTTATAGTGTAGTAATTATCGACTATAATGTATGCCTGATTAAATAAAATAATATCTTATATTATATCATGTCGGTGTACTTATGATCAGGGCTGTCAGTCGGGTCAGCCCGCATCCACCTAAATCAATTTATTGGGCTTTTTTTTATATGGTCGTGTGGGTTGGCCCTCCACAGGTGGCAGGAAAATTTTATAGGTTTAAGTATGTCCTGCATGTTTTGGCGGGCTTTGCGGATGGACCCACGGGCTCAACTATCTGATTTTGTATTAACTAATCAAGATGAAATAGTTGATTTGGCTGCTTTAAATTGTGAAACAAAGAGTAATAAAGATGATGGTGATGATAACGCTGCTAACATCAGAGCTACTAGTATACTCTACCAAAAACTAAGTTGATGCTAGAGACTCAAAGAACAACAGACTAACTTAAATAGTATATCCAGCCTGCACAGTGGCGCAGAGTTATGTTTTTCAACTTTTCAGTTTAGTTTTATTTTGTTATTCCACCTATTAATTAACAGATTCGATTTCTGATTTGACTACATAAGATTACGTTTTTATCTTATCAATTTAGTTTTTTTTTTGTACCTGACCCGATCAATTAACAGACATTAAAATTCTCAATTAATATTATAAATAATGATTTCAACAGTAGAAAGTAAACAAGATAAGGTAGGCACGAATCCTAAAAAAACTGAAAAAAATATATACCTGTAATTTGGATCGGCATCGCCAGCACTAGCATCTGAAGTACTGAAAAAACATGAAAGCACTAGCAATAGAGCTGTCCAGTAGTGGACGGCCATCTGAGCGGATCAACAACTAAAAGTTGCAGTCAAGGCACTGAGTTATACAAATTGCTAAAAAGAGCTACACATGAAAAAAAATATGAATCAGATTATCAAGAGCAAAACAAACACTAGGATTAAGCCATATGATCATTCACTAAAGATTTTACGAAAACGAAGTTATCATTGCGATGAATGAAATTCTTAAAGCTCTGAATTTCAAACAGCCTTTATGAATTTAGCAAAAGTCTAAGCCATTGCTACAACACTGCATTTAGGTAAAATAGAGCAAATATACCAGTCACTTCAACAGTGTCGGCATGCACTAGCTCTGTTGCTGTTGGTATAGAGAAGCACCCAAGCCGAAGTAAAAAGGGAGTGCGCAGAAACATTTCTAAATACAAGAAATAATGTATCCAAACTGATCTTGTTCTGTGTAACACGAAAGGTAATCTACTACTACTTGATTCGACATTCGATCAGATAGCCTAAAAAATGTAAAGATATTAGAGCTGCTACTTTCTTTACCTGAAGAGCTTCTTTTTTTAATGAAACTTTCAATAGTCTGAATTGTATAGAGTCTAGCTTGATCTTGCACAGCAACTTAACCTGAAGAGTATTAACAGATCACGCCCTGTCTGTCTTTTCACAGAGCGATCATAGCTTTCGTGTCCTTGTAATCTTCTCCGAGATCACGCCCGTCCCGTTTCGTGATCTACAGCGTCGCCGAAGGAAGCTGGAGTTGATAGGACCTTAAAGGTGACATCTGCAGAGATGAAAAAATTGTCTTAGATTAAGTAGCTTAGGAGAAAGGAGCTATGTTGATAAATGATTATTTTAAAATTAGAGTGTTACAGTATATTGTTTCTAAATAGCATCTATTTAATGTTTTACTAAACACTGGTACAAAACTTTGGTTAATTGTCAAATTTACTAAAATTTGGTCTTTAATTATCTTTTTTCTGAGATTGATTTCAGAAAGTGAGTAGATTCAATTTCAGCGAAGTGGAAACGTGGTTTGGCCATCAATATAACTAGAATAAAAACCAAACGCATCGCTAGAATAAAACTATGGAAATTTGGCAAAAACAACAGAAAAAAGAAGGGTTTATCCATTTACACATTTTTAACTTAATTTTGTCCATTTAAACTTTTTAAAAATTATTATCCAGTTTTGCCCTTAAAATTGATTAAACCTTATTTAAGGGAAATATTATTTTCAATATTCAAAACACATCTCTTATTATTTAACAAATTCAAATAAAATTAAATAAATAATACAATAAAATTAAATATACAATACAACCCGGAGAAGAAAAAAAAACATAACCCTTCTCCCGATTTTCTTCTTCTTCTTCTTTTCTTTTGCCGTCTCTTCTTCCGACGACACCGGTATCGCCGTATCTTCTTCCGACGACACCTCTGTCGCCGTCTCTTCTTCCGACGACACCTCTGTCGCCGTCTCTTCTTCCGACGAACCCGCTTTTCTTCTTCTTCTTCTCTTCTTTGGCCGTCTCTTCTTCTGTCTCGATCCTCTGTCGCCATCTCTTACTCCGACGAGCCCTCTGTCATCTCAAATCCCATCCTCCATCACCGTTTCTTCCTCTTTACTCTGTCGCCGTCACGCCCTCGGTCGGAAATTCTATCGCCGACAGATCCATCGCTCAAAACCATTCAGAAATTACACACGAGATGGATCCATCGCTCACTTTCCGTCGCTCGTGCCGAGAAGGTATTTGCGGTTCGTGCGCGATGAACATCGACGGATGCAACGGTCTCGCTTGTTTAACGAAAATCGAATCTGGATTGTCGGAGACGATAATCACGCCGTTGCCGCATATGTTTGTGATTAAGGATTTGGTGGTGGACATGACGAATTTTTATAACCAGTATAAGAGTATCGAGCCGTGGTTGAAGAGGAAGAATCCAGCGTCTGTTCCTGTGAAGGAGATTCTACATAGCAAGAAGGATAGAGCTAAGCTTGATGGAATGTATGAATGTATTCTCTGCGCTTGCTGTAGCACTTCTTGCCCTAGCTATTGGTGGAACCCTGAGTCTTATCTTGGCCCAGCTGCTTTGCTCCATGCCAACAGGTAAACAAAGTCTTGCTTTCCATAACGGACCAATCAATTTGTTTCAGAGAATTTGCTTAAGAAATTGATTACATTGGCGCTTTTGGTTTCCTTATTTGTAGTATAGCTCTGGAATTTGCTAAATACTTAGGGGCTTGTTCTGCTTTGAGAAATTTGTTGTGAATTTTGTAGGTTTGAGCAATAAGATTTGGCAGATTGATTGTATGGCTCTTGTGTAGGTTACATTAGTTCATTATGTAAGGCCATTTAGGTTGTATTTGCTTCTTTAACTGTAGTGTAGTTTAGCTCTTTGTTCAGCTGAAATGGAATGTAGGTTCTTTAGTTGTAGTTTAGCTCTGGAAGGTGCTAAGTACTTAGGGGGTTTGTTCTGCTTCGAGAAATTTGTAGGTTTGAGCAATAAGACTTGGTAGATTGATTGTATGGCTCTTGTGTAGTCAACATTAGTTCATTATGTATGGCCATTTACGCTGTATTTGCTAGTTGAAGCGTAGTTTAACTCTTTGTTCATCTGAAATGGAATGTTGTAAAGACTCAATTGTGCTTCTTTGGATGTCTAGTGTACATGTAACTATCTAATTGTATCTGTGTGTCTATTGATGCGTTGGGTTTTATGCTTCAAACTAATACAATTTATAACCCAACTTGGTAGAGCTGCAAGTGCACAGCCGTGGTAAGTCAGGGTCGAACACAAGGAAGAGTGATCTCGTTTCAAGTTTATGTTGAGTGATGAGTAGCTAGAACGAAAAATATGAGTGTGGGATGATCTAAAATCAAATGGAAAACAATGCAAATAAGTAGATGAGGTTGTAAACAAGATGAGAAAGGTGTTAGGCAAGGGATAATCAATGGAAACATTCAATGAAATGACAAGATTGCATGGGATAAGTTATAGACCGTCTTGAACTCAGAACACTAGGGTATAGCCTTTCCACTTTCGTGACTGATGCATTCGTATTTCATACTCATTTAGCATCATGTTTAGACCACTTTTGCATAGTTTCATCCATCCTTAGTAGCATTTCTTTGCACTTTCCTCTTAATTTGCATAATTAGTTGTCCTAGAAAGTGCATTGCATACATTTGCATGTTTGGTGTCCTTCTCAGGTGTTTTGGAGCAAAGTCGACACATTGGAAGAAAAAGCAATCTGCCTTCACCATCCAACTCGATCGAGCTAAGGCAAAGTCCAACTCGATCAAGCAACTCGATCGAGCAGAGAAGGATACAACTTTGTACGAGCACCTCGACCGAGCTAGGCCAAACCATCCTGCAAAGCAACTCGATCGAGCCAGACAAAAGCCAACTCGATCAACCAACTCGATCGAGTTGGACTAAGGCGGTTACTCCCCTGATGGAAGCCCTAGTAGCTTGCCTATAAAAGGGCTGCTGACCTCATCCGCCCCCCATCTTATCTTTTTCGCATTTTTAGCTTTCTGTTCTTAATTTTTGTTCCAGAAACTTCATGTTTTTAGTTTAAAGATCTAGACTTTGTTATTCACATTTTGCAATTGCTTGTTTAATAAAAGTTGTTAATCTCCTTTCTGTCTTTCATATTATGTTTGTTTCAGCTTATTTAGACATGATTTCGAATTCTCTTATGGATCTTGAGTAAATTCGCCCTTAGGCTTAGGGATGGATTAGATTAGGAAATCGATTATGGTTAATCTCTGATGCTTTAGGTTTTCATCTTTTATCCCTCTCTGTTTAGCTATGCCCTATGCGATCCAGCCACTGACCATGGTGGATCGATCCTAGACGCTCCTGGCCCGACCCGCTTGGTTGAGCGTCGGATCAAGGCAAAACAGAGGATTAGCTTTATGCCTTTGTCCCACGAGAGTGGTTGCACAGAGGGGCTTCTAGGGCATTGCATGGGCTGGTTCTTTATATATCTGGTTCATGACACACGCTCCAACTCGATCGAGTTAGCGGGATTGAACCAGAGAGGCGGTTTGTAACGCCACTGGGAAGTGGGATAACCGACCTCGGGATTCCATGGCCGAAGGGATAAGCACGTGTTCGTGTCGTTTTAGAAAGCATAGCTGATTAGCATTAGATTCTCTATGATCATCAAATCCGTCCCTGAGCCTTTGTCTATCATACCAGTATTTACTTACGTTTTCGTTCTGCTTTAGTCTTGTTTTACTCTGACTCCATCGAGTTAGTTTAGTGCAAACTCGTATCTTAACTCGGTCGAGCTGCACCAGTTTCTCCTTGTTTCATTTTATCCTAACTCGATCGAGCTACCTTTCTCATGGTTAGCTTAACTCGATCGAGCTTGATTTAGTTTATCGTTTTACTTTTCCGCTTTCATTCCCGTTGCGCCACATTTAGATAGATAGTTTCGTTTCAACACCAAACAACCATCTGTCTTGACTTGTGTCCACTATTGCATAATCCTAAGCTATTTCATACTCCTCCCACTTTGGATTGATAAACCCTAAGTCCTACATCGACATGATAGTACAATAGGGGATTGCATAAGTAGTGTAAAAACCTACTATCAATTTGGCGCCGTTGCCGATTTGGGATTTCGTTTGATGCATTTAGGATTCCCGTAGTACGCTAGTTCAAGTTCTTTGTTTACTTTTCGAATATCTTCTCTGCTATCTGGGTTTTTGTCTTTGAATTCTCAGGTGCACGCAAATCCGATCACGTTATCCGTTCCCACTTGAATATTTTGCTCTCTGGGTTTTTGATTTTGCCTTTTCAGGTGAATGCAAACACGATCACGAGGCAGTGGTAATTTGATATACTATTTGGACAACATCGACCGAATACAGCGAATTCTGAGAGAACAGAGGCAACAGGCCGAAACCATGGAAAACCCTCCAGCGAGGCCGGTTAGACCAATCGGAGCTGGTGATGCTCCGAACACGCATACTCAGAGACAGGGGATCATACCCCCACCTGTCCAGAACAATAACTTTGAGATCAAGCTGGGTATGATCAACCTCGTGCAGAACAAGATGTTCCACGGATTGCCTTGTGAGGATCCGATCGATCACCTGGACGAGTTCGACCGTTTGTGTAACCTCACCAAGGTGAATGGCGTTTCGGAAGACGCCATCAAGCTGCGCTTGTTCCCGCTTACTCTTGGAGAGAAAGCCCACCAGTGGGAGAAAAACTTGCCGCATAACTCGATCACCACCTGGAACGAATGCAAGAAGGCATTCCTTGCAAAGTTCTTTTCCACCGGACGCACCGCAAAGCTTCGCACAGAGATCTCTGGGTTCCATCAGAAGAATGGAGAGACATTTTCTGAGGCATGGGAACGTTTCAAATGTTACACAAGTCAGTGCCCACACCACGGTTTTAGTAACGAATCCCTGCTCAGCACTATGTATAGAGGTGTCCTCCCGAGGTACAGACAGATGCTCGATACCGCGAGCAACGGAGACTTCCTGAACCAAGACGTTGAGGACGGCTGGCAGCTTGTGGAGAACATAGCTCGCTCGGATGGCAACAACAACGAAGAGTATGACCGCACGAACCGCAGCTCTGTCGAGTCTGATGATAAGTTGAAAAAGGAGGTGAAGGGATTGACTGAAAAGTTGGATAAGCTACTTCAGGCTCAGTCCACTATGAAGCATGTTCATTTCATCTCTGAAGATGAATTTGTTCCTGTCCAGGAAGGGGAGATTGATCAACAGGTTGAGGAAGTGAGTTATGTGCAGAACAACCAGGGTGGCTACAACAAAGGCTATTACACGTACAACGCCAACCCGAATCTGTCCTACCGAAGTACGAATGTCGCAAATCCTCAGGACCAAGTCTATCCTCCCCAGCCACCGCAGAGTCAGCCTACGCAGCAGCAGAACCAACCGCAACAGCAGAAAGTGTTCGTTCCGCGAGGGCAGTTTGTGAGCCAACAGGGCGGGTATCAATATAGACAGCAGCAGGGAGCTCCATCAGGATTTGCTCCACAGCAAGGTCAAGTACCGACGGTTCAGGAACCTGATATGAGAGCCTTGCTACAGCAGCTGTTACAAGGTCAGGCAACTAGTGTTATGGACACAAGCAAGAAACTTGCTGATATCAACAACAAGCTTGAATCGTTAAACTCCAGGATGACAATCATTGAGAACAAAGGTGCCTCCTCTTCTACAACACATACTAGTCAGCTTCCTGGGAAAGCAATTCAAAATCCCAAGGACCATTGCCATGTAATCCACTCCAGCATTGATGAAGAACAAGCTGCTGAGAGCGAACGACCCATACAGGAGATTACAAAACTGCTCTACGGTTGTGATGTTGAGTGTTCAGCTGTATCCGAGACTACACTCGTGGAAGTTAAAAAGCGCGCCTCGATCGAACCCACTACTCCGAATGATCTTCTGACTCGATCGAGTCCGCATCCACTCGAGCAAACACACCATAGTCTTCTGACTCGACCGAGTCAGCATCCACCCGAACCCAGGAAGAATATCCCACCCGTATCTGAACCACCAACCTCATATCCATCCCGAGTTATTCCCAAACTCCAGGATCAAGGGAAATTCACACTTCCGTGCTCTCTTGCACATTTGCAGATTGATGATGCCCTTGTTGACTCCGGAGCTAGTATCAACTTGATTTCCTTGGGTATGGTTCAGAGGTTGAAGGCAGAGAATCTGATAAAGCGACCTGGCTCTTCCATCATGTTTGGGGATGCTTCCTCTAAGTCTCCACTCGGTCTTATTATTGATTACCCACTGCGGATTGGGACTTGCACCATACCAACAGATCTAACTGTGCTGGATATGGTCAATAAGACGGAGGTCCCCTTGATACTTGGAACCCCATTCCTTACTACAGTAGGAGCCTCCATTGATTTCCCCAACCGACTAGTGATTCTTCACAATGTGGACGGCCACATCTCATATCCACTTAAGACTTTTTCTACCGAGTATTGTGGAACTATCACAACTGCGGAGCTGCCCTCCAATGTGATTAGTTCTGATCTGATTGAGTACGGAAATGAGCTGAATCGAGCGCCTCCCGAACCTTTTGCGAATGAGCCAGGAAACTTTGATGGCGAAAGCCTTTTTGCTTTGTTCACTGAGCCGCTAGGAAGGGCTCAACATGAGGAGGTGAGGATAGTTTCTCATGCTGTCCGTAAGCGTAAAAAGAAAAAAAGCAAGGAACCTAAACCCGTCCCCTCCACCCCATCTCCGTCTGCGGTGACGCTGTTACCATCAGAACTCAAGGGAGGAAAGCTTGAGTATAAGGTCAAGTTCAACGGAAAGCCTAAACCCTTCTCGAGTGCCAGGGCTATCATCAGTACCGAGCTCCAGAATGACCCGATGAAGCTGCAAGAGCTTCTCTCTAAGGTTCTGACCATCACCCTTAACGACAGCAATAACTCCAACCCCCACTAGTCCAAAGGAAGAACGGTCAAGCTTAGCGACCTTAAACAAGCTCACTTGGGAGGAATTCCCATGCGTATCCTTGTACATATCTCTTTTTAATTTTTCTAATCTAATGTTATTTGTAGTTTTTCACGTCTTCTTCCAGCTAGGAATAGGGTTTGAGCAAAAAGATTCCAAGCATAGTGCGGAATGTGAACTCGATCAAGTGTGGGACCAAGGAGAAATCAATTCGACCAAGTACATGCTAGACTCGATCGAGTCCAACGGTATGATTCCTCCCTTTTGATTTTTGAATTTTCGAAATCATAAAGTCGTGTGGTGGCCCACTCATGCAGAGAATCTTTTATTTTTGTCTCCCCTTTCTCCTTTTTACCACAAAAATCTTATCTCCTTTCCCTTATTTAACTCGATCGAGTTCACCTCTCTCCTCCCTCACCACAAATTTTCACTCGAAATATCTCTCTATCTCTCTCTCTCATTTTTCTCTCCTCCTTCTCTCTAGAAACCACGAAAAATCGCCCCTTCTCACTTCATAATCTCTTGCATTTTCTTGATTTTCAAGCTTCAATCATGTTTTCAAGGCCTACAGCCGGTTTAATCCGCCAGAAATCAAGGTTTCAGTTCGATTTTCTCTTCTCCTTTTGAATTTGTTGAAATCGATTGCTATATGTTCTCTTTTCTATTATTGATGTTCTTGGCCTGGAAATAATGATGAATCTAGGTTGCTTGTTCTTATAGAAACGCTTTAGTGAAAGTAAATTGTTGCTGTAACTAAGCTCGTTGTCCATTTTCGCACCCTGGTTCTTGTTGTTCTTCAATTTAGGCTCGATCTACTGCTTGCTGAGTTGACTCGCTCGAGTTTACGGTTTTAATTTAACTCGCTCGAGTTGACTCATCTGAGTTGACTCGACCCGAGTTGACCGACCGAGTTAACTCAGCCGCGCCTTAACTCGATCGAGTGAGCGGCTGCGCATGATCTAGTCTGTTTATTTCGGAGCTAATGTTGTTTAAACTTCATGTTTTCAGGGACAATGCACTGAGAAGGAGCAAGAGCCTACGCCAGCCAATAAGGACAGAGAGGATTGCTGAACCAGCTGAGCAAGAACCAATGGACATTGAGGAGGAACAGATTGAAGCTAGTGAGACACAGAGGAAGAGAACAGAGAAGGCAAGAGGCAAGCGGCCAGTTAAGCCAGTTGAGGATCCAATGGATCAAGAAGGAGAGGGTGAAGAGGAAGGACAGAATGATGTTGATGAGGAGTGTGCTGAACAGGAACGAGATGAAGGAGAGCGGTCTAGGTCTGAGGTCATTTACAGTCTCCTCAAGGATCACATCTTCATGGGAACAAGATTCCCGCAAAAAGAAGCTATGGACGCTTTGGGAATCCGTGAGGATGTGGAGCTAGTCTTCAAGAACATGGGGCTTGAGCAGTTCATGCGCATGTATGCAGGGGGGTACAAGGACGAGACTTGCCAATTCCTAGCCACTTTGCAGCTGCACCATTATGATAACAATGAGGTGGAAGAATTGACCAATGGTTTGGGGTGGATTAGTTTCTGGGTTAACGGGAAAGAGTACTCTCTGAGCTACCGAGCGCTAGACAATCTCTATGGGTTTGGAAGCGGAATGGATACAGCAGTGGAATATGAGGAGAGTGAGTTGAAGGCTTTATGGAAAACAGTTGCCATGGGAACCTACACTCCATCCAGATCAAAGAGTGCCCAGATCAGGAGCCCTGTTTTGCGTTATGTCCACAAAGCGCTGGCTAGCACATTCTTTGCCAGAACCGTGACTGGGCATGTTACTGAAGGAGAGCTTCAGCTTTTGGACAAAGGTCTCAAGCCAATACTCAAGCGATTAAGAGGTGGAGAGATAATGAAGGGAGATACTTCTGACACGGGACTTTTAGTCCCCTTCTTGGATCAGCTGATGTCTTACCAAGACACTGTCTACATGTACCGCAACAGAACGTCGGCGGCTTCTCTATTTGTGGGCGGAGTTATCACACCTATTCTAATAGCTTGCGATGTGCCCCTAGATGATTCAGATTATGCGCCACATGGGTGGCTGGACATCAACTACCTCAAAAGAGCTAAGATTTTGGAGCATAAGGAGGTAGAGGGGAAGTATATCTACAAGTTTGATCATCCAGATGGAGGAGTGGCCAAAATACTCTTACCCAACCAATCGCAAACCAGGTTCAGGAACGGGAGGAATGTAGATTTCAACCCTTCAACAAACGCACTCTATCATAGGGGCCAAAGGCAAGCACCACCAGAACCGATGGAAGAGGATGTCGAAGTCGAGACAGCGGGAGATGAGCAAATGGGTGAACCAGAGAGATACTACTTTGAGGAGTATCCTTGTCGAGGAAGCGCCCCAGCTGTGGTAGCGGCTCATAAGCGCATAGGCCTCCTACAGAAACTGAACAAGTGGCAAGCCAAAACAATGGATCAGTTGAAGAAGACAGTGGGAAGCATGGCAAAGACTATCAAGAGCCTTGATAGGAAGGTGAGGCATACCACCACAAGGAGACACCCTCCCCCACCCTTTCGTAGAAGCCGCTCACTTATTCACACAGCCAGGCGTTCATCCACTCAAGAACCACCACGATCCTCCTCTTTTGAACCTAGAGAAGCAGAGCGGCAGAGACAGAAGAAACGGAGAAGCTCTAGCTCACGCCACAGCGACTTCACGGGTGAACTCGATCGAGCTCAGCCAGACATTGACGCCGGACTCGATCGAGGCAAAGGAGAAGGATCATCCCACCACGTTGACTTCAGCAGCGAGTACGGTCGAACCGCAATGGTCGAATACAGTGCTCCAGACGGCAGACTCCCCACACCTGTGAGGGATGACATACTGGCTGATCTTTTTGGCTATCACTGAGGTACCAAACACTCGACTCCCCTTTGTACATACCGCCTGCATCTTGTTTTATTTTGCTTTTGTTTTGCTCTCATTCTTTCTTTTAGACTTCTGTTACACAGGGGACTGTGTAATTTAAGTTTGGGGGAGGGTCTGAGAGCCATTTGACATTGTGTTCTTTGTTCTTAGTTTCAATTTTTCATCTCTTGAGTCTGCATACATCTAAGGCATAGAAAACCACTAAAAATTGAAAACTTTTCGAAAAATCTCAAAAATATTCATGTAGTTGCATTCATATTCTTAAGATTGAGTCTAATATATATCATATAGGTATGCATTCACATTGCATTGTTGATATGACCTTGTAAATATGCCATCTCATGCGTTTTGATATGTGCCCTGGTTCTTGAATCTTTTGTGCATTAGGGTGAGAATGAAGAGTTAAGGCAGAACCATGTTTAACCTGATCATATCATGACATGCACATCTCATTTAAACCATTGCTGTGAATTGATGCATCTCCCTATATATTTGAACCGTAATCTTGACTTTTAATTACCATTTCATGCATTGATAAGCAACTCATGGATATTCATACATACTTGGACATTCTTTTCCCATTTTATCCACTCTTGTCTGTCCAAGTAGCAGACCCTACCCTTACCTTAGCCTTTCTTTCAAACCCTTTGTTGTTCTTGTGTGATTGTGAGTTCTTATTTCGAATATGCTTGGCAAATGGTGTTGAGTTTAAACCGACAAGAGCAGGGGTTTCTGTGTAGATTATAATCCGTTCTTAGGCTAAGTTTGGGGGTGTTTCATCTGGGCTTGGGCGAGTCTGTTTTTCATTCTGGGATTTGGGAAAAGAAAAGAAAAAGAGTTGTGTTTAAGACCAGGGAGTTGGTTTGTGTTTCATGAAAGTCTAGTAAAGGTTTGGGAAGTTTTTAAAGAAAAAGAAAAGGGTTCTTAGTGTTTAGGAAAAGAAGGCATAAGCCTCAAGTTTTTGAAAAGAAAAGAAAAGTTCCCTAAGTATAAGAGTCCCAAACCGCTAGAGTATGATTAGAAAAACCTCTCCCTTGGCTAAGTACAAAGAAAAAGAAAGAAAAAAGTGATCAAAAGCTCCTCTGTGTCTAAAGGCATTGCCTAAAGGGTAGATAGGAGTTGGTTCTAGTTTCTGGGTTACGGGTTAGACTCGATCGAGTGTGGTGTCTGGGTAGAAGGGATTTCTGCTCTTGTATCATCCTTGGTTCTAACTTTTAACCTTTTGCTGAAGCTTGTTCATTTTCTTGAGAGATCCCTGTTTATAAACTGTTTATTGCATTGAAGGGACCATCTTTGTCTCTTAACCATCACCCTAAGCCAAATGAGTTGTTTAGATTTGCATAACATTGGTTCACTGTTCTGATAATGTTAAAGGGATGTGCTAATATGATTGAATGGTTTGATTGACTGTGAAGTTTGATTGATCTCGTTAAGCATGGCTAGGATTTTTAGAAGTAACTCTCACCATGATGCACTCTAGAGTCTTGCACCTGGACATTGATCAAACCGTTTTTGTTGGCATGTTTTGGCTATATCAACTATTTTCAACCTTCATCTCCTTCTTGTTCTGTTTATTTGCTTGAGGGCAAGCAAAGGATAAGTTTGGGGGTGTTGATGCATTCGTATTTCATACTCATTTAGCATCATGTTTAGACCACTTTTGCATAGTTTCATCCATCCTTAGTAGCATTTCTTTGCACTTTCCTCTTAGTTTGCATAATTAGTTGTCCTAGAAAGTGCATTGCATACATTTGCATGTTTGGTGTCCTTCTCAGGTGTTTTGGAGCAAAGTCGACACATTGGAAGAAAAAGCAATCTGCCTTCACCATCCAACTCGATCGAGCTAAGGCAAAGTCCAACTCGATCAAGCAACTCGATCGAGCAGAGAAGGATACAACTTTGTACGAGCACCTCGACCGAGCTAGGCCAAACCATCCTGCAAAGCAACTCGATCGAGCCAGACAAAAGCCAACTCGATCAACCAACTCGATCGAGTTGGACTAAGGCGGTTACTCCCCTGATGGAAGCCCTAGTAGCTTGCCTATAAAAGGGCTGCTGACCTCATCCGCCCCCCATCTTATCTTTTTCGCATTTTTAGCTTTCTGTTCTTAATTTTTGTTCCAGAAACTTCCTGTTTTTAGTTTAAAGATCTAGACTTTGTTATTCACATTTTGCAATTGCTTGTTTAATAAAAGTTGTTAATCTCCTTTCGGTCTTTCATATTATGCTTGTTTCAGCTTATTTAGACATGATTTCGAATTCTCTTATGGATCTTGAGTAAATTCGCCCTTAGGCTTAGGGATGGATTAGATTAGGAAATCGATTATGGTTAATCTCTGATGCTTTAGGTTTTCATCTTTTATCCCTCTCTGTTTAGCTATGCCCTATGCGATCCAGCCACTGACCATGGTGGATCGATCCTAGACGCTCCTGGCCTGACCCGCTTGGTTGAGCGTCGGATCAAGGCAAAACAGAGGATTAGCTTTATGCCTTTGTCCCACGAGAGTGGTTGCACAGAGGGGCTTCTAGGGCATTGCATGGGACGGTTCTTTATATATCTGATTCATGACACACGCTCCAACTCGATCGAGTTAGCGGGATTGAACCAGAGAGGCGGTTTGTAACGCCACTGGGAAGTGGGATAACCGACCTCGGGATTCCATGGCCGAAGGGATAAGCACGTGTTCGTGTCGTTTTAGAAAGCATAGCTGATTAGCATTAGATTCTCTATGATCATCAAATCCGTCCCTGAGCCTTTGTCTATCATACCAGTATTTACTTACGTTTTCGTTCTGCTTTAGTCTTGTTTTACTCTGACTCCATCGAGTTAGTTTAGTGCAAACTCGTATCTTAACTCGGTCGAGCTGCACCAGTTTCTCCTTGTTTCATTTTATCCTAACTCGATCGAGCTACCTTTCTCATGGTTAGCTTAACTCGATCGAGATTGATTTAGTTTATCGTTTTACTTTTCCGCTTTCATTCCCGTTGCGCCACATTTAGATAGATAGTTTCGTTTCAACACCAAAAAACCATCTGTCTTGACTTGTGTCCACTATTGCATAATCCTAAGCTGTTTCATACTCCTCCCACTTTGGATTGATAAACCCTAAGTCCTACATCGACATGATAGTACAATAGGGGATTGCATAAGTAGTGTAAAAACCTACTATCAGTGACTCCGGACACTATGCTTAAACAACCTAATAGACTCAACTTTTGATGGTTATTACAAGTTATAAGCATGTATTAATCAATGTTCAAGTTGTGATTGTTCACTAAGTTCCTTAGGTCGACTTTTGGAAGCCTAAGACACTTAGCTCATCAAATACTAGTTTCGGCAATACAACAAGCTTTTGGAGAGTGTATCAACCTAGAATCAAGTTGTTTAGGCGCGCTTTCCTAACAACAAGCATTAAGAACAAGCAAAGATGAAGAACCAAAAGAGTAAATCCCGTTTTATGCAATCAAACAAGTCAAATCATATCAAGAGTCCATCGATCTCCCTCGGCCTAACGAGGGGATCTACTCGGACATACTAAGATCAAGCAAGCAAGGCGAGATTGATATCATTATGCAAGTGTGAAAAGAGATAAGGGATTGAAAGAGGCTTCTCTGATGAAGAACAAGTCGAATCCCTTGATAACTTTCGATCCAAAGTACAAAAGAGAAAAGGAAAAGATGAAAGAACAAAGTATGAGATGCGAGTGCAATGAGTTGAGCGGCGCCTCCTTCTTCCTTCTGGACGGCGCACCACCTAGGGCTTCTCCTCCTTGACGGCTGCTCTCTCTCTTGCATAGACACTCGCGGCTCTCTTCCTTCAAAGACTAAAAACAATGTATTTATAGGCTTCAAGTCGCTAGGGTTATGATGTGCTGAAAAAGGAAACTTTCCGGTTAACCGGCCTTGATGATTTACGACGAGATTGGACCGGGTTCAGGACAAGTAAACCACCAAAAGCAAGCTGGGCTTGTGTTAAGTCGAGACAGGGTCCATGCCGCGGAATCCCGGGCTGTTTGTGACGCCAAATCTCCATGGGCTTCGTTTGCTCGCCTGGCGGACACGTCTGGGGAGAAAAAGATTTTCTCCCTGATGGTTGATCCAAATGGCTTGAATCCACTTCTCCGTGATGCATGACTCAACCCAGCAAGACCAAGATCATGATTTTTGGACGTCGGGAAGACCCCTTTCCGCAGTTATCTTTCGGATGCTCCGGTTCTGTCCAAATGCGAGAATCGGACAAATGGAGTTATATTGATGCTCTTGACTTGGAAACTTGCATGGATCATGGTTTGAGGCTCTTTTGCTCCTTTTTGAATCCTTTTTGATGTTTTAACCTGTTAAGACTCCAAAACCAACAAATACAAGAAAACTACCTCTAAAGGCATAAAACCTTATTGAAAATACTTGAAAACATAGATAAATACTAAGTAAAATCATGCAAAATATGGATATATCAACTCCCCCAGACTTATCTTTTGCTTGTCCCCAAGAAAACTAAGTATGGACTCTTAAATCCTTTTGGAAATCCATATTGACCTTTATTTTAGTGATCCACATAAAACAGCAACGGCATTTAGAATTAAGAGCAAGGAAGTACATACCATGAGCTTTGCAATCGTCCCAAAGTAATCCACTTCTCTTTAGGCCATCCAAATTCGCCACCTTTGACTCCTTTAGTTTCTAAAGGTGTGGTCTCAACTAGGGAGTATCGATCAGAGGGGTTATAGACTCTTACCCATCCTCTTTTTATAAAACACATGTCTTGGCTCTTGTTTCACCTCTCTCTCTTCTCACTTCTTAAGTCGGTTCATCCCTTTTTTAGGGTAGCATAGTATTTTTTTTTTATTTCGACTTCTTCTCCTTTTTGTGGAGGTTTTTAATGGATCTTCCATAGACGCTAGTATTGATGGTTGTAGCCACCTAATCCCCGGTTACTTGGATCAAAAGGTCTTCCATAGACGCGAGTATTGATGGTGGTTGCCACCTAATCCCCGGTTACTTGGACCTTGGTGCTTTTTCTTAAGTTTGAAGGGGAGAGAGAGGGGAAACCGAACTCACATAGACCTTCACTATTTGGTGAGGATGAGGAGTCGTGCCCTTTGTAAAACCAAGCCCCTAGCCGAGAAGGTTAAGTTCATTAAGGTGTGGAGTCAAAGATGTATCCTTCTTAAGCCCTTGGAGATGTGGACATTTTTGGTAGATCAATCCACTCATGGTGCACATGTGATGAAGTAAACTACCAATAACTGATCAATGGTCACTTAAACACAGGCACAACAATGGTTAGGTCCAAGATAAAGTCATAATTCTCGACAAAAGTTTTGACTCAATAAAAACGACTCGATGAAACGAAAAATGATGCAAGATGAAATGCAAAAATGAGCAAACTTATTAGTATAATCCCTCCAGACTTAACTTGCACCGTCCCGGTGTAAGAAAAATCATATTAAGAGAGGTAGGATATGTAATAAATTTGAAAAGGGAAAGTTTAGGATGATGTTACCAAGTGATGACCAATATTAATGAAGATCAGGGTCGGATAACTGAATAGGGCTCCTCTTTAGGCATGATTGGTCGGTGAGTTTTGAATTTCCAGGCCTGATTCTCGCCAGTTGGCGTTTTGGTCGAGTATGGCTCATTTTGTCGACCCGAGAAGAGTGCCATGAACCACAGCTCAAACCGTGAAGATTGTACTTAACCATATTGAAATGGCATCGACCAACCTCATGTTTTAGGAATACTGGTGAAGTTTGGGGTCAAACGAACGAGCGGTTTGGGAGATTCGTCATTTGGTGGTCCATTCGGTCGACCGGATGATAGTGCAATAGACCACAGCTCGAATGATGAAGAATTCTCTGACCTATCTTGAAATTCCATCGACCAACCCCATATTTTATGAGCACTGGTGAAGTTTGGCGCCAAACGAACGAGCGGATTGAGAGTTCCTTCACAAAGTGGTCAATTCGGCTCCGGGAAGAGTTTTCTTGACTTCTTTGTGATTGGCTCGTTCGTTCCTTGATTTTCTTCTGGAATAATGATGTTGAAGCTCCAAGGATCCATCTCCAGCTGGTGGTGTCTCCATTGCCGTGATTTGGTTTTTGTCGGCCATTAGTTGCCCGCCATCGACCGGATGTGGCATATGTGCGTATCTCCCCTTTCGTTCATATTCCTCCGTCCTATCTTTTGGATTTTCCAACCAATATGGTATTGTCTGGCCGCCTGTGAATTTTGGTGGACATCGGTCTCGTGGTTTGAGAGATGGTTGATGTTGGTCCTCCGTTGCACCCGTATGGTCGAGAGAATCACGCCAGATGGAATATCTTGAAATCTGCTCAACCGTTTTGTGATTTTCTTTGACCGATGTGATTCTTCTTCCTCCCTTCAGTATTCCCAGTTCGTGCCCGCCCTCTTGGTGTCGCCTTTGACAAGGGTGGGATGAATGGGTGGGACATGTTCTTGTTTGGTCTCCTCTTGGGTCTTCATCCTAACAAAATGCATGCAATAATGTTGTGAAAACTGAAAATGAAAAAGAAAAAGAAAAATACTGTGTGGGTTGCCTCCCACAAAGCGCTTGTTTTAAAGTCATCTAGCTTGACTCCCTTTTTTATTTGTTTGGTTAGGTGCGGATGTGATCGGCCAAAGGGTTTGGGATCCCTTTGGTGTCTTCACACACTGGTTCAGGTGGCTCATGAGGTGGTTTGGGCTCTCCATGATTATCCTCCATGTCATCCTTGAAGACCAAAGCTCTCGGAAAAAGTTTTAAGGTTTTTCGAGTTTCTCCTTTGCGGTTTGCTCATCTTTGGGATCCGGATCCTTTGGGAAGAGGACTCTTATGCTGGCAAATGACTTAGGCACACCGTCAGGCTCTTCTTCAGCTCCATGATCGTCAAAATATGGTGACAAGACCGAGTGAATATCCTTGGAAACATTCTCATGCTTCGGCTTCAACGGTTTCATCGCTTCCTTCGGCTTTGAGTAGGGCTCGCCCTTCTTGGTTTTATTAGGCCACTCGGCTCCTTCTCTTGGCATGAGTGTGCTTCTTTCCGGTGGTAATTTGATTGCACTTGGAGCTTGTTTGAAGTTGATGCTTGGGAAAAAAACATCTTGCCGGACATGACCAAGTATTAGTTGGTTTCTCATGTAATTGATGACCGCCCCGGCTGTAGCTAGGAATGGGGTTCCAAGAATCAACTGATTTCGCTTTGACCCTTCCCATACCATGATTTGAAAGTCGGTGGGGACATTCCTCTCTCCGATCTCTAGTATAACATCTTCAAGCACTCCATAAGGCTCCATACTTGATAGATCCGCAAAATCCACTCTCACCTTAGGCTCCTTGAAGTATTTCAATCCCAAATCTTTGGCTAGTGCAAGAGACATGAGGTTCACGTTTGCTCCACTATCACACAAGCAATCGGTGAGTTGGTATCCATTGATACAAACTGGGATCACAAACTTCCCGGGATCTCCTTGTTTTAGCAATGGCTTGTTCTCAAGCCTTCTCTTGTAAGCTCGCCTTGACTCCCATGTGTACCTCTCTGGTTTGTACCTCTCCTTAGGCTCATCTTTTCTTTCTTCTTCTTGAGATGGTACGGAGACAATGGCCGGTGGATCCTCCTTGGATGAAACAACACTACGAAACTTTTGCGGATTCATCTCGTGTTGCTTCTTAACCGCCTCGGCCGTTTGAGAGATTTGAACTTCCAACTTCTGGACATGGGTTGACAACGCCCCAAACTTATTGTTTAGATCACCAAACATGTGATCCATCTTCTCATGTAAGCTCTTGGTAGCTTGTCTTTGCTCCTCCATGTATTTCTTAACCGCCACATCTACTTTTTCTTCTTGTTGAGCCGGTGCAACTCCTTGGGGGAAAGTGAGTGGCTGCTTCACTTGGTAGACTCCCTTAGGATATAATTGTTGCTTAGGCTGGTATTGACCTCCTTGGTAAGCGTTTTGGCCTCCTTGATAAGTGTTTTGGCCCGGATAGACTTGATCATTTGGGTTCTCCACATTGGTGCTTCGGTAAGAGAGGTTGGGATGGGGGCGAAATAGCTGGTTGTATCCTCTATTACCATAGTTACCTCCTATGTAGTTGACTTCCTCTTGATTCTCTTCTGCTCCATCTCTCATAAACTCCATGAGAGGCTCTTCATTAGTGGCCAAAACATCATCAATGGCGTGCACTCCTCGGTTGCTCTTTAGTAGTTGTGAGACCATGTTCTTCAACTCCAAGATTTGAGCTGATTCTGATGATGAGCTTGTGGTTCTCACTCTATTGTACTCAGGGCAGGCGTTGGAATCACTTGCAGCAAGGTTTTCTATCAAAAGCTTAGCTTCCGGCACCGATTTGGTCATGAAGTTACCATTGCTCGCGGTGTCAAGTGAAAGCTTGTACTTGTGATCAATCCCATTGTAGAAGATGTTCCAAATGTTACCTTCTGAGAAGCCATGGTTAGGGCAATCTCTTGCATACTCCTTGAAGCGCTCCAAAGCTTCATAGAAAGACTCCATTGGTGCTTGCTTAAACCCGGATATCTTACTCCTTAGTCCTTATAGAGTTTGATCTTTGCTTGGTGTAGAATTGGTTTAAGAAAGCTCCCTTCTTTTCATTCCATGTTGTAATGGATTGAAGTGGCAGAGACTTTACCCATCTAAGTGCCTTGTCACTTAGAGAGAAGGTAAACAACTTGCACTTGAAGTAGTCCGGTGACACTCCATTGATCCGAGTAGTGCTACATATCTCCTCAAAGGTATCGACATGGTCAAGTGGGTGCTCGGTGGACAAACCATGGAATTGGTTTTGTTTCACCAAGGCAATGATTTGTGGCTTGATCTCAAAGTCGTTCCTTGGAGGCTGAGGTGGTCGGATTGGATTCCGATCCAAGAAGAATGCATCGGATGAATCAAAATCTCCCATAGTCGGATGCCTTGGATGCTGAGCGAATTGTGCTCTTCTTGGAGGCACATGTGGTTGGGCTTGAGGCATCCCTTGGTGACCGCCATGGGAGTTTTGATGATGCTGGTTTTGTGGCTGACCGGCGTCTTGTTGACCCGGTTGTTGTTGTTGCGGCTGTTGCGGTTGATCGGCTGCACCCGGAGGTTGTTGTTGAACGTTTGGTTGAGGAATGGCTCCTTCTTGTGCCGCCTGATCAGCTCCAGCTCCTTGTGGGACGTGGGGGGCTTGTGGTTGTTTCTCTTGGTCAGCGGTTTGTTGTTGGCCTCCTTGTGCCGCGGCTTCTCCGCCTTGATTCATTCTCTCTCTTCTTTGCCGCCTAAGTGTTCTTTCAAGTTGGTCAATGTCAAGATCTTCTTCTATGGTATTGTCTGGATTGGACCTTCTTGTCATGCACCTAAGAGACACAAAGAAAGAGTATTAAGTAAAAAAATTATGGTTTTTTAGAGTGTTATGAAAAACAGAAAGTAAAATGCAAGAATAAAAAGAACTAGACTAAAAATCAATCAAGAAACTTGAAAGAAATGCAACTCTTTCCCGGCAACGGCGCCAAAGAGCTTGATGCGTTGGGTTTTATGCTTCAAACTAATATAATTTATAACCCAACTTGGTAGAGCTGCAAGTGCACAGCCGTGGTAAGTCGAGGTCGAACACAAGGAAGAGTGATCTCGTTTCAAGTTTATGTTGAGTGATGAGTAGCTAGAACGAAAAATATGAGTGTGGGGTGATCTAAAATCAAATGGAAAACAATGAAAATAAGTAGATGAGGTTGTAAACAAGATGAGAAAGGTGTTAGGCAAGGGATAATCAATGGAAACATTCAATGAAATGACAAGATTGCATGGGATAAGTTATAGACCGTCTTGAACTCACAACACTAGGGTATAGCCTTTCCACTTTCGTGGCTCTGGCCACTATGCTTAAACAACCTAATAGACTCAACTTTCGATGGTTATTACAAGTTATAAGCATGTATTAATCAATGTTCAAGTTGTGATTATTCACTAAGTTCCTTAGGTCGACTTTTGGAAGCCTAAGACACTTAGCTCATCAAATACTAGTTTCGGCAATACAACAAGCTTTTGGAGAGTGTATCAACCTAGAATCAAGTTGTTTAGGCGCTCTTTCCTAACAACAAGCATTAAGAACAAGCAAAGATGAAGAACCAAAAGAGTAAATCCCGTTTTATGCAATCAAACAAGTCAAATCATATCAAGAGTCCATCGATCTCCCTCGGCCTAACGAGGGGATCTACTCGGACATACTAAGATCAAGCAAGCAAGGCGAGATTGATATCATTATGCAAGTGTGAAAAGAGATAAGGGATTGAAAGAGGCTTCTCTGATGAAGAAAAGTCGAATCCCTTGATAACTTTCGATCCTAAGTACAAAAGAGAAAAGGAAAAGATGAAAGAACAAAGTATGAGATGCGAGTGCAATGAGTTGAGCGGCGCCTCCTTCTTCCTTCTGGACGACGCACCACCTAGGGCTTCTCCTCCTTGACGGCTGCTCTCTCTCTTGCACAGACACTCGCGGCTCTCTCCCTTCAAAGGCTAAAAACAATGTATTTATAGGCTTCAAGTCGCTAGGGTTATGATGTGCTGAAAAAGGAAACTTTCCGGTTAACCGGCCTTGATGATTTGCGACGAGATTGGACCGGGTTCAGGACAAGTAAACCACCAAAAGCAAGCTGGGCTTGTGTTAAGTCGAGACAGGGTCCATGCCGCGGAATCCCGGGCTGTTTGTGATGCCAAATCTCCATAGAAAGATCGAACGAAAGCAGTAGATGTTAAGCAAGTGAGTGACAAAAACGAAAACCTGTAAATCTTCTTCAAGTCTAATCAATTGGATTGCATCATCGATCTGCAATTTCCCACAGTAGATGCCAAGAGCGATTACTACCGAATGAGCTGATGCTTCAAGCGCATCGATGCTAGCGAGTTCACCATCATTTGTCTTCTTGAGAAGATTTTCTACTGCTTTCAAAAGCTTATCATCTTGTTTTCCACCGAAGATGCTCGAATACAAATTCGGTTTGACCCCAAACTCTGATTCGACCCACTCAAGAAGAGGATCAATCCTCTCTACCTGAATCTCTGCAAAAGGCACACACACAACCAACTAAGTGTTAAAATCTAGGAGACCTTGCATTATTGATCAAACCTCCCGGTAAATAGCTAAGCTCCACCTCGGCGCCGATTTGGATTGAAAAATCCTCCAAAATCATCAGCTTTAACTCTTCAAAAGTAGTTATAGATTCTAAAACCACTAATCTCCCTCCTTTTGCCTCATTAGCAACAAAATTCCCACACGATTTCCATACACCACAAGTTGAAGAAGAAGAAGAAGAAGATGAAGAAGATGGAAATCGAAATTGAGATGATGGCGTCGTGGTGTGATCAGTTGGGAGAAGAAAAAGGAAACAAGAATATTCAAAATATTTTCTAAGATTTTCGGTAGAATACATTTTCTACACGTGGTAGAATACGATTTTTTTGCAGAACACGAAGTCTACAGAGGGTAGAAGACTGTGTTTCTCGTATAGTACAAATTCTGCAACTTGCAGAAAATAGTGTAATATGTAGAACATATCTTCTACCAAATTCACGAAATAGCAGATAATAGAGTAACCGGTAGAAATCATATTCTACGAGTAGTAGAAGTGTACACAAACGATAGAAAACAAATTCTACTAGAAGTAGATGTGTGGACAAACTATAGAAATCATATTCTACTGAAAGTAGATGTGTGGACAGTTGGTAGAAATTATATTCTACCGTCTGTAGAAGTATGACCAAGAAGTAGAATACATATTCTACTTTGCATTTCAAAACCGGTAGAACCAAACTTCAATATATTTTTTAAGTATCATATGATTAAAAATAAATTGTGAAAATATTGTAAAAAGTCTTAAGATCATTGTTCTGAATTTTCTGAAATTTTTGTTATTTTAAAAATATTTATTTCAGATTTTTTAAAGTTAAAGGGTATTAAAGTCCAAAATAGGTAAAACTACGAAAATGTGTAAATGGACAAGTTTTTTCTGTTGTTTTTGCCAAATTTCCCATAAAGCTATATATACGATTTAAACGATTAAATACACAAGAGATTTGTAGAACAGACAGAGATGGATTGGTGCGTACAAGGAATCATTAAAATTTTGTCGTTGTGGTTAACCATCTGAATTGTTGACTTACTTTCTAATTAATCAAAGGGAGAATTGTGAATCTACCCAAAAAAAAAAAAAATATTTTTGTCTTTTTACTCTTTTTTTGACTTTGGTCACTTTTTGCCAAGATTACCCTTTAATATAATTAAAAACTTATACTAAACTCTTTTACAAGTGAACAAAAATTCTAAAATTCAAAAAATGATCTAAAGACTATTTAAAAAATTTGAACATTTTTAAAATTGGTTTTCATGTTCAGAAAATTATAATTTGAAGTTTGGTTCTACCAATCTCTAAACTCAAAGTATAATACGTTTTCTACTAGTTACTCGGAAGTCTAACGGCTGTAGAATTCGGAATCTACAGCTAGCTCATACTTCTACCAAAATGAGAATTCGATATCTACCAAATACTATAGGCTCTACCGTTTGGTAGAATTTGCTCCCAATATATTCTACAGAATACACTATCTTCTTCTAATATTAGATTTCAAGTTCTACTCTAAACACTAACATCTACCTACCGTAGTTTTCGTGTCCTACGTATTACAGTTCATTCTACCACCCGCATAATTAGTGTTCTACTAAAAACAAGTTTTCTACAATACGTAGTATTCGTGTTTTTACCAGATGTTCTACTAAAATAAGTATCATCTACCTTTCGTAGAAATCATCTTCTACCAAATTCGAGAAAATGTACCAACTGAATATTTTTCAAATCTTTGTTTCCTTTTTTTTCTCTAACTATCCGAATCTATGTTCGACGACATCTGTTCTTCCTCCTCTTCTTCCTCTTCAATCCTCTCTCTCTTTCTCTTCTCTCATTCTCTTCTTCTAAAGTAATATGTTGCATATCTATGTAGCTTGTGGTTCATGGAAAAGGTGTGCAATCAATGGGTGGATATTTGTTGCTAATGAGGATAAAGGAGGAAGACTACTTGGTTTGGAATCTAATACCAGTTTTGAGGAGCTAAAAACGGTTGTTTTTGAGGACTTCTCAATCGAGAGCGGGATCGACGTCGAGTTTAGCTATTTGCCACGTGGTTTGATCAATAACGCTATATCTCCACGGGTTGTGATTTCGAACAATCGTCAAGTGCAAAATTTTGTTGGGTACATACGGAAGCAAGAGTCAAAACATTTGTGTGTGACACTTAAGGATCCCAATGGAAACAATGGAGTCAACAATGATGATAATGGTGATAATGGTGGTGTAACTCCAACCGATGGTTTTTTCCCTAAGAAAGACGAGATTAAACCAGAGAAAAGGTAAATCGATGATGATGAGGAAGTGTTGTCCTTAAAGGAAATCGAGTATGCTAATCAATTTCGTTTTGCTTTGGTGGAAGCTGTGAAGATTAAGCAACAATTCAGATGCAAGAATCAGTTGAAGTCCACTTTCGAAATCCTTGCAATGAAGCACAATTTCGACTACAAGGTGCTGAAATCAGATACTAGGTTGTGGACAGTTTGTTGTGCGGAAAAAGAATGCAATTGGCGGTTCGAGCAGAGAATCTAAAGGGTACGACTTTATTTGTCATCAATAAATATGTGGGTGAACATACTTGTGCTCCTTCAAGTAAAACCAAAAATGGTAGGACAGCCTCAGCGAAAACAATTGGCAATCTTATTCTGCAGAAGTACGAAGATGTCAAAGAAGGACCTAAACCAAATGATATCATACAGCTGATGCGAACAGAGCATGGATGCCATATTTCTTACGATCTAGCATGGGAGGCACGTGTGAAACAACCAAGCCTTTTTTTTTTTTTTAATTAATCAAGTGCGGAAAACTTAATTAAATCAAACTCCAATAAATAACATTAAATAATTAATTCAAACAACCAAATTCAATTCCATAATAAAATAAAGTACTAGCAACCTAAACACCAGGTTTGCGAATATTTAAATAACTCAAATGAATCAAACAAATCCTATCATCCACTCTCTGGCCCGATTCCGCGATCACACTTTCTTTTTACCTGCATCACATCAGGGAAAAAGAGATACATAAGTATTTCATAAATACTTAGTGAGGCAATCACCCCGCCTACAGGCCAATTACGAAATTTTTAACACATTAAAATATTTATAATAATTACCACAATTAAATAATAATTTTTAAACACTTAAATAATTTCCACAATTATTTTTAAATCAATTAATTAATTAAATTCACCATTTAATAATTAATTATCGAATTAAACCACTTAATTTCAATTAAACCGATTAAACCAGATTAAACCATTATTTAAATCAATTTAATCAAATCGCCAGAAAACCGGATTAAACCGGACCAGTGTCGATCGACACAGCTTGTGTCGCTCGACACCCGGCCCGATTAGTGTCGACCGACACCAGCTTGGTGTTGATCGACACCGATCCAGAAGATCGACGCCCAATTCGATTTCTCAGCACAACAACACGAAAACAATCTCACACAACAATCAACACGATTCAAGACACGATTACCACATGAACAACACGAAAAACCACATAACTCCACCAAAATCATAATCCAAAACCACAAATCCTCTTATATGCGAGCCTACGGTCATGCACTCACCTTGATAACGGATTGAGAAGAGAAAGAAGGAGATGGAAAGCAACAACACAGCCTCAGATCAACCCAAGCTCTCCAGAATCTCAAAACTCCTCCTTCTCTGCCTCTGACTTCTCCAAAACTCGAAACTCACAAAAAGAAGGCAACTTTTTGCTTTAAACCTCGAGACTAGGGCTTTTTCCCACAAAACCAGCCCAAACCGGAAAACTCACATCAAACCGAAATTGATTATACCCGGTGGTGTCGAGCGACACTCCCCCCTGGTGTCGATCGACACCGCTTCTCAGAAGCGATAGATTGGTTTACGGATGTTACAATTCTCCCCCACTAAACTGGATTCGACCTTGAATCCCAACACAACACGTCTACCACAGACGCAATCTCGTCTACCACAGACGACAAAAATCCGGCCCACATGGCCAACACTAGAGATCCTCACCTGATCCCCGAGACTCACCTCTAATCTTAAGTCATACACACGTTTCCCATATATCTTTACTCTTAACTCAACTCTGTCGAAGAACACTATCTCCAAACACATGCAGGAGAACACTATC
This sequence comes from Erythrophleum ivorense, assembly GCA_026724425.1. Taxonomy (NCBI): domain Eukaryota; kingdom Viridiplantae; phylum Streptophyta; class Magnoliopsida; order Fabales; family Fabaceae; genus Erythrophleum; species Erythrophleum ivorense. Next base: position 5,778,907 of record JAIUCV010000066.1, on the reverse strand, counting down.
TCCCCAAGAGGAACACTATCCCCTCGTTACTTACTACGCGACACACTAGTCACTAGTAAGTAAACATAACATATTACTTATACTTGAGGTAGCGACCCTCTCGTATAAGTCTATCAGAGAACACTATCTCTTGGCAAAGAGTTATTCGGGGACACCATGGCCCCTAGAGTAAAAAATCTGAAACGTCTATAAGATAACTGAATAGATTGTCTCACGACCCACTGGTCATCACACTTGTAACATCCAAACCACAAAACAAATATGAGGCAAACACCATCTCATATAATTCAAAAATGTATATTGTTACAACACAAAACGAAAATACATAAGTCCATGACAACAACAAAACATAGCACCATGCTATCACAACTAGAACCAGAAAGGCGAAGAAGCTCACTCGACGACCTGCTTGTCGAACCACTTCCTGAACTACAGCTTCATCTTTGCCTCTGGCTCCCAAGTCTCCTCCTTTGTAACACTACAGTCCCACAAGACTCTCAATAATGGCACCCTCTTGTTCCGCAGAACCTTGACTCCCCTCTCGAAAATCCTCACAGGAACTGCCGGAACTGTCATATATAGCTGAAGATCCTCTGAAATCTCAGCCACTAACTCCTCTGAAGGATGCAGACACCTCCGCAACATAGAAACATGAAACACCTTGTGAAAGGCGCTCATAATCGGTGGCAACTCCAACCGATAAGCCACTGGTCCAACTCGCTCCACCACCGGGAACGGACCCATAAACCGCGGACTGAGCTTGTTCTCTTCTATGGACCTGTTAGGGCCCCTCAACATAGCCATCTTGAGATACACTCTATCTCCCACCTGAAACTCAAGCTCACGTCTCCGCCTATCAGCGTAACTCCTCTGCCTATCCTGAGCCTCCTTCATGTTCAGCCTCAAAACACGAATCTTCTCCGTCGTTTCCTAAACAAAGGTAGCTCCATATATGCTGCGCTCCCCCCACTTGGGTCCAGCATAAGGGTATCCTACATGGCCTCCCATACAAAGCCACATAAGGAGCCATGCCAATACTAGATTGAAAACTGTTGTTATAGGCAAACTCTGCCAAACACAGATGATCAACGCAATGGCCACCCCAATCCAACACACACATCCTCAGCAAATCCTTCTAAGTCTGAATAGTCCTCTCTGACTGCCCACCTGTCTGTGGATGATAAGCTGTACTCATATGCACCTTAGTGCCCATCTCTGTCTGAAATGCCCTCCAAAACTCTGAGACAAATCTCGGATCTCTATCTGACACAATGCTAGCTGGCACACCATTCAGCCTCACAACCTCTCGCACAAACTTCCTAGCCAAAACACCAGCCTCACAACCTCCGTCTGTCTTCTTGATGGCCAAGAAATGCGCGGACTTGGTCAAACGATCCACAATGACCCAAATCGCATCAAACGTCCGTGAGATAGGTAATCCCACCACGAAATCCATCGTGATCATGTCCCACTTCCACTCTGGAATGGGCAAGCTCTACAAAAGTCCACCCGGAACCTGATGCTCTACCTTGACCAACGAACATGTGTTGCACCTTGCAACCCAATCTGCCACATCTCTCTTCATCCCGACCCAGTGATAATACTGTTTGAGGTCACGGTACATCTTGGTCGCACCCAGATGAATCAAAAACTTGCTCGCATGATCCTCTCTCAAGACCTCCCGTCTCAACTCCTCAACCTTGGGCACACAAACCAGCCCACGAACCAAAATTGTCCCGTTCGCTGAGACCTGATACTCAGAACCAGCTGCCCGCGATGCATCAATCAAACCCTGATCATCCTGCTGAGCCACTCTGATCCTACTGAGTAAGTCTGTCTGATCAGCTGCCTCCAAACCCAAAGGCTCCTCATAAATAGCACAAAGACGCAATGTACTAATCTCGCTGACCAAAGTCTCCACATCCTGCTCTCTAGCTGCATCAACTCTCTGTCGACTCAACGCATATGCCACCAAGTTGGCCTTGCCTGGATGATAGACAATATTCAGATCATAGTCTGCCAGAAACTCCACCCAACGCGTCGGCCTCGCATTCAGCAAAGGCTGAGTAAAGATGTGCTGCAAACTCTTGTGATCTGTAAAGATCTGCACAGCTCCACCACTCGTCCTGAACGTCGTCTTGCGAACATCTGCCTCATCTATCGGGATCTGATGATAACCCAATGCCAAGTCAATCTTGGAGAACCATGTAGCACCCCTCAACTGATCCAACAGCTCATCAATCCTCGGGAGTGGATACCTGTTCTTCACTGTGACTCGGTTGAGTCCCCGGTAATCAATGCACAACCGAAAACTGCCATCCTTCTTCTTCACAAACAACACTGGTGCTCCCCACGGCGAAACACTCGGCCGAATGAACCCTTTGCTCAAAAGGTCCTCTAGCTGCTTCTTCAGCTCTGCCAACTCCGCTGGCGCCATCCTGTAAGGTGTCTTCAATATCGGAGCTGTCCCGGGCTCCAACTCAATCGTGAAAGGATCTGACCGAGTTGGTGGCAATCCATTCAACGAACGAAAGACATCCTCAAACTCCCGGACAACCTCAATATCCTCCAAGGCCACCTCACCACTGGATTCCGACATCACTTTCGTCGCCAAGTACGCCTCGCAACCTCTCTTTATCATCTGCTCAGCCTGAATAGCCGAGATCACAAGACTCCCAGAAGTCGGTCTCACTCCCTGATAAACCAACCTCCCTGCATCCTGCTCAAACACAACTCTGCCTCTATTGCAGTCCAGATGAACTCTGGAAAAAAACAGCCAGTCCATCCCCAAAATCACGTCATACAGCTCCACCGGACTGATGACCAAATCCACCCGGCCCGATTGGTGTCGATCGACACCGATCCAGAAGATCGACGCCCAATTCGATTTCTCAACACAACAACACGAAAACGATCTCACAAAACAATCAACACGATTCAAGACACGATTACCACATGAACAACACGAAAAACCACATAACTCCACCAAAATCATAATCCAAAACCACAAATCCTCTTATATGCGAGCCTACGGTCATGCACTCACCTTGATAACGGATTGAGAAGAGAAAGAAGGAGATGGAAAGCAATAACACAGCCTCAGATCAATCCAAGCTCTCCAGAATCTCAAAACTCCTCCCTCTCTGCCTCTGACTTCTCCAAAACTCGAAACTCACAAAAGAAGGCGACTTTTCGCTTTAAAACTCGAGACTAGGGCTTTTTCCCACAAAACCAGCCCAAACCGGAAAACTCAAATCGAACTGAAATTGATTATACCCGGTGGTGTCGAGCGACACTCCCCCCTGGTGTCGATCGACACCGCTTCTCAGAAGCGATAGATTGGTTTATGGATGTTACAACATGAGTATGCTGTCAATTATGTGAGAGGTATACCTGAGGAGAGTTATTGTAAAATGCCAAAGTACTTGCACATGCTAAAAGAAGCTAATCCGGGTACGCATACTGCTTATAAAACTGATCCTGATGGTAATTTCAGATACATGTTCATCTCTTTTGGTCAATCAATTAGAGGGTTCTACAAAGCGATGCGTCGGGTCATCGTTATTGATGGTACGTTCTTGAAGAATAAATACAAAGGAATGCTACTAGTTGCTACAGCTTTAGATGGTAACTCTAATTTGTATCCACTAGCTTTTGGTGTGATTGATTTGGAGAATGATCTCTCATGGGAATGGTTTTTGAGGCAGCTACATGTTGTTATTGAGGATGATTACAATTTGGCTTTTATCTCAGACAGAAATTTGTCCATTGGTAGAGTACTTCATATAGTTTACCAACGAGCTAGTCATGGAATTTGCATTCACCACTTGCTGAACAATGTCATCTCATATCTCCATGAAAAAGGTTTGGGGACTTGTCGGTTAAGCTGATAGCCACTGGATGTAGTTCACTTACTGGTTCAACACAACCCAACGGGTCTTCATTTTCCCTCTCTTCATCAGAACCATAAACGGGTCGACGTGGTGGTTTGGTTATCACGGCTAGCATTTTCAGGAGGTGTTCTTCTGTATCGGATCCGTCTTCCACGTCTTCCATTTTGTTATTTGTAGTCTTTGCTTCCATGTTTACGGCCTGAAAAAAAATATTGACATTGTTTCACTTTTTTAGAGAACACAAAAAGAGACAACTTAGAGAAGCAACATCGAATTTACCTTTCCTTGTCTCTTAGAGGTGTCTTCCTTGAATTTCTTCTCCTTATTCCCAGTCTCCACTTCCATTTTTACGGCCTAAGAAAGCAAAGATTCACTTTAAAAAACGAAAAAAAAACAAAACCCGAAAAAGAGATCCAAATTCAAGCAACATCGATGTTGAAAAAAGGTGGAGTTTCTTTGATTGAATACATTCCCTTTTTTCTTAGACTTGTCTTTTGACTGCTGTGATTTCTTAAACTTGTCTTTCGACTGCTGCGATAGATTAAATCCAGGAACGAAGGAGGCTTGTGAGAGGTGGCCTCGCTTTCTGCCGAGATAGCTTTGTGTATTTTCACCAATATTGATCTCTGAGCTTTGGGTTAAATCAATGTCAACCAGTTTGTCTAATGACACATCAAAGTGTCCCTGTTGTTAAAGAGAAATGCTCATCAGTTCACTTCTTAAACATGAAGACATATTTAAATTCTGATAATTCTTTACAACAAAAAGTTATTACAACAAGCTTTAGGACAAGCGACAATTCATTACATATAGAGTACCTAGAGTTTTATCTGACAAACTTGCAAGCTAACATAATACACAAAGGCCTAGACATCAATGTTCCAAGGTCACAAGTAACATTACACAGCAGAGAAGGTGGTCAAGTGTTAGGGTTGTTTTTGGGGTTTACCTTTCGTCTTTGCTGAGAGCTGATCGGAGACACCGGTTTCGACCTTGACGACGGCTCTCCACTGTTTCCGCGAGATAATGCTTCTTTGAGCATATCCTTAAGCTCTGAAACATCACTCTTAAGCTGTGAAAACTCACTAGCCAACTTGTCATACTTGTCGTCACTCTGCTTTGCCATTTTCTTCTGATAATCATCAAATAGACTACGCATAAAATTCTCACTCCCATGTTCGGCATTTGCAACTGATCGCTGAAACAACAATTGCTTCTTGCGTGACTCAGCGCCTTTGTCAATGACCTTCTTCTTTCATGTCCTCGAGCCAGAAGATGATGTGGCTTCCCCGCAAGGCGTTCTGAAGTCCTCACCACTTTCAATGCCCTCGTTATGGACAACCTCGGACTCTGTCTCTGCAGCAGGAACCGGAGCAGGCGTTGTTTCCACCGGTTCTTTAAATTGCCATTTATGACAACTCCAGTCGTAATTGTTGCCGATTAACTCTTTCATCATATCAACACTTTCATCTCTCATGTCGTCATTCCTTGTGAATTCTGCAGAGTCAATGACATCCATATTCCCGGCTGACGAGATGTAACAGTATACAAGTCCCTACAAGAGAGTGTAAAAGATGTGGAGAAGTAAATATACATTAGTTCAGTTTTTATCGAGATAAAAAGCAAGTACGGAAGTTGGAAATAGATAATGACAAACAAGAGAAATCAGACCAAACAAGAGAGAGTAGTACTCAGCATTTTTAGAACTGCCTTCTCCAAGTTAACTATCTCTACAAATCCCGCCCTTGCAGCCCCTAACCAATTTGAACATCTAGGGAAGATGTGGTCGACCGCATTGAGCTTCTTCCCCAACAAAATGCCACAATCCGGAATAGCTTCCATGATCCAAATCTGGAGAGCATTTGCAAATCCTTCCAAGACATAGCTTATAGGATTACTCAACTCGCTTCTTGCTTTGATGACGCCTTTCACTAGATGATCAAAGCAGCGTAGACCCCATGGATAAGCTCGTAGCTTATCAAAGTCGATGATGAGTTTGATGTAGTCATGAGAAACCCAAGTCTTCTCATCTACTGCCATCAACAGACCAGCAACACAAAAATACATCAATCGCAGACTGTCCAAACGAGTCCACCTGTTGGCCTCATTAATATGCTTTTTCCTTATCATCTCGAGGCTAATCTTACCACGACTCTTTAACAGCCGACTCCAGAAGCCGCCATCGTCGACCCAATTATTGAGTTCGGAGTTGCCATCATCTATGCACTTCAGACCCGTAACAGCATGAAATTCTTGCAAAGAGAATCGCAATGGCCTCCTTGCAAACACAAACCATAGCTCATGCTTTTTTGCTATAACAAGCTTCCTGGTCATGAAACTATGCACCATTTTTGCTGAAAAATGCAGCCGGTTCTCGTGGATGGCTATGATATTAGCAAACAACGGGTCTCTCTTCACTTCGGCATACTCTGATGCGATATTATTAGCCAGAACCTTCGACATTCTTGCGTACTTGTTTATCTTATCACCTAGTGGTTCGGCTCCTTCCTCAAATAATCTCTTGGGCAAGTCTGAATCCATACCTGCAACTAAGAAAACAACAGCTAAGAATTCAATACGAAAATGAGAAGAAAAAAGTTGGAAAACAGAAAATGAAGAATTAAAAACACTTTGAGTTAATCAACAAGAGCAGCAGCAGACAAGAGTTAAACAATCAAAAGCAACAAACAAGGGATAAACGAAATAACAACAAATATAAAGAAACGAGAATAATAAAAAAAGTGTAATGCACTTTGACTTTAACTAGAGATAAACAAACAAGAGAGAAACCATACAAGAGATAAACAAACAAGAGCAGCAAACAAGAGATAAATGAAAGAGAGCAAATATAAAGAATGTGGAATTGTAATCAAAATTAGAAGATGGCAACACAAGAACAAGTTAACACTAGCTTTAATGCACATTAAGAGAATAAAAGTAAAGAAAAATACTCTACAAGTAACAAAATAAGCAGCACAAATGCAGATTTATCAAGTGAAAGATATCATAGAAAACATACAAGCTAAAAACAAAGATAACAAAGTCTTTTTAAAAAAATGTCATAGGAAAACAAAACAATCACATAGCATGTGAATCTCTAATATGAAAACATGCTAACAAAAAAATAAATCACAGTCACTTTAAGAAGCAATAAACAAAAAAGAGCATAAAAAGACTAGAACAGAAAACGTGTACCTCTAGCTGGCCGAAAAATTGAGGAAGTTAACAGCGGAAAATCTAAGGATAAAACCACCACACGATGGAAGATTACGGTGGACTTCCTCATGGATTAAGGAGGACAACGGAGGCTGTAGGAAGACACCAACAAGAGAGCAAGACGATCATCAGAAAAAGTACATATGCAGAGACAAAAAATTTATATGAAACAGAAACATCACATTTTAGCCTTGAACACAAGTACAACCAAATCATTCAAAGCAAAAACAAAATTTTCAACAAGTTAAATCATACATATCTACAAAAGTAACCTAAGCATCGAAAGTGTGGTGTATCATAGAAAACCCACAATCAATTAATGTAGGTTGCAACCAATTGAAGATTCAAGTGTTCAACACCTCAATTGCAAACCAATTCTACCAATCAATTTCATGAACACTTAAAACTAGCAAAAACCCCAATTGCATGTCGTCAACACCTCAATTGCAAACCAATTCTACCAATAATCGACATCATAAGTGAATGGAAAACTCGATTAACCAAATCACACTAACCTTGTCACTATGAAAAAGAAGTGAATCGCTGATTTTAGTGGAAAGGGAGAGAACTGGCGCCGGCGGAAGTCAGAGCGAAGGAATCGTCGCCGGAGAACAGAGCAGGTGAAGGAGAACAAGGCGACGGCGGGCGACGACGAGCGACGAGTGAGATTTCGGAATTGAGAAGTCTCCAGCGCCGTCGAGAGCGAAGGAGAGAAGATTTTTTTTTGGTTTGATATTCTTAAATATCTTTTATTCCATTTATTTTTTATTTCATTTATTTTTAATTCAAAAATGTTTTAATTTAAAAAAAAACATTATCCACTCAAATTCAAGGTCAAAAACGGAAAAATTGCCAAAAAAAAAATTTAATGGGACAAAGTCCAAATGTGAAAGAGTAATGGGACAAGATAGCTTTTTCTAGTATTTTGGCAATTTTCTCATTAATCAATAATTTAAGAGTATTTGCACTAGATAGCCATAGATTTTTATCTATTTAAATTTTCGACAATGGGTATTTGGGGCTTCGACCCAATAAATATTTGTCACCCATTCATTCCCATTTTAACCCCACGCGTTACAAACGACGAACCTATGGTGAAAAAGTTGCAATTAATGATGTGTTGTGCAACTTTGCGTATTACAGTGAGTAAAAATTCAAATATATATTTTTTTTCCCTTGCGATATTATCTTCTGGACTCCTGAACTCCCTGTTCTGTATTTTTTGTCGATAGAAAACCTAGTCACTTCAATCTCAGACGGAACCAAGGTTGAGATAAGTAGAGATTCGCTAGTGAGGAAAGTTCTTGAAGTTGAGTGATTAAATCGTTGTCGTTCTGGGTAAGTGGATGTTTGACTAACCAAATGCCGATTCATTTTTGTAGTTGCGAATCGGGGTTATCCGTTGATCTTAATGGTTCTCCTTAGATTCCTTGTCACGGTTTATCTTTCTGTCATTTATGTATGAGAAATTTTGTTCTGATGCGCCGAATTGATCGTGGCCTATATCTCTTCACGGGTTTGACTGTTTTATCTGTAATATCCCATGAGTACGATTATGCTAATAGTCTTTGCCGTTTCAAGGGGATATGACGAACTGATAAGTAATCGAATGCAGTTTTTGGAGTCATATGTTCCTTTTGTTGGACTGTGTATTTCGAATCCGAGTCATATGTTCCGGCTCGGGTATTTTTGGAGTCATATGTTCCGGCTCGGGTATTTCGAATCCGAGTCACATAACTTTTAGGTAGATGGTATATGGTGTTTGGAAGGGGGAGGAGGTAATGATGTCTAATTGTTATAGATTTTGGGAAGCAGTAGGTTCACTTTCTTTGATTGTTTCAGTTTCTCGATCTATTGTCACCGGCTTGGTTATTTAGACTCCGAGTCACAGAATTTCTAGTTAGATGGCATATGTTGTTTGGAGGGGAGGGAGGAGCAAATCATATGTAATTGTAATCGTTTTTCGGTAGCCGTATGTTCACTTTCCTAGATTGTTTCGTTTTTGTTGTTTTTCGGGGTAGGACTAACATGTGGAGAACACGCTTGTGGCTGTACATTCATAAACTAAGATGAGGGTTTATTAATTTAGATGAATGTCTAATGTCAGAAAATATTTATGTTATGTATTTCTTTATGTAACTCGGTATATAATTATGTATGAGTCTGTTAAGATATGTGGATATATATATATATATTTTATTGTACATGTTGATCATTTTCCTGAAATGAATTATGATGTAAGGTTATACATTTTTACAGGGTGATGGACAGCACGAAGCTACCCTCTCGCATATTTGCCGATCGCGAAGAACCTGTTGGAGATAGAGTCAACTCATATTTCAAGCTGAGTACAATTGGGGCCGTTTTGAAGTACCTACAGCCAGATGAAATAGAATAGATTAGGCCGTGTTTTGGGAAGTTGTTTGATGTATATGCCAAACCAGCTTACTCAGGGAAGTTAGTGCATTTCCTATTGACGAGGCGGCTGTCTGTTGAAAAGCTGCATGAAATTTGGGTTGTTCGATGTATATGCCAAAACCAGCTTACTCAGGGAAGTTAGTGCATTTCCTATTGACGAGGCAGCTGTCTGTTGAAAAGCTGCATGAAATTTGGGTTGTTTTCAGCGGGAAGCCAATAAGTTTCTCGCTTAGGGAGTTTGCCATTGTTACAGGCCTCAACTGTAGTCCTCTTCCCTCCGTTCCTGCTGACCGGGTTAAAAGCAAACCAGGGGTTGCGCCATACTGGTATACTCTTTTCGGGGGGGAGCCATTTGTCACTGGGGAGATGTTATTGAGTATGCTTAAGAGATCCAAAAACCTTGGCAGTGAGATTAGGGTTAAGTATGCCTGTCTGTTACTTGTTGACGGCATGCTATGCAGACGCTCATCGCCGATGAAGATCCCTAGAGAGCACGTTGAAATGATAAGGGATCTTCAATACTTCTTGAGTTATTCGTGGGGCAGGTTTGCGTTTGACATGACCATGCAGTGTATTAAGACGAGACAAATCAACCAGCTCGCACAACCCACAGTCGCAATACAAGGGTTCATTCATGCGCTGCAACTTGTGGTCATAGAAGCTGTACCCGCCGCAATTTCAGCTGTTGGTGATGGTTCTGATATTGAATCAGGCGAGGAGGACACTGGAGCGGTCGTTGGTCTTAAGCTTGACAGATTTTGGGAGCTGGATGTTGATGATTCGGTAAGTTTGACTGTTATTTTCGTATGTTTTGATCAGTGGATTCGTTTATTAAAGGGCTGGGACCATAGTATCGGCATTATTTGCGAGAAATACTTGTCAATGCATTTGTATATAAACATGTGCCGCTCTACAGTGTTAAGTAGTCAAGCATGATGGGTTATGGTTCACTATATGAAATCTTTCATGTCTGATTAATTGTGTGGTTCGTGTTGGTTACATATGCAGGTTGCGGTTACGTTCATTATAGAAGCTGGGGGAGAGGAAGGTGACGACGGTAACGACTTGAGCTGGGTAGATGAGGTTGATGACCCAGCGGTTGAGTATATGCTCAAGCATGTCGGGGAAGGTTTTACTTTTAAGCGTGAACACTTTAGAGGAGGACAAAGGAGGGGTGTAGCACCTGCTATTCAGGTGTCAAGATCTGCTTCTAATGGGAAACGGAAGGGGAAAGCACCAGCTGGCCCATCTGTGTCTTCTCCCTCAGTTTGTGGGAGGGGTAAGAAGGCCAGAAAACAAGTTCCAATAGGCTCGCATATGTCAATTGACTCTGGTAAATTTGCGGAAATGGATGCGGACCATATTAAGGAGGCCTTGGCTGTTGCCGGAGGTAACTTTAGAAGTAGTTTGCAGACGGAGTTGAAAGAGATGGAAGACCGTGTCCTAGCTAGGTTGAGCTCAGACATAAAGAAGAAGGTTGATGATCATATGAAATATAAATACGCGGATGTAACAATTGGCGGTGTTTTGCGTGATCTGTCAGATACGGTTGTTCCTGGTGGGGACGCCACAGCCTCCGACGCCGCGAGCGAGGTGCATGTTTTTAAATTTCTTATACTGAGGCAGCAAATTTTTTCTATTCTGCCTTATACGTCTCTTTTGTAGGACATCGACGATGTTGTTGTTCCATGATGTGTGCCAAACAAGGGTGTGGTATATATGCAAGTAATAAAAACCCTAAGCTAAACATGGTTGCAAGTGCACAACATGTTGTTGTAGTACTTAGGGGTCGATCCACAAGAGAATGCGAATTACACATTACACATTTGTAAAGATTTGGTTAAGCTAAAACAATAATATGCAAGGGGTGTTTTGTGTTTTTGTTTTATAAAGGAAATTCAAATAACAAATGCAACTATACAAACACCATTATTGAACAAAGGACAATCCGCAAAAGACATAAGCCAAATCAATTGAAAAGTTTGTTAAATCCGGTTTCTATGAACTCAAAACACTAAGATGTGGTCATCCCACTTTCGTGGCTCCGACCACCTATGTTTCTTAAACCAATGGACTCAGCTTTCACATGGTCATTGAAGAGTGAAACATGCAATAAAATCGAGTAATGATTGTTCACAAAACTCCTTAGGTCTACTTTCATAGCCTAAGACGATTTGCCCATCAAATATTAGGACCGGAGATATAACAAGCTTTTGGAGAGTATATCAACCTTGGATCAAGTCGCTAGTTAGCTACTCTAGCAACAAGCTTTAGGTATGAATAAAGATGGTGAACCATAAGGTTTCCCTTTCTTTAACAACCGATTCTTGATGGCTTATCATATCATGTCTTCTTTGAAAGATCTATGATTCAATAATGAGTCTGAGGGAGTAGAGAGGATCTCATGGTTCTAGGGAAAGAAGGCGGAGTGATAGAGATCAAGCCGCCGCTCTTCCCTAGAGAGAAACCTCCAAACCCTAGACTAGAAGCTAAAACATGCGAGTATGTACAAAGTGCAAAAGAAGAGAAAGAACAAGGAGACCACCTAAGTGGCTCCGGTTTATTAACTGAAAGAAGAAGGGAGTTGTGTCTATTGATTCGTGATATGATACAAGAGGCTAAAAGCAAGTATATATAGGTGAGGGGAGGCTAGGTCGGCTGAGTTAATGCGCAAAGGAGAAGAGGAAACTTTCCATTTCTTCTCCTCGCGTGAACTTGCTCACCAAGTATTGAGTGAGGCGCGGCTGCCACCTTCTTTTCACGTGTAAAGATGTGGGCTTGAGTCATGATGGGGTTTAGGCTTGGCCCGCAGTGATCCCGGTCCATTTCGCTCATCCAAGCTCCATGGGCTTCACTTACTCGCTAGACGGACATGTCTTGGGAGAAAACGATCCTAGGCCGCATTTCTGCTCCTAATATCCCAATTCCACTTCGTCGCGACGCATGACTCATTTATCTATCTTTCCATATAAAGATCTCATGATTTGGACGCAGGAAAGACCCTTTGCCGCGGTCATCTTTCGGATGCTTCGATTCTGTCCGAATGCGGAAACCGGCTAACTTGAGTTTTGTTGAAGCTCTTGACTTGGGAACTTGCATGGATCGTTGTTTGAAGCTCTTTTGCTCCATTTTGCCTCCTTTTTGCCATTTTGACCTATTTGCTTCCCAAAACCACAATATACAAGAAAACTACCTCTTGGATACAAAATCATTATTATTAAGTAGGAAAACATAAGAAAAATCAAGGTAAAAACATGTAAAATATGGATAGATCAACTCCCCCAGACTTAGCCTTTTGCTTGTCCTCAAGCAAACTAAGAAAGGAAAAGAGGTTTGAAAACGTGAGAATTCCCAATGCATTTTGAAAATCCAAGAAGACTTATGTTTTAGTAATCCACATGAAAAACGGTTTTGGCTTTATGATGAAGGACATGAGTACTTACATTGAGCTTAGCAGCCGTCCCAAAACAATCCACATTCCATATGACCATCCGGGCTCACCTCCTTTGACTCCTTTAGTTTTTAAAGGTGTGGTCTCAACTAGGGGATATCGATCAAAGGGTTCATGATCTCTTTCTCATCCTCTTGTGTTTAAACACTTGTCTTGGCCCTTGTTTCACCTCTCTCTCTTCTCACTCCTTAAGTCGATTCATCCCTTTTTTAGGGTAGCATGGTATTTTTTTATTCGACTTCTTCTCCTCTTTGTGGAGGTCTTTGATGGATCTTCCATAGACGCGAGTATTGATGGTTGTAGCCACCTAATCCCCGGTTACTTGGATCGAAAAATCTTTCATAGACGCGAGTATTGATGGTGGTTGCCACCTAATCCCCGGTTACTTGGACCTCGATGCTTTTTCTTAAATTTGGAGGGGAGAGAGAGGGGAAACCGAACTCACGTAGACTTTCACTATTTGGTGAGGATAAGGAGTCGTACCCTTTGTAAAACCAAGCCCCTAACTGAGAAGGTTAAGTTCATTAAGATGCGGAGTCAAAGGTGGATCCTCCATTGGCTTTTTGGAAATGTGGCCATTTTTGGTAAACCGATCCGCTCAAAGTGTACATTGGGTGAATGTTGCCAAATACTGTTTCAATGGTCACTTAAACATTAGTGTAACATGGTTAGTTTCAAAGAAAAGGTCATAATTCTCGGACAAAATTTTGACTCAATAAAACGACTCAAAGGAAAAAGGGAAAAATGAAAAGAAAAATCAAAAAGAACAAACGTGTTAGTAATCCCCCCAGACTTAACTTGCACCGTCCCGGTGGAAGCAAATCCAATTAAGAGGGGTGAAAAAGAAAATTGAATTTGTTGGGAAAGTGTTTCGGATTTTGTTACCAAAGTGCGACCATAGGTCATGAAGAGCGGGTTTGCATTGTGAAGTGACTCTAAGTGTGATATGACAACATCAAATCACGCCTTAGATCCATTTGGTCGGTGAGTTTTCAATCTGAAGGTGTGATTCCGTCCGGTGTGCAGTGTGGTCGTGTAAGGCCCGTGTGTCGGCCAAAAATGAAGGCTGTGGACCACATGACAAACCGTTAAGAATTTTATGAACGGGATTGAAAATTTACCGTCCAATATGATGTTTGAGAGCTGCTGGTGAAGTATGAGGTCAAACGAACGAGCGGAGGTGAGAATTTGTCATCGGGTTGATTCCTCGGCTGGCCGGAAGGTGATGTAAATGACCGCAGCCTGAACCGTGAACAATTCCCTGACCGATCTTGAAATTCCACAGACCAATCATATATTTTAAGAGCCGTGGTGAAGTTTGAGGTCAAACAAACGGGCGGTTTGGGAGATGCATCATTTGGTGGTCATCCGGACGATCCGGAGAGGGTGCAATAGTCCACAGCCCAAACGATGATGAATTCCTCGACCGTGCTTGAAAATCCGTCGACCAACCTTATATTTTATGACCACTGGAGAGGTTTGAGGGCAAACGGACGAGCGGTTTGAGATTTCCTTCACAACGTGGTCTAGTTGCCTCCGGGAAGAGATTTTTGACCATTCTTGAATTTGGCTCGTCCGTCCCTTGATTTTCTTCTGGAATAGTGATGATGACGCTCCAAGAATCCATCTCCAGGTGGTGGTATCTCCATGCCGTGATTTTGGTTTTTGTCGGCCTTCGGTTGCCCACCATCGACCGGATGTGGCATTCGTGCGTATCTCCTTATCCGTCAAGATTTCTCTGTCCTATCTTTTGGATTTGCCGACCAACATGGTGCTGTCTGGTCGCCTGTGAAGTTTGGTGGACTTTGGTTGAGCCGTTTGTTAGATGGGTCGGTTGTGTCCTCCGTGTTACCCGTTTGGCCGGGAAAATGCTGCCGGACTTGATATCTTCCATATGACTCGACCGTTTTGTGAATTTCTTCCACCGATTGATCTCCGTAATCTTCCTTGAGCATCCCAAGGTGGTGACCGCTATGTTGGTGCTCCGGAACAAGGGCGGGATGATTGGGTGGGAATTGGCCGTCTTATGCAAAACTCCTTTGATGGTCTTCTTTGGCACTGAATCATAAAACATGTTTTTTTTTTTTTTTTTTTTTTTGTGTTTTCGTGAAGTTTATAAAATTCCCAAAAATTCAAGTTAATAATAAAATCAAAATAAAAGTTAAAAGGAAAAGAAAAGAAAAAAGAAACATGGGTTGCCTCCCATAAGCGCTAGTTTAAAGTCTTTATAGCTCGACTCCTTGTGTTCCTTAGGTGTTAGGCAAGTGTGGAGGCTGTAGAAAGCTCCTAGTACTGGATGTCTCCAAGTGCATCTTGTCTTGTAACACTTCTTTGATCAAGAAACCTTGTTGTGTGCCTTCTCCTCCACTTGTGTACCGAAATCTTTTGGATGAGAAACCGGGAGGTGCAGCAACATAATAGGTATCCTTGTCAACATTGGCTAGTGAGATTCTCCTGTTTGGCCAATCCATAATTGCTCCGGCTGTTGCTAAGAAGGACCTCCCAAGTAGAAGGGCTTGGTCATCCGGATCCTCCATAGTAACAACATAGAAATCGGCCGGGATGATGCAATCTTCAAAGGAAAGTTGAACATCTCTTACCTTGCCAAGTGGTTTGAATGAAGAGTTGTTGGCAAGCTTTATGCCCATGTTTGTCCGCTCCATGGTCTCAATCAGACCCAAACTTCTTGCTATTACCGCCGGCATGAGGTTCACACTTGAACCGGAACCACATAACGCATCATCAAAGAATCTGCCGTTGATAGAGCAATGTATAAGGAAGTAACCTGGGTCATGAAGCTTGTGTAGTGTTCTTGGAGCAGGCATTTCCTCCCTTGCTTCATTATACATCTTCTCCACCTCGGCTAAGCTCCAATCGTGAGTCCATACAAAGTCTTGAAGGTAAGGGCTCTTGTTGCAAGCGACATCAAAAGGCATATTGCTAGGGAACCTTTTTGCCATAAAATTGAAGTCATCAAGGGTGTAATCCATTGATGAGCTCGCCTTCCTTTTCTCCTTAGGGAGGGGTGGCAGTGAAGATCTTGGAGAAAGTGGTGTTCCTTCCGGCAACTTTCTTCCTCTTATCCTTGCTGTCCGCTTTCCTTGTCTCCTTTCACCCTCATCCCAAACCACTCTTGGATTGGTTTCTTTAGCACCAAAAGCAGCCAAAGCATTGTTAGGCTTTGAGTTAGCCGCCTTTGTGCCTTTTGAAGCTCGGTCTCTTTCTTCCATATCCTCCAAGCGTTTGGTGAGGTCTTTGACTCCTTTGGAGGCTCCTCCGGTTGTATCTTGCCATAGCGTGGTCTTCTCAAGTAGCTCTTTGTATCTCTCTTCCACAAGATGCTTCAAGTCATTGATTGATTCCTTGAATTGTTCTTGCCCTTCCACCAACATCACCATGTTTGAGTAAACCTCCTTCTCTCTTTGGTTAACCTCCGATGCTCTCTTCTTGGCTTGGTGAGCAACAAGCGAGATTGAGTTGAGGCTCATGGTTGTGCCATTAAGGTTGTCTTCTAAGCCGGTGATCTTCTCATCCAAGTGGCTATCCATCTCCTTTGAGTTGAGGTTTAAGTCTCGGATCGCCTTGGTGTTGCCTCCAACGGTTGCGGCTTGTTCCCTTAGCTCCCCTTCCACTTCAAAACACCTTGTTTCGACTCTCTCCACTTGGTCAGAGAGGTTTCCGAACTTTCTATCAAGGTCATGCTTTAGAAACTCTAACCTTGTCTCAAGACTTTGGCTAGATTTTCTTTGGATTTCCATGAAGTCTTCTATCATGGCTTTGAGATTGTCATCTCTCCGCCGATTAAGCGCGTGCTCTTGGTATGTGGGAAGGTCGGGGCGTGGACGGTGGTGATGATGAGGTGGCTGGTGAGGTCGACCTTGATAAACCGGTGATCGGTTTTGATGATAGTGATGATGTTCTTCTCGGCTAGTCTCGGCAAAGAGCGGATGATGGAAATTTGGTGGGATTGGCATTGGGATGAAGTCTCCGGCCGGATTTGAATTATGTGGCCGCCTTTGGACTTCATGGGGAAGAGGTTTTCTCCTTTCAAAGTTGTTACTCATACTTGAGTGATGGCTCATCCTTAAGGTACCTAAGGAACATAAGTGAAACAAAATTGCAAAAGTTAGTAAACATGAAACAAAAGATCTAGTCTTAACTTTTAATCTCATAAACGTGTAAGTGCAATGCATTCCCCGGCAACGGCGCCAAAAACTTGATGTGTGCCAAACAAGGGTGTGGTATATATGCAAGTAATAAAAACCCTAAGCTAAACATAGTTGCAAGTGCACAACATGTTGTTGTAGTACTTAGGGGTCGATCCACAAGAGAATGCGAATTACACATTACACATTTGTAAAGATTTGGTTAAGCTAAATCAATAATATGCAAGGGGGGTTTTGTGTTTTTGTTTTATAAAGGAAATTCAAATAACAAATGCAACTATACAAACACCATTATTGAACAAAGGACAATCCGCAAAAGACATAAGCCAAATCAATTGAAAAGTTTGTTAAATCCGGTTTCTATGAACTCAAAACACTAAGATGTGGTCATCCCACTTTCGTGGCTCCGACCACCTATGTTTCTTAAACCAATGGACTCAGCTTTCACATGGTCATTGAAGAGTGAAACATGCAATAAAATCGAGTAATGATTGTTCACAAAACTCCTTAGGTCTACTTTCATAGCCTAAGACGATTTGCCCATCAAATATTAGGACCGGAGATATAACAAGCTTTTGGAGAGTATATCAACCTTGGATCAAGTCACTAGTTAGCTACTCTAGCAACAAGCTTTAGGTATGAATAAAGATGGTGAACCATAAGGTTTCCCTTTCTTTAACAACCGATTCTTGATGGCTTATCATATCATGTCTTCTTTGAAAGATCTATGATTCAATAATGAGTCTAAGGGAGTAGAGAGGATCTCGTGGTTCTAGGGAAAGAAGGCGGAGTGATAGAGATCAAGCCGCCGCTCTTCCCTAGAGAGAAACCTCCAAACCCTAGACTAGAAGCTAAAACATGCGAGTATGTACAAAGTGCAAAAGAAGAGAAAGAACAAGGAGACCACCTAAGTGGCTCCGGTTTATTAACTGAAAGAAGAAGGGAGTTGTGTCTATTGATTCGTGATATGATACAAGAGGCTAAAAGCAAGTATATATAGGTGAGGGGAGGCTAGGTCGGCTGAGTTAATGCGCAAAGGAGAAGAGGAAACTTTCCATTTCTTCTCCTCGCGTGAACTTGCTCACCAAGTCTTGAGTGAGGCGCGGCTGCCACCTTCTTTTCGCGTGTAAAGATGTGGGCTTGAGTCATGATGGGGTTTAGGCTTGGCCCGCAGTGATCCCGGTCCATTTCGCTCATCCAAGCTCCATGGGCTTCACTTACTTGCTAGACGGACATGTCTTGGGAGAAAACGATCCTAGGCCGCATTTCTGCTCCAAATATCCCAATTCCACTTTGTCGCGACGCATGACTCATTTATCTATCTTTCCATATAAAGATCTCATGATTTGGACGCAGGAAAGACCCTTTTCCGCGGTCATCTTTCGGATGCTTCGATTCTGTCCGAATGCGGAAACCGGCTAACTTGAGTTTTGTTGAAGCTCTTGACTTGGGAACTTGCATGGATCATTGTTTGAAGCTCTTTTGCTCCATTTTGCCTCCTTTTTGCCATTTTGACCTATTTGCTTCCCAAAACCACAATATACAAGAAAACTACCTCTTGGATACAAAATCATTATTATTAAGTAGGAAAACATAAGAAAAACCAAGGTAAAAACATGTAAAATATGGATAGATCATTCCAGCGGGGGGTCTTAGGTTGAATGCCAAATTCAAGCATATAGTTGATAATCCTGCTCCCGCAATGTGAGTCTCTTCAAAACGATTGCTCATATTTACATCTACTTTTTCGGGTACATTGTTACTGAGCTATATATTAATTCGTATACCGTCATAATTTCTTATGAAACAGGACGCTGGATTTTGATGCTGGTCTCGCACTGAAGGACTTCGACCTCATTAATCTCCCTCAACTTATCCCAGCCGATACTTCTTCTGTATGTCTTCGTACTGAGTATATATGGCCATTTACTGTATATATCGTGAGATAACTAACTTACTTTGCAGGTTATGGATTCTTGCGTTATGTTCCTAAGCGAAACTATGTTCACACTAGGTAGAGTAGACTCGGATCTGAGAGCAGATATTATGCCCTCATTCTTTCCGTCCCTGGTTGCTAAGCACCACGCCCGTTTTAAGAAAACCAGCAAGAAAGAAAGCTTTGAGTTTGATGATGATATTATGGGCCACCTCCGCAACAGAACGGAGGCCACAGGGAAGGAGTTGGTCAAACACGTTGATTTCATTTACTTCCCGTTCAACCTAGACAAGAACCGCTGGGTAGCTGTCTTGGTGGACTTGCCTTCCTCGTCTTTGACGGTGTTTGATCCGAATGCATCTGCGGTTAGGAGATCTCGCCTGAAGCCTGAATTTGACTTCCTGTGTGAGATGTTGCCCTACTTTATTTGCAAGGCTGCATCCTGCGATGAAATGGCAAGTTTCCCACTCACTCCACTAACTTTTTCAAGGGATGTTGAGGTTCTTCAGGTACCTGATCGACACCAAACTGGGATAGATTTTGTCATGGTCATAGAAGCGCATTCATCTGGGGGATTACCAAAAGTGCACTCTATCACTGAGGATATGATACATGAAAGGGCTGAGAAACTGGCTGTCGAGATGTATGAGCTGTGTTGTGGAGATATTGAGGATTAGAACCCCTTACCAGTTCTCCTGTTATGTTGCTATTGTACTCCTTTCACTTCTTATTGTAGACCTTGCACTTTTGTTTAATTTGCGCTTATGAGTCATTGGTGTTTGACGCCCTTTCTGTTCTCATCTACTTAACTTGTACTATTAATTCCCCATCACAAGTTCCTGCTTATCTCGTTAAACGTAAGTTTGTGCCCATACTAAATGAAAATTATTATATGCTGAACTAGCTTCTATTATATATTGCCACACAATTATCTACTCTGTTACTCGATTTTATAACAGCCATTTGTTCTTGATGGATTGTTATTTTCGTAATGCTCCTCTGAATACATTTATTTTCAACCATGTGTACGACCATACGGTTTTGCTCGATGTTCATTTTAGGGAAACCGTTCATAAAGAAATTTTTTTACATTGACAATGGGTTTCGTCTTACAGCAGTGGTACCAACCCCGGGGGTTCCCAACTAGAAGAAAAACTTACTACATTGATTCCTAAAAAGCACATGTGGCACTACTATGTCACAACAAACTTAGCCACTTCATTCTAACTAAACATGTGGCACATCTTTGTGACAAGCACCGTTGCCACTTAATTTAGAAGCCGTCAATACTTAATACCGTCTAGCTGTCCCTTTCATTGGAAAATTGGCAGCCTGTTAAATAACAATCCATAAGGACTTCATTTATATTAGTTAATTTATCTGTGTCTATGAATGTTACTTACACATACCTTATTTCTTAATCATAATACATCATCATATGGGCATTTTGCATGAAGCTTTGTTATGCCCTACTCCACGGCAACGAGTACACTCCCGCCTCGCCTTCGTCTTCGGCTTCTGTCTCAGGGTATACAATTGCAGCGTAAGATGTATGTTATTAAATAACCGTTTACTCATACTTATTGCAAGTTATAAATACCTTAAACTCTCCAGATGACAGGTATCTGGATCTCTTAGGCCTACCTGGTGGCCTCCTTGTTTTTGGAGGAAGGATGGTTAGTGTTGCGACATGGTCTGGTACGCGGTACAGGTTGGCCAAGTCTGGAACTGGGTTGATGCTGTCATGGTAAGTCAGCTTCCAATAAAACGTGCTGTACGTGGGATCGCATAGGGTGTGAACTTGAACGTCCGCTCTCACCGCTGCCCCAACCGCATGTGAGCAAGGAATCTTCAACAATGTGAATTCCTCGCACGTGCATGTCTTCATTTGGAGATCCACATGATAGGATAGACCTGCAGGGGTCTTCACTTCGTAGTTGTTTTCTGTGACCTTCAGCACGGTAAATCCGGTGGACCTTTCGAAATTAGCATGAATCATTCCCGTCACTGTTGGCGTCACGGCAGCAACCTGGTTTGCTGCCCTATCTCTGCGCTTGGTGAACCAAGCCATCAACGTGCTTCGTATGTATTCCAGCGTTGATACGATTGGCAACTCCCGGGCTTCTTTTAGGACAGCGTTTAGTAACTCTGCCACGTTGCTTGTCATTATGTTGTAACGATCACCGTCGGTATGTGATCGTGTCCAATGATGGAAGCCGATGATCCGTAAGTACTCAGCACATGCGGGGGATACGAGTTCAATCTCCGTGAAATAGTCATGAAACGTGGATTTCCGGTATGCCCGAGCTGCTTTTGATATCAGTGGCCCCAGCACCTTCAGCTTGAATTTTGCCGCCACATTTCGTTGCAGATGCACAATACAGGCCCTGTGGCTTGCTTTCGTGTATACCTGTAAGACGTTGCCATCGATGTGTAAGTACATCATTGTACTATACAAATAAATCGTCAAGCGGACACACCCCATCAATTTGTCCTAGACTTACATTTTCACGTATGACGATGTATATAATAATAAAACGAGTTATGCATAATTTTAGAGGTTTATAATACCTTGTCTAATCCAACTTAGATGGAAGAATGCCTGTCTGATACGAACGTCAGGTTCTCGTCATCTGGAATGATCTGTTTCAGCTTCGAGAAAAACCACTCCCACGCTTTGTCATTCTCGCTGTCGACAATTGCAAATGCCACCGGAAATATTTGGATATTTCCGTCTTGCGCACTGGCTGTTAGGAGGCACCCTCTGTATCTCCCTCGTAGATGGGTACCATCAATGACCATCACTCTCCTCATAAATTGTAGACCTCGGACACTCCCGCCAAACGCAACGAAGCAGTACTTGAATCGGTTTTGTTGTGTGCCGTCTAACTCAGTCTCGATTGCGGTTTTGGTTCCCGGGTTTGAAAGATTCAGCAAGTGCAGGTAAGCTGGAAGTAGCCCGTAGCTTGTTGCTGCAGATCTCTTTGCACTGTCCATTGCTAATTCCCTTCCCCGCCATGCCTTCCAGTACGATACGTGGACGCTGTGATCATCTAGCAATGCTCGCCTCACCGCCGCCGGATTGGGACCACGCGCAACACCCACATACAGGCTACGCATTATCTGTGAAATCACAGAAGTTGTTGCCTGACGGTGGAATTGGCTTCGTATATCAATCGGACATGAATGAGTCAGCGTGGCTGTTTTTATTTGAAAGTAGCTACTATCTTCCATTCGGGCAACATAAACTCTCCACGGGCATGAGTCGGACAAGCAGCGGACGACGATAATATCTCCATTTGATCGTTCGTTCTTGTAGCTGAACTTGCGGTTGATAGCATGGACTGCAATCTTCACCTTGCAATCCTCCTTGTTTTTGAAAACACGCCCGACAAACAGCTCATCGCCTTCGTATGAGACGTCTAGCACGACGTCAGCTGTTCTGTCATCTCCTACACATTCAAGCCGGGTGATGTATTTGTCAATTCATTTCCTCATACATATACACCCACTATGTTTTATACTTGGTTTATGCGCTATAATTTACTCACATTTTTTAAAATGCTTTGCTATTATGTTACATGTAGTGACATACGCTTAAACGAACTTTGTACACATCAACGGCAAATGTTGCTACTAACCTTCAGTTTCTTGGTCATCTACCACTAATGCTGCATCTCTACTAAACGCATTTTCCGGTATATTAATGAACATACCGTCGAACAGTTCACCTGACGTTCGGAGAGAGACTAGAACCCCCTCTAAAGGCGCATCATCGACAATACTCGGTCCTGCACGTTATGTTATAAACCGTTATCTTAAATTATATACTGATGGGGATTAAACTTTTCCCAATTTCTACCCCTTTTCTGCAAGTGCACAGATCGAGAGTAGCAACGGGTATATCGAACACAAGGACCAGTTAGTGCACTACAAGGTATGAGATTGAGATTTAGCTAGGAAAGCAATATGAGTTTGGTTGTTGTCACGTTGAAAGCAAGTAAAGAAAGCAAGTAAACAAAGAAAATAAAGTTGTAAATCTATGGATGGAAAGCGCTAAGCAATAGGATAATCTCGGGATGAGTGATTCAAGCAAGCAAGTTCGATTTGTTAGGGATTTAAGAATGTGTACCACCTAGAACTCAAGACACTAATTTAGATCTTTCCACTTCCGTGGCTCCGACCCCTATGTTGATCTATCTAATCGCTAAACTTTTGGTATGTCCTTAGATAATCAAACAAGCATTAATTCGATCAAGTCTCAATTGTTCACAACCTCTAGTAAATCAACTTCCGCAGTGTAAGAGAGATTGCCCACCAAATACTAGTTCAGGCGAATGATTCATCACTTCCGTGGCTCAAATCTACCTAGGATCATATGTTGATTGGCCAGATCAACACCAAGCAATGAACACAAGCAAAGGTGAAGAGTTTATGTAAACCCTAATTCTATATATCGATTATCAAGCAAGCATGAACACTATCCTTTGATTTCCTATTACTTAACAAGGTAACTACTCAGACATAGAGAAGGAAATCGAATTCATGTTCATAAGAACAGAGATCCGAGATCCTCTCTTGAAGGAGACAATGAAAGAAAGCAAAAACTATAAGAACTTTTATTGAATAATATGTTTTGTATCTCTATGTGTGGCTCTCTTCTTTTACAAGGCTAAAAAGATGTATTTATAATGCTTCAGAACTTGAAGGGCGGCTTGACCTAGGTCTTGGTCGAAATATAAGAGGCGGTGTAAGTTTGGGCTTGAAAACGTGCAAAACGGGCTTCGGAAACGTGCCGGGTCGAGCGGGGCGTGTCGTGGTCGAGCGGGGCGGTCGACCGGTCGGTCGGGCTAGTGCTCGGGTCGAGCTGGCTGTCGAATGGTCGCACGGGATGACGGTCGGGCACGCACGGGATGGTGAAAGGAGGTCGGGTCGGACGGGAGCCTTGGAGGCCCTGTCCGACCGGCTCGGTCGACCGGATGGGTCGTGGACTTGAAGGAAGGTCGGGTCGGACGGGAGCCTTGGAGGCCCTGTCTGACCGGCTCGGTCGACCGGTGTCCTTGTGCAGTTAAGGACGGTCGGGTGGGAGGCCCTGTCCTTGGAGGCCCTGTCGACCGGTGTCCTTGGAGGCCCTGTCCGACCGGTTCGGTCGAGCGGTTGGAGTAGACGTCCGGTTTTCGGCTGATTTGACACTCTTCACTAAAACAATCATATCTCCCATTCTACGTGGCCAAATTGCATGATTCCAATTGCGTTGTAAAGCTAACTCATGTAGGCATCGCGGAAAACTGGTTTTGGTGAAATCCATTGAGTATAATGTTTTTGGGGATCCTCCAAAGTAAATGATAGTGCATGAGGCTGCTTTGAGGACCTTTTCCTTTGTTTTGCTCCAAATTGCATCTTTTGACCTGAAATGACTCTTGGCACTATATATGCATAAAAACTACCTTTTAAAGCAAAAAGCCACGGTAAAACCATGTATAAAGTATATAAAAACGATGTAAAAAGGGTGTAAAATAGAGGTATATCAACTCCCCCAGACTTAGATCTTTGCTTGTCCCCAAGCAAATAGAATCCAAATCAGAGAAAGAGGTTTGAAAACATGAAAACTCACTTATCCTTTGGCACTTGTATCTTCCATTGCTCTGCTTTCACTTGGAGCAAAACTAACTTTGAATCTAGCCTTCCCGTACTGACCTTAAGCTTAGCGAACCATACCGGACCCAACAAATCTCATCCAGCACTCCAAACTTTCCATTGTCAACTCCTTACAGTATTTAAAATGTGCGGTCTTTATCAAGGGAGTATTGATCACAGAGCATTGACTCTTACCCATCCAAGTGTTTGCCAAGACAGTCCTTTTTAGCACATCCAGTTCCATTCCTCTCTCTTTCTCTTTTTCTTTTGAAGGATCGATCTTTCCCTACTTTTCTAGGGTATCATTTTATTTTTTCTATCGATCCTTCTTCCCTTTGAATCTTTTATTTTCTGGGAATATCATAGGATAGGCTTTTGCTTTTCCTTGTTTGAGTAGGTCTCCATAAGACAAGAAGGTGCAGACGTAGCCCTGTGCATTTCGGGTTTTGGGACGGGAATTGACGGGAACGGGACGGGAACGGAAAATTTGGGAAACCAAATATGCTACCGAAGTATTTCCATATTATAATGGGACGGGAAATAACGGGAATGGGAAGGGAACGGGAAATTCGGGAATAAAATATTAATACCCAAAGTCTTAATAAATCGGAAAAAATAAAGATATTTCGGGAAATTATGGGAAAATACGGGAAATTACGGGAAATTACGGGAAATTACGGGAAATTATGAGAAATTTTGTGAAAATATGGGAAAAATCGGGATATTTAAGAAAAATATATCTAATTTCCAATTTTTTATTTTTTAAACGGGAAAATCGGGAAATCCCGTATCCTTCCCGAACCCTTCCCTTACCCGTTTGAATAAAAGAAATGTTCCCAAACGGGAAATTACAAATTCCCATTCCCGAAAAATTTGGGAAATTTTAAATGGATAGGGGTGGGAACGGGATTCCCGTCCCGAAATGCACAGGGCTATGCAGACGTATGCATTCCTCAAGCTTACACGTTTTCCTTATGCTTAAAAGCTTTTGATTTTCATTTTGCAGACGAGAGAGAGGTGGACTGTATCTTTGGTGGACATGTCTCAACTAGACCGGGATGAGGAATCGGCTAATATGTATCTCAAGCCCCTTGACAAGAAAAATTAAAAGTTCAATTAGGTGGTGGAGTTGACTTTAGATTGTCCGGGTACCTTAGAAATCTTGCCAAATCAGTAGGTCGATCCACCCTCAGAGGTTCCGTTGGGCATTGTTCGGTGTCAATATTCGCCTTTGTGATCACAAGAGCTTTGGCATGCTATGGTAAGCTCCTAGGATAGATCATAGTTTCCTAACTTATTTTGACTCAATAAAACAGAAGTTTTGAAAAAGGTTGATAAGAGAAATAGATATAAGATGAAGACAAGACATGAACAAACGCATTAGTACCGACAATCCCCCCAGACTTAACTTGCACCGTCCCGGTGAAAGCAAATCCGATTAAGGGAGGTAAAAGAAAAAGGTAATAAGGCGTTTGTGAATGAGAGGAAAGATGTAACCTGATATGGTATTAGAAATCGAAGAATGGTGTGATGGATGATATGTCCAGCTACTATATTGCTCCATAATGTGGATGAGATCCCGGCTGAGATGTTCAAGTGCTGTTGCGCACCAGCAATGAGCTTCAAGGGCCGCCTGAGTGTAGGTGAAGTTGGATCATCATGTGGTAGAACAGCAAGTAGGCGTGGGATGTGATGTGGTATGGGATGAAAGTGTGGTGGAATGATGGTGGGATAATATCCAAATGAGGTGGGATGGTATGCAAATGAGGTGGGATAGTATGCAGGTGAGGTGGAATGGTATGTAAGTGAGGTGGGATGGTATGCAAGTGAGGTGGGATGGTATGCAAATGAGGTGAGATGGTATGCAAGTGAGGTGGGATGGTGGGTCGGCAAGAGGGGACACGGTCGATCGGGCGAGGCACCGGTCGATCGTCTTGGTCGACCCGACCATGGTGAGTGCTGCATTCTTCTTTCCTGAGGTTTCTTTCTACTTCTTTCATGCTAGATTCTCAAATTTATGTATCCAAAACTTCAAAACAAAACTATTAAATGAAAACAAAGATTAAATAGGGATAGAAAAGACCTTATGGGTTGCCTCCCATACAGCGCTTGTTTATGGTCTTTAGCTTGACCGTTTGGCTCTTCTAAGAAGAAGTGGAAGGACATGGCCTGAGACAAACCTTTTTGTGCGTGTCCCATCACGTCCTTGTTGATGATCAGGCGGTTCATGAGGAGATAAGAACCGAGAATGCTTGGTAGAAGTGAAAACGGGGACGGCATCATAGAAAACAGATTTGTTGACATTGGCAAGAGAGATGCGGCGGTTTGGCCAATCCATGATGGCTCCAGCTGTTGCCAAGAATGATCTTCCAAGTATAATAGGCATGTCACTTCCTCCTTTGATATTCATGATATGAAAATCCACCGGTATCTTTGTATCTCCAATTTCGAGCAAGACATCGTAGACAACACCTCTAGGTTGTGCAATGGTGAGATCAGCAAGTCCAATGCTGATTTGTGAAGGTTGTAGGCGTGTTATCCCAAGTAGTTTGGTAGTGTGTGTGGGCATCAGGTTTATGCATGAACCAGAATCACCAATGGAGTTATCAAAGTACCTTCCATTGATTGTGCAGGGTATGGTAAACTGTCCTGGGTCTTCTACCTTGTAGAGGGTTCTGAAAGATGGTTGCTTCTTAGCTTTCTCAAATAGCTCCTGAATCTCTTCTGGGGTCTCTTTGCAGTTGTGGAAGAAGTTGGTGAGTGGGTGGTTCTTCCAGGCTTCATGAAAGGTCATGCTTGCGGGAAGTGTTTGGACAAAGCGGTTGAATTCAGCTAGCTTCTCTCGGGATATGGGGTTGCTGTACCACTTGGGAGGAGGTGTAGAGGGCGGAGATGGGGGTAGGGTTGCTGCATAAGATGACATAGAGAGGCGGGCTCGCCTAAAGAGTTGCTTAATCTCATCCTTGGTTTCTTTGCTACTAAAGAAAAATTCAACCAAATCATGGTTGTTCCAAGCTTCTTCAAAGGGGACATAGAATGGTATGGACTTCACCTTCTTGTTAAATTCCTTGAGCTTCTCTGGGCTTATCTTAGTAGGGTCAATGGGTTCATATTGGAATGAATCCGCTGGTTCATCCAAGGTGATTCTCTTTCTTGAAATGCCGGTGATTCTAGGAAGGGCGAGTATGCGAGCTGGAGGTGGAGAGAATCGCGGATCAGGTTGCTGTGGACTAGTTTCACTTCCTCTAGAGCTTGCATTGCTATTAAAACTCTGCTGTTCTTCTTCATCATCTTCATAGTCTTCCTCATACTCTTGATCTTCTTCTTTTTTTCTTACAAGATGTGATGAGTTTTCCTTGGAGATTGCTGTGATGACATTGCAAGGGAAAGGAGGTGGTTTGGGTATGGGGTTTCTTTCTCTCTGGTTCTTAGAGAAAAGAGATCCTTCTACAGCTGACAGCCGGTTATAGATGATATGTTTGCAATTATCATCATTGAAGCTATGGGCATCAATGCTCTTGCTGAGTAGCTCGTGGTGTTTTGCAGCAGCATCTAGCTTGACAAGGTTGAGTGATCGATCATGGTCTTCCTTGAGTTGCTTGATATCTTTGTCAAGCTTCATAACTTGATTAAAAAGAACATCCATCTTTTCTCCAAGGGTGAGCTGAACATATTCGATCTTCTTCTCCATCTCTCTTGTACTTGTGACTTGATAGTTAAGGTACTCTTGTAGCATCTCTTCAAGCTTGGTTAGGTGTGGGTTGTGGGGTAATCCTTCTGTGGCTTGGGGTAGCTGCTCAATGTGCGGTGGAGGTTGGTGGTTTCTATAGGGCGGGTGGTAGGGTTTGAGTAGCGGCACATAGGGTTGTCCATGGGAAAACTTGTTAAGGAAAGCTTCCTTGTATCTTCTCCATGTCTTGAAATCGTGTTGGGCAGAAAATCTGACCCACTCTTGAGCTCGGCCAGCTAGGGATGTTTGGAACAAGCTGATCTTCTTTGGGTTTTCTCCCAAACCATAGTAATCACAGAGATTTTCGAAATTCTCAACATGTTCTTGAGCACACTCCGATATGAAGTCATGGAAAGGATCTCTTACTACATACTTGATCAGGTCGCCATTGATGGACTCCGGTGGTAAAGAGGCATCATCTTCTTCTTCATAAGATTGGTTGTGGTGAGGGTAAGAGCTTTGGTTATACTTGGATTTGAAAGGTGGGTTCCTGCTGAACCTCTTCAAGAAAGCTTCTCTGCAGTCTAACCAAGTGTTGATCTGAAAAGGGGGAGAGTATTGCGCCCACTCAAGAGCTCTCCCAGCTAAGGACATGCTGAACAGCATTAGTTTCTTCTCAAAATCGAAAACTCCATAAGAATCACAAAGACCTTCAAAGTGATCAATGTGTTCTAGTGCATGCTCATTGTAGAGATCATGGAATTTGTCTCTCTTCACAAACTCAATCAGCTCCGGATCTATTTCTTCTTCTGGTGAGGCTAGAAGGTGTTCTTCTCTTTCATAGTAGGCTTGGCTAGACGTCTCCAGTTCGGCCGCATTAAGGTAGGGGAGAAGGTTCTTCTTGGTCTTCAAGGGTGCTAGTCCGTGATGACTATTGCGAGAATCCCATGAAGGTGAAATAGCTGGAGGGTTTGACATTCTCTTCTCTGTTGGACTGTCTCTAGGAGGAGATATGTGGCGTATAGGAATCGCCCTTATAGGACTAGGATTTCTCAAATCCTCTTCCATCTAGGAGAAAGACTTAAAACCCGAAAAACCAAAAACAAAAAAGGAAAAACAAAATTAAATAACTTAAAACAGGAAAAATCTAGACTAGATCTCTTTCAAGAACTTGTAGGCACGATAATGGTCCCCGGAAACGGCACCAAAAAGCTTAATGGGGATTAAAATTTTCCCAATTTCTACCCCTTTTCTGCAAGTGCACAGATCGAGAGTAGCAACGGGTATATCGAACACAAGGACCAGTTAGTGCACTACAAGGTATGAGATTGAGATTTAGCTAGGAAAGCAATATGAGTTTGGTTGTTGTCACGTTGAAAGCAAGTAAAGAAAGCAAGTAAACAAAGCAAATAAAGTTGTAAATCTATGGATGGAAAGCGCTAAGCAATAGGATAATCTCGGGATGAGTGATTCAAGCAAGCAAGTTCGATTTGTTAGGGATTTAAGAATGTGTACCACCTAGAACTCAAGACACTAATTTAGATCTTTCCACTTCCGTGGCTCCGACCCCTATGTTGATCTATCTAATCGCTAAACTTTTGGTATGTCCTTAGATAATCAAACAAGCATTAATTCGATCAAGTCTCAATTGTTCACAACCTCTAGTAAATCAACTTCCGCAGTGTAAGAGAGATTGCCCACCAAATACTAGTTCAGGCGAACATCACTTCCGTGGCTCAAATCTACCTAGGATCATATGTTGATTGGCCAGATCAACACCAAGCAATGAACACAAGCAAAGGTGAAGAGTTTATGTAAACCCTAATTCTATATATCGATTATCAAGCAAGCATGAACACTATCCTTTGATTTCCTATTACTTAACAAGGTAACTACTCAGACATAGAGAAGGAAATCGAATTCATGTTCATAAGAACAGAGATCCGAGATCCTCTCTTGAAGGAGACAATGAAAGAAAGCAAAAACTATAAGAACTTTTATTGAATAATATGTTTTGTATCTCTATGTGTGGCTCTCTTCTTTTACAAGGATAAAAAGATGTATTTATAATGCTTCAGAACTTGAAGGGCGGCTTGACCTAGGTCTTGGTCGAAATATAAGAGGCGGTGTAAGTTTGGGCTTGAAAACGTGCAAAACGGGCTTCGGAAACGAGCCGGGTCGAGCGGGGCGTGTCATGGTCGAGCGGGACGGTCGACCGGTCGGTCGGGCTGGTGCTCGGGTCGAGCTGGCGGTCGAACGGTCGCACGGGATGACGGTCGGGCGCGCACGGGATGGTGAAAGGAGGTCGGGTCGGACGGGAGCCTTGGAGGCCCTGTCCGACCGGCTCGTTCGACCGGATGGGTCGTGGACTTGAAGGAAGGTCGGGTCGGACGGGAGCCTTGGAGGCCTTGTCCGACCGGCTCGGTCGACCGGTGTCCTTGTGCAGTTAAGGACGGTCGGGTCGGACGGGAGCCTTGGAGGTGCTGTCCGACCGGTTCGGTCGAGCGGTTGGAGTAGACGTCCGGTTTTCGGCTGATTTGACACTCTTCACTAAAACGATCATATCTCCCATTCTATGTGGCCAAATTGCATGATTCCAATTGCGTTGTAAAGCTAACTCATGTAGGCATCACGGAAAACTGGTTTTGGTGAAATCCATTGAGTAGAATGTTTTTGGGGCTCCTCCAAAGTAAATGATAGTGCATGAGGCTGCTTTGAGGACCTTTTCCTTTGTTTTGCTCCAAATTGCATCTTTTGACCTGAAATGACTCTTGGCACTATATATGCATAAAAACTACCTTTTAGAGCAAAAAGCCACGGTAAAACCATGTATTAAGTATATAAAAACGATGTAAAAAGGGTGTAAAATAGAGGTATATCATATACCTACTTATATATAAATATATATATATATAGATGTTTATATATATATATAGTCCTACATACCCGGCGATTTCGTTTGCCCAGTTCCAAAGATATGTGCTTGGCCTGCACTTCCTTTGTTTAGTTCACTTGGGATGACCTCACTAGCCGTAGCCTCGCCTTCAAACAAAGGGAGCAGGTTTTTAGTCAACCGCTTCAATCCCCCGATTGTTGTATCCTCGGTCGACGAAGAGCTGTCCGGAAACACACTCCCCGACGATTCATTCCCAGATATATCTAGGCCTATGTCCACACGGCGGTTTACACAGCCATCTACAGGTCCAGAATGTGTATATGCTTGATCCAGTGGTTTGCTACTCTCCCCAATCCCCCGTGCTTTCTGTGTCAGCACGACCAGCCCACCGTTGTTTCCATCCGCAAACATGGCGTTCTCCCTATCATATTCGCTTCCCTTTACAGTCTCTGTCGAGGCAAAACCATGTGTTGCCTTAACCACACGGTAATCCTCAACATCGAGGGTCATACCTTTCTCCATAGGGACTACGTACAGTTTTAGATCACGCAGATCAACCCTCATCGCCAGAAACATGTCCAAGTCGTCGTTTGTGCGAATGTGAATTGGGACTGGTTTAACGCTGCCGTCGACGTCCATCCAAGAAGGCATTTGGTAAGTGAGCTCGATGTCCTCCGTAGCCGTGTCAATATGGAGTTCTTTGATGACCTTCTCTCTCGTTTCCAGCAGCGTTGCTCCTTCTCTAATCTTCATCCCTATGCTAAGCCTGTCTTCTGCAACCAAAAATCGCCATACTCCATCGCTGTCTCTGTTCCACCATCCTTGCTCCACTCGTATAAGATCACTCATCAATTCCCACAAAAACACCATAGTGTCCACTGTACGCTAACATAAACAACTAGTGTTAGTGTCGGTAATTTTTGAATATGTATTTTAACAATAATATTTCCAAAATAAATGCAAAAACGACTCACCTGGATCAGATACCTCGCACCACCAAGTTATTGCCTGCTATATTTTTCCTTATATTCGCTATATTTTTTCTCTTCGTTTGTTCTGATTTCATTGCAACATATAGCCCTCTATTTAAAGACCCTCCACAACCCTATTGTAGCGCTTCAACTTATCTCATTCCCGCCCAAAACAGTACCTGCATTCATTACGAGATTCACCACGAGGATAAATTCACCGCTATCTGTCATTAACTTTCGCCACTTGCATGCATTTACTACAATTCAATTCAGATTTCGTGTGCATACGTAAGGCGGCTCAAATCACATCCATTTAATTCACTGAATTATCCACCCCCACGCGCACTTCACATTCTTTTTGCCTCACCCGTTTCGTCGCCCCCTTTTTTCGAGTACCCTTTATCGCTTACCTAATTACCATTTTCATGATTGCTTTCTACCTAAATACACGCTCAATTATGGCTATCTACCAAATTCACTCATAATTTAATGTGTATAGACGAAAATGACTCAATCCAATAAATACAAGCTTTGACTATTATCACACGCTTTTAATAATTTTCCTTTGGAGCTTTAGACGAGACTTTTGTGGACTTCTAGTCAAAAAAACATTTTCAACATCATCAAACTGTAGTATTTATTTTCTTTAGAAATCCCTTTTGTAAATATTCAAAAAGACTTCCCTTTTTTTTTTTGACTGCAAAAAAGACTTCCCTTTATATTATATATTTATGTTATATATTGAAAAGCAGACGAGAAAGATATACACAAATTGCTGACGAGTAGTTAAATTTTCATCCCAAATAATAAAGATCAGGTTGTAATAGTAATATGTATATACTTTTTTTTCGTAAAATATATACATAGCAGGGAAAATATCAATTTGATATTACAGTTTTAACTTCTAACTCTATAAATTATCTAGATAAGGTCCCGTGTATACACATGATTTATTTAAAAAAAAATTAGACAAATTACAAAAAATATTAAAAAATATAATCATTCTTAAAAATAAGTAAAATAATATTAATAACCTGATAATAAATATTTGAATAACATAAGATGCACAAAAACTTAAATTGTGTATTCTTGTTGAAAACAAAAATAAAAATTGTGTTTATATATATTATGAATATATCAATATAAGTAGAAAATATTGTATGTTATTAACCTTTTCATCAAGTAAAAGAAACTCCACTCCCATAAGGATATTATTTTCTTAAGGATTTATCGCTTCTCACTTTCAAATAACACGTATTATACTATAGTATGACGATAATTTCAATTTTGATCCAATTAATTTAGAGTCAAATAATCTTCATTGCTTTCTTGAACTTTCGAATACATGATTTTTTGTATACTAAATTAGATAAAGAGAAAAAAAATATGGAAACACACAATTAAATTTTGAAGGTTATAGCTTGTTATATAGGGTTTGGTAAGACATATAATATGATAAATATAATTTTTCTTTTTTTGTTAAAATATGGAATATTTTTCTGTTAGAGTATCACATGCAAAAAAAAAAAAAAAATTCTTTTTCCGTTAGATTATAGATGATCGTTTTTTTTCTTTCTATTTTTAACATCTTTTTAATTAGTTTTTTTCATATACGTTTCCAAGACAAATGTCAAGATCTTAATAAGAGTAAAATTAAATTAAAAATCACATATGTCGCGATATCCCGTGAATTATATTTATCCTACGTACGTGTTGCGACCACATCGCGCGCATCCAACTTTATATACAGTAGAACCTCTATAAAGTAATACTCGATAAAGTAATAATCACTATAATAAATTTATCCGGTCCCAACTCGGACTAGTGTAAAAATAAAAAATATGCGATAAGATGATAATATTTTTGACACTCCTATTTAAAAATATGGTCTCAATAATAAGTTAAAGTAATAATTATATAAAAATATACATATATGCCTATAAGAAATTTATTAAACTATGAATTTGAGTTTATATCTAAATTTTAATTATATAAAAAACTTGTAATGCAATTTTTATATGCATATAAAATTATTAAATATGTTCTAAACACATTATTTCTTTTTTTGATGTTTAAATACATTCAAAAGTATCATTGTATTATTTTCAACTTCATTATCAATATTATTAGCTATAATTTTTTCTAAACTTTTAATTTTAGCACATATCAAATTTTATATAAATATATAAGTAATCTAATAATATATGTTTTATTACTATATCCAAAAGACTTTATCATAATTTTAAGTTTATGCATGTCATATTAACATATAATTTTTTTCTAAATTCTTAATACATTATCATATGGAGAATATTTTTCGAAGATTATGAATTAAAAAATATTTCTATAAGATAATAAATTTTCAAAGTCCCAACATTACTACTTTATAGAGGTTTTACTGTAATAAGATAGTGTTGGGAATTTGATATTTTATTAATTTATATAGAGTTACTAATTTACTGGTTTCGAATAAAATTAACTTTCAAGCCCTTTCACAAAACAAAAATTAAATTAAATTTTTATAAAAATTAAGAATAATAATATGTTTTAAAAAAATATATAATATTTTCTAAAGTTTTATTCTAAAAATATAGATGGGTTCTAAAACTATGTCAATTTTTTAATATATTAGGTTATGATCCGCGCTTCACGCGGTTAATGTGTATTTTACGTGTTATTATTGAGGTGGTTAAAAGAAAATTTGAAGATATCAAATTTTGTAATTTAATTTTGTGTTTCAAAGATGTCATACACATTAGTTCTGTTATGTGCCGTCCTGTGTGACGGTTTGAATAATTATATTTTGGTAGGAATAAGATTTGTTATGCTATATTTTGTTATATAACATATATCAATTATATGTAACAAGATTGGAGGAGATATAGTAGGCTGGAGATGCTGTGCTATTGAACGTAGTGATCCATAATAGCCATAGAAATATAATGGAAATAGAGTTAAAAGACTCTTAAATCTTAATTTTTTCGAGTGATTTACGCAATTAGACACTTTTTAGACTTATTAGTTCAAAAGAGGTCTTTTTTTAATGGGGTGCACTTTTTAGAGCTCTGTATCTATTTTTTTAACGAACTCTTGTCAACCGGCGACGGTGGTGGAGAGCTCATCGGAGTTGCGTAGCATGAGGCGGAGCGAGACACCGGAGTTCCGTAGATCTCACCGGAGCTGTTCCCGATATTACCAAGTCTGATGAGAAAACCGTCACCGACTCCGCCGGAGAAGAGATGAGGGAGCTCAAAGCAGAGTCGAAGATGCTCTATCGTTGTTCCCACAGAAAAAAATCTTGCGGTGAGGAATTAAGAGCGAGAT
Source organism: Erythrophleum ivorense (assembly GCA_026724425.1). NCBI lineage: Eukaryota > Viridiplantae > Streptophyta > Magnoliopsida > Fabales > Fabaceae > Erythrophleum > Erythrophleum ivorense. Next base: position 5,743,329 of record JAIUCV010000066.1, on the reverse strand, counting down.
TCAGATCCCTTAACGCCCAGTTAAGCATCGCAGATGCAGAAGATAGTGTTTCAAAATGCATCGCCATCTCAGATGAAGAAGACGGTGTTTCAACATGTATCCACATCAAACTTGTACACAATAGTTAATCAATGAAGAATCTTTTGATTGGGTTTTCAAGATTACAAGGCTTACAAGCCATCAATTATGTGTTTTTCTGTGATCACACTCTCTGGAACAGTTGAAAAGAAGAATAAGACTTCGAAAATTGCAAGAAACAATGAGGATAACAAACACCTCATTCTCTTAATTATCCAATATCTGAAACATCAATATCAGAATCTCAATTTGATCTAAATTCCAAATCCATATTACTACTACAAACATATTTCAAAATCCTCAAAACCGATTCCATAGACATAGACCCAAAGAGAAATGCAGGTCATGGTGAAGCAGACATCGAAGGAGTCGGCCTGAGTCTCGCCTTTCTTCGTCAAAACCGAGAAATCGGAGCTCCCTTGAATCCTCCCTTCTTCGCTCCAGGTGTTCTGCCCATGCCTCACGAGCACCACTCGCTTATGTCTCTCACATTCTAGCAGGGTCTTCCTCCAACAACAAAGATTTAGACAATCAATTTCCGTCCAAATTGTGCTGAGAAAAAAATGCAGCTCAAAGAGTATAGACATCCAAGACAAAGCATCCAAGTGCATCATATAAAGCATCCACGATTAAAACACTGAAGCATATAGTAGAAAATGCAGCTCAAAGTATTCTAGCGAGTTTAATCTTAAAGGTGAAGCCACTGTCGAAAATCTGAAGCAAAAACATAGTGCACAAATCGATAACCAAAGTGACAAACGATTCACATTTCACAGATTTGATAAATTGGATCGAGAGTCACCGACCTGGACTGATGTTGGCTCGGGTAGTTCTTGGACAAGAAGGACCAGCTTTGGTCTTGTCTTCAGGACTACGGTTCCCACGAAGAAAACTAAACGAGTAAAATTGTAAAAGCATCCACAGCAGCAGAGACAAAACTATCCATCCGCAGTATATAAATCTTCTACTCAAAACTAGATATCCATGCATGTTTCATCCGCAAAATCATCCACAACAAACTATCCACTAAAACTCTGCTACATGGATATGCAATTTTCAATACAGAGATTTTATATTTCGACCCTGAAATCCACAAGAAGTCATGAGCAATTTTGAAACTTAGATCAAAAGGGCAAACGAATTTGGAAGAATATGAACCTATACGAATCAGACAATCACAAATCTATACGATTATGAAATTGATAAATCATTTTCCGAATCGAGGGTTTCCCCGAAGTGTTAGGGGCACTTACGCGGAAAGTTGAGCAAACTGGGTCTGTTTTCTCCGGTGATTAGCGGTAGCGCCGGTGAGGAAATGAGTGGAAGAAGAAGATGTAAAAGAAAGAAGGTAAAATGTAAAAGGGTCGCGTGAAATGTTTGAAGATAAAAAAAAAAAAAAAAAAAAAAAAAAAAAAAAAAAAAAGCTATTTGTGTAAATTCACAATCAACAAGCCTCTCGCGTTCACTATATCACTCATTCCATAATTGATAACTAAAAAGTCAGTAATAGTGTAACGCCCTGTTCATTTTTGTATCTAAATACAATATCCAAATGCAGCGTCTAGATGCACATCCAAATAAACATTTTTTTTTATTTTTTTGTTTTAAAATGCAAATACTGCATTCAAACTCTACTTTTTCTAGCATTTCAAATAGGGAGAATTGTCAAAAATAGACCACAAATTGATTTTTTCTATTCAACTAGACTACAATTTGAAACAATTGCAAAACTAACATTTTCCAACAGTAACAATACCTCACACTCTCTTATGAACAAACAAAAAAACGCATGCCACGATTACGATTTTAACCTCTAGACGCTGTGGTAGACAAACATGGAGATCTACCACGGAGGTCTACCACGGAGGTCTACCAAATCATTAAACCTTAAATTTAAATTAAAAATTAAATAAAAAATAATTTGACAACAAAACCTATATGAATAATTAAAAGATAGACATTATCATCTACAAAAAATATGATTGCATACAAATGAATCATTTATAGATAAGTAAAGACATTTAGGTTAAAACCTATAAATGTGTGAGGTCTACCGGGTACGTCTACCATATAGATCTACCAAATAATTAAATCTTAAATTTAAATTAAAAAAAAAATTGACAAAAAAACTTGTATGAATAATTAAAAGATAGACATTATCATCTACCAAAAATATTATTGCATACAAATGAATCATTTATAGATAAACAAAGACATTTAGGTTAAAACCTATAAATGTGTGAGGTCTACCGGGTACGTCTACCATGTAGATCTACCATGTAGATCTACCAAATAATTAAATCTTAAATTTAAATTAAAAATTAAAAAAATATTTTTTGAAATATTTTTTTCACAAATAACGAAATAATAGACACTTAACATCTACTAAAAATATGATCTCAGAAAAATGCATGAATCTATAAATATCATGAATATATAGTTCATAAGGATAAGAGTTTGAGTAGATTGTTTAGGGTTGAATGGTGTAAGTTGTAGGGTTTTGAAAATTTCTAGACCAATTGTTGTTTTTGGTTTGTTATACGATTCAATGTTCGTTTATTTGTTATCCAAACTGTAAAATGACCATAGGGCAAGCACATTGTTACAAAATTTTATCTAAATTATTCGATTTAGGGTTTAGGGTAAAGTATATCTACCATGTAGATCTACCAAATAATTAATTCTTAAATTTAAATTAAAAATTAAATAAAAAATAATTTGACAACGAAACCTGTATGAATAATTAAAAGATAGACATTATCATCTACAAAAAATATGATTGCATACAAATGAATCATTTATAGATAAGCCAAAGACATTTAGGTTAAAAACTATAAATATGTGAGGTCTACCGGGTACGTCTACCACGGAGGTCTACCGGGTACGTCTACCACGGAGGTCTACCATGTAGATCTACCAAATCATTAAATCTTAAATTTAAATTTAAAATTAAATAAAAAATAATTTGACAACGAAACCTGTATGAATAATTAAAACATAGACATTATCATCTACCAAAAATATGAATGCATACAAATGAATCATTTATAGATAAGCAAAGACCTTTAGGTTAAAACCTATAAATGTGTGAGGTCTACCAAGTAAGTCTACCACGGAGGTCTACCATGTAGATCTACCAACCCTTTTATCCTGGTATATAAAGGGGAAACCCTAATTTTGTGAAAAACAAAATTATGTGAAACTCTCTTTCATCAACACCTCTCTCTCTCTTATCCTCCGTCGATTTCTTCTTCCTCTTCTTCTCCGTTTTGGCCATCATTTTTTCCAACCTTTCCTTCCAGAGACTATGGCTGTAACATCCCCGATCCGCGCTAGGATCGGCGGGAAGGACCGTGGTCGGGAAAAGGGCAAGTAGATGGCCGAAGAAAGTAAATAACCCATTCCATGGTCCGGAATTGGCTAAGTCCGGGAAAGAAGAAGACTTAGCGTGATAAGGAGAAGAAGGGAGCTGAAAGCCAGCTAAGGGCAGCTGGATGGGCGAGCTGGGCCAGCTGGGGTAGCTCGACCAGCTGGTGGGTAGCTCCGGCCAGCCAGGCCGAGTGTTCGGTAGCCAAGCTACCTACACTCGTATGGAGTGTGACGATTATGGCCGAATGGGTGTGATGAGCTGGGCGGTTAGGCAACGAACGGATGCAACCGTTGGTTGGGCGAGTCTATATATACACACCCTAGGGGTCGAAAATCCGCATTCACGCATAGACAGAAAAAAAGGGACAGCCCATTGAGAAAGATCAAGCGAGAAAGAGAGAATCGGAGGGAGAACGATCGGCGGTCGAGCGGTTATTACCGGCGGCCGGACGGAGATGGGTGACACGGAGAAGACTCCGACTAAGAAGGATAAGGCGAGCGGGAAGAAGGTCTCCAAGACCCCGGACCCGCCCACCAAGGTACGGAGTCGGTCCGGCGTGATCGGCGATCATGAATCGGTCGGTGGGATCCGAACGATTCAGGGATCCGATCATGGCACGGCCATACTCTTCTGACGCTTAATAATGATGTATCTCTACACTTGTGTGTTCTGTTTCTATGGTCGGGTTTAGAAGGGTGATCGATCGGAAAGGGTCCTTCACTCGTTCTGGATCAAACCATAGGCCGAACGGTTGGTCACCGAACGGTGAGCCAACCGGACGAACGTTTCCATCGACCGGGGGAACGGTTGGAGGATGGATTCGTACAAGCGGTTGGTCACGGACGGATGATCAATCGCATAGCGAACGGATGCGATCGGCCGGGTGAAAGGGTGCGATCATCCGAACGGTTATAAGGATCGCCGGTGGGACTGGCCGTGGGTTCGGTGCAGTCGGCCGAGCGATCGGTGTACGGTTGTTGGTTCGACTGACCGTGGGATCGGTGCAGTCGGCCGAACGATCGGTATAAGGAAAACCGGCGGAGTGGTCGACCGTTTCCCAACGGTGCGATCGTCCGAACGGTTAAGGCAGGGTGGTCGAGGCCGGATGGGCGACTCGACCATTCCGATACGATCAGTATGACTTGGCCGATCAATGGAATTGATACGATCGGCCAGGTTCGGATGGTAGTTAGGTGTGATCGGCCCGGAATAGATATGGCCGATCATGTGTGATAGAACGGATGTTGTTAGGTTGTGGTTCGGATATACTTAGCCGTATTGTACAAGGTTCGGCGTGTGACTTGGGAATCGGTTAGATTTGCTAAGGCACGACCGGAAACCTCAAGTTGAGTCCACGGCTAAGCATGTCTCGGCCAAATGGTAGTTCGGTGTGGATAACAAAAGGGATTATCGGTTCATGAGCATGTAGATCGATAGATTACATATTCGGCTCAATTGATAGGGTTTAGAGAACTCATATCTCGTTGATGGTTTTCAGGTTCTGATGATGAGGATCGTGATACGGTCTAGGCGCGCGAGGCCGGTTGTGGTGCGAACGTGTGGTGTACTAGGATGTAATGATAGGATCGAACACTTGTAATAGCTTATAGCAAACTCACTTGTTGTATCGAATCCTTTATCATATTAATGAAAAATACTGTTTGACTCTAACTTGTTTTACATATAGACTCTTTACTTAGTGAATCACAGAATGAACATTTATAAATGAATATCGTTAAGGAATGGGCCCTTAAAATGAACAAGGTTGATCGGAACAAGTAGTGTTTCGATTGGAAGCAAACCTCACGGTTTAGAGGCCGGGATGGGTTGTTTCAATGGCGACGCTTCTCTCTTCCTTTCTCAACTTCAGCTCCATCAGATCTAAAGCTGTACTGTTCTCCTTTCCCGGATCTACTCTCAAATCCTCCAGATCTGAAACTCTCCTGAAACGGTGCTGCGGCGGTCGCGGTTTGGCCATGTAGCATCCCTCATCTTCCCCTTGGTCCTCGTAGCATCCCTCATGTCCTCTTCCACGACGCTTGGCCAATTTCTAGATCCGGTTGCAGGTTCGTTTCTCATGGTTTTTGGAATCCAAAGATTCTCTTTTGGGACTTCTTTCTTATGCTTCTTTTGAACTGATTCAACATATCTTATTAAGGAGCTTCTTAATCAGTTCCATTTGCCATTGTCTTTGGCTTAATATGCAGAGAGGAGCTAGAGAAAGGATTTGGGTAAACAAGGATGGGAGAAAATGAGATGGGAATATTCAGTTTTTCTTCCTCCTCAGCCTACATCTCCTTCTCTGATCAATATCGTCACCGCCGCTATAAGTTTTTCTCTCTCGATCTGTAATAGATGGAGGTTTTGTTTTCTCAGATCTGTGGTAGACCTCTGTTGTAGACCTCTGTTGTAGACCTCTGTTGTAGACCTCTGTGGTAGACCTCTGTGGTAGAGATTATTGGTAAAACCCTTTATTTGCTTGGATCTTCCATAGTTTGTCTTCTCTGAAAACAAGATTGAAATTTTATGTTGTTTGTGAAGGTTTTTCAATTTAGGAGCTGGTCTCAGTGATGATTTTTTTATCCCCATTTAGTTAGTTTTCTCTGGTTGACATAAGTAGGTTTTTTTTATAGATCTTGATCTATTGGTCTGTCTGATATAGTTTTGGATACTATTTCTTATCAAGCTTGTTTTGTAGGAAGGAAATAGGCTATTGGAAGTGGCGGCTGCAAGATATAACATAAAGGTTATTGAGATCCTCTTCCCGTTGACGACAAAATCCGAATCTGTTTCGGATTGGTCAGTAGATGGAATTCTCGCTCACATGGAATCAATCGAATAGGCTTCCTCGGAGACTGCACACTACTTTAATCTTCATATTTGCTTATCAATTCATAATTTTCTCTCATCTTATATGGAAATGAGAGAAAATTGTTGCTATTCTCAGTTTAAACACTTGTTGCTTTTAGTTTCAATTTTCATTGTAAGACTTTTTTCTCAAATTAAAAGTTTTTCCGTATTATTTTCAAGGTTTTTCTTGGCAATTGCACTTATCATCAATACAAATCAAAAAGATCAAATCACTTTATGTACTCTTAAATTCTTAATGACATTGTGGCAAAAATTACAAAAGGTAACTAGGATATAACATAATCTTCTTACATCCACCACAACTTCAAGAATAACTACGGAAGTCATTTTGTGCTACTTCAACATGAGTAACATCTCGAATTAATGTAAGTTTTACGAGGCATAGGTTGCGACTCGTAACTTACATAAAAAAGTTGAAAACAGCATGAAGTAGACGTAGACCTCAGTGATAGACCTCATGCGTAAATCTTCATTGTAGACCTCCATTTCAGTGTACCTTTGCGTAGTAGACCTCGTCTTCAGTCTGCACTTCGAACAACTATAAACTATGAACAAAGATTGAAAGGCGCATCACATGCCATGACCTGTCTTCTACCATCAGCCATTTTCCATAGACGGAAACTAAACAAACCATTTTCTGCAACAAAAACAAACAAAACAACATAAGTAGAGTAGACCTAAGTAGTAGACCTAACGTGTAGACCTCCACATCGGTCTACCAATAAATTAAGCTAGTTAACTAATTTAAAAGAAAATCGAATAGAGCCTTAATCACACCGAATGAACATTTGAAACTCATATATAAGAAAGTAAACAAGTAAAAACAACCAATTGTTCAAGAAAAATTTCAAAATACTAGATATATTGACCCAAAAAACGATTTACAAAATAACACATAATAGTAGACTTACAACGTAGATCTACGTAGTAGACCTAATACGTAGACCTACAACGTAGATCTCTACTGAGGTCTATCCACGTGGAGGTTAGTTTTGCAATTGACCGAGAAAAATGTTTTTGACCAGAGGTCTACCGCGGAGGTCTACTCCACGTGGAGGTTAGTTTTGCAATTGATCGAGAAAAATGTTTGTTGCGGTAGACCTCGTTTTGATTAGTAGACCTCTGGATTGGTCTACGGAGCACAACGAGGTCTACGTTGTAAGTCTACCGCAAAAAGTAGACCTCAAAATGGTTAGTTTTCAGTTGACCCAAGTTTGACTTTCCTCTAGTAGACCTTCGAAGTAGACCTCAATTTTTTTGCGTTGACCAGATATTTTATCAGACCTCACCTGAGGTCTACCAGACCCCGTAGACCTCACTTGAGGTTTACCAGACCCCGTAGACCTCAACGGTAGACCTTTTTGAGGAAAGTCAAACTTTTGTCAACTGCGAAACCAACTTTTTTTTGTAGGTAGACCTAAGCCGTAGACCTCCAACAAACATTTTTCTCGATCAATTGCAAAACTAACCTCCACGTGGAGTAGACCTCCGCGGTAGACCTCCGGACAAAAACATTTTTCTCGATCAATTGCAAAACTAACCTCCACGTGGAGTAGACCTCATTTGAGGTCTACGACTAGTTTTTATGTTTGCAAAGGAAATGTCGCGGTCTACCCTGCGTTGACCATTAGACCTCAACTGAGGTCTACTAAGTAATAATAGACCTCAATTGAGGTCTACAAAGTAATAGTAGACCTCAAGTGAGGTCTACATTCGCGGACCAAAACTGAAATTCTTATAATTATGGAAGAAAAGTTATATGGCCGTCGGAGAAAGGCTATTAGAGGGCTGATAACTTCGATTTAAGCCTAACGAGCTCCGGTCGTTGCTGTAAGCTAAACAATCGGAAATACCAAGATCCAAGATTTGAGTTTGCTTATAGAGTTTTTGGGATGAAAATTGGGAGAAAATGGAAGAATAAGAGTTTATGAGATGAGAGAATGAGCAATGGTTGGTAATATTGATGATATGGCATTTTGGAAATTAAGTGTAGAAGATGAGGGGTATTTGGTCTTTAAACAGCCCTAGTAGACCTCAGTTGAGGTCTACCACTCGAAATAGTAATGGCATTCTCGTAAATAATTGGACCAAACAAAAAAAAATTGAAGAGGTTAGTTTTGCATTTGACTTCAATTTGTGGTCTAAAAGTGAAAACACCCCTTTCAAATATCTAGATATTTAAGATATTATAGATTTTGCATCTAAATGATTCTTTTGAATTTTAATTGTTTTTGTGACAAAAATTTAAGCATCTGAATGCCCAAATGCTCAAATGCAGCATTCAAATACTAAAGGAACAGGGCCTAAATATCTCTAATTTTTTCCTCTAACTACAACACAAGTCCCTACATTTAATACTATTAGTATATAGAATCGGTTTAATATGGTTTATTTTATTTTGTTGCTTTTGGTTTGGTTTACTAGATAGATTAAGTGTATATATATCTCTTGTAACTATTTGTCCAAAGATAAGAAAGAGAAAAACCATTTCACAAATCTCTTTGTTCAGCGAATCTATTATGGTATCAGAGCGTTTTCTTCGTCCGATCATCAAGGTTTATCGATCGTTGCCCATACTCTAGATGGTACAAATTTCAATAGTTGGTTTATTGCGATGAAGATCAGTCTTGAGGCGAAAAATAAATTGTCGTTTGTTGATGGATCTCTTCCTAGACCACCTGAGGATGATTTTACTTTTCAGATCTGGAGTCGTTGCAACAGTATGGTGAAATCATGGATTCTTAATGTCGTGGATAAGGAGATATATGACAGTATTCTCTATAGCCAGGATGCTGCTGAAATGTGGAATGATCTATTTCGTCGCTTCCGGATTTACAATCTTCCTCGGAGATATCAATTGGAACAGGCTGTGATGACGCTCAAGCAGGGAGAACTGGATCTCTCTACATACTTCACGAAGAAGAAGATCTTATGGGAACAACTTGGAAACACTAGGTCTCGGACTGTGAAGAAATGCGATTGTGATCAAGTTCACGAGCTGCTTGAGGAAGCTGAGACCAGTCGTGTTATTCAAGTTCACGAGTTGTTATCATCACAAATATACCATTACCGACAAAATATTTAGAGGCAAAGAAGGAAAAGGTTTGGAATGATGCTATGGGTTTAGAAATTGGTGCTTTTATAAGAACAGGTACTTGGAGCATCACTGAGCTTCCTCCGGATAAGATTGCAATAGGTCGCAAATGGATTTACACGATTAAATTTCTGTCGGATGGAGAGATTGAAAGATATAAGGCGCTAGGTTGGTTGCTAAAGGCTATACTCAACAAGAAGGGATCGATTTTCTTGATACTTTCTCTCCTGTGGCTAAGATGGGTACTGTGAAGATGATTTTGGCTCTGGCTCCTAAGTTACAATGGTCTCTTCATCAACTTGATGTCTCCAATGCTTTCTTGAATGGTGATCTTGATGAAGAAATCTACATGAAACTTCCACCGGGTTATGCAGAGATTACTGGGGAGGAAATTCCGCCTAATGCTGTTTGTAAGTTGTATAAATCCATCTATGTTCTTAAGCAAGCTTCTCGTCAATGGTTTAACAAATTTTCAACAACATTGACTGGCTTTGGTTTTGAGAAATGTCACGGTGATCATACGCTCTTTGCGAAGGAATTCAGTGGACAGTTTCTGGTTGTTTTGGTGTATGTCAATGATATACTTATTGCTAGCACGAATGAGCTTGCTGCTTTAGAGTTAAAGACGAAGTTGGGTGACACTTTTGAGCTCCGTGATCTTGGTCCTCCAAAGTTCTTTCTTGGTCTTGAAATCGCTCGATCCAGTGTCGGGATTTCCATCAATCAACGGAAGTATGTCCTTGATCTCTTGGCTGTTACTGGTTTCTCTGACTGCAAGCCCTCTTCTATCTCGATGGAACCAAACCAGAACCTTTCCAAAGAAGATGGTGATCTTTTGTCGGATACCAAACAATACCGACGTTTGATTGGTAAGCTTCAATACTTGGTAGTTACTCGGCCTGATATTGCTTTTGCAGTTGGTAGACTTGCTCAGTTTTCCTCTGCACCTCGTGAACCTCACCTTAAAGCTGCTCATAAGGCGTTGCGTTATTTGAAAGGCACTATTGGTCAGGGCCTTTTCTATGACACGGAAGCCAATTTTGACCTTCGTGGATTCTGTGATTCTGATTGGGGTGGATGTCGTGATGAAAGAAGATCATGCACTGGTTATGCCATGTTCATTGGCAATTCTCTTGTTACTTGGAGTTCGAAGAAACATGACGTAGTCTCCTTAAGCACAGCTGAAGCAGAATACAGAGCTATGTGTATGGCTACTAAAGAAATTATGTGGATCAGTCAGCTACTCAAAGCTCTTCGTGTTCCGTTTTCACCGCCGGCTTATCTCTATTGTGACAACACTGCCGCTCTCCACATTGCCAACAACTCTGTGTTTCATGAGCGCACTAAACACATTGAATTTGCTTGTCACAAAGTTCAGGAAGCTATAGAAGCTGGGATCATCAAGACCATGTTTGTTCGGACTGATAATCAACTTGCAGATGTCCTCACCAAGGTGTTGGAACTTAAATTAACAAGTGAGATTGAGTCACTTTTCCGGTGTCTTTTCCGGCAAGGTCGTTGCCCAGAATTACCGGATTATGAGCTCATTAGAAAGCTTGTAGTATGGACTACAACTTGGAATGCTCATATGATAAATTTGAAGAATTGGTGAATGAGAAATTGTTTGGTCAAAGTGTGATGTGGGAGACATGACAAGTTTTGTCCCACATTGGAAGTTGAGAGATTTTCTCTCTACTATATAATAAGACACATCATGGTTGATGATCAACAACATACATGGAGTGATAGATGGACCGACCACGCGCGCACCACCACCACCACCACCGAGCCGCGTTGGGCTTGGGCTGGGGCTTGGGCTTGGGCTTGGGCAATTGGACCTTCGGTCCATAAGTTAGTTCTTTTTGGGGTATCAATTGCATTTTGGTTTTGGTTCAGCGAAACCTTAAACCAGTGCAATTAAACATTGTGGTGGTTCAATTCGCGCCCCTCCGCTTTATTAAAAACCAAACTCAATCGTCTTCTTCAGACACTCTGAAACAATTCAGAAAACAAAAACAAGTTAAAGTTCAACGACATCTTCCTGCAAGTAAGTCTTGAGAGTTATTCATAGAATCTCGTGTTCGTCAGACTACGATTTGAGTGTTGCATATCGTTTTCATATACGGTTTTATCCTGGGATTCGTAATCGTATCGAACCGTCACACTACGGGCGATTTTTCGAATTAAGGAAAGAGAGAACATGATCAAGATGAATGTTTAACATCTATGCACCCTCATCTTGAGGGGGCTATTAGTATATAGAATCGGTTTATTATGTTTATTTTATTTTGTTGCTTTTGGTTTGGTTTACTTGATAGATTAAGTGTATATATATTTCTTGTAACTATTTGTTAAGAAAGAGAAAAACCATTTCACAAATCTCTTTGTTCAGCGAATCTATTAAATACAGAGTCTAGAACAGAACAGTAAGACAAAGTCTTGTCCATTAGAGCATATGCATCACAGAGCTCTTGATAGACTCTAAAACAAAAAGGAAAATAAAAAATAGTATTTAATGATGTGGCAAGCTTTAGAAAATAGAAACGCTTTTCGAAGAATAACTTTTGGAGTGGACTGGATGGCAAAGCTCTACAGATGTTATCACTTGATTCAACAACTTTTTTTTTTTTTTTTTTTTTAAGAAAATAGTTTTTTTCTCTCGAAAATCGTTTTTAAAGAGTTTCCTCATAGGCTCAACGATGTGGATGCCCTTAATCATCAAATCTCTGGTCTTCTTTCACACATACTTTTCTACGTGTATTCTCCGTACGTACGCGTTTTCTTCTTTTCTTCTTCCTTATCTTTTTATAACACTTTTTGTCAATTTCCCATCTACAAATTTTTCTCTGGTTTTCTCGACAACGAATAGGAGAGAGAGATAGTCTTTTAGTCTCTCTCTCAAGCTTTTAATTTTGTTGTCTCTCTCCTTAATTTTCCAGGAAATCTCTTTCTCCTGGTAGTTAAATAGATCTGTGTTCATACTTATTCTTAAACCACAATTCAGTACTCGTTTTCTTTCTCTTGAGGTTTTCATTTTTCATTAAATCTTATCTTCTCACCTGTATAGATTAGGAACCCAGACAAGGAAGTTTTTTTGGGTTTAACTGATCGGATCAAAAGGACCTAATTTTTGTTATTTCATCAAAATTCCAAAAAAATTACTCATTTTTTTCTCTCCTTACGACATGAATTGTATGTTCTTGTTCAAATCAAAGAAACCTAAACCCAGAAATCAACAAGGAGACATCAACAAGAATAGCAAAAAGACCAAAAGAAGAGGAAAAGAAACACGGAATTCAGCTCCAGAGTTGACGGGCGAAACGTCGTCGTTTAATCTCCAGACGCCGAGATCTTTGCCTTCTCCACGAAGTATCACAGACTTGTATACAGAGAGAGAACAGAACCTTAGGGTTTTCACTTACAAAGAACTCAGTGAAGCCACTTGTGGGTTTAGCAGGAAGCTCAAGATCGGTGAAGGTGGATTCGGCAGTGTTTATAAAGGAAAGGTTTTGATCACAGGAGGAGATTCTGATTCCGATTCTTCAGTTGTCGTCGCCATTAAGAAACTTAATCGACAAGGATTGCAGGTAATTTTCGAAACTTAATCACTTCACTCTGTTTTGTGCTAAGCTAAATTAGCTTAGCTTAGCTGATTAACTAATCATTAAGAGATAATTAAGAAAGAAACTGATGCTTAGAGATTCTTTGATGCATTTTGAATCGTGTACTTCAAATCAAGCAGATTGAAACTATGTCACTTGGTTTAATCTAAGTGAGAAAAACAATTGTCTCAAAGTTTTGATATTTCCTCTTGTGTGTGTAATGTGTATAATAGGGTCACAAGCAATGGCTAGCAGAGGTTCAGTTTCTAGGGGTAGTGAATCACCAGAACGTTGTGAAGCTCCTAGGTTATTGCTCGGAAGACGACGGCGAGACCGGGATTGAGAGGCTTTTGGTTTATGAGTTCATGTCGAATCGAAGTTTAGAGGACCATCTTTTCACTCGTGGATCGCACACATTGCCGTGGAAACAAAGGCTTAAGATCATGCTTGGTGCAGCTGAAGGATTAGCTTATTTACATGAAGTTAAGGTAACAAAAAAACAAAACCCGTTAGAGAAAAACCCTTTTTATACCAAGTGGCGTTAGTTAAACTGGAAAAATATTCTAGGCAAATCTTAGAGGTGATAGGATCGAGTGGCACTTGGAACGAAACCAATATTACGTAAAGGTTCCGGGTTTGAGGATTACAAAAAAAAAAAAAAAAAAAAAAAAAAAACATTTTATAGTTTTTACTTATTCTTGACATTTTAGGACAGACACAATCTAAAAACATTAGTCACATAAATGATTCGGTGGATGATACTTTCTGGTTTGGCAGGTGATATACCGAGACTTCAAATCTTCTAATGTGCTCTTAGATGATGAATTCTGTCCGAAATTATCGGACTTTGGGCTAGCCAGAGAAGGACCTCAGGGAGACAATACTCATGTTACAACCGCAGTAAGAATTGAATGCTTCTCTCGGTTAATTATGCACTTGTTTTATTGGTGGGCATTCGTTTTTTTCCAGGTTGATTCGAATAGGTTACTTGAATTCGTTTGATGTCAAGAACCGAATTGAAGCTCAATCTTTTTGGTTTGATTTGATAAAGAACAAAAAAAATCAGTTTGGCTTGGTTTTTGGTTTAGAATCAGCTTAGTTTTATAGTAGAAAATTAGCAGTGTTTTTACCACCGGATCGAACCAATAGTCGGACCGGGTTCAACCAAGAACCAAAAATATCTCCGAGTAGGGTTAAGTTAGACCAGTTAAAAACATGGGTTTCGATATTAAAAAATCAATAACCTGTAACTCTCATTCTACCATATTGAATCGGGTCTATTAAACAATAAAATTTCAGTTTATTAAATGATTATTACATTTTCAGTTTAATATTTTGAAATGATTTATTTGATATTTAAAAACTATTCGGAGGTGTTATTCAGTTATGTATTTAAAATCAATTCTATAGGTTTTATAATCCTTCAAATTTAAAGTTTTGATCTTATTTTAAAGAATCCATAAGAGTTGATTCTAAAATCTCTGCAATATAGCTTGGAATCTGTTTTAAATAATTTACCCATAAAACTCCATTGGAATTCATTTCAAATGACACAATAAACAAATGATTTTAAAGTCATTTACTTTTAAATCTTGATTGAATAACATTAGATTTTTTGATAGATTACAAATAAGATATCCAATAACACAGGATTTAAAAACATAATTTAGAATTATTAATTGAATAACACTGGATTGTGATTATAATTCAGTTCATTTCAAATACAACATCCAATAACACCCCCTTCATGTATTTTAATATTACTCAAATATCATATATATTTGTAAAAAAATAAATATAATTATATATATTATTTTAAAAATATCATTGACTCTGGTTGAACCCAGTCGAACTAACCCACGACCAAAAAAAATTTCCGGTTCATCACTACAGTTTTCAAAACATTTTAATTATATCTATTTTGATTATATGTTTGAAAATCAAATCAAATCTCGAATTTCACCTTAATTGGTTCAGTTTGATTATATTTATTATGATTATATGTTTACAAATCAAATAAAATATATATATATATTGATTATATGTTTTAAAATCGGATTTATTTGATTTATTTGGTAATTATGAAACCAATTGTTATATGACAGATTTCGGTTTGGGTTTAGTCTTTGGTAGGAGTAAGTTATCCGGTTCCTGGTTTGGGTTTGATTCGGATGTTTTGGTTTAATTTGATACATCCGTATATGGCAGTACTAAATTTAAAAAAGTGTTTAAACATTTCTTCTTCTTCTTCATAATTCTCTGTATAGAGAGTTGGAACACAAGGCTATGCAGCTCCCGAATACGTGCAAACCGGGCATCTTCGGTTAAAAAGCGATGTCTATAGCTTCGGAGTTGTGCTGTACGAGATCATAACCGGGCGCCGAACCATTGAGAGGAACAAGCCAGCGGCTGAGCGAAGGCTATTGGATTGGGTTAAAGAGTATCCATACGATAGTCAACGCTTTAGCATGATCGTTGACCCAAGGCTACGCAACAACTATCCAGCTGCTGGAGCCAGGAATCTGGCTAAATTGGCTGATCTTTGTCTCAAAAGGAACGATAAAGACCGGCCGTCCATGGAGATTGTAGTGGAAAGATTGAAGAAGATAGTTGAAGAGTTCGATGATGGAGATTGTTCCATGGCTCCTGCGACTAAGGCAAGTAGTCTGGTGAGGAGACAAGTGGCAGAACCTGTGAAGCCAAGTTTGAGAGGAGGAGTTAGTGTTAGAGGATGATTCTGAGTTTACAAGATTTTGGTTTATGGTTTAAGCGATTTGTTGGTCTCTTACTCTCTTACGTTAGCTTTGGCTTATTTTGTGTTTATAAATGAAATTTCAGAGAACCACTTAATCTTTATTTATATAGAAACAGTTACATATATTACATGAAACATAGAGAAAACAATAAGAACCTTAATGAAATTTTTATTGTGTGTTTATAAATGAAATTTCAGAGAACCTTAATCTTTATTTATATAAAAACAGTTACATGTATGAAGCATAGAGAAAACAATAAGAAAAAAAAACAACTCATAACATAATTATTGTTTTGAAAGAACAATAACAAAGTAGAGTATGGACTCTGTTATATACTTTCTTCGCATTCGTATTCGATCTGAAGCCATCTTCATCTTCAATAATCACCCATTGTTGTATTACATTGGCCAATTCCAAATTGGATCTATAAATGTTTTTGGGTTAGGAATCCAACTTATTGATTCTTCATATAAAAATAAAAAATAAAGTTTCAGAGAACCTTATTTATTTTGGAAAATATTGTACTACCATTCTCGTGACAAAATTGTACTACCAAAAAACATTTGCATAAAAAATATGTTTTTATACCTTTATTTTCCACTTTTCGCAAGCCACCAAACTTACCAGAGAAAGAATCCAATTTGGTACTATCAGTTCTCAATCTAATATCAAAACACAAAAACTGGATAATAAAATCAGAAAAGGTAGGTTGGCGAAAACATAATATAAACAAGCTTATATAAACTCTCATATAGCTTTTCTCGTATATATTCTCATGGTTTGAAACATGTAAATTTCATATTACATAAGTATTTTTCTTACTCAAAGGAAAATTTACTCAAGCATGCCATGGACGTTAATTCAGACAGGCATTTACAATTTCTCTTACCAAAACTTTAAGTTAAACAAAAAGGAAAGGAAAATAAAGAAAAAGATCAAAGGAAGAAGTGAAGATCTCTTTTTAGCTTTCTCTTTTCCCTGAAACTTCAAGCTAAAGTAAAATGATCCAAAAAACCAGCTTTTTTTTAAACGATATTCTTCTTCTTCTTTTTTTTTTTAGCCTAATTATTATTATATAATTCTCAAACTCATCAAGATTCGGATTTTCAAGCAGCAGCAACAGTTCCATTGTGAAAAGCAAAATCGCGAGATCTAGTTGGAGAAGAAGAAGAGCTTCGTTTTTCTTTTCTCCTCATTGCTGATTTCACAGAATAAGACAGATTCTGTTTCTTCTCTTTTGCTTCGTCTCTCTCTATCTGTTCTTGCCTACACTCTTCTGTGCAAAACGGTGTGTCTCCTCTGCAAAAAATTCACAAAAGTCTCATAAGATTTTTGAGAAAATATGTCCATCGATCAAAACTGAATCTGGATTTTCATGATTTCGACTAAAAAGAGAGAAATTGAAATCAGACTGATGAATCGTTCAATTGGGTGATCAAAATGGGTATCCGAAAAATTTGCCCTTTTTCTGGGTTTTTCATAATTTCGAATTGAAATCAGATCTGATATATGTATAGATGCAAATTACCTGTACATATAGATGTCTCTGTTATCACCAAGTGGCTTCTTACAGAGGAAACACGAATCCAAGAAATGAGGCTGTTGATTGTCGAATCTGAAATCATGGAATCTTCCGGAAACAACAGATCTCGGAGACGAAACAGAGTATTGATGGTAATAACTCTGATAGTTCGTGTTCCTGAGGCTGTTCAACCTAGCGTAAGAGAAAGGACTTGAAACGACGCTATTTTGTGAGTTTCCGTTGTTGCCAGAAAACCCAGCTTCCATCTCTGTCAAAGAAGAAGCTAAATCGTCATCTTCTTCAATGAAACAAGGTTTTCTCGCTGAAACCTCCATTTTTCTGGTTTTGTAGAGAGAGAGAGAGAGAGAGAGAGAGAGAGAGAGAGGTTTTGTTCGGTGGAGAAATTGTGAGGAAAGTGAGAGTGGGATTTTATAGCAAAAAGATCTTTTTGTTTTTGAGGGGGTTTAAAAGAGAGAGAGTAAGAAACAAGGGGCGATTTTTGAGAGAGCGAATCTATTGGTTTTGTAGTAACCAAAAAACCTTTCTTTGATGAAAGTACAAGAAATCGAAAACCACTTCTTTTTTTTTTTTTTTTACAGCAAACCACTTTTGTTATTTTCTAGAAATACTTTACTGACACATAAGGAAATTAATTGAGGCGTTAGAAAATAATTTTTTCGTGACTTTCGTCCCGCAGTTTTAGAGGAACTTTCGAGAGAGCTTAGAGAAAAGGTAACTACTCTTTCCGCATTTGCTTTTAAAAATTAAACTTTGATATTATTAAAGTATTGCTCACTTTAACTTTTCAATATACTCTCCAAGGAGTACATGAAAAAGTTTAAATGAATTTTTTCAAATTGAAATATCTGGTGTGATTGGTAAGTACGGTTAGAATTTTCAGAAACTACAACAATATCTATATTACGTACATAAAGAATATATGTATTTTATAGTCAAGTACTCCGGAACCTAAAATACCCTTTGTACTTACCTTTTACTATGTGTTATAGAGAAATTATGTAAAATTGAAGAAAAAATTTCATAAAATAATCTTAACTAAATTTTGAAAAGCTTTTTAATATTTTAACTATTTTTGTACCCATAACAATATCTTAATTATTTTGTTTGTCTATTTTGATATCTAAACTTTTAAAATTATACTCATTTAACACATTTCGTTTAACATAAAGTTCTGTTATCTTTTTATTTTTTAATAATTAAATTTTAAAAATTTAAATAAAATAACTTAATTTTTTTTCAAAAACCTAAAAATTCAAATAATCAAAAATAACCATTTAAAAAAATTGTAATTTTTTACAGAAAATTAAAATTTAATTTTTTCAATCTTTTAAAAACATAAATTTCCCAAAACTAAAAAAAATTCATAACTTCCAAAATACTTAATTAACATGCTTCATAACTAGTTCACTTTTTCATGTTTATGAATTCTTACATTTATAGTTATGTAAAATTGATCGTATTTAAGACAATTTGTTGAATTAGTTATATGCTTAACCTAAAATAAAAATAATTTTGAGTGAGAAAATAATTTATTCTTTTGTTTGGTTTTGAAAATAAAATTAAAAAATGATGAATAACCATAAAAAAGATGAATGTTCATAAAAATAAATAAAAATTAAAATTAAAAGGGGGTATGATTGGCTTTTATTAATAAAAAAAAGTTGAGATGTACAAAATAATAGTCAAAATGTCTTGTTTTCCAAATTTTCCAAAACAAATTACAGCTGATAAAAATAAAATTGCTTAGTTGTCATCATATTTTGTTTTCTTTCCGAAAACAATGGTTTTAAATCCAAAATATTAGTTTTTCACTGCTAAATTTAAAACTAAATTACACCCAAAAAAAAAGATTTTAAAAAGAGTTGAGGTATTAAATCCAGTAGATCAACTTGTCAAAGTGTGAGGCTACGGACTACAGTTAACTACTGATGACAACCTTCCAGGGAGAAAAAGGTTTTTAAGGTACCAAAACAAGAAGAACGAACAAAATAGAGGCGATGTTGCAATTATAAGAAATATGAAGGGGTAAAATTTGCAAAAAAGACGGATTCCATCACGGTTTCCATGAAACATGGGTCCCACCAGCACTTGGGGGACGTTAAAGAAAATCATGGGGATTCGGGGGAATAGGTGGACCCCACGCGCGTGGGGTTTTTTAAAGGCGTGACTACTGTAGTGTGTGTGTTGTGTTGTGTTCTTCTTTTCTTTTTCGATAAAATGGTAATCAAATGTAAATTTGTTTACGTTTTTTTTACTAAATCGATCAAATGATAAAAATAAAATACTCTTCAATGTCTTTTTGTCTCCTTTATGAATTTCCGTGGTAGATGACGTTTTCTGCGAAGACTTTGAGGAGCTTGGTGATCTAGAAATAGTAGTGGTGCGGTAAGGTGAGGTCGGTGTTTTTTTAATGTGGAATAGGTGTGAGTGTGACTAGTTTGTAGTTTGTGTTGTCATTGATATATTTTGTAAATTAAATAATAGTTTTTTTAATAATTAAATCATAGTTATATAATGGAAGAATAGTGTTTGGACATTACAGAATAGTCGACTCGAGAATGACAATGAACATCAATGGAACTTTTTTCGCTAATGTTTGATAATGAATTTGTATATTGTCTATATATGTAAGAGTGACAATATATCGCAGATATTAATTTTTTATTGAGTTCAACAAGATACTCGCAAAATAAAGAATGGTCACTCATTCATGAATATTATTTTTATTGAAAATTTGCAAATCGAAATCTAGATTAATTTTCTGAAATTATAATGAAAAATTGGGTTTTTTCCCCTAAAGACGTTCACAATATGATTGGGACTGTGATTAAACAAATCAAATGCTATTAAAAAATTTATTCTGTTCAGAATAAATTTTTTAACCATTAGATCACGATCGTTTGTTATAAACTATCCCCGTATATGATTACTTCATATAATAAAACAACTTTTAATGTTTCAATTACTTATATTTATTCCTATTTATAATTCTACACATTATGTGATCAAACGTCACACACATCAGTAACCAAAAAGTTATCTATAAATACACTTTTCTAAAAATGGTGATATAAGGATGTTTGGTACGTTGCAGTTGCGACCCGAGTCCCAGTACCATCCAATTGTTTTTTTTTTTTTTTTTTTTAACCCTGGAGATTCTAAAGATTTTCTAGATTTAAAGACTAATTCCACGAATCTTTGAATCCGGATATGCAATTTAATGTGCAGCTAAATGGCCAAGAGGACTCGAATCTAGAACTTTTCCACTTGGAAATTACCACTAGTCTCAATTATTGTTACACCAAAAAATAAGAGATATCAATCAAGTAAAATGTTGCCCCAAAAAAAAAAGAATCAAGTAAATATTTGGGGAAAGAGATTTTAATATATAAACTTAGAAGTGGTTAACCTAAACGTTCAGTATAAACTGTATAATTTACATATAATTGAATACAATATTAGAATTTGTAGACTGACAATTGCTAAACAAAAAGAAGAGCTTCTGTGTTCAAATTCGAGACTATACAAAACAATATAATATTTGATGGGGAGAAAACTAGAAAGGCCTTGGAGTGTGCTACACTTTACACGAGCTAAGGAATACGTGCAAGCAAATATTTTAACAAGTTAACGTCGCACACTTGCGCAAGGCTCCGATGTTAACGAAACCCACTTGTTGTGTTTGTCTATAAAAAAAAAAACTAATCAAAAAATTTTGACCATAAATTTTTATTTTTCCGTATGAGTTTGCATTTAATCTCTGATTCGATTTAGCTGGTTACAAAATTAGATTATATAGAAATTTCTTAAGTTTACTTAGTACTTTTTTGTCGGTTAGTAGGTGAAATTAAAATGGCTCAGATTATTCTTTTACTGATAAGCTGCCAAATATTTTTATATATTCTAGTGATGTCAGTTTTTCTCCTTTTTACAAATTCGTTTTAGGTTATTCTATTTTTTCTTTTGTCCTTTTCCGCTTTTCATTAAACCAAATTCGCGGTAAAACAATAATATTTTAAAAAAATTCACGATCCATCGTCCAAGCTCCGGCCTATAGGATGTGGGACCCATTTATGTCTTGAAGACGTATCTTTTGCTATTTCTTTCGAATTGTTTTTTTTTTTTAATAGTTAAATTATATTAACCCACAACCATTTTGCCATCTTAATATTTGAACGGTTGATTTAGTTCTAAACACTAGTACATTTCACCATGAACCTTTGCGTAGTCAAAGAGTTAAAAAAATTATTTTGAGATACCAAAATTTGAACTTTTTTATTATAATGTTTAGCCAGGATCAAACAGTTGAAACTTTCATTTTTGGAATCTTCTATTATAATTTCAGCCATGATAGTTGATAGTTTATCAAACTGTTGATACTTTCATTTTTGGAATCTTCTATTATAGTTTACATAAGATTTTTTCTTTTTCTTTTGAAGTATCCAACATGTTTTGAATGCTAGTCTGAAATTTAGTTTCGGATTCTGATTGTGAAGGAAAGACTTTATATTATAACATAATTTACTGATTGATATTCTTAACTAGAAAAACTAAGTACTTGCAAATACTATGAGAAAAAATAACATAACGTAAGAATTTATTTCTGTATATATGCAGCCAAACCAAATAAATTATTTGGATCTAGTTGATAATTATGGAATTGATAAATGATAATTCCTTTATAGTTCTGTTGGTTTAGTTTGAATAAGAAAAAGTTTTGAAATAATCTGTGATTAACTTTGAGTACTAGCTAGCTAGTGTCTATCGACAATTCAACATGATGATGTCATTTCCAATACTGTTTGCTTCTTGATTTTGAATTAACCAAAGCAACGAAATTATATATTCAGTCATATAGTATAGTAGAACCTCTATAAAGTAATACTCGATAAAGTAATAATCTCTATAAGATAATAAATTTCTCCGGTCCCAACTCGGGCTAGTGTAAAAATAAGCAATATGCGATAAGATGATAAGATAATAATATTTTTGAAACTCCTATGTAAAAGTATAAACCCAATAATAAGTTAAAGTAATAATTATATAAAACTATACATATATGCTAAAGAAAGTTTATTAAACTATAAATTTAAGTTTACCTCTAACTATGCATATAAAATTGTGAAATATTTTATAAACACAATAATTATTCGTGCATCAAACTTTATATAAATATATTCAAATAAGCTAATAATAAATGTTTTATTACGATATCTAAAAATCTTAATCATAATTTCAAGTTTATGCATGTCATATTAACAAAAAAGTTTTTTTTTCTAAATTCTTAATACATTATCATATTCTTAATACATTATTATATGGAGAATAATTTTCGAATATTATAAATAAGAAAATATGTATCTATAAGTTAATAAATTATAATTTCGATAAAGTAATACCTCTATAAGATAATAAATTTTCAAAGTCCCAACATTATTACTTTATAGAGGTTTTACTGTACATTCTACAGTAAAACAATTAGACTTTTAATTTTTTTTTTGAACAATTAGACTTTTAAATATCAAAAAGTGCTCTTTGAACGAGGATTGTTTATTTCAGTAACCACTCCTCTTTGCCAGGGATTTCCCGGGAATCCATTGTCTAGAGTCATAGACTCAGTTGTCATCTATGAAATTTTCTCCTCTTTTTATATTGAATATTACAAATTGTGCAAGAGTTGTTGCCAAGAAAATCAACACTTATATTTATGTTTGAATCTACCTTTTTCAGCTATCCGGACCAATTTAGCGTATACAAATATATTATATTCAGATGGTATTCAATAATGTATACGATCATCAAGCATAAATAACAAATTTGTTTGACGAAGGGGTCTGTAAATCCAGATATTAAGTGTTCAAATTATGTTTAGAAAGTACATGTTTTGGTGATTAAGAATAAATCTATGAATTCCGGTTCAAAATTTATAATTTAATAAAAAGAATTAATGCAGTAAAAAATTAAATTAATTTCTTTTGTCATATCATTTAAACATATATTATAATTTCATATAATATAATAGATTTATAACATATAAAATTTATAACATGTGCAAAAACATATACAATAAGTTATCATCCATTATTTTACAGTTAAATGACTAATATATGGAGTAGTTATTTAGCAAATCTATACTTGATATGTTTTTAGTTGATCCATTTTTTTGGGATACGAAAATACCACCAAACAATTTCTGGAGAATTAGATACCTAGCTCTATTTTAGTTTATTTATGTATTTTGTTTTGTTGTCTCTAGATGGCCGTATAAGAAATAGCTTAGCCGTATAGGAGCTACCGACGTAACCGATCAGTTTTTATTACAAAAATAAATACTATTATTAATGGCATTTTCCCTGCGTTGTCCTCAGATATTGGATCTCTTGAAACTTTTAAAAGAGTACACGTGTGACTTACGGCTCGACAAATTGTGACACGTAAGGACCAACCGATCAGGAACTGCCTGCTTCACAATGAATCTAGCTAGTATCATCTGTTGTTTTCACAATCGGACGGTCAATAGTTTATCAAATGTTAATCAGGTTTTGACCGTCCGATCCGACTGTAAACTGATTCTCTTGTCCCCACATTCACGCCCCGTTCTCTCTCCATGTTCGTCAACAGAAAGTTTTTTTAAATGTGTATGTCACTCATTTTTCCAAGTTATATTAGCCTCTGTTTCTTAAAAGTTGAAAACATGGGTCCAGTAAATTATGGACCATATCTATTTGATCGGAAGGTAAGACTCATTTATCAATTAGACAGCTTATACAAAAGCTCTGTTTTCTAATTCTTTGTCTTGAAGGTTACTACTGTTCAGGGCATTTTATCTTCGGTTTATCTAGATAGTCAAATTCTCCATGGATGGAAGATGATATCAATTACTTTTCACAACTTGAATCAAAAGCAAAATCTCAGTTTCGAGATGCGATATACCAAAAAGACAAGTGAGAAGCTCGAGCTAACTAATGGTCAGTGCGCTGTTTTTTTTTTTTCAGCATTAAGAATGTTTTTGATGGAATTGCAGGTCTTCTACAATCTCCATTTTCTTATGTGTTCAAATTTTTACCAGAAGAGACATGAAAGAAAACTGATTTGCTTCTTACGTGGCTAAACTGTAGATCATATAAGTCAAAATGAACCAGTTATGTTTGCTGGTGAGTTCTCTATCAACAGTGTAAAAGAATTTTGTGAATATATGGGCCCAGTTTAAGCCAGATCCGAAATAGCCCAAACATGTTATATATATCCTGTTTTGAGTTTTGGTCGGTTCCGAAACAGTAACAGGCAATAACTAAACAGAAAATTTACAGGAAGAAGAAAGGAAAACCAGAGACATGTTTGGCTATATAAGGAGGCATCATTTCTCATTCAAGATTATCCCATCATCGAGAAAAACACAAGAAGAACATCTAAGAGTTTAGAGGGACCGAGAGAGAAGAAACTAGAAGAAGACGTTGTTCGAATCATGTCTTTTCAAGAGAGAGTTTCTTAGTTCTTTTCTCTTTTTTGTTGTGTGTTTCTTTTGGTGTCACCTATTACACAAAGAAATCGCTTAGAGTGTTTGTGTAAACCCTTTGCTTGATAGTAAAACGTGTGGGAGACGAGACGGTCCCGGTTAGAGGCCGATACTTCTCGGTGATCAAATTCTCTGTGTATAAGTTCAAAGAATTAAGCAATCAATCGATCCAATAATTCCTAACAAATGTTATCAAAGAAATCGAGGTTTTGATTGCGGGTACAAGAGAGATCATGGAGTCTAAAAGAACAGCAAAGAAAAAAGATGAAGGGACCTGTCTGTTCTTCGAGTTGGAGTGCGAATCAATTGTCTCCAAGGGTGATCTTCTTGTCTGAATCTTCTGTTCTGTTTACCTGGTACACAATTTTAAACAAAACATTAAGATAATGGAACTAGCACATAAAAGATTTGAAAGTTCAAAGGGAAAGGTGAGCTTGGTTGAGTTACGGTATGTAACTTGGAGATGTTGAAGATCAGAATCTAGTGGTAGATTATCGAGGCTAAAGTCTTATAGTCTTATATTCTCGCTGCAATCACAAGGTAATTTAGTGATTATCTGCAAAGAAACGAATCAAGTCTGACAGAACATGAGTTTGTATTTAGACTTCTAACAAGGATTAGACAAGTTCTTCGGAACTGGGTTTCAATTGTTTTTTGCTTGGGTTAATCTGGCTTGTTAAGGTCTGATGCAGTGAAAGTTCATGGTTGGTTGAAGAATTGTTGTTGTAACCTCATAGATTCTTGGAATTAGGGGATGCCCTAGGAGTTTAGAAATCTATGAGCTAATAGTTATCATCGGTTAAGATTTGAGAGAGGAAATATGATTGGTTAGTCTCAGGTTTATTGATCTGATTTAGGAGAAGTCAAGATGACACAAGGAAATCAGTATCAAGTTCAATTTGGTAGTGCAATATCAGATTGGGAAACTTCATAAGAAGCAAGTTTCTTTGTGGGATCTTAAAGTTTTAAAGACGACTAGTGAAGAGTGGCTAAATGTTAACAATATATGTCATAAGATCTGACATATAATTAGCCATGGCCCATGGGTAATAAGTCTGTTTCACTGGACTTGGAAGCATGATTTAAAGGTGCAGTGAGTAAAAGTTTAACTAGGAAGGTGGTGTTATTAATCTGAGAAGGATTATGAAGCTTCAAAGAAGAAGAGTTAAACAGGTCTACATTCATTGTTGAAAACAATTCATGGATGAAAGTGTGAAGAAGATAAGAAAAACCAAGATCAATTAAGGTGTCAGCAGGTTCAAGCGTAGGAAGGTTTTCATCAGAAGTAAAAAGAGTAGGCTACTCGGGGTTTGATGAATGCAAAGCTTAACAAGCTGCATAGACAGTAAGAAACAAGTAAGGTTATACTTGGTTTCTTTTGGCATCACAAAAAGAGAATTGAAGAAAGTTTCTCACAAGGATAAGTGAAATGGAATTCACGCGAGGAAGCATCAATATCAAAGACATGTTAAATGGTATTGATGAATCATAAGGAGGTCTGATTAGATATGAGAAACGTGGTGATGCAAGCACCAAGTCTGGTGTATTCAAGCACCAAGTCTGGTGTATTCCGCATACATGTGAATGTATGAGAAAGATGGAGTTTCAACTAGGGAGTGATATCACGGGTTCTAGAAGTAATATCAAAGAGAGCTGTTACAAGAGAAGTCTCAAGGAACATCACTGAATTAGTTGGTGTGAGACGAGCTAAAAGGGAAAAGTAGTAGTAAAGACTAAGACTGCTAGTAAGGTTCTGTTCAAACAGGAAGCGAGGAACAATGGTTGTATCGAAAGTCTATCTAGCAGGTTTGATAGCTTGATGGCGTGTTCTGTTAGGGGTAACAACGGTACAAAAGGAGAGTTCAAGGTTTTGTTGTTTAAACTAAAGGATAGTTTGAATCAGGGACTGTTTCAGGTCGAAACATAAAAGATTCAAGAGTTTACTGCAGATGATTCAAAGGAAATTTGATTCTAAGATCAGTGCACATGATAAGAATATAAAGGATATCAAAGGGAATCAAGTTGCAGAGGGAAAACGGGTTAATTCAATCACTATTTCAGTTTCATGGCGGTAAAAGAGGTCATGGAGGAGGCTGTGTGATTGGATATAAAACAAAAGAGTCAAAGCAGCTTCAAGGCACGAGGCTAAATGATTCTGGTTTGTAAGAAGTGAAAAAGCGTTTCAAAGGTAACAAGAATTACCTGAAAGTAACGAAAGCATGAGAGAACATTGATCTCTCGTCAGAAGCGGCTGACTGGAAATGAAGCGGCAAGACATGGTTTCAGCTCTAGGTGGAGTAGCTGAAATAAAACAAAGAAGAATTGAGAATTTGGAATTCTCAGGAAGGTCACGATTTCTTAATTATCTAAGAATCATGAAAGAAAGTTTACATGTTCTGTTTTGGAGCCAAAGGTGATATCGGTTCAGATAGAGAGTAGTAACGGGTTTATCGAACACAAGGACCAATTAGTGCACTACAAGGTATGAGATTGAGATTTAGCTAGGAAAGCAATATGAGTTTGGTTGTTGTCACGATTAAAGCAAGTAAAGTAAGCAAGTCAACAAAGAAAATAAAGTTGTAAATCAATGGATGGAAGGCGCTAAGCAATAGGATAATCGCAGGATGAGTGATTCAAGCAAGCAAGTTCGACTTGTTAGGGTTTTAAGAATGTGTACCACCTAGAACTCAAGACACTAATTTAGATCTTTCCACTTCCGTGGCTCCGACCCCTATGTTGATCTATCTAATCGCTAAACTTTCGGTATGTCCTTAGATAATCAAACAAGCATTAATTCGATCAAGTCTCAATTGTTCACAACCTCTAGTAAATCAACTTCCACAGTCTAAGAGTTTGCCCACCAAATACTAGTTCAGGCGAATGATTCATCACTTCCGTGGCTCAAATCTACCTAGGATCATATGTTGATTGGCCAGATCAACACCAAGCAATGAACACAAGCAAAGGTGAAGAGTTTATGTAAACCCTAATTCTATATATCGATTATCAAGCAAGCATGAACACTATCCTTTGATTTCCTATCACTTAACAAGGTAACTACTCAGACATAGAGAAGGAAATCGAATTCATATTCATAAGAACAGAGATCCGAGATCCTCTCTTGAAGGAGACAAGGAAAGAAAGCAAAAACTATAAGAACTTGTATTGAAAATAATATGTTTTGTATCTCTATGTGTGGCTCTTTTACAAGGCTAAAAGGATGTATTTATAATGCTTCAGAAGTTGAAGGGCGGCTTGACCTAGGTCTTGGTCGAAACATAAGAGGCGGTGTAAGTTTGGGCTTGAAAACGTGCTAAACGGGCTTAGGAAGCAAGTCGGGTCGATCGGGACATGTCGTGGTCGAGCGGGGCGGTCGACCGGTCGGTCGGGATGGCGTATGGGTCGA
Organism: Erythrophleum ivorense; assembly: GCA_026724425.1. Taxonomy (NCBI): domain Eukaryota; kingdom Viridiplantae; phylum Streptophyta; class Magnoliopsida; order Fabales; family Fabaceae; genus Erythrophleum; species Erythrophleum ivorense. The sequence goes on along the minus strand of JAIUCV010000066.1, from coordinate 5,715,093 downwards.
GTGGGGCGGTCGAGCGCGCGTGGAATGGTGAAGAAAGGTTGGGTCGGACGGGAGCCTTGGAGTCCCTGTCCGACCGGCTTCGGTCGACCGGATGGTCGTCGTCATGAAGGAAGGTCGGGTCGGACGAGGGCCATGGAGTCCCTGTCCGACCGGCTTTGGTCGAGCGGCTTTGATGATGTCCGGTTTTCGGCTCCTTTGACACTCTTCACTAAAACGATCATATCTCCCATTCTACATGGCCAAATTGCATGATTCCAATTGCGTTGGAAAGCTAACTCACGTAGGCATCGCGGAGAATTGGTTTTGGTGAAATCCATTGAGTAGAATGTTTTTGAGGCTCCTCCAAAGTTAATGATAGTGCATGAGGCTGCTTTGAGGACCTTTTCCTTTGTTTTGCTCCAAATTGCATCGTTTGACCTGAAATGACTCTTGGCACTATATATGCATAAAAAATACCTTTTAAAGCAAAAATCCACGGTAAAACCATGCATAAAGTATATAAAAACGATGTAAAAAGGGTGTAAAATTGAGGTATATCAACTCCCCCAGACTTAGATCTTTGCTTGTCCCCAAGCAAATAGAATCCAAATCAGAGAAAGAGGTTTGAAAACGTAGAAACTCCTTATCCTTTTGAGAAACCTATGGTGGCTTCCTCTCCTGTATTCCACTAAAAACATAACCAATGTTAGACTAGCTTCACATAATGCTCGACAAGCTTAGCGAACCATACCAAACTCAACTAGTCTCATCCAGCATTCCAGACTTTCCATTGTTAACTCCTTGCATAAATTAAAAACGTGCGGTCTTTATCAAGGGAATATCGATCATTAAGCACTTGTTCTTACCCACTTGAGTCTCTCCAGGATAGTCATTTTTGAAGCTTTTGAGTTCTTTTCCTCTCTCTCTTCTTTTGAAGGATCGATCTTTCCCTACTTTTCTAGGGTATCACTTTTTTTTTTCTATCGATCCTTCTTCCCTTTCTTTTTCTTTTGGCGAATAACATAGGATAGGCTTTTGCTTTTTCCTTGTTTTTGGTAGGCCTCCATAAGACAAGAAGGTGCAGACGTATGCATTCCTCTTGCTTACACGTTTTCCTTGTGCTTAAAAGCTTTTGATTTTCATTTTTCTGAGAGAGAGGAGAACTGCACTTTGTATTGGACACACCCTTTTGAGATCAAGTGAGGAACGACTCATATGTATGCCAAGTCCCTTGACAAGAAAAACTAAGTTGATTAGGGTGGAGTTAACGTTAGATTGTCCGGGTACCTTAGAAATGTTGCCAAGTCGGTAGGTCGATCCACCGTTAGAGGTTCTGTTAGGCTTATGTCTGCAACTAATGTCCGCTCTAGGGTCATAGATTGTTAGCACAACACCGGAGAATCATAGAGATAAATCATAATTTCCAACTAAGGTTTTGACTCAATAAAACAGAAGTTTTGAAAAAGGTTAATAAGAGAAATAGATATGAGATGAAGACAAGACATGAACAAACGCATTAGTACCGACAATCCCCCCAGACTTAACTTGCACCGTCCCGGTGAAAGCAAATCCGATTAAGGGAGGTAAAAGAAAGAGGTAATAAGGCGTTTGTGAATGAGAGGAAAGATGTAACCTTGATATGGTATTAGAAACCGAAGAATGGTGTGGTGGATGATATGTCCAGCTACTATGTTTCTCCATAATGTGGATGAGATCCCGGCTTAGATGGTCAAGTGCTGTTGTGCACCAGCAAAAAGCTTTAAGGTCCGCCTGAGTGTAGGTGAAGTAGGATCATCATGTGGTAGAACAGCAAGTAGGCGTGGTATGTGATGTGGTATGGAATGAAAGTGTGGTGGGATGATGGTGGGATGATATGCAAATGAGGTGGGATGGTATGCAATGAGGTGGGATGGAATGAGGGGATGGTGGGTCGGCAAGAGGGGATACGGTCGATCGGGCGAGGCACCGGTCGATCGTCCTGGTCGACCCGACCATGGTGAGTGCTGCATTCTTCTTTCCTGAGGTTTCTTTCTGCTTCTTTCATGCTGGATTCTCAAATTTCTGTATCCAAAACTTCAAAACAAAACTATTAAATGAAAACAAAGATTGTTAGAGGTGAAATGAGCACATTTCCCCGAGCCCATCGCGATGAGTAACGGCACAAAAAGCCCGGCCCGTCTTCAGCCCTAGCCTCCTCACAAAAATGGAAAGCCTTGAGGAGGAAGGTGATACCTTAAGCAAAAAGGAAAAAGATGCAGCCGCTACTCGAAGAAAGGAAAGAAATCAAGAGAAGAAGAAGATTTCCTTTATAATCAAGAGGAGAATATTCAGCAGAGAGTCGCCTTAACTCAGCTATATAAGGAGAGATCTTCATTCCCTGAAGACCAAGTCACGCAGCCCTGAAAACACCTAAAGCATTCGCTCACTTTTTCTCTGTTTTATTCATCATTCGCATTACGTCTCGTCAAGGCTTGTTTGACGAGACGAACTCTTTTGTTCCCACCTTCTTTCGAGTAATAAATCCACGGTTTCCCAAGTCTCCCATCCAAAGTATCTCGTCGTAAAAACACGTGCTATTTCTGGAATCAACAATTGGCGCCGACTGTGGGGACTGGGAATACCTTTGTCGGATTAAGCATCTCAAAAGAAGCTCGGACGATGTCTAACTCAGCGGGAAGCTCCCCCGAAAGAGAACCGCGACATGCCCACAAGACCCTCCAGGAGAATCCTCTCGAAGACGGAGAAGACCTTCTCGAGCATGAGGAGGACCGCGTCGAGCACGACGAAAACGCACCGCGCGACGAACCCGAGGATACAATTCAGCCGCCAGCTCCCGCTCGCCGCAGATCCAGAGCAAAGGCCGTCACGCACGACGACCTGGTGAAAACAATTCAAAGGGCTATGAAGCCATTCTCCGAAGAAGTCCAGACGATGCAAGCATATCAGAGGAAGACGCAGGAATTCATCGACTCGGTGATAGCGGATGACGGCAAGTTTTCACCGGCTCGTCGACTCTCGTTCGATACACCGACAGGTCATGCCACGGGGACCACGATAGCAGACGCAACTGCTAATCAAACCCTCCAGCTATTTCACTTTCATGGGATTCTCGCAGTAGTCCTCCTGGACTAGCACCCTTGAACACCAAGAAGAACCTTCTCCCCTACCCTAATGCGGCCAAACTGGAGACGTCTAGCCAAGCCTACTATGAAAGAGAAGAACACCTTCTAGCCTCACCAGAAGAAGAAATAGATCCGGAGCTGATTGAGTTTGTGAAGAGAGACAAATTCCATGATCTCTACAATGAGTATGCACTAGAACACATTGATCACTTTGAAGGTCTTTGTGATTCTTATGGAGTTTTCGATTTTGAGAAGAAGCTAATGCTGTTTAGCATGTCCTTAGCTGGGAGAGCTCTTGAGTGGGCGCAATACTCTCCTCCTTTTCAAATCAACACTTGGTTAGACCGCAGAGAAGCTTTCTTGAAGAGGTTCAGCAGGAACCCACCTTTCAAATCCAAGTATAACCAAAGCTCTTACCCTCACCACAACCAATCTTATGAAGAAGAAGATGATGCCTCCTTACCACCGGATTCCATCAATGGCGACCTGATCAAGTATGTAGTAAGAGATCCTTTCCATGACTTCATATCGGAGTGTGCTCAAGAACATGTTGAGAATTTCGAAAATCTCTGTGATTATTATGGTTTGGGAGAGAACCCAAAGAAGATCAGCTTGTTCCAAACATCCCTAGCTGGGCGAGCTCAAGAATGGGTTAGATTTTCTGCCCAACACGATTTCAAGACATGGAGAAGATACAAGGAAGCTTTCCTTAACAAGTTTGCCCGTGGACAACCCTATGTGCCGCTACTCAAACCCTACCACCCGCCCTATAGAAACCACCAACCTCCACCGCACATTGAGCAGCTACCCCAAGCCACATAAGGATTACCCCACAGCCCACACCTAACCAAGCTTGAAGAGATGCTACAAGAGTACCTTGACTATCAAGTCACAAGTACAAGAGAGATGGAGAAGAAGATCGAATATGTTCAGCTCACCCTTGGAGAAAAGATGGATGTTCTTTTTAACCAAGTTATCAAGCTTGACAAAGATATCAAGCAACTCAAGGAAGACCATGATCGATCACTCAACCTTGTCAAGCTAGATGCTGCTGCAAAACACCACGAGCTACTCAGCAAGAGCATTGATGCCCATAGCTTCAATGATGACAATTGCAAACATCTTGGAATCATCTATAACCGGCTGTCAGCTGTAGAAGGATCTCTTTTCTCTAAGAACCAGAGAGAAAGAAGCCCCATACCCAAACCACCTCCTTTCCCTTGCAATGTCATCACAACAATCTCCAAGGAAAACTCATCACATCTTGTAAGAAAAGAAGAAGAAGATCAAGAGTATGAGGAAGACTATGAAGATGATGAAGAAGAACAACAGAGTTTTAACAGCAATGCAAGCTCTAGAGGAAGTGAAACTAGTCCACAGCAACCTGACCCGCGATTCTCTCCACCTCCAGCTCGCATACTCGCCCTTCCTAGAATCACCGGCATTTCAAGAAAGAGAATCACTTTGGATTAACTAGAGGATTCATTCCAATATGAACCCATTGACCCTACTAAGATAAGCCCAGAGAAGCTCAAGGAATTTAACAAGAAGGTGAAGTCCATACCATTTTATGTCCCCTTTGAAGAAGCTTGGAACAACCATGATTTGGTTGAATTTTTCTTTAGTAGCAAAGAAACCAAGGATGAGATTAAGCAACTCTTTAGGCGAGCCCGCCTCTCTATGTCATCTTATGCAGCAACCCTACCCCCATCTCCGCCCTCTACACCTCCTCCCAAGTGGTACAGCAACCCCATATCCCGAGAGAAGCTAGCTGAATTCAACCGCTTTGTCCAAACACTTCCCGCAAGCATGACCTTTCATGAAGCCTGGAGGTACCACCCACTAACCAACTTCTTCCACAACTGCAAAGAGACCCCAGAAGAGATTCAGGAGCTATTTGAGAAAGCAAAGAAGCAACCATCTTTCCGAACCCTCTACAAGGTAGAAGACCCAGGACATTTTACCATTCCCTGCACAATCAATGGAAGATACTTTGATAGCTACATTTGTGATTCTGGTTCATGCATAAACCTGATGCCCACACACACTGCCAAACTTCTTGGGATCACACGCCTACAACCTTCACAAATCAGCATTGGACTTGCTGATCTCACCATTGCACAACCTAGAGGTGTTGTTTATGATGTCTTGCTCGAAATTGGAGATACAAAGATACCGGTGGATTTTCATATCATGAATATCAAAGGAGGAAGTGACATGCCTATTATACTTGGAAGATCATTCTTGGCAACTGCTGGAGCCATTATGGATTGGCCAAACCGCCGAATCTCTCTTGCCAATGTCAACAAATCTGTTTTCTATGATGCCGTCCCCGTTTTCACTTCTACCAAGCATTCTCGGTTCATATCTCCTCATGAACCACCTGATCATCAACAAGGACGTGATGGGACACGCACAAAAAAGCTTTGTCTCAGGCCATGTCCTTCAACTTCTTTTTAGAAGAGCCAAACGGTCAAGCTAAAGACCATAAACAAGCGCTGTATGGGAGGCAACCCATAAGGTCTTTTCTATCCCTTTTAAATCTTTGTTTTCATTTAATAGTTTTATTTTGAAGTTTTGGATACAGAAATTTGAGAATCCAGCATGAAAGAAGCAGGAAAAAACCTAAGGAAAGAAGAATGCAGCATTCACCATGGTCGGGTCGACCAAGACGGTCGACCGGTGCCTCGCCCGATCGACCGTGTCCCCTCTTGCCGACCCGCCATTCCACCTCACTTGCATACCATCCCACACCATTTGCATACCATCCCACCTCACTTGCATACCATCCCACCTCACTTGCATACCATTCCACCTCATTTGCATACCATCCCACCTCACTTGCATACCATCCCACACCACTTGCATACCATCCCACCTCACTTGCATACCATCTCACCTCATTGCATACCATCCCACCTCATTTGCATATCATCCCACCATCATCCCACCACACTTTCATCCCATACCACATCACATCCCACGCCTACTTGCTGTTCTACCACATGATGATCCTACTTCACCTACACTCAGGCGGCCCCTTTAAACTCATTGCTGGTGCGCAACAGCACTTGACCATCTAAGCCGGGATCTCATCCACATTATGGAGCAACATAGTAGCTGCACATATCATCCATCACACCATTCTTCGATTTCTAATACCATATCAGGTTACATCTTTCCTCTAATTCACAAACGCCTTATTACCTCTTTCTTTTACCTCCCTTAATCGGATTTGCTTTCACCGGGACGGTGCAAGTTAAGTCTGGGGGGATTGTCGGGACTAATGCGTTTGTTCATGTCTTGTCTTCATCTTATATCTATTTCTCTTATCAACCTTTTTCAAAACTTCTGTTTTATTGAGTCAAAATAAGTTAGGAAACTTTGATCTATCCTAGGAGCTTACCATAGCATGCCAAAGCTCTTGTGATCACAAAGGCGAATATTGACACCGAACAATGCCCAACGGAACCTCTGAGGGTGGATCGACCTACTGATTTGGCAAGATTTCTAAGGTACCCGGACAATCTAAAGTCAACTCCACCACCTAATTGAACTTTTAATTTTTCTTGTCAAGGGGCTTGAGATACATATTAGCCAATTCCTCATCCCGGTCTTGTTGAGACATGTCCACCAAAGATACAGTCCACCTCTCTCTCATCTGCAAAATGAAAATCAAAAGCTTTTAAGCACAAGGAAAACGTGTAAGCAAGAGGAATGCATACGTCTGCACCTTCTTGTCTTATGGATACCTACTCAAACAAGGAAAAGCAAAAGCCTATCCTATGATATTCCCAAAAAAGAAAAGATTCAAAGGGAAGAAGGATCGATAGAAAAAATAAAATGATACCCTAGAAAAATAGGGAAAGATCGATCCTTCAAAAGAAAAGAGAGAAAGAGAGAGGAATGGAACTGGATGTGCTAAAAAGGACTGTCTTGGCAAACACTTGGATGGGTAAGAGTCAATGCTCTGTGATCAATACTCCCTCGATAAAGACCGCACGTTTTAAATACTGTAAGGAGTTGACAATGGAAAGTTTGGAGTGCTGGATGAGATTTGTTGGGTCCGGTATGGTTCGCTAAGCTTAAGGTCAGTACGGGAAGGCTAGATTCAAAGTTAGTTTTGCCCCAAGTGAAAGCAGAGCAATGGAAGATACAAGTGCCAAAGGATAAGTGAGTTTTCATGTTTTCAAACCTCTTTCTCCGATTTGGATTCTATTTGCTTGGGGACAAGCAAAGATCTAAGTCTGGGGGAGTTGATATACCTCTATTTTACACCCTTTTTACATCGTTTTTATATACTTTTGCATGGTGTTACCGTGGATTTTTGCTTTAAACGGTAGTTTTTATGCATATATAGTGCCAAGAGTCATTTCAGGTCAAAATATGCAATTTGGAGCAAAACAAAGGCAAAGGTCCTCAAAGCAGCTTCATGCACTATCATTTACTTTGGAGGAGCCCCAAAAACATTCTACTCAATGGATTTCACCTAAACTAGTTTTCCGCGATGCCTACATGAGTTAGCTTTACAACGCAATTGGAATCATGCAATTTGGCCACGTAGAATGGGAGATATGATCGTTTTAGTGAAGAGTGTCAAATCAGCCAAAAACCGGACGTCTACACCAACCGCTCGACCGAACCGGTCGGACAGGGCCTCCAAGGCTCCCGTCCGACCCGACCGTCCTTAACTGCAGGAGGACACCGGTCGACCGAGCCAGTCGGACAGGGCCTCCAAGGCTCCCGTCCGACCCGACCTTCCTTCAAGTCCACGACCCATCCGGTCGACCGAACCGGTCGGACAGGGCCTCCAAGGCTCCCGTCCGACCCGACCTCCTTTCATCATCCCGTGCGACCGTTCCACCGCCAGCTCGACCCGAGCACCAGCCCGACCGACCGGTCGACCGCCCCGCTCGACCGCGACACGGTCCGCTCGACCCGGCTCGTTTCCGAAGCCCGTTTTGCACGTTTTCAAGCCCAAACTTACACCGCCTCTTATATTTCGACCAAGACCTAGGTCAAGCCGCCCTTCAAGTTCTGAAGCATTATAAATACATCTTTTTAGCCTTGTAAAAGAAGAGAGCCACACATAGAGATACAAAACATATTATTCAATAGAAGTTCTTATAGTTTTTGCTTTCTTTCATTGTCTCCTTCAAGAGAGGATCTCGGATCTCTGTTCTTATGAACATGAATTCGATTTCCTTCTCTATGTCTGAGTAGTTACCTTGTTAAGTGATAGGAAATCAAAGGATAGTGTTCATGCTTGCTTGATAATCGATATCTAGAATTAGGGTTTACATAAACTCTTCACCTTTGCTTGTGTTCATTGCTTGGTGTTGATCTGGCCAATCAACATATGATCCTAGGTAGATTTGAGCCACGGAAGTGATGAATCATTCGCCTGAACTAGTATTTGGTGGGCAATCTCTCTTAGACTGCGGAAGTTGATTTACTAGAGGTTGTGAACAATTGAGACTTCATCGAATTAATGCTTGTTTGATTATCTAAGGACATACCGAAAGTTTAGCGATTAGATAGATCAACATAGGGGTCGGAGCCACGGAAGTGGAAAGATCTAAATTAGTGTCTTGAGTTCTAGGTGGTACACATTCTTAAAACCCTAACAAATCGAACTTGCTTGCTTGAATCACTCATCCCGAGATTATCCTATTGCTTAGCGCTTTCCATCCATTGATTTACAACTTTATTTTCCTTGTTTACTTGCTTTCTTTACTTGCTTTCAACGTGACAACAACCAAACTCATATTGCTTTCCTAGCTAAATCTCAATCTCATACCTTGTAGTGCACTAACTGGTCCTTGTGTTCGATATACCCGTTGCTACTCTCGATCTGCGCACTTGCAGAAAATGGGTAGAAATTGGGAAAAGTTTAATCCCCATCAAGGCCAGCAAGCAGACCCATGCCGAGCTCGATAGAATCAATCGTCGGCTGGACGAGTTCAATTCCAGGGTGCATCTCGTCACGAGCACTGCACCAGAATTGGCAAAAATCCTTGCCGACACCCGGAGAAGCCCGCTTACGGCGAGGATTCGCAGAATCCGGCTCCGCGAAAGAGTCCGACTAAAGATCGAGCCCTTTGCCGGCGAAGAAGATCCGAAGAAGTGGTTGACAGCTTTCAACCTCGCTATGACAAGGGAACAGTATGCCACCCCTGAGGAGAGAGAGGCGAACTATTGCCAAGTCTTCGTCGAGCATATGACAAAAGAAGCACTCGGATGGTTCTCCAGCCTCCCTGCCGAGTCGATCGATAACTTCGACGACTTGACGAGCGCATTCTTAAAACACTACTCCATGAACATGACCAGGGTGACCCGAAACATGTTTACCATGACGCAATCAAGAGGAGAACCACTGCAGAGTTTCATGGAAAGGTTTAAGAAAGCCGCGATGGATCTCGGCGACATGCCCGATAGCGTCCCGCTAGAGGCACTCCGCAACGGTCTCCGATACGACTCTAAATTCAAAGCAGACCTCTCTCTCCAACCATCACTGACCCTCGAAGACGCGCTCCATCGGTCCCAGAGATACATCTTCCTAGAAGAAGACACCGATTTCTACGCCGAGAAAAGCGGTGAGAAAAAGCCCGCCATCGCCAGACCTAAGGAAGAAAATCATGAACAGCGACGAAGGCCCGAAGTCAGGAGATCACTCTCTTTTGCTGTCGACGACGATCTCGACCACTGGGACCCAGCAGAGCAGCCGCAAGCACTCGCATTGACGTTGTCTCGTCCAGCCGTCACTGACCCGGATGACGACAATAATCATGACCTGTTCTGCAGTTTCCACGGTCGAACCGGCCACGCAACGGAGAACTGTAGGCATCTCATCGGTAGCCTCCTCAGGAAATACCAAGAAGGAGCCGTTGCGGTAGAAGGCGACCGATCTCAAGGCAAAGATTTCGCGCCAAAGCCAGCCAAAGGGGGCCAAAAGGGAAAGCGACCCCGCCAGTTTCGCCCCCAAAAACAGGGGAAGGCAAATCCGAAACCAGCATCTGAGAAGGAAGATCATGACCATCCAGAGGATTTGCCGCCCCCACCAAAGCGACAGGTCAGCATGATCATGGGAAGTCTCTTAGAAAATAACGATTCCATCTCGGCAATCAAGGAATACGAGCGAAAGGCTGTCTCGGCTCAGCGCCGCCCTAGTTCCCACCAGGATGGAGAAGCCCCGCTCGGCCAATCTGTCCGTCAGGACACAGGCGCGATATCCTTCACGGACAAGGATGCGGAGGGGCTGGATACCCCGCATCTCGACCCGCTAGTGGTCAAAATACAAGTCCACGATTGCGATGTGGCAAAGATACTAGTCGACACCGGGAGCACGGTGAACCTAATCTTCAAAGAGACCCTAGACCGGATGGGGATTGAAGAAGAAGCCATCAAGCCAGCATCTCGTCCGCTGACTGGATTCACCGCCGACACCGTATTCAGTATCGGCACTATCCGCTTGCCCGTCTATGTCGGAGGAATTTCCAAGCTCGTGAAATTCATCGTCATAGACAGACCAGCAATATATAACGCAATTCTTGGAACGCCATGGATCCACGAGATGAAAGCCGTCGTCTCGACCTTTCATCAATGCGTAAAATTTCCAACACCGTTGGGAATCTTCACATTACGTGGCAGCCAAAGAGTGTCAAGATCCTGCTTCCTCCAAGAACGCCGACTCCGCTCTTCATCCTCATGCATGATCAATGAAGAGCTGGACCCGCGACTCCCCTATCATCAGAGACCTAAACCCGATCTCGTCGACCAGGTCAGCATCGACGAGACGAAACCGGAAAGGTGCGTTGGCATCGGCAGCAATCTCAACGCCGAAATCAGAACCCATCTGGTGGATCTACTGAAGGAGAACGTACATCTCTTCGCATGGTCAATGGAGGATATGAAAGGGATAGATCCCAGGATCACCTCGCACGAGCTCAACGTCGACCCCACCTACAAACCGATCAAGCAGAAGAGGCGTAAGCTCGTCACCGATAAAGCTCAAGCAGTCAATGACGAAGTCGAAAAGCTACTGCGAGCCGGATCAATCACCGAAGTAAAGTACCCTGACTGGCTCGCCAATCCGGTCGTCGTCAAGAAGAAGAACGGGAAATGGAGAGTATGTGTGGACTTCACTGACCTGAACAAGGCTTGCCCTAAGGATAGCTTTCCGCTGCCGCATATCGATCGCCTCGTCGAAGCTACAGCGGGGAACGAACTACTCTCCTTCATGGATGCATTCTCCGGCTACAACCAGATATTCATGCACCCAGACGACCGTGAGAAGACAGCCTTCATCTCTGATCGAGGCATATATTACTACAAAGTCATGCCCTTCGGCTTGAAGAACGCTGGCGCCACTTACCAAAGATTGGTCAACAAGATGTTTGCAAAACAGCTCGGCAATAGCATGGAAGTCTACATCGATGACATGTTGGTAAAATCTGCTAAAGCCGAGGATCACATCAAGAACCTTCAAGAATGCTTCCAGGTTCTGACAAAGTACGGAATGAAACTCAACCCGGCAAAGTGCAATTTCGCCGTCACGTCCGGAGAATTCCTAGGCTACATCGTAACTCAGCGCGGCATCAAGGCGAACCCGAAGTAGATCTCGGCAATTCTCGACCTCCCCTCGCCGAAAAACGCAAAGGAGGTTCAGAGACTCACTGGCCGAATCGCCGCACTGAATAGATTCATCTCGCGCTCGACCGACAAGTGCCTCCCCATTTACCAGCTGCTCCGCTCCAACAAGCTCTTTAAATGGGACGAGAAGTGTGAAGACGCATTCAAGCAACTGAAAGAGTATCTCACTACCCCGCCGATCCTCACAAAACCCGAAGACGGCGAGACATTACTCCTCTACATCGCCATATCAAGCACAGCCGTTAGTGGCGTACTGGTCCGAGAAGATCGCGGCGAGCAGAAGCCCATCTTTTACGTGAGCAAAACCCTCAACGATGCCGAGACGAGATATCCTACCCTCGAAAAGCTGGCATTAGCGGTAGTGATCTCGGCGAGATATCCAATCCCACGCAATCATCCTCCTCTCAAGCCAACCATTGCGCCAAATCCTTCATGGCCTAAATCAATCGGGTCGCATGGCAAGATGGGCGGTAGAGCTGTCAGAGTACGACATCGAATTCAAAGGCCGAACCAGCGTAAAATCCCAGGTTCTCGCCGACTTCATTGTCGAGATCCCACCAGAGCTCGTCGTGAACGAAGCCGAGCATATATCCGAATGGCTCCTGCACGTTGACGGAGCTTCATCCAAGCAAGGATCTGGTGTCGGCATCCGCCTCGTATCCCCTACAGGCGAGATTCTCGAACAGTCTTTCAAGCTCGACTTTCCAGCATCCAATAACGAGGCCGAATATGAGGCAATCATCGCAGGATTACGTCTCGCAAAGGAAGTTGGGGCCGAGCATGTGCACGCATTCTGCGATTCTCAGCTCGTGGCAAAGCAATTCAGCGGAGATTACGATGCTAAAGACGACCGCATGGACGCATATCTCAAGGTAACGACGGAGCTGTCCAAGCAATTCAAGTCGTTCGAGTTGACAAAAATCCCCCGTGCCGAGAACACAGCAGCCGACGCGCTCGCTGCCTTAGCCTCGAGAACCGACTCGGCTTTGCGGCGAACGATTCCCGTCGAAACAATCGAGCAGCCTAGCATCAAACTTCCTAAAGGAGCGTTTATCATGGCGATATATCAAGAGGAGGAGGAAGATGAAGAAGACGAGCCAATGACCCCCGAATAAAAGAAGATCAACCTCACTCATGGCAGGACGAGATCAAGGATTATCTGATCAACGGGACGATTCTGGGGAATCGTTGGGCAGCTCGTCGACTACGCCGCAAAGCAGCCTACTACTTCCTCCAAAACAACGAATTATTCCGGTGTACCGCGAACAAAGTCGTCCTACGTTGTTGCGACGAGACGCAGGCCAAGAAAGTGATGATCGAGACCCACGAAGGAGCCGGAGGAAATCATGCCGGCGGAAAATCTCTGGCCTCTAAGATCAAGAAGCACGGCCTTTTCTGGCCAAGGATGATCGAAGACTGTGAAAATCACACCGCGAAGTGCATTCCCTGCCAGAGATACGCCCCAATCATCAACGCCCCGACGCAAGAACTTCAAGCATCCGTCCTGGCATATCTCTTTATGCGCTGGGCGATGGATATCGTCGGCCCGATGCCACGATCCCGAGAATGCGCGTACCTCCTGATCGTTACCGACTACTTCACCAAGTGGGTAGAAGCTAAAGCCTTCCCGAATCCCACTGCCAAAGACGTGCAGAACTTCGTCTGGCAGTACATCATCTGCCGACATGGTCTACCATATGAAATCGTCACCGACAATGGTGGCCAATTCATCGCGGCAAGCTTCCGCGAGTTCTGCGCCAATTGGAAGATTAAGCTCGCCTATTCCACGCCAAGATACCCCCAAGCAAATGGGCAAGCCGAGGCAACAAACAAAACTATCGTCGACGGCCTGCAGAAAAGACTCGAGAGCTACAAAGGAACGTGGGCAGACGAACTTGACGGAGTACTTTGGTCTCACCCCACAACACCAAGGTCAGCGACTGGCGAGACCCCTTTCTCCCTATCTCACGGTTGCGAAGCATTAGCCCCTGCCGAGCTACACGTTGCGAGCTTACGCCGATCTTTAATGCCCCTCAACTCCTCATTGAATGACGAATCTTTGCACGACAGTCTCGTCAACACTGAGGAGCTAAGAGATCGCTCCCTCTTGCGTATGCAAAACTATCAGCAAAAAGCCGCAAGATACTACGCCAAGAAGATTCGCAACCGCCGCTTCGCACTACATGATCTCGTCCTGAAGAAAGTCTACGACTTCACCAAACCCGAGCATGCCGGCAAATTTGGCTTCAACTGGGAAGGACCTTACCGCATCACGCGAATCATCAAACCAGGAGTGTACCAGCTCGAAGATGACGACGGAAGCATACTCCCTCGCTCGTGGAACTCCATGAACTTGCGCAAGTTCCGCCACTAGACGCGTAGCTTCGCGTCTCGCCAAAAAAAAAAAAAAAAAAAAAAAAGACATGTTCACTACACGAACACTTGTAACGAACTACGAATGGCTTGATCCCGGCACGGGTACGTAGGCTGCCTTTTCACCGAGGCGCAACTATAACTTAATAAAAATAAAAAAGCTTTTTTATTTTATTAATTCGCTTGTATGCATGCATCTTTTTCTGAATCCTTGAGAAACATTCCATCTCGGCAGAAAAACCCAAGCAAGAATTTCTTGATTGACTTAGGTCAAAAACAGATGTTTTGGTGTGCCTAGTGAACTCGGCAAAATCAGAGTCATAAAATTCCTTTAGTACTTGGTAAATTAATGAGTCTCAAAGCCTCTGGAACTCGGTAGTATAATGAGTCCTTGTCTATGAGCTCGACAAGAAAAGGGAGTCTCAAAGCTACTCTGAAGCGCACGCATAAAAGAGTAGTGTCGACGTTCTGGCCAAACGGTTGACCGCACATCGCACCCAGTGGACTGATCATCCCCCATTCTTCAAGAATGACGCACTACAAGTCGAGAGCACGCATATCTCGCACGACCCTAAGCCATATGGGCAAGAAAAATCGCTACCTTGTTAATCATATTCGACTTAGCGGCGTAGGAGTAATTCGAATTTCTAGACTTCGGTTCCTGTTACCGGCCTAAAAAGCGCCACCGCAAACAGATCCAACAAGCACGGATCGGTGTCTCGTCAGATGCATAGCATTGTCACAGCGAGTAGCATCTCGTCACGACATAACTTGAGCATGCCAAGTTGTCTCGGCACGTTGAACCACTGTCTAATGACGATTAGACGCTTGAATCATTCCGCTTGATTGACAACACAGTGCACCTCATTAAAGGGTATAGATTAAAAGCAGGATGTTTCAAAAAGCACGAAATTATCAACTATATTCGCGATAGTCATCTCGCACAAAGAAAAAGATGAACGAGGAAGTAAAGCAAATGCTTAAGTTTTAAATCCTGAAAAGCATACGGATTAAAACCCTCCCGGGCAATGTTGTTACATCGGCATGAATCACCACGACTAATAAAAAGAAGAGTTCTTAAAAAGCATAAAAGGGAGAGAATAGAGATGAAGTCCTAAACAGCCTCGGCCTCGGAGGCATCCAGATCCGATTTCGTCCCGGCTTCAACCCTAGCCGCTCCCGAACTCTCTCTCGTCGGCGATCCACCAATTATAAGCTCGGCAAGATTGGGCCTGAGAGTATTATACATTGTACCAAATTGATTAAAACCCTTCGGAGTAACCCAAGTGTTATCAAAATAGAAATCGGCAAGATCAAAGAGGCAATTTAACCTGTGTGGCGCTGCATAGTCACCCGCGCCGATATCAACCTCGTCGATCTCATCCCCGGCAGCTCTGCTCTCCTTGACCTTAGCCTCCAGCTTCGCAATAACGAGATCGAGATTTTGAGAGACGCCTTTCGTCCTTTGCACATAGTCAAGCAGCGCTTCGTCAACCGCAATCCTGACCACCGCCTTTTCAACCTCGTCGCGTTGCGCGACAAACTTGCCAAGACGATCAAGACGGGGAGCGTACCACTCTTGCATGGTGTCGTAGACGTGAGTAGCAACAGACTCGGCCCACTTCCGACGCGATTGACGAAGACGAGAAGCCTCAGCTGCAGCAACCTCTACATCCCGGCGAGACTTCTCCTCGAGTTCCACCACCTGGGCTCGCAGCTTGGTGACCTCATCCTGAAGACCGATCGACTTCAGGACCTCACCATTTAGGACGCCGACCTTCCTCTCGAGATCAGCCTTTTCCCTCTCAAGTAACTCAAACCTCGAACCCTTCCCCTTGGACAGCTCGTTCTGCAAATTGACGATTTCCTCCCGAGCCGCCTTCAGCATGGTATCATATTGCTGGATAACTGAAGAGAACTTCCCAGCAACGTTGACGAGGTCTGAAGAAACGTCGACAACATCGTCCTTCAGCTCGATCTTCTTGAGCGGAACCCCCCAATGAGGTTTAGGCTTGCAGCTCCAAACCAGCTCGGCGCAAAACTTCTTGTTGAGCATAAGAGGAGAACACCCCGACCAGACGACGGCGACCGCATCCGGGTCCGGGACCTCAGAATCAGCAGGCTCAACCTTAGGGCCTGACGAGCTCGCCCTAGCGCCGAGACCAGAAAGGCCTCCCAGCTGTTCAGTTGAGTTCTCGCCAAGGTCATCGTCACCCGACCGACGAGACGGATCCTCGCCGAGCCCGTCGCAACCTGAGTGACGAGATGCATCGACACCACCACCCGAAGGAAGGGTATCCTCCTCATCAAGCACGACCTCGGGCGTCGTCTCGGCAGCAGACGACCGCTTCCCGCTCGCAGCCATCTTCTCAAGCTTGGCCCTCTTCGAAGCCCTGCAGAAGTGACAGCACATCAGCAACACGCACCAAACCACGATAAAGAACCGGTTCTCTGTAAGAAAACTTACTTCGTCCTCGACGCAATCGAGGAAGCCGGACGTTTAGGCGGACCGCCTGACTCGGCAGCCGAGTCAGTCCTCCTCTCCCTCGGAGGAGAATCCGGGATTAGAATGGCATCGTCAGCAGACACGGGAGTCCTCTTCTTAAGCCTCATCTTCTTAGTATGACGAGATGATTTAGCTGCAAAAGATCGAGCAAGGATCAATGACAAGCATAGTCGTAACACAAAACCCTAATCGAAAAGCGATCGGATTCTCACCAGTTGCTGGAGTCGAAGTGGACTTGATCCTTCCTTCTCTCTTCCTCTTCTTCCTCTCCTCACAATTGGCAGCAAAGTCGGCCCAGATGACTCGACTTCGATCTCGCAAAACCTCGCACTTCTTCTGAAATGCAGTAGACGTTGGTCTCGGCACGACCCTCTCTGCAATACAAGCAAAAGCAAAAGGTTAGCATACCAGAACCGAACTCAATCTATGACGCGACGAAATCTACAAGCAATCTACCAGCTTCATCGACCCATCCCGTCAAGACATGGTCGGGGTTAAAATCCCCAATCGACGCAGCGTCCTTCTTAACATAAAAATAATAGTGCTTCCAATGGTGGATCTTGTCTTTGTGAGCACCATAAACAATGCCGTGCTTCATCGTGGTATAGAATCGTCTGAACCGCTCCTCCTTCGCACTAGCACGGAAGTCAGTAATACGCTCGAAGAGCTCTCGGTCGAAGGTAATCCCGAGATGCTTGGCCAAGGCCTCGGTAAAAACCATATGCCGGACCACGCCGTGAGTCAGCTGACTCATAGGGACGCCACGCTGATAAGCGTAATCCAACAGATGGTGGAAGATGGGATCAACCGCACCCCAAATTCCGTGAACCAGCACTCATAGGCACAGAACCATCCCGGCGGATCATCGAACGGCCTTTGCTGGGCAGACGGAACCTGAATCTCCACGGAATCGGGGATTGAGCATCTCAATCTGAGTGCTGCGACGATCCCTTCGTCAATCCAAGACCGACCATCGGCGGTCAAGGAAGTCGCCGGAGTGCGCCAAGGCATCTCGACGACCGACGGAAGACCCTCGAGTTCGACATTATCCGGGTCCGGCACTTCATCCGGTCCTACCTCGGAATCTGCGGAATCATTCTCCGGGATCCCATCGCGGTACCCGGAACTCTCGCTATCCTCGTCCCGCAAGGACGGAGCGTCGGAATCGGCCCGGACCCCCGAAGAAGAGTCCTTGGCCGTAGAATCCGGCCTTTCCGCTGCTGCCGCCCTACGACGACGCTCCAGGACCTGGCCCGCTCGGACCGCATCCCCGAGAAAACTCGGGGCAAGACTTGAAAGCGGAACATCATCGTCGTCCCGCACTACGGCCTTTCCTTTCCCTTTTCGGTCCGACAGATCCATCAGATGAGAATCGGAAGACGAAGAGTCAAAATTCGACGAAAAACCCTAAAAATTCTGACGAGAGGAAGGATCGAGGCGAGAAGAGAAAGAAGTTCGAGTCAAGAAGCAAGAGAATCTAAGACAATTACACAGAACCTATCGGTTTAACCAAGCAATGCGACTCGGATTCGAGATGGAAGAAGGAAATTACCTTTTCTCTTTCAGGGCGGTTGAAGGCAATGAGCAGGCAAAAAAGGAGTTAATGTGGAAAAGAAATCCGAACGGTCTCTTTAAGAGAAGTTTCGCGACTTTCAAGGAACAAAAAAAAAATTCCCTTCCTTTTTCCCGCTTGGAAAAACCTAATGGGACTTGGGCCTTTTTTGCAAAATCTCAACCGCCGATCCACTTTTGCAGTTTTAATAAGATCTGTATTAATGACGTGGCAATCCCACTCCCGACGAACTGCCTGCTAAGCGGCATAACTCCTTCTTTTGACGAGCTGACGTTGAAATAAGGATGGACGGTTATTCTCTTCGACGAGCTGACTCGTAGGAGACCGTCATAGATGGTTGATTCTCTTTGATGAGCTAATGTCAAGAACAATCATCGAAATGCATATTCTTTTGCGGACAAGATGACGTCATCGTACTCTTTTCCCTTCTTATGGTTTTTATCCCAAACCGGGTTTTTCCATATCGAGGTTTTAACGAGGCGGTACGAATCTAAAGTCAATCGCACCCAAGACGAGCTAGCACTGGCGCCTTGTGCTGTTACTAATAACTCTTGAGCTCAATTCCCATTCATGAAGTTCGCCGAGATCAAATTGCATTCGACTCGCCAAACTGGGGGGGGGGGGGGGACTTATTGTTAGAGGTGAAATGAGCACATTTCCCCGAGCCCATCGCGATGAGTAACGGCACAAAAAGCCCGGCCCGTCTTCAGCCCTAGCCTCCTCACAGAAATGGAAAGCTTTGAGGAGGAAGGTAATACCTTAAGCAAAAAGGAAAAAGATGCAGCCGCTACTCGAAGAAAGGAAAGAAATCAAGAGAAGAAGAAGATTTCCTTTATAATCAAGAGGAGAATATTCAGCAGAGAGTCGCCTTAACTCAGCTACTTAAGGAGAGGTCTTCATTCCCTGAAGACCAAGTCACGCAGCCCTGAAAACACCTAAAGCATTCGCTCACTTTTTCTCTGTTTTATTCATCATTCGCATTACGTCTCGTCAAGGCTTGTTTGACGAGACGAACTCTTTTGTTCCCACCTTCTTTCGAGTAATAAATCCACGGTTTCCCAAGTCTCCCATCCAAAGTATCTCGTCTTAAAAACACGTGCTATTTCTGGAATCAACAAAGATTAAAAAGGGATAGAAAAGACCTTATGGGTTGCCTCCAATACAACGCTTGTTTATGGTCTTTAGCTTGACCGTTTGGCTCTTCTAAGAAGAAGTGGAAGGACATGGCCTGAGACAAAGCCTTTTTGTGCGTGTCCCATCACGTCCTTGTTGATGAACAGGTGGTTCATGAGGAGATATGAACCGAGAATGCTTGGTAGAAGTGAAAACGGGGACGGCATCATAGAAAACAGATTTGTTGACATTGGCAAGAGAGATGCGGCGGTTTGGCCAATCCATAAAGGCTCCAGCAGTTGCCAAGAATGATCTTCCAAGTATAATAGGCATGTCACTTCCTCCTTTGATATTCATGATATGAAAATCCACCGGTATCTTTGTATCTCCATCATCCAAGTATAATGGGCATCAGGTTTATGCATGAACCAGAATCACAAATGTAGCTATCAAAGTACCTTCCATTGATTGTGCAGGGTATGGTAAACTGTCCTGGGTCTTCTACCTTGTAGAGGGTTCTGAAAGAAGGTTGCTTCTTAGCTTTCTCAAATAGCTCCTGAATCTCTTCTGGGGTCTCTTTGCAGTTGTGGAAGAAGTTGGTGAGTGGGTGGTTCTTCCAGGCCTCATGAAAGGTCATGCTTGCTGGTAGTGTTTGGACAAAGCGGTTGAATTCAGCTAGCTTCTCTCGGGAGATGTGGTTGCTGTACCACTTGGGAGGAGGTGTAGAGGGCGGAGATGGGGGTAGGGTTGCTGCATAAGATGACATAGAGAGGCGGGCTTGCCTAAAGAGTTGCTTAATCTCATCCTTGGTTTCTTTGCTACTAAAGAAAAACTCAACCAAATCATGGTTGTTCCAAGCTTCTTCAAAGGGGACATAGAATGGTATGGACTTCACCTTCTTGTTAAACTCCTTGAGCTTCTCTGGGCTTATCTTAGTAGGGTCGATGGGATCATATTGGAATGAATCCTCTGGTTCATCCAGGATGGTTCTCTTTCTTTGAATGCTGGTGATTCTAGGAAGGGCGAGTGTGCGAGCTGGAGGTGGAGAGAATCGCGGATCAGTTTGCTGTGGACTAGTTTCACTTCCTCTAGAGCTTGCATTGCTGTTAAAACTCTGCTTCTCTTCTTCATCATCTTCATAGTCTTCCTCATACTCTTGATCTTCTTCTTCTTTTCTTACAAGATGTGATGAGTTTTCCTTGGAGATTGTTGTGATGACATTGCAAGGGAAAGGAGGTGGTTTGGGTGTGTGATGGGGATTAAACTTTTCCCAATTTCTACCCCTAATTCTGCAAGTGCACAGATCGAGAGTAGTAACGGGTATCGAACACAAGGAGCAGATAAGTACACTACGAGCTATGCGAGTCTAATCAAGCTAGGACAAATGAGGGGATTTCGGGTTTTAAAATGCTAATTAACTAAACTAAATGAAAGCAAAGTAAAACGGTGTAAGTTCAATATGAAAGAGACGCTAGGCAATAGGTAATTCGCAGAGATTCATAGATGATAAGTTTGATGATTGATTTCTATCTATGTAGGGATATGGGATGTAAGATCCGTCTAGAACACAAAACACGAAAAAGTCTTTCCACTTCCGTGGCTCCGACTCCTATGATAACTTATCCAATCGCTAAACTTTCGGTATGTCCTTAGATAGTTAATCAAGCATTAAATCGATCAGGTTCGGATACAGTTCACTAGGCTTAGTAAATCAACTTCCGTAGTCTAAGAAACCTAGCTTGTCAAAGAATAGGTCCGACGAATGATACAACACTTCCGTGGCTCAAATCAACCTAGGATCGGATTGCTAGATGCACGGTAAAGCAACCAGCATTAATAAGTGAACAAAACGAGACAAAGACTCTAATGATATCCCTAGTTAATTCATCAAATCATAATCAGCATATGAACTCTTTGAAACCCTAAAACCTAACTAGAAATCTACTCAATCATGATGCAAGTAAACAAGCACAAATCTGAGAAAGAAATCATATGATTATAAGGAGAACAGGGTTTAGAAATCTTCTCTATATTGAGATACAAATAAGGGATCTTCTCCCTAAGGAAAACAATGAGAAGGAAGTAAAACAATGGAGAATCCCTCTAAGGGGATCTCCCTAGTGCGGCCCTCTCTTGTGGCTCCTCTCCTGTGCGGCTCTGTTGTGTCTCTCTGTTCTAATGAGGCTAAAAAGTGTATTTATAGTGCCCTAGGTCTTCCAATGTCGGTTTAGGTGAAACGGGCTGGAATTGTTGAAATTGCATAATTGGGCTTGTATTCGCGGGGTCGGGTCGACCGGGAGAGTCGGTGGTCGAGCGAGGCGGTCGGACGGTCGGTCGGGATAGTCGGGCTCGGTCGACCGGATGGAATGATGACGTGAAGGATGGTCGGGTCGGACAAGGGCCTTGGAGTCCCTGTCCGACCGGCTTTGGTCGAGCGGATGTGGATGGCTGATGTGTCCGGTTTTCGGCTGTCTAGACCGCTCTCCGGTCAAAACGTGATATCTTCTAAACTGCTCATCCAAATTGCATAATTCTAACTGCATTGGAACACTAACTCATCTGGCTATCTTGGTGCCTAGTTTCATTGAAATCCGTTTAGTTTAAGGTTCCATGCCGTTGCTTCCCGTTTGATGTACTGATGCAGTCCGAGAAAGCTCCTTCGATATGTCTCACGGAAATAGAGATATCTCCCAATATACTCGACCAAACTGAGTGATCCCAGTTGCATTGCAAATCTAACTCATGTAGGCATCGCAGCGAAGTAGATTTGATGAATTCCATTGAGTAGAATATCTTTAAGGCCCTTCCAAAGTTGATGCTACGTCCTGGAGCGGTCTTGAAGTCCAAATCCTGTGTTTTGCTCCAAAATGCATCTTTTGACCTGTTTAGACTCTAAGTACTATAAATCCATAAAAACTACCTTTTTAGATAAAAAATCCATTGAAAACCTTATGAAAATCATTGTAAAACCATATAAAAAGCGTGTGAAATAGAGGTATATCAGTGTGGGGCTTCTTTCTCTCTGGTTCTTAGAGAAAAGAGATCCTTCTACAGCTGACAGCCGGTTATAGACGATTCCAAGATGTTTGCAATTATCATCATTGAAGCTATGGGCACCAATGCTCTTGCTAAGTAGCTCATGGTATTTTGCAGCAACATCTAGCTTGACAAGGTTGAGTGATCGATCATGGTCTTCCTTGAGTTGCTTGATATCTTTGTCAAGCTTGATAACTTGGTTAAAAAGAACATTCATCTTTTCTCCAAGGGTGAGCTGAACATATTCGATCTTCTTCTCCATCTCTTTTGTACTTGTGACTTGATAGTCAAGGTACTCTTGTAGCATCTCTTCAAGCTTGGTTAGGTGTGGGCTGTGGGGTAATCCTTCTGTGGCTTGGGGCAGCTGCTCAATGTGCGGTGGAGGTTGGTGGTTTCTATAGGGCGGGTGGTAGGGTTTGAGTAGCGGCACATAGGGTTGTCCACGGGAAAACTTGTTGAGGAAAGCTTCCTTGTATCTTCTCCATGTCTTGAAATCATGTTGGGCAGAGAATCTAACCCACTCTTGAGCTCGGCCAGCTAGGGATGTTTGGAACAAGCTGATCTTGTTTGGGTTCTCTCCCAAACCATAGTAATCACAGAGATTTTCGAAGTTCTCAACATGTTCTTGAGCACACTCCGATATGAAGTCATGGAAATGATCTCTTACTACATACTTGATCAGGTCGCCATTGATGGACTCCGATGGTAAAGAGGCATCATCTTCTTCTTCATAAGATTGGTTGTGGTGAGGGTAAGAGCTTTTGTTATACTTGGATTTGAAAGGTGGGTTCCTGCTGAACCTCTTCAAGAAAGCTTCTCTGCAGTCTAACCAAGTGTTGATCTGAAAAGGGGGAGAGTATTGCGCCCACTCAAGAGCTCTCCCAGCTAAAGACGTGCTGAATAGCATTAGCTTCTTCTCAAAATTATAGACTCCATAAGAATCACAAAGACCTTCAAAGTGATCAATGTGTTCTAGTGCATGCTCATTGTTGAGATCATGGAATTTGTCTCTCTTCACAAACTCAATCAGCCCCGGATCTATTTCTTCTTCTGGTGAGGCTAGAAGGTGTTCTTCTCTTTCATAGTAGGCTTGGCTAGACGTCTCCAGTTCGGCCGCATTAGGGTAGGGGAGAAAGTTCTTCTTGGTCTTCAAGGGTGCTAATCCGGGATGACTACTGCGAGAATCCCATGAAGGTGAAATAGCTGGAGGGTTCGACATCCTCTTCTTTGTTGGACTGTCTCTAGGAGGAGATACGTGGCGTATAGGAATCGCCCTTATAGGACTAGGACTTCTCAAATCCTCTTCCATCTAGGAGAAAGACTTAAAACCTGAAAAACCAAAAACAAAAAGGAAAAACAAGATTAAATAACTTAAAACAGGAAAAAACTAGACTAGATCTCTTTGAGGAACTTGTAGGCACGATTTTGGTCCCGGGAAACGGCGCCAAAAAAGCTTGATGCGGGATAAGCTTTTCCCAATTTCTATCCATTTTCTGCAAGTGCACAGATCGAGAGTAGTGACGGGTTTATCGAACACAAGGACCAGTTAGTGCACTACAAGGTATGAGATTGAGATTTAGCTAGGAAAGGAATATGAGTTTGGTTGTTGTCACGATTAAAGCAAGTAAAGTAAGCAAGTCAACAAAGAAAATAAAGTTGTAAATCAATGGATGGAAGGCGCTAAGCAATAGGATAATCGCGGGATGAGTGATTCAAGCAAGCAAGTTCGACTTGTTAGGGTTTTAAGAATGTGTTCCACCTAGAACTCAAGACACTAATTTAGATCTTTCCACTTCCGTGGCTCTGACCCCTCTGTTGATCTATCTAATCGCTAAACTTTCGGTATGTCCTTAGATAATCAAACAAGCATTAATTCGATCAAGTCTCAATTGTTCACAACCTCTAGTAAATCAACTTCCGAAGTCTAAGAGAGTTTGCCCACCAAATACTAGTTCAGGCGAATGATTCATCACTTCCGTGGCTCAAATCTACCTAGGATCATATGTTGATTGGCCAGATCAACACCAAGCAATGAACACAAGCAAAGGTGAAGAGTTTATGTAAACCCTAATTCTATATATCGATTATCAAGCAAGCATGAACACTATCCTTTGATTTCCTATTACTTAACAAGGTAACTACTCAGACATAGAGAAGGAAATCGAATTCATATTCATAAGAACAGAGATCCAAGATCCTCTCTTGAAGGAGACAAGGAAAGAAAGCAAAAACTATAAGAACTTGTATTGAAAATAATATGTTTTGTATCTCTATGTGTGGCTCTCTCTTTTACAAGGCTAAAAAGATGTATATATAATGTTTCAGAAGTTGAAGGGCGGCTTGACCTAGGTCTTGGTCGAAACATAAGAGGCGGTGTAAGTTTGGGCTTGAAAACATGCTAAACGGGCTTAGGAAGCAAGTCGGGTCGATCGGGACATGTCGTGGTCGAGCGGGGCGGTCGACCGGTCGGTCGGGATGGCGTCTGGGTCGAGCGGGGCGGTCGAGCGCGCGTGGAATGGTGAAGAAAGGTTGGGTCGGACGGGAGCCTTGGAGTCCCTGTCCGACCGGCTTCGGTCGACCGAATGGTCGTCGTCGGGTCGGACGAGGGCCATGGAGTCCCTGTCCGACCGGCTTTGGTCGAGCGGCTTTGATGATGTCCGGTTTTCGGCTCCTTTGACACTCTTCACTAAAACGATCGTATCTCCCATTCTACATGGCCAAATTGCATGATTCCAATTGCGTTGGAAAGATAACTCACGTAGACATCGCGGAAAATTGGGTTTGGTGAAATCCATTGAGTAGAATGTTTTTGAGGCTCCTCCAAAGTTAATGATAGTGCATGAGGCTGCTTTGAGGACATTTTCCTTTGTTTTGCTCCAAATTGCATCGTTTGACTTGAAATGACTCTTAGCACTATATATGCATAAAAACTACCTTTTAAAGCAAAAATCCACGGTAAAACCATGCATAAAGTATATAAAAACGATGTAAAAAGGGTGTAAAATTGAGGTATATCAGGTTCCAGGTGGAGTATGTAAGAAAAGATTCAATCAGTTTCTCAAAAGATTTCAGGAAAATCAAAGAGACAGAACAAAGAGGAGGAGATGATCTTGGTTTCAAGAGGGTTACCTGAAGATCATCAACGAAGCAGAAAAAGGTCAGAATTTTCATTAGAGGAGCTGTAAAGAAGATGAAATTGAAACATTGAGTTTCACGTTTAATTTTCTCAAGTCTCAGGAATTTGTCAAATTTTGATAAATGAGAAGGAGAAACTTACTTGGGATTTCCAGAAGATATAGCATC
Source organism: Erythrophleum ivorense (assembly GCA_026724425.1). NCBI lineage: Eukaryota > Viridiplantae > Streptophyta > Magnoliopsida > Fabales > Fabaceae > Erythrophleum > Erythrophleum ivorense. The sequence goes on along the minus strand of JAIUCV010000066.1, from coordinate 5,689,436 downwards.
GGGGGCTGATGCTCGAAGCCACGACGGAAGAGGAATCGCTGTAGGCAGAGATCTCACCGGAAAAGCTGAAAAATCCGTCGAGGAAAAGCTTCTCGAAAATCGTCACAGTTATTGTCGAAGGCAGAGACACTTTGCGTCAACAAACGGAGTTGAAACGACGACTGGTCGGAGTCGTCGGAGCTATCAGGTTCACCGGAGAAAATGACTGTGAGATGTAAAGTTTGATCAGAGAAATGCATCAAAGGGATAAAGGCTCGACGGGCATCACAGGTTACTGGAGAGATGAAATCGAGATCTTCAAAGGTATTAAGAAGGAGACGGCGACTGGTGAAGCATCGGGACGTGCAGAGATGGAGATCTCGCCGGACATTGCAGAAATTTTGGAGAGATGGTGAAGTTCAGTCAAAAAAAAAAAGGGGGATGAGGAGATACGGCGGCGGAGGCAGCTTAAATTCGCCGGAGGAATCGCGGCAAGGATCGGAGGTCGCCACCGGAATCACCATGGATGAGAAGCTGAGGGGATGAAGATCACAATGCAAATGTCGTGAAAGGAAGAAGAAGAACGTGGGCCCAAGGTGGAGATTGTGAATATATGAGCCTAGTTCAAGCCCATATCCGAAATAGCCCAAACATGTTATATATCATGTTCTGAGTTTTGGTCGGTTCCGAAACAGAAAAAGGCAATAACAGAACGGAAAATTTTCAGGAAGAAGAAAGGAAAACCAGAGACATGTTTGGCTATATAAGGAGGCATCCTTTCTCATTTAAGATCATCCCATCATCGAGAAAAACACAAGAAGAACATCTAAGAGTTGAGAGGGACCGGGAGAGAATAAACTAGAAGAAGACGTTGTTCGAATCATGTCTTTTCAAGAGAGAGTTTTTTAGATCTTTCCTCTTTTTTGTTGTGTGTTTCTTTTGGTGTCACCTATTACACAAAAAAGCGCTTAGAGCGTTTGTGTAAACCCTTTGCTTGATAGTAAAACGTGTGGGAGAGGTTTCCACCCGAGACGGTCCCGGTTAGAGGCCGATACTTCTCGGTGATCAAATTTTCTGTGTATAAGTTCAAAGAATTAAGCAATCAATCGATCCAATAATTCCTAACAGAAACCAGACACATATCTATCATTCAGTGGTTGGGGTAAAGGAGTTGCTTTTGTCAATAAATTCAACATCGGAAGATATTGGCCGGTAAAAAGATCTATCATTAAGCTCATCCATTGAGCAGAGAGTTTCTCTTAGACATGTTTCTTTTTTGCAGTCTGTTGGACCACAATGCAACCTCTACATTCCTGCGCCACTCCTTAAGCCTGGCCTAAATCATGTGGTATGTCAACAAGAACATGACATATGACCTTTTTGTTAGTTAGGACTTAAAAGTTAGAACATAGGAGGAATAGAACCATTTTATTTTTCCTTTTTGGTAATCAAAGACTTACTGCACATTCCTCATTGCATCCTTTTATCACTTATGCAGGTGATTTTCGAGTTGGAATCTCCACATATCGACCTTTTTGCTGGAGGCATTGGATCAGTAAAACTTCACATGCGGTTCAAAAGTTGATGAGTTGTAGATCTTTCAACAAATTAACACCATTTGTTGACTTGCGCCATGTGACTTCAAATCAACAAATTTACACCATGTGAAGTCTTATGCGGTTCAAAAGTTGTCTTGCGCTTAAACGATCGTTAACAACATCCGTACGCTTCCTTGTTACAAATCAACAAATATGTGTATTCTAATATTGGTATATTGAGAGAGATTTTTTTGGAGATTTTATTTTCTAATATTGATTTCTATTTTTTTTAGAATCTATAAATAAAATAGAATATGTGTTAACGTGTACAAACTCTAGAATCCGCACTCTAAAATATTTAGAACGTAGAATACGCATTATAAATATTTTAGAATATGTACAAACAGTAGAACACAGATTCTAAATATTCTAAATACATAAACCAACAACAACCACAAAGCACACAGATTCACTCTACGACCTGCTTGTCGAACCACTTTTCTGAACTTCAACTTCATCTCTGCCTCAGGCTCCCAAATCTCATCCTCTGTACCGCTACAGTCCCACAAAACTCTCAACAACGGCACCTTCTTGTTCCGCAGAACCTTGACTCTCCTCTCGAGAATCCTCACATAAACCGCCATAACTGTCAAATCAGGCCTAAGATCCTCTGGATTAGTGGCTACTTACTCCTCTGAAGGATGTAGGCACTCCCTTAACATCAAAATATGAAATACCTTGGGATATGCCCTCATAATCGGTGGTAACTCAAGCCGATACGCCACTGGTCCAACTCGCTCCACTACCGGAAATGGACCCATAAACCGTGGACTCAGCTTGTTCACTGCTATGGATCTGTAAGGACCCCTCAACATAGCTATCTTGGGATACACTCTATCTCCAACCTCAAACTCAAGCTCTCGCCTCCGCCTATCAGCGTATCTCTTCCGTCTATCATGAGCTTACTTCATGTTCAGTCTCAAAACACGGACCTTCTCCGTCATTTCCTGAACATAACTAGCTCCATAAATGCTGCGCTCCCCCACTTAGGTCCATCATAAAGGCGTCCTACATGGCCTCCCATACAAATCCTCGAAATGAGCCATGCCAATACTCACATGAAAACTGTTGTTGTAAGCAAACTCTGCCAAACTCAAATGATCTGCCCAATTGCCACCCCAATCTAGCACACACATCCTCAGCAAATCCTCCAAAGTCTGAATCGTCCTCTCTGACTGCCCATCAGTCTGCGGATGATAAGCTGTACTCATATGCACCTTAGTGCCCATCTCTGTCTGAAACGCTCTCCAAAACTCTGAAGCGAATCTAGGATCACGGTCTAACACAATACTGGCTGGCACACCATGCAGCCTCACAATCTCCCTCACAAATTTATTAGCCAAAACAGCAGCTCCATCTGTCTTCTTAATGGCCAGAAAATGTGCAGACTTGGTCATCCGATCCACAATCACCCAAATAACATCATAAGTCTGTGAGATAGGTAATCACACTACGAAATCCATCGTGATCATATCCCACTTCCACTCTAGAATGGGTAAACTATGCAGATGACCACCTGGAATCTGATGCTCTGCCTTGACCAACGAACACGTGTTGCACTTCGCAACCCAATCAGCCACATCTCTCTTCATCCCGACCCAATGATAACACCGTTTGAGGTCACGATACATCTTGGTCGCACCTGGATGATTCGAGAACTTGCTCGCATGAGCCTTTCTCAGAATCTGCTGTCTCAACTCCTCTGACTTGGGTACACAAACCCGACCACGAACCAACATCGTCCCGTTCGCAGAGACCTGATACTTGGATTGAACTGCTCGCGAAGCATCAATCAAACTCTGATCACTCTCTCGAGCCACTATGATCCTACTGAGTAAATTTGCCTGATCCACTGTCTCCAAGCCCAAAGGCTCCTGAGAAATAGCACAGAGACGCAAAGTGCTAATCTCACTCACCAAGGCCTCAACATCCTGCTCTCGAGCTGAATCAACCCTCCGTCGACTCAACGCGTCTGCCACCTGATTAGCCTTGCCGGATGATAGATAATCTCCAAATCGTAGTCTGCCTGAAACTCAACCCAACGCGTCTGACTCGCATTCAACAATGGCTGAGTGAAGACATGCTGCAAACTCTTGTGATCCGTAACGATCTGCATTGACCCGCCATACAAATAAGACCTACCGATCTTAAGCGCGAAGACCACCGCTCCCAACTCAAGATCATGCGTAGAGCGATTACGCTCGCTGCCCTGTTACTGCCTCGAAGCATAGGCAATCACAATACCCTCCTGCAATACACAACCCAGACCAACTCCTGAAGTATTAGTGTACACCACATAAGGCTTCCCCGGCTCGGGTAATGCCAACACTGGTGTACTAGTCAACCTCTCCTTGAGCCTCGCAAAGCTCTTCTCGCACTCTGTCGTCCAAAAAAAGGAACATTCTTGCCGGTCAACTTCGTCATCGGCTGCGACATACTCGCAAAATCCTTGACGAACCTCCTGTAGTACCCCGCTAAACCCAGAAAATTCCTGATCTCGGTAGCACTACTTGGTCTAGGCCAATCCTAAGCTTTTTTTGTTTATATATTTAATTACCAATGCGGAAATTCTCGAAAGAAATCAATAATTAATAAATCAATTCAACAATTAATTCCAGAAATCTATTATAATATTGTAAGGTTACCACTCTTCTCACTTCATGAGAGGCTGCCATGTGTCATTTTAAAATTATGACATGTGTCCTCTTTTTAAACATTTTTTGTTATCTCTATCTCTCTTTAAAAGTCAACACATGTCTAAGACCACTAAATATTTATTTAACTTCAATACCACTAAATATTAATTTAACTCTCTTGTGTACATAATTAGAGATTTAATATATTAGTTACACAATTAGAATATTCAATTAGAACACTTAATAATTATTCAACATTTTTAGAAAAAATCATAGATGTACATTAACAAAAAAACAAATATTAAAAATCATATCAAATTTAACTTACAATCATTTTTAAAAAGAAGTTACACCACACAAAAAACATAAACAAATTGAAATTTTTTTTATGATTACACAATTAGAGGATTTAATTAGGCCATTAACTCATATATTTTAAATTAGTTACACAATTAGAGTACTCAATCAGACCACACAATATTTATTCAACATTATGTTAAAAAAACATATATTTACATTAATAAAAAAATATTAAAATCTTACATATCAAAATTAATACCTAATCATATTTAAAAGAAGTTTAACTACACAACTATCAACAAGAATAAATTTGACAAAACAAAATTTGAAATTACAGAAATTCTTTTTATCAAAACTAAATATTAAAACCATCTCAAAATTAACTTTCATTTGTAAATTTTTTTTCAAATCACTTAACTACATTAATATTGTACATTAACTACGCATTTACTCATACTAAAATCTATTTAATTAAATAAATATTAAGATTAAATGTGATTACATGTAATATATAATTTCAACTCAACTAAATTTCTAATGTCTAATAACTCTTCATAATTTTAAAGACACTACTCCCTTTGTGCCAAAATATAAGCAATTTTCCCAAAATATCAATAAATAAGAGCAGAAACTCATAGAAAAATAATACAATAAGAATCCGAACACAACACACTTTCAAAACCAATAAATTATCAATATACAAGAGCAAAATCTCATAGAAAAACAATACAACAAGTATCCAAACACTACACATTTTCAAAACCAGTAAGTGGACAATATACTACTTGGACTATACTACAAGAATATCATTTACACCACCATACGGAAATCAACTTCATCTCAAAATCATTTGCTAATTCCGTCAAGATACAATATCAGCTACACGATCTTTTTTACCACATATCAAATAATACAACCAAATAACTCAAATTTCAAACATGTTGTTAGACAACTATATTATCATCACGAGACGACACCAGACGAACCTCAACCCAAATTCATCAAGTAGATTAGATGACGACTGGGTAATCAAAAACTTAAAAACAAAATCAAGTTACGAAATAAGAACATGGTAATTTTACTATATTTCTCGACAAGCTAAGAGACCCTAAAAATATCAACACATTGATTTGTAGTCATAAATCCAACATGAATGTATTGCATAACCTTGACAAACATAAATTACTAACAATAAAAAACAAAATTTTCGAAAACTCATATGAACGAGTTTCCGCGCATCACGCGGGCTTTCCCCTAGTAATAAATAACTCTAGCAACCTAAACACCAGGTTCAATAAAACTTAAATGAATAAACAATTAAACCAACAGCCCTATCATCCCCCTCTTCAGTCTCGATCCCGCGGTCACACACTCCTGTTACCTGCATCACATTACAAAAGAGATGCGTGAGTATTATCATTAATACTCAGTGAGACGGTCATCCCGTCTACAGGCCAATTACGCCCACCACTAGACAATACAGTAATCAATATCACAATAATAACAATATCAACAATACCGAGCAACAATAACCTTCAACAACAAACAACACAGCAAAACTCGCACGACTGATATATCCATATTTTACAGTATGACGTTGATAACGGAGGATTAGGTATGTATCCTACGTTATCGACGTTATACCCAATACAGCTCAGTGAACTATCTCTCACTCTCGGATATGAATCCCCATCTTCTCTACAACTATCCAATAACATCATATAGCGACGATCCATTTTGGAATCCCATGCAACCATCATTAACTTTAGTAGCACAAGAAATCCGTTGCATGTTGGAGGGAATATCAGTTTGGTCAGCATTATCCATTGCAATCCTCCAATAGATTTACCCCAAGACGATTCACCACCATCCCATTTATCCCCTGTTGAACCTCTGTGGAAATTGGATAACTAGGAAGGGATCAACGTACCGTCATCCTTTTTAATTATCTCATGTCCACAGAGATTCAACATGGGGTAAACAAGATGGTGGTAGATTTTCTTGGGGTAAAAAAGAAAATCCACCGTAATGTAAAAAGATGATTGTACATCATATCCACCTAGCTAGCCTCGTAACTCATTTTTTTGGTGTTTTTTTTTTTTCTCTCTATTCTTTTCTTCTTTTTCTCTTCTCTTTGTTTTGATGTGAATTGTGACGTGAGTTCGTCGGCTATTTATAGAATCTGAAATTTTATTTGCGATGGATTTGCGACGAATTTGCGACAGACTTGCGACGAATTTGCGACGGCAACTATGCTGCGACGGACGTGCGACGAATTTGCGACGGATTTGCGACGGAAGTATTCTATCACAATGTGTTAGGTGAACTTATTTAACACGTGCGTACCTAACCGGTGGGATGTCGGCCAACAACTTTTCCTCGCAAATCCGTCGCAATTTTGCGACGGATATGTGCGACGGATTTGCGACGTTAATTTTGCGACGGCATAAGTCATCGCAATTCTGTCGCAAATTTGCGACGGTATTATTCCATGGCAAAACCGTCGCAAATTTGCGATGGAGTTGCGATGACTTTATTTTCCGTCGCAATTCCATCGCCAGACCGTCGTAAATTTGCGATGGAACACCTTCCATCGCAAACTTGCGACGGATTTGCGATGGCTTCGAAATCCGTCGCAAAAGCATCGCAAATCCGTCGCAAAGGTGTCACAAATTTGCGATGGAAATATTCCATCGCAAATTTCCGTCGCAATTAGCCTGTTTTCTTGTAGTGTAGCCTCTTGTATCAATCATCCTTCAATTCCTTGAATCTCTTAATAAATTTCGGAGCCACTTAGGTGGTCTCCTCTCTTCCCTTTTCTTTTCTTCCCATTGTAAATATTTACATGTTTCTTTAAGTTTTGCATACATCTATGAGTAGAGGTTTCTCTCCATGAAGGAGCCACGGTTTGATCTCTATCCCTCCGCCTCTTTTCAGTGGAATCATGAGACTCCTTCTATCTCTTAGATCTATTGTTGAATTATGGATCCTTCAATGAGGAGATGACATGATTGCCTTCGCTATTCGGTTGTTAAATAAAGGGGAAACCTTGTGGTTCTCCATCTTTATTTAAACCTAATGCTTGTTGCTAGAGATGATCAACTAGCGACTTGATCTAAGGTTGATATACTCTCCAAAAGCTTGTTATATCTCCGGATCTAATATTCGATGGGCAAATCGTTTTAGGCTATGAAAGTAGACCTAAGAAGTTTTGTGAACAATCATTACCTAACCGTAATGCATGTCTCACTCTACAATGACCATGCGAAAGCTGAGCCCATTGGTTTAAGAGACATAGGGGATTGGAGCCACGAAAGTGGGAAAATCCTTCATTAGTGTTTTGAGTTCATGAATCGGATTTAACAATCTTTTCAATCGATTTGGCACATGCCTTTGCGAATGGTTCCTTTCAACAATATTTATCTTTTGCTTTATGTTTTGCATTGTTAATATTTTATGTTTTACAAAAAACCAAAAAACACAAAACCCCTTTTTCATATTGTCGATCTAGCTTAGTTTGCATCTCATGATCTTGAAGTGTACATTCCGCAATCCTCAGTGGTTCGACCCCTAAATACTACAATTGTCTGTTGTGCACTTGAAACTCACGGTTTGTTTTAGGGTTATTTATTACTTGCATATCCCACACACATCAAGTTTTTGGCGCCGTTGCCGGGGATTGCTTTGTACCTTCGAGTTTTCTTGATAAAAGCTAAGACTAGATCTTTTATTTTCATGCTTTCTAAATTGTTATTTTGGTGTTTTTGTGTTTGATAGGTACCTAAAGATGAATCACTACTCACGTCTGGACCCTCATCAATACCATGACTACATCCCTAATGAGCCTAGAGGTACCAATATCGAAGCTATGCTAGAAGAGTTCATGGAAAGCCAAAGACAATCTAACCGAGATCTTGGATCAAAGTTGGAGTTTCTAAGGTATGATCTTAATGAGGACTTTTGGGAGTCTCTCTACAAGATGAGATCATGGCTGTATTCATCAAGAGCTAGGAGATTCATCACTAAAGCATCAAAGGTTTTATGGTCATGCCCCGGATCTTGAAGCCTAAGCTTAGGCATGACCAAAACATGAATACCTTGATTCCGCCATCCAAGGTAAGTACTTCCTTCTATATCATTCAATCAATACTATCTTTCCCTTTTAATAAGCATTTGAACCATGCACTTAATTGATTATATTTGGTGGTTTAAATTGCTTAAAATTGGTGGTCTTTGAATGAATGAATATTGATTTCTATGTCTTACTCATTTTCTGCATTGATTTCACTTAAGATTAAACTATTTCTAGAACTTTGGGATCTCTAGTCAAGGTCCACAATGTTTTTATAGTTTATACTATTTTATCTTAGATAAAGAACTTCAAGTTGACTACTTGAGGATGTCGATTTAAGAATGCTTTGACAAGTGATTTCTAGTGTTTTTGCAAGAGCTTCAATGTTTGACATGAAAGATGTAAAGACCACTTGCTGTGGACGCACAAATAAAGTGGTCAAAAGAAGGATTACAATGGTTTCAAAACCACAAGAAACAATGGAGTCCGTAGCGGTTTCTAAGCGTATGCAAAGGAGAAACTCAGGTAAACCTTAAAACTTTTCCCGAGTTCATTTGTCTTCAAGGATGGCATGGGAGATCATTATGGAGAGCCCAAACAACCATATGAGCTCCCTGAACCAGAGAATGGAGAAGCTAAAGGGATCCCAAACCCTTTAGTTGATCTTCCCCCGCACCTAAAAAAAAAAAAAAAAGGAGTCAAGCTAAATGACTTAAAACAAAGCGCTTTGTGGGAGGCAATCCACATGGTTTTTATTTTAAATTTTCATATCATTATTGAATGCATAACTACATAGTTTTTTTTCAGGAGTTTTTAAAATTGCATAAAAATACAAAAAAAAAAAAAAAAAAATGTTTTTAGGATGAAGAACCAAAAGGAGACCAAAACAAGAAAGTGACCCACCCTTTGTTCCCACCCTTGTAGAAGGCGAAATCTCCAATCAAGGTAAGCAAATTCTCCTCATGCATTCATTAAAAACCATCTTTGATCCTCACTCGATAAGCATTTGAACCTTGAACTTCATTAGTTACATTTAATGGTTTATACCATATTCTCTTAGATTGTGAACTTCAAGTTGGTTACTTGGAGATCTCAATCTAAGACCGGACTTAACAGTGGTTTCAAGTATTTTGCAAGGACTTCAATCTTTGACAGGAAGGACACAAAGGAGAGATGCTGTAACCAACCAAAACCACAAACCACATGGCGGTTTACAGGCGGTTTCAAAGGAGAACCAAACAAAGGAACAAAGAACATGGCAGGCACACTATGGAATGATAAAGGAGGACCAAAGAATCACTTCGGTCGAAGAAAATCACAAAACGGTCGAGTAGATTTCAAGATATCCCATCCGGCGAGATTCTCTTGGCCAAACGGGCGCAAAGGAGGACAAACATCAACCATCTCCCAAACCACGTGACCAATGTCCACCAAACTTCACAGGCGGCTACACAACACCATGTTGGTCGGCAAATCCAAAAGATAGGACGAAGGAATGTTGACAGATCAGGAGATATGCAAAGATGCCTCATCCGGTCGATAGCGGTGCACCCAAAGGCCGGCAAAACCGAAATCACGGCATGGAGACACCACCAGCTGGAGATGGATCCTTAAAGCATCAAAATCATTATTCCAGAAGAAAATCAAGGAACGAACGAGCCAATCACAAAGAAGTCAAGAAAACTCTTCCCGGAGCCGAATTGACCACTTTGTGAAGGAACTCTCAATCCGCTCGTTCGTTTGGCCCCAAATTCCACCAGTGTCCATAAAATATGAGATTGGTCGATGGAATTTCAAGATAGGTCGAAGAATTCTTCATCATTTGAGCTGTGGTCTACAGCACTACCATCCGGTCGACCGAATGGACCACCAAATGAAGAATCTCCCAAACCGCTCGTTCGTTTGACCCCAAACTTCACCAGTGTTCCTAAAACATGAGGTTGGTCGATGAAATTTCAATATGGGTCAGTAAAATATTCACGGTTCGAGCTGTGGTTCATGGCACTCTTCTCGGGTCGACCAAATGAGCCCAACTCGAACAAAACGCCAACCGGCGAGAATCAGACCAGGAAATTCAAAATTCACCGACCAATCATGCCTACAGAGGAGCCCCAATCCGTTATCTGACCCTGATCTTCATCACAACTGGTCAACACTTGGTAACATCATCCTAAGCTTTCCCTTTTCCATTTTATCTCACATTTTGCCTCTCTTAATCTGATTTTTCTTACACCGGGACGGTGCAAGTTAAGTCTGGGGGGATTATACTAATAAGTTTGTTCATTTTGGCATTTTTGTTTTGCATTGTTTTCATTTTATTGAGTCGTTTTTATTGAGTCAAAATTTTTGTCGAGAATTATGACCTTATCTTGGACCTAACCGTTGCTGTGCCTATGTTTAAGTGACCATTGATCAGTTATTGGCAGTACACTTCATCATATGTGCACCATGAGTGGATCGATCTACCAGAAACATCCACATCTCTAAGGGCATAAGAAGGATCCATCTTTGACTCCGCACCTTAATGAACTTAACCTTCTCGGCTAGGGGTTTGGCATTACAAAGGGCATGACTCCTCATCCTCACTACCAAGTGAAAAGTCTGTGTGAGTTCGGTTTCCCTCTCTCTCCCCTTCAAATTTAAGAAAAAGCACCAAGGTCCAAGTAACCGGGGATTAGGTGGCAACCACCATCAATACTCGCGTCTATGGAAGGCCTTTTGATCCAAGTAACCGGGGATTAGGTGGCTACAACCATCAATACTCGCGTCTATGGAAGATCCACCAAAAACCTCCACAAAAAGGAGAAGAAGTCGAATAAAAAAATACCATGCTACCCTAAAAAAGGTATCAGTCGACTTAAGAAGTGAGAAGAGAGAGAGGTGAAACAAGAGCCAAGACATGTGTTTCAAAAAAGAGGATGGGTAAGAATCTATAACCCCTTTGATCGATATTCCCTAGTTGAGACCACACCTTTAGAAACTAAAGGAGTCGAAGGTGGCGAATTTGGATGGCCTAAAGAGAAATGGATTGCTTTGGGATGATTGCAAAGCTCATGGTATGTACTTCCTTGTTCTTAATTCTCAATGCCATTGCTGTTTTATGGGGATTACTAAGATAAAGGTCAACTTGGATTTCCAAAAGATTTGAGAGTTCTCATGTTTTCAAACCTCTCTTTCATGCTTGTTTTGCTTGAGAACAAGCAAAAGACTAAGTCTGGGGGAGTTGATATATCCATATTTTACATGTTTTTACTATGGTTTTAAATATCTTTTATAACATAAATAATAAGGTTTTTGTGTCCAAGAGGTAGTTTTCTTGTATATTGTGGTTTTGAGGTACCAACAGGTCAAAATGGCAAAAAGGAGGCAAAATGGAGCAAAAGAACTTCAAACAATGATCCATACAAGTTTCCAAGTCAAGAGCTTCAATAAAACTCCAAAAGTCCAAATTCCGCATTCGGACAGAATCAAAGCATCCGAAAGATGACCGCGGGAAAGGGGCTTTCCGACGTCCAAATCATGATATCTTTATATGGAAAGATAGATAAATGAGTCATGCGTCGCGGCGAAGTGGAATTGGGCCATTTGGAGTAGGAATGCGGCCTAGGAGCTTTTTCTGCCAAGACATATCCGTCTGGCGAGTAAGTGAAGCCCATGGAGCTTGGATGAGCGAAATGGACCGGGATCACCTCGGGCTTCATCAGGACTCAAGCCCACATCCTTACACGCGATTTGGAGGCGGCGGCCGCGCCTCTCTTAAGACTTGGTGAGCAAGCTCAAAGGAGAAGAAGAAAAGGAAACTTTCCTCCTCTCGCCCACGCATTAACTCAGCCGACCTAGACTCCTCCTCACCTATATATACTTGCTTTTAGCCTCTTGTATCAATCATCCTACAATTCCTTGAATCTCTTAATAAATTTCGGAGCCACTTAGGTGGTCTCCTCTCTTCCCTTTTCTTTTCTTCCCATTGTAAATATTTACATGTTTCTTTAAGTTTTGCATACATCTATGAGTAGAGGTTTCTCTCCATGAAGGAGCCACGGTTTGATCTCTATCCCTCCGCCTCATTTCAGTGGAATCATGAGACTCCTTCTATCTCTTAGATCTATTGTTGAATTATGGATCCTTCAATGAGGACATGACATGATTGCCTTCGCTATTCGGTTGTTAAGTAAAGGGGAAACCTTGTGGTTCTCCATCTTTATTTAAACCTAATGCTTGTTGCTAGAGATGATCAACTAGCGACTTGATCTAAGGTTGATATACTCTCCAAAAGCTTGTTATATCTCCGGATCTAATATTCGATGGGCAAATCGTTTTAGGCTATGAAAGTAGACCTAAGAAGTTTTGTGAACAATCATTACCTAACCGTAATGCATGTCTCACTCTACAATGACCATGCGAAAGCTGAGCCCATTGGTTTAAGAGACATAGGGGATTGGAGCCACGAAAGTGGGAAAATCCTTCATTAGTGTTTTGAGTTCATGAATCGGATTAAACAATCTTTTCAATCGATTTGGCACATGCCTTTGCGAATGGTTCCTTTCAACAATATTTATCTTTTGCTTTATGTTTTGCATTGTTAATATCTTTATGTTTTACAAAAACCAAAAAACACAAAACCCCTTTTTCATATTGTCGATCTAGCTTAGTTTGCATCTCATGATCTTGAAGTGTACATTCCGCAATCCTCAGTGGTTCGACCCCTAAATACTACAATTGTCTGTTGTGCACTTGCAACTCACGGTTTGTTTTAGGGTTATTTATTACTTGCATATCCCACACACATCAACTACGTCACTCGTGTCGACCGACACACCCACCGTGTCGCTCGACACTCCCAGCTAGGTGTCGATCGACACACCCAGAGGGTGTCGCTCGACACTAGGTCCTCGGTGTCGACCGACACCAAAAGGTGTCGCTCGACACCTACCCGAAACCCAGAAACCAACAGCGACGAAACAATACTGAAAACACAGCCATAATGGGATTCAACCCCCATAAGTGATTTAACACGCAATAAACAAAGAACAGCTCAAGAACAACTCGAAAACTCAACAATAAACTCAAACCCAAGGAATCTCTAGTGATTCACGGACCTACGGTCACGTAATCACCTTAGAACGGATTGGAACGAAGGAAGGAAGACGGAAATAGCGAAGAACGACGACCAGCGCTTCGATCTAGCCCCAAAACTCCAAAATCTCTCAGGAAAACGCTTCCTTCTCTCCCTAGAACACTTTGCCTCGAAAACTGTGCCAAAAGCGACTTCTTTCGCTTAAAAACGCGACCTAGGGCTTCCTTGCCCAAAACCAGGCCAAACCGAAATCAACTCAAATCAAACTGGTCGATTTTCCAATAGCCGGTGTCGAGCGACACCTTCCCTTGTGTCGGTCGACACCACTCGACCAAACCAACAAAACCGAACAACAATCGATTTAAACCGGAAATCTATTTCACTAACCGGTGTCGATCGACACCCCAACTGGTGTCGCTCGACACCAACTGACCAGAAGTCTTTTTTACACATTTTTCTACACGATGCTTGAACCTTAGACCGACTGCACAACAATCAAACAAGAACATGCACATCCAATCCGAGATTCACACCTTATAGAGCATATGCAAACTCACCCAGTCACTTGGTGTCGTCCGACACCACTTCCCAAAACAACACTTCAGGTTTACGGATGTTACAATTCTCCCCCACTAAATTGGATTCGTCCTCGAATCCCAACACAATGCGTCTACCAAAGACCACAAAACCCGGCCCCAACTGGCCCAACATAAGAGATCCTCCACTAATCTCCGAGACTCACATCTAGTCCTATGTTATACACACGTTTCCATACATTATACTCCTCAACTCAACACCACAACTCTAAAAACAACACAAAACCGGAGACCCACCCGTCTCCTCGAGATCCTTACAAGTCTATTTTGAAGTCCTTTGAAAACAAAAAAATACGGGGTAGACTTCATTATGAAGTCTATTTTGAAGACTTATCGCTGAAGTCTAATAAGTTAGTTTTTGCAATTGATCAACCAAATATTTTTTTTTGTGAAATCTATCCCTGAAGTCTACTGAACAAAAAGGTTAGTTTTGCAATTGACTTTCGCTTGACTTTTGGGGAAGTCTACCTGTGAAGTCTATTTAATCCGTTTAGACTTCACAATGAAGTCTACTCACGAGTAGACTTCATTGTGAAGTCTATTACGCGATAGACTTCCGATTGAAGTCTGCTGGTCAACGTTTATCGAAATAGACTTTGCGGTGAAGTCTACTTCCAAAGTCAAAAAATTTAAATCTATTGCAAAACTAACCCGTCTGAAGTCTAATTATTGGCGTAGACTTCACCGATAGATTTCAGAACAGAGTTAGACTTCATTTTGAAATCTAATCGGCCTAAATAGACTTCACATGTAGACTTCCCCAAAAGTCAAGCGAAAGTCAATTGCAAAACTAACCCTTTTTATTCAGTAGACTTCATGGATAGACTTCACCAAAAACGTATTTGGTTGATATATTGCAAAACTAACCTATTAAACTTCATATATAAGCCGACAAAGTAGACTTTATTATGAAGTCTACTATTGAATGTTTTTTCTTAAAACACATTTTTGGAAAATGTATAATAAATTTTTAAGATTTTATTGAACAATTAGTTGTATTAGTCTGTTTAGTTGCTTGTGTGTGGGTTTGACATGCTTATTCGTGATATACAAAGTGAAAACGATTTTCTTGTTTGATTAGCACATTAGGTCATTGCAAGTAGACTTTGTAGAGAAGTCTACTCATGAAGTCTATTTGTGAAGTCTAACAATTTCTCCGAACTTGGTCCATTTTAGCTAGGTAAAATGAATGAAAAAGCTTGAATTTAGTTTAAAAAAAAAACAAAAAATGTGAAGTCTACACGAGAAGTCTATTCATGAAGTCTACTTATAAAGTATAATTATTTTTTCCAACTTGATCTGTTTTAGCGAGGTAAAATGGCATGAGAAAACTTGAATTTTTTTTTTTGTTAAATAATGTGAAGTCTACTCGTGAAGTCTAACAATTTCTCCGAACTTGGTCCATTTTATCTAGGTAAAATGCATGAAAAAGCTTGAATTTTGGTTTTTTTTTTTTAAAAAATGTGAAGTCTACACGAGAAGTCTATTCATGAAGTCTACTCATAAAGTCTAATTATTTTTTCCAACTTGGTCCGTTTTAGTGGAATGGGAAAGCATGACTTTGTATTTTTTAAAAAATAATGTGAAGTCTACACGAGAAGTCTACTCATGAAGTATACTCGTGAAGTCTAACAATTTCTCCGAACTTAGTCTATTTTAGCTAGGTAAAATGCATGAAAAGCTTGAAATTGGATTTTTTTTTTTTTAAAGTGTGAAATTTAAACGGGAAGTCTATTCATGAAGTCTACTCATAAAGTCTAATGATTTTTGCAATATATGCCATTTGGAGAATCACTTTCACGTGGCAGACTCACAGAGTAACCATGTAACAAATTGAGGTCTTGAATCATTAACTTCTCATGTTTTAACTTTGTTTACATAGGAAGCTTTAATCGAGAATCTATTCATAACAATAATTGAAGAAGTTTAATATACCTAGAGAAATATGAAACTAATTAACTACAAAGTAGTACAGAGGATCAACATGTAGCTCTCCTCGGTTCGAAATGCTGGAAATGGCAAGAGAGTCTTCTTCTTTTGTCCCTGGACTTGCTTCTTCTTCCGGAGATGTTGGAGATGTAATGCTTCTAAGAACAAAAACAATAATTTTAAAATGATTGAGTAAAAAAAAATGCAACTTGTTAACTAACCTTGGGCACGGATCTTAGAGGAGCTGGATCCGGCGGTGTCACCAGTCTTTGTTTCATCGGTGATGAAAACCAAAGAAATAACAAGTAACAAAGACGGTGGTGGAGAGGAGAGACGGAAACAAGATCTATCAAACACAAAACAAGGAAGCGATTAGAGACGAACAGACCATAAAGAGAGTTGAAATTGGCACAAGACTACACCACAAATACGATTTCGTTACCGGAAATCATCCTAGGCTCGGAGACCTCTTAGGCTAGTTTGCATCCTTCGTCGTCTTCTTCCCAGGCTTCCTTAATCTGTTTATCAGGTAACAAATCGAATAAACAGGTGAGAGAGAGAGCTAGCGGGTCAGATTTGATTTAGATCTGTTGTGTAGAGAAGATAAATTGAAACAACCAAGTTTTTTTATTTTTTTATTTTTTTATAATTAAACAATTTTTTTTTATTTTTTATAATTAAACAATTTTGAACGGAAGTCTTACCCCAATAAAAAAATAAAAAATCAATCAACAATAATCAGTTAAGCAATTATTCAACGAAAGCAATAAAATAAATAAATAATCTAACAACTTAAACAGTTCAAGAAACATAAAAGCCCTATCATCCTCTTCTTCGGCCTTGATTCCGCGATCACACTTTACTTTTACCTGCATAACAGGAAAAGAGATGCGTAAGTATTATCATAAATACTTAGTAAGACGATTACTCTGCCAACAGGCCAATTACACAATTTCTAGACAACTAAAGTCTTTTAAATAATTTCCACCATTATTAAATATTTCCTCATATTAAATTATCTCCAAATAATTATTAAATAATTCTCATAATTAAATAATAATATTAATTATTTATTAATCCGAAAATAAATAAGTAAACCAAAATAATTAACCATTCAAATCAATTAAATTCATTAAACCGGATTTAACCATTTCATCTCAATTATAATTAAATTAAACCGACTTGAGCCGGACAATGTCGAGCGACACCCGCTTGGTGTTGGTCGACACTCGACCACTTGGTGTCGACCGACACCAGCTTGGTGTCGCTCGACACCGGCTCGCAGGGAAGAATCCCAACTCGACGGTTTCGCACAGAAACACACAATCATCACCAAATCACACCACATATCACGAATAACCACGAAAATAAGTATGAACATCATAATAACTTAACCAATCAAACACACAACCACAAATCTAGAGAACTACGGGCCTACAGTCACGCACTAACCTTGATTTCGGATTGAGATGAAGAACAAGGAGATGAACAACAAGAATCAACAGCAAGTAACCTCAGAAAACTCCACAAATCTCCTCAAAACTCCCAAAACTCACAGCTCTTTCTCTGCCTTCTTTTTGTCTCGAAAAATGTGAAAAGAGACTGCTCCTTCTCTTTTATTCGCGACCTAGGGCTTCCCTTCTCCCCAAACCTGCCAAACCACACTTAAATCAAACCGAAAATTCGCAAACGGACCGGTGTCGACCGACACCAGGCAAAAATCACACTTCTTTGATTTACGGATGTTACATAAATGGCTTACATGTGAAGACGGCGGAGGCTAGAGACTAGACAGAAACGACAGCGGAGGCTAGAGACTGGACGGCAACGACGGCGAAGGATGGTGGAAGTCGAGAAACTGGTGAAGCAATGAAGAACGAAGATGGCAGAGGTTCAAGGAGAGAGAAAGGAGGGAGGCGCCGTTTAAGAGTGATAATTTTTTTTTTTAGCACAATTAGGTTAAATTCTTGTGAATTTTTCGGTTTTGTTAAAAAATCCGGTTAATCAAACTTTAAATGAAGTCTACATATGAAGTCTACCGAATAAATCCTGCCAATTTTTCCAAAATATTTTGTTTCCCGCTCGTTTTTTTTTTTGAGTTTCAGACTTCAT
This sequence comes from Erythrophleum ivorense, assembly GCA_026724425.1. Lineage (NCBI taxonomy): Eukaryota > Viridiplantae > Streptophyta > Magnoliopsida > Fabales > Fabaceae > Erythrophleum > Erythrophleum ivorense. The sequence goes on along the minus strand of JAIUCV010000066.1, from coordinate 5,671,137 downwards.
AACGAAGTCTAACTATGAAGTCTAACAATGAAGTCTAACTAACAAAGTTTATAGACTTCATGAGTAGACTTCACAAAGTTTATAGGTTACATACATAACTCATCTTAGTTAACTTATATGGATTCATTTTTATGCAATTTTATTTTTCATAGATGCTAAATGTTTACATCTTATTTATGTATAAATTTTTTTTAATCAAAAGAATTTGCTAAAATTTTATTATTTAAATTTAAGTTGTGATTAGGAAGTAGACTTCAACACGAAGTCTAACTATGAAGTCTACTAATGAAGTCTAACTAACCCTAATATTCCGCTTCCCGCCAAAATATTTCGTTTCCCGCCTGTTTTTTGTGTTGAGTTTCAGACTTCATAACGAAGTCTAACTATGAAGTCTACTAACGAAATCTAACTATGAAGTCTACTAATAAAGTCTAACTAACCCTTATATGAATTCATTTTTATACAATTTTATATTTCATAGATGATAAATGTTTACATCTTATTTATGTATAAATTTTTTTAATCAAAAAATTTGCTAAAATTTTATTATTTAAATTTAAGTTGTGTTTAGGAAGTAGACTTCAACACGAAGTCTAACTATGAAGTCTACTAATGAAGTCTAACTAACCCTATTATTCCGCTTCCCGCCAAAATATTTCGTTTCCCGCCTGTTTTTTTTTTTAGTTTTAGACTTCCTAACGAAGTCTACCTATGAAGTCTAACTATGAAGTCTGACTAACCCTAAACCCTGAATCGAATTTTTAAGTAAAAACTTATAGTAAACATTAATTATGTTTATATAATCACGATTAATATTATAAAATACGAATTCGTGAGCTTTAAATCGTTAAATGATGAAACAACCAACACTTTTATTTTTATTTTTTATTTAAACAAGTTAATTCTCAATGTTCAGCAATGCGGAAGTCAAATAAATAATTCAATGTTATGGGTAAATATGTGGATGCCCATTAGCCCATTGGGTCCACTTCTCCATTTGTTTCTTCTACCTTGAAACCCTATGTTATACTCCTATATATAGGAGCTATCACTCATGGAATAAGACACTTCATTCTCTCTTTCTCACAACACGTTATCAGCACGATATTTTATCTATCATCACATCTTTGATGATATTAAGATTAATATATTGATCTAAAGAAAATGCATGATCACCAGAATGTGACATGATTTAAATTATAGATGATATCATCTAAGAGCATATGACCTGAAGTCTGTAAGTGAAGATAATACCACTAATGCAAAGATGTTAAAATACATCATGTAAATATTGTTGTCTTGCAGACACAATAACATTAATATATTTGAGAAGTATTTTTTTTTGTTGTTGTCTTGTAGACACAAAAAATATTATAATATTTGAAAAGTAATTTTAAATATTATTGTCTTGTAGACAAAATATAACAAACTCAAATTGTCACCTGAAGTGATAATAAAAAAGTAATTGTTATTAATATTAATTGTTTTAATTATGTTTGTTTTTATACATATATGTAGTTTGATAATATTTATTATTTATTTATTTTTCCATCATCAATTTGAATATCTTATATTTGCATCTAAGATTACATGACCTGAAGTCTGTAAATAATTTTTAATTATCCATAAGATAATGTGTATCAATGATGTATAAAATACATATTCTAATCTTAGATAAATAATATTGTCCAGTAGACAAAAGATTACTAAAGAAAATTTAAGAAAATATTTTGATAAAATAATGAGTTACTGATGAGAATCTTGAATCTTGTCTAATTGGTTATGATTCATTCCCTGAAGTGAATGTGATATGCGAATAAATGATTAAATATGTGATCATAGAGACATATGATGGTTAATGTCAAAGTCAAGATCAAAGAGTTTTATTTCGAAAACTCAAACTCTCATAAGAAGTGAGAAAATAAAGATAGTAGCAAATAAAATATATATATATATCTGGAAGAATATACAATCATTGATGCATTATATCTCTAAAGTCCTAGAAGTGAAAGAATTAAAGATATAATACAAATATCAAAAGTTTAAAGAATCAAAGATATAAGGCATAATTCAAGATGGATATGTTATTGATTTTATACTATGATTCAATTCGAGATAGATGAATCAGAAGTATCATCATCTCGAGGGGGAGAATGGATGAATCCCACAATCAATATATAATAAGTGAAACATCTAGAAGATTATGTTCACACTCAAGATAAACTTGATCATTGATCAAGAAAAATCTAACAATCCCTATATCATAGTCCAGAAGATTATATTCAAAGATAAATGATCTTGATGAATCATATATAAAGTAACTCCAGGGGATTTCAAAGTTAATCAAGTTAAGACAATATATGAAGAAAAGTTAAATAGATGTTATATAGTAAACCAGAAGTTTACCGAATATAACATACTTTGGCATGAACTGGTTAGACCATTCCGGTTCAAGAATTATGCGAAGTAAAATACAACATGTAGACATTTATTGAAGAACTAGAAGATTCTTCTTAATGATTTCTAATATGATATTTTATCATAAGAGATTATGATAATGCAACAATTATCACTAGCCAAAATAGATTTGGAATCTATTCATTATTCTAGAAAGTATACAAGAAATATTTGTGGTTTAATAACACATTTGCAACAAGATAATTGTATTTACCAATGTTATAGATCTGCAACATGAAGTTTGTGAGATTACTTGGTAATGCTAGTGAATTCACACTTAAGTCTTTGATGAGAAAAACATGTTTATAAACATTAACGCTGAACATCCAATAGCAAATGTTCATACACAAAATGCAAAAGCATTAATTCGCATAAAGCCAATGAGTAACTAAAAGTTCGCCCCATCAAAATTGGTTTTCGGTCAGAAACCTAATAAATTCCATCTTTAAGTATTTGGATGTACAATATACATCAATATTGCTCCACCACAGCAATATAAGATGGATCCTCGAAAGAGGTGGTAGATATATGTTGGATATGAATCTCCTTTGATAATATCTATAGCTATCCATGAAGAATTTAAATATGGCTTGATATGCATATTGTCATCTTAGTAAGCCAATCTTTCCAACATGAGGGGGAGAAAATAAACAGTTGGAAAAAGATTAAAGTTGGAATGAATTATCATTGATCCTCGGACTATAGAATGTGAAATAGAAGTCCTAAAGATAATTCATTCACAAAACTTACTGTATCAATTGCCAGATACATATTACTGATCCAAATATAGTGATTGAGTCACTTACAAGCTGTAAATGCTCTTATAAGAATTGATGTCCCAGAAGGATAATATCAAGCTGCTAGTAAGTCTAAAGAACGCATGAAGAGTGATAGACCGGTTGGTTCCGAATATTAAAATCCTCAGAAAAGTAAAAAGAGCATAAATTGATAATGGTCAAACCGAGGAAACAAAAAAAAATTATATGATCTCCAGAAGAGACATAAACATGACAAAGAAAGAAATTCAGGTACCTGAGACAAAGAAGAGATCTCGAGAGTTAATTATGTCATGTATGGAATAAAATGGAACCAGAAAAGCAAATCGACGTCGTAAATAATATATTTGCATGCAATATAGCAGTTGATATTATGAATGAGAAAGAGGATCATGAAACAAAGTCTGTTGCATTGTGTACACAAAGTAATGATTTGGCCAAATCGAAAAGAAGCAATAGACACAGAACTAAAATCTCTTAAAAAGAGAAAAGTATTTGGACCAGCAGTCCTTACACCTAAAAAGTGTAAAATGAGTGGGTTATAAATAGGCCTTTGTGCCTAAGAAAAATGATCTGAAGAGATATAATCTCATGTGGTGGATGCAACTTTCAAGTTACTTAAGTTTGACAATAAAAGCAGAACTTGACATATATGACCCACTAAACAATGACATTTATATAAAAGTCCCTGAAGGATATAATTATTGAAGAATTAATGATTTAATCGTTATGTTCCTGGAGAATACTAGCTATTCAATCAAATGAATAGAAATATGTTTCATGGGTATAATCACGAAAGTGAATATATAAGGCTAACTAATACCCATGTATATTTATCAAAGTATTATGGATCAAAAGAGATCTTTAATATGAATATCAAACTCTTGAAGAGTTATCAAAAATAGTATGATGCAAAGAATATGAGATAAAAGATTTTGGAAGACAAAGTTGTCTTCGGTTATCTCAAATAGACAATTTAGCAAAAGATATGTTATCTTAAAGATCATTGCAGTATATACATAAAGAATGCTCATATATATTTGGTCCCGAGGTATCATACTTAAAATGTTAATTGAGCAATGTATTGATCTTTTCACATAAAGTTTGGACCCGAAGTTCAAAAGATCAAGAAATGATTGTTTTGCGAAAAGTTGTTATGGACAAGAAGTCCGATAAGAGATTATAAGATAATCACATGACTTTATTCATTAATATTATACTTATAATGATTACCAACATATGGTATATATGATTGGAATGCATCTCCTGAAGAAGATGCTTCCAAGGAGGAGATATATGACGATATGTGTGGTTGTACTCTTTTTCCTTATCATGGTTTTTATCCCATTATGTTTTTCCACGAAAGGTTTTAATGAGGCAACAAAGAACACACAAATGAGAAACACGGAGGTTTATCTCCTTTCCAAAGTCCTTGTCATTTACTTATGAGATCAAGTGGAGTGAAGAGAATGATAAAGTAGATTCATTACCAAACCCAAGAAGAATGGCGATGTCAATGTTCTAAAGATTGTTCAAGTGAAGATTTTAAAGGAGTTTTCATCTACTACTTTCAAGGAGTTAGTTTATCTTATTGGATCATATCATATCAAAGATCTAGACGGATGTTCTCATGAGAGGAGTAATTACTCGCTGCACTCTTTTTCTTTAACAAATGTTTTTCCCATTGGGTTTTCCTTGTAAAAGTTTTAACGAGGCAGCATCTTACGCATTTAGAAGATATTTTAGAAAATGGACATCCAAGGGGGAGTGTTATGGGTAAATATGTGGATGCCCATTAGCCCATTGGGTCCACTTCTCCATTTGTCTCTTCTACCTTGAAATCCTATGTTATACTCCTACATATAGGAGCTATCACTCATGGAATAAGACACTTCATTCTCTCTTTCTCACAACATTCAATAAACAATAACCAATTAATTCCAATAATCCAATAATCAATTCCAGAAACATAAATAAACTCTAGCAATCTAAACACCAGGTTCGCTACCAACTTAAACAATGAAACAATATACCAATAACCAATAAAAACCAATAACCCTATCATCACCCTCTCCGGCCTCGATCCCGCGGTCACACATTCCTGTTACCTGCATCACATTATGAAAGAGATGCGTGAGTATTATCATAAATACTCAGTGAGACGGTCATCCCGTCTACAGGCCAATTACGCCAACCACTAGACAATACAACAATAACAACAATAACCATAAACAATAACCATCAACAGTAAACAACAGCAAAAATACTCGACAAACTTGAAACAGCACAGTAGTGTCGACCGACACCTCCCCATGGTGTCGCTTGACGCCCAGCTAGGTGTCGATCGACACCACAAGTGGTGTCGCTCGACACTGCCCCGACCTCAACAGACCAAACGCGACGAAACAGCACAAAAACACATACTCAAGGGGATTCAACACCCTAAAACGATTATAAACTCAAATAACTCAAGAACAACTCAAGAACAACTCAAAATACCAACAACACAATAAATCTCCAGTGATTCACGGACCTACGGTCACACACTCACCTCGACAACGGATTGAACAAAGGGGAAATATGAACAGCAACCACCAAGCCTCAGATTGATCCTCCAAACTCCAAAAACTCCTCAAAATCGCCTCCCAAGTCTCTGTCTCGAAAAGTGTGCCAAAAAGCGACTTCCTTCGCTTAAAAACGCGACCTAGGGTTTCCTTGCCCAAAACCAGCCCAAACCGAAATCAACTCAAATCAAATCGGTCGAATTTCCAATAGCCGGTGTCGAGCGACACTGAAACAACCAAGCCTTTTTTTTTTTAATTTATCAAGTGCGGAAATTCTCAATAAAATAAACTTCAGTAAATATTCATTTCAACAACCAAATTCAATTTCAGAAATAATATTAAAACACTAACAACCTAACACCAGGTTTGCAAAACAATAACTCAAAACACCAAACAATCCTATCATCCTCTCTTCGGCCTGATTCCCCGATCGCACTTTCTTTCTACCTGCATCGCATTAGGGAAAAAGAGATGCATAAGTATTTAATAAATACTTAGTGAGGCAATCTGTAACATCCGCGAACCAGAAAGTTGTGTTTTAGTTGGTATCGGACGACATTAGGGGTTCGGTAGTCGATTATATACGCTCTTTGAGGTGCGAATCGAGGATTGATTGTACATGTTCTTGTTTGATTGTTGTACAGTTGGTCTAAGGTTCATTTATCTCGGAGAAAATGTGTGAAAAGCTTCTGGATGCTTAGTGTCGATCGACACCAGAGGGGTGTGTCGATCGACACCGGTTTGAGAAATCAATTCCGGTTTAAGTCGATTGCAAGTTCGATTGTGGTTTGAGTTGGTTTGGTCGAGGGGTGTCGACCGACACCAAGGAAGGGTGTCGATCGACACCGGTTATTGAGAAATCGACCGGTTTGATTTAAGTCGGCTGGTTTTGGGCCGGTTTGGGCGAGGGAAGCCCTAGACTCGCGATTAAAAGCTTGTGACCGCGAGAAAAGGCACTTTTTCGAGAAAGAGAGGTTCCAGAGGTGTTTTGAGTGAAGGAGGTGATTTCCAGAGAGTTTTGTGGAGTTTCTGAGCTAGATCAGTTGCTGTTCATCCCTATTCTTCTCCTTTCCTTCCTTCTAATCCCTTTTCAAGGTGAGTGCGTGACTGTAGGTCCGTTAAATCATTAGAGTTTGATTGAATTCGAGTTATTGATGAGTTTTTCGAGTTGTTCATGAGTTGTGGTCGAGTTTCGTTGTTGTGTGATCAATGTGGGGGTTGAATCCCACGAAATTATGTGTTTATGCGATTTTCGTAGCTTTTGGTGTCTGGGCGTCGAGCTGGTGTCGAGTGTCGATCGACACTCAGGAGGCTGGCGTCGATCGACACCATAGAGGTGTCGGTCGACACCGACCTGGGTGTCAGGAAACATGGGTGTTTCCTGAGAGGGAGTTCATGTTGTTAATAATTATTGTTGAGCATGGTTATTGTTGTTGATTATGGTGATGTATTGTCTAGTGTTTGACGTAATTGGCCTGTAGGCAGGATGATCCACTCACTAAGTATTTATGATAATACTTACGCATCTCTATTCCAATGTGATGCAGGTAACAGCAATGTTCTTCCGCGGAAAGAGACCGAGAGAAGATGATGATGAGATTAGAAATTTGATCTTGGCTATTCTGTTGTGGTTGACAAGGAACTCATGATTAGGGTGTTAGACTTTATTTTAATAATGTAGCAAACCTAGTGTTTAGGTTGCTTATTCTCTATTGGTTTTATTGGTTATTGGTTTATTTGTTGAACGATTATTTATGATTTAATATTATTGATTTCTTTCTAAGAACTTCCGCATTGATAATAATTATTTATAAAAAAAAAAAAAAAGTTTGGTTGTTTCATTTTGGTATCAGAGCAAATACGGTTTTAGGACTGTTAGAATTGGATGAATTGGACTGTGTGATTAAGTGATTATGTGAGTTAGTCAGTTAGTGGTCTAGTCTCATCCTCTCGGTCTTCCAGTTTTCCGCGGGTAAGTGAGTTGGATATTTGGTGTGTTGTGTTTTGTGTTTGTGTGTTGACTTTGCTCTTTTTCTGTACTTGGTGGTAGTGCAGAGAGATGGACGCAGGTCGTGGTCGTGGCCGTGGTCGTGGTCGCGGTGCAGCCCGTGGGGGCAGAGGAGCTGGTCGCCGTGGGCGAGCAGAGGAGCTGGTCGCCGTGGGCGAGCAGTGGGTCGTGGAGGTCGGGGTGCTGGTCGTGGAGTGCCAGAAGCTGAGGTTTCCGTAGAGTGTGCAGTGCCTAGTGTGGCGGCAGCGTCGGTGACACAGTCTGTTTCGTTGGCCGGTGGGGCTAACTCAGGTGCCAGTGGTGGCGCAGGAGCTGGAGCGGTTCCCGGTGGGGGCGCTGCTTTAGCTCAGGGAGAGTTGATTGTGGGGCTACTGACGCAGTTGTTGGCACGTCTTCCTCAGGCAGTTCCACAGCAGGCTCCGGTTGCACCTCCAGCGGCCGGGGCACAGGTTGGTGCCGGGGCACATGTTGGTGCCGGTTCTGTTGAGCAGCAGGAGGCTGCGGTGCAGCAGGGTGTTGCAGTTGGGTTTTCTCCTTATCGTGAGATGATGAGGGAGATGCAGAGGATTGGTACGCCTACGTTTGAGGGCGGTGTTACTCCAGAGCAGGCTGACGAGTGGCGCCAGAGGTTGGAGCGGAACTTCGATTCTGTTCGTTGTCCAGAGCAGTTTCAGGTCGAGTTGGCAGTGCACTACCTTGGAGGTGATGCACATTTGTGGTTGAGGTCTGTTAGGACCAGGAGAGAGGTTTGGACTTGGGTTGACTTCGTCGAGGAGTTCAACCACAAGTTTTTCCCTCAGGAGGCTCGTGACAGGCTGCAGTTGAGGTTTTTAGACTTGACGCAGGGTGAGAGGTCTGTACGGGAGTATGATGCAGAGTTTTGCAGGTTGTTGGTTCATTCTGGTGGTGAGCTGATCAGTGAGCGGGCATTGACGTCGCGGTTTCTTCAGGGACTTCGGAGGAATATCAGGACGCAGTGCAGAGGTGGTATGTACCACACTAGAGCGGGTTTAGTGGAGTTGGTAGCTTCCATTGAGGAGGACTTGCGTGAGCCGGTGAGTACGGCAGTTGTTCCAGTTGCAGTTGCTCCTGCTACCCATCCTCGGGGCCAGCAGCAGCATCAGCAGCGCAGAGGTTACAGTTCTGGTTACGGCAGGGGTAGCAGGCCTGCGCAGGGCCAGAAGAGGAGAGCAGAGGAGATATCTGCTAGTAGCCCGAGTACGGGTGGTTGTTTTGGGTGTGGGAGTCTGGATCACAGAGTTGCGACTTGCCCCAAGAGGGCGGGATCCAGAGAGACTACAGTGTGCTTCTACTGCAGGGAGCCGGGGCATATCAAGACAGTGTGTCCCAAGTTGCAGCAGAGAGCAGTGGCAGCAGCGATTCAGCCGTTGGCTATTCAGTCAGCAGCGCAGGTTGCGGCGTTGCAGTCGGGTGGAGCGCCGAGGGTTTATACTTCGGCGGAGGTGGGCCAGACCAGTCAATCAGGCCAGATCACAGGTAAAATCTTGACTCAGACTTTTAAATTCTTAAAGGTAGAATTGTTGTGTGTCTGTTTCTGTTATTTTACTGTGATAGAGTTAGAGGTTCTCAACACTTGTGGAATTGTGTAGGGACCTAGTAATCATGGATCTCTGCGAGTCTCCCATTACCTAGCGCCTTCGTACCTTGATCTTTTACCGTTTTTTACATCGCATTCAATTAGTTCAGTTAGCTATCTTACCAATCACAACCAAAACCCTTATCTTGTCCTAGCTAAATTGGAATTACATAACTTGTAGCCCATCTCTCTGCTCCTTGTGTTCGATAAACCCGTTACTACTCTCGATCTGTGCACTTGCAGAAAAGGGATAAAAATTGGGAAAAGCTTATCCCGCATCAAGCTTTTTGGCGCCGTTGTCGGGGAGCATTACAGCTGCCTACAAGTTCTCAAGACTGATCTAGCCTAGGATTTTTAATTTCAGTACTTGCAAATTTAATTTTCAGTTTTTCTTTCTTTACATTTTAAAACTTTCCCTTTGTGTATTTCAGGTAAAAATCTGAGCAGAAGACCTTGAGATGAGTGACTCGGAAAGTCATTCAGAAGATGAAAACGCTGCCGCAGCAGCCATGATGTTTAGACAACCGCAGGATCCACCGCTGAATACACTCGGTGATAGCATACCCGTGCGCCTGGACAAAGAAACTATGGGGGATTTTGACTCTGCCCCTACATTGCTTTTAAGCCGAAATCCTATTCATCCGCTGCTCCCGGAAGGAAGGGATTATGAGATCTCACCGGAAGTAATTGCTTTGGTAAAGCAAAACCAGTTCCAAGGATTAACTGAGGAGAATCCTTTAGAGCACATTGACGCATTTGAAGAAATATGTGGGACCATTAGTGCGGATGGATCTCCCAAAGATTATTTGAAATGCAAGCTTTTCTCCTTCACACTCAAAGGGAAAGCCATAAGATGGGTAAATTCCCTTCCAGCTCAGTCCATCACGACTTGGAAGGAATACAAAGGAGCATTCCTAGGACACTTTTTCACTAAGCAAAGGGCGAATTTGTTAAAGGAAAAGATTTATAGTTTTCAACAAGGGCCAGTGGAGCCATTTCATGAAGCATTGGAGCGCTTCAAGGATTACACAAGAGAATGTCCGAACCATTGTTTTTCAGAAGGAAACCTATGAAAAATCTTCTATAGAGGGATAGATAGGAAATGTCGATTCTCACTCGACACTGCAAGTAAAGGAAACTTCATGACCAAGACAGTGATGGAAGCAAAGACTTTGATTGAGAATTTGGCATCCAGTGACAGTGACAACTTCATAGGGCATGAGAAGGCTGTTAAAGCAATAAATTCGAGCCCAAGCCGAGAAGAGTATAATGATATGAGAGAAATCATGGTAACAATATTGAGGAATCAGGAAAATGCAGTGAGTAATAGAGAGGGCTGTATGAATTACGACATAGATGGACGAAGATGTTTAGGAGATTTTGCACCTGAATTCCAAGAAGAAGTTAATTTTATTGGCATAAGAGATCAACACTTCAGGCGGGAGCACAGAGATTCACGAGTGTGGAATGATGAGACTTTAGAATCCGAATATCAACAGAAAGTTCAGAATGGAGAAAGATACCAGGAGTATGAGTATAGGCCGCAGAATGTTAGGCAAGGTGCATATGGAAGAAGCTCCATGGAATCACGAGACAACCTTGACCCAATGATAAGTGAGCTCTTGGACTCACATCGGAAGCACCTGAACGAAGTTGAAGAGAAGCTGGATTTTATATGTAGGGACATGAATGAAAAATTCGACCTCATCGCTGCCGCCACAAAAAGTTTAGACTTCAAAATTGCTGAAATAGTCGGGACTGTTAAGAGGGAGATGGGAGTCCTTCCTGGAAAAGTAGAGATAAATCCCAGGGGTGAAAATGTTGCTGCCATAACCCTAAGGAATGGGAAGGAATATAAACCACCAGCCTACCCTGAGGAAGAATTAACCCCAGCCAGAAAAGATAAACCTTTAGAGTATGTTATAATTGGAGATGGAGAGGAGCCACCTAAAGAAGTACGAGTGCGCACAGAACCAGGAATTCAAGAACAAGATATTGACCAACCAGTCATACCAAAGGTTTATGAACCAAAGCTTCCATACCGCAGTGTTCTTAACCAGCCAAAGAAAGAGAAGGAGCAAGCCAAACTTAAGGATCTAGTTAGCCAGCTGACAGTCAGGTTACCATTTGTAGATGCTTGCCATATCATACCGTCTCTAAAGAAGTATATGAAGGGTATACTTACAAGCAATGTAAGTCTAGAAGAAGGAGCCATGATGATCACCAAAGAGTGCAGTGCAATCCTCCAGAACAGAAAGCCGGAAAAATTAGATGATCCGGGAAGTTTTGTTCTAGCTTGTGAGATTGGAGGAACACTTTTCGACCGGGCCCTCTGTGATTTGGGATCAAGCGTCAATTTGATGCCCTACTCAGTAGCAAGACTACTAGGAATCACAAACTTTAAACGTACAAAAATCTCTCTTGTTTTTGCAGATCGATCCGTTCGACGCTCTATAGGGGTTGTTTTGGACGTAACCATTGTTGTACGAGGATGCAACATCCCAGCCGATTTCGTGGTCCTGGAATTGGAGCATGAACCCAAAGATCCTATAATACTAGGACGTCCCTTTTTAGCCACTGCCGGAGCAATGATAGATGTGAAGAATGGGAAGATTGACCTTCACCTGGGAGATATTGTTATGAACTTCGAAGTCAACAGAACGATCGATAGACCTACAATGGATGGTCAGACTTTTTGGATTGGAGAGGCAAAAGAAGAAATATTGGAGGATATGTTGCTTCATGATCCTCTTGAATTAGCCTTAACCCGAGCTGAAGAAGAGTTGGGTTATGCAGAAAGAGAAGCACAAGGCTTAGTCAAATTCATGGATTCGGTCGAAGCATACAAAGAACTAGTGGCATACATGGATTTGAAGGGAAGTAAAGAAGAGGAAGCCAAAGCAGAGAAACAAAAATCAGCTCCCCAGCCAGAACCAGACCCATGGTGCCCCTTGAGAGCACCAAAAACAGACCTAAAACCGCTCCCTGTTGGGCTGAGGTATGAATATCTAGGTCCAAATGAAACTTATCCTGTGATAATAAATTCCGGACTAACAAATGAGGACCGCTTTACTCGTTCACGAACTGAGAAAGCACAGAAAGGCCCTCGGTTATTCTTTGGATGATATAACAGGAATCTCACCAAACCTCTGCATGCATAGAGTCATCTTCGAAGACGGATCCAGCTCATCAATTGAACATCAGAGACGGCTTAACCCGAACCTCAAGGAAGTAGTCAAGAAGGAAATAATGAAACTTTTGAATGCAGGGATAATTTACCCAATCTCGGATAGCAAATGGGTTAGTCCAGTACACGTGGTACCAAAGAAGGGAGGGATCACAGTTGTTAAGAATGAGCAAGACGAGCTAATCCCTACCAGGACGATAACAGGACACCGGATGTGTGTCGATTACAGGAAGCTTATCCTTTACCTTTACCATTCATAGATCAAATGCTTGAGCGCCTTGCTAATCATCAATATTATTGTTTTCTTGATGGATATTCAGGATTTTTCCAGATACCAATACATCCGGATGATCAAGAGAAGACAACCTTCACATGTCCGTATGGCAATTTTGCCTATAGAAGAATGCCTTTCGGTCTATGCAACGCACCAGCCACTTTCCAAAGATGCATGATGTCCATATTCACCGACTTTATAGAGGAAATAATGGAAGTATTCATGGATGACTTCTCAGTATATGGTTCATCCTTTAAGGCATGCCTAGCAAATCTTGGAAAAGTTTTACAGCGATGTGAAGATAAACACTTAGTTCTAAATTGGGAGAAATGTCACTTCATGGTCAGAGATGGGATTGTCCTCGGGCATCGAATCTCAGAAAAAGGAATCGAAGTAGACAAAGCCAAGATTGAAGTCATGACAAACCTACAACCTCCAAAGAGTGTAAAGGATATAAGGAGTTTCCTCGGCCACGCCGGATTCTACAGGAGGTTCATTAAGGATTTCTCAAAGATAGCAAGACCATTGACACGACTGTTATGCAAAGACATCACATTTGAATTCACGGAAGAATGTCATGCCGCTTTCACCAAGATCGAGGCCTTAGTTAGCGCACCAGTTGTCCAGCCACCAGATTGGGAACAACCCTTTGAGATCATGTGTGACGCCAGCGACTATGCAGTAGGAGCAGTGCTTGGACAACGAAAGGATAAGAAGTTACATGTCACCTACTATGCTAGCCGAACTCTAGATGAAGCACAATGCAAATATGCAACCACAGAGAAAGAACTCCTCGCCATAGTCTTTGCATTCGAGAAATTCCGTTCATACTTGGTGGGCTCCAAGGTAATAGTTCATTCTGACCATGCCGCACTGCGATATTTATTGTCTAAAAAGGATGCAAAGCCAAGGCTTTTAAGATGGATATTACTCCTCCAAGAGTTTGACCTCGAGATAAAGCATAGAAAAGGTGCAGATAATGGAGTGGCGGATCACCTTTCACGCATGAGAGTTAATGAAACCATGCCATTGGATGACAGGCTGCCTGAAGAAACTGTTTACGCGGCCCAAGCTACAACCATTACTCATCCGTCAAGCCATCCCAAACCAAAGCCAAGAATTTCATCAGCGAACACTCCATGGTTTCGCCACATTGCAAACTTTTTTGCAGCAGACCATCCACCCCCACAATTCTTTGGCTACAGAAGGAAGAAATTTCTCCGTGACATTAGACGGTATTTTTGGGATGAACCTTATCTTTATAAAAAATGCTCTGACGGTATGTTTCGTAGGTGTATTCCAGAGGAAGAGATAGAGGGAATATTATTCGGCTGCCACAGCTCCAGCTATGCCGGTCATTTCGCCACTTACAAAACAGTTTCTAAAGTACTTCAATCAGGATTCTGGTGGCCGACCATGTTTAAAGATGCCCACGCCTTCATATCCCGATGTGATGCCTGCCAAAGAATGGGAAACATAAGCAAAAGAAATGAGATGCCACAAAATTTCATTTTAGAAGTAGAAGTTTTCAACGTGTGGGGAATAGATTTCATGGGACCTTTCCCGACATCTTTTGGTGACCAATACATTCTCGTTGCAGTGGACTATGTTTCGAAATGGGTGGAAGCAATAGCAAGCCCGACCAATGATGCTCAAGTTGTTATCAAGATGTTCAAATCTATCATCTTCCCGAGATTTGGAGTACCAAGGATTGTCATTAGTGATGGAGGATCTCACTTTATCAACAGGATTTTCGCCAACCTTTTAAGAAGCATGGAGTGACACACAAAGTTGCTTCCCCATATCATCCTCAGACTAGTGGCCAAGTGGAAATCTCAAACAGAGAACTTAAAAGCATCCTACAAAAGACTACAGGAAAGACTAGAAAGGATTGAAGTGCCAAGTTAGATGACGCTCTATGGGCGTACCGCACTGCTTTCAAAACCCCACTAGGCACAACCCCTTTCCACTTAGTCTATGGAAAAGCCTGTCACCTCCCTGTTGAGTTAGAATATAAGGCGGCATGGGCAGTAAAGGAGCTTAACTTCAACCTTAAAACAGCAGGAGAAAGAAGACTCATTCAACTCAATGAGCTTGATGAGATCCGCCACCTTGCATATGAGAATGCGAAGATATACAAAGAACGGACCAAAGCTTTCCATGACAGGAAGATCATACCAAAGAAATTTGCACCAAATGATCAAGTCCTCCTTTTCAACTCCCGTCTTAAACTTTTTCCAGGGAAGCTTTGTTCTAGATGGTCAGGACCATTCACAATCAAAGAAGTTCGGCCATACGGAGCAGTTGTGCTATTAACTCCATCCGGAGGTGAATTCACAGTCAATGGGCAAAGACTTAAACCGTATCTAGCCAATACAGAGACATCACAAGAAGTCCGAATCGATTTGGACGATCCTTCACAAGTCTGAATCACAAACGGTCAAGCTAAAGACCTTAAACAAGCGCTTTATGGGAGGCAACCCATAAGTTTTACTCTCCTCTTTTACTTTTTGTTTTAATTTAATGATTTTTGTTTTGCTTTTGAAGTTTTGGATACAGCGATTTGAGAATCTAATATGAAAATTGAGAAGAAACCTTGGAAAATGAAGAAAGAAGCAATTGTCCCCTCTAACATTAACAATGAATGTGGCAAGGAACAACCACGTTCATATATCCGTTTGCTCCAGCACAACAGCATATCCCACCTATGCCTTACCTTCGGCGGACTTCAAGAGCCTTTACCATGGACGCATGGTACTTGATCATATACGCCGGGATACAAGCCATTGCTTTGGAGTTCATTATAACGCACCATGGGATATATTTTACCAAACTTATCAACAGCCATAGACAGCAACATACCACCAATAGGTTATCTCTTCATGGACTTAATGTCTGATCAGGTTACATCTTTCCTCTCATTCACAAACGCCTTACTCTTTTTTTTTCTTTTACCTCCCTTAATCGGATTTGCTTTCACCGGGACGGTGCAAGTTAAGTCTGGGGGGATTGTCGGTACTAACGCGTTTGTTCATGTCTTGTCTTCATCTTATATCTATTTCTCCTATTAACCTTTTTCAAAACCTCTGTTTTATTGAGTCAAAACCTTAGTTGGAAATTATGATTTATCTCTATGATTCTCCGGTGTTGTGCTAACAATCTATGACCCTAGAGCGGACATCAGTTGCAGACATAAGCCTAACAGAACCTCTAACGGTGGATCGACCTACTGACTTGGCAACATTTCTAAGGTACCCGGACAATCTAACGTTAACTCCACCCTAATCTATCTAGTTTTTCTTGTCAAGGGACTTGGCATACATATGAGTCGTTCCTCACTTGATCTCAAAAGGGTGTGTCCAATACAAAGTGCAGTTCTCCTCTCTCTCAGAAAAATGAAAATCAAAAGCTTTTGAGCACAAGGAAAACGTGTAAGCAAGAGGAATGCATACGTCTGCACCTTCTTGTCTTATGGAGACCTACCAAAAACAAGGAAAAAGCTAAAGCCTATCCTATTATTCCCCAAAAGAAAAAGAAAGGGAAGAAGGATCGATAGAAAAAATAAAATAATACCCTAGAAAAGTAGGGAAAGATCGATCCTTCAAAAGAAAAGAGAGAGGAAAAGAACTCAAAAGCTTAAAAAAGAGGACTATCCTGGAGAGACTCGAGTGGGTAAGAACAAGTGCTTAATGATCGATATTCCCTTGATAAAGACCGCACGTTTTAAATTTATGCAAGGAGTTAACAATGGAAAGTCTGGAATGCTGGATGAGACTAGTTGAGTTTGGTATGGTTCGCTAAGCTTGCCGAGCATTATGTGAAGCTAGTCTAACATTGGTTATGTTTTTAGTGGAATACAGGAGAGGAAGCCGCCACAGGTTTCTCAAAAGGATAAGGAGTTTCTACGTTTTCAAACCTCTTTCTCTGATTTGGATTCTATTTGCTTGAGGACAAGCAAAGATCTAAGTCTAGGGGAGTTGATATACCTCTATTTTGTACCCTTTTTATATGGTTTTACTACGTTTTTTATAAGGTTTTTAAAGGCTTTTCGATCTAAAAAGGTAGTTTTTGTGGATTTATAGTACTAAGAGTCTAAACAGGTCGAAAGATGCATTTTGGAGCAAAACCGCATGATTTAGACTTTACGCCGCTCCACGACACAGCATCAACTTTTAAAGAGCCCCAAAAACATTCTACTCAATGGATCTCACCAAAACCAGTTCGCCGCGATGTCTACATGAGTTAGCTTTCTACCGCAACTGGAATCATGCGATTTGGACGTGTAGAATGGAAGATATTATCATTTTAGTGAAGAGTGTCAAATCAGCCAAAAACCGGACGTCTCCACCAGCCGCTCGACCGAGCCGGTCGGACAGGGCCACCAAGGCCCCCGTCCGACCCGACCATCCTTAACTACACATTGACGTCGGTCGACCGAGCCGGTCGGACAGGGCCTCCAAGGCTCCCGTCCGACCCGACCTTCCTTCACGATCCGGTCGACCGAGCCGGTCGGACAGGGCCTCCAAGGCTCCCGTCCGACCCGACCTCTTTTCGCCATCCCGTGCGCGCCCGACCATCATCCCGTGCGACCGTTCGACCGCCAGCTCGACCCGAGCACCAGCCCGACCGACCGGTCGACCGCCCCGCTCGACCACGACACGCCCCGCTCGACCCGGCTCGTTTCCGAAGCCCGTTTTGTACGTTTTCACGATTTACTCGGCCCATTTACCTAATCCCGACCCCTGGAAGACCTAACACTATAAATACACCTTTTTAGCCTCTTTAGAAAGGAAAGAACCCATTGTATTTCAGTTTTATAGATCTACTTTTGTTCTTAGAGATTTCAAGGAGAGGATCTCTCCTCCTTACCACAATTTGGAGAAGTTTTCTGAACCTTGTTCTATATTTATGCTTTCTTCATCATCTTTCTGTGTTGTTACTTTGATTATGTCTGAGTAATTCACTTTTTAGGTCGTGGGTTAATCAAAGAGTCCATGCATTGTTAGGGTTTTAAATCAAATTAGGGGTTCATCATTATAGGTCTTCACCTTTGCTTAATCTTATTGCTGCATGCTTTTCTGATCAACTAGCATCAGATCTTAGGTAGACTTGAGCCACGGAAGTGCTGTATCATTCGCCTGAACTAGTATTTGGTGGGCAACACTTCACAGACTGCGGAAGTTGATCTATGCGGGGTTGTGAACAATTGAGACTTGAACAAATTAATGCTTGTTTAACAATCTAAGGACATTCCGAAATATTAGCGATTAGGTTAGTTAACAAAGAGGTCGGAGCCACGAAAGTGGAATGATTTTACATCTGTGTCTTGAGTTCTAGACGGCACCCAATTAAACCCCCTAATAAGTTGATTCAACCTAGTAATCATGGATCTCTGCGAGTCTCCCATTACCTAGCGCCTTCGTACCTTGATCTTTTACCGTTTTTTACATCGCATTCAATTAGTTTAGTTATCTTACCAATCACAACCAAAACCCTTATCTTGTCCTAGCTAAATTGGAATTACATAACTTGTAGCGCATCTCTCTGCTCCTTGTGTTCGATAAACCCGCCTCTTGATGTGTGGTCAGGTTTTACCGACTTTTTAAAATCCTGCAAGTGCACAGATCGTAGAAGTACGGGTTATCGAACACAAGGACTGGCTAAAATGAATACACTTTAAATATATGGAGTTCGGATCAAGCTAGAATAAGATAAAGGATGATTGGTTGGTTGTCTAATAACTAAATACTAAAGCTAAGAAATCGAAGTTGTAAAGCAATGAGGGAAAAGCGTTAGGTCTCTAGGGCCTAATTCGCAGAGAGGCAAGCAATGATCAGTTCGATGATAGATATAAATCAATTTAGGGATGATGGGATGATAGATCCGTCTAGAACACAAAACACGAAAATAAGTCTTTCCACTTCCGTGGCTCCGACTCCTATGATAACTTATCTAATCGCTAAACTTTTGGTATGTCCTTAGATAGTTAATGAAGCATTAAATCGATCAAGTTCGGATACAGTTCACTAGGCTTAGTAAATCAACTTCCGCAGTCTAAGAAACCTAGCTTGTCAAAGAATAGGTCCGGCGAATGATACAGCACTTCCGTGGCTCAAATCAACCTAGGATCGGATTGCTAGATGCGCGGTAAAGCCATCAGCATTAATTAGTGAACAAAAAGAGACAAAGACTCTAATGATATCCCTAACAGTTCATCGAAATCATAGATCAAGCAAACAACTCATTGAATTAGTAACCCTAGCAACCTAACAAGTGAATTACTCAGACATAATCAAAGTAACAACACAGAGAGATGAAGAAAGCATGATAATAGATAAAGGTTCAGAAATCTTCTCCAAATTGTAGTGAGGAGGAGAGATCCTCTCCTTGAAATCTCTAGAACAAAAGTAGATCTATAAAACTGAAAATACAATACGGCTCTATTGTTCTCTTCTTTCTAAAGAGGCTAAAAAGGTGTATTTATAGTGCTAGGTCTTCCAGGGGTCGAGATTAGGTAAACTGGCCGAGTAAATCGTGAAAACGTGCAAAACGGGCCTTAGTCGGCTAAGGCGGGTCGAGCGGGACGGTCGGCGGTCGAGCGGGGCGATCGACCGGTCGGTCGGGATGGTGACAGGGTCGAGCGGGGCGGTCGACCGGTCGGTCGGGATGATGGTCGGGTCGAGCTGGCGCGCACGGGATGGTGAAAAGAGGTCGGGTCGGACGGGAGCCTTGGAGTCCCTGTCCGACCGGCTCGGTCGACCGGATGGTCGTCATCTTGAAGGAAGGTCGGGTCGGACGGGAGCCTTGGAGGCCCTGTCCGACCGGCTCGGTCGACCGATGCCATTGTGCAGTTAAGGACGGTCGGGTCGGACGGGAGCCTTGGAGGCCCTGTCCGACCGGCTCGGTCGAGCGGCTGGTGTAGACGTCCGGTTTTCGGCTGATTTGACACTCTTCACTAAAATGATAATATCTTCCATTCTACACGTCCAAATTGCATGATTCCAATTGCGTTGGAAAGCTAACTCATGTAGGCATCGCGGCGAACTGGTTTTGGTGAGATCCATTGAGTAGAATGTTTTTGGGGCTCTTTCAAACTTGATGCTGCGTCGTGGAGCGGCGTAAAGTCCAAATCCTGTGGTTTTGCTCCAAAATGCATCTTTCGACCTGTTTAGACTCTTAGTACTATAAATCCACAAAAACTACCTTTTTAGATCGAAAAGCCTTTAAAAACCTTATAAAAAGCATAGTAAAACCATATAAAAAGGAAAATAGAGGTATATCAACTCCCCCGGACTTAGATCTTTGCTTGTCCTCAAGCAAATAGAATCCAAATCAGAGAAAGAGGTTTGAAAACGTAGAAACTCCTTATCCTTTTTGAGAAACCTGTGGCGGCTTCATCTCCTGTATTCCACTAAAAACATAACCAATGTTAGACTAGCTTCAAATAATGCTCGGCAAGCTTAGCGAACCATACCAAACTCAACTAGTCTCATCCAGCATTCCAGACTTTCCATTGTTAACTCCTTGCATAAATTTAAAACGTGCGGTCTTTATCAAGGGAATATCGATCATTAAGAACTTGTTCTTACCCACTCGAGTCTTTCCAGGATAGTCATCTGTGTAAATAGTTTTATCCAAATATTTTTTTTATAAATTTTAAACTTTAAATTTAATATTTTACTATATTATAGATTTCATGAGTAGACTTCACACAGTTTATAGGTTACATACATAATTTATCTTAGTTCACTTATATGGATTCATTTTTATGCAATTTTATTTTTCATAGATGCTAAATATATATGAAACAACCAAGCTTTTTTTTTTTTTTAATTACCAACACTCAGCGGAAGTCTTTAATAAATAATTAAATTATCCATTCAATTTAACATCAAATATCTCAATATCAATAACCAATTAAATAACCAACGAAATAACCAATAATCCAATAAACAATTCCAGAAACATAAATAAACTCTAGCAACCTAAACACCAGGTTCGCTACTGAAACAACCAAGCTTTTTTTTTTAATATTATCAATGCGGAAATTCTCGAAAGAAATCAATAATATTAAATAATAATAATCCGTTCAACAAATAACCAATAACCAATAAACCAATAAAGAATAAGCAACCTAAACACCAGCTTTGCTACATTATTAAAAAAATAAACTAACACCCTAAGAATTCCTTGTCAGCCACAACAGGATAGCCAAAATCAAATTCTTAATCTCATCATCCTCTTCTCTCGGTCTCTTTCCAAGGAAGAACATTGCTGTTACCTGCATCACATTGGAATAGAGATGCGTAAGTATTATCATAAATACTTAGTGAGTGGATCATCCTGCCTACAGGCCATGTACGTCAAACACTAGACAATACATCAACAATAATCAACAACAAGAACAATGCTCAACAGTAACATCAACTCCTTGTCAGGAAACACCCACGTTTCCTGACACCCAGGTCGGTGTCGACCGACACCTCTATGGTGTCGATCGACACCAGCCCGACGCTCAGACACCAGAAGCTACGAAAATCGCATAAACACACAGGATTCGTGGGATTCAACCCCCACATCGATTCAACCATACTCAAGAACAACTCGAAAAACTCAATAACAATCTCAAAATCAAACAATCTCCAATGCTAACGGACCTACAGTCACGCACTCACCTTGAAACGGATTGAAAGGAAGGGGAAGGAGAAGAACAACAAACCAAAGCCTCATAAACTCCACAAAACTCTCTGAAATCACCTTTTCCTCTCTGAAAAACTCTATGCCTTGAAAAAGCCACTTTCTGCGCGGCCACAGGGCTTTTAATCGCGACTTAGGGCTTCCAAACCCTTAACCGGAACAAAACCAGCCGACTTGAATTAAACCGGTCGATTTCACAATAACCCGTGTCGATCGACACCCTTCCTTGGTGTCGGTCGACACCCCTCGACCAAACCAACTCAAACCACAGTCAAACGCGCAATCGACTTAAACCGGAATCGATCCTGATAACAGGTGTCGATCGATACTAGTCGTTCAGAAGGATTTAACACACTTTCTTCGCGATGCTTGAATCTTAAACCGACTGCACAACAATCAAACAAGAACATGTACAACCAATCCTCAATTCACACCTCTAAGAGCATGTGCCAACTACTCCCGAACCCCTAGCATCGTCCAACACCACTTCCCAAAACAACTTTCTGGTTCACGGATGTTACAATTCTCCCCCACTAAACTGGATTCGTCCTCGAATCCCAACACAAACGTCTCTCCAAGACCTCAAAAACTCACATTTTCAGTCCTATGTTATACGCATGTTTCAAGATATTATTACTCTCAATACCGTAACCCACCGTCACGATATCTATGCTGCAACCCACCGTCACAACATCTATATTGCGGCCCACCGCCACAATATCTATACTGCGGCCCACCGCCACATTATCCAACCCGTGACCCACCGTCACGAAAACAACTCATACCGAGGTAGCGACCCCCAATATAAGTCTGCCGGGCACCCACCGTCCTAACAAAAGTAGACCCACCGTCTACTCTAAAGGCCCACCGCCTCTAGATATAACGAGTAATAACACTGAAACGCGCATCAACATATGACTAAAAACTTTCAATGACCCCACCGGCCAAAGAAACTTGTAACATCCAAAACGCGAAACCAAAATATGAGGCAAAACTCCATCTCATATAAATCCAAAAATGTATATCGTACAACGAAAACGAAAATACATAAATCCAAAACCAACAACAACAAAACCAAAACAAGACTAGAACCACAAAGATGAAGAAGCTCACTCCACAGCCTGCTTGTCGAACCACTTTCCGAACTTCAGCTTCATCTTTGCCTCTGGCTCCCAAGTCTGCTCCGCTGTGCCACTACAGTCCCACAAGACTCTCAACAATGGCACCCTCTTGTTCCGCAGAACCTTGACTCTCCTCTCAAGAATCCTCACAGGACCTGTCGGAACTGTCATATCTGGCTGAAGATCCTCTGGAATCTCTGCCACTAACTCCTCTGAAGGATGCAAACACCTCCTCAACATAAACACATGAAACACCTTATGAAAGACGCTCATAATCGGTGGCAACTCCAACCGATAAGCCACTGGCCCAACTCGCTCCACCACTGGAAACGGACCCATAAAACGCGGACTGAGCTTGTTTTCTGCTATGGACCTGTTAGGGCCCCGCAACATAGCCATCTTGAGATAAACTCTATCTCCCACCTGAAACTCAAGCTCACGTCGCCGCCTATCTGCATAACTCCTCTGTCTATCCTGAGCCTCCTTCATGTTCAGCCTCAAGACACGGATCTTCTCCGTCGTCTCCTGAACAAAAGTAGCTCCAAACATGCTGCGCTCCCCCACTTGGGTCCATCATAACGGTGTCCTGCATGGCCTCCCATACAAAGCCTCAAATGGAGCCATGCCGATACTAGACTGAAAACTGTTGTTATAGGTAAACTCTGCCAAACACAGATGATCAACCCAATGACCACCCCAATCCAGTACACACATCCTCAGCAAATCCTCCAAAGTCTGAATAGTCCTCTCTGACTGCCCATCTGTCCGCGGATGATACGATGTACTCATATGCACCTTAGTGCCCATCTCAGTCTGAAATGCCCTCCAAAACTCTGAAGCAAACCTCGGATCTCTATCCGACACAATACTGGCTGGCACTCCATGCAGCCTCACGATCTCTCGCACAAACTTCCTAGCCAAGACAGCCGCTCCATCTGTCTTCTTGATAGCCAAGAAATGTGCTGATTTGGTCAAGCGATCCACAATGACCCAAATAGCATCGAATGGGTAAACTCGTGAGATAGGCAATCCCACAACAAAATCCATAGTGATCATATCCCACTTCCACTCCGGAATGGGTAAATTCTGCAAAAAACCACTAGGCACCTGATGCTCTGCCTTGACCAAAGAACAAGTGTTGCACCTCGCAACCCAATCTGCCACATCTCTCTTCATCCCAACCCAATGATAATACCGTTTGAGGTCACGGTACATCTTGGTCGCACCCGGATGAATCGAAAACTTGCTCGAATGAGCCTCTCTCAAAACCTCCCGTCTCAACTCCACATCCTTGGGCACACAAACTCGCCCTCGAACCAAGATAGTCCCATTCGAAGAGACCTGATACTCAGAACCAGACGCCTGCGAAGCATCGATCAAACCCTGATCACTCTGCTGAGCCACTCTGATCCTACTGAGTAGATCTGCCTGATCAGCTGCCTCCAAACCCAAAGGCTCCTCTGAAATAGCACAAAGACGCAATGTACTAATCTCGCTGACCAATGCCTCAACACCACGCTCTCTATCTGAATCAACCCTCGGTCGACTCAAATCATCTGCCACCAAGTTGGCCTTGCCCGGATGATAAACAATATCCAGGTCATAGTCTGCCAGAAACTCCACCTAACGCGTCTGCCTTGCATTCAGCAAAGGCTGAGTAAAGATATGCTGTAGACTCTTGTGATCTGTAAATATCTGCACTCTACCACCATACAAATAAGACCTCCAAATCATGAGTGCAAAAACCACTGCTCCCAACTCAAGATCATGCGTAGGACGGTTGCGCTCACTGCCCTGCAACTGCCTCGAAGCATAGGCAATCACTCTGCCCTCCTGCATCAAAACACAACCAAGACCTACTCCTGAAGCATCTGTGTACACTACATAAGGCTTCCCCGGATCGGGTAATGCCAACACTGGTGTACTAGTCAACATCTCCTTGAGCTTCACAAAGCTCTCCTCGCACTCATGCGACCACACAAACGGCACATCCTTGCCAGTCAACCTCGTCATCGGCTGAGACATACTCGCAAACCCCTTGACGAACCTCCTGTAGTAGCCTGCTAAACCCAGAAAACTCCTGATCTCGGTAGCACTACTCGATCTAGGCCAATCTCTGATGGCCTCAATCTTAGCCGGATCCACAGAAACTCCCTCTGCAGAAACAATATGGCCAAGAAAACCCATCTCCCTCTGCCAAAAGCTGCACTTGCTCAACTTAGCAAACAGCTTCTGCTCTCGAAGCTTCTCCAAAACAAGCCTCAAATGCGTCGCATGCTCCTCTGGACTCCTCGAATACACCAAAATATCATCTATGAATATGATGACAAACACATCCAGAAACTCCCTGAACACGTCATTCATCAATCTCATAAAAGCTGTCGGCGCATTAGTCAAACCGAAAGGCATGACCACAAACTCAAAATGCCCATACCTCGTCCGAAAAGCTGTCTTCCGGACATCTGCCTAGCAAACTAGAAACACACTACAAACCACAAAACGCAAACACAACTTACTGCGGAATCACTGAAGGCCGAGAGGATGATACTAGACTACTAAATGACTAAACACAATTAATCAAATAACACACAGTCCAGTTCAACCAATTTAACATTCCTAAAACCGTATACGCTTTGATACCAAAATAAAACAACCGAGTTTTTTTTTTTTAATAAACTCCATAAAATTATTAATTCAAACAACCATATTCAATTCCAGAATACCATAAAATAATCTAGCAACCTAAACATCAGGTTTGCAAATAACAACATAAACCAAAAACGATAAACAACAAAATCCTATCATCCTCTCTCTGGCCCGATTCCGCGATCACACTTTCTTTTTACCTGCATCACATTAAGGAAAAAGAGATGCATAAGTATTTAATAAATACTTAGTGAGGCAATCACCTTGCCTACAGGCCAATTACGCAATTTTAACACTTTTAAAATATTTATAATAATTACCACAATTATTAAAAATTCTTCACTTAGTTATTAAATAACTACCAAAATTAAATATTAATTTTCAAACACTGAAATAATTTCCACAATTATTTTTAAGTCAATTAATTAATTAATTTCACCAATTAATTATTAATTATCACATTAAACCATTTAATTTCAATTAAACCGTGTTAAACCGGATTAAACCACTTAATCCAATTAGATCCATTAATTCGCCAGATAACCGGATTAAACCGGCCAGTGTCGCTCGACACCGATCCAGGAGATCGACTCCCAATTCGATTTTTGACACAAAAACACTCAAACACACAATTATCACAATACACACGATTCAACACACGAATATCACACAAACCATCTCGAAGAACACATTATCTCAACCATAAACACCATCCAAATTCACAGATCTATCCTTTTGCGAGCCTACGGTCATGCACTCACCTTGATAACGGATTGAGAAGAAGTAAGAGATGAAGAACAACACAGACAACCTCAGATCAACCACAAAGCTCCAGAATCTCCCACAAACTCTCAGCTCTTTTTCTCCTCTTGTTTTTCTCGAAAAATACAAAACACAGCGGCTGTAACACTTTTAACTCGAGACAATAGGGTTTCCAGCCCTTAACCAGCCAAACCGAACAAATTAAATCAGACCGAAATCAATTCGCCGGACCGGTGTCGATCGACACCACCCTTGGTGTCGCTTGACACCACACAAAAAACACACTTCTTGGTTTACGGATGTTACAGGTCGTCTGTTTCTTTTATTTTATATGTGATAGAGTGTTAGGGTTCTAAACACTTGTAATGGTTAGTGGGCGGTGTTCAGTCTAAGTGTTGTTGGACTCGGGAGCATTTAAATGCTTCATCATTCCAGAGCTTGCCAAGTGTAGTGGCGTCCGGAGCAGCGCTAGTGAGCGTTCGTGTTTGGTCAAGGTGTCGGGTGGAGGATTTCGAGCTACTTACGGCCGTGTTAGAATAGTTGATGTTCGGAGTGCGGGCAGTCGAGCCAGCAGTGTTGGTCATCAGTTCGGTGGGACTGCATGACGTTATTTTGGGGATGAACTGGTTGGAGTTTTACCGAGTTCATCTGAATTGCTTTAGAGGCAGAGTGTTCTTGGAGCGGGATGCAAGGAGGTTGGTGTTTCAGGGGTGGAGACTGACTTCCGGGAGTTTTGTATCTCGGCTATGCAGGGAGAGCAAATGTTAGAGCAAGTTACGAGGCTTTTGGTGGCGATCGTTTCGGAGTCCAGTGGTGTGGTGACTATCGTAGGGTTCCGAGGATATCGAGGATATCCGAATTGTTCAAGAGCTCGAGAAGTTCCGAGGAGCACGAGGCTCAATAGAGTTTGTTTCAGGAGAGGCTGTAAGAGGAGAAGTTGTATGCTAAGTTGAGCAAGTACAGTTTCTGGCAGCGACATATGGTGTTCTGGATCATGAGTTATGCAGGGGGAGTTTCCTGTAGATCAGGCAAGTTTGCGGCTATCAAGGTTTAGGTTTAGATCGACTAGTGCTACCTGGATCAGATGTGTTTCAAGGTGTAGCAGAGTCCACAGGAGTTCGTTAAGGGTTTTGCGAGTGTGTCGCAGTCGATGATAAGGTTGACGGGCATGGATGTGCCGTTTGTATTGTCGTCAGAGTGTGAGAGGGCTTTGGGAAGCATAAGGAGATGATAATTAGTACAACAGTTTTGGGCATTACCCGAAGTCGGGGAAGACTTATGTGTTGTGTACACAATTGTGGGAGGAGTTGGTTTGGGTGGTGTGTCGAGTTTTCGTTAAATTATAATCTGGATACTGTCTATCTTCCGACAAGGTCGATTAGGTGGTAGTTGCGTTGAGTTGACGGAGAGTTGTTCCAGCTACAAAGCGGGATGATGAGGCCTTGGTGGGCGTGTTAAGCACTTAGCGTCTTGGTGCTATCTTGAAGGAAGATTTGGTCTTGGAAACAGTGGATCAGGCGGAGCTACTAAGTGGAATCAGAATGGCTCAGCGGAGTGAGTATAATTTGTTTGAGGCAATCGCTAGCAGTTGGCTCTGAGTTTTCGGTCCCATCGAAGGAGCGTTTTTGGTGCATGGTCGGGCTTGTGTACCCGAGGTTGAGGAGTTGAGACAGGATTTTTTGAGAGAGGCTCGTGCGAGCAAGTTCTCGATTCATCGAGGAGCGACCAAGATGTATTGCGATCTGAAGCAGTACTATCACTGGGAAGGGTTAAAGAGAGTTGTGGCTATTTTGGGTTGCGTGGTGCAACTCGTGTTCGTTGGTCAAGTCAGAACATCGGTCTTCGTGTGGTCTTCTGTAGAGTTTATTGTGAAAGTGGAATAGGATCATGATGGATTAGTGGTGGAATTATCTATCTCACGGACATGTGACGTTTTGGGTGGTTGTGGGTCGGTTGACCAAATCAACATTTTCTGGTCATTAAGAAGACAGATGGCGTTGCTGTTTTGGCTAGGAAATTGTGTGAGAGATTGTTGAGGCTGCATGGTATGCCAGCCAGTATCGTGTCGGGTCATGATCCGGGATTCGCCTCAGAGTGTGGAGGGCGTTTCAGACAGAGATAGGCACTAAGGTGCATATGGTACAATTTATCATCCGCATGCAGAGGGGTAGTCAGAGAGGACTATCCAAACCTTGGAGGTTTGTTGAGGATGTGTGTGTGAGATTTTGGTGGCCATTGGACTAGTCATCTGAGCCTGCCAGAGTTGCCACAATGATAGTTATAAGATGAGTTTTTGTTGGCATGGCTACGTGGGAGGCTATGTTTGGGAGGCCATGTAGGATGCTTGTATGCTGGACCCAAGTGGGGGAGCGCAGCATCTGTGGAGTTACTTTTGTTCAGGAAAACGACGGAGAAGGTCCGTGTTTGAGGTTGAACAAGAAGGAAGCTCAGGATAGGCAGAAGAGTTACGCTGTTAGGCGTAGGCGGAACTCGAGTTTCAGGTTGGAGTTAGAGTATACATCGAGACGGCTATGTTGAGGGGTCCTAACAGACCCATAGCAGAGAACAAGCTGAGTGCGCGGTTTATGGGTCCGTTCCAGTGGTGGAGCGAGTTGGACCAGTGGCGTATCGGCTTGAGTTACTTGTGTATATGAGGGCATTTCACAAGGTGTTTCATATTTTGATGTTGAGAAAATGTCTTCTTTCTTCAGAGGGGTTTGTGGCTAAGATTCCAGGGGATCTTATGCCAGTGTTGGTCAGTGGCGGAGCTAGAGAGGTGGCAGGTGGGTCAGCTGACCCAGGTGGAATAGATAAATAAATTTGATTGTAATAGATTTTCAATAAAACTAGCAGTTCAATTGGTTTATTTCTGGGCTTTGACCCTCCTAAACACAAGTTCTCTTATGATCCCTAAGTCAATTTTTTCTTATACATTTAAGTCTATTTTAATAACAAAGTTTATATAATGACCCTGGTTAAAATATATTCTAGTTCTGCCACTGGTGTTGGTGGTTTTTCGTGAGGATTCTCGAGAAGAGAGTCAAGGTTCTGCGGAACAAGAGAGTGTCGTTGAGAGTGTCTTGTGGGACTGTAGCGGTATAGAGGACGAAAATTTGAGGAGCCGAAGTTCAGGAAGTGGTTCGATAAGCAGGTTGTAGAGTGAGTTTCTCATCTTTGTGGTTCCAGTTGTTTAGCATTGGGCTATGTTGTTGTTGTGGTTTATGTATTTTCGTCTGTGGTACGATGTACATTGTTGGAGATTTATAAGAGGGAGTTTTCCTTATAAATATGTGTTCCGGATGTTACAGGATGTGTTGACCAGTTTGGGTCGTGAGACAATTCTAGTCGGTTATGTTATAGGCGTTTCAGATTTATTACTCTTTACGTTTATGAGATAGTTTTCTCCTGCATACCTATATGAGCCTGGTGTCTCAGTATGGGTAGTGGCGGACTTATCTGCGGATAAGTGCTGCGGTTTATGTTTGCAAACTTATCTGCGGTTCACGAGCCCAGTATAAGTGGGGAGATTTGGGATCTTCGGCGGCCTTACCTGGGGGTAGCTACCTCAGGAGAAGTGCTTGCAGACTTATACGAGTGTGGTACTTGGTATAAGGGTGTTGCTTACTAGTGGCTGACGAGTCACGAAGTGAGTATCAAGAGACGGGTGGATCTCTTGAGAGAGACGGGTGGGTCTCTTGCATCTTTCTTTTGTGGAGACGGTAGTTCTCTAGCAGGCTTATCTGGGTGTCGTGGCCTCAGTATAAGCGGTGGCAAGCCCATCCGGGTGCCGTGGCCTCGGTATGGGTAGATGCTGACTTATTTGGGTGCCGTGGCCCCAATATAAGTGCTTTGAGTTTTGAGTAAAGAGTAATGAATGTCTGGAAACGCGCATATAACATAGGATTAGATGTGAGTCTCTGGGATCAGTTTAGGATCTGTAACATCCGTGAACCAGAAAGTTGTTTTGGAAGTGGTGTTGGACGATGCTAGGGGTTCGGGAGTAGTTGGCACATGCTCTTAGAGGTGTGAATTGAGGGTTGGCTGTACATGTTCTTGTTTGATTGTTGTGCAGTCGGTCTAAGGTTCAAGCATCGCGAAGAAAGTGTGTTAAATGCTTCTGAACGACTAGTATCGATCGACACCCGAAGGGTGTCGATCGACACCGGTTATCGGGTTTGATTTCCGGTTTAAGTCGATCGATTTGCAATTGGAGTTGGTTTGGTCGATGGGTGTCGACCGACACCAAGGGAGGGTGTCGATCGACACCGGTTATTGAGAAATCGACCGGTTTGATTTAAGTCGGCTGGTTTTGGCTGGTTTAAGGGTTTTGGAAACCCTAAGTCGCGAATAAAGTCTCTGGCCGCGAGAAAAAGTCACTTTTTGGAGTTTCTAAGTTAGAAAAGGAGGCAGAGACTTTTCAGAGGTGATTTGGGAGATTCCTGAAGTTTGGAGGCTTGATCTGAGGTTGTGGGTGGCTGTTCTATCTCCTTTCCCTCTTTCCAATCCGTTTCTAAGGTGAGTGCGTGACTGTAGGTCCGTTAATCACTAGAGATTGTTTGATTTGAGTTTATGTTATTGTTCTTGAGTTGTTCTTCGGTTTTATGTGGTTTGATGCGTATATGGGGGTTGAATCCCATTGATTGTTGTTGTTTTACTGTTTTTCGCACTGTTTCTTCGCGTTTGGTTTCTGGGCGTCGAGCCGGTGTCGAGCGACACTCGATGAGTGTCGATCGACACTCGGGAGGCTGGCGTCGATCGACACCATAGAGGTGTCGGTCGACACCAACCTGGGTGTCAGGAAACGTGGGTGTTTCCTGACAGGGAGTGTTTATACTGTTGATGATTGTTGAGCATTGTTATTGTTGTTGTTTATTGTGATGTATTGTCTAGTGTTTGACGTAATTGGCCTGTAGGCAGGATGATCCACTCACTAAGTATTTATGATAATACTTACGCATCTCTATTCCAATGTGATGCAGGTAACAGCAATGTTCTTCCGCGGAAAGAGACCGAGAGAAGAGGATGATGAGAGTAGGAATTTGATATTGGCATTGTTGTTGTGGTTGACCAGAAATTCATGAGTTTAGGGTGTTAGACTTTATTTTAAATAATGTAGCAAACCGGCTTAGGTTGCTTATTGGTTATTGGTTTTATTCTTTATTGGTTATTGTTGAACGGTTATTTATGATTTAATAATATTATTGATTCTTTTGAGAACTTCCGCATTGTGTTGTTGAATTAGCTGTTGAGGATTAATATTTATGGGAATATTAATCTGGGCTAATTATTTTAAAAAAAAATTTTGGTTGTTTCAATTTTGGTATCAGAGCGTAGTCGGTTTTAGGACTGTTAGAATTGAGTGGATTGGATTGTGTGGTTAATTGATTATGTGAGTTAGTCAATTAGTGGTTTAATCTCATCCTCTCGGTCTTCCAGTTTTCCGCGGGTAAGTGAGTTGGATATTTGTTGTGTTTTGTGTTTTTGTGTTGACTTTGCCCTTTTTCTGTACTTGGTGGTAGTGCAGAGAGATGGACGCTGGTCGTGGTCGTGGCCGTGGTCGTGGTCGCGGTGCAGCCCGTGGGGGCAGAGGAGCTGGTCGCGGTGGGCGAGCAGCGGGTCGTGGAGGTCGGGGTGCTGGTCGTGGAGTGCCAGAGGCTGAGGCCTCAGTGGAGAGTGCGGCGCCTAGTGTGGCGGCGGCGTCGGTGACACAGTCTGTTTCGTTAGCCGGTGGGGCTAGTTTGGGCGTCGGGGGTGGCGCGGGGGCAGGAGCAGTTCCCGGTGGGGGCGCGGCTCTTGCTCAGGGTGATTTGATTGTGGGGCTACTGACGCAGTTGTTGGCACGTCTTCCAGAGGCAGTTCCACAGCAGGCTCCGGTTGCACCTCCAGCGGCCGGGGCACAGGTTGGTGCCGGGGCACATGTTGGTGCCGGGGCACATGTTGGTGCCGGTTTTGTTGAGCAGCAGGAGGCTGCGGTGCAGCAGGGTGTTGCAGTTGGGTTTTCTCCTTATCGTGAGATGATGAGGGAGATGCAGAGGATTGGTACGCCTACGTTTGAGGGCGGGGTTACTCCAGAGCAGGCTGATGAGTGGCGTCAGAGGTTGGAGCGGAACTTCGATTCTGTTCGTTGTCCGGCACAGTTTCAGGTTGAGTTGGCAGTGCATTACCTTGGAGGTGATGCACATTTGTGGTGGAGGTCTGTTAGGACCAGGAGAGAGGTTTGGACTTGGGTTGACTTCGTCGAGGAGTTCAACCACAAGTTTTTCCCTCAGGAGGCTCGTGACAGGCTGCAGATGAGGTTTTTGGACTTGACTCAGGGTGAGAGGTCTGTTCGAGAGTATGATGCAGAGTTCTGCAGATTGGTGGTCTTTTCTGGTGGTGAGTTGATTAGTGAGCGGGCATTGACGTCGAGGTTTCTCCAGGGGCTTCGGAGGAACATCAGGACTCAGTGCAGAGGTGGTATGTACCACACCAGAGCTGGTTTAGTGGAGTTGGCAGCGTCCATTGAGGAGGACTTGCGTGAGCCGGTGAGTACGGCGGTTGTTCCAGTTGCAGTTGTTCCTGCTACCCATCCTCGGGGCCAGCAGCAGCATCAGCAGCGCAGAGGTTACAGTTCTGGTTACGGCAGGGGCAGCAGGCCTGCGCAGGGCCAGAAGAGGAGAGCAGAGGAGATATCTGCTAGTAGCCCGAGTACGGGTGGGTGTTTTGGTTGTGGGGGTCTGGATCACAGAGTGGCGACTTGCCCCAAGAGGGCGGGATCCAGAGAGTCGACAGTGTGCTACTACTGCAGGGAGCCGGGGCATATCAAGACTATGTGTCCCAAGTTGCAGCAGAGAGCAGTGGCAGCGGCGATTCAGCCGTTGGCTATTCAGTCAGCAGCGCAGGTTGCGGCGTTGCAGTCAGGTGGTGCGCCGAGAGTGTATACTTCGGCAGAGGTGGGCCAGACCAGTCAGTCAGGCCAGATCACAGGTAAAATCTTGACTCAGACTTTTAAATTCTTAAGGTAGAATTGTTGGTGTTGTCTGTTTCTGTTATTTACTGTGATAGAGTTAGAGGTTCTCAACACTTGTGGAATTGTGTAGGGACCTTGTTAGTTGGTGGATTTGAGTCTCACGTTCTGTTTGACTCGGGAGCATCTAATTGCTTCATTACTCCGGAGAGAGCTGAGGGTAGTGGTATTCGGAGTAGCGATGGCGAGGCTTCAGGCTTTGTCAAGGTGGCTGGTGGTGGTTATTTGGCTACTTCGGGCAGAGCTAGAGCAGTTGATGTGCAGATTGCGGGGCAGTCTATGCCAGCAGATTTAGTCATCAGTCCGGTGGAACTGTATGACGTGATTTTGGGGATGGACTGGTTATCTCTATACCGAGTTCATCTGGATTGCTACAGAGGTAGAGTTGTGTTTGAGCAGGATGCAGGGAAGTTGGTTTATCAGGGAGTGAGACCGACTTCGGGGAGTATAGTGATTTCAGCTATTCAGGCAGAGCAGTTGTTAGAGCGGGGCTGCGAAGCCTATTTGGCGACGATCACTATGACAGAGTCCAGTGGTGAGGTGAGTCAGCAGGATATTCAGGTTGTCCAGGATTTCGAGGATGTTTTTCGGTCGCTGAAGGGATTGCCACCATCTCGGTCAGATCCTTTCACGATTGATTTAGAGCCCGGGACAGCTCCGATATCGAAGACACCTTACAGGATGGCTCCAGCAGAGATGGCAGAGCTGAAGAAGCAGCTAGAGGACCTTTTGAGTAAAGGGTTCATCAGACCTAGTGTTTCGCCTTGGGGAGCGCCAGTGTTGTTTGTGAAGAAGAAGGATGGCAGTTTTCGGTTGTGCATTGATTACCGGGGACTTAACCGAGTCACAGTGAAGAACAGGTACCCACTTCCGAGGATTGATGAGTTGTTGGATCAGTTGAGAGGTGCTACCTGGTTCTCCAAGATTGACTTGGCATCGGGTTATCATCAGATTCCGATAGATGAGGCAGATGTCCGGAAGACAGCTTTTCGGACGAGGTATGGGCATTTCGAGTTTGTGGTCATGCCTTTCGGTTTGACTAATGCGCCGGCAGCGTTTATGAGATTGATGAACGACGTGTTCAGGGAGTTTCTGGATGTGTTTGTCATTATTTTCATTGATGACATTTTGGTGTATTCGAGGAGCCCAGAGGAGCATGCGACTCATTTGAGGCTTGTGTTGGAGAAGCTTCGAGAGCAGAAGCTGTTTGCCAAGTTGAGCAAGTGCAGCTTTTGGCAGAGGGAGATGGGTTTTCTTGGCCATATTGTTTCTGCAGAGGGAGTTTCTGTGGATCCGGCTAAGATTGAGGCCATTAGAGTTTGGCCTAGACCGAGTAGTGCTACCGAGATCAGGAGTTTTCTGGGTTTAGCAGGCTACTACAGGAGGTTCGTCAAGGGGTTTGCGAGTATGTCTCAGCCGATGACGAGGTTGACTGGCAAGGATGTGCCGTTTGTGTGGTCGCCGGAGTGCGAGGAGAGCTTTGGGAAGCTCAAGGAGATGTTGACTAGTACACCTGTTTTGGCATTACCCGACCCGGGGAAGCCATATGTAGTGTACACAGATGCTTCAGGTGTTGGACTTGGTTGTGTTTTGATGCAGGAGGGCAGAGTGATTGCCTATGCTTCGAGGCAGTTGCAGGGCAGTGAGCGCAACCGTCCTACGCATGATCTTGAGTTGGGAGCAGTGGTTTTTGCACTCAAGATTTGGAGGTCTTATCTTTATGGTGGTAGAGTGCAGATCTTTACAGATCACAAGAGTCTACAGCATATTTTCACTCAGCCTTTGCTGAATGCGAGACAGACGCGTTGGGTGGAATTTCTGGCAGACTATGACTTGGATATTGTTTATCATCCAGGCAAGGCCAATTCGGTGGCAGATGCTTTGAGTCGACGGAGGGTTGATTCAGATAGAGAGCGTGGTGTTGAGGCTTTGGTTGGCGAGTTGAGTACATTGCGTCTATGTGCTATTTCTAAGGAGCCGTTGGGCTTGGAGGCGGCTGACCAGGCAGATTTACTCAGCAGGATCAGAGTGGCTCAGCAGGATGATCCGGTCTTGTTGGATGCATCGCGGGCAGCTGGTTCTGAGTATCAGGTCTCATCGAATGGGACTATCTTGGTTCGTGGGCGAGTTTGTGTGCCTAAGGATGAGGAGTTGAGGCAGGAGGTCTTGAGAGAGGCTCATTCGAGCAAGTTTTCGATTCATCCAGGTGCGACCAAGATGTACCGTGACCTCAAACGGTATTATCATTGGGTTGGGATGAAGAGGGATGTGGCAGATTGGGTTGCGAGGTGCAACACTTGTTCTTTGGTCAAGGCAGAGCATCAGGTGCCTAGTGGTCTTTTGCAGAGTTTACCCATTCCAGAGTGGAAGTGGGACATGATCACTATGGATTTTGTTGTGGGATTACCTATCTCACGGACTTTCGATGCTATTTGGGTCATTGTAGATCGCTTGACTAAGTCAGCACATTTCTTGGCTATCAAGAAGACAGATGGAGCGGCTGTCTTGGCTAGGAAGTTTGTGCGAGAGATTGTGAGGCTGCATGGAGTGCCAGCCAGTATTGTGTCGGATAGAGATCCGAGGTTTGCTTCAGAGTTTTGGAGAGCATTTCAGACTGAGATGGGCACTAAGGTGCATATGAGTACAGCGTATCATCCGCAGACAGATGGGCAGTCAGAGAGGACTATTCAGACTTTGGAGGATCTGCTTAGGATGTGTGTACTGGATTGGGGTGGTCATTGGGCTGATCATCTGTGTTTGGCAGAGTTTGCCTATAACGACAGCTTTCAGTCTAGTATTGGCATGGCTCCTTACGAGGCGTTGTATGGGAGGCCATGCAGGACACCCTTATGCTGGACCCAAGTGGGGGAGCGCAGCATGTTCGGAGCTAGTTTTGTTCAGGAGACGACGGAGAAGATTCGTGTCTTGAGGCTGAACATGAAGGAGGCTCAGGATAGACAGAGGAGTTATGCAGATAGGCGGCGACGTGAGCTTGAGTTTCAGGTGGGAGATAGAGTTTATCTCAAGATGGCTATGTTGAGGGGCCCTAACAGGTCCATAGCAGAGAACAAGCTCAGTCCGCGATTTATGGGTCCGTTTCCAGTGGTGGAGCGAGTTGGGCCAGTGGCTTATCGGTTAGAGTTGCCACCGATTATGAGCGCCTTTCATAAGGTGTTTCATGTTTCGATGTTGAGGAGGTGTTTGCGTCCTCCTGAGGAGGTAGTGGTTGAGATTCCAGAGGATCTTCAGCCAGATATGACAGTTCCGGCAGTTCCTGTGAGGATTCTTGAGAGGAGAGTCAAGGTTCTGCGGAACAAGAGGGTGCCATTGTTGAGAGTCTTGTGGGACTGTAGTGGCACAGAGGAGCAGACTTGGGAGCCAGAGGCAAAGATGAAGCTGAAGTTCGGAAAGTGGTTCGACAAGCAGGCGGTGGAGTGATTCATCTTTGTGGTTCTAGTCTTGTTTTTGGTTTTGTTGTTGTTGGTTTGGATTTATGTATTTTCGATTGGTTGTACGATATTCATTTTTGGAGTTATATGAGATGGAGTTTTGCCTCATATTTTTGGTTATGGTGTGGATGTTACAAGTTTCTTTGGCCGGTGGGGTCATTGGAAGTTTTAGTCATATGTTGGTACGCGTTTCAGATTTTATTACTCGTTTTGTCTAGAGGCGGTGGGCCTTGTAGACGGTGGTTCTATTTGTGTTGGGACGTTAGGTGCCCAACGGACTTATATTGGGGGTCGCTACCTCGATATGGGTTGTTTTAGTGACAGTGGGTCACATTTTGGTTGTGACTTCGGGTCACGTTTGGTTTTGTGACATTGGTCACATTTTGGTACTGGACCGTGAGTTGCAGTACGGATGTCATGACTGCGGTTATGGCATTGAGAGTAATAATATCTTGGAAACATGCGTATAACATAGGACTAAAATTTGAGTTTTGAGGTCTTGGAGAGACGTTTGTGTTGGGATTCGAGGACGAATCCAGTTTAGTGGGGGAGAATTGTAACATCCGTGAACCAGAAAGTTGTTTTGGAAGTGGTGTTGGACGATGCTAGGGGTTCGGGAGTAGTTGGCACATGCTCTTAGAGGTGTGAATTGAGGGTTGGCTGTACATGTTCTTGTTTGATTGTTGTGCAGTCGGTCTAAGGTTCAAGCATCGCGAAGAAAGTGTGTTAAATGCTTCTGAACGACTAGTATCGATCGACACCCGAAGGGTGTCGATCGACACCGGTTATCGGGTTTGATTTCCGGTTTAAGTCGATCGATTTGCAATTGGAGTTGGTTTGGTCGATGGGTGTCGACCGACACCAAGGGAGGGTGTCGATCGACACCGGTTATTGAGAAATCGACCGGTTTGATTTAAGTCGGCTGGTTTTGGCTGGTTTAAGGGTTTTGGAAACCCTAAGTCGCGAATAAAGTCTCTGGCCGCGAGAAAAAGTCACTTTTTGGAGTTTCTAAGTTAGAAAAGGAGGCAGAGACTTTTCAGAGGTGATTTGGGAGATTCCTGAAGTTTGGAGGCTTGATCTGAGGTTGTGGGTGGCTGTTCTATCTCCTTTCCCTCTTTCCAATCCGTTTCTAAGGTGAGTGCGTGACTGTAGGTCCGTTAATCACTAGAGATTGTTTGATTTGAGTTTATGTTATTGTTCTTGAGTTGTTCTTCGGTTTTATGTGGTTTGATGCGTATATGGGGGTTGAATCCCATTGATTGTTGTTGTTTTACTGTTTTTCGCACTGTTTCTTCGCGTTTGGTTTCTGGGCGTCGAGCCGGTGTCGAGCGACACTCGATGAGTGTCGATCGACACTCGGGAGGCTGGCGTCGATCGACACCATAGAGGTGTCGGTCGACACCAACCTGGGTGTCAGGAAACGTGGGTGTTTCCTGACAGGGAGTGTTTATACTGTTGATGATTGTTGAGCATTGTTATTGTTGTTGTTTATTGTGATGTATTGTCTAGTGTTTGACGTAATTGGCCTGTAGGCAGGATGATCCACTCACTAAGTATTTATGATAATACTTACGCATCTCTATTCCAATGTGATGCAGGTAACAGCAATGTTCTTCCGCGGAAAGAGACCGAGAGAAGAGGATGATGAGAGTAGGAATTTGATATTGGCATTGTTGTTGTGGTTGACCAGAAATTCATGAGTTTAGGGTGTTAGACTTTATTTTAAATAATGTAGCAAACCGGCTTAGGTTGCTTATTGGTTATTGGTTTTATTGGTTTTATTCTTTATTGGTTATTGTTGAACGGTTATTTATGATTTAATAATATTATTGATTCTTTTGAGAACTTCCGCATTGTGTTGTTGAATTAGCTGTTGAGGATTAATATTTATGGGAATATTAATCTGGGCTAATTATTTTAAAAAAAAATTTTGGTTGTTTCAGGATCTCTTGTGTTTGGCCAATTGAGGGCCGGTTTGTCATCTTCGGTAGACGTATCCTGTTGGGATTCGAGGTCGAATCCAGTTTAGTGGGGGAGAATTGTTACATCCGTGAACCGAAAGTGTTGTTTTGTAAGTGGTGTCGGGCGACACCGACCGGTCATCGAGAATCGATTACGGTTTAGTTGGTTTTTGTGCGGTTATGGCGGTTCGGCAGGTGGTGTCGAGCGACACCAGAGAGGGTGTCGATCGACACCGGTTATGTGAAAATCGATTGTTTCGATTTAAGTCGCCTGGTTTAGTCTGGTTTAGGCAAGGAAGCCCTAAATCGTGAGTATTTAAGCAAAAGAGTCGCTTTCTTCGAGGGGTTTCGAGTTTCAGAGGCTGAGGCTGAGGCTGAGAGAAAAAGGAGTTTTGGAGATTTATGAGGTTTTTGGAGTTGTTGGTGGTTGTTCTTCATTGTTTCTCTCTTTCCTCTTTGTTTCAATCCGTTGTCAAGGTGAGTGCGTGACCGTAGGCCCGTGATTTCTAGAGTTTGACTGTTTTATTGAGTTTTGTGATGGGTTCATATTGTGTTCATGTTGATAATCGTGCTTCGATCGAATTGTTGTGTTAGTTGTGGAGTTTTTCGTGTTTTCTGGGCAGATTCGTCGATCTGGGTGTCAGATCTTCGAATCGGTGTCGGGCGACACCAGGAGGCTTGTGTCGAGCGACACCTTTCGGGTGTCGGTCGACACTAAGCAGGTGTGTCGAGCAACACCCTTCGGGTGTCGTTCTACACCGTTGTCCCAGCGCGAGAGTTGTGCAGGTGTAATTGTGGTTATTTGGTTAATCTTTATTGGTGGGTTAAGATGTTGTTGTGTAATGCCGTTATGTGGTTTGAATTGTGAGAATTGTGTTAACTGTTAGTTGTTGTTTAAGTTTTGTCTGAGTATTGTCTAGAATTGCGTAATTGGCCTGTAGGCGGAGTGATCCACTCACTAAGTATTTATGATAATACTTACGCATCTCTTTCGTAATGTGATGCAGGTAAAGGCTAATCGTGATCGCGGAATCGGGCCGAGGAGAGGATGATAGGGTGTTTTGGTTGTTGAGTTTAATGTTTTAAATTATTTATGCGAACCTGGTGTTAGGTTGCTAAATTTATCATGTTTCAGGAATTGAATATTGTTGGTTGAATTGATTAATTATTTATTTGATTATTTATTTGAGAACTTCCGCATTGATAGCTGTTGAGAATTAATACTTCATGAATATTGATTCGAGCTATGTTGATAAAAAAAAAAAAAAAAAACTTGGTTGTTTCACAATATACATGTTGACTAAAAGTCAAAAGATATTGTGGCAAAAATAAAAAGATTAATTTGATGAGAAATTAGCGTCAGTAGCCATAAAAAAACCCTAAAATTAACCAAATAGCCATTACAAAAGATAGGCTAGAATACATAAGGGGGAAAGCGGCCAATTAGTACCCCAACTCTATCCAAAGGTCCCGATTAATACCTGAACTCTTGACGTGTGCCATTTCATACCCCAACTATAAAAAATCATCCATTTCATACCCCAACTCTTCATCGCTTAGCCAAAACGAGCCTTGACTAACGCCCCGTTAGTCAACTCCGATTTTCTGTTAACGGAGATGACATGTCACTTGCCATGTGGGACATCGTTTACACGTCACTCAAAACGACGTCGTTTTATAAATTTCAGAAAATTAAGAAATCTGTTGGTTGGGGGATTCGAACCACTGCCCTCACCGCAAGAAGGAATGGAAGCTTGCGACTAGCCTACGTATACAATATTGTTAATATCTACATCTCATACATATATAAGGAATATACATATATAAGGAAAATAAGCATGCATCATTTTAATGATTTTGTTTAAATGTTATAGATTATTGGCTCTCTATTTTAACAAACATAACTCAAATATATATTTAAACGTTAATCCGAATTAATTTATTTTTTGAATTAAAAAAAATCAATTCAATTTGAATTATATTTTATATTAAAATTAGTATATTATTTATCAGTTTGAATGTATTATTCTGGTTATTATTGAAATATTAGTTAACAGTTTAATATAAATTATATACAAAATTATACATTTATAATAAATAATTATTTTCTTGGTAACAACCAAAATTATGTCATAAGTCAGGTAGTTATGATGTTTGTCTCCCGAAAATTGAATTTTTTTAATTCAAATAATGAATTAATTCGAATTAACGTTTAAATATATATTTGAGTTATGTTTGTTAAAATAGAGAACCAATCATTTATAACATTTAAACAAAATCATTAAAATGATGCATGCTTATTTTCCTTATATATGTATGAGATGTATATATTAACAATATTGTATACGTAGGCTAGTGGTAAGCTTCCCTTCCTTCTTGCGGTGAGGGCAGTGGTTCGAATCCCCCAATCAACAGATTCCTTAATTTTCTGAAATTTATAAAACGACGTCGTTTTGAGTGACGTGTAAACGATGTCCTACATGGCAAGTGACCTGTCATCTCCGTTAACAGAAAATCGGAGTTGACTAACGGGGCGTTAGTCAAGGCTCGTTTTGGCTAAGCTATGAAGAGTTGGGGTATGAAATGGATGATTTTTTATAGTTGGGGTATGAAATGGTACACGTCAAGAGTTCAGGTATTAATCGGGACCTTTGGATAGAGTTGGGGTACTAATTGGCCGCTTTCCTATAAGGCGTAACATGTAATAATGACAAAAATACCTTTTGGGAGAGAGGAAAAACAGTGTGATTATCCATCATCAGAGTTTTTGTATATTGATTTTCCGATTACCACGATATGAACATGCCGATTAATCCATTAATAAAGTACCATTAAAGTAAAACTGATCCACCGCAATATCCTGGACAATGAACCGAGACTTAGCGTCGTCAACAAAGCCACACTCTTCTGCACCAACGATGAATAATTGAGACAGACAGCTAAGATGAGCGACGGCGAGGACTAATCCTTATCGGCTCATACTTGCAAGAGCCAATCAAATATGGAAAACTGAGCTTAGCTTCCCTTAAGCTGAAATGCAGCATGGTTGTAAGCCACACTGCCGCATCCTCTGGCGATTTGCGAGTCCCAAGCCAAACCCTAGCTATTGGGCCTGTTGGCCCATCGTGTATATTAGCTCTAGTATGTAACTAGGTCAAAAGATGTATTTTTATATAAGGCATTGCCTTTGAATTGTAATAAATAAGAAAACCCTTTACACTACTAAGGTTTCTTGACATGGTATCAGAGCTTTAACCTAACTTCTTCACGG
This sequence comes from Erythrophleum ivorense, assembly GCA_026724425.1. Taxonomy (NCBI): domain Eukaryota; kingdom Viridiplantae; phylum Streptophyta; class Magnoliopsida; order Fabales; family Fabaceae; genus Erythrophleum; species Erythrophleum ivorense. Next base: position 5,629,361 of record JAIUCV010000066.1, on the reverse strand, counting down.
TTATAGCTTTCGATTTTGAGATCTCAAATTTCCGCTGCGAGATCTAACTCTATTTTCTTATTCACTTCTTTCTTTTGACCTTGTTTTCGTTGCTCACCTCTCTCAATGAAACCTTCTTTCACAATGGCTACTTCTTCTGCCCTTGTGTCATCAATATCCTCATCTCGCCGTACGATTTTCCCTTACGACTTGACGGCGGGAGATAATCCCGGCATACTCATCTCCAAACCTCTTTTGACTGGTCCTAACTACGATACATGGGCTAGTAATTTGCGTTTGGCGCTTAAGGCAAGAAAGAAATTTGGCTTCATCGATGGTACAATCCCGGAGCCTGATGAAACTTCCGATGATCATGAAGACTGGACTGCGAACAATGCTCTTGTTGTCTCATGGATGAAACTTACAATCGATGATACTCTCACCCCATCGTTGTGTCATATTGATAACTCTCATGAGATGTGGTCACACGTTCAGAAACGGTTTGGCATCAGGAATGGTCAACGAGTGCAGCGTATCAACCAAGAGTTAGCTAACTGTCGTTAGAAGGGGTTAGCTATCGAGGCTTACTATGGTAAACTCACACAAATATGAAGAAGTGTAGCCGACTATCAAACGGCTCAAACGATGGAAGATGTCCGTAAGGAACGTGAGGAAGACAAACTACACCAATTCCTCATGGGTCTTGACGAATCGATCTATGGCGCTGTTAAATCAGCTCTCCTGTCTTGAGTTCCTTTGCCTACACTTGAAGAGGCATATAACACGTTGTCTCAAGATGAAGAATCTAAACTTATTGGTCGCATAAGTGAGGAACGTATTGAAGGTGTGAGTTTTGCAGTTCAGATAATCCTGCGTGGTGTCTCGGACAACAAAGGTAACTGTGTCGTTACGTGCACCTGCTGTGGCAAAACTGGTCACCTAACTGAAAACTGTTTTCGCAAAATCGGTTATCCACCTTGGTTTGGCGAAAAGAACAAAAACAAGTTTGGTTCTGCCTATCCTCGAGGACCAGACAACAATGGAGCTGCTAAAGTCACTTCTTCTCCTGTGAACAACGCTCCTAAAGGTCGTCTCCCTGAAGCTGCTCGTGTGCATCATGTCGCCACTACCAATAACATTACCACGGCTCCATCCACCAGTCTCACTGAAGATGATCGTGTGGGAATAAGTGGTTTGAGTGACGATCAATGGAAAACTTTAGTTCGGATGCTTGAGGATCGCAAACCGCCTGCTCCATCCGAACGCCTTACGGGTATGTACTTTCTTGAATCTTGGATCATTGATACAGGAGCTTCGAACCATATGACGGGAAGCATTGAATTTCTAACGGATCTTTCTGATATGGTTCCGATGTTGATAAAACTGCCTGATGGGAGATTTACAACCTCCTCTAAACGTGGAACAAGACAGTTGGGTTCTACACTGAGTCTGCGTGATGTCTTCTTTGTTGATGGGCTTCATTGTCATCTTATTTCGGTGTCACGGTTGACAAGAGATAGTAGATGTTTTTTTTCAGATCACTGATAGGCTCTGTGTTGTTCAGGACCGCATTACGAGGACGCTGATTGGGGCGGGTGAACAACGGAATGGACTGTATTTCTTTCGAGGAGTGGCCGCTGCTGCGGTAATGCAAGGGATGAGTACTCAACCTACAAATCTCTGGCATTGTCGACTACGACATCCCTCGTCTAAGGCTTTATCTATGTTACCAATTTCTGATTCTGGCAGTAGTGCTTTTGCTTCCAAGACTTGTGATATCTGTTTAAGAGCAAAACAAACAAGAGATGTTTTTCCTTTGAGTACTAATAAAACAAGTTCAGCTTTTGAGATGATTCATTGCGATCTTTGGGGTCCGTATCGAACTACATCTATTTGTGGTTCTAAATACTTCTTAACCATCATTGACGACTACTCACGTGCTGTTTGGGTTTATTTGTTGCCATCTAAACGTGAAGCACCACAACATTTACAGAACTTCATTGCTCTTGTTGAACGGCAGTTTGATAGTCAAATCAAAATTGTGCGTAGTGATAATGACGCCGACTCGGCTCGGTTCGGTTCGGTGGTGGTGGTGGTGCGCGCGTGGTCGGTCCATCTTCCACTCCATGTATGTTGTTGATCATCAACCATGATATGTCTTATTATATAGTAGAGAGAAAATCTCTCCACTTCCAATGTGGGACAAAACTTGTTATGTCTCCCATATCACACTTTGACCAAACAATTTCTCATTCACCAATTCTTCAAATTTATCATATGAGCATTCAAAGTTGTAGTCCATATTACAACCTTTCTAATGAGCTCATAATCCGGTAATTCCGGGCAATGACCTTGCCGGAAAAGACACCGGAAAAGTGACACAACCTCACTTATTATTTTAAGTTCCAACAATCCCCCACATGAATAGAAATTACCTCTAAACATATGACTCGATATACTCTAAGACTCTACTGAATAGACTAACGTAGTGAACTAGACAGACAGACTTTTCGAGAGTATTACGAAAAATTACTGTATCTGAGTTGGTAGCAATTTTTCAGCTTTGAACCACTCGTAGTTAGTAGCTGTCGGAATTACTTGGCCAGAAGGTGGACATGATGCCTTGAACCCTCCGGAGTTTGATGTAAAACTAGACAACAGCTATAACACAGCTTCATTTTCTCATAGAACCTTGTTCTCTATTGTGTTCATTTTGGCCTTGAACTTGCCTGGTTATCATGAGTGAACTTGGAGAATATAGCCTTTCCTTCATTCTCCTAGAAACGGCCGCATTTCACACTCACTAGGTGATCTGCTATTAACTTAATTGTGGAAGTATCCTGCACTACTCCATTGTATTAAGCTATAGAATCATTAAAAGCAATATGCTTATCCGTATTTACTTACAGGTATAACACTGTTTCAACATCCTAGGAACTGGGTAGAGAAACTAATCTCACAGTGTCCATTGATTTAACTTGAAGTTGTTCTCCCTTTGAACCTATTTCTTGGGATCTCCAGTCATGTAGGTGGGGTTACCATCAAGTCGCATCTTTTCTATAGGCGTGTAAACCCATTCCTCTAGATGATTTGATTACTTGATCTCTTGCCAAACCTTTAGTGAATGGATCAGCTAGGTTATCGGCAGATTTGATATAATCTATCGTGAGTACTCCAGTAGAGATCAAGTTTCTAATGGTTTTATGACGTCGTCGAATGTGTCGAGACTTACCATTATAATTATTATTCAGTGCCCGAGAGATAGCTGATTGACTATCACAGTGTACACGTAATGCTGGCACTGGTTTCTCCCACATGGGGATATTTTCCAAAAAATTGCGAAGCCACTCTGCTTCTTGAGCACATTTATCAAGGGCGATAAATTCAGATTCCATTGTGGAAGTGGCTATCACGGTTTGTTTTGTAGATTTCCAGGACATTGCTGCACCTCCAAGTGTAAAGACATATCCACTTGTGGATTTTGAGTTTTTGGAGTCCGCAATCCAGTTGGCATCGCTGTATCCTTCCATAACTCCGGGTTCTTTACCATAGTGTAGACTATAATCTTTGGAATAACGTAGGTAATCCAATACTCTCGTGATAGCTTTCCAATGTTTATGTCCTGGGTTACTAGTATAACGACTTAGGACGTTTACTGCATGTGCTAGATCGGGTCTAGTACAATTCGTTAAGTACATTAGACTTCCAATTACTCGTGCATATTCCAGCTGGGAGACTCCAGCTCCTGAGTTTTTAGTCAGATGAATATGAGGGTCAATTGGAGTTTTTGCAGTTCCACTTGAATAGTTTTCAAACCGATCAAGTATTTTTTGAGCATAATGTGATTGTGATAAGATTATTCCTCCGGCATGTCGGTGAATCTGAATACCGAGAATAACATCAGCTAAACCCAGATCTTTCATTTCAAAGTTACGATTAAGTAAACTTTTAGTTTGAGTAATCATGTCTTTATTGCTGCCAATAATGAGCATGTCATCAACATATAAACACAACAAAACATATCCGTAGGGAGTATTTTTGATGTATATGCATTTATCACATTCGTTAATGGTGAAACCATTTGACAGCATCACATTATCAAATTTTTCATGCCATTGTTTTGGAGCATGCTTGAGTCCATACAATGACTTGATAAGTCTGCAAACTTTGTGTTCTTGTCCAGGAATCACAAAACCCTCAGGTTGTTTCATGTAAATCTCTTCTTCAAGATCTCCATGTAGAAATGCAGTTTTGACATCCATTTGATATATTTCCAGGCCTCTTAACGCTGCAATACTAACCAAAATTCTAATTGAGGTTATACGCGTCACTGGAGAATATGTGTCAAAGAAGTCCAGACCTTCTTTTTGTCGGTAACCTTGAACCACAAGCCTAGCCTTATATACATTGATAAGACCTTCGATTGTCATTTTCGTTGTGAAAATCCATCTACACCCTAGTGCTTTACACCCTTCGGGTAAATCACAAATCTCATATGTATGATGTTGCAAAAGTGAATCAATCTCACTATTCACAGCTTCCTTCCAATAAGGTGCGTCTGGTATAGACATGGCTTCTGCGTAGGTTCGTGGTGCATTCTCTATAAGAAAAACCAGAAAATCATCACCAAATGATTTTTCCTTACGAGCTCGTTTGCTACGTCGAGGTTCATCTTCTATGTGTTCTCCATCATGTGTGGAAATTATAGAAGTACTAGTCTGATCTGTTGGGAAGCTCGTTTCCCGTTGTTCAAGTGTCCTTTTCTGACATTTCTTATCGTCCCAAGGAAAAATATTTTCAAAGAACGATGCGTTCCGTGATTCCATTACTGTGTTCACATGGATATCAGGTATATCAGATTTGTGAACCAGAAACCGATAGGCACTACTGTTGTGTGCATATCCTATGAAAACACAGTCAACTGTTTTAGGTCCAATCGTGACCTTTTTCGGAGGTGGTACTGCGACTTTGGCAAGGCACCCCCACACTTTGAGGTATTTGTACGAAGGTAACATACCTTTCCAAAGTTCATATGGCGTCTTGCCAGTAACTTTATGTGGTATTCTGTTGAGGATATAGTTCGTAGTAAGCAAAGCTTCCCCCCACATTGACCGGGGTGATCCCGATTCTTGCAACATTGCATTCATCATTTCTTTGAGAGTTCGGTTTTTCCGTTACGCAACTCCGTTAGATTCTGGGGAATAAGGAGCTGTGGTTTGATGTATGATGCCATTTTGCTGGCAAAAGTCATTAAACGGACCATCATACTCACCTCCTCTATCACTTCGAACTATTTTAATAGTTTTACCTAGTTGGTTTTCAACTTCAAGTTTATACTCCTTGAATTTAGACAAAGCTTCATCTTTGCTACGTAACAAGTATACATAACAATATTTTGTATGATCATCAATGAACGTCACAAAATACTTTTTACCACCTCTAGTTTGTATAAATTTCAGATCGCAGAGATCTGTGTGTATTAAACCAAGAGGTTCTGTTTCTCTATGTACTTGAGACGATGGGGTTTTTGTGAGTTTAGATTGTACACAAACTTCACATTTATCTTTTGGTGCTTTCACTTTTGGAATAAGGTTCAAATTCATTAACCTTTGTATGGATTTATAATTCACGTGGCCTAATCTTTCATGCCAAACATTAAAAGACTCAACCAAATAAACAACAGAATTATTATTAATAGCATTGTCAGCAATTACACCATTAAGGTTTGTAATTTTATCAGTACGGAGGACTGTCGTAACACACAACTTGACAAGTCCTCCTTTTTCAAAACCCCTTCCCAAATAAACCCCATTCTTCCTAAGGATTAATTTGACAGCTTCGAGGTTGACGCTGAATCCTGCCTTGCTCAAGAGAGTTCCTGAAACTAGGTTCTTCCTCATGTCCGGCACGTGTTTGACGTTGGTGAGTGACAGCTCACGTCCTGATGTCAGCTTCAGAACCACCTTGCCGCGACCTTCGATCTTCGAGAAGGCTGTGTTTCCCATGAACAGCTGCTCCTCTGTTTTGCTTTTCTGATAAGTTGTGAACATCGACCTATCAGTGCAGATGTGAGTGGTTGCTCCAGTGTCATACCACCATTCCTTGGGATTGTCATCGACCATGTTTACTTCGTTCACAACCGCACACATCTCTTCTTCAGTGATGTTAGCTTCAGCCTTTTTGTTACCCTTGGGTTTGCTCCTGCAGACATCAGACTTGTGACCCAGTTTGCCACAATTGTGACATTTCCCTTTAAACTTCTGTCCTGGTTTTGCAACCTTCTTGAAGTTTGTTGAGGATGTCGGTTTTAGGGACTGTTGAGAAGAGCTCCTCTTCCTTTTCCTGTTATTGTTGTGCTCAGCCACATTAACATTGTGTAGATCCGGGGGAGAGAAATTAGCATGGTTTCTGTCCTCCATTTGGAGCCTTGTGATGACATCAGAGAGAGACATCGGCTTCTTCTTGTGCTTAAGGTAGTTCTTAAAACTTTGCCAGCTTGGGGGAAGCTTCTCAATGAAGCAATTGACAGTAAAAATCTCACAGATTTTCATTCCCCCAGCCGCTATCTCATGGCACAGCAAAGTCAAAGCATCGACTTGTTCCATGATAGGCTTGGAGTCCACCATCTTGAATTCCAGGAACTTCGCAACGGCAAACTTCTGACAACCAGCATCGTCAGATTTGTACTTCTTCTCCAAGGCCAACCAGAGTTCCTTAGAAGTCCGTACTTGACTGTATACTTGATACAGTGGATCAATGAGGCGGCCTAAGATCCAACCTCTACACACAAAATCTGCATGTTTCCATGCATCAACAGAAGCAAGAACGTGAGAGTCTTTGTTTCCGAGTGGAACGATCGGTGGATCCTCCTTCAGAAACTTCTCGCAGTTCAAGTTACTCATGTAGAAGAGCATCTTATTCTGCCACGTTTTGAAGCCTTTGCCATCGAATTTTTCCGGCATTAACCCTTGTGCCATCGCAGCGGGTAACTGAGACATCCCATAGTTGTCTTGGGAAACAGTCGGTGTTTGCAGACGAACTCCGGTCAGATCTCTGGCCACGGAGTCAACATTCGTCTCAATAACAGGGTTGTCATTCCCACTCATATCAACATCCGCCATTCTGTTAACAGAGAAACAGAAGTGATATTAATAATGATATTTGTTTCGCAAACTCTTTCGCGGAAACAGAAACGATTCTTTGACAGAATGTTTAAACCAAAAACGTTTGTAAGAAAAACAAATTTCAGAAACGTTTTTCGGAATTCGCAGAAAACGTTTTTAAGAAAACGCAGAAAATATTTTGAAAATACAGAAACGATTCGCGGATAAGTAAAACAGATCGCAAACTCCGTTTTTGTTTGATTTAACAGAAAGAAGTGATATAGAAAATTCGGCAAATTCTCAATCCGATCAAGCGGTAAGCGATGAACGGATTTTTTTCGAATTAAGATTGTAGGACCGCAAAAACGGAACTGAGAAGACCGAATGTAAAAACAAGAACGAATTAAGAAAGAATGATAAAACCTGATTCTTAAAACGCGTATGAAAAACGGAGTCGAGATTTCTCTCTTTCCTTAATTCGAAAAATCGCCCGTAGTGTGACGGTTCGATACGATTACGAATCCCAGGATAAAACCGTATATGAAAACGATATGCAACACTCAAATCGTAGTCTGACGAACACGAATTAAACCACACAATGTTTCGTTGTACCGGTTTAATGTTTCGCTGAACCAAAACGAAATGCCCCAAAAAGAACTAACTTATGGACCGAAGGTCCAATTGCCCAAGCCCAAGCCCAAGCCCAAGCCCAAGCCCACGACCACGACCACGACGCCGACGCCGACGCCGACGCCGACGCGGCGCGGCGCGGCGCGGCTCGGCTCGGCTCGGTTCGGTGGTGGTGGTGGTGCGCGCGTGGTCGGTCCATCTTCCACTCCATGTATGTTGTTGATCATCAACCATGATATGTCTTATTATATAGTAGAGAGAAAATCTCTCCACTTCCAATGTGGGACAAAACTTGTTATGTCTCCCATATCACACTTTGACCAAACAATTTCTCATTCACCAATTCTTCAAATTTATCATATGAGCATTCAAAGTTGTAGTCCATATTACAACCTTTCTAATGAGCTCATAATCCGGTAATTCCGGGCAATGACCTTGCCGGAAAAGACACCGGAAAAGTGACACAACCTCACTTATTATTTTAAGTTCCAACAGAATGGACGTGTGGAACGTAAGCATCGTCATATTCTCAACGTTGCTCGTGCGCTACGGTTTCAAGCTCATTTACCCATCGAATTATGGAGCTATTGTGCTCTTGCTGCTGCATATCTCATAAACCGTACACCAACCAAACTGTTACAAGGTAAACACCTTTTGAACTTGTCTACAATCGTCCTCCTCCGTTGGATCACCTGAGAGTTTTTGGTTGTCTTTGTTATGTCCACAATCAAAAACATGGTGGAGATAAATTTGCTACACGAAGTAATCCTTCAATCTTCATTGGCTATCCCTTTGCTAAGAAAGGTTGGCGGGTCTATAATATAGAGACGGGGATTATCTCTGTTTCACGTGATGTCGTCTTTTGTGAAACAGAGTTTCCTTATAGCGAAGCCGAGTCTGGAGCTATTGATACCGCAAACCCATTCGATGGGTCGCCCCCTTTTTCTCTTTCACCGCTGAATCCTTCTTCTCAGATCAGTGTTGACGCCGATGAATTTTTCGACGCTCCCACTTCGTTTATGTCTAATCCGGTGACAGTTTCTTCTCCACTAGTTGAATCTGTCCCGCCTTTAGCTGCAGAAGCTGCTATTGATACCGAATTACCACCTCATTCATCTCCGACAGTTACTCCTTCTGATTCTGTCACTGTATCCACCGAATCGCTACACACTGGTTCAGAAAAACAACCTCTTCCTACTGAGTCTGCTCCTTCTTCTTCCTCGGTGGCCACACCGATTGAAACAGAGACACTTGGTCGTGGTTTGAGAAAGAAGAAACCGCCAACAAAGCTGGCTGATTATATCACTACTCTCCTTCATGAGCCATCCCCCTCATCTACTCCTTATCCTTTGGATAATTATTTGGGTAGCTCTTTGTTCTCTGTCAGTCATCAAGCGTGTGTCTTGGCCATTACTACTGCTGTCGAGCCAAAACATTTTAAAGATGCTGTTGAGATTGACGTTTGGTGCGACGCTATGACAGATGAAATTGTGGCTCTTGAGAATAATGGTACATGGACCGTTGTAGACTTACCTCCGGGAAAGAAAGCACTCGGCTGTAAGTGGGTTTATAAGCTCAAATTCAAAGCTGATGGTACAATTGAACGTCATAAAGCCCGCCTTGTCGTTCTTGGTAATAATCAGACAGAGGGTGAAGATTACAATGAAACTTTTGCACCCGTCGCTAAGATGGTTACGGTCCGTGCCTTCCTTAAGCTTGTTGCGTCCAAGAATTGGGAAATTCATCAAATGGATGTCCATAATGCCTTTCTTCATGGAGATCTTGATGAGGAGGTGTACATTCAATTCCCACCCGGTTTTCGTTGTAAAGAGAAAAGTCAGGTTTGTCGCATGCATAAATCTCTTTACGGACTGAAACAAGCCCCACGTTGTTGGTTTGGAAAGCTTGCTACAGCATTAAAAGAGTATGGTTTTGAACAAAACTATTCTGATTACTCTTTGTTTACTTTGGAGAAAGGCGATGTTCGACTTCAAGTGCTTGTCTATGTGGATGATTTGATTATTTCTGGTAATTCGATTGAGTTTGTTCAGGAGTTCAAGGCTTACTTAAGTTCATGTTTTCACATGAAGGATCTTGGTGTCCTTAAGTATTTTATGGGGATCGAAGTGGCCCGTAGCCCGGCTGGAATCTACTTGTGCCAACGCAAATATACACTTGATCTTATTGCTGAGACAGGCTTGTTAGGCGTTAAGCCTGCAGCATTTCCGATCGAGCAAAACTACAAACTTGCTCTTGCGGATGGTGAGTCATTGCCTAATGCTTTTAGTTATCGTCGTTTGGTTGGGAAATTCATCTACCTCGGTACGACGCGGCCCGAATTGTCATATGTCATCCACATTCTCTCACATTTCATGTCTGCTCCAAAACCTGCACATTGGTAGGCAGCTCTTCGTGTTGTTCGTTACTTGAAGAACGCTCCAGGTCAGGGTATACTTCTAAGTTCTGATCCGGATTTAACTCTTACTGCTTGGTGAGATTCGGATCATGCGGTTTGCCCTCTGACACGTCGCTCTCTCACGGGCTGGTTTATTCAACTTGGTGGTTCTCCTTTATCGTGGAAGACCCGTAAACATGACCGGGTATCTCGTTCCTCGGCCGAAGCAGAGTATCGTGCCATGGCTGACACAGTCAGCGAAATCATTTGGCTACGAGACCTCCTGCCTACACTTGGCATCGATTGCACTTCGGCTACTACTCTTCACTCGGATAGTATGTCTGCTATTCAACTTGCTGCAAACCCTGTCTTTCATGCTCGTACTAAACATGTTGGATCTGATTGTCATTTCATTAGAGATGAAATCATCCGAGGTACTATTGCCACTAAACATGTTTCGACAAAGCTGCAGTTGGCCGATATCTTGACAAAGGCATTGGGACGGAAGGAATTTGAAGGTTTTCTTGTCAAGATGGGTGTTCTCAATCTCCACACTCCATCTTGAGGGGGGGGTATTGGGCCTGTTGGCCCATCGTGTATATTAGCTCTAGTATGTAACTAGGTCAAAAGATAGATTTGTATATAAGGCATTGCCTTTGAATTGTAATAAATAAGAAAACCCTTTACACTACTAAGGTTTCTTGACACTAGCTCCGTTCTTTTATGGATCCCTAATCTCCGCCGGCGCGAATTTCCCCACGGCCTCCTCGTCGATCATCTGTGTTGCATCCCTTTCTGTCTTGGTGAGTGTAATCCACTCGCTTCCGCCACAATTGTGCTGTGGAACTATCGACTTCCACCGCCGTCATAGTCGCCGGAGATGTAATGGTGGCTGTCCTACCGGAGTTAACGTCGTCGCGGAAAGTTTTAAAAATGGCCATGTCTTCTGAATCGTCGACGCTTGAGGACAAATCGCAACAGTTAAGCAAAGGATATTTTTGTCCAAAAAAATTATGTTTTGTCACTTACTCTATTACGATTCTGATATGGCTATAAACTTAATTTGGGATCCTAATATGGTTAGTGACCAAATTCACCCAAATTTTATTTGCTAAACATGAAACACCAACTTGGTTTCATAATCTCTTTTATTCTCTACAATCTATTGATCTATACATCTGTTTAGAAAAATGGTACAGATTCACTGCACTATGAATAATATCATAAAACTAAAAATTGCTATATATATAATAAAATATCATATTACTCTTCAATCAAATCACAAGCAAAATAATTTCTAAAGATGAGTATGTACAATCAACCTCTCAGCTTTATTCAGCTTGAAGGATGAGACTCAACTCAACTGTATATTATATAAATGATAAATTTAATTTATATAATAAGATGTCGTTTTTTAATTTTAAAATGTCAACGGATTGGGCTTAATAGGCCCATCAAGAAAAGAAAACCTCCACGCTTGAATTCTTCGAACTAAGGCAAAGCGGACAAACCCGCACAGATCCGTCGCATCCTTTACAGAGAACCAAATGTCGACACGGCAAGGCCATTACCGTCGCCGATCGCCGTCGGCATATTCTACAGCTCGGTCCTATCGTTTCGTATCGATCTGGATCCACGTAAGCCGATTCGGCGTCTTCAGCTTCATCCACACCGTCTGCGCTTCCCGATTTTGGTTCTGCTGCCGTAACTACGTCGTGGTGAGTGACGGCTTGCTGCAATCGAGCTTGTAACGACGTCGCTTCGGCTTCTCTCGCAGCCGCTCTCACCTGCCAGGCACGTGATTCCGTTTCGATCTGCGCTGCACGTGCTTCAAGCTCAGCGTGACGACGCGTGGCTTTCTCGATCTCCGCCTCTTTCTCTCTTAACCTCCGTCGAACTGATTCTCCAGTCGTTCTGAGAAGCTCACGGTAGTGCCTCTCACTGTTTTCCGCTAACATGCGCCTCAGATGTTCTCCCTTTTCAACATCAGAAGAAGGAATAAAAAAAACTCGGTAAAAGTATTCGGAAATTTAATCCAAAAAAAAACCAAAAATTCTAAAAATACTACATTTTATGTTTTCCTGTCCAAAATGATTATCAAAATTCCAAAAAATACCACAAACGTTTCTTAAAAAATTTAGTAATTTATTTAGCTTTTCTAAATTTGAATGAGGTATTAACAAAAAAAATAAAAATTTATGAACTTCTTAAACGTAAACTTTGATGAATTTTTGTATTTGGTTATAATATTGAAAAGAAGACTTCTTTGCGCCGTATTAAAGTATTTTTCGAATAAAAATAGTCACCTGGTTTTGAAGAAAACTATCTAATTCTCCGGCGAGGTCTCCGGTTAGCATCGGAAAACACGTTTCTCGATTCGTGTACTGCCCATGAGACAACCGAAGACCGGTGGATACCACATTAGAACCTTGCCGACGTCCGATAACTTGCGGCGGCGTTTGCGGCGGAGGGTTCATCGGAGCCGCCGTGATTTCTAAATCAATCACCGACGGAACTTCTCTGGTTCGCTTTCTTGTATCAACCCCTGTTTTTGTTTTCCGACCAAAAAGCTTAATTAGTTAACTTCTTGAGATAACCGATTAATTTCTTAAAATAACCAATCATTTTGGAATTAGAAGACAAACCGGCGTTGATGGGAGGAAACTGAGACTTTTCCAGCTCCGGCGAAAAATCATTCCCTTCTTCTTGCACGTTTCTGAGAAATCGAAACATCAAACATAATAATACATACAAACACGAATACATATATTTAGAGAAGCAGAGAGTACCTGTTGAGGAAGAAGAAAGTGGAAGGATGGTGATGAGCTTGAACCACCATGAACAAGAGAAGATAACAAGAAAAAAAGCTTCTAAATGAGATCTTTTATCTGTATAAGTCACACAAAAGATATGTATATATGTACGATTGAATCGGACATGGTGATAAAATTGAAACTTTGCTTCGGGATTCTGATTCCGATTTAAAAAAAAAAAATTATAACTACAAAATTGTGAGAAATAAATGGTGAAGAGGAGGAGAAATGGAAATGAATGGAAGTTTTTAAGGGAAGGCTTTAAAGTCTCCATAGAGGCACAAAGTAAGCATGATTCTCATTTATTATAAAAACCCAATGTTGAATGAATACTTGAATCGCATCTAGATTTATTTACTTTTCAATTGGAAACGGATATTATACATTTAATATTATACATTTACACTTCTATAGATTCGTCAATATTAGCAAATTTTTTTTGGTTTAAAATTTGTTTTTACTGTTTTATGAAAATAAGAAAGGCAACTAGTAGTGAGTATCAAATTTTAATCTTTATACTAAATAGTAAATATCATCTATATGTACGTTGGAAAAGAGAATATTTACAATTACAGTCACATGTATTGCACACTTTTAGCTTGTTTTATAATTTTTTTTACAGTTACCTTCACATGTATTTCATATGTAATTTTCAATTTTTTTGTTTTCATACAGTTACATTCTTGCTTTTTTATTTATTTTGTATTAAAGAACATTTACTCCGTATTTCATATTTACCTATATATATTTTTTTTTCATACAATTACATTCTTGCTTTTTCTCAGAAGACTCTCTGTCGTGATTGCTTACTTATTGCTGTTATCAAATGGTACCCTACGAAAATCCTTAAAAAAAAAAAAAAAAAAAAAATCAAATGTTACCATTTTCTTGTAAGTTGTAACCCTTTTATTTTCTTATGTTCTCCTTTACATTTTTTTTTTTTTAATAGTTTAGAGTATATTTAGGCCTATGAAAAGGTGTAGCCTACATATAAATCATCTATCCAGATATTCAAATAGGCCAAAAATAAGAGCACATATTTTGTTTTTCTTCAAAATGTACCATGTTAAGATTTGTTTAAATCCTACATAATAGAAATTTGTGAAATTGTCAAAGGAAATAGAACATGTAATATATTACTCACTGTTCCTATTATTCATTATTTTCTTTGTCAGCATTTTTTATGTTTTTCTTTCTTTCTGAATACACTACATATTATCCACCATTGAGAAATAGGTAGATTCAAATTGAATTTACCGTTACATCTGATTGAGTTTTAGAAATTATGGTATTGCAGGTTTTTCTGACTCTGTCCATGATAAAAGACATGATATATATGAAACAATCAAGCTCTTTTTTTTTTTTATAATTAACATAGCTCGAATTAATATTCATAAAGTATTAATTCTCAACAGCTATCAATGTGGAAGTTCTCAAATAAATAACTCAAATAATAATCAATTAAATCAACCAACAATATTCAATTAAATTCACGAACATAAATAAATTCTAGCAACCTAAACGCCAGGTTCACTATCACATGATGAGAATAAACAAAATCAACATCCTATCATCCTCTTCATCTCTCGGCCTCATTTCGCGGTCGAACATTCATGTTACCTGCATCACATTGGAATAGAGATGCATGAGTATTATCATAAATACTCAGTGAGTCGATCATACCGCCTACAGGCCAATTACGTCATCCACCAAACAATACAGCAAACGATATTAACAGCAACAATGATCAACAACAACAATGAACAACAGCAACAGTACTCGTGTCGACCGACACTCCCACTGTGTCGCTCGACACAGCCCAACTAGGTGTCGATCAACACACCCAGAGGGTGTCGCTCGACACTAGCGAAATCGGTGTCGACCGAAAACTCGAAACTCCGAATGATAAACAGTGCGCCTCAAGCATATAAACACCAAATCAATGAGATTCAACACCCATAATCGATCAATCACTCAAATAACTCAAGAACGACTCAAGGACAACTCAAAATATCACTAACAAAACAAATCTCCAGTGAATCACGGACCTATGGTCACGCACTCACCTTAGAACGGATTAGGAACAAAGGGGAAGATGGAAGCAACGAAGAACAGCCACAAATCACTCTACAAACTCAAGAAATCGCCTCCAAATCTCCAAAATCGCCTCTATAACTCTCTGCCTCAAAAACTGTGCCAAAAGTGACTTCTTTCGCTTAAAAACGCGACCTAGGGCTTCCTTGCCCAAAACCAGCCCAAACCGAAATCAACTCAAATCGAACCGGTTGATTTCCCAATAACCGGTGTCGATCGACACCAACTGTCCAGAAGTAATTTTACACATTTTTCTACACAATGTTTGAACCTTTAGACCGACTGCACAACAATCAAACAAGAATATGCACAGCCAACCCGAGATTCACACCGTATAGAGTATATGCAACTACTCCCGATCACTTGGTGTCGCCCGACACCACTTCCAAAACAACACTTCAGGTTTACGGATGTTACAATTCTCCCCCACTAGACTGGATTCGTCCTCGAATCCCACACAACGTGTCTACTAAAGAACACAAAATCCGGCTCCACCTGGCCCAACATAAGAGATCCTCCACTAATCTCAGAAACTCACATTTAGTCCCTTGTTATATGTACGTTTCCAGACATTATTACTCCCAACTCATCACAACCAACTCTAAAAACATAACAGGAGATCCATCATATCCCCTCTAGAGATCCACCATATCTCTCGATACTCATATTGTAACCCACCATGTCACAATATGTATCCACAATAATCACTTATACTGAGGTAGCGACCCTCACATACAAGTCTGCCAGAGATCCACCATATCTCCACTATAAACCCACCCTGTCTCTAGAATCGTAATGAGTAATAATTCTGAAACGCCTATAACTAATATGACTAGAAATGTCTCACGACCCAAACTGGTCAACGATACTTGTAACATCCAAACACATAACAAAATATGAGGCAAAACTCCATCTCATATAACTCCAAAATGTATATCGTACAACGAAAACGAAAACGAAAATACATCAACCAAAACAACAACAACACAAAACACTGGGACTATAAAGATGAAAGGAGCTCACTCCACAGCCTGCTTGTCGAACCACTTTCTGAACTTCAGCTTCATCTTTGCCTCTGTCTCCCAAGTCTGCTCCTCTATGCCACTACAGTCCCACAAGACTCTCAACAATGGCACCCTCTTGTTCCGCAGAACCTTGACTCTCCTCTCGAGTATCCTCACAGAAACCATCAGAACTGTCATATCTGGCTGAAGATCCTCTGGAATCTCAGCCACTAACTCCTCTGAAGGATGCAGGCACCTCCGCAACATCGAAACATGAAACACCTTGTGAAAGGCGCTCATAATCGGTGGTAACTCCAACCGATATGCCACTGGTCCAACTCGCTCCACCACTGGGAACGGACCCATAAACCGCGGGCTGAGCTTATTCTCTGCTATGGACCTGTTAGGGCCCCTCAACATAGCCATCTTGAGATACACTCTATCTCCCACCTGAAACTCAAGCTCACGCCTCCGCCTATCAGCGTAACTCCTCTGCCTATCCTGAGCCTCTTTCATGTTCAGCCTCAAAACACGGATCTTCTTCGTCGTTTCCTGAACAAAGGTAGCTCCATATATGTTGTGCTCCCCCACTTGGTCCAGCATAAGGGTGTCCTACATGGCCTCCCATACAAAACCTCATAAGGGGCCATGCCAATACTAGACTGAAAACTGTTATTGTAGGCAAACTCTGCCAAACACAGGTGATCAGCCCAATGGCCACCCCAATCCAACACACACATCCTCAGCAAATCCTCCAACGTCTGAATAGTCCTCTCTGACTGCCCATATGTCTGTGGATGATAAGTTGTACTCATATGCACCTTAGTGCCCATCTCTTTCTGAAATGCCCTCCAAAACTCTGAGGCAAATCTCGGATCCCTTTCCGACACAATACTGGCTGGTACACCATGCAGCCTCAATATCTCTCGCACAACCTTCCTAGCCAAAACTACAGCTTCATCTGTCTTCTTGATGGCCAAGAAATGCGCGGAATTGGTCAAACGATCCACAATGATGTGCCTCGCGTTCAGCAAAGGCTAAGTAAAGATGTGATGCAAACTCTTGTGATCTTTAAAGATCTGCACAGCTCCACCATAGAGATAAGACCTCTAAATCTTGAGTGCGAAGACCACCACTACCAACTCAAGATCGTGTGAAGGGCGGTTAAACTCACTGCCCTGCAACTGCCTCGAAGCATAGGCAATCACTCTGCCCTCCTGCATCAAGACACAACCCAAACCAACACCTGAAGCATTTGTATACACCACATAAGGCTTCCCCGGATCGGGTAATGCCAACACAGGTGTACTAGTCAACATCTCCTTGAGCTTTCCAAAGCTCTCCTCGCACTCTGGCGACCACACGAACGGCACATCCTTGCCAGTCAACCTCGTCATCGGCTGAGACATACTCGCAAAGCCCCTGACGAACCTCCTGTATTAGCCTGCTAAACCCATAAAACTCCTGATCTCGGTAGCACTACTCGGTCTAGGCCAATCCCTGATAGCCTCAATCTTAGCCGGATCCATAGAAACTCCCTCTGCATAAACAATGTGGCCAAGAAAATCCCATCTCTCTCTGCCAAAAGCTGCACTTGCTCAACTTAGCATACAACTTATGCTCCCGAAGCTTCTCCAAAACAAGCCCTGAACACATCGTTCATCAATCTCATAAATGCTGCCGGCGCATTAGTCAACCCGAACGGCATGACTACAAACTCAAAGTGCCCATATCTCGTCCTGAACGCTGCCTTGCGGATATCTGCCTCATTTATCGGAATCTGATGATACCCCGATGCCAAGTCAATCTTGGAGAACCAAGTAGCACCCCTCAACTGATCCAACAACTCATCAATCCTCGAGAGTGGATACATGTTCTTCACAGTGACTCGGTTAAGTCCCCGGTAATCGATGCACAACCGAAAACTGCCATCCTTCTTCCTCACAAACAACACCGATGCTCCCCACGGTGAAACACTCGGCCGAATGAACCCTTTGCTCAAAAGGTTCTCTTGCTGTTTCTTCAGCTATGCCAACTCCGCTAGCGCCATCCTGTAAGGTGTCTTCGATATCGGAGCTGTCCCGGGCTCCAACTCAAGGATCTGACCGAGATGGTGGCAATCCCTTTAACGACCGAAAGACATCTTCAAACTCCTGGACAACCTCAATATCCTCCAGGGCCACCTCACCACTGGACTTCGACATCACAATCGTCGCCAAGTACGCCTCGCAACCTCGCTCTATCATCTGCTCAGCCTTAATAGCCGAGATCACAAGACTCCCGGAAGTCGGTCTCACTCCCTGATAAACCAACCTCCCTGCATCCCGCTCAAACACAACTCTGCCTCTATAGCAGTCTAGATGAACTCTGTAAAACGACAACCAGTCCATCCCCAAAATCACGTCATACAGCTCCACCGGACTGATGACCAAATCTGCTGGCATAGACTGCCCCGCAATCTGTACATCGACTGCTCTAGCACGGCCCAAAGTTGCCAGGAACCCTCCACCGGCCACCTTGACCAAACCCGCACGCTCACCAGCGCTACTCCGGATACCTCTACTCTCGGCACACTTCGGAGTAATGAAGCAATTCGATGCTCCTGAGTCAAACAACACGTGAGACTCAACACCGTCCACTAACAAGGTCCCTACACAAACCACTAGTGTTGAGAACCCCTTACTCCATCACAGTCAAATAAAAGAAACAGACAACACTAAAATTCTACCACTAAGAATTTACAAGTCTGAGTCAAAGATTTTACCTGTGATCTGGCCTGACTGACTCGTCTGGCCCAACTCTGCCGACGAAGAGTACACACACGCCACTCCCCCAGGCTGACCCAACGGCTGCAACGCCACGATCTGAGCCGCTGTCTGTATCGCCAATGGCTGAACTGCCGCCACGGATATCTGTTGCAACTTGGGACACATCGGCCTGATATGCCCCGGCTCCCTGCAGTAGAAACAAACCTTGGCATCCTTGGATGCCTCCCTCTTGGGACAAGTAGCCACCCTGTGCTCTGTAGTCCCACAACCATAGCAACTGCCACAAATACTCTGTCTGCTCTCAGACATCTCATATGCTCTCCTCTTCTGGCCCTGCGCAGGCTTGCCTCCCCTGCCAGAACCAGACCTAAAACTCTTGCGCTGCTGCTGCTGCTGGTCCCTCAGCTGGGTAGCAGGAACAACTGGACCTGGAACAACTGCTGAGCCCACCTACTCACGCAAAATCCTCCTCAATGGAAGTTGTTAGCTCCACTAACTCTACTCTCGTGGTGTACATACCACATCTGCACTGAGTCCTGATGCTCGTCCGAAGACCCTGTAAGAACCTCGACATCAGACTCCGTTCGCCCTCAAAACTGAAACTAGTATACGCCACGAGTCTGCCGAACTCAGCGTCATACTCCCGCACTGACCTCTCTCCCTGAGTCAATGCCATGAACCTCAACTGAAATCTGTCTCGAGCCTCCTGAGGGAAATACTTGGCGTTGAACTCCGCTAGGAATTCGCCCCAAGTCCACACTGCCCTCCGAGTCACGACAGACCTCCACCACAAATGAGTATCCCCGCCAAGGTAATGCACAGCCAACTCCACCCGATACCCATCTGGGCACCTGACCGAACCGAAGTTCCGCTCTAGTCTCTGCCGCCACTCATCGGCCTCCTCGGGCCCACCTCTGCCATCGAAGAACGGTGTCCCGATCCTCTGCATCTCCCTCATCATCTATAGATAAGGCGGATGCCCAACAACTGCAGATCCATGCTTCCCAACAAAACCGGCAACCACCTGTGCCACAGCCACGGGAGGTGCATCCGGAGCCTGCTGTGGAAACCCATAATGATAAACAGTGCGCCACAAGCATATAAACACCAAATCAATGGGATTCAACCCCCATAATCGATCAATCACTCAAATAACTCAAGAACGACTCAAGGACAACTCAAAATATCACTAACAAAACAAATCTCCAGTGAATCACGGACCTATGGTCACGCACTCACCTTAGAACGGATTAGAAACAAAGGGGAAGATGGAAGCAACGAAGAACAGCCACGAATCACTCTAAAAACTCCAGAAATCGCCTCCAAATCTCCATAATCGGCTCTAGAACTCTCTGCCTCGAGAACTGTGCCAAAAAGTGACTTCTTTCGCTTAAAAACGCGACCTAGGGCTTCTTTGCCCAAAACTAGCCCAAACCGAAATCAACTCAAATCGACTGGTTGATTTCTCAATAACCGGTGTCGCTCGACACCAACTGTCCAGAAGTAATTTTACACATTTTTCTACACAATGCTTGAACCTTTAGACCGACTGCACAACAATCAAATAAGAACATGCACAGCCAACCCAAGATTCACACCGTATAGAGTATATGCAACTACTCCCGATCACTTGGTGTCTGAAACAACCAAGCTTTTTTTTTTTTTTTTTAAATATTATCAACGCGGAAGTTCTCAGAAAGAAATCAATAATATTAAATCATAAATAATCGTTCAACAAATAAACCAATAACCAATAAAACCAATAAAGAATAAGCAACCTAAACATCAGGTTTGCTACATTATTAAAATAAAGACTAACACCCTAGAAACAGGAATTCCTTGTCAACCATAACAAAATAGCCAATATCAAATTCCTAATCTCATCATCCTCTTCTCTCGGTCTCTTTCCGCGGAAGAACATTGCTGCTACCTGCATCACATTGGAATAGAGATGCGTAAGTATTATCATAAATACTTAGTGAGTGGATCATCCTGCCTACAGGCCAAGTACTTCAAACACTAGACAGTACATCACAATAATCAACAATAATCCAGAACAAGAACAATGCTCAACAATAACAACTCCCTGTCAGGAAACACCCACGTTTCCTGACACCCAGGTCGGTGTCGACCAACACCTCTATGGTGTCGATCGACGCCAGCCTCCTGAGTGTCGGTCGACACCAGCTCGACGCCCAGACACCAAAAGCTACGAAAATCGCATAAACACACAGGATTCGTGGGATTCAACCCCCACATCGATCAAACAACAATATAACTCAACCATACTCAAGAACAACTCGAAAAACTCAATAACAATCTCAAAATCAAACAATCTCCAATGCTAACGGACCTACAGTCACGCACTCACCTTAGAACGGATTGAAAGGGAGGAAAAGAGATGAAACAACGAAGAACAGCAACAGAACAAGCCTCCAAACTCCAAAATCGCCCAAGAAATCACCTCTTTCTCTCTGAAAACTCTCTGCCTCGAAAACTGAGCCTCTCTCACGGCCACAAGGTTTTTATTCGCGAAATAGGGTTTCCATCGCCTAAACCGGACAAAACCAGCCGACTTAAATCAAACCGGTCGATTTCTCAATAACCGGTGTCGATCGACACCCTTCCTTGGTGTCGGTCGACACCCATCGACCAAACCAACTCAAACCACAATCGAACGCGCAATCGACTTAATCCGGAATTGATTTCTCAAACCGGTGTCGATCGACACACCCCTTTGGTGTCGATCGACACTAAGCATTCATAAGCTTTTCACACATTTTCTTCGAGATAAATGAACCTTAAACCAACTGTACAACAATCAAACAAGAACATGTACAGTCAATCCTCGATTCGCACCTCAAAGAGCGTATGTAATCGACTCCCGAATCCCTAATGTCGTCTGATACCAACTCTAACACAACTTTCTGGTTCGTGGATGTTACAGTGTCGCCCGACACCACTTCCAAAACAACACTTCAGGTTTACGGATGTTACAATATATTTGCGCGCGAACTCACACATCTGTACATACAGTATAAACTCTATAAATTAATAATATCAGGACTTTGATATTTTATTAATTTATAGAGTTATTAATTAATCAATTCTGATGATTTTTTTGTAATTATGATAATCTTCTAAAACTTTATTTACATTAAATAATATGTTTCCCTTTTAGTGTATATTTTCTTAACTTTTCTCCTAAACAAAAATATATTTTTTCAATTTTTTCTTTGATATATCTGTATTTACTTTATTGTTTACATTTTTTCGTACTTATTATATTGTTTGAATTTCTTTTTTTCTTTTAGTTTCCAACTTTCCATATTATATTTTAGTGTGTGATATTTATGAAATTCATAACTTTTCACTTATTACACATTCGTTGATATGCAAAATCATTACTTTCATTTTCATCAAAATCATTCCCCAAATTTATTGCATCTAAAAAAGAATGTTTTGATGTAATAAGAAAAATTAGAGAAAAGTTTCAAAGATTTTAATTTTTTTTTAAAAAAACAACATTAAATTCACATTTTAGTATGTTTTAGTATAATATCATTGGGACCATATTTTAAATAGGAGTTTGAAAAATATTATTATCTTATTATCTTATCGAATTGTATCATATTTTACACCGGCACAACTCGGGACCAGAAGATTTTATTAATTTATCGTGTTTATTAATTTATCGAGTATTAATTTATAGAGTTTCTACTCTATATTGATATATATGTATAATATTAAGTTTAGTAAATTATCATGATGGAACAGAAATCTAACAACTAATCAAAGAAAATCAACACGTTTTCTCAAAATAACCTGCAAGTTATGAGCATAGAACTATTATATAGATATTAGGTAGGTTGTTGCTCTTGGCTTAACCTAATAAATTTCCAAAAAATTATTTGGGTTTTGATTTTTTCGAACATCAGGCGAGGAAGACATACATACATATATATACGATGCTGGGAGAACTTTTGGCTTAAGTACAAACTAATTTCCAGAGTATTTATACCATATCTAAATTTTGTAATGCTAATAATAATTCGATTAATTTTAAATTAATTTCTATTGAACGATGAGTCGATGACCATTGGACTCTTGTTGCCTATGATTTGCCCATAAGAAAATAATAGAGCAATAGTAGTGATTGTTACAAAACTAAAAGTCTAATAATAATAATAATTAAGAATGAAAATAATAATAAGAATTATGAAAATATCAAAATAGTAATGGAGACATAACACACTTTTGTTCTTTGCCCTTTAGAGGAGCCCACTACACCAAATTGTGAACTCTTGGGCAAAACTTCTTGAACATTCAATTCGTCTCTTCCTAAAACATGTTATCCTCCTCACTTTTCAATCTCTCTTACTCCTCACCCAACAATCTCATTTTCTAGATATCCTTCATTTTCTTTTTTATATACATATACGTAATACGTGTATATAATAAAACTGTCTATATATGTATGATGTATCACAAAATGTACAAAAATCGGCGTCCAACCACTTGGTTACTTGAGTTTTAGCGCGAATGCTTTATATGTGATTGGTTTGCAAATTATTATCTACTCACATCAGAAACTAGTCGCTGTAGCGAAACTCAAATACTCAATAACAAATCTGACAAAAAAAAATCTTTATTGGTTGGTGCATGTGACAATGCATCTTCAAGAACATTGAGTGTATATCTAGGGTGAGAGCAATTTGGTGAAGGTAAAACAACAAGTTATACATGTGTATGGCAAGAAATGTTTTTAGTTAGTTAGAAGACTTTCTGTCTAATGTTTATCTTGTACATACATATCTATATAGGTGAAACTTAAGAATTTAGTTGGATTTGTGTGTTGGCCATTATGAACAAATGGGTGAATTAATTGAGAATAAATAGATGGAAAATTATTTTCTTCTGAAAAAGAATTAAGAAATGGAAAAAAATGGGAGGAAGAAGAGTCAATATTCAAAGGTGTAGATTTGATTAGATGCAAAACACAATTGGAACATCTTTATATTTCTTTAGTTAGGGTTTTTTTAAAATTATCCCTTTTGTCGACCTTCACGTTTCATCATGAGTAACAATAATAATGCTTCACACTATGCAGTTTCACATTCTCAACCAAAAAAGTCGTTTCCGTCTTCTTCAAAACGAAGGATATATATAAACATATGCATACGTGTATATCATATTGTAATGGCTAAAATCGAATCACAAAATAGACTTCGTTGTTGTAATAATCATATACTTTTTAATATCCATATAGGTACGCAAGGTTACAATGTAATAAATCATATATATTGGCGAAGTTCTATAGGTTATAATGTAATAAATCATATATATTGGCGAAGTTCTATAGATTTAATCATATAGGTACGTAAGTTCACAAGGTTTTGGTGAGAAACATACTCATATTTAGTTTCAAAAAAAAAAAAAAAAACATACTCATTTTTTAAACAACATTTATTTTGGAACGAGACGATACCTAATTTAATTTACCTTGTATCTATATAGATGGAAATTCTAGTGAGAAGGAAAGATGGAATATAGAAAATTAGACCCTAATTAATTGAATTCACAAATAAGATAGTAAGATGAGAATGGACCATACACATATATAATTCTGTGTGTATATAGACAAAAGGCGTAGAAGTATAAATGTGGTGGCAAAAGCTGGACAGGTAGGCAATAACATTGATGTAAGGGAATAGCATATCTTGAGCCAATACATGATTTGGTCTAAGTCAAATTTCCTAATAAATTTATTAATCTAATTATGATTTGTTTTATTTTGTTGTCTATCAGAAGCACCATACCATGAAGTTTAATTCTTTGGATGTTGAGCCCATCAATTCATTACTTTTCATTTTATGGTTAATGTTTATTGAGCCATCTTTGTCTGTTGAAAATCTGATAAGTAGTACAAAAGAAGAGTCAATTCTGTATTCTTGTTTTCTAATTATTATAGTCTATATAGCTGTTAGATATGGCTCTCCAAAAGCTGCAGCTTGTGCCTTGGGTCATGGCCTCACGGCTCACGTAAGATCCTAACAAAATACGAAACATATTACAATACTTCAAGATAAATTAACGGCCCAATTAAATACATAATGGTGACATGTGAGTGGTATAACCTATGAATGGTAATGGTTTTTTGTTTAACGCTCATTTAGTATTCTATTACAAATTATGATAACTGTTCATAAGATAAATCTACAACAGATAATTTTACAGTTTTCAACTTTAGTTTGCATAAAAAAGGGAAAAAAGAAAGAAAATCAACTCTGATTTGTTCACGAAAATCAGATCAAGAAAACCACTTTATTGTTCAGTTATAACCATATACACAAATTGTTTGTAATATATAAAACTTTATTTTGTTGTAAAAAACAAGAGTAGTTTCTACACTTTGTTTAATTAGTTTGTTTCCTAATTTCTACACTTTGGAAGTTAGCCAAATTATAGCTTTCAAGAAAAACCAAAGTAATTAATCAATACTCTCCCCAAATTCGTCTCTCGTTTTTATCTATAAGGATTGCTATGGATTCTTATATTTTTCAGCATCACGATCAAGTCAACTGCACGTATATATACACTATATTTTGGTTCTTATTCATCACGATCATCAGATCGATCCGAAAATCTTTATCATCGTTATGTGCATCTTTATACGTACGTTTCTCTATTCTATGGATTCACGAATATGAACTTGAATGTGGGAGTAATGAGGCCAATCAATTATATAATCTTATTTTTTGGACCCACTTTTTTTTTGAATTTCAAAGACTAATGATTCCCTGTAAGAAGGTGTAACATCCGCGAACCAGAAAGTTGCGTTAGAGTTGGTATCGGACGACATTAGGGATTCGGGAGTCGATTACATACGCTCTTTGAGGTGCGAATCGAGGATTGATTGTACATGTTTTTGTTTGATTGTTGTACAGTTGGTCTAAGGTTCATTTATCTCGAAGAAAGTGTGTGAAAAGCTTCTGAAAGCTTAGTGTCGATCGACACCAAAGGGTGTGTCGATCGACACCGGTTTGAGAAATCAATTCCGGTTTAAGTCGATTGCGCGTTCGATTGAGGTTGGTTCCGGTTTGGTTGACGGGTGTCGACCGACACCAAGGAAGAGTGTCGATCGACACCGGTTATTGGAAAATCGACCGATTTGATTTAAGTCGGCTGGTTTTGTCCGGTTAAGGGCGAGGGAAGCCCTAAGTCGCGATTAAAACCCTGTGGCCGCGTGAAAAGACTCAGTTTTCGAGGTGACACTTTTCAGAGGCGATTTTGGAAGATTTCTGAGGCTTGTTCTGAGGCTTTGGGTTGCTGTTCATCATCTAGTCCTTCCTTTCAATCCGTTTCTAAGGTGAGTGCGTGACCGTAGGTCCGTGAATCACTGGAGATCTGTTGTGGTGTTGATATTTTGAGTTGTTCTTGAGTGGTTCTTGAGTTATTTGAGTCTATAATCGTTTTAGGGTGTTGAATCCCCTTGAGTATGTGTTTTTGTGTTGTTTCGTCGAGTTTGGTCTGTTGAGGTCGGGGCAGTGTCGAACGACACCACTGGGTGTCGGTCGACACTGAGGAGCTAGTGTCGAGCGACACCACTTGTGGTGTCGATCGACACCTAGCTGGGCGTCGAGCGACACCGTGGGGAGGTGTCGGTCGACACTAATGTTCTGTTTCGAGTTTGTCGAGTATTGTTGCTGTTGTTACTGTGATGATTATTGTTATGGCTATTGTTGATATTGTGGTATTGTCTAGTGGTTGGCGTAATTGGCCTGTAGACGGAATGACCGTCTCACTGAGTATTTATGATAATACTCACGCATCTCTTTCGTAATGTGATGCAGGTAACAGGAATGTGTGACCGCGGGATCGAGGCTGAAGAGGGGGATGATAGGGTTATTGGTTTATTGGTTTATTGGTTCATTGGTTATTGTTTTATTATTCGAATTGGTAGCTAACCTGGTGTTTAGGTTGCTAGAGTTTATTTATAATTCTGGAATTGTTTATTGGATTATTGGTTATTGATATTGAGATATTGTCGTTGAATTGAATGGATGATTTAATTATTTATTTGAAGACTTCCGCTGAGTATTGACGTAATAAAAAAAAAAAGCTTGGTTGTTTCAGAAGGTCAGAAATGAGAAAAGAGAGGCATATGTTATAAATAGTTTATGTGGAAGCCCATTATCGGCCCATATTCTAGAATATTCTACCTTGTCCACCAAGGGTACTCCTTTACAAGGAAAACCCTACTCTTGTACTCCTATATAAAAGATCTCTCTCTATTAGAATAATACACAACCAATTCCTCTCTTCTCTTGTTCTCTCTTCTTCTATAACACATGATCAGCACGAGTCTCTAACCTTAGGTTAAAACCCTAGTCGGCTAAGTAACCATGAAACGGTAGCCGTCAAAGCAAAACCCTAATCATCATCCTTTGAGATTTTTGATTCTGTCGTAACTCAACATACGACTCCATTCTCTACCTTCATCAAAGATAAGTTATATTCCCTTGATCTAATTGGCTCATGCTTTATTATAAGAATCTTGTTGCTTCATAGATCTACGCATGATTTGTTTAATCGAAATATGAATATCGTTTCATACTTTGTTATGTTTCCATCAGCACATGAATCCATGACATGACCGTATTGTTAAATTATAAACCGATCACTAATGTTTTAGATCTTGTTTATTCATAAATTAAGCAGCATGAAATTAACTATAATTTGATCCTCTAACTATTTTATGGTTTATTGGTAATTTATGTATATATTGGTTTAGAAATATATATCGAGACATGCCATATGATAGAACGAAACTTGCTTTGAGAATTGAGATATCGTTACAAGTTCTCTTTTCTAGGTTGGTTTTAATTATTAATTGTTGGCTTAAATTCTCATGCTTCTTTGATCAATAATATGTTGTGGTCGTCAAATTTTTCTTAGAATCTAAAACCATTATAAATAGACTCATGTTTGTAAAGTAATTGTTACTTGTCTGATTTACTTAATTCAAAATCATTCATCTAACTAAAGTTAAACTATGTTTTGTTGGTTTGGTGGTGTGGAGATTATTTTGGTGAAACTTTTGTTAAACTATCTCTAAAATCGCTCTCTCCGATGGGGCGATGGGGTCTCCGTTTTCAGTCCTCGAACTCTCCAACGTCATCTACGTTAAAATAGAGATAAGTATCTAGTCCATACTTTATAATCACGTTTTATTGAATCATATACAATCACGTTTACTGCCTTCAATCACCGATCGCTTGAATATTGGTAAGTATATTAAAAACATGACTCATACTCTTAGTAATCAAATTCTAATTGATCATTTATTGTTTGTTTATTGGTCATACCCTGATGTTTGTCGCACTCGCATATATTGGTGCTAGTCATTAAATATACAGGAATATAAAGGAAATTGAAGAGAATTGTTGGTTAATATGAATGATTAATTGTTGAGTTATAGATCACTTACACATATTTTTCACATGCTCTCTCACATTCTATTTGAGAATAATTAATTTTTGATATAGAAGGGAACGTTGGTTTGATCGTTTGCATAATCATTGGTTTAGGTGACATTTCTTTTTGGAACTGGAAATTATAATCATTTCGCTATTTTGATAGACTTAAGGATTAAAACAATTACTTGTTTGATCTATGATAGTGATGAGCTAGTAAATGGATTGATTGAATTTTCTGTGACCATTATGTTTGTTTACAACATATATAGTTTGATCTTATATAATTTTAAGATCACATGATTTAAAGTCAATAAATAGGAATAATAATATTAATACAAAGATGTTAAAATACATCACAAAAAAAAAATATTGTTGTCCTGCAGACACAATAGCAAAAATATGTTTGAGAAATAGTTTTAAAATATTGTTGTCCAGTAGACATAATAGCAAATGAATTCTTATTAATAATATTTAATCTGTTATTATTTTATTGAATTTGTCACCTGAAGTGATAATAAGATGATACTTGTTATTGATATTAGTTATTTTTCTTTACTATATTTTGTTTATACATATATGTAGTTTAATAATTTTTATTTCTCTATTATTTTTATATTTATATGAATATTTTGTATTTGATTGTAGAAGAACCTGAAGTTCTTTACATAAATCTAAGGAAAAGTATGATCACTATAATGCGACATTAGTTAAAGCTTATATAAGTCTTTGCATATAAGATTATAAGACATAAAGTCTATACATAATCATTAATTATCTTGAAGATTATGGGAAGAAAATATCAATGTGAAGAGATGTTAAAAAGCATACTCTAATCTTAGATAAATAATATTGTCCGGTAGACAAAAGATTACTAAAGAAAATTTAAGAAATTATTTTGATAAAATAATGAGTTACTGATGAGAATCTTGAATCTTGTCTAATTGGTTATGATTTATTCCCTGAAGTGAATGTGATATGCGAATAAATGATTAAATATGTGATCATATAGACATATGATGGTTAATGTCAAAGTCAAGATCAAAGAGTTTTATTTCAAAAACTCAAATTCTCATAAGAAATGAGAAAATAAAAATGATAGCAAATAATAGATATATATCTCCGGAAGTGTATATAAATATTTATATTTGAGTATAATATACAATCATTGATGCATTATAACTCTGAACTTCCAGAAGTGAAAAGATATAATACAAGTATCAAAAGTTTAAAGAATCAAAGATATAAGACATAATTCAAGATGGATATGTTACTGATTTTATACTATGATTCAATTCGAGATAGATGAACCAGAAGTATCATCATCTCGAGGGGGAGAATGGATGAATCCCACAATCAATATATAATAAGTGGAACATCTAGAAGATTATGTTCACACTCAAGATAAACTTGATCATTGATCATTGATGAAGAAAAATCTAACAATCTCTATATCATAGTCCAGAAGATTATATTCAAAGATAAATGATCTTATGAATCATATATAAATAACTCCAAGAGATTTCAAAGTTAATCAAGTTAAGACAATATATGAAGAAAAGTTAAATAGATGTTATATAGTAAATCAGAAGTTTACCGAATATAACATACTTTGGCATGAACTGGTTAGACCATTCCGGTTCAAGAATTATGCAAAAAAAAAAAAATATAACATGTAGACATTTATTGAAGAACTAGAAGATTCTTCTTAATGATTTCTAATATGATATTTTATCATAAGAGATTATGATAATACAACAATTATCACTAGCCAAAATAGATTTATAGTCTTATTCACTTTCTAGAGAGTATACAAGAAACATATGTGGTTTAATAACCCATTTCGTGGACTAATCATCCTCTAGAAGAAAATTTATTGTGTTTCTTTATGCATCAACAAAATGGTTGTATGTATCAATGCTATTAATCTGCAACCTGAAGTTTGTGAGATTACTTGGTAGTACTAGTGAATTCACATCTTAAGTCTTTTGATGAGAAAATCATGTTTGTAAGAATAAATGTCGAACATCCAGTAGCAAATGTTCATACACATAATGCAGAAGTATTAATTTGCATAAAGACAACGAGTAACTACTAGTTATCCCCATCGAAATTGGTTTTGGGTCAGAAACCTAATAAATTCCATCTTTGAAACAACCAAATTTTTTTTTTATAATTAATTAGCCCAGATTAATATTCCCATAAATATTAATCCTCAACAGCTAATTCAACAACACAATGCGGAAGAAACCAATATTATTAAGTCATAAAACAATTGTTCA
Organism: Erythrophleum ivorense; assembly: GCA_026724425.1. Lineage (NCBI taxonomy): Eukaryota > Viridiplantae > Streptophyta > Magnoliopsida > Fabales > Fabaceae > Erythrophleum > Erythrophleum ivorense. The sequence goes on along the minus strand of JAIUCV010000066.1, from coordinate 5,598,817 downwards.
ACAAATAACCAATAAAACCAATAAACCAATAAGCAACCTAAACACCAGGTATGCTACATTATTGAAAATAAACTAGCACCCTAAACATCACGAATTCCTGGTCAGCCACAACAATAAAGCCAAGATTAAATTCCTAATCTCATCATCCTCTTCTCTCGGTCTCTTTCCGCGGAAGAACATTGCTGTTACCTGCATCACATTGGAATAGAGATGCGTAAGTATTATCATAAATACTTAGTGAGTGGATCATCCTGCCTACAGGCCAATTACGTCAAACACTAGACAAAACATCACAATAATCAACAACATTAACAATGCTCAACATTAATCAACAGTATAAACCATCCCTGTCAGGAAACACCCACGTTTCCTGACACCCAGGTTGGTGTCGACCGACACCTCTATGGTGTCGATCGACACTCATCGAGTGTCGCTCGACACCGGCTCGACGCCCAGAAACCAGAAGCTACGAAAATCGCATAAAACACACAATTTCGTGGGATTCAACCCCCACATCGATCAAACAACAAAATAACTCGATCCTACACAAGAACAACTCGAAAAACTCATCAACAATCTCGAAATCACACAATCTCCAATGCTAACGGACCTACAGTCACGCACTCACCTTGAAAAGGGATTGGAAAGAGGGAAAGGAGATAGAACAATGAAGAACAGCCACGGATTCAACCCAGAAACTCAGAAATCACCTCCAATCCTCCAAAAATCGCCTAAGAACCTTGATATCTCGAAAACTGTGCCTTTCTCGCGGCCACAGGGCTTAAAAACGCGAGTCTAGGGCTTTTCTCGCCCAAACCAGCCCAAAACCAGCCGACTTGAATCAAACCGGTCGATTTCTCAATAACCGGTGTCGATCGACACCCTTCCCTGGTGTCGGTCGACACCCATCGACCAAAACCAACCCAACTCAATTCGATCGACTTAAACCGGAATCAACCCTGATACTAGTCGTTCAGAAGAATTTAACACACTTCCTTCGCGATGCTTGAACCTTGGACCGACTGCACAACAATCAAACAAGAACATGTACAGCCAACCCTCAATTCACACCTCTAAGAGCATGTGCCAACTACTCCCGAACCCCTAGCATCGTCCAACACCACTTCCAAAACAACTTCCAGGTTCACGGATGTTACAATTCTCCCCCACTAAAATGGATTCGTCCTCGAATCCCAACACAAACGTCTCTCCAAGACCTCAAAACTCAAATTTTAGTCCTATGTTATACGCATGTTTCCAAGATATTATTACTCTCAATGCCATAACCCACTGTCATGACATCCATACTGCGACTCACGGTCCAGTACCAAAATGTGACCACTGCCACCAAACCAAAACGTGACTCGAAGCCACAACCAAAACGCGACCCCCAATATAAGTCCGTTGGGCACCTAACGTCCCAACACAAATAGAACCAACGTCTACAAGGCCCACCGCCTCTAGACAAAACGAGTAATAAAATCTGAAACGCGTACCAACATATGACTAAAAACTTCCAATGACCCCACCGGCCAAAGAAACTTGTAACATCCAAACCATAACCAAAAAATATGAGGCAAAACTCCATCTCATATAACTCCAAAAAATGTATATCGTACAACAAAACGAAAATACATAAGTCCAAAACCAACAACAACAAAACCAAAAAAAACAAGACTAGAACCACAAAGATGAATCACTCCACAGCCTGCTTGTCGAACCACTTTCCGAACTTCAGCTTCATCTTTGCCTCTGGCTCCCAAGTCTGCTCCTCTGTGCCACTACAGTCCCACAAGACTCTCAACAATGGCACCCTCTTGTTCCGCAGAACCTTGACTCTCCTCTCAAGAATCCTCACAGGAACTGCCGGAACTGTCATATCTGGCTGGAGATCCTCTGGAATCTCAACCACAACCTCCTCTGAATGACGCAAACACCTCCTCAACATAGAAACATGAAACACCTTGTGAAAGGCGCTCATAATCGGTGGCAACTCCAACCGATAAGCCACTGGCCCAACTCGCTCCACCACTGGAAACGGACCCATAAATCGCGGACTGAGCTTGTTCTCTGCTATGGACCTGTTAGGGCCCCTCAACATAGCCATCTTGAGATAAACTCTATCTCCCACCTGAAACTCAAGCTCACGTCGCCGCCTATCTGCATAACTCCTCTGTCTATCCTGAGCCTCCTTCATGTTCAGCCTCAAGACACGAATCTTCTCCGTCGTCTCCTGAACAAAACTAGCTCCAAACATGCTGCGCTCCCCCACTTGGGTCCAGCATAAGGGTGTCCTACATGGCCTCCCATACAAAGCCTCATAAGGAGCCATACCAATACTAGACTGAAAACTGTTGTTATAGGCAAACTCTGCCAAACACAGATGATCAGCCCAATGACCACCCCAATCCAGTACACACATCCTAAGCAGATCCTCCAAAGTCTGAATAGTCCTCTCTGACTGCCCATCTGTCTGCGGATGATACGCTGTACTCATATGCACCTTAGTGCCCATCTCAGTCTGAAATGCTCTCCAAAACTCTGAAGCAAACCTCGGATCTCTATCCGACACAATACTGGCTGGCACTCCATGCAGCCTCACAATCTCTCGCACAAACTTCCTAGCCAAGACAGCCGCTCCATCTGTCTTCTTGATAGCCACGAAATGTGCTGACTTAGTCAAGCGATCTACAATGACCCAAATAGCATCGAAAGTCCGTGAGATAGGTAATCCCACAACAAAATCCATAGTGATCATGTCCCACTTCCACTCTGGAATGGGTAAACTCTGCAAAAGACCACTAGGCACCTGATGCTCTGCCTTGACCAAAGAACAAGTGTTGCACCTCGCAACCCAATCTGCCACATCCCTCTTCATCCCAACCCAATGATAATACCGTTTGAGGTCACGGTACATCTTGGTCGCACCCGGATGAATCGAAAACTTGCTCGAATGAGCCTCTCTCAAAACCTCATGCCTCAACTCCTCATCCTTAGGCACACAAACTCGCCCACGAACCAAAATAGTTCCATTCGAAGAGACCTGATACTCAGAACCAGACACCTGCGAAGCATCAATCAAACCCTGATCACTCTGCTGCGCCACTCTGATCCTACTGAGTAAATCTGCCTGATCAGCTGCCTCTAAACCCAAAGGCTCCTCTGAAATAGCACAAAGACGCAATGTACTAATCTCGCTGACCAAAGCCTCAACACCACGCTCTCTATCTGAATCAACCCTCCGTCGACTCAAAGCATCTGCCACCAAATTGGCCTTGCCTGGATGATAAACAATATCCAGGTCATAGTCTGCCAGAAACTCCACCCAACGCGTCTGTCTCGCATTCAGCAAAGGCTGAGTGAAAATATGTTGTAGACTCTTGTGATCTGTAAAGATCTGCACTCTACCACCATAAAGATACGACCTCCAAATCTTGAGTGCAAAAACCACTGCTCCCAACTCAAGATCATGCGTGGGACGGTTGCGCTCACTGCCCTGCAACTGCCTCGAAGCATAGGCAATCACTCTGCCCTCCTGCATCAAAACACAACCAAGTCCAACACCTGAAGCATCTGTGTACACAACATATGGCTTCCCCGGGTCGGGTAATGCCAACACTAGTGTACAAGTCAACATCTCCTTGAGCTTCCCAAAGCTCTCCTCGCACTCCTGCGACCACACAAACGGCACATCCTTGCCAGTCAACCTCGTCATCGGCTGAGACATACTCGCAAACCCCTTGACGAACCTCCTGTAGTAGCCTGCTAAACCCAGAAAACTCCTGATCTCGGTAGCACTACTCGGTCTAGGCCAATACCTGATAGCCTCAATCTTAGCCGGATCCACAGAAACTCCCTCTGCAGAAACAATATGGCCAAGAAAACCCATCTCCCTCTGCCAAAAGCTGCACTTTCTCAACTTGGCAAACAGCTTCTGCTCTCGAAGCTTCTCCAACACAAGCCTCAAATGAGTCGCATGCTCCTCTGGACTCCTCGAATACACCAAAATGTCATCAATGAAAATAATGACAAACACATCCAGAAACTCCCTGAACACGTCGTTCATCAACCTCATAAATGCTGCCGGCGCATTAGTCAAGCCAAAAGGCATGACCACAAACTCGAAATGTCCATACCTCGTCCGAAAAGCTGTCTTCCGGACATCTGCCTCATCTATCGGAATCTGATGATAACCCGATGCCAAGTCAATCTTAGAGAACCAGGTAGCACCTCTCAACTGATCCAACAACTCATCAATCCTCGGAAGTGGGTACCTGTTCTTCACTGTGACTCGGTTAAGTCCTCGGTAATCGATGCACAACCGAAAACTACCATCCTTCTTCTTCACAAACAACACTGGCGCTCCCCATGGCGACACACTAGGTCTGATGAACCCTTTACTCAAAAGGTCCTCTAGCTGCTTCTTCAGCTCTGCCATCTCTGCTGGAGCCATCCTGTAAGGTGTCTTCGATATCGGAGCTGTCCCGGGCTCTAAATCAATTGTGAAAGGATCTGACCGAGATGGTGGCAATCCCTTCAGCGACCGAAATACATCCTCAAAATCCTGGACAACCTGAATATCCTGAAGACTCACCTCACCACTGGACTCTGCCATAGTGATCGTCGCCAAATAGGCTTCGCAGCCCCGCTCTAACAACTGCTCTGCCTGAATAGCTGAAATCACTATACTCCCCGAAGTCGGTCTCACTCCCTGATAAACCAACTTCCCTGCATCCTGCTCAAACACAACTCTACCTCTGAAGCAATCCAGATGAACTCGGTAAAGAGATAACCAGTCCATCCCCAAAATCACATCATACAGTTCCACCGGACTGATGACTAAATCTGCTGGCATAGACTGCCCCGCAATACGCACATCAACTGCTCTAGCTCTGCCCGAAGTAGCCAAATAACCACCACCAGCCACCTTGACAAAGCCTGAAGCCTCGCCATCGCTACTCCGAATACCACTACCCTCAGCTCTCTCCGGAGTAATGAAGCAATTAGATGCTCCCGAGTCAAACAGAACGTGAGACTCAAAACCTCCAACTAACAAGGTCCCTACACAATTCCACAAGTGTTGAGAACCTCTAACTCTATCACAGTAAAATAAAAGAAACAGACAACAACACCGAGAATTCCACACTAAGAATTGACAAGTCTGAATCAAAAATTTTAACTGTGATCTGGCCTGACTGGCTGGTCTGGCCCACCTCTGCCGAAGTATAAACTCTCGGCGCACCACCTGACTGCAACGCTGCCACCTGAGCTGCTGACTGGATAGCCAACGGCTGAATCGCCGCTGCCACTGCTCTCTGCTGCAACTTGGGACACATTGTCTTGATATGCCCCGGCTCCCTGCAGTAGAAGCACACTGTCGTCTCTCTGGATCCCGCCCTCTTGGGGCACGTAGCAACTCTATGATCCAGACTACCACAACCAAAACACCCACCCGTACTCGGGCTACTAGCAGATATCTCCTCTGCTCTCCTCTTCTGGCCCTGCGCAGGCCTACTGCCCCTGCCGTAACCAGAACTGTGACCTCTGCGCTGCTGATGCTGCTGCTGGCCCCGAGGATGGGTAGCAGGAACAACTGCAGCTGGAACAACCGCCGTACTCACCGGCTCACGCAAGTCCTCCTCAATGGACGCTGCCAACTCCACTAAACCCGCTCTGGTATGGTACATACCACCTCTGCACTGAGTCCTGATGTTCCTCCGAAGCCCCTGGAGAAACCGCGACGTCAATGCCCGCTCACTGATCAGCTCACCACCAGAAAAGACCACCAATCTGCAGAACTCTGCATCATACTCTCGAACAGACCTCTCACCCTGAGTCAAGTCCAAAAACCTCAACTGCAGCCTGTCACGAGCCTCCTGAGGGAAAAACTTGTGGTTGAACTCCTCGACGAAGTCAACCCAAGTCCAAACCTCTCTCCTGGTCCTAACAGACCTCCACCACAAATGTGCATCACCTCCAAGGTAGTGCACTGCCAACTCGACCTGAAACTGTGCCGGACAACGAACAGAATCGAAGTTCCGCTCCAACCTCTGACGCCACTCATCAGCCTGCTCTGGAGTAACCCCGCCCTCAAACGTAGGCGTACCAATCCTCTGCATCTCCCTCATCATCTCACGATAAGGGCAAACCCCAACTGCAACACCCTGCTGCACCGCAGCCTCCTGCTGCCCAACAAAACCGGCACCAACATGTGCCCCGGCACCTGCCTGTGCCTCGGCCGCTGGAGGTGCAACCGGAGCCTGCTGTGGAACTGCCTCTGGAAGACGTGCCAACAACTGCGTCAGTAGCCCCACAATCAACTCTCCCTGAGCTAAAGCAGCGCCCCCACCGGGAACCGCTCCAGCTCCTGCGCCACCCCGACGCCCAAACTAGCCCCACCGGCTAACGAAACAGACTGTGTCACCGACGCCGCCGCCACACTCGGCGCTGCACTCTCTACTGAAACCTCAGCCTCTGGCACTCCACGACCAGCACCCCGACCTCCACGACCCGCTGCTCGCCCACCGCGACCAGCTCCTCTGCCCCCACGGGCTGCACCGCGACCACGACCACGGCCACGACCACGACCTGCGTCCATCTCTCTGCACTACCACCAAGTACAGAAAAAGAGCAAGGTCAACACACAAAAACACAAAACACAACACACAACTATCCAACTCACTTACCCGCGGAAAACTGGAAGACCGAGAGGATGAGATTAAACCACTAATTGACTAACTCACATAATCAATTAACCACACAATCCAATTCATCCAATTCTAACAGTCCTAAAACCGACTACGCTCTGATACCAAAATGAAACAACCAAATTTTTTTTTTATAATTAATTAGCCCAGATTAATATTCCCATAAATATTAATCCTCAACAGCTAATTCAACAACACAATGCGGAAGAAACCAATATTATTAAGTCATAAAACAATTGTTCAACAAATAACCAATAAAACCAATAAACCAATAAGCAACCTAAACACCAGGTATGCTACATTATTGAAAATAAACTAGCACCCTAAACATCACGAATTCCTGGTCAGCCACAACAATAAAGCCAAGATTAAATTCCTAATCTCATTATCCTCTTCTCTCGGTCTCTTTCCGCGGAAGAACATTGCTGTTACCTGCATCACATTGGAATAGAGATGCGTAAGTATTATCATAAATACTTAGTGAGTGGATCATCCTGCCTACAGGCCAATTACGTCAAACACTAGACAAAACATCACAATAATCAACAACATTAACAATGCTCAACATTAATCAACAGTATAAACCATCCCTGTCAGGAAACACCCACGTTTCCTGACACCCAGGTTGGTGTCGACCGACACCTCTATGGTGTCGATCGACGCCAGCCTCCCGAGTGTCGATCGACACTCATCGAGTGTCGCTCGACACCGGCTCGACGCCCAGAAACCAGAAGCTACGAAAATCGCATAAAACACACAATTTCGTGGGATTCAACCCCCACATCGATCAAACAACAAAATAACTCGATCCTACACAAGAACAACTCGAAAAACTCATCAACAATCTCGAAATCACACAATCTCCAATGCTAACGGACCTACAGTCACGCACTCACCTTGAAAAGGGATTGGAAAGAGGGAAAGGAGATAGAACAATGAAGAACAGACACGGATTCAACCCAGAAACTCAGAAATCACCTCCAATCCTCCAAAAATCGCCTAAGAACCTTGATATCTCGAAAACTGTGCCTTTCTCGCGGCCACAGGGCTTAAAAACGCGAGTCTAGGGCTTTTCTCGCCCAAACCAGCCCAAACCAGCCGACTTGAATCAAACCGGTCGATTTCTCAATAACCGGTGTCGATCGACACCCTTCCCTGGTGTCGGTCGACACCCATCGACCAAAACCAACCCAACTCAATTCGATCGACTTAAACCGGAATCAACCCTGATACTAGTCGTTCAGAAGAATTTAACACACTTCCTTCGCGATGCTTGAACCTTGGACCGACTGCACAACAATCAAACAAGAACATGTACAGCCAACCCTCATTTCACACCTCTAAGAGCATGTGCCAACTACTCCCGAACCCCTAGCATCGTCCAACACCACTTCCAAAACAACTTCCAGGTTCACGGATGTTACAATCTTTAATTATTTGGATGTGCAATATACATCAATATTGCTCCACCACAGCAATATAAGATGGATCCTCGAAAGAGGTGGTAAATATATGTTGGATATGAATCTCATTTGACTGTCATTTTAGTGAGCCAGTCTTTCCAACATCAGGGGGAGAAAATAAACAGTTGGAGAAAGATTAAAGTTGGAAGGAATTATCATTGATCCTCGGACTATAGAATGTGAAATAGATGTCCTAAAGATAATTCATTCACAAAATCACAAAACTTACTGTATCAGTTGCCATATACATTTACTGACCCAAATATAGTGATATTGAGTCACTTACCAGCTGTAAATGCTCTAATAAGAATTGATATCCCAGAAGGACTATATCAAGCTGCTAGTAAGTCTAAAGAACGCATGAAGCGGGATAGACCGGTTGGTTCCGAATATTAAAATCCTCGGAAAAGTAAATGAGCATAACTTGATTGACAATGGTCAAACCGAGGAAACAAATATCTTTGAGTGATCTCCAGAAGAGACAATAAACATGACAAATAAGAAATTCAGGTACCTGAGACAATGAAAAGATCTCAAGAATTAATTATGTCATGTCTGGAATAAATAGGAACCAGAAAAGCAAATCGACGTCGTAAATAAAATATTTGCATGCAATATAGCAGTTGATATTATGAATGAGAAAGAGGATCATGAAACAAAGACTGTTGCATTGTGTACACAAAGTAATGATTTGGCCAAATCGAAAAGAAGCAATAGACGCACAACTAAAAGCTCTTAGAAAGAGAAAAATATTTGGACCAAAAGTCCTTACACCTAAGTGTAAAATGAGTGGGTTATAAATAGGCCTTTGTGTCTAAGAAAAATGATATGAAGAAATATAATCTCATGTGGTGGATGCAACTTTCAAGTTACTTAAGTTTGGCAACAAAAGAAGAACTTGACATATATGAGCCACTAAACAATGACATTTATATAAAAGTCCCTGAAGGATATAATCATTGAGGAATTAATAATTTAATCGTTATGTTCCTGGAGAACACTAGCTATTCAATCAAATGAAAAGAAATATGTTTCATGGGTATAATCACGAAAGTGAATATATAAGGCTAACTAATACCCATGTATATTTATCAAAGTATTATGGATCAAAAGAGATCTTTAATATGAATATCAAACTCTTGAAGAGTTATCGAAATAGTATGATGCAAAGAATATGAGATAAAAGATCTTGGAAGACAAAGTTGTCTTCGGTTATCTCAAATAGACAATTTAGCAAAATATATGTTATCTTAAAAGATCTTTGTAGTATATACATAAAGAATGCTCATATATATTTGGTCCCGAGGTACCATATTTAAAATGTTAATTGAGCAATATATTGATCTTTTCATGTTAAATAAAATTTGGACCCGAAGTTCAAAAGATCAAGAAGTAATTGTTTTTGTGAAAAGTTGTTATGGATAAGAAGTCCAATAACCTAAGAGATTATAATATAATCACATGACTTTATTCATTAAGATTATACTTGTAATGATTGCCGAAAGATGGTATATATGATTGGAATGCATCTCCTGAAGAATATGCTTCCAAGGGGAGATATATGACGATGTGTGTGGTTGTACTCTTTTTCCTTATCATGGTTTTTATCCCATTGGGTTTTTCCATGAAAGGTTTTAATGAGGCAACAAAGAACACACAAATGAGAAACACGAAGATCTATCTCCTTTCCAAAGTCTTTGTCTTTCACTTATGAGATCAAGTGGAGTGAAGAGAATGATAAAGTAGATTCATCACCAAACCCAAGAAGAATGGCGATGTCAATGTTCTAAAGTTGTTCAAGTGAAGATTTTAAAGGAGTTTCTATCTGCTACTTTCAAGAGGTTAGTTCACCTTATTGGATTATATCACGTCAAAGATCTACACGGATGTCCTCATGAGGGGGAGTAGTTGCGCGCTGTACTCTTTTTCCTTAACTAAAGTTTTTCCCATTGGGTTTTCCTGGTAAGGTTTTAACGAGGCAGCCTACTACGCACTTTGAAGATATTTTTAGATAATGGACTTCCAAGGGGGAGTGTTATAAATAGTTTATGTGGAAGCCCATTATCGGCCCATATTCTAGAATATTCTACCTTGTCCACCAAGGGTACTCCTTTACAAGGAAAACCCTACTCTTGTACTCCTATATAAAAGATCTCTCTCTATTAGAATAATACACAACCAATTCCTCTATTCTCTTGTTCTCTCTTCTTCTATAACAGCATATACTTTTTTTTTTTTTTTGCATATATGAATCAAGTTTCGTATTCCTTTGGTACTAGTCCAAAATCAAATCCAGTATCTTAGTTTCCTAATCTTTTTTTTTTTGTTTTTAAACAAAGTATATTGTACCTAAACCTAAACTATAATAGTACTACAATAACTAGTTCATAGTCTATCTAGATAAGGTTCAATCTAATATAAGATCAATTTAAGTACACAAGTCTGGATATATGTTAGTGTAGTAACAAGTTCGGATATGCAGTACAAGCTGAATATGATTAATGCTTTTAGAGTTTGATACTCGGATCCGAAACAAACATATGCATATTATTGCAAATTTTTTTACTGTCATAATTTATTATTATATCTCATAATTTGTATTACCATATTTGGCATAAAAGTAAATCGTAGGTGTCAACGAAAATTGTAATTTGTAAAACATATTAAATCAGTATGTCCAACGAAAATTGTTGATCTATCTCAATAGTGTCATAGATCCAATAAAACCACTAGAATACATATATACTTTGTTATGTTCCATACAAAAAGTATCGTGTGAGATTTGAAATATCTATACCAAATCTTCGACAAAAAAAGAAAAGTGACATTGGTGGAAAAAGAAAAGAAGAAGTTTGATAAGGCAGAGAAGGAAAACCATTAAATAAGAATACTATTTTGTTGTTGTTATGGTTAGATTCTCTCAACCATCGATTCATCCTCTACTTCTCTTTAAATTCTTGTAACCTTTTATGAGGGGGACCAAGGACCAAACCATATTTTAGGGTATGGTCAAAATAATCTAAATCCAACAAGCTTTAACGAAAAGTTATGGGTGAATCAAACAAGAGCTCAAAGTAATCTATAGCCCGAATTGGTGTATTAGGAAAGTCTCGAGATAATTTTTTTCTAGATTAAAAATCATGATTTTGAGACTTGATGGTGGAGAAAAAGAAACAACATTGTTGAACCTGTTTCTTGTTCTTGTCCTTTTGAGTTTCGACCATCTATATCGAATTTCTTGATAATCAGAAAAAGACAATAAAAACAAAAGAAGTTTTTTTTGTCAACAGCAAAACAACTATAATAATTTAATTACGAGAAACTACCAAATATTGTTTTTATATGACCATCTACTGTATATCAAATTTAATGTTCTCTCAGTTGGGGAAATTGCCAATTTTAGACAACAATTTGATTTTTTCTAGTCAACTAGACCACAATTTGAAACAATTGAAAACTAACCTCTTGTACAGTAACATTACTCCACACTCCCTTATGAACAAACAAAAAAACGCATGTCTCGATTACGATTTTAACCTCCAGACGATATGGTCTACCGGTAGACAAACTTGGAGGTCTACCTGGTAGACAAATTTGGAGATCTACTCGTAATAATCTCTTAAATTTAAATTAAAAATTAAATAAAAAATAATTTGACAACAAAACCTGTATGAATAATTAAAAGATAGACATTATTATCTACCAAAAATATGAATGCATACAAATGAATCATTTATAGATAAGCAAAGATATTTAGGTTAAAACCTATAAAAGTGTGAGGTCTACCGAGTAAGTCTACCACGGAGATCTACCAAGGAGGTCTACCAAGGAGGTCTACCAAATAATTAAATCTTAAATTTAAATTAAAAATTAAATAAAAAATAATTTGACAACAAAACCTGTATGAATAATTAAAAGATAGACATTATCATCTACCAAAAATATGATTGCATACAAATGAATCATTTATAGATAAGTAAAGACATTTAGGTTAAAACCTATAAATGTGTGAGGTCTACCGACGGAGGTCTATCAAGGAGGTCTACCAAATCATTAAATCTTAAATTTAAATTAAGAAAATTAAAAAAAACAAATTTGAAATATTTTTTTCACAAATAACGAAATAATAGACATTTAACATCTATTAAAAATATGATCTCAGAAAAATGCATGAATCTATAAATATCATGAATATATAGTTCATAAGGATAAGAGTTTGAGTAGATTGTTTAGGGTTGAATGGTGTAAGTTGTAGGGTTTAGAAAATTTCTAGACCAATTGTTGTTTTTGGTTAGTTATACGATTCAATGTTCGTTTATTTGTTATCTAAACTGTAAAATGACAATATGGCAAGCAAATTGTTGCAAAATTTTATCTAAATTATTCGATTTAGGGTTTGGGATAAAGTAGACCTAACACGTAGAATAACCTAGTAGACCGCAACAGTGGTCTACTGAAGGCAGTGGTAGACCGCAATAGAGGTCTACCAACCGTTTTAACCTAGCGAGAATCCCAAAATTTCAAACCGACGGCTGGAATTGAAACGTTTCGGTAATTTCGTTGTAGACAAACTTGGAGATCTACCTCGTAATAACATCTTAAATTTTAATTAACAATTAAATAAAAAATAATTTGACAACAAAACATGTATGAATAATTAAAACATAGACATTATCATCTTCCAAAATATGAATGCATACAAATGAATCATTTATAGATAAGCAAAGATATTTATGTTAAAACCTATATAAGTGTGAGGTCTACCGAGTAAGTCTACCAAGGAGATCTATCAAATCATTAAATCTTAATTATTCGATTTAGGGTTTGGAGTAAAGTAGACCTAACACGTAGAATAACCTAGTAGACCGCAATAGAGGTCTACTGAAGGTAGTGGTAGACCGCAATAGAGGTCTACCAACCATTAGAACCATAAATTGAACGCCTGAACCGGAAAATTGACCTTCTTATATAAAGAAATAGTTAACCTGATTGTGTTAAAAAGAAAATATCTCTTCTCTCTAAAACGGCGCCTCCCACTCATCTCTCTCCATAAACCTCCGCCCATCTTGTTCTTCATCTCTGTCACCGTTCAAACAGCTTTCTCACCGGATATTTCTCCAGCTCCAGTCTCTAGCCGCCATCTTATGCTCTGGTAAGTCATTTATCTTCTCTCCAGAACAAATCTAAATCAGATCTGAGCTGGAACATAATGCATTGGCTTATTTTTATAGATCTGAGCACCAAAAAAGCTTTAGAGAAAGGAGGGTCCGAGCACATATGAGATGGGAATATGCAGTTTTTCTTCCTCCTCAGCCTACATCTCCTTCTCTGATCGCCACCGTCACCGCCGCTGTAAGTTTTTATCTCTCGATCTGTGATAGATAGAGGTTTTGTTTTCTCATATCTGTGGTAGACCTCTGTGGTAGACCTCTGTGGTAGACCTTTGTTGTAGCTCTCTGTTGTAGACCTCTGTGTAGACCTCTGTGGTAGAGATTATGGGTAAGACCTGTTATTTGTTTGGATCTTCCATAGTTTGTCTTCTCTGAAAACAAGATTGAAATTTTATGTTGTTTGTGAAGAATTTTCAATTTAGGAGCTGGTCTCAGTGATGCTTTTTTTTATCCCCAGTTAGTTAGTTTTCTCTGTTTGACATAAGTAGGTTCTTTTTATAGATCTTGATCTATTGGTCTGTGTGATATAGTTTTGGATTCTATTTCTTATCAAGCTTATTTTGTAGGAAGGAAATAGGCTATTGGAAGTGGCGGCTGCAAGATAGAACAGAAAGGTTATTGAGATCCTCTTCCTGTTGACGACAAAACCCGAATCTGTTTCGGATTGGTCAGTAGATGGAATTCTCGCTCACATGGAATCAATCAAATAGGCTTCCTCGGAGACTGCACACTACTTTAATCTCCATATTTGTTTATCAATTCATAATTTTCTCTCATCTTATATTGAAATGAGAGAAAATTGTTGCTTTTCTCAGTTTAAACACTTGTTGCTTTTAGTTTCAATTTTCATTGTAAGACTTTGTTCTCAAATTAAAAGATTTTCAGTATTATTTTAATGGTTTTTATTGGCAATTGCACTTATCATCAATACAAATCAAACAGATCAAATCATTTTATGTACTCTTAATGACATTGTGGCAAAAATTACAAAAGGTAACTAGGATATAACATAATCTTTACATCTGAAACAACCAAAATTTTTTTTTTTAAAATAATTAGCCCAGATTAATATTCCCATAAATATTAATCCTCAACAGCTAATTCAACAACACAATGCGGAAGTTCTCAAAAGAATCAATAATATTATTAAATCATAAATAACCGTTCAACAATAACCAATAAAGAATAACCAATAAAGAAATAACTCTAGCAACCTAAACACCAGGTTTGCTACATTATTGAAAATAGACTAACACCCTAAACTCAGGAATTCCTGGTCAACCACAACAACAATGCCAATATCAATTCCTAATCTCATCATCCTCTTCTCTCGGTCTCTTTCCGCGGAAGAACATTGCTGTTACCTGCATCACATTGGAATAGAGATGCGTAAGTATTATCATAAATACTTAGTGAGTGGATCATCCTGCCTACAGGCCAATTACGTCAAACACTAGACAAAACATCACAATAATCAACAACAATAACAATGCTCAACATTAATCAACAGTATAAACATTCCCAGTCAGGAAACACCCACGTTTCCTGACACCCAGGTCGGTGTCGACCGACACCTCTATGGTGTCGATCGACGCCAGCCTCCCGAGTGTCGATCGACACTCATCGAGTGTCGCTCGACACCGGCTCGACGCCCAGAAACCAGAAGCTACGAAAATCACATTCCAAAATCGCAATAACACAAAATCTAGGGGTTTTCAACGCCCCAATACTATCAAAACACGAAATCCAGCATAAACAACTCAAGAACACAACCAAAACTCGAAATCAAACAATCTCTATTGATCAACGGGCCTACAGTCACGCACTCACCTTAGAAACGGATTGGAAAGAGGGAAAGGAGATAGAACAGCCACCCACAACCTCTGATCAAGCCTCCAAACTTCAGGAATCTCCCAAATCACCTCTGAAAAGTCTCTGCCTCCTTTTCTAACTTAGAAACTCCAAAAAGTGACTTTTTCTCGCGGCCAGAGACTTTATTCGCGACTTAGGGTTTCCAAAACCCTTAAACCAGCCCAAAACCAGCCGACTTAAATCAAACCGGTCGATTTCTCAATAACCGGTGTCGATCGACACCCTTCCTTGGTGTCGGTCGACACCCATCGACCAAAACCAACCCAAATGCAAATCGATCGACTTAAACCGGAAATCAAACCCGATAACCGGTGTCGATCAAACTTAGGGTTTCCAAAACCCGATAGTCGTTCAGAAGAATTTAACACACTTTCTTCGCGATGCTTGAACCTTAGACCGACTGCACAACAATCAAACAAGAACATGCACAGCCAACCCTCAATTCACACCTCTAAGAGCATGTGCCAACTACTCCCGAACCCCTAGCATCGTCCAACACCACTTCCAAAACAACTTTCTGGTTCACGGATGTTACAATTCTCCCCCACTAAAATGGATTCGTCCTCGAATCCCACACAAACGTCTCTCCAAGACCTCAAAACTCAGATTTTAGTCCTATGTTATACGCATGTTTCCAAGATATTAATACTCTCAATGCCATAACCGCAGTCATGACATCCGTACTGCAACTCACGGTCCAGTACCAAAATGTGACCAATGTCACAAAACCAAACGTGACCCGAAGTCACAACCAAAACGTGACCCACTGTCACTAAAACAACCCATATCGAGGTAGCGACCCCCAATATAAGTCCGTTGGGCACCTAACGTCCCAACACAAATAGAACCACCGTCTACAAGGCCCACCGCCTCTAGACAAAACGAGTAATAAAATCTGAAACGCGTACCAACATATGACTAAAACTTCCAATGACCCCACCGGCCAAAGAAACTTGTAACATCCAAACCATAACCAAAAATATGAGGCAAAACTCCATCTCATATAACTCCAAGAATGTATATCGTACAACAAAACGAAAATACATAAGTCCAAAACCAACAACGACAAAACCAAAAACAAGACTAGAGCCACAAAGATGAATCACTCCACAGCCTGCTTGTCGAACCACTTTCCGAACTTCAGCTTCATCTTTGCCTCTGGCTCCCAAGTCTGCTCCTCTGTGCCACTACAGTCCCACAAGACTCTCAACAATGGCACCCTCTTGTTCCGCAGAACCTTGACTCTCCTCTCAAGAATCCTCACAGGAACTGCCGGAACTGTCATATCTGGCTGGAGATCCTCTGGAATCTCAACCACTACCTCCTCAGAAGGACGCAAACACCTCCTCAACATCGAAACATGAAACACCTTATGAAAGGCGCTCATAATCGGTGGCAACTCCAACCGATAAGCCACTGGCCCAACTCGCTCCACCACTGGAAACGGACCCATAAAACGCGGACTGAGCTTGTTCTCTGCTATGGACCTGTTAGGGCCCCTCAACATAGCCATCTTGAGATAAACTCTATCTCCCACCTGAAACTCAAGCTCACGTCGCCGCCTATCTGCATAACTCCTCTGTCTATCCTGAGCCTCCTTCATGTTCAGCCTCAAGACACGAATCTTCTCCGTCGTCTCCTGAACAAAACTAGCTCCAAACATGCTGCGCTCCCCCACTTGGGTCCAGCATAAGGGTGTCCTACATGGCCTCCCATACAAAGCCTCATAAGGAGCCATACCAATACTAGACTGAAAACTGTTGTTATAGGCAAACTCTGCCAAACACAGATGATCAGCCCAATGACCACCCCAATCCAGTACACACATCCTAAGCAGATCCTCCAAAGTCTGAATAGTCCTCTCTGACTGCCCATCTGTCTGCGGATGATACGCTGTACTCATATGCACCTTAGTGCCCATCTCAGTCTGAAATGCTCTCCAAAACTCTGAAGCAAACCTCGGATCTCTATCCGACACAATACTGGCTGGCACTCCATGCAGCCTCACAATCTCTCGCACAAACTTCCTAGCCAAGACAGCCGCTCCATCTGTCTTCTTGATAGCCACGAAATGTGCTGACTTAGTCAAGCGATCTACAATGACCCAAATAGCATCGAAAGTCCGTGAGATAGGTAATCCCACAACAAAATCCATAGTGATCATGTCCCACTTCCACTCTGGAATGGGTAAACTCTGCAAAAGACCACTAGGCACCTGATGCTCTGCCTTGACCAAAGAACAAGTGTTGCACCTCGCAACCCAATCTGCCACATCCCTCTTCATCCCAACCCAATGATAATACCGTTTGAGGTCACGGTACATCTTGGTCGCACCCGGATGAATCGAAAACTTGCTCGAATGAGCCTCTCTCAAAACCTCATGCCTCAACTCCTCATCCTTAGGCACACAAACTCGCCCACGAACCAAAATAGTTCCATTCGAAGAGACCTGATACTCAGAACCAGACACCTGCGAAGCATCAATCAAACCCTGATCACTCTGCTGCGCCACTCTGATCCTACTGAGTAAATCTGCCTGATCAGCTGCCTCTAAACCCAAAGGCTCCTCTGAAATAGCACAAAGACGCAATGTACTAATCTCGCTGACCAAAGCCTCAACACCACGCTCTCTATCTGAATCAACCCTCCGTCGACTCAAAGCATCTGCCACCAAATTGGCCTTGCCTGGATGATAAACAATATCCAGGTCATAGTCTGCCAGAAACTCCACCCAACGCGTCTGTCTCGCATTCAGCAAAGGCTGAGTGAAAATATGCTGTAGACTCTTGTGATCTGTAAAGATCTGCACTCTACCACCATAAAGATACGACCTCCAAATCTTGAGTGCAAAAACCACTGCTCCCAACTCAAGATCATGTGTAGGACGGTTGCGCTCACTGCCCTGCAACTGCCTCGAAGCATAGGCAATCACTCTGCCCTCCTGCATCAAAACACAACCAAGTCCAACACCTGAAGCATCTGTGTACACAACATATGGCTTCCCCGGGTCGGGTAATGCCAACACAGGTGTACTAGTCAACATCTCCTTGAGCTTCCCAAAGCTCTCCTCGCACTCCTGCGACCACACAAACGGCACATCCTTGCCAGTCAACCTCGTCATCGGCTGAGACATACTCGCAAACCCCTTGACGAACCTCCTGTAGTAGCCTGCTAAACCCAGAAAACTCCTGATCTCGGTAGCACTACTCGGTCTAGGCCAATCCCTAATGGCCTCAATCTTAGCCGGATCCACAGAAACCCCCTCTGCAGAAACAATATGGCCAAGAAAACCCATCTCCCTCTGCCAAAAGCTGCACTTGCTCAACTTAGCAAACAGCTTCTGCTCTCGAAGCTTCTCCAACACAAGCCTCAAATGAGTCGCATGCTCCTCTGGACTCCTCGAATACACCAAAATGTCATCAATAAAAATGATGACAAACACATCCAGAAACTCCCTGAACACGTCGTTCATCAACCTCATAAACGCTGCCGGCGCATTAGTCAAACCGAAAGGCATGACCACAAACTCAAAATGCCCATACCTCGTCCGAAAAGCTGTCTTCCGGACATCTGCCTCATCTATCGGAATCTGATGATAACCCGATGCCAAGTCAATCTTAGAGAACCAGGTAGCACCTCTCAACTGATCCAACAACTCATCAATCCTCGGAAGTGGGTACCTGTTCTTCACTGTGACTCGGTTAAGTCCCCGGTAATCGATGCACAACCGAAAACTGCCATCCTTCTTCTTAACGAACAACACTGGCGCTCCCCATGGCGAAACACTAGGTCTGATGAACCCTTTACTCAAAAGGTCCTCTAGCTGCTTCTTCAGCTCTGCCATCTCTGCTGGAGCCATCCTGTAAGGTGTCTTCGATATCGGAGCTGTCCCGGGCTCTAAATCAATCGTGAAAGGATCTGACCGAGATGGTGGCAATCCCTTCAGCGACCGAAAAACATCCTCGAAATCCTGGACAACCTGAATATCCTGCAGACTCACCTCACCACTGGACTCTGTCATAGTGATCGTCGCCAAATAAGCTTCGCAGCCCCGCTCTAACAACTGCTCTGCCTGAATAGCTGAAATCACTATACTCCCCGAAGTCGGTCTCACTCCCTGATAAACCAACTTCCCTGCATCCCGCTCAAACACAACTCTACCTCTGAAGCAATCCAGATGAACTCGGTATAGAGATAACCAGTCCATCCCCAAAATCACGTCATACAGCTCCACCGGACTGATGACTAAATCTGCTGGCATAGACTGCCCCGCAATCTGCACATCAACTGCTCTAGCTCTGCCCGAAGTAGCCAAATAACCACCACCAGCCACCTTGACAAAGCCTGAAGCCTCGCCATCGCTACTCCGAATACCACTACCCTCAGCTCTCTCCGGAGTTATGAAGCAATTAGATGCTCCCGAGTCAAACAGAACGTGAGACTCAAAACCTCCAACTAACAAGGTCCCTACACAATTCCACAAGTGTTGAGAACCTCTAACTCTATCACAGTAAAATAACAGAAACAGACAACACCAACAATTCTACCTTAAGAATTTAAAAGTCTGAGTCAAGATTTTACCTGTGATCTGGCCTGACTGACTGGTCTGGCCCACCTCTGCCGAAGTATACACTCTCGGCGCTCCACCTGACTGCAACGCCGCAACCTGCGCTGCTGACTGAATAGCCAACGGCTGGATCGCCGCTGCCACTGCTCTCTGCTGCAACTTGGGACACATAGTCTTGATATGCCCCGGCTCCCTGCAGTAGTAGCACACTGTCGTCTCTCTGGATCCCGCCCTCTTGGGGCAAGTCGCAACTCTGTGATCCAGACTCCCACAACCGAAACACCCACCCGTACTCGGGCTACTAGCAGATATCTCCTCTGCTCTCCTCTTCTGGCCCTGCGCAGGCCTGCTGCCCCTGCCGTAACCAGAACTGTGACCTCTGCGCTGCTGATGCTGCTGCTGGCCCCGAGGATGGGTAGCAGGAGCAACTGCAACTGGAACAACCGCCGTACTCACCGGCTCACGCAAGTCCTCCTCAATGGACGCTGCCAACTCCACTAAACCAGCTCTGGTGTGGTACATACCACCTCTGCACTGAGTCCTGATGTTCCTCCGAAGCCCCTGGAGAAACCGCGACGTCAATGCCCGCTCACTAATCAGCTCACCACCAGAAAAGACCACCAATCTGCAAAACTCTGCATCATACTCTCGAACAGACCTCTCACCCTGAGTCAAGTCCAAAAACCTCAACTGCAGCCTGTCACGAGCCTCCTGAGGGAAAAACTTGTGGTTGAACTCCTCGACGAAGTCAACCCAAGTCCAAACCTCTCTCCTGGTCCTAACAGACCTCCACCACAAATGTGCATCACCTCCAAGGTAGTGCACTGCCAACTCAACCTGAAACTGTGCCGGACAACGAACAGAATCGAAGTTCCGCTCCAACCTCTGACGCCACTCGTCAGCCTGCTCTGGAGTAACACCGCCCTCAAACGTAGGCGTACCAATCCTCTGCATCTCCCTCATCATCTCACGATAAGGAGAAAACCCAACTGCAACACCCTGCTGCACCACAGCCTCCTGCTGCTCAACAAAACCGGCACCAACATGTGCCCCGGCACCAACATGTGCCCCGGCCGCTGGAGGTGCAACCGGAGCCTGCTGTGGAACTGCCTCTGGAAGACGTGCCAACAACTGCGTCAGTAGCCCCACAATCAAATCACCCTGAGCAAGAGCCGCGCCCCCACCGGGAACTGCTCCTGCCCCCGCGCCACCACCGACGCCCAAACTAGCCCCACCGGCTAACGAAACCGACTGTGTCACCGACGCTGCCGCCACGCTAGGCGCCGCACTCTCCACTGAGGCCTCAGCCTCTGGCACTCCACGACCAGCACCCCGACCTCCACGACCCGCTGCTCGCCCACCGCGACCAGCTCCTCTGCCCCCACGGGCTGCACCGCGACCACGACCACGGCCACGACCACGACCTGCGTCCATCTCTCTGCACTACCACCAAGTACAGAAAAAGAGCAAAGGTCAAAACACAGACACAAAACCAAAACACACCAATATCCAACTCACTTACCCGCGGAAAACTGGAAGACCGAGAGGATGAGATTAAACCACTAATTGACTAACTCACATAATCAATTAACCACATAGTCCAATTCATCCAATTCTAACAGTCCTAAAACCGACTACGCTCTGATACCAAAATGAAACAACCAAAATTTTTTTTTTTAAAATAATTAGCCCAGATTAATATTCCCATAAATATTAATCCTCAACAGCTAATTCAACAACACAATGCGGAAGTTCTCAAAAGAATCAATAATATTATTAAATCATAAATAACCGTTCAACAATAACCAATAAAGAATAACCAATAAAGAAATAACTCTAGCAACCTAAACACCAGGTTTGCTACATTATTGAAAATAGACTAACACCCTAAACTCAGGAATTCCTGGTCAACCACAACAACAATGCCAATATCAATTCCTAATCTCATCATCCTCTTCTCTCGGTCTCTTTCCGCGGAAGAACATTGCTGTTACCTGCATCACATTGGAATAGAGATGCGTAAGTATTATCATAAATACTTAGTGAGTGGATCATCCTGCCTACAGGCCAATTACGTCAAACACTAGACAAAACATCACAATAATCAACAACAATAACAATGCTCAACATTAATCAACAGTATAAACATTCCCTGTCAGGAAACACCCACGTTTCCTGACACCCAGGTCGGTGTCGACCGACACCTCTATGGTGTCGATCGACGCCAGCCTCCCGAGTGTCGATCGACACCGGCTCGACGCCCAGAAACCAGAAGCTACGAAAATCACATTCCAAAATCGCAATAACACAAAATCTAGGGGTTTTCAACGCCCCAATACTATCAAAACACGAAATCCAGCATAAACAACTCAAGAACACAACCAAAACTCGAAATCAAACAATCTCTATTGATCAACGGGCCTACAGTCACGCACTCACCTTAGAAACGGATTGGAAAGAGGGAAAGGAGATAGAACAGCCACCCACAACCTCTGATCAAGCCTCCAAACTTCAGGAATCTCCCAAATCACCTCTGAAAAGTCTCTGCCTCCTTTTCTAACTTAGAAACTCCAAAAAGTGACTTTTTCTCGCGGCCAGAGACTTTATTCGCGACTTAGGGTTTCCAAAACCCTTAAACCAGCCCAAAACCAGCCGACTTAAATCAAACCGGTCGATTTCTCAATAACCGGTGTCGATCGACACCCTTCCTTGGTGTCGGTCGACACCCATCGACCAAAACCAACCCAAATGCAAATCGATCGACTTAAACCGGAAATCAAACCCGATAACCGGTGTCGATCAAACTTAGGGTTTCCAAAACCCGATAGTCGTTCAGAAGAATTTAACACACTTTCTTCGCGATGCTTGAACCTTAGACCGACTGCACAACAATCAAACAAGAACATGCACAGCCAACCCTCAATTCACACCTCTAAGAGCATGTGCCAACTACTCCCGAACCCCTAGCATCGTCCAACACCACTTCCAAAACAACTTTCTGGTTCACGGATGTTACAATTCTCCCCCACTAAAATGGATTCGTCCTCGAATCCCACACAAACGTCTCTCCAAGACCTCAAAACTCAGATTTTAGTCCTATGTTATACGCATGTTTCCAAGATATTAATACTCTCAATGCCATAACCGCAGTCATGACATCCGTACTGCAACTCACGGTCCAGTACCAAAATGTGACCAATGTCACAAAACCAAACGTGACCCGAAGTCACAACCAAAACGTGACCCACTGTCACTAAAACAACCCATATCGAGGTAGCGACCCCCAATATAAGTCCGTTGGGCACCTAACGTCCCAACACAAATAGAACCACCGTCTACAAGGCCCACCGCCTCTAGACAAAACGAGTAATAAAATCTGAAACGCGTACCAACATATGACTAAAACTTCCAATGACCCCACCGGCCAAAGAAACTTGTAACATCCAAACCATAACCAAAAATATGAGGCAAAACTCCATCTCATATAACTCCAAGAATGTATATCGTACAACAAAACGAAAATACATAAGTCCAAAACCAACAACGACAAAACCAAAAACAAGACTAGAGCCACAAAGATGAATCACTCCACAGCCTGCTTGTCGAACCACTTTCCGAACTTCAGCTTCATCTTTGCCTCTGGCTCCCAAGTCTGCTCCTCTGTGCCACTACAGTCCCACAAGACTCTCAACAATGGCACCCTCTTGTTCCGCAGAACCTTGACTCTCCTCTCAAGAATCCTCACAGGAACTGCCGGAACTGTCATATCTGGCTGGAGATCCTCTGGAATCTCAACCACTACCTCCTCAGAAGGACGCAAACACCTCCTCAACATCGAAACATGAAACACCTTATGAAAGGCGCTCATAATCGGTGGCAACTCCAACCGATAAGCCACTGGCCCAACTCGCTCCACCACTGGAAACGGACCCATAAAACGCGGACTGAGCTTGTTCTCTGCTATGGACCTGTTAGGGCCCCTCAACATAGCCATCTTGAGATAAACTCTATCTCCCACCTGAAACTCAAGCTCACGTCGCCGCCTATCTGCATAACTCCTCTGTCTATCCTGAGCCTCCTTCATGTTCAGCCTCAAGACACGAATCTTCTCCGTCGTCTCCTGAACAAAACTAGCTCCAAACATGCTGCGCTCCCCCACTTGGGTCCAGCATAAGGGTGTCCTACATGGCCTCCCGCTCACTAATCAGCTCACCACCAGAATGAACCAACAACCTGCAGAACTCTGCATCATACTCCCGAACAGACCTCTCACCCTGCGTCAAGTCCAGAAACCTCAACTGCAGCCTGTCACGAGCCTCCTGAGGGAAAAACTTGTGGTTGAACTCCTCGACGAAGTCAACCCAAGTCCAAACCTCTCTCCTGGTCCTAACAGACCTCCACCACAAATGTGCATCACCTCCAAGGTAGTGCACTACCAGCTCAACCTGAAACTGCTCTGGACAACGAACAGAATCGAAGTTCCTCTCCAACCTCTGACGCCACTCGTCAGCCTGCTCTGGAGTAACACCGCCCTCAAACGTAGGCGTGCCAATCCTCTGCATCTCCCTCATCATCTCACGATAAGGAGAAAACTCAACTGCAACACGCTGCTGCACCGCAGCCTCCTGCTGCTCAACAAAACCGGCACCAACATGTGCCCCGGCACCATCCTGTGCCCCGGCCGCTGGAGGTGCAACCGTAGCCTGCTGTGGAACTGCCTGAGGAAGACGTGCCAACAACTGCGTCAGTAGCCCCACAATCAACTCTCCCTGAGCTAAAGCAGCGCCCCCACCGGGAACCGCTCCAGCTCCTGCGCCACCACTGGCACCTGAGTTAGCCCCACCGGCCAACGAAACAGACTGTGTCACCGACGCTGCCGCCACACTAGGCGCTGCACTCTCTACGGAAACCTCAGCCTCTGGCACTCCACGACCAGCAACCCGACCTCCACGACCCGCTGCTCGCCCACCGCGACCAGCTCCTCTGCCCGCACGGGCTGCACCGCGACCACGACCACGGCCACGACCACGACCTGCGTCCATCTCTCTGCACTACCACCAAGTACAGAAAAAGAGCAAAGTCAACACACAAACACAAAACACAACACACCAAATATCCAACTCACTTACCCGCGGAAAACTGGAAGACCGAGAGGATGAGACTAGACCACTAACTGACTAACTCACATAATCACTTAATCACACCGTCCAATTCATCCAATTCTAACAGTCCTAAAACCGTATTTGCTCTGATACCAAAATGAAACAACCAAGCTTTTTTTTTTATAAATGATTATAATAATTATCAATGCGGAAACTCTCAGAAAGAAATCAATAATATTAAATCATAAAAAGCCGTTCAACAAATAACCAATAAAGAATAAAACCAATAAAACCAATAAGCAACCTAAACACCAGGTTTGCTACATTATTAAATAAAGTCTAACACCCTAAGAATCAGGAATTCCTTGTCAACCACAACAATAAAGCCAGAATCAAATTCCTAATCTCATCATCCTCTTCTCTCGGTCTCTTTCCGCGGAAGAACATTGCTGTTACCTGCATCACATTGGAATAGAGATGCGTAAGTATTATCATAAATACTTAGTGAGTGGATCATCCTGCCTACAGGCCAATTACGTCAAACACTAGACAATACAGCACAATAATCAACAACAATAACAATGCTCATCAATAAACAACAACATAAACCTTCCCTGTCAGGAAACACCCACGTTTCCTGACACCCAGGTCGGTGTCGACCGACACCTCTATGGTGTCGATCGACGCCAGCCTCCTGAGTGTCGATCGACACTCATCGAGTGTCGGTCGACACCAGCTCGACGCCCAGACACCAACAGCAACGAAAATCGCATAAACACACAATTTTGTGGGATTCAACCCCCACATTGATCAAACAACAACGAAACTGGACCACAACTCATGAACAACTCGAAAAACTCATCAATAACTCGAATTCAATCAAACTCTAATGATTTAACGGACCTACAGTCACGCACTCAACTTGAAAAGGGATTAGAAGGGAGGAAAGGAGAAGAACAACAACCCAAAGCCTCAGAAATCTCCCAAAACTCTCTGGAATTCACCCAAAATCGCCTCTGAACCTTTTCTCCTCGAAACTTGTGACTTTCTCGCGGCCACAAGGCTTTTAAATCGAGAAATAGGGTTTCCACGCCCTAAACCGGACAAAACCAGCCGACTTGAATCAAACCGGTCGATTTCTCAATAACCGGTGTCGATCGACACCCTTCCTTGGTGTCGGTCGACACCCCTCGACCAAAACCAAACCAAACTCAATCGAACGCACAATCGACTTAAACCGGAATTGATTTCTCAAACCGGTGTCGATCGACACACCCCTTTGGTGTCGATCGACACTAAGCATTCAGAAGCTTTTCACACACTTTCTTCGAGATAAATGAACCTTAGACCAACTGTACAACAATCAAAGAAGAACATGTACAGTCAATCCTCGATTCGCACCTCAAAGAGCATATGTAATCGACTCCCGAACCCCTAATGTCGTCCGATACCAACTCTAAACACAAATTTCTAGTTCGCAGATGTTACAACCAACGTATGTGGTACTTGCCAATCACCGAAAGATTGAAACGGTTATACCAATCGGAAATGACGTCAGCGTCAATGAGATGGCATGCATAACATTTCAGACGGTACATTCAAACTTTGCTAATGAGTCCAGGAATGTTTATCTTGGATTATGCACAGACGGATTTAGTCCATTTGGTATGTCAGGGAGACAATATTCGCTATGGCCCGTTATATTGACTCCATATAATCTTCCGCCGACAATGTGCATGCAGCGAGAATTTTTGTTCTTAACTGTTTTAGTGCCAGGTCCAAAGCATCCGAAGCGATCCCTAGATGTATTTTTGC
Source organism: Erythrophleum ivorense (assembly GCA_026724425.1). Taxonomy (NCBI): domain Eukaryota; kingdom Viridiplantae; phylum Streptophyta; class Magnoliopsida; order Fabales; family Fabaceae; genus Erythrophleum; species Erythrophleum ivorense. The sequence continues at coordinate 5,572,120 of JAIUCV010000066.1, read as the reverse complement.
AACCTTTGATCGATGAGTTGAAACAACTGTGGTATTCAGGACTCTGCACATTTGATTAATCGCAGCAACAAAACTTCAACATGCGCGCAGTATTATTGTGGACGATTAGTGACTTTCCAGCGTATGGAATGTTGTCGGGGTGGACTACGCACGGAAGACTATCGTGTCCACACTGTTTGAATAGGGCAGAAGCATTTCAGCTGAGGCATGGAAGAAAACCTTGTTGGTTTGATTGTCACCGTCGTTTTCTTCCTATCAATCACAAGTACCGAAAGAACAAGGTTTTATTTACGAAGAATAAAGCTGCCTGCGGTCCCCCTCCGGATTATCTTTCGGGACAGGATTTTCTTGATCAGATCGATTATTATGGTGGTGAGGAAACATGTAAACGTGGGGGCAATTGGCATTGTACTGCAAACATGCCTGACGGATATGGACAAGCACACAACTGGCACAAAAAATTATATTCTGGGAACTCCCATATTGGAAGGATCACCTTTTGCGATATAATCTTGACGTTATGCATATCGAGAAGAATTTTTTTGATAACATCATGCATACCATTTTGAACGTCCAAGGAAAAAGTAAAGATAATATGAAATCGAGGCTGGACTTAGCAGATATATGCAAAAGAAGCGAGTTGGAGATTACTAGAGACGGCAAGCAGCCAATTCCGAGTTTTCGATTGTCTGCAGATGGGAAGAGAGCTCTATTTGATTGGGTGGCCTCAAATTTCCGGATGGATATGTTTCCAAATTCTCACGATATATAGAGCGAGGACAAAAATTTTCTGGTATGAAGAGCCACGATTGCCATGTTTTCATGCAGCGACTACTACTGTTTGCGTTACAAGAGCTATTGCCGTCTCATGTCCACAAAGCAATTGCTGGTAATTAAACAAGTATTTACATTTCTTTTAATTGAGTTTATGTACATAATTAAATATATATGTTTGCTTAATTTGTTTATATATGGTGTATATTATATTATAGGTATTGGGGCGTTTTTCCGAGATCTTTGCACGCGAACACTGACAGAAGACGGGGTAGAGAAGTTAAAAAAAAACATTGCTCTCTTGTTATGTAACATGGAGAAAATCTTCCCTCCTTCATTCTTCGACGTGATGGAACACCGAACGGTACATTTGCCATATGAGGCGGATCTCGGGGGGCCTGTGCAATTCAGGTGGATGTATCCGTTTGAGCGTTTTATGGGACACTTGAAGGGAAAGGCTAAAAACCTTGCAAAAGTTGAGGGATCCATAGTACAAGGTTCATTGACAGAGGAAACATCTAACTTCGCGTCTTACTATTTTAGTCCAAATGTGAGAACGAGAAGAACCGCTACGAAACAATACGATGATGGAGGCGTTGCACCTGTTTATAGGCATGTTGTCCCCAACATCTTCAAAGAAATAGGCAGACTTACTGGAAAGTTGAAGGAAAAATCGTGGGACCATGAAGATTTGAGAGCGGCTCACAATTACATATTGCGTAATCTGGATGAAGTGCACCAATTTGAGAGGTAACTTTGATCATACGTTTATATATATATATATATATAACTCGAGATTTTTGTGCAGCATATTTGATAATCTGATCCGCCAAACATACCATGGTTTACAAGAGCATGAGTATGAGTTTTACAAAGAACGTGACTTTGCTGGATGGTTAAAATACTATGTAAGTTCTCTTGAAATGAGTGATATATAAACTAAAACCTAACACTATATATATATAATTAATGTACCATTTGTTTGTATATAGGTGAGAGAGGGCTGTCATCCAGAACAAATACCGTTGTGGCTGCATGAGATTGTGAACTCTCCAATAGGAAAGATCACTACAGCACCAATGTACTGTACTCGCGGGTACATTTTCCATATGTACAAGCATGGCATGCGGAAGTCGACCGCAAATTATGGTATTCATGTCCCGGGGGAAACATAATTCTATGGAGTTTTGCAAGAGATCATCGAGGTCACATACCCAGGAATTATCAACTTGAAATGTATTATGTTCAAATGTGATTGGTATGATCCGACACCAGGTCGAGGGGTTCGGAGAAACGAGACGGTAGGTGTCACCGATGTAAATGCAAACCGAAAGTTTTCCAAGTTCGAACCCTTCATCCTTGCATCGCAGGCAGAGCAAGTGTGTTTCATTCCTTATCCTCAAGTTAGGCAAAGACGGGAGACTTGGTTATCGGTCATAAAGGTCAATCCAAGAGGTTATGTAGTTGGTTTAGACGATGAAGTGGCCATGCAGCATGATAGAGTTGCAGAAGTTTCAAACCCGAGCGAATCCACAGAAAATATCATACACGTTAACCCCGAGAACAGAGAAGTTGAAGACGTCGTTGACGATTCAAGTGAAGATGGAGAAGCCGATGAATTCGAAGAGTCTGCGACTGATGAAGAAGAACGGGAACACAGTGAAAACTCTTACGTATCTGAAAATGAGGATATTCTTGACTTTGATTAATTTTAAGGTTTTTCTTTGTATTTTCAGTTGTTCGTATTTTACATATATCGTCACTCCATCGCAAACTTTATACTTACAAGCCGACACAAAAGTCATTTCAGGATAATGTACATTTTGAGATTGCAGATGTCTTCTCTCTGGTTCCCCACGCCGAGCCAGTTGATGACGGTGATTTTGAGTTTGTTTTAGCAACAAATGAGTTTTCGGCTTCTCTTCTAGATTTGACGTCACCGGGTGGCTTTTTGTTCCAGCCGCCGTCACTGTTGTTTCTGATATCCCCCTAATCGTTCCCGGAACCCCAAGCTGCTTTGTTATCATTTCCCGGTTTGTCATTGGAGTCTAAACCCCAGCCAGACCAGTTTTCGACAGAGGATGAATCGGTGGAAGGCTTTCAAGTGTTTGAATATAGTATTTAAATCAACTCGTCATCATTCTTACCCCATGAAGATCCACCATCATCTTTCTTACCTCACAAAGATTCACCGTCATCCTTCTTACCCCATGTTGATCCTCCGTCATCCTTTGTACCCCATGTTGATCATGGATCTTCATTCTAGTGGTTAAAAAGATGACGGTAATATCAACATGGGGTAAGTAGTATGACGGTGGATCTTCTTGAGGTAAGAAATATGGTGGTGGATCTTCATGGGGTAAGAATGATGACGAGTGGATTTAAATACTATATTCAAACACTAGAAAGACTTCCACCGATTCATCCTCTGTCGAAAACTGGTCTAGCTGGGGTTTAGACTCCAATGGCAAACCGGGAAATGATAACAAAGCAGCTTGGGGTTCCGGGAACGATTAGGGGTATAGCGGAAACAACAGTGGCCGTGGTTGGAACAAAAAGCCACCCGGGGACGTCAAATCTAGCGGAGAATTGCGATGGAATTGCGATGGAAACAAAAAAAAATTTGTATCCATCACAAATCCGTCGCAAAGCCGCGATGGAATTGCGATGGATATTAAAAAAATTTTGTTTCCATCGCAATTCCATCGCAAAATTGCGACGACATTGCGATGCACTGATTATTTTTTTTTAATCCATCGCAAATCCGTCGCAATTTTGCGATGGAATTGCGATGGACTGTTAAATTTTTAAGTTTCCATCGCAATTCCCTCGCATATTTGCGACGGTATTGCGATGGAAACTAAAGTTTTAGGGTTTAGGGTTTCCTATGTTTCTTATAACAAGGTTTTTGTGTTTAGGGAATCTTATTATGTACTGTATAATTCAACCCTAAAATCTTTTAAGTTAATAAAATACGTTTCTCTTGAACTAGGTACATATCAACATCACTGAAGCTTACGACGTATATAATATTACAAATGGTTTTGTTGAAACATCGTCCATGTATATATATATGTATGAATGTTCAATATCTATATAAATATTCAACTTCATCTACTAATGAGCATATATATTTCATACGTAAACACTTATTAGTCCGTTATCAAATCCCTAAACCCTAAAACCTAAACCCTAAGTTTCCATCGCAAATCCATCGCAAATTTGCGGCGGATTTGCGATGGAATGGGCCATTTCCCTCGCAATTCAATCGCAAATTTGTGACGGAATTGCGATGGAATGGGCCATTTCCCTCGCAAATCCATCGCGAACTTGTATACAACCCTAATTCGAAAACTATTAGGGTTTCCAATCATTCCCTCGCAAATCCATCGCACTTTTGCGATGGATTTGCGATGAACGACCCCACTCCATCGCAAATCCTTGGCAAAATTTAGGGTTTCCAACATTTCCATCGCAAATCCTTCGCAATTTTGCGACGGCTTTGCGAAGGAATGCGGTATTTCCCTCGCAAATCCATCGCAATGTTGCGATGGATTTGCGAGGGACTGATATTTCCTATATAATCAGAGCGTCCGGTTTGAGCGAAGCTCAAACCTGAAACAACCAAGCTTTTTTTTTTTTTTTTTTTATATAATTAAATCGATACTCGGCGGAAGTCTTCAAATAAATAATTAAATTATCAATTCAATTCAACGACAAAAATCTCAATATCAATAACCAATATTCCAATAAACAATTCCAGAATAATAAATAAACTTTAGCAACCTAAACACCAGGTTAGCTACCAATTCAAATAATAAAACAATAACCAATAAACCAACAACCAATAAAAACCAATAACCCTATCATCCCCCTCTTCAACCTCGATCGATCCTCCAACCTCCAAAAACTCCTAAAAATCACCTCCCAACTCTCTGGAAAAGACTCTGCCTCGAAAAGTGTGTCAAAAAGCGACTTCCTTCCCTTAAAAACGCGACCTAGGGCTTCCTTGCCCAAAACCAGCCCAAACCGAAATCAACTCAAATCAAACCGGTCGAATTTCCAATAGCCGGTTTCGAGCGACACCCTCCCTGGTGTCGGTCGACACCACTCGACCAACTCCACAAAACCGAACACAATCGATTTAAACCGGAAATCGATTCCCAAACCGGTGTCGATCGACACCCTCCTGGTGTCGCTCGACACCAACCAATCAGAAGTCGATTTACACATTTTCTACACAATGCTTGAACCTTTAGACCGACTGCACAACAATCAAACAAGAACATGCACAGCCAACCCGAGATTCACACCGTATAGAGCATATGCAACTACTCCCGATCACTTGGTGTCTTCCGACACCACCTCTAAAACAGCACTTCACGTTCACGGATGTTACAAAACAGACCCTTCTTCCCGAAAACGCCGCCGCCGCTCCGTCTTCTTCTCGTTCCCGGCCGTGAAATCTTTGCCTCCGACCCGACCGCCTGCCACCATCGCCTTCTCCCCAGGCCCCGGATCTTCTTCCCGACCCGCGGCCAGCAGATCCGGTGATCCTCCGCCTCCTTCAGACCCGCCGCCGCCGACAGCCCCATCCTTCTTCCCGCCTGCCGCTCTCTGGTTATCCCGCCGCCGCCTTCATCCCTTCCCGACCTGAAGGCTTCTTCCCGCCGCCGCCTTATTCCCTTCCCGACCCGAAGGCTTCTTCCCGCCGCCGACCCGACCCGAAGGCTTCTTCCCGCCGCCGGCTTCTTCCCTTCCCGCCAGCTTCTTCCCGCCGCCGCCGCTCTCTGGTTATCACCTTCACCTGATTTTTTTTTTTTTTTTTTTACGGATTTACAATTTGTTAGATTGTTAGATTGTTAGAATTATTTTGTTAGATTGTTAGATAATTAAATTAGATTAGTTATAGTATTTAGAATTTTAGAATGTGATTATATTAGTAGTATGAGTATATTAGTTAGATTGTTTGATAATTTGTGATTATATCATTTTTAGAATTTTGAATGAGAATTTTGAATGTTCCTATTGTTAGATAAAATTAGCTACATGGATTAGTTAGAAAATTAGTTTAGGTTAGATTGTTGATTAGTTTGTTAGATTGTTAGATAATTAAATTAGATTAGTTTTAGAATTTAGAATTTTAGAATGTCATTATATTACTAATGTGATTATATTTGGAAATGTGATTATAGTAGTTTTAGAATTTAGAATTTTTCTAACTATTTAAGTTTCTAGAATTTAATTTAGAGGAGCCCGGTCATGATCTCCCCCCTCATCTTCATCCACACCGCCCACCGAGAACTTTATGGTATGTAATTTTTAATTTTTATTAGTTTTTGTTTTATTTTATATTGTACAATTTAAAATGTGAAAGTGTATTGTTTTATTTTTCAGGTTCTCTCATGATTCGTCCGTCGCTTCAGCAGTTACGGAAATCTTTGAAAAAGATTACTAAGATGCTTTTGCCCGGTGGAAGGATGTGAAGGAACCCGTTCTTCAACGTTGGCTCTCTACTTTTGCTGTAAGTTTTAATGTATTTTTTTAATAATTTTTAAAAATATTTTCTTATTCCTAATCACTAACATTATATTATTGTTTTTTATTATTTTTTTCAAGCGCAAGTATCACTGGGAGTCTGGCATTACCGAGAGGGTTTACCAAGAGTTCTGCGCCAAAGTCCATGATCGGTTACCCGATATGGTACATCGATGGAAGAAGTCGTGGTTGGCGAAGGGTGATGCTGCCAAGCCACTTCACTTTGATCAGAATGTGTGGGATGCCTTGGTTGCTTACTGGTTGGATCCCGATCAGCAGAAACGGAGTGACAACAGTAAGTCCGCTCGAGGGAAGAGTAAAAATTCTAAACATCGATCCGGCCGAACTTCTTACGTAGCCCACGGCCGAATGCTTGTAAATTTTTTTCTATTTATTTTTTAACAATATTTTTTGTACCATTTATAATTCTTATCGTTTTTATGAAATCAAGAATTATTTTATAGGCCGAGGAACAAGGGGAATCAGAGACGGATTTGCTGGCAGTTCTCGCGTATGCCAAACGGAATCCGGATGGCACTTTCCTGGATGACGATTCTGAGGAGCTCTACAACGACGTTAACTCAAAACTACAAGAGTTGACTCAGAATGATGATCCCGATAGCGTCGCTTCTGGTTCTTCCGTGGCCGTGAAGAACAAGGTTTTTGTTCAGGTAAATTTGTATCATTTTTTTAGTTTAAATTATTTTTATTCTTATGTATATTGTTGGCTTCTTCATTTCAATGTTTTTTTGGTTTTTCAGTCCGCTCCCCGTAGAAAGGGGAAGATTTGGGGGGTTGGTTCTCTTCTATCCCAAATCGATCTTGGGAGCGGTTATGTTTGCGGTTCCGCTTCCAGTCAGTTCCCGGATCCGAACGAGGTTGCTGTGTTGAAGGAGGAATTGACTGCAACAAAGACGGAATTGACCACAACAAAGACGAAGGTTGCGGCGTTCGAAGAGATGTTCGACTACTTAGGCAACTCGGATCCGAAGCTCAAGGAGATTATGAGCCGTTTGCGTCAAAACCAGCAGCAAACCGAGGGCGGAACCAGCGGAACCGGCGGATCGGGTGACGACGGACCCAATGGACCATCCCTCGATTTTTAGTTTTCGTTTTATTGTTTTTTTTGTGATATTTATGAATATTTTTGTTTAATGATATTTGAATTAAAATTAAATTTAATTTAATTATGATTTTCAAAATTTTTAATTTATTTATTTATTAAATAAAAAAATTAAAAAACCAATTTAATAATTAAAAAATTAAAAATAAAAATAAAATAAAAACTTGCGACGGAATCAATCCCGTCGCAAGTTTGCGATGGATTCATTCCGTCGCAAGTTTGCGATGGAATAGAATCCATCGCAAGTTTGCGACGAAACCAATTCCCTCGCAAATTTGCGTCGGGTTGCGATGGACAGTATTCCGTCGCAAACTTGCGATGGATTGCGACGGAGATATGTCCATCGCAAGTTTGCGACGGATTGTAGTCTCTCGCAAATCGATCGCCAAATTGCGACTGAATAAATATGGCCGTAAATCCATCGCAAATTTGCGACGGATAAGCTTCCGTCGCAAATTTGCGACGGAGTTGCGACGGAAAAGTCCTTGGGAGGAACAATTTCCGACGGGATTTTTTGTCTCGCAATTCCGTCACAAATGGCCTATATTTCTTGTAGTGACATATTTACATGTTTATTTAGTTTAAGTCTAGGATTAGAGGTTTTTCTCTATGGAAAAGCCATAGTTTGATCTCTATCAATCCGCCTCTCTCCACTAGAACCATGAGATTCCTTCTACTTCCTTAGACTCATTATTGAATTATGGATCCTTCAATAAGGACATGACATATTTGCCTTCAATAATCGGTTGTTGAATAAAGGGAAAACCCTATGGTTCTTCATCTTTATTTGTGCCTTATGCTTGTTGCTAGAGTAGCTAACTAGTGACTTGATCTAAGGTTGATATACTCTCCAAAAGCTTGTTATATCTCCGGATCTAGTATTTGATGAGCAATATGCCTTAAGCTATGAAAGTAGACTTAAGGAATATTGTGAACAATCATACTTAAGCTTAAAGCATGTCTCACTCTTCAATGACCAATGAAGGCTGAGCCATTGTGTTTAAGAGACATAGGTGGTCGGAGCCACAAAAATGGGATGACCATGTTATAGTGTTTTGAGTTTAGGAATCGGATTTGACAATCTTTTCAATTGATTTGGCATATGTCCTTTGCGAGTTATCTTTATTCATTAATGTTGCTTGTATAGTTTTGCATTGTTTCTCTTATTTCCTCTTTCAAAAACAAAAATAAAACCATTGCATATTATTGATTTAGCTTAACTTACTCTTGTTGAACATGTAATGTGTAATTCGCATTCTTTTGTGGTTCGACCCCTAAATACTACAATTACATTGTTGTGAACTTGCAACTATGTTTGCTTAGGGTTTGTATTACTTGTATACATCCCACACCCACGCATGCATCAAGTTTTTGGCGTCCGGGGAATGCATTGCACTTACACGTTTTTGAGATTAAAAGTTAAGACTAGTGTTTTGAGTTTAGGAATCGGATTTGACAATCTTTTCAATTGATTTGGCATATGTCCTTTGCGAGTTATTTTTATTCATTAATGTTGCTTGTATAGTTTTGCATTGAGGATGGGCTCACGGGGATTTTCTACACAAAATTTTGACATATCGTTGTCCCTAACCTCACAAAGGAGATACAAAACTTCTTCAAGTCTGCGATTCTTCCTTTGGGATGGAACCACACTCAAATTTGCCTCATCCCAAAGACTAACAATCCGACTTTGATGAAAGACATGAGACCAATTAGTCTATGCTCTGTCCATTACAAGATTGTGTCGAAGATCCTCTGCCATAGACTGAAGACCATACTCGCTCAGATTATCTCTGATACTCAAGGTGCCTTTGTCCCAGGCAGACTAATAATAGACAACATCCTTGTTGCGCATGAGATGGTACACGGAATAAAAACCAATCCGTTAGTCGAAGGAGATTACATGGCCATAAAGACGGACATGTCCAAGGCCTATGACAATGTGGAATGGTGCTTCTTGGAAACACTTTTGAAAAACATGGGATTTGATAGTCTGGATCCGATGGGTGATTGCCTGTGTAACTACAGTGTCTTATTCAGGTTCTAATCAATGGACAAGAACATGGTTTCATTACACCTGAAAGAGGAATTAGGCAAGGAGACCCTTTATCTCCTTTCCTGTTCCTGTTCATCCTCTGTGCTGAAGCTCTTGTCAGTGTGCTTAACCAGTCTGAAACTTCTGGACGTCTACATGGCATTGCTCTGGCTACTAATGGCCCTGCAGTTCATCATCTGACGACAGCCTATTGATGTGTAAAGCGGATAGCCAGGAATGTGAAGAAATAATGAGATGCCTAAAGCTTTATAGAGATGCATCAAGCCAAATGATCAATAAACAAAAATGCTCCATTATCTTTGGCGCCAAGGTGTCAGATCAGAGAAAACTGGCCTTAAAAATAATCCTTGGAATTGATAAAGAGGGTGCCGAAGGTTCATATCTAGGTCTCCTCGAGTGCTTTAGTGGCTCCAAGAGAAAACTCTTGAACTTCATTAAGGAAAAGCTTCAGTCTCGCATACATGGATGGTTTGCAAAATCTCTCTCACATGGAGGGAACGAAATATTACTTAAATTGGCATGGCCCTTCCTGTCTATGCTATGTCATGCTTCAAGCTATCTAAAGATTTGTGCTCCAAACTCACTAGTGCCATGAAAAAGTTTTGGTGGAGTAGTGGGAACAACTATCAGAAAATACCCTGGGTGGCTTGGCATAAGTTATGCAAGAAGAAAGAGGAGGGATGGCTTGGTTTCCGTGACATTGTCAGGTTCAACCAAGCTCTTTTGGGAAAACAAGCGTGGAAGATTTGGAACAGCCCGACGTCGCTCACCGCGAAGGTTTTAAAGAGCATATACTTCAAAAACTCGTCCTTTCTTGAGTGTGGAATCGGTGCTCGTCCATCATATGCCTGGCGTAGCATTATTCACGGGTGAGAAAGAACTAGTTAAAGCAATTGGTGATGGCCGAGACACAAATGTTTGGGCAGAAAACTGATGTATAGGCAAGGAAACATTGTTGACCTCACGTAAGTCTCTGGCTTATTAATTAATGTGCGTGGATATAATGTGCTTCAAGTAATAATTAACCCAACCTATAAACTGCAAGTGCACATCAAAAGCAATAGTATAGTTCGGGGTCGAACCACAAGGAGATTGGTATTTCACTTCAAACATATGGAGATTGAAATAGAACTAGAACATAAATATGGTTTTGTCGATGATGTTGTCTATCAAATAGCAAAGAAAACAAGGCAAGTAAGTAAAAGATTGAAAACAATAAGAGAAAAGAGTTAGATCAAAGGATAATCGCAAGGAACATGAAATGAAATGATATATGAATGATAGGGGCATGCATTAGAAACTGTCTTGAACACAAAACACGGATGTATAGTCTTCCCACTTTCGTGGCTCCGACCACTATGATTAAACAACCTAATAGACTCAACTTTCGATGGTTATTACAAGCTGAAAACATGCATTAATAGATTAGGTTTTGATAGAGTTCACTAGACTTCTTAAGTCAAATTTTTGATGCTTAAGAGGTTTAGCTCATCAAATACTAGATCCAAAGATATAACAAGCTTTTGGAGAGTGTATAATCTTAGATCAGATTAATAGGCGCTCTTTCCTAGCAACACAGCATTATGAATAAGTAAAGATGAAGAAGCATTAGATAAATCCTCATTTATGCAATCATATAATCAATATTATGTCATGCAACCATTAATTTCCTTTAACCTAACAAATGAATCTATTCGCTCATGATGCAAACAAAACAGTAAGAGATGAATGAAAGCATGATGATATTATTGAGTAAAAGAGATAAGGGATAATAGATCTTCTCTATTATGAAGTACAAAATCGGATTCCACCCTTGAAAGCTCTTAGATCCAACAAAAACTTAAAGAAAAAGAAAGGAAAAAGTGTTTCTATTTTATGTGTGTCTCGGTCTTGAGCGCCGTCTCTCCTCTCTGCTCTCCTCCAAGACGGCGCTGCCCTAGACACTTCGACACACCCTGCAGTTGAGGCTAAAAACAAGTATTTATAGGTAGGGGTTGCCTAGGTTAAGTGAAGACCGGAAAAGGAAAGTTTGCATTTCGGTCGGGCTTCATGGCGTGAGTGTGTGTGGGCCGAAAAATTGTCCAAGAATCCTCCTAGAACATGTCAGCTTCGGTTAGAATGAATTCCAAGCCCATCCCGGGGTGGAATCGGTCGCAAGGCTTCCGCGGGCTTTGCTTCTTCGCCAGACGGACATGTCTTCAGTAAATCGGGTGTATCTCTTTACTCCGAACTCCAAAAAACCTCATTCCACTTTGCCGTGATGCCTAACTCAATTATATATCAATCAAGACCAAGATCATAACTTTTGGATGTCGGGAAGACTTTAATCTGCAACCAAACTTCTGATACTCCGGTTTGTCCAATCATGGAAATCGGACTTTTGAAGTTTTGTTGATACTCTTGACTTGGAAACTTGGCTAAATAATGGTTTGATGCTATTTTGATCATTTTTGTATCCTTTTTGATATTATAGCCTGTAAAGACTCCAAAACCCATAAATACAAAAAAAAAACTACCTCTAAAAGTATAAAATCTTTATAATAAGTACTTTAAAATATATTAAAACTATAAGTAAAAACATGTAAAATACGGATATATCATTAATCCACAATGACCACTGGAACATTGAGTTGATCAGAGAATCCTTCGCAGCTAACAATGCCGCTATAATCCTAAAATCCAGATTAGCTCAACGAAATGAGGATAAGTTTATATGGGGCTTTACAAAGGATGGAACTTACACGTCACAGAGTGGTTACAAGTTCAATGATAACATCCATAGCCTTCTCTATCCGCCAGCGAGAACCCTTCCTCCAATTGAGAAGAAACTTTGGAATGATCTTTGGAAAGCAAAAACATCGCCAAAGATTCGTCGTTTCCTCTGGAGAGCTCTGTCAGGTGCTTTGGCGGTGAAGGAAAGGTTAAGATCCAAAAGAATCCCCATAGACTCGACCTGTAGTGGATGTGGAATGGCACCGGAAACCATTTGCCACACTCTATTCCATTGCAACACCACCGCAGAAGTTTGGAGACTGTCACGAATCCCTATGCCTACAGGGGGTTTCTCAAACAACTCTGTTTTTCTTAACATGCATCATCTGTTATTCCTGCAGTAAGAAATCAACAATAGAAGCTTCAACACGCCTGGCTTTTCCATGGATTCTCTGTCATCTTTGTAAAGCTAGAAATGCTCTATGCTTCGAACAAACTCGCTTGGAACCAGCTACTATCCTCATGAAAGCTAGTGAGGATGCAGAAATATGGCTCGGGTTAAACCAACCTACCACCCCTCCTTCACAAAACGCTCAGGACCCCTTGAATGTGTTGCAGCGATGGTCCAACCCACACAGGAATTGGCTCAAATGTAAGATCGGATCCTCGTGGATGGGTCATCATCTAAATTGTGGAGCTGCTTGGATAACTCGTGACTACAAAGGCCAAGCAATCTTCCATGCCAGGAGATGTAGAATGTATATATGTAAAGGTCATAAGTGTCATTAGTTAAACCCTACGCTACTCTGATATTGCTTGTATATATATAGTAATCTCATCTCTAATAATATTTAAGTTCCCAATCACACATGGTATCAGAGCCTTCGATACCTTAACCTAAAATCAAAAATTTATAGCCGCCTCCCTTCTTTTCAATGGCCGCTACTTCTCCTGTATCATCAAACGAGACCGTCGTTGTCTCAGCATCCCCAACCCTCCTAAATGTTAACATGACAAATGTTACAAAACTCACCACCACAATTTTTTTGATGTGGAGCCGTCAAGTACATGCTTTGCTTGATGGATACGACCTCGCAGGTTATGTTAATGGATCTGTGGTGACACCACCTTCTACAGTCACGACCGATGGTGTAGTGACTCCTAATCATGAGTTTCTGCTTTGGAAGAGGCAGGATAAGTTGATCTACAGTGCGTTGCTCGGAGCGATCTCCATCTCCATTCAACCACTCCTCTCTACTACTCAAACCTCCACAGAGATCTGGAACACGCTCACCTCCACCTACGCCAAACCGAGCCGTCGTCACATTCAACAACTGAAGCAACAGATCAAACAATGGTCCAAAGGACCGAAGACAATCAATGAATACTTTCAAGGATTAACAACACGGTTTGATCAATTGGCACTACTTGGGAAAGCGGTAGATCATGAGGATCAAGTAGAGTATGTTCTGGAAGGCTTACCCGATGATTACAAAACGGTAATTGATCAAATCGAAGGAAGAGAGACATCTCCATCTCTGACGGAAGTGCACGAGAAGCTGTTAAATCATGAAGCCAAATTACAAGCAAAGTCGACCAATCTCTCTACTCCGATCTCCGCTAACGCTGCTCAATACAAGGGACAACAGAAGAACAATCTTCAAGGCCAGACTCGTGCTTACAACCGCAACAATCAGACATGGCAGCAACAGCGATTCCAACCACGCCATAGCCAGACCAACTCTCGTGGCTATAATGGACAGGACCAAAACGCACCTCGAGGTTATCAAGGTCGATGCCAGATATGTGGCATTCATGGGCATAGTGCACGGACATGCTCTCAGCTCCAACAATATGCAGGCTCCTCCGTCCAATCTTCACGAGCACCTTCATCCAATCTTCACGAGCACCTTCACCTGCTCCCTGGCAGCCACGGGCTCACATGGTGACTGCACCGTCATACAATACTGATGGTTGGCTCCTCGACAGTGGTGCCTCTCATCACGTCACAACAGATTTGAGCAATTTGTCTCTCCATCAGCCTTATAACGGTGGTGAAGAAGTAACCATAGCTGATGGCTCACGTCTCCACATCTCGCACACTGGTTCAACATTTCTTACTACCAAATCTAATTTCCTTACCCTTAATGATGTCCTCTATGTTCCCAACCTATACAAAAACCTTATCTCTGTTTACCGCTTGTGTAATGCTAATCAAGTGTCTGTGGAATTCTTTCCTGCTCATTTTCAGGTGAAGGATCTCAGGACGGGGGTCCGATTGCTCCAAGGCCGAACTAAGAACGAGCTATATGAGTGGCCAATGACGACGCCAACAACCATTTCAATGTTTGCTTCACCGACACCAAAAACAACCTTACCATTCTGGCATTCGAGACTTGGCCACCCATCTCCCAATATTTTACAGTCTATTGTTGCTCAGTTCTCACTACCTTTTTCTGATGTTTCTCAAAAAAAATCTTCTTGTTCGCATTGCCTAATTAATAAAAGCCAAAAGCTCCCTTTCTACTCAAACACCATTACCTCTACAAAACCCCTCCAATACCTATACTCTGATATCTGGTCCTCTCCAATTGTTTTTGTTGATAACTACAAGTATTACCTCATATTTGTAGACCATTACACACGCTATACATGGCTATATCCGTTGAAGCACAAATCGGATGTCCGCGATACATTCACTGCGTTCAAGGCCCTGGTGGAAAATTGCTTCCAATCTAAAATTCAAACTTTGTATTCCGACAATGGTGGCGAGTTCATTGTGTTGCGGTCGTTTCTCTCACTCCACGGCATCAGTCATTTGACCTCACCTCCTCACACGCCTCAACATAATGGAGTCGCCGAACGGAAGCACAGACATGTGGTCGAAACGGGTCTAACATTACTTCACCAAGCCTCGATGCCGAAATCTTATTGGACTTACGCCTTCGCCACAGCCGTATATCTGGTTAACCGATTGCCGACTCCGGTGCTGCAGCAACAATCTCTATACGCCAAGCTCTTCAACAAAAACCCCAACTATTTGAAGTTGCGTTTCTTTGGAAATCGATGCTTTCCCTGGTTGAGACCATACGCAAGACACAAACTTGATGATCGATCGTCGAATTGTGTATTCCTCGGCTACTCAACTACACAAACTGCATATCTTTGCCTCGATTACAAGACCGGCCGTGTCTACACATCTCGACATGTCCGCTTCGTCAAATCTGAGTTCCCGTTCGCATCTACTTCACAACACAAAGATCAAACATCTGAATCCCTTTCCACCTCTTATCCTGCTCCTGAAACCACAATTGTTCCATTCCAGTCATCGCCACTCATATCAGCTTCGTCGTGCGCGCCCCCAACCTCAAAACTTCACCAGCAACAGATGCTGACATCTTCCCGTCGAGGCAACTCGTTGGCGGAGACGACGCATCATGTTCTCGATGGAAATGACGAACCCAGAATATCCTCTGATGTTTTGGGCTCAACAGGAAACTCTGCAGGCCCATCACACATAAATCAGGTAAGTACAAGCAAAATTAATAGCCCATCAAATGAGCTCATCTTACCTGATCCAAATCCCTCACCCAATCGCAAACCCTCACCCTCACCAGAGCTCCCTGACCAGAATACACCGCCTCTTGCGCCCCCAAATCAACCTCAACCACCACCACCGCCAATGAACACCCACAATATGCAAACCCGCCGGAAAAACAATATTACCAAACCCAAGACCAAATTTTCCCTCACTGCCGTCAAAATGAAACCCAAACTCCCAACTACCGTTAACCAGGCGCTGCGAGATGAATATTGGAGAAATGCCATGGGGGAGGAGATAAATGCTCAAATTCGAAATAGGACGTTTGATCTTGTTCCACCGAAACTTGGTCACAACATCATTGACACTAAGTGGCTGTTCACCTTAAAATATTTGTCTAATGGTACTTTTGACAGGTATAAGGCACGTTGGGTTGCTCGTGGATTCACACAGCAATATGGTTTGGATTACGCAGAGACCTTTAGCCCGGTGGTGAAATCAGTCACAATCCGCACTGTTCTACAATTGGTTGTCAGCAATGCGTGGCAGATAAAGCAATTGGATGTAAACAATGCTTTTCTCCATGGTACTTTGAAAGAGGAGGTTTATGTCTCTCAACCTGAAGGATTCGTTGACAAAGATCGTCCTGATTATGTCTGTAAACTCAACAAGGCTCTCTATGGACTGAAGCAAGCGCCTAGGGCGTGGTATCAAGAATTAAAGGGTTATCTGCTCCAACTTGGCTTCAAAAATTATGTTGCGGATACATCGGTGTTTACCTGCATACGAGGTATAAGTGTGCTATATGTCTTAGTCTATGTTGATGACATAGTCATAACTGGTAGTGACAAAAGTATGATTGATGGCGTTATTGGAGCATTGGCTGATCGTTTCTCACTTAAGGATCCTACGGATTTGCACTATTTTCTGGGTATTGAAGCCACCAGAACAAAGAACGGTCTCCATTTGATGCAGCGAAAGTATATCATAGATCTACTCGCAAAGACTAATATGCAAGAAGCTAAAACCGTGTCTACACCATTAGCTCCGAATCCACGCCTATCCTTAATGGATGGAAGTGCAGCTCTTACTCATCCGGCTGAGTACCGTATGGTCATTGGAAGTCTCCAATATCTGGCCTTCACACGTCCGGATATTGCTTACGCCGTCAATCGCCTTTCGCGGTTTATGCATCGGCCCACCGAAACTCATTGGCAGGCTGCAAAAAGGGTCCTTCGTTATCTCGCTGGAACTGCATCTCACGGCATCTATCTTCGTTCTGCCTCCCCATTGACTCTCCACGCCTACTCTGATGCTGATTGGGGCGGCGACACCGATGATTTTGTCTCCACCAACGCTCACATCGTATATCTTGGCACAACACCGATAGCTTGGACGTCAAAGAAACAAAAAGGGGTGTCTCGTTCCTCCACGGAAGCTGAGTACCGATCAGTGGCTAACACGGCGTCTGAGCTCCGTTGGGTCTGTTCTCTCCTCACTGAACTAGGTGTTGTTCTTCCTCGCACACCGGTCATCTACTGCGACAACGTTGGAGCAACGTATCTCTGTGCGAATCCTGTTTTCCATTCACGGATGAAACATCTAGCCTTGGATTATCATTTAATTCGTGAACTGGTTCAGTCTGGTGCACTCCGCGTGGTCCATGTCTCCACTCAGGACCAACTAGCTGATGCTCTAACGAAGGCTTTACCACGACCGCGCTTCATGGAACTATCAAGCAAGATTGGAGTGACTCAACTCCCTCCATCTTGGGCATGTAGAATGTATATATGTAAAGGTCATAAGTTTCATTAGTTAAACCCTACGCTACTCTGATATTGCTTGTATATATATAGTAATCTCATCTCTAATAATATTTAAGTTCCCAATCACACAGGAGATCCTTCTCTTCTGTCAACTCCGAGATGGAAGTGGAACTCCAAGCTTTCTGGTGGGCTGTGGAGAGTATGAGTAATATGCGTAGAAACTAAAGGAGTCAAAGGTGGTGAATTTGGATGGTCCAAAGAGGAGTGAACTGCTTTAGGATGATTGAAAAACTCATGGTATGTACTTTTGTTCTTAATTTTAAATGCCATTGATGTTTTATGTGGTTTACTAAGATAAAGGTCAATGTGGATTTCCAAAAGATGTGAGAGTTCTCATGTTTTCAAACCTCTCTTGCATGCTTAGTTTGCTTGAGGACAAGCAAAAGGCTAAGTCTGTGGGAGTTGATATAATCATATTTTACATGTTTTTACGTAGTACTTTATTATGTTTTTAAGTATTTTCAATAAGGTTTTAGGCCTTTAAAGGTAGTTTTCTTGTATTTGTTGGATTTGGAGTCTTTGTAGGTCCAAACATCAAAAAGGATACAAAATGGAGCAAAAGAGCTTCAAACCATGATCCATGCAAGTTTCCAAGTCAAATGCATCAATAAAACTCCAAGTGTCCGATTTCCGCAATCGGACAGAACCGGAGCACCAGAAAGATGGCCGCGGTAGAAGGTCTTCCAGATGTCCAAAAATCATTATCTTGGTCTTGATGGATATATAATTGAGTCATACTTCACGGCGAAGTAGAATGGACTCATTTGGAGTTTACATCAGGAAGAAATTATTTTTCTCCCAAGACATGTCCGTCTGGCGAGGAAATGAAGCCCACGGAGATTTGGTGTAACCCACGGCCCGGACTTCCGCGGTTTAGGCATTGGCTCAACTTAACACAGGCATAGATTATTTTTGGTGGTTTCTCTGCTGTGATCTCGGCCCATACACGTCGCAAAACATCAAGCCCGGCTCACTGGAAAGTTTCCTTATCGGCACTTCAAAACCCTACTCGACCCTTACCCTATAAATAATTGTTTTTAGCCTCTGTGAAAAGGTGTGCTTGTGCAAGAGAGGAGAGCGGCCGTCAGAGAGAGAGAAGCCTTAGGAGCTTGACACCAAGGACGAGAAGAAGGAGGCGCCGCTCAAGCTTTGCACTTGCACAAAAGTCTTGTTCTTTACATTTTTCATCTTTTCCTTTTCTTTTATACTTTGGATTCAAGAGTTTTCAAGGGAGATTTCGACTTGTTCTTCAACAAAGAAGCTTCTTCTATGCCTTATCTCTTTTTAATACTCTTGTCATGCTTTCAATCATAACTTGCTTGCTTGCATCATGTCCAAGTAGATCCGCATGTTAGGCGGAGGAAATCAATGTTTGCTTGTATGAATTGATTGGCGGTGGCAAATTGGGATTTGAACTACAGATTGATCTTCACCTTTATGTATGTCTAATGCATGATTGATCTACCGTACATCTAGCAATCTGATCTTAGGGAAATAGAACCTCGAAAGTGCTGCATCTAGTTCCCGAAACTAGTATTTGGTGAGCCACCCGTCTTAGGCATTGAAAGCTGAACTAAGGAGTCTAGTGAACTCTATCATTACTTGTCATATTAATGCATGTTTACAGCTTGTAATAACCATTGAAAGTTGAGTCTATTAGTTTGATTAAACATAGTGGTCGGAGCCACGAAAGTGGAAGTAACATACCTTAATGTTTTGTGTTCAAAACAATCTCTAATGATATCCAAATGCAATCATCACTTCATTACATGTTTTCAAAGATTATATCTTTGCCTAACTCTTTATTTTAACTGTTTACAATCTAATTTACTTATTGCTTTTGTTTTCTTTTGTTTTTAGGTTCACAACATGTACAACAAACTCATATTCTTGTTCTAGCTTTTATCCAATCATCTATAGGTTTGAAGTGAAGTCACATCTCCTTGTGTTCGACCCCGACTATACTACTGTTGTGCACTTGCAGCTCTACTTTGGTTGGGTTATAAATTGTAAAACTTGAAGCTTAACCCGCACCACATCAGCTTCCCAGGGTCCTAAGTTCACATGGACCAACAAATGTCCATCAGCCCTTGTTCGTAAAAAGCTCGATAGGTGCTTGATTAATGACAATTGGTTGATGCTTTTTCCTTTAGCTCATTGTATCTTTGAAGCTCCATAATTTTTTGTCCATTCTTTGGGTCATGTCAAGCTCATCACTCCTCCTCAAACTTTTGGGAATCGGCCTTTAAGGACACTTGGTTATCTGCTGGGATGCCTGATCTATCACTTAATGTGGTAAGGTTGTAACTGAAATCTCTTAAACCTTCTCTTTAAATTTTATGCAAAGAGGAGTTCAGTAACCTCGAGGTCATAGTTCATGAGGCTTGCTGTGACCTAGAAAAGATTCAGATTCTAACTCTTACTTATCCATCTATTGTCAGTATATTGGCTGAACAAGAGGCTAGGGATAAATGGCTACTTCTCCGGCGGGCAGAGAAGTGTTTCTTTCGTCAAAGATCGCGAATTAAAGGGTTAGGGGAAGGAGATTTTGATACTTGGTACTTTCACCGCGTTACTAAAGCTAGGAATGCTTCTAATGCCATAAAATACTTGAGGAAACCTGATGGTTCACGAACAAGTTAAATCTTTCGAGGAAGTGCATCGATTAGCGTAGTCTTATTATGCGATACCTAAAAGGTGAATATTGTCCCTTTTTACCTTTGTATCTTGATAGGCTGATTACAAAGTGGTGCTCCAATGTCCATCAGTTGGTGTTATCTAGCCCTGGTTTGTCTGATAGTATTAAATCCTCATTGTTCAAGATGCCACTGAAACTCGAACCAGATGGGAAATTTTGGAACCTGAGGTTATTGTGGCGGTCCTTGATTTTTTTTTTTATCTTCCTTTATGTCTAAAGCCCTAAATGCAACCTCATTGGTCTTGATCCAATGATTCTCAAAGATAAACTCTGACGATGATAGCCGTTTATAACCTCAGCCACTAGAAGAACATTCTCCAAAAGAAGCATGTCTCCACTAGAAGAACATTCTCCCTAACCAATCAACTTTCATTAAAGACATGCTTCTTTTGGAGAATGTTCTTCTAGTGGCTGAGGTTATAAACGGCTATCATCGTCAGAGTTTATCTTTGAGAATCACTCTGAAAATTGATATTGCTAAGGCTTTTGACTCGATGAGGAGGGATTTCATTCTCTCATGCCTTAAAGCTTATCGCATTCTAGATTGTTTTATCTCATGGGTCAAAAGTTACATATGTACTCCTTTCTCGGTGAGTATCAATGGTATCACTTATGGATATTTCAAGGGGAAAACAGGGCTGCGCTAGGGAGATCCCCTAATCTACAATCTTGTTTATTATGGTCATGAATGTACTATCACTAATGTTGAACAGGGCGGCGATTGATGGCATTTCCAACTACCATGCAGGTTATGAATCGCTTCAGTTGACTCACTTTATCTTTTGCAGATGATCTTCTTATATTTGTGGACGGTTCCGCAAAGTCAGTCGCAGGGGTATTCACTGTTCTTTCTCAATTTGAAAAGCTCTCAGGTATTGCAGTCAACATCTCTATAACATTTATGTTCTGCTCCAGTGTACCGCAATCTGTCTTGGATCAGCTACATAACCACTTCTCTCTTTTGCCTGATTCTTTACCGATCCGTTATCTAGGACTATCTCTTTGCTCTAAAAATCTCTCGATATCTGATTGTGATCCTTTGGATCGTTAAAATTAGGATGAAGATGAATGGTTGGATGCATAGACATTTGACCCTAGCTGGAAGACTACGACTATTATGTTTTGTTATTATGGGTATCATTTTGTTATGGACACATGCTTTCTTTCTTAATTTCCAAAACAGTCATTAGGAAGATAAACTCTTTGTGCAGCTCATTCCTTTAGCACAACAACTTAGAGTGCGCTGCAAGAGCGCGAGTCTCTTTTTTTTTTATGTATTGTTCCCAAGTCGGAAGGTGGTTTGGGAATTCATTACATTACCTCTTGGAATGATACTTGTGGGTTGAAGCTTATTGGGATGCTATTCTTTCGTCTATGCTCTATTTGGGTTGCTTGGGTGAGGCATCGCTACCTCTCACGAAATTGTTTTTGGTTGTTTTTGGTCAATGAATGTATAAATGATACGATCAATAGTTTTATGGTTTTGTTAGTTTTCCTTTTAACATTAAGATTAAGGTTTTGGTATCTTTTACTTATTTAGTTTGGTTTAGTCGGTTGTAAGAAGATCTATAAAAGGATCCTCAAAACATCAATAAGAAACAACTTCCAAGAATTAACCTTAAAGCTCCAAAGAGAGTTTAGGGTTAAGAGGAAGCTTAGCTAAATATCTCTTTCAATCTCTTATTCCCTTTGAGTTCGTCATAGCTTATCTAGGAGCAACTACAAGAGCTAGGGCAAAGGCTTTGGCTCATATCAATTTGGTATCAGAGCAACACGATCCGATGACAGACGTAAGCGCACAACTCGCTGCCTTTATGGAGAAGCTGGAAAAGCGGTTTGATCTGATCGAGGGAAAGATGAACACGATGGACGAGAAGTTTGATAAGATCAACGAAAAGGTTGAATCTAATAACGCTACTATTAAGGCTTTAACTCTATCACCTGAACAGGAACAGAGCTCTTCTAAAAGCAAAAACGCAAAGAACGGGCAAGTTCAGGGACAGTCAGTCAAATTTGCCGCAGATGATCTCTCGGAGGTCGAGATTCATAACGGATTAATCAAAGACAAGGGACTTCCTCCTCCTCATGCACCAACAACTACCACGAGTTCAACACCAATTAAAATTGGTCACAACTCAACGGGGGTAATTGGAGGAGTATCACGAGTCGACCACACCCCTGTCTTCTCTGGAGGTCCGTGGCAGACACGGGCAGTAGGCCGGGACCGTCGACATAAGGATGGAGGTGGTGATTGGCGGGTAAGACCAATAGGTTGGAATGAGGATAATCAGCAGAGCTATTCTCCGGGTGATTTACAAGCTCAAGAAAACGACCAGAGAAACACTTTCAATGCTCTTGCAGCACACCACAGTCACCCTGAACAACGTGTCTTTCCAGCAGTAAAGATGGAATTTCCACCTTATGATGGCACAACAAACGCCATTGAATGGCTGCAAAAATGTGACGACTACTTCCTAGATCAAGGAGTTTTTAGTGACGATGCACGAATTCGCCAAGCCACTTTCGTTTTGACAGGACAAGCATATCAATGGAACCACAATCTTCGACGATTAGTCACTCATAAGCTGACTTGGGCGGAGTTCAAACGAATCTGCAAAAGCCGTTTTGGAAAAGCAGATTCAGTCAATCCAGTTGGAGAGATAACAAATCTAAGGCACACAGGCACCGTTGATGAGTATTGTAGCCAGTTTGAAGATTGCCTAGGACGACAGACAAGACTTACAGGAGATCAACAACTCTGGCAATTTTGTGCAGGGCTGACGGATAGTTTGAGAAAGGAAGTCGAATATCTTCGTCCTGAAACAATCTTTGAAGCTATGGAATTTGCTCGCGATAATGAGTATAAGATTGAAAACGACAGAAGAACACGGACATTTGGAGGACATCTAGCTCCAACAACTAGATCAATGATGGCCTTGAACGACGGGAATGACATAGAAACTGTGTTGCCTCAACAAGAAGCAAAAAAGGCACCACCGAGAAAATATTTGAAGAAGTTAACTGTGGAAGAAATGGCAGAGCGAAAAGCAAAAGGACTTTGCTTCAATTGTGATGAGCTCTTCACGCGAGATCATGTTTGTAATCCAAAGCTTTTCTATATCATGCCTGTTAGGGAGGGAGATGATCAAGAGGATGAGCCGTACGATGAAGAGAACTAAGAGGATGCAGAGGAGCTTCTAGAGTGGAGCTTGGAGCTTGAGGACAAGCTCCTAGTCGAGGAGGGAGTAATGATACGATCAATAGTTTTATGGTTTTGTTAGTTTTCCTTTTAACATTAAGATTAAGGTTTTGGTATCTTTTACTTATTTAGTTTGGTTTAGTCGGTTGTAAGAAGATCTATAAAAGGATCCTCAAAACATCAATAAGAAACAACTTCCAAGAATTAACCTTAAAGCTCCAAAGAGAGTTTAGGGTTAAGAGGAAGCTTAGCTAAATATCTCTTTCAATCTCTTATTCCCTTTGAGTTCGTCATAGCTTATCTAGGAGCAACTACAAGAGCTAGGGCAAAGGCTTTGGCTCATATCAATAAAACAATTCTTTCCGTGGTTGTTCAAAAAATTCTAAAGCTTCGTCGCAAAGCTCGCTCCTTCCTGCGGATTAGTATTGGAAATGGAGAAGATACTTAATACTGGTGGGATCCTTGGACTCCATTTGGCTCTCTTATTAATTACTTGGCTCTTCAAGGGCCAACCAGTCTTAGTAACTCCTTACACTCTCTAGTCAAGGAATGCATATCGATGGATGGGTGGCTGCGTCCCTCAGCTAGGTCCGAACAACATTTAGAGGTCTTTTTTATATATCTACTTAATTTTGCTGTAACTTCGTCTTCTGATTTTCCTGTCTGGAAAGTGGGTGACAACAGTACCCAATTTTTTTTTTTATCTCTAAAGAGGTTTGGAATAAAATTCTTATTGTGAAACCATTTGTATCGTGGCATTCTCTTATATGGAACAAGGTCATTATCCCGAAGCATGAACCAAGTTTGTGCTTGACAGAAACCCGACTATGAATCATCTTCTCTCTTGGGGTTTGGATGTGGAAGGTACATGTCTGCTCTGCGGTCAATATCAAGATCATCTGTTTTTTTAATGTACCTATTCTCAGCAGATTTGGAACATGCACTTTAAATAAGTTGTAGCTCTCCGTGATACCGTTTGGTTGGGAAACTATTTTGAACTGGCTACCAACCGTTTGAACTTCTTCCATCATATTGTTAGCATTATTACACAAGTTTGGCAGGCTTGTATCTACGAAATCTGGAAGGAAATAAATTGTCGGGTGCATGATGGCACTACCCAATCCGCTAATTTGGTCCTTCAAAATATTTTCTCCTGAAAAACTAAGTTTTGGCTTTGAAAAACACAAGCTCAAGTAAAGGCGATCCTCTTTTTCGAATCTGGCTTTCAGTTGCTTAAGGGGATTTCTCCTTTTTATACTTGTGTTCTCTCCCTCCTTAATTATATTCTTTCTTTCTTTCTTCAATCTTAGTTATTTGTCTCGTTGTTGTCTTTTTTTTTTATCTTCTTATCCTCACTTGTGTAAGACTCTTTAATTTAGTGAAGGCCTTTGAAAAAAATAAATAGTAACCGTATATCCAGAAGAAGTTGAAATATAAATACAGTAATCGCCGAAAAAAAAGAATACGAAGAATGATGTTAAAAAAAAAAAAAAAAATACTAAGAATTTACGATTTTTTTTATAGAAGTATACATCTATCTTTGTATTCTATTCTGACGCGTTTGTATTCGGGGAGGATAGACCGCAGCGAGTGTATGTGGATATAACACGTAGACTTAGAGATGTCAAATTGATCTAATTTGATCCATTGTGAGATAGGTTTGGGCTTAACTCTCTAAATTGCAACCGCCGTAGGTTAATCCGCATGGTTCACCAAAAAAAATAAAACCGCAGTGGGTGTAGGTTAGCCCATATGTTATTAAGTTATTTATTTGTGAACTTGAGAAATAGTTATGTAGTGTTCTATTTGGTTTTTGGATTATAAATTTTTCACTTTAGAGTTTTGTTTTGAATAACATTTGAGATTTCTTTTATTGTTTCTCAAATTTAAGTTTAGAATTTTCCAAAAAAATTCTTGATTTTAGTTTGTCATGGATTTCTATTTCCATATTTGGTTTGATTATTTGAAATTTTGAATAATGATTTGTCTTAAAAAAAAAGGTTTTGTTGAAGTTTATATTTTACTCTTTGTATAGGTGATGCATGTATCCATGGCAATGTGCACAACTAATCGACATAAGTTTTCATGTCTTAACGAATATAAAATATGTTTAATTCTCATGTCTAAAAATGAATAAAATAGGTTTGTAATATAAATTTTATTTTTATGGCTAATTGAACACAACATAGGATAAAAAAAAACTTAATAGATGATCTGCGAATTGGCCCGCATACTGCTAATATAAGACAGAACGGGTTTGAATTTAGCTTTCCAAACCGCAGCTTGCAACGGACTAATCCGCATAGTCCGCCAAAAAAATAAAACCGCGACGAATTGGTCTGTTTAAGTACGGATTGGCCCGTTTGACATCTCTACGTAGAAGCTCTAGTTTTTACCTTATCTACATCTGACACGTGGCATTATACAAGCATGGCTCCCGAAAACGCTGCTTTTCTTTTGTCTACCTGATGCCCGCCACTCGTCACGTCCCTCCCATCTTATCCGAAAGATCCAACGGCTCTGAGTTCGTTACGAGAATTTTCAATCTGTATAATTTCCACAAATTGATCCATCATTTTTTCTCAAATCGATATTTCATTCACTTATGTAATGAAAATAAATAAATAATCATAATATGTATTTAATAAAATAATATAATCAAAACCAGAAAAAAAAAAAGCATAAATTTGCAGACGAAGAAAAGCGTCGGTGTTATTATATAGGGTTGATCAAAATCGATCCCATAAGAAGAAATTTGTTTCCCGAAGACGGCGTTAATGGCGGAAACCGTGGAGCTACCTAGTAGGTTAGCGATTCTTC
The DNA here is from genome assembly GCA_026724425.1 of Erythrophleum ivorense. Taxonomy (NCBI): domain Eukaryota; kingdom Viridiplantae; phylum Streptophyta; class Magnoliopsida; order Fabales; family Fabaceae; genus Erythrophleum; species Erythrophleum ivorense. The sequence goes on along the minus strand of JAIUCV010000066.1, from coordinate 5,545,833 downwards.
CATTCAGGAACAAGGTTCTCTTACCTGGCGCTATTATTCGAATCCGTTGTACTTCTCATAGCAGGTAAATTAGCTTATCTTACGACTCTTTTGATTTGATCATCTTCTTCTTCTTCTTCTTCTTCTTCCTATGTACTGTGTTTTTAAGGTTTCATGGAATGTTTGTACTGGTTTGAGCCAGTTCCTGCAATCAAATAGTGCCAAAATGTATGAGTTAGGGTTAATTTTGGGTGGTGTCGATCGTAATCTTGCTATTTCAATAAATAAGATGTCGAATTATGCTTCTCGATTGTTTGTTTGCTGAGTATTGAGGGATTTTCAGCTAACCTTGTTGGTTTTGTAACTTGTTTCCCTAATTTAGTGTCACGCTAGTGGAGCAAGAGCTATGGCAGAAAGAAGAGAAAGGGCTAATCGGCATTTTGCCTGTTCGAGATGATGCCGAGGGTTCTTCTTCAATTGGGACGATGATTAATCCAGGTACTGGATAATTGAATTGATACGGGATGAATTTGATTTGATGAGTCTCTGTGTTGATTTTAATTCCTTGTGGCCTAGGCGCTGGAAGTGAATCTGCAGAAAGAAGCTTGAAATTTCTAGTTGGCACAACAGATTCTCAAAAGTCTGATGCTAAAGATCAGCAAGAAGTTCACTGGCACAACAGGTTAGACTGTGATATATTATAGTAAAACTAAGACAAAAGTTTTGATTCCAGAGTTCATAAAGTGGCTCGAGTGTGATCTGATTTCTGTTTTGGTTTGATTCTTAGCATATGCTGAACGATGTTGTTCTTTTCTGATTTCCAGGGGAGTAGCAGCTCGTGCTTTACATCTTTCAAGAGGGGTAGAGAAACCAAGCGGAAGAGTTACATATGTGGTTGTCCTTGAAGGTCTCAGTAGGTTTAACGTTCAGGAGCTTGGAAAAAGAGGACCATATTCAGTTGCGCGGGTTACATCGCTCGAGCTGACAAAGGCAGGTAAAATATATTATTCCCATTCGTAGCTTTTGGTGACTAAACTTTTCTCTTCTGTCCAAGCAATACACATTTTTTATATTAATCATTGAGTTTTTTTTTTTTTTACTGAATTAGTTTCCTGCCTCTTTTGAAAGATTTTTATCTCTTAAATGCAAGTTCTACGCACGCTTCATATACATAATTTTTTTTGCGTTTGAGAATTGTTTGAGGTTAGGGATTGTCAAAGGTAATAGATTTGAGTCAGAGCTTGTAGGGTTGTAATAGTTTTCCCCGCTTATTTCAGGTTGGCTACTCAGCTTTTAACTTTCTATTGCATTTGGCACCATTGATGTCTTTAGCTGGTTCCCTTTCTGGCCATCTGCAGAGTTGGAGCAAGTGGAACAAGACTCAGATTTTGTAGCACTGTCGCGCCAGTTTAAGACCACTGCTATGGAGCTGGTTTCTGTGCTTGAACAGGTATCCTTAGTGAAACTGAAATGACTTTCTGTTTTTTGGTTCCTCGTTTCTCAAGTTTCTTTGTTGCTTCAGCATTAGAGTTTCCCAGATTAGTTAACAACTTGACAACGTTGAAACTATAAGTATATGCTTTCACGAAATTGGTTCTTCTTTGGGGGACTTGGTTTCTGTCCATGGGTTTAATTTTTCAGTCTTTCTTCTATTGAAGCTTAGATGATTCTTTGATTGAATTAGTAAGTCATGCGTTAATTTTTTTTTTTTTTCAGAAACAAAAAACTGGCGGAAGGACAAAAGTTCTATTGGAGACGGTTCCTATTCATAAACTAGCAGACATATTTGTTGCTAGTTTTGAGATGAGTTTTGAAGAGCAACTATCTATGCTGGATTCAGTTGACCTTAAAGTAAGACTTTCAAAGGCTACTGAACTAGTTGATCGGCATTTGCAGGTTAGGTTGATATTCACATTGTTTTAAAATCTGCCCTGAGTTTTCCTCTCGTCCTTTTGAATTCGTGTTGATGTTTACTTGTGGCAGTCAATTCGCGTGGCAGAGAAGATTACTCAGAAGGTGGAGGGCCAGTTGTCAAAGTCACAGAAGGAGTATCTCTTGCGCCAGCAGGTTGATTTCTTTTGGCACTCGGTGTCAAGCTCAGAGGGTATTGTCCCTAAGTGGGATGACTTATAAAAATCACACTTTTTTTTGCAGATGAGAGCTATTAAAGAGGAGCTTGGTGACAACGATGATGATGAAGATGATGTAGCTGCACTTGAAAGAAAGATGCAAGCTGCGGGAATGCCGTCAAACATATGGAAGCATGCTCAAAGGGAATTGAGGTATGCTGTGCTAGAAGAAGATTGCTGATGGTTGTGTGACTGTGTACCAACTTAAAGACATAATTTCCTTGTTAGTAATTTTCTTTTTTCATTTCCTAATGCAGGAGACTGAAAAAGATGCAACCTCAGCAACCTGGTTATAACAGTTCACGAGTTTACCTGGAGCTGTTGGCTGATCTTCCTTGGGAGAAGGCAAGCGAAGAACATGAGTTGGATCTAAAAGCAGCAAAAGAACGTCTTGACAGTGATCACTATGGTTTAGCCAAGGTCAAGCAACGGATCATTGAGTATCTGGCTGTTCGTAAGGTTGATTGTTTGTCTTTCTTCTTTTACTTTAAAGTGAAGCATCTTCAGTCTTCTGGTTTTATCTCGATTGAAACTTATCCGTTGCAGCTTAAACCAGACGCAAGAGGCCCAGTTTTGTGCTTCGTTGGTCCACCAGGTGTTGGCAAGACATCTTTAGCATCATCTATTGCGGCTGCTTTGGGTAGAAAATTTGTTCGTTTATCTTTGGGTGGTGTCAAAGACGAAGCTGATATTAGAGGACACAGAAGGACTTACATAGGAAGCATGCCAGGGCGTCTCATTGATGGGTTAAAGGTGAGTTTTTGTATTTCTAAAGACATAGATATAACTTATGCTGAAGATATTTGAAAGAAAGTTGGGGTGAAAAAGGAACTAAGCTGTAGCAGATAACTTTGATCATTGTCTGTCTATCTGTCTAACCTTGGAAATTATACGTGAAATAAAGTATATAGATCATAAAAATGATTGGCACTTAGCTTTTCTGAACGGGCAGTTGGAAAACTGTGTAGATGCTTCAAATATTTGCGTGTCTCGTTTGACTACATTCATGCTTGATGGTTTGTTATATCTTTTTTATCACTATGGGTTTCACTCTGTTTTTATTTTATTTTAGAGGGTTGGTGTTTGCAATCCAGTTATGCTGTTGGATGAGATTGATAAAACAGGCTCGGATGTTCGGGGTGATCCAGCTTCAGCACTGCTGGAGGTTTTGGATCCAGAGCAGAACAAATCGTTCAATGACCAGTATCCTATCATGTTCCCTATTTCAACTAATAAATTAGATTCAGCGTCCAAACTTTGTTAGCCTTGTTTTAAGTTTCTTGAGTTTTAAATGTTGAACAACCATATTCTATTTTACGGAATCAACAGTTACCCTTAACTGAAAAAATAGCTACCTGAATGTTCCATATGACTTATCAAAGGTGGTTTTTGTTGCCACTGCAAATAGAGTTCAGCCTATTCCACCTCCTCTTTTAGACAGGATGGAGCTGATTGAGTTGCCAGGTTATACGCAAGAGGAAAAGCTTAAGATAGCAATGCGTCATTTGATTCCTCGAGTTCTAGATCAGCATGGGCTGAGTTCTGACTTCCTCAAGATTCCGGAGGTACGTTATTATTTTTGAATTTTTTGATGTACGATAGTCGTCACTTGTGGGTGGGCTTATGCAGTTTCTTACTTATTTTCTTTCTTATATTGGGCATAGGCTATGGTCAAGAATATAATTCAGAGGTACACAAGGGAAGCCGGTGTTCGTAGCCTAGAAAGAAACTTGGCTGCATTGGCTCGTGCAGCTGCTGTGATGGTCGCAGAGCATGAACAAACTCTTCCATTGAGCAAAGATGTGCAGAAACTTGCCTCTCCTCTGCTTAATGGTAGAATGGCTGAGGGAGGCGAAGTAGAAATGGAAGTTATTCCAATGGGTGTAAATGATCATGAGATCGGAAGTACCTTCCAGACTCCATCAGCTTTGGTGGTGGATGAGACCATGCTTGAAAAAATCCTCGGGGTAAAGCTTTCCTCTGCTCTATTCACTTGTACATATTTGTATAGCGGCTTATTATCTTTGGTGGTTGTGATACAATGCTTGTGGAATGCAGCCTCCAAAGTTTGATGACAGTGAAGCCGCTGATCGAGTGGCGTCAGCTGGCGTTTCTGTAGGTCTCGTTTGGACTACTTTTGGTGGAGAGGTCCAGTTCGTGGAAGCTACATCTATGGTGGGCAAGGGCGAAATGCATTTGACGGGCCAACTCGGAGATGTTATCAAAGAATCTGCTCAGTTAGCTCTCACATGGGTAACACACCTTCGCTTGAAACCTCACTCACTACAGATTTGTAACATATCCCACTAGACTGACCTGCTAGTATCCAGACGATGAAAAAATACTTAACAAGTCTTTAGTTGATCATCTATCCATGTTTTTCGTTTCGTAGGTAAGAGCCCGTGCGTCGGATTTCAAGCTGGCACTTGCAGGGGACATGAATGTTCTTGATGGACGAGACATTCACATTCACTTTCCTGCTGGTGCAGTGCCGAAAGACGGACCTTCAGCGGGAGTGACTTTGGTGACGGCTCTGGTTTCACTCTTCAGTCAGAAACGAGTAAGAGCAGACACAGCCATGACCGGAGAGATGACACTCAGAGGTCTCGTCCTGCCCGTTGGTGGCATCAAAGATAAGGTAAGCTGCTTCTAGTTCTAGCAGCCCCGGAGCTAAAAACCGTCATGTTATTTGGAATAAGTATATAAAAGTTTTAATTGGATGAACAGATATTAGCTGCACATCGGTATGGTATCAAGAGAGTGATTCTACCGCAGAGGAACTCGAAGGACTTAGTTGAAGTACCCGCAGCTGTACTCTCCAGTCTGGAGGTTAGTTATTTAACACCATTGTGGTCCTTCATGGGCTGAGTCTGGTCTTGGCTCCGATTTATTATATCTATCAAAAACCTTGAAGCCCGACTATAGCATATGTGGTTCGGGTTGGTCTGCGATGTTCTAAATTGGTATTGAATGAATTGTGCAAACAGATAATATTGGCGAAGAGAATGGAAGACGTTCTGGAAAATGCATTCGAAGGAGGTTGTCCATGGCGTAACCACTCTAAATTATGACACGACTCCCAAAGTTGTGTCTTTAAGACCAAGAGTGTCAGACTCGGTGACTGTGTTTGGCTCGTTTGGTAAAGTATCAGAATGTTTGCATCTCTCGTTTTTCCTCTCACTCACCTCTCCAGTATTGTGTAAGTTTGTGTATGTAATGGTGCTTAAATTTATCTTATCTAATTTAATTTACTCATCTCTCACAAAATCAGTACTCTCCCAATATTTGATAAATATTCATCATGATACGAGTTGTCAAATATTTAAAAACCGCCGCTTAAAAGTAAAATAATATGTATTTTTATGTTTTCACTTGGATCTTCGTTTCCGAATGCATATACTCCTGGCATTGTCATTTTTCATCTCTCCCAATCAGGCATGTTCTGTTCTGACACTATCACACGGATTTTGGGTCTAGATTATCATTTTCAAGATCGATTTCTTTGAATACAGAAAAACATACCACTCCATCACCATCTTGAGTTTCACTTATATCCCATAATTTTCACTTTCCACAAAGCTAATGGAAATCTTTTATCTTTTTTGTTCCATATTCATCTTGTGGATGAATAGTTCTTCTAGAACCCTTTTATATAATGTTCTATAAATTTTTCCTATATATCCTATAGATAAGTAGTTCTTCTACAAACTTTTTCATATATCTTTTTGACATTTATCTTTTTATGATTTTTCTGAAACATTTCATGAATGTCTACATTTTTCTTTACTTGGTTCCTTTGGAACCCTTTCATACTACAAATCCATCTATTAATAACCACCACGGACCTTGAATGAGAAATCCAATTGCATTTCAATTTTGCATCTTTCAAGTATACTAGAAAAGGTGTAAATTTGATGATCAAACGCCAATTTTTTCGTCTGTGTAATTGACAAAATGATTTTTGTTTAAAATGCAAAAGTTTCCAGAAGAGGTGTATGGTGATAGAGTTTGCTCAGTTAGTTGGAGAAATCAAAAATAGAAAAACTAAACCGGATGAGTTTAACTTAGCTATTAGCTTTAAACCGGTGTTTCTCTCAGGCCGGTGAAGAAAGATCTCATAATCTTTCATTAAAAAATTGTGTGCGTGATGATTGTTTCAGACGCCAATTTTTGCGTTTGCGTTTGTAATTGACAAAATGATTTTTGTTCAAGTTTCTTTTTAATGATTTTTGTTTAAGTTACTAAAAGTTTGGTTGTTTGGTTGTTTCCTTTGGATAAAAAAATATATCCTATTATACAAGTAACAAAGATTGTTTCATTGAGCACAAAGTCATGACTGAGTTTTCACAAGAGGCGTGTATGGTGATTGAGTTGCTCGGTTATTTGGAGAAATCAGAAACAAGGAGATAAACCGAATGGGTTTTGGCTTAGCATTAGCCTTAAACCGGTTTTTCTATCCGGCCAAGTGAGTTTTGTTGTATCAATTCTTTTAATAAATATAATAAGATTAAGAGTTAATGACTAGAACAACTCTTTATTATGCCTTAATGACTAGAATAACTCTCTGATTTTTGTAACCTGAAAAAGTGGTGAAAAGTCCATATATTCTTCAAGGTTCCTTTAATTTACAAGTCTGCCATTTTAAAAAAAGAAAAAAGAAAATAACAAATCATTTATATTACACTTTATTTACAGATATGCCATTTCGATTTCAATTTGTTTTGAAAAAAAAAAAATCATCCCACTTTTCTTTTCTTCCCCGACAGATTTCTTCCCCGATGGAGAAACCCTAAAATCATCGACGGCAACTCTTCGTCTTCCTTTCTCGGCGACGAGAACTCCTCCTTCTTCCTCTTTCGGCGACGAGAACTCCTCCTTCTTCCTTTGTCGGCGACGAGTACTCTGCCTTCTTCCCCGACGAAATCTCCATTTCTTCCTTGTTCCGCGAGAAGATTTCGTCGATTCAGTCCGGCGGTGCTTCCACAACAGCGGCTCCGTTCACCTTCTACTCCAGTTCCGGCGAAGATTCTGTTCAGAGCGGCGGAAAATTGTGGGTTGTGTACAGGCGATTGATTCCAGAGATTGTGAATGTAAGAATAACATTAAACCATAGATTTTCCCTGATTTCTGAGATTGTAGGTTAAGAAAGTAGTTGTTTATCTTCGATTGAGAATCCGGGTTTCATATTTCTTGTAACATCCGTAAACCTGTAGTGCTGTTTTGGAACTGGTGTCGGACGACACCAAGTGATCGGGAGTAGTTGCATATACTCTATACGGTGTGAATCTCGGGTTGACTGTGCATGTTTTTGTTTGATTGTTGTGCAGTCGGTCTAAAGGTTCAAGCATTGTGTAGAAAAATGTGTAAAACGACTTCTGGTTAGTTGGTGTCGAGCGACACTAGGAGGGTGTCGCTCGACACCGGTTTGGGAATCGATTTCCGGTTTAAATCGATTGTTGTTCGGTTTTGTTGGTTTGATCGAGTAGTGTCAACCGACACAAATGAAGGTGTCGCTCGACACCGGTTATCGAGGAATCGAGTCGGTTTGATTTAACTTGCTGGTTTTGGTCGGTTTAGGGAAGGAAACCCTATTTCTCGATTTAAAAGAGGTGCAGCCGCGAGTTGAGGCTCAATTTTTCGAGGTTGGAGTTTCCAGAGAGAAAATAGGTGATTTTGGGAGAATTTCGGAAACACTGTTCATCGGATTACTGCTCATCGCGTAATGTTCATCGGGATTACTGTTCATCGCGTAATGTTCATCGCGCAATGTTCATCGGGATTACTGTTCATCGTTTTCTCTCTTTCCTCTTTGTTTAATCCGTTGTCGAGGTGAGTGCGTGACCGTAGGCTCGTGAATCACTAGAGATTCGTTGGTAGATGAGGTTTTTGTTGTGTTTTTTAGCTGTTCTTGAGTTATTTGTGTATTTGATCGTATATGGGGGTTGAATCCCATTGGTTGTGTGTTTGCTGTGATTAATGGTTGAGTTTTGTGTGTCCTTTGTGATGTTTATGTGATGATTGATGAGTTTGATCTTGATTGATGTCGTGGATTGAGTATTTTGGTGTTTTTGTGTTGGAAAAATCGAGTTGGGCATCGGTCGACACTGACGGTCTGATCTCAGTTTGGTTTGGTTTAATCTGGTTATTGGAATTAATTAATTTTAATTCGGTTTAAGTGGTTTTATTTGGTTCAGTTCATAATTAATTAATAAAAGATGGAATTAATTAAGTAAATGGTTCAAATAATTTATGGAAAATTATTTTAAGTGTGAAAAATTATTATTTAATGGTGGAAATTATTTAATAATTATTTGGAGTATTTAATAATTATGAAAATGATTTAATGGGTTGAAAAATATTATTTAATTGTGGAAATTACTTAATATTGGAAGTAAAATATTTTAATAATTGTGGTAATTATTAATATTGGTTAATTGGTTTCGAGGTTTCGGGGCTGTGTCGAGCGACACGGTGGGTGTCGGTCGACACAAGTACTGTTCTGCGAGAATTGCTGTTGATGTTTGTGTTGATGGTTATTGTTGTTGCTGTTGATTGTTGTATTGTCTAGTGGTTGGCGTAATTGGCCTGTAGGCAGAGTGATCCACTCACTAAGTATTTATGATAATACTTACGCATCTCTTATAACCATGTGATGCAGGTAAAGGCTAAGTGTGACCGCGGGATCGAGGCTGAAGAGGGGGATGTAGGATGTGTTGTTTTATGATTATGTGTTTTGCAAACCTGGTGTTTATGTTGCTAGAGTTATTTATTATTTCCGGAATTATTTGTTGAATTGATTCGATTTATTATTTATTGATTTACTATTTAAAGACTTCCGCTGAGTATTGATTTAATTATAAAAAAAAAGGCTTGGTTGTTTCATTTTGGTATAAGAGCCTAGACGGTTTTAGGACTGTTAGATTGGGTGAATTGAGACTATGTGATGATTGATTAATTGTGGTTTAGTCAGTTGTTAGTCTTAGTATCATCCCCTTCGGCCTTTGGCATTTCGCGGTGAGTAATGTTTGTGGTTTTGTTTTGTGTTGGTCTAGTTGCTCATCTTATGTACTTTGGTAGTGTAGCAAGATGGATGCGGGTACTAGAGGTCGTGGCGCGAGAGGGCGCGGTAGAGCCCGTGGGGGCAGAGCAGTTGGCCGTGGTGGCCGAGCTGCGGGTCGTGGAGGTCGGGGCCGTGGGCGTGGTTTACTAGAGGCTTCAGCGGAGAGTGCAGTGCCTAGTGTGGCGATTGCGTCAGTGACACAGTCAGTGGCAGGTGAGGCCAGTTTGGGTGCCGGTGGTGGCGCAAGAGTTGGGGCGGCTCAGGGTGGGGGCACGGCTCCAGCTCAGTGTGACTTGATTGTGGGGCTACTGACGCAACTTTTGGCACGTCTTCCGCAGGCGGTTCCACAGCAGGCTCCGGGTGCACATCCAGTGGCCGGGGAACAGGTGGGCGCCGGTTTTGTCGGGCAGCATGGCTGCGGGTTTCGTTGGGCAGCATGGGGCTGCGGTGTTTGGGCATCCGCCTTATCTAGAGATGATGAGGGAGATGCAGAGGATCGGGACACCATTATTTGAGAGTAGAGGTGGGTCCGAGCAGGCCGATGAGTGGCGGCGGCAGAGACTGGAGCGGAATTTTGGTTCGGTCATGTGTCCAGAGGAGTATCGGGTTGGCTGTTTCTTTTATTTTAGTCGTGTTAGAGTTTAGGATTTTCTTTGCACATGGGTGGAATTGTGTAAGAACGTTGTTAGTGGGCGGTGTGGAGTCTCAAAGGTGTTTGACTCGGGAACATTAAATGTTTCCTTACTCTGAAGAGTACCAAGTGTATCGGCATCCAGAGCAGCGCTGTTGAGCATTTGGGTTTTCACCAAGGTGGCCGGTGGAGGAATTTTTGCTACGTACGTGTTAGAGCAGTTAGTGGCATGGAGTTGAGTCGTTGGAGAGTTGTTTTAACTAAGAGAGTTGGTGAGGCTTTGCATGGGGAGGCCATGTAGGATGTCTGTATGCTGGACCCAAGTGGGGGGAGCGCAGCATCTATGGAGCTATTTTGTTCAGGAAAATGACGGAGAAGGTCCGTGTTTAAGGCTGAACAAGAAGGAAGCTCGGGGTATGCGGGAAGGTTACGCTATTAGGCGGAAACGAGAGTTCGAGTTTGAGGTGGGGAGATCGTGGGTATCTCCAGTTGGTTTGTGGTTCTAGTTTTGGTTTGAGGTGTTTGGTGTTTTGTGGATATGTATTTTCGTTGGTGGTACGATATACATTTTTGAATTATATGAGAGGGATTTGCCTCATATTTTGGTTGTGTTTCGGATGTTGTAAGTATGTTGACCAGTTTGGGTCGTGAGGTATTTCTAGTCGGAGGTGTTATACGCGTTTCAGATTATTACTCGGCACAGTTCTAGAGACGGGTGGGTCTTTAGAAGAGACGGGTGAGTCTTTAGAAGAGATGGGTGGATCTCTTGCGGACTTATATGTGAGGGTCGCTACCTCAGTATAAGTGGATTTTTTGGTTACTATTGTGACGGGTGGGTCACAATAGGGGTATCGAGGGACGGGTGGATCTCTCGAGGAGACGGGTGGGTCTCATGTTTTGGTTTTTAGAGTTGTGGTGTTGAGTTGGGGAGTAATATGTCTGGGAACGTGTGTATAACATTGGATTAGATGTAAATCTCTGAGATTAGTGGAAGATCTCTAGTGTTGGGCCATGTGGGCCGGTTTTTGCAGTCTGTGGTAGACGTGTTGTGTTGGGATTCGAGGACGAATCCAGTTTAGTGGGGGAGAATTGTAACATCCGTAAACCTGTAGTGCTGTTTTGGAAGTGGTGTCGGACGACACCAAGTGATCGGGAGTAGTTGCATATACTCTATACGGTGTGAATCTCGGGTTGACTGTGCATGTTCTTGTTTGATTGTTGTGCAGTCGGTCTAAAGGTTCAAGCATTGTGTAGAAAAATGTGTAAAACGACTTCTGGTTAGTTGGTGTCGAGCGACACCAGGAGAGTGTCAATCGACACCGGTTTGGGAATCGATTTCCGGTTTAAATCGATTGTTGTTCGGTTTTGTTGGTTTGGTCGAGTAGTGTCAACCGACACAAATGAAGGTGTCGCTCGACACGGTTATCGAGGAATCGAGTCGGTTTGATTTAATTCGCTGGTTTTGGTCGGTTTTGGGAAGGAAACCCGATTTCTCGATTTAAAAGAGGTGCAGCCGCGAGTTGAGGCTCAATTTTTCGAGGTTGGAGTTTCCAGAGAGAAAAGAGGTGATTTTGGGAGAATTTCGGAAACATTATTCATCGGATTACTGGGATTACTGTTCATCGCGTACTGTTCATCGGGATTAATGTTCATCGCATACTGTTCATCGGAATTACTGTTCATCGTTTTCTCTCTTTCCTCTTTGTTCAATCCGTTGTCGAGGTGAGTGCGTGACCGTAGGCTCGTGAATCACTAGAGATTCGTTGGTAGATGAGGTTTTTGTTGTGTTTTTTAGCTGTTCTTGAGTTATTTGTGTATTTGATCGTATATGGGGGTTGAATCCCATTGGTTGTGTGTTTGTTGTGATTAATGGTTGAGTTTTGTGTGTCTTTCGTGATGTTTATGTGATGATTAATGAGTTTGATCTTGATTGATGTCGTGGATTGAGTATTTTAGTGTTTTTGTGTTGGAAAAATCGAGTTGGGCATCGGTCGACACTGACGGTCTGATCTCGGTTTGGTTTGGTTTAATCTGGTTATTGGAATTAATTAATTTTAATTCAGTTTAAGTGGTTTTATTTGGTTCAGTTCGTAATTAATTAATAAAAGATGGAATTAATTAATTAAATGGTTCAAATAATTTAAAGAAAATTATTTTAAGTGTGAAAAATTATTATTAAATGGTGGAAATTATTTAATAATTATTTGGAGTATTTAATAATTATGAAAATGATTTTATGGGTTGGAAAATATTATTTAATTGTGGAAATTACTTAATATTGGAAGTAAAATATTTTAATAATTGTGCTAATTATTAATAATGGTTAACTGGTTTCGAGGTTTCGGGGCTGTGTCGAGCGACACGGTGGGTGTCGGTCGACACAAGTACTGTTCTGCGAGAATTGCTGTTGATTGTTGTATTGTCTAGTGGTTGGCGTAATTGGCTTGTAGGCGGAGTGATCCACTCACTAAGTATTTATGATAATACTTACGCATCTCTTATAACCATGTGATGCAGGTAAAGGCTAAGTGTGACCGCGGGATCGAGGCTGAAGAGGGGGATGTAGGATGTGTTGTTTTATGATTATGTGTTTTGCAAACCTGGTGTTTATGTTGCTAGAGTTATTTATTATTTTTGGAATTATTTGTTGAATTGATTCGATTTATTATTTATTGATTTACTATTTAAAGACTTCCGCTGAGTATTGATTTAATTATAAAAAAAAAAGGCTTGGTTGTTTCATTTTGGTATAAGAGCCTAGACGGTTTTAGGACTGTTAGATTGGGTGAATTGAGACTATGTGATGATTGATTAATTGTGGTTTAGTCAATTGTTAGTCTTAGTATCATCCCCTTCAGCCTTCGGCATTTCGCGGTGAGTAATGTTTGTGGTTTTGTTTTGTGTTGGTCTAGTTTCTCATCTTATGTACTTTGGTAGTGTAGCAAGATGGATGCGGGTACTAGAGGTCGTGGCGCGAGAGGGCGCGGTAGAGCCCGTGGGGGCAGAGCAGTTGGCCGTGGTGGCCGAGCTGCGGGTCGTGGAGGTCGGGGCCGTGGGCGTGGTTTACTAGAGGCTTCAACGGAGAGTGCAGTGCCTAGTGTGGCGACTGCGTCAGTGACACAGTCAGTGGCAGGTGAGGCCAGTTTGGGTGCCGGTGGTGGCGCAAGAGTTGGGGCGGCTCAGGGTGGGGGCGCGGCTCCAGCTCAGTGTGACTTGATTGTGGGGCTACTGACGCAACTTTTGGCACGTCTTCCGCAGGCGGTTCCACAGCAGGCTCCGGGTGCACATCCAGTGGCCGGGGAACAGGTGGGCGCCGGTTTTGTCGGGCAGCATGGCTGCGGGTTTCGTTGGGCAGCATGGGGCTGCGGTGTTTGGGCATCCGCCTTATCTAGAGATGATGAGGGAGATGCAGAGGATCGGGACACCATTATTTGAGAGTAGAGGTGGGTCCGAGCAGGCCGATGAGTGGCGGCAGAGACTGGAGCGGAACTTTGGTTCGGTCATGTGTCCAGAGGAGTATCGGGTTGGCTGTTTCTTTTATTTTAGTCGTGTTAGAGTTTAGGATTTTCTTTGCACATGGGTGGAATTGTGTAAGAACGTTGTTAGTGGGCGGTGTGGATTCTCAAAGGTGTTTGACTCGGGAACATTAAATGTTTCCTTACTCCGAAGCGTGCCAAGTGTATCGGCATCCGGAGCAGCGCTGTTGAGCATTTGGGTTTTCACCAAGGTGGCCGGTGGAGGAATTTTAGCTACGTACGTGTTAGAGCAGTTAGTGGCATGGAGTTGAGTCGTCGAAGAGTTGTTTTAGCTAAGAGAGTTGGTGAGGCTTTGCATGGGGAGGCCATGTAGGATGTCTGTATGCTGGACCCAAGTGGGGGGAGCGCAGCATCTATGGAGCTATTTTGTTCAGGAAAATGACGGAGAAGGTCCGTGTTTAAGGCTGAACAAGAAGGAAGCTCGGGGTATGCGGGAAGGTTACGCTATTAGGCAGAAACGAGAGTTCGAGTTTGAGGTGGGGAGATCGTGGGTATCTCCAGTTGGTTTGTGGTTCTAGTTTTGGTTTGAGGTGTTTGGTGTTTTGTGGATATGTATTTTCGTTGGTGGTACGATATACATTTTTGAATTATATGAGAGGGATTTGCCTCATATTTTGGTTGTGTTTCGGATGTTGTAAGTATGTTGACCAGTTTGGGTCGTGAGGTATTTCTAGTCGGAGGTGTTATACGCGTTTCAGATTATTACTCGACACAGTTCTAGAGACGGGTGGGTCTTTAGAAGAGACGGGTGAGTCTTTAGAAGAGATGGGTGGATCTCTTGCGGACTTATATGTGAGGGTCGCTACCTCAGTATAAGTGGATTTTGTGGTTACTATTGTGACGGGTGGGTCACAATAGGGGTATCGAGGGACGGGTGGATCTCTCGAGGAGACGGGTGGGTCTCATGTTTTGGTTTTTAGAGTTGTGGTGTTGAGTTGGGGAGTAATAATGTCTGGGAACGTGTGTATAACATTGGATTAGATGTAAATCACTGAGATTAGTGGAAGATCTCTAGTGTTGGGCCATGTGGGCCGGTTTTTGCAGTCTGTGGTAGACGTGTTGTGTTGGGATTCGAGGACGAATCCAGTTTAGTGGGGGAGAATTGTAACATCCGTAAACCTGTAGTGCTGTTTTGGAAGTGGTGTCGGACGACACCAAGTGATCGGGAGTAGTTGCATATACTCTATACGGTGTGAATCTCGGGTTGACTGTACATGTTCTTGTTTGATTGTTGTGCAGTCGGTCTAAAGGTTCAAGCATTGTGTAGAAAAATGTGTAAAACGACTTCTGGTTAGTTGGTGTCGAGCGACACCAGGAGGGTGTCGATCGACTCCGGTTTGGGAATCGATTTCCGGTTTAAATCGATTGTTGTTCGGTTTTGTTGGTTTGGTCGAGTAGTGTCAACCGACACAAATGAAGGTGTCGCTCGACACGGTTATCGAGGAATCGAGTCGGTTTGATTTAATTCGCTGGTTTTGGTTGGTTTTGGGAAGGAAACCCTATTTCTCGATTTAAAAGAGGTGGATCCGCGAGTTGAGGCTCAATTTTTCGAGGTTGGAGTTTCCAGAGAGAAAAGAGGTGATTTTGGGGGAATTTCGGAAACACTGTTCATCGGATTACTGTTCATCGGGATTACTGTTCATCGCGTACTGTTCATCGGGATTACTGTTCATCGCGCACTGTTCATCGGTATTACTGTTCATCGTTTTCTCTCTTTCCTCTTTGTTCAGTCCGTGATGTGAGCGTGGGATTGCTTCAAGTTTTACCCACTAGAACTACCTGCAAGTGCACAACAACGAGGTAAGTATAGATGGGATCGAATCCACAAGGACCTATCGGTTGTACTACAAATTGTGTGGAGGTTGAATCAAGCTAAAACAAAATAGGGTTTTGTTTGGATTGTAACTAAAATGAAAGTGTCAAACGAGTAAAGGAAATGGAGATCAATATGTGAGGATACTAGGTATTGGGCAAACCTCAAGGCATCATGAATCATTAACAAGATAATCAAATGGAAGGGATGAAGTAAAACCGTTCATGAACTCATAACACAAAGATATAGTTATCCCACTTTCATGGATCAAACTACTATGTTAAATCAACCTAATAGACTCAATTTTCGATGGTTATTATAAGTTGAAAACATGCATTAAGTGTGTCCAAGTTATGATTGTTCACAATGACCCACAACTCAACTTTCGATGGGTGTGGTTCATTGCTCACCAAATACTAAGTACGGCAATATAGCAAGCTTTTGGAGAGTATATTAACCCAAGGTCCGATGCTAGTTGATCAGAAAAGCAAGCGGAATTATGCTCAAGTAGAGGTGATGAAACCAAACAAAATAATCCCAACCTAAAAGATTAAAGCTAACGACTTCATGAGCCCATCGGCCAACCCTTAACCTAGCAAGGAAACTACTCAATCATGGCGCAAACAACACAAAACATGAAGATTGAAAGCATGATAAGTATTAAAAGGGGTAAAGAATCAAGGAAACTTCTCTAAGAATGAAGAACAAGACGATTTCTCCTCAATACTCTCTCGGATTCAATACAAGAACAAAGATAAAGAACAATCGCCAAGGTTGTTAGGTGCAAGCTTGTGTGCGTCTTCGATCTTCAGAGAAAAGCTTCTTCTCTCTGCTTCTAGGACAGCTCTCTCTTCTCCTCTGACGGCGCACACGCTCTCTCCCTTTCTGAGGCTAAAAACTCGTATTTATAGGGTAGAAGTCGCTAGGTTTGTTAAGTGTTGAAAAAGGAAACTTTCCGGTTAACCGGCATTGATTATTTGCGACGTGATTGGACCGGGTTCATGGCAAGTGAACCACCAAAAGAAATATGGGCTTGTGTTAAGTCGAGACAAGGTCCATGCCGCTGAATCCCGGGCCGTTTGTGGCACCAAGTCTCCATGGGTTTCGTTTACTCGCCTGGCGGACACGTCTTGGGAGAAAAAGAGTATCTCCGTGATGGTTGATCCAAATGGCTTGAATCCACTTCGCCGTGATGCAGGACTCCAATATCTATCCAGCAAGACTACGATCATGATTTTTGGACGTCGGGAAGACCTCTTGCCGCGGCTATCTTTCGGACGCTCCGGTTCTGTCCAAATGCGAGAATCGGACAAATGGAGTATTATTGATGCTCTTGACTTGGAAACTTGTATGGATCATGGTTTGAGGCTCTTTTGCTCCTTTTTGAATCCTTTTT
Source organism: Erythrophleum ivorense (assembly GCA_026724425.1). Lineage (NCBI taxonomy): Eukaryota > Viridiplantae > Streptophyta > Magnoliopsida > Fabales > Fabaceae > Erythrophleum > Erythrophleum ivorense. Next base: position 5,529,289 of record JAIUCV010000066.1, on the reverse strand, counting down.
GATAATTTAACCTGTTAAGACTTCGAAACCAACAAATACAAGAAAACTACCTCTAAAGGCGTAAAACCTTGTTGAAAACACTTGAAAACAAAACATAAATAAGTACTAAGCAAAATCATGCAAAATATGGATATATCAACTCCCCCAGACTTATCTTTTGCTTGTCCCCAAGCAAACTAAGCATGGAAAAGAGGTTTGAAAGCATGAGAACTCTTAAATCTTTTTGGAAATCCATGTCGACATTTATCTTAGTAATCCACATAAAACAGCACGGCGTTTAGAATTAAGAACAGGAAAGTACATACCAGGAGTTTTGCAATCATCCCAAAGCAATCCACTTCTCTTTAGGCCATCCAAATTCTCCACCTTTGACTCCTTTAGTTTCTAAAGGTGCGGTCTTAATTAGGGAGTATCGATCAAAGGGGTTATAGACTCTTACCCATCCTCTTTTAAAACACATGTCTTGGCTCTCGTTTCACCTCTCTCTCTTCTCACTTCTTAAGTCGATTCATCCCTTTTTTAGGGTAGCATAGTATTTTTTTTATTTGACTTCTTCTCCTCTTTGTGGAGGGTTTTGATGGATCTTCCATAGACGCGAGTATTGATGGTGGTTGCCACCTAATCCCCGGTTACTTGGACCTTGGTGCTTTTTCTTAAATTGAAGGGGAGAGAGAGGGGAAACCGAACTCACATAGGCGGAAACGAGAGTTCGAGTTTGAGGTGGGGAGATCGTGGGTATCTCCAGTGGGTTTGTGGTTCTAGTTTTGGTTTGAGGTGTTTGGTGTTTTGTGGATATGTATTTTCGTTGGTGGTACGATATACATTTTTGAATTATATGAGAGGGATTTGCCTCATATTTTGGTTGTGTTTCGGATGTTGTAAGTATGTTGACCAGTTTGGGTCGTGAGGTATTTCTAGTCGGAGGTGTTATACGCGTTTCAGATTATTACTCGGCACAGTTCTAGAGACGGGTGGGTCTTTAGAAGAGACGGGTGAGTCTTTAGAAGAGATGGGTGGATCTCTTGCGGACTTATATGTGAGGGTCGCTACCTCAGTATAAGTGGATTTTGTGGTTACTATTGTGATGGGTGAGTGATAGCAAGAGCATTGAGGAGGCAAAGACACTAATAGACAACCTGGCGGCCAGTGATAGCAAGAACCAACCAAGTTATGAGGAAACCATTAAGGCGATAAATACAAGACCGGAGCAAACCGAATTCAAGGAGATCAAATCCATGATCTCTAAGCTTTTGGAGGGACAACCGAGGCTATGTCAAGTCCTAGATGATAATCAAGCCTCGGATGAGGAGAAAGGTCATGGGAGCTTTGGCGATCATCAAAGAGATGTGAACTTCATTAGCAAACAAGGGCTCGGAGATAGAAGTCTCGGACCGTTTCTCAAGATGCCAAACCGCTACTACGCTCATGATAACACGCTAAACCGCTCCCATGTGCGGAATGGTCAGCAAGCTGGTGATGTTACTCGAACATCTTCACCCCAGCTAAGACGGCAAGCGGTATATAAAGAAGATCAAGGAGGCGAACTCAAGTCTTTGGTCTATGAGTTCATCCATGAACAAAGGCAAGCCAACAAGGGGATTCATGAGAAAATGCATCACATATACTATGACCTGAATAGTAAGTTTGATTCTCTTGGATCCCACGTGAAGCGACTTGATCTTCAAATAGCTCAAATAGCCGGCTCAATCAAGAAACCATTGGGAGTTCTTCCCGGCCAACCCGAGGTAAACCCCAAAAAGGAGCACATCGCCGCCATCACTCTTAGGAGTGGGACACAACTAGATGAGGTACTGATGCCGGAGGAAACCGAGAAAATGCCGACCCAACACACGGTCGTGATAGAGGAGAATGAGCCGGAGAACAACAATGCGGCCGATGGCGAGTTAGAAGAGGAAATCATCCCACCGTTGATATCTCGAGTGTACAAGCCGAAAGCACCCTTCCCTAGGGCTGTGAAGAAGCCTAAGGAGGAGAAGGAGCAAGCAAAGCTAAAAGATCTTGTGAGCCAGCTAAGTGTTAGGCTACCGTCTGTTGACGCTTGCATGATCATACCGTCTTTGAAAAAGTACATGAAGAGTATCTTGACAAGCAACCTAAGCTTGGAAGAAGGTGTGATGCTGATAACTCAAGAATGCAGTGATGTGCTTCAAAACCAAACACCGAAGAAGCTCGACGATCCGGGCAGCTTTGTGTTATCTTGTCAAATCGGAAGATTGAAAGCATGATAAGTATTAAAAGGGGTAAAGAATCAAGGAAACTTCTCTAAGAATGAAGAACAAGACGATTTCTACTCAATACTCTCTCGGATTCAATACAAGAACAAAGATAAAGAACAATCGCCAAGGTTGTTAGGTGCAAGCTTGTGTGCGTCTTCGATCTTCAGAGAAAAGCTTCTTCTCTCTGCTTCTAGGACAGCTCTCTCTCTTCTCCTCTGACGGCGCACACGCTCTCTCCCTTTCTGAGGCTAAAAACTCGTATTTATAGGGGTAGAAGTCGCTAGGTTTGTTAAGTGTTGAAAAAGGAAACTTTCCGGTTAACCGGCATTGATTATTTGCGACGTGATTGGACCGGGTTCATGGCAAGTGAACCACCAAAAGAAATCTGAGCTTGTGTTAAGTCGAGACAAGGTCCATGCCGCTGAATCCCGGGCCGTTTGTGGCACCAAGTCTCCATGGGCTTCGTTTACTCGCCTGGCGGACACGTCTTGGGATAAAAAGAGTATCTCCGTGATGGTTGATCCAAATGGCTTGAATCCACTTCGCCGTGATGCAGGACTCAAATATCTATCCAATAAGACTAAGATCATGATTTTTGGACGTCGGGAAGACCTCTTGCCGCGGCTATCGTTCGGACGCTCCGGTTCTGTCCAAATGCGAGAATCGGACAAATGGAGTATTATTGATGCTCTTGACTTGGAAACTTGCATGGATCATGGTTTGAGGCTCTTTTGCTCCTTTTGAATCCTTTTTGATAATTTAACCTGTTAAGACTTCGAAACCAACAAATACAAGAAAACTACCTCTAAAGGCGTAAAACCTTGTTGAAAACACTTGAAAACATAAATAAGTACTAAGCAAAATCATGCAAAATATGGATATATCAACTCCCCCAGACTTATCTTTTGCTTGTCCCCAAGCAAACTAAGCATGGAAAAGAGGTTTGAAAGCATGAGAACTCTTAAATCTTTTTTGAAATCCATGTCGACGTTTATCTTAGTGATCCACATAAAACAGCACGGCGTTTAGAATTAAGAACAGGAAAGTACATACCATGAGTTTTGCAATCATCCCAAAGCAATCCACTTCTCTTTAGGCCATCCAAATTCTCCACCTTTGAATCCTTTAGTTTCTATAGATCAAAGGGGTTATAGACTCTTACCCATCCTCTTTTAAAACACATGTCTTGGCTCTCGTTTCACCTCTCTCTCTTCTCACTTCTTAAGTCGATTCATCCCTTTTTTAGGGTAGCATAGTATTTTTTTTATTTGACTTCTTCTCCTCTTTGTGGAGGTTTTTGATGGATCTTCCATAGACGCGAGTATTGATGGTGGTTGCCACCTAATCCCCGGTTACTTGGACCAAAAGGTTTTCCATAGACGCGAGTATTGATGGTGGTTCCCACCTAATCCCCGGTTACTTGGACCTTGGTGCTTTTTCTTAAATTGAAGGGGAGAGAGAGGGGAAACCGAACTCACATAGACTTTCACTATTTGGTGAGGATGAGGAGTCGTGCCCTTTGTATAACCAAGCCCCTAGCCGAGAAGGTTAAGTTCATTAAGGTGCGGAGTCAAAGATGTATCCTTCTCAAGCCCTTGGAGGTGTGGACATTTTTGGTAGATCGATCCACTCATGGTGCACATGTGATGAAGTAGACTGCCAAATACTGATCAATGGTCACTTAAACGCATGCACAACAATGGTTAGGTCCAAGATAAAGTCATAATTCTCAACAAAAGTTTTGACTCAATAAAAACGACTCGATGAAATGAAAACAATGCAAGATGGAATGTCACAATGAACAAACGTATTAGTATGATCCCCCCAGACTTAACTTGCACCGTCCCGGTGTAAGAAAAATCAGATTAAGAGAGGTGAAATAAGTAATAAATGGGAAAATGGGAAAGGTTAGAATGATGTTACCAAGGGAGGACCAATTGTAATGAAGATCAGGGTCGGATAACTGATTGGGGCTCTTCTGTAGGCATGATGGGTCGGTAAATGTTGAAGGGCAATGGCCGAGTCCCCTTGGTTTTCATTTTGGTCGTGTACGTCTCATTTAGTCGACCCGTAATGAGTGCTATGAACCACATGACAAACCGTTAAGAATTTTATGAACGGGATTGAAAATTTACCGTCCAATATGATGTTTTAGAGCCGCTTGTGAAGTTGCAGGTCGTTTGGTCGAGCAGTTTGAAAATCCGGTATCGGGTGGACCCTTCGGATGGCCGTAAGGTGATGTGATGGACCACAGCACGAACCGTCAACATTTCGCCGACCTATCTTTAAACTCCACCGACCAATCATATATTTTAGGAGCCGTGGTGAAGTTTGAGGTCAAACAAACGAGCGGTTTGGGAGTTTCATCATTTGGTGGTCCATTCAGTCGACCGGATGATAGTGCAGTGGACTACAGCTCAAACGATGATGAATTCTCTGACCGAGCCTGAAATTCCATCGACCAACTTCATATTTCATGTTCACTGGTGAAGTTTGAGGTCAAATGGATGAGCGGTTTGAGACTTCCTTCACAACGTGGTCTAATCGGCTCTGGGAAGAGATTCTTGACCGTCCTTGAATTTGGCTCGTTCATTCCCTGATTTTCTTTTGGAATGGTGATTTTGAAGCTCCAAGAATCCATTTCCAAGTGGTGGTGTTTCCATGCCGTGATATTGGTTTTTGTCGGCCTTCGGTTTCCCGCCATCGACCGGATGTGACATTTGTGCGTATCTCCTCTTCCGTTCACATTCCTCCGTCTTATCTTTTGGATTTGTCGACCAATATGGTATTGTCTGGCCGACTGTGAAGTTTGGTGGACTTTGGTCACACGGATTGTGAGATAGGTCAAGTGGGTCCTCCTTGTTACCCGTTTGGTCGAGAGAATCACGCCGGACTTAATATCGTGAAATCTACTCGACCGTTTGGTGATTTTCGTTGACCGAAGTGATTCTGCTTCCCTCCTTTAGTATTCCCAGGTCGTGCCCGCCCCTTGGTGTCGCCTTTGACCAGGGTGGGATGAATGGGTGGGATATGTTCTTGTTTGGTCTCCTCTTGGGTCTTCATCCTAACAAAATGCATGCAATAATGATGTGAAAACTAAAAATGAAAGAGAAAAAGAAAAATACCGTGTGGGTTGCCTCCCACAAAGCGCTTGTTTTAAAGTCATCCAGCTTGACTCTTGTCTGTGTTAGGCTTGAGGTGCATCGGCTAAGGGGATGACCTCTTCTTCTCCTTTGTCCGCGTTTGCTAGGTACGTCTTTAGCCTCTGTCCGTTGACAGTGAAGTCTCCTCCACTAGGGTCCCAAAGAACCACTGCTCCATATGGTTTCACCTCTTTAATCTTGAACGGACCGGACCATCTTGAGCGGAGTTTACCGGGAAAGAGCTCAAGCCGTGAATTAAAGAGTAAAACCTGGTCATTTGGAGCAAAGGACTTTGGCACTATCTTCCGGTCATGAAACGCCTTTGTTCTCTCCTTGTAAATCTTTGTGTTCTCATATGCCAGATGTCTTATCTCCTCCAATTCATTCAGTTGAATCAAGCGCCTCTCAGCTGCGGTTTTGAGATTATAGTTAAGCTCCTTGACCGCCCAAGCCGCCTTATACTCCAGCTCTACTGGTAAGTGGCACGCTTTCCCATAAACAAGATGGAAAGGTGTTGTTCCCAGTGGTGTCTTGAAGGCTGTCCGGTAAGCCCAAAGAGCGTCATCTAACTTGGCTGACCAGTCCTTCCTTGTTTTCCCGGTTGACTTTTGTAGGATGCTCTTTAGCTCTCTGTTGGAAATCTCCACTTGTCCGCTGGTTTGTGGGTGATATGGGCTTGCAACCTTGTGTCTAACTCAATATTTTCTCAATAGTTTGGCAAACACTCGGTTTATGAAGTGGGAACCGCCATCACTAATCACAACTCGCGGCACTCCAAACCTCGGGAAGATTACCGATTTGAATAGCTTGATAACAACACTAGAGTCGTTTGTTGGGGCGGCAATAGCTCCCACCCATTTTGACACATAGTCAACAGCCACAAGGATGTATTGGTCTCCAAAAGATGTGGGAAAGGGTCCCATGAAATCAATCCCCCACACGTCAAAGACTTCTACCTCCAAGATAAAGTTTTGGGGCATCTCATTCCTTTTGCTAATGTTTCCCATCCTTTGACAAGCATCACATTTGGAAATGAATACCTGGGCATCTTTGAACATAGTTGGCCACCAGAAACCGGCCTGTAAAACCTTTGAAACCGTCTTGAATGTGGCAAAATGGCCGGCATAAGCTGATCCATGACAACCATGAAGTATTCCCGGGATTTCTTCCTCCGGGACACATTTTCTGAACATCCCATCTTGGCATTTCTTGTAGAGGTAAGGCTCGTCCCAAAAGTAGAACCGTATGTCTTTTAATAATTTCTTCTTCTTGTAGCCATAAAATTGCGGCGGTTCAATGTCTGCTGCAAGGTAATTGGCTATGTGGCTATACCAAGGTGTACCAAGGGCGATTCTCTTGTCCGATACGGGTGGTGGTGTGCTGGTGACCCTTGTTATTGGTATGGCGTTGACGAAATAGACTGTTTCTTCTGGCAATGAGTCGTTTATGGGGAGCTGCTCTTCTATCCTAATCCGGGAGAGGTGATCCGCCACACTATTCTCCGCACCTTTTCTGTCGATGATCTTTAAATCAAACTCTTGTAGTAAGAGAATCCACCTGAGGAGACGTGGCTTTGCATCTTTCTTGGATAGGAGATATTTGAGGGCAGCATGGTCGGTGTGAACGATCACTTTGGATCCGACAAGGTAAGATCGAAACTTCTCAAACGCAAAGACAATTGCGAGCAGCTCCTTCTCAGTGGTGGCGTAGTTGCATTGTGCTTCATCCAGGGTTCGGCTTGCATAGTAAATGACATGAAGTTTCTTCTCCTTCCTTTGTCCTAGCACGGCACCAACAGCATAGTCACTTGCATCACACATTATCTCAAACGGGAGCTCCCAATCCGGTGATTGTACAACCGGTGCGCTTATCAGTGCCGCCTTGATCTTCTTGAAAGCCGTGAGGCAATCATTGTCGAATTCAAACGGGACTTCCTTGCATAAGAGTTGAGTAAATGGTCGTGCGATCTTGGAGAAATCTTGAATGAACCTCCTATAGAAGCCGGCGTGTCCGAGGAATTTCCTTACACCCTTGACATTCTTTGGCGGTTCTAAGCTTACCATGACTTCTATCTTTGCTTTGTCCACCTCAATCCCCTTCTCCGATATCCTGTGGCCAAGGACTATCCCATCTCTAACCATGAAATGATATTTCTCCCAATTGAGCACAAGATGTTTCTCCTCGCATCTCTTGAGAACCTTGCTAAGATTTGACAAACAAGCATCAAAGGATGAGCCGTAAACTGAAAAATCATCCATGAATACCTCCATTATGTCTTCTATGTAGTCGGTAAAGATGGACATCATGCATCTCTGGAATGTGGCCGGGGCATTGCATAATCCAAAGGGCATCCGCCGGTAAGCGAATGTGCCATACGGACATGTAAATGTTGTCTTCTCTTGATCATCCGGATGGATCGGGATTTGAAGGAAACCTGAATAACCATCTAGAAAGCAATAGTATGGGTGATTAGCGAGCCTTTCTAGCATTTGGTCGATGAATGGGAGAGGGAAATGATCCTTCCGAGTGGCGGTATTGAGCTTGCGGTAGTCGATGCACATTCGGTGGCCGGTGACTGTCCTTGTGGGTATTAGCTCCTCATTTTCGTTCTTCACCACCGTGACACCTCCCTTTTTAGGTACCACGTGCACCGGACTTACCCATGTACTGTCCGAGATCGGATATATTCTCACAGCATCTTTTAAGTTCGGATTCAGCCTCCTTTGGTGCTCTACCGAGTAGGCTCGTGAATCACTAGAGATTCGTTGGTAGATGAGGTTTTTGTTGTGTTTTTTAGCTGTTCTTGAGTTATTTGTGTATTTGATCGTATATGGGGGTTGAATCCCATTGGTTGTGTGTTTGCTGTGATTAATGGTTGAGTTTTGTGTGTCCTTTGTGATGTTTATGTGATGATTGATGAGTTTGATCTTGATTGATGTCGTGGATTGAGTATTTTGGTGTTTTTGTGTTGGAAAAATCGAGTTGGGCATCGGTCGACACTGACGGTCTGATCTCAGTTTGGTTTGGTTTAATCTGGTTATTGGAATTAATTAATTTTAATTCGGTTTAAGTGGTTTTATTTGGTTCAGTTCATAATTAATTAATAAAAGATGGAATTAATTAAGTAAATGGTTCAAATAATTTATGGAAAATTATTTTAAGTGTGAAAAATTATTATTTAATGGTGGAAATTATTTAATAATTATTTGGAGTATTTAATAATTATGAAAATGATTTTATGGGTTGAAAAATATTATTTAATTGTGGAAATTACTTAATATTGGAAGTAAAATATTTTAATAATTGTGCTAATTATTAATAATGGTTAATTGGTTTCGAGGTTTCGGGGCTGTGTCGAGCGACACGGTGGGTGTCGGTCGACACAAGTACTGTTCTGCGAGAATTGCTGTTGATGTTTGTGTTTGATGGTTATTGTTGTTGCTGTTGATTGTTGTATTGTCTAATGGTTGACGTAATTGGCCTGTAGGCGGAGTGATCCACTCACTAAGTATTTATGATAATACTTACGCATCTCTTATAACCATGTGATGCAGGTAAAGGCTAAGTGTGACCGCGGGATCGAGGCTGAAGAGGGGGATGTAGGATGTGTTGTTTTATGATTATGTGTTTTGCAAATCTGGTGTTTAGGTTGCTAGAGTTATTTATTATTTCCGGAATTATTTGTTGAATTGATTCGATTTATTATTTATTGATTTACTATTTAAAGACTTTCGCTGAGTATTGATTTAATTATAAAAATAAAAAAAAGCTTGGTTGTTTCATTTCTCTTGAAATTTGCAAACCCTAATTTTTTCAAATGGAAACCCTTGAATTCATGACCATAGATGCCATTTCCGGCGAACGAAGGAGCCATTTCCGATGAAAAGCCTTGATTTCGTAATCGTAGATGAAGATTGTTTTAGAATTTTTATTTTCTCGTTTGGTAGATTTATTTATGAAATGGTAGTAGATTTGTTTGTTATCGATTTGGTGATGGTAGACTTAAGGATGGTGGATTTATTTGTGGTATTTACATTTTTGTGTACTGGTTGATTTGTTGGGTTTTTCATTGATTTGTTGGGTTTTTCATTTGGCGATGGTAGACTTATCGACGGTAGACTTGTTTGTGATGGAAATAATATTGTTTAGTGATAGACTTTTGCAATTTTTTAGTTGGTGGTGGTGGACTTATTCAATTTTTAATTTGTGCAGATATGGCATCTGAAAAGCCAGGAATATCCACAGAGATTGTATCCAGCCGGAAAATCTCCTTTGCAAAACCGAAGTATGCATCACAACTGCGTCTTCTCTGGTTTTGGAGAGCTCCAATCCTCTGTTGGGGAAACAGTTTACAACGACGTGATGAATAATTCACAGGTGGGAGTGATTCTGAAGCTGGCTACAAGGTGTAACATCCCGGTTTGTGATAAATGAGGAGAGACTTATTCTCATCATTCTCTTCTCTCGGTCTCTTTCCGCGGAAGAACATTGCTGTTACCTGCATCACATTGGAATAGAGATGCTTAAGTATTATCATAAATACTTAGTGAGTGGATCATTCTGCCTACAGGCCAAGTACGTCAAACACTAGACAATACATCAACAATAATCAACAACAAGAACAATGATCAACAACATAAACCTCCAAGTCAGGAAAAACCCACGTTTCCTGACACCCCAGGTCAGTGTCGACCGACACCTCAAGAGTGTCGATCGACGCCAGCCTCCTGAGTGTCGATCGACACCCATCGAGTGTCGGTCGACACCAGCTTGACGCCCAAACACCAGAAGCTACAAAAAGCGCATAAAAACAAGTACAAACTCGCAATCAAGGGTTTTCAACGCCCCAATACAATCCAAAACACGATTTCCAGTATAAACAACTCAAGAACACAATACAAACTCGAAATCAAACAATCTCTAACGATTAACGGACCTACAGTCACGCACTCACCTTGAAAAGGATTAGAAGGAAGGAAAGGAGATGGAACAAGGAAGAACAGCAACAGAACAAGCCTCCAAACTCCAAAATCGCCCAAGAAATCACCTCCTTCTCTCTGAAAACTCTCTGCCTCGAAAACTGAGCCTTTTCACGCAGCCACAGGCTTTTATTGGCGACCTAGGGCTTCCAAACCCTTAACCGGAACAAAATCAGCCGACTTAAATTAAACCGGTCGATTTCTCAATAACCGGTGTCGATCGACACCCTTCCTTGGTGTCGGTCGACACCCCTCGACCATACCAACTCAACCACAAATCAAACGCGCAATCGACTCAAACCGGAATCGAATCCGATAACCGGTGTCGATCGACACACCCCTTTGGTGTCGATCGACACTAGGTACTCAAGAGCTTTTTACACATTTTCTTCGAGATGATTGAACCTTAAACCGACTGTACAACAATCAAACAAGAACATGTACAATCAATCCTCAATTCACACCCCAAAGAGCATATGTAATCTACTCCCAAATCCCTAATGTCGTCCGAAACCACTTCCAAAACAACTTTCTGGTTCGCGGATGTTACAATTCTCCCCCACTAAACTGGATTCGTCCTCGAATCCCAACACAAACGTCTCTCCAAGACCTCAAAACTCACAATTTAGTCCTATGTTATACGCATGTTTCAAGACATTATTACTCCTCGATACCGTGACCCACCGTCACGACATCTATACTGCGACCCACCGTCACAATATCCATACTGCGACCCACCGTCACAATATCCAAACCGTGACCCACCGTCACAAAAAAAACAAACCGTGACCCACAGTCACAAAAACCACTCATACTGAGGTAGCGACCCCCAAATATAAGTCTGCCGGGCACCCACCTTCCCAACAAAAGTAGACCCACCGTCTACTCTAAAGACCCACCATCTCTAGATATAACGAGTAATAATTCTGAAACGCGAATAATCATATGACCAAAATTTTCAATGACCCCACCGGCCAAAGAAACTTGTAACATCCAATCACGAACCCAACATATGAGGCAAAACTCCATCTCATATAACTCCAAAAATGTATATCGTACAACGAAAACGAAAATACATAAATCCAGAACCAACAACAACAAAACCAAAAACAAGACAAGAACCACAAAGATGAAGAAGCTCACTCCACAGCCTGCTTGTCGAACCACTTTCCGAACTTTTGCTTCATCTTTGCCTCTGGCTCCCAAGTCTGCTCCTCTGTGCCACTACAGTCCCACAAGACTCTCAACAATGGCACCCTCTTGTTCCGCAGAACCTTGACTCTCCTCTCAAGAATCCTCACAGGAACTGCCGGAACTGTCATATCTGGCTGAAGATCCTCTGGAATCTCAGCCACTAACTCCTCTGAAGGATGCAAACACCTCCTCAACATAGAAACATGAAACACCTTGTGAAAGGCGCTCATAATCGGTGGTAACTCCAACCGATAAGCCACTGGCCCAACTCGCTCCACCACTGGGAACGGACCCATAAAACGCGGACTGAGCTTGTTCTCTGCTATGGACCTGTTAGGGCCCCTCAACATAGCCATCTTGAGATAAACTCTATCTCCCACCTGAAACTCAAGCTCACATCGCCGCCTATCTGCATAACTCCTCGGTCTATCCTGAGCCTCCTTCATGTTCAGCCTCAAGACACGGATCTTCTCCGTCGTCTCCTGAACAAAAGTAGCTCCAAACATGTTGTGCTCCCCCACTTGGGTCCAGCATAACGGTGTCCTGCATGGCCTCCCATACAAAGCCTCAAATGGAGCCATGCCAATACTAGACTGAAAACTGTTGCTATACGCAAACTCTGCCAAACACAGATGATCAGCCCCATGACCACCCCAATCCAGTACACACATCCTCAGCAGATCTTCCAAACTCTGAATAGTCCTCTCTGACTGCCCATCTGTCTGCGGATGATACGCTGTACTCATATGCACATTAGTGCCCATCTCAGTCTGAAATGCCCTCCATTGCTCTGAAGCAAACCTCGGATCTCTATCCGACACAATACTGGCTGGCACTCCATGTAGCCTCACAATCTCTGGCACAAACTTCCTAGCCAAGACAGCCGCTCCATCTGTCTTCTTGATGGCCAAGAAATGTGCTGACTTGGTCAAGCGATCCACAATGACCCAAATAACATCGAATGTCCGTGAGATAGGCAATCTCACAACAAAATCCATAGTGATCATATCCCACTTCCACTCTGGAATGGGCAAACTCTGCAAAAGACCACTAGGCACATGATGCTCTGCCTTGACCAAAGAACAAGTGTTGCACCTCGCAACCCAATATGCCACATCTCTCTTCATTCCAACCCAATGATAATACCGTTTGAGGTCACGGTACATCTTGGTCGCACCCGGATGAATCGAAAACTTTCTCGAATGAGCCTCTCTCAAAACCTCCTGCCTCAACTCCACATCCTTGGGCACACAAACTCGCCCACGAACCAAGATAGTCCCATTCGATGAGACCTGATACTCAGAACCGGCTGCCTGCGAAGCATCAACCAAAGTCTGATCACTCTGCTGAGCCACTCTGATCCTACTGAGTAAATCTGCCTGATCAGCTGCCTCTAAACCTAAAGGCTCCTCTGAAATAGCACAAAGCCGCAATGTACTAATCTCGCTGACCAAAGCCTCAACACCACGCTCTATAGCTGAATCAACCCTCCGTCGACTCAAAGCATCTGCCACCAAATTGGCCTTGCCCGGATGATAAACAATATCCAGGTCATAGTATGCCAGAAACTCCACCCAACGCGTCTGCCTCGCATTCAGCAAAGGTTGAGTAAAGATATGCTGTAGACTCTTGTGATCTGTAAAGATTTGCACTCTACCACCATAAAGATAAGACCTCCAAATCTTGAGCGCAAAAACCACTGCTCCCAACTCAAGATCATGTGTAGGACGGTTGCGCTCACTGCCCTGCAACTGCCTCGAAGCATAGGCAATCACTCTGCCCTCCTGCATCAAAACACAACCAAGTCCTACTCCTGAAGCATCTGTGTACACTACATATGGCTTCCCCGGATCGGGTAATGCCAACACTGGTGTACTAGTCAACATCTCCTTGAGCTTCACAAAGCTCTCCTCGCACTCATGCGACCACACAAACGGCACATCCTTGCCAGTCAACCTCGTCATCGGCTGAGACATACTCGCAAACCCCTTGACGAACCTCCTGTAGTAGCCTGCTAAACCCAGAAAACTCCTGATCTCGGTAGCACTACTCGGTCTAGGCCAATCTCTGATAGCCTCGATCTTAGCCGGATCCACAGAAACTCCCTCTGCAGAAACAATATGGCCAAGAAAACCCATCTCTCTCTGCCAAAATCTGCACTTTCTCAACTTAGCAAACAGCTTATGCTCCCGAAGCTTCTCCAAAACAAGCCTCAAATGCGTCGCATGCTCCTCTGGACTCCTCGAATATACCAAAATATCATCTATGAAAATGATGACAAACACATCCAGAAACTCCCTGAACACGTCGTTCATCAATCTCATGAATGCTGCCGGCGCATTAGTCAAACCAAAAGGCATGACCACAAACTCAAAATGCCCATACCTTGTCCGAAAAGCCGTCTTCCGAACATCTGTCTCATCTATCGGAATCTGGTGATATCCCGATGCCAAGTCAATCTTGGAGAACCAAGTAGCACCTCTCAACTGATCCAACAACTCATCAATCCTCGGAAGTGGGTACCTGTTCTTCACTGTGACTCGGTTAAGTCCCCGGTAATCAATGCACAACCGAAAACTGCCATCATTCTTCTTCACAAACAACACTGGCGCTCCCCACGGCGAAACACTAGGTCTGATGAACCCTTTACTCAAAAGGTCATCTAGCTGCTTCTTCAGCTCTGCCATCTCTGCTGGTGCCATCCTGTAAGGTGTCTTCGATATCGGAGCTGTCCCGGGCTCTAATTCAATCGTGAAAGGATCTGACCGAGATGGTGGCAATCCCTTCAGCGACGGAAACACATCCTCAAAATCCTGGACAACCTGAATATCCTGCAAAACCACCTCACCACTGGACTCTGTCATAGTAATCGTCGCCAAATAGGCTTCACAGCCCCGCTCTAACAACTGCTCTGCCTGAATAGCTGAGATCACTATACTCCCCGAAGTCGGTCTCACTCCCTGATAAACCAACTTCCCCGCATCCTGCTCAAACATCACTCTACCTCTGTAGCAATCCAGATGAACCCGGTAAGAAGATAACCAGTCCATCCCCAAAATCACGTCATACAGTTCCACCGGACTGATGACCAAATCCGCTGGCATAGACTGCCTCGCAATCTGCACGTCAACTGCTCTAGCTCTGCCCGAAGTAGCCAGAAAACCACCACCGGCCACCTTGACAAAGCCTGAAGCCTCGCCATCGCTACTCTGAATACCACTACCCTCAGCTCTCTCCGGAGTAATGAAGCAGTTAGATGCTCCCGAGTCAAACAACACGTGAGACTCAAAACCGCCAACTAACAATGTCCCTACACACATCCACAAGTGTTGAGAACCTCCAACTCTGTCACAGTAAAACAAAAGAAGCAGACGACACCAGAATTCTACCTTTAAGAATTTACAAGTCTGAGTCAAAGATTTTACCTGTGATCTGGCCTGACTGACTGGTATGGCCCACCTCTGCCGGAGTGTACACACGCGGCGCTCCACCTGACTGCAACGCTGCAATCTGAGCTGCCGACTGAATAGCTAACGGCTGAACCGCTACCACAGACCTCTGCTGTAACTTGGGACACATCGGCTTGATATGCCCTGGCTCCCTGCAATAGAAACACACAGCCGTCTCTCTGGATCCCGCCCTCTTGGGGCAAGTAGCAACTCTATGATCCAAACTCCCACAACCAAAGCAACCACCCGCACTCTGGCTACTAGCAGATATCTCCTCTGCTCTCCTCTTCTGGCCCTGCGCAGGCCTGCCGCCCCTGCCGTGACCAAAACTGTAACCTCTACGCTGCTGCTGGCCCCGAGGATGGGTAGCAGAAGCAACTACAGCTGGAACCACTGCCGAACTCAGCGGCTCACGCAAGTCCTCCTCAATGGAAGCTGCCAACTCCACTAAACCGGCTCTAGTGTGGTACATACCACCTCTGCACTGAGTCCTGATGTTCCTCCGAAGTCCCTGAAGAAACCTCGACATCAAAGCCCGCTCACTCGCTAGCTCACCACCAGTGTGAACCACCAATATGCAGAACTCTGCATCGTACTCCCGTACAGACCTCTCACCCTGAGTCAAGTCTAAGAACCTCAACTGCAGTCTGTCACGAGCCTCCTGCGGGAAAAACTTGTGGTTGAACTCCTCAACGAAGTCGACCCAAGTCCAAACCGCTCTCCGGGTCCTAACAGACCTCCACCACAAATGTGCATCAACTCAACCTGAAACTGCTCTGGACAACGAACTGAATCGAAGTTCCGCTCCAACCTCTGACGCCACTCGTCAGCCTGCTCTGGAGTAGCACCACCCTCAAACATAGGCGTGCCAATCCTCTGCATCTCCCTCATCATCTCACGATAAGGAGAATACCCAACTGCAGCACCCTGCTGCCCCGCAGCCTCCTGCTGCTCAACAAAACCGGCACCAACCTGTGCCCCGGCCGCTGGAGGTGCAACCGGAGCCTGCTGTGGAACTGCCTGAGGAAGACGTGCCAACAACTGCGTCAGTAGCCCCACAATCAAATCTCCCTGAGCCAAAGCCACTCCCCCACCGGGAACTGCTCCTGCTCCTGCGCCACCACCGGCACCAGAGTGAGCCCCACCGGCCAACGAAACTGACTGAGTCACTGACGCTGTCGCCACACTCGGCGCCGCACTCTCCACTGAAACCTAAGCCTCTGGCAAACCACGCCCAGCACCCCGACCTCCACGACCCGCTGGTCGTCCACCACGACCAGCACCTCTGCCCCCACGGGCTCCACCGCGACCACGACCACGGCCACGACCACGACCTGCATCCATCTCTCTGCACTTCCACCAAGTACAGAAAATGAGCAACGTCAGCACACAAACACAAACACAAACACAACACATAATATCCAACTCACTTACCGCGGAAAACTGGAAGACCGAGAGGATGAGACTAGACTACTAACTAACTAACTCACATAATCAATTAAACACATAGTCCAATTCATCCAACACTAACAGTCCTAAAACCGTATTCGCTCTGATACCAAAATGAAACAACCAAGCTTTTTTTTTTTATAATTAATTATCAATGCGGAAATTCTCGAAAGAAATCAATAATATTAAATCATAAATAAGCCGTTCAACAAATAACCAATAACCAATAAAACCAATAAAGAATATGCAACCTAAACACCAGGTTTGCTACATTATTAAAATAAGACTAACACCCTAATCCTTAATTCCTTGTCAACCACAACAAGATAAGCGATATAAAATTCCTAGTCTCATCATCCTCTTCTCTCGGTCTCTTTCCGCAGAAGAACATTGCTGTTACCTGCATCACATTGGAATAGAGATGCTTAAGTATTATCATAAATACTTAGTGAGTGGATCATCCTGCCTACAGGCCAAGTACGTCAAACACTAGACAATACATCAACAATAATCAACAACAAGAACAATGATCAACAACATAAACCTCCAAGTCAGGAAAAACCCACGTTTCCTGACACCCCAGGTCGGTGTCGACCGACACCTCAAGAGTGTCGATCGACACCCATCGAGTGTCGGTCGACACCAGCTCGACGCCCAGACACCATAAGCTACAAAAAGCGCATAAAAACAAGTACAAACTCGCAATCAAGGGTTTTCAACGCCCCAATACAATCCAAAACACGATTTCCAGTATAAACAACTCAAGAACACAATACAAACTCGAAATCAAACAATCTCTAACGATTAACGGAACTACAGTCACACACTCACCTTGAAAAGGATTAGAAGGAAGGAAAGGAGATGGAACAAGGAAGAACAGCAACAGAACAAGCCTCCAAACTCCAAAATCGCCCAAGAAATCACCTCCTTCTCTCTGAAAACTCTCTGCCTCGAAAAATGAGCCTTTTCACGCGGCCACAGGCTTTTATTCGCGACCTAGGGCTTCCAAACCCTTAACCAGAACAAAACCAGCCGACTTAAATCAAACCGGTCGATTTCTCAATAACCGGTGTCGTTCGACACCCTTCCTTGGTGTCGGTCGACACCCCTCGACCATACCAACTCAACCACAAATCAAACGCGCAATCGACTCAAACCGGAATCGAATCCGATAACCGGTGTCGATCGACACACCCCTTTGGTGTCGATCGACACTAGGTACTCAAGAGCTTTTTACACATTTTCTTCGAGATGATTGAACCTTACCGACTGTACAACAATCAAACAAGAACATGTACAATCAATCCTCAATTCACACCCCAAAGAGCATATGTAATCTACTCCCAAATCCCTAATGTCATCCGAAACCACTTCCAAAACAACTTTCTGGTTCGCGGATGTTACAAAACTCCTTAGGTCTACTCTCATAGCCTAAGACGAATTGCCCATCAAATATTTGGACCGGAGATATAACAAGCTTTTGGAGAGTATATCAACCTTAGATCAGGCCGCTAGTTAGCTACTCTAGCAACAAGCTTTAGGTGTGAATAAAGATGGTGAACCGTAAGGTTTCCCTTTCTTTAACAACCGATTCTCGATGGCTTATCATGTCATGTCTTCTTTGAAAGATCCATGATTCAATAATGAGTCTAAAGGAGAAGAGAGGATCTCATGGTCCTATTGGAAAGAGGTGGAGTGATAGAGATCAAACCGCGGCTCTCCCATAGAGAGAAACCTCTAAACCCTAGACTTAAGCTAAAACATGCGAGTATGTACAAGATGCAAAAGGAAAAGAAAGAACAAGGAGACCACCTAAGTGGCTCCGGTTTATTGACTGAAAAGATGAAGAGAGTTGTGTTCTATGATATTCTGATGTCGATACAAGAGGCTAAAAGCAAGTATATATAGGTGAGGAGAGGCTAGGTCGGCTGAGTTAAGGCGCAAAGGAGAAGAGGAAACTTTCCATTTCTTCTCCTCGCTTGAACTTGCTCACCAAGTCTTGAGTGAGGCGCGGCCGCACCCTTCTGATCGCGTGAAATGGTGTAGGCTCGAGTTTTGATGAAGTCCAGGCTTGGCCCGCGGTGATCCCGGTCCATTTTGCTCATCCAAGCTCCATGGGCTTCACTTACTCGCTAGACGGACATATCTTGGGAGAAAATGATCCTAGGCCGCATATCTGCTCCAAATGGCCCAATTCCACTTCGCCGCGACGCATGACTCATTTATCTATCTTTCCGTATAAAGATTTCATGATTTAGATGTCGGAAAGACCCTTTGCCGCGGTCATCTTTCGGATGCTTTGATTCTGTCCGAATATGGAAATCGGCTAACTTGGGTTTTGTTGAAGCTCTTGACTTGGGAACTTGCATGGATCTTTGTTTGAAGTTCTTTTGCTCCATTTTGCCTTCTTTTTTCCATTTTGACCTGTTTGCTTCCCAAAACCACAATATACAAGAAAACTACCTCTTGGATACAAAATCATTATTATTAAGTAAGAAAATATAAGAAAAACCAAGGTAAAAACATGTAAAATGTGGATATATCAACTCCCCCAGACTTAGCCTTTTGCTTGTCCTCAAGCAAACTAAGAAATGAGAAGAGGTTTGAAAACATGAGAACTCTCAATGCATTTTGAAAATCCATGTTAGCTTATGTTTTAGTAATCCACATGAAAAACGGTTTTGGCTTTATGATGAGGAACATAAGTACTTACATTGAGTTTAGCAGTCATTCCAAAGTAACCTACACACCATATGACCATCCGGGCTCACCTCCTTTGACTCCTTTAGTTTTTAAAGGTGTGGTCTCAACTAGGGGATACCGATCAAAGGGTTTATGATCTCTTTCTCATCCTCTTGTGTTTAAACACTTGCCTTGGCCCTTGTTTTACCTCTCTCTCTTCTCACTCCTTAAGTCGATTGATCCCTTTTTTAGGGTAGCAAGGTATTTTTTTTCATTCGACTTCTTCTCCTCTTTGTGGAGGTTTTTGATGGATCTTCCATAGACGCGAGTATTGATGGTTGTAGCCACCTAATCCCCGGTTACTTGGATCAAAAGGTCTTCCATATACGCGAGTATTGATGGTGGTTGCCACCTAATCCCCGGTTACTTGGACCTTGATGCTTTTTCTTAAAATTGGAGGGGAGAGAGAGGGGAAACCGAACTCACCTAGAATTTCATTATTTGGCGAGGATGAGGAGTCGTGCCCTTTGTAAAACCAAGCCCCTAGCTGAGAAGGTTAAGTTCATTTAGGTGCGGAGTCAAAGATGGATCCTCCATCGGCTTTTTGGAAATGTGGCCATTTTTGGTAGACCGATCTGCTCAAAGTGTACATTGAGTGGATGTGTTGCCAAATATTGTTTCAATGGTCACTTAAACATTAGTATAACATGGTTAGTTTCAAAGAAAAGGTCATAATTCTCGGACAAAATTTTGACTCAATAAAACGACTCAAAGAAAAATGAAAAATAAAGAGTCAAAAGGAACAAACTTGTTAGTAATCCCCCCAGACTTAACTTGCACCGTCCCGGTGGAAGCAAATCCAATTAAGAGGGGTTGAAAAGAAAAATGAATTTGATGGGAATGTGTTTTGGATTTTGTTACCAAAGTGTGACCATAGGTCATGAATGGCGGTTTTGCTTTTTTGAGGGACTCCAAGTGTGAGATGACAGCATCAAATCATTCCTTAGATGGATTTGGTCGGTGAGTTTTCAATCTTAAGGTATGATTCTGGCCGGTTTGCAGTTCGGTTGTGGAAGGCTCATTTGTCGACCAAAAATGAGTGCTGTGAACCACAGAACAAACAGTTAAGAATTTTATGAACAGGATTGAAATTTTACCGTCCAATATGATGTTTTAGAGCCGCTGGTGAAGTTTCAGGTGATTTGGTCGAGCGGTTTTGAAAATTTGTCATTGGGTGGATCCTTCGGTCGGCTGGCGGGTGATGTGATGTACCACAGCATGAACCGTGAACATTTCGTTGACCGATCTTGAAATTGTACCGACCAATCATATATTGTAGGAGCAGTGGCGAAATTTGATGCCAAACGAACGAACGGTTTGAGAGATCCGTCATTTGGTGGTTCATCCAAACAATCCGGAGAGAGTGCAATAGACCACAGCTCAAATGAAGACGAATTCTCCAACCAAGCTTGAAATTCCGTCAACCAACCTCATATTTTATGACCACTGGAGAAATTTGAGGTCAAACGGACGAGCGGTTTGAGAGTTCCTTCACAAAGTGGTCAATTCGGCTCTGGGAAGAGTTTTCTTGACTTCTTTGTGATTTGCTCGTTCGTCCCTTGATTTTCTTCTGGAATAATGATGTCGAAGTTCCAAGGATCCATCTCCATCTGGTGGTATCTCCATGCCGTGATTATGGTTTTGCCGGCCTTTGGGTGCACCGCTAGCGACTGATATACCTCTATTTTACACCCTTTTTACATCGTTTTTATATACTTTTGCATGGTTTTACCGTGGCTTTTGCTTTAAAAGGTAGTTTTTATGCATATATAGTGCCAAGAGTCATTTCAGGTCAAAAGATGCAATTTGGAGCAAAACAAAGGCAAAGGTCCTCAAAGCAGCTTCATGCACTATCATTTACTTTGGAGGAGCCCCAAAAACATTCTAGTCAATGGATTTCACCTAAACCAGTTCGCCGCGATGCCTACATGAGTTAGCTTTACAACGCAATTGGAATCATGCAATTTGGCCACGTAGAATGGGAGATATGATCGTTTTAGTGAAGAGTGTCAAATCAGCCGAAAACCGGACGTCTACACCAACCGCTCGACCGAACCGGTCGGACAGGGCCTCCAAGGCTCCCGTCCGACCCGACCGTCCTTAACTGCAGGAGGACACCGGTCGACCGAGCCGGTCGGACAGGGCCTCCAAGGCTCCCGTCCGACCCGACCTTCCTTCAAGTCCACGACCCATCCGGTCGACCGAACCGGTCGGACAGGGCCTCCAAGGCTCCCGTCCGACCCGACCTCCTTTCATCATCCCGTGCGACCGTTCGACCGCCAGCTCGACCCGAGCACCAGCCCGACCGACCGGTCGACCTCCCCGCTCGACCGCGACACGCCCCGCTCGACCCGGCTCGTTTCCGAAGCCCGTTTTGCACGTTTTCAAGCCCAAACTTACACCGCCTCTTATATTTCGACCAAGACCTAGGTCAAGCCGCCCTTCAAGTTCTGAAGCATTATAAATACATCTTTTTAGCCTTGTAAAAGAAGAGAGCCACACATAGAGATACAAAACATATTATTCAATAAAAGTTCTTATAGTTTTTGCTTTCTTTCATTGTCTCCTTCAAGAGAGGATCTCGGATCTCTGTTCTTATGAACATGAATTCGATTTCCTTCTCTATGTCTGAGTAGTTACCTTGTTAAGTGATAGGAAATCAAAGGATAGTGTTCATGCTTGCTTGATAATCGATATCTAGAATTAGGGTTTACATAAACTCTTCACCTTTGCTTGTGTTCATTGCTTGGTGTTGATCTGGCCAATCAACATATGATCCTAGGTAGATTTGAGCCACGGAAGTGATGAATCATTCGCCTGAACTAGTATTTGGTGGGCAATCTCTCTTAGACTGCGGAAGTTGATTTACTAGAGGTTGTGAACAATTGAGACTTGATCGAATTAATGCTTGTTTGATTATCTAAGGACATACCAAAAGTTTAGCGATTAGATAGATCAACATAGGGGTCGGAGCCACGGAAGTGGAAAGATCTAAATTAGTGTCTTGAGTTCTAGGTGGTACACGTTCTTAAAACCCTAACAAAATCGAACTTGCTTGCTTGAATCACTCATCCCGAGATTATCCTATTGCTTAGCGCTTTCCATCCATTGATTTACAACTTTATTTTCCTTGTTGACTTGCTTTCTTTACTTGCTTTCAACGTGACAACAACCAAACTCATATTGCTTTCCTAGCTAAATCTCAATCTCATACCTTGTAGTGCACTAACTGGTCCTTGTGTTCGATATACCCGTTGCTACTCTCGATCTGTGCACTTGCAGAAAAGGGGTAGAAATTGGGAAAAGTTTAATCCCCATCAAGCTTTTTGGCGCCGTTGCCGGGGACCATTATCGTGCCTACAAGTTCTTGAAAGAGATATAGTCTAGGTTTTCCCTGTTTTTAGTTATTTAATCTTGTTTTTCCTTTTTTGTTTTTGATTTTTCAGGTTTTAGGTTTTTCTCCTAGATGGAAGAGGATTTGAGAAGTCCTAGTCCTATAAGGGCGATTCCTATACGCCACATATCTCCTCCTAGAGACAGTCCAACAGAGAAGAGGATGTCAAACCCTCCAGCTATTTCACTTTCATGGGATTCTCGCAGTAGTCCTCCTGGACTAGCACCCTTGAACACCAAGAAGAACCTTCTCCCCTACCCTAATGCGGCCGAACTGGAGACGTCTAGCCAAGCCTACTATGAAAGAGAAGAACACCTTCTAGCCTCACCAGAAGAAGAAATAGATCCGGAGCTGATTGAGTTTGTGAAGAGAGACAAATTCCATGATCTCTACAATGAGTATGCACTAGAACACATTGATCACTTTGAAGGTCTTTGTGATTCTTATGGAGTTTTCGATTTTGAGAAGAAGCTAATGCTGTTTAGCATGTCCTTAGCTGGGAGAGCTCTTGAGTGGGCGCAATACTCTCCTCCTTTTCAAATCAACACTTGGTTAGACTGCAGAGAAGCTTTCTTGAAGAGGTTCAGCAGGAACCCACCTTTCAAATCCAAGTATAACCAAAGCTCTTACCCTCACCACAACCAATCTTATGAAGAAGAAGATGATGCCTCCTTACCACCGGAGTCCATCAATGGCGACCTGATCAAGTATGTAGTAAGAGATCCTTTCCATGACTTCATATCGGAGTGTGCTCAAGAACATGTTGAGAATTTCGAAAATCTCTGTGATTATTATGGTTTGGGAGAGAACCCAAAGAAGATCAGCTTGTTCCAAACATCCCTAGCTGGCCGAGCTCAAGAATGGTTTAGATTTTCTGCCCAACACGATTTCAAGACATGGAGAAGATACAAGGAAGCTTTCCTTAACAAGTTTGCCCGTGGACAACCCTATGTGCCGCTACTCAAACCCTACCACCCGCCCTATAGAAACCACCAACCTCCACCGCACATTGAGCAGCTACCTCAAGCCACAGAAGGATTACCCCACAGCCCACACCTAACCAAGCTTGAAGAGATGCTACAAGATTACCTTGACTATCAAGTCACAAGTACAAGAGAGATGGAGAAGAAGATCGAATATGTTCAGCTCACCCTTGGAGAAAAGATGGATGTTCTTTTTAACCAAGTTATCAAGCTTGACAGAGATATCAAGCAACTCAAGGGAGACCATGATCGATCACTCAACCTTGTCAAGCTAGATGCTGCTGCAAAACACCACGAGCTACTCAGCAAGAGCATTGATGCCCATAGCTTCAATGATGACAATTGCAAACATCTTGGAATCATCTATAATCGGCTGTCAGCTGTAGAAGGATCTCTTTTCTCTAAGAACCAGAGAGAAAGAAGCCCCATACCCAAACCACCTCCTTTCCCTTGCAATGTCATCACAACAATCTCTAAGGAAAACTCATCACATCTTGTAAGAAAAGAAGAAGAAGATCAAGAGTATGAGGAAGACTATGAAGATGATGAAGAAGAACAACAGAGTTTTCACAGCAATGCAAGCTCTAGAGGAAGTGAAACTAGTCCACAGCAACCTGACCCGCGATTCTCTCCACCTCCAGCTCGCATACTCGCCCTTCCTAGAATCACCGGCATTTCAAGAAAGAGAATCACCTTGGGTGAACCAGAGGATTCATTCCAATATGAACCCATTGACCCTACTAAGATAAGCCCAGAGAAGCTCAAGGAATTTAACAAGAAGGTGAAGTCCATACCATTCTATGTCCCCTTTGAAGAAGCTTGGAACAACCATGATTTGGTTGAATTTTTCTTTAGTAGCAAAGAAACCAAGGATGAGATTAAGCAACTCTTTAGGCGAGCCCGCCTCTCTATGTCATCTTATGCAGCAACCCTACCCCCATCTCCGCCCTCTACACCTCCTCCCAAGTGGTACAGCAACCCCATATCCCGAGAGAAGCTAGCTGAATTCAACCGCTTTGTCCAAACACTTCCCGCAAGCATGACCTTTCATGAAGCCTGGAAGAACCACCCACTAACCAACTTCTTCCACAACTGCAAAGTGACCCCAGAAGAGATTCAGGAGCTATTTGAGAAAGCAAAGAAGCAACCATCTTTCCGAACCCTCTACAAGGTAGAAGACCCAGGACAGTTTACCATTCCCTGCACAATCAATGGAAGATACTTTGATAGCTACATTTGTGATTCTGGTTCATGCATAAACCTGATGCCCACACACACTGCCAAACTTCTTGGGATCACACGCCTACAACCTTCACAAATCAGCATTGGACTTGCTGATCTCACCATTGCACAACCTAGAGGTGTTGTTTATGATGTCTTGCTCGAAATTGGAGATACAAAGATACCGGTGCATTTTCATATCATGAATATCAAAGGAGGAAGTGACATGCCTATTATACTTGGAAGATCATTCTTGGCAACTGCTGGAGCCATTATGGATTGGCCAAACTGCCGAATCTCTCTTGCCAATGTCAACAAATCTGTTTTCTATGATGCCGTCCCCGTTTTCACTTCTACCAAGCATTCTCGGTTCATATCTCCTCATGAACCACCTGATCATCAACAAGGACGTGATGGGACACGCACAAAAAGGCTTTGTCTCAGGCCATGTCCTTCAACTTCTTTTTAGAAGAGCCAAACGGTCAAGCTAAAGACCATAAACAAGCGCTGTATGGGAGGCAACCCATAAGGTCTTTTCTATCCCTTTTAAATCTTTGTTTTCATTTAATAGTTTTATTTTGAAGTTTTGGATACAGAAATTTGAGAATCCAGCATGAAAGAAGCAGGAAGAAACCTAAGGAAAGAAGAATGCAGCATTCACCATGGTCGGGTCGACCGTGTCCCCTCTTGCCGACCCACCATCCCACCTCACTTGCATACCATCCCACCTCACTTGCATACCATTCCACCTCATTTGCATACCATCCCACCTCACTTGCATACCATCCCACACCATTTGCATACCATCCCACCTCACTTGCATACCATCCCACCTCACTTGCATACCATTCCACCTCATTTGCATACCATCCCACCTCACTTGCATACCATCCCACACCACTTGCATACCATCCCACCTCACTTGCATACCATCCCACCTCATTGCATACCATCCCACCTCATTTGCATATCATCCCACCATCATCCCACCACACTTTCATCCCATACCACATCACATCCCACGCCTACTTGCTGTTCTACCACATGATGATCCTACTTCACCTACACTCAGGCGGCCCCTTTAAACTCATTGCTGGTGCGCAACAGCACTTGACCATCTAAGCCGGGATCTCATCCACATTATGGAGCAACATAGTAGCTGGACATATCATCCATCACACCATTCTTCGATTTCTAATACCATATCAGGTTACATCTTTCCTTTAATTCACAAACGCCTTATTACCTCTTTCTTTTACCTCCCTTAATCGGATTTGCTTTCACCGGGATGGTGCAAGTTAAGTCTGGGGGGATTGTCGGTACTAATGCGTTTGTTCATGTCTTGTCTTCATCTTATATCTATTTCTCTTATCAACCTTTTTCAAAACTTCTGTTTTATTGAGTCAAAATAAGTTAGGAAACTATGATCTATCCTAGGAGCTTACCATAGCATGCCAAAGCTCTTGTGATCACAAAGGCGAATATTGACACCGAACAATGCCCAACGGAACCTCTGAGGGTGGATCGACCTACTGATTTGGCAAGATTTCTAAGGTACCCGGACAATCTAAAGTCAACTCCACCACCTAATTGAACTTTTAATTTTTCTTGTCAAGGGGCTTGAGATACATATGAGCCGATTCCTCATCCCGGTCTAGTTGAAAACGTGTAAGCAAGAGGAATGCATACGTCTGCACCTTCTTGTCTTATGGAGACCTACTCAAACAAGGAAAAGCAAAAGCCTATCCTATGATATTCCCAGAAAAGAAAAGATTCAAAGGGAAGAAGGATCGATAGAAAAAATAAAATGATACCCTAGAAAAGTAGGGAAAGATCGATCCTTCAAAAGAAAAGAGAGAAAGAGAGAGGAATGGAACTGGATGTGCTAAAAAGGGCTGTCTTGGCAAACACTTGGATGGGTAAGAGTCAATGCTCTGTGATCAATACTCCCTTGATAAAGAACGCACGTTTTAAATACTGTAAGGAGTTGACAATGGAAAGTTTGGAGTGCTGGATGAGATTTGTTGGGTCCGGTATGGTTCGCTAAGCTTAAGGTCAGTACGGGAAGGCTAGATTCAAAGTTAGTTTTGCTCCAAGTGAAAGCAGAGCAATGGAAGATACAAGTGCCAAAGGATAAGTGAGTTTTCATGTTTTCAAACCTCTTTCTCCGATTTGGATTCTATTTGCTTGGGGACAAGCAAAGATCTAAGTCTGGGGGAGTTGATATACCTCTATTTTACACCCTTTTTACATCGTTTTTATATACTTTTGCATGGTTTTACCGTGGCTTTTTTGCTTTAAAAGGTAGGTTTTATGCATATATAGTGCCAAGAGTCATTTCAGGTCAAAAGATGCAATTTGGAGCAAAACAAAAGGCAAAGGTCCTCAAAGCAGCTTCATGCACTATCATTTACTTTGGAGGATCCCCAAAACCATTCTACTCAATGGATTTCACCTAAAACAGTTCGCCGCGATGCCTACATGAGTTAGCTTTACAACGCAATTGGAATCATGCAATTTGGCCACGTAGAATGGGAGATATGATCGTTTTAGTGAAGAGTGTCAAATCAGCCGAAAACCGGACGTCTACACCAACCGCTCGACCGAACCGGTCGGACAGGGCCTCCAAAGCTCCCGTCCGACCCGACCGTCCTTAACTGCAGGAGGACACCGGGCGACCGAGCCGGTCGGACAGGGCCTCCAAGGCTCCCGTCCGACCCGACCTTCCTTCAAGTCCACGACCCATCCGGTCGACCGAACCGGTCGGACAGGGCCTCCAAGGCTCCCGTCCGACCCGACCTCCTTTCATCATCCCGTGCGACCGTTCGACCGCTAGCTCGACCCGGGCACCAGCCCGACCGACCGGTCGACCGCCCCGCTCGACCGCGACACGCCCCGCTCGACCCGGCTCGTTTCCGAAGCCCGTTTTGCACGTTTTCAAGCCCAAACTTACACCGCCTCTTATATTTCGACCAAGACCTAGGTCAAGCCGCCCTTCAAGTTCTGAAGCATTATAAATACATCTTTTTAGCCTTGTAAAAGAAGAGAGCCACACATAGAGATACAAAACATATTATTCAATAAAAGTTCTTATAGTTTTTGCTTTCTTTCATTGTCTCCTTCAAGAGAGGATCTCGGATCTCTGTTCTTATGAACATGAATTCGATTTCCTTCTCTATGTCTGAGTAGTTACCTTGTTAAGTGATAGGAAATCAAAGGATAGTGTTCATGCTTGCTTGATAATCGATATCTAGAATTAGGGTTTACATAAACTCTTCACCTTTGCTTGTGTTCATTGCTTGGTGTTGATCTGGCCAATCAACATATGATCCTAGGTAGATTTGAGCCACGGAAGTGATGAATCATTCGCCTGAACTAGTATTTGGTGGGCAATCTCTCTTAGACTGCGGAAGTTGATTTACTAGAGGTTGTGAACAATTGAGACTTGATCGAATTAATGCTTGTTTGATTATCTAAGGACATACCAAAAGTTTAGCGATTAGATAGATCAACATAGGGGTCGGAGACACGGAAGTGGAAAGATCTAAATTAGTGTCTTGAGTTCTAGGTGGTACACGTTCTTAAAACCCTAACAAA
This sequence comes from Erythrophleum ivorense, assembly GCA_026724425.1. Taxonomy (NCBI): domain Eukaryota; kingdom Viridiplantae; phylum Streptophyta; class Magnoliopsida; order Fabales; family Fabaceae; genus Erythrophleum; species Erythrophleum ivorense. Next base: position 5,500,901 of record JAIUCV010000066.1, on the reverse strand, counting down.
TCGAACTTGCTTGCTTGAATCACTCATCCCGAGATTATCCTATTGCTTAGCGCTTTCCATCCATTGATTTACAACTTTATTTTCCTTGTTTACTTGCTTTCTTTACTTGCTTTCAACGTGACAACAACCAAACTCATATTGCTTTCCTAGCTAAATCTCAATCTCATACCTTGTAGTGCACTAACTGGTCCTTGTGTTCGATATACCCGTTGCTACTCTCGATCTGTGCACTTGCAGAAAAGGGGTAGAAATTGGGAAAAGTTTAATCCCCATCAAGCTTTTTGGCGCCGTTGCCGGGGACCATTATCGTGCCTACAAGTTCTTGAAAGAGATATAGTCTAGGTTTTCCCTGTTTTAAGTTATTTAATCTTGTTTTTCCTTTTTTGTTTTTGATTTTTCAGGTTTTAAGTTTTTCTCCTAGATGGAAGAGGATTTGAGAAGTCCTAGTCCTATAAGGGCGATTCCTATATGCCACATATCTTCTCCTAGAGACAGTCCAACAGAGAAGAGGATGTCAAACCCTCCAGCTATTTCACTTTCATGGGATTCTCGCAGTAGTCCTCCCGGACTAGCACCCTTGAACACCAAGAAGAACCTTCTCCCCTACCCTAATGCGGCCGAACTGGAGACGTCTAGCCAAGCCTACTATGAAAGAGAAGAACACCTTCTAGCCTCACCAGAAGAAGAAATAGATCCGGAGCTGATTGAGTTTGTGAAGAGAGACAAATTCCATGATCTCTACAATGAGTATGCACTAGAACACATTGATCACTTTGAAGGTCTTTGTGATTCTTATGGAGTTTTCGATTTTGAGAAGAAGCTAATGCTGTTTAGCATGTCCTTAGCTGGGAGAGCTCTTGAGTGGGCGCAATACTCTCCTCCTTTTCAAATCAACACTTGGTTAGCCTGCAGAGAAGCTTTCTTGAAGAGGTTCAGCAGGAACCCACCTTTCAAATCCAAGTATAACCAAAGCTCTTACCCTCACCAAAACCAATCTTATGAAGAAGAAGATGATGCCTCCTTACCACCGGAGTCCATCAATGGCGACCTGATCAAGTATATAGTAAGAGATCCTTTCCATGACTTCATATCGGAGTGTGCTCAAGAACATGTTGAGAATTTCGAAAATCTCTGTGATTATTATGGTTTGGGAGAGAACCCAAAGAAGATCAGCTTGTTCCAAACATCCCTAGCTGGCCGAGCTCAAGAATGGGTTAGATTTTCTGCCCAACACGATTTCAAGACATGGAGATGATACAAGGAAGCTTTCCTTAACAATTTTGCCCGTGGACAACCATATGTGCCGCTACTCAAACCCTACCACCCGCCCTATAGAAACCACCAACCTCCACCGCACATTGAGCAGCTACCCCAAGCACATTGGGAGAAAAAGATCCTAGGCCGCATATCTGCTCCAAATGGCCCAATTCCACTTCGTCGCGACGCATGACTCATTTATATATCTTTCCATATAAAGATCTCATGATTTGGACGTCGGAAAGACCCTTTGCCGCGGTCATCTTTCGGATGCTTTGATTCTGTCCGAATGTGGAAATCGGCTAACTTGGGTTTTGTTGAAGCTCTTGACTTGGGAACTTGCATGGATCTTTGTTAGAAGTTCTTTTGCTCCATTTTGCCTTCTTTTTTCCATTTTGACCTGTTTGCTTCCCAAAACCACAATATACAAGAAAACTACCTCTTGGATACAAAATCATTATTATTAAGTAAGAAAATATAAGAAAAACCAAGGTAAAAACATGTAAAATATGGATATATCAACTCCCCCAGACTTAGCCTTTTGCTTGTCCTCAAGCAAACTAAGAAAGGAGAAGAGGTTTGAAAACATGAGAACTCTCAATGCATTTTGAAAATCCATGTTAGCTTATGTTTTAGTAATCCACATGAAAAACGGTTTTGGCTTTATGATGAGGAACATAAGTACTTACATTGAGTTTAGCAGTCATTCCAAAGTAACCTACACTCCATATGACCATCCAGGCTCACCTCCTTTGACTCCTTTAGTTTTTAAAGGTGTGGTCTCAACGAGGGGATATCGATCAAAGGGTTTATGATCTCTTTCTCATCCTCTTGTGTTTAAACACTTGTCTTGGCCCTTGTTTTACCTCTCTCTCTTCTCACTCCTTAAGTCGATTGATCCCTTTTTTAGGGTAGCAAGGTATTTTTTTTATTCGACTTCTTCTCCTCTTTGTGGAGGTTTTTGATGGATCTTCCATAGACGCGAGTATTGATGGTTGTAGCCACCTAATCCCCGGTTACTTGGATCAAAAGGTCTTCCATATATGCGAGTATTGATGGTGGTTGCCACATAATCCCCGGTTACTTGGACCTTGATGCTTTTTCTTAAAATTGGAGGGGAGAGAGAGGGGAAACCGAACTCACATAGACTTTCATTATTTGGTGAGGATGAGGAGTCGTGCCCTTTGTAAAACCAAGCCCCTAGCTGAGAAGGTTAAGTTCATTTAGGTGCGGAGTCAAAGATGGATCCTCCATCGGTTTTTTGGAAATGTGGCCATTTTTGGTAGACCGATCTGCTCAAAGTGTACATTGAGTGGATGTGTTGCCAAATACTGTTTCAATGGCCACTTAATATGGTTAGTTTCAAAGAAAATGTCATAATTCTCGGACAAAATTTTGACTCAATAAAACGACTCAAAGAAAAATGAAAAATAAAGAGTCAAAAGGAACAAACTTGTTAGTAATCCCCCCAGACTTAACTTGCACCGTCCCGGTGGAAGCAAATCCAATTAAGAGGGGTTGAAAAGAAAAATGAATTTGATGGGAATGTGTTTTGGATTTTGTTACCAAAGTGTGACCATAGGTCATGAAGAGCGGTTTTGCTTTGTTGAGGGACTCCAAGTGTGAGATGACAGCATCAAATCATTCCTTAGATGGATTTGGTCGGTGAGTTTTCAATCTTAAGGTATGATTCTGACCGGTTTGCAGTTCGGTCGTGTAAGGCTCATTTGTCGACCAAAAATGAGTGCTGTGAACCACAGAACAAACCGTTAAGAATTTTATGAACATGATTGAAATTTTACCGTCCAATATGATGTTTTAGAGCCGCTGGTGAAGTTTCAAGTGATTTAATCGAGCGGTTTTGAAAATTTGTCATTGGGTGGATCCTTCGGTCGGCCGGCGGGTGATGTGATGTACCACAGCATGAAGCGTGAACATTTCGTTGACCGATCTTGAAATTGCACCGACCGATCATATATTGTAGGAGCAGTGGCAAAATTTGAGGCCAAACGAACGAGCGGTTTGAGAGATCCGTCATTTGGTGGTTCATCTGAACGATCCGTAGAGAGTGCAATAGACCAAGCTTGAAATTCCGTCGACCAACCTCATATTTTATGACCACTGGTGAAGTGTGAGGTCAAACGGACGAGTGGTGAGAGAGTTTCTTCACAACGTGGTCAATTCGGCTCCGGGAAGATTTTTCTTGACTTCGTTGCGATTTCCGCGTTCGTCCTTTGATTTTCTTCTGGAATAATTATGTTGAATCTCCAAGGATCCATCTCCAGCTGGTGGTACCTCCATGCCGGCCTTTGGGTGCACCGCTAACGATCGGATGAGGCATTTTGGCATATCTCCGTATTCGTCAACATTTTTCCTTCCTATCTTTTGGATTTGCCGACCAACATGGTGTTGTGTGGTCGCCTGTGAAGTTTGGTGGACTTTGGTTGAGCCGTTTGTGAGATGGTCGATTGGGGCCTCCTCCTTACTCGTGTGGGCGGGAAAATGGTACCGGACTTGATATCTCCCATTTGACTCGACCGTTGAGTGATTTTCTTCGACCGATTTGTCTCCTTAATCCCCCTTTAGCATTCCAAGGTGTTGACCGCATTGTTCGTGTTCCTGAACAAGGGTGGGATTTGACCGGCTCATGCAAAACTCCTTTGATGGTCTTCTTTGGCACTTAATCCTAAAACATGTTTTTTTTTTTTTGTGGATTTTATAAAATTCCCAAAAAATTCAAGTTAATAATAAAATCAAAACAAAAGTTAAAAAGAAAAGAAAAATATGGGTTGCCTCCCATAAGCGCTAGTTTTAAGTCTTTATAGCTCGACTCCTTGTGTTCCTTAGGTGTTAGGCAAGTGTGGAGGCTGTAGGAAGCTCCTAGTACTGGATGGCTGCAAGTGCATCTTGTCTTGTAACACTTCCTCGATCAAGTAACCTTGTTGTGAGCCTTCTCCTCCACTTGTGTACCGAAATCTTTTGGATGAGAAGCTGGGAGGTGCAGCAACATAATAGGTGTCCTTGTCAACATTGGCTAGTGAGATTCTCCTGTTTGGCCAATCCATGATTGCTCCAGCTGTTGCTAAGAAAGATCTCCCAAGTAGAAGGGCTTGGTCTTCCGGATCCTCCATAGTAACAACATAGAAATCGGCTGGAATGATGCAATCTTCAAAGGAAAGTTGAACATCTTTTACCTTGCCTAGTGGTTTGAATGAAGAGTTGTTGGCAAGCTTAATGCCCATGTTGGTCCGCTCCATGGACTCAATCAATCCCAAACTTCTTGCTATCACAGCCGGCATGAGGTTCACACTTGAACCGGAATCGCATAGTGCATCATCAAAGAATTTGCCATTGATGGAGCAATGTATAAGAAAGTAACCTGGGTCATGAAGCTTGTGTAGTGTCCTTGGCGCAGGCATTTCCTCTCGAGCTTCATTATACATCTTCTCCACCTCGGCTAAGCTCCAATCATGTGTCCATACAAAGTCTTGAAGGTAAGGGCTCTTGTTGCAAGCGACATCAAAGGGAAAATTGCTAGGGAACCTTCTTGCCATGAAGTTGAAATCATCAATGGTGTAGTCCATTGATGAGCTCGCCTTCCTTTTCTCCTTAGGGAAGGGTGGTTGTGAAGATTTTGGAGAAAGTAGTGTTCCTTCCGGCAACCTTCTTCCTCTTATCCTTGCTGTACGCTTGCCTTGTCTCCTCTCATCCTCATCCCAAACCACTCTTGGATTGGTCTCATTAACACCAAAAGCAACCAAAGCATTGTTAGGCTTTGAGTTGGCCGCTTTTGTGTCCTTTGAAGCTCGGTCTCTTTCTTCCATATCCTCCAAGCGTTTGGTGAGGTCTTTGACTCCTTTGGAAACTCCTCCAGTTGTATCTTGCCATAGTGTGGTCTTCTCAAGTAGCTCTTTGTATCTCTCTTCCACAAGACGTTTCAAGTCATTGATTGATACCTTGAATTGTTCTTGCCCTTCCACCAACATCACCATAGTTGAGTAAAGCTCTTTCTCTCTTTGGTTAACCTCCGATGCTCTCTTCTTGGCTTGGTGAGCCACAAGTGATATTGAGTTGAGGCTCAGGGTTGTGCCATTGAGGTTGTCTTCTAGGCCGGCGATCTTCTCATCCAGGTGGCTATCCATCTCCTTTGAATTGAGGTTCAAGTCTCGGATCGCCTTGGTGTTGTCTCCGACGGTTGCGGCTTGTTTCCTTAGCTCCCCTTCCACTTCAATACACCTTGATTCGACTCTCTCTACTTGGTCAGAGAGGTTTCCGAACTTCCTATCAAGGTCATGCTTTAGAAACTCTAACCTTGTCTCAAGACTTTGGCTAGAATTTCTTTGGATTTCCATGAAGTCTTCTATCATGGCTTTGAGATTGTCATCTCTCCGCCTATTAAGCGCGTGCTCTTGGTATGTGGGAAGGTTGGGGCGTGGACGGTGATGAAGATGAGGTGGCTGGTGAGGTCGGCCTTGATAAACCGGTGATTGGTTTTGATGATAGTGATGATGTTCTTCTCGGCTAGTCTCGGCAAAGAGCGGATGGCGGAAATTTGGTGGGATTGGCAATGGGATGAAGTCTCCGGCCGGATTTGGATCATGTGGCCGCCTTTGGACTTCATGGGGAAGCGGTTTTCTTCCTCCAAAGTGGTTACTCATGCTCGAGTAGTGTCTCATCCTTAAAGTACCTAAGAAACACAAGAAAACAAAAGTTAGAAAGTTAGTAAACATGAAACAAAAGATCTAGTCTTAACTTTTAATCTTATAAACGTGTAAGTGCAATGCATTCCCCGGCAACGGCGCCAAAAACATGGTAGCATGCATGGGTGTGGGATGTATGCAAGTAATAAAAACCCTAAGCAAAACATAGTTGCAAGTGCACAACATGTTGTTGTAGTACTTAGGGGTCGATCCACAAGAGAATGCGAATTACACACTACACATTTGTAAAGATTTGGTTAAGCTAAATCATCAATATGCAAGGGGTTTTGTATTTTTTTTTATGAGAAAGAGTAAATAACAATGCAAACTATACAAACAACATTATTGAACAAAAGACAATCCGTAAAAGACATAAGCCAAGTCGATTGAAAAGTTTGTTAAATCCGATTTCTATGAACTCAAAACACTAAGATGTGGTCATCCCACTTTCGTGGCTCCGACCACCTATGTTTCTTAAACCAATGGACTCAGCTTTCACATGGTCATTGTAGAGTGAAACATGCATTACAATTAGGTAGTGATTGTTCACAAAACTCCTTAGGTCTACTCTCATAGCCTAAGACGAATTGCCCATCAAATATTAGGACCGGAGATATAACAAGCTTTTGGAGAGTATATCAACCTTAGATCAGGCCGCTAGTTAGCTACTCTAGCAACAAGCTTTAGGTGTGAATAAAGATGGTGAACCATAAGGTTTCCCTTTCTTTAACAACCGATTCTCGATGGCTTATCATGTCATGTCTTCTTTGAAAGATCCATGATTCAATAATGAGTATAAAGGAGAAGAGAGGATCTCATGGTCCTATTGGAAAGAGGCGGAGTGATAGAGATCAAACCGTGGCTCTCCCATAGAGAGAAACCTCTAAACCCTAGACTTAAGCTAAAACATGCGAGTATGTACAAGATGCAAAAGGAAAAGAAAGAACAAAGAGACCACCTAAATGGCTCCGGTTTATTGACTGAAAAGATGAAGATATTTGTGTTCTATGATATTCTGATGTCGATACAAGAGGCTAAAAGCAAGTATATATAGGTGAGGGGAGGCTAGGTCGGCTGAGTTAAGGCGCAAAGGAGAAGAGGAAACTTTCCATTTCTTCTCCTCGCTTGAACTTGCTCACCAAGTCTTGAGTGAGGCGCGGCCGCACCCTTCTGATCACGTGAAATGGTGTGGACTCCAGTTTTGATGAAGTCTAGGCTTGGCCCGCGGTGATCCCGGTCCATTTTGCTCATCCAAGCTCCATGGGCTTCACTTACTCGCCAGACGGACATATCTTGGGAGAAAAAGATCCTAGGCCGCATATCTGCTCCAAATGGCCCAATTCCACTTCACCGCGACGCATGACTCATTTATCTATCTTTACATATAAAGATCTCATGATTTGGACGTCGGAAAGACCCTTTGCCGCGGTTATCTTTCGGATGCTTTGATTCTGTTCGAATGTGGAAATCGGCTAACTTGGGTTTTGTTGAAGCTCTTGACTTGGGAACTTGCATGGATCTTTGTTTGAAGTTCTTTTGCTCCATTTTGCCTTCTTTTTGCCATTTTGACCTGTTTGCTTGCCAAAACCACAATATACAAGAAAACTACCTCTTGGATACAAAATCATTATTATTAAGTAAGAAAATATAAGAAAAACCAAGGTAAAAACATGTAAAATATGGATATATCAATGCCTAACTCGAAGGACCCTAACAGGTATAGGAGACATAGCAGGATCTGCACTAACCCGATCTTTTTTCTTCTTAGGAGTGGTAGCTGTCTCGGTAACTTTCTTCACAGGAGTGGCAGTGTTATCGCCAACTTTCTCCTCTGCATCATTCTCCTCTTCACCGGAAGGCTCGTCATCCTTCGCAGACTTCTCAAGCTCCTTAGGCTCCTTAGACTCTTCAGGCTCCGCATGCCTTGATGCTTCTTTCATATCCCTGATGGTTTCTTCTATGCTGACCACCTTCTCAGTTAGGGTCCACAACCTGACATCAGTCTGTTCGAAGCCTAACTTCATCTCCGCAGTCAACTTCTCGCTGCACTCTTCAAACAGTTTCTTAATCTTCTCCTCAAAGCGACTGAAGCCATCGTCAGCAACGGAAACGGTCTCTCGACACTGCCTCTTCTGCATCTCCTCTCCATGGTCTGATAATCTTTTCCTCTTCGCAGACTCCCCGGATTTAGCATTCTTGGCCACCAGTACACCATGAGGATTCCAGTCTGCCGGTTTCCACTTCCAGATACCACCTAGTTCACCGTACAGTGCCTTGATAATATTCTCAACGTGCGGGTCATCTTTATCATCATCCCACTTTGGGTAAACAAGATCTCTCTCCACCACTACGCAGTGCTCAAAGTTCACCTACAAACATAAGGTAAAGTTATTAAAGAGGTCTACGTAAGAGGTCTACGTAAGAGGTCTACTATAGAGGTCTACTATAGAGGTCTACTATAGAGGTCTACGGAAGAGGTCTACGTAAGAGTTCATGCTAAGAGGTCTACATTAGTCTGAAAACGAAGTGTATACCTGCTTCAGTATGGCGTGCTCAATGTTTCTTAAGCCTTGGATACCTTTGTAGGCCAGGAGCGGAGTTTCTAGAGCGTTTGGTATGGGTGCACCAAAATTGGCTCCGAATTCAGGCATGAAACGATAGGCCCATACTTGTAGCACCTCCACAAACCCATCCATCACATATCCAGACTTCCATAGCTCTGATCCTTTGATGGCTCCCATCAGGTTCTTGAAAGCTACACGCCCCCACGGATAACTCTCAAACTTCTCTTCATCCATCACTAATCTGGCCAGGTTCACCGGAGTGTGGGAAGTGGTTCTCCGAGCTGCAATAAAGCCTGCATAGATGGCCAAGTAACCCAGCCTAAGTTTGTCCTCACTCGGCCAATGTGTTGCCCATTTGCATGCTTGTGTGAGCTGATGTTGACTCGGACCAGCCTCAACGTCTACTCCGAGCCTCTACCAGAATGCTCTCATCTCTAGAGTAACCTCACACTTGGGGTCATCAAGATCAGGGAAAATCTAAGTGGGTTTGCCCCAACCGCACTCCATATCTCATACTTCCTCTTCCACTCTAACTGGTATGAGAGCATCGTGTGAACCACTTTCGAAGACCACTCGAATTTAAGGTCGTGAAACTTGCAGAAGACACCAACTCGCGAGTCGCAGAGCATTTCCCACTCGGCATCACTCAAGAGTCCCTTCACGGCAGTGAACAGCTTTTTGTCGTTGCTGTAGTAGGTAATGCTTTTTTGGGGTTCGGGTTCAGCTCCTCTTGTGTAAAACCTACTTGGAAAGGTGGGCTTCTTCATTCTGCAAGACATAACATAGTAGTCAGAGAAAGACCAACTCAGTACGTTCACAATTAATTCTGAAAAAGTCTACGTAGGAGGTCTACTGGAAAGGTCTACGTAGGAGGTCTATTGGAAAGGTCTACTGAAACGGTCTACTGGAAAGGTCTACTGGAAAGGTCTACGTAACATTCACAAGACATAACACAGTAGTCAGAGAAAGACCAACTCAGTACATTCACAAAGGTCTACTGGAAAGGTCTACTGGAAAGGTCTACTGGAAAGGTCTACTGCAAAGGTCTACCACAAAGGTCTACTGCAAAGGTCTACTGCAAAGGTCTACTGCGAAGGTCTACTGCAAAGGTCTACTGCATGTCTACGTATCAATTCTATGGTTTGCTCTTCCCAAACGACACTGACCTATGTTTCAGCCGAAATGTCAAAGAAGAAACGACATGAATAAGTTATAGATTATACCTGTATCTCTGCGAAAAACGACGATACCTGTATCAGCGGGGACTATGTCTGAAACAAGATCTAAAAACAAAATGACACATGAGTTCGGTGAGATTATATGTGGTTATACAAAGTGGAAATGGTAAGAAGAGTGAGTGACTGAGTTATTACCGTGAAAGGGAATCGACAGGAGCGCTCCAACTCTGATGAACAACGTCGATGAATTCACAACATGGCGGACCAATGACGGCGGACCGAAGACGGCACCAATTTGTACATATTGCGAACAATAAACCGTTAGCCCCGACTGAAATGATATATGTTAACGATACTAGGTAGAGGGCGGAGATATTACCGGCGTGAACAAACGGAGGCGGAGCAAACGGCGGCGGAACAAACGGCGTCGAAGCAAACGGCATCGGACACGGCAATCGAAGAAATCGTGAAACAACCAAGCTTTTTTTTTTTTTTTTTTATTAAATAATTAGCCCAGATTAATATTCCCATAAATATTAATCCTCAACAGCTAATTCACAACACAATGCGGAAGAAAACCAATATTATTAAATCATAATAAATTATTCAACAATAACCAATAAAGAATAAGACCAATAAAACCAATAACCAATAAGCAACCTAAGCCGGTTTGCTACATTATTTAAAATAAAGTCTAACACCCTAAACTCATGAATTTCTGGTCAACCACAACAACAATGCCAATATCAAATTCCTAATCTCATCATCCTCTTCTCTCGGTCTCTTTCCGCGGAAGAACATTGCTGTTACCTGCATCACATTGGAATAGAGATGCGTAAGTATTATCATAAATACTTAGTGAGTGGATCATCCTGCCTACAGGCCAATTACGTCAAACGCTAGACAAAATATCACAACAATCAATAACAACAACAATGCTCAACAATACTCAATAATATAAACATTCCCTGTCAGGAAACACCCACGTTTCCTGACACCCAGGTTGGTGTCGACCGACACCTCTATGGTGTTGATCGACGCCAGCCTCCAGAGTGTCGATCGACACTCATCGAGTGTCGCTCGACACCGGCTCGATGCCCAGAAACCAGAAGCTACGAAAATCACATTCCAAAATCGCAATAACACAAAATCTAGGGGTTTTCAACGCCCCAATACTATCAAAACACGAAATCCAGCATAAACAACTCAAGAACACAACCAAAACTCGAAATCAAACAATCTCTATTGATCAACGGGCCTACAGTCACGCACTCACCTTAGATTGGATTGGAAACAAGGAAAAGAGATGAAACAGCGAAGAACAGCAACAGATCAAGCCCAGAAACAACAAAAATCAACCAAAATCGCCCTGCCTCTCTCTGGAAACTCTCTGCCTCGAAAAACGTGAAAAGTGATGCGGCTACAGTGTTTTCTCGCACAAAATAGGGTTCCCTCGCCCTTAACCGACCAAACCGCAAACACTTGAATCAAACCGGTCGATTTTACCATAACCGGTGTCGATCGACACCCTTCCTTGGTGTCGGTCGACACCCATCGACCAAAACCAACCCAATTGCAAATCGATCGACTTAAACCGGAAATCAAACCCGATAACCGGTGTCGATCGACACCCTTCGGGTGTCGATCGATACTAGTCGTTCAGATGAATTTGACACACTTTCTTCGCGATGCTTGAACCTTAGACCGACTGCACAACAATCAAACAAGAACATGCACAGCCAATCCTCAATTCACACCTCTAAGAGCATGTGCCAACTACTCCCGAACCCCTAGCATCGTCCAACACCACTTCCAACACAACTTTCTGGTTCACGGATGTTACAATTCTCCCCCACTAAACTGGATTCGTCCTCGAATCCCAACACAAACGTCTCTCCAAGACCTCAAAACTCAAATTTTAGTCCTATGTTATACGCATGTTTCCAAGATATTATTACTCTCAATGCCATAACCGCAGTCATGACATCCGTACTGCAACTCACGGTCCAGTACCAAAATGTGACCAATGTCACAAAACCAAACGTGACCCGAAGTCACAACCAAAATGTGATCCCTGTCACAACCAAAACGTGACCCACCGTCACTAAAACAACCCATATCGAGGTAGCGACCCCCAATATAAGTCCGTTGGGCACCTAACGTCCCAACACAAATAGAACCACCGTCTACAAGGCCCACCGCCTCTAGACAAAACGAGTAATAAAATCTGAAACGCGTACCAACATGTGACTAAAAACTCTCAATGACCCCACCGGCCAAAGAAACTTGTAACATCCAAACCATAACCAAAAATATGAGGCAAAACTCCATCTCATATAACTCCAAAAATGTATATCGTACAACAAAACGAAAATACATAAGTCCAAAACCAACAACAACAAAACCAAAAACAAGACTAGAACCACAAAGATGAATCACTCCACAGCCTGCTTGTCGAACCACTTTCCGAACTTCAGCTTCATCTTTGCCTCTGGCTCCCAAGTCTGCTCCTCTGTGCCACTACAGTCCCACAAGACTCTCAACAATGGCACCCTCTTGTTCCGCAGAACCTTGACTCTCCTCTCAAGAATCCTCACAGGAACTGCCGGAACTGTCATATCTGGCTGAAGATCCTCTGGAATCTCAACCACAACCTCCTCTGAAGGACGCAAACACCTCCTCAACATCGAAACATGAAACACCTTATGAAAGGCGCTCATAATCGGTGGCAACTCCAACCGATAAGCCACTGGCCCAACTCGCTCCACCACTGGAAACGGACCCATGAAACGCGGACTGAGCTTGTTCTCTGCTATGGACCTGTTAGGGCCCCTCAACATAGCCATCTTGAGATAAACTCTATCTCCCACCTGAAACTCAAGCTCACGTCGCCGCCTATCTGCATAACTCCTCTGTCTATCCTGAGCCTCCTTCATGTTCAGCCTCAAGACACGAATCTTCTCCGTCGTCTCCTGAACAAAACTAGCTCCAAACATGCTGCGCTCCCCCACTTGGGTCCAGCATAAGGGTGTCCTGCATGGCCTCCCATACAAAGCCTCATAAGGAGCCATACCAATACTAGACTGAAAACTGTTGTTATAGGCAAACTCTGCCAAACACAGATGATCAGCCCAATGACCACCCCAATCCAGTACACACATCCTAAGCAGATCCTCCAAAGTCTGAATAGTCCTCTCTGACTGCCCATCTGTCTGCGGATGATACGCTGTACTCATATGCACCTTAGTGCCCATCTCAGTCTGAAATGCCCTCCAAAACTCTGAAGCAAACCTCGGATCTCTATCCGACACGATACTGGCTGGCACTCCATGCAGCCTCACAATCTCTCGCACAAACTTCCTAGCCAAGACAGCCGCTCCATCTGTCTTCTTGATGGCCAAGAAATGTGCTGACTTGGTCAAGCGATCTACAATGACCCAAATAGCATCGAAAGTCCGTGAGATAGGTAATCCCACAACAAAATCCATAGTGATCATATCCCACTTCCACTCTGGAATGGGCAAACTCTGCAAAAGACCACTAGGCACCTGATGCTCTGCCTTGACCAAAGAACAAGTGTTGCACCTCGCAACCCAATCTGCCACATCCCTCTTCATCCCAACCCAATGATAATACCGTTTGAGGTCACGGTACATCTTGGTCGCACCTGGATGAATCGAAAACTTGCTCGAATGAGCCTCTCTCAAGACCTCCTGCCTCAACTCCTCATCCTTAGGCACACAAACTCGCCCACGAACCAAGATAGTCCCATTCGATGAGACCTGATACTCAGAACCAGCTGCCCGCGATGCATCCAACAAGACCGGATCATCCTGCTGAGCCACTCTGATCCTGCTGAGTAAATCTGCCTGGTCAGCCGCCTCCAAGCCCAACGGCTCCTTAGAAATAGCACATAGACGCAATGTACTCAACTCGCCAACCAAAGCCTCAACACCACGCTCTCTATCTGAATCAACCCTCCGTCGACTCAAAGCATCTGCCACCGAATTGGCCTTGCCTGGATGATAAACAATATCCAAGTCATAGTCTGCCAGAAACTCCACCCAACGCGTCTGTCTCGCATTCAGCAAAGGCTGAGTGAAAATATGCTGTAGACTCTTGTGATCTGTAAAGATCTGCACTCTACCACCATAAAGATAAGACCTCCAAATCTGGAGTGCAAAAACCACTGCTCCCAACTCAAGATCATGTGTGGGACGGTTGCGCTCACTGCCCTGCAACTGCCTCGAAGCATAGGCAATCACTCTGCCCTCCTGCATCAAAACACAACCAAGTCCAACACCTGAAGCATCTGTGTACACAACATATGGCTTCCCCGGGTCAGGTAATGCCAAAACAGGTGTACTAGTCAACATCTCCTTGAGCTTCCCAAAGCTCTCCTCGCACTCCGGCGACCACACAAACGGCACATCCTTGCCAGTCAATCTCGTCATCGGCTGAGACATACTCGCAAACCCCTTGACGAACCTCCTGTAGTAGCCTGCTAAACCCAGAAAACTCCTGATCTCAGTAGCACTACTCGGTCTAGGCCAATCCCTGATAGCCTCTATCTTAGCCGGATCCACAGAAACTCCCTCTGCAGAAACAATGTGGCCAAGAAAACCCATCTCTCGCTGCCAAAAGCTACACTTGCTCAACTTAGCATACAGCTTCTGCTCTCGAAGCTTCTCCAACACAAGCCTCAAATGAGTCGCATGCTCCTCTGGACTCCTCGAATACACCAAAATATCATCGATAAAAATGATAACGAACACGTCCAAAAACTCCCTGAACACGTCGTTCATCAATCTCATGAATGCTGCCGGCGCATTAGTCAAGCCAAAAGGCATGACCACAAACTCGAAATGTCCATACCTCGTCCGAAAAGCTGTCTTCCGAACATCCGCCTCATCTATCGGAATCTGATGATAACCCGATGCCAAGTCAATCTTGGAGAACCAGGTAGCACCTCTCAACTGATCCAACAACTCATCAATCCTCGGAAGTGGGTACCTGTTCTTCACTGTGACTCGGTTAAGTCCCCGGTAATCAATGCACAACCGAAAACTGCCATCCTTCTTCTTCACAAACAACACTGGCGCTCCCCACGGCGAAACACTAGGTCTGATGAACCCTTTACTCAAAAGGTCCTCTAGCTGCTTCTTCAGCTCTGCCATCTCTGCTGGAGCCATCCTGTAAGGTGTCTTCGATATCGGAGCTGTCCCGGGCTCTAAATCAATCGTGAAAGGATCTGACCGAGATGGTGGCAATCCCTTCAGCGACCGAAATACGTCCTCGAAATCCTGGACAACCTGAATATCCTGCAGAACCACCTCACCACTGGACTCTGTCATAGTGATCGTCGCCAAATAGGCTTCGCAGCCCCGCTCTAACAACTGCTCTGCCTGAATAGCTGAAATCACTATACTCCCCGAAGTCGGTCTCACTCCCTGATAAACCAACTTCCCTGCATCCTGCTCAAACACAACTCTACCTCTGTAGCAATCCAGATGAACTCGGTATAGAGATAACCAGTCCATCCCCAAAATCACGTCATACAGTTCCACCGGACTGATGACTAAATCTGCTGGCATAGACTGCCCCGCAATCTGCACATCAACTGCTCTAGCTCTGCCCGAAGTAGCCAAATAACCACCACCAGCCACCTTGACAAAGCCTGAAGCCTCGCCATCGCTACTCCGAATACCACTACCCTCAGCTCTCTCCGGAGTAATGAAGCAATTAGATGCTCCCGAGTCAAACAGAACGTGAGACTCAAAACCTCCAACTAACAAGGTCCCTACACAATTCCACAAGTGTTGAGAACCTCTAACTCTATCACAGTAAAATAACAGAAACAGACAACACCAACAATTCTACCTTAAAGAATTTAAAAGTCTGAGTCAAGATTTTACCTGTGATCTGGCCTGACTGACTGGTCTGGCCTACCTCTGCCGAAGTATACACTCTCGGCGCTCCACCCGACTGCAACGCCGCAACCTGCGCTGCTGACTGAATAGCCAACGGCTGAATCGCCGCTGCCACTGCCCTCTGCTGCAACTTGGGACACATAGTCTTGATATGCCCCGGCTCCCTGCAGTAGTAGCACACTGTCAACTCTCTGGATCCCGCCCTCTTGGGGCAAGTCGCAACTCTGTGATCCAGACCCCCACAACCAAAACACCCACCCGTACTCGGGCTACTAGCAGATATCTCGTCTGCTCTCCTCTTCTGACCCTGCGCAGGCCTACTGCCCCTGCCGTAACCAGAACTGTAACCTCTGCGCTGCTGATGCTGCTGCTGGCCCCGAGGATGGGTAGCAGGAGCAACTGCAACTGGTACAACCGCCGTACTCACCGGCTCACGCAAGTCCTCCTCAATGGACGCTGCCAACTCCACTAAACCAGCTCTGGTGTGGTACATACCACCTCTGCACTGAGTCCTGATGTTCCTCCGAAGCCCCTGGAGGAACCGCGACGTCAATGCCCGCTCACTGACCAGCTCGCCACCCGAATGAACCAGCAACCTGCAGAACTCTGCATCATAATCCCGGACAGACCTCTCACCCTGTGTCAAGTCCAAAAACCTCAACTGCAGCCTGTCACGAGCCTCCTGAGGGAAAAACTTGTGGTTGAACTCCTCGACGAAGTCAACCCAAGTCCAAACCTCTCTCCTGGTCCTAACAGACCTCCACCACAAATGTGCATCACCTCCAAGGTAGTGCACTGCCAACTCGACCTGAAACTGCTCCGGACAACGAATAGAATCGAAGTTCCGCTCCAACCTCTGACGCCACTCGTCAGCCTGCTCTGGAGTAACCCCGCCCTCAAACGTAGGCGTACCAATCCTCTGCATCTCCCTCATCATCTCACGATAAGGAGAAACTCCAACTGCAACACCCTGCTGCACCACAGCCTCCTGCTGCTCAACAAAACCGGCACCAACATGTGCCCCGGCACCAACCTGTGCCCCGGCCGCTGGAGGTGCAACCGGAGCCTGCTGTGGAACTGCCTCTGGAAGACGTGCCAACAACTGCGTCAGTAGCCCCACAATCAAATCACCCTGAGTAAGAGCCGCGCCCCCACCGGGAACTGCTCCTGCCCCCGCGCCACCCCCGACGCCCAAACTAGCCCCACCGGCTAACGAAACAGACTGTGTCACCGACGCTGCCGCCACACTAGGCGCCGCACTCTCCACTGAGGCCTCAGCCTCTGGCACTCCACGACCAGCACCCCGACCTCCACGACCCGCTGCTCGCCCACCGCGACCAGCTCCTCTGCCCCCACGGGCTGCACCGCGTCCACGACCACGGCCACGACCACGACCTGCGTCCATCTCTCTGCACTACCACCAAGTACAGATAAAGAGCAAAGGTCAAAACACAGACACAAAACCAAAACACACCAAATATCCAACTCACTTACCCGCGGAAAACTGGAAGACCGAGAGGATGAGACTAGACCACTAACTGACTAACTCACATAATCAATTAACCACACAATCCAATTCATCCAATTCTAACAGTCCTAAAACCGACTACGCTCTGATACCAAAATGAAACAACCAAGCTTTTTTTTTTTTTTTTTAATTAAATAATTAGCCCAGATTAATATTCCCATAAATATTAATCCTCAACAGCTAATTCACAACACAATGCGGAAGAAAACCAATATTATTAAATCATAATAAATTATTCAACAATAACCAATAAAGAATAAAACCAATAAAACCAATAACCAATAAGCAACCTAAGCCGGTTTGCTACATTATTTAAAATAAAGTCTAACACCCTAAACTCATGAATTTCTGGTCAACCACAACAACAATGCCAATATCAAATTCCTAATCTCATCATCCTCTTCTCTCGGTCTCTTTCCGCGGAAGAACATTGCTGTTACCTGCATCACATTGGAATAGAGATGCGTAAGTATTATCATAAATACTTAGTGAGTGGATCATCCTGCCTACAGGCCAATTACGTCAAACGCTAGACAAAATATCACAACAATCAATAACAACAACAATGCTCAACAATACTCAATAATATAAACATTCCCTGTCAGGAAACACCCACGTTTCCTGACACCCAGGTTGGTGTCGACCGACACCTCTATGGTGTCGATCGACGCCAGCCTCCAGAGTGTCGATCGACACTCATCGAGTGTCGCTCGACACCGGCTCGACGCCCAGAAACCAGAAGCTACGAAAATCACATTCCAAAATCGCAATAACACAAAATCTAGGGGTTTTCAACGCCCCAATACTATCAAAACACGAAATCCAGCATAAACAACTCAAGAACACAACCAAAACTCGAAATCAAACAATCTCTATTGATCAACGGGCCTACAGTCACGCACTCACCTTAGATTGGATTGGAAACAAGGAAAAGAGATGAAACAGCGAAGAACAGCAACAGATCAAGCCCAGAAACAACAAAAATCAACCAAAATCGCCCTGCCTCTCTCTGGAAACTCTCTGCCTCGAAAAACGTGAAAAGTGATGCGGCTACAGTGTTTTCTCGCACAAAATAGGGTTCCCTCGCCCTTAACCGACCAAACCGCAAACACTTGAATCAAACCGGTCGATTTTACCATAACCGGTGTCGATCGACACCCTTCCTTGGTGTCGGTCGACACCCATCGACCAAAACCAACCCAATTGCAAATCGATCGACTTAAACCGGAAATCAAACCCGATAACCGGTGTCGATCGACACCCTTCGGGTGTCGATCGATACTAGTCGTTCAGATGAATTTGACACACTTTCTTCGCGATGCTTGAACCTTAGACCGACTGCACAACAATCAAACAAGAACATGCACAGCCAATCCTCAATTCACACCTCTAAGAGCATGTGCCAACTACTCCCGAACCCCTAGCATCGTCCAACACCACTTCCAACACAACTTTCTGGTTCACGGATGTTACAAATCGCCTCTCGAGAGCGCCGACTTCAACTTCTAACAAACCCTAAAAATTTATAGTTCAAGGTTAAAATCGCATTATATACAACGGTTCAGATGTACGGTTGGTTATTTCGGTTTCAACCAACAAATACCGGTTATTTCAATTAATCTCGGTTCAAGTGTTCAATTTACGGTTCATTACAAGCAATTCAGCCGGTTATTTCCGGCTATTTTACAAATGAGGTCTACCGCTACGGTCTACCACGAAATTACCGAAACGTTTCAAATCCAGCCGTCTGTTTGAAATTTTGGGATTCCCGCTAGGTTAATGATTTGGTAGATCTACATGGTAGACCTCCGTGGTAGACTTACCCGGTAGACCTCACACATTTATAGGTTTTAACCTAAATGTCTTTGCTTATCTATAAATGATTCATTTGTATGCATTCATATATTTGGTAGATGATAATGTCTATGTTTTAATTATTCATACAGGTTTCGTTGTCAAATTATTTTTTATTTAATTTTAAATTTAAATTTAAGAATTAATGATTTGGTAGACCTACATGGTAGACCTCCGTGGTAGACTTACTTGGTAGACCTCACACATTTATAGGTTTTAACCTAAATGTCTTTGCTTATCTATAAATGATTCATTTGTATGCATTCATATTTTTGGTAGATGATAATGTCTATGTTTTAATTATTCATACAGGTTTCATTGTCTAATTATTTTTTATTTAATTTTAAATTTAATTTTAAGAATTACTTACCTTGTAGACCTCACACATTTATAGGTTTTAATCTAAATGTCTTTGCTTATCTATAAATGATTCATTTGTATGCATTCATATTTTTGGTAGATGATAATGTCTATGTTTTAATTATTCATACAGGTTTCGTTGTCAAATTATTTTTTATTTAATTTTAAATTTAAATTTAAGAATTAATGATTTGGAAGATCTACATGGTAGACCTCCGTAGTAGACCACTATTGCGGTCTACTAAGTGATTCTACGAGTTAGGTCTACTTTACCCTAAACCCTAAATCGAATAATTTTGATAAAATTTTGCAACAATGTGCTTGCCATATTGTCATTTTACAGTTTAGATAACAAATAAACGAACATTGAATCGTATAACAAACCAAAAGCAACAATTGGTCTAGAAATTTTCTAAACCCTACAACTTACACCATTCAACCCTAAACAATCTATTCAAACTCTTATCCTTATGAACTATATATTCATGATATTTATAGATTCATGCATTTTTCTGATATCATATTTTTAAAAGATGTTAAATGTCTATTATTTCGTTATTTGTGAAAAAAATAATTCAAATTTGGTTTTTTAATTTTCTTAATTTTAATTTAAGATTTAATGATTTGGTAGACCTACATGGTAGACCTCCGTGGTAGACTTACTCGGTAGACCTCACACATTTATAGGTTTTAACGTAAATGTCTTTGCTTATCTATAAATGATTCATTTGTATGCAATAATATTTTTGTAGATGATAATGTCTATCTTTTAATTATTCATACAGGTTTTGTTGTCAAATTATTTTTTATTTAATTTTTAATTTAAATTTAAGGTTTAATGATTTGGTAGACCTCCTTGGTAGATCTCCGTGGTAGATCTCCATGTTTGTCTACCAGGTAGACCTCACCGGTAGACCACAGCGTCTGGATGTTAAAATCGTAATCGTGGCATACATTTTTTTGTTTGTTCACAAGAGAGTGTGAGGTACTGTTACTGTACAAAATGTTCGTTTTGCAGTTGTTTCAAATTATGGTCTAGTTGAATAGAAAAAATCTAAATTTGGCAATTCCCCCACGTGTTTTAGATTGTGAGAATATCTCACTTCAACTACTAGGGACAAATATTATTTTTTTCTGCTTTAAGTAATAAAAAAAGGAAAGTGTCAAAGAACAATTTTTTCAAAAAAGGGAAATTAGGCAAGGAACAACACCAACAACAAAAAAGGAAATTAAACACGATACAGAAAACAAAAAGCTATCTGATGATAGAAGAAAAAAAGGAAAATACAGAGTGAAGCACCGACTCAATCTGTATTATAAAATAGAGTTTCACACTCCATTACAAAGCATCACCTGATTCGATCGATTTCTTGTCTCTTCTCAACCAAAACAGAAAAAGAAATATATCGTTCGAAGCAAAACCCTAGAGTACTACGGCGAAGATGATTAGAGACAGAGAACTACTGAATTTTGACGAATCTTCATTGAAGTTTGTCTCTGTTCTTGGCAGAGGAGGTTACGGTTCTGTCACTCTCATGAAAGATTCCAACTTCCGACTGTTCGCAGAGAAATCTTCTTCGCTTACTAACTTGAGGAATCTCGAGAAAGAACATAAATTCATGCAACGTTTCCGTAATCATCCACGCATCGTTCAAACCACAAGCCCTAATCTTCACATAGGGATCAAACCCGAAAGATGTTACATCTACATGGAGTTTGCTTCCAAAGGAACTCTCCACAACATGATCTCCGAGTTTCGTGGAAGACCAATGCCTGAGAACACGATCGGACATGTATGTTAGTACCGGAATTAGCACAATTCTTTGAGCCCGTCATAATTAATAACAATGCAAAAGCCCGGCCATCTTCACCTTAACCTCCTCAGAAAAATGGCAAGTCTTGAGGAGAAAGGTAAATCTTGGGAAAAATGTCAATATAGAGATGCACCTCCTTGAAGAATGGAAAGAGATAATTACAAAGGGAATATTTCCTTTATAGAGAAAGAAGGAAGATATTCACGCAAGCCGACCTCCTCTCCTTATAAATAGAAGACCCCTCATTACTTGAAGAGGATCCGGAGATTGATACACAACAGCTGAGAGCAGAGAGGCAAAAACCCTAGTATAAATTCGTCCTTAGTTCTTTGTCTATTCTTTTTCTTCGATTCCGTCTCGGCAAGCTTGTCGCCGAGACGCTTTTCCTTTGTAATCTCTTTTCATCTTCCAAGTTTAATAAGACTATTTTCCCAGTTTCCAATAACTCATCTGAAATATCTCGTCGCATAAACGTGTGCTATTTCCAGAATCAACAATTGGCGCCGTCTGTGGGGACTGGGAATAGCCTTCTTGCAATCTTAAGCTTGAAGATGACTAGCAAAAGCAAAGACGAACAGAACGAGCTAACGCTCGACGAGTTCGGAAATCATGTCGTCGACGCTTGCGATAAGACTCTGCAACTGCAAGCAGATATGTCTGTCGACGACATCGAACAGTTCCAGCAGGAACTTGACGAATTTGGCAATCTCGTCGCCTGCACGCGCGACGAGACGCCTCCGCTATCTGCTGATTGTTCTGTCGCAACACGAGTGCTAATCTCGCAAGCAGATCTGTCTGTCGACGACGAGCAGCGGGAGTTCAACGAATCTGGCGATCTCGTCGCTAGAACACGCGACGAGACGCCGCTGCCGACCGCTGATTGTCGTGCCACACCACCATCACGCGACGAGATCCTACCACCAGCACGCGACGAGACCCTGCCGCCAGCACCTGATGAGACGCCACAGCCGGCTGCTGATCATCATGGCACATCACCAGTAGTAATCTCGCAAGCACATCTGTCCGTCGACGTCGAACAACACCAGCAGGAGTTCGACGAATCTGACGATCTCGTCACGAGCACGCGAGACGAGACGCCGTTGACTGCCGATTGTCATCCCGCACTACCAACTCACGACGAGATGCCACCAGATTCTGACCATCGTGACACTTCATCGGCAGGTGACGAGACTCCGCGATCAGCTCGCGTCGAGGCTCCGCAGCCGACCGCTGATCGTCGTACCGAACCATCAGCTCACGAAGAGGCTTCGCCACCGGCTCGCGTCGAGATTCCGCGACCAGCTTGCGACGAGACTCAGCGAACGGCTCTCGCGGAGACTATGTCACCAGCTCATGACAATACTATGTCGTTCTGCAACGAGACTCTACCGCTAGCATGCGACGAGACTCCGCGAACGGCTCTCGCCGAGACTATGTCACCAGCTCATGACAATACTATGTCGTTCCGCAACGAGACTCTACCGCTAGCATGCGACGAGACTCCGCGAACGGCTCTCGCCGAGACTATGTCACCAGCTCATGACAATACTATGTCGTTCCGCAACGAGACTCTACCGCTAGCATGCGACGAGACTCCACGGCCATCCGCTGATCGTTTTGCTGCACGACCAATGATGATCTCGCAAGCAGATCTCTCGGCGACAATCCGCACCGCCATGCAACCGCTCTCAAACAATCTTGACGCAATGCAAACTCAGCAAAAGAAAACGCAAGAGCAGCTTGACGAGCTAACTCCAGGAGGTCGTCATCCTTTCGACGAGTTGCCAGCAATCAAAACCACGGGATTAAAAGTCGCAACGGCAGGTGTTAACACCAAACAAGGCAACTCGGCGAATTGGACCGCACGACCTACCAGGAGAGCCGATCTCGAAATTGGAAGAATCCATCGGTGTTTCGACGAGACCAACTCGAATACGCATCTCGTCCCAAGTTCGGCATTAGAACTGACGGAAATTCTTGCCGAGACCCGAAAGAGTCCAATCACGACCAGGAGTATGCGAGACCTGTTCACCTTGACGCAATCAATGGGTGAACCCCTACGGAGTTTCATCCACAGATTCAAAAGCACATTATCTGACCTCGGTGAAACTCCGGACAGCATGTCCCTCGAATTACTTCGACACGGCCTTTGGTATAAGTCGAAATTCAAAGAAGCATTAATCCTCCAAACCTGCTCGACGTTGGATGACGCACTTCATCTAGCTCAGCAATACATCCTCCTTGAGGAGGATGACAACAGCAATGCCAAGCATCTCGGCAAGGTCAAGTCGGCAATCGCTATGCCAGAAGAAGAAGATCCGGAGTCTTTACAACAAACGAAAGCTGATAAGAGATCACTCTCCTGCAGCGTGGAGAAGTCTGTTGCTAAAAGACCTTGGAACCATTGTCGGCGACTTAACCAATCGCATTCGCAACAGCAACTTTCATCCCGTCAAGATATTGTAGATGTTGTTAGCGGCGACGTCGAGAGACATGCAAAAGGAAATTCCCTCAACTCTCCGTCGTGGCCAGCTTCCAACCAGGCAAAGGGCTCTGAAAGAATCGCGGCTCAGTTGATCAACATCGAATATCATGGCGAGATTGATTCGAAGGCAACATACTTCAATGCCGCGACGAACGGTAGTGATGCTGCGAGTCAAACTCTACAAAACACTGTAAGAGAAATCGACCCTGGAGTAACGAAGTTACGCCGAGAGCTTAGTCTGATCAGTTCCAGAGCGAATCGCATCGCCAGCTCGGCACGCGGGATAGCTGAAATCCTTGCCGAGACGAGAAAGAGTCCTCTGACTGCTCGTCTCGCCGCGATTCCTCTGAAAGACCAGATCACTCTGCGCTGAGAGCTCTTTAATGGCTGTGACGACCCCAAAAGCTGGCTCACAACCTTCGAAATTGCTATGAAGAGACAAAAATATGCATCACCCGAAGAGCGAGATGCAAATTTTTGTCAAATTTTTGCCGAGCATCTGGATAAAGAAGCATCAATCTGGTTCTCAAACCTCCCAGCCGAATCTATCGACAGCTTCGACGACCTCGCTACGATCTTCTTGAAGCAATACTCCACGTTCATGTCGAAAAGTTGCACAAATCTTTTCGCATTGACTCAAGAGAGGCATGAACCTTTGCGTAAGTTCATAGATAGATTTCGGGTTGCGGCAACAGAGCATCACAACCTTGCTGATGAGATGGCCATCAAGGCACTAGAATGCGTTCTTTGGTTCGAATCGGAATTCAAATCAAGTCTGATGCTTGACGAGCCAAAAAGCCTCGCAGACGCACTCTACAGATCTTCGAGATACATCTATCTCGAAGAGGCTTATGCATGCAACTCGGCGAAATATTACTCCTAGCTCGGCAGTAATATTACTCCTAGCACGAGTCCAACAATCGAGCAGTGATTGTAATGAACTACGAATGGCTTGATCCTAGCTTGGGTACGTAGGCAGCCTTGCAAAAGGTCCAGCTATAACTCTAATAAAATTTTATAATTCATCCGACAAGATCGGAATTATAAATTTTATTAAAAACCTATTCTAAATAGCACTTAGAATAGCATCACTTTTTAGCAGAAGCATCAGAGTTCATCTCGGCATGAGACGAAGATGCCAGATCGGGGATAGGAGAATAAACTCGGAAAAAGACAATCAAGGTTCAAAGATGAGATCTCTGAACAATGATCTCGACGCCGGAACAGGCGGACTGCAAAGTCAACCTGAACTTGGCGCAGATGGAAACCCCATCATTCGTCCCGTCGGAAGCAACGCGAACAACGGTCACGTCAATCCTCCGCCGCAACCGGTCCCAGACGCAAAGCTCCAATCACCAACGCTGCGTTTACAGCGACCATGCAAGAAGCATCGCGGCAACAGGCTCTAACTCCGCGATGAACGGCGATACCAGCTCGGCACCCGAGATTGCGAAAGTCTTTGCCGAGACGAAAAAATCATCTCCAGCTCGTCGACAGCAGAAACATCACCTCTAGCCCGTCGTCGCCTTCAAACTCATAAACACCTTAAGTTCGAGATAACTTCTCCTTGACGAGACGCTGTCAAGTCCGAGATAATTTCTCCTTGGCCAGCTGCTGTCAAGTTTGAGATAACTTCTCCTTGACGAGTCGCTGTCAAGTTCGAGATAATTTCTCCTTGGCCGCTTTCTCAAACTTGGCCTTCTTCAGGGCAGAAGCAGCCCTGAAAGCACGACGAAGTATTTAAATCGTCAGCAATAAGCTATAAACTGCACAGTTAAATCAAAGTCAAAAAAGAGTTACTTCTTCCTATACGCGATGGAAGATTTCGTAGTCTTCGGAGGATCACTCGACTCGGCAGTTGAGTCGGTTCTCCTCCTTTCGGGGGGGAGTAGGGTACTTGGATGGCCTCGGCAGCAGACGCAGCTGGCCTCCTCTTAAGCACCATCTTCCTTGGACGATTTGGTTTAACTACAAAGCATTTTTGCAAAAAATCAATGGCAAGCATAGTCATGACAAGATGGAGACGTTCTGTAACTTTTCTGAAGAGCATTACTCAGAATCGTAAACAGCATACGCCGAAGAAAATCGCCTTCACGTCCAACTCAGCCTAAAGCGCTAAAGCATATGAAGAAAAAATCAGGTCGGATCAGCAGATCATTTAATCGACAGACTCATCTCGTCAGTGGCATGTCTTTACTTTGCTGATTCGTTCGACCGAATAAACCGGAATACAACGAATCACTTCGTCAATGAATGCGTGAGCAACACGTCTCTTCATCGATGAATCTCTTCGTCGACGAGTGATCAACGAATCCCTCATTGACGAGTCGAAAGCAAATGACGAGACGAGAAGCATTCTCGGCATTGTCAAGATAAAACCTCGCATGGTTTTGAGCTATACAAGGAAGTTTGGCGATACTAGGGCCTTACATGTTCTGTATTCAACTCAAGAATCAATCGGCGAGACCAACTCGAACGCACATCTCGTCACAAGTTCGGCACTAGAACTGGCGAATGTTCTCGTCAAGACCCAAAAAGGAATAAGTCGGAACAGCTAGCTTTCGCAACCACCTCGGCCTAAAGTGCCCGCACATAAGCAATTCTAAAAGAAATTGATTTGTTACATCTCTCCAGCTTGAGAAAACACCGCAAAGCATGTAATTTCGTCCGATTGATCAAGCATGATCAATTCGTCGATAGAAATTTGACGAGTCACTTCATGGATGAGATCACCTCGTTAACGAATTTTCGACAGGTTGATATATCCATATTTTACATGTTTTTACCTTGGTTTTCTTTATGTTTTCTTATCTAATAATAATGATTTTGTATCCAAGAGGTAGTTTTCTTGTATATTGTGGTTTTGGGAAGCAAATAGGTCAAAATGGCACAAAAAAAGGCAAAAGAGCTTCAAACAATGATCCATGCAAGTTCCCAAGTCAAGAGCTTCAACAAAACTCAAGTTAGCCGGTTTCCGCATTCGGACAGAATCGAAGCGTCTGAAAGGTGACCGCGGCAAAGGGTCTTTCCTACGTCCAAATCATGAGATCTTTATATTGAAAGATAGATAAATGAGTCATGCGTCGCGACGAATGGAATTGGGCTATTTGGAGCAGAAATGCGGCCTAGGATCTTTTTCTCCCAAGACATGTCCGTCTGGCGAGTAAGTGAAGCCCATGGAGCTTGGATGAGCGAAATGGACTGGGATCACTTTGGGCCAAGCCTAAACCTCATCATGACTCAAGCCCACATCTCTACACGTGAAAAGAAGCTGGCTGCCGCGCCTCACTCAAGACTTGGAGAGCAAGTTCACGGGGGGAGAAGAAATTGAAAGTTTCCTCTTCTCCTTTGCGCATTAACTCAGCCGACCTAGCCTCCCCTCAACTATATATACTTGCTTTTAGCCTCTTGTATGAGAATCACGAATCAATAGACACAAGTCTCTTCTTCTTTCAGTCAATAAACCGGAGCCACTTAGGTGGTCTCCGTGTTCTTTCTTTTCTTTTGTATTTTGTACATACTCGCATGTTTTAGCTTCTAGTCTAGGGTTTTAGAGGTTTCTCTCTAGGGGAGAGCGGCGGCTTGATCTCTATCATTCCGCCTCCTTTCCTTAGAACTATGAGATCCTCTCTACTCCCTTAGACTCGTTATTGAATCATGGATCTTTCAAAGAAGACATGACATGATAAGCCATCAAGAATCGGTTGTTAAAGAAAGGGAAACCTTATGGTTCACCATCTTTATTCATACCTAAAGCTTGTTGCTAGAGTAGCTAACTAGCGACTTGATCCAAGGTTGATATACTCTCCCAAAGCTTGTTATATCTCCGGTCCTAATATTTGATGGGCAATTCGTCTTAGGCTATGAAAGTAGACCTAAGGAGTTTTGTGAACAATCACTACTCGATTTTATTGCATGTTTCACTCTTCAATGACCATGTGAAAGCTGAGTCCATTGGTTTAAGAAACATAGGTGGTCGGAGCCACGAAAGTGGGATGACCACATCTTAGTGTTTTGAGTTCATAGAAACCGGATTTAACAAACTTTTCAATTGATTTGGCTTATGTCTTTTGCGGATTGTCCTTTGTTCAATAATGGTGTTTGTATAGTTGCATTTGTTATTTAGTTTTCCCTTATAAAACAAAAACACAAAACCCCTTGCATATTATTGATTTAGCTTAACCAAATCTTTACAAATGTGTAGTGTGTAATTCGCATTCTCTTGTGGATCGACCCCTAAGTACTACAACAACATGTTGTGCACTTGCAACCATGTTTAGCTTAGGGTTTTTATTACTTGCATATTTACCACACCCATGTCTGGCACACATCACAGGTTCGATCACTTCGTCGATGAGGTTCGGCATAACAGAGATTCTATGCTTAGCATCGCATCACAGCAGCACTTCATATATTCCGCCATTGATCATCTCGGCATATAAGCTTTGTGCCGGGGTTAGTATCATCGCGATGTTATCTCTGTCCACTTCCGATCGGCTCGGCATAACTAAAGTTTTATGTCCAGCTTAGCATCAGATTACCTGACGGTCTCGGCAGGAATGCTTCTTGCCGATGAATTCTGCATTATCGTCTTTCCCGGCCTAAAGTGTCGAAGCATCTATCACTTCGGCAAAGAATGACTTCATCTCTTCGTCGACGAACGAGAGATCAACGAATCATGTGGTCGTCAAGCAATCAGCAGTGATTGTCAAAAGCATCTCGTCAACGAGTAATCGACAGACTCACTTCATCGTCGAATGATCGACGAGTCATTCGTCTTGCATCGCTGAAGTAAAATCAGAAGCATCTGAAACGAACTACGAATGGCTTGATCCCGGCACGGGTACGTAGGCAGCCTTTTCACTGAGGCGCAGCTGTAACTTAATAAAAATAAAAAGCTGTTTTATTTTATTAATTCGCTTATATGCATGCATCTTTTTCTGAATCCTTGAGAAACATTCCATCTCGGCAGAAAAACTCAAGCAAGAATTTCCTGATTGACTTAGGTCAAAACAGATGTTTTGGTGTGCCTAGTGAGCTCGGCAAAATCAGAGTCATAAAATTCCTTTAGTACTCGGTAAATTAATGACTCTCAAAGCCTCTGGAACTCGGCAGTATAATGAGTCCTTGTCTACGAGCTCGGCAAACAAAGAGAGTCTCGAAGCTACTCTGAAGCGCACGCATAAAAGAGTAGTGTCAACGTTCTGGCCAAACGATTGACCGCACATCGCACCCAGTGGACTGATCATCCCCCATTCTTTAAGAATGAAGCACTACAAGTCGAAAGCACGCATATCTTGCACGACCCTAAGCCATATGGGCAAGACAAAATCGCTATCTTGTTAATCATATTCGACTTAGCGGCGTAGGAGTAATTCGAATTTCTAGACTTCGGTTCCTGTTACCGGCCTAAAAAGCGCCAACGCAAACAGATCCAACCAGCACGGATCGGTGTCTCTTAAAAACGAGAATTCTGACGAGCTGCGTGACATCGCATCTCGTCAGATGCATAGCATTGTCATAGCGAGTAGCATCTCTTCACGACAGAACTTGAGCATGCCAAGTTGTCTCGGCAAGTTGAACCACTTGTCTTATGACGATTAGACACTTGAATCATTCCGCTAGATTGACAACATAGTGCACCTCATTAAAGGATATAGATTAAAAGCAGGATGTTTCAAAAAGCACGAAATCATCAACTATATTCGCGAAATTCATCTCGCATAAAACAAAAAGATGAACGAGGAAGTAAAGCAAATACTTAAGTTTTAAATCCTGAAAAGCATACGGATTAAAACCCTCCCGGGTAATGTTGTTACATCGGCATGAGTCGCCGCGACTAATAAAAAATAAGAGTTCTTAAAAGCAGAAAAAGGAGAGAATAGAGACGGAGTCCTAAACAGCCTCGGCCTCGGAAGCATCCGGACCCGATCTCGTCCCGGCTTCAGCACTAGCCGCTCCCGAACTCTCTCTCGTCGGCGACCCACCAATTATCA
The DNA here is from genome assembly GCA_026724425.1 of Erythrophleum ivorense. NCBI lineage: Eukaryota > Viridiplantae > Streptophyta > Magnoliopsida > Fabales > Fabaceae > Erythrophleum > Erythrophleum ivorense. The sequence goes on along the minus strand of JAIUCV010000066.1, from coordinate 5,471,235 downwards.
GCTCGGCAAGATTCGGCCTGAAAGTATGATACATTATCCCAAATTGGTCTAAATTTATGATGGTCACCCATGAATAGTCAAAGCGCAAAGATCAACGACGAGCATAGTCAAAACGCAAAGGCAAGAGAGTTAGTACATAAACTAACCCAGAGAATGACGAGATGAATTGTAATGCATTCTACACGCGTCGTGGGTCCATCTCGTCAAAAGCATACTCTAGCATGAAAGGGAATATCGGAAAACGCACTCCGAATTCTGAATAATCGCGAAACCATCTTGGAGGAGCATCGGCAGGATGTTGACGAGATGAAGGGATTCAGATCTCAACGGCATCAGGGATGAAGCTTCTTTTCCTGAGCGCCGAGGCCATTGACTGACTATCGCCTGCAACATTCGTACCATTGCGTGACCTGACATCTCGACCTTTTCATGAAGACCCTCCAGTCTGACGTGATTAGGAACCTCCATCTTGTCAAAGATCCACCTCAAAATCCGCAGCCAAGTCTCCACCAAACGGATAACGCCAAGACGCCTCAGCTGCAGCCATCTCGGCATCTTGACGAGATCGTTTCTTAAGGTCAACAACCCGAGCATTAAGGTCGACCATCTCGCAAACCAAAATAATGGGGTAAGCTTTAACCCAACCATTTTTCAAAGACGTTTGGCAACTCGGCAACTGAAGATGTCCGTATACGCACGCCTCGCCAATTTCCTTAGAAGAATGACGAGTTTATTCTGACGAGTATAAAACAAAATTACTTCGTCCGAGTAAGCGAACCATGTATTGATATCTTTGACGAGCTGAAATCAAATCTGAGAACAATCAAGTTGATTACTCAATCTCCTTGACGAGCTTCCGTCAAGTTCGAGAGAAGTAATTAATCCTCCTTGACGAGCTGCCGTCAAGTCTTAGGTAAACGGAGAATTCCTCCCTGACGAGCTGATGTCAGGTTCGAGGGAAACCATCAAAAATAAGATAATTAATGTGCGAGCCGAAACTGCACTACGATACTCTTAGTGTTTTTAGGGAGAGCCGAGAATTTCGTAAGTAAACACAAGGGTCGATCCAAACGATGGTTATTTTATTAGCTGTTAAGCGAGCTACAATATGTGTGGCGTGTGCCTTTTTCTGTGTGAAAAGTCATCCCTCAAATAATGACTATCGGTTCCTATTTATAAGAGAATAGGAACCGACTTTTACAACCGACTTTACGCAAAAATGTACACTTTCCTTTTCTGCTCGCGCCGACTCCGCAATAAATGTAAACTTTCCTTTGTGGCTCGAGCCGACTTCAGTTTAAGGAAAGTCTTTGATGGGCCTTGGCTCGAATCGCTCCGTCGGATGTTGGTTCGGCCCATCGAGAAGTTTCCGGCTGGCCTTCGGTTTGACGCCTGGTTCGGCCCGGTTTGGTGCGGTTCGGCTGGTGTGGTTCAGCTCGATCTTCCCCCATTTGCCCAATCCAAATGACGATGTCTCGGGGTGGAATCCGACCCCAACAGTTACCCCCAGCTCGTTAGTCATAGGTGTAAGAGTGACGAGCTAAAAGTTGAAAGTGAGAAGGCATTGTCATTTGATTCTTCTATGGATGTGGCTCGCCAAATGTTGCTTCGCTCGATATTTGATGAGAGATATTTGGCTCGCTGTTTGCTTCTGATGAAACGATGTCGAGTTGCTTTATCGGTATGTGGGCTTAGAATCCGAAACGTCTCCGGGCCCACTAATCTTCGATAGAAGCCCTAGAGATTAGGCGGGAATGCCGTTTCGTCTTCCCGAGCCAGCGCGTGGATTAGGTCGCGCCGTTTCATCTCTCCGAACCGACGCGCCCACGCGCCAAAACTTCTATAAATATGAGACCTTGGGGTTCGTTTTTCTCATTCTGCCTCTCTCTCCTCGACCGAGCAAAAGGTAGTTCTCTCTTTCTCTCCTCTCTTTTTAAAAAGTTCTTCGTGTTCTTCGTTTGCGCCACCGTGATAAGACATTTCTCCGGCATATCTTCAAACTTTCCGATCCATCTCCTTCCGAGCCGAATGTCTTCAGGCAGTCGTACCCCTTCCATTGGGCCAGATCACTCTGAGGATCGTTCATACAATTCCAACGATTCCGGGACTTCGGGTCGGCGTTGGTTTTCGGATACATCCGACGATTCTAGCGGCTTGCAATCAAAAGTCAAAAGTCAGTCGGTTCGGTCTACGGGGGACGCTGAGATCGATCGACTGGCGAGCGAGCCCCCGGTTGCTCAGCGTGATGGTTCTAACGAGGCACGCGAGTCAACTGACGTTGATGAAGGGGCTATGGGAGAGCCAACTCTTCCTCGTACGGAAGCGGATCCTTCCCATGATCGATCGGATCACGCCATATTATCGCTAGATCCGATATACGATTGGGAGGCGATCAAAATTGAGCAGGCGTTTGATGACGGGGCGATCGGAGACATTCTCAGACCGTTTGCACCTCCTTTCGCTCAGGTATCGAGTCGGCCACAATTTGGAGCCGGTTTGTCACGGAGAGCAAGGAGGCGAGCTAAATCGACGCGAGCCCCGAGGGGGTCTTCGCAGAAGTCAGTTCGGAGTCCTCCTGGAGCAACGCTTTGTACCAAGACATCTTTGGAATCGCTCCGCCGTTACTTCAACATATCTGAAGAAGTTGAGTTTCTCCTACCAGCGAACCACCAGAGAGCCGATGATCACCGCCTGGATGCTTGACGCTATATGAAAGCTATTTTTACCAGACTTTTCTGTGGTTTCCCGTCCCGAGCCTGATTTTTCATTTCCTAGGGAAATACGGGCTCGCACTCGGTCAACTTCTGCCACGAGGCATGCGGCATCTGGTTGGGTTGATCGTCCTGAGCTATGAGATCGGCATTCCGCTCGGGATCCATCACCTTCAGAATCTCTTGGAGTTTCGTCGTAGCGGGAAGTCGCTTCGCTATTACATCTCCAATAAGAAGAATTGGAAGATCATCGACGGCTTCCCCAACAAAGATGATGGCTGGGAGAAATATTTTTTCTTCGTCCCAATAAATGGAGCTTCGGTTGGGAATACGCGGAGGAAGTTTATCAAGGACAATTGGCAGGAAATCGGTGCGAGCCGAAGAGAAATCACTATTTCAAATTCTCGCGAGCCGTCATCTAACGTTGCTCGGTCTTCTTGTTTTGCAGATCGACGATTGGTGCTTCGATTCCCGCCGGATCTCTCCGAATTCCTCGACCGTTCTTGCGAGCTGCAAGTTAATTGGGAACGAGACTTTACTCTCGAACGAGTGGAGAAGGCGCGCGAACAAGCCTACGATTCATTCGACTCCTCAGACAGTTCGGACGAGGAAGTTCCCAATTGGCCCGAGCCCTTGAATACAATGCCTCCAAAGTCTGCACGCGCGCTACTCAAAGAGCAACGACGAGAAAAGGAAGCTCGTCTCGAAGTCAATCCGGTGGCTCGTCGTGAAGCTGTATCCTCGAAAACCGAGGGTAAGAGGGTAATGCAACCCCACTCAGAGAATAAAGGTCCTGGTAATAGGCCGCCTACGGAAGTTGGGAAGGCGGTCAAGCTGGCCTAGGAAGCCTTGGCGAAAAGCAAGGCTTCGAAGCAGAAAAATTCTCCTAGACCTCCTTCTCCGGCTCGCTCGAACGCATCGAGGGACCAGGACGCCTTAGTCCTTAACCGGCTGCGGAAGAAAACTTCTAACCCTACCGGCGAACCGTCGGCAAGCGAGCCATCTGAGGTGATGAGCAAGAAGAGAGCCGCGGTCGAGGGGCTTAAGGAGAACGCGCCCAAGAAAGCCAAAGGGGATGCTCCTTCCGGTTCCTGTGTCGATCCTGCTCGGGTCCGCTCTCTTCAGAGGAGCGAGGCGGCGAACTATCTCGTCAGGAGTACCCCCGGGGTTCGCCTTCCTCCTCCCGACACGCTTTTGGAGAGGGAAGCGTATGAAGAGGCGGCTTCTCGTCTTCATTTGGTAAGTTCCCTTTTCGTTCGCTTATTTTGCGAGGAAGGTTTCCGTATATATACTCAATCGCTTTTCGTTTCTATTTTAGTTTTCGGAGTCTTTCACCAGGGTCGTCGAAGGCTATGAAACCAGGGCTCGCTCGGGTCAAGCCGCTCTCGAAGAGCTTCAAAAGCATACCAACAATCTGAAGAGATTGCATGAAGTCGAATCGAAGGCACGTGCCATAGAGACCAAACAAGCCGAGGAGAAGGTGGCTAAGCTCGAGGCTGAGTTGGCCAAGGAGCGGGCCGAATCAGTCAAGCACCGGGAGGCTGCAGCTAAGATGGCCGGCAAAAACGTTGATGATGCCATCAAAATGAAAGCTCTCCATGGTAAAATCTGCGAGCTCAACGAGAAAGTGCGAGCCATGGACGCCAACTATCTGGCCGAGGTTAGAAAAGTGAAATGCCGAGTGAACAGCCAGTACGCCAAGCTCCTCGAGTCGATCAAGTCTGGGTTGACGAGACTCCAGGAAATGCATGAACGAGCCGTGCGCATCGCTCAGGCCGAAGGCAACGTAGAACTGATCAACGACATGCGAGGCGATGATCCGCCGGACCTCGACATTGAGCTTGCTGATCTCCAGGCGCTTATTGATTCGGATCATGGGGTCGCTGAAGAGGCTAGTGCCCTGTTAGCCAACGTAATCGGTCAGCTCGTTCCCTTTCCGGATCCCGTCGAGCCGCCCGAGGTACACCTTAGAGACGAAACTATTACTCGGCTTGACCGACTTGGTCTCGGTATTGTCGATCAATGGGGTACTAATAGAGAGTCCCTTGTATTTTAGAGTGGAGTCGAACCGGTGGTGATTCCCGAGATAAGGCCGGTTGGTGCGACCCTGGAGTCGATGAGCCAAGTTCCAGTAAATCCTACTCAAGCTAGCGGACTGCCTCCCCGAACCGAAGGTCTGGTTGAGAAAGCCCCATCTGATATCCCGGAGGCATCGAGCCGAGCTCTGGAGGCTCCTGAGAAAGCCGCAGCCGAAGTCCTGGGCGTTCCTGATAAAGTTGACGAGGCGGTTTCGAGGCCGGAGGATGTTGCCGGGAAATCCGTGCCCGACGCTCAAGAATCGTCGAACCAAACCCCCCATTAAACTCTCAAATAATTTGTTTCTGTATGCTGCCTTGATGGCTTTTATTTTGTTTTTGTACTTAGTGCCTGGATAGCTTTATCCACAGACTTTTTAGGATACTTTTAATCGAACCGTTATCTGATCGAACAATTTAGCTTGATGAAACGCTTGCCAGTCGAAACAAATATGTCTGCGAGGTGTCTTAGTATTATACCAATGTTTTCTGTGAAATGTTTAATATATTGGGCTTGGTCAACTTACCCCCGTTTACCGCGAACCCTCGTTTTGCGAGCTGCGATTTGGAATAATGATGATAACAAATTAGACCAACGTTGCTACGGAGCGTTTATGTTGGGTTTTTGTCAACTTATTTCGGTTTTTGCCGCGGACAACTCAATCAGAAAGCCGCGGGTCGAAATAGCGACGAATTAAATTAGACCGACGTTGCTGCGAAACGTTTATGTTGGGTTTCTGATCGATTTATTCCAGTTTTTGCCGTGTCCTCATCTATTAGTGATTAACGGGTCGGAATAAACGATGGTGATCATATTTGTATAGCGCGCGCGTGAGAGTAAGATGTTTGAGATGATCGAATGTTGCGGCCAACAACATTCGGCTCGGGACAGTTTATGAGTTTTTATCGAGATGTTAACGGCGAACTGTTTAAGAGAATTGAGGTGCGAATTTTATTCATCGTTGTGTTTAGCGGCGAGCCGCGTTACAGACGGAAAGTTCACCGTTCGACTTATGTTAACGGCGAACCGTGTTGCAAGGATTTTGAGGGTGCGTTAACGGTAAACCGTGTTAGCGAAGATAGAATGCGTTTAACGGCGAACCGTGTTGCATTTGAATGGGAGTGTATAACCACGTACCCCACTCCCCCCCCCCCCCCTTTTTTTTGAGGGGGGCAACTGAATCCACTCGAAAGTGAACTGCCTACGTACCCCTCGCGGGGATCAAGTCACGCGTAGTTCTAGGTGATGGCGCCTCGCGCCTTATTGGTAGTACTTCTTGAGATGCATAACGTTCCATGGCTTCGGTATTGCTTCGCCAGCCATGTTTTCGAGCCGATAAGCTCCCGGGCGAACTGTTTCGGTGATCTTGTAAGGACCTTCCCAATTCGCACCCAGCTTTCCAGCGTTTCTCTCTGCGGTGTTTTGGAACACTTTTCTGAGAACTAGGTCTCCTGTTCTGAATCTCCTGGTTCGGACATTAGAGTTGTAGTACTTAGTCGCGGATTGCTGATAGTTCTGGATCCTGATAAGTGCTTGGTCGCGCCGTTCGTTGATCAAATCCAGCTCGTCCAGCATCATCATATGGTTGCAGTCTGCTTGTTCTGGTAACAACCATCGGCGTACTCCGAGAAAATGCACTTCGGGGGGAATGACACATTCCATTCCGTAGACAAGTGCGAATGGCGTTTCGCCGGTGGCTCGTCTCGGGGTTGTCCGATGAGACCAAAGGACTCCTTCTAGTTCGTCTGTCCAGCGGCCCTTTTTAGCGTCGAGCCGTTTTTTAAGCCCATCGAGAATCGTCTTGTTAGTCGCCTCGGCTTGACCATTCCCTTGCGGGTAGCGAGGCGTTGACTTGCTAAGGCGGATCTTCCATTTGTCGCAGAAGTTTTGAAATCGAGCCGATATATATTGCGAGCCATTGTCCGTAACAATTTCATAAGGGACACGGTGCCGACAGATAATGTTTTTCCAGATGAATTGTTCAACCTGGGCGTCTTTTATACTTGCGTAGGATTCAGCCTCGACCCATTTAGAAAAGTAGTCGGTTAAAACCAGCAAAAACCTTTTCTGCTTCGATTTATGCAGCGGCCCGACAATATCCATCGACCATCTCATGAATGGGTATGGTGCGGAGATGGAAGACAACAGCTCGGCCGGCTGATGTATCGTTGGAGCATGACGCTGGCATTTCTCGCATTTCCGCGAGTATTTTTCGCAGTCGCTGATCATAGTTGGCCAAAAATAGCCGTGCCGTTTGATTTTGATAGCCAAGGCTCGTCCTCCGGAATGATTTCCACATGATCCACTATGAACTTCTTTCATTATCTCTCTCGCCTTCTTTCCTTCTACGCACGCGAGCAGCGGTCCTGAAAACCTCCATCGGAATACAGCGTCGCGTATCAGAATGTATCGCGCTGCTTGAGCTTTCAGCTTGCAAGCCGCCCACTTATCTGCTGGTACTTCTCCATCGGCTATGTATACACGGATCGGAGCGAGCCACTCTTTGTCGCAACCGTATTCCGTATCTTCCTCAATTTCCATATCCGGGGGCTGATCTCCATCAAGTATACCGTTATCGTTCGGCTCGTCTGTGATGATGGTCATTAGGACTTCGGGTTCGTCGATGTCGATACTGGGATGTTCGATAAATTCTACGTGAATTATCCTTTTCAAGTCTGGATCGGAGGTCGAGGCTAGGGATGCCAAGGCGTCGGCCTGAGTATTGTCTCCACGCGGAATCTTCTCCAAGGCAAATTTTTCGAACTGTCCGGCTAGATTCTTGACTACTTCGAGGTAGGCTTCCATTCTTTTGTCTTTTGTAGCGTATTCTCCAGTGAATTGGCTCGCGACGAGCTGGGAATCACAGTAAGCATGTATGTTTCGAACTCCAATTCCGAGCGCCAACTTTAATCCAGCTATTAATGCTTCGTACTCTGCCTCGTTGTTTGACGCGCCGAAATTGAGACGAAGAGACTGTTCCAAGATTTCGCCCGTCGGGGAGGTGAGTCGAATTCCGACTCCGGCGCCTTGTTTTGATGACGAGCCGTCAACATGAAGTAGCCAATCAGCGGGAAGATTTGATTTCTCGCGGGCGGCGATTGGCAGCTCGATCAAGAAATCAGCCAAAACCTGCGATTTTGCGCTCGTTCGATTTCGATATTCGATATCGTATTCGCTCAGCTCGATTGCCCACTTGGCTAATCTTCCGGATTGGCTCGGGCTGTGCAGGATCGTTCTTAATGGTAGCGCCGTTAGAACTATGATCGTGTGAGACTGGAAATACGGGCGTAATTTGCGGGCCGCCACTACGACTGCTAGTGCCAGTTTCTCGGTCTGGGGGTACCTCGTCTCTGCGTCAGTCAAACTTTGGCTTACATAGAAAACGGGTTTCTGGATTCCTCGGTCTTCGCGAACCAGGACCCCACTGACTGCTGTTACCGATACGGCGATGTACAGATATAATGGCTCTCCTTCTTCTGGTTTCGCCAGTATCGGTGGGTTCGCTAGGTACAACTTCAGCTCGCGGAAAGCATCCTCACACTTCGCTGTCCACTCGAACTTCTTGTTTCCTCGCAAAGTGTCGTAGAAAGGGAGACACTTATCCGTGGATCGTGAAATGAAACGGTTCAGCGCGGCGACACGTCCGGTTAGTTGCTGTATTTCCTTCTTCGTCTCCGGCGACTTCATTCTGATTAGAGCCTGGATCTGCTTCGGGTTAGCTTCGATGCCTCTGTAGGTAACCAGATATCCCAAGAATTCTCCAGATGTTACAGCGAACCGACACTTCGTTGGATTTAGCTTCATATCGTGTGAGTTCAGTTGCTCGAAGCAGTCGCGGAGATGTGCCACATGTTCTTCCTTTTTCAGAGATTTCACCAGCATATCGTCGATATAAACTTCCATCGTCTTCCCAAGCTGCGAGGCAAACATCTTGTTCACGAGCCGTTGGTATGTCGCTCCCGCATTCTTGAGTCCGAACGGCATGACCTTGTAGCAATAGATGCCTCGCTCTGTTTGGAACGCCGTCTTTTCTCTGTCGTCGGGGTGCATCCGGATCTGATTATAGCCTGAGAAGGCATCCATGAAGGTCAGCAGTTCGTTTCCCGCCGTCTCTTCCACGAGCCGGTCGATATGAGGGAGCGGGAAACTATCCTTTGGGCACGCCTTATTCAGATCCGTGAAATCTATGCAAACCCGCCATTTTCCGTTCTTCTTTTTGACCACTACTGGGTTAGCAAGCCACTCTGGGTATTTTGCCTCGGCGATCGAGCCCACTTTCAGGAGGCGTTCCACCTCGTCGTTTACTGCTTTTAACCGCTCATTCCCCAATCTTCTTCGCTTCTGTTTCACCGGTTTGAACGTCGGGTCGACATTTAGCTCGTGGCAGGCGATGTTAATATCTACCCCCGGCATATCCTCGGCTGTCCAAGCGAAGGTGTTGACGTTTTCTTTCAAAAAGGAGATCAATTCCTCTCTTATTGTCTCGTTTAGGTTCGCTCCGATCTCCACACATCTTTCTGGGTTCTGCTCGTCTATGCAGATGGATATTACCGCTTCACAGCTTGGTTCTTCGATGACGGGATCCTCATTTTTGCCTGCTTTCTCTCTTGCTGCCTTGCTTTTGGCGGCTTTCTTTCTGGGCGGCTCGATCTCGCCGGACTATCCCACAAATACAAGTGTTCTGGGGAAAGCAGAACCGAATGGTTATTACGTGGGAAGACGAGGAACGGTTTCGTTCGAACTATCCGGAGTTCTTCAAGGAAGATATTTATGTGGAGGAAGGAGAGCCCTCGCATACTTAGAAGAATTCGGGACGAATTCTAATAAGGGGGGGAGAATGTAATAACCGTGAAGTGGAGTAAGAAGGAATGTGGATATTCCTTCCTTCTGGGAGGAGAGGAGAGATGAAAAAGAGGAGGAACGGTCGAAACAGAAGTGGATTTGACCGAGTACAACTCGAGTTATGCCGAAAAGAGTGATCACGGACGATAGCGGACTGCCGGGTCCGATCGTCGTGTAACCGAGAACGATCGCCGTACTATCGAGCGTGATATGCGGGTCGACTATTAAGCGTGCGTCCAGGACGTGACCAAGGCGAGAAACGGTCATGGGACGGACAACATTTACGGTTGGCCGCGGGAAAACGAGAATGGCCGCGGGACGATCGCGGGAAGCACTCGGTCGAGTTGTCGAACGGGAGTGCGGGATGCGGTCGCGGCACGATTGAAGCGCGGGACAGACGGACCACGGGATGGATCGAGTGAGTATAAGACTCGATCAAGCATGTGCTGAAATACACATGCCGACTTGTGATTGGTTGGAACTTAAATGAGGCACATGTCACATAAAGGAAGTTTCATGTGCATGGGAGAGTGACTCTTCAAGCCTATTTTCTTGAGGTGTCAACGTGAGTTTGTGCATGAGGAGCTAGCTGTGTTAGGTGGCGACCAAGGAGACAGCTCGTGCTTAGACAAGGGCGAGGTGTCGCCGATTTAGGCATGTTTCTCCGCATGTGAAGGAAACATCGCCATATGTCCACGGAGGTGTCGATCGGACATTGGACCTCCGGTAACCACTTGTCTCCCCTAATGGCCTATAAATACCCCTCCCTCACCATGAGAAAACCATTTGATCACTTGTTGTTCTTAGCGAAAAGAGAAAAGTGAAAAAGGAGTGGTTTAGGTGAGCGGTTCGATCGTGTGAGTTAGGGAGAGTAGGTTTGGGCAAGCGGTAAGGGTAAGAGCGTGGTGAAAGCTCTTGTGTTAGCTTCCGATAGCGAGGTTTGGTCGGTAAGCTTTAGAACCCTTAACCCTTTTTATCTAAACCTTACCTAGAACCCGATCTAAACTATGTGTTGGATCTAGTTCGGGTGCAGTGAGGAGATCTCGGTTCTGTGAAGCAGTTCGGCTTGATCTTCGACAAAAGTGAGTTCCGGTAGCTTAAGAGTAAGCTAACGTGTTTTCATGCAGGGCCAAGGGCAAGAAGACACTTGTTTGTTTTCTTGATTGGTTGCATGTTGTGTGTTAGATCATAGCGTGGTGAAAGCTATGGATCTATTGTGTGAGATCATGGTGAGAACCATGGATCTATTGTTTGAGTATGTTGGATCATAGCGTGGTGAAAGCTATGGATCTATTGTGTTTGAGTGTGTTAGATCATAGCGTGGTGAAAGCTATGGATCTATTGTGTGTAAGATCATGGTGAGAACCATGGATCTATTGTGTGTGTGTGAGGTCATAGCGTGGTGAAAGCTATGGACCTGTTGTGTGTGAGATCATGGCCCAAAGCCATGGATCTGTTGTTTGCTAGGACATAGTGTGGTGGAATCTATGTCTCTAGTTGCGTAAATAGATCATTGTGTGGTGAAACCAATGATCTTAGCGGTGCTCGTGATGCTCCTCACCCCTGACGGTTCATTCACTGAGAAACCCTCTTGGATGGATCGACAGGATGACTCAGAGATAGTACTTGGGTAGCGCCCATGGCTGAGTTCTGCACGACGGTGCAGCCGGGATGTGACCATCTGGGAGACAGAACTCGTGTGGGTTGTGAACCATGGAAACGGCAACCCAACGGGATGTGACTGTCTGGGAGATGGAACTCGGGTGTGATGATCTAGTCAGGGTTTCTGTGTGATTCCTTGGTCGCTGATATCACAGTGATTCTACTCTGGGTTTCTGTGTGATTCCTTGGTCGGTGATATCACGGTTGAGGAGGTCCAGCATGATAGACATACCGCGTAGTTTTGGTGGTAGTGTCTATGCATAATAGTTTGGTGAACACTATTATGTTGTGTGATCACGGTGTGATGTTGTGTGATGTTGTGTGATGTTGTGTGGTGTGTGTGAAAGCTTCCGCGTTTTCTTGTTGATTGATTGTGTGATTGATTGACTTGAAATATTTGCGTGCTTTGATTGTGGGGATAGTCGGGGTTGGGACTTATACTTTGATGTATAGAGGGTCCTGGACTCACTGAGTAATCTTAGATTACTCATGACGACTATTTGTTTTGCAGGTAAGCCGTAGTCCAATTCGGGCAAGGTAGCGTGGAACGTTAGGAGCTGGAGTAGTTTTCCTTGGCTTTTGTAAAACTCCGGTTTGTGATAAAGTATGTATAATTACTTCTTTTGGCACTAGGCCTCGGCCGATCGAACATATATGTTTTTGTGAATTCCATCTTTGATGAAATAAAGTATGTTTTTGTTAAAGATGGCTTGTTTGGATGATATTTGTTTTAGTCCAAACAAACACAACTCAGTTTCCGTTTTACGGGTTGCAAAGCCTTAGTAATACAGAAACTGAGGTACGGGAACTGGGTGGGATCGGGCCATGTGTTGTGGAACCCCTCCGCGACTTGACCTGAACATGCTTAGCCAACCCGACGTAGCATTCTCGGTTTAATCTATGTATAGACCGAACCGGGGGTGTTACAAATGGTGGTATCAGAGCATGGTTTATGATCATGCTCACGGACAAGCCTTTTCAAATGTTTTTCGAGTCAAAATGTGTCGCAAAAGCTAATTAGGATAATCCAGTACGTTCCATGAGTAAGGTTAGGACTCACCCTTTTTCTTTGGCAGATGTCAAATCAGGGTGGTGGTCAATCGCGGGGTTCGCAATCGGGTAGGGACGTGTCGGGGTCGCAGTATATGAATATCTCTTCAGATACCACGATGTATTCGCAAGATGAAATTATGTGGAGTGGGGAGGTGCATGGCTATATGCCATCATTGGCGAGTGAGTCTGATTATGGCAATCAGTGGTACTATGGCCCATGGGATAACCCCATGTCGTCATACCCAGCAATGACGCATTCACCGGTAGGAAACCCGGGACATTTTCAAGAACCGCAAAGTTACCAGCATCCGAATGCTTCGGCTGGACAGCCAATGTCTGGAGCTGGGACGTCTGTGAGAGATGATATGGTGGAACAGCCGGGACAACAACAAGTAGATCCGACTTTGAGTATGGTGCATAATCTACTGTCCCAAGTGCTGCAGCAAGGTCAAGCTGGTGCAGGCAATGGAACGCCTCCTCCACCGGACTTTTTGAAAATTGTCACAACAATGAAGACATTGGGGACCTATAGATTTGCGGGGAACCCAGATCCTTATGCGGCGGACGCATGGATGCAATGTCTTGAGAAGAACTTCTCGGCGACCAGATGTCCCCCGGAGTTCAAGAAGGATGTGGCAGTGTATTATCTCGAGCAGGAAGCTCTGGATTGGTGGAATAGTCTTGATCGACAGACTTACCACACAATCTATAGTTGGGAGGGCTTTCGAGACGAGTTTAAACAAAAGTATTTCCCTCCAGAGGCGCATGATCGCTTGGAGCAAGCTTTCATTACGTTAACTCAAGGGAAACGGAGTGTGAGGGAGTATGAAGCGGAATTCATTAAGTTACAGAAGTATGTGACTATTGGATACGGTGATGAGAAGGCGATGGTACGTAAGTTTCTACAAGGATTGAAGCCGGAGATCGGTGGCCGACTTCAAGCGGTGACCTATGCTCATCTCTATGAAGTTATAGAGAAGGCGGTGAATGTGGAGACGTACCTCAGTAAGGAGGAAGCGGTGACGGGCAAGGCTAGAGAAAATCGGAACCAAGGAGGTGGTTCGAACTCTAAGCAAACCCAGTCAGCAAGAAGGAATAATACGTCCAATTATGGAGAAGGACGTAAAGGTGGAGATTCTAGGCCAAATGATTATAAGCCTAGGAGCATAAAATGTTATGAGTGTGGAATGGAGGGACATATCTCACGAGATTGTCCAAGGATAAGAAACTCAGCTCCGACCTGGGTGATATGTTTTGAGTGTGGTGAAAGGGGACATTATGCAAATGTATGTCCAAGGAGGAGAGTTGATACGTCCAAGGCGGACGGGAACCAGCCGTCAACTACCCGATATGCGAAAGAACCCCCGGTTAAGCGCCAAGCCACTGCAGGGAGAGTGTATGCTTTAGGCGCTGAGGTTGGTAAACCTCCAGAATCGTCAAGTGGTCCTATCACAGGTTTGTTTGGGTGTTAACTCTCTTTGTGTGAAAGATTGTTTGCTTGTGATATGAACTTGATTGATTGATAGATTAGATTGCATGTGGTGAAATTGCTTTCTTTTCTTGAGTATGGTGAATGATCATGACTTGCATGTGGTGAAAGTGCAAAGTCGAGTAATGATTATTCTTGTGGTTGTGGTGGTGTTAGGAACATTACATGTTGATGGTAACCCCACTCATGTCTTGTTTGATTCGGGTGCGTCACATAGTTTTGTGACTCCTGATGTGGTGAGGAAGTTTCGAAGGATCTATGCGTTGAAAGAGGTAAGTGTTTCCGTGCTAACCCCAGGAAACCAAATCCTTAGATCTTCGAACTTGGTGGTAGGTGTTCCCATAGAGATTGTGAAGAGAATCTTTAGGGCAAACCTACTAGTAGTGCCTATGGCCGGTTATGAGGTGATATTAGGCATGGATTGGCTATCTAGGTATAGGGCCAATCTAGATTGTAGTAGAGGAAGGGTCACCTTGGAGGGGGACCAAAATGCGGTGGTGGTTTACCAAGGGATACGGCCTAGTTCGGGTATCTCTGTGGTATCGGCATTGAGGGTGAGACAACAACTGATAGAGGATGGTGCCTATCTAGTTGCCATACGGGTGGTTGAAGCGGAAGTGGAGGAAGAAACGACGGTAGAGGATATACCAGTCATTTGTGAGTATGAGGATGTGTTCAAGTCGTTGACGGAGTTACCTCCACCTCGGAGTAACCCGTTCACCATAAACTTGATACCGGAGGCGTCTCCTATAGCAAAGACTCCTTACCGGATGGCGCCGGCAGAACTGGCCGAGTTGAAGGCGCAGTTGGAGGATTTGTTGGAGAAAGGGTTTGTGCGATCAAGCTCTTCACCGTGGGGTGCGCCAGTATTATTCGTAAAGAAGAAGGATGGGAGCATGAGGCTCTGCATTGATTATCGAGGGATCAACAACATCACGATCAAGGATAAGTATCCACTCCCTAGGATCGATGAATTGTTGGATCAATTGCGGGGAGCAAGTTGGTTTTCGAAAATCGACTTGGCTTCGGGGTATCATCAAATCCCCATTGAGAGTAGGGATGTGATGAAAACGGCATTCAATACTCGGTACGGTCAGTACGAGTTTGTGGTAATGCCGTTTGGATTAACCAACGCACCGGCGGCGTTTATGCGGTTAATGAATGAAGTGTTTCACGATTACTTGGATAGTTTCGTGATCATCTTCATTGATGATATTCTGATCTACTCTCGGACCAAGGAAGAGCATGAGGAGCACTTAAGGAAGGTCTTGGAGAGGTTAAGAGATCAGAAATTATACGCGAAGTTTAGTAAGTGTCGCTTTTGGAAACGGGAGATAGGTTTCCTAGGACACAAGATCTCTGAACAAGGTGTGTCAGCAGATCCGGAGAAGATAGAGGTAATCCGAGATTGGCCTCAACCAACGAATGTGACGGAGGTGAGGAGCTTTCTTGGATTGGCCGGTTATTATCGGAAATTTGTGAGTGGATTTTCATCCATAGCAAAACCGATGACAAAGTTAACAGGGAAGGGAGTTCCTTTTGTGTGGAGTGACGATGTGGAGAAAGCTTTCACAAATCTTAAGGAGGCTTTGACTACGGCACCGATACTAACGTTACCGGAGCCGGGCAAGCCGTATGATGTATACGCGGATGCGTCGAGAGTCGGATTGGGATGTGTTTTAATGCAAGAAGGGAAGGTGTTGGCCTATGCTTCCAGGCAACTTAGAAAACACGAAGAGAATTATCCGACTCATGATTTGGAAATGGCAGCGGTTGTGTTCGCCTTAAGGATATGGAGATCATATCTTTATGGCGAGAGTGTTCAAGTATTTACGGATCACCAAAGTCTGAAATACTTATTCACTCAAGGAGATTTGAATTTGCGGCAGCGGCGATGGATGGAGTTCATCGCGGACTATGATTTAAAGATCCAATACCATCCGGGTAAAGCCAATGTGGTAGCGGATGCTTTAAGTCGACGAAGATTGGAAGTCAGCAAGGAGAAAGAATTGGAAGCTCTTAATGAGGAGTTCCAAACGATAAGGCTTTCAGCCTTGGAAGGAGAATCAAGTGAACCTTTGGGATTTCAAGCTGTAAACCAGGGGGGTTTAATCCAAAGGATTCGAGAGGCACAATTGCGGGATGACAAGATCCGCAAGATTGTGGAAAAGATTGAGGAATCGGACGAGGAGGAGAATATGAGTGAGTATCAGTTGGCGGAGGATGGAACCTTAATGGTTCATGGAAGAATCTCCGTACCTGAAGGAGATGGGTTACGAGATGAGATACTAAGGATCGCACATCAGTCCGTACTTAGTATTCATCCCGGGAGCACAAAAATGTACAAAGACGTGCGAAGGTACTATCATTGGCCAGGCTTGAAGAAAGCGGTAGCCAAATGGATAGCACAATGTCAAGCGTGTCAACAAATTAAGGCAGAACATCGGGTGCCAGGAGGGCTACTTCAAAGTCTGCCTATACCGGAGTGGAAATGGGATTCCATAGCGATGGATTTGATCACCGGGCTACCAATTGCAAGGGGCCGGATGAACAATTCCATATGGGTCATTGTGGACCGGTTGACAAAGGTGGCTCACTTACTCGCAATCCGAGATTCTGACAAGGTAGAGACGTTGGCGGAGCTCTACATTAATCAGATCGTGAGACTACACGGAGTACCGGCAGATATAGTATCTGACCGAGATCCAAGGTTTACGGCAAAATTTTGGCAAGCGCTGCAAGGGGCATTAGGAACGGTACTAAATCTTAGTACGGCCTTCACCCTGAGACGGATGGACAGACGGAGCGTACCATCCGGACCTTGGAGGATATGCTAAGATTATGCATATTGGATTGGGGTGGAGTTTGGGAAGACTATCTACCATTGATAGAAATTTCCTACAACAATAGCTACCACACGAGTATCGGTATGTCTCCGTATGAGGCGTTATACGGGAGGCCATGCCGTACGCCTTTGTGTTGGACGGAAGTTGGTGAACGAAGAGTGTTTGGTCCGCAAATGGTCGATGAGACTATGGACAAACTGCTCACTATCCGGGCCAACATGAAGAAGGCGCAAGATCGGCAAAAGAAGTATGCTGATCAAGCAAGACGGGATGTGAATTTTGAAGTCGGAGATATGGTATATCTCAAGGTATCGGCTCAAAAAGGAAAAGATCGATTCGGTAAGGTGGGCAAGCTAGAGGTACGCTACATAGGGCCATACCGAGTCATGGGGCGAGTGGGGTTGATGGCCTATCGGCTAGACCTACCCCCGGAGATGAATTTGCATCCAGTGTTTCATGTTTCCATGCTAAGGAAACATGTACCGGACCCAAATGCGGTCGAACCAGAGAGGCTGGAAGAACTTAGACAAGATCTAACCTATCCAGAGGGACCTCTCAAGATTGGTCTTCGACGAGAGCGGAGGTTGAAGAACCGGACTATCCCACAAATACAAGTGTTCTGGGGAAAGCAGAACCGAATGGTTATTACGTGGGAAGACGAGGAACGGTTTCGTTCGAACTATCCGGAGTTCTTCAAGGAAGATATTTATGTGGAGGAAGGAGAGCCCTCGCATACTTAGAAGAATTCGGGACGAATTCTAATAAGGGGGGGAGAATGTAATAACCGTGAAGTGGAGTAAGAAGGAATGTGGATATTCCTTCCTTCTGGGAGGAGAGGAGAGATGAAAAAGAGGAGGAACGGTCGAAACAGAAGTGGATTTGACCGAGTACAACTCGAGTTATGCCGAAAAGAGTGATCACGGACGATAGCGGACTGCCGGGTCCGATCGTCGTGTAACCGAGAACGATCGCCGTACTATCGAGCGTGATATGCGGGTCGACTATTAAGCGTGCTTCCAGGACGTGACCAAGGCGAGAAACGGTCATGGGACGGACAACATTTACGGTTGGCCGCGGGAAAACGAGAATGGCCGCGGGACGATCGCGGGAAGCACTCGGTCGAGTTGTCGAACGGGAGTGCGGGATGCGGTCGCGGCACGATTGAAGCGCGGGACAGACGGACCGCGGGATGGATCGAGTGAGTATAAGACTCGATCAAGCATGTGCTGAAATACACATGCCGACTTGTGATTGGTTGGAACTTAAATGAGGCACATGTCACATAAAGGAAGTTTCATGTGCATGGGAGAGTGACTCTTCAAGCCTATTTGCTTGAGGTGTCAACGTGAGTTTGTGCATGAGGAGCTAGCTGTGTTAGGTGGCGACCAAGGAGACAGCTCGTGCTTAGACAAGGGCGAGGTGTCGCCGATTTAGGCATGTTTCTCCGCATGTGAAGGAAACATCGCCATATGTCCACGGAGGTGTCGATCGGACATTGGACCTCCGGTAACCACTTGTCTCCCCTAATGGCCTATAAATACCCCTCCCTCACCATGAGAAAACCATTTGATCACTTGTTGTTCTTAGCGAAAAGAGAAAAGTGAAAAAGGAGTGGTTTAGGTGAGCGGTTCGATCGTGTGAGTTAGTGAGAGTAGGTTTGGGCAAGCGGTAAGGGTAAGAGCGTGGTGAAAGCTCTTGTGTTAGCTTCCGATAGCGAGGTTTGGTCGGTAAGCTTTAGAACCCTTAACCCTTTTTATCTAAACCTTACCTAGAACCCGATCTAAACTATGTGTTGGATCTAGTTCGGGTGCAGTGAGGAGATCTCGGTTCTGTGAAGCAGTTCGGCTTGATCTTCGACAAAAGTGAGTTCCGGTAGCTTAAGAGTAAGCTAACGTGTTTTCATGCAGGGCCAAGGGCAAGAAGACACTTGTTTGTTTTCTTGATTGGTTGCATGTTGTGTGTTAGATCATAGCGTGGTGAAAGCTATGGATCTATTGTGTGAGATCATGGTGAGAACCATGGATCTATTGTTTGAGTATGTTGGATCATAGCGTGGTGAAAGCTATGGATCTATTGTGTTTGAGTGTGTTAGATCATAGCGTGGTGAAAGCTATGGATCTATTGTGTGTAAGATCATGGTGAGAACCATGGATCTATTGTGTGTGTGTGAGGTCATAGCGTGGTGAAAGCTATGGACCTGTTGTGTGTGAGATCATGGCCCAAAGCCATGGATCTGTTGTTTGCTAGGACATAGTGTGGTGGAATCTATGTCTCTAGTTGCGTAAATAGATCATTGTGTGGTGAAACCAATGATCTTAGCGGTGCTCGTGATGCTCCTCACCCCTGACGGTTCATTCACTGAGAAACCCTCTTGGATGGATCGGCAGGATGACTCAGAGATAGTACTTGGGTAGCGCCCATGGCTGAGTTCTGCACGACGGTGCAGCCGGGATGTGACCATCTGGGAGACAGAACTCGTGTGGGTTGTGAACCATGGAAACGGCAACCCAACGGGATGTGACTGTCTGGGAGATGGAACTCGGGTGTGATGATCTAGTCAGGGTTTCTGTGTGATTCCTTGGTCGCTGATATCACAGTGATGATCTAGTCTGGGTTTCTGTGTGATTCCTTGGTCGCTGATATCACGGTTGAGGAGGTCCAGCATGATAGACATACCGCGTAGTTTTGGTGGTAGTGTCTATGCATAATAGTTTGGTGAACACTATTATGTTGTGTGATCACGGTGTGATGTTGTGTGATGTTGTGTGATGTTGTGTGGTGTGTGTGAAAGCTTCCGCGTTTTCTTGTTGATTGATTGTGTGATTGATTGACTTGAAATATTTGCGTGCTTTGATTGTGGGGATAGTCGGGGTTGGGACTTATACTGTGATGTATAGAGGGTCCTGGACTCACTGAGTAATCTTAGATTACTCATGACGACTATTTGTTTTGCAGGTAAGCCGTAGTCCAATTCGGGCAAGGTAGCGTGGAAGGTTAGGAGCTGGAGTAGTTTTCCTTGGCTTTTGTAAAACTCCGGTTTGTGATAAAGTATGTATAATTACTTCTTTTGGCACTAGGCCTCGGCCGATCGAACATATATGTTTTTGTGAATTCCATCTTTGATGAAATAAAGTATGTTTTTGTTAAAGATGGCTTGTTTGGATGATATTTGTTTTAGTCCAAACAAACACAACTCAGTTTCCGTTTTACGGGTTGCAAAGCCTTAGTAATACAGAAACTGAGGTACGGGAACTGGGTGGGATCGGGCCATGTGTTGTGGAACCCCTCCGCGACTTGACCTGAACCTGCTTAGCCAACCCGACGTAGCATTCTCGGTTTAATCTATGTATAGACCGAACCGGGGGTGTTACATGCGAGGCGGCTAGCAACTTCATATCTTCCTCTTCTTCGATGAACACGACAGATCGGTGGATGGCATCGGCGATCGACTTGGGTTTGTTGTACGCGAGCTCCTTCCGAAACTCCGATTTGACGCTTAAACCCTTTTTCAGAGAATCTATGGCGATCTCGTCGTTGACCGCCCCGGCTTTTGACATGGTGGTTTTAAAGCGTTCCATGAAACTGCGAAGCGACTCACCTTCGCCTTGCAACATGTTCCATAGATTAATCACCGAGGCCGATTTCTCGATGAACATGGAATACTGCTTAAGAAAGAAAGCTGTCAACTGCTGGAAGTTTTCAATCGAATTTCGCTCGAGACTTAGGAACCAGTCCAGAGCCGGACCCTTCAGGTGCTCAGCGAATAGGAGGCAGAAGCCGGCATCTTTCTCTTCTGCGTTTCGGAATTTGGCTCGACTCAAGGCGACTCGGAATGCGTTGATGTGATCTTTCGGGTTGGTCGAACCGTCGTATTTCTGAATGCTAAGTTTTCTGGGATCTATTATTCTGGCGCCCATCACTTTCGCCGAGAAAGGAGTGTGTTCGGCGTCTTCGCATATCTGAGCAATTTCCGGTGCCGAGCTGAGTGCCCTATGGATCTGTGATCGAAGTAATTTGGCCTCGTTGTCGGATTTTTCAAGACGAGCTCGGATCTCGGCCAATTCGTCGCGACTCATGCTCTGATCCTTGCCTTTTCTTGCCGTACTCACGCCTCGGGGCGATTGCTTTTCGGTTCGTGTTTCCGACAAGAGACGTGATACTGCTTCGGCGAGCTCCGCAGGATCTAAGCTTGGTGAATCGCCGGTTTCCTGCCCCGTCGCCTTATCAGTTCCTTTGCTTTCCAACATTATCTGCTTCAGGGCTTTGGTCAGCGCCTCGGGAGTGATTTCGCTGGGGAGCGGATCTCCTAAGTCAATTCGTATTGGTTTGGTTGGCGGCGCCCTCTTGACTTTGTTTTGCTTCTTCTTCTTCTGAAGTGGCGGTGGCGAACCATCTGATTCGGATTCTGTTTCCTCTCGTTCCGGGGTTTCTTCCACGTCGTCCCCTTCTTCTCCATCTATTTCGTCAGCCCGGGAGTCGAAAGCCAGATTTTTTGGATGGGAATTTTTACGTCGCGCGACACCTCGTGCTTCTTTCTCTTTTAGTTGGGCTCGCAAGGTTGCGAGCTCTTGCGTCAACGAGCTGTTCAAAATCTCTTGCTCTTCGGTCTGCTTCTGAAGGGCAGCGATCTTTTCCGCTTCCGTCTGAACTGTTGTCTCGCTGTCCCCGTTCTGCAAACCGGTTGGTGTGGATCTGTTCAATTCTTCGTCGGTCATCTCGTCGAGCTCTTGTGTTTTCTAGTCTCAAATCTCCCCTCCTTCTAGCGCCAAATTGTGCGAGCCGAAACTGCACTACGATACTCTTAGTGTTTTTAGGGAGAGCCGAGAATTTCGTAAGTAAACACAAGGGTCGATCCAAACGATGGTTAAGCGAGCTACAATATGTGTGGCGTGTGCCTTTTTCTGTGTGAAAAGTCATCCCTCAAATAATGACTATCGGTTCCTATTTATAAGAGAATAGGAACCGACTTTTACAACCGACTTTACGCAAAAATGTACACTTTCCTTTTCTGCTCGCGCCGACTCCGCAATAAATGTAAACTTTCCTTTGTGGCTCGAGCCGACTTCAGTTTAAGGAAAGTCTTTGATGGGCCTCGGCTCAAATCGCTCCGTCGGATGTTGGTTCGGCCCATCGAGAAGTTTCCGGCTGGCCTTCGGTTTGACGCCTGGTTCGGCCCGGTTTGGTGCGGTTCGGCTGGTGTGGTTCAGCTCGATCTTCCCCCATTTGCCCAATCCAAATGACGATGTCTCGGGGTGGAATCCGACCCCAACAATTAACCCCTCTTGATGAGCTGATATCAAGTAGATCTGAGGTGAATTATCGTAGCACCCTATTCTCCTTGACGAGCTGATGTCGAGTCCGAGATAAACGATCGATTCTCCTTGACGAGCCGCTGTCAAATCCGAGATGAATTCTCCTTGACGAACCGCTGTCAAATCCGAGATGAATTCTCCTTGACGAGCCGCTATCAAGTTCGAGATGAATTCTCCTTGACGAGCCGCTATCAAGTTCGAGATGAATTCTCCTTGACGCAACGATGTCAAGTCCAAGAAAAATCGTAACAGCAATTTATTCTCCTTGACGAGCTGACGTCAAGTCCGAGAGAAATTGTCAAAAGCACATTCTACTTGCGGACAAGATGACGTCAACGTACTCTTTTCCCTTTTTATGGTTTTTATCCCATAGGGTTTTTCCATATCAAGGTTTTAACGAGGCGGTACGAATCTAAAGTCAATAACGCATCATCGCATCGGAAACGAGCTAGAATCGGCACGACATTATTGTTATTAATAGCTCACGAGCTCCTCTCTTATACATGAAGTCCACCGAGATCAAACTGCATTTGACTCGACGAACTGGGGGGGGACTTATTGTTAGTACCGGAATTAGCACAATTCCTTGAGCCCGTCATAATTAATAACAATGCAAAAGCCCGGCCCATCTTCACCTTAACCTCCTCAGAAAAATGGCAAGTCTTGAGGAGAAAGGTAAATCTTGGAAAAAATGTCAATATAGAGATGCACCTCCTTGAAGAATGGAAAGAGATAATTACAAAGGGAATATTTCCTTTATGGAGAAAGAAGGAAGATATTCACGCAAGCCGACCTCCTCTCCTTATAAATAGAAGACCCCTCATTACTTGAAGAGGATCCGGAGATTGATACACAACAGCTGAGAGCAGAGAGGCAAAAACCCTAGCATAAATTCGTCCTTAGTTCTTTGTCTATTCTTTTTCTTCGATTCCGTCTCGGCAAGCTTGTCGCCGAGACGCTTTTCCTTTGTAATCTCTTTTCATCTTCCAAGTTTAATAAGACTATTTTCCCAGTTTCCAATAACTAATCTGAAATATCCCGTCGCATAAACGTGTGCTATTTGCAGAATCAACAATGTAGCTCGTATGATTTTACAAGGACTCGAGGCTCTTCACTCACACGGTTACGTTCATTGCGATCTCAAGCCAGTTAACATTCTTGTATTCCCTTCCAAGGCTGTTGGAGAGCCGTGGGATCTCAAGCTTGCTGATTTCGGTTTGTCCAAGGAGCCTTGTACGGATTATAGGTCTTTGTTTGCTGGTACGAAGCAGTACATGCCGCCGCAATCTTTGGGGCCAAACGGAGTTATCGGACCAGGCGTTTGTAGGAAATGAGAAAGAGATGAACTTTGAAGATTGGACTTTCTTATTCACAAAGTTACATTTTATGAGGACATTACATTTACTTATATAAGAGAGAAGAACAATCTAGATTTAGCTAGATAAGAAGAAACATCACAGTCTGGCTATGATGAGTCATCAATCTCTGATTGGAGGATCTTAAATCGATTATCAAGAGGGAGCGTCTCCTTCTCCGTACTCACTCTTTTCTGTTTTGCAGGTGCAGAGTTTGTCTTCTTCTGCTGACTGGAGATGGGCTTGACTGGGCCTTGAATGTCTTGGACTCGGTCCACTTCCTCTGTTTTGGTCTTCATACTCACATCCTCCCGCAAACTTGGAGTAGAAAGAATAGTTACACCAAGTTTGTCTCTAAGCTGAATGAATGAACATTTGGGAAGAGCCTTGGTAAAGATATCTGCAAGCTGGAGTGACGACGGTATGTGTTGAGTTTCAATGAGACCCAACGCAACTTGTTCCCTGATGTAATGAAAATCAGTGTCAAAATGTTTTGATCGATTATGCAGAGCCGGGTTTGCAGAGAGATAAACTGCGGAGAGATTGTCACATTGAACTAGCGTAGCTTGATGCTGAGGAATCCCCAAGTCACGCAGCAAGAAGGATATCCAAGTGAGCTCTCTCCCAACAGTAGATAAAGCTCTGTATTCAGCCTCGGTTGAAGAATGTGAAATCGTTTCTTGACGATTTGCAGACCACGATATCAGGTTCGATCCAAGCAGCGTGCAGAAGCCAGTTGTGGATCGTCTCGTCTCCTTGCAGCCTGCATAATCACTATCACAAAAGGCATAGACATTCAGGTTGGTGTCCTTCTTTATTCTTAACCCCATGCCGAGAGTTCCCTTCACATAACGTAGGATGCGTTTCAGTAGACCAAAGTCTGAGACTGTAGGCAAGTGCATCCGTTGGCAGACAAAGTTAACAGCAAACTGAATGTCAGGCCTCGTTATTGTGAGATATTTTAGCTTCCCTGCCAAGCTCCTGAAATAGGTTGGCTCAGAAAAAGGTTCAGAATTCAGGTTGTCCAGCTATTGAGGTAGAGGTGTTGGCATGGGATTGCATGACATACTTGCTTGATGGAGTATATCAGTAGCATAGCTCGTCTGATGTAAAAATAAACCATCTTCACATGTTTCAATCTGAATCCCCAGAAAATATTTTGGCTTGCCAAGGTCTTTCATCAGAAACCGTTTATTAAGCGCTTCAAGAAGTTGAGCCATGATATGATCACTCCCAGCCAGAAGAATGTCATCAACATACAAAAGGAGCACAATGTCTGTCCTTGATGGTAATAGACAAACAGGGACGGATCAGATTTGCTGCATTTGAAGCCAAATTCAATCAAGAACATGCTAAAGGTATCAAACCATGCTCTAGGGGCTTGCTTGAGTCCATATAAAGCTTTTGTCAGCTTGCAAACATAATCTGGTTTCTCAGGATCCACAAAACCTGAAGGTTGAAACATGTACACCGGTTCTTGTAATTCACCATGAAGGAACGCATTGGAAACATCGAGCTGTTTCAGAGACCAGTCTTTGGCTGTTGCTACTTCAAGAACCAGGTGAATAGTTGATGTTCTGACAACAGGGCTAAACGTTTCAAGGTAGTCAAGCCCTTCTTCTTGATTAAATCCTTTTGCAACTAGTCAGGCCTTGAGCTTGTCTACTGTGAAGTCTGGATTATGTTTGGTCGTAAACACCCACTTTGAGCTTAATATATTCATGTCCTTTGTTGGTGGCACCAGAGTCCATGTGTTAAGCATGTAGATCCTGCCCATTTCATCCATAACTGCTTGATTCCATCAAGGGTGTTTCATAGCAGAGACAATCGATTTTGGTTCATCAGTTGTGTATCTGGAGGCCACGAGAGCATAGCGCGTGTTTGGTTTCTGAATTCCTGCTTTGGCTCTAGTAGTCATAGGATGAGTGTTTGATGGTTCATCAGCAAGCACCTCTTCTTCTGCATGCAGATCCTCATTGTTCTCATTGCCAACGTCATCTACTTCTTCATTGGCATGTTCTTGAGTCTCCAACACTATAGGTTCTTCTTCAGTCGCAGGAGGTCGCTTGTTGAACACCATAGGCTGAACTACTTCTGGAGGTAACAAGACTGTTGGTTGCGCAGATTGCCAGGCGCTGAGAAGTGGAGTTGAATATTGAGGAATTAGATGCTTGTACTTCTGTTTATAAGGGAATTGATCCTCGCCAAAAAGAGCATGCCTTGTGATGTAAACTTTTCCTGTAGGTGGATAGAGACACCTATTGTAGTAACCCTGAAGTGGGATGAGAGATTATGCCTGATGATCATATTGGAGAGGATCCAGAGATCATATAGAGTGTTTCGGTCGAAGAACATTCGAAAATGAACGAGTAGAATTGAAGATAGAACAGGAGAAACCGTTACGGGACAGTACGGTCGATCCGGGTAAAGACGGACAAGAGCTCGATCGAGTGGGAAGAAGAGCCGACTGACCAAACGTGGTCCGATTGGGAAGAAAACTTGGGGACAACAAGAAGACCCCAAAACAAACCATCTGGTCGAGACAGAAGTTGATTTGGACGAACTGATCTTGAGATATGAGTTTTACCGCCTGATGGCTATGCCGAAGGGTGGGAAGCTTATATCGATGATCGGGTAACGACTAGGAGGAACTGAGTATGGCCGACTATTAAGCGAAGTGATAGGGACGTGACCAAGGTGAGAAATGGTCATGGGAAGGTCAGCACGCAAGGATGGCCGCGGATAAAAATTATTGGCCGCGGGACGAACATTGGATGTACCCGAGTGCGGTACGGATGGAGTGCGGGATGTGATCGCGGTACGGACGAAGTATGGGACGCGATCATAGTCCGGATGGAGAAGTGGGACGGATTGGTTGGGGAAACCTATCCCCACATGTGTTAAAATACACATGCTATTCTATGATTGGTTGAAAATTAAATGAGGACACATGTCACACCAAGAGAGTTTCTTAGGTGTGTGTCTCCTTAAAGCTAGGAGTGTGACTCCTTGGAGCTAGGAGTGTGACTCCTTGAAGCTATTTGCTTGAGGTGTTGGCGTGTGAGTGAGCATGGAGGAAGCTAGCCCTTAGGCCAGCACGAGGTGTCGCCGGTTTAAGGCTTCCTCCTCCGCATGTGAAGGAAATCTCGCCATTTGTTCGTGAAAGTGTCTGGACGGTATTGGACCATCATCCTCCCTCACTGGCCTATAAATAAGAGACCTCAGCCTCATTAGCTTCCATTTACCATTCCTTGTGTTACTCCCTTGCATAAAAACCGAGAGAAAGAAAGAGAAGTGAAGAGAGTTTTTCTTTGTTCTTGGTTAAATCTGTGAGAGTTCCATCAGTGTTCAAGCGTTTGATCCAGGAGCTTATTGTTGTTAGATCATCCGGGAACCTTAGCTTAGAAGCCGTTCAGCCGAAAGCACTGTGAGTTGTGGTGATGATTGATTGCTTGCTAGGGAATGTTAAATTGCGTGATTGATTGCTTGCTTTGATTGTTTGATTGTTTGCTTGTGTTATGATGCTTCGTTGTTAGATCTTGTTTATTGTTTGCATATTGCTTGTGAGGTTGCATGGTTACTTGTTGTTGAGTTCTTGTTGATGTTGATGTTGGCGGTTCGGTCTTCTTTTGTACCCCTTCCTAGCAAACGGACTGGCTAGGTGGGAAGACTCGGAGAGACGGGATCGCAGCCTATGGCCGAGTGCTATTCCGCCTCATCTAGCAAACGGACTAGCTAGATGAGAATACTTGGAGAGACGGGATTGCGGCCCATGGCCAAGTATGGAATAGACAGCCCGGGATGTGACCATCTGGGAGACAGAACTCGTGTGGGTTGTGAACCGTGTCAACGGCGATCCAACGGGACGTGACTGTCTGGGAGATGGAACTCGGGTAGTGATGTTCTATCTCGTGTGCCTGTGTGGCTGTGAGATAGGTGTTCACGGGAAGTACCGAACGCGCGAAAGAGGAAGTGGTTGAGTGTGATGATAAGTTTATCTATTGCATTGATTGATTATGTTGTTTATAATCTCTGATTGATCGTGCATGTTCTTGTTTGATTGTTGTGCGGTCAGTCTAGGGATTATAGCAACATTGCTTGTTGTGTGTTATTTTGGGTTTCTGGGGTGGGATTGTCATCTTGTTAGAGGGAGCTATAACTCACTGAGCGATTAGCGCTCACCTCTCACTCTCTTTTGCAGGAAACCAGTAGTTGGAGCAAGGACGTTAGGCCGCCAGCGTAGTTTATCTTGCCTTTGTAAAATAAACGCTTTTGAATTTATGTAATGTGGGTTTTGGGCATTAGGCTCGAATGTGATGTATTTCCGATGTTTTGTGAAACCTTATATAGATTAATAAAGGTTATTTTCTATATCAACTGGTTTCATCTGATATTAGTCTTGTCCAGACTAACACAACTCTCGACTTGGGTACGGGTTGAAAAGCCTTAGGCCTTGGTCGAAAGGGACGGTATTGAGAATGGATCGACCGAGGCTTTGGATTTGTTCTAAAGACTTGGTTGAATCGTTCTTGGTATCCGTCATTGTGGCATCTTTGATTTTATTTATTTATAAATCAAGTCAGGGGTGTTACAAATGGTGGTATCAGAGCATGGTTCATGATCATGCTTCATGGGACTCAGTTTTTTTTTTAAAGCGTTTTATCGAGTCAAAATGAGTCGCAAAGGCAATTAGGAAGCTGGTACGTTCTTGCATATTAGTAAGACAGGTTAGAATTTACCCTTAATGGTTGATGCAGATGCCGATGAGACGTGTTTCGATCAGGGGGCGGGCGCGGGAGTCGCAGCCGGCACGTATAGTACCGTATCAGGATGATTCTTCAACGGAATCAGATTGGGGGCCATCAGATGATATAGAGACAGAGGTTGATAGTGAAAGTGTTACATTAGCACTTGAAGACGATGGGCAAGAAGATGAAAACCGTGATGAGTCAGAAGCAGTCGAGTCAAGGCGAACTTCCCCAGAGCAAAGAGAACTTGTGAATCAAGCGACTAATCCAATGATGACGATGATGTATGATCTGCTTACTTACTTGAAGGACGAAAGACATGCAGCATCCGGAGTCTCGACAACTCCTGATTTTCTGAAGATCGTAACAATGATGAAGAATCTTGGATCAACTCATTATGGTGGAGGAACAAATCCATTCGATGCTGATAGTTGGTTGCAAAACCTGGAGAAAAACTTTGCAGCCACTCGATGTCCTGATGAGTACAAGAAGGATGTTGCAGTATACTATCTAGAGAAGGATGCTGCGAGTTGGTGGTCAAGTATTGAAAAATACTACAACAATCCAGAAGCAACATGGCAAGAGTTTCGTAAGGAGTTTACAAGAAAATATTTTCCACCAGAAGCACGAGACAGATTGGAGGCTCAGTTTTTGAGATTGGAACAAGGAGAGAGAAGTGTTAGAGATTATGAAGCTGAGTTCACAAGGCTTAAGCGATATGTTCATTATGGTTATCAAGATGAAGCTGCGGTAATAAGGAGATTCATGCATGGACTAAGGCCAGAACTTCAGAGTCGACTCCAAGTGGTGGAATACAGATCCTATCTTGAATTGGTGGAGAGAGCCGTAAACGTAGAAAGCGCGGTTACTGCAGAAGAAGAAGTGAGATCACAATACCGCAAGAGAAGAAATGATGGTGATACGCAAGGAGAATCAAATAATCAAGGGAAGAAGAGAGGAAACAGAGATGGCCGTACCAATGGTCCTGCTGATTCAGCGATAGTATGTCATACATGTGGGGCACCCGGACATATCTCGCGGGTATGCCCAGTCAAAGATCAATACGGACGAACCCCAACAATGTATGTTACTTGTTTCCGTTGTGGAGGAAGGGGACATTATGCAAACATGTGCCCAAAGATTCAACTCAACCATCTGATACAATTGGAACAGCCCCCGCTGCGACCTGCGATTGAAGCACCAGCGCCGCCACAACCTGTGATCGAAGCACCAGCACTACCGCGACCTGCAGCTGAAGCACCAGTACGCCCAGCCATCAAAGCACCAGCATACCAACGGACCTTACCAGGACGAGTTTATTCCCTAGGTTAGATTTTAGTAAACCTTCATGATCTTATCAAGGTCTCCGGGAAAGGTAAGTATGGGTGCTAACTTTTTCATTGATTGGTTGATTGATTGCGTGCATGATTGCGTGTTTATGTGAGTGGTAGAAATCGATTAGGATAGTCCTAAGAGATGTTAGAAGAGGGAACCATAGGAAATCTACCCTAGAGTTTAGGAATCAGTTCGACCTAACCTTAGGAATTCGAGGACGAATTCTTTTAAGGGGGGAAGAATGTAGTAACCCTGAAGTGGGATGAGAGATTATGCCTGATGATCATATTGGAGAGGATCCAGAGATCATATAGAGTGTTTCGGTCGAAGAACATTCGAAAATGAACGAGTAGAATTGAAGATAGAACAGGAGAAACCGTTACGGGACAGTACGGTCGATCCGGGTAAAGACGGACAAGAGCTCGATCGAGTGGGAAGAAGAGCCGACTGACCAAACATGGTCCGATTGGGAAGAAAACTTGGGGACAACAAGAAGAGACCCCAAAACAAACCATCTGGTCGAGACAGAAGTTGATTTGGACGAACTGATCTTGAGATATGAGTTTTACCGCCTGATGGCTATGCCGAAGGGTGGGAAGCTTATATCGATGATCGGGTAACGACTAGGAGGAACTGAGTATGGCCGACTATTAAGCGAAGTGATAGGGACGTGACCAAGGTGAGAAATGGTCATGGGAAGGTCAGCACGCAAGGATGGCCGCGGATAAAAATTATTGGCCGCGGGACGAACATTGGATGTACCCGAGTGCGGTACGGATGGAGTGCGGGATGTGATCGCGGTACGGACGAAGTATGGGACGCGATCATAGTCCGGATGGAGAAGTGGGACGGATTGGTTGGGGAAACCTATCCCCACATGTGTTAAAATACACATGCTATTCTATGATTGGTTGAAAATTAAATGAGGACACATGTCACACCAAGAGAGTTTCTTAGGTGTGTGACTCCTTAAAGCTAGGAGTGTGACTCCTTGGAGCTAGGAGTGTGACTCCTTGAAGCTATTTGCTTGAGGTGTTGGCGTGTGAGTGAGCATGGAGGAAGCTAGCCCTTAGGCCAGCACGAGGTGTCGCCGGTTTAAGGCTTCCTCCTCCGCATGTGAAGGAAATCTCGCCATTTGTTCGTGAAAGTGTCTGGACGGTATTGGACCATCATCCTCCCTCACTGGCCTATAAATAAGAGACCTCAGCCTCATTAGCTTCCATTTACCATTCCTTGTGTTACTCCCTTGCATAAAAACCGAGAGAAAGAAAGAGAAGTGAAGAGAGTTTTTCTTTGTTCTTGGTTAAATCTGTGAGAGTTCCATCAGTGTTCAAGCGTTTGATCCAGGAGCTTATTGTTGTTAGATCATCCGGGAACCTTAGCTTAGAAGCCGTTCAGCCGAAAGCACTGTGAGTTGTGGTGATGATTGATTGCTTGCTAGGGAATGTTAAATTGCGTGATTGATTGCTTGCTTTGATTGTTTGATTGTTTGCTTGTGTTATGATGCTTCGTTGTTAGATCTTGTTTATTGTTTGCATATTGCTTGTGAGGTTGCATGGTTACTTGTTGTTGAGTTCTTGTTGATGTTGATGTTGGCGGTTCGGTCTTCTTTTGTACCCCTTCCTAGCAAACGGACTGGCTAGGTGGGAAGACTCGGAGAGACGGGATCGCAGCCTATGGCCGAGTGCTATTCCGCCTCATCTAGCAAACGGACTAGCTAGATGAGAATACTTGGAGAGACGGGATTGCGGCCCATGGCCAAGTATGGAATAGACAGCCCGGGATGTGACCATCTGGGAGACAGAACTCGTGTGGGTTGTGAACCGTGTCAACGGCGATCCAACGGGACGTGACTGTCTGGGAGATGGAACTCGGGTAGTGATGTTCTATCTCGTGTGCCTGTGTGGCTGTGAGATAGGTGTTCACGGGAAGTACCGAACGCGCGAAAGAGGAAGTGGTTGAGTGTGATGATAAGTTTATCTATTGCATTGATTGATTATGTTGTTTATAATCTCTGATTGATCGTGCATGTTCTTGTTTGATTGTTGTGCGGTCAGTCTAGGGATTATAGCAACATTGCTTGTTGTGTGTTATTTTGGGTTTCTGGGGTGGGATTGTCATCTTGTTAGAGGGAGCTATAACTCACTGAGCGATTAGCGCTCACCTCTCACTCTCTTTTGCAGGAAACCAGTAGTTGGAGCAAGGACGTTAGGCCGCCAGCGTAGTTTATCTTGCCTTTGTAAAATAAACGCTTTTGAATTTATGTAATGTGGGTTTTGGGCATTAGGCTCGAATGTGATGTATTTCCGATGTTTTGTGAAACCTTATATAGATTAATAAAGGTTATTTTCTATATCAACTGGTTTCATCTGATATTAGTCTTGTCCAGACTAACACAACTCTCGACTTGGGTACGGGTTGAAAAGCCTTAGGCCTTGGTCGAAAGGGACGGTATTGAGAATGGATCGACCGAGGCTTTGGATTTGTTCTAAAGACTTGGTTGAATCGTTCTTGGTATCCGTCATTGTGGCATCTTTGATTTTATTTATTTATAAATCAAGTCAGGGGTGTTACACCTATATCCTTTGTATTGATTTTTGTCGCCAAGAAAGACGCATTGTAAAGAGCGAGGATCAAATTTGTGTTGTGTCACCGGTCGTAGACAAGGATAACAGGCCGAGCCAAACACCCGTAGAACAGAGTAGTCAGGTCTATGGCCAAACAAAACTTCATGAGGGCTCTTGTTCTCAAGGACCGTAGTGGGAAGGAGATTACTGATGTAGTTTGCTGTGAAGAAAGCTTCTACCCAGTACTTTAGAGGAATATGACTGTGAAACAACATAGATAAGCCCAGCTCTGTCAGATG
This sequence comes from Erythrophleum ivorense, assembly GCA_026724425.1. Taxonomy (NCBI): domain Eukaryota; kingdom Viridiplantae; phylum Streptophyta; class Magnoliopsida; order Fabales; family Fabaceae; genus Erythrophleum; species Erythrophleum ivorense. The sequence goes on along the minus strand of JAIUCV010000066.1, from coordinate 5,438,940 downwards.
TCTACGCTTCCTTTCAGATACTCCGTTCTGCTGAGGAGTATAAGGACAAGAGATGCGATGAATCCCTTGTTCACTGAAATGTTTTTTTAGATTGTTACTAGTGAATTCACCTCCACCATCACTTTGGAATTCTTTAATCCTTTTGCTTAGCTGATTCTCAACCAGATTTTGAAAAGCAATGAATACAGAGAAGAATTCAGACTTAGTACGAAGGGGATAGAACCAGCAATATCTTGTAAACTCATCAATAAAAACAGCATAAAACTTGAACCCTTGATTTGAAATAGCAGGTGTATAGGACCCCATAGATTACAATGAATCTGATCTAAGGGGTTTAAAACATGAGACTCTGAAGAAAAAAACATCAATCTAGAACTCTTTCCCAACTGACACGGCTCACACAAACTCATGGAGCTTCCTTTATTGACCCTTATTTGACAACTTGACTGCAGATGTTGGAGAAGAGACGGGCTTGAATGGCCAAGTCTGTGATGCCACACCTCTTCACTTGTAGCACACTGACGATTTGAGTAATGAGCTTCAAATCCCTTCTTCTCCAGCATATAGAGTCCCTCACTGCGTGGACCCTTTACCACCACCTTTTGATCGTTTAAATCAATGATGCAGACCTTATTAGCATCAAAATAAACTCCACAGGGATAATCATCACACAACTTCCCAACAGATAACAAAGATTTTTGTATACCAGGACAAACAAGAACTTCATTTAATGGAATGATACCTTTGGTCGAAGGAATCGTGGCTGACCCTACATGAGTTATCGGGAGAAAAGCACCATCTCCAACTAACACTGCATCTGTTCCCTCATATGCTGTCACAGATTGCAGGTTATTGGTAGACTGAGCGACATGCGCTGTTGCTCCTGAATCAGGGTACCATTCTTGGCCAGAGTCTTTACTGACACGCAGAGTAGAGAAGGCTTGAGCCGTCGGATCACCTTAATAGTTGTTGTCAAAGCGGTTGTAGCATTTGACAGCTGTGTGACCAATACGACCACAAATCTGACAAGTGGGTCGAGAACCGGTCGGTGGAGCAGAGTTCTGGTGTTGAGAGAAGCCTCTCCCACGCGTTGAGTAGCCTCCCCTGCCTCTGTTAGTACCAAAGCGTCCTCTGCCTCACTGAGGTGGGAAGTACTTCGAAGCCCCAGCCTCAGATCTTGTCGTGTTGAAGGCGAGATGAGGCGTAGTGGAACCTGCTTCCTCCCGGGATCTCAGCTTGCTGTCAAAACCTTCAATTTCTGAAACAACATCACTAAATGTTGGAGTAGGGAACTTGTTCAGGTTGCTTTGAATGACTGTCGCTACAGGATCATAAGCATCTCCGAGACCATTAAGCAACCCGAAAATCTTCATGTTTTCATCCACCGGTTTCCCTATAGCACTGAGAGAGTCACAAGTCATTTTGAACTCTCTGCAATACACAGAAAAGCTTTTGCCTTTCATGTTCAGGAACTGAGTTTGCTGCGAAGCGAGAACTCCCGAGAAAGGCTGCTTTTGTTGAAGTTTTCTGCCAGTGAAAGCCAGATCTGACGGGACGTGGGTAGACTGTGGACATAGCCGAGGACTTCCTCCGAGAGAGTGCCAAAAAGCCACGATTTGACAAGTTGGTCGGTGCAAAACCATGAATCATACTGAGGGTTGACAGCTTCGGTGATGACACCTTCGTTGACTTCAGGAATTGTCGGAGATGGGGCAAGGATGGCGCCATTGACAAACCCGATTAACTTCTGGCTGGAGAGTAGAGATTCAAACTGTGTCTTCCACAGCAAGTAGTTGCTGTCATTCAGCTTTAGCGTGACTGAGCTAGAAACATGAACATTGTCTGTAAATGGGTATGAGGTCGCCATTGATCTACCTGTTAAGGTGTCAAGGGCTCTGCTACCATGTAGGAAATGAGAAAGAGATGAACTTTGAAGACTGGACTTTCTTATTCACAAAGTTACATTTTATGAGGACATTACATTTACTTATATAAGAGAGAAGAACAATCTAGATTTAGCTAGATAAGAAGAAACGATCACAGTCTGGCTATGATGAGTCATCAATCTCTGATTGGAGGATCTTAAATCGCTTATCAAGAGGGAGCGTCTCCTTCTCCGTACTCACTCTTTTCTGTTTTGCAGGTGCAGAGTTTGTCTTCTTCTGCTGACTGGAGATGGGCTTGACTGGGCCTTGAATGTCTTGGACTCGGTCCACTTCCTCTGTTTTGGTCTTCATACTCACAGCGTTGATGTGTGGTCTTTAGGATGTGTTGTTCTTGAGATGTTTGGAGGATGTCCAGAGAAGATGGGAGATTGTTACACGTGGAGGCTTCCGAAACTTGTGTCTCCGATGGCGGACGATTTCTTGAGGCGGTGCTTGGCTTTGCAACCGTCACGTAGGGCTACTGTTGGGGAGCTGTTGAAACATCCTTTTGTTGCGCAAAGAGTGATCGGGGTAACACCACGGCATGATATGTGTTGATTCCAGAAATAGCACACGTTTATGTGACGGGATATTTCGGATGGGAGACTTGGGAAACTGCGGATTTATTACTCGAAAGGAAGCTTGGATACAAGAGACCGTCTCGTCAAACAAGCCTTGACGAGACGTAATGCAAATAATGAATGAAACAAAGAAAAGGTGAGCGAATGCTTTTAGGGTTTGTAGAGTTGCGTGACTTGGTCTTCAGGGAATGAAGACCTCTCCTTATATAGTTGAGTTAAGGCGATTCTCTGCTGAATATTCTCCTCTTGATCATAAAGGAAATCTTCTTCTTTTCTTGATTTCTTTCCTTTCTTCGAGTGGCGGCTGCTGCTATTTCCTTTTTGCTCAAAGTATTATCTTCCTCCTCAAGGCTTTCCATTTCTGTGAAGAGGCTAGGGCTGAAGACGGGCCGGGCTTTTCGCGCTGTTACTCATTGCGATGGGCTCGGGGAAATGTGCTCATTTCACCTCTAACAATAAGTCCCCCCCAGTTTGGCGAGTCAAATGCAGTTTGATCTCGGCGAACTTCATGAATGGGAGTTGAGCTCAAGATGCCAGTGCTAGCTCATCTTCGATGCGATTGACTTTAGATTCGTACCGCCTCGTTAAAACGTTGATATGGAAAAACCCGGTTTGGGATAAAAACCATAAGAAGGGAAAAGAGTACGTTGACGTCATCTTGTCCGCAAAAGAATATGCATTTCGATGATTGTTCTTGACATCAGCTCGTCAAAGAGACTTAACCATCTATAACGGCCTCATACGAATCAGCTCGTCGAAGAGAATAACCGTTCATCCTTATTTCAACGTCAGCTCGTCAAAAGAAGGAGTTGTGCCGCTTAGCAGGCAGCTTGTCAGGAGTGGGATTGCCACGTCATCGACACACGTGCTGTCAGTTTATTAAAATTGCAACGTTGGCTAGCGGTTGAGATTTCGCAAAAAAAGGCCTGAGTCCCGTTAAGTTTTTCCAAGCGGGAAAATAAAAAGTTCAGAGGAAGTTTTTCCCTTGAAAATCGCGAAGCCTCTTTTTAAAGAAACCGTCCGGATTTCTTTTCAACATTAATTCCTTTTTCGCCTGTCCATTGCCTTCAACCACCTCAAGAGGAAAAGGTAATTTTCTTCTTCTTCTCTCTCTGGAATTCGAACCGGTTTGCTTATTCGAATCGATAGATTTCGCCTAATCGCCTCAGGGCTTCGTCGATTGCTTGGGTTTGCTTGCCTCTTAACTCGGAATTTCTTCTCTTCTCGTCTCGATTTCTGTCTCGCCAGAATTTTTAGGGTTTCTGCTTGTTCAAATCTCGTCTTTTCGACTTCCGATTCTCGTTTCCGAGTGCACAATGGAGTCTTCAGATCGAAAAGGAAAAGGGAAAGCCGTCGTGCGGGATGACGATGATATCCCGCTATCGAGTATGGTTCCGGGTTTTCTCAGAGATGCGGTCCGAGTGGGCCGGTTCATGGAGCGTCGTCGTAGGGCGGCGACAGCGGAAAGGGCGGCGGCTGCTGCGGCGGATTCTACGGTCAAGGACTCTTCTTCGGGGGTCCGGGCTGATTCTAACGCTCCGTCCTGGCGGGACGAGGACAGTGAGAGTTCCGGGTACCGTGATGGGATCCCGAAGGATGATTCGGATGCGGATTCCGAGATAGGACCGGACGAAGTGTCGACTCCGGATCAAGTCAAACTCGAGGGTCTTCCGCCGATCGCTGAGATGCCTTGGCGCACTCCGGCGACCTCCTTGACCGCCGATGGTCGGTCTTGGATTGACGACGGGATTATCGCAGTACTTAGGTCGAGATGCTCGATCTCCGATGCTGTGGAGATCCAGATTCCGTTGACCCAGCAGAGGCCGTTCGATGCTCCGCCGGGATGGTTATGCGCTTATGAGTGCTGGTTCACGGAGTTTGGGGTGCGATTTCCCCTCTTTCACCTCCTGCTGGATTATGCTTTCTAGCGCGGCGTTTCTATGAGTCAGCTGACTCACGGCGTGGTTCGCCATATGATTTTTACCGAGGCTCTCGCTAAGCATCTCGGGATTATCTTTGATCGGGAGCTCTTCGAGCGCGTCACCGATCTTCGTGTTAGTTCGAAGGAGGGAAACTTCCGACGGTTTTGCACGACAATGAAGCATGGCATTGTCTTCGGTAATCACCGGGACAAGATTCACAATTGGTCGCGCTTGATGTGTGTGGGATATGCAAGTAATAAATAACCCTAAAACAAACCGTGAGTTGCAAGTGCACAACAGACAATTGTAGTATTTAGGGGTCGAACCACTGAGGATTGCGGAATGTACACTTCAAGATCATGAGATGCAAACTAAGCTAGATCGACAATATGAAAAAGGGGTTTTGTGTTTTTTGGTTTTTTGTAAAACATAAAGATATTAACAATGCAAAACATAAAGCAAAAGATAAATATTGTTGAAAGGAACCATTCGCAAAGGCATGTGCCAAATCGATTGAAAAGATTGTTAAATCCGATTCATGAACTCAAAACACTAATGAAGGATTTTTCCACTTTCGTGGCTCCAATCCCCTATGTCTCTTAAACCAATGGGCTCAGCTTTCGCATGGTCATTGTAGAGTGAGACATGCATTACGGTTAGGTAATGATTGTTCACAAAACTTCTTAGGTCTACTTTCATAGCCTAAAACGATTTGCCCATCGAATATTAGATCCGGATATATAACAAGCTTTTGGAGAGTATATCAACCTTAGATCAAGTCGCTAGTTGATCATCTCTAGCAACAAGCATTAGGTTTAAATAAAGATGGAGAACCACAAGGTTTCCCCTTTATTTAACAACCGAATAGCGAAGGCAATCATGTCATGTCCTCATTGAAGGATCCATAATTCAACAATAGATCTAAGAGATAGAAGGAGTCTCATGATTCCACTGAAAAGAGGCGGAGGGATAGAGATCAAACCGTGGCTCCTTCATGGAGAGAAACCTCTACTCATGATGTATGCAAAACTTAAAGAAACATGTAAATATTTACAATGGGAAGAAAAGAAAAGGGAAGAGAGGAGACCACCTAAGTGGCTCCGAAATTTATTAAGAGATTCAAGGAATTGTAGGATGATTGATACAAGAGTTTAAAAGCAAGTATATATAGGTGAGGAGGAGTCTAGGTCGGCTGAGTTAATGCGTGGGCGAGAGGAGGAAAGTTTCCTTTTCTTCTTCTCCTTTGAGCTTGCTCACCAAGTCTTGAGAGAGGCGCGGCCGCCGCCTCCAAATCGCGTGTAAGGATGTGGGCTTGAGTCCTGATGAAGTTTAGGCTTGGCCCGAGGTGATCCCGGTCCATTTCGCTCATCCAAGCTCCATGGGCTTCACTTACTCGCCAGACGGATATGTCTTGGGAGAAAACGCTCCTAGGCCGCATTCCTACTCCAAATGGCCCAATTCCACTTCACCGCGACGCATGACTCATTTATCTATCTTTCCATATAAAGATCTCATGATTTGGACGTCGGAAAGCCCCTTTCCCGCGGTTATCTTTCGGATGCTTCGATTCTGTCCGAATGCGGAATTTGGACTTTTGGAGTTTTATTGAAGCTCTTGACTTGGAAACTTGTATGAATCATTGTTTGAAGTTCTTTTGCTCCATTTTGCCTCCTTTTTGCCATTTTGACCTGTTGGTACCTCAAAACCACAATATACAAGAAAACTACCTCTTGGACACAAAAACCTTATTATTTATGTTATAAAAGATATTTAAAACCATAGTAAAAACATGTAAAATATGGATATATCAACTCCCCCAGACTTAGTCTTTTGCTTGTCCTCAAGAAAAACAAGCATGAAAGAGAGGTTTGAAAACATGAGAACTCTCAAATCTTTTGGAAATCCAAGTTGACCTTTATCTTAGTAATCCACATAAAACAGCAATGGCATTGAGAATTAAGAACAAGGAAGTACATACCATGAGCTTTGCAATCATCCCAAAGCAATCCACTTCTCTTTAGGCCATCCAAATTCGCCACCTTCGACTCCTTTAGTTTCTAAAGGTGTGGTCTCAACTAGGGAATATCGATCAAAGGGGTTATAGATTCTTACCCATCCTCTTTTTTGAAACACATGTCTTGGCTCTTGTTTCACCTCTCTCTCTTCTCACTTCTTAAGTCGACTGATCCCTTTTTTAGGGTAGCATGGTATTTTTTATTCGACTTCTTCTCCTTTTTGTGGAGGTTTTTGGTGGATCTTCCATAGACGCGAGTATTGATGGTTGTAGCCACCTAATCCCCAGTTACTTGGATCAAAAGGCCTTCCATAGACGCGAGTATTGATGGTGGTTGCCACCTAATCCCCGGTTACTTGGACCTTGGTCCTTTTTCTTAAATTTGAAGGGGAGAGAGAGGGAAACCGAACTCACACAGACTTTTCACTTGGTAGTGAGGATGAGGAGTCATTCCCTTTGTAATGCCAAGACCCTAGCCGAGAAGGTTAAGTTCATTAAGGTGTGGAGTCAAAGATGGATCCTTCTTATGCCCTTAGAGATGTGGATGTTTCTGGTAGATCAATCCACTCATGGTGCACATATGATGAAGTGTTGATATATCCATATTTTACATGTTTTTACCTTGGTTTTCTTTATATTTTCTTACCCAATAATAATGATTTTGTATCCAAGAGGTAGTTTTCTTGTATATTGTGGTTTTGGGAAGCAAACAGGTCAAAATGGCAAAAATAAGGCAAAAGAGCTTAAAACAATGATCCATGCAAGTTCCCAAGTCAAGAGCTTCAACAAAACTCAAGTTAGCCGGTTTCCGCATTCGGACAGAATCGAAGCGCCCGAAAGATGACCGCGGAAAAGGGTCTTTCCTGCGTCCAAATCATGAGATCTTTATATGGAAAGATAGATAAATGAGTCATGCGTCGCGACGAAGTGGAATTGGGCTATTTGGAGCAGAAATGCGGCCTAGGATCTTTTTCTCCCAAGACATGTCCGTCTGGCGAGTAAGTGAAGCCCATGGAGCTTGGATGAGCGAAATGGACCGGGATCACTGCGGGCCAAGCCTAGACTTCATCAAGACTCAAGCCCACACTCTTTCACGCGATCAGGAAGCAGCGGCGCCGACTTGAGCAAGACTTGGTGAGCAAGTTCACCCGGGTGAAGAAAAAGGAAACATTCCTCTTCTTGCCCGCGCATTAACTCGGCCGACCTAAGCCTCCCCTCTCCTATATATACTCGCTTTTAGCCTCTTGTATCAGAATCAGAGACGAATAAGAAACACACCAGAACACATCTTGAAACTCTTTCAATAAACCGGAGCCACTTAGGTGGTCTCCTTGTTCTTTCTTCTTCTTCTTTTGCATCTTGTACATACTCGCATGTTTAGATAGTTTTAAGTCTAGGTTTAGAGGTTTCCCTCTATGGAAGAGCCACGGTTTGATCCATATCACTCCGCCTCTCTCCATTAGAATCATGGGATCCTCTCTACTCCCTTAGACTCATTATTGAATCATAGATCTTTCAAAGAAGACATGATATGATAAGCCATCAAGAATCGGTTGTTAAAGAAAGGGAAACCTTATGGTTCACCATCTTTATTCATACCTAAAGCTTGTTGCTAGAGTAGCTAACTAGCGACTTGATCCAAGGTTGATATACTCTCCAAAAGCTTGTTATATCTCCGGTCCTAATATTTGATGGGTAAATCGTCTTAGGCTATGAAAGTAGACCTAAGGAGTTTTGTGAACAATCACTACTCGATTTTATTGCATGTTTCACTCTTCAATGACCATGTGAAAGCTGAGTCCATTGGTTTAAGAGACATAGGTGGTCGGAGCCACGAAAGTGGGATGACCACATCTTAGTGTTTTGAGTTCATAGAAATCGGATTTAACAACTTTTCAATTGATTTGGCTTACGTCTTTTGCGGATTATCCTTTGTTCAATAATGGTGTTTGTATAGTTGCATTTGTTATTTGAATTTCCTTTATAAAACAAAAACACAAAACCCCCTTGCATATTATTGATTTAGCTTAACCAAATCTTTACAAATGTGTAATGTGTAATTCGCATTCTCTTGTGGATCGACCCCTAAGTACTACAACAACATGTTGTGCACTTGCAACTATGTTTTTGCTTAGGGTTTATTTACTTGCATTCATCCCACAACCTAGCATGCATCAAGTATTTTGGCGCCGTTGCCGGGGAATGCATTGCACTTACACGTTTATGAGATTAAAAGTTAAGACTAGATCTTTTGTTTCATGTTTACTAACTTTTGCAATTTTGTTTCACTTATGTTCCTTAGGTACTTTAAGGATGAGCCATCACTCAAGCATGAGTAACAACTTTGGAAGGAGAAAACCTCTTCCCCATGAAGTCCAAAGGCAGCCACATGATTCAAATCCGGCCGGAGACTTCATCCCCATGCCAATCCCACCAAATTTCCACCATCCGCTCTTTGCCGAGACTAGCCGAGAAGAACATCATCACTATCATCAAAACCGATCACCGGTTTATCAAGGCCGACCTCACCAGCCGCCTCATCATCACCACCGTCCACGCCCCGACCTTCCCACATACCAAGAGCACGCGCTTAACCGGCGGAGAGATGACAATCTCAAGGCCATGATGGAAGATTTCATGGAACTCCAAAGAAAATCTAACCAACGTCTTGAGACAAGGTTAGAGTTTCTAAGGTATGACCTTGATGGGAAGTTTGAAACCCTCTCTGACCAAGTGGAGAGAGTTGAATCAAGGTGTATTGAAGTGGAGGAGGAGCTGAAGAAGCAAACCGCAACCGTCGGAGACAACACCAAGGCAATCCGAGACATGAGCCTCAATTCAAAAGAGATGGATGGCCACTTGGATGAAAAGATCACCAGCCTAGAAGATGACCTCAATGGCACAACCGAGAGCCTCAACTCAATCGCACTTATAGCTCACCAAGCTAAGAAGAGAGCCTCGGAGGTTAACCAAAAGGAGCAAGAGCTTTATTCAACTATGTTGGTATTGGTGGAAGGACAAAAACAATTCAAGGTGTTGCTCGATGACTTGAAGAACCATGTGGAGGAGAGACACAAGACCCTACTTGAGAAGACCACATTATGGCAAGATAGAACCGGAGGAGTCTCCAAAGGAATCGAAGACCTCACCAAACGCTTGAAGGACGTGGATGAGAAGATCCGAGCTTTGAAAGACACAAAGGCGGCCGATTCAAAACCAGACAAAGCCCTAGCTGCCTTTGGTGTTAAAGAAACCAATTCAAGAGTTGTTTGGGACGAGGATGATAGAGGACAAGGCAAACGCACGGCAAGGATAAGAGGAAATAGATTGCCGGAAGGTACACCAATCTCTCCAAGAGCTCCACAACCACCATTCCCGAAGGAGAAAAGGAAGAAGAGATCATCATTTAATCACATTATTGATGATTTCAACTTCATTGCAAGAAGATTTCCTTGCAACATGCCATTCGATATTGCTTGCAACAAGAGCCCCTACTTACAAGACTTTGTGTGGAGCAACGATTGGAGCTTAGCCGAAGTGGAGAAGATGTATAATGAAGCAAGAGAGGAAATGCCTGCTCCAAGGACACTACACAAGCTTCATGACCCAGGTAACTTCCTTATACATTGCTCTATCAACGGAAAATTCTTTGATGATGCGTTATGTGATTCCGGTTCAAGTGTGAACCTCATGCCGGCGGTAATAGCAAGAAGTTTGGGTCTGATTGAGACCATGGAGCGGACAAACATGGGGATAAAGCTAGCCAACAGCTCTTCATTCAAACCACTTGGCAAGGTAAAAGATGTTCCGCTCGACTTTGAAGATTGCATCATTCCAGCCGATTTCTATGTTGTTACTATGGAGGATCCGGAAGACCAAGCTCTTTTACTTGGAAGATCCTTCTTAGCAACAGCCGGAGCAATTATGGATTGGCCAAACAGGAGAATCTCTCTAGCCAATGTTGACAAGGATACCTACTATGTTGCTGCACCTCCCGGTTTCTCATCCAAAAGATTTCGGTACACAAGTGGAGGAGAAGGCACACAACAAGGTTACTTGATCAAAGAAGTGTTACAAGACAAGATGCACTTGGAGCCATACAGTACTAGGAGCTTTCTACAGCCTCCACACTTGCCTAACACCTAAGGAACACAAGGAGTCGAGCTATAAAGACTTTAAACTAGCGCTTATGGGAGGCAACCCATATTTTTCTTCCCTTTTTAATTTTTGTTTTGGTTTTCATTTACTATTAACTTGAATTTTTTGGGAATTTTATACAATCTACTAAAACACATGTTTTATGATCAAGTGCCAAAGAAGACCATCAAAGGAGTTTTGCATACGCCGGCCAATTCCCACCCAATCATCCCGCCCTTGTTCCGGAGCACCAACATAGCGGTCAACCTAGTGGAATCCTAGAGGAGGATCACGGAGATCAATAGGTGGAAGAAATTCGCAAAACGGTCGAGTCATATGGAAGATATCACGTCCGGCAGAATTTTCCCGGCCAAACGGGTAACACGGAGGACCCAATCGACCGATCTCACAAACGGCTCAACCAAAGTCCACCAAACTTCACAGGCGACCAGACAACACCATGTTGGTCGGCAAATCCAAAAGATAGGACGAAGAAAAGTCGACGGTTCAGGAGATATGCTTGGAAGCCCTAATCCGGTCGATGGCGGGCACCAAAAGGTCGACAAAACCCAAATCACGACATAGGTGCGGCAACCAGCTGGGAATGACTTATTGGAGCCTCACTAACACTTTTCCAGAAGAAGATCCAAGATCGAACGAGCCAATCCCAAAAGAAGTCACGCAAACCCTTCCCGGAGCCGTATTGACCATTTTGTGAAGGAAATCTCAAACCGCCCGTCCGTTTGCCCTCAAACTTCTCCCGTGGTCATAAAATATCAGGTTGGTCGACAGATTTTCGAGCTCGGTCGAGGAATTCATTATCGTTTGGGCTGTGGTCTATTGCACCCTCTCCGGATCGTCCGGATGGCCACCAAATGAAGAATCTCCCAAACCGATCGTTTGTTTGACCTGAAACTCCACCACGGCTCCTAAAATATATGATTGGTCGGTGGAATTTCAAGATCGGTCAGAGAATTGTTCACGGTTCAGGCTGCGGTCATCTACATCACCTTCCGGCCAGCCGATGAATCCACCCGATGACGGATTCTCACATCCGCTCGTTCGTTTGACCTCATACTTCACCAGCGGCTCTAAAACATCATATTGGACGGTAAATTTTCAATCCCGTTCATAAAATTCTTAACGGTTTATCATGTGGTCCACAGCCTTCATTTTTGGCCGACACACGGGCCTTACACGACCACACTGCACACCGGAGGGAATCACACCTTCAGATTGAAAACTCACCGACCAACTTCATCTAAGGAACGATTTGATGTTGTCATATCGCACCTGGAGTCGCTCAACGAAGCAAAACCGCTCTTCATGACCTATGGTCGCACTTTGGTAACAAAATCCGAAACACTTTCCCAACAAATTCAATTTTCTTTTTCACCCCTCTTAATTGGATTTGCTTCCACCGGGACGGTGCAAGTTAAGTCTGGGGGGATTACTAACACGTTTGTTCTTTTTGACTTTTCTTTTCATTTTTCCCTTTGAGTCGTTTTATTGAGTCAAAATTTTGTCCGAGAATTATGACCTTTTCTTTGAAACTAACCATGTTACACTAATGTTTAAGTGACCATTGAAACAGTATTTGGCAACACACTCACTCAATGTACACATTGAGCGGATCGGTTTACCAAAAATGGCCACATTTCCAAAAAGCCAATGGAGGATCCACCTTTGACTCCGCACCTTAATGAACTTAACCTTCTCAGCTAGGGGGTTGGTTTTACAAAGGGTACGACTCCTCATCCTCATCAAATAGTGAAAGTCTACGTGAGTTCGGTTTCCCCTCTCTCTCCCCTTCAATTTAAGAAAAAGCACCAAGGTCCAAGTAACCGGGGATTAGGTGGCAACCACCATCAATACTCGCGTATATGGAAGACCTTTTGATCCAAGTAACCGGGGATTAGGTGGCTACAACCATCAATACTCGCGTCTATGGAAGATCCATCAAAAACCTCCACAAAGAGGAGAAGAAGTCGGATAAAAAAATACCTTGCTACCCTAAAAAAGGGATGAACCGACTTAAGAAGTGAGAAGAGAGAGAGGTGAAGCAAGAGCCAAGACAAGTGTTTAAGCACAAGAGGATGAGAAAGAGATCATAAACCCTTTGATCGATATCCCCTAGTTGAGACCGCACCTTTAAATATTAAAGGAGTCGAAGGAGGTGAGCCCGGATGGTCATATGGAGTGTGGGTTACTTTGGGATGACTGCTAAACTCAATGTAAGTACTTATGTTCCTCATCATAAAGCCAAAACCGTTTTTCATGTGGATTACTAAAACATAAGCTAAACGTGGATTTTCAAAATGCATTGAGAGTTCTCATGTTTTCAAACCTCTTTTCCTTTCTTAGTTTGCTTGAGGACAAGCAAAAGGCTAAGTCTGGGGGAGTTGATATATCCATATTTTACATGTTTTTACCTTGGTTTTCTTTATATTTTCTTACCCAATAATAATGATTTTGTATCCAAGAGGTAGTTTTCTTGTATATTGTGGTTTTGGGAAGCAAACAGGTCAAAATGGCAAAAAGAAGGCAAAAGAGCTTAAAACAATGATCCATGTAAGTTCCCAAGTCAAGAGCTTCAACAAAACTCAAGTTAGCCGGTTTCCGCATTCGGACAGAATCGAAGCGCCCGAAAGATGACCGCGGCAAAGGGTCTTTCCTGCGTCCAAATCATGAGATCTTTATATGGAAAGATAGATAAATGAGTCATGCGTCGCGACGAAGTGGAATTGGGCTATTTGGAGCAGAAATGCGGCCTAGGATCTTTTTCTCCCAAGACATGTCCGTCTGGCGAGTAAGTGAAGCCCATGGAGCTTGGATGAGCGAAATGGACCGGGATCACTGCGGGCCAAGCCTAGACTTCATCAAGACTCAATCCCACACTCTTTCACGCGATCAGGAAGCAGCGGCGCCGACTTGAGCAAGACTTGGTGAGCAAGTTCACCCGGGTGAAGAAAAAGGAAACATTCCTCTTCTTGCCCGCGCATTAACTCGGCCGACCTAAGCCTCCCCTCTCCTATATATACTCGCTTTTAGCCTCTTGTATCAGAATCAGAGACGAATAAGAAACACACCAGAACACATCTTGAAACTCTTTCAATAAACCGGAGCCACTTAGGTGGTCTCCTTGTTCTTTCTTCTTCTTCTTTTGCATCTTGTACATACTCGCATGTTTAGATAGTTTTAAGTCTAGGTTTAGAGGTTTCCCTCTATGGAAGAGCCACGGTTTGATCCATATCACTCCGCCTCTCTCCATTAGAATCATGGGATCCTCTCTACTCCCTTAGACTCATTATTGAATCATAGATCTTTCAAAGAAGACATGATATGATAAGCCATCAAGAATCGGTTGTTAAAGAAAGGGAAACCTTATGGTTCACCATCTTTATTCATACCTAAAGCTTGTTGCTAGAGTAGCTAACTAGCGACTTGATCCAAGGTTGATATACTCTCCAAAAGCTTGTTATATCTCCGGTCCTAATATTTGATGGGCAAATCGTCTTAGGCTATGAAAGTAGACCTAAGGAGTTTTGTGAACAATCACTACTCGATTTTATTGCATGTTTCACTCTTCAATGACCATGTGAAAGCTGAGTCCATTGGTTTAAGAGACATAGGTGGTCGGAGCCACGAAAGTGGGATGACCACATCTTAGTGTTTTGAGTTCATAGAAATCGGATTTAACAACTTTTCAATTGATTTGGCTTACGTCTTTTGCGGATTATCCTTTGTTCAATAATGGTGTTTGTATAGTTGCATTTGTTATTTGAATTTCCTTTATAAAACAAAAACACAAAACCCCCTTGCATATTATTGATTTAGCTTAACCAAATCTTTACAAATGTGTAATGTGTAATTCGCATTCTCTTGTGGATCGACCCCTAAGTACTACAACAACATGTTGTGCACTTGCAACTATGTTTTTGCTTAGGGTTTATTTACTTGCATTCATCCCACAACCTAGCATGCATCAAGTGTACTGCCAATAACTGATCAATGGTCACTTAAACATAGGCACAGCAATGGTTAGGTCCAAGATAAGGTCATAATTCTCGACAAAAATTTTGACTCAATAAACACGACTCAATAAAATGAAAACAATGCAAAACAAAAATGCCAAAATGAACAAACTTATTAGTATAATCCCCCCAGACTTAACTTGCACCGTCCCGGTGTAAGAAAAATCAGATTAAGAGAGGCAAAATGTGAGATAAAATGGAAAAGGGAAAGGTTAGGATGATGTTACCAAGTGTTGACCAGTTGTGATGAAGATCAGGGTCAGATAACGGATTGGGGCTCCTCTGTAGGCATGATTGGTCGGTGAATTTTGAATTTCCTGGTCTGATTCTCGCCGGTTGGCGTTTTGTTCGAGTTGGGCTCATTTGGTCGACCCGAGAAGAGTGCCATGAACCACAGCTCAAACCGTGAACATTTTACTGACCCATATTGAAATTTCATCGACCAACCTCATGTTTTAGGAACACTGGTGAAGTTTGGGGTCAAACGAACGAGCGGTTTGGGAGATTCTTCATTTGGTGGTCCATTCGGTCGACCGGATGGTAGTGCTGTAGACCACAGCTCAAATGATGAAGAATTCTTCGACCTATCTTGAAATTCCATCGACCAACCTCATATTTTATGGACACTGGTGAAATTTGGGGCCAAACGAACGAGCGGATTGAGAGTTCCTTCACAAAGTGGTCAATTCGGCTCCGGGTATAGTTTTCTTGACTTCTTTGTGATTGGCTCGTTCTTTCCTTGATTTTATTCTATAATAATGATTTTGAAGCTTTAAGGATCCATCTCCAGCTGGTGGTGTCTCCATGCCGTGATTTCGGTTTTGCCGGCCTTTGGGTGCACCGCTATCGACCGGATGAGGCATCTTTGCATATCTCCTGATCTGTCAACATTCCTCCGTCCTATCTTTTGGATTTGCCGACCAACATGGTGTTGTGTAGCCGCCTGTGAAGTTTGGTGGACATCGGTCACGTGGTTTGGGAGATGGTTGATGTTTGTCCTCCTTTGCGCCCGTTTGGCCGAGAGAATCTCGCCGGATGGGATATCTTGAAATCTACTCGACCGTTTTATGATTTTCTTCGACCAAAGTGATTCTTTGGTCCTCCTTTATGATTCCATAGTGTGCCCGCCATGTTCTTTGTTCCTTTGTTTGGTTCTCCTTTGAAACCGCCTGTAAACCGCCATGTGGTTTGTGGTTTTGGTTGGTTACAGCATCTCTCCTTTGTGTCCTTCCTGTCAAATATTGAAGTCCTTGCAAAATACTTGAAACCACTGTTAAGTCCGGTCTTAGATTGAGATCTCCAAGTAACCAACTTGAAGTTCACAATCTAAGAGAATATGGTATAAACCATTAAATGTAACTAATGAAGTTCAAGGTTCAAATGCTTATCGAGTGAGGATCAAAGATGGTTTTTAATGAATGCATGAGGAGAATTTACTTACCTTGATTGGAGATTTCGCCTTCTACAAGGGTGGGAACAAAGGGTGGGTCACTTTCTTGTTTTGGTCTCCTTTTGGTTCTTCATCCTAAAAACATTTTTTTTTTTTTTTGTATTTTATGCAATTTAAAAACTCCTGAAAAATAAAACTATGTAGTTATGCATGCAATAATGATATGAAAATTTAAAATAAAAACCATGTGGGTTGCCTCCCACAAAGCGCTTTGTTTTAAGTCATTTAGCTTGACTCCTTTTTTTTTTTTTTTAGGTGCGGGGGAAGATCAACTAAAGGGTTTGGGATCCCTTTAGCTTCTCCATTCTCTGGTTCAGGGAGCTCATATGGTTGTTTGGGCTCTCCATAATGATCTCCCATGCCATCCTTGAAGACAAATGAACTCGGGAAAAGTTTTAAGGTTTACCCGAGTTTCTCCTTTGCATACGCTTAGAAACCGCTACGGACTCCATTGTTTCTTGTGGTTTTGAAACCATTGTAATCCTTCTTTTGACCACTTTATTTGTGCGTCCACAGCAAGTGGTCTTTACATCTTTCATGTCAAACATTGAAGCTCTTGCAAAAACACTAGAAATCACTTGTCAAAGCATTCTTAAATCGAGATCCTCAAGTAGTCAACTTGAAGTTCTTTATCTAAGATAAAATAGTATAAACTATAAAAACATTGTGGACCTTGATTAGAGATCCCAAAGTTCTAGAAATAGTTTAATCTTAAGTGAAATCAATGCAGAAAATGAGTAAGACATAGAAATCAATATTCATTCATTCAAAGACCACCAATTTTAAGCAATTTAAACCACCAAATATAATCAATTAAGTGCATGGTTCAAATGCTTATTAAAAGGGAAAGATAGTATTGATTGAATGATATAGAAGGAAGTACTTACCTTGGATGGCGGAATCAAGGTATTCATGTTTTGGTCATGAAACAACCAAATTTTTTCTTATAATTAATTAGCCCAGATTAATATTCCCATAAATATTAATCCTCAACAGCTAATTCAACAACACAATGCGGAAGAAACCAATATTATTAAGTCATAAAACAATTGTTCAACAAATAACCAATAAAACCAATAAACCAATAAGCAACCTAAACACCAGGTATGCTACATTATTGAAAATAAACTAACACCCTAAACATCACGAATTCCTGGTCAGCCACAACAATAAAGCCAAGATTAAATTCCTAATCTCATCATCCTCTTCTCTCGGTCTCTTTCCGCGGAAGAACATTGCTGTTACCTGCATCACATTGGAATAGAGATGCGTAAGTATTATCATAAATACTTAGTGAGTGGATCATCCTGCCTACAGGCCAATTACGTCAAACACTAGACAAAACATCATAATAATCAACAACAATAACAATGCTCAACATTAATCAACAGTATAAACCATCCCTGTCAGGAAACACCCACGTTTCCTGACACCCAGGTTGGTGTCGACCGACACCTCTATGGTGTCGATCGACGCCAGCCTCCCGAGTGTCGATCGACACTCTCAGAGTGTCGCTCGACACCGGCTCGACGCCTAGAAACCAGAAGCTACGAAAATCACATTCCAAAATCGCAATAACACAAAATCTAGGGGTTTTCAACGCCCCAATGCTATCAAAACACGGAATCCAACATAAACAATCTCAATAACACATCATAAATCTGAAATCACAAAATCTCTAACGCTTAACGGACCTACAGTCACGCACTCACCTTGAAAACGGATTGAAAGGAAGGAAGGGAGAAGGAACAACGAAGAACAGCCACGGATTCAACCCAGAAACTCAGAAATCACCTCCAATCCTCCAAAAATCGCCTTCAACACTTGATAACTCGAAACTTGTGCCTTTCTCGCGGCCACAGGGCTTTTAAAACACGAAATAGGGTTTCCACGCCCTAAACCAGCCCAAACCAGCCGACTTGAATCAAACCGGTCGATTTTGCAATAACCGGTGTCGATCGACACCCTCCCTTGGTGTCGGTCGACACCAATCGACCAAACCAACTCCAATTGCAAATCGATCGACTTAAACCGGAAATCAACCCTGATAACCGGTGTCGATCGATACTAGTCGTTCAGAAGGATTTAACACACTTTCTTCGCGATGCTTGAATCTTAAACCGACTGCACAACAATCAAACAAGAACATGTACAGCCAATCTTCAATTCACACCTCTAAGAGCATGTGCCAACTACTCCCGAACCCCTAGCATCGCCCAACACCACTTCCAAAACAACTTTCTGGTTCACGGATGTTACAATTCTCCCCCACTAAACTGGATTCGTCCTCGAATCCCAACATAAACGTCTCTCCAAGACCTCAAAACTCAAATTTTAGTCCTATGTTATACGCATGTTTCCAAGATATTATTACTCTCAATGCCATAATCCAATGTCATGACATCCATACTGCGACTCACGGTCCAGTACCAAAATGTGACCACTGTCACCAAACCAAAACGTGACCCGAAGCCACAACCAAAACGTGACCCGAAGCCACAACCAAAACGTGACCCACTGTCACTAAAACAACCCATATCGAGGTAGCGACCCCCAATATAAGTCCGTTGGGCACCTAACGTCCCAACACAAATGGAACCACCGTCTGCAAGGCCCACGCCTCTAGACAAAACGAGTAATGAAATCTGAAACGCGTACCAACATGTGACTAAAAACTCTCAATGACCCCACCGGCCAAAGAAACTTGTAACATCCAAACCATAACCAAAAATATGAGGCAAAACTCCATCTCATATAACTCCAAAAATGTATATCGTACAACGAAACGAAAATACATAAATCCAAAACCAACAACAACAAAACCAAAAACAAGACTAGAACCACAAAGATGAATCACTCCACAGCCTGCTTGTCGAACCACTTTCCGAACTTCAGCTTCATCTTTGCCTCTGGCTCCCAAGTCTGCTCCTCTGTGCCGCTACAGTCCCACAAGACTCTCAACAATGGCACTCTCTTGTTCCGCAAAACCTTGACTCTCCTCTCAAGAATCCTCACAGGAACTGCCGGAACTGTCATATCTGGCTGAAGATCCTCTGGAATCTCAACCACTACCTCCTCTGAAGGACGCAAACACCTCCTCAACATCGAAACATGAAACACCTTATGAAAGGCGCTCATAATCGGTGGCAACTCCAACCGATAAGCCACTGGCCCAACTCGCTCCACCACTGGAAACGGACCCATAAAACGCGGACTGAGCTTGTTCTCTGCTATGGACCTGCTAGGGCCCCTCAACATAGCCATCTTGAGATAAACTCTATCTCCCACCTGAAACTCAAGCTCACGTCGCCGTCTATCTGCATAACTCCTCTGTCTATCCTGAGCCTCCTTCATGTTCAGCCTCAAGACACGAATCTTCTCCGTCGTCTCCTGAACAAAACTAGCTCCAAACATGCTGCGCTCCCCCACTTGGGTCCAGCATAAGGGTGTCCTACATGGCCTCCCATACAAAGCCTCATAAGGAGCCATGCCAATACTAGACTGAAAACTGTTGTTATAGGCAAACTCTGCCAAACACAGATGATCAGCCCAATGACCACCCCAATCCAGCACACACATCCTAAGCAGATCCTCCAAAGTCTGAATAGTCCTCTCTGACTGCCCATCTGTCTGCGGATGATACGCTGTACTCATATGCACCTTCGTGCCCATCTCAGTCTGAAATGCCCTCCAAAACTCTGAAGCAAACCTCGGATCTCTATCCGACACAATACTGGCTGGCACTCCATGCAGCCTCACAATCTCTCGCACAAACTTCCTAGCCAAGACAGCCGCTCCATCTGTCTTCTTGATAGCCAAGAAATGTGCTGACTTGGTCAAGCGATCTACAATGACCCAAATAGCATCGAAAGTCCGTGAGATAGGTAATCCCACAACAAAATCCATAGTGATCATGTCCCACTTCCACTCTGGAATGGGTAAACTCTGCAGAAGACCACTAGGCACCTGATGCTCTGCCTTGACCAAAGAACAAGTGTTGCACCTCGCAACCCAATCTGCCACATCCCTCTTCATCCCAACCCAATGATAATACCGTTTGAGGTCACGGTACATCTTGGTAGCACCCGGATGAATCGAAAACTTGCTCGAATGAGCCTCTCTCAGAACCTCCTGCCTCAACTCCTCATCCTTGGGCACACAAACTCGCCCACGAACCAAGATAGTCCCATTCGAAGAGACCTGATACTCAGAACCAACCGCCTGCGAAGCATCGATCAAACCCTGATCACTCTGCTGCGCCACTCTGATCCTACTGAGTAGATCTGCCTGATCAGCTGCCTCTAAACCCAAAGGCTCCTCCGAAATAGCACAAAGACGCAATGTACTAATCTCGCTGACCAAAGCCTCAACACCACGCTCTCTATCTGAATCAACCCTCCGTCGACTCAAAGCATCTGCCACCAAGTTGGCCTTGCCTGGATGATAAACAATATCCAGATCATAGTCTGCCAGAAACTCCACCCAACGCGTCTGTCTCGCATTCAGCAAAGGCTGAGTGAAAATATGCTGTAGACTCTTATGATCTGTAAAGATCTGCACTCTACCACCATAAAGATAAGACCTCCAAATCTTGAGTGCAAAGACCACTGCTCCCAACTCAAGATCATGTGTAGGACGGTTGCGCTCACTGCCCTGCAACTGCCTCGAAGCATAGGCAATCACTCTGCCCTCCTGCATCAAAACACAACCAAGTCCAACACCTGAAGCATCTGTGTACACAACATATGGCTTCCCCGGTTCGGGTAATGCCAACACTGGTGTACTAGTCAACATCTCCTTGAGCTTCCCAAAGCTCTCCTCGCACTCCTGCGACCACACAAACGGCGTCATCGGCTGAGCTTCCCAACATCCTTGCCAGTCAACCTCGTCATCGGCTGAGACATGCTCGCAAACCCCTTGACGAACCTCCTGTAGTAGCCTGCTAAACCCAGAAAACTCCTGATCTCGGTAGCACTACTCGGTCTAGGCCAATCCCTGATAGCCTCAATCTTAGCCGAATCCACAGAAATTCCCTCTGCAGAAACAATATGGCCAAGAAAACCCATCTCCCGCTGCCAAAAGCTGCACTTGCTCAACTTAGCAAACAGTTTCTGCTCTCGAAGCTTCTCCAACACAAGCCTCAAATGAGTCGCATGCTCCTCTGGACTCCTCGAATACACCAAAATGTCATCAATGAAAATAATGACAAACACATCTAGAAACTCCCTGAACACGTCGTTCATCAATCTCATAAACGCTGCCGGCGCATTAGTCAAGCCAAAAGGCATGACCACAAACTCGAAATGTCCATACCTCGTCCGAAAAGCTGTCTTCCGGACATCTGCCTCATCTATCGGAATCTGATGATATCCCGATGCCAAGTCAATCTTGGAGAACCAAGTAGTCCCTCTCAACTGATCCAACAACTCATCGATCCTCGGAAGTGGGTACCTGTTCTTCACTGTGACTCGGTTAAGTCCCCGGTAATCGATGCACAACCGAAAACTACCATCCTTCTTCTTCACAAACAACACTGGCGCTCCCCATGGCGACACACTAGGTCTGATGAACCCTTTACTCAAAAGGTCCTCTAGCTGCTTCTTCAGCTCTGCCATCTCTGCCGGAGCCATCCTGTAAGGTGTCTTCGATATCGGAGCTGTCCCGGGCTCTAGATCAATCGTGAAAGGATCTGACCGAGATGGTGGCAATCCCTTCAGCGACCGAAAAACATCCTCGAAATCCTGGACAACCTGAATATCCTGCAGACTCACCTCACCACTGGACTCTGTCATAGTGATCGTCGCCAAATAGGCTTCGCAGCCCCGCTCTAACAACTGCTCTGCCTGAATAGCTGAAATCACTATACTCCCCGAAGTCGGTCTCACTCCCTGATAAACCAACTTCCCTGCATCCTGCTCAAACACCACTCTACCTCTGTAGCAATCCAGATGAACTCGGTATAGAGATAACCAGTCCATCCCCAAAATCACGTCATACAGCTCCACTGGACTGATGACCAAATCTGCTGGCATAGACTGCCCCGCAATACGCACATCAACTGCTCTAGCTCTGCCCGAAGTAGCCAAATAACCACCACCAGCCACCTTGACAAAGCCTGAAGCCTCGCCATCGCTACTCCGAATACCACTACCCTCAGCTCTCTCCGGAGTTATGAAGCAATTAGATGCTCCCGAGTCAAACAGAACGTGAGACTCAAAACCTCCAACTAACAAGGTCCCTACACAATTCCACAAGTGTTGAGAACCTCTAACTCTATTACAGTAAAATAACAGAAACAGACACACAACAATTCTACCTTAAGAATTTAAAAGTCTGAGTCAAGATTTTACCTGTGATATGGCCTGACTGACTGGTCTGGCCCACCTCTGCCGAAGTATAAACTCTCGGCGCTCCACCTGACTGCAACGCCGCAACCTGCGCTGCTGACTGAATAGCCAACGGCTGAATCGCCGCTGCCACTGCTCTCTGCTGCAACTTGGGACACACAGTCTTGATATGCCCCGGCTCCCTGCAGTAGAAGCACACTGTCGTCTCTCTGGATCCCGCCCTCTTGGGGCAAGTCGCAACTCTGTGATCCAGACTCCCACAACCGAAACACCCACCCATACCCGGGCTACTAGCAGATATCTCCTCTGCTCTCCTCTTCTGGCCCTGCGCAGGCCTACTGCCCCTGCCGTAACCAGAACTGTGACCTCTGCGCTGCTGATGCTGCTGCTGGCCCCGAGGATGGGTAGCAGGAACAACTGCAGCTGGAACAACCGCCGTACTCACCGGCTCATGCAAGTCCTCCTCAATGGACGCTGCCAACTCCACTAAACCAGCTCTGGTGTGGTACATACCACCTCTGCACTGAGTCCTGATGTTCCTCCGAAGTCCCTGAAGAAACCGCGACGTCAATGCCCGCTCACTGATCAGCTCACCACCAGAAAAGACCACCAATCTGCAGAACTCTGCATCATACTCTCGAACAGACCTCTCACCCTGAGTCAAGTCCAAAAACCTCAACTGCAGCCTGTCACGAGCCTCCTGAGGGAAAAACTTGTGGTTGAACTCCTCGACGAAGTCAACCCAAGTCCAAACCTCTCTCCTGGTCCTAACAGACCTCCACCACAAATGTGCATCACCTCCAAGGTAGTGCACTGCCAACTCAACCTGAAACTGTGCCGGACAACGAACAGAATCGAAGTTCCTCTCTAACCTCTGACGCCACTCGTCAGCCTGCTCTGGAGTAACACCGCCCTCAAACGTAGGCGTGCCAATCCTCTGCATCTCCCTCATCATCTCATGATAAGGCGAAAACCCAACTGCAACACCCTGCTGCACTGCAGCCTCCTGCTGCTCAACAAAACAAGCACCACCATGTGCCCCGGCACCAACCTGTGCCCCGGCCGCTGGAGGTGCAACCGGAGCCTGCTGTGGAACTGCCTGAGGAAGACGTGCCAACAACTGCGTCAGTAGCCCCACAATCAACTCTCCCTGAGCTAAAGCAGCGCCCCCACCGGGAACCGCTCCAGCTCCTGCGCCACCACTGGCACCTGAGTAAGCCCCACCAGCCAACGAAACAGACTGTGTCACCGACGCCGCCGCCACACTCGGCGCTGCACTCTCTACTGAAACCTCAGCCTCTGGCACTCCACGACCAGCACCCCGACCTCCACGACCCGCTGCTCGCCCACCGCGACCAGCTCCTCTGCCCCCACGGGCTGCACCGCGACCACGACCACGGCCACGACCACGACCTGCGTCCATCTCTCTGCACTACCACCAAGTACAGAAAAAGAGCAAAGGTCAAAACACAGACACAAAACACAACACACCAAATATCCAACTCACTTACCCGCGGAAAACTGGAAGACCGAGAGGATGAAACTAGACCACTAACTGACTAACTCACATAATCAATTAACCACACAATCCAATTCATCCAATTCTAACAGTCCTAAAACCGACTACGCTCTGATACCAAAATGAAACAACCAAATTTTTTCTTATAATTAATTAGCCCAGATTAATATTCCCATAAATATTAATCCTCAACAGCTAATTCAACAACACAATGCGGAAGAAACCAATATTATTAAGTCATAAAACAATTGTTCAACAAATAACCAATAAAACCAATAAACCAATAAGCAACCTAAACACCAGGTATGCTACATTATTGAAAATAAACTAACACCCTAAACATCACGAATTCCTGGTCAGCCACAACAATAAAGCCAAGATTAAATTCCTAATCTCATCATCCTCTTCTCTCGGTCTCGTTCCGCGGAAGAACATTGCTGTTACCTGCATCACATTGGAATAGAGATGCGTAAGTATTATCATAAATACTTAGTGAGTGGATCATCCTGCCTACAGGCCAATTACGTCAAACACTAGACAAAACATCATAATAATCAACAACAATAACAATGCTCAACATTAATCAACAGCATAAACCATCCCTGTCAGGAAACACCCACGTTTCCTGACACCCAGGTTGGTGTCGACCGACACCTCTATGGTGTCGATCGACGCCAGCCTCCCGAGTGTCGATCGACACTCTCAGAGTGTCGCTCGACACCGGCTCGACGCCCAGAAACCAGAAGCTACGAAAATCACATTCCAAAATCGCAATAACACAAAATCTAGGGGTTTTCAACGCCCCAATGCTATCAAAACACGGAATCCAACATAAACAATCTCAAGAACACATCATAAATCTGAAATCAGATAATCTCTAACGCTTAACGGACCTACAGTCACGCACTCACCTTGAAAACGGATTGAAAGGAAGGAATGGAGAAGGAACAACGAAGAACAGCCACGGATTCAACCCAGAAACTCAGAAATCACCTCCAATCCTCCAAAAATCGCCTTCAACACTTGATAACTCGAAACTTGTGCCTTTCTCGCGGCCACAGGGCTTTTAAAACACGAAATAGGGTTTCCACGCCCTAAACCAGCCCAAACCAGCCGACTTGAATCAAACCGGTCGATTTTGCAATAACCGGTGTCGATCGACACCCTCCCTTGGTGTCGGTCGACACCAATCGACCAAACCAACTCCAATTGCAAATCGATCGACTTAAACCGGAAATCAACCCTGATAACCGGTGTCGATCGATACTAGTCGTTCATAAGGATTTAACACACTTTCTTCGCGATGCTTGAATCTTAAACCGACTGCACAACAATCAAACAAGAACATGTACAGCCAATCTTCAATTCACACCTCTAAGAGCATGTGCCAACTACTCCCGAACCCCTAGCATCGCCCAACACCACTTCCAAAACAACTTTCTGGTTCACGGATGTTACAGGTCATGCCTAAGCTTAGGCTTCAAGATCCGGGGCATGACCATAAAACCTTTGGTGCTTTAGTGATGAATCTCCTAGCTCTTGATGAATACAGCCATGATCTCATCTTGTAGAGAGACTCCCAAAAGTCCTCATTAAGATCATACCTTAGAAACTCCAACTTTGATCCAAGATCTCGGTTAGATTGTCTTTGGCTTTCCATGAACTCTTCTAGCATAGCTTCGAGATTGGTACCTCTAGGCTCATTAGGGATGTAGTCATGGTATTGATGAGGGTCCAGACGTGAGTAGTGATTCATCTTTAGGTACCTATCAAACACAAAAACACCAAAATAACAATTTAGAAAGCATGAAAATAAAAGATCTAGTCTTACCTTTTATCAAGAAAACTCGAAGGTACAAAGCAATCCCCGGAAACGGCGCCAAAAACTTGATGTGGGTGGGATATGCAAGTAATAAATAACCCTAAAACAAACCGTGAGTTGCAAGTGCACAACAGACAATTGTAGTATTTAGGGGTCGAACCACTGAGGATTGCGGAATGTACACTTCAAGATCATGAGATGCAAACTAAGCTAGATCGACAATATGAAAAAGGGGTTTTGTGTTTTTTGGTTTTTTGTAAAACATAAAGATATTAACAATGCAAAACATAAAGCAAAAGATAAATATTGTTGAAAGGAACCATTCGCAAAGGCATGTGCCAAATCGATTGAAAAGATTGTTAAATCCGATTCATGAACTCAAAACACTAATGAAGGATTTTCCCACTTTCGTGGCTCCAATCCCCTATGTCTCTTAAACCAATGGGCTCAGCTTTCGCATGTCATTGTAGAGTGAGACATGCATTACGGTTAGGTAATGATTGTTCACAAAACTTCTTAGGTCTACTTTCATAGCCTAAAACGATTTGCCCATCGAATATTAGATCCGGAGATATAACAAGCTTTTGGAGAGTATATCAACCTTAGATCAAGTCGCTAGTTGATCATCTCTAGCAACAAGCATTAGGTTTAAATAAAGATGGAGAACCACAAGGTTTCCCCTTTATTTAACAACCGAATAGCGAAGGCAATCATGTCATGTCCTCATTGAAGGATCCATAATTCAACAATAGATCTAAGAGATAGAAGGAGTCTCATGATTCCACTGAAAAGAGGCGGAGGGATAGAGATCAAACCGTGGCTCCTTCATGGAGAGAAACCTCTACTCATAGATGTATGCAAAACTTAAAGAAACATGTAAATATTTACAATGGGAAGAAAAGAAAAGGGAAGAGAGGAGACCACCTAAGTGGCTCCGAAATTTATTAAGAGATTCAAGGAATTGTAGGATGATTGATACAAGAGGCTAAAAGCAAGTATATATAGGTGAGGAGGAGTCTAGGTCGGCTGAGTTAATGCGTGGGCGAGAGGAGGAAAGTTTCCTTTTCTTCTTCTACTTTGAGCTTGCTCACTAAGTCTTAAGAGAGGCGCGGCCGCCGCCTCCAAATCGCGTGTAAGGATGTGGGCTTGAGTCCTGATGAAGTTTAGGCTTGGCCCGAGGTGATCCCGGTCCATTTCGCTCATCCAAGCTCCATGGGCTTCACTTACTCGCCAGACGGATATGTCTTGGGATAAAAAGCTCCTAGGCCGCATTCCTACTCCAAATGGCCCAATTCCACTTCACCGCGACGCATGACTCATTTATCTATCTTTCCATATAAAGATCTCATGATTTGGACGTCGGAAAGCCCCTTTCCCGCGGTTATCTTTCGGATGCTTCGATTCTGTCCGAATGCGGAATTTGGACTTTTGGAGTTTTATTGAAGCTCTTGACTTGGAAACTTGTATGGATCATTGTTTGAAGTTCTTTTGCTCCATTTTGCCTCCTTTTTGCCATTTTGACCTGTTGGTACCTCAAAACCACAATATACAAGAAAACTACCTCTTGGACACAAAAACCTTATTATTTATGTTATAAAAGATATTTAAAACCATAGTAAAAACATGTAAAATATGGATATATCAGCGATCGTCCTTAGCATCGTAGTCTCCGCTGAATTGCTTTGCTACGAGCTGAGAATCGCAGAATGTGTGCAGGTGCTCGGCCCCAACTTCCTTTGCGAGACGTAATCCTGCGATGATTGCCTCATATTCGGCCTCGTTATTGGATGCTGGGAAGTTGAGCTTGAATGATTGTTCGAGAATTTCGCCTGTAGGAGATACGAGGCGGATGCCGACACCAGATCCTTGCTTGGATGAAGCTCCGTCAACGTGCAGGAGCCATTTGGACAATGAAATCGGTGAGAACCTGGGATTTCGCGCTGGTTCGGCCTTTGAATTCGATATCGTACTCTGACAGTTCTATCGCCCATCTTGCCATGCGACCTGACTGATTCGGGCCATGAAGGATTTGGCGCAATGGTTGGCTTGAGAAGACGATGATCGCGTGGGACTGGAAGTATGGCCTCAATTTCCTCGCCGAGATCACTACCGCCAATGCCAGCTTTTCGAGGGTAGGGTATCTCGTCTCGGAATCGTTGAAGGTTTTGCTCACGTAAAAGATGGGCTTCTGCTCGCCACGATCTTCCCGGACCAGTACGCCACTAGCGGCTGTGCTCGATATGGCAATGTGGAGGAGTAACGTCTCGCCATCTTCGGGTTTTGCGAGGATCGGCGGGGTAGTGAGATACTCTTTCAGTTGCTTGAATGCGTCTTCACACTTCTCGTCCCATTTGAAGAGCTTGTTGGAGCGGAGCAGATGGTAAAAGGGGAGACAGTTGTCGGTTGAGCGCGAGATGAATCTATTTAGCGCGGCGATTCGGCCAGTGAGCCTCTGAACTTCCTTTGCGTTCTTCGGCGAGGGGAGGTCGAGAATTGCCAAGATCTGCTTCGGGTTTGCCTCAATGCCGCGCTGAGTTACGATGTAGCCAAGGAATTCCCCAGAAGTGACGGCGAAATTTCACTTTGCCGGGTTGAGCTTCATTCCGTACTTTGTCAGAACCTGAAAGCATTCTTGAAGGTTCTTGACGTGATCCTGGGCCTTAGCGGATTTTACCAACATGTCGTCGATGTAGACCTCCATGCTGTTGCCGAGCTGCTTTGCAAACATCTTGTTGACCAATCTTTGGTAAGTAGCGCCAGCGTTCTTCAGGCCGAAGGGCATGACTTTGTAGCAATATGTGCCTCGATCAGTGATGAAGGCTGTCTTCTCGCGGTTGTCCGGGTGCATGAATATCTGGTTGTAGCCAGAGAATGCGTCCATGAAGGAGAGTAATTCATTCCCTGCCGTAGCTTCGACGAGGCGGTCGATATGCGGGAGCGGAAAGCTGTCTTTTGGGCAAGCTTTGTTCAGGTCGGTGAAGTCCACACATACTCTCCACTTCCCGTTCTTCTTCTTGACGACGACCGGATTGGCGAGCCAATCAGGGTACTTTATTTCAGTGATTGATCCGGCTTGCAGTAGCTTTTCGACTTCGTCATTGACTGCTTGAGCTTTATCGGTGTCGAGCTTACGCCTCTTCTGCTTGATCGGTTTGTAGGTGGGGTCGACGTTGAGCTCGTGCGAGGTAATCCTGGGATCTATCCCTTTCATATCCGCCATTGACCATGCGAAGAGATGTACGTTCTCCTTCAGTAGATCCACCAGTTGGGTTCTGATCTCGGCATCGAGATTGCTGCCGATACCGACGCACCTCTCCGGTTTCATCTCGTCGATAATGACTTGGTCGACAAGATCGGGTTTAGGCCTGTGATGATAGGGGAGTCGCGGGTCCAGCTCTTCATTGATCATGCATGATGATGAAGAGCGGAGTCGGCGCTCTTGGAGGAAGCAGGATCTTGACACTCTTTGGCTGCCACGTAATGTGAAGATTCCCAATGGTGTTGGAAACTTGACGCATTGATGAAAGGTCGAGACGACGGCTTTCATCTCGTGGATCCATGGCGTACCTAGAATGGCGTTATATATTGCTGGTCTGTCTATGACGATGAATTTCACGAGCTTGGAAATTCCCCCGACATAGACGGGTAGGCGGATAGTGCCGATACTGAATACGGTGTCGGCGGTTAATCCAGTCAGCGGACGAGATGCTGGCTTGATGGCTTCTTCTTCGATCCCCATTCGGTCTAGGGTTTCTTTGAAGATCAGGTTCACCGTGCTCCCGGTGTCGACTAGTATCTTTGCCACGTCGCAATCGTGGACTTGTATTTTGACCACCAGCGGGTCGAGATGCGGGGTATCCAGCCCCTCCGCATCCTTGTCCGTGAAGGATATTGCGCCTGTGTCCTGACGGATAGATTGGCCAAGCAAGGCTTCTCCATCCTGGTGGGAGCTGGGGCGGCGCTGTGCCGAGACAGCCTTTCGCCTGTACTCCTTGATTGCCGAGATGGAATCGTTATGGTCTAAGAGACTTCCCATGATCATGCTGACCTGTCGCTTTGGCGGGGGCGGCAAATCATCTGGATAGTCGTGATCTTCCTTCTCAGATGTTGGTTTCGGGTTTGCTTTCCCCTGCCTTTGGGGGCGAAACTGGCGGGATCGCTTGCCCTTCTAGCCCCCTTTGGCTGGTTTCGGCGCGAAATCTTTGCCTTGAGATCGATCGCCTTCCACCGCAACGGCTCCTTCGCGGTACTTCCTGAGGAGGCTACCGATGAGATGTCTGCAGTTCTCCGTTTCGTGACCGGTTCGACCGTGGAAACTGCAGAATAGGTCGTGATTGTTGTCGTCGTCTGGATCGGCGACGGCTGGACGAGACGACGATAATGCGAGTGCTTGCGGCTGCTCTGCTGGGTCCCAGTAGCGGTTGAGGTCGTCGTCGACGGCAAAGGTGAGTGACCGCCTGACTTCGGGCCTTCGTCGGTGTTCGTGATTTTCCTCCTTAGGTCTGGTGACAGCGGGCTTTTTATCACCGCTTCTCTCGGCGTAGAAGTTGGTGTCTTCTTCTAGGAAGATGTATCTCTGGGACCGATGGAGCGCGTCTTCGAGGGTCGGCGATGGTTGAATCGAGAGATCTGCTTTGAATTTAGAGTCGTACAGGAGACCGTTGCGGAGCGCCTCTAGCGGGACGCTATCAGGCATGTCGCCGAGATCCAGTGCGGCTCTCTTAAACCTTTCCATGAAGCTTCGCAGTGGTTCCCCTCTCGACTGCGTCATGGTGAACATGTTTCGGGTCACCCTGGTCATGTTCATGGAATAGTGTTTCAGGAATGCGTTCATCAAGTCGTCGAAATTATCGATTGACTCGGCAGGGAGGCTGGAGAACCACCCGAGTGCTTCTTTCGTCATATGCTCGACGAAGACTTGGCAATAGTTTGCCTCTCTCTCTTCGGGAGTGGCATATTGTTCCCTTGTCATAGCAAGGTTGAAGGCTGTCAACCACTTCTTCGGATCTTCTTCGCCGGCAAAAGGCTCGATCTTTAGTCGGACTCTTTCGCGGAGCCAGACTCTGCGAATCCTTGCCGTAAGCGGACTTCTCCGGGTGTCGGCAAGGATTTTTGCCAATTCTGGTGCAGAGCTCGTGACGAGATGCACTCTGGAATTGAACTCGTCTAGCCGACGATTAATTTTATCGAGCTCGGCATGGGTCTGCTTGCTGGCCCGCGAGATTCAGCTCGTCGCTTCTGTTCGATTAGTAGTTGTGTCTGCTATCGTGGTCCCCGTGGCATGACCTGTCGGTGTATCGAACGAGAGTCGACGAGCCGGCGAAAACTTGCCGTCTTCCGCCGTTACCGAGTCGATGAATTCCTGCGTCTTCTGCTGATACGTTCGCATCGTATGGACTTCTTCGGAGAATGGCTTCATAGCCCTTCGGATTGTTTTCACCAGGTCGTCGTGCGTGACGGCCTTTGCTCTGGATCTGCGGCGAGCGGGAGCTGGCGGCTGAATTGTATCCTCGGGTTCGTCGTGCGGTGCGTTTCCGTCATGCTCGATGCGGTCCTCCTCATGCTCGAGAAGGTCTTCTCCGTCTTCGAGAGGATTCTCCGGGAGGGTCTTGTTCGCATGTCGCGGTTCTCTCTCAGGGGAGCTTCCTGCTGAGTTGGACATCGGTTGCTTTTCTTGGCGTCTGAGCTTCTTTCGAGATGTTTAATCCGATAGAAGTATTCCCAGTCCCCACAGTCGGCGCCAATTGTTGATTCCAGAAATAGCACACGTTTATGTGACGGGATATTTCGGATGGGAGACTTGGGAAACTGCGGATTTATTACTCGAAAGGAAGCTTGGATACAAGAGACCGTCTCGTCAAACAAGCCTTGACGAGATGTAATGCGAATAATGAATGAAACAAAGAAAAGGTGAGCGAATGCTTTTAGGGTTTGTAGAGTTGCGTGACTTGGTCTTCAGGGAATGAAGACCTCTCCTTATATAGTTGAGTTAAGGCGATTATCTGCTGAATATTCTCCTCTTGATCATAAAGGAAATCTTCTTCTTTTCTTGATTTCTTTCCTTTCTTCGAGTGGCGGCTGCTGCTATTTCCTTTTTGCTCAAAGTATTATCTTCCTCCTCAAGGCTTTCCATTTCTGTGAGGAGGCTAGGGCTGAAGACGGGCCGGGCTTTTCGCGCTGTTACTCATTGCGATGGGCTCGGGGAAATGTGCTCATTTCACCTCTAATAATATGCTTTCATGTCCTTCTTTCCTTAGGTTTCCTTCTGTCATAAGGAACAATGTGATGGAAGAATATGCAAGAAGACAAAGAGGAGGACCGGTGATGATGATGCCAAGACCAGGAGATTTGATCTGCTGAGTTCTTAAAAAAGAAAGGAGTTTCCGGTCATGGCGGCTGTTTCGGGTTTGGTTTGTTTAGAGTCATATTTAGGCTTCAATCGTATTTGTGTCTAGACTTGTTACGCAAGTTAAAAAATTATGGGTCAGTTTTTACTTGTGAGTTTCGTATTTGCGTATGAGTATCTTCATCTTGTATCGCTTTTCAGATTTAAATATATATAATATAATTAATCTCAGTTACTCGATCTCTACATTTTAAAATTATCATAAGTATAGTACGTTCGACGTTTTCCAAACTCGGTGAAGCTCAGTGATTCTCAAAACAGTAACAATTGGATCATAGACACACCTTTGACATCGCATAGTTCGGTGATTCTGGTGTGTCATATGATTCTTCAGCCACTTTGTTGTACGCTTTTGCAGCCGCAGCCACAGCCACAGTTCCTGCGCTGCGCACCCTCCTCTATTACGGAACTACAATTCTTTGTTCTGCGCAAAGTATTTTTTTTCTCTAAAATTAAAAAAAAAAACTAAACGAAAACCCATTTTGTATGAAGAACGTCATAAACATGAAACCTTGTTTCGATCTCTTTAAGACACTCACAAGATCTTTGTTTTTTTTTTTTTCAAAAAAAGTTGGAAAGCATCTTTGGTTATATGTTTTAGGATGATTATTTCATGTTTATGAGGTTTTTGATACAAAATAAGCCTGCAAGCTATATCCAGCAACAAGAGCTTGTTTTTTTTTTTATGATATTTGCTTTTAGTATAGCTGAATAAAAGAACATGCTAGCTTGAAGTTGCAAAAGTTTGTGTTGTCCTCATTGAAGTTGCTTTCTTCTTCTTCAAGGTTAGCTTTTCTCACCGCATTAATTTTCCTAATCACCTCAAATTGGAGAGGAGGCTGCAATTTTGAAAGGAAATCTATAATTTTTAATGGAAAATTTAACAAAATCGAATAGAGTTGAAGCAATTTGGGAGTAATAGTGGTTGATCCG
This sequence comes from Erythrophleum ivorense, assembly GCA_026724425.1. NCBI lineage: Eukaryota > Viridiplantae > Streptophyta > Magnoliopsida > Fabales > Fabaceae > Erythrophleum > Erythrophleum ivorense. Next base: position 5,405,850 of record JAIUCV010000066.1, on the reverse strand, counting down.
ACACCTTTGACCATCAGAAATTTTCTCCTTTGATCATTGATAAGATTCTCTATTTCGCATAGCAGAAAAGAAAAAGAATAAGATTAACGAATTCAAGGATCGGTTTATATTTCAACTATAAAATGAAGCGAGAGTAGGGGCGAAATTCAGAAATGTCGTAGTGGTCATCGAACCTGAGAATCAATAGTAATCTGGGATTGCCGTATATGAAGAGTCCCAGTCATGATAAATCATATTCCGTTAATTGATAAATTTTTAAGAATTGTTAAAAAATTTAGATTCCAATTTTTTTTTTTTTTAAACTCATATTCCATTGTCATTCTTTACATATTATGGTATTTTTTACCAAAATCCACTCTTATGGGTTTGGTGATTTTTAAATTTTATACAAAATTCATTGTTATACAAAAAGTTTGAGTATTAATAATTTTATGATTCCATTAAAATCTTTGTAATTTGGACATGAATTTTAAAAAATTTAACTCATGAAGCTAAACTTTCAAAATACTATGTATATCCCTTATATTATCAAAGTCATTTTAGTTAAAAAAATTGATACTTTTTCTAAATATATTATTACTCAACAAATCTAACTAAACTCTTTACAAATTTAACAAAATTTTCCAATTTCTAAAATCAATCAATTCCATATATATTCAACTCACAGATAATCAGTCCTTATACAAAATAAGATAAAATTGAGGTCTTTTTAGTATAAGATTTTTAAATGGATCATTTTTTCCTTGAGAAAATTAAAAAATCTAAAATGGACCCGACCCACGCCCCATTGGCATATCCTTAAATTCAGCATGGGAATGAAGAGAGTTTAGCTGATTGAGGAGCGAAGAAGTCAAGACGATGAAAAACGAGATTGAGGCTCCGAATGGAAAAAGCGGATCAAGCGGTACGGTACAAGCAGTGGCGGATCTACAGCCAAGGTAGGTGTGGCATGTGCCCCATACTAATCTTATTATTTGTATATGAGACTATTAATAATATTAATTTCGTAGCCTAGTTGCCAAAGAGTGCCCCACGTTAGAACTCAAGTGTATGGTTCGAAACCTGTTGAAAGTTGTCTATTTTTGTTCTTTTTATTGATTTTCTTTTTCTTTCCACGTCTCTTCTTATCTTATTGGACTATGTTCCTATTTGTTTTTTTTTTTTAGAAATAGGATTAAATAATACTTTTATATATAGTTTATAAATTTTGCTAGTTATTTGTGCCCCATGCAGATTTTCTTCCTGGATCCGCCACTGGGTACAAGTGCGGATCTAGCGGTTCTAGCGATCCAAAAAATATGTTCGAAAGGTGAAAGTGGATAAATAACGGTTCAAAACACTGTTCATATATACAATAAAAGTATTGCATATATATTTTATGTGCAAAAATTAAAATAGTTATTTATAATTTTAAATTTAATTTCAAATACATTAAATAAAGCAGTAGAATAAAATATAATGTTACAAAATATTGACATTTTTTGTAACATCCGTAAACCAAAAAAGTGACTTTTGGAGGTGGGGTCGAGCGACACCAAGAGGGTGTCTGTCGACACCGGTTATAAAAAATTATTTGCGGTTCGATTTAAGTTATTGGTTTGAGCAGGGAAAGCCCTAGTTTAGTGATTAAAATGTGCAACCACCTTTCTTTGGCACAATTTTCTAGATCAGAAGTTCCAGAGAAGAGAACTGGTGATTTTGGAGAGATTTTCGAGTTTTGGGGTCAGATCGAAGTGCCGTTCATCGTTGTTCATCATCATCTCTCTTTTCTCCTTTCCAATCTGTTTTAGAGGTGAGTGCATGACTGTAGGCTCGTAATTGCTAAAGAAATTGTTTGGGAATTGATTGGGTTTGGTTTTCGAGGTTGTTTATGTGATATTGGTATTAATTATTTAAAAAAACAAAAAAAGCTTGGTTGTTTCATTTTTAATATAAATTCAATTTGTCCATAACGATTTTGCAATATTATCTCTAATGTTCACCATAAGATCTCCATCAGCTATCTCTGTTGTTTCTATGTCACCTAAATCACCCTCAGAATTTATATTGCCCATCTCTGTATGTCCCATTAGTTCACCAAAATCCTCATCTGTAAAATCTTAAATTTTGGATAAAATTATGTAGTCCCATTGTAGCCATTGCCACTCGTTTTTGAACATGAGTAGTATATCTAGGAAATTCATAGAGAATCCTCCATTTCTTCTTCCAAACACCAAATGTCCTCTCAATAACTGAGCGTAAAGAGGCATGCCAACGATTTAAGAGTTCCTGCATATTTTGAGGAGGGGGACCATTCTCGAATTGAGACGAATGATAACGAAAAACCGTGTTTCTTGAAGATCCATAAGGAGCAAGAAAACCTTGTTTATTTGGATAGCCGCAATCAACTACATAATACTTATCTCCCGAAGGCAAAGGAAATTCAGAATCATTGTCTTGAGCCATGGTGAGAACTGCTGTATTGTAACATGATCTTGGCGCTCCATTCCAAACATAGGTGAATAACATATTCAAATCGCATATTGCCATGATGTTGAATGATGTTATGTCATGTCGATTCCAATATATTCCTTGCAATTCCGGCTCGACTTTAACACATATATACATGAACCCCATCCATTGCTCCAACAAATCCACTAAAATATGGCGAATATTTTCGATCCATTATAAGCCGTTCAGGATCCTAAGAAGTTCTTCACTAGTTGGAGTGTTGATATAGTCATAAGCAAGTAATTCAGTCGCTTTAAGAACTTTAAAGATTTTCCGCTTCACTGTTTCTTGAGTTCGTCCAAAACGCAATCCAACATCTCTTTGAACTTCATTATGTCCACATATCTGTAAAAACATGGGCACACTCTCTTCAATGATTACATTTAAGGTTGACTGTAATCCATTATTTGTTTCCAGTTTATCACACAATATTCTAAAAAAAAATCAATGGCATTCCGTAGTAACTGAAGACAAGCAGCATGATCTTCTTGTAGTCCAAATATTTATCCACCTCAAACCATTCTCTTTGAACTGGTCCCCTTGCAAAATACCGATTGTAATAACTCAATACTGGTTGAATTATTAACTCTTCAAATTGCTCTGTTTCCAAATTCCACAACTCAATTATCTCTTCATAATTTAGAAATTGAATCCCTTGTGATCGCAGCTGACATATACGAAAAGCCTATATTTTGGTAAAAAAAACAAAGATTAGATTTGAATTGATAATATGAATCAAGAACACATAATAACTAGAAGACATTTTAAAAACATAAAACAAGACATAATCATTATTAATAAAAACACAGGAGTTAATAATCTAATCTTCATTTTTTGAATCGCTTTGATAAGTTTCATTCAAATTAGGTCCTCGTTTGGTTCCCCAAATGTTGAATAATCCTCCTATTTTGTGTGGTCGTGATATTTGTTCGGTGGAAGCATAATTTGTGAAACTAAATTCTGGTGATACTCCTCTTGTCATATTTGTTGGATTAGGCATCAGAACTTTTTCTGGAACTCTTTGAGGTGAAGTTTTTGTTGTTTCATGTTGAGTTTCCATCCGGAATCCATGTTGAATATTCACTGGAGGGGTCCATTGTGAGGAATTTGGTGACGAACCCCATTGTTGAGGATCTGATGATGATCCCCTTTGTGGAGCAATCGGTGGTGAATTCCATTGTTGACTATTTGGAGGTGTTCCCCATCGTGGAGCCATTGGTGCTCCAGCTCAGGGTCGTGATGACCTAGTTTTGGGATTACTGACGCAGTTGTTGACACGTTTTCCGTTAGTGGTTCCAGAGCAGGCTCCGGGTGCCCTCCAGTAGCCGGGGCGCAGCAGGATGCTGCAGTTGTTCAACAGCCGGGGGCTGCAGTGGTTGGGCGTCCGCCTTATCTTGAGATGATGGGGCAAATGCAGAGGATTGCTACACCTTTCTTCGAGGGTAGAGTTGGGCCTGAGGATGCCGATGAGTGGCGTTTGAGACTGGAGCGGAACTTCCGGTCTATCAGATGCCCTGAGGAGTAGCAGGTGGAGTTGGCTGTGCATTATCAGGGTGAAGATGCACATCTGTGGTGGCGAGCCATTGAGACTAGGAGGGCAGTGTGGACTTGGGCCTAGTTCCTAGCGGAGTTCAACGCCAAGTACTTCCCTCAGGAGGCTCGGGATCGCCTTCAGATGGGGTTCAGTGCGGGAGTATGACGCTGAGTTCAGCATGCTCGTGGTTCATACTGGGCGTGGTCTGGAGGACGAGCAAGCTTTAGTGCAGAGGTTCTTACAGGGACTTCGGTTGAGTATCCAGACTCAGTGCAGAGGTGCCAAATACGAGACGAGGGCGGATCTGGTGGAGCTAGCAGCTTCGATTGAGGAGAATCTGCGTGAGCAGGGTGGTTCGGTAGGGGTTGCCACCTGTTGTTGCTCCTGCTATCCAGCCGAGGAGTCAGCAGCAGCAACAGCATCAGTCACAGCAGCGCAGAGGTTCTGGTTCTGGCTGAAACAACCAAGCCCCTTTTTTTTTTATAATTAGATCAATACTCAGCGGAAGTCTTTAAATAATAAATCAATAATTAATAAATCGAATCAATTCAACAAATAATTCCGGAAATAATAAATAACTCTAGCAACCTAAACACCAGATTTGCAAAACACATAAATCCAATAACCAATAAACTAACAACCTAAAAGCGACGGTTTGCTAGCCACATAAGAATATATAAAATCAACATCCTATCATCCTCTTCATCTCTCGGCCTCATTCCGCGGTCGAACATTCCTGATACCTGCATCATATTACGAAAGAGATGCGTGAGTATTATCATAAATACTCAGTGAGACGGTCATCCCGTCTACAGGCCAATTACCCCAACCACTAGAAAATACAACAATCCATAGCAACAATAATCAACAATATCAACAATAACCATTAACAATAACCACCAACAATAAACCACAACAACAACAACTCGACAAACTCGAAACAGCAAAAATAGTGTCGACCGACACCTCCCATGGTGTCGCTCGACGCCCAGCTAGGTGTCGTTCGACACTGCCCCGACCACAACAGACCAATCGCGACGAAACAGCATAGAAACACCAATTCTGTGGGATTCAACCCCCCACAAACGATTCATCACGAAATAAACGAAGAACAGCTCAAGAACAACTCGAAAACTCAACAATAAACTCGAATCCAAGGAATCTCTAGTGATTCACGGACCTACGGTCGGGGCACTCACCTTAGAACGGATTAGCAACGAAGGGGAAGATGGAAACAACGAAGAACAGCCACAAAGCACTCTAAAAACTCCAGAAATCACCTCCAAGCCTCCAAAATCGCCTCTAGAACCCCCTGCCTCGAAACATGTGCCAAAAACGCGGCTACAGTGTTTTTAATCGCGAGAATAGGGTTTCCTCGCCCTAAACCGGACAAAACCAGCCGACTTGAATCGAACCGGTCGATTTCCCAATAGCCGGTGTCGAGCAACACCCTCCCTGGTGTCCGTGGACACCACTCGACCAACCCAACAAACCGAACAACAAATCGACTTAAACCGAAATCGATTCCAATAACCGGTGTCGATCGACACCCAACTGTCCAGAAGTAGTTTTACTTATTTTTCTACACAATGCTTGAACCTTTAGACTGACTGCACAACAATCAAACAGGAACATGCAGAGCCAACCCGAGATTCACACCGTATAGAGTATATGCAACTACTCCCGATCACTTGGTGTCGTCCGACACCACTTCCAAAATAGCACTTCAGGTTTACGGATGTTACACTGGCAATGGCGGTAAGCCTGCGCCGGGCCAGAAGAGGATGCTAGATGATGTTTCAAGAGGCAGTCAGAGTGGTCGTGGTTGCTTTGGCTGTGGGAGTACGGAGCAACGTGTGGCGAGCTGCCCCAAGAGGGAGGTTTCCCGGGAAGCCAAGGTGTGCTTCTACTGCAAAGAGCAGGGGCATATCAAGACGATGTGTCCCAAGTTGCAGCAGATGTCGGTGGCATCGGTTCAGCCAGTAGTGGCTCAGTCTTTGGCGTAGATCGCGGCGGTGCAGTCGTCGGGTCTGTTTGGAGCGGCGCCGAAAGGGTATTCTTCGGCAGAGGTCGGATAGACCAGTTAGTCCGAGTAGATCACAGGTAAAATCTTTTACTCATACTTCGTAAATTCTTAGTGGTAGAATCGTTGTTGTGGTTTGTTTCGATTATTTTTCCTGTGATAGAGTTTATGGTTCTCAGCGCATGTGAATTGTGTAGGGACCTTGTTAGTGGGCGGTTTTGAGTCTCACATGTTGTTTGACTTTGGAGCATCGAATTGTTTCATTACTCTGGGGCGAGCCGTGAGTAGTTGCATCCGGAGACGTGAGCAGTGGCATCCGGAGCAGCGCTGGTGAGCGTTCGGGCATGGTTAAGGTGGCTGGTGAGCGTTCGGGCATGGTTAAGGTGGCTGGTGGAAGATTCCTGGCTACTTTCGGCCGTGTTAGAGCAGTGGATGTTTAGGTTGCGGGGCAGTCGATGACAGCAGACTTAGTTATCAGTCCGGTGGAGCTTTACGACGTCATTTTGGGGATGGACTGGTTAGCGCATTACCAAGTTTATTTGGATTGCTATCGAGGCATAGTGGTGTTTGAGCGGGATGCAGAGAAGTTGGTATCATAAAAAGACAAAAAAAAATTCTACCACAAGCAGTTCTTCGTTTTTTTCTTATTAGTTTTACAATTTAAGTGAATGGAGAAATTATGTGCGGTCGATTCACATAGAGTTTCATCCGTCTTTTATCTGCTCTCCATTCAAGGCCCGAAGAACACTCTTAAAAACCATGTATTTTCTCAAGATTTATAAGTCATAAAATAAACACATATATAATAGAAGTATAAGAGTTTTTGATATTTCCTTGAGATTGATTAAATGAGAAAGTACATTTCACTTCTCCAGCGCGATGACGTGACACTCAGCTAAAAAAAGTTACTCATCTATAGATTCTTATTTTTTAATTTATTATTAATTTCTAAATATACATATTTTCTTCAAAATTTACAAACTAACTCATTTATTTATTTTCTTGCAAAAAGATAAACAATTATGATATTTTAATTTAATTATTATATTATTAAGCAAAATACATCATACTACATAAAATTATATAAAAAAAATAGATTTTAATTTAATCATCCTCATTTGAATAGTTATCCATAAATGATTAATTAACGCATCTCGAAGTAAAAATTTTTTTTTTGATAAAGCGAAGTAAAAAATTAGCATTTTTATCTTTGATTTTTCTAAAATGAGCACGATTTATTTTTTGTTTTTTTCATTTCAGTATTTTAAAAATTAGTTTTAAAGTTTATTCTGGTTCATGTTATTATATTTATTATTATATATATATATATTATTTATATTTTAATAGAGTTATGAGTTTTTTAATATTTAAATAAATCATCATCAAAATAATTTACCTATTAAATTAAAACTATTTTTTAAAGGACTGCTTTATAAAGAAAATAATTCAATTGAAAAATAGAATAAAAAATAAGATCATTCTAAATTTGATAGCAAAAATAGTATAATGCTATTTTGCAATGGAAAATGTAATCATTTTGGAGTAACTTATATTGCATATAGCATAAAGTACACAATTTAGTATGGGGTTGGAGATGCTCTAATCCACACAAATCTCTCAATTCTAGACTTTAACAAACAAACAAATTCCGTGAATGAAGAAGAAGAAAATAGAAAATAGAAGAAAAAAGGAAAAAAAAAAAATGGTGATGATGAAGGAAACCTAAAAGATTGGTGATAATGTCTGTGTTGATGATGGTAACGACTGTGACGGTGGTGACGACGGTAACAGTGGTAACGGGGATAACATCAACACGGTAATGACATTGTTGGTGTTTGGGTGACGGTGATGATGTTGGTGACAGTGGTGTGGTAATCACTTGATGATTGAAATAACCAAGTTTTTTTTTTTTTTTTTTTTTTAAAAAAGACAATACTCAGCGAAACTCTTAAAATAAATAATTCAATAAATCATAAATATCAGTTCAACATAAAAACCAATAACAAATGCATTCAAATCTTAAACAAGTCTAGCAACTTAAGCAAAATGAACAACACATAAATCCTATCATCCTCTTCTTCGGCCTTGATTCCGCGCTTAGACATTTCTATTACCTGCATTACATTAAAATAGAGATGCGTAAGTATTATCATAAATACTTAGTGAGACGATCATTTTGTCCACGAGCCAATTACGCAATTTATAGACAATTTAAGTCTTTTAAATAATTCCACAATTATTAATTATTTTCCACATTTAAAATCATTTCTAAATAATTATTAAATAATTCTTATAATTATATAATAAACTTAATTAATTATTAATCCGAAAATAATTAATTAAAGCAAACCAATTAACCACTTAAATCGATTAAATCCATTAAACCGGATTAAACCATTTCATTTTAATTTCAATTCGATTAAACCGGAACACATTGACCGAACCAGCCTCTGGTGTCGACCGACACCTGCTTGGTGTCGTTCGACACCCGTGACCTTGGTGTCGTTCGACACCCGTGACCTTGGTGTCGAATGACACCAGCTTGGTGTCGCTCGACACCCGTTCGACAGGGTGAATCCGAGTGCGATTCAACAACACCATAAACACAGAATCAACTCATCAACAACACCAAACACGATCAAACATCACAATTATCACCTCATACACACGAAAAACAACATAAAATCATCAACTCATCAATCTAATAACCTAGATCTAGAAACCACGGACCCACAGTCACGCACTCACCTTGATTGGGATTGAGAAGGAGGAAAGGAAGATGAACATCAATCAATCAACACCCAAAAGCTCCAAAACACTCCACAAGGCTCCAAAATTGCCTTCTAAACTCTCTGCCTCGAAAAATAATAGCTCCAAAATGCGGTCAGCCCCTCTTTATTTCGAGTCTTAGGGTTTCCAACCCAAACCAAGCGAAAACCAACGATTTAAAACAAACCGGGAAATTGCAATCAGGCCGGTGTCGATTGACACCAACCTTGGTGTCGCTCGACACCAGGCAAAAATCCCACTTCTTTGGTTTACGGATGTTACAACTCTCCCCCACTAAACTAGATTCGACCTCGAATCCCAACACAACACACGTCTCGCAAGACCAAAAACCCAACCTCGCAAGGCCACAACACTGGAGATCCTCACCTGATCCCCGAGACTCACACTTAATCTCATGTATACGCACGTTCCAAGATATCTTTCTCTTAACTCATTATCCAAAACACTTATATTGGGGCCACGTCTCCCAAATAAGTCTAAACATTACCACTTGTATTGGGGCCACGGCCTCCCAAACAAGTATACAACTACCCAAACTGGGGCCACGGCCTCCCAGATGGGCCTGCCATCGCTTATACCAAAGCCACGGCACTCGGATAAGCTACTCACACTGAAGCCACGACACTCAGGTAAGTCTGCCAGAGAACAAACGTTTCCAAAATGTATTCACGACCGCAGCCCTTAGAGAAATTCTTAAACGCCTATAACAATAAGATTGAAACTGTCTCACGACCCAACTGGTCAACACGTGTAACATCCAAGACAACATTTAATAACACAGATAATGAGGAAAAACTCCATCTCATAAATCTCAAAAATGTATGTCTTTACAACGTAAACCAAAACAACAACAATAACAAAGCTCGCAAGCTAAACCAAAAACAAAGCCACAAGGACGAAAGAAGCTCACTCCACGACCTGTTTTTCGAACCACTTCCTGAACTTCAACTTCATCTTTGCCTCTGGTTCCCAAGTCTCCTCCTCTATACCGCCACTAGTCCACAAAACTCTCAGCAACGGTATCCTCTTGTTCCGCAGAACCTTGACTCTCCTCTCAAGAATCCTCACAGGTACTGCCGGGACTGACAAATCTGGCTGAAGATCTTCTGGAATCTTAGCCACCAACTCCTGTGAAGGATGAAGACACTTCCTCAGCATCGACACATGAAACACCTTGTGAAAGGCTCTCATAATCGGAGGTAACTCCAATATGTACGCTAATGGTCCAACTCGCTCCACAACCGGAAACGGACCCATAAAACGAGGACTCAGCTTGTTCTCTGCGTTGGATTAGGACCCCTCAACATCGCCATCTTGAGATACACTCTATCTCCAACCTGAAACTCAAGCTCTCGTCTGCGTCTATCCGCGTAACTCTTCTGTCTATCCTTAGCTTCCTTCATGTTCAGCCTCACAACACGAACCTTCTCTATCGTCTCTTGAACACAAGTAGCTCCATAAATGTTGTGCTCCCCCACTTGGGTCCAGCATAGGGGTGTCCTACATGGCCTCCCATACAAAGCCTCAAAAGGAGTCATGCCAATACTCGCATGGAAGTTGTTGTTGTAAGCAAACTCAACCAAGCTCAAGTGATATGCCCAATGACCACCCCAATCTAGCACACACATCCTCAACAGATCCTCCAACGTCTGAATAGTCCTCTCTGACTGCCCATCTGTCTGCGGATGATATGCTGTACTCATGTGCACCTTAGTGCCCATCTCTGCCTGAAATGCCATCCAAAACTCTGACGCAAATCGCGGATCTCGGTCTGACACAATACTGGCTGGCACTCCATGCAGCCTCACAATCTCCCGCACAAACTTCCTAGCCAAAACAGCAGCTCCATCTGTCTTCTTAATGGCCAGAAAATGTGCTGACTTGGTCAACCGATCCACAATAACCCAAATGGCATCATGAGTCCTCGAAATAGGTAGCCCAACCACGAAATCCATCGTGATCCTGTCCCACTTTCACTCTGTAATGGGTAAGCTCTGCAAAAGACCACCCAGAACCTGATGCTCAGCCTTCACCAAAGAACATGTGTTGCACCTCGCAACCCAATCCGCCACATCTCTCTTCATCCCGACCCAATGATAATACCTCTTGAGGTTGTGGTACATCTTGGTCGCTCCTGGAGGAATCGAAAATTTGCTCGAATGAGCCTCTCTCAGAATCTGCTGCCTCAACTCCTCAACCTTGGGTACACAAACCCGACCACGAACCAGAATAGTCCCGTTCTCAGATACCTGATACTCAGAACTCGGTACTCGTGATGCATCAATCAGACTTTGATCACTCTCCTGAGCCACTCTAATCCTGCTCAACAAATCTGCCTGATCAACTGCCTCTAAGCCCAAAGGCTCCTGCGAAATAGCACATGGAAGCAAAGTACTAATCTCGCTCACCAACGCCTCAACATCCTGCTCTAAAGCTGAATCACACCTTCGTCGACTCAAAGCATCCGCCACTAGGTTAGCCTTGCCTGGATGATAGACAATCTCCAAGTCATAATCTACCAGAAACTCAACTCAGCGTGTCTGTCTCGAATTCAGCATCGGCTGAGTGAAGATGTGCTGCAAACTCTTGTGGTCAGTGAAGATCTTAACTGAACCACCATACAAATAAGACCTCCATATCTTAAGTGGAAAGACCACCGCTCCCAACTCAAGATCATGGGTAGGACGGTTACGCTCACTACCCTGCCACTGCCTCGAAGCATAAGCAATAACTCTGCCCTCCTGCATCAGCACACAACCCAGACCAATCCCTGAAGCATCAGTATACACAGCATAAGGCTTCCCTGGCTTGGGTAACGCCAAAACAGGTGTACTAGTTAGCATCTCCTTGAGCTTCCCAAAGCTCTCCTCGCACTCTGGCAACCAAAAAAAAGGAACATCCTTCCCCGTCAACTTCGTCATCAGCTGCGCCATGCTCGCAAAACCCTTGACGAACCTCCTGTAATATCCTGCTAAACCAAGAAAGCTCTTGATCTCGGTAGCACTACTCGGTCTAGGCCAATCCCTGATAACCTCAATCTTCGCCGAATCTACAGACACTCCCTCTGCAGAAACAATGTGTCCGAGAAAACCCATCTCTCGCTCCCAGAAACTGCACTTGCTCAGCTTAGCATACAGCTTATGCTCCCGAAGCTTCTCCGGAAACAACCTCAAATGAGTCTCATGCTCCTCAGGACTCCTCGAATATAACAAAATATCGTCAATGAAGATGATGACGTACACATCCAAATACTCCCTGAATACGTCGTTCATCAACCTCATGAATGTGGCAGGCGCATTCGTCAAACCAAAGGGCATAACCACAAACTCAAAATGCCCATACCTCGTCCTGAAAGCAGTCTTACGAATATCCGCCTCGTCTATCGGGATCTGATGATAACCCGATGCCAAGTCTATCTTGGAGAACCAAGTAGCACCCCTCAGCTGATCCAACAACTCGTCAATCCTCGGGAGAGGGTACCTGTTCTTCACAGTGACTCGGTTAAGTCCCCGGTAATCAATACACAACCGGAAACTCCCATCCTTCTTCTTCACAAACAGAACTGGTGCTCCCCACGGCGAAACACTCGGTCGAATGAACCCTTTGCTCAAAAGGTCCTCTAGCTGTTTCTTCAGCTCTGCCAACTCTGCTGGAGCCATCCGGTAAGGCGTCTTGGATATCGGCGCTGTCCCCGACTCTAACTCAATCGTGAAAGGATCTGACCTAAATGGTGGCAACCCCGTCAACGACTGAAATACCTCCGGAAACTCCCGAACCACCCGAATATCCTCAAAAACCACCTCACTGCTGGACTCCGACATAGTGATCATCGCCAAATAGGCCTCGCAGCCCCGCTAAATTATCTGCTCTGCCTGAATCGCCGAGATCCTATACTCCTGGAAGTCGGTCTCACGCCCTGAAACACTAACCTCCCGCCATCACGCTCAAAAACCACTCTACCTCTGTAGCAATCCAGATGAACCCGGTAATAGGATAACAGTCCATCCCCAAAATGACGTCGTACAACTCCACCGGACTAATCACCAAATCCGCTGGCATTGAATGCCCCGCAATCTGAATATCGATGCCTCTAGCACTGCCCGAAGTAGCTAGGAAACCGCCTCCAGCCACATTGACCATGCCCGAACGCTCACCCGCGCTGCTCCGGATGCCACTACTCTCGGCCCGCTCCGGAGTAATGAAGCAGTTAGATGCTCCAAAATCGAACAAAACGTGTGACTCAACGCCACCGACTAACAAGGTCCCTACACATTTAAAACCATGAGACCCTGCTAATCCCATCACAGGCAAAATATTGCAAACAAGCAACAACCATAATTTAAGCTTAAGAAATTTACGAATTTAAGAAATATTGCCCGGCCTGACTCGTCTGACCGATCTCTGCTGAAGAATAGATTCGCGGTCCCGGCCCCAACTGGCCCACTGGCTGAACTGCCGCCAACTGAGTCTCTGGTCGAGCCGTTAATGGCTGAACCGCTGCCACTGTCAACCCCTGCATCTTGGGACACATCGGCCTGATATGCCCCGGATCTCCGCAATGGAAACACACCCTAGCATCTCGAGGCACCTCCTTCTTGGGACAGATAGACACACGGTGCTCCATGCTGCCGCACCCGTAACACGATCTACGAGGAAAAGGGCTACCGGAAGAAACCTCCTCCCGACTCCTCTTCTGACCCTGCGCAGGCTTGCCGCCCCTGCCAGAACCAGAACCAACACTCGAACCTCGGCGCTGCTGCGACTGCTGCTGCTGACTCCGAGGATGGATAGCAGGAGCAACTGCAGACGGCACCGCCACCGGACCAACCTGCTCACGAAGGTCCTCCTCAATCGAAGCTGCCAGCTCCAGTAACTCCGCTCTCGTGGTGTACACACGACCTCTGCACTGGGTCCTGATACTCGGGCGAAGCCCCTGTAGGAACCTCTGCACAACCCCGCGCTCACCGCCTATACCGAGACCGGTATGCACCACTAGCCTGCCAAACTCGGCGTCGTACTCACGCACCAAACGATCTCCCTGCGTCAACGCAATGAATCGCAACTGAAGTCGATCTCGAGACTCCTGAGGAAAGTACTTGGCGTCGAACTCCGCCACAAACTCGCCCCAAGTCCAGACAGCTCTCCTGCCCTTAACGGCCCGCCACCACAAATACGCATCACCACTCAGATAGTGGACTGCTAATTCCACCTGGTACTCCACTGGACATCTGATCGACTGGAAATTCCGCTCCAGTCTCGATCTCCACTCATCGGCCACCTCTGGACCAACTCCGCCCTCAAAGAAAGGCGTCCCGATACGCTGCATCTGTCCCATCATCTCTAAATAAGACGGATGCCCTACCACCGCAGCCCCATGCTGCCCAACAAAAGCCGCACCCGGCTGACCACAAACTGCAGCACCCTGCTGCCCAAACACCGCCGCACCCTGCAGTACTCCGGCCATCGGAGGAATACCAGGAGCCTGCTGCGGAACCACTGGCGGAAAACGTGCCAGCAACTGTGTCAGCAACCCCACAACTAGGTCATCTCGACCCGGAGCAGGAGCCGCACCCCCACCTGGGGCCGCCCCGCCCCCCGCGCCACAACCGACGCCCAAACCGGCCTCACTCGCCAAAGAAAAAGACTGGGTCACCGACGCAGTCGCCACACACGGCCCCACACTCTCGCCTGACTCCGCTGATACTCCACGACCCCGACCTCCACGGCCTCTGCCACGGCCTCTAACGCGGCCTCTACCTCTCGCAACACCGTCCATCTCACTGTACGGAACAAAGAGGTGAGATACTAAACACAAAAACCAACAACGCAAACAACTCACCGCGGAATCTCCTGAAGCCCGAAGAGAATGATACTAAACTATCAACCTAACAGTCCTAAAACCGTCTAGGCTCTGATACCAAAATGAAACAACCAAGGTTTTTTTTTTTTTTTTTTTTAAAAACAATACTCAGCGGTAGTCTTAAAATAAATAATTCAATAAATCATAAATATCAGTTCAACATAAAAGTCAATAACAAATGCATTCAAATTTTAAACAAGTCTATCAACTTAAGCAAAATGAACAACATATAAATCCTATCATCCTCTTCTTCGGCCTTGATTCCGTGCTTAGACATTTTTATTACCTGCATCACATTAAAATAGAGATGCGTAAGTATTATCATAAATACTTAGTGAGACGATCACTCTGCCCACGGGCCAATTACGCAATTTCTAGACAATTTAAGTCTTTTAAATAATTTCCACATTTAAAATTATTTCCAAATAATTATTAAATAATTCTTATAATTAAATAATAATCTTAATTAATTATTAATCCGAAAATAATTAATTAAACCAAACCAATTAACCACTTAAATCAATTAAATCCATTAAACCGGATTAAACCATTTAATTTTAATTACAATTCGATTAAACCGGAACACAGAGACCGAACCAGGCTCTGGTGGCTTGGTGTCGTTCGACACCAAGTTGGTGTCGCTCGACACCCGTTCGACAGGGTGAATCCGAGTGCGATTCAACAACACCATGAACACAGAATCAACTCATCAACAACACCAAACACGATCAAACATCACAATTATCACCTCATACACACGAAAAACAACATAAAATCATCAACTCATCAATCTAATAACCTAGATCTAGAAACCACGGACCCACAGTCACGCACTCACCTTGATTTGGGATTGAGAAGGAGGAAAGGAAGATGAACAGCAATCAATCAACACCCAAAAGCTCCAAACCTCTCCACAAGGTTCCAAAATCGCCTTCTAAACTCTCTGCCTCGAAAAATAATAGCTCCAAAACGCGGCCAGCCCCTAAACGCGGCCAGCCCCTCTTTATTTCGAGTCTTAGGGTTTCCAATCCAAACCAAGCGAAAACCAACGATTTAAAACAAACCAGGAAATTGCAATCAGGCCGGGCCGGTGTCGATCGACACCAGGCAAAAATCTCACTTCTTTGATTTACGGATGTTACAATGATAGTGGCGATCACTTGGTGGTGGTAGTCATCGTGGTGTTTAGTTTTTTTTTTTCTGGATTTTAAAGATTTTTATGTGTTTAATTATAGTAAAGTTAATTGAAGACGAAGGTAGCTAATAAACTATTGGTATAATTATGTATAACTTTATTAACTTAGCAGAATTATACCGATAACTTTATTATCTATTAGCGAACTTTGTTATAGATTAACTTTACTGTTATTACAATTGTTATCATAGCAATAAAATTGTTATCATGATAATAATTCACTAACATATTAACCATATTAGTCTGCATGATAATAAAATTGTTATCATGTTAATAATCTAATACTATATTAGTTAGCATGACAATAAAACTGTTATCCAACAAAATTATAATTTGTTTTTCCATTTTCCGATAGTTTAAACGATAACTTATCTATCCTAGAAAACTAATTATCATGTTATCTTTCCATATATCTAACTAGGGGAAAGTCTGCGCGATGCGGGGAAACTCGTTCTTATGAGTTTTCGTATTTTTTTTTTTTTTTATTGTTAGTAATTTATGTTTGTCAAAGTTATGCAATACATTCATGCTAGAGAGTTAATTTACACATGTCATAATTTGTAACTAATATATTGTGTAACTAATATATTAAATCTCTAATTATGTACACAAGAGAGTTAAATTAATATTTAGTGGTATGAAAGTTAAATAAATATTTAGTGGTCTTAGACATGTGTTGACTTTTAAAGAGAGATAGAGATAAAAAAAATGTTTTAAAAGAAGACACATGTCCTAATTTTAAGATGACACATGGCAGCCTATAGAAAAGTGGTAACCATACAATATTATAATAGATAAAGTCCGCGCGATGCGGGGAAACTCGTTCTTATGAGTTTTCGGAAATTTTTTTTTTTTATTGTTAGTAATTTATGTTTGTCAAAGTTATGCAATACATTCATGCTAGAGAGTCAATTTACACATGTCATAATTTTATAATAGATTGTGTAACTAATATATTGTGTAACTAATATATTAAATCTCTAATTATGTACACAAGAGAGTTAAATTAATATTTAGTGGTATGGAAGTTAAATAAATATTTAGTGGTCTTAGACATGTGTTGACTTTTAAAGAGAGATAGAGATAAAAAAAATGTTTAAAAAGAAGACACATGTCATAATTTTAAGATGACACATGGCAGCCTCTAGAAAAGTGGTAACCATACAATATTAATATAGATTGTGTAACTAATATATTAAATCTCTAATTATGTACACAAGAGAGTTAAATTAATATTTAGTGGTATGGAAGTTAAATAAATATTTAGTGGTCTTAGACATGTGTTGACTTTTAAAGAGAGATAGAGATAAAAAAATGTTTAAAAAAAAGACACATGTCATAATTTTAAGATGACACATGGCAGCCTCTAGAAAAGTGGTAACCATACAATATTATAATAGATATATAGATAATAGATTGTGTAACTAATATATTAAATCTCTAATTATGTACACAAGAGAGTTAAATTAATATTTAGTGGTATAGAAGTTAAATAAATATTTAGTGGTCTTAGACATGTGTTGACTTTTAAAGAGAGATAGAGATAAAAAAAATGTTTAAAAAGAAGACACATGTCATAATTTTAAGATGACACATGGCAGCCTCTAGAAAAGTGGTAACCATACAATATTATACTCCCTCCGTTCCCATTTGATAAATTTTCTAGCAATTTCACACAGATTAAGAAAATTGTTAAAATGACGTTTTTGACCTTTCCTTGTTATCATCCGAAAAATAAAGTTAAAGGAAAAAGAAAATAAAAATATTTAGAAAGTAAAAAATTAAGTTCGAGTCATGATTGTATTGTACTTATTACTATCAGTTTCCCATGTTAAGACTCTTGGTTTTCCATATTCACTCCTGCCATTCATTAGTACTATTATAAACATAGCATACACACTTCTGTTGTAAGTGTTATACGTAAACTTTTTAAAAAATTAAACTTTGGAGCCAAAATTTTAAGCAATTTGTTCAAATTTTCAGTGGTGCCAAAAACATCAAACTTAGTTTACTGAAATGGCTATATATATTACCAACAGATCGTAGATTGTAACACCAACAGTTTCTTAATGGCTTTTGCTCGCCAATTCGATCTAAATGTTCCTATTACAGATTACGAGAGAGTTCGAGTGAAACAACCAAGCTTTTTTTTTATTAATTAATTATCGATGCGGAAATTCTCGAAAGAAATCAATAATATTAAACCAATTAAACCGTTCAACAATAAACCAATAACCAATAAAAACAATAATAAATTCTAGCAACCTAAACACCAGGTTTGCTATATTATTAAAATCAAGCTAACACCCTAACAGTGAATTCCGTGCTAGCCACAACAAGATTGCCAAAATCAAGTTCCTAGTCTCATCATCCTCTTCTCTCGGTCTCTTTCCGCGGAAGAACATTTCGACTACCTGCATCACATTAGGGAAAAAGAGATGCATAAGTATTTAAGAAATACTTAGTGAGGCAATCACCCCACCTACAGGCCAATTACGCAAACTTAGCAATTTTCAACAATATTAATAATTACCGCAATTATTAAATCTTTCACTTTAATTATTAAATAACCACCACAATTAAATAATAGTTTTTAAACACTTATATAATTTCCACAATTATTTTTAGATCACTTAATTAATTAATTTCACCAATTATTAATTAATTCTCGAATTAAACCATTTAATTACAATTAAACCGGATTAAACCACTTAATCCAATTGATTTCTTAAACCGCCAGATAACCGGATTAAACCGGACTGTGTCGATCGACACACACTTGTGTCGGTCGACACCTTGCCCGTTTGGTGTCGACCGACACCGGCTTGGTGTCGATCGACACCGATCCAGGAGATCGACGCCAACTTCGATTTTCAACACATAAACACCCAAATCACAAAATCAACACACCACACGCGATTCAACCCGCGATTATCACATAAAACAACACGAAAAACCACATAACTCTACCAAATCATGATCCACAATTCACAAATCCTCTTATCTGCGAGCCTACGATCATGCACTCACCTTGACAAAGGATTAGGAAGAAGAAGGAGATGAAGAACAACACGAACCCACCACAGATCAACCCCAAAGCTCCAGAATCTCCCCAAAAGCTCTCAGCCTCTTTTTTCTCTTTGTTTTCTCCAAAAACGACAAAACCCACGCGGCCACCACTTTATAACGCGACACAAGGGTTTTTTCCCACTTAACCAGCCAAACCGGAACTCAAATCGAACCGAAATCGATTTTAACCTTTGGTGTCGACCGACACTACCCCTGGTGTCGATCGACACCGCTTCCCAGAAGCGATAGATTGGTTTACGGATGTTACAATTCTCCCCCACTAAACTGGATTCGTCCTCGAATCCCAACACAACACGTCTACCACAGACGCAACTCGTCTACCACAGACGACACACTCGTCTACCACAGACGTCCAACTCGTCCACCACAGACGACACAATCCAATCCGGCCCACTTGGCCAAATACACGAGATCCTCACTTGATCCCCGAGACTCACATCCATTCCTATGCCATATGTACATTTTCCAACATTATTACTCTTAACTCAACGCTGCCGGAGAACACTATCTCCCCAAGAGGAACACTATCCTCTCGTTACATACTACGCGACACACTAGTCACTAGTAAGTAACATATCAATTGTACTTGAGGTAGCGACCCTCTCGTACAAGTGTAACAGAGAACACTATCTCTTGGCAATGAGTTATTCAGGGACACCACTCCCTTAGAGTAAAAATTCGAAAATGTTTACGACATAAATGGAAAGATTGTCTCACGACCCACTGGTCAACACACTTGTAACATCCAAACCACATAACCAAAAATGAGGAAACACCATCTCATATAACTCAAAAATGTATATCGTTACAACGCCAAAAACGAAAATACATAAACCAACAACAATAACAAAACATAGCACCACGCTATCACACTAGAACCACAAAGACGAAGAAGCTCACTCGATCATCTGCTTGTCAAACCACTTCCTGAACTTCAGCTTCATCTTTGCCTCTGGCTCCCAAGTCTCCTCCTCAGTGCCACTACAGTCCCACAAGACTCTCAACAATGGCACTCTCTTGTTCCGCAGAACCTTGACTCCCCTCTCGAGAATCCTCACAGGAACCGCCGGAACCGTCATATCTGGCTGAAGATCCTCTGGAATCTCAGCCACCAACTCCTCTGAAGGATGCAGACACCTCCGCAACATAGACACATGAAACACCTTGTGGAAGGCGCTCATAATCGGTGGCAGCTCCAACCGATAAGCCACTGGTCCAACTCGCTCCACCACCGGGAACGGACCCATAAAACGCGGACTGAGCTTGTTCTCTGCTATGGACCTGTTAGGGCCCCTCTACATAGCCATCTTGAGATACACTCTATCTCCCACTTGAAACTCAAGCTCAAGTCGCCGCCTGTCTGCATAACTCCTCTGTCTATCCTGAGCCTCCTTCATGTTCAGCCTCAAAACACGGATCTTCTCCGTCGTTTCCTGAACAAAGGTAGCCCCAAACATGCTGCGCTCCCCCACTTGGGTCCAGCATAAGGGTGTCCTACATGGCCTCCCATACAAAGCCTCATAAGGAGCCATGCCGATACTAGACTGATAACTGTTGTTGTAGGCAAACTCCGCCAAACACAGATGATCAGCCCAATGGCCACCCCAATCCAACACACACATCCTCAACAGATCCTCCAATGTCTGGATAGTCCTCTCTGACTGCCCGTCTGTCTGCGGATGATACGCTGTACTCATATGCACCTTGGTGCCCATCTCTGTCTGAAATGCCCTCCAAAACTCTGAGGCAAATCTCGGATCCCTATCCGACACAATACTAGCTGGCACACCATGCAACCTCACAATCTCTCGCACAAACTTCCTAGCCAAAACAGCAGCCCCGTCTGTTTTCTTGATGGCCAAGAAGTGCGCGGACTTGGTCAAACGATCCACAATGACCCAAATCGCATCAAACGTCCGTGAGATAGGTAATCCCACCACAAAATCCATCGTGATCATATCCCACTTCCACTCTGGAATGGGTAAGCTCTGCAAAAGTCCACCTGGAACCTGATGCTCTGCCTTGACCAACGAACACATGTTGCACCTCGCAACCCAATCTGCCACATCTCTCTTCATCCCGACCCAGTGATAATACCGTTTGAGGTCACGGTACATCTTGGTCGCACCCGGATGAATCGAAAACTTGCTCGCATGAGCCTCTCTCAAGACCTCTCGTCTCAACTCCTCGTCCTTGGGCACACAAACTCGCCCACGAACCAATATCGTCCCATTCGCCAAGACCTCATATTCAGAACCAGCTGCCCGCGATGCATCAACCAAACCCTGATCATCTTGCTGAGCCACTCTGATCCTACTTAGTAAGTCTGCCTGATCAGCTGCCTCTAAACCCAAAGGCTCCTCCGAAATCGCACAATGCCTCAATGTACCAATCTCGCTGACCAAAGTCTCCACATCCTGCTCTCTAACTGAATCAACTCGCCGTCGACTCAATGCATCTGCCACCAAATTGGCCTTGCCTGGATGATACACAATATCCAGATCATAATCTGCCAGAAACTCCACCCAACGCGTCTGCCTCACATTCAGCAAAGGCTGAGTAAAGATATGCTTCAAACTCTTGTGATCTGTAAAGATCTGCATTGCACCACCATAAAGATAAGAACTCCAAATCTTGAGTGCAAAGACCACCGCTCCCAACTCAAGATCGTGTGTAGGGCGGTTGCGCTCACTGCCCTGCAACTGCCTCGAAGCATAAGCAATCACTCTGCCCTCCTGCATCAAGACACAACCCAACCCAACACCTGAAGCATCTGTATACACCACATAAGGCTTCCCCGGATCAGGTAATGCCAACACTGGTGTACTAGTCAACATCTCCTTGAGCTTCCCAAAGCTCTCCTCGCACTCCGGCGACCACACAAACGGCACATCCTTGCCTGTCAACCTCGTCATCGGCTGAGACATACTCGCAAAGCCCCTGACAAACCTCCTGTTGTACCCTGCTAAACCCAGAAAACTCCTGATCTCGGTAGCACTACTCGGTCTAGGCCAATCTCTGATAGCCTCGATCTTAGCCGGATCCACAGACACACCCTCTGCAGAAACGATATGGCCAAGAAACCCTATCTCTCTCTCTGCCAAAAGCTGCACTTGCTCAACTTAGCAAACAGCATCTGCTCTCGAAGCTTCTCCATAACCAACCTCAAGTGTGTCGCATGCTCCTCTGGACTCCTCGAATACACTAAGATGTCATCAATGAAAATGATAACGAACACGTCCAAAAACTCCCTGAACACGTCGTTCATCAATCTCATAAACGCTGCCGGCGCATTAGTCAGTCCAAACGGCATGACTACAAACTTGAAGTGCCCATACCTCGTCCTGAACGCCGTCTTGCGAACATCTGCCTCATCTATCGGGATCTGATGATAACCCGATGCCAAGTCAATCTTAGGGAACCAGGTAGCACCCCGCAACTGATCCAACAACTCATCAATCCTAGGGAGTGGATACCTGTTCTTCACTGTGACTCGGTTGAGTCCCCGGTAATCGATGCACAACCAGAAACTGCCATCCTTCTTCTTCACAAACAATACTGGTGCTCCCCACGGTGAAACACTCGGTCTAATGAACCCTTTACTCAAAAGGTCCTCTAGCTGCTTCTTCAGCTCTGCCAGCTCCGCTGGCGCCATCCTGTAAGGTGTCTTCGATATTGGAGCTGTCCCGGGCTCTAACTCAATCGTGAAGGGATCTGACCGAGATGGTGGCAACCCCTTCAGTGACCGAAACACATCCTCGAACTCCCGGACAACCTCAATATCCTCAAGAACCACCTCACCACTAGACTCCGACATCACTATCGTCGCCAAATACGCCTCGCAACCTCGCCCTAACATCAGCTCAGCCTGAATAGCCGAGATCACAAGACTCCCTGAAGTCGGTCTCACACCCTGATAAACCAACCTCCCTACATCTCGCTCAAACACCACTCTGCCTCTGAAACAATCCAGATGAACTCTGTAACACGACAGCCAATCCATCCCCAAAATCACGTCATACAGCTCCACCGGACTGATGACCAAGTCTGCTGGCATAGACTGCCCTGCAATCTGAACGTCGACTGCTCTAGCACGACCCAAAGTAGTCAAGTAACCCCCACCGGCAACCTTGACAAAACCCTTACGCTCACCAGCGCTACTCTGGATACCTCTACTCTCGGCACACTCCGGAGTAATGAAGCAGTTCGATGCTCCCGAGTCAAACAGCACGTGAGACTCAACACCACCCACTAACAAGGTCCCTACACATTTCACAAGTGTTGAGAACCCTAAACACTATCACAGTAAAATAAAGAACAGACAACCATACCACAATTCTACACTAAGAATTTACGAAGTCTGAATCAGAATTTTACCTGTGATCTGGCCTGACTGGCTGGTCTGGCCCACCTCTGCCGAAGAGTACACCCTCGGCGCTGCTCCCAACGGCTCCACCGTCTGCGCTGCTGCAATCTGCGCCACCGGCTGAACCGACGCCACTGACACCTGCTGCAACTTGGGACACAAGGGCTTGATAGGCCCCGGCTCCCTGCAGTGAAAGCACACTCTAGTATCCCGAGACGCACTACTCTTGGGACAACTAGCCACCCGATGCTCCAAGCTCCCACAACTGAAGCAACCACGAACACTCTGGCTGCCTCCAGCAACCTCCTCAAGTCTCCTCTTCTGGCCCTGCGCAGGCTTGCCGCCCCTGCTAGAACCAGAACTGAAACTCCTACGCTGAAGCTGTTGCTGCTGGCCCCTCGGCTGGGTAGCAGGAACAACCGCAGCTGGCACCACAACTGGACCAACCTGCTCACGAAGGTCCTCCTCGATGGATGCTGCTAGCTCCACCAACTCTGCCCTGGTAGAATACGAACTACCTCTGCACTGAGTCCTGATGCTCGATCGAAGACCCTGAAGGAATCTCGCCATCAGACTCCGCTCACCCTCAAGACTGTAACCAGTATACGCCACAAGTCTGCCAAACTCAGCGTCGTACTCTCGCACTGACCTATCTCCCTGAGTCAATGCCACAAACCTCAACTGAAATTTGTCTCTGGCCTCCTGAGGAAAATACTTGGCGTTGAACTCCGATAGGAAGTCACCCCAAGTCCACGCTGCTCTCCTCAACATGACAGAACGCCACCACAAGTGTGCATCCCCACCAAGGTAATGCACTGCCAACTCCACCTGGTACCCCTCTGGACACCTGACCGAACGGAAGTTCCGTTCCAACCTCTGCCGCCACTCATCGGCCTCCTCGGGCCCACCTTTACCCTCAAAGAAAGGCGTCCCGATCCTCTGCATCTCCCTCATCATC
Source organism: Erythrophleum ivorense (assembly GCA_026724425.1). Taxonomy (NCBI): domain Eukaryota; kingdom Viridiplantae; phylum Streptophyta; class Magnoliopsida; order Fabales; family Fabaceae; genus Erythrophleum; species Erythrophleum ivorense. The sequence goes on along the minus strand of JAIUCV010000066.1, from coordinate 5,381,544 downwards.
TCAAGATAGGAAGGATGCCCAACCACTGCAGCACCATGCTGCCCAACAAAAACGCCCTGCTGTGCCCCCACCACCGGAGGAACACCCGGAGCCTGCTCTGGAACTGTCTGCGGGAGACGTGCCAAAATCTGCGTCATAACCCCCATCAACTGGTCACCAAGACCATGAGCCGGGACGGCACCCGCACCTGGGGCAACCCCAACTCCCGCGCCCACACTAGCGCCCAAACTGGCCTCACTCGCCACAAACTGAGTCTCTGACGCTGTCGCCACACTAGGCACTGCACTCTCACCGGAATCAGCCTGAGCTCCACGACCACGGCCCCTGCCACGGCCTCCGCCACGGCCTCTGCCACGGTCTGCACCACGGCCTCTACCACGACCTCTACCACGACCTCTAGCTCCTGCATCCATCTCACTGCACTACCACAGCACAGTAGATGAGCAACTAGACAACACAAAACAAACCACAAGATAAAACACACAACTTACCGCGGAAAACTGGAAGACCGAGAGGATGAGACTATACTACTAACTGACTAACTCATATAATCAATTAAACACATAGTCCAATTCATCCAATACTACCAGTCCTAAAACCGTATTCGCTCTGATACCAAAATGAAACAACCAAGCCTTTTTTTTTTATTAATTAATTATCGATGCGGAAATTTCGAAAGAAATCAATAATATTAAACCAATTAAACCGTTCAACAATAAACCAATAACCAATAAAAACAGTAATAAATTCTAGCAACCTAAACACCAGGTTTGCTACATTATTAAAATCAAGCTAACACCCTAACAGTGAATTTCGTGCTAGCCACAACAAGATTGCCAAAATCAAGTTCCTAGTCTCATCATCCTCTTCTCTCGGTCTCTTTCCGCGGAAGAACATTTCGACTACCTGCATCACATTAGGGAAAAAGAGATGCATAAGTATTTAAGAAATACTTAGTGAGGCAATCACCCCGCCTACAGGCCAATTACGCAAACTTAGCAATTTTCAACAATATTAATAATTACCGCAATTATTAAATCTTTCACTTTAATTATTAAATAACCACCACAATTAAATAATAATTTTTAAACACTTAAATAATTTTCACAATTATTTTTAGATCACTTAATTAATTAATTTCACCAATTATTAATTAATTCTCGAATTAAACCATTTAATTACAATTAAACCGGATTAAACCACTTAATCCAATTGATTTCTTAAACCGCCAGATAACCGGATTAAACCAGACTGTGTCGATCGACACACACTTGTGTCGGTCGACACCTTGCCCGTTTGGTGTCGACCGACACCGGCTTGGTGTCGACCGACACCGGCTTGGTGTCGATCGACACCGATCCAGGAGATCGACGCCAACTTCGATTTTCAACACATAAACACCCAAATCACAAAATCAACACACCACACGCGATTCAACCCGCGATTATCACATAAAACAACACGAAAAACCACATAACTCTACCAAATCATGATCCACAATTCACAAATCCTCTTATCTGCGAGCCTACGGTCATGCACTCACCTTGACAAAGGATTAGGAAGAAGAAGGAGATGAAGAACAACACAAACCCACCACAGATCAACCCCAAAGCTCCAGAATCTCCCCAAAAGCTCTCAGCCTCCTTTTTCTCTTTGTTTTCTCCAAAAACGACAAAACCCACGCGGCCACCACTTTATAACGCGACATAAGGGTTTTTTCCCACTTAACCAGCCCAAACCGGAACTCAAATCGAACCGAAATCGATTTTAACCTTTGGTGTCGACCGACACTACCCCTGGTGTCGATCGACACCGCTTCCCAGAAGCGATAGATTGGTTTACGGATGTTACATCGAGAGTTTTTTTTGATTTAAATAATACACCAACAAATTATTCGGAAGATGATTTAGTCAATCCCATGGATTTTGAAACGGAAGTTCTTTCTCCAAATGTAACAGGTCATTTTCATTTTTTCTTATTTTATTTTAATAATTTTTTTAAGTTTGTACATGTAGTATATCAGGTAATATTTTTATGTCTAGTTGGTTCTTATAGTCCATTTGCTTACGTGCATGGTTTGATAACCATTTGTTACTTACATGCATGGTTTGATAAGCATGAATAAAAAACAATTATTGCATTACGTCTGATTTTTTCATAAATTATTTTTTATGGAAACTTAAGTAATTTGATGTTATTAACAGAAAATCTGGAGACCACACAAAATCAACAAACCATCACCAAGAGAAAAGAAATGATAGATGATGAAAGATGGGAAGTTTACAATGCGTTGATGCAAAGAAGTAACAAGGGAGTTCTGAAGAGAACAACAACGAAGGAAGTTGCTGATTTACTTGCAGTGCCGTTACAGTTGGTTCAAAAAATTTGGCGAAGAGCCAAAAATAATATTTCTAATGGTGAAGCTGTTGATGTATCACATAGGAGAAAAGGGAAGTGTGGTCGCAAACCAAAGGTGATTGACTTGGAGAAAATTTTTGATGTCCCATTACATTGCCGGACAACCATAAGATCGATAGCTGCAGCTTTGAAGGTCAGCCCAACTACGATGCACAGATATGTGAAACGTGGTCTCGTGAAACGACATTCCAATGCAATCAAACCAACACTAAAAGACGATAATAAGAAAGCTCGGGTAAAGTTCTACTTATCTATGCTTGATAAAAATGCTTTTCCTCATCAGCCAAAGTTTGTTGATATGTACAATATTATACATATCGATGAGAAATGGTTTTACATGACTAAGAAGTCAGCGACGTATTATTTACATCCCCTCGAAGACGATCCGGTACGTTCGTGTCAAAGCAAAAAATTTATTGGAAAAGTAATGTTTCTAGCTGCTATGGCTCGCCCAAGATTTGACCAAGAAGGAAATGTTTCACAGATTGATTAATTTCCATCGTGTCTTTCTTCTGCATCTCTGGAAGTAATGTTTCACAGATTGATTAATTTCCATCGTGTCTTTCTTCTGCATCTCTGGAAGCTTGGACAAGTCGTAATCATGATCTACATCTCCTTCAATCTCTGGAAGCTTGTTTAAATCGAATTCATGTTTAACACCATGAACAATTTTTTCCCCTTTCATATCTTTGTGACTCATGAATTTTGGAGAAGAATAAAAACCTGTAAATAAGAAAGAAAGAGTTAATAGTTTAATAAAGTAACTTCACGTAAAACAAAACAGCAAAGTCTTTTCGTCTTTCTAAACAAGAAAAAAACAAAAAAAGGACAAAACAGGAAATATTTGGCCAAATAAGCATTGGAAACATACAAAATTTATCTTTGTGAAACAGAATTTTTATGCTAGAAAATTCAACATAAAAGAACGGAGGGAGTAATAGATTGTGTAACTAATATATTAAATCTCTAATTATGTACACAAGAGAGTTAAATTAATATTTAGTGGTATGGAAGTTAAATAAATATTTAGTGGTCTTAGACATGTGTTGACTTTTAAAGAGAGATAGAGATAAAAAAATGTTTAAAAAGAAGACACATGTCATAATTTTAAGATGACACATGACAGCTTCTAGTGAGAAAAGTGGTAACCATACAATATTATAATAGATTATAAATTATTGGGGTATAGAAGTTAAAATCACCCAAAATTAAAAATTATCATAGCACATATGTTGCAATTTCTCTACTATAGGGAATAAGCTATATAACTATATATATCGAATGTAAAGTTTGTGTATCGAAAGACTAAATAGCTTCTCTCATGTTTTTCGTCTCCACAATGTCAAATATCTACAGTGCAAATAGTTATGGATACTTTTTTGCCAATTACCTAATTAATACTTTCTTTCTGTATTTCCACCTTATTGACTCTTGTTTGATTCATGTTTTAGGCAAAATAATACGAGAAAATCAAATCTAAAAAACACATGATAACACCTCCTTATTTTAAAAAATCTCTTTCTAACAAGTTTTTTTTTAAATAATAAACTGAGACTGAAAAAAATTGTGAAAAACAGAAATTGATGATTAAAGATATGTTATACCCGTGACTAATAAATATATTATTGCCAAAGTATTTCTAACACCTAGGGAAAGTAGCTAATGATTTTAGGGAAACACAAATGAAATCCCACAATTTGTTTTGGTTCTGACAAAATTGGCAGAGAAAACATAAAAGTTAGAGCAAAAGAAGAACGTTAAAACAGGTCTTACATAAAATATTATGAATTAAATTTAGTGTCTCAACACAAACAAGTAGAAAGATATATGAACACATGAAACTCTTTTTTTTTTTTTTTGTACCCTTGAACAAAATCATTTATTCAAACAAAGTCCAACACAATTAAACAAGGAAAAATCAATTTCTAATTTATTCATCCTTTGTAGTGAAAAAAGGGGACATTCACTAATCACTTGATAACCCAAATGATTTAGTTTTTTTCTTTCTCAGACCTTCTTTTAGCCGGAGAGAGCTGCGTTGATAGCACTGTGAACCTCAACACCAATCTGTGCCTCTGCTTTCTCAAGATCTGTTGCGGCAGAAGCAAGTTTCTGTGTGAACTCAGCTAAACCCTTTTGGACTTGGCTAGGGTCAATGTTTTCAAGCGGCACAGCTTCAATCGCGATGATGTCAGCAACAGAATTTGCGTGGAGGAATGCGAAACCACTGCTCACAAAGTATTTCTTGACGTCAGTGCCTTCATGAACGGACATGATACCGGGTTTCAACTCAGCGATTGTCGGAACGTGTCCTGGCAAAACACCCATTTGTCCTGTTGTTGCCGGAATGATCACCATGTCGACCTTCAAGTAGGTAAAGAGAAACCAATAAAGCTTTGAGTTAGGATTCAATACAAGAAATGACACCAATTCAGAACAGTTTTAAAGAAGAAGACGGTGATGATATATTACTCTGCAAAGAAAATAAAATGGTAAAAGCTCTCGATAATGTAAGGTTGGGATGTATATAAGCTTTTGATGCATTCTACATGTATACTATACGATATGACAATGAATAGATTACTAGCGCCCATGGAGATGAAGTCATGAAAATAATGAAATCATAACCGACATTAGGTCTACATGTATACCACATCATACATCAATAGAAGAGTTTAGATATCACATAAACCGATTAACATATATTGACAGTCAGCACTTAGGTCTCGTCATTATTCATAAAGGACTAACACTGGCCATCAAATCTCACAGTTTCAAGATATATAAATAGATCATATATGAGACACACGTTATTTGTCATTCCCATTGTGTGGGAAACCATACAAGCCAGAAGAAAACTAATATTGGGATAAATCTAACATTTTAGTGATGAATCTAATAAGAAACATACTCCATAAAAGACAGAAGAATCTAACAAGCAACATTTTTAATCACTCGCAGGTGCAACCTTTTTCCGCAAATCTTCATTACTAATAACTCTTGAAAGATATTTAGAAACTAAAAAATCAGCACTTGTGCTACTCTCAGGTTTCGCCATCAAAACCCTAATACTTAGCGCCGTCAGATCTAACCAAAATCAAAGGTCCTAAGACCTAATTAAGCACATTTTCATACCTTATCATGGATCAAATACCAGCACTACTAATTTTTTTTTTTTGGGAACAAATCCGAAAAGCTGCTCGAGACTTTCCACAAATCCGCAGATGAATCAGCAATCAAAAGCCACATATGATACAATATCCAGATGTAACCACACGGGACAAACCAGGAACAAATCACAGATCGAACCCTAAATGAAAATGGAAATGATGATCGAAGAATATGAAAAACCGACCTCTTTACCGGAAAGCTCAGATGCGTATGGGAGGACAAAATTGACGGTGAGCTTCGTCGGAATCGAAGAGGCAGGCGACGGACGAGCTTTCATGAAGGAAGAAGGAGTCTGCGGCGGGTCCATGTTCGGTGCGACTTTCTTCCATGCCTCGACGAAAGTCGAATCGATCGTCGACGGAAGTTCCGTTGAAAAGGCACGAGCCGTCGCCGATTTCGAGGATGCGGCGACGACGGATCGGGAGAGGAGGCGAGAAGCTTGTCTGAACATGGCGGCGATTTGGTGGTGATGAGTCTCGGGAAATTGGGAATGCGTCGCAGCGGAGAGAGAAGAGAGAGAGAGTCGATAGCGAATCCGCACACTTAAAAATACGAGAAGCTCAAGTGTTCTCCATGTTTAAGATAGTTCGCTATTTTTTTATGTTTCGGGCCCTCATCAGCTGGGTAAGGTTTACTCTTAAGTAATTAAGCCCATTTATGGCCCACCTAACTATTGTAATTTATCTGGTCAAGCCTCCTCTTTTTTTTTTTACATCCAAAGTGTTTCAGATTTTTTTTTTTTTTTGTCACAATAACCAAATTCCATTAACCAAACAGGTGATTACACAATCATTAGACCACAAATGATTTAAACCCAATACACTGACTCCGTCTAATAACATCCTGGAACACAAGATGGATCCAGCGCTATCTGAACGAGAGTCACACTACGGGATGAGTTTCACGCCACTACTCGGACTGAAACCATCCCTTAAACCACTAAATTAAACCAAATGACACGAAAACACTTACTAACACAGAGAAAAACTAATCCTATCCTAATGTTCAATCTAAAAAACCAGCTATGAAGTCTTCATGATCCGAGTGTAGCTCTTGACTTAATAGCATCAACGCGAATGCGCAGCATTAGAAAGGATTGGAATCCTCGGCTTTCACTGTTTCGGTCCTACGCCTAAAACGGACAGCTAGCCCGACTGAAACTCATCCGGGTTAACCGGGCTGAGGATGATAGGTTTCTTGAAACTGGGGTTTTGTTTGAGTTGAAGCGGTTCTTCTTCTATACGACAGGCTTGGTCTGAGCAGTAAAAATCACCGAGAAGATCCCTACAGCTCTGCTCCGCTGACCCCTAGCGAGCACCAAGAGGAGAGGGAAACATCCGATGTCTCGTCACCGCACGTCGCCCAGGACCGCCTCCGCCATCTTGATTTCACACTTTCTCCCCTGAACCGCCGCATCTATGGGTCCACAATCCCGCCAGGCCGAGGCCACCGAGCACAAACCCAGATCCGGGCATGAGGAGTTTCACCAGATCCAGCCTCGACAGATCCAGATCCGCCAGGCCGATCACCGAAGAAGCTACCTCCGATTCGCTGCAACCACCGTCGGTACCAAGTTGAAACCTCCGATCAGCACCAATTGAAAAACCACCGCGGATGAGTAAAGGAAAAACGAAAAAGAAAAGAGGAAGGGGTAGAGAGGAGCCCTCTCACGACGCCGATGAAGAGACCGGTCGCCGGAGAGGCAGGTTGGCGGAAGAAATCGACGGGATCTAGAGAGGAGGGAGAGAGGGAAGAGAGAGAACGATTGTCTTTTTTGACTACTTTCTTAGTTTTAAGTGTTTCAGATTTTGGATTTTAGTTCAGTTTATGTTTACCGTTTTAAGTTCTTCGGGTTTTAGTAAAAAATTGTGACCAAATTAAAACTGAATGTAAAATGGGTATAGATCGAGGATGTAAGGTTCGAGTTTTTAGTTAAATGTGTTGATTCTTTCAAAATATTTAACAATTTTGTTCGACTTTTCAGATCAAGGCTTAGATTGTTCTGTTCGATCGATATAGCGAGTTCCAGCTGTGTTCGGTTAGGTCTCTCCACTGTGTTCTAAATTTTTATGTTGTCGCAAAACTTTAACCATTGCATAAATCACACTCTCTAGTTTCTAAAAACTACCATTTCATCTGGCAAACCCCTAATTTTACACCAGAAACAATAACCAGATGTGTTCTAGAGAACTGTTTAAACACCTAACACTTCGAAGAAACTTGTACTTTTATAACAGATTTACATGAAAAAAAAAAAGATATACCTTTGCTCGTCTTTCTTTATAATGTTTTTGCTGTCTTTGGATGGTCAAGCTCCAGATTCATATGCCCAGAAAGTATCTGGATCGGGACAGAGAAGAGAAAAGTCTGGTACTTCGAGATTTGCAACGTGCCAATCAAGCAACCGAGCTTGTACCGACTTGAGCAACAAGAGGACTGTTGGTAATACCCACCACTCATCATCATCTCTGCCAAAAAAACATAACAAAAGTTTGAGATAGTAAGTAAAGTAGGTTAATGTTCCAGAAACAGAAGCTTAAGATGAATAGTGGTGACAATATGGATGATAGATTAATGGCAGGTTTGCGTGTATTCTTTGTGTGGATGATTCTACAAGAAGAACAAAAACACTGCTAATTGTTATTATTGTTATTACCTTATGACGTTCCAGATGTTTGTCTTATCATCTAACTTGTCAGAGAAAAACCCGGAATGAATGACACCGCAAATGAAAGCCACAAACTGAAAAATACTTAAGGGAATAAGAAAAGAGACAATAGAGAGAAAACGAGGTCACTTGTTTTTGAAATACATGTATCAACTTACGACGTTTGTTAGAGATGTAGCGTTCCAAAGGGCGTAGATACGAGTAAGTGAGGCCCTTCTCATTTCTTTACTTAATAAAGCGTTAAGTCCGGCAGGGAATGGGCAAAGCAGTGAGAGAGGGAGAATCAGGAGGATAGCGAGAAAGGCTGCAATGGCAAGCCAGTAAAACTGAAGCAATGCAAGAAGCGTAACTGAAAGATCCGCGAGAAGAAGGATGGAGATCAAACGCACTAGAGTATCCTGCACATGTATATTTTGCTTATGTTAACACATGAAATCAAACGAAAATCAGACGTAGAGTGAGAAAAGAAATGTATAACCTGACGACCAACGGGTCGGGTGTTGTTCAATAAGAGAGAAAAAGGAAATAGTATGTCCCTCCTGTACTGTAGAGATTCTAGTGAAATCTCATTGATGAGGCCTCCATTGATTCCACCATTGATTCTCTTCCGAGATAATCCATGCCCTGGTTGGATCAAGTTTTGTTGCAACTCAATAAGAGATTTGCTGGGACCTGCAGAGCTGTTCCTAGAAAATGAAGTTACGACGATAAAGCATGTTGAGTGTCTTTTAAGTCTCGGAGAAGTGATTAGATCAAAGAGAAGTACAAAATCTTATCATGGCTCACCGAGGGGACTCGTCGTCACTTCTGCTGAATGAAACTGATTGGTTCAGAGGAAAATCGCCAACAAAAACCAGGATACCAAGTTGGTAATATCCAGAAGCTGTAGCTTGAAACCATCCAAGTTCAATTCTTACTCCGTGAAATTCGAGCTGAGGATTTCCATGGCTGTTCATCCACCTAATTACAGGGAGTAACGCTGAACGAATCGATCCGTGCCTCACAGTCCTGAGCTGTGCATTTAAACCCGCAACAAAGCGGTGCCAAACACTTGGTGGGATGTGCTGAAACAGTGATTTGGAGTATTTAGGTGGTTTTCAGAGTGGAGATTTTGGAAGGAAAAAAATATGGAGATAAGCTAACCTGGCCAAGAAGATTAGTTAGCAGAGCGTCACTATGAAGACTATACGGTGACATGTAACTTCCATCCCCACCAAAAAGTATGCACATTGGAAATCTTTTCTGTATTATAGAGACCATATCTACACGCTTCTCATCACCGCCAAGAAAAAAATCTACATATGCAACCATCAGATCTGGAGTGGCTCCAACCTGTTTCGATGTTGGACAGACAGTCAAATTGGGAAGTAAAAGCTAGTTAATTGTGAAGCAACAAGTCTAATATCAGGTAATAAGAATCCAAACCTTCATGCCTTTGTATAGAGCTCTAGATCTGCATGAGCGGAGGCAAGAGTGGTCATATTGAGATTTTACATATTCCTGAAGACGATGAATCTTTCTCCTGCGACGCCATTGTTTCCACGACCAAGCGCAAGGATTTGCGAGTACTGACAGAATGCTGTGCACAGACCCTTCCCACCAATCATATGCCGCGGTAGAGTTGATCTCATCAATAAATCTGTTAAAAGCATCCTCGTACCTGCATATCAGAAATGTACAGAACAATGAGTGGACATGCCTTGGAATAAAATGAGCAAAGGTCAATGTCATATTGGGCAGCAAAGGTTAATACATACATAATTACTACTTCAAGAAAATGGTAAAGTGAAAAGACATACTTGTTATAAATAAGTAGCAAAAAAAAAAGAGATTGTAACTTAAGTTTTCTTATTCTTCCCAATAATTTTGGTTCAAACATTCAAAGGCATCCAATCGCAACAGAATTTGACCCAGTCAAGTTATATCCTTACACTATCTCGATGATTGCATCAGGAGGAGAGTAAGGCAGATGCCATGGTTCCCTGAAAGTGTTTGGACCCATAAAGTACATACGGTAGGCATGGGTTTGCGTATCATCAAATTTTGCGCCTCGAACCTAGAATGACAAAAAAATAGGCCAGAAAGTTTGGTTAAAAAATACTGGATCCTTAATGTCTTGCAAAAAGGGAAGATTTGGGACAAGAAAATTTCCTCAACACCATACCTCAGAGAGTGACAGAAGATGGGGTAAACAATGAGAACTCGGGTTTTCGATGGAACTGGAACCATAGAAACTTAATATGAGCAATCTGCTACTTAATGTGCTTAGCAACAGACCCAAAACTACCACCACACAAGATAGTAGAAGAGCAAAGGGCAATGGCCCTCCAAATGTATAAACAAGCTCTTCCAGAGGTGTATAGCAGTTTGGCAGTCTGTACTTGTCAGATACACATTTGTAAGGACAAACAGGTTCGCTAACTCCTCCTGCAGATTCAAAGCTCCTTCCGTCAGAAGACATCCCAATTAAGAAGAAACACAAGATCAGGGGACGGAAGAACAAGAGAACTATAAGATACAATACCTCGCACGTATACAAATTTTGCACGACTTGGAAGATGCTCGGGTGGGCAGGGTGTACAAAGACGTTTGTCAGAGCCTTCAACATTTTTGTAAGTGCCAATGGGGCATTCCTGAAACAACACATGAATCCAGAAATATTGAGAAGTATCAGGCACAAGCAAACAAGGCAGAGATTTGCATTTATGCTAAAAGACCACTACTGGGTCTGTCTAATTTCGTGATTTGTTACACTCATTTTGTTTCTGAAATGAAGGATAAGCAACGATGGTAAAAAGCTAAGACATAAATGGCTGGTGTCGATGTAACTACGACTTAATAAACATTAGACTTACCAAGCAAAATGTACCATAGAGCCCCTTTGGACACATTTTTCCAGTCATTGTTCCCTTTTCTCCGAAACGGCCTCCATGGTCCCCTGCACCTCCTCTGAAGACATCAGAAAGCAAACAATTCAAGATCTGGGTTCAGATCCATAAAGATACGTTTTGGAGATTAACAACTTTTCTGTTAGATTCCAACGATTTCCAAGATCCCTTTCGAATTTTGCATTAAAAAATAGTACTGGCATAATCTCAAGCATCAAAATTAAGATCCCACTGTCCTCTCATATCCCTGGCAATGCATAGTACTAGCAATCAACGTATATATGCATGCCTTCACCTACTACAAATGACCCAAGTAGTAAGCAAGCAATCATGATAATCGTGCATACCTATTACTAATGGACCCCTTAATGGTTGCAACAGGAGAATACTCGTCACCAGTGTGTAACATGTCCCAGTGAAAGTGAAGTCTCCCACCTCCACCCCCTCCACCCCCGAGAGGACCACCCCGGCCCCCTTGAACTGATAGAGATGAATTGTTTGAGAGTTCAAGCATCTGAAGGAAAAGAAGAATCGTCCCACCAGATCCTCCACCAACTCCACCGACCAAAGACCTGTTACCACTCGCTATTGGCTTCTCAAAGCTTTGGCCATCAGAGCTTAGAGATCCACGCAGATTAAGCATCAAGAGAGGAAACTGGATGGAGCCAATTACTGAAAAGTTGGAAAAAAAATTGTATGACTGGTCCAGATGAGTAAACAGATAATTCACAGTGTACTATTGACTGCCAGATTTCCAAAATAATAGAAAAATGAATAAGGAGAAAAGTGAACTATAATAGTACTGACCAATCATCCCTCCACCAATCACATTCTCATATGATTTATCTGGACTTTCAGCTCCGCTCCCTAACTCACAAGGAAAATCCGGGTCGCCGTAGGTATGACCTCCATTGCACACTCTCCCATTGAAAAGGCCAGATCCCCCTCGCCCTCCATGCCCAGCACCACTACCAGCCCCATTAGAATAAAGTCCTTTCCCCAGCCCATCACTACAACCTGTCACAGAATTTTGTGCATAGAATCAGAAACCGCATTTATGCAGAAAGGTATTCAAAATTTTAACAACATGGTGAGAATACTGCTGCAGTGTAAGGGCAAACAGTAGTACAATTTGCTGAGACTGAGTTTATGTACCAAATTCGGATGCAGTGATCAAGCCTTCATCAGTAACTACTACCGATCTTGCCCTGTGGATTTGAATTATGCTTCCCTTAACAAGTCCACTCACAAGAATGTCCTCAACTCGACATATCTAGAAAATTAAAAGGTTGAAGAATTATCAAAATTTTGAGGCTAAAAATAAAGAAAGGAAAATCATTATTAAGAAGCAGTCAAATCTGATTTTACTCCAGGAGAGTAACACAGAAAGGGTTACTATTGCCTACTAGAGGTGTTACACGATAAAGGAGCCCGCAATTGTTTGGCATATATTAGCAAAAAGTTTTGATCAGCCTAAATAATATATTAGACTCTTTAATTGCGTAACTACCCAGTAAGTAGTACAAAGTTTATACATCACAAAACTTAACTCGTGCTAGAATGATAACTATGAACCATCAAGACACTTCTTTATCAAACTTACCTGAAGGGAAAAGGATAGTGTATAATTGACATGACAATCATCCGGCGGACTTATCAAGTCTATTGGGCATGTCTTGCTCTCACAAAGGGCCTGAGTAACCCTATAAAAAAGAAAGAGATTTTCTAGCACATCGTTTCATTTATTAAGTCTAGCAATAATCACCCACAGAGAAAATAATGTAAACGTATAGGAAGTCATACTCACTCTGTTTTGCTTTCTTTGTCGTCAAGTGGTGCTTGAATTATAGAACCTGGTCCAACCTGCAAGATTGAAGAAAATTTAAAAAAGAGTTTTACATACTCCACTGATGACTTCGTCTAAGTAAATGTTTGTAACAGACGGAACAGACGGACAGAAACATGATCTCATAATAACATAGATATAAACAAAACAAGAGAACTTGGATGATATAATCATGTTAAAACAGTTATTTCTTACAGTAATGTTGTAAAACTGAGATAAGGAGAGTCTCTGGCCTTTAATTGCATCCCCAGGACCGGTGAGCGTCAACATCCCTTGACCATATACACCCAAGTTCGCATTAGAAGCAATGACGGACTTTTCCTACAACAATAAGAAGTCAAAATCTGTCTTCCAATCCAACCAACAGAAGAAAAAGAGACATGATAAGATTTACAAGTATACCGTTAGAACTGCAAGGTTGCGAACTTCAAGGACAGAGGAAGGCACCGCAGGGTTTCCTTCACCATCAATTTTGATCACAGAATTCAACATGAGCAGCATCTTTGTAACAAGTCGTAATGCACCAAAAACCTTCATTTAAGGAAGAAATAACTTAACTTAACAAAACATATAGGAAAAAGCAAGACGGTAAAGCAGAATCAAGATTTTTACTGAATGGTGAGGAACAATAACCTGCCTTTATAACGGAGTTACTCATTAGAAGCTCTTCTGCAACAAGCTCAAATTCTGAAATTGGAAATTTTGATAACCCAAACACAATGCTGCTTCCCCGGTAAAGACTGATTTGACCTCTGACCTTCAGAATCAGAAAAATAAAATAAAAAAATATTTAGGGGGTATTTAAAGAAAGACCAAGGAGCTTCTTGTTAAGCAATCTTTAATAAGAAAAAGAACTGAAAGTTGCAAGGTCAGCTGTTAAAAGAAAACATAGAGAAATTCATTCATACTTTAGTAAATACCTTAAGATTAAAAAGGCGTACGCGGATCACACAAAAATCAGGGTAGAGAAGATGATTCAGGACTTTATCGGGGAAAAAAACAAAGACATTCAGGAAATTAACTGACCTGCATTCTGGTCCAGAGCAGCGGAACCAAAACTTTTGCGTGGTTATCTACATAGATGTTTGACCACAGAGGCCTTGTAGGAAAATCGAGCAAAGGAGTTTCTGTCTCTGTAGTCATATTATCATTCCCAACCCTTAAACTCACCAATTCTGCATTAAAGTACGTTCCAGCTGCTCCAGCATTTTGGGGGCACCCGATACTTGCACCACCTGCAGTTAAAAGACAATAGTACCACATCATTTAGTATGGACGAATTGCTAAATCTTCAACACAGCCTAAAATGGAGAACTAAATCCACAACTAATGAGATTAAGTACAGCCTGTAGAGTAGCAAAAGAGATACAAACCATGCACAAGAACTCTGACATCTTCTTGGATGCTGTAACAGTCAAGGGAGATCCTTCCTCCACCACCTCCACCCCATCCCTTCCCTCCTGATGCAGATATTCTACCATAACCCTTCCTACATATTCAAAATGACAAGGTGAGAAAGATTGAACTGAAGCAAAATTAACAAGTTACCATCCCATAGTAACTAAGATTTGTTTAAGTCAGGTTGCAGCTCTAATAAACAGGTAAGATACATAACTCAAAATGGAAGCATGGACTTACAGCTTAACTGCACGAAAACAGATACTTCCTCCAGATCCTCCACCCCCTTCCTCTCCACTATCACCACCATCTGCGGAAACAGATCCATTCAGCTGTATTGTATCCTTCAATATTAGCTTGACACGACCACCACCTTTCCCTCTGATATTCGTTGCGGACGCCTTAACGCCTCCCTCACTCCCATAGCTCCAAGGCTCCTGCAAAGACGACCAGGCGTAAACGTCACCACCCCAATAAGTCGACGTATTGCTCTTCACACACGAAGCACCTCTCCCACCATGGCCTCCACCGGCACCGTCAGTACCAACCGGTGTTCCACTAGTCTGAGAAGGCGGTGGTCCAGCCAGTGCTGTCGTGTAGATAGACGAATTGCTGTCCATGGTTAAATTGATAGCAGAGAGAACCACAGAACCGGCAACGATTCTAGCTGATTCACCCACATGAATGTTTCCAGATACATTGAAAGTGATCATACATCCTTCGATGGGGCAATCAACTAAGACATGAGCAAGTATGTTCAGATTTCCCGTCCCGTTAACATAAACATCAGAATCAAAACGCAGATTTGAATTCAACGTGCAAGTAGTATTCAGCGATCCAACACCGTCCAGGTCCTGACAAGTCAGGTAGCCAGAATTCCCAGAATCTACATCTGAAGATAACCTCACGGGGCTCTCTAATTCAGTGCCCCGATACTGTGATATGCTAAAACATGGCGCGGACACCAAAAGGACACACAAGAGCACGAGTTCGAGCATCACCAAGGGAAGCGAAATCAGTCACACACTATCCCAGAGAACCGAGATAACACTAGACGACATCTAAGACCAAAAATTCGCGATTCTCAGTCAATTCCGTAACGGTTCCACAAAGACGAAGCTAATCTTAATTCACTATCTCCATAAACAGTCCCAAAATGGTTGTCGCATACAAAATCTGCTTCTGCAACAGCGAAGAGAGCAAAAATCGCATGAGGAAATTTCAGAAACCTAAAAAGAGGGAAAAAAAAAAAAAAAAAAACAATGAGACACAACGCGAGGAGTGTTCCGCGATACGTTATCACAATCACATAAAAGAGAAACGGAAAAGAAAAAAAAAAACGAAGAGAAGAGAGTGGAAAAATGGTTAACCTGATTTTGAAATCGAGAGGAAACGAAGAAAAATCTGAGATTTTACTTTGAAGGTTTGGATCTTCAGGAGTGAGTCAGAGATAGTCTCTTTCTGTTTTACTTCGCTTTCCTCTTGTTTTCTTCGGCGTATGAGAGAAAGAGAGAGAGAGACTGTTATGGAGTTGAAGCTACGCTTAAATCAAATGTACAGCTGTCCTCCCAAATCAAAAATAAATACGATATATTTTAATTTTTTAATATCTTGCTTTATCGTATTTGTATTTTATAATAAGGAAAGCGCCTAAATTGTTCGATTTCATGTCAATAAAAATGGTTATTTATTTAGTTGTATCTATATTCAAATCAGAATCTATAGTAGGAAATATATTGTTTTGCTTTGAGGAAAAACAATATTGTAATGATGAAGATTATCATTTTGCCCTTTATTTACCACAAAATCACTCAACTGCCATTCTGGGTCTGCAGGTGGATGCAAGCGTTACACTTTTTTATTTTGTCCATATTAACTCTATCCAGACTAAACCATTTGTACGGTCAAGATAATATCATCTTAAAGATTGACTAGAAAGATATCTTATGTTGAAAAAAGATTAGAAAAATTTATGTAATTTTTTATTCTATTTTTGGCGTGTTACAGTAGTAATGAAAAAAGAAGAAACTTGAGTTGTGCCAAAAGCCAATATCAACGGATATGAGAGATAAATTAGGGAGGCCCAACTAGATCTTAAATATAGTAAGCAGGTATATAAAGTTCACGGCATCTCGCATTTCTATTTGTATTTTCAATATGAAATATTAAACAAATTCGAGTCCGTGAAAGAGTCCCTTTCAAATTTAGAGCTAAAGCTAGAAGAAACCTCGGGAGGAGGTAGCCAAAATATGAGAGTTTCTTGTCTTTTTGAGATCAAACCAAAAACGTATAGCGCGTTTCCCTGTCGTTTCGTAGATGATATTTTGGGCTTCGTGGCCCTATTGGTAACCCGATAATTAATCCATTAACACCGCCTCATGTAGCAGTGACACGTGTACAACGTCACAAGCAACCCAGCAAAGAGACGAAATGACGAAAGTTATATGACATTTAGTGATTACACACTGCCAAAATGTCCAAACCAAATCGTCTACTGTCTTATCACCCAAACGGGAAAAATATATATCTTTTTGATACTGATAATAATTTTTTTTTTATGAAAATCGTATCAAAACAGAGCAAAATCGGTGTTTATGAATATCAAAAACCAAAAGCTAGACTGCGCAACCCAATAAACCAAAACTTGCACATATCTCATAATAGATAATCGAATCAATGATCCAGACAAAATAACTAAGTGAAAAATATCCAAAAACCAAATAAATCAAGAGCTTGTAGTAGTAATAATCATATCAATTTTCACCAAACACCACCACCGATATCTTTTTAACTATGGGTAAGTGACTACAATATGAGGATGAGATTATAATATTACACGGCAAAAGCAAACATATAAATATATAAGCCCAAAGGATCTACGGACCAAGACTTTTCCTCCAGGTTCCTTTAGGTACCTGTTTCTCAGCATTATCATTACCTGTTGCTGCGTTAAGCGAGCCAGAAAGGCACATACCTTGCAAGCACCCGGAAGCCACCACATGTTTTTGTTTGGAGCCGTGAATAGCACGACACCAAGCTTTGCTGAATTTGCAACAAGGGTTTATTATAAACCCATTGCATTCAAGTTTTCTCTTTGTCACATTAGCCATTGTAAGGAAGCTTTGGGTTTTGTGAGCTCTGGTTAGGTTGAGATTGCTGTGGGGCTGAAAGGTTTAGTGGCTGGGTGTTGTACTGTGAGAAAGGCTGCGAGTAGAGTGAATTCGGGAGACCCTGAGCACATTTTTAGACAAGAGCCGTTAGCATCTACGACCAGAAACATAACTTACACAAGATTGCTTTGTCAACAACAAACGCAGACAAACATTCCAAAAGGACAAACCTGAGACTGAAGATTAGGATTGTTCCCACCAAAAGGATTATGTTGCCCATCATCCTCGATAAAGCCAGGTTGGGTGAAAAGACCATGTGCTCCATGTGCCATATACTCCTGCATATGCAATCAAAGGCTCAGATGTAGGAATAAATATTATTTATAAAAAAAACCTGCGTAGGAAGGAAAGGCCTCGAGAAACACACCTGCGACATGAAATCGTTACTTCCGCTGAAATGAGAATAACCGGCTTGAGAATTCTGGTTCATAAAGTTTCCAGGAAACGCTCCATGGGCTCCTTGTGTTGCATAATCAACAGGATATCCTCCCTGTAAGGCGTACCAACATGTTATATACAAATATAGCTCAGAACTCATAAAACACAACCAACGTAAGAAAAAGAAGAGGAAAAAAAAAAGAGCTCGTGATTCCTAGGAAAATCAACTTTGCAGCACATAGTAAAAGATTATTGCCAAACCTCCTATACGAATGAAGGAGAGGTGTTGAGTTTCAAAAATACGCTTTATCCTACTATCTTATATCCAAAGTATGTCATTTCTAATCACTAGAGCAGAAGAGAAACTACACCTGTGTAGCAAAGTCGGCCATGCTGTAAGGACCCTGAGATCCCTGGCTCTTAAAATCATCACCCAAGAAATCCTGGTGGAATTGGCAAAAAGAAGATTAAACAACAGACAAAAAGTAGAATAAGCTCCAACCGAATCACCAAATAACATTAAACGAGAAGACAACCTGAGATATGCCGCCCATAAATCCATCCCTGAACGCTTGGCTACCCTGAAAAGGCAATTATGGCGTCATAACTTAGAATAAAACAAAATAACCGAGTTCTAATGCTTCAAAAATTAGATGAAAACTACAAAAAGATGTGGACAATACTTACATATCCAGGTTGGGAAACTGGACCACCAGGTGAAGGTTGGCTATGTGGACTATCAAGGGGAAAGTTCAAACTAGGGCCAATAGTTCCAACATTATGCTGGGTGCCTTGCTGGGGCGGAAGCTGGCCCCCAGCTGAACTTCCACGACCAGCTCCAAATCCGTGGTTTCCAGGTTGGGGAGCATGAGGAACAGCACCAACAGGTCCACGAGCTGGAATAGCATATGGCTGAGAAGGAGGACCACCAGGAAAGGGTGATAGTGGTACCCTAGGCATCGGGTAGCCAGCTGGGTGAAGTCCAGGTCTAGCACCATTAGGTGGGCCTGAAGGCAGATATGAACCACCAGCTGAATCAATAGAAGAAAAAAGGTTTAAACATGGGGATCATGAATGAATAAAGCACAGATATAATCACAGAAGATACAAAAAAAGTTACTGAACATTTACCCCTTCCACGACTGCCTCTTCTGTCGGCATTACCCGAACCAAAATGGTCATTTCCCATCATGCCAGCACCACCACCATAAAATAGTCTACGATCATTGTAAATCTAAAAACAAGTACGAAAGAGGATTGCTGTTCAAATTGCCTGTCAATGTAATCTAGGCTGATGGACATCGAGGTTCATTTGGTACCTTTCTTGGTTTCTGAAATTGTACCATGCTCTGCTTTAAATTATTAAGAGGTCCCTCAACCAAGCACTCGTGGTCCTATCGATATAACAAAAACAAACAAACAGAATTCTCAAGTTAGTATCATACAATCAATCATATTACTCGATAAATTCTGAACTCAAACGGATAGCATCCCAAAACCCCACAAAGAACGATTGTAACAACTGAGTGGCAACAGAAGGTGACAATAACGATACAGTAAAAGACTTAATTTCAGCTTAAAAAAAACAGGTGTACCTTGTAATGTGTCAACAAGCCATTCCACAGAGGCTGTTTACTAAGAACCTTCGGGTTTCCAAGAATAACAATTCCATAACGAGCACGTGTAAGTGCAACGTTGAGCCTCCGTGGATCATTAAGGAATCCAATGCCCTGAAAATCATAAAACCAGCAGTTATGAGTCAACTCCATGTTTCTCAAAACCAATGTACCACAGAGCACCAGATTGAGGAGGAAAACCATTAACCAGAGTACAGACTATAATTTATAGCCAAAAAGCACCCACAGACCTGATGCTCGTTACTTCTCACGCAGGACAATATGATGTAGTCTTTTTCTCTTCCTTGAAAAGAATCAACACTGGCAACCTGTAAAATCGAGAGCTTGTTAAATACAAGACAGGATCTCAAATAAACCTTTCTAAAACCGATTTTGACAATACTACCTCAATTTCCTTGTAAAGTTGTTGTCGGAGAGAACCATTTCTTGCCATGTAATTAACAATGTATGCCCTCTGTCCCTCGTATGGAGTTATCACTCCAATCTGGTAACATCGAGCATTATTTGATACGTCAACCGATACCCAAATAATTTACTAGACATTAATAGACAATCCTATTACTAGATTTTAGTAAACAATCCTATCACACTCACCTGACTGGGGACAACTCCACTCTTTAAGAAAGCGGTCACAAGTTTCTCCACATTAGCAGCCTCGGTTCTATTTAAATATGATGTTCCACTAGCACTGATCTCCTCTTGCCCCAGCTGCAATTAATTAAGTTTGCTTTTAATGGGGGCCGATCCCAGGGCTCAGATAGACCATGCTTTTAAACGTTCTAAACTAATCCCAATGCAAAGTTTGATACCTGGACATAGAAAAACATAGGCCGGTTCGGCACAGGCCACGGGAAATCAATCCCTGTTGTTTGCCTTTCAATAACTGTGACTCCATTCTGTAGTGTTCCTTCATAGAAGCTATTGGATGGAAACTCGGACAAAGCTGGATGCATACGATATTGAACCTGAAATCAAGAATATACATTTAGTGGACAGCCACTGGACGTAGTGAAAGGGAAAATATAAGGTATTATCTTAATCCCAGTGAAGCATCACCAGAAAAAGAAGTGATTCACAGAATATTTACATAACTTTCTTCAAAAAAAGTTAAATATTATCAAACAAAATTCCATTTCAGGTGCTCAAATCTGTTGCGTTAGAGCAGAGCAATTAAAATAGTACCTGCAATCTAATTGGTTTAATACCAAGAAGCACTAGGCGTTCAAAGAGAGACTGTGCCAAGCCAGCACGAGCTGCTTTCTTGCACATAATGACAGGGCCAAGCTGACAATGATCACCAACCAGAACAACCTAGTGCAAAAAACTTCTGTCAGCAATCAATAATAGTTAACGGTAACAAGTCAGCTCGTTGAGAACCCTAATACCTGTTTTACTCCGAGGACCAAAGGAATAAGGCACTCAGGTTCTGTTGCTTGAGTAGACTCATCAATAAGTACCTATCAGAGAGGTAGGGCATATCAGCTTCCACAAAATTAGAGATGCCCAAAATTAAGTAATTGATATTAACCTGTCTAAATCTAAAATTTGACAACCGAAGATCCGCAGCACCAACACAGGTGCAGCAAATGACATCAGCACTCTGGGTTATCTCGCGTTCTGTTGATCTTTTCAGATTTTTGTATTTCTTTTCATCACTGCTTGACAGCTCACCTAGTGACAATAAAAATGAAAAAGCAAAGATAACGTAAACGTTATGTTCACTTCAAAGTTACAGGATGCGAGCACAAATTAGAAACTTCAACACATCAATTACAAGAAACTGGCAATAGAAAGTAAATGAAGAATTAAAATGAAATGACAGCTGCAGATAAGCTGAAAATGTGGGACCTTGTTCATCTTTCAACTGTTGTAGCTTATGCAGTTCGCTCTTCTCAGATGTGTCAAGATGTCGTACCTGCAAGCAACCGTTCATATTAATTAGAGAGAGAGATGAAGGCGATAAAATGAATGAGGGAGTTTTAGTATGCCACCATGACAACTAACCTGGTAGTGAAGGGTCAAATGCTCTACAGGAGAACTTACAGCTTCCCTTGATTTTGCACAAAGGCGAACAACCTGACATCAAAGTAGGAAAAAGTTTATAAGGAAGCAATATACTTTGGCAAGAATA
Organism: Erythrophleum ivorense; assembly: GCA_026724425.1. Taxonomy (NCBI): domain Eukaryota; kingdom Viridiplantae; phylum Streptophyta; class Magnoliopsida; order Fabales; family Fabaceae; genus Erythrophleum; species Erythrophleum ivorense. The sequence continues at coordinate 5,359,839 of JAIUCV010000066.1, read as the reverse complement.
ATTTGAGCTTCTTCAAATAAAATTGGAGGATTGCAACTTTCCAAAATGAATAATAAAGAGGAATATCCAGCGTCTTATGAAAATTTAAAAAAAAAAAAAACTAGATACTGGGGGTCCAAATATTCACCTTTAAACCAGTAGCACTAATTTTTTCGGCTAGTTGGTCGACAGCAACATTACTTGGGGCACAAACAAGAACCTGTCAGGCAATAATTTTAAATCTCTGGTGGTCAACTCACAAACAGTATCCTGAAAGATCAATAATCAGCTTTACCTGTCCCTGGCCCTGTTTTGCCATGTGATACACAATTGCTGCAGAAGTCACGGTTTTACCTGTCCCAGGTGGACCTTGGATCAAGCTGATGGGCTTCTGAAGGACACTCTTCACCGCATTAACCTGGTCAAGGATAAGATACAAACTGTTAGAAATCCGTTATGCAGATTCAGAAAATAAATTCCCCATTGTGTTAACAAGGCACATGGGATCAAAACGATCCTGACGGTTTCAAGAAGGCAGTTATGACAAACACTCTTCGTGAACATGATAAGCTGAAAGCCATTAATTACCTGAGATGCATTCAGTTCTGGAAGACCAGGTACCCCAAAACGTCGAGGTAATGTATTACGAACCATCTGGGCCTCAACTTCATGTCCCAATAACTGATGGTAAATGTAACTTCAAAAAAGAAAATAGAAATGTGGTAATTCAGTGGTTGATCAAAGTGCAGTGACAAAGGGACACACACCAAGAAGGAACTAGGTTTTCAGTTTTTTTTTGTTCAACTAGGCTTTCAGTTACTTACCCACTCACACTTGTTTCATCAACAGCAAAATTCTTCATTGCTCCCTGCATTCGATCGAAGCTTGTACTTTTCCAAACAAAATCAACACTGAATCCGTGGTTCACGTCAATTGGAACTCCCTACACACGAATAAGTAAGGTTGAACATATCTTCACAAGTCAATTCAAAAGCAAGTCTATAACAGTTGAATTTAAACTCACTTGATTAGCTCGGAGTTCAAGAGCAACCTCCTCTTGTGCAGTTAGCTTGATCTGGAGAAATTTGAAAGAAGTATTGGTAAGGACCTAAATGGCCTCACTTACAGTATCCACCCTGCAAGCAGAATAGATAGTATATAGTCATATCAAATCCACGAAAGTGGCATACCACATGTCCAACTGATTGCCAAGCTGGATGAACAGCATCCCCCGAGTAGCGCAGACGTAGTTCATCACCTGGCACTAATCGCAATTCATTTTCCTCCTGCGTCAAAAGTTTAAATCAGAAAATGTTCTAAACAAGTCCTCATAGCAACCACTAGGCTTCAACAACCTTAGGGAAGACGAAGTATGCAACGCGCTTCTTGTTAAGACCAATATCCCAACGAACTGTGAGGTTTTCCTTGCTTTGCGACTCTTTCATCATCTACAAAAGAATTGAGATGATAAGACCCAACAGAACAAGAATAAAAGGGACATGAAAAATAATGCTACAAATTCTAAATACACACCTTGTCATAATCTGCTTCGAGCTTAATAAGAGGTGCAAACACATTTTGATACTGCAGAAGGAAGAACCACCAAGAAGGTTAAGTATAAAAGCATCATATTAACAGAGACCTCGTCCACTAAACTGGCATGACGAAAAGTAACAACTGTTTCTCTCGTAATTTGAACAAAGAGTTACTTATTTTCATTTCATAAAAGGCTGAGGAAACGTATACCTGGTATGCATCTTCATACTTAGGTTGAACAGGCTGAGGTTCATCGTCTACACCAGGTTTTTCAAGGTCTTCAAGGGTAGCATCTGGATTTGTCTTCCATAATTCCTCTATCTTGTTTATTTGCTGCGCACTAATTTGGCGTGCTCTCAGCTGTTCCTGCTCTGATGGGACCTGCAAAACAAGAATTGATAATAGCTCTAATATGAGGACGTCTTTTTAAAGAAAAAATAAATAAATAGGAAAGCAAGAATAGAAACTAACCTTAACAAGCCAGGGGAGGAAACACCGGTCGTCAATCAAGGGACACCACTGACTTAGGTCCCAGTTCATATCTTTCAGAGCATTTACATTTAAACAAGGATCTCTACAGAGAAGGACAACAACACTGTCTGTCTTTGCCGAGATGAAGCCGAGAAGAAAGACATTTCGACACCCACAGTTGTAGCATTCGAGAATTGTTTCCCCAAGCGGACTGTCTCTATGGAGACAAACTTCCTTGTGTTTTGCTCGAACCTAAAATAACCAATACAAGGGTACCCATTTAGAATCTTAAAAGGGTGCAATTCCACGCAACCCAAGAGTAGAAAAATATATCTATAGCATGACAATGGTGCAGCAAACAAAACAAACCAGATACTACCTATTAATACCAAGACTTACAAAAGAATGTATGATTCTACAGAGGAAGAAAGAAAAAGAAAAACAGATTACTAACCAGATGATTCACGATATGCGAGCCAGAGGTGTTTCCCCTTGAATTGCAGAACCACTTCCTACAGGACGCCACATTACACCTAACCACGCAAGCTGGGTTCGAGATGCCACAGTACTTACACGCGTGCTCCGTGAAATCATTCTTACCATAATCAAAACCGTCATCGTCTCCAGTCTCCTCGAAGTTCAAATTTCCAATACCCGCGGCCAATGCATCAACCTGGCTGCTACCACTGACGCCACCACGTCCCGCTTTGGCGCCATTACCGACACCAGCAGACAGGGAAGAAGGTGACGAAGCCTCGGAATGGTGATCCGCGGCCGCTCCTCCTCCGGGAAGATCGGAAGGGTCGACGATGGATATGGAATCAGACGGGGTCGGCCATGCCGTTTGTGATTGAAACTCTTGGTAATCGAACTCCGAATCACCTTGACTATTGAATTCCAAAAAGGTATACGCGTCGGCCACCGTATCCGGCTGAGATGCCGTCTCATAGAGATCGCTCTGTTGAGAATCCATAGAAATCGGGGGAGAAATCAAGCTCCCTGCTTACTATCGTGTCGCTCTTTGACTCGTTTCTTCTTCAATTGTTTTCTTCTGACGTACGAGCGAGTTAGGGTTAGGGTTATGCGCTAGTGAAAAAAATGAAAGCGGACTTCTGAATTGGATACGAATGTGCGTGTCAATGAGGACGAAAGGGGGCGCGTGGCAGAAATATTAGTATGGCAAGCGTTTTTGCACGCGCCGTGCTCAGTGTTATGGGCTTACCGTACTCATGTTGGGCCCATTATGGATAATGTATAGATTAATATAAAATAAATATATTTTCAATGTAAATGTAAACATATTTAGGGCAGGGTGTTCAATCTAGTAAAACCCAACCGAACTGAAATAAAATAAGTTATATGATTTAGATTTGGATATACTATATAAACCGTATGAATGCATTTTTTTGCAAATCGTTGACACTGATATGGTTTTGATATTAACCGAATAAATCGCAAAAACCGAAAAAATCCGATTAATGTTATATTTTAATATAATAGTATATAGTAGACACAAATATTATAATATGGTATGTAATAATATAAGTTTAAAATGATATTATATAGAGTAATAAATTATTAAATAACCAAATTCTAACTACAAAAACCTTAGATAAAGCAGTCTCTTCTTCTCCTTATATAAATACTATTTCGATCATCAATTATAACAAAAATTTCATTTTTAATCATTTGTGAAATTTTAGTTTTGCTTCTATTTCTCGACCAAAGTCACTAACATGACGTGAATGTTTTCTTTACTAATTAAGTGATTCAATTCTAAAATATAATTTATTTATAAGAAACGAGAAGAATTAAAACAAGTTTAAAACAATGTTTTCCCGAAAATCAAGAATAATAAAACTAAAAATATCCAAACCGAACTATCTGAAAACTGGGACTATCCGAACCAAACCAAACTAACGTAAATATGGTTCAAATATGGTACCTATTTTTTATTAAACGAAAATCCGAAAACCAAAAAAACTGAACCGATATTCGGATTGAACACCCCTAATTTAGGGAGTTTATTGGTTGTGTGATTTCTAAATCCATATAAATAACCATCAATGTAGTTCATGTTTAATATTTCCTCGCACTTCCTCGCATTTTAAGAATCACCTTGCGATGCCACGTGTCAACAACTTAAACTTCTCACATACAGTGCCATGTGGCATAAATCCAAAAGCTTCTAAGACGCTTTCTTTTCCCTTCGCTTGAGACGCTTCCAGTTTCATATTTTTCACCAACGATTTCTCTTCCTCAAATTCTATTCCAGATCCACTCCCAAGTCCCAACCATCACTTTCTCCCATTTGCAATCAAACTCTCTTGATTACATCTCTCTTAGGAGTTCAATTGATGAACCCTGCGTCGACTAAACAAATACTATTCAGATTTCCACAAAAGATAAGCGGCCAACAGAGGAGAAGAAGAAGATCGGGAAGGAACGCAGAATTGAGAAGAGTAAAACGACGAAGTCCACTAGAACCGTCTTCCTCGCGTTGCACAAAGGTAGCCCAATTTCTCTCTCAAATCCAATTAGTTGATGGAGATATTTGGTCTATGTTAGACACGCATGACACGACAAGAAGTGAGAAGGAGGATTAGCGAAAAGAATCTAGGCTGTCAAGAGAACATATGTTTGGTGATTCTACCTATATGCAGAATGTCAGAAGCAGAGTATAAATTTAGGTTCGGAGTTCTGACACTTATTGATTGGTAACTCGGTGCGTCGTTCAACACCAGGTTTTCTGTTCCATTTTTTAAAAATGCAGCTACAACCATTATAACTTACAAGCTAAATACAAAGTGGTATCTATCTTAATATTCTTTTATGATTTCTCTCGAGGAAAAGTTTACAAAATTGCAACACCATTCATATTTATACTGTTGATTGGTATTATGGAGGCTTCCGATTGAAGTACAGAAACAACTTGATGAGCTACTCAAGGTATGTTCATAGAGGCGTTGCCTTAATCTTTGGTTCTTCCACCTGTGTGTTAGCTTTTGATTTGATGTGTTTTTGATAGTAGCAGCAAAGAATACAAAGTTAAATCAGAATTATCATTATAAAGTTATGAGTTTGACCGAAAAGTTATATGTCTTCCATTCTACCTGCAGCTTCAAAGAAACCTTAAACTCTAAAACCACTGCTCCCAACTCAAGATCATGTGTAGGACGGTTGCGCTCACTGCCCTGCAACTGCCTCGAAGCATAGGCAATCACTCTGCCCTCCTGCATCAAAACACAACCCAGACAAACTCCTGAAGCATTTGTGTACACTACATATGGCTTCCCCGGATCGGGTAGTGCCAACACTGGTGTACTAGTCAATATCTCCTTGAGCTTCTCAAAGCTCTCCTCGCATTCCTGCGACCACACAAACGGCACTTCCTTGCCAGTCAACCTCGTCATCGGCTGAGACATACTCGCAAACCCCTTGACGAACCTCCTGTAGTAGCCTGCTAAACCCAGAAAACTCCTGATCTCGGTAGCACTACTCGGTCTAGGCCAATCTCTGATGGCCTCAATCTTAGCCGGATCCACAGAAACCCCCTCTGCATAAACAATGTGGCCAAGAAAACCCATCTCTCTCTGCCAAAAGCTGCACTTGCTCAACTTAGCGAACAACTTCTGCTCCCGAAGCTTCTCCAAAACAAGCCTCAAATGCGTCGCATGCTCCTCTGGACTCCTCGAACATACCAAAATATCATCTATGAATATGATGACAAACACATCCAGAAACTCCCTGAACACGTTGTTCATCAACCTCATGAAAGCTGCCGGCGCATTAGTCAAACCAAAAGGCATGACCACAAACTCGAAATGCCCATACCTCGTCCGGAAAGCCGTCTTCCGAACATCTGTCTCATATATCGGAATCTGATGATATCCCGAAGCTAAGTCGATCTTGGAGAACCAAGTAGCACCTCTCAACTGATCCAACAACTCATCAATCCTCGGAAGTGGGTACCTGTTCTTCACTGTGACTCGGTTAAGTCCCCGGTAATCAATGCACAACCGAAAACTGCCATCCTTCTTCTTCACAAACAACACTGGTGCTCCCCAAGGCGAAACACTCGGTCTGATGAACCCTTTACTCAAAAGGTCCTCTAGCTGCTTCTTCAGCTCTACCATTTCTGCTGGCGCCTTCCTGTAAGGTGTCTTCGATATCGAAGCTGTCCCGGGCTCTAACTCAATCATGAAAGGATCTGACCGAGATGGTGGCAATCCCTTCAGCGACTGAAACACATCCTCAAAATCCCGAACAACCTGAATATCCTGCAAAGCCACCTCACCACTGGACTCTGTTATAGTAATCGTCGCCAAATAGGCTTCGCAGCCCCGTTCTAACAACTGTTCTGCCTGAATAGCTGAGATCACTATACTCCCTGAAGTCGGTCTCACTCCCTGATAAACCAACTTCCCTGCATCCTGCTCAAACACCACTCTACCTCTGTAGCAATCCAGATGAACCCGGAACAAGGATAACCAGTCTATCCCCAAAATCACGTCATACAGCTCCACTAGACTAATGACTAAATCTGCTGGCATAGACTGCCCCGCAATCTGCACATCCACTGCTCTAGCTCTGCCGAAGTAACCAGAAAACCACCACCGGCCACCTTGACAAAGCCTGAAGCCTCGCCATCGCTACTCCGAATACCACTACTCTCAGCTCTCTCCGGAGTAATTAAGCAGTTAGATGCTCCCGAGTCAAACAACACGTGCGACTCAAATCCACCAACTAACAAGGTCCCTACACAATTCCACAAGTGTTGAGAACCCCTAAACTCTATCACAGTAAACTAAAAGAAATAGACAACACCAAAATTCTACCTTAAGAATTTACAAGTCTGAGTCAAAGATTTTACCTGTGATCTGGCCTGACTGACTGGTCTGGCCCACCTCTGCGGGAGTATAAACACGCGGCGCTCCACCTGACTGCAACGCTGCAATCTGAGCTGCTGACTGAATAGCCAACGGCTGAACCGCTACCACTGACCTCTGCTGTAACTTGGGACACATCGGCCTGATATGCCCCGGCTCCCTGCAATAAAAGCACACTGACGAATCTCTGGATGCCGCCCTCTTGGGGCAAGCAGCAACTCTGTGATCCAGACTCCCATAACCAAAACATCCCCCCGCACTCTGGTTACTAGCAGATATCTCCTCTGCTCTCCTCTTCTGGCCCTGCGCAGGCTTGCCGCCCCTGCCATGACCAGAACCGAAACCCCTACGCTGCTGCTGCTGCTGCTGGCCCCTAGGATGGGTAGCAGAAGCAACTACAGCTGGAACAACTGCCGAACTGACCGGCTCACGCAAATCCTCGTCAATGGAAGCTGCCAACTCCACTAAACCGGCTCTAGTGTGGTACATACCACCTCTACACTGGGTCCTGATGTTCCCCGAAGTCCTGATGAAACCTCGACATCAAAGCCCGCTCAGTCACCAGCTCACCACCAGTGTGAACCACCAATCTCCAGAACTCTGCGTCGTACTCCCGTACAGACCTCTCTCCCTGAGTAAAGTCCAAGAACCTCAACTGCAGTCTGTCACGAGCCTCCTGCGGGAAAACCTTGTGGTTGAACTCCTCGACGAAGTCAACCCAAGTCCATACCGCTCTCCGGGTCCTAACATACCTCTACCACAAATGTGCATCACCTCCAAGGTAGTGCACCGCTAACTCAACCTGAAACTGCTCTGGACAACGGGCTGAATCGAAGTTCCGCTCCAACCTCTGACGCCACTCGTCAGCCTGCTATGGAGTGACATCTCCCTCATCATCTCGCGATAAGGTGAATGCCCAACCGCAACACCCTGCTGCTCAACAAAACCGGCACCAACCTGTGCCCCGGCCGCTGGAGGTGCAACCGGAGCCTGCTGTGGAACTGCTTGCGGAAGACGTGCCAATAACTGCGTCAGTAGCCCCATAATCATATCTCCCTGAGCTAAAGTTGCGCCCCCACCGGGAACTGCTCCTGCTCCTGCGCCACCACAGGCGCCCAAGTTAGCCCCACCGGCCAACGAAACTGACTGAGTAACTGACACTATCGCCACACTCGGCACTGCACTCTCCGCTGAAACCTCAGCCTCTGGCAAACCACGCCCAGCACCCCGACCTCCACGACCCGCTGCTCGTCCACCACGACCAGCTCCTCTGCCCCCACGGGCTCGACCACGACCACGACCACGACCACGACCACGACCTGCGTCCATCTCTCTGCACTTCCACCAAGTACAGAAAACGAGCAAGGTCAGCACACAAACACAAAACACAACACGAAATATCCAACTCACTTACCGCGGAAAACTGGAAGACCGAGAGGATGAGACTAACTACTAACTGGATAACTCACTTAATCAATTAAACACATAGTCCAATACACTCAATACTAACAGTCATAAAACCGTATTCGCTCTGATACCAAAATGAAACAACCAAGCCTCTTTTCTTTTTTTTAAAAAAAATTATCAATGCGGAAATTCTCGAAAGAAATCAATAATATTAAATCATAAATAATCCGTTCAACAAATAACTAATAACCAATAAAGCCAATAATAAATTCTAGCAACCTAAACACCAGGTTTGCTACATTATTAAAATAAAACTAACACCCTAAAACCGAATTCCTTGCTAGCCACAACAAGATGGCCAAAATCAAATTCCTAGTTGAAACAAGGATTTTTGTATGGGTTTCAAATACCAATCCCACTCATGTCATTGTGGTCTTGAGAGTCAATCCATAATGGAGAATGATAAGCCAATTTCGAATGCAAGAAGTTTCTCAAGTCAAGAGCAATAAGGTTTTTGGGTTATTAAACAAAAGATATGCAATAAGTAAAAGAAGTGAAAACAAAAGACAAAACAAAAACGAAAATGAACTTTAAAGATAGAGAGAAAAGGATAGAAGGGGCCTAGGATGGGATAATTGAATAGGATAATCCACAAATAGATCAAGATGCTTAGACCTACACAAACAGTGCTAATCCTTAGGCATAGAATTCATCAATAAGATTAACCCACTTTCATGGTGAAAATTCTTTTGTTAATTACAAATCCAAAGCTAATCATCATTAGTGAATTCATAACCAACAAGCATGAAGAACCAATTCTATAAAGCCAATAAACACCCTAGACAATCACTCTCATGAGCTAGGCATGTAAATCCTTTAGATGGTTGGTTCAAGCATTTCATCAAACACTTGTGGTGCATGAAATGCCTAAGGTCTAGAATCAACTCCATCAAGAAGATTCAGCATTAAGACCACCAAAATAAAGAAGGATTAATGAAAGAACTACACTCTAAGTATCCTAGAGATCGATATTGATGTTCAAACAAACACAACAAAAGATAAATCCTAGGAAGAGAGTTCAATAAGCAAGATTAACCCACTTCCATGGTGAAAATCACAAAGCAAGAATCGATCCAAGGACCTAACTGTCGTTAGCGGAATCGATTCAAGCAAGCATTAAGAAACAACTCTCCTAGACCGATAAGCTCTCTAAACAACCACCATCGTGGGTTAGACAAGCAAATCTCCTTGTTGGTTGGGTCCAACAATTTCCAAACACTTTTGATGTAGGAAATGTCTAAAATCAAGATTTAATTGATCAAGAGAGACCTAGCATTAAGAAAACCCAACAAGGAAGGATTTTAGGAAGAATTTAAGCATCTAAACATTCAAATCGAGCCCTAACAACCCCTAATCTATGCCAACCAAAAAGACCCAAGAGATTTACTCACTAATCATGCTTAGATGCATAGCATTGTCATAGCGAGTAGCATCTCGTCACGACAGAACTTGAGCATGCCAAGTTGTCTCGGTACGTTGAACCACTTGTCTAATGACGATTAGACACTTGAATCATTCCGCTAGATTGACAACGCAGCGCACCTCATTAAAGGGTATAGATTAAAAGCAGGATGTTTCAAAAAGCACGAAATCATCAACTATATTCGCGATATTCATCTCGCACAAAGCAAAACGATGAACGAGGAAGTAAAGCAGATACTTAAGTTTTAAATCCTGAAAAGCATACGGATTAAAACCCTCCCGGGCAATGTTGTTACATCGGCATGAATCGCCGCGACTAATAAAAAGAAGAGTTCTTAAAAAGCAGAAAAGGGAGAGAGTAGGGACGAAATCCTGAACAGCCACGGTCTCAGAAGCATCCAGACCCGGTTTCGTCCCGGCTTCAGCACTAGCCGCTCCCGAACTCTCTCTCGACGGCGATCCACCAATTATAAGCTCGGCAAGATTGGGCCTGAGAGTATTATACATTGTACCAAATTGATTAAAACCCTTCGGAGTAACCCAAGTGTTATCGAAATAAAAATCGGCAAGATCAAAGAGGCAATTTAACCTGTGTGGCGTTATATAGTCATCCGCGCCGATATCAACCTCGTCGATCTCGTCCTTAGCAGCTCTGCTCTCCTTGACCTTAGCCTCCAGCCTCGCAATAACGAGATCAAAGTCTTGAGAGACGCCTTTCGTCCGTCGCACATAATCAAGCAGCGCTTCGTCAACCGCAATCTTGACCACTGCCTTTTCCACCTCGTCGCGTAGCGCGACAAACTTGCCAAGACGATCTAAACGAGGAGCATACCAGTCCCGCATGTCGTCATAGACACGAGTGGCGATATACTCAGCCTGCTTCTGGCGGGACTGTCGAAGACGGGAAGCCTCAGCCGTAGCATTCTCTGCGTCTCGGCGGGATTTCTCTTCGAGCTCCGCAACTTGGGCGCGCAACTTGACCACCTCATCCTGAAGGCCAGCCGCCTTCAGGATCTCACCATTCAGGACGCCGACCTTCCTCTCGAGATCAGCCTTTTCCCTCTCAAGGAACTCCAGCCTCGGACCCTTGGATCGCTCGCTCTGCAGTTTGACGATTTCCTCCCGAGCCGCCTTCAGCATGGTGTCGTATTGCTGGACAACTGAAGAGAACTTCCCAGCAACGTTGACGAGGTCTGAAGAAACATCGACAACATCGCCCTTCAGCTCGATCTTCTTGAGCGGAACCCCCCAATGAGGTTTAGGCTTACAGCTCCAAACCAGCTCGGCGCAAAATTTCTTGTTGAGCATAAGAGGAGAACCCCCCGCCCAGACGACGGCGACCGCATCCGGGTCCGGGACCTCAGAATCAGCAGGCTCAACCTTAGGGCCCGACGAGCTCGCCCTAGCGCCGAGACCAGAAAGGCCTCCCAGCTGCTCAGATAAGTTCTCGCTAAGATCATCGTCACCCGACTGACGAGATGGATCTTCGCCGGGCTCGTCACAATCTGAGTGACAAGATGCATCGACACCACCACCTGAAGGAAGGGTATCCTCCTCGTCAAGCACGACCTCGGGCGTCGTCTCGGCAGCAGACGACCGCTTTCCGCTCGCAGCCGTCTTTTCGAGCTTGGCCCTCTTCGAAGTCCTGCAGAAGCAACAGCACATCAGCAACACGCACCAAACCACGATAAAGAACCGGTTCTCCGTAAGAAAACTTACTTCATCCTCGACGCAATCGAGGAAGCCGGACGTTTAGGCGGACCGCCTGACTCAGCAGCCGAGTCAGTCCTCCTCTCCCTCGGAGGAGAATCCGGGATCAGAATGGCATCGTCACCAGACACGGGAGTCCTCTTCTTAAGCCCCATCTTCTTAGTATGACACTATCGCCACACTCGGCACTGCACTCTCCGCTGAAACCTCAGCCTCTGGCAAACCACGCCCAGCACCCCGACCTCCACGACCCGCTGCTCGTCCACCACGACCAGCTCCTCTGCCCCCACGGGCTCGACCACGACCACGACCACGACCACGACCACGACCTGCGTCCATCTCTCTGCACTTCCACCAAGTACAGAAAACGAGCAAGGTCAGCACACAAACACAAAACACAACACGAAATATCCAACTCACTTACCGCGGAAAACTGGAAGACCGAGAGGATGAGACTAACTACTAACTGGATAACTCACTTAATCAATTAAACACATAGTCCAATACACTCAATACTAACAGTCATAAAACCGTATTCGCTCTGATACCAAAATGAAACAACCAAGCCTCTTTTCTTTTTTTTAAAAAAAATTATCAATGCGGAAATTCTCGAAAGAAATCAATAATATTAAATCATAAATAATCCGTTCAACAAATAACTAATAACCAATAAAGCCAATAATAAATTCTAGCAACCTAAACACCAGGTTTGCTACATTATTAAAATAAAACTAACACCCTAAAACCGAATTCCTTGCTAGCCACAACAAGATGGCCAAAATCAAATTCCTAGTTGAAACAAGGATTTTTGTATGGGTTTCAAATACCAATCCCACTCATGTCATTGTGGTCTTGAGAGTCAATCCATAATGGAGAATGATAAGCCAATTTCGAATGCAAGAAGTTTCTCAAGTCAAGAGCAATAAGGTTTTTGGGTTATTAAACAAAAGATATGCAATAAGTAAAAGAAGTGAAAACAAAAGACAAAACAAAAACGAAAATGAACTTTAAAGATAGAGAGAAAAGGATAGAAGGGGCCTAGGATGGGATAATTGAATAGGATAATCCACAAATAGATCAAGATGCTTAGACCTACACAAACAGTGCTAATCCTTAGGCATAGAATTCATCAATAAGATTAACCCACTTTCATGGTGAAAATTCTTTTGTTAATTACAAATCCAAAGCTAATCATCATTAGTGAATTCATAACCAACAAGCATGAAGAACCAATTCTATAAAGCCAATAAACACCCTAGACAATCACTCTCATGAGCTAGGCATGTAAATCCTTTAGATGGTTGGTTCAAGCATTTCATCAAACACTTGTGGTGCATGAAATGCCTAAGGTCTAGAATCAACTCCATCAAGAAGATTCAGCATTAAGACCACCAAAATAAAGAAGGATTAATGAAAGAACTACACTCTAAGTATCCTAGAGATCGATATTGATGTTCAAACAAACACAACAAAAGATAAATCCTAGGAAGAGAGTTCAATAAGCAAGATTAACCCACTTCCATGGTGAAAATCACAAAGCAAGAATCGATCCAAGGACCTAACTGTCGTTAGCGGAATCGATTCAAGCAAGCATTAAGAAACAACTCTCCTAGACCGATAAGCTCTCTAAACAACCACCATCGTGGGTTAGACAAGCAAATCTCCTTGTTGGTTGGGTCCAACAATTTCCAAACACTTTTGATGTAGGAAATGTCTAAAATCAAGATTTAATTGATCAAGAGAGACCTAGCATTAAGAAAACCCAACAAGGAAGGATTTTAGGAAGAATTTAAGCATCTAAACATTCAAATCGAGCCCTAACAACCCCTAATCTATGCCAACCAAAAAGACCCAAGAGATTTACTCACTAATCATGCTTAGATGCATAGCATTGTCATAGCGAGTAGCATCTCGTCACGACAGAACTTGAGCATGCCAAGTTGTCTCGGTACGTTGAACCACTTGTCTAATGACGATTAGACACTTGAATCATTCCGCTAGATTGACAACGCAGCGCACCTCATTAAAGGGTATAGATTAAAAGCAGGATGTTTCAAAAAGCACGAAATCATCAACTATATTCGCGATATTCATCTCGCACAAAGCAAAACGATGAACGAGGAAGTAAAGCAGATACTTAAGTTTTAAATCCTGAAAAGCATACGGATTAAAACCCTCCCGGGCAATGTTGTTACATCGGCATGAATCGCCGCGACTAATAAAAAGAAGAGTTCTTAAAAAGCAGAAAAGGGAGAGAGTAGGGACGAAATCCTGAACAGCCACGGTCTCAGAAGCATCCAGACCCGGTTTCGTCCCGGCTTCAGCACTAGCCGCTCCCGAACTCTCTCTCGACGGCGATCCACCAATTATAAGCTCGGCAAGATTGGGCCTGAGAGTATTATACATTGTACCAAATTGATTAAAACCCTTCGGAGTAACCCAAGTGTTATCGAAATAAAAATCGGCAAGATCAAAGAGGCAATTTAACCTGTGTGGCGTTATATAGTCATCCGCGCCGATATCAACCTCGTCGATCTCGTCCTTAGCAGCTCTGCTCTCCTTGACCTTAGCCTCCAGCCTCGCAATAACGAGATCAAAGTCTTGAGAGACGCCTTTCGTCCGTCGCACATAATCAAGCAGCGCTTCGTCAACCGCAATCTTGACCACTGCCTTTTCCACCTCGTCGCGTAGCGCGACAAACTTGCCAAGACGATCTAAACGAGGAGCATACCAGTCCCGCATGTCGTCATAGACACGAGTGGCGATATACTCAGCCTGCTTCTGGCGGGACTGTCGAAGACGGGAAGCCTCAGCCGTAGCATTCTCTGCGTCTCGGCGGGATTTCTCTTCGAGCTCCGCAACTTGGGCGCGCAACTTGACCACCTCATCCTGAAGGCCAGCCGCCTTCAGGATCTCACCATTCAGGACGCCGACCTTCCTCTCGAGATCAGCCTTTTCCCTCTCAAGGAACTCCAGCCTCGGACCCTTGGATCGCTCGCTCTGCAGTTTGACGATTTCCTCCCGAGCCGCCTTCAGCATGGTGTCGTATTGCTGGACAACTGAAGAGAACTTCCCAGCAACGTTGACGAGGTCTGAAGAAACATCGACAACATCGCCCTTCAGCTCGATCTTCTTGAGCGGAACCCCCCAATGAGGTTTAGGCTTACAGCTCCAAACCAGCTCGGCGCAAAATTTCTTGTTGAGCATAAGAGGAGAACCCCCCGCCCAGACGACGGCGACCGCATCCGGGTCCGGGACCTCAGAATCAGCAGGCTCAACCTTAGGGCCCGACGAGCTCGCCCTAGCGCCGAGACCAGAAAGGCCTCCCAGCTGCTCAGATAAGTTCTCGCTAAGATCATCGTCACCCGACTGACGAGATGGATCTTCGCCGGGCTCGTCACAACCTGAGTGACAAGATGCATCGACACCACCACCTGAAGGAAGGGTATCCTCCTCGTCAAGCACGACCTCGGGCGTCGTCTCGGCAGCAGACGACCGCTTTCCGCTCGCAGCCGTCTTTTCGAGCTTGGCCCTCTTCGAAGTCCTGCAGAAGCAACAGCACATCAGCAACACGCACCAAACCACGATAAAGAACCGGTTCTCCGTAAGAAAACTTACTTCATCCTCGACGCAATCGAGGAAGCCGGACGTTTAGGCGGACCGCCTGACTCAGCAGCCGAGTCAGTCCTCCTCTCCCTCGGAGGAGAATCCGGGATCAGAATGGCATCGTCACCAGACACGGGAGTCCTCTTCTTAAGCCCCATCTTCTTAGTATGACGAGACGATTCAGCTACAACAGATCGAGCAAGGATCAATGACAAGCATCGTCATAACGCAAAATCTAAATAAAAAAGCAATCGGGTTCCCACCAGTTGCCGGAGTCGAAGCGGACTTGGACCTTCCTTGTCTCTTCCTCTTTTTCCTCTCCTCGGACTTGGCAGCAAAGTCGGCCCAGATGATTCGACTCCGATCTCGCAAAACCTCGCACTTCTTCCGGAACGCAGTAGACGTTGGCCTCGGCACGACCCTCTCTGCAAAATAAACAAAAGCAGAAGGTTAGCATACCAAAACTGAACTCAATCTATGACGCGACGAAATCTACAAGCAATCTACCAGCTTCATCGACCCATCCCATCAAGACATGGTCGGGGTTAAAATCCCCAATCGACGCAGCGTCTTTCTTGACATAGAAATAATAGTGCTTCCAGTTGTGGATCTTGTCTTTGTGGGCGCCGTAAACAATGCCGTGCTTCATCGTGGTACATAATCGTCTGAACCGTTCCTCCTTCGCACTAGCACGAAAGTCAGTAATACGCTCGAAGAGCTCTCGGTCGAAGGTAATCCCGAGATGCTTGGCCAAGGCCTCGGTAAAAAACCATACGCCAGACCACGCCGTGAGTCAGCTGACTCATAGGGACGCCACGCCGATAAGCGTAATCCAACAGATGGTGGAAGATGGGAAACCGTACCCCAAATTCCGTGAACCAGCACTCATAGGCGCAGAACCATCCCGGCGGAGCGTCGAATGGCCTTTGTTGGGCTGACGGAATATGAATCTCCACGGCTTCGGGGATTGAGCATCTCGACCTGAGTGCTGCGATGATCCCTTCGTAAATCCAAGACCGACCATCGGCGGTCAAGGAAGTCGCCGGAGTGCGCCAAGGCATCTCGACGACTGACGAAAGACCCTCGAGTTCGATATTATCCGGGGTCGGCACTTCATCCGGTCCTACCTCGGAATCCGCGTCCGAATCATCCTCCGGGATCCCATCGCGGTACCCGGAACTCTCACTGTCCTCGTCCCGCAAGGACGGAGCATCAGAATCGGCACGGACCCCCGAAAAAAAGTTCTTGGCCGTAGAATCCGGCCTCTCCGCTGCCGCCGCCCTACGACGACGCTCCAGGGTTCGGCCCGCTCGGACCGCATCACCGAGAAAACCCGGGATTAGACTTGAAAGCAGGACGTCATCATCGTCCCGCACTACGGCCTTCCCTTTCCCCTTTCGGTCCGAAGGATCCATCAGACGAGAATCGGAAGACGAAGAGTCAAAATTCGACGAGAAACCCTAAAAATTCTGACGAGAGGAAGAATCGAGGCGAGAAGAGAAGGAATTTCAAGTCAAGAAGCAAGCAAATCTAAGACAATTACGCAAAACCTATCGGTTTAACCAAGCAATGCGACTCGGATTCGAGATGGAAGAAGGAAATTACCTTTTCTCTTTCAGGGCGGTTGGAGGCAATGAACAGGCAAAAAAGGAGTTAATGTGGAAAAGAAATCCGAACGGTCTCTTTAAGAGAAGTTTCGCGACTTTCAAGGGAAAAAACTTCCCTTCCTTTTTCCCGCTTGGAAAAACCTAACGGGACTTGGGCCTTTTTCGCAAAAGCTCAACCGCCGACCCACTTTTGCAGTTTTAATAAAATATGCATTGATGACGTGGCAATCCCACTCTTGACAAACTGCCTTCTAAGCGGCATAACTCCTCCTTTTGACGAGCTGACGTTGAAATAAGGATGAACGTTTATTCTCTTCAACGAGCTGACTCGTATGAGACCGTCATAGATGGTTGATTCTCTTTGACGAGCTGATGTCAAGAACAATCATCGAAATGCATATTCTTTTGCGGACAGGATGACGTCAACGTACTCTTTTCCCTTCTTATGGTTTTTATCCCAAACCGGGTTTTTCCATATCAAGGTTTTAACGAGGCGGTACGAATCTAAAGTCAATCGCACCCAAGACGAGCTAGAACTGGCGCCTTATGCTGTTACTAATAACTCTTGAGCTCAACTCCCATTCATGAAGTTCGCCGAGACCAAATTGCATTCGACTCGCCAAACTGGGGGGGGGGGGGGACTTATTGTTAGAGGTGAAATGAGCACATTTCCCCGAGCCCATCGCAATGAGTAACAGCACGAAAGGCCCAGCTCGTCTTCAGCCCTAGCCTCCTCACAGAAATGGAAAGCCTTGAGGAGGAAGGTAGTACCTTAAGCAAAAAGGAAAAAGATGCAGCCGCCACTCAAAGAAAGGAAAGAAATCAAGAGAAGAAGAAGATTTCCTTTATCACCAAAAGGAGAATATTCAGCAGAAAATCACCTTAACTCAACTATATAAGGAGAGGTCTTCATTCCCTGAAGACCAAGTCACGCAACCCTGCAAACCCTAAAAGCATTTGCTCATCTTTTCTCTGTTTCATTCGTCATTAGCATTACGTCTCGTCAAGGCCTGTTTGACGAGACCATCTCTTGTATACAATCTTCTTTTCGAGTAATTAATCCAAAGCTTCCCAAGTCTCCCATCCGAAATATCCCGTCACATTAACGTGTGCTATTTCTGGAATCAACAAAATGAGCACATTCCCCCGAGTCCATCGCAATGAGTAACAGCGCAAAAAGCCCGGCCCGTCTTCAGCCCTAGCCTCCTCACAGAAATGGAAAGCCTTGAGGAGGAAGGTAATACTTTAAGCAAAAAGGAAAAAGCAACAGCCGCCTCTCGAAGAAAAGAAGAAGATTTCCTTTATGATCAAGAGGAGAATATTCAGCAGAGAACCGCCTTAACTCAACTATATAAGGAGAGGTCTTCATTCCCTGAAGACCAAGTCACGCAACCCTGCAAACACCTAAAGCACCCTGAAGACCAAGTCACGCAACCCTGCAAACACCTAAAGCATTCACTCACTTTTTCTCTGTTTTATTCATCATTCGTATTACGTCTCGTCAAGGCTTGTTTGACGAGACGAACTCTTGTGTTCCCACCTTCTTTCGAGTAATAAATCCACAGTTTCCCAAGTCTCCCATCCAAAGTATCTCGTCTTAAAAACATGTGCTATTTCTGGAATCAACAATTGGCGCCGACTGTGGGGATTGGGAATACTTCTGTCGGATTAAACATCTCGAAAGAAGCTCAGACGCCAAGAAAAGCAGCCGATGTCTAACTCAGCAGGAAGCTCCCCTGAAAGAGAACCTCGGCATGCGAACAAGACCCTCCCGGAGAATCCTCTCGAAGACGGAGAAGACCTTCTCGAGCATGAGGAGGACCGCGTCGAGCACGACGGAAATACGCCGCGTGACGAGCCAGAACCCGAGGATGAAATTCCGCCGCCAGCTCCCGCTCACCGCAAATCCAGAGCAAAGGCCATCACGCACGACGACCTGATGAAGACAATCCGAAAGTCTATGAAGCCATTCTCCGATGAAGTCCAGACGATGCGAGCATATCAGAAAAAGACGCAGGAATTCATCAACTCGGTGACAACGGACGACGGCAAGTTCTCACCGCTCGTCGACTCTCGTTCGATACACCGACAGGTCATGCCACGGGGACCACGATAGCAGAAGCAACTGCTAATCGAACAGAAGCGATGAGTCGAGTCTCGCGGGCCAGCAAGCAGACCCTTGTCGAGCTCGATAAAATTAATCGTCGGCTGGACGAGTTCAATTCCATAGTGCATCTCGTCACGAGCTCTGCACCAGAATTGGCAAAAATCCTTGCTGACACCCGGAGAAGCCCGCTTACGGCAAGGATTTGCAAAGTCCGGCTCCGCGAAAGAGTCTGACTAAAGATCGAGCCTTTTGCCGGCGAAGAAGATCCAAAGAAGAGGTTGACAGCTTTCAACCTCGCTATGACAAGGGAACAGTATGCCACTCCTGAAGAGAGAGAGGCAAACTATTGCCAAGTCTTCGTCGAGCATATGACGAAAGAAGCACTCGGATGGTTCTCCAGCCTCCCTGCCGAGTCGATCGATAACTTCGACGACTTGACGAACGCATTCCTGAAACACTATTCCATGAACATGACTAGGGTGACCCGAAACATGTTCACCATGACGCAATCAAGAGGGGAACCCCTGCGGAGCTTCATGGAAAGGTTTAAGAAAGCCGTGATGGATCTCGGCGACATGCCCGATAGCGTCCCGCTGGAGGCACTCCGCAACGGTCTCCGGTACGACTCTAAATTCTAAACGGACCTCTCGATTCAACCATCGCCGACCCTCGAAGACGCGCTCCATCGGTCCCAGATATACATCTTCCTAGAAGAAGACACCAACTTCTACGCCGAGAGAAGCGGTGATAAAAAGCCCGCTATCACCAGACCTAAGGAGGAAAATCACGAACAGCGACGAAGGCCCGAGGTCAGCCGTTCACTCTCCTTTGCCATCGACGACGATCTCAACCACTGCTGGGACCCAGCAGAGCAGCCGCAAGCACTCGCACTATCATCGTCTCGTCCAGCCGTCGCCGATCCAGACGACGATAACAATCATGACCTGTTCTGTAGCTTCCACGGTCGAACCGGACACGCAACGGAGAACTGTAGGCATCTCATCGGTAGCCTCCTCAGAAAATACCGAGAAGGAGCCGTTGCGGTGGAAGGCGACCGATCTCAAGGCAAAGATTTCGCGCCGAAACCAGCCAAAGGAGGCCAGAAGGGAAAGCGACCCCGCCAGTTTCGCCCCCAAAGGCAGGGGAAAGCAAACCCGAGACCAGCATCTGAGAAAGAAGATCATGACTATCCAGAAGATTTGCCGCCTCCGCCAAAGCGACAGGTCAGCATGATCATAGGAGGTCTCTTAGACAATGACGATTCCATCTCGGCAATCAAGGAGTATGAGCGAAAGGCTGTCTCGGCACAGCGCCGCCCCAGTTTCCACCAAGATGGAGAAGCCCGGCCTTGCCAATCTATCCGTCAGGACACAGGCGCGATATCCTTCACGGACAAGGATGTGGAGGGGCTGGATACCCCGCATCTCGACCCGCTGGTGGTCAAAATACAAGTCCACGATTGCGACGTGGCAAAGATACTAGTCGATACCGGGAGCACGGTGAACCTAATCTTCAAAGAAACCGTAGACCGGATGGGGATCGAAGAAGAAGCCATCAAGCCAGCATCTCGTCCGCTGACTGGATTCACCGCCGACACCGTATTTAGTATCAGCACTATCCGCCTACCCGTCTATGTCGGGGGAATTTCCAAACTCGTGAAATTTATCGTCATAGACAAGCCAGCAATATATAACGCCATTCTAGGTACGCCATGGATCCACGAGATGAAAGCCGTCGTCTCGACCTTTCATCAATGCGTCAAATTTCCAACATCATTGGGAACATTCACATTACGTGGAAGCCAAAGAGTGTCAAGATCCTGCTTCCTCCAAGAGCGCCGACTCCGCTCTTCATCCTCATGCATGATCAATGAAGAGCTGGACCCGTGACTCCCCTATCATCGCAGACCTAAACCCGATCTCGTCGACCAAGTCAGCATCGACGAGACAAGACCAGAAAGGTGCGTTGGTATCGGCAACAATCTCAGCGCCGAGATCAGAACCCAACTGGTGGATCTACTGGAGGAGAACGTGCATCTCTTTGCATGGTCGATGGCGGATATGAAAGGGATAGATCCCAGGATCACCTCGCACGAGCTCAACGTCGACCCCACCTACAAACCGATCAAGCAGAAGAGGCGTAAGCTCGGCACCGATAAAGCTCAAGCAGTCAATGACGAAGTCGAAAAGCTACTGCGAGCCGGATCAATCACTGAAGTAAAGTACCCTGATTGGCTTGCCAATCCGGTCGTCGTCAAGAAGAAGAACGGGAAGTGGAGAGTATGTGTGGACTTCACCGACCTGAACAAAGCTTGCCCAAAGGATAGCTTTCCTCTCCCGCATATCGACCGCCTCGTCGAAGCTACGGCGGGGAATGAATTACTCTCCTTCATGGACGCATTCTCCGGCTACAACCAGATATTCATGCACCCAGACGACCGCGAGAAGACAGCCTTCATCACTGATCGAGGCACATACTGCTACAAAGTCATGCCCTTCGGCTTGAAGAACGCTGGCGCTACTTACCAAAGATTGGTCAACAAGATATTTGCAAAACAGCTCGGCAACAGCATGGAAGTCTACATCGACGACATGTTGGTAAAATCTGCTAAAGCCCAGGATCACGTCAAGAACCTTCAAGAATGCTTTCAGTTTCTGACAAAGTACGAAATGAAGCTCAACCCGGCAAAGTGCAGTTTCGCCGTCACTTCCGGAGAATTCCTTGGCTACATCGTAACTCAGCGCGGCATCGAGGCAAACCCGAAGCAGATCTCGGCAATTCTCGACCTCCCCTCGCCGAAGAACGCAAAGGAAGTTCAGAGGCTCACTGGCCGAATCGCCGCACTGAATAGGTTCATATCTCGCTCAACCGACAAGTGTCTTCCCTTTTACCAGCTGCTCCGCTCCAACAAGCTCTTCAAATGGGACGAGAAGTGTGAAGACGCATTCAAGCAACTGAAAGAGTATCTCACCACCCCGCCGATCCTCGCAAAACCCGAAGATGGCGAAACGTTACTCCTTTACATCGCTATATCGAGCACAGCCGCTAGTGATCTCCTTTACTGGTCCGGGAAGATCGTGGCGAACAGAAGCCCATCTTTTACGTGAGCAAAACCCTCAACGATTCCGAGACGAGATATCCTACCCTTGAAAAGCTGGCATTGGCGGTAGTGATCTCGGCGAGGAAATTGAGACCATGCTTCCAGTCCCACACGATCATCGTCTTCTCAAGTCAACCATTGCGCCAAATCCTTCATGGCCCAAATCAGTCAGGTCGCATGGCAAGATGGGCGATAGAACTGTCAGAGTACGATATCGAATTCAAAGGCCGAACCAGCGCAAAATCCCAGGTTCTCGCCGACTTCATTGTCGAGATCCCACCAGAGCTCGTCATAAGCGAAGCCGAGCATGTATCCAATTGGCTCCTGCACGTTGACGGAGCTTCATCCAAGCAAGTATCTGGTGTCGGCATCCCCCTCGTATCTCCTACAGGCGAGATTCTCGAACAATCTTTCAAGCTCAACTTCCCATCATCCAATAACGAGGCCGAATATGAGGCAATCATCGCTGGACTACGTCTCGCAAAAGAAGTTGGGGCCGAGCATGTGCACGCATTCTGCGATTCTCAGCTCGTAGCAAAGCAATTCAGCGGAGATTACGATGCCAAGGACGACCGCATGGACGCATATCTCAAGGTAACGACGGAACTATCCAAGCAGTTCAAGTTGTTCGAGTTGACAAAAATTCCCCGCGCCGAGAACACAGAAGCCGACGCGCACGCTGCCTTAGCCTCGAGAACCGACTCGACGTTGCGGCGAGCGATTCCCGTCGAAACAATCGAGCAGCCTAGCATCAAACTTCCTAAAGGAGCGTTTATCATGGCAATATATCGAGAAGAGGAGGAAGACGAAGAAGACGAGCCAATGGTCCCCGAATCAGAAGAAGATCAACCTCGCCCATGGCAGGACGAGATCAAAGACTATCTGATCAACGGGACGATTCCGGGGAATCGTTGGGCAGCTCGTCGACTACGCCACAAAGCCGCCTACTACTTCCTCCAAAACGACGAGTTATTCTGGTGGACCGCAAACAAAGTCGTCCTACGTTGTTGCGACGAGACGCAAGCCAAGAACCTGATGATCGAGACTCACGAAGGAGCCGGAGGAAACCATGCCGGCGGGAAATCTCTGGCCTCTAAGATCAAGAAGCACGGCCTTTTCTGGCCAAAGATGATCGAAGACTGCGAAAATTACACCGCGAAGTTGATGTGTGTGGGATATGCAAGTAATAAATAACCCTAAAACAAACCGTGAGTTGCAAGTGCACAACAGAAAATTATAGTATTTAGGGGTCGAACCACTGAGGATTGCGGAATGTACACTTCAAGATCATGAGATGCAAACTAAGCTAGATCGACAATATGAAAAAGGGGTTTTGTGTTTTTTGGTTTTTTGTAAAACATAAAGATATTAACAATGCAAAACATAAAGAAAAAGATAAATATTGTTGAAAGGAACCATTCGCAAAGGCATGTGCCAAATCGATTGAAAAGATTGTTAAATCCGATTCATGAACTCAAAACACTAATGAAGGATTTTCCCACTTTTGTGGCTCCAATCCCCTATGTCTCTTAAACCAATGGGCTCAGCTTTCGCATGGTCATTGTAGAGTGAGACATGCATTACGGTTAGGTAATGATTGTTCACAAAACTTCTTAGGTCTACTTTCATAGCCTAAAACGATTTGCCCATCGAATATTAGATCCGGAGATATAACAAGCTTTTGGAGAGTATATCAACCTTAGATTAAGTCGCTAGTTGATCATCTCTAGCAACAAGCATTAGGTTTAAATAAAGATGGAGAACCACAAGGTTTCCCCTTTATTTAACAACCGAATAGCGAAGGCAATCATGTCATGTCCTCATTGAAGGATCCATAATTCAACAATAGATCTAAGAGATATAAGGAGTCTCATGATTCCACTGAAAAGAGGCGGAGGGATAGAGATCAAACCGTGGCTCCTTCATGGAGAGAAACCTCTACTCATAGATGTATGCAAAACTTAAAGAAACATGTAAATATTTACAATGGGAAGAAAAGAAAAGGGAAGAGAGGAGACCACCTAAGTGGCTCCGAAATTTATTAAGAGATTCAAGGAATTGTAGGATGATTGATACAAGAGGCTAAAAGCAAGTATATATAGGTGAGGAGGAGTCTAGGTCGGCTGAGTTAATGCGTGGGCGAGAGGAGGAAAGTTTCCTTTTCTTCTTCTCCTTTGAGCTTGCTCACCAAGTCTTGAGAGAGGCGCGGCCGCCGCCTCCAAATCACGTGTAAGGATGTGGGCTTGAGTCCTGATGAAGTTTAGGCTTGGCCCGAGGTGATCCCGGTCCATTTCGCTCATCCAAGCTCCATGGGCTTCACTTACTCGCCAGACGGATATGTCTTGGAAGAAAAAGCTCCTAGGCCGCATTCCTACTCCAAATGGCCCAATTCCACTTCGCCGCGACGCATGACTCATTTATCTATCTTTCCATATAAATATCTCATGATTTGGACGTCGGAAAGCCCCTTTCCCGCGGTCATCTTTCGGATGCTTCGATTCTGTCCGAATGCGGAATTTGGACCTTTGGAGTTTTATTGAAGCTCTTGACTTGGAAACTTGTATGGATCATTGTTTGAAGTTCTTTTGCTTCATTTTGCCTCCTTTTTGCCATTTTGACCTGTTGGTACCTCAAAACCACAATATACAAGAAAACTACCTCTTGGACACAAAAACCTTATTATTTATGTTATAAAAGATATTTAAAACCATAGTAAAAACATGTAAAATATTGATATATCAACTCCCCCAGACTTAGTCTTTTGCTTGTCCTCAAGCAAAACAAGCATGAAAGAGAGGTTTGAAAACATGAGAACTCTCAAATCTTTTGGAAATCCAAGTTGACCTTTATCTTAGTAATCCACATAAAACAGCAGTGGCATTGAGAATTAAGAACAAGGAAGTACAATCATCCCAAAGCAATCCACTTCTCTTTAGGCCATCCAAATTCGCCACCTTCGACTCCTTTAGTTTCTAAAGGTGTGGTCTCAACTAGGGAATATCGATCAAAGGGGTTATAGATTCTTACCCATCCTCTTTTTTGAAACACATGTCTTGGCTCTTGTTTCACCTCTCTCTCTTCTCACTTCTTAAGTCGACTGATCCCTTTTTTAGGGTAGCATGGTATTTTTTTATTCGACTTCTTCTCCTTTTTGTGGAGGTTTTTGGTGGATCTTCCATAGACGCGAGTATTGATGGTTGTAGCCACCTAATCCCCGGTTACTTGGATCAAAAGGCCTTCCATAGACGCGAGTATTTATGGTGGTTGCCACCTAATCCCCGGTTACTTGGACCTTGGTGCTTTTTCTTAAATTTGAAGGGGAGAGAGAGGGAAACCGAACTCACACAGACTTTTCACTTGGTAGTGAGGATGAGGAGTCATGCCCTTTGTAATGCCAAGCCCCTAGCCGAGAAGGTTAGGTTCATTAAGGTGCGGAGTCAAAGATGGATCCTTCTTATGCCCTTAGAGATGTGGATGTTTCTGGTAGATCGATCCACTCATGGTGCACATATGATGAAGTGTACTGCCAATAACTGATCAATGGTCACTTAAACATAGGCACAGCAATGGTTAGGTCCAAGATAAGGTCATAATTCTCGACAAAATTTTTGACTCAATAAAAACGACTCAATAAAATGAAAACAATGCAAAACAAAAATGCCAAAATGAACAAACTTATTAGTATAATCCCCCCAGACTTAACTTGCACCGTCCCGGTGTAAGAAAAATCAGATTAAGAGAGGCAAAATGTGAGATAAAATGGAAAAGGGAAAGGTTAGGATGATGTTACCAAGTGTTGACCAGTTGTGATGAAGATCAGGGTCAGATAACGGATTGGGGCTCCTCTGTAGGCATGATTGGTCGGTGAATTTTGAATTTCCTGGTCTGATTCTCGCCGGTTGGCGTTTTGTTCGAGTTGGGCTCATTTGTTCGACCCGAGAAGAGTGCCATGAACCACAGCTCAAACCGTGAACATTTTACTGACCCATATTAAAATTTCATCGACCAACCTCATGTTTTAGGAACACTGGTGAAGTTTTGGGTCAAACGAACGAGCGGTTTGGGAGATTCTTCATTTGGTGGTCCATTCGGTCGACCGGATGGTAGTGCTGTAGACCACAGCTCAAATGATGAAGAATTCTTCGACCTATCTTGAAATTCCATCGACCAACCTCATATTTTATGGACTCTGGTGAAATTTGGGGGCCAAACGAACGAGCGGATTGAGAGTTCCTTCACAAAGTGGTCAATTCGGCTCCGGGAGGAGTTTTCTTGACTTCTTTGTGATTGGCTCGTTCGTTCCTTGATTTTCTTCTGGAATAATGATTTTGAAGCTTTAAGGATCCATCTCCAGCTGGTGGTGTCTCCATGCCGTGATTTCGGTTTTGCCGGCCTTTGGGTGCACCGCTATCGACCGGATGAGGCATCTTTGCATATCTCCTGATCTGTCAACATTCCTCCGTCCTATCTTTTGGATTTGCCGACCAACATGGTGTTGTGTAGCCGCCTGTGAAGTTTGGTGGACATCGGTCACGTGGTTTGGGAGATGGTTGATGCTTGTCCTCCTTTGCGCCCGTTTGGCCGAGAGAATCTCGCCGGATGGGATATCTTGAAATCTACTTGACCGTTTTGTGATTTTCTTCGACCGAAGTGATTCTTTGGTCCTCCTTTATCATTCCATAGTGTGCCCGCCATGTTCTTTGTTCCTTTGTTTGGTTCTCCTTTGAAACCGCCTGTAAACCGCCATGTGGTTTGTGGTTTTGGTTGGTTACAGCATCTCTCCTTTGTAATTTAGGGCCAAACGAACGAGCGGATTGAGAGTTCCTTCACAAAGTGGTCAATTCGGCTCCGGGAAGAGTTTTCTTGACTTCTTTGTGATTGGCTCGTTCGTTCCTTGATTTTCTTCTTGAATAATGATTTTGAAGCTTTAAGGATCCATCTCCAGCTGGTGGTGTCTCCATGCCGTGATTTCGGTTTTGCCGGCCTTTGGTTGCACCGCTATCGACCGGATGAGGCATCTTTGCATATCTCCTGATCTGTCAACATTCCTCTGTCCTATGTTTTGGATTTGCTGACCAACATGGTGTTGTGTAGCCGCCTGTGAAGTTTTGTGGACATCGGTCACGTGGTTTGGGAGATGGTTGATGTTTGTCCTCCTTTGCGCCCGTTTGGCCGAGAGAATCTCGCCGGATGGGATATCTTGAAATCTACTCGACCGTTTTGTGATTTTCTTCGACCGAAGTGATTCTTTGGTCCTCCTTTATCATTCCATAGTGTGCCCGCCATGTTCTTTGTTCCTTTGTTTGGTTCTCCTTTGAAACCGCCTGTAAACCGCCATGTGGTTTGTGGTTTTGGTTGGTTACAGCATCTCTCCTTTGTGTCCTGTCAAAGATTGAAGTCCTTGCAAAATACTTGAAACCACTGTTAAGTCCGGTCTTAGATTGAGATCTCCAAGTAACCAACTTGAAGTTCACAATCTAAGAGAATATGGTATAAACCATTAAATGTAACTAATGAAGTTCAAGGTTCAAATGCTTATCGAGTGAGGATCAAAGATGGTTTTTAATGAATGCATGAGGAGAATTTACTTACCTTGATTGGAGATTTCGCCTTCTACAAGGGTGGGAACAAAGGGTGGGTCACTTTCTTGTTTTGGTCTCCTTTTGGTTCTTCATCCTAAAAACATTTTTTTTTTTTTTTTTGTATTTTTATGCAATTTTAAAAACTCCTGAAAAATAAAACTATGTAGTTATGTATGCAATAATGATATGAAAATTTAAAATAAAAACCATGTGGGTTGCCTCCCACAAAGCGCTTTGTTTTAAGTCATTTAGCTTGACTCCTTTTTTTTTTTTTTTAGGTGCGGGGGAAGATCAACTAAAGGGTTTGGGATCCCTTTAGCTTCTCCATTCTCTGGTTCAGGGAGCTCATATGGTTGTTTGGGCTCTCCATAATGATCTCCCATGCCATCCTTGAAGACAAATGAACTCGGGAAAAGTTTTAAGGTTTACCCGAGTTTCTCCTTTGCATACGCTTAGAAACCGCTACGGACTCCATTGTTTCTTGTGGTTTTGAAACCATGGTAATCCTTCTTTTGACCACTTTATTTGTGCGTCCACAGCAAGTGGTCTTTACATCTTTCATGTCAAACATTGAAGCTCTTGCAAAAACACTAGAAATCACTTGTCAAAGCATTCTTAAATCGAGATCCTCAAGTAGTCAACTTGAAGTTCTTTATCTAAGATAAAATAGTATAAACTATAAAAACATTGTGGACCTTGACTAGAGATCCCAAAGTTCTAGAAATAGTTTAATCTTAAGTGAAATCAATGCAGAAAATGAGTAAGACATAGAAATCAATATTCATTCATTCAAAGACCACCAATTTTAAGCAATTTAAACCACCAAATATAATCAATTAAGTGCATGGTTCAAATGCTTATTAAAAGGGAAAGATAGTATTGATTGAATGATATAGAAGGAAGTACTTACCTTGGATGGCGGAATCAAGGTATTCATGTTTTGGTCATGCCTAAGCTTAGGCTTCAAGATCCGGGGCATGACCATAAAACCTTTGATGCTTTAGTGATGAATCTCCTAGCTCTTGATGAATACAGCCATGATCTCATCTTGTAGAGAGACTCCCAAAAGTCCTCATTAAGATCATACCTTAGAAACTCCAACTTTGATCCAAGATCTCGGTTAGATTGTCTTTGGCTTTCCATGAACTCTTCTAGCATAGCTTCGAGATTGGTACCTCTAGGCTCATTAGGGATGTAGTCATGGTATTGATGAGGGTCCAGACGTGAGTAGTGATTCATCTTTAGGTACCTATCAAACACAAAAACACCAAAATAACAATTTAGAAAGCATGAAAATAAAAGATCTAGTCTTACCTTTTATCAAGAAAACTCGAAGGTACAAAGCAATCCCCGGAAACGGCGCCAAAAACTTGATGTGTGTGGGATATGCAAGTAATAAATAACCCTAAAACAAACCGTGAGTTGCAAGTGCACAACAGACAATTGTAGTATTTAGGGGTCGAACCACTGAGGATTGCGGAATGTACACTTCAAGATCATGAGATGCAAACTAAGCTAGATCGACAATATGAAAAAGGGGTTTTGTGTTTTTTGGTTTTTTGTAAAACATAAAGATATTAACAATGCAAAACATAAAGCAAAAGATAAATATTGTTGAAAGGAACCATTCGCAAAAGGCATGTGCCAAATCGATTGAAAAGATTGTTAAATCCGATTCATGAACTCAAAACACTAATGAAGGATTTTCCCACTTTCGTGGCTCCAATCCCCTATGTCTCTTAAACCAATGGGCTCAGCTTTCGCATGGTCATTGTAGAGTGAGACATGCATTACGGTTAGGTAATGATTGTTCACAAAACTTCTTAGGTCTACTTTCATAGCCTAAAACGATTTGCCCATCGAATATTAGATCCGGAGATATAACAAGCTTTTGGAGAGTATATCAACCTTAGATCAAGTCGCTAGTTGATCATCTCTAGCAACAAGCATTAGGTTTAAATAAAGATGGAGAACCACAAGGTTTCCCCTTTATTTAACAACCGAATAGCGAAGGCAATCATGTCATGTCCTCATTGAAGGATCCATAATTCAACAATAGATCTAAGAGATAGAAGGAGTCTCATGATTCCACTGAAAAGAGGCGGAGGGATAGAGATCAAACCGTGGCTCCTTCATGGAGAGAAACCTCTACTCATAGATGTATGCAAAAATTAAAGAAACATGTAAATATTTACAATGGGAAGAAAAGAAAAGGGAAGAGAGGAGACCACCTAAGTGGCTCCGAAATTTATTAAGAGATTCAAGGAATTGTAGGATGATTGATACAAGAGGCTAAAAGCAAGTATATATAGGTGAGGAGGAGTCTAGGTCGGCTGAGTTAATGCGTGGGCGAGAGGAGGAAATTTTCCTTTTCTTCTTCTCCTTTGAGCTTGCTCACCAAGTCTTGAGAGAGGCGCGGCCGCCGCCTCCAAATCGCGTGTAAGGATGTGGGCTTGAGTCCTGATGAAGTTTAGGCTTGGCCCGAGGTGATCCCGGTCCATTTCGCTCATCCAAGCTCCATGGGCTTCACTTACTCGCCAGACATATATGTCTTGGGAGAAAAAGCTCCTAGGCCGCATTCCTACTCCAAATGGCCCAATTCCACTTCGCCGCGACGCATGACTCATTTATCTATCTTTCCATATAACGATCTCATGATTTGGACGTCGGAAAGCCCCTTTCCCGCGGTCATCTTTCGGATGCTTCGATTCTGTCCGAATGCGGAATTTGGACTTTTGGAGTTTTATTGAAGCTCTTGACTTGGAAACTTGTATGGATCATTGTTTGAAGTTCTTTTGCTCCATTTTGCCTCCTTTTTGCCATTTTGACCTGTTGGTACCTCAAAACCACAATATACAAGAAAACTACCTCTTGGACACAAAAACCTTATTATTTATGTTATAAAAGATATTTAAAACCATAGTAAAAACATGTAAAATATGGATATATCAGAAGTGCATTCCCTGCCAGAGATACGCCCCAATCATCAACGCCCCGACGCAAGAGCTTCAAGCTTCCGTCCCGGCATATCCCTTTATGCGCTGGGCGATGGATATCGTCGGCCCGATGCCACGATCCCGGCAATGCGCGTACCTCCTGATCGTCACGGACTACTTCACGAAGTGGGTAGAAGCTAAAGCCTTCAAGAACCCCACTGCCAAAGACGTGCAGAACTTCGTCTGGCAATACATCATCTGCCGACATGGTCTACCATATGAAATCGTCACTGACAATGGTGGCCAATTCATCGCGGCAAGCTTCCGCGAGTTCTGTGCCAATTGGAAGATCAAGCTCGCCTACTCCACGCCAAGATACCCCCAAGCCAATGGGCAAGCCGAGGCAACAAACAAAACTATCGTCGACAGCCTGAAGAAAAGACTCGAAAGCTACAAAGGAGCGTGGGCAGACGAACTTGACGGAGTACTTTGGTCTCACCGCACAACACCCAGGTCAGCATCTGGTGAAACCCCTTTCTCCCTATCTCACGGTTGCGAAGCATTAGCCCCTGCCGAGCTACACGTTGCGAGCCTACGCCGATCACTTATGCCCCTCAACTCGTCATTGAATGACGAATCTTTGCACGATAATCTCGTAAACACTGAGGAGCTAAGAGATCGCGCCCTCTTGCGTATGCAAAACTACCAGCAAAAAGCAGCAAGATACTACGCCAAGAAGGTTCGCAACCGCCGCTTTGCACTACATGATCTCGTCCTGAAGAAAGTCCACGACTTCACCAAACCCGAGCACGCCGGCAAATTTGGCTTCAATTGGGAAGGACCGTACCGCATCACAAGAATCGTCAAACCGGGGGTGTACCAGCTCGAAGATGACGACGGAAGCATACTCCCTCGCTCGTGGAACTCCATGAACTTGCGCAAGTTCCACCACTAGACGCGTAGCTTCGCATCTCGCAAAAAAAAAAAACTACGAATGGCTTGATCCCGGCACGGGTACGTAGGCAGCCTTTTCACCAAGGCGCAGCTGTAACTTAATAAAAATAAAAAGCTGTTTTATTTTATTAATTCGCTTGTATGCATGCATCTTTTTCTGAATCCTTGAGAAACATTCAATCTCGGCAGAAAAACTCAAGCAAGAATTTCCTGATTGACTTAGGTCAAAACAGACGTTTTGGTGTGCCTAGTGAGCTCGGCAAAATCAGAGTCACAAAATTCCTTTAGTACTCGGTAAATTAATGAGTCTTAAAGCCTCTGGAACTCGGCAGTATAATGAGTCCTTGTCTACGAGCTCGGCAAACAAAAAGAGTCTCAAAGCTACTCTGAAGCGCACGCATAAAAGAGTAGTGTCAACGTTCTGGCCAAACGATTAACCGCACATCGCACCCAGTGGATTGATCATCCACCATTATTTAAGAATGAAGCACTACAAGTCGAGAGCACGCATATCTTGCACGACCCTAAGCCATATGGGCAAGAAAAAATCGCTATCTTGTTAATCATATTCGACTTAGCGGCGTAGGAGTAATTCGAATTTCTAGACTTCGGTTCCTGTTACCGGCCTAAAAAGCGCCACCACAAACAGATCCAACAAGCACGGATCGGTGTCTCTTAAAAATGAGAATTCTGACGAGCCGCGTGACATCGCATCTCGTCAGATGCATAGCATTTTCATAGCGAGTAAGCATCTCCTCACGACAGAACTTGAGCATGCCGAGTTGTCTCGGCAAGTTGAACCACTTGTCTAATGACGATTAAACACTTGAATCATTCCGCTAGATTGACAACATAGTGCACCTCATTAAAGGATATAGATTAAAAGCCGGATGTTTCAAAAAGCACGAAATCATCAACTATATTCGCGATATTCATCTCGCACAAAGCAAAAAGATGAACGAGGATGTAAAGCAAATACTTAAGTTTTAAATCCTGAAAAGCATACGGATTAAAACCCTCCCGGGAAATGTTGTTACATCGGCATGAGTCGCCGCGACTAATAAAAAAGAAGAGTTCTTAAAAAGCCTCGGCCTCGGAAGCATCCGGACCCGATCTCATCCCGGTTTCAGCACTAGCCGCTCCCGAACTCTCTCTTGTCGGCGACCCACCAATTATCAGCTCGGCAAGATTGGGCCTGAAAGTATGATACATTGTCCCAAGTTAATCAAAGCCCCTCGGAGTAACCCAAGTGTTATCAAAACAAAAATCGGCAAGATGAAAGAGGCAGCCTAACCTGTGTGGCGCTGCATAATCGTCCGTGCCGATATCGACCTCGTCGATCTCATCCCCGGCAGCTCTGCTCTCCTTGACGTTAGCCTCCAGCTTTGCAATAACGGCGTCAAAATTCTGGGAGACCCCCTTCGTCTTCCGAACGTAGTCGAGCAACGCCTCATCGACCGCGATCTTGACAACAGCCTTCTCCACCGCTTCGCGCAGGCTGACGAATTTGCCGAGACGATCCAGGCGAGGAGCATACCAGTCCTGCATGTCGTCGTAGACACGAGTGGCGATGTACTCAGCCTGCTTCTGGCGGGACTGTCGGAGATGGGAAGCCTCAGCCACATCATTCTCTGTATCTCGGTGAGATTTCTCTTCGAGCTCCGCAACTTGGTCACCTCGTCCTGAAGGCCAGCTGCCTTCAGGATCTCACCATTCAGGACGCCAACCTTCCGCTCAAGGTCAGCCCTCTCCAGCTCAAGACACTCCATCCTTGCATCCTTCCCCTTAGATTGCTCGGACTGCAGCCTGCTAATCTCCTCCCGAGCCGCCTTCAGCATAGTGTCGTACTGCTGAATAATCGGAGAAAATTTCCCTGCAGCACTGACGAGATCCGCAGAACCATCGCATAAGTCATCCTTCAGCTCGACCTTCTTGAGTGGGATTCCCCAATGAGGCTTCGGCTTACAACTCCATACCAGCTCGGCGCAGAACTTCGGGTTAAGCATGAGAGGCACACCACCCGACCACACTATGGACACTGCGTCTGGATCTGGAGCCGCGGGATCAGCAGGCTCAACCTTGGGACCCGACGGGCTCGCCCCAGTATCAAGACCAGAACGGCCTCCTTGTCGATGAGACGGATCCTCGCCGAGCTCGTCACCACCTCCTTGACGAGATGGGTCGTCACCACCAGGAGGAATGTCTTCCTCATCAAGCACGACCTTAGGTGTCGTCCCGGCAGCAGGCGACGTCTCCTGGGCCTTGCTCTCTCTCTCAAGCTTGGCCCTCTTCGCAGCCCTGCAAGAGCAACGTTACATTCGCAGCATTTACTAAAGCTTTAGTAGAGAATCAAACCCGTCCTAAGAAAACTTACTTCGTCCTCGAAGCAATCGAGGAAGCCGAACGCTTAGATGGATTACTCCGCTCAGCAGCCGATCTGGTCTCCCTCTCCTTCGGGGGGGAGTCGGATATAAGAATGGTGTCGTCAACGGCCACCGGAGTTCTCTTCTTAAGCACCATCTTCTTAGGACGACGAGACGGTTCAGCTACAAAAATAGATCACGGAAAAATCACTAACAAGCAAACTCGCGACGGCTAATCCAAAGAACGAAGAAGCAATCATGCCCTTACCAGTAGATGGAGTTGACGCGGGTTTGGTCCTCTCTCGCTTCCTCTTGTTCCTCTCCTCAAGTTCCGCAACAAAGTCAGCCCAGATGATCCGAGTTCGATCCCGCAAGAGCTGAAACTTCCTCCGGAATGCAGTAGATGCTGGTCACGGCACAACTCTCTCTGCAAGACAAAAACGAAAGGTTAGCACAAAAACAAAACATCGGATGCCGAGGTAAAACCTATAAGGAACCCATCCTGCAAAAACGTGGTCGGGGTCAAAATCCCCAATTGACGCGCTGTTTTTCTTGACAAAGAAATAATAGCGCGACCAATTGTGAATCTTGTCCCAGTGATTACCAAAGACAATGCTGTGCTTCATTGTCGTGCAAAAGCGTCGGAAGTTTCCCTCCTTCGCACTAGCACGAAGATCGGTGACGCGCTCAAAGAGCTCCCGGTCAAAGGTAATCCCGAGATGCTTAGCGAGAGCCCCGTTAAAAACCATATGGCGAACCACGCCGTGAGTCAGCTGACTCATAGAAACGCCGCGCTGGAAAGCATAATCCAGCACGAGGCGAAAGAAGGGAAACCGCACCCCAAACTCCGTGAACCAGCACTCGTAAGCGCAGAACCATCCCGGCGGAGCATCGAACGGCCTCTGCTGAGCTGACGGAATCTGCATCTCCACAGCATCGGAGATCGAGCATCTCGACCTGAGTGCTGCGATAATTCCTTCATCAGTCCAAGCCCGACCATAGGCGGTCAAGGAGGTTGCCGGAGTGCGCCAAGGCATCCCGATGGTCGGCGGAAGACCCTCGAGCTCGACCTGATCCGGAACCGGCACTCCGTCCAGTTCTATCTCGGAATCCGCATCCGAGTCATCCTCCGGGATCCCGTCAAGGTACCCAGAACTCTCAGAATCCTCACCCCGCGAGGATGGAGCCTCGAAGTCATCGCGAACCCAGTGAAAAGAATCCTTAGTCTCAGACGCGCTCTCCGCCGCCGCCGCTTCCTCCGCCGCCTTGCGACGACGTTCCATGATCTGACCGACTCAGACCGCATCCCCGAGAAAACCCAGAACTAGACTTGAGAGTGGGACGTCATCGTCATCCCACACGACAGCCTTCCCTTTCCCTTTTTGGTCCGACGGATCCATCGCGCACCAACTGACGAGAATCGGAAGACGAAAAGCCAAAATTCGACGAAGAAAAACCCTAGAAACTCTGACGAGAAGAAGGATCGAGACGAGAAGAGAAGAAATTCCGATTCAAGAAGCAAGCAAATCTAAGGAATTGGCGAAACCCTAAGACAATTACGCAAGACCTATCGATTTAACCAAGCAACGCGACTCGAATTCGAGGGAGATGGAAGAATGAAATTACCTTTTCTCTTTCAGGGCAGTTGAAGGCAATGAGCAGGCAAAAAAAGGAATTAATGTGGAAAAGAAATCCGAATGGTCCCTTTAAGAGAAGTTTCGCGGCTTTCAAAAACTTCCCTTCCTTTTTCCCGCTTGGAAAAACCTAACGGGACTTGGGCTTTTTTTGCAAAATCTCAACCGCCGACCCACTTTTGCAGTTTTAATAAGATGCGCGAACGCGCGCATCGATGACGTGGCAACCCCACTCTTGACGGGATGCCCATTGAATAGCATAACATCCACCCCGACGAGCTGGTCCGACAAATGGAGCTAAACAGTTAAATCTCCTTGACGAGCCTATGTCGAGTTTGAGAAAAAGCACTAAAGTGCATGATCTTTTGCGGACAAGATGACGTCAACGTACTCTTTTCCCTTCTTATGGTTTTTATCCCAAACCGGGTTTTTCCATATCAAGGTTTTAACGAGGCAGTACGAATCTAAAGTCAATCGCATCGAAGACTAGCTAGCGCTGGCATCTCGCACTTGTTACTAATTGCTCTTAGGCTCAACTCCCATTCATGAAGTTCGCCGAGATCAAACTGCATTTGACTCGCCAAACTGGGGGGGACTTATTGTTAGGGGTGAAATGAGCACATTTCCCCGAGCCCATCGCAATGAGTAACAGCGCAAAAAGCCCGGTCCGTCTTCAGCCCTAGCCTCCTCACAGAAATGGAAAGCCTTGAGGAGGAAGGTAATACTTTAAGCAAAAAGGAAAAAGCAACAGCCGCCGCTCGAAGAAAGGAAAGAAATCAAGAAAAGAAGAAGATTTCATTTATGATCAAGAGGAGAATATTCAGCAGAGAACAGACTTAACTCAACTATATAAGGAGAGGTCTTCATTCCCTGAAGACCAAGTCACGCAACCCTGCAAACACCTAAAGCATTCACTCACTTTTTCTCTGTTTTATTCATCATTCACATTACGTCTCGTCAAAGCTTGTTTGACGAGACGAACTCTTGTGTTCCCACCTTCTTTCGAGTAATAAATCCACGGTTTCCCAAGTCTCCCATCCAAAGTATCTTGTCTTAAAAACACGTGCTATTTCTGGAATCAACAAGATCTATGGTCGTAATCATTAGACAGACACCAAATCCAATTTATGAAAAAGCAAGGGCAGTTGATGCAGAAGTAGATCACAAAGTGACACAAGGGATTTCTCTACAAAGAAAATATATTATTAGAAACTTCTTTAAGATAACTTACAAGTATATGCTTAAACGAAATCTACAAGCTCAACCCAGATCTATCCACGATCTCTCTTGACTTGTAGTTCTAGTAACTCTCACGTTCTTAGATCTATCCACGATCTTTGAACCTCTCAAGCTCTAACCCTTTGTCATAGCTCTCTTACAAGATGATCTAAACCCAAAGTCTAAAGCTCTCAATATTTGTGATGCCGCCTACAAGCAGCCAAAGCATCCTATTTATCCTCATTAGGCATGCCTTTCGTGATTACTCCAAAAATGCCAAGGGAATATTTCCTTCCTTATTTTTCTCTAAGAATAGGAAATATTCCTCTTATCTTGATAGCTGCAATATTCCTCATCCAGCTCAACAACTCTCCTTTAGCTCTGTTAGTTTTCCACTTAGCTCCGCTACAAGTCCGTCCAGATGTCCTGATGCACTTCCTGACTGATTCACGATCTGCGTCAATCCATCTGCATCTCTGTTGCACTCAAAGGCTCCAAACCGAGAAACTCATTAATAACAGCTGGTGAAAAGATATACTCCTGATCATGAAGCATCACTTTGACACTCTCATCTCCAGACTCAGGTAGTGCCGAATAGAAGTCAACAACTACCGAGCGCACATAGCTGCCCAAATCAACAACTGTTGGTTGAAACTTCCCTTTGATAATGACCTCGGGATAGCCCCAATGTGCTTTAGCCTGCAAATCCACAGTCCTCTCATCAATGATTCCACGAGATTGAAAGCTGGCAAACCTGTTAACAGAAGACTTCTTCTTGGGTTTGGGAGCATCGGTTTGCGTGGATTTCCCTTTAGCTCGTGAGCTGGCTCGAACAGATGGCTTCTTTGCACGAGGAGATGGAGACTTGACAGCTTTTGAAACTGGTGAAGAAGACGGTGTAGCAGCTTTTTCTTTCAACTTCTTAGATGGAGGAAGGCTAGCCTTTTGAAGGACTCTGCGTTTCCTTGACGAAGGCAAGTCTTTTTACTTAAGCACTCTTTCTTTCTGCTTCACCGGAGATGGTTCTGAATCGCTCTGTTCTTCATCGGATATAGCACGCGGAGACACCTTCTTAGTAGCTTGAAAAGGCTGACCTGACTGAAGTACATCCAGAACCTCCGTGTCCTGAGCATCGTTGCCGCAGGGTGAAGAACCGTCAGGATTTGGATCAGACGGAGGGATCGGGAAATCGGGCTCGGGAATGTCAATCTCGATTTCATTCAGCTTATCATCGGCTCGGGCAGCAGGAGGTGTACAATCAGTTGCTACAGTCTCTCCGTCAATCGGAGAAGGAATTAGGGTTTCATCAGTTCGAGGGTCCAGCGACTGTTCCTCTTGGCGCTTCTCGGGTTTTTCCGCCGTCTCCTCTTCATCGACTACTTCTTCTTCCTCGGCCGTGATAAACGAGTCTGACGAGGCTCCATATAATACAATTTGCTTGTTGAGGTTGTCGTTTCTGTCAGCGGCTGCTTCCTGCATGTCTTGATTCGGCATTGTAGGCCTAGGAGTCTCTCTTTCCTCGGCTGAGTCACTGATTTGTACCGGAACTGATGCTGATCCGTCTTCGTGTTTCTTCAATTTTCCTTGACTAGGTCGGATTCTTCCTTGACGAGTTTCAGTCACCATTGAGGTGGATTGGATTCTATAAGAGAGAGGATTAGGTTTTGTAAAAGGAAATTTTAGAAGATCTTTTTTTTTCTGCTTCTCTTCGAGCTTATATACTGCACTAGAAAACCACTTAAACCAAACCGGAATTAAGAATTAACATAAATCAGCCGGATTAATATTGGTTTGAAAACCAGAGCTCCTGCTTGATTTCCTGTAACACTTATCACCAATATCAGCAGTACAACACTTCAATTAAAATTGTGACAGCCACATAGAATTCGATCCACGACAGAGTTCAAACAAATAATACTCTTCCATGTGTCACATCTATTCAGCTTTAAAAACATTTTTATTCAGTTTTTCTCAAGTTAAAATACCTTTTAATTTTCGTGAAGGAGACAGTGACTGAGTCGACACATGCATCAGGATGTATTTCAAATTCTCAACAGATTCTTAGCACTTGGCCATCCTGATGCCAACCTCCAGCTTTCACACTGTCATACCCAGATCATGCACCAATCCGAATAATTGACGATATACAATGCATTGTGATAGTTTTGATTTTGATCAGATAAGAACATATGATTTATTTCTGCCGTTGGACGTTGTTCTTGTGAAACATTGTCTTTCGAGAAAGCCCATGACCTGACATAGCCTCGTGAGCTATTGGTGTCAGGTCATCCCCTTTCTGAATGAGCTCTGCCGTCAGATGTTGTTCTTGTGAAACATTGTCTTTCGAGAAAGCACATGAAATGACTTAGCCTTGTGAGGTATTGGCGTCAGTCCATCACCCTTCTAAGTAGTTCTCATAAATCATTAGTTGGTTCTTGGAGCCAATTCCATCATTTTCATTCATTTGAACTTGGCTCAAGTGACTCTTGACTCTTTCATTTTTCTCAATTTAGTTACCTTATTCACTTTTCAAGAGTTGGGGTGACATGATGGTATGATATGCAGCTGCTCCTCATTGACATCATTGACTCCAAACTAAATCTGAACTTGATATATACACCCCGAGTCAGTGCCTGTATCAGCTCCTGCATCATTCAAAACCACAAGTGCAAATTCCAATGGAATTTCTTAAGGTGACAAAACGGTTAAAGTCCAATGGTTTTGTGAATAAATCAGCGAGCTGTAAATCTGTGACAACATGTTCAAGTACTACCTGTTTTTCTTCCACCAATTCACGAACAAAATGGTGTCTTATGTCAATGTGCTTAGTCCTTGAGTGATGCACTGGATTTTTTGATATATCAATGGCGCTTTTGTTGTCACAGTAGACCAAGAAGGGTCCAGACTCCATCCCATAATCAGCTGACATCTGTCTCATCCATATAAGCTATGTGCAGCAGCTTCCTAATGCAATATATTCAGCCTCTGCAGTAGATAGTGACACAGAGTTCTGCTTCTTGCTTAGCCAAGATATAAGGTTGTTCCCAAGGAAGAAGCAACCTCCACTTGTGCTTTTCCGATCATCTGCACAACCTGCCCAATCGGCGTCGCAATATCCAGCAAGATTTCTGTTGGATCCTTTAGAGTAGAAAATCCCCAGATTGACAGTTCCTTTGACATACCGCAGGATCTTTTTCACCGCTTGAAGATGAGATTGTTTTGGCTTTGCCTGATACCGAGCACATACACCAACACTGAAGCATAAGTCTGGTCGACTTGCTGTAAGATAAAGTAAGCTCCTAATCATTCTTCTGTAGAGCTTTACATCAGCATCTTCTCCATGTTCATCCTTTCCAATCTTGGTGGTTGCGCTCATTGGTGTTCTAGCTTCCTTGCATTTATCAAGCCCAAAATTCACCAACAGATTCTTGGCATAAGTGCTTTGAGAACTAAAAATCCCTTTCTCAGTTTGATTTACTTGAAGTCCAAGAAAGTACTTCAATTCTCCCACCATGCTCATCTTGAACTCCTTAGTCATACTTTTCACAAAGTTTTCAACTAAACTCTCTGAAGTTCCTCCAAAGATGATATCGTCTACGTAAATCTGCACCATCATTATCTCATCTTTCTTCTCAAGTATGAACAAAGTTTTGTCCACAGTTCCTCTGACGTAGCCTGTATCAATAAGAAACTTCGTCAGGTGCTCATACCACGCTCTTGGAGCCTGTTTCAGTCCATATAGAGCTTTCTTAAGCTTGTATACGTAGTCAGGATGTGTAGGATCTTCAAACCCCTTGAGTTGAGCTACATATACTTCTTCTTGTAGAATGCCATTCAGAAAGGCACTCTTCACATCCATCTGATGTACCTTGAAGTTCAGTATGCAAGCCATGCCTAAGAACAATCTGATAGACTCAAGACGGGCTACTGGTGCGAAAGTTTCATCAAATTCAACTCCTTCTACTTGTGAGTATCCTTGTGCAACGAGTCTTGATTTGTTTCGAACAATACTTCCAGCATCATCTGTTTTGTTCTTGAAGATCCACTTTGTACCTACTACATTCACACCTTCTGGTAGTGGTACCAATTCCCAGACATCATTCCTCACAAACTCCTCGAGTTTTTATTCCATGGAGATGATCTAATCCGCATCTTCAAGTGCTTCAAGATGATTTCGAGGTTCTATGGCAGAGACGAAACATTCGAATTGGATAATTGCCATACTGACCATCTGCTTGAAGTTTAGCTTGATTCCTCTTGTCTTTCGTCCTTCAGTTATATCTCCAATCAGATCACTTGATGAGTGATTTCGGTGAACCTGAGTCACCGGATGTCTTACTTCAACCACTTTATCAGACATTTCTTCTTCCTTATCCTCAGCGTTTTCTAAAGTGATGTCCAACTCATCTTCAGCAGAAT
Source organism: Erythrophleum ivorense (assembly GCA_026724425.1). Lineage (NCBI taxonomy): Eukaryota > Viridiplantae > Streptophyta > Magnoliopsida > Fabales > Fabaceae > Erythrophleum > Erythrophleum ivorense. The sequence goes on along the minus strand of JAIUCV010000066.1, from coordinate 5,318,839 downwards.
TCTTGAGTTCAACTTCATGTAGTATTGGAGAATCTTCAATAGCCGCAATTGATCGATCATCAAAAACTACATTAACCGATTTCATAATCATTTTAGACCGAAGATTGAATACTCTGAAGGCTGTACTGTTCCCTGAATAACCCAGAAATATGCCTTCATCACTCCTTGAATCAAACTTCCCAAGTTGATCTTTGTCATTCAGAATGAAACGCCTGCATCCAAATACACGAAAGTAACTCAAATTAGGTGTTTTGCCTTTCCACAGTTCGTAAGGAGTTTTGAGTAAAGTCTTTCTCATGTAGACACGATTGATGATGTAGCATGCTGTGTTGATTGCTTCAGCCCAGAATTTCACTGGAATGTTTCCTCCGTAAATCATTGCTCGCGCCATCTCCTGAAGTGTTCTATTCTTTCGCTCAACTACTCCATTCATCTGTGGTGTTCTAGGTGCCGAAAACTGATGAACTATGCCTTGTTCATTACAGAACTTAGTCATAACTTTATTCTGAAATTCTCCCCCATGATCACTGCGTATACGCTTGAGACTTCCTTTCTCAGTGATAACTTGAAGAGCCCAAATCTTGAAACTAGCCACGGTGTCAGATTTGTCACAAATGAAGCGCACCCAAGTGTATCGCGAGTAATCATCTACTAGAACATAAACATAGCGCTTTCCTCCAATGCTTTCCACTTGCATCGGTCCCATTAAGTCCATGTGAACTAGATCCAGAACACTTGTGGTCTGTATATCAGGCACCTTCTTGTGCTGAAGTTTGATTTGTTTTCCTTGATTGCAAGGACCACACACAAGTTTCTCACATCCTTTCAGTTTTGGCACACCTCGCACTATCTCCTTATTCACAAGATCGGTAAGATGACGAACATTCATGTGTCCCAATCGCTTGTGCCACAATGCAACATCATCTCGAACACTCAAGCATTTGGCAGATTGATCCCACATATAGCAGTTGTTGCCTGAACAAACTCCCCGTAAAACTGTCTTTCCGTCAGAATCAACGGCTCTGCATTCTATCTTGTTGAACCAAACGGTTAAGCCTTCATCACAAAGTTGACTGACGCTGATTAGGTTTGACTTCAGACCTTGTACAAGGTAAACATTCATTAGTTGTGACTGCTCCTCGGAGGTTCGTCCTTTACCTTGAATCATTCCTTTTGTTCCACATCCAAAAGTGACTTTTCCTCCTTTCATCTTCTTGACGTCCAGCAATTTTTCTTTGACACCCGTCATGTGTCTAGAGCATCCACTATCAAAATACCATGGTTCAGTGTTGTCAACCTCGTCGAGTTGTTCGAGTAGTTCCATGTTAGAGTAAACACGCTCTCGTAAACCACGTAATGATGTATGTCGGGCAGGATTCTGATAGAGATCAGTTTTTCTAATGAAAACCTGATTCAGACCACGATTCCAGTAGTAGCGTCCCCGTTTCCAAGCTTGATCAACTCTAGCCCAAAACCTGCTGCAGAATGCCTTGATATGTCCTACAACCCCACAAAAATAGCACTCTGTTCCTTAATGTCTCTAAGTGCGCTGACGAGATGCTCTGGTAGTACTAGTTCTCTGAGTCTCATATCCTAATCCAGTGGTGCTCTTTCCTCGATTTCCATTTCTGAGGATGTGATCAAGTTTCTGCGCTGGTGACTTAGTGTCTGCTTGAAGAACATCTTGAGCCATCCCTCCTGATACAAACTTGATTGTTTCGCTAGTTGTTCCACAGTTAACTGTGTACCCTAGTCCAAGATTCGACTTCCCTACATGTCCCAGACTCAGAATCTTGTCTAGCTCTTTAGTACCAGTCAGCATCTTGAGTTGCTTCCTATATTGATCTAATTCTGCCTGCAAGTGTCTGGAGACTTCTTTTTCAAGAAAGTACTCTTTGGTGATGTCATCAGCTCGCTTGACTGCTTCCATCTTTTCCAACATGATGTTAAGATTATCCATGTTGAGATCTTTTTCAGCTTGAAGTGCGGTCTGCAGTTCCTCAACTTGTGCTTCAAGACGAGCATTTTCTTTCTTGAGATCAAGATTTTCTTTCCCAGTTTGTACCAAAATATCACGTACTTCCTTATAGCTTTCATGAATGTCAACCTCAGATTCGACTTCCGAAGATGAGTCGTCAGGATCTGAATCATCAATCGCAGTAATTCCAGCAAAAGCTACAAAGTTATTTATTTCTTCATCTTCTTCCGATTCTTCAGTAGATTCTTCATCAGCAACACCAATCATGGATTTTCCAAGTCTTGTCTCATCATACTCACATTCTTGTTGTGTATGCCCAAGACCTTTACACTTGTAGCAAGTGATACTCCTCCTTTTTACCGTAGGACATTCAGTCTTGAAGTGTCCAAATCCCTTGCATTCATGACATTGTGAATCGGCCTTGGCTCCTCTTGTTCTTGTCATAAACTTCTTCTCATTGCCACTATGAGATCTGCTCTTTCCTGTCTCAAATTTCTTCAGAACTCTGTCGAAACGTCGTACCAAGAGACTGATATTGTCTTCTTCAGATTCTGCTTCAGACTGTTTCTCCACTGACAAAAGTGCAATGCCCTTAGTCTTTCTGGTTCCTCCCAGCTCCTGTTCATGAATAAGTAGTTTTCCCACCATCTCGTCATAGGTAATACTTTCTGAAATAGGATTTGCACTGAGACCAGCTTTGTAAGGTGTAAACTTTGACGGTAGACACCTTAGAAGTTTCTTTACCAACTTAGCATCCTTGTAAATCTTTCCCAAGGTGCGAGATTCTTGCACTAAGGAGCTCAATCTGGAGCTGAAATCTGCAACTAATTCATGTTCATCCATTGCCAAGTTTTCAAACTTGGTAGCTAGCAGATCTTTTCTCGAACTTTGTACTTGGGTGGTTCCTTCAAAGTGGACTTGGAGGATGTCCCATGCCTCCTTAGCTCGTACACAGCCTTGAATCATTTCAAACTGTTTCTGTGAAACACTTGCATGAATCTGTGACAAAGCTCTGGCATTGAACTTGTACTCATCACGCTGACTAGTGTTCCAGTGTTCTCGAGGAACAGCAGAGGTGGTCCCTTCCACCATAACCGTAGGAGCCTTCCATCCAACTTCAACCATATTCCATGCTATTTCGTCAATAGCTTGGATGTTTTCTCTCATTCTGGATTTCCAATATCCATAGTTTCCAGCATCAAGTATCACCTTTGAACCTGCAATGAGGTCCTGGTGATAGCCCTCCATTCCGCAAGATCTCACCTGCTATAGCAATACACACAAGGTGACCTCTCTGATACCAATTGAAAAAGCAAGGGCAGTTGATGCAGAAGTAGATCACAAAGTGACACAAAGGATTTCTCTACAAAGAAAATATATTACTAGAAACTTCTTTAAGATAACTTACAAGTATATGCTTAAACGAAATCTACAAGCTCAACCCAGATCTATCCACAATCTCTCTTGACTTGTAGTTCTAGTAACTCTCACGTTCTTAGATCTATCCACGATCTTTGAACCTCTCAAGCTCTAACCTTTTGTCCTAACTCTCTTACAAGATGATCTAAACCCAAAGTCTAAAGCTCTCAATATTTGTGATGACGCCTACAAGCAGCCAGAGCATCCTATTTATCCTCATTAGGCATGCCTTTCGTGATTACTCCAAAAATGCCAAGGGAATATTTCCTTCCTTATTTTTCTCTAAGAATAGGAAATATTCCTCTTATCTTGATAGCTGCAATATTCCTCATCCAGCTCAGCTACCGCCTCTTCTGGATTCGTCCTAATCTGCTACAAGCTCGCATCCAGCTCAACAACTCTCCTTTAGCTCCGTTAGTTTTCCACTTAGCTCCGCTACAAGTCCGTCCAGATGTCCTGATGCACTTCCTGGCTGATTCACGATCTGCGTCAATCCAGCTGCATCTTCAATTTATTCTCCGATTAATGATCGTGACTGGTGAATCTATTAAGAGCATCATTTTTTTTTTTTCCCGAACAGAAATTTATTAACTTGACGAAACATAGTCATAATGTAATACATCATATAATAGTAAAGGAACATATGCATGATAAAGTGAGCTTGAAGAAAGATTCATTCTCAATTTTGCTAAAACATCTGCTGCCCTATTTTCTTCTCTTGGGACCTAAGTAAACATGACTTCATCAAACTTACTCTTCCAAAACCAGACTTCGAGAACCAGTTGTATAAGCCAAAGTTTAGTGATACTTTGTTCACTATATCAACAAGTTGCTTACTATCCCCTTCAAAGATAACTTTCCGATGTCCATGAATCCATGCACTTTGCATAGCCATTATTAACGCTTGAAATTCTCCTTCTAGCGCAGATTTTGCTTTCTTATCCCTACTCTGACCGGCTCCTCTGTAAACACCATTGCTATCCCGAAATATCCACCCAGCACTTGAGATCACATTTCTGCTGTGGAAAGAACCATCGTAGTTACATTTTATCCATTCATGTGGTGGTCTTTTCCAAGAAAAAACTCCATAATGAAGGCTCCTTGTGTTGGTGATCCTAGATTGCTTCGATTCTGGATTATTCTCCTGAGAATTTAAAAACTCCACTGCGTCACTGATCCCATATCTAACCAGATTTCTCCAATGAATTGTTTTTCTCTGAAACACCAGCTTGTTTCTACTTGTCCAAAGCCTCCATAAGATCCAAATCACAGATTGATAATGTATCTTAGACTCAATAAGAACAGAATCTACCAACAGAGCTTCTAACTTTGCTTCTACCGGCAGAAAAGGATCTGAAAGATTAGAAGAAACAAACCCAAGTGCTCTCCAAACCTGCTGAGCATACTGACAAACAAAAAGGATATGATTGGTAGTTTCTTCATGTTGACAACATCGTAAACATAGTGACTCTATGGTAATATGTCTCCTTCTTAACATTTCGCCAGTTGGTAAGGATCTCGAAACCACTTTCCACAAAAAGTGTTTAATTTTTGGTACTGTTTGCAACTTCCAAATTGCTTTGTTAAGGTTCGCGCTATCTGATGGAGTTGCGATTACCTCATTCTCCGGCAAGTGGGTAGCTAACCAGTATGCGGACTTCACTGAGTAGAGTCCACTCTTGTTGTAATGCCAACCCACCATGTCATATGTGGCTCGTGAACATATCCGAGTAGAAAGTACTAAGGGTATATCCTCATCAGAAATTAATTCTCTGATTAGATCTTCGTTCCAACCTGTTCTTGCGGGATTAAACCAATCTTTGAGTAAATAATGTTGGACGTCATCGTTTCGTGGAGTCGGAGCTCTTGGTGGATGAGTCGGTAACCAATGATCTGTCCAAGCATCAATTGTGGTACCATCTCCAACTACGAATCTCATTCCTCTTTTCATTAGATCATGGCCCTGTAAGATTGATTTCCAAGCAAAAGAGCTTTTCCTTTTCACCGTCGCCATTAAGATGTTACCGGTACCATAGTATCTTCCCCTCAGTACTCGAGCCATCAAGCATTCCGGTTTTTGCAATAACCTCCATGCTTGTTTTCTTAGAAGTGCCAAGTTAAAACTTTTGATGTCTCTAAAACCAAGTCCTCCTTCCTTTTTCGGTAAGCATAATCTTTTCTATGAAAACCAATGCATGCCTTTCTTTCCATCATTTGAGTTCCACCAAAACTTTGCTAAAACACTATTAATTTCTTCGCAGATTGCCACCGGTAATTTGAAGATATTCATCGAATAAACAGGCATAGCAATGGCAATAGATTTCAGTAGGACCTCTTTGCCTCCTGTTGACAAAAACTGTTTATGCCAACCCTGGGTTCTTTCTTTTACTTTGTCCACCAAAAACTGGAACATTTCTGTTTTTTTACTACCAAATTGCTCAGGTATTCCCAAATACTTGCCTCCACCTCCTTCATTATGAATACCAAGCAATCTTCTCATTCGGCTCTTCACTTGTTGATTAACCATGCTTCCAAATGTTATCGCCGACTTCCTAAGGTTTACTGCTTGCCCTGATGCTGTTTCGTATAAACCCAAAACTCTTTTTATGGCCATTGCAGACTTGTTATTAGCCAAAGTAAAAAACAGAGAATCATCCGCAAATAACAAGTGATTGATCGTTGGGTACCCTTGGCTTAATTTTAAACCTTGAATCTTCCTTGAAGCTCCAGCTTGATTCATCATATGCGACAAAACCTCCGCACATAATATAAATAGATAAGGAGATAAGGGATCTCCTTGCCGTATTCCTCTCTCTGGTCTTATTGATCCTTTTGGTGAACCATTTATCAAAACCTGAAAACTCACCGATGTCACACAAGTCATAATCCAGCTTATCCACTTGTGATCAAAACCCATATGCCTCATGGTTTCCTCCAAGAATTTTCATTCAAGTCTATCATAAGCCTTCGTCATATCGGTTTTCAGAGCCATATAAGATTTAGCTTGTCTCTTTCTCGACTTCAGCGCGTAATACGTCTCATGTGCAATAATTACATTGTCGGAAATCATGCGTCCCGGTATAAACGCTGCTTGATTTTCAGAGATTATACCTGAGAGATGTTGCTTAAGCCTGTTCACCAAAATCTTGGAGATGATCTTGTAACTAACGTTGCAGAGAGATATTGGCCTGAAATCGATCATTGTAGACGGAGGGGATATCTTTGGGATTAAACATATATTGGTCTGATTATGCCGATGATCCAATATTCCTTGTTCAAAAAACAGTAGAATCTCCTTGATGATAGATTGTTTTATATCACCCCAAAATTGGTGATAGAAAGCCCCTGAAAATCCATCCGGACCTGGTGCGCGGTGTGGACCTATCGAAAAAACCGCGTCTTCTATTTCTTTTATTGTGACAGGTCTTGTAAGATCTGTATTGATCTCTGTAGAAACCCTTGAGTTAAATCCATCAAAAACTTCCTCATAAATATCTGTAGACGCCATCTGAGAACTAAAAAGTTTCTGGAAATATGTTTCTGCGATATCTCCAATAGCATTATCACCTCTGATAACAACTCCCGCTTCATCCATGATTGTAGATAGATTGTTGCGTGTTCTTCTTTTTTTCGTAACAGAATGAAAAAATTTGGTATTTTTATCACCTGAACGAAGCCAATGGTTTCTACTCTTTTGTTTCCAATATTCTTCCTCCTCTGTATAAGCTTGGTTTAATTTCGTCTTTAACACATTCCTGTTAGTAGTGGAAGATGTAGGAGAACTCATAGCTTTATCCAGCTTATGTCGCAATAGCGTGATTCTCTCTTTTGAATTAATTTGATTCCTTTTTTTCCATTTAGAGATTTCTCTGCGACACTTGGAGATTCTTGAAGACATATTCATCCCATCTCTATCTGCAGCTCTATGTTCTGTGCCCCATCCTTTCAGAACCGCATCTTTAAAGCCCTCTTTATGAAGCATACGTGAATCATATATAAAGGAACTTCTCCTCTCTTCTGTTTTTTTCGCAATGAAAGTAATCAAAGGACGATGATCAGATTCTCCCATTTCCAGAAAGTGAGTTTCAGAACATGGAAATTGTAAATGCCATGCACTGTTAGCCATTGTACGATCCAGACAACACGATACAAAGTGAACTCCCCTTTGTCCTGACCAGGAGGAACGATCTCCGATGGACTTTAGATCTGTAAATGAGCAAGTTCTCACCATTCTGCGAAAATCATGAAAAGAAGCACTACAAGAAAACAGGCATTTTGCGACGAATTTTTACGTCGAATAAATGTCGTCGCAAAATTACGTCGAACTACAATCGGATTTACGACGAACCATAATTACGTCGTAAATTCGTCGTTAAATGAGACGAAATAAAATAGTAGTAAAGTCGTCGTTAAATACCGTTGAATATACGACGATTTAACATCGTTTAGACATTTCGTCGTAACTTCGTAGTAAATTTATGACGATTTAACGACGGCACGGATTCGTACGTAAATAACGTCGAATTAGCAACGAAATAGAGAGTATTCGTTTTTCGTTGTTAAATCGTAGGTAAATGGCGACGTATTTACAACGGCGGTGTTAGGTAAGCACGTGAATTTAATCATGTCTTAAAGATTCCTACCGGTATTTTTACAACAAAATAAATCGATGCAATTTCGTTGTAAAAAGACAAAGTCGTTGGAAATTCGATGGAAAATCGTGGTAACTAATGTTGCATATTCGTCGCAAATTCGTAGCCAATGTTCCAACACTCCCTATATAAACACGGCCACACTCCCTATACCACTTATCTCTTTCTCTGAAACAAAAATCTTTCTAAAAAAACAAATATTTCTCTGACTAGGTATGTCAATTTACCAACTTCGGGAATGGATGTACAATCGGCAGGATTCGGACGGATTGCTAAAGAAGGAATTCAGAGATGATCTTGAAGGATTCATGTACCAGGCTAGCACACTGCAAATTACAATTGAAAGCGGTAATAAATTCATGTTTTGTCCTTGTCCAAAATGCACAAATAGGAAATTTGTGCCTATCTCGAGGGTATGGTCGCATCTATTAAATAGAGGATTTATGCCGAACTACTATATCTGGTATTGTCATGGGGAAGGTCATGGGGGAAATGCAGCTAGTAGTAGTAGTAGTAATTATAATGAAGGAATGCCATTAGAGGATAGTGTGCATCTAGTTGATGATTATGAGCCTGTGAATTACAATGTTGAAGTTGATAGGATGCATGAGATGGTGACAGATGCATTTCGTGAAACCGCAAGTACATTTGGAGATCCTCACAATGTAGCGTATGAGGAACCCAATGCAGATGCAAAAAAGTTTTTTGATATGTTAGCAGCAGCGGATCAGCCATTGTACGACGGATGTACTAAAGGGCACACAAAACTGTCGGTGGCAGCTAGGATGATGACTCTCAAAACTGATAGTAATCAGAGTCAGTTTTCTTTGGACGGTTGGGCTGATCTAATTAAGGATATTTTGCCGGAAGGCAATGTAGCCGCTGATTCTTATTACGACATACAGAAGCTGGTATGTAGTCTTGGGTTGCCTTCTCAGATGATAGATGTTTGTGTTGACAATTGCATGATATTTTGGAAAGATGATGATAAGTTGCAGGAGTGTCGATTCTGCCGTAAGCCACGATATAAGCCACATGGTCGTGGTCGGAACAAGGTACCTTTCCAACGAATGTGGTACTTGCCAATAAAAGATAGATTGCAGCGAATGTATCAGTCTGAAAGAACGGCTGGATTGATGAGATGGCATGCCGATCATTCCGTTACAGATGGAGAGATTCGGCATCCATCTGACGCTAAAGCGTGGAAACATTTTCAGGCGGTGCACCCCAATTTCGCTAGAGAGAAAAGAAATGTCTACCTGGGTCTTTGCACAGATGGATTCAGTCCTTTTGGTATGTCTGGTAGGCAATACTCCCTATGGCCGATAATACTCACTCCTTACAATCTTCCCCCTGAAATGTGCATGCAAAAAGAATTTCTATTCATGAGTATCTTGATCCCTGGCCCGAAACATCCCCGGCGTTCTCTTGATGTTTTTTTACAGCCTTTGATAGAAGAACTGAAAGAGTTGTGGTACACTGGAGCTCGGACGTATGATACCTCACGGAAGAGGAATTTATACTATGCGTGCAGTGCTTATGTGGACAATAAGCGACTTTCCGGCGTACGGGATGCTTTCCGGGTGGACTACGCACGGGCGGTTATCTTGCCCGTATTGTCTTGATCGAACGGATGCTTTTCAGCTAAAACACGGAAGAAAGACAAGCTGGTTCGACTGTCACCGTCGCTTCTTACCGCTGAACCATAGATACCGAAGAAACAAACAATTGTTTAAGAAGAACAAAGCAGTTCGTGTTCCTCCTCCTGTTGTCTTAACTGGGGTAGACATTGAAGCGCAAATTGATCATTTTGGTGCACAGAGTACAGTCAGATGTGGCGGCAACTGGCACACTCCCGGAAATATGCCAGATGGATATGGGGATCAACACAATTGGCATAAGAAGAGCATTTTCTGGGAACTTCCGTACTGGAAAGATCATATTCTCAGACACAATCTGGATGTGATGCACATTGAAAAAATTTTCTTCGATAACATCATGCATACGGTGTTAAATGTCAAAGGCAAAACAAAAGACAGCGTGAAGTCAAGATTGGATCTGCCTGATCTTTGTTCGAGGAGTGAGTTGCATATTTCGAACGACGGGACGATGCCATATCCTATTTATCAGTTAGGTCCTGCAGAGAAGTCGGCCTTGTTCAATTGGGCTTCATCCGACGTGAAATTCCCAGACGGGTACGTTTCAAATCTATCAAAATGTGTTCAAGGACAGAAGTTTTCGGGGATGAAAAGCCATGACTGTCATGTATTTATGGAACGATTACTTCCATTTGCATTCGAGGAACTCCTACCTACAAGTGTACATGCAGCAATTGCAGGTATATATGTATGTAAATTAGTGATACGCATATATATATATATATATATATATACTATATATATATATACGATATATATATATATATATATATATATATATATATATATATATATATATATATATATATATATATATATATATATATATCGTCGATATATATATATATATATATCGTATATATATAATTGTATGTAATTAACAACTTATTACCATGTCCTTCCAATGCAGCGATCGGAGCGTTCTTCAGAGACCTTTGCACTCGTACTCTCACCGAAGAAGTTATTGCACAACTCCACCTTAACATCCCTATGTACTTATGCAATTTGGAGCAGATATTTCCACCAGCATTTTTTGATGTTATGGAACATCTTGCCTTACATCTTCCTTACGAAGCAGAACTTGGTGGCCCAGTTCATTTCCGGTGGATGTACCCGTTCGAGCGATTCATGGGGCATCTTAAAGGAAAAGCAAAAAACTTGGCAAGAGTGGAAGGATCAATAGTCTCAGGCAGTTTATCACAAGAAACATCTCATTTCACTGAGTATTATTTTCCATCGAAGGTGAGGACGAGGAAAAGGGCTCCTAAACGATATGACGATGGCGGAGTGGGTAGATCATATCCATCCGAAGGTGTACCAGTAATGTTCTCTTCAGTCGGAAGATTAGGTGGATGCATCAAAGAAGTTTGGTGGGCTGACGAGAACGACCGTCATAGCGCGCAAACATATATCCTTCTCAATTGCGATGAGATTTCCCCATTTGAGATGTAAGCTAAGTGATGACATCCAAACTAAATAAAATACCATGTACATATATATTCTTCTGACAGCTTGTATTTTGATATTCATTTTGAATGCAGGGAATTTTGTAGGCAGGTCCGAGAGTGTATCAACGGGGTTACAGATAACGAAATCAACAAACGCAAGGATCAACACTTTGCCAAGTGGATTCAATCATCTGTACGGATTTATATATATCTATGTTTTTCGCAATTACAAATATTTGCGTGAGTAAATGACGTTTCATTAATTAACAATTATGTACTAATTCCCCCTATTTGATTAATACAAGGTTTCTATCGGTGATGATTCATATCCGCAGTGGTTCCATGAAGTAATCAAAGGACCATTATGGAAGGTCACAACTGCACCCTTGTATTGTACACGTGGATACGTGTTCCATACCTTCAGCTATGGGAAGGAAAGGGCTACAGCGAATTATGGTGTATGTGTTAGGGGTGAGGTCGATTTTTATGGCGTTCTACAAGAAATTATTGAAGTTGAATATCCGGGCATCCTTGGTTTACGATGTGTGATTTTCAAGTGTGATTGGTTCGATCCAACTATCGGGAGAGGTGTTCGGGAGAACAAGTTCGGAATCGACGTCAACCAATCTCGGCGTTACAACAAATTTGAGCCATTTATCCTTGCTTCACAGGCCGAGCAAGTCACCTTCGTCCCATATCCCCGAGTTCGAACAACAGGGATTATTTGGTTGTCCGTTGTCAAAATTACTCCACGGGGCACAGTTATAGGAGATCAGGATGATCTTCCAATGCAGCAAGATCATTGCTCTGGTTTAGCGGAACCAGATGAGAACACAGACGGACATATCCTATTAATAGATCCTGAGAACCCGCAAGTCTTAGGTCTGGCAACCGATTCTACCGAAGACGACGAAGAAAGTGTTCCAGATGAATTCTCCGAAAGTGATGAACCCGATGATGAAGAGAATGTAGAAAATGGTGACTCCGACGAGTATTGATTTAATATGATTTATGTATTCAAATGTTTTGTATTGAAAAACTTTTAAGTTTATGAAGTTTTTTTGTGGACAACCCCTAATTAAGTTATGTATGTGCCTTATTATATTTTATTTAGTGAAGTTCCGGTGTATTTTTCGTTGAAAGTTTAAGAGTTACACACAGCAACGAATTAGCAACGTAACGTTGTTAACTCGTCGCAATATTGCGATGAATTAGCGACGTATACGTTGTTAATTCGTCGCTATTTAGGCGACTGTTGTGAAATATATGGAATTTCGTTGGTACATGTTCTTTTCTATTTACAAAAATCTGGCCGACGACCGTATTCGTGGAAAATAAAAAACTTATGCAACATATTTTCCACGAAACGGTCGTTGGGTTAGATTGATGTAAATAATTGTAAATGGTGAATGAGGTGTGGGATGGAGTGAAAGGGTGGTGGTCCTTTTATAAGGAAATTAAGAGTTTCAACACGCTTGCAAATCCCTTGGTAGATTGTTGATGATTACGTCGAATTTCCGACGATGTGGTCGCTATATCGTCGCAATTAACGACGATTTAGCGTCAAACAAGAGCTAGACGTCGTTAAATCGTCGTTAATAGCGACGTTTTAACGACGTCAGTTACAAATGTAGCTGGTGTGTTGTTAATTCGTCGCTATACAAAACCCTAAACCCTAAAACAGCTTGTTACATAAAGTTTTTCAATAACCAAACTTCCCAATCGACAAACGAATAGCTTTGCTTATGTTTAATCCAAGCAAACATAAGTTTAGAGAAATATAAAGAACATCAACCACAGTTTCTCATATTAAGAGGTTTACTACATGTAATCGTAGAAGAATTCTTGTAATGTTAGATTTTTTCCAAATGTTTTGTCTTACTTTTGTCTTTACAACTTCTTTTGTAACTTTTATTTCACTTATTTCACTAATATATTAACGTCTAACTGTTTGGGGCAAGTATAGGGTTTAGGGTTGATATTAACGACGTTTTTACGACGTTTTCTCGTAATTCCGACGTGAAATCGTTGTTATAAAAACGGTTACCTCGTACAAAGGAGGTTTATTTCTATTTTATAAATCTCTTTATAAACCATTTAGCGACGAATTAACTACGTGTACGAGGGTCCTCGGTAAATCTTCACAAATAAACGACGAATTAACAATCCCAAAATATAAATCTTTTATTTTCCGCGTGCGGGAAATAAATATTTAATTGGAAACATTTAACGACGATTTGGCGACGACAAGTAAGAATCGTCGCCAAATCGTCGCTAATTAACGACGATTTAGCGACGCTACTTACGTGTCGTCGCTAAATCGTCGTTAATTAGCGACGATTTGGCGACGATGTCACATATATATCGTTTGTTTCCCCTTCTTCCTCACTTGCTCGCAAAACAACAATCACCTCATTTGCTCGCCGATCTCTCTCGCCTGCCAAAACTGTTCCGATCATGTCTCCCGCCGGCCGCCCGTCACTCCCCCTCCGGCCGTCTCTCTCCTCTCCCGCCGGCGGTCTCTCCCCTTGTTTACTCCGCCCGGCGACCGTTCCAGTTCCTCCCGACGACCTTCTTGCTTCCCGCCGGCCGTCACACTCCCGCCGCCCGTCACACTCCCGCCGCCCGTCAGTAGCTCCCCCTCCGGTCAACTCTCCCTCTCTCTCCGATAGGGTCGCGAGAAGCTCATCCCGGCCCCTCCCGCCGACCACTCTTCAAAGAGCAACCTCTCCCGGTTGGCCCCAATCGCAGATTCTACATCTCTCTCGGTATGCCTGGTCTCTGATTTTGAGTTCGTTAGATTTGGAATTTGAATTGTATTGTGGACTTTGTATTAGGGATTTTCATGAAAAAAAGATGATTATTGATTAGTACCTTATGTGAATTAACATTTTGTATATGTGTGTGGCATGTTGATTCCAGCTTCCATGGCCGATTCACCATTGATGTTGAGTTTCTTGACCTCAAAATCTCCCCTTTGAATGTAAGTTTTTTTAGCCGACTCTTTAGCATTCCTTTTCCATGGCTGATGACGATTGTTTAGATAGGGTTTAGTTACTAAAATTTATACTAAATTTGTTTGATTTTACTGTGAAATCGATCTTATTGTTTGTAACAGTGATAATGAGGCCTTCACGTCAAAATTAATACCACCACTTTTTGCCGGACGGGGTTGGGCAGAGCAGCGGCCAGCCAAGTTCGGAAAACTTTGTGCCGCAGACGCAATCACAGCAAAGTGCCGATTTTCCACCGCCTCCACCACCGCAAGAGGAGCAAGCTCCACCACGTCCGCCTCGGCCTTACGCACATCTCACGGTTGACGAAATTCTCGCTCTTCCCGGTCGAACTTTACTTACGAAACTTCATCCGGAAAAATTAGATGACGCTTTATGGTACAAAATATTTTTAATTATATTTAGTTATCAAGTGGTAAATATATATATTTATATATATATATATATATATATAATATATATATATATATATATATATATATAAATATATATGTTTTTATACATATTAATGAATATTTGCTATATGGGTTTTGTACAGGTTTGGTGTCGAATGCTCGGTATCGCGTACCATTAGCAACATAATCAAAAATTATTTCGATGAGCCGCATGCCAATTGGAGTCAAACGTCCCAAGAGATCAGAGACACATGGTGGAAAATGTTTGCGGTAAATAACATTTAACAATTTTATTTGTTTCATTAATATATTATATAGATTATATATTGTTGTCTTCCTTGGATTGTTTATTAATTATTTGTAAAAATATATTTGTTTCAGCAACGATATTATTGGGAACCGGGTTTTACTGAGGAGGTTAAGGCAAATTTTGAAGCGAAGGCTTCGAGGCGTTTAATCAACACTGTTTCTGATTGGAAAAAGAAGTGGAAGATACGTGGCAATGACGCCAAACCGATCTTCATCGCCCAAGGAGTTTGGGATGGTTTAGTTCGGTTCTGGATTCAGCCGCATTCCATTAACCTCTCCACGAAGTGCTCTGCTTCCCGGTTGACGGTTGGTGCAGATGGCAGACCTGTTGTACTTCCTCACACAGCTGGCCAGACACCGTTTGCCGGAAGGCGTTTAGAGATGGTAAATTTTTCAATTCTTATTGTTCTAACTTTATATTAGTAGTTATAATAAATATAAAAATATTTTTTGATTAACTAAAATATGTAACTACAAACTATGAAATTGATATATAGGCTGCGGCGAACGGAGGCGTACTCCCTCCATTGACGGCACTTTTTCAGAACACGCATACCAGAAAAGACGGGAGTTTTGTATCCCCGAGTGCTGAGGAAATCTGGAACGATGTTAATGCGAGGGTGGTCGAGGAGCAAACACAATTATCTCAGCAGTTATCACCGGGCGGTTCGAGTCAGCAATCGGTGGAATTGGGAACCCCGGCGATCGACCGCATTTTTGAGCAGGTAATATATATATTTAAAAATAAACATATTTTTCTTTATATATCCATATTTTAAATATATACATGACATTTAATAATTATAAATTGTAGGTTGCCCCAAAAAATAAGGGGAAAGTTATTGGAATGGGTTCTATTCGACATGTCCCGATTGCTTCGTCATTTGCTCCGCGACATCGACGTCTTGATGATGATCCGGTTCAATTGCGGGCCAAGATTTCAACTCTGGAGCAAAATATACAATTAGAGAGTGCAGAGAACGACGCCATTTTCGAGATCATGGCTATGCATCACCCAGAGGTTGCAGCAATCATGACGGACAAGAGACGGCGGAGGCAAGCTGCAGCGGCTGCTGAGAGTTCAGGCGGATAAAGGGAAGATGATCTTATGGACGAGCAACGGGAACCAATGTCTTTTGCAGCTTCAGCGGCTCAGACAGCACGCAGAGACCTCCCGGATTTTGATTAAATGTAAAATATAATATATTGTAAAACATTTCCGAATTTATTTTTAATATTATTTAATATTTAATATTTTTTTGTTTTTTTTTTAAAACAATAATACCATTCGTCGTAAATTCGAGGTGAATAATAAACGATTAATGTCGTTAAATCGACGCAAAATACCAACGAGTTAACAACTAATTACCGACGAAATATCACTATACATATTTATACAACTCGTTATTAATCTGACGGTAAATCGTCGGTAATGTACCATCGAATTACCGACGTATTTTCATAGGCGTCGGTAATTCGTCGTAAATGTTCCGACGCGTTTACGGTCCTCGTAAAGTCGTCGTTAATTTTGCGACATTTTAACGACGATTGTTTGCGTCGAATTAACGACGATTTTTGTCATCGCTGTTTAACATCGAATTTACGACGATTTCTAATTAACATCGATCGCTTACCGACGAATTGAAATTCGTTGCAAATCCGACGTAAATGCACATTACCAACGATTTTCGTCGTCGCAAAATGCCTGTTTTCTTGTAGTGAAGCCTCTGATCTTACTCTGCCTCCTAACTTTTCTTCGTTCCCTAAAATCTCATTGAAATCTCCAAGTATAAACCAAGGCTCACTCCTTGTTGTACTGAATATTTCTAACCGTTCCCATAGGTTGTTACGCCGACTAGTTTCAGGATGACCGTACACAAAGGAAAAGTAAAACCCAAAACCATTGCATTGAACATAACAATCTACAAGATTTGCAGAAGCAAAAGAAACGGAAAGATTGACAGACTGCTTCCACAACAAAGCTAAACCACCACTACGTCCATCAGGAGGGACTGTTACATAATTTAAGAAACCAAGCTCACAACCCAAATCTCTGATATAGTCATCCCCTTGCTTCGTTTCTGCTAGACAAATGATGTCCAAGAGATATTTTTGATGTATCTCTTTCAGGCGTCGAACCGTCGAGTTATTGCCTAAACCTCGACAGTTCCAACAGGTTGTCCTCATGGCGGCAATGGTGGTTCAGGGCCCACCTCGCCACACACCCGACCAGTCTCGCCCATTTTCTTCTTGTTACTTCCGCTACTCTCCCCATTTATCATCCGCTGAAAATGATCCACATCAGGCTCGGTATCTTCAAGTTTCCTCTTAAGCGTTGCTTGAAACTGACCAATGAAACCAGTAGCACTCTGTTGCTCTACACCGTTTACATCCTTTACGTCAGCCTCATCGGAATCATGTAGGTACCTTGCAATTGTCGGAACAGTTTCCACCATTGCTTCACTTGGCTTTCCATCTTCTCCCTGACTCTCTTCTTCATCGGAAACCAATTCCTCTGCATCAACTATCTCCTCAATCCTGACCCCCTCCGGTTGTTCCTGGTTTCTAGCAGCCATCCTAGGTTCATTTTGCTGAGGGACGTGATGCCTGACTCCATTAACGATGCCTCTATTAATCTGGTTCTCCTCTCCATCTTTCTCATCATCTGAGTGATGAACAGGATCGCCATTTGGGATGAGACACGCATCCAAATTATGAGTAAGAATACCACATACCTCACAAAATCCTCTCAGCCTCTCATAACGGAAACGGAGGAGTGTGTTGAAGCCCTCGTTAAGAGCATCATTATTGGCCGTTCTTAGTATGTCTTAGACAAATTAAGGCATTTAAAAAAAAAAAAAAAAAAAAAAAAAAAAAAAAAAAAAAAAACAAGAAACGTCGCTTATCTAAGGGACATTAAGCGACGTCTCCAGCACCGACAGGTCCAATTTTTTCTTCTACTTTTCTCTCTCTCGGTACTTCGTCTCTCCGACCCGACGCCGCAGAAACAACCGCCGGAATCGTCTTCTCTACTTCTCTCTCACCCTCTTTCTCTCTCTATCAATCCCCTCTATAATAAGCGATCCTCTTCAAAACCCTAGTTTCGGATCGCTCCAGACTTGCTTATTTCCAGAATCGTCAATACTTCACGTTCTGTCACCTGTTCATCTGCGTCAACGATCGCCATCCGTTCATATATTGGACCAGATCACCGTTGGTATTTTGATTCGATTCCTTGCCGTTTCGAAAGTGATTACCCAGTTCTCAATAGGTGAAGTGCAAATTTCTCTCCCGTGTTG
Organism: Erythrophleum ivorense; assembly: GCA_026724425.1. Classification (NCBI taxonomy): domain Eukaryota; kingdom Viridiplantae; phylum Streptophyta; class Magnoliopsida; order Fabales; family Fabaceae; genus Erythrophleum; species Erythrophleum ivorense. Next base: position 5,300,667 of record JAIUCV010000066.1, on the reverse strand, counting down.
AGAATTGATCAGTGCTCAATCCTAAGTTTGCTCTAGGAGATGCCCTGTCTCTAACCATGAAGCTCGGAAGGAGGAATTCGGAAGTGGTAAGTGTTCCAAAACTGCGTAATTAAACCCTTTATCGTTTGGATTACTATCTGTGTCTGTGCATTTTCGTTTCTATGTGCTTTCAAGATCACTCTTTTAGTTTTCTGAAGTATGGCTATCTATGTATTCTGTAGTTGTTCATAGACTTATCTTTTGTTATTGATTTTTGTTCCGTTTGTCTGTTTCTGAAGTTTTGGTGTATGGTTATCGATATAATCTTCAACCCTTGATTGATTCCTTTGATTGGTTTATTGAGTTCTTAAGCCAAACCTTGGAGGCGTTGGTAATTGCTTCATGATCACATACTCTGTTTTCTCTCTCTCTTTCGATGGCGCTTGTTTTCTTGCCTTTCTTCTCTACAAATGGGTATGTTACTTTGTTTGTTAAAATATTGGTGTGGAGTTTTGTTTGAATCTATTAAGTGTTTGGAGAAAGAACATGTTTTGCGAATTGGTTAAGATATCAGCATTTGTTTCTTTTGTGCAAGTTCATTTCTCAAGTATGTTTTATCTTTGATCTCATGTGGTGATTGATGTTAGTATGAATTCGTTTAAGGTTCTCGAGAATCCTTTTTTTTGCATAGATGTAGGATGTTATATGGAGAAAAACCATTGAATTTTGTGAATCTTTTTTGCATGATATTGTAGGTGAAGATATGGGAAGAAAGAAGAGTGTTTGGTTCCGTTCGAAGAATCTGAAAGATGTAATGCTTGGAAAAGATGTCCATCTGAGAAATCAAAAATCATCAAGTGGAGGTGTGGCTGAGAAGATAGCATCTACCTTAGCTTAAAAGCTCATGAAGCATTTTTCTCTATCATCAGTTCGTGGCATACACAACGAAAGATGGGAAGGTAAACTCACGGAACCATTTGTAAATCGTCATGCTTATGAGGAAAACTTAGAATTTTGATGGCTTGAAGAACATGGAACCAAAATTCTGGGTGTTTGAGTGGACACATAAACTCAAATCCGAAATGTTTACATGCACATTTCAATTGTTCTGAAACATGATTTTGCATAAACATCATTGAACATCTTGTGATTGAGTGGATATCTTTCTTTTTCATCTCAAGTTGTTAGAGTGATCTTGTTTTGGTGTTAGATTAATGAACAAGAGGAAAATCCTTCTATCATAGCCAGTTTTTTAATTTTAATCAAAATCAAAATCCTTCAAAATCCTTTGCCGGATCGAGGTTTCAGTTGGTGGAATCAATGAATTTGTTGCCTAATTGTTGTTATAGGAGATCCGGTTCGAAGTTTCTAGTTCATTTCACGTTTTTGCGGTGGTGTATTTCGGTTATTGGCTGAGGTCTTCTTCTTCCGGCTTGAACCCATCGGAAGAGAGGGGCTGGGATCAGGTTGCTTGGCGGCTGGAGTCATCTCCGGATGTTGACGACAGGTAAGCAGCGACCGCAAGGCTTCTCTCTTACAGCCGCCGGTGAGGTACATGGGAGGCGGAAGAAGACAAAATCTTTTCTCACATTTTCCAAGGGTTTCCGGTTCTTTGACTAGGGTTTTCAATTTTGGTTCGGTTCAATTTATCTTCGGTACAATCTTATGTAAACCAGCTCCATTACCCGGTTTGGGTCATTATAATAAAAAAAAAATGATCATGGCTTATATTTGAAAACCAGTGTTAAAAAAAGCGGTAAGCGGGCACTGACACTTAGCCTAGTACCTAGAACGTCTAATCGGAGCGTAGGTAATTTTGTAGGCGGTTTAGGTGTTTTTTAATATTAATAAAATATATAAATATTAAATATATATTATAAAATAATTTCAATAAAATGATCCAACTATAAATAGAAAAGTTAAATTAAACATTTTAAAAAAAAAAAAAATCCGCCTAACCCGTTTAAACTGCCTATATCCGCCTAATAACTGCTTTAAACCGCTGAATGAGACATCTATTTAATAGAACGAAATCCAATCGGGTAAGCTCCACCTAGCGCCTAGGCACTGCTGCTTTTTTAACACTGTTGAAAACAGACAGCTAGTTGAAAAAGTATCTTCAATCATTTAGAGCCCATTAGCTTAATAATAATGCTCCGAGAGTCTACATTTAGAGCCCATTACTAGGTTTTATCGACGAGGTGTCGATAGGCTCGAGAAAGGAGAAAAGCTTCAAGCTATGCGACGCTTCATGGCTTCCATGCTGGTTGGCTTTGTTTAAGGTAATTCATTTATCGATTATTCGATTCTCTTTTTTCGTTCTATTTCCCAGAAATTTATCCATCGTTAAGCTCAGTGGCGGAACTAGAATATATTTTAACCATGGTCATTATATAAACTTTGTTATTAAAATAGACTTAAATGTATAAGAAAAAATTGACTTAGGGATCATAAGAGAACTTGTGTTTAGGAGGGTCAAAGCCCAGAAATAAACCAATTGAACTGCTAGTTTATTGAAAATCTATTACAATCAAATTTATTTATCTATTCCACCTGGGTCAGCTGACCCACCTGCCACCTCTCTTGCTCCGCCACTGGTTAAGCTATAATATGAATACTTTTTTTTGGTATGAATGTTAAGATTTATACCATTTTCTGAAAGATACAATGTTGTTGTTGAACAACTTATTACAAAGATAAAAAATAGAAAATTACATAGCTCCATTACACCAAAGGAAATACACTTCAAGGAGGGAAGCAGAACTTACACTTGTTGCAGGGTAGGAGAGGAGTCGATCACGGATTACGCGATAATATGAATACTTGGAGTGGAAGAAACAAATATACATGTAATTTTTGACTATATAGGTCATATTGTGAGACATTGTGAGAATAAGATAAGTATTCGGCTTCCCAAAAGTTACAAAAGTTGAACGCATACTAGTTTTTGTTTTGTTTTGTTCTGTGTTGATAATATAACACATAGGATAGGCTTATCGACATTGAGAGATCCATATCAAACGAAGGCAATTGTCCCGTCAGAGAAAAACCCCACCGCGAAAGGATTTTTTTTCGTGATGAAAAACGTGAGTTAAATCTCGACCGTAAGATCAGATATCAACGGCTCTCCCACATTTGGACCATGCAGATGACAATAATGTTCTTGTCGTGAAAATGTAACTGCCACCTACTCTGGTATTGAATTATTAAAGATCAGTTTTACTGTAAACTCTATTCACAATTTCTCTCAAAGTTTCGGAAAATTGTTAAAACTCCAATTCCTGACTTACCCCCATAAACTTTTTTTTCTTAGAAAACGAATTTTAAATTAATGAAATTAGTTTTTTTTTTGGATAAAACAAAATACTCGATCGAGGACAAAAGAGATGCGGAATTGATGGAGCTTAAACATCATGCAGCCGGGACATTCGACATGTTTGTCATAGCAATTATTGTCGTCTTATCGTTTATTAATGGTCAACTAATATAAAGTTAATGTGGAGTACCTCTCGAGCAAACATGCACTTCATATATAAGCCATGCAAATTGAAATGTGTCCGATTCTTCATGATACTATCGTCCATCCAAATTGTTTTAACACAAGTGCCGTTACAAACCTGAGTTTATTATAGTATAATCTTTCCTTTGCAAATCATAACATGAACCGAAACGGCGGTCTTAGATCGTTCTCCACCATTATGTCGCCACCGTCCAAGGCCATTGTGTATGAACGGCATGGCTCTCCCGACTCAGTCACCAGGTCCGTATATTGTCGATCTGTTTGTTTGTTTTGTTGGTCAGTGTCAGAAAAAGCTTGGTTTGAGACGTTGCAATAGTCAGCGTTTGCTTCTTTCTATAAGCGTCCCAAACTGCTCTCTTTGGAGGGTCAAATGTCCTTCTTTTTTCTGAACAACTCGAGGGTCAAATGTCCTAAACTGTTCTTTTTATGTGGTTAATGAATGTTGATTCCAGATTTTCAACTTTTTGAGGTTTTGATAACATGTTTTAGCTACATTAATGAATGAATGTTATATATATATTACGAATGTGTTCAAAACATAAAGAGAACAAAATAAAATATTTTTTATGGTTTTATGATTATGTGTGGAAAAATGATTAAACTGAAAAAATTATGTTATTCAGTTACTCCGTTATTTTAAGTTTTTTCACTTTCAATTTATCGACGACAGAGTAGTGGAGCTACCGCCAGTGGAAATAAGAGAAAATGATGTATGTGTTAAAATGATTGCCGCGCCGATAAACCCATCTGATATCAATCAAATTGAAGGTTTGCATGATTTTTTTTTAATTTCACACGTAAATGCTAACGAAAACATATTGCGATTGAAAAAATTTCCAAACTTATAATATCATAAGGATGCTGATATCGACTTTATTAGGTGTTTACCCTGTGAGGACACCAGTACCAGCGGTTGGTGGTCAAGAAGGTGTTGGGCAAGTGTATGTAGTTGGGTCGAGGGTCAAGTCTCTTTCTCCTGGTGATTTGGTTATTCCATCTCCACCCTCTTCGGGTAAAACTTAACTTGTTTCAAAGGGAAAGAAAAGAGAAATAAAAAGGAGATGTATTTATACCAAAAAAAAAAAAAAGAATCTTAACATCTTATTATGTGATAAGTTAAACAATAAAAAAGAGGGGTAATTTGATGATAATATGTCTCTGGAGAGGCTAGGTACATGGCAGACGTATGTTGTGAAGGAGGAAGGTGTGTGGCACAAAATTGACAAAAGGTGTCCAATAGAGTATGCAGCTACCATCACTGTTAATCCATTGACGGCTTTAATGCTGCTCCAAGACTTTGTCGTCCTAAATTCTGGTTTGTACTCTAATCGATTTCCTTGTCTCTTTAATTAGTTATGAGTTGATGATATAATTTTAGTCGTTGTTGCGGAAAAAACAAAAAGTTTTCTTAAGATTATACTCTGAAGTTTTTTTTTTTTTTAACTCTAAACGTAAGTATAATATTTAGAAAATAAACATTAGAAACTAAAGAAATATAATTACTAGGAAATAATAATATCATTTGATGCATCAACAAGTAATTAATCCTTGGTAGCAGGAGATTCTGTGGTACAAAATGGGGCAACCAGTATTGTGGGTCAATGTATCATCCAGTTAGCACGACTCCGTGGCATAAGTAGCATCAACATAATTCGTGACAGGTGTTATATATAGCTAGTGATTCAAATTTGATAACGAATGGTGTGAGGTAAAGTAATTATGTCTTGAGACTTGAGTTATTATCGTCTTGTTAGGGCTGGGTCAGATGAAGCAAAAGAGAAGCTGAAAGCTTTAGGTGCGGATAAAGTGTTTTCGGAGAGTCAGCTAAATGTAAACTTCAAATGTCTTTTGGTAAGAATTAATGTCCAGTGATTGTTCAAAATAAAAATAAAATTAAATGTATATAGTAATTAGTGATTACTGTTCGATCAAGTTTGCATCATATATATTCTTGACTTGTGTGTGCGTGCTTATGGGTATAGGGGAATTTGCCTGAACCTGCTCTGGGATTCAACTGCATCGGTGGCAATGTTGCCTCTCTTGTGCTTAAAAATCTAAGGTGCAGTGGACATTTTTAATTATATAGCAATTTTAAGGTCTTGATTATTTTTTATTTTTTAATAACTTGAATGTCACATAAAATTAAATATTTCAGGGAAGGAGGAACCATGGTAACATATGGTGCGATGTCTAAAAAGCCAATCACTGTGTCAACAACATCTTTCATCTTTAAGGTAATATGTAGATTATCATTAATAATTGACAATCCTGGGCCTTCTTTTTATTTTTTCCTATGACTCAAACGTTTTGTGTTCAAGATTTCTGGCTTGTTTGAATTTCTTAAAAGTTTGATCATCTTGCAGGATCTTTCATTGAGAGGATTTTGGCTGCAGAGGTGGATGAGTTTGGATAAAGTAAAAGAATGCAGAAAGATGATAGACTATCTCATTGGGCTTGCCCGGGACGGGAACCTAAAATACGAGTGAGTCTTTTCCTCACATTAAGATTCTTTTGTTTGCATTTACGTACGTTTGATTATATTTAGAAAATAACCCCACAAGGCCAGGCCAAACCTTTAAAATGCATTATTTTCTATATTTGATTCAATCAACGGTTGGTTGCTTTTGACAGGACGGAATTGGTTCCTTTTGAAGACTTTGCTGATGCTCTCGATAAAGCTCTCGGGAAACGGGGTAGCCATCCTAAACAAGTCGTCAGATTTTGATCTCTCTCTTTATTGTTTAAAAGATGTTTCTTGTGATAATTCTCGTCTCTTGACTCTCTTCTTCTCAAATGTTTTAGAAACGATGAGAATAATGTGACCATATATATACAAGCACTAAACTCTCGGTCGTTGTAGTTGGTAATGGATTCAAGTGTGCTCCCCTCCAAAAAAATATTCTTGCTTAGTTCTTATATTTTTAGTTACTTGTTTATGTTCAATCTTGTGAAGAAAATAAAAATCAAGATAACCCAAATCAATTCGTCTTATAATTTAGCTTAGTGAGTCAATTCGTCTTAATGGTTCATCACAACTCCGTAGTTTACCTGCGCTCCATTTATCATGAATTTACGGGTTAGTAAATTAGATTTTAGGACTCGAGCAAATCAGTAGTCAACCATTAACACTACTAGAAATCAGAGCTATAGCCATGGAAATAACAGTGGCTATAGCTTCAAATCAGTGGCTATCTCGAATTTAGCCACATATAGCCACGCAGACAGTTCTCTGGCTATAGCAGCGTGGCTATCTAATATTCGTGGCTAATGGTGGCTGTGATGCCACGAATAGACACGACGGTTAAAGTGGCCAATTAGCCACTAATTAGCCACGCAATTTATCTGGCTCTTACGGACACAGATCGCCACGGTTTTGTTGTAGCTCTTAGCCAGACTTAGCTACACAAACTTCGTGGCTAAGAGTCACGATATGGACACCATAAAAACATGGCCTTTAGCTACGGTCTACATAGCTATTTTTGCTATGAAATTTACAGTGTCTGTAAGCCACTTATTGTCCATGTCTGTTCGTGTCCAAAAATCCATGGGTAAAGCATTAATGTTTTTAATCTAAATTGTTATTATTAATTACTTGATATATTATAAAAATATTTGTAATTTATTCTCGATTTTAAATCATTAAATGGACAAATGAAAAATATAAGCAGAAACTGATATTAGTTGATAAATAATATAGAAATATTTTACAAACATAATTTAATATCCGAAAGGTTTGCTAACTAGAGTTCCAAAAAAAGATAGCAAACACTTAGTCTGGTTAGAAACCAGAACCAAAAAGAAACGACTATTACACATTTAGTTAATATCCGAACGAGTAAACCGAAAAGTTTGCTAACCAGAGTTCCAAAAAAAGATTAGCAAACACTTAGCCTGTTAGAAACCAGAAACAAAAAAAAACGACCATTACACATATTATTAAACATCATGTTGGAAATAGTTTCCAACGGATTCACCATATAAGTTTTGGTCTTGATGAGTAGGCACTGCATCAGGTTCAGCAGGAGGAGTAGCACAAGGATTAGTGGAGCGATTAGGAGGAGGCACTATCGGAAGTAGTGTATCAGGGTCAATGCCGTTGGCCCTTAGAAGCACATTTTGTGCTTGCCTCATCGCATCCATGTTGTTGGTGACAGTGGAGGAGAAAGTGCGAAACTCACTCTCCAAGCCAGCAAGCTTAATTTCCATGTCTAGATGATGGGAGAGAGAAGCATGGATGGTTTGGTTTGGCTCTATGTATCGGGACTGAATCGAGCCAAGTCCAAAGATACGCCCTTTGTATGGCTGGACACACTGCAAAGTAAGTAAGAATTTAGAGTATATGATAAAATTATTTGAATTATTTAGATGGAGGACATTATATCACAATGATCATTATCAATTAGTAAAATGTAGTCACCAAATCCTATCCAAAGGCAAATAAATTGATCAGATTATTAATAAAGCTTATGTTCTACCAAATAAAGTATATCAAAGTATTAATGAGGCTCCAATTCTAACAAACACATATAATAGTACAATACAATACTTGTAAAGGGAACACAATTATTACCGTTAAATAGGCTTCATTGAGCTGAAGGCGAGATGGAATGGCAGTTGAAGATGCAGTGTTGATGGTCGGAGATCCATCTCCAGTAGACTGCAGCATAACAGAAGCTTCAACTTCTGTTATGATGGTCTCAGCACGGAAGTCAACAAATGTACCGTCTTTGCGTGTGTGTGTCTTGCGCACGACTTCTGTGAATGCTGGTAGATCATTCCCACCACTAGCAATCATCTACAAGAAATATTGAAAACTAGATATTAAAAACTGGAAATCTTATATTAATAAGCACAAAACTTTAGCCTTACCATGTCATACTCAATCTTTAGAAACGATTGAGCACCAGCAGTGTGTTTGTGCATGCCTCTACCATCCTTGCTAGATATACGGCTTGTGGCTGCGCTCTTGCATTTTTTCAGAGCCGGTTCTGTGGACCATTCCTCCAACATCAAATTCCAGTCAGACTCGTTAATGTATGGTGGCCTAACCCCTGATCTCTTCCTCTTGCTTACGAGGTTTCCAATTGAGTCCTTCACCTCCTCCTTCCAGTGAAACGAAACCAAATTATGATGCTCAGGCGCCCAGTAATAACTTTGCTGCAAAAAATGAAATAACAGTTTTGTTAGATCATCATTTCTAAATAGAGAAATTGACGAATGAAAGTGTAATGTCTTTATAAAACTCACCACAAAATCACTCCACCATTTGTCTTTCTTCTCCTGCGGGACCAAAGTCCAATTCCACCAAGGTCCGTAAAAATTCTCCTGCCACTGGGTAGTTATGAGACGGTTAACGCACTTGTCAATTTTGAACCTGAAATAGAAATTGGGTGAGTTATGTGATTATGTATAAAACAAACATAGAGAAGTTATTAGAAATTAACTTAATTACCACAAAGCTCCATTTAGCTTCTGTGGATGGAGTGTAGGCTGTTCTCGCCTTGCAGGTGAAGACAAAAGTGCTGCAATGCTGACCTGAGGATATCTGGCTGTAGCAGAATTTGAAGCACTGGTAGCACCAGGTGGTGCAGGCCTGTTCGGTGAGAATGAAGGACTTCTTTGGTGCATATCTATGAAGACACAAATATTGAAAATTGAAGTAAATTGCAAAGACAAAATCGATTAAACAAATATATAGAAGGGGGAGAACCTTGTATATTGGGTTAATGAAAATAATTGGGGGAAACGAAATTAAGGGTGGGAAATGAAAATTTTGTTGGACACGTATCAATATTAAGGGAGGGAAATGACAATCCTTTGGACACGTATCAAAATTAAGGGAGGGAAAAGAAAATTTTACGGACACGTATCAAGAAATAAGGGTGGGAAGCGAAAATAACTGTGGCTCTAATTTAGAATTTTCACTTTTCAGAATTGAAATCTAAGATACAATTCTATTTTTTTATAAACTTATTGTATTAACTTTTGAGTTGTAACTAAAACAGCATATAATTTATTTTAATATAATATGACGATTTTATAATTTGAAAAATAAAATTGTATCGTTTGAGAAGTAATCAAGAACATCATAGAACATGATTATATAAATTATGATAATTTTATAATTAACTACAACTTAAAATGTGACATTTATAAATCATACATTGTTATCAGAATCAGAATCAGAATCATCACATGAACTTTCTAAATCCTCTTGTGGTACATAAACGTCGTTGGTGTCTATGGGTAAAGCTTCATAACCGGTTTCATCTTCCACGGCATGAGAACTTACTCGCAAAATTCCACTAGGTGCCACAAACTGATTGTGAGTGTCGTCTTGTAAAGCTGTTTGGACAAGTTCGGTAGTCTCTCGAAATCCTCTCGGAACAACTTTAGTAGTAGCCCACCAATCGTTGGTTACGGTTTGACGCACCCGAGGATAAGGAATAAAGCAAACTTGATCACATTGATCGGGTAAAATAAAAGGATCATATTTCTCGTATTGTCTTCGTGGTGCAACATCGACAATGCCTGATGGATGTCTGCGCATTCCACGCCCAAGTCTTGTGTCGAACCAACTGCATTTGAATACCATGGTTTTGAGTCCAACAGCACCGTGATACTCGATCATGAGTATTTCTTGTATCAAGCCATAATACTCTGTTTCGGTAGTTCCACGTACACAAACTCCATAATTTTGTGTTCTCTTATTTTGTCCATGCTTATGCGTATGGAAATGGTAGCCCCTTGAGTAATACATAGGCCAAGAAGTGAATTGATTCTTTGGACCTTGCACAAATTCTAACATCCACAATGGAAATACGTATGAACCGCTGGCATCATTTATCTGCATATATATATTTATATATATATTAAATTGTTTAGAATCAAACAAAGTTATAGATTTATTTTATATATTAATAACAAAGTACAACTTACATAGTCTTTACACCATTTAACAAAATGGTTGTCTTTTGCTTTTATCAATGCGTCTGGAGTAATATTTGGTATACTCAACATCATATATTCTTCAAACATTCTGCAAAAATAGTGAAATTAATAGTTACAATATTCAAAAATAAGCATGACTAAAAAAAAATAATAAAAAATTATTTATACGTACCTCTCGTATGGAGCAAATGCATCACAATTGAACATTAAAAAAGATTGGAGAACATTGTAATCATCGTCTGTTAACCACCCACGTTTTGATTTCCCACTAACTCGTCCTACAGCTTGGAAAATGCTCGGAACATCTGGGTAAGTATATGTAAATCGGATCTCACCAGGAACTTCATCGGTGTCTGGGATATCGAGATGTCCAAAATAATTGGATGTAGCATAGGAAATCTCTTCATTTATACATTGTGCAACAATCGACCCTCCAATCCGTGCCTTGTTTTTCACTTTCTTTTTTAAATGGTACATGAATCTTTCGAACGGGTACATCCATCTATATTGGACTGGACCGCCTAAAGCAGCTTCATCAGGTAGGTGGACAAGGAGATGTTCCATAACATCAAAAAAAGATGGAGGAAATATTTTCTCCAAGTTGCAAAGCTTCACAGCAATATTTTCTTTTAGTACCGCAACATCTTCAGTTTTTAACGTCCTCGCAGATATGTCCCAGAAAAAAAGCGCAATTTCTATACAAAAACAACAATATTAGATAATTTATTTTAACAAAAAATGAAATATTTAGATAATTTATTTTAAGAAAAAAATATTTTAATAACTACTTACCCGATATTGCCGTGTGTACGGTTTTTGGAAGTAGTTCTGCAAATGCAAAAGGGAGAAGACGTTGCATTATGACATGGCAGTCATGACTCTTTAAGCCCGATAACTTCCAGTTGTTTTCGTTGATGCAACGTGCAAACTTTGAGGCGTATCCCTCTGGAAATTTAGTATCATTTTTCAACCACATGAGGAATTTTTGTTTCTCATCATTTGACAATCTGAAAATTGGAGCAGGTGCTTTCCCATCATCACCAACTTCTAAATCCGGTCTATTGCAAATCGCCGGGAGATCCATCCTCGATTTGATGCTGTCCTTTGTCTTTCCCGGAACATTCAACAACGTGTTGATGAGATTGTCGAAGAAATTTTTCTCGATGTGCATAAAATCGAGATTATGCCGAAGAAGTAGATCGCTCCAGTATGGCAAATCCCAGAAGATACTTTTTTTAACCCAATTATGATATTGGCCATATCCATCAATAGTTTGAGAAGGGTTATCATGTCCTTTACCTCCACAATCGACAGTTTTATACACGCCTTCTATGCTGTTTATCCTCTCATGCAAAATTTCCTCTCCGGTCAACCATGGCGGAGGAACATCCAGTATTGATTTGCCTCTTGTAAACGCTTCCACATTTCTCCTGTAAGGATGATTTTGAGGCAAAAACATTTGGTGACAATCAAACCAACTGTGTTTTCTTCCATTTGGCAACCAAAAAGATTTTGTCCCATCTAAGCAATATGGACACGCCAATCGACCATGTGTCATCCAGCCAGAAAGCATACCATAAGCAGGAAAATCGCTGATTGTCCACATCAACGCAGCTCGCATATTGAAATTTTGCTTTCTCGACACATCATAAGCTTGAACACCATCCTTCCACAAACACTGGAGTTCTTCAATTAATGGCTGGAGGTAAATATCTAGGCTTTTCTTTGGATGTTTTGGCCCAGGAACTAATATAGTAAGAAAGAAATATTCTCTTTTCATACACATGCCGGGTGGCAAATTATATGGAGTTACTATGACAGGCCAAACCGAGTGTGACTCTCCATTCATCCCAATTGGATTAAACCCATCAGTTGATAATCCCAGATAGATATTGCGACTTTCAAAAGCAAAGTCGGGATATACCTTATTAAAATGCTTCCATGCAGCTCCATCTGATGGGTGTTGCATCTCTCCATCTTGAGATATATGTTCAGCGTGCCATCGCATGTGAGATGCTGTCGTCTTTGACTGGTACAATCGCTTCAACCGATCGGCTAGTGGAAGATAAAACATTCTATGCTTCGGTATATTCTTTCCCGACCCATTGTTTGGTTTGTATCGATCTTTCTTACAAAATCGACAATGGGTCAAATTTTTGTCTGCGCCCTTCCAAAATAGCATACAATTATCCTCGCACACATCAATTTTATGGACAGGCAACCCCAACGACTTCACCAACTTCTTCGTCTCGTAATACGACTCCGGAGCCGTATTTGGTGAGGGAAGAACCTTTTTAAACGCTTGACACATCTCATCCATAAATGTTTCTGCCAAATTGTTATTGGTCTTCATGTTCATCATAAGTGTTGCCAAATATAATTGAGAAATCTCTTCAGGAGATCCATCATAAAGAGGTTGATTTGCTGCTTCAAACGCTTGAAATACTTTATCATGGCATGGTTCTTCGTGGAAAGTATCTGTTACATTCTCCGGAATGTAATTCACATTTGGTAACATGTTAACATCTTCTTCATGAGCATGATCAAATTGACCGGCTGGAACTTGAACATTGGCTGCATGACCACCCCACAATTCTTCTTCACCATCGCAATAAGCCGTGCTGGACGATTCTCCGACATCGTAAGTACAACTTTCTCCATGACTTGTCCAAACATAATAATTTGCCTTGAAACCCTTCCTATAAAGATGATTGGCCACCGTATCTTTATTACGCCGCTTCAAGTTTCTACAACCCATACATGGACACAACAAACTCCCACGTTCTAGATATGATTGTTGATTACAAGAAAATTGGATAAATACGTTTATCCCTTGAAGAAATTCATCTGAAACACAATTTCTCTCAGGATCTAAACGTCTATCCATCCAATCTCTTGATTCAAAAAATTTAGACATTTGTGTTTGTATTGTTTTGCACTCTCTCTTTTTCGTAGGTTTTTTTCTGCTTTCTTTTTTTTCTTTTTGCTTCTCTCTGGTTTTCTAACGTTGTCTTTGATTTCGAATTTTTAATGTCGTACACGTTTGAGGTTCACATTATATAGGCGAAACAGAGGAAAGGAAAACAGAGCCACGGAAAGCCACGCTGTATCCCTGGCTAATGATGTATCTCTGCAATATTCGATAAAGAGAAGGCTGGTTATGCCACAGGCTATTAGCGAATATATTCCCCTTTTACTCAGAGTGAAAAGATCGTTTGAGACTTGAGAGCTGTCAAAAACCCAGAGATATCCACAATAATTTAGTGGCAATTTTTTATTATTTCTTTCCAAGACGGGCGACACTCAAATTTCCATTAGTTGTTTAGACAAGTCCTATAGCTACGGATGGTAGGTGGCTAAGCGTGGCTATATGGCCACAAATAGACACAACTGATACCCGTGGCTATAAGCCATTTTCCCTTCCCTCGCTATTTTGTGGCAATAATAGCCAGGATGGACGCCGAGGCTATATGGTGGCACTTAGCCACATCTAGCCACTTTCTCTAAGGCGTGGCTGAGTAGACACGGAAAAGTCGCAATATGGCCACGATTTTCCTGTTTTTGAGCGTCGTGGCTGTTTCCTGGCAATTCTGTGGCTAATTCTAGTAGACACGGAGAAAGTGCGAAACTCACTCTCCAAGCCAGCAAGCTTAATTTCCATGTCTAGATGATGGGAGAGAGAAGCATGGATGGTTTGGTTTGGCTCTATGTATCGGGACTGAATCGAGCCAAGTCCAAAGATACGCCCTTTGTATGGCTGGACACACTGCAAAGTAAGTAAGAATTTAGAGTATATGATAAAATTATTTGAATTATTTAGATGGAGGACATTATATCACAATGATCATTATCAATTAGTAAAATGTAGTCACCAAATCCTATCCAAAGGCAAATAAATTGATCAGATTATTAATAAAGCTTATGTTCTACCAAATAAAGTATATCAAAGTATTAATGAGGCTCCAATTCTAACAAACACATATAATAGTACAATACAATACTTGTAAAGGGAACACAATTATTACCGTTAAATAGGCTTCATTGAGCTGAAGGCGAGATGGAATGGCAGTTGAAGATGCAGTGTTGATGGTCGGAGATCCATCTCCAGTAGACTGCAGCATAACAGAAGCTTCAACTTCTGTTATGATGGTCTCAGCACGGAAGTCAACAAATGTACCGTCTTTGCGTGTGTGTGTCTTGCGCACGACTTCTGTGAATGCTGGTAGATCATTCCCACCACTAGCAATCATCTACAAGAAATATTGAAAACTAGATATTAAAAACTGGAAATCTTATATTAATAAGCACAAAACTTTAGCCTTACCATGTCATACTCAATCTTTAGAAACGATTGAGCACCAGCAGTGTGTTTGTGCATGCCTCTACCATCCTTGCTAGATATACGGCTTGTGGCTGCGCTCTTGCATTTTTTCAGAGCCGGTTCTGTGGACCATTCCTCCAACATCAAATTCCAGTCAGACTCGTTAATGTATGGTGGCCTAACCCCTGATCTCTTCCTCTTGCTTACGAGGTTTCCAATTGAGTCCTTCACCTCCTCCTTCCAGTGAAACGAAACCAAATTATGATGCTCAGGCGCCCAGTAATAACTTTGCTGCAAAAAATGAAATAACAGTTTTGTTAGATCATCATTTCTAAATAGAGAAATTGACGAATGAAAGTGTAATGTCTTTATAAAACTCACCACAAAATCACTCCACCATTTGTCTTTCTTCTCCTGCGGGACCAAAGTCCAATTCCACCAAGGTCCGTAAAAATTCTCCTGCCACTGGGTAGTTATGAGACGGTTAACGCACTTGTCAATTTTGAACCTGAAATAGAAATTGGGTGAGTTATGTGATTATGTATAAAACAAACATAGAGAAGTTATTAGAAATTAACTTAATTACCACAAAGCTCCATTTAGCTTCTGTGGATGGAGTGTAGGCTGTTCTCGCCTTGCAGGTGAAGACAAAAGTGCTGCAATGCTGACCTGAGGATATCTGGCTGTAGCAGAATTTGAAGCACTGGTAGCACCAGGTGGTGCAGGCCTGTTCGGTGAGAATGAAGGACTTCTTTGGTGCATATCTATGAAGACACAAATATTGAAAATTGAAGTAAATTGCAAAGACAAAATCGATTAAACAAATATATAGAAGGGGGAGAACCTTGTATATTGGGTTAATGAAAATAATTGGGGGAAACGAAATTAAGGGTGGGAAATGAAAATTTTGTTGGACACGTATCAATATTAAGGGAGGGAAATGACAATCCTTTGGACACGTATCAAAATTAAGGGAGGGAAAAGAAAATTTTACGGACACGTATCAAGAAATAAGGGTGGGAAGCGAAAATAACTGTGGCTCTAATTTAGAATTTTCACTTTTCAGAATTGAAATCTAAGATACAATTCTATTTTTTTATAAACTTATTGTATTAACTTTTGAGTTGTAACTAAAACAGCATATAATTTATTTTAATATAATATGACGATTTTATAATTTGAAAAATAAAATTGTATCGTTTGAGAAGTAATCAAGAACATCATAGAACATGATTATATAAATTATGATAATTTTATAATTAACTACAACTTAAAATGTGACATTTATAAATCATACATTGTTATCAGAATCAGAATCAGAATCATCACATGAACTTTCTAAATCCTCTTGTGGTACATAAACGTCGTTGGTGTCTATGGGTAAAGCTTCATAACCGGTTTCATCTTCCACGGCATGAGAACTTACTCGCAAAATTCCACTAGGTGCCACAAACTGATTGTGAGTGTCGTCTTGTAAAGCTGTTTGGACAAGTTCGGTAGTCTCTCGAAATCCTCTCGGAACAACTTTAGTAGTAGCCCACCAATCGTTGGTTACGGTTTGACGCACCCGAGGATAAGGAATAAAGCAAACTTGATCACATTGATCGGGTAAAATAAAAGGATCATATTTCTCGTATTGTCTTCGTGGTGCAACATCGACAATGCCTGATGGATGTCTGCGCATTCCACGCCCAAGTCTTGTGTCGAACCAACTGCATTTGAATACCATGGTTTTGAGTCCAACAGCACCGTGATACTCGATCATGAGTATTTCTTGTATCAAGCCATAATACTCTGTTTCGGTAGTTCCACGTACACAAACTCCATAATTTTGTGTTCTCTTATTTTGTCCATGCTTATGCGTATGGAAATGGTAGCCCCTTGAGTAATACATAGGCCAAGAAGTGAATTGATTCTTTGGACCTTGCACAAATTCTAACATCCACAATGGAAATACGTATGAACCGCTGGCATCATTTATCTGCATATATATATTTATATATATATTAAATTGTTTAGAATCAAACAAAGTTATAGATTTATTTTATATATTAATAACAAAGTACAACTTACATAGTCTTTACACCATTTAACAAAATGGTTGTCTTTTGCTTTTATCAATGCGTCTGGAGTAATATTTGGTATACTCAACATCATATATTCTTCAAACATTCTGCAAAAATAGTGAAATTAATAGTTACAATATTCAAAAATAAGCATGACTAAAAAAAAATAATAAAAAATTATTTATACGTACCTCTCGTATGGAGCAAATGCATCACAATTGAACATTAAAAAAGATTGGAGAACATTGTAATCATCGTCTGTTAACCACCCACGTTTTGATTTCCCACTAACTCGTCCTACAGCTTGGAAAATGCTCGGAACATCTGGGTAAGTATATGTAAATCGGATCTCACCAGGAACTTCATCGGTGTCTGGGATATCGAGATGTCCAAAATAATTGGATGTAGCATAGGAAATCTCTTCATTTATACATTGTGCAACAATCGACCCTCCAATCCGTGCCTTGTTTTTCACTTTCTTTTTTAAATGGTACATGAATCTTTCGAACGGGTACATCCATCTATATTGGACTGGACCGCCTAAAGCAGCTTCATCAGGTAGGTGGACAAGGAGATGTTCCATAACATCAAAAAAAGATGGAGGAAATATTTTCTCCAAGTTGCAAAGCTTCACAGCAATATTTTCTTTTAGTACCGCAACATCTTCAGTTTTTAACGTCCTCGCAGATATGTCCCAGAAAAAAAGCGCAATTTCTATACAAAAACAACAATATTAGATAATTTATTTTAACAAAAAATGAAATATTTAGATAATTTATTTTAAGAAAAAAATATTTTAATAACTACTTACCCGATATTGCCGTGTGTACGGTTTTTGGAAGTAGTTCTGCAAATGCAAAAGGGAGAAGACGTTGCATTATGACATGGCAGTCATGACTCTTTAAGCCCGATAACTTCCAGTTGTTTTCGTTGATGCAACGTGCAAACTTTGAGGCGTATCCCTCTGGAAATTTAGTATCATTTTTCAACCACATGAGGAATTTTTGTTTCTCATCATTTGACAATCTGAAAATTGGAGCAGGTGCTTTCCCATCATCACCAACTTCTAAATCCGGTCTATTGCAAATCGCCGGGAGATCCATCCTCGATTTGATGCTGTCCTTTGTCTTTCCCGGAACATTCAACAACGTGTTGATGAGATTGTCGAAGAAATTTTTCTCGATGTGCATAAAATCGAGATTATGCCGAAGAAGTAGATCGCTCCAGTATGGCAAATCCCAGAAGATACTTTTTTTAACCCAATTATGATATTGGCCATATCCATCAATAGTTTGAGAAGGGTTATCATGTCCTTTACCTCCACAATCGACAGTTTTATACACGCCTTCTATGCTGTTTATCCTCTCATGCAAAATTTCCTCTCCGGTCAACCATGGCGGAGGAACATCCAGTATTGATTTGCCTCTTGTAAACGCTTCCACATTTCTCCTGTAAGGATGATTTTGAGGCAAAAACATTTGGTGACAATCAAACCAACTGTGTTTTCTTCCATTTGGCAACCAAAAAGATTTTGTCCCATCTAAGCAATATGGACACGCCAATCGACCATGTGTCATCCAGCCAGAAAGCATACCATAAGCAGGAAAATCGCTGATTGTCCACATCAACGCAGCTCGCATATTGAAATTTTGCTTTCTCGACACATCATAAGCTTGAACACCATCCTTCCACAAACACTGGAGTTCTTCAATTAATGGCTGGAGGTAAATATCTAGGCTTTTCTTTGGATGTTTTGGCCCAGGAACTAATATAGTAAGAAAGAAATATTCTCTTTTCATACACATGCCGGGTGGCAAATTATATGGAGTTACTATGACAGGCCAAACCGAGTGTGACTCTCCATTCATCCCAATTGGATTAAACCCATCAGTTGATAATCCCAGATAGATATTGCGACTTTCAAAAGCAAAGTCGGGATATACCTTATTAAAATGCTTCCATGCAGCTCCATCTGATGGGTGTTGCATCTCTCCATCTTGAGATATATGTTCAGCGTGCCATCGCATGTGAGATGCTGTCGTCTTTGACTGGTACAATCGCTTCAACCGATCGGCTAGTGGAAGATAAAACATTCTATGCTTCGGTATATTCTTTCCCGACCCATTGTTTGGTTTGTATCGATCTTTCTTACAAAATCGACAATGGGTCAAATTTTTGTCTGCGCCCTTCCAAAATAGCATACAATTATCCTCGCACACATCAATTTTATGGACAGGCAACCCCAACGACTTCACCAACTTCTTCGTCTCGTAATACGACTCCGGAGCCGTATTTGGTGAGGGAAGAACCTTTTTAAACGCTTGACACATCTCATCCATAAATGTTTCTGCCAAATTGTTATTGGTCTTCATGTTCATCATAAGTGTTGCCAAATATAATTGAGAAATCTCTTCAGGAGATCCATCATAAAGAGGTTGATTTGCTGCTTCAAACGCTTGAAATACTTTATCATGGCATGGTTCTTCGTGGAAAGTATCTGTTACATTCTCCGGAATGTAATTCACATTTGGTAACATGTTAACATCTTCTTCATGAGCATGATCAAATTGACCGGCTGGAACTTGAACATTGGCTGCATGACCACCCCACAATTCTTCTTCACCATCGCAATAAGCCGTGCTGGACGATTCTCCGACATCGTAAGTACAACTTTCTCCATGACTTGTCCAAACATAATAATTTGCCTTGAAACCCTTCCTATAAAGATGATTGGCCACCGTATCTTTATTACGCCGCTTCAAGTTTCTACAACCCATACATGGACACAACAAACTCCCACGTTCTAGATATGATTGTTGATTACAAGAAAATTGGATAAATACGTTTATCCCTTGAAGAAATTCATCTGAAACACAATTTCTCTCAGGATCTAAACGTCTATCCATCCAATCTCTTGATTCAAAAAATTTAGACATTTGTGTTTGTATTGTTTTGCACTCTCTCTTTTTCGTAGGTTTTTTTCTGCTTTCTTTTTTTTCTTTTTGCTTCTCTCTGGTTTTCTAACGTTGTCTTTGATTTCGAATTTTTAATGTCGTACACGTTTGAGGTTCACATTATATAGGCGAAACAGAGGAAAGGAAAACAGAGCCACGGAAAGCCACGCTGTATCCCTGGCTAATGATGTATCTCTGCAATATTCGATAAAGAGAAGGCTGGTTATGCCACAGGCTATTAGCGAATATATTCCCCTTTTACTCAGAGTGAAAAGATCGTTTGAGACTTGAGAGCTGTCAAAAACCCAGAGATATCCACAATAATTTAGTGGCAATTTTTTATTATTTCTTTCCAAGACGGGCGACACTCAAATTTCCATTAGTTGTTTAGACAAGTCCTATAGCTACGGATGGTAGGTGGCTAAGCGTGGCTATATGGCCACAAATAGACACAACTGATACCCGTGGCTATAAGCCATTTTCCCTTCCCTCGCTATTTTGTGGCAATAATAGCCAGGATGGACGCCGAGGCTATATGGTGGCACTTAGCCACATCTAGCCACTTTCTCTAAGGCGTGGCTGAGTAGACACGGAAAAGTCGCAATATGGCCACGATTTTCCTGTTTTTGAGCGTCGTGGCTGTTTCCTGGCAATTCTGTGGCTAATTCTAGTAGACACGGTCTTTGTTGTGGCTATATTGTGGCTATAGCTCTGATTTCTAGTAGTGTAATAGAAGAAAAGATGACATAAATGGCCACTGAAAGCACATGAGACGACGAGACAAGCATGACGAATGTCCCGGCTGCATGGTGTTCAACCTCCATCAATATTTCCCCATCGTTGTTTTTTTTTTTTTTTTTACCTCATTGAACTTCTGTCAGTGTCTATGTATGATGGAGCGGACACGTTTTAACTTGCATGGCTCACTAAAATAACACAATCAGCAAAAAGTTAGATATTATATTATGTGTCTTTATACAGTACAAACACCCAACCTAAGCTGTGTAAGCAGAAGCCAGAATCAAATCAGGAAAATATGGATCGCTTCTTTTCTCTGCTCTCTCTATTCTCTCTGTTTCTTACTTCTTGATGAAGTCTCTGCTTCGTCCCAAGAACAAGAAACGAATGGCACCTATGGCCCCTGGAGCATGGCCATTGATAGGCCATTTAAGGGCCTTTGACAACGGAGAGCCGACCCATGTTACGTTCGGGGCCATGGCGGACGTACTCGGACCAGTGTTCATGACCAAGCTTGGCTCTATTAACCTGATGATGATAAGCAGCCAAGAGGTTGCCAAAGAAATCTACACTGTCCACGACAAGGTCTTAAACCGACCAGTCGTCACTGCGTCTAAGGTTCTGGGCTACAACGACTCGTTCTTGTCATTTAGCCCTGAACGTTCTTATTGGAGAGAAAAGCGCAAGATATCAGTATCGGAGATTCTATCCACCGCGGTCGTTGATATGCAGTGTAGTAGAGCCGGGGAGGTTGAAGTGACGTTGAAAGATTTATACCGGAAATGGGAGCAAAAGGGTGGGCCTAAAAAAGGAGTCTTGGTGGATATGCGGAAAGAGTTTCATGATCTAATCAAGAACATCTCGCTGATGATGGTCGCGGGGAAGCGCTACTTCGGAGGAAGCTGTTGGGAATGTCCTGAAATCATTTGTATTTCTCTAGTTATAGTTGTAACGTCAAGGTTGCATAATCGTTTAATATTAGGTGATTATAATGTCTTGCTAGAGACCGCTTATAATCTATGAGTTATGAACTCATTGCTAGTATTATACGATCCTATAGGGTCATACACCTAAGCAAATTGGATCAAAGTATATTTGGGTTTTAGAGAATGTTTTATTTATATGATAAATTAAATAAAGTAAAATATATATACAAATGTGATTATGTATATGTTTGCAAACGTATAATGAATAAGTGTATTCATTATGGACTCCACGTAAATGGGCATATGATATTAAGCCCATAAACTAATACTTAATTAGGTTTATGAGTTCAATATATATAAGAGTGTGTAGACGTCTTCGTTAACACAAGTTACACGTGAGCCGCAATACTAAAACCCTAGAGTTTAGACAAAGTAGTTTGTCAAAGCTTCTTGAGATTTGATCTCGACGGCACTAGCATCCCGTTCCGATCCAATTTGTGTGCGTGTGGATACCGGTAGAGGCACTACACTTGGAGTGCTCAGACAACCTTGAACTAATTCCAATTATCTTCCGCTGCTAAGTATCAAGGTATATCCAAGTCTCTTAGATCTAGATTTATCTCAATATTTGCATGTGATCCTGGAATTGATTCATAAGTATTTATAAAGGGTTATAAACCTATATGAATTCCAACAGTGGTATCAGAGCATACTTGCTTAATTTTGTTTTGAATCTAGTTCACTGCTTGTTAGTTGTTTCACGTGTTCATGTAGAACTTAACTTGACATAAGGTTGAATCAGTTTAATTTTCATGACAACTATAACATGCGTATGTGAATATTGACTTGTTCGCTGTTTTGGAATAAGAATATTGAAGAATATTGGTTTCTAGAAAAGTCAATTCCTTTTAATAATCGTATATGGAGATATAAAGATTTGCTTATGGAAACTTGATAATTTTGCTTGATGTGATCATTCCATTATTATAATCGTATCAAAGCTGTTCACGTAAGACATATGCCTCATCTCTGTTTCTGCATGTCACGTACATATGGTTCATGCACATATGAATTAAAGTCAACACGTTTTACTGCAATAACTGATTGCTTGATTTTAGTTAAATATATTGCTTGAATTATATGATTTGTTATATCGGATATATAATCATTCGTTCTCTTGAGTTAGTCTTTGAAACTGAATTCCAGAGGAATAATAATGATTAAAATTTCTTATATTTTTAATTCAAGTTTTAATATGATTAAGACACATGAATTAAATCAAAAATTAATTAATTAATTAATTTTAGATTTTAATAAGATTAAAATTATTCCAATTATTTATAATCCAATTTAGATACATATAAGATATGTATTAGTTACATTTAAAACTATATTAGATATAAAATTTAATATTAACTAAAATTGGATTAAAATCTAATTCCTCATTTAATATCAAGTATTTTGATGCCTCTCCAATTTTGTCAACTGTCAAGGCTTGTTTCGTTGTGTGATGGGCTTGCTAAGCAAGGTGTCTACAATTACATAAGTAAGACAGATGGTAATGGTTACCATACGAAACAAAATTGGTTTACTTGACTAAGCTATCAAAACGGTTTTGGGCTTAGAGGCATAGGTTGGATTAGACATAAGATGTCATCTAACAACCAAGAATTATATTTAATATAATTAGCAATGTTGTTGCTTACCTAAATAACTAGGCATTCGGGCGATGAGCCAAAGCTCACTTGAATTCTAGTAAAATAAGGATCTTGGATCATTATGTTCAATTTGAGGACATTACTCTTTTGAATATAATGTGAGTTTTCTTAATTGTTGAGATTTCTCTAATTTATGAACATCATATTAACATCTTCTACTTTTCTTTGATTCAGCTATGACAAACCCTCACAGTTCATTTTCACTTCGATCTGTCCTTGAGAAGGACAAGCTGAATGGATCGAATTTCCTTGAATGGTACCGAAACCTGAGAATTGTTCTCAAACAGGAGAAAAAGGACTATGTCTTGGAAAAGAAACTTCCTGAAAAACCTAAGACAAATGCCCAACATGCAGAGAGGAATGCTTGGGATAAGCATGCCAGTGATATGGTTGATGTGTGTTGTCTTATGTTGGCTACCATGAACTCGGACTTGCAGAAGCAATATGAGAACGTGGATTCGCCAATCGACATGATCACTAGCCTGAAGGGTATGTTTCAGGAGCAAGCACGAACTGAGAGATACCAAACGGTTAAAACTCTCATTGAGTGCAAGCTCCCTAAAAACAGTCCAGTTAGTCCTCATGTCATTAAGATGATGGGTTATATCGATAACCTGGCAAAACTGGACTGCCCAATCAGCCAAGAGTTGGCCACTGACCTCATCTTGCAGTCATTGCCGTCAAGTTTTGATCAGTTTGTTATGAACTATAACATGAACAACATGACAAAGACTTTGACTGAGCTGCATGGAATGCTTAAATCTGCTGAACCCAACATCATGAAGGACACCCCTCACGTCCTAATGGTACAAGGGGGTAATAAGTTTAAGAAACATGGTAAGGACAAGGGAAAGGGTAAGGTAAGCTGGGTTAAAAATCCAAGCAGTTCTACTCCCTCTCCTAAGACCAAGCCTGGTCCTTCTGGTGAAGACAAGTGCCATTATTGTAATGGTTCTGGTCATTGGAAGAGAAACTGCAAGAAATACTTGGAAGATCTGAAAAAGAAGAAGAAGACTTTTGAGACTTCATCTTCAGGTATTTATGTTATAGAAGTAAATGTTGCTACTTCCAATTCTACTTCTTGGGTATTAGATACCGGCTGTGGTGCTCATATCTGTGTTAATATGCAGGGCCTAAGCAACAGTAGAACTTTGGAGAAAGGACAAGTGGACCTGCGCGTGGGAAATGGAGCAAGAGTTGCTGCATTAGCTGTAGGAACATTTCATTTGTCTTTGCCCTCAGGCATGGTTTTAGAACTTAAAAATTGCTACTATGTACCTGCTATAAGCAGAAATATTATTTCAATTTCATGTTTGGATTTGGAAGGATTTCATTTTTCGATTAAAGACAAGTGTTGTTTATTTGATCGTGATAATATGTTTTATGGTAGTGGTCCATTAGAGAATGGGCTTTATGTTCTAAACCAAAGTGTGCCTATCTATAACATTAGAACCAAAAGATTTAAGTCAAATGACTCGAATCAGACTTTCCTTTGGCATTGTCGTTTGGGCCACATAAATGAGAAGCGCATTCAAAAACTTCATAGTGATGGACTTTTGAGCTCATTTGATTATGAATCATTTGAAAAATGTGAGTCTTGTTTACTTGGAAAAATGACTAAGGCTCCTTTTACTGGATACAGTGAAAGGGCCAGCGACTTATTGGGCCTTATACATACCGATGTGTGTGGACCAATGAGTATAAATGCTAGAGGAAACTATCAGTACTTCATCACATTTACTGATGACTTTAGTAGATATGGTTATGTTTATCTAATGAAACATAAGTCTGAGTCTTTTGAAAAGTTCAAAGAATTTCAGAATGAAGTACAAAACCAGCTTGGTAAAACAATCAAAGCCCTTCGATCAGATCGAGGAGGAGAATATTTAAGCCAAGCTTTTAATGATCATCTTAGAGAGTGTGGAATTGTTTCACAACTCACTCCTCCAGGAACACCACAATGGAATGGTGTATCTGAAAGGAGAAATCGGACTTTATTAGATATGGTTCGATCAATGATGAGTCATACAGATCTTCCATTATCCTTTTGGGGATATGCTATAGAAACGTCTGCGTTTACGCTAAACAGATGTCCATCAAAATCAGTTCAAAAGACACCATATGAGATATGGACTGGAAAAGTTCCTAATCTGTCTTTCATGAAAATTTGGGGTTGTGAAGCTTTTGTAAAACGTTTACTACCTGATAAGCTTGGACCTAAATCTGATAAATGCTACTTTGTTGGTTATCCAAAAGAAACCAAAGGTTATTACTTTTACAACCCTGCCGAGACCAAAGTGTTTGTTGCTCGAAATGGTGTCTTTTTGGAGAGAGAATTTCTTTCTAAGAAGAACAGTGGGAGTAAAGTACAATTCGAAGAAGTTCGAGAAACACAGGAGGCTCCGACTTCCCAGGAAGAGCATCAGTTAGATTTACGAAGAGTCGTAGTATCTACACCTGTGGAACCTGAGGTACGTAGGTCCGAGAGGACTCGTCACGAACCTACTAGATATGGGGTTTGGGTGACAGATGATCACGATCTATTTCTTATAGAAAGTGATGAACCTACGTCTTTCGAAGAAGCAATGATGGGCCCTGATTCCGAAAAGTGGCTAAAGGCCGCAGATTCCAAAATGGAATCCATGTCAGAAAACAAAGTATGGACTTTGGTTGATTTACCTGATGGTGTTAAAGCCATTGAGTGTAAATGGGTTTTCAAGAAGAAAATCGACATGGATGGTAATATTCAGATATACAAAGCTAGATTGGTGGCAAAAGGTTATAAACAAATTCATGGTATAGACTATGATGAGACCTATTCCCCAGTCGCAATGCTTAAATCCATTCGGATTCTCCTAGCAACTGCCGCTTATTATGATTATGAGATATGGCAGATGGATGTGAAAACAGCTTTCCTTAATGGAAATCTCGAAGAGGATGTGTACATGACACAACCTGAAGGTTTCACTAGTCCTGAAAATGCTGGGAAAGTGTGCAAGCTTCAACGTGCCATCTATGGGTTGAAGCAAGCATCTCGGAGTTGGAATCTTCGTTTTGATGAAGCAATCAAAGAGTTTGATTTCATTAGAAATGAAGAAGAACCGTGCGTTTACAAGAAGACTAGTGGGAGCGCAGTTGCATTTTTGGTATTGTATGTAGATGACATACTTCTCATTGGGAATGATATTCCTTTGCTCAAGTCTGTAAAGGCTTGGCTGGGAAGTTGTTTCTCAATGAAAGACATGGGAGAAGCCGCTTACATTCTTGGAATAAGAATCTATAGAGATAGATTAAATAAGCTTATCGGACTTTGTCAAGATACTTATATAGATAAGGTCTTGCACAGGTTTAGTATGCATGATTCCAAGAAAGGTTTTCTACCAATGTCTCATGGCATTACTCTTAGCAAGACGCAGTGTCCTTCGACACATGATGAGCGAGAGCGCATGAGTAGAATCCCATATGCTTCTGCTATAGGATCTATTATGTATGCCATGCTTTGTACTCGCCCAGATATTGCATGTGCTTTAAGCATGACGAGTAGATACCAATCGGATCCAGGTGAGAGTCACTGGACAGCAGTCAAAAACATTCTTAAATATTTAAGAAATACTAAGGATAAGTTTTTGGTTTATGGAGGAAGTGATGAGCTTGTTTTGAGTGGTTACACTGATGCTAGTTTTCAGACAGACAAAGATGATTTCCGATCACAATCTGGATTTATCTTTTGTCTTAATGGAGGCGCAGTGAGCTGGAAGAGCTCCAAGCAAAGCACCGTGGCAGACTCAACAACTGAAGCTGAATACATCGCTGCTTCTGAAGCGGCAAAGGAGGCTGTTTGGATTAGGAAGTTCGTTACTGAACTAGGTGTGATTCCTAGTATTTCTGGCCCGGTGGATCTATATTGTGACAATAATGGAGCCATTGCTCAGGCAAGAGAACCTAGATCACACCAATAATCCAAACACATAGAAAGGCGATATCATCTCATTCGTGATATTGTTGATAGAGGAGATGTGAAGATTAGCAGAGTCTCAACGGATGCAAATGTTGCTGATCCTTTGACGAAGCCTCTTCCACGGCCTAAGCATGAGAGTCATACTACTGCTATAGGCATTAGATTTCTTAAACAGTGATCTTGTTTCTAGTGGGAGCTTTTCTTTTATTTTATGATATGATGTTCATGTTAACATACATTTGATTATGTTTTCGAGTTTAATGAAATTTGTTTCAGAATTATTTAATTATTGATTAAATATAAGTCCCAAAATAATTTAAGTTATTTTTTTATAGGTCATCAAGTATGTGACTTGGTCATGAAACCCTATAAATGATAAATGATATGAATTATTGAAAGTCCCTAGTCAAGGTTATTAACATGGGACATTAATAACTAAAATGACTAGTATGTGAGGTGACTGATGACTAAGTTTCGTGGAGTCATTAATATGTTGTATTAAAGTCAATCACATAGATATGTGTTGAACACGATATTGGACTGACCCGTCATGAGAACTTTACAAGATTGTTATATAAAGATAGTGATTGGGTACATTATGAATTGTGTGAGATACATGGATAGAACAAGATGGAATTTGTCCCTCCTAAGTAACGGGAGAATATGTCTTTGGGCCTATCGAAGATTTGATACTGAGAAATGCATGGCCGTGCTCAAACGAGGTGAATGTCAATCGTTTGTTTGATCAGTATAAATCATAGTTCGATAAACGTGATCTAGCTCAATGAGGATGACACCATTTCTTGCCTTATGCTGAGATCGAGACATAGAGACAAAGGGATTGTAGGAATAGCTGATTCCAGTACAAGTGGGAGATTGTTGGGAATGTCCTGAAATCATTTGTATTTCTCTAGTTATAGTTGTAACGTCAAGGTTGCATAATCGTTTAATATTAGGTGATTATAATGTCTTGCTAGAGACCGCTTATAATCTATGAGTTATGAACTCATTGCTAGTATTATACGATCCTATAGGGTCACACACCTAAGCAAATTGGATCAAAGTATATTTGGGTTTTAGAGAATGTTTTATTTATATGATAAATTAAATAAAGTAAAATATATATACAAATGTGATTATGTATATGTTTGCAAACGTATAATGAATAAGTGTATTCATTATGGACTCCACGTAAATGGGCATATGATATTAAGCCCATAAACTAATACTTAATTAGGTTTATGAGTTCAATATATATAAGAGTGTGTAGACGTCTTCGTTAACACAAGTTACACGTGAGCCGCAATACTAAAACCCTAGAGTTTAGACAAAGTAGTTTGTCAAAGCTTCTTGAGATTTGATCTCGACGGCACTAGCATCCCGTTCCGATCCAATTTGTGTGCGTGTGGATACCGGTAGAGGCACTACACTTGGAGTGCTCAGACAACCTTGAACTAATTCCGATTATCTTCCGCTGCTAAGTATCAAGGTATATCCAAGTCTCTTAGATCTAGATTTATCTCAATATTTGCATGTGATCCTGGAATTGATTCATAAGTATTTATAAAGGGTTATAAACCTATATGAATTCCAACAGAAGCCTGTTAAGAAACAAACTCTGTATTGCTCTTAACAAGATTACAATATTGATCGAGACAGAGACTCTCTGTTAATCAATCGATATCCTCTCTGATTTGGAGAAGAAGCTCTCGCAAATCACCAAGTTGCAGAGAAGGATCTCTAACAAACTTCAAGTGTTTACAATTTCTCGATAAAAGCTAAAACTGAAAATACAGAAGTATATAAACGAAGACTCTCAATTTCTTCTCTGATTCCAGCTCAGCTTTCATTTTCCAGCTCTTTCTTACTGATTGGCTCATTGACGTCCAGCTCAGCTTTCTTCCTCTTGCAGGTATAGGCTCTTAACAGGTTATCAATACCCCCTCGCTAAAACGAAGCTTGTCCTCAAGCGACAAATGCAGAAATTGCTTGATCAGGTCTGAAGCTCTAACCCATGTTCTTTCATGATCAGGCAATCCGGTCCAGCTCACTAAGGCCTCAAGATGTCCTGCAGCATCATATCGAGTATCACCCGCCAATATAGGTTCAATGATCACCTCTTTGTCCACTGAAAACGAATTTGGCAATTCCAACACTTGGCGATTCCCGCCTAGCACCGGTTTCAGCTGTGAAACATGAAACACAGGATGTATTTTCGACTCCGGTGGCAATTTCAAGCGATAAGCTGCTGCTCCAACTTTCGCTAATACCTCAAACGGACCGTAGTATCTTGCCGCTAGCTTCTGATATATGCGTTTTGATACTCTGATTGTTGCCTGTATGGTCTGAGTTTTAGAAAAACCCGATCACCAATTGTAAAATTCAATTCTCTTCTATGCTTATCAGCATTATTCTTCATCTTCTCTTGAGCGATCACCAAATGTTCATTTACTTGAGCCAATATCGTATCTCTTTCTCTCAACATTGCCTCAAGTTCGAAGTTTGTTGTAGACCCAGCTTCAAACTTTAATAAATCAGGAGGTTCTCTGCCATAACCACCTGAAATGGAGATGTTCCTAGAGCCGTATGGTAGCTGGTGTTGTATGACAATTCCGCCTCTGTCAAGTTTTTGGCCCACAACTTTGGTTGAGAAGAGGCAAAACATCGAAGATATGTTTCAAGGCAGCGATTCAAAACCTCAGCTTGTCCATCAGATTGAGGGTGAAAAGCTGTGCTGTACTTCAGTTGTGTCCCTTCCTGTCTGAACAATTCTTTCCAAAAAGAGCTTAGGAAAATTCGATCTCTATCCGAAACAATAGACAGAGGAAATCCATGCAACTTCATCACCTCTTGAATGAACTTATTGGCGACGTCTGCTGCTGTAAAAGGATGTCTCAACCTCAAAAAATGGCCATACTTACTCAGACGATCCACAACTACAAATATCACATTAACACCTTGTGACATTGGCAATCCTTCGATAAAGTCCATGGAGAGGGCTTCCCAAATCTGACTTGGTATTGGTAGAGGCTGAAGTAAACCCGCTGGTGATAAGGTAGAATACTTATGCCTCTGACACACATCGCACTCTGATACAAATTTCTGAATGTCTTTCACCATCTGTCTCCAGTAAAAAACATTTTGTACCCTCTTCACTGTCTTTAACACTCCCGAGTGTCCTCCTACCAATCCGGCATTAAACTCTTTTAAGATCAATGGAATATAGGACGATGTCCTAGATATAACCAATTTGCCTTTATATAACAACCTCCCGTTGACCACATAATACTCCTTATTCACTTCTTTTCCATCTACTACTCGCTTCAACACTTCTTGTATCTTAGCATCATTCTCGGCTTCCTTCATTATGTCCTGTATCTCCAGATTCGACGGAACTGTGAGAGAAAGAAGTAGTGTAGAAACCGAGCCTTGTTGGTCTTGAGCAATTCGAGACAAACCATCAGCAGCTTTATTTTATACTCCCGGTTTGAAAATGATATCAAAATCATAACCCAACAGTTTGATTAGCCACTTCTGTTATTCCATTGACACTTCTCGTTGCTCCAACAAAAATTTCAAGCTTTTTTGATATGTATGTACTATGAACTTTCTGCCTAGCAAATAATGCCTCCATTTCTGTATCGCCAGCACAATAGGCATAAGTTCTCGTTCATATATTGGTTTAATCTGTTCCTTATCCGTCAATCCAGAACTAAAATATGCAATAGGCAGTTGTTGCTGCATCAATACCGCTCCCACTCCATAACCAGAAGCATCAGATTCGACAATGAACACCTCAGTAAAATTAGGCAGAGCCAAAACAGGAGCAGTCATCATTGCTTCTATTAGCTCCTGAAATGCTATTTGAGCCCGAGATGTCCATTCAAACTGATCTTTCTTTCAATAACTCTGTCAATGGTCTTGCAATGGAACCATAACCCTTCACAAACTTCCTGTAATACCCTGTGAGTCCGAGAAAACCACGTAACTCTTTAACATTTCTTGGAGTAGGCCATTTCTTCATTGCCTCTGTCTTGGTCGGATCTGTTGCCACCCCTTCTTGCGAAATAACGTGACCCAAATATTCAACCTTAGGCTGTCCAAAAAGACACTTTTTCATATTGGCAAACAGCTTATGTTGGACAAATATCTCCAAGACTGTTTGTAGGTGAAAGCTGTGCTCCTCCACTGATGAGCTGAATATTAAGATATCATAAAAAAAAACTAATACAAACTGCCCCAAGAATGGTCTGAACAGTTCGTTCATCAGAGCCTGAAATGTGGCAGGTGCATTTGTTAACCCAAACGGCATCACAAAAAACTCATAATGGCCATTTGGAGTTCGAAAAGCGGTCTTCTCCACATCGCTTTCTAGCATTCTTATTTGATGATAGCCAGCTCTTAAATCCAACTTCGAAAATATCTGTGCTCCGTGAAGCTCATCAAGCAATTGATCAATTACCGGAATAGGGAATTTATCAGGAATTGTCACCTTATTCAAAGCTCTGTAATCAATGCAGAACAGCCAACTCGCATCTTTCTTCTTGACTAACAATACAGGACTTGAAAAAGGACTCTTGCTTGGTCTTATAGTTCCCGCTTCCAACATCTGAGTTACCAGCTTTTCCATCTCTTCCTTATAAGCATGTGGATAACGGTAAGGACGTACGCTGATTGGACCTGCTCCTGCTATCAGTTTGATACCATGTTCTCGACGTCTCACTGGCGGTAGCTGCGTTGGTTCTGCAAACACCTTTGAGAAAGAGTCTAAAATTTGCTGAATTTTGTCTGGAATATCTTGAATCACTTCTGTCTGATTCATTTCAAACATCTCCATATCAAAACCAGCTTGTTCTGCCCATCCTCGTGTTTGCATATTCTTAAGTGAACTTCCTTTCGACTGTAATTCAGGATCACCAAACAAAGTGATCATCTCACCCTTGTACATGAATGACATTTCATGTTTATCCCAATCACAGCCACATTTTCCCAAAGTTCGCAGGCACTGAACTCCCAATATAATATTTGCATTGCCCAACTCCAGGACAATGAAGTTCGCAGTGAATTCATGAGTTTGAAGCATCAACGACACATCTTTACAAACGCCAGAACCATTCAATGTTATGCCTGTTCCCAACAAGATCTCCAATCTTCTGTTCTTAGCTGGTGATAAATGTGTTTTGCTCAGAACAGAAGGATCAATGAAATTGTGGGTTGCACCACTGTCTATCATCACTACCAATCTGGTTCTCCCGATCTCACCCCATAGTTTTGTTACTGATGGAGAATCCAATCCCAGAAATGAAAATAATGACAACTCCATTAACTCCGTAGGCATGTTCATTTCTTCTTCGAAACCTTCCATCCAATCCTCATCACTTATGTCGACCTCCTCATCATTCACTACTGTAAAAGCCTGCAACATCATGTTTTGGCATTCATGCATTCGAGATCACTTCTCTGGACACTTGTAACACAACCCCCAATCTTCTTTTCTCTGCAATCTCAGCAGGACTCAACTTCAACATTCCACTATAATTCTTCCAAGGTGGCTTTCCATTCTGATTTTGTGAATATCCTTTCGACTTATCAGGTTGTTCCACACTCGTGTTCACTCCTTTATCACCAACACGCTGATGTGTATTTCCCAAATTCCTTTGCGAGTTATAGTTTGAGGCAGAACGGATAGGAAAAAAGGAAGGTGCACGTCTTTTTTGGTTTGTTGCTTCCGCCATTGATTTGCAGAAAGCACTATCCTCCATTGACATCACCGCGTTGAAGCAGTTAGTCAAACCTTGAGGTTTCTGCATTTTCATTACTTCCTTCATCTCCGGTTTAAGACCAATATAGAACATATGCTCCAAGTTTTCTTCATCAATTCCAGTCACAATTGTTGTCAATTCTTCAAATTCATTGACGTTATCCACAATTGATCCTTTTTGTCTCAAGCTGAACAATCTTTTGCCTGGATTCTCCTCCATCTTCTGGCTAAACCTTGCGATCATCCTTCTCTTAAACTCAGCCCAGTCCCTGAACGGATCTCTAGCCATCTCTCTGTTGAACCAATACAGTGCCGGACCTTGTAGACTGACCGAAAGAAGGTCCAATCTCTCTGCATCTGTATAATTTCCCAATCGAAAAAACCTTTCTGCCAAAGATATCCAACTATATGGACTCGATCCATCTAACTGTGGTAACTCAATCTTCTTCAAGACATGATTCCGATTCGCTAGAGTGTTACTCATTCCCCGATAACCTAATTGTCCATTTCCAGTTTCTATCGGCGTCGGAGTACTAACCTCATTCACTCTGATAGAGGATAACCTCGAGTAACCTAGTAACCGGATAGAGACGGGAATCAACGTTCTTAAAACGCGAATTTCTTACTCAACTGCAGAGAAGATTCTCAGCTAAGGTTGAGTTGCTTGTAATGAAAGAGAGCAATAGAACAAAGTTTCTGAATTATTATGTGTTGTATTGATAACTAACTTACAACCCTTTTTATAAGAAAACCAAAACCCTAATAATAATTTAAAACCCAATAACAATTTAGATTATAAAACCCAATAATAAACTTAGCCAATTAAGTGGCCCTAATAATACTATATTATTTCCTATATCAAATCTCCCCTGTTTGAAAAACCTTGACCACAAGGTTTATGTAGTTCAATGAAAAATCTCCTTGCTTTAGTTGTTGAAAAATGCCACCAGGATCCCAGATTTGGTTGGATCGAAGCAAGGAACTTGATTGTTGCTTATCTACGCCAACTAAAAAGGAAACTCCATACAAGTTTTCAGCCTTGTTCTTCCAACGGTGCCAAACTTGCAATTTCTCATATATGTTCTTTCTCCAGAAACGAAGTTTTTCACTAAACCATGTGTTGAGCTTGTATTTAAACCTCCACTTGATGTAAGACTTTTTAACACCACTGCCGCAGTTCTCTTCATCTATTGATATACTACTAGTTGTGACACCAACATCAAAATCCAAACCAGAATGTGACTCAGAGCAAAATTCAGCTTCAAATTTTCCTTTAAACTTGAATTTCCAAGACTTAGAAAACAAACTTAGTTTCTGCCTTTGCTGTAATTTGTACTTTTCCTTGTCAAACATGTGGTATGCATTATCTTTGCCATTCACACATTCAAAATCAGATTGAAACATGAACTTGATCGCTTCCCACAATTGCATATGCATACGGCAAATCCTCACAAACGTCGAAAGATTTACTGGAAAATCTATGGCTATGTTCCATGATAGAATTTGGTACCGGAGATTGTGGAATACAATGAGTCATTGTATATAATTCAGTGGTCTCATGCGATTCACGCTCGTTAGTGGAGTCAATATCCACACTGACTTTTGTGTCGTGAAGGCTCTCAATCGTTAATCGAAGTGCTCCACGCATATCAGCGAAACCTTCACGCATCTCAGCCAAACCTTCTCTTATTGTATCTTTTAGAGATTGTAATTTTTCCAGCAATAGTTGTACATAAGCTTCCGCCATAATTTCCGAGGAAAGATTGGCTCTGATACCTTTGATAGAGGGTAACCTCGAGTAACCTAGTAACCGGATAGAGACGGGAATCAACGTTCTTAAAACGCGAATTCCTTACTCAACTGCAGAGAAGATTCTCACAATTGCATATGCATACGGCAAATCCTCACAAACGTCGAAAGATTTACTGGAAAATCTATGGCTATGTTCCATGATAGAATTTGGTACCGGAGATTGTGGAATACAATGAGTCATTGTATATAATTCAGTGGTCTCATGCGATTCACGCTCGTTAGTGGAGTCAATATCCACACTGACTTTTGTGTCGTGAAGGCTCTCAATCGTTAATCGAAGTGCTCCACGCATATCAGCGAAACCTTCACGCATCTCAGCCAAACCTTCTCTTATTGTATCTTTTAGAGATTGTAATTTTTCCAGCAATAGTTGTACATAAGCTTCCGCCATAATTTCCGAGGAAAGATTGGCTCTGATACCTTTGATAGAGGGTAACCTCGAGTAACCTAGTAACCGGATAGAGACGGGAATCAACGTTCTTAAAACGCGAATTCCTTACTCAACTGCAGAGAAGATTCTCAGCTAAGGTTGAGTTGCTTGTAATGAAAGAGAGCAATAGAACAAAGTTTCTGAATTATTCTGTGTTGTATTGATAACTAACTTACAACCCTTTTTATAAGAAAACCAAAACCCTAATAATAATTTAAAACCCAATAACAATTTAGATTATAAAACCCAATAATAAACTTAGCCAATTAAGTGGCCCTAATAATCTCTTTACTATTAATTGAGAAGTACATCTATTTTTTTGGACCAAAAAACCATCTCTCTTTGTGAAGATAATCTGTTTGGAAACAGAGATAGTGAGGGTTAATTTAGTAATATAAAATATCACTTAAATCAAACCAATGTTTGGTTCAATTAAACCAACAATCAATTCTTTTTAGAGTAGATAATACCATAATCAAAGATTTACATTTTATGCATTCTCTAGATAATACCATAATCTAAGATTTCCGTTTTCAAAGATTTACGTTTTATACATTCTCTATTAAAAATCTGCAAAAAGAATAATAAAAAAACTAGCGATAATACCAAATCGAAGCAACTTTGATACTAAATAAAATAAAACAAAAAACCAAGACTTTTGTAATGAAAGTCACAGACAAATTAAACCCATAATCCACTTTAACGATAACTGGAAATCGACATGGCAGGAGGAAGATCATATGGAGAATTTGCTTACTGACCTGAGAATTCCAGATCTGGTTGTCACTGAAGTTTGCAGATTTCCTAAATTGAATTGTCACGATTTCTCTCATGCTTCTCTAAATTGAAGCAATCTAAAAAAATATTTCGTAGAGTTTAGCAATTGATGATGGTTTCGGAGAGTAAAAAACTGAAATCTCATAAGCAAACAAAATTAACGAGCAAAAAGAGCAAATGGAACGTGGAAGACAATTCATTCGTAAGACTAAGATTCGCACAGTAGTATTCTACGGAAGACATCTGTTTTGACAGGTGTTTGGTTATTATTATTATTTTTTTGGACATATGTTTTTACAAAGGATTTTACTATCGTTGGAAAAAGAATCATCTGTCGACAACACAACACACTTCTTTCCTTGATTCTTTTCTGTTTCGGGGTCTACATAATGTCACTACATTATTTTGAAGTCTATCCATAAATATATTTTTCATTTTTTATTAAACTAGAACCACAAACATATTTTGTTCAAGAGTATATAAAAGTTTGGAGCTATTCAGATTATGGATTAAGTTGGTATAACAGTTATAACATAACCATGATGTAATATTTTTATTGTCTGGACATGTGTTTGGTTATTGTATTTTCTTTTTCTTAATTATTAATAAATAAACACAGTCTAATTAATACATCAAAATCTGAATCACTTAATACAAAAATTTAGATTCAAATTAACAATATACTTGACAATTTTAACATAAAAAAACATACAACTCTTAAATTAACACTAAAATTAAAACATGTTACCGGAAAAAAAAAAAAGCAAAAAAACAAAAACCTATCTCGCACTGCACTGCTATATTATTTCCTATATCACACTCCTCCTGATGACGATGCGGTTTGCTTCCCATGAGATTTATCCGCGAACTGATTCGCCTCCATCCGCGCCAAAGTCTGAGCGATCTGCGACATGCTCTTATCCATCGTATTGAGGCGAGCTGTGATTTATGTGTTCGCCTTTGTCAAACGCTCCCATCCTCCATAGATTGCGGCGACTTTCTCGTCTAATTCCGCTAGTCCGCAGTGAAGCTCCGCCGTAACTGCATCAATGTCTCCCATTCTGATACGCGTCTCCGATGAATCGCCGCACCAATTTGTTAAGAAACAAACTCTGTATTGCTCTTAACAAGATTACAATATCGATCGAGACAGAGACTCTCTGTTAATCAATCGATATCCTCTCTGATTTGGAGAAGAAGCTCTGAAGGTTTTATGTTCTGAATCTTATGTACTATAGTCTTGCTCTGTGCCTTAGCGAGTATTTAAGTGACTTAGCCGGTTTAGGCTTAAGTGAGTTGGTTATCAGATATCTGGGTAGATATGATTGTACCGACTGAGTATAAGGTCGGATTAGGATTGAGAACCAAAAGAAGAGATCTGATTTTCAGTATTGTAACAGATCGGGTGGTGAGAGAAAAGAGCGATAGGGCACAAAGAGAGATTGATCGGAGAAGCTCGGTTTTGAGCTCCGTTCTAGTGGAAGTTGCCGGCATCGCCGTGCCCCAGAGGAGTAGGAAACGAACCTCTGGGTTACCAATTCCCTGTGTCATTCTTTTCTGTTTTCTTCTTAATCTTCTTTAATCATTCGACATTCACACGAGAGAGAGAGAGAGTTTTCGAGTGAGGATTCGATAGTTCGATCGCACAAATTGGTATCAGAGCCAGGTTGCGACCTGGAAGCGATGATCGGAGGACGGATCGAAGAAGATGGCGACATTGCGAGCAGAGATCCCTCAATTCGATGGATCGGGCGATTTCGGAATCTGGAAGAAGAGGATGTTGGCTAACATCACGGTTCAAGGTTTATAGGATCTACTGAAGGAGAAACCTCCGGCGACGCAGGGGCAGATCCTCGAGGAAACCCCAGAGGCGAGGAAGAAAAGACTCGAAGAAGAAGAAGAGCGACTGGAGAGAGATGACAAGGCTCTTAACTTGATCTTTATGTACGTCGGTGATCTTGTTCTACGGAAGCTAGACAAGTGTGAGACAGCCGCTCAAGCATGGGAGACACTGGATAGGCTGTACATGGCCAAGACCCTTCCAAACAGAGTGCATGCTCAGCTTAAGGTCTATGCTTTCAAGATGACGGACTCAAGGACGATTGACCAGAACGTAGATGTGTTCTTGAAGCTGATTGCTGACTTGAGCAATCTCAGCATAGACATTCCCGAAGAGGTACAAGCTATTTTACTTCTTAATTCTCTTCCAGCTAGATATGATTCTTTAAAAGAGACATTGAAATATGGTAGAGATGCTATAAAAGTGGAAGAAGTTATTAGTTCAGCAAAATCAAAAGAACTTGAGTACATTGATTCACCTAGCCTTAGGACTATCGGGGAAGGTCATTATGTTAGAGGTAGGTCCGAGAATAGGAGTACTAACCATGCAGGTAAGAGCAACTACAAGCATCGGTCAAGATCAAAATCAAAGGACGGCAAGAGAGTTTGCTGGATATGTGGAAAAGAGGGACACTTCAAGAAACAATGCTACAAATGGCTTGAAAGGAACAAGGGAAAAAGATACTCTCCTGAGCAAGGAGAAGCGTCGATGGCAAAAGACGATGCACAAGACCTCATGGGGCTAATGGCGTGTGAAGTAAATCTGTCAACGGTAGCAGATGTAAAAGAAGAATGGGTCATGGACACCGGGTGCTCTTTCCACATGACTCCAAGGAAAGATGTCTTTCTCACATTGAAGGAGACCAGTTCAGGCAGTGTGAAGATGGCGAATAATACCAAGTCTGAGGTCAAAGGAGTAGGATCAGTGAGATTCGAGAATGCTGATGGAACGACATTTGTTCTGCACGAAGTGAGGTACATGCCGGAGATAGGCAGAAACTTAATCTCCGTGGGGACATTGGAAGAAAAAGGCTGTGAGTTCAGGGGTTCCAACGGCGTTCTCAAAGTAATCCGAGGTTGTACGGTGGTTATGAAGGCAGTCAGGAAAGGGAAAGATGCACTGTATATTCTTCAGGGAGGTGCAAGAAGATCAGAGGTGTGCAATATTGAGGCTAATGTTGCTCAGGAATCGAGTTCGAATGAAGACTACACAAAGCTCTGGCACAGTCGTCTTGGACACGTAGGACAGAAGAGTCTTAGTGTCTTGGTTAAGAAAGGATGCTTGGAAAGCAATAAGATAACAGAGGTGAAATTCTGTGAAGACTGCGTTATTGGAAAAACGCATAGAGTCAGTTTTAGTCAGGCTAAACACGTTACAAAGGAAAAACTTGACTATATCCAATTCTGATTTATGGGGATCACCCAATGTTCCCATGAGTTTGGGGAGATGTCAATATTTCTTATCTCTCACAGATGATTGGACTAGAAAAGTATGGATATACTTTCTGAAGACTAAGGATGAAGCCTTTGAGAAATTTGTGGAGTGGAAAAAGATGGTAGAGGTACAATCCGAGAGAAAAGTGAAGAGACTAAGAACGGACAACGGTCTTGAGTTCTGCAATCAGAGATTCGATCATTTCTGCAAATCAGAAGGGATGGTGAGGCACATGACCTGTACGTACACGCCTCAACAGAACGGGGTTGCGGAAAGACTCAATCGGACTATAATGAACAAAGTGAGAAGTATGCTCAGCGAAAGTGGCCTGGAGCAACGGTTTTGGGCGGAAGCTGCTTCGACTTCAGTGTATCTGATAAACAGAACACCTTCATCTGCCATAGACTTTGACATTCCAGAAGAAAGATGGACATCAGCTGTACCAGATTTGTCAGGGCTACGAAAATTTGGTTGTGTTGCTTACATACATTCCGACGAAGGGAAGCTGAATCCTAGAGCAAAGAAAGGAATCTTTACCGGTTATCCAAATGGTGTAAAGGGCTTCAGGATTTGGTTACTTGAGGAAGAGAAGTGCATTATCAGCCGTAACGTTGTCTTCAGGGAAGACTTGATGTACAAACACATCAAGTCGGAGGTACACTCTAGAAATTCAAATTTGATCCCTGTTATTACTGATGTGTTTGTGAACAGTGATCTTGCAGGTACTTTAGGTAATACAGGGAATAATCCTCAAGGTGGAGCTCTTCCCACAAATGAGAATCAGATTGAGGAAGACCCTCCTGAGGAACAAACTGAGGTATTAGAAGAAGGTCACCAGGATCTTAATGACTATCAGTTAGTAAGGGATCGGCCAAGGAGGCAAATAAAGAGACCGTCAAGACTAGAGGATTATATGGTTGAAGAGGATGACGAAGATATTGCGGGATATGCATACAATGTTATTGAAGATGGTGGTAGACCAGAACCGAGGAGTTTTCAAGAAGCATTAGAAGACCCGGATAGTGAGCTATGGTTAAATGCATCGGATGATGAAATGAAGTCTTTAATGAAGAACCAGACATGGAAGCTAGTGGATAGAGTGAATACCCAGAAACCAATCGGATGCAAGTGGATCTTTACGAGAAAGGAGGGGATAGTTGGAGTGGAGAACCCGAGGTTTAAGGCTCGGTTAGTAGCAAAAGGATACTCCCAGAAAGAAGGCATAGACTATCAAGAGATTTTCTCTCCTGTTGTGAAGCATGTTTCGATAAGGTTTCTTCTCTCCATGGTGGTTCATTTTGACATGGAATTTCAGCAAATGGATGTCAAGACAGCGTTTCTTCATGGGTACTTGGATGAAACCATTTATATGGAGCAACCGGAGGGATATGTTGATGAAAAATATCCGGACAAGGTGTGTCTTCTACAGAGATCGTTGTATGGACTTAAGCAATCACCTCGGCAATGGAACACCAGATTTGACAGCTTCATGCAAACTCACGGGTATGGAAGGAGTGAGTATGACAGCTGCGTTTACTTCAAAGAGCTGCGGAAGGATGAGTATGTCTATCTTCTCCTTTACGTGGATGACATACTCATAGCTTCAATGGATAAGAAGTACGTCAAAGAGCTTAAGACGTTACTGAGTTCTGAATTCGAGATGAAGGATTTAGGGGAAGCTAAGAAGATCTTGGGCATGGAGATTACCCGAGATCGAGTCAAGGGTACACTTACAATCTCACAAGAGGGTTATGTGACGAAAGTATTGGGAAACTTTGGCATGGATCGGTCTAAGTCTGTCTCAACACCTATGGGAGCCCATTTCAAGATGATGGCTGCTACTGACAGAGAAGTTCAAGATCAGCTTGAAGAAATGGAGGAGATACCATATCAAAGCGCAGTTGGGAGCGTGATGTATTCGATGATTGGAACAAGACCGGATTTAGCATATGCTGTGGGTTTGGTCTGCAGGTTTATGAGTAAACCAATCAAAGAACATTGGTTAGGGGTCAAGTGGATTCTGCGATACTTGAATGGCTCTTCGAAGACAAAACTTAGCTACAACAATGAAGGAGATTTCGTTTTACGAGGGTACTGTGATGCGGACTATGCCGCAGACTTGGACAAGCGTAGATCCATTTCAGGTGTTGTTTTCACTCTTGGTGGGAACACTATCAGCTGGAGGTCGAGTTTACAAAAGACGGTGGCGCTTTCTACAACTGAAGCGGAGTATGTGGCGTTAGCAGATGCAGCTAAAGAGGCGGTATGGCTCAAAGGTCTGATGAACGAGTTAGGATTTAACCAGGAAGCTGTGGAAATTCATTGTGATTCACAGAGTGCTATTGCATTGGCAAAGAATGCAGTTCATCACGAGAGGACTAAGCATATAGATGTCAAATTTCATTTCATCAGGGATTTGATCAGTATGAAGAAGATTCGAGTTCTGAAGATTGCTACCGAGTACAATCCAGCGGACATTTTCACCAAAGTTCTACCAGTGGGAAAATTTCAAGAGGCTTTGAATTTTCTCAGAGTCAAGAGGAAGTGAAGAAGTCTACTTAAGTTATTCACAGGCTGGATGAGAGGATCCAGGAGATTTGAAGCTGAGAGGGGTTTCTCAGGAAGGTTTTTTGTGAACAAGTTTATGTTCAAGAGATGAGAAGTGATTTGAAGCTCATCGACACTAGGACGAGACATGAGATGCAGAACAAGGTGGAGATTTGAAGGTTTTATGTTCTGAATCTTATGTACTATAGTCTTGCTCTGTGCCTTAGCGAGTATTTAAGTGACTTAGCCAGTTTAGGCTTAACTGAGTTGGTTATCAGATATCTGGGTAGATATGATTGTACCGACTGAGTATAAGGTCGGATTAGGATTGAGAACCAAAAGAAGAGATCTGATTTTCAGTATTGTAACAGATCGGGTGGTGAGAGAAAAGAGCGATAGGGCACAGAGAGAGATTGATCGGAGAAGCTCGGTTTTGAGCTCCGTTCTAGTGGAAGTTGCCGGCATCGCCGTGCCCCAGAGGAGTAGGAAACGAACCTCTGGGTTACCAATTCCCTGTGTCATTCTTTTCTGTTTTCTTCTTAATCTTCTTTAATCATTCGACATTCACACGAGAGAGAGAGAGAGTTTTCGAGTGAGGATTCGATAGTTCGATCGCACAAGCTCTCGCAAATCACCAAGTTGCAGAGAAAGGATCTCTAACAAACTTCAAGTGTTTACAATTTCTCGATAAAAACTAAAACTGAAAATACATAAGTATAAGTATATAAACGAAGACTCTCAATTTCTTCTCTGATTCCAGCTCAGCTTTCATTTTCCAGCTCTTTGTTACTGATTGGCTCATTGACGTCCAGCTCAGCTTTCTTCCTCTTGCAGGTATAGGCTCTTAACGGCTTATCAAAGCCCTAACTGCGAAATCGGAGAGGCGAGGAGATGTAGGAAGCTGATACGAGACTTTCTTGATTCCTTTGGGGTCTTCTTGTTTAGGGATCATGTACCGTGCCTTGGTTGCTTGGACTGGAGAACTAAGAAAGGCATGAAGAGAACGGCTAGTGAGTTAGATAAAATTGGTGAAGCTTGGGTGGAAGAACACAAGAAGAAGAGGAAGAATTCTGGTGGTAGCATTGAAAAGACCTTCTTGGGTCGACTCATCGAGATATTTTAACAACACAAGAATCAGGGTCTTGACGATGCTCATACCACAACCAAGGCCCTATGCCTCGTAAGATCTCACAAAACTTTTAACCTATATCAAGTATAACAAAGGGTCATGTGTTTATGAGCTAATAATCTGCTATATGTGTAAACATTCTTGGAAACTAGAACTTGGTATTGTCAGAGCCCGAAGCAGCCACTGTGGTTGTAATTTGGGCTGTTTCACTACTCGTGAACAACCCGCATGTGTTAAGCAAAGCTCAACCGCAAAATTGGCAAAGACAGAGTTTGTAACAGATTCAGACCTTAAATATTTGGTGTATATACAAGCAATTTTGAAGGAGACATTCCGTTTCTATCCACCACTACTAACTCTCACCGGTTATAGGGACGTGATGGAAGATTTTGACATCGCCAATGGAAACTTTCATGTTCCTGCAGGTAATCATCTGAAACTCAAACAAATGATCCTTTCAAATGAAATAAACACTGATCAAACGATTTAGGCACTTAAAGCTATATATTCGTAAAACAAATATTATAAGGTCAAACTTAAAAGATATTAGACATATCAAAGGTTTTTTTTCATTTTTTATTAATGGCTTTTTAGGTTAGAGAGCTACTAGTTTAAGGGGTGCGCTTCATGAATCATGATTATAGTCTCTTTCTTTGAAGAGTTAATATAATCTTATTTCATGTTGATTAATTAGGAACACAGTTGCTCGTAAATGCATGGAAGATGCATAGGGACCCGAAACTTTGGTCTAACCCGGAAGAGTTCGAGCCAGAGAGGTTCTTGACATTAATTAGAGAAGTGGATGTTAGTGGGCAGAGTTACAAGTTTTTCCCGTTTGGGTAGGGACCAAAGGCGTGCCCCGCGATCCCCCTTGGTATGAGGATGGTGCAATATGTTCTAGCATTGTTCTTGCACAGCTTCGACGTGGCAAGACCATCGAGCCAAGAGGTGGACATGACCGGAAACAATGGGTTGGTCAATCTTAAAGCCACTCCTCTTGAAGTCTTCATCACTCCTAGGCTTAATAGATCTCTCTACCATATGGAATCATAACAGGCTTGATTAGTACTTTATAAATATTTTGCTGGGAC
Organism: Erythrophleum ivorense; assembly: GCA_026724425.1. NCBI lineage: Eukaryota > Viridiplantae > Streptophyta > Magnoliopsida > Fabales > Fabaceae > Erythrophleum > Erythrophleum ivorense. The sequence continues at coordinate 5,256,715 of JAIUCV010000066.1, read as the reverse complement.
TAAGAAGCCAAAATAGTCTCGGGATCGTTCCATGATTCCACATTTATCATGTTGTTTATGGAAGACTAATCCCGTGGAAATTATAAAATATTTGGAATATGTTTGTGACATCAATTTTTGCCGCACCAGCCTAACCATTAGAAAGCGTTAGACATAAGTTTGAGATCTTGGATAAACTTCTTTAGTAGCATGTAGATGAAGGCTCAGAATCTAATATTAATTAATGACAATGGAAGGTTAGAAACTGTAGTAACTAGATTCACCGATGAGGGATAGCTGCTTAAGGCTCTATGATAGGTGTAAAGTTCTCCCTAAAAATAACTGCAAGTGCACAGCAAATGAGTTGTAGCAAATAGGGTATATATCGAATCCAAACGTCTATCAGTTGCACAATAAATTCCTAGATTCAAATCAAGCTAAGAGAGTGGGTGTAAACGAAATACAAATAAAATGACTAACAACAGCAGATGATTGTTTGACGAAGTTAAATTCAAGAGAGACAAACGCTAGGCCTTGGGAATTTCTCAGGTTGAATCAGAATCGCAGAGTAAAAAACTATCAGGATATTGATTAAGCACCGTTCTCGAACATGAACACTAATGTAAAATCAACCAGCTTTCGCTGCAGAGATTATCTATGTCTAAATCCTAGAATTCCAAATTTCTTTGCAAATTCAATAAACTAGACAAGCATTAAATTCAGGCTCAATTGTTCACAAAATTCCTAAACCAAATTCTTTTGCAGATAGGAATTTTGTTCATCTAAGATATGTCGGGAAACTAATAATGCTTTCGCATCTATCAATTATCATCAATGATTAAGCACAATCTAGATGAAGAACTATATGATTATCCTATCAGTATTCCAATTCTAACAATCCATCTTCAACCTTTTAAAAACCCAAAACCTAACTAGCAAACTACTCAGACACTATTGAGAACAACATCATAAACTGAATAAATTGCGTTAAAGAGAGAAGTATAAATAACAGGGGTTCAGATTCTTCTCTCAGATGAACAGAGTAGCAGAATAATCTCCCCAAAAGCTCTGGAACAAAACTCTCAAGTCTCAATGAAAATAAGATACAAATTAAAAAAAGCCTAAACAATGGCTTATAAGCCTAAAATCTCCTAAAACACGATCTGGGTCTTATTGTAAATAATAGAAACTTCTGGGCCAAAGTGAAAATCTCTAAATCTTCATTAAATCACATGTAACACTTTTGGCAAAGGGCGGTGTCGACCGACACCAATGTCCAGGAACGATAGTAACTTCAATAGACCAGCATAAATCCCCAAAATAGGTCAAAATGCTCCATTATCTCCAATTCAGCTCCAAATGTGCCTAAGACCTGTAAATACTAGAAAAGACTCCAAAAACACTAAAAAGACTGTATAAACAAGACTTATATCATGGCAAAAACCCATAAAAACCATGATATATCAACTCCTCCAGACTTAGATCTTTGCATGTCCTCATGTAAATCGAATCTAAGACATTTGAGAAAGAGGTTTGAAAAGCGGAAACTCACTTACTCTTCAGAACTTGTACCAACCTTTGTATCTGCTCTCACTCAGAACATAACCAACATTAGACTAGTTTCACATAGTGGACACTAACTTGCAATTCAAACCAAACCAAACACTAAATCTCATGAGATAACTCAAAACTCTAAAGTCAACTCCTTAAAAATTAAAAGCGTGAGTTATCAACAAGGGGTTATCGATCAAATAGCATTCTGATTTTTACCCCTCCAAGCACCAATCAAGACAAACTTCTAAAACTAAAACACGAATGCATTTTTTTCGTTTTTTTAATTTATTTATTTATTATTTTTTTAAACTCTCTCTCTCTCTCTCTTTCCCTATGATTTGGAATCCGCTTTTATTTAGAGCGCGAGTAGTGATGGTTGGAGCCACCAATTCCCGGTCCTTTTTATTACTTTCATCCGGCGGGTTTCCATGGAGTCATAAGACCAGTTGGACTGACCTTCATCCACTTCGTTTTCCCGAGGGTGTCGTTAGACTTCCCTTTGGGTTAGGAAAAGAGAGAGTATATAACTAAATGTAAAGCAATAAATAAACATGATGTAAATGCATAAGCTTGTCTTGACTGGATTGAAAGAGAAATCATACTCATGTATATCAAACCCCTTGCTAAGAAATTTAAAAGTCAGATTTATGCGAGGAGTTAAATTTTAGAGAGTTGAGTACCTTAAAGATACGGTTGTGATCCGGCAATCGGTCTGCTAGAGCCATTATGTTCGGCTAAATCTGTTGCTGATGTCTGCCCCTTGTGATTGCAAGAACATTGGTTGATAAGGTAAGCTCCAAGAGAATGTCCTAATTTCCTAACTGGTTTTGACTCAATAAAACAATTTGAAAAACTTTTTGTTTTTTTTTTTGTTTTTTTTTTTCAAAAACAAAACCAATGTCAACAACCACCTCCCCCAGACTTAAACAACACTGTCCCCAATGTTATTCAGCCGGAGGAAGCAAAGAGAAAAAATTGGAATTAAGTCAAAAGTAAGAAAAAGTGAGCGTGATACATGTCTGGCGGACTGGTGTCGACCGACACCAGTAACAGAGATCGGCAATGAGTTCTGTGAATGTGAATGAAGTCCAGAAAAATGTATAGACATATGTCTACACGCTTTTCGCATCAATAAATCTGTAAAAGTACTCAAACACAATTCAGAAACAATTATAGATATCATCAAAGCATAGTTCAACACAAATTCCAAATCCAGATCAAAAGAAAATGACGGACTGACTCAAAGTTAGAGAAAAATAAAAGAGAAAATGCAGAAGAAAAGAAAGATAAACCAGGACAAGGAACTAGTCCTCATCGGTGTCGTTGTCAGCCTCTGGTGCAGCATCATGGTCGGTAGTAGGTGGCCACATGCAGGTGTAGCGAGATATCCTATCCCATATGGCGTGTACACTCTCGATCATGAATCGCTGAAAGGGGTTGGGGACAAAGTCTGGTGGAAGTGTGGCAGGGAGATGTGTAAACGCAGGAGGTGGAGAAGTAGAGGAGGAAGCAAAGTCTGCAGTAGACTGAGGCGCGCGACGAGTCGATCCTGTAGCAGCACGGGCCGGCAGGGCAGGGAGACGAGTAGGAGTATCGGGGAGAAAGCGGAGGCAGCTCAGTGTCTCGGTGATGGTGGTGAGGGTGCGGTTAGGTAGCTGGACCATGTGATCTCCTGAAGCAGCGCGGTAACACCAAAGTAAATCCGCCTTTAGCCATTTAACACTCTTCAAGTACTCTTCATCCATAAAAGATGGTGCAGAAATACGCTGAAGATGGTCCAAAGGGATGGCAAAATGCTGAAAAATGGGAGTAAGAAGACTCCCTACCGTTTCAGGCTTCTTCTGAGTGTCGGAGAATGGTTTAGTCTTCAAGGAGACTAAGTGTTGTGCAAAAATCGCACCAAGGTTAACCCGCCCAATCCTATGCAAATCAGGCTCTCCCGGCTCATGTAGATCCTCAATGCCATAGCTCAAAAGCATGAGCTCGCTATGCCTCATCTTCCCTGGCTCAGACTTGCATAAGATAGTGTTAGCAATGAGCCTAGCCACATACCTCACTACTGGGTGGCGCACGTCGGTCTGAGTGGAATGTTTGCTGTCATAGCGCCCAGTCCCAAAAGAAGACCATACCCTCTGCTGATCAGTGAACTCAGATGGCCAACTAGAACTATACCACATCTTTACGAAACCATAGATGTCGCATAGATCAGGGATAGACAGCCTGTATCGCTGTCCTTGAAGCATGAAAGTCAGGGTACCCTCGCTGGCTCTCTTCGCAGGGGATGTAACATCCGTGAACCAGAAAGTTGTTTTGGAAGTGGTGTTGGACGATGCTAGGGGTTCGGGAGTAGTTGGCACATGCTCTTAGAGGTGTGAATTGAGGGTTGACTGTACATGTTCTTGTTTGATTGTTGTGCAGTCGGTCTAAGGTTCAAGCATCGCGAAGAAAGTGTGTTAAATGCTTCTGAACGACTAGTATCGATCGACACCGGTTATCGGGTTTGATTTCCGGTTTAAGTCGATCGATTTGCAATTGGGTTGGTTTTGGTCGATGGGTGTCGACCGACACCAAGGAAGGGTGTCGATCGACACCGGTTATTGAGAAATCGACCGGTTTGATTCAAGTCGGCTGGTTTTGGGCTGGTTTGGGCGAGAAAAGCCCTAGACTCGCGATAAAAAGCTTGTGGCCGCAGGAATAAGTCACTTTTCGAGTTTCAGAGAGAAAAAAGTGATTCTAAGGTGATTTTGGGAGTTTGGAGAAGTTTTGTGGAGTTTCTGAGGCTTGTGGTTGTTGTTCCTTCTCCTTTCCTTCTTTTCAATCCCTTTTCAAGGTGAGTGCGTGACTGTAGGCCCGTTGATCAATAGAGATTGTTTGATTTCGAGTTTTGGTTGTGTTCTTGAGTTGTTTATGCTGGATTTCGTGTTTTGATAGTATTGGGGCGTTGAAAACCCCTAGATTTTGTGTTATTGCGATGTTGGAATGTGATTTTTCGTAGCTTCTGGTTTCTGGGCGTCGAGCCGGTGTCGAGCGACACTCGATGAGTGTCGATCGACACTCGGAAGGCTGGCGTCGATCGACACCATAGAGGTGTCGGTCGACACCGACCTGGGTGTCAGGAAACGTGGGTGTTTCCTGACAGGGAATGTTTATATTGTTGAGTATTGTTGAGCATTGTTATGGTTGTTGTTTATTGTGATGTTTTGTCTAGTGTTTGACGTAATTGGCCTGTAGGCAGGATGATCCACTCACTAAGTATTTATGATAATACTTACGCATCTCTATTCCAATGTGATGCAGGTAACAGCAATGTTCTTCCGCGGAAAGAGACCGAGAGAAGAGGATGATGAGATTAGGAATTTGATATTGGCTTTGTTGTTATGGTTGACCAGAAATTCATGAGTTAGGGTGTTAGGATTTATTTTAATAATGTAGCAAACCGGCTTAGGTTGCTTATTGGTTATTGGTTTTATTGGTTTTATTCTTTATTGGTTATTGTTGAATAATTATTTATGATTTAATAATATTGGTTTTCTTCCGCATTGTGTTGAATTAGCTGTTGAGGATTAATATTTATGGGAATATTAATCTGGGCTAATTATTTAATAAAAAAAAAAAGTTTGTTTGTTTCATTTTGGTATCAGAGCGTAGTCGGTTTTAGGACTGTTAGAATTGGATGAATTGGACTATGTGTTTAATTGATTATGTGAGTTAGTCAATTAGTGGTTTAATCTCATCCTCTCGGTCTTCCAGTTTTCCGCGGGTAAGTGAGTTGGATATTTGGTGTGTTTTGGTTTTGTGTCTGTGTTTTGACATTTGCTCTTTTTCTGTACTTGGTGGTAGTGCAGAGAGATGGACGCAGGTCGTGGTCGTGGCCGTGGTCGTGGACGCGGTGCAGCCCGTGGGGGCAGAGGAGCTGGTCGCGGTGGGCGAGCAGCGGGTCGTGGAGGTCGGGGTGCTGGTCGTGGAGTGCCAGAGGCTGAGGCCTCAGTGGAGAGTGCGGCGCCTAGTGTGGCGGCGGCGTCGGTGACACAGTCTGTTTCGTTAGCCGGTGGGGCTAGTTTGGGCGTCGGGGGTGGCGCGGGGGCAGGAGCAGTTCCCGGTGGGGGCGCGGCTCTTGCTCAGGGTGATTTGATTGTGGGGCTACTGACGCAGCTTTTGGCACGTCTTCCAGAGGCAGTTCCACAGCAGGCTCCGGTTGCACCTCCAGCGGCCGGGGCACAGGGTGGTGCCGGGGCACATGTTGGTGCCGGTTTTGTTGAGCAGCAGGAGGCTGCGGTGCAGCAGGGTGTTGCAGTTGGGTTTTCGCCTTATCGTGAGATGATGAGGGAGATGCAGAGGATTGGTACGCCTACGTTTGAGGGCGGTGTTACTCCAGAGCAGGCTGACGAGTGGCGTCAGAGGTTGGAGCGGAACTTCGATTCTGTTCGTTGTCCGGCGCAGTTTCAGGTTGAGCTGGCAGTGCACTACCTTGGGGGTGATGCACATTTGTGGTGGAGGTCTGTTAGGACCAGGAGAGAGGTTTGGACTTGGGTTGACTTCGTCGAGGAGTTCAACCACAAGTTTTTCCCTCAGGAGGCTCGTGACAGGCTGCAGTTGAGGTTTTTGGACTTGACTCAGGGTGAGAGGTCTGTTCGGGAGTATGATGCAGAGTTCTGCAGATTGGTGGTCTTTTCTGGTGGTGAGCTGATCAGTGAGCGAGCATTGACGTCGCGGTTTCTTCAGGGACTTCGGAGGAACATCAGGACGCAGTGCAGAGGTGGTATGTACCACACCAGAGCGGGTTTAGTGGAGTTGGCAGCGTCCATTGAGGAGGACTTGCGTGAGCCGGTGAGTACGGCAGTTGTGCCAGTTGCAGTTGCTCCTGCTACCCATCCTCGGGGTCAGCAGCAGCATCAGCAGCGCAGAGGTCACAGTTCTGGTTACGGCAGGGGCAGTAGGCCTGCGCAGGGCCAGAAGAGGAGAGCAGAGGAGATATCTGCTAGTAGCCCGAGTACGGGTGGTTGTTTTGGTTGTGGTAGTCTGGATCACAGAGTGGCGACTTGCCCCAAGAGGGCGGGATCCAGAGAGTCGACAGTGTGCTACTACTGCAGGGAGCCGGGGCATATCAAGACTATGTGTCCTAAGTTGCAGCAGAGAGCAGTGGCAGCGGCGATTCAGCCGTTGGCGATTCAGTCAGCAGCGCAGGTTGCGGCGTTGCAGTCGGGTGGAGCGCCGAGAGTTTATACTTCGGCAGAGGTGGGCCAGACCAGTCAGTCAGGCCAGATCACAGGTAAAATCTTGACTCAGACTTTTAAATTCTTAAGGTAGAATTTTTGCGTGTCTGTTTCTTTTATTTTACTGTGATAGAGTTAGAGGTTCTCAACACTTGTGGAATTGTGTAGGGACCTTGTTAGTTGGAGGTTTTGAGTCTCACGTTCTGTTTGACTCGGGAGCATCTAATTGCTTCATTACTCCGGAGAGAGCTGAGGGTAGTGGCATTCGGAGTAGCGATGGCGAGGCTTCAGGCTTTGTCAAGGTGGCTGGTGGTGGTTATTTGGCTACTTCGGGCAGAGCTAGAGCAGTTGATGTGCAGATTGCGGGGCAGTCTATGCCAGCAGATTTAGTCATCAGTCCGGTAGAACTGTATGACGTGATTTTGGGGATGGACTGGTTATCTCTATACCGAGTTCATCTGGATTGCTACAGAGGTAGAGTGGTGTTCGAGCAGGATGCAGGGAAGTTGGTTTATCAGGGAGTGAGACCGACTTCGGGGAGTATAGTGATTTCAGCTATTCAGGCAGAGCAGTTGTTAGAGCGGGGCTGCGAAGCCTATTTGGCGACGATCACTATGACAGAGTCCAGTGGTGAGGTGAGTCTGCAGGATATTCAGGTTGTCCAGGATTTTGAGGATGTTTTTCGGTCGCTGAAGGGATTGCCACCATCTCGGTCAGATCCTTTCACGATTGATTTAGAGCCCGGGACAGCTCCGATATCGAAGACACCTTACAGGATGGCTCCAGCAGAGATGGCAGAGCTGAAGAAGCAGTTAGAGGACCTTTTGAGTAAAGGGTTCATCAGACCTAGTGTGTCGCCATGGGGAGCGCCAGTGTTGTTCGTTAAGAAGAAGGATGGCAGTTTTCGGTTGTGTATCGATTACCGGGGACTTAACCGAGTCACAGTGAAGAACAGGTACCCACTTCCGAGGATCGATGAGTTGTTGGATCAGTTGAGAGGTGCTACCTGGTTCTCTAAGATTGACTTGGCATCGGGTTATCATCAGATCCCGATAGATGAGGCAGATGTCCGGAAGACAGCTTTTCGGACGAGGTATGGGCATTTCGAGTTTGTGGTCATGCCTTTTGGTTTGACTAATGCGCCAGCAGCGTTTATGAGGTTGATGAACGACGTGTTCAGGGAGTTTCTGGATGTGTTTGTCATTATTTTCATTGATGACATTTTGGTGTATTCGAGGAGTCCAGAGGAGCATGCGACTCATTTGAGGCTTGTTTTGGAGAAGCTTCGAGAGCAGAAGCTGTATGCTAAGTTGAGCAAGTGTAGCTTTTGGCAGCGAGAGATGGGTTTTCTTGGCCACATTGTTTCTGCAGAGGGAGTTTCTGTGGATCCGGCTAAGATTGAGGCTATCAGGGATTGGCCTAGACCGAGTAGTGCTACCGAGATCAGGAGTTTTCTGGGTTTAGCAGGCTACTACAGGAGGTTCGTCAAGGGGTTTGCGAGTATGTCTCAGCCGATGACGAGATTGACTGGCAAGGATGTGCCGTTTGTGTGGTCGCCGGAGTGCGAGGAGAGCTTTGGGAGGCTCAAGGAGATGTTGACTAGTACACCTGTTTTGGCATTACCTGACACGGGGAAGCCATATGTTGTGTACACAGATGCTTCAGGTGTTGGACTGGGTTGTGTTTTGATGCAGGAGGGCAGAGTGATTGCCTATGCTTCGAGGCAGTTGCAGGGCAGTGAGCGCAACCGTCCTACACATGATCTTGAGTTGGGAGAAGTGGTTTTTGCACTCAAGATTTGGAGGTCGTATCTTTATGGTGGTAGAGTGCAGATCTTTACAGATCACAAGAGTCTACAGCATATTTTCACTCAGCCTTTGCTGAATGCGAGACAGACGCGTTGGGTGGAGTTTCTGGCAGACTATGACCTGGATATTGTTTATCATCCAGGCAAGGCCAATTTGGTGGCCGATGCTTTGAGTCGACGGAGGGTTGATTCAGATAGGGAACGTGGTGTTGAGGCTTTGGTCAGCGAGATTAGTACATTGCGTCTTTGTGCTATTTCAGAGGAGCCTTTGGGTTTAGAGGCAGCTGATCAGGCAGATTTACTCAGTAGGATCAGAGTGGCGCAGCAGGATGATCCGGTTTTGTTGGATGCATCGCGGGCAGCTGGTTCTGAGTATCAGGTCTCTTCGAATGGAACTATTTTGGTTCGTGGGCGAGTTTGTGTGCCCAAGGATGAGGTGTTGAGGCATGAGGTTTTGAGAGAGGCTCATTCGAGCAAGTTTTCGATTCATCCGGGTGCGACCAAGATGTACCGTGACCTCAAACGGTATTATCATTGGGTTGGGATGAAGAGGGATGTGGCAGATTGGGTTGCGAGGTGCAACACTTGTTCTTTGGTCAAGGCAGAGCATCAGGTGCCTAGTGGTCTTCTGCAGAGTTTACCCATTCCAGAGTGGAAGTGGGATATGATCACGATGGATTTTGTGGTGGGATTACCTATCTCACGGACATTTGATGCTATTTGGGTCATTGTGGATCGCTTGACCAAGTCAGCACATTTTTTGGCTATCAAGAAGACAGATGGAGCAGCTGTCTTGGCTAGGAAGTTTGTGCGAGAGATTGTGAGGCTGCATGGAGTGCCAGCCAGTATCGTGTCGGATAGAGATCCGAGGTTCGCTTCAGAGTTTTGGAGGGCATTTCAGACTGAGATGGGCACTAAGGTGCATATGAGTACAGCGTATCATCCGCAGACAGATGGGCAGTCAGAGAGGACTATTCAGACTTTGGAGGATCTGCTTAGGATGTGTGTACTGGATTGGGGTGGTCATTGGGCTGATCATCTGTGTTTGGCAGAGTTTGCCTATAACAACAGTTTTCAGTCTAGTATTGGTATGGCTCCTTATGAGGCTTTGTACGGGAGGCCATGCAGGACACCGTTATGCTGGACCCAAGTGGGGGAGCGCAGCATGTTTGGAGCTAGTTTTGTTCAGGAGACGACGGAGAAGATTCGTGTCTTGAGGCTGAACATGAAGGAGGCTCAGGATAGACAGAGGAGTTATGCAGATAGGCGGCGACGTGAGCTTGAGTTTCAGGTGGGAGATAGAGTTTATCTCAAGATGGCTATGTTGAGGGGCCCTAACAGGTCCATAGCAGAGAACAAGCTCAGTCCGCGATTTATGGGTCCGTTTCCAGTGGTGGAGCGAGTTGGGCCAGTGGCTTATCGGTTGGAGTTGCCACCGATTATGAGCGCCTTTCACAAGGTGTTTCATGTGTCTATGTTGAGGAGGTGTTTGCGTCCTTCAGAGGAGGTAGTGGTTGAGATTCCAGAGGATCTCCAGCCAGATATGACAGTTCCGGCAGTTCCTGTGAGGATTCTTGAGAGGAGAGTCAAGGTTCTGCGGAACAAGAGGGTGCCATTGTTGAGAGTCTTGTGGGACTGTAGTGGCACAGAGGAGCAGACTTGGGAGCCAGAGGCAAAGATGAAGCTGAAGTTCGGAAAGTGGTTCGACAAGCAGGCTGTGGAGTGATTCATCTTTGTGGTTCTAGTCTTGTTTTTGGTTTTGTTGTTGTTGGTTTTGGACTTATGTATTTTCGTTTCGTTGTACGATATACATTTTTGGAGTTATATGAGATGGAGTTTTGCCTCATATTTTTGGTTATGGTTGAGATGTTACAAGTTTCTTTGGCCGGTGGGGTCATTGAGAGTTTTTAGTCACATGTTGGTACGCGTTTCAGATTTTATTACTCGTTTTGTCTAGAGGCGGTGGGCCTTGTAGACGGTGGTTCTATTTGTGTTGGGACGTTAGGTGCCCAATGGACTTATATTGGGGGTCGCTACCTCGATATGGGTTGTTTGAGTGACAGTGGGTCACGTTCTGGTTGTGACTTCGGGTCACGTTTGGTTTTGTGACATTGGTCACATTTTGGTACTGGACCGTGAGTTGCAGTACGGATGTCATGACTGCGGTTATGGCATTGAGAGTAATAATATCTTGGAAACATGCGTATAACATAGGACTAAAATTTGAGTTTTGAGGTCTTGGAGAGACGTTTGTGTTGGGATTCGAGGACGAATCCAGTTTAGTGGGGGAGAATTGTAACATCCGTGAACCAGAAAGTTGTTTTGGAAGTGGTGTTGGACGATGCTAGGGGTTCGGGAGTAGTTGGCACATGCTCTTAGAGGTGTGAATTGAGGGTTGACTGTACATGTTCTTGTTTGATTGTTGTGCAGTCGGTCTAAGGTTCAAGCATCGCGAAGAAAGTGTGTTAAATGCTTCTGAACGACTAGTATCGATCGACACCGGTTATCGGGTTTGATTTCCGGTTTAAGTCGATCGATTTGCAATTGGGTTGGTTTTGGTCGATGGGTGTCGACCGACACCAAGGAAGGGTGTCGATCGACACCGGTTATTGAGAAATCGACCGGTTTGATTCAAGTCGGCTGGTTTTGGGCTGGTTTGGGCGAGAAAAGCCCTAGACTCGCGATAAAAAGCTTGTGGCCGCAGGAATAAGTCACTTTTCGAGTTTCAGAGAGAAAAAGGTGATTCTAAGGTGATTTTGGGAGTTTGGAGAAGTTTTGTGGAGTTTCTGAGGCTTGTGGTTGTTGTTCCTTCTCCTTTCCTTCTTTTCAATCCCTTTTCAAGGTGAGTGCGTGACTGTAGGCCCGTTGATCAATAGAGATTGTTTGATTTCGAGTTTTGGTTGTGTTCTTGAGTTGTTTATGCTGGATTTCGTGTTTTGATAGTATTGGGGCGTTGAAAACCCCTAGATTTTGTGTTATTGCGATGTTGGAATGTGATTTTTCGTAGCTTCTGGTTTCTGGGCGTCGAGCCGGTGTCGAGCGACACTCGATGAGTGTCGATCGACACTCGGAAGGCTGGCGTCGATCGACACCATAGAGGTGTCGGTCGACACCGACCTGGGTGTCAGGAAACGTGGGTGTTTCCTGACAGGGAATGTTTATATTGTTGAGTATTGTTGAGCATTGTTATGGTTGTTGTTTATTGTGATGTTTTGTCTAGTGTTTGACGTAATTGGCCTGTAGGCAGGATGATCCACTCACTAAGTATTTATGATAATACTTACGCATCTCTATTCCAATGTGATGCAGGTAACAGCAATGTTCTTCCGCGGAAAGAGACCGAGAGAAGAGGATGATGAGATTAGGAATTTGATATTGGCTTTGTTGTTATGGTTGACCAGAAATTCATGAGTTAGGGTGTTAGGATTTATTTTAATAATGTAGCAAACCGGCTTAGGTTGCTTATTGGTTATTGGTTTTATTGGTTTTATTCTTTATTGGTTATTGTTGAATAATTATTTATGATTTAATAATATTGGTTTTCTTCCGCATTGTGTTGAATTAGCTGTTGAGGATTAATATTTATGGGAATATTAATCTGGGCTAATTATTTAATAATAAAAAAAAAAGTTTGGTTGTTTCAGGGGAGGTGTAGTACACACTGACAGTGGAGAGGAACTGACGAACCAAATCCGGATAGGTGGTGTAGTGCTTGGTACACATGGTACCCAATCCAATTTTCTCTAGCATCTGAAGGACATCATCCAGAATGCCCATCCTCCTCAAAATAACTGGATCAGCGAATCGAGTGGCTCAATCCCAACTTTCAGCCAGGCATTGTAGAACAGAGTGTCGTAATCATCCTAGGTCTCGGATATGGGCCTGTTGTGGCAAGCGTCGCTCAGTGCTTCTTCTTTGTCAGACTTATCCCAAACCTTCTTCGTCCGAATTCCCAGTCCCTCTTGTCGAGGCCAAGGGGCTGTTGGGTTTGTCGGTGGTGAATCAGGAGGAGAAGAGGATGATGAGTGTTGTCGTTTCTTGCTGCGACGTGGTGGCTGCTTTGGGGGCATCTGCAAACAAAATCAACCAAAGACCAAACAACCAAATTTTGGAAAAATCAGTTCAAAATTAAAAAGTTCCAAGAATCAAAAATTGAGGAATAGAACTTCGATATTATGCTTGCAATCAACTCAAACCGCAACAATCATCACCATGAACCCCTAATTTCCGTTTCTAATCAACAATTTTCGCAATTAGTTTCACCAAAATTCCGCATTCCCAATTATGTCGAAATTGAACAATGAAAAGCACGTGGGTATGTCGAAAATCCTCTAAAACAACCTAAATAGGCAATATTCAAGCTTAAAATCAAGAGAAAAGAGGCGAATTTCAAGGTGACAAACCATAGGGCCGAATTCGAAAATTGAAGATTGAGAACACGTACCTTGCAGATCAGAAAAACGAACGATATAGGATGATAGAGCACTAAATTTCGATTAGGTTAGAGCTTGAAATCACTCAAATCGGTTAAGAATCAAAGGAGATAGAGAGAGTGGTGATTTGTTCGGAGTGTTTGTGTTTTTCGTGAAGAGGAAGTGGTGTGTGAAGAACATACCTCGCGTGGATTAAAACGACAGCTTTTTGATTTTAACGGTGTCGTAAGTGGTGTCGATCGACACCGACGTTTTGTGTCGACTCCTGCACGATATTGGTCCGTCTCGTAACTGGTGTCGAACGACACCCCAGAAGGTGTCGATCGGCACTGGTTTGTCTCGACCCTGGTTCACTATATATATATATATATATATATATATTTTTTTTTCAAAAACAGAACCAAAAGTTAGTGAAAAGAAAACTAAAAGCACAAAGGAATTTCACCTACAAGTGGGTTGCATCCCACTAAGCGCTTGTTTTCAGTTATTAGCTTGACTGTATGGGGCGATCAGAGAGTGGGTGCATCATCCAGGGGCAGAATCTGCCCTGCTGGAATCTCGGCTTTCGCCCAATAGTGTTTCACCCTTTGTCCATTCAGGTGAACTCCTTGCCTTCAGAATTAATCAGGACAACAGCACCATATGGTCTAACCTCCTTGGTTGTGAAAGGACCTGACCAACGAGAACGCAATTTACCAGGAAACAAATGCAAATGAGAGTTATACAGAAGTACATAATCATTGGGTTCAAAGTGTCTGGAGAGGATCTTCTTATCATGATATGCCTTTGTTCTCTCCTTGTACAGCTTGGAATTCTCATAGGCATGATATCTGATCTCATCCAATTCATTCAGTTGGATCAAACGCCTCTTTGCAGCAGATTTGATGTCAAAGTTCATCATTTTAACAGTCCATGCTCCTTTGTGTTCAAGCTCCACTTGAAGATGACATGCTTTCCCATAAAGCAAATGAAATGGTGTAGTCCCAAGTGGTGTCTTGAAAGCTGTCCGGTAAGCCCATAGTGCATCATCCAGCTTGGTAGACCAATCCTTCCTTGTCTTTCCAGTCTTCTCCAAAATCTCCTTGATTTGTCTGTTAGAGACCTCAACTTGTCCACTAGTCTGAGGATGATAAGGAGTAGCCACTCTATGTTGTACACCATGCTTCTTCAATAGCTTCTCAAACACCTTGTTAATAAAGTGAGAACCACCATCACTAATAACAATTCTAGGCACTCCAAATCGAGGGAAAATAATGGTGTTAAACAGCTTAAGCACCACAGCAGATGTATTGGTCTTGCTAGCAAGTGCACATCAAATGAGTTGTAGCAAATAGGGTATCGAATCCAAACGTCTATCAGTTGCACAATAAATTCCTAGATTTAAATCAAGCTAAGAGAGTGGGTGTAAACGAAATACAAATAAAATGACTAACAACAGCAGATGATTTTTTGACGAAGTTAAATTCAAGAGAGACAAACGCTAGGTCTTGGGAATTTCTCAGTTTGAATCAGAATCGCAGAGTAAAAAACTATCAGGATATTGATTAAGCACCGTTCTCGAACATGAACACTAATGTAAAATCAACCAGCTTTCGCTGCAGAGATTATCTATGTCTAAATCCTAGAATTCCAAATTTCTTTGCAAATTCAATAAACTAGACAAGCATTAAATTTAGATTCAATTGTTCACAAAATTCCTAAACCAAATTCTTTTGCAGATAGGAATTTTGTTCATCTAAGATATGTCGGGAAAATAATAATGCTTTTGCATCTATCAATTATCCTAAATATGAATTCCAGGTGATCAATTCTAGAAATCAATGATTAAGCACAATCTAGATGAAGAACTATATGATTATCCTATCAGTATTCCAATTCTAACAATCCATCTTCAACCTTTTAAAAACCCAAAACCTAACTAGCAAATTACTCAGACATGGCTATTGAGAACAACATCATAAACTGAATAAATTGCGTTAAAGAGAGAAGTAGAAATAACAGGGGTTCAGATTCTTCTCTCAGATGAACAGAGTAGCAGAATAATCTCCCCAAAAGCTCTGGAACAAATCTCTCAAGTCTCAATGAAAATAAGATACAAATTAGAAAAAGCCTAAACAATGGCTTATAAACCTAAAATCTCCTAAAACACGATCTGGGTCTTATTGTAAATAATGGAAACTTCTGGGCCAAAGTGCAAATCTCTAAATCTTCATTAAATCACGCGTAACACTTTTGGCAAAGGGCGGTGTCGACCGAAACCAGTATTGGTGTCGATCGACACCAGTATTGGTGTCGATCGACACCAATATCCAGGAACGGTAGTAACTTCAATAGACCAGCATAAATCCCCAAAATAGGTCAAAATGCTCCATTATCTCCAATTCAGATCCAAATGTGCCTAAGACCTGTAAATACTAGAAAAGACTCCAAAAACACTAAAAAAACTCTATAAACAAGACTTATATCATGGCAAAAACCCATAAAAACCATGATATATCACTCTAATCATAACACTTATAGAAATTAATCAATGGTTTATAACATCATCCAAAAAAAAGGCACCATCCGTAAAAGTTAAGCAGGAGAGAGGACCGGCTCTGAAATTTATAGAATTAAGGTTTGCAAGACAGATGATATAAAGTATGGTTTGAGGTCCTAAATAAAGTATTTTGGTGAAATTGTTGGAAAAGAAGATGTCGTAAATATTACATTTCTACCTTTTACTAAAATAAACATGGAAAATTATAATACAATCCGATAAGACTCTCAAACTAGAGACTTTTTACATTTCGCTACAACACTTTACCAGGGCTTTATAGGTGCTGCTTTGTCGTGCCACAGTCTAAATTAAGATTCGGTCTTGTATATGTAAGTTGTAGATTTCCTTTGAAAGATTAATACATTTGTAAGGGTGAAAAAAAAAAAAAACAAGGGAACGAATCTTTTGTCCTCACACTCCGTGTTGTCTAAAGAGTAAAGTACGTGATGCATCGGACTCATGCAATTTAATGAGCCATGCAAATTGATAGAACTTAAACATCATGCAGCCGGGACACTTGTTACTTTTCTCTCGTCGGCGATCATGCGCATGCGTTTGTAATAATGTAATTACATCCATTCTACGTCTTTTCTTCTATGAATGGTCGACTATCATAAAGTTGACATGAGGGAACTTTACACAACTGCACTTTCATAAGCCATGCAAATTGAAATGTCACTACAAGAAATTAGGTAGATAGCGTCACTTATATAGTGTCAAAAATTTAAGTGACTCTAATTAGAATCATTTATTAAATATTGACATTTAATTTTTGATTTAACATCACTTAAAATAATTGATATGAATATTAACTTGATTAACATCAATTAAAATAAAAGTGATACAAGTGAATATTGATTTACATCAGTTTTAAAAAACTGACACAAATATATGTATTTACATCATTTACATAACTGAAACAATTTCTCAATTTTATTAGCATCAATAATACATGATGTTAATATTTACTTCAATTATAAAATGTGATGCAAACAAAATTTTGAGTAAACAACTATTTGTCCCACATCGCTAAAGAAAGATGAAGGATAGTAGTTTGCTCATCTATATAATAGCTTCACCCAAACATAATTTTCAATTTATATCAATATGTATATTATTTAGAATAATAATTACAAAAATAGTTATAATTTCGAATTTAGTATTGGAAAATAATACGAAAATTAAAATTTACATAATTTCAAATGTAATTATTTATAATTGATATAATTATATTATCAACTAAAATATATGATAACCAAGACACATAATAATATCATTTATATTAATTGATGCAAATGTTTATTTCATTTGTTATAAATGATACTATGTATTAACATCACTTGCAAAAATGATGAAACTAGTAACATCACTTATTTTTAGCATCATAAAACATTAGCGTCACCACTTCCAGAATCATTTATATAAATGATACAAATTCATTAATATCAATCAATAAATGATATAAACTAATAAAATAAATGATACTACACACCTTATTTCTTGTAGTGTGTGTCCGCTCCTTCATGATACTCCCCATTCTGATCCTAATTTGCTATTATGCAAAAATACTATTTTTTGTAATTGATTGGTTCATTATGGTTCCTTTCGTTGCTAAGGGTCAATATTAACCATTGTAGATTTCTGGAGGATGGTGAGAATTGTTTACTTTTGATTTAGACTAATACATGGAACTCCCATTTGAGTTCAGCCACACACAAAAATTAACTCTTACATGCATATACATATATACGAGACAAACAAAAATGTCAACTAATCCATTCTAGTATATGAAAGATATAAACCTTTATAGACTTATAGTCATGTAACTGGGGATCAAACTGGCCATGTCATGTAATTGCCACTTTGGTTGGCTGTACAAAAACTGCAAATCATTTCTAATAGATGATTACTTTAGTTCCAAGTTAGTACATGAAACAACCAGTCCTTTTTTTTTTTTTAATTATCAATGCGGAAGTTCTCGAAAGAAATCAATAATTAAATAACCAAATAAATCAATAACAATCGCGGAACATCAAATGAGCAAAACACCAAAGTTATAAAATAAATCTAACAACCTAAAAACGGTTTGCTAGCCACATAAGAATAAATAACACTAGCATCCTATCATCCTCTTCATCTCTCGGCCTCATTCCGCGGACAAACATTTCTGTTACCTGCATCACATTGGAATAGAGATGCATGAGTATTATCATAAATACTCACAGAGTCGATCATACCGCCTACATGCCAATTACGTCATTCACTAGACAATACAGTAAACGATATTAACAGCAACAATGATCAACATCAACAATACTCGTGTCGACCGACACACGCCCGACAGCTCGAAACCCAGAACGATAAACCGCGCGACGCAAGCATATAAACACCAAATCAATGGGATTCAACCCCCATAATCGATCAATCACTCAAATAACTCAAGAACAACTCAAGGACAACTCAAAATATCAACAACAAAACAAATCTCCAGTGATTCACGGACCTACGGTCACGCACTCACCTTGAAAGGATTAGAAACGAAGGGGAAGATGGAAGCAACGAAGAACAGCCACGAATCACTCCAAAAACTCCAGAAATCGCCTCCAAAAACTCCAGAAATCGCCTCCAAATCTCCAAAATTGCCTCTAGAACTCTCTGCCTCGAACACTGTGCCAAAAAGTGATTTCTTTCACTTAAAAACGCGACCTAGGGCTTCCTTGCCCAAAACCAGCCCAAACCGAAATCAACTCAAATCAAACCGGTCGATTTCCCAATAGCCGGTGTCGAGCGACACCCTCCTTGGTGTCGGTCGACACCACTTGACCAAACTAACAAAACACGCGACAAATCGAATTAAACCAAAATCGATTTCACAAACCGGTGTCGATCGACACTCCTACTGGTGTCGCTCGACACCAACTGACCAGAAGCTTTTTTACACATTTTTCTACACGATGTTTGAACCTCTAGACCGACTGCACAACAATCAAACAAGAACATGCACAACCAATCCGAAATTCACACCTTATAGAGCATATGCAAACCACACCCGGTCACTTGGTGTCGCCCGACACCCCTTCCAAAACCGCACTTCAGGTTTATGGATGTTACAGTACTTCCTTTTAATATTAAGTTAAAAAATGAGGTAAGATTTGTGAAGTGTGTCTATATAAACAGCATCACGAGGTAAGAAAGTTTTATATTATACATACAAAACTTGGTAAGATGGCAAACCAAACCAAACCAAGATCTTCTATATTACTCGAAAAGAAAGCAATCGAGTTTGTTAAACCCTCAAAACACACACCTTGTGGAAATCTCTCCCTTTCTAGTTTAGACAACAGCCTTGTCAACGAAGCTATGTACGCATTTATTTACGTTTATGAGGCAAACCAAATAAACCAAAATGATCCGGTCTCTGTGATTAGGAAGGCTTTGTCCGAACTTCTTGTGTCCTATTATCCACTTTCAGGCAAGCTAATGAGGCGACAAATAGATCGAAAGTTGCAGCTAGTTTGTAACTGGGAAGGAGTCCCTTTCGCCGTTGCCACCGCAGATCGTGATCTCTGCTCTCTAGACTATATTGAAAACTATTCTGATGAAGTTGCATTGCAGCTTGTGCATGAGCTCGATGTCAACTATCAAAGTGAGATTGGTTGTCATCCTTTCTCTTTGCAGGTATCTTTTTTTTTTTTTTTTTTCTTACGATATAATATAAAGTTTCAGTCATAAATCCAAACCTACCAAACTTTGGTTTGAACTCACAAAAAAAAAATCTATTAAAATAAATCTAGTGACCATAATTTCTGAAGAAGTAACAAAATCCAAACGTAAATTGGATCTAATTAACAAAATTAACACATTTCCTTATGATTTTGAAGGTTACCAAATTTCCTTGCGGTGGATTCACCATTGGCATAGCAGTGACACACGCGTTGTGTGATGGGTTTGGTGTGGCTACGATCTTCAATGCTCTAACAGAATTAGCCAGAGGAAAGAGGGAGCCATCGGTACTGCCAATATGGCAAAGAGAAAGACTGGTCGAGAAATTAGACGATGAACCGGCTAATGTAGTACCCGGCGCTGATAAGGAAGGTCTTTTAGCCATATCACCATATATGCCAAACTCAAGCTGTGGTATGGTATGTTTATTCAAATCAATCTGGATCACTAAAGTTTTAAGTTTATAATTCAATAGAAAACTTGGTAAGCAAATTTATCTTCTTTGTATGTATGATATTCCCCAGGTTATTGAGACAATAAACATTATGGCTGAAAATATAAAAATTCTTAAAGACACAGTGGTACTTAAGGAGAGTTTCACTACTTTTGAAGTTCTTTGTGCTTGCATATGGAAATCGACTTCTCGGGCCCTAAAGCTAAACTTAGACGGGATCACTGTCCTTAACATTCCTGTCGGAATCCGACATGTTCTAGACCCACCACTCCCCGAGGGATACTATGGTAACGCTAATGTAAACGTCTTCATTGAGATTACTGCGAGAAAGCTCAATAAATCATCGATCTCTGACATTGTAAAGCTCGTGAAGAGAGCCAAAGAGACAGCTCTTGACAAGAGATTTATCGAGGAGGAGCTAAGGAAGACGGAGAGACTGGTGAAAAAGGATGCAAAGTTTAAGGGGGTAACCGATGGTATATTGTTAATGACAGATTTGAGAAATACCGGATTATTCAGATCAAATGATTTCGGTTGGAATGAGCCTGTGAATATATGGCCGTTGACGCCTCAGGAGCTCCCAAGCAACATTGGAGTTATCATGAGACCTTCGAAGTTGGATCCATCAATGGAAGGTGGGGCTAAAGTTGTCATGACATTGCCAAGAGATGCAATGGCTGATTTCAAGAAAGAAATTAATGATATGAATAAACTTTCTCTTAGTAAGATTTAATCCAGCTGTTCCATGACGATGAGTGAAATTTTCTATATGCGAATGCTTATGTAATGAATAAGTGAGCGATCATGTGATTTGCAATGCGCTTTCTTCGTTATTGCTTCACCTTATATTTAAATCTTAATATTTTGGAACTTAATAATTTCGTGTCAGTCTTATTGTGTAATTTATTTTCGATTTAAGTACTATATTAAAAACTGTAAAAAAAAAAACTACTATAAATTTTTTTTCTGTAACATGTTATCTATCTATATATATACTACTATTAATTGAGAAGTACATTTTAATAATGTAAAATTTTACCCATTGGGTGATTTATTTTATACCCAAAATAAAAAAAAACCAAAAAACCTAAAAAAGTTTTATTTATAATATCAAAAATAATCCACAATATCCATCGGGTAATTTGGGTACCCGATCGGATATCGGTTCGGTTCTGGTATTATCTGATACCCACGGGTATATGGTGATTTGTTTTATTTTACCTATATGGTGATTTGTTTTATACCCAAAATCAATCAGATATGAGTATTGTGGATCAATTCGGTTCAGGTTTTCGGATATGGGTTAAAAGTCTCAGATCTACTCCCTCATAACAGAAATATAATGAATCCAACAGAAATAACATAAACTAAATTAAACTGAAAAGATAAAAAAAAAAAATGTATCCCTACACTACTACTATTTTTTTTTTCTTGATAAAAACATAACGTACCACCACGCAAACGCGCGGGTGCTCCACTAGTTCTGTTATGTAAGCGATTGATTTCTCACATAGCCTTATGACAGAATTAAATTTTAAAATTTTAAATTTTGTCGTCGTTTAATAAGTTAGATATTCACACATTAAATATGTTTTGAAAATAATACTAATCCCATAGTAAAATTGTTTAAGAAAAAAATTACATCAAATCATGACCACGGTGCCTAGAGATTTTGAGCCCGTAAACAGAAAAATAAAAAGGCCCCTAAAAAAAAAACCAATCCAATCATAGAAAACAAATAGTAAACATTGTTGTTCCAAAGTTGTCTTTCCAAGCTGTTCGAAGACATCTCTGAAATTAAAAAAAAATAAACAAGTTACAGTTTTGATTTACGGCACAGTTACCGTCTTTGCAAAGACACGTTTTTGTTCAATCATAACAATTATCGAATAAATTATCACTATA
The DNA here is from genome assembly GCA_026724425.1 of Erythrophleum ivorense. NCBI lineage: Eukaryota > Viridiplantae > Streptophyta > Magnoliopsida > Fabales > Fabaceae > Erythrophleum > Erythrophleum ivorense. The sequence goes on along the minus strand of JAIUCV010000066.1, from coordinate 5,235,108 downwards.
ATTCACAAATCAAACTATAACTAATATAAGAAAACTTAATAATTAGCAAATACCTTCTGTTTATTATTTGATTTGTTCCGAAGAAGAAGAAGTTGAGAAGTTTTCAAAATCTTTCGATAGAGAAGAAAAGAACAAAAACCCTAATATTTTTTGTAATTTAAATAATTAGTAATTAGTTGCTATATTAATATAAAAATATTTTTCTATTACTAACTTGGGGCCTGTAGGCCAATGTTTCCTTATGAAACACATAGGCACTTGACTTTGACTTATTTTGAAAACTTTTGTCCGTCCACTAAAAACTCAAAAATGAATGATGAAAAGTCGAAAATAAATTTTTTTTTTATATAAATTATTTCTTTTATATATTAATATATATATATGCTGTCTGTACTTAAAGTATACGATTCTTATCATATAGTTGAAGTGTGGGAAACATGCACTGTCATAAGCCATGCAAGTGGAAAACTGTCAAATTAAGAAGGGAATTGTGTATTTTGCTGTACTAATATAAAGTGTACGCAAAAATATTATACACGTCAATATATAGTGTACCAATAATATACATTAGTGTAGATATAGTATATATTAGTAGTGTACCAATAATATACATTAGTGTAGATATAGTATATATTAGTGTAGATATAGTATACATTTTATTATACAGTGTATGCATCAATAGTGTACACTATATTTTTAAGTGTATAATAATGTATACTAGTGTAGATAGTATACTTACACACTATTATAAAGTGTACGAATCAATAGTGTACATTACATTTTGGTGTACGTGTTATATGGTGTACATCATTTTTAATATTTATTCATAGGGCACCACGAACTCTCTGACCTATGAATAGAAAAACTTGTCTCTCTTTCTCTCATTCTCTCTTTCTAGCGTCTCTACCTCTCTCTCTCCACTCAGTCTCTCTCCTTAATATATAGTGTACGTGTCAATATACGGTGTACCGATAGTGTACATTAATGTAGATACTATGCACACTATTTTACAGTGTACGCATTAGAAATGTATACTACATTTTTAGTGTACGATAATGTACACTAGTATAGATAGTGTACTTACACACTATTATAAAGTGTACGTATCAGTAGTATATACTACATTTTGGTCTACATGTTATATGGTATACTAATGTTTCTTCGTAGGGCTCACCACAAGTGAGTGGAAAAACTTGTTTCTCTCTACATTTTTAGTGTACGATAATATATACTAGTATAAATAGTATATTTACATGCTATTATAAAGTGTATGCATTAGTAGTATACATTACATTTTAGTGTACACATTTTTAATGTTTCTTCGTAGCTGTGAGTGGAAAAATTTGTCTCTCTCCTCTCTCTCTCTAGCTTCCTTACCTATCTCTGATCTTCTCCACAGCTTCACCAGTAACAGCTGAAGCTGTATAGTATTAAATACGTGAAGGCTTCTGAGTCCAGGGAAATTATGTTCCAAAACTGTATGGAAACAGTTGGAATTCCACTAGATGAGGCAGGTTTGGTTTTGGATGTTACCACCAGATGGAACTCTACTCATCTAATACTCTCTAGAGCAATCAAGTTCAAAGATGTTTTTCGTAATCTTGCAGAAGTGGAGAAGAGTTATTGCCATCAGACTTGGAGTGGGAGAGAGGTGAATTGATATGCCAGTTCTTGCAACCATTCGCTGAGATTACAAAGTTGATATCAGGTTCATCGTATTCCACAGCAGACCTTTACTTTATGCAAGTTTGGAATATCAAAATGTGGCTGAGAGATCATGAAGACTCTGATTATCACATTATTCGTGAAATGGTGGAGCCTATGCAAGAGAAATTTGACAAATATTGGGAGGAGTTTAGTGACATTCTTGCAATTGCTGCAGTTCTTGATCCAAGATTAAAGCTTCCAACTCTAGAGTTTTGTTACACAGCTTTGGAACCATCTTCTAGCAAGTTCCACGTATCTCACATTCGCAGCAAGATGGTTAAGCTTTTTGGAGCTTACCAGAGAAACACAAGCAACATTACCACTTTACAAGTAAGAATTTCACCAGAGGATCTTCCATCAGGATACGATGTAAGTGTATCTTTTTTTATCTCTGGTTCTGTCTTGTGTTTGCTGATCTTTTTTTAGGTATGAAAAGGAACCGTTTAAGAGCAGAAATGCTTTCCTTATAAAAATGATTTTCTTGTGTTCTGTCGTGTGTTCTGATTTTATGATTTTCTTACTCATATCTCAGGGGCTTTATTCTTATTTTTCACAAAAGACTGGTGGTAGTGGAAAATCACCATTAGACACATATTTGGAAGAGCCTATCTTAGATATGATTTCATTTAGAAACATGAATATCATAGAAAATTGGAAAAACAACTCAAGCTGTTATAAAGAGTTGTCGTCCATGGCTTTAGATGTTCTTAGTATTCCAATCACAACGGTGGCGTCTGAATCATCATTCAGCATAGGTAGTCGTGTGCTTAACAAATATAGGAGTTGCCTCTTGCCTACAAATGTTCAAGCTTTGATATGTGCAAGGAATTGGTTTCAGGGCTTCCAAGAAATTAGTAAGAAATTTAATGAGTTCTAAGTTTTAACTATATTGTTCTAAGTTCCAAGATATATGCATGTGATGCCGTAATAAGTTTGAAGTTTTGACTACATTATTTTACTGTTTTATATGTTATAGGTGATGAGTCTGAGATTCTTGAGGAGAATGAGAAAAATAAGAAAAATGGTAGTAAGAATTGAGTAATAAGTCAGGTAAATGCTGAATCTTTTTTGTCCTTTGGCTTTGATAACTTCATAGTTTAGCAATTACTTATCTTTCTCAGGTTCGTTATGGTGAAGGAGATTATAGCCTGATTAGCAGAAGTAACAAGAGGCATACTAGTAAAGTTTGAGACTTGAGAATGCAGTTTTTCATGAACCTTAAGAAAAATCTTTAGTTTTTCATAAACATAAATTAGACTTTCTTGTTTGTTTTTCTTTTTGATTGAAGTGATTGTATTTTGAAGATTTAAGATTCATATAATATGGTGATTTATGATTCATACCTATGTTGCATGGAAACGGAAATGGAAACGCGGAAGCGAAACGTTTAAATTTTGAAAAATTTAAGTTTGGAAACGTGTATATATATAAATAAAAAATATTATATATATATATATATATATATATATATTATATTAAATATTAAATAGTTTAACTAAAGATAAATATCATAATGTTCAATTTTAAAATATTTAAAATATTTATTATTATTATTGTTATGCGCTCTATCAATGAAAACTCTATATATAATGCTAAAACTAATCTCATATAATCTAATGAACCAAATTAATCATTTATTTATCTTAAATAATTATATTAATCAGTTAATATTAATATTATTATTTCTTATGTAATTATTTAGCTATTATGTTTTCAAAAACTAAGGACTAAGTTTCGTCAATTTTAGAAACGCAAGTTTCCAAAATGGAAACGAGTTTCCAATAAGTTTCCAAATTGCAAATTTTAGGAAACGTGAAAAAACGAGTTTCTGACAAGTTTCTGAGAGTTTCCGTTTCGGAAACGTTTCCAAAACGGAAAATGTGACTCGGATGGAGTTTCCATGCAACATAGATTCATACAATATGATTATCAATACAATATAATGAGAACAAAAATAATGAAGTGATAATGGGTTGTCCGCGGGCGGGCCCATATGGACATGGACTTAATTGGGCATGGTCTTTTTTTGGACTATTGTCCACAATGCCCCGAACCATTATCGCCCAAAAGTTAAGTAGTCTATGTGGACTGGGCCAAATGAGCCGCGGACGGCCCAATTGACAGCTATACTAAAACGTCTGAAACACAGTCAGAAAATCAAAGGAGAAGTGCTGAAAAGAAGGACAGAAAGAAATGAAGACATACATTACAGCGTAAACATGAGCTGCTCCTACCTTGGCACAGAACAGAGGCAAGATTCTTTTCCCAGCTGTAACATCAAGAACAATTTTGTCCTGAACAATAAGAAACTTGTTTTGGTAGATTACATTCTGATAAGTCTTTGTTCTCACTACATCCTTTACATTTCCTATAAGATAGAATCCTCGAATCAGCCATTAGATGGATACAAAAGAAACACCTTGAATTATATTGAACATTTTTCGTTTCTAGATCCGATACTGTATCATAAACATCTGTTAATAACACTGGAAACATTAATACAATATGGCTTTTTGATACTTACTTCATAAATTCCTGCAAAAACAAGATAAAGAAAAACCAGAGTCAACAAGTAGCACATAGACGAAAACGAAACCAAAACAATCAGGAAAAAAGTATTCAGAAGTTCATTATCAAGTACGAAAAACGATAAAAGGAAATTTTCAGAGATTTTACCTCCAAATCAATTGGCATAATCTCTGCGACATGGCAACAGCGAGATCTACGAGAAGATAAATCGAATCGATACAACACTAACCACACAAGAGAAACCTGTGATGTATCAAGATCCCGATTTCAATCAAAGGTGAATTATGGTTTGGGTAAAACTGGGTCGAGGGAACTGGAGGCGGAGGAAGAGGCTGAGGGGGGAGGGAGAGGAGGAGGCTGAGGGGGGGGGGGGGGGGGGGGGGGGAGGGAGAGGCGAAGACGATGGAGGAGTAGATCGGGCGGAGACAGCAAGGATAGAGGAAGAGAAGTGGGTCGAGAGCTTTTTTTTGTTTTTTGTCTCAACAAAATGTAAAGAATAAAAGTCTTTACATTTTTGGTGAGGAATTGGGGATTTTAGTTTTAGAGCCAAATCGATTTCGAGTCTAATTTTTACTAAGTGTCGCGGGAGTTTTATTTCTTTTTACGCGTAAAACTATTATAGTTTGTATGTTATTTCGATAACCTTTCACTTATAAAATGTTACACAATTTTTTTTTTTATAATCTCAACACTCTTTTATAGCGTTTACAAAAATACAAACACTATCTAAAAAAAGGAGAATTGTAAACATAGCAGTATTACCAAAAACCCTATAATATTGTGCTATGAAAAACCAATATTCTTATAGTGTTATAAACATAAAAACATCCTCATCAGCAATTTTCTCAATTAATAACTAGATATGCAAGCAAACAACTCGATAGATAAATCTGTTTTTATTTTTGTCCTATGGTTGTGTTTTAACATGAAGCCACATACTATGTCAAGTACTGTTAACTAATTATTTTTATCAAGGAAAAAAAAAGTTGAAAACACTTCACTATATAAACAGCATTAAGAGGTGTATACATTCATGAATCGGGTAAGATTGATTATAATCAAAAAAAGAAACTTAGCAAGATGACAAACCAAATCAACCCGAGGCTTCCTCTATTACTCGAGAATAAATCAATTGAAATTAGCTTGTTTAACCTTCAAAACACACTCCTTCTGGAAATCTCTTCCTTTCTAGCTTAGACAACAACCCTCTCGACGAAATTAGGCATGCAATTGTTTACGTTTTTGAAGCAAATGAAAAGAATCGAAATGATCTGGTCTCTTTGCTAAGGAAGGCTTTGTCTGAACTTCTTGTGTATTACTATCCACTTTCAGGCAGGCTAGTGAGACGAAAAAGTGATAGAAAGTTTCAGCTGGTTTGTAATAGCGAGGGAGTCCATTTTGTGGTCGCTAAAGCAGCTCCTGATCTTCGCTCTCTAAACTATATTGAAAACTTTGTTGATGAAGTTGCATTGAAGCTTGTGCCTGAGTTTGAGCCTAACTATGAAAATGAGATGGGTTGTCATCCTCTCGCTATGCAGGTGTAGTTTTGTTTACAAAAAATATATAAGGCTTTAATTTGAATGGTGATGATAGATAAAGACAAGCTAAAATGTTTATTTTCATAAATTTTGCATGTCCTCGTTATAGTTAGGTCTAATTTTGTATGTTATTTTTTTCCCGCATTAGACACTTTTTGAAAGGGTAATATAATTCATATCAGATATTAGTGTGTAAACTAACTATATCTAAGTTAAGAAAATTAAGAGTTTGTTTTTATTTTTGTTAATTGAAGGTAACCAAGTTTCCTTGCGGTGGATTCACCATTTGCACGGCAATGTTACACGCGGTGTGCGATGGGTTCGTTCATTCTCTCACCGAGTTGGCCGGAGGGAAGACCGAGCCATCAGTACTACCCGTATGGCAGAGAGAGCGGCTAGTTAGGAAAACAGACAATGAACATGCTAGAGTTCCCTGCGGTGTCGGTTCTAGAGGGAATCTTTTGTCCACTTCACCGTATATGCCCAGTAGTGATTTGGTATGTATATAAATCTTTTTATTTTTTCGATAAAGGAAAATAATAATTTGATATTATGAAAAACAGGATTAATTTTGCCTTTGTTTTCCGGGTTTCATAGGGTGTACTATTATAAGATAAAAAAAAACGTAATTTTCACACAAGTTTCCATTTTTTTTATCTCTATAAACATTTTACTATGATTCTCATTTGGGTATATACAAACATTTTACTATGATTCTCATTTGTGTATATACATTCCGCAGGTTACAGAGATAATAAGCATCAAGGCTGAGAATATAAAAATGCTCATAGATACTCTGGGTAGGCAATGCGAATTCCCGAACGAGAGTTACACTACTTATGAAATTCTTAATGCGTGCCTATGGAGAAATCAAGATCTCGACCCCTAAACCTAGACCTTGAAAAGATCACTGTCCTTGGCAGAATTGTGGGATTCCGACCTGTCCTTGACCCGCCACTCCCCGAGGGTTACTACGGCAACTCAGTCATAGACGTGTACATCGAGTTAACACTACAAGTATACAGCGTCAAACCGACGGACAAATTAAACCGTCGATCCTCCGTCGGAAAACTTTTGTCTCGACGGATTTCCGACCGTTTCAAGCTGTCAGTTCCATGTCGTCGGAAAAATAAAGGTCGTCGGAAATCCTTCGTAAAACACCGTCGGAATCCGTCGGAAATCATTTCCGACGGATTACCGAGATTGTATCGACAATGGTCTTAGTCGGGAGTTCCGTCGATAATCCGTCGCTAAGTATCCGTCGGAAACCGTCGAAATAATTTCCCGACGGATTACCGAGAAATTTTCCACAACAGTCGAGATCGGGACATCCGTCGGAAATGCGTCGGTTATTGTGTCATCGGAATTTGGTCGTAAATGCATCGAAAATATTCCCGACGGAATTGTGACGGAATTATTTTCATAATTCCGACGGATTTTAGACGAGTTTTCTGATAGATTAGCGACATGATTAAAATTGGTGGAACCGGTTTTGCTGCTTAATTAATTTGTTATTATAATACCGATTAATAATGAAAACATTAAACAATTTCAAGAAGCTGAAATATAAATTACGAAATTAATATTTTACATACAAAAGATTAGTTTTGTAGACAAAACACATTGCCTTGTTCTTACAAAAGATTAGTTTTTGGTGGAAAAGAGTTTGGATAAAAGAAGAGGTAAGTGGAAAACCTACTACTGGGTTAGAGTTTAGAGTTTACCGCTGGGTTGGTGGAAAAGAAGAGGGAAAGTTTGAAACAACCAAACTTTTTTTTTTCTTTATTAATAATTATCAATGCGGAAATTCTCGAAAGAAATCAATAATTAAATAAATCAAATATCAGTTCAACAAAAAGCCATAAACCAATAACAAATAAAGAATAAACTCTAGCAACCTAAACACCAGGTTTGCTACATTATTAAAATAAAACTAACACCCTAAAAACGAATTCCTTGCTAGCCACATCAAGATGAACAAAATCAAGTTCCTAGTCTCATTATCATCTTCTCTCGGTCTCTTTCCGCGGAAGAACATTCATGTTACCTGCATCACATTGGAATAGAGATGCGTAAGTATTATCATAAATACTTAGTGAGTGGATCATCCTGCCTACAGGCCAAGTACGTCAAACACTAGACAATACATCAAACAACAACAACAATACATAATAAGCAACAACAGAAACCACCACATCGGGAACACCCCACGTTTCCCGACTGCACAGCCTAGTGTCGATCGACACTTCAAAGAGTGTCGGTCGACGCTAGTCTCCTGAGTGTCGATCGGCACCCATCGAGTGTCGATCGACACCAGCTCGATGCCCCGACACCAGAAGCTACGAAACAGCACCTAAGGTTCCACAAACACACAATCAAAGGGTTTTCAACGCCCCAATACATTCAAACACGATTTTCAGTATGAACAACTCAAGAACACAATAACAAAACTCAAACTCAAGGAATCTCTAGTGACAACGGACCTACAGTCTCGCACTCACCTTGAAAAGGATTGAAAGGAAAGGAGATGAAAGCAAGGAAGAACAGCCACAGATCTCTCCAAAAACTCCAAAAACGCTCCACAAATCGCCTCTTCCTCTCTGAAAAGTCTCTGTCTCGAAAAGTGTGCAAAAGTGACGTGGCTACAGTGTTTTATCGCGAACCTAGGGCTTCCCTCGCCCAACCCGGACAAAACCAGCCGACTTAAATCGAACCGGTCGATTTCTCAATAACCGGTGTCGATCGACACCTTTCCTTGGTGTCGGTCGACACCCATCGACCAAACCAACCCAAACCACAAATCAAACGTGCAATCGACTTAAACCGGAATCGAACCCGATAACCGGTGTCGATCGACACTCCCCTTGGGTGTCGATCGTCACTAAGCATTTAGAAGCTTTTTACACATTTTCTTCGAGATGATTGAACCTTAAACCAACTGTACAACAATCAAACAAGAACATGTACAATCAATCCTCAATTCACACCTCAAAGAGCGTATGTAATCTACTCCTGAATCCCTAATGTCGTCCGATACCTCTTCTAAAACAACTTTCTGGTTCACGGATGTTACAAAGTTCTCCTTCAATATGTTTTGAAGGGTTTCAACCTGTGACTGCAATGAGTTCAGCCTTGTCGTTTTCCAAATGTTGTTCCTTGAGCATCTTCACTTCTTCAACAAGGCTAGAATTGTGTGGATAGCTAGAAGAAGTTGGGTTACGATCAACTAGTTTTCCCAAACAGTAAGTGCGGTTTTTGCTGACAGGAGCATTCTGCAAAAAGATTACAAAAACTTGCAGTCAAGACACATTACTTTCAATCACAACTATGACATGACAATAAGTTAACAGTAACACTAGTTTCAGTCAAAAGACACATAGTATGTTAACAATTAGAACTAACACAAGAATTAGAGATTGAAAACTTGAAAACAAAAACATGAGGAAGACATAACGCAAAAGGAAACATCAAGAGATCAGAACCAACTATTAGTCTAAGCTCTAAGCTAAATGAGTTATAGATGTGAAAGTAAAAAGCTGAAACACTCACAAACACATCGCCTAACAACCTAGTCCACAAATCCAGAAACTAACACCTAACAACCTAATCAATGCCTCCAATGAATTCCTAAAGTGGTATCGGCAAATTCATCACAAAAAACAAGAAATGAGTTTGCAAAAATATAAAATTACCTCAATAACCACTTGGTTGATATCCTCTCGAGTCAGCGGGCCCAAGCCTTCTTGTGTGCGTTGTGTCATCCTCTCATCCACAATATTCTTCACGGTGTCCACAAACTCCCGCGCCTTAGGATCTTGAATTTGCTTGGTTTTTTTGTTGGTGTGGACATCCTCAATCAATTGGATGTAATCAGGGGGAACTCCTCCAGCCTCGATCGTCTTGGAAACAAGAGAATCAAACTTATTAAAATCTAAAAAGACAACCGGATCAAATTACTTAAAAGCTAAAAGAAAACAGGAAGTAATTCATAGAGAGAAGAAATAAAACATACCATCTCTTCTTCTCGGGCTTCGATTGTCTTGGCACCAGCATTATGAGTAGACATTCCCTTACCACCTCTTTCACTTCTACGGTTTTTGAGTTAGTAACTGAAGTAGCTATGGTTTCAGGCTTACCCCAGTAAGGTTTGAGAGTTTCGAAGACATCCAAGTTGATATTCTTTGGCTTTTTCCCCTGCAAATACTTCTGCTTCCACGCATAGAGGTGGTCCGAGTACAACTTTGTGGCTTGTGCATCGAACTCTGAACGAACGAGAGGACTCAACTCAGGTTCCCAATTGTAGAATTGCTGCCAATGAAACACAGTAACTAAAAATGTTTTTTTAAAAAATATACACAATTAAGTTTCTATAAATGAAAGTGATCATACCGTAAAGGATCGAAACCATGAGTCTTTGACACTTAGGGGAATGTGTGAATACGTCTCGTAGGCGTCCCTAAGTTGTGTTTGGATCATCTTCATAATGGCCTTAGAAGTCCTATTCCTTTTAGCACGAAACCTACATTGGAATAAAAAGTCATGTAACATTTGCAAATGTGAAAAGCATGGTGAAAGAACAGGGCTTAATTGAGACTTAACATGTACTCATATGCACCTTGGTGCCCATCTCAGTCTGAAATGCCCTCCAAAACTCTGAGGCAAACCTCGGATCTCTATCCGACACAATACTGGCTGGAACTCCGTGCAGCCTCACAATCTCTCGCACAAACTTCCTAGCCAAGACAGCCGCTCCATCTGTCTTCTTGATGGCCAAGAAATGTGCTGACTTGGTCAAGCGATCCACAATGACCCAAATAGCATCAAATGTTCGTGAGATAGGCAATCCCACAACAAAATCCATGGTGATCATATCCCACTTCCACTCTGGAATGGGCAAACTCTGCAAAAGACCACTAGGCACCTGATGCTCTGCCTTGACCAAAGAACAAGTGTTGCACCTCGCAACCCAATCTGCCACATCTCTCTTCATCCCGACCCAATGATAATACCGTTTGAGGTCACGGTACATCTTGGTCGCACCCGGATGAATCGAAAACTTGCTCGAATGAGCATCTCTCAAAACCTCCTGTCTCAACTCCACATCCTTGGGCACACAAACTCGCCCACGAACTAAGATAGTCCCATTCGATGAGATCTGATACTCAGAACCAGCCGCCTGCGAAGCATCAACCAAATTCTGATCACTCTGCTGAGCCACTCTGATCCTACTGAGTAAATCTGCCTGATCAGCTGCCTCCAAACCCAAAGGCTCCTCTGAAATAGCACAAAGCCGCAATGTACTAATCTCGCTGACCAAAGTCTCAACATCCTGCTCTCTAGCTGAATCAACCCTCCGTCGACTCAAAGCATCTGCCACCAAGTTGGCCTTGCCCGGATGATAGACAATATCCAGGTCATAGTCTGCCAGAAACTCCACTCAACGCGTCTGCCTCGCATTCAGCAAAGGCTGAGTAAAGATATGCTGTAGACTCTTGTGATCTGTGAAGATCTGCACTCTACCACCATACAGATAAGACCTCCAAATCTTGAGTGCAAAAACCAATGCTCCCAACTCAAGATCATGTGTAGGACGGTTGCGCTCGCTGCCCTGCAACTGCCTCGAAGCGTAGGCAATCACTCTGCCCTGCTGCATCAAAACACAACCAAGACCAACTCCTGAAGCATCTGTGTACACTACATAAGGCTTCCCTGGATCAGGTAATGCCAACACTGGTGTACTAGTCAACATCTCCTTGAGCTTCTCAAAGCTCTCCTCGCACTCTTGCGACCACACAAACGGCACATCCTTGCCAGTCAACCTCGTCATCGGCTGAGACATACTCGTAAACCCCTTGACAAACCTCATGTAGTAGCCTGCTAAACCCATAAAACTCCTGATCTCGGTAGCACTACTCGGTCTAGGCCAATCTTTGATGGCCTCGATCTTAGCCGGATCCACAGAAACTCCCTCTGCAGAAACAATATGGCCAAGAAAACCCATCTCCCTCTGCCAAAAGCTGCACTTGCTCAACTTAGCGAACATCTTATGCTCCCGAAGCTTCTCCAAAACAAGCCTCAAATGCGTCGCATGCTCCTCTGGACTCCTCGAATACACCAAAATATCATCTATGAAAAATAATGACGAACACATCCAGAAACTCCCTGAACACGTCGTTCATCAATCTCATGAAAGCTGCCGGCGCATTAGTCAAACCGAAAGGCATGACCACAAACTCGAAATGCCCATACTTCGTCCAAAAAGCCGTCTTCCGAACATCTGTCTCATCTATCGGAATCTGGTGATATCCCGATGCCAAGTCAATCTTGGAGAACCAAGTAGCACCTCTCAACTGATCCAACAACTCATCAATCCTCGGAAGTGAGTACCTGTTCTTCACTGTGACTCGGTTAAGTCCCCGGTAATCAATGCACAACCGAAAACTGCCATCCTTCTTCTTCACAAACAACACTGGCGCTCCCCAGGCGATACACTCGGTCTGATGAACCCTTTACTCAAAAGGTCCTCTAGCTGCTTCTTCAGCTCTGCCAACTCTGCTGCCGCCAGCCTGTAACGTGTCTTCGATATCGGAGCTGTCCCGGGCTCCAACTCAATCGTGAAAGGATCTGACCGAGATGGTGGCAATCCCTTCAGTGACTGAAACACTACCTCAAAATCCCGAACAACCTGAATATCCTGCAAAGCCACCTCACCACTGGAATCTGTCATAGTAATCGTCGCCAAATAGGCCTCGCAGCCCCGCTCTAACAACTGCTCTGCCTGAATAGCTGAGATCACTATACTCCCTGAAGTCGGTCTCACTCCCTGATAAACCAACTTCCCTGCATCCTGCTCAAACACCACTCTACCTCTGTAACAATCCAGATGAACCCGGTATAAGGATAACCAGTCCATCTCCAAAATCACGTCATACAGCTCCACCGGAGTGATGACCAAATCTGCTGGCATAGACTGCCCCGCAATCTGCACATCCACTGCTCTAGCTCTGCTCGAAGTAGCCAGAAAACCACCACCGGCCACCTTGACAAAGCCCGAACACTCGCCATTGCTACTCCGAATACCGCTACTCTCGGCCCTCTCCGGAGTAATGAAGCAGTTAGATGCTCCCGAGTCAAACAGAACGTGAGACTCAAATCCGCCAACTAACAAGGTCCCAGTTAGCCCTGTGCATTTCGGGACGGGAATCCCGTTCCCACCCTTACCCGTTTAAAATTTCCCAAACTTTTCGAGAATGGAAATTTGTAAAACATTTCTTTTATTCAAACGGGTAAGGGAAGGGTTCGGGAAGGGTACGGGATTTCCCGATTTTCCCGTTTAAAAAATAAAAAATTGAAAATTAGATATATTTTTCTTAAATATCCCGATTTTTCCCATATTTTCTCATAATTTTCTCAAATTTTCTCATAATACCTCAACTGCAGTTTGTCACGAGCCTCCTGCGGGAAAAACTTGTGGTTGAACTCCTCGACGAAGTCAACCCAAGTCCATACCGCTCTCCGGGTCCTAACAGACCTCCACCACAAATGTGCATCACCTCCAAGGTAGTGCACCGCTAACTCAATCTGAAACTGCTCTGGACAACGGACTGAATCGAAGTTCCTCTCTAACCTCTGACGCCACTTGTCAGCCTGCTCTGGAGTGACACCACCCTCAAACATCGGCGTGCCAATCCTCTGCATCTCCCTCATCATATCGCGATAAGGTGAATGCCCAACCGCAGCACCCTGCTGCCTCGCAGCCTCCTGCTGCTCAACAAAACCGGCACCAACCTGTGCCCCGGCCGCTGGAGGTGCAACCGGGGCCTGCTGTGGAACTGCTGATATATCCATATTCAACTTAATAATAATGATTTTGTATCCAAGAGGTAGTTTTCTTGTATATTATGGTTTTGGGAAGTAAACAGGTCAAAATGGCAAAAAGAAGGCAAAATGGAGCAAAAGAGCTTCAAACAATGATCCATGCAAGTTCCCAAGTCAAGAGCTTCAACAAAACTCAAGTTAGTCGATTTCCGCATTCGGACAGAATCAAAGCATCCGAAAGATGACCGCGGCAAAGGGTCTTTCCGACGTCCAAATCATAAGATCTTTATATGGAAAGATAGATAAATGAGTTATGCGTCGCAGCGAAGTAGAATTGGGCCATTTGAAGCAGAAATGCGGCCTAGGAGATTTTTCTCCCAAGACATGTCCGTCTGGCGAGTAAGTGAAGCCCATGGAGCTTGGATAAGCGAAATGGACCGAGATCACTGCAGGCCAAGCCTGGACTTCATCAAGACTCAAGCCCACACTATTTCACGCGATCAGAAGGTGGCAGCCGCGCCTCGCTCAAGACTTGGTGAGAAAGTTCAAGCGAGGAGAAGAAATGGAAAGTTTCCTCTTCTCTTTTGCGCCTTAACTCAGCCGACCTAGCCTCCCCTCACCTATATATACTTGCTTTTAGCCTCTTGTATCACAAACACAATATTAAAAACACAACTCTCTTCATATTTTCAGTCAATAAACCGGAGCCACTTAGGTGGTCTCCTTGTTCTTTCTTTTTCCTTTTGCATCTTGTATACTCGCATGTTTTAGCTTAAGTCTAGGGTTTTAGAGGTTTCTCTCTATGGAGGGGTCACGGTTTGATCTCTATCACTCCGCCTCCTACCATTAGAACCATGAGACTCTCTCTACTCCTTTAGACTCATCGTTGAATTATGGATCCTTCCAAGAGGATGTGATATAATTGCCTTCAATAATCGGTTGTTGAATAAAGGGAAAACCCCATGGTTCTTCATCTTTATTTGTGCCTCATGCTTGTTGCTAGAGTAGCTAACTAGCGACATGATTTAAGGTTGATATACTCTCCAAAAGCTTGTTATATCTCCGGATCTAATATTTGATGAGCAATAAGTCTTAAGCTATGAAAGTAGACTTAAGGATTATTGTAAACAATCATTACTTAAACCTAAGGTATATCTCACTCTTAAATGACCATGCGACAGCTGAGTCCATTGGTTTAAGAGGTATAGGTGGTCGGAGCCACGAAAGTGGGATGATCACATCATAGTGTTTTGAGTTTAGGAATCGGATTTGACAATCTTTTCAATTGATTGGCATATGTTCTCACGGTTTGTCCTTGTTCATTTGATGTTGTTTGTATAGCTTGCATTGTTATTTACTTTTTCTTATAAAACAAAAACACAAAACCCCTTGCATATTATTGATTTAGCTTAACCAAATCTTTACAAATGTGTAGTGTGTAATTCGCATTCTCTTGTGGATCGACCCCTAAGTACTACAACAACATGTTGTGCACTTGCAACCATGTTTTGCTTAGGGTTTTTATAACTTGCATACATCCCACACCCATGCATGCTACCAAGTTGTTGGCGCCGTTTCCGGGGAATGCATTGCACTTACACGTTTATGAGATTAAAAGTTAAGACTAGATCTTTTGTTTCATGTTTACTAACTTTCCAACTTTTGTTTTCTTGTGTTTCTTAGGTACTTTAAGGATGAGCCACTACTCGAGCATGAGTAACCACTTTGAAGGAAGAAAACCGCTTCCCCATGAAGTCCAAAGGCGGCCACATGATCCAAATCCGGCCGAAGACTTCATCCCTATGCTGATCCCACCAAATTTTCGCCATCCGCTCTTTGCCGAGACTAACCGAGAAGAGCATCGTCACTATCATCAAAACCGATCACCGGTTTATCAAGGCCGACCTCACCAACCGCCTCATCATCATCACCGTCCACGCCCCAACCTTCCCACATACCAAGAGCATGCGCTTAATAGGCGGAGAGATGACAATCTCAAAGCCATGATAGAAGACTTCATGGAAATCCAAAGAAAGTCTAGCCAAAGTCTTGAGATAAGGTTAGAGTTTCTAAAGCATGACCTTGATAGGAAGTTCGGAAACCTCTCTGACCAAGTAGAGAGAGTAGAATCAAGGTGTATTGAAGTGGAAGGGGAGCTAAGGAAACAAGCCGCAACCGTCGGAGACAACACCAAGGCAATCCGAGACTTGAACCTCAATTCAAAGGAGATGGATAGCCACCTGGATGAGAAGATCACCGGCCTAGAAGACAACCTCAATGGCACAACCCTGAGCCTCAACTCAATCTCACTTGTGGCTCACCAAGCCAAGAAGAGAGCATCGGAGGTTAACCAAAGAGAGAAGGAGCTTTACTCAACTATGGTGATGTTGGTGCAAGGGCAAGAACAATTCAAGGTATCAATCAATGACTTGAAGCGTCTTGTGAAAGAGAGATATAAAGAGCTACTTGAGAAGACCACACTATGGCAAGATACAACCGGAGGAGTTTCCAAAGGAGTCAAAGACCTCACCAAACGCTTGGAGGATATGGAAGAAAGAGACCGAGCTTCAAAGGACACAAAAGCGGCCGACTCAAAGCCTAACAATGCTTTGGTTGCTTTTGGTGTTAGAGAGACCAATCCAAGAGTGGTTTGGGATGAGGATGAGAGGGGACAAGGCAAGCGTACAGCAAGGATAAGAGGAAGAAAGTTGCCGGAAGGAACACCACTTTCTCCAAGATCTTCACAGCCACCCGTCCCTAAGGAGAAAAGGAAGGCGAGCTCATCAATGGACTACACCATTGATGACTTCAACTTCATGGCAAGGAGGTTCCCTAGCAATATGCCCTTTGATATCGCTTGCAACAAGAGCCCTTACCTTCAAGACTTTGTATGGACTCATGATTAGAGTCTAGCTGAGGTGGAGAAAATGTATAATGAAGCACGAGAGGAAATGCCTGCGCCAAGGACACTACACAAGCTTCATGACCCAGGTTACTTTCTTATACATTGATCCATCCATGGCAAATTCTTTGATGATGCACTATGCGATTCCGGTTCAAGTGTGAACCTCATGCTGGCTGTGATAGCAAGAAGTTTGGGATTGATTGAGTCCATGGAACGGACCAACATGGGCATAAAGCTTGCCAACAACTCTTCATTCAAACCACTTGGCAAGGTAAAAGATGTTCAACTTTCCTTTGAAGATTGCATCATTCCAGCCGACTTCTATGTTGTTACTGTGGAGGATCCGGAAGACCAAGCCACTTGGGAGATCTGTAACATCCCCGATCCGCGCTAGGATCGGCGGAATGGACCATGGTCGGGAAAGGGCAAGTAGAAGGCCGAAGAAAGTAAATAACTCATTCCATGGTCCGGAATTAGCTAAGTCCGGGAAAGAAGAAGACTTAGCGTGATAAGGAGAGGAAGGGAGCTGAAAGCCAGCTAAGGGCAGCTGGATGGACGAGCTGGACCAGCTGGGGTAGCTCGACCAGCTGGTGGGTAGCTCCGGCCAGCCAGGCCGACTGTTCGGTAGCTGAGCTACCTACACTCGTATGGAGGGTGACGGTTATGGCCGAATGGGTGTGATGAGCTGGGCGGTTAGGCAACGAACGGATGCAACCGTTGGTTGGGCGAGTCTATAAATACACACCCTAGGGGTCGAAAATCCGCATTCACGCATAGACAGAAAAAGGGACAGCCCGTTTGAGAGAGATCAAGCGAGTAAGAGAGAATCCGAGAAGAAGTGATCGGCGGTCGAGCGGTTATCACCGGCGGCCGGACAGAGATGGGAGACATGGAGAAAACTCCGACTAAGAAGGGTGATAAGGCGAGCGGGAAGAAGGTCTCCAAGACCCCGGAACCGCCCACCAAGGTACGAAGTTGGTCCGGCGTGATCGGTGATCATGGGTCGGTCGGTGGGATCCGATCGGTTCAGGGATCCGATCATGGCACGGCCATACTCTTCTTACGTTCAATATATGTATTCCTACACTCGTGTGTTTCTGTTTCTGTGGTTGGGTCTAGGAGGGTGATCGATCGGAATGATCCCTCGCTCGTTCTAGATCAAACCATGGGCCGAACGGTTGGTCACCGAACGGTGAACCAACCGGACGAACGTTTCCATCGACCGGGGGAACGGTTGGATGATGGATTCGGATAAGCGGTTGGTCACGGACGGATGATCAATCGCATAGCGAACGGGTGCAATCGGCTGGGTGAACGGGTGCGATCATCCGAACGGTTAAAAGGATCGTCGGTGAGACTGGCCGTAGGTTCGGTGCGGTCGACCGAACGATCGGTGTATGGTCGTCGGTGAGACTGGCCGTGGGTTCGGTGTAGTCGGCCGAGCGATCGGTGTATGGAACCGATGGAATGATCGACCGTCCCCAAACGGTGCGATTGTCCGAGCGGTTAAGGCATGGTGGTCGAGGCCGGATGGGCGACTCGACCATTCCGATACGATTAGTATGACTTGGCCGATCAATGGAATTGATACGATCGGCCAGGTTCGGATGGTAGTTAGGCGTGATCGGCCCGTAATTGATATGGCCAATCATGTGTGATAGAACGGATGTTGTTAGGTTGTGGTTAGGATATACTTAGCCGTATTGTACAAGGTTCGGCGTGTGACTTGGAAATCGGTCAGATTTGCTAAGGCACGACCGGGAACCTCATGTTGAGTCCACGGTTAAGCATGTCACGGCCAAATGATAGTCGGTATAGATAACAAGGGGATTATCGGTTCATGAGCATGTAGATCGATAGATTACATATTCGGCTCAATTGATAGGGTTTAGAGAACTCATATCTCGTTGATGGTTTTCAGGTTCTGATGATGAGGATCGTGATACGGTCTAGGCGCGCGAGGCCGGTTGTGGGGCGAACGTGTGGTGTACTAGATTGTATTGATAGGATCGAACACTTGTAATAGCTTATAGCAAACTCACTTGTTGTATCGAATCCTTTATCTTATTAATGAAAAATACTGTTTGACTCTAACTTGATTTACATATAGACTCTTTACTTAGTGAATCACAGAATGATCATTTATGAATATATATTGTTAAGGAATGGGCCCTTAAAATGAACAAGGTTGATCAGAACAAGTAGTGTTTCGATTGGAAGCAAACCTCACGGTTTAGAGGCCGGGATGGGTTGTTTCAAGTTGGTATCAGAGCATGCTTGCTCCTAGGACGGTTTTGTTGGTTTAGGGTACACCACACACGTCGGCAACAACGGCTCGCGTTAGGTTTTTGTTGTATGAAAGGATAGTCACTGTTAAGAGACTAACATGTTGATATTTTCAGGAACCAAAGGATAAGTCCTCCAAGAGTAGGAAGGACAATGAGGCGGTCAACCCCGACAAGGAAAAGGCCGCGGCTGTGGCAGACCCACGTACTGATGGTCCAACCGGTCCTGTGGTTGGACAAGGGAGCACGGCTCCAGGGGATCCCGCCGCGTGGACCCCGCCGGCAGCGACTGGTCCGTTAACCCAAAAGGTACCCGGACATCTTCTGGATGACATCTTGGGAGATGAAGATGACGATGATAGCTACGACAGCGACTCATCGGTCCGGATTGAGGAGGGAAACGTGACAGCGGCTGGGCGTGGGAATCAAGATCGGACCCCTTCGGTAGCAAAAATGTGGACTATGATGCAGAAAGTCATGAGCCAAATGGAGGGGCTAACTCAGGTGGCGGCACCGGTGGAGAATCCAACGGTGGGACAGTCGGCTGGGGCCCTTCACTCAACGCCAACTGATGGCGAACAAGCGGGTAGTGCACCCGAGGTGATGGAGATTGGACCACCGGCGCGGAGGACTGGGCGTAGGGTGGATTACCTGAGCCTATTGGACCATGTCTCACGCTTGGGAACCAAGCACTTCAAGGGAAGTGCGGATCCGATCGAGGCAGACGAGTGGAGGTGTAGGCTCGCAAGGAACTTCCGATCCACTCGGTGCCCAGAGGATTATAAGAAGGACATAGCGGTCCACTTCCTGGAAGGAGACGCGCACAACTGGTGGCTTGCGGTGGAAAAATGCACAAGGGGTCGCATAGGCACCTTCCCCGCGTTTGAGGCCAAGTTCAAGAGGTAGTACTTCCCGGCCGAAGCATGGGACAGACTGGAAGCAAAGTTCCTGGACTTGGTCCAAGGAAAGCGATCGGTCAGGGAGTACGAGGAGGAATTCAACCGACTGAGGCGCTATGTGGACAAGGAGGAGGATGAGGAGTCGCAGGTTAGGCGATTCATGCGCGGCTTAAGGGTGGAGCTGCGAGTTCATTGCTCAGTCCGCACATTCGCCACGGTCTCGGAGTTGGTGGAAAGCGCGGCCAACGTGGAGGCCAGTCTCGCAGAGGAGACTAAGGCCAGGACGCAACCGCGATCGGGAACGACTAGTAAGCCGGCCGATAATAAGCGTAAATGGGACAAGGTGGATTCCAAGGGCAAATGGCCGTACCGGGAGTGTACGACTTGTGGAAAGAAGCACAGCGGGGAATGCTGGGGTGCAACGGCCGCGTGTGCAAACTGTGGAAGCAAGGACCACACTATCCAAAATTGCCCACAACAGGACAATCAAGGGCAAGGGCAAGTGACGAATGAACCAAGAGCTTGTTTCCGATGTGGGAAGGCAGGACACTTCAAGAAGGATTGTCCGGTGCCACAGTCGGGGAGCCAGGAAGGTCAGGGTGGATACCGCGTGGGTAATGGCCAGTCGACTCAAGCCAAGAGGCAAACGATGGCACCGCGGGTCTATGAGCTGTCAAAGGAAACCGGGGAGGCCGGAGGAGACTACAGCGCGATCACCGGTAAGACCCCACTGACCCGTCCTAAATTAATAAAAAGGCATGGCATTGCATCATGCATGGGAATGGTTAGAAAACTTAGCATTCGGGGGTGAATGTATAGGGACCATTGATATAGGTGGTGTGGCGACACACACCTTATTTGACTCCGGGGCTACACATAGTTTTGTGAGTCCAGAGATGATAGGAAAAGGTGGGTTCCGAAGAGAACCCGGGAAAGAGATAGGAATAGTGAATGCAGCCGGTGGGCAAGTTATGCATTCACTAGGAATGGTCCGTAACATCGCGGTTACCATTGGAGGCATAGTAATGCCAACGGACCTAGTCATCGTCCAACTCAAGAATCATCAGGTGATATTGGGTATGGACTGGCTGGGAAAGTATAAGGCATCGTTGGGTGCGGTTCGAACGGGCCGGACAGAAGCTAGAATTCCAAGGAATTCGACCCATGTCGGGAAGCCTAGTGGTATCGGCAATCCAGGTGGGACGGATGCTGGAACGGAGATGTGAAGCTTACTTAGCAACCATCTCAACCACGGAAGTAGGCAAGGACGTGGAGTTAAGCGGTATTCCAGTGGCCAGAGAGTTCAAGGACGTATTTGCGGCCTTACAAGGGTTACCACCCGATAGGTCGGATCCGTTCACAATAGAACTAGAGCCGAGAACCACCCCGCTCTCAAAGGCGCCTTATCGGATGGCTCCGGCCGAGATGGCCGAGCTCAAGAAGCAGTTGGAAGAACTGTTGGATAAGGGGTTTATCAGGCCGAGTAGTTCCCCATGGGGTGCACCGGTACTGTTCGTTAAAAAGAAAGATGGTAGCTTCAGGCTATGCATCGACTACCGAGGGTTGAACAGGGTTACGGTAAAGAATAAGTATCCCCTGCCTCGGATAGATGAGTTGTTGGATCAACTCAAAGGAGCGACACTGGTTTTCCAAGATCGATTTAGCCTCGGGATACCACCAAATCCCGATCGAACCATCGGACGTGCGCAAGACAGCATTCCGGACACGGTATGGCCACTACGAGTTCACGAATGCTCCCACGGCTTTTGTGAAGATGATGAATGGGATCTTTCGTGATTGCCTAGACGAGTTCGTGATCATCTTCATAGATGACATACTCGTTTACTAGAAAGACAGAGAGTCCCGTTGATGAGGACATCAAGTCGTCATCAGCCCAAGAGCACCGAACCAGGAGTCTTGAGGAGGCGAGCATGAAGCTGAGGAGAGCTAAGGAGACAAGTGAGCTCAATTCAGCTCAAATGGAGGCCAAGATCAAACGTCCCAGCTCAACAAACACTTGGAGATCATACTCAACTCATACAGAGTTTACCCCGAAGAAGAATCAGCCAGAAAGGATTCCAGAAGAAGAAGATGTTGAAGATACAAGCTGGAAGGTCTTCAATGGACGCTATGGAGACCTGCGTTCACTCATCGAATCATTCCGGTCCAACCAGGAAGATATAAGCTACAAATCCAATTGTTCTAGATTCTCAACTCAACAGAGGAACACGGCGAATTGGATTTGGTTCAATCAGAGGTCATACCAAGGAGTTATTGATTTTACAAACCGGGTAAACCGGAGCTTTCCCGACTTGGACATAGGCGCACTTATTGGAGGATTCCGATCGAACCAGAAGGAGATAAGCTATAAATCGACTTGTTATGGAATCTTGACTCAACCGGGGAGCTCATCAAATTGGAATCATATCAATACCGGTTTTGGCGTGGGAGTTATTCAACTTCTAAACCGGATGATACTCAACTTGCCTTATTTGGAAGCTCACGGGTTTAGGAGCCTTCAAACGCATATTTGGCGACCAGGAGAGTATCTACTACAATCAGAGGCTTCCAGTATCACATCAAGACATCTAGAAGAGTCCTCTACCAGCTTCCCGTGCACCAGCATTCACAGGATCAGGCGGATCCCCTCTTGCTCTTACTTTCCATATATGACGCCAAGAGCATTCACACTTGGAGCAATTAATCTGCAACGGCTCTTTCCTCTTTGCTGCTGCGTTTTGGAGACTTGTTCAATGCACCTAGACGTTCCAAGACATCACAGCTTTGCGCCCAAGCTATCAAGACTCAAGCCTCACCACAAGTTTCCTTATTTGGCCAAGATTCACTCATTAAGTGTCCAACGGCTAGTTTGCTTGGTCAAGACACGATTTCCTTCTTCTTCCTAGTTTAGGACCGTTGTACTAGAGCCTATATAAGCTCTTTAGTTGTTTCATTGTAAAGCACCCTTGATCATTGAAATTAATAAAGTATTATTCAGTTTACAAAAGTCTTTCTTTTGTGTTGTTCATTAGAGTCTTAGGTGGATTCCTTTGCTCTTGTGTTCTTATCTTTAGATCCTAAGTGTGTGAGATACTTTTGATCTATTGATCTGCAAGCTAAGATTGTTTGAGAGATTCAAACACTCTTGTTTGTTCATTGATTGAGTGAGTCAATCGCCCCTCCATTGATTGAGCGAGTCAATCGTCCATCATCACCTTCCATCTCGACATCAACCCACCTTCCGCAAGCCATAAGCTTGGAATCTCTTGATCATCAAGTGATCTTAAGTTGGTGTGATTCCAATCTTATATCATCTGGTATCAGAGCTTCAAAAGCTCCTATCCATCAGGTTGTGTCAATCCAACCATTATCTTTCATTTTATGTTTTGTTATTTGATTTCCTTTAAATTGAAAAACACATAAAAATTTGTTTCTTGCAATTTGATTTCATTTGCTTCATTACTCTAAAACGAAAATAAAGATAAAAAGTAGATTGAATTTCTTGTAGTTTATAATATTTTGTGTTATTTTCATAACACCAGAAAATAAAATAAGAAATTTTCCTTTTTGCATTTGAATTTTCGGAATTCTAGTTAAAAAAAAAAAAAAAAATTGTTCTTTCCTTTTCTTATCTTTTGTGAAACGAGATCCTAAATCAACTTTGTCTCTTTACTTGCGAGGTACAAACCCTAAGCAGCCACCATGGATTCAAGTGAAGAAGATGATGAGTCCATCAACAATGAAGGCGAGTTCGATGAGTCCAGCCAAGGATGGTCTGACCAAGAAGCTGACTATGAGTCACCACCATGGCCAGGAGATTATTACTCTAACTCTGATTTTGAAGATGAAGCTGCTGATGGAGACCCTGAACCAGAGCCACCAGACTTTGACCACAACAGCATGAGCAATGAGAGTTGGTCTAGAGAAGAAGAAGGCGACCAAGAAGATGACTTTAGAGAAGATCATGAAGGATGGCCTGAAGAGACTGATTCTCAATTCAGTCTAGGAGAGGGAGGCCACGAAATTGAACCAGAACATGAAGAATTCAATCATGGAGAAGAACCATGGAGCCAAGAGGCGAAATCAGAAGCAAGTTATGATGGTGAATCAAGCCTTGAAGAACAACCAGAGCTTGAAAACATCTTTGGGGAACAAACCAACCATCAAGGCTATGAAGAAGGTGATGAAACTGATTCTCAAATCAGTTTAAGAGAAGCTGATGCTGAAACAGAAGAAGACTTCATAGAAGAAGCATGGGAGAGCGATCACAGCTCGGAGGTTGATCAAGAAGGAGCATGGCCTGAGGAAGAAGAACTTGACTCTTGTCAAGAGGAGCCATACTACATTTATTTTTCAGGTCACAATCAAGGACCAGAGGCTTATCTAAGATGGGAGAGAGACATGGAGGAATGGTTTCAAGAAAATCAAATTCCTCATGAAGAAAGGACAGCCATTGCCGAGCAAACTCTAGTTGATGAAGCCTACTTACAATGGGAGATAGATGCTTACCTCAGACTCGACTATGATCTACCAGACTACAGCTGGGAGGAGATGAAGCTATTCTTACGTAAAGAGTTTGTGGAGGAACCAGAAGCTGATCAACCATATTATCCTAGGCCGTCAGTTCCCAACCAGCCAAGAAGATGGATTACGTTTACCTCACCAAAGAAGACTCTAACCAAAGCCCAACCAATGGTGTCTACCAAGGAGAAGAAACAAGTTCCCAAGGGAGCTCTAAAGCTAAAGAAAGTGGAAGCAAAGGTAGAGCAGAAACAGAGTAGCGAGAGACCTAAAGCTCAAGAGGAAGTTGATACCTTACAAAAGCCATCTGCAGCACCACATCAAGGTAAGTGTTCTAACTCTAAGAACGCTAAGGAGCAGACATGTTATAGATGTCATAAGAAAGGACACTTTGCTGTATATTGTCCCTCTAAGAAAGTATTGAACGAAACATCACTAGAAGAGAAAATGGAATTACCTAAAACAAGTGAAAGTTTTGCTCAATCTGATTTGCTATTTCCCAATTCTAGTATCATGTGCTTGTCTTTGTCAAAAGGTTTTGAATCAGGACTAGGAAAGGAGGAAAAAGGAAAGAGGCTTCAGGCCACGACCTCAGCCTCTAAAGTCACTGATATCAAGTCAGAGATAATACTACCCTCACTTTGTAGCTTAGTAAGTAACAACTATGATCTCATGCAATATTGGAATAACATCCTAGTTAGACATAGTTTTACATACTCTGTTTTCAATGATCCCACTTCTAGTATAAAGCACTTGATCTTTTTCTTAAGTGTCAAGAAGGAAACAGGTGCTAGAGGAGTATGCACCAGTTGGACAGCTCAAGATGATAAACAAGTAGTCATCGCCAACAATGCGTTACCTCAAGAAGAGCTCAATGGCGACAACCAGTGTGAAAAAGGAGTTTTCACCAAGACAGCAACCTTACTGCTCAAAGAAGCCCGGAAGAAACCTTGGAGAGGAGTAATTGCTAGTTCACTGATAAAAGAGGAACCACCAGACGCTCATACCTCAACCCACATACACCGCCAAAAATATTTTGGCCAAGGTAAGTTTCTATGCTCACATTTATGCAAAGATACTAACTTGCTCTATCTTGGTGCAGGAGAAATAGTTTCGAGGTCGAAACCTTTTCAAGAGGGTGAGTATGATGAGGACATCAAGTCGTCATCAGCCCAAGAGCACCGAACCAGGAGTCTTGAGGAGGCGAGCATGAAGCTGAGGAGAGCTAAGGAGACAAGTGAGCTCAATTCAGCTCAAATGGAGGCCAAGATCAAACGTCCCAGCTCAACAAACACTTGGAGATCATACTCAACTCATACAGAGTTTACCCCGAAGAAGAATCAGCCAGAAAGGATTCCAGAAGAAGAAGATGTTGAAGATACAAGCTGGAAGGTCTTCAATGGACGCTATGGAGACCTGCGTTCACTCATCGAATCATTCCGGTCCAACCAGGAAGATATAAGCTACAAATCCAATTTTTCTAGATTCTCAACTCAACAGAGGAACACGGCGAATTGGATTTGGTTCAATCAGAGGTCATACCAAGGAGTTATTGATTTTACAAACCGGGTAAACCGGAGCTTTCCCGACTTGGACATAGGCGCACTTATTGGAGGATTCCGATCGAACCAGAAGGAGATAAGCTATAAATCGACTTGTTATGGAATCTTGACTCCACCGGGGAGCTCATCAAATTGGAATCATATCAATACCGGTTTTGGCGTGGGAGTTATTCAACTTCTAAACCGGATGATACTCAACTTGCCTTATTTGGAAGCTCACGGGTTTAGGAGCCTTCAAACGCATATTTGGCGACCAGGAGAGTATCTACTACAATCAGAGGCTTCCAGTATCACATCAAGACATCTAGAAGAGTCCTCTACCAGCTTCCCGTGCACCAGCATTCACAGGATCAGGCGGATCCCCTCTTGCTCTTACTTTCCATATATGACGCCAAGAGCATTCACACTTGGAGCAATTAATCTGCAACGGCTCTTTCCTCTTTGCTGCTGCGTTTTGGAGACTTGTTCAATGCACCTAGACGTTCCAAGACATCACAGCTTTGCGCCCAAGCTATCAAGACTCAAGCCTCACCACAAGTTTCCTTATTTGGCCAAGATTCACTCATTAAGTGTCCAACGGCTAGTTTGCTTGGTCAAGACACGATTTCCTTCTTCTTCCTAGTTTAGGACCGTTGTACTAGAGCCTATATAAGCTCTTTAGTTGTTTCATTGTAAAGCACCCTTGATCATTGAAATTAATAAAGTATTATTCAGTTTACAAAAGTCTTTCTTTTGTGTTGTTCATTAGAGTCTTAGGTGGATTCCTTTGCTCTTGTGTTCTTATCTTTAGATCCTAAGTGTGTGAGATACTTTTGATCTATTGATCTGCAAGCTAAGATTGTTTGAGAGATTCAAACACTCTTGTTTGTTCATTGATTGAGTGAGTCAATCGCCCCTCCATTGATTGAGCGAGTCAATCGTCCATCATCACCTTCCATCTCGACATCAACCCACCTTCCGCAAGCCATAAGCTTGGAATCTCTTGATCATCAAGTGATCTTAAGTTGGTGTGATTCCAATCTTATATCACCCGTGAAAGCCATTTGAGGACAGTGCTGGGACGGTTGAGGGAACAGCAGCTCTTTGCCAAACTAAGCAAGTGTAGCTTCTGGCAAAGAAGTATCGGGTTCTTGGGGCACATAGTGTCGGATCAAGGCGTCTCAGTGGATCCGGAGAAGATCAGGTCGATCAAAGAATGGCCGAGGCTAAGGAACGCCACAGAAGTAAGGAGTTTCCTTGGATTGGCCGGGTATTACCGGAGATTTGTACAAGGCTTTGCGAGTATGGCCCAATCAATGACCAAGTTGACGGGCAAGAACGTCAAGTTTGTATGGACGGACGAGTGCGAGTTGAGCTTCTCGCGGTTGAAGGAGATGCTCACAAGCGCGCCGATCCTAGCCTTGCCGGAGATGGACAAACCGTACGTGGTGTATACGGATGCGTCTATCACAGGGCTCAGATGTGTTTTGATGCAAGAAGGGAAGGTAATAGCTTACGCATCAAGACAACTAAGGAAGCATGAAGGGAATTATCCAACCCATGATTTGGAAATGGGAGCCGTTATATTCGCCCTTACCACATGGCGGTCTTACTTGTATGGAGCCAAAGTACAAGTGTACACCGACCATAAAAGCCTGAAGTACATCTTCACCCAGCCGGAGTTGAACTTGCGGCAAAGGAGATGGGTGGAGAAGGTGGCGGATTACGATGTGGATATCGCATACCATCCAGGAAAGGCCAATCAAGTCGCGGACGCCTTGAGTAGAAGGAGAATGGATGTTGATGTGGTCAAGGATGCGGAAATGCTGATTAGTGTCATCGGATCCTTACACCTGAATGCGTTATCCATGAACGTGGAGCCTTTAGGCTTGGGATCGGCCGACCAAGCGGACTTGCTCACAAGGATCCGAGTTGCTCAAGAGCAAGATGAGACCTTGAAGGAGTTGGTCAAAAATGACAAGGCCGAGTATCAAACCTCAAACAATGGGACGGTAGTGGTGAACGGCCGAGTGAGCGTACCGAACGTCAAGGAATTGAGGGAAGAGATACTCAAGGAGGCACATCAGTCTAAGTTCTCGATCCACCCAGGGACCAACAAGATGTATCAAGACCTAAAGCGGTATTACAACTGGGTCGGCATGAAACGGGACGTGGCCGGATGGGTGGCCAAGTGTCCAACGTGCCAGTTGGTTAAGGCGGAGCACCAAGTGCCGAGCGGCTTGCTACAAAACTTGCCAATTCTGGAATGGAAATGGGACCATGTCACGATGGACTTCGTGACCGGGTTGCCTATGCCGACAGCAAAGAAGGATGCGGCCTGGATTGTGGTCGATCGGCTGACCAAGTCGGCACACTTTATCGTGATCAAGAAAACCGACGGTGTTGAAGCAATCGCGGATAAGTACATAAGCGAGATTGTCCGATTACATGGCGTGCTGGCCAGCATAGTCTCGGATAGAGACTCACGTTTCACATCTCACTTCTGGAAGGCTTTTCAGAAGGCCTTGGGAACAAGAGTGAACATGAGCACGGCATACCATCCGCAAACGGACAGACAATCGGAGCGAACGATCCAGACATTGGAAGATATGTTGCGGGCTTGCATCCTAGATTGGGGCGGATCATGGGAAAGGTATTTGCCTTTGGCCGAATTCGCTTACAATAATAGTTACCAAGCCAGCATAGGAATGTCGCCATACGAAGCATTGTATGGTCGACCGTGCCGGACTCCGCTCTGTTGGACCCAAGTGGGTGAGCGGAGTATGATCGGTCCAGAGTTGGTGGAAGAAACCACGGAAAAGATCAAGTTCTTGAGGATCAAGATTAAGGAAGCTCAAGATCGTCAAAAGAGCTACGCGGATAAGCGTAGAAAGGCGGTGGAGTTTGCGGTTGGCGATCGGGTTTACCTTAAGATGATCACGTTCAAGGGTAGAGCCAGAACGTCGAAAAGAGGAAAGCTTGATCCAAGGTATTTAGGACCGTTCGTAATACTTGAACGGGTTGGGATGGTGGCATACAAGTTGGAATTGCCATCGGAAATGGAAGCATTTCACAATGTGTTCCATGTGTCCCAACTGAGAAAGTGTTTGGCGGACAAGGATGTGGTAATCCGCGAAGTGCCTTTGGATTTAAGAGGGAACCTCACCATAGAAGCTGTTCCTATCCGGATTGAGGACAGAATGGAAAAGTTCACAAGAAGGAAGATGATCCGAATGGTCAAAGTTGTTTGGTTATGCAACGGCAAGGAAGAAATAACTTGGGAGACTGAAAATCGGATGAAGGCAGATTTTCCAGAAAAGTTTCAAGAGTTAGAAGTTGAAGCACTTGGGTCGGATTCGGGGACGAATCCCATTCAGGTGGGGGAGACTTGTAACATCCCCGATCCGCGCTAGGATCGGCGGAATGGACCATAGTCGGGAAAGGGCAAGTAGAAGGCCGAAGAAAGTAATTAACTCATTCCATGGTCCGGAATTGGCTAAGTCCGGGAAAGAAGAAGACTTAGCGTGATAAGGAGAGGAAGGGAGCTGAAAGCCAGCTAAGGGCAGCTGGATGGGCGAGCTGGACCAGCTGGGGTAGCTCGACCAGCTGGTGGGTAGCTCCGGCCAGCCAGGCCGAGTGTTCGGTAGCTGAGCTACCTACACTCGTATGGAGGGTGACAGTTATGGCCGAATGGGTGTGATGAGCTGGGCGGTTAGGCAACGAACGGATGCAACCGTTGGTTGGGCGAGTCTATAAATACACACCCTAGGGGTCGAAAATCCGCATTCACGCATAGACAGAAAAAGGGACAGCCCGTTTGATATAAGATTGGAATCACACCAACTTAAGGTCACTTGATGATCAAGAGATTCCAAGCTTATGGCTTGCGGAAGGTGGGTTGATGTCGAGATGGAAGGTGATGATGGACGATTGACTCACTCAATCAATGGAGGGGCGATTGACTCACTCAATCAATGAACAAACAAGAGTGTTTGAATCTCTCAAACAATCTTAGCTTGCAGATCAATAGACCAAAAGTATCTCACACACTTAGGATCTAAAGATAAGAACACAAGAGCTAAGGAATCCACCTAAGACTCTAATGAACAACACAAAAGAAAGACTTTTGTAAACTGAATAATACTTTATTAATTTCAATGATCAAGGGTGCTTTACAATGAAACAACTAAAGAGCTTATATAGGCTCTAGTACAACGGTCCTAAACTAGGAAGAAGAAGGAAATCGTGTCTTGACCAAGCAAACTAGCCGTTGGACACTTAATGAGTGAATCTTGGCCAAATAAGGAAACTTGTGGTGAGGCTTGAGTCTTGATAGCTTGGGCGCAAAGCTGTGATGTCTTGGAACGTCTAGGTGCATTGAACAAGTCTCCAAAACGCAGCAGCAAAGAGGAAAGAACCGTTGCAGATTAATTGCTCCAAGTGTGAATGCTCTTGGCGTCATATATGGAAAGTAAGAGCAAGAGGGGATCCGCCTGATCCTGTGAATGCTGGTGCACAGGAAGCTGGTAGAGGACTCTTCTAGATGTCTTGATGTGATACTGGAAGCCTCTGATTGTAGTAGATACTCTCCTGGTCGCCAAATATGCGTTTGAAGGCTCCTAAACCCGTGAGCTTCCAAATAAGGCAAGTGGAGTATCATCCGGTTTAGAAGTTGAATAACTCCCACGCCAAAACCGGTATTGATATGATTCCAATTTGATGAGCTCCCCGGTTGAGTCAAGATTCCATAACAAGTCGATTTATAGCTTATCTCCTTCTGGTTCGATCGGAATCCTCCAATAAGTGCGCCTATGTCCAAGTCGGGAAAGCTCCGGTTTACCCGGTTTGTAAAATCAATAACTCCTTGGTATGACCTCTGATTGAACCAAATCCAATTCGCCGTGTTCCTCTGTTGAGTTGAGAATCTAGAACAATTGGATTTGTAGCTTATATCTTCCTGGTTGGACCGGAATGATTCGATGAGTGAACGCAGGTCTCCATAGCGTCCATTGAAGACCTTCCAGCTTGTATCTTCAACATCTTCTTCTTCTGGAATCCTTTCTGGCTGATTCTTCTTCGGGGTAAACTCTGTATGAGTTGAGTATGATCTACAAGTGTTTGTTGAGCTGGGACGTTTGATCTTGGCCTCCATTTGAGCTGAATTGAGCTCACTTGTCTCCTTAGCTCTCCTCAGCTTCATGCTCGCCTCCTCAAGACTCCTGGTTCGGTGCTCTTGGGCTGATGACGACTTGATGTCCTCATCATACTCACCCTCTTGAAAAGGTTTCGACCTCGAAACTATTTCTCCTGCACCAAGATAGAGCAAGTTAGTATCTTTGCATAAATGTGAGCATAGAAACTTACCTTGGCCAAAATATTTTTGGCGGTGTATGTGGGTTGAGGTATGAGCGTCTGGTGGTTCCTCTTTTATCAGTGAACTAGCAATTACTCCTCTCCAAGGTTTCTTCCGGGCTTCTTTGAGCAGTAAGGTTGCTGTCTTGGTGAAAACTCCTTTTTCACACTGGTTGTCGCCATTGAGCTCTTCTTGAGGTAACGCATTGTTGGCGATGACTACTTGTTTATCATCTTGAGCTGTCCAACTGGTGCATACTCCTCTAGCACCTGTTTCCTTCTTGACACTTAAGAAAAAGATCAAGTGCTTTATACTAGAAGTGGGATCATTGAAAACAGAGTATGTAAAACTATGTCTAACTAGGATGTTATTCCAATATTGCATGAGATCATAGTTGTTACTTACTAAGCTACCAAGTGAGGGTAGTATTATCTCTGACTTGATATCAGTGACTTTAGAGGTTGAGGTCGTGGCCTGAAGCCTCTTTCCTTTTTCCTCCTTTCCTAGTCCTGATTCAAAACCTTTTGACAAAGACAAGCACATGATACTAGAATTGGGAAATAGCAAATCAGATTGAGCAAAACTTTCACTTGTTTTAGGTAATTCCATTTTCTCTTCTAGTGATGTTTCTTTCAATACTTTCTTAGAGGGACAATATACAGCAAAGTGTCCTTTCTTATGACATCTATAACATGTCTGCTCCTTAGCGTTCTTAGAGTTAGAACACTTACCTTGATGTGGTGCTGCAGATGGCTTTTGTAAGGTATCAACTTCCTCTTGAGCTTTAGGTCTCTCGCTACTCTGTTTCTGCTCTACCTTTGCTTCCACTTTCTTTAGCTTTAGAGCTCCCTTGGGAACTTGTTTCTTCTCCTTGGTAGACACCATTGGTTGGGCTTTGGTTAGAGTCTTCTTTGGTGAGGTAAACGTAATCCATCTTCTTGGCTGGTTGGGAACTGACGGCCTAGGATAATATGGTTGATCAGCTTCTGGTTCCTCCACAAACTCTTTACGTAAGAATAGCTTCATCTCCTCCCAGCTGTAGTCTGGTAGATCATAGTCGAGTCTGAGGTAAGCATCTATCTCCCATTGTAAGTAGGCTTCATCAACTAGAGTTTGCTCGGCAATGGCTGTCCTTTCTTCATGAGGAATTTGATTTTCTTGAAACCATTCCTCCATGTCTCTCTCCCATCTTAGATAAGCCTCTGGTCCTTGATTGTGACCTGAAAAATAAATGTAGTATGGCTCCTCTTGACAAGAGTCAAGTTCTTCTTCCTCAGGCCATGCTCCTTCTTGATCAACCTCCGAGCTGTGATCGCTCTCCCATGCTTCTTCTATGAAGTCTCCTTCTGTTTCAGCATCAGCTTCTCTTAAACTGATTTGAGAATCAGTTTCATCACCTTCTTCATAGCCTTGATGGTTGGTTTGTTCCCCAAAGATGTTTTCAAGCTCTGGTTGTTCTTCAAGGCTTGATTCACCATCATAACTTGCTTCTGATTTCGCCTCTTGGCTCCATGGTTCTTCTCCATGATTGAATTCTTCATGTTCTGGTTCAATTTCGTGGCCTCCCTCTCCTAGACTGAATTGAGAATCAGTCTCTTCAGGCCATCCTTCATGATCTTCTCTAAAGTCATCTTCTTGGTCGCCTTCTTCTTCTCTAGACCAACTCTCATTGCTCATGCTGTTGTGGTCAAAGTCTGGTGGCTCTGGTTCAGGGTCTCCATCAGCAGCTTCATCTTCAAAATCAGAGTTAGAGTAATAATCTCCTGGCCATGGTGGTGACTCATAGTCAGCTTCTTGGTCAGACCATCCTTGGCTGGACTCATCAAACTCGCCTTCATTGTTGATGGACTCATCATCTTCTTCACTTGAATCCATGGTGGCTGCTTAGGGTTTGTACCTCGCAAGTAAAGAGACAAAGTTGATTTAGGATCTCGTTTCACAAAAGATAAGAAAAGGAAAGAACAATTTTTTTTTTTTTTTTTTAACTAGAATTCCGAAAATTCAAATGCAAAAAGGAAAATTTCTTATTTTATTTTCTGGTGTTATGAAAATAACACAAAATATTATAAACTACAAGAAATTCAATCTACTTTTTATTTTTATTTTCGTTTTAGAGTAATGAAGCAAATGAAATCAAATTGCAAGAAACAAATTTTTATGTGTTTTTCAATTTAAAGGAAATCAAATAACAAAACATAAAATGAAAGATAATGGTTGGATTGACACAACCTGATGGATAGGAGCTTTTGAAGCTCTGATACCAGATGATATAAGATTGGAATCACACCAACTTAAGGTCACTTGATGATCAAGAGATTCCAAGCTTATGGCTTGCGGAAGGTGGGTTGATGTCGAGATGGAAGGTGATGATGGACGATTGACTCACTCAATCAATGGAGGGGCGATTGACTCACTCAATCAATGAACAAACAAGAGTGTTTGAATCTCTCAAACAATCTTAGCTTGCAGATCAATAGACCAAAAGTATCTCACACACTTAGGATCTAAAGATAAGAACACAAGAGCTAAGGAATCCACCTAAGACTCTAATGAACAACACAAAAGAAAGACTTTTGTAAACTGAATAATACTTTATTAATTTCAATGATCAAGGGTGCTTTACAATGAAACAACTAAAGAGCTTATATAGGCTCTAGTACAACGGTCCTAAACTAGGAAGAAGAAGGAAATCGTGTCTTGACCAAGCAAACTAGCCGTTGGACACTTAATGAGTGAATCTTGGCCAAATAAGGAAACTTGTGGTGAGGCTTGAGTCTTGATAGCTTGGGCGCAAAGCTGTGATGTCTTGGAACGTCTAGGTGCATTGAACAAGTCTCCAAAACGCAGCAGCAAAGAGGAAAGAACCGTTGCAGATTAATTGCTCCAAGTGTGAATGCTCTTGGCGTCATATATGGAAAGTAAGAGCAAGAGGGGATCCGCCTGATCCTGTGAATGCTGGTGCACAGGAAGCTGGTAGAGGACTCTTCTAGATGTCTTGATGTGATACTGGAAGCCTCTGATTGTAGTAGATACTCTCCTGGTCGCCAAATATGCGTTTGAAGGCTCCTAAACCCGTGAGCTTCCAAATAAGGCAAGTGGAGTATCATCCGGTTTAGAAGTTGAATAACTCCCACGCCAAAACCGGTATTGATATGATTCCAATTTGATGAGCTCCCCGGTTGAGTCAAGATTCCATAACAAGTCGATTTATAGCTTATCTCCTTCTGGTTCGATCGGAATCCTCCAATAAGTGCGCCTATGTCCAAGTCGGGAAAGCTCCGGTTTACCCGGTTTGTAAAATCAATAACTCCTTGGTATGACCTCTGATTGAACCAAATCCAATTCGCCGTGTTCCTCTGTTGAGTTGAGAATCTAGAACAATTGGATTTGTAGCTTATATCTTCCTGGTTGGACCGGAATGATTCGATGAGTGAACGCAGGTCTCCATAGCGTCCATTGAAGACCTTCCAGCTTGTATCTTCAACATCTTCTTCTTCTGGAATCCTTTCTGGCTGATTCTTCTTCGGGGTAAACTCTGTATGAGTTGAGTATGATCTACAAGTGTTTGTTGAGCTGGGACGTTTGAT
The DNA here is from genome assembly GCA_026724425.1 of Erythrophleum ivorense. Lineage (NCBI taxonomy): Eukaryota > Viridiplantae > Streptophyta > Magnoliopsida > Fabales > Fabaceae > Erythrophleum > Erythrophleum ivorense. Next base: position 5,200,425 of record JAIUCV010000066.1, on the reverse strand, counting down.
CTTGGCCTCCATTTGAGCTGAATTGAGCTCACTTGTCTCCTTAGCTCTCCTCAGCTTCATGCTCGCCTCCTCAAGACTCCTGGTTCGGTGCTCTTGGGCTGATGACGACTTGATGTCCTCATCACCGTTTGAGAGAGATCAAGCGAGTAAGAGAGAATCCGAGAAGAAGTGATCGGCGGTCGAGCGGTTATCACCGGCGGCCGGACAGAGATGGGAGACACGGAGAAAACTCCGACTAAGAAGGGTGATACGGCAAGCGGAAAGAAGGTCTCCAAGACCATGGAACCGCCCACCAAGGTACGAAGTTGGTCCGGCGTGATCGGTGATCATGGGTCGGTCGGTGGGATCCGATCATGGCACGGCCATACTCTTCTTACGTTCAATATATGTATTCCTACACTCGTGTGTTTCTGTTTCTGTGGTCGGGTCTAGGAGGGTGATCGATCGGAATGATCCCTCGCTCGTTCTGGATCAAACCATGGGCCGAACGGTTGGTCACCGAACGGTGAACCAACCGGACGAACGTTTCCATCGACCGGAGGAACGGTTGGATGATGGATTCGGATAAGCGGTTGGTCACGGACGGATGATCAATCGCATAGCGAACGGGTGCAATCGGCCGGGTGAACGGGTGCGATCATCCGAACGGTTAAAAGGATCGTCGGTGAGACTGGCCGTAGGTTCGGTGCGGTCGGCCGAACGATCGGTGTATGGTCGTCGGTGAGACTGGCCGTGGGTTCGGTGCAGTGGGCCGAGCGATCGGTGTATGGAACCGATGGAATGATCGACCGTCCCCAAACGGTACGATTGTCCGAGCGGTTAAGGCATGGTAGTCGAGGCCGGATGGGCGACTCGACCATTCCGATACGATTAGTATGACTTGGCCGATCAATGGAATTGATACGATCGGCCAGGTTCGGATGGTAGTTAGGCGTGATCGGTCCGTAATTGATATGGCCGATCATGTGTGATAGAACGGATGTTGTTAGGTTGTGGTTCGGATATACTTAGCCGTATTGTAAAAGGTTCGGCGTGTGACTTGGAAATCGGTCAGATTTGCTAAGGCACGACCGGGAACCTCATGTTGAGTCCACGGTTAAGCATGTCACGGCCAAATGATAGTCGGTATAGATAACAAGGGGATTATCGGTTCATGAGCATGTAGATCGATAGATTACATATTCGGCTCAATTGATAGGGTTTAGAGAACTCATATCTCGTTGATGGTTTTCAGGTTCTGATGATGAGGATCGTGATACTGTCTAGGCGCGCGAGGCCGGTTGTGGGGCGAACGTGTGGTGTACTAGATTGTATTGATAGGATCGAACACTTGTAATAGCTTATAGCAAACTCACTTGTTGTATCGAATCCTTTATCTTATTAATGAAAAATACTGTTGGACTCTAACTTGATTTACATATAGACTCATTACTTAGTGAATCACAGAATGATCGTTTATGAATGAATATTGTTAAGGAATGGGCCCTTAAAATGAACAAGGTTGATCGGAACAAGTAGTGTTTCGATTGGAAGCAAACCTCACGGTTTAGAGGCCGGGATGGGTTGTTTCAAGATCCTTCTTAGCAACAGCTGGAGCAATCATGGATTGGCCAAACAGGAGGATCTCCCTAGCCAATGTTGACAAGGATACCTATTATGTTGCTGCACCTCCCGGTTTCTCATCCAAAAGATTTCGGTACACAAGTGGAGGAGAAGGCTCACAACAAGGTTACTTGATCAAGGAAGTGTTACAAGACAAGATGCACTTGGAGCCATCCAGTGCTAGGAGCTTCCTACAGCCTCCACACTTGCCTAACACCTAAGGAACACAAGGAATCGAGCTATAAAGACTTAAAACTAGCGCTTATGGGAGGCAACCCATATTTTTCTTTTCTTTTTAACTTTTTGATTTTATTATTAACTTGAATATTTTTGGGAATTCTATAAAAATCCATGAAAAAAAAAAAACATGTTTTAGGATTAAGTGCCAAAGAAGACTATCAAAGGAGTTTTGCATGCTTCATGAGCCGGTCACGTCCCACCCAATCATCCCACCCTTGTTCAAGGCACACGAACAATGCGGTCAAGATATTAGGATGCTAAAGGAAGATTAAGGAGACAAATCGGTCGAAGAAAATCACTCAACGGTCGAGTCAAATGGGAGATATCAAGTCCGGTACCATTTTCCCGCCCACACGAGTGAGGAGGAGCCCCCAACCGACCATCTCACAAACGGCTCGACCAAAGTCCACCACACTTCACAGGCGACCAAACAACACCATGTTGGTTGGGAAATCCAAAAGATAGGACGGAGAAATGTTGACGGATCAGGAGATATGCAAAGATGTCTCATCCGATCGCTAGAGGTGCACCGAAAGGCCGTCAAAACCAAAATCACGGCATGGAGATACCACCAACTGGAGATGGATCCTTGGAGCTTCAACATCATTATACCAGAAGAAAATCAAGGGACGAACGAGCAAATCACAAAGAAATCAAGAAAACTCTTCCCGGAGCCGAACTGACCACTTTGTGAAGGGACTCTCAAACCGCTCGTCCGTTTGACCTCACACTTCTCCAGTGGTCATAAAATATGAGGTTAGTCAACGGAATTTCAAGCTCGGTCGTAGAATTCGTCCTCATTTGAGCTGTGGTCTATTGCACTCTCTCTGGATCGTTCAGATGAAGCACCAAGTGTCGGATCTCTCAAACCGCCCATTCGTTTGACCTCAAACTTCACCACAGCTCCTAAACTATATGATTGGTCGGTGCAATTTCAAGACCGGTCAGCGAAATGTTCACGGTTCGGGCTGTGGTCCATCACATCACCTTCCGGCTGACCGAAGGATCCACCCGATGAAGAATTTTCAAAACCGCTCGACCAATTCACCTGAAACTCCACCAGCGGCTCTAAAACATCATATTGGACGGTAAATTTTCAATCCCGTTCATAAAATTCCTAACGGTTTGTTATATGGTTCACAGCCATCATTTTTGGCCGACAAATGGGCCTTACACGACCAAACTGCAAACCGGCCGGAATCATACCTTAAGATTGAAAACTCACCGACCAAATCCAACAAAGGAATGATTTGATGCTGTCATATCACACTTGGAGTCCCTCAACAATGCAAAACCGCTCTTCATGACCTATGGTCACACTTTGGTAACATAATCCAAAACACATTCCCATCAAATTCACTTTTATTTTCACACCCTCTTAATTGGATTTGCTTCCACCGGGACGGTGCAAGTTAAGTCTGGGGGGGATTACTAACAAGTTTGTTCTTTTTGACTTTTCATTTTTCATTTTTCTTTGAGTCGTTTTATTGAGTCAAAATTTTGTCCGAGAATTATGACATCTTCTTTGAAATTAACCATGTTACACTAATTTTTAAGTGACCATTGAAACAGTATTTGGCAACACATTCACTCAATGTACACTTTGAGCAGATCGGTCTACCAAAAATGACCACATTTCCAAAAAGCCGATGGAGGACCCATCTTTGACTCCGCACCTAAATGAACTTAACCTTTTCAGCTAGGGGCTTGGTTTTACAAAGGGCACGACTCGTCATCCTCACCAAATAGTGAAAGTCTATGTGAGTTCGGTTTCCCCTCTCTCTCCCCTCCAATTTTAAGAAAAAGCATCAAAGTCCAAGTAACCGGGGATTAGGTGGCAACCACCATCAATACTCGCGTATATGGAAGACCTTTTGATCCAAGTAACCGGGGATTAGGTGGCTACAACCATTAATACTCGCGTCTATGGAAGATCCATCAAAAACCTCCACAAAGAGGAGAAGAATTCGAATAAAAAAATACCTTGCTACCCTAAAAAAGGGATCAATCGACTTAAGGAGTGAGAAGAGAGAGAGGTGAAACAAGAGCCAAGACAAGTGCTTAAACACAAGAGGATGAGAAAGAGATCATAAACCCTTTGATCGATATCCCCTAGTTGAGACCACACCTTTAAAAACTAAAGGAGTCAAAGGAGGTGAGCCCGGATGGTCATATGGAGTGTAGGTTAGTTTGGAATGACTGCTAAACTCAATGTAAGTACTTATGTTCCTCATCATAAAGCCAAAACCGTTTTCCATGTGGATTACTAAAACATAAGCTAACATGGATTTTCAAAATGCATTGAGAGTTCTCACGTTTTCAAACCTCTTTTCCTTTCTTAGTTTGCTTGAGGACAAGCAAAAGGCTAAGTCTGGGGGAGTTGATATATCCATATTTTACATGTTTTTACCTTGGTTTTTCTTATGTTTTCTTACTTAATAATAATGATTTTGTATCCAAGAGGTAGTTTTCTTGTATATTATGGTTTTGGGAAGCAAACAGGTCAAAATGGCAAAAAGAAGGCAAAATGGAGCAAAAGAGCTTCAAACAATGATCCATGCAAGTTCCCAAGTCAAGAGCTTCAACAAAACTCAAGTTAGCCGATTTCCGCATTCGGACAGAATCAAAGCATCCGAAAGATGACCGCGGCAAAGGGTCTTTCCGTCGTCCAAATCATGAGATCTTTATATGGAAAGATAGATAAATGAGTCATGCGTCGCAGAGAAGTGTAATTGGGCCATTTGGAGCAGAGATGCGGCCTATGAGCTTTTTCTGACAAGACATGTCTGTCTGGCGAGTAAGTGAAGCCCATGGAGCTTGGATAAGCGAAATGGACCGGGATCACTGCGGGCCAAGCCTGGACTTCATCAAGACTCAAGCCCACACCATTTCACGCGATCAGAAGGTGGCAGCCGCGCCTCGCTCAAGACTTGGTGAGCAAGTTCAAGCGAGGAGAAGAAATGGAAAGTTTCCTCTTCTCTTTTGCGCCTTAACTCAGCCGACCTAGCCTCCCCTCACCTATATATACTTGCTTTTAGCCTCTTGTATCGCAAACACAATATCAAAAAACACAACTCTCTTCATCTTTTCAGTCAATAAACCGGAGCCACTTAGGTGGTCTCCTTGTTCTTTCTTTTTCCTTTTGCATCTTGTACATACTCGCATGTTTTAGCTTAAGTCTAGGGTTTTAGAGGTTTCTCTCTATGGAGGGGTCACGGTTTGATCTCTATCACTCTGCCTCCTACCATTAGAACCAGGAGACTCTCTCTACTCCTTTAGACTCATCGTTGAATTATGGATCCTTCCAAGAGGATGTGATATAATTGCCTTCAATAATCGGTTGTTGAATAAAGGGAAAACCCCATGGTTCTTCATCTTTATTTGCGCCTCATGCTTGTTGCTAGAGTAGCTAACTAGCGACATGATTTAAGGTTGATATACTCTCCAAAAGCTTGTTATATCTCCGGATCTAATATTTGATGAGCAATAAGTCTTAAGCTATGAAAGTAGACTTAAGGATTATTGTAAACAATCATTACTTAAACCTAAGGCATATCTCACTCTTCAATGACCATGCCACAGCTGAGTCCATTGGTTTAAGAGGTATAGGTGGTCGGAGCCACGAAAGTGGGATGATCACATCATAGTGTTTTGAGTTTAGGAATCGGATTTGACAATCTTTTCAATTGATTTGGCATATGTTCTCACGGTTTGTCCTTGTTCATTTGATGTTGTTTGTATAGCTTGCATTGTTATTTACTTTTTCTTATAAAACAAAAACACAAAACCCCTTGCATATTATTGATTTAGCTTAACCAAATCTTTACAAATGTGTAGTGTGTAATTCACATTCTCTTGTGGATTGACCCCTAAGTACTACAACAACATGTTGTGCACTTGCAACCATGTTTTGCTTAGGGTTTTTATAACTTGCATACATCCCACACCCATGCATGCTACGAACTGCCTGCGGAAGACGTGCTAGAAGCTGCGTCAGTAGTCCCACTATCATGTCCCCCTGAGCTAGAGCTGCGCCCCCACCGGGAACTGCTCCTGCTCCTGTGCCACCACCGGCACCCAAGTTAGCCCCATCGGCCAACGGAACTGACTGAGTAACTGAGGCTGTCGCCACACTCGGCACTGCACTCTCCGCTGAAACCTCAGCCTCTGGCAAACCACGCCCAGCACCCCGACCTCCACGACCCGCTGCTCATCCACCACGACCAGATCCTCTGCCCCCACGGGCTCCACCACGACCACGACCTGCGTCCATCTCTCTGCACTTCCACCACGTACAGAAAATGAGCAAGGTCAGCGAACAAACACAAAACACAACACGCAATATCCAACTCACTTACCGCGGAAAACTGGAAGACTGAGAGGATGAGACTAGACTACTAACTGAATAACTCACTTAATCAATTAAACACATAGTCCAATTCACCCAATACTAACAGTCCTAAAACCGTATTCGCTCTGATACTAAAATGAAACAACCAAGCTTTTTTTTTTTTTCTTTATTAATAATTATCAATGCGGAAATTCTCGAAAGAAATCAATAATTAAATAAATCAAATATCAGTTCAACAAAAAGCCATAAACCAATAACCAATAAAGAATAAACTCTAGCAACCTAAACACCAGGTTTGCTATATTATTAAAATAAAACTAGCACCCTAAAAACGAATTCCTTGCTAGCCACATCAAGATGAACAAAATCAAGTTCGTAGTCTCATCATCCTCTTCTCTCGGTCTCTTTCCGCGGAAGAACATTCCTGTTACCTGCATCACATTGGAATAGAGATGCGTAAATATTATCATAAATACTTAGTGAGTGGATCATCCTGCCTACAGGCCAAGTACGTCAAACACTAGACAATACATCAAACAACAACAACAATACATAATAAGCAACAACATAAACCACCACATCGGGAACACCCCACGTTTCCCGACTGCAGAGCCTAGTGTCGCTGAAGTGTCGGTCGACGCTAGTCTCCTGAGTGTCGATCGGCACCCATCGAGTGTCGATCGACACCAGCTCGACGCCCCGACACCAGAAGCTACGAAACAGCACCTAAGGTTCCACAAACACACAATCAAAGGGTTTTCAACGCCCCAATACATTCAAACACGATTTTCAGTATGAACAACTCAAGAACACAATAACAAAACTCAAACTCAAGGAATCTCTAGTGACAACGGACCTACAGTCTCGCATTCACCTTGAAAAGGATTGAAAGGAAGGAAAGGAGATGAAAGCAAGGAAGAACAGCCACAGATCTCTCCAAAAACTCCAAAAACGCTCCACAAATCGCCTCTTCCTCTCTGAAAAGTCTCTGTCTCAAAAAGTGTGCAAAAGTGACGTGGCTACAGTGTTTTATCGCAAACCTAGGGCTTCCCTCGCCCAACCCGGACAAAACCAGCCGACTTAAATCGAACCGGTCGATTTCTCAATAACCGGTGTCGATCGACACCCTTCCTTGGTGTCGGTCGACACCCATCGACCAAACCAACCCAAACCACAAATCAAACGTGCAATCGACTTAAACCGGAATCGAACCCGATAACCGGTGTCGATCGACACTCCCCTTGGGTATCGATCGTCACTAAGCATTTAGAAGCTTTTTACACATTTTCTTCGAGATGATTGAACCTTAAACCAACTGTACAACAATCAAACAAGAACATGTACAATCAATCCTCAATTCACACCTCAAAGAGCGTATGTAATCTACTCCTGAATCCCTAATGTCGTCCGATACCTCTTCTAAAACAACTTTCTGGTTCACGGATGTTACAAAGTTCTCCTTCAATATGTTCTGAAGGGTTTCAACCTGTGACTGCAATGAGTTCAGCCTTGTCGTTTTCCAAATGTTGTTCCTTGAGCATCTTCACTTCTTCAACAAGGCTAGAATTGTGTGGATAGCTAGAAGAAGTTGGGTTACGATCAACTAGTTTTCCCAAACAGTAAGTGCGGTTTTTGCTGACAGGAGCATTCTGCAAAAAGATTACAAAAACTTGCAGTCAAGACACATTACTTTCAATCACAACTATGACATGACAATAAGTTAACAATCACACTAGTTTCAGTCAAAGGACACACAGTATGTTAACAATTAGAACTAACACAAGAATTAGAGATTGAAAACGTGAAAACAAAAACATGAGGAAGACATAACGCAAAAGGAAACATCAAGAGATCAGAGCCAACTATGAGTCTAAGCTCTAAGCTAAATGAGTTATAGATGTGAAAGTAAAAAGCTGAAACACTCACAAACACATCGCCTAACAACCTAGTCCACAAATCCAGAAACTAACACCTAACAACCTAATCAATGCCTCCAATGAATTCTTAAAGTGTTATCGGCAAATTCATCACAAAAAACAAGAAATGAGTTTGCAAAAATATAAAATTACCTCAATAACCACTTGGTTGATATCCTCTCGAGTCAGCGGGCCCAAGCCTTCTTGGGTGCGTTGTGTCATCCTCTCATCCACAATATTCTTCACGGTGTCCACAAACTCCCGCGCCTTAGGATATTGAATTTGCTTGGTTTTTTTGTTGGTGTGGACATCCTCAATCAATTGGATGTAATCAGGGGGAACTCCTCCAGCCTCGATCGTCTTGGAAACAAGAGAATCAAACTTATTAAAATCTAAAAGACAACCGGATCAAATTACTTAAAAGCTAAAAGAAAACAGGAAGTAATTCATAGAGAGAAGAAATAAAACATACCATCTCTTCTTCTCGGGCTTCGATTGTCTTGGCACCAGCATTATGAGTAGACATTCCCTTACCACCTCTTTCACTTCTACGATTTTTTGAGTTAGTAACTGAAGTAGCTATGGTTTCAGGCTTATCCCAGTACGGTTTGAGAGCTTCGAAGACATCCAAGTTGATATTCTTTGGCTTTTTCCCCTGCAAATACTTCTGCTTCCACGCATAGAGGTGGTCCGAGTACAGCTTTGTGGCTTGTGCGTCGAACTCTGAACGAACGAGAGGACTTAACTCAGGTTCCCAATTGTAGAATTGCTGCCAATGAAACACAGTAAGCAAACACAGTAACTAAAATTGTTTTTTAAAAAAATATACACAATTAAGTATAAATGAAAGTGATCATACCGTAAAGGATCGAAACCATGAGTCTTTGACACTTAGGGGAATGTGTGAATACGTCTTGTAGGCGTCCCTAAGTTGTGTTTGGAGGCGTCCCTAAGTTGTGTTTGGATCATCTTCATAATGGCCTTAGAAGTCCTATTCCTTTTAGCACGAAACCTACATTGGAATAAAAAGTCATGTAACATTTGCAAATGTGAAAAGCATGGTGAAAGAACAGGGCTTAATTGAGACTTACCATGTGGCTCCGTCAAGTTTGTCCGGGTGGAGCTTCCGGATATTGCCTCGACCTGGCTGCACCAAAAGCTCGTCAAGAGTCAATTGTGTTCTCGGGGCAAAATTAGCGGCAGAATTTTGAGAGTTCGGAGAGTTGTGAGAGTTGGCGTTCTGCGGAGGCGACCGAGTTGGTGTCGCAGAAACACTAGACCTCCGTCGTATGTGGCTTGACTGGCCAGGAGATTCATTCTCTTGAAATTCCATATAAGACCTGCAAACGAGAAACATCAAAGCAGGCAGTCACTGTTTCAGAAAACTTAAAGATTCTTTACACCAACTAAACTAACTAGCGTCAACAAGTACAGTTTGAAATGCAAAGACCTACGAAATTAATCAAACAATGCTTCAGACATACGAAATTAATCAAACGTTTATTCAAAAATCACATTTAGTCTACAGACTAACTGACAAAGCGAAGAACAGCGAAAAGCAAGACCAAACTTTCACTACATTCAGAAAAAACTAAAAAAACCCTAAACATTCACTAAATCTGATAAATCAAGCAAATCAAGGAACAAAATGAAAAAAACTACTGAAATACTGAGGAAAGCAAGAACCAAAAACGAACTATGCATATGCACAATTCATCAAAACCCAGAAAAACAAACTACGAACATTGAGTAAGTCTGACAAATTAAGCTACGAAATCGACGAAATAAAGAAAGGAACTTACATGCTTTCACGATATGGATGGTCGTTCGGCAAAAAACGTCTATGACAATCAAACCAACATGTCTTTCGTTCATGTTTCAACTGGAACGCACTTGTCGTATGTTGACAATAAGGACACGACAACCTTCCATGTGTAGTCCATCCAGACAACATCCCATATGCTGGAAAATCACTTATGGTCCACATAAGTACCGCATGCATCATAAAATTATGTTGGGTGGAAACATCAAACGTCTCTGCACCATTCTCCCATAACGTCTGTAGCTCATAAATCAGTGGCTGCAAGAACACATCAAGTGATTTCTTAGGATGATTTGGACCTGGAACGAGAATGGTGAGAAACAAAAACTCACGCTTATATGGTGTCACGATCACGGGCCACAACGAATACTGCCTTCCATGCTTCCCAAAAGGGTTGAAACCATCTGTACTCAAGCCGAGATATACATTCCGTCGCTCATACGCAAAATCAGGATACATTGACTGAAAATGTTTCCATGCTTCTGCATCTGACGAATGAGCAATTTCTCCTCCTTCCATTGTATGCTCTGCATGCCATCTCATAGCCTCTGCCGTACGATGTGATTGATATAACCTCTTTAACCTCTCAGTTAATGGCAATTACCACATCCGTTTATGTGGGATTGGTACTCGTTCGCTTGTTTCCTTAAACCGAGGTTTGCAACAAAAGAGACATGTCGTACGGTCTGAATATTCTCTCCAATAGATGATGCAATTATCGATACACAGATCTATCATCTGATCTGGCAATCCAAGACCAGCTACGAGTTTCTGGATCTCATAGTATGAAGCTGGAAAACTATTATCTTCTGGCAAAAGGCGTTTCACATAACCGCAAACCCTATCCACATTTTCTTCACTCATACTGAAATCGGTCTTCATGGACATCAACGTAGTTGCAGCTGATAATGGCGTATCTTCCTCTTTACAACCTTTGTATACCGGATTCTTAGATGCGTCTAACATATCAAAGAACCTCCGCGCTTCTAAATTAGGTTCCTCTACTCTATCACCATCAACAAAGAAAGACGCTATATTTTCCCGATACGCGTCGTTCACCATTTCAACAGTAACTATATTTGCAGCTTCCGGTATTCGTTCTTCTAAGCTATCCACAATATAATGTTCACTAGTACTAGCATAATTTACCATATCCTCAGTTTCTCCATGCGAATACCAAATCTTATAACCCGGCATAAATCCTCTACTATATAAGTGCTTCCAAACTCTATCTACCATAGTAAATCTACGATTGCCGCAACTAGAACATGGACAGTACATCTTACCCGTATTGATGGTTATCTCTTGGTTTGATGCAAAGTTCATGAATTGTTTGAGACCGATAGAGTATTTCTCCGTTGCTAGTCCCGTAGCTGGATCTTGATGAGGTTCATCCATCCAAGAACGAAAATAGTTAAAAGGATTGGAAGAAGACATTTTGTAATTTTTTTTTATAACATTCATGTGGTGGTGAAAAGTGTTGTGAAGGAACTAGCATTTCGTAGGTGCTTTTATAAGTGAATTTCTGACGGCATTTTGACGGCATATAACCGTTTTAAATTACAACGTTCACAACAACGGCTATTTATTAACTGCTATCAAGTTCCGACGAAATTCAAATATCAACGGTTATAAGCTTCCGACGGAATTCCGTGGGCTTTCAGATGTCAACGGCTATAACAACGGCTCTTTAACAACGGATATATTTTTCCAACGGATTTCAAACCGTCGATCCACCGTCGGAAAATATTTCCCTATTTACGACGGAATTGAATTTACTCGGCATACCGTCGGAAATATCCTAAAATTTCCGACGGTTATAATCCGTCGGTAATTGTCCGACGGATTCCCGACCGTTTTTTTGCCGTTGTAAACCCGTCGGAAGTCTATCGGAAAATTACCGTCGGATTCTAACCGTCGGAAAATCCGTCAGAATATCTGAAACAACCAAGTTTTTTTATTTATTTATCAATAAATAAATACTTAAACAATTCTAGCGGAAGTCTTAAACAATTAAATTAATAACCAATAAACCAATAACCAATATAATCAAAAACCGGAAACATAAATAGTCCAGCAACCTAACACCAAGTGCAGTAACATAAACAATAAACCAACACATCCTACATCCCCCTCTTCAGCCTCGATCCCGCGGTCACACTTAGCCTTTATCTGCATCACATGGTTATAAGAGATGCGTAAGTATTATCATAAATACTTAGTGAGTGGATCACTCCGCCTACAGGCCAATTACGCCAACCACTAGACAATACAATAATCAACAGCAACAACAATAACCATCAACACAAACATCAACAGTAAATAACAGAGACAACAATAACCAGCAACATACGAAACATAACAGCAACTCTCGCAGTACTTGTGTCGACCGAAACCCACCGTGTCGCTCGACACAGCCCCGAAACCTCGAAACCAATTAACCATTATTAATAATTACCACAATTATTAAAATACTTTACTTCCAATATTAAGTAATTTCCACAATTAAATAATATTTTTCAACCCATAAAATCATTTCCATAATTATTAAATACTCCAAATAATTATTAAATAATTTTCACCATTAAATAATATTTTTTCACACTTAAAATAATTTTTCATAAATTATTTGAACCATTTAATTAATTAATTCCATCTTTTATTAATTAATTACGAACTGAACCAAATAAAACCACTTAAACCGGACTAAAATTAATTAATTCCAATAACCAGATTAAACCAAACCAAACCGAGATCAGACCGTCGGTGTCGACCGATGCCCAACTCGATTTTTCCAACACAAAAACACCAAAATACTCAATCCACGACATCAATCAAGATCAAACTCATCAATCATCACATAAACATCACGAAGGACACACAAAACTCAACCATTAATCACAGCAAACACACAACCAATGGGATTCAACCTCCATATACGATCAAATACTCAAATAACTGAAGAACACAACAAAAACCTCATCTACCAACGAATCTCTAGTGATTCACGAGCCTACGGTCACGCACTCACCTCGACAACGGATTGAACAAAGAGGAAAGAGAGAAACGATGAACAGTAATCCCGATGAACAATACGTGATGATCAGTAATCCCGATGAACAGTACGCGATGAACAGTAATCCCGATGAATAGTAATCCCGATGAACAATGTTTCCGAAATTCTCCCAAAATCACCTTTTTCTCTCTGGAAACTCCAACCTCGAAAAATTGAACATCAACTCGCGGCTGCACCTCTTTTAAATCGAGAAATAGGGTTTCCTTCCCTAAACCGACCAAAACCAGCGACTTAAATCAAACCGATTCGATTCCTTGATAACCCGTGTCGACTGACACCAACCCTTGGTGTGGCTCGACACCCTTGTCGAACCAACAAACCGCACACAAATCGATTTAACCCGAAATCAATTTCTCAAACCGGTGTTGATCGACACCCTCCTGGTGTCGCTCGACACCAACTAACCAGAAGTCGTTTTACACATTTTTCTACACAATGCTTGCACCTTTAGACCGACTACACAACAATCAAACAAGAACATGCACATCCAACCCGAGATTCACACCGTATAGAGTATATGCAACTACTCCCGATCACTTGGTGTCGTCCGATACCACTTCCAAAACAGCACTTTAGGTTTACGGATGTTACAATTCTCCCCCACTAAACTGGATTCGTCCTCGAATCCCAACATAACACGTCTACCAGAGACGGCAAAAAACCGGTCCACATGGCCCAACACTAGAGATCTTCCACTAATCTCAGAGATTTACATCTAATCCAATGTTATACACACGTTCCCAAACATTATTTCTCCTCAACTCAACACCACAACTCTAAAAACCAAAACATGAGACCCACCCGTCTCCTCGAGAGATCCACCCGTCCCTCGATACCCCTATTGTGACCCACCCGTCACAATAGTAACCACAAAATCCACTTATACTGAGGTAGTGACCCTCACATATAAGTCCGCAAGAGATCCACCCATCTCCTCTAAAGACCCACCCGTCTCTACTAAAGACCCACCCGTCTCTTCTAAAGACCCACCCGTCTCTAGAACTGTGCCGAGTAATAATCTGAAACGCGTATAACACCTCCGACTAGAAATACCTCACGACCCAAACTGATCAACATACTTACAACATCCGAAACACAACCAAAATATGAGGCAACTCCCTCTCATATAATTCAAAAATGTATATTGTACCACCAACGAAAATACATATCCACAAAACACCAAACACCTCAAACCAAAACTAGAACCACAAACCAACTGGAGATACCCACGATCTCCCCACCTCAAACTCGAACTCTCATTTCCGCCTAACAGCGTAACCTTCCCGCATACCCCGAGCTTCCTTCTTGTTCAGCCTCAAACACGGACCTTCTCCGTCGTTTTCCTGAACAAAATAGCTCCATAAATGCTGCGCTCCCCCACTTGGGTCCAGCATACAGGCATCCTGCATGGCCTCTCATGCAAAGCCTCACAAAACTCTCTTAGGTAAAACAACTCTCCATCGACTCAAATCCATGCCACTAACTGCTCTAAGACGTACGTATCCGAAATTCCTCCACCGGCCACCTTGGTCAAACCCCAAATGCTCAACAGCGCTGCTCCGGATGCCGGTACACTTAGCACGCTCCGGAGTAAGGTAATATTTAAATGTTTCCGAGTTAAACACCTTTGAGACTCCACACCGTCCACTAACAACGTTCTTACACAATTCCACCCATGTGCAAAGAAAATCCTAAACTCTAACACGACTAAAACAAAAGAAACAGCCAACCCGATACTCCTCTGGACACCTGACCGAACCAAAGTTCCGCTCCAGTCTCTGCCGCCACTCATCAGCCTGCTCGGGCCCACCTTTACCCTCAAAAAATGGTGTCCCGATCCTCTGCATCTCCCTCATCATCTCTACATAAGGCGGATTCCCAAACACCGCAGCCCCATGCTGCCCAACGAAACCCGCAGCTCCATGCTGCCCGACAAAACCGGCACCCACCTGTGCCCCGGCCACTGGAGGTGCACCCGGAGCCTGCTGTACAACCGCGTGCGGAAGACGTGCCAAAAGCTGCGTCAGTAGCCCCACAATCAAGTCACCCTGAGCTGGAGCCGCGCCCCCACCCCGAGCCGCCCCAACTCCTGTGCCACCACCGGCACCCAAACTGGCCTCACCCGCCACTGACTCTGTCACTGACGCAGTCGCCACACTAGGCACCGCACTCTCCGCTGAAGCCTCTGGTAAATCACGCCCACGCCCCCGACCTCCACGACCCGCAACTCGGCCACCACGGCCCACTGCTCTACCCCCACGGGCTCTACCGCGCCCTCTCGTACCACGACCTCTAACACCTGCGTCCATCTTGCTGTACTACCCAAGCACAGAAGATGAGCAACTAGACCAACACAAAACAAAACTACTAACACACTTACCGCGGAATCTCTCGAAGACCGAAGGGGATATTACTAAGACTAACAACTGACTAAACCACAATTAATCAATCAACACATAGTCTCAATTCACCCAATCTAACAGTCCTAAAACAGTCTAAGCTCTGATACCAAAATGAAACAACCAAGCTTTTTTTTTTTTTTTTTATCAATAAATAAATACTTAAACAATTCTAGCGAAAGTCTTAAACAATTAAATTAATAACCAATAAACCAATAACCAATATAATCAAAAACCGGAAACATAAATAGTCCAGCAACCTAACACCAAGTGCGATAACATAAACAATAAACCAACACATCCTACATCCCCCTCTTCAGCCTCGATCTCGCGGTCACACTTAGCCTTTATATGCATCACATGGTTATAAGAGATGCGTAAGTATTATCATAAATACTTAGTGAGTGGATCACTCCGCCTACAGGCCAATTACGCCAACCACGAGACAATACAATAATCAACAGCAACAACAATAACCATCAACATACGAAACATAACAGCAACTCTCGCAGAACATTACTTGTGTCGACCGAAACCCACCGTGCCGCTCGACACAGCCCTGAAACCTCGAAACCAATTAACCATTATTAATAATTACCACAATTATTAAAATACTTTACTTCCAATATTAAGTAATTTCCACAATTAAATAATATTTTTCAACCCATAAAATCATTTCCATAATTATTAAATACTCCAAATAATTATTAAATAATTTCCACCATTAAATAATAAATTTTCACACTTAAAATAATTTTCCATAAATTATTTGAACCATTTAATTAATTAATTCCATCTTTTATTAATTAATTACGAACTGAACCAAATAAAACCACTTAAACCGGATTAAAATTAATTAATTCCAATAACCAGATTAAACCAAACCAAACCGAAATCAGACCGTCGGTGTCGACCGATGCCCAACTCGATTTTTCCAACACAAAACACCTAAATACTCAATCCACGACATCAACCAAGATCAAACTCATCAATCATCACATAAACATCACGAATGACACACAAAACTCAACCATTAATCACAGCAAACACAACCAATGGGATTCAACCCCCATATACGATCAAATACACAAATAACTCAAGAACACAACAAAAACCTCATCTACCAACGAATCTCTAGTGATTCACGAGCCTACGGTCACGCACTCACCTTGACAACGGATTGAACAAAGAGGAAAGAGAGAAACGATGAACAGTAATCCCGATGAACAGTACGCGATGAACAGTAATCCCGATGAGCATTACGCGATGAACAGTAATCCCGATGAACAGTACGCGATGAACAGTAATCCCGATGAACAGTGTTTCCGAAATTCTCCCAAAATCACCTCTTTTCTCTCTGGAAACTCCAACCTCGAAAAATTGAGCCTCAACTCGCGGCTGCACCTCTTTTAAATCGAGAAATAGGGTTTTCTTCCCTAAACCGACCAAAACCAGCTACTTAAATCAAACCGACTCGATTCCTTGATAACCGGTGTCGACCGACACCAATCCTTGGTGTCGCTCGACACCCTTGTCGAACCAGCAAACCGCACACAAATCGATTTAACCCGAAATCAATTTCTCAAACCGGTGTCGATCGACACCCTCCTGGTGTCGCTCGACACCAACTAACCAGAAGTCGTTTTACACATTTTTCTACACAATGCTTGAACCTTTAGACCGACTACACAACAATCAAACAAGAACATGCACAGCCAACCAGAGATTCACACCGTATAGAGTATATGCAACTACTCCCGATCACTTGGTGTCGTCTTATACCACTTCCAAAACAGCACTTCAGGTTTACGGATGTTACAATATCGCTTGTTTTCTTGTAGTGTATAACCGCAAGAGAGCTACAAAAATCATCGATCTCTGACATTGTAAAACTCGTGAAGAGAGCCAAGAAAAAAGCTTATGACAAGAGGTATATCGAGGAGGAGCTAATAAACATGGAGAGAATGATTAATAAGGATACGAAATGCCACGAGAGAATCGATGGATCATTGTTCATGACCGATATGAGACATATTGGGTTGTTGGGATCGATGGATTTTGGTTGGAACGAGCCTGTGAATATGAGGGGTCTGATGTTCCAAGAAAGCAGCAACTTGGGGATGATCTTAGGACCGTCGAAACAGGATCCATCAACGGAAGGTGGGGTTAGAGTGGTAATGACATTGCCGAGAGATGCAATGGTTAAGTTCAAGCAAGATATAGAAAAGTGGAAACCATATGAATAAATAACCATCAATGTAGTTCATTTTTAATATTTCCTCGTGCTTCCTTGCATTTTAAGAATCACCTTGTGATGCCACGTGGCATAAGTCCAAAAGCTTATGAGACGCTTTCTTTTCCCTTCGCTTGAGATCATGCTTCCAGTTTCGTATTTTGCACCGACAATTTCTCTTCCTTAAATTCTATTTCCAGATCCACTCCCAAGTCCCAACCATCACTTTCTCCCATTTGCAATCAAACTCTCTTGATTACATCTCTCTTAGGAGTTCAATCGATGAAACCTGCGTCGACTAAACAAATACTTTTCAGATTTCCACAAAAGATAAGCGGCCAACGGAGGAGAAGAAGATCGAGAAGGAACGCAGAATTGAGAAGAGTAAAACGACGAAGTCCACTAGAACCGTCTTCCTCGCGTTGCAGAAAGGTAGCCCAATTTCTCTCTCAAATCCAATCAGTTGATGGAGATATTTGGTCTATGTTAGACGCGCATGACATGACAAGAAGTGAAAAGGAGGATTAGCGAAAAGAATCTAGGTTGTCAAGAAACATATGTTTTGGTGATTCTTCTTATATGCAGAATGTCAAAAGCAGAGTATAAATTTAGGTTCGGAGTTAGGACACTTATTGATTGGTAACTCGGTGCATCGTTCAACACCAGGTTTTCTGTTCCATTTTCTAAAACTGCAGCTACAACCATTAGAACTTACAAGCTAAATACAAAGTGGTTTCTATCTTAATATTCTTTTATGATTTCTCTCGAGAAAAAGTTTACAAAATTGCAGCACCATTCATATTTATACTGTCAATTGGTATTATGGAGGCTTCCGATTGAAGTACAGAAACAACTCGATGAGCTACTCGAGGTATGTTCATAGAGGCGTTGCCTTAATCTTTGGTTCTTCCACCTGTGTGTTAGCTTTTGATTTGATGTGTTTTTGATAATAGCAGCAAAGAATACAAAGTTAAATCAGAATTCTCATTATAAAGTTATGAGTTTGACCGAAAAGCTATTTGTCTTCCATTCTACCTGCAGCTTCAAATAAACCTTAAACTCTGGAGTCGAGGAGGTCTTTCAGAATGCAGGGGTTGAAGACAGCCTACTCCTGCCCGGAGAAGTTAATTAGGATAAGGTAAACATTAAAAGATTGAAAAATTGTAAGCTTAATACAAGAGAAGATGATAGATCATGGAAATTTTCAAAAGATGAATTGACGGCAGTGTCTACAACAAAGGGAAAGACTGAGGTATGTGCTTAACCATTCAAAATTTATAACATCTAATCATATGTTTTCGAAATATCTTCTAAATTATATGTCGCTTAATTTGTTTTTCGCTGACTTGGTGGGTATTACATGTTCGTCTGTTCATCTTTCTTATAAACAATGTTGCATCTAGTTGGACAGAAATTACTTGTTTGTGCTTCTTAGTTTTGTCAAATAACTTTCTTCTGCTTTACTTGGCATGTTGATTTTTGGAGAATACATTTTAGGTTTTAAATGCTTAGGAAAATTCTTTGTATCTTCAGCCTCTCTTGTTTCTTACTGTCTAAGTTTAAAGAAAAAAAAAAGTCAGCATAAACAAAAAAGACATTGATGCATTGGAAATCTGACATAGTTCATATCTTGGATCCGAATATCTGAGCTTTTGGAATATATATTTTGTGCGCTATAACTTAGAGTCTGACTGGTTTAAACGCTGCAGTTGCGGTTGCGGTTGCGGGAGTTTGCGGAAGTGGGAGTTTGCGGTTAAACACGTAATTAAGCTGTTTGTACGACTGGTATAGCGATTGAGAGCGGATGCGTTTGCGGAATATTTTTGACTGGTTGACCAGCGGGTGAAATAGCGGTTAAACAATAAATTAACAATATAAATATATTTTATAATTATAAAACATCAAAACTATATTATATTGAACAATTATAAATTTATAGGTCAACATAATTAATAATAAAAATTTATAAAAAATAATATGTATATAATACTTAGTTCATCTTTTAATTTCTATAATTTAGATAAAAATATGATTTCTATTAAAATTTGGTGTGGAGATTAAATTTAGATTACCATTTTATTTTTTAAATAGATATATATATTAGTATGAAGTGAACATTTATGAAAAGAACTTTAATTTGTAGGACTTAGAAATATAAAATTATGATATGTTTTTAATAAATTTTACCAAAAAAAATACCAAATATTTTTATTTTTATTATGATTATAATATCTAAATCTTATTTTTTAATAAATATTATTTATTTTCTAATTTTAAAATAAATTTGTTTTTTTTTTTTTCATCCGCAACCGCAAACGCTTGCGGAAAAGAGCTTTTGATTTCCAGCGATACGGAGCGGTACAAAATGGTACAGAGCAGTTGATGTGATTGTTATAAAACGCCAAAAACCACTACCACCCGCAGATGTTGCGTTTGCAGGTAGTAGCAGGAAAACCAATCACCACCTTAATTGCTTTACAGATTGGAATGACTCTATTAATAGAATAAAACTAAATTTGTTGATCCGTAGACGTTAACTTGTCGTTTATATAATACTAGTGGAGGACAGGCGCGTTTGTACAGTGGTATATTACGTTTTCTTAAAAAAACCAAATAATTTAATAAATAAAATTTTAACTTGTAAAGGTAGTATGTATAATACTATATATCATGAAACACCACACATAAAATTAGGACTTTCAGCAAAACTCGAATCTAAACCCGTCCGAAAAACCCAAATAAAACCTGAACCGACTTTAAAAAACCCAAACGATTTTATATCTCTAAACCGAAAAACCCAAAAACTCAAAAAAACCAAAACCCTGAAAAAACGCCTAAAAACTTTAAAAAACTCGGAAATAATCGGAAATAACCCAAATCGAATCCGAACCGAACCCGAACAGAAATTAAAAAAAAAACAATTTTATATCTCTAAACCTGAAAACCCAAAACCAGAAAAATCTGACCCGAACCTGACCCAAAACCCCAAACCTACATAAATCATATTAAAATTATTTTAATAATATAACATTTAATAGATAATTTAAATATTAACAAATTGCAACGAATTTGGGAGATGCAGCAGGACAGGAAAAAATAAGATATTTGGGCAAACAAAAGTTCCTATATTAATCAATGATTGAAGGCATATAACTTTTCTTCAAGCTCGTAAATAACCTTCTTTGTTGAATAATAAAAATCACATTCAAAACAAATAAAATTGATAGGAGGCAATTTATACTAATTTTGGCAAAAAGGGCTAAAAAAACTCTCCTCTTGTCCGTCTAAACTTTTTGATCAATTGTTGTCTTTATAGACTTTTTTGATCAGAAATGTCACATTTTATCCCTAAAAATAGAATTAGAATATTTTTTTATTAAAATTATTAATATTATAATAGAAAAAAAGTAAATCAATTGTTGGATAAGGGATTTTTTTTTTAGATCTTTCATTATCCCCCTTCGCTTTTTTACTTCATTCTCCCATCGAAGAAGATGATTAGAGGAAGATGATTAGAAGAAGATGAAGAGAGAAACCACAAAACAAATGATTTAGAGAAACATCAACATAAACCCTAAAAGGAAGAAGAAGAAGAAGAAGAAGAAGAACACAAAAATGTCACGTTATATATTTTTCGTTTCTGAGAAGGAAAGCACTAGATTTGAAAATATTTTTTTAAAGATTTACTTACTATATTAGTTTAGATTTTCCTAGATTCTCGCAAAAAAATTATTTCTACGGTCGGTAGAATTTTGTGCGATTTCTAGAATGTGATTTCTACGGATGGTAGAAGACTGTAAAATTACCAAATAACGTTTTCTACGGAATAGTGGAAAATACAATAACCGTAGATTGTCTTTTCTACTGGTGGTAGAAACGTGAACGCAAGTCAGAAAACATTTTATACCATTAGTAGAAATGTGAACATAGATTAGATCTCATGTTCTACGACTCGTAGACTACTGAACACACCGTATAAATCAAATTCTACTGCTAGTAGAAAAGAGAACAACAAGTAGAATATGAATTCTACTATGAATATTTGGAAAAGGTAGAAATTTAAAAAAAATATATATTTAAGACATCTTTAAAAAAAAAAAAATGTCATAACATTCTTCATATTTTTCCTTCCATTGTTATGATTTTTTTTTAAAAAAATGGCATTTAAAAACATTTATTTCATATTTATATATATTTTACGAGGGTATTGAAGTAAAAAAATGGTAAATTTCAGAAAAGGTATATTGAGACAAATGGATAGTTGTTTAAGCCTATATTCACAAATCTCCCTTATACTAATTTTGTCAAAAATGGCTAAAAAAACTCTCCTCTTGTCCGTCTAAACTTTTTGATCAATTGTTGTCTTTATAGACTTTTTTGATCAGAAATGTCACATTTTACCCCTAAAAATAGAATTAGAATATTTTTTAATTAAAATTATTAATATTATAATAGAAAAAAAGTAAATCAATTGTTGGATAAGGGATTTTTTTTTAGATCTTTCATTATCCCCCTTCGCTTTTTTACTTTATTCTCCTATCGAAGAAGATGATTAGAGGAAGATGATTAGAAGAAGATGAAGAGAGAAACCACAAAACAAATGATTTAGAGAAACATCAACATAAACC
Source organism: Erythrophleum ivorense (assembly GCA_026724425.1). Classification (NCBI taxonomy): domain Eukaryota; kingdom Viridiplantae; phylum Streptophyta; class Magnoliopsida; order Fabales; family Fabaceae; genus Erythrophleum; species Erythrophleum ivorense. The sequence goes on along the minus strand of JAIUCV010000066.1, from coordinate 5,178,158 downwards.
CTAAAAGGAAGAAGAAGAAGAAGAAGAAGAACACAAAAATGTCACGTTATATATTTTTCGTTTCTGAGAAGGAAAGCACTAGATTTGAAAATATTTTTTTAAAGATTTACTTACTATATTAGTTTAGATTTTCCTAGATTCTCGCAAAAAAATTATTTCTACGGTCGGTAGAATTTTGTGCGATTTCTAGAATGTGATTTCTACGGATGGTAGAAGACTGTAAAATTACCAAATAACGTTTTCTACGGAATAGTGGAAAATACAATAACCGTAGATTGTCTTTTCTACGGGTGGTAGAAACGTGAACGCAAGTCAGAAAACATTTTCTACCATTAGTAGAAATGTGAACATAGATTAGATCTCATGTTCTACGACTCGTAGACTACTGTACACACCGTAGAAATCATATTCTACTGCCAGTAGAAAAGAGAACAACAAGTAGAATATGAATTCTACTTTGAATATTTGGAAAATGTAGAAATTTTTTAAAAATATATATTTAAGACATCTTTAAAAAAAAAAAAAAATGTCATAACATTCTTCATATTTTTCCTTCCATTGTTATGATTTTTTTTTTTTTTAAATGGCATTTAAAAACATTTATTTCATATATATATATATATATTTTACAAGGTATTGAAGTTAAAAAATGGTAAATTTCAGAAAAGGTATATTGAGACAAATAGATAGTTGTTTAAGCCTATATTCACAAATCTCCCATTTATAAATCTTGGCTATCTCTCTTCGGCTGCTTGATAATTTTTAAAAAAAAAAAAATTCGCTACAATGTTGTCTCTCTCTCTCCTCAAACGTTTAATTTTGCTCTTTCTGCAAACGTTTCTTCTTCTTCATGATCTTTTTATCTTACCTCCTTTATTTCATCATAGTCTCATCGCATTCCTTTATGTTTAATCTCTTCCACTAAAATCCACCTGCTCATAAAATTTAACATGGAATCAAAATCTCCTTCCTTTGGTCTTTCTTATCGCATATTTCATATATTCTCTCCTTCTGCATTTAGGGTTTCAAATCGTGCATAAAAAACAGGTTTCAATCAGACCAAAAAAAATTTACTCGCACGTCAGCGATTGTCAGTGATTGGAACAGGGAGAGGCGGGGGAAGGAAAGAAAATATGAATCTTTGATATCTTCCAAATCCGGGTTCTCTTTCTCCTGGAACTAATCGGAAATCTAGAGAAACGACTTCAACCTCCCTTTCCATACTTCCATAGGGGAAGGTCCGGACCAGGGACGCGATTCAACGCGACGGTAAATTCCAATTGTTGTCCTTATACCACGATTTTAATTATATTTTGTTCAATAGTCTTAATTAGGGTTTTCGCTGACCTTTGTTGTTTTAATCTACATATTGAGTACAAATGAAGCTTGTTTCTTTGTTGTTGTCTTCTAGATTTGTACATTTTCGTGTGAAATTTGAATGAATAGGATCGACAGATCTGGAATGGACATTACAAGAAAAGCCAGGGTAAAATAATATTCTGTTTATTCATTTTCTCTATGTCGTCGAGGTTCGATTTGATCTCGATTATCTTGAATTTTTAATCAAATAATCTCTTGATTCTAGGAATTGGTTAATGCTCCAACGCTGAATTCCATGAGCCAGTGGCGCGAGGAAGATCTGTAATTCAAAGAACAGCAACGACCATTTCGGCGCCAACGTCAGCGGGGCTTGGAGTCTTTTGAAATATATGCTCTTTATGGCTGTATGAAGGAATATAAGCGCTTCCGACTCTAATGGTAACTCCCGCCTTCAGTTTTCTTTATTGTGAAATTATATTGTTTTCTTTATGTTATATACTTGGATATGATAATATGCATGACATTTGATTTTTCCTGGCTTAAGAAGTCTTATGGTGTTTCCCCGAAGAAATATATGGCCGTTCATATAGGAGGGTGCTTTTGAATGCTTCTATCTTAGTACTCTTAGGTATATAATTGCTCTCTTGAATGATTTGTTGTGTATCGAAGCAAGTGAGGGGATTAGTCTATCTCACATTACGTCATTTAGTCTATAATCTATACTATATAAAAGTTGAGGCTAAATGCTTTTAAAGGTGTCCACATCAGCTTTTAAGTTTTTTAAAACCAATTAAATTATGCCAAATCAGCATCTCTAAAATTAAGAAATTTTCCAAATTTTAAACAACCAATAATAACTTTCTATATCATCATCTAAGATTAAGAAATTTTCCAAATTTTAGATTAAGAAATTTTCCAAATTTTAGATTAAGAAATTTTCCAAATTTTAGATTAAGAAATTTTCCAAATTTTAGATTAAGAAATTTTCCAAATTTTAGATTTGGAATATCGATAGATATAAGAAAAACATGTATAAGTTTTTAATAACACCAAATTGTTTAATTTTTTTTAAAAAATTAAATTATGCCAAATCACTATCTCTAAAATTAAGAAATTTTCCAAATTTTAAACAATCAATAATATTTTTCTATATCATCATCTAAGATTAAGAAATTTTCCAAATTTTAGTTTTGGAATATCGATAGATATAAGAAAAACATATATAAGTTTTTAGTAACACAAAAATCTACTTAGATTTATATTAGGAAAATTTCTTAATTTAAGATAATTGTTTTAATTATATAAATAATCACTGAAATTTTTTAACAAATAAGAAAGAACAAATTTATAAAGCATATATATATTTTATATGTGGACACTCTAAATAACTTATGTATCGATATCAAATTAAAAAAGTTTATCGTAAAATTAGTTTGCAAATTTCAACATAAAATTAATATTTTACAAGAGGAATGGAGCCATGTAGAAATTTAATGGTGGAGAATAACCTAGACAAATAAAAAAGAAAAAAAAAGTTGAAGAAAAAAACAGACACAAAGAATAAGAGTAAGAAGATAAAACCGAAGAAGAGCGAAAACGAATATATTGAATTGCGAAGATAAAATAGAAAAAGAAGGCAAAGATGAATAAGAAAAAAACAGATAAAAAACTTGCGAAGAAAAATTTGAAGAGGAAAAAGAGAAGATCTTAACTGAATGCTTTAGATTATAGAAAACATGAACGCAAATATCATCAAAAATAGATTAAATAGATTAAATAAGTAATAGAAAACTAAGCTTCTATTTAATAGATTATTAATAGATTAAAAATAGATTATTACTCCATCAGCTAATAGATTAATCTATTTAATAGATTATAAATACAATGATCTATAATAGATTATTACTTAAACAATTAATACTCCATCAGCTAATTATTTAATAGATTATTACTTAATAGATTATTACTCCATCAGCTAATAGATTATTTAATATATTATTTAATAGATTATACTCCATCAGCTAATTACTTAATCAATTAAACAACTAATAGATTATTTAATAGATTATTACTCCATCAGCTAATTCTATTTAATTAGTCCAGCTAATTAATCTATTTAATAGATTATTCAGCTACAATAAGTAATAATATTAAATAGATTAAATAGATTCTATTTAATAAAAACTTATTAAATAGATTAATAAGTTTTAAGTGTCGTTTTGTTTTTGTTCCGGAGAAAAAACCAAACAAAAACAAAAAACTTGCAAAGACAAATCTAAAGAGGAAAGCGAATAAGAACGAAGGAGACGAAACCAAAAAGAATAAAAAATAAGCGTGGAAACGAAGAAAAGCAAACGCAAAGATGAGTGAAAATGAAGAATAAACCATATAAGAGAAAAGACAAAGAAGAAATCAAAACAGAAGAAACTGAATAAGAAGGAATCAAAGAAAATTAAAAAATATAAAAACAAGAATGATGAAGAAAATGAAAAACAATAATATATGCGATTAGCTTCTCTTCATTTTGGTTTAATAACCCTAGAAAACCAACCAAAATATTAGCTTATCTTCTAGCTTAAATTTATTTGAAACAACCAAACTCTTTTTTTTTTTTTTATACTTAAACAATTCTAGCGGAAGTCTTAAACTAAATAATTCAATAAATCATAAATCCAATTCAACAACAGAAGTCAATAATCAAATAAATCAAATATCAAATAACTCTAACAACTTAAACAAAATGAATAAAACATAAATCCTATCATCCTCTTCTTCGGCCTTGATTCCGCGCTTAAACATTTCTACAACCTGCATCACAGGAAAGGAGATGCGTAAGTATTATCATAAATACTTAGTGAGACGATCACTCTGCCCACGGGCCAATTACGCAATTTCCAAATAATTAAAGTCTCTTAATTAATTTCCACAATTATTAAATATTTTTCCACCATTAAAATAATTCCAAATAATTATTAAATAATTCTCATAATTAAATAATAATCTTAATTAATTATTAATCCGAAAATAATTAATGAAATCAATCCAATTAACCATTAAAACCAATTAAATACATTAAACCGGATTAAACCATTTTAATTCAATTTCAATTAAATTAACCATTCCAATTCGCTCAAATCGGTTAACCACCCTGAACCAACATTGGTGTCGACCGACACCAGATTGGTGTCGACCGACACCCGCTCGACAGAGCGATACCAAGAGCAATGAATCACGCAGAAACACCAAATTAACACAATAATCATTCCAAACACGATTCAACACCACAATCAACACATAAACATCACGAAAGCAACAGAAACTCATCTATTCATTCATCTAACAACCTAGATCCAGAAATCCCGAGCCCACAGTCACGCACTCACCTTGGATTTGGATTGAAAGGGAGAAGCAAAGGATGAACAAGGAAGAACAATCAGCAAACACCTCAGAAACTTCACAATCTCCTCAAAACCTCTCCAAAATCGCCTAGAACACTTCTCTGCCTCGAAATATGAGCTACAAAACGCGGCCAGCCCTTTTTATTTCGAGTCTTAGGGTTTTCCAACCCAAACCACGCGAACCGAACAAAATAGAAACAAACCGAAATTTTGCGATTTGGCCAGTGTCGATCGACACCAGCCTTGGTGTCGCTCGACACCAGGCAAAAACTCCACTTCTTGGTTTACGGATGTTACAACTCTCCCCCACTAAACTGGATTCAACCTCGAATCCTAACTCAAAACACGTCTCGCAAGACCAAAAATCCGACCTCGCAAGGTCACAACACTGGAGATCCTCACCTGATCCCCGAGACTCACACTCAATCTTATGTATACGCGCGTTCCAAGACATTTTCCTCTTAACTCATTATCCAAACACTCAATTTGGGGCCACGGCCTCCCAAATAAGTCTCAACCAAACCACTTGTATTGGGGCCACGGCCTCCCAAACAAGTCTGCAACTACCCAAACTGGGGCCACGGCCTCCCAGATGGGCCTGCCATCGCTTATACCGAAGCCACGGCACTCAGATAAGCTACTCACACTGAAGCCACGGCACTCAGGTAAGTCTGCTAGAGAACAAAAGTCTCCCATAATGTAATGAGTTATTCGGGACCGCAGCCCTTAGAGAAAAATTCTTAAACGCCTATAACAAAAGATTGAAACGTCTCACGACCCAACTGGTCAACAAGTGTAACATCCAAGACAACATTAAATAACACAGATAATGAGGCAAAACTCCATCTCATAAATCTCAAAAATGTATGTCTTACAACGTAAACCAAACAACAACAACAAAAGCTCGCAAGCTAAACCAAAAACCAAGCCACAAAGATGAAAGAAGCTCACTCTTCACTCTACTTGTCGAACCACTTCCTGAACTTCAACTTCATCTTTGCCTCTGGCTCCCAAGTCTCCTCCTCAATACCGCCACAAGTCCACAAAACTCTCAATAACGGTATCCTCTTGTTCCGCAGAATCTTGACTCTCCTCTCAAGAATCCTCACAGGCACTGCCGAAACTGTCAAATCTGGCTGAAGATCCTCTGGAATCTGAGCCACTAACTCCTCAGAAGGATGAAGACACTTCCTCAGCATCGACATATGAAACACCTAGTGAAAGGCTCTCATAATCGGAGGTAACTCCAACCTGTACGCCAACGGTCCCACTCGCTCCACAACTGGAAACGGACCCATAAAACGCGGACTCAGCTTGTTCTCTGCGATGGATCTGTTAGGACCCCTCAACATCGCCATCTTGAGATACACTCTATCTCCAACCTGAAACTCAAGCTGTCGTCTGCGTCTATCTGCGTAACTCTTCTGTCTATCCTGAGCTTCCTTCATGTTCAGTCGCACCACACGAACCTTCTCAGTCGTCTCCTGAACATAAGTAGCTCCATAAATGCTGTACTCCCCCACTTGGGTCCAGCATAAGGGTGTCCTACATGGTCTCCCATACAAAGCCTCGAAAGGAGACATGCCAATACTCGCCTGGAAGCTGTTGTTGTAAGCAAACTCAACCAAGCTCAAGTGATCCGCCCAATGACCACCCCAATCTAGCACACACATCCTCAACAGATCCTCTAAAGTCTGAATCGTCCTCTCTGACTGCCCATCTGTCTGCGGATGATATGCCGTACTCATATGCACCTTAGTGCCCATCTCAGTCTGAAATGCCCTCCAAAACTCTGAGGCAAATCTCGGATCCCGGTCTGACACTATACTGGCTGGCACTCCATGCAGCCTCACAATCTCACGCACAAACTTCCTAGCCAAAACAGCTGCTCCATCTGTCTTCTTGATGGCCAAGAAATGTGCTGACTTGATCAACCAATCCACAATAACCCAAATAGCATCATGCGTCCTCGAAATAGGTAGCCCAACCACGAAATCCATCGTAATCATGTCCCACTTCCACTCTGGAATGGGTAAACTCTGTAATAGAACACCTGGAACCTGATGCTCAGCCTTCACCAAGGAACACGTGTTGCACCTCGCAACCCAATCAGCCACATCTCTCTTCATCCCAACCCAATGATAATACCTCTTGAGATCATGGTACATCTTGGTCGCTCCTGGATGAATCGAAAACTTGCTCGAATGAGCCTCTCTCAGAATCTGCTGTCTCAACTCCTCGACCTTGGGTACACAAACCCGACCACGAACCAGAATAGTCCCGTTCTCAGATACCTGATACTCAGAACTCGGTACTCGTGATGCATCAATCAGACTCTGATCGCTCTCCTGAGCCACTCTGATCCTGCTCAACAAATCTGCCTGATCAACTGCCTCTAAACCCAAAGGCTCCTGCGAAATCGCACAAAGGCGTAAAGTGCTAATCTCGCCAACCAACGCCTCAACATCCTGCTCTAAAGCCGAATCACACCTACGTCGGCTCAAAGCATCTGCCACTAGGTTAGCCTTGCCCGGATGATAGATAATCTCCAAGTCATAATCCGCCAAAAACTCAACCCAGCGCGTCTGTCTCGCATTCAGCATCGGCTGAGTAAAAATGTGCTTAAGACTCTTGTGGTCAGTGAAGATCTGAACTGAACCACCATACAAATACGATCTCCAGATCTTAAGCGCAAAGACCACCGCTCCCAACTTTAGATCATGGGTAGGACGGTTACGCTCACTCCCCTGCCACTGCCTCGAAGCGTAAGCAATAACTCTGCCCTCCTGCATCAGCACACAACCCAGACCAATACCTGAAGCATTAGTGTACACTGCATAAGGCTTCCCTGGCTCGGGTAACGCCAAAACAGGTGTACTAGTCAAATACTCCTTGAGCTTCTCAAAGCTCTCCTCACACTCAGGCGGCCACACAAAAGGGACATCCTTCCTAGTCAACTGCGTCATCGGCTGTGCCATACTCGCAAAACCCCTGACGAATCTCCTGTAATAACCTGCTAACCCAAGAAAACTCCTGATCTCGGTAGCACTACTAGGTCTAGGCCAATCTCTGATGGCCTCTATCTTCGCCGGATCTACAGACACTCCCTCTGCAGAAACAATATGTCCGAGAAAACCCATCTCTCGCTGCCAGAAACTGCACTTGCTCAACTTAGCATACAGCTTCTGCTCTTGAAACTTCTCCAGAACCAACCTCAAATGAGTCTCATGCTCCTCAGGACTCCTCGAATAAACCAAAATGTCGTCGATGAAGATGATGACAAACACATCCAAATACTCCCTGAATACGTCGTTCATCAACCTCATGAATGCCGCAGGCGCATTCGTCAAACCGAAAGGCATAACCACAAACTCAAAATGCCCGTAACGTGTCCTGAAAGCAGTCTTGCGGATATCCGCCTCATCTATCGGGATCTGATGATAACCCGATGCCAAGTCTATCTTGGAGAACCAAGTAGCACCCCTCAACTGATCCAACAACTCGTCAATCCTCGGGAGAGGGTACCTGTTCTTCACAGTAACTCGGTTCAGTCCCCGGTAATCAATACACAGCCGGAAGCTCCCATCCTTCTTCTTCACAAACAGAACTGGTGCTTCCCACGTTGAAACACTCGGTCGAATGAATCCTTTACTCAAAAGGTCCTCTAGCTGCTTCTTCAGCTCTGCCAACTCTGCTGGAGCCATCCTGTAAGGCGTCTTAGATATCGGCGCTGTCCCCGGCTCTAACTCAATCGTGAAAGGATCTGACCGCAAAGGTGGCAACCCCGTCAACGACTGAAAAACCCCTGGAAACTCTCGAACCACCCGAATATCCTCGAAAACCACCTCACCACTGGACTCCGCCATAGAGATCGTCGCCAAATAGGCCTCACTGCCTCGCTCAATCAACTGCTCTGCCTGAATCGCCGAGATCACTATGCTCCCGGAAGTCGGTCTTACACCCTGAAACACTAACCTCCCGCCATCACGCTCAGAAACAACTCTGCCTCTGTAACAATCCAGATGAACCCGGTAAAAAGATAACCAGTCCATCCCCAGAATGACGTCATATAACTCCACCGGACTAATCACCAAATCCGCTGGCATCGACTGCCTCTAGCACGGCCCGAAGTAGTCAGGAAACCACCTCCAGCCACCTTGACCATGCCTGCACGCTCACCCGCGCTGCTCCGGATGCCACTACTCTCGGCCCACTCCGGAGTGATGAAGCAATTAGATGCTCCAGAATCGAATAAAACGTGTGACTGAACGCCACCGACTAACAAGGTCCCTACACATTTTAAACTATGAGACCCTGCTAATCCCATCACAGGCAAAATATCGCAAACAAACAACAACCACAAATAACTTAGGGAATTTACGAAGTCTGAGTCAATAAATGTACCTGTGATCTGCCCGCCCTGACTCGACTGGCCAACCTCTGTCGAAGAGTAGACTCTCGGTCCCGGCCCCAACTGGCCCACTGGCTGAACCGCTGCCACCTGAGTCACTGGTCGAGCCGCTATCGGCTGGACCGCTGCCACTGTCAAACTCTGCATCTTGGGACACCTCGGCCTGATATGCCCCGGCTCTCCGCAATGGAAGCACACTCTAGTATCCCGAGGCACCTCCTTCTTGGGACAACTAGACACTCGGTGCTCCATGCTGCCGCACCCGTAACCCGAACCACGAGGAAAATGGCTGCCGGAAGAAACCTCCTCCCGACTCCTCTTCTGACTTTGTGCAGGCCTGCCGCCCCTGCCAGAACCAGAACCAACACTCGAACTACGGCGCTGCTGCGACTGCTGCTGCTGACTCCAAGGATGGATAGCAGGAGCATCCGCAGACGGCACCACCACCGGACCAGCCTGCTCACGAAGGTCCTCCTCAATGGAAGCTGCTAGCTCCACTAATCTGCCCTCATGGCAAACTCACGACCTCGGCACTGAGTCTTGATACTCGGACGAAGCCCCTGAAGGAACCTCTGCACAACCCCACGCTCACCGCCTACACCGAGACCAGCATGCACCACTAGCCTGCTAAACTATGCGTCGTACTCACGCACTGAACGGTCTCCCTGCGTCAAAGCGATAAACCGCAGATGAAGTCTATCTCGAGCCTCCTGAGGAAAGTACTTGGCGTCAAACTCCGCCACAAACTCGTCCCAAGTCCAGACAGCTCTCCTGCCCTGAACAGCCCGCCACCACAAATGCGCGTCACCACTCAGATAGTGAACCGCTAACTCAACCTGGTACTCAACTGGACACATGATCGACTGGAAGTTCCGCTCCACTCTCGATCTCCACTCATCGGCCACCTCTGGACCAACTCCGCCCTCAAAGAAAGGCGTCCCGATACGCTGCATCTGTCCCATCATCTCTAAGTAAGACGGATGACCAACCACCGCAGCCCCCTGCTGCCCAACAAAAGCCGCACCCGGCTGACCAAGCACTGCAGCACCCTGCTGCCCAAACACTGGCGCACCCAGCGGTACACCGACCATCGGAGGAACACCCGGAGCCTGCTGAGGAACCACTGGCGGAAAACGTGCCAGCAACTGTGTCAGTAACCCCACAATTAGGTCATCTCGACCCTGAGCCGGAGCCGCACCCCCACCTGGGGCCGCTCCAACCCCCGCGCCACCACCGACGCCCAAACCGGCCTCACTCGCCGCTGAAACAGACTAGTTCACCGACGCAGTCGCCACACTCGGCGCAACACTCTCGCCCGAATCCTCTGGCTCGCCACGACCCCGACCTCCACGACCTCCACGACCTCTGCCACGGCCACGACCGCGGCCTCTACCTCGACCTCGAGCACCACCGTCCATCTCACTGTATGGAACAAAGATGTGAGATACAAAACACGAAAATCAAAAACACAAACACAACTCACCGCGGAATCTCCTGAAGCCCGAAGAGGATGATACTACAACTATCAACCTAACAGTCCTAAAACCGTCTAGGCTCTGATACCAAAATGAAACAACCAAGCTCTTTTTTTTTTTTAATAGTTAAACAATTCTAGCGGAAGTCTTAAAATAAATAATTCAATAAATCATAAATCCAATTCAACAACAGAAGTCAATAATCAAATAAATCAAATATCAAATAACTCTAACAACTTAAGCAAAATGAATAAAACATAAATCCTATCATCCTCTTCTTCGGCCTTGATTCCGCGCTTAAACATTTCTACCACCTGCATCACAGGAAAGGAGATGCGTAAGTATTATCATAAATACTTAGCGAGACGATCACTCTGCCCACCGGCCAATTACACAATTTCCAGATAATTAAAGTCTTTTAATTAATTTCCACAATTACTAAATATTTTTCCACCATTAAAATAATTCCAAATAATTATTAAATAATTCTCATAATTAAATAATAATCTTAATTAATTATTAATCCGAAAATAATTAATTAAATCAATCCAATTAACCATTAAAACCAATTAAATACATTAAACCGGATTAAACCATTTTAATTCAATTTCAATTAAATTAACCATTCCAATTTGCTCAAATCGGTTAACCACCATGAACCAACATTGGTGTCGACCGACACCCGCTCGACAGAGCGATACCAAGAGCAATGAATCACGCAGAAACACCAAATTAACACAATAATCATTCCAAACACGATTCAACACCACAATCAACACATAAACATCACGAAAGCAACAGAAACTCATCTATTCATCTAACAACCTAGATCCAGAAATCCCGAGCCCACAGTCACGCACTCACCTTGGATTTGGATTGAAAGGGAGAAGCAAAGGATGAACAAGGAAGAACAATCAGCAAACACCTCAGAAACTTCACAATCTCCTCAAAACCTCTCCAAAATCGCCTAGAACACTTCTCTGCCTCGAAATATGAGCTACAAAACGCGGCCAGCCCTTTTTATTTCGAGTCTTAGGGTTTTCCAACCCAAACCACGCGAACCGAACAAAATAGAAACAAACTGAAATTTTGCGATTTGGCCGGTGTTGATCGACACCAGGCAAAAACTCCACTTCTTGGTTTACGGATGTTACATTATTTATGCATATATTTTCATTTTTAAGTTTGGTTTGGTGTATCAGATAAAGAAAATATGTTCTACATAGGATTAAAGAGACTTATACTAAAATATGTACAAAAGCAATAGAGTAAGAAAAAAAATTAGAAAGGAGAATAACCAATACAAAGAAGAAGAAAACAAATCTAGCAAAACATTAGCATTTTCGATGGAAATAATTTATCATAGAAGAAACATAAGAAAAAGAACCAAGAAGAACAAAAGGAAAATGAAGTAAATGAAGAAAATAGAGGACCAAGATAGCAAAGAACAAAGCCATAAAAGAAACTAAAAAGATAAGGCTAGAGAAGGAAACCAAATAAAAAAATGAAACCAAAAAATAAAAATCTGACAGCTATGCGTAACTATATCTCTATGATTGCATAAATTAAATTATTTATATTATTATTAGACATTGCTTAGTACATGTGTGAATATGTAATTGTACCATCTCTAGCTTAATTTTGTTTCCATGAATCTTTTTCATTTTTAAGTTTGGTTAGGTGTATTAGATAATTAAATTTTTACTCTACATAATATTAAATTAAAGAGAACTACAATAAAACTATTTATAAGAGATATCAAGTCTTGGAGAATAATCAAGAAAAATAAAGAGAAGAAGTTAAACAAAAGAAATATAGCAAACTCCTAGCAACTTCCACCGCATGAACTAATTATAGAAAAAACGGAAGAACAAGAACCAAGACGAGGACAAAAATAAGAAGAAACAATAAAAAAAAGCGAAGACATTGATATTAAAGAACGAGGACAAAAGATAAAGAATGAGACCGAATAAGAAATTGTAAGGACAAAGAACTGAAGAGGAAGGAAGACGAGGAAGAGTAAAGATGAAGAAAAAAAATTGAATAAAGAGCGAAAATAAAGAAAAAAAAACTAAAAAACTAAAAAACATGAAACAAAAGAAGAGAAATAAGAACATTGATTCAGTGCTACGGACGAAAAAAACTATGAATAGAAATATTTAATCAAATTATTAATACAGACCCGCGCGTAGCGCGGGTGAAAAACCTAGTAAGTTTATTAGTTTGATTGCTTTGGCATATCTAAATTACTTTAGATGCGCATCTGGATATGGAAAAATTGTTTACACGTATACACCATGGAGTGAGTCTACTTTGTTGTCCTGATCCATTGATTTTTGTCTCTTCTGGTCTATACCCTATGCTGTTGGTTTAATGTTTTCAATCGTATTCTTCAATTTTGTGAAACTTACAAGCAGACGATCTTTTCAAGTTGTTTTAAATTTGACAACAGTTGATCCTCTTTGTCTAAGCACTCTCATTTTTAATCAATCGATTTCAAGTATACCATTATCTCAAGTGGCAATCACAAGAGCTCCATCTATCTCATAAATTACCTACATATATTATAGTCAGTCTATTCCACTTTAGAAAAATTTGAGCTAACTAATTTGACATGATGATATAAATCACCTGAGATCATAGAGTAAGGAAAGCAAAGCAAACATTAAGGTCTAGTTTCAGGTGTGACAGAGTTCAGCAAAACTAAAAAATAACTAGAGAGAAGCTTAACCTAAAATCAACAAAGACAATGATTCGGCATCAGGCGACAGTAGGAATGCACAACAAAAAGGGGCCCAGTAAAGACATACCGATGAAGATGAGTCTTCTGTCTGGCTTTATTACATATTTGCAGTTTAATACCAAAGACTTTGAGACATAATTACTTCCATCTATGGTCTCAAGTCTTGATGCATCATAACCTGTAAAACAAAATATGAAAATATCCAGTGTTTTACACAATTTGGTTTTAAAATTCATAAACGTAACACAAAGTATACCATTATCTCAAGTGGCAATCATAAGATTGTTTGAAGTATTTAATTAGAGCTTTTGTCACATCCAAATGAGAGAATGTGCAGATATCAGTATCACATGGTAGAATGTTGATAGCATTGGACTAAGATCGATTTGTAGAATCGGGTAGCCTCAATGTTAACTTTCTTTACAGTTTGGTTCTCCAGTCCAGTTTTTAAAGGCTTTTTCTTTCTCGTGTTTTTTAAATACTTCAATATCTATTCTTAGAATACCATCAGTGTGTTGTAAACTCTATAAATTTTGTAGAATTTTAAGGTCTCGCTTTGTCAAGTTTGTGAGGGTATGAAATGGGTTATCTGTTGATCTTTATATGTTTTTTTTTTTTTTTTTTTTTTTTTTTTGTAAACAGATATAAATTAGGAAAACTAATAAATTGTTGTAAGACAATTTACCTGTTGATCTTTATATGTTTCGTTTAATAGTTTCATTGATGTAAGACATGTACTGCTAGTACTATCATTTTCAGAACGTTCAGCAAGAAACAGAAATATGTTTATCTTTAACCAAATGATCGGAAACGAGTTTAAGGACATGTTCACCTCACTATCAACGCACATGTAGAACGTCTACCCTTATCTTTGACTTAATTAGCTCTTGGGGATCGGTCGAAGAAAACCGCATGTTTTACATTCTTTGTTTAGATATTTAAAGGGTGGCTAAGCAAACGATATGAGTGACTACAATCTTTTAGATTTTTATTTTGGGTTTACGGCAAATTGTTTCCCAGTTTTATGTTCTGAAAATAGAAATCAACATCCAGAGGTCCACCTCGAAGAAATTTCAATTTCAATTACCATAAACTGGAATAAATTCAGCACGAATGTTACCATCATCTTTAACAAAAATAACACCTACAACGAACACATAAAAGATAGGGGGAATTGCCAAATTTAGACCACAATTTGATTTTTTCTATTCAACTAGACCACAATTTGAAACAATTGCAAAAGTAACATTTTGTACAGTAACAGTACTTCACACTCTCTTATGAACAAACAAAAAACGCATGTCACGATTACGATTTTAACCTCTAGACGCTGTGGTCTACCGGTGAGGTCTACCTGGTAGACAAACATGGAGATCTACTATGGAGGTCTACCAAATTATTAAACCTTAAATTTAAATTAAAAATTAAATTAAAAATAATTTGACAACAAAACCTGTATGAATAATTAAAAGATAGACATTATCATCTACAGAAGATATGATTGCATACAAATGAATCATTTATAGATAAGCAAAGACATTTAGGTTAAAACCTACAAAAGTGTTAGGTCTACTGAGTAAGTCTACCACGGAGGTCTACCACGGAGGTCTACCAAATCATTAAATCTTAAATTTAAATTAAAAATTAAATAAAAAATAATTTGACAAGAAAACTTGTATGAATAATTAAAAGATAGACATTATCATCTACCAAAAATATTATTGCATACAAATGAATCATTTATAGATAAGCAAAGACATTTAGGTTAAAACCTATAAATGTGTGAGGTCTACCGAGTAAGTCTACCACGGAGGCCTACCATGTAGGTCTACCACATCATTAAATCTTAAATTTAAATTAAGAAAATTAAAAAAAAACAAATTTGAAATATTTTTTTCACAAATAACGAAATAATAAACATTTAACATCTATTAAAAATATGATCTCAGAAAAATGCATGAATCTATAAATATCATGAATATATAGTTCATAAGGATAAGAGTTTGAGTAGATTGTTTAGGGTTGAATGGTGTAAGTTGTAGGGTTTATAAAATTTCTAGACCAATTGTTGTTTTTGGTTTGTTATACGATTCGATGTTCGTTTATTTGTTATCTAAACTGTAAAATGACAATATGGCAAGCACATTGTTGAAATTTTTTATCTAAATTATTCGATTTAGGGATTGGGGTAAAATAGACCTAACTCGTAGAATAACCTAGTAGGCCGCAATAGTGGTCTACCATGGAGGTTTACCATGTAGATCTACCAAATCATTAAATCTTAAATTTAAATTTAAAATTAAATAAAAAATAATTTGACAAAGAAACCTGTATGAATAATTAAAACATAAACATTATCATCTACCAAAAATATGAATGCATACAAATGAATCATTTATAGATAAGCAAAGACATTTAGGTAAAAACCTATAAATGTGTGAGGTCTACCGGGTAAGTCTACCACGGAGGTCTACCATGTAGATCTACCAAATCATTAAATCTTAAATTTAAATTTAAAATTAAATAAAAAATAATTTGACAACAAAACCTGTATGAATAATTAAAACATAGACATTATCATTTACCAAAAATATGAATGAATACAAATGAATCATTTATAGACAAGCAAAGACATTTAGGTAAAAACCTATAAATGTGTGAGGTCTACCGGGTAAATCTACCACGGAGGTCTACCATGTAGATCTACCAAATCATTAAATCTTAAATTTAAATTTAAAATTAAATAAAAAATAATTTGACAACGAAACCCGTATGAATAATTAAAACATAGACATTATCATCTACCAAAAATATGAATGCATACAAATGAATCATTTATAGATAAGCAAAGATATTTAGGTTAAAACCTATAAATGTGTGAGGTCTATCGGGTAAGTCTACCACGGAGGTCTACCATGTAGATCTACTAAATCATTAAATCTTAAATTTAAATTTAAAATTAAATAAAAAATAATTTGACAATGAAACCTGTATGAATAATTAAAACATAGACATTATCATCTACCAAAAATATGAATGCATACAATTGAATCATTTATAGATAAGCAAAAACATTTAGGTTAAAACCTATAAATATGTGAGGTCTACCGAGTAAGTCTACCACGGAGGTCTACCATGTAGATCTACCAACCCTTTTATCCTGACATATAAAGGGGAAACCCTAATTTTGTGAAAAAAAAAATTATGTGAAACTCTCTTTCATCAACGCCTCTCTCTCTCTCATCCTCCGTCGATTTCTTCTTCCTCTTCTTCTCCGTTTTGGCCATCATTTTTCCAACCTTTCCTTCCGGAGACTATGGCGACACTTCTCTCTTCTTTTCTCAACTTCAGCTCCATCAGATCTAAAGCTGTACTGTTCTCCTTTCCTGGATCTACTCTCAAATCCTCCGGATCTGAAACTCTCCTGAAACGGTGCTGCGGCGGTCGCGGGTTGGCCATGTAGCATCCCTCGTCTTCCCCTCGGTCCTCTTAGCAGGTTCGTTTGCAGGTTCGTTTCTCATGGTTTTGGAATCCAAGGATTTCTTTTGGGACTTCTTTCTTACGCATCTTTTGAACTGATTCAACATATCTTATTAAGGAGCTTCTTAATCAGTTCCATTTGCCATTGTCTTTGGCTTAATATGCAGAGAGGAGCTAGAGAAGCAGTGAGCTTAGCTCATGAGCGTTACATGAGGTTGTAGGAGCAAGCAAAACCGAACAAGCAAGAAAGGATATGGGTAAACAAGGATGGGAGAAAATGAGATGGGAATATGCAGTTTTTCTTCCTCCTCAGCCTACATCTCCTTCTCTGATCGCCACCGTCACCGCCGCTGTAAGTTTTTTTCTCTCGATCTGTGATAGATGGAGGTTTTGTTTTCTCAGATCTGTGGTAGACCTCTGTGGTAGACCTCTGTTGTAGACCTCTGTTGTAGACCTCTGTGGTAGACCTCTGTGGTAGAGATTATGGGTAAAACCCGTTATTTGCTTGCATATTCCATAGTTTGTCTTCTCTGAAAACAAGATTGAAATTTTATGTTGTTTGTGAAGGTTTTTCAATTTAGGAGCTGGTCTCAGTGATGCTTTTTTTTATCCCCATTTAGTTAGTTTTCTCTGTTTGACATAAGTAGGTTCTTTTTATAGATCTTGATCTATTGGTCTGTCTGATATAGTTTTGGATACTATTTCTTATCAAGCTTATTTTGTAGGAAGGAAATAGGCTATTGGAAGTGGCGGCTGCAAGATAGAACAGAAAGATTATTGAGATCCTCTTCCCGTTGACGACAAAACCCGAATCTGTTTCGGATTGGTCAGTAGATGGAATTCTCGCTCACATGGAATCAATCAAATAGGCTTCCTCGGAGACTGCACACTACTTTAATCTCCATATTTGCTTATCAATTCATAATTTTCTCTCATCTTATATTGAAATGAGAGAAAATTGTTGATATTCTCAGTTTAAACACTTGTTGTTTTTAGTTTCAATTTTCATTGTAAGACTTTGTTCTCAAATTAAAAGATTTTCCGTATTATTTTCAAGGTTTTTATTGGCAATTGCACTTATCATCAATACAAATCAAAAAGATCAAATCACTTTATGTACTCTTAATAACATTGTGGCAAAAATTACAAAAGGTAACTAGGATATAACATAATCTTCTTACATCCACCACAACTTCAAGAATAACTACGGAAGTCATTTTGTGCTACTTCAACATGAGTAACATCTCGAATTAATGTAAGTTTTACGAGACATAGGCTGCGACTCGTAACTTACATAAAAAAGTTGAAAACAGCATGAAGTAGACCTTCTACGTAGACCTCATTGATAGACCTCATGCGTAAATCTTCATTGTAGACCTCCATTTCAGTGTACCTTTGCGTAGTAGACCTCGTCTTCAGTCTGCACTTCGAACAACTATAAACTATGAACATATATGCAAAGGCGCATCACATGCCATGACCTGTCTTCTAACATCAGCCATTTTCCATAGACGGAAGCTAAATAAACCATTTTCTGCAACAAAAACAAACAAAACAACATAAGTAGATTAGTAGACCTAAGGTGTAGACCTAACGTGTAGACCTCCACATCGGTCTACCAATAAATTAAGCTAGTTAACTAATTTAAAAGAAAACCGAATAGAGCCTTAATCACACCGAATGAACATTTGAAACTCATATATAAGCAAGTAAACAAGTAAAAACAACCAACTGTTCAAGAAAAATTTCAAAATACTAGATATATTGACCCAAAAAACGATTTACAAAATAACACATAATAGTAGACCTACAACGTAGATCTACTTAGTAGAACTAATAAGTAGACCTACAACGTAGATCTCTACGGAGGTCTACTCCACGTGGAGGTTAGTTTTGCAATTGATCGAGAAAAATGTTTTTTTTTCCGGAGTTCTACTGTGGAGGTCTACTATACGTGGAGGTTAGTTTTGCAATTGATCGAGGTAAATCTTTTCGGCGGTAGACCTCGTTTTGATTAGTAGACCTCTGAATTGGTCTACGGAGCACAGCGAGGTCTACGTTGTAAGTCTACCGCAAAAAGTAGACCTCAAAATGGTTAGTTTTGCAGTTGACCCAATTTTGACTTTCCTCTAGTAGACCTTCGCAGTAGACCTCAATTTTTTTGCGTTGACCAGATATTTTAGTAGACCTCACCTGAGGTCTACCAGCCCCCTAAGACCTCAACGGTAGACGTCAATGTCGAAAAGCTTTCCTTTTTGAGGAAAGTCAAACTTTTGTCAACTGCGAAACCAACTTTTTTTTGTAGGTAGACCTAAGCCGTAGACTTCCAAAAAACATTTTTCTCGATCAATTGCAAAACTAACCTCCACATGGAGTAGACCTCCGAGGTAGACCTCCAAAACAAACATTTTTCTCTATCAATTGCAAAACTAACCTCCACGTGGAGTATACCTCAGTTGAGGTCTACGACTAGTTTTTTTTGTTTGCAAAGAAAATGTCGCGGTCTACCCTGTGTTGACCAGTAGACCTCAACTAAGGTCTACTAAGTAATAATAGACCTCAACTGAGGTCTACAAAGTAATAGTAGACCTCAACTGAGGTCTACATTCGCGTACCAAAACTGAAATTCTTAGAATTATGGAAGAAAAGTTACATGGACGTCGGACAAAGGCTATTAGAGGGCTGATAACTTCGATTTAAGCCTTCAATAACGAGCTCCGGTCGTTGCTGTAAGCTAAACAATCGGAAATGCCAAGATCCAAGATTTGAGCTTGCTTCTAGAGTTTTTGGGATGAAAATGGGGAGAGAATGGAAGAATAAGAGTTTATGAGATGAGAAAATGAGCAATGGTAGCTCAAAAGTGAGTTTTCGGAGCATTAACAGCTCCAAATTGGGCGAAAATTGTGGTTGGCAATATTGATGATATGGCATTTTGGAAATTAAGTGTAGAAGATGAGGGGTATTTGGTCTTTAATCAGCTCTCGTAGACCTCAGTTGAGATCTACCACTCAAAAAAGTAATGACACTATTGTAATTGGAAAAAAAAATAAAAAAATTGAAGAGCTTAGTTTTGCATTTGACCACAATTTGTGGTCTAAAAGTGAAAACACCCATAGTTTTTGGTTATATAATAGAATCTAGGTCGGTAAGTATTTTTGGTATAAAAGTAGAATATTAGTTGTGACTTTTTTAATGGAAAGTCTGATTGGTTTGGTTAATCAATACTTGAAACAACCAAGAATTTTTTTTTTTTTTTTTTATCAAGTGCAGAAATTCTCAATAAAAATAAATTCATTAAATAATTATTTCAAACAACCAAATTCAATTCCATAAATAATATTAAAAATACTAGCAACCTAAACACCAGGTTTGCAATAAACAAATAACTCAACAAATAAAAACAATTCCTATCATCCTCTCCTCGGCCCGATTCCGCGATCACATTTTCTTTCTACCTGCATCACATTAGGGAAAAAAAGATGCATAAGTATTTAATAAATACTTAGTGAGGCAATCACCCCGCCTAAAGGCCAATTACGCAATTTTAGCAATTTTAAATAATATTAATAATTACCACAATTATTAAAATCCTTCACTTTAATTATTAAATGATTACCACAATTAAATAATAATTTTTTAAACACTTAAATAATTTCCACAATTATTTTTAAATCATTTAATTAATTAATTTCATCAATTATTAATTAATTCTCGCATTAAACCATTCAATTACAATTAAACCGTATTAAACCGGATTAAACCACTTAATCCAATTAACTCCTTTAATTCGCCAGATAACCGGATTAAACCGGACGGTGTCGATCGACACACACTTGTGTCGCTCGACGCCTGCCCGTTTGGTGTCGACCGACACCAGCTTGGTGTCGATCGACACCGATCCAGGAGATCGACGCCTACTTCAATTTTCAACACAGAAACACCCAATCACGAAACTATCACAATACACACGATTCAACACACGAATATCACGCAAAACATCTCAAGAACACACGATTTCAGCCATAACCACAATCCAATTCCACAGTCTATCCACTTGCGAGCCTACGGTCATGCACTCACCTTGACAACGGATTAAGAGGAAGAAAGAGATGAAGAACAACACAAATCCACCACAGATCAACCACAAAGCTCCAAAATCTCCCAAAAAGCTCTCAGCCTCCTTTTCTCTTTGTTTTTCTCGAAAACAACAAAATAATGCGGTTGGAACACTTTATATCGCGACCTAGGGCTTTTTCCCACAAAACCAGCCCAAACCGGAACTCAAATCGAATCGAAATCGATTTTAACCGCTGGTGTCGAGCGACACTCCCCTGGTGTCGATCGACACCCCTCCTCAGAAACGACAGATTGGTTTACGGATGTTACAATTCTCCCCCACTAAACTGGATTCGACCTCGAATCCCAACACAACACGTCTACGACAGACGCAACTCGTCTACCACAGACGACAAACTCATCTACCACAGACGACCAACTCGTCTACCACAGACGACATAATCCGGCCCACATGGCCAAACACACGAGATCCTCACTTGATCCCTGAGACTCACATCTATTTCTATGTCATACATACATTTCCCAGACATCTTTACTCTTAACTCAACTCTGCCGGAGAACACTATCTCCTCAAGAGGAACACTATCCTCTCGTTACTTACTACGCGACACACTAGTCACTAGTAAGTAACATATCACTTATACTTGAGGTAGCGACCCTCTCATACTAGTCTATCAGAGAACACTATCTCTTGGCAATGAGTTATTCGGGGACACCACGCCCTTAGAGTAAAAATTCGGAAACCTCTATGACATAACTGAAAAGATTGTCTCACGACCCACTGGTCAACACACTTGTAACATCCAAACCCCAAAACCAAAAATGAGGCAAACACCATCACATATAACTCTAAAAATGTATATCGTTACAAAACCAAAAACGAAAATACATAAGTCCAAAATCAACAACAAAACATAGCACCACGCTATCACCACAAGAACCACAAAGACGAAGAAGCTCACTCGATGACCTGCTTGTCGAACCACTTCCTGAACTTCAGATTCATCTTTGCCTCTGGCTCCCAAGTCTCCTCCTCAGTGCCACTACAGTCCCACAAGATTCTCAACAATGGCACCTTCTCGCTCCGCAGAACCTTGACTCCCCTCTCGAGAATCCTCACAGGAACTGTTGGAACTGTCATATCTTGCTGAAGATCCTCTGGAACCTCAGCCACCAACTCCTCTGAAGAATGCAGACACCTCTGCAACATAGACACATGAAACACCTTGTGAAAGGCGCTCATAATTGGTGGCAGCTCCAACCGATAAGCCACTGGCCCAACTCGCTCCACCACCGGAAACGGACCCATAAACCGCGGACTGAGCTTGTTCTCTGCTATGGACCTGTTAGGGCCCTGATATATCCATATTTTGCATGATTTTACTTAGTATTTATCTATGTTTTCAAGTGTTTTCAATAAGGTTTTATGTCTTTAGAGGTAGTTTTCTTGTATTTGTTGGTTTTGGAGTCTTAACAGGTTAAAACATCAAAAGGATTCAAAAAGGAGCAAAAGAGCCTCAAACCATGATCCATGCAAGTTTCCAAGTCAAGAGCATCAATATAACTCCATTTGTCTGATTCTCGCATTTGGACAGAACCGGAGCATCCGAAAGATAACAGCGGCAAGGGGTCTTACCGACGTCCAAAAATCATAATCTTGGTCTTGCTGGATAGATATTTGAGTCATGCATCACGGCAAAGTGGATTCAAGCCATTTGGATCAACCATCAGGGAGAAACTCTTTTTCTCCCAAGACGTGTCCGCCAGGCGAGGAAATGAAGACCATGGAGACTTGGTGCCACAAACGGCCCGGGATTCCGCGGTATGGACCCTGTCTCGGCTTAAAATAGGCCTAGCCTATTTCTGGTGGTTTCCTTGGCCTTATCCCGGACCATTCAAGTCGCAAAACTTCATGTCCAACTCATCGGAAAGTTTCCTTTTCCGGCACTTCAAAAACCTAGCGACTTCTCAACCTATAAATACAAGCTTTTAGCCTCGACCTAAGGAGAGTCTCGTGCAAGAGGAGAGTGGCCATCAGAGAGAGGGAGAAGCCCTAGGAGCTCGCCATCAAGGAAGAGGAGAAGGAGGCGCCGCTCAAGTCTTGCACTTGCACAAAATCTTGTTCTTTACATTTTTGTTTCTTTTCCTTTTCTCTTCTAAGTTTTGTATTGGATTCAAGAGTTATCAAGGGAGATTTCGACTTGTTCTTCAACAGAGAAGCTTCTTCTATCCCTTATCTCTTACTTATACTTGTGATTATGCTTTCAATCATGCTTTGCTTGTTTGATTGCACCATGTCCGAGTAGATTCATTTGTTAGGCGAGGTAAATCAATGAAACTTGTATGATGTGATTGGCGGTTGCAATTGGGAATTTTATTCATGAACTGAACTTCACCTCTACTTGATTTTAATGCATGATTGCTTTACCGTACATCTAGCAATCTGATCTTAGGGAAATAGAACCTCGAAAGTGTTGCATCTAGTTCCCGAAACTAGTATTTGGTGATCTACGTGTCTTAGGCAACGAAAGCTGACCTAAGGAGTCTAGTGAACTCTATCATTACTTGAACCATTAATGCATGATTACAGCTTGTAATAACCATCGAAAGTTGAGTCTATTAGGCTGATTAATCATAGTGTTCGGAGTCACGAAAGTGGAAGACCATACCTTAGTGTTTTGTGTTCAAGATATTTCATAATGAAATACCAATGCAATCATCACTTCATTACTTGTTTTCAAAGATTATCCTTTGCCTAACGCTTTCTTTTCTTGTTTACAACTCTCATTTACTTATTTGCTTTTGTTTCCTTTCATTTTAGGTTCACCACAACAACATATTTTCTGTTCTAGCTACTCATCAATCACCACAAGTTTGAAGCGAGATCACACCCTCCTTGTATTCGACCCCGACTACAACACAGCTGTGCACTTGCAGCTCATTTTGGTTGGGTTATAAATATTAAAACTTGAAGCTAAACCCACACCCCATCAGGCCCCTCAACATAGCCATCTTGAGATACACTCTATCTCCCACCTGAAACTCAAGCTCACGCCTCCGCCTATCTGCATAACTCCTCTGTCTATCCTGAGCCTCCTTCATGTTCAGCCTCAAAACACGGATCTTCTCCGTCGTTTCCTGAACAAAGGTAGCTCCAAACATGCTGCGCTCCCCCACTTGTGTCCAGCATAAGGGTGTCCTACATGGCCTCCCATACAAAGCCTCATAAGGAGCCATGCCAATACTAGACTGAAAACTGTTGTTATAGGCAAACTCCGCCAAACACAGATGATCAGCCCAATGGCCACCCCAATCCAACACACACATCCTCAGCAGATCCTCCAAAGTCTGGATAGTCCTCTCTGACTGCCCATCTGTCTGCGGATGATAAGCTGTACTCATATGCACCTTGGGGCCCATCTCTGCCTGAAATGCCCTCCAAAACTCTGAAGCAAATCTCGGATCTCTATCCGACACAATACCAGCTGGCAAACCATGCAACCTCACAACCTCTCGCACAAACTTCCTAGCCAAGACAACAGCTCCATCTGTCTTCTTGATGGCCAAGAAATGCGCGGACTTGGTCAAACGATCCACAATGACCCAAATCGCATCAAACGTCCGTGAGATAGGTAATCCCACCACAAAATCCATCGTGATCATATCCCACTTCCACTCTGGAATGGGTAAGCTCTGCAAAAGTCCACCTGGAACATGATGCTCTGCCTTGACCAACGAACACGTGTTGCACCTCGCAACCCAATCTGCCACATCTCTCTTCATCCCAACCCAGTGATAATACCGTTTCAGGTCACGGTACATCTTGGTCGCACCCGGATGAATCAAAAACTTGCTCGCATGAGCCTTTCTCAAGACCTCTCATCTCAACTCCTCGTCCCTGGGCACACAAACCCGCCCACGAACCAAAATCGTCCCATTCGCCGAGACCTGATACTCAGAACCAGCTGCCCGCGATGCATCAACCAACCCCTGATCATCCTGCTGAGCCACTCTGATCCTATTGAGTAAGTCTGCCTGATCAGCTGCCTCCAAACCCAAAGGCTCCTCTGAAATAGCACAAAGCCGCAATGTACTAATCTCGCTGACCAAGGTCTCCACATCCTGCTCTCTAGCTGAATCAACTCGCCGTCGACTCAACGCATCTGCCACCAAGTTGGCCTTGCCTGGATGATACACAATATCCAAATCATAATCTGCCAGAAACTCCACCCAACGCGTCTGCCTCGCATTCAGCAAAGTCTGAGTAAAGATGTGCTGTAAACTCTTGTGATCTGTAACGATCTGCACTGCACCACCATAAAATAAGACCTCCAAATCTTGAGTGCAAAGACCACTGCTCCCAACTCAAGATCGTGTGTAGGGCAGTTGCGCTCACTGCCCTGCAACTGCCTCGAAGCGTAAGCAATCACCCTGCCCTCCTGCATCAAGACACAACCCAACCCAACACCTGAAGCATCTGTATACACCACGTAAGGCTTCCCCGGATCGGGTAATGCCAACACTGGTGTACTAGTCAACATCTCCTTGAGCTTCCCAAAGCTCTCCTCGCACTCCGGCGACCACACAAACGGCACATCCTTGCCAGTCAACCTCGTCATCGGCTGAGACATACTCGCAAAGCCCCTGACAAACCTCCTGTAGTAACCATCTAAACCCAGAAAACTCCTGATCTCGGTAGCACTACTCGGTCTAGGCCAATCTCTGATAGCCTCGATCTTAGCCGGATCCACAGACACTCCCTCTGCAGAAACGATATGGCCAAGAAACCCCATCTCTCTCTGCCAAAAGCTGCACTAGTTCAACTTAGCAAACAGCTTCTGCTCTCGAAGATTCTCCAAAACAAGCCTCAAGTGAGTCGCATGCCCCTATGGACTCCTCGAATACACTAAGATGTCATCAATGAAAATGATAACGAACACGTCCAAAAACTCCCTGAACACGTCGTTCATCAATCTCATGAATGCTGCCGGCGCATTAGTCAGCCCGAATGGCATGACTACAAACTCGAAGTGCCCATACCTCGTCTTGAACGCCGTCTTGCGGACATCTGCCTCAACTATCGGGATCTGATGATAACCTGATGCCAAGTCAATCTTGGAGAACCAAGTAGCACCCCTCAAGTGATCCAACAACTCATCTATGCTCGGGAGTGGGTACATGTTCTTCACTGTGACTCGGTTGAGTCCCCGGTAATCGATGCACGACCGGAAACTGCCATCCTTCTTCTTCACAAACAACACTGGTGCTCCCCACGGTGAAACACTCGGCCGAATGAACCCCTTGCTCAAAAGGTCCTCCATCTGCTTCTTCAGCTCTGCCAACTCTGCTGGCGCCATCCTGTAAGGTGTCTTCGATATCGGAGCTGTCCCGGGCTCCAACTCAATCGTGAAGGGATCTGAGATGTCCCGGCTCTCTGCAGTGAAACCACACTCTAGTATCCCGAGATGGACCACTCTTGGGACAACTAGCCACCCGATGCTCTAAGCTCCCACAACCGAAGCAACCACGAGCACTCTGGCTGCCCAGCAACCTCCTCAAACCTCCTCTTCTGGCCCTGCGCAGGCTTGCCGCCCTTGCCAGAACCATAACTGAAACTCCTGTGCTGCTGCTGCTGCTGCTGGACCCTCGGCTGGGTAGCAAGAACAACCGCAACTGGCAACACAACTGGACCAACCTGCTCACGAAGGTCTTCCTTGATGGAAGCCGCTAGCTCCACCAACTCTGCTCTCGTAGCATACGTGCTACCCCTGCACTGAGTCCTGATGCTAGATCAAAGACTCTGAAGAAATCTCGCTATCAGACTCCGCTCGCCCTCAAAACCGTAACCAGTATACGCCACAAGTCTGACAAACTCCGCGTCATACTCATGCACTGACCTCTCACCCTGAGTCAGAGCCACAAACCTCATCTGAAATCTGTCTCGCGCCTCCTGAGGAAAATACTTGGCGTTGAACTCCGCTAGGAAGTCACCCCAAAACCATACTGCCCTCCTCAACATGACAGATCGCCACCACAAATGTGCATCCCCACCAAGGTAATGCACTGCCAACTCTACCTGGTATCCCTCTGGACACCTGACCAAACGGAAGTTCCGTTCCAGTCTCTGCCGCCACTCATCGGCCTCCTCGGGCCCACCTCTACCCTCAAAGAAAGGAGTCCCGATCCTCTGCATCTCCCTCATCATCTCCAGATAGGAAGGATGCCCAACCACCGCAGCACCATGCTGCCCAACACACGCGCCCTGCTGTGCCTCCACCACCGGAGGAACACCCGGAGCCTGCTTTGGAACCGCCTGCGGAAGACGTGCCAATATCTGCGTCAGAAGCCCCATCAACTGGTCACCAAGACCATGAGCCGGAGCGGCACCCGCACCTGGGGCAACCCCAACTCCCGCGCCTCCACTAGCGCCCAAACTAGCCTCACTCGCCACAAACTGAGTCTCCGACGCAGTCGCCACACTAGGCACTGCACTCTCACCGGAATCCGCCTGCGCTCCACGACCACGGCCTCTGCCACGGCCTCCACCACGGCCTCTGCCACGACCTCTAGCTCCTGCATCCATCTCACTGCACTACCACAGCACAGTAGATGAGCAAACTAGAAAACACAAAACAAACCACAAAATACAACACACAACTTACCGCAGAATCACTGAAGGCCGAGAGGATGATACTAGACTACTACTGACTAAACACAATTAATCAAGTAAACACATAGTCCAGTTCACCCAATCTAACAGTCCTAAAACCGTATTCGCTCTGATACCAAAATGAAACAACCAAGGATTTTTTTTTTTTTTTTTTTTAATCAAGTGCGGAAATTCTCAATAAAAATAAATTCATTAAATAATTATTTCAAACAATCAAATTCAATTCCATAAATAATATTAAAAATACTAGCAACCTAAACACCAGGTTTGCAATAAACAAATAACTCAACAAATAAAAACAATTCCTATCATCCTCTCCTCGGCCCAATTCCGCGATCACATTTTCTTTTTACCTGCATCACATTAGGGAAAAAAAGATGCATAAGTATTTAATAAATACATAGTGAGGCAATCACCCCGCCTACAGGCCAATTACACAATTTTAGCAATTTTAAATAATATTAATAATTACCACAATTATTAAAATCCTTTACTTTAATTATTAAATGATTACCACAATTAAATAATAATTTTTTAAACACTTAAATAATTTCCACAATTATTTTTAAATCATTTAATTAATTAATTTCATCAATTATTAATTAATTCTCGTATTAAACCATTCAATTACAATTAAACCGTATTAAACCTAATTAAACCAATTAATCCAATTTAACTCCTTTAATTCGTCGGATAACCGGATTAAACCGGACGGTGTCGATCGACACACACTTGTGTCGCTCGACGCCTGCCCGTTTGGTGTCGACCGACACCAACTTGGTGTCGATCGACACCGATCCAGGAGATCGACGCCTACTTCGATTTTCAACACATAAACACCCAATCACGAAACTATTACAATACACACGATTCAACACACGAATATCACACAAAACATCTCAAGAACACACGATTTCAACCATAACAACAATCCAATTCCACAGATCTATCCACTTGCGAGGCTACGGTCATGCACTCACCTTGACAACGGATTAAGAGGAAGAAAGAGATGAAGAACAACACAAATCCACCACAGATCAACCACAAAGCTCCAGAATCTCCCAAAAAGCTTTCAGCCTCCTTTTCTCTTTGTTTTTCTCGAAAACAACAAAAGAATGCGGCTGGAACACTTTATATCGCGACCTAGGGCTTTTTCCCACAAAACCAGTCCAAACCGGAACTCAAATCGAACCGAAATCGATTTTAATCGATCGACACTCCCCTGGTGTCGATCGACACCCCTCCTCAGAAACGACAAATTGGTTTACGGATGTTACAATATTTTTCAAAGCATTCGTTAAAATAGTTTAATAAGGAAACAACAGAGAATTGATGATTTTAGAATTTGCGCACCCAATGAAGTAATTAATCAAATAAATTATTTTAACATCATAACTATCAATTACCAGTATCACATGTATACATCAGATTATCATATTTATCAATCATTATATTCCCACATTCATCAAACGTCTGTAATTTTCTATGAGAAGTTTGTGGTTCACGATTAACGAATAACAAAAAATATCCTATCCTTCCCTTTTTACGCCAGTATTTATACAATAGCAAAACCAGTTAATGAAACAAATTCAAAGCAACTAATACCATACAAAAATAGATAAACTACAAAAATAGGAAAGAAAAAACAAAAAACCACCACACGTACATATAAGGAAATGAAAACCATCCGTTTTACATATACGAAGCCACTTCTTGGTAACCTCCTCAGCCATGAAATAGTCGCAAAACCCTTTCTTTCATCAACGTTTCTAATTATTTTCGACAACGATCGAACGTAGAGAAGTCTACCTCGTAGACATCTCTCTCATATACAAATTCCCATTTTCTCTCGTACGTTACCCGACGTCAAATATGCGTCTCTCTCGTAGTCCAAACCCTTTCGTTCTCTTTTTTTTTCTGGTTGTTGCCGCACCAGCCATATCGGCTGAGGTAGCGTTCTTGAGAACGGACTATTACCAAAAAACATGTCCCGATTTCAGCAAAATCGTGCGTGAAGCCGTTATGGCCAAGCAAGTTCAACAGCCGACAACCGCGGCAGGGACACTCCGTCTCTTTTTCCACGATTGTTTCCTTGAAGGTTGCGATGGTTCTGTTTTGGTAGCGACCAACTCGTTCAACAAAGCGGAACGTGACGATGATCTCAACGACTCCCTCCCAGGAGACGCTTTCGACATTGTCAACCGTATCAAGACAGCCCTCGAGCTGTCTTGTCCGGGCGTGGTGTCCTGCGCTGATATCTTAGCGCAGGCTACGCGTGACCTTGTCACAATGGTAGGAGGTCCTTACTTCAACGTAAAGCTTGGTCGTAAAGACGGACTTGAATCCAAAGCCCATAAAGTTCGAGGAAATGTCCCGATGGCGAACCAGACGGTCCGTGACATCCACGGGATCTTCAAGAAAAACGGGTTTAGTCTACGCGAGATGGTAGCATTAAGCGGAGCACACACAATCGGATTTTCTCACTGCAAAGAGTTCAGTGACCGTCTCTTCGGAAATAAAGCCGATAAGGAAATCAACCCGAAATTCGCAACCGCTCTTAAACAACTATGCAAGAACCATACCGTGGACGACACAATCGCGGCGTTTAACGACGTGATGACTCCCGGGAAATTCGACAACATGTACTTCAAGAACCTTAAACGAGGTCTAGGGCTATTAGCTTCCGACCACATGCTTATTAAAAACAATCACACGAAACCGTTCGTTGACCTTTACGCAACTGACGAGAAAGCATTCTTTGATGATTTCGCACGTGCGATGGAGAAACTCGGCACGGTCGGCGTCAAGGGCGATGGACAAGGAGAGGTGAGACGTAGGTGCGACCAGTTCAACAATCTCAACGTATAAGAACAAACAAAAAAACAAATTAAGAATATTTCTGTTTTATATTTGCGGGGAGAAAGGAGAAATTGAGGAGAACAAAGGTTTATTTGGTATATATGTTTTAAAACCATGTATTATAAGCACGATCGTGTAACAATTCAAGATGGGATGTTTAATTTTTTCATGATATTATATTGTTATACTAAAAGTATATAGATATAAATAATATTTATTCATCGAACAGTTGTATTGTAGTTAACATACATTTTCTAGTTAATGTTGACAAAAAAAATTCAACTTGATTTGGAAACCACAACAGTGAGTTGTTATTTGTTTTTTTTTTTAACACTTTTCCATGGTTTTCATTGTAAATGGTAAATAGCTTTTATCCGCTGTATTTTAATCCAGTAATATCACAATCAGTTACGCAAATAAATGAATAAGTATTCGCAATCGTGATGAAGTTCATTGACAGTGAAAATCATACTCATTGTTGTGGTTTCCAAAAGTTAACTAAGTTCGTTTATTAAGTTCGTTTTTTATTTGGGATATCATCGATCAAAACGTGCCAACGTTGTTATGATGTTTTTGAGCTCATGTTTTAGGTCCACCGCAATTTTCGTTAAGTATGGCCTATGTTTAAGGAGAGTGGCAACGCGTGACATGAACCATCTAAAAAAAGCGTGAGTTTGAATAAAACTCTCATGTCGGAAGTTTTTTTTTGATTTGCTTATAAATTGGATCACAAGTTACTAAAATTATTTTAACAAAAAATGTTACTCTAATTCTTCAATCATTCTCTCTAGTGTGAGCTTCTCCGGAAAAAAAAATGAAGTTCATGATTTACCTCGTTGTGTTATTTCTAGTCTTGAATGATATCAACGCAAACAAAGCGGCAAATTCTCTGATTCAAGATTCTTGCAAGAAAGCTTCAAAACTTGAGGAACCACATTACTACAACTTATGCATCACATCTATCAAACAAAATCCGGAGAGTCAGAAAGCGAGAAATATTGATGAATTGACTGTGGTAGGAGTGAAAAACGCTATGTCAAACATGACAAACGTGAAAGGAATTGTGGAGAAGATTCTGAAGGAGAGAAAGTATAAGAGTAAGTTGAGTGAGAAGCTGTTGCGCGATTGCTCTAAGCTTTATTCTGAGGGAAATGACTTTTTAACCAAATCTTTAAAGTACATTAAGTCGCAGAATTACCAGGAAGTCGACAATAGTTTTGCTAAAGCAAGAACTGTTCCAAGAACCTGCGAAATGGGATTCAATGGCGATAATAACCAGACATCTCCGGTGGCGAAAGAGAGCGATGTTCTCTTCGAAGTGGTCACCATTCCTCCATCATTTAATTACGATGCCCATATTGACCCGCCCACCGTATAGCTTCTAGCCGAATAGTCTGTCAGTTTTAAGCGGTTACGTACTGTTTTTGTTTTTCTTTTTAGGGGCAATAACTATAATAACCTTTTAGTATGCTTTAATGACTAGAACAACCTCCTTCCATTTTTTCAGATGAAAAAACTTTTTTACCTAATTTACCCCCATTTCTTTGTATCCAAAAAACGGTATTTACGAAACTGCCATTAATGAAAAGTTGCCACGTCAGCTTTCGCCGAAAAATAACTCTACCGAGGTAATGATGGTAGAGTTAGTGTGGAACGGTAGATTTATTTTATGACACAGTAGAGTTAGTGTGGAACGGTAGATTTATTTTTCGAACGGCAGAGTTTTGCATCGTCCGGTAGAGTTGTGGTGTGAGGACGTATTATCTGTGGTGGTAGAGTTATTTAGGAACGGTAGAGTTGCAAACCGAACGGTAGAGTTAAATTTATGTTGTGGTAGAGTTACATATTTTTGGTAGACTTAATAATCTTCCGGTCGAGTAATGGGTAGAGGTTGGTAGAGTTATTATGTTTGACAATAGATTTATTAAAAAATGGTAGAGTTATTATGAATGATGGTAGACATTTAGTAATGGTAGATTTTGGGTTAATGATGGTAGATAAATGTTAGTGCGGTAGATATAATTTATTTGATGGTAGATTATCATATTTTCTGGTAGATTTATTGTCAATGGTAGTAGATTTGGTAGCATGAAAAACAAAAAAAAAACTGAATTTCACATGGTTGTTCTATGATTAATGATGGTAGATTAATGTTCGATTGGTAGAGTTATTATATAAACTTGGTTAAGATTGTATTGCGGTAGATTTTTGTTAACCGATTTTGTTTAAAGTTTAGGTTTTAGGGTTTAGGGTATATAGGGTATATAGGGATGAACTCTTTGACTGTGTTACAATGTAATGCGGGTTTTTTTTGTCAAACCATCAATTTTTGCCAAGGATCCAATATGTTGGTTAGGGTTTAGGGTCTAAACTTTTGAATACTTTTAGGGTTTAGGGTTTGAAAACTCTATGTTAAACAAATCCAAACGACACATGAAATAGAGAGTATTTCACTTTAGTGTTTGAAAACTATATGTGAGAAAGTCCAAACGACACATGCAATAGAACAACTATTTTCAGTTTAGGGTTTACGGTTTAGGGTTTGAATACTGTTTGCGTTTGAGTACTCTTATGTGGCATATTTTTGCCAACGATTCAATATGTTTGCAAACCCTGAACTTTTGAATACTTTAGGGTTTAGGGTTTGAAAACTCTATGTTAAACAAATCCAAACGACACATGAAATAGAGAGTATCACCTTTTTCACTTTAGTGTTTGAAAACTATATGTGAGAAAGTCCAAACGACACATGCAATAGAACAACTATTTTCAGTTTAGAGTTTACGGTTTAGGGTTTGAATATTGTTTGCGTTTGAGTACTCTTATGTGGCATATTTTTGCCAACGATTCAATATGTTTGCAAACCCTAAACTTTTGAATACTTTTAGGGTTTAGGGTTTGAAAACGCTTATGTGGCAAATGTTTGCCAATGATTCAATATGTTGGTTAGGGTTTACACTTTTGAATAGTCTTAGGATTTAGGGTTTAAGACTTTATTGTAGAAAAATACGAAAAACGAGTAGTGCAAAAGTACAACACATTAGAATATGAAACATAAAACCCACAAAGTTCTCTACTTAGACAGCAAACGTTTTTGCGACTTTGTCCTTACAGGATTCACAGCCGCAACCTTGGAACCTGACCGTGTCCCAGAGCTGTGCAATCTCCTTTTTAGTGTCTTCAAGTTGAAAACCGAGATCAGAAATCTTTTTCGCCTGCTCTTCATTCTCCTCCTTTAGCCTAACAACCTCCTGTCCAATAGCCTTATCCCACCTCTTTCAAACGTGAAGGAAGCTGTCGTACTGCATATACACCACATTATCACATCAATTCGAAATCCAAAAGTATTTAACATAACTTGAAAATAAAAAATTCCAAACATACCTTGTACTGCCCGCATGTGTAGTATCTTGTCCCGTCGATGACTTCTTCGGTCAGTGGTTCACCACAAGGACACCATGACATTATGCCATAGTCACCATCTTTCCACAGTTCAAGCATCCGGATGTGCTTCCTCATTTTCTTCTCCTCATAAACGTTAGGATCGTTGGGGTCCATGGTATCTGCAAATTGAAACAAATCTACCGCACATAAATCTATCGCCACATATAACCAAATCTACCGACACTGCAAACAACTCTACCACCAATAAATAACATCAAATCCACTTAAATTAAAGAGATCCCACCAACAAATCAACAAATCTACCATCTTCATCTCTGCAACGTTACCGAAACATAATCAACACCGTCAACTATCTCACCAGAGATCTCTTCTATACTGACGAAATGAACTATTTCACAATGTAAAATTAGGGTTTACTAGATTTTGGAGACAACAATGAAACCATTTGTAATCTGAAAAGTTTTCCTAGGTCAGAGAAGATGAACTCACTAAACACAGAATCTACGAAATCTTCATATGTTAAAAGCATATATCTCTATCTAACTAAGCACTACAAACAAAAGATAAAACAACTTACTTCTTCTTGCTCTTCGACTGATCTGGAATTTCCTTGTTCTGAAGAAAAAAAAAGGAAACAAATCTCAACATTCTTCAGAATTCAACCAATATTGAATGCTAAAATTGTAGTATGACATAGAATTAAACCACGAATTTCAAAATTTTGTCCAGAAATGAGATACCTCGATAACTAGGTATCTCTCAGGCCAGGTACTCCTAGCCTTTGAATCAGCAATTGGCTCATCTAAGAACCTCGCCGTAGACTCGTTCTCTGGCTCCCCACCCACAATCGGCTCGTTTTCCACCGCCAAGGCCACCTTAGAACGTCTCTTGGGTCTAACAAAAATCGACATCAACTCGTCATCGGAGTCCACCACCGCTGTCGGCTCGCCTTCATCTTCCACTTCCACGGCGGCCTTGGATCCGGACTTGTCGTCCTTAGGTGAGCGTTTGTTACGCTTGGGCGCCGTGTTACGCCGCCTGAAAAACAACATCGTCGACTTGTTCTCCGTATCCGCCACCTCCATCGACTCATCTTCCACAAGCACGACAGACTTGGAAGCTCTCTTAGCTTTAGCAGAGGAACCTCGTCGGGGAAGAAGGAGGATTCTCGTCGCCGGGCGAGGAAGAAGGAGGATTCTCGTCGAATTCGCCGATTTTAGGGTTTCTCCGATGGAGAAGAAATCTGTCGGGGGAAGAAAATAAAAATGAGATGATTTTTTTTTTTTTCAAAACATATTGAAATCGAAAATGGCATATCTGTAAATAACGTGTAATATAAATTATTTGTTATTTTCTTTCGAAAATGGCATAATTGTAAATAAAATGAACCTTGAAGAATATAAGGACTTTTCACCACTTTTTTGGGTTTGCAAAAATCAGAGAGTTATTCTAGTCATTAAAGCATACTAAAGGGTTATTCTAGTCATTATCTCTTCTTTTTATCCTGTTATGAAATAATAAACTAGTATATATACTACTAGGAGAAAGTCCGCGCGATGTGCGGAAACTCGTTTTTATGAGTTTTCGAAAATTTTGTTTTTAATTGTTAGTAAGTTATGTTTGTCAAGGTTATACAATACATTCATGCTGGATTTATGACTACAAATCAATGTGTTGATATTTTTAGGGTCTCTTAGCTTGTCAAGAAATATAGTAAAATTACCATGTTCTTATTTCGTAACTTGATTTTGTTTTTAAGTTTTTGATTACCCAGTCGTCATCTAATCTTCTTGATGAATTTGGGTTGAAGTTCATCTGGTATCGTCTCGTGATGATAATATAGTTGTCTAACAACATGTTTGAAGTTTGAGTTATTTGGTTGTATTATTTGATCTGTGGTAAAAAAGATCGTGTAGCTGATGTTGTATCTTGACGGAATTAGCAAATGATTTTGAGATAAAGTTGATTTCCGTATGGTGGTGTAAATGATATTCTTATAGTATAGTCCAAGTAGTGTATTGTCCACTTACTGGTTTTGAAAATGTGTAGTGTTTGGATACTTGTTGTATTGTTTTTCTATGAGATTTTGTTCTTGTATATTGATAATTTATTGATTTTGAAAGTGTGTTGTGTTCGGATTCTTATTGTATTGTTTTTCTATGAGCTTATGCTCTTATTTATTGATATTTTGGGAAAACTGCTTATATTTTGGGACAAAGGGAGTAGTGTCTTTAAAATTATGAAGAGTTATTAGACATTAAAAATTTAGTTGAGTTGAAATTATATATTATATGTAATCACATTTAATCCTAATATTTATTTAATTAAATAAATTTTAGTATGAGTAAATGCTTAGTTAATGTACATATTAATGTAGCTAAGTGATTTGAAAAAAAAATTACAAATGAAAGTTAATTTTGAGATGGTTTTAATATTTAGTTTTGATAAAAAGAATTTCTGTAATTTTAATATTTTTTTTTCAAATTTATTATTTTTGATAGTTGTGTAGTTAAACTTCTTTTAAAAATGATTAGGTATTAATTTTGATATATATGATTTTAATCTTTTTTATTAATGTAAATATATGTTTTTTTAACATAATGTTGAATAAATATTGTGTGGTTTGATTGAGTACTTTAATTGTGTAACTAATTTAAAATATATGAGTTAATGGTGTAATTAAATCCTCTAATTGTGTAATCATAAAAAAAATTTCAATTTGTTTATGTTTATTGTGTGGTGTAACTTCTTTTTTAAAATGATTGTAAGTTAAATTTGATATGATTTTTAATATTATTTTTTTTTGTTAATGTACATCTATGATTTTTTCTAAAAATGTTAAATAACTATTAAGTGTTCTAATTGAATATTCTAATTGTGTAACTAATATATTAAATCTCTAATTATGTACACAAGAGAGTTAAATTAATATTTAGTGGTATTGAAGTTAAATAAATATTTAATGGTTTTAGACATGTGTTGACTTTTAAAGAGAGATAGAAATAAACAAATGTTTAAAAAGAGGACACATGTCATAATTTTAAGATGACACATGGCAGCCTCTCATGAAGTGAGAAAAGTGGTAACCATACATTGTGTAACTAATATATTAAATCTCTAATTATGTACACAAGAGAGTTAAATTAATATTTAGTGGTATTGAAGTTAAATAAACTAGTATATATACTACTAGGAGAAAGTCCGCGCGATGTGCGGAAACTCGTTTTTATGAGTTTTCGAAAATTTTGTTTTTAATTGTTAGTAAGTTATGTTTGTCAAGGTTATACAATACATTCATGCTGGATTTATGACTACAAATCAATGTGTTGATATTTTTAGGGTCTCTTAGCTTGTCAAGAAATATAGTAAAATTACCATGTTCTTATTTCGTAACTTGATTTTGTTTTTAAGTTTTTGATTACCCAGTCGTCATCTAATCTTCTTGATGAATTTGGGTTGAAGTTCATCTGGTATCGTCTCGTGATGATAATATAGTTGTCTAACAACATGTTTGAAGTTTGAGTTATTTGGTTGTATTATTTGATCTGTGGTAAAAAAGATCGTGTAGCTGATGTTGTATCTTGACGGAATTAGCAAATGATTTTGAGATAAAGTTGATTTCCGTATGGTGGTGTAAATGATATTCTTATAGTATAGTCCAAGTAGTGTATTGTCCACTTACTGGTTTTGAAAATGTGTAGTGTTTGGATACTTGTTGTATTGTTTTTCTATGAGATTTTGTTCTTGTATATTGATAATTTATTGATTTTGAAAGTGTGTTGTGTTCGGATTCTTATTGTATTGTTTTTCTATGAGCTTATGCTCTTATTTATTGATATTTTGGGAAAACTGCTTATATTTTGGGACAAAGGGAGTAGTGTCTTTAAAATTATGAAGAGTTATTAGACATTAGAAATTTAGTTGAGTTGAAATTATATATTATATGTAATCACATTTAATCCTAATATTTATTTAATTAAATAAATTTTAGTATGAGTAAATGCTTAGTTAATGTACATATTAATGTAGCTAAGTGATTTGAAAAAAAAATTACAAATGAAAGTTAATTTTGAGATGGTTTTAATATTTAGTTTTGATAAAAAGAATTTCTGTAATTTTAATATTTTTTTTTCAAATTTATTATTTTTGATAGTTGTGTAGTTAAACTTCTTTTAAAAATGATTAGGTATTAATTTTGATATATATGATTTTAATCTTTTTTATTAATGTAAATATATGTTTTTTTAACATAATGTTGAATAAATATTGTGTGGTTTGATTGAGTACTTTAATTGTGTAACTAATTTAAAATATATGAGTTAATGGTGTAATTAAATCCTCTAATTGTGTAATCATAAAAAAAATTTCAATTTGTTTATGTTTATTGTGTGGTGTAACTTCTTTTTTAAAATGATTGTAAGTTAAATTTGATATGATTTTTAATATTATTTTTTTTTGTTAATGTACATCTATGATTTTTTCTAAAAATGTTAAATAACTATTAAGTGTTCTAATTGAATATTCTAATTGTGTAACTAATATATTAAATCTCTAATTATATACACAAGAGAGTTAAATTAATATTTAGTGGTATTGAAGTTAAATAAATATTTAGTGGTTTTAGACATGTGTTGACTTTTAAAGAGAGATAGAAATAAACAAATGTTTAAAAAGAGGACACATGTCATAATTTTAAGATGACACATGGCAGCCTCTCATGAAGTGAGAAAAGTGGTAACCATACATTGTGTAACTAATATATTAAATCTCTAATTATGTACACAAGAGAGTTAAATTAATATTTAGTGGTATTGAAGTTAAATAAATATTTAGTGGTTTTAGACATGTGTTGACTTTTAAAAAGAGATAGAAATAAACAAATGTTTAAAAAGAGGACACATGTCATAATTTTAAGATGACACATGGCAGCCTCTCATGAAGTGAGAAAAGTGGTAACCATACAATATTATAATAGATTAAAAACATGCGGTTGCAATGACTTGACGATAAAAAAAACTGTGTTCCTGCGTTCTATTAAAAAAAATCTTCATCGGACATGTAAAATCTTATCTCAATTTTTCTCTACGTTTTTCAAATTTCTTTCACCATCAACTAAAAAAAAAGAACATCTTCTTAAACGAGTTTGTTCTTTCCACACTTCTAAATTCTAATTCGTAGAATTTGAGTCATGTAACTTCTACACATATATAGTTTTAAAGAAAGATCATTACCATGCTACTCTTAAAGTCATTAGTATTACCATGATATAAGTTGTTTAAAGATGATTTGATATTAATCATAACTACAAAGTATTATAAATATAAAAAAAAAAGTTTATCACATAAAAATAATGTTTTGTTATCATAACTACGTATTGAACCGCGCAAATCGTGTAGAAACTCATTTTACTAATATTTTTTCTTACAAACCATATAACTTAGCATTATAAAAACAATTAGCAATACTATAATACTCGTACGTAATCATCAGACCCTCAACCATTATAAAAACAATTACCAATACTATAATACTCGTACGTAATCATCAGACCCTCAACCATTATAAAAACAATTACCAATACTATAATGGGTCAGTTTTAAAAATAACCCAATAATTGGAGTCAATTGCAAAAGTAACCCCCATTACAAAATGTGATTTTTTTTTACCTTTTTCACCCTTCTCATATTTACTTAATAACGAAAATGCCATTACTTTTCTCCGTGAAGTCTAACTGTGAAGTCTAACTATGAAATCAAATGTCTAAAGAAACCTCATCTTCTTCACTTATTCACGAAAATGCCATCACTATCAATTCATCCAATAACCAAGATCAACCGAAATCAAGCTTTGAATGCATGATTTCCTCTTCAAACATATCTACAAACTCATTCTATCATCTCATCAACTTATATTCTTCAATTTCTTCTCCATTTTCACCCAAAAAACTCACATTTTCATCTTTTCAAAGTTTATGTTCTTAGATCTTGTCATTATCGGTGTGAGAGATCATTCTAACGGTTGGGGAAGTTTGCTAAAGCTCTAAATCGGATTTCTTGGTCTTGAACGTAACTTAAGATCACAGCAAGGTAAAAATCCGGTCGATTTGAATGAATTTCACATATTTGTAGCAAAGTAGACTTCACAATGAAGTCTACTGGTCAACGAATAGGTTAGTTTTGCAATTGACTTTCACAAAATTTTGGTGAGTAGACTTCATTGTGAAGTCTACTTCGAAATCCTTTGAAAACAAAAAAAATACGGGGTAGACTTCATTATGAAGTCTAACTGTGAAGTCTATCTAAGAAGTCTAATAGGTTAGTTTTTGCAATTGATCAACCAAATAATTTTTTTTGTGAAGTATATCCGTGAAGTCTACTGAGTAAACAAGGTTAGTTTTGCAATTGACTTTCGCTTGACTTTTGGGGAAGTCTAACTGTGAAGTCTATTTAGGCCGATTAGACTTCAAAATGAAGTCTACTCACGAGTAGACTTTATTGTGAAGTCTATGACGCGATAGACTTCCGGTTGAAGTCTACTGGTCAACGTTTATCGAAATAGACTTCACGGTGAAGTCTACTTCCAAAGTAAAAAAATTTCAATTAATTGCAAAACTAACACGTCTGAAGTCTAATTATTGGCGTAGACTTCACAGTTAGACTTCACAATAGAGTTAGACTTCATTTTGAAGTCTAATCGGCCTAAATAGACTTCAAAGTTATACTTCCCCAAAAGTCAAGCGAAAGTCAATTGCAAAACTAACCTTTTTTACTCAGTAGATTTCACGGATAGACTTCACCAAAAACGTATTTGGTTGATATATTGCAAAACTAACCTATTAGACTTCATAGATAGACTTCACAGTTAGACTTCACTGTTAGACTTCAGAGTTAGACTTCATAATGAAGTCTAATATTGAATGTTTTTTTAAAAAAACGCATTTTTGGAAAATGTATAATTAATTTCTAAGATTTTATTGAACAATTAGTTGTATTAGTCTGTTTAGTTGCTTGTGTGTGGGTTTGACATGCTTATTCGTTATATACAAAGTGAAAATGGTTTTCTTGTTTGATTAGCACTTTAGACATTACCAAGTAGACTTCACTGTGAAGTCTATGTGTGAAGTCTAACTGCGAAGTCTACCCATGTTTTTTCCTTAACATTTCTAACGTGGTTGATATTTGTTTACTTGCAGATAATGGTGTACATTGCTTCTGTTTATGGAGAATGGGTAAGAAAGGACAATATGTCATGGCATTTTGAGGTTGATCATCGCAAAGGAGGTCGAATGTTCTCATTGACGGATGGTTGTACACATGATGAGCTTGTTCAAATGGCCTTAGATGATTATTCGGTGAGCATGAACGGACAGCGTCTGGATTTATCATATCCATTACCAGATGCATTCAGTCAGCAATTGCCTATTGATTCTCCTCCTATGTTTGTCACAAATGACAGACAAGTCCAAAGTTTGATCAAGCTAAGTAGAACTCATGTTGTACGACTTTGTGTCTCTAGCCAAGGGAAGGATCAAGACAATGTTGATGGACCTAAGACTGAAAATCAGGATGAAGAGTTCGATGAAGAATGGGCCG
This sequence comes from Erythrophleum ivorense, assembly GCA_026724425.1. Lineage (NCBI taxonomy): Eukaryota > Viridiplantae > Streptophyta > Magnoliopsida > Fabales > Fabaceae > Erythrophleum > Erythrophleum ivorense. The sequence goes on along the minus strand of JAIUCV010000066.1, from coordinate 5,136,728 downwards.
CAGACTCAGATGAAGCTTCTGAAGAAGGTATATTCGGGTTGTGATGATGAGGGTGATACAAGGGAAAAATCTTATGATGTGGACGATGATACTCACGCGGACTATAGTGAGTACGGTAAAGTGAAAGATGAAGACGTGTGTGAGACGAAAATTCCTTTCGATGATGCCCGTCTTATAGGGCGTCTTGGTGGTCAGCGTAGACGGACGGATAATTGGGAAGACAATATCTATGAGCACCAGAGTTTTGACAGCAAGGCAGAACTTCTGTCTCAGTTGCGTTTGACAGCGGTGATGCTAAGATTCACGTTCAGAGTAGATAAGTCTACTACAAAACTGTTTGTGGCCAAATGCAAAGTGGTTGGATGCGCTTGGATGTTAGAGGGGCTGTCAAGAACGAAGCCACTACGTTTTGGGTGACAAAGTACATGAAGTCGCATACATGTTCTGTGTCTGACTGAGTAGGTAAGCGTAGACGCTGTACAGCGAACTATATTGGACATCTATTTATCGAGCGGGTCGGAATCATCGACGGAATTGTGTCGCAACACATCAGAGACTCAATGAGGGTTATGTTTGGAATGAAGCTCAACTATACTGCTTCGTACAGAGCTCTTAAACACGCTCAAGAATTGGTGTGGGGAACAGCAGAAGATGGATACGCGAATCTGCCTTCTTACTTGCAAAGAATTAAGGAAGCAAATCCGGGAAGTGTGACTGACTTGGTGTGTGACTCAATGGACCGTTTCAAGTACTGTTTTATATCTTTCGGAGCTTCAATAGCTGGCTTTCAGTATTTGAGGAGAGTGATTGTGGTGGATGGGACTCATCTTACTGGGAAGTATGGGGGAGTTCTACTTGTCGCTGCCGGACAGGACGGCAACTTTCAAATATTCCCATTAGTTTTTGCGATTGTTGATACTGAGGATAATGAGTCATGGGGATGGTTTTTCAACAAGCTTCGAGATTGTTTTACGCATCTTTTTCCGATGGCTATAGTCTCTGACCGGCACCACTCCATAGCTAGGGCATGTGGAATCGTTCTACCTTGGGCATCAAGAGGTATATGCTACTATCATCTACAGGGTAACATAGTAAAGAATTTCCATGCAAAGGACATCATGTATATGGTTAAAGGTGTTGCGTATGCCCATACGGTTCCCGAATATGACCGCTACATGGACCTCATACGAGCTTCAAAACCTGAGCTAGCAGATTACTTAGACGAAGCAGATCCTCAATTATGGTCAAGAGTTCATTTTCCCGCTGATAGATACAATATAAAGACGAGCAACATCGCAGAATCTATTAATGCGGCGGTTAAGAAGGCAAAGGGATTTCCCATTCCGATGCTTTTGGAGTTTATTAGGGAGAAGCTTGGTAGATGGTTTAACAGCCGGCGTGAAGATGCATTGAGTCTCACTACCGCCCACAGTAGAGGAGTTGAGTACATATTAGCCATACGTTCACACTACGCGGAAAGTATGATCGTGGAACGCATAGACAATTGGCGTTTTCACGTCAAGGGCGGAAAACGAGATTGTAATGTTGACTTGGAACAAAGAACGTGCTCATGTTTTGTGTATAACATTGAGAAAATTCCTTGCTCTCATGTTATTGCAGCTGCAGCGGAAGCTAACGTACAGATGTCCTACTACGTGTGCGGCACTCATTCGAAGAACTCCTTGTACTCGACATACGCGCATCCAATTTACCCCAAATCGGGATGTGACTCTGACGTCAAGAAACAACCATGTTTGCCTCCCGTAGATAAGATCCTTCCTCGTAGGAAGAAGAAATCAAGGTGGCAATCTTGGCTAGAAATGTCTAGGAAGAAAAACACTAGACCAAGGAAAATGCATAGGAAATGCAGCTGCTCCAAGTGCGGGGAACCGGGACATACTCGCCCTAACTGTGTAAGCTTGTTGTCTACTGTCCTGGTTTGTACCCCCATCGACAGATATTGACAATTTCCCGTTTGTAAATCCTACAGGTCGCTGAAGACTGATATGGCCTTACGGGAGTCTACCTTTGAAGTAAACCCATGAATTCTATTTATGGCGGATAACACTTGAATATGTGTGTTGTTTTTAAAAATATGATGTGGGAACACTTGAATATGTGTTATTTTCAAACTCTGAAGTCTAATTCTGAAGTGTAACTCTGAAGTCTAACTCTGAAGGTAGGTAAAATGGAGCTTTTGGAGCTTGAATGCTTGTTATATTTGAAAATATGAAGTCTAACTGTGAAGTCTAACTGTGAAGTCTAACTGTGAAGTCTAACCGTGAAGTCTAACTGTGAAGTCTAACTGTGAAGTCTAACCGTGAAGTCTATCTGTGAAGTCTAATATTATTTCAGAATTGAACTGTTTTAGGTAGGTAAAATGGAGCTTTTGGAGCTTGAATGCTTGTTATATTTGAAAATATGAAGTATAACTGTGAAGTCTAACCGTGAAGTCTATCTGTGAAGTCTAACCGTGAAGTCTATCTGTGAAGTCTAATATTATTTCAGAATGGAACCGTTTTAGGTAGGTAAAATGGAGCATTTGGAGCTTGAATGCTTGTTATATTTGAAAATATGAAGTCTAACTGTGAAGTCTAACCGTGAAGTCTAACCGTGAAGTCCATCTGTGAAGTCTAACCGTGAAGTCTATCTGCAAAGTCTAATATTATTTCAGAATTGAACATTTATCACATTTAGAAGTTTGCGGGGAATGAACGGGACTAACCGGACCACCGGTTTGATCCTGCTTGAGATTGGCATCGTTAGACTTCACATGCTCTTCAGCCGCTGGATGCCTCAGCTTCTCGCGAAGGCTCCCCATCGCAACCACCTCCGTAGTGAGGAGTTGAATCTTTTCATCGCACCTTTCAAACCCAAGCTTCATCTCTGCAAAGTGCTGTTTGGAGAACCGATCAAACAGCTCCACTATCTTCGCCTCAAGACTCTTCCACCCATCACCAGAGGGCTCCACGGATGGATAACCAAACGTCCGAACCCTTTTTGCACTGAATGCTTCATAATCATCATCGGCAACGCTATCATGGAGTCTCTTCAAGCCAGAAGACTTCTCAACATTATCTGACTTCGAAGACTTCCCTGACTTCACGGTCTTTGCCACGTATAACCCACTCGTGGCCCAGTCAGCTGGTTTCCAGATCCATGGTCCACCAAATTCATCATACAGAGCCTTGAGGATGTTGTCAACCTTCCAGTCCTCTACATCGTTGTCCCAAAGTGGGTACATCTCTTCCCTATCCACCATTGTCATGTGATTGAACACATCCTGTAAATGAAAATTATTAAAAGCAGGTCAACGGAAATGCAAACAGAATATATGCAGAGTATTAGGCAAGGGATTACTTGCTTCTTCATGTTTTCTATAACATATCGCTTCCCTTTGATTCCGTTGAATGCCAGCAGCGGTGGCTCAGGATTATTAGACCTCGGATCACCGTTGTCTTGTCCGAATTGTGGCATAGCATGGTACGCCCACACTTGCAAAACTTCAGCAAACCCGTCCAGAGTATATGGTTTGGTCTGATCTACCCTCTTTACAGACTTGATGAGGGTCTTGAAAGCTACTCGCCCCCATGGGTAACTTTCAAATCTGTCTAAGTCCATAACTAGACTAGCCAGTTCCACTCGTGTATGGGTGCTGGGTTTGCGAGCATCAACAAAGCCAGCGTATATGGCCAAATAAGCCAACCTTAGCCTATCCTCTATGCTCCAATTTTCAGTATTTTTGCACGCTGCTAGAAGGTTTTCAATGCTCGGACCAACCTTGGTATTCACACCAAGCTTCTGTCAGAAAGCTATCATTTCGTCTGTCTCAACTGTCTTGGGCTTCGTCAGTGCTTCTTTATACTCACAGTTGAGCCCGGTGATATGTTCGAACTCGTGCAACGAAAAACGCAGTGGGTGTACACCCACAACACTCCATATCTCAAACTTCTTATCGCACGCTACGCCCATAGCGAGCAGACTTTGCACAACCTTCGATGCCCACTTGAAGTTGACCTTCGTGAACTTAAAGAGGACACCGAGCTTGGAACTCTCAAGCTCACTCCATTCATCCTCTGTCAGTAAAAGATGCAATTTCGCCCACAACTCACTGTTCTTGCTGAAATCACCAATGTTTCGGTCATATTCCGGTTCTTCTCCTTCTGTGAACAACCTCCTGGGAAATATAACCGGCTCCATCCTGTAAACACAGTTTAAACATGGAGAAGCATATAAGAAGCATATTAGATGTAAAGGAAAAAATCAAGGAGACAATAGCAAATTTATGAAGTCTAACAGTTTAAGTCTAACTATGAAGTCTAATTCTGAAGTCTAACTCTGAAGTCTAACCGTGAAGTCTAACTCTGAAGTCTAACTCTGAAGTCTATCTCTGTAGTCTATCTCTGAAGTCTAACTCTGAAGTCTAACTACGAAGTCTAACTATGAAGTCTAACTCTGAAGTCTAACTCTGAAGTCTAACTCTGAAGTCTAACTCTGAAGTCTAACTACGAAGTCTAACTATGAAGTCTAACTCTGAAGTCTAACTCTGAAGTCTAACTATGAAGTCTAACTCTGAAGTCTAACTACGAAGTCTAACTATGAAGTCTAACTATGAAGTCTAACTACGAAGTCTAAATAGAAAGTCTAATTTATAAGCCCTAATTTCATACGTAAACCGCCGGCAAAGCGCAAGGAAAAGAGTTTTTTACCTACTAAACAGCGAGAACGGGTATAAGCAGACCTGCGACAGAATACAATCGTTTAGACGAGGGTTTGATGGAGGTATAGAGATAGAAAATAGTCAAAGAGGGAGAACTCACCACCGGCAAAAAGCGAAGGTTTAGGTCGTTCGATTACACAGGTGCAAAACCACGGCCAGCGGAAACCACGGCGGCGGTCGAGTTCAAAACGGAGAAACTGAGTGAGTATAACGGGAATATAGGGAAAGTGACTTGTATCAAGATAGATAGATGAATAGGACTTACAGAAGTATACTTGAGAGAAGGAAGAGGAAACGGCGGCGGCGGCGACAATGGTGGATCTGTCTGACTTTGACAGCGAAGGAGATCGACGGGGAATGAGAGAGATAAAACGAGACGGAGCGGACGGATTTGCAAATCGCCTATTCGAGAGAGATAGAGAACGAAACGGAACAGACGGATGTGAAAGTGAAAGTGAAATGTGAAATGTGAAAGTGAAACCCTAATTTTGGGTTAGTAATTCGTGAGATTGTGATTACCGGTTAGATCTCGATTGTGGCCGGTTAAAATTCTATTATACCCAATTCGACCAACCATTGAACAATTAATATGCCGGTTTTAACTATGAAGTCTAACCGTGAAGTCTAACTGTGAAGTCTAACTATGAAGTCTAATAATGAAGTCTAATAATGAAGTCTAACTAACCCGAAGCTGAAGTTCGGAAAGTGGTTCGACAAGCAGGCTGTAGAGTGATCTCCTTTCATCTTTGTGGTTCAAGTCTCATTTTTGGTTTTGGTGTTGTTGTTTCTGGATTTATGTATTTTCGTTTCGTTGTACGATATACATTTTGGAGTTATATGAGATGGAGTTTTGCCTCATATTTTTGGTTTATGTTGGGATGTTACAAGTTTTGACCAGTGGGGTCATTTGAGATTCTAGTCATATGTTGGTACGCGTTTCAGATTTATTACTCGTTTGGGTGGACCTTGGGTCTACGTTTTGGGAGCATTGTGCTCGGCAGACTTGTATTGGGGGTCGCTACCTCGGTATAAGTGGTTTTAGTGGCTTCGGTCACGTTTGGTTGTGACAGGGATCACATTTTGGTTGTGACAGGGATCACATTTGGGTTGTGGCTTCGGGTCACGTTTTGGTTTGGTGACAGAGGTCACATTTTGGTACTGGACCGTGAGTCGCAGTACGGATGTCATGACTGCGGTTATGGCATTGAGAGTAATAATATCTTGGAAACATGCGTATAACATAGGACTAAAAATTTGAGTTTTGAGGTCTTGGAGAGACGTTTGTGTTGGGATTCGAGGACGAATCCATTTTAGTGGGGGAGAATTGTAACATCCGTGAACCTGGAAGTTGTTTTGGAAGTGGTGTTGGACGATGCTAGGGGTTCGGGAGTAGTTGGCACATGCTCTTAGAGGTGTGAATTGAGGGTTGGCTGTACATGTTCTTGTTTGATTGTTGTGCAGTCGGTCTAAGGTTCAAGCATCGCGAAGAAAGTGTGTCAAATTCTTCTGAACGACTAGTATCGGGTTTGATTTCCGGTTATCGGGTTTGATTTCCGGTTTAAGTCGATCGATTTGCAATTGGAGTTGGGTTGGTCGAGTGGTGTCGACCGACACCAAGGGAGGGTGTCGATCGACACCGGTTATCTGGAAATCGACCGGTTTGATTTAAGTCGGCTGGTTTTGTTCGGTTTTGGGCTAGGAAAGCCCTAGGTCGCGATTTAAAAGTCTCCAGCCGCGTGAGAAGCTCAGTTTTCGAGAAAGAAAGGTTCCAGAGAGGCTGAGGTGATTTCCAGAGAGTTTTTGGAGTTTGGAGACTCGTTTTGTTGCTGTTCTTCGTTGTTCTATCTCTTCTCCATCTTTCCAATCCGTTTCTAAGGTGAGTGCGTGACTGTAGGTCCGTCAAGAGTTAGGGATTGTGTGATTTCGGATTTATGATGTGTTCTTGAGATTGTTATGTTGAATTTCGTGTTTTGGTAGCATTGGGGCGTTGAAAACCCCTTAGATTTGGTGTTATTGCGATTTGGAATGCGTTTTTCGTAGCTTCTGGTTTCTGGGCGTCGAGCCGGTGTCGAGCGACACTCGATGAGTGTCGATCGACACTCGGGAGGCTGGCGTCGATCGACACCATAGAGGTGTCGGTCGACACCGACCTGGGTGTCAGGAAACGTGGGTGTTTCCTGACAGGGAATGTTTATATTATTGAGTATTGTTGGGCATTGTTGCTGTTATTGATTGTTGTGATATTTTGTCTGGTGTTTGGCGTAATTGGCCTGTAGGCAGGATGATCCACTCACTAAGTATTTATGATAATACTTACGCAACTCTATTCCAATGTGTTGCAGGTAACAGTAATGTTCTTCCGCGGAAAGAGACCGAGAGAAGAGGCTGAAGAGGAATTTAGGATGTTGGTTTTAAGAATTATTTTATGGATGATTAGAAATGAACCTTTTCTAGGATGTTAGTTTATTTTTTAATAATGTAGCAAACCTGGTGTTTAGGTTGCTTATTCGTTTTGTTGGTTTTATTGGTTAATTGTTGAACGGCTTTTATGATTTAATATTATTGATTTCTTTCTGAGAATTTCCGCATTGATAATTATTATAATCATTTATAAAAAAAAAAAAAAGCTTGGTTGTTTCATTTTGGTATCAGAGCGTATACGGTTTTAGGACTGTTAGTTTGGGTGAGCTGGACTATGTGTTAAAATTGATTATGTGTGATTAGTCAGTTAGTAGTCTAGTATCATCCTCTCGGTCTCGGCTTTCCGCGGTAAGTGAGTGGGATTTGGTGTTTGTTGTGTTTTGTGCTTTTGTGTGTTGACTTGCTCATTTTCTGTACTTGGTGGTAGTGCAGAGAGATGGACGCAGGTCGTGGTCGTGGCCGTGGTCGTGGTCGCGGTGCAGCCCGTGGGGGCAGAGGAGCTGGTCGCGGTGGGCGAGCAGCGGGTCGTGGAGGTCGGGGTGCTGGTCGTGGTTTGCCAGAGGCTGAGGCTTCAGCGGAGAGTGCAGTACCGAGTGTGGAGACTGCGTCGGTGACACAGTCCGTTTCGTTAGCCGGTGGGGCTAGTTTGGGCGTCGGTGGTGGCGCGGGGGCAGGGGCAGTTCCCGGTGGGGGCGCGGCTCTTGCTCAAGGTGATTTGATTGTGAGGCTACTGACGCAGCTTTTGACACGTCTTCCAGAGGCAGTTCCACAGCAGGCTCCGGTTGCACCTCCAGCGGCCGGGGCACAGGCAGGTGCCGGGGCACAGGCGGATGCCGGTTTTGTTCAGCAGCAGGGGGCTGCAGGTTTTGTTGGGCAGCATGGTGCTGCAGATGATCATTTTCCCTATCGGGAGATGATGAGGGAGATGCAGAGGATTGGCACGCCGACGTTTGAGGGCGGTGTCACTCCGGAGCAGGCTGACGAGTGGCGTCAGAGGTTAGAGCGGAACTTCGGTTCGGTCCGTTGTCCAGAGCAGTTCCAGGTTGAGCTTGCGGTGCATTATCTTGGAGGCGATGCACATTTGTGGTGGAGGTCTGTTAGGACCAGGAGGGCGGCTTGGACTTGGGCTGACTTCGTCGAGGAGTTCAACTACAAGTTCTTCCCGCAGGAGGCTCGTGACAGGTTGCGAGTGAGGTTTATGGGGCTGACTCAGGGCGAGAGGTCAGTACGGGAGTACGATGCAGAGTTCTGCAGGTTGGTGGTCCACACCAGGAGTGAGCTGGTGGGTGAGAGAGAGCTGACGTCGAGGTTTCTTCAGGGACTTCGGAGGAGCATCAGGACTCAGTGCAGGGGTGGGATGTACCACTCCAGAGTTGAGCTAGTGGAGTTGGCAGCTTCCATCGAGGAGGATCTGCGTGAGCCGGCGAGTACGGCAGTTGTTCCAGCGGCAGTTGTTCCTGCTACCCAGCCTAGGGGCCAGCAGCGGCAGCAGCAGCGTGGAGGTTACAGTTCTGGTTTTAGCAGGGACGGCAGGCCTGCGCAGGGCCAGAAGAGGAGAGCAGATGAGATGTCTGCGAGTGGCCAGAGTACCGGCGGTTGTTTTGGTTGTGGGAGCTTGGATCACCGAGTTGCTTCTTGTCCCAAGAGGGCGGGGCCCAGGGAGCCCATTGTGTGGTACTACTGCAGAGAGGCGGGGCATGTCAAGACCATGTGTCCCAAGTTGCAGCAGAAGGCGTTGGCAGCGATGCAGCCATTGGCTATCCAGCCAGTAGCTCAGATTGCAGCGTTGCAGTCAGGCGGGGCGCCGCGTGTGTACACTTCGGCAGAGGTGGGCCAGACCAGTCAGTCAGGCCAGATCACAGGTAAAATCTTGACTCAGACTTTTAAATTCTTTAAGGTAGAATTGTTGGTGTGTCTGTTTCTGTTATTTTACTGTGATAGAGTTAGAGGTTCTCAACACTTGTGGAATTGTGTAGGGACCTTGTTAGTTGGTGGATTTGAGTCTCACGTGTTGTTTGACTCGGGAGCATCTAATTGCTTCATTACTCCGGAGAGAGCTGAGAGTAGTGGTATTCGGAGTAGCGAGGGCGAGGCTTCAGGCTTTGTCAAGGTGGCCGGAGGTGGTTATTTGGCTACTTCGGGCAGAGCTAGAGCAGTTGATGTGCGTATTGCGGGGCAGTCTATGCCAGCTGATTTGGTCATCAGTCCAGTGGAACTGTATGACGTGATTTTGGGGATGGACTGGTTATCTCTTTACCGAGTTCATCTGGATTGCTTCAGAGGTAGAGTGGTGTTTGAGCGGGATGCAGGGAAGTTGGTTTATCAGGGAGTGAGACCGACTTCGGGAAGTATAGTGATTTCAGCTATTCAGGCAGAGCAGTTGTTAGAGCGGGGCTGCGAAGCCTATTTGGCGACGATCACTATGACAGAGTCCAGTGGTGAGGTGAGTCTGCAGGATATTCAGGTTGTCCAGGATTTCGAGGATGTATTTCGGTCGCTGAAGGGATTGCCACCATCTCGGTCAGATCCTTTCACGATTGAATTAGAGCCCGGGACAGCTCCGATATCGAAGACACCTTACAGGATGGCTCCAGCAGAGATGGCAGAGCTGAAGAAGCAGCTAGAGGACCTTTTGAGTAAAGGGTTCATCAGACCTAGTGTTTCGCCATGGGGAGCGCCAGTGTTGTTTGTGAAGAAGAAGGATGGTAGTTTCAGGCTGTGCATTGATTACCGGGGACTTAACCGAGTCACAGTGAAGAACAGGTACCCACTTCCGAGGATTGATGAGTTGTTGGATCAGTTGAGAGGTGCTACCTGGTTCTCTAAGATTGACTTGGCATCGGGTTATCATCAGATCCCGATAGATGAGGCAGATGTCCGGAAGACAGCTTTTCGGACGAGGTATGGACATTTCGAGTTTGTGGTCATGCCTTTCGGTTTGACTAATGCGCCGGCAGCGTTTATGAGGTTGATGAACGACGTATTCAGGGAGTTTCTGGATGTGTTTGTCATTATTTTCATTGATGACATTTTGGTGTATTCGAGGAGTCCAGAGGAGCATGCGACTCATTTGAGGCTTGTGTTGGAGAAGCTTCGAGAGCAAAAGCTGTTTGCTAAGTTGAGCAAGTGCAGCTTTTGGCAGAGAGAGATGGGGTTTCTTGGCCATATTGTTTCTGCAGAGGGAGTTTCTGTGGATCCGGCTAAGATTGAGGCTATCAGAGATTGGCCTAGACCGAGTAGTGCTACCGAGATCAGGAGTTTTCTGGGTTTAGCAGGCTACTACAGGAGATTCGTCAAGGGGTTTGCGAGTATGTCTCAGCCGATGACGAGGTTGACTGGCAAGGATGTGCCGTTTGTGTGGTCGCCGGAGTGCGAGGAGAGCTTTGGGAAGCTCAAGGAGATGTTGACTAGTACACCAGTTTTGGCATTACCTGACCCGGGGAAGCCATATGTTGTGTACACAGATGCTTCAGGTGTTGGACTTGGTTGTGTTTTGATGCAGGAGGGCAGAGTGATTGCCTATGCTTCGAGGCAGTTGCAGGGCAGTGAGCGCAACCGTCCTACACATGATCTTGAGTTGGGAGCAGTGGTTTTTGCACTCAAGATTTGGAGGTCTTATCTTTATGGTGGTAGAGTGCAGATCTTTACAGATCACAAGAGTCTACAGCATATTTTCACTCAGCCTTTGCTGAATGCGAGACAGACGCGTTGGGTGGAGTTTCTGGCAGACTATGACTTGGATATTGTTTATCATCCAGGCAAGGCCAATTTGGTGGCAGATGCTTTGAGTCGACGGAGGGTTGATTCAGATAGAGAGCGTGGTGTTGAGGCTTTGGTCATCGAGATTAGTACATTGCGTCTTTGTGCTATTTCAGAGGAGCCTTTGGGTTTAGAGGCAGCTGATCAGGCAGATTTACTCAGTAGGATCAGAGTGGCGCAGCAGAGTGATCAGGGTTTGATTGATGCTTCGCAGGCGGTTGATTCTGAGTATCAGGTCTCTTCGAATGGGACTATCTTGGTTCGTGGGCGAGTTTGTGTGCCCAAGGATGAGGAGTTGAGGCAGGAGGTTTTGAGAGAGGCTCATTCGAGCAAGTTTTCAATTCATCCGGGTGCTACCAAGATGTACCGTGACCTCAAACGGTATTATCATTGGGTTGGGATGAAGAGGGATGTGGCAGATTGGGTTGCGAGGTGCAACACTTGTTCTTTGGTCAAGGCAGAGCATCAGGTGCCTAGTGGTCTTCTGCAGAGTTTACCCATTCCAGAGTGGAAGTGGGATATGATCACGATGGATTTTGTGGTGGGATTACCTATCTCACGGACATTTGATGCTATTTGGGTCATTGTGGATCGCTTGACCAAGTCAGCACATTTCTTGGCTATCAAGAAGACAGATGGAGCGGCTGTCTTGGCTAGGAAGTTTGTGCGAGAGATTGTGAGGCTGCATGGAGTGCCAGCCAGTATCGTGTCGGATAGAGATCCGAGGTTTGCTTCAGAGTTTTGGAGGGCATTTCAGACTGAGATGGGCACTAAGGTGCATATGAGTACAGCGTATCATCCGCAGACAGATGGGCAGTCAGAGAGGACTATTCAGACTTTGGAGGATCTGCTTAGGATGTGTGTGCTGGATTGGGGTGGTCATTGGGCTGATCATCTGTGTTTGGCAGAGTTTGCCTATAACAACAGTTTTCAGTCTAGTATTGGTATGGCTCCTTATGAGGCTTTGTATGGGAGGCCATGCAGGACACCCTTATGCTGGACCCAAGTGGGGGAGCGCAGCATGTTTGGAGCTAGTTTTGTTCAGGAGACGACGGAGAAGATTCGTGTCTTGAGGTTGAACATGAAGGAGGCTCAGGATAGACAGAGGAGTTATGCAGATAGGCGGCGACGTGAGCTTGAGTTTCAGGTGGGAGATAGAGTTTATCTCAAGATGGCTATGTTGAGGGGCCCTAACAGGTCCATAGCAGAGAACAAGCTCAGTCCGCGTTTTATGGGTCCGTTTCCAGTGGTGGAGCGAGTTGGGCCAGTGGCTTATCGGTTGGAGTTGCCACCGATTATGAGCGCCTTTCATAAGGTGTTTCATGTTTCGATGTTGAGGAGGTGTTTGCGTCCTTCAGAGGAGGTAGTGGTTGAGATTCCAGAGGATCTTCAGCCAGATATGACAGTTCCGGCAGTTCCTGTGAGGATTCTTGAGAGGAGAGTCAAGGTTTTGCGGAACAAGAGAGTGCTATTGTTGAGAGTCTTGTGGGACTGTAGCGGCACAGAGGAGCAGACTTGGGAGCCAGAGGCAAAGATGAAGCTGAAGTTCGGAAAGTGGTTCGACAAGCAGGCTGTAGAGTGATCTCCTTTCATCTTTGTGGTTCAAGTCTCATTTTTGGTTTTGGTGTTGTTGTTTCTGGATTTATGTATTTTCGTTTCGTTGTACGATATACATTTTGGAGTTATATGAGATGGAGTTTTGCCTCATATTTTTGGTTTATGTTGGGATGTTACAAGTTTTGACCAGTGGGGTCATTTGAGATTCTAGTCATATGTTGGTACGCGTTTCAGATTTATTACTCGTTTGGGTGGACCTTGGGTCTACGTTTTGGGAGCATTGTGCTCGGCAGACTTGTATTGGGGGTCGCTACCTCGGTATAAGTGGTTTTAGTGGCTTCGGTCACGTTTGGTTGTGACAGGGATCACATTTTGGTTGTGACAGGGATCACATTTGGGTTGTGGCTTCGGGTCACGTTTTGGTTTGGTGACAGAGGTCACATTTTGGTACTGGACCGTGAGTCGCAGTACGGATGTCATGACTGCGGTTATGGCATTGAGAGTAATAATATCTTGGAAACATGCGTATAACATAGGACTAAAAATTTGAGTTTTGAGGTCTTGGAGAGACGTTTGTGTTGGGATTCGAGGACGAATCCATTTTAGTGGGGGAGAATTGTAACATCCGTGAACCTGGAAGTTGTTTTGGAAGTGGTGTTGGACGATGCTAGGGGTTCGGGAGTAGTTGGCACATGCTCTTAGAGGTGTGAATTGAGGGTTGGCTGTACATGTTCTTGTTTGATTGTTGTGCAGTCGGTCTAAGGTTCAAGCATCGCGAAGAAAGTGTGTCAAATTCTTCTGAACGACTAGTATCGGGTTTGATTTCCGGTTATCGGGTTTGATTTCCGGTTTAAGTCGATCGATTTGCAATTGGAGTTGGGTTGGTCGAGTGGTGTCGACCGACACCAAGGGAGGGTGTCGATCGACACCGGTTATCTGGAAATCGACCGGTTTGATTTAAGTCGGCTGGTTTTGTTCGGTTTTGGGCTAGGAAAGCCCTAGGTCGCGATTTAAAAGTCTCCAGCCGCGTGAGAAGCTCAGTTTTCGAGAAAGAAAGGTTCCAGAGAGGCTGAGGTGATTTCCAGAGAGTTTTTGGAGTTTGGAGACTCGTTTTGTTGCTGTTCTTCGTTGTTCTATCTCTTCTCCATCTTTCCAATCCGTTTCTAAGGTGAGTGCGTGACTGTAGGTCCGTCAAGAGTTAGGGATTGTGTGATTTCGGATTTATGATGTGTTCTTGAGATTGTTATGTTGAATTTCGTGTTTTGGTAGCATTGGGGCGTTGAAAACCCCTTAGATTTGGTGTTATTGCGATTTGGAATGCGTTTTTCGTAGCTTCTGGTTTCTGGGCGTCGAGCCGGTGTCGAGCGACACTCGATGAGTGTCGATCGACACTCGGGAGGCTGGCGTCGATCGACACCATAGAGGTGTCGGTCGACACCGACCTGGGTGTCAGGAAACGTGGGTGTTTCCTGACAGGGAATGTTTATATTATTGAGTATTGTTGGGCATTGTTGCTGTTATTGATTGTTGTGATATTTTGTCTGGTGTTTGGCGTAATTGGCCTGTAGGCAGGATGATCCACTCACTAAGTATTTATGATAATACTTACGCAACTCTATTCCAATGTGTTGCAGGTAACAGTAATGTTCTTCCGCGGAAAGAGACCGAGAGAAGAGGCTGAAGAGGAATTTAGGATGTTGGTTTTAAGAATTATTTTATGGATGATTAGAAATGAACCTTTTCTAGGATGTTAGTTTATTTTTTAATAATGTAGCAAACCTGGTGTTTAGGTTGCTTATTCGTTTTGTTGGTTTTATTGGTTAATTGTTGAACGGCTTTTATGATTTAATATTATTGATTTCTTTCTGAGAATTTCCGCATTGATAATTATTATAATCATTTATAAAAAAAAAAAAAGCTTGGTTGTTTCAATGACAATGATAAACCCTATACATTAAACCTCAAGCACTAAGCTTGGTGATGGTTTACTCATGAAACTTATAAATTGATTCATTTTCATGAAATATTATTTTACATAGATAGAAGTTGTGTTTATTTAAATTATCCATAAATATTTTTTTCAAAATTATTTTTTATCGATTTTAAACTTTAAATTTAAGATTATGTTATTTGGTAGACTTCATGCGTAGATTTCACACAAATTTCTAACTGTGAAGTCTAACTGTGAAGTCTAACTATGAAGTCTAATAATGAAGTCTAACTAACCCTAATATTCCGCTTCCCGCCAAAATATTTCGTTTCCCGCCTGTTTTTTTTTTAGTTTCATACTTCATAATGAAGTCTAACTGTGAAGTCTAACTGTGAAGTCTATCTAACCCTAAACCCTAAATCGAATTTTTAAGAAAAAACTTCTAGTAAACGTTAATTATGTTTACATAATCGCAATTAACATTATAAAGTACGAATTCATGACCTCTAAATCGTTAAACGAACCACAAACATTTTGTTTTTTGTAAAATTCTCTCAACCCTAACAATGACAATGATAAACCCTATACATTAAACCTCAAGCACTAAGCTTGGTGATGGTTTACTCATGAAACTTATAAATTGATTAATTTTCATGAAATATTATTTTACATAGATAAAAGTTGTGTTTATTTAAATTATCCATAAATTTTTTTTTCAAAATTTTGTTTTATTGATTTTAAACTTTAAATTTAAGATTTTGTTATTTGGTAGACTTCATGAGTAGACTTCACACAAAAATTTTTTTGGATTTTAACATAATTTGTCTTACTTGATTTAAATTGATTAATTTCTTTGCATATTATTTTATATGGATTGTAATTGTCTGTGTTAAATTTAAGTGTAAATATGTTTATCAAAATATTTTTTTATAAATTTTAAACTTTAAATTTAAGATTTTATTATATAGTAGACTTCATAGTTAGATTTCACAGTTAGACTTCACAGTTAAACTTCATGCGTAGACTTCAGAGTTAGACTTCATGAGTTAGACTTCATAGTTAGACTTCATACGGGGTAAAACAGTCAAAAGGTTAGCGTTTTTTTCTTTGGTCAGAAGGGTGAGGTTTGTAATTTGGCAACTCCAAAAAATTAGTTTTGATATAAGTGCAATAGGGGGTCTATTTTTGTATTTCAAATCAAATTGTGGGTTATACGAGGCAATTCCCTATACTATAATACTCGTAATCACCAGACCCTCAACCGCCAGACCCTCGTCTATTATAGGTCCGATGACTTTTAATTTCTCAATTTCGGGAATTTTCTTAAAAAAATTGTTTGTCACCTCGTTTTGATTCGATTCTCCCATTGTTTAAGATAATCGAATGAGATGTGCAAGACATACGTGGTATTGTTTCATCTCCAAGGAATGTAAATTTTAATTAGTTTGTGAAATATGGTTAAATCATCAACTATGGATGCGAATCCTACACCCAAGTATTTAGACCGAATGAAAGGACAAAAAGAAATGGTAAGAATCCTTTTATGAACCAACAAGAATAAGACTTAAATTAGATTGATATTAATAAAAATTGTGTTTACAAAGAGTATTGAGAATATGATAGCTCATAGAGATACAAGTGATTAATGAGTAAAAGATGAGTCCTAATGATCTCTACTCCACTCCTTATATTGATCCACCTCGGCTATCAATGGTTCCACTAATATCGAAGAGCTTCCTGGATTTCTCTTATGATTACATTGGATTCACTTAGAACTTCCTCGACTAATCTTTGTATTTGGGCTTTCACATACGATAGTTCGTCCTGTTACTAAACATTGAGATTGGGCCTTCAGATCAACGGGCTTTCGGTGAGCGGACTTAAAACAGACCCTTGTTGGGCCTTAAATTGAGCCAGATTTAGGTGCTAAATCTAGCTCCATCACTTGCCCCCAGCCCATAGAGCAGAGTATAAGATTAATGGGCAGAGAATGAAAATAAGTTACGGTTTTCGCTTGCTTTCGATAGATTCGAACTCTGGAAATTTTGAATATAAATTCGGATTTGGAAATTGTTGGGATATTAAGAAGGAGACATAGTCTCTTGTGTCCCTCTCTTCTAAAAACGAATCACTTATATCCCCATTTAATCTTCATACTCTTAAGAAAGTGAACTGACAAAAATACCCTTAATGAATATATCCAAAATAAATGATGATATCGCAGATTGAACAACGCGATTTGCGTTTCACTTTTGCGTTTTCTCATTCTCTCTCTCCTCCCTCTTTTTCTCTCTCTTCCGTGTTCTCACTTTTACTCTCTCGATCTGGTCTCCTTCTTGCTCGCTCTCTCCGCCTCTTTCTGCAGCTCCACGAAAGCTCTCGCTCTGCTCATTTTCGAGCTCTCTTCCTCTTCTAGAATTGTAAACGAGCTGCTGGGAACTTCAATCTATGGTACATTATCTCAAAGGTTTTATTTATTTCAATTGCATTTGCAAATAATGGAATGAATGAAAGAATTGGAATGATTAAGCACATTAGTTTTGAAAACATATTTTAAGAGTGAATTTGGATAGCAACTGTTGAATCGTAACAAATCGTGAAGCTCTCTGGCATAATTAACGAAACTGGGTTCTTACGGTAGGAGAAAGTATTACTGAGTAATACTTGGTACAACTGGTATTACTGAGTAATACTTGGTACAACTGTATTACTGAGTAAATTAAGAAAGTATAATTGTGGATAACTAGCAGTACTGATTGATTTTTGTATCGTTTTTGCAGGCTACAATGAGCAACAACACCATCATACATTTCAAATGTCAAGATCGCCCGTACAGTTTATTGTTCAAGACATCAACAGAAGAGATTAATATGTCGATGCTAGAAGCTAGGATATGCAAGAAAGTGGGGTTAGATGAAAATAGAATGAAATTGAAACTGTATTACACGCCACTGCTTGTAGGAAATCAGGAACCGTGGATTATTACTGATGATGAGGATCTTTCTGTATATCTAAATTCCATAGATAACGAGAACCGTAGATGTCTTTTGGTTGTGGAGATCACAAATATGCCAGGGAGTTCTTTTGGTATGAACTATGAGGAGCTGCATTCAAAGCGTGAAGGAGTTGGAGCTAATGCAGTGACTCTGTACGTAGGCAACCAACAAGCAGAACAACAACGAGACGCGATGGATGAGGATGATGATACAAGAGCGGAAGGAAATGTACAACGTGATGAACCTGGGGATGACGGCATGGATAGCTCCTCGTATATGTGTGATGAATATGCCGAAATGCCACCTGATGTAGAAGCTTCTCAGTTTGTAGAGGCATGGGAAGACGGTTTGGGTGTGACTGTACTTCAAGAGTTTCCAAATAAAAAGGCAGTGCAGGATTTGGTGGATAGAGCCGCATTTGAGAATTGTTTTGGTTTCAAGATTAAAAAGTCGGATACAGTGCGCTATGTGGTAAAATGTCGTGCAGAGAGCTGTGAATGGTTTTCAAGGGCTGCAAAGATTACTGGTTCAAAAGCGTTCTCGATTAGAACGCACAACAAGATGCATACATGTTCTCGTGCTAGTCAGAGTACAAGCAACCAAAAGAGGAAAGGAACACCACGATTAGTTGCATCTATATTGCATGAAGATTATCCAGGACTAATGGAGACTCCAGCTCCTAAAAGTATCATGAATATTGTTCGGAACAAACTTGGCCTGAGGATATCATACTCGACTGCATTGAGAGGGAAAAACCATCATGTTTCTAATTTGCGAGGTAATCCAGAAGATAGCTACAAGAAGCTGTATTGTTACTTGCACATGCTAGAAAACATCAATCCAGGTACGGTAACAAGTGTGAAACTGGATCATGAGGGAAAATTTTTGTACCTATTCATCGCTTTAGGAGCTTGCATAGAAGGGTTTAAATGCATGAGGAAAGTGATAACTGTGGATGCAACACATCTTAAGAACGGGTACGGTGGTGTACTAGTTTTTGCATCCGCTCAAGACCCTAATCGTCATAATTATCCCTTAGCGTTTGCTGTCCTTGATGGTGAGAAGAATGATAGTTGGACGTGGTTTTTTGAGATGCTGAAAACCGTTATACCGGACTCTTCGGAGTTGGTATTTATGAGTGACAGAAATCCAAGCCTCATCACCGCCATAGCTACTGTCTATCCGATTGCTCATCATGGGTATTGCATATGGCATTTGTCTCAAAATGTGAAAGGGCGGGCCTTCAACGTCAACAAAGATGTAGTCGCGTGGAGATTCATAGAGTGCAGTAGGCATTATACAATTGCTGACCATGAGAAGGCTTATAGTGATTTCGTGTCAAGGTATCCTTCTGCAGCCAAGTATCTAGTGGAGACTACAGAAAATACAAAACATACATGGGCAAGGTGTTATTTTCCAGGAGAAAGATACAACATAGACACAAGCAACACTGTGGAATCTTTGAACAGCACTTTCCGAACCGCAAGGCAATACTACTTACTCCCTATGCTTGACGCAATAATTAGCAAAATTTCTGAGTGGTTTAGTGATCATAGGAACGAAGCTGCTGCTGTACCGATTGAACACAAATTAGTGCCGTTTGTGGAGAACTTTCTGCACGACATATGGAAAGATGCTGAGAAATTAAAAGTGAAGGAGCTGAACTGGTTTGAGCGTTTATATGATGTCATAGCGAAGACAGATGCCGGTGAAGCGAATCATTTTACGGTCAATTTACGATCAAAAAGCTGTAGTTGCAGGGTATTTGATATTGAAAAATATCCTTGTGTGTACGCGCTAGCTGCTTTCATAGAATTCAACACGCATAATGAAGACAGAGATCACGATATCCAACTACATGAGTTGTGCTCGAGGTATTACTGGGTTGAGATATGGCAATTGGCGTATTGCAGGACTATTTACTTAGTACCAGATGAGTGTCGGTGGAATGTCCCAGGGCATGTCAAGCAACTGCAGATCATCCCTAAAAATAAAGTTGTTAAAAAAGGAAGACGCTTCTCACTGGCGTCTGCAGTTAGGAAACTATCAATGTCCTGTAAACACAAATCACAAACAATGAGTAAACATTTAAAACTCAAATATTGGCAGTCATTCATAGGCTCATATGCAAAAGTATAACTGACCTTAGTTGTACCAAGTTCTGCACTAATTCTCTCGAAAGGAATTCCTTTCATGTCGCTTCTTTTGAACTTTGACTTGCACATCTTGGGACAATCCTCGTCTGCGCCAGGATAAGGTTCTCGGAATGTTGCAGCTAATTGTGGAATTGCCTCGAAAGCTAAGAGCTACACACGAAACATAAGAGTTATAAGGAGGTTCATTTATAAAAAGTAATACATCCAATCCAAATAAATATTACCTCCATAGGTAAAACGAAACCTGGAATCGGCCATGGTTGATTCTGCTTTTCTGGAACAACCCCCTTGAAATGACTCATTGTGTTGAAGATCCCTTCTAACATGTAATCGTAAGAAAATCTCCCCCAGGGAAATGTCTTACAAAAATTCAAATCACTCACGGCTCCTAGTAGCAGTGGGTCCACGGAAGGAGACTTTGCTCCGGTCTTCGTATGCGCTTTCAAAACGCTAGCTAGAAAGTACAAGATCAGCATCCTCAACCTGTCATCAGAATTCGGAGGAAGGTCCATCTGACCTATCTCCTCTATCATGGGTTTCAGGTCTTGATATCTTACTGTTGACCCCGCGGTAAAATACTTCTCCACAAATGACATTGCCCCAGATTTCTTACCATAACCGAGTGGATAGTTATGACAGTATAGACCCGATATCAATGCGTGTTCCCTTAAACCATAACGGATGGGCACGCCGTTTACAACAAACCAAACTTCTTTTCTCTTTTCAGTACAAGCAGTTCGAAGAAGGAGCAGCCACATACACTGAAGCTTGTGGTTTTTGTCCCTTAGCATGTGGAAGATGTGTTTGAACTGCGGGTGAGTCTCAAACCACCTCTTCTCTCTATCGGTAAGGGGAGGCATTAGTGTGTCAAAAGTCTCGAACATGTCGTGCAAATAACACCGCGTCGATAGCTTTGTTTTCTTATTGTACTCCGTCGGCGGAAAATACATCTTCAGCGGTCTCATTGGTTCCACTTCCTCCTCCTCATCTGCCTCCTGCGAAACACAATGAACAACAAGCACAAACACATCACAAAACTAGTAAATTCATCATGTAACTCTCAAATTATTACACTTCACCTTCTTCCTAATATCACTAAACATAAACTATCGCTTAAATCACAAAACCAAAACTATTGGTTGCAGAAAATACGACCATCACTAAAGAGAAACTATCGCTTAAATCACGAAACCAAAACTTCTGGTTCCACCAAAATACGAGCAAAATGCATAGCGAAAATACTTTCTTCTCATTCCGAAAATGTTCGGGATACTTACACTCTCGTCTTCGTGTACACGGCCACTCCGGGTTCGACTGCTACTTCCGGCGGAATTCTCCTCTCTTCCAACGAAATCTTCTTCTTCTTCAATTTGAGGGTTTTCTTCCTCCATGAATTCGGGTGGAGACTCCTCTCTCGATTCGGTATTGGGGTTTCGGGTTCGAACCATCTTTCTTCGATTTACTTTCCGTTAATTGTGAAGAACAAAGGAACCAAGAAGAAGGACAAAGAACTAGAGAATTAGAGGGAACGAGAAATCCGATTTCTCTGTTTGAATTGGAATCGCGTAATGATGAGGGAATCGGTAAGAGAGAAACGCGATTTTGATCTCTTTTCTCATTAGGGTATCCGATCCGATTTCAAGTGGATATGGGTCGGGTGGATCGGGTTTTCGTTGGTTGGGTCTGTAAATATGCCAAAAAGAGAAGGATACTCTTGTAATCTATTGAGTTTTTCTATTTAAAAAAAAACAAAATTAAAATCATGATAATTGTCGGATATTTGAGCTTCCATTTTCATATACAGGGGCACATGAGATGAAATCCCTATTAAGAAGAGCGGCAGTTCGTATCTTAACTAAACGATAGATTCAAATCTTCAAAGCAGCGATTAGGATTTTTCAATCTACTCGCTTTTATTTATTTAGTTTCCATGTTTCGTAATCCTTATCGATTAAGGAATTCTGCTCGATAGCTTGTTGTTTTAATTCATTTGCTTGGCTTTTATTTTTGCTGCTTTGCTTCGATTTCTCGTTTTTCCTTTTCGAAATTTTGCTAAATTTCTCATGGCGGAGCAAAGGCCTCCGACTGCGGCTTACGGCGGAGTTGCCAGAGAAAAGTTTGGTCCTCACGAGAGATCAAAAATCACCGCAGATGAGATCAAGGATCTCGAGGCTCTCTATGGAGTAAAGAGAGCCACTCCGAGGAAGAACGAATCGGCGGAAATCGTTCGAGGGGCTACGGCTGCGCGTACCACTCTTTATTTGAGTCGTGCGGTTTGACGTTTCCTCTTCCACCTTTTTTGCTAGAGATCTTAGCAGATCTGAAGATTTCTCTCCCTCAAGTTTGTCCAAACATGCTTCGGACCTTAGTTTCTTTGAAAGTGCTATCAAACGAACAAGGATTATCGTTTGGGCCCGCTGAATTTCATCAGCTATGTTCGGTGAAGAGGAACACTTGTTTCCCTGGGTCGTTCTACTCCTCTCCTCGTCATACTCGGAAGATTTTAAACGAAACTCCAAATCGAGACAACTCGTGGAGAACAAAAGCTTTTTTTCTTTAAGCTCGATCGAGTTTTGGTGGGAAGCTTTGATTTTGAGAGGATCCCTAAGATTTGGTCTCATGGAGTTGGTTAGGAGAATGAATGTTTTTTTTTTTTTATCTTGTTTGTTTAGAAAAACCAAAATATGCTCCTTTCCTTCCTCTATACTGTCGATTGGATTGACCTTATTATTTCTATGCTATGCATGTTTTTGTAGAAGCACCAGATAGGGTCAAATTCGATCAAGTGTTAAGGCGGCGAACTACGACGCTTCGTCAAGGAGACCATGAGTGGCCCGACTTTTCTCGAGCAAGGATTCTTCCCGCCTACGATTTTCCAGCTCCACTTTCGGATTTGGATCGAGCTGTTGTTCCTCCATCAACTAGTCGAGGTACTTTTATGAATATTACCCGATTTGCGGTTTAGGTTCGTTGCCGTCGTAGGTTTACTAAACGAGCTTTCGTTTTTGTCTATATTTGATTTGCTATAGGCAATTCACCTTTGCAGTTCCCATATAGTGGTTCGTCAGCTACAGTGCAACCAACGTGCGTCATGCCTCTGAGGAGATTAACGCAACGTCAACTTGAAAAGCAACAGGGAAAACCTCCTGTAGGTGACTCATATAGAACTCATGCTTGGAATGGTTTTGCTGAGGTGATGGATGAAGTGAATGCTGTGATAGAAGGAAATTCTGCGACAGTGAGTGATCCGCGAGCTCCAGTTTCTGTCGGTCCGCGAGATGACAAATTCGCTGGGACGAGAGTTGCTTCAGGTGGTTCTCGTTCCAATGGATCTGGAAGCAATGGTCGTGATGATTTGCAGAGCAAGAGATAGAGGGTCGAGAAGAACAGGTCGGCTGTTGACCCACCGCGAGTTGGTGAGAAAAGGGCAAGTGTATCTTGTATTTTTTGTAGAAAGTTCTGAATGATCGAAAAATGTATTGGGGTCCGTTGTCTGTTACAATCTCATGCGGGAGACCGTATCTACAGATGATGTTGCTCCAGATAGAGTCTGAAACGTCAACGTTTTCTACATTAGAGTAGGTTTTTGCTTCTATCAATTTCGTGAAGTAATCTGTTAGGACCTCTAGAAATCTGTATTTTTTTTGTCCGGATGGGATCATCGGTCCTACTTTATCCATAGACCATCTCATGAATGGGTATAGAGAGGTAATGAATGAGAGTTTTTTAGTTGGTTGGTGAATTATGGGTGCATGATTTTGGCATTTGTCGCACTTTGCAGCGTAATTGTCACAGTCGGGTAATATTATTGGCCAAAAGTAGCTGTAGCGTTTTATTCGGTTTGCGAGAGCTCGACCACCAGAGTGAAAGCCGCATATTCCGTCATGAGTGTTTGCCATGATGGCGAGAGCTTTGAGCCCATGGATTCATTTGAGGTATGGCTCAATGAGGCTGCGTTTGTATAATATTTCTTTCATTATACAATATCTTGAGCATTTCACTCGTAGTTTTCGCTCTTCCTGCTTGTTAGCGGGTAAGGTTTCGTGTTAGATGTATGTATTGGGTCCTCCAATCTGGTCTAGCACGAAATTGTTCACGTTGTTCCCGAGCTGATCCATTGGGATCTACTGTTTCGGGATACACTAGTTCGATCAGTGGTCCCAATCAGTGATTTCAGTAATCTTGGGATATGGGAGATTGTTTTCTCCGCTTGTGCCGGCTTCGGTTGGATCTGGCTTTTATTGGTATTTTTTTTAGAGAAGTTTTTTGAAATCTCGGGAATATAGATTTATTTGCTCTCCTAGTGCTTGCTCTAGTGGAGACTGCTGTGATTTCTTTTGTTTTAGCCGATTTGATGGCTATGTCGATGCTGGGTTCGTCTATACCTTCGACATGTATAATTCTTTTTTAACAGGGATCTGATGTAGAAGCTAGAGCCGCTAGGGCGTCGGCTGAGGTATTCTCTCCACGGGGGTTCTGGTTACCTCGAAGGCCCAGCTGTTTTGTTAGTTCGCGTACAATTTTGAGATAAGTGCTTGCAATGGTTTCCCATTGGCCATGCAACTACTGGCGTTAGAAGCAATTCCTCTTCTTGCGAGCAAAGTACCTAATTCAGGGAACGAGAATACCTTTTTGAAGGATCCTAAAGCATGTGAAAATATGATTACAATTCATCTCAATACAATTCTCGAAGTGGAACGCGATCATAATGTAAGCATCAACGAACATTACCTATCGAAAAAGTTGTTTGCGTAGTAGAAGAGATGTGTTGTTAGGTCAGGGAAGAAGTCGTATGCGGTGTATTAGCGAAAGGTATTGAGTTTGTAATATAATTGATGGTGTATGATATGTAGGTAGTGTAGTAATTGTTTTTGTGGATGCTTTATAATGGTAGGGTAACTGTTTATCGTAAACGAATTAGTTAGGTTTACTAGTAATCTTGTCGGACTACGATATGTTGTTAGTGTACGACGGGGAACCACTACATATGTAGTTGAGGCGTACGATGTAAGTTAATTGATGATGAGGTTATATCTACTTGTGTGATAATACGTTTATTTTGTTCTATGGTTGGATGACTAGTTGGAGGTATTATCCACCTATGAAGAGGAGGCAAATGAAGAGGTGGAGTGGGATGATGAGGTCGAGGATGAGCAAGTTGATTACTTGGTGAAACTGAAGAGGGACAGTTACAAATTCAAGAAATCTGATTTCAAAGGCGGCGACAGATCCTTAGCTCCTCCAGTCGTAAAGGGTAAAGAAGAAAAAAAAAAGTGACGAAAGGTAAACCCAGTAAACGGGCGGAGACCGTGAGTGCGCAAACCAGTAGCCAGGAAGACCCGTCAAAGTAGGGGTAAAAAAACCACGGCTGAGGCATGTGTACATGAGAAAGGAGTGTCGGTGGTTGTCGAAGAATTGAAGTCGTGGGATGTTAGGTCAGCTTAGGGAGTTGAAGAAAAACATTCTGAATGCGGTGGAGAAAAAGAAAGGAAAAGGAAAAGTTGAAGGCGGAGGATCAATAGAGGGCAAAGCAAATGTAAGACACGTGGGCAAGGGTAGTAGTGGAGAAGATGGTGATACTAGTAAGTCCGAGGGAGGAAACCAACATCATATCGGAAAGCAAAGGTGTTCAGACACAGAGTCGGAGCACGGAAGCTTCAAGCTTGTAAGAAGAAAGGGGAATAGGGCACCACATACAGAGGAGGAGGAGAAAGGTTCGGGAGGTACATGTAGGGAACCAGCGTACAAGAAAGTGAAGGTTGTGAAAAAGGTTGTGAAGAATGTTGTGTCCAAAAGCGGATGATTGCAATACTAATGAATCTGAGGATGGGAAAGAGGAAATGGGAGGTAAAAAATGAGTAAGTGGAAGTACTATGGTGGAACCCGGGACATGTTGGATGAGATAGGTGGTGATAAAGAGGAAGAAGATGGGAAAGTGGATGACAAAATCCGTGAACCCGAAGAAAAAAATGTTGAAGAAGTTAGAGAAAAAATGAAAGCAGATGATGAAGTTGGGAAAGTGGAGGAAGAACTTCGTGAATCCGAAAGAGAAAATGTTGAAGAAGTTGGAGAAAAAGTGAAACATATGATGGAAAAGGGCTGTATGTGTAACAGCCCGGCCCCACTGGCTCCACCGGCCCGCCCGGCGCTGTCATCAAATTATTGAATTAAGGGTTTAGGATACTTTCGTTTAGAGGAGGAGATAGATGCGGAAGTGACAATATTTTCTTACTGACGATAGACTACTTGAAACAACCAAGCTTTTTTTTTTTTTTTTTTTTTTTTTATATAATTAGCCCAGATTAACATTCCCATAAATATTAATCCTCAACAGCTAATTCAACACAATGCGGAAGAAAACCAATATTATTAAATCATAATTAATTATTCAACAATAACCAATAAAGAATAAAACCAATAAAACCAATAACCAATAAGCAACCTAAGCCGGTTTGCTACATTATTAAAATAAAGTCTAACACCCTAAACTCATGAATTTCTGGTCAACCATAACAACAAAGCCAGAATCAAATTCAAACAAGAACATGTACAATTAATCCTCGATTCGCACCTCAAAGAGCATATGTAATCGACTCCCAAACCCCTAATGTCGTCCGATACCAACTCTAAACACAACTTTCTGGTTCGCGGATGTTACAATTCTCCCCCACTAAACTGGATTCGTCCTCGAATCCTAACACAAACGTCTCTCCAAGACCTCAAAACTCAAATTTTAGTCCTTTGTTATACGCATGTTTCCAAGATATTATTACTCTCAATGCCATAATCCACTGTCATGACATCCATACTGCGACTCACGGTCCAGTACCAAAATGTGACCACTGCCACCAAACCAAAACGTGACCCGAAGCCACAACCAAAACGTGACCCACCGTCACCAAAACAACCCATATCGAGGTAGCGACCCCCAATATAAGTCCGTTGGGCACCTAACATCCCAACACAAATAGAACCACCGTCTACAAGGCCCACGCCTCTAGACAAAACGAGTAATAAAATCTGAAACGCGTACCAACATGTGACTAAAAACTCTCAATGACCCCACCGGCCAAAGAAACTTGTAACATCCAAACCATAACCAAAAATATGAGGCAAAAACTCCATCTCATATAACTCCAAAAATGTATATCGTACAACAAAACGAAAATACATAAATCCAAAACCAACAACAACAAAACCAAAACGAGACTAGAACCACAAAGATGAAGAAGCTCACTCCACAGCCTGCTTGTCGAACCACTTTCCGAACTTCAGCTTCATCTTTGCCTCTGGCTCCCAAGTCTGCTCCTCTGTGCCGCTACAGTCCCACAAGACTCTCAACAATGGCACCCTCTTGTTCCGCAGAACCTTGACTCTCCTCTCAAGAATCCTCACAGGAACTGCCGGAACTGTCATATCTGGCTGGAGATCCTCTGGAATCTCAACCACAACCTCCTCTGAAGGACGCAAACACCTCCTCAACATAGAAACATGAAACACCTTGTGAAAGGCGCTCATAATCGGTGGCAACTCCAACCGGTAAGCCACTGGCCCAACTCGCTCCACCACTGGAAACGGACCCATAAATCGCGGACTGAGCTTGTTCTCTGCTATGGACCTGTTAGGGCCCCTCAACATAGCCATCTTGAGATAAACTCTATCTCCCACCTGAAACTCAAGCTCACGTCGCCGCCTATCTGCATAACTCCTCTGTCTATCCTGAGCCTCCTTCATGTTCAGCCTCAAGACACGAATCTCCTCCGTCGTCTCCTGAACTAAACTAGCTCCAAACATGCTGCGCTCCCCCACTTGGGTCCAGCATAAGGGTGTCCTACATGGCCTCCCATACAAAGCCTCATAAGGAGCCATACCAATACTAGACTGAAAACTGTTGTTATAGGCAAACTCTGCCAAACACAGATGATCAGCCCAATGACCACCCCAATCCAGTACACACATCCTAAGCAGATCCTCCAAAGTCTGAATAGTCCTCTCTGACTGCCCATCTGTCTGCGGATGATACGCGGTACTCATATGCACCTTAGTGCCCATCTCAGTCTGAAATGCCCTCCAAAACTCTGAAGCAAACCTCGGATCTCTATCCGACACGATACTGGCTGGCACTCCATGCAGCCTCACAATCTCTCGCACAAACTTCCTAGCCAAGACAGCCGCTCCATCTGTCTTCTTGATAGCCAAGAAATGTGCTGACTTGGTCAAGCGATCCACAATGACCCAAATAGCATCGAAAGTCCGTGAGATCGGCAATCCCACAACAAAATCCATAGTGATCATATCCCACTTCCACTCTGGAATGGGTAAACTCTGCAGAAGACCACTAGGCACCTGATGCTCTGCCTTGACCAAAGAACAAGTGTTGCACCTCGCAACCCAATCTGCCACATCCCTCTTCATCCCAACCCAATGATAATACCGTTTGAGGTCACGGTACATCTTGGTCGCACCCGGATGAATCGAAAACTTGCTCGAATGAGCCTCTCTCAAAACCTCATGCCTCAACTCCTCATCCTTGGGCACACAAACTCGCCCACGAACCAAGATAGTCCCATTCGAAGAGACCTGATACTCAGAACCGACCGCCTGCGAAGCATCAATCAAACTCTGATCACTCTGCTGCGCCGCTCTGATCCTACTGAGTAAATCTGCCTGATCAGCTGCCTCCAAACCCAAAGGCTCCTCTGAAATAGCACAAAGACGCAATGTACTAATCTCGCTGACCAAAGCCTCAACACCACGCTCTCTATCTGAATCAACCCTCCGTCGACTCAAAGCATCTGCCACCAAATTGGCCTTGCCTGGGTGATACACAATATCCAGGTCATAGTCTGCCAGAAACTCCACCCAACGCGTCTGCCTCGCATTCAGCAAAGGCTGAGTAAAGATATGCTGTAGACTCTTGTGATCTGTAAAGATCTGCACTCTGCCACCATAAAGATAAGACCTCCAAATCTTGAGTGCAAAAACCACTGCTCCCAACTCAAGATCATGTGTAGGACGGTTGCGCTCACTGCCCTGCAACTGCCTCGAAGCATAGGCAATCACTCTGCCCTCCTGCATCAAAACACAACCAAGTCCAACACCTGAAGCATCTGTGTACACAACATATGGCTTCCCCGGGTCAGGTAATGCCAAAACAGGTGTACTAGTCAACATCTCCTTGAGCTTCCCAAAGCTCTCCTCGCACTCCGGCGACCACACAAACGGCACATCCTTGCCAGTCAACCTCGTCATTGGCTGAGACATGCTCGCAAACCCCTTGACGAACCTCCTGTAGTAGCCTGCTAAACCCAGAAAACTCCTGATCTCGGTAGCACTACTCGGTCTAGGCCAATCTCTGATAGCCTCAATCTTAGCCGGATCCACAGAAACTCCCTCTACATAAACAATATGGCCAAGAAAACCCATCTCCCTCTGCCAAAAGCTGCACTTGCTCAACTTAGCATACAGCTTCTGCTCTCGAAGCTTCTCCAACACAAGCCTCAAATGAGTCACATGCTCCTCTGGACTCCTCGAATACACCAAAATGTCATCAATGAAAATAATGACAAACACATCCAGAAACTCCCTGAACACGTCGTTCATCAACCTCATAAACGCTGCCGGCGCATTAGTCAAACCAAAAGGCATGACCACAAACTCGAAATGCCCATACCTCGTCCGGAAAGCTGTCTTCCGGACATCTGCCTCATCTATCGGAATCTGATGATATCCCGATGCCAAGTCAATCTTGGAGAACCAAGTAGCACCTCTCAACTGATCCAACAACTCATCAATCCTCGGAAGTGGGTACCTGTTCTTCACTGTGACTCGGTTAAGTCCCCGGTAATCGATGCACAACCGAAAACTGCCATCCTTCTTCTTCACAAACAACACTGGCGCTCCCCATGGCGACACACTAGGTCTGATGAACCCTTTACTCAAAAGGTCCTCTAGCTGCTTCTTCAGCTCTGCCATCTCTGCTGGAGCCATCCTGTAAGGTGTCTTCGATATCGGAGCTGTCCCGGGCTCTAAATCAATCGTGAAAGGATCTGACCGAGATGGTGGCAATCCCTTCAGCGACCGAAATACATCCTCGAAATCCTGGACAACCTGAATATCCTGCAGACTCACCTCACCACTGGACTCTGCCATAGTGATCGTCGCCAAATAAGCTTCGCAGCCCCGCTCTAACAACTGCTCTGCCTGAATAGCTGAAATCACTATACTCCCCGAAGTCGGTCTCACTCCCTGATAAACCAACTTCCCTGCATCCTGCTCAAACACCACTCTACCTCTGTAGCAATCCAGATGAACTCGGTATAAGGATAACCAGTCCATCCCCAAAATCACGTCATACAGCTCCACTGGACTGATGACCAAATCTGCTGGCATAGACTGCCCCGCAATCTGCACATCAACTGCTTTAGCTCTGCCCGAAGTAGCCAAATAACCACCACCAGCCACCTTGACAAAGCCTGAAGCCTCGCCATCGCTACTCCGAATACCACTACCCTCAGCTCTCTCCGGAGTAATGAAGCAATTAGATGCTCCCGAGTCAAACAGAACGTGAGACTCAAAACCTCCAACTAACAAGGTCCCTACACAATTCCACAAGTGTTGAGAACCTCTAACTCTATCACAGTAAAATAACAGAAACAGACACGCAACAATTCTACCTTAAGAATTTAAAAGTTTGAGTCAAGATTTTACCTGTGATCTGGCCTGACTGACTGGTCTGGCCCACCTCTGCCGAAGTATACACTCTCGGCGCTCCACCCGACTGCAACGCCGCAACCTGCGCTGCTGACTGAATCGCCAACGGCTGAATCGCCGCTGCCACTGCTCTCTGCTGCAACTTGGGACACATAGTCTTGATATGCCCCGGCTCCCTGCAGTAGTAGCACACTGTCGACTCTCTGGATCCCGCCCTCTTGGGGCAAGTCGCAACTCTGTGATCCAGACCCCCACAACCAAAACACCCACCCGTACTCGGGCTACTAGTAGATATCTCGTCTGCTCTCCTCTTCTGGCCCTGCGCAGGCCTGCTGCCCCTGCCGTAGCCAGAACTGTGACCTCTGCGCTGCTGATGCTGCTGCTGGCCCCGAGGATGGGTAGCAGAAGCAACTGCAACTGGAACAACCACCGTACTCACCGGCTCACGCAAGTCCTCCTCAATGGACGATGCCAACTCCACTAAACCAGCTCTGGTGTGGTACATACCACCTCTGCACTGAGTCCTGATGTTCCTCCGAAGCCCCTGGAGAAACCGCGACGTCAATGCCCGCTCACTGATCAGCTCACCACCCGAATGGACCAACAATCTGCAAAACTCTGCATCATAATCCCGGACAGACCTCTCACCCTGCGTCAAGTCTAAAAACCTCAACTGCAGTCTGTCACGAGCCTCCTGAGGGAAAAACTTGTGGTTGAACTCCTCGACGAAGTCAACCCAAGTCCATACCTCTCTCCTGGTCCTAACAGACCTCCACCACAAATGTGCATCACCCCCAAGGTAGTGCACTGCCAGCTCAACCTGAAACTGCTCCGGACAACGAACAGAATCAAAGTTCCTCTCTAACCTCTGACGCCACTCGTCAGCCTGCTCTGGAGTAACACCGCCCTCAAACGTAGGCGTACCAATCCTCTGCATCTCCCTCATCATCTCACGACAAGGGGAAACCCCAACTGCAACACCCTGCTGCACCGCAGCCTCCTGCTGCTCAACAAAACTGGCACCAACATGTGCCCCGGCACCAACCTGTGCCCCGGCCGCTGGAGGTGCAACCGGAGCCTGCTGTGGAACTGCCTGAGGAAGACGTGCCAAAAGCTGCGTCAGTAGCCCCACAATCAAATCACCCTGAGCAAGAGCCGCGCCCCCACCGGGAACTGCTCCTGCCCCCGCGCCACCACCGACGCCCAAACTAGCCCCACCGGCTAACGAAACAGACTGTGTCACCGACGCAGTCTCCACACTCGGTACTGCACTCTCCGCTGAAGCCTCAGCCTCTGGCAAACCACGACCAGCACCCCGACCTCCACGACCCGCTGCTCGCCCACCGCGACCAGCTCCTCTGCCCCCACGGGCTGCACCGCGACCACGACCACGGCCACGACCACGACCTGCGTCCATCTCTCTGCACTACCACCAAGTACAGAAAAAGAGCAAAGGTCAAAACACAGACACAAAACCAAAACACACCAAATATCCAACTCACTTACCCGCGGAAAACTGGAAGACCTAGAGGATGAGACTAGACCACTAACTGACTAACTCACATAATCAATTAAACACATAGTCCAATTCATCCAACTCTAAAAGTCCTAAAACCGACTACGCTCTGATACCAAAATGAAACAACCAAGCTTTTTTTTTTTTTTTTTTATAATTAGCCCAGATTAACATTCCCATAAATATTAATCCTCAACAGCTAATTCAACACAATGCGGAAGAAAACCAATATTATTAAATCATAATTAATTATTCAACAATAACCAATAAAGAATAAAACCAATAAAACCAATAACCAATAAGCAACCTAAGCCGGTTTGCTACATTATTAAAATAAAGTCTAACACCCTAAACTCATGAATTTCTGGTCAACCATAACAACAAAGCCAGAATCAAATTCCTAATCTCATCATCCTCTTCTCTCGGTCTCTTTCCGCGGAAGAACATTGCTGTTACCTGCATCACATTGGAATAGAGATGCGTAAGTATTATCATAAATACTTAGTGAGTGGATCATCCTGCCTACAGGCCAATTACGTCAAACACTAGACAATACATCACAGTAAACAACAACCATAACAATGCTCAACAATACTCAACAATATAAACATTCCCTGTCAGGAAACATCCACGTTTCCTGACACCCAGGTTGGTGTCGACCGACACCTCTATGGTGTCGATCGACGCCAGCCTCCCGAGTGTCGATCGACACTCATCGAGTGTCGCTCGACACCGGCTCGACGCCCAGAAACCAGAAGCTACGAAAATCACATTCCAAAATCGCAATAACACAAAATCTAGGGGTTTTCAACGCCCCAATACTATCAAAACACGAAATCCAGCATAAACAATCTCAAGAACACATCATAAATCTGAAATCACACAACCTCTAATGCTTAACGGACCTACAGTCACGCACTCACCTTATAAACGGATTGAAAGGAAGGAAAGGAGAAGAAACAACAACCACAAGCCTCAGAAACTCCACAAAACTCCTCCTAACTCCCAAAATCACCTTAGAATCACCTTTTTCTCTCTGAAACTCGAAAAGTGAGCTTTCTCACGCGGCTACAGTGTTTTATTCGCGACCTAGGGCTTCCCTTGCCCAAACCGAACAAAACCAGCCGACTTGAATCAAACCGGTCGATTTCTCAATAACCGGTGTCGATCGACACCCTTCCTTGGTGTCGGTCGACACCCATCGACCAAAACCAACCCAACTCAATTCGATCGACTTAAACCGGAAATCAACCCTGATAACCAGTGTCGATCGACACACCTTGTGGTGTCGATCGACACTAAGCGTTCAGAAGCTTTTCACACACTTTCTTCGAGATAAATGAACCTTAGACCAACTGTACAACAATCAAACAAGAACATGTACAATTAATCCTCGATTCGCACCTCAAAGAGCATATGTAATCGACTCCCAAACCCCTAATGTCGTCCGATACCAACTCTAAACACAACTTTCTGGTTCGCGGATGTTACACTACTGAAGGGATAGTTATGCGTACTGATGCATGCGTGGGAGTTTGCATGTAATAAAACCCTAAATCAGTCATAAGTTGCAAGTGCACAACATGTAATTGTAGTACTTAGGGGTCGAACAACAAGAGATTGCGAATTGCACACTACATGTTCAACAAGACTTGGTTAAGCTAAATCAATAATATTCAAGGGGTTTTTGTGTTTAGTTTTAAATAAAGAAGAATAAGATATGAAGAATGCAAACTATACATGCAACATTATTGAACAAAGAACATTCGTAAAAGACATATGCCAAATCGATTGAAAAGTTTGTTAAATCCGATTCATTAAACTAAAAGCACTAATTTAGGATCTTCCCACTTTCGTGGCTCCAACATCCTATGTCTCTTAAACCAATGGGCTCAGCTTTCCTTGGTCATTGTAGAGTGAGACATGCATTACGATCAAATAATGATTGTTCACAATACTCTTTAGGTCTACTTTCATAGCCTAAAACGCATTGCCCATCAAATACTAGATTCGGAGATATAAGAAGCTTTTGGAGAGTATATGAACCTAGGATCAAGTCGCTAGTTAGCTACTCTAGCAACAACCATTAGGCGTAAACAAAGATGGAGAACCACAAGGTTTCCTCTTTATTCATTAACAACCGATTCTCGAAGGCAATTATATCATGTCCTCATTGAAGGATCCATAATTCAATAATGGGTCTAAGGAAAATATAAGGAGTCTCATAGTTCTAATGAGGAGAAGCGGAGAGATAGAGATCAAACCGTGGCTCTTTCATAGAGAGAAACCTGTAATCCTAGACATAAACTTAAAGAAACATGTAAATATGTACAATGCAAAAAGAAAAGAAAGAAAGAACAAAAGTGACCTAAGTGGCTCCAAAACTTTATTGAAAGGTGTCTTAGATATTATATGATGTCTAAACAAGAGGCTAAAAGCAAGTACATATAGGTGAGAAGGAGCCTAGGTCGGCTAAGTTAATGCGCGGGCAAGAAGAGGAAAGTTTCCATTTCTCTTTAGTCGCTTGAGCTTGCACGCCAAGTCCTTGAATGGGCCAAGGTAGCCGCCTTAAAAACGCTTTAGAGAGTGTGGGCTTCAGTTCTAGTGAGGCTTAGGCTTGTCCCGAAGTGGATCCGGTCCAATTTTTTACCAAATCTTCCGCGGGCTTTGTTTCCTCGCCAGACGGACATGTCTTGGTATAAAAAGAGTCTCTTCCTGATGTAAAATACAAATGACCCCATTCAACTTTTCTGTGATGCCTGACTCAATTATCTACTCATCAAGATCAATACCGTAACTTTTGGACGTCGGGAAGGCCTTATACCGGGGCCATCTTTCTGATGCTCCGGTTCTGTCCGATTGCGGAAATCGGACACTGGGAGTTTTATTGATGCTCATGACTTGGAAAGTTGCATGGATCAGAAATTAACAAACTTACAGTATACATAAGAATAAAAATAATTTTAACTAAAAATATCATAAAAATTTACCTGAACAAAAACCTTGTTCTTCACGGCCGGAGATAGTTCAGCCGAACCAGAAGCGATGCTCTCGGGATCAACATTCTGAGTCAAATTCTTGTAGTTTCGAATTAACGTCGTTGTATAGCTCCTCAGAATCGTCGTCCATGAAAAGTGCCATCCGGATTCTGTTTTGTATACGCGAGAACCTCCAACAAATCCGTCTCTGATTCTCCATTTTCCTCGGCCTTCAAAATAATTTTTGATTTGATAAGAATGATAAGAAATAAATGAAATTAAAAAACTTAAAAAAAAAATAATTAGAAAAAAAAAACTTACAAGCATTCGGCCACGGGCTCTGAATGAAGTTCGACCGGATAGATGTGTAGAATTTTTACTCTTCGATTGAGCGGACTTACTGTTGCAGCTCCTGTTCTGGTGATCATGATCCGTCCAATATGCAACGAAGCCACTCCACACAGTCGGGTCAAACCAAAAAGGCATACCGTCATTTCCCTTAGCGAGCCACAATTTCTTCCACCGTGATACCATATCAGGCATCCGCTGATTGACTTTGGCTCGGAACTCCTCGTAAATCTTCCTGGTAATGCCAGATTCCAAGTGATACTTACACTTCAACAAAAAATCAAAAAACAATAATATAATATTAGTAATCAGCAATAAATAATATTTTTAAAAAATAAATAAAAATCATATTAAAACTTACAGCAAAAGTAGTGAACCAACGTTCGAGGACGGGCTCCGTTACATCCTTCCACCGAGCATGGGGATCTTTGAAATCCTTTTCAAAGATTTCTGTAACTGCGGAAGCGACAAATGAATCATCAGTGAACCTGAAAAGAAAAACATTAGAATTTAGATTTATAAAATAAAATGTAAAATATAAAATAAAATAAAAACTAATAAGAATTAAAAAAATATATATATACCATAAAGTTCTCGCTGGACGGTTTTGATGAAGATGAGGGAGGAGATGATGACCATGCTCATCTAAAATCTCCCTAATGGGCGCATAAAATGTGGCTCTAGTGGCCTCAAACGTAGCCACATCTACGTTTGGAACATGTGAAGGTGACTGACGAGCAGGTGGGAATGGAGACCGAGACGGTGTCCGCTCCCCCTGCCCTGTAGAACCATGAGAGCTAGAAGTATACCCATGACCAGGAGTCAGGGGAACATAACGCGATGTCGAACCACCACGGGAACTACCACGGGAACCACCACCACGGGAACCATCACCACGGGAACCACCGGATCCTCCTTGACTCATGTACTGCATATAAGTGTTTGGTTCACCCATCTGCCATATATTGAAATTAATAATATAAGACTTAAGAAAAAATTATTATACGAATAATAAAAAATGTAAACATTAATTTCAATATCATTTGCAAAAACTTTTATTTGCCTACTATTTCATCTCTAAAAAATTCAAAATCATTTCTAAATATTTTTATTTCACAATTATTATAATTTTAGAAAAATTATGTAACGATTTTTAAAAAATTAATTCTAATAATCTCATAATTATATAAAAATTACTCCAAAAATTATTCTAATAATCTAAAAATTTATGTCAAAATAATTACCAGGTTTAGAAAAATTGGGTTACATTTTATGGAAAATTAATTCTAATTATCACAAACTCTGAATCAAACTTCTAAAACATTTAGCAACATTTTGGAAAAATCTTTCAATGTTACACAATCTTTTACTTTCAAATTAATGAAAACAATACTACTATCTACACTTTGCAATCTTAGATCTAAAATTATCTAACCTAACCACCTAACAATTTCTAAAAAAAATTAGTATGGAAGACAAAGAAACTGATTACAACAATTCGACAGTGGCTGAGCAAGGACGGCGGTCGCTGAGCAAGGAAGGCGGCGGCGACGGCTGAGAAGGAGAAAATACGGCAGCGGCGGCGGGGCAGGGAAGAAGATGCAGCGGTGGAGATGCGCGGAGAAGAACCGACGGAGCGGATGCGCGGAGAAGAACGGTCGGGGCGGGGAAGAAAAGTGCGGCGGTGCAGAGGCGCGGCGGCGCAGAGGTGCGGAGAAAAGCAGTCGGGGCGGGGAAGAAGAGCGCGGCGGTGCGGAGGCCCGAAGAAGAACCGTCGGGGCGGGGAAGAAGAGCGTGGCGGCGCAGAGGAGCGGAGAAGAACCGTCGGGCGAGGAAGAAGATGCGGCGGCGTGAATGCCCAGAGAAGAACGGTCGGGGCGGAGAAGAAGATGCGGCGGCGCAGAGAAGAAGACCCGGCGGTCGAAGACGTGTCCGATATGCGGGGGATAGAACGAGAGAAGAAGGCGGCGGCGACGGGTGTTAGGTTTTAGGGTTGGTTTGAGCAAAGCTCAAACCCGGCTCGGAGTAAATATAGAAATTATATGTCCTCGCAATTCCATCGCATAGTTGCGACGATTTTGCGAGGGAATTGCGAGAAACACGCTAAATCCATCGCAAATCCGTCGCAAACTTGTGACGGAATTGCGAGGAAAAAAGGAAGGAAACCCTATGCAATTCACTCGCAAAAGCTTTCTTTATCCTTATTCTCCTTTTGATACTCTTCATGTTTTCATTTATTATGTCTTGTGTTGTTTGTTCCATGGCCGAGTAGATCCTTTGCTAGGCTAATGGTAAATCAATGAGTTCATGAATTGTTAACATTAATCTTTTGAATTGGGATAATCTGTTGGTTTCTTCACCTTTACTTGAGCATAATGCCGCTTGCTTTTCTGATCAACTAGCATCGGACTTTGGGTTAATATACTCTCCAAAAACTTTCTATATTGCCGGAACTAGTATTTGGTGAGCAATAAGTTACAACCATCGAAAGTTGAGTTGTAAACTATTGTGAACAATTAAATCTTGAACAACTTTAATGCATGTTTTCAACTTGTGATAACCATCGAAAGTTGAGTCTATTAGGCTGATTAAACATAGTGGTTGGAGCCACGAAAGTGGGAAAACTATATCTTAGTGATTTTTAGTTCAAGAACGGTTTGTAATGTATCCCATTCTCTTGATTGATTGTTGATGATTTGTGATGCTTTGAGATTTGCCTAATTGCCTAGTGTTTTCTCTTACTGATTTCATTTGCTATTTATTTGTTTGCTGCTTTAATTTCACATAAAAATCCAAACCACAATCTGTTTTGTTTTAGCTTGATTCAAACCCTTACAATTTGTAGTACAATCGATAAGTCCTTATGGATTCGATCCTATCTATACTTACCTCATTGATGTGCACTTGCAGGTACTTTTAGTGGGTTATAACTTGAAGCATAAACCCACACGCATCAGGGGTCAACACACTTGGCCACGGTATAGATCATTTCATGCCGATGATATTTAAACCTAAACATCTTTTTCAGCGTGTGTATGGCAAGCGTTATTTTGAAATGCTCTTTGCTCTAAAACATTCTACTGGAGTATATGGAATCATCCTCGTAAGCCAAATCAATATTGCGCATCCTCACCGAGTTGATATTCATATCATGATAAATTGGACCAATATCTTCATATCCGTAAACTTCTACCAAACTAATCCCTTTCCTCAATGCAGAATTGCCATTGTCAGGACACCCTAACTCGTTACCATAACCAAAATATATCATCATCAGATGGTGGTTCCACTACACGGTCCGGATGGAATTCCATGGATCCATACATTTTTTCCACCTCCTTTCCACCTAACTGTTTTTTTTTTCATATGCAGAGGCGTAAAACATGGTGTACGGTGAGAAGGAGGAGGATCTACATTTCTTTTCAGAGGTGCTTCATTGCGGCTCCTTTCCTGAAACATGGATTGGAGATTTTTAGATTTACCCACTTCGTTTATGCCATCTACAGAACCAGGTTCATCTGTAACATTTTCTGTGGGCGTACCATCAGGAGCGTCGTCCTGCTGCCCTGTTTTCGGTATGTATGATACATAAACGAAAAATGTGGTGGCTCATCCACAAAATCATCATCATCACTCTCTCTATTTCCGTCATTTTTTGCAAACTCATCCCATAAATTCCAAACGTAATCAACTCCATCACTGTCTATATCGTCATCCTCGTCTCCATCCGCATCTCCCTCTCCGTCATTGTCATCTGCGTCGTACTCATCTTCGTCATCTTCCTCATCTTCCTCATCTTCGGCATCTTCCCTTGACTTCTCCTCTGTTGCTTCTTCTACCATCCCTTTCGCAATTTTATCTTCACTAGCTTCTACAGTTTCCCTCGATTTAGCTCTGACACCGTCTCCGCACACATCCGCTGTGCTGCTTTTTTTCCCTTCTTTCCATATCCACCTCAACAGCCTCTGCATGCCTTACAATGATTTTTCGTCCACAGTCAATTCCGTTTGAACCGCACTACACTCGCAAACCCTCATCCCGACTTTGAATTCAATCGGTTTTCTCTCGACTCTCTCTTTTCCTAATTATTTCTACTGCAATACCTTCCTTTGTTCCCAAAATGACCAATGCGTCTCCGACGATCTCTCTTAATGTGACGAATATGTTCACTGACTTGTCCGCCAAATGTAGAGCTTTTAAAAATTTGAAGTCCTTGTTAGTCACAATCTCAACAGGTTCTGTCCCTTTTCCATTCAGCTCAGCAATAGGATCTTCAATCCAATAGGACATCTCTATAGAAACCGGCGCTGCATCAACAACATACAATTTAGCAATTCTCGTTCGCACCCCATCAACAGATCCAATAGAAGATAAATTTATACTCCTTCTCATTCTTGACTTGTCTATCTTGAAATCCTAAGCGCCTATACAGTAGACTATCCAACGCCCCACCATTACAACGATACTTGCATCTTTTTTACCTACATACTCGGTTATTAATCAACACATTTTTTTGGAACCCAAGGTGTACAGCTATTAATATAACATTTACCTTCGTCATCTTCCTCCGAAACCGGCAATTCCCTTCGCTGTACCATGGCGAATCATTTCGGCTCCAAATCGGCCTCCCAGAACAAGGGTTATCTCTGTCTTTAGTTCACAACAATTGGTAAAGTTGTTGATTGTACACTCTGTTTTTTTAAATAAATGACCAACTTCTGTGTTGTGCGTCAAACAAGTGTCACACACATCAACCACATCTTCGAAATGAGCTGTTTTTTCCCGCCATAATCGATTTAGATTGGCCCAATATTATGCCCAATATAGAATACAACCCACCAATTTTTCGGGGCCCATTTTTCAGACAAATCAGTTAATATCGCAAATTATTTCTTTTTCAAACAAATACTTAACCGGTCCCCTTAAACCGGGCTTGGTCGAGCTCTTTACAAATAGTAACCACCCAGATCTGGTTTCATAAACCGTGTCTTGTGTTATCCATT
The DNA here is from genome assembly GCA_026724425.1 of Erythrophleum ivorense. NCBI lineage: Eukaryota > Viridiplantae > Streptophyta > Magnoliopsida > Fabales > Fabaceae > Erythrophleum > Erythrophleum ivorense. The sequence continues at coordinate 5,096,631 of JAIUCV010000066.1, read as the reverse complement.
ATCTAAACCGAGTCTTGTGGTTATGAGAAACTTAAACCGTCGAAGGACACCGTCTCCTTTGTCTTCTTTCACAGATGCAAAGTTGTCTTCTTTTGTTTGCAATCCATATCTCGTTTTATCCACTATGCTTTTTCCTCGAAACTTCGATATCATCATATATAAAAGCAGCTTTCTGAGAATCTGCCCAGACACTCGAAACTATCTACACAAACTACCGGAAACATAGAAGCATTTTCGTCGTCGTTCAGAAAACTACCCATTTATCTTCTTTTTGCAAACAAAAACTCGTCCCCCAATCCCACTCGAACGGGCGCGTATGGGCGTGAAAAGTGGTGGATGGGTCCATAGAACATCACGGTTCTCAAAACTACCTACATTTCTCTCTCTCTCTCCACTCAGTCTACCACTCTCTAACACACAGGGCTAATACCGTCCAACTCGAACCACGTAAACCTCCTCTCTCCTGCTTTTCTAATTAAAACATAACTACACCCATTTCCATAATTATAAACATAAAACTACCTTATTTCCAAAGATTTCCTTATATATATATATATATATATATATATATATATATATATATATCATTGAGATGATAGAAGATTCTTACACGCACTCATAGACTAAATTAATGTAGGAACGCAAATTCTACAATAGAGCAGACTGATATTTGCAAAGTAAATTACATGAATAAATTAATAAATTTAATATTTAAATAATACCAAAATTCAGGAATTTAGGAAAAACAGATTTGCAGAGGCAAGATATTATCTTTTTCCTTTATTCTGTAAACGCTCCATAGTGTGACGGTTGCATGGTGTTCCGAATCCCATGATACCACTGCATACTTCTTATGTTCGCAACACCCAAATCATAAGCTCGCGAACTTTTTTCTTTGTTGTACTCTCATAAGAAAAAACAAATAAAAATAAGAGATGTGAGAGATTGTTATTCCTTATGTATGAATGATGTGTTTAATGTTGTTAATCAAAAAGAAGGAGGAGACATGGCTTATAAAGCCTACTTGCTCAACTTCCAACGACAAGCAATAAGTGGAGATAGAGAATTCATTTCTCTTGACTATGTGCATTAACTTTTGATGTTACAAAAATCACAATTGATTTTGTAGTTAAATGCCATATTACCAACATCAATGAAAAGAGATATTTTGTTTGACTTATTCAACATCAAAATTCAACAAGAATTTCTGGTCAAAAATAATAAATTTATGGACATTGGCCCGACTGCCAATCCTAAGGCCTGAAACACAAGTTCACCCGAGTATCTCTTTTCTCCAATACACCAAAGTGTACACAAGTTTTTAAGCTTTGTTTTAAATTCTCCACTTTATATACCGAGAGTTGCACCTTAAAGCTAATGTAGATATTTCATAAATGTTATATTTTATGCTATACAAGCAACCTACTTGGACCTTCATTTCTTATTCAAACAAACTTCGTTTGTGACATATTAATACACTATCAAAAATGAGTTCCAACAATTAAACGTAATCACGATCTTGTTGTATACATGGGTCTGATATATAGTCCTCCGTCTTGGACGTTTTAGACTCAAAGATGCATACATAAGTTCATATATGTTCGCATTGGGATAGTCTTCAAATATGAGCGTTCTTCGATATTACGAATAAACGAAGGTTAGAAAATTTAGTGACGAAACTGATGATACCATCGGTCAACGGTCAAGGGTCAACAAATCATTTTTTTTTGTCTAAAATTCAAATTTAATCATTCAAACGAAAATTTAAAGACATATATTTTTATAAAATGGATGACGTTTTACAGTTGTGGTTGAATATCATCTATTTTATAGTCACTAATTAATAAAACGGTTTGTTTCAATGGTTCATTGAAGTGGTTTGTAAGGAGGTTGAATAATTTTTAGACAGTTGTATACCGTTAAGAAGCAAAAGAAGAATAGCACACATGCAACCTGTTTCCAAACTGTAATAGAAATAAATAAAAAGCGCTTCGCTTTCTTATTATTTTGATTATTTTTTAAAATAAAAAATTGTTTATTTTACTGAAATTTCTAAAATGTTACTAATTTATCGGAGTTATACTTATAACTATCTTTAATTATACTACAACCATCTCTTACGTACAGTCACTAATAGTATTTTTCTTCTTCATAACCGCCAAAAGCAAAGCATCTAGCTATATTGTTTAGAACTTGAACATCAATCAATTCAATAGAAGGAAAGAAATGGTTAAAAGACGTTCAATACAAAACATAATTAAAAGACGTTCAAAGATTCACTAATTAAAAAACATCGGTTTACAAATAAATTAATCACACAATTGTACACAAAAAAATCAAAGAAAACAAGACAACTAGAAACACAAAACTTCGACAAATACCAAAGAAAAAAATTACAAGAACGAGACCAATATGAATTGACTTAAGAGATCATAAACAAAGAACGAGCTAGAGAGTGAATCAACGGATTCTCTTGTAGAGGGAGAGAACAGAGATGATAGAGAGGAGGAGGAGGATGATCGAAGCGACCAATGAGACGGCGATAGCGCCACCGACGTGACGGCAAAACTTGTCGTAGATATGACAGATTTTGCCCCATCTCACGTCTTTGTTTCCTTTTAGACCAATGTAGGCTACTCCACCTCCTGCTCCGGTCGCTGAGGCCACTATCCCCACCATCACCTGCCAAAACGTTGTCGTTTTTTATTTCTTATGTTTAGAAACGAAACATTATGTGAATCATTACTATTGTAATTTCTCTATATGCCATAAAGTGATGTTTCTCCTATGCAGAAGTTCTATGAACTGGAAATAATAGAGAAGATTAATTTGGTGTTTAGAATTCGTTTTTATTTATTATAAGAAAAAACTAGTCCATGTTAATTTTTTGTTTGTTTTGATTACCAGTTTTATTCTGTTTTAGTAGCAAATAACGCGATTTTATTTCTGCATGGGTTTAATAATTTTGGGTTTGTAACGGTTAAATATTGTAAAAGAGGAATACCGCATCCATAATGGCAAGATTTAGCAAGAGAATCGCAGAGCAAGAGGCAGGCTTTTTGGAAGCAAATACGGTGGCAAGTGTAGTTAGGATGCTGTAAAAGCAAGCCACCGATAATGCTACCACAAAGTATCTGCATATATATTAACAAAAAAATTGACTTGTTAAAAATAAAAGAAGTAAACAATAATAATAAAAATCCTATAATATGAAGATGCTTTTACTATCATGATTGGACATTTAATATTTGAGCCCTTTTTGGCTTTTTCGTTAAATAACTTTGGGCCAACTTATTTTTGACTTTCCAAAATATAATTCCAACTACTCCCACACGCAAAATTATCTACAAAAAAAAACTTCATATAATATCGGCCATTTGCATATAGATTAATAGTTGTTAACTTTTCCATACATATGACCAATCCTCTTGGTTTTAGATTTGTTGTATGGAGAAAAATCAAATTCTTTGACCAGATTTTTAATGATTTCTACTTGTCTTGTCATTGTATTACACCATCCAAATTTGACATGACTTCCTCAAGTTAGGATTAAAATAGTCTATTAATTAACATTCATGCTTTAAAACACACCTCTATCCAAATTACGACGTTACTTCAAAAAAAAAAAAAAAGAACAACAACCCATAATTTCTCTAAGATATAAATATGTTCTTAATTTGAATATGAGATATACAAAAACACATAAAACTCTCCATCCCTTACTCTGATTTATTAAGATAATCAAACAATTTCGACGAAAATAGTAGTATACATATAATGAACGAATAATTAATGAATTTTATTAGAGGATGAACTTACATAAAAGCAGGTGAGCCCGAGAACTTAGCATCAGGAATACGAATGGGAACTCCAGGAATACTCTTGGATTGTTTACTCGTAACCATTACAATAACTGATGTCAAAGTGGCTGCAAACAGAACTAATCTCAGCACAACTTGAGCCATCCAACAACTCTTTTTCGTGGTGGAGCTTCCTGCAGGCACGGTCGATTTCTCCGTGTCCACCGTCGATTTTATTTCATCAGAACCCATCGATGGCTAAATCTTTAAATCTGTTAGAGAAGGTGATGAGTTTCTTGTTATGGGGAGGTGGTGGTAATTTTTCGGTACGTCGAGCGGGGATTTTATATTGTGTGCGTGTGTGTCTTGAAGAAGAAAACATAATTGAATTGTTAATGTTATAATAAAGTTAATTTTTATTATAATATAAGGTCGTGGGATTAATATGGTGAGTGTTTCGGACACGCCATATATGTTTGAAAATCGTAAGAGTCAATATATGTTCATATATATCCGTAATGATTCTGGCGTTCTCATCTTTTATTGGTCTTAACTCTTATGGTATTTGTTAATGTGAAACTACTCTAAATTGCATGTTGTGTATATTTGACAAAAAGAAAAAAGGGACAGTCGTAACCTTTTTACGTATATATACGATAAACAGGAGTTGACATTAGTATATCATTTCCGTCCTTTATTATGAGAGATATCAATAAACCGTCCAATATTTTACTAAAAAAGTTATTTTGTTTAGAGTATTCACAAGTTATATGTTGTCGTATTTTCTAGGGTTGTGTCCTATATTCCTATGTATAGTTGATTTTAGAATTCCGAGTGTAAACCAAGACTCTTCTCGAACTAGAAACAAGCTATTTTGATTAGTCTCTTCTCCATCGGCGATGCTCGAATCCGAGACTTTCCTGATTCTTGGACTATGAATGATCATATAGTACATCAGTTGAGCTATCAACGTTGCGTAGAGCTTTTACTATTAATTGCGTATTGATTTTTTTTGTATTGTAATCGTATGAGATATAGTATGGTATATGGTCAAACAAAATTAATAGATACGTAGGCCAGCTTTTGAAAATACATTATTCTCTCACTCCGTAGTCTGTCACCCATATATTTCGGTATAAAGAAATTAATTGGACCTTGAACTTTCGAGGTAGTGCGTTCGTCATTGTCATAATTTATAAAAGGAACTCATATCAATGGCATAATGTAAAAAAAAATAAAAATAAACAAGAATGAGCCATAGCCGGCTAGTTACGCTTAGGATTGATGTAAAATTAGACAAATTTTTAATGAATCTATTTCTTAAAAAGGCAAACTCGTTTTCTTCAAATTGATACATCACATGTTTGTCTTTACTCGTTTCCTGGATGAACGTGAAAAAAAAGTCCATGTTGTTCATAATTTTTTTTTATTGGAAAATAAAATATCAAAAGGCAATCCGGTTAATTTATACATACATTATATAGTTCCCAAAATTACAACTTTTAAAAAGCTGCATTAGATATGACGATTGACGAGCATAAAAATACTTGATAGCAGATTATATATGCTGTCCAAACTATTTAAACACTAATTAAAACCGGTTGGACGAATTCCAAACTTCGAACGTGACGTCTCGGTCTCATTGTTGAATTCGTTACACATACCAGATTATAGGTTAATCGATTCTAGAATAAAGATAAATGAGCCTTCAATAATTGATGAGCATTTTTATGCATGAAAAAACAAAATGGCAACTAAAAGATACGTAAGGCCATTGTTATCTTCTTTTTCTAATTGGGGGAAAACGGAAGTTCACGAAGAAAAATTAATAAAATAATTAAGGCAAGCTGTCTTGAATATACGAAAATCGTTTCCTTGAAATGTTGAAAGTGTAAATGATAAGGCAATGATCACGACAGCGAAGATGATTAACTTATCTTGACCCCAATTTGTGGAAGTCTTTGTCCTCCAAACGATTCCAGAGAGTCTAAGCTTATGTTCTTCTTTCTATACACATTATCTATTTTCAAGTGTTCATATATATATATGCGATTACATTCATATTGCAACATCTGAAAGCAGCAGCCGCCAGCCGCAAAGAAAAAACAGCGTTTACCTTCTTGGTAAGTATCTAAAAATGATACTTCTTTCAAGTTCACATATCTACTACATACATAATTTTTTGGATTTATTCGATTAGTATATATATACTTCTTAAAACATGTAGATTAATTACATAATAGAATCATAAGGAGGCCTTGTAATCTTAAAACATCGCTTTTATATGGTTTGGGATACTTATGGTCATGGTTATGCTCTTTTGGTGCAGTTTGGTTTCTCTATCAAGGTTTTAATAATTAAACAGATTCTACTTGTACATACAAAAGAAAACTGTTGTATATCTCACACTATTTTGTTCCGAATTGTGATAATGGAATCTGGAAATACCGTTTTAAAATTTTTAATTTTATCCCAAAAGATTGTGCGTATGTTGTTCGAGTATTCAGAAGCCAATTAGATCATTGTAGCAAAAGTAAAGACATCGTGGTCAAGTTAACTTTTCTAAACCAAAAAAAAAAAATTAAAATACAAAAATTAGAACCAAGATATTGTTTAAAGTTCCAGTAAATGTCCTCTAGTTTCTAAGTTCTAACTAATAAACAAAAAAAGATTCATAGTGTTTAGTCTTCTTCGGCGAAGGGTGCATCGTCTTGATCAGCATCACCATCTCCAAAGTCGTTATCATCATCTCCACCGTAATTTGCCAACGGAACAGCTTCGTCTTCATATCCCGGTGCATCAGGAATATCCATGTCCATCTCCGTTGTTGGATATATAAGTGTATAAGGTTACAACATGTTCCAAAGTGTTCCAACATAAAGGGACAGTTACTTTGGTTCAATCATTAAATGAACGGTTGCAAACGTTCGTTGAAGCCTTATGAGAACTTTATAAGTTCAGTTGTCTCTCTGAGACAAGAAGGACGAGATTGACAAGATCTAGAGACATAGATCTGATTCACAAAGCAACAAAAGTAAACACACACAAGATCTCTATTTGTTACTCTTTGATCTTAAGCCTAGACAAAGAGTGGACGTGATTGTCTTATCCTGCAAGGGATTTCGTGTAACCCAAGGCTGTATAGGGTCGAAATACTCTTAAAGGAAACTGCTTCGTACATGATTCAATCATAATCCAAGATACCCACAGATCTCACAGTTTTTCTCTTTGAAACACAGTTTTCGCCGTTCTGTTCCAACACCCTGTTCTCTGTTCCAACACCGATTACAGAGAAGATATTCCAACAATCTTTAAGAGTAATTTCTGAGAACGATGGCTGGTGTTTCTGTGCGTGAGATGACTTCCAAGTTTGGGAAGTTAGACAAGTTTGAAGGAGTTGATTTCAGAAGATGGAAAAAGAAGATGCACTTTCTCCTCACAACCCTCAATGTGGTGCATGTTCTAAGCATGCCGATGCCTCTCGTCGCGGCAGATCCAGAGACCGAGGCATATGCAGAGGAAGTTAGGGCACAACTCAAATGGAAGAATGATGACTACATCTGTCACGGGCACATTCTCAATGGTATGTCTGATTCTCTTTTTGATGTCTATCAAAATGTCCAATCCGCAAAGGAGTTATGGGATGCGTTGGAATCGAAGTACATGGCAGAGGATGCTTCTAGTAAGAAGTTCCTTGTGAGTAATTTTAACAATTACAAGATGTCTGATTCAAGGCCAGTGATGGAGCAATACCATGAATTGCTTCGCATCCTGGGCCAATTCGCTCAATACGATTTGAAGATGGATGAATCCATCTCAGTGTCAAGTATCATTGACAAGTTGCCTCCTTCCAGGAAGGATTATAGGCGAACGTTAAAACACCAGAAAGAAGAGTTGTCTCTGATACAACTTGGCAGCCACTTGCGCATAGAGGAATCTCTGAGAGTGCAAGAGGGTGGAAAACCCAAAGTGGCTGATACTTCTTCTATCAATATGATGGAAGAGAGTGATGATTCCAAAGGGAAGAATAAAGGGAAGAAACGTCCCTTTAACAGCAACACCTACAATCGATCCAACAAGAGGTCTAAACCTGTCTGTTGGAATTGTAACAAGCCTGGTCACTTCAAAAGTGATTGTAGGGCTGGAAAGGATAAGGATAAAACGCCTCAGAAACGTTTTGGGCAAGGGTCTAAGGACCAAGGCCAATCACCACATCAAGGATGATGATGTGTCGTGGTGGATTGACTCGGGTGCAACAACACATGTTTGCAAAGATCGTGGCTGGTTCAAGACTTATGAATCGGTGGAAGATGGATCTGTACTCTATATGGGCAACGAGTCAACTGCTCCTATCCTTGGTCGTGGAAAAGTGGTGCTGGAGTTTAGTTCTGGGAAATCTCTTCATCTCAATGATGTTATTCATGTACCCAGAATTAGGAAAAACTTAGTTTCTGGAAGTGTTTTAAATAAGTCTGGATACAAACAAGTGTATGAGTCGGATAAGTATGTACTGTCCAAACGTGGTCTCTTTGTTGGATTTGGATACTTTTGTAATGGCATGTTTATGCTTAATATTAATAAAGTTATCAATTCTAGTTATATGACATGTTCCAACATGGATCCGTCTGTTCCAACAACAGTCGGAAATGATAGTTTCTTATGGCATATGAGATTAGGCCATGTACATTATGCTAGGATGCTTGAAATGTTTTGACATGAATGTAGAGAAATGTGGAACATGTATGTTGACTAAGATAACTAGGAAGAAGTTTGATAGCATTGTTAGGGTATCGAAAGTCCTTGGACTGATTCATAGTGATTTATGTGATTTGCATGCTACACCATCTCTGGGGAATAAGAAATATTTCGTCACATTCATTGATGACTATTCCAGATATTGTTCTGTATATTTGTTGCACTCTAAGGATGAAGCCTTAGAGAAATTCAAGGTTTACAAAACTGAGGTTGAATTGCAACAGAGTAACTTGATTAAGAAGTTACGCACCGATAGAGGTGGTGAGTATTATGATACTGCATACTTTCAGTTTGTGGGGATAATACATGAGATCACAGCTCCTTATACACCACAACAAAATGGTGTATCTGAGAGGAAAAACAGAGTCCTAAAGGAAATGGTTAATTCCATGTTATCCTACTCTGGATTGAGTGACGGCTTCTGGGGTGAAGGCATGTTAACAGCATGTTACTTGTTGAACAGAGTTCCTAACAAAAGGAACAAGGTTACCCCATATGAACTTTGGTATAAAAAGAAGCCTAACTTGAACTACCTTCGAGTTTGGGGCTGTAGGGCTGTAGTAAGACTACCCCAACCAAAGATAAGAACTTTGGGAGAAAGAGGTATTGATTGCATCTTTATTGGTTATGCTGAGCATTCCAAGGCTTATAGGTTCTATGTCATTGAACCTAATGATTCTATAGCAGTTCACACTGTGATTGAGTCAAGAGATGCAATATTTGATGAGAATCGTTTCACATCAATACCTAGACCAAAGGATCTGGTTTCGTTTGGAACTGGACAAGGAGATGGTACGATCGTACGTTCCAACATCTCGACTTGTGTTCCAACATCCAGCGAGTCACCTGTACTTCGTAGAAGTAAGAGAGGAAGGATTGAGAAATCATTTGGTCCTGAATTCCAAATTTATTTGGTGGAAGGTTCAAGAGATGAGATTGTTGTACAATACTCATATTGTTACCTAGTAGGTGATGAACCTAGGACATTTAGTGAGGCAATGGCTTCCATTGATGTTGCTTTCTGGAAAGAAGCTGTAAATGATGAGATGGACTCTATAGTAGGAAACAATACATATTTCCTGACTGATCTCCCACATGGTTGCAAAGCTTTAGGCTGCAAGTGGATTTTCACAAAGAAAATGAAAATCGGTGGTGCAATCGATAAGTTCAAAGCTCGATTGGTTATACAAGGTTTTAGACAGAGGGAAGGCATTGATTATTTTGATACATATGCTCCTGTTGTCAGAATCTCTTCTATAAGGTTCTTGATTGGTTTAACAGCCATTCATGATCTTGTGATCCATCAAATGGATGTTAAAACTGCATTCTTAAATGGCGTCTTGGAAGAAGAGGTGTATATGGAACAACCAGAGGGATTTGTTGTGCCTGGTAGTGAGCACAAGGTGTGCAAGCTGGTGAAATCACTGTATGGGCTGAAACAAGCTCCTAAGCAATGGCATCAAAGGTTTGATGAGGCTGTCTTGTCGTTTGGTTTTAAAATTAACCAATCGGATAAGTGTGTATACAGCAAGTTTGATGATTCCGGTAAAGGAGTGATCATTTGTCTGTATGTGGATGACATGTTGATCTTTGGTACCAACCTTAAACTAGTGGAACTCACAAAAGAGTTTTTGTCATCAAATTTCGCCATGAAAGACATGGGGGAGGCGGATGTGATTCTTGGTATTAGAATCAAGCGTGAGGCTGGAAGGATATCTTTATCACAAGCTCACTACGTTGAGAAAGTGTTAAAGAAGTTCAAATACTTGAACTGTTCCCCTGTAAGTACTCCCATGGAGGCAAGCGTAAAGCTTATGCCTAACACAGGAAAGGCTGTGTTGCAACACGAATATTCTCAAGTGATTGGATGCTTAATGTATGCAATGACGAGCACGAGACCGGATATAGCTTACGCGGTTGGGAGGTTGAGTAGGTACACTAGTAATCCTAGTACTCACCATTGGCAGGCTATAAAGCGTGTGCTCAAGTACTTGAGAGGAACCATGGACTATGGTTTGTGTTATGATGGATTTCCTTCGGTTTTGGAAGGTTATTCTGTTGCAAGTTGGATCACCAACGTGGAAGATCATACTTCTACAAGTGGTTGGGTGTTCCTTCTTGGGGGAGGTGCCATTTCTTGGGCATCTAAGAAACAAACTTGTATCACAAGTTCGACTATGGAATCTGAATTTGTGGCTTTGGCAGCTGCTGGAAGAGAGGCTGAATGGTTGAGAGACCTTGTCTCTGATATTCCATTGTGGTCGAAACCGGTGTCTCCTATCTCGATCCGTTGTGATAGTCAAGCGACTATGGCTAAGGCTTATAGCCAAGTGTACAATGGAAAGTCGAGACACCTTGGCGTTAGGCATAGCGCGGTTCGTGAATTGATCACTCACGGTGTGATAACTTTAGAGTTTGTTCGGTCTCAGCAAAATCTAGCAGATCACTTGACGAAGGGTCTGTCTAGGGACTTGGTAATAAAGTCAGCTGAAGGGATTGGTTTGAAGTCCATTTCAAACCTCTAGTCGTGGGACACCCAACTCCCTTCTAGTACGACGCTAGGAGCTGAGTTCAAGGTGAGCCCATTCCTTGAGAGGTTGTAGCACTGTTTATGTAATCCCAAAGGAAGTGCTTATTATCTGCATGAAAATTTAGGTTGAAGTATGACTTCTTAATAGATCCTTTGAAAAATTGCAAATGCAGAAGCAAGATGTAAAGGATCTACCTATGCGAGTGTGAAGTGTAGCCGCTTCAAGAAGCTCGGACTTAGCTTCATATACATTCGTGAGAGGATTGGACACATGGCTGTTAATAGTGTCAAGTAAACACTTAGAGTAGTGAGAAACTCATGCGTGTTTTACCCTCTCGTGCCCAAAGTAGTTTGATAAGTTCAATCCGTAGGACACTTTGATTCTCGGGCATTAGATGCGTGTGATTCACAGTATGTAAATTCAATCGATACGACATTTATATATATGCATGTGGTTTGGTTTATTCGTTGCTGGTTTTTGTGAATGAAAGGTTACACTTAAATGGGGGAGGAATGTTGGATATTTAAGTGTATAAGGTTACAACATGTTCCAAAGTGTTCCAACATAAAGGGACAGTTACTTTGGTTCAATCATTAAATGAACGGTTGCAAACGTTCGTTGAAGCCTTATGAGAACTTTATAAGTTCAGTTGTCTCTCTGAGACAAGAAGGACGAGATTGACAAGATCTAGAGACATAGATCTGATTCACAAAGCAACAAAAGTAAACACAGACAAGATCTCTATTTGTTACTCTTTGATCTTAAGCCTAGACAAAGAGTGGACGTGATTGTCTTATCCTACAAGGGATTTCGTGTAACCCAAGGCTGTATAGGGTCGAAATACTCTTAAAGGAAACTGCTTCGTACAGGATTCAATCATAATCCAAGATACCCACAGATCTCACAGTTTTTCTCTTTGAAACACAGTTTTCGCCGTTCTGTTCCAACACCCTGTTCTCTGTTCCAACACCGATTACAGAGAAGATATTCCAACATCCGTCACTCTCATTGTCGCCAGATTCTCATCGCTGAAGAAGTTCTTCAATGGCTTTAACACCTACCAAAAACACCAAAAAAACAACCTCTTCTTTCTTGAGCCTAATATATTGCAGAAACAGGTTCATATACTTTTAACACAAAAAGGAAAGTAAAAAGTTTTCACCTTGAATAATCTGTTTCTCTTCTCAGCACTTTCTACAAGGTTTTTCCAGAGCGGATCACTCTTCAACGTTGCAGCTGAACCAACAACCTGATAAGCAAGTTTCAATGAATATGAATCAGTGAGATATAGAGCAGAGAAAGATGGTGACATATGCAGAAAAAAAAATATTTAATAAGAAATCTAAAGCTATTGAAGCTGCCTCTAACTGATCATATTGATCTTAGCTCATAAACTAATAATGGAAGGATAATTCTATTGAATGTTACCAGAAACACTTGTTTGCACTTAGTGGCCAAGGGGATAAGAGTTGCCGGTGTTAGAAAATCATCATGCATGTAAAACATAATAAACATGAACTCCAAGATCTTCAAACATCTAGATAATCACATGGTAGAATAAAGAAGATTAAGAGAATACCTCCATTCATTATGGTAGAGAAGTGTTTTGAAAGGTTTCTAGCCTTGATGATGAAAGTCTTTAACTTTAAGTATGAGATTTGGTTTCTCTCCTCTTCCCTACAAACTTTTTACGTAAGTGTTGTGTTTTCTCTTGTTATGTCATTGTAATGGAGCAAGACATATATTTATAGGGGAGGAGAGGACCAACATGCTCATTAGGATTTCTTTTAATATCAATTGTCCATCAAAATTGAGATTAAAGAGATAAGTGCAAGTGTTGATGATTAATCCTTAACACATTACATGAATAACACATAATTTCTTAATGGTGTCATTGAATGACACATAAACTCTCATAGTGTCACTTAAGTGATACATAACCTCTTAATGATATCATTGAGTGACACCTAGCCTCTTAATGTGTTATTGAGTGACACCTAAACTCTTATGGTGTCACTTAATGGTTCTTGATTCATACATGCTTGACACAATATCCTTCATTAGCTTAAGTAGCATTGAACTCCTTAAGCTCTTAATTCATTGGTTACCAAATAATTTAACTATAACTTTCCCTTCAAACTACTAACTATAAGACCACACTTAAAGGGAATAAATTATTTTTTACATTCTCCCACTTGGTCTATAGTATAGTGCATCATAATTTTACTTACGGGAAACATAAGGCCGGCATAATATGTTATAATTTTATTTGGTCATCATTAATGTATTAGCTAATCCAATTATCAATGAGAGTCATGGCGGTAACATATTATTTTGCAACATGATCCTTTCCATGTACTACTACATTGATAATCTTCATAGGTAGACCATAAACTTAAGCAGGAGTTAATATAATGGTCTCTTTTATGTCTTTAAAAAACATATTCTGTTACTATATGTAACATCCGCGAACCAGAAAGTTGTTTTAGAAGTGGTATCGGACGACATTAGGGATTCGGGAGTCGATTACATACGCTCTTTGAGGTGTGAATTGAGGATTGATTGTACATGTTCTTGTTTGATTGTTGTACAGTCGGTTTAAGGTTCAATCATCTCGAAGAAAATGTGTAAAAAGCTCTTGAATACCTAGTGTCGATCGATACCAAAGGGGTGTGTCGATCGACACCGGTTATCGTGAGCGATTCCGGGTTTAGTCGATCGAATTGAGGTTGGTTTGGTTTTGGTCGATGGGTGTCGACCGACACCAAGGAAGAGTGTCGATCGACACCGGTTATTGTGAAATCGACCGGTTTGATTCAAGTCGGCTGGTTTTGTCCGGTTTAGGCGATGGAAACCCTATTTCGCGAATAAAACACTGTAGCCGCGTGAGAAATCTCACTTTTCGAGGCAGAGAGTTTTCAGAGAGGAAGAGGTGATTTCCAGAGAGTTTGTGGAGTTTCTGAGGCTTTGGGTTGTTGTTCATCTTCCTTTCCTTCCTTCTAATCCTTTTCAAGATGAGTGCGTGACTGTAGGTCCGTTAATCGTTAGAGATTATTTGATTTCGAGTTTGTTGATGAGTTTTAGAGTTGTTCTTGAGTTATGATCGAGTTATATTGTTGTTTGATCGATGTGGGGGTTGAATCCCACGATTTTGTGTGTTTATGCGATTTTCGTAGCTTCTGGTGTCTGGGCGTCGAGCTGGTGTCGACCGACATTCGATGAGTGTCGATCGACACTCAGGAGGCTGGCGTCGATCGACACCGACCTGGGTGGTCAGGAAACGTGGGTGTTTCCTGACATGGATGTTTCAGTTGTTGATTATTGTTCTTGTTGTTGATTATTGTTGATGTATTGTCTAGTGTTTGACGTACTTGGCCTGTAGGCAGGATGATCCACTCACTAAGTATTTATGATAATACTTACGCATCTCTATTCCAATGTGATGCAGATAACAACAATGTTCTTCCGCGGAAAGAGACAGAGAGAAGAGGATGATGAGATTAGGAATTTGATATTAGCTATTTTGTTGTGGTTGACAAGGAATTCATCATTTTAGGATGTTAGTCTTATTTTAATAATGTAGCAAACCTGGTGTTTAGGTTGCTTATTCTTTATTGGTTTTATTGGTTATTGGTTATTTGTTGAACGGTTATTATGATTTAATATTATTGATTTCTTTCGAGAATTTCCGCATTGATAATTATTATAATCATTTATAAAAATAAAAAAAAGCTTGGTTGTTTCACTATAATTCAACCAACAATATATAATGTGTGTGCACATTGAATACAAAATATATAAAATATGTAAAAGCCATTAACATTAATATATATTAGAGCTCAAATCATTATCATATATAGACTGTACATAAACAAACAACATAATTAAGAGCTATCCTCAAGACCCATACTTTCAGCATGCTTCTTAAATGTCTTAGGAGGTAATGCTTTTGTAAATATGTCTGCAACCATGAGTTCAGTGCCTATGTGTTCAATGACAAACTTTTCTCTTTTAACATCTTGCTTCAGTGATAGATATTTAAGGTCCATATGCTTGGCTCCTTTAGATATCCTATCATGCTTAGAAAAGAAGATTGCAGCTTGATTGTCACAATAAAGAGTTAAAGGTCTGTCAACAAAACTTAAGGCCTTAAACTCGGAGACGAAGTTCCGCAACCATGATCCCTGAATAGAAGCCTCATAACATGCAACATACTCAGCCTCCATAGTGGATGTGTAAATTAACTGTGACTTTTGGCTTTTCCATGAAATGGCACCTCCACAAAGGAGATACACATAGCCAAGAGTGCAGTGACTAGAATCATGACATCCACCAAAATCTGAGTCCGAAAATCCAACCATCTGTGGATGTGTTGATTTTAGATATGTCAACATGTTATTTCTTGTTCCTTTTAGATATCTCAACACTTTCTTTGCAGCTTTCCAATGAGCGAGTCCTGGGTTACTCTAAAACCTACCCAACATACCAACTGCATGGCTAATATCAGGTCTTGTACAAACCTGTGCATACATCAAACTTCCCACAAGAGATGCATAAGGGTAATTTTGCATTTCATTACGTTCTATTTCATTTTGCGGACATTGCTTAAGATCAAGCTTGTCACCTTTCTGCATAGGAACATTGTTAGAAGAACATGACATCATGCCAAATATCTCAAGAATTTTGTCAATATATGCTTTCTGAGACAATCCCAAAGCTCCAAGTGATCTATCACTTAATATTTCAATTTCTATCACATAAGATGCCTCACCCATATCTTTCATCTCAAAATTCTTAGAGAGATACATCTTAGTCTTGTAACATCCGCGAACCAGAAAGTTGTGTTAGAGTTGGTATCGGACGACATTAGGGATTCAGGAGTCGATTACATACGCTGTTTGAGGTGCGAATCGAGGATTGACTGTACATGTTCTTGTTTGATTGTTGTACAGTTGGTTTAAGGTTCATTTATCTCGAAGAAAATGTGTGAAAAGCTTCTGAATGCTTAGTGTCGATCGACACCAAAGGGGTGTGTCGATCGACACCGGTTATCAGGGTCAATTCCGGTTTAAGTCGATTGCGCGTTTGATTTGTGGTTTGAGTTGGTTTGGTCGATGGGTGTCGACCGACACCAAGGAAGGGTGTCGATCGACACCGGTTATTGTGAAATCGACCGGTTTGATTCAAGTCGGCTGGTTTTGTTCCGGTTAAGGGTTTGGAAGCCCTAAGTCGCGAATAAAAACCCTGTGGCTGCGTGAGAAGTCACTTTTTCGAGAAAGAAAAGTTCCAGAGGCGTTTTTGAGTGAAGGAGGTGATTCCAGAGAGTTTTGTGGAGTTTCTGAGGCTTTGGGTTGTTGTTCTATCTTCTTCTCCTTCCTTTCAATCCTTTTCAAGGTGAGTGCGTGACTGTAGGTCCGTTAATCGTTAGAGATTGTTTGATTTCGAGTTTGGATTGTGTTCTTGAGTTGTTTATAGTGGAAATCGTGTTTTGGATTGTATTGGGGCGTTGAAAACCCTTGATTGCGAGTTTGTGCTTGATGATTGCGATTTTCGTAGCTTCTGGTGTCTGGGCGTCGAGCTGGTGTCGACCGACACTCGCTGAGTGTCGATCGACACTCAGGAGGCTGGCGTCGATCGATACCATAGAGGTGTCGGTCGACACCGACCTGGGTGGTCAGGAAACGTGGGTTTTCCTGACAGGGAAGGTTCTGTTGTTGATTATTGTTCTTGTTGTTGATTATTGTTGATGTATTGTCTAGTGTTTGACGTACTTGGCCTGTAGGCAGAATGACCCACTCACTAAGTATTTATGATAATACTTTCGCATCTCTATTCCAATGTGATGCAGGTAACAGCAATGTTCTTCCGCGGAAAGAGACCGAGAGAAGAGGATGATGAGATTAGGAATTTGATATTGGCTATTCTATTGTGGTTGACAAGGAATTCATCATTCTAGGGTGTTAGTCTTTATTAATAATGTAGCAAACCTGGTGTTTAGGTTGCTTATTCTTTATTGGTTATTGGTTATTGGTTATTTGTTAAACGGTTAACTTATGATTTAATATTATTGATTTCTTTCGAGAATTTCCGCATTGATAATTTATTATAATCGTTTATAAAAAAAAAAAAAAAAAGCTTGGTTTTTTCATTTTGGTATCAGAGCGAATACGGTTTTAGGACTGTTAGTATTGGATGAATTGGACTATGTGGTTAATTGATTATGTGAGTTAGTCAGTTAGTCTAGTCTC
This sequence comes from Erythrophleum ivorense, assembly GCA_026724425.1. NCBI lineage: Eukaryota > Viridiplantae > Streptophyta > Magnoliopsida > Fabales > Fabaceae > Erythrophleum > Erythrophleum ivorense. Next base: position 5,079,297 of record JAIUCV010000066.1, on the reverse strand, counting down.
ATCCTCTCGGTCTTCCAGTTTTCTGCGGTAAGTGAGTTGGATATTTGGTGTGTTGTGTTTTGCGTTTGTGTGTTGACTTTGCTCATTTTTCTATACTTGGTGGTAGTTGATGTGGCCAAACGTGGGTGTGGTATGTATGCAAGTTATAAATAACCCTAAGCTAAACATGGTTGCAAGTGCACAACGTGTTGTTGTAGTACTTAGGGGTCGATCCACAAGAGAATGCGAATTACACATTAAACATTTGTAAAGATTTGGTTAAGCTAAATCAATAATATGCAAGGGGTTTTGTATTTTTTTTATAAGGGAAAATTAAATAACAAATGCAAACTATAGAAACACCATTATTGAACAAAGGACAATCCGCAAAAGACATAAGCCAAATCAATTGAAAAGTTTGTTAAATCCGATTTCTATGAACTCAAAACACTAAGATGTGGTCATCCCACTTTCGTGGCTCCGACCACCTATGTTTCTTAAACCAATGGACTCAGCTTTCACATGGTCATTGAAGAGTGAAACATGCAATAAAATCTTGTAGTGATTGTTCACAAAACTCCTTAGGTCTACTTTCATAGCCTAAGACGAATTGCCCATCAAATACTAGGACCGGAGATATAACAAGCTTTTGGAGAGTATATCAACCTTGGATCAAGTCGCTAGTTAGCTACTCTAGCAACAAGCTTTAGGTATGAATAAAGATGGTGAACCATAAGGTTTCCCTTTCTTTAACAACCGATTCTTGATGGCTTATCATGTCATGTCTTCTTTGAAAGATCCATGATTCAATAACGAGTCTAAGGGAGTAGAGAGGATCTCATAGTTCTAGGGAAAGGAGGCGGAATGATAGAGATCAAGCCGTCGCTCTCCCCTAGAGAGAAACCTCTAAAACCCTAGACTTAAGCTAAAACATGCGAGTATGTACAAGATGCAAAGAAAAGAAAGAGCAAGGAGACCACTTAAGTGGCTCCGGTTTATTGAAGAGAGTTGTGTCTTTGATAATGTGATATCGATACAAGAGGCTAAAAGCAAGTATATATAGGTGAGGGGAGGCTAGGTCGGCTGAGTTAATGCGCAAAGGAGAAGAGGAAACTTTCCATTTCTTCTCCTCGCGTGAACTTGCTCACCAAGTCTTGAGTGAGGCGCGGCTGTGATGTACACATATTTAGCCTTGTTTTAGCATCATTTATTCATCACTTATGCATTCATATAACACCACATCATCACGTTTCACTTCCATTTGCATTCACTTTCCGCACTTCGTAGCGTTCGCATAAGCATTGCACGTTTCGTCGCATTTGTGTTTGTTATCAGGTACATTTGGAGCTTTGGAGGATGCCTTGAAGATGGAGGATGATTGCCTGATCAAGCAGTGATGAAGAGGAGACTGGAAACGACGGCTTGGAGTACAAGGAACAGTCAACTCGACGTAGTCCAGACATGCACGTCGAGTTGGCACATCGAGTCGGAGCCAAAATTGCAACCTTTAGGGGCACTCGACGAGTTCCACACATGCACGTCGAGTTGGCACATCGAGTCAGAGCCAAAGGTGCAACCTTTAGGGGCACTCGACGAGTTCCACACATACACGTCGAGTTGGACGTCGAGTCCACACGCGCGTGACCTATTTTACCTTTCTGTAACCTAAGTATAAGTACTCTGTAATGTGAGATTAGAACGATCTTAATTTTTATCTTGCTTTTAACTTTCAGAAAACACAAAATCGCCTCTGTAGTGTTCTTGATTTGCATTCCAGATTCCTTCTACGTTTTAATCAATTTGTGTTTGCTTCCTTCTTTGAACTTGATTGCTTCCTTTCTGTCTATCTTCTGATGCTAGTTTTACAGCTTTCCGAGTTCGACTTGATGAAGTCGGTTTCTGAGTAATGTTCTTAGATTCTTAAAGATGGGTTAGATTAGTGAAGAACCATGGTTACCTAGAGTGTTCAAGCCTTGATTTCATAGTTTCCCTTCTTGATTAGTGTTCTTAATGCTGATTCCTTCTTTATCATTTGGAATCCGAAGCTAGGCATTTCAGCACCCAGAAGGTGTTTGATGAAATGCCTGAACCAGCTTTTACAAGAAATTTGCATATCATACCTAGGATACTAGAGTTTTTGATTGCACTTTAGCATTTGCGAACTGATTCCTAATGCTTGTTGGTGTGGATTTCGCTATGAGAGTGGGTCAGGAACACACACCAACTCGATAGCTTCTGCCACGAGAGTGGATTAGCTTGCTATCGAGTTCGCAGCCAAGGGAACATCTCTGTCTGAGTTTTGTTGAACACCATAGTGTTGACCATGGAATTTCATTGATCATAACACCCATTCTTAGGATCTTTGTTTAATTTGATTTTGATCTAGATTTTAAATCTTAAAGCTTCTGTCCTTTTTATCTTGTTGCATTTGTTCATTCTAGCTTATGGTTTATAGTTTATCATTTTACATTTTACCTTTGCTAACTTGATAGCGTCGCGTCTCGACGCCGTGAAGTACAATTGCAGTTGTATTTGCATTTTCCATTTCTGTGTTTAGGTTGATAGTTTAGAATTCACACCCTTGCATTTGGCTTGACTTACCTTCACTCAATCACGTCATGATTGCATAGCATCTCGCCCATTTGGATTTGACACCTTCTTACACTGCATCGACATGATAGTGTTAAAAGGTTAATTCGTAGTAAAATCCTACTATCAATTTGGCGCCGTTGCCGATTGGGTGTTAGTTTGCTACATTTAGGATTTCGAGTAACTTAAGATCAAGTTCGTTTCCAGTTTCCCATATATTAAACTTGCCTATTCTCTCTGCCTTTGTTTTCTTAGGTCCCTTACATTGCTAACTCGACGTGACAGACTCTGTACACCATCGAGTTGGTGGTTTATAGATATATACAGAATTTGCCTATTCTCTCTGCCTTTGTCTCTGTTTTCTCAGGTACCTTACAGTGCGAACTCGACGTGACAGTCGAGTTAGTAGTCTGTCGTTGTATGCGAACCAGATCGCAGGGCAGTAACAGCTTGTTTCCTTTGATTGACAACTTCAACCGTCGGAACAGTATTGACAGGGTCCTACGTGAACGGGTCAGAACAGAGAATCAGGCAGAACATACAGAAACTGCGCAGTGTAGAGAAGCCATGGAAGACCATCAGGGTAATGGCGGGGCTGACGCTAGAGCGGTCAGACCCTAGAGCGGTCAGACCCATTGGAGCGGGTGATGCTCCAAACGCACATACGCAGAGACAGGGGATTGTTCCTCCACCGGTACAGAACAACAATTTCGAGATCAAGCTCGGAATGATAAACTTGGTGCAAAATAAGATGTTCCATGGTTTGCCCAGCGAAGATCCTATAGACCACCTCGACGAGTTTGACCGGCTTTGTAACCTGTCTTGGGTTAATGGTGTTTCTGAGGACGCCATCAAGTTGCGCCTCTTCCCTCTATCACTTGGGGAGAAGGCACACCAGTGGGAGAAGAACTTGCCCCACAATTCTATCACGACTTGGAACGACTGCAAGAAGGCGTTCCTTGCGAAGTTTTTCTCCACGGGAAGGACAACTAAGCTCCGTAGCGACATCTCGAGCTTCCACCAGAAGAACGGTGAAACGTTTTCTGAGGCTTGGGAACGTTTCAAGTGCTATACGAGTTAGTGCCCACACCACGGTTTCAGTAATGAGTCCCTGCTCAGCACTATGTATAGAGGTGTTCTCCCGAGGTACAGACAGATGCTCGATACCGCGAGCAATGGAGACTTCCTGAACCAAGACGTTGAGGACGGCTGGCAGCTTGTGGAGAACATAGCTCACTCAGATGGCAACAACAACGAAGAGTACGACCGCACGAACCGCAGCTCTGTCGAGTCTGATGATAAGTTGAAAAAGGAAGTGAAGGGCTTGAATGAAAAGTTGGATAAGCTACTTCAGGCTCAGTCCACTATGAAGCATATTCATTTCATCTCTGAAGACGAATTTGTTCCTGTCCAAGAAGGGGAGGTTGACCAGCAAACTGAGGAGATCAGTTACATCCAAAACAACCAGGGTGGCTACAACAAAGGCTATTACACGTACAAAGCCAACCCGAATCTGTCATACAGAAGTACGAATGTCGCCAATCCTCAGGATCAGGTCTATCCTCCACAGACACAGCAGAGTCAACCACAGCAGCGGCAAGTGTTCGTTCCGCGAGGGCAGTTTGTGAGCCAACAGGGCGGGTATCAACATAGACAGCAGCAGGGAGCACCACCAGGGTTTGCTCCTCAGCAGGTACAAGCGCCGCAGCTTCAGGAACCCGACATGAAGGCGATGTTACAACAGCTTCTTCAAGGTCAAGCGAATGGTGCTATGGAGTTGAGTAAGAAGCTGGCGGACATAAACAACAAAATTGAGACGTTGAACTCCAGAGTCCAACACGTGGAAAGCAATGCCGCTTCTACTTCTTCTGCACAGCAGGGACAACTTCCAGGGAAGTCTGTCCAAAACCCGAAGGAGTACGCCCATGCTATTACTTTGCGAAGTGGGAAAGAGTTGCCAGGTCGCTCAGGAGAGCAAACAGCAAATGAGGACATTGCGGTTCAATAAGGGGAGGATTACATTGAAGACTTGACTAAGGAAACTCGCCCAGAAGTTGAACTCGACGAGCCAACTCGACGTGCAGATATGCCGACTGGTCGAGTTGGTCAGACGAACCCCGTCAAGCCAGTAGAAACCAGGAGGAAAGAGACACTGTTTGTCCCACCTCCTTACAAACCGCCACTTCCTTTCCCAGGCAGGTTCAAGAAGCAGCTAATTGAGAAGTATAAAGCGCTGTTCGACAAGCAAATGAAGGAGATAGAGGTGCGAATGCCTATCATTGATGCCTTCATGCTAGTACCCCCCTATCAGAAATTTCTGAAGGATGCAGTAATGGAACGAACGAAGGAGCTACAGGGGATGGTGGTCTTGTCGCATGAGTGTAGTGCTATTATACAGAGAAAGGTGATACAAGAGAAACTTGGAGATCCTGGTAGTTTCACCCTACCATGTTCATTGGGACCCCTGGCTTTTAACAACTGTTTGTGTGATCTTGGAGCGTCAGTTAGCCTAATGCCACTTTCTGTTGCTAAGAGGTTGGGATTTGGAAAGTTCAAACCGTGCAAAATCTCTCTGGTTCTAGCAGACAGATCGGTGAGGTTACCAACTGGGCTGTTAGAAGACTTACCTATCAGGATAGGCAATGTAGAGGTACCGACGGACTTCATAGTGCTCGAGATGGACGAAGAACCGAAAGACCCGTTAATTCTGGGCAGACCTTTCTTAGCCATGGCTGGTGCAGTGATTGATGTCAGAAAGGGGAAGATCGACCTGAATCTTGGTAAGGATTTCACCATGAAATTCGACATTAAAGACGCCATGAGGAAACCAACGATTGAGGGTCAGATCTTCTACATAGAGGAAATGGATCAGCTCGCTAATGAGTTGCTGGAAGAGTTAGCTCTTACAGATAACCTTCAGATTGCTTTGACAAAGAGTGGAGAATCTGGTTTACTAAATGAAGAGAGTCTGGGTTATGTGCAACTTTTAGACTCACATGTGGCAGTGACAGAGTCTAAACCGTTTGAAGAGCTGGAATGGTCAGGAACGGAGGTTATGGCGTCCTGTAGTCCAGTTTCAGCCATGAACTCGACGAACTCGACGTTGAACTCGACGTTGAACTCGACGTCGGACTCGACGTACAAGTCGAGTTGGCACAGTCTCCATTCCGGAAACACAGACGCTATCAAGTTGCTAGACAGAGCTATCGAGTTGAGCAGTGCTGAACCCGATGATTGGTCTGAGCTCAAAGCGCCAAAGGTGGAGCTTAAGCCATTGCCAGAAGATCTCAGATACGCGTTTCTTGGTCCTAATTCGACATATCCCGTCATAGTGAATGCATCTCTTAGCACTGATCATTTATTCGTTATTGATTGAACTGAAAAAGTTTAGGAAAGCTATAGGCTACTCTCTTGATGACATTAAAGGGATCTCACCTAGTCTGTGCATGCATCGCATCCATTTAGATGATGAATCTAAATCCAGCATTGAACCCCAGCGTAGACTTAACCCCAATCTTAAGGAGGTAGTGAAGAAAGAGATTCTCAAGTTGCTAGACGCTGGGATTATCTATCCCATTAGCGACAACACTTGGATTTCTCCGGTTCACTGCGTCCCTAAGAAAGGAGGCATTACAGTTGTTAGGAATGATAAAGATGAGCTCATTCCTTCTAGAACTATTACAGGACATAGGATGTGCATAGACTATAGGAAGTTAAATGCAGCATCTAGGAAAGATCATTTCCCGCTTCCATTTATTGACCAGATGCTGGAGAGGCTTGCTAACCATTCATACTATTGTTTTCTAGATGGATATAGCGGGTTTTTCCAGATCCCCATTCACCCTAATGATCAGGAAAAAACGACCTTTCCGTGCCCTTACGGCACGTTTGCATATAGGCGCATGCCATTTGGTCTCTGTAACGCACCTGCTACGTTCCAGCGTTGCATGACGTCAATTTTTTCAGATCTAATAGAGGAAATGGTGGAGGTGTTCATGGATGACTTTAGCGTCTATGGCTCCACTTTTTCCTCATGTTTGCTCAATCTGTGCAGGGTGCTAAAGCGGTGCGAAGAGACGAACCTCGTCTTGAATTGGGAGAAGTGCCACTTCCTGGTCCAAGAAGGCATCGTGTTAGGTCATAAGATTTCCGAGAAGGGGATAGAAGTTGATAAAGCCAAGATAGATGTGATGCTGCAGCTTCAGCCTCCGAAGACTGTGAAGGACATTAGAAGTTTTCTGGGTCACGCAGGTTTCTACAGGAGGTTCATTAAAGACTTCTCCAAGCTGGCTAGGCCATTGACGAGGTTGCTCTGCAAGGAAACGGAATTTGCGTTTGATGACGAGTGCTTGAAGGCGTTCGACTTGATCAAAGCAGCTCTGGTTTCTGCCCCGATAGTACAGGCTCCAAACTGGGACCATCCGTTTGAGATCATGTGCGATGCAAGCGACTTCGCTGTGGGTGCTGTTCTGGGTCAGAGGATAGATAAGAAGCTTCACGTGATCTACTACGCCAGTCGCACCATGGATGATGCTCAAAGCCGATACGCCACAACGGAAAAGAAATTACTTGCTGTGGTTTTTGCCTTTGAGAAGTTCAGGAGTTACTTGGTGGGTTCAAAAGTCATTGTGTACACTGATCATGCAGCTCTTAGGCACATTTATGCTAAGAAGGACACCAAGCCTAGACTACTTAGGTGGATACTTCTTCTCCAAGAGTTTGACATGGAGATTGTTGACAAGAAGGGTGTTGAGAATGGAGTAGCTGACCATCTGTCCAGAATGAGGATTGATGATCCAGTACCAATTGATGACTCAATGCCTGAAGAGCAGCTCATGGCAGTCAAAGTTCTGCGCGAAAGCTACGAAGTGAAGGCCAGACTCGATGAAGTCAGTGCTCTGCAGGATGAGAATTTTCCATGGTACGCCGACATAGTGAACTATCTGGTTAATAATGAAATTCCAAAGGATTTGGATGCTTATAAGAAGAAGAAGCTACTCCGGGATGCTTCACAGTATTTCTGGGATGAGCCATATCTGTACAAGAGAGGATCTGATGGTTTGTTCAGAAGATGCATTGCAGAGGAGGAAGTCTGTGGGGTTCTTGAGCACTGCCATAGTTCTACCTATGGTGGTCACTTTGCTGTCTTTAAAACAGTGCATAAAATTTTTCAATCTGGGCTCTGGTGGCCGACTCTATTCAAGGATGCACATAGTTTCATCTCCAAGTGCGATCCTTGCCAGAGAGTGGGAAATATCTCTAAGAGAAACGAGATGCCACAGAACCCGATTGTAGAAGTTGAAATATTTGATGTATGGGGCGTTGATTTCATGGGACCTTTCAACCCAGCTTCACATGGGAACAAATACATCTTGGTGGCTGTAGATTATGTTTCGAAGTGGGTTGAAGCCATAGCGTGCGTCACCAACGATCACAAGCCAGTGATCAAGCTTTTTAAGAGCATCATATTTCCACGCTATGGAGTCCCCAGAGTTGTGATAAGCGACGGTGGATCTCACTTTATCAACAAGGTTTTTGAGAGCCTACTCAAGAAGCATGGTGTTAAGCACAAGGTAGCTACACCCTATCATCCGCAGACAAGTGGACAGGTTGAAGTCTCTAATAAGCAGATAAAGGCTATCTTGAACAAGGTTGTAGGAGTTTCGAGGAGAGACTGGGCAGTCAAGCTTGATGAAGCTCTATGGGATTACAGGACAGCGTTTAAGACTCCTATAGGACGGACCCCGTTTCAGCTGCTGTATGGAAAATCTTGCCACCTACCAGTGGAGATAGAGTACAAGGCAGTCTGGGCTACATGGTTTCTGAACTTTGATCTGAAGACAGCTCAGGAGAAGAGATTGACAGACATGCACGAGTTAGAGGAGATTAGACTTGATGCGTTTGAAAATTCCAGGATCTATAAGGAGAGAACAAAATCCTTTCAAGACAAGAAGATTCTGCAAAGAGAGCTAAAGTCTGGTGATGATGTGCTACTCTTTAACTCAAGGCTGAAGTTGTTTCCCGGGAAACTGAAGTCACGTTGGTCTGGACCATTCAGGATAAGAGAGGTTCTGCCTTATGGAGCTGTCACTTTGGTCAGAAACGATGGTGTTGAGTTCACAGTGAACGGTCAGAGGGTTAAACGCTACATGGCTGATCAGACCATACCAGAGGGGGTCTCAATTCCTTTCCATGAACCACCCGAAGCCTGAACGGTAAAGCGGTCAAGGTTAGAGACCTAAAACAAGCTCACTTGGGAGGAATTCCCATGACTATCTCTGTACATATTCTTTAAATTATGTTATGTTTTTGCTTTCTAGTGTTTATGGTGGCAGGAAACAAAAGAGTATGAGCATGTTGTGATTTGGGAAACAAAGCAAGAAAGGATTCAGGACACACTTGACGTGCTAACTCGACGAACGCCGTCGAGTTGACCAGGTTTAGGATGAAATTTAAACTTTTGATATTTCAAGGTTAGTGTGTGAATTTCACTCTCCCTGGAGCATGTGGTGTTTAATTAAGCTTTATCCTTTATCCTTTTCACTGCTCTTCGTTCAGAAATTACAGCAACTTTTGTCTCCTCTTTTACCTATGCGGTTTTAACCTTTCCTTTTCCTTTAGTAAAACCGCAGCTCTTCTCCACCACCCATCCTTTATCCTTTATCCTTTGCATTTCACGATTTCTTTTATTCATCTCTTGTTCACCATTGAACTTCATCACTCTCTCTCATCTTTCTTTCTGAAACTTTCTCCTCTCTTCGAATTCAACTTCAAACTCGATCGATTTCGTTTCAAACTCCCTACATCTCAACAACTAGATTTCAACCCCTCTTTTCTTTGCAATTTCGTGAAGATGATTGACAAATTGGAACGTTTTTGGAAAGCGTAAGTTTTCAATTTCAGCCCTTGAGTTTGGTTTTCGGTTTTGCTTGTATTCCCTTGTTGAAGCTGTCGAGTTGAGATGTATGCGATGTCGAGTCGTGTGTGTTGAGACTACGCGAAATTGAATTGGTTTAATTGACGCCGTCGAGTTGGTTGGATTCATTTAAGTGGACACCGTCGAGTTGGTTGAGATGTATTTCGTATGCTATGTCGAGTTGGTTGAATAGATTTTAAGTGGACACCGTCGAGTTGGTCAAGTCAGTCTTAGCTTGTCTCGCTTAAATGTTCTCGCCTCCTCTCTAATCTTGATTATTTGAGCTGAATTGAACGGAATAGGAGCTGATATGCGATACATCGAGTTAATAACGTGATATTAAAGCTGTCAAGTTAGTCCAACTGTTCTTGCTGTGTGCAACTTAATAGCGTCTGATTATTAGGCTTATTGATTTGCGATGTTTGTTTCAAATTGATTATCCTGTTCTCGTTTTTTTTCTAACTCGATGGCTACACTCTATCACTTGGTCGAGTTTGATATTCCACGGCATATTATTCAATAAACTCGACTTGAATTTTGAGTGACGCTGTCGAGTGTGTAGTATGGGGACTAATTTTTCCTTTGTCAACCTTTCAGGAAAAAGAAGATTAAGCGCCCTACAACGGAGCACGTGGCCAGGCGACTCGCGCGAACCACGATTACGAGCAACAGAGAGGATATTGCGCAAGGGAAGAGACCAGTGGGAACAGAAGTAATTTCCAGTGACGATGAGGACGCTGTAGAGTCTGATCACGAACATGAGGAACAGAGCCACTCTGTAGAGTCAGATCACGAGACAGAGGATGCTGATAATCAGAGTTCTGAGAATGAAGAGGATGAGCTTGAAATCCGTGAAGTGGAAATTGTGCAGCCTGTCAGAAAACAAACCCGCACTTCGGCTTCATAGCCGAGCCAAAAACAATTGCTGAAGATGTTCATGTCAATGCGGTTTGCTGGGACACGATTCCCTCACCAAGACACGCTGCGAGAGCTGGGATTAAAGAGAGATGTTGAGTATCTCATGGAGTTGTGCGTTGTAGCCACGATGATGAGCCAGGCATGCGGTGCCTTCAAGGACGAAACCTGTCAGTTCCTCGCATCTCTTGTTTTGCACTTCTACGAGGATGAGGGCGTTCTTGTTGATCCAAGTGCTGGACTTGGATATATTACTTTCACAGTGGACGGTGCAGAGTATTCACTCACAATGAACCAGCTAGACACGCTGTATGGTTTCCCGAGAGGACGAGGGCGCTGTCCAGAGTTCGAAAAAGACGAACTGTTGTCGCTCTGGAAGACAATTGGAGACAAGAAGGAGTATGCCTCTGCGAGTTCTAAGAGCGTTCAAATCAGGAGTCCGGTGATCAGGTACTTGCACAAGTCCATTGCTCACACATTCTTTGCGAGAAAGATCACCGAAAACGTCAATGAAGGAGAGCTCCAATTTCTAGACACAGCAATTGGCCATGTCGCTGATTTCACATCTGATAGAATGGCATTGATAGGAGACACGTCTGACACGGGACTCACAGTGGTGCTTCTTGATCAGTTCCTATACTACAGAAGCTGAGCATCTAAGCTCTATAAAAGGAAGGTACAAGGAGAGTTGAGCATTGGTGGGCTGGTAACTCCGATCTTGGTAGCTGCTGGTATTGATCTGATGGGAAAAGAATTCAAGCCGAAGTGGATAGATATAGATTACCTCACCAAGACGGGTTTCCTCGACAAGGAGCCGATAGATGGACGTCACGCCTACAAGTTCTACCATCCTCTGACTAGCACAAAAGTTTTATTGGCATTGCCGTGTGTTGAGTACACCAGGATCAGGGATGGGAAGAATATTGACTTCTGCCCACCGCCAGAGATGTGCTATGACACCTACATTCTGCGGACACCGCAGCTTCAGCAGTCAGACGAAGAGGTAGAAGCCAACAGCTCTGATCAGTTTGATTTTGAGGATTACACAGCACCAAGGCAAGGTGCTGCTGTAAAGGCTGCGAACAAAAACATTGGCCTTCTCAAGCTGTGGAACAAGTATCAGGGCAAGGCTATCAAGTCCTTGAAGGAAACGGTCAGCGAAATGAAAGAGCAGATAAAAGAGCTCCAGCGTAAGGTGAATGGCTCTTCAAGCAGAGCCGCAGAGGATGAAGGCGCGAGACCTGCAGTGATAGAGAGAAGCCGCTCTCTTATCCACGACACCACCGCCACGAGACAACATCATCCAACAGACCCGCCACGGGCATCTTCCTTTGAGCCTAGAGACCGAAGCAAGAAAAGGAGAGCTGTGCCATTTCCGACTGACGGTGGCACGACCTCAAGCTACAGAGTTGACCCACACGCCGAGTTGGGAACCAAACACGACCACTCACTTCCCGCTTACACACGCGAAAGTATGGAGGCGTCTGTCGACTCCTTCTTCTCTCAGCATTGAGGTAACAACTCTAAACCATTGTATATACCATTTCATCTCTGTTTTATTGGTTTTTGATTCTTGAACTCTTCTCCTTTCTATTGTTACACAAGGGACTGTGTAATTCAAGTTTGGGGGAGGGGTTGAGATGTATTTAACTCATGTTTTATGTTCTTCTTATCTCAAATTTTTGCATCATATAAGGCATAGAAAAAACCCATAAAAATTTGAAAAATTTCGAAAAATCCAATAATATTCATGTAGTTGCATTCACATGTGTTAGATTAAGTCTCAATTGCATCACATAGCTTTATGATATACCTCTATTTTGTACCCTTTTTATATGGTTTTACTATGCTTCTATAAGGTTTTTAAAGGCTTTCTGATCTAAAAAGGTAGTTTTTATGGATTTATAGTACTTAGAGTCTAAACAGGTCAAAAGATGCATTTTGGAGCAAAACACAGGATTTGGACTTCAAGACCGCTCCAGGACGTAGCATCAACTTTGGAAGGGCCTTAAAAACATTCTACTCAATGGAATTCATCAAATCCACTTCGCTGCTATGCCTACATGAGTTAGATTTGCAATGCAACTGGGATCACTCATTTTGGTTGAGTAGATTGGGAGATATCTCTATTTCCGTGAGACATATCGAAGGAGCTTTCTCGGACTGCATCAGTACATCAAACGGGAAGCAACGGCATGGAACCTTAAACTCAACGGATATAAATGAAACTCGGCACCAAGATATCCAGATGAGTTAGTGTTCCAATGCAGTTGGAATTATGCAATTTGGATGAGCAGTTTAGAAGATATCACGTTTTGACCGAAGAGTGGTCTAGACAGCCGAAAACCGGACACATCAGCCATCCACATCCGCTCGACCGAGCCGGTCGGACAGGGACTCCATGGCCCTCGTCCGACCCGGCATTCCTTCATGATGATGACCATCCGGTCGACCGAAGCCGGTCGGACAGGGCCTCCAAGGCTCCCGTCCGACCCAACCTTTCTTCACCATTCCACGCGCGCTCGACCGCCCCGCTCGACCCAGACGCCATCCCGACCGACCGGTCGACCGCCCCGCTCGACCACGACTCTCCCGGTCGACCCAATCCCGCGAACACAAGCCCAATTATGCAGTTTCAACAATTCTCAGCCCGTTTCACCTAAACCGACCTTGGAAGACCTAGGGCACTATAAATACACTTTTTTAGCCTCATTAGAACAGAGAGACACAAGAGAGACACAACAGAGCCGCACAGGAGAGGAGCCACAAGAGAGGGCCGCACTAGGGAGATCCCCTTAGAGGGATTCTCCATTGTTTTACTTCCTTCTCATTGTTTTCCTTAGGGAGAAGATCCCTTCTTTGTATCTCAATATAGAGAAGATTTCTAAACCCTGTTCTCCTTATAATAATATGATTTCTTTCTCAGATTTGTGCTTGTTTACTTGCATCATGATTGAGTAGATTTCTAGTTAGGTTTTAGGGTTTCAAAGAGTTTATATGCTGATTATGATTTGATGAATTAACTAGGGATATCATTAGAGTCTTTGTCTCATTTTGTTCACTTATTAATGCTGATTGCTTTACCGCGCATCTAGCAATCCGATCCTAGGTTGATTTGAGCCACGGAAGTGCTGTATCATTCGCCGGACCTATTCTTTGACAAGCTAGGTTTCTTAGACTGCGGAAGTTGATTTACTAAGCCTAGTGAACTGTATCCGAACCAGATCTATTTAATGCTTGATTAACTATCTAAGGACATACCGAAAGTTTAGCGATTAGATAAGTTATCATAGGAGTCGGAGCCACGGAAGTGGAAAGACTTATTTTCGTGTTTTGTGTTCTAGACGGATCTTACATCCCATATCCCTACATAGATAGAAATCGATCATCAAACTTATCATCTATGAATCTCTACGAATTACCTATTGCCAAGCGTCTCTTTCATATTGAACTTACACCGTTTTACTTTGCTTTCATTTAGTTTAGGTAATTAGCATCTTAAAACCTGAAATCCCCTCATTTGTCCTAGCTTGATTAGACTTGCATAGCTCGTAGTGCACTTATCCGCTCCTTGTATTCGATACCCGTTACTACTCTCGATCTGTGCACTTGCAGAATTAGGGGTAGAAATTGGGAAAAGTTTAATCCCCATCAAGCTTTTTGGCGCCGTTGCCGGGGAGCAATACAGCTGCCTACGAGTTCCCGAGAATAGCCTAGTTTAGGATTTTCAATTTTAGTAGTTTTACATCATCCTTATCATTATAGTTTTTGCATTATCATCTTAGTTTTTGCATCATCAACATATATAGTTTTGCATCATAGTTTTATTATCATCATCATCATTATAGTTTTGCATCATCATAATCATCCTAGTTTCTGCATTAATCACTTGTTTTAGTTTTTGTTTAAATTTTTCTTTAAGCCTTTATCTTTGTGTGTTTCAGGTGCAAACTTGAGTAAAAGATAAAAGCTATGATCTATGGCCAGACCCAAGATCATGTCCTCCTAAGGCGTGCCCCTTACCACCAAGAAATCATGGGAGATTTTGCAAGTGAGCAGTCACAAGAAGTTAACTATCTTGATGATTTCATTTACCCTCCTGACTTCCAGCAGCAAGCACCACGTTTTCAACAGCAAGGGAATCAATTCCAGCCTATGCAGCAGTACAATGAACAAGGCATGTACCCCATGCAGCAATCTTACAACTTTCCTCCAACCACACCTTATCCGGTTCAGCAAAATAGCAAGATTCAAGCAATGTTTCAGCAGATCGTGGATGATCAAAAACAGAGCACTAAGGACTTGAATGAGAGGAGGGAAATATTGGTCAACAGTTTCATTGTCAAGAACGAGTCTCTCGCTGGTCGAATCGAGAAGCTACACACCCAAATTGCTCAAACCGAAGAGTTAAAAAGACAAGAGATGGAGGAAAAGAAAGCTTTTTGTAAAGTCATCCCTACAAGAGAAGCTGAGTTCGTGCCCACCCATACACCACCCCAAACTGCTGTTAACATGGCTACAAGACCAGAACAAGAGCATTTCTCCTTGGACTCAACCGGAGGTTACAAGCCGAAGCCACTCAAGCGGAAGCTTGGATTACCATGCATCATTAATGGAGTTTTGTTCAAGGATTCCTTATGTGACACAGAATCTCACATTAACATCATGTCTAAAGGAATAGCAAAGAAGGTTGGGATTGAAGAAATGAAACCCTCTAAGACACCCATGCCGTTTGGAGAGGATCCACCTATTATCTCACATGGTTTCATCTCGGATCTTCCACTATCCATCGGAGATCATGTCTTCAAGGCTGATTTCCACATCTTAGAGATGAAAGATGACCCTCACAAGCCACTGATATTTGGTTAATCATTTCTTCATGCCAATAGAGCTTTCGTGGAGCATTTGAATCAAAGAGTTTATCTCCCCAAACCCAAAAAGACAACTATCCGGTGGTTCCTATCAAAAGCACTTATTCTGCAGATGTATGTGCTAGAAAGGAGCCAATATCAGAACCTAATAATGACTAAGAGGAGTTCATAGACGTCATATCAGCAGCCCCTCTCATCATACCTAAGGAAGTTGTTATACCAGCAAAGGCCAAGTGCATTGAGGTTTCAAGTCCAAGCAAAATTTTGACACCAAGGGAGTATAAGGAGGACGTGATTGATGCCACACCACAGCCTACAAGGTCTTCAAGATGCGTCTCTAAGTTCAGAATCAGTTCCTCAAATAAGGAAAACGAAGAACCCAACAAAGATAAGCTACACAAGAGGAGGAATCTCTTTCCCGGTATGATTGTTTCTTGCAACTACATTCAAGAACTTCAAGATGTCAATAGGAGGATTTTCAAACCGTCGGGTCCGGAATGTAGAGAAGCTAAAGGAGCCTCAACTCTTCTAGTTGATCCATTGGATAACTAGAAAGAGAAAGAGTCCAGCTAAAAGACTATAAACAAGCGCTATATGGGAGGCAACCCATAAGGTCATTTCTCTCCCTTTTTACTTTTTTTTTTTTAGTTTAATGGTTTTTATTTTGTTTTTGAAGTTTTGGATACATAGATTTGAGAATCTAGCATGAAAATTTGAGAAGAAACCTAGAAAATGAAGAAAGGAGCAATCGAGTGGCCGGACCAATAGAGTAGAAGCAACACAGCCAAGCTCGGTCGACCAAACTCGGTCGATCAGGGGATCCAAGGACCTCGCTCGACTGGCCAGCCAAGCTATCTGGTCGACCAAGCACGTTCGAGCAGGCGCTCCAAGAGATTCGGTCGATCGGTCGACCAAAACATTCCAGGTCGACCAAACCAATCGACCGAACTACCATCCATTCCGTCCCATCATCCCATTCCACCATACCATCCCATACCACCCATTCCGTCCCATCATCCCATTCCACCATACCATCCCATACCACCCATTCCGTCCCATCATCCCATCCCACCATCCCACTCATCCCATCACACCATCCCATCCTATCCCACTTATCCCATCCCACCTATCCCACTTCACCCTTTGTCCAGCATCCATTCCAAAGTCCCAAAAACACATCAACAATGATTGCGGCATGATATCACCATGATCACTCATCCGTTTGCTTCAAGTCCAAGGCTAATCCCACCTATGCCTCACCTTAGGCGGTACTTAAAGAGATTTTACCGTGGACGCATGGTACTTGATCATCTTAGCCGGGATACAAGCCATTATTTGGAGTTCATTCAAACGCAACGTGGGCGAAGGTTTGCCATGCTTATCTCAAAGGACAAGGACAGCCACATACCACCAATGGGTAGTTTCTTCATGGACTTACTGTCTAATCAGGTTACATCTTTCCTCTCATTCACAAACGCATTACTACCTCCTTCTTTTACCTCCCTTAATCGGATTTGCTTTCACCGGGACGGTGCAAGTTAAGTCTGGGGGGATTGTCGGTACTAATGCGTTTGTTCATGTCTTGTCTTCATCTTATATTTTTTTCTCTTTTCCACCTTTTTCAAAACTTCTGTTTTATTGAGTCAAAATAAGTTAGGAAACTATGATCTATCGTAGGAGCTTACCTTATCATGCGAAAGCTCTTGTGATCACAAAGGCGAATATTGACACCGAACAATGCCCAACGGAACCTCTGAGGGTGGATCGACCTACTGATTTGGCAAGATTTCTAAGGTACCCGGACAATCTAAAGTTAACTCCACCACCTAATTGAACTTTTAATTTTTCTTGTCAAGGGGCTTGAGATACATATGAGCCGATTCCTCATCCCGGTCTAGTTGAGACATGTCCACCAAAGATACAGTCCACCTCTCTCTCATCTGCAAAATAAATCAAAAGCTTTTAAGCATAAGGAAAACGTGTAAGCAAGAGGAATGCATACGTCTGCACCTTCTTGTCTTATGGAGACCTACTCAAACAAGGAAAAGCAAAAGCATATCCTATGATATTCCCACAAAATAAAAAGATTCAAAGGGAAGAAGGATCGATAGAAAAAATAAAATGATACCCTAGAAAAGTAGGGAAAGATCGATCCTTCAAAAGAAAAAGAGAGAAAAAGAGAGGAATGGAACTGGATGTGCTAAAAAGGACTGTCTTGGCAAACACTTGGATGGGTAAGAGTCAATGCTCTGTGATCAATACTCCCTTGATAAAGACCGCACGTTTTAAATACTGTAAGGAGTTGACAATGGAAAGTTTGGAGTGCTGGATGAGATTTGTTGGGTCCGGTATGGTTCGCTAAGCTTAAGGTCAGTACGGGAAAGCTAGATTCACAGTTGGTTTTGCTCCAAATGAAAGCAGAGCAATGGTAGATACAAGTTCTAAAGGATAAGTGAGTTTTCATGTTTTCAAAACCTCTTCACTAGTTTGGATTCGATTTGCTTGAGGACAAGCAAAGATCTAAGTCTGGGGGAGTTGATATACCTCTATTTTGTACCCTTCTTATATGGTTTTACTATGCTTTTTATAAGGTTTTTAAAGGCTTTCTGATCTAAAAAGGTAGTTTTTATGGATTTATAGTACTTAGAGTCTAAACAGGTCAAAAGATGCATTTTGGAGCAAAACACATGATTTGGACTTCAAGACCGCTCCAGGACGTAGCATCAACTTTGGAAGGGCCTTAAAAACATTCTACTCAATGGAATTCATCAAATCCACTTCGCTGTGATGCCTACATGAGTTAGATTTGCAATGCAACTGGGATCACTCATTTTGGTTGAGTAGATTGGGAGATATCTCTATTTCCGTGAGACATATCGAAGGAGCTTTCTCGGACTGCATCAGTACATCAAACGGGAAGCAACGGCATGGAACCTTAAACTCAACGGATATAAATGAAACTTGGCACTAAGATAGCCAGATGAGTTATTGTTACAATACAGTTGGAATTATGCAATTTGGATGAGCAGTTTAGAAGATATCACGTTTTGACCGAAGAGTGGTCTAGACAGCCGAAAACCGGACACATCAGCCATCCACATCCGCTCGACCGAGCCGGTCGGACAAGGACTCCATGGCCCTTGTCCGACCCGACATTCCTTCATGATGATGACCATCCGGTCGACCGAAGTCGGTCGGACAGGGCCTCCAAGGCTCCCGTCCGACCCAACCTTTCTTCACCATTCCACGCGCGCTCGACCGCCCCGCTCGACCCAGACGCCATCCCGACCGACCGGTCGACCGCCCGCTCGACCCAGACGCCATCCCGACCGACCGGTCGACCACCCCGCTCGACCACGACTCTCCCGGTCGACCCAATCCCGGGAACACAAGCCCAATTATGCAGTTTCAACAATTCTCAGCCCGTTTCACCTAAACCGACCTTGGAAGACCTAGGGCACTATAAATACACTTTTTTAGCCTCATTAGAACAGAGAGACACAAGAGAGACACAACAGAGCCGCACAGGAGAGGAGCCACAAGAGAGGGCCGCACTAGGGAGATCCCCTTAGAGGGATTCTCCATTGTTTTACTTCCTTCTCATTGTTTTCCTTAGGGAGAAGATCCCTTCTTTGTATCTCAATATAGAGAAGATTTCTAAACCCTGTTCTCCTTATAATAATATGATTTCTTTCTCAGATTTGTGCTTGTTTACTTGCATCATGATTGAGTAGATTTCTAGTTAGGTTTTAGGGTTTCAAAGAGTTCATATGCTGATTATGATTTGATGAATTAACTAGGGATATCATTAGAGTCTTTGTCTCGTTTTGTTCACTTATTAATGCTCATTGCTTTACTGCGCATCTAGCAATCCGATCCTAGGTTGATTTGAGCCACGGAAGTGCTGTATCATTCGCCGGACCTATTCTTTGACAAGCTAGGTTTCTTAGACTGCGGAAGTTGATTTACTAAGCCTAGTGAACTGTATCCGAACCAGATCGATTTAATGCTTGATTAACTATCTAAGGACATACCGAAAGTTTAGCGATTAGATAAGTTATCATAGGAGTCGGAGCCACGGAAGTGGAAAGACTTATTTTCGTGTTTTGTGTTCTAGACGGATCTTACATCCCATATCCCTACATAGATAGAAATCAATCATCAAACTTATCATCTATGAATCTCTGCGAATTACCTATTGCCTAGCGTCTCTTTCATATTGAACTTACACCGTTTTACTTTGCTTTCATTTAGTTTAGTTAATTAGCATCTTAAAACCCGAAATCCCCTCATTTGTCCTAGCTTGATTAGACTCGCATAGCTCGTAGTGCACTTATCCGCTCCTTGTGTTCGATACCCGTTACTACTCTCGATCTGTGCACTTGCAGAATTAGGGGTAGAAATTGGGAAAAGTTTAATCCCCATCACTTTACATTCATGCTGCATTGTTGATATGGCCTTGTAAAATAACCATCTCATGCGATGTGATATGTGTCTTGGTTCTTGATTCTCTGATGCATTAGGGTGAGATTGAAGCATTTAAAACGAAACCATGCTTAACTTGATCACATCATGACATGCACATCTCACTTGATCACTGCTGCGAATTGATGCTTATCCCTGTTTATCTGAACCTTAATCTTGACTTTTAACTATCATTGCATGCATTGAAAGCAACTCATGGATAACATACATATCTGGACAATCTTTTCCCATCTGTTTATCTTCTTTGTTTGTCCAGATAGTTTTTCCCCACACCCTGAACGCTATAGCCTTTTCTTTCAAACCCGCATTATTCTTGTGTGTACTTGTGAGGCCTTGTTTCGATCATGCTTAGCAGAACGTGTTGAGTTTAAACTGGCAAGAATAGGGTGTCTAGGTATCTAGTTCGATCTTGGGTTTATTTTCAGGCTAAGTTTGGGGGTGAACGCTGCAGTTTCGTATTCAAAACGTGGGAAAATAAAAGTTTTTGTTTGAAAGCAAGGGAGTTGGTTTGTGTTTCAAAAGGGTCTAGTAAAGGTTTGGGAACTGTTTAAGAAAAGAAAAAGGGTTCTAAGTATAAAAGAAAAGAAGGCAAAATGCCTCAATTAGTTAAAATAAAGAAAAATTTTCCCTTAGTGATAGAATTCCCAAACCGCTAGATGTTACCATAAGATCACCTCTCCCTCGGCTAGTTTACTAAAGAAAAAGAAAAGAGCAATTGCTCCTCTGTGTCTAAAGGCGCAAAGCCTAAAGGGTAGTTAGGAGTTGTTCTTGATTTCTTATGGGGTTCGGGTGTTGACGCTGTCAAGTCGATGCTAGGTAGCTAGAGGTTCTGCTCTTGCATCATCCTTGGTTATTACTCTTAGCATTCTGCCAAAGCATTGTCATTCTACTGAGAGATCCCTGTTCTTTATACCGTTTCATGACTTTGAGAAACCATCTTTTTCTCTTGACCTTTACCTTGAGCCAAATGAGTTGCTGACTTGCATGTTTATGATTCATTGTTCACTTTAATGAATGTCAAAGGGATTTGCTGATAGGAATGCATTGTTTGAGAGACTGTGAAGTTGGATTGATCATGTTAAACTTGAAACTAATTTTCGAAGAAGTAGCTCTCACCTTGCTGCATTTTAGAACCGTGAACTTGGACATCAAATCGTTTTTGCTTGTTATTTTTGGCTGTATCAACTCGTTTTCAAACCTCATCCCTTTCGCTATTCTTGTTTGTTTGCTTGAGGGCAAGCAAAAGATAAGTTTGGGGGTGTTGATGTACACATATTTAGCCTTATTTTAGCATAATTTATTCATCACTTCTGCATTCATATAACACCACATCATCACGTTTCACTTCCATTTGCATTCACTTTCCGCACTTCGTAGCGTTCGCATAAGCATTGCACGTTTCGTCGCATTTGTGTTTGTTATCAGGTACATTTGGAGCTTTGGAGGATGCCTTGAAGATGGAGGATGATTGCCTGATCAAGCAGTGATGAAGAGGAGACTGGAAACGACGGCTTGAAGTACAAGGAACAGTCAACTCGACGTAGTCCAGACATGCACGTCGAGTTGGCACATCGAGTCGGAGCCAAAGGTGCAACCTTTAGGGGCACTCGACGAGTTCCACACATGCACGTCGAGTTGGCACATCGAGTCGGAGCCAAAGGTGCAACCTTTAGGGGCACTCGACGAGTTCCACACATACACGTCGAGTTGGACGTCGAGTCCACACGCGCGTGACCTATTTTACCTTTCTGTAACCTAAGTATAAGTACTATGTAATGTGAGATTAGAACGATCTTAATTTTTATCTTGCTTTTAACTTTCAGAAAACACAAAATCGCCTCTGTAGTGTTCTTGATTTGCATTCCAGATTCCTTCTAAGTTTTAATCAATTTGTGTTTGCTTCCTTCTTTGAACTTGATTGCTTCCTTTCTGTCTATCTTCTGATGCTAGTTTTACAGCTTTCCGAGTTCGACTTGATGAAGTCGGTTTCTGAGTAGTGTTCTTAGATTCTTAAGGATGGGTTAGATTAGTGAAGAACCATGGTTACCTAGAGTGTTCAAGCCTTGATTTCATAGTTTCCCTTCTTGATTAGTGTTCTTAATGCTGATTCCTTCTTGATAATTTGAAATCCGAAGCTAGGCATTTCAGCACCCAGAAGGTGTTTGATGAAATGCCTGAACCAGCTTTTACAAGAAATTTGCATATCATACCTAGGATACTAGCATTTTTGATTGCACTTTAGCATTTGCGAACTGATTCCTAATGCTTGTTGGTGTGGATTTCGCCATGAGAGTGGGTCAGGAACACACACACCAACTCGATAGCTTCTGCCACGAGAGTGGATTAGCTTGCTATCGAGTTCGCAGCCAAGGGAACAGCTCTGTCTGAGTTTTGTTGAACACCATAGTGTTGACCATGGAATTTCATTGATCCATAACACCCATTCTTAGGATCTTTGTTTAATTTGATTTTGATCTTGATTTTAAATCTTAAAGCTTCTGTCCTTTTTATCTTGTTGCATTTGTTCATTCTAGCTTATGGTTTATAGTTTATCATTTTACAGTTTACCTTTGTTAACTTGATAGCGTCGCGTCTGGACGTTGTGAAGTACAATTGCATTTGTGTTTGCATTTTCCATTTCTGTGTTTAGGTTGATAGTTTAGAATTCACACCCTTGCATTTGGCTTGACTTACCTTCACTCGATCACGTCATGATTGCATAGCATCTCGCCCATTTGGATTTGACACCTTCTTACACTGCATCGACATGATAGTGTTAATAGGTTAATTCGTAGTAAAATCCTACTATCAGGCTGCCACCTTCTTTTCGCGTGTAAAGATGTGGGCTTGAGTCATGATGAGGTTTAGGCTTGGCCCGCAGTGATCCCGGTCCATTTCGCTCATCCAAGCTCCATGGGCTTCACTTACTCGCTAGACGGACATGTCTTGGGAGAAAAAGATCATAGGCCGCATTTCTGCTCCAAATATCCCAATTCCACTTCGCCGCGACGCATGACTCATTTATCTATCTTTCCATATAAATATCTTATGATTTGGACGTCGGAAAGCCCCTTTTCCGCGGTCATCTTTCGGATGCTTCGATTCTATCCGAATGCGAGAAACCGGCCAACTTGAGTTTTGATGAAGCTCTTGACTTGGGAACTTGCATGGATCATTTTTTTAAGCTCTTTTGCCTTCTTTTTTCCATTTTGACCTGCTTGCTTCCCAAAACCACAATATACAAGAAAACTACCTCTTGGATGCAAAATCATTATTATTAGGTAAGAAAATATAAAGAAAACCAAGGTAATAAAACATGTAAAATATGGATATATCAACTCCCCCAGACTTAGCCTTTTGTTTGTCCTCAAGCAAATTAAGAAAGGAAAAGAGGTTTGAAAACATGAGAACTCTCAATGCATTTTGAAAATCCATGTTAGCTTATATTTTAGTAATCCACATGAAAACGGTTTTGGCTTTATGATGAGGAACATAAGTACTTACATTGAGTTTAGCAGTCATCCCAAAGTAACCCACACTCCATATGACCATCCGGGCTCACCTCCCTTGACTCCTTTAGTTTAAAGGTGTGATCTCAACTAGAGGATTGGCACGCCTATGTTTGAGGGTGGTGTTACTCCAGAGCAGGCTGACGAGTGGCGTCAGAGGTTAGAGCGGAACTTCGATTCAGTTCGTTGTCCATAGCAGTTTCAGGTCGAGTTGGCAGTGCACTACCTTGGAGGTGATGCACATTTGTGGTGGAGGTCTGTTAGGACCAGGAGAGCGGTTTGGACATGGGTCGACTTCGTTGAGGAGTTCAACCACTAGTTTTTCCCTCACGAGGCTCGTGACAGACTGCAGTTGAGATTTTTGGGCTTGACGCAGGGCGAGATGTCTGTTCGAGAGTACGATGCAGAGTTCTGCAGATTGGTGGTTCATTCCGGTGGTGAGCTGGTGAGTGAGCGGGCATTGATGTCGAGGTTTCTTCAGGGACTTCGGAGGAACATCAGGACTCAGTGCAGAGGTGGTATGTACCACACTAGAGCTGGTTTAGTGGAGTTGGCAGCTTCCATTGAGGAGGACTTGCGTGAGCCGGTGAGTTCGGCAGTTGTTCCAATTGCAGTTGCTCCTGCTACCCATCCTCGGGGCCAGCAGCAGCATCAGCAGCGTAGAGGTTACAGTTCTGGTCAGGGCAGGGGCGGTAGGCCTGCGCAGGGCCAGAAGAGGAGAGCAGAGGAGATATCTGCTAGTAGCCCGAGTACGGGTGGTTGCTTTGGTTGTGGGAGTCTGGACCATAGAGTTGCGACTTGCCCCAAGAGGGCGGGATCCAGAGAGACTTCAGTGTGCTTCTATTGCAGGGAGCCAGGGCACATCAAGCCCATGTGTCCCAAGTTGCAGCAGAGGGCAGTGGCAGCAGCGATTCAGCCGTTGGCTATTCAGTCAGCAGCTCAGGTTGCAGCGTTGCAGTCAGGTGGAGCGCCGCGTGTTTACACTCCGGCAGAGGTGGGCCAGACCAGTCAGTCAGGACAGATCACAGGTAAAATCTTGACTCAGACTTTTAAGTTCTTAAAGGTAGAATTTTGGTGTTGTCTGTTTCTGTTATTTTACTGTGATAGAGTTTAGAGGTTCTCAACACTTGTGGTGTGTGTAGGGACCTTGTTAGTTGGCGGTTTTAAGTCTCACGTGTTGTTTGACTCGGGAGCATCTAACTGCTTCATTACTCTGGAGAGAGCGGAGAGTAGTGGTATTCGGAGTAGCAGTGGCGAGGCTTCAGAAGGTGGCCGGTGGTGGTTATCTGGCTACTTTGGGCAGAGCTAGAGCAGTGGATGTGCGGATTGCGGGGCAGTCTATGCCAGATTTAGTCATCAGTCCAGTGGAGCTGTATGATGTGATTTTGGGGATGGACTGGTTATCTTTTTACCGGGTTCATCTGGATTGCTACAGAGGTAGAGTGGTGTTTGAGCGGGATGCAGGGAAGTTGGTTTATCAGGGAGTGAGACCGACTTCAGGGAGTATAGTGATCTCAGCTATTCAGGCAGAGCAGTTGTTAGAGCGGGGCTGCGAAGCCTATTTGGCGACGATTACTATGAGAGAGTCCAGTGGTGAGGTGGTTTTGCAGGATATTCAGGTTGTCCAGGACTTTAAGGATGTATTTCGGTCGTTGAAGGGATTGCCACCATCTCGGTCAGATCCTTTCACGATTGAATTAGAGCCCGGGACAGCTCCGATATCGAAGACACCTTACAGGATGGCTCCAGCAGAGATGGCAGAGTTGAAGAAGCAGCTAGAGGACCTTTTGAGTAAAGGGTTCATCAGACCTAGTGTTTCGCCGTGGGGAGCGCCAGTTTTGTTTGTTAAGAAGAAGGATGGCATTTTTCGGTTGTGCATTGATTACCGGGGACTTAACCGAGTCACAGTGAAGAACAGGTACCCACTTCCGAGGATCGATGAGTTGTTGGATCAGTTGAGAGGTGCTACCTGGTTCTCTAAGATTGATTTGGCATTGGGATATCACCAGATTCCGATAGATGAGACAGATGTCTGGAAGACGGCTTTTCGGACGAGGTATGGACATTTTGAGTTTGTGGTCATGCCTTTTGGTTTGACTAATGCGCCGGCAGCTTTCATGAGATTGATGAACGACGTGTTCAGGAAGTTTCTGGATGTGTTCGTTATCATTTTCATAGATGATATTTTGGTGTATTCGAGGAGTTCAGAGGAGCATGCGACGCATTTGAGGCTTGTTTTGGAGAAGCTTCGAGAGCAGAAGCTGTTTGCTAAGTTGAGCAAGTGCAGCTTCTGGCAGAGGGAGATGAGTTTTCTTGGCCATATTGTTTCTGCAGAGGGACTTTCTGTGGATCCGGCTAAGATTGAGGCTATCAGAGATTGGCCTAGACCGAGTAGTGCTACCGAGATCAGGAGTTTTCTGGGTTTAGCAGGCTACTACAGGAGGTTCGTCAAGGGGTTTGCGAGTATGTCTCAGCCGATGACGAGGTTGACTGGCAAGGATGTGCCGTTTGTTTGGTCGCATGAGTGCGAGGAGAGCTTTGTGAAGCTCAAGGAGATGTTGACTAGTACACCAGTGTTGGCATTACCCGATCCGGGGAAGCCTTATGTAGTGTACACAGATGCTTCAGGTGTTGGACTGGGTTGTGTATTGATGCAGGAGGGCAGAGTGATTGCCTATGCTTCGAGGCAGTTGCAGGGCAGTGAGCGCACCCGTCCTACGCATGATCTTGAGTTGGGAGAAGTGGTTTTTGCGCTCAAGATTTGGAGGTCTTATCTTTATGGTGGTAGAGTGCAGATCTTTACAGATCACAAGAGTGTACATCATATCTTTACTCAGCCTTTGCTGAATGCGAGGCAGACGCGTTGGGTGGAGTTTCTGGAAGACTATGACCTGGATATTGTTTATCATCCGGGCAAGTCCAATTTGGTGGCAGATGCTTTGAGTCGACGGAGGGTTGATTCAGATAGAGAGCGTGGTGTTGAGGCTTTGGTCAGCGAGATTAGTACATTGAGGCTTTGTGCTATTTCAGAGGAGCCTTTGGGTTTAGAGGGAGCTGATCAGGCAGATTTACTCAGTAGGATCAGAGTGGCTCAGCAGAGTGATCAAGGTTTGATCGATGCTTCGCAGGCTGTTGGTTCTGAGTATCAGGTCTCTTCGAATGGGACTATCTTAGTTCAAGGGCGAGTTTGTGTGCCCAAAGATGTGGAGTTGAGACAGGATGTTTTGAGAGAGGCTCATTCGAGCAAGTTTTCGATTCATCCGGGTGCGACCAAGATGTATCGTGACCTCAAACGGTATTATCATTGGGTTGGGATGAAGAGAGATGTGGCAGATTGGGTTGCGAGGTGCAACACTTGTTCTTTGGTCAAGGCAGAGCATCAGGTGCCTAGTGGTCTTTTGCAGAGTTTGCCCATTCCAGAGTGGAATTGGGATATGATCACTATGGATTTTGTAGTGGGATTGCCTATCTCACGGACTTTCGATGCTATTTGGGTCATTGTGGATCGCTTGACCAAGTCAGCACATTTCTTGGCCATCAAGAAGACAGATGGAGCGGCTGTCTTGGCTAGGAAGTTTGTGCGAGAGATTGTGAGGCTGCATGGAGTGCCAGCCAGTATTGTGTCGGATAGAGATCCGAGGTTTGCTTCAGAGTTTTGGAGGGCATTTCAGACTAAGATGGGCACTAAGGTGCATATGAGTACAGCGTATCATCCGCAGACAGATGGGCAGTTAGAGAGGACTATTCAGACTTTAGAGGATCTGTTGAGGATGTGTGTACTGGATTGGGGTGGTCATTAGGCTGATCATCTGTGTTTGGCAGAGTTTGCGTATAACAACAGTTTTCAGTCTAGTATTGGCATGGCTCCATTTGAGGCTTTGTATGGGAGGCCATGCAGGACACCGTTATGCTGGACCCAAGTGGGGGAGCGCAGCATGTTTGGAGCTACCTTTGTTTAGGAGACGACGGAGAAGATCCGTGTCTTGAGGCTGAACATGAAGGAGGCTCAGGATAGACAGAGGAGTTATGCAGATAGGCGGCGTCGTGAGCTTTGAGTTTCAGGGGGGAGATAGAATTTATCTCAAGATGGCTATGTTGAGGGGCTCTAACATGTCCATAGCAGAGAACAAGCTCAGTCCGCGTTTCATGGGTCCGTTTCTAGTGGTGGAGCGAGTTGGGCCAGTGGCTTATCGGTTGGAGTTGCCACCGATTATGAGCGCCTTTCACAAGGTGTTTCATGTGTCTATGTTGAGGAGGTGTTTGCATCCTTCAGAGGAGTTAGTGGCTGAGTTTCCAGAGGATCTTCAGCCAGATATGACAGTTCCGGCAGTTCCTGTGAGGATTCTTGAGAGGAGAGTCAAGGTTCTGCGGAACAAGAGAGTGCCATTGTTGAGAGTCTTGTAGGACTGTAGTGGCACAGAGGAGCAGACTTGGGAGCCAGAGGCAAAAATGAAGTTGAAGTTCGGAAAGTGGTTCGACAAGCAGGCTGTGGTGTGAGCTTCTTCATCTTTGTGGTTCTAGTCTTGCTTTTGGTTTTGTTGTTGTTGTTGGTTTTGGACTTATGTATTTTCGTTTTCGTTGTACGATATACATTTTTGGAGTTATATGAGATGGAGTTTTTGCCTCATATTTTTGGTTATGGTTTGGATGTTACAAGTTTCTTTGGCCGGTGGGGTCATTGAAAGTTTTTGGTCATATGTTGATACGCGTTTCAGTGTTATTACTCGTTTTATCTAGAGGCGGTGGGCCTTTAGAGTAGACGGTGGGTCTACTTTTGGGACGGTGGGTGCCCGACAGACTTATATTGGGGGTCGCTACCTCGGTATGAGTTGTTTTCGTGATGGTGGGTCACGGTTTGGATACTGTGGCGGTGGGCCGCAGTATGGATATTGTGGCGGTGGGCCGCAATATGGATGTCGTGACGGTGGGTCGCGGTATCGAGGAGTAATAATATCTTGAAACATGCGTATAACATAGGACTGAAAATGTGAGTTTTTGAGGTTTTGGAGAGACGTTTGTGTTGGGATTCGAGGACGAATCCAGTTTAGTGGGGGAGAATTGTAACATCTGCGAACCAGAAAGTTGTGTTAGAGTTGGTATCGGACGACATTAGGGATTCGAGAGTCGATTACATACGCTCTTTGAGGTGCGAATCGAGGATTGACTGTACATGTTATTGTTTGATTGTTGTACAGTTGGTTTAAGGTTCATTTATCTCGAAGAAAATGTGTGAAAAGCTTCTGAATGCTTAGTGTCGATCGACACCAAAGGGGTGTGTCGATCGACACCGGTTATCAGGGTCGATTCCGGTTTAAGTCGATTGCGCGTTTGATTTGTGGTTTGAGTTGGTTTGGTCGATGGGTGTCGACCGACACCAAGGAAGGGTGTCGATCGACACCGGTTATTGTGAAATCGACCGGTTTGATTCAAGTCGGCTGGTTTTGTTCCGGTTAAGGGTTTGGAAGACCTAAGTCGCGAATAAAAACCCTGTGGCCGCGTGAGAAGTCACTTTTTCGAGAAAGAAAAGTTCCAGAGGCGTTTTTGAATGAAGGAGGTGATTCCAGAGAGTTTTGTGGAGTTTCTGAGGCTTTGGGTTGTTGTTCTATCTTCTTCTCCTTCCTTTCAATCCTTTTCAAGGTGAGTGCGTGACTGTAGGTCCGTTAATCATTCGAGATTGTTTGATTTCGAGTTTGGATTGTGTTCTTGAGTTGTTTATAGTGGAAATCGTGTTTTGGATTGTATTGGGGCGTTGAAAACCCTTGATTGCGAGTTTGTGCTTGATGATTGCGATTTTCGTAGCTTCAGGTGTCTGGGCGTCGAGCTGGTGTCGACCGACACTCGCTGAGTGTCGATCGACACTCAGGAGGCTGGCGTCGATCGACACCATAGAGGTGTCGGTCGACACCATAGAGGTGTCGGTCGACACCATAGAGGTGTCGGTCGACACCATAGAGGTGTCGGTCGACACCATAGAGGTGTCGGTCGACACCGACCTGGGTGGTCAGGAAACGTGGGTTTTCCTGACAGGGAAGGTTCTGTTGTTGATTATTGTTCTTGTTGTTGATTATTGTTGATGTATTGTCTAGTGTTTGATGTACTTGGCCTGTAGGCAGGATGATCCACTCACTAAGTATTTATAATAATACTTACGCATCTCTATTCCAATGTGATGCAGGTAACAGCAATGTTCTTCCGCGGAAAGAGACCGAGAGAAGAGGATGATGAGATTAGGAATTTGATATTGGCTATTCTATTGTGGTTGACAAGGAATTCATCATTCTAGGGTGTTAGTCTTTATTAATAATGTAGCAAACCTGGTGTTTAGGTTGCTTATTCTTTATTGGTTATTGGTTATTGGTTATTTGTTAAACGGTTAATTTATGATTTAATATTATTGATTTCTTTCGAGAATTTCCGCATTGATAATTTATTATAATCGTTTATAAAAAAAAAAAAAAGCTTGCTTGTTTCAAGTCTCATGTAATAAACCAAGATTACTGCTGGCCAATAAAATATCATCAACATACATTACCAAAAATATGAACTTACTCCCACTGATCTTGAGGTATATACATGGATCTGCAACGTTTTCTTTGAAACCGAATTTTGTAATGATTTCATCAAACTTTAGATACCATTGCCTCGAAGCTTGTTTCAGTCCATATATTGATTTCTTTAATTTGCAGACCATGTCTTCCTGACCTTCAATTATGAAGCCTTCAGGTTGACACATGTAGACTTCTTCGTGTAAGTCTCCATTAAGAAAGGCAGTTTTCACATCCATTTGATGTAGCTCAAGATCATATTGAGCTACTAACGCCAAGATAATTCTGAGAGAGTCTTTTCTTGACACATGAGAAAAAGTCTCAATATAATCAATGCCTTCTTTCTGATTAAACCCTTTAGCTACATGTCTGGGTTTATAGCGTTCAACATTGCCATTACAGTCGAGTTTGGTCTTAAAGACCCACTTACACCCGACCTCTTTGTGTCCTTCAGGCAATGGAACAATGTCCCAAACTTCATTCTTAGCCATTGAGTCTATTTCTTCTTTACTGGCATCAATCCATTTATCAGAGTTAACATCTTTCATGGCTTGCGAATAAGAAACCGGATCTTTAATATCCCATTCTCCAGATTCTACTTGATAAAGCACATAATCATCAGAAATAGCAGATATTCTCGTACGAGTTGATCTTCTTAATGCTAATTCTTGTTGTGCTTCATGATCATTATTGACGATGTTTTCATCATGGACTGCTTGATCATTTACCGGATTTTCCTCGTTGTTTAACGGTTCAACAACATAAGGATTTCCGGTATTCGAAAAGGAGGGTAAAGGGATATTTACACTAATTTCTTCAATGATCACATCTTTATTTTTATCACCCCCACTAATCTCGCCATTCTCATAAAATCTGGCATTATTGGTTTCTATAATTTTTGTACTTTGGGTTGGACAATAAATTCTATATACTGTAGATTTCTCAGGGTAACCTATAAAGAAAGGCTTTATAGTAAGAAAACCCCTCAACTAAAGATGGATCGTAATAAAACCCCTCAGTTATTAAGTTAATGAAAAAACCCCTCACATTTAAAAATTTTAATGTCGAGACCCCTCCGTCCACCTTATCGTCAAAACTGGACGGACACACGTTTAATCAAAACGCAGCGTTTTGTTTTATCAAAAAACGACATGTTTTTAGTCGAGAGTTTCGACTAGAAATCCCCAATTCAAGATTCAAAAATTAGGGTTACGTTTAAGATGGTTTCAATTTGATATCTTTCTTTTTTTTTTTTTCAGTGGGAAGAGGGAGTAAATCGGGAGTGAAGAAGGTGAATTTCGAGTGTGAAGAGGTTAATAGTGTTCAATACCGATGGAAATGTCTCATGGAATACCAAGGAAGTGCCAATGTGGAGCACTAACAATTGTGTTAGAATCTACAACAAAACAGAATCCTGGAAGAAAATTCTATGGATGTGGAGCAATTTGGGGTCCAAATCACGTTTTCAAGTGGTTGGATGAAGCTCATCTTGAAGAATTTGATGTTTTGGCTCAGAAACAATCGATGATGGAGAGTTTTTTAATAAAACAAAACGCTGCGTTTTGATTAAACGGGTGTCCGTCCAGTTTTGACGATAAGGTGGACGGAGGGGTTTCGACATTAAAATTTTTAAACGTGAGGGGTTTTTTCATTAACTTAATAACTGAGGGGTTTTATTACGATCCATCTTTAGTTGAGGGGTTTTCTTACTATAAAGAAACCACTTATTGTTCTGAAATCTAATTTCTTTTCATGTGGATTAGATATTCTTGCTTCAGCTGGACATCCCCAAACTTGGAGATGTGACAGACTAGGTTTCCAGCCTTTTCACAGTTCAAATGGAGTCTTTGGAACTGATTTGCTTGGAACCTTATTCAAGATATATACTGCAGTACGTAATGCATCCATCTACAAGGATATAGGTAAGTTAGTCCGACTCATCATGGATCTAACCATTTCCATATATGTACGATTACGCATTTCTGCCACACCATTTTGCCATGGAGAACCAGGCGTTGTGTATTGGGCAATAATTCCTAATTTCTGGAGAAGTTTGGCAAAAGGTCCAGGATGTTGTCATGTTTCATCATATCTGCCATAAAACTCACCACCTCTATATATATGACCTAATGATTTTCACTTTTCTATTTAATTGCCTCTCAACTTCAGTAATGAATGCTTGTACAGCATCCACGGATTGAGATTTTTCATGCAATAGATAGAGATAACAGTATCGTGAATAATCATCAATAAAGGTAATAAAGTATTTTTCTCCCCCAAAAGTTGGAACATCAAAAGGTCCACAAATATTTGTATGTATGACTTCAAGAAGTTGTGTACTTCTTGTGGCATCTTTCTTAGTGTGTTTAGTTTACTTACCCTTAACGCAATCTATACACTCTTTAATATTGGTAAAATCAAGATCTGGAATGATTCCATCATTTACCAATCTTTTAATTCTTTCACAGGAAATGTGTCCCAATCTTTTATGCCACAAAAATATGAGTCATTAATACATGTTTTACATTTAAGTCCACTTTTAGTATGGAGAGTCATATGTGTTTTGAATTGTTGATCAGCCAATTATAACATATAAAGACCATTAACTAATATTCCAGCTCAGAAATAAATTAAAACAACCATCTCCTTGAGTAGATTTCAATCCAGCCATATCAAGTTTGCTTACAGAAACTAAATTACAGGAAATAGATGGAACATACAAAGTTTGAAATAAATCCAAACAAAACCCACTATCCAAAATGTGACGATAAGTGCCAATAGCTTCAACTGGCGCTTTGTCTCGATTTCCCATCATTAAGTAGTTTTCACTTGAATTTATGGTTTGGATCGTAAGGAATCCCTGCATGGAATTTGTTACATGTACATTAGCACCGCTATCTATCCACCAGGTTTTAGAAGAAACATGAGTAAGATTAGATTCGAAAAAGCTTATGGAACCCATATGATTACCTTTCTTTTCGAACCATTCTCTTCTTTTAGTGCAATCTTTCTGAAAGTGTCCAACCATTTTGCAAAAGTTGCACCTATCATCTTTCTTTGCCTTTTTCTTTTGATTACCTTGATCGGAATTGTTCATGTTGGGTGGTGCTCTTTTATGGCTCTTTTGATGCCTTTTCCCAACTTTAGATCCAGCTCCTTGAACATAATGGGCAACTTTAATACCTTCACGGCCAAGTCTAGACTCCTCTTGAACCAATTTATTGGCCAATTCATTAGACGTCCACCTTTCTTCAATGGCGTTGTAATTGATTTGAAATGGTCCATACATCGGAGGCAGCGAATTTAGGATAAACTGGACGAGAAATGAATCGTCCACACTGATTCCTAAATTCTTTAGTTTAGCCGCAAGGTTGATCATTTCAATGCAATGTTCATGCATAGACCTTGTCCCATCATGCTTCATGGTTGTAAGATCTGCCATAAGTTTCCCTGCAAGGGATTTGTCTGCAGTCTTAAACCGTTCTTCTATTGCTGTCAGATAAGCCTTAGCTTTATCTGCATCCGGAAGGGAAGTTTTAATATTACTTGCTATTGTCATCCTTAAAAACATAACGCTCAGTCTGTTCACTTTCTTCCAATCTTTATGGCACTACAGGAAAAAAGAGTATTAATGGCGCCCAAAAAACGCTATCTTATAATACGATAGCGTTTAGATAAACGCTCTATCATCGCCCGCGATAAAAAGTCTGTCACTTTAGATAGCGTTTTGTGTAAATGCTATAGTTTGTATTTTTAAGATAGCATTTCTTGTATGCTATAGTTTAATATTCAATAACATTTCGATTTTGTTATTAATGTTATTATTTATAATAATTTGGGTTTCAATTTTGAATTTTAGATTTTAGATTTTGAATTCTAAAAACCCATATTTTAATTCAAAAGAACAAATTAAATAAATAAATAAATAATAATAATAATTTACAAGAAGTTTTTTTCTTTCATATCTAATAGTTTATAATCTACTCTAGTTTCTAGTCTAAACTCTCTTAACAATCTCAGCTCTAACACTTTAAGCGGGCTGAGCCACCTCAATCACCAAGGCTCCTCCGTCTTCACCGAACAACCGTTTTGACAGCTTCAAGGTGCCGGTGACCAATATTTCTGCTGTACTTCTTCTTTGGCTTGTACTTGAAGACTACAACTTTATCATTCAGACCCTGCAGCAACAAAAGAAACTTGAGTTATCTCAAGGAAAATAGCACAAATCAGAAACTCAAAAAAGTAGCACAACAGCATGTACAATGGCATTTGTCACAACCGGTTTGCCGATGTAAGTGTGTGTCTTTGTGCCCACAAGAAGCACTTTCTTCAGAACAATCTACACAAACACAAGAGGAGAAGAAAAGATGAAAGCTTCAGGATTCACCAAAAAGCAACAGAGAACAAACCAACATATATAAAATCTCTTCTTTCATTTTTGTTTAGCAAAACACAAGCCACAATGTCTACTCATATTCCATAATTAGAACTGTTGAGGAGAAATAAGATGAATTTAAATACTTGAAATGAATGTTCGAACCTGATCATTGACATTAGCATCTTTCATCCTCTGAGTGTAGAGATATCTCCCTGGAAAAACTATGTATTGGCGTCCACCAACCTGTTGAATCAAAGAGAACAAACACTTGACTAAATCCGAAATTGCAAATGAAATAGTCAAACAAAATGTATTCAAAGGACACTCATCCAAAATCAACCAAAAAAAGCTGCAAATGCCAATAAAAAATTGACAATTCGAAGGGTTTATAAGAAAACCAAACTGTTCTTATTGATAAACTCTCACTACACGAGCTCTTAGAGTAGTTCACAATTCAAAGAATCTCCCTGCAGACAGAACCAAGATTTCAATTTCATCAATTAGAAAAACTCTCGAGCAAATTATGGTTTCTATGCAACATAATCTTTAGGATTAGACAATCACCCTGATAATCGACAAGACGATCTGGGACCTGACCAGTCTTCTCAAAGATCTCCTCGGCTTTAACTTCCTCGTGGAACAAAATCGTCGCGTCAAGACCGTCATCGACGATGAGATCTAGACAACCACCTGGACCCCATTCAAGCGCTCTCCGTGCACCACCAGTACTCCTGAAGCGTCTCTCCCTTCCAGGCGAAAACGGCGGCGGAGTCACGAGCGATTGCGGCAGCTGCGTGGTCCTGGGTGGAGAAGATGTTGCAGGAGCACCATCTGACCTCGGCGCCGAGAGCGGTTAGGGTTTCGATGAGAACGGCGGTTTGGATGGTCATGTGGAGAGATCCGGTGATTCTAGCGCCTTTGAATGGCTGAGCAGGGCCGAATTCGGTACGGCAAGCGAAATCGACGAAGTTTTTACCTGGAAATATGAGAGAGAAAGAGGAAGAACAACAAACGGCGATGAAATCTTAGGGATGAATTGAACTAGAAAGATGACAGAGAGAGTGGGATTAGGCGGAGAATTGGATAATCGAGCAAAGGTGAGTCAAAGAAAGAATAACGAGATTTTAGGTCAGATGCTCAGAGCAATTGGGGATTTTTTTGTTTTAGGGCCAAATTCGAGTCTAATTTTTACCAAGTGTAGTGGGAGTTTTATTTTTATTTTTCGGCCTAAAACTATTATAGCGTTTGTATATTATTTCTGATATTAAAGATAACCATCCATTTATAAAATATTACGCGATTTTTTTTTTTAATTTCAACCCTCTTTTATAGCGTTTACAAAAATACAAACGCTATCTAAAAAAAGAGAGAATTGTAAACATAGCAGTATTACCAAAAACGCTATAATATTGTGCTATGGAAAACCAATATTCTTGTAGTGTGGAGAGCCTTTTCTTCCTCAGTACTGATATATGGTTCTTCTTCACGAAGTGCCAAATCTAAATCTAGTACTCCTAATGTGAATTCAACTTTCTCTTTCCATTCTGAGAAGTTGTTTCCATTGAGGACCGGAACAGCATATGCCATTGATGACAAGTGATGAGTAGGAAATGATGCTGCAATTTTAGATATATGACAAGTTCTAATTAGACTTCAAAACACAACACTTCAAATAAGATTATTGAATGCATATGACAAGAAATTATGGTGCTCCTGTGGGTAATCATCATAATAATACCATTTATAAGTGATGTAACTAAAAGCTAAGTTATATGTAGATATACTTACTTTACACATTTACAATCACTTCTTAAAATATATATAAATCATTATAAGGCAAAATCACTATGGTGATATCTTTTATCCTTTATATTTACTTTAATGATCTATATCAATTATGTATGGATTCATTAAACTCTACTTTACATTAAATTTAAATTTGAGAAAATTCATTAAATCCTCTTAAGCACAATTATATTATTCTCCATGAATTAAAAAGATGTTTTAAAACCATTAGCTCTGATACCACATGTTAGAAAATCATCATGCATGTAAAACATAATATGAACTCCAAGATATTCAAACATCTAGATAATCACATGGTAGAATAAAGAAGATTAAAAGAATACCTCCACTCATTATGGTAGAGAAGTGTTTTGAAAGGTTTCTAGTCATGATGATGAAAGTCTTAACTTTAAGTATGAGATTTGGTTTCTCTCCTCTTTCCTACAAACTTTTTACGTAAGTGTTGTGTTTTCTCTTATTATATCATTGTGATGGAGCAAGATATATATTTATAGGGGAGGAGAGGACCAACATGCTCATTAGGATTTCTTTTAATATCAATTGTCCATCAAATTTGAGATTAAAGAGATAAGTGACAAGTGTTGATGATTAATCCTTAACACATTACATGAATAATACCTAATTTCTTAATGGTGTCATTGAATGACACATAAACTCTCATGGGGGAATTGCCAAAAATTGACCACAAATTGTTTTGTTCTATTCAACTAGACCACAATTTGAAACAATTGCAAAACTAAGAGGCCGTGGTCGTGGAGCTCAGGCAGATTCGGGAGAGAGTGCAGTGCCTAGTGTGGCGACTGCGTCGGTGACCAAGTCGATGGCGGGTGAGGCCAGTTTGGGCGCTAGTGGAGGCGCGGGAGTTGGGGTTGCCCCAGGTGTAGTGCTGCTCCAGCTCATGGTCTTGGTGACCAGGTTTTGGGCTACTGGCGCAGCTGTTGGCACGTCTTCCGCAGGCGATTCCAGAGCAGGGCTCCGGGTGTTCCTCCAGTGGTGGGGGCACAGCAGGGCGCTTTTGTTGGGCAGCATGGTATTACGGTTGTTGGGCATCCTCCTTATCTTGAGATGATGAGGGAGATGCAGAGGATCGGGACACCCTTCTTTGAGGGCAGAGGTGGGCCCGAGGAGGCTGATGAGTGGCGGCAGAGACTGGAACGGAACTTCCGTTCGGTCAGGTGTCCAGAGGGGCACAAGATGGAGTTAGCTGTGCATTAGCTTGGTGGGGACGCACATTTGTGGAGGCGGTCTGTCTTGTTGAGGAGGGCAGTGTGGACTTGGGGCGGCTTCCTAGCGGAGTTCTGATGCGGGATAAGCTTTTCCCAATTTCTATCCCTTTTTTGCAAGTGCACAGATCGAGAGTAGTAACGGGTTTATCGAACACAAGGAGCAGAGAGATGCGCTACAAGTTATGTAATTCCAATTTAGCTAGGACAAGATAAGGGTTTTGGTTGTGATTGGTAAGAAAGCAAACTAACTAATTGAATGCGATGTAAAAACGGTAAAAGATCAAGATACGAAGGCGCTAGGTAATGGGAGACTCGCAGAGATCCATGATTACTAGGTTGAATCAACTTATTAGGGGGTTTAATTGGGTGCCGTCTAGAACTCAAGACACAGATTTAAAATCATTCCACTTCCGTGGCTCCGACCTCTTTGTTAACTAACCTAATCGCTAATCTTTCGGAATGTCCTTAGATTGTTAAACAAGCTTTAATTCGTTCAAGTCTCAATTGTTCACAATCCCGCATAGATCAACTTCCGCAGTCTATGAGGTGTTGCCCACCAAATACTAGTTCAGGCGAATGATACAGCACTTTCGTGGCTCAAGTCTACCTAAGATCTGATGCTAGTTGATCAGAAAAGCATGCAGCAATAAGATTAAGCAAAGGTGAAGACCTATAATGATGAACCCCTAATTTGATTTAGAACCCTAACAATGCATGGACTCTTTGATTTACCCATGACCTAACAAGTGAATTACTCAGACATAATCAAAGTAACAACACAGAAAGATGATGAAGAAAGCATAAATATAGAACAAAGGTTCAGAAAACTTCTCCAAATTGTGGTAAGGAGGAGAGATCCTCTCCTTGAAATCTCTAAGAACAAAAGTAGATCTATTAAACTCTAATACAATGTGGCTCTATGGTTCTCTTCTTTCTAAAGAGGCTAAAAAGGTGTATTTATAGTGCTAGGTCTTCCAGGGGTCGAGATTAGGTAAACGGGCCGAGTAAATCGTGAAAACGTGCAAAACGGGCCTTAGTCGGCTAAGGCGGGTCGAGCGGGACGGTCGGCGGTCGAGCGGGGCGATCGACCGGTCGGTCGGGATGATGGTCGGGTCGAACTGGCGGTCGAGCGGTCGCACGGGATGCGGTCGGGCGCGCACGGGATGGCGAAAAGAGGTCGGGTCGGACGGGAGCCTTGGAGGCCCTGTCCGACCGGTTCGGTCGACCAGATCGTGAAGGAAGGTCGGGTCGGACGGGGGCCTTGGAGGCCCTGTCTGACCGGCTTGGTCGAGCGGCGTCAATGTGCAGTTAAGTACGGTCGGGTCGGACGGGAGCCTTGGAGGCCTTGTCCGACCGGCTCGGTCGAGCGGATGGTGTGGACGTCCGGTTTTCGGCTGATTTGACACTCCTCACTAAAATGATAATATCTTCCATTCTACACGTCCAAATTGCATGATTCCAATTGCGTTGGAAAGCTAACTCATGTGGGCATCACGGCGAACTGGTTTTGGTGAGATCCATTGCGTAGAATGTTTTTGGGGCTCTTTCAAAGTTGATGCTGTGTCGTGGAGCGGCGTAAAGTCCAAATCCTGTGGTTTTGCTCCAAAATGCATCTTTCGACCTGTTTAGACTCTTAGTACTATAAATCCACAAAAACTACCTTTTTAGATCGAAAAGCCTTTAAAAACCTTATAAAAAGCATATTAAAACCATATAAAAAGGGTACAAAATAGAGGTATATCAACTCCCCCAGACTTAGATCTTTGCTTGTCCTCAAGCAAATAGAATCCAAATCAGAGAAAGAGGTTTGAAAACGTAGAAACTCCTTATCCTTTCTGAGAAAACTGTGGCGGCTTCCTCTCCTGTATTCCACTAAAAACATAACCAATGTTAGACTAGCTTCACATAATGCTCGGCAAGCTTAGCGAACCATACCAAACTCAACTAGTCTCATCCAACATTCCAGACTTTCCATTGTTAACTCCTTGCATAAATTCAAAACGTGCGGTCTTTATCAAGGGAATATCGATCATTAAGCACTTGTTCTTACCCACTTGAGTCTCTCCAGGATAGTCATTTTTTGAAGCTTTTGAGTTCTTTTCCTCTCTCTTTTCTTTTGAAGGATCGATCATTCCCTACTTTTCTAGGGTATCATTTTATTTTTTCTATCGATCCATCTTCCCTTTCTTTTTCTTTTGGGGAGTAACACAGGATAGGCTTTTGCTTTTTCCTTGTTTTTGGTAGGTCTCCATAAGACAAGAAGGTGCAGACGTATGCATTCCTCTTGCTTACACGTTTTCCTTGTGCTTAAAAGCTTTTGATTTTCATTTTTCTGAGAGAGAGGAGAACTGCACTTGTATTGGACACACCCTTTTGAGATCAAGTGAGGAACGACTCGTATGTATGCCAAGTCCCTTGACAAGAAAAACTAGGTTGATTAGGGTGGAGTTAACGTTAGATTGTCCGGGTACCTTAGAAGTGTTGCCAAGTCAGTAGGTCGATCCACCGTTAGAGGTTCTGTTAGGCTTATGTCTGCAACTGATGTCCGCTCTAGGGTCATAGATTGTTAGCACAACACCGGAGAATCATAGAGATAAATCATAATTTCCAACTGAGGTTTTGACTCAATAAAACAGAAGTTTTGAAAAAGGTTGATAAGAGAAATAGATATAAGATGAAGACAAGACATGAACAAACGCATTAGTACCGACAATCCCCCCAGACGTAACTTGCACCGTCTCGGTGAAAGCAAATCCGATTAAGGGAGGTAAAAGGAAAAAGGTAGTAAGGCGTTTTGTGAATGAGAAGGAAGATGTAACCTGATTATACATTAAGTGCATGAAGAAATGACCTATTGGTGGTATGTTGCTGTTCTTGGCCATTGATAAGGGTGGTAAAATATGTCCCATGTTGCGTTAGAATTAACTCCAAAACAATGGCTTGTATCCCGGCGTAGATGATCAAGTGCCATGCGTCCATGGTAAAAGCGTTTGAAATCCGCCGAAGGTGAGGCATAGGTGGGATATGCCGTTGTGCTGGGGCAAACGGATATATGAACGTGGTTGTTCCTTGCCACATTCATTGTTAATGTTGGAAGGGACAATTATCCCTTTCTTCATTTTCCAAGGTTTCTTCTCAATTTTCATGTTAGATTCTCAAATCGCTGTATCCAAAACTTCAAAAGCAAAACAAAAATCATTAAATTAAAACAAAAAGTAAAAGAGGAGGGTAAAACTTATGGGTTGCCTCCCATACAGCGCTTGTTTAAGGTCTTTAGCTTGACCGTTTATGATTCAGACTGGTGAGGGATCGTCCAAATCGATTCGGACTTCTGGTGATGTCTCTGTATTGGCTAGATACGGTTTAAGTCTTTGCCCATTGACTGTGAATTCACTTCCGGATGGAGTTAATAGCACAACTGCTCCGTATGGCCGAACTTCTTTGATTGTGAATGGTCCCGACCATCTAGAACGAAGCTTCCCGGGAAAAAGTTTTAGACGGGAGTTGAAAAGGAGGACTTGATCATTTGGTGCGAATGTTTTTGGTATGATCTTCCTGTCATGGAAAGCTTTGGTCCTTTCTTTGTATATCTTTGCATTCTCATATGCAAGGTGGCGGATCTCATCAAGCTCATTGAGTTGAATGAGTCGTCTTTCGCCTGCGGTTTTAAGGTTGAAGTTTAACTCCTTTACTGCCCATGCCGCCTTATATTCTAACTCAACAGGGAGGTGACAGGCTTTTCCATAGACTAAGTGGAAAGGGGTTGTGCCCAGTGGTGTTTTGAAAGCAGTGCGGTACGCCCATAAAGCGTCATCCAATTTAGCACTCCAATCCTTTCTATCCTTTCCTGTAGTCTTTTGTAGGATGCTTTTAAGTTCTCTGTTTGAGATTTCCACTTGGCCACTAGTCTGAGGATGATATGGGGAAGCAACTTTGTGTGTCACTCCATGCGTCTTCAAAAGGTTGGCGAAAATCCTGTTGATAAAGTGAGATCCTCCGTCACTAATGACAATCCTTGGTACTCCAAATCTCGGGAAGATGATAGATTTGAACATCTTTAAAACAACTTGAGCATCATTGGTCGGGCTTGCTATTGCTTCCACCCATTTCGAAACATAGTCCACTGCAACGAGAATGTATTGGTCACCAAAAGATGTCGGGAAAGGTCCCATGAAATCTATTCCCCACACGTCGAAGACTTCTACTTCTAGAATGAAATTTTGTGGCATCTCATTTCTTTTGCTTATGTTTCCCATCCTTTGGCAGGCATCACATCGGAATATGAAGGTGTGGGCATCTTTAAACATGGTCGGCCACCAGAATCCTGATTGAAGTACTTTAGAAAC
Source organism: Erythrophleum ivorense (assembly GCA_026724425.1). Taxonomy (NCBI): domain Eukaryota; kingdom Viridiplantae; phylum Streptophyta; class Magnoliopsida; order Fabales; family Fabaceae; genus Erythrophleum; species Erythrophleum ivorense. The sequence goes on along the minus strand of JAIUCV010000066.1, from coordinate 5,037,732 downwards.
TGTTTTGTAAGTGGCGAAATGACCGGCATAGCTGGAGCTGTGGCAGGCGAATAATATTCCCTCTATTTCTTCTTCTGGAATACACCTACGAAACATACCGTCAGAGCATTTTTTATAAAGATAAGGTTCATCCCAAAAGTACCGTCTAATGTCACGGAGAAATTTCTTCTTTCTGTAGCCAAAGAATTGTGGGGGTGGATGGTCTGCTGCAAGAAAGTTTGCAATGTGGCGAAACCATGAAGTGTTTACTGATGAAATTCTTGGCTTTTGTCTGGGATGGCTTGACGGATGAGTAATGGTTGTAGCTTGGGCCGCGTAAACAGTTTCTTCAGGCAGCCTGTCATCCAATGGCATGGTTTCATTAATTCTCATGCGTGAAAGGTGATCCGCCACTCCGTTATCTGCACCTTTTCTATCATTTATCTCGAGGTCAAACTCTTGGAGGAGTAATATCCATCTTAAAAGCCTTGGCTTTGCATCCTTTTTAGACAATAAATATCGCAGTGCGGCATGTTCAGAATGAACTATTACCTTGGAGCCTACCAAGTATGAACGGAATTTCTCGAATGCAAAGACTATAGCGAGGAGTTCTTTTTCTGTGGTTGCATATTTGCATTGTGCTTCATCTAGAGTTCGGCTAGCATAGTAGATGACATGTAACTTCTTATCCTTTCGTTGTCCAAGCACTGCTCCTACTGCATAGTCGCTGGCGTCACACATGATCTCAAAGGGTTGTTCCCAATCTGGTGGCTGGACAACTGGTGCACTAACCAAGGCCTCCTTGATCTTGGTGAAAGCGGCATGACATTCATCCGTGAATTCAAATGTGATGTCTTTGCATAACAGTCGTGTCAATGGCCTTGCTATCTTTGAGAAATCCTTGATGAACCTCCTGTAGAATCCGGCGTGGCCGAGGAAACTCCTTATATCCTTTACACTCTTTGGAGGTTGTAGGTTTGTCATGACTTCAATCTTGGCTTTGTCTACTTCGATTCCTTTTTCTGAGATTCGATGCCCGAGGACAATCCCATCTCTGACCATGAAGTGACATTTCTCCCAATTTAGAACTAAGTGTTTATCTTCACATCGCTGTAAAACTTTGCCAAGATTTGCTAGGCATGCCTTAAAGGATGAACCATATACTGAGAAATCGTCCATGAATACTTCCATGATTTCCTCTATAAAGTCGGTGAATATGGACATCATGCATCTTTGGAAAGTGGCTGGTGCGTTGCATAGACCGAAAGGCATTCTTCTATAGGCAAAAGTGCCATAGGGACATGTGAAGGTTGTCTTCTCTTGATCATCCGGATGTATTGGTATCTGGAAAAATCCTGAATATCCATCAAGAAAACAGTAATATTGATGATTAGCAAGGCGCTCTAGCATTTGATCTATGAATGGTAAAGGATAGTGATCTTTTCGGGTAGCTGAGTTAAGCTTCCTGTAATCGACACACATCCGGTGTCCTGTTATCGTCCTGGTAGGGATTAGCTCGTCTTGCTCATTCTTAACAACTGTGATCCCTCCCTTCTTTGGTACCACGTGTACTGGACTAACCCATTTGCTATCCGAGATTGGGTAAATTATCCCTGCATTCAAAAGTTTCATTATTTCCTTCTTGACTACTTCCTTGAGGTTCGGATTAAGCCGTCTTTGATGTTCAATTGATGAGCTGGATCCGTCTTCCAAGATGACTCTATGCATGCAGAGGTTTGGTGAGATTCCTGTTATATCATCCAAAGAATAACCGAGGGCCTTTCTGTGCTTTCTCAGTTCGTGAACGAGTAAAGCGGTCTCCTCATTTGTTAGTCCGTAATTTATTATCACAGGATAAGTTTCATTTGGACCTAGATATTCATACCTCAGCCCAACAGGGACCGGTTTTAGGTCTGTTTTTGGTGCTCTCAAGGGGCACCATGGGTCTGGTTCTAGCTGGGGAGCTGATTTTTGTTTCTCTGCTTTGGCTTCCTCTTCTTTACTTCCCTTCAAATCCGTGTATGCCACTAGTTCTTTGTATGCTTCGACCGAATTCATGAATTTAACCAAGCCTTGTGCTTCTCTTTCTGCATAACCCAACTCTTCTTCAGCTCGGGTTAAGGCTAATTCAAGAGGATCATGAAGCAACATATCCTCCAATATCTCTTCTTTTGCCTCTCCAATCCAAAAAGTTTGACCATCCATTGTAGGTCTATCGATCGTTCTGTTGACTTCGAAGTTCATAACAATATCTCCCAGGTGAAGGTCAATCTTCCCATTCTTCATATCTATCATTGCTCCGGCAGTGGCTAAAAAGGGACGTCCTAGTATTATAGGATCCTTGGGTTCATGCTCCAATTCCAGGACCACGAAATCGGCTGGGATGTTGCATCCTCGTACAACAATGGTGATGTCCAAAACAACCCCTATGGGGCGTCGAACGGATCGATCTGCAAAAACAAGAGAGATTTTTGTAGGTTTAAAGTTTGTGATTCCTAGTAGTCTTGCTACTGAGTAAGGCATTAAATTGACGCTTGATCCCAAATCACAGAGGGCCCGGTCGAAAAGTGTCCCTACAATCTCACAAGCTAGAACAAAACTTCCCGGATCATCTAATTTTTCCGGCATTCTGTTCTGGAGGATCGCACTGCACTCTTTGGTGATCATCATGGCTCCTTCCTCTAGGCTTACATTGCTTGTAAGTATCCCCTTCATATACTTCTTTAGAGACGGTATGATATGGCAAGCATCTACAAATGGTAACCTGACTGTCAGCTGGCTAACTAGGTCCTTAAGTTTGGCTTGCTCCTTTTCTTTCCTTGGCTGGTTAAGAACACTGCGGTATGGAAGCTTTGGTTCATAAACCTTTGGTATGACTGGTGGGTCAATATCTTGTTTCTGAATTCCTGGTTCTGTGCGCACCCGTACTTCTTTAGGTGGCTCCTCTCCTTCTCCAATTATAACATACTCCAAAGGTTTATCTTTTCTGGCTGGGGTTAATTCTTCCTCAGGGTAGGCTGGTGGTTTATATTCCTTCCCATTCCTTAGGGTTATGGCAGCAACATTTTCACCTCTGGGATTTATCTCTACTTTTCCAGGAAGGACTCCCATTTCCCTCTTAACAGTTCCGGCTATTTCAGCTATTTTGAAGTCTAAACTCTTTGTGGCGGCAGCGATAAGGTCGAACTTTTCATTCATGTCCCTACATATAAAATCCAGCTTCTCTTCAACTTCGTTCAGGTGCTTCCGATGTGAGTCCAAGAGCTCACTTATCATTGGGTCAAGGTTGTCTCGTGATTCCATGGAGCTTCTTCCATATGCACCTTGCCTGACATTCTGCGGCCTATACTCATATTCCTGGTATCTTTCTCTGTTTCGAACTTTCTGTTGATATTCGGATTCTAAAGTCTCATCATTCCACACTCGTGATTCTTGGAATTCAGGTGCAAAATCTCCTACACATCTTCGTCCATCTATGTCGTAAGTCATACAACCCCCTCTATTACTCACTGCATTTTCCTGATTCTTCAGTATTGTTACCATGATTGCCCTCATCTCATTATACTCTTCTTGGCTTGGGCTCGAATTTATTGCTTTCACAGCCTTCTCATGCCCTATGAAGTTGTCACTGTCACTGGACGCCAAATTCTCAATCAAAGTCTTTGCTTCCATCACTGTCTTGGTCATGAAGTTTCCGTTACTTGCAGTGTCGAGTGAGAATCGACATTTCCTATCTATCCCTCTATAGAAGATGTTCCATAGGTTTCCTTCTGAAAAACAATGGTTCGGGCATTCTCTTGTGTAATCCTTGAAGCGCTCCAATGCTTCATGAAATGGCTCTACTGGCCCTTGTTGAAAGCTAGAAATCTTTTCCTTTAACAAATTCGCCCTTTGCTTAGTGAAAAAGTGTCCTAGGAATGCTCCTTTGTATTCCTTCCAAGTTGTGATGGACTGAGCGGGAAGGGATTTTACCCATCTCATGGCTTTCCCTTTGAGTGTGAAGGAGAAAAGTTTGCATTTCAAATAATCCTTGGGATCTCCATCCGCACTAATGGTCCCACATATTTCTTCAAATGCATCAATGTGCTCTAAAGGATTCTCCTCTGTTAATCCTTGGAATTGGTTTTGCTTTACCAAAACAATTACTTCCGGTGAGATCTCATAATCCCTTCCTTCCGGGATTAGCGGATGAATAGGATTTCGGCTTAAAAGCAATGTAGGGGCCGAGTCAAAATCCCCCATAGTTTCTTTGTCCAGGCGCACGGGTATGCTATCACCGAGTGTATTCAGCGGTGGATCCTGCGGTTGTCTAAACATCATGGCTGCTGCGGCAGCGTTTTCATCTTCTGAATGACTTTCCGAGTCACTCATCTCAAGGTCTTCTGCTCAGATTTTTCACCTGAAATACACAAAGGGAATGTTTTTAAATGTAAAGAAAGAAAAACTGAAAATTAAATTTGCGAGTACTGAAATTAAAAATCCTAGGCTAGATCAGTTTTGAGAACTTGTAGGCAGCTGTAATGCTCCCCGGCAACGGCGCCAAAAAGCTTGATGCGGGATAAGCTTTTCCCAATTTCTATCCCTTTTCTGCAAGTGCACAGATCGAGAGTAGTAACGGGTTTATCGAACACAAGGAGCAGAGAGATGCGCTACAAGTTATGTAATTCCAATTTAGCTAGGACAAGATAAGGGTTTTGGTTGTGATTGGTAAGAAAGCAAACTAACTAATTGAATGCGATGTAAAAACGGTAAAAGATCAAGATACGAAGGCGCTAGGTAATGGGAGACTCGCAGAGATCCATGATTACTAGGTTGAATCAACTTATTAGGGGGTTTAATTGGGTGCCGTCTAGAACTCAAGACACAGATGTAAAATCATTCCACTTCCGTGGCTCCGACCTCTTTGTTAACTAACCTAATCGCTAATCTTTCGGAATGTCCTTAGATTGTTAAACAAGCTTTAATTCGTTCAAGTCTCAATTGTTCACAACCCCACATAGATCAACTTCCGCAGTCTATGAGGTGTTGCCCACCAAATACTAGTTCAGGCGAATGATACAGCACTTTCGTGGCTCAAGTCTATCTAAGATTTGATGCTAGTTGATCAGAAAAGCATGCAGCAATAAGATTAAGCAAAGGTGAAGACCTATAATGATGAACCCCTAATTTGATTTAGAACCCTAACAATGCATGGACTCTTTGATTTACCCACGACCTAACAAGTGAATTACTCAGACATAATCAAAGTAACAACACAGAAAGATGATGAAGAAAGCATAAATATAGAACAAAGGTTCAGAAAACTTCTCCAAATTGTGGTAAGGAGGAGAGATCCTCTCCTTGAAATCTCTAAGAACAAAAGTAGATCTATTAAACTCTAATACAATGTGGCTCTATGGTTCTCTTCTTTCTAAAGAGGCTAAAAAGGTGTATTTATAGTGCTAGGTCTTCCAGGGGTCGAGATTAGGTAAACGGGCCGAGTAAATCGTGAAAACGTGCAAAACGGGCCTTAGTCGGCTAAGGCAGGTCGAGCGGGACGGTCGGCGGTCGAGCGGGGCGATCGACCGGTCGGTCGGGATGATGGTCGGGTCAAGCTGGCGGTCGAGCGGTCGCACGGGATGCGGTCGGGCGCGTACGGGATGGCGAAAAGAGGTCGGGTCGGACGGGAGCCTTGGAGGCCCTGTCCGACCGGTTCGGTCGACCGGATCGTGAAGGAAGGTCGGGTCGGACGGGGGCCTTGGAGGCCCTGTCTGACCGGCTTGGGCGAGCGGCGTCAATGGGCAGTTAAGGACGGTCGGGTCGGACGGGAGCCTTGGAGGCCCTGTCCGACCGGCTCGGTCGAGCGGATGGTGTGGACGTCCGGTTTTCGGCTGATTTGACACTTTTCACTAAAATGATAATATCTTCCATTCTACACGTCCAAATTGCATGATTCCAATTGCGTTGGAAAGCTAACTCATGTGGGCATCACGGCGAACTGGTTTTGGTGAGATCCATTGCGTAGAATGTTTTTGGGGCTCTTTCAAAGTTGATGATGTGTCGTGGAGCGGCGTAAAGTCCAAATCCTGTGGTTTTGCTCCAAAATGCATCTTTCGACCTGTTTAGACTCTTAGTACTATAAATCCACAAAAACTACCTTTTTAGATCGAAAAGCCTTTAAAAACCTTATAAAAAGCATATTAAAACCATATAAAAAGGGTACAAAATAGAGGTATATCAAGTTCGACGCCAAGTACTTTCCTCAGGAGGCCCGAGACAGACTTCATTTGAGGTTCTTAGCACTATCTCAGGGAGAGGGATCAGTGCGTGAGTATGACACGGAGTTCGGCAGGCTCGTGGTTCATACCGGGTTTGGGTTGGGAGGCGAGCGGGCCATGTTGCAGAGGTTTCTGCACGGACTCCGGTCAAGCATCAGGACTCAGTGCAGAGGCCGTGCGTATACCTCGAGAGCAGAGTTGGTGGAGCTAGCGACCTATCGAGGGGGACCTTCGTGAGCAGGTTGGTCCAGTAGCAGTGCCAGCTGCGGTTGTTTCTGCTACCCAGCCGAGGGGCCAACAGCAACACCAGCAGCGCAGGAGTTTCGGTTATGGTTCTGGGAAGGGCGGCAAGCCTGCACAGGGCCAGAAGAGGAGGTATGAGGAGGTTGCTGGAGTCAGCCAGAGTGTTCGTGGTGGTTGCTTCGGTTGCGGGAGCTTGGAGCATTGGGTGGCTAGTTGTCCCAAGAGTGGTGCGTCTCGGGATACTAGAGTGTGTTTCAACTGTAGAGAGTCGGGTCATCTCAGGCCGATGTGTCCCAAGTTGCAGCAGATGCCAGTGGCGTCGGTTCAGCCGGTATCGCAGATCGCAGCGGTGCAGCCATTGGATCAGATGGGAGTAGCGCCGTGGGTGTACTCTTCGGCAGAAGTGGGCCAGACGAGTCAGTCAGGCCAGATCACGGGTAAAATTCTGATTTAGACTTCGTAAATTCTTAGTGTAGAATTGTGGTTGTGGTTGTCTGTTCTTTTCTTTTACTGTGATAGAGTTTAGGGTTCTCAACACTTGTGGAATTGTGTAGGGACCTTGTTAGTGGGCGGTGTTAAGTCTCACGTGTTGTTTGACTCGGGAGCATCGAATTGCTTCATTACTCCGAAGTGTGCCGAGAGTAGAAGTATTCGGAGTAGCGCTGGTGAGCGTGCGGATTTGGTCAAGGTGGCCGGTGGAGGTTTCCTGACTACTTCGGGCCGTGCTAGAGCAGTCGATGTGCAGATTGCGGGGCAGTCTATGCCAGCAGATTTGGTCATCAGTCCGGTGGAGCTGTATGACGTAATTTTGGGGATGGACTGGCTGTCGTTTTTCAGAGTTCATCTGGACTGTTATAGAGGCAGAGTTGTGTTTGAGCGGGATGCAGGGAGGTTAGTTTATCAGGGAGTGAGACCGACTTCCGGGAGTCTTGTGATCTCGGCTATTCAGGCTGAGCAGATGATAGAGCGAGGTTACTTGGCGACGATAGTGATGTCGGAGTAAAGTGGTGAGTTGGCCCTGGAGGATATTGAGGTTGTCCAGGAGTTTGAGGATGTCTTTCGGTCGTTGAATGGATTGCCACCATCTCGGTCAGATCCTTTCACGATTGAGTTGGAGCCCGGGACAGCTCCGATATCAAAGACACCTTACAGGATGGCGCAAGCGGAGTTGGCAGAGCTGAAGAAGGAGCTAGAGGACCTTTTGACTAAAGGGTTCATTCGGCCGAGTGTTTCACCGTGGGGAGCACCGATGTTGTTTGTGAAGAAGAAGGATGGCAATTTCCGGCTGTGTATCGATTACCGAGGACTTAACCGGCTATGTATCCACTCCCGAGGATTGATTAGTTGTTGGATCAGTTGAGGGGTGCTACTTGGTTCTCCAAGATTGACTTGGCATCGGTTTATCATCAGATTCCGATAGATGAGGCAGATGTTCGCAAGACGGCGTTCAGGACGAGGTATGGGCACTTTGAGTTTGTAGTCATGCCGTTCGGGTTGACTAATGCACCGGCAGCGTTTATGAGATTGATGAACAACATCTTCAGGGAGTTTTTGGACGTGTTCGTTATCATTTTCATTGATGATATTTTGGTGTATTCGAGGAGTCCAGAGGAGCATGCGACTCATTTGAGGCTAGCTTTGGAGAAGCTTCGGGAGCAGAAGTTGTTTGCTAAGTTGAGCAAGTGCAGCTTTTGGCAGAGAGAGATGAGATTTCTTAGCCACATCGTTTCTTCAGAGGGAGTGTCTGTAGATCCGGCTAAGATCGAGGCTATCAAAGATTGGCCTAGACCGAGTAGTGCTACCGAGATCAGGAGTTTTCTGGGTTTAGCAGGATACTACAGGAGGTTTGTCAAGGGCTTTGCGAGTATGTCTCAGCCGATGACGAGGTTGACTGGCAAGGATGTGCCGTTTGTGTGGTCGCCGGAGTGCGAGGAGAGCTTTGGGAAGCTCAAGGAGATGTTGACTAGTACACCAGTATTGGCGTTACCCAATCCGGGGAAGCCTTATGTGGTGTATACAGATGCTTCACGTGTTGGTTTGGGCTGTGTCTTGATGCAGGAGGGCAGAGTGATTGCCTATGCTTCGAGACAGTTGCAAGGCAGTGAGCGCAACAGCCCTACACACGATCTTGAGTTGGGAGCGGTGGTCTTCGCACTCAAGATTTGTAGGTCTTATCTCTATGGTGGAGCTGTGCAGATCTTTACAGGTCACAAGAGTTGCAGCACATCTTTACTCAGCCTTTGCTGAATGCAAGGCAGACGCGTTGGGTGGAGTTTCTGGCAGACTATGATCTGGATATTGTCTACCATCCAGGCAAGGCCAACTTGGTGGCAGATGCGTTGAGTCGACGGAGAGTTGATTCAGCTAGAGAGCAGGATGTGGAGGCTTTGGTCAGCGAGATTACTACATTGCGTCTTTGTGCTATTTCAGAGGAGCCTTTGGGTTTGGAGGCAGCTGATCATGCAGACTTACTCAGTAGGATCAGAGTGGCTCAGCAGGATGATCAGGGTTTGACTGATGCATCGCGGGCAGCTGGTTCTGAGTATCAGGTCTCGGCCAATGGGACGATTTTGGTTCGTGGGCGGGTTTGTGTGCCCAAGGTTGAGGAGTTGAGACGGGAGGTCTTGAGAGAGGCTCAAGCGAGCAAGTTCTCGATTCATCCAGGTGCGACCAAGATGTACCGAGACCTCAAACGGTATTATCACTGGGTCGGGATGAAGAGAGATGTGGCAGATTGGGTTGCGAGTTGCAACACGTGTTCGTTGCTTAAGGCAGATGATATCATCATATTTTACATGTTTTCACTAAGTATTTATTGGTGTATTCAAGTGTTTTCAATAAGGTTTTATACCTTTGGAGGTAGTTTTCTTGTATTTGTTGGTTTTGGAGTCTTAACAGGTTAAAACAGCAAAAAGGATTAAAAAAGGAGCAAAAGAGCCTCAAACCATGATCCATGCAAGTTTCCAAGTCAAGAGCATCAATATAACTCCATTTGTCCGATTCTCGCATTTGGACAGAACCGGAGCATCCAAAAGATAACCGCGGCAAGGGGTCTTCCCGACGTCCAAAAATCATGATATTGGTCTTGCTGGATAGATAATTGAGTCATGCATCACGGTGAAGTGGATTAAAGCCATTTGGATCAACCATCAGGGAGAAACTCGTTTTCTACCAAGACGTGTCCGCCAGGCGAGGAACTGAAGCCCATGGAGACTTGGTGCCACAAACGGCCCGGGATTCCACGGCATGGACCCTGTCTCGACTTAACATAGGCCTAGCCTACTTTTGGTGGTTCCCTTGGCCTTATCCCGGCCCATTCAAGTGGCAAAAATTCATGTCCAACTCATCGGAAAGTTTCCTTTTCCGACACCTCATTACCCTAGGCGACTCCAGCCTATATATACATATTTTTAGCCTTTGCGAAAAGGTGTGTCTTGTGCAAGAGGAGAGTGGCCGTCAGAGATAGAGAGAAGCCCTAGAATCTCTCCATCTAGGAGGAGAAGAAGGAGGCGCCACTCAAGTCTTGCTCTTGCACAAAAACCTTGTTCTTGTTCTTTTCATCTTTTCCTTTTCTATTGTACTTCGGATCTAAGAAGTTATCAAGGGATTTCGACTTGTTCTTCAACAGAGAATCTTATTCTATCCCTTATCTCTTTTTAATACTTGCATAATGCTTTCAATCATTGCTTGCTTGTTTGATTGCACCATGTCCGAGTAGATCATTTGTTAGGCGAGGTAAATCAATGAAACTTGTGTGATGTGATTGGCGGTTGCAATTGGGACTTTTATTCATGAACTAATCTTCACCTTTATTTGAACTTAATGCATGATTGCTTTACCGTACATCTAGCAATCTGATCTATGGTTGATACACTCTCCAAAAGCTTGTTGTATTGCTTGATCTAATATTTGGTGAGCTAGGCGTCTTAGGCAACGAAAGCTGACCTAAGGAGTCTAGTGAACTCTATCATTACTTGAACCGTTAATGCATGATTACAGCTTGTAATAACCATCGAAAGTTGAGTCTATTAGGCTGATTAATCATAGTGGTTGGAGCCACAAAAGTGGAAAGACCATACCTTAGTGTTTTGTGTTCAAGATAGTTCATAATGAAATACCAATGCAATCATCACTTCATTACATGTTTTCAAAGATTATCCTTTGCCTAACTCTTTCTCTTAATTGTTAGCAACCTATTTTACTTACTTGTCTTTGTTTTCCTTTCATTTTAGGTTCACCACAACAACATATTTTCTGTTCTAGCTACTCATCAATTACCACAAGTTTGAAGCGAGATCACACCCTCCTTGTGTTCGACCCCGACTACAACACAGCTGTGCACTTGCAGCTCATTTTAGTTGGGTTATAAATATTGTAGTAGATTTCGTGTGTGAATTGTAGTAGATTTCGGGTCTAGATTGTAGTAGATTTCGGGTCTAGATTGTAGTAGATTTCGTGTGTGAATTGTAGTAGATTTCGGGTCTAGATTGTAGTAGATTTCGTGTGTGTTGTTAATTGTAGTAGATTTCGGCTCTAGAAGGAAGTATAACTTGATAAAACTATGGATTTTGCTCGTATTTTGCAGGAAGTGGAACCAATGCAACCTTTGCAGATGTACTTTCCACCGAGTGAGTATAAGAAGAAAATAAAGATCTCGACAAGGTGTTACATCGCCGGCGCATTGGAGACGCTTCTTAGTGATCTGAATCCTCCACTTACAAAGCGAGAGAGAAGTTGGTTTGAGACGCACCCCCAATTCAAACATATTCTTCACATGCCAAGGGACAAAAACCACAAGCTTCAGGGCATGTGGATGCTACTTCTCCGAACAGCTTGTACTGAGAAGGAAAAAGAAACTTGGTTTGTGGTTAATGGTGTTCCCATTCGCTATAGCATAAAAGAACATGCGTTGATATCGGGATTAGACTGCCATAACTATCCAGTCGAGTTTGCGGGAAGCGGGTCTCAAATGGGTAAGATGGATTTTGTCGATAAGTATTTTAAAAAGGGATCAAAAATAAGGTATCAAGACGTGAAAGCGAAGCTACTTGAAATGGGAGCTGCTAGAGATAGGTTGAACATGGCGGTCCTATTCTTTTTATCAAGCATTATCAAAGGCCTGGTCAAGACTGGTAAAGAAGCTCCGTCTGTGGATCCATTCCTACTGAGAGCGGTCAATGATCTTGAGTTGTGCAGGACATTTCCGTGGGGGAGATTGTCATTTGATCATATGCTTGAACAGATCGCTCACACAATGAATCATTTTGGAGGGTTTGTTAAGGAGAATGTGAAGAATCCAGTATTATGGCCGATAAGTGGTTTTTGTATTCCTTTAGAGGTAAAATTCATTTGAAGTTTTAGTCATTTTTTCTACTAAGTATAACCGAAATGAGGCTAACTCTAATAATATGTATCTTGTGTAGCTCTTAGCTTTTGAGGCAATTGCACCATTGCGGATGAAGTTCCGAGTACCTGTTCCCGGTGCAGACGAAGGTTGTCCTAGGATGTGCAGATCAAAGTTCACATCAAGCGAGATGAAAGGATTTCCGTTTGAACAAATAAATGCCGAACTTGGTGCAACCAAGGTTAGTAAAACTGGAAAAACTGGATAACTAGTACAACTGGATAACTAGTAAAACTGGTAAAACTGGTACAGACAATTTAATTTTTGTCCTTGTTTTCTATTCGCAGGACATTGATAGTTTGCTGATTCCATCCGGCGCTGAGAAAGCTCTCCTGCGCGAAATCACTGAAAAGAAAGAAGACGACAAGCATTGCGTCGTTGTCCAAAGTTGGATGGATCGTATTGGTCAAGGATTTACCGTATTCTTTGAAAATATGTTCAAAGAAGATGTGGATTTCAGGTCTGGAGAAGGACCTGCGACTGCGGCGGCGAACGATGAACCAACGGTGAACGCCCCGGTGGACCCCACAGTGGTAGATCTCCTTAACCGTTTCAAGGAAGAGATGGATGAGCGCATGACTAAATTCGAGGACATGGTTGGAGGGTTGGTGGAGAAGGTTGACGAGTTGGGGAAAAAAGTCGCCCCATTGGAAGCATATGTGAACGAGCAATTAAGTTATATGAGAACATATGAGGAGAACGTCTCTCGTGAAGGCGTCAATGGTAATAGAGAGAAAGAAGGCGAGTCTAATGCAGCAGAGAAGGTAATATTTGCAATTTATTACTTAATATTTATCTTTACATTTTTAATATTTGCAATTTCTTTGATTGTAGGATAATGTGTCGAAAGAAGGAGAACAAGGTGGTGGGAGTGTTGAAATGGAGGAAGAACCCGTCAAAGAGAAGGTAAAGTAGCTTACATTAGAAGATGAGAAAGCATATTTTTGAATGATAACAATTATTTGCAATTTATTTGATTATAGGATAATGTGGAAGGTGGACAAGGTGATAAGGGTGTGCAAATAGAGGAAGAAACTGGTAAGGGTGTGCAAATAGAGGAAGAAACCGGGAAAGAGAAGGTAAACTAGCTTACATTAGATTCGATTTGCAATTTCTTTGTTAATATCTTTATTCTTAGCAAACATTTGTATATATTTGTAGGAGACCGTGGAGGAAGCACCAAAAGACGCTATCCCCCCTAGACCAAGGTTTAAGCGCACTAAGATGAAATCAAAGAAGAGGACACCTGAACAACGGCAGCTTGATGAAATTAACAAAAGGCTTAAAGGCGGCTGCTGAGGAGCCAACAAGGATGACCACAAGGCTGAGGGCGGAAACTTCCAAAAAATAGGGAAAACTATCTTGTCTTGATATGATTTCATTTTGGTAAAACTGGTAAAACAAGGTTGGTTTCATTTTGTAAAGCTGGTAAAACTGGTAAAACTAGGTTGGTTTCATTTTGTCTAAACTGGTAAAACTGGTAAAACTAAGTTGATTTCATTTTGTCAAAACTGGTAAAACTGGTAAAACTAAACTTGGTTTCATTTTGTCTAAACTGGTAAAACTGGTAAAACTAAGTTGATTTCATTTTGAAAAACTGGTAAGAGTAGAGAAAACTAAGTTGATTTCATTTTAAGCGAAACACAAAAAAGGAGGAGATATATTGTTCGACACTAGCATAATTATATTGTTAAATCACATTACATAGCATAATTCTCATAATTAAATCACTCTGACACGGTCTCATTCAGCTTTGCCATCTTTTCACGCTGGTTTTGTAGCTCATCCCTCAGTTGTTTCACCTGAAATTCAAGACTTGACAGAATTCGAAGTTTCTTAGCCTGGTCATCCACCTCCTTCCTTAACCTTGCAAATTCTTCGTCGACAGCATCAAACCAAGGAATGCGCCAGTGGAAACCATCATTCTGCACATGAAGATAGATTGAATAATTATGAAGAGATTTTCTCGATTTTAAATACACAAATGAGAATGAGAACTCGCCTTATACTTCTCGCAGGTAAAGTATCTGTTCCCCAAGTCTCCTTCGATTTGCGAAATCTCATGGAAGATTCGTTCCCCACATGGACATCTCTGCGGAACGCCGTATTGACCATCTGCGACGAGAGTTCTCCAGGCCTCCTCCTTCATGGCTTCCTTCATGGAGTAGTAATCTGGGTGCGACTTGTCTAAATTTCTCCAGGCCATCTTAAGTATTCTTAGATCTGGAGATCTAGGGTTTTGAGCGGATGGAGCGGCGGGGGGAAAGATGTCTCGGTTCTCTCGAGATTGAGTGTGAGAGAAATAAAAAAAAAGAGAGAGAGAGAGAGAGAGAGAGGTAGATAGATAGAGACGAGACATAGAATAATATAAGAATATCTAAAGAAAGAAAGAGAAAGAGAGAAAAAGGAGAAAAGTAGGATATAAGTTATTATATTTAAAAATAACTAAACCCACACGTGAAAAAAGAGCGCCGTCGCGCCGTCTTTCCTTAAAAACGAATGCACATAGTTATACCAAAGATAGTAGTTGTACCAAACTTGCACATAGTTATACTTTCAATGTTTATGAGTTTAATTAGTATTACCTAATCTTAAACGTATGTTTTCTAGTTTTACCGTTGACTTTCGATGATTAGTATATGATTCTGAGTATTTTATGCATTAAGATGTTGCAAAACTTGATTTTTGCAATTGTATCATCTGACTTTGGTTATTTTTAGCAAAGTGACCTTAAAAGTATATGGTTGATATTGTGTGGTATCTTCCTAATCAACTCTTTTCTTATTATTTCGTAATTTTTGCACACATTAATAAATTTGTTTGCGGAGTAATTTTTGCACACATTATAATGTGTGTAATTTCGTAATTTTTGCACACATTAACTCGTTTGTTTACCAAAATCTTTTCCAAAGATTAATCATTTGTTTCAACTTCAAAACCTGAAAATGCAGAAAAGTCACATTGTGTACATAGTTTTACATAGTTTTACATAAGGAGAACACGAAATACATCATCCAACATATCCATTTTGTCCAAACAGTAACCAAAAAAGTCCCTGTCTTTTGCGCCTTTTATTTTTCGTCCTTGGACGTCGTTCTCCAGGACCCGGAAATCTTAAAACTTTTTTTCTTCCTTTTTTAACAACTTTATTTTTAGGGATGATCTGCAGTTGCTTGACATGCCCTGGGACATTCCACCGACACTCATCTGGTACTAAGTAAATAGTCCTGCAATACGCCAATTGCCATATCTCAACCCAGTAATACCTCGAGCACAACTCATGTAGTTGGATATCGTGATCTCTGTCTTCATTATGCGTGTTGAATTCTATGAAAGCAGCTAGCGCGTGCACACAAGGATATTTTTCAATATCAAATACCCTGCAACTACAGCTTTTTGATCGTAAATTGACCGTATAATGATTCGCTTCACCGGCATCTGTCTTCGCTATGACATCATATAAACGCTCAAACCAGTTCAGCTCATTCACTTTTAATTTTTCAGCATCTTTCCATATGTCGTGCAGAAAGTTCTCCACAAACGGCACTAATTTGTGTTCAATCGGTACAACAGCAGCTTCGTTCCTATGCTCGCTAAACCACTCAGAAATTTTGCTAATTATTGCGTCAAGCATAGGGAGTAAGTAGTATTGCCTTGCGGTTCGGAAAGTGCTGTTCAAAGATTCCACAGTGTTGCTTGTGTCTATGTTGTATCTTTCTCCTGGAAAATAACACCTTGCCCATGTATGTTTCGTATTTTCTGTAGTCTCCACTAGATACTTGGCTGCAGAAGGATACCTTGACACGAAATCACTATAAGCCTTCTCATGGTCAGCAATTGTATAATGCCTACTGCACTCTATGAATCTCCACGCGACTACATCTTTGTTGACGTTGAAGGCCCGCCCTTTCACATTTTGGGACAAATGCCATATGCAATACCCATGATGAGCAATCGGATAGACAGTAGCTATGGCGGTGATGAGGCTTGGATTTCTGTCACTCATAAATACCAACTCCGAAGAGTCCGGTATAACGGTTTTCAGCATCTCAAAAAACCACGTCCAACTATCATTCTTCTCACCATCAAGGACAGCAAACGCTAAGGGATAATTATGACGATTAGGGTCTTGAGCGGATGCAAAAACTAGTACACCACCGTACCCGTTCTTAAGATGTGTTGCATCCACAGTTATCACTTTCCTCATGCATTTAAACCCTTCTATGCAAGCTCCTAAAGCGATGAATAGGTACAAAAATTTTCCCTCATGATCCAGTTTCACACTTGTTACCGTACCTGAATTGACGTTTTCTAGCATGTGCAAGTAACAATACAGCTTCTTGTAGCTATCTTCTGGATTACCTCGCAAATTAGAAACGTGATGGTTTTTCCCTCTCAATGCAGTCGAGTATGATATCCTCAGGCCAAGTTTGTTCCGAACAATATTCATGATACTTTTAGGAGCTGGAGTCTCCATTAGTCCTGGATAATCTTCATGCAATATAGATGCAACTAATCGTGGTGTTCCTTTCCTCTTTTGGTTGCTTGTACTCTGACTAGCACGAGAACATGTATGCATCTTGTTGTGCGTTCTAATCGAGAACGCTTTTGAACCAGTAATCTTTGCAGCCCTTAAAAACCATTCACAGCTCTCTGCACGACATTTTACCACATAGCGCACTGTATCCGACTTTTTAATCTTGAAACCAAAACAATTCTCAAACGCGGCTCTATCGACCAAATCCTGCACTGCTTTTTTATTTGGAAACTCTTGAAGTACAGTCACACCCAAACCGTCTTCCCATGCCTCTACAAACTAAGAAGCTTCTACATCAGGTGGCATTTCAGCATATTCATCACACATATACGAGGAGCTATCCATGCCGTCATCCCCAGGTTCATCACGTTGTACATTTCCTTCCGCTCTAGTATCATCATCCTCATCCATCGCGTCTCGTTGTTGTTCTGCTTGTTGGTTGCCTACGTACAGAGTCACTGCATTAGCTACAACTCCATCACGCTTTGAATGCTGTTCCTCATAGTTCATACCAAAAGAACTCCCTGGCATATTTGTGATCTCCACAACCAAAAGACATCTACGGTTCTCGTTATCTATGGAATTTAGATATACATAAAGATCCTCATCATCAGAAATAATCCACGGTTCCTGATTTCCCACTAGCAGTGGCGTGTAATACAGTTTCAATTTCATTCTATTTTCATCTAACCCCACTTTCTTGCATATCCTGGCTTCTAGCATCGACATATTAATCTCTTCTGTTGATGTCTTGAAAAATAAACTGTACGGGCGATCTTGACATTTGAAATGTATGATGGTGTTGTTGCTCATTGTAGCCTGCAAAAACGATACAAAAACTCAATCAGTAATACTAGTTATCCACAGTTATACTTTCTTACTTTACTCAGTAATACCAGTTGTACCAAGTCTGATATTGATTTCAAGTCACAATTTTCACTTTCATTCAACCACTGCACGAAATTAATTACATATTTGTATCCTCAAATAAAACTATGGTATTAAGAGATATTAATCACAACATACATTTTAAAATTTTAGAATATACAATTTCGCTCTAAGTAATACTACTTTTACTATATTTAGTAATACTAGTTGCACTTAGTTGTCTGCTCTTGTCCTACCGCAAGAACCCAGTTTCGATAATTCTGGGTTCAATTCTTCATATTATAATCACGATTTGTTACGATTCAACAGTTGTTATCCAATTTCACTCTTAAACTATGTTTTCAAAACTAATGTGCTTAATCATTCCAATTCTTTCATTCATTCCATTATTTGCAAATGCAATTGAAAAAAATAAAGCATTTGAGATAGATAATGTACCATAGATGAGCTCCCACCATAGATTGAAGTTCCCAGCACCTCATATACGATTGGGATCTAGAAAAGGAAGAGATCTCGAAAACCACCAGATCAAACTTGACAAAAGAGACCTTTCAGAAAGAGGTGGAGAGAGCAGAGATCGATAGAGGAGCTCCAGAAAGAGGCGGAGAGAGCAGAAATCGATCGAGGAGCTCCAGAAAGAGGCGGAGAGAGCAGGAGAGAGCAGAAATCGAGAGAGGAGCAGAGTGGAAACAACGAGAGTGAGAGAGAACACGGAAGAGAGAGAAAGAGGGGGAGGAGAGAGAAAGAGGGGGAGGAGAGATAAAGAGGAAACACAAAAGTGAAACGCAAATCGCGGCATTGTTCAATCTCTCATCGTTATTTTGGACAGATTGATTAAGGGTAATTGCGTCTCTTCACTACATGAGGGATATGAAGATTAAATAGGGACATAAGTGATTTGTTTCTAAAAGAGAGGGATACAAGAGATGATGTCTCTTAGTTGAGCCCATCCACACCTAAAAATAAAAAGGAGTCAAGCTAAATGACTTAAAACAAAGCGCTTTGTGGGAGGCAACCCACATGGTTTTTATTTTCATTTTAAATTTTCATATCATTATTGCATGCATAACTACTTAGTTTTATCTTTCAGGAATTTTTAAAATTGCATAAAAATACAAAAAAATGTTTTTAGGATGAAGAACCAAAAGAAGACCAAAAGAAGAAAGTGACCCACCCTTTGTTCCCACCCTTGTAGAAGGCGAAATCTCCAATCAATGTAAGTAACTTCTCCTCATGCATTCATTAAAAACCATCTTTGATCCTCACTTGATAAGCATTTGAACCTTGAACTCCATTAGTTACATTTAATGGTTTAAATTGCTTAATATTGATGGTTAATGAATGAGAATGAATCTTGACTTGTCAAACTGAATTATACATTGATTTCACTGATGGTAAAACTATTTCAGAACTTTGGGATCCCTAACCAAGACCCAACATGGTTTTATAGTTTATACCATATTCTCTTAGATTGTGAACTTCAAGTTGGTTACTTGGCGATCTCAATCTAAGACCGGACTTAACAGTGGTTTCAAGTATTTTGCAAGGACTTCAATCTTTGACAGGAAGGACACAAAGGAGAGATGCTGTAACCGACCAAAACCACAATCCATATGGCGGTTTAAAGGCGGTTTCAATGGAGGATCACAACAACGCACAAGAAACAAGGTGGGCACGACCTGGAAATGATAATGGAGGATACAAGAATCACTTCGGTCAAAGAAAATCACAAAACGGTCGAGTAGATTTCAAATTTCCCATCCGGCGAGATTCTCTCGGCCAAACGGGTGCAAAGGAGGACAAACATCAACCATCTCCCAAACCACGTGACCGATATCCACCAAACTTCACAGGCGGCTAAAAAACACCATGTTGGTCGGCAAATCCAAAATATAGGACGGAGGAATGTTGACGGATCAGGAGATATGCAAAGATGCCTCATCCGGTCGATAGCGGTGCACCTAAAGGCCGGCAAAACCGAAATCACGGCATGGAGACACCACCAGCTGGAGATGGATCCTTGGAGCTTCAAAATCATTATTCCAGAAGAAAATCAAGGACCGAACGAGTCAATCACAAAGAAGTCAAGAAAACTCTTCCCGGAGCCGAATTGACCACTTTGTGAAGGAACTCTCAATCCGCTCGTTCGTTTGACCTCCAACTTCACCAGTGGCCATAAAATATGGCGTTGGTCGATGGAATTTCAAGATAGGTCGAAGAATTCTTCATCATTCGAGCTGTGGTCTATTACACTATCATCCGGTCGACCGAATGGACCACCAAATGACGAATCTCCCAAACCGCTCGTTCGTTTGACCCCAAACTTCACAAGTGTTCTTAAAACATGAGGTTGGTCGATGAAATTTATATGTGGGTCAGTAAAATCTTCACGGTTTGAGCTGTGGTTCATGGCACTCTTCTCGTGTCGACCAAATGAGCCCAACTCGACCAAAACGCCAACCGGCGAGAATCAGGCCTGGAAATTCAAAACTCACCGACAAATCATGTCTAAATAGG
Source organism: Erythrophleum ivorense (assembly GCA_026724425.1). Classification (NCBI taxonomy): domain Eukaryota; kingdom Viridiplantae; phylum Streptophyta; class Magnoliopsida; order Fabales; family Fabaceae; genus Erythrophleum; species Erythrophleum ivorense. The sequence continues at coordinate 5,017,907 of JAIUCV010000066.1, read as the reverse complement.
ACCCCTGTTCAGTTATCCGACCCTGATCTTCATTACAATTGGTCATCACTTGGTAACATCATCCTAAACTTTCCCTTTTCAAATTTATTACATATTTTACCTCTCTTAATCTGATTTTTTCTTACACCGGGACGGTGCAAGTTAAGTCTGGGGGGATTATACTAATAAGTTTGTTCATTTTGGCATTTCATCTTGCATCATTTTTCTTTTCATCGAGTCGTTTTTATTGAGTCAAAACTTTTGTCGAGAATTATGACTTTATCTTGGACCTAACCATTGTTGTGCCTGTGTTTAAGTGACCATTGATCAGTATTTGGCAGTTTACTTCATCACATGTGCACCATGAGTGGATCGATCTACCAAAAATGTCCACATCTCCAAGGGCTCAAGAAGGATACATCTTTGACTCCGCACCTTAATGAACTTAACCTTCTCGGCTAGGGGCTTGGTTTTACAAAGGGCACGACTCCTCATCCTCACCAAATAGTGAAAGTCTATGTGAGTTCGGTTTCCCCTCTCTCTCCCCTTCAAATTTAAGAAAAAGCACCAAGGTCCAAGTAACCGGGGATTAGGTGGCAACCACCATCAATACTCGCGTCTATGGAAGACCTTTTGATCCAAGTAACCGGGGATTAGGTGGCTACAACCATCAATACTCGCGTCTATGTAAGATCCATCAAAAACCTCCACAAAGAGGAGAAGAAGTCGAATAAAAAAAATACTATGCTACCCTAAAAAAGGGATGAATCGACTTAAGAAGTGAGAAGAGAGAGAGGTGAAACAAGAGCCAAGACATGTGTTTTATCAAAAGAGGATGGGTAAGAGTCTATAACCCATTTGATCGATATTCCCTAATTGAGACTACACCTTTAGAAACTAAAGGAGTCAAAGGTGGAGAATTTGGATGGCCTAAAGAGAAGTGGATTGCTTTGGGACGATTGCAAAACTCATGGTATGTACTTCCTTGTTCTTAATTCTCAATGCCGCTGCTGATTTGTGTGGATTACTAAAACAAAGGTCAACATGGATTTCCAAAAGATTTAAGAGTTCTCATGTTTTCAAACCTCTTTTCTTTGCTTAGTTTGCTTGGGGACAAGCAAAAGATAAGTCTGGGGGAGTTGATATCATCATATTTTACATGTTTTCACTAAGTATTTATTGGTGTTTTCAAGTGTTTTTAATAAGGTTTTATGCCTTTGGAGGTAGTTTTCTTGTATTTGTTGGTTTTGGAGTCTTAACAGGTTAAAACATCAAAAAGGATTCAAAAAGGAGCAAAAGAGCCTCAAACCATGATCCATGCAAGTTTCCAAGTCAAGAGCATCAATATAACTCCATTTGTCCGATTCTCGCATTTGGACAGAACCGGAGCATCCAAAAGATAACCGCGGCAAGGAGTCTTCCCGACGTTCAAAAATCATGATCTTGGTCTTGCTGGATAGATAATTGAGTCATTCATCACGGAGAAGTGGATTCAAGCCATTTGGATCAACCATCAGGGAGAAACTCGTTTTCTACCAAGACGTGCCCGCCAGGCGAGGAACTGAAGCCCATGGAGACTTGGTGCCACAAACGGCCCGGGATTCCGCGGCATGGACCCTGTATCGATTTAACATAGGCCTAGACTACTTTTGGTGGTTCCCTTGGCCTTATCCCGGCCCATTCAAGTCGCAAAACTTCATGTCCAACTCATCGGAAAGTTTCCTTTTCCGGCACCTCATTACCCTAGGCGACTCCAGCCTATATATACATATTTTTAGCCTTTGCGAAAAGGTGTGTCTCGTGCAAGAGGAGAGTGGCCGTCAGAGATAGAGAGAAGCCCTAGAATCTCTCCATCTAGGAGGAGAAGAAGGAGGCGCCACTCAAGTCTTGCTCTTGCACAAAAACCTTGTTCTTGTTCTTTTCATCTTTTCCTTTTCTATTGTACTTCGGATCTAAGAAGTTATCAAGGGATTTCGACTTGTTCTTCAACAGAGAAGCTTATTCTATCCCTTATCTCTTTTTAATACTTGCATAATGCTTTCAATCATTGCTTGCTTGTTTGATTGCACCATGTCCGAGTAGATTCATTTGTTAGGCGAGGTAAATCAATGAAACTTGTGTGATGTGATTGGCGGTTGCAATTGGGACTTTTATTCATGAACTAATCTTCACCTTTATTTGAACTTAATGCATGATTGCTTTACCGTACATCTAGCAATCTGATCTATGGTTGATACACTCTCCAAAAGCTTGTTGTATTGCTTGATCTAATATTTGGTGAGCTAGGCGTCTTAGGCAACGAAAGCTGACCTAAGGAGTCTAGTGAACTCTATCATTACTTGAACCGTTAATGCATGATTACATCTTGTAATAACCATCGAAATTTGAGTCTATTAGGCTGATTAATCATAGTGGTTGGAGCCACGAAAGTGGAAAGACCATACCTTAGTGTTTTGTGTTCAAGATAGTTCATAATGAAATACCAATGCAATCATCACTTCATTACATGTTTTCAAAGATTATCCTTTGCCTAACTCTTTCTCTTAATTGTTAGCAACCTATTTTACTTACTTGTCTTTGTTTTCCTTTCATTTTAGGTTCACCACAACAACATATTTTCTGTTCTAGCTACTCATCAATCACCACAAGTTTGAAGCGAGATCACACCCTCCTTGTGTTCGACCCCGACTACAACACAGCTGTGCACTTGCAGCTCATTTTGGTTGGGTTATAAATATTAAAACTTGAAGCTAAACCCAGCCCCCATCAGCAGAGCATCAGGTTCCAGGTGGACTTTTGCAGAGCTTACCCATTCTAGAGTGGAAGTGGGATATGATGATGATGGATTTTGTTGTGGGATTACCTATCTCACGGACGTTTGATGCGATTTGGGTCATTGTGGATCGTTTTACCAAGTCTGCGCAATTCTTGGCCATCAAGAAGACAAATGGAGCTGCTGTCTTGGCTAGGAAGTTTGTGCGAGAGATTGTGAGGCTGAATGGTGTACCAGCCAGTATTGTGTTGGATAGGGATCCGAGATTTGCCTCAGAGTTTTGGAGGGCATTTCAGAAAGAGATGGGCACTAAGGTGCATATGAGTACAGCTTATCATCCACAGACAGATGGGCAGTCAGAGAGGACTACTCAGACTTTGGAGGATTTGCTGAGGATGTGTGTGTTGGATTGGGGTGGCCATTGGGCTGATCATCTGTGTTTGGCAGAGTTTGCCTACAATAACAATTTTCAGTCTAGTATTGGCATGGCTCCTTATGAGGCTTTGTATGGGAGGCCATGTAGGATACCCTTATGATGGACCGAGTGGGGGAGCGCAGCATATATGGAGCTACCTTTGTTCAGGAAATGACGGAGAAGATCCGTGTTTTGAGGTTGAACATGAAGGAGGCTCAGGATAGGCAGAGGAGTTACGTTGATAGGCGGAGACGTGAGCTTGAGTTTCAGGTGGGAGATAGAGTGTATCTCAAGATGGCTATGTTAAGGGGCCCTAACAGGTCCATAGCAGAGAACAAGCTCAGTCCGCGGTTTATGGGTGTGTTCCCGGTGGTGGAGCGAGTTGGACCAGTGGCATACCGGTTGGAGTTGCCACCGATTATGAGCGCCTTTCACAAGGTGTTTCATGTTTCAATGTTGCGTAGTTGTCTGCATCCTTCAGAGGAGTTAGTGGCTGAGATTCTAGAGGATCTTCAGCCAGATATGACAGTTCCGGCAGTTCCTGTGAGGATTCTCGAGAGGGAAGTCAAGGTTCTGCGGAACAAGAGGGTGCCATTGTTGAGATTCTTGTTGGACTGTAGTGGCACAGAGGAGGAGACTTGGGAGCCAGAGGCAAAGATGAAGCTGAAGTTCAGGAAGTGGTTCGACAAGCAGGTCGTCGAGTGAGCTTCTTCGTCTTCGAGGGTCTAGTTGTGATAGCTTGGTGCTATGTTTTTGTTGTTGTTGTGGTTTATGTATTTTCGTTTCGTTGTATGATATACATTTTTGAGTTATATGAGATGGTGTTTGCCTCATATTTGTTTTGTGGTTTGGATGTTACAAGTGTGTCGACCAGTGGGTCGTGAGAGGAATCTATTCAGTTATGTTATGGACGTTTCAGAATTTTTACTCTAGGGGTCATGGTGTCCCCGAATAACTCTTACTAAGAGATAGTGTTCTCTTATAGACTTATATGTGGGGGTCGCTACCTCAGTATAAGTGTTTGGGAGTGTTTACTTACTAGTGGTTAGTGTGTCGCGTAGTGAGTATCGAGGGGATAGTGTTCCTCTTGGGGAGATAGTGCTCTCCTGCATGTCCTTTGGAGATAGTGTTCTCCAGCAGAGTATTGAGTTAAGAGTAAGGATGTATGGGAAACGTGCGTATAACATAAGATTAGATATGAGTCTCGGGGATCGGGTGAGGATCTTTCGTGTTTGGCCATGTGGGCCGGGATTGGCGTCTGTGGTAGACGTGTTTTGTTGGGATTCGAGGTCGAATCCAGTTTAGTGGGGGATAATTGTAACATCCGTAAACCAAAGAATTGATTTTTGGGCTTGGTGTTGAGCGACACAAAGGGTGTGTCGGTCGACACCGGTTCCTGAAATAGATTTCGGTTTGATTTATTTATTTCCGGTTTGGGCTGTTGGTGGGAAAAGCCTTAAGTCTCGAGATTATAAGCGAAAGTGGCCGCTTTTTGTTGAGTTTTTCGAGACTACAAAGGAGAAAGAGGAGCTGAGAGCTTTTGAGAAGATTCTGGAGTTTTGTGGTTGATCTGAGGCTGGTTGCTGCTGTTCTTCATCTCTTCCTTATTCTCAAACCTTTGTCAAGGTCAATGCATGACCGTAGGCTCGCAAAGAGATAGATTTGTGAAGTTTGGTGGATTTATGTTGAGTTTATGATGAGCTTGTGATTGTTTATGAGATATATGTGCGTTTGATCGAGTATATTGTGATTGATTGTGTTTTGTGTGTTTTGGTGCGTTGAATTGATCGAAGTGTCGATCTGTCGGGCGGGTGTCGAGCGACACAAAGCTTGTGTCGGTCGACACCAACCGAGCGAGTGTCGAACGACGCAAAGCGTGTGTCAGTCGACACTGGCCGGTTAAGTCCGGTTACCTGACGACTTAATCTAATTGATTTAATTGATGTATTAATCTGGTTTAATTGGTTAAGTCCGAATTAAGTGGTTTAATTCGATAATTAATTATTAAATGGTGATTTAATTAATTAATTGATTTAAAATAATTGTGCAAATTATTTAAGTGTTTAAAAATTATTATTTAATTGTGGAAATTATTTAATAATTAAAAAGAATTATTTTAATAATTCTGGTAAATATTATAAATATTTAAATGTGTTAAAATTGCGTAATTGGCCTGTAGGGGGTGATTGTCTCACTAAGTATTTCTTAAATACTTATGCATCTCTTTTTCCCTAATGTGATGCAGGTAAAAAGAAAATGTGATCGCGGAATCGGGCCGAGAAAAGGATGATAGGGTTTGATTGTCGTTTTATTAAATTGTTTATTTATGCAAACCTATTGTTTAGGTTGTTAGTTTATTTTATTATTCTGGAATTTGGTTATTCGATTTAATAATGATTATTGAATTAATTTAATTGAGTTTTTCCGCATTTGATTATAAAAAAAAAAAAAAATTGTTGTTTCAATTATGTCCGAAGACAGTGATGATGGTTTTTTCCAACCTCGGGAAACGATTTGGTGAGTCAGGAGATTTTATTTTGAGACACATTGTAAATTTGCAATAACTCTACTTATAATATTCTCTTCTACGGTCAGAAACCGGAGGTGGTTAATGCAAGTCGGAAGTATAGAATACGTGTGCTAGTTTTTGCTCCATCAAACTATGCACTTGATGAGATTGTGTTGCGGCTTCTGACTACAGGTATGTGGTTTATTCCATACTTTGAAAGTTGGTAAATGTCTTAATATGTTATGGTTTCTGCACTTCCAGGCCTTCGTGACGAAAACGCCCAGACACACACCTATAATAGTACGAATTAGTCTCAAGGCACATCACTCCGTCATGTCAGTATCGCTGGATCACCTTGTATGAATCTTGTCCTTGGATGACTGTCTTTTTCAAGACCATATATCAAATTTCACCATATATGGTTACTGTAGACGGTTAAAATTAGTTTGGAATTTCGTTCCAGTAATTTATTAATTACACTCTTTTGCAGGTGGCTCAAAAACGTGGCTCAGCCATCGATAAACCGAAACAAGGAACCACAGGAACTGATGTAGATAGTATCCGAACTGCAATTTTGGACGAGGCTGCGATTGTAAGGAGAATCTACTTTCATTTGAAGATTTTCGTTTTTCTTCCCTGAATATTCTCTGCTGTTTCAGGTGTTCACTACCTTAGTTTCAGTGGCTCTGCACTTCTTGCTAAATTAAACCGTGGTTTCGATGTTGTTATAATAGATGAAGCTGCACAAGCTGTAAACCCCTGCTAATACATTGTGGACGAATGCTCTTGCCTCAGAAGCTTATATGCTCCTCAGAGTTCATTGCTAATGAAATTTGTTCGTGTACTACTTGTCCAGGTTGAACCGGCTGTAAGAAATAATTTATTCCCTTTAAGTGTGGTCTTATAGTTCGTAGTTTTAAGCGAAAGTTATAGTTAAATTATTTGGTAACCAATGAATTAAGAGCTTAAGGAGTTCAATGCTACTTAAGCTAATGAAGGATATTGTGTCAAGCATATATGAATCAAGAACCATTAAGTGACACCATAAGAGTTTAGGTGTCACTCAATAACACATTAAGAGGCTAGGTGTCACTCAATGATATCATTAAGAGGTTATGTATCACTTAAGTGACACTATGAGAGTTGGGGTGTTTTCACTTTTAGACCACAAATTGAAGTCAAATGCAAAACTAACCTCTTCAATTTTTTTTTTTTGTCCAATTATTTACGAGAATGCCATTACTATTTCGAGTGGTAGACCTCAACTGAGGTCTACTAGGGCTGGTTAAAGACCAAATACCCCTCATCTTCTACACTTAATTTCCAAAATGCCACATCATCAATATTGCCAACCACCATTTTCGCCCAATTTGGAGCTGTTAATGCTCCGAAAACTCACTTTTGAGCTACCATTGCTCATTCTCTCATCTCATAAACTCTTATTCTTCCATTTTCTCCCCATTTTCATCCCAAAAACTCTATAAGCAAACTCAAATCTTGGATCTTGGCATTTCTGATTGTTTAGCTTACAGCAACGACCGGAACTCGTTATTGAAGGCTTAAATCGAAGTTATCAGCCCTCTAATAGCCTTTCTCCGACGGCCATGTAACTTTTCTTCCATAATTATAAGAATTTCAGTTTTGGTCCGCGAATGTAGACCTCAGTTGAGGTCTACTATTACTTTGTAGACTTCAGTTGAGGTCTATAATTACTTAGTAGACCTCAGTTGAGGTGTAATGGTCAACGCAAGGCAGACCGCGACATTTCCTTTGCAAACAAAAAAAACTAGTCGTAGACCTCAACTGAGGTCTACTCCACGTGGAGGTTAGTTTTGCAATTGATCGAGAAAAATGTTTTTTTCTGGAGGTCTACCGCGGAGGTCTACTCCACGTGGAGGTTAGTTTTGCAATTGATCGAGAAAAATGTTTGTTGGAGGTCTACGGCTTAGGTCTACCTACAAAAAAAGTTGGTTTCGCAGTTGACAAAAGTTTGACTTTCCTCAAAAAGAAGAGATTTTCGACATTGAGGTCTACCGTTGAGGTCTACGGGGTCTGGTAGACCTCGGGTGAGGTCTACTAAAATATCTGGTCAACGCAAAAAAATTGAGGTCTACTGCGAAGGTCTATTAGAGGAAAGTCAAACTTGGGTCAACTGAAAACTAACCATTTTGAGGTTTACTTTTTGCGGTAGACTTACAACGTAGACCTCGTTGTGCTCCGTAAGCCTCTTCTTCTCTAGCTCCTCTCTGCATATTAAGCCAAAGACAATGGCAAATGGAACTGATTAAGAAGCTCCTTAATAAGATATGTTGAATCAGTTCAAAAGAAGCGTAAGAAAGAAGTCCCAAAAGAAAAACCTTGGATTCCAAAACCATGAGAAACGAACCTGCAACCAGATCTAGAAATTGGCCAAGCGTCGTGGAAGAGGATCTAGAAATTGGCCAAGCGTCGTAGAAACCGCGACTGCCGCAACACCGTTTCAGTAGAGTTTCAGATCCGGAGGATTTGAGAGTAGATCTGGGAAAGGAGAACAGTACAGCTTTAGATCTGATTGAGCTGAAGTTGAGAAAGGAAGAGAGAAGCGTCGCCATAGTCTCCGGAAGGAAAGGTTGGAAAAAATGATGGCCAAAACGGAGAAGAAGAGGAAGAAGAAATCGACGGAGGATGAGAGAGAGAGAGGCATTGATGAAAGAGAGTTTCACATAAATTTTTTTTTCACAAAATTAGGGTTTCCCCTTTATATACCAGGATAAAACGGTTGGTAGATCTACATGGTAGACCTACGTGGTAGACTTACTCGGTAGACCTCACATATTTATAGGTTTTAACCTAAATGTCTTTGCTTATCTATAAATGATTCATTTGTATGCATTGATATTTTTGGTAGATGATAATGTCTATGTTTTAATTATTCATACATGTTTCGTTGTCAAATTATTTTTTATTTAATTTTAAATTTAAATTTAAGATTTAATGATTTGGTAGATCTACATGGTAGACCTTCGTGATAGACTTCCCCGGTAGACCTCACACTTTTATAGGTTTTAACCTAAATGTCTTTGCTTATCTATAAATGATTCATTTGTATGCATTCATATTTTTGGTTGATGATAATGTCTATGTTTTAATTATTCATACAGGTTTCGTTGTCAACTTATTTTTTATTTAATTTTAAATTTAAATTTAAGATTTAATGATTTGGTAGATCTACATGGTAGACCTACGTGGTAGACGTATGATACCATCATATTTTACATGTTTTCACTAAGTATTTATTGGCATTTTCAAATGTTTTCAATAAGGTTCTATGCCTTTAGAGGTAGTTTTCTTGTATTTGTTGGTTTTGAAGTCTTAACAGGTTAAATTATCAAAAAGGATTCAAAAAGGAGCAGAAGAGCCTCAAACCATGATCCATGCAAGTTTCCAAGTCAAGAGCATCAATATAACTCTATTTGTCCGATTCTCGCATTTGGACAGAACCGGAGCATCCGAAAGATAACCGTGGCAAGGGGTCTTCCCGACGTCCAAAAATCATGATCTTGGTCTTGCTGGATAGATATTTGAATCATACATCACGAAGAAGTGGATTCAAGTCATTTGGATCAACCATCACGAAGATGCTCTTTTTCTCCCAAGACGTGTCAGCCAGGCGAGGAAACGAAGCCCATGGAGACTTGGCGCCACCAAATGGCCCGGGATGCAGCGGCATGGACCTTGTCTCGACTTATCACAAGCCCAGCTTTCTTTTGGTGGTTTACTTGTCCTAAACCCGGTCTGATCACGTCGCAAATCATCAATGCCGGTTAACCGGAAAGTTTCCTTTTTCGACACTTAACAAACCTAGCGACTTCTACCCTATAAATACGAGTTTTTAGCCTCAGAAAAAAGAGAGAGCAGCTGCGCCGTCAAGAGAAGGGGAGAAAGCCATCCTGGAAGCAGAGAGAAGAGGTTCCTCTCAAGATCGAAGGCGCACACACTCTTGCACTCAACATATCCTTACACTTGTTCTTTTCTTTTTTCTCTTGTATTGAATCCGAGAGATTATTGTGGAGAGGCCGACTTGTTCTTAAATATAGAGGAGTCTTCTTCACCCCTTATCTCTTTTTCATTGCTTATTATGTCCATACTCATCGTGCTTTGTGTTAACCGCGCCATGATTGAGTAGTTTCTCCACTAGGTTAAGGGCTAAGCTGAAACGCTCATGAAATCGTTACCTTGATCTTTTGAGTTGGGATAATTCGTTTGGTTTCATCACCTTTACTTGAGCATAATGCCGCTTGCTTTTCTGATCTACTAGCATCGGATCTTGGGTTAATATACTCTCCAAAAGCTTGTTATATTGCCGGACTTAGTATTTGGTGAGCGATGAATCACAACCACCGAAAGATGAGTTGTGAATCATTGTGAACAATCATAACTTGAACACCTTTAATGCATGTTTTCAACTTGTAATAACCATTGAAAGTTGAGTCTATTAGGTTGATTTAACATAGTAGTTTGATCCACGAAAGTGGGATAACTATACCTTCGTGTTATGAGTTCATGAATGGTTTCTATCATATCCCTTCCATTCGATTAACTTGTTAATGATTCATGATGCCTTGAGGTTAGCCCAATGCCTAGTATCTCCACTTATTGATTTCTATTCTCTCTACTTGTTTGCCACTTTCATTTTAGTTAAAATCCGAACCAAACACCATTTTGTTTTAGCTTGATTCAACCTCCTTACAATTTGTAGTACAACCGATAGGTCCTTGTGGATTCGATCCCATCTATACTTACCTCGTTGCTGTGCACTTGCAGGTAGCTCTAGTGGGTAAAACTTGAAGCAATCCCACGCTCACACCAAGTTTTTGGCGCCGTTGCCGGGGACCTTCTTGTCTACAAGTTTGGACTAGAATCTAGACTAAAACGTTTTTCCTTTGTTTTGTCACTTAACATTTTTCTTTAGTTTGTTTTCAAGCTCTTGTAGGTACAACTTGAGCTGAGCTATGGATCAGGAAGCACATGATCAAGGGCCGCCGCTTGGTGTTTTTCTTGGAGCAAATCGCATTGATGACCGCCCTTTGATTGGAGTTCAAAACCGTTTACCGCAAAACGGCAATGAACCGGAGCTCGACATTGACGGGCCGGCGCATCAACCACTCCAAGACGACCACCGAGAGGGGCCAAATCAAGAGTACATTGGAGATAGTGACTCCAGACCAGAGCTTCTACAAAGCCGTAGCCCCATCCGGATGCAAGACGGCCAACGTTATGAGATTAAGCCGCGGGTTATCGCATTAGCGAAGCAAAGTCAATACCATGGACTTCTTGAGGAGGATCCTTTGGATCATGTTGATTCTTTTGAGGAGTTGTGCAGCACTACAAGCGCCAATGGAGTTCCAGTAGACTACCTGAGGTGCCGGCTCTTTGCTTTCACTTTGGCGGGCAAAGCACTTAGATGGCTAAAATCTTTGTCGTCCCGCTCAATCAATACATGGATGGAATTCAAGAAGGCTTTTCTCGGGCAATTCTACACCAAAAAAGGGCAACCTTGATGAGGAGCAAAATCTCAGGCTTCCAGCAAGGTCCTATAGAGCCATACCATGAAGCTCTAGAGCGTTTCAAAGAATACATAAGAGATTGCCCACAACACGGCTTCTCGGATGTCAATCTATGGAACACCTTCTATGATGATTAGGCGAGAGTACAAGCTATGCCTTGACATAGCTAGCAATGGGGACTTCATGAGCAAGACCATTGAAGAGGCAAAAATATTAATAGACAACTTGGCGGCCAGTGATAGCAAGAACCAGCCGAGCTATGAGGAAACCATTAAGGTGATCAACACAAGACCGGAGCAAACCGAGTTCAAGGAGATCAAATCCATGATCTCTAAACTTTTAGAGAGGCAACCGAGGCAATGCCAAGTCGTTAAAGACAACCAAACCTTGGATGAGGAGATGGACCGGGAGATCTTTGGCAATCTTCAAAGAGACGTGAACTTCATCAGCAAACATGAACCCGGAGAAAGAAGTCTTATGCCGTTTCTCAACACTCAAGACCGCTACTATGGTGAGAAGAATTCTTCTAGCTACCCTCTTCAGCACTCCAATCATCAGCTCATGCACATCCCTAAGGTGACCTTACCTAACCCGAGGTACCAGCCGATGCATAGAGACGATCAAGAAGGTGAACTTAAATCTTATATCTACGAGTTCATGCATGAGCAAAGGCAAGCCAACAAGGAGATTCATGAGAAGATACACCACATGTACTATGACCTGAATAGTAAGTTTGATTCTCTTGAATCCCACGTGAAGCGGCTTGATCTCCAAATAGCCCATATCGCCGGTTCAATCAAGAGGCCAATCGGAGTCCTTCCCGGCCAACCCGAGGTAAATCCAAAAAAGGAGCACATTGCCGCCATCACTCTTAGGAGTGGGACGCAACTAGATGAGGTGCAAATGCCGGAGGGAGCTGAGAAGGAGTCGACCCAGCATACAATCGTGAAAGATGAGAATGAACCGGAAGACAACAATGCGGCCAATGGGGAGTTAGAAGAAGAAATCATCCCACCGTTGATATCCCGAGTGTACAAGCCGAAAGCACCCTTCCCTAGGGTTGTGAAGAAGCCTAAGAAGGAGAAGGAGCAAGCAAAGCTAAGAGATCTTGTGAGTCAGCTAAGTGTTAGGCTACCATTTGTTGACGCTTGCATGATCATACCGTCTTTGAAAAAGTACATGAAGAGTATCTTGACAAGCAACCTAAGCTTGGAAGAAGGTGTGATGCTGATAACTCAAGAATGAAGTGACGTGCTTCAAAACCAAACAACGGAGAAGCTTGATGATCCGGGCAGGTTTGTGCTATCTTGTCAAATCGGAGGTACAACTTTCAAGCGATGCCTTTGTGACTTGGGCTCTAGCGTGAATTTAATGCCTTACACGGTGGCCAGACGTCTTGGGATAACTAATTTCAGACCAACAAAGATTCAACTAGTCTTTGCGGATCGATCGGTTAGAAGACCGGTTGGAATTGTAACCGATGTTCAAGTCATGATCGGTAAATGTTCCATACCGGCTGATTTTGTGGTGTTAGAGCTTGATCAAGAGCCTAGGGACCCCTTGATCCTTGGACGACCATTCTTAGCCACTGCCGGTGCCATAATTGACGTCAAAGGAAGAAAGATCGACTTGCATTTGGGAGACCTCGTAATGAAATTTCAAGTGGACAAGTCACTCGGCAAGCCAACAATAGACGGGCATTCGTTTTTGGTGGATAACATGAACGAGGTTTCTGAAGGTATCTATCAAGAGCTCATCATGAATGACCCATTAGAGATGGCGTTAACCGGGGGTGAAGGAGATAACGACCATTTGAATGAAGAAGCACACCGGCTGACCAGGATTCTAGATGGCGCTGCCACTTATGACAAACTAGTAGCATACATCGGCTTGGGAGAGGATGTAAAGAAGCGGGAGCAACTAAGAACCTCACCAAAGCTTCGAATGATCCTTGGAGCGAGCATAGAGCACCCAAGGTTGAGCTTAAAGAGCTTCCAGTTGGACTAAGGTATGCGTTTCTCGGACCTAATAATACATATCCGGTCATTATCAATTCAAACCTAACCAATGTGGAGACGGCTCTATTGCTTTGTGAGTTGAGAAAACACCGTAAAGCCCTTGGGTATACCCTTGAGGATATCACGGGCATCTCTCCGGATCTATGTATGCACAGGATACACCTTGAGGACGAGTCAACATCGTCCATAGAGCACCAAAGGAGGTTAAACCCGAATTTAAAAGATGTTGTGAAAAAGGAGATAATGAAACTCTTGGAAGCGGGGATCATATATCTGTGCGAGCCGAAACTGCACTACGATTCTTATAGTGTTTTTAGGGAGAGCCGAGAATTTCGTAAGTAAACACAAGGAACGATCCAAATGATGGTTATTTGATTAGCTGTTATGCGAGCTACAATATGTGTGGCGTGTGCCTTTTTCTATGTGTAAAGCGATACCTCAAATAATGACTATCGGTTCCTATTTATAAGAGAATAGGAACCGACTTTTACAACTGACTTTACCCAAAAATGTAAACTTTCCTTTTTGGCTCGCGCCGACTTTAGAATAAATGTAAACTTTCCTTTTTGGCTCGCGCCGACTTCAGTTTAAGGAAAGTCTTTGATGGGCCTCGGCTCGAATCGCTTAGTCGGATGTTGGTTCGGCCCATCGAGAAGTTTCCGGCTGGCCTTCGGGTTGACGCCCGGTTTGGCCCGGTTCGGTCGTGTTCGGTGCGGTTCGGCTCGGTTTTCCTCCATTTGCCCAATCCAAATGACGATGTCTCGGGGTGGAATCCGACCCCAACAGTTAGCCCCCAGCTCGTTAGTCTTAGGGGTAAGAGTGACGAGCTAAAAGTTGAAAGTGAGAAGGCATTGTCATTTGATTCTTCTATGGAGGTGGCTCGCCAAATGTTGCTTCGCTCGATATTTGACGCGAGATATTTGGCTCGCTGAGAGTCGCCTCGCTGTTTGCTTCTGATAAAACGATGTCGAGTTGCTTTACCGATATATGGGCTTAGAATCTGAAACGTCTCCGGGCCCATTAATCTTCAATGGAAGCCCTAAAGTTTAGGCGGGAATTAGGTCATGCCGTTTCGTCTTCCCGAGCCAGCGCGTGGATTAGGTCGCGCCGTTTCATCTCCCCGAACCGACGCGCCCACGCGCCACGAGGCCCGGGGCTCATTTTCTCCATTTCGCTTCTCTCTCCAAAAACTGCCCAAGGTAGATCTCTCTCCCTTCTCTCTACTTTTCTCCTTTGTTTTTTTATTTTGCTCGTGTTTTCTGCCCTATCTGTCGCATCTTCACGCCTTCCGGTCGATACTCGAACATTCCGATTCGTCTTCTTCCGAGCCGATATGTCTGATAATAGCCGTACTCCTTCTGTCGGAGCGAACCACTCAGAGGACCGCTCCTACAACTCAAATGATTCCGACGGGTCGGTACGTCGTTCGTCTTCAACTTCTGAATCGTCCGACTCGGCGGGTTCGCATAGTTCTCATACTTCACATGGTGAGAGGACGGTGAGTGCGCCTCGATCCGAAGGCGGAGATCGGTTGGATCGAATTGACGAGATGGCTGAAGTTAATCCGTTGATGAGCGAGCCGCAGATTTCTTTTCGCGACGGTTCGAATGAGGCTTCTGAGCCGAACGTTGACGAGGAACAGGATGTAAAGGAGTGGGCTCTCGTCTGTGCTGAATCAGGGTTCGCTAGGGATCAATCGGTTCGTCCCGGGGTGGGACTTGATCCGGCGTTCTGCCCCGAAGAGGTCAAGCTCGAAGAGATGATACTTGAGGGGGCCGTTGGCGATGTTCTCGGGCCGTATGGACCCAGTTCCTCTCAAGTGCCGAGGCGATCATTATTGAGTGATGCGTCGCTCGATTGTATTCTTTCTGGGGCCTTCCCAGCCAGCTCGCCTCGTAGAAGAAAAAGAGGTCCGACGAAAAGGCGCGGTCCGAGAAAGACTTCGGGCGGGCGAGCTCCTAAAAGGGCGGTTCCAGTTCCACCTGGGTCGACCCTTTGTACTGCGGATTCTCTCGAGGAGCTCCGGACCTGCTTCCGCATTTCTGAGGAGGTCGAACTCGTTCTTCCTGCGAGCCATCAGCGAGCCAACAATCCTCCTGAAGGATGCCTTACGCTATACGAGAGTTTCTTCTACGGAACCTATATGTGGTTTCCAATCCCGAGCCTGATTCTTCACTTCTTGGGCAAGTATGGGCTCTCCATAGGTCAGATTTTGCCGCGAGGCATGCGGCATCTAGTCGGGTTAATCGTCTTGAGTTACGAGGTCGGTGTTCAGCTCGAAGTCCATCATCTTCAAAACCTGTTGGAGATTCGTCCTAGCGGGAAGGATACGCTTCGCTATTACATCTCGAACAAGAAGAACAAGAAGATCTTCGACGATTTTCCCAATAAAGATGAGGGTTGGAACAACCATTTCTTCTTTGTCCCGATCAGCGGCGCTTCCGTCGGGGATGTGCCAAGGAAATTCGTAAAGCAAGAGTGGCGACCCATTGTCATCTGACGGATATTTTTGTTTTGCAGATCGTAGGCTCGTACTTCGCTGTCCGTCAGATATTAACATCGTCGTTGATAGCTTCCGAGGAGAACGAACCGAGTGGATAAGGCATTTCAACCTCCAACGAGTTGAGAGTGCGCGAGCTCAAGCCTATAGTTCTTTTGGTGATTCAGACAGTTCGGACGAAGAGTACCCAGAAATCCCCGAACCCTCAACCAAGATGCAGATAAAGAGCGTTCGCCAGAGACTAGAAGAGCAAAGGAAACAAAAGGCTCGCCCGAGGACTGAAGAACCAGATCAGTCAAAGCCCCCAAGGACGACTGGTCAGTCGAAGACCGAAGGGAAAAAGGTTCAAGAGTCTGCGGATGTTGGCCGGGCCGTGGAGCTCGCCAAAGAAGCCATGAAGAAGAAGAACGTTCCCGCTTCTTCGGATCGCTCGAATGCTTCCGGGGATTCTGGGACACTCGCTCTTACTCGAAAGAATAAGAAGGGCGTTCCAACTCCTACTGCCGCGCCGTCTGCGATCATGCTGTCCGAAGCGGATAAGAAAAAGAGGTCGGCGCCGAGCGAGTTTGCCCGAGCTGACCTCAAGAAGGCTAAGACGACCATTGGCTCGGGCGCTATTGCGGATCCTGACAAGGCTCGGGCCAAACGGAGGGCCGAGGCAGCTAGCCGTCTTGCCGATTTCTCTTCTTCGGTTCGTCTTCCTCCCCCTGACACGCTTCGGGAAAGTGTGGCTTTCGGAGAGGCGGCTCTGAAGCTCCTTTCGGTAAGGTCCTCTTCCCAGAAGTCGTCGTTTGCCGTTTAGTTTTTCCACCTTAGCTCGCGTTTGTTTGTTTCAGTTCGCCGAGTCTTTTAGTGATCTTGTCGTCAATTACGAGGATAGGGCTCGTTCAGATGAGTCGGCTCTCAACGACCTTCAGAAGGCTCTGGATACAATGAGGAAGTCGCACGCCGTCGCGACGAAAGGGCACCAGGACGAACTGAAGCGAGCCAAGGACGAAGCTGCCAAGAACAAGGACGAGGCCGACGCGCACCGAGCGAATGCCGTTAGGATGGCCGATTGTAATATTAAGATCGCAGCGAGGTGTGAGTCGCTTGAGTCGGAGATCAAATTTTTGAAAGAACAAGTTCGAGCCAAAGACGCTCTCCTTGCCGACAAGGTTAAAAGGGCGAAGGCTGACCTGACCGGGAGGTATGGTTTGCTTTTTGACAATGTCAAATTCGACTTGGAGAGTCTCAGGGGGGTTCAGGAGCGCGCCGCTCTTCTCGCTCAGGCCGAAGGAAATGTCGAACTGATCAAGGACTTCAAAAGCGGAAAACCGATGGATCTCGACACTGAGCTTGCCGACCTCGAGAATCACATCGCTTCTGATAGCGAGGCCGGGAAGGAGGCCGAGTCGTTGCTTGAGAAGGTGATTGAGCAGCTGGTCGTTCTCCCAGTCTCACCCGAGCCCGCTGAGGTACTTTTTAAAGACGAAAGGGTTACAGTTTTCGAACGAGCCTGGCTCGGCATCCATTCGCAGCGTGGTACTAATTTTGGTTCCTTTATCTTTCAGTCCGATGTCAATGAGAAGGCCATTATTGATATCCCGGAGGCGTCGAGCCAAATTCAGAACGTTCCTGCAGCGACTGGCGCACCGGAGCCTACGGATGTCAAGGAGGCTGCTGTTGAAGATTTAGGACCGAGCCAACTTGCCGTTTGAGCTCTTTTCTTCTTTTTTTTTTTTTTTTTTTTCTTCTTTGAATGATGCCTGGATGGCTTTATCTGTTTTCGTACTTTAGTGCCTGGATGGCTTTATCCAATGATGTTGTTATTAATTGAATCGAGATAAATATTTAATGATTATTCGATCGGGTTTTGTGTACTTTGGGCTTTGACAAGAGTCGTCTCGAATCGTGCTGAGTTTATGTTTAGGCATTAGACCGATGTTGCTGCGGAGCGTTTTTGGGGATCGGGTTTTAAGTCAACTAATTCCAATTTTTACCGCGAACCTATTAATTAGTAAGCCGCGGGTCGGAGTAGTGACGGATTGCATCAAGTATTGAACCAATGTTGCTGTGAAGCGTTATACGTATTGGGTTTTGGTTGCCTTGCTCCAGTTTTTGCCGTTTCCTTATCTATTAGTAAGTAGCGGGTCGGAGCAATGACAAGTGATCACATTTATATAGCGCGCTTATGAGATAGTGTTTGGATAATCGTTAAAATCGAATGTCGTGGCCAACGACATTCGGCTCGGAATGGTTTTGTGAACGTCTGTCGAGCTATGGAAATTGAACTGAAAGTGGCAGATTGTGCCTTCAAGTTGATGTAATGAAATCCGGAAATTTCATTCATCGTTGCGTTTAGCGGCGAGCCGCGTTACAAAGTAAATGAAAATGTGTTAACGGCGAACCGTGTTACATGGAAGTGGTGTGTTTTAGCGGCGAACCGCGTTGCACGATCATAATGCGTTTAACGGCGAACCGTGTTGCAAATGAAAAAGTGATAGGGGGTGTATGGGTACACGTACCCCACCCCCCCCCCCTTTTTTTTGGTGGGGGGCAACTGAATCCACCAAAAGGTGAACTGCCTACGTACCCCTTGCGGGGATCAAGTCACGCGTAGTTCTAAGTGATTGCGCTTCGCGCCTTATTGATAGTACTTCTTGAGATGCATAACGTTCCATGGCTTCGGTATTGCTTCACCCGCCATGTTTTCGAGCCGATAAGCTCCCGGGCGAACTGTTTCGGTGATCTTGTAAGGACCTTCCCAATTCGCACCCAGCTTTCCAGCGTTTTTCTCTGCGGTGTTTTGGAACACTTTTCTGAGAACTAGGTCTCCTGTTCTGAATCTCCTGGTTCGGACATTAGAGTTGTAGTACTTAGCCACGGATTGCTGATAGTTTTGGATCCTGATAAGTGCTTGGTCGCGCCGTTCATTGATCAAATCCAGCTCGTCCAGCATCATCATATGGTTGCAGTCTGCTTGTTCTGGTAACAACCATCGGCGTACTCCGGGAAAATGCACTTCGGGGGGAATGACACATTCCATTCCGTAGACAAGTGCGAATGGCGTTTCGCCGGTGGCTCATCTCGGGGTTGTCCGGTGAGACCAAAGGACTCCTTCTAGTTCGTCTGCCCAGCGGCCCTTTTTAGCGTCGAGCCGTTTTCTAAGCCCATCGAGAATCGTCTTGTTAGTTGCCTCGGCTTGACCATTCCCTTGTGGGTAGCGAGGCGTTGACTTGCTAAGGCGGATCTTCCATTTGTCGCAGAAGTTCTGAAATCGAGCCGATATAAATTGCGAGCCATTGTCCGTGACAATTTCATAAGGAACACCATTCCGACAGATGATGTTTTTCCAAATGAATTGTTCAACCTGCGCGTCTTTTATACTTGCGTAGGATTCAGCCTCGACCCATTTAGAAAAGTAGTCGGTTAAAACCAACAGAAACCTTTTCTGCTTTGATTTATGTAGTGGCCCGATAATATCCATCGACCATCTCATGAATGGGTATGGTGCAGAGATGGAAGACAACAGCTCGGCCGGCTGATGTATCGTTGGAGCATGACGCTGGCATTTCTCGCATTTCCGCGAGTATTTTTCGCAGTCACTGATCATAGTTGGCCAAAAATAGCCGTGCCGTTTGATTTTGATAGCCAAGGCTCGTCCTCTGGAATGATTTCCACATGATCCACTATGAACTTCTTTCATTATCTCTCTCGCCTTCTTTCCTTCTACGCACGCGAGCAGCGGTCCTGAAAACCTCCATCGGAATACAGCGTCGCGTATCAGAATGTATCGCGCTGCTTGAGCCTTCAGCTTGCGAGCCGCCCACTTATCTGCTGGTACTTCTCCATCAGCTATATACACACGGATCGGGGCGAGCCACTCTTTGTTGCAACCGTATTCCGTATCTTCCTCGATTTCCATATCCGCGGGCTGATCTCCACCAAGTATACCGTTATCGTTCGGCTCGTCTGTGATGATGGTCATTAGAACTTCGGGCTCGTCGATGTCGATACTGGGATGTTCGATAAATTCTACGGGGATTATCCTTTTCAAGTCTGGATCGGAGGTCGAGGCTAAGGATGCCAAGGCGTCGGCCTGAGTATTGTCTCCACGCGGAATCTTTTCCAAGGCAAATTTTTCGAACTGTCCGGCTAGATTCTTGACTACTTCAAGGTAGGCTTCCATTCTTTTGTCTTTTGTAGCGTATTCTCCAGTGAATTGGCTCGCGAGGAGCTGGGAATCACAGTAAGCATGTATGTTTCGAACTCCAATACCGAGCGCCAACTTTAATCCAGCTATTAATGCTTCGTACTCTGCCTCGTTGTTTGACGCGCCGAAATTGAGACGAAGAGACTGTTCCAAGATTTCGCCCGTCGGGGAGGTGAGTCGAATTCCGACTCCGGCGCCTTGTTTTGACGACGAGCCGTCAACGTGAAGTAGCCAATCAGCGGAAAGATTTGGTTCCTCGTTGGCGGCGATTGGCAGCTAGATCAAGAAATCAGCCAAAACCTGTGATTTTGCGCTCGTTCGATTTCGATATTCGATATCGTATTCGCTCAGCTCGATTGCCCACTTGGCTAATCTTCCGGATTGGCTCGGGCTGTGCAGGATCGTTCTTAACGGTAGCGCCGTTAGAACTACGATCGTGTGAGACTGGAAATACGGGCGTAGTTTGCGGGCCGCCACTACGATTGCTAGTGCCAGTTTCTCGGTCTGGGGGTACCTCGTCTCTGCGTCAGTCAAACTTTGGCTTACATAGAAAATGGGTTTCTGGATTCCTCGGTCTTCGCGAACCAGGACCCCACTGACTGCTGTTACTGATACGGCGATGTACAGATATAATGGCTCTCCTTCTTCTGGTTTCGTCAGTATCGGTGGGTTCGCTAGGTACAACTTTAGCTCGCAGAAAGCCTCCTCACACTTCGCTGTCCACTCGAACTTCTTGTTTCCTCGCAAAGTGTCGTAGAAAGGGAGACATTTATCCGTGGATCGTGAAATGAATCGGTTGAGCGCGGCGACACGTCCGGTTAGTTGTTGTATTTCCTTCTTCGTCTCCGGCGACCTCATTCTGATTAGAGCCTGGATCTGCTTCGGGTTAGCTTCGATGCCTCTGTAGGTAACCAGATATCCCAAGAATTCTCCGGATGTTACAGCGAACCGACACTTCGTTGGATTTAGCTTCATATCGTGTGAGTTCAGCTGCTCGAAGCAGTCGCGGAGATGTGCCACATGTTCTTCCTTTTTCAGAGATTTCACCAGCATATCGTCGATATAAACCTCCATCGTCTTCCCAAGCTGCGAGGCGAACATCTTGTTTACGAGCCGCTGGTATGTCGCTCCCGCATTCTTGAGTCCGAACGGCATGACCTTGTAGCAATAGATGCCTCGCTCTGTTTGGAACGCCGTCTTTTCTCTGTCGTCGGGGTGCATCCGGATCTGATTATAGCCTGAGAAGGCATCCATGAAGGTCAGCAGTTCGTTTCCCGCCGTCGCTTCCACGAGCCGGTCGATATGAGGGAGCGGGAAACTATCTTTTGGGCACGCCTTATTCAGATCCGTGAAATCTATGCAAACCCGCCATTTTCCGTTCTTCTTTTTGACCACTACTGGGTTGGCGAGCCACTCTGGGTATTTTGCCTCGGCGATCGAGCCCACTTTCAGGAGGCGTTCCACCTCGTCGTTTACTGCCTTTAACCGCTCATGCCCCAATCTTCTTCGCTTCTGTTTCACCGGTCTGAACGTTGGGTCGACATTCAGCTCGTGGCAGGCGATGTTGATATCTATCCCCGGCATATCTTCGGCTGTCCAAGCGAATGCGTTGACGTTTTCTTTCAAAAAGGAGATCAATTCCTCTCTTATTGTCTCGTTTAGGTTCGCTCCGATCTCCACACATCTTTCTGGGTGCTGCTCGTCTATGCAGACGGATATTACTGCTTCACGGCTTGGTTCTTCGATGACGGGATCCTCATTTTTGCCTGCTTTCTTTCTAAGCAGCTCGATCTCGCCGGTGATCTGTAATTGCTATTTGAGATTGGCTAAACCGTTCGCTGACTCTCGGTTTGTCTTTACCTTCTTTCGGTTCTCCTCTGGAGTTGGTTTGGGTAACGGGTTGCGGAGTTTATGTTCTGTCATGAAACAGATTCTCGAATCTTTCTGCGAGCCGAGGATGGTCTTGACTCCTGTCGGAGTGGGAAACTTGAGACAAAGGTGGTAAGTAGATGGCACGGCTCGCATCGAATTTATCCAAGGAGTGCCCATGATGATATTGTAGATTGGAGGATTATCCGAGACGGAAAAGTTCACCATCTTAGTAATCCCTCCAGCTTCGACTGGGAGTATGATACTTCCCATGGATATCGTCGTCTCGCCCCCGAACCCGGTCAATGGTTTTGGCGTCGTCTTTACGTCGTTCGGATCGATTCCCATTTTTATCAACGTGCTCTTGTAGATTATATCGACTGTGCTTCCTGTATCGATCAGGACCCGAGCTATGTCGTAATTACCGACGACAAGCATGATTACGAGCGGATCATCATGCGGTCTATCGATCCCGATGACTTCATTTTCCGTGAAAGTGATTTCGACGTTTGGGATTTTGGGTGGTCCATACCAGTTAACCGCTGCGTCGGTTCGCCGTTGAAAAGCTTTGATCGACGTCACCGTATCCTGACAGTATTGCGAGCCACCCAAAATGAGGTAGATTTTTTGTCGCGATCCCGATGGTTCGTCCGAATCATCGCGTCTCCCGCGTTTCGGTCGATCCGCTGGTTGGCTCGGTTGTCGATCTGATTGTTCCGGTCGTTCTCTTGGCTCGGGACGTTCCAGATCTTCCAGCCTTAGATCGCCTTTCAATTCACCGCTAAGTAGTTTTCTTGCGAGTTCTGCTCCGAGATGGCGGCATCTCTCTGTCGAATGGCCGTAGCATTGATGGAATTCGCAATAAACCTTCTCGTCTTGTGGCGCGGGATTTTGGCTCCTTGTCCAAACGTAGTTTTTCGATCCTCGCCCCCTTCCGGCGCCTGCTTGGCTCGTGCCGCCTGTCTGTTGGCTCGTTCCGATCTGGTAGTTATGCGACCCGGAGAAGTTCGGCCCTTCGTGATGGATGTAACTGTTCTTTCCGCGCCGATGGTTGAAGTGATTGGGATGTTGATTCGGCGGTTGATGAGCTATCGGCGGGTTAGGCGGTTGTTTGGTGGCTGCCTTCAATGTGGGATGCGAGGCGGCTAGCAACTTCATATCTTCCTCTTCCTCGATGAACACGACAGATCGGTGGATGGCATCGGCGATCGACTTAGGTTTGTTGTACGCGAGCTCCTTCCGAAATTCCGATTTGACGCCTAAACCCTTTTTCAGAGAATCTATGGCGATCTCGTCGTTGACTGCCCCGGCTTTCGACATGGTGGTTTTAAAGCGATCCATGAAACTGCGAAGCGACTCGCCTTCGCCTTGCAACATGTTCCACAGATTAATCACCGAGGCAGATTTCTCGATGAACATGGAGTACTGCTTAAGAAAGGAAGCTGTCAGCTGCTGGAAGTTTTCAATCGAATTTCGCTCGAGACTTAGGAACCAGTCCAGAGCCGGACACTTCAGGTATTCAGCGAATAGGAGGCAGAAGCCGCCATCTTTCTCTTCCGTGTTTCGGAATTTGGCTCGACTTAAGGCGACCCGAAATGCGTTGATGTGATCTTTCGGGTTCGTCGAACCGTCGTACTTCTGGATGCTTAGTTTCCCGGGATCCATTATTCTGGCGCCCATTACTTTCGCCGAGAAAGGAGTGTGTTCGGCGTCTTCGCATATCTGAGCAATTTCCGGTGCCGAGCTGAGTGCCCTGTGGATCTGTGATCGAAGTAATTTGGCCTCGTTGTCGGATTTTTCAAGACGAGCTCGGATCTCGGCCAATTCATCGCGACTCATGTTCTGACCCTTGCCTTTTCTTGCCGTACTCACGCCTCGGGGCGATCGCTTTTCGGCTCGTGTTTCCAGCAAGAGACGTGATACTGCTTCGGCAAGCTCCGCAGGATCTAAGCTTGGTGAATCACCGGTTTCCTGTCCCGTCTCCTTATCAGTTCCTTTGCTTTCCAACATTATCTGCCTCAGGGCTTTGGTTAGCGCCTCGGGAGTGATTTCGCTGGGGAGCGGATCTTCTAAGTCAATTCGTATTGGTTTGGTCGGCGGCGCGCTCTTGATTTTATTTTGCTTCTTCTTCTGAAGTGGCGGTGGCGAACCATCTGATTCGGATTCTGTTTCCTCTCGTTCCGGGGTTTCTTCCACGTCGTCCCCTTCTTCTCCATCTACTTCGTCAGCCAGGGAGTCGAAAACCAGATTTTTTGGATGGGAATTTTTACGTCGCGCGACACCTCGTGCTTCTTTCTCTTTTAGTTGGGCTCGCAAGGTTGCGAGCTCTTGCGTCAACGAGCTGTTCAAAACCTCTTGTTCTTCGGTCTGCTTCTGAAGGGCAGCGATCTTTTCTGCTTCCGTCTGAACTGTTGTCTCGTTATCCTCGTTCTGCAAACCGGTTGGTGTGGATCTGTTCAATTCTTCGTTGGTCATCTTGTCGAGCCCTTGTGTTTTCTAGTCTCGATTCCCCCTCCTTCTAGCGCCAAATTGTGCGAGCCGAAACTGCACTACGATTCTTTTAGTGTTTTTAGGGAGAGCCGAGAATTTCGTAAGTAAACACAAGGAACGATCCAAATGATGGTTATTTGATTAGCTGTTATGCGAGCTACAATATGTGTGGCGTGTGCCTTTTTCTATGTGTAAAGCGATACCTCAAATAATGACTATCGGTTCCTATTTATAAGAGAATAGGAACCGACTTTTACAACTGACTTTACCCAAAAATGTAAACTTTCCTTTTTGGCTCGCGTCGACTTTAGAATAAATGTAAACTTTCCTTTTTGGCTCGCGCCGACTTCAGTTTAAGGAAAGTCTTTGATGGGCCTCGGCTCGAATCGCTTAGTCGGATGTTGGTTCGGCCCATCGAGAAGTTTCCGGCTGGCCTTCGGGTTGACGCCCGGTTTGGCCCGGTTCGGTCGTGTTCGGTGCGGTTCGGCTCGATTTTCCTCCATTTGCCCAATCCAAATGACGATGTCTCGGGGTGGAATCCGACCCCAACAATATCCAATCTCGGATAGTACGTGGGTAAGTCCGGTGCATGTGGTCCCTAAAAAGGGAGGAGTCACGGTGGTGAAGAACGAGAATGAGGAGCTGATCCCCACTACAACAATCACCGGCCACCGAATGTGCATCGACTACCGCAAGCTCAATACCGCGACCCGGAAGGATCATTTCCCTTTACCATTTATAGACCAAATGCTAGAAAGGCTTGCTAACCACCCTTACTATTGTTTTCTAGATGGCTATTCAGGTTTCTTCCAAATACCAATCCATCCGGATGACCAAGAGAAGACGACATTTACATGTCCTTATGGCACATTCGCTTACCGGCGAATGCCTTTTGGATTGTGCAATGCCCCGGCCACATTCCAAAGATGCATGATGTCTATCTTCACCGACTATATAGAGGACATAATGGAGGTATTCATGGATGACTTTTCAGTTTATGGCTCATCCTTTGATACTTGTTTATCAAATCTTAGCAAGGTTCTCAAAAGATGCGAGGAGCAACATCTTGTCCTAAATTGGGAGAAATGTCATTTCATGGTGAGAGATGGGATAGTGCTTGGCCACCGGATATCAGAGAGAGCGATTGAAGTGGATAAAGCAAAGATAGAAGTCATGGTGACCTTAGAACCGCCAAAGAATGTCAAGGGGGTAAGGAGCTTCCTCGGACACGCCGGTTTCTATAGGAGATTCATCCAAGATTTCTCGAAGATCGCACGACCATTGACTCAGCTCTTGTGCAAAGATGTCCCATTTGAATTCGACGGTGATTGCCTCACGGCTTTCAAGAAGATCAAGGAAGCACTAATAAGCGCACCGATTGTACAATCACCGGATTGGGAGCTCCCGTTTGAGATTATGTGCGATGCAAGTGACTATGCTGTTGGTGCGGTGCTAGGACAAAGAAAGGAGAAGAAACTTCATGTCATATACTATGCAAGCCGGACCCTGGATGAAGCACAATGCAACTACGCTACCACTGAGAAGGAGCTGCTCGCAATTTTTTTTGCATTTGAGAAGTTCCGATCTTACCTTGTCGGATCTAAAGTCATTGTTCACACCGACCATGCTGCCCTCAAATACCTTCTAACAAAGAAGGATGCAAAACCACGTCTCACCAGGTGGATTCTCTTACTACAAGAGTTTGACTTAAAGATCGTCGATAAAAAAAGGTGCGGAGAATAGTGTAGCCGATCATCTCTCCCGGATGAGGATAGAAGAGCAGCTCCCCATAAACGACTCGTTGCCAGAAGAAACGGTCTATTCCGTCAGCGCCATACCAATCACAAGGATCACCAGCACACCACCACCCGTTCCGGACAATAGAATAGCCCTCGGTACACCTTGGTATAGCCACATAGCCAACTACCTTGCAGCCGACATTGAACCTACGCAATTTTATGGCTACAAGAAGAAGAAGTTCTTAAAAGACATACGGTTCTACTTTTGGGACGAGCCGTACCTCTACAAGAAATGCCAAGATGGGATGTTCAGAAAATGTGTCCCGGAGGAAGAAATCCCGGGAATACTTCATGGTTGCCATGGATCAGCTTATGCCGGCCATTTTGCCACATTCAAGACGGTTTCAAAGGTTTTACAGGCCGGTTTCTGGTGGCCAACAATGTTCAAAGATGCCCAGGTATTCATTTCAAAATGTGATGCTTGTCAAAGGATGGGTAACATTAGCAAAAGAAATGAGATGCCCCAAAACTTTATCTTGGAGGTAGAAGTCTTTGACGTGTGGGGAATTGATTTCATGGGACCCTTTCCCACGTCTTTTGGAGACCAATACATCCTAGTGGCTGTTGACTATGTGTCCAAGTGGGTGGAAGCTATTGCCGCCCCAACAAACGACTCTAGTGTCGTTATCAAGCTGTTCAAATCGGTAATCTTCCCGAGGTTTGGAGTGCCGCGAGTTGTGATTAGTGATGGCGGTTCCCACTTCATAAACCGAGTGTTTGCCAAACTATTGAGAAAATATGGGGTTAGACACAAGGTTGCAAGCCCGTATCACCCACAAACAAGCGGACAAGTGGAGATTTCCAACAGAGAGCTAAAGAGCATCCTCCAAAAGACAACCGGGAAAACAAGGAAGGACTGGTCAGCCAAGTTATATGACGCTCTTTGGGCTTACCGGACAGCCTTCAAGACACCACTAGGAACAACACCTTTCCATCTTGTTTACGGGAAAGCGTGCCACTTACCAGTAGAGCTGGAGTATAAGGCGGCTTGGGCGGTCAAGGAGCTTAACTTCAATCTCAAAACCGCAGCTGAGAGGCGCTTGATTCAACTGAATGAATTGGAAGAGATAAGACATCTAGCATATGAGAACACAAAGATTTACAAAGAGAGAACTAAGGCGTTTCATGACCGGAAGATAGTACCAAAGTCCTTTGCTCCAAACGACCAGGTTTTGCTCTTTAATTCACGGCTCAAGCTCTTTCCCGGTAAACTCCGCTCAAGATGGTCCGGTCCGTTCAAGATTAAAGAGGTGAAACCATATGGAGCAGTGGTTCTTTGGGACCCTAGTGGAGGAGACTTCACTGTCAACGGACAGAGGCTAAAGCCGTACTTAGCAAACACGGACAAAGGAGAAGAAGAGGTCATCCCCTTAGCCGATCCACCTCAAGCCTAAAACCATCAAGAGTCAAGCTAGATGACTTTAAAACAAGCGCGTTGTGGGAGGCAACCCACACGGTATTCTTCTTTCTTTTTCATTTTTCGTTTTCAAATCATTATTGCATGCATTTTGTTAGGATGAGAAACCAAGAGGAGACCAAACAAGAAAATGTCCCACCCATTCATCCCACCCTTGTCCAGACCGACACCAAGGAGCGGGCAATGGCTGGGAATACTAAAGGAAGGAGGCAGAATCATTTCGGTCAAAGAAAATCACCAAACGGTCGAGTAGAATATGAGATATTCCATTCGGGGTGATTTTCTCGGCCACACGGGTGCGAAGGAGGACACACCTAACCTATCTCACAATCCGTGTTACCAAAGTCCACCAAACTTCACAGGCGACCAGACAACACCATATTGGTCAGAAAATCCAAAAGATAGGACGGAGAAATGTGAACGGATGAGGAGATACGCACGAATGCCACATCCGGTCGATGGCGGGTCACCGAGGGCCGACAAAAACCAAAATCACGGCATAGAGACACCACCACCTGGAAATGGATTCTTGGAGCTTCAAAATCACCATTCCAAAAGAAAATCAGGGAACGAACGAGCCAAATTCAAGGACGGTCAAAAATCTCTTCCCGGAGACGATTAGACCATGTTGTGAAGGAAGTCTCACACCGCTCATCCATTTGCCCTCAGACTTCACCAGTGCACATAAAATGTGAAGTTGGTCGGTGAAATTTCAAGCTCGGTCAGGAAATTCGTCACCGTTTGAGCTGTGGTCTATTGCACTATCATCCGGTCGACCGGATAGACCACCGTATGATGAAACTCCCAAACCGCTCGTTTTTTTGAATTTCAAGATAGGTCGGCGAAATATTGACGGTTCGAGCTGTGGTCCATCACAACACCTCACGGCCATCCAAAGGATCCACCCGATACCGGATTTTCAAATCTGCTCGACCACACGACCTGAAACTTCACCAGCGGCTCTAAAGCATCATATTGGGCGGTAAATTTTCAATCCCGTTCATAAAATTCTTAACGGTTTGTCATGTGGTTCATAGCACTCATTCCGGGTCGACCGAATGAGACGTACACGACCTAAATGCAAACCAAAGGATTTCGGGCCTTGACCTTCAACATTTACCGACCACTCACGACTCCAGAAGAGCCCCATTCAGTCGTCTGACTATGATCTTCATTAAACTTGGTCATCACTTGGTAACATCATTCTAACCTTTCCCTTTTTCAAATTTATTACGTATTTCATCTCTCTTAATCTGATTTTTCTTACACCGGGACGGTGCAAGTTAAGTCTGGGGGGATTATACTAATAAGTTTGTTCATTTTGACATTTTTGTTTGCATTTTTTCATTTCATCGAGTCGTTTTTATTGAGTCAAAACTTTTGTCGAGAATTATGACTTTATCTTGGACCTAACCATTGTTGTGCATGCGTTTAAGTGACCATTGACCAGTATTTGGCAGTCTACTTCATCACATGTGCACCATGAGTGGATTGATCTACCAAAAACGTCCACACCTCCAAGGGCTTAAGAAGGATACATCTTTGACTCCGCACCTTAATGAACTTAACTTTCTCGGCTAGGGACTTGGTTTTACAAAGGGCACGACTCCTCATCCTCACCAAATAGTGAAAGTCTATGTGAGTTCGGTTCCCCTCTCTCTCCCCTTCAAATTTAAGAAAAAGCACCAAGGTCCAAGTAACCGGGGATTAGGTGGCAACCACCATCAATACTCGCGTCTATGGAAGACCCTTTGATCTAAGTAACCGGGGATTAGGTGGCTACAACCATCAATACTCGCGTCTATGGAAGATCCATCAAAAACCTCCACAAAGAGGAGAAGAAGTCGAATAAAAAATACTATGCTACCCTAAAAAAGGGATGAATCGACTTAAGAAGTGAGAAGAGAGAGAGGTGAAACAAGAGCCAAGACATGTGTTTTATAAAAGAGGATGGGTAAGAGTCTATAACCCCTTTGATCGATACTCCCTAGTTGAGACCACACCTTTAGAAACTAAAGGAGTCAAGGGTGGAGAATTTGGATGGCCTAAAGAGAAGTGGATTGCTTTGGGATGATTGCAAAACTCATGGTATGTACTCCCTTGTTCTTAATTCTAAATGCCATTGTTGTTTTATGTGGATCACTAAGATAAATGTCGACATGGATTTCCAAAAAGATTTAAGAGTTCTCACGTTTTCAAACCTCTTTTCCTTTCTTAGTTTGCTTGAGGACAAGCAAAGGCTAAGTCTGGGGGAGTTGATACCATCATATTTTACATGTTTTCACTAAGTATTTATTGGCATTTTCAAATGTTTTCAATAAGGTTCTATGCCTTTAGAGGTAGTTTTCTTGTATTTGTTGGTTTTGAAGTCTTAACAGGTTAAATTATCAAAAAAGATTCAAAAAGGAGCAAAAGAGCCTCAAACCATGATCCATGCAAGTTTCCAAGTCAAGAGCATCAATATAACTCCATTTGTCCGATTCTCGCATTTGGACAGAACCGGAGCATCCGAAAGATAACCGCGGCAAGGGGTCTTCCCGACGTCTAAAAATCATGATCTTTGTATTTCTGGATAGATATTTGAGTCATGCATCACGATGAAGTGGATTCAAGTCATTTGGATCAACCATCACGAAGATACTCTTTTTCTCCCAAGACGTGTCCGCCAGGCGAAGAAACGAAGCCCATAGAGACTTGGCGCCACCAAATGGCCCGGGATGCAGCGGCATGGACCTTTTCTCGACTTATCACAAGCCCAGCTTTCTTTTGGTGGTTTACTTGTCCTAAACCCGGTCTGATCACGTCGCAAATCATCAATGCCGGTTAACCGGAAAGTTTCTTTTTTCGACACTTAACAAACCTAGCGATTTCTACCCTATAAATACGAGTTTTTAGCCTCAGAAAAAAGAGAGAGCAGCTGCGCCGTCAAGAGAAGGGGAGAAAGCCATCCTGGAAGCAGAGAGAAGAGGTTCCTCTCAAGATCGAAGGCGCACACACTCTTGCACTCAACATATCCTTACACTTGTTCTTTTCTTTTATCTCTTGTATTGAATCCGAGAGATTATTGTGGAGAGGCCGACTTGTTCTTAAATATAGAGGAGTCTTCTTCACCCCTTATCTCTTTTTCATTGCTTATTATGTCCATACTCATCGTGCTTTGTGTTAACCGCGCCATGATTGAGTAGTTTCTCCACTAGGGTAAGGGCTAAGCTGAAAGGCTCATGAAATCGTTACCTTGATCTTTTGAGTTGGGATAATTCGTTTGGTTTCATCACCTTTACTTGAGCATAATGCCGCTTGCTTTTCTGATCTACTAGCATCGGATCTTGGGTTAATATACTCTCTAAAAGCTTGTTATATTGCCGGACTTAGTATTTGGTGAGCGATGAATCACAACCACCGAAAGATGAGTTGTGAATCATTGTGAACAATCATAACTTGAACACCTTTAATGCATGTTTTCAACTTGTAATAACCATCGAAAGTTGAGTCTATTAGGTTGATTTAACATAGTAGTTTGATCCACGAAAGTGGGATAACTATACCTTCGTGTTATGAGTTCATGAACGGTTTCTATCATATCCCTTCCATTCGATTAACTTGTTAATGATTCATGATGCCTTGAGGTTAGCCCAATGCCTAGTATCTCCACTTATTGATTTCTATTCTCTCTACTTGTTTGCCACTTTCATTTTAGTTAAAATCCGAACCAAACACCATTTTGTTTTAACTTGATTCAACCTCCTTACAATTTGTAGTACAACCGATAGGTCCTTGTGGATTCGATCCCATCTATACTTACCTCGTTGCTGTGCACTTGCAGGTAGCTCTAGTGGGTAAAACTTGAAGCAATCCCACGCTCATGTAACATGCAAAAAAAAAAACAAAAAAAAAAAAACAACATGTTTTATGATTAAGTGCCAAAGAAGACCATCAAAGGAGTTTTGCATGCGCCGGCCAATTCCCACCCAATCATCCCGCCCTTGTTCCGGAGCACCAACATAGCGGTCACCACCTTGGGATCCTAAAGGAGAATTACGAAGACAAATTGGTCGAAGAAAATCACCAAAAGGACGGGTCAAATGGAAGATATCAAGTCCGGTAACACCTTCCCGGCCAAACGGGTAACACGGAGGACCCAATCGACCCATCTCACAAACGGCTCAACCAAAGTCCACCAAACTTCACAGGCGGCCAAAAAACAACATATTGGTTGGAAAATCCAAAAGATAGGACGGAGGAATGTTGAAGGATAAGGAGATACGCACCAATGCCACATCCGGTCGATGGCGGGCAACCGAAGGCCAACAAAAACCAAAATCACGGCATGGAGATACCACCACCTGGAGATGGATTCTTGGAACTTCAACATCACTATTCCAGAAGAAAATCAAGGGACGGACAAGCCAAATTCAAGCATGGTCAAAAATCTCTTCCCGGAGCCGATTTGACCACGTTGTGAAGGAAGTCTCCAACCGCTGGTACATTTGCCCTCAAACTTCTCCAGTGGTCATAAAATATAAGGTTGGTCGACGGATTTTCAAGCTCGGTCGGTGAATTCATCATCGTTTGGGCTGTGGTCTATTGCACCCTCTTCGGATCGTCCGGATGGCCACCAAATGATGAATCTCCCAAACCGCTCGTTTGTTTGACCTCAAACTTCACCACGGCTCCTAAAATATATGATTGGTCGGTGGAATTTCAAGATCGGTCAGAGAATTGTTCACGGTTCACGCTGTGGTCCCTCACATAACCTTCCGGCCGACCGAAGGATTCAACCGATGACGAATTTTTCAAACCGCTCGACCAAATCACCTGAAACTTCACCGGCGGCTCTAAAACATCATATTGGACGATAAATTTTCAATCCCGTTCATAAAATTCTTAACGGTTTGTCATGTGGTTCACAGCCTTCATTTTTGGCCGACACACGGGCATTACACGACCAAACTGCACACCGGACGGAATCACACCTTCAGATTGAAAACTTACCGACCAAATACATCACACTTGGAGTCGCTCAACAAAGCAAAACCGCTCTTCATGACCTATGGTCACTCTTTGGTACCACAATCCGAAACACTTTCCCAACAAATTCAATTTTCTTTTTAACCCCTCTTAATTGGATTTGCTTCCACCGGGATGGTGCAAGTTAAGTCTGGGGGGATTACTAACACGTTTGTTCTTTTTGACTTTTATTTTCATTTTTCCCTTTTTCTTTGAGTCGTTTTATTGAGTCAAAATTTTGTCCGAGAATTATGACCTTTTCTTTGAAACTAACCATGTTACACTAATGTTTAAGTGACCATTGAAACAGTATTTGGCAACACACTCACTCAATGTGCACTTTGAGCGGATTGGTTTACCAAAAATGGCCACATTTCCAAAAAAAAAAAAAAACCCGATGGAGGATCCACCTTTGACTCCGCACCTAAATGAACTTAACTCTCTCAGCTAGGGGCTTGGTTTTACAAAGGGAACGACTCCTCATCCTCACCGAATAGTGAAAGTCTATGTGAGTTCGGTTTCCCCTCTCTCTCCCCTCCAATTTTAAGAAAAAGCATCAAGGCCCAAGTAACCGGGGATTAGGTGGCAACCACCATCAATACTCGCGTATATGGAAGACCTTTTGATCCAAGTAACCAGGGATTAGGTGGCTACAACCATCAATACTCGCGTCTATGGAAGATCCATCAAAAACCTCCACAAAGAGGAGAAGAAGTCGAATAAAAAAATACCTTGCTACCCTAAAAAAGGGATCAATCGACTTAAGGAGTGAGAAGAGAGAGAGGTGAAACGAGAGCCAAGACAAGTGTTTAAACACAAGAGGATGAGAAAGAGTTCATAAAAACCCTTTGATCGATATCCCCTAGTTGAGATCACACCTTTAAACTAAAGGAGTCAAGGGAGGTGAGCCCGGATGGTCATATGGAGTGTGGGTTACTTTGGGATGACTGCTAAACTCAATGTAAGTACTTATGTTCCTCATCATAAAGCCAAAACCGTTTTCATGTGGATTACTAAAACATAAGCTAACATGGATTTTCAAAATGCATTGAGAGTTCTCATGTTTTCAAACCTCTTTTCCTTTCTTAGTTTGCTTGAGGACAAGCAAAAGGCTAAGTCTGGGGGAGTTGATATATCCATATTTTACATGTTTTTTACCTTGGTTTTCTTTATATTTTCTTACTTAATAATAATGATTTTGTATCCAAGAGGTAGTTTTCTTGTATATTGTGGTTTTGGGAAGCAAGCAGGTCAAAATGGCAAAAAGAAGGCAAAAGAGCTTCAAAAAATGATCCATGCAAGTTCCCAAGTCAGGAGCTTCAACAAAACTCAAGTTAGCCGGTTTCCGCATTCGGACAGAATCAAAGCATCCGAAAGATGACCGCGGCAAAGGGTCTTTCCTACGTCCAAATCATGATATATTTATATTTAAAGATAGATAAATGAGTCATGCGTCGCGACGAAGTGGAATTGGGCTGTTTGGAGCAGAAATGCGGCCTAGGATCTTTTTATCCCAAGACATGTCCGTCTGGTGAGTAAGTGAAGCCCATGGAGCTTGGATGAGCAAAATGGACTGGGATCACTTCGGGCCAAGCGTAAAACTCATCATGACTCAAGCCCACATCTCTACACGCGAAAAGAAGCTGGCAGCCGCGCCTCACTCAAGACTTGGTGAGCAAGTTCACGCGAGGAGAAGAAATGGAAAGTTTCCTCTTCTCCTTTGCGCATTAACTCAGCCGACCTAGCCTCCCCTCAACTATATATACTTGCTTTTAGCCTCTTGTATGAGAATCATGAATCAATAGACACTACTCTCTTCTTCTTTCAGTCAATAAACCGGAGCCACTTAGGTGGTCTCCTTGTTCTTTCTTTTCTTTTGCATTTTGTACATACTCGCATGTTTTAGCTTCTAGTCTAGGGTTTTAGAGGTTTCTCTCTAGGGGAGAGCGGCGACTTGATCTCTATCACTCCGCCTCCTTTCTCATGAACTATGAGATCCTCTCTACTCCCTTAGACTCGTTATTGAATCATGGATCTTTCAAAGAAGACATGACATGATAAGCCATCAAGAATCGGTTGTTAAAGAAAGGGAAACCTTATGGTTCACCATCTTTATTCATACCTAAAGCTTGTTGCTAGAGTAGCTAACTAGCGACTTGATCCAAGGTTGATATACTCTCCAAAAGCTTGTTATATCTCCGGTCCTAATATTTGATGGGCAATTCGTCTTAGGCTATGAAAGTAGACCTAAGGAGTCTTGTGAACAATCACTACTCGATTTTATTGCATGTTTCACTCTTCAATGACCATGTGAAAGCTGAGTCCATTGGTTTAAGAGACATAGGTGGTCGGAGCCACGAAAGTGGGATGACCACATCTTAGTGTTTTGAGTTCATAGAAACCGGATTTAACAAACTTTTCAATTGATTTGGCTTATGTCTTTTGCGGATTATCCTTTGCTCAATAATGATGTTTGTAAAGTTTGCATTTGTTATTTAATTTTCCCTTATAAAACAAAAATACAAAACCCCTTGCATATTATTGATTTAGCTTAACCAAATCTTTATAAATGTGTAGTGTGTAATTCGCATTCTCTTGTGGATCGACCCCTATGTACTACAACAACATGTTGTGCACTTGCAACCATGTTTAGCTTAGGGTTTTTATTACTTGCATATATACCACACCCATGTCTGGCACACATCAAGTTTTTGGCGCCGTTGCCGGGGAGGTAGACCTCACACATTTATAGGTTTTAACCTAAATGTCTTTGCTTATCTATAAATGTTTCATTTGTATGCATTCATATTTTTGGTAGATGATAATGTCTATGTTTTAATTATTCATACAGGTTTCGTTGTCAAATTATTTTTTATTTAATTTTAAATTTAAATTTAAAAATTAATGATTTGGTAGATCTACATGGTAGATCTACTTTACCCTAAACCCTAAATCGAATAATTTAGATAAAATTTTGCAACAATGTGCTTGCCATATTGTCATTTTACAGTTTGGATAACAAATAAACGAACATTGAATCGTATAACAAACCAAAAACAACAATTGGTCTAGAAATTTTCAAAACCCTACAACTTACACCATTCAACCCTAAACAATCTACTCAAACTCTTATCCTTATGAACTATATATTCATGATATTTATAGATTCATGCATTTTTCTGAGATCATATTTTTAGTAGATTTTAAATGTCTATTATTTCGTTATTTGTGAAAAAAATATTTCAAATTTGTTTTTTTAATTTTCTTAATTTAAATTTAAGATTTAATGATTTTGGTAGACCTACATGGTAGACCTACGTGGTAGACTTACTCGGTAGACCTCACACATTTATAGGTTTTAACCTAAATGTCTTTGCTTATCTATAAATGATTCATTTGTATGCAATAATATTTTTGGTAGATGATAATGTCTATCTTTTAATTATTCATACAAGTTTTGTTTTCAAATTATTTTTGTTTTAATTTTTAATTTAAATTTAAGATTTAATGATTTGGTAGATCTTCGTAGTAGACCTCCGTGGTAGACTTACTCAGTAGACCTCACACTTTTGTAGGTTTTAACCTAAATGTCTTTGCTTATCTATAAATGATTCATTTGTATGCAATCATATTTTTTGTAGATGATAATGTCTATCTTTTAATTATTCATACAGGTTTTGTTGTCAAATTATTTTTTATTTAATTTTTAATTTAAATTTAAGGTTTAATGATTTGGTAGACCTCCGTGGTAGATCTCCGTGGTAGATCTCCATGTTTGTCTACCAGGTAGACCTCACCGGTAGACCACAGCGTCTGGAGGTTAAAATCGTAATCGTGGCATGCGTTTTTTTGTTTGTTCATAAGAGAGTGTGAGGTACTGTTACTAGCATCTGCATCCAACTCACTGCACTACCAAAGTATAGTAGATGAGCAGACTAGAAAAACACACAACAAACCACAAAACAAAAACTTACCGCGAAACCACTGAAAGCTGCGAGGATGATGCTAGACTACTAACTGACTAAACACACTTAATCAATTAAACACATAGTCCAGTTTACCCAAAACTAGCAGTCCTAAAACCGTATACGCTGTGATACCAAAATGAAACAACCAAGCTTTTTTTTATCATCAAGTGCGGAAAAACTCAATTAAATTAATTCAATAATCATTATTAAATCGAACAACCAAATTCCAGAATAATAAAATAAAATAACAACCTAACCAATAGGTTTGCATAAATAAACAACTCAATAAAACGACAATCAATCCCTATCATCCTCTCCTCAGCCCAATTCCGCAATCACACTTTCTTTTTACCTGCATCACATTACGGAAAAAGAGATGCATAAGTATTTAAGAAATACTTAGTGAGGCAATCACCCCGCCTACAGGCCAATTTCGCAATTTTAACACATTTAAATATTTATAATATTTACCACAATTATTAAAATAATTCTTTTTAATTATTAAATAATTTTCACAATTAAATAATAATTTTTCAACACTTAAATAATTTCCACAATTATTTTAAATCAATTAATTAATTAAATTCACCATTTCATAATTAATTATCGAATTAAACCATTTAATTTGGACTTAACCAATTAAACCAGATTAAACCATCAATTAAATCAATTAGATTAAGTTGCTAGATAACCGGACTTAACCGGCCAATGTCGACCAACACACGCTTTGCGTCGTTCGACACCCGCCCGACAGATCGACACTTCTATCAATTCAACGCACCAAAACACACAAAACACAATCAATCACAATATACTCGATCAAACGCACATATATCTCATAAACAATCACAAACTTATCATAAACTCAACACAAATCCACCAAACTTCACAAATCTATCTCTTTGCGAGCCTACGGTCATGCACTCACCTTGACAAAGGTTTGAGAAGAAGGAAGAGATGAAGAACAGCAGCAAACAATCTCAGATCAACCAGAAAACTCCAGAATCTTCTCAAAAGCTCTCAGCTCCTCTTTCTCCTTTGTTGTCTCGGAAAACACAACAAAAAGCGGCCACTTTCGCTTATAATCTCGAGATTTAGGGCTTTTGCCACAAACCAGCCCAAACCGGAACCGGAAATAAATAAATCAAACCGAAATCTATTTCAAGAACCGGTGTCGACCGACACACCCTTTGTGTCGCTCGACACCAAGCCCAAAAATCAATTCTTTGATTTACGGATGTTACATAAATAGAACATAATCTTCCAAAAATATATGTTGGCAGATAACTTTTCTGTATGTCAGATTTTATTCCACATATTTTTATTGTTCTTCATTTTCACATTCCAAAATAATAAATATGTTGACAATTTACCAATTAAGTTTTATCTTATGTTTACTATAAAATATAGCCTCATCACACTAATTTTCACAACTTAATTCCAATATCAACACTTCTATTTGTTTTCTCTAAATTGTTTTTTTCCGCTTAACTAGGTACTAAGAGAAAAAAATGAAGAATGTTGTGCAGTTGATCTCTATTGTCTTCTTCTTAGTGTTATTTCTTGCTGCACCAGGTATAAATTTATGTTTCCAAAATATTAAGTTATAGTTTACTTCTCTTATTTAATTCAATACATTGTTTTTTATGCATACACTAGTTAGTTAAAAAATATGATGATATATCATTTTGTTTTTTAAAAACAATATATAAAAACTTATCAAAATGAAATTGAAGAAGGTTCAAGTTTACCACTTCATAGTACAACAATGGTGCCTTCTCCATTATTCTTTGTAGATTTAAGGTTTGGTTTCAAAATAATATTTTTTAAGAGCATATATATCTTTGAAATGGAATCATTTGATCAACTGGCTAAAAAAATTCAGGTTGTTCTTTTTTATTTTTTGGGGCTTTATGTTGCTGCAAGGTAAGTGGTTCTGTTCAAGTTAATTGCTGATTATAAATGTGATTTTTTAACGATTTTGATTGATAATTTTGGCAACGTTAATCATTTTAAAAATAGTGGACGGGAATCAGACATGAGAATGAGCATCGACCTACGAAATTTATTTTTGTACGAAGAATTTCTTTACTACAACACTCTTCTTCTTGTGGTAAGTTCAGAGTGTACGCTCTTTTTGGCCTTTTAGACCTCTTTATCTTCTGATTAGATCATCTCACTTAGTGGCCTTGAATATTTTAGACGATGATGGTTTGGCTTTGGCGAGTGAATTTATGGGGAAACAAATGGCATAAAATAACTTTGAACAACATTTCTGTTGACGAGCTTCCAATCCCACTACAAGAAAACAAGCGATATTCTGACGGATTTTCCGACGATTATAATCCGTCGGTAATTTTCCGATAGATTTCCGACGGGTTTACAACGGGAAAAAAAATAGTCGGTAATCCGTCAGAAAATTAGCGACGGATTAAAACCATCGAAAATGTTAGGATATTTCCGACGGTATGCCGAGTAAACTCAATTCCGTCGTAAATAGTGAAATAGTTTCCGACGGTGGATCGACGGATTGAAATCTGAAACAACCAAGCTTTTTTTTTTATTATAAAATATTATCAATGCGAAAATTCTCGGAAAAAATCAATAATATTAAATAATAATAATCAGTTCAACAAAAGCCATAAACCAATAACCAATAAAGAATAAGCAACCTAAACACCAGGTTTGCTACATTATTAATAAAGACTAACACCCTAGAATGATGAATTCCTTGTCAACCACAATAGAATAGCCAATATCAAATTCCTAATCTCATCATCCTCTTCTCTCGGTCTCTTTCCGCGGAAGAACATTGCTGTTACCTGCATCACATTGGAATAGAGATGCGTAAGTATTATCATAAATACTTAGTGAGTAGATCATCCTGCCGACAGGCCAAGTACATCAAACACTAGATA
Organism: Erythrophleum ivorense; assembly: GCA_026724425.1. Classification (NCBI taxonomy): domain Eukaryota; kingdom Viridiplantae; phylum Streptophyta; class Magnoliopsida; order Fabales; family Fabaceae; genus Erythrophleum; species Erythrophleum ivorense. The sequence continues at coordinate 4,978,504 of JAIUCV010000066.1, read as the reverse complement.
ATACATCAACAATAATCAACAACAAGAACAATAATCAACAACAGAACCTTCCCTGTCAGGAAAACCCACGTTTCCTGACCACCCAGGTCTGCGTCGACCGACACCAGATCGACGCCCAGACACCAGAAGCTACGAAATTCGCAATCATCAAGCACAAACTCGCAATCAAGGGTTTTCAACGCCCCAATACAATCCAAAACACAATTTCCACTATAAACAACTCAAGAACACAATCCGAACTCGAAATCAAACAATCTCTAACGATTAACGGACCTACAGTCACGCACTCACCTTGAAAAGGATTGAAAGGAAGGAGAAGAAGATAGAACAACAACCCAAAGCCTCAGAAACTCCACAAAACTCTCTGGAATCACCTCCTTCAGTCAAAAACGCCTCTGGAACTTTTCTTTCTCGAAAAAGTGATTTCTCACGCGGCCACAAGGTTTTTATTCGTGACTTAGGGCTTCCAAACCCTTAACCGGAACAAAACCAGCCGATTTGAATCAAACCGGTCGATTTCACAATAACCGGTGTCGGTCGACACCCATCGACCAAACCAACTCAAACCACAAATCAAACGCGCAATCGACTTAAACTGGAATCGACCTTGATAACCGGTTGTTGGGGTCGGATTTCCCTCCATCACATTGCCATTCGAACCGGACATAGCCAAACCGAGCCAGGACGAACCGTCGACTGAACCAAGAAACCGGTAGGAAATCTCCCGATGGGCCGAGCCAACATCCAGCGAAGCGATTCGAGCCGAGGCCCATCGAAGAAGGCCCATGATCAGAGCTTGCCATAAATGCAAGTCGGTGCGAGCAGAAATGGAAAGTTCGATTATGGAAAGTTTACTTAAAACTTGTAAAGTCGGTTCCTATTCTCTTATAAGTAGGAACCGATGTCAATTGTTTTCAAGGAAACTTTTTACACACAAAAAGGCACACGCCACGAATTTCATAGCTCGCATAACAGCTAATAATAAAACCAACTTTGGCTCGTCATCTTCGTGTTCAATCAATAGAATTACTCGGCTCTCTCTAAAAACGAACTAAGTAATATTGCGCAAGTTTCGGCTCGCACAATTTGGCGCTAGAAGGAGGGGATAGAGAATTCATACACAAGGAATACGAAGCAGGATGACGGATATAAACCTGGATGAGACCGACCCAACCGGTCAGCAACACGAAGGAGGCGCAGCGGCAAACCAAACGGAAGCAGAGACGATCGCCGCCCTGAAAAGACAAACTGAAGAGCAAGGAGCCTTGAACAGCACGTTGACTCAAGAGCTCGAGAATCTACGCACCCAACTAAAGGAAAAAAGAAGAACGAGACGCCAGGCGACGAAAGAAACTCGACCTAAAGAATCTGGCCTTCGAGTCCCCAGCCGATGAAACAGAAGAGGAGGAAGATGAGTCTCCGAGCCAGATGATTCGCCACCGCGTCTCCGCGGGAAAAAGCAGAACACGAAGCGTAAGGATACCCAACCAATACGACTTAACCTGGGAGACCGGATCCTCAGCGATATCACCCCAGAATCATTGGCTGAAATGCTCAGGCAGATACTATCAAGTCAAGGAGAATCCGCCCCGATCGACTTGACTGACGATCCGAATCAACCTACTAAGATTGCCGAGCAGAGCACGGACGTCTCGCCTGCTTTACCTTCTTCTGAAACGTTTGCCGAAGCCATTACGCGAAGGATCGGCTGCCTCGGGGTCCGAGCTCCTCAAGGAGAAATGTTCCCAGCAAAGAGCTGAATATGAGCCGAGACGAATTGGCCGAAATTCGGGCTCGCCTTGAAAAATCTGATAACGAGGCAAAGCTGCTTCGATCTCAAATCCACAGAGCACTCAGCTCAGCACCAGAGATCGCTTAAATATGCGAAGACGCGGAACACACGCCTTTCTCGGCTCGCATAATTAACACCAAGGTAATTGATCCATGGAAATTGAGCATCCAGAAGTACGACGGCTCGACCAATCCTAAAGATCATATTAATGCGTTTCGGGTTGCACTAAGTCGAGCCACATTCAGAAGCATAGAAGAAAAGGATGCCGGATTCTGCCTATTATTCGCTGAGTATCTGAAAGGCGCGGCCTTGGACTGGTTTTAAAACCTCGAACCAAATTCGGTCAAAAACTTCCAGCAGCTGACGGCTCTCTTTCTAAAACAATACTCCATGTTTATAGAGAGGTCAGCCTCGGCGATTAATTTGTGGAACATGGTCCAAAGGGAAGAAGAGTCCCTTCGCAGCTTCATGGAGCGATTCAAAACGACTATGTCGAAGGCAAGGTCGATCAACGACGAAATCGCCGTCGACTCACTCAAAAAGGGGTTGTGGTTTCAGTCAGATTTCCGAAAAGAGCTCGCCCTCAACAAACCTAAGTCGATCGCCGACGCAATCCATCGATCCGTAGCGTTCGTAGCAGAGGAGGAAGATATGAAAGTATTAACCGCGCTCCACAGTTCGTCCAAGGCAACAGCTAAACCGCCACCAGCAGCGCAACCGCAGACCAGTCAGAAGCGCCATAACCAGCGAGGCGGATACGTATATCACGAAGGGCGAAACCTGTCTGGAGCGCATAATTATCAAATAGAGGCGAGCCAACAGTCAGACGTCGTAAATCAAATTGGCGCTGGAAGGGGAAAAGCGCTAAAAACAACACATGGGTGAGGAACCAGAGCTCAACGAACTACGACGACAAAGCCTACTGCGAATTTCACCAATGCTACGGCCATTCTACCGAGAAATGTCGCCACCTAGGAGCAGAGCTCGCAAAGAAGCTGCTTAGCGGAGAACTGAAAGGTGATTTGAAACTGGAGGATCTGGAACGACCCGAACCAAGAGAACGACCCGAAAAACCGGATCGCCCGATCGACCAACCAAAGCGAGGAAGACGGGAGGATTCCGATGACCAAGGTGGAGCTCGAAGAAGAATTCATCTTATAATGGGCGGCTCGCAATTCTGTCCAGATACCGTGTCATCAATTAAAGCTTTTCAGCGATGAGCCGACGCAGCAATCAATTGGTACGAGCCCCCAAAGCTACCAAACGCCGAAATCACCTTTACGGAGAACGAAGTTATCTGCATTGATAAACCTCACGACGACCCTCTCGTGATCATGTTAGCCGTGGGAAACTTTGACGTAGCTCGGATCCTCATCGACACGGGGAGCACAGTCGACATAATTTACAAAGGAACCTTGGAGCGGATGGGGATCGATCTACCCGACGTGAGGTCGGCACCGAAACCATTGACAAGTTCGGAGGCGAGACGACGATGTCCATGGGAACAATCACGCTCCCGGTCGAAGCAGGTGGCGTCACTAAAATGGTTCATTTTTCCGTCTCGGATAACCCGCCGATCTACAATATCATCATGGGAACACCATGGATAAACTCGATGCGAGCCGTACCATCCACATATCATTTGTGCATCAAGTTTCCTACCCCATCCGGAGTGAAAACCATACTCGGTTCGCAAAAAGAGTCGAGAATATGCTTCATGACGGAACATAAACTCTGGAATCCGCCGCCTAAATTACTCCCCGAAGCGAACAGAAAGAAGGTCAAGACGAGCCGAGAGACGGCAAACGACCTAGCTAACCTCTTATAGCAATTACAGATGGCAGATGACGACGAGCCGACGAACAGCCAGCCCGCACAGAATACGCAAGTCGAAGGCAAGGAAACCGTCGTCGTTGAGCCAACTTGCGAGGCCGTAATCTCCGTGTGCATTGAGGAACAGAACCCAGGAAGATGTGTGGAAAGCGGGGCGAACCTGGGAGAAGCGATCCAAAAAGAACTGATTTCTTTCCTAAAAGAGAACATCAACACCTTCGCTTGGACGGCAGAGGATATGCCAGGGATAGATATCAATATCGCTTGTCACGAGCTAAACGTCGATCCGACCTTTAAGCCAGTCAAACAGAAGCGACGAAAGTTAGGACACGAACGTCAAAGGGCCGTGAATGACGAAGTGGAGCGTTTATTGAAAGTAGGCTCGATCATCGAGGCAAAATATCCCGAATGGCTCGCAAATCCGGTCGTGGTGAAAAAGAAGAATGGGAAATGGCGAGTATGCATAGATTTCACGGATCTGAATAAGGCGTGCCCAAAAGATAGCTTCCTGATCCCTCACATCGACCGCCTCGTAGAAGCGACCGCAGGAAACGAGCTGTTGACCTTCATGGACGCATTCTCAGGTTACAACCAGATTAAGATGAACCCCGACGATCGAGAGAAAACAGCCTTCCAAGCAGAGCGAGGCATCTATTGCTACCAAGTAATGCCGTTCGGACTCAAGAACGTTGGAGCAACTTATCAATGGCTCGTGAACAAAATGTTCGCCCCCCAGCTCGGAAAAACGATTGAAGTATACATCGACGATATGCTAGTGAAATCACTGAAGAAGGAAAATCATGTGGTGCATCTCCGCGAATGCTTCGAGCGATTGAACTTATACAATATGAAGTTGAATCCGACGAAGTGTCGCTTCGCTGTGACATCTGGAGAATTCCTGGGTTACCTGGTAACTCAGCGAGGCATCGAGGCGAACCCTAAACAGATTCAAGCCCTAATCAAAATGCCGTCGCCAGAAACAAAGAGGCAAATCCAACAATTAACTGGACGTATCGCCGCGCTTAACCCTTTTATCTCGCGATCCACGGAAAAGTGCCTTCCTTTCTACGATACTCTCCGAGGAAACAAGAAGTTTGAATGGACAGCAAAATGTGAAGAAGCCTTCCTCGAACTGAAGTCTTATCTGGCAAGCCCTCCAATACTAGCGAAGCCGGAAGACGGAGAACCGCTGTATCTGTATGTCGCGGTGTCTTTAACAGCGGTCAGTGGAGTCCTAATCCGCGAAGACCGCGGAACCCAAAAGCCGGTATTTTACGTGAGTCAAAGCCTGACCGACGCAGAAACAAGATACCCCCAGACCGAGAAATTCGCGCTAGCAGTCGTGATGTCAGCTCGGAAATTACGCCCGTACTTCCAATCTCATTCGATCATAGTCCTGACAGCACTACCACTAAGGACGATTTTACATAGCCCGAGCCAATCAGGAAGACTGACGAAGTGGGCAATCGAGCTGAGCGAATACGATATCGAATATCGGAATCGAACGAGCGCAAAGTCGCAAGTTTTGGCTGATTTCTTAATCGAACTGCCAATCGCCGCCAGCGATGAACCAAGTCTTCCCGCTGACTGGCTACTTCATGTTGATGGCTCGTCGTCAAAACAGGGCGCCGAAGTCGGAATTCGACTCACCTCCCCGACAGGCGAAATCTTGGAACAATCTCTTCGTCTGAATTTCGGCGCGTCAAACAACGAGGCAGAGTACGAAGCATTAATAGCTGGATTAAAGTTGGCGCTCGGAATTGGAGTTCGAAACATACACGTACGCGTGATTCCCAGCTCGTCGCGAGCCAATTCAGTGGAGAGTACGCTACGAAAGACAGAAGAATGGAGGCCTACCTCGAAGTAGTTAAGAATCTAGCCGGACAGTTCGAAAAATTTGCATTGGAGAAGATACCGCGTGGAGACAATACTCAAGCCGACGCTCTGGCATCGCTGGCCTCGACCTCCGATCCAGACTTGAAAAGGATAATTCCCGTAGAATTTATCGAACATCCCAGTATCGACATCGATGAGCCTGAAGTCCTAATGACAGTAATCACAGACGAGCCGGGCGATAACGGTGTACTTGATGGCGATCAGCCCGCGGATATGGACATCGAAGAAGAGACGGAGTACGGTTGTGATAAAGAGTGGCTCGATCCAATCCGTCGATACATAGCCGACGGAGAAGTACCAACGGATAAGTGGGCGGCTCGCAAGCTGAAAGCTCAAGCAGCACGATACATTCTGATACGCGACGCCGTGTTCTGATGGAGGTTTTCGGGACCGCTGCTCGCATGCGTAGAAGGAAAGAAGGCCAGAGAAATAATGAAAGAAGTTCATAGTGGGTCATGTGGAAATCATTCCGGAGGACGAGCCTTGGCTAACAAAATCAAACGGCACGGTTATTTTTGGCCAACGATGATCAGCGACTGCAAAAAATACTCGCGGAAATGCGAAAAGTGCCAACGTCATGCTCCAACGATACATCAGCCGGCCGAGCTGTTTTCTTCTATCTCCGCACCGTATCCATTCATGAGATGGTCGATGGATATCGTCGGACTGCTGCATAAATCGTAGCAAAAGAGGTTTTAATTGGTCTTAACCGACTACTTCTCTAAATGGGTCGAGGCCGAATCCTACGCAAGCATAAAAGACGTCCAAGTTGAACAATTCATTTGGAAGAACATCATCTGTCGACATGGTGTCCCTTACGAAATTGTCACGGATAATGGCTCGCAGTTTATATCGGCTCGATTTCAAAATTTCTGCGACAAATGGAAGATCCGCCTTAGCAAGTCGACGCCTCGCTACCCGCAAGGGAATGGTCAAGCCGAAGCGACTAACAAGACGATTCTAGATGGACTCAAAAAACGGCTCGACGCTAAAAAGGGTCGCTGGACAGACGAATTGGAAGGAGTCCTTTGGTCTCATCGAACAACCCCGAGACGAGCCACCGGCGAAACGCCATTCGCACTTGTCTACGGAATGGAATGTGTAATCCCACCAGAAGTACATTTTCCCGGAGTTCGTCGCTGGTTGTTACCAGAACAAGAAGGCTATAATCACCTGATGTTGCTAGACGAGCTGGATCTAATCAACGAACGACGTGATCAGGCGCTCATCCGCATACAGAATTATCAACAATCCGTTGCTAAATACTACAACTCCAATGTCCGAGCCCGAAGATTTAGAGAAGGCGACCTGGTTCTCAGGAAAGTATTCCAAAACACCGCTGAACGGAATGCCGGAAAGTTAGGAGCAAACTGGGAAGGTCCTTACAAGATCGTTGAAACGGTTCGTCCCGGGGCCTATCGACTCGAAAACATGGCCGGCGAAGCAATTTCAAAGCCATGGAACGTGATGCACCTCAAGAGATATTATCAATAAGGCGCGGCGCGCTATCACCTAGAACTACGCGTGACTTGATCCCCGCAAGGGGTTCGTAGGCAGTTCACTTTCGAGTGGATTCAGTTGCCCCCCTCAAAAAAAAAGGGGGGAGTGGATACGTGTACATATACACTCCCTTTTACGTGCAACACGGTTCGCCGTTAAACGCATCACTAGTTTGCAACACGGTTCGCCGTTAAACGCTTTAATAACCCTCGTAACACGGTTCGCCGTCAACACGACTGATAAAAAAATTTTTGATATCTACTAAAAATTCAAGTTTTTATTATCACAGTTCGTCAACATATTCAAACCATTTACACCACTTGGTACAACTCGGAATACGCTCTTTATCAATTCTGAGCCGGATGTTGTTGGCCACAACGTCCGGTCTTGATCATCTATCATGCGCGCGCTATATAAATTGATCATCCATCGTCTGTTCCGACCCGCCAATTACTAATAGATAAAGACGCGGCAAAAACTGGAACTCATTAATTCATGAGGACGCGGCAAAAACAGAAACTAGCTGGCATAAACCCGATATACAGAAACGCCTCGCGGTAACATCGGTTGAATGTTTTATTCATTACTATTTCAAGTCATAGTTAATACGCATTTGAAATTGGGACAAGTCGAGAAAGACTTCTTTAAAAGAACTGAGTACGATACTTAAAATTAAAGTTAATCTCTATGAGCAGATTTAATACGCTTTCTAAACATGAAATCGTTCAAACAAACTGTTATCTTTAATTACATAAGTCAGCGAGCGGATATAGCCATCCAGGCACGATTTACAACCAAAACAGATAAAGCCATCCAGGCGCTATGTTCAAAAATCTAAAAGAAAAACGGAAAAAGTTCGGGAATTCCCTAGACGGCAGCCGGAGCTTCTTCAGTAATGCCCATGGGTCTCGAATCCGGCTCGCCAAGGGCTTGATCAGATCCTCCCTGAACGCCAGCAATAGCTTGGCTCGTCGGCTCTGAAGCTCCTTCAACTGACGACGGGTCAGGAATCGTCACCGGCTCTATTATGTTCTGAAAGATAGAGGAACCAATGTTAGTACCGTACTGCGAACATACTCCAATCTCAATCCTATCTGACCAAGTAACCTTCTCGTCTCTAAGATGTACCTCGGGCGGAATGGAAGAAGCCATGGAGACGTCGAGGCGGTTGATCATTCTTGCGAGCAGCGCATCGGCCTCCTCGCCTGCCTTAGAATCAGAAGCGACGTGCTCCTCGAGTCCCGCGAGCTCAACTTCAAGGTCGGGAGGGTTCACGCTTTGGATATCACCGATCAGCTCGATGTTACCCTGAGCCTGAGCAAGATAAATGGCCCGGGAGAACGCCTCTTTGAGACCTTCCGCGTCAGATTTGACCGACTCGAGTAAGGAGGCGTACCGACTATCCACCTCGGATCTAACTCTCTTAACCTCAGCCTCGAGGAGAGCATCCTTGGCCTGCACTAGCTCCTGCAGCGAGCTGACCTTGGCTTCGAAGGACTTAGTCCTTTCCGCGATCCTAAGATTCGTGTCAGCCATCTTGATAGCGTTTGCCTTGTGAACCTCCGCTTCGCGTTGGATCTTGGCAATCTCCTCTTTAGCCCGAGCCAATTCTTCGGCGTGGCCCCTTTCTGAAACCTCGTGGAGCCGTTTCAGGTTGTCGATCGACTGTTGGAGCTCGTCAAGGGCCGATCGATCGGAGCGAGCTCTAGCTTCGTAGCCCGCCACTATGCCATTGAAGGACTCCGCGAACTGAAACAAAAAATACACGTATGAGTCGATATCCGAACACTTGCTTCATTTTTATCAGAAGAAGAAAACCCACCGAAAAAAGTTTTACGGCCGCCTCTCCGTAAACCTCGCTCTCCAGCAGAGCATCAGGGGGAGGGAGACGAACCATGGAGGTACTGTTCGCGAGAAAGCTAGCCGCCTCGGCTCTCTGAAGAAGCTGAATTTGAGTAGGACCGGCAAGAAGGAAGGAGGGAGCGTCTTCTCTAGCTTTCTTCGAAGCCTTCTCCTTGAGCCCTACGGGTGCGGCTCTCTTCTTCCCTCCCGCTTCAGAAGGCGAGTTCATCGCCGGCGCGCCAGCAGGTTCGGAAGCCTTCCTCGTTTTCCGGTTAAGAACCAGAGTTCCCGAATCTCTGGACGCATCCGAACGACCCAGAGAGGGGGCCACAGCGGGACCGTTTTTCTTCGAGGCCATGGCCTCTTTGGCGCGCTTCACGGCCTTTCCGAGATTTATAGGTCCCTCGCTTCGCGGAACCTTTTTGGAGGGCTCGGCACCGTAGTCCGCGTGCCCTCGGCTTTGGATTTTGCGGCTGCCTCCGCGGCCTTAGCGCGAGCCGCTTCCTCGGCCTTTGCGCGATTTTCTTCGTCCCTCTTTTCTTGGAGCCGTTGTCTGATGGTTTTCTTCTCCATTTCCTCGTCTGAAGGCTCGGAAAGTTCGGGGATCTCCTCGTCCGAGCTATCGGAGTCGTCAAAGGAATCGTAAGCTCGGGCTCGAGCGCTTTCTATTCGCTCCAAGGAAAAGTCTCTCTCCCAATTGGTTTTCCTCGCGCGAAAGTGGTCTACGGCCTCTGAAAAACCTCTGGGAAGACGGAATACGGCTCGTCGAACTGCAAAATAAACAGAAAAGTTAGAAACGATCCATACAAATAAAAACGATGATTGTTTTTCGATTCGGCTACCAATTGGCTGCCAGTTCTCCCTGACAAATTTCCTGGGGACGCTCCCAACAGTCGCCCCACATATTGGGACGAAGAAAAAGTAATTTTCCCAACCGCTGTCTTTGTTGGGAAAACCATCAATGATCCTCCGATTCTTCTTACAAGAAATGTAATATCGGAGCGACTTCTTCGATCCAGCTCGAATTTCCAGAAGATTCTGAAGGTGATGGATCCCGATCGGGATGCCGGTCTCAAAACTGCGGACGATGAGCCCGATCAGATGACGGAGACCTCGCGGCATGATCTGTCCAATGGCGAGCCCATACTTGCTTAGATAGTGCAGAATCAGGCTCGGGATTGGAAACCAAAGAAAGCAGCCATAGAAGAAGCTCTCGTAGAGCGTCAAACACCCCGGAGGAGGATCATCGGCTCTTTGATGGCTCGCCGGCAGAAAAAATTTGACTCCTTCTGATATGTGGAAACACCGACGAAGTGACTCCAAAGATGATTCGGTGCAAAGCGTCGATCCAGGAGGATTTGGAACCGTCCTCTTCGCGGCTCGTCTGCGTGTATTTTTCTTCGAGACCCGTTTCTTCGAGGAGCATTTCCTCACTCCCGTTGACGAGCCGACACCGAAGGCACTAGATAAAAGATGATCAAGAGACGCGTCGTCCAGAAGGGTTCTCCTCGGAAATTGAGGAGGCCTGGGTTTAATCGGCCCGAGGGTATCTCCGATCGCCCCCTCAGACATCATCTGTTCGATTTTGATCTCCTCAGGATTATATACTGGGTCAAGTGCTATTCCGGGGCGAGCCGACTGATCCTCAACAAATTCCGCCTCGGCACGCAGGAGGGCCAGCTCGTTCCCTTCATCCAAGACTGGCTCAGATGCTCCATTCGAACCATCACGATGAAGGATTGACGGCTCGCTCACCAATATATTAGCTTCAGCGATCTCGCCGACCCTGACAGACTGATTTCCCTCTTCACATCGAGGCGAATTAATTACTTTCCGACCCTGCAGAGTGAAGGAATTATGAGATCCCACCGAATCGGACGGCTCGGAAGAAGAAGACGAGCAGCGAACCGAGATCTCCGAATCATTAGAATTGTTCGAGCAATCCTCAGAATGATCGATGCCGACCGAAGGAGTGCGACTGCTTGAAGACATCTTTGGCTCGGAAGAGGATTGATCGGAGAACTTGAAGAATGATCGGAAAGTTTGAAGATTGCGATGCAAAACGATTCACACCGGCGGAGCAAACGAAGAACACTAGCGAAATTTGAAGACAAAAAGGAAAAAGCTAGAGAGAGAAAGAGAGTTCTACCTTTTTTCTTGGTTTGGAGAGAGAGAGAGATGAGAAAACTGAGCTCCGGAGTCCGATATTTATAGAAGTCTTGGCGCGTGGGCGCGTCGGTTCGGGAAGGCGAAACGGCATGATCTAATTCCCGCTCAATTTCTAGGGTTTCCGCAGAAATCAGCGGGCCCCGAGACGTTTCGGATTCCTCGACCGGTTAAAGTAATAACTCTACGACACCGTTTAGAAGAAATACGAACCAGCTTCTTTCGGAGAGACGAGCCGAATACGTCGACAGCTCGGTTCGAGCAACAATGCTTTTCCTGATAACTTATAGCTCGCCACTCTTACACATAAGACTAGCGAGCTGGGGGAAAATTGTTGGGGTCGGATTTCCCTCCATCACATTGCCATTCGAACCGGACATAGCCAAACCGAGCCAGGACGAACCGTCGACTGAACCAAGAAACCGGTAGGAAATCTCCCGATGGGCCGAGCCAACATCCAGCGAAGCGATTCGAGCCGAGGCCCATCGAAGAAGGCCCATGATCAGAGCTTGCCATAAATGCAAGTCGGTGCGAGCAGAAATGGAAAGTTCGATTATGGAAAGTTTACTTAAATCTTGTAAAGTCGGTTCCTATTCTCTTATAAGTAGGAACCGATGTCAATTGTTTTCAAGGACACTTTTTACACACAACAAAGGCACACACCACGAATTTCATAGCTCTCATAACAGCTAATAATAAAACCAACTTTGGCTCGTCATCTTCGTGTTCAATCAATAGAATTCCTCGGCTCTCCCTAAAAACGAACTAAGTAATATTGCGCAAGTTTCGGCTCGCACACCGGTGTCGATCGACACACCCCTTTGGTGTCGATCGACACTAAGCATTCAGAAGCTTTTCACACATTTTCTTGGAGATAAATGAACCTTAAACCAACTGTACAACAATCAAACAAGAACATGTACAGTCAATCCTCGATTCGCACCTCAAAGAGCGTATGTAATCGACTCCCGAATCCCTAATGTCGTCCGACACCAACTCTAACACAACTTTCTGGTTCGCGGATGTTACAATTCTCCCCCACTAAACTGGATTCGTCCTCGAATCCCAACACAAACGTCTCTCCAAGACCTCAAAAACTCACATTTTCAGTCCTATGTTATACGCATGTTTCAAGATATTATTACTCCTCGATACCGCGACCCACCGTCACGACATCCATATTGCGGCCCACCGCCACAATATCCATACTGCGGCCCACCGCCACAGTATCCAAACCGTGACCCACCATCACGAAAACAACTCATACCGAGGTAGCGTCCCCCAATATAAGTCTGCCGGGCACCCACCGTCCCAACAAAAGTAGACCCACCGTCTACTCTAAAGGCCCACCGCCTCTAGATAAAACGAGTAATAACACTGAAACGTGTATCAACATATGACCAAAAACTTTCAATGACCCCACCGGCCAAAGAAACTTGTAACATCCAAACCATAACCAAAAATATGAGGCAAAAACTCCATCTCATATAACTCCAAAAATGTATATCGTACAACGAAAACGAAAATACATAAGTCCAAAACCAACAACAACAACAAAACCAAAAGCAAGACTAGAACCACAAAGATGAAGAAGCTCACACCACAGCCTGCTTGTCGAACCACTTTCCGAACTTTAGCTTCATCTTTGCCTCTGGCTCCCAAGTCTGCTCCTCTGTGCCACTACAGTCCCACAAGACTCTCAACAATGGCACTCTCTTGTTCCGCAGAACCTTGACTCTCCTCTCAAGAATCCTCACAGGAACTGCCGGAACTGTCATATCTGGCTGAAGATCCTCTGGAATCTCAGCCACTAACTCCTCTGAAGGATGCAAACACCTCCTCAACATAGACACATGAAACACCTTGTGAAAGGCGCTCATAATCGGTGGCAACTCCAACCGATAAGCCACTGGCCCAACTCGCTCCACCACTGGAAACGGACCCATGAAACGCGGACTGAGCTTGTTCTCTGCTATGGACCTGTTAGGGCCCCTCAACATAGCCATCTTGAGATAAACTCTATCTCCCACCTGAAACTCAAGCTCACGACGCCGCCTATCTGCGTAACTCCTCTGTCTATCCTGAGCATCCTTCATGTTCAGCCTCAAGACACGGATCTTCTCCGTCGTCTCCTGAACAAAGGTAGCTCCAAACATGCTGCGCTCCCCCACTTGGGTCCAGCATAACGGTGTCCTGCATGGCCTCCCATACAAAGCCTCAAATGGAGCCATGCCAATACTATACTGAAAACTGTTGTTATACGCAAACTCTGCCAAACACAGATGATCAGCCCAATGACCACCCCAATCCAGTACACACATCCTCAACAGATCCTCTAAAGTCTGAATAGTCCTCTCTGACTGCCCATCTGTCTGCGGATGATACGCTGTACTCATATGCACCTTAGTGCCCATCTCAGTCTGAAATGCCCTCCAAAACTCTGAAGCAAACCTCGGATCTCTATCCGACATAATACTGGCTGGCACTCCATGCAGCCTCACAATCTCTCGCACAAACTTTCTAGCCAAGACAGCCGCTCCATCTGTCTTCTTGATGGCCAAGAAATGTGCTGACTTGGTCAAGCGATCCACAATGACCCAAATAGCATCGAAAGTCCGTGAGATAGGCAAATCCACTACAAAATCCATAGTGATCATATCCCACTTCCACTCTGGAATGGGCAAACTCTGCAAAAGACCACTAGGCACATGATGCTCTGCCTTGACCAAAGAACAAGTGTTGCACCTCACAACCCAATCTGCCACATCTCTCTTCATCCCAACCCAATGATAATACCGTTTGAGGTCACGGTACATCTTGGTCGCACCCGGATGAATCGAAAACTTGCTCGAATGAGCCTCTCTCAAAACCTCATGTCTTAACTCCACATCTTTGGGCACACAAACTCGCCCTCGAACCAAGATAGTCCCATTCGAAGAGACCTGATACTCAGAACCAACAGCCTGCGAAGCATCGATCAAACCCTGATCACTCTGCTGAGCCACTCTGATCCTACTGAGTAAATTTGCCTGATCAGCTGCCTCTAAACCCAAAGGCTCCTCTGAAATAGCACAAAGCCTCAATGTACTAATCTCGCTGACCAAAGCCTCAACACCACGCTCTCTATCTGAATCAACCCTCTGTCGACTCAAAGCATCTGCCACCAAATTGGCCTTGCCCGGATGATAAACAATATCCAAGTCATAGTCTGCCAGAAACTCCACCCAACGCGTCTGCCTCGCATTCAGCAAAGGCTGAGTAAAGATATGCTGTAGACTCTTGTGATCTGTAAAGATCTGCACTCTACCACCATAAAGATAAGACCTCCAAATCTTGAGCGCAAAAACCACTGCTCCCAACTCAAGATCATGCGTAGGACGGTTGCGCTCACTGCCCTGCAACTGCCTCGAAGCATAGGCAATCACTCTGCCCACCTGCATCAATACACAACCCAGTCCAACACCTGAAGCATCTGTGTACACTACATAAGACTTCTCCGGATCGGGTAATGCCAACACTGGTGTACTAGTCAACATCTCCTTGAGCTTCACAAAGCTCTCCTCGCACTCATGCGACCAAACAAACGGCACATCCTTGCCAGTCAACCTCGTCATCGGCTGAGACATACTCGTAAACCCCTTGACGAACTTCCTGTAGTAGCCTGCTAAACCCAGAAAACTCCTGATCTCGGTAGCACTACTCGGTCTAGGCCAATCCCTGATAGCCTCAATCTTAGCCGGATCCACAGAAACTCCCTCTGCAGAAACAATATGGCCAAGAAAACCCATCTCCCTCTGCCAAAAGCTGCACTTGCTCAACTTAGCAAACAGCTTCTGCTCTCGAAACTTCTCCAAAACAAGCCTCAAATGCGTCGCATGCTCCTCTGAACTCTTCGAATACACCAAAATATCATCTATGAAAATGATAACGAACACATCCAGAAACTCCCTGAACACGTCGTTCATCAATCTCATGAAAGCTGCCGGCGCATTAGTCGAACCAAAAGGCATGACCACAAACTCAAAATGTCCGTACCTCGTCCGAAAAGCTGTCTTCCGGACATCTGTCTCATCTATCGGAATCTCGTGATATTCCGATGCCAAATCAATCTTAGAGAACCAGGTAGCACCTCTCAACTGATCCAACAACTCATCGATCCTCGGAAGTGGGTACCTGTTCTTCACTGTGACTCGGTTAAGTCCCCGGTAATCAATGCACAACCGAAAACTGCCATCCTTCTTCTTAACAAACAAAACTGGCGCTCCCCACGGCGAAACACTAGGTGTGATGAACCCTTTACTCAAAAGGTCCTCTAGCTGCTTCTTCAACTCTGCCATCTCTGCTGGAGCCATCCTGTAAGGTGTCTTCGATATCGGAGCTGTCCCGGGCTCTAATTCAATCGTGAAAGGATCTGACCGAGATGGTGGCAATCCCTTCAATGACCGAAATACATCCTCAAAGTCTTGGACAACCTGAATATCCTGCAAAACCACCTCACCACTGGACTCTGTCATAGTAATCGTCACCAAATAGGCTTCGCAGCCCGGCTCTAACAACTGCTCTGCCTGAATAGCTGAGATCACTATACTCCCTGAAGTCGGTCTCACTCCCTGATAAACCAACTTCCCTGCATCCCGCTCAAACACCACTCTACCTCTGTAGCAATCCAAATGAACCCGGTAAAAAGATAACCAGTCCATCCCCAAAATCACATCATACAGCTCCACTGGACTGATGACTAAATCTGCTGGCATAGACTGCCCCGCAATCCGCACATCCACTGGTCTAGCTCTGCCCGAAGTAGCCAGATAACCACCACCGGCCACCTTGACAAAGCCTGAAGCCTCGCCACTGCTACTCCGAATACCACTACTCTCCGCTCCCTCTAGAGTAATGAAGCAGTTAGATGCTCCCGAGTCAAACAACACGTGAGACTTAAAACCGCCAACTAACAAGGTCCCTACACACACCACAAGTGTTGAGAACCTCTAAACTCTATCACAGTAAAATAACAGAAACAGACAACACCGAAATTCTACCTTTAAGAACTTAAAAGTCTGAGTCAAGATTTTACCTGTGATCTGGCCTGACTGACTGGTTTGGTCCACCTCTGCCGGAGTGTAAACACGCGGCGCTCCACCTGACTACAACGCTGCAACCTGAGCTGCTGACTGAATAGTCAACGGCTGAATCGCTGCTGCCACTACCCTCTGCTGCAACTTGGGACACATGGGCTTGATGTGCCCTGGCTCCCTGCAATAGAAGCACACTGAAGTCTCTCTGGATCCCGCCCTCTTGGGGCAAGTCGCAACTCTATGGTCCAGACTCCCACAACCAAAGCAACCACCCGTACTCGGGCTACTAGCAGATATCTCCTCTGCTCTCCTCTTCTGGCCCTGCGCAGGCCTACCGCCCCTGCCATGACCAGAACTGTAACCTCTATGCTGCTAATGCTGCTGCTGGCCCCGAGGATGGGTAGCAGGAGCAACTGCAATTGGAACAACTGTCGAACTCACCGGCTCACGCAAGTCTTCCTCAATGGAAGCTGCCAACTCCACTAAAGCAGCTCTAGTGTGGTACATACCACCTCTGCACTGAGTCCTGATGTTCCTCCGAAGTCCCTGAAGAAACCTCGACATCAATGCCCGCTCACTCACCAGCTCACCACCGGAATGAACCACTAATCTGCAGAACTCTGCATCGTACTCTCGAACAGACATCTCGCCCTGCGTCAAGCCCAAAAATCTCAACTGCAGTCTGTCACGAGCCTCCTGAGAGAAAAACTTGTGGTTGAACTCCTCAACGAAGTCGACCCAAGTCCAAACCGCTCTCCTGGTCCTAACAGACCTCCACCACAAATGTGCATCACCTCCAAGGTAGTGCACTGCCAACTCGACCTGAAACTGCTTTGGACAACGAACTGAATCGAAGTTCCGCTCTAACCTCTGACGCCACTCGTCAGCCTGCTCTGGAGTAACACCGCCCTCAAACATAGGCGTGCCAATCCTCTGCATCTCCCTCAACATCTCACGATAAGGTGAATACCCAACCGCAACACCCTGCTGCTCAACAAAACCGGCACCAACCTGTGCCCCGGCCGCTGGAGGTGCAACCGGAGCCTGCTGTGGAACTGCCTGAGGAAGACGTGCCAACAACTGCGTCTGTAGCCCCACAATCAACTCTCCCTGAGGTAAAGCAGCGCCCCCACCGGGAACCGCTCCAACTCCTGCGCCACCACTGGCACCTGAGTTAGCCCCACCGACCAACGAAACTGACTGTCTCACCGACGCTGCCGCCACACTCGGCGCTGCACTCTCCATTGAGACCTCAGCCTCTGGCACACCACGACCAGCACCCCGACCTCCACGACCCGCTGCTCGCCCACCGCGACCAGCTCCTCTGCCCCCACGGGCTGCACCGCGACCACGGTCACGACCACGACCTGCATCCATCTCTCTGCACTACCACCAAGTACAGAAAATGAGCAAAGTCAACACAGAAACGCAAAACACAACACACCAAATATCCAACTCACTTACCGCGGAAAACTGGAAGACCTAGAGGATGAGACTAGACCACTAACTGACTAACTCACATAATCAATTAAACACATAGTCCAATTCATCCAATACTAACAGTCCTAAAACCGTATTCGCTCTGATACCAAAATGAAACAACCAAGCTTTTTTTTTTTTTTTATAAAATATTATCAATGCGGAAATTCTCGGAAGAAATCAATAATATTAAATAATAATAATCAGTTCAACAAAAGCCATAAACCAATAACCAATAAAGAATAAGCAACCTAAACACCAGGTTTGCTACATTATTAATAAAGACTAACACCCTAGAATGATGAATTCCTTGTCAACCACAATAGAATAGCCAATATCAAATTCCTAATCTCATCATCCTCTTCTCTCGGTCTCTTTCCGCGGAAGAACATTGCTGTTACCTGCATCACATTGGAATAGAGATGCGTAAGTATTATCATAAATACTTAGTGAGTAGATCATCCTGCCTACAGGCCAAGTACGTCAAACACTAGACAATACATCAACAATAATCAACAACAAGAACAATAATCAACAACAAAACCTTCCCTGTCAAGAAAACCCACGTTTCCTGACCACCCAGGTCGGTGTCGACCGACACCTCTATGGTGTCGATCGACGCCAGCCTCCTGAGTGTCGATCGACACTCAGCGAGTGTCGGTCGACACCAGCTCGACGCCCAGACACCAGAAGCTACGAAAATTGCAATCATCAAGCACAAACTCGCAATCAAGGTTTTTCAACCCCCCAATACAATCCAAAACACGATTTCCACAATAAACAACTCAAGAACACAATCCAAACTCGAAATCAAACAATCTCTAACGATTAACGGACCTACAGTCACGCACTCACCTTGAAAATGATTGAAAGGAAGGAGAAGAAGATAGAACAACAACCCAAAGCCTCAGAAACTCCACAAAACTCTCTGGAATCACCTTCTTCACTCAAAAACGCCTCTATAACTTTTCTTTCTCGAAAAAGTGACTTCTCACGCGGCCACGGGGTTTTTATTCGCGACTTAGGGCTTCCAAACCCTTAACCGGAACAAAACCAGCTGACTTGAATCAAACCGGTCGATTTCACAATAACCGGTGTCGATCGACACCCTTCCTTGGTGTCGGTCGACACCCATCGACCAAACCAACTCAAACCACAAATCAAACGTGCAATCGACTTAAACCGGAATCGACCCTGATAACCGGTGTCGATCGACACACCCCTTTGGTGTCGATCGACACTAAGCATTCAGAAGCTTTTCACACATTTTCTTCGAGCTAAATGAACCTTAAACCAACTGTACAACAATCATACAAGAACATGTACAGTCAATCCTCGATTCGCACCTCAAAGAGCGTATGTAATCGACTCCCGAATCCCTAAAGTCGTCCGATACCAACTCTAACACAACTCTCTGGTTCGCGGATGTTACAAAATCCGTCGGAAAAATATATCCGTTGTTAAAGAGCCGTTGTTATAGCCGTTGATATCTGAAAGCCCTCGGAATTTCGTCGGAAGCTTGTAACCGTTGATATTTGAATTCCGTCGGAATTCTGTCGGAATGCCGTTAATAAATAGCCGTTGTTGTGAACGTTATAATTTAAAACGGTTATATGCCGTTAAAATGCCGTCGGAAATTCACTTATAAAAGCACCTTCGAAATGCTACTTCCTTCACACCACTTTTCACATGAATGTTACAAAAAAAATTACAAAATGTCTTCTTCCAATTCTTTTAACTATTTTCGTTCTTGGATGGATGAACCTCATCAAGATCCAGCTACGGGACTAGCGACGGAGAAATACTCTACCGGTCTCAAAGAATTCATGAACTTTGCATCAAACCAAGAGATAACCATCGATACATGTATGATGTACTGTCCATGTTCTAATTACGGCAATCGTAGATTTATTATGGTAGATAGAGTTTGGAAGCACTTATATAGTAGAGGATTTATGCCGGATTATAAGATTTGGTATTGACATGGAGAAAATGAGGATATGGTAAATTATGCTAGTACTAGTGAACATTATATTGTGGATAGCTTAGATGAACGAATACCGGAAGCTGCAAATATAGGTACTGTTGAAATGGTGAACGACGCGTATAGGGAAAATATAGCGTCGTTCTTTGTTGATGGTGAAAGAGTAGAGGAACCTAATTTAGAAGCACAGAGATTCTTTGATATGTTAGACGCATCTAAGAATCCGGTATACAGAGGTTGTAAAGAGGAAGATACGCCATTATCAGCTGCAACTACGTTGATGTCCATGAAGACCGATTTCAGTATGAGTGAAGAAAATGTGGATAGGGTTTGCGGTTATGTAAAACGCCTTTTGCCAGAAGATAATAGTTTTCCAGCTTCATACTATGAGATCCAGAAACTCGTAGCTGGTCTTGGTTTGCCATATCAGATGATAGATGTGTGTATCGATAATTGCATGATCTACTGGAGAGAATATTCAGACCGTACGACATGTCGCTTTTGTTGCAAACCTCGGTTTAAGGAAACAAGCGGACGAGTACCAATCCCACATAAACGGATGTGGTATTTGCCATTAACTGAGAGGTTAAAGAGGTTATATCAATCACATCGTACGGCAGAGGCTATGAGATGGCATGCAGAGCATACAATGGAAGGAGGAGAAATTGCTCATCCGTTAGATGCAGAAGCATGGAAACATTTTCAGTTAGTGTATCCTGATTTTGCGTATGAGCAATGGAATGTATATCTCGGCTTGAGTACAGATGGTTTCAACCCTTTTGGGAAGCACGGAAGGCAGTATTCGTTGTGGCCCGTGATCGTGACACCATATAACTTGCCTCCGTCTTTGTGCATGAAGCGGGAGTTTTTGTTTCTCACCATTCTCGTTCCAGGTCCAAATCATCCTAAGAAATCACTTGATGTGTTCTTGCAGCCACTGATTTATGAGCTACAGACGTTTTAGGAGAATGGGGCAGAGACGTTTGATGTTTCCACCCAACAGAATTTTATGATGCGTGCGGTACTTATGTGGACCATAAGTGATTTTCCAGTATATGGGATGTTGTCTGGATGGACTACACATGGAAGGTTGTCATGTCCTTATTGTCAACATACGACAAGTGCGTTCCAATTGAAACATGGACGGAAGACATGTTGGTTTGATTGTCATAGACGTTTTTTGCCGAACGACCATCCGTATCGTGAAAACACCACATTGTTTAGGAAAAACATAAAAGTATTTGATGATCCACCTCCCGTTTTTGAAGGTCAATATTTACTGGATCAACTCAGAGATTATGGGGCTAAAAAGACAGTGGAATGCGGTGGTAATGGGCATGTTCCGGTCCACGGTTGTGGCTCCCTACACAATTGGCACAAGAAAAGTATTTTTTGGGAGTTGCCATACTGGAAAGATCATCTGTTGAGGCATAATCTAGA
Organism: Erythrophleum ivorense; assembly: GCA_026724425.1. Taxonomy (NCBI): domain Eukaryota; kingdom Viridiplantae; phylum Streptophyta; class Magnoliopsida; order Fabales; family Fabaceae; genus Erythrophleum; species Erythrophleum ivorense. The sequence continues at coordinate 4,957,497 of JAIUCV010000066.1, read as the reverse complement.
TGTTATGCACATCGAGAAGAATTTTTTCGACAACATCATGAACACTGTTCTAAATGTCCAAGGAAAGACGAAAGACAACTTGAATTCCAGATTGGATTTGCCAGCTCATTGCTCTCGTAGGAAACTGCATGTTGCAGGTAACGGAAGTGGCCCGATTCCTGTTTTCCGGTTGAATGCGCCTGCGAAGAAAGAGTTCTTTGATTGGATTAAGGATAGTGTCAAATTCCCAGACGGGTATGCATCTAATCTACGTAACTGTCTTGATAGTGGAGAAGGTGGGTTCTCGGGGATGAAGAGCCATGATTGTGATGTAGTAATGCAGCGCCTTCTTCCATTTGCTTTTGACGATCTTCTACCACGAAACGTTCACCGAGCAATTGCAGGTACAATAACTGTATTTATTTTTATTATTAATTTTATGATATAGTATATTATTTATGATCCGCTTGTTTAATTTATATTCCACTATATTTATATAGTTTATCCTACATTTTAAATGCAGGGATTGCAGCTTTTTTCCGAGATTTGTGCTCGAGATCTCATACAGTAGAAGGTATCCATAATTTAGAGACGAAAATTCCTTTAATCTTATGCGGCCTCGAGAAGATATTTCCACCGTCCTTTTTTGATGTTATGGAACACCTCCCAATTCATCTCCCCCGTGAAGTAGCACTTGGTGGCCCTGTTCAGTACCGATGGATGTATCCATATGAGCGGTTTATGTTCCATTTGAAGAAAAAGGTGAAAAAGTTAAGCAGAGTCGAGGGTTCTATTGTCGCACAGAGCATCAACGAAGAAACCTCAAACTTTGCTGAATACTACTTTCCACCACAAGTCATGACAAAGAGGCGAAGACCTGCTCGACACGATGATGGAGGCGAACGAGCAATTTATTCAGTTCAAGTCCCAGATACATTTTCACAAATCGGTCGATTAAGTGGAAAAGCGAAGGACCGAAGACTAACGAGGGAGGAGTATGAGCACTTGCATAATTATATTCTCAACAACTGCGATGAAATTAGTGAATATGAGAGGTAATTTTATCTGTACTCGGACCACCTCTATGCGTGGAAGCAGAAGTATTTGCAGGGGAAAAAGCCAAAGAATATCAACTTGGATGTCTTCGAAGCTCTTAAGCCTTACTGGGATAAGCCTGAAACCGTAGCTACTTCAGTTACTAACTCAAAAAACCGTAGAAGTGAAAGAGGTGGTAAGGGAATGTCTACTCATAATGCTGGTGCCAAGACAATCGAAGCCCGAGAAGAAGAGATGGTATGTTTTATTTCTTCTCTCTATGAATTACTTCATGTTTTCTTTTAACTTTTAACTAATTTGATCCGGTTGTCTTTTAGATTTTAATAAGTTTGATTCTCTTGTTTCCAAGACGATCGAGGCTGGAGGAGTTCCTCCTGATTACATCCAATTGATTGAGGATGTCCACACCAACAAAAAAACCAAACAAATTCAAGATCGTAAGGGGCGTGAGTTTGTGGACACCGTGAAGAATATTGTGGATGAGAGAATCACACAACACACACAAGAGGGCTTGGGCCCGCTGACTCGAGAGGATATCAACCAAGTGGTTATTGAGGTAATTTTATATTTTTGCAAACACATTTCTTGTTTTTTGTGATGAATTTGCCGATACCACTTTAGGAATTCTTTGTAGGCAATGATTAGGTTGTTAGGTATTAGTTTATGGATTTGTGGACTAGGTTGTTAGGCGATGTGTTTGTGAGTGTTTGCACTTTTTTCTGTCACATCTATAACTCATTTAGCTTAGAGCTTAGACTCATAGTTGGTTTTGATCTCTTGCTGTTTCCTTTTGCGTTATGTCTTCCTCATGTTTTTGTTTTCAAGTTTTCAATCTCTAATTCTTGTGTTAGTTCTAATTGTTAACATACTATGTGTCTTTTGACTGAAACTAGTTTGGTTGTTAACTTATTATCATGTCATAGTTGTGATTGAAAGTAATGTGTCTTGACTGCAAGTTTTTGTAATCTTTTTGCAAAATGCTCCTGTCAGCAAAAACCGCACTTCCTGTTTGGGAAAACTAGTTGATCGTAACCCAACTTCTTCTAGCTATCCACACAATTCTAGCCTTGTTCAAGAAGTGAAGATGCTCAAGGAACAACATTTGGAAAAGGACGCAAGGCTGAACTCATTGCAGTCACAGGTTGAAACCCTTCTTAACATAGTGAAGGAGAACTTTCCCTCTTCTTTTCCACCAACCCAGCAGTAAACTCTAAACTCTTACCTCTTCTTTTGTCCAAAACTCTTTTCCACCAAAAACTAATCTTTTGTAAGAACAAGGCAATGTGTTTTGTCTACAAAACTAATCTTTTGTATGTAAAATATTAATCTCGTAATTTATATTTTAGCTTCTTGAAATTGTTTAATGTTTTCATTATTAATCGGTATTATAATATCAAATTAAGCAGCAAAACCGGTTCCACCATTTTTAATCCCGTCGCTAATCCATCAGAAAACTCGTCTAAAATCCGTCGGAATTATGGAAATAATTCCGTCACAAATCCGTGTAAATTCCGTCGGTAATAATTTCGATGCATTTACGACCAAATTCCGATGACACAAATAACCGACGCATTTCCGACGGATATCCCGATTTTGACTGTTGTGGAAACTTTCTCGGTAATCCGTCGGAAAATTGTTTCGACGGTTTCCGACGGATGCTTAGCGACGGATTATCGACGGAACTCTCGACTAAGACCGTTGTCGATACAGTCTTGGTAATCCGTCGGAAATAATTTCCGACGGATTCCGACGGTGTTTTACGAAGGATTTCCGACGACCTTTATTTTTCCGACGATATGGAACTGACGGCTTGAAACGGTCGGAAATCCGTCGAGACAAAGGGTTTCCGACGGAGTATCGACGGTTTTGTCCGTCGGTTTGACGCTGTATTCTTGTAGTGTCCTACAAATCTGCAGAAAGATGACATAGACCATGTACGTATTTTCATGTAACCGATGTTGATGTTGAGTTTAAGAAAAAATGAATGGATCTAAAAGAAGCTAGATTTGGTAACAAGTGAGAAGATGAAGCCATGCCGACGAGCTTCTCCCATAATAGGCTGGAAGAGGCCTCAAAATGGAGCTGTGGAATCCATAATTTGCGTGTCTTGAAAGGCTGTAACAGAACAAAAGAGAATACTTTCGAAGCGTTGATACAAGGTGAGGTTGGGACCACTTGTGAGAAGACATATGCACAGTCTCTGCAGAAGCAGTCTTTGTCATAGACTTTTTAAAATTGAGTTTAGGAAGCACATATCTGTCACGTAATCTCTGGATTTGGATACAACAGAACAGTGTCAATGCAGACTTGAGAATCAGTTGATACTTGTGAGTGTATTGTTCATGACTCAATATCATGGAATGAATTTGCTACTCTTTATTTCCTTAAGTCATTTATGCTCTGTGTTTCTGTATAGCATATGAAGGTGTCTTTCAAATAAGCTATTATTAGAAGAAGAGGAAATTATTCTAAGAAATTGTGTCTGGTGGCAAAAATAGCCACAATTGTTTTTTCAGATTGTGGGCACTAGATCAATATGATATTATTCGACGGATTCTCTTGCTTACCGATATCATATGCTCCATAAAAGGTCTTACTTCTTTTTGGTTTATGTATGTTTTTAACCCATTAACATACTTTGTAATCTTTCATTTCAATTTTTTTTTTTTTTTAACCTAGGTGTCTGGACCCCTTGCAGGTCTCAACTAGACCCGTGTGCAATCGGATCTGGGATGGTCCTGAAAGCCAGTGGAAGCCATGTTAAATCCGTTGTGGCCAAGAGTTGAACCCAGGTGGCGGTACTCACAGCCGTGAACCCGTTACCACCAGGCCACAACCGCCTGGTTTATATCATATGTTCCATAAAAAAGTCTTACTTCTCTTTGGTTTAGGTATGTTTTTAACCCATTACAACGCATACATAAACCAAAAAGAAGTAAGACCTGTAATCTTTCAACTTGGTCGTAAATGTTCTTGTATTTGTATATTTTATAAAAACTTGACTGTAACAATAGGAAGAAAAGTTGGGCTCGAACCCTTGAAACATTAAAATTGAACACTACAAATTTTAAAGGAGTACAATTGCAGAAAAAAAAAAGATCACTACTGTCACTAATATACGCATGAATTCCAAAAGGAAAACAAAACCCCACGCATAATATCCTATGTAAATTTCAGTTTTCAACATTTACGCGTTTAAAAAATGCTAAAAATTAATATTCTCCTTTATCAAAAACATAGTAGTCGACCCGCGCAATAGCGCAGGGTTATGTTTTTTTTTTCAGTTTAGTTTTGTTTTGGTACCCGACCCGATCAATTAACAGATTCGATTTCTGATTTGACAACGCATGTTACATTTTTATCTTTTCAGTTTTGTTTTGTTTTGGTACTCGACCCATCAATTGACAGATTCGATTTATGATTTGACTGAACTATATGCCGGTTTGTTTTAAGTTATTGTGAAGATCCGCATCTAATACCCAAGCAATCCGGGTCGGTTTATTTTGTTTGTCCAATCTTATTCTTGTATCCAAACAGTTTTTCTCTTTTATTCTTGTATATCCAACCAATTTCAATGTATCTAATTTTCAGTTTAGTTTTGATTTGGTATCCGGCCCAATCAATTAACAGATTCGATTTCTGGTTTGACTGAACCATCCGTCGGTTTGTTTTAAATTATTATTCTTGTATCCATAGAGTTTTTCTCTCTTATTCTTGTATCCAAACAGTTATTCTCTATTATTCTCGTATCCGAACATTACAATGTACTTCTCTATCTATTATTATATAAAGATAATAATAATCTCAACATAAACTAAAAATTCCAACAAATAAATAGTTAAAAATGTATAGAATTTATAAAACATAATTTTCCAGTGTGTAATAAACATTAGTGAATAGTGAGTAAAGTGTGTGTTTGGTAGAGGGAAACCGTGAATTGAAGGTAACAGGATAGAAACAAGAATCAATGTTCTTAAAACACGAATTCTCTATTCAACCGCAGAGAATCTACGAAAGTAGAAAGATTCTCAGCTAGGTTTGAATGAAAGTAAGGAAAGAGATAAGAGAAAAAAAGTTTCTGAATTTTCCTTGATGATTATTAAAACTGAATTACAACCCTTTCTTTATATAGGTTTATGAAAACATAAAACGCTAAAAAAACCTAACCGACTAAAGCTCGATCTAAATAAGAAAAGCCCAAACATAAAAGTAATGTTTCCTATATCAGTGTTATACAGGACCTTAGCCCCATTGACAAAGATATATATATATTTTTTTTTCTTTTTAACCCAGGTGTGTAGGTCCCAGCTAGAGCCGCTTCCAATCGGATCTGGCATGGTTATGGCTTCAACGAAGAACGCTATGTTGAAAACATCGAACTTGAAAGATAATGCTGAAACCGCTCCGCGATTGTCTCGAGCTTTATTCGGATGCTAAAGACTCTTTAACCGAAGCTTTAATAATCATTAGATCACGGGATTACAAAACCATTACCCTCGTCTTAAGTGCTGCGATGGGTGCACCGAGTACTTGTGAAACTGGATTCAAAGAAAGAAAAATACCTCAGAAATCTTCGTTTACGAAAGAGAACCATGTTTTGTTTCAAATGATTTTGATTCCTCTAGCTTTTACAAATTTTTTGAGTTGAAATGAAAACTTTTAGATTATATTCTTAGGAATACTACATCTCAAATAAGAACTAAACTGTATTCAAATTTAATTCACTAACTATGGTACATATCTTCCTGTATTACAAAACCTAAACAACTCTGATTAGTATGAATATGAATACATCTATGAAAAACAAAAATCTGATATATAAGAAATGTAACTTTTTGTATTGTTTAAGTGTTAAGTTGTATTGATATACAATAGAAAAAAACAAAAGTGGGATTTAAACAAAAAGACTCCAAAGAGCAAGAGAGAAGACGAAAAAGCAAAGGGCCTTTAGAACTAGGAGCTTCTTTTAGAGGAGTTAGCGTTTCTCAATTAAGCGTACAGATATGTTTTCCATTATATCTAGGTTTTTCAGGATAATTCCAGCCGCTCAAAGTTTATTCTTTTTAAAAAAAATATATATATATATATATATATATATATATATATATATATTTTTATAATCGTGGAATGACTTTAATTTGGATCCGGGTATGCGTTCGGAAATATTCTAAATTTAAAGTGTATGCACTACAAGAAAAATACGCGATTTGCGACGGAAAATACCGTCGCAATTCCGTCGCAAATGGTCGTTTGCGACGGAATTGCGAGAGACTAATTTCCGTCGCAAATCGTTCGTCGCAATGACTGTTTCGTCGCAAATCCGTCGCAAGCTTGCGATGAAAACAACTCTGTCGCAAATTTGCGATGGAATATATTCTTGCGACGGATTTGCGACCACATATAATCCGTCGCAAATTTGCGATCGATTTGCGACGGAATGGATTCCATCGCATTTTTGCGACGGAATTTAGTCTGTCGCAATCCATCGCAAGTTTGCGACGGAATATATGCGGTCGCAAATCCGTCGCAAGTTTGCGACATAATATAGGCCATCGCAATACACGTTGCAAATTTGCGACGGAATGTAGTCCGTCGCAAACTTGCGACGGAAATGTATCCATCGCAAACTTGCGAAGGATCAATAATTCCGTTGCAATTAAAAAAAAGTATTAGTTTTTTTTAAATTTTTTTTTTAAATAATAAATAAATAAAATTATAAAAACGAAAATCAAATAAATAAACAAATATTAAATTAAATAAAATTTTAATTCAAATATCATAAAAAATTAAATAAAAATATTCATAAATAACATATAAAAAAACAATAAAACGAAAACTAAAATTCTTCGGATGGTCCGCTGGTTCTGCCCTGATCCCATCCGCCGGTTCCGCCCTGATCCGGTCCTCTGGTTCCGCCCTCGACTTGCTGCTGGTTTGGACACAAACGGATCATAATCTCCTTGAGCTTCGGATCCGACGCGCCCTAGTAGTCGAACATCTCTTCGAACACAGCAACCTTCGTCTTTGTTACATTCAATTCTGTCTTTGTTGCAGTCAATTCCTCCTTCAACTCAGCAACCTCGTTGGGATCCTGGAACCGACTTGAAGCGGAACCGCGAACAGAACCGCTCCCAGTATCGATTTGGGATTGAAGAGAACCAATCCCCCAAATCTTCCCTTTTCTACGGGGAGCGGACTGAAAAAAAAAAAAAAAAAAACATTGAAATTAAGAAACCAACGATATACATAAGAATAAAAATAATTTAAATTAAAAATATGATACAAATTTACCTGAACAAAAATCTTGTTCTTCACGGCCACAGAAGAACCAGAAGTGATGCTCTCGGGATCATCATTCTGAGTCAAATCTTGTAGTTTCGAATTAACGTCGTTGTAGAGCTCCTCAGAATCATCATCCATGAAAGTGTCATCCGGATTCCGTTTTGTAAACGCGAGAACTTCCAGCAAATCCGTCTCTGATTCCCCTCGTTTCTCGGCCTATAAAATAATTTTGATTTGATAAAAATGATAAAAAATAAATGAAATAAAAATATTTTTTTTAAAAAATTAGAAAAAAACCTACAAGCATTCGGCCGCGGGCTACGAATGAAGTTCGGCCGTATCGATGTGTAGAATTTTTGCTCTTCGCTCGAGCGGACTTACTGTTGCCACTCCTTCTCTAATTGTAACATCCGTAAACCTGAAGTGCTGTTTTGGAAGTGGTGTCGGACGACACCATGTGATCGGGAGTAGTTGCATATACTCTATACGGTGTGAATCTCGGGTTGGCTGTGCATGTTCTTGTTTGATTGTTGTGCAGTCGGTCTAAAGGTTCAAGCATTGTGTAGAAAAATGTGTAAAACGACTTATGGTTAGTTGGTGTCGAGCGACACCAGGAGGGTGTCGATCGACACCGGTTTGAGAAATCGATTTTGGGTTAAATCGATTTGTGTGCGGTTTGTTGGTTCGACACCGGTTATCGAGAAATCGATCGGTTCGATTTAAGTCGTTGGTTTTGGTCGGTTTAGGGAAGGAAACCCTATTTCTCGATTTAAAAGAGGTGCAGCCACTACAACAAAACAGGCGATTTCCATCGACATGTTGCGTCGACCCAAAAATGAGTCGTTAAAAACCTCTAATTTGCAAGTAATTTACGACGAAAATTAATTTCGTCTTATAATCGTCGTAAACTGCGACCAAAAACAGTCGTCGTAAAATCGTCGTAAAATGCGAGGAGTTTACGACGAATTGACCACTGTCGTCGTATAATCGTCGTAATTTAGGGACGAAAATAACTCGTTGTAAAATCGTCGTCCATTTACAACGGCTTTACGACGAATTAAACACTAAGACTTTAATCGACGTTAAATCGTGGTCAAGTTACGACGATTTGACAACGAATACAATATGTAGGTAATGAACATCGAATTTACAACGATTTAAAGTGTAAATATTTTTCCGAAGGGAAATCGTTGCAAACTTGCGACGTTTTTACATCAACCGAATTAGGTGAGCACATGGTATAAAACGATTCTTACCGGTTTTTTAACATCAGTTAAAGTCGATGGTAAGTGGTTGTAAAAGAAATTCCGTCGTTGGAAATTGGTTGGAATTGTCGTTGCAAATTCGTTGTTAATGTCCAAAAATTTTCTATATATACCGTGACCTCCAATAACCATCATTTCACTCTCAACTACTTAAACTTCTCTCTCTCTCTAAAAAAACAGAAAAAAACAATTACTTCAAAAAATATGTCAATTTATCAGATACGAGAATGGATGTACAATCGTCAAGATTCTGACGGGTTGCTGAGGAAAGAGTTCAGAGATGGGCTTGAGGGATTCATGTACCAGGCCAGGACATTGCAAATTACGATCGAAAGCGGTAATAAGTACATGTATTGTCCTTGTCCAAAATGCAAGAATAGAAAATTTGTGCTTATCTCAAAAGTGTGGTCGCATCTGTTGAATAGAGGATTTATGCAGAATTATTATATTTGGTATTGTCATGGGGAAGGTCATGGGGGAAATGCAGCTAGTAGTAGCAGTAGTAATTATATTAATGAAGGAATGCGTTTTGAAGAAAATGTGGATCCCGTACTTGAACATCCTCCTGTTAATTACGGTAGAAGTGAAGTTCATAGAATGCATGAAATGGTAACAGATGCATTTCCGGAAACCGCAAGTACATATGGAGATCCTCATAATGTAGCGTATGAGGAACCCAATCCAGATGCAAGAAAGTTTTTTGATATTTTAGCAGCAGCAGATCAGCCTTTGTACGATGGATGTACAAAAGGGCACACAAAATTGTCAGTTGCAGCAAGGATGATGACTCTTAAAACTGATGGTAATATAAGTCAGTTTATCATGGATGGTTGGGCTGATCTAATTAAGGATATCTTACCAGATGACAATGTAGCTGCTGATTCGTATTACGAGATACAAAAGTTGGTGTTTAGCCTTGGGTTGCCTTCTCAGATGATAGATGTTTGTGTTGATAATTGCATGATATACTGGAAAGATGATGATAAGTTGCAGGAGTGTCGATTTTGTCAGAAGCCACGATACAAGCCACAAGGTAGTGGTCGAAACAAGGTACCGTACCAACGGATGTGGTACCTACCAATAAAAGATAGATTGCAAAGACTGTATCAGTCTGAGAGGACGGCAGGATTGATGAGATGGCATGCCGATCATTTGCAAACAGAAGGAGAGATTAGGCATCCATCTGACGCTAAAGCGTGGAAACACTTTCAGGCGGTTCATCCAGATTTCGCTAGCGAGAAAAGAAATGTCTACTTGGGTCTTTGCACGGGCGGATTTAGTCCTTTCGGCATGTCCGGTAGGCAATACTCTCTATGGCCGATAATACTAACGCCGTACAATCTTCCTCCTGATATGTGCATGCAGAGAGAATTTCTATTTATGAGTATCTTGATCCCTGGCCCGAAGCATCCCCGGCGTTCCCTTGACGTTTTTTTGCAGCCTTTGATAGAGGAATTGAAAGAGTTGTGGTATACCGGAGCTCGGACGTATGATATTTCGTGCAAGAGGAACTTTACGATGCGGGCAGTGCTTATGTGGACAATAAGCGACTTTCCTGCATACGGAATGCTTTCTGGGTGGACTACGCATGGGCGGTTATCTTGTCCGTACTGCCTCGATCGAACAGATGCATTTCAGCTTAAACACGGGAGAAAGACAAGCTGGTTTGACTGTCACCGCCGATTCTTACCGTTGAATCATAGATACCGGAGAAACAAGAAACTGTTTAGGAAGAACAAAGCTGTTCGTGCTCCTCCACCGGTGATTTTATCTGGAGAGTCTATAGAAGCGCAAATTGATCATTATGGCGCAGAGAGTACAGTTAAACGTGGTGGGAACTGGCACACCCCGGGGAATATGCCTGACGGATACGGGGAACAGCACAATTGGCATAAGAAGAGTATTTTTTGGGACCTTCCATACTGGAGCTCTCATCTTCTCAGACACAACCTCGATGTTATGCACATTGAAAAGAATTTCTTCGATAATATCATGCATACGGTGTTGAACGTAAAAGGCAGAACGAAAGACAGTGTAAAGTCAAGATTGGACTTGCCTGAAATTTGTTCACGGAGTGAATTGCATATTTCTAACCAGGGGGAAGTACCAGTTGCTATATTTCAGTTAGGGGCTGCGGAAAAGTTGTCCTTGTTCAAATGGGCAACGTCCGACGTGAAGTTCCCCGACGGGTATGTTTCTAATCTATCTAAATGTGTTGAAGGACGAAAGTTTTCTGGGATGAAAAGCCACGACTGTCATGTGTTTATGGAACGGTTATTTCCGTTTGTATTTGCGGAACTTCTACACCCAAAAGTACATGCGGCAATTGCAGGTATATTTTAGAAACAATATATTATATATATGCATGCATTTATTAAATAATCTATATGGAGTTGACAAAATCTCTTATGTTATATACAGCGATTGGAGCGTTCTTCCGAGATCTTTGTACCCGTACTCTTACCGTAGATGTTATTGGTAAACTCCAGCAAAATATTCCTATGTATTTGTGTAATTTGGAGCAGATATTTCCACCAGCCTTTTTTGATGTTATGGAACATCTAGCTGTACATCTTCCTTACGAAGCAGAGCTTGGTGGGCCAGTTCATTATCGGTGGATGTACCCGTTTGAGCGATTTATGGGGTACTTAAAAGGAAAAGCCAAAAATCTTGCAAGGGTTGAAAGATCGATCGTTTCTGGAAGTTTGTCTCAAGAAACTTCTCATTTCACTGACTTCTATTTTCCATCAAAAGTGCGCACACGTAAAAGGGCTACAAAACGATATGACGATGGTGGTGTTGGTCGGTCATATCCAGTGGAAGGTGTACCAGATATATTCACGTCAGTCGGCCGATTAGGTGGATGTATGAAAGAAGTATGGTGGGCAAACGAGAACGATCGTCATAGTGCACATACGTATGTCTTACTCAATTGCGAGGAAGTTACTCCGTTTGAGACGTAAGTCATTTATGTTATATATATATGATTATGCAGGTTGTATTTGATTAATTTAACAAATATATTCTATACATTAATTTAACAAATATATTCTATACATTAACAAATATATGATTGTGCAGGTTGTATCGACGGGGTTACAGATACGGAACTCAACAAACGGAAAGATCAGCACTTTGCGGAGTGGATTAAATCATCGGTTAGTTTGAATTACTTACCTCAATTACGACCCTATTACATATAGTAATTAATTGAGTTTGTCAACGATTTGTTTATTAATATATATAGGTTAATCCTGGTGACGAAGCATATCCGCAGTGGTTTCACGAGTTAATCAAAGGGCCAATATGGAGGATCACTTCTGCTCCTATGTATTGTACACGCGGATACGTGTTCCATACGTTCAACTATGGAAACGAAAGGGCTACTGCGAATTACGGTGTTTGCGTTAGGGGTGAGGTTGATTTCTATGGCGTGTTGCAAGATATTATTGAAGTGCAATACCCCGGATTGCTTGGTTTAAGATGTGTTCTCTTCAAATGTGATTGGTTTGACCCAACACTCGGCAGAGGCGTTCGAGAGAACACATATGGAGTTGACGTAAACCAATCTCGGCGTTACAACAAATTCGAGCCGTTTATCTTGGCGTCGCAAGCTGAACAAGTAACATTCGTACCATATCCGCGTGTTCGAACATCAGGAATTACTTGGTTATCTGTTGTTAAAGTATCTCCTAGGGGCACAATCGTTGGAGATCAGGATGAAATTCCGCCAATGCAGCAAGATCATTGTTCGGTTATACCAGATCCGGCGGAGAACACAACAGGGTCTATCTTCTTAATAGATCCTCAAAACCCACAAAGTGTAAATGTGGCTGACGATACCAGTGATGATGATGAAGAGGAGAGTGTTCCCGATGAATTCTCCGAAAGCGATGAACCGGATGATGATGAGTTCAGCGACCGAAATGACTCGGACGAGTATTGACAGAAGATATATTGTATTCTGAGATATTGTACCATATTAATTGTATCATATTTGATATTTCTGTTAATTTGTTATCATTCCAAACAACGGTTAGTTTTTTATTTATTTGATTTTTCATTTATATTTGTTTAATTTACTGTATTTTTCATTAGAAACGGTTTAGAAATAGGTATTTAGAAACGGTTTAGAAATGGGTATTTAGAAACGGTTTCGAAATGGTTATTTTTCATTAGAAACGGTTTAGATTTGTTAGATTTGTTATATATATTTGTTTTTATTAATTTGCAGATGATTCCTCCATCCGGCCAAAACCAGTATCATCAGTTCATGCCGGGCACGGGTGCTTCAGGTGGTTCTACTTCTACCTCGGGGGATACGAGGGTTCCGCCGACTCAGTCGCAGACGTCGCAGTCTCAGGGATTTTATCCCCCCCCCCCCCGCCACCACCGCACCACGATCAACCCCCACCGCAATTCCATCAACCCCCACCACAACACCAACAACCGCCACCGCCGCCGCCCCCGCAGCAACATGTACAACTGCCTCGGCCCTATGCACATATGACCATTGAAGAGTTGCTAGCTTTACCCGGACGGGTAAATCTAACTAGACTCCATCCAGAGAAAGAAGATGGAGCATCGTGGTACGTTAAAACGTTTAAATTTTTTAAAATTTAATGTATTAATTTAATATTTATATAATCTATTAAATATATTAATTAACAATTAACATTTTTATAGGTTTGGTGTCGAAAATTCGGTCTCGCGCACCATCAGCGACATCATCAAGTCCTATTTTTCCGAGGCTCATCCAAATTGGTCGGCAGTCAGTCAAGATATCAGAGATACTTGGTTTAAGATGTTTGCGGTGATAATTTTTGAACTTTTTTTAATTTTTAATATTTACTTAATTACTTATATTTGATATAAATAATATATTTAATTATGAATTCGTTTTTTTCAGCAACGGTACACCTGGGATCAAGCTCATAATGAGGAGGTGAAGGCACAATGAAAGGAGAAAGCCAAGTTACGTACAAATAACACCGTCTCCGACTGGAAAAAGAGATGGCGGGCAAAGGGCAACGACGCAAAGCCGATAGGCGTCAGCCAAACGGTGTGGGACGGATTGGTTCAATTCTGGATGAAGCCAGATTCCATAGAGACCTCTATGAAGTGCTCTGCTTCCCGTTTATCGGTTGGTCCTGACGGCCAACCGAAGGTCGTCCCTCACTGCTCCGGTCAGACGTCTTTCGCCGGAAGACGTTTAGAGATGGTAATATCGCACTTTCATTTTCTTTTTAATTATTTATATATACAAATAATATAAATTATAAGATAATAAAAGTATAAATTAATTAAATTCATTTTTAGGCTGCGGAGAGAGGAGGTGCGCTCCCTCCATTGACGGATGTTTGGGAGAAGACCCACAAGAAGAAAGACGGAACTTTTGTATCTCCGAGAGCAGAGGAGATATGGAACGACGTGAACGCAAGGGTCGTTGAGGAACAAACGCAACGCTCCCAGCAGCTATCTCCCGGGGGATCCACTCAGGTGCAGTTGAGCACCCCCGAGATTGATCGCATCTTCGTACAGGTAAATATTAATTTATTGTTAATTAATTAAATTATTTTATATTACTCTATTATTTAATATCAATTCAATGTTTAAAATGGCAGGTCGCCCCTCAGAATAGGGGTAAAACTATTGGGATGGGATCAATTGCCAAGGTTCCTGTTGCTTCGGCACTTGCTCCGCCCCGCTGACGATCCGACGATGAAGAGCAGACCCAACTGCAGGCCAAGATTGCACGTCTTGAGCGGGAAATCCAAGATGAGCGTTCAGAACGTTCAGATAACGACGCCATTTTCGAGCTCATGGCTAGGGAGAACCCGCAGATTGCCGCAATCTTGCAAGAAAAAAGGCGTAAACGAGAAGCGCTAGCTGCAACAAGAGCGCAAGAGGAGGCCGACGAGCAACGGGCAACGACGAGCGGGACGGCTGGTGTTCTGTCCCCGTCAGAATTTGAATTTGTTTAAATATTTTTTTTTAATTTTGTAAAATATATTTTATTTTATTTTATTTTATTTCGTTTTATAATTTTTATTTTATTTCTTTTTATATTTTTTTATTATTTTTATATTAAATCGTCGTAAATACGACGTAGACGTTCGAATATTAATAAAAAAAAAATTCGATGTTTCGTCGTTAAATCGTTGCAAGTGGCGACACTTTAACAACGTTTTCGTTGTTAAATCGTCGTAAACTTGCATCGGTTTTACAACGTAGTTTTGCCTCGCTTTAACGACGACAACCATAACATCTGGTTAACAACGTTGTCGTTGTAAACGCGTCGTAGAATGGCATCGGTTTAACAACGTTTTTATGCCTCGAATTAACGACGATTTCAATAACATCTGATTAACGACGAATATTTACATCGACTTGACAACTGTTTTTCTTCATTTTGGTTTTCCGATTTTGTAATTGACCTGGTATATTTAACCGGTGTTTTACGACGACTTTGTTTGGTCGTTAAGAGAAATGGCAAATACGTCGTTAATCGATCGTAAAGTTTACATCGATCTAACGACTAAATTAGTATTTCGTTGTAAATCAGTTGTTAATGTTACATCGAATTTACGTCGACTAAAAACAACGAGTTAACGACGAAAATTGTTTCGTCACAATTTACGACGATTTTACGACGATTTCGATTTTACGTCGATCGATTACCGTCGATTTGAAAATCGATGGAAATTCGATGTAATGGCTGATTCCCGTCGATTTTACAACGATTCATGCCGATGGAAAAGGCCTGTTTTGTTGTAGTGAGCCGCGAGTTGAGACTCAATTTTTCGAGGTTAGAATTTCCAGAGAGAAAAGAGGTGATTTTGGGAGAATTTTGGAAACTTTGTTCATCGGGATTACTGTTCATCGCATACTGTTCATCGGGATTACTGTTCATCGCATACTGTTCATCGGGTCGCTACCTCAGTATAAGTGGATTTTGTGGTTACTATTGTGACGGGTGGGTCACAATAGGGGTATCGAGGGACGGGTGGATCTCTCGAGGAGACGGGTGGGTCTCATGTTTTGGTTTTTAGAGTCGTGGTGTTGAGTTGAGGAGTAATAATGTCTGGAAAACGTGTGTATAACAATGGATTAGATGTAAATCTCTGAGATTAGTGGAAGTTCTCTAGTGTTGGGCCATGTGGGCCGGTTTTTGCCGTCTGTGGTAGACGTGTTGTGTTGGGATTCGAGGACGAATCCAGTTTAGTGGGGGAGAATTGTAACATCCGTAAATCTGAAGTGCTGTTTTGGAAGTGGTGTCGGACGACACCATGTGATCGGGAGTAGTTGCATATACTCTATACGGTGTGAATCTCGGGTTGGCTGTGCATGTTCTTATTTGATTGTTGTGCAGTCGGTCTAAAGGTTCAAGCATTGTCTAGAAAAATGTGTAAAACGACTTCTGGTTAGTTGGTGTCGAGCGACACCAGGAGGGTGTCGATCGACACCGGTTTGAGAAATCGATTTTGGGTTAAATCGATTTGTGTGCGGTTTGTTGGTTTGACACCGGTTATCGAGAAATCGATCGGTTCGATTTAAGTCGTTGGTTTTGGTTGGTTTAGGGAAGGAAACCCTATTTCTCGATTTAAAAGAGGTGCAGCCGCGAGTTGAGGCTCAATTTTTCGAGGTTAGAATTTCCAGAGATAAAAGAGGTGATTTTGGGAAAATTTTGGAAACACTGTTCATCAGGATTACTGTTCATCGCACACTGTTCATCGGGATTACTGTTCATCGTTTTCTCTCTTTCCTCTTTGTTCAATCCGTTGTCGAGGTGAGTGCGTGACCGTAGGCTTGTGAATCACTAGAGATTCGTTGGTAGATGAGGTTTTTGTTGTGTTCTTGAGCTGTTCTTGAGTTATTTGTGTATTTGATCGTATATGGGGGTTGAATCCCATTGGTTGTGTGTTTGCTGTGATTAATGGTTGAGTTTTGTGTCTCCTTCGTGATATTTATGCGATGATTGATGAGTTTGATCTTGATTGATGTCGTGGATTGAGTATTTTGGTGTTTTTGTGTTGGAAAAATCGAGTTGGGCATCGGTCGACAACGACGGTCTGATCTCGGTTTGTTTGGTTTAATCTGGTTATTGGAATTAATTAATTTTAATCCGGTTTAAGTGGTTTTATTTGGTTTAGTTCGTAATTAATTAATAAAAGATGGAATTAATTAATTAAATGGTTCAAAAAATTTATGGAAAATTATTTTAAGTGTGAAAAATTATTATTATTTAATTTTGGAAATTATTTAATAATTATTTGTAGTATTTAATAATTATGGAAATGATTTGATGGGTTGAAAAATATTATTTAATTGTGGAAATTATTTAATATTGGAAGTAAAATATATTAATAATTGTGGTAATTATTAATAATGGTTAATTGGTTTCGAGGTTTCGGGGCTGTGTCGAGCGACACGGTGGGTGTCGGTCGACACAAGTACTGTTCTGCGAGAGTTGCTGTTATGTTTCGTATGTTGCTGGTTATTGTTGTTAGCCTGTAGGCGGAGTGATCCGCTCACTAAGTATTTATAATAATACTTACGCATCTCTTATAACCATGTGATGCAGGTAAAGGTTATGTGTGACCGCGGGATCGAGGCTGAAGAGGGGGATGTAGGATGTGTTGTTTTATGATTACTGTTTTATGGAACATAGTGTTAGGTTGTTAGATTATTTATGTTTCTGGTTTTGATTTATGTTGGTTATTGGATATTATTGATTAGTTTATTTGGTTATTTATTTATTGGTTTAAGACTTCCGCTGAGTATTGTTTAATAAAAAAAAAAAAAAAAGCTTGGTTGTTTCATTTTGGTATCAGAGCTTAGACGGTTTTAGGACTGTTAGATTGGGTGAATTGAGACTATGTGGTTAAATTGATTATTGTGGTTAGTCAGTTTAGTAGTCTTAGTATCATCCTCTCTCGGCCTTCCAGTGTTCCGCGGTGAGTTCTGTTTGTGGTTTTGTTTTGTGTTGGTCTAGTTGCTCATCTTCTGTGCTTTGGTAGTGCAGCAAGATGGACGCAGGTGCTAGAGGTCGTGGTGCGAGAGGGCGCGGTAGAGACCGTAGGGGCAGAGCAGTTGGCCGTGGTGGCCGAGCTGCGGGCCGTGGAGGTCGGGGTCGTGGGCATGGTTTACCAGAGGCTTCAGCGGAGAGTGCAGTGCCTAGTATGGCGACTGCGTCAGTGACACAGTCAGTGGCGGGTGTGGCCAGTTTGGGTGCCGGTGGTGGCGCAGGAGTTGGGGCGGCTCAGGGTGGGGGCGCGGCTCCAGCTCAGGGTGACTTGATAGTGGGGTTACTGACGCAGCTGTTGGCACGTCTTCCGCAGGCGGTTCCACAGCAGGCTCCGGGTGCACCTCCAGTGGCCGGGGTACAGGTGGGTGCCGGTTTTGTTGGGCAGCATGGGGCTGCAGGTTTCGTTGGGCAGCATGGGGCTGCGGTGTTTGGGCATCCGTCTTATCTAGAGATGATGAGGGAGAGTTATTTTAGCTAAGAGAGATGGTGAGGCTTTGCATGGGGAGGCCATGTAGGATGCATGTATGCTGGACCCAAGTGGGGAAGCGCAGCATCTATGGAGCTATTTTGTTCAGGAAAACGACGGAGAAGATCCGTGTTTGAGGCTGAACAAGAAGGAAGCTCGGGGTATGCGGGAAGGTTACGCTGTTAGGCGGAAACGAGAGTTCGAGTTTGAGGTGGGGAGATCGTGGGTACCTCCAGTTGGTTTGCGGTTCTAGTTTTGGTTTGAGGTGTTTGGTGTTTTGTGGATCTGTATTTTCGTTGGTGGTACGATATACATTTTATAATTATATGAGAGGGAGTTGCCTCATATTTTGGTTGTGTTTCGGATATTGCAAGTATGTTGACCAGTTTTGGGTCGTGAGGTATTTCTAGTCGGATGTGTTATACGCGTTTCAGATTATTACTCGATACAGTTCTAGAGACGGTGGGTCTTTAGAAGAGACGGGTGGGTCTTTAGAGGAGATGGGTGGATCTCTTGCGGACTTATATGTGAGGGTCGCTACCTCAGTATAAGTGGATTTTGTGGTTACTATTGTGATGGGTGGGTCACAATAGGGGTATCGAGGGACGGGTGGATCTCTCGAGGAGACGGGTGGGTCTCATGTTTTGGTTTTTAGAGTCGCGGTGTTGAGTTGAGGAGTAATAATGTCTGGAAAACGTGTGTATAACAATGGATTAGATGTAAATCTCTGAGATTAGTGGAAGATCTCTAGTGTTGGGCCATGTGGGCCGGTTTTTGCCGTCTGTGGTAGACGTGTTGTGTTGGGATTCGAGGACGAATCCAGTTTAGTGGGGGAGAATTGTAACATCCGTAAATCTGAAGTGCTGTTTTGGAAGTGGTGTCGGACGACACCATGTGATCGGGAGTAGTTGCATATACTCTATACGGTGTGAATCTCGGGTTGGCTGTGCATGTTCTTATTTGATTGTTGTGCAGTCGGTCTAAAGGTTCAAGCATTGTCTAGAAAAATGTGTAAAACGACTTCTGGTTAGTTGGTGTCGAGCGACACCAGGAGGGTGTCGATCGACACCGGTTTGAGAAATCGATTTTGGGTTAAATCGATTTGTGTGCGGTTTGTTGGTTTGACACCGGTTATCGAGAAATCGATCGGTTCGATTTAAGTCGTTGGTTTTGGTTGGTTTAGGGAAGGAAACCCTATTTCTCGATTTAAAAGAGGTGCAGCCGCGAGTTGAGGCTCAATTTTTCGAGGTTAGAATTTCCAGAGATAAAAGAGGTGATTTTGGGAAAATTTTGGAAACACTGTTCATCGGGATTACTGTTCATCGCACACTGTTCATCGGGATTACTGTTCATCGTTTTCTCTCTTTCCTCTTTGTTCAATCCGTTGTCGAGGTGAGTGCGTGACCGTAGGCTTGTGAATCACTAGAGATTCGTTGGTAGATGAGGTTTTTGTTGTGTTCTTGAGCTGTTCTTGAGTTATTTGTGTATTTGATCGTATATGGGGGTTGAATCCCATTGGTTGTGTGTTTGCTGTGATTAATGGTTGAGTTTTGTGTCTCCTTCGTGATATTTATGTGATGATTGATGAGTTTGATCTTGATTGATGTCGTGGATTGAGTATTTTGGTGTTTTTGTGTTGGAAAAATCGAGTTGGGCATCGGTCGACACCGACGGTCTGATCTCGGTTTGTTTGGTTTAATCTGGTTATTGGAATTAATTAATTTTAATCCGGTTTAAGTGGTTTTATTTGGTTCAGTTCGTAATTAATTAATAAAAGATGGAATTAATTAATTAAATGGTTGAAAAAATTTATGGAAAATTATTTTAAGTGTGAAAAATTATTATTATTTAATTTTGGAAATTATTTAATAATTATTTGTAGTATTTAATAATTATGGAAATGATTTGATGGGTTGAAAAATATTATTTAATTGTGGAAATTACTTAATATTGGAAGTAAAATATATTAATAATTGTGGTAATTATTAATAATGGTTAATTGGTTTCGAGGTTTCGGGGCTGTGTCGAGCGACACGGTGGGTGTCGGTCGACACAAGTACTGTTCTGCGAGAGTTGCTGTTATGTTTCGTATGTTGCTGGTTATTGTTGTTGGCCTGTAGGCGGAGTGATCCGCTCACTAAGTATTTATAATAATACTTACGCATCTCTTATAACCATGTGATGCAGGTAAAGGTTATGTGTGACCGCGGGATCGAGGCTGAAGAGGGGGATGTAGGATGTGTTGTTTTATGATTACTGTTTTATGGAACATAGTGTTAGGTTGTTAGATTATTTATGTTTCTGGTTTTGATTTATGTTGGTTATTGGATATTATTGATTAGTTTATTTGGTTATTTATTTATTGGTTTAAGACTTCCGCTGAGTATTGTTTAATAAAAAAAAAAAAAAAAAAGCTTGGTTGTTTCATTTTGGTATCAGAGCTTAGACGGTTTTAGGACTGTTAGATTGGGTGAATTGAGACTATGTGGTTAAATTGATTATTGTGGTTAGTCAGTTTAGTAGTCTTAGTATCATCCTCTCTCGGCCTTCCAGTGTTCCGCGGTGAGTTCTGTTTGTGGTTTTGTTTTGTGTTGGTCTAGTTGCTCATCTTCTGTGCTTTGGTAGTGCAGCAAGATGGACGCAGGTGCTAGAGGTCGTGGTGCGAGAGGGCGCGGTAGAGACCGTAGGGGCAGAGCAGTTGGCCGTGGTGGCCGAGCTGCGGGCCGTGGAGGTCGGGGTCGTGGGCATGGTTTACCAGAGGCTTCAGCGGAGAGTGCAGTGCCTAGTATGGCGACTGCGTCAGTGACACAGTCAGTGGCGGGTGTGGCCAGTTTGGGTGCCGGTGGTGGCGCAGGAGTTGGGGCGGCTCAGGGTGGGGGCGCGGCTCCAGCTCAGGGTGACTTGATAGTGGGGTTACTGACGCAGCTGTTGGCACGTCTTCCGCAGGCGGTTCCACAGCAGGCTCCGGGTGCACCTCCAGTGGCCGGGGTACAGGTGGGTGCCGGTTTTGTTGGGCAGCATGGGGCTGCAGGTTTCGTTGGGCAGCATGGGGCTGCGGTGTTTGGGCATCCGTCTTATCTAGAGATGATGAGGGAGAGTTATTTTAGCTAAGAGAGATGGTGAGGCTTTGCATGGGGAGGCCATGTAGGATGCATGTATGCTGGACCCAAGTGGGGAAGCGCAGCATCTATGGAGCTATTTTGTTCAGGAAAACGACGGAGAAGATCCGTGTTTGAGGCTGAACAAGAAGGAAGCTCGGGGTATGCGGGAAGGTTACGCTGTTAGGCGGAAACGAGAGTTCGAGTTTGAGGTGGGGAGATCGTGGGTACCTCCAGTTGGTTTGCGGTTCTAGTTTTGGTTTGAGGTGTTTGGTGTTTTGTGGATCTGTATTTTCGTTGGTGGTACGATATACATTTTAGAATTATATGAGAGGGAGTTGCCTCATATTTTGGTTGTGTTTCGGATATTGCAAGTATGTTGACCAGTTTTGGGTCGTGAGGTATTTCTAGTCGGATGTGTTATACGCGTTTCAGATTATTACTCGATACAGTTCTAGAGACGGTGGGTCTTTAGAAGAGACGGGTGGGTCTTTAGAGGAGATGGGTGGATCTCTTGCGGACTTATATGTGAGGGTCGCTACCTCAGTATAAGTGGATTTTGTGGTTACTATTGTGATGGGTGGGTCACAATAGGGGTATCGAGGGACGGGTGGATCTCTCGAGGAGACGGGTGGGTCTCATGTTTTGGTTTTTAGAGTCGCGGTGTTGAGTTGAGGAGTAATAATGTCTGGAAAACGTGTGTATAACAATGGATTAGATGTAAATCTCTGAGATTAGTGGAAGATCTCTAGTGTTGGGCCATGTGGGCCGGTTTTTGCCGTCTGTGGTAGACGTGTTGTGTTGGGATTCGAGGACGAATCCAGTTTAGTGGGGGAGAATTGTAACATCCGTAAATCTGAAGTGCTGTTTTGGAAGTGGTGTCGGACGACACCATGTGATCGGGAGTAGTTGCATATACTCTATACGGTGTGAATCTCGGGTTGGCTGTGCATGTTCTTATTTGATTGTTGTGCAGGCGGTCTAAAGGTTCAAGCATTGTCTAGAAAAATGTGTAAAACGACTTCTGGTTAGTTGGTGTCGAGCGACACCAGGAGGGTGTCGATCGACACCGGTTTGAGAAATCGATTTTGGGTTAAATCGATTTGTGTGCGGTTTGTTGGTTTGACACCGGTTATCGAGAAATCGATCGGTTCGATTTAAGTCGTTGGTTTTGGTTGGTTTAGGGAAGGAAACCCTATTTCTCGATTTAAAAGAGGTGCAGCCGCGAGTTGAGGCTCAATTTTTCGAGGTTAGAATTTCCAGAGATAAAAGAGGTGATTTTGGGAAAATTTTGGAAACACTGTTCATCGGGATTACTGTTCATCACACACTGTTCATCGGGATTACTGTTCATCGTTTTCTCTCTTTCCTCTTTGTTCAATCCGTTGTCGAGGTGAGTGCGTGACCGTAGGCTTGTGAATCACTAGAGATTCGTTGGTAGATGAGGTTTTTGTTGTGTTCTTGAGCTGTTCTTGAGTTATTTGTGTATTTGATCGTATATGGGGGTTGAATCCCATTGGTTGTGTGTTTGCTGTGATTAATGGTTGAGTTTTGTGTCTCCTTCGTGATATTTATGTGATGATTGATGAGTTTGATCTTGATTGATGTCGTGGATTGAGTATTTTGGTGTTTTTGTGTTGGAAAAATCGAGTTGGGCATCGGTCGACACCGACGGTCTGATCTCGGTTTGTTTGGTTTAATCTGGTTATTGGAATTAATTAATTTTAATCCGGTTTAAGTGGTTTTATTTGGTTCAGTTCGTAATTAATTAATAAAAGATGGAATTAATTAATTAAATGGTTGAAAAAATTTATGGAAAATTATTTTAAGTGTGAAAAATTATTATTATTTAATTTTGGAAATTATTTAATAATTATTTGTAGTATTTAATAATTATGGAAATGATTTGATGGGTTGAAAAATATTATTTAATTGTGGAAATTACTTAATATTGGAAGTAAAATATATTAATAATTGTGGTAATTATTAATAATGGTTAATTGGTTTCGAGGTTTCGGGGCTGTGTCGAGCGACACGGTGGGTGTCGGTCGACACAAGTACTGTTCTGCGAGAGTTGCTGTTATGTTTCGTATGTTGCTGGTTATTGTTGTTGGCCTGTAGGCGGAGTGATCCGCTCACTAAGTATTTATAATAATACTTACGCATCTCTTATAACCATGTGATGCAGGTAAAGGTTATGTGTGACCGCGGGATCGAGGCTGAAGAGGGGGATGTAGGATGTGTTGTTTTATGATTACTGTTTTATGGAACATAGTGTTAGGTTGTTAGATTATTTATGTTTCTGGTTTTGATTTATGCTGGTTATTGGATATTATTGATTAGTTTATTTGGTTATTTATTTATTGGTTTAAGACTTCCGCTGAGTATTGTTTAATAAAAAAAAAAAAAAAAAAACTTGGTTGTTTCATTTTGGTATCAGAGCTTAGACGGTTTTAGGACTGTTAGATTGGGTGAATTGAGACTATGTGGTTAAATTGATTATTGTGGTTAGTCAGTTTAGTAGTCTTAGTATCATCCTCTCTCGGCCTTCCAGTGTTCCGCGGTGAGTTCTGTTTGTGGTTTTGTTTTGTGTTGGTCTAGTTGCTCATCTTCTGTGCTTTGGTAGTGCAGCAAGATGGACGCAGGTGCTAGAGGTCGTGGTGCGAGAGGGCGCGGTAGAGACCGTAGGGGCAGAGCAGTTGGCCGTGGTGGCCGAGCTGCGGGCCGTGGAGGTCGGGGTCGTGGGCATGGTTTACCAGAGGCTTCAGCGGAGAGTGCAGTGCCTAGTATGGCGACTGCGTCAGTGACACAGTCAGTGGCGGGTGTGGCCAGTTTGGGTGCCGGTGGTGGCGCAGGAGTTGGGGCGGCTCAGGGTGGGGGCGCGGCTCCAGCTCAGGGTGACTTGATAGTGGGGTTACTGACGCAGCTGTTGGCACGTCTTCCGCAGGCGGTTCCACAGCATGCTCCGGGTGCACCTCCAGTGGCCGGGGTACAGGTGGGTGCCGGTTTTGTTGGGCAGCATGGGGCTGCAGGTTTCGTTGGGCAGCATGGGGCTGCGGTGTTTGGGCATCCGTCTTATCTAGAGATGATGAGGGAGAGTTATTTTAGCTAAGAGAGATGGTGAGGCTTTGCATGGGGAGGCCATGTAGGATGCATGTATGCTGGACCCAAGTGGGGAAGCGCAGCATCTATGGAGCTATTTTGTTCAGGAAAACGACGGAGAAGATCCGTGTTTGAGGCTGAACAAGAAGGAAGCTCGGGGTATGCGGGAAGGTTACGCTATTAGGCGGAAACGAGAGTTCGAGTTTGAGGTGGGGAGATCGTGGGTACCTCCAGTTGGTTTGCGGTTCTAGTTTTGGTTTGAGGTGTTTGGTGTTTTGTGGATCTGTATTTTCGTTGGTGGTACGATATACATTTTAGAATTATATGAGAGGGAGTTGCCTCATATTTTGGTTGTGTTTCGGATATTGCAAGTATGTTGACCAGTTTTGGGTCTGAGGTATTTCTAGTCGGATGTGTTATACGCGTTTCAGATTATTACTCGATACAGTTCTAGAGACGGTGGGTCTTTAGAAGAGACGGGTGGGTCTTTAGAGGAGATGGGTGGATCTCTTGCGGACTTATATGTGAGGGTCGCTACCTCAGTATAAGTGGATTTTGTGGTTACTATTGTGATGGGTGGGTCACAATAGGGGTATCGAGGGACGGGTGGATCTCTCGAGGAGACGGGTGGGTCTCATGTTTTGGTTTTTAGAGTCGCGGTGTTGAGTTGAGGAATAATAATGTCTGGAAAACGTGTGTATAACAATGGATTAGATGTAAATCTCTGAGATTAGTGGAAGATCTCTAGTGTTGGGCCATGTGGGCCGGTTTTTGCCGTCTGTGGTAGACGTGTTGTGTTGGGATTCGAGGACGAATCCAGTTTAGTGGGGGAGAATTGTAACATCCGTAAATCTGAAGTGCTGTTTTGGAAGTGGTGTCGGACGACACCATGTGATCGGGAGTAGTTGCATATACTCTATACGGTGTGAATCTCGGGTTGGCTGTGCATGTTCTTATTTGATTGTTGTGCAGTCGGTCTAAAGGTTCAAGCATTGTCTAGAAAAATGTGTAAAACGACTTCTGGTTAGTTGGTGTCGAGCGACACCAGGAGGGTGTCGATCGACACCGGTTTGAGAAATCGATTTTGGGTTAAATCGATTTGTGTGCGGTTTGTTGGTTTGACACCGGTTATCGAGAAATCGATCGGTTCGATTTAAGTCGTTGGTTTTGGTTGGTTTAGGGAAGGAAACCCTATTTCTCGATTTAAAAGAGGTGCAGCCGCGAGTTGAGGCTCAATTTTTCGAGGTTAGAATTTCCAGAGATAAAAGAGGTGATTTTGGGAAAATTTTGGAAACACTGTTCATCGGGATTACTGTTCATCGCACACTGTTCATCGGGATTACTGTTCATCGTTTTCTCTCTTTCCTCTTTGTTGAATCCGTTGTCGAGGTGAGTGCGTGACCGTAGGCTTGTGAATCACTAGAGATTCGTTGGTAGATGAGGTTTTTGTTGTGTTCTTGAGCTGTTCTTGAGTTATTTGTGTATTTGATCGTATATGGGGGTTGAATCCCATTGGTTGTGTGTTTGCTGTGATTAATGGTTGAGTTTTGTGTGTCCTTCGTGATATTTATGTGATGATTGATGAGTTTGATCTTGATTGATGTCGTGGATTGAGTATTTTGGTGTTTTTGTGTTGGAAAAATCGAGTTGGGCATCGTTCGACACCGACGGTCTGATCTCGGTTTGTTTGGTTTAATCTGGTTATTGGATTTAATTAATTTTAATCCGGTTTAAGTGGTTTTATTTGGTTCAGTTCGTAATTAATTAATAAAAGATGGAATTAATTAATTAAATGGTTCAAAAAATTTATGGAAAATTATTTTAAGTGTGAAAAATTATTATTATTTAATGGTGGAAATTATTTAATAATTATTTGTAGTATTTAATAATTATGGAAATGATTTTATGGGTTGAAAAATATTATTTAATTGTGGAAATTACTTAATATAGGAAGTAAAGTATTTTAATAATTGTGGTAATTATTAATAATGGTTAATTGGTTTCGAGGTTTCGGGGCTGTGTCGAGCGACACGGTGGGTGTCGGTCGACACAAGTACTGTTCTGCGAGAGCTGCTGTTATGTTTCGTATGTTGCTGGTTATTGTTGTTTTTGTTGTTGCTGTTGATTGTTGTATTGTCTAGTGGTTGGCGTAATTGGCCTGAAGGCGGAGTGATCCACTCACTAAGTATTTATGATAATACTTACGCATCTCTTATAACCATGTGATGCAGGTAAAGGTTAGGTGTGACCGCGGGATCAAGGCTGAAGAGGGGGATGTAGGATGTGTTGTTTTATGATTACTGTTTTATGGAACTTAGTGTTAGGTTGTTAGATTATTTATGTTTCTGGTTTTGATTTATGTTGGTTATTGGATATTATTGATTAGTTTATTTGGTTATTTATTTATTGGTTTAAGACTTCCGCTGAGTATTGTTTAATAAAAAAAAAAAAAAAAAAAAAGCTTGGTTGTTTCACTGATGATCAGGATCCAACCAATATGCAACCAAGCCATTCCACACATTCGGGTCAAAGTGAGCTGGCTTCGCTTCATCTCCCTTAACGAGCCACAACTTTTTCCACCGAGATACCATATCAGGCAACCGATCATGGACTTTGGCGCAGAACTCCTTGTAAACCCTCTCGGTAACGCCAGATTCCCAGTGATACTTGCGCTTGAATAAAAAAATCAAATAACAATAATATATATATATATATATATATATAAAAAAAAAGCGTATATATGATCAAAGTTACCTCTCAAATTGGTGCATTTCATCCAGATTACGCAATATGTAATTGTGAGCCGCACTCAAATGTTCATGGTCCCACGATTTTTCCTTCAACTTTCCAGCAAGTATGCCTATTTCTTTGAAGATGTTGGGGACAACATGCCTATAAACAGGTGCAACGCCTCTATCATCGTATCGTTTCGTAGCGGTTCTTCTCGTTCTCACATTTGGACTAAAATAGTAAGACGCGAAGTTAGATGTTTCCTCTGTCAAACTTCCTTGTACGATGGATCACTCAACTTTTGCAAGGTTTTTAGCCTTTCCCTTCAAGTGTCCCATAAAACGCTCGAACGGATACATCCACCTGAATTGCGCAGGCCCCCCGAGATCCGCCTCATATGGAAAATGTACCGTTAGGTGTTCCATCACGTCGAAGAATGAAGGAGGGAAGATTTTCTCCATGTTACATAACAAGACAGAAATGTTTTTTTTTTTAACTTCTCTATCCCGTCTTCTGTCAGTGTTCGCGTGCAAAGATCTCGGAAAGACGCCCCAATACCTATAATATAATATACACCATAAGCAAATTAATAAAACATATTTAATTATGTACATAAACTCAATTAAAAGAAATGTAAATACTTGTTTACCAGCAATTGCTTCGTGGACATGAGACGGCAATAGTTCTTGTAATGCAAACGGTAGTAGTCGCTGCATGAAAACATGGCAATCGTGGCTCTTCATACCAGAAAATTTTTGTCCTTGCTCTATACATCGTGAGAATTTGGAAACATACCCATCCGGAAATTTGACATCGGAGGCCACCCAGTCATATAGAGCTCTCTTCCCATCTGCAGACAATCGAAAACTCGGAATTGGCTGTTTGCTGTCTCTAGTAATCTCCAACTCGCTTCTTTTGCATATTTCTGCTAAGTCCGGCCTCGATTTCATATTGTCTTTACTTTTTCCTTGGACATTCAAAATGGTATGCATGATGTTATCAAAAACAATATTTTCGATATGCATAACGTCAAGATTATGTCGCAAAAGGTGAACCTTCCAATATGGGAGTTCCCAGAATATACATTTTTTTTTGCCAATTGTGTGCTTGTCCATATCCGTCAGGCATGTTTGCAGTACAATGCCAATTGCCCCCACGTTTGCATGTTTCCTCACCACCATAATAATCGATCTGATCAAGCAAATCCTGTCCCGAAAGATAATCCTTGTTCTTTCGGTACTTGTGATTGATAGGAAGAAAACGACGGTGACAATCAAACCAACAAGGTTTTCTTCCACGCCTCTGCTGAAATGCTTATGCCCTATTCAAACAGTGTGGACACGATAGTCTTCCGTGCGTAGTCGACCCCGACAACATTCCATACGCTGGAAAGTCACTAATCGTCCACAATAATACTGCGCATGTTGAAGTTTTGTTGCTGCGAGTAATCAAATGTGCAGACTCCTGAATACCACAGTTGTTTCAACTCATCAATCAAAGGTTGCAGAAATACATCTAGGGATCGCTTCGGATGCTTAGGACCTGGCACTAAAATAGTTAAGAACAAAAATTCTCGCTGCATGCACATTGTCGGCGGAAGATTATATGGCGTCAGTATGACGGGCCATAGCGAATATTGTCTCCCTAACATACCAAATGGACTAAATCCGTCTGTGCATAATCCAAGATAAACATTCCTGGACTCATTAGCAAAGTTTGAATGTACCGTCTGAAAGTGTTTCCACGCCTTTGCATCTGAGGGATGTGTTATCTCTCCATGATGTGTGGAATGTTCTGCATGCCATCTCATTGACGCTGACGTCATTTCCGATTGGTATAACCGTTTCAATCTTTCGGTGATTGGCAAGTACCACATACGTTGGTAAGGGACCCACCTCCTTCCAGTAGTGGGTTTGTATCTCGGCTTCCCACAAAATCGACATTCCTGCAGCTTATCATCATCTTTCCAGAAAATCATGCAATTGTCAATGCATACATCAATCATTTCATAAGGTAACCCAAGACCCGCAACCAACTTCTGTATTTCATAGTAGTTACCAGCAAAAAGATTATCTTCCGGTAAATACTCTTGAAATAGTCCAGCCGACTTATCCATGCTACTTTCGCTGCTGTTATCTTCACTTTTAATTGTCATCATCCTAGCTGCTAGTGACAATCTAGAAAGTCCCTCTCTACACCCATCGTAAAGTGGTTGATTTGCAGCATCTAACATATCATAAAACTTTTGTGCTTCAATGTTCGGTTCTTCCAAAATTTCTTCCATAGGATTATCAGCAAGAACATGTATAGTTTCATGAAATGCATCCGTAACCATATCATGAAACCTATTCCCTTGCTGATACCCAATATCATTTCCCAATATATCAGGATGACCATAATCATAGCTAGCGTTATAATTATGTTCTTCAACCCCTTGACTCGAACCACTATTTCCCGTTTCATAATGAGTAGTATTATAATGATTTTCCCCATGAAGATACTATACATAATAGTTTGGTAGAAATCCTCTATTAAATACATGTGTTTTCGCAAATGTGTCGACTTTCATCACGCAAATGTCCATAATCTCGTACGGCGCCTGGCTACAGGGCCGGTTTGTAACAAGTGTCACGTAGGATATAACAAAGGGCCAATTTTTTATTTTTTTATTTTTTCTTTACGTTTTAAAGCTTAATTTTTCTAGAAAATTAAGAAAATAACTCAATTTTTTAAAAAAATTACTACATAATCCTTTTTATCTCAGGGTCCAAAATTTCTTTGGTACGGGCCTGGCTACCACTTTTCTCGAATCGGTTCCGAGAGGAAGACATATAAATAGATGGGAAATGCTTAGGCCAGTCACCATCGGAATATCCAGTATTACTCTGTTGCAGACCTAAAATAGACCTCTGTTGCAGATCTAAAACTCTATTTTATACCAGGGTCAAAATCTAAATAATATAATTAAGTAAAAACATAAAATGAGTGTCATGGGAGATATACTAAACTCACGTTTGGGGGTTTGTTAAGGGGGGGGGAGCGGTCATTATGAGGTTTTTTTTACCAAATTTAAAACGCATGAGACAATCAGGCATGTCGACTCTCATCACGCAACTATCCTTACTCTCATATGGTGCATGGCTACCACTTTTATGGAATCGGTTCCTAGAGGAAGACGTACAAATATGTGGGAAATGCTTGGGCCAGTTACCATCAGAATATTCAGTACCAGACCTAGAACTCCATTTTACCGGGATCAAAATCTAAATAACTATTTAATTAAGTAAAAACATAAAAAGAGTTCATGGGAGATACTGAACTCACGTTTGGGGGTTATTATGAGGCTTTCTTACCAATTAAGCTGTCAGATTCTTATGAATTGTTCTTACAAATCAAAAATTTATATTATTTATGGGTGTCAGGTGAAACCTCTCCCTAACATATGGGTCCGCCTTTGGTGCCACCGAGCTACATGTTGCTTTACTCATCTTTAAAACGATGCTGATTTTGCAGTTTCACAAAGAGTGTGTTAAAGAATGTGAGTGAGTGGGATGTAGTAGGGCCTAGTAATTCGGGTTTTTGGGTCGGGTTTGGGTTGAAATATATGAAGTCTATACTCATAGGTTTTTAAGGAGTTTCGTTGGTATTTTTGGTTCCGGGTCTGAGTCCATAATTTTAAGACCAAATATTACTCAAAATTTTTTGATTATTGTTCGGATTTGGGTATTTCGGGTATTTATTACCCAAAAACCTAAAAATATACTTAAAAACCTCAAAATATATCTGAAAACCCAAAAATATATCCAAAATCTCGGAAAATATTCACGAAAACTCCAAAAATATCTGGAAATCCGAAAAATTAAACTAAAAGATAAAATAAAAATTGAAATATATCCGAAAACTCATAGAAATATTCAAAAATAAAATTACTTATAATTCGGATCATTCAGGTAACCTGATCGGGTATCAGTTCGGTTCGGGTATTATCTGATACCCACGAATAATTAAATATTTTACCTATTGAATAAATTGCTTTATATCGGTTCGGTTTGGTTCTGAGTTTTTTGGTTCTGTTCGGGTTCGGATTTCAGGTTTTGGGAAAAAAGTATCACGCCTAGGATCCAAAAAACTAGCTATATTTATAGCTGAGGGAATAATGAGATTGTAGGTTTGGAAAAGGGTATGTATATGGGTCTAGTTATCGGCCCGTTTAGTTTATTTTCAGATGGGCCATATAATTTAAAAATTGAAAACTCGTTTCTTGCCTTTTTGACATATTGCTTTGTTTGGTTCATAGAAGAGGTGGTAACTTGTGAGTAATTTGGTATTCTGTGTTTTATATGTTTTTTTGAAATACAGAGAACCAACTGTAATTCTCGAGCAAAATTAGATCATATTTTGACTATTGTTATAAATAGTTTATGTATCGGCCCATATTCTATAAAGTATTTCTCTCCAAGGAAACCCTAGTCTTGTATTCCTATATAAAGGACTTCTTACTCATGAATAAGAGCACAACCAATTCCTCTCTTCTCTTGTTCTCTCTTCTTCTATAACACGTTATCAGCACGAGTCTCTAACCATTAGATTAAAACCCTAGCCGTCTAAGCTAAGAGGTAAGAGGAAATCAAATTTCCTTACTCTTTCTTTAAAGATTGAATTCACGAGATACAATGAGTAATTCATATTACTTTGTTGATCTGTGTTTATCATCTCAATCCCAGAAGGATTAATATATGTATCCCAGAAGGATTATTGTTGACATATTGTTTAATATTGATATTATTTTTTTTTTTTTTTTTTTTTTTTGAGAGGTTGTTATGGATCAGAAGTCCAATAACCTAAGAGATTATAAGATAATCACATGACTTTAATCATTAAGCTTATAATGATTGCCAAAATATGGTATAGATAATTGGAATGCATCTCCTGAAGAAGATGCTTCCAAGGGGGAGATATATGACGATGTGTATGGTTGTACTCTTTTTACTTTTCCGAGGATTTTAATATTTGGAACCAACAAGTCTATCACGCTTCATGCGTTCTTTAGACTTACTAGCAGCTTGATATAGTCCTTCTGGGATATCAATTCTTATTAGAGCATTTACAGCTGGTAAGTGACTCAATCACTATATTTGGGTCAGTAAATGTATCTGGCAACTGATACAGTAACTTTTGTGAATGAATTATCTTTAGGACATCTATTTCACATTCTATAGTCCGAGGATCAATGATAATTCATTCCAACTTTAATCCTTCTCCAACTGTTTGTTTTCTCCCCCTGATGTTGGAAAGACTGGCTCACTAAAATGACAGTCAAATGAGATTCATATCCATTATATATTTACCACCTCTTTCGAGGATCCATCTTATATTGCTGTGGTGGAGCAATATTGATGTATATTGCACATCCAAATACTTAAAGATGGAATATATTAGGTTTATGACCTAAAACCAATTTCGATGGGGAGAACCTTTAGTTACACTTTGGCTTTATGCGAATTAATGCTTTTGCATTTTGTGTATGAACATTTGCTACTGGATGTTCAGTGTTAAAATATTGATCTTTTCACTAAAATGTTAATTGAGCAATATATTGATCTTTTCATGTGAAATAAAGTTTAGCCAATAACCTAAGAGATTATAAGATAATAACCTAAGAGATTATAAGATAATCACATGACTTTAATCATTAAGCTTATAATGATTGCCAAAATATGGTATAGATAATTGGAATGCATCTCCTGAAGAAGATGCTTCCAAGGGGGAGATATATGACGATGTGTATGGTTGTACTCTTTTTCCTTATCATGGTTTTTATCCCATTGGGTTTTTCCATGAAAGGTTTTAATGAGGCAACAAAGAACACACAAATGAGAAGCACAAAGGTCTATCTCCTTTCCAAAGTCTTTGTCTTTTACTTATGAGATGAAGTGGAGTGAAGAGAATGATAAAGTAGATTCATCACCAAACCCAAGAAGAATGGCGATGTCAATGTTCTAAAGTTGTTCAAGTGAAGATTTTAAAGGAGTTTCTATCTGCTACTTTCAAGAAGTTAGATCACCTTATTGGATTATATCACGTCAAAAATTTACACGGATGTCCTCATGAGGGGGAGTAGTTGCGCGCTGTACTCTTTTTCCTTAACTAAGGTTTTTCCCATTGGGTTTTCTTGGTAAGGTTTTAACGAGGCAGCATACTACGCATTTTGAAGATATTTTTAGATAATGGACTTCCAAGGGGGAGTGTTATAAATAGTTTATGTGAAAGCCCATTATCGGCCCATATTCTATAAGGACTTCTTACTCATGAATAAGAACACAACCAATTCCTCTCTTCTCTTGTTCTCTCTTCTTCTATAACAACTATACTATTTTAACTAACATTTATCTGACCACAAAAAAAAAAAAACACAAAAACTGATTTATGTACTTCTTTGAAGTTTTGAACATAGAGACAAGAAACGACGTCATATAAGAAAAGAGTGTTAAAACGGACAATTAGGCAAGCGGATTGGTAAAGCATGGCATGACCCTTCTTAAAAAAAAGCCGCTATGTTAGTTAACAATCTCATGTCAAAAAACACAACAATCGTTAAGATGCTTCGTTTCATTAATTATAAATTGGATCACAAAGTTAGTTAAAAGAAAAAACTTTCTTTAACAATCGATTATTCTCATTAATCCTCTGCCTCTCCTAAAGTAAACAAAGAAAGAAAAAAAAACAAATTCTTGATTTACCTTGTTATGTTCTTTCTCCTCTTTAACGTTTTAGCAACCGCACAATCTCTCATTCAAGATTCTTGCAAGAAAGCTGCAGCGAATAACCCGACATTCAAACTCGATTTCTGCGTCAAGTCTCTCCAAGGGAATCCGCAGAGCAAAACCGCCAAAACTCTCGGCGACTTGGTCATGGCATCAACGAAGATCGTTGCCGCGAAAACGACAAGCTTGAAAGGAACGGTTGACAAGATTCTCAAGCAGAAGAAATTTGCGAAAGACACTGAGATGCCTTTACGCGATTGCCTTGAGCTTTACACAGACGATACCGCTTCCTTAAACGAAGCTTCAACGAGCGTTAAATCGCGTGATTACAAAACCGCTACCGTAGCCATGAGTGCTGTGATGGATGCACCGAGCACTTGCGAAACTGGATTCGAAGAAAGAAAAACGCCTCAGAAATCTCCTTTTGCGACAGAGAAACGACATATTGATTCAGACGATTCGAATTCCTCTAGCTTTTACAAACATGTTGAAATGAGAAAAATACTAAAAGTGTAATATAGAAAATATACCTTAAGAGAGTAATCGGCTTACTCACTGTAGAAGCAATGTTCGTAGACTCTTAGCTTTTTGAAAAGTCTTGAAAAAAAAGAGTTATCTGCATATTTTACAGATCACATAAGCTTTAGATAAAACTGAAAATCTTTCTAAAATTGATAAATTTGGTGCTTTTAACAAGCTTTCATATCAAAGTCATACAAGCTTTGATAGAAAAGTCGTCAAAGACAAAGTTTATGTAAAATCTTACATGCGTGCAATGTGAAGTCCATCGTCGCTATCTTCATCTTCTTCTTTATTCCTCTGACCATCATCATCTTCGCGGTTACTTGATGATCCCAACAAGAAAGGTTGATCCTTTAAAATCGAAACCTGATCCATCGGAATAGCATTTCGTTTATAGTTCCAAACCAACATCGATGTGTAATCCTGAGGCGAAACGAGTCCATTCTCTCTAATAAACCTCTTTTGCTCTTCCAACGTTCTTGGCTCATCGAGCCTCAAGTACTCCATCAGAAACTTCTCATGCTCGGGCCTCCAGTTCCCCGGAAAAGGCGAGTAATCGGTTTCCGGAACAAGAGACATTCTTGTATAAACAAGGCCATCAATAGACTCAGCAAGTCCCATCCTCAAGAGATTGTTGTATTCCGGGGACAGACCTTTCTTCTCTTTCAATGGACGCCTCAGGTCACGGCCAGAGCCTTTATACACTTTGGCTCTCGATCTAAGCTTATACTTGGCAGCGTAGAGCTTCGCAAGCGAGCCACGGACGATATACGAGCAGAAATTCACAATCTTTTTCCGGTTATCCGCAAACCGATACCACTCAGCAACCGTAGTCAAGAACTTGTTCATCTGCGCGTTCGTATGAGCCTGAGTGGCGTGGAACATTCTAAAGCAAGGCTGAGGATCCGGATCACGATCTCCTTTGATGAAATTCAGCTTCCGGAACTGTTTGATGCATTGCTTCAAGCTCGCCGTAACGGACAGAAGCGTCCCCACGCCTTTCTCGCTTATAATCTTCCCTCCGGTCGCTGTATACCTCAAAGTCGGATACACAACTCGTCGACAAAGAACATGATCAAGAAACATTATACCTTTCGTTATATGCTCTATGGGGAGATTCTCGTTGTCGAGCCTTAGCATATACTTGTGATCAACAAACTCAATCAGCTCTTTCCTCAACGCCGCAGCATCGGCTCGAGGTCCACGGACTCCGATCAAGATATGACCACCGTACCTAACGTAATCCATTTTCCTCGTCTTGTCAGGACCGCTCGTGGGAACAAACTCCGGCCACGACGTGTTTCCTTGCTCAGCTTCTCCTTCAGGGTTGTTCCAGATAACGTCGGTTTTCGAAGGACGGTAAAAGTCTTTCACTTTGTTCTCCATCCAACGGTCGAGCTCATCGAGACACACGTTAACCAAAAGAGGACTCAGAATCCCACAATGCCCCCACTGCGGAGACTTGCCAGCTTCTTCAGGAGCAAAGCCAAAGAAGGTCTCTAGCCAGTAAGGATCAGGCTTGGGCTCATCCTCAGCCAAAACACGTTTCTTCTGATACTTTCTCTTCTTCGTCTTCTTCTTCTCCTCCCCATCCTCAGCTTTACTCGTCACAACCGGCGTAACCAACGCTGATTTGATCAAGTCAATCACTTTCTTGTCTCTCACATCTCTCATCAAAGAACTCACCACAAACCCTACTTTTATCCCATCCAAAACCACACTCAAATCACCTTTCACATACCACAAGTAGCCAGCGAAATTCCTCCGAATCACTCTCAGAACCGTGTGCGCGGTCCTCCCGGGCCGAAACGCGAACGACTTCTGCGAAAACCGGGATTCGTAAACCGGTTCCAAGATCATCAGCAGAACTTCTTGAACGATCCTATCCTGAAACGGAGCTGGTTGCGTGGTGGTCAAAATAGCTTTGATCTTCCTCTTAGAGAGAGACTCGTAATCCGTTTTATCCCTAGGGGATTTTATGTAGAAATCCAAACGAGACCCCCATTTAAACCGATCGTCAAGAACAGAGTTTCTCAGAGCTAGCAGATTCTCTAAAGCCGATCTCTGAATCGAGCTACGAGGCACGTAAGCACCCAATTCGTCACAGCAGACTTTCTGATAAGCTAATACCCAAAGCTCGAATCTTCGGAGATACGAGGCTAGATTGGTTGCGGTTTTGTCTGGCTCTTTGAAATTCTCGAGCCACATCTGAGAGCAGAGCGATACTCCATCTTCTTTCAATAGATTGGATGGATCATCTGGATCTGGGGATTGTTGTCGTCGCTGAGGTGCGAAGTATGATAGATATCGGAAAGCTGCGGAGCCGTTGGGGCTACGAGTGAGAGAATTTGTGACGACGAAGCTGTAAACGCTAGTAGTACGAGTGTTGCGCCATTTGCAAGGACCTAAAATTGAGAAGCTTCGACGCATTTTTGGTGATGGGAAATGAGTCTGTGCGATTAAAATTAGGGATAGTGTTTGAGAAATCTAACACTAAGAGAAAAATAACGGAATCGGTTGATTGGAAATCAAGAGGAAAGTTTCTTACATAGACGAATTTAAACGAAAGATTTTATTGATGGAATGGTGGTGAAATGGTGGTGAAACTGGTAACCCTCGCCCCGTTAAACCCCAAAGCTTAGATGAAGAAACCTGACAAGGATTTAAGCAGATGTGTTGGGCCTTTACTCATAGGCCCAATAGTTCATATGGTAACTACTAACCGTGTTCTTTTGTTGGTCGCAGCGCGATTGATGATACTAGGCCCGGCCCATTAGTGAGAAACTAGCTTTGACTATCTTTATTCTTGTAAGCATAAATTGTTATTGAATTAGACTAGTAATTGTGTTATTGAATTAAGGAAAAAGTTTGTCCGTTACCCACGATATGCTCAAACATCCCAATAAATTTAGTATATACTAACTACACGAAGTATATGTTTCGTGGCCAATTATACAACCATACAATCCAACATCAACACTTATCGGAGTACGAATTCTATCACCGGCGTTTTAAAATGATAGCTTATTAGCTTTCTAAAATAGCTTCAATAATTTATTAATTCAAAATATTGATCCATTGAAATGACTTCTAGAAATGAAAATTTATATTAATTAATTTAAATACCTTTACGAATTTTTATAGATTGTGCAACATTAAATTTATTTACCCAATACAAATGAACTACTGTATTGATTTATAATTTTAACTGAATTATATCAACATAATTTTGTTCTTAATATTAAACTTTCATCTTTATTTAATTTTTTTTAATTTTTTATCATTTTGTAAGTGATACTAATACAAATTAATTAATGTAAACTTAAATTTTATATTAATTTATAAAAATGATGTAAACTGATATGATTTGTATTAATTTTATCAAAGTGATGTGGAATGAGTTAATAACTACATCAGTTTTTATAAGAGATGTTAAAATAGCATCATAATATAAATCAATATTGATAAATTGATACGAAATACTCCCTCCGTTTCATATTAGTTATCGTTCTAGAAATGTATTTGGATGTGTTTCGAGTTAAAATACATCTCTAGAACGACAACTAATATGAAACGGAGGAAATATAAGTTTACAACAATTAATAATATTCTCTGGTCTGGTTCACCCAGGGACTCCCACGCTTTTCCTTCATTGTTTGGCTGGTTTTTAAGAATAGATTTGTCCACTGGTGATCGGATGAGGAATTGAGGAATAGTTCAACATTGTACGCTGAGCGAGATGAAACTAGAGACCATCTCTTCTTCGCGTGTCCCTACACGTTCACAGTGTGGTCTTCACTTTCTGGGTCGCAATTGGGTAGCTCTATCACTCCAGACTGGCAGGATACGATACATACATTTTTTAAACTATTTGAATATGGACTTTATCTTGCTTAGACTAGTTTTTCAGGCAACATTGTACCATATTTGGAAAGAGCGAAATTCTCGGCGTCATACTGACTTATGTGGCTCAGATCTCTCAGGTCATCGACAAGTCGTTACGAAATCGTATTATTTCACTACATTTCGGGGACAGCAAGGGTGAAGTGTAAACATACTTTTACATGAACCCTAAAACCTTTGAACATCTTAGAACAATCACATAATAGAATAATAGAATCATGAGGAGTTTATAGATCACTTACCTCTATCCATTGTAGATAAGAGATGAATGTATTAAATCTGAGATAGGTGATTAGGTTTCTCTCCCCTTGCCTATGAACTTTATGTGTCGTGACTTTTAGGATGCCTTTACAATGGACTAAAGGCATAAACTTATAGGTGGAGAGAGGACCTAATTCCTCTTTAGGGTTTCCTTAGAGTTAATCTCAACCGTCCATCAAAGTAGAGATTATTAGGAAATACTCTTTTATATTTAACTTAATTAAATACCAAATATGTCATGGAATAGCAATAGTCCAATAGAAAAACAGATTAATATAAGACCATCTAATAGGGAAGATAATTTCTTCCAGTCTCCCACTTGGTCGTTATTAAGATCCATTAATGTTTTCCTATTGGAATCATAAGGTCGGCATAATATGCTAAACCCTTTTATTTGGTCATCATAAGTGTCTTGACTAATCTATTAATCAATGGGAGTCATGGCGGTCGCACATCATTATGCAACATGATCCCTTCCATGTACTACTACATTGACTACCTTCATAGCTAGACCATAAGTAGGAGTTTTTCTTAATGGTCCCTTTTATGTCTTAAGAAAGACTAATTTTGTTATCATAAATCCAAAACAATAATGCGTGCACAATGGAAACAGAACAAATAAAAGATGTAAAAGTCATAAAAAAACTCAAATAATTGTCAAAACATAGGCAAAACAGAAAAGCAGACAACATAATTAACAACTGTCTACAAGACCCATACTTTCAGCATGCTTTATGAAGGTCTTTGGAGGCAAAGCTTTAGTAAATATGTCTGCGACCATAAGCTCAGTGCCTATGTGTTCAATGATAAAATTTTCTCTTTTGACATCTTGCTTCAGTGATAGATATTTAAGGTCCATGTATTTGGCACCTTTGGATATCCTATCATGCTTGGAGAAGAAGATAGCAAGCTTGATTGTCACAATAAAGAGTTAAAGGCTTGTCAACAAAACTCAAAGCCCCAAACTCAGACACGAAATTCTTCAACCAAGTTCCTTGAATAGAAGCCTCATAACATTCTACATACTCAGCTTCCATAGTGGATGTGTAAATCAACTGCGACTTCTGGCTTTTCCATGAAATGGCACCTCCGCCAAGGAGATACACATAGCCAAGAGTGCAGTGCCTAGTGTCATGGCATCCACCAAAATCTGAGTCGGAAAAACCAACCATCTGTGGATGTGTTGATCTTTTATACGTCAGCATGTGATTTCTTGTCCCTTTTAGATATCTCAGAACTTTCTTTGCAGCTTGCCAATGAACGATTCCTGGGTTACTCTGAAATCTACCCAGCATACCAACCGCATGGCTGATATCAGGTCTAGTACAAACCTGAGCATACATAAAGCTTCCCACAAGTGATGCATAAGGGTACTTTTGCATCTCATTTCGTTCCATTTCATTTTGGGGACATTGCTTAAGGTCAAGCTTGTCACCTTTCTGCATAGGAACAACGCTAGAAGAACAGCTCAGCATAGAAAATCTCTCAAGGACTCTGTCAATATATGCTTTCTGAGAAAACCCTAAAATTCCAAGCGATCTATCACGGAATATTTCAATTCCTATCACATAGGACGCCTCACCCATATCTTTCATGTCAAAGTTCTTAGAGAGATAATTCTTAGTCTGGTGTAATAGACCAAGATCACTGCTGGCCAATAAGATATCATCAACATACAGCACCAAAAATATGAACTTACTCCCACTGAACTTGAGGTAAATACATGTGATAAACTGAAAATAGATTCCTTTACTCTACTGCAAGCGTACAATGATGAAGATGTAATATAAAGGATTCGAAATCCAGAGGACCAGTGTTACACTATGAAACTAAGAGACTTAAAACGGAGCTAAGACAAGAATATGGTTTGTTTGTTGATTCAGTATCAAGTAACGAATGTAAAAGACTAGGTAAATTCAGTAAAATAAACACTAGATCGAGGTAATT
Organism: Erythrophleum ivorense; assembly: GCA_026724425.1. Lineage (NCBI taxonomy): Eukaryota > Viridiplantae > Streptophyta > Magnoliopsida > Fabales > Fabaceae > Erythrophleum > Erythrophleum ivorense. Next base: position 4,917,094 of record JAIUCV010000066.1, on the reverse strand, counting down.
CGCAGGAGCTCATGGAAAGGAACCGAATGACTATTCAGGGGAATGATTCAATACAAGTTTCGAACTCAATCATAAAATTATGCAAACCCACTGTCGTGGCGTAAACAATTTTATCTAACAACCTAGGTGTCTAAACTGTCGTTTGAACCTAGTAATTGCAGACAAGCCTTAATGAACAATAATGATATGTTCACGATCCACCTTAGCATCAACTATCGCAGGCTAAGGATGGATCGCTCACCAATGATTGTTCTAGCAACCTATTACACTTTTGATGAACAGATTAACCTAAGATCTAAGATCAAGTGATCAAATCAATCTTAGCATTAAGACTATCAATGGCGAAAACGAGAGATAAGAGATCCTATTTGCATTCAGTTATCTAACTCATGAACTCCCTTGAAAAACCTAGATCCACCTAAAGGACTACTCAGACATGGCGAAATAGATCACAGCAATTGATGAGATGAAATTCATTGAATAAGAAACAAGCAACAAAAGGGTTCAGAAATCTTCTCCAATACTGTCACAAAGGTTCAGAAATCTTCTCCCTCAAAAACAACGAAAAACGGCGTATCTCACCAAGTGTCGAAAAACAAACTCAAAACTAAAAGAAAGCGTAGCCTAAACAATGGCTGAAAATAGGTCTAAGTAGTTGCGAGGTCGAGTTCGGTTTAATCCGGTTTGAAGGCGACCCGGTCGGACCGGGAACTCGGTCGAGTGGGTAGTCGGGCGAGCGGGTCGAGTAGGTGCTCTGGCTAGCGGGTCGAACTAGCACTTGGGCAAGCGGGTCGAGTGGTCGGTCGAATGGCTGGTCGAGTGCTCGGTCGAGTGCTCGGTCGAGTGGTCGGTCTAGTGGTCGGTCTAGTGGTCGGTCGAATGGCTGGTCGAGTGCCCAGTCGAGTGGTCGGTCTAGTGGCCGGTCGAGCAGGTCGGTCTAGTGGTCGGTCGAGCAGGTCGGTCTAGTGGTCGGTCTAGCAGGTCGGTCTAGTGGTCGGTCTAGCAGATCGGTCTAGTGGTCGGTCTAGCAGGTCGGTCTAGTGGTCGGTCTAGCAGGTCGGTCTAGTGGTCGGTCGAGCGGTCCGACCGAGCGGGTGATCGAGCGGTCCGACCGAGCGGGTGATCGAGCGGTCCGACCGAGCGGGTGATCGAGCGGTTTTGGGCCGAGTGATGTGATCCAGTGATTTCCTCCCGGACACGATCGGGCTTCGAATGACGGCTTTTTTACTCATTTTTGTAACATCCCGGTTTGTGGAGAGGCTTAAGATAATTGATTTGGCTACCTATGTCAACAAAGTGCACTTACCTTTTCGATCAAAGACCCATAAGTAACTCCGGAGTTAAGCGTGCTTGAGCTGGAGTAGTGGAAGGATGGGTGACCTTCCGGGAAGTGGTCTACGGAACCGTGTGATTGAGGTCAAAACACGGGAAAGGGTCGGGTGTTGATTGCAGCGATAGTAAATAAGTCGGTAGAGCCTCTCAAAAATAACAAACCGACCGTCGGATAGGGTGGGACCCACAGGCCGAGAGAGGGCGTGGGTGACTCACCGGGATGGGCGGTCGGGGCGTTATAATTTGGTATCAGAGCCGAACCCAGACGTGAGTGTGGAGTCAAGTGGAGTGGCCTTGACTCACACCGTCAAGGGGTGACGATCCAGGTGCGCAACGAGGACGTTGCGCTCAGTGAGTGGGGGTGAATTGTAACATCCCGGTTTGTGGAGAGGCTTAAGATAATTGATTTGGCTACCTATGTCAACAAAGTGCACTTACCTTTTCGGTCAAAGGCCCATAAGTAACTCCGGAGTTAAGCGTGCTTGAGCTGGAGTAGTGGAAGGATGGGTGACCTTCCGGGAAGTGGTCTACGGAATCGTGTGAGTGAGGTCAAAACATGGGAAAGGGTCGGGTGTTGATTGCAGGGATAGTAAATAAGTCGGTAGAGCCTCTCAAAAATAACAAACCGACCGTCGGATAGGGTGGGACCCACAGGCCGAGAGAGGGCGTGAGTGACTCACCAGGATGGGCGGTCGGGCGTTATAATTTGGTATCAGAGCCGAACTCAGACGTGAGTGTGGAGTCAAGTGGAGTGGCCTTGACTCACACTGTCAGGGGGTGACGATCCAGGTGCGCAACGAGGACGTTGCGCTCAGTGAGTGGGGGTGAATTGTAACATCCCGGTTTGTGGAGGGGCTTAAGATAATTGATTTGGCTACCTATGTCAACAAAGTGCACTTACCTTTTCGGTCAAATGCCCATAAGTAACTCCGGAGTTAAGCGTGCTTGAGCTGGAGTAGTGGAATGATGGGTGACCTTCCGGGAAGTGGTCTACGGAACCGTGTGAGTGAGGTCAAAACACGGGAAAGGGTCGGGTGTTGATTGCAGGGATAGTAAATAAGTCGGTAGAGCCTCTCAAAAATAACAAACCGACCGTCGGATAGGGTGGGACCCACAGGCCGAGAGAGGGCGTGGGTGACTCACCGGGATGGGCGGTCGGGGCGTTATAATTTTCCTCACTTTCAGCTTCTTGCTCCTCCTTGAGCGGAAACTCTCCCTAGAACGTCTTTAGACCTGAAAAGACTCAATAAGGACAAGAAAGACTCGATAAAACCTGTCAAAACAAACGTTAGAATGCACTAAAACACAAGACATCAACATGGATCCACAATGTTTTCTTTGAAACCGAAATTCGTAATGATTTCATCAAACTTTAGATACCATTGCCTCGAAGCTTGTTTCAGTCCATAAATTGATTTCTTAAGTTTGCATACCATGTCTTCCTGACCTTCGATTATGAAGCCTTCAGGTTGACGCATGAAGACTTCTTCTACCAAGTCTCCATTAAGAAAGGCAGTTTTCACATCCATTTTATGTAACTTGAAACAACCAAGTTTTTTTTTTTTTTTAAATTAAATCAATACTCAGCGGAAGTCTATAAATAAATAATTAAATTATCAATTCAATTCAACAATATCCAATAACCAACATAAATCAAAACCAGAAACATAAAAAACTAACAACCGAACACCAGGTTCCATAAAACAGTAATCATAAAACAACACATCCTACATCCCCTCTTCAGCCTCGATCCCGCGGTCACACTTTGCCTTTACCTGCATCACATGGTTATAAGAGATGCGTGAGTATTTAAGAAATACTCAGTGAGACGGTCATCCCGTCTACAGGCCAATTACGCCAACCACTAGACAATACGACAATCAACAGCAACAACAATAACCATCAACACAAACATCAACAGTAAACAACAGAGACAACAATAACCAGCAACATACGAAACATAACAACAACTCTCGCAGAACATTACTTGTGTCGACCGACACCCCCGAAACCTCGAAACCAATTAACCATTATTAATAATTACCACAATTATTAAAATACTTTACTTCCAATATTAAGTAATTTCCATAATTAAATAATATTTTTCAACCCCTAAAATCATCTCCATAATTATTAAATACTCCAAACAATTATTAAATAATTTCCACCATTAAATAATAATTTTTCACACTTTTTATAATTTTCCATAAATTATTTGAACCATTTAAGTAATTAATTTCATCTTTTATTAATTAATTACGAACTGAACCAAATAAAACCACTTAAGCCGGATTAAAATTAATTAATTCTAATAACCAGACCAAACCGAACTCAATCCACGACATCAATCAAGATCAACTTATCAATCATCACATAAACTTCACGAAGAACACACAAAACTCAACCATTAATCACAGCAAACACACAACCAATGGGATTCAACCCCCATATACGATCAAATACACAAATAACTCAAGAACAGCCCAAGAACACAACAAAAACCTCATCTACCAACGAATCTCTAGTGATTCACGAGCCTACGGTCACGCACTCACCTCGACAACGGATTGAACAAAGAGGAAAGAGAGAAAACGATGAACAGTATGCGATGAACAGTAATCCCGATGAACATTATGCGATGAACAGTAACCCTGATGAACAGTATGCGATGAACAGTAATCCCAATGAATAGTGTTTCCGAAATTCTCCCAAAATCACCTCTTTTCTTTCTGGAAATTCCAACCTCGAAAAATTGAGCCTCAACTCGCGGCTGCACCTCTTTTAAATCGAGAAATAGGGTTTCCTTCCCTAAACCGACCAAAACCAGCGACTTAAATCGAACCGATCGATTTCTCGACAACCTGTGTCGAGCGACACCAACCCTTGGTGTCGGTCGACACCACTCGACCAACCCCACAAAACCGAATACAATCGACTTAAACCAAAATCGATTCCAATAACCGGTGTCAATCGACACCCTCCTGGTGTCGCTCGACACCAACTAACCAGAAGTCGTTTTACACATTTTTCTACACAATGCTTGAACCTTTAGACCGACTACACAACAATCAAACAAGAACATGCACAGCCAACCTGAGATTCACACCGTATAGAGTATATGCAACTACTCCCGATCACTTGGTGTCGTCCGACACCACTTCCAAAACAACACTTTGGTTTACGGATGTTACATAACTCGAGGTCATATTGAGCTACTAATGCCAAGATAATTCTGAGTGAGTCTTTTCTAGACACAGGTGAAAAAGTCTCACAATAATCAATGCCTTCTTTCTGATTAAACCCTTTGGCTACAAGTCTGGCTTTATATCGTTCAACATTGCCATTACAGTCGAGCTTGGTCTTAAAGATCCACTTACACCCAACTGCTTTGTGTCCTTCAGGCAATGGAACGATGTCCCAAACTCCATTCTTAACCATTGAGTCTATTTCATCCATACTGGCATCAACCCATTTATCAGAAATAACATCTTTCTTGGAATAAGAAATCGGGTCTTTAATGCTCCCTCCCCGAGATTCTATGAGGTAAAGCATGTAATCATCGGGAATAGCAGATCTTCTCTCACTAGTTGATCTTCTTAATGCTGGTTCCTCTTGTACTACAAGTTCATTATTGGCGATGTTTTCATCATGGAGTGGATGATCATTCACTGGGTTCTCCTCATTGTCAAATGGTTCAACAACAGGAGGATTCCCAACTTCTGGAGCTAAGGGTAAAGGGATATTTACCCTGATTTCCTGAATGATCACCTCTTGAACTTTATCACTCCCACTAATCTCGCCATTCTCATAGAATCTGGCATTTCCGGTTTCCACAATTCTCGTACTATGGTTTGGACAGTAAATCCTAAATCCTTTAGACTTCTCAGGGTAACCAATAAAGAAACCACTGATCGTTCTGGAGTCTAATTTCTTTTCATGTGGATTGTATATTCTTGCTTCAGCTGGACATCCCCAAACTTGAAGATGTGACAGACTAGATTTCCAGCCTTTCCACAGTCCAAAAGGAGTCTTAGGAACTGCTTTGCTAGGAACCCTGTTCAAGATATAGACCGCAGTACGTAATGCGTCCATCCACAAGGATTTAGGTAAGTTAGCATGACTCATCATGGATCTAACCATTTCCAAGTAAGTATGATTCCGCCTTTCAGCTGCACCATTCTGCCATGGAGAACCAGGCGTTGTGTACTGTGCAATGATTCCTAATATCTGGAGAAGTTTGGCAAAAGGTCCAGGATGTTGTCATGTTTCATCATATCTGCCATAAAATTCACCACCTCTATCAGACCTTATGATTTTCACTTTTCTATCCAATTGTCTCTCTGCTTCAGTAATGAATGCTTGTACAGCATCCACAGATTGAGACTTTTCACGCAAAAGATAGAGATAACAGTAACGTGAAAAATCATCGATAAAGGTAATGAAATACTTTTCACCTCCAAAAGTTGGAACGTCAAAAGGTCCACAAATATCTGTATGTATGATCTCAAGAAGCTGTGTACTTCTTGTGGCTCCTCTTTTAGTGTGTTTTGTTTGCTTACCCTTAATGCAATCTACACACACAGTAATATTGGTAACGTCAAGAGTTGGAATAACTCCATCTTTTACCAATCTTTTGATTCTTTCACTGGAAATGTGTCCCAGTCTTTTATGCCACAAGAAATATGAATCAATGTCACATGTTTTACGCTTAACACCACGATTATCTTGCAGGGTGAGATGTGTTTCGAGAGGTTGATCAGCTAATTTTAACTTATAAAGACCATCAACCATTATTCCAGAACCAATACAATTAGAGTTCAGAAATAAATTAAAACAACCATCTCCTTGAGTCGATTTAAAAGCAGCCAAATCAAGTTTCCTTAATGAAACTAAATTACGGGAAATAGATGGAACATAAAGAGTCTAAAATAAATCCAAACAAAATTCACTCTCTAAAATGAGACGATAAGTGCCAATAGCTTCAACAGGCGCTTTGTCTCGATTTCCCATAAATAGGTAGTTTTCACTTGAATTTATGGTCTGGGTTGAAAGGAATCCCTGCAAGGAATTGGTTACATGTACATTAGCACCACTATCAATCCACCAAGTTTTAGAAGAAACATTAGTAAGATTAGATTCGAAAAAACTTACGGAACCCATAGGATTACCTTTCTTTTTGAACCTTTCCTTTCTCTTAGTGCAATTTTTCTGAAAGTGTCCAGGCCTTTTGCAAAAGTTGCATCGGTCATCTTTCTTTGCCTTTTTCTTCTCATTAGCTTGATTAGAATCATTCATTCTGGGTAGTGCTCTTTTATGGCTCGCTTGATGCCTATTCCCAGCTTTAAAACCAGCTCCTTGGACATGATTGGAAAATGCCTTCACGGACAAGCCTAGACTCCTCTTGAACCAACTTATTGGCCAATTCATTAGATGTCCATTTTTCATCAATGGCGTTGTAATTAATCTGAAATGGTCCATACTGAGGAGGCAGAGAATTCAGGATAAACTGGACAAGAAAAGAATCATCCACACTCATTCCCAAATTCTTCAGCTTAGCCGCAAGGTTAATCATTTCAATGCAATGTTCATGCATAGACCTTGTGCCATCATGCTTCATGGTTGTAAGATCTGCCATAAGTTTCCCAGCAAGGGATTTGTCTGCAGTCTTAAATCGTTCTTCTATGGCTGCAAGATAAGCCTTATCTTTCTCTGCAGCCGGAAGGGAAGACTTAATGTTGCTAGCAATTGTCATCCTTAAGAACATTATGCTCAGTCTGTTCGCTTTCTCCCATGCTTTATAGAGAAGCCATTTGTAACATCCGCGAACCAGAAAGTTGTGTTTAGAGTTGGTATCGGACGACATTAGGGGTTTGGGAGTCGATTACATATGCTCTTTGAGGTTCGAATCGAGGATTAATTGTACATGTTCTTGTTTGATTGTTGTACAGTTGGTCTAAGGTTCATTTATCTCGAAGAAAGTGTGTGAAAAGCTTCTGAACGCTTAGTGTCGATCGACACCACAAGGTGTGTCGATCGACACCGGTTATCAAGGGCGATTTCCGGTTTAAGTCGATCGAATCGAGTTGGGTTGGTTTTGGTCGATGGGTGTCGACCGACACCAAGGAAGGGTGTCGATCGACACCGGTTATGGTGAAATCGACCGGTTTGATTTAAGTCGGCTGGTTTTGTCTGGTTTAAGGGTTTAGAAACCCTAGGTCGCGTTTTTAAGCCCTGTGGCCGCGAGAAAAGCCACTTTTTCGAGTTAGAATGGTTCCAGAGGAGTTTTGAGAGTTGGGAAGTGATTTGGGGGAGTTTTGTGGAGTTTCTGAGCTAGATCTGTTGTTGTTTATCTTCTTCTCCTTCCTTTCAATCCGTTTCAAGGTGAGTGCGTGACTGTAGGTCCGTTAAGCATTAGAGGTTGTGTGATTTCAGATTTATGATGTGTTCTTGAGATTGTTTATGCTGGATTTCGTGTTTTGATAGTATTGGGGCGTTGAAAACCCCTAGATTTTGTGTTATTGCGATTTTGGAATGTGATTTTCGTAGCTTCTGGTTTCTGGGCGTCGAGCCGGTGTCGGTCGACACCGACCTGGGTGTCAGGAAACGTGGGTGTTTCCTGACAGAGAATGTTTATATTGTTGAGTATTGTTGAGCATTGTTATGGTTGTTGTTTATTGTGATGTTTTGTCTAGTGTTTGACGTAATTGGCCTGTAGGCAGGATGATCCACTCACTAAGTATTTATGATAATACTTACGCATCTCTATTCCAATGTGATGCAGGTAACAGCAATGTTCTTCCGCGGAAAGAGACCGAGAGAAGAGGATGATGAGATTAGGATTTGGATTCTGGCATTTATGATGTGGCTGATTGAGAATTCATGAGTTTAGGGTGTTAGACTTTATTTTAATAATGTAGCAAACCGGTTTAGGTTGCTTATTGGTTATTGGTTTTATTGGTTTTATTTCTTTATTGGTTATTGTTGAACGGTTATTCATGATTTAATAATATTATTGTTTTCTTCCGCATTGTGTTGTTGAATTAGCTGTTGAGGATTAATATTTATGGGAATATTAATCTGGGCTAATTATTAAAAAAAAAAAAAATAATAAGCTTGGTTGTTTCATTTTGGTATCAGAGCAAATACGGTTTTAGGACTGTTAGTGTTGAGTGGATTGGACTATGTGTTTAATTGATTATGTGAGTTAATCAGTCAGTGGTCTAGTCTCATCCTCTCGGTCTTCCAGTTTTCCGCGGGTAAGTGAGTTGGATATTTGGTGTGTTGTGTTTGTGTTTTTGTGTTGACTTTGCTCTTTTTCTGTACTTGGTGGTAGTGCAGAGAGATGGACGCAGGTCGTGGTCGTGGCCGTGGTCGTGGTCGCGGTGCCGCCCGTGGGGGCAGAGGAGCTGGTCGCGGTGGGCGAGCAGCGGGTCGTGGAGGTCGGGGTGCTGGTCGTGGAGTGCCAGAGGTTGAGGTTTCAGTAGAGAGTGCAGCGCCGAGTGTGGCGGCGGCGTCGGTGACACAGTCTGTTTCGTTGGCCGGTGGGGCTAACTCAGGTGCCAGTGGTGGCGCAGGAGCTGGAGCGGTTCCCGTTGGGGGCGCTGCTTTAGCTCAGGGAGAGTTGATTGTGGGGCTACTGACGCAGTTGTTGGCACGTCTTCCTCAGGCAGTTCCACAGCAGGCTCCGGTTGCACCTCCAGCGGCCGGGGCACAGGTTTGTGCCGGGGCACATGTTGGTGCCGGTTTTGTTGAGCAGCAGGAGGCTGTGGTGCAGCAGGGTGTTGCAGTTGGAGTTTCTCCTTATCGTGAGATGATGAGGGAGATGCAGAGGATTGGTACGCCTACGTTTGAGGGCGGGGTTACTCCAGAGCAGGCTGATGAGTGGCGTCAGAGGTTGGAGCGGAACTTCGATTATGTTCGTTGTCCGGCACAGTTTCAGGTTGAGTTGGCAGTGCACTACCTTGGAGGTGATGCACATTTGTGGTGGAGGTCTGTTAGGACCAGGAGAGAGGTTTGGACTTGGGTTGACTTCGTCGAGGAGTTCAACCACAAGTTTTTCCCTCAGGCTCGTGACAGGCTGCAGTTGAGGTTTTTGGACTTGACTCAGGGTGAGAGGTCTGTCCGGGATTATGATGCAGAGTTCTGCAGGTTGCTGGTTCATTCGGGTGGCGAGCTGGTCAGTGAGCGGGCATTGACGTCGCGGTTTCTTCAGGGACTTCGGAGGAACATCAGGACTCAGTGCAGAGGTGGTATGTACCACACCAGAGCGGGTTTAGTGGAGTTGGCAGCGTCCATTGAGGAGGACTTGCGTGAGCCGGTGAGTACGGCAGTTGTTCCAGTTGCAGTTGCTCCTGCTACCCATCCTCGGGGCCAGCAGCAGCATCAGCGGCGCAGAGGTCACAGTTCTGGTTACGGCAGGGGCAGCAGGCCTGCGCAGGGCCAGAAGAGGAGAGCAGACGAGATATCTGCTAGTAGCCCGAGTACGGGTGGGTGTTTTGGTTGTGGGAGTCTGGATCACAGAGTTGCGACTTGCCCCAAGAGGGCGGGATCCAGAGAGTCGACAGTGTGCTACTACTGCAGGGAGCCGGGGCATATCAAGACTATGTGTCCCAAGTTGCAGCAGAGAGCAGTGGCAGCGGCGATTCAGCCGTTGGCTATTCAGTCAGCAGCGCAGGTTGCGGCGTTGCAGTCAGGTGGAGCGCCGAGAGTGTATACTTCGGCAGAGGTGGGCCAGACCAGTCAGTCAGGCCAGATCACAGGTAAAATCTTGATTCAGACTTTTAAATTCTTAAGGTAGAATCGTTGTTGTGTCTGTTTCTGTTATTTTACTGTGATAGAGTTAGAGGTTCTCAACACTTGTGGAATTGTGTAGGGACCTTGTTAGTTGGAGGTTTTGAGTCTCACGTTCTGTTTGACTCGGGAGCATCTAATTGCTTCATTACTCCGGAGAGAGCTGAGGGTAGTGGTATTCGGAGTAGCGATGGCGAGGCTTCAGGCTTTGTCAAGGTGGCTGGTGGTGGTTATTTGGCTACTTCGGGCAGAGCTAGAGCAGTTGATGTGCAGATTGCGGGGCAGTCTATGCCAGCAGATTTAGTCATCAGTCCGGTGGAACTGTATGACGTGATTTTGGGGATGGACTGGTTATCTCTATACCGAGTTCATCTGGATTGCTACAGAGGTAGAGTTGTGTTTGAGCAGGATGCAGGGAAGTTGGTTTATCAGGGAGTGAGACCGACTTCGGGGAGTATAGTGATTTCAGCTATTCAGGCAGAGCAGTTGTTAGAGCGGGGCTGCGAAGCCTATTTGGCGACAATCACTATGACAGAGTCCAATGGTGAGGTGAGTCTGCAGGATATTCAGGTTGTCTAGGAGTTTGAGGACGTATTTCGGTCTCTGAAGGGATTGCCACCATCTCGGTCAGATCCTTTCACGATTGATTTAGAGCCCGGGACAGCTCCGATATCGAAGACACCTTACAGGATGGCTCCAGCAGAGATGGCAGAGCTGAAGAAGCAGCTAGAGGACCTTTTGAGTAAAGGGTTCATCAGACCTAGTGTGTCGCCATGGGGAGCGCCAGTGTTGTTCGTTAAGAAGAAGGATGGCAGTTTTCGGTTGTGTATCGATTACCGGGGACTTAACCGAGTCACAGTGAAGAACAGGTACCCAGTTCCGAGGATCGATGAGTTGTTGGATCAGTTGAGAGGGGCTACTTGGTTCTCTAAGATTGACTTGGCATCGGGTTATCATCAGATCCCGATAGATGAGGCAGATGTCCGGAAGACAGCTTTTCGGACGAGGTATGGGCATTTTGAGTTTGTGGTCATGCCTTTTGGTTTGACTAATGCGCCGGCAGCGTTTATGAGGTTGATGAACGACGTATTCAGGGAGTTTCTGGATGTGTTTGTCATTATTTTCATTGATGACATTTTGGTGTATTCGAGGAGTCCAGAGGAGCATGCGACTCATTTGAGGCTTGTGTTGGAGAAGCTTCGAGAGCAGAAGCTGTATGCTAAGTTGAGCAAGTGTAGCTTTTGGCAGCGAGAGATGGATTTTCTTGGCCATATTGTTTATGCAGAGGGAGTTTCTGTGGATCCGGCTAAGATTGAGGCTATCAGAGATTGGCCTAGACCGAGTAGTGCTACCGAGATCAGGAGTTTTCTGGGTTTAGCAGGCTACTATAGGAGATTCGTCAAGGGGTTTGCGAGCATGTCTCAGCCGATGACGAGGTTGACTGGCAAGGATGTGCCGTTTGTGTGGTCGCAGGAGTGCGAAGAGAGCTTTGGGAAGCTCAAGGAGATGTTGACTAGTACACCAGTGTTGGCATTACCCGACCCGGGGAAGCCATATGTTGTGTACACAGATGCTTCAGGTGTTGGACTTGGTTGTGTTTTGATGCAGGAGGGCAGAGTGATTGCCTATGCTTCGAGGCAGTTGCAGGGCAGTGAGCGCAACCGTCCTACACATGATCTTGAGTTGGGAGCAGTGGTTTTTGCACTCAAGATTTGGAGGTCTTATCTTTATGGTGGCAGAGTGCAGATCTTTACAGATCACAAGAGTCTACAACATATTTTCACTCAGCCTTGGATGAATGCGAGACAGACGCGTTGGGTGGAGTTTCTGGCAGACTATGACTTAGATATTGTTTATCATCCAGGCAAGGCCAATTTGGTGGCAGATGCTTTGAGTCGACGGAGGGTTGATTCAGATAGAGAGTGTGGTGTTGAGGCTTTGGTCAGCGAGATTAGTACATTGCGTCTTTGTGCTATTTCGGAGGAGCCTTTGGGTTTAGAGGCAGCTGATCAGGCAGATCTACTCAGTAGGATCAGAGTGGCGCAGCAGAGTGATCAGGGTTTGATTGATGCTTCGCAGGCGTCGGGTTCTGAGTATCAGGTCTCTTCGAATGGGACTATCTTAGTTCGGGGGCGAGTTTGTGTGCCTAAGGATGAGGAGTTGAGGCATGAGGTTTTGAGAGAGGCTCATTCGAGCAAGTTTTCGATTCATCCGGGTGCTACCAAGATGTACCGTGACCTCAAACGGTATTATCATTGGGTTGGGATGAAGAGGGATGTGGCAGATTGGGTTGCGAGATGCAACACTTGTTCTTTGGTCAAGGCAGAGCATCAGGTGCCTAGTGGTCTTTTGCAGAGTTTACCCATTCCAGAGTGGAAGTGGGATATGATCACTATGGATTTTGTTGTGGGATTGCCTATCTCACGGACATTTGATGCTATTTGGGTCATTGTGGATCGCTTGACCAAGTCAGCACATTTCTTGGCTATCAAGAAGACAGATGGAGCAGCTGTCTTGGCTAGGAAGTTTGTGCGAGAGATTGTGAGGCTGCATGGAGTGCCAACCAGTATTGTGTCGGATAGAGATCCGAGGTTTGCTTCAGAGTTTTGGAGGGCATTTCAGACTGAGATGGGCACTAAGGTGCATATGAGTACAGCGTATCATCCGCAGACAGATGGGCAGTCAGAGAGGACTATTCAGACTTTGGAGGATCTGCTTAGGATGTGTGTGCTGGATTGGGGTGGTCATTGGGCTGATCATCTGTGTTTGGCAGGGTTTGCCTATAACAACAGTTTTCAGTCTAGTATTGGTATGGCTCCTTATGAGGCTTTGTACGGGAGGCCATGCAGGACACCGTTATGCTGGACCCAAGTGGGGGAGCGCAGCATGTTTGGAGCTAGTTTTGTTCAGGAGACGACGGAGAAGATCCGTGTCTTGAGGCTGAACATGAAGGAGGCTCAGGATAGACAGAGGAGTTATGCAGATAGGCGGCGACGTGAGCTTGAGTTTCAGGTGGGAGATAGAGTTTATCTCAAGATGGCTATGTTGAGGGGCCCTAACAGGTCCATAGCAGAGAACAAGCTCAGTCCGCGTTTTATGGGTCCGTTTCCAGTGGTGGAGCGAGTTGGGCCAGTGGCTTATCGGTTGGAGTTGCCACCGATTATGAGCGCCTTTCATAAGGTGTTTCATGTTTCGATGTTGAGGAGGTGTTTGCGTCCTTCAGAGGAGGTAGTGGTTGAGATTCCAGAGGATCTCCAGCCAGATATGACAGTTCCGGCAGTTCCTGTGAGGATTCTTGAGAGGAGAGTCAAGGTTCTGCGGAACAAGAGGGTGCCATTGTTGAGAGTCTTGTGGGACTGTAGTGGCACAGAGGAGCAGACTTGGGAGCCAGAGGCAAAGATGAAGCTGAAGTTCGGAAAGTGGTTCGACAAGCAGGCTGTGGAGTGATTCATCTTTGTGGTTCTAGTCTTGTTTTTGGTTTTGTTGTTGTTGGTTTTGGACTTATGTATTTTCGTTTTGTTGTACGATATACATTTTTGGAGTTATATGAGATGGAGTTTTGCCTCATATTTTTGGTTATGGTTTGGATGTTACAAGTTTCTTTGGCCGGTGGGGTCATTGAGAGTTTTTAGTCACATGTTGGTACGCGTTTCAGATTCTATTACTCGTTTTGTCTAGAGGCGTGGGCCTTGTAGACGGTGGTTCCATTTGTGTTGGGACGTTAGGTGCCCAACGGACTTATATTGGGGGTCGCTACCTCGATATGGGTTGTTTTAGTGGCTTCGGGTCACGTTTTGGTTGTGGCTTCGGGTCACGTTTTGGTTGTGGCTTCGGGTCACGTTTTGGTTTGGTGGCAGTGGTCACATTTTGGTACTGGACCGTGAGTCGCAGTATGGATGTCATGACAGTGGGTTATGGCATTGAGAGTAATAATATCTTGGAAACATGCGTATAACAAAGGACTAAAATTTGAGTTTTGAGGTCTTGGAGAGACGATTGTGTTGGGATTCGAGGACGAATCCATTTTAGTGGGGGAGAATTGTAACATCCGCGAACCAGAAAGTTGTGTTTAGAGTTGGTATCGGACGACATTAGGGGTTTGGGAGTCGATTACATATGCTCTTTGAGGTTCGAATCGAGGATTAATTGTACATGTTCTTGTTTGATTGTTGTACAGTTGGTCTAAGGTTCATTTATCTCGAAGAAAGTGTGTGAAAAGCTTCTGAACGCTTAGTGTCGATCGACACCACAAGGTGTGTCGATCGACACCGGTTATCAAGGGCGATTTCCGGTTTAAGTCGATCGAATCGAGTTGGGTTGGTTTTGGTCGATGGGTGTCGACCGACACCAAGGAAGGGTGTCGATCGACACCGGTTATGGTGAAATCGACCGGTTTGATTTAAGTCGGCTGGTTTTGTCTGGTTTAAGGGTTTAGAAACCCTAGGTCGCGTTTTTAAGCCCTGTGGCCGCGAGAAAAGCCACTTTTTCGAGTTAGAAAGGTTCCAGAGGAGTTTTGAGAGTTGGGAAGTGATTTGGGGGAGTTTTGTGGAGTTTCTGAGCTAGATTTGTTGTTGTTTATCTTCTTCTCCTTCCTTTCAATCCGTTTCAAGGTGAGTGCGTGACTGTAGGTCCGTTAAGCATTAGAGGTTGTGTGATTTCAGATTTATGATGTGTTCTTGAGATTGTTTATGCTGGATTTCGTGTTTTGATAGTATTGGGGCGTTGAAAACCCCTAGATTTTGTGTTATTGCGATTTTGGAATGTGATTTTCGTAGCTTCTGGTTTCTGGGCGTCGAGCCTGTGTCGAGCGACACTCGATGAGTGTCGATCGACACTCGGGAGGCTGGCGTCGATCGACACCGACCTGGGTGTCAGGAAACGTGGGTGTTTCCTGACAGAGAATGTTTATATTGTTGAGTATTGTTGAGCATTGTTATGGTTGTTGTTTATTGTGATGTTTTGTCTAGTGTTTGACGTAATTGGCCTGTAGGCAGGATGATCCACTCACTAAGTATTTATGATAATACTTACGCATCTCTATTCCAATGTGATGCAGGTAACAGCAATGTTCTTCCGCGGAAAGAGACCGAGAGAAGAGGATGATGAGATTAGGATTTGGATTCTGGCATTTATGATGTGGCTGATTGAGAATTCATGAGTTTAGGGTGTTAGACTTTATTTTAATAATGTAGCAAACCGGTTTAGGTTGCTTATTGGTTATTGGTTTTATTGGTTTTATTTCTTTATTGGTTATTGTTGAACGGTTATTCATGATTTAATAATATTATTGTTTTCTTCCGCATTGTGTTGTTGAATTAGCTGTTGAGGATTAATATTTATGGGAATATTAATCTGGGCTAATTATTAAAAAAAATAATAATAATAAGCTTGGTTGTTTCACCATTCTTCCTCAGTACTTTCATCTGTTACTGGATTTGGCTCATCCTCACGAAGTGCCAAATCCAAGTCAAGTACTCCTAATGTGAACTCAACTTTCTCTTTCCATTCCGAGAAGTTGGTCCCTATGAGGATTGGAACAGCATAAACCATGGATGACAAGTGAGCAGGAAAAGCTGATGCTCCAGATTTAGAGATACGACAAGCAATAATTAGGTTTCAAAACTATAATCAACACATAAGAAATTGAATTCATATGACAAAATTATTGTATTCCTGTGGGTAACTACTATAATCACATTAAGGTCACATGTTCATGAATCATAAGTGAGTGCTATAGTGAATTATTTAGACTAAGTCATCTGTGGATATCCTTAGTCTACACACATACAAATACTAATAGTTTTCATTTGCAAATCATTAAAGGATATAGGCACTGTGGTGATATCTAGACCCAATTTCTGCACATTATATGAAACCAATATTCTGTACGAATAATGCACAAAACAATTCTGAAAAAAAAAAAACCTAATAATGTCTGATACGAATTATGCACAGAGCAGCTTGCAGGTTTAATTCAAAATCATTTTGGTATAATTATAAAATTCGCAACTGATACAGATTATGCACTGAATAAATTTCAGAATCATAATAAATAAAAAAACGTTTTCATACTGATAATGCACATAACGAATTCACACGATTTATGCACGAAACCAATTATCATCATCAATATCGCACGGATTATGCACCATTCAGCGTTTGCAGAAATAATCTATGAAAAACCTAAATTCACAGAAACATAAAATATCACAGAGAAGGAAAACCCTAATTCGCATAAGCCCGATATTTGCACGGAAACAATTTTCAGCGAAAATTTTAATATCACAGAAGCACGCGATTTGCAAAGCGATAATGATTTGCGAAAAATAAAATTTTCAGACGCACGGATTATGCACGCTATCAGTATAAACACATATACAAATATGCAAACCTAAATTGCAGAACTATGTTCTTTCATTATTCAGTTCATGATTCTATTACACTTAAAGGATTAAACAGATGTTCACAACCATGCTCTGATACCACATGTAAACATATTTTTACATGAACCCTAAGACCTTTGAACATCTTAGAACAATCACATAATAGAATCATGAGGAGTTTATAGATCACTTACCTCCAGCCATGATAGAGAAGAGATGAAGGTATTAAATCTGAGATAGGTGATTAGGTTTCTCTCCCCTTGCCTATGAACTTTATGTGTTGTGACTTTTAGGATGCCTTTACAATGGACTAAAGGCATAAACTTATAGATGGAGAGAGGACCTAATTCCTCTTTAGGGTTTCCTTAGAGTTAATCTCAACCGTCCATCAAAGTATAGATTATTAGGAAATACTCTTTTATATTAAAGTTAATTAAATACCAAATATGTCATGAAATAGCAATTGTCCAATAGAAAAACAGATTAATATAAGACCATATAATAGGAAAGATAATTTATCTTACATGAAGGGGATGCTGCAGCGCTGGTTTGAGTACTACTTGGAATTAAGTCTTTATCTTTTGTGGGTTCACTCTGGTTTTTGGTCTGCGTTATCCCTTTTGCTATCATGATTGTAAATAACTTTTTTTATTGATTAATTAATTTGATATTTCACCCCCAAAAAATTTTCACACAATTAACATAGATGATATTATATTTATCTTTCATGGTGTCAATTGTATTAAATTCCCTCTTCAAATTATTTTAAATTCAGTCACTACTCACTACCTTCATCTTATATATAATGATGAGTTTTCTCTCATTTAGGCTATCCACATCAGCATATAATGGACCTCACTATAATTCTTATTTTTCAATTAAATATTTTAAATGAAATTGTATTTAAAATATCTATTAAATACATAATTATTCATATTTCTGTACATATATTTATATCTTAAACAAAAATAAAATTAAGAAAATACACAAACATAGTAATTAATTAATATAAAGTATGTGATAACTTGGTGTTAAAGTGGAAGAAAATTATAATCTTATTTTATATAAAGTTTGATGCGCAAGACGTGGTCGCAACACGTAGGATAATTATAACTCACATGACGTGACATGTATAATTTTTAATTTTCATCATATTACGATCCTCACTTGTGTCTTGGAAAAGAAAAAGAAAAAAATCTAATTAAAAATATGTTAAAAAAATAGCATTCATATTTTAACGGAAAAAAGTTTCATACTATAACGGAAAAAGGAAAACAAAATTGTATCTCATATACTAACAAAAAAAAGTTTCATATTCTAACGAAAAAGAAAAAATGCATATTTACCATATTTTCTGTCTTACCAAATCCTATATAACTAGTAGCCGACCAGGGCAGTAGCGCAGGGTGATGTTTGTTTATTATTTTTTCAGTTTAGTTTTGTTTTGGTACCCTACCCAATCGATTAACTGATTCGATTTCTGATTTGAATGCGCGGTTTTACGTTTTTTTCTTTTTAGTTTAGTTTTGTTTTGGTACCCGACCCGATCAATTAACATATTCGATTTCTGATTTAAATGTGCGTGGTTACGTTTTTACCTTTTCAGTTTAGTTTTGTTTGGGTACCCAACCCGATCAATTAACAAATTCAATTTCTGATTTGACTGAACCATATGCCGGTTTGTTTTAAGTTTCCGACCTGATCAATTAATATATTCGATTTTTGGTTTGACTAAACCATTCATCGGTTTGTTTTAAGTTATTATTTTTGTATCCAAACAGTTTCTCTCTCTTATTCTTGTATCCAAACAGTTATTCTCTCATAGTTATTCTCTCATATTCTTGTATCCAAACATTACAATGTACTTCTCAATTAATAAAATAATATAAAGATAAGCTTTGAAAAAATGATAATCCATATTTTAACGAAAAAATGTTCCATTTTCTATCGGAAAAAGGAAAATAAAAAGTATTTTTGCATATCATATTCTAACAGAAAATGTTTCATATTCTAATAGAAAAAAAGAAAAAATGCATATTTAACATATTTTATGTCTTACCAAATCCTATATAATAAGTTATGAAAAAACGATCATTTATATTTTAATGGAAAAATGTTCCATATTCTAACAGATTAAGGAAACATAAATAGTTTTGCATGTCATATTCTAACAGAAAAAGGTTTCATATTCAATCGAAAATAGGAAAAATGCATATCTACCATATTCGTTGTCTTACCATATACTATATAATAAGCGATGGCATGCCCATCTGGGAGGCCGTGGCCCCAGTTTGGGTAGGTGCAGACTTGTTTAGGAGCCGTGGCCCCAATACAAGTGGGTTTTGGTTGAGACTTATTTGGGATGTCGTGGCCCCAATATGAGTGTTGGATAATGAGTTAAGGGGAAAATGTCTTGGAACGTGCGTATACATAAGATTGAGTGTGAGTCTCGGGGATCAGGTGAGGATCTCCAGTGTTGTGACCTTGCGAGGTCGGATTTTTGGTCTTGCGAGACGTGTGTTGAGTTAGGATTCGAGGTCGAATCCAGTTTAGTGGGGGAAAGTTATAACATCCGTAAACCAAAAAGTGGGGTTTTTGCCTGGTGTCGAGCGACACCAAGGCTGGTGTCGATCGACACCGGCCAAATCGTAAAATTCCGGTTTGTTTCTATTTTGTTCGGTTCGCGATTGGTTTGGGTTGGAAACCCTAGGACGCGAAATAATTAGTCTGTTCGGGATTTCCGGATTTAGGTTGTTTGATGAATGAATTGATGATTTTGGTTGTTAGTCTTGAGTTATGTGATGATTTTTTGTGCTGATAATTGTGTTGAATCGTGTGTGGATTGATTGGATTTGAGTTTTCTGTGTTTTGGTGCCGATCTGTTGCACTCGGATTCGAGCAGACGACCGAGTGTCGATCGACACCAAGTTTGGTGTCGGTCGATATCACCGGTTTAGTCTGGTTTAATCCGATTTGATTGAGAATGTTGGTTTAATCGAATTGGGATTGGTTTAATCCGGTTTAATGGATTTAATTAATTTAAGTGGTTAATTGAATTGGTTTAATTAATTATTTGCGGATTAATAATTAATTAAGATTATTATTAATTATGAGAATTATTTAATAATTATTTGGAATTATTTTAATGGTGGAAAAATATTTAATAATTGTGGAAATTATTTAAAAGACTTTAATTATCTGGAAATTGCGTAATTGGCCCGTGGGCAGAGTGATCGTCTCACTAAGTATTTATGATAATACTTACGCATCTCCTTTCCTGTGATGCAGGTGGTAGAAATGTTTAAGCGCGGAATCAAGGCCGAAGAAGAGGATGATAGGATTTATGTTTTGTTCATTTTGCTTAAGTTGTTAGAGTTATTTGATATTTGAATTTATTTGATCATTGGCTTTTATTGTTGAACTGATATTATGATTTATTGATTTATCTATTTTAAGACTTCCGCTAGAATTGCTTAAGTGTACGTTAGGAACTGGAAAAAAATGGTGTTGGTTGTTTCATTTTGGTATCAGAGCCTAGACGGTTTTAGAACTGTTAGGTTGATAGTTCTTAGTATCATCCTCTTCGGGATTCAGGAGATTCCGCAGTGAGTTTTGTTTGTGTTGTTAGTTTTTCTGTTTTGTATCTCACCTCTTTGTTCCATACAGTGAGATGAACGGTGTTGCTCGAGGTCTAGGTAGAGGCCGAGGTGGAGGCCGTGGTCGAGGCCGTGGCAGAGATCGTGGAGGTCGTGGAGGTCGGGGTCGAGGCGAGCCAGAGGATCGAGCGAGAGTGTTGCGCCGAGTGTGGCGACTGCGTCGGTGACCCAGTCTGTTTCAGCGGCGAGTGAGGCCGGTTTGGGCGTCGGTGGTGGCGCGGAAGTTGGAGCGGCCCCAGGTGGGGGTGCGGCTCCTGCTCAGGGTCGAGATGACCTAGTTGTGGGGTTACTGACACAGTTTCTGGCACGTTTTCTGCCTGTGGTTCCTCAGCAGGCTCCGGGTGTTCCTCCGATGGCCGGTGTACCGCAGGGTGCGCCAGTGTTTGGGCAGCAGGGTGTTGCAGTGCTTGGTCAGCCGGGTGCGACTTTTGTTGGGCAGCATGGGGCTGCGGTGGTTGGTCATCCGTCTTACTTAGAGATGATGGGACATATGCAGCGTATCGGGACGCCTTTCTTTGAGGGTGGAGTTGGAGATCGAGAGTGGAGCGGAACTTCCAGTCGATCAGGTGTCCAGTTGAGTACAGGTTGAGTTAGCGGTTCACTATCTGAGTGGTGACGCGCATTTGTGGTGGCGGGCTGTTCAGGGCAGGAGAGCTGTCTGGACTTGGGGCGAGTTTGTGGCGGAGTTTGACGCCAAGTACTTTCCTCAGGAGGCTCGAGATCGACTTCAGTTGCGGTTTATTGCTTTGACGCAGGGAGACCGTTCAGTGCGTGAGTACGACGCAAAGTTTAGCAGGCTAGTGGTGCATACTGGTCTCGGTGTAGGCGGTGAGCGCGGGGTTGTGCAGAGGTTCCTTCAGGGGCTTCGTCCGAGTATCAGGACTCAGTGCCGAGGTCGTGAGTATGCCATGAGAGCTGAGTTAGTGGAGCTAGCAGCTTCCATTGAGGAGGACCTTCGTGAGCAGGTTGGTCCGGTGGTGGTGCCGTCTGCAGTTGCTCCTGCTATCCATCCTCGGAGTCAGCAGCAGCAGTCGCAGCAGCGCCGGAGTTCGAGTGTTGGTTCTGGTTCTGGCAAGGGCGGCAAGCCTGCGCAGAGTCAGAAGAGGAGTCGGGAGGAGGTTTCTTCCGGCAGCCGTTTTCCTCGTGGTTCACGTTACAGGTGCGGCAGCATGGAGCACCGAGTGTCTAGTTGTCCCAAGAAGGAGGCGCCTCGGGATACTAGAGTGTGCTTCCATTGCGGAGATCCAGGGCATATCAGGCCGATGTGTTCCAAGATGCAGAGTTTGGCGGTGGCAGCGGTTCAGCCGATAGCGGCTCGACCAGTGACTCAGTTGGCAGCGGTTCAGCCAGTGGGCCAGTTGGGGCCGGGACCGAGAGTCAACTCTTCGACAGAGGTTGGCCAGACGAGTCAGGGCGGGCAGATCACAGGTACATTTATTGACTCAAACTTCGTAAATTCTCTAAGTTATTTATGGTTGTTGTTTGTTTGCGATATTTTGCCTGTGATGGGATTAGCAGGGTCTCATAGTTTTAAATGTGTAGGGACCTTGTTAATCGGTGGCGTTCAGTCACACGTTTTATTCGATTCTGGAGCATCTAACTGCTTCATTACTCCGGAGTGGGCCGAGAGTAGTGGCATCCGGAGCAGCGTGGGTGAGCGTTCAGGCATGGTCAAGGTGGTTGGAGGTGTGTTCCTGGCTACATCGGGCCGTGCTAGAGGCGTTGTTATTCTGATTGCGGGGCAGTTGATGCCAGCGGATTTAGTGATTAGTCCGGTGGAGTTATATGACGTCATTCTGGGAATGGACTGGTTATCTTTTTACCGGGTTCATCTAGATTGCTTCAGAGGCAGAGTGGTTTTCGAGCGTGATGGCGGGAGGTTAGTGTTTCAGGGTGTGAGACCAACTTCCGGGAGCATAGTGATCTCGGCGATACATGCAGAGTAGTTGATTGAGCGAGGCTGTGAGGCCTATTTGGCGACGATCTCTATGGTGGAGTCCAGTGGTGATGTGGTTTTCGAGGATATTCGGGTGGTTCGGAAGTTTCCAGAGGTCTTTCAGTCGTTGACGGGGTTGCCACCTTCGTGGTCAGATCCTTTCACGATTGAGTTAGAGCCGGGGACAGCGCCGATATCCAAGACGCCTTACAGGATGGCTCCAGCAGAGTTGGCAGAGCTGAAGAAGCAGCTAGAGGACCTTTTGAGCAAAGGGTTCATTCGACCGAGTGTTTCACCTTGGGGAGCACCAGTTCTGTTTGTGAAGAAGAAGGATGGGAGTTTCCGCCTGTGTATTGATTACCGGGGACTGAACCGAGTTACTGTGAAGAACAGGTACCCTCTCCCGAGGATTGACGAGTTGTTGGATCAGCTGAGGGGTGCTACTTGGTTCTCCAAGATAGACTTGGCATCGGGTTATCATCAGATCCCGATAGATGAGGCGGATATCCGCAAGACTGCTTTCAGGACGCGTTATGGGCATTTTGAGTTTGTGGTTATGCCTTTCGGTTTGACGAATGCGCCTGCGGCATTCATGAGGTTGATGAACGACGTATTCAGGGAGTATTTGGATGTGTTTGTCATCATCTTCATTAACGATATTCTGGTTTATTCGAGGAGTCCTGAGGAGCATGAGACTCATATGAGGTTGGTTCTGGAGAAGCTTCGAGAGTAGAAGTTGTACGCCAAGCTGAGCAAGTGCAGTTTTTGGCAGCGAGAGATGGGTTTTCTAGGACACATTGTTTCTGCAGAGGGAGTGTCTGTAGATCCGGCGAAGATAGAGACCATCAAAGATTGGCCTAGACCGAGCAGTGCTACCGAGATCAGGAGTTTTCTTGGGTTGGGAGGTTATTACAGGAGATTCGTCAAGGGTTTTGCGAGTATGGCACAGCCGATGACGAAGTTGACTGGGAAGGATGTCCCTTTTGTTTGGTCGCCTGAGTGCGAGGAGAGCTTTGAGAAGCTCAAGGAGTATTTGACTAGTATACCTGTTTTGGCGTTACCCGAGCCAGGGAAGCCTTATGCAGTGTACACTGATGCTTCAGGGATTGGTCTGGGTTGTGTGCTGGTGCAGGAGGGCAGAGTTATTGCTTACGCTTCGAGGCAGTGGCAGGGGAGTGAGCGTAACCGTCCTACCCATGATCTAGAGTTGGGAGCGGTGGTCTTTGCGCTTAATATCTGGAGGTCGTATTTGTATGGTGGTTCAGTTCAGATCTTCACTGACCACAAGAGTCTTCAGCACATTTTTACTCAGCCGATGCTGAATGCGAGACAGATGCGCTGGGTTGAGTTTTTGGCGGATTATGACTTGGAGATTATCTATCATCCGGGCAAGGCTAACCTAGTGGCAGATGCTTTGAGTCGACGTAGGTGTGATTCGGCTTTAGAGCAGGATGTTGAGGCGTTGGTGGGCGAGATTAGCACTTTGCGCCTTTGTGCTATTTCGCAGGAGCCTTTGGGTTTAGAGGCAGTTGATCAGGCAGATTTGTTGAGCAGGATCATAGTGGCTCAGGAGAGTGATCAGAGTCTGATTGATGCATCACGAGTACCGAGTTCTGAGTATCAGGTATATGAGAACGGGACTATTCTGGTTCGTGGTCGGGTTTGTGTACCCAAGGTTGAGGAGTTGAGACAGCAGATTCTGAGAGAGGATCATTCGAGCAAGTTTTCGATTCATCCAGGAGCGACCAAGATGTACCATGATCTCAAGAGGTACTATCATTGTGTTGGGATGAAGAGAGATGTGGCTGATTGGGTTGCGAGGTGCAACACTTGTTCTTTGGTGAAGGCTGAGCATCAGGTTCCAGGTGGTCTGTTACAGAGTTTACCCATTCCAGAGTGGAAGTGGGACAGGATCACGATGGATTTCGTGGTTGGGCTACCTATTTCGAGGACTCATGATGCTATTTGGGTCATTGTAGATCGGTTGACCAAGTCAGCACATTTCTTGGCCATCAAGAAAACAGATGGAGCAGCTGTTTTGGCTAGGAAGTTTGTGCGTGAGATTGTGAGGCTGCATGGAGTGCCAGCCAGTATAGTGTCAGACCGGGATCCGAGATTTGCCTCAGAGTTTTGGAGGGCATTTCAGACTGAGATGGGCACTATGGTGCATATGAGTACGGCATATCATCCACAGACAGATGGACAGTCAGAGAGGACGATTCAAACTTTAGAGGATCTGTTGAGGATGTGTGTGCTAGATTGGGGTGGTCATTGGGCGGATCACTTGAGCTTGGTTGAGTTTTCTTATAACAACAGCTTCCAGGCGAGTATTGGCATGGTTCCTTTTGAGGCGTTGTATGGGAGGCCATGTAGGACACCCTTATGCTACTTATGTTCAGGAGACGACAGAGAAGGTTCGTGTTGTGAGGCTGAACATGAAGGAAGCTCAGGATAGACAGAATAGTTACGCAGATAGACGCAGACGAGAGCTTGAGTTTCAGGTTGGAGATAGAGTGTATCCCAAGATGGCGATGTTGAGGGGTCCTAACAGATCCATCGCAGAGAACAAGCTGAGTCCGCGTTTCATGGGTCCGTTTCCAGAGGTGGAGCGAGTGGGACCGTTGGCGTACAGATTGGAGTTACCTCCGATTATGAGAGCCTTTCACAAGGTGTTTCATGTATCGATGCTGAGGAAGTGTCTTCATCCTTCTGAGGAGTTAGTGGCTCAGATTCCAGAGGATCTTCAGCCAGATTTTACGGTTCCGGCAGTGCCTGTGAGGATTCTTGAGAGGAGAGTCAAGGTTCTGCGGAACAAGAGGATACCGTTATTGAGAGTTTTGTGGACTTGTGGCCGTATAGAGGAGGAGACTTGGGAGCCAGAGGCAAAGATGAAGTTGAAGTTCAGGAAGTGGTTCGACAAGCAGATTGTGGAGTGAGCTTCTTCGTCTTTGTGGCTTTGTTCTTGTTTTAGCTTGCGAGCTTTTGTTGTTGTTGTTTTTGGTTTACGTTGTAAGACATACATTTTTGAGATTTATGAGATGGAGTTTTTGCCTCATTATCTGTGTTATTTAATGTTATCTTGGATGTTACACATGTTGACCAGTTGAGTCGTGAGACGTTTCAATCTTTTGTTATAGGCGTTTAAGAATTTTTCTCTAAGGGCTGCGGTCCTGAATAACTCATTACATTTTGGAGACTGTTGTTCTCTAGCAGACTTACCTGAGTGCCGTGGCTTCAGTGTGAGTAGCTTATCCGAGTGCCGTGGCTTCGGTATAAGCGATGGCAGGCCCATCTGGGAGGCTGTGGCCCCAGTTTGGGTAGTTGCAGACTTGTTTGGGAGCTGTGGCCCCAATACAAGTGGGTTTTGGTTGAGACTTATTTGGGATGTCGTGGCCCCAATATGAGTGTTGGATAATGAGATAAGGGGAAAATGTCTTGGAACGTGCGTATACATAAGATTGAGTGTGAGTCTCGGGGATCAGGTGAGGATCTCCAGTGTTGTGACCTTGCGAGACGTGTGTTGAGTTAGAATTCGAGGTCGAATCCAGTTTAGTGGGGGAGAGTTATAACATCCGTAAACCAAAAAGTGGGGTTTTTGCCTGGTGTCGAGCGACACCAAGGCTGGTGTCGATCGACACCGGCCAAATCGCAAATTCCGGTTTGTTTCTATTTTGTTCGGTTCGCGATTGGTTCGGGTTGGAAACCCTAGGACGCGAAATAAATAGTCTGTGCCGTCGAGTTTTTGTCTTTTTGCGGTTTGAGAGAAGTCCAGAGGCGATTTTGAGGAGTTGGTGAAGTTTTGAGAGGTCTTGAGTGCTGTTCATCCTTGTTCATCCTTTGTTTCTCCTTTTCAATCCAAATCCAAGGTGAGTGCGTGACTGTGGGTTCGGGATTTCCGGATTTAGGTTGTTTGATGAATGAATTGATGATTTTGGTTGTTAGTCTTGAGTTATGTGATGATTTTTTGTGCTGATAATTGTGTTGAATCGTGTGTGGAATGATTGGATTTGAGTTTTCTGTGTTTTGGTGCCGATCTGTTGCACTCGGATTCGAGCAGACGACCGAGTGTCGATCGACACCAAGTTTGGTGTCGGTCGATATCACCGGTTTAGTCTGGTTTAATCCGATTTGATTGAAATTGTTGGTTTAATCGAATTGGGATTGGTTTAATCCGGTTTAATGGATTTAATTAATTTAAGTGGTTAATTGAATTGGTTTAATTAATTATTTGCGGATTAATAATTAATTAAGATTATTATTTAATTATGAGAATTATTTAATAATTATTTGGAATTATTTTAATGGTGGAAAAATATTTAATAATTGTGGAAATTATTTAAAAGACTTTAATTATCTGGAAATTGCGTAATTGGCCCGTGGGCAGAGTGATCGTCTCACTAAGTATTTATGATAATACTTACGCATCTCCTTTCCTGTGATGCAGGTGGTAGAAATGTTTAAGCGCGGAATCAAGGCCGAAGAAGAGGATGATAGGATTTATGTTTTGTTCATTTTGCTTAAGTTTTTAGAGTTATTTGATATTTGAATTTATTTGATCATTGGCTTTTATTGTTGAACTGATATTATGATTTATTGATTTATCTATTTTAAGACTTCCGCTAGAATTGCTTAAGTATTTTAAAAAAAAAAAAAGGTGTTGGTTGTTTCATTTGAATTGTAACATCCCGGTTTGTGGAGAGGCTTAAGAGAATTGATTTGGCTACCTATGTCAACAAAGTGCACTTACCTTTTCGGTCTAAGGCCCATAAGTAACTCCAGAGTTAAGCGTGCTTGGGCTG
The DNA here is from genome assembly GCA_026724425.1 of Erythrophleum ivorense. Taxonomy (NCBI): domain Eukaryota; kingdom Viridiplantae; phylum Streptophyta; class Magnoliopsida; order Fabales; family Fabaceae; genus Erythrophleum; species Erythrophleum ivorense. The sequence goes on along the minus strand of JAIUCV010000066.1, from coordinate 4,890,198 downwards.
GAGTAGTGGAAGGATGGGTGACCTTCCGGGAAGTGGTCTGCGGAACCGTGTGAGTTAGGAAAAAACACGGGGAAAGGTCGGGTGTTGACTGCAGGGATAGTAAACAAGTCATTAGAGCCTCTCAAAAATAGCGCACCGGCCGTCGGATAGGGGTGAGGCCCACGGGCCAAGAAAGGGCGTGGGTGACTCACCGGGATGGGGCGGTCGGGGCGTTATAATTTGGTATCAGAGCCGAACCCAGACGTGAGTGTGGAGTCAAGTGGAGTGGCCTTGACTCACACCGTCAGGGGGTGACGATCCAGGTGCGCCACGAGGACGTTGCGCTCAGTGAGTGGGGGTGAATTGTAACATCCCGGTTTGTGGAGAGGCTTAAGAGAATTGATTTGGCTACCTATGTCAACAAAGTACACTTACCTTTTCGGTCTAAGGCCCATAAGTAACTCCAGGGTTAAGCGTGCTTGGGCTGGAGTAGTGGAATGATGGGTGACCTTCAGGGAAGTGGTATGCGAAACTGTTTGAGTTAGGAAAAAACACGGGGAAAGGTCGGGTGTTGACTGCAGGGATAGTAAACAAGTCATTAGAGCCTCTCAAAAATAGCGCACCGGCTGTCGGATAGGGGTGAGGCCCACGGGCCGAGAGAGGGCGTGGGTGATGATATCAACATATTTTGCATGTTTTCACTAAGTATTTATTGGTGTTTTCAAATGTTTTCAATAAGGTTCTATGCCTTTAGAGGTAGTTTTCTTGTATTTGTTGGCTTTGGAGTCTTAACAGGTTAAATTATCAAAAAGGATTCAAAAAGGAGCAAAAGAGACTCAAACCATGATCCATGCAAGTTTCCAAGTCAAGAGCATCAATATAACTCCATTTGTCCGATTCTCGCATTTGGACAGAACCGGAGCATCCGAAAGATAACCGCGGCAAGGGGTCTTCCCGACGTCCAAAAATCATGATCTTGGTCTTGCTGGATAGATATTTGACTTATGCATCACGAAGAAGTGGATTAAAGTCATTTGGATCAACCATAACGGAGATACTCGTTTTCTCCCAAGACGTGTCCGGCAGGCGAGTAAACGAAGCCCATGGAGACTTGGCGCCACCAAATGGCCCGGGATGCAGCGGCATGGACCTTGTCTCGACTTAACACAATCCTAGCTTGCTTTTGGTGGTTTACTTGTCCTAAACCCGGTCCAATCACGTCGCAAATCTTCAGAGTCGGTTAACCGGAAAGTTTCCTTTTTCAGCACTTCAATACCCTAGCGACTTCAAGCCTATAAATACAATGTTTTTAGCCTTTGGAGGGGGAGAGCCGCGAGTGTATTGTGCAAGAGAGAGAGCAGCCGTCAAGGAGGAGAAGCCCTAGGTGGTGCGCTGTCCAGAAGGAAGAAGGAGGCGCCGTTCAACTCATTGCACTCGCATTCATCTTTGTTCTTTCATCTTTTCCTTTTCTCTTTTGTACTTTGGATCGAAAGTTATCAAGGGATTCGACTTGTTCTTCATCAGAGAAGCCTCTTTCAATCCTTTATCTCTTTATATACTTGCATAATGATATCAACCTTGCCTTGCTTGCTTGATCTTAGTATGTCCGAGTAGATCCCCTCGTTAGGCCGAGGGAGATCGATGGACTCTTGATATGTTTTGACTTGTTTGATTGCGTAAAACGGGATTCACTCTTTTGGTTCTTCATCTTTGCTTGCTCTTATTGCTTGTTGTTAGGAAAGCGCACCTCAACAACTCGTACTTAGGTTGATACACTCTCCAAAAACTTGTTGTATTGCCGAAACTTGTATTTGATGAGCTAAGTGTCTTAGGCTTCCAAAAGTCGACCTAAGGAACTTAGTGAACAATCACAACTTGAACATTGATTAATGCATGCTTATAACTTGTAATAACCATCGAAAGTTGAGTCTATTAGGTTGTTTAAGCATAGTGGCCGGAGCCACGAAAGTGGAAAGGCTATACATTAGTGTTGTGAGTTCAAGACGGTTTATAAACTATCCCATGCAATCTCTTGTCACTTCATTGAAAGTTTCCATTGATTTTCCCTTGCCTAACATCTTTCCCATCTTGTTTACAACCTCATTCACTTACTCACTTGTTTTCATTAGATATTAAGACCACCCCACACTCATATCTTCGTTCTAGCTACTTATCACTCAACATAAACTTGAAACGAAATCTCTTTTCCTTGTGTTCGACCCCGACTTACCACGGCTGTGCACTTGCAGCTCTACCAAGTTGGGTTATAAATTGTATTAGTTTGAAGCATAAAACCCAACGCATCAAGCTCTTTGGCGCCGTTGCCGGGGAAGAGTTGCATTTCTTTCAAGTTTCTTGATTGATTTTTAGTCTAGTTCTTTTTATTTTTGCATTTCATTTTCCGTTTTTCATAAAACTCTAAAAACAAAACCCATAAAATTTTTTACTTAATACTCTTTCTTTGTGTCTCTTAGGTGCATGACAAGAAGGTCCAATCCGGATAATACCATAGAAGAAGATCTTGACATTGACCAACTTGAAAGAACACTTAGGCGGCAAAGAAGAGAAAGAATGAATCAAGGCGGGGAAGCCGCGGCACAAGGAGAACAACAACAAGCCGCTGACCAAGAGCAACAACCACAAGTCCCCCACGTCCCACCAGGAGCCGGAGCTGACCAGCCAGCACAAGGAGCTGTGCCTCAACCTAATCAAAACGCTCCCGGTGTAGCCGATCAACCGCAGCCGCAACAACAACATCAACAACAACCGGAGCCACAAGACGCCGGTCAACCACCAAACCAGCATCATCAAAACCCCCATGGCGGTCACCAAGGGATGCCTCAAGCTCAACCACATCGGCCTCCAAGGAGAGCACAATTCGTTCAGCATCCAAGGCATCCGACTATGGGAGATTTTGATTCATCCGATGCATTCTTCTTGGATAGGAATCCAATCCGACCACCTCAACCCCCAAGGAACGACTTTGAGATAAAGCCACAAATCATTGCCTTGGTGAAACAAAACCAATTCCATGGTTTGTCCACCGAACATCCACTTGACCATGTCGACACCTTTGAGGAGATATGTAGCACTACTCGGATCAATGGAGTGTCACCGGACTACTTCAAGTGCAAGTTGTTTACCTTCTCTCTAAGTGACAAAGCACTTAGATGGGCAAAGTATCTACCACCTAAATCCATTACAACATGGAATGAATACAAGGGAGCTTTCTTAAACCAATTCTACACCAAGCAAAGATCAAACTCTATAAGGAGTAAGATATCCGGGTTTAAGTAAGCACCAATGGAGTCCTTCTATGAAGCTTTGGAGCGCTTCAAGGAGTATGCAAGAGATTGCCCTAATCATGGCTTCTCAGAAGGTAACCTTTGGAACATCTTTTACAATGGGATTGATCACAAGTACAAGCTTTCACTTGACACCGCGAGCAATGGCAACTTCATGACCAAATCGGTGCCGGAGGCTAAGCTTTTGATCGAGAATCTTGCTGCAAGTGATTCCAATGCATGCCCTGAATACAATAGAGGAGTGAGAACCACGAGCTCATCATCAGAATCGGCTCAAATCATGGAGTTAAAGAACATGGTCTCACAACTACTAAAGAGCAACCGAGGAGTGCATGCGATTGATGATGTCTTGGCCACTAATGAAGAGCCTCTCATGGAGTTTATGAGAGATGGAGGAGAAGAAAATCAAGAGGAAGTCAACTACATAGGAGGTAACTATGGTAATAGAGGATACAACCAGCCATTCCGCGCCCATCCCAACCTCTCTTACCGAAGCACCAATGTGGAGAATCCAAATGATCAAGTCTATCCGGGCCAAAACAATTATCAAGGAGGCCAAAACGCTTACCAAGGAGGTCAATACCAGCCTAAGCAACAATTCTATCCTAAGGGAGTGTACCAAGTGAAGCAGCCACTCACTTTCCCCCAAGGAGTTGCACCGGCTCAACAAGAAGAAAAAGTACATGTGGCGGTTAAGAAATATATGGAGGAGCAAAGACAAGCTACCAAGAGCTTACATGAGAAAATGGATCACATGTTTGGTGATCTAAACAATAAGTTTGGGGCGTTGTCAACCCATGTCCAGAAGTTGGATGTCCAAGTCGCTCAAACAGCCGAGGCGGTTAAGAAGCAACAAGAGGCAAATCCGCAAAAGTTTTGTAGTGTTGTTTCATCCAAGGAGGATCCACCGACCATTGTCTCCGTACCATCTCAAGAAGAAGAAAGAGAAGATGAGCCTAAGGAGATGTACAAACCAGAGAGGTACACATCGGAGTCAAGGCGAGCTTACAAGAGAAGGCTTGACAACAAGCCGTTGCTTAAACAAGGAGATCCCGGGAAGTTTGTTATCCCCGTTTGTATCAACGGATACCAACTCACCGATTGCTTGTGTGATAGTGGAGCAAACGTGAACCTCATGTCTCTTGCACTAGCCAAAGATTTGGGATTCAAATATTTCAAAGAGCCTAAGGTGAGAGTGGAGTTTGCAGATCTATCAAGCATGGAGCCTTATGGAGTGCTTGAAGATGTTATGCTAGAGATTGGAGAAAGACATGTCCCAACTGATTTCTAAATCATGGTATGGGAAGGATCAAAGAGGAATCAGCTGATTCTTGGTACCCCATTCTTAGCCACAGCCGGGGCGGTCATCAATTACATGAGAAACCAACTAACACTTGGTCATGTCCGGCAAGACATCTTTTTCCCAAGCGTCAACTTTAAACAAGCTCCAAGTGCAGTCAAATTACCACCAGAAAGGAGCACACTCATGCCAAGAGAAGGAGCCGAGCGGCCAAGAAGCACCAAGAAGGGCGAGCCCTACCCAAAACCGAAGGAAGCAATGAAACCGTTGAAGCCGAAGCATGAGAATGTCTTCAAGGATATTCACTCGGTCTTGTCATCATCCTTTGACGATCATGGAGCTAAAGAAGAGCCTGACGGTGTGCCTAAGTCCTTTGCCAGCATAAGAGTCCTTCTTCCAAAGGATCCGGACCCCAAAGATGAGCAAACCGCAAAGGAGAAACTCGGAAAAACCTTAAAACTTTTTCCGAGAGCTTTGGTCTTCAAGGATGACATGGAAGATGATCATGGAGAGCCCAAACCACCTCATGAGCCACCTGAACTAGTGTGTGAAGACACCAAAGGGATCCCAAACCCTTTGGCCGATCACATCCGCACCTAACCAAACAAATAAAAAAGGGAGTCAAGCTAGATGACTTTAAAACAAGCGCTTTGTGGGAGGCAACCCACACGGTATTTTTCTTTTCCTTTTTCATTTTTAGTTTTCACATCATTATTTCATGCATTTTGTTAGGATGAGAAACCAAGAGGAGACCAAACAAGAAAATGTCCCACCCATTCATCCCACCCTTGTCCAAACTGACACCAAGGAGCGGGCACCACCTGGGAATACTAAAGGAAGGAAGCAGAATCATTTCGGTCAAAGAAAATCACCAAACGCTCGAGTAAAATTCAAGATATTCTATCCGGCGTTATTCTCTCGACCAAACGGGTGCAACGAAGGACCATCTTGCCCTCTCTCACAATCCGTGTTACCAAAGTCCACCAAACTTCACAGGCGACCATACAACACCATATTGGTTGGCAAATACAAAAGATAGGACGGAGAAATGTGAACGGATGAGGAGATACGCACGAATGCCACATCCGGTCGATGGCGGGTCACCGAAGGCCGACAAAAACCAAAATCACGGCATGGAGACACCACCACCTGGAAATGGATTCTTGGAGCTTCCAAATCACCATTCCAAAAGAAAATCAGGGAACGAACGAGCCAAATTCAAGGACGGTCAAAAATCTCTTCCCGGAGACGATTAGACCATGTTGTGAAGGAAGTCTCACACCGCTCATCCATTTTCCCTCAGACTTCACCAGTGCACATAAAATGTGAAGTTGGTCGGTGTAATTTCAAGCTCGGTCAGGAAATTCGTCACCGTTTGAGCTGTGGTCTATTGCACTATCATCCGGTCGACCGGATAGACCACCAAATGATGAAACTCCCAAACCGCTCGTTTGTTTGACCAGAAACTTCACCACTGCTCCTAAACTATATGATTGGTCGGTGAAATTTAAAGATAGGTCGGCGAAATGTTGACGGTCCGAGCTGTGGTCCATCACATTACCTCACGGCCATCTGAAGGATCCACCCGACATCGGATCTTCAAATCTGCTCGACCAAACGACCTGAAACTTCACCAGCGGCTCTAAAACATCATATTGGACGGTAAATTTTCAATCCCGTTCATAAAATCTTAATGGTTTGTCATGTGGTTCATAGCACTCATTCCGGGTTAACCGAATGAGACGTAAACGACCGAAATGCAAACCAAGGGAATTCGGGCCTTGACCTTCAACACCTACTGCCCACTCATGCCTCCAGAAGAGCCCCATTCAGTCGTCTGACTATGATCTTCATTACCATTGGTCATCACTTGGTAACATCATTCTAACCTTTCCCTTTTCAAATTTATTACGTATTTCACCTCTCTTAATCTGATTTTTCTTACACCGGGACGGTGCAAGTTAAGTCTGGGGGGATTATACTAATAAGTTTGTTCATTTTGACATTTTTGTTTGCATTGTTTTCATTTCATCGAGTCGTTTTTATTGAGTCAAAACTTTTGTCGAGAATTATGACTTTATCTTGGACCTAACCATTGTTGTGCATGCGTTTAAGTGACCATTGATCAGTATTTGGCGGTCTACTTCATCACATGTGCACCATGAGTGGATTGATCTACCAAAAAATGTCCACACCTCCAAGGGCTTAAGAAGGATAAATCTTTGACTCCGCACCTTAATGAACTTAACCTTCTCGGCTAGGGGCTTGGTTTTACAAAGGGTACGACTCCTCATCCTCACCAAATAGTGAAAGTCTATGTGAGTTCGGTTCCCCTCTCTCTCCCCTTCAATTTAAGAAAAAGCACCAAGGTCCAAGTAACCGGGGATTAGGTGGCAACCACCATCAATACTCGCGTCTATGGAAGGCCCATTGATCCAAATAACCGGGGATTAGGTGGCTACAACCATCAATACTCGCGTCTATGGAAGATCCATCAAAAACCTCCACAAAGAGGAGAAGAAGTCGAATAAAAAAATACTATGCTACCCTAAAAAAGGGATGAATCGACTTAAGAAGCGAAAAGAGAGAGAGGTGAAACAAGAGCCAAGACATGTGTTTTATAAAAGAGGATGGGTAAGAGTTTATAACCCCTTTGATCGATACTCCCTAGTTGAGACCACACCTTTAGAAACTAAAGGAGTCAAGGGTGGAGAATTTGGATGGCCTAAAGAGAAGTGGATCACTTTGGGATGATTGCAAAACTCATGGTATGTACTTTCTTGTTCTTAATTCTAAACGCCATTGCTGCTTTATGTGGATCACTAAGATAAATGTCGACATGGATTTCCAAAAAGATTTAAGAGTTCTCACGTTTTCAAACCTCTTTTCCTTTCTTAGTTTGCTTGAGGACAAGCAAAGGCTAAGTCTGGGGGAGTTGATGTCATCATATTTTGCATGTTTTCACTAAGTATTTATTGGTGTTTTCAAATGTTTTCAATAAGGTTCTATGCCTTTAGAGGTAGTTTTCTTGTATTTGTTGGCTTTGGAGTCTTAACAGGTTAAATTATCAAAAAATGATTCAAAAAGGAGCAAAAGAGCCTCAAACCATGATCCATGCAAGTTTCCAAGTCAAGAGCATCAATATAACTCCATTTGTCCGATTCTCGCATTTGGACAGAACCGGAGCATCCGAAAGATAACCGCGGCAAGGGGTCTTCCCGACGTCCAAAAATCATGATATTGGTCTTGATGGATAGATATTTGAGTTATTCATCACGACGAAGTGGATTAAAGTCATTTGGATCAACCATAACGGAGATACTCGTTTTCTCCCAAGACGTTTCCGCCAGGCGAGTAAACGAAGCCCATGGAGACTTGGCGCCACCAAATGGCCCGGGATGCAGCGGCATGGACCTTGTCTCGACTTAACACAAGCCCAGATTGCTTTTGGTGGTTTACTTGTCCTAAACCCGGTCCAATCACGTCGCAAATCTTCAGAGTCGGTTAACCGGAAAGTTTCCTTTCTCAGCACTTCAATACCCTAGCGACTTCAAGCCTATAAATACAATGTTTTTAGCCTTTGGAGGGGGAGAGCCGCGAGTGTATTGTGCAAGAGAGAGAGCAGCCGTCAAGGAGGAGAAGCCCTAGGTGGTGCGCCGTCCAGAAGGAAGAAGGAGGCGCCGTTCAACTCATTGCACTCGCATTCATCTTTGTTCTTTCATCTTTTCCTTTTCTCTTTTGTACTTTGGATCGAAAGTTATCAAGGGATTCGACTTGTTCTTCATCAGAGAAGCCTCTTTCAATCCTTTATCTCTTTATATACTTGCATAATGATATCAACCTTGCCTTGCTTGCTTGATCTTAGTATGTCCGAGTAGATCCCCTCGTTAGGCCGAGGGAGATCGATGGACTCTTGATATGTTTTGACTTGTTTGATTGCATAAAACGGGATTCACTATTTTGGTTCTTCATCTTTGCTTGCTCTTATTGCTTGTTGTTAGGAAAGCGCGCCTCAACAACTCGAACTTAGGTTGATACACTCTCCAAAAGCTTGTTGTATTGCCGAAACTTGTATTTGATGAGCTAAGTGTCTTAGGCTTCCAAAAGTCGACCTAAGGAACTTAGTGAACAATCACAACTTGAACATTGATTAATGCATGCTTATAACTTGTAATAACCATCGAAAGTTGAGTCTATTAGGTTGTTTAAGCATAGTGGCCGGAGACACGAAAGTGGAAAGGCTATACATTAGTGTTGTGAGTTCAAGACGGTTTATAAACTATCCCATGCAATCTCTTGTCACTTCATTGAAAGTTTCCATTGATTTTCCCTTGCCTAACATCTTTCCCATCTTGTTTACAACCTCATTCACTTACTCACTTGTTTTCATTAGATATTAAGACCACCCCACACTCATATCTTCGTTCTAGCTACTTATCACTCAACATAAACTTGAAACGTAATCTCTCTTCCTTGTGTTCGACCCCGACTTACCACGGCTGTACACTTGCAGCTCTACCAAGTTGGGTTATAAATTGTATTAGTTTGAAGCATAAAACCCAACGCATCAGGTGACTCACCGGGATGGGGCGGTCGGGGCGTTATAGGAACTGAAGTATTTTATGTTATTCAGAGATTTTGTATCGGTTTTTTAATATTATTTTACTTACGTTTAAAAGTAATCATATTTGTTTAATATGTTTTCGTAAACTGTTTCAAAAATCTTAAAATATACTATGCGTATATCCGGGGCCTTATCTAGTATAAAATCATGATGAACTAAAGAATTATTTAACTCGAAATAGTATATATGATGAAAAAGTTGTATAGAGGAATTATCCTATCTAAAAATGTTATAATGTCTTTACGAGTTAAAAAATGTAAAATATAATTTAATTAATAGAGTAGAAAGCTAATGAGAATATAGAGTTAGAGTATTTAGAAAAAACTTTTGAATTCAAGTTATTATATGCAAATTTCATTGCAACGAAAAATATGAAATTTTTTAAGGATTATGATATGTTTGTTTCAAAAATACAATTTATATTTACAAAACTAACATAATGGAAAATAATCAATGCTCATCATGCTCAGATGCTACTGCTACAAAGCAGTGCAAATGCGGTTTTTCACCATGTTTACAAATTCCAACGTCAAGTCAAATGCATACTTATAGTCTAAAATATATTAGATTTTAAAAAGAGAAAACTAAAGCTGAAGTGTGGAATTAACATCTTAAGAAAATAAAATAGAAAACCAAATTGATCATATATTTAATGTGAATGGTTGGATTAACTCAAATCATAACCAAAACATTAAAGTTAACACAAAGCAATCATAATTTAAGTTAAAGAATATAAATAAAATCAAACAGAAAAATTATCACAAACAATGTGCGGGGGTGACGATCCAGGTGCACCACGAGGACGTTGCGCTCAGTGAGTGGGGGTGAATTGTAACATCCCGGTTTGTGGAGAGGCTTAAGAGAATTGATTTGGCTACCTATGTCAACAAAGTGCACTAACCTTTTCGGTCTAAGGCCCATAAGTAACTCCAGAGTTAAGCGTGCTTGGGCTGGAGTAGTGGAAGGATGGGTGACATTCAGGGAAGTGGTATGCGGAACTGTGTGAGTTAGGAAAAAACACGGGGAAAGGTCGGGTGTTGACTGCAGGGATAGTAAACAAGTCATTAGAGCCTCTCAAAAATAGCGCACCGGCTGTCGGATAGGGGTGAGGCCCACGGGCCGAGAGAGGGCGTGGGTGACTCACCGGGATGGGGCGGTCGGGGCGTTATAGGAACTGAAGTATTTTACGTTATTCAGAGATTTTGTATCGGTTTTTTAATATTATTTTACTTACGTTTAAAAGTAATCATATTTGTTTAATATGTTTTCGTAAACTGTTTCAAAAATCTTAAAATATACTATGCGTATATGCGGGGCCTTATCTAGTATAAAATGATGATGAACTAAAGAATTATTTAACTCGAAATAGTATATATGATGAAAAAGTTGTATAGAGGAATTATCCTATCTAAAAATGTTATAATGTCTTTACGAGTTAAAAAATGTAGAATATAATTTAATTAATAGAGTAGAAAGCTAATGAGAATATAGAGTTAGAGTATTTAGAAAAAAAATTTGAATTCGAGTTATTATATGCAAATTTCATTGCAACGAAAAATATGAAAATTTTTAAGGATTATGATATGTTTGTTTCAAAAATACAATTTATATTTACAAAACTAACATAATGGAAAATAATCAATGCTCATCATGCTCATATGCTACTGCTACAAAGCAGTGCAAATGCGATTTTTCACCATGTTTACAAATTCCAACGTCAAGTCAAATGCATACTTATAGTCTAAAATATATTAGATTTTAAAAAGAGAAAACTAAAGCTGAAGTGTGGAATTAACATCTTAAGAAAATAAAATAGAAAAACAAATTGATCATATATTTAATGTGAATGGTTGGATTAACTGAAATCATAACCAAAACATTAAAGTTAACACAAAGCAATCATAATTTAAATTAACGAATATAAATAAAATCAAACAGAAAAATTATCACAAACAATGTGCGGGGGTGACGATCCAGGTGCGCCACGACGATGTTGCGCTCAGTGAGTGGGGGTGAATTGTAACATCCCGGTTTGTGGAGAGGCTTAAGAGAATTGATTTGGTTACCTATGTCAACAAAGTGCACTTACCTTTTCGGTCTAAGGCCTATAAGTAACTCCAGAGTTAAGCGTGCTTGGGCTGGAGTAGTGGAAGGATGGGTGACCTTCAGGGAAGTGGTATGCGGAACTGTGTGAGTCAGGAAAAAACACGGGGAAAGGTCGGGTGTTGACTGCAGGGATAGTAAACAAGTCATTAGAGCCTCTCAAAAATAGCGCACCGGCTGTCGGATAGGGGTGAGGCCCACGGGCCGAGAGAGGGCGTGGGTGACTCACCGGGATGGGGCGGTCGGGGCGTTATAGGAACTGAAGTATTTTATGTTATTCAGAGATTTTGTATCGGTTTTTTAATATTATTTTACTTACGTTTAAAAGTAATCATATTTGTTTAATATGTTTTCGTAAACTGTTTCAAAAATCTTAAAATATACTATGCGTATATCCGGGGCCTTATCTAGTATAAAATGATGATGAACTAAAGAATTATTTAACTCGAAATAGTATATATGATGAAAAAGTTGTATAGAGGAATTATCCTATCTAAAAATGTTATAATGTCTTTACGAGTTAAAAAATGTAGAATATAATTTAATTAATAGAGTAGAAAGCTAATGAGAATATAGAGTTAGAGTATTTAGAAAAAAAATTTGAATTCGAGTTATTATATGCAAATTTCATTGCAACGAAAAATATGAAAATTTTTAAGGATTATGATATGTTTGTTTCAAAAATACAATTTATATTTACAAAACTAACATAATGGAAAATAATCAATGCTCATCATGCTCATATGCTACTGCTACAAAGCAGTGCAAATGCGATTTTTCACCATGTTTACAAATTCCAACGTCAAGTCAAATGCATACTTATAGTCTAAAATATATTAGATTTTAAAAAGAGAAAACTAAAGCTGAAGTGTGGAATTAACATCTTAAGAAAATAAAATAGAAAAACAAATTGATCATATATTTAATGTGAATGGTTGGATTAACTCAAATCATAACCAAAACATTAAAGTTAACACAAAGCAATCATAATTTAAGTTAAAGAATATAAATAAAATCAAACAGAAAAATTATCACAAACAATGTGCGGGGGTGACGATCCAGGTGCACCACGAGGACGTTGCGCTCAGTGAGTGGGGGTGAATTGTAACATCCCGGTTTGTGGAGAGGCTTAAGAGAATTGATTTGGCTACCTATGTCAACAAAGTGCACTAACCTTTTCGGTCTAAGGCCCATAAGTAACTCCAGAGTTAAGCGTGCTTGGGCTGGAGTAGTGGAAGGATGGGTGACATTCAGGGAAGTGGTATGCGGAACTGTGTGAGTTAGGAAAAAACACGGGGAAAGGTCGGGTGTTGACTGCAGGGATAGTAAACAAGTCATTAGAGCCTCTCAAAAATAGCGCACCGGCTGTCGGATAGGGGTGAGGCCCACGGGCCGAGAGAGGGCGTGGGTGACTCACCGGGATGGGGCGGTCGGGGCGTTATAGGAACTGAAGTATTTTACGTTATTCAGAGATTTTGTATCGGTTTTTTAATATTATTTTACTTACGTTTAAAAGTAATCATATTTGTTTAATATGTTTTCGTAAACTGTTTCAAAAATCTTAAAATATACTATGCGTATATCCGGGGCCTTATCTAGTATAAAATGATGATGAACTAAAGAATTATTTAACTCGAAATAGTATATATGATGAAAAAGTTGTATAGAGGAATTATCCTATCTAAAAATGTTATAATGTCTTTACGAGTTAAAAAATGTAGAATATAATTTAATTAATAGAGTAGAAAGCTAATGAGAATATAGAGTTAGGTATTTAGAAAAAACTTTTGAATTCAAGTTATTATATGCAAATTTCATTGCAACGAAAAATATGAAATTTTTTAAGGATTATGATATGTTTGTTTCAAAAATACAATTTATATTTACAAAACTAACATAATGGAAAATAATCAATGCTCATCATGCTCAGATGCTACTGCTACAAAGCAGTGCAAATGTGGTTTTTCACCATGTTTACAAATTCCAACGTCAAGTCAAATGCATACTTATAGTCTAAAATATATTAGATTTTAAAAAGAGAAAACTAAAGCTGAAGTGTGGAATTAACATCTTAAGAAAATAAAATAGAAAAACAAATTGATCATATATTTAATGTGAATGGTTGGATTAACTGAAATCATAACCAAAACATTAAAGTTAACACAAAGCAATCATAATTTAAATTAACGAATATAAATAAAATCAAACAGAAAAATTATCACAAACAATGTGCGGGGCTTCAATACCTAGTAACCACAATTACACTTCTTTCCCATCTTTCAAGCGTTAAACCCTTCCAATTTATTACACTTGAAAAACAAACTCTAACTCCAAAACTTCTCACCAGTAACCGACACTAAATAATGGGGAATTGTGAATATACCCCAAAAAATGAGACCTCTTGTCCTCTTACACCTTTTTTGAAAATTCCCAAATTTGGACTCTAATACCCTTGCATATACTAACATTATAAAATAAATAGTTTTACAATTTAAAATTTTTACAAAAATATTTAATAAATTCAATAATATTATATGAAGATTTTAGAGAATTTTTTCACAATTGTTTTTTGAAATTTGAAGTTCAGAAAATTAAATGAAGTTTGATTCTACCAAGTTTGGTTCTCAAAGTAGAATATGTCTTCTACTAGATGCTTTAACATCTATCCGTAGTAGAACATAAATTCTAACATCTATTCAGTCATCTACCGTCGTAGAATTTGCCTTCTGCTAAATATCATACGTTCTACGAGTTGGTAGAATGGTTCGTCAATTGTTCTACGTGTTACACGGTTTTCTACCAGCGGTAGAATCTATATTCTACCATAGACACTGTTTCCTACCAATCGTAGAATATGTAATCTACCGTAAATACTCTCTTCTACATTTTTTAGATTGCATGTTCTGCCGAAAATACTGTCTTCTACTACTCGTAGATTATGTCTTCTACTCAAAACAAGGTATTCTACCATAAGTAGAAACACCATTCTTCCGTTGACACATATTTCTACGAAATGTAGAATTCATCTTCTACGAAAATCTGAGAAAATATAGCAAAAATAGTAACTGAATATTTAAAAATCTTTTGAAAAATATATTTCCTTTTATTTCTTTTCTCAGCAAAAAAAAAAAAAAAAATCTACACCTCCTCCTTCCACGATTATCTCATCTTCTTCTTCTTCTTTTTTACTTTTTCTTATCTTTTACTCTACTTTTCTTTTTTAAATTTTTTCTTTTCTTCTGTTTTTTTTCTTTGTGTCGACTTTATGTCGACTTTTCTTTTTTTTTTTCTTTTTTTTTTTAATTATTTATTAATTATTTAATAATTTATTAATTATTTAATTTCCTTAAACATGATTTGAAGGTTAAAAATGGAATTAAATTTTAATAAAGTGTATATGGACAACATTTGAAAAAAAAGAGGTATATGGAGAAGAGCTTTCATTTTTTGGTGTGTTTTGCCAAATTTCCCTTAAATAATCGATATATCACATAACCAATTGATTTCAATTCACAGCAAGAGAAAACCAAAAAATACAAATTGTAACCTAATCTTCAATTTAAATCCCGAGTTTAACCGAAACCAACGGGCGGACCATTTTAATTTCCCGCTACAATTGAAATCTGATTTCCCGCGAAACGTAGAAAAAATTAGAATAACCCATCTCTCAAATAGCGTTTTTTTTTTGTTTTCAGGTAATCATGAATGGTCTTGATCAGATTGTGCTAGCCTCTAGGGTGAGTGAGCAATGTGCACGTTGGGACTGCCCAGTGCGCCCTCGAACAAAAGAGTCAGTCTACTGCCGTGAGAGCTGCTTAGCCATGGCCACTTCTGACGCACAATTCAGGCTCCCTGATTGCACCACTAACGTTTACTCTTCACCTACTAAATTCGCTGACGTTGCTGCCAAGATTCTCAAGTCGCTAAGGGCTAATATTTGCTTAATTCCTCTCTCAAGATTTGCTTCAAACCCCTCCTTGGAATCCAGTTAAGTATTAGTTAGTGTCTCTCGTTTTCCTATCATATCATATCATCATAGGTTATCGTTATAACTTTTTTTTCTCTCTCATTGCAGATATGTTCAACTTTGAGTTTACTGATCAAAGTGTAGAGTACTGTGAGTGGCTCTTCATTGGCTCGTATCCGATTCCTAATCCGTCTTCGTCGTCATTGGGTTTCAAGTGGAAAGGAGGGCGTGTCAAGATGATTGGTGAAGTGAGCCACTGCCTTTTCAAGCCTTCTCCTAGACATGACGGCAAATGGAAACTCCACCAGTATTCAAGTCCCGATTTGACGGGGAAAGCCATTTATCTCATGCATTGGAACAAATAAGATGATGAAGCTTGCTTGAGAGTTGAGAGCCCATTCTTCTTAACACCCTCGTTTTAATAATATCGAATCCGAGTATGAATATTAATGTTATGAATCTTTAGACCTTCTTAAGAGTATGTTACATGGACCTATTGTAATCGTTTTAGGATGTCATGTATTTGATCTCTAAGACAAAAGATGATTGAATCTTTGCCTGAGCTTGCTTCTTTTGTTTTTAAAAACAATGATCTATGAGTGTTTGTGGAAATTTTGTTCAAGGATGTTGTCTCGTGGAATGTGTTGATTATGGGTTACATGAGATTAGGTTCCGTGGAAGATGGTGAGAGAGCATTCGGTGTAAAACCGGAGAGGAACATTATTACTTGGCACACAATGTTAATTGGATACATTGACAACATGAAGATCGATAAAGCTAGGGAACTGTTCCATCAGATGGGTCAAAGGAATATTTTTTCTTGGACTGTGGAAGAAGGGGAAAAGAAGTTCATGTTGATGGGAAGGCTTGGGATAGCTGCAGAGAAGGAGCATTATGCTTGTATGGTGGATCTATTAGTAAGAGCTAGTGAGTTGGATAAAGCATAGAGGCTGAAAAAGGGAATGCCACTGCAAGAAAACAGGGGTTTTCCCGACGGAATTTCCAACGAACAAATATCCGTCGCTAATTTCCGACGGCTTCCCAAGGCTTTAGGGACCGGAAAAATATTGGTCGGAAATTCATCGCAAATTTCCGACTGCTAATAGGTCGTCGGAACATTCGTTGATAATTACCAACTGATTACCGACAAAATTACAATTGTCGGCAATTTTGAAATATCCGTCGGAAATCCGTTGTTGTTTTCCGACGACTTACCGACAGGTTTAATTACCGACGGATTACCGTCCGTGTACCGACAGAAATATAACTGTTATATTACCGTTCGAAATAGCCGTTTTATGACCTTTTAAATTATCATAGCCGTCGGAAATGCGTTGGAAAACCGTCGATTATCACAAGTAATCCACTATAAAAATCTTTCATCGTCATTCACAATGAAGGAGTAAAAAAAGCATAATGAGTACCTCAAATCCTTACAATTATTTTCGTTCGTGGATGGATAAAAATCGCTTTAATACATCGACGGGTGAATTGACGGATGAATTTGTACAAGGCGTTCAAGAGTTCATGGCGTTGGCATCAAACAATAGGATGACAACAGAATACGGTAAAATGTATTGTCCTTGTATAAAATGTCGGAATTATAGATTAGTTTCTGTTATGGAAGTATGGAATCATTTGTGTAGAAATGGATTTATGCATGGTTATAAGATTTGGTATTCACATGGAGAAACCGATTTAATGGTTCAAAATTATGGTAGCACTTCAAATATATTAGGTGGTAGATCGGTTAGATTAGAGGAACCATCACCGGAAGTAGATAGTAACTTAGGGACCGTTCAAATGGTGAATGATGCATTTCGTGCAAACATTGCATCATATGTCCATGATGGCACTAGAATCGAGCAACCTAATATTGAAGCTAGAAATTTTTTCGATATGCTAAATGCTTCTAACCAGCCATTATACGAAGGATGTAGTGCTGAAGTTTCAGGTTTATCACAAGCTACTGATTTGATGAATATAAAGACGGATTACAATTTGCCCGACGATTGTGTGGATGCTATAACTAATTGGGGGATGCGCATGATACCACCAGTAAATAATTTGGCTGGTTCGTACTACAAGATCCAGAAACTTGTTGCTGGTCTTGGATTGCCCTATCAGATGATAGATGTGTGTATTGACAACTGTATGATCTACTGGAGGAAGGATGAAGATCGATTGAAGTGTCGCTTCTGTCATAAACCTCGATATCAGAAGACGAGCGGAAGAGTACATGTACCTTTCAAAAGGATGTGGTATTTGCCGATAGCAGACAGTGAAACAACCAATCTTTTTTTTTATATAAATAATTATCAATGCGGAAATTCTCGAAAGAAATCAATAATATTAAATCATAAATAAACCGTTCAACAAATAACCAATAACCAATAAAGCCAATAAAGAATAAGCAACCTAAACACCAGGTTTACTACATTATTAAAAATAAAGCTATCACCCTAATCATGAATTCCTTGTCAACCACAACAAGATAAACAATATCAAATTCCTAGTCTCATCATCCTCTTATCTCGGTCTCTTTCCGCGGAAGAACATTGTTGTTACCTGCATCACATTGGAATAGAGATGCGTAAGTATTATCATAAATACTTAGTGAGTGGATCATCCTGCCTACAGGCCAAGTACGTCAAACACTAGACAATACATCAACAATAATCAACAACAAGAACAATAATCAACAACAGCAACCTCCAAGTCAGGAAAAACCCACGTTTCCTGACACCCCAGGTCGGTGTCAACCGACACCTCAAGAGTGTCAATCGACGCCAGCCTTCTGAGTGTCGATCGACACCCATCGAGTGTCGGTCGACACCAGCTCGACGTCCAGACACCAGAAGCTACAAAACAGCGCATAGGAAAAGTACAAACTCGCAATCAAGGGTTTTAAACGCCCCAATACAATCCAAAACACGATTTCCAGTATAAACAACTCAAGAACACAATACAAACTCGAAATCAAACAATCTCTAACGATTAACGGACCTACAGTCACGCACTCACCTTGAAAAGGATTAGAAAGGAAGGAAAGGAGATGGAACAAGGAGGAACATCAACAGAACAAGCCTCCAAACTCCAAAATCGCCCACGAAATCACCTCCTTCTCTCTGAAAACTCTCTGCCTCGAAAAGTGAGCTTTCTCACGCGGTTACAGTGATTTATTCGCGACTTAGGGCTTCCAAACCCTTAACCGGAACAAAACCAGCCGACTTAAATCAAACCGGTCGATTTCACAATAACCGGTGTCGATCGACACCCTCCCTTGGTGTCGGTCGACACCCATCGACCATACCAACTCAAACCACAATCAAATGCGCAATCGACTTAAACCGGAATCGAACCCGATAACCGGTGTCGATCGACACACCCCTTTGGTGTCGATCGACACTAGGTACTCAAGAGCTTTTTACACATTTTCTTCGAGATGATTGAACCTTAAACCGACTGTACAACAATCAAACAAGAACATATACAATCAACCCTCAATTCACACCCCAAAGAGCATATGTAATCTACTCCCAAATCCCTAATGTCGTCCGATACCACTTCCAAAACAACTTTCTGGTTCGCGGATGTTACAATTCTCCCCCACTAAACTGGATTCGTCCTCGAATCCCAACACAAACGTCTCTCCAAGACCCCAAAAACTCACATTTTAGTCCTATGTTATACGTATGTTTCAAGACATTATTACTCCTCGATACCGTGACCCACCGTCACGACATCTATACTGTGACCCACCGTCACAATATCTATACTGCGACCCACTGTCACAATATCCAAACCGTGACCCACCCTCACAAAAAAAAAAACAAACTGTGACCCACTGATATACCTCTATTTTGTACCCTTTTATATGGTTTTACTACGCTTTTTATAAGGTTTTTAAAGACTTTTCGATCTAAAAAGGTAGTTTTTGTGGATTTATAGTACTAAGAGTCTAAACAGGTCGAAAAAACATTCTACGCAATGGATCTCACCAAAACCAGTTCGCCGTGATGCCTACATGAGTTAGCTTTCCAACGCAATTGGAATCATGCAATTTGGACGTGTAGAATGGAAGATATTATCATTTTAGTGAAGAGTGTCAAATCAGCCGAAAACCGGACGTCTACACCATCCGCTCGACCGAACCGGTCGGACAGGGCCTCCAAGGCTCCCGTCCGACCCGACCTCTTTTCGCCATCCCGTGCGCGCCCGACCGCATCCCGTGCGACCGCTCGACCGCCAGCTCGACCCGACCATCATCCCGACCGACCGGTCGATCGCCCCGCTCGACCGCCGACCGTCCCGCTCGACCCGCCTTAGCCGACTAAGGCCCGTTTTGCACGTTTTCACGATTTACTCGGCCCGTTTACCTAATCTCGACCCCTGGAAGACCTAGCACTATAAATACACCTTTTTAGCCTCTTTAGAAAAGAGAGAACGATAGAGCCGTATTGTATTTCAGTTTCATAGATCTACTTTTGTTCTAGAGATTTCAAGGAGAGGATCTCTCCTCCTCACTACAATTTGGAGAAGATTTCTGAACCTTTATCTATTATCATGCTTTCTCCATCTCTCTGTGTTGTTACTTTGATCATGTCTGAGTAATTCACTTGTTAGGTTGCTAGGGTTACTAATTCAATGAGTTGTTTGCTTGATCTATGATTTCGATGAACTGTTAGGGATATCATTAGAGTCTTTGTCTCATTTTGTTCACTAATTAATGCTGATTGCTTTACCGCGCATCTAGCAATCTGATCCTAGGTTGATTTGAGCCACGGAAGTGCAGTATCATTCGCCGGACCTATTCTTTGACAAGCTAGGTTTCTTAGACTGCGGAAGTTGATTTACTAAGCCTAGTGAACTGTATCCAAACTTGATCGATTTAATGTTTGATTAACTATCTAAGGACATACCAAAAGTTTAGCGATTAGATAAGTTATCATAGGAGTCGGAGCCACGGAAGTGGAAAGACTTATTTTCGTGTTTTGTGTTCTAGACGGATCTATCATCCCATCATCCCTAAATTGATTCATATCTATCATCGAACTGATCACTGCTTGCTTCTCTGCGAATTAGCCCCTAGAGACCTAACGCTTTTCCCTCATTGCTTTACAACTTCGATTTCTTAGCTTTAGTATTTAGTTATTAGACAACCAACCAATCATCCTTTATCTCATTCTAGCTTGATCCGAACTCCATAGATTTAAAGTGTATTCATTTTAGCCAGTCCTTGTGTTCGATAACCCGTACTTCTACGATCTGTGCACTTGCAGGATTTTAAAAAGTCGGTAAAACCTGACCTCACATCAAGTTTTTGGCGCCGTTGCCGGGGACTGCAGCAGTACCTTTGAATCTCGATTAGGATCTAGTCTAGGATTTTATCGTTTTCTTGCATTTTCATTCTTTTTGCTTTTGGTTTTTCTAGTTTATTTTACTTTTCATTTGTTTTCTTCTTTTGTTTTTCAGGTGCATGACTAGACAGTCTAATATGGACAATCTAGTTGAACCAGTTGCTGAAATCGACCGACTTGAAAAGACACTTAGACGACAAAGGGCTCAAGAGATGGCCCAAGCCGCTCATGATGCAGCAGTAGCTAGAGCTGTAGCTGAAGGGAGAGATCCACCTCCACCTTTAGTACCACAACCTCCTGCTGGGGAAGTTGATGCACAACCTCAGGCTAACAACCAAACCATTGGAGACTATGACTCCGTTGATGCCTTCTTTACGGATCAAAATCCGATCAACCCACCTCCACCTCAGAGGAATGACTATGAGATCAAGCCTCAAATCATAGCATTGGTTAAGAAAAACCAGTTTCATGGCCTACCAGCTGAGCACCCGCTTGATCACATAGATAACTTTGAAGAGATTTGCAGCACCACCCGAGCCAATGGAGTCTCAGCCGACTACCTAAAGTGCAAACTTTTCTCATTTTCTCTTGGCGACAAAGCCCTTAGATGGTTAAAGTCTCTTCCTGCCCATTCGATCACCACTTGGGACGAATACAAGGCAGCATTCATCAACCATTTCTACACTAAGCAAAGATCGATTTCTGTTAGAAACAAGATCTCTGGATTTCGCCAAGGTGCAACCGAATCATTCTATGAGGCATTGGATCGATTCAAGGAATACATTAGGGACTGCCCTAACCACGGTTTCAAGGATGGGAACCTTTGGAACATCTTCTATCGTGGCATAGACCACAAGTATAAGCTATCCTTGGATACTGCGAGCAATGGAAATTTTATGACAAAGACTGTTGAGGAAGCTAAAGTCTTGATTGAGAACCTTGCAGCAAGTGATTGCAACAACTGCCCGGACTATGATAGATCACACCGCTCTACCAACGCGCCCCCTGATGCTACTCAGATGGCTGAACTGAAGAATATGATGGCTCAAGTTCTAAAAGGACAGCAAAGACACATACATGCAGTTGAGGGCATAAATGATGTCAATGATGATCCTACAAGGGAATGCATGGGAGATTTCTCCAATGATCAACTTGAGGAAGAAGTTAACTATGTTGGTAACTATGGAAACAGGGGATACAATCACAACTACCGGTCCAACCCAAACCTTTCTTACCGCAGCACCAATGTGGAGAACCCACAAGACCAAACCTATCCCTCAAGATTCCAGCAGCAGAGACCACCTTTCCAACCCTATGGAGATCGTTTCCAGCAGCAAGGAAACCAGTTTCAACCTAGGCCGAACTATGACCAAAGAGCACCTTACCCACCAAAGGAACCATATGGTTTACCCACCAGCCAACCTCCTTTAGCCCAGCCAAACAACAAATTCGAGGGAATGTTTCAACAGATCATGGAAGGTCAAAAGAGAAACAACAAGGAGATGAATGAGAAGATGGACACTTTGTTCAATGATCTCCATGCTAAATATGATGCCATTGCCGCACATGTCAAGAAATTGGAAGTGCAAGCCGCTCAAACCGCAGAAGCAGTTAAGAAACAAGAGATGGAGTCCAAGAAATCTTTGTGCAACTCCGTTGCGATAGAAAAGAAGTTTGAGGATTCTATCCCCAAATGGAAGCTCTCCCCACCTAAGTATGATTGTATGACCTGGCCTGAAGAAATCTATCCCGAGAAAGAATCCAACCGCGCAAGGAAAAGACGCCTTTTCCCCAAGATCATCCCAAAGGCGGATAACTCTGGAAAGTTTGTAGTTCCATGTTCTATTAATGAAGTTAATCTCACCGATTCTCTTTGTGACACAGGAGCTATTGTCAACATCATGTCAAAGAAGATTGCAGACGAGATAGGCCTTACCAACATCCAACCTTCATCCATCTCCATCAACTATGCCGATTCATTCTCGCAAACACCTTACGGTTTCATCCCGGACGTGATGGTACGACTTGGGAACTGTTCTATTCCTACCGACTTTCAAATAGTGGAAATGAGAGAAAGTAGCCATAGACCCATCATCCTTGGCACCCCTTTTCTATCAACCGTTGGAGCCATTTTCGATTTTCCCAACCGGAGGATCTCATTCAACAAGGTGAATAAAGAGATGTTTTTCCCCATGTGTTCAACGAGAAACCCATCAGTTGATTATCCCCAAGCCTCCAGAAAAAGACAAAATTCTGTCCAGCTTGCCCAGCAAAGACCTTGCCTACCAGCCCAAGCAACTTGCCCCGACAGCAAGAAGTAAGACTACGGCATCTTACCAGCCCAAGCAACTTGCCCCGACAGCAAGAAGTAAGACTACGGCATCACCTCAGCACCCACCAAAAGGACCGATCAAGGAGAAGACCGGGACAGAGACCATTAAGAAGGTTAAGCAAACTAAAGGATTTGCAAAAGTTAGGATTCTCCTCCAGGAAAAGCTGAATAATGAAACTTTGGAAGAATTCAAGGAAAAGTTTGCTAACACTATGAAACTCTTTCCTATGGCTGAAGTGCCCCGGGACAAGCATGGAGAGATTGTCTACCCCGCCGTGAATCATCCTCCCGATATAAATCCCAAGAAGAAAGATCTTGATGGACAAAAAGCTCCATTGATCACTACCTTCTCTTAAATCCTAAAGAGCATTACGGTCAAGCTAAAGACCTTAAACAAGCGCTGTATGGGAGGCAACCCATAAGGTAACACCTTTAAATTTCAGTTTTTAGTTTTAGTTTTACTTTGTTTTCTTTGTTTTTCTTTTAGCAAGATAGGATAGAATGGATATCACAATGGTGCAAGAGGAACATAGAAGTGGAGCCGCCAAGCCGTTTGGGTCGACCAAACACGTTCGGGCAGGGACTCCAAGAGGTTCGGTCGACCGGTCGACCAAAACACTCCGGGTCGACCGAACCGATCGACCCAAAATAAAAAAAAAAAAAAAAAAAAAAAAAAAAAAAAAAAAATTCAAGCTAAGTTTCTCCTTCTCCTTCCCACTTAAATTGAACCGGTTTTAACCAAACCAAACCGATTTTTCTAAACCAAAATCGATTTTAGGAAGGATTTAAAGAGATTTTGAGATTGAAAACACCACTTTTCATTCTCTTCTCCAAAGAAAAGCTTTTTGAAAACCCTAACCTCCATTGAAAGACCTTCATAAAAAAAATTTCTTAAAACTTTGGTATTTCTTCAATTGGATTTCGAATTTTAGCTCTCCCAATCCCCAATCTCTCTTTCCAACACAATGTATGATCTCTACAACCCAATATCTATGATTTTACACAATCCAAACATATGAGGGAGTTTCTTGGCTAAGCTTTTGTTTAGACTTGCAATTTTTGCTCATAATACACTTGTCTTAAGCTTTTTTTGTGTGAAATCAATGTGGTTTAGAGAATATAACATTCTAATTTCAATTTTTGAATAGTTTTTCACAAAACTTATTTTGGGTATTCAAAACCTTTGATTCAATAATGGAATTAGGGTATTCATTGCTTAAACACCTAGAATATCTTAAGGATTTGTGATTTATAACTTTATTATAACATGATTAGCCTATGAATTTCGAAATTGTGAGTTATATCATAGCATGAATAGTAAATCCGAAAATAGCTAGGATTTTGAACCTTGAAAGATGATTGTTCACTTGATTGGTTTTATGAGGCTTGATTTAGGTTGATAACACCTATCCCCTACTCTTTTCTTCCAACAAACTTTAAGAATACAAACTCATGTCTCTTGGTGAGAATTTGTTTTTGTAGGTACCATGGCAAGAACAAAGCTAACTGAGGCAATAAGGAAGAAGGATGACGCTTTAGAGCCACCAAGGAAACAAATCAAGCTCAATGCAAATCCACGCCTCACTGAACGAGCAAACACATCGAAATCAGCAATCAAAACCAACGAAAAAGGCAAGGAAATCGAGGAACATTCAAGTGATTCCGATAATCAACCCCTTGTCAAGTTTATCAACCATCATATTCAATGCAATGGAGAGTATGGAACAGCAATGGAAAGAGTCATCATTGAACCATGTGTGACAATGGATAATCACACTCTTGATCTCCTAAACATCAGGAGTGATGTCATATGGTACCTAAAGAAGCTAGGAATGCGCAAGTTTTTCAAGATAGATTGCAAGGAGTACATTGAACTTACAAGAGACTTCCTCTCCACCGTCACTCTAGCCTTCCCCAACAACAATGATGACCAGCCCGCCGGCAATGGGATACTTTTCTTCAAGATTGGCGATCAAAGTGGTCGGATATCCATCGCCACCATTTGCAAGCTTTTTGGTTTCAACAATGAGACTTCTCATGACTTCAAGGAGAACCACCTCACTCGTGATAATGACTTCTCCAACTGGACCCACTTCGCTGATGAACCGTTCCTCGCTTCCCGATCAAAGGTTTCACGAATCTCTCATCCGGTAATCCGCTATGTACACCGCCTCATCACCACTACTCTACAGTGCAAACCAGAAACCAGCAAAGTCACAGCAGACGAGTTCTACATCCTGACAACGCCCTTCTCCCGCTACAAATACAATGCAAACCTTGGCCTTTTATTTGCAAAAACACTTGTCCATGTGAAGCTATTGGCACGGCACACCGACAACAAGAAAGTTGTTGTGCGTTTTGGGCGACTTATCACAGCAATTGTCAACCATTGCAAGATTGACATCTCACATTACCGGCCCAGTAACAACACCGCTCCTTTAGACCTCACAGCCCTTCAACATATTCGTTTCCTAAATGGCTGGACCAAGAACCCAACCCAGTTTTGCTATGTATGCCCCATTGGAACGTCTGACACCGCGCTTGTGCAACTGCCTTGTGACGACCTCCCACTCCTCAGCTCCGGTGTTGTTACATTCTCACCACCACCAGAGAAGTACTTCATTGAAACCCCTGACTCACCGCGCTACCAGATCAACACCTACTATCTCAAGCAGAGGACCATGAGGGCAAGGCGCCCCGTTCGGAACATCAACGTCATGACAGCCAGCCAAGCTGCCAACCAGGCTTTAGACCGCCTTGGCCATCTGGAGAGAACCGTCCAGTGCCAATCCCGCTTCATCTCGCACCTCATCCGTGTTGTTCGCCACATCGCTCCCGATCGCCTTTTCCGCCCTTCCACATCAACCCATGAGCCAGACCTAGGAGAATTCTCACTCACCTCTACACTTGGCTCTGATGAAGAATCTACAGACGAGGAGGAGAGCGCGGCCAGCCCTTACGCCTCCACCTAGGCACCCACGCTTCACTCGGTATCCGGTGCAATGGACACCTAACTCCATTTTCTATCCTTATCTTATTTTAATGAATTTCTTTTTATTTTTCTTTATTGAGTCTGTTTCCTCTCACCCTTAATTTGATTTGCTTTCACCGGGACGGTGCAAGTTAAGTCTGGAGGGAGTTTTACCCTTTACTAATGTATTCTTTTTCTTTTCTTATATTTTTATATTATCTTCTTATGTTTTCATGTTTTATTGAGTCAAAACTTTAGTTGGAAATTATGATTTATCTCTATGATTCTTCGGTGTTGTGCTAACAATCTATGACCCTAGAGCGGACATCAGTTGCAGACATAAGCCTAACAGAACCTCTAACGGTGGATCGACCTACTGACTTGGCAACATTTCTAAGGTACCCGAACAATCTAACGTTAACTCCACCCTAACCAATCTAGTTTTTCTTGTCAAGGGACTTGGCATACATATGAGTCGTTCCTCACTTGATCTCAAAAAGGTGTGTCCAATACAAAGTGCAGTTCTCCTCAATCTCAGAAAAATAAAAATCTAAAGCTTTTAAGCACAAGGAAAACGTGTAAGCAAGAGGAATGCATACGTCTGCACCTTCTTGTCTTATGGAGACCTACCAAAAACAAGGAAAAAGCAAAAGCCTATCCTATGTTATTCCCCAAAAAAGAAAAAAAAAAGAGAAAGGGAAGAAGGATCGATAGAAAAAAATAAAATGATACCCTAGAAAAGTAGGGAAAAATCGATCCTTCAAAAGAAAAAGAGAGAGGAAAAGAACTCAAAAGCTTCAAAAAGGACTATCCTGGAGAGACTCAAGTGGGTAAGAACAAGTGCTTAATGATCGATATTCCCTTGATAAAGACCGCACGTTTTAAATTTATGCAAGGAGTTAACAATGGAAAGTCTGGAATACTGGATGAGACTAGTTGAGTTTGGTATGGTTCGCTAAGCTTGCCGAGCATTATGTGAAGCTAGTTTAACATTGGTTATGTTTTTAGTGGAATACAGGAGAGGAAGCCGCCACAGGTTTCTCAAAAGGATAAGGAGTTTCTACGTTTTCAAACCTCTTTCTCTGATTTGGATTCTATTTGCTTGAGGACAAGCAAAGATCTAAGTCTGGGGAGTTGATATACCTCTATTTTGTACCCTTTTTATATGGTTTTACTACGCTTTTTATAAGGTTTTTAAAGACTTTTCGATCTAAAAAGGTAGTTTTTGTGGATTTATAGTACTAAGAGTCTAAACAGGTCGAAAGATGCATTTTGGAGCAAAACCACAGGATTTGGACTTTACGCCGCTCCACGACACAGCATCAACTTTGAAAGAGCCCCAAAAACATTCTACGCAATGGATCTCACCAAAACCAGTTCGCCGTGATGCCTACATGAGTTAGCTTTCCAACGCAATTGGAATCATGCAATTTGGACGTGTAGAATGGAAGATATTATCATTTTAGTGAAGAGTGTCAAATCAGCCGAAAACCGGACGTCTACACCATCCGCTCGACCGAACCGGTCGGACAGGGCCTCCAAGGCTTCCGTCCGACCCGACCTCTTTTCGCCATCCCGTGCGCGCCCGACCGCATCCCGTGCGACTGCTCAACCGCCAGCTCGACCCGACCATCATCCCGACCGACCGGTCGATCGCCCCGCTCGACCGCCGACCGTCCCGCTCGACCCGCCTTAGCCGACTAAGGCCCGTTTTGCACGTTTTCACGATTTACTCGGCCCGTTTACCTAATCTCGACCCCTGGAAGACCTAGCACTATAAATACACCTTTTTAGCCTCTTTAGAAAAGAGAGAACAATAGAGCCGTATTGTATTTCAGTTTCATAGATCTACTTTTGTTCTAGAGATTTCAAGGAGAGGATCTCTCCTCCTCACTACAATTTGGAGAAGATTTCTGAACCTTTATCTATTATCATGCTTTCTCCATCTCTCTGTGTTGTTACTTTGATCATGTCTGAGTAATTCACTTGTTAGGTTGCTAGGGTTACTAATTCAATGAGTTGTTTGCTTGATCTATGATTTCGATGAACTGTTAGGGATATCATTAGAGTCTTTGTCTCGTTTTGTTCACTAATTAATGCTTATTGCTTTACCGCGCATCTAGCAATCTGATCCTAGGTTGATTTGAGCCACGGAAGTGCAGTATCATTCGCCGGACCTATTCTTTGACAAGCTAGGTTTCTTAGACTGCGGAAGTTGATTTACTAAGCCTAGTGAACTGTATCCGAACTTGATCGATTTAATGCTTGATTAACTATCTAAGGACATACCAAAAGTTTAGCGATTAGATAAGTTATCATAGGAGTCGGAGCCACGGAAGTGGAAAGACTTATTTTCGTGTTTTGTGTTCTAGACGGATCTATCATCCCATCATCCCTAAATTGATTCATATCTATCATCGAACTGATCACTGCTTGCTTCTCTGCGAATTAGCCCCTAGAGACCTAACGCTTTTCCCTCATTGCTTTAGAACTTCGATTTCTTAGCTTTAGTATTTAGTTATTAGACAACCAACCAATCATCCTTTATCTCATTCTAGCTTGATCTGAACTCCATAGATTTAAAGAGTATTCATTTTAGCCAGTCCTTGTGTTCGATAACCCGTACTTCTACGATCTGTGCACTTGCAGGATTTTAAAAAGTCGGTAAAACCTGACCTCACATCACCCACCGTCACAAAAACCACTCATACTGAGGTAGCGACCCCCAATATAAGTCTGTCGGGCACCCACCGTCCTAACAAAAGTAGACCCACCGTCTACTCTAAAGACCCACCGTCTCTAGATTTATCGAGTAATAATTATGAAACGCGTATAATCATATGACCAAAATTTTCAATGACCCCACCGGCCAAAGAAACTTGTAACATTCAAAAACGAAACCAACATATGAGGCAAAACTCCATCTCATATAACTCCAAAAATGTATATCGTACAACGAAAACGAAAATACATAAATCCAAAACCAACAACACAAAAGCCAAAAACAAGACTAGGAACCACAAAGATGAAGAAGCTCACTCCACAGCTTGCTTGTCGAACCACTTTCCGAACTTCAGCTTCATCTTTGCCTCTGGCTCCCAAGTCTGCTCCTCTGTGCCACTACAGTCCC
The DNA here is from genome assembly GCA_026724425.1 of Erythrophleum ivorense. Classification (NCBI taxonomy): domain Eukaryota; kingdom Viridiplantae; phylum Streptophyta; class Magnoliopsida; order Fabales; family Fabaceae; genus Erythrophleum; species Erythrophleum ivorense. Next base: position 4,861,127 of record JAIUCV010000066.1, on the reverse strand, counting down.
ACAAAACTCTCAACAATGGCACCCTCTTGTTCCACAGAACCTTGACTCTCCTCTCAATAATCCTCACTATAACTGCCGGAACTGTCATATCTGGCTGAAGATCCTCTGGAATCTCTGCCACTAACTCTTATGAAGGATGCAAACACCTCCTCAACATAGAAACATGAAACACCTTATGAAAGGCGCTCATAATCGGTGGCAACTCCAACCGATAAGCCACTGGCCCAACTCGTTCCACCACTGGAAACGGACCCAAAAAACGCGGATTGAGCTTGTTCTCTGCTATGGACCTGTTAGGGCCCCTCAACATAGCCATCTTGAGATAAACTCTATCTCCCACCTGAAACTCAAGCTCACGTCGCCGCCTATCTGCATAACTCCTCTGTCTATCCTGAGCCTCCTTCATGTTCAGCCTCAAGACACGGATCTTCTCCGTCGTCTCCTGAACAAATGTAGCTCCAAACATGCTGCGCTCCCCCACTTGGGTCCAGCATAACGGTGTACTGCATGGCCTCCCATACAAAGCCTCAAATGGAGCCATGCCAATACTAGACTGAAAACTGTTGTTATAGGCAAACTCTGCCAAACACAGATGATCAGCCCAATGACCACCCCAATCCAGTACACACATCCTCAACAGATCCTCCAAAGTCTGAATAGTCCTCTCTGACTGTCCATCTGTCTGCGGATGATACGCTGTACTCATATGCACCTTGGTACCCATCTCAGTCTGAAATGCCCTCCAAAACTCTGAAGCAAACCTCGGATCTCTGTCCGACACAATACTGGCTGGCACTCCATGCAGCCTCACAATCTCTCGCACAAACTTCCTAGCCAAGACAACCGCTCCATCTGTCTTCTTGATGGCCAAGAAATGTGCCGACTTGGTCAAGCGATCCACAATGACCCAAATAGCATCAAATGTCCGTGAGATAGGCAATCCCACAACAAAATCCATAGTGACCATATCCCACTTCCACTCTGGAATGGGCAAACTCTGCAAAAGACCACTAGGCACCTGATGCTCTGCCTTGACCAAAGAACAAGTGTTTCACCTCGCAACCCAATGATAATATCGTTTGAGGTCACGGTACATCTTGGTCGCACCCGGATGAATCGAAAACTTGCTCGAATGAGCCTCTCTCAAAACCTCCTGCCTCAACTCCACATCCTTGGGCACACAAACCCGCCCACGAACCAAGATAGTCCCATTCGATGAGACCTGATACTCAGAACCAGACGCCTGCGAAGCATCAATCAAACTCTGATCACTCTGCTGAGCCACTCTGATCCTACTGAGTAAATCTGCCTGATCAGCTGCCTCCAAACCCAAAGGCTCCTCTGAAATAGCACAAAGCCGCAATGTACTAATCTCGCTGACCAAAGCCTCAACACCACGCTCTCTAGCTGAATCAACCCTCTGTCGACTCAAAGCATCTGCCACCAAATTGGCCTTGCCCGGATGATATACAATATCCAGGTCATAGTCTGCCAGAAACTCCACCCAACGCGTCTGCCTCGCATTCAGCAAAGGCTGAGTAAAGATATGCTGTAGACTCTTGTGATCCGTAAAGATCTGCACTCTACCGCCATAAAGATAAGATCTCCAAATCTTGAGTGCAAAAACCACTGCTCCCAACTCAAGATCATGCGTAGGACGGTTGCGCTCACTGCCCTGCAACTGCCTCGAAGCATAGGCAATCACTCTGCCCTCCTGCATCAAAACACAACCAAGTCCTACTCCTGAAGCATCCGTGTACACTACATAAGGCTTCCCCGGATCGGGTAACGCCAACACTGGTGTACTAGTCAACATCTCCTTGAGCTTCTCAAAGCTCTCCTCGCACTCATGCGACCACACAACCGGCACATCCTTGCCACTCCACCTCGTCATCGGCTGAGACATACTCGCAAACCCCTTGATGAACCTCCTGTAGTAGCCTGCTAAACCCAGAAAACTACTGATCTTGGTAGCATTACTCGGTCTAGGCCAATCTCTGATAGCCTCAATCTTAGCCGGATCCACAGAAACTCCCTCTGCAGAAACAATATGGCCAAGAAAACCCATCTCCCTCTGCCAAAAGCTGCACTTGCTCAACTTAGCGAAAAGCTTCTGCTCTCGAAGCTTCTCCAAAACAAGCCTCAAATGCGTCGCATGCTCCTCTGGACTCCTCGAATACACCAAAATATCATCTATGAAAATAATGACGAACACGTCCAGAAACTCCCTTAACACGTCGTTCATCAATCTCATGAAAGCTGCCGGTGCATTAGTCAAACCAAAAGGCATGACCACAAACTCGAAATGCCCATACCTCGTCCGAAAAGCTGTCTTCCGAACATCTGCCTCATCTATCGGAATGTGGTGATATCCCGATGCCAAGTCAATCTTGGAGAACCAAGTAGCACCTCTCAACTGATCCAACAACTCATCAATCCTCGGAAGTGGGTACCTGTTCTTCACTGTGACTCGGTTAAGTCCCCGGTAATCAGTGCACAACCGAAAACTGTCATCCTTCTTCTTCACAAACAACACTGGCGCTCCCCACGGCGAAACACTCGGTCTGATGAACCCTTTACTCAAAAGGTCCTCTAGCTGCTTCTTCAGCTCTGCCATCTCTGCTGGTGCCATCCTGTAAGGTGTCTTCGATATCGGAGCTGTCCCGGGCTCTAACTCAATCGTGAAAGGATCTGACCGAGATGGTGGCAATCCCTTCAACGACCGAAACACATCCTCAAAATCCTGGACAACCTGAATATCCTGCAAAACCACCTCACCACTGGTCTCTGTCATAGTAATCATCGCCAAATAGGCTTCGCAGCCCCGCTCTAACAACTGCTATGCCTGAATAGCTGAGATCACTATACTCCCCGAAGTCGGTCTCACTCCCTGATAAACCAACTTCCCTGCATCCTGCTCAAACACCACTCTACCTCTGTAGCAATCCAGATGAACTCGGTATAAAGATAACCAGTCCATCCCCAAAATCACGTCATACAGTTCCACTGGACTGATGACTAAATCTGCTGGCATAGACTGCCCCGCAATCTGCACATCCACTGCTCTAGCTCTGCCCGAAGTAGCCAGAAAACCACCACCGGCCACCTTGACAAAGCCTGAAGCCTCGCCATCGCTACTCCGAATACCACTACTCTCAGCTCTCTCCGGAGTAATGAACCAGTTAGATGCTCCCGAGTCAAACAACACGTGAGACTCAAATCCGCCAACTAACAAGGTCCCTACACACATCCACAAGTGTTGAGAACCTCCAAACTCTATCACAGTAAAATAAAAGAAACAGACAACACCAACATTCTACCTTTAAGAATTTACAAGTGACTGACTGGTCTGGCCCACCTCTGCTGGAGTGTAAACACGCGGCGCTCCCCCTGACTGCAACGCTGCAATTTGAGCTGCTGACTGAATAGCCAACGGCTGAACCGCTACCACAGACCTCTGCTGTAACTTGGGACACATCAGCTTGATATGCCCTGGCTCCCTGCAATAGAAGCACACTGAAGTCTCTCTGGATCCCGCCCTCTTGGGACAAGTAGCAACTCGGTGATCCAAACTCCCACAACCAAAGCAACCACCCGCACTCTGGCTACTAGCAGATATCTCCTCCGCTCTCCTCTTCTGGCCCTGCGCAGGCCTGCCGCCCTTGCCATGATCAGAACCAAAACCCCTACGCTGCTGTTGGCGCCTAGGATGGGTAGCAGAAGCAACTACAGCTGGAACAACTGTCGTACTCACCGGCTCACGCAAATTCTCCTCAATGGAAGCTGCCAACTCCACTAAAGCAGCTCTAGTGTGGTACATACCACCTCTGCACTGAGTCATGATGTTCCTCCAAAGCCCCTGAAGAAACCTCGACATCAATGCCCGCTCACTCACCAGCTCACCACCAGTGTGAACCACCAATCTGCAGAACTCTGCATCATACTCTCGTACAGACCTCTTTCCTGAGTCAAGTCCAAAAACCTCAACTGCAGTCTGTCACGAGCCTCCTGAGGGAAAAACTTGTGGTTGAACTCCGCGACGAAATCATCCCAAGTCCAAACCGCACTGCCAACTCAACCTGAAACTGCTCTGGACAACGAACTGAATCGAAGTTCCGCTCCAACCTCTGACGCCACTCGTCACCCTACTCTGGAGTAACACCGCCCTCAAACATAGGCGTGCCAATCCTCTGCATCTCCCTCATCATATCACGATAAGGCGAAAACCGAACCGCAGCACCCTGCTGCCCCGCAGCCTCCTGCGGCTCCACAAAACCGGCACCAACCTGTGCCCCGGCCGCTGGAGGGGCAACCGGAGCCTGCTGTGGAACTGCCTGAGGAAAACGTGCCAATAACTGCGTCAGTAGCCCCACAATCAAATCTCCCTGAGCTAAAGCCGCTCCCCCACCGGGAACTGCTCCTGCTCCTGCACCACCACCGGCACCAGAGTTAGCCCCACTGGCCAACGAAACTGACTGAGTCACTGACGCTGTCGCCACACTCGGCGCTGCACTCTCCACTGAAACCTCAGCCTCTGGCAAACCACGCCCAGCACCCCGACCTCCACGACCCGCTGCTCACCCACCGCGACCAGCTCCTCTGCCCCCACGGGCTCCACCGCGATCACGACCACGACCTGCATCCATCTCTCTGCACTTCCACCAAGTACAGAAAATGAGCAAGGTCAGCACACAAACACGAAACACAACACACCAAATATCCAACTCACTTACCGCGGAAAACTGGAAGACCGAGAGGATGAGACTAAACCACTAACTGACTAACTCACTTAATCAATTAAACACATAGTCCAATCCACTCAACACTAACAGTCCTAAAACCGTATTCGCTCTGATACCAAAATGAAACAACCAATCTTTTTTTTTTATAAATAATTATCAATGCGGAAATTCTCGAAAGAAATCAATAATATTAAATCATAAATAAACCGTTCAACAAATAACCAATAACCAGAATAAGCAACCTAAACACCAGGTTTACTACATTATTACAAATAAAGCTATAACCCTAATCATGAATTCCTTGTCAACCACAACAAGATAAGCAATATCAAATTCCTAGTCTCATCATCCTCTTCTCTCGGTCTCTTTCCGCGGAAGAACATTGCTGTTACCTGCATCACATTAGAATAGAGATGCGTAAGTATTATCATAAATACTTAGTGAGTGGATCATCCTGCCTACAGGCCAAGTACGTCAAACACTAAACAATACATCAACAATAATCAACAACAAGAACAATAATCAACAACAGCAACCTCCAAGTCAGGAAAAACCCACGTTTCCTGACACCCCAGGTCGGTGTCGACCGACACCTCAAGAGTGTCGATCGACGCCAGCCTTCTGAGTGTCGATCGACACCCATCGAGTGTCGGTCGACACCAGCTCGACGCCCAGACACCAGAAGCTACAAAACAGCGCATAGGAAAAGTACAAACTCGCAATCAAGGGTTTTCAACGCCCCAGTAAAATCCAAAACACGATTTCCAGTATAAACAACTCAAGAACACAATACAAACTCGAAATCAAACAATCTCTAACGATTAACGGACCTACAGTCACGCACTCACCTTGAAAAGGATTAGAAAGGAAGGAAAGGAGATGGAACAAGGAAGAACAGGAACAGAACAAGCCTCCAAACTCCAAAATCGCCCAAGAAATCACCTCCTTCTCTCTGAAAACTCTCTGCCTCGAAAAGGGAGCTTTCTCACGCGGCTATAGTGATTTATTCGCGACTTAGGGCTTCCAAACCCTTAACCGGAACAAAACCAGCCGACTTAAATCAAACTGGTCGATTTCACAATAACCGATGTCGATCGACACCCTCCCTTGGTGTCGGTCGACACCCATCGACCATACCAACTCAAACCACAATCAAACGCGCAATCGACTTAAACCGGAATCGAACCCGATAACCGGTGTCGATCGACACACCCCTTTGGTGTCGATCGACACTAGGTACTCAAGAGCTTTTTACACATTTTCTTCGAGATGATTGAACCTTAAACCGACTGTACAACAATCAAACAAGAACATGTACAATCAATCCTCAATTCACACCCCAAAGAGCATATGTAATCTACTCCCAAATCCCTAATGTCGTCTGATACCACTTCCAAAACAACTTTCTGGTTCGCGGATGATACAGACAAGTTGAAGAGGTTATATATGTCGAAGCGCACCGCAAAACCTATGAGATGGCACGCAGAACATAGCTCAGACGGAGAGATTAAACATCCCTCGGACGCAAAATCATGGAAGCATGGAAACATTTCCAAAACATTCTCTGAGAGGAAGAAGTGATTCTGGGACTTCAACAGCAAGTCCCTCGGCTTCTCAGCTGCATGAGTCTCACGGTGAAGCTCCACCACTTACGATGACCGTGGCGGAACTAGTCCAGCAACCGGGACGTGAAGACCACATTCTTCTCGACCCAAGACGCAGAGGCAAATCAACTTGGTAAGATGAAAATATCCTCTTTATTTTCTTTGTTGTTGCACTATCATCCATATAATTTTTTTTTGATGTTATATTGTGGTGGAAAATGTAGGTTTGGACCATCACACAATGGCATTAGCAAGAGCATTCTGAAAATGTGTCACTCCCTTATCGAGCATCCTCGTAAAACATTTTCTGAAATGCCATTTTCCGAAAAGGATAAGTGGTTCAGGAATTTTGCTGTGAGTTCCCTAATTTATTACTTTGTCTCTTTCAAGTTCTTTGTAACTTGTATGGCTCTTCATGTTGGTGTTTTTTTATGTATTTGTAGCAAGAGTTTACATGGGATCACAACATCACGGAAATTCTCCAAAAAGCCTTTGACAAGGAGGCTGCAAAACAGTATTCACGCCACATGAATGCTTGGAAGATGCATTGGAAAAGAGGGAAGAAAGGAAAACCGAGAGGTTTGGACATGGGGATCTACGAAAAGCTTATTCCGTATTGGGAAAATCCGGACATGGAGAAGACTTCGATAACCAATTCTTGTAACCGGATGAGCGATCGTGATGGTAAAGGGTCTTACGTTCACAATGGCGGCTCGACTAGCCACGTCAGCACGGTCGATCAAATGGTAAGGTTCATTTTTTAATTTTTTGGTTAGTTTGGGTTAGTTTAAATGTAAAATAACATGTCCTTTCTTTATAACTGTTTTCAGACAAAAGAATCTGGAGGTGTTGCGCCAAATCACCTCCAAGTGCTCAAGAGATACCACACCAATAAGAAAACTGGTGTTATTCAAGATCCTGTCATTTCGGAAATCGTGGAGAAGGTTACCGTGGAGAAGATGGACTATCTAACTTAGCTGTCGCAAGAGGACCCCTCTATGGAAGATTTGTCTCGGAACCAAGTCAACAGCCTTGTTCTCAAGGTATTTTTTTCACTGTACTTTGTTTTAAGTTTTCTGTGATATTTTAAATACTTGTTCGCATATTAGATTATTAGTATAACAAAATCGTCAAATACTCAGTCTCTGTCGTGCTAGTGATGTTACAATTAGTAACTAATAGAACATTTGTAGACAGAGCCATGATAAATATATGAATGAGATTTGGAATAAAAGCCTAGAAAGAGCTAGTGGGTATAAAGAGATAAGATGTTTCATGTTCATGTTAGTATTCTATTGAGTCCTTCCCTAGCATCAAATCCTTATCCTTGACGCTGACAGTGTATTAAACATTCCATATCAAACTTCTTTTCTTGCAAAAATATTAATATATTATTATATACAGCGTAATAGCAGATGTCAAAGTTTTGTTTCCTATAATATTTATCCTTTGTTGTTTAGATTCTTTGCAGCGTTTGGATGTTATATTCTTTGCAACGTTTGGATGTTTTATTTTTTTTAAAAAAAAAAAATTTATTCAAACATTAACAATATTTTGGATGTGTTGGCTGTTTTGTTTTTGTTTTCTGTATTGATTCATTGATACCTCTGCAATGATACGCCTTATTTCATTGATACATTTCTGTTTTGGATGTGTTGGCCTTTTTTTTTTGTAGGCGATTCCAGTCAAGGAAAAACGTCGTCCAGGGCTTGGTAATATTGCAGAGGAGGATCCTGCAACATCATTTTTTGCTGACTACAACAACAATCTCCTCCAGCAAAACGAGGAGCTTAAAAAGAAGGTTACTGCACTGGAAGTCTCCAAAGCAGAAACAGAAGCGAGGCTGTCTTCCACGCAAGAGGAACTCACCTCTACAAAGAGTAAGGTCTCGAAAATGTCTGAGTTTATGCGAAGTAAGTGGCCGGATATGCCGGTTTTCTAATATGATGTCAAGCTGAAGGTTTGGTTTTGGTATTGCCTAAGCAAAGGACAATTACATTTTCGTTTTGTAATGCTTGAAACTTGATATTTCAAGCTAGGTAATGGTTGCTTATTTTGTTTTTGTAGACTTTGATAATATCTCAACTTTTGTGTATAAAGTATTTAGATGGAAAATAAGAATTCGGTTTTTTTTTTTTTTTAATAAAATTTTCAATTTTCCTCGGAAAACCATCTCAAATCAATCGGAATGTATTCGTCAGAAAGTCGTTGGAAAACATCCTTCGGAAATCCGTCGGAATCTATCCCTCGTAAACCCGTCGGGAATTAAATTTCTCGCTAATCCGTCGCTAATAAAACAATCGATAATCCGTCGGCGGTCGGTCGTTTACTTATATTGACGATATCCCGACGATAAACCGAAGCGAGAATCCCTCGTCGAGAATCGGTTGGAAATATTTGTCTCTCGGAACTCCGTCGGGATTTACCAACGGATTTGCGACGACATTATTTTACCGACGAGATAGTCACGACGACCTCAATCCGTCGGGAATCCGTCCATATTGTCTTTTTCCGACGATATAGCGACGGATTTGATCGTCGGAAAAACTCATGTTTTCTTGTAGTGTGCTTTTCACTACAAGAAAACAGGAATTTCAAATATAAACTTTGATTAATAATATTATAATTAAAGTTTCTAAATGATAACCATCAAATATATAACATAAACGCAGTTTCATTTTATTATAAAACTAATCTGAATAAGAAGAATAATCTGATGATGCTGAATCTGCAGGGTCCTCTTCAAATTCGTCAATTCCTTCTTCAACATCTTCGTGTTCCTTTTCTAGTTCGTGGATAGTGAAGTCAACCACAAGATCAACTTCCAAAGATTGCTCAACTGAACCTAAGTTGCCGGCATAATTTTGTTGCAATGGCTCGTTTTCAGAAACACCATGTACCCGTCCCCTTGGGTGTACTGATGTCACTGTAATCCAAGGGTCCTGCTTGTTTCTAACACGGGGATATCGAATATAGGCAACTTGATCTGCTTGGGAGGCTAGAATGAATGGATCGTATTTTTGTAGTCGCTTCCTAGAATGTATAGATGTCACGCCAAATTCATCCTGACGTTGCCCGGCAATTGGATCGTACCAATCGCAATTAAACGCAATGCACCTCAAGTCAAGCATTCCCGGATAATGGATTTCCAATATTTCATTGAGGATACCATAATAGACATGTCTCCGGATTGCGACGATATACCATCATTGGTAGTTGTTCTCGAGCAATTCCCACCCGAGTTGTCCGAAAGGCGTAGCCTCGAGTGCAATACATCGGATAAGACTTCGCAATGAACGTAGGGCGTTCCACAAACTCAGCTAACCACGTCGGGTATTCTACCCCCCTAGATGTGCCTGTGGTAACCTAATTAATATAAACGTGCATATTAATTACAATGGTTAAATACATATGGTAGAACAGTGATTAATAAATTATTCAAATAAATAAAATACTTACATAGTAATGCAACCAATCCACGAATTCATTTTGCTTGCGGTTTAAGAGTTCATCCTCCGTACAATATGGATAAAATTCTCGGATTTGGTCCATGTATATTCTGCCAATTTAGAGATACAATTTAAATGTTTAAATACAATATTTGTAGTTAATAAGTAATTTTTATCTACTTAATTAATTTACACTTATTATAAATTTGACATACCTTTCAAACTCCAATATGTCGTCGCAGTTTGTTAGAATATACATATGCAGATGATTACGTTCTATATCTGATAATTGGCGATCCTTGCTCTTACCACTTAAACGGCCGGTTTCGGTAAATATGTTTGGAACATAGACTGGATAACTCGGTTTCTCCCCTCCATCATCATGTCGGGGGGGGTCGTCTATTTTTTGTTTGTACATTCGAGGGAAAGTAGTAGCTGGAGAAGTTTGATATTTCCTCATTTACACTCTGAACGACAATGGAACCTTCGACTCTGGCGAGATTTTTCACCTTCTTCTTCAAGTGAAACATAAATCGCTCAAATGGATACATCCATCGATACTGGACCGGTCCACCAAGTTCCGCTTCTCTAGGGAGATGGATGGGAAGATGTTCCATAACATCAAAAAATGATGGTGGAAATATTCTCCATATTACAAAGGAGGATCGGTATCTTTGCATCTAGATTCCGGATACCTTCTTCGGTTAGGGATCTAGCGCACAAATCTCGGAAGAAAGCACCAATTCCTGAAAATAAGACATTCGTAAAATTAAATGTACGTATCTATATGCCGATGGAAAATAAATATGTTTGGTAAAGTGTACGTATGTACCGGCAATCGCTTTGTGGACGTTTTTCGGTAATAGACCTTCAAAGGCAAATGGAAGAAGGCGTTGCATGAAAACATGACAATCATGGCTCTTCATTCCCGATAATTTTCCTTCGTTGCGATCAACACAGTTCCGAAGACTAGATGCGTAACCGTCTGGAAATTTTACGCTATGCTTAATCCAATCGAAGAACTCCTCCTTCGATGCAGCATCCAACCAAAATGCTGAGGCTAGTAAACTCCCATCAGCCATCATATGCAGCTCCTGATGGGAACAATAGTATGGCAAATCTAATCTAGCCTTCAAATTATCTTTTGTCTTCCCTTGCACATTTAGGACCGTGTTCATAATGTTGTCAAAAAAGTTTTTTTCAATGTGCATAACATCAAGATTATGACGCAGGAGATGGTCCTTCCAGTAAGGCAACACCCAAAATATACTCCTCTTATGCCAATTATGGTACTCTCCACAGCCGGGAACTTGCTCATGCCCGTTACCACCGCAAGAAACGGTGCTGTCAACATCAAAGTCTCTGAGCTGAGCCATCATCGAAATTCCGTCTATCTCTGGAGGCGGATCTTTGGAGATTTTTTTGTTTTTTCTAAACAATGTTGTGCTCTGGCGGTATGGATGATCATGTGGTAAAAATCGACGATGACAATCAAACCAAGAAGTCTTTCGTCCATGCTTTAACTGAAAAGCGTCTGTGTTATCTTGACAGTGCGGACATGCCAACCTACCATGCGTCGACCATCCAGATAGCATACCATACGCCGGAAAATCACTTATTGTCCACATAAGTACAGCTCGCATCACAAAATTCTGTTGAACGGAAACATCAAACGCTTGAACACCATCTTTCCACAACATTTCCAGCTCATAAATTAACGGTTGTAGGAAAATATCAAGAGATCTCCGCGGATGTTTTGGACCGGGGACGAGGATCGAGAGGAACAAAAACTCCCTCCTCATGCACATAGATGGCGGTAAGTTGTAAGGCGTCAAGATCACAGGCCACAACGAATATTGTCTTCCATGCTTTCCAAAAGGGTTGAATCCATCCGTTAATAACCCTAGGTACACGTTTCTTGCCTCATTCGCAAAAGAAGAATAACAGTTTTGGAAATGTTTCCATGCTTTTTGATATACCTCTATTTTACACCCTTTTTTACATCGTTTTTATATACTTTATGCATGGTTTTACCGTGGTTTTTTGCTTTAAAAGGTATTTTTTATGCATATATAGTGCCAAGAGTCATTTCAGGTCAAAAGATGCAATTTGGAGCAAAACAAAGGCAAAGGTCCTCAAAGCAGCTTCATGCACTATCATTTACTTTGGAGGAGCCCCAAAAACATTCTACTCAATGGATTTCACCAAAACCAGTTCGCCGCGATGCCTACATGAGTTAGCTTTACAACGCGATTGGAATCATGCAATTTGGCCACGTAGAATGGGAGATATGATCGTTTTAGTGAAGAGTGTCAAATCAGCCGAAAACCGGACGTCTACACCAACCGCTCGACCGAATCGGTCGGACAGGGCCTCCAAGGCTCCCGTCCGACCCGACCGTCCTTAACTGCAGGAGGACACCGGTCGACCGCCCCGCTCGACCGCGACACGCCCCGCTCGACCCGGCTCGTTTCCGAAGCCCGTTTTGCACGTTTTCAAGCCCAAACTTACACCGCCTCTTATATTTCGACCAAGACCTAGGTCAAGCCGCCCTTCAAGTTCTGAAGCATTATAAATACATCTTTTTAGCCTTGTAAAGAAGAGAGCCACACATAGAGATACAAAACATATTATTCAATAAAAGTTCTTATAGTTTTTCCTTTCTTTCATTGTCTCCTTCAAGAGAGGATCTCGGATCTCTGTTCTTATGAACATGAATTCGATTTCCTTCTCTATGTCTGAGTAGTTACCTTGTTAAGTGATAGGAAATCAAAGGATAGTGTTCATGCTTGCTTGATAATCGATATATAGAATTAGGGTTTACATAAACTCTTCACCTTTGCTTGTGTTCATTGCTTGGTGTTGATCTGGCCAATCAACATATAATCCTAGGTAGATTTGAGCCACGGAAGTGATGAATCATTCGCCTGAACTAGTATTTGGTGGGCAATCTCTCTTAGACTGCGGAAGTTGATTTACTAGAGGTTGTGAACAATTGAGACTCGATCGAATTAATGCTTGTTTGATTATCTAAGGACATACGAAAAGTTTAGCGATTAGATAGATCAACATAGGGGTCGGAGCCACGGAAGTGGAAAGATCTAAATTAGTGTCTTGAGTTCTAGGTGGTACACATTCTTAAATCCCTAACAAATCGAACTTGCTTGCTTGAATCACTCATCCCGAGATTATCCTATTGCTTAGCGCTTTCCATCCATTGATTTACAACTTTACTTGCTTTCAACGTGACAACAACCAAACTCATATTGCTTTCCTAGCTAAATCTCAATCTCATACCTTGTAGTGCACAAACTGGTCCTTGTGTTCGATATACCCGTTGCTACTCTCGATCTGTGCACTTGCAGAAAAGGGGTAGAAATTGGGAAAAGTTTAATCCCCATCAAGCTTTTTGGCGCCGTTGCCGGGGACCATTATCGTGCCTACAAGTTCTTGAAAGAGATCTAGTCTAGGTTTTTCCTGTTTTAAGTTATTTAATCTTGTTTTTCCTTTTTTGTTTTTGATTTTTAAGGTTTTAAGTTTTTCTCCTAGATGGAAGAGGATTTGAGAAATCCTAGTCCTATTAGGGCGATTCCTATACGCCACATATCTCCTCCTAGAGACAGTCCAACAGAGAAGAGGATGTCGAACCCTCCAGCTATTTCACCTTCATGGGATTCTCGCAGTAGTCCTCCCGGACTAGCACCCTTGAACACCAAGAAGAACCTTCTCCCCTACCTTAATGCGGCCGAACTGGAGACGTCTAGCCAAGCCTACTATGAAAGAGAAGAACACCTTCTAGCCTCACCAGAAGAAGAAATAGATCCGGAGCTGATTGAGTTTGTGAAGAGAGACAAATTCCATGATCTCTACAATGAGTATGCACTGGAACACATTGATCACTTTGAAGATCTTTGTGATTCTTATGGAGTTTTCGATTTTGAGAAGAAACTAATGCTGTTTAGCATGTCCTTAGCTGGGAGAGCTCTTGAGTGGGCGCAATACTCTCCCCCTTTTCAGATCAACACTTGGTTAGATTGCAGAGAAGCTTTCTTGAAGAGGTTCAGCAGGAACCCACCTTTCAAATCCAAGTATAACCAAAGCTCTTACCCTTACCACTACCAATCTTATGAAGAAGAAGATGATGCCTCCTTACCACCGGAGTCCATCAATGGCGACCTGATCAAGTATGTAGTAAGAGATCCTTTCCATGACTTCATATCGGAATGTGCTCAAGAACATGTTGAGAATTTCGAAAATCTCTGTGATTACTATGGTTTGGGAGAGAACCCAAAGAAGATCAGCTTGTTCCAAACATCCCTAGCTGGCTGAGCTCAAGAGTGGGTTAGATTTTCTGCCCAACACGATTTCAAGACATGGAGAAGATACAAAGAAGCCTTCCTTAACAAGTTTGCCCGTGGACAACCCTATGTGCCGCTACTCAAACCCTACCACCCGCCCTATAGAAACCACCAACCTCCACCGCACATTGAGCAGCTACCCCAAGCCACAGAAGGATTACCCCACAACCCACACCTAACCAAGCTTGAAGAGATGCTACAAGAGTACCTTGACTATCAAGTCACAAGTACAAGAGAGATGGAGAAGAAGATTGAATATGTTCATGATGAGGACATCAAGTCGTCATCAGCTCAAGAGCACCGAACCAGGAGTCTTGAGGACGCGAGCATGAAGCTGAGGAGAGCTAAGGAGACAAGTGAGCTCAATTCAGCCCAAATGGAGGCCAAGATCAAACGTCCCAGCTCAACAAACACTTGGAGATCATACTCAACTCATACAGAGTTTACCACGAAGAAGAATCAGCCAGAAAGGATTCCAGAAGAAGAAGATGTTGAAGATACAAGCTGGAAGGTCTTCAATGGACGCTATGGAGACCTGCGTTCACTCATCGAATCATTCCGGTCCAACCAGGAAGATATAAGCTACAAATCCAATTGTTCTAGATTCTCAACTCAACAGAGGAACACGGCGAATTGGATTTGGTTCAATCAGAGGTCATACCAAGGAGTTATTGATTTTACAAACCGGGTAAACCGGAGCTTTCCCGACTTGGATATAGGCGCACTTATTGGAGGATTCCGATCGAACCAGAAGGAGATAAGCTATAAATCGACTTGTTATGGAATCTTGACTCAACCGGGGAGCTCATCAAATTGGAATCATATCAATACCGGTTTTGGCGTGGGAGTTATTAAACTTCTAAACCGGATGATACTCAACTTGCCTTATTTGGAAGCTCACGGGTTTAGGAGCCTTCAAACGCATATTTGGCGACCAGGAGAGTATCTACTACAATCAGAGGCTTCCAGTATCACATCAAGACATCTAGAAGAGTCCTCTACCAGCTTCCCGTGCACCAGCATTCACAGGATCAGGCGGATCCCCTCTTGCTCTTACTTTCCATATATGACGCCAAGAGCATTCACACCTGGAGCAATTAATCTGCAACGGCTCTTTCCTCTTTGCTGCTGCGTTTTGGAGACTTGTTCAATGCACCTAGACGTTCCAAGACATCACAGCTTTGCGCCCACGCTATCAAGACTCAAGCCTCACCACAAGTTTCCTTATTTGGCCAAGATTCACTCATTAAGTGTCCAACGGCTAGTTTGCTTGGTCAAGACACGATTTCCTTCTTCTTCGTAGTTTAGGACCGTTGTACTAGAGCCTATATAAGCTCTTTAGTTGTTTCATTGTAAATCACCCTTGATCATTGAAATTAATAAAGTATTATTCAGTTTACAAAAGTCTTTCTTTTGTGTTGTTCATTAGAGTCTTAGGTGAATTCCTTTGCTCTTGTGTTCTTATCTTTAGATCCTAAGTGTGTGAGATACTTTTGGTCTATTGATCTGCAAGCTAAGATTGTTTGAGAGATTCAAACACTCTTGTTTGTTCATTGATTGAGTGAGTCAATCGCCCCTCCATTGATTGAGTGAGTCAATCGTCCATCATCACCTTCCATCTCGACATCAACCCACCTTCCGCAAGCCATAAGCTTGGAATCTCTTGATCATCAAGTGATCTTAAGTTGGTGTGATTCCAATCTTATATCATCTGGTATCAGAGCTTCAAAAGCTCCTATCCATCAGGTTGTGTCAATCCAACCATTATCTTTCATTTTATGTTTTGTTATTTGATTTCCTTTAAATTGAAAAACACATAAAAATTTGTTTCTTGCAATTTGATTTCATTTGCTTCATTACTCTAAAACGAAAATAAAAATAAAAAGTAGATTGAATTTCTTGTAGTTTATAATATTTTGTGTTATTTTCATAACACCAGAAAATAAAATAAGAAATTTTCCTTTTTGCATTTGAATTTTCGGAATTCTAGTTAAAAAAAAAAAAAAAAAAAAATTGTTCTTTCCTTTTCTTATCTTTTGTGAAACGAGATCCTAAATCAACTTTGTCTCTTTACTTGCGAGGTACAAACCCTAAGCAGCCACCATGGATTCAAGTGAAGAAGATGATGAGTCCATCAACAATGAAGGCGAGTTCGATGAGTCCAGCCAAGGATGGTCTGACCAAGAAGCTGACTATGAGTCACCACCATGGCCAGGAGATTATTACTCTAACTCTGATTTTGAAGATGAAGCTGCTGATGGAGACCCTGAACCAGAGCCACCAGACTTTGACCACAACAGCATGAGCAATGAGAGTTGGTCTAGAGAAGAAGAAGGCGACCAAGAAGATGACTTTAGAGAAGATCATGAAGGATGGCCTGAAGAGACTGATTCTCAATTCAGTCTAGGAGAGGGAGGCCACGAAATTGAACCAGAACATGAAGAATTCAATCATGGAGAAGAACCATGGAGCCAAGAGGCGAAATCAGAAGCAAGTTATGATGGTGAATCAAGCCTTGAAGAACAACCAGAGCTTGAAAACATCTTTGGGGAACAAACCAACCATCAAGGCTATGAAGAAGGTGATGAAACTGATTCTCAAATCAGTTTAAGAGAAGCTGATGCTGAAACAGAAGGAGACTTCATAGAAGAAGCATGGGAGAGCGATCACAGCTCGGAGGTTGATCAAGAAGGAGCATGGCCTGAGGAAGAAGAACTTGACTCTTGTCAAGAGGAGCCATACTACATTTATTTTTCAGGTCACAATCAAGGACCAGAGGCTTATCTAAGATGGGAAAGAGACATGGAGGAATGGTTTCAAGAAAATCAAATTCCTCATGAAGAAAGGACAGCCATTGCCGAGCAAACTCTAGTTGATGAAGCCTACTTACAATGGGAGATAGATGCTTACCTCAGACTCGACTATGATCTACCAGACTACAGCTGGGAGGAGATGAAGCTATTCTTACGTAAAGAGTTTGTGGAGGAACCAGAAGCTGATCAACCATATTATCCTAGGCCGTCAGTTCCCAACCAGCCAAGAAGATGGATTACGTTTACCTCACCAAAGAAGACTCTAACCAAAGCCCAACCAATGGTGTCTACCAAGGAGAAGAAACAAGTTCCCAAGGGAGCTCTAAAGCTAAAGAAAGTGGAAGCAAAGGTAGAGCAGAAACAGAGTAGCGAGAGACCTAAAGCTCAAGAGGAAGTTGATACCTTACAAAAGCCATCTGCAGCACCACATCAAGGTAAGTGTTCTAACTCTAAGAACGCTAAGGAGCAGACATGTTATAGATGTCATAAGAAAGGACACTTTGCTGTATATTGTCCCTCTAAGAAAGTATTGAACGAAACATCACTAGAAGAGAAAATGGAATTACCTAAAACAAGTGAAAGTTTTGCTCAATCTGATTTGCTATTTCCCAATTCTAGTATCATGTGCTTGTCTTTGTCAAAAGGTTTTGAATCAGGACTAGGAAAGGAGGAAAAAGGAAAGAGGCTTCAGGCCACGACCTCAGCCTCTAAAGTCACTGATATCAAGTCAGAGATAATACTACCCTCACTTGGTAGCTTAGTAAGTAACAACTATGATCTCATGCAATATTGGAATAACATCCTAGTTAGACATAGTTTTACATACTCTGTTTTCAATGATCCCACTTCTAGTATAAAGCACTTGATCTTTTTCTTAAGTGTCAAGAAGGAAACAGGTGCTAGAGGAGTATGCACCAGTTGGACAGCTCAAGATGATAAACAAGTAGTCATCGACAACAATGCGTTACCTCAAGAAGAGCTCAATGGCGACAACCAGTGTGAAAAAGGAGTTTTCACCAAGACAGCAACCTTACTGCTCAAAGAAGCCCGGAAGAAACCTTGGAGAGGAGTAATTGCTAGTTCACTGATAAAAGAGGAACCACCAGACGCTCATACCTCAACCCACATACACCGCCAAAAATATTTTGGCCAAGGTAAGTTTCTATGCTCACATTTATACAAAGATACTAACTTGCTCTATCTTGGTGCAGGAGAAATAGTTTCGAGGTCGAAACCTTTTCAAGAGGGTGAGTATGATGAGGACATCAAGTCGTCATCAGCTCAAGAGCACCGAACCAGGAGTCTTGAGGACGCGAGCATGAAGCTGAGGAGAGCTAAGGAGACAAGTGAGCTCAATTCAGCCCAAATGGAGGCCAAGATCAAACGTCCCAGCTCAACAAACACTTGGAGATCATACTCAACTCATACAGAGTTTACCACGAAGAAGAATCAGCCAGAAAGGATTCCAGAAGAAGAAGATGTTGAAGATACAAGCTGGAAGGTCTTCAATGGACGCTATGGAGACCTGCGTTCACTCATCGAATCATTCCGGTCCAACCAGGAAGATATAAGCTACAAATCCAATTGTTCTAGATTCTCAACTCAACAGAGGAACACGGCGAATTGGATTTGGTTCAATCAGAGGTCATACCAAGGAGTTATTGATTTTACAAACCGGGTAAACCGGAGCTTTCCCGACTTGGATATAGGCGCACTTATTGGAGGATTCCGATCGAACCAGAAGGAGATAAGCTATAAATCGACTTGTTATGGAATCTTGACTCAACCGGGGAGCTCATCAAATTGGAATCATATCAATACCGGTTTTGGCGTGGGAGTTATTAAACTTCTAAACCGGATGATACTCAACTTGCCTTATTTGGAAGCTCACGGGTTTAGGAGCCTTCAAACGCATATTTGGCGACCAGGAGAGTATCTACTACAATCAGAGGCTTCCAGTATCACATCAAGACATCTAGAAGAGTCCTCTACCAGCTTCCCGTGCACCAGCATTCACAGGATCAGGCGGATCCCCTCTTGCTCTTACTTTCCATATATGACGCCAAGAGCATTCACACCTGGAGCAATTAATCTGCAACGGCTCTTTCCTCTTTGCTGCTGCGTTTTGGAGACTTGTTCAATGCACCTAGACGTTCCAAGACATCACAGCTTTGCGCCCACGCTATCAAGACTCAAGCCTCACCACAAGTTTCCTTATTTGGCCAAGATTCACTCATTAAGTGTCCAACGGCTAGTTTGCTTGGTCAAGACACGATTTCCTTCTTCTTCGTAGTTTAGGACCGTTGTACTAGAGCCTATATAAGCTCTTTAGTTGTTTCATTGTAAATCACCCTTGATCATTGAAATTAATAAAGTATTATTCAGTTTACAAAAGTCTTTCTTTTGTGTTGTTCATTAGAGTCTTAGGTGAATTCCTTTGCTCTTGTGTTCTTATCTTTAGATCCTAAGTGTGTGAGATACTTTTGGTCTATTGATCTGCAAGCTAAGATTGTTTGAGAGATTCAAACACTCTTGTTTGTTCATTGATTGAGTGAGTCAATCGCCCCTCCATTGATTGAGTGAGTCAATCGTCCATCATCACCTTCCATCTCGACATCAACCCACCTTCCGCAAGCCATAAGCTTGGAATCTCTTGATCATCAAGTGATCTTAAGTTGGTGTGATTCCAATCTTATATCAGTTCATCTCACCCTTGGAGAAAAGATGGATGTTCTTTTTAACCAAGTTATCAAGCTTGACAAAGATATCAAGCAACTCAAGGAAGACCATGATCGATCACTCAACCTTGTCAAGCTAGATGTTGCTGCAAAACACCATGAGTTACTCAGCAAGAGCATTGATGCCCATAGCTTCAATGATGATAATTGCAAACATCTTGGAATCATCTATAACCGGCTGTCAGCTGTAGAAGGATCTCTTTTCTCTAAGAACCAGAGAGAAAGAAGCCCCATACCCAAACCACCTCCTTTCCCTTGCAATGTCATCACAGCAATCTCTAAGGAAAACTCATCACATCTTATAAGAAAAGAAGAAGAAGATCAAGAGTATGAGGAAGACTATGAAGATGATGAAGAAGAAAAACAGAGTTTTAACAGCAATGCAAGCTCTAGAGGAAGTGAAACCAGTCCACAGCAACTTGATCCGCGATTCTCTCCACCTCCAGCTCGCACACTCGCCCTTCCTAGAATCACCGGCATTTCAAGAAAGAGAATCACCTTGGATGAACCAGAGGATTCATTTCAATATGAACCCATTGACCCTACTAAGATCAGCCCAGAGAAGCTCAAGGAATTTAACAAGAAGGTGAAGTCCATACCATTCTATGTCCCCTTTGAAGAAGCTTGGAACAACCACGATTTGGTTGAATTTTTCTTTAGTAGCAAAGAAACCAAGGATGAGATTAAGCAACTCTTTAGGCGAGCCCGCCTCTCTATGTCATCTTATGCAGCAACCCTACCCCCATCTCCGCCCTCTACACCTCATCCCAAGTGGTACAGCAACCCCATCTCCCGAGAGAAGCTAGCTGAATTCAACCGCTTTGTCCAAACACTTCCCGCAAGCATGACCTTTCATGAAGCCTGGAGGAACCACCCACTAACCAACTTCTTCCACAACTGCAAAGAGACCCCAGAAGAGATTCATGAGCTATTTGAGAAAGCAAAGAAGCAACCATCTTTCCGAACCCTCTACAAGGTAGAAGACCCAGGACAGTTTACCATTCCCTGCACAATCAATGGAAGATACTTTGATAGCTACATTTGTGATTCTGGTTCATGCATAAACCTTATGCCCACACACACTGCCAAACTACTTGGGATCACACGCCTACAACTTTCACAAATCAGCATTTGACTTGCTGATCTCACCATTGCACAACCTAGAGGTGTTGTCTATGATATCTTGCTCGAATTTGGAGATACAAAGATACCGGTGGATTTTCATATCATGAATATCAAAGGAGGAAGTGACATGCCTATTATACTTGGAAGATCATTCTTGGCAACTGCTGGAGCCATCATGGATTGGCCAAACCGCCGCATCTCTCTTGCCAATGTCAACAAATCTGATTTCTATGATGCCGTCCCCGTTTTCACTTCTACCAAGCATTCTCGGTTCATATCTCCTCATGAACCACCTGATCATCAACAAGGACGTGATGGGACACGCATAAAAAGGCTTTGTCTCAGGCCATGTCCTTCCACTTCTTCTTAGAAGAGCCAAACGGTCAAGCTAAAGACCATAAACAAGCGCTGTATGGGAGGCAACCCATAAGGTCTTTTCTATCCCTTTTTAATCTTTGTTTTCATTTAATAGTTTTGTTTTGAAGTTTTGGATACAGATATTTGAGAATCCAGCATGAAAGAAGCAGGAAGAAACCTCAGGAAAAAAGAATGCAGCATTCACCATGGTCGGGTCGACCAGGACGGTCGACCGGTGCCTCGCCCGATCGACCGTGTCCCCTCTTGCCGACCCGCCATCCCACCTCACTTGCATACCATCCCACCTCACTTGCATACCATTCCACCTCATTTGCATACCATCCCACCTCACTTGCATACCATCCCACCTCATACCATCCCACCTCATTTGCATATCATCCCACCATCATCCCACCACACTTTCATCCCATACCACATCACATCCCATCCCTACTTGCTGTTCTACCACATGATGATCCTACTTCACCTACACTCAGGCGGCCCCTTTAAACTCATTGCTGGTGCGCAACAGCACTTGACCATCTCAGCCGGGATCTCATCCACATTATGGAGCAACATAGTAGCTGGACATATCATCCATCACACCATTCTTCGGTTTCTAATACCATATCAGGTTACATCTTTCCTCTAATTCACAAACGCCTTATTACCTCTGTCTTTTACCTCCCTTAATCGGATTTGCTTTCACCGGGACGGTGCAAGTTAAGTCTGGGGGGATTGTCGGTACTAATGCGTTTGTTCATGTCTTGTCTTCATCTTATATCTATTTCTCTTATCAACCTTTTTCAAAACTTCTGTTTTATTGAGTCAAAATAAGTTAGGAAACTATGATCTATCCTAGGAGCTTACCATTAGCATGCCAAAGCTCTTGTGATCACAAAGGCGAATATTGACACCGAACAATGCCCAACGGAACCTCTGAGGGTGGATCGACCTACTGATTTGGCAAGATTTCTAAGGTACCCGGACAATCTAAAGTCAACTCCACCACCTAATTGAACTTTTAATTTTTCTTGTCAAGGGGCTTGAGATACATATTAGCCGATTCCTCATCCCGGTCTAGTTGAGACATGTCCACCAAAGATACAATCCACATCTCTCTCATCTGCAAAATGAAAATCAAAAGCTTTTAAGCACAAGGAAAACGTGTAAGCAAGAGGAATGCATACGTCTGCACCTTCTTGTCTTATGGAGACCTACTCAAACAAGGAAAAGCAAAAGCCTATCCTATGATATTCCCAGAAAAGAAAAAAATTCAAAGGGAAGAAGGATCGATAGAAAAAATAAAATGATACCCTAGAAAAGTAGGGAAAGATCGATCCTTCAAAAGAAAAGAGAGAAAGAGAGAGGAATGGAACTGGATGTGCTAAAAAGGACTGTCTTGGCAAACACTTGGATGGGTAAGAGTCAATGCTCTGTGATCAATACTCCCTTGATAAAGACCGCACGTTTTAAATACTGTAAGGAGTTGACAATGGAAAGTTTGGAGTGCTGGATGAGATTTGTTGGGTCCGGTATGGTTCGCTAAGCTTAAGGTCAGTACGGGAAGGCTAGATTCAAAGTTAGTTTTGCTCCAAGTGAAAGCAGAGCAATGGAAGATACAAGTGCCAAAGGATAAGTGAGTTTTCATGTTTTCAAACCTCTTTCTCCGATTTGGATTCTATTTGCTTGGGGACAAGCAAAGATCTAAGTCTGGGGGAGTTGATATACCTCTATTTTACACCCTTTTTTACATCGTTTTTATATACTTTATGCATGGTTTTACCGTGGTTTTTTGCTTTAAAAGGTAGTTTTTATGCATATATAGTGCCAAGAGTCATTTCAGGTCAAAAGATGCAATTTGGAGCAAAACAAAGGCAAAGGTCCTCCAAAGCAGCTTCATGCACTATCATTTACTTTGGAGGAGCCTCAAAAACATTCTACTCAATGGATTTCACCAAAACCAGTTCGCCGCGATGTCTACATGAGTTAGCTTTACAACGCGATTGGAATCATGCAATTTGGCCACGTAGAATGGGAGATATGATCGTTTTAGTGAAGAGTGTCAAATCAGCCGAAAACCGGACGTCTACACCAACCGCTCGACCGAATCGGTCGGACAGGGCCTCCAAGGCTCCCGTCCGACCCGACCGTCCTTAACTGCAGGAGGACACCGGTCGACCGAGCCGGTCGGACAGGGCCTCCAAGGCTCCCGTCCGACCCGACCTTCCTTCAAGTCCACGACCCATCCGGTCGACCGAGCCGGTCGGACAGGGCCTCCAAGGCTCCCGTCCGACCCGACCTCCTTTCATCATCCCGTGCGACCGTTCGACCGCCAGCTAGACCCGAGCACCAGCCCTACCGACCGGTCGACCGCCCCGCTCGACCGCGACACGCCCCGCTCGACCCGGCTCGTTTCCGAAGCCCGTTTTGCACGTTTTCAAGCCCAAACTTACACCGCCTCTTATATTTCGACCAAGACCTAGGTCAAGCCGCCCTTCAAGTTCTGAAGCATTATAAATACATCTTTTTAGCCTTGTAAAGAAGAGAGCCACACATAGAGATACAAAACATATTATTCAATAAAAGTTCTTATAGTTTTTGCTTTCTTTCATTGTCTCCTTCAAGAGAGGATCTCGGATCTCTGTTCTTATGAACATGAATTCGATTTCCTTCTCTATGTCTGAGTAGTTACCTTGTTAAGTGATAGGAAATCAAAGGATAGTGTTCATGCTTGCTTGATAATCGATATATAGAATTAGGGTTTACATAAACTCTTCACCTTTGCTTGTGTTCATTGCTTGGTGTTGATCTGGCCAATCAACATATGATCCTAGGTAGATTTGAGCCACGGAAGTGATGAATCATTCGCCTGAACTAGTATTTGGTGGGCAATCTCTCTTAGACTGCGGAAGTTGATTTACTAGAGGTTGTGAACAATTGAGACTCGATCGAATTAATGCTTGTTTGATTATCTAAGGACATACCAAAAGTTTAGCGATTAGATAGATCAACATAGGGGTCGGAGCCACGGAAGTGGAAAGATCTAAATTAGTGTCTTGAGTTCTAGGTGGTACACATTCTTAAATCCCTAACAAATCGAACTTGCTTGCTTGAATCACTGATCCCGAGATTATCCTATTGCTTAGCGCTTTCCATCCATTGATTTACAACTTTACTTGCTTTCTTTACTTGCTTTCAACGTGACAACAACCAAACTCATATTGCTTTCCTAGCTAAATCTCAATCTCATACCTTGTAGTGCACAAACTGGTCCTTGTGTTCGATATACCCGTTGCTACTCTCGATCTGTGCACTTGCAGAAAAGGGGTAGAAATTGGGAAAAGTTTAATCCCCATCACTTTTGCGTCTGAGGGATGTTTAATCTCTCTGTCTGAGCTATGTTCTGCGTGCCATCTCATAGGTTTTGTGGTGCGCTTCGACATATATAACCTCTTCAACCTGTCTGCTATCGGCAAATACCACATCCTTTTGAAAGGTACAGGTACTCTTCCGCTCGTCTTCTGATATCGAGGTTTATGACAGAAGCGACACTTCAAACGATCTTCATCCTTCCTCCAGTAGATCATACAGTTGTCAATACACACATCTATCATCTGATAGGGCAATCCAAGACCAGCAACAAGTTTCTGGATCTCGTAGTACGAACCAGCCAAATTATTTACTGGTGGTATCATGCGCATCCCCCAATTAGTTATAGCATCCACACAATCCTCGGGCAAATTGTAATCCGTCTTTATATTCATCAAATCAGTAGCTTGTGATAAACCTGAAACTTCAGCACTACATCCTTCGTATAATGGCTGGTTAGAAGCATTTAGCATATCGAAAAAATTTCTAGCTTCAATATTAGGTTGCTCGATTCTAGTACCATCATGGACATATGATGCAATGTTTGCACGAAATGCATCATTCACCATTTGAACGGTCCCTAAGTTTTCATCTACTTCCGGTGATGGTTCCTCTAATCTAACCGATCTACCACCTAATATATTTGAAGTGTTACCATAATTTTGAACCATTAAATCGGTTTCTCCATGTGAATACCAAATCTTATAACCATGCATAAAGCCATTTCTACACAAATGATTCCATACTTCCATAACAGAAACTAATCTATAATTCCGACATTTTATACAAGGACAATACATTTTACCGTATTCTGATGTCATGCTA
This sequence comes from Erythrophleum ivorense, assembly GCA_026724425.1. Classification (NCBI taxonomy): domain Eukaryota; kingdom Viridiplantae; phylum Streptophyta; class Magnoliopsida; order Fabales; family Fabaceae; genus Erythrophleum; species Erythrophleum ivorense. The sequence continues at coordinate 4,835,744 of JAIUCV010000066.1, read as the reverse complement.
TTGTTTGATGCTAACGCCATGAACTCTTGAACGCCTTGTACAAATTCATCCGTCAATTCACCCGTCGATATATTAAAGCGATTTTTATCCATCCACGAACGAAAATAATTGTAAGGATTTGAGGTACTCATTCTGTTTTTTTTTTCCTCCTTCATTGTGAATGGCGATGAAAGATTTTTATAGTGGATTACTTGTCATTTCCAACGGTTTTCCAACGCATTTCCGACGGATATGATAATTCAAACGGTCATAAAACGGCTACTTCGAACGGTAATATAACGGTTATATTTCTGTCGGTACACGGACGGTAATCCGTCAGTAATTATATCCGTCGGTAAGTCGTCGGAAAAGAACAACGGATTTCCGACGGATATTTCAAAATTGCCGACAATTGTAATTTCGTCGGTAATCAGTTGGTAATTATCAACGAATGTTCCGACGACCTATTAGCCGTCGGAAATTTGCGATGAATTTCCGACCATAATTTTTCCGGTCCCTAAAGCCTTGGGAAACCGTCGAAAATTAGCGACGGATATTTGTCCGTTGGAAATTCCGTCGGGAAAACCCATGTTTTCTTGTAGTGTTTTGTTATTTGAGGGGCTTGTGGATTGCATTCATGTTTGGAGCTCGGTGAGGTTGCTGCTGAAGGGATCTCGAGGCTGAGGAGAGAGCACCGTGCGGCTTATGATGTTCTGTGTAGAGTTCATGGCGAGAAAGGAGCAATATATATGATTCTCTTAGATCATATACAGTCATGTGCTATTATGTCACATGTTTCATGCTTTGATTGTACTGTACGTATAAATGCAATGCAATTTTATTCGCAAAATTAAGAAATAAAATCATAGAACTTTGAGTCATTTTTCAAAGATAAATATTTAAGGTTTTGTTTCTACTTTCACGAGACTTATTCAAATGTTCTATGGTTATTGGTGAATGAGCTGGAGTTTGAAAGATTGATATCTCTCTTCTATTAAAATTGATATTCATTTGTTGTTATCTTATGAATTTACATTCATTTTTTTTTAATTTTTATTTAAATAATTTAGTTTATACAAAATAATAAATAATGCCAAAACATTACTACCGATTAAACAAGGTTAATTGTATTTACAATTAAAAAATACTTACTGATTAGAAACTTTCTATTCATTTGATTTTCCAATATTATATAACCAAATATTCACCAGTTATTTGAAAAAGAATAATTAAATATTTTAAATCAACAACAGAAACAACAAGCTTTTTATTATGTCAAAAATAATAATAAGGAGCAATAAGAATATAAAACAGATAATAATCTCGAAATACTATCAAAAATGATTTATCCATGAAATCATAATTTACTTTTTAAATGAAAAATTTTAAGTTAATATAACCCACGCATTAGGCTTGAGATAATATATATATATATATAAGCAGAGGATTGGGCTTTGAATTAAAGATTTTCTTATTTACGACAACTATTTTAGAGATTAAGGTCTATTTTGTTTTCTTTCTGTTTCAGCTCGATTTGAGAAACTGATCCATAAAAAAACCGAATGATTCATAATTCATTGATCCTTCATTTTATTGAGCAGAACATGACAAAAGTGATGGTGGATTGCACATTGATAAGTGGAGAAACCAGAGGAGTGATGATAAAACAGAGAAGTTGGTGATGAAGAAGGAGATGTACAGAGAGTTTTGGAGATTAAGAGCTGATATTATCGTGACCGCTGTGTTTGGAAGCAGTTACGACCAAGGAATCGATGTGTTTAGGTTACAAGAAGAGCTTAACCCAGTAAGTGAATCGTTCTCATTCTTGTTTTTCAGTTCTCTTTACAGAACAAGATTCGTAACATTCTAAGTATGTTAACTGGTTTTGTTTCTTGTGTACCAAGGTACCTTCCTACGCCTTTGAACTTTCGGATATGGAAGCTGGATAGGGAACTGAAGAAATCAGTCAAGAAAATCGTAGATTCTAGACTGCAATCAAAATCAGACTACGGAGATGATCTTCTAGGAATCATGTTGAAATCTCGCGAGTCTGAAGGGGACAACAAACGAAAGCTAAGCACTGAAGAGATCATAGATGAATGCAGGATTTTCTTCCTCGGTGCGCACGATTCTATCACGAATCAAAGCTATGCACTCGCTAGACAAAAAGACAAAAAGTAATATTACCTCATAGGATTGTGTTTTGTTTTTGCTTGTTCTGTTACTATCGAACATTTTCTCACTCACACACATACATGGCTGCAAAAGTAACAAAAAGAAGAAGAAGAAGAAGAAAATAGTGAATTTGCATGGTATCTTGTTTCTCTGCTTTTTAATTTTTGTTTATTTCTTTGTGGGATTTGGTTTTTTACCTTTTTCCAACAAGTATATATGCACTTAGGGGACTAGACAAACTTTAATTGTTATTGCCATGTTTCACAACCATTAAAAAGACTTTCCAAATTGGTTTCAAGCATTGGATTCACGGTTTTGTTGTTTTTGGGCACAAGAAAAAAGGAAACTGCCTTAGTGTTTAACATTTTTTCCATTGAAAACAAATTTTATTTTATTTTCCTCAAAATATAATTTGCAAACACAAACAATTCTTTCTTTCAAGTTTATAGTTTTGTAAATGTTTGATATATAAACGCATGCATGTGAAAGAAAAACAATCAAGTCTTCACATTCGTTTATATTTAGGCGAAAATGTAAAGGATAAAACAAAACCAGTCCAATCAAATATAGTATTTTTTTTCACATAAATTTAAAGGAAACGTCAAGGTATAATGAGACTCTAAAACGAAATTATGCAATGCTTTTATTTACAAGAGGTTTTACTTTTTAGCTCATCAAAATATGATATTGATACGATCTTCATTCTTCTTGTTATGTTTTCCCAATGGCCCTAATCTTTTTGTTTTGTACTAACCATCAAGTCCATTCGGAATCGCAACTCAGTCCACCTCCGCATCATCAAGATTTGACAAGAAAATTGTGATTGGACAGTCCAAGATATTCTTAATCTTAACCAAATTGTTGTTTATTAAAAGAGAGAAGATCTCAACATCATATGGTTAGAATATGAAACCAAGAATTGCCTTTCCTGAGAAGTGATTGTTCTCTTTTGCACTTTCCCAATGTAATGAGGTTCTATGCATCGTCATCAACAAAAGCCACTTTGAAAAGAAGACGATATAATTTTTTTTTTTTTTTTGTCGACAGTAATATTTTTTTTGTTTAAACCAGAGATTTACATGATAAGACGAAAAGAGAAGGAACAAGAAGAGATATAAAGGCGCGTGTACAGATGTGCACAAAGAATCAAAGATTTGGTAAATCCTAAAAAAGAAACCAATAGTGTTGTTGGTTGGTTGGTCGGTCGGCTGGTTAATGCTTTTTCCTTCTTTTGTCTGTTCCTTCTCCGTCTTCTCCCATAATAATGAAAAACAAAAAAAAATGATAATAAAATCAGATACTGAATCTTTTGCTTTTGATACCCTTTTTTTTTTTTCCCTGTATTGTTAGAAATGATCAGAGCCATTTTTTAAAAAAAAAGAATTGTAGTTAGGAGGAAACTGAAGCTGTCACGTTACGGCTTTATTAGGCCTTTCACTTTCAGACGTTTAAACCCACCAAAATGATTCTCGTTCTTCATCTTCTTTACGTCACATTGCTGCTGATGCTGATGAGTTTCTCTTCTGTTTGAAACTACTAACACTTCTTCTTCTTCTTCTTGCTTACTAATGAAACTACTGCTAAAACTATATCTTCCGTCGTGGTAGTTCTGCGATGATCTCTTCAATCTTTTAAGTTCCTATTCACATATAATTCAACACAAATAATCTCAGAGGGTTTTTATGATACTTAAGTTACATACTGTTAAGATTCTGAATGTTTTTTCAGTACCTGATGATGGTCGGAATCTCTTGTGTCGTGTACAACTGTTCGGTTCTCAGATTTCAGTGAAGAACGGCGCTTGACTCTGAAACTCTCGGAATCAGAACCGTCACTTTCCTGATCCGTGACTAGTTCATCTTGAACCGCAGGGAAGAAACGACTTTTTTTTATGCTGCTGCTTGCTACTTCTTCTAAGAGCTTGTTAGAATCACTACTGCTGCTACAGTTAGCTCGTTTACTTACCTGCTTTTCAATGAAAACAGAAATATAATTAGACATTATAGAAAAAGAAAGCTTTGCCGTGAGTTAGTTATTTGGGAAGAAACTTACGTAATCAGCAGCTGTTGAGCATTCGTAGTAATCATCCGCAACCGAGGAGATACATGAAGCATTCGCGTCATGGCTCATGAGAGGATTTCCAGATTGCTGCTGCAACTGGTGGTCATTAGATGTAATCTCTAACTCGGTACTGAAGTCAAAGTATATAGAAGAATATGGTGAATATCCGTCTTCTTTAGCAGCTGCAAGTGTGATTGGCGATGGATACATATATACATCTTCATCACTTGTAATCATATCCAAAATGCCATCTTCTTTCTCAAACTCCTTTGCAGCTGCTTCCAGGTCTTCAATGTTATCCCTCAAGAAAAGGGTCCGACTTGTCCCGCAAGGAAGGTCAAGCTTTTTTATATCTAGACAGCGATTTTATTCTAGTTAACAACAATGAAGGATATGTATGGATGGAGATAACAGAGAAATAGATTTACCATGACGGAGACAGACGGGATGCGAGTAACAATCGCAGTTTACAAATGCCAAATAGCAATCCCGTTTGCACAAACTGCATACGATGGTTCCGTACGTGTTCGAAACAAGGCCTGTGCAAGATCTTGACTTCATTAGAGACCATTGAGCCAGATGAAGAAAACGAATCAAGTGTACAAACGCAATCTTGATGCTTCGTTGTCCTGACAATTCCGTACGCGTGAAATCCAGATTCTCGGATTTGGAACTCGAGTTTAAAAGCATTGCTTCTTTACAAATTAATTCTTCATGAGGAAGCAATGGCACCCTATTAAGATGAGCATACCGGCAACTAGCGATAGCTCCAAAAGGAAACCAGTCTCCCATCGCAAAGTTCACCGCCTCACCACAGTTAAAGCCTGCAAGGTTTTAACAATTTCAGATGAATGCGATAACAACTCTCAGACCAATAAAGAATTGTAGATTCAGAATAAAAATGTTTTACCATGGCTAAATCCAGCATGATAAGCTCTGGGGAATGTGACGACGAACTCTCCAGGTTTCTGTACAGCCTTGTACACAGGAACATCATGATCCAACAGAATCTTTGGTGAGAATATAGTTGTCTTCCCTAGAAGCACATCAAAGGCTCCATCCTCTCCATTAGTTGACAGAATATCATCATTGTACACACACTCTCGAACCACCTTTTCAAATTTTAGAGCTGCAGAACCTGGAATCCCATACCAAGTTTTTGATGCTCCACAATGTTGATAGTTAATGCTGTTTCAAGAAACAATGTAAGAAAAAAAAAGTCATTTTAGAGGACCATCCTTGATAACCAATATCCTTTGACCCAAATTCGTTTTAAATGTTTTTACCTGTACAAATAATGGTCCTCAACATGCCAGGCAAACATACTAAACAGCATTCCGATGTAAAGCATCGGTTCAGTGACTCCCTGAAACAAGCAAATCCAAGTTAACAAAGGGATAAACAGAGAACTTCTTGTGTGGCCTTCATGTAACTGTACTACTTGTCACATACCGGAATGGATGTTTCAAGAAGGCGCAGGGTAGACTTCTGCAACCTTGAAACTTTCTGCAAGAAGAGATAGAAAAGACGTATTAAGTAACCAAGCATATGATTTATTTAATGCTTAACCAAAAAAATAGAGAAGTTGAAGTTGCAGTAAATCAATACATTCAAGTTCCATTTGCTGCTTCCTAGTGGGTCACCTGGTGCAGATGAAAATGCGCTACCATCTACATCACATGCATACTCAACTGTTTCAGTCTTGCCACACGCAATTTCCTTCCAGAATTCTTTCTCCAAGAATGAGTCGGGCAGAGAGCCACCACTCCAATATCTACGTGCAAATACCTTGTTCGCCATTTTCTCATAATCGCGAAACGTATAGGTCCTGTGTAGTTTACAAATAATCAAATACAAACTATAAGGTGATGATGATGTAGAGCTAAGTAATTCAGGGTTGAATACAAACCTCCCGCTCATGAAGAATGTAACTTTATCATCAGAATCCCACTCGGCAAGTCGAAGGGGTTGTACTCTGGTAGTGAACTTAAAGTTTGATTTCTCTTTCATCAACACAGCGCCTGCGGGAACTGTTGCTGTCAAAGGAGATATGATCTTGCAAATACCTGTAAAAGACATGATTGTTTACAATTAAACACCAATGAAGCTACAGCACATGTTCTTTCCACTTAATACATTTGTTAGCTAATATTGAACATAACACCAATCAACGTCTTCCACTAAAATATGCAGCCAATAAATTAATGAGCACGGGTCTACTCCTACAGCACTCATCCTTGCATATTGAGCTTTTAGCTTTCTAAAATATGCCAATTTTACCATATTTTGAAGCTTCTGGAAAGATCTTCTGCAAATAAGTCAAAGGATCCTCGAATTCATCTTTTGTTGGTCTGTAGACAGGACATTCTGGAAGCCTCTCGGTCCATTTTAGATCATCTGTCTCCAACTTCTCGACTTTTTCCTTCAATAAGCCTCCCTTACCAGCAGATGCACCATTCACTCTAGAGACTCTGTCACTAGTAGTTACCCGTAACCTCATCCCACACGAGGCTGAAGATGGTCTCAAAGCATCACCTCCACTTCTAGCCATTGTGCTGAAGCCTACTGTTTCATTGACAGAGTCTGATCTCATTTTCTGAAGCCTTTTACGTTTCAGATATTCTAACCCATCCTTGGCCTCTTTCGACAAGCAGATCCTCCTTTCCGCCTGGCAAAACCAAGTGTCAGCATACTAAACAAACATATACCGAGAGTCATGGATGCAAAAATTGGTCCACCATTCACACTTAACCCGTTATTGATCCAAAATATTTAACTCCACAAAAGCTACGAAACATAAAAGTGAACACAGAAAATGGAAACAGTCAACAAGTTTTTTAAAGGCGTAAGCTTTCTCACTTCCACATACCGCCTTATCTCTTTGACCACTACCCTACAAAGTCAAAGAATGTGACCATTTCTAATTTCAACACCCTCGAAGAACGCGAGTCAGAAACCATCGACAAATTCCTCTACAACACAAAATTGGTTGACCTAAAGAGAGATTCGTCGCCATTTCAACAGAGCTCGAATTTCAAGTTCACACGTGGATATAAATAGGGAAAAAAAAAAAAAAAAAAACGTGTGGGAGATTATCTATTGACGATGAAATCACGAAGCATAGATAAGAAAGAAGAACCAATTCAATAAAAACAAATAGCGGAGCCTCGATAGAATTCGAACAATGTAAGAGATCTGATCTAGTAGAACAAAATTCACGAGAATTTCAGCAAACAGATGCCTAGAACAATTTTATACGGAGAAAGTTTATATAGAAACTAGGAAATTAGAAAGGGAAAAATCATCTCACCATAGCATTCCGTAATCTGTCTCCGTAAGACTCCGTTTTCCCTCGCCGGATTACAAACCAACCGCCACAAGCAAAGAACAGAGACGAAACCCTAGATCACGATCTTGACCAGCGAATTTAATACAAAGCCTGGCATGCAAACACGGTAAACCACATTCTACGAAAACGACGCGAAACGAGCCAGGACCGAGTCAAACGCGGAGATCCGAATCGCCGCGTAACCGAGTCAAACAAACATCAAAATCAACCATACACTATCCACCAGAGGAAGACTAGAAGCTGTTCTCGACGAGATACGGAATCGAATAGCCGGACGGGAAAACGGTTACGGCCGGGGAAATCGGTTTTCCGGCGTAGAGGAGAGAGAAACTGTAGATGCTAAAAGAGGACCGAGAGAGGAAGAAACTTGGAAAACCGGAAAATTTGTTAGGAAAGTATAATTTATAGTTTTATACTCCAAACGTGTATACTTTAGTGGCCACCGTAATTTTTAAAACAAAAGCCGTTCCTAATTAAAAATTAAAAAAAATAAATAAAAATAGGTGTGGATCGGGAAGGTTCCCAAATTCTTCGCAACCCATATATATTAGGTATTTAATGAATGCTCATAGCGTTTGCTGCTATTGTTGCTGTTGGAATCGTATTAAATCTCCATTTCAAAAAAAAATAAAAAAACATAACAAACAGTGTTCAAATTTTAAAACACATACTGCAATGTAAAATTCTACAAATTAATAGTTCGATAAATTAATAAAAAAATTCGGTTTCAAACTAAATTTTTGATCCGATAATCTGTCGATAAATTAATATTTTGCTAAATTAATAAAATATCATAATCTCAACATTATTAATAAAATATGATAAAATAAAGCATTTGTTTAGATTTGTTAAAATCTAGTCATTTATGTTAAAAAATACTGGGATAATTATCCCAACTATTCTTTTACAAATAGGCAAATATCCACTTACAATTATGCAAAGAATGAGTGGGTAAATTTATTTCTATATTTTCCATTTCATTAATCTATATTTTCTTCCATCATTTTTTAATTATTCATTTTATGTTAACTATTTATAGACATAGGCCATATCTGAAATCTCTAATATATTAAAAGAGAAAATAGTAAAAGAATAACCTTATATTTATATGTTATTAACAGAATTTCTATGCTGATGTGTCAACACCAAAATCACTTTCAAGACAAATATAAAAAAGACATAATTTACTAAAATATTTACATATAATGACATTGCTACATTATCTTCCACTAAACAACATAAACAATATATGAAACAATTATTATAAAATATTTTAAAAAATAAAAAATATTTTGAAATTAATTATAGAATTTTTTTTTCAATATATAAGATTTGTTAACATATTCATTTTTATATTAATATATAACCTATTGATAATATACTTTCACTTAAAAACATATATTATGTACAAATATTTATAATAAAATATTTTAAGAATCGAATATGATATAAATAATTCAAAATTAATGATACAATTTTTTTTCAATATATTGGATTTTTGAACATATATATATATATAAATGAATATATAATGAATTTAATTGTAAACATGTTTTTTCCCATATATAATTTCAAAAAAAAATTATAAATTTATTTTACTGTTCTAAAAAATAATTATTAAATTTTTTTTGAGATTTTCTAATTATATGATGATGTCGCCAATAAATATAGTGTCTTATATGGAAGTCTTTTAATTATGAGTAGATTCAAATATATATTATTTTCTCATATTAATAATAAATTAACCTATAAATCAGCCATAAATTATCATGGTTTTAAGCAATTATTTTATTTAATACATAAATTTAACATATATAATGTTACCAAATTTGAATTTATTTCACATAATATTTATTTTATTTCTAGAAAAAAAAACAATCATACCATATTTAACCGTAACAATTAAAAACAATATATACAATTTTACCAATTTTTCAAAACAATAAAAATTTAAATATGGATACGTGTGACTGATATTATAATTTTGTAATGTGATATTATATGTTATTTCTTGGAATTAATTAAGAATGAATTATGAAAAATAAATAAAAAAACACCAATAATTTTAACAAAAAAAATTAATAAATATTTCATCCTGCGCAGGGCGCCGGTTATCACCTAGTTTGATTATTAATTTAGTTATGTATTTGTTTTTCATGTTTTATACTGTCTCTTTTATTCTATTATCACTGTTACTAATCACAGTAATAATCTCATCGACGTAACAGTAGCCCAATCAGCTTTTTAGCTATTTAAAAATCCAAATCCTACATATAAAGGAAATAGATCCCCCAACAAAAAATAAAATAAAGGAGAACTATAAGTGTGAAGGAAAGTGGTGGTTGTTAGGTGGTTCAACCAAACGCTGCCAACCCCTTCGAAACGGCGTTTTTATTCACAAAGCGTTTCCTTCAACAGTAAATAATTGTCATTACGGAGGGTATTAATGTCATTTAATGAGAAGAAAGTCGAAACGTGGTGACACTTCTGAACTGCCTCTCCACGTGGCAGGTGCATCGGGAAGACAATTGTTTTTCTTGGTTACTGTGGGATGGTGAAGTCACCGGAATTTCCGGTTCCCGGTTAAAGCAAATATCCCAACCGAAACCCATTGGTCCATTGTTAATTTCGCTTTTTGTTTTTTGGTTTTTAAATAACAGGGATGAGTTATAGGTTGGCTCTATAATTATAATGATTAGTTTTGTGAAGTCAGCGAAAACGAAAGCTGTACCAATGGCAATGTGGCTCGGCTTTCGTAACCCGGTTGAATCATTTTCAAATCTTTTAAGTTTTAAATCCGGTTTAGTTACTCTGTAACCCACTTGGACCGGCTCTATAGGAATTTTATTTAGCTGTCCATATCAATGTAACAGTAGTATTCAGTAGTATATTCGACTAGACCCACCAGAAACACTTGGTGCAGGTTTAAACGCCATTTGTTGTAAATTTACGACTCAAAAACAATGTATGTCATTGGCTTTCAAGTCTTTGTTAATTACTATCCCACATTGATTTCGATATCGCAGATATGCATTTCATAATATTTTCATAGAATATTTAATATGTATTTACGTCATAATATTTTATTTTAAGTTGACATAAGTCATAGTCTATGTATTTGTAGTTAGTATTGGGCTTAGTGAAAAAGAAGAGTTAAACCTATGTCAAATTTCATGCTGTTCTACAAATCCACCGAGGAGTAAATCACCTACTATTTTGTATTATTAAGCTTGTGGTATTTTATTATATAAATTTCATCGATGCGATGAGAGCTTGACACGTATAATTTTTATAATTCAATGGATCGCGATATATGTATAATATTTGATTAGATGATGACATGTATTAACACAAAATTTTAAAAATGTAATAATATAAACAGAAAAAAAAAACCAAAATATTTATCAATAAACCAACCAAATAATTAAAAAGAAAAAATTATAATGGCCCAATCTTCTAATGTTATAATACAATGTTATATGTGGCATTATCCAGTTAGGAAGCAATATGATAAGTATTAGATATGAATTATCCAGTTATGAAGTTGTATTTTAGATAATATTATTTATAAGAATTTAGTATTTGTGTTTTTGGAATCTTGTGATATGAGCTGAGACATATATGAATGTTTATCATATTATATAACTTTCTAAACAATCCTAGATTCAATCCAGATTAGAAACGTTTATCAACAATATGTTTATATGCAATATAACGAATGTGGTGGTAAAACTAATGATGATTCCAAGAAGAAATAATCAATTAACAGCTAGTTAATACTACCCTTAATACTATTAGTCAAGACAACCTTTTGACCAATCACACACTTACCATTATTTTAGTTAATTACTCCCTCTGTTCCTTAATATTTGATGTTTTAGGAAAATATATCTGCAATTATTTGGATGTATCTGGATGTGTTTTCCTAAAACATCAAATATTAAGGAACAGAGAGAGTAGAAAACACTCTTCAAAGCTAACATGTATGCGTACAGCTAATCATGCATAACAATTACATGCTGATTAACAACAAAAACATGAACTTTTATCCGCATACAAAAAAATATATAAAAAAACATGGAAGTATGGAACTTAAGTTAGCTTTAATGCATTGTATTTTTCTAAGTTGTGCCACTGGACCAACACACGCAGAGTGGTCTCATATGAAGTTTAAAACAATATTATATATTTTGATTGGATATTCTCTGATGTATATAAAAGATATAATGATACATTATTCACACTATACTTCCAATCGTTGGGACTTTTAGTTATTAAAATGAAATATTGAGGACATTAATTAAAATTTAGCATATGCTTTAAACTCTGACTCAGAAATATTAGGATACCTCTCACATATAGGACCAAACAAGTTTTGGCTCTAAAAATAGCAACCATTTTGAAGTGTTCCACTAAAAACATAAATTATTATTAAATTGATTAATTGTTCTTTATAGTGGGAGAAATCTAAATTCCAAATTGTAATGAGAAATTAAACCATAAGTAACATAATGTTTTCATTTTGTTTGTAATTAACTTATAGATTTTTTTTCACATTATAATTTGTTTTTTTTTTAAACTTGTTATCCGAGTACTTTTTATAAAATAGTTTAATGTTATTTCAGAATATTTCTCAAGAAACGAATCGTAGGTCAAAACTCTATAGAACTTCTTAACAAACCAAAAACATGGTAATTACAAGTGTTTGCATCTTTCCGCAATTTTGTCTGTTGCTTTCAAATTATAAAGAGACAATGACCAACATATCTTTTCATAATTTAGTTGACCGACTTTTCTCCTAGAAAAACATTAGTTTGACCAAAATTAATTGTGTTGATTTACCGAAATCTATCAACTATTTTCATCACGTTGTTCTATAATCAGTTTTTTAGCAACTTTACCACCAGAATTTTTTTTCCAGGTTTAAAATTAGCTCGTAGAGTATTGTCATAGCCGACGGTTATATTCCCAGCGAACTAAAATGAAATGATAGATACAAAAATAATCAAGAACGATTAAGAAGTGATGATAATTTTTTTTTATTTTTTCAATTTGAAGTTGTAATAAAAATTGAATCTTTGGAAAAATAGTATGGTTATTCAACTATTGGATTTTCTAAATCGTGAAGGTTTTGACGTACTATTCTTTTCATTTTTTTGTTTAAGATTTTGAGTCGTAAGATGAGATCTCATCTTATAAAACATACCTTTATTATAATTCGAATCCAATTTCTATAGAGGAATTCGTATATTGTAGTTAGATAGAAACTATCAAGCAGATTATATTCTTATGCTTTACGTTTAAAGAACAACCGACGCCGAATAATGCTTAATGTTCAGCTGCCGTCACTTTCCCGCGTTTTCACACTATTTCTAACCAACAAAAGAATGTGAAAAAATGGATCTAAATAATAATTTAATATCATTAAAGATAGTAATAATTTAACAGCATAACAAATAAATGGTGAATATTGGACAATACAGAAAATGTGAGGTCCCTCTTTCCACACAAGAATCAAAATAGTACTGTGTTCATGACGGCCGCCCCACATACACATCATGGTTTTTTTTTAACTTATAACTTATTATTAAAACTATAATTTCTGACCAAACTAACGAAGTTTCGTGTAATCTTTGGTCAAAATATTAACATCTTTTAATCCATCCAACAAATTCATTAATAGATTCGTAAAATTAGAGCCTGCCAAGGCATGCCTAGGTTGTGTTTTAAGGTATTTTTGTTTGTTATCAGAGTATTAACATATTTAATGACATGAAACACAAACAGTAAAATTTATTTTAGTTTTAGACTTTACTTAATGTACCATTTTGTATGACAAAATTATATGAAATTTGTTTTTATAATGATTTTGTTATCAACAAAAACATAAGTTCTCGTGTAAGTGTATTTTGAGTTTTCAACCTACTGTTTTTTTTTTCTTCCAAGAACTAGCATTTCTGCATTTATAGTGTATAGTTAGTTATACACGTAAGTTTTCAATTAAAATGCCTATTAGGTTGATAATGATCAGAAACACAGAGCTGACACCAAATTCTAGCGAAAGCAAATTCATTATTACAAATTTAGAATCCATGTGGGCATTTGAATCAACAGACAGAATGTTCCTATCGTGTTTTTATATCATATACTAAAGCTGTTATATGAAAATTATGATAAGTTTTTATCATCAAAGGTCAGAAATGCTAGTTCTTGTGGCCTGGTAGTAGAAGGGTCACGGTTGTAATTTCCACCATTTGGGTTCGAGTCTCGGCCACTGCCACCTTAACAATGAGATAACGTGAATCTGGTATGTAAGGCCACCAGAACCACGTCATAATCAGAACAATGATATAAACGCTAGTCGGAACCATTTTGGTAGGGCCTGGAAAATCTAGTTAAAAAAAAATCTTTATCAAAAAAATCAAAGGTCAGAAATTGACAAACGACACTCGGAAGGCCACATATCTCTAATTGTTAGGCTAAAGACAAACCAAAACTTTTCAATCGCCACAAATCATTAAGAAAAAGAAAAAGAGAATTACAAATTGAACCTTTGTTTGTTTTATCTCTCAATCTTGATTGTTCAGTATGAACAAATGAGCAGATTTTCTCTACTAAAATCACTAGGCCTGCACTGGATGTATATCATGAGTAAAATTCGATTTTCATTACGGCAAAAAGAAATAGAATGCAAGGCTTCTCACGGTCCAAAAACAAAAATGTATTTATTGGATATTTTGTCAAAACAAAAATACAACATTTATAGAGTAGAGATTTTTCTTTCCCTCGTGCTGCCACATCAGCATTTTCGCTTATTCACCGAGCGACACATATCATTTCTTTATTTTTTCTCCCGTTTCAGTATCTCTTGAGGAAAAAAAGAGAGAAAAAAATTTAAAAAGGAGAGAGAGATCGTGTTCGACGCCCTTCACCTTCCGAGTTCCAAAATGCAGGTCTTCTTATTCGAATCCTCTGGTATAATTAATTTGTAAAAATATAGATATTGAATGATATTAAATCATATGAAGTTATGGTAACTGAAATAAGTTATCTATTACTTTGAGTTCTGGCAACGTTAATGACAATGTTATAAAAAATTAAAAAGTAGAAAAATCGAACACTGGAACTTAAGATATCAAATATGAAATTCCATAACTTGAGTTCTCTGCTTCTTATTTTTGTTGTTCAAACAAAGTCGAAGCTTATATGCTTTTTTTTTTTTTTTTTTTTTTGTCAACAGTATATATTCCTAGACCCGTTCGGAAATCCAAACCGGTGGAATAAAATCTATATGGTACACGTCGTAGGGTTGATCTCGAGCACTCCGTGTGAGCTTATCCGCCCTCGTGTTTTGTGTCCGTGGGATCTGAGTGATGGAACAAGAAGTAAATTCCTGTTTACACTTATCGATTTCGTCCAGTAGAACTGAAAAGGCCGACCACTCGTCAGGTGTCAATACCATCTTAGCCACATCTGAACTGTCTGTCATAAACGCCACCTTGTATTTATTCAGGCGTAGCATACTCTGCATAGCCCAAACTATCGCCTCCAGTTCCATCTGTAACGGTGATAATCCTCTCCGTAAATTACTTGCCCCCATAATATTTTCTCCTGTTATTGCATTATGATAAAACCAACCCAAACCTGCCATTTTTTCTGTTTTTTTCCAGGATCCATCCACCTGACATTGCTCCATTCTTTCAGTTGGGCCACCGACCACTGTTGTCATCCCGGAGCCACTGGGTTGAACATCTATCGATTGTAAATTCTGCGCCATTACCCATGTATTTGCTTCCGCCTCCGCCAGTATTACAATTTCTCGGGGATCTCGATCAACATTGGAGAAAATCTTATCATTCATAGCTTTCCAAATATACCATATCAGCCAAGGATACATGAGCATACGATCATTGTTCGGCAGATGCCTAAAGAGGTGAGACATATTTGTAAAAAAAGCATCAGTTGGGAAAATAAATTGCGGAGTGGGAATTGGTGATAATGCCCAGACTTGCAGAGCCGGGGGACACTCAAATAAGGTATGGTTTATTGTTTCTTCAGCCATTCCACAATGCGTGCATAGTGGATCAATCTGGATACCCCGCGTATGTAGCCGAGCCCCTACCGACAAACATCCCATAATAGCCTGCCAAAGAAAATGTCTTATCTTTGGCGTGGTTTTAATTTGCCAAACATTTGTCAATAATGCCCGGACATCCGGCCCAAACATGGCAATAGTATTTTCTTGCATATGTTGTTGCATCAACATGTATCCCGATTTAACTGTATATCGCCCAGACTTCGTAAAAGCCCACCCTAGTGAGTCAGGGTAGTAAAAACGCGAAATTGTAATTCCAATAATAATATCCACATCCTTGCTGACAAATAATTGACGTAATAGTGGCAAATTCCACGTTGAGGTGACAGGGTCAATTAATTCACTCACTCGTAAATGAGGATAATAATTAACACCACTACATATTGCTGATCTCGGACGAGAATCTGGAATCCAAGGATCCAGAGGACCACCATTCCGAAAATACCGTCCTTTAAAAACTGTTGCAAAGAGTGATTCAGGTTTATCAATCATCCGCCATAGCTGTTTAGCAAGTAGTGCTGTGTTAAAGTCTTCAATGACTAAATCCCAGACCCCCCTCGGTTTTATGTCCACAAAGCTTCCTCCACGCCAGCCAGTGCATCCCTCGAGACTGTCCACTATGACTCCACCAGAAGTTAGCAACCGCACTAGTCAACTTGTTTGTTACCCCTTTTGGTAATCGAAAACATGACATGACATGAGAAGGCATTGCCGCAAGAACCGATTTAATGAGAACCTCCTTACCCCCTTTCGATAGAAGTTTGGATGTCCACCCATTAATCCTTTTATGTTGTCTGTCTACCAGGAAGTTAAAAATCTTCGTCTTAGCTCCCCCTAGACTCTCTGGAATTCCCAAATAATTACCCATCCCTCCTTGATTCTGAATGCCTAAGATCTGGTGCACTTCAGCGCGCACCCCCTCGTCGACCGTATGTCCAAAAAGGATGGATGATTTAGCGAAATTAATTTGTTGTCCCGACACCCGTTCATATTCCTTCAAAAGCCGCAGTAACACCTGGCTTTCTTCCTTTATGGCTTTACAAAAGAACAGACTATCGTCAGCAAAAAACAAATGTGATATTGCCGGACTAGCCCGAGCTACCTTTAAGCCAGTTATCTCCTTTAACTCTTCTGCATTCTTTAAATTTGTTATCAGAATTTCTGTACAAAAAATAAATAGGTAAGGGGATAACGGATCTCCCTGCCTGAGCCCCCGACTCGGTATTATCTTGCCCCTGGGTTGTCCGTTAATTAGGACCCTATACCTTACAGACGTTATGCACCGCATCATCCATGTAATCCACCGTTCCGCGAAACCCATCTTCTGCATCAGCTTTTCTAAAAACAGCCACTCCACCCGATCATAAGCTTTACTCATATCAGTTTTAACCGCCATAAACTTTCCTCGACATGACTTATTTGTCCGTAAACCGTGAAACATCTCCTGAGCGATTAAGATATTGTCTGAGATCAGCCGTCCCGACACAAATGCAGATTGTGTCTCCGAAATTAAGCGTGGTAAAAGAGCCTTAAGTCTCTGGCATAACACTTTTGATATAATTTTGTAGCCCACATTGCATAAGCTTATGGGTCGGAAATCCGTCATCCTGCTTGGCCGTTCTGTTTTTGGAATCAAACAAATATTTGTCCAATTCAATCTTTCATCAAAAACTCCTGTGGTGAGAAACTCATTCACCATCTTAACGACATCCTCCTTCAATATATGCCATGATCGTTGAAAGAACAAGGCCGTCATTCCATCAGGCCCCGGTGCTTTCTCTGGGTGCATCATAAATAGAGCAGCCTTTACCTCCGGTTCTGTTGCTTGGCGTGTAAGCATTTCATTATCCCTTTCTGAGATACGCTCCGATACAGTTGCAAGAATTCCTTCAAATTCCTCTGGCAACGTAGTCGCAAATAGATTCTCGAAATAATCAACTGCAACCTTCTCAACCTCTTTATCACCATCAACCCAGACATTTGCATGATTGTGTAAACCCACTAACCGATTAATAGCTCGTATTTGCTTTGTAGAGGCATGATAGAATTTTGTATTTAAATCCCCATTCTTTAGCCATAGAGTCCGACTTTTTTGTTTCCAATAGTCCTCCTCATCTCGGTATGCTTCCTTCAATTTTACGGTAACCTCTAGAAGCTCTTCCTGGGTAGAAGCATCATCATTTTGGAGCTCCTCCAAAGCTCGCTGGAGTTCTTCAATTTTCTCTTTTCCATATGGTTTATTTAGTTTTCTCCAGATTGAGATCTCATGTCGACAATTATAGATTCGATCTGCGAAGCCATAATTTGTTTCTTCTCTCCTAATATTCCATCCTTTATCAATGGACTCCATCAGTCCATCAAGACCTATCCATCTCTTATCAAAACGGAATTGTCTTCTTCTTTTTGTAGTCCTCAATTCTAAAGTAGCTACAATTGGTCTATGATCAGAACCAATCATTTTTAAATATTCCACATGGGAAAAACCAAACAAATCATGCCAATCCTCTGTAGCTAAAGCTCTATCCAACCGGCATCTTACCACTTTACCCCATCTTCGTCCTCGCCATGATAACTGATCTCCACGACTCGGAAAATCCACAAGACCACAATCATTTATCATAAGGTTAAAGGGAATAAAAGATGATGATGATCTAAGAACACCTCCCTGTTTTTCATGGTTTCCTGTAATTTCATTAAAATCCCCTATTAAAAACCAAGGCTCAGTTCTCGTTGTACCAAGTCTCGTAAGACGTTCCCAAAAATGATCCCGAAATTTTGGTCTTGGATCTCCATACACGAAAGAAAGACAAATGATCGCACCCTCATACCATGCCTCAATATCAATTAATCGCTGATTTGAAGATAAAACATTAACATTAAAAGTCTTATTATAAAATAAAGCCAAACCACCCCTTGTGCCACATGGGTCGACTGTGAACAAAGAATCATAACCAAAATGGAATTGAAATTGCTGAACAAAACTAAAACATTGCTTAGTTTCCGAAAGAAATAAAAACTCCGGTCGAAATTTTCCCCAAATTTCCCGGAGATAACTTATTGTGAACTGATTACCAAGACCTTGACAATTCCAACTTAGGACTCTCATTCCTCAATTGTTTTTCCTTTATCTTTCCCTGCCTCAGGATCCTCTTCCTTTCCTATGTTTTCCATTCCTTTATCCCCTCCCGTGCTTTTTCCCACCATTTTCTTCCTCGGAGTCTTTGGAGCATTGGCCAGTCTTCTCATGGCCAGACCACCAATCCCAGCTGTGGGCCTAAAAGGCTTCTTCTTTACACCTTTTTTCCGTGCAACCTGTTGTTTGATAACATATGGTGCATCCTTTTCAAAACCCACCACACCATCGCTCTCAACCGTGATTCCACTATCTCCTTCCATTGCCTCTGTTTTTGTTTCACCATCACTTATTATGACATTGTCCATCTCCATGGCAACGACTTCTTCTTCCTCACCCAAAAGATCTTCATCCGAGAGAATGACATTATTCAGGTCATCCATAGCATCAGTGGTATCTTCCTGGATCATCCCATCTTCCAAATCCAGACCCCCTTCATTGCATGTAACAACAGTTGTTGGACCCGCAATATGTGTCTCCTCCCTGTCAAACTTAAGTTCTTTCCTCACCTTCTTTGCCGATTGGTATGATGGACTCAGGACAGTTGAATCTTCACACACCTTCACTAAACTCCCTCTTCTCTCCACCGCGTGAGCGACGGGAGCAAGGATTTGCTCTCCACCAATTTTAACGGAATCCCTCGGGACTTCATTAGCCTTAATGTACCTCTCCCTTGGAACCACCTGACTTTGAGCTGTGCGGTGATACGATGTTCCCTCACCAACACCTCTCTTCCTATCCCGGTATTCGCCCTGCCTATTACCCCTTTCACCTCTGCTCTTCTGTAGCTTTCCTTTTCCGGTGTAATCAACTGTTCCAATGGGGCCTTGAACCGCTCCTCTATAACTCAAAGATCGCGTTTCTGGCTTCTCATCCCTGCGCATGATCGGTTCCCGCATCCCTCCTTGCCACAAGAGCGTCAGACAATGGACAATGGCTGTGACACTCCTTGCAGAAGCCGACCAAGCACTCATACTCAAGGAACACAGGTACATCACGACCACCTTTAAAATCCACCGATAATTCAAAGCTCAATGGCTTATAGCCATTCAAACACACCTGTACCCTTCCGTCATTAATATCCACTTCCTTCACCTCTCCAATGGCTTTTCCAATTTCTTTGAAAGTTGGATCCGCCCAGAACTAAAGCGGTAACTCCACCAAACGAACCCATAAAGTGATCTCGCAGGGGTAATGAGGATCAAGAACTGGCTGCCATCGCACCAATGACACCATCCAATTATCGAAATGGAAAGGTCCCATTCGTAACACTGTGTCAATGTCTGCTTCCTCATCGAAATCAAATTGAAGCCGGCCCCGTCCCAGATCCGCACCAGTGACACGGCCCTCCATCTTCCAAAACCGAGGGAACATGGAGATAAGGAACTTCACATCCTGCTTCTCCGGATTCATGCACCGTCCAATCAAGGTTTTGGCATAACCCTTGATCAACTCTGAGTTATCAAAGTGTGGCACCGTAATCTTCAACCTCTGCTTCAAAGTTTCCTTTCCCTTGTTCAATCCTCCCACCATATGGTTTGCTTGAGACATATCTCTTAACTTGTCAAGAGACAAACAAAGCAAAAACTCAAGAAAGAATTGATGTTTCGGATGAATGATACATATGCCTCTCACCCCCGTAGAAATACCCCGTGGCCCAAAAATCCCCAGATTCCGCGTCTTAAAATTTTGATTTTGCAGTGATTGTATTTGGCAATCCCCTGTGATTACCATATCTTCTCGAATCTTGATTGAAAATTCCGTAAACCCAACTTCACTGGTCTTGACCACCCCTCTGTGATTTAACCAGATCTCCACTTTACCTCTCAATCTCGTGAAAATCTCCAAATTCCTTTTTCTGCTCCCCGCTTGAACCGCATCCTCTAAATATTCCAATTTTTTGAGAATTGAGATCCCACCTCTTCTGAGATCTTCCCAGCAGATTCCATGTATAAACTCATCATAAAATTTCCATATGAGAGAGAGATATGATGAGATCTCTCTTCTGGAATCCAAAAAAACCGTAAATAACCAATCCACACCACCGAATAACCAGCCACCACCTCAAGATCTTGTTCGAAAATCATATCTTGAACCCAGATCTAGAAATTGCCATAATCGCCTTCGTTATGCTCGAGGAGAGTCTCGTTTTTTTTTAATGGCTTATATGCTTTCTTTACGATATTGATATTTGCAATTTCCATAGCCTGAAAATAAGAGAGAAATAAAATATTAATGGGGCTATAGAGACGAATGACGGTTGTTTTTAGAGTCAAAGAAAAAAAAAACAAGGAACTCACTTGGATCAGTCACAACAATCATACCAGAACCATTGAAATTGCAATCTGAATTATGTCTTCCTAGAGCCAGATAATGAAGATTCATGGCGATAGAAACCTGATTAAGGAGAAGAATAAGATAATAACATGAACCTCCTTCAAGTATAGTTTGACAATCGATTTTAGAACACAAACACTTTTGGTTTCTTATAAGTTGTTTGGTATCCGTCTCAGGTCTCGCCCTTGCCCTTGGGCCTGCAACAAAGAACATAAAAACAAACATGTAAGATTGATTTTTGTTTACTTTTATATATTTTTTTTCACTATTGGTAAACTTAAAAATGTACCATTGCATTGGCAGTCATGAAATTACCTTCAATTAAAAAAGAAAAATTTAGATTGTGTAACATCCGTAAACCAAATAATCGATTTTGGTTGTTGGTAGGGGTGATGTCATGGGTATTATCCAGTGGATTTACCCAGACCAATGTGTCTGGTAGAATTTATTTACCCATTAAAAAAAGATTGGGTTGTAGATGGATGGGTTTTTTGGTCCGTGGGCTTATGTGGGTTGATTATGGGCTTCCAATGGTTTTTTTTTTTTTTTACTTTAATAAAAAGATGTCGATGTCGTTTTATGTAAACAGAAAAATCCCAAATCGATTTTGTTTCTCTTCTCCAACATACGATTCTTTCTCTCAAACCCAAATCTCTGAGAATTAAAGCCATATTTGATTGATCATCCAACATCTCAAGGTCAGCATTTTCTACTGCATCATCAGTCTCTCTCTCTCTTATTCGTATCACCCTCGGTCTCTCAGTGTCCATCTTCTCTCTCTTCCGTCGTAGTCAATTAAGCATGCATCTGGGTTTTGGGATTTTTGTGTTGGTGTAGCATCTGGGTCTTCCTAATAATCTTCCTAAACACAAAAATTTTAGTTTTGTTAGTTGTGATTGTTGCATGTTATAAGTATGATTTATTTATTCTCCCGTTTAAAAATATGGTAAAGTGTTGCAAATTTGACGATTACTTTAGCTCCTCATCATCTTTTTTATAAAAGTTTTGAGTGTTGTTCTCTCTCTTCCAGCAAAAAAAAAAAAAGCTTATGTATTCACTTAGCCGATTAGTTAAAATATGTTGAAATTGGTATGCATTGCTCGTTTCATAAGTTATTTTGAGCCTTTGACTGATTTGCTATGTGTATATAGGTGATTCGGTTA
Organism: Erythrophleum ivorense; assembly: GCA_026724425.1. Lineage (NCBI taxonomy): Eukaryota > Viridiplantae > Streptophyta > Magnoliopsida > Fabales > Fabaceae > Erythrophleum > Erythrophleum ivorense. The sequence continues at coordinate 4,813,452 of JAIUCV010000066.1, read as the reverse complement.
AGTTATTACATTATACATGTATACTGAAGCCTAAAAATCACCCAAATGTCGTTGTTACATGTTCTAGATGTACATGTTTTGGATAGAAGAGAGTTAATAGGTTATGCGCACTAAGTGCTCGACGAATTGTCCAAGTCAGGTGTTTCTTTTCCTACAACCGCTTTTTTTTTTCTTTTTCGATACAACAAAAACTTTCTGTGTGTCTTGTTCTCTACCTATTTGGATTTTTCCCTCTCTCTTTAATCTTTTCCTTCTGTATGTTTTTTCGTCCTTTGAGATTCATCAAGAGATGTGTGTAATCTAACAATAGTTTAGAAAAGAAAAAAAAAAGGTTTGGGCTGCCATGAACCCACTTGGGTTTTCCATGTGGGTTGAAAACCAACCCATTAGTTAAATATATTATGGGTATTTTATGGATTGGGTTTTATTGTGGGCAGGTTTTAATGGGTAGTAGGTGGATTGGATATGACTGCCCACAAAAACACTCCTAGTTGTTGGTGTCGAGCGACACTAGGGTGGTGTCGGTCGACACCGGTTTCGCAAACCTCGATACCAAGAAATAGAGGGAAGATTTTGTATTTCATATAAGCGGATGTGGTATTTGCGATAACATAAAGGCTGAAGAGGTTATATCCAAAGGCGAACCTAGTAAGAGTGATATGGGTTCAATTGACACCATGCATATTGTTTTCAATTTTGCTTTATAATTTATTTGGATTTGTTAACACAGACACCAATTAAAAATTGAAATCGAACCCATAATTTTTTTTTTAATTTCCAACTCTTTTTTATTTATTATGAATTCATAAAGAAATTTCAGATATTAGCCCTTATTTTCATGTTGGTTTTCATAGAAAAACCCAAAATTATTTTTTTTACTCAAAGTTTTTAAACAACAAAACTTAATTGTTTTGTTTGTTAATGATAATTTTCTTTTTTTTAGTTTTGATTTGAACCCAGTAAAAAAAAATCCTGGATTCGCCACTGGTTATATCAATCCGAACATACGGCGGAACCTATGCGATGGCATGCAGAGCATACATCAAATAGAGAGATTGTGCATCCCTCAGATGCAAAAACATGAAAACATTTTCCAGAGGTGTATCCTAGTTTTGCATTTGAGAGGAGGAATGTGTACTTCGGATCGGACTATCTACAGATGGATTCAACCCTTTTGGGAAGCATGGAAGGCAATATTCTTTGTGGCCAGTTATATTAACACCTTACAATTTGCCTCCATCTTTGTGTATGAAGCAGGAGTTTTTATTCCTTTCAATTCTCATCCCGGTCCAGCGCATCCTAAGAGATCACTTGACATTTTTTTGCAGCCACTAATTTATGAGTTGCAAATGTTATGGGATCATGGTGTTGAAGTGTTCGATGTTTCTTGCCAACAAGATTTTACGATGCGTACGGTACTTATGTGGACTATAAGTGATTTTCCAGCATATGGTATGCTATATGGATGGTCAACACGTGGAAAGTTAGCATGTCCATATTGTCAAGAAAACACTGATGCATTTCAACTGAAGCACGGGTGGAAGACAAGTTGGTTTGACTGTCATCGGATCTGTATCCAAGGGACCATGTTGATTTCATTGCCCATATTAGTGTAAAGCATTCGGCTTCCTCAGTAGTTGCTCTTCCTTGATATTTTCCCACGCTAAAATCTAAGAATATTCCTTGAGACTTCCGTATGATCCAACCTAAACCAGATGATCGATCACCTTCACGATGTGATGCATCATAGTTACATTTCACCCATTCTGAGCTTGGTGTTTGCCATCAATGATTCCCATTTCATATTTGAAACAACCAAACTTTTATTTATTTATTTATAATTAAACCAATAATAATCAATTCAACAATATTCAGCGGAAACAAATAAAATAAATAATTAAATATAACAACTTAGATAGTTCAACAAAACAATAAACCCTATCATCATCTTCTTCGGCCTTGATTCCGCGATCACACTTTACTTTTACCTGCATCACAGGAAAAGAGATGCGTAAGTATTATCACAAATACTTAGTGAGACGATCATTCTGCCTACAGGCCAATTACGTCATTTCTAGACAATCCAACAATATTTAAATAATTACCACAATTAATAAATATTTTCTCCCATATTTAAAATATTTCCAAATAATTATTAAATAATTCTCATAATTAAATAATAATCTTAATTAGTTATTAATCTGAAAATAATTAATTAAACCAAACCAATTAACCACTTAAATCAATTAAATCCATTAAACCGGATTAAACCATTAAATTTCAATTAACTCAATTTGAACCGGTTAACCAACCCGAACCAGTCCTCGGTGTCGAGCGACACTAACAACTTTGGTGTCGACCGACACCAGCTTGGTGTCGACCGACACCAGCTTGGTGTCGACCGACACCAGCTTGGTGTCGCTCGACACCCGTTCGACAGGGTTACTCCGAGTGCGATTCAACAGCACCAAAAACACAGAATCAAGTCAATAACAACACCAAATACAATTAAACTTCACAATCACCACATAAACAACACGAAAATAATCAAGAACACACCTATCCATCAACCCAAAACATAGATCTAGAAATTCTGGACATACAGTCACGCACTCACCTTGATTTCGGATTGAGAAAAGGAAAGGAGATGAAGAACATCAACAAACAGTCTCTGATCAAGCCTCCAACTCACAAAACCGCCCAGAACTCTCTCAGGAACTTCTCCTCTCCACAAAACGACAAAAACTCGAAGAAGAAAGCGGCTGACTCTTTTTATTCGCGATACAAGGGTTTCCACCCTTAACCAGCTAAACTGTACCACTCAAAACGAACAGAAATCGATTTCAACCGGTGGTGTCGAGCGACACACACCTTGTGTCGGTCGACACAACTTCTCAAAAACGATAGATTGGTTTACGGATGTTACAACTCTCCCCCACTAAATTGGATTCGACCTCGAATCCTCACAACACACGTCTATCAAAACCACCAAACCCGACCTCGCAAGGCCACAACACTGGAGATCCTCACCTGATCCCCGAGACTCACATTCAATCCCATGTTATACGCACGTTTCAAGACATCTTTCTCTTAACTCATTATCCAAAATGCTTATATTGGGGCCACGGCTCCCAAATAAGTCTACCAAACCACTTGTATTGGGGCCACGGCTCCCAAACAAGTATGGAACTACCCAAAATGGGGCCACGGCCTCCCAGATGGGCCTGCCATTGCTTATACCGAAGCCACAACACTCGGATAAGCCACTCACACTGAAGCCACGGCACTCAGGTAAGTCTGCCAGAGAACGAAAGTTTCCAATATGTAATGAGTTATTCAGGATCGCAACCCTTAGAGAAAAATTCTTAAAGCCTGTAACAATAAGATTGAAACCGTCTCACGACCCAACTGGTCAACACGTGTAACATTCGAAACAAGATTAAATAACACAGACAATGAGGAAAAACTCCATCTCATAAATCTCCAAAATGTATATCGTTACAACGAAAACAAAAATACAACACCACCAAAACACACACCAAAAGACAAGAACCATAAAGATGAAAAAAAGCTCACTCCGCGACCTGCTTGTCGAACTACTCCCTGAACTTCAACCTCATCTTTGCCTCTGGCTCCCAAGTCTCATCCTCAATACCGCTACAGTCCCACAAAACTCTCAGCAACGGTATCCTCTTGTTCCGCAGAACCTTGTCTCTCCTCTCAAGGATCCTCTCAGGAACTGCCGGAACTGTCATATATGGCCTAAGATCCTCTGGAATCTTAGCCACTAACTCCTCTGAAGGGTGAAGACACTTCCTCAGCATCGACACATGAAATACCTTGTGAAAGGCTCTCATAATAGGAGGTAACTCCAACCTCTACGCCAATGGTCCAACTCGCTCCACTACTGGAAACGGACCCATAAAACGCGGACTCAGCTTGTCTCTGCTATAGATCTGTTAGGACCCCTCAACATAGCCATCTTGAGATACACTCTATCTCCCACCTGAAACTCAAGCTCTCGTCTGGGTCTATCTGCGTAACTCTTCAGTCTATCCTGAGCTTCCTTCATGTTCAGCCTCACAACACGAATCTTCTCTGTCGTCTCCTGAACATAAGTAGCTCCATAAATGCTGCGCTCCCACACTTGGGTCCAGCATAAGGGTGTCCTACATGGCCTCCCATACAAAGCCTCAAAAGGAGCCATGCCAATACTCGCCTGGAATATGTTGTTGTAAGCAAACTCAACCAAGCTCAAGTGATCTGCCCAATGACCACCCCAATCTAGCACACACATCCTCAGCAGATCCTCCAAAGTCTGAATAGTCCTCTCTGATTGCCCATCTGTCTGCGGATGGTAGGCTGTACTCATGTGCACCTTAGTGCCCATCTCTCTCTGAAATGTCCTCCAAAACTCTGAGGCAATCTCGGATCTTGGTCTGACACAATACTGGCTGACACTCCATGCAGCCTCACAATCTCCCGCACAAACTTCTTAACCAAAACAGCAGCTCCATCTGTCTTCTTAATGGCCAGAAAATGCGCTGACTTGGTCAACCGGTCCACAATGACCCAAATGGCATCATGGGTCCTCGAAATAGGTAGCCCAACTACGAAATCCATCGTGATCCTGTCCCACTTCCACTCTGGAATGGGTAAGCTCTGCAAAAGACCATCCGGAACCTAATGCTCAGCCTTCACCAAAGAACATGTGTTGCACCTCGCAACCCAATCAGCCACATCTCTCTTTATCCCGACCCAATGATAATACCTCTTGAGGTCATGGTACATCTTGGTCGCTCCTGGATGAATCGAAAACTTGCTCGAATGAGCCTCTCTCAGAATCTGTTATCTCAACTCCTCCACCTTGGGTACACAAACCCGACCACGAACCAGAATAGTCCCATCTCAGATACCTGATACTCAGAACTCGGTACTCGTGATGCATCAATCAGACTCTGATCACTCTCATGTGCCACTCTGATCCTGCTCAGTAAATCTGCCTGATCAACTGCCTCTAAGCCCAAAGGCTTATGCGAAATAGCACATAGGTGTAGAGTACTAATCTCGCTCACCAACACCTCAACATCCTGCTCTATAGCCGAATCACACCTCCGACGACTCAAAGCTCCGCCACTAGGTTAGCCTTGCCTGGATGATAGATAATCTCCAAGTCATAATCTGCCAAAAACTTAACCCAGCGCGTCTGTCTCATGTTCAGCAATGGCTGAGTGAAAATGTGCTGCAAACTCTTGTGGTCAGTATAGATCTGTACTGAACCACCATACAAATAAGACCTCCAGATCTTAAGTGCAAAGACCACCGCTCCCAACTCAAGATCATGTGTAGGACGGTTACGCTCACTGCCCTGCCCACTGCCTCGAAGCGTAAGCAATAACTCTGCTCTCCTGCATCAGCACACAACCCAGACCAACTCCTGAAGCATCAGTATACACCGCATAAGGCTTCTCTGGCTCGGGTTACGCCAAAACAGGTGTTTTAGTCAACATCTCTTTGAGCTTCCCAAAGCTCTCCTCACACTCCGACGACCAAACAAAAGGGACATCCTTCCCAGTCAACTTCGTCATCGGCTGCGCCATACTTGCAAAACCCTTGACGAACCTCCTGTAATAACCTGCTAACCCAAGAAAGCTCCTGATCTTGGTAGCAATACTCGGTCTAGGCCAATACCTGATGGCCTCAATCTTTGCCGGATCTACAGACACTCCCTCTGCAGAAACAATGTGTCCGAGAAAACCCATCTCTCGCTGCCAGAAACTGCACTTGCTTAACTTAGCATACAACTTATGCTCTCGAAGCTTCTCCAAAACCAACCTCAAATGAGTCTCATGCTCTTCAGGACTCCTCGAATACACCAAAATATCGTCAATGAAGATGATGACAAACACATCCAAATACTCCCTGAATACGTCGTTCATCAACCTCATGAATGCTGCTGGCGCATTCGTCAAACCAAAGGGCATAACCACAAACTCAAAATGCCCATACCTCGTCCTGAAAGCAGTCTTGCGGATATCCGCCTCGTCTATCGGGATCTGATGATAACCCGATGCCAAGTATATCTTGGAGAACCAAGTAGCACCCCTCAGCTGATCCAACAACTCGTCAATCCTCGGGAGAGGGTACCTGTTCTTCACAGTGACTCGGTTGAGTCCCCGGTAATTGATACACAGTCGGAAACTCCCATCCTTCTTCTTCACAAACAGAACTGGTGCTCCCCACGGTGAAACACTTGGTCGAATGAACCCTTTGCTCAAAAGGTCCTCTAGCTGCTTCTTCAGCTCTGCCAACTCTGCTGGAGTCATCCTATAAGGCGTCCTGGATATCGGCGCTGTTCCCGGCTCTAACTCAATCGTGAAAGGGTCTGACCGAGATGGTGGCAACCCCGTCAATGATTGAAATACCTCAGGAAACTCCCGAACAACCCGAATATCCTCAAAAATCACCTCATGATGCGTTGGGTTTTATGCTTCAAACTAATACAATTTATAACCCAACTTGGTAGAGCTGCAAGTGCACAGCCGTGGTAAGTCGGGGTCGAACACAAGGAAGAGAGATTTCGTTTCAAGTTTATGTGGAGTGATAAGTAGCTAGAACGAAGATATGAGTGTGGGGTGGTCTTAATATCTAATGAAAACAAGTGAGTAAGTGAATGAGGTTGTAAACAAGATGGGAAAGATGTTAGGCAAGGGATAATCAATGGAAACTTTCAATGAAATGACAAGAGATTGCATGGGATAATTTATAAACCGCCTTGAACTCACAACACTAAGGTATAGCCTTTCCACTTTCGTGGCTCCGGCCACTATGCTTAAACAACCTAATAGACTCAACTTTCGATGGTTATTACAAGTTATAAGCATGCATTAATTAATGTTCAAGTTGTGATTGTTCACTAAGTTCCTTAGGTCGACTTTTGGAAGCCTAAAACACTTAGCTCATCAAATACTAGTTTCGGCAATACAACAAGCTTTTGGAGAGTGTATCAACCTAAGTTCGAGTTGTTGAGGCGCGCTTTCCTAACAACAAGCAATAAGAGCAAGCAAAGATGAAGAACCAAAAGAGTGAATCCCGTTTTATGCAATCAAACAAGTCAAAACATATCAAGAGTCCATCGATCTCCCTCGGCCTAACGAGGGGATCTACTCGGACATAGTAAGATCAAGCAAGCAAGGCAAGATTGATATCATTATGCAAGTATGAAAAGAGATAAAGGATTAAAAGAGGCTTCTCTGATGAAGAACAAGTCGAATCCCTTGATAACTTTCGATCCAAAGTACAAAAGAGAAAAGGAAAAGATGAAAGAACAAAGATGAGATGCGAGTGCAATGAGTTGAACGGCGCCTCCTTCTTCCTTCTGGACGGCGCACCACCTAGGGCTTCTCCTCCTTGACGGCTGCTCTCTCTCTTGCACAATACACTCGCGGCTCTCTTTCTCCAAAGGCTAAAAACATTGTATTTATAGGCTTGAAGTCGATAGGGTATTGAAGTGCTGAAAAAGGAAACTTTCCGGTTAACCGACTCTGAAGATTTGCGACGTGATTGGAACGGGTTTAGGACAAGTAAACCACCAAAAGCAAGCTGGGCTTGTGTTAAGTCGAGACAAGGTCCATGCCGCTGCATCCCGGGCCATTTGGTGGCGCTAAGTCTCCATGGGCTTCGTTTACTCGCCTGGCGGACACGTCTTGGGAGAAAACGAGTATCTCCGTGATGGTTGATCCAAATGACTTGAATCCACTTCGTCGTGATGCATAACTCAAATATCTATCCAGCAAGACCAAGATCATGATTTCTGGACGTCGGGAAGACCCCTTTCCGCGGTTATCTTTCGGATGCTCCGGTTCTGTCCAAATGCGAGAATCGGACAAATGGAGTTATATTGATGCTCTTGACTTGGAAACTTGCATGGATCATGGTTTGAGGCTCTTTTGCTCCTTTTTGAATCCTTTTTGATAATTTAACCTGTTAAGACTTCAAAACCAACAAATACAAGAAAACTACCTCTAAAGGCATAGAACCTTATTGAAAACATTTGAAAATACCAATAAATACTTAGTGAAAACATGCAAAATATGATGATATCAACTCCCCTAGACTTAGCCTTTGCTTGTCCTCAAGCAAACTAAGAAAGGAAAAGAGGTTTGAAAACGTGAGAACTCTTAAATCTTTTTGGAAATATGTCGACATTTATCTTAGTGATCCACTTAAAACAGCAATGGCATTTAGAATTAAGAACAAGGGAGTACATACCATGAGTTTTGCAATCATCCCAAAGCAATCCACTTCTCTTTAGGCCATCCAAATTCTCCACCCTTGACTCCTTTAGTTTCTAAAGGTGTGGTCTCAACTAGGGAGTATCGATCAAAGGGGTTATAGACTCTTACCCATCGTATTTTATAAAACACATGTCTTGGCTCTTGTTTCACCTCTCTCTCTTCTCACTTCTTAAGTCGATTCATCCCTTTTTTAGGGTAGCATAGTATTTTTTTTATTCGACTTCTTCTCCTCTTTGTGGAGGTTTTTGGTGGATCTTCCATAGACGCGAGTATTGATGGTTGTAGCCACCTAATCCCCGGTCACTTGGATCAAAGGGTCTTCCATAGACGCGAGTATTGATGGTTGTTGCCACCTAATCCCCGGTTACTTGGACCTTGGTGCTTTTTCTTAAATTGAAGGGGAGAGAGAGGGGAAACCGAACTCACATAGACTTTCACTATTTGGTGAGGATGAGGAGTCGTACTCTTTGTAAAACCAAGCCCCTAGCCGAGAAGGTTAAGTTCATTAAGGTGCAGAGTCAAAGATGTATCCTTCTTAAGCTCTTGGAGGTGTGGACGTTTTTGGTAGATCAATCCACTCATGGTGCACATGTGATGAAGTAGACTGCCAAATACTGATCAATGGTCACTTAAACGCATGCACAACAATGGTTAGGTCCAAGATAAAGTCATAATTCTCGACAAAAGTTTTGACTCAATAAAAACGACTTGATGAGATGAAAACAATGCAAACAAAAATGTCAAAATGAACAAACTTATTAGTATAATCCCCCCAGACTTAACTTGCACCGTCCCAGTGTAAGAAAAATCAGATTAAGAGAGGTGAAATACGTAATACATGTGAAAAAGGGAAAGGTTAGAATGATGTTACCAAGTGATGACCAATGGTAATGAAGATCATAGTCAGACGACTGAATGGGGCTCTTCTGTAGGCATGATTGGGCAGTAAATGTTGAAAGTCAAGGCCCGAATCCCGCCGGTTGTCATTTCGGTCGTGTACGTCTCATTCGGTCGACCCGAAATGAGTGCTATGAACAACATGACAAACCGTTAAGAATTTTATGAACGGGATTGAAAATTTACCATCCAATATGATGTTTTAGAGCCGCTGGTGAAGTTTCAGGTCGTGTGGTCGAGCAGATTTGAAAATCCGGTATCGGGTGGATCCTTTGGATGGCCGTGAGGTGTTGTGATGGACCACAGCTCGAACCGTCAATATTTCGCCGACCTATCTTGAAATTCCACCGACCAATCATATATTTTAGGAGCAGTGGTGAAGTTTCAGGTAAAAAAAACGAGCGGTTTGGGAGTTTCATCATTCGGTGGTCTATCCGGTCGACCGGATGATAGTGCAATAGACCACAGCTCAAACGGTGACGAATTTCCTGACCGAGCTTGAAATTTCACCGACCAACTTCACATTTTATGTGCACTGGTGAAGTCTGAGGGCAAATGGATGAGCGGTGTGAGACTTCCTTCACAACATGGTCTAATCGTCTCCGGGAAGAGATTTTTGACCGTCCTTGAATTTGGCTCGTTCGTTCCATGATTTTCTTTTGGAATGGTGATTTTGAAGCTCCAAGAATCCATTTCCAGGTGGTGGTGTCTCCATGCTGTGATTTTGGTTTTTGTCGGCCCTCGGTGACCCGCCATCGACCGGATGTGGCATTCGTGCGTATCTCCTCATCCGTTCACATTTCTCCGTCCTATCTTTTGGATTTGCCGACCAATATGGTGTTGTCTGGTCGCCTGTGAAGGTTGGTGGACTTTGGTAACACGGATTGTGAGAGAGGGCAAGATGGTCCTTCGTTGCACCCGTTTGGTCGAGAGAATCACGCCGGGTGGAATATCTTGAATTTTACTCGACCGTTTGGTGATTTTCTTTGACCGAAATGATTCTGCTTCCTTCCTTTAGTATTCCCAGCCGTTGCCCGCTCCTTGGTGTCGGTTTGGACAAGGGTGGGATGAATGGGTGGGACATTTTCTTGTTTGGTCTCCTCTTGGTTTCTCATCCTAACAAAATGCATGCAATAATGATTTGAAAACTAAAAATGAAAAAGAAAGAAAAATACCGTGTGGGTTGCTTCCCACAAAGCGCTTGCTTTAAAGTCATCTAGCTTGACTCCCTTTTTTATTTGTTTGATTAGGTGCGGATGTGATCGGCCAAAGGGTTTAGGATCCCTTTGGTGTCTTCACATTCTGGTTCAGGTGGCTCATGAGGTGGTTTGGGCTCTCCATGATCATCTTCCATGTCGTCCTTGAAGACCAAAGCTCTCGGAAAAAGTTTTAAGGTTTTTCCGAGTTTCTCCTTTGCGGTTTGCTCATCTTTGGGGTCCGGATCCTTTGGGAGAAGGATTCTTATGCTGGCAAAGGACTTAGGTACACCGTCAGGCTCTTCTTCAGCTCCATGATCGTCAAATGATGGTGACAAGACCGAGTGAATATCCTTGAAGACATTCTCATGCTTCGGCTTCAACGGTTTCATCACTTCTTTTGGTTTAGGGTAGGGCTCGCCCTTCTTTGTGCTTCTTGGCTGCTCGGCTCCTTCTCTTGGCATGAGTGTGCTCCTCTCTGGTGGTAATTTGACTGCACTTGGAGCTTGTTTAAAGTTGATGCTTGGGAAAAAGATATCTTGCCGGACATGGCCAAGTGTTAGTTGGTTTCTCATGTAACTGATGATCGCCCCGGCTGTGGCTAAGAATGGGGTACCAAGAATCAGCTGATTCCTATTTGATCCTTCCCATACCATGATTTGGAAATCAGTTGGGACATGTCTTTCTCCAATCTCTAGCATAACATCTTCAAGCACTCCATAAGGCTCTATGCTTGATAGATCCGCAAACTCCACTCTCACCTTAGGCTCTTTGAAATATTTGAATCCCAAATCTTTGGCTAGTGCAAGAGACATGAGGTTCACGTTTGCTCCACTATCACACAAGCAATCGGTGAGTTGGTATCCATTGATACAAGCGGGGATCACAAACTTCCCGGGATCTCCTTGTTTAAGCAGCGGCTTGTTGTCAAGCCTTCTCTTGTAAGCTCGCCTTGACTCCCATGTATACCTCTCTGGTTTGTACCTCTCCTTAGGCTCATCTTCTCTTTCTTCTTCTTGAGATGGCATGGAGACAATGGCCGGTGGATCCTCTTTGGATGAAACAACACTACAAAACTTTTGCGGATTTACCTCTTGTTGCTTTTTAACCGCCTCGGCTGTTTGAGAGACTTGAACATCTAACTTCTGGACGTGGGTTGACAACGCCCCAAACTTATTGTTTAGATCACCAAACATGTGATCCATCTTCTCATGTAAGCTCTTGGTAGCTTGTCTTTGCTCCTCCATATATTTCTTAACCGCCACATCTACTTTTTCTTCTTGTTGAGCCGGTGCAACTCCTTGGGGGAAAGTGAGTGGCTGCTTCACTTGGTAGACTCCCTTAGGATAGAATTGTTGCTTAGGCTGGTATTGACCTCCTTGGTAAGCGTTTTGGCCTCCTTGATAAGTGTTTTGGCCCGGATAGACTTGATCATTTGGATTCTCCACATTGGTGCTTCGGTAAGAGAGGTTGGGATGGGGGCGGAATGGCTGATTGTATCCTCTATTACCGTAGTTACCTCCTATGTAGTTGACTTCCTCTTGATTCTCTTCTGCTCCATCTCTCATAAACTCCATGAGAGGCTCTTCATTAGTGGCCAAGACATCATCGTCCGCATGCACTCCTCGGTTGCTCTTTAGTAGTTGTGAGACCATGTTCTTCAACTCCATGATTTGAGCCGATGCCGATGATGAGCTCGTGGTTCTCACTCCTCTATTGTACTCAGGGCATGCATTGGAATCACTTGCAGCAAGGTTTTCTATCAAAAGCTTAGCTTCCGGCACCGATTTGGTCATGAAGTTGCCATTGCTCGCGGTGTCAAGTGAAAGCTTGTACTTGTGATCAATCCCATTGTAGAAGATGTTCCAAAGGTTACCTTCTGAGAAACCATGGTTAGGGCAATCTCTTGCATACTCCTTGAAGCGCTCCAAAGCTTCATAGAAAGACTCCATTGGTGCTTGCTTAAACCCGGATATCTTGCTCCTTATAGAGTTTGATCTTTGCTTGGTATAGAATTGGTTTAAGAAAGCTCCTTTGTATTCATTCCATGTTGTAATGGATTGAGGTGGCAGAGACTTTACCCATCTAAGTGCCTTGTCACTTAGAGAGAAGGTAAACAGTTTGCACTTGAAGTAGTCCGGTGACACTCCATTGATCCGAGTAGTGCTACATATCTCCTCAAAGGTGTCGACATGGTCAAGTGGATGCTCAGTGGACAAACCATGGAATTGGTTTTGTTTCACCAAGGCAATGATTTGTGGCTTGATCTCAAAGTCGTTCCTTGGAGGCTGAGGTGGTCGGATTGGATTCCTATCCAAGAAGAATGCATCGGATGAATCAAAATCTCCCATAGTCGGATGCCTTGGATGCTGAGCGAATTGTGCTCTCCGTGGAGGCTGATGTGGTTGAGCTTGAGGCATCCCTTGGTGACCGCCAATGGGGTTTTGATGATGCTGGTTTGGTGGTTGACCGGCGTCTTGTTGACCCGGTTGTTGTTGTTGCGGCTGTTGTGGTTGATCGGCTGCACCCGGAGGTTGTTGTTGAACGTTTGGTTGAGGAATGGCTCCGCCTTGTGCCGCCTGATCAGCTCCAGCTCCTTGTTGGACGTGGGGGAATTGTGGTTGTTGCTCTTGGTCAGCGGCTTGTTGTTGTTCTCCTTGTGCCGCGGCTTCCCCGCCTTGATTCATTCTTTCTCTTCTTTGCCGCCTAAGTGTTCTTTCAAGTTGGTCAATGTCAAGATCTTCTTCTATGGTATTATCCGGATTGGACCTTCTTGTCATGCACCTAAGAGATACAAAGGAAGAGGATTAAGTAAAATTTTTATGGTTTTATAAAGTTTTATGAAAAACAGAAAGTGAAATGCAAGAATAAAAAGAACTAGACTAAAAATCAATCAAGAAACTTGAAAGAAATGCAACTCTTCCCCGGCAACGGCGCCAAAGAGCTTGATGCGTTGGGTTTTATGCTTCAAACTAATACAATTTATAACCCAACTTGGTAGAGCTGCAAGTGCACAGCCGTGGTAAGTCGGGGTCGAACACAAGGAAGAGAGATTTCGTTTCAAGTTTATGTTGAGTGATAAGTAGCTAGAACGAAGATATGAGTGTGGGGTGGTCTTAATATCTAATGAAAACAAGTGAGTAAGTGAATGAGGTTGTAAACAAGATGGGAAAGATGTTAGGCAAGGGATAATCAATGGAAACTTTCAATGAAATGACAAGAGATTGCATGGGATAATTTATAAACCGCCTTGAACTCACAGCACTAAGGTATAGCCTTTCCACTTTCGTGGCTCCGGCCACTATGCTTAAACAACCTAATAGACTCAACTTTCGATGGTTATTACAAGTTATAAGCATGCATTAATTAATGTTCAAGTTGTGATTGTTCACTAAGTTCCTTAGGTCGACTTTTGGAAGCCTAAAACACTTAGCTCATCAAATACTAGTTTCGGCAATACAACAAGCTTTTGGAGAGTGTATCAACCTAAGTTCGAGTTGTTGAGGCGCGCTTTCCTAACAACAAGCAATAAGAGCAAGCAAAGATGAAGAACCAAAAGAGTGAATCCCGTTTTATGCAATCAAACAAGTCAAAACATATCAAGAGTCCATCGATCTCCCTCGGCCTAACGAGGGGATCTACTCGGACATAGTAAGATCAAGCAAGCAAGGCAAGATTGATATCATTATGCAAGTATGAAAAGAGATAAAGGATTAAAAGAGGCTTCTCTGATGAAGAATAAGTCGAATCCCCTGATAACTTTCGATCCAAAGTACAAAAGAGAAAAGGAAAAGATGAAAGAACAAAGATGAGATGCGAGTGCAATGAGTTGAACGTCGGGAAGACCCCTTTCCGCGGTTATCTTTCGGATGCTCCGGTTCTGTCCAAATGCGAGAATCGGACAAATGGAGTTATATTGATGCTCTTGACTTGGAAACTTGCATGGATCATGGTTTGAGGCTCTTTTGCTCATTTTTGAATCCTTTTTGATAATTTAACCTGTTAAGACTTCAAAACCAACAAATACAAGAAAACTACCTCTAAAGGCATAGAACCTTACTGAAAACATTTGAAAATACCAATAAATACTTAGTGAAAACATGCAAAATATGATGATATCACCTCACCACTGGACTCCGCCATAGTGATCGTCGCCAAATAGGCCTTGCAGCCTCGCTCAATCATCTGCTCTGCCTGAATCGCCGAGATCACTATACTCCCGGAAGTCGGTCTCACGCCCTGAAACACTAACCTCCCGCCATCACGCTCAAAGACCACTTTGCCTCTGTAGCAATCCAGATGAAACCGGTAATAAGATAACAGTCCATCCCCAAAATGACGTCGTACAGCTCTACCGGACTAATAACCAAATCTGCTGGCATCGACTGCCCCGCAATCTGAATATCGACGCCTCTAGCACGGCGTTATTAAGTCTGTGTTTCGGATGTTACAAGTTGTTTGACCAGTTTGGGTCGTGAGACAGGTCTAATCAGATGTGTTATGGGCGTTTCAGAATTATTACTCAATACGGTTTTTTAGAGATATGGTGGGTCTCTTGAGGAGATATGGTGGGTCTCCAGCAGACTTATATGGGGGTCGCTACCTTAGTATAAGTGGTTAGTGATGTTTACCATTTGTGACGGGTGGGTCGCAATATGAGTATCGAGAGATAGGGTGGATCTCTCGAGGAGATATGGTGGGTCTCATAAGTTAAGAGTAATAATGTCTGAGAACGTGAGTATAACATAGGATTAGATGCGAGTCTCTGGGATCAGGTGAGAATCTCTAGTGTTTTGGCCATGTGCGGCCAGGTTTGTGGTCTTGGATAGACGAAAGGTCGAATCCAGTTTAGTGGGGGAGAATTGTAACATCCGTAAGTGACTTTTTGGAGGTGGTGTCGAGCGACACCAGAGAGGGTGTCGGTCGACACCGGTTATGGAACCCTAACTCGCGGGATAAAAACAGTGCAGCCGCGTTTTTGAGCACAATTTTCGAGGAGGACTTTTCCAGAGGAGAAAAGAGGCGATTTTGGAGAGATTTCTGAGTTTCTGGGTTGGATCGAAGTGCTGTCCATTGTTCTTCGCTGCTTCCATCATTTTCCCCTCTTTCAATCCGACTTTGAGGTGAGTGCATGACCGTAAGCTCGTAATAACTAGGTTGTTGGTTGTGATTCGAGTTTTGTGTGGAGTTCTTGTTATGTTCATGTTTGATTTGAGTTTATAGTCGTATATGGGTGTTGAAACCCTTGATTTCGTGTTTCTGTGCGTTTTGGGTTTGCTGACTGCGAGTCGGTGTCAAGCGACACCATGGGGTGTCGGTCAACACAACGACTTAGTGTTGAGCAACACCTCTCTGTTGTCAGTCGACACAGGGGATAGGGTGTCACTCGACACCAGAGTTGTTTTCTGTGCTGTTGTTCGTTGATGCGGTAAATGGTGTTAATTGTTTAATGCTAGTAAATTGTGTAATTGGCCTGTAGACGGGAAAACCGTCTCACTAAGTATTTCTTAAATTCTTATGCATCTATTTTTCCCTAATGTGATGCAGGTAAAGGAAAAGTGTGATCGTGGAATCAAGGCCGAAGAGGGGGATGATATGATGATTGTTTTGAGTTTATTAGTTATGTTGTTAGTAAACCTAGTGTTTAGGTTGCTAGATTATTTTATTCATATTGAAATTTAATTGTTGAATTATTATCTGATTTTATGAGTTATTTGATTTGTTAACTTCCGCATTTGAGAATTTAAAAAAAAAAAAAGGCTTGATTGTTTCTGAAAATATTTTTCCAAATATTAGTTGCAATGTCAGTAGGGGTGTCAGCCCAGCCCGAAGCCCGCGGGCCAAGCCCATACGGACATTTGCGGGGCGGGTTTGGGTCGATAAAAAAATGTCTGCAAAACATGCGGGACGGGTTTGGGCCTATAAAATTTGTTCGCAACCTGCGGCGGGCCGACCCGCACGAACGTATCAAAAACATAAAGCCTAATGGGCAGGTCCAGGCGGGCGGACGCGGGCTGGCCTGATTGACATCTCTACTATCCAGTGTTTCACATGTTTTTTTATAACAGCCTAACAAAATGGCAAGAAAGTTGGGTGGTTGAGTTGGCTGATATTGGTGAAACTGCTTCTGGTTACTGATGTGTGCTCAGGTTTTACCGACTTTTTAAATCCTGCAAGTACACAGATCGTAGAAGTACGGGTTATCGAACACAAGGACTGGCTAAAATGAATACACTTTAAATCTATGGAGTTCGGATCAAGCTAGAATAAGATAAAGGATGATTGGTTGGTCATCTAATAACTAAATACTAAGGCTAAGAAATCGAGGTTGTAAAGCAATAAAGGAAAGGCGTTAGGTCTCTAGGGGCTAATTCGCAGAGAAGCAAGCAATGATCAGTTCGATGATAGATATGAATCAATTTAGGGATAATGGGATGATAGATCCGTCTAGAACACAAAACACGAAAATAAGTCTTTCCACTTCCGTGGTTCCGACTCCTATGATAACTTATCTAATCACTAAACTTTCGGTATGTCCTTAGATAGTTATTCAAGCATTAAATCGATCAAGTTCGGATACAGTTCAATAGGCTTAGTAAATCAACTTCCGCAGTCTAAGAAACCTAGCTTGTCAAAGAATAGGTCCGGCGAATGATACAGCACTTCCGTGGCTCAAATCAACCTAGGATCGGATTGCTAGATGCGCGGTAAAGCAATCAGCATTAATAAGTGAACAAAACGAGACAAAGACTCTAATGATATCCCTAACAGTTCATCGAAATCATAGATCAAGCAAACAACTCATTGAATTAGTAACCCTAGCAACCTAACAAGTGAATTACTCAGACATGATCAAAGTAACAACACAGAGAGATGGAGAAAGCATGATAATAGATAAAGGTTCAGAAATCTTCTCCAAATTGTAGTGAGGAGGAGAGATCCTCTCCTTGAAATCTCTAGAACAAAAGTAGATCTAAATAAAACTGTAATACAATGCGGCTCTGTTGTTCTCTTCTTTCTAAAGAGGCTAAAAAGGTGTATTTATAGTGCTAGGCCTTCCAGGGGTCGAGATTAGGTAAACGGGCCGAGTAAATCGTGAAAACGTGCAAAACGGGCCTTAGTCGGCTAAGGCGGGTCGAGCGGGACGGTCGGCGGTCGAGCGGGGCGGTCGACCGGTCGGTCGGGATGATGGTCGGGTCGAGCTGGCGGTCGAGCGGTCGCACGGTATGGTGAAAAGAGGTCGGGTCGGATGAGGGCCATGGAGTCCCTGTCCGACCGGCTCGGTCGACCGGATCGGTCGTCGTCTTGAAGGAAGGTCGGGTCGGACGGGAACCTTGGAGTCCCTGTCCGACCGGCTCGGTCGACCGGTGTCAGTGTGCAATGGAGGACGGTCGGGTCGGACGGGAGCCTTGGAGTCCCTGTCCGACCGGTTCGGTCGACCGGCTGGTGTGGACGTCCGGTTTTCGGCTGATCTGACACTCTTCACTAAAATGATAATATCTTCCATTCTACACGTCCAAATTGCATGATTCCAATTGCGTTGGAAAGCTAACTCATGTAGGCATCGCACCGAACTGTTTTTGGTGAAATCCATTTAGTAGAATGTTTTTGGAGCTCTTCCAAAGTTGATGCTGTGTCGTGGAGCGGCGTAAAGTCCAAATCCTGTGGTTTTGCTCCAAAATGCATCTTTCGACCTGTTTAGACTCTTTGTACTATAAATCCACAAAAAATACATTTTTAGATCAAAAAGCCATTAAAAACCTTATAAAAGCATAGTAAAACCATATAAAAAGGGTACAAAATAGAGGTATATCAGTTACAAAGCCCGTGGGTAGACCCGCAAACCCGCTAATAATATGCGGGGCGGGCTTGGGCCTAATTTTTTTGTTCGCAGTCCGCGGTGGGCTGACCCGCACGGACGTATCAAAAACAGAAAGCCCAATGGGCAGGTCCATGCGGACGCGGGCCAACCCGATTGACATCTCTAAATGTCAGGGTGTGCATCCAAAGTAGGTATATAAACTTCTCATCTTCATGTTGTCGTGCGGATAAGATGGTGGCTTGTTGTCTCAACGAACTCATTAATGCGCTCCTCATTCCATTGAGAAGATAGTGGATTGATCAATCCATTGAGACTCTCATCAAATACGTAGCTTTTGCAATGCCAGTGTACTCCATGAACTGTTTTTAACTCCCTAAATAATTATGCTCTCAGATAGATACGATGATAGCGAGGTGTTGGTGAAAAGAAACGAAAATTGTCATGGGTGTCTTGCCAACCAAGTTTGGAAACTTCTTCATCGTCCTCAATGCCCCCTCCATCGAATGCTTAAGTCTTGATATTTCTGTAATGGGAATATCCTGAAAGCATCTTCAGGGACTATACCATCTTATGGCTGGCAATCTCTCCGTTTTGGCTGTCAATTATTACCAAAGGTCTACAAATACGTATTGGTGATGGTACAAACACAAAACATGGTATTAACAATTTGCTTCCAACGCCGCCACCAAGACCACCGCTACTTAGAGGAACATCGGACTACTCTATTCATGATTGATTTAGACACTACAAAAAAAAGTGATTATTGTGACAACAAATTTGTGACCAATTGTGTAGTCATAATATTATGACCATTTAGTTACCATAATGTAACAAAATTATTTGGTTATAAAAGCGTAAGCATTTCGTTATAATATTGTGACCGAATTGAAAATAACAAATTTTTGTCAGGAATTGTGACAAAATTGTTATGGAATATAAAGTAACAAATGTGGTTACGTATTTGCGACAAAATTCTGTAACTAAATTATTACCATTTTGGTAACAAAACTTTTGTCATTCATAGTTACAAAATATTTGTAAATATCTCGTCACGTTTAGCTACCGTTTTCGTAACTGTTGTGTTTTGTCACATATAATGACATAATTGTTACCAGTGTGTGACAATATTAAAAAAAAACATGAATTTAAAATTTCCTTAATTGTTTTTTTTATTCAATTTCTTAATTTTTTGTTGTTGTTGATATCAATGATATGTTAAAACTTTTTAATGAACAAAAAAATAAAGATTTTACGAGGTGGAAATTTTTGCAAAATTGATACATAAGCAAACGTGGGAACAAAATTGAGTTTAGAGAAAACAGAGTGTACACAATCTTCTTCTGTAATGAAACCGCTAGCCTCTTAAAAAAAAAAAAAAGCAACACACATCGTGAGAAGAAACAGGAAAATTATCATAAAAGAGAAAGCACAAGATGAGTAAAGAAATCATAATAAGAGTATAACATCAATAATGGAGAAACCCTAAAAATACAGAATAACTCTAAGATAGTAAAAATGACACAATAAAGTTCAAAAGAAAAAAAAAATTATTCAGATTCGTCACTGGTTAATTCGATATCAGAATTTCCATCTTCAGCGTCTGATCCGATTTCCGCTTCTACTTCTGGATCATCAAGATATTCTACTTGGCCATGTAGACTTGTCAATGTGTCGACGTGTAATGAATCAGCTTGAAAAATAGAATCATCATTTTCGTGTTGCATTGCACTGAAATCCAAGTTTTTGTTGACCAACACTTTCCCCCTCGATGGTATCATAATTCCTGCTTTCCAGTGTTGATCTTTTCTCGGTTGAGTCATCCGTGGATATGGGACATAACATACCTGATCTGCTTGTGAAGCCAAAACAAAAGGATCATATTTTTCATAACGTCCTTTATCATTAATATCGACGATCCCTGACTTGTTTATTCGTATACCATTCCCAATGGTTGAATCATACCATTCACATTTGAAGACCACAAGTTTTAGATCAACTGGTCCGGGATAACGAAGCTCTAAAATCTCTCTCAATACTCCATAGAAATAAGATTCTTCACTTGAGCCATTAGATGTTGTACCTTTCACACAAACTCCATAATTGGCATTCTTTTTGTCTTTTCCATGATCATATGTATGAAATACATATCCACGACAAAAATACATTGGCCAAGAAGTAGCTTGAACCATTGGACCATGAATGAGACTCAACAACCATTTAGGATACGAGTTATCCTTCCAAGTATCCTCCACCTGTTTTAAATCCATATATAATAATATAAGTTAATCCACAATTTATCAAAAAAAATATCTTAAAACAAAAATAGATCTTACATGTTTTTTTAACCAGTTTGAGTATTCTTTATCTGTAAGCTCATTTCGATTGTTTTCGCTTATCCCAGGATTTGCGGCAATCATGCTCTCATCAAATAACCTTTATAGAAAAACACATGAAGAGTAAATACACTGTTTTATATTCACCCTATAACAATATAAATTAAAGTATATACATGCATATTAATTTTTCATACCTTTCAAATGGTACTAATTGATCGCAGTTCCGCAAAATATATGTATGTGCGATATGGTGATCTATATCGGATGTATGTGCGATATGGTGATAACAAATCGGATGCAAGAAATGGAAACTGAACTGCAACTGAGCCGTGAAGAAAATCAGGAGATTCAGAAAAGACTTGAAGCTATGGAAAATATGGTTGAGTCTTTTGCAAGTCAGATTGCTTAATCCACCTCCACCAGGAACATCGTCCACATAATCTAGTTTTTATAATATCTACTTATCCTTTATCCTTTGTATTGTTTAGCTTTTATTTTGTTAAGACTATTTGCTTTTAAGTTTCTGCATTAACTTTGTTTAAGTTTGTAAGATATTTTGTTAAGTAATATTATCATTTGCTTATTTTATTTTATTTTTATTGATTTGATTTATAATTTAAAAAAAAAAAAAAAGAAACGGGAGGAAGTGTTACAAAATTTATATGGTATATTCATTTACAGGAGACGTAAGACGTAACAATTTGTAACGAGTTAAGTTAAAAAAACGTAACAAATGAACATCGTATTGTGACGAATATGTGACTATTACTTTGTCACTAACTCTAACGGAATTGTGATATTCTTTCGATCACAAATTGTTACGTTTTTGTTACTATAAATTTGTTACATAATGTGACGTGGTTTGTAACATTATTTTGGTCACAATTTGTAAGACAATAATAACTTAAATATGGTAACAAATTGTGACAAATATGTGACAATTTTAGCGTCACAATTTGCGACATAATTGTAACAGTATTATCTGTCACAAATTGTGTCGCCTTTGTAACTATTTAAATGGTGTAACAATTGGTGACGATTTGTTACAAAACAAAAAGGTCACAACACTTTATGACGTTTTTTGTGACATAAGTTGATTTGTGATGTTTCTACTGTAACCTTTTCGAATTAGTAACAATTTTGTCACAATAGAAGTTTTGTGACCGAATATTTATGCATTGTAACAAAAAAAAACGTAAGAATAATCAGCTTTTTTTGTAGTGAGAGTTGGAAACTCATAGAACTTTACTTTTATAATTAGAGTTTTATCTAAATAGAATATATCAATGATCGTAGATGAAATTTAGTTCAAGATAGACTGGGCTTAATGAAAATTAAACTGAAGAGTTTAATGTCATTAAGTTACCTGAAGATATCCCAAGGCTAGTGAAGTACACCAGATAGCTTTAGCAAGTCAGTCTATCCGAACACTTCACTTGTGGGTTCTAGAAGATGCCAAGAAACAAGAATTGTCAAAAGTTTCTTTGTTTCTTCCTTCTTGTATAGATTTAGTTGGGATTCATCAAGGGTTTAGGTTTAAAGGTACGCTTAGTACCGGCGAGCTTATCTTTGCACCCTACAAGTTTATCAAACCCTTCTATTCTATCAGTTACGATCGCAAGGAAAACAAGGCCAAAGTAGTTGTGGTTGAAGGGATTGGAGATCATTTTGCTTCTCGTGAAGTCTATTTCGATCATGTAGAGAGTCCTATGTTTCTGCCAAATGTATGTTAATCAATCCGGTGTTGATGTGGCCTCTCATTTAAGATCTTGGACAATTAATAGCTGTTTTTTTGGGTTTGGTGCAAAAAAGATCTCAAACTAAATTATTTTTGCAAGAAAGATCGCTACCTCAAAAAAATACAAGTTAAACCACCCACCTAAAAAATCACCCACAATATAGCTTTCACCTACATTGATAACGTGGCATTATCGAATATCTTAAAAAAAAAGAGTTTTGTGTAAAAGAAACCTCAAACTAAATTATTTTTGCAAAAAAAATCTCAAAAAACAAAGTATTAGACAATCCACTCAACTCAAAAGTTATCTGCAATATAAATTTGCTATCGATAACATAACATTAACGTAATATTATAAATCAAATAAAAAAAAGAAACTCATTATAAATTATGTCCGTACGAGAGACTCAATATAGTCTTTCATTAATGTAAATAATAATATTTTTTTATTTAATTTAGTTTTTGAATTTTTTTTTCATTTAAAAATTCTAACTTAAACTAAATATTATATAAATTTTAATAATTATATTTTAAACATAGTAAATTGCATCTTAAAAATATTAATAATCTATTTTCGGTTATTCTATAGTAGTCTTTACTAAAATCCTAATATATTTCAATATAGTAGGCCAAATTGAACAATTCCAAGTGTATTGAAAATTTAACTCATCAGGCACGCAATGAAAAGTTTGGTTGAAATCCAATAATTAAATATTACATGTTGACAAAAGTTATATTGCAGATTATTGCGGACTTTTGTCAACACGTATATTCAATTATTGGATTTTAACCAAACTTTTCATTGTGTGCCTCGATGAGTTAACTTTCCAATGCACTTGAAATTGTTCAGTTGAGTGGACTGTATTGTATTTTTTTCAAAAATAATTTACTTTGATGTTTTTTTTGCACAAAATTCCTTTTTTTTTTTTAAATATTCGATAATGTCACGTCATCAATATAGGTGAGGGCTATATTGCGGGTGATTTTTGAGGTGGGTGGTTTGACTTATATTTTTTTGAAGTGAGAGTTTTTCTTGCAAAAATAATTTAGTTTCAGATTTTGTTTGCACAAAACCTTTGTTTTACTCTTTTTTTTGGTGTGTGTGTACAAGCAATTTGATTTTCTTATTTGAAGAGGAAAAAGTGTTCTGTGTTGGGTAGTTGAAATTCTTGTTACACTTTCTCAACCCAAAAAAAAAAAAACAAAAAAAAACAAACAGAAAACGGTCATTTCTTCCGGCATATAAAAGGATTTTTCATTTCAAAAAAAAGGAGAGGACTTTTCTGTAAAATAAAATAAAACAAGAGGTTTTACTTGTAAATATCTAAATATCAAACATCACAGAATTGGAATCGCAGATCCCTAAATCGGTAAAGAGGGGAAATAAACAGTGAGAGATCAATTAAAAAATCGCCATGAAGAGGAGTGTCCGGAGCCGGAGGAAGAAGACGATCGAGAACAATCTTATAAGGTCTAAGAACCGAGAGGAAAGCGATGAAAACGAAAACGATCCATTTTCTAGGATCACTGTGGATCTTAAGAAAGAGATTCTCATGAAATTGCCAGCCAAATCCGTAGCCAAACTCGCATTCGTTTCAAAGACCTGGGCATCGATAATCCGCAGCAAGGAATTCACCGACTTGTACATGACTCGATCTTCGACTCGGCCGCGTCTTCTTTGCAAAGTCCACCGTCACGGCGATCATTTCTATCACTCCTGCTCTCAGGAGGATCCGTCTCGTGATCACCAGCGGGTAAACATTACTCAGATTCGGAATCCGATCAAAAGTTACGATTTTTCTCCACCGAGCGGTGGCTTGGTCTGCTGTCTAAGTGATTCTTCCAAAGTGTTGTTGGTTGGGAATCCAAGCACGGGCCAATTCGTACCTTTACCTAAAGTCAGAACTAGGAGATTAGGCATAGTAGCCTTTTTCGGGTATGATCATGTTAGTGATGTATACAAAGTCTTGTGCATGACGGTGAAGAACGTTAAGAAACAAGATAGATTACTAGTTGTATCGGAGGAGCATCAAGTCTACACGTTAGGAGCTGAGAAGAAAGCTTGGAGATTGATCAATTGCCAGCATCCTCATCTTCCTCCTTTTCATACTAATGGGCTATGCATAAACGGTGTTCTGTTTTACTATGCTTGGACCAGAAATAAAGGATCTTTGATGAGTTTTGATCTGAGATCTGAAGAGTTTAGTGTCATCAAGTTACCTGAGAATGTGCGTCTTCTTCAAGACTTTTGTAGCCTTGTGAACTACGGTGGGAAGATAGCTTTATCGACTCGGCTATATGAAGGCACACTTGACCTTTGTGTTCTTGAAGATGCCAGCAAACAAGAATGGTCAAAGGTCTCTGTCGTGGTTCCTTGTGGGAGTGACTTATCTGGACGATACATGTTCTGGTTCAGAGGTGCACTTAGTACCGGTGAGCTTATATTTGCATCATACTCTCCCATGGAACCTTTCTATTTACTCTCTTACGATCCCAAGGAAGACATTGCCGAAAAAGTTGTGATTGAAGGAATTGGAGATCAGTTTTCTGATGTCAGAGTCTATCACGATCATGTAGACAGTCCTCTGTTTCTGTCAAATGAAAGCTAATCATTTGCCTAAACTAATATTTTTTTTGTTCAAAATCTCGGATAGTAGTTCTATAATACTGGGAATGTGACTTCTTGTTCACCCAGTCTGTTCATATATCTTTTTTCTTGTTGTTAAATAGGCTAGATGGATGTTGTGTTTCATATAGGATGTATCTTTATGTATGTGCTAAGTATTCTCCGATCTTTGTTTTTCAACTATGGAACCTTTCCTTGTTAGTGACCAAAATGCTATAAACCTTGACAACGCTCAGCTGAAGCCAAATTGAAATTGTTGATTGATTCTTGATACTACCACAGAATCCAAGTTCACAAACACTCATTACGACTCATATCAAAGTGGTAATATACAATTGCAAATCACAAACTACAAAGACTAGTACAAGTGGGAATATACGATTGTGAACAATTTTTGGTAAACATACGAATAAGAAAAACTGTTTAATGATTTTAAATATTGATTTCTCAGCATGTATCAACATCGATGTTTAAATATTGATTTCTCAGTTCAATTTTGAATATAACCTAGTTATAATTCTATCGGTTAAACTTATATGTAAACTTATATGTAAACTTATATGTAAACTTATATGTTAAACTTATATGTAAACTTGTACTTGTTTGAATTTTATGTAAGCTTTTATATCAGTTTGGATTTCAGTAAATATATCTCGACAAAAATATATTAGATTGCGATATCACATGAAAACTCTAAAAGAATATAGTAGTAACTCTATAAATTAATAATGTTGGGATTTTGATATTAGACGACCATTTATACTAGGCTGGGACTTCGGGTTTGGGTAGGTTACTTTGGGGTTTCAGGTTTTTGTGTTTATAACTATAAGTCTAGTTTGGGTATTTTTAGTTTTCAGGTCTGGTTTGGGTCGGTTTCGGGTCGGGTTTGAGTATCTGAATTATGCAAATTTATTTAATTTAAATAAATTTTTGTTAAGTTTGCAAAAATATATTTGATTTTCACATATATAACTACAATTTTAGATATGTGGGGGTATTTAGTTTATTTTGGTATAAATATAACTATTATATTCAGCTTATAATTGTAATTTTATGTATTTTGTTTATTTCAAACATATATATAAATAATATTTTTGAGTATGTAATTGTATTTTGGCTACTTCGGGTTTTTATTCGGGTTCGGTTTATTGCGGGTTTGGGTCGGGTTTTCGGGTATAAAAGTCTAAAACCCAATATCGGATTCAGTTCAGTTTGGTTCTTTGTTTTCGGGTCGGTTTCGGTTCGGTTTTTCAGGTTCGGTTAAAAGTCCCAACCCTAATTTATACTATATGGCAAGAGCGAATTATCGTAGACATCATCTGGAGGTCACATCAACAACTTGCTCGAGTCATTGACAAGACCGTTCGGAACAGAATCTTCTCACTTGGATATAAGCTGTGTTCTAAAAACTCGTCCAAATTGGCCATTATACGGCCGGAAAATTGGTCGGCGCCAGCACTCCGTGGCGATTAAGAGGTGATCGGCGTACTTATGCGCTGACCAGCTTTTCCTCCGGCTTCAACGTAAAAAAACAAAAAATCGCCGTGAAATCGGAGAAATCGTGTTTCAATGCGTGCAAAAACTCAAATTTGTTTGCTTGTTTTCACTTATAAATCAAAATTTCATAGTAGATCTATTACCTATGGGCACAAAGGCAAGTGAAAACGAAGGAAAAACGAAAGAAAATGATAAAAGATGAGAGAGAAAATGGGACAATCGCCTTAGATTAGGGTTGCAGGAAGAGGATGAGCCAAAGTCTCTTGTATCTCTCTCTTTTATGAACAAATCACTTATGTCCCCATTTAATATTCATATCCCTAAAGAAGCGAATAGACGAAATTATCCTTAATGAATTTGTCCAAAATAAAGATGATATCGCAGATTGAACAACGCGATTTGCGTTTCTCTTTTGCGTTTTCTCTTTCTCTCTCCTCCCTCTCTTTCTCTCTCCTTGTTTCCACTCTCTCAATTGGGTCTCGATCTCTGCTCTCTCCGCCTCTTTCTGGAGCTCCTCGATGAAAGCTCTCTTTTGTCAAGTTTGATCTGCTCGTTTTCGAGCTCTCTTCCTCTTCTAGAATCGTATATGAGGTGTTGGGAACTTCAATCTATGGTACATTATCTCAAATGCTTTATTGTTTTCAATTGCATTTGCAAA
Source organism: Erythrophleum ivorense (assembly GCA_026724425.1). Lineage (NCBI taxonomy): Eukaryota > Viridiplantae > Streptophyta > Magnoliopsida > Fabales > Fabaceae > Erythrophleum > Erythrophleum ivorense. The sequence goes on along the minus strand of JAIUCV010000066.1, from coordinate 4,786,385 downwards.
TAATGGAATGAATGAAAGAATTGGAATGATTAAGCACATTAGTTTTGAAAACATAGTTTAAGAGTGAAATTGGATAGCAACTGTTGAATCGTAACAAATCGTGAGTATAATATGAAAAATTGAACCCATAATTAACAAAACTGGGTTCTTGCGGTAGGAGAAGTAAGTGAATATAACTAGTAAAACTAGTATTACTTAGAGCGAAATTGTATATTCTAAAATTTTAAAATGTATGTTGTGATTAATACCATAGTTTGAGGATACGAATATGTAATTAATTCCGTGCAGTGGTTGAATGAAAGTGAAAATTGTGACTTCAAATCAATATCAGACTTGGTACAACTGGTATTATTGAGTAAAGTAAGAAAGTATAAATGTGGATAACTAGTATTACTGATTGAGTTTTTTTTTATCGTTTTTGCAGGCTATGAATATGTAATTAATTTCGTGCAGTGGTTGAATGAAAGTGAAAATTGTGACTTCAAATCAATAGCAGACTTGGTACAACTGGTATTACTGAGTAAAGTAAGAAAGTATAACTGTGGATAACTAGTATTACTGATTGAGTTTTTGTATCGTTTTTGCAGGCTACAATGAGCAACAACATCATCATACATTTCAAATGTCAAGATCGCCCGTACAGTTTATTGTTCAAGACATCAACAGAGGAGATTAATATGTCGATGCTAGAAGCTAGGATATGCAACAAAGTGGGGTTAGATGAAAATAGAATGAAATTGAAACTGTATTACACTCCACTGCTGGTGGGAAATCAGGAACCGTGGATTATTTTTGATGATGAGGATCTTTCTGTATATCTAAATTCCATAGATAACGAAAACCGTAGATGTCTTTTGGTTGTGGAGATCACAAATATGCCAGTGATTTCTTTTGGTATGAACTATGAGGAGCTGCATTCAAAGTGTGATGGAGTTGGAGCTAATGCAGTGACTCTGTACGTAGGCAACCAACAAGCCGAACAACAACGAGAGGCGATGGATGAGGATGATGATACTAGAGCGGAAGAAAATATACAACGTGATGAAACTGGGGATGACGGCATGGATAGCTCCTCGTATATGTCTGATGAATATGCCGAAATGCCACCTGATGTAGAAGCTTCTCAGTTTGTAGAGGCATGGGAAGACGGTTTGGGTGTGACTGTACTTCAAGAGTTTCCAAATAATAAGACAGTGCAGGATTTGGTGGATAGAGCCGCGTTTGAGAATTGTTTTGGTTTCAAGATTAAAAAGTCGGATACAGTGCACTATGTGGTAAAATATCGTGCAGAGAGCTGTAAATGGTTTTTAAGGGCTGCAAAGATTACTGGTTCAAAAGCGTTCTCGATTAGAACGCACAACAAGATGCATACATGTTCTCGTGCTAGTCAGAGTACAAGCAACCAAAAGAGGAAAGGAACACCACGATTAGTTGCATCTATATTGCATGAAGATTATCTATGACTAATGGAGACTCCGGCTCCTAAAAGTATCATGAATATAGTTCAGAACAAACTTGGCCTGAGGATATCATACTCGACTGCATTGAGAGGGAAAAACCATCATGTTTTTAATTTGCGAGGTAATCCAGAAGATAGCTACAAGAAGCTGTATTGTTACTTGCACATGCTAGAAAACGTCAATTCAGGTACGGTAACAAGTGTGAAACTGGATCATGAGGGAAAATTTTTGTACCTATTCATCGCCTTAGGAGCTTGCATAGAAGGGTTTAAATGCATGAGGAAAGTGATAACTGTGGATGCAACACATCTTAAGAACGGATACGGTGGTGTACTAGTTTTTGCATCCGCTCAAGACCCTAATCGTCATAATTATCCCTTAGCATTTGCTGTCCTTGATGGTGAGAAGAATAATAGTTGGACGTGGTTTTTTGAGATGTTGAAAACCGTTATACCGGACTCTTCGGAGTTGGTATTTATCAGTGACAGAAATTCAAGCCTCATCACCGCCATAGCTACTGTCTATCCGATTGCTCATCATGGGTATTGCATATGGCATTTGTCCCAAAATGTGAAAGGGCGGGCCTTCAACGTCAACAAAGATGTAGTCGCGTGGAGATTCATAGAGTGCAGTAGGCATTATACAATTGCTGACCATGAGAAGGCTTATAGTGATTTTGTGTCAAGGTATCTTTCTGCAGCCAAGTATCTAGTGGAGACTACAGAAAATACGAAACATACATGGGCAAGGTGTTATTTTCCAGGAGAAAGATACAATATAGACACAAGCAACACTGTGGAATCTTTGAACATCACTTTCCGAACTGCAAGGCAATACTACTTACTCCCCATGCTTGACGCAATCATTAGCAAAATTTGTGAGTGGTTTAATGATCATAGGAACGAAGCTGCTGCTGTACCGGTTGAACATAAATTAGTGCCGTTTGTGGAGAACTTTCTGCACGACATATGGAAAGATGCTGAGAAATTAAAAGTGAAGGAGCTGAACTGGTTTGAGCGTATATATGATGTCATAGCGTAGACAGATGCCGGTGAAGCGAATCATTATACGGTGAATTTACGATCAAAAAGCTGTAGTTGCAGGGTATTTGATATTGAAAAATATCCTTGTGTGCACGCGCTAGCTGCTTTCATAGAATTCAACACGCATAATGAAGACAGAGATCACGATATCCAACTACATGAGTTGTGCTCGAGGTATTACTGGGTTGAGATATGGCAATTGGCGTATTGCAGGACTATTTATTTAGTACCAGATGAGTGTCAGTGGAATGTCTCAGGGCATGTCAAGCAACTGCAGATCATACCTAAAAATAAAGATGTTAAAAAAGGAAGAAAACAAGTTTTAAGATTTATTGGTCCTGGAGAACGACGTCCAAGGACGAAAAATAAAAGGCGAAAAAGACAAGGACTCTTTTGGTTGCTGTTTGGACAAAATGGATATGTTGGATGATGTATTTCGTGTTCTCCTTATGTAAAACTATGTAAAACTGGTTTTCTTTGTGTAAAACTATGTACACAATGTGACTTCTCTGTATTTTCAGGTTTTGAAGTTGAAACAATTTTTTGTAAACAAACATCATAATGTATGACATTGTGTATGTAGCTAAAATTGTAGGAAAATATTTTTTGGTCTGGAGAATGACGTCCAAGGACGCAAAATAAAAGGCGGCCAAGACAAGTATGCATGTGGTCGGTGTTTGAATTTGAATTTTTATTTCTCTATCGGCTTTGTAATACTAGGTACTACTAGTATAACTACATATTACTTAAAATAAAATAAAAATAATAATTTTTAACTTGTTTAGTTTTTCGGAGTTTAACCAAATATTGGTAAAGAAACGAGTTAATACTTATACACTCCACAAACAAATGTATTAATTTGTGCAAATTTTTTGAAATTGTAAGAAAAGAGTTGATTAGAAAGATACCATACAATATCAACCATAGACTTTTAAGGTCAATTTGCTAAAAATAACCAAATTCAAATGATAGATTTGCAAAAATCAAGTTTTGCAACATCTTAATGGATAAAATACTCAAAATCATATATTAATCATCGAAAGTCAATGGTAAAACTAGAAAAAATATGTTTAAGATTAGGTAATACTAATTAAACTCATAAACAGCCAAAGTATAACTATGTGCAAGTTTGGTACAACTAGTATCTTGGTATAACTATGTGCATTTTTTAAAGGAAAGACGGCGCGACGGCGCTCGTTTTTCATGTGTGGGTCCTCGATATTTTTAAAAATAAAAACTTTAATCTACTTTAAAATAAAATATATCCCATTTTTTAAAAATTCTTCTCTTTCTTTCTTTCTTTCTTTCTCTCACTCATCTTCTTCGAGAGAGAGATTCGCTCCGCTCCATCTTCCAAAACCCTAGATCTAAGAATCCTTAAAAGTTTTGCTGTAGAGAGAGAGATGGCCTGGAGAAATTTAGACAAATCGCACTCAGATTACTACTCCATGAAGGAAGCCATGAAGGAGGAGGCTTGGAAAACTCTCGTCGCAGATGGTCAATACGGCGTTCCGCAGAGATGTTCATGTGGGGAACCAATCTTCCATGAGATTTTGCAAATTGAAGGATACGTGGGGAACATATACTTTACCTGCGAGAAGTATAAGACGAGTTCTCATTCTCAACTCTCAATCTCATTTGTGTAATTAAAATCTCTACATAAATTATTCAATCTATCTTCATGTGCATAATGATGGTTTCCACTGGCGCATTCCTTGGTTTTATGCTGTCGACGAAGAATTTGCAAGGTTAAGGAAGGAGGTGGATGACCAGGCTAAGCAACTTCGAAACCTGTCAAGTCTTGAATTTCAAGTGAAACAAATGAGGGATGAGCTACAAAACCAGCGTGAAAAGATGGCAAAGCTGAAGGAGACCGTGTCAGAACTTCTGAAAACTTTCTTCGACCTCTGAGTGGTGATGATCTTTATGCTATGTAATGTAATTTAACATTATCCTAGTTCCAAGTGTTTCATTTTGTAGTTGTAGTAGAACAATATCCTAGTTCAATGTGTTTCGCTTAACATCATCATATTCGTGTCAAAGTGTTTGGTTTCTCTTTTATGATAAGACTTAGTTTTCCCTAGTTTTACCAGTAGTACAAAATGAAAACAAACTTAGTTCTTCCTAGTTTTACCAGTAGTACGAAATGAAAATAAACTTAGTTTTCCCTAGTTTTACTAGTAGTACAAAATGAAAACAAACTTAGTTTTCCCTAGTTTTACTAGTAGTACAAAATGAAAACAAACTTAGGTTTCCCCAGTTTTACCAGTGATGGGGATTAAACTTTTCCCAATTTCTACCCCTTTTCTGCAAGTGCACAGATCGAGAGTAGCAACGGGTATATCGAACACAAGGACCAGCTAGTGCACTACAAGGTATGAGATTGAGATTTAGCTAGGAAAGCAATATGAGTTTGGTTGTTGTCACGTTGAAAGCAAGTAAGGAAAGCAAGTAAACAAAGAAAATAAAGTTGTAAATCTATGGATGGAAAGCGCTAAGCAATAGGATAATCTCGGGATGAGTGATTCAAGCAAGCAAGTTCGATTTGTTAGGGATTTAAGAATGTGTACCACCTAGAACTCAAGACACTAATTTCGATCTTTCCACTTCCGTGGCTCCGACCCCTATGCTGATCTATCTAATCGCTAAACTTTTGGTATGTCCTTATATAATCAAACAAGCATTAATTCGATCAAGTCTCAATTGTTCACAACCTCTAGTAAATTAACTTCCACAATCTAAGAGAGATTACCCACCAAATACTAGTTCAGGCGAATGATTCATCACTTCCGTGGCTCAAATCTACCTAAGATCATATGTTGATTGGCCAGATCAACACCAAGCAATGAACACAAGCAAAGGTGAAGAGTTTATGTAAACCCTAATTCTATATATCGATTATCAAGCAAGCATGAACACTATCCTTTGATTTCCTATCACTTAACAAGGTAACTACTCAGACATAGAGAAGGAAATCGAATTCATGTTCATAAGAACAGAGATCTGAGATCCTCTCTTGAAGGAGACAATGAAAGAAAGCAAAAACTATAAGAACTTTTATTGAAAAATATGTTTTTTATCTCTATGTGTGGCTCTCTTCTTTTACAAGGCTAAAAAGATGTATTGATAATGCTTCAGAACTTGAAGGGCGGCTTGACCTAGGTCTTGGTCGAAATATAAGAGGCGGTGTAAGTTTGGGCTTGAAAACGTGCAAAACGGGCTTCGGAAACGAGCCGGGTCGAGCGGGGCGTGTCGTGGTCGAGCGGGGCGGTCGACCGGTCGGTCGGGCTGGTGCTCGGGTTGAGCTGGCGGTCGAACGGTCGCACGGGATGACGGTCGGGCGCGCACAGGATAGTGAAAGGAGGTCGGGTCGGACGGAAGCCTTGGAGGCCCTGTCCGACCGGCTCGGTCGAGCGGATGGTCGACGTCTTGAAGGAAGGTCTGGTCGGACAGGAGCCTTGGAGGCCCTGTCCGACCGGCTCGGTCGATCGGTGTCCTCCTGTAGTTAAGGACGGTCGGGTCGGACGGGAGCCTTGGAGGCCCTGTCTGACCGGTTCGGTCGAGCGGTTGGCGTAGACGTCCGGTTTTCGGCTGATTTGACACTCTTCACTAAAATGATAATATCTTCCATTCTACACGTCCAAATTGCATGATTCCAGTTGCGTTGGAAAGCTAACTCATGTAGGCGGCGAACTGGTTTTGGTGAGATCCATTGAGTAGAATGTATTTGGGGCTCTTTCAAAGTTGATACTGTGTCGTGGAGCGGCGTAAAGTCCAAATCCTGTGGTTTTGCTCCAAAATGCATCTTTTGACCTGAAATGACTCTTGGCACTATATATGCATAAAAAAATACCTTTTAAAGCAAAAAGCCACGGTAAAACCATGCATAAAGTATATAAAAACGATGTAAAAAGGGGGTAAAATAGAGGTATATCAACTCCCCCAGACTTAGATCTTTGCTTGTCCCCAAGCAAATAGAATCCAAATCAGAGAAAGAGGTTTGAAAACATGAAAACTCACTTATCCTTTGGCACTTGTATCTTCCATTGCTCTGCTTTCACTTGGAGCAAAACTAACTTTGAATCTAGCCTTCCCGTACTGACCTTAAGCTTAGCGAACCATACCGGACCCAACAAATCTCATCCAGCACTCCAAACTTTCCATTGTCAACTCCTTACAGTATTTAAAACGTGCGGTCTTTATCAAGGGAGTATTGATCACAGAGCATTGACTCTTACCCATCCAAGTGTTTGCCAAGACAGTCCTTTTTAGCACATCCAGTTCCATTCTTTTCTCTTTCTCTCTTTTCTTTTGAAGGATCGATCTTTCCCTACTTTTCTAGGGTATCATTTTATTTTTTCTATCGATCCTTCTTCCCTTTGAATCTTTTCTTTTATGGGAATATCATAGGATAGGCTTTTGCTTTTCCTTGTTTGAGTAGGTCTCCATAAGACAAGAAGGTGCAGACGTATGCATTCCTCTTGCTTACACGTTTTCCTTGTGCTTAAAAGCTTTTGATTTTCATTTTGCAGATGAGAGAGAGGTGGACTGTTTCATTGGTGGACATGTCTCAACTAGACCGGGATGAGGAATCGGCTAATATGTATCTCAAGCCCCTTGACAAGAAAAATTAAAAGTTCAATTAGGTGGTGGAGTTGACTTTAGATTGTCCGGGTACCTTAGAAATCTTGCCAAATCAGTAGGTCGGTCCACCCTCAGAGGTTCTGTTGGGCATTGTTCGGTGTCAATATTCGCCTTTGTGATCACAAGAGCTTTGGCATGCTATGGTAAGCTCCTAGGATAGATCATAGTTTCCTAACTTATTTGACTCAATAAAACAGAAGTTTTGAAAAAGGTTGATAAGAGAAATGGATATAAGATGAAGACAAGACATAAACAAACGCATTAGTACCGACAATCCCCCCATACTTAACTTGCACCGTCCCTGTGAAAGAAAATCCGATTAAGGGAGGTAAAAGAAAAAGGTAATAAGGCGTTTGTGAATGAGAGGAAAGATGTAACCTGATATAGTATTAGAAATCGAAGAATGGTGTGATGGATGATATGTCCAGCTACTATGTTGCTCCATAATGTGGATGAGATCCCGGCTTAGATGGTCAAGTGCTGTTGCGCACCAGCAATGAGCTGTAAGGGCCGCCTGAGTGTAGGTGAAGTAGGATCATCATGTGGTAGAACAGCAAGTAGGCGTGGGATGTGATGTGGTATGGAATGAAAGTGTGGTGGGATGATGGTGGGATGATATGCAAATGAGGTGGGATGGTATGCAAGTGAGGTGGGATTGTATGCAAATGAGGTGGAATGGCGTGCAAGTGAGGTGGGATGGTATGCAAATGAGGTGGAATGGTATGCAAGTGAGGTGGGATGGTGGGTCGGCAAGAGGGGACACGGTCGATCGGGCGAGGCACCGGTCGACCGTCTTGGTCGACCCGACCATGGTGAATGCTGCATTCTTCTTTCCTTAGGTTTCTTCCTGCTTCTTTCATGCTGGATTCTCAAATTTCTGTATCCAAAACTTCAAAACAAAACTATTCAATGAAAACAAAGATTAAAAAGGGATAGAAAAGACCTTATGGGTTGCCTCCCATACAGCGCTTGTTTATGGTCTTTAGCTTGACCGTTTGGCTCTTCTAAGAAGAAGTTGAAGGACATGGCCTGAGACAAAGCCTTTTTGTGCGTGTCCCATCACGTCCTTGTTGATGATCAGGTGGTTCATGAGGAGAGATGAACCGAGAATGCTTGGTAGGGGTGAAAACGGGGACGACATCATAGAAAACAGATTTGTTGACATTGGCAAGAGAGATGCGGCGGTTTGGCCAATCCATAATGGCGCCAGCAGTTGCCAAGAATGATCTTCCGAGTATAATAGGCATGTCACTTCCTCCTTTGATATTCATGATATGAAAATCCACCGGTATCTTTGTATCTCCAATTTCGAGCAAGATATCATAGACAACACCTCTAGGTTGTGCAATGGTGAGATCAGCAAGTCCAATGCTGATTTGTGAAGGTTGTAGGCGTGTGATCCCAAGGAGTTTGGCAGTGTGTGTGGGCATCAGGTTTATGCATGAACCAGAATCACAAATGTAGCTATCAAAGTATCTTCCATTGATTGTGCAGAGAATGGTAAACTGTCCTGGGTCTTCTACCTTGTAGAGGGTTCTGAAAGATGGTTGCTTCTTAGCTTTCTCAAATAGCTCCTGAATCTCTTCTGGGGTCTCTTTGCAGTTGTGGAAGAAGTTGGTGAGTGGGTGGTTCTTCCAGGCTTCATGAAAGGTCATGCTCGCTGGAAGTGTTTGGACAAAGCGGTTGAATTCAGCTAGCTTCTCTCGGGATATGGGGTTGCTGTACCACTTGGGAGGAGGTGTAGAGGGCGGAGATGGGGGTAGGGTTGCTGCATAAGATGACATAGAGAGGCGGGCTCGCCTAAAGAGTTGCTTAATCTCATCCTTGGTTTCTTTGCTACTAAAGAAAAATTCAACCAAATCATGGTTGTTCCAAGCTTCTTCAAAGGGGACATAGAATGGTATGGACTTCACCTTCTTGTTAAATTCCTTGAGCTTCTCTGGGCTTATCTTAGTAGGGTCAATGGGTTCATATTGGAATGAATCCTCTGGTTCATCCAAGGTGATTCTCTTTCTTGAAATGCCGGTGATTCTAGGAAGGGAGAGTATGCGAGCTGGAGGTGGAGAGAATCGCGGATCAGGTTGCTGTGGACTGGTTGCACTTCCTCTAGAGCTTGCATTGCTGTTAAAACTCTGCTGTTCTTCTTCATCATCTTCATAGTCTTCCTCATACTCTTGATCTTCTTCTTCTTTTCTTACAAGATGTGATGAGTTTTCCTTGGAGATTGCTGTGATGACATTGCGAGGGAAAGGAGGTGGTTTGGGTGTGGGGCTTCTTTCTCTCTGGTTCTTAGAGAAAAGAGATCCTTCTACAACTAACAGCCGGTTATAGATGATTCCAAGATGTTTGCAATTATCATCATTGAAGCTATGGGCATCAATGCTCTTGCTGAGTAGCTCGTGGTGTTTTGCAGCAGCATCTAGCTTGACAAGGTTGAGTGATCGATCATGGTCTTCCTTGAGTTGCTTGATATCTTTGTCAAGCTTCATAACTTGGTTAAAAAGAACATCCATCTTTTCTCCAAGGGTGAGCTGAACATATTCGATCTTCTTCTCCATCTCTCTTGTACTTGTGACTTGATAGTCAAGGTACTCTTATAGCATCTCTTCAAGCTTGGTTAGGTGTGGGTTGTGGGGTAATCCTTCTGTGGCTTGGGGTAGCTGCTCAATGTGCGGTGGAGGTTGGTGGTTTCTATAGGGCGGGTGGTAGGGTTTGAGTAGCGGCACATAGGGTTGTCCACGGGCAAACTTGTTAAGGAAAGCTTCCTTGTATCTTCTCCATGTCTTGAAGTCATGTTGGGTAGAAAATCTAACCCACTCTTGAGCTCGGCCAGCTAGGGATGTTTGGAACAAGCTGATCTTCTTTGGGTTTTCTCCCAAACCATAGTAATCACAGAGATTTTCGAAATTCTCAACATGTTCTTGAGCACACTCCGATATGAAGTCATGGAAAGGATCTCTTACTACATACTTGATCAGGTCGCCATTGATGGACTCCAGTGGTAAAGAGGCATCATCTTCTTCTTCATAGGATTGGTTGTGGTGAGGGTAAGAGTTTTGGTTATACTTGGATTTGAAAGGTGGGTTCCTGCTGAACCTCTTCAAGAAAGCTTCTCTGCAGTCTAACCAAGTGTTGATCTGAAAAGGGGGAGAGTATTGCGCCCACTCAAGAGCTCTCCCAGCTAAGGACATGCTGAACAGCATTAGTTTCTTCTCAAAATCGAAAACTCCATAAGAATCACAAAGACCTTCAAAGTGATCAATGTGTTCCAGTGCATACTCATTGTAGAGATCATGGAATTTGTCTCTCTTCACAAACTCAATCAGCTCCGGATCTATTTCTTCTTCTGGTGAGGCTAGAAGGTGTTCTTCTCTTTCATAGTAGGCTTGGCTAGACGTCTCCAGTTCGGCCGCATTAAGGTAGGGAAGAAGGTTTTTCTTGGTCTTCAAGGGTGCTAGTCCGGGATGACTACTGCAAGAATCCCATGAAGGTGAAATAGCTGGAGGGTTCGACATCATCTTCTCTGTTGGACTGTCTCTAGGAGGAGATATGTGGCGTATAGGAATCGCCCTTATAGGACTAGGACTTCTCAAATCCTCTTCCATCTAGGAGAAAGACTTAAAACCTGAAAAATCAAAAAGAAAAAAAAAAGAAAAAACAAGATTAAATAACTTAAAACAGGAAAAACCTAGACTAAATCTCTTTCAAGAACTTGTAGGCACGATTTTGGTCCCCGGCAACGGCGCCAAAAAAGCTTGATGGAGATTAAACTTTTCCCAATTTCTACCCCTTTTCTGCAAGTGCACAGATCGAGAGTAGCAACGGGTATATCGAACACAAGGACCAGTTAGTGCACTACAAGGTATGAGATTGAGATTTAGCTAGAAAAGCAATATGAGTTTGGTTGTTGTCACGTTGAAAGCAAGTAAGGAAAGCAAGTAAACAAAGAAAATAAAGTTGTAAATCTATGGATGGAAAGCGCTAAGCAATAGGATAATCTCGGGATGAGTGATTCAAGCAAGCAAGTTCGATTTGTTAGGGATTTAAGAATGTGTACCACCTAGAACACAAGACACTAATTTAGATCTTTCCACTTCCGTGGCTCCGACCCCTATGTTGATCTATCTAATCGCTAAACTTTTGGTATGTCCTTATATAATCAAACAAGCATTAATTCGATCAAGTCTCAATTGTTCACAACCTCTAGTAAATCAACTTCCGCAGTCTAAGAGAGATTGCCCACCAAATACTAGTTCAGGCGAATGATTCATCACTTCCATGGCTCAAATCTACCTAAGATCATATGTTGATTGGCCAGATCAACACCAAGCAATGAACACAAGCAAAGGTGAAGAGTTTATGTAAACCCTAATTCTATATATCGATTATCAAGCAAGCATGAACACTATCCTTTGATTTCCTATCACTTAACAAGGTAACTACTCAGACATAGAGAAGGAAATCGAATTCATGTTCATAAGAACAGAGATCCGAGATCCTCTCTTGAAGGAGACAATGAAAGAAAGCAAAAACTATAAGAACTTTTATTGAAAAATATGTTTTGTATCTCTATGTGTGGCTCTCTTCTTTTACAAGGCTAAAAAGATGTATTTATAATGCTTCAGAACTTGAAGGGCGGCTTGACCTAGGTCTTGGTCGAAATATAAGAGGCGGTGTAAGTTTGGGCTTGAAAACGTGCAAAACGGGCTTCGGAAACGAGCCGGGTCGAGCGGGGCGTGTCGTGGTCGAGCGGGGCGGTCGACCGGTCGGTCGGGCTGGTGCTCGGGTCGAGCTGGCGGTCGAACGGTCGCACGGGATGACGGTCGGGCGCGCACGGGATAGTGAAAGGAGGTCGGGTCGGACGGAAGCCTTGGAGGCCCTGTCCGACCGGCTCGGTCGAGCGGATGGTCGACGTCTTGAAGGAAGGTCGGGTCGGACGGGAGCCTTGGAGGCCCTGTCCGACCGGCTCGGTCGACCGGTGTCCTCCTGTAGTTAAGGACGGTCGGGTCGGACGGGAGCCTTGGAGGCCCTGTCCGACCGGTTCGGTCGAGCGGTTGGCGTAGACGTCCGGTTTTCGGCTGATTTGACACTCTTCACTAAAATGATAATATCTTCCATTCTACACGTCCAAATTGCATGATTCCAGTTGCGTTGGAAAGCTAACTCATGTAGGCATCGCGGCGAACTTGTTTTGGTGAGATCCATTGAGTAGAATGTATTTGGGGTTCTTTCAAAGTTGATGCTGTGTCGTGGAGCGGCGTAAAGTCCAAATCCTGTGGTTTTGCTCCAAAATGCATCTTTTGACCTGAAATGACTCTTGGCACTATATATGCATAAAAACTACCTTTTAAAGCAAAAAGCCACGGTAAAACCATGCATAAAGTATATAAAAACGATGTAAAAAGGGGGTAAAATAGAGGTATATCAACCAGTAGTACGAAATGAGAACAAACTTAGTTTTCCCTAGTTTTACTAGTAGTACAAAATGAAAACAAACGTAGGTTTCCCTAGTTTTACCAGTAGTACGAAATGAGAACAAACTTAGTTTTCCCTAATTTTACTAGTAGTACGAAATGAAAACAAACTTAGTTTTCCCTAGTTTTACTAGTAGTACGAAATGAAAACAAACTTAGGTTTTCCTAGTTTTACTAGTAGTACAAAATGAAAACAAACTTAAGTTTCCCTAGTTTTATCAGTAGTACAAAATAAAAATAGTTTGTTTTCATTTTACCAGTAGTAGTAAATCGAAACAACATAGTTTTACTTAGTTGAACCATTAGTACTAACTCAAAACAACATAGTTTTCCCTATTTATTGGAATTTTCCGCCCTCAGCCTTGTGGACATCCTTGTTGGCTCATCTACCTTCTGCTTCTTAGCCTGAGCAGCCGCCTTTAGCCTCTTGTTAATTTCATCTCTCTGCCGTTGTTCAGGTGTCCTCTTCCTTGATTTCATCTTAGTGCGCTTAAACCTTGGTTTAGGGTCAGGAATAGCGTCTTCTGATGCTTCTTCCACGGTCTCCTACAAATAAATACAAATATTTGTTAAGGCCCGAAAATATGATTTTCTCATCTTCTAATGTAAGCTAGTTTACCTTCTTCTCTTTCACGGGTTCTTCCTCTATTTGAACACTCTCACCACCTTTTCCTCCTTCATTTGATGCCATCACCTTCAACATTGGTGCCTAAACCCTATAATCCAAGAAACTGCAAATATTACAGATATTAAGAAAGAAATTGCAAATCGAATAAATTGCTATTACCTCTTCGGTAACAGTGGCCTCGCGTTCTTTCTCTCTATTATCACCTTCCTTTTCAGCAGTGATGCCATCACCTTCTTTTCACAATTAATGCCATCACCTTCTGTTTCCTTTGATCCCTACAATCCAGTTTTACTCAGTTTCACCAAGTGTTACTTTTTCGTTTTAGAATATAAGAAAAATTGTTTGTTACCTGTGCTCGCTCATTCGCCTCATACGTCCTCATATAAGTTGCTTGCTCATTCACATAAGCTTCCAACGGGGCGATCCTTTGCTCAACCACATCAACCTTGTTCTCTATTCTCGTCATACGCTCCTCCATCTCTTTCTTCATGCTCTGAACGAGATCTACCAATGCTGAATAGGGCGTGTTCGCGTTCATCGGTGGTTCATCGGTGGCAACTTCCGGGTTCGCCGCATTCTGAGGTGCATCGGATAATCTGGCCACATCTTCGTCGAACATATCCTTCAAAAATGTGACATTTCCTTCTCGAGCTAGCTTCTTCCAACTCTCGACAACAACACAATGCTTATCAACATCGTCCTCCTTTTCCATGATTCTTAGCAGAAGACGCTTCTCACTGGCGTCTGCAGTTAGGAAACTATCAATGTCCTGTAAACACAAAACACAAACAAGGAGTAAACATTTAAAACTCAAATATTGGCAGTCATTCATAGGCTCGTATGCAAAAGTATAACTGACCTTAGTTGTACCAAGTTCTGCACTAATTCTCTTGAAAGGAATTCCTTTCATGTCGCTTATTTTGAACTTTGACTTGCACATCTTAGGACAATCCTCGTGTGCGTCAGGATAAGGTTCTCGGAATGTTGCAGCTAACTGTGGAACTGACTCGAAAGCTAAGAGCTACACACGAAACATAAGAGTTATAAGGAGGTTCATTTATAAAAAGTATTGAAAATAAGGAATACATCCAATCCAAATAAATATTACCTCCATAGGTAAAACGAAACCTGGAATCGGCCATGGTTGATTCTGCTTTTCTGGGACAACCCCATTAAAATGACTCATTGTGTTGAAGATCCCTTCTAACATGTAATCGTAAGAAAATCTCCCCCAAGGAAATGTCTTACAAAAATTCAAATCACTCACGGCTCTTAGTAGCAGTGGGTCCACGGAAGGAGACTTTGCTCCGGTCTTCGTATGCGCTTTCATAACGCTAGCTAGAAAGTACAAGATCAGCATCCTCAACATGTCATCAGAATTCGGAGGAGGGTCCATCTGACCTATCTCCTCTATCATGGGTTTCAGGTCTTGATATCTTATTGTTGACCCCGCGGTAAAATACTTCTGCACGAATGACATTACCCCAGATTTCTTATCATAACCGAGTGGATAGTTATGACAGTATAAACCCGATATCAAGGCGTGTTCCCTTAAACCATAACGGATGGGCACGCCGTTTACAACGAAACAAACTTCTTTTCTCTTTTGAGTACATGCGGTTCAAAGAAGGAGCAGCCACATACCCTGAAGCTTGTGGTTTTTGTCCCTTGGCATGTGGAAGATGTGTTTTGAAACAACCAGCTTTTTTTTTTTTTTTTTTTTTTTTTTAAATATTATCAATGCGGAAGTTCTCGAAAGAAATCAATAATATTAAATCATAAATAAGCCGTTCAACAAATAACCAATAAACAATAAAACCAATAAAGGATAAGCAACCTAAACACCAAGTTTGCTACATTATTAACCATAGAACTAACACCCTAAAATGATGAATTCTTTGTCAACCACAACAAAATAGCCAATATCAAATTCCTAATCTCATCATCCTCTTCTCTCGGTCTCTTTCCGCGGAAGAACATTGCTGTTACCTGCATCACATTGGAATAGAGATGCGTAAGTATTATCATAAATACTTAGGGAGTGGATCATCCTGCCTACAGGCCAAGTACGTCAAACACTAGACAATACATCAACAATAATCAACAACAATAGCAAAGCTCAACAACATCAACTCCCTGTCAAGAAACACCCACGTTTCCTGACACCCAGGTCGGTGTCGACCGACACCTCTATGGTGTCGATCGACGCCAGCCTCCTGAGTGTCGATCGACACTCATCGAGTGTCGGTCGACACCAGCTCGACGCCCAGACACCAGAAGCTACGAAAAATCGCATAAACACACAAAATCGTGGGATTCAACCCCCACATCGATTAAACAACAATATAACTCAACCATACTCAAGAACAACTCGAAAAACTCAATAACGAACTCAAAATCAAACAATATCCAATGCTAACGGACCTACAGTCACGCACTCACCTTGAAAAAGGATTAGAAGGAAGGAAAGGAGATGGAACAATGAAGAACAGCAACAGATTCAACCCAGAAACTCAGAATTTGGATTCCTCACTTAGAAAATCGCCTCTTTTCTTCTCTGCCTCGAAACTTGTGCCTCTCTCGCGGCTACAGTGCCTTTAAATCGCGGAATAGGGTTTCCACCGCCTAAACCGGACAAAACCAGCCGACTTAAATCAAACCGGTCGATTTCTAGATAACCGGTGTCGATCGACACCCTTCCTTGGTGTCGGTCGACACCCATCGACCAAAACCAAACCAACCTCAATTCGATCGACTAAACCCGGAATCGCTCACGATAACCGGTGTCGATCGACACACCCCTTTGGTGTCGATCGACACTAGGTATTTAGAAGCTTTTCACACATTTTCTTCGAGATAAATGAACCTTAAACCAAATGTACAACAATCAAACAAGAACATGTACAGTCAATCCTCGATTCGCACCTCAAAGAGCGTATGTAATCGACTCCCGAATCCCTAATGTCGTCCGATACCAACTCTAACACAACTTTCAGGTTCGCGGATGTTACATGTTTGAACTGCGTGTGAGTCTCAAACCACCTCTTCTCTCTATCGGTAAGGGGAGGCATTAGTGTATCAAAAGTCTCGAACATGTCGTGCAAATAAAACCGCGTCGATAGCTTCATTTTCTTATTGTACTCCGTCGGCGGAAAATACATCCTCAGAGGTCTCATTGGTTCCACTTCGTCCTCCTCATCTGCCTCCTGCGAAACACATGTAGTTGTACCAACTATTACCATGTTATACTTTCTTGTATTCAACTATTTTACCAGGTTCTACTAGTACTACGATTCAATGAACAACAAGCACTAATACATCACAAAACTAATAAATTCATCATGTAATTCTCAAATTATTACACGAAACCTTCTTCCTAATATCACTAATGAGAAACTATCGCTTAAATCACGAAAGAAAATCTATTAGTTGCAGCAAAATACGAGCAAAATGCATAGTTTTAGCAAGTTATACTTTCTTCTAATATATTTAAGTGTTCGGGATACTTACACTGTCGTCTTCGTCTTCACGGCCACTCCGGGTTCGACTGCTACTTCCGTCGGATTTCTCCTCTTCTTTGTCGGAATTCTCCTCTCCATCGACATAATCTTCTTCTTTTTCAATCTGAGGGTCTTCTTCCTCCATGAATTCGGATGGAGACTCTTCTCTCGATTCGTAATTAGAGTTTTTAGATCGAACCATCTTCCTTCGTTTTACTAGTTTTTCCGTTAATTGTGAAGAACAAAGAAGGACAAAATCTATTAAATTAGAGGGAACGATCTTTTTCTCTGTTTTGAAAATTGGAATCGCGTAATGAGAAAGAAAGGGGAGACAAGAAAGAACGCGATTTTTGTTTTAGAGTTAGGGTATCCAATTTCAAATGGATAATAGAGTTCGAGTCGGGTTTTGGCTGGTTGGATCTGTAAATAGTTTAAAAGAGAATGATACTCTTGTAATCAACTGAGTTTTTGAATTTAAAAAAGAAACAAAATTAAATTGGTTGAAATTCTCGGATATTTGAGCTTCTCTTTTGAGATATAGGAGCACATGAGATGAAGCTTCGAAGAGGATCAGATAGGAAGAAGATAAATTGGAAATTACCTTTTTATCCTTCATTAAAACTAACGAAAAAACTAACGTTTTCGTAAACTAGGCTGCAAACCTTGGTTACTATGGGTAATTGTAACGCCACAACCACTCTACCAACTCATTTATTCATAGTTTCGTTACGATGTATGGTATATAAACTCTCATTTGAGATAAAAGCCCTAAAAATTCATGATTAATCGTCGTACAATCCCCGTTTTATTGATTCTTACTCAACCGCCCGATTACCGTCTACTATATTCTTGAACACATCTCTTTATTATTAATTGAGAAGTACATCTCTTTTTTTGGACCAAAAAACCATCTCCCTTTATGAATAAAATCTGTTTGGAAACAGGTACAGTGCGGGTTAATTTAGTAATCTAAAATATCACTTAAATCAAACCAATGTTTGGTTCACTTAAACCAACAATCGATTATGCGGTTCATGTGCCACCTCCAAAACTCTAAAAATACATGTTTCAATTATAGATGATAATACTAAAATTAGAGTAGATAATACCATTGTAACATCCGTAAACCAAAGAAGTGGAGTTTTTGCCTGGTGTCGATCGACACCGGCCAAATCGCAAAATTTCGGTTTGTTTCTATTTTGTTCGGTTCGCGTGGTTTGGGTTGGAAAACCCTAAGACTCGAAATAAAAAGGGGCTGGCCGCGTTTTGTAGCTCATATTCGAGGCAGGGAAGTTCTAGAGGCGATTTTGAGGAGATTGTGAAGTTTCTGAGGTGTTTTATTGTGGTTCTTCCTTGTTCATCCTTTGTTTCTCCCATTCAATCCAAATCCAAGGTGAGTGCGTGATTGTGGGCTCGGGATTTCTGGATTTAGGTTGTTAGATGAATGAATAGATGAGTTTATGTCGTTTTTCGTGATGTGTATGTGTTGATTGTGGTGTTGAATCGTGTTGGATTGATTATTGTGTTATTTCTGTGTTTCTGCGTGATTCATTGCTCTTGGTATCGCTCTGTCGAGCAGGTGTCGATCGACACCAAGCTGGTGTCGGTCGACACCAATGCTGGTTCAGGGTGGTTAACCGGTTTGATCGAATTGGAATTGGTAATTGATTTGGAATTGGTTTAATCCGGTTTAATGGTTTTAATTAATTTAAATGGTTAATTGAATTGGTTTAATTAATTATTTTAGGATTAATAATTAATTGAGATTATTATTTAATTATGAGAATTATTTAATAATTATTTGGAATTATTTTAATGGTGGAAATTATTTGAAAGACTTTAATTATCTAGAAATTGCGTAATTGGCCTGTGGGCAGAGTGATCGTCTCACTAAGTATTTATGATAATACTTACGCATCTCCTTTCCTGTGATGCAGGTGGTAGAAATGTTTAAGCGCAGAATCAAGGCCGAAGAAGAGGATGATAGAATTTATGTTTTATTCATTTTGTTTAAGTTGTTAGAGTTATTTGATATTTGATTTATTTGATTTATTGGCTTCTGTTGTTGAGTTGATATTATGATTTATTGAATTATTTATTTTAAGACTTCCGCTAGAATTTTTTAAGTATTTTTTTAAAAAAAAAAACTCGGTTGTTTCATTTTGGTATCAGAGCCTAGACGGTTTTAGGACTGTTAGGTTGATAGTTTTAGTATCATCCTCTTCGGGCTTCAGGAGATTCCGCGGTGAGTTTTGTTTGTGTTGTTGGTTTTCGTGTTTTGTATCTCACCTCTTTGTTCCATACAGTGAGATGGACGGTGCTCGAGGTCGAGGTAGAGGTCGAGGTGGAGGCCGCGGTCGTGGCCGTGGCAGAGGTAGTGGAGGTCGTGGAGGT
Organism: Erythrophleum ivorense; assembly: GCA_026724425.1. Classification (NCBI taxonomy): domain Eukaryota; kingdom Viridiplantae; phylum Streptophyta; class Magnoliopsida; order Fabales; family Fabaceae; genus Erythrophleum; species Erythrophleum ivorense. The sequence continues at coordinate 4,767,242 of JAIUCV010000066.1, read as the reverse complement.
CGTGGAGGTCGGGGTCGTGGCGAGCCAGAGGATTCGGGCGAGAGTGTTGCGCCGAGTGTGGTGATAGTAGGATTTTACTACGAATTAACCTATTAACACTATCATGTCGATGCAGTGTAAGAAGGTGTCAAATCCAAATGGGCGAGATGCTATGCAATCAGGACGTGATCGAGTGAAGGTAAGTCAAGCCAAATGCAAGGGTGTGAATTCTAAACTATCAACTTAAAGACAGAAATGGAAATGCAAATAACATAATGGAATGGAACTTCGCGGCGTCCAGACGCGACGCTATCAAGTGAACAAAGGTGAAATGCAATGATATTCAAACTATGAACCAGAAGCTAGAATGAACAAATGCAACAAGATAAAAAGACAAAATCTTTGAGATTTAAAATCAAGATCGAAATCAAATTAAACAAAGATCCTAAGAATGGGTGTTATGGATCAATGAAATTCCATGGTCAACGCTATGGTGTTCAACAAAACTCAGACAGAGCTGTTCCCTTGGCTGCGAACTCGATAGAAAGCTAATCCACTCTCGTGGCAGAAGCTATCGAGTTGGTGTGTGTTCCTGACCCACTCTCATGGCGAAATCCACACCAACAAGCATTAGGAATCAGTTCGCAAATGCTAAAGTGCAATCAAAAACGCTAGTATCCTAGGTATGATATGCAAATTTCTTGTAAAAGCTGGTTCAGGCATTTCATCAAACACCTTCTTGGTGCTGAAATGCCTAGCTTCGGATTCCAAATGATCAAGAAGGAATCAGCATTAAGAACACTAATCAAGAAGGGAAACTATGAAATCAAGGCTTGAACACTCTAGGTAACCATGGATCTTCACAAATCTAACCCATCCTTAAGAATTTAAGAAAAATACTCAGAAATCGACTTCATCAACTCGAACTCGGAAAGCTGTAAAACTAGCATCAGAAGATAGACAGAAAGGAAGCAATCAAGTTCAAAGAAGGAAGCAAGCACAAATTGATTAAAACTTAGAAGGAATCTGGAATACAAAGCAAGAACACTACAGAGGCGATTTTGTGTTTTCTAAAAGTTAAAAGCAGAAATGAAATTAAGATCCTTCTAATCTCACATTACAGAGTACTTATACTTAGGTTACAGAAAGGTAAAATAGGTCACGCGTGTGTGGACTCGATGTGCCAACTCGACGTGCATGTCTGGACGCCGTCGAGTTGACTGTTCCTTGTTCCGACTCGATGTGCCAACTCGACGTGCATGTCTGGACGCCGTCGAGTTGACTGTTCCTTGTCCTCGAAGCCGTCGTTTCCAGACTCCTCTTCATCACTGCTTGATCAGGCAATCATCCTCCATCTTCAAGGCATCCTCGACAGCTCCAAATGTACCTGATAACAAACACAAATGCGACGAAACGTGCAATGCTTATGCAAACGCTACGAAGTGCGGAAAGTGAATGCAAATGGAAGTGAAACGTGATGATGTGGTGTTATATGAATGCAGAAGTGATGAATAAATGATGCTAAAACATGGCTAAATATGTGTACATCAACACTCCCAAACTTATCTTTTGCTTGCCCTCAAGCAAACAAACAAGAATAGCGAAAGGGATGAGGTTTGAAAACGAGTTGATACAGCCGAAAATAACAAGCAAAAACGATTTGATATATGTCCAAGTTCACGGTTCTAAAATGCGGCAAGGTGAGAGCTACTTCTTCGAAAATCAGTTTCATGTTTAACATGATCAATCCAACTTCACAGTCTCTCAAACAATGCATTCCTATCAGCAAATCCCTTTGACATTCATTAAAGTGAACAATGAATCATAAACATGCAAGTCAGCAACTCATTTGGCTCAAGGTAAAGGTCAAGAGAAAAAGATGGTTTCTCAAAGTCATGAAACGGTATAAAGAACAGGGATCTCTCAGTAGAATGACAATGCTTTGGCAGAATGCTAAGAGTAATAACCAAGGATGATGCAAGAGCAGAACCTCTAGCTACCTAGCACCGACGTGACAGCGTCAATACCCGAACCCCATAAGAAATCAAGAACAACTCCTAACTACCCTTTAGGCTTTGCGCCTTTAGACACAGAGGAGCAATTGCTCTGTTCTTTTTCTTTAGTAAACTAGCCAAGGGAGAGGCGATCTTATGGTAACATCTAGCGGTTTGGGAATTCTATCACTAAGGGAAAAAATTTCTTTATTTTAACTAATTGAGGCATTTTGCCTTCTTTTCTTTTATACTTAGTTACCTTTTTCTTTTCTTAAACAGTTCCCAAACCTTTACTAGACCCTTTTGAAACACAAACCAACTCCCTTGCTTTAAAACAAAAACTTTTCTTTTCCCACTTTCTAGATATGAAACCGTAGCGTTCAAAACGTCACCCCCAAACTTAGCCTGAAAATAAACCCAAGAACGAACTAGATACCTAGAAATCCTACTCTTGCCGGTTTAAACTCAACACGTTCTGCTAAGCATGATCGAAACAAGGCCTCACAAGCACACACAAGAGTAATGCGGGTTTGAAAGAAAAGGCTATAGCGTTCAGGGTGTGGGGAAAAACTATCTAGACAAACAAAGAAGATAAACAGATGGGAAAAGATTGTCAGATATGTATGTTATCCATGAGTTGCTTTCAATGCATGCAATGATATTTAAAAGTCAAGATTAAGGTTCAGATAAACAGGGATAAGCATCAATTCGTAGCAGTGATCAAGTGAGATGTGCATGTCATGACGTGCTCAAGTTAAGCATGGTTTCGTTTTAAATGCTTCAATCTCACCCTAATGCATCAGAGAATCAGGAACCAAGACACATATCACATCGCATGAGATGGTTATTTTACAAGGCCTTATCAACAATGCAGCATGAATGTGAAGCTATGTGATGCAATGCAGACTTAATCTAACAAATGTGAATGCAACTACATGAATATTTTTGGATTTTTCGAAATTTTACAAATTTTTATGGTTTTTTTCTATGCCTTATATGATGCAAAAATTTGAGATAAGAAGAACATAAAACATGAGTTAAATACATCTCAACCCCTCCCCCAAACTTGAATTACACAGTCCCTTGTGTAACAAAAGAAAGGAGAAGAGTTCAAGAATCAAAAACCAATAAAACAGAGATGAAATGGTATATACAATGGTTTAGAGTTGTTACCTCAATGCTGAGAGAAGAAGGAGTCGACAGACGCCTCCATACTTTCGCGTGTGTAAGCGGGAGGTGAGTGGTCGTGTTCGGTTCCCAAGTCGGCGTGTGGGTCAACTCTGTAGCTTGAGGTCGTGCCACCGTCACTCGGAAATGGCACAGCTCTCCTTTTCTTGCTTCGGTCTCTAGGCTCAAAGGAAGATGCCCGTGGCGGGTCTGTTGAATGATGTTGTCTCGTGGCGGTGGTGTCGTAGATAAGAGAGCGGCTTCTCTCTATCACTGCAGGTCTCGCGCCTTCATCCGCTGCGGCTCTGCTTGAAGAGCCATTCACCTTACGCTGGAGCTCTTTTATCTGCTCTTTCATTTCGCTGACCGTTTCCTTCAAGGACTTGATAGCCTTGCCCTGATATTTGTTCCACAGCTTGAGAAGGCCAATGTTTTTGTTCGCAGCCTTTACAGCAGCACCTTGCCTTGGTGCTGTGTAATCCTCAAAATCAAACTGATCAGAGCTGTTGGCTTCTACCTCTTCGTCTGACTGCTGAAGCTGCAGTGTCATAGCACATCTCTGGCGGTGGGCATAAGTCAATATTCTTCCCATCCCTGATCCTGGTGTACTCAACACACGGCAATGCCAATAAAACTTCTGTGCTAGTCAGAGGATGGTAGAACTTGTAGGCGTGACGTCCATCTATCGGCTCCTTGTCGAGGAAACCCGTCTTGGTGAGGTAATCTATGTCTATCCACTTCGGCTTGAATTCTTTTCCCATCAGATCAATACCAGTAGCTACCAAGATCGGAGTTACCAGCCCACCAATGCTCAACTCTCCTTGTACCTTCCTTTTATAGAGCTTAGATGCCCAGCTTCTGTAGTATAGGAACTGATCAAGAAGCACCACTGTGAGTCCCGTGTCAGAGTGTCTCCTATAAATGCCGTTCTATCAGATGTGAAATCAGCAACATGGCCAATTGCTGTGTCTAGAAATTGGAGCTCTCCTTCATTGACGTTTCCGGTGATCTTTCTCGCAAAGAATGTGTGAGCAATGGACTTGTGCAAGTACCTGATCACCGGACTCCTGATTTGAGCGCTCTTGGAACTCGCAGAGGCATACTCCTTCTTGTCTCCAATTGTCTTCCAGAGCGACAACAGTTCGTCTTTTTCGAACTCTGGACAGCGCCCTCGTCCTCTCGGGAAATCATACAGCGTGTCTAGCTGGTTCATTGTGAGTGAATACTCTGCACCGTCCACTGTGAAAGTAATATATCCAAGTCCAGCACTTGGATCAACAAGAACGCCCTCATCCTCGTAGAAGTGCAAAACAAGAGATGCGAGGAACTGACAGGTTTCGTCCTTGAAGGCACCGCATGCCTGGCTCATCATCGTGGCTACACCGCACAACTCCATGAGATACTCAACATCTCTCTTTAATCCCAGCTCTCGCAGGGTGTCTTGGTGAGGGAATCGTGTCCCAGCAAACCGCATTGACATGAACATCTTCAGCAATTGTTTTTGGCTCGGCTGTGAAGCCGAAGTGCGGGTTTGCTTTCTGACAGGCTGCACAATTTCCACTTCACGGATTTCAAGCTCACCCTCTTCATTCTCAGAACTCTGATTATCAGCATCCTCTGTCTCGTGATCTGACTCTACAGCGTGGCTCTGTTCCTCATGTTCGTGATCAGACTCTACAGCGTCCTCATCGTCACTGGAAATTACTTATGTTCCCACTGGTCTCTTCCCTTGCGCAATATCGTCTCTGTTGCTCGTACTCGTGGTTCGCGCGAGTCGCCTGGCCACTTGCTCCGTTGTAGGGCGCTTAATCTTCCTTTTCCTGAAAGGTTGACAAAGGAAAAATTAGTCCCCATACTATACACTCGACAGCGTCACTCAAAATTCAAGTCGAGTTTATTGAATAATATGCCGTGGAATAGCAAACTCGACCAAGTGATAGAGTGTAGCCATCGAGTTAGAAAAAGAACGAGAACAGGATAATCAATTTGAAACAGACATCGCAAATCAATAAGCCTAATAATCAGACGCTATCAAGTGAACAAACAGCAAGAACAGCTGGACTAACTCGACAGCTTTACTATCACAATATGAACTCGATCAAACGCATATCAGCAGCTCCTAATCAGTTCAATTCAGCTTAAATAAGTAGAACAGAGCAAGGGTAGCACACCCGACTCGACATTGCTTAACTAACAACTCGACAGCGTCTAACAAAGGAAATAAGAAGACCCACAATTCGAAACAGAGTGTTGTGAATCAAGAAAATGAAACAGGGAGCTATGAAATTCAATCAAGCGAATCAGAGCAAAACATTTCAACTCAAGCAATCAGTTCAATACAACCTCAACTCGACAGCCTTGCTTTAAATGAATCCAACCAACTCGACGGTGTCAATGAAAAAGTGTTCAACCAACTCGACAGCACATATATCTCAACTCGACAGCGCATATAACTCAACTCGACAGCGTCAACAAGGGAATACAAGCAAAACCGAAAACCAAACTCAAGGGCTGAAATTGAAAACTCACACTTTCCAAAAACGTTCCAATTTGTCAATCATCTTCACGAAATTGGAATCGAGTGGGTCAAAATCGAGTGGGTTGAAGATGAAATCGAGTGGGTCGAAATTGAAGAGGGCACTCGACGATTTTAAGTTGGAATCGATCGAATGGAGTTTGAGGCTGAATTCTATCGAGTGTGAAGTCAAATTCGATAGAGTGGGAGAAGAATATCGAAGAGAGGAGAGATTTTCAGAGAAACGAGAGTGATAAGCGAGAGTGATGAAGTCGTGAAATGCAAAGGAATAAAGGATAGAGGATGAGTGGTGGAGAAGAGCTGCGGTTTTACTAAAGGAAAGGGAAAGGTTAAAACCGCATAGGTAAAAGAGGAGACAAAAGTTGCTGTAATTTCTGAACAAAGAGCAGTGAAAACGATAAAGGAGAAAGCTTAATTAAACACCACATGCTCCAGGGAGAGGGAAATTCACACACTAACCATGAAAAATCAAAAGTTTAAATTTCATCCTAAACCTGGTCAACTTGACGGCGTTCGTCGAGTTAGCACGTCAAGTGTGTCCTGAATCCTTTCTTTCTTTGTTTCCCGAATCACAACATGCTCATACTCTTTAGTTTCCTGCCACCAAAAACACTAGAAAGAAAAAACATAACATAATTTAAAGAATATGTACAGAGATAGTCATGGGAATTCATCCCAAGTGAGCTTGTTTTAGGTCTCTAAGCTTGACCGCTTTACCGTTCAGGCTTCGGGTGGTTCATGGAGAGGAATTGAGACCCCCTCTGGTATGGTCTGATCAGCCATATAGCGTTTAACCCTCTGACCATTCACAGTGAATTCAACCCCATCGTTTCTGACTAAAGTGACAGCTCCGTAGGGCATAACCTCTCTAATCTTGAACGGTCCAGACCATCGTGATTTCAGCTTGCCCGGGAACAACTTAAGTCTCGAGTTAAAAAGCAACACATCATCACCAGACTTGAGCTCTCTTTGCAGGATATTCTTGTCATGAAAGGCTTTTGTTCTCTCCTTATAGATCCTGGAGTTTTCAAACGCATCAAGTCTGATCTCCTCTAACTCGTGCATGTCTGTCAGTCTCTTCTCCTGAGCTGTCTTCAGATCAAAGTTCAGAAACCGTGTAGCCCAGACTGCCTTGTACTCTATTTCCACTGGTAGGTGGCAGGATTTTCCATACAGCAGCTGAAACGGGGTCCGTCCTATAGGAGTCTTAAACGCTGTCCTGTAAGCTCATAGAGCTTCATCAAGCTTAACTGCCCAGTCTCTCCTCGAAACTCCTACAACCTTGTTCAAGATAGCCTTTATCTGCTTATTAGAGACTTCAACCTGTCCACTTGTCTGCGGATGATAGGGTGTAGCTACCTTGTGCTTAACACCATGCTTCTTGAGTAGGCTCTCAAAGACCTTGTTGATGAAGTGAGATCCACCGTCGCTTATCACAACTCTGGGCACTCCATAGCGTGGAAATATTATGTTCTTAAAGAGCATGATCACCGGCTTGTGATCGTTGGTTACGCACACTATAGCTTCCACCCACTTCGAAACATAGTCCACAGCCACTAAGATGTAACTGTTCCCATGTGAAGCTGGGTTGAAAGGTCCCATGAAATCAACGCCCCAGACATCAAATATTTCAACTTCAAGAATGGGGTTCTGAGGCATTTCATTCCTCCTGCTGATGTTCCCCATTCGCTGGCATGAATCGCACCTGGATATGAACGCTTGAGCGTCCTTGAAGAGACTTGGCCACCATAACCCAGCTTGAAGTATCTTCTGAACTGTCTTGAAAGCTGCAAAATGCCCTCCATAAGCAGAACCGTGGCAATGCTCTAGCACACCATTGACCTCTTCTTCAGCTATGCATCTCCTGAAGAGACCATCAGACCCTCTCTTGTACAGGTAGGGTTCATCCCAAAAGTAGTGTGAGGCTTCTCTGAAGAGTTTCTTCTTTTTGTAAGGATCCAAATCCTTTGGCACATCTCCACACACCAAGTAGTTCACCATGTCCGTATACCAAGGCAAATTCTCATCCTGCAGAGCACTGACTTCATCGAGTTGGCGCTTAACTTCATAGCTTTCGCGCAGAACCTTCACTGCCATGAGCTGCTCTTCAGGCATTGAGTCATCGATTGGTACAGGATCATCAATCCTCATTCTGGAAAGATGGTCAGCCACTCCATTCTCAACACCCTTCTTGTCAACAATCTCCATGTCAAACTCTTGGAGAAGTAGTATCCACCTAAGTAGTCTAGGCTTGGTGTCCTTCTTAGCATAAATGTGCCTAAGAGCTGCATGATCAGTGTACACAATGACTTTTGAACCCACCAAGTAACTCCTGAACTTCTCAAAGGCAAAAACCACAGCAAGTAATTCCTTTTCCGTTGTGGCGTATCGGCTTTGAGCATCGTCCATGGTGCGACTGGCGTAGTAGATTACGTGAAGCTTCTTATCTATCCTCTGACCCAGAACAGCACCCACAGCGAAGTCGCTTGCATCGCACATGATCTCAAACGGATGGTCCCAGTTTGGAGCCTGTACTATCGGGGCAGAAACCAGAGCTGCTTTGATCAGGTCGAACGCCTTCAAGCACTCGTCATCAAACGCAAATTCCGTTTCCTTGCAGAGCAACCTCGTCAATGGCCTAGCCAGCTTGGAGAAGTCTTTAATGAACCTCCTGTAGAAACCTGCGTGACCCAGAAAACTTCTAATGTCCTTCACAGTCTTCGGAGGCTGAAGCTGCAGCATCACATCTATCTTGGCTTTATCAACTTCTGTCCCCTTCTCGGAAATCTTATGACCTACAAGGAAGTGGCACTTCTCCCAATTCAAGACGAGGTTCGTCTCTTCGCACCGCTTTAGCACCCTGCACAGATTGAACAAACATGAGGAAAAAGTGGAGCCATAGACGCTAAAGTCGTCCATGAACACCTCCACCATTTCCTCTATTAGATCTGAAAAAATTGACGTCATACAACGCTGGAATGTAGCAGGTGCATTACAGAGACCAAATGGCATGCGCCTATATGCAAACGTGCCGTAGGGCAAGTAAAGGTCGTTTTTTCCTGATCATTAGGGTGAATGGGGATCTAGAAAAACCCACTATATCCATCTAGAAAACAATAGTATGGATGGTTTGCAAGTCGTTCCAGCATTTGGTCGATAAAAGGAAGCGGGAAATGATCTTTGCGGGATGCTGCATTTAACTTCCTATAGTCTATGCACATCCTATGTCCTGTAATAGTTCTAGAAGGAATGAGCTCATCTTTATCATTCCTAACAACTGTAATGCCTCCTTTCTTAGGGACGCAGTGAACCGGAGAAATCCAAGTGCTGTCGCTAATGGGATAGATAATCCCCGCGTCAAGCAACTTGAGAATCTCTTTCTTCACTACCTCCTTAAGATTGGGGTTAAGTCTACGCTGGGGTTCAATGCTGGATTTAGATTCATCATCTAAATGGATGCGATGCATGCACAGACTAGGTGAGATCCCTTTAATGTCATCAAGAGAGTAGCCTATAGCTTTCCTAAACTTTTTCAGTTCAATCAATAATGAATGCAATTGATCAGCGCTAAGAGATGCATTCACAATGACGGGATATGTCGAATTAGGACCAAGAAACGCGTATCTGAGATCTTGTGGCAATGGCTTAAGGTCCACCTTTGGCGCTTTGAGCTCAGACCAATCATCGGGTTCAGCACTGCTCAACTCGATAGCTCTGTCTAGCAACTTGATAGCGTCTGCATTTCCGGAATGAAGACTGTGCCAACTCGACTTGCACGTCGAGTCCGACGTCGAGTTCAACGTCGAGTCCAACGTCGACTTCGTCGAGTTCATATCTGAAACTGGACTACAAGACGCGATAACCTCTGTTCCTAACCATTCCAGCTCCTCAAAAGGTTCAGACTCTGTCACTGCCACATGTGAGTCTAAAAGTTGCACATAACCCAGACTCTCTTCATGGAGCAAACCAGATTCTCCACTCTTTGTCAAAGCAATCTGAAGGTTATCTGTAAGAGCTAACTCTTCCAACAACTCATCAGCGAGCTGATCCATTTCCTCTATGTAAAAGATCTGACCCTCAATCGTTGGTTTCCTCATGGCGTCTTTGATGTCGAATTTCATGGTGAAATCCTTACCCAAATTCAGGTCGATCTTCCCCTTTCTGACATCAATCACTGCACCAGCCGTGGCTAAGAAAGGTCTGCCCAGAATTAACGGGTCTTTCGGTTCTTCGTCCATCTCGAGCACTATGAAGTCCGTCGGTACCTCTACATTGCCTATCCTGATAGGTAAATCTTCTAACAGCCCAGTTGGTAACCTCACCGATCTGTCTGCTAGAACCAGAGAGATTTTGCACGGTTTGAACTTATCAAATCCCAGACTCTTAGCAACAGAAAGCGGCATCAGGCTGACTGACGCTCCCAAATCACACAAACAGTTGTTAAAAGCCAGGGGTCCCAATGAACATGGTAGGGTGAAACTACCAGGATCTCCAAGTTTCTCTTGTATCACCTTTCTCTGTATAATAGCACTACACTCATGCGACAAGACCACCATCCCCTGTAGCTTCTTCGTTCGTTCCATTACCGCATCCTTCAGAAATTTCTGATAGGGGGGTACCAGCATGAAGGCATCAATGATAGGCATTCGCACCTCTATCTCCTTCATTTGCTTGTCGAACAGCGCTTTATACTTCTCAACTAGCTGCTTCTTGAACCTGCCTGGGAAAGGAAGTGGCGGTTTGTAAGGAGGTGGGACAAACAGTGTCTCTTTCCTCCTGGTTTCTACTGGCTTGACGGGGTTCGTCTGACCAACTCGACCACTCGGCACATCTGCACGTCGAGTGGGCTCGTCGAGTTCAACGTCGAGTTCAACTTCTGGGCGAGTTTCCTTAGTCAAGTCTTCAATGTAATCCTCCCCTTCTTGAACCGCAATGTCCTCATTTACTGTTTGCTCTCCTGAGCGACCTGGCAACTCTTTCCCACTTTGCAGAGTAATAGCATTGGCGTACTCCTTCGGGTTTTGGACAGACTTCCCTGGAAGTTGTCCCTGCGGTGCTGAAGAAGTAGAAGCGGCATTGCTTTCCACGTGTTGGACTCTGGAGTTCAACGTCTCGATTTTGTTGTTTATGTCCGCCAGCTTCTTACTCAACTCCATAGCACCATTCGCTTGACCTTGAAGAAGCTGTTGTAACATCGCCTTCATGTCGGGTTCCTGAAGCTGCGGCGCTTGTACCTGCTGAGGAGCAAACCCTGGTGGTGCTCCCTGCTGCTGTCTATGTTGATGCCCGCCCTGTTGGCTCACAAACTGCCCTCGCGGAACAAACACTTGCTGCGGCTGTGGTGGACTCTGCTGTTGCGTAGGCTGACTCTGCGGTGTCTGTGGAGGATAGACCTGATCCTGAGGATTGGCGACATTCGTACTTCTGTAGGACAGATTCGGGTTGGCTTTATATGTATAATAGCCTTTGTTGTAGCCACACTGGTTGTTTTGGATGTAACTGATCTCCTCAGTTTGCTGGTCAACCTCCCCTTCTTGGACAGGAACAAATTCGTCTTCAGAGATGAAATGAACATGCTTCATAGTGGACTGAGCCTGAAGTAGCTTATCCAACTTTTCATTCAAGCCCTTCACTTCCTTTTTCAACTTATCATCAGACTCGACAGAGCTGCGGTTCGTGCAGTCGTACTCTTCGTTGTTGTTGCCATCTGATCGAGCTATGTTCTCCACAAGCTGCCAGCCGTCCTCAACGTCTTGGTTCAGGAAGTCTCCGTTGCTCGCGGTATCGAGCATCTGCCTGTACTTCGGGAGAACACCTCTATACATAGTGCTGAGCAGGGACTCATTACTGAAACCGTGGTGTGGGCACTGACTCGTATAACACTTGAAACGTTCCCAAGCCTCAGAAAACGTTTCACCGTTCTTCTGGTGGAAGCTCGAGATGTCGCTACGGAGCTTAGCTGTCCTTCCCGTGGAGAAAAACTTCGCAAGGAACGCCTTCTTGCAGTCGTTCCAGGTTGTGATAGAGTTGTGGGGCCTCCAAGGCTCCCGTCCGACCCGACCGTCCTTTACTACACAAGGACACCGGTCGACCGATTCGGTCGGACAGGGCCTCCAAGGCTCTCGTCCGACCCGACCTCTTTTCGCCATCCTGTGCGCGCCAGCTCGACCCGACCATCATCCCGTGCGACCGTTCGATCCCCAGCTCGACCCGAGCACCAGCCCGACCGACCGGTCGACCGCCCCGCTCGACCGCCGCCGTCCCGCTCGACCCGCCTTAGCCGACTAAGGCCCGTTTTGCGCGTTTTCATGGTTTACTCGGCCCGTTTACCTAATCTCGACCCCTTGAAGACCTAGCACTATAAATACACCTTTTTAGCCTCTTTAGAAAGGAGAGAACCATAGAGCCACATTGTATTAGAGTTTAATAGATCTACTTTTGTTCTTAGAGATTTCAAGGAGAGGATCTCTCCTCCTTACCACAATTTGGAGAAGTTTTCTGAACCTTTGTTCTATATTTATGCTATCTTCATCATTTTTATGTGTTGTTACTTTGATTATGTCTGAGTAATTCACTTGTTAGGTCGTGGGTAAATCAAAGAGTCCATGCATTGTTAGGGTTCTAAATCAAATTAGGGGTTCATCATTATAGGTCTTCACCTTTGCTTAATCTTATTGCTGCATGCTTTTCTGATCAACTAGCATCAGATCTTAGGTAGACTTGAGCCACGAAAGTGCTGTATCATTCGCTTGAACTAGTATTTGGTGGGCAACACTTCATAGACTGCGGAAGTTGATCTATGCGGAGTTGTGAACAATTGAGACTTGATCGAATTAATGCTTGTTTAACAATCTAAGGACATTCCGAAAGATTAGCGATTAGGTTAGTTAACAAAGAGGTCGGAGCCACGGAAGTGAAATGATTTTACATCTGTGTCTTGAGTTCTAGACGGCACCCAATTAAACCCCCTAATAAGTTGATTCAACCTAGTAATCATGGATCTCTGCGAGTCTCCCATTACCTAGCGCTTTCATACCTTGATCTTTTACCGTTTTTACATCGCATTCAATTAGTTAGTTTGCTTTCTTACCAATCACAACCAAAACCCTTATCTTGTCCTAGCTAAATTGGAATTACATAACTTGTAGCGCATCTCTCTGCTCCTTGTGTTCGATAAACCCGTTACTACTCTCGATCTGTGCACTTGCAGAAAAGGGATAGAAATTGGGAAAAGCTTATCCCGCATCAAGCTTTTTGGCGCCGTTGCCGGGGAGCATTACAGCTGCCTACAAGTTCTCAAAACTGATCTAGCCTAGGATTTTTAATTTCAGTACTCGCAAATTTAATTTTCAGTTTTTCTTTCTTTACATTTAAAAACATTCCCTTTGTGTATTTCAGGTGAAAAATCTGAGCAGAAGACCTTGAGATGAGTGACTCGGAAAGTCATTCAGAAGATGAAAACGCTGCCGCAGCAGCCATGATGTTTAGACAACCGCAGGATCCACCGCTGAATACACTCGGTGATAGCATACCCGTGCGCCTGGACAAAGAAACTATGGGGGATTTTGACTCGGCCCCTACATTGCTTTTAAGCCGAAATCCTATTCATCCGCTAATCCCGGAAGGAAGGGATTATGAGATCTCACCGGAAGTAATTGTTTTGGTAAAGCAAAACTAATTCCAAGGAGAGGAGAATCCTTTAGAGCACATTGATGCATTTGAAGAAATATGTGGGACCATTAGTGCGGATGGAGCTCCCAAGGATTATTTGAAATGCAAACTTTTCTCCTTCACACTCAAAGGGAAAGCCATGAGATGGGTAAAATCCCTTCCCGCTCAGTCCATCACAACTTGGAAGGAATACAAAGGAGCAAACCTAGGACACTTTTTCACTAAGCAAAGGGCGAATTTGTTAAAGGAAAAGATTTCTAGCTTTCAACAAGGGCCAGTAGAGCCATTTCATGAAGCATTGGAGCGCTTCAAGGATTACACAAGAGAATGCCCGAACCATTGTTTTTCAGAAGGAAACCTATGGAACATCTTCTATAGAGGGATAGATAGGAAATGTCGATTCTCACTCGACACTGCAAGTAACGGAAACTTCATGACCAAGACAGTGATGGAAGCAAAGACTTTGATTGAGAATTTGGCGTCCAGTGACAGTGACAACTTCATAGGGCATGAGAAGGCTGTGAAAGCAATAAATTCGAGCCCAAGCCAAGAAGAGTATAATGAGATGAGGGCAATCATGGTAACAATACTGAAGAATCAGGAAAATGCAGTGAGTAATAGAGGGGGTTGTATGACTTACGACATAGATGGACGAAGATGTGTAGGAGATTTTGCACCTGAATTCCAAGAAGAAGTTAATTTTGTTGGCATAAGAGATCAACACTTCAGGCGAGAGCACGGAGATTCACGAGTGTGGAATGATGAGACTTTAGAATCCGAATATCAACAGAAAGTTCGGAACAGAGAAAGATACCAGGAATATGAGTATAGGCCGCAGAATGTCAGGCAAGGTGCATATGGAAGAAGCTCCATGGAATCACGAGACAACCTTGACCCAATGATAAGTGAGCTCTTGGACTCACATCGGAAGCACCTGAACGAAGTTGAAGAGAAGCTGGATTTTATATGTAGTGACATGAATGAAAAATTCGACCTTATCGCTGCCGCCACAAAGAGTTTAGACTTCAAAATTGCTGAAATAGCCGGAACTGTTAAGAGGGAAATGGGAGTCCTTCCTGGAAAAGTAGAGATAAATCCCAGAGGTGAAAATGTTGCTGCCATAACCCTAAGGAATGGGAAGGAATATAAACCACCAGCCTACCCTAAGGAAGAATTAACCCCAGCCAGAAAAGATAAACCTTTGGAGTATGTTATAATTGGAGAAGGAGAGGAGCCACCTAAAGAAGTACGGGTGCGCACAGAACCAGGAATTCAGAAACAAGATATTGACCCACCAGTCATACCAAAGGTTTATGAACCAAAGCTTCCATACCGCAGTGTTCTTAACCAGCCAAGGAAAGAAAAGGAGCAAGCCAAACTTAAGGACCTAGTTAGCCAGCTGACAGTCAGGTTACCATTTGTAGATGCTTGCCATATCATACCGTCTCTAAAGAAGTATATGAAGGGGATACTTACAAGCAATGTAAGCCTAGAGGAAGGAGCCATGATGATCACCAAAGAGTGCAGTGCGATCCTCCAGAACAGAATGCCGGAAAAATTAGATGATCCGGGAAGTTTTGTTCTAGCTTGTGAGATTGGAGGGACACTTTTCGATCGGGCCCTCTGTGATTTGGGATCAAGCGTCAATTTAATGCCTTACTCAGTAGCAAGACTACTAGGAATCACAAACTTTAAACCTACAAAAATCTCTCTTGTTTTTGCAGATCGATCCGTTCGACGCCCCATAGGGGTTGTTTTGGACGTCACCATTGTTGTACGAGGATGCAACATCCCAGCCGATTTCGTGGTCCTGGAATTGGAGCATGAACCCAAGGATCCTATAATACTAGGACGTCCCTTTTTAGCCACTGCCGGAGCAATGATAGATGTGAAGAATGGGAAGATTGACCTTCAGCTGGGAGATATTGTTATGAACTTCGAAGTCAACAGAACGATCGATAGACCTACAATGGATGGTCAAACTTTTTGGATTGGAGAGGCAAAAGAAGAGATATTGGAGGATATGTTGCTTCATGATCCTCTTGAATTAGCCTTAACCCGAGCTGAAGAAGAGTTGGGTTATGCAGAAAGAGAAGCACAAGGCTTGGTTAAATTCATGAATTCGGTCGAAGCATACAAAGAACTAGTGGCATACACGGATTTGAAGGGAAGTAAAGAAGAGGAAGCCAAAGCAGAGAAACAAAAATCAGCTCCCCAGCTAGAACCAGACCCATGGTGCCCCTTGAGAGCACCAAAAACAGACCTAAAACCGCTCCCTGTTGGGCTGAGGTATGAATATCTAGGTCCAAATGAAACTTATCCTGTGATAATAAATTCCGGACTAACAAATGAGGAGACCACTTTACTCGTTCACGAACTGAGAAAGCACAGAAAGGCCTCGGTTATTCTTTGGATGATATAACAGGAATCTCACCAAACCTCTGCATGCATAGAGTCATCTTAGAAGACGGATCCAGCTCATCAATTGAACATCAAAGACGGCTTAACCCGAACCTCAAGGAAGTAGTCAAGAAGGAAATAATGAAACTTTTGAATGCAGGGATAATTTACCCAATCTCGGATAGCAAATGGGTTAGTCCAGTACACGTGGTACCAAAGAAGGGAGGGATCACAGTTGTTAAGAATGAGCAAGACGAGCTAATCCCTACCAGGACGATAACAGGACACCAGATGTGTGTCGATTACAGGAAGCTTAACTCAGCTACCCGAAAAGATCACTATCCTTTACCATTCATAGATCAAATGCTTGAGCGCCTTGCTAATCATCAATATTACTGTTTTCTTGATGGATATTCAGGATTTTTCCAGATACCAATACATCCGGATGATCAAGAGAAGACAACCTTCACATGTCCCTATGGCACTTTTGCCTATAGAAGAATGCCTTTCGGTCTATGCAACGCACCAGCCACTTTCCAAAGATGCATGATGTCCATATTCACCGACTTTATAGAGGAAATCATGGAAGTATTCATGGACGACTTCTCAGTATATGGTTCATCCTTTAAGGCATGCCTAGCAAATCTTGGCAAAGTTTTACAGCGATGTGAAGATAAACACTTAGTTCTAAATTGGGAGAAATGTCACTTCATGGTCAGAGATGGGATTGTCCTCGGGCATCGAATCTCAGAAAAAGGAATCGAAGTAGACAAAGCCAAGATTGAAGTCATGACAAACCTACACCCTCCAAAGAGTGTAAAGGATATAAGGAGTTTCCTCGGCCACGCCGGATTCTACAGGAGGTTCATCAAGGATTTCTCAAAGATAGCAAGGCCATTGACACAACTGTTATGCAAAGACATCACATTTGAATTCACGGATGAATGTCATGCCGCTTTCACCAAGATCAAGGAGGCCTTGGTTAGTGCACCAGTTGTCCAGCCACCAGATTGGGAACAACCCTTTGAGATCATGTGTGACGTCAGCGACTATGCAGTAGGAGCAGTGCTTGGACAACGAAAGGATAAGAAGTTACATGTCATCTACTATGCTAGCCGAACTCTAGATGAAGCACAATGCAAATATGCAACCACAGAAAAAGAACTCCTCGCTATAGTCTTTGCATTCGAGAAATTCCGTTCATACTTGGTAGGCTCCAAGGTAATAGTTCATTCTGACCATGCCGCACTGCGATATTTATTGTCTAAAAAGGATGCAAAGCCAAGGCTTTTAAGATGGATATTACTCCTCCAAGAGTTTGACCTCGAAATAAAGGATAGAAAAGGTGCAGATAACGGAGTGGCGGATCACCTTTCACGCATGAGAGTTAATGAAACCATGCTATTGGATGACAGGCTGCCTGAAGAAACTGTTTACGCGGCCCAAGCTACAACCATTACTCATCCGTCAAGCCATCCCAGACCAAAGCCAAGAATTTCATCAGCAAACACTCCATGGTTTCGCCACATTGCAAACTTTCTTGCAGCAGACCATCCACCCCCACAATTCTTTGGCTACAGAAAGAAGAAATTTCTCCGTGACATTAGACGGTATTTTTGGGATGAACCTTATCTTTATAAAAAATGCTCTGACAGTATGTTTCGTAGGTGTATTCCAGAGGAAGAGATAGAGGGAATATTATTCGCCTGCCACAGCTCCAGCTATGCCGGTCATTTCGCCACTTACAAAACGGTTTCTAAAGTACTTCAATCAGGATTCTGGTGGCCGACCATGTTTAAAGATGCCCACGCCTTCATATCCCGATGTGATGCCTGCCAAAGGATGGGAAACATAAGCAAAAGAAATGAGATGCCACAAAATTTCATTCTAGAAGTAGAAGTTTTCGACGTGTGGGGAATAGATTTCATGGGACCTTTCCCGACATCTTTTGGTGACCAATACATTCTCGTTGCAGTGGACTATGTTTCGAAATGGGTGGAAGCAATAGCAAGCCCGACCAATGATGCTCAAGTTGTTATAAAGATGTTCAAATCTATCATCTTCCCGAGATTTGGAGTACCAAGGATTGTCATTAGTGACGGAGGATCTCACTTTATCAACAGGATTTTCGCCAACCTTTTGAAGAAGCATGGAGTGACACACAAAGTTGCTTCCCCATATCATCCTCAGACTAGCGGCCAAGTGGAAATCTCAAACAGAGAACTTAAAAGCATCCTACAAAAGACTACAGGAAAGAATAGAAAGGATTGGAGTGCTAAGTTGGATGACGCTTTATGGGCGTACCGCACTGCTTTCAAAACACCACTGGGCACAACCCCTTTCCACTTAGTCTATGGAAAAGCCTGTCACCTCCCTGTTGAGTTAGAATATAAGGCGGCATGGGCAGTAAAGGAGTTAAACTTCAACCTTAAAACCGCAGGCGAAAGACGACTCATTCAACTCAATGAGCTTGATGAGATCCGCCACCTTGCATATGAGAATGCAAAGATATACAAAGAAAGGACCAAAGCTTTCCATGACAGGAAGATCATACCAAAAACATTCGCACCAAATGATCAAGTCCTCCTTTTGAACTCCCGTCTAAAACTTTTTCCCGGGAAGCTTCGTTCTAGATGGTCGGGACCATTCACAATCAAAGAAGTTCGGCCATACGGAGCAGTTGTGCTATTAACTCCATCCGGAAGTGAATTCACAGTCAATGGGCAAAGACTTAAACCGTATCTAGCCAATACAGAGACATCACCAGAAGTCCGAATCGATTTGGACGATCCCTCACCAGTCTGAATCATAAACTGTCAAGCTAAAGACCTTAAACAAGCGCTGTATGGGAGGCAACCCATAAGTTTTACCCTCTTTTTTTACTTTTTGTTTTAATTTAATGATTTTTGTTTTGCTTTTGAAGTTTTGGATACAGCGATTTGAGAATCTAACATGAAAATTGAGAAGAAACCTTGGAAAATGAAGAAAGGGATAATTGTCCCTTCCAACATTAACAATGAATGTGGCAAGGAGCAACCACGTTCATATATCCGTTTGCCCCAGCACAACGGCATATCCCACCCACTACAACAAAACATGCCTTTTACAACGACAAGATTCGTTGTAAAATCGATGGTAATCGACCATTACATCGAGTTTCCATCGATTTTCAAATCGTCGGTAATCGATCGACGTAAATTGAAAATCGTCGTAACATCGTCGTGAATTGTGACGAGAAATAAATCGTCGTTAACTCGATTTATAAAGTCGATGTAAAATCGTTGTACAATTTACAACTGATTTACAACGAAAAACTATTTTAGTCGTTTTATAGATGTAAACTTTACGATTAATTTACGACGTATTTGTCATTTCCATTTGCGACGATTAGAAATCGTCGTAAATACCCGGTTATCTATACCGGGTCAATTACAAATTCGGAAAACCAAATTGAAGGAAATACGTTGGAAAGTCGATGTAATGATTCGATGATTAATTGTAGTTAACCAGATGTAACTACAGTCGTCATTAAATCGATGCAAAAAAACGTTGTAAAACCGATGCAAATTTACGACGACTTAACCACGAATAGTCGTCGTTAATCAGATGTTACGAAAATCGTCGTTTAATCGAGGTAAAAAAACGTTGTAAAACCGATGCAAACGTTGAAACTTACAACGACTTAACGACGAAATATTGAATTTTTTATTTAATAATATACGAACTTATGCGTCGTATTTACGACGATTCAATTTAAATTTATTAAAAAAAATATATAAAATGAAATAAAATATAAATATATATTTTAAAAAATTATAAATTTTTTTTTTATAAAACGAAATAAAATAAAATATATTTTACAAAACTAAAAAAAAAATATTTAAATAAATTCCGTTTCCGGGGATTGGGCCGTCATGCTCGCCGATGCCCGTTGCTCGTCCGCCTCCGCTTCCGCTCTTGCTGCAGCTTCTCGCCTAAGTCGTTTTTCTTCCAAGAGTGCGGCAATCTGCGGGTTTTCCCGAGCCATGAGCTCGAAAATGGCGTCGTTATCTGAACGTTCTTCTTGCACAACCTGCACAACCTTCTCAAGACGTGCAATCTTGGCCAGCAGTTGGGTCCGCTCATCATCGTCGGATCGTCGGCGTGGCGGAGCAAGTGACGAAGCAACAGGAACCTTGTGAATTGATCCCATCCCAATAGTTTTACCCCTATTCTGAGGGGCGACCTGGCATTTTAAACATTGAATTGATATTAATTAATAAAGTTTAAACATAAGAAAATTTAATTAATTACCAATAAATTAATATTTACCTGTACGAAGATGCGGTCAATTTCGGGGGTGCTCAACTCCACCGTCATGGAACCGTCGGGAGATAACTGCTGGGAGCGTTGTGTTTGTTCTTCAATGACCCGTGCGTTCACGTCGTTCCATATCTCCTCTGCTCTCGGAGTTACAAAACTTCCGTCTTTCTTCTTGTGGGTCCTCTGAAAAACTTCCGTCAATGGAGGGAGCACACCTCCATTCTCCGCAGCCTAAAAATGAATTTAATTAGTTTAAATATTATTTATTATATATAAATAATTAAAAAAAAATTAAAGTGCGATATTACCATTTGTAAACGTCTTCCGGCAAAAGGCGTCTGACCGGAGGTGTGAGGGACGACCTTCGTTTGGCCGTCAGGACCAACCGTTAAACGGGAAGCAGAGCACTTCATAGCCGTCTCTACGGATTCTGGCCTCATCCAGAATTGAACCAAGCCGTTCCACACCTCAAGCTCGATGTAAATCGGCTTTGCGTCGTTGCCCTTTTGACCGCCATTTCTTTTTCCAGTCGCTGACGGTGTTGTTTAAACGCAACTTGGCCTTATCGAGGAATAACGCTTTCACCTCCTCGTTATGAGCTGTATCCCAATAGTAGCGTTGCTGAAAAAAATCAATTTATAATTAAATTAGTTATATTAAATGTAAGTAATTAAATATATAATTATAAATTAAGAAAAGGCGAAAAATTATCACCGCAAACATCTTCCACCAAGTGTCTTTGATATCTGGAACGACTTGGGACCAATTTGCATGAGGCTCAGAAAAATACGACTTGATGATGTCGCTGATAGTGCGGGCGACCGCACTTTCCGTACCAAACCTGTTATATCGTATAAAAAATATTGTGAATTAATATATTAAAAATATTATATAAATATTTAATTAATAAATTAAATTTTAAAAATTTCAAACGTTTTAACGTACCACTGTGCTCCATTTTCTTTTTCTGGATGGAGTCTAGTTAGGTGTACCCGTTCGGGTAGAGCTAGGAACTCATCAACGGTCATATGTGCATACGGCCGTTGCTGGTGTTGCTGCGGAGGCGGTGGAGGCGGTTGTTGTTGTTGCGGTGGTGGTGGTTGTTCGTGTTGCGGTGCTGGCGGCGGGGGAAAATATCCCTGCGACTGCGACTGCGTCTGAGTCATCGGAACCCTCGTATCCCCCGAGGTAGAAGTAGAAGCACCAGAAGCAGACGCATTATTACCCGGCATGAACTGATGCTAATAATGGTTTTGGCCGCTTGGAGGTCTCATCTGCAAAGTAATATCAACAAAATATGTATTTAACTTAATATAATTTCTAACAAATATAATTTCCTTTCCTAAACAGTTTAATATCAAATTCTATAACTATTTCCATATTAATATCAAATTCTATAACTATTTATTTCTAAATAAATATTATAATTTCCTTTTCTAAACAGTTTCTAATGAAAATATATTAAACTAAACAAATACAAATGAAAAACAAGATTAAAAAAACTAACCGTTGCGTTGGAATGATAACGGAAATCGGAATGAAATTGAAAACTGAAAAGTTTTTTTTTCGTGAGTGAGAATTTTTTTTTTTTTGGGAGATGAGGTTGTGACGATGGAAGTCTGAGGCGTGCTGGTATATATAGATTTTCTTGTCGTCGTAAAGGCGTCGTTAATTACGACGACTTTACGACGACAAGAACAGTGTCGTCGCTAAATCGATGGGAAATATTTACCATTAAATTAATATTCCCGCACGGGAAACGGAGAAGGTGGGGTTCGACGTAAAAACGTTGCAATCTTACATCGAATTTACGACGGGCCCACAAGAATCGTCGTAAAATCAATGGAAATCATTTTCAACTTTTTCATATTCCCGCACGCGGGAAGATGAAATGTAAAATTGGGAAAACATTTTACCTCGGATTTACGACGAATCGTCGTAACATCGATGGTAAACATTTTCAATTTTTTTATATTCCCGCACGAACGGTAAGATAAAATATAAAATTCGGAAAACAATTTTACCTCGGATTGACGACGAATCGTCGTAAAGTCGATGGTAACTTATATTACGGCGCCTAATATTATTTTCGACTTTGTACGATGAAATAATTTTTAGTTTGCCAACGACTTAACATCGATTCGTCTCAAAATCGTCGCTAAATGTAACCTTAAACCCTAAACTTGCCCCAAACTCTTATTTCCTTAAATGGAAGTATGAAAAGCCTAAAAACTGAGAATACTTTAAGTTATAAATTGAATTGAAAACCAAAAAAATTACAAAACCTAATTTTGACAATATCTTGTTATAATACATGTAAACAAACCTTATACTATGTAAAATGTTTGTAAAAACATATTTTCAATGATTTTCCATCTACAAACTTAGTTTCTATGTTTAGAAAGTCAAGTTTTGTTAGTTGGATAGCGTTACAATCGATATGAGGTGTCTTTCAAGGCATTTTAGGGTTTAGGGTTTCATTTTAGGGTTTAGTTGTCGTAATTTCGATGTAATTTACGACAGGTTTACGTCGAACATATTTACGACGACTTTACAACGTATTCGTAGGAAAGTCGTTGTAATTTGCATCGAATTACCATCGATTCGTCCCTAAGTCGTTGTTATTGACGAGGAATTTACGTCGATTCAAACCTGTCGTAAATGGGGCAGATTTTCCTATAAAAGGACCACCACCCCCCCCCCCCCCCCCTTTGTAAGAATATATCTTAAATTTTTCTCATCTCTTATTCAATAGTTTATCCCATGCAAAAATGATTAAGTTTTCTTAATCATTTTTGTATGGGGTAATCATTGAAAAAGTGATATGATAAAATTTAACGTTAAAAATTAACGGAGATGCAACGAATTTGTATAATAAAAGTCTATTTCAAAGAGTTTTACGGTTTACGTTTAGGTTTGTCGTTGTAAGTTCGTTGTCCAACGACTTAACATCGATTCGTCGTAAAATCGTCACTAAATGTAACCCTAAACCCTAAACTCGCCCCAAACTCTTATTTCCTTAAATGGAAGTATGAAAAGCTTAAAAACTGTGAATACTATAAGTTATAAATTGAATTGAAAACAAAAAAAAATTACAAAACCTAATTTTCACAATATCTTGTTATAATACATGTAAATAAACCTTATACTATGTAAAATGTTTGTAAAAACATATTTTCAATGATTTTCCATCTACAAACTTAGTTTCTATGTTTAGAAAGTCAAGTTTTGTTAGTTGGATAGCCTTACAATCGATATGAGGTGTCTTTAAAGGCATTTTAGGATTTAGGGTTTCATTTTAGGATTTAGTAGTCGTAATTTCGATGTAATTTACGACAGATTTACATCGATCATATTTACGACGACTTTGCAACGTATTCGTAGGAAAGTCGTTGTAATTTGCATCGAATTACCATCGAATCGTCCCTAAGTCGTTGTTATTGACGAGGACTTTACGTCGAATAAAACCTGTCTGCAATGGGGCAGATTTTCCTATAAAAGGACCACCACCCCCATTGTAACAACATATCTCCCAAATTTTTCTTAACTCTTTTTTAGTAGTTTATCCCGTGCAAAATGATTAAGTTTTCGAAATTGTTTTCGTACGGGGTAATCACTAAGAAAGTGATAAGATAAAATTTGATGTTAAAAAATAGGAAGGAGGGTAACGACGAATGTACGATTAAATTCCAATCATTCTATGTATCGTCGTAAGTTCGATGTAAGTTACGACGGATTTACATCGAACATATTTACGACGAATTTGCAATTAAATCGTCGGGAAGTCGTTGCAAATTGCATCTAATGACCATCGAATAGTAACTATTTTTCTGGGTAATCATTGAGAAAGTGCTAAGATAAAATTTAATGTTAACAATTAGTAGATGACAACGGAGACGCAACGAATTTGTATAAGATTTTTGGCTTTTCCTTTCAGGTACCCCATAAATCGCTCAAACGGGTACATCCACCGATAATGAACTGGCCCACCAAGCTCTGCTTCGTAAGGAAGATGTACAGCTAGATGTTCCATAACATCAAAAAAGGCTGGTGGAAATATCTGCTCCATATTACACAACACCATAGGAATATTTTGCTGGAGTTTACCAATAACATCTACGGTAAGAGTACGGGTACAAAGATCTCGGAAGAACGCTCCAATCGCTGTATATAAAATAAGAGACGATTTTGTTATTTGAGAACGACAATATATAGATTATTTAATAAATGCATGCATATATATATATATATATATATATATATATATATATATATATATATATAAAAAATATATTGTTACGTACCTCCAATTGCCGCATGTACTTCTGGGTGTAGCAGTTCCGCAAATACAAACGGAAATAACCGTTCCATAAACACATGACAGTCGTGGCTTTTCATCCCATAAAACTTTTGTCCTTGAACACATTTAGATAGATTAGAAACATACCCGTCGGGGAACTTCACGTCGGACGTTGCCCATTTGAACAAGGACAACTTTTCCGCAGCCCCTAACTGAAATATAGCAACTGGTACTTCCCCCTGGTGAGAAATATGCAATTCACTCCGCGAACAAATTTCAGGCAAGTCCAATCTTGACTTTACACTGTCTTTCGTTTTGCCTTTTACGTTCAACACCGTATGCATGATATTATCGAAGAAGTTTTTTTCAATGTGCATAACATCGAGGTTGTGTCTGAGAAGATGAGAGCTCCAGTATGGAAGGTCCCAAAAAATACTCTTCTTATGCCAATTGTGCTGTTCCCCGTATCCGTCAGGCATATTCCCTGGGGTGTGCCAGTTCCCACCACGTCTAACTGTACTCTCTGCACAATAATGATCAATTTGCGCTTCTATAGCCTGTCCAGATAAAATCACCGGTGGAGGAGCACGAATAACTTTGTTCTTCCTAAACAATTTCTTGTTTCTCCGGTATCTATGGTTCAACGGTAAGAATTGGTGGTGACAGTCAAACCAGCTTGTCTTTCTCCCGTGTTTAAGTTGAAATGCATCTGTTCGATCGAGGCAATACGGGCAAGATAACCGCCCATGCGTAGTCCACCCCGAAAGCATTCCGTATGCAGGAAAGTCGCTTATTGTCCACATAAGCACAGCCCGCATCGTAAAGTTCCTCTTGCGCGAAATATCATACGTTCGAGCTCCGGTATACCACAACTGTAACAGTCCGTCTCCGGGCCCACTGCCCACGGCACTGCCAGCGCTGCAGCACTATACACCCCAACCCCTCTGGTGTACACGCCCACAGCCAGCTGTACCAACCTAGGTTGTTGGTGAGGTTCGAACTCCCTACCTCACCCTTTAAGTAGCCTTCCCACAAGGAAGCTACCACCAATTGGCCGTGTACACCAGAGGGGTTGGGGTGTATAGTGCTGCAGCGCTGGCAGTGCCGTGGGCAGTGGGCCCGGAGACGGACTGTTACAACAACTCTTTTAATTCCTCTATCAAAGGCTGCAAAAAAACGTCAAGGGAACGCCGGGGATGCTTTGGGCCAGGGATCAAGATACTCATAAATAGAAATTCTCTCTGCATACACATATCAGGAGGAAGATTGTACGGCGTTAGTATTATCGGCCATAGAGAGTATTGCCTACCAGACATGCCGAAAGGACTAAATCCATCCGTGCAAAGACCCAAGTAGACATTTCTTTTCTCGCTAGCGAAATCTGGATGCACCGCTTGAAAGTGTTTCCACGCTTTAGCATCAGAAGGATGCCTAATCTCTCCTTCTGTCTGCGAATGATCGCCATGCCATCTCATCAATCCTGCCGTCCTCTCAGACTGATACAGTCTTCGCAATCTATCTTTTATTGGTAGGTACCACATCCGTTGGTACGGTACCTTGTTTCGCCCACGACCTTGTGGCTTGTATCGTGGCTTATGACAAAATCGACACTCCTGCAACTTATCATCATCTTTCCAGTATAACATGCAATTATCAACACAAACATCTATCATCTGAGAAGGCAACCCAAGGCTAAACACCAACTTTTGTATCTCGTAATACGAATCAGCAGCTACATTGTCATCTGGTAAGATATCCTTAATTAGATCAGCCCACCATCCATGATAAACTGACTTAGATTACCATTAGTTTTAAGAGTCATCATCCTTGCTGCAACTGACAATTTTGTGTGCCCCTTAGTACATCCATCATACAATGGCTGGTCTGCTGCTGCTAAAATATCAAAAAACTTTCTTGCATCTGCATTGGGTTCTTCATACGCTACATTATGAGGATCTCCAAATGTACTTGCGGTTTCAGGAAATGCATCTGTTACCATTTCATGCATTCTATGAACTTCACTGCTACCGTAATTAACATGAGGATGTTCAAGTACGGGATCCACATTTTCCATAAAATGCATTCCTTCGTTAATATAATTATTACTGCTACTACTAGCTGTATTTCCCCCATGACCTTCCCCATGGCAATACCAAATATAATAATTCTGCGTAAATCCTCTATTCAACAGATGCGACCACACTCTTGAGATAAGCAAAAATTTCCTATTCATGCATTTTGGACAAGGACAATACATGTACTTATTACCGCTTTCGATCGTAATTTGCAATGTGCTGGCCTGGTACATGAATCCCTCAAGCCCATCTCTGAACTCTTTCCTCAGCAACCCGTCGGAATCTTGACGATTGTACATCCATTCTCGTAGCTGATAAATTGACATTTTTTTTTTTTATAGATTTTTCAGTTTTTTGGGAGAAAGAAGTTTAAGTAGTTGAGAATGAAATTTTTCTTAAGGGACCTCACGGTTTATATAGAAATTTTTTTGACATTAACCACGAATTTGCAACGAGCATCCCAACCAATTTCCAACCAATTTCCAACGGTTTTATTTTTTTTTACAACGACTTAACATCGAATTTTACTGATGTTAAAAACCGGTGCGAATCTTTATTACGCGTTTTAAACCATGTGCTCACCTAATTCAGCTGTTGTAAAAACGTCGGAAGTTTACAACGATGTACCTTCCAAAATAAAGTTACACTTAAAATAGTTGTAAATTCGATGTTCATTAACTACTTATATTATTCGTTGTGAAATCGTCGTAACTTTACCACGAATTAACGTCGATTTAAGTTATAGTGGTCACTTCGTCGTAAACTCGATGCAATTTACGACGATTTTACGACGATTTAATTTCGTCCCAAGTTACGACGACTATACGACGAAATTTATTTTCGTCGTAAATTAGTTGCAAAATGGATGTTGTTTACCGACGAATTGGCATTCGACGCAAATGGTCGATGGAAAAGGCATGTTTTGTTGTAGTGACCTATGCCTCACCTTCGGTGGATTTTAAAATTGGCACTTGATCATCTACGCCGGGATACAAGCCATTGTTTTGGAGTTAATTCTAACGCAACATGGGACATATTTTACCACCCTTATCAATGGCCAAGAACAGCAACATACCACCAATAGGTCATTTCTTCATGCACTTAATGTATAATCAGGTTACATCTTCCTTCTCATTCACAAAACGCCTTACTACCTTTTTCCTTTTACCTCCCTTAATCGGATTTGCTTTCACCGAGACGGTGCAAGTTAAGTCTGGGGGGATTGTCGGTACTAATGCGTTTGTTCATGTCTTGTCTTCATCTTATATCTATTTCTCTTATCAACCTTTTTCAAAACTTCTGTTTTATTGAGTCAAAACCTCAGTTGGAAATTATGATTTATCTCTATGATTCTCCGGTGTTGTGCTAACAATCTATGACCCTAGAGCGGACATCAGTTGCAGACATAAGCCTAACAGAACCTCTAACGGTGGATCGACCTACTGACTTGGCAACACTTCTAAGGTACCCGGACAATCTAACGTTAACTCCACCCTAATCAACCTAGTTTTTCTTGTCAAGGGACTTGGCATACATACGAGTCGTTCCTCACTTGATCTCAAAAGGGTGTGTCCAATACAAGTGCAGTTCTCCTCTCTCTCAGAAAAATGAAAATCAAAAGCTTTTAAGCACAAGGAAAACGTGTAAGCAAGAGGAATGCATACGTCTGCACCTTCTTGTCTTATGGAGACCTACCAAAAACAAGGAAAAAGCAAAAGCCTATCCTGTGTTACTCCCCAAAAGAAAAAGAAAGGGAAGATGGATCGATAGAAAAAATAAAATGATATTCTAGAAAAGTAGGGAATGATCGATCCTTCAAAAGAAAAGAGAGAGGAAAAGAACTCAAAAGCTTCAAAAAAGGATTATCCTGGAGAGACTCAAGTGGGTAAGAACAAGTGCTTAATGATCGATATTCCCTTGATAAAGACCGCACGTTTTAAATTTATGCAAGGAGTTAACAATGGAAAGTCTGGAATGCTGGATGAGACTAGTTGAGTTTGGTATGGTTCGCTAAGCTTGCCGAGCATTATGTGAAGCTAGTCTAACATTGGTTATTTTTTTAGTGGAATACAGGAGAGGAAGCCGCCACAGTTTTCTCAGAAAGGATAAGGAGTTTCTACGTTTTCAAACCTCTTTCTCTGATTTGGATTCTATTTGCTTGAGGACAAGCAAAGATCTAAGTCTGGGGGAGTTGATATACCTCTATTTTGTACCCTTTTTATATGGTTTTACTATGCTTTTTATAAGGTTTTTAAAGGCTTTTCAATCTAAAAAGGTAGTTTTTGTGGATTTATAGTACTAAGAGTCTAAACAGGTCGAAAGATGCATTTTGGAGCAAAACCACAGAATTTGGACTCTACGCCGCTCCACAACACAGCATCAACTTTGAAAGAGCCCCAAAAAGATTCTACTCAATGGATTTCACCAAAACCAGTTTGCCGCGATGCCTACATGAGTTAGCTTTCCAACGCAATTGGAATCATGCAATTTGGCTACGTAGAATGGGAGATATGATCGTTTTAGTGAAGAGTGTCAAATCAGCCGAAAACCGGACGTCTACACCAACCGTTCGACCGAGCCGGTCGGACAGGGCCTCCAAGGCTCCCGTCCGACCCGACCATCCTTTACTGCACAAGGACACCGGTCGACCGAGCCGGTCGGACAGGGCCTCCAAGGCTCTCGTCCGACCCGACCTCTTTTCGCCATCCCGTGCGCGCCAGCTCGACCCGACCATCATCCCGTGCGACCGTTCGACCCCCAGCTCGACCCGAGCACCAGCCCGACCGACCGGTCGACCGCCCCGCTCGACCGCCGCCGTCTCGCTCGACCCGCCTTAGCCGACTAAGGCCCGTTTTGTGCGTTTTCACGGTTTACTCGGCCCGTTTACCTAATCTCGACCCCTTGAAGACCTAGCACTATAAATACACCTTTTTAGCCTCTTTAGAAAGGAGAGAACCATAGAGCCACATTGTATTAGAGTTTAATAGATCTACTTTTGTTCTTAGAGATTTCAAGGAGAGGATCTCTCCTCCTTACCACAATTTGGAGAAGTTTTCTGAACCTTTGTTCTATATTTATGCTTTCTTCATCATTTTTCTGTGTTGTTACTTTGATTATGTCTGAGTAATTCACTTGTTAGGTCGTGGGTAAATCAAAGAGTCCATGCATTGTTAGGGTTCTAAATCAAATTAGGGGTTCATCATTATAGGTCTTCACCTTTGCTTAATCTTATTGCTGCATGCTTTTCTGATCAACTAGCATCAGATCTTAGGTAGACTTGAGCCACGAAAGTGCTGTATCATTCGCTTGAACTAGTATTTGGTGGGCAACACTTCATAGACTGCGTTAGTTGATCTATGCGGAGTTGTGAACAATTGAGACTTGATCGAATTAATGCTTGTTTAACAATCTAAGGACATTCCGAAAGATTAGCGATTAGGTTAGTTAACAAAGAGGTCGGAGCCACGGAAGTGGAATGATTTTACATCTGTGTCTTGAGTTCTAGACGGCACCCAATTAAACCCCCTAATAAGTTGATTCAACCTAGTAATCATGGATCTTTGCGAGTCTCCCATTACCTAGCGCTTTCATACCTTGATCTTTTACCGTTTTTACATCGCATTCAATTAGTTAGTTTGCTTTCTTACCAATCACAACCAAAACCCTTATCTTGTCCTAGCTAAATTGGAATTACATAACTTGTAGCGCATCTCTCTGCTCCTTGTGTTCGATAAACCCGTTACTACTCTCGATCTGTGCACTTGCAGAAAAGGGATAGAAATTGGGAAAAGCTTATCCCGCATCATAAGTCAAGCCAAATGCAAGGGTGTGAATTCTAAACTATCAACTTAAAGACAGAAATGGAAATGCAAATAACATAATGGATTGGAACTTCGCGGCGTCCAGACGCGACGCTATCAAGTGAACAAAGGTGAAATGCAATGATATTCAAACTATGAACCAGAAGCTAGAATGAACAAATGCAACAAGATAAAAAGACAAAATCTTTGAGATTTAAAATCAAGATCGAAATCAAATTAAACAAAGATCCTAAGAATGGGTGTTATGGATCAATGAAATTCCATGGTCAACGCTATGGTGTTCAACAAAACTCAGACAGAGCTGTTCCCTTGGCTGCGAACTCGATAGATAATCCACTCTCGTGGCAGAAGCTATCGAGTTGGTGTGTGTTCCTGACCCACTCTCATGGCGAAATCCACACCAACAAGCATTAGGAATCAGTTCGCAAATGCTAAAGTGCAATCAAAAACGCTAGTATCCTAGGTATGATATGCAAATTTCTTGTAAAAGCTGGTTCAGGTATTTCATCAAACACCTTCTGGGTGCTGAAATGCCTAGCTTCGGATTCCAAATGATCAAGAAGGAATCAGCATTAAGAACACTAATCAAGAAGGGAAACTATGAAATCAAGGCTTGAACACTCTAGGTAACCATGGATCTTCACAAATCTAACCCATCCTTAAGAATCTAAGAAAACTACTCAGAAACCGACTTCATCAAGTCGAACTCGGAAAGCTGTAAAACTAGCATCAGAAGATAGACAGAAAGGAAGCAATCAAGTTCAAAGAAGGAAGCAAGCACAAATTGATTAAAACTTAGAAGGAATCTGGAATACAAAGCAAGAACACTACAGAGGCGATTTTGTGTTTTCTGAAAGTTAAAAGCAGAAATGAAATTAAGATCCTTC
Organism: Erythrophleum ivorense; assembly: GCA_026724425.1. Lineage (NCBI taxonomy): Eukaryota > Viridiplantae > Streptophyta > Magnoliopsida > Fabales > Fabaceae > Erythrophleum > Erythrophleum ivorense. The sequence goes on along the minus strand of JAIUCV010000066.1, from coordinate 4,736,110 downwards.
TAATCTCACATTACAGAGTACTTATACTTAGGTTACAGAAAGGTAAAATAGGTCACGCGCGTGTGGACTCGATGTGCCAACTCGACGTGCATGTCTAGACGCCGTCGAGTTGACTGTTCCTTGTTCCGACTCGATGTGCCAACTCGACGTGTATGTCTGGACGCCGTCGAGTTGACTGTTCCTTGTTCCGACTCGATGTGCCAACTCGACGTGCATGTCTGGACGCCGTCGAGTTGACTGTTCCTTGTCCTCCAAGCCGTCGTTTCCAGACTCCTCTTCATCACTGCTTGATCACGCAATCATCCTCCATCTTCAAGGCATCCTCGACAGCTACAAATGTACCTGATAACAAACACAAATGCGACGAAACGTGCAATGCTTATGCAAACGCTACGAAGTGCGGAAAGTGAATGCAAATGGAAGTGAAACGTGATGATGTGGTGTTATATGAATGCAGAAGTGATGAATAAATGATGCTAAAACATGGCTAAATATGTGTACATCATGTGGCGACTGCGTCGGTGACCCAGTCTGTTTCAGCGGCGAGTGAGGCCGGTTTGGGCGTCGGTGGTGACGCAGGGGTTGGAGCGGCCCCAGGTGGGGGTGCGGCTCCAGCTCAGGGTCGAGATGACCTAGTTGTGGGGTTACTGACACAGTTGCTGGCACGTTTTCTGCCAGTGGTTCCTCAGCAGGCTCCGGGTGTTCCTCCGATGGCCGGTGTACCGCAGGGTGCGCCAGTGTTTGGGCAGCAGGGTGCTGCAGTGCTTGGTCAGCCGGGTGCGGCTTTTGTTGGGCAGCAGGGGGCTGCGGTGGTTGGTCATCCGTCCTATTTAGAGATGATGAGACAGATGCAGCGTATCGGGACGCCTTTCTTTGAGGGCGGAGTTGGTCCAGAGGTGGCCGATGAGTGGAAATCGAGAGTGGAGCCGAACTTCCAGTCGATCAGGTGTCCAGTTGAGTACCAGGTTGAGTTAGCGGTTCACTATCTGAGTGGTGACGCGCATTTATGGTGGCGGGCTGTTCAGGGCAGGAGAGCTGTCTGGACTTGGGGCGAGTTTGTGGCGGAGTTTGACGCCAAGTACGTTCCTCAGGATGCTCGAGATCGACTTCAGTTGCGGTTCATTGCTTTGACGCAGGGAGATCGTTCAGTTCGTGAGTACGACGCAGAGTTTAGCAGGCTAGTGGTGCATGCTGGTCTCGGTGTAGGCGGTGAGCGTGGGATTGTGCAGAGGTTCCTTCAGGGGCTTCGTCTGAGTATCAGGACTTAGTGCCGAGGTCATGAGTTTGTTAGTGGAGCTAGCAGCTTCCATTGAGGAGGACCTTCGTGAGCAGGTTGGTCCGGTGGTGGTGCCGTCTGCGGATGCTCCTGCTATCCATCCTCGGAGTCAGCAGCAGCAGTCGCAGCAGCGCCGTAGTTCGAGTGTTGGTTCTGGTTCTGGCAGGGGCGGCAGGCCTGCACAGGGCCAGAAGAGGAGTCGGGATACTAGAGTGTGCTTCCATTGCGGAGATCCGGGGCATATCAGGCCGAGGTGTCCCAAGGTGCAGAGTTTGACAGTGGCAGCGATTCAGCCGATAGCGGCTCGACCAGTGATTCAGGTGGCAGCGGTTCGGCCAGTGGGCCAGTTGGGACCGGGACCGAGAGGCTATTCTTCGACAGAGGTCGGCCAGTCGAGTCAGGGCGGGAAGATCACAGGTACATTTATTGACTCAGACTTCGTAAATTCCCTAAGTTATTTTATGGTTGTTGTTTGTTTGCGATATTTTGCCTGTGATGGGATTAGCAGGGTCTCATAGTTTAAAATGTGTAGGGACCTTGTTAGTCGGTGGCGTTCAGTCACATGTTTTGTTCGATTCTGGAGCATCTAATTGCTTCATCACTCCGGAGTGGGCCGAGAGTAGTGGCATCCGGAGCAGCACGGGTGAGCGTGCATGCATGGTCAAGGTGGCTGGAGGTGGTTTCCTGGCTACTTCGGGCTGTGCTAGAGGCGTTGATATTTAGATTGCGGGGCAGTCGATGCCAACGGATTTGGTAATTAGTCCGGTGGAGTTATATGATGTCATTCTGGGGATGGACTGGTTATCTTTTTACCGGGTTCATCTGGATTGTTACAGAGGCAGGGTGGTTTTTGAGCGTGATAGCGGGAGGTTAGTGTTTCAGGGTGTGAGACCGACTTCCGGGAGCATAGTGATCTCGGCGATTCAGGCAGAGGAGTTGATTGAGCGAGGCTGTGAGGCCTATTTGGCGACGATCTCTATGGCGGAGTCCAGTGGTGAAGTGGTTTTCGAGGATATTCGGGTGGTCCGAGAGTTTCCAGAGGTTTTTCAGTCGTTGACGGGGTTGCCACCTTCGCGGTCAGATCCTTTCACGATTGAGTTAGAGCCGGGGACAGCGCTGATATCCAAGACGCCTTACAGGATGGCTCCGGCAGAGTTGGCAGAACTGAAGAAGCAACTAGAGGACCTTTTGAGCAAAGGGTTCATTCGACCGAGTGTTTCACCGTGGGGAGCACCAGTTCTATTTGAGAAGAAAAAGGATGGGAGTTTCCGGCTGTGTATTGATTACCGGGGACTGAACCGAGTTACTGTGAAGAACAGGTACCCTCTCCCGAGGATTGACGACTTGTTGGATCAGCTGAGGGGTGCTACTTGGTTCTCCAACATAGATTTGGCATCGGGTTACTATCAGATCTCGATAGATGAGGCGGATACTCGCAAGACTGCTTTCAGGACGCGTTATGGGCATTTTGAGTTTGTGGTTATGCCTTTCGGTTTGACGAATGCGCCTGCGGCATTCATGAGGTTGATGAACGACGTATTCAGGGAGTATTTGGATGTGTTTGCCATCATCTTCATCGACGATATTCTGGTTTATTCGAGGAGTCCTGAGGAGCACGAGACTCATTTGAGGTTGGTCCTGGAGAAGCTTCGAGAGCATAAGATGTACGCTAAGCTGAGCAAGTGCAGTTTCTGGCAGCGAGAGATGGGTTTTCTCGGACATATTGTTTCTGCAGAGGGAGTGTCTGTAGATCCGACGAAGATAGAGGCCATCAGAGATTGGCCTAGACCTAGTAGTGCTACCGAGATCAGGAGCTTTCTTGGGTTAGCAGGATATTACAGGAGATTCGTCAGGGGTTTTGCGAGTATGGCACAGCCGATGACGCAGTTGACTAGGAAGGATGTTCCTTTTGTTTGGTCGCCTGAGTGTGAGGAGAGCTTTGAGAAGCTCAAGGAGTATTTGACTAGTACACCTGTTTTGGCATTACCCGAGCCAGGGAAGCCTTATGCAGTGTACACTGATGCTTCAGGTATTGGTCTGGGTTGTGTGCTGATGCAGGTGGGCAGAGTTATTGCTTACGCTTCGAGGCAGTGGCAGGGGAGTGAGCGTAACCGTCCTACCTATGATCTAGAGTTGGGAGCGGTGGTCTTTGCGCTTAAGATCTGGAGATCGTATTTGTATGGTGGTTCAGTTCAGATCTTCACTGACCACAAGAGTCTTAAGCACATTTTTACTCAGCCGATGCTGAATGCAAGACAGACGCGCTGGGTTGAGTTTTTGGCGGATTATGACTTGGAGATTATCTATCATCCGGGCAAGGCTAACCTAGTGGCAGATGCTTTGAGTCGACGTAGGTGTGATTCGGCTTTAGAGCAGGATGTTGAGGCGTTGGTGGGCGAGATTAGCACTTTGCGCCTTTGTGCTATTTCGCAGGAGCCTTTGGGTTTAGAGGCAGTTGATCAGGCAGATTTGTTGAGCAGGATCAGAGTGGCTCAGGAGAGCGATTAGAGTCTGATTGATGCATCACGAGTAACGAGTTCTGAGTATCAGGTATCTGAGAACGGGACTATTCTGGTTCGTGGTCGGGTTTGTGTACCCAAGGTCGAGGAGTTGAGACAGCAGATTCTGAGAGAGGCTCATTCGAGCAAGTTTTCGATTCATCCAGGAGCGACCAAGATGAACCATGATCTCAAGAGGTACTATCATTGGGTTGGGATGAAGAGAGATGTGGCTGATTGGGTTGCGAGGTGCAACACTTGTTCCTTGGTGAAGGCTGAGCATCAGGTTCCAGGTGGTCTATTACAGAGTTTACCCATTCCATAGTGGAAGTGGGACATGATTACGATGAATTTCGTGGTTGGGCTACCTATTTCGAGGACGCATGATGCTATTTGGGTTATTGTGGATCGGTTGACCAAGTCAGCACATTTCTTGGCCATCAAGAAAACAGATGGAGCAGCTGTTTTGGCTAGGAAGTTTGTGCGTGAGATTGTGAGGCTGCATGGAGTGCCAGCCAGTATAGTGTCAGACCGGGATCCGAGTTTTGCCTCAGAGTTTTGGAGGGCATTTCAGACTGAGATGGGCACTAAGGTGCATATGAGTACGGCATATCATCCGCAGACAGATGGGCAGTCAGAGAGGACGATTCAGACTTTAGAGGATCTGTTGAGGATGTGTGTGCTAGATTGGGGTGGTCATTGGGCGGATCACTTGAGCTTGGTTGAGTTTGCTTACAACAACAGCTTCCAGGCGAGTATTGGCATGGCTCCTTTCGAGGCTTTGTATGGGAGACCATGTAGGACACCCTTATGCTGGACCCAAGTGGGGGAGCGCAGCATTTATGGAGCTACTTATGTTCAGGAGACGACTGAGAAGGTTTGTGTTGTGAGGCTGAACATGAAGGAAGCTCAGGACAGACAGAAGAGTTACGCAGATAGACGCAGAAGAGAGCTTGAGTTTCAGCTTGGAGATAGAGTGTATCTCAAGATGGCGATGTTGAGGGGTCCTAACAGATCCATCGCAGAGAACAAGCTGAGTCCGCGTTTTATGGGTCCGTTTCCAGTTGTTGAGCGAGTGGGACCGTTGGCGTACAGGTTGGAGCTACCTCCGATTATGAGAGCCTTTCACAATTTCATGTATCGATGCTGAGGAAGTGTCTTCATCCTTCCGAGGAGTTAGTGGCTCAGATTCCAGAGGATCTTCAGCCAGATTTGACAGTTCCGGCAGTGCCTGTGAGGATTCTTGAGAGGAGAGTCAAGGTTCTGCGGAACAAGAGGATTCCGTTATTGAGAGTTTTGTGGACTCGTGGCGGTATTGAGGAGGAGACTTGGGAGCCAGAGGCAAAGATGAAGCTGAAGTTCAGGAAGTGGTTCGAGAAGCAGAGTGTGGAGTGAGCTTCTTTCGTCTTTGTTGTTGTTTTGGTTTACGTTGTAAGACATACATTTTTGAGATTTATGAGATGGAGTTTTTGCCTCATTATCTGTGTTATTTAATGTTGTCTTGGATGTTACACTTATTGACCAGTTGGGTCGTGAGACGTTTCAATCTTTTTGTTATAGGCGTCTAAGAATTTTTCTCTAAGGGTTGCGGTCCTGAATAACTCATTACGTTTTGGAGACTTTGTTCTCTAGCAGACTTACCTGAATGCCGTGGCTTCAGTGTGAGTAGCTTATCCGAGTGTCGTGGCTTCGGTATAAGCGATGGCAGGCCCATCTGGGAGGCCGTGGCCCCAGTTTGGGTAGTTGCAGACTTGTTTGGGAGGCCGTGGCCCCAATACAAGTGGTTTGGTTGAGACTTATTTGGGAGGCCGTGGCCCCAAATTGAGTGTTTGGATAATGAGTTAAGAGGAAAATGTCTTGGAACGTGCGTATACATAAGATTGAGTGTGAGTCTCGGGGATCAGGTGAGGATCTCCAGTGTTGTGACCTTGCGAGGTCGGACTTTTGGTCTTGCGAGACGTGTTTTGAGTTAGGATTCGAGGTCAAATCCAGTTTAGTGGGGGAGAGTTGTAACATCCGTAAACCAAAGAAGTGGAGTTTTTGCCTGGTGTCGAGCGACACCAAGGCTGGTGTCGATCGACACCGGCCAAATCGCAAATTTTGGTTTCTATTTTGTTCGGTTCGCGTGGTTTGGGTTGGAAAACCCTAAGACTCGAAATAAAAAGGGGCTGGCCGCGTTTTGTAGCTCATATTTCGAGGCAGAGAAGTTCCAGAGGCGATTTTGAGGAGATTGTGAAGTTTCTGAGGTGTTTTATTGTGGTTCTTCCTTGTTCATCCTTTGTTTCTCCCATTCAATCCAAATCTAAGGTGAGTGCGTGACTGTGGGCTCGGGATTTCTGGATTTAGGTTGTTAGATGAATGAATAGATGAGTTTCTGTCGTTTTTCGTGATGTATATGTGTTGATTGTGGTGTTGAATCGTGTTGGATTGATTATTGTGTTATCTCTGTGTTTCTGCGTGATTCATTGCTCTTGGTATCGCTCGGTCGAGCGGGTGTCGATCGACACCAAGCTGGTGTCGGTCGACACCAATGCTGGTTCAGGGTGGTTAACCGGTTTGATCGAATTGGAATTGGTAATTGATTTGAAATTGGTTTAATCCGGTTTAATGGTTTAAATTAATTTAAATGGTTAATTGAATTTGTTTAATTAATTATTTTCGGATTAATAATTAATTGAGATTATTATTTAATTATGAGAATTATTTAATAATTATTTGGAATTATTTTTATGGTGCAAATTATTTAAAAGACTTTAATTATCTGGAAATTGCGTAATTGGCCCGTGGGCAGAGTGATCGTCTCACTAAGTATTTATGATAATACTTACGCAACTCCTTTCCTGTGATGCAGGTGGTAGAAATGTTTAAGCGCGGAATCAAGGCCAAAGAAGAGGATGATAGGATTTATGTTTTATTCATTTTGCTTAAGTTGTTAGAGTTATTTGATATTTGATTTATTTGATTTATTGGCTTCTGTTGTTGAGTTGATATTATGATTTATTGAATTATTTATTTTAAGACTTCCGCTAGAATTGTTTAAGTATTTAAAAAAAAAAAAAAAAGCTCGGTTGTTTCAACCATAATCAAAGATTTCTGTTTTATGTATTATCAATTAGAATCTGCAAAAAGGTAAAAAAATTAAAAAAAACTAGCGATAATTAGGGGTGTCAAAATGGGTAATCCAACCCATCCAACCCATTATCCAAATGGGTTGAGAGATAATGGGTTATGGGTTAATCCAACCCAATTAGTAAATGGATTAGGTTGATCCATGACCCATCTAATTATATGGTTTAATTGGTTAAATGGTTAACCCATGATCCATAAACAGTAAACATAAATAATTTTCTAATAATTTTATCAAAACGCATTTTAGGTTGGTAAATTTGTCAAAACTCGATTTTGGATAGAAAATTTGTTAAAACGTGATTTTGGTGGAAAATTTGTGAAAACGCGTTTAGGGCGGGAAAATTTGTCAAAACACGATTTTGGACGAAAAATTTATGAAAACGCGTTTTGGCCGGGAAATTTTTATCAAAACACGTTTTAGGGGGAAAAATTTGTCAAAACGCGATTTTGGAAGGAAAATTTGTGAATATGCGATTTCGGACGAAAATTTTGTGAAACGCGTTTTGGGCGGGAAAATTTGTCAAAACGCCATTTTGGACGAAAAATTTGTCAAAACACGATTTTGGAGGGAAAATTTGTCAAAACGCGTTTTGGGCGGGAAAATATCAAAAGGCGTTTTAGGCGGGAAAATTTGTCAAAACGCAATTTTGGACGAAAAATTTGTCAAAACACGATTTTGGGTGAAAAAATTGTGAAAACGCCTTTTGGGAGGAAAAATTTATCAAAACGCGATTTTGGACGGAAAATTTTTGAAAACGCGATTTCTGACGGGAAATTTGTGAAACGCGTTTTGGGCGGGAAAATTTGTCAAAACGCCTTTTGGGCGGGAAAATAGTGAAATCGTAAGTTTTGGTGAAAATTTGTGAAACCCGCATTTTTTGCGAAATTTTTTTGTGAAAATTATATATTTGGAGAAAAAACTAAATTTCATATTTTGTTCGGTATAATTTTGAAAAAAGAAAAAAATTGGGATGGGTAATTTGCAAAATCATGTTTTTTGTAGATAAAAAGTGAAATCATAATTGTGTAAGGACTAATTTGGAAAATAAATTAATGTATGATGAGAAGGTGATGGTTAACCATTTCATCCATCAATCCATTTCAATTTGACCCATTTAATCCACAACCCATTTAATCCACAATCCATTTGATCCATTAATCCATTAGAACCAAAAAATTTGATCCATTAAGATTAATGGGTTGGTTGGGTTGGGTCAACCCATAAATTTCAACCCATTTTGACACCCCTAGCGATAATACAAAATCAAAGGAACTTTGATACTAAATAAAAGATAATTATTTATAATTTATATAATTAAACCATTATCTTAAATTAAGAAATTTTCCTAATAAAAATTCTAAGTAGTTTTTTGGTGTTACTAAAAACTTATACATGTTTTTCTTATATCTATCGATATTCCAAATCTAAAATTTAGAAAAAAATTTAATCTTAGATGATGATATAGAAAAAATTTCAAAAACCAATTTGTAAATATTGCAAATATGATCTGTCGACAACACAACACACTTCTTTGTTTCGGATTCTACATAATGTCAATACATGATTTTGATGTCTATCCATAAACGTATTTTTTCATTTGTTATTAAACTGAAACCACAAAGTATATAAAAGTTTGGAGCTATTCAGATTCTGGATTAAGTTAGTATTAGGGTTGGACACGCGCTTTGCACGGGGTGATATTTTACTCTAATGTTTTTTTAACTTAAAGATGTCTATTTACATAACTCAAAATCTTATGCGACATATTAATTTGATGGTTTGGTTCTTATCTTCGTTTTACAGTGTGGAAATTAAACATTTTAAATAATTTTTTAAAAAGGTAAAAAATAAAATAAAACATTAATCATAGTCCTAAATTACATATGATAAAATTGAGTGAAAAAACATAAAAATCAAATGAATATAGTATAATAAAATAACAAATCAAATGACTACATTTAAATTTTTTTTTTTTTTTAGATTTGTCTTGAAAATGAACCTGGTGATGACACCTCACGTGACAAAGTTGTTAATGTAACATCCGCGAACCAGAAAGTTGTTTTGGAAGTGGTGTCGGACGACATTAGGGATTCGGGAGTAGATTACATACGCTCTTTGAGGTGTGAATTGAGAATTGATTGTACATGTTCTTGTTTGATTGTTGTACAACTGGTTTAAGGTTCATTCATCTCGAAGAAAATGTGTAAAAAGCTCTTAAATACTTAGTGTCGATCGACACCTACGGGGTGTGTCGATCGACACCGGTTATCGTGAGCGATGCCGGGTTTAGTCGATCGAATTGAAGTTGGTTTGGTTTTGGTCGATGGGTGTCGACCGACACCAAGGAAGGGTGTCGATCGACACCGGTTATTGGAAAATCGACCGGGTTGATTTAAGTCGGCTGGTTTTGTCTGGTTTGGGCGAGGGAAGCCCTAGGTCGCGATTAAATCACTGTAGCCGCGTGAGAAAAGTCACTTTTCGAGTTTTTCACTTTCAGAGCAAGAGGGAGGCGATTTTGGGAGAGAAATCTGATTTTATGGGTTAGCTTTGTTGCTGTTCTTCACCGTTCATCTCCTTTCCTTCCTTTCAATCCGTTTCAAGGTGAGTGCGTGACTGTAGGTCCGTTTATCACTAGAGATTCCTTGGGTTTGAGTTTGTTATTGAGTTGTTCTTATTGGAAATCGTGTTTTGGATTGTATTGGGGCGTTGAAAACCTTTGATTGCGAGTTTGTACTTTTCCTATGCGCTGTTTCGTAGCTTCTGGTGTCTAGGCGTCGAGCTGGTGTCGACCGACACTCGATGGGTGTCGACCGACACTCGATGGGTGTCGATCGACACTCAGAAGGCTGGCGTCGATCGACACTATTGAGGTGTCGGTCGACACTGGTATGGGAGGTCAGGAAACGTGGGTGTTTCCTGACATGGAGGTTTCTGTTGTTGGTTATTGTTCTTGTTGTTGATTATTTTTGATGTATTGTCTAGTGTTTGACGTACTTGGCCTGTAGGCAGGATGATCCACTCACTAAGTATTTATGATAATATTTACGCATCTCTATTCCAATGTGATGCAGGTAACGGCAATGTTCTTCCGCGAAAAGAGACCGAGAGAAGAGGATGATGAGATTAGGAATTTGATTTTGGCTATCTTGTTGTGGCTAGGAAGGAATTCATTATTTTAGGATGTTAGTTTTATTTTAATAATGTAGCAAACCTGGTGTTTAGGTTGCTTATTCTTTATTGGTTTTTATTGGTTATTGGTTATTTGTTGAACGGCTTATTTATGATTTAATATTATTGATTTCTTTCGAGAATTTCCGCATTGATAATTAATTATTAAAAAAAAAAAAGTTTAGTTGTTTCATTTTGGTATCAGAGCGAATACGGTTTTAGGACTGTTAGAATTGGGTGAACTGGACTATGTGTTTGATTGATTAAGTGAGTTAGTCAGTTAGTGGTTTAGTCTCATCCTCTCGGTTTTCCAGTTTTCCGCGGTAAGTGAGTTGGATATTTCTTGTTGTGTTTTGTGTTTGTGTGCTGACCTTGCTCATTTTCTGTACTTGGTGGAAGTGCAGAGAGATGGACGCAGGTCGTGGTCACGGCCGTGGTCGTGGTCGTGGTGGAGCCCGTGGGGGCAGAGGTGCTGGTCGTGGTGGACGAGCAGCGGGTCGTGGAGGTCGGGGTGCTGGGCGTGGTTTGCCAGAGGCTGAGGTTTCAGTGGAGAGTGCGGCGCCGAGTGTGGCGACAGCGTCAGTTACTCAGTCAGTTTCGTTGGCCAGTGGGGCTAACTCTACTGCCGGTGGTGGCGCAGGAGCAGGAGCAGTTCCCGGTGGGGGCGCGGCTCTAGCTCAGGGAGACATGATAGTGGGGCTACTGACGCAGTTATTGGCACGTCTTCCTCAGGCAGTTCCACAGCAGGCTCCGGTTGCACCTCCAGTGGCAGGGGCACAGGTTGGTGCCGGTTTTGTTGAGCAGCAGGAGGCTGCGGGGCAGCAGGGTGCTGCGGTTGGGATTTCACCTTATCGCGAGATGATGAGGGAGATGCAGAGGATTGGCACGCCTATGTTTGAGGGCGGTGTTACTCCAGAGCAGGCTGACGAGTGGCGTCAAAGGTTGGAGCGGAACTTCGATTCAGTTCGTTGTCCAGAGCAGTTTCAGGTTGAGTTGGCAGTGAACTACCTTGGAGGTGATGCACATTTGTGGTGGAGGTCTGTTAGGACCCGGAGAGCGGTTTGGACTTGGGTTGATTTCGTCGAGGAGTTCAACCACAAGTTTTTCCCGCAGGAAGCTCGTGACAGGTTGCAGTTGAGGTTCTTAGACTTGACTCAGGGTGAGAGGTCTGTACGGGGGTACGATGCAGAGTTCTGCAGATTGGTGGTTCACACCGGTGGTGAGCTGGTGAGTGAGCGGGCTTTGATGTCGAGGTTTTTTCAGGGACTTCGGAGGAACATCAGGACTCAGTGCAGAGGTGGTATGTACCACACTAGAGCCGGTTTAGTAGAGTTGGCAGCTTCCATTGTGGAGGATTTGCGTGAGCCGGTGAGTTCAGCAGTTGTTCCAGCTGCAGTTTCTCCTGCTACCCATCCTAGGGGCCAGCAGCAGCAGCAGCGTAAGGGTTTTGGTTCTGGTCATGGCAGGGGCGGCAAGCCTGTGCAGGGCCAGAAGAGGAGAGCAGAGGAGATATCTGCTAGTAGCCAGAGTGCGGGTGGTTGCTTTGGTTGTGGGAGTTTGGATCACAGAGTTGCTATTTGCCCCCAAGAGGGCGGGATCCAGAGATTCGTCGGTGTTCTTCTATTGCAGGGATCCAGGGCATATCAAGCCGAAGTGTCCCAAGTTACAGCAGAGGTCAGTGGTAGCGGTTCAGCCGTTGGCTATTCAGTCAGCAGCTCAGATTGCAGCGTTGCAGTCAGGTGGAGCGCCGCGGGTTTACACTCCGGCAGAGTTAGGTCAGACCAGTCAGTCAGGCCAAATCACAGGTAAAATCTTTGACTCAGACTTGTAATTCCTAAAGGTAGAATTTTGGTGTTGTCTATTTCTTTTATTTTACTGTGATAGAGTTTAGGGGTTCTCAACACTTGTGGAATTGTGTAGGGACCTTGTTAGTTGGCGGATTTGAGTCTCACGTGTTGTTTGACTCGGGAGCATCTAACTGCTTCATTACTCCGGAGAGAGCTGAGAGTAGTGGTATTTGGAGTAGCGATGGCGAGGCTTCAGGCTTTGTCAAGGTGGCCGGTGGTGATTTTCTGGCTACTTCGGGCAGGGCTAGAGCAGTGGATGTGCAGATTGCGGGGCAGTCTATGCCAGCAGATTTAGTCATCAGTCCAGTGGATCTGTATGACGTGATTTTGGGGATGGACTGGTTATCTTCTTACCGAGTTCATCTGGATTGCTACAGAGGTAGAGTGGTGTTTGAAGATGATGCAGGGAAGTTGGTTTATCAGGGAGTGAGACCGACTTCAGGGAGTATAGTGATCTCAGCTATTCAGGCAGAGCAGTTGTTAGAGCGGGGCTGTGAAGCCTATTTGGCGACGATTACTATGACAGAGTTCAGTGTTGAGGTGGTTTTGCAGGATATTCAGGTTGTTCGGGATTTCGAGGATGTGTTTTGGTCGCTGAAGGGATTGCCACCATCTCGGTCAGATCCTTTCACGATTGAGTTAGAGCCCGGAACAGCTCCGATATCGAAGACACCTTACAGGATGGCGCCAGCAGAGATGGCAGAGCTGAAGAAGCAGCTAGAGGACCTTTTGAGTAAAGGGTTCATCACACCGAGTGTTTCGCCATGGGGAGCACCAGTGTTGTTTGTGAAGAAGAAGGATGACAGTTTTCGGTTGTGCATTGATTACCGGGGACTTAACCGAGTCACAGTGAAGAACAGGTACCCACTTCCGAGGATTGATGAGTTGTTGGATCAGTTTAGAGGTGCTACTTGGTTCTCCAAGATTGACTTAGCATCGGGATATCACCAGATTCTGATAGATGAGACAGATGTTCGGAAGACGGCTTTTCGGACGAGGTATGGGCATTTTGAGTTTGTGGTCATGCCTTTTGGTTTGACTAATGCGCCGACAGATTTCATGAGATTGATGAACGACGTGTTCAGGGAGTTTCTGGACGTGTTTGTCATCATTTTCATAGATGATATTTTGGTGTATTCGAGGAGTCCAGAGGAGCATGCGACGCATTTGAGGCTTGTTTTGGAGAAGCTTCGGGAGCAGAAGCTGTTCGCTAAGTTGAGAAAGTGCAGCTTTTGGCAGAGGGAAATGAGTTTTCTTGGCCACATTGTTTCTGCAGAGGGAGTTTCTATGGATCCGGCTAAGATTGAGGCCATCAGAGATTGGCCTAGACCGAGTAGTGCTACCGAGATCAGGAGTTTTCTGGGTTTAGCAGGCTACTACAGGAGGTTCGTCAAGGGGTTTGCGAGTATGTTTCAGCCGATGACGAGGTTGACTTGCAAGGATGTGCCATTTGTGTGGTCGCTTGAGTGCGAGGAGAGCTTTGAGAAGCTCAAGAAGATGTTGACTAGTACACCAGTGTTGGCATTACCCGATCCGGGGAAGCCATATGTAGTGTACACAGATGCTTCAGGAGTAGGACTTGGTTGTGTGAATTGAGAATTGATTGTACATGTTCTTGTTTGATTGTTGTACAATTGGTTTGAGGTTCATTCATCTCGAAGAAAATGTGTAAAAAGCTCCTAAATACTTAGTGTCGATCGACACCTAAGGGGTGTGTCGATCGACACCGGTTATCGTGAGCGATGCCGGGTTTAGTCGATCGAATTGAAGTTGGTTTGGTTTTGGTCGATGGGTGTCGACCGACACCAAGGAAGGGTGTCGATCGACACCGGTTATTGGAAAATCGACCGGTTTGATTTAAGTCGGCTGGTTTTGTCTGGTTTGGGCGAGGGAAGCCCTAGGTCGCGATTAAATCACTGTAGCCGCGTGAGAAAAGTCACTTTTCGAGTTTTTCACTTTCAGAGCAAGAGGGAGGCGATTTTGGGAGAGAAATATGAGTTTCTGGGTTAGCTCTGTTGCTGTTCTTCACCGTTCATCTCCTTTCCTTCCTTTCAATCCGTTTCAAGGTGAGTGCGTGACTGTAGGTCCGTTTATCACTAGAGGTTCCTTGGGTTTGAGTTTGTTATTGTGTTATTGAGTTGTTCTTATTGGAAATCGTGTTTTGGATTGCATTGGGGCGTTGAAAACCCTTGATTGCGAGTTTGTACTTTTCCTATGCGCTGTTTTGTAGCTTCTGGTGTCTGGGCGTCGAGCTGGTGTTGACCGACACTCGATGGGTGTCGATCGACACTCAGAAGGCTGGCGTCGATCGACACTATTGAGGTGTCGGTCGACACTGGTCTGGGAGGTCAGGAAACGTGGGTGTTTCCTGACATGGAGGTTTTTTGTTGTTGGTTATTGTTCTTGTTGTTGATTATTGTTGATGTATTATCTAGTGTTTGACGTACTTGGCCTGTAGGCAGGATGATCCACTCACTAAGTATTTATGATAATACTTACGCATCTCTATTCCAATGTGATGCAGGTAACGGCAATGTTCTTCCGCGGAAAGAGACCGAGAGAAGAGGATGATGAGACTAGGAATTTGATTTTGGCTATCTTGTTGTGGCTAGCAAAGAATTCATTATTTTAGGATGTTATTTTTATTTTAATAATGTAGCAAACCTGGTGTTTAGGTTGCTTATTCTTTATTGGTTTTTATTGGTTATTGGTTATTTGTTGAATGGCTTATTTATGATTTAATATTATTGATTTCTTTCGAGAATTTCCGCATTGATAATTAATTATATAAAAAAAAACTTGGTTGTTTCAGTTAATACCACATGATAGAAATGTTAATTTTTTAAAATGCTTCTCTTTTAGTATATTAGGGATAACAGTTATAACATAACCATGATGTAAGATTTTTATTGTTTGGACATGTGTTTGGTTATTGTATTTTCTTTTTTTAATTATTAATAAATAAAGACAATATAATCAATAGTCAATACTGCAAAATTTGAATCACTTAATACAAAAATTAAGATTCAAATTAACAACATACTTGACCATTTTAGCAGAAAAGAACATACAACAAAAAAAAAACATACAACTCTTAAACTAACACTAAAATTAAAAAAAGAAGAAAAGCAAAAAACAAAAACATAATTCCACACTGTACTGTTGTGCGGGTCAGACACTAGTGATATAAGTATTCACACTGTCTTGAAAGCATTTGGGGAAATTGTAAATTACACTTTTTGGGGTGTCAATTTTCAAAACTACACCTTTAGGATGGTAATTTTCAAAACTACATTTTTTTCATTGAGTAAAACAACTTTAAACCCTAAAATCTAAAATTTAAACCATAAATTTTAAACTCCAAACCCTAAATCCAAACCCTAAACCCTAAAACCTAAACTCTAGTCAAGGATTACTGAACTCAAACTTAGATGTTAAATTTAGAAAAAATGTAATTTTAAAAAGGGATAATTAAGTAAATGGGAAAGAATGTGTTCGTATTTGCGGAATAAGGATGTATGAGAATTCGTATGAAATTTGTATACGGTCAGGTGTGGCTAAAGTCGAAAGAGTCCCTATTTTCGCGTGACAAGAAGTGGTGGCGCGCGTGAAATGGGCGTCCTCGATTGTGACGGAAAAACGGTTCAGTTTTAAACATAAACGAAAAACATTTTTGCATGCAATGATTACAATCATTTCGTGGGGTGATAGGTTTTGTGTTGGGTACTGGAAAATAAGCATGTTGCTTCCCCGCCATAACTACGCATTTAATGCTGCGGATTTTTCAAGATGGCAAGAAATGATTACTGCTGTATCTGCATGTGTATCGTCGTAAATAATGCTGAGTATTGTAAACTAATCTATCTATATATATCTAACTTACAGTGCATAGAAAAACATAAGAAGTTAGCAACACAACCAGCGACATATCCGTTCTACGAAGACTTGGTCCTTAGGAGATTCGAAGGTATATACAACAGTCTTAATCGCCGTAATAAATGCAGAGTATTGGTTTTTTTCCCTTTTTTTTTGTCTGATAGTCAATGAATATGCATATCGACATAAATGGGATGGAATGTTCTTGCATGTCGCTATCTGTAATAAATGGCTGTTGTCCGACATTCTTGCTGATTAATAGTTGTGTTTCGTCTATGGAAATCGATATTTTGTCTATGTGTACTTGTAACATCCGTGAACCAGAAAGTTGTTTTGGAAGTGGTGTTGGACGATGCTAGGGGTTCGGGAGTAGTTGGCACATGCTCTTAGAGGTGTGAATTGAGGATTGGCTGTGCATGTTCTTGTTTGATTGTTGTGCAGTCGGTCTAAGGTTCAAGCATCGCGAAGAAAGTGTGTTAAATTCTTCTGAACGACTAGTATCGATCGACACCCGAAGGGTGTCGATCGACACCGGTTATCGGGTTTGATTCCGGTTTAAGTCGATCGATTTGCAATTGGCAATTGGGTTGGTTTTGGTCGATGGGTGTCGACCGACACCAAGGAAGGGTGTCGATCGACACCGGTTATTGAGAAATCGACCGGTTTGATTCAAGTCGGCTGGTTTGGGCTGGTTTAGGGCGTGGAAACCCTATTTCGTGTTTTAAAAGCCCTGTGGCCGCGAGAAAGGCACAAGTTTCGAGTTATCAAGTGTTGAAGGCGATTTTTGGAGGATTGGAGGTGATTTCTGAGTTTCTGGGTTGAATCCGTGGCTGTTCTTCGTTGTTCCTTCTCCCTTCCTTCCTTTCAATCCGTTTTCAAGGTGAGTGCGTGACTGTAGGTCCGTTATTCATTAGAGATTGTTTGATTTTGAGTTTATGTTGTTGTTTATGAGTTGTTCTTCGTTTTTGTGTGGTTTGATGCGTTTATGGGGGTTGAATCCCATTGATTGGTGTTAGTTTTTACTATTTTCGCACTTTTTCTTCGCGTTTGGTTTCTGGGCGTCGAGCCGGTATCGAGCGACACTCGATGAGTGTCGATCGACACTCGGGAGGCTGGCGTCGATCGACACCATAGAGGTGTCGGTCGACACCGACCTGGGTGTCAGGAAACGTGGGTGTTTCCTGACAGGGAATGTTTATATTGTTGAGTATTGTTGAGCATTGTTATGGTTGTTGTTTATCGTGATGTATTGTCTACTGTTTGACGTAATTGACCTGTAGGCAGGATGATCCACTCACTAAGTATTTATGATAATACTTACGCATCTCTATTCCAATGTGATGCAGGTAACAGCAATGTTCTTCCGCGGAAAGAGACCGAGAGAAGAGGATGATGAGATTAGGAATTTGATTCTGGCTTTGTTGTTATGGTTGACCAGAAATTCATGAGTTTAGGGTGTTAGACTTTATTTTAATAATGTAGCAAACCGGCTTAGGTTGCTTATTGGTTATTGGTTTTATTGGTTTTATTCTTTATTGGTTATGGTTGAATAGTTATTTATGATTTAATAATATTATTGTTTTCTTCCGCATTGTGTTGAATTAGCTGTTGAGGATTAATATTTATGGGAATATTAATCTGGGCTAAATATTTAATAAAAAAAAAAAAAGTTTGGTTGTTTCATTTTGGTATCAGAGCGTAGTCGGTTTTAGGACTGTTAGAAATGGATGAATTGGATTGTGTGGTTAATTGATTATGTGAGTTAGTCAGTTAGTGGTTTAATCTCATCCTCTCGGTCTTCCAGTTTTCCGCGGGTAAGTGAGTTGGATATTTGGTGTGTTTTGGTTTTGTGTCTGTGTTTTGACCTTTGCTCTTTTTCTGTACTTGGTGGTAGTGCAGAGAGATGGACGCAGGTCGTGGTCGTGGCCGTGGTCGTGGTCGCGGTGCAGCCCGTGGGGGCAGAGGAGCTGGTCGCGGTGGGCGAGCAGCGGGTCGTGGAGGTCGGGGTGCTGGTCGTGGAGTGCCAGAGGCTGAGGCCTCAGTGGAGAGTGCGGCGCCTAGTGTGGCGGCAGCGTCGGTGACACAGTCTGTTTCGTTAGCCGGTGGGGCTAGTTTGGGCGTCGGGGGTGGCGCGGGGGCAGGAGCAGTTCCCGGTGGGGGCGCGGCTCTTGCTCAGGGTGATTTGATTGTGGGGCTACTGACGCAGCTTTTGGCACGTCTTCCAGAGGCAGTTCCACAGCAGGCTCCGGTTGCACCTCCAGCGGCCGGGGCATAGGTTGGTGCCGGGGCACATGTTGGTGCCGGTTTTGTTGAGCAGCAGGAGGCTGTGGTGCAGCAGGGTGTTGCAGTTGGGGTTTCTCCTTATCGTGAGATGATGAGGGAGATGCAGAGGATTGGTACGCCTACGTTTGAGGGCGGGGTTACTCCAGAGCAGGCTGATGAGTGGCGTCAGAGGTTGGAGCGGAACTTCGATTCTGTTCGTTGTCCGGCACAGTTTCAGGTTGAGTTGGCAGTGCACTACCTTGGAGGTGATGCACATTTGTGGTGGAGGTCTGTTAGGACCAGGAGAGAGGTTTGGACTTGGGTTGACTTCGTCGAGGAGTTCAACCACAAGTTTTTCCCTCAGGAGGCTCGTGACAGGCTGCAGTTGAGGTTTTTGGACTTGACTCAGGGTGAGAGGTCTGTTCGAGAGTATGATGCAGAGTTCTGCAGATTGGTGGTCTTTTCTGGTGGTGAGCTGATTAGTGAACGGGCATTGACGTCGAGGTTTCTTCAGGGGCTTCGGAGGAACATCAGGACTCAGTGCAGAGGTGGTATGTACCACACCAGAGCGGGTTTAGTGGAGTTGGCAGCGTCCATTGAGGAGGACTTGCGTGAGCCGGTGAGTACGGCAGTTGTGCCAGTTGCAGTTGTTCCTGCTACCCATCCTCGGGGCCAGCAGCAGCATCAGCAGCGTAGAGGTCACAGTTCTGGCTACGGCAGGGGCAGCAGGCCTGCGCAGGGCCAGAAGAGGAGAGCATATGAGATATCTGCTAGTAGCCCGAGTACGGGTGGGTGTTTTGGTTGTGGGGGTCTGGATCACAGAGTTGCGACTTGCCCCAAGAGGGCGGGATCCAGAGAGTCGACAGTGTGCTACTACTGCAGGGAGCCGGGGCATATCAAGACTATGTGTCCCAAGTTGCAGCAGAGAGCAGTGGCAGCGGCGATTCAGCCGTTGGCGATTCAGTCAGCAGCGCAGGTTGCGGCGTTGCAGTCAGGTGGAGCGCCGAGAGTGTATACTTCGGCAGAGGTGGGCCAGACCAGTCAGTCAGGCCAGATCACAGGTAAATCTTGACTCAGACTTTTAAATTCTTTAAGGTAGAATTGTTGGTGTGTCTGTTTCTGTTATTTTACTGTGATAGAGTTGGAGGTTCTCAACACTTGTGGAATTGTGTAGGGACCTTGTTAGTTGGAGGTTTTGAGTCTCACGTTCTGTTTGACTCGGGAGCATCTAATTGCTTCATTACTCCGGAGAGAGCTGAGGGTAGTGGTATTCGGAGTAGCGAGGGCGAGGCTTCAGGCTTTGTCAAGGTGGCCGGAGGTGGTTATTTGGCTACTTCGGGCAGAGCTAGAGCAGTTGATGTGCGTATTGCGGGGCAGTCTATGCCAGCTGATTTGGTCATCAGTCCAGTGGAACTGTATGACGTGATTTTGGGGATGGACTGGTTATCTCTTTACCGAGTTCATCTGGATTGCTTCAGAGGTAGAGTGGTGTTTGAGCGGGATGCAGGGAAGTTGGTTTATCAGGGAGTGAGACCGACTTCGGGAAGTATAGTGATTTCAGCTATCCAGGCAGAGCAGTTGTTAGAGCGGGGCTGCGAAGCCTATTTGGCGACGATCACTATGACAGAGTCCAGTGGTGAGGTGAGTCTGCAGGATATTCAGGTTGTCCAGGATTTCGAGGATGTTTTTCGGTCGCTGAAGGGATTGCCACCATCTCGGTCAGATCCTTTCACGATTGAATTAGAGCCCGGGACAGCTCCGATATCGAAGACACCTTACAGGATGGCTCCAGCAGAGATGGCAGAGCTGAAGAAGCAGCTAGAGGACCTTTTGAGTAGAGGGTTCATCAGACCTAGTGTTTCGCCATGGGGAGCGCCAGTGTTGTTTGTGAAGAAGAAGGATGGTAGTTTCAGGCTGTGCATTGATTATCGGGGTCTTAACCGAGTCACTGTGAAGAACAGGTACCCACTCCCGAGGATTGATGAGTTGTTGGATCAGTTGAGGGGTGCTACTTGGTTCTCCAAGATCGACTTGGCATCAGGTTATCATCAGATCCCGATAGATGAGGCAGATGTCCGGAAGACAGCTTTTCGGACGAGGTATGGACATTTCGAGTTTGTGGTCATGCCTTTTGGCTTGACTAATGCGCCGGCAGCGTTTATGAGGTTGATGAACGACGTATTCAGGGAGTTTCTGGATGTGTTTGTCATTATTTTCATTGATGACATTTTGGTGTATTCGAGGAGTCCAGAGGAGCATGCGACTCATTTGAGGCTTGTGTTGGAGAAGCTTCGAGAGCAGAAGCTGTTTGCTAAGTTGAGCAAGTGCAGATTTTGGCAGAGGGAGATGGGTTTTCTTGGCCATATTGTTTCTGCAGAGGGGGTTTCTGTGGATCCGGCTAAGATTGAGGCCATTAGAGATTGGCCTAGACCGAGTAGTGCTACCGAGATCAGGAGTTTTCTGGGTTTAGCAGGCTACTACAGGAGGTTCGTCAAGGGGTTTGCGAGTATGTCTCAGCCGATGACGAGGTTGACTGGCAAGGATGTGCCGTTTGTGTGGTCGCAGGAGTGCGAGGAGAGCTTTGGGAAGCTCAAGGAGATGTTGACTAGTACACCTGTTTTGGCATTACCGGACCCGGGGAAGCCATATGTTGTGTACACAGATGCTTCAGGTGTTGGACTGGGTTGTGTTTTGATGCAGGAGGGCAGAGTGATTGCCTATGCTTCGAGGCAGTTGCAGGGCAGTGAGCGCAACCGTCCTACACATGATCTTGAGTTGGGAGCAGTGGTTTTTGCACTCAAGATTTGGAGGTCGTATCTTTATGGTGGTAGAGTGCAGATCTTTACAGATCACAAGAGTCTACAACATATTTTCACTCAGCCTTTGCTGAATGCGAGACAGACGCGTTGGGTGGAGTTTCTGGCAGACTATGACCTGGATATTGTTTATCATCCAGGCAAGGCCAATTTGGTGGCAGATGCTTTGAGTCGACGGAGGGTTGATTCAGATAGAGAGCGTGGTGTTGAGGCGTTGGTCAGCGAGATTAGTACATTGCGTCTTTGTGCTATTTCAGAGGAACCTTTGGGTTTAGAGGCAGCTGATCAGGCAGATTTACTCAGCAGGATCAGAGTGGCTCAGCAGGATGATCCGGTTTTGTTGGATGCATCGCGGGCAGCTGGTTCTGAGTATCAGGTCTCTTCGAATGGAACTATTTTGGTTCGTGGGCGAGTTTGTGTGCCCAAGGATGAGGAGTTGAGGCATGAGGTTTTGAGAGAGGCTCATTCGAGCAAGTTTTCGATTCATCCGGGTGCGACCAAGATGTACCGTGACCTCAAACGGTATTATCATTGGGTTGGGATGAAGAGGGATGTGGCAGATTGGGTTGCGAGGTGCAACACTTGTTCTTTGGTCAAGGCAGAGCATCAGGTGCCTAGTGGTCTTCTGCAGAGTTTACCCATTCCAGAGTGGAAGTGGGATATGATCACTATGGATTTTTTTGTGGGATTGCCTATCTCACGGACATTTGATGCTATTTGGGTCATTGTGGATCGCTTGACCAAGTCAGCACATTTCTTGGCTATCAAGAAGACAGATGGAGTGGCTGTCTTGGCTAGGAAGTTTGTGCGAGAGATTGTGAGGCTGCATGGAGTGCCAGCCAGTATTGTGTCGGATAGAGATCCGAGGTTTGCTTCAGAGTTTTGGAGAGCATTTCAGACTGAGATGGGCACTAAGGTGCATATGAGTACAGCGTATCATCCGCAGACAGATGGGCAGTCAGAGAGGACTATTCAGACTTTGGAGGATCTGCTTAGGATGTGTGTACTGGATTGGGGTGGTCATTGGGCTGATCATCTGTGTTTGGCAGAGTTTGCCTATAACAACAGTTTTCAGTCTAGCATTGGCATGGCTCCTTATGAGGCTTTGTATGGGAGGCCATGTAGGACACCCTTATGCTGGACCCAAGTGGGGGAGCGCAGCATGTTTGGAGCTAGTTTTGTTCAGGAGACGACGGAGAAGATTCGTGTCTTGAGGCTGAACATGAAGGAGGCTCAGGATAGACAGAGGAGTTATGCAGACAGGCGGCGACGTGAGCTTGAGTTTCAGGTGGGAGATAGAGTTTATCTCAAGATGGCTATGTTGAGGGGCCCTAACAGGTCCATAGCAGAGAACAAGCTCAGTCCGCGATTTATGGGTCCGTTTCCGGTGGTGGAGCGAGTTGGACCAGTGGCTTATCGGTTGGAGTTGCCACCGATTATGAGCGCCTTTCACAAGGTGTTTCATGTTTCTATGTTGAGGAGGTGTTTGCGTCCTTCAGAGGAGGTAGTGGTTGAGATTCCGGAGGATCTTCAGCCAGATATGACAGTTCCGGCAGTTCCTGTGAGGATTCTTGAGAGGAGAGTCAAGGTTCTGCGGAACAAGAGGGTGCCATTGTTGAGAGTCTTGTGGGACTGTAGTGGCACAGAGGAGCAGACTTGGGAGCCAGAGGCAAAGATGAAGCTGAAGTTCGGAAAGTGGTTCGACAAGCAGGCTGTGGAGTGATTCATCTTTGTGGTTCTAGTCTTGTTTTTGGTTTTGTTGTTGTTGGTTTTGGATTTATGTATTTTCGTTTTGTTGTACGATATACATTTTTGGAGTTATATGAGATGGAGTTTTGCCTCATATTTTTGGTTATGGTATGGATGTTACAAGTTTCTTTGGCCGGTGGGGTCATTGGAAGTTTTTAGTCATATGTTGGTACGCGTTTCAGATTTTTTTACTCGTTTTGTCTAGAGGCGGTGGGCCTTGTAGACGGTGGTTCTATTTGTGTTGGGACGTTAGGTGCCCAACGGACTTATATTGGGGGTCGCTACCTCGATATGGGTTGTTTTAGTGACAGTGGGTCACGTTTTGGTTGTGACAGGGATCACATTTTGGTTGTGACTTCGGGTCACGTTTGGTTTTGTGACATTGGTCACATTTTGGTACTGGACTGCGGGTCGCAGTACGGATGTCATGACTGCGGTTATGGCATTGAGAGTAATAATATCTTGGAAACATGCGTATAACATAGGACTAAAATTTGAGTTCTGAGGTCTTGGAGAGACGTTTGTGTTGGGATTCGAGGACGAATCCATTTTAGTGGGGGAGAATTGTAACATCCGTGAACCAGAAAGTTGTTTTGGAAGTGGTGTTGGACGATGCTAGGGGTTCGGGAGTAGTTGGCACATGCTCTTAGAGGTGTGAATTGAGGATTGGCTGTGCATGTTCTTGTTTGATTGTTGTGCAGTCGGTCTAAGGTTCAAGCATCGCGAAGAAAGTGTGTTAAATTCTTCTGAACGACTAGTATCGATCGACACCCGAAGGGTGTCGATCGACACCGGTTATCGGGTTTGATTCCGGTTTAAGTCGATCGATTTGCAATTGGCAATTGGGTTGGTTTTGGTCGATGGGTGTCGACCGACACCAAGGAAGGGTGTCGATCGACACCGGTTATTGAGAAATCGACCGGTTTGATTCAAGTCGGCTGGTTTGGGCTGGTTTAGGGCGTGGAAACCCTATTTCGTGTTTTAAAAGCCCTGTGGCCGCGAGAAAGGCACAAGTTTCGAGTTATCAAGTGTTGAAGGCGATTTTTGGAGGATTGGAGGTGATTTCTGAGTTTCTGGGTTGAATCCGTGGCTGTTCTTCGTTGTTCCTTCTCCCTTCCTTCCTTTCAATCCGTTTTCAAGGTGAGTGCGTGACTGTAGGTCCGTTATTCATTAGAGATTGTTTGATTTTGAGTTTATGTTGTTGTTTATGAGTTGTTCTTCGTTTTTGTGTGGTTTGATGCGTTTATGGGGGTTGAATCCCATTGATTGGTGTTAGTTTTTACTATTTTCGCACTGTTTCTTCGCGTTTGGTTTCTGGGCGTCGAGCCGGTATCGAGCGACACTCGATGAGTGTCGATCGACACTCGGGAGGCTGGCGTCGATCGACACCATAGAGGTGTCGGTCGACACCGACCTGGGTGTCAGGAAACGTGGGTGTTTCCTGACAGGGAATGTTTATATTGTTGAGTATTGTTGAGCATTGTTATGGTTGTTGTTTATCGTGATGTATTGTCTACTGTTTGACGTAATTGACCTGTAGGCAGGATGATCCACTCACTAAGTATTTATGATAATACTTACGCATCTCTATTCCAATGTGATGCAGGTAACAGCAATGTTCTTCCGCGGAAAGAGACCGAGAGAAGAGGATGATGAGATTAGGAATTTGATTCTGGCTTTGTTGTTATGTTTGACCAGAAATTCATGAGTTTAGGGTGTTAGACTTTATTTTAATAATGTAGCAAACCGGCTTAGGTTGCTTATTGGTTATTGGTTTTATTGGTTTTATTCTTAATTGGTTATGGTTGAATAGTTATTTATGATTTAATAATATTATTGTTTTCTTCCGCATTGTGTTGAATTAGCTGTTGAGGATTAATATTTATGGGAATATTAATCTGGGCTAAATATTTAATAAAAAAAAAAAAAGTTTGGTTGTTTCAGTACTTCTTGCATTGGATAAATGAGGCGATTCTTTTTGCCCCAATTGCAGTTGTCGTGATGGGTAGGCTTGTGCGCTTGTGTCACGGTGTTTGGGAAAAAAATGTGAACGGCGAGTGGCATTTTCTGGTGGTGGACCAAGGGCCAACGTTGTCGGTTCTGGTGGGCGAGAACGAAACGTACGAAGGGCTTGTTAAAATTGTTAAGCGGAGGTTCTATGTTGGTGCGGAAACAATGTTGGCTCTTACATATCAATACCCTGCGTGGATGCTAGGCCTAATGGGAAAGCGGAATCCTCCGGTGGACTTCAACGAAGATGGAGACATTGAGCTGTTCATGGCTGTCCATGTGGACAACCCCGATATGGAGATCTGTGTAACGATCGGAACATATCACGTGGAGCGCTATCTTTTTTAGAGGGGGGGTATTTATGATGTTGGTGGAAGCTCAAATGCTGTTATTGGTCCAGTGGTTGAGTTGGGTAACCAACCAATTACCCCCAGTCCTGCTAATGAAGTGATTGGAGCGATAACTTCAGCTGTGGGCGGTGAAACTAATGTGTACCCAAATACTGGAGGTGTTGTATGTAGGGGTGGGAATCAACCTCCGACGTGCGGTGGTGTTGACGACGCTATGTCTTTCTGGGATGGTCTTGTAGGTGGCGGTGTTGTTGTGGCTAGCGAAGATGTTCTTAAGGAGATATGCACGGATGAGGAACTGGAGGTTATGTGCTTGTGTCACAAAACCATAACGGCGAGACCGCCGGTTCCTGCTCTGGTGATCTCCGATGGAGACAACTCGTCCTCTGGATCATCTGACGATGTGCGCCATTTGTGTACAACTGAT
Organism: Erythrophleum ivorense; assembly: GCA_026724425.1. NCBI lineage: Eukaryota > Viridiplantae > Streptophyta > Magnoliopsida > Fabales > Fabaceae > Erythrophleum > Erythrophleum ivorense. The sequence goes on along the minus strand of JAIUCV010000066.1, from coordinate 4,710,701 downwards.
AAGGGCAAAGGGATTATGAATGATACCATAGCACCATCACGTCCTCCTCCTGAAGCGGTATTCCGGCGTCCGGCGCCGAACGGGATGCCTAGTGCACCAGTCGTTGATCTATCAGCAGAAAACAGCGGTGAGGGTAAGATTCAATCTATTAAACCAAAAATGTGTTAGTAATTTAATTTCCTCTCTACTAATTTGGATATCATATATTACAAGTAGAAAGATGTCTTAATAAGTTTATTGGCTCGCTAATAATTCTATTTACTTGTGAAAAAACAGAAGACGATTTGGTGTGTGGGCCGGGCGATCTATATGTCGGGATGCAGTTCAAGGACCGAGATGCCTTCAAATTGCACATGGCCCTTTTCGCAATCACACACAAGTTTCGGTATCATAACAAGAAGTCCACGCCGAACGTTATGATACTTGAGTGTAAGGGCATAGACTGCCCATGGAGAGTTTATGCAACAAAGATGAATGGGTCCGATCTCTACCAGATAAGACGTGTGAGGCCGGAGCACATGTGTTCAGTGGATGAAAGGGTGCAATACGATCGCCATGCTACGACGGCTGTTATCGGAGACGTCGTAAGGAATCGTTATAATGGTATTGGTGTAGGGCCAAACCCGGATGATGTGAGGGAAATGATGCGTGACAGCCACGACGTCCCTATCTCGTACTGGAAAGCATGGAGGTCGAGGGAAGTAGCTTTGGACACCGCTAGAGGTGACAGTGGATCGTCATATCATAAGTTACCGGTCTATTTACATCAGTTGGTTGCTTCGAATCCAGGGACGGTTGTCGCGCTAGAGACATCTCCTACTGATGGCGTTAGTCAGAAGTTTCGCTATTTGTTCTTTGCGATGGGGGCGAGTGTCGCTGGGATGGCATACATGCGAAAGGTGATTGTGATTGACGGGACACACCTGAAGGGCAAATACAGGGGTTGTCTGATTACAGCGAGCTGTCAGGACGGTAACTACCAGATATTTCCTGTCGCCTTTGGCGTGGTTGATGGTGAAAATGATAGTTCGTGGACGTGGTTCTTCAGTAAGCTACGTACCATAATAGATGACAGTGAAGACCTCGGTTTCATCTCTGACAGGCACAGTTCAATTTACAGCGGTCTGCGAAAGGTAATCCTCTGAAACTATAATGTAATATATGATAACTATAACAATTATCACCTCTAACTCGTTTGTTAGTGTGGTGCTTGTATCACTAATACTTTGTTTTTGTGTGTCTTTAATGTAGATGTATCCTTGGTCAAAACATTGCGCCTGTATCCTCCACCTCCAGCGTAACATACAAACGATTTTCAAGAAACGGCAGTTGGGGTATCTGGTGTCGCGTGCTGCGCGAGCTTATCACTTAAGGGATTTCTACAGCCACTTCAATCAGATAAAGGTGGTAAGCCATGCTTGCGCTGACTACCTACTCGGGATTGGTTTCGAACACTGGGCCCGTGCACATTTTGAGGGGGCAAGGTACAACATCATGACGAGCAACATTGCGGAATCGCTTAATGCAGCGCTTGGTGATGCGAGAGGGTTCCCAATAGTGCCACTTATAGAGAACATCAGGTGCACTCTTATGGGGTGGTTTAATCATAGGAGGGATAAGGCTAATAGCGAGAGTGGTACACTTACACCGAAGATACAAGAGATGCTTTCGAAGAGGTTCCAAGATTGCGGTGGGTTTTCTGTTGTACGCATAAATGAGAGTGAATTTGAAGTTAGGACCAAAGAAGGGGTCCCGTACCATGTTGACCTGGCCGAAAAGAGTTGTAGCTGCTGTGAGTTTGATATGCTACGGATCCCATGCACACATGCGGTTGCGGCTGCTGTTCGTTCGAAGATGAGGGTGGACTCTTTGGTTGATAATGGGTACACAACTGCGTTTTGGAGGCTGGCGTACGGGCAGAGCATATATCCAGTTGAGGATCTTACGGAGGCGGACCAGGTTGCTGAAGAGATTAAAGATCTCCACCTGGGCCCACCTGCGACGCGTCGACCACCTGGACGTCCAAGGAAGCAGAGAATCTTGTCCAGAGGGGAATACAGGGTAATATGTTTTGTTCACTGCTTGATTTTTTTGGATAGACAACTAAGCGTCAAGTTATCATGTGAACTTCTACTAAGATGTGTTAACTTAAAATGTAGGGGACCGCGCGTAGGAGGCTCACAATTTGTGGACGGTGTGGTGGTCTCGGGCACAACCGGGCAAGTTGTAGAATGCCTATCTGACGTGAGGTGATGACTTCCGGGGGGCATATATCGGCGGTTTTTATTAGTGTTTCAATTTGTGTCTTGTTTTTATAAGGTGGCAAACACATTGCTCCGTGATGTTATATTAAGCGGCGTTAAAAAACCTATTTCTGTGGTTTGTTTTTCAGTAGTTTTTGTATCGTCTAGTCGGTCGGATGTGACGTATTTTGATTCGAAGTTTGTAATGAATATTTCGGGTGATGCCCCCCGTTTAATATAATTATTATTATGCTAAATTGTTTATTAGCTCTATACTAAAAATGTTGTCATGTTAATATTTTCTATATGCCTAGAATCCTGGGTTTTGTAGATGAATGTCAGTTTATACTGCAATTATAACGAGTTAACTTAGTTGTTATCATTAGTCGATTCGGTGTTGTATAGTTTAGCAAAACTGTTAGCAAGTTACTTTGTGAGATTGCGAACGAAAAACAAATAGAAATAAAACCATGACCAAACAAAAAGTTAACGCTTTAACTTGGTGGTTATCATTCCTCGATTTAGATAGCTTGCTAACTAAACTCAGAAAACAAAAAATAAAGTCTACGGGTGAGAATTCGTGGTCTGTTATGAGCTAATAAAATTGTTAGCAATTAACAGTGAATAGTTACGAAAAAAAAACAAACTCCAAAAAAGGTGAAGGAGTTAACTTGCTTGTTATCAATCTTCAATTTTGTTACCTTGATAACTAAAATCCGAAAACAAAATAATATCAGGAAGGATGACGGGATGGAATTGAAACGAGTTTAAACTGGGTATTCCCGGAAAATACAACAAAAAACATATTTCTAACATGTGACAAGACTAAGCCTCCTGGGCGTACTCTGCGTAAAAGGATACCGCAAGCTTAACAGCCTCCTCTGTGAGAGCTTCTGGTTTGATGCTTTTGCATCCATCCATACCAATGACGGAGTGCGCGTGAATGAACAGTACAAACATCAATACAGAATCGTACAGGTTCGTCGCCTGCGGTACGCCTTTTGCTCTTGATATCTGGAAGGCCTTCGCCTCCTTAGACGAAGCATTACGGTTCAGTATGTAAGGCAGCATTTGAGAGAGAGGGGTTAGGTCCTGCTTCATTGCTTTGTCGGTACGCTCCACTACCGCAGCTCCAACATCAACGCAGACGGCGACCCAGTGGGTTTTATCCACATTGAATGGAAAGTATATGCGCTGGAACGCTGGAGGCTGATCATCTTCCAACCCGAAGTAGTCTACTATCGCATCTGGCCAACTGAATTTCTGCTTATCTTTGGGAGCAGTACGGGAGAACTTCGAGTGCTGCTTATGTAGGAGTGATGCAAATTTTGTGTCAAAAAAATCAACACGCGAGTCGTTGGGTCGGGGGAAGACCTTCTCAAATAGATTAGAAGTATAAGTCATCAACGCATCCATAACCTGAGCGTAATGGAGACATACAAAAGATAAATGATTACAAGTGGAAAAATTATAATTATGGAACCAGAAAATATGTCGCCTAGACAAATATATTGTTAACTATAACATGATTATATTCTACCTAACAAAGTTGTTACTGCGTAAATATGATTTTTGGGTGTCATTCAATTTGTTGCTCAATAATTAAAATGTTAAAGGCAAAGACGAATCGGGAGTGTTACCTTAGTCGGCAGGAACGAGGATCTATCGGTTATGGCAAACACGTCTTTGCACGGGACAGAAGTCCCATTGCCGATGAATAATACGCTGAATGAATAAACGTAAGTAACTCTTTAGATATTGAAAAACATGATAGGGAGACCATCGGGTGTTCGGAGAACAAATACCTGTCCGGCGTTATCCTATCACATAAGGCCGCGAACTTAGCGGCGTAATCCACCTCGGGTTCATCGCGGATAAGTTGGAACGTACTATCACGTCCTAGCTTCCTCTTCTTCGTTCCGACATGGTAATCCACGAGCTGTGCCGGCTGGGTTCTGTTCCTTGTACTCCTCCTCGAAGGCTCTGGACCGGGTACTCCATTATAGATGTCTTCATGCTGGTCCCGGTTGCTCTCAACTTGGTGTTCCCCTTCCCCAGTATTACAATCATTCCCCGATAGCTGCAATTTTATCACATTGTCTTGTTAACTCAAAGTTTGTGAAGGTAACTAATTTGTTAGATGCTTAAATCTGATAAAAATAGCTGTAATACAGATTGTTAGCTTACTACGTTTTCCATTGCATCTCTAACGTCTCCCACAACATCTGCAATAATTTCTTCAGCGTCTCTTTCGGGCCTCGATACAGTTGATCTATTGTTGCGGTGGCCAGTACCTTGATGTTGGACGTCATCCTCAGCGTTAACAACCACTGACTTCTCAAGGTATGCGGCCACCGCGGAAACCACGGCATCTGTCATCTGAGCGATCTTCTTCTCCATTGCCTTCTCAATCATGTCCTCCGTCATTGCTGACACGCGAGCGATATGGTTGACTTTGTCAACAATCCCAGAAATCTTCGCATCAAATGCTTTTAGAGCGTCCCCGATCTTCTCTGATAGATTTACAAAGGCCATGCTTGGGACGGAGGTATTGGGGCAAGGTACCACAGTTTCAGACCGCTCAGCTGCTCTAGGTTCTGCGGCCTCTGGAGATTTTTCATTATCTTTCTTCTCCTTTGCGTCCTTCCTCTCGTTCCGAATACCTTCCAAGTCCGCCGCAGTCAGTCCGCCGGTGAACATTTCCTTCGTGAATGATTGACCTTCCGTTATCATGGTCACCATGAGGTCAACCCGCTCGTCTTGCTCCTCGTCAGAAAACCCCAAGTCCACGTCGGCGAGGTCGAAATCCGGATCATCGCCAATAATGCTGTGCACGACTGCCTGTAACAACAAAAACGCATAACGCAACATAAAAAGCGTTTGCAGTTGGGCTTCTCTCATAGCGCAATACATACTACATAACACACCATGTCTAATAATTAGTTTGTATGTGTATTGTGTCGATTATATAGTGAACTAATATATTTGATGTAATTACTTGACTTATCTAGCTAATAATAAGATTACACGGTTAACGTACCTCGCATGTCTTGTCCACTTCTCTGGCAATCGAGGTACTCAAACTTAGTTTGGGCTTCGAGGAAACGCAGGCTGTCTTGTCTGACTTGTATGTTTCTTCATCAACACCGACGACTTCGTCTTCCTCACCATCACTATCACCTTCCGATTCAGATGACTGTTCGTCAATTTGGACAACCTCCATTAGAGCAGGAACAGCTTCTACAATTACCAGTTGTATAGCTTGTACGAAACCTTTCAAAGCGACGGTGCTCTGAGCTAAAGCGATGAAGTCTTTCGCTTTGATGGACTCTATGAGCTTCTCAAATGCCATACAGCCCCAAGAATACAGGTAGAACTCATCGATGTCGCGGATAAGCTCTGCGTGCTCCTTTATGATCTTCGGTTTGTGCGAACTAGGACACAGAACAGCCGATGTCAATGCGAGACATGCATATTTCAACCTAATGTCTCTGTCGGTAATTTTTCTCTTTTTCAGTATTCTCAGAGCGTTTTCTACGGACATGCTTGGCAGTAACCCAAACAACTCGGGCCAGTACGGTTTCTGTCGGACAAGGTTTGTTTTCTTCTTGGACCGTTTAGGAAACTTACCAGAAGGTAGCCCGGTGACGATTGCGAACTCTCTCAGTGATACCCTGATCGGTTTTCCGGCAAAGAGGAACCAGATCTCGTGTTTTTTAGACACTTTCAACATCCGAGTGATCATATATTGACCGAAACTGCCGGAGAATGACGGTTTCTCCGCCGTGGCAATTAATCTCCCAAATGTAGAATTTTTGAGTACCTCGATTTCATCTCCACTGAGAGAGCCAAGGATTGAATCGATGCTTTTTGGCTTGTGGTATGAGTTAACTCTCTCACCAGTGGGCTCTTCCCCCGCTGCAAAAACTCTTTCCGGCAGACTTGTGTTCATGTTGATTTCGTTAAATGACATCTGCGCTATGAGGTCTTCGGGCAAATCCAGATGGGGATTGGGGGAAAAAAATAAAAAAAAGGGATTATAGGAAACAGGCTATCGTTTAAGTCGGAGAGAAGATAATGAGAATTGCAGAAAAAAGAAGAAATGATTCGGGATGTAGATTCAAACAGTGATGAGCGGTTTCTTCGAAACTTTCATAAGAGTTGCAATGGTCGAGAAGGGGAAAAATTTACACCAATACATAAGAAAAAGAAGTCCACTTTTCAAGTTGGAAATCTCCATTATCGATGCTCACGCGCTCGTGACTGAAGGGCAAATGTGTATTAAAAAAATACAAATGTATGTATAAGTGTACTTTCTTTATTCTGCAAATACGAAGTAGAAATGGGTTATGTGGGCAAATTTCTCTTTTAAAAATTAACACCATAAATGTGTAGTTTTGAAAATTTAAATCCGAAAAATGTATTTCGAATTTTATGATACTTTCCAGTCCGCCATATCTGATTTGAGGGACGTCATGTCCTTCTTCGCTATCTATTCCACTTCTCATTCTTTATTCTTTGGTAATCATTTAAAAAAGAATTATTTTTCCTATTTGTTCAATAAAATTGAAATTTCCATCAAAAATATATGTTGTATCTGTTTTGACTAAAATAATGTTTTTATTAATAAAAAATTAAAAGTAATATGTTTTAAAAATTATAATATTTCCAAAGTTTTATTTTAAAACTAGAGATAATTTCTAAAAATATTTAAATTTAAATAAAAACAAACAACACTATATATAGTTATATTTAAATATATTATCATAAGTTATATCTATGTAAAAAAATTTTTTGTAGTAGTTACTAATTATGATATTAATGGAACTGTTTTTTACATAGATTTCTTAAAACTATTATCTAATTATATAATCAATTTGTATTATATTTTGAACCGACCCAACTTTAAACCAAAAATATTAATTATATTATTAAATTTATTAATTTATAGATTTTTTTCACCAAAAGCTTAATATTAATTTATAAAATTTCTACTGTATATAGTGTTTTCCATGCCATAGCCTGATAGCCACGAGAAGTTCGAGAACAAGAAAACAAAACTCGAATTGCATAACGAAATATATAAGGCCAAAATACTTCTCCTTCCATTCCGTTATAATCAGTATATGGATAATATAATGTTTGTTGCATGTTACATATAACCGACGATCCATTTATATATCTTGACAGTTTGTAAGGATCAATTAATTTATCATATAGTTCCAATAATAATAATCCCACACATGAACAGTTCATCGAAATAATTTCATTTTCGTTGCCACTCGTAATTTGTAATTAAAAACACGTAACCAATCTGGCAATCCCAATCTTCCCTATAAAAACTCAAGTCAATCTCTTCATTCTTCACACAACATGTTAGTACCGGAATTAGCACAATTCCTTGAGCCCGTCATAATTAATAACAATGCAAAAGCCCGGCCCATCTTCACCTTAACCTCCTCAGAAAAATGGTAAGTCTTGAGGAGAAAGGTAAATCTTGGGAAAAATGTCAATATAGAGATGCACCTCCTTGAAGAATGGAAAGAGATAATTACAAAGGCAATATTTCCTTTATGGAGAAAGAAGGAAGATATTCACGCAAGCCGACCTCCTCTCCTTATAAATACAAGACCCCTCATTACTTGAAGAGGGGCCGGAGATTGATACACAACAGCTGAGAGTAGAGAGGCAAAAACCCTAGCATAAATTCGTCCTTAGTTCTTTGTCTATTCTTTTTCTTCGATTCCGTCTCGTCAAGCTTGTCGCCGAGACGCTTTTCCTTTGTAATCTCTATTCATCTTCCAAGTTCAATAAGACTATTTTCCCAGTTTCCAATAACTCATCTGAAATATCCCGTCGCATAAACGTGTGCTATTTCCAGAATCAATAATTGGCGCCGACTGTGGGGACTGGGAATAGTCTTCTTGCAATCTTAAGCTTGAAGATGACTAGCAAAAGCAAAGACGAACAGAACGAGCTAACGCTTGACGAGTTCGGAAATCATGTCATCGACGCTTGCGATAAGACTCTGCAACTGCAAGCAGATATGTCTGTCGACGACATCGAACAGTTCCAGCAGGAACTTGATGAATTTGGCAATCTCGTCGCCAGCACGCGCGACGAGACGCCTCCGCTGTCTGCTGATTGTTCTGTCGCAACATGAGTGCTAATCTCGCAAGCAGATCTGTCTGTCGACGACAAGCAGCGGGAGTTCAACGAATCTGGCGATCTCGTCATGAGCACACGCGACGAGACGCCGCTGCCGACCGCTGATTGTCGTGCCACACCACCAGCACGCGACGAGATCCTACCACCAGCACGCGATGAGACCCTGCCGCCAGCACCTGATGAGACGCCACAGCCGGCTGCTGATCATCATGGCACATAACCAGTAGTAATCTCGCAAGCACATCTGTCCGTCGACGTCGAACAACACCAGCAGGAGTTCGACGAATCTGGCGATCTCGTCACGAGCACGCGAGACGAGACGCCGCTGACTGCCGATTGTCATCCCGCACTACCAACTCACGACGAGATGCCACCGGATTCTGACCATCGTGACACTTCATCGGCAGGTGACGAGACTCCGCGATTAGCTCGCGTCGAGGCTCCGCAGCCGACCGCTGATCGTCGTACCGAACCATCAGCTCACGACGAGGCTTCGCCACCGGCTCGCGTCGAGATTCCGCGACCAGCTTGCGACGAGACTCCGCGAACGGCTCTCGCCGAGACTATGTCACCAGCTCATGACAATACTATGTCGTTCTGCAACGAGACTCTACCGCTAGCATGCGACGAGACTCCACCGCCATCCGCTGATCGTTTTGCTGCACGACCAATGATGATCTCGCAAGCAGATCTCTCGGCGACAATCCGCACCGCCATGCAACCGCTCTCAAACAATCTTGACGCAATGCAAGCTCAGCAAAAGAAAACGAAAGAGCAGCTCGACTAGCTAACTCCAGGAGGTCGTCGTCCTTTCGACGAGTTGCCAGCAATTAAAACCACGGGATTAAAAGTCGCAACGGCAGGTGTTAACACCAAACAAGGCAACTCGGCAAATTGGACCGCACGACCTACCAGGAGAGCCGATCTCGAAATTGGAAGAATCCATCGGTGTTTCGACGAGACCAACTCGAATACGCATATCGTCACAAGTTCGGCACTAGAACTGACGGAAATCCTTGCCGAGACCCGAAAGAGTCCAATCACGACTAGGAGTATGCGAGACCTGTTCACCTTGACGCAATCAATGGGTGAACCCCTACGGAGTTTCATCCACAGATTCAAAAGCACATTATCTGACCTCGGCGAAACTCCGGACAGCATGTCCCTCGAAGCACTTCGACACGGCCTTTGGTATAAGTCGAAATTCAAAGAAGCATTAATCCTCCAAACCTGCTCGACGTTGGATGAAGCACTTCATCTAGCTCAGCAATACATCCTCCTTGAGGAGGATGACAACTACAATGCCAAGCATCTCGTCAAGGTCAAGTCGGCAATCGCTATGCCAGAAGAAGAAGATCCGGAGTCTTTACAACAAACGAAAGCTGATAAGAGATCACTCTCCTGCAGCGTGGAGAAGTCTATTGCTAAAAGACCTCGGAACCATTGGCGGCGACTTAACCAATCGCATTCGCAACAGCAACTTTCATCTCGTCAAGATAGATGTTGTTAGCGGCGATTTCGAGAGACGTGCAAAAGAAAATTCCCTCAACTCTCCGTCGTGGCCAGCTTCCAACCTGGCAAAGGGCTCTGAAAGAATCGCGGCTCAGTTGATCAACATCGAATATCATGGCGAGATTGATTCGAAGGCAACATACTTCAATGCCGCGACGAACGGTAGTGATGCTGCGAGTCAAACTCTACAAAACACTGTAAGAGAAATCGACCCTGAAATAACGAAGTTACGCTGAGAGCTTAGTCTGATCAGTTCCAGAGCGAATCGCATCGCCAGCTCGGCACGCGGGATAGCTGAAATCCTTGCCGAGACGAGAAAGAGTCCTCTGACTGCTCGTCTCGCCGCGATTCCTCTGAAAGACCAGATCACTCTGCGCTTAGAGCTCTTTAATGGCCGTGACGACCCCAAAAGCTGGCTCACAACCTTCGAAATTGCTATGAAGAGACAAAAATATGCATCACCCGAAGAGCGAGATGCAAATTTTTGTCAGATTTTTGCCGAGCATCTGGATAAAGAAGCATCAATCTGGTTCTCAAACCTCCCAGCCGAATCTATCGACAGATTCGACGACCTCGCTACGATCTTCTTGAAGCAATACTCCCCGTTCATGTCGAAAAGTTGCACAAATCTTTTCGCATTGAGGCATGAACCTTTGCGTAAGTTCATAGATAGATTTCGGGTTGCGGCAACAGAGCATCACAACCTTTCTGATGAGATGGCCATCAAGGCACTAGAATGCGGTCTTTGGTTCGAATCGGAATTCAAAGCAAGTCTGATGCTTGACGAGCCAAAAAGCCTCGCTGACGCACTCTACAGATCTTCGAGATACATCTATCTCGAAGAGGCTTACGCCTGCAACTCGGCGAAATATTACTCTTAGCTCGGCAGTAATATTACTCCTAGCCCGAGTCCAACAATCGAGCAGTGATTGTAATGAACTACGAATGGCTTGATCCTAGCTTGGGTACGTAGGCAGCCTTGCAAAAGGTCCAGCTATAAATCTAATAAAATTTTATAATCCATCCGACGAGATCGGCATTATAAATTTTATTAAAAACCTATTCTAATTAGCACTTAGAATAGCATCACTTTTTAGCATAAGCATCAGAGTTCATCTCGGCATGAGACGAAGATGCCAGATCGGGGATAGGAGAATAAACTCGGAAAAAGACAATCAAGGTTCAAAGATGAGATCTCTGAACAATGATCTCGGCGCCGGAACAGGCGGACTGCAAAGTCAACCTGAACTGGGCGCAGATGGAAACCCCATCATTCGTCCCGTCGGAAGCAACGCGAACGACGGTCACGTCAATCCGCCGCAACCGGTCCCAGACGCAAAGCTCCAATCACCAACGCTGCGTTTACAGTGACCATGCAAGAAGCATCGCGGCAACAGGCTCTAACGCCGCGATGAACGGCGATACAGGCTCGGCACCCGAGATTTCGAAAGTCTTTGCCGAGACGAAAAAATCATCTCCAGCTCGTCGACAGCAGAAACATCACCTCCAGCCCGTCGTCGCCTTCAAACTCATAAACACCTTAAGTTCGAGATAACTTCTCCTTGACGAGACGCTGTCAAGTCCGAGATAATTTCTCCTTGGCCAGCCGCTGTCAAGTTTGAGATAACTTCTCCTTGACGAGTCGCTGTCAAGTTCGAGATAATTTCTCCTTGGCCGCTTTCTCAAACTTAGCCTTCTTCAGGGCAGAAGCAGCCCTGAAAGCACGACGAAGCATTCAAATCGTCAGCAATAAGCAATAAACTGCACAGTTAAATCAAAGTCGAAAAAGAGTTACTTCTTCCTCTACGCGATGGAAGATTTCGTAGTCTTCGGAGGATCACTCGACTCGGCAGTTGAGTCGGTTCTCCTCCTTTCGGGGGGGGGGGGGGGGGGGGGAGTAGGGTACTTGGATGACCTCGGCAGCAGACGCAGCTGGCCTCCTCTTAAGCACCATCTTCCTTGGACGATTTGGTTTAACTACAAAGCATTTTTGCAAAAAATCAATGGCAAGCATAGTCATGACGAGATGGAGACGTTCTGGAACTTTTCTGAAGAGCATTACTCAGAATCGTAAACAGCATAAGCCGAAGAAAATCGCTTTCACGTCCAACTCAGCCTAAAGCGCTATAACATATGAAGAAAAAATCATGTCGGATCAGCAGATCATTTCGTCGACATACTCATCTCGTCAGTGGCATGTCTTTACTTTGCTGATTCGTTCGACCGAATAAACTGGAATACAACGAATCACTTCGTCAATGAATGCGTGAGCAACACGTCTCTTCATCGATGAATCTCTTCGTCGACGAGTGATCAACGGATCCCTCATTGACGAGTCGAAAGCAAATGACGAGACAAGAAGCATTCTCGGCATTGTCAAGATAAAACCTCGCATGGTTTTGAGCTATACAAGGAAGTTTGGCGATACTAGGGCCTTACATATTCTGTATTCAACTCAAGAATCAATCGGCGAGACCAACTCGAACGCACATCTCGTCACAAGTTCGGCACTAGAACTGGCGAAGGTTCTCATCAAGACCCAAAAAGGAATAAGTCGGAACAGCTAGCTTTCGCATCCACCTCAGCCTAAAGTGCCCGCACATATGCAAATCTAAAAGAAATTGATTTGTTACATCTCTCCAGCTTGAGAAAACACCGCAAAGCATGTCATTTCGTCCGATTGATCAAGCATGATCAATTCGTCGATAGAAATTTGACGAGTCACTTCATGGATGAGATCACCTCGTTAACGAATTTTCGACAGGTTCGATCACTTCGTTGATGAGGTTCGGCATAACAGAGATTCTATGCTTAGCATCGCATCACAGCAGCACTTCATATATTCCGCCATTGATCATCTCGGCATATAAGCTTTGTGCCGGGGTTAGTATCATCGCGATGTTATCTCTGTCCACTTTCGATCGGCTCGGCATAACTAAAGTTTTATGTCCAGCTTAGCATCAGATTACCTGACGGTCTCGGCAGGAATGCTTCTTGCCGATGAATTCTGCATTATCGTCTTTCCCGGCCTAAAGCGTCGAAGCATCTATCACTTCGGCAAAGAATGACTTCATCTCTTCGTCGACGAACGAAAGATCAACGAATCATGCGGTCGTCAAGCAATCAGCAATGATTGTCAAAAGCATCTCGTCAACGAGTAATCGACAGACTCACTTCGTCGTCGAATGATCGACGAGTCATTCGTCTTGCATCGCTGAAGTAAAATCAGAAGCATCTGAAAAGAACTACGAATGGCTTGATCCCGGCACGGGTACGTAGGCAGCCTTTTCACCGAGGCGCAGCTGTAACTTAATAAAAATAAAAAGCTGTTTTATTTTATTAATTCGCTTGTATGCATGCATCTTTTTCTGAATCCTTGAGAAACATTCCATCTCGGCAGAAAAACTCAAGCAAGAATTTCCTGATTGACTTAGGTCAAAACAGATGTTTTGGTGTGCCTAGTGAGCTCGGCAAAATCAGAGTCATAAAATTCCTTTAGTACTCGGTAAATTAATGAGTCTCAAAGCCTCTGGAACTCGGCAGTATAATGAGTCCTTGTCTACGAGCTCGGCAAACAAAGAGAGTCTCGAAGCTACTCTGAAGCGCACGCATAAAAGAGTAGTGTCAACGTTCTGGCCAAACGATTGACCGCACATCGCACCCAGTGGACTGATCATCCACCATTCTTTAAGAATGAAGCACTACAAGTCAAGAGCATGCATATCTTGCACGACCCTAAGCCATATGGGCAAGAAAAAATCGCTATCTTGTTAATCATATTCGACTTAGCGGCGTAGGAGTAATTCGAATTTCTAGACTTCGGTTCCTGTTACCGGCCTAAAAAGCGCCACCGTAAACAGATCCAACAAGAACGGATCGGTGTCTCTTAAAAATGAGAATTCTGACGAGCTGCGTGACATCGCATCTCGTCAGATGCATAGCATTGTCATAGCGAGTAGCATCTCGTCACGACAGAACTTGAGCATGCCGAGTTGTCTCAGCAAGTTGAACCACTTGTCTAATGACGATTAGACACTTGAATCATTCCGCTAGATTGACAACATAGTGCACCTCAATAAAGGATATAGATTAAAAGCAGGATGTTTCAAAAAGCACGAAATCATCAACTATATTCGCGATATTCATCTCGCATAAAACAAAAAGATGAACGAGGAAGTAAAGCAAATACTTAAGTTTTAAATCCTGAAAAGCATACGGATTAAAACTCTCCCGGGCATTGTTATTACATCGGCATGAATTGCCGTGATGAAAAGAGTTCTAAAAAGCAAGAGAGAAAGATGGGGGCCTAAGCAGCTTCGGTCTCAGAGGCACTCGGACCTATCCCCGTCTCGGCATTTGCATTCACTTCTCTCGGTGAACTCTCTCCAGCTGGCGAGGTACCCATCATCAGCTCGACGAGGATTGGCCTAACAATACGACGCATCGTTCTACTGGTCAAAATTTATAGGGGTCACCCATGAATAGTCAAAGCGTAAAGATCAACGACGAGCATAGTCAAAACGCAAAGGCAAAAGAGTTAGTACATAAACTAACCCAGAGAATGACGAGATGAATTGTAAAGCATTCTACCCGTGTCGTGGGTCCATCTCGTCAAAAGTATACTCTAGCATGAAATGGAATACCTGGAGGAGCATCGGCAGGATGTTGACGAGATGAAGGGATTAAGATCTCAACGGCATCAGGGATGAAGCTTCTTTTCCTGAGCGCCGAGACCATTGACTGACTATCGCCTGCAACATTCGCACCATTGCGCGACTTGACATCTCGACCTTTTCATGAAGACCCTCAAGTCTGACGTGATCAGGAACCTCCATCTTGTTAAAGATCCACCTCAAAATCCGCAGCCAAGTCTCCACCAAATGGATAACGTCAAGACACCTCAACTGCAACCATCTCGGCATCCTGACGAGATCGTTTCTCAAGGTCAACAACCCGAGCACTAAGGTCGACCACCTCGCAAACCAAACTAATGGGGTAAGCTTTAACCCAACCATTTTTCAAAGACGTTTGGCAACTCGGCAACTGAAGATGTCCGTATACGCACGCCTCGCCAATTTCCTTAGAAGAATGACGAGTTTATTCTGACGAGTATAAAGCAAAATTACTTCGTCCGAGTAAGCGAACCATGTATTGATCTCTTTGACGAGCTGAAATCAAATCTGAGAACAATCAAGTTGATTACTCAATCTCCTTGACGAGCTTCCGTCAAGTTCGAGAGAAGTAATTAATCCTCCTTGACGAGCTGCCGTCAAGTCTGAGGTAAACGGAGAATTCCTCCCTGACGAGCTGATGTCAGGTTCGAGGGAAACCATCAAAAATAAGATAATTAACCCCTCTTGATGAGCTGATATCAAGTCGATCAGAGGTGAATTATCGCAGCACCCTATTCTCCTTGACGAGCTGATGTCGAGTCTGAGATAAACGATCGATTCTCCTTGACGAGCCGCTGTCAAATCCGAGATGAATTCTCCTTGACGAACCGCTGTCAAATCCGAGATGAATTCTCCTTGACGAGCCGCTATCAAGTTCGAGGTGAATTCTCCTTGACGAACCGCTGTCAAATCCGAGATGAATTCTCCTTGACGAGCCGCTATCAAGTTCGAGATGAATTCTCCTTGACGCGACGATGTCAAGTCCGAGAAAAATTATAACAGCAATTTATTCTCCTTGACGAGCTGACGTCAAGTCCGAGAGAAATTGTCAAAAGCACATTCTACTTGCGGACAAGATGACGTCAACGTATTCGTTTCCCTTTTTATGGTTTTTATCCCATAGGATTTTCCATATCAAGGTTTTAACGAGGCGGTACGAATCTAAAGTCAATAATGCATCATCGCATCGGAAACGAGCTAGAATCGGCACGGCATAATTGTTATTAATAGCTCACGAGCTCCTCTCTTATACATGAAGTCCGCCGAGATCAAACTGCATTTGACTTGACGAACTGGGGGGGGACTTATTGTTAGTACCGGAATTAGCACAATTCCTTGAGCCCGTCATAATTAATAACAATGCAAAGCCCGGCCCATCTTCACCTTAACCTCCTCAGAAAAATGGCAAGTCTTGAGGAGAAAGGTAAATCTTGGGAAAAATGTCAATATAGAGATGCACCTCCTTGAAGAATGGAAAGAGATAATTACAAAGGGAATATTTCCTTTATGGAGAAAGAAGGAAGATATTCACGCAAGCCGACCTCCTCTCCTTATAAATAGAAGACCCCTCATTACTTGAAGAGGGGCCGGAGATTGATACACAACAACTGAGAGCAGAGAGGCAAAAACCCTATCATAAATTCGTCCTTAGTTTTTTGTCTATTCTTTTTCTTCGATTCCGTCTCGGCAAGCTTGTCGTCGAGACGCTTTTCCTTTGTAATCTCTTTTCATCTTCCAAGTTCAATAAGACTATTTTCCCAGTTTCCAATAACTCATCTGAAATATCCTGTCGCATAAACGTGTGCTATTTCCAGAATCAACACAACACATCACAAGCTTGATAAATTGAGAGTTTTAAAGGTTTTTTTATAACTTTATGAGTCAAACTGATCTTACTAAAACTTTTAAGAATGGCTTATTCTAAGATCGCTCTTCTCCTCATCTTCAATATCATCTTCTTCACTTTAGTAAGCTCAGCTTCGGTCCCTTGCCCACCACCACCGTCCAAGAGTGTTAGAGGTGAAATGAGCACATTTCCCCGAGCCCATCGCAATGAGTAACAGCGCGAAAAGCCCGGCCCGTCTTCAGCCCTAGCCTCCTCACAGAAATGGAAAGCCTTGAGGAGGAAGATAATACTTTGAGCAAAAAGGAAATAGCAGCAGCCGCCACTCGAAGAAAGGAAAGAAATCAAGAGAAGAAGAAGATTTCCTTTATGATCAAGAGGAGAATATTCAGCAGAGAATCGCCTTAACTCAACTATATAAGGAGAGGTCTTCATTCCCTGAAGACCAGGTCACGCAACCCTGCAAACACCTAAAGCATTCGCTCACCTTTTCTCTATTTTGCTCATTATTCGCATTACGTCTCGTCAAGGCTTGTTTGACGAGACAATCTCTTGTATCTGAATTTCCTTTCGAGTAATAAATCCGCAACTTCCCAAGTCTCCCATCCGAAATATCCCGTCACATAAACGTGTGCTATTTCTGGAATCAACAATTGGCGCCGACTGTGGGGACTTGGAATACTTCTATCGGATTAAACATCTCGAAAGAATCTCAGACGCCAAGAAAAGCAACCGATGTCCAACTCAGCAGGAAGCTCCCCTGAGAGAGAATCGCGACATGCGAACAAGACCCTCCCGGAGAATCCTCTCGAGGACGGAGAAGACCTTCTCGAGTATGAGGAGGACCGCATCGAGCATGACGGAAACGCACCGCACGACGAACCCGAGGATACAATTCAGCCGCCAGCTCCCGCTCGCCGCAGATCCAGAGCAAAGGCCGTCACGCACGACGACCTGGTGAAAACAATCCGAAGGGCTATGAAGCCATTATCCGAAGAGGTCCAGACGATACGAACGTATCAGCAGAAGACGCAGGAATTCATCGACTCGGTAACAGCGGAAGACGGCAAGTTTTCGCCGGCTCGTCGACTCTCGTTCGATACACCGACAGGTCATGCCACGGGGACCACGATAGCAGACGTAACTGCTAATCGAACAGAAGCGACGAGCCGAATCTCGCGGGCCAGCAAGCAGACCCATGCCGAGCTCGATAAAATTAATCGTCGGCTAGACGAGTTCAATTCCAGAGTGCATCTCATCACGAGCTCTGCACCAGAATTGGCAAAAATCCTTGCTGACACCCGGAGAAGCCCGCTTACGGCAAAAATTCGCAGAGTCCGACTCCGCGAAAGAGTCCGACTAAAGATCGAGCCTTTCGCCGGCGACGAAGATCCGAAGAAGTGGTTGACAGCTTTCAACCTCGCTATGACAAGGGAACAGTACGCCACTCCCGAAGAGAGAGAGGCAAACTATTACCAAGTCTTCGTCGAGCATATGACGAAAGAAGCACTCGGATGGTTCTCCAGCCTCCCTGCCGAGTCGATCGATAACTTCGACGACTTGACGAACGCATTCCTGAAGCACTATTCCATGAACATGACCAGGGTGACCCAAAACATGTTCACCATAACGCAGTCGAGAGGGGAGCCCCTGCGAAGCTTCATGGAAAGGTTTAAGAGAGCCGCGATGGATCTCGGCGACATGCCTGATAGCGTCCCGCTGGAGGCGCTCCGCAACGGTCTCCTGTACGACTCTAAATTCAAAGCAGATATCTCGATTCAACCGTCGCCGACCCTCGAAGACGCGCTCCATCGGTCCCAGAGATACATCTTCCTAGAAGAGGACACCAACTTCTACGCCGAGAGAAGCGGTGATAAAAAGCCCGCTGTCACCAGACCTAAGGAGGAAAATCACGAACACCGACGATGGCCCGAAGTCAGGCGGTCACTCACCTTTGCCGTCGACGACGACCTCAACCGCTACTGGGACCCAGCAGAGCAGCCGCAAGCACTCGCATTATCGTCATCTCGTCCAGCCGTCGCCGATACAGACGACGACAACAATCACGACCTATTCTGCAGCTTCCACGGTCGAACCGGTCACGCAACGGAGAACTGCAGACATCTCATCGGTAGCCTCCTCAGGAAGTACCGCGAAGGAGCCATCACGGTGGAAGGCGATCGATCTCAAGGCAAAGATTTCGCGCCGAAACCAGCCAAAGGGGGCCAGAAGGGAAAGCGATCCCGCCAGTTGCGCCCCCAAAGGCAGGGGAAAGCAAACCCGAAACCAGCATCTGAGAAGGAAGATCACGACTATCCAGACGATTTGCCGCCCCCGCCAAAGCGACAGGTCAGCATGATCATGGGAAGTCTCTTAGACAATAACGATTCCATCTCATCAATCGAGGAGTACGAGCGAAAGGCTGTCTCGGCTCAGCGCCGCCCCAGTTCACACCAGGATGGAGAAGCCTTGCTTGGCCAATCTATCCGTCAGGACACAGGCGCGATATCCTTCACGGATAAGGATGCGGAGGGGCTAGATACCCCGCATCTCGACCCGCTGGTGGTCAAAATACAAGTCCACGATTGCGACGTGGCAAAGATACTAGTCGACACCGGGAGCACGGTGAACCTAATCTTCAAAGAAACCCTAGACCGGATGGGGATCGAAGAAGAAGACATCAAGCCAGCACCTCGTCCGCTGACTGGATTCACCGCCGACACCGTATTCATCATCGGCACCATCCGCCTACCCGTCTATGTCGGGGGAATTTCCAAGCTCGTGAAATTTATCGTCATAGACAGATCAGCAATATATAACGCCATTCTGGGCACGCCATGGATCCACGAGATGAAAGCCGTCGTCTCGACCTTTCATCAATGCGTCAAATTTCCAACACCATTAGGAATCTTCACATTACGCGGCAGCCAAAGAGTGTCAAGATCCTGCTTCCTCCAAGAACGCCGGCTCCTCTCTTCATCCTCATGCATGATCAATGAAGAGCTGGACCCGCGACTCCCCTATCATCAGAGACCCAAACCCGATCTCGTCGACCAAGTCATCATCGACGAGACGAGACCGGAAAGGTGCATTGGTATCGGCAGCAATCTCAACGCCGAAATCAGAACCCAGCTGGTGAATCTACTGAAGGAGAATGTGCATCTCTTCGCATGGTCAATGGAGGATATGAAAGGGATAGATCCCAGGATCACCTCGCACGAGCTCAACGTCGACCCCACCTACAAACCGATCAAGCAGAAGAGGCGTAAGCTCGGCACCGATAAAGCTCAAGCAGTCAATGACGAAGTCGAAAAGCTACTGCGAGCCGGATCAATCACTGAAGTAAAATACCTTGACTGGCTCGCCAATCCGGTCGTCGTCAAGAAGAAGAACGAGAAGTGGAGAGTATGTGTGGACTTCACCGACCTGAACAAGGCTTGCCCAAAGGATAGCTTTCCGCTGCCGCATATCGACCGCCTCGTCGAAGCTACGGCGGGGAACGGATTACTCTCCTTCATGGATGCATTCTCCGGCTACAACCAGATATTCATGCACCCAGACGACCGCGAGAAGACAGCCTTCATCACTGATCGAGGCACATATTGCTACAAAGTCATGCCCTTCGGCTTGAAGAACGCTTGCGCCACTTACCAAAGATTGGTCAACAAGATGTTTGCAAAACAGCTCGGCAACAGCATGGAAGTCTAAATCGACGACATGTTGGTAAAATCTGCTAAAGCCGAGGATCACGTCAAGAACCTTCAAGAATGCTTTCAGGTTCTGACAAAGTACGGAATGAAGCTCAACCCGGCAAAGTGCAATTTCGCCGTAACATTCGGAGAATTTCTCGGCTACATTGTAACTCAGCGCGGCATCGAGGCGAACCCGAAGCAGATCTCGGCAATTCTCGACCTCCCTTCGCCGGAAAATGCAAAGGAGGTCCAGAGGCTCACTGGCCGAATCGCCGCACTGAATAGATTCATCTCGCGCTCGACCGACAAGTGTCATCCCTTTTACCAGCTGCTCCGCTCCAACAAGCTCTTTAAATGGGACGAAAAGTGTGAAGACGCATTCAAGCAACTAAAAGAGTATCTCACTACCCCGCCGATCCTCGCAAAACCCGAAGACGGCGAGACGTTACTCCTCTACATCGCCATATCAAGCACAGCCGTTAGTTGCGTACTGGTCCGAGAAGATCGTGATATATCCATATTTTACATGTTTTTACCTTGGTTTTCTTTATGTTTTCTTATCTAATAATAATGAATTTGTATCCAAGAGGTAGTTTTCTTGTATATTGTGGTTTTGGGAAGCAAATAGGTCAAAATGGCAAAAAGAAGGAAAAAGAGCTTCAAACAATGATCCATGCAAGTTCCCAAGTCAAGAGCTTCAACAAAACTCAAGTTAGCCGGTTTCCGCATTCGGACAGAATCGAAGCGTACGAAAGATGACCACGGCAAAGGGTCTTTCCTACGTCCAAATCATGAGATCTTTATATGGAAAGATAGATAAATGAGTCATGCGTCGCGACGAAGCGGAATTGGGCTATTTGGAGCAGAAATGCGGCCTAGGATCTTTTTCTCCCAAGACATGTCCATCTGGCGAGTAAGTGAAGCCCATGGAGCTTGGATGAGCGAAATGGACTGGGATCACTTCGGGCGAAGCCTAAACCTCATCATGACTCAAGCCCACATCTCTACACGCGAAAAGAAGCTGGCTGCCGCGCCTCACTCAAGACTTGGAGAGCAAGTTCACGCGGGGAGAAGAAATGGAAAGTTTCCTCTTCTCCTTTGCGCATTAACTCAGCCGACCTAGCCTCCCCTCAACTATATATACTTGCTTTTAGCCTCTTGTATGAGAATCACGAATCAATAGACACAACTCTCTTCTTCTTTCAGTCAATAAACCGGAGCCACTTAGGTGGTCTCCTTGTTCTTTCTTTTCTTTTGCATTTTGTACATACTCGCATGTTTTAGCTTCTAGTCTAGGGTTTTACAGGTTTCTCTCTAGGGGAGAGCGGCGGCTTGATCTCTATCATTCCGCCTCCTTTCCTTAGAACTATGAGATCATCTCTACTCCCTTAGACTCGTTATTGAATCATGGATCTTTCAAAGAAGACATGACATGATAAGCCATCAAGAATCGGTTGTTAAAGAAAGGGAAACCTTATGGTTCACTATCTTTATTCATACCTAAAGCTTGTTGCTAGAGTAGCTACCTAGCGACTTGATCCAAGGTTGATATACTCTCCAAAAGCTTGTTATATCTCCGGTCCTAATATTTGATGGGCAAATCGTCTTAGGCTATGAAAGTAGACCTAAGGAGTTTTGTGAACAATCACTACTCGATTTTATTGCATGTTTCACTCTTCAATGACCATGTGAAAACTGAGTCCATTGGTTTAAGAAACATAGGTGGTCGGAGCCACGAAAGTGGGATGACCGCATCTTAGTGTTTTGAGTTCATAGAAACCGGATTTAACAAACTTTTCAATTGATTTGGCTTATGTCTTTTGCGGATTATCCTTTGCTCAATAATGATGTTTGTAAAGTTTGCATTTGTTATTTAATTTTCCCTTATAAAAAAAAATACAAAACCCCTTGCATATTATTGATTTAGCTTAACCAAATCTTTACAAATGTGTAGTGTGTAATTCGCATTCTCTTGTGGATCGACACCTAAGTACTACAACAACATGTTGTGCACTTGCAACCATGTTTAGCTTAGGGTTTTTATTACTTGCATATATACCACACCCATGTCTGGCACACATCAAGTTTTTGGCGCCATTGCCGGGGAATGCATTGCACTTACACGTTTATGAGATTAAAAGTTAAGACTAGATCTTTTGTTTCATGTTTACTAACTTTCGCAATTTTGTTTCACTTATGTTCCTTAGGTACTTTGAGGATGAGCCATCACTCAAGCATGAGTAACAACTTTGGAAGGAGAAAACCTCTCCCCCATGAAGTCCAAAGGCGGCCACATGATTCAAATCCGGCCGGAGACTTCATCCCAATGCCAATCCCGCCAAATTTCCACCATCCGCTCTTTGCCGAGACTAGCCGAGAAGAACATCATCACTATCATCAAAACCGATCACCGGTTTATCAAGGCCGACCTCACCAGCCACCTCATCATCACCACCGTCCACGCCCCGACCTTCCCACATACCAAGAGCACGCGCTTAATCGGCGGAGAGACGACAATCTCAAGGCCATGATAGAAGACTTCATGGAAATCCAAAGAAAGTCTAGCCAAAGTCTTGAGACAAGGTTAGAGTTTCTAAAGCATGACCTTGATAGAAAGTTCGGAAACCTCTCTGACCAAGTGGAGAGAGTCGAAACAAGGTGTTTTGAAGTGGAAAGAGAGATAAAGGAACAAGCCGCAACCCTCGGAGGCAACACCACGGCAATCCGAGACTTGAACATGAATTCAAAGGACACTACACAAGCTTCATGACCCAGGTTACTTCCTTATACATTGCTCTATCAACGGCAAATTCTTTGATGATGCATTATGTGATTCCGGTTCAAGCGTGAACTTCATGCCGGCTGTGATAGCAAGAAGTTTGGGATTGATCGAGACCATGGAGCGGACCAACATGGGATAAAGCTTGCCAACAACTCTTCATTCAAACCACTTGGCAAGGTAAGAGATGTTCAACTTTCCTTTGAAGATTGCATCATCCCGGCCGATTTCTATGTTGTTACTATGGAGGATCCGGACGACCAAACCCTTCTACTAGGGAGATCCTTTTTAGCAACAGCCGGGGCAATTATGGATTGGCCAAACAGGAGAATCTCACTAGCCAATGTTGACAAGGATACCTATTATGTTGCTGCACCTCCCGGTTTCTCATCCAAAAGATTTCGGTACACAAGTGGAGGAGAAGGCACACAACAAGGTTACTTGATCAAAGAAGTGTTACAAGACAAGATGCACTTGGAGCCATCCAGTACTATGAGCTTTCTACAGCCTCCACACTGGCCTAACACCTAAGGAACACAAGGAGTCGAGCTATAAAGACTTTAAACTAGCGCTTATGGGAGGCAACCCATGTTTCTTTTTTTTCTTTTCTTTTCTTTTTAACTTTTATTTTGATTTTATTATTAACTTGAATTTTTTGGGAATTTTATAAAATCCACGAAAACACAAAAAAAAAAAAAAAAAAAAAAAAAAAAACATGTTTTATGATTCAGTGCCAAAGAAGACCATCAAAGGAGTTTTGCATGAGCCGGTAACCTCCCACCCACACATCCCGCCCTTATTCCGGGAGACCAACATTGCGGACAACCCATTGGAATGCTAAGGGAGGATCACGGAGATCAATCGGTGGAAGAAATTCGCAAAACGGTTGAGTCATATGGAAGATATCAAGTCCGGTAGCATTTTCCGGCCACACGGGTAACACGGAGGACCCAATCGACCCATCTCACAAACGGCTCAACCAAAGTCCACCAAACTTCACAGGCGACCAGACAACACCATGTTGGTCGGCAAATCCAAAAGATATGACGGAAAAATGTTGACGGATAAGGAGATACGCACAAATGCCCCATCCGGTCGTTAGCGGTGCACCAAAAGGCCGTCAAGACCAAAATCACGGCATGGAGATAACACCACCTGGAGATGGATTCTTGGAGCTTCATCATCACTATTCCAGAAGAAAATCAAGGGATGGACGAGCCAAATTCAAGAAGGGTCAAAAATCTCTTACCGGAGCCAACTCGACCACGTTGTGAAGGAAATCTCAAACCGCTCGTCCGTTTGCCCTCAAACTTCTCCAGTGGTCATAAAATATAAGGTTGGTCGACGGATTTTCAAACTCGGTCGGGGAATTCATCATCGTTTGGGCTATGGTCTATTGCACCCTCTCCGGATCGTCCGGATGGCCACCAAACGATGAATCTCCCAAACCGCTCGTTTGTTTGACCTGAAAATCCACCACGGCTCCTAAAATATATGATTGGTCGACGGATTTTCAAGATCGGTCAGAGAATTGTTCACGGTTGAGGCTGCGGTCACTTACATCACCTTACGGCCAGCCGAGGAATCCACCCGCTGACGAATTCTCACCACCGCTCGTTCGTTTGACCTCATACTTCACCAGCGGCTCTAAAACATCATATTGGACGGTAAATTTTCAATCCCGTTCATAAAATTCTTAACGGTTTGTCATGTGGTCACTACAGGAAAAACGGGTATTGATAGCACTTTATTATAGCGTTTTATATCATTGTGCTATCGTTTAGTAAAACACGTGTTTTTAATAGCGTTTGTTTTTATATGTGCTATAATAGAATCACATATTTAAAAAGCGTATCGTTTTTGGTTCCATCATCAAACTACAATAGCAGATTAAATTGAAAACGCAATTAAAAGTAGTGGCGGAAAAATATTTACAGCTTCCCTCCACAACACTTAGAAAAATATTAGTAACACAAAAACGAGAAAATATCAAATTGCATGCCATCACTCGAAACCCAGCTGAATTCCAGAATTCGACTAGTATTCGATTTTCCTCTTCTCCCCGTTTCTCTCGATCCCCTTTTCTCATTTGCGCTCTATCTCTCCAAATTGATTGTGTCGAACTCACGAACCTGCGATTTCCCAGCCATTATTCTCTTTCGTCCCTTGACTCATAAATCGCAGGTGATAAATGTATTATCATTGTGTCTCCGTGAGTTGTATTGTAGGGTTTATACATGATGAATTGAGTTTTGATTTGTTAGCTTCTTTGCAGGAAGGTTTCGTCTTGATTGATTCACCTGAAGGTATAATTTCATGGGTTTTGTCTCTAATGTGTTTTTAATTAACGAGTTCCACTTACAACTACTCTGAGTTTGATGGAGTTATCTTTTTTATGAAACTGCAGAAGTTCAAAATCAACAAAGCAGAATAAACGATTTAACATCAAGTAACTTATAAGAACTGAGTTTTCCTTCTCCCTTTGGATTTTGGTTCTGTGTTTTATTGTGGTTTAATGTGACGGCTGGATAAATATTTGTATGTATATTTGGTCGGGAGCGGTGATGTTATTGTTTTGACATGGATAAGGATTGGGTTTGGTTACCAAGGTACGAACTTGTTAGTGTTTAACAATTTCCCTCGATATCTTATTCTTATTCACATATTGGTGATCATATATAAGGTTGAACTGCATTTGATTTGTGATCGCAGGGCTAGCCTTGAGTATGAGCAAGGAGCAACTCATTTTGTTTACGAATCAGCAAGGATATTGGGTAATCCTGCACAGCTGTTCTGCCCATGTATCGACTGTCGTAATGTTTGTCATCAACCACTTGTGACTGTCTTGGATCATCTAGTGATAAAGGGGATGGATCATAAGTACAAGCGAAGTAAATGTTGGACAAAGCATGGGGAAATAAGGTCAGATAAGACGAGTGATGTTCAGACATCTGAAGGGCATGCATATAATTTGATTAGGACTGCTTTCTCGGTGCCTGAATGCAGTGAACTGGGTCATGGTCAGAGCGGAGGTCAGTCTGAAGATGATGATAATGGAGAAGAATCCGAGTTCGGGAAAAAGTTAGAGGATGTTGAAACTCCTCTGTATACGACGTGTCCCAACTACACAAAGGTGTCTGCTATCATGGGACTTTACCGCATCAAAGTGAAGAGTGGTATGTTTGAGAACTACTTCGACCAGCTTTTGATGCTAGTTCATGACATACTACCTGAGAATAATGTCCTTCCTAAGTCGACAGATGAGCTGAAGAAATTCTTGAAAGTATTTGGTTTTGGTTATGATCTCATTCATGCCTACAAGAATGATTGTATCCTTTATCGGAAGCAATATGAGGATATGGTCAGCTGTCCAAGGTGTAATGAATCAAGATGGGAAAGGGACAAGCATACTGGTGAGGAGAAGAAAGGGATTCCAGCGAAGGTGCTTAGGTATTTTCCTATCAAGGATAGATTCAAAAGGATGTTTAGATCAAAACGCTTAGCTGAGAATTTGCGTTGGCATTTCAGTAATGCCAATGATGATGGTACAATGCGGCATCCTGTGGATTCGTTGACTTGGGTGCAGGCGAATGATAAGTGGCCAGAGTTTGCAACTGAAGCGAGAAACCTCAGACTAGGACTTTCTACTGATGGGATGAATCCTTTCTCCATTCAGAGCACTAACCACAGTACCTGGCCGGTTTTGTTGGTGAACTATAATATGGCTCCAACCGAGTGCATGAAGGCCGAGAACATCATGCTCACTATGTTGATCCCTGGACCAACTGCACCAAGCAATAACATTGACGTCTATCTGCAACCGTTGATAGATGATCTTAAGGATCTGTGGACTGAAGGTATAGAAGTTTATGATGCATTTGTGAAGGAGAAATTTACACTTAAAGCTATGTTGTTGTGGACTATCACTGACTATCCAGCTTTGGGAACGCTGGCTGGATGCAAGGTCAAGGGTAAACAATTTGACTGAAGAATGGCAAAAAGATTCTGTTTTTAGGCAAATGGGTTGTTTGTGGAGAGGTTCTAAATCTAGACTGACTAAGCAAGTTCGGTCTACCAAATGTAAGGTGCAACTTCAAAAGTTGAAACCGAATAACATTCAGTCTGTAGCAGCTTGGAACAATTGGGTTAGGAGTAGAACTAGTCCAGCCTTTAAGGTATGAATTGTTGAACCAGTCATAATAGTGTGCTCTATGTTTAAGGATGTTGATTTTTTAAGTTAAATGATTTGTTTTGTGTGTCTAGTTGCGAAGTGACAAGTTCAGACAATTAAGGAGGGCTCAGATCCCTCACACTACCAGTCGCAAAGGAATGGTTCGACTAGCTCATGATATGGTAAGTATACTAACAATCTTTCCGCACTTGTAATACTGGAAACATGTGTTAAAATTTGTTTATACTTGTAGTAAAAAAAGAGTTCAGACCCGAAAGGAGTGACTAGAAGTAAGGTGTGGGTGGCAGGACACACGCATGCTGATGGTACTCCCGTGAGAGAGGAATTCGCAGAAACGATTGTAAGAACTTAAATATAATGCTATTTGTTGTTTAAGTTTCTATTTCATATAATGCTAATCCACTTTGGGTTAAAATATATGTCAGGATAAAATAAAATCAATCGACAGTGAAATGGAGTCCACAGGCAATTATAATGTGAGAGATGATGTTGTGAGTCAAGTTTTAGGAAAAGACAAACCTGGGAGACTGAGAGGGATGGGGAGAGGGTTTACGTTTACCATACTACAATTTCTACAGGCTAGGGATTCACATGTTCAAAAGCTTGAAGCAACACAAGCGGAATTGCTTAGCAAGATTGAAGACTTGCAAATTGTGGTTCACAACTTAGCTGGAAAAAAAGTAAGTACGGTAACTTGATGTCTTAGTGTATGTTTAAGTAGTCGATGTGCCAGTTAGTAATTTTATTTTCTGTTTTTGTCAGAGAGAAAGTGATGATGCTACTAGGTCCGACTTAAGCGACCTCAGTAAAGGCGGTATTAGGTGTCAACTACTCGACTGGTGTTCTTCTGATGATATCGTTGTCGGGGAAGGGGAGCTCTGCTCTTCTGAGCAAACGTACAAGATTGGTCGTATTCCACTTGGTCCAAATGCAGCAGCTATTATGGTGAAGTATGTAAGTAAACCAGAAGCATTTGTATGGAGGCCCACGTCGACCATTATAACACTTGGAGACACTGTGGGACAGAAGGTTGCATGGCCATTCGATAAAGTGATACTGGACAATGAGATCGAGTCACCTAAAACGAATACAGAAGGATCATCGGTGATTATTCCTCACAATTATATAACTGCATAAGTTAGTTTGTAGATTGATTAATATTTTACATTTTTGCATTTTTCCTTAGGCTGCAAATGCATCAGCTGGTAGGGTTTATATTTATGATTGGAATTTGGATCACGAGATTATTGGCGAGGGTGTGTTATCTTCAACTGATCCAAAAGATTTGCTCAACAACATACCTCTTGGTCCGAATGCTGCAATTGTGAAGGTTGCCCTGGTGCTTAAAGATAAAGCTTTTTTATGGAGGCCAAGTGCTAAAATGTCAGTTTTGGGTGATGCACTTAATGAGAACATCGCATGGCCTATGGATAACATACAAATAATGAGTCCTGCCACACCTCGTGAAGAAACAGCAAAGAATTCACATGTGGTAACTTTCTTTACATCCTAAATTTAAGTTAACATAAATTTTATGATTGTTGATTGATGAATGTTGATTGATAACTGTTGACGGATGACTACTTCGTTTAAAATTGTCAATAAATAGAGTGCAAGTAACAGTACTAGCAGTAGCAAAGGTGTAAAGCAGAAATGCATCTTGTTAGACTGCAATGGCTCAGGAGAACGAGTTGCACAAGGTCGAGTATCTTCAACTGATCCTGCAGATAAGGTGCATTTTGTTCCTTTAGGTCCAAATGCTAGTAAAGTCTGGGTAGAGGTTTCTAAGTGTGATGGTGCACGAGTGTGGCGACCAAATTCGGAAGTTGAGACCATATCAGATGCAGTTGGAACAACAGTGGCTTGGCCTAATGATAAACTCATCTTGTTGTGAGAACGTTATGTTGTCTTTGTGATAAAATCACATTTGTTGTTGTTTCAATTAGTACTTTGATCTTTATGATTGTACTTTGATCTTAATTCGTTATGAACGTTATGTTGTCATCGAGTACATTTCAACAATTATTCAATGTTTATTTAATTTTTATAATAAATCATGTGGGAAGATAAATTTTAAAAATATATATATAAATGTAAAAATGTTATCAGAATTAAATTTTGTATGATGTTGACTTTTTGAAATTAACGTGTCAAGTATAAAATTAGGGTAAAATTCGATTTAGGGCATATTTAGGGTATTGAATAGGGGTTTTGGGAATTATCATGATTATGTAAGAAAGATTCATGCAAACATACATATAAGTAATGTTTCACAATTATAAGTAATGTTTCACAATTATATAATTTGAAATCTGATAAGTTACAAACTATTAGGAGATAATTTACTTAGTCTTTCACTCATTATGTACTCTTAAACCCCTTTTGATACTCTGATTTTTTTATTTAATTTTTTTTTTGTTTTTTTGAATGATACATAAATTAGACAATATTTAAATTAGAATTATGACATTAATAGCATAAAATTTCATAAACTATAAGTGTGAAAATAAATTATTACACGTTTTTTAAAATTGGGCATGATTAAAATAAACACCCATAAGATGGGAGCCAATCAGAACAAACCACTCGGATTAACAATAGAGAAGCGTACACCGTTGGATCTTTTATTTCTATTCCTATCTTTTAAATCTCAGCCGTCCGTTCTCTGGGATTATTATGAAAGACACGCGATGAGTACTTCTAATCTCATTCGTCCATTTCATCTTTACCTTTCAGATCTCCTCTTCCTCTTTACGCGACATTGACGGTTCCGTTCGCCGTCGTCTTCTCTTCTCTTCGTCCGATCAGATCTCGTCTTCGTCTTTACCAAAGCTAAGGTTTTCAGTTCAATTTTTGGTACCTTAGCGTCACTCGATATTAGGGTTTCTAATATTTGGTTTGTTGATTGCTTAGTCCCTCGATTCACCGTCGCTCGATAGCTGCGGAGACGGAGACACTTTATCTTTCATATAGCTGTTCTTAATTAGGTATTTTATATTCACAACCTTCTCTTTGATTTTGGTTTGTTGATTGCTCGATTGAGTTTGTTGATTACTTATCTCCCCTACACAGTTACTTATCTGATTTCAATTTGAAAATTAAACGATTATACTCTTTGTTTGATCATTCATTCTTGTCATATGAAGCAGATATCGAGAAGAATCTTTCTACATAATCTCCCAAAGGTATTTTGACTATAATTGTTCATGTTTTACTTAAATTTTGTTATTGTGTTAATTTGAGTCATTTGTGATCTGATTTAGAAATGCAGGCAATGAAAGCCATTGTCTGTGGACTCTCGGCAAAAGGAATCATACCACCACTCCACCAAAACACCCAACAAGCAAATGACAATCAAGGAAGGAGACGCATCATTTGCGGACTCCCGGCGAAGGGAATGTTCCCACAGCTCCACCAACAGCCACGACAAGAAGTAGAAGATGATGAAGGAAGTGATGAAGAATCAGACAATGATGAAGGAAGTGACGAAGAATCAAATGATGATCAAGGGAGTAATGCGGAGGAGATGACCAGGGAACAGTCCCGAAGAGCTAAGGGATACTTAATCCGCATTGAGGAAGAAGCAGAAGAAATTGATCCAGAGGACATCCGCGGAATTTTCCAATACATGGAGAACCTAGAACGCAACAACGCTCAACAGAAACGAAACAATCAAGAACAAGGAGAATCCTCACGTGGCAAGGCTCCTCGTCGAGACTAAGGAGCTAGCAGAAGTTTAATTAGTTAATTTCATTGTGAACTACCTAGCTAGTTTCTTCTAAAATATGTACTTTTCTAAGTATTTTATATATCCTATAAAATAAGTATTTTGTATTTGATCTTTAAAGTAATTAGCTTTTTTCCTCTTTAAAATAAATGTTTTTAAATTAAATTAATAGATAATATATAGCATTAATATATATTTTCATAAAATTATGGTTGAAATCTCAAAAATATGTGATTCAACAAAAATGCTATGAAATGAGATCTTTCAATAGATGACATTTCAATAATGCTATTATATAGAAAATTCACAACACTGAATTAATGCTATTATAGATAAAACTATTGCATACATAAAAATGCTATGGTATTTAAAATTATGGCATACACGAAACGCTATCTTAAAAATACATATTATAGCATTTACAAAAACCGCTATCTAAAGTGACAGGACTTTTTATCGCGGGCGATGACAGAGCGTTTATCTAAACGCTATCGTATTATAAGATAGCGTTTTTCGGCCGCCATCAATACCCGTTTTTCCTGTAGTGGGTCCACAGCCTTCATTTTTGGCCGACACACGGGCCTTAAACGACCACACTGCACACCGGATGGAATCACACCTTCAGATTGAAAACTCACCGACCAAATGGATCTAAGGCGTGATTTGATGTTGTCATATCACACTTAGAGTCGCTTCACAACGCAAAACCGCTCTTCATGACCTATGTTCACTCTTTGGTAACAAAATCCGAAACACTTTCCCAACAAATTCAATTTTCTTTTTCACCCCTCTTAATTGGATTTGCTTCCACCGGGACGGTGCAAGTTAAGTCTGGGGGGATTACTAACACGTTTGTTCTTTTTGACTTTTCTTTTCATTTTTCCCTTTGAGTCGTTTTATTGAGTCAAAATTTTGTCCGAGAATTATGACCTTTTCTTTGAAACTGACCATGTTACGCTAATGTTTAAGTGACCATTGAAACAGTATTTGGCAACACACTCACTCAATGTACACTTTGAGCGGATCGGTTTACCAAAAATGGCCACATTTCCAAAAAGCCAATGGAGGATCCACCTTTGACTCCGCACCTTAATGAACTTAACCTTCTCAGTTAGGGGCTTGGTTTTACAAAGGGTACGACTCCTTATCCTCACCAAATAGTGAAAGTCTACGTGAGTTCGGTTTCTCCTCTCTCTCCCCTCCAATTTTAAGAAAAAGCATCAAGATCCAAGTAACCGGGGATTAGGTGGCAACCACCATCAATACTCGCGTCTATGGAAGATCCATCAAAAACCTCCACAAAGAGGAGAAGAAGTCGAATAAAAAAATACCTTGCTACCCTAAAAAAGGGATCAATCGACTTAAGGAGTGAGAAGAGAGAGAGGTGAAACAAGAGCCAAGACAAGTGTTTAAGCACAAGAGGATGAGAAAGAGATCATAAACCCTTTGATCGATATCCCCTAGTTGAGACCACACCTTTAAAAAACTGAAGGAGTCAAAGGAGGTGAGCCCGGATGGTCATATGGAGTGTGGGTTACTTTGGGATGACTGCTAAACTCAATGTAAGTACTTATGCTCCTCATCATAAAGCCAAAACCGTTTTTCATGTGGATTACTAAAACATAAGCTAACATGGGTTTTCAAAATGCATTGAGAGTTCTCACGTTTTCAAACCTCTTTTCCTTTCTTAGTTTGCTTGAGGACAAGCAAAAGGCTAAGTCTGGGGGAGTTGATATATCCATATTTTACATGTTTTTACCTTGGTTTTCTTTATGTTTTCTTATCTAATAATAATGATTTTGTATCCAACAGGTAGTTTTCTTGTATATTGTGGTTTTGGGAAGAAAATAGGTCAAAATGGCAAAAAGAAGGCAAAAGCGCTTCAAACAATGATCCATGCAAGTTCCCAAGTCAAGAGCTTCAACAAAACTCAAGTTAGCCGGTTTCCGCATTCGGACAGAATCGAAGCGTCCGAAAGATGACCGCGGCAAAGGGTCTTTCCTACGTCCAAATCATGCGATCTTTATATGCAAAGATAGATAAATGAGTCATGCGTCTCGACGAAGTGGAATTGGGATATTTGGAGCAGAAATGCGGCCTAGGATCGTTTTCTCCCAAGACATGTCTGTCTGGCGAGTAAGTGAAGCCCATGCAGCTTGGATGAGCGAAATGGACTGGGATCACTTCGAGCCAAGCCTAAACCTCATCATGACTCAAGCCCACATCTCTACACGCGAAAAGAAGCTGGCTTCCGCGCCTCACTCAAGACTTGGAGAGCAAGTTCACGCGGGGAGAAGAAATGGAAA
Source organism: Erythrophleum ivorense (assembly GCA_026724425.1). Taxonomy (NCBI): domain Eukaryota; kingdom Viridiplantae; phylum Streptophyta; class Magnoliopsida; order Fabales; family Fabaceae; genus Erythrophleum; species Erythrophleum ivorense. The sequence goes on along the minus strand of JAIUCV010000066.1, from coordinate 4,677,566 downwards.
GTTTCCTCTTCTCCTTTGCGCATTAACTCAGCCGACCTAGCCTCCCCTCAACTATATATACTTGCTTTTAGCCTCTTGTATGAGAATCACGAATCAATAGACACAACTCTCTTCTTCTTTCAGCCAAAAAACCGGAGCCACTTAGGTGGTCTCCTTGTTCTTTCTTTTCTTTTGCATTTTGTACATACTCGCATGTTTTAGCTTCTAGTCTAGGGTTTTACAGGTTTCTCTCTAGAGGAGAGCGGCGGCTTGATCTCTATCATTCCGCCTCCTTTCCTTAGAATTATGAGATCCTCTCTACTCCATTAGACTCGTTATTGAATCATGGATCTTTCAAAGAAGACATGACATGATAAGCCATCAAGAATCGGTTGTTAAAGAAAGGGAAACCTTATGGTTCCTCATCTTTATTCATACCTAAAGCTTGTTGCTAGAGTAGCTAACTAGCGACTTGATCCAAGGTTGATATACTCTCCAAAAGCTTGTTATATCTCCGGTCCTAATATTTGATGGGCAAATCGTCTTAGGCTATGAAAGTAGACCTAAGGAGTTTTGTGAACAATCACTACTCGATTTTATTGCATGTTTCACTCTTCAATGACCATGTGAAAACTGAGTCCATTGGTTTAAGAAACATAGGTGGTCGGAGCCACGAAAGTGGGATGACCACATCTTAGTGTTTTGAGTTCATAGAAACCGGATTTAACAAACTTTTCAATTGATTTGGCTTATGTCTTTTGCGGATTATCCTTTGCTCAATAATGATGTTTGTAAAGTTTGCATTTGTTATTTAATTTTCCCTTATAAAACAAAATACAAAACCCCTTGCATATTATTGATTTAGCTTAACCAAATCTTTACAAATGTGTAGTGTGTAATTCGCATTCTCTTGTGGATCGACCCCTAAGTACTACAACAACATGTTGTGCACTTGCAACCATGTTTAGCTTAGGGTTTTTATTACTTGCATATATACCACACCCATGTCTGGGACACATCAGATCGCGGCGAGCAGAAGCCCATCTTTTACGTGAGCAAAACCCTCAACGAATGCCGAGACAAGATATCCTACCCTCGAAAAGCTGGCATTAGCAGTAGTGATCTCGGCGAGGAAATTGAAAACATACTTCCAGTCCCACGCGATCATCGTCCTCTCAAGCCAACCATTGCGCCAAATCCTTCATGACCCAAATCAATCGGGTCGCATGGCAAGATGGGCGGTAGAACTGTCAGAGTACGATATCGAATTCAAAGGCCGAACCAGCGCAAAATCTCAGGTTCTCGCTGACTTCATTGTCGAGATCCCACCAGAGCTCGTCGTGAACGAAGCCGAGCATACATCCAAATGGCTCATGCACGTTGACGGAGCTTCATCCAAGCAAGGATCTGGTGTCGGCATCCGCCTCGTATCTCCTACAGGCGAGATTCTCGAACAGTCTTTCAAGCTCGACTTTCCAGCATCCAATAACGAGGCCTGAAGAAATGACTCGAGAGCTATAAAGGAGCGTGGGTAGGCGAACTTGACGGAGTACTTTGGTCTCATCGCACAACACCCAGGTCAGCATCTGGTGAAACCCCTTTCTCCCTATCTCACGGTTGCGAAGCATTAGCCCCTGCCGAGCTACACGTTGCGAGCCTACGCCGATCGCTAATGCCCCTCAACTCGTCATTGAATGACGAATCTTTGCACGATAATCTCGTTGACACTGAGGAGCTAAGAGATCGCGCCCTCCTGCGTATGCAAAACTACCAGCAAAAAGCAGCAAGATACTACGCCAAGAAGGTTCGCAACCGCCGCTTTGCACTACACGATCTCGTCCTGAAGAAAGTCCACGACTTCACCAAACCCGAGCACGCCGGCAAATTTGGCTTCAATTGGGAAGAACCGTACCGCATCACGAGAATCGTCAAACCGGGGGTGTACCAGCTCGAAGACGACGACGGAAGCATACTCCCTCGCTTGTGGAACTCCATGAACTTGCGCAAGTTCCACCACTAGACGCGTAGCTTCGCGTCTCGCAAAAAAAAAAAAAAAAAAAAAAAAAAAAAAAAAGAAGACATGTTCACTGCACGAACACTTGTAACGAACTACGAATGGCTTGATCCCGGCACGGGTACGTAGGCAGCCTTTTCACCGAGGCGCAGCTGTAACTTAATAAAAATAAAAAGCTGTTTTATTTTATTAATTCGCTTGTATGCATGCACCTTTTTCTGAATCCTTGAGAAACATTCCATCTCGGCAGAAAAACTGAAGCAAGAATTTTCTGATTGACTTGGGTCAAAACAGATGTTTTGGTGTGCCTAGTGAGCTCGGCAAAATCAGAGTCATAAAATTCCTTTAGTACTCGGTAAATTAATGAGTCTCAAAGCCTCTGGAACTCGGCAGTATAAAGAGTCCTTGTCTACGAGCTCGGCAAAAAAGAGAGTCTCGAAGCTACTCGGAAGCTCACGCACAAAAGAGTAGTGTCAACGTTCCGGCCAAACGATTGACCGCACATCGCACCCAGTGGACTGATCATCCCCTATTCTTTAAGAATGAAGCACTACAAGTCGAGAGCACGCATATCTCGCACGACCCTAAGCCATATGGGCAAGAAAAAATCGCTATCTTGTTAATCATATTCGACTTAGCGGCGTAGGAGTAATTCGAATTTCTAGACTTCGGTTCCTGTTACCGGCCTAAAAAGCGCCACCGCAAACAGATCCAACGAGCACAGATCGGTGTCTCTTAAAAACGAGAATTCTGACGAGCCGCGTGACATCGCATCTCGTCAGATGCATAGCATTGTCATAGCGAGTAGCATCTCGTCACGACAGAACTTGAGCATGCCATGTTGTCTCGGCAAGTTGAACCACTTGTCTAATGACGATTAGACACTTGCATCATTCCGCTAGATTGACAACACAGTGCAACTCATTAAAAGATATAGATTAAAAGCAGGATGTTTCAAAAAGCACGAAATCATCAACTATATTCGCGATATTCATCTCGCACAAAGAAAAAAGATGAACGAGGAAGTAAAGCAAATACTTAAGTTTTAAATCCTGAGAAGCATACGGATTAAAACCCTCCCGGGCAATGTTGTTACATCGGCATGAATCACCGCGATTAATAAAAAAGAAGAGTTCTTAAAAAGCAGAAAAGGGAGAAAATAGAGACGAAGTCCTAAACAGCCTCGGCCTCGGAAGCATCCAGACCCGATCTCGTCCTGGCTTCAGCACTAGCTGCTTCCGAAGTCTCTCTCGTCGGTGATCCACCAATTATAAACTCGGCAAGATTGGGCCTGAAAGTATGATACATTGTCCCAAATTGATCAAAGCCCCTCGGAGTAACCCAAGTGTTATCAAAACAGAAATCGGCAAGATGAAAGAGGCGGGCTAACCTGTGTGGCGCTGTATAATCATCCGCACCGATATCGACCTCGTCGATCTCATCCCCTGCAGCTCGGCTCTCCTCGACATTAGCCTCTAGCTTTGCAATCACGGCGTCGAAATTCTGGGAGACCCCCCTCGTCCTCCGAACATAGTCCAGTAACGCCTCGTCGACCGCGATCTTGACGACAGCTTTCTCCACCGCTTCGCGCTGGCCGACGAACTTGCCGAGACGATCGAAACGAGGAGCATACCAGTCCTGCATGTCGTCATAGACACGAGTGGCGATGTACTCAGCCTGCTTCTGGCGGGACTGTCGGAGACGGGAAGCCTCAGCCGCAGCATTCTCTGCGTCTCGGCGGGATTTCTCTTCAAGCTCCGCTACTTGGGCGCGCAACTTGGTCACCTCGTCCTGAAGGCCAGCTGCCTTCAGGATCTCACCATTCAGGACGCCAACCTTCCGCTCAAGACCAGCCTTCTCCAGCTCAAGACACTCCACCCCTCGCATCCTTCCCCTTGGACTGATCGGATTGCAGCCTGCTAATCTCCTCCCGAGCCGCCTTCAGCATAGTGTCGTACTGCTGAATAGTCGAAGAGAACTTCCCAGCAACATTGACAAGATCTGTAGAAACATCGACGACATCGTCCTTCAGCTCGATCTTCTTGAGCGGAACCCCCCAATGAGGCTTCGGCTTACAGCTCCATACCAACTCGGCACAGAACTTTGGGTTAAGCATGAGAGGCGCACCACCCGACCACACTATGGACACTGCGTCTGGATCTGCAGCCGCGGGATCAGCAGGTTCAGCCTTCGGGCCCGACGAGCTCGCCCAGTACCAAGATCAGAGCGGCCTCCTGGTTGACGAGACGGATCCTCGCCGAGCTCGTCACCGCCCCCTTGACGAGATGGTTCGTCACCGCCAGGAGGAATGTCTTCCTCATCCAATACGACCTCAGGCATCGTCTTGGCAGCAGACGACGTCCCCTTGGCCCTGCTCTCTCTCTCGAGCTTGGCCCTCTTTGCAGCCCTACAAGAGCAACGTTACATTCGCAGCACTTACTAAAGCTTTAGTAGAGAATTGAACACGTCCTGAGAAAACTCACTTCGTCCTCGAGGCAATCGAGGAAGCCAAGCGCTTAGATGGATTACTCGGCTCAGCAGCCGATCTGGTCTTCCTCTCATCCGAGGGGGAGTCGGGTATAAGAATGGTATCGTCAACGGCGACCGGATTTCTCTTCTTAAGCACCATCTTCTTAGGACGACGAGGCGGTTCCGCTGCGAAAACAGATCACGCAAAAATCACTAACAAGCAAACTCACAACGCAAAATCCAAAGGAGCATGAAGCAATCATGCCCTTACAGTGGACGGAGCTGACGCAGATTTGGTCCTCTCTCGCTTCCTCTTGTTCCTCTCCTCAAGATCCGCTACAAAGTCAGCCCAGATGATCCGACTTCGATCCCGCAAGAGCTGAAACTTCCTCCGGAATGCAGTAGATGCTTGTCTCGGCACGACTCTCTCTGCAAGACAAAAACGAAAGGTTAGAAAAACACAAACCGTCGGATGCCTAAGAAAAACCTACAAGCGATCTACCAGCTTCGTGAACCCATCCCGTGAAAACGTGGTCAGGGTCAAAATCCCCAATTGACGCGCTGTTTTTCTTGACAAAGAAATAATAGCGCGACCAATTGTGAATCTTGTCCCGGTGATTACCGAAGACAATGCCATGCTTCATTGTCGTGCAAAAGCGTCGGAAGTTTCCCTCCTTCGCACTAACACGAAGATCGGTGACGCGCTCGAAGAGCTCCCGATCAAAGATAATCCCGAGATGCTTAGCGAGAGCCTCGGTAAAAATCATATGGCGAACCACGCCGTGAGTCAGCTGACTCATAGAAACGCCGCGCTGGAAAGCATAATCCAGCAGGAGGTGAAAGAGGGGAAATCGCACCCCAAACTCCGTGAACTAGCACTCATAAGCGCAGAACCATCCCGGCGGAGCATCGAACGGCCTTTGCTAGGCAGACGGAACCTGAATCTCCACGGCATCGGGGATTGAGCATCTCGACCTGAGTGCTGCGATGATCCCTTCGTCAATCCAAGACCGACCATCGGCGGTCAAGGAGGTCGCCGGAGTGCGCCAAGGCATCTCGACGATCGGCGGAAGACCCTCGAGTTCGGCTTTATCCGGAGTCGGCACTTCGTCCGGTCCTATCTCGGAATTCGCGTCCGAATCATCCTCCGGGATCCCATCACGGTACCCGAAACTCTCACTGTCCTCGTCCCGCAAGGACGGAGCGTCAGAATCAGCCCGGACCCCCGAAGAAGAGTCCTTGGCCGTAGAATCCGCCCTTTCTGCTGCCGCCGCCCTACGACGACGCTCCATGGTCCGGCCCATTCGGACCGCATCTCCGAGAAAACCCGGAATCATATTCGATAGCGGGATATCATCGTCATCCCGCACGACGGCTTTCCCTTTCCCTTTTCGATCTGAAGACTCCATTGTGCACTCGGAAACGAGAGTCGGAAGTCGAAAAGACGAAATTCGAACAAGCAGAAACCCTAAAAATTCTGGCAAGACGGAAATCGAGACGAGAAGAGAAGAAATTCCGAGTTAAGAAGCAAGCAAACCCAAGCAATCGACGAAGCCCTGGGGCGATTAGGCGAAATCTATCGATTCGAATAAGCAAACCGGTTCGAATTCCAGAGAGAGAGAAGAAGAAAATTACCTTTTGCGTGTAAGGCGGTTGAAGGCAATGGACAGGCGAAAAAGGAATTAATGTTGAAAAGAAATCCGGACGGTTTCTTTAAAAAGAGGCTTCGCGATTTTCAAGGGAAAAACTTCCCCTGAACTTTTCATTTTCCCGCTTGGAAAAACTTAACGGGACTCGGGCCTTTTTTGCGAAATCTCAACCGCTAGCCAACGTTGCAATTTTAATAAACTGCCAGCACGTGTGTCGATGACGTGGCAATCCCACTCCTGACAAGCTGCCTGCTAAGCGGCACAACTCCTTCTTTTGACGAGCTGACGTTGAAATAAGGATGAACGGTTATTCTCTTCGATGAGCTGATTCGTATGAGACCGTTATAGATGGTTAAGTCTCTTTGACGAGCTGATTTCAAGAACAATCATCGAAATGCATATTCTTTTGCGGACAAGATGACGTCAACGTACTCTTTTCCCTTCTTATGGTTTTTATCCCAAACCGGGTTTTTCCATATCAAGGTTTTAACGAGGCGGTACGAATCTAGCACTGGCATCTCGCATTTGTTACTAATAACTCTTGAACTCAACTCCCATTCATGAAGTTCGCCGAGATCAAACTGCATTTGACTCACCAAACTGGGGGGGGGACTTATTGTTAGAGGTGAAATGAGCACATTTCCCCGAGCCCATCGCAATGAGTAACAGCGCGAAAAGCCCGGCCCGTCTTCAGCCCTAGCCTCCTCACAGAAATGGAAAGCCTTGAGGAGGAAGATAATACTTTGAGCAAAAAGGAAATAGCAGCAGCCGCCACTCGAAGAAAGGAAAGAAATCAAGAGAAGAAGAAGATTTCCTTTATGATCAAGAGGAGAATATTCAGCAGAGAATCGCCTTAACTCAACTATATAAGGAGAGGTCTTCATTCCCTGAAGACCAGGTCACGCAACACTGCAAACACCTAAAGCATTCGCTCACCTTTTCTCTATTTTGCTCATTATTCGCATTACGTCTCGTCAAGGCTTGTTTGACGAGACAATCTCTTGTATCTGAATTTCCTTTCGAGTAATAAATCCGCAACTTCCTAAGTCTCCCATCCGAAATATCCCGTCACATAAACGTGTGCTATTTCTGGAATCAACAAAGAGTCTCCCAAGAAGCCCTCACCGTCGTCTCCTAACCGCAAACCCACTTGGAAAGATGCTCTTAAATTTAAGGTATGTGCCAATGTGTTAAATTTGGTTAAGGTTTCTCTACCCCAAAAGTCCAAATGTTGCGCCCTTATCAAAGGTCTAGTTGATATCAATGCCGCGGTCTGTCTCTGCACCGCTTTGAAGGCTAATATCATTGGCATTAAGCTTAATCTCCCCATTTCATTGAGTCTTCTCCTAAACCAGTGCGGTAAGAAGGTTCCATCTGGTTACCAATGTGCCTAGATATTACACATTTTAAATTGAAATTCTATACTACGCATTTGTTTCTTGTTTTAAAATTCCTCGTTTGTTTCTATCATTATCTATATATTGTTGTATATGTGTTATTTGTTTTATACTTTTATCAATGAATAAAGTGTTTTCGTTTAAAAAGGTCAAAAGAACGTGATATAACATTAGAATATATAAAATGGAACTTGAATCTGACCATGTACATGAAAATAAATCCGAACCTAGGAATGTTTGTCTAACGAGGTATTTATTAAGACGGGCCTAATCGTGGTATTGTCTGTCACTATCGCCAGATATTAACAATTTAGAATACGATAATTCAAACGATGTTGAACTAAAAGTGGTATTATAAATCGTCCCACTTCGATACTTATATTGAGTCATTATTGAAAAAACCAAAGCATTAAATACGAAAAGCCAACAAATAAGAAGAAGGTAGCATATTAATTTCAAAATAAGCCAAATAACTTCAGAGGAGTCAAACCAAGTAGAAAGTCAATACCCGAACCAGCTACGCTTTTCTGTTAAACCGGAACTAGTGAGACCGATTATCCGGTTAACAGAAAACAAAAAAGTCAACAAGTCTACCTGGTGCGCTCTTGACTTCCTCTGTCTTAAAATACCAATTTTGACCCACCCAAAAAAAGCCAAAAACATAAACTTAACTTCCCGTTTTACCCTTACCACAACTACCGTAACGGCTTATCCATTTAGATACTAAGTTATTTACTAAAACACCCTCGAAGCCATAACCGAATTACCTCTGAACCTCCCTCTTTTAACACGATTTGTCCCCAAAAAGCAAGGAGGTTTAGGGGTAATTCGGTCATTGAATGACCTCTTGTTTGGAGGCGGCGGCGGTGGGAGATGCGATCGCCGGAGAAATGGTGCTGCTAAGGACGGAAGTGATCTGATTGACGATGGTGCAAAGGTGGTTGTTGATGGTGGTGACGGTGGAGAGATTCGGTTTCGCGGTTGGGACTTTGCTCGCCAATACCTGAATCCCGACGGTGAGAAGACACGACGGCGGCGAATTGACGGAAACATGATCCGGAGCATTCACGGGGACGACGGAGAATCCGAGGGGCAAAAGCGGAATACTAGAAGGATCTTCTCCATTCATCGCGTGCTGGATTGAGTCGACGTCGACGGAGGAGTAGACGATTAAGCTGCCGGAGTTATCGACGCAGCTCTCTCGAAGCATCAGCTCTACATTATGCCACGAATTGCTCGCTACCTGTAAGTACATAAATCACAAATTCAAAATTCGAATTTCATAACAAAAAAAATAATTTAGTTTCAATCTTTAAACTTACATTGATTCGAAGCAGAGAGATGCAGTTTCCTGGATGTGAACCATTGGCTATGTGAGCAACTTCATGCGGTGAATTCCCATTGAACAAAACCTCCAACTTCAGAGAAAACAAAAACAAATTCGATTCATTAAAAAAATAAATAAATAAATAAAACACAGAGAGAAAAGTGTGGTTTTGATTTTACCAGAGAGTGATGAAGTTGATCACGGAGAAGATCAAAGACATGAAGGTGAGAAAAGGGAAGCCAAGTGGTAGAGACAGCACAAAGAACAACACCTGTAGGCTGACCAGGCTCGCACGTTTTCCTCGTTGTGATCCTCACAGTGTCCTTATTGGTCTCAGACAAAGCAGTCCAAGATTGTCCATACGAAGTGCTTATGTTCACACAGAATGTTCTCATCATCCTCTGTGATAACCTCATCATGTTCTTCTTCCCTTCCGCAGACCGAATCACTGCAAAAAAAAAAAAAAAGAAGAGATTTAGTGATGTTAATTACTGTTTTCAAGAATTTAGTTATATGGTATTATACTAGCCTCCAAGATCGGTTATGTTTCTAGCCATTTGACTAGCGAATCTCTCGCATTGTCTCTGCAACACGTGGAGCCAACGGTGAGCTCCAAAAGCCATTCCTGTTTTCACATACTCAGCGAAGGTCTCGTGGACGTGCCTCTCGTCTACTACTTCCACGTGCTCGACCCACTTGACCTGCGAGTATCCATTAGGCATGTCTTGGATGATGCAGCCTGATGGTTTTCTCTTGTACTCATGAGGAGTGTTCATATCCAACGGCTGGATCTGGTCGTGGAAGCTATCGATCGGGAAATCTACGATCGCCCAGTTTCCGGTTTCCGAGTTTTGTTCCACGTACCGTAGGAAATAAGCTTCTCGAGTTGGAACCAATGGAGATAACACCTGTAACTCTGCGTACATCTAATCAAACATAAAACATTCCATTAGAAAGAATTAAACACGTTTGCGTTTGTTTGTTTCTTTGTTTCCTCTCATTCCAAAATTAAATATCTTTACCAGTAGAAGAGAACCACTAGCTCCAGAAACTCCAGATGAAATGATCTGAAGCGTTTTTGCCCTAGCCACGATTGAGCAGAACATCTCCGACCACTTGTCCTACAATTCAAGAAATGATAAATTTTACTAAACAAGGATTGGTTTTATGTTAAGAGGCGTGTGAAAAGTTTACTAACTTACAGTGTCTAGAAACGCGTCAACTAGCGTTATGCTGTTCATGATGACGACTGCGTTTGCCTTTGAAGCTTCTCTACGGAAATCTCTTTTGTTGTTGTTGTTGTTGTGATTCTCCATTGGCCATGGGAACAACCTCGTGTACTCCTCCTCGTTCAGACACAAAATCTCGCCACCCATCTTGTCGGATTTCTTCTTGATCCAAAGAGGCTCTTCTGTGTTGCACATTTTAGTCAGTTCTTGGACGCAAGAGACAGCGAATTCCATTGCGATAATCTTTTCTTCATCCGCAAGTAACAAGTTGTTGTTGTTGTTGTTGTTAGTTTGATCTGAGAAGAAACAAGAAGTGTCTTGTGGAGGAAGCAACATCATGTCTGAACAAGAAGAATGTTCTGGAAAACTCCCTGCGTATGCACTCATGTCTAGCTCTAATGAAGGTTGATGATGTGGAAGCTCCGGAGGAGGATTTATCAACGGCTGAGATGTTGGCATGGATTGCATCGGACGGTTAGAGTATCTCGATGCAATGCAGCTTAGACGATCAAGCTGTGAAATCGACAATCAATGTGTTATGTTCTTAATCAATTGGTTATTTTTTCATTATGTAAACGCAAACGCTACACTTGTATTCAAACAAAATTAACAAAATATCATACGGTTAGTGATAATTAAAGTTACCTCTTCACGGAGGCGACAGTTCTCGATGTGAAGTTCGTTGAAAGGAATGTTTCCGAGGACGGTGGGGCCGCCGCAAGAAGGACACGAGAGGCACCGTAGCTCCGCCTGAAGATGGCTATTCTCCGACTTAAGATTCTCGTTCTCTGCCCTTAGCATCACATTCTCCGCCCTGTCTTGTTGTGCCTATTTTTGATTCATCACATTAAATATATATTAATATTAATTGTTTTGTCATAGTAGTTAATCTTTTTTATAAAGATGTATATAATCTTTTCCCATGTAAACAATGTGATCCCGAACGAGCTGGTTTCTGAAACTAGCTCACACGGCACATTTGAATAAATGATATGGAGTTTCTTTTCGACGTCAAAAAAAAAGTATTGAGTATTATGAAATGTACTTCCTAACATTTACTTTGGCCATATTAGAATCTAACAATTCATAGTTTTCTCACTATCATAGTTTATTTTTCGAAATTTTCATATTTTAATTTGAGATGAGCCTTACTAAGATATTAAGATGGCATCATCTATTAATTGTTACAAAGAATATACAATGAAACGAAACTATTTAACTGTAGGTACCTTCATTTGGGTGCGCCTATTTTGGAACCAGAACTTGACTTGTCGAGGCTTGAGACCAAGGTCATGACTTAATCTACTTCTTTGCTTATCGTCTGGATGTGGAGTTTGTTTAAACAATCTACACAGATTTAAAATAATTTAATATTAATCACTACTTAAATTCCAATCATAAGAACAATATAGACAAAACGTCCAAAGTTGTATAAGTTTGGTAAACCCGAACCAAAAAACCAATCTAAAAAAACATATGGAATCTTTTAGATTGGTTTTTGTTTCCTATTTTTGAACAATCTACCTAAACCAAAAAAGAGAGGAATAAGCTGAAATTCGCAAAACTCAAAACTTAAAACCCATGTAAAATCAACAAAACCTTGTAAAAGATTTGGATCTACACCGGCGGGTTTCTAGAAAAAAAAAAATCAAAATTATTCCAAACCTAACATAAACTAGTTTCAACTTGGATTTGTTTCCTAATATTTTTAAACGCAAAAAAAAGTCCGACAACTTATGTGACAGAACCAAAAACCAGATTGGACAGAATAAAATAAATAAAAGAGAATGCAAAAAGGTCGAAACATACGCTTCCATTTCTTGGATCTGACGATTAGTGTGTCTGTGGTAACGTTTCTTCTTAGCCGGAGGAGGTTGTTGTTCATCATCTTGAAGTTCATTGGCATCAAATTCGTTTCCGGACTTTGGATCTTCTGCTTGTTCACTACCGGACCCGAATGACCCACCCACCGACCCGTTTTCCATCATTTCTTCTACTGCTCCATTTCCCATCATCATCATCATACTCATCATCCCATGTTCCTCCTTCTAAACAATAAAAAAGATTTTGTTGAACTAACAAACAAGAAACGGAGAAAGATTTTAGAAAAATGTGGAAAGCGTAAGATATGAAATAAACCGGGATAATGGAGGAAAATGAGTTGAAAGGGATGAAATTAAAATTAGGGTTTTGGATTGTTCCCGGAGAAGAAGAAGAAGGTGGGGGCGGAGAAGCAAATCTGCTGTCTGAAGTCATTACATTTCCTTCTCCGATTGTCAGCATCACTTAGCAACCTTTAGGGAAAAAAACCCTAATGAACACAAAGATTTCAGTTAGGATTTTTCTTTGAAATCTGAAAGAAGTAAAGATTCAAAAGGAAGAATCAGTGCATGGAAATGCAAAAAATAATGAAATCTTAGAATTAATCTCAAATGCAAAACCAAGAGAAAGAAAAGCATGAAAGATGAGATTAATTACCAGAGACGACAGCTAGATCGTTTCATTGTTCAAAAAATCTTGAAAATTAAATACACAAAAACGTAACTGATAAAAAAAACATTTATTGCTCATGAAAATCTTTTCAAAAAAAATTAGAAAAACAGGTCCAAATAATCAAAAACAATTATGACACTATCTGAACATTCAATAGAAAACAACGATTGTGTAGTAACTGTTTGTGTAATATCTTTGGATCTCACTAGGAAAAAGAAATAAAAGAAAAACATGTATCAAGAACATATAGCACAAACTAGATAATCCACCTTTTGGCCGCCAAGAAAAAAAAAAAAAAATCCACCTTTTGTTTTTGATTATCATTTTTTCTGTTTTCTACAAAAAAAATAGAGATTTTCTGTTTTCTACAAAAAAAATAGAGATTTTCTTTCACTTTCTATTGCTTTATCTCACTTTCTTACCTTCTTTAGCTTCCGAGAAAATGAAAGAAAATAAAAAAAAATCCAAGAATGAGTCTCTCTAGTCTTTAGAGATTTTGGAGTTTTCACACTCTTTTCTCTCTAAGTTTTTTTTTGTTTTGTTTCTGAGTTTCTTTCCATTCGCAATAAATGGAGGAGTAAATTTCTCATTAAATACTTACCGGACCAGAAGGGTAAACGGCAGACTTTTTTGTTTTAACGGCGATTATTGACGGAATGTAACGGATGAACAAAGAAACGCTTCCGTTAACTGCTCCGTCTTGCCACGTGGACTTATATTATTGGGAATCCGTACGTTTTACCTCGAAACAAGCGACCCCAAGTCAAAACTTTATACTTTAAGTCAAAATATTATTCACCACGCGTTAACCGCGTGCGTGCTACACACTGCACTGCTCTATTTTGTCACAAGTGGCTGCATTATTTTTACAGTATCTTAAATATGTATTGACATTTAAAGGAAAATAAAATAAAATGTTTTCATATTCTTTAGATATATTTTTTTTCTTAAGTAACATTGTATATTTTGTAAAACCAAATTGTATTCCTAAATAGATAATTGCATTAACATGTTTTAGATGAGGCTGAAAGTAAATTATTTATATTATAATTTAAATGGTTTTACCTTAAGAACATAAAATCTCTTCATTTTCTTATAAATGGTTGACCTCTTTTGCTTTATCGTTCATTGTGTTCGGCCGATTTAAATATTGTAAATAATTCTTTGAAGGTCAATGTAACGCCCGCTAGGGGTGGGCACGGATATCCGGAAAATATCCGTGATCCGTGATCCGCTCCGTCCGATCCGAATATTTGATTTTGTGATTTTCTCCGATCCGAAACTTTTCGGATATCCGGAAATCCGAATATCCGTAAAAAATTAAATATCCGCTCCGTCCGATCCGTAAAATATTATTAAAAAAATTAAAAACATTTATTAATTATAAATAATTGAAAATTAGATAGATACATCCTTAATATGCCTTTAAAAATATATTATTGTTTCATAAATTATAATATGCTTTTAAAAATAAGTTCTAAAACGTAATTTAATTGATCACAACGGTACCACTAAACATATCATCGTTAACATTAAAACATAATGCAAAAATAATTTTAAAGTTTTAAACATATTATTTGTTAATTTTTTTTATTTAGTCACAATATTCCTAATTTTAAAGTAATTACATAAGCTAATGTTACGTTATTAGAATTTTTTACTGCATAAATGAGTGAATTATATTTGTGAAGACAATATTTTTGTTGATTTGTATGTTTCTAAAGATAAAAAGAACAAATTTATACTATAATATGTGTGTATATACACATAATTATTATAATATATGGATCGGAGCGGATATCCGGTTTTAAAAAAAAAATATTTGCTATTTGCTCCGTTTTTAACGGATATTGAATTTTAGTATTTGCTTTGCTTTGTATCGTTACGGTTATCCGGATTTTTCGGATCGAATCGAAGTGGATAACGGATCGAATCGGATCTAGCGGATAATTTGTCCAGGCCTAAATTATACCAATCTGAAACAGAGAAAAATCCAACTATTAGTACCCAAAAAGGTCCAACTTCAAAATATTGGGAAATTTCTTACGGTTCTTTTTTATATCCGGCAACAACAACTACTTTTATTCAACGTTTGCAAATTAATGTAAGTACTAAAATCAGCGAGGCTTGTAAGTTTTTATTCAACGTTTGCATATTATTTAGATTAATTTATTGTTATCAGTTGTAACATTTATCTTACTTATCGCCACAGTCGCAAATACTAAAATCAGCGAGGCTTGTAAGTCTTTTCCTCGAATGTGCACATATGACTTGACAAGTTGAAGATTTGGACTGATGGTTCCAAGTACAAACGCAACTGCCATATAGACATGCAAGAGGCCCGGGACATGCAACTAGCTTCACGTCTTTGCAATCTGCCTGGCTCTGACACTTGCTTTCTGTCATTGGTATACCTTCAAATTAAATATATACCTTCAAATTAAATAACCAACAAAAATCAACTAGTTAGAAAAAAAAAAAAAACCAAAGTCAAAGTGTTCAATTCGAAATAAACCAAATAGATTTGAACCGAACTAACAAAATAATAATATGAAATTCCGTTTTCGTAAGTATATATCCAAAAAATCAAAATCGAATTCAAACCAAATCGAAAACTCATATAAGATATAATCTATTAATAATTTATTTTGATTTGAAAATCAAACCAAGTCAAATAAGACTCAAATTAACATGTTATACATCTCATCAGCAAATGGACAGAGACACATTGATTTATGAATAATGAAAATCACATATATGTATACGAGTCAAAAACTTACATAGAGCAAATGCAAGGAACAAAACCAAGATGAAGGTTGATTTGTTTAAGTTCATCTCCATGCTTTGATATTCAATTTGTTCGAAAGATAGGCAAATCAAAATTTTACCTCTCTATTTTTGTCTTATGGCTTTTGAGTATAAAGGTATACCGTGGATTATATAGGATTTTAATTTATGCTAAGAAAACTTCACATGACATAATATATGGTACTATTTACTATCATGGATTACTTTCTAATAAAGATATGATATACAGTAAAACCTCTATAAAATAATAACGTTGAGACTTAAAAAAATTATTATCTTATAGAGTTATTAATTTATAGAGATATTTTTTGATTTTGAATTTTTAATATTCTTAAAAAACAATAAAAATTTAATTTTGGATACTGTAAAATTTGTTCAGAATATGTCGTATCAATAAATTTGCAAGATTTAGTCAATATCATTCGTGAATTTGAAACAACAATTGAGTATGTTTTGATTAATTACCTTATATACTTAGTTATACTTAGTTATATATGTCAATATTTTTAATTAGAGAGAGAGAGTTTGTTGGAGAAGAAATAATTTTCTCTGTTATAGAAGAAGAGAGAACAAGAGAAGAGAGGAATTGGTTGTGTCTTATTCCATCAATAATGAGCTCCTTATATATGATTACAATATAGGGTTTTCATTGGAGATGAATATACTTGGAGAACAAGCTATAACATTCTAGAATATGGGCCGATAATGGGCTTCCATATAAACTATTTATAACACTCCCCCTTGGAAGTCCATTATCTAAAAATATCTTCAAAGTGCGTAGTATGCTGCCTCGTTAAAACCTTACTAGAAAAACCCAATGGGAAAAACCTTAGTTAAGGAAAAAGAGTACAGCGCGCAACTACTCCCCCTCATAAGAACATCCGTGTAGATCTTTGATGTGATAGAATCCAATAAGGTGAACTAACTTCTTGAAAGTAGCAGATGGAAACTCCTTTAAAATCTTCACTTGAACAACTTTAGAACATTGACATCGCCGTTCTTCTTGGGTTTGGTGATAAATCTACTTTATCATTCTCTTCACTCCACTTGATCTCATAAGTGAAAGACAAGGACTTTGGAAAGGAGATAGACCTTCGTGTTTCTCATTTGTGTGTTCTTTTTTTGCCTTATTAAAACCTTTTATGGAAAAACCCAATGGGATAAAAACCATGATAAGGAAAAAGAGTACAACCACACACATCGTCATATATCTCCCCCTTGGAAGCATCTTCTTCAGGAGATGCATTCCAATCATCTATACCATATTTTGGCAATCATTATAAGTATAAGCTTAATGATTAAAGTCATGTGATTATCTTATAATCTCTTAGGTTATTGGACTTCTGGTCCATAACAACTTTTCACAAAAACAATTACTTCTTGATCTTTTGAACTTCGGGTCCAAACTTTATTTCACATGAAAAGATCAATGCATTGCTCAATTAACATTTTAAGTATGATACCTCGGGATCAAATATATATGAGCATTCTGTATATACTGCAAGGATATTTTAAGATAACATATCTTTTGCTAAATTGTCTATTTGAGATAACCGTAGACAACTTTGTCTTCCAAAATCTTTTATCTCATATTCTTTGCATCATACTATTTTTGATAACTCTTCAAGAGTTTGATATTCATATTAAAGATCTCTTTTGATCCATAATACTTTGATAAATATACATGGGTATTAGTTAGCCTTATATATTCACTTTCGTGATTATACCCATGAAACATATTTATTTTCATTTGATTGAATAGTTAGTGTTCTCCAGGAACATAACGATTAAATTATTAATTCCTCAATGATTATATCCTTCAGGGACTTTTATATAAATGTCATTATTTAATGGGTCATATAAGGCAAGTTCTTCTTTCATTGCGAGACTTAATGAACTTGAAAGTTGCATCCACCACATGAGATTATATCTCTTCATATCATTTTTCTTAGGCACAAATGCCTATTTATAACCCACTCGTTTTACACTTTTTAGGTGTAAGGACTTCTGGTCCAAATACTTTTCTCTTTCTAAGAGATTTTAGTTATGCGTCTATTGTTTCTTTTCGATTTGGCCAAATCATTACTTTGTGTACACAATACAATAGACTTTGTTTCGCGATCCTCTTTCTCATTCATAATATCAACTGCTATATTGCATGCAAATATTTTATTTACGACGTCGATTTGCTTTTCTGTGGTTCCATTTTATTTCACACATGACTTGACAAATTCTCGAGATCTCTTCATTGTCTCAGGTACCTGAATTTATTTCTTTGTCATGTTTGATGTCTCTTCTAGAGATCATTCAAAAATCTGTGTTATCTCGGTTTGACCAATTTCACTTATGCTCTTTTTCCTTTTCCGAGAATTCTTATATTTGGAACAAATATGTCTACCACGCTTCAGGCGTGCATTAGACTTAACAGCAGTTTGATATTGTCCTTCTGGGACATTAATTCTTATCAGAGCATTTACAGCTGGTAAGTGACTTAATCACTATATATAGGTCAGTAAATGTATCTCCCAATTGATACACTGAATGAATTATCCTTTGGACTTTTATTTTACATTCCTTAGTCCGAGGATCAACGATAATTCATTCCAACTTTAATATTTCTCCAGCTGTTTACTTTCTCCCCCTGATGTTGGAAAGACTGACTCATTAAAATGACAGTGTACAAATCAAGTTTTACTTAAATCCTTCAGGGATAACTCTTGATATTATCCAACATATATAACCTCCTTTGAGGATCCATCTTATACTGACGTGGTGGATTGTATATTGTACATCGAAAGGCTTTTAGATGAAAATATTTGGTTTATGACCGAAAACCAATTTCGATGGGAGAACTTTGATCACTCATTGGCTTGATGCGAATCAATGTTTCTGAATTCTTAGTATGAACATGTGCTACCGAATGTTCAATGAATTCACCTATATTATCAAGTAATCTTGCAAACTTCAGGTTGCAGATTTATATCAGGTATACTTAGTGGATGATCAGTCGACACTGTAGGTTATTAAACCACAAACTTTTCCATGTATACTTTTCATAACCGACAAGATTCCAAATCTATGTCACATGGTGAATATCATACTATGAATTTCTTGTGAGCAAGGGACACATCAAAAATCATTGAGAGAATCTTCTGGTTCTTCAATGAATGTTCATATGATTAACTTTTGCATCACATCTGAACCAGATTGGTCTAACATGTTCATGCCAAATGGTGAAGTTTTCATTAAACTTCCAGTGTACGACCATAAACGTTTGGTGTACGACAACATTTGCTTCCATTGTACTAATAAAGTACAATCCGAATGTACACTTTTCATAATGTTCTTAAAGCATTGGGTAATGCGTGTAATATGAAGGTATTCAACATTTCTTTCACTCATAGTTTCAATATGATGATTCTTAAAATCTCCAGGATTCTCTTTATAAAAGATTTACATCCTCAGTTTAGTGTGAACTGCATCTTCAGGATGTTTCACTTACTATGTATATGAGATTCTTTAATTCTCCCCCTCGAGATGGTAACACTCTAAATCCATCCATCTCGAATAGAATCTCACTTTAGAATCATCGCACCCAACTTGGATCATATATCCTTTTAACTTTTAAGACTATAACGCATAAGGAATTTTGAATTGCGTTTCCATAGACTATAATGTTTATGTTCTTCTGGAACATTCAATATGGATACTATTCTGGAGTTTTTTTTTTAATATTCTATACTCTTATGGAATTTTTAATATCTATGCTCTTCAAGAGCTTTGAATTATATCAAATTCACATATATAAATAGCTTAAAAAAATAAATGAATAAAATAGCAACTCATAAATTTATAGGATGAAAATAAAAGCTAAATGAAAGCAAATGAAAACCAAGATTAATAAACAATTTCTCAGAGATGAGAAGATAAACAATTTCTCTTTTGTTACCATCTTTGTTTACTCACTTCTGGTGAGAATCTATACTTCCTTTGACCTTTGAGCTTGACTACATCCACATTACATCTATTTATGACACCACTTCTATAATCACTTCTTTGGCTAGTTTATTTTTGTGGTTTTTGACATTCACTTCAGGGAATAAAGCAGAATTATTTAGAAATAATTCATCAATTGTATCTACCGGACAACATTATTTGTCTAGATCTTGCCTTCTGTACCTCCAATCATAATAAAATTTTGGTCAAATCATATTACGATGATTAGACTTTATCTTTTTAGATTGCTCTAAAAAGTTTGTGAATATCTTTTTTTTATGGTCAAGTATTCTATTTTAAGGCACAAAGATGTGATAAAAATGATCAAACTATATACTCTTAAGTATAGATATTAGTGATATAAAAATAATTCGGTTAATTAATTTAAGTCAATATATAATCATCAAAGACAAACATGATATAATTCTATTCAGATTGAATTAAACAGATGAAGCAAGTCACGATGGCATATTGTGACGTCAGAGTATATTTGCTGATGGTTGCAAATTCCAAAAACAAAATTTCAGTATGCTAGAATTTCAATTATAAAAGTCATGATTGTAAACTCATATCAACAATTTCCAAAATTAAAATAAACAGCAAATATCAAAATGACGTTTGTTAATAAACTATCAAGTTCGTTCAATAGTGGTGGCAAAAATCAAACCAACGATATCAGACCAAAACATTAGAATATCAGGCCAATTAACTAACCAATAAACAAGAGGTGATAATGCAACATATTACAATAAAATTCTTCTTATGGATCGATATATAAGATCAAGTTACTTTTTATTTTTGGATAAAGCATCAAAATTCATAAGTGAAATTCTATTAAATTCAGAACTTAAATCAAATAAGATCATAGACCAGCCAAGTAAAATATTTTACTTAGATTATGAATGAAAGTAATAAGCATCTAGGTGAACAAATATTAAATCTTAATTCCAAGTTTATTGATACTAAAAACATCGACTAACTTCTTAATCAAACAATAGTGCTCTGATGCTTTGTGATTATGAAACAAGCTACGGTCATATTTAACAAATGACATGTAATTTAGTTCACGTTTTCTTTATGTGCTTTGAAGACAATCACAAATCTATATGAACAGTAAATCAATAATAAATCACAGATTTATAGTCAAGCAATAGAAAAACAAATCATGCGACTATATCTCAACACGTATGATTGAATAAGCATGGTTTGGAGTAAGATTCCATCACACGACAAATAATATAAAAATATTTAACGCTTTTGGTTTCAATTCATTAATCGAACCAAACGATGATGCAATGGATATTAAAGTAGTACTTAGCTCAATCAGTAATGACGACGAGAGAGATTGGAGACACGTCGGCTATGCAGCAACAAACCGAACATACACCAAACCAATGAATTTATCTTGACAATGTTTTGGAGGTGTTGTCGAGAATCAAAAACGGAGGCGACGGCAAGAATAGGGACAATCATTTATTAGGGTTTTGTCGAAGGTTACTCAGACGGCTAGGGTTTTAACCTAAGGTCAGAGACTCGTGCTGATAACGTGTTATAGAAGAAGAGAGAACAAGAGAAGAGAGGAATTGGTTGTGTCTTATTCCATCAATAATGAGCTCCTTATATAGGATTACAATATAGGGTTTTCATTGGAGATGAATATACTTGGAGAACAATCTATAACATTCTAGAATATGGGCCGATAATGGGCTTCCACATAAACTATTTATAACATTCTCGTATTACTTTGCAAATGTGTTGTACACAGACTTATATACAATTGATTCTAAACCGACCGTACAATTAATGTGTTGAACCAGCTAAAGGAAACTAATTCAACTAAACCAGCTACACCATCGCCAATAGTCCCCCTCAAGAAGAGCAGAAGATGTTTAGAATGCTCATCTTGGATTTTAGATGTTCAAACTGATGCGGGAACATAAGTTTAGTAAGGATATCAGCCACCTGATCCTCTGTGTTAACATGTAGTGTAACATCCGTGAACCAGAAAGTTGTGTTGGAAGTGGTGTTGGGCGATGCTAGGGGTTCGGGAGTAGTTGGCACATGCTCTTAGAGGTGTGAATTGAGGATTGGCTGTGCATGTTCTTGTTTGATTGTTGTGCAGTCTGTCTAAGGTTCAAGCATCGCGAAGAAAGTGTGTCAAATTCTTCTGAACGACTAGTATCGATCGACACCCGAAGGGTGTCGATCGACACCGGTTATCGGGTTTGATTTCCGGTTTAAGTCGATCGATTTGCAATTGGAGTTGGGTTGGTCGAGTGGTGTCGACCGACACCAAGGGAGGGTGTCGATCGACACCGGTTATGGTGAAATCGGTCGGTTCGATTTGAGTGAGTTCGGTTTAGCGCGGTTTTGGGCGAAAGAAGCCCTAGTTCTCGAATAAAACCCTGTGGCCGCGAGCAGAGGCACAGTTTTCGAGAAAAACAAGTTGCAGAGAGAAGGAGGGTGATTTCTGGGCGATTTTGGTGTTTGGAGAATCGATTTGAGGCTTATTCTTCCTTGTTCATCTTCCTTTGCTCTTTTCTATCCGTTCTAAGGTGAGTGCGTGACTGTAGGCCCGTTGATCAATAGAGATTGTTTGATTTCGAGTTTTGGTTGTGTTCTTGAGTTGTTTATGCTGGATTTCGTGTTTTGATAGTATTGGGGCGTTGAAAACCCCTAGATTTTGTGTTATTGCGATGTTGGAATGTGATTTTCGTAGCTTCTGGGTTCTGGGCGTCGAGCCGGTGTCGAGCGACACTCGATGAGTGTCGATCGACACTCGGAAGGCTGGCGTCGATCGACACCATAGAGGTGTCGGTCGACACCAACCTGGGTGTCAGGAAACGTGGGTGTTTCCTGACAGGGAATGTTTATATTGTTGAGTATTGTTGAGCATTGTTATGGTTGTTGTTTATTGTGATGTATTGTCTACTGTTTGACGTAATTGGCCTGTAGGCAGGATGATCCACTCACTAAGTATTTATGATAATACTTACGCATCTCTATTCCAATGTGATGCAGGTAATAGCAATGTTCTTCCGCGGAAAGAGACCGAGAGAAGAGGATGATGAGATTAGGAATTTGATTTTGGCATTGTTGTTGTGGTTGACAAGGAATTCTTAGGGTGTTAGACTTTATTTTAATAATGTAGCAAAAACCTGTTTAGGTTGCTTATTGGTTATTGGTTTTATTGGTTTATTTCTTTATTGGTTATTGTTGAACGGTTATTTATGATTTAATAATATTATTGTTTTCTTCCGCATTGTGTTGTTGAATTAGCTGTTGAGGATTAATATTTATGGGTGTAACATCCGTGAACCAGAAAGTTGTTTTGGAAGTGGTGTTGGACGATGCTAGGGGTTCGGGAGTAGTTGGCACATGCTCTTAGAGGTGTGAATTGAGGGTTGACTGTACATGTTCTTGTTTGATTGTTGTGCAGTCGGTCTAAGGTTCAAGCATCGCGAAGAAAGTGTGTTAAATTCTTCTGAACGACTAGTATCGATCGACACCCGAAGGGTGTCGATCGACACCGGTTATCGGGTTTGATTTCCGGTTTAAGTCGATCGATTTGCAATTGGGTTGGTTTTGGTCGATTGGTGTCGACCGACACCAAGGGAGGGTGTCGATCGACACCGGTTATGGTGAAATCGACCGGTTTGATTCAAGTCGGCTGGTTTTGGGCTGGTTTGGGCGAGAAAAGCCCTAGACTCGCGTTTTTAAGCCCTGTGGCCGCGAGAAAGGCACAGTTTTCGAGATATCAAGGTTCTTAGGCGATTTTTTGGAGGATTGGAGGTGATTTCTGAGTTTCTGGGTTGAATCCGTGGCTGTTCTTCGTTGTTCCTTCTCCTTTCCTTCCTTCTAATCCCTTTTCAAGGTGAGTGCGTGACTGTAGGCCCGTTGATCAATAGAGGTTGTTTGATTTCGAGTTTTGGTTGTGTTCTTGAGTTGTTTATGCTGGATTTCGTGTTTTGATAGTATTGGGGCGTTGAAAACCCCTAGATTTTGTGTTATTGCGATTTTGGAATGTGATTTTCGTAGCTTCTGGTTTCTGGGCGTCGAGCCGGTGTCGAGCGACACTCGATGAGTGTCGATCGACACTCGGGAGGCTGGCGTCGATCGACACCATAGAGGTGTCGGTCGACACCAACCTGGGTGTCAGGAAACGTGGGTGTTTCCTGACAGGGATGGTTTATACTGTTGATTAATGTTGAGCATTGTTATTGTTGTTGATTATTGTGATGTTTTGTCTAGTGTTTGACGTAATTGGCCTGTAGGCAGGATGATCCACTCACTAAGTATTTATGATAATACTTACGCATCTCTATTCCAATGTGATGCAGGTAACAGCAATGTTCTTCCGCGGAAAGAGACCGAGAGAAGAGGATGATGAGATTAGGAATTTGATTCTGGCTTTGTTGTTATGGTTGACCAGAAATTCATGAGTTTAGGGTGTTAGACTTTATTTTAATAATGTAGCAAACCTGGTGTTTAGGTTGCTAGAGTTTATTCTTTATTGGTTTTATTCTTTATTGGTTATTGTTGAATAATTATTTATGATTTAATAATATTGGTTTTCTTCCGCATTGTGTTGTTGAATTAGCTGTTGAGGATTAATATTTATGGGAATATTAATCTGGGCTAATTAATTAAAAAAAAAAAGTTTGGTTGTTTCATTTTGGTATCAGAGCGTAGTCGGTTTTAGGACTGTTAGAATTGGATGAATTGGACTATGTGTTTAATTGATTATGTGAGTTAGTCAATTAGTGGTTTAATCTCATCCTCTCGGTCTTCCAGTTTTCCGCGGGTAAGTGAGTTGGATATTTGGTGTGCTTTGGTTTTGTGTCTGTGTTTTGACCTTTGCTCTTTTTCTGTACTTGGTGGTAGTGCAGAGAGATGGACGCAGGTCGTGGTCGTGGCCGTGGTCGTGGTCGCGGTGCAGCCTGTGGGGGCAGAGGAGCTGGTCGCGGTGGGCGAGCAGCGGGTCGTGGAGGTCGGGGTGCTGGTCGTGGAGTGCCAGAGGCTGAGGCCTCAGTGGAGAGTGCGGCGCCTAGTGTGGCGGCAGCGTCGGTGACACAGTCTGTTTCGTTAGCCGGTGGGGCTAGTTTGGGCGTCGGGGGTGGCGCGGGGGCAGGAGCAGTTCCCGGTGGGGGCGCGGCTCTTGCTCAGGGTGATTTGATTGTGGGGCTACTGACGCAGTTGTTGGCACGTCTTCCAGAGGCAGTTCCACAGCAGGCTCCGGTTGCACCTCCAGCGGCCGGGGCACAGGTTGGTGCCGGGGCACATGTTGGTGCCGGTTTTGTTGAGCAGCAGGAGGCTGCGGTGCAGCAGGGTGTTGCAGTTGGGGTTTCTCCTTATCGTGAGATGATGAGGGAGATGCAGAGGATTGGTACGCCTACGTTTGAGGGCGGGGTTACTCCAGAGCAGGCTGACGAGTGGCGTCAGAGGTTGGAGCGGAACTTCGATTCTGTTCGTTGTCCGGCGCAGTTTCAGGTTGAGCTGGCAGTGCACTACCTTGGGGGTGATGCTCATTTGTGGTGGAGGTCTGTTAGGACCAGGAGAGAGGTTTGGACTTGGGTTGACTTCGTCGAGGAGTTCAACCACAAGTTTTTCCCTCAGGAGGCTCGTGACAGGCTGCAGTTGAGGTTTTTGGACTTGACTCAGGGTGAGAGGTCTGTTCGAGAGTATGATGCAGAGTTCTGCAGATTGGTGGTCTTTTCTGGTGGTGAGCTGATCAGTGAGCGGGCATTGACGTCGCGGTTTCTCCAGGGGCTTCGGAGGAACATCAGGACTCAGTGCAGAGGTGGTATGTACCACACCAGAGCGGGTTTAGTGGAGTTGGCAGCGTCCATTGAGGAGGACTTGCGTGAGCCGGTGAGTACGGCGGTTGTTCCAGTTGCAGTTGCTCCTGCTACCCATCCTCGGGGCCAGCAGCAGCATCAGCAGCGCAGAGGTTACAGTTCTGGTTACGGCAGGGGCAGTAGGCCTGCGCAGGGCCAGAAGAGGAGAGCAGACGAGATATCTGCTAGTAGCCCGAGTACGGGTGGGTGTTTTGGTTGTGGGGGTCTGGATCACAGAGTTGCGACTTGCCCCAAGAGGGCGGGATCCAGAGAGTCGACAGTGTGCTACTACTGCAGGGAGCCGGGGCATATCAAGACTATGTGTCCCAAGTTGCAGCAGAGAGCAGTGGCAGCGGCGATTCAGCCGTTGGCTATTCAGTCAGCAGCGCAGGTTGCGGCGTTGCAGTCGGGTGGTGCGCCGAGAGTGTATACTTCGGCAGAGGTGGGCCAGACCAGTCAGTCAGGCCAGATCACAGGTAAAATCTTGACTCAGACTTTTAATTCTTAAGGTAGAATTGTTGGTGTTGTCTGTTTCTGTTATTTTACTGTGATAGAGTTGGAGGTTCTCAACACTTGTGGAATTGTGTAGGGACCTTGTTAGTTGGAGGTTTTGAGTCTCACGTTCTGTTTGACTCGGGAGCATCTAATTGCTTCATTACTCCGGAGAGAGCTGAGGGTAGTGGTATTCGGAGTAGCGATGGCGAGGCTTCAGGCTTTGTCAAGGTGGCTGGTGGTGGTTATTTGGCTACTTCGGGCAGAGCTAGAGCAGTTGATGTGCAGATTGCGGGGCAGTCTATGCCAGCAGATTTGGTCATCAGTCCAGTGGAGCTGTATGACGTGATTTTGGGGATGGACTGGTTATCTCTATACCGAGTTCATCTGGATTGCTTCAGAGGTAGAGTTGTGTTTGAGCAGGATGCAGGGAAGTTGGTTTATCAGGGAGTGAGACCGACTTCGGGGAGTAAAGTGATTTCAGCTATTCAGGCAGAGCAGTTGTTAGAGCGGGGCTGCGAAGCTTATTTGGCGACGATCACTATGACAGAGTCCAGTGGTGAGGTGAGTCTGCAGGATATTCAGGTTGTCCAGGATTTCGAGGATGTATTTCGGTCGCTGAAGGGATTGCCACCATCTCGGTCAGATCCTTTCACGATTGATTTAGAGCCCGGGACAGCTCCGATATCGAAGACACCTTACAGGATGGCTCCAGCAGAGATGGCAGAGCTGAAGAAGCAGCTAGAGGACCTTTTGAGTAAAGGGTTCATCAGACCTAGTGTTTCGCCATGGGGAGCGCCAGTGTTGTTTGTTAAGAAGAAGGATGGCAGTTTTCGGTTGTGCATCGATTACCGGGGACTTAACCGAGTCACAGTGAAGAACAGGTACCCACTTCCGAGGATTGATGAGTTGTTGGATCAGTTGAGAGGTGCTACCTGGTTCTCTAAGATCGACTTGGCATCGGGTTATCATCAGATCCCGATAGATGAGGCGGATGTCCGGAAGACAGCTTTTCGGACGAGGTATGGGCATTTTGAGTTTGTGGTCATGCCTTTTGGTTTGACTAATGCGCCGGCAGCTTTTATGAGGTTGATGAACGACGTGTTCAGGGAGTTTCTAGATGTGTTTGTCATTATTTTCATTGATGACATTTTGGTGTATTCGAGGAGTCCAGAGGAGCATGCGACTCATTTGAGGCTTGTGTTGGAGAAGCTTCGAGAGCAGAAGCTGTTTGCTAAGTTGAGCAAGTGCAGCTTTTGGCAGAGGGAGATGGGTTTTCTTGGCCATATTGTTTCTGCAGAGGGAGTTTCTGTGGATCCGGCTAAGATTGAGGCTATCAGGGATTGGCCTAGACCGAGTAGTGCTACCGAGATCAGGAGTTTTCTGGGTTTAGCAGGCTACTACAGGAGGTTCGTCAAGGGGTTTGCGAGTATGTCTCAGCCGATGACGAGGTTGACTGGCAAGGATGTGCCGTTTGTGTGGTCGCCGGAGTGCGAGGAGAGCTTTGGGAAGCTCAAGGAGATGTTGACTAGTACACCTGTTTTGGCATTACCTGACCCGGGGAAGCCATATGTTGTGTACACAGATGCTTCAGGTGTTGGACTTGGTTGTGTTTTGATGCAGGAGGGCAGAGTGATTGCCTATGCTTCGAGGCAGTTGCAGGGCAGTGAGCGCAACCGTCCCACACATGATCTTGAGTTGGGAGCAGTGGTTTTCGCACTCAAGATTTGGAGGTCTTATCTTTATGGTGGTAGAGTGCAGATCTTTACAGATCACAAGAGTCTACAGCATATTTTCACTCAGCCTTTGCTGAATGCGAGACAGACGCGTTGGGTGGAGTTTCTGGCAGACTATGACCTGGATATTGTTTATCATCCGGGCAAGGCCAATTTGGTGGCAGATGCTTTGAGTCGACGGAGGGTTGATTCAGATAGAGAGCGTGGTGTTGAGGCTTTGGTCAGCGAGATTAGTACATTGCGTCTATGTGCTATTTCTGAGGAGCCGTTGGGCTTGGAGGCGGCTGACCAGGCAGATTTACTTAGCAGGATCAGAGTGGCTCAGCAGGATGATCCGGTTTTGTTGGATGCATCGCGGGCAGCTGGTTCTGAGTATCAGGTCTCTTCGAATGGGACTATCTTAGTTCGTGGGCGAGTTTGTGTGCCCAAGGATGAGGAGTTGAGGCAGGAGGTTTTGAGAGAGGCTCATTCGAGCAAGTTTTCGATTCATCCGGGTGCGACCAAGATGTACCGTGACCTCAAACGGTATTATCATTGGGTTGGGATGAAGAGGGATGTGGCAGATTGGGTTGCGAGGTGCAACACTTGTTCTTTGGTCAAGGCAGAGCATCAGGTGCCTAGTGGTCTTTTGCAGAGTTTACCCATTCCAGAGTGGAAGTGGGATATGATCACTATGGACTTTGTTGTGGGATTACCTATCTCACGGACTTTTGATGCGATTTGGGTCATTGTGGATCGCTTGACCAAGTCAGCACATTTCTTGGCCATCAAGAAGACAGATGGAGCAGCTGTTCTGGCTAGGAAGTTTGTGCGGGAGATTGTGAGGCTGCATGGAGTGCCAGCCAGTATTGTGTCGGATAGAGATCCGAGGTTTACTTCAGAGTTTTGGAGGGCATTTCAGACTGAGATGGGCACTAAGGTGCATATGAGTACAGCGTATCATCCGCAGACAGATGGGCAGTCAGAGAGGACTATTCAGACTTTGGAGGATCTGCTTAGGATGTGTGTACTGGATTGGGGTGGTCATTGGGCTGATCATCTGTGTTTGGCAGAGTTTGCCTATAACAACAGTTTTCAGTCTAGTATTGGTATGGCTCCTTATGAGGCTTTGTATGGGAGGCCATGTAGGACACCCTTATGCTGGACCCAAGTGGGGGAGCGCAGCATGTTTGGAGCTAGTTTTGTTCAGGAGACGACGGAGAAGATTCGTGTCTTGAGGCTGAACATGAAGGAGGCTCAGGATAGACAGAGGAGCTATGCAGATAGGCGGCGACGTGAGCTTGAGTTTCAGGTGGGAGATAGAGTTTATCTCAAGATGGCTATGTTGAGGGGCCCTAACAGGTCCATAGCAGAGAACAAGCTCAGTCCGCGTTTTATGGGTCCGTTTCCAGTGGTGGAGCGAGTTGGGCCAGTGGCTTATCGGTTGGAGTTGCCACCGATTATGAGCGCCTTTCATAAGGTGTTTCATGTTTCGATGTTGCGGAGGTGTTTGCGTCCTTCTGAGGAGGTAGTGGTTGAGATTCCGGAGGATCTTCAGCCAGATTTGACAGTTCCGGCAGTTCCTGTGAGGATTCTTGAGAGGAGAGTCAAGGTTCTGCGGAACAAGAGAGTGCCATTGTTGAGAGTCTTGTGGGACTGTAGTGGCACAGAGGAGCAGACTTGGGAGCCAGAGGCAAAGATGAAGCTGAAGTTCGGAAAGTGGTTCGACAAGCAGGCTGTGGAGTGATTCATCTTTGTGGTTCTAGTCTTGTTTTTGGTTTTGTTGTTGTTGGTTTTGGACTTATGTATTTTCGTTTTGTTGTACGATATACATTTTTGGAGTTATATGAGATGGAGTTTTGCCTCATATTTTTGGTTATGGTTTGGATGTTACAAGTTTCTTTGGCCGGTGGGGTCATTGAGAGTTTTTAGTCACATGTTGGTACGCGTTTCAGATTTTATTACTCGTTTTGTCTAGAGGCGGTGGGCCTTGTAGACGGTGATTTTATTTGTGTTGGGACGTTAGGTGCCCAACGGACTTATATTGGGGGTCGCTACCTCGATATAGGTTGTTTTAGTGACAGTGGGTCACGTTTTGGTTGTGACAGGGATCACATTTTGGTTGTGACTTCGGGTCACGTTTGGTTTTGTGACATTGGTCACATTTTGGTACTGGACCGTGAGTCGCAGTACGGATGTCATGACTGCGGTTATGGCATTGAGAGTAATAATATCTTGGAAACATGCGTATAACATAGGGCTAAAATTTGAGTTTGAGGTCTTGGAGAGACATTTGTGTTGGGATTCGAGGACGAATCCATTTTAGTGGGGGAGAATTGTAACATCCGTGAACCAGAAAGTTGTTTTGGAAGTGGTGTTGGACGATGCTAGGGGTTCGGGAGTAGTTGGCACATGCTCTTAGAGGTGTGAATTGAGGGTTGACTGTACATGTTCTTGTTTGATTGTTGTGCAGTCGGTCTAAGGTTCAAGCATCGCGAAGAAAGTGTGTTAAATTCTTCTGAACGACTAGTATCGATCGACACCCGAAGGGTGTCGATCGACACCGGTTATCGGGTTTGATTTCCGGTTTAAGTCGATCGATTTGCAATTGGGTTGGTTTTGGTCGATTGGTGTCGACCGACACCAAGGGAGGGTGTCGATCGACACCGGTTATGGTGAAATCGACCGGTTTGATTCAAGTCGGCTGGTTTTGGGCTGGTTTGGGCGAGAAAAGCCCTAGACTCGCGTTTTTAAGCCCTGTGGCCGCGAGAAAGGCACAGTTTTCGAGATATCAAGGTTCTTAGGCGATTTTTTGGAGGATTGGAGGTGATTTCTGAGTTTCTGGGTTGAATCCGTGGCTGTTCTTCGTTGTTCCTTCTCCTTTCCTTCCTTCTAATCCCTTTTCAAGGTGAGTGCGTGACTGTAGGCCCGTTGATCAATAGAGGTTGTTTGATTTCGAGTTTTGGTTGTGTTCTTGAGTTGTTTATGCTGGATTTCGTGTTTTGATAGTATTGGGGCGTTGAAAACCCCTAGATTTTGTGTTATTGCGATTTTGGAATGTGATTTTCGTAGCTTCTGGTTTCTGGGCGTCGAGCCGGTGTCGAGCGACACTCGATGAGTGTCGATCGACACTCGGGAGGCTGGCGTCGATCGACACCATAGAGGTGTCGGTCGACACCAACCTGGGTGTCAGGAAACGTGGGTGTTTCCTGACAGGGATGGTTTATACTGTTGATTAATGTTGAGCATTGTTATTGTTGTTGATTATTGTGATGTTTTGTCTAGTGTTTGACGTAATTGGCCTGTAGGCAGGATGATCCACTCACTAAGTATTTATGATAATACTTACGCATCTCTATTCCAATGTGATGCAGGTAACAGCAATGTTCTTCCGCGGAAAGAGACCGAGAGAAGAGGATGATGAGATTAGGAATTTGATTCTGGCTTTGTTGTTATGGTTGACCAGAAATTCATGAGTTTAGGGTGTTAGACTTTATTTTAATAATGTAGCAAACCTGGTGTTTAGGTTGCTAGAGTTTATTCTTTATTGGTTTTATTCTTTATTGGTTATTGTTGAATAATTATTTATGATTTAATAATATTGGTTTTCTTCCGCATTGTGTTGTTGAATTAGCTGTTGAGGATTAATATTTATGGGAATATTAATCTGGGCTAATTAATTAAAAAAAAAAAGTTTGGTTGTTTCAATGGGAATATTAATCTGGGCTAATTATTTAATAAAAAAAAAAAGTTTGGTTGTTTCATGTAGAGTCTTGAGAAGTCCCTTGTCCAGTTTCTCATGAACAGTGTGACAATCTACTTCGATGTTTTTTGTTCTCTCGTGAAAAACAGGATTGGTAGCAATATAGATTGCAGCAATGCTATCAGAGAAAAGCACATGTATTGACAACAGAGTCACCCGTAGATCCTTCAACAAAGTGGATAACCACATCATCTCACAAGTAGCAAGAGCTAATGCTCTATAGTCAGCTTCAGCAGAAGATCTCGAGACAGTAGGCTGTTTCTTCGATTCCCAGAATATTAGAGAATCGCTAACAAACCTAGTGAATCCCATTGTTGAACAACATAATAGAACATACCCTGGCCAACAGTTCCCTTAATTTATTGTAAGACTTTGTAGACTGGTTTCAAATGAAAAGTCCGTGGAGCAGAAGAGTATAGACAGATTTTATTTACAGCAAAGGTGATATATAGTCTAGTGATAGTCAGATACATCAATCTGCCCACAATTCTTCGATATAATTCTCTATCTTCAACAAGGTCACCATCTTCTTTTGACATTTTCACAAAATTATTCGGAATCATAAGAGTAGAGGATGGCTTACAGCCCAACATAATAGTTGAAGATTAAAGCTCCAAAGCATATTTCCGTTGACAGAGGGAGATGCCTTCAGAAGTACAAGCAATTTCCAGTCCCAAGAAATATTTCAAAGGACCAAGATCCCTCAATTTGAAAAGTGCCTTTAAATCCATGGTTAAGCGATCTGCTGCAAAATCACTTGTGTTGGCAATGATTATATCGTCCATAAAATCATCAGTATAACACTTGACAAACAATGTATGATCACCATGGCCTTTCTCGTATCCCGATTCTGAAAATTTGCGAAACCATTGCCGAGATGCTTGTTTGAGACCATAGATTGACTTCTTGAGTAAACAAACAACACTGGGAGGTAACGAGTCCCCCTTTCTATCAGAATACCCCTCTGGAAGTTTCATGTATATTTCTTCATCCAAATCACCATTAAGAAAAGCGTTTGAAATGTCCAACTGTTTCAGAGTCCAATTCTTTGACGCTGAAACATTCAATAACAGTTTCACAGTAGCCATCTTTGCTACAGGGGAGAACGTCTCAGTATAATCCAACCCTTCGCTACCAATCTGGCTTATGCCTTTCAAGACTTCCATCAGCCAAAAACTTCAAAGTAAACACCCATTTGTTACCAATAGTTTTCTTTCCCGGAGGTAATGTAAGAATGATCCAAGTATTAGTCAACTCCATGCGCCAATCTCTTTATCAACAGCTTCACACCATTCTTTGATTAACTGTGTCTCAGCATAAGAAGAGGGAACATGAAATTTGTGTAATGCTATTGATATAAGCAAGGTGAATCGGAGAAATTTGTGAATAGGAAAGAGAAGAAGAAATGGGATATTTTGTGTTTGATTGAAAAGAATAACAGTGATAGTCTTGTAAATGAGCAGGCTGTTTATATAGTCTTTTGAAAATTCGTGGTGGAGAAGAAGGAATAGAAGAAGGAAAAGAGGTAATAGTGGAAGTAGAAGGAGAAAAACAGGGTGTAACATCCGTGAACCAGAAAGTTGTTTTGGAAGTGGTGTTGGACGATGCTAGGGGTTCGGGAGTAGTTGGCACATGCTCTTAGAGGTGTGAATTGAGGGTTGACTGTACATGTTCTTGTTTGATTGTTGTGCAGTCGGTCTAAGGTTCAAGCATCGCGAAGAAAGTGTGTTAAATGCTTCTGAACGACTAGTATCGATCGACACCGGTTATCGGGTTTGATTTCCGGTTTAAGTCGATCGATTTGCAATTGGAGTTGGTTTGGTCGATGGGTGTCGACCGACACCAAGGGAGGGTGTCGATCGACACCGGTTATTGAGAAATCGACCGGTTTGATTCAAGTCGGCTGGTTTTGGGCTGGTTTGGGCGAGAAAAGCCCTAGACTCGCGTTTTTAAGCCCTGTGGCCGCGAGAAAGGCACAGTTTTCGAGATATCAAGGTTCTTAGGTGATTTTTGGAGGATTGGAGGTGATTTCTAAGTTTCTGGGTTGAATCCGTGGCTGTTCTTCGTTGTTCCCTTCTCCTTTCCTTCTTTCCAATCCCTTTTCAAGGTGAGTGCGTGACTGTAGGCCCGTTGATCAATGGAGATTGTTTGATTTCGAGTTTTGGTTGTGTTCTTGAGTTGTTTATGCTGGATTTCGTGTTTTGATAGTATTGGGGCGTTGAAAACCCCTAGATTTTGTGTTATTGCGTTTCTGGAATGTGATTTTCGTAGCTTCTGGTTTCTGGGCGTCGAGCCGGTGTCGAGCGACACTCGATGAGTGTCGATCGACACTCGGGAGGCTGGCGTCGATCGACACCATTAAGGTGTCGGTCGACACCGACCTGGGTGTCAGGAAACGTGGGTGTTTCCTGACAGGGAATGTTTATATTGTTGAGTATTGTTGAGCATTGTTATTGTTGTTGATTATTGTGATGTTTTGTCTAGTGTTTGACGTAATTGGCCTGTAGGCAGGATGATCCACTCACTAAGTATTTATGATAATACTTACGCATCTCTATTCCAATGTGATGCAGGTAACAGCAATGTTCTTCCGCGGAAAGAGACCGAGAGAAGAGGATGATGAGATTAGGAATTTGATTCTGGCTTTGTTGTTATGGTTGACCAAAAATTCATGAGTTTAGGGTGTTAGACTTATTTCAATAATGTAGCAAACCGATTTAGGTTGCTTATTGGTTATTGGTTTATTGGTTTTATTCTTCATTGGTTATTTGTTAAACAATTATTTATGATTTAATAATATTGGTTTCTTCCGCATTGTGTTGTTGAATTAGCTGTTGAGGATTAATATTTATGGGAATATTAATCTGGGCTAATTATTTAATTAAAAAAAAAAAAAAAAAAAGCTTGGTTGTTTCATTTTGGTATCAGAGCGTAGTCGGTTTTAGGACTGTTAGTGTTGAGTGGATTGGACTATGTGTTTAATTGATTATGTGAGTTAGTCAGTTAGTGGTCTAGTCTCATCCTCTCG
Organism: Erythrophleum ivorense; assembly: GCA_026724425.1. Lineage (NCBI taxonomy): Eukaryota > Viridiplantae > Streptophyta > Magnoliopsida > Fabales > Fabaceae > Erythrophleum > Erythrophleum ivorense. The sequence continues at coordinate 4,643,370 of JAIUCV010000066.1, read as the reverse complement.
GTCTTCCAGTTTTCCGCGGGTAAGTGAGTTGGATATTTGGTGTGTTGTGGTTTTGTGTTGTGTTTTGACCTTTGCTCTTTTTCTGTACTTGGTGGTAGTGCAGAGAGATGGACGCAGGTCGTGGTCGTGGCCGTGGTCGTGGTCGCGGTGCAGCCCGTGGGGGCAGAGGAGCTGGTCGCGGTGGGCGAGCAGCGGGTCGTGGAGGTCGGGGTGCTGGTCGTGGAGTGCCAGAGGCTGAGGCCTCAGTGGAGAGTGCGGCGCCTAGTGTGGCGGCAGCGTCGGTGACACAGTCTGTTTCGTTAGCCGGTGGGGCTAGTTTGGGCGTCGGGGGTGGCGCGGGGGCAGGAGCAGTTCCCGGTGGGGGCGCGGCTCTTGCTCAGGGTGATTTGATTGTGGGGCTACTGACGCAGCTTTTGGCACGTCTTCCAGAGGCAGTTCCACAGCAGGCTCCGGTTGCACCTCCAGCGGCCGGGGCACAGGTTGGTGCCGGGGCACATGTTGGTGCCGGTTTTGTTGAGCAGCAGGAGGCTGCGGTGCAGCATGGTGTTGCGGTTGGGTTTTCTCCTTATCGTGAGATGATGAGGGAGATGCAGAGGATTGGTACGCCTACGTTTGAGGGCGGGGTTACTCCAGAGCAGGCTGACGAGTGGCGTCAGAGGTTGGAGCGGAACTTCGATTCTGTTCGTTGTCCGGCACAGTTTCAGGTTGAGTTGGCAGTGCACTACCTTGGAGGTGATGCACATTTGTGGTGGAGGTCTGTTAGGACCAGGAGAGAGGTTTGGACTTGGGTTGACTTCGTCGAGGAGTTCAACCACAAGTTTTTCCCTCAGGAGGCTCGTGACAGGCTGCAGATGAGGTTTTTGGACTTGACTCAGGGTGAGAGGTCTGTTCGAGAGTACGATGCAGAGTTCTGCAGATTGGTGGTCTTTTCTGGTGGTGAGTTGATCAGTGAGTGGGCATTGACGTCGCGGTTTCTCCAGGGGCTTCGGAGGAACATCAGGACTCAGTGCAGAGGTGGTATGTACCACACCAGAGCGGGCTTAGTGGAGTTGGCAGCTTCCATTGAGGAGGACTTGCGTGAGCCGGTGAGTACGGCGGTTGTTCCAGTTGCAGTTGCTCCTGCTACCCATCCTCGGGGCCAGCAGCAGCATCAGCAGTGCAGAGGTCACAGTTCTGGTTACGGCAGGGGCAGCAGGACTGCGCAGGGCCAGAAGAGGAGAGCAGAGGAGATATCTGCTAGTAGCCCGAGTACGGGTGGGTGTTTTGGTTGTGGGGGTCTGGATCACAGAGTTGCGACTTGCCCCAAGAGGGCGGGATCCAGAGAGCCGACAGTGTGCTATTACTGCAGGGAGCCGGGGCATATCAAGACTGTGTGTCCCAAGTTGCAGCAGAGAGCAGTGGCAGCGGCGATTCAGCCGTTGGCGATTCAGTCAGCAGCGCAGGTTGCGGCGTTGCAGTCAGGTGGAGCGCCGAGAGTGTATACTTCGGCAGAGGTGGGCCAGACCAGTCAGTCAGGCCAGATCACAGGTAAAATCTTGACTCAGACTTTTAAATTCTTTAAGGTAGAATTGTTGGTGTTGTCTGTTTCTGTTATTTTACTGTGATAGAGTTGGAGGTTCTCAACACTTGTGGAATTGTGTAGGGACCTTGTTAGTTGGAGGTTTTGAGTCTCACGTTCTGTTTGACTCGGGAGCATCTAATTGCTTCATAACTCCGGAGAGAGCTGAGGGTAGTGGCATTCGGAGTAGCGATGGCGAGGCTTCAGGCTTTGTCAAGGTGGCCGGTGGTGGTTATTTGGCTACTTCGGGCAGAGCTAGAGCAGTTGATGTGCAGATTGCGGGGCAGTCTATGCCAGCAGATTTGGTCATCAGTCCAGTGGAACTGTATGACGTGATTTTGGGGATGGACTGGTTATCTCTATACCGAGTTCATCTGGACTGCTACAGAGGTAGAGTGGTGTTTGAGCAGGATGCAGGGAAGTTGGTTTATCAGGGAGTGAGACCGACTTCGGGGAGTATAGTGATTTCAGCTATTCAGGCAGAGCAGTTGTTAGAGCGGGGCTGCGAAGCCTATTTGGCGACGATCACTATGACAGAGTCCAGTGGTGAGGTGAGTCTGCAGGATATCCAAGTTGTCCAGGATTTCGAGGACGTATTTCGGTCGCTAAAGGGATTGCCACCATCTCGGTCAGATCCTTTCACGATTGATTTAGAGCCCGGGACAGCTCCGATATCGAAGACACCTTACAGGATGGCTCCAGCAGAGATGGCAGAGCTGAAGAAGCAGTTAGAGGACCTTTTGAGTAAAGGGTTCATCAGACCTAGTGTGTCGCCGTGGGGAGCGCCAGTGTTGTTTGTTAAGAAGAAGGATGGCAGTTTTCGGTTGTGCATTGATTACCGGGGACTTAACCGAGTCACAGTGAAGAACAGGTACCCACTTCCGAGGATCGATGAGTTGTTGGATCAGTTGAGAGGGGCTACTTGGTTCTCCAAGATTGATTTGGCATCGGGTTATCATCAGATTCCGATAGATGAGGCAGATGTCCGGAAGACAGCTTTTCGGACGAGGTATGGGCATTTCGAGTTTGTGGTCATGCCTTTTGGCTTGACTAATGCGCCGGCAGCATTTATGAGGTTGATGAACGACGTGTTCAGGGAGTTTCTGGACGTGTTTGTCATTATTTTCATTGATGACATTTTGGTGTATTCGAGGAGTCCAGAGGAGCATGCGACTCATTTGAGGCTTGTGTTGGAGAAGCTTCGAGAGCAGAAACTGTTTGCTAAGTTGAGCAAGTGCAGCTTTTGGCAGAGGGAGATGGGTTTTCTTGGCCACATTGTTTCTGCAGAGGGAGTTTCTGTGGATCCGGCTAAGATTGAGGCTATCAGAGATTGGCCTAGACCGAGTAGTGCTACCGAGATCAGGAGTTTTCTGGGTTTAGCAGGCTACTACAGGAGGTTCGTCAAGGGGTTTGCGAGTATGTCTCAGCCGATGACGAGGTTGACTGGCAAGGATGTGCCGTTTGTGTGGTCGCATGAGTGCGAGGAGAGCTTTGGGAAGCTCAAGGAGATGTTGACTAGTACACCAGTTTTGGCATTACCTGACCCGGGGAAGCCATATGTTGTGTACACAGATGCTTCAGGTGTTGGACTTGGTTGCGTTTTGATGCAGGAGGGCAGAGTGATTGCCTATGCTTCGAGGCAGTTGCAGGGCAGTGAGCGCAACCGTCCTACACATGATCTTGAGTTGGGAGCAGTGGTTTTTGCACTCAAGATTTGGAGGTCTTATCTTTATGGTGGCAGGGTGCAGATCTTTACAGATCACAAGAGTCTACAACACATTTTCACTCAGCCTTTGCTGAATGCGAGACAGACGCGTTGGGTGGAGTTTCTGGCAGATTATGACCTGGATATTGTTTATCATCCAGGCAAGGCCAATTTGGTGGCAGATGCTTTGAGTCGACGGAGGGTTGATTCAGATAGAGAGCGTGGTGTTGGGTCTTTGGTCAGCGAGATTAGTACATTGCGTCTCTGTGCTATTTCAGAGGAGCCTTTGGGTTTAGAGGCAGCTGATCAGGCAGATTTACTCAGTAGGATCAGAGTGGCGCAGCAGAGTGATCAGGGTTTGATCGATGCTTCGCAGGCGGTTGGTTCTGAGTATCAGGTCTCTTCGAATGGGACTATCTTGGTTCGTGGGCGAGTTTGTGTGCCCAAGGATGAGGAGTTGAGGCATGAGGTTTTGAGAGAGGCTCATTCGAGCAAGTTTTCGATTCATCCGGGTGCGACCAAGATGTACCGTGACCTCAAACGGTATTATCATTGGGTTGGGATGAAGAGGGATGTGGCAGATTGGGTTGCGAGGTGCAACACTTGTTCTTTGGTCAAGGCAGAGCATCAGGTGCCTAGTGGTCTTCTGCAGAGTTTACCCATTCCAGAATGGAAGTGGGACATGATCACTATGGATTTTGTTGTGGGATTGCCGATCTCACGGACTTTCGATGCTATTTGGGTCATTGTAGATCGCTTGACCAAGTCAGCACATTTCTTGGCTATCAAGAAGACAGATGGAGCGGCTGTCTTAGCTAGGAAGTTTGTGCGAGAGATTGTGAGGCTGCATGGAGTGCCAGCCAGTATTGTGTCGGATAGAGATCCGAGGTTTGCTTCAGAGTTTTGGAGGGCATTTCAGACTGAGATGGGCACTAAGGTGCATATGAGTACAGCGTATCATCCGCAGACAGATGGGCAGTCAGAGAGGACTATTCAGACTTTGGAGGATCTGCTTAGGATGTGTGTACTGGATTGGGGTGGTCATTGGGCTGATCATCTGTGTTTGGCAGAGTTTGCCTATAACAACAGTTTTCAGTCTAGTATTGGTATGGCTCCTTATGAGGCTTTGTACGGGAGGCCATGCAGGACACCGTTATGCTGGACCCAAGTGGGGGAGCGCAGCATGTTTGGAGCTAGTTTTGTTCAGGAGACGACGGAGAAGATTCGTGTCTTGAGGCTGAACATGAAGGAGGCTCAGGATAGACAGAGGAGTTATGCAGATAGGCGGCGACGTGAGCTTGAGTTTCAGGTGGGAGATAGAGTTTATCTCAAGATGGCTATGTTGAGGGGCCCTAACAGGTCCATAGCAGAGAACAAGCTCAGTCCGCGATTTATGGGTCCGTTTCCAGTGGTGGAGCGAGTTGGGCCAGTGGCTTATCGGTTGGAGTTGCCACCGATTATGAGCGCCTTTCATAAGGTGTTTCACGTTTCTATGTTGAGGAGGTGTTTGCGTCCTTCAGAGGAGGTAGTGGTTGAGATTCCAGAGGATCTCCAGCCAGATATGACAGTTCCGGCAGTTCCTGTGAGGATTCTTGAGAGGAGAGTCAAGGTTCTGCGGAACAAGAGGGTGCCATTGTTGAGAGTCTTGTGGGGCTGTAGTGGCACAGAGGAGCAGACTTGGGAGCCAGAGGCAAAGATGAAGCTGAAGTTCGGAAGGTGGTTCGACAAGCAGGCTGTGGAGTGATTCATCTTTGTGGTTCTAGTCTTGTTTTTGGTTTTGTTGTTGTTGGTTTTGGACTTATGTAATTTCGTTTTGTTGTACGATATACATTTTTGGAGTTATATGAGATGGAGTTTTGCCTCATATTTTTGGTTATGGTTTGGATGTTACAAGTTTCTTTGGCCGGTGGGGTCATTGAGAGTTTTTAGTCACATGTTGGTACGCGTTTCAGATTTTATTACTCGTTTTGTCTAGAGGCGGTGGGCCTTGTAGACGGTGGTACTATTTGTGTTGGGACGTTAGGTGCCCAACGGACTTATATTGGGGGTCGCTACCTCGATATGGGTTGTTTTAGTGACAGTGGGTCACGTTTTGGTTGTGACTTCGGGTCACGTTTGGTTTTGTGACATTGGTCACATTTTGGTACTGGACCGTGAGTTGCAGTACGGATGTCATGACTGCGGTTATGGCATTGAGAGTAATAATATCTTGGAAACATGCGTATAACATAGGACTAAAATTTGAGTTTTGAGGTCTTGGAGAGACGTTTGTGTTGGGATTCGAGGACGAATCCATTTTAGTGGGGGAGAATTGTAACATCCGTGAACCAGAAAGTTGTTTTGGAAGTGGTGTTGGACGATGCTAGGGGTTCGGGAGTAGTTGGCACATGCTCTTAGAGGTGTGAATTGAGGGTTGACTGTACATGTTCTTGTTTGATTGTTGTGCAGTCGGTCTAAGGTTCAAGCATCGCGAAGAAAGTGTGTTAAATGCTTCTGAACGACTAGTATCGATCGACACCGGTTATCGGGTTTGATTTCCGGTTTAAGTCGATCGATTTGCAATTGGAGTTGGTTTGGTCGATGGGTGTCGACCGACACCAAGGGAGGGTGTCGATCGACACCGGTTATTGAGAAATCGACCGGTTTGATTCAAGTCGGCTGGTTTTGGGCTGGTTTGGGCGAGAAAAGCCCTAGACTCGCGTTTTTAAGCCCTGTGGCCGCGAGAAAGGCACAGTTTTCGAGATATCAAGGGTCTTAGGCGATTTTTGGAGGATTGGAGGTGATTTCTAAGTTTCTGGGTTGAATCCGTGGCTGTTCTTCGTTGTTCCCTTCTCCTTTCCTTCTTTCCAATCCCTTTTCAAGGTGAGTGCGTGACTGTAGGCCCGTTGATCAATGGAGATTGTTTGATTTCGAGTTTTGGTTGTGTTCTTGAGTTGTTTATGCTGGATTTCGTGTTTTGATAGTATTGGGGCGTTGAAAACCCCTAGATTTTGTGTTATTGCGTTTCTGGAATGTGATTTTCGTAGCTTCTGGTTTCTGGGCGTCGAGCCGGTGTCGAGCGACACTCGATGAGTGTCGATCGACACTCGGGAGGCTGGCGTCGATCGACACCATTCAGGTGTCGGTCGACACCGACCTGGGTGTCAGGAAACGTGGGTGTTTCCTGACAGGGAATGTTTATATTGTTGAGTATTGTTGAGCATTGTTATTGTTGTTGATTATTGTGATGTTTTGTCTAGTGTTTGACGTAATTGGCCTGTAGGCAGGATGATCCACTCACTAAGTATTTATGATAATACTTACGCATCTCTATTCCAATGTGATGCAGGTAACAGCAATGTTCTTCCGCGGAAAGAGACCGAGAGAAGAGGATGATGAGATTAGGAATTTGATTCTGGCTTTGTTGTTATGGTTGACCAGAAATTCATGAGTTTAGGGTGTTAGACTTATTTCAATAATGTAGCAAACCGATTTAGGTTGCTTATTGGTTATTGGTTTATTGGTTTTATTCTTCATTGGTTATTTGTTAAACAATTATTTATGATTTAATAATATTGGCTTCTTCCGCATTGTGTTGTTGAATTAGCTGTTGAGGATTAATATTTATGGGAATATTAATCTGGGCTAATTATTTAATTAAAAAAAAAAAAAAAAAAAAGCGTGGTTGTTTCACAGGGTTTGGTGGCACCTCAAGACACATAATCCATCGGTCTGAAGAAATCCAAGGGAGCTGTAGCAGAAGACTGATCCTTGGCAAGAGGAAAAATGTCTTCATGGAACACAACATTTCGGGAGATATATATTGTTACTTTCCAAATCCAGTAACTTGTAACCTTTGATCCCAGAAGGATAACCCAGAAATACGCAAGCTCTCGATCTCGGTTGAAACTTGTGATGTTCCTTCGGAGAAGTAGAACCATAGCACAAACAACCAAAGGTGCGAATTTGATCATACATTGGTACCTTTCCAGTAAGTATCTCATAGGGTGTTTTGTTTGAGAGAAGCTGAGATGGAGTCCTGTTAATAAGGAAATCAACAGTCAAAACACAATCACCCCAGTAGGATAACTGATGCAGCGGGATTAATGCTTCAAGTAATAAAAACCCAACCTATCCTAGCTGCAAGTGCACAGCAAACACAATTAGTATAGTTCGGGGTCGAAGGTGTTGTGTATGAAAGTAAATAAAGAAAAGCAAAGCTAAGTAAGTAAATAAAAGCGTGAATTCAAATAAGAGAAAAGAGTTAGATCAAAGGATAATTGCAAGAAACATGCAATGAAATGATGTATGAATGATAGGGATATGCATTATAGACCATTTTGAACACAAAACACAGATGTATAGTCTTCCCACTTTTGTGGTTTCGACCACTATGTTTAATCAAACTAATAGACTCAACTTTCGATGATTATTACAAGCTGAAAACATGCATTAATAGATTAGGTTTTGATATAGTTCACTAAACTTCTTAAGTCAACTTTCGATGCTTAAGAAGAGGTTTAGCTCATCAAATACTAGATCCAGAGATACAACAAACTTTTGGAGAGTGTATCAACCTTAGATCAGATTAATAGGCGCGCTTTCCTAGCAACACAACATTATGAATAAGTAAAGATGAAGAACCATTAGAAAAATCCCATTTATGCAATCATATTATCAATATCATGTCATGCAACCATTGATTTCCTTTAACCTAACAAATGGATCTACTCGCTCATGATGCAAACAAAAAAAACAAGAGATGAATGAAAGCATGATGATATTATTGAGTAAAAGAGATAAGGGATAAGAGATCTTCTCTGTTATGAAGTACAAAATCGGATTCCACCCTTGAAAGCTCTTAGATCCAACAAAAACTTAAAGAAAAAGAAAGGAAAAAGTGTTTAGATTATATGTGTGTAGGTCTTGAGCGGCGCCTCTCCTCTCTGCTCTGAACTGCTCTGATCTCCTCCAAGATGGCGCTGCCCTAGACACTTCGACACCCCTTCAGTTGAGGCTAAAAACAGGTATTTATAGGTAGGGTCTTCTAGGGTTATTGAGAGCCGAAAAAGGAAAGTTTCCATTTGGCCGGGCTTCATGGCATGAGTGTGTGTGGGCCGAAACCTTGTCCAATAATCCTCCTAGAACATGTCAGCTTCGGTTAGAATGAATTTCAGGCCCATCCCGGGGTAAAGGATACACCAAGTCTTCCGCGGTCTTCTCTTGCCCGTCAGACAGACATTTCTTCAGTAAATCGGGTGTATCTTTTTACTACGAACTCTAAAAATCCTCATTCCACTTCTCCGCGTAGCCTACCTCAATTATCTATTCATCACGACCAAGATCATAACTTTTGGACGTCGGGAAGTCTTTAATTCGCGACCAAACTTCTGATGCTCCGGTTCTATCCGATCACGGAAATCAGACTCTTGGAGTTTTGTTGATGCTCTTGACTTGGAAACTTGGCTGGATTACGGTTTGATGCTCTTTTGCTCATTTTTGTATCCTTTTGATATTTTAACCTGTAAAGACTTCAAAACCCACAAATACAAGAAAACTACCTCTAAAGGCATAAAATCCTAATAAAAATACGATAAAATATGTAAAAACTATAAGTAAAAACATGTAAAATATGAATATATCAACTCCCCCAGCAAACTAATAACGTGTTTCATCATTTCAGGCTGGAGATGCTTTGATTCAGTTTTACAATAACTTCATCACCGACTTTGAGACGAAGATCAATCTTCGGAAGCTTGCGCATTTCGCGGTCATAGTATCTCGACAGTACCCTGAGAAAGAAGCAGCGGCTAGTTACCCTGAAGGAGTGATTGAAAAGCTTAGAGCTACTAAAGAGTCGAGGATAAATGAGCCGATTAGCTATATAGAAACACATATAGCTCTGTTCAAGCTTGAGCAAGGTGACCAGAAGGAGTGCAAGAAGATATTGGAAGACGTGAAAAGCTCTCTTGATAGTATGACTAACATTGATCCATCAGTCTATGCCAACTTCTTTTGGGTGTCTTCTCAATACCATAAGTTCCGTCAAGAATTCTCTGATTTCTATAAAAATGCTCTTCTATACCTCGCTTATACGTCTGTGGAGTCACTCTTAAAGTCATTTAAGCTGGTATGTTCCTTGCTCAATTCATGGTTTTGTATTTCCTATATCTTGTATGTCTTTATGTTACCAAAGGGCCTTTTAGTAAAGTTGGATAAGTACGTATTAGTTAGTTGTTGAAAGAAAATCATGGTGTAAAACTGCTTTCTTTCTGGGACTTGCTTTGTATTAACCAATCAAAGTGCTAATATCATATACTTTTGCGTCTTTTCAGGACTTGGCTTTTTATCTGTCGCTGGCTGCTCTACTCGGAGATAACATCTATAACTTTGGGGAACTGTTAGCTCATCCAGTTGTTGGTTTGCCTTCACCTTCCAAATTGGTGTGCCACAAAGTTTTCCGCTGTAGAAGTTTCCTTTTCGGTGTTTAGGGCTTGCAATTGCTAATTTATTGTTATGTTTCTCTTATGGCAGTTGAAGAGTCTTCTTGGAACAAATGTGGAATGGATTTACCACAGTCTCCCGGCATTCAACCACGGTGACTTAGTTCAGTACCAAGAGCTATGCCGTGTGCACAACGCAGCCTTGAGCGCTCAACCAACACTGGTTGAGGATGAGAAGAAACTATTAGAGAAGATCAACATTCTCTGCCTTATTGAGATCATTTTCAGGTATTTATTATCTTTCTAAGCAAACATCTTACTGATGGGGATCAGACTTTTCTCAATTTCTATCCCTGATTCTGCAAGTGCACAAATCGAGAGTAGTAACGGGTATCGAACACAAGGAGCAGATAAGTGCACTACGAGCTATGCAAGTCTAATCAAGCTAGGACAAATGAGGGGATTTTGGGGTTTAAGATGCAAATTAACTAAACTAAGTAAAAGCAATATAAAAGCGGTGTAAGTTCAATATGAAAGAAACGCTAGGCAATAGGTAATTCGCAGAGATTCATAGATGATAAGTTTGATGATTGATTTCTATCTATGTAGGGATATGGGATGTAAGATTCGTCTAGAACACAAAACACGAATATAAGTCTTTCCACTGTCGTGGCTCCGACTCCTATGATAACTTATTTAATCGCTAAACTTTTGGAATGTCCTTAGATAGTTAATCAAGCATTAAATCGAGCAAGTTCGGATACAGTTCACTAGGTTTAGTAAATCAACTTTCGCAGTCTAAGAAACCTAGCTTGTCAAAGATTATGTCCGGAGAATGATCCAGCACTGTCGTGGCTCAAATCTACCTATGATCGAATCACTAGTTGTACCTTCAAGTGATTAGCATTAACAAGTGTGCAAACCGAGACAAAGACTCTAATGATATCCCTAGTTAATTCATCAAATCATAATCAACACATTCACTCTTTGAAACCCTAGAACCTAACTAGAAATCTACTCAATCATGATGCAAGTAAACAAGCACAAGTCTGAGAAAGAAATCATATTATTATGAGGAGAAAAAAGTTTAGAAATCTTCTCTATGTCGAGATACAAAGAAAGGATCTTCTCCCTAAGGAAAACAATTGAGAAGGAAGTAAAACAATGGAGGATCCCTCTAAGGGGAACTCCCTAGTGCGGCCCTCTCCTGTGGCTCTTCTCCTATGCAGCTCTCTATGCGGCTCTCCTTTCTAATGAGGCTAAAAAGATGTATTTATAGTGCCCTAGGTAATCACAAGTCGGTTTAGGTGAAACGGGCCGAAAATGGTCGAAACTGCATAATTGGGCTTCTTTGTTCGCGGGGATCGGGTCGAGCGCGGAGGTCGTCGGTCGAGCGTCACGATCGAGCGAGTATTTGATGGTGAAGAAAAGTCGGATCGGACGAGGGCCTTGAAGCTCCTGTCCGACCGGTCGCGGTCGAGCGGATGATCGATGTCATGAAGGAAGGTCGGGTCGGACAAGGGCCTTAAAGCTCCTGTCCGACCGGTCTCGGTCGACCGGGACGCGGGATAGTGATGTGTCCGGTTTTCGTCTGTCTGGACCACTCTTCAGTTAAAATGTTATATCTTCTAAACTGCTCATCCAAATTGCATAATTCCAACTGCATTGGGACACTAACTCATCTGGATATCTTGGTGCAGAGTTTCATTGAAATCCGTTGAGTTTAAGGGTCCATTCCGTTGCTTCTCGTTTGATATACTGATGCAGTCCGATGAAGCTATTTCGTATATATCTTCACTATAATCGTCATATCTCCAATTATACTCGGCCAAACTGAGTGATTCCAGTTGTATTGCAAAGCTAACTCATGTAGGCATCGCGTCGAAGTGTATTTTATGAAGTCCATTGAGTATAATGTTTTTAAGGCCCTTCTAAAGTTGATGCGGGTGCATGGAGCGGTCTTGAGGTCCAAATCATGTGTTTTACTCCAAAATGCATCTTTTGACCTGTTTAAACTCTAAGTACTATAAATCCATAAAAAATGAATTTTAGATCAAAAGCCATTAAAATCCTTATGAAAAGCATTGTAAAACCATATAAAAAGCATGTAAAATAGAGGTATATCAACTCCCCCAGACTTAGATCTTTGCTTGTCCCCAAGCAAATCGAATCCAAACTAGTGAAGAGGTTTTGAAATCATGAAAACTCACTTATCCTTTAGAACTTGTATCTACCATTGCTCTGCTTTCATTTGGAGCAAAACCAACTTTGAATCTAGCCTTCCGTACTGACCTTAAGCTTAGCGAACCATACCGGACCCAACAAATCTCATCCAGCATTCCAAACTTTCTATTGTTAACTCCTTACAGTATTTAAAACGTGTGGTCTTTATTAAGGGAGTATTGATCACAGAGCATTGACTCTTACCCATCCAAGTGTTTGCCAAGACAGTCCATTTAGCACATCCAGTTCCATTACTCTCTCTTTCTCTCTTTTTCTTTTGAAGGATCGATCTTTCCCTACTTTTCTAGGGTATCATTTTATTTTTTCTATCGATCCTTCTTCCCTTTGAATCTTTTTCTTTTGTGGGAATATCATAGGATAGGCTTTTGCGTTTCCTTGTTTGAGTAGGTCTCCATAAGACAAGAAGGTGCAGACGTATGCATTCCTCTTGCTTACACGTTTTCCTTATGCTTAAAAGCTTTTGATTTTCATTTTGCAGATGAGAGAGAGGTGGACTGTATCTTTGGTGGACATGTCTCAACTAGACCTGAATGAGGAATCGGCTCATATGTATCTCAAGCCCCTTGACAAGAAAAATTAAAAGTTCAATTAGGTGGTGGAGTTAACTTTAGATTGTCCGGGTACCTTAGACATCTTGCCAAATCAGTAGGTTGATCCACCCACTACAAGAATATGGGTTTTTCATAGCACAAAACTATAGCGTTTTTGGGAAGACTGCTATGTTTACACTGCCTTTGTTTTTAGACAGCGTTTGTTAAAATGTAAACGCTATCAAAGAGTATTGGCATTAATTTAAAAAACAAATCCGTAATTTTAGAAGCGGAAGGTTATATTTAATTGCAGATTTCGCATAGAAACGCTGTAATACGTTTAGGCGGAAAAAGGAAAATTCCCGCTACACTTTGTAAAATTCAGACTTGGCTAAAATCCCTAATTCGGCTATCCCTAAAATCGTGTTCTTCCTCTTTCACTCACCCCTGCTCGATTCTCCCTTGTTCCCCGACTAATCTCACTCTCTCTTTCTTCTTCATTGTTCAATTCATCCCTTCTTTCTCGATTACAATCCGTTCAACCCTCTCCTAACTCAGTCGGTCGATTTCAATCCGTTCAATCAACTTCGTCTTTTGCTCGGTTTTGCCGATAGACGCTTATCTGAAGCTCTTTGTAGATCGACGAACTTAATCGAAATCCGTCAGCAACCATACCCGTCTACTTCGTGTCTACAGAAATTCCTCAAAGGTGAAATCATTTTTTTTTTCCTTTTTGTCTGTTTAATTATCGATTTGTATTGATGTAAGCAGCTTGCATGTGAATTGATTCCGATTGTTTTAACTCTTTTGCAGTCAGATTTCATCACGAGTAAGAGCTTTCGTTAAAAGGTATTTGTAATTTTCAGGTTTTTTCTTTTCCGATACTGATTTTGAGTAACTGATTTCCGAAGTTTAATCGATTTGTATACTTGTTGTTGTTGTTTTATAGTTTGCTTCAAACAAAAGAGATCCTCTATCAGGTACCTCACTCAAACCTGAAACCTCTTTCATGTTTTGTACTGTACTCGTTGCTTAACGATAGTATAATTGCTTTCACGCACATTTGGTCGGAGCTGTTGTATCATGGACAAAGCTTGGGTCTGGTTGCCAAGGTACGTTGTAACTGGACTTATGCTTACACTTTTCCATTGTCTCCATTTCATGATTTATAGATTTCGTAATTTTTTCTTTTCATTTTCATTTACATTATAGGAATAGCCTTGAGTATGAGCAAGGAGCTACTAAGTTTGTGTCTGATTCAGTTCGAAGTTTGGGTAATCCATCAGTTATGTTCTGCCCTTGCATTGATTGTCGCAATGTTTGCCATCAGTCAAGTGAAACAACGTTGGAACATCTAGTCATTAGAGGGATGGATCAGAAGTACAAGAGAAGCAAATGTTGGAGTAAACACGGGGATATAAGAGATGTTAAAATCGGTGATGGTCAGACGCCAGAGCATGAGGATTATGAGCTGTTTAGGACAGCTTTTATGGCGAATGATTTCAAGCAAACATCTCAGAAAGAGAATGTGGATGACTTGGAGGATACGGAGTGTCAAGAAGAAATTGAGTTTAGAAAGAAATTGGAGGATGCAGAAACTCCATTGTACTCGACGTGTGAGAACTACACCAAGGTTTCTGCAATTATGGGACTCTACCGAATAAAAGTGAAGAGCGGTATGTCAGAGAATTATTTTGATCAGCTTCTGATGCTAGTCAGTGACATGCTGCCGAGAGACAATGTGCTGCCTAAGTCTACATATCATATGAAGAAGTTTTTGAAGGTTTTTGGTTTTGGTTACAATATCATTCATGCCTGCAAGAATGATTGCATCTTATATCGAAATGAGTATAAGGAATTAGTTAGCTGCCCAAGATGTAGTGATTCAAGATGGGAAAGAGATAAACACTCTGGTGAAGAGAAGAAAGGGATCCCAGCGAAGGTGCTCCGTTATTTTCTGATAAAAGACAGATTACAGAGGATGCTCAGATCAAAACGGTTGGCTGAAGAGTTGCGTTGGCATTTTACTAATCCTAGTAGTGATGGTACTATGAGACATCCAGTTGACTCGTTGACTTGGATTCAAGCAAATGATAAATGGCCAGACTTTGCTGCTAAAGCGAGAAATCTTAGGTTAGGTCTTTCTATAGATGGGATGAATCCTTTCTCCATTCAGAACACCAAGTACAGCAAATGGCCAGTGCTCTTAGTCAATTGCAATATGGGTCCAACCGAGTGTATGAAAGCAGAGAACATTATGTTGGAAATGCTGATCCCTGGACCAACTGCACCTAGCAACAACATCGATGTCTATCTACAACCGTTGATAGAAGACCTAAAGGATATGTGGAACGAAGGTATGGAGGTTTATGACTCGTTTAAGAAGGAAAGTTTCACTCTTAGAGCTATGTTGTTGTGGAGTATAACTGAATATCCAGCTTTAGGGACATTAGCTGGATGTAAAGTGAAGGGGAAACAAGCGTGTAATGTTTGTGGGAAGGATACACCTTTCAGATGGTTGAAGTTCAGTAGAAAGCATGTATACATGGGTAACAGGAAGCGTCTAAGACCTGGTCATCCTTACAGGCGTAGAAAAGGGTGGTTTGACAATACTGTGGAGTCTGGGACTGCAAAAAGAATTCAGAGTAGAGCAGAAATATTTGAGAGCCTAAAGGATTTTCGGAATGTATTTGGAAAACCTTTAGATAAGAAAGGTAAAAGAAAAAGAAAAGATGTACCTGAAGATGATGTCAACTCTCCTGAAGAATACGAAGAAGACAATGATTTATGGCGGTCATGGAAAAAAAGGTCATCTTCTTTGACTTACCCTACTGGAAGGTTAGTTTTCACATACTGATTTGTGTATTACTTTTAATTAATACTACTAAATCTCGTGTTTGACATTAAGTTTTAAATTATGGTTCAGGATATGCCTGTGCGTCACAATATTGACGTCATGCATGTGGAGAACAATGTATCAGATGCACTTTTGTCTATTCTGATGCATAGTGGGAAATCAAAAGATGGCTTGAAGGCACAAATAGATTTAGAAGACATAGGAATACGAAGGAACTTACATTCAGAGGTACGTGGGAAGAGAACTTACTTACCTCCTGCTGCTTATTGGCTCTCTAAAGAAGAAAAAGTTAGATTTTGCAGAAGGTTATCTAATTTCAGAGGACCTGATGGTTATTGTGCTAATATATCGAATTGTGTCTCAGTGGAACCTCCCATTATTGGTAGTATGAAGTCACATGACCATCATGTACTCATGCAGAATTTGTTTCCTGTGGTTTTGAGAGGTTTACTACCAAAAGGACCTCGGATTGCAGTGACTCGGCTCTGCAATTACTTTAACAGACTGTGTCAACGTGTTATTAATCCAGAGAAGCTTCTTACGTTAGAAGCAGAGATCGTGGAAACACTGTGCCAGATGGAAAGATTTTTCCCGCCTTCGTTATTTGACATAATGTTTCACCTTCCAATACATCTAGCAAGAGAAGCACGCTTAGGTGGACCAGTTCACTTTCGTTGGATGTATCCATTTGAAAGGTAATGTTATTAGTTTTGTTATATACTCTGAATAATATGTTGATAGAATAAGTAGCTAATATTCCGAAAATCTGTTTATTAATTGACATACAGGTACATGAAGACATTGAAGGCATATGTCAAGAGTTTTACAAGGCCATAAGCTTGTATGGCTGAGGGGTATTTGGCTGGTGAATGTATTGCCTTATGCTTGGAGTTCCTTAAGACATCGGTCCCAGTTCAAGAATCAATTAACCGAAATGAGGATGTTGAAGCAGATCAACAAGTCCTTGAAGGCCGACCACTGCAGAAAGCTACAGAGGTGACACTTACAGATAAAGAGCGAGACATAGCTCATCGTTACATTCTTATGAATACAGCTGTTATGGATCCATACGTAGACTAAGTTCTAAACTCATTAAACTCTTACTTCTACCAAACTCACTTTTATTTTGTAAGTGATAAATAACTGCGTGTATCACAGGTTGCATTTGGAAGAACTACAAACTATGAATGTAAGATGTGCGCAAAATGAAACTCTTTTGTGGAAGTACCATAACGAAAGATTCTCACAGTGGATTAAAGAAAAGGTTTGGGCTCTTTCTCTTTTTTTATATGTTTTCGAAATTTTTTTAAGATCAGATTTGTTAATGGTTTGTTTTAGATACCAACAAACTCGAAGGAACATTCGACTAAGCTTAGATGGCTTGCTTTTGGACCAAGACGTATTGCTCAAAGCTACAAGGGATATGTTATAAATGGTCATCGATTCCATACGGATGATGTGAAGAGAAAGACACAGAACAGTGGCGTATCGTATGAAGCGTTCTCGATGTGTAGAGCTAGTGCTAGGGACAGTAGACATACGGCTGACATAGTAGCATTCTATGGAGTAATAAAGGAGATCATTTTGCTGGACTACCACATGTTCCAAGTTCCACTTTTTAAGTGTATATGGGCCAACAAAGGAAATGGAGTGAAAGAGGAAGACGGCTTTACGCTTGTGAATCTCATTATGAACCAAGCAGCATTTTTGCATGATCCTTTCATTCTACCATCACAAGCCAATCAAGTTTTTTACTCTATAGAGGATGAGTCCTCACATTGGTATGTTGTTATGAGGGCACCACCAAGAGGATACCATGAGTTAGAGACAGTAGAGGAGTTTGTTTCAGCAACATTATCAGTTGAACAAATTGAAGAAGAGGGAGATCAGTCGTCTGATGACGAAACTTTATGTGTTAGAGATGATTGTGAAGGTGTCTTAGTCGTGGATTGAAATAGATGCTAAACAAAAGTATGTTGTGTTTCAGGTAATCAAAGATGATTAAAACTGGAGGCGAAGTCCGTAGAAGTAAACGTCAACAGGGACTTGAAGTAAGTCCTTTAGACGAAGAGAACCAAGAGAATGAAGACAACTTAGAGACTGACGACTTACCGCCTGTTGGAGAAGAAAGAGTAGATGACGAAGAAGTAGAGACTGAAGGGGTTACCATTTCTACTGAGGAAGTTCAGACACAACAATCTGAGAACAAGAAGAGGAAGACAAGAGGTCCAACCAAAATGCGCAAGGTTGCAAAAAATCATGAGGACAAGGTAGAAGTGGAATTCACTTCTATAGGTGATCATGTTGGTAGTGGATCAGTAACCATTTCCTCTTTTCTTGGTCCTCTGGTGAGAGAGCATGTGCCAGTACTTCTTGACGACTGGAGACATCTCGATGAGCAGACAAGAGAAACGATGTGGGAGGAAATTCAGGTGTTTTACTATCCTTTTGTCACTATACGTGTATATATATGTAGATGCTGCAGATAAATTTGTTAATGTGAAAGCTTTGCATTGTCTGATAGGGGAGGTTCAACTTGGAAGAAAGTTGGCAAAAAGAAACTGTCTTCAGGCAGATGGTTTGTTTGTGGAGGACCTCAAAGTCTAAGCTTGTCAGTCTTGTTCGATCCACGAAAAGTAAGGCGCAGCTGCAGAAGTTGAAGCCAAGCAACATATACAGCAGCGTGGAACGCTTGGGTGAAAAAGAAAACCAGTGCAGCTTTTAAGGTTAAGTTATATGGAGTTTGTCTTGATTTTATCTTTCTAATATCAAATTTTCCCGTTTTTTTTTGTTATGTGAGCTGACAATTTAGTGTTAATAGGAACAAAGTGATCGATACAGACAACTTAGGAAAGGTCAAATTCCTCACACTACTAGCCGTAAAGGAATGACTCGCCTAGCTCACGACATGGTATGTGTTTATATATTGAACTGAGAAGTTGTTGTAGAACATATTATTTAAGTGATAAGCTTTGTTTTGAAATTGTAGAAAAAAAACTCATCCGATCCTAGGAAAGTTACTAGAAGCAAGGTTTGGTTAGCAGGACACACACATTCTGATGGGAGACCTGTGAGGGCTGAATTTGCAGATACTATTGTAAGAATTTCGTTAATAAAATGTTGCTATCGCTTGTTCATTTGATTTTTAAATGTTAATTTGTCCATATTTTGTGACAATCTTAATTTCAGGAACAAATCAATTCAATCGATAGTGAAATGGACTCCACATCCACGGATAATATAAGAGAAGGTGTTGTGAGTCAGATATTAGGAAAAGACAGACCAGGAAGACTTAGGGGAATGGGCAGAGGGGCTACGGTTACCAAGCTGGCATTCTTTCAGGCTAGAGACTCACATGTGCAGAAGCGTGAAGCAACTCAAGCAGAATTACTTACTAAACTTGAAGAACTGCGCAATGTGGTTAGTGACTTAGCTGCGAGGAAGGTAATTTTCACGTTTCTTATCTAATAAATGTGTACTTATATGTTCAAATTTGTTGGCAACTCATCTGTGTTTGGTTTCATATGTCCATCTTGTCAGAATGATGATGTCTCCACGACTAAGGATGATGATGTTAGCGACGTTAGCAAAGGTGGAATTAGGTGTCAGCTATTGGATTGGTATGCAGTAGAAGATGTTGTTGTTGGGGAAGGTGAATTCTGCACTACCGAACCAACCTACAAAATTGGTCGAATTCCACTAGGTCATAATGCGGCAGCGGTTACTGTTAAGTCTGCATCAGTCCTAGAAGCATGTGTCTGGAGACCTACTAAAACCATTGTCTCACTTGGTCAAGCTGTTGGAGTTAAAATCGCATGGCCGTCTGATAAGATAATGAAACAACCAAGCCCCTTTTTTTTTTTATATAATTAGCCCAGATTAACATTCCCATAAATATTAACCCTCAACAGCTAATTCAACAACACAATGCGGAAGAAACCAATATTATTAAATCATAAATAAACCGTTCAACAAATAACCAATAAAGAATAACCAATAAGGAAAATAACTCTAGCAACCTAAACACCAGGTTTGCTACATTATTAAATAAAGTCTAGCACCCTAAGAATTCCTGGTCAGCCATAACAAAAGAGCCAGAAGAACATTGCTGTTACCTGCATCACATTGGGATAGAGATGCGTAAGTATTATCATAAATACTTAGTGAGTGGATCATCCTGCCTACAGGCCAATTACGTCAAACAATAGACAATACAGCTCAATAATCAACAACAATGACAATGCAACAACAATAACATCAACTACCGGTCAGGAAACCCACGTTTCCTGACACCCAGGTCGGTGTCGACCGACACCTCTATGGTGTCGATCGACGCCAGCCTCCCGAGTGTCGATCGACACTCATCGAGTGTCGCTCGACACCGGCTCGACGCCCAGAAACCAACATCAACGAAAATCGCATTCCAAATCGCAATAACATAAAATCTAAGGGTTTTCAACGCCCCAATGCTATCAAAACACGAAATCCAGCATAAACAATCTCAAGAACACATCATAAATCCGAAATCACACAATCTCTAACGCTTAACGGACCTACAGTCACGCACTCACCTTGAAAACGGATTGAAAGGAAGGAAGGAAGATAGAAACAACGAAGAACAGCCACAGATCGAAACTCCAACTCCAAAATCACCCAGAAATCACCCTTTTCCTCTCTGAAAACTCTCTGCCTTGAAAAGTGAGCTTTCTCACGCGGCTGGAGTGTTTTAATCGAGACTTAGGGTTTCCAAACCCTTAACCAGCCAAAACCAGCCGACTTGAATCAAACCGGTCGATTTCACCATAACCGGTGTCGATCGACACCCTTCCTTGGTGTCGGTCGACACCCCTCGACCAAAACCAAACCAAACTCAATCGAACGCGCAATCGACTTAAACCGGAATTGATTTCTCAACCCGGTGTCGATCGACACACCCTTTGGCGTCGATCGACACTAAGCATTCAGAAGCTTTTCACACATTTTCTTCGAGATAAATGAACCTTAGACCGACTGTACAACAATCAAACCAGAACATGTACAATCAATCCTCGATTCGAACCTCAAAGAGCATATGTAATCGACTTCTGAATCCCTAATGTCGTCCGATACCACTTTTAACACAATTTTCTGGTTCGCGGATGTTACAAATAATCTTGGACAATGATATGAACTCATCCCAACCACCCAACACTGTAGGATCCGAGGTAATTTTATACTGAATTTGTTTTCTTTTTCGTGTGTGGAATGTTTTGATTGTAATATAGTTTATTGTGTTTCATTTGCATGACTACTTAGGCTACATATGCATCAATAGGAAGAGTTCACATTTTTGACTGGAATAAGGAAGATGAATTGATTGCTGAGGGTGTATTGTTGTCAACTGACCCAAAAGAATTTGTCAACCATATTCCTTTGGGACCGAATGCCGCAATTGTGAAGGTGGATCAGGTGGTAAAACCTTGTGCTTATCTATGGAGACCTAGTGAAGAAATATCACTGATGGGAGATGCCGTAAATGAGAACATTGCATGGCCTATTCATAGGATACTCATGGCGAGTCTACCTACACAAGATGAATCAACAAAAAAAAAAAAATCTACAGTAAGTTTCTGCAAACTAGTATTTCATTTACATTTGGTTATTATAACTTAGGTGGATAACTGTTAGAGAACGAATTAAGAAGTTATGTTGAGATAGAGATAGTTCTGGTATTAGGTGAATTAGTTAATATTGATGTTATTCTGATGAATGTCTTTATAATTTTGACTGCTAGAGTGGTAGCAATAGCACTGGTAGTAGCAAAGGTGAGAAACAAAAGTGCATTCTACTAGATTGTAATGGCTCTGGGCAGAGAGTTGCAGTAGGCCGTGTTTCTTCAACTGATCCAACAAAAAAGGTGCATTTCGTCCCTTTAGGTTTGAATGCAAGCAAGGTTTGGGTAGAAGTTTCAAAGGTTGATAATGCACGAGTTTGGAGACCAAATTCGGAGGTTGAATTTGTTGGTGATGCAATAGGAAGCACAGTGGCTTGGCCAAATGACAAACTTCTATTGTTGTAAGACTTTTCTTTTTCGATTTTAAGTGTGTTGAGACATTTGTTGTGTTGAACCATCTGTGAAAGACTTATGTATCTTTGTGACCATATAATATATGCAGTACTTTGATAATGAATGTCTTCAAAATCGGGCATTTTTTTTGTATTGAAACAAATCAGGTGATTGAAAACATTGCATAGAAACAATTACATTTGAACAAATGCTATAGTATAACTAATAATAACAATTAGTAAACGCTATTAATAATAATATTAATAACATTTTACAAGCGCTATTATAAACTATTTAATAGTGGTCTTAAAGCCGCTATAATAAATGAAAATATCATAGAAGACACAAAACAGAAGTTTTGAAAAAGGTTGAAAGGAGAAATAGATATAAGATAAAGACAAGACATGAACAAACGCATTAGTACCGACAATACCCCCAGACTTAACTTGCACCGTCCCGGTGAAAGCAAATCCGATTAAGGGAGGTAAAAGAAAGAGGTAGTAAGGCATTTTGTGAATGAGAGGAAAGATGTAACCTGATTAGACATTAAGTCCATGAAGAAACGACCCATTGGTGGTATGTGGCTGTCCTTGTCCTTTGATAAGTTGAGATAAGTGGGGCAAACCTTCTCACATGTTGCGTTTGAATGAACTCCAAAGAATGGCTTGTATCCCAGCTTAGATGATCAAGTACCATGCGTCCATAGTAAAATCTCTTGAAGTACCGCCTAAGGTGAGGCGAGGGTGGGATGTGCCTTTGAGCTGGAGAAAACGGATATGAACGTGGTGGTTCCTTGCCACATTCATTGTCAATGTTTGTAGGGACATTCGTAAGGATGTCCGGACAAAAGGTGAAGCGGGATAGGTGGTGGCGAGGTGGGATGATATGAGTGGGATGGGATGGGATGTGATGGGATGGTGTGATGGGATGTGATGGTGGGATGTGATACGTGGGATGGTGGGATGGGGTAATTGTGATGGGATGGGATGGTGGGATGGGGTAAGTGGGAGGGGATGGGATGGTGGGATGGATGAGTTGTAGGCGGGACGTCCCGAGAGGACACGCCGACCACAGAAGTGTTCCGGTCGGTCGTCGGGGTTGATCCGGCCACTCGGTTTCTCGTTTCTTCGTTTTTCGAGGTTTCTTCTCCATTTCTTCTCAAATTTCATGGTAGATTCTCAAATCTCTGCATCCAAAACTTCAAAAACAAAACAAAAACAAAAAAATATTAAACTAAAACAGAAAGGGAAAGGGGAGAGAAAAGACCTTATGGGTTGCCTCCCATATAGCGCTTGTTTAAAGTCTTTTAGCTTGACTCTTTCTCTTTCTAGTTGTCCAATGGATCAACCAGAAGAGTTGAGGCTCCTTTAGCTTCTCTACATTCTGGCCCCGACGGTTCAAAAGTCCTCCTATTGACATTTTGAAGTTCTTGAGTGTTGTTGCAAGAAACAGTTTCACCGGGAAAGAGATTCCTCCTCTTGTGTGGCTTATCTTTGATGGGTTCTTCGTTTTCCTTATTTGAGAAACTGATTCTGAACTGATAGAAGCATCTTGAAGACCTTGTAGGCTGTTGTGTGACATAAATCACGTCCTCCTTATACTCCCTTGGTGTCAAAATTTTGCTTGGAAAACTTGAGACCTTAATTAATGCCCTTGGCCTTTGCCGGTATGACAACTTCCTTAGGTATGATGAGAGGGGCTGCTGATATGACGTCTATGATATTGGTTCCTCTCTAGCACATACATCTGCAGAATGAGAGCTTTTGATAGGAACCACCGGATAGGACATGTCTTTGTTGGTTTTGTAGAGAGAGATTCTTTGCTTCTGAAGATCCAAGATTGCTCCATTGGCTTCAAGGAATGGTGAACCAACACTCAATGGCTTGTGAGGGTCATGTTTCATCTCTAAGATGTGGAAATCAGCCTTAAAGACGTGGTCTCCAATGGATAGTAGAAGATCCGAGATGAAACCATGTGAGAGAGAGTATAAGGATCATCTTTAAACCGCATGGGCGTCTTAGAGGGATTAGTGACTTCAATCCCTAACTACCTGGCTATTCCTTTGGACATGATGTTTATGTGAGATCATGTGTCACATAAGGAATCCTTGAACAAAACTCCATTAATGATGCAAGGCACACCAAGCTTCTCTGGGCTATTTTCTTGAGTGGCTTCGGCTTATAAACTCCGGTTGAGTCCAAGGAGTAATGCTCTTGTTCTGGTCTTATAGCCAAGTTAACAGCAGTTTGGGGTGGTGTTTGGGTGGGCACGAGCTCAGCTTCTCTTGTAGAGATGACTTTACAAAAAGCTTTCTTTTCCTCCATCTCTTGTCTTTTCAGTTCTTCATTAATTTGATCAATGTGGACCTCCAGCTTCTTGAGTTGAGTAACTACAGACTCGTACTTTGTAGTAAGATCATTGTAAATGAAGTCCATCTGCTCATTCAACACCTTGTTAACCCTCTCTTGGCTGTTTAAGATTTGTTGAAGAAATCCTTCGAACTTGTTGTCTTGCTGACTCGGATGAGGTGCGGTTGGAAGAAAGTTGTAAGGTTCATCCATGGGGTACATGCCTTGTTGATTGTACTGCTGCATAGGCTGGAACTGATTCCCTTGCTATTGAAAACGTGGTGCTTGCTGCTGGAAGTTAGGAGAGTAGACGAAATCACCAAAATAGTTAACTTCTTGTGACAGCTCCCTTGCAAAATCTCCCATGATTTCTTGGTGGTAAGGGGCACGCCTTAAGAGGAAATGATCTTGGGCCTGGCCGTAGATCATTGCTTTTATCTTTTACTCGAGTTTGCACCTGAAACACACAAAGATAAAGGCTTAAAGAAAAATTTAAACAAAAACTAAAACAAGTGAATAATGCAAAAGCTAGGATGATTATGATGATGCAAAACTATGATGATGATGATGATGATGATAATAAAACTATGATGCAAAACTATATATGATGATGATGCAAAAACTATGATGATAATGATAATGCGAAAACTACTAAAATTATAAATCCTAGACTAGGCTATTCTCGGGAACTCGTAGGCAGCTGTATTGCTCCCCGGCAACGGCGTCAAAAAGCTTGATGGGGATCAAACTTTTCCCAATTTCTATCCCTGATTCTGCAAGTGCACAGATCGAGAGTAGTAACGGGTATCGAACACAAGGAGCAAATAAGTGCACTAAGAGCTATGCGAGTCTAATCAAGCTAGGACAAATGAGGGGATTTTGGGTTTTAAGATGCAAATTAACTAAACTAAGTAAAAGCAATATAAAAGCGGTGTAAGTTCAATATGAAAGAAACGCTAGGCAATAGGTAATTCGCAGAGATTCATAGATGATAAGTTGGATGATTGATTTCTATCTATGTAGGGATATGGGATTTAAGATCCGTCTAGAACACAAAACACGAATTTAAGTCTTTCCACTGTCGTGGCTCCGACTCCTATGATAACTTATCTAATCGATAAAATTTGGGAATGTCCTTAGATAGTTAATCAAGCATTAAATCGAGCAAGTTCGGATACAGTTCACTAGGTTTAGTAAATCAACTTTCGCAGTCTAAGAAACCTAGCTTGTCAAAGATTATGTCCGGAGAATGATTCAGCACTGTCGTGGCTCAAATCTACCTATGATCGAATCACTAGTTGTACCTTCAAGTGATTAGCATTAGCAAGTGTGCAAACCGAGACAAAGACTCTAATGATATCCCTAGTTAATTCAACACATGAACTCTTTGAACTCTTTGAAACCCTAGAACCTAACTAGAAATCTACTCAATCATGATGCAAGTAAACAAGCACAAGTCTGAGAAAGAAATCATATTATTATGAGGAGAAAAAGGTTTAGAAATCTTCTCTATGTCGAGATACAAAGAAGGGATCTTCTCCCTAAGGAAAACAATGAGAAGGAAGTAAAACAATGGAGGATCCCTCTAAGGGGAACTCCCTAGTGCGGCCCTCTCATGTGGCTCTTCTCCTATGCAGCTCTCTATGCAGCTTTCCTTTCTAATGAGGCTAAAAAGATGTATTTATAGTGAAACGGTCCGAGAATGGTCGAAACTGCATAATTGGGCTTCTTTGTTCGCGGGGATCGGGTCGAGCGCGGAGGTCGTCGGTCGAGCGTCACGATCGAGCGAGTATTTGGTGGTGAAGAAAAGTCGGGTCGGACGAGGGCCTTAAAGCTTCTGTCCGACCAGTCGCGGTCGAGCAGATGATCGATGTCATGAGGAAGGTCGGGTCGGACAAGGGCCTTAAAGCTCCTGTCCGACCGGTCGCGGTCGACCGGGACGTGGGATAGTGATGTGTCCGGTTTTCGTCTGTCTGGACCACTCTTCAGTTAAAATGTTATATCTTCTAAACTGCTCATCCAAATTGCATAATTCCAACTGAATTGGGACACTAACTCATCTGGATATGTTGGTGGAGAGTTTAATTGAAATCCATTAAGTTTAATGGTCCATACCGTTGCTTCCCGTTTGATGTACTGATGTAGTCCGATGAAGCTCTTTCGTATATATCTTCACTATAATCGTCATATCTCCAATTCTACTCGGCCAAACTGAGTGATTCCAGTTGTATTGCAAAGTTAACTCATGTAGGAATCGCGTCGAAGTGGATTTGATGAATTCCATGGAGTATAATGTTTTTAAGGCCCTTCTAAAGTTGATGCGGGTGCATGGAGCGGTCTTGAGGTCCAAATCCTGTGTTTTGCTCCAAAATGCATCTTTTGACCTGCTTAGACTCTAAGTACTATAAATCCATAAAAACTACCCTTTTAGATCAAAAAAGCCATTAAAATCCTTATGAAAAGCATTGTAAAACCATATAAAAAGCATGTAAAATAGAGGTATATCACTTACACACATATTAAAGATAGAAAACGAAATTAAAGAGTGCTTAAATTGGTTTATAACCATCTGTCACCGCCGACCAGCTGAAGATAGGACCATACCTTTGAGTATCATCGCTGAGCGTACTAAGCTTTCAATCGAAGATGTTGAGCACCTTCTCATGAAGAGCTTATCCGTGAGTGATGGGGCTGGGATTTAGCTCTCAAACTGATAAAATTTATCCCAACCAAAGTAGAGCTGCAAATGCATAGCTGTAGTTGTGTCGGGGTCGAACATAAGGAGGAGTGACTTCACTTCAAGTAGCTAGAACAGAAAATATGATGTTGTGGTGAACCTAAAATGAAAAGAAACAAAAGAAAGTAAATGAGTGAGGTTGTAAGCAATGAAAGAAAAGGGTTAGGCAAAAGATAATCTTTGGAACATTCAATGAAATGACATAAGATTGCATGGGATAACTTTACAAACCGCCTTGAACTCACAACACTAATGTATATTCTTTCCACTTTCGTGGCTCCAACCACTATGTTTAATCAACCTAATAGACTCAACTTTCGATGGTTATTACAAGTTGTAAACATGCATTAATATATGTTCAAGTTGTGGTTGTTCACTAAGTCCCTTAAGTCGACTTTTGGAAGCTTAAGACACTTAGCTTATCAAATACTAGATTCGGCAATTCAACAAGCTTTTGGAGAGTGTATCAACCTTAGATCGAATCATTAGGTGCGCTTTCTTAACAATAAGCATTAAGAGTATGTAAAGATGAAGGACCATTAGATAAAATCCCATATTATGCAATCATGTTGTCAAATTCATGTCATGAAACCATTGATCCCCTCGGCCTAACAAGAGATCTACTCGGACATGGTGCAATCTAACAAGCAAGACATGATTGAAAGCATCATGCAAGTATTAAAAGAGATAAGGGATAAAGAAAGCTTCTCTATTGAAGAAACAGGTCGGACTCCCTTGATAACTTTCGGATCCGAAGTACAAAAGAAAAGGAAAAGATGAAAAAGTAAAGAACAAGGTTTTTGTGCAAATGCAAAGGATTGAGCGGCGCCTCCTTCTTCTTCCTTCTGGACGGCGGACCTCCTAGGGCTTCTCTCCTTGACGGCTACTCTCCTCTTTTCACGAGACACTGGTGGTGGCACACCTTTTTCCGAGGCTAAAAACGAGTATATATAGGTAAGGGGTCGCCTAGGTTTTTGAAGTGCCGGATAAGAAAACTTTCCGATGAGCAGGACTTGAAGTTTTGCGATGTGAATGGGCCGAGATCAGGCCAAGGAATCCACCAAAAGAAATCTAGGCCTGTGTTAAGTTTATCCAAGGCCTATACCGCGGAATCCCGGGCTGTGGGTTACACCAAATCTCCATGGGCTTCATTTCCTCGCCAAACGGACATGTCTCATGAGAAAAACAGTATAAACCGCATGTCTGCTCCAAATGGCTCCATTCTACTTCGCTGTGTTGTCTCACTCAATTATCTATCCAGCAGTATCAAGATCATGAATTTTGGTCGTCGGAAAGGTCTTCTAACGCGGCCATCTTTCGGATATTCCGGTTCTGTCCGATTGCGGAAATCGGAGTTTTATTGATGCTTTTGACTTGGAAACTTGGATGGATCATGGTTTGTGGCTCTTTTGCTCATTTTTGTATCATTTTTGATGTTTTAACCTGTTAAGACTCCAAAACCAACAAATAAATACTAAGTAAAAACATGTAAAATATTGTTATATCAATGAGTACCTTTTTGTTTCTCTCTGTCACATTCATGAAATCTAAAGAAGAAGATTGGCAAGACGCAAGACCTTTTGTCTCGGTTGATGCATGTGCACTTATTAAACTATGTCCTTTTATTATTGTTGTTTGCTATTTAAAGGGCCCAAGTGTTAGGGTTTCCTTATCGAAGAACTATCAAACATTAAATCAAGTATTATCTAGCGGCATCTTATTTCTTTCTCTCTAGATCCCATTACAAGACAGGTACACAGGCTTGTCGGTAGGTCACAGGCTTACCACAAAGATTGAGGTTTGCCTTTCGGAATCCTTCTCCGTCGCCGACGAGAAATTTTTCACTCTGTAAAATTAGTTTTTTTTTCAAAAATAATTTTGTGTGCTTATAAATTTGGGATTAATTTTAGTTGGATCGGATCAGGTTATCGGGTTTGGACGGGTAACACCCGGATTGAATTAGTAAATATCAAAATTTATTAAGGATAGAAACATATTTCCCTGGTTTTTCGATTTTTTAGAAAATTGCAAATCTTTTATCTTTTATATACTAAATCACAGGTCACATGAGCAATAAAAATTGACATGTGGCAAGATTAATCAAAATTAAGCGTGAATCTTTCTCAAAAAATCCAAGTCACAATTATTTAGAAAAAAAAAGAAAAAATTATAGCAAACAATCGTGATAAAGTTCAGCAAATATTACATCTTAAGAAATAAGCCCATTCGAGTATAAAGCCCATTTCAAGTTCTCAAAAAATATTAGGTATTGTGTTTCACGACCAAGTGCCACTTACCTCTCTCACACAAACTGCAATCCCTAATTTTTGGATCACCTGTTTCACCACTATTTCACAGTTATACCCACGATCATCAACTATAAATAATGTCACGATTTGAGTCGCAAGCATCTCCCTTATCAAATCGCCTTCCTTTAATCATTTTTTGTTTCTGGGTTTTTTTTATCCTTTTTTTCTCATCTCTTCAATCTCAACGATCTTATTCACATACGAGATCACCACTAGATCTCTCGATGCTCCTCAAACTCTCTCTCTCTCTCTCTCTCTGATTTTCTTTTTAGATGAATTCTCTCGATCAACTCTTCGACGATTTCTACAACGGAAAAATTGTTTCATTCTTAGATCGGTAAGTTTTTCAATTTATCTAGATCGCGATTCCTTTTGGATTTGATTTAAATTAGGGTTTTCGTTTTTTTATTTGATTCAGCATGAAACTGATGCGATCGATTGGGTTTGGGTTTCTTCTTTCTTTTCCTCTTCGCGATTATGATTTAGGGTTTTCAAGTTTCCTAATCGTTCTTATGTATTTTCTGTAGCGGTAGCGAATCTACTCGGAAGCTCGACTCCCCCGTCAAAATCGCTGTCGTCAAGTCGCAGTACTTCTCTCTGTGTATGTTAGGGTTTCCGTTTTCTTGGTGTTTATTTCGAAATTTAGGTTTTATTTTACTAAATCTGAGGATGAAATCGAACGAGGATAAATTCGTATGATCAATTTGAGATTTTGGAATCGGAATCAGGATATGTTATACATAAAGGTCCTTAGTGTACACATGGGCTTTACTCGTATAACAAAAAAAATTATCGTTAGGAACAGAACAAAATTCTTTCTAATAATTAAATTGATGTGACTCTTGATCTCTTTTTGATTACTGTAAGTAACCTTGAATCTTCTTTTGCTAGACTCATACTGGGAATGCAATTACCGTATAAATTAATTAGGATCTGATCACTTATTGCTTTTACAGATGATTGTGTTATAAAATTCAGGGAATTTAATGTATTAGGACAAACGATATGAACAAAGCGAATAGAGTAGATGCTTGCATACGCTCGAATCCTTTTGATTGATTTCTTGTGCTAGCATTTATCACCATTGTTTATATAAACTTCCTTTGTAGAACTGGGGAATCACAGGCTGAAACATGGGAATAGAGAAATATGATTTACTTTAAAGTTTAAATTAAAGTGTTGATGCAACAGAGAACTGAAACGAATTTTAAGATTTGTTTTTTTGTATTCTACGGTTGTTCTTTTAGATGTCTCTTGCTTTAACCTCTCTCTCTGTTTTTGGTTTTCTAACAGTGTCTTATATGGAGAAGTCATCGTTGACAAGTCACTGAAGCAACTAAAGAAGAAAGAAGTAGCAGCAGCAAACAGATAAGCTCTTTTACTTACTCTTTTACTGGTTCACCCAAACTGCTGATTCTTATTTTTCTCTCTGCAACCCCAAAAGATCAAAGGCAGACACTAAAATAATAGTGTTTTGACAGATTCTTGTTGGGGACATTGTCCGGTTGGGTCAATGGATCGGTTGGTAGTGTATGCCTAAGGAAATGAGAGTAAGGGATGGAATATCAGACACACGGTCTAAAAGTCTTTAGAAAAAGACAATGAGTTGGCTTTTTGACTTGTCGGATGAGATGGAAAGGGGAAAAACAACTAACGATTAAAAAGGAGTCTTAATGCTTAAGGCAAAGACAGAGTCCCTAAGTTTACTTGTACCCACGGCTTATAAAAAGTCTTAAGGCAAAGACTGTGATGCGGAAACGGAATGGTTACAATACTATTACCTACGGCTTAGAAAAAGTCTATAGACATAGACTGTAAACATGACCCACGGCTTAAAGTCTAAGGACTATAAAAGACTTGTTAGTACCCACGGCTTTGAAAAAGTAGTGAATCCGTTACTTCACTTGTACCCACGGCTTATCAAAAGTCTTAAGACAAAGACTGAGCTGAAAACGGATTCACTACTTTACTACTGCTACCCACGGCTTATAGAAAGTCTTAGTACCCACGGCTTAGAATAAGTCTTTTTGACTTGTCGGATGAGATGGAAAGGGGAAAAACAACTAACGATTAATAAAGAGTCTTAATGCTTAAGGCAAAGACAGAGTCCCTAGTTTACTTGTACCCACAGGTTATAAAAAGTCTTAAGGCAAAGACTGAACTGGAAACGGAATGGTTACAATACTACTACCCATGGCTTAGAAAAAGCCTATAGACAGAGACTGTGAACATGACCCACGGCTTAAAAGTCTAAGGACTATAAACTGGTTTCTCAGGCAACGACTTGTTAGTACCCACGGCTTTGAAAAAGTAGTGAATCTGTTGCTTAACTTGTACCCACGGCTTATTTACAGTCTTAAGACAAAGACTGCATTGAAAACGGATTCACTACTTTACTACTACCCGCGGCTTATAAAATTCTATAGACAGAGATTACAAATTGGTTTTCGACTAGTTGGATGGGATAAACGACCAACAACCTGAAGAAAGTCTTTAAGGCAAAGAGACTGTGAATTGGTTTGACTTGTTGGATGGGATTAACGACCAACAACTTAAAAAAGTCTTTACGACAGAGACTCTGAATTGGCTTGGCTTGTTGGATGGGATAAACGACCAACAACTTAAAAAAGTCTTTATGACAAAGAGACTATGAATTGCTTTGGCTTGTTGGATGGGATAAACGACCAACATCTTGAAAAAAGTAAAGGCAAAGAGTTTGAGTTGGAAAAGAATCATGACTTTACTACTACCCACGACTTACAAAGTCCTTATTCTACCACAAAAGACTACAGATTAGTTGTCGACTTGTTGGAAAAAAAGGAAAGACCATCGGCTTAAGTAAGATCTTAAGGAAAACAGATTCCTTATTTTACCACAAAAGGTGCTAAGGCAAGCATAGTGAATTGAAAACGGCTTTTGCTAGTACCCACGGCTTTGAAAGAGTAGTGAATCCGTTACTTTACTTGTACCCATGGCTTATCAAAAGTCTTAAGGCAAAGACTGAGCTGAAAACGGATTCACTACTTTACTACTACTACCCACGGCTTATAAAAATTCTATAGATGGAGATTATGAATTGGTTTTTGATTTGTTGGATGGGATAAACGACCAACAACTCAAAAAAAAAAAGTCTTTGAGACAAAGAGACCATGAATTGATTTGGCTTGTTGGATGGGATAAAAGACCAACAACTTAAAAAAGTCTTTATGACAAAGAGACTATGAATTGGTTTGGCTTGTTGGATGAGATTAACGACCAACAACTTAAAAAAGTCTTTAAGACAAAGAGACTATAAACGACCAACATCTTAAGAAAAACTCTTTAAGACAAAGAGTATGAGTTGAAAAAGAATTATGAGGTTTACTACTACCCACGGCTTACAAAGTCTTTATACAAAGACTACAGATTGGTTGTCTGACTTGTTGGAAAAAGAAAAGACCATCGGCTTAAGTAACATCTTAAGGAAAACAAATTCCTTATTCTACCACAAAAGGTGTTAAGGCAAACATTGTGAATATGGAAACGGATACGTTTCTTTCGCTAGTACCCACAAAAAAAGTAGTGAATCTGTTGCTTTACTTGTACCCACGGCTTATTTACAGTCTTAAGGCAAAGACTGCATTGAAAACGGATTCACTACTTTACTACTACTACCCACGGCTTACTTTACTTGTACTCACGGCTTTTAAAAAAGTCTTAGTACCCACGGCTTAGAAATATTCTATAGACAGAGATTACAAAGAGACTGGAATTGGTTTGACTTGTTGGATGGATTAACGACCAACAACTTAAAAAAAAAGTCGTTAAGGCTAAGAGATTGGGAACTAAACGACCAACAACTTAAAGAAAGTCTTTAAGGCAAAGAGACTGTGAACTGGTTTGACTTGTTGGATGGGATTAACGACCAACAATTTGAAGAAAGTCTTTAAGACAAAGAGATTGTGAACTGGTACCCACGGCTTTGAAAGAGTAGTGAATCCGTAAGTCTTAAGGCAAAGACTAAACTGAAAACGGATTCACTCCTTTACTAATACTACCCACGGCTTATAAAAAGTCTTAAGGCAAAGACTGTGAATTGAAAACGGATTTGTACTTTACAAGTACCCACGGCTTAGAAATAGTCTATAGACAGAGACTATGAATTGGTTTTCAACTTGTTGGATGGGAGAAACGACCAACAACTGAAAACAAAAACTCTTGAAGGCAAAGAGTATGAGTTGAAAAAGAATTGTCACTTTACTACTACCCACGGCTTACAAAGTCTTTATACAAAGACTACAGATTGGTTGTCTGACTTGTTGGAAAAAGAAAAGACCATCGGCTTAAGGAAAACAGATTCGTTGGATGGAAATATGATCACAGCTTCAAAGATCATGTATAAAAGGTAAGTATGAGGGATTTTACTTGCAAGTAGAGACTAACTATTTCTAATTTTTTCAGGTATGTGCTTCAGAAGGTGTTCAAACTGTTAGAAACTCCAAGGAATGTAGCAGACTTCATTGACAGGTATATGTGTTTTTCAAATTTTGTAAGTTAGTTGATACAACTGTTAAACTCACAACAAGGAGACACATGCGTGATATACATACTAAGTTTGTCTTGTTGTAGATTGTTGGGCAACCACCTGTGAAACTTTTTTGTAATTTAACTGAAACTACTGTGAATCTCACAAAATGGAGACGCATACGCGAAGTAAAGACTAATTTCGATTTGTTGTGGTATGTGTTTTTCAAACTTGTGTGTAATTTATTTAATAATTATGAAAATCACAAGTACGAGACACATACATGACTAATTCTTGTTTTGTTCAGGTATATGCTACAAAAGTTGCTCATATTCTCATGGATTTGATTAGACTTTTCTGCTTCTCAGACAAAGAGGCCTCACAGGTATGTGCTTTTTCTACTAAATTGATATTATTAAATATAAAAATCAAAAATTAAGTTATGTTATATATACTTTAAAATTAGACTTATAAATACTGATATATAGCTGTCTTGATTATAGTACTATCATTGATCTAGCGTTTTTTTTTTTTAA
This sequence comes from Erythrophleum ivorense, assembly GCA_026724425.1. NCBI lineage: Eukaryota > Viridiplantae > Streptophyta > Magnoliopsida > Fabales > Fabaceae > Erythrophleum > Erythrophleum ivorense. The sequence continues at coordinate 4,609,574 of JAIUCV010000066.1, read as the reverse complement.
TCATATTTTAGAAACTCATATCCATTGATAAAAAGGTAGATTTTATTTTTGGTATTGGAACATTAGATTTTGTGTTTACAGTGTGAGTATTAAGTAACCTCTGTCTTGGTTTTATATGCTTGATTTGGTACTTGTATGTAAGGTCTCTCATTTTACGAAATGGATGTATCTTGGTATCTCTTGAAGATATATATCTGCTACTATACCCATTGATAAAATGGTAAAAAAACTTCTTTTGTGTATTGGAACGTTACATCGTGTGTTGACAATTTAACAAATCTCTATGTATCGTTAGGTCTCTCATATTGAAAAATAGATGTATCGTGGAGTCTCTTGTAGATGTTTAGTTTGAACATATGTGAGGCTGATGCATATTAGTAGTTTCCTTGAATTTTTTGCATTACGCTCTAAATATTTGGTGATCATTCTTAACATGCGAAATGACGTCCTCACATTCTAACACTTGCATCATAATGGAGAAGAAAAGAACATTTATTCTTGATTGTTTGTTTATAATGAACAATTTGAATTTCGATTAGTTTTGTTGTGTTAAATTATAAGATCTGATTTGTGAACACAGTTCTTTCATTTGGTTATTGGTTGTGTAGACGCTTATTGTTCATTCTTTGTAAGACCGATTGATTGTGGAACGGGTCTGATGATACCAATTTGACTTTTGCTTCTTGCTTCTTGGAATAGTTAGTGTGGATAATTGATTAACCTTTCTTGGACATATCTACTCTTGTATGTTTATCCTAAATTTTACTAAATGAAGGGTCCATCAATGCCTATGCATGTTTTGCATTATGGATCTAAACACTTGATAGTCATTCTAAACATGTGAAATGGCATCCTCGCATTTATGCATCTTACGTTGATTGTGAAAATTGTGCTAGATTGTATAATTTGTTTGTCGTTGACTTTCGTTTGTCTAGTAGCCATGACTGAAGATATCTCTGTTATGGTACTATTGTCTATCCCTTGGTCTCTTAGTCTTACATAGTTGATGGAGCTTGATCTTTCTTGATTTCCTTTTTTTAGTAACATTTTTCTATGATTGATGTCAAAAATCAAGAAATTTGCAGTACATAAATCCCAAATTTGTCATCCTCATTGTAGGCATGTGGAATAAGTGCCTTGATCTTCTATGTTCTTTAGGTCGAGTAAATGTTTTTTTGTATTTTGTAAACCATAGTTTGCTATGATAGATGTTAGACATGGAATTTTCTGACTTTCTACGTTTATGTACATATTCTAGTTTTCTGTTTGATATTAGACAAAGTAGCGCATCAAGTTACTGTACTAGTGATCATTATTAGAGTTTTCTGTATGAATTTCAATGTTATTTTGTTTTAGATTATATAAACATCTGTTTGGTGAACAAATTTTTTGCAGTTTGATTGGTTGTCCAATCATCTATTGTTCACTCTTTGTTAAGACCAGTTGTGATCTTGGGTTCTCTAGTACGGGTCAGGTGACTTTTGCTTCTTGATTCTTTGAAGATTTAGTGCAATAAGTTGATTAAACTTCTTGGCAACATAATTATTCTTCTGTACGTGTATCCAGTTAAAGGTCCATCAGTGTCTATTATCGGTATTCATATGTACGATAATACATTACTGATGACTATATGTTTTGTTCGAATCCACAGGATTTGAAGCTCTTGTTTAGTGCATAGTATTTTATAATTAGTATACGTATGGATGGTAGTATAGGAATAGGATTTCAAATGTTTTGTAGTCCATATAGACAAAACCGTTAAGAGGATAAAGTTACTACACATTTTGGCTTCAGTAGTTTGAAACGCAATTTTTTCATTGCGTTTTCCTTTGTGAATACTAGGAAAACAACAAAAAGTTTGAGAAGATACATTTATGAATCCTCATTGACCGTGGTATCCGAACTAGGCAAACAAAATTAATTTAAATGAATTTTAGTTAAATTTTGCAAAAAATATATTTAATCTTGATAAATATAACTAAGAATTTAGTATATTTTGGAATATTTGGATTATTTCAGTATAAAACTAATATTTGGTTTATACTTGTAGTTTTGGGTTTTTTTATTTATTTCAAATATAAGTAGAAATAATATTTTGGGTATGCAATTAGATTTTGGTTATTTCTAGTAGTTATTCGTTTCTTGGTTTGATTTTGGTTTTTTGGATATAGAAATTTAGAATCCATCAGATATTTATCTTGGTTCACTTCGCACCCTTTTAAGCTGGGTGGGTCGGTTTCGTTTGAAAGTCTCAGGCATAGTTTCTCGTTTCGACTAGTAAGATGAATCTTTAATTATAAACCAATATAATAAAGTAAAAAATATGGATAATTTGAATTTTGAATAATTTAAAACACTTTGAAAGTTTGAAATAATTTTATACGTTTTAAGTAAATTTTAAAGTAAATAATTTTTACCTCACTCACTCTTTTAAAAATTGTGAAAGCACATCCGAGTTGGTTTGATAATAAAACCCAATAATATTAAGAAAATACTAGAGGTCATACGATCGAATAACGTATCGGAGGGGTCTACTCTCCAAACGATAGTTATATTAAATGGTTTGGGCCTCATCATGGGGATATACAAGCTTTCGGGCTCAAAATCTCTAGCCAACAAAAAAATAGAACCCAATTAAAGTTAGATTAGTTAAAAAAAAAGCGGGATTCAACCGTTAAATAATCATAAAAACAAACTCAAAAACCGTGATCAATATCAGTTACATTAGATATAATGTTTTTCAAGATGGTTGACAAAAAACCGGTGATCAAGATCAGTTGAATATAATTTCTGTTATTCGATTTTAAGATTATGTTGTGTTGGTATAATTTCGAGCAATTTTTCAATAAATATTTTTTGACAAAATGACCGGATTAAGAGAACGATGGAAGCATCGCCACGATCACTATAATATACTATACTCACATGTCAAAATTAGAGTTTGTTTAAATAAATGTTGTGTTCGAAATGTGAAACATGTGTTCGAGAATTAAAGTGTAGGTGATTACCGGGGTTGCTGCAATGGGTTCATAGGAGGAAGCGTTCGCAAGCCGGTTTGCTTTTTCCGATGGGATGGTTCTATAGTTTCTCAAGCTTTGTTTATAAAGAATCTCTCTCTTTATTAACTTTAGAAAATCACTCAAAACTAAACTCCAAAACTCATACCTTTGATCACAACTCAATCAAGGTTTCTACATAGGTAACACAACTTTGTTAACCTAATCCTATCGGAACTAGGTAACTCCTAATCCAACAACTTGTGCCTATCTTATTCTAAACCGACTTGATTTAGACATCTTGGGCCTTAAGTAATGTTTAAGCTTATCCAACATTCACCCCCTTAAGCTTCAACTCACTTAAGCTTAAGTCTTGAACTCCTATCAAACTTCTCATGGCTTTGAACTTGATTCTTGCAAGGGCTTTTGTTAATATGTCAGCTCATTGTTCTTCTCCGGACACATGCTCCACTTCAATCTAATCATTTTCGATACACTCTCGAATGAAATGATACCGCTTATTGATGTGTTTACTTCGTCCATGAAACACATGATTCTTGGTAAGTGCAATGGCTGAATTGTTGTCGATGCGAATGATCATCTTGTCACTCTCCTGACCAGATACTCGCGATAGCAGTCATAACGTTGACATTGATGATGGGAGGAGCACAACCGGGCATGTGTTTTATTTCGGCGAGTCACCCATAACATGGTGCTCTCAAAAACAGAACACATTTGCCTTGTCATCCTGTGAAGCCGAGTTCATGGCTGCCACAGAAGCTGCGAAACAAGCAATATGGCTTCAAGACTTGAGTGTAGGCAAATAGGTTTCCCAATCTTCAGATGGATCTTGTAAAGTCTGTTTGGAGATCTTGTTACTTTTATCAGAAGCCTTCCACTAGAGTCATGCATCGTCAAATAGTCTTGCCTCATTCTAACATCACAACCATGCTCGGTGGCTTGTCCTAAGCTTAGTATGTTACTCTTCAGCTCAGGGATAAAGTAGATATCTGTTATTAGCTTTTGTTCTCCCGTTTTTCCCAGACCTTATGAATTCGTAACATGACCTTCATCCTCATGGACCAAACTGTGTAGTTTGATGAGTTTAACATCGGACATTGGATTGATGAAGGGATTGGTTCCTTGCGTGAGGTGATGGTGGTGATGGCCTTTTCTTCTGCCATGGCTCAGTTATCTCGTCTCCTTCGTTAACCAACCTGGTTTTGCTCTGATACCAAATATAGTTTCTCAAGCTTTGTTTATAAAGAATATCTCTCTTTATTAAGTTTAGAAAATCACTCAAAACTGAACTCCAAAACTCATACCTTTGATCACAACTCAATCAAGGTATTTATATAGGTAACACAACTTTGTTAACCTAATCCTATTGGAACTAGGTAACTCCTAATCCAACAACTTGTGCCTATCTTATTCTAAACCGACTTGATTTAGACATCTTGGGCCTTAAGTAATGTTTAAGCTTAATTATCCAACAGGTTCTGAATATTTTGGTGCCTTTGGTGACACGCCATCGCTACCTCCTCAAGAATCTCAACCCACGCCAGGAGATGTGGAAAAGGTATCTACTGGAGCTATTGTTGCGACTGTTGTTTATGCGGTTATATTTGTGGTGCTGCTTTTGGATTAGTTATTATTTCTTTATGGAGAAGTTGGATATTTCAACGGAGTACCGTACTTACAAAAACTCTTCATCAAATCAAAATAATGTATTACGTAGAATTACTGAATATTATATGGTCATTCATTTGGTCATTCAAAATAATGTTCCTAAATTGGTCATTCATTTCTACAAATAGGATAATATGGTGAGAAAACTTCATCTTTATAAATCATAAATAACCGTGAAAGATATCAAACAACCCAAATAACATACAACCATATCTTACAATGGCCTAGGCATTCGGTTTTTCGGATCAGATTCATGTCGGTTCCTATCAGTTCTAGAGCTTTAAGAACCAGTCGGGTATTTTTCATTTTCTGGTGGGTTTGGTTTGATTCCGCCCGGGTTCGGATCGTTCCGGGTATCCAAACTTTGAATACAAAAAATAAAATGAAAATAAAAACTGTTTAATTTAAATGAAATTTAGTTAAATTTTGCAAAAAAAAATTGAATATTAACAAATATAACTAGAGATTTTTGGATGTCTTGAATATTTTGGTTATTTTGTTCTAAATATAAATGTTATATTAGTTTTATAATTGTAATTTTAGATATTTTGGTATTATGTTTAAATATAACTAACATTTTTGGGTATAAAATATAATTATAGTTTGGATATTTCGAGTATCCATTCGGTTCTCGGTTTGGTTCCGGTTCTTTCAGGTATAGAAATTTAAGACTCATTGGGTATTTATGTCGGTCCCAGTTCGGTTTGATTTCATCTATTTTGAATCGGCTTCGGTTTGGATTTTCGGGTCGGGTAAAAATGCCCAGGCCTATCTTACATTGTAGGAAAACTGCATCTCGAATCAGCTTTGATGATAAGATTTTACTTTGACGAAAATATAAACCAGATGAAATAAAACAACAAACACACAAGAGGATTAAAAAAGAAATGAAAAGATGTAATGGGATCGAACAGAAAATTCATCGGCCAAGAAAAGGAAACGGGAAGGAAAATTTTAAGATAATGAATTGTTACACTTCAATTGGCTAACTACAGTTGCGCGATTTACCTTCCACTATATCTACCTGCTACCTATGCTCGGCTCACATGTCTAAACTATACTAAAACATCAAGTACAAATTCTTTAAGTAAAACACATGATCTTTGCTCATGGTTTCATTCTCTTACCGACAAGCGAAAAACAAAATTTCTCACCATATGCAAAATTATTAAAATTAAATTGAAACAACCAAACTTTTTTTTTTTTTATTAAATAATTAGCCCAGATTAATATTCCCATAAATATTAATCCTCAACAGCTAATTCAACACAATGCGGAAGAAAACCAATATTATTAAATCATAAATAATTATTCAACAATAACCAATAAAGAATAAAACCAATAAAACCAATAACCAATAAGCAACCTAAGCCGGTTTGCTACATTATTAAAATAAATCCTAACACCCTAACTCATGAATTTCTGGTCAACCATAACAACAAAGCCAATATCAAATTCCTAATCTCATCATCCTCTTCTCTCGGTCTCTTTCCGCGGAAGAACATTGCTGTTACCTGCATCACATTGGAATAGAGATGCGTAAGTATTATCATAAATACTTAGTGAGTGGATCATCCTGCCTACAGGCCAATTACGTCAAACACTAGACAAAACATCACAATAAACAACAACCATAACAATGCTCAACAATACTCAACAATATAAACATTCCCTGTCAGGAAACACCCACGTTTCCTGACACCCAGGTCGGTGTCGACCGACACCTCTATGGTGTCGATCGACGCCAGCCTTCCGAGTGTCGATCGACACTCATCGAGTGTCGCTCGACACCGGCTCGACGCCCAGAAACCAGAAGCTACGAAAAATCACATTCCAACATCGCAATAACACAAAATCTAGGGGTTTTCAACGCCCCAATACTATCAAAACACGAAATCCAGCATAAACAACTCAAGAACACAACCAAAACTCGAAATCAAACAATCTCTATTGATCAACGGGCCTACAGTCACGCACTCACCTTGAAAAGGGATTGAAAAGAAGGAAAGGAGAAGGAACAACAACCACAAGCCTCAGAAACTCCACAAAACTTCTCCAAACTCCCAAAATCACCTTAGAATCACCTTTTTCTCTCTGAAACTCGAAAAGTGACTTATTCCTGCGGCCACAAGCTTTTTATCGCGAGTCTAGGGCTTTTCTCGCCCAAACCAGCCCAAAACCAGCCGACTTGAATCAAACCGGTCGATTTCTCAATAACCGGTGTCGATCGACACCCTTCCTTGGTGTCGGTCGACACCCATCGACCAAACCAACTCCAATTGCAAATCGATCGACTTAAACCGGAAATCAAACCCGATAACCGGTGTCGATCGATACTAGTCGTTCAGAAGCATTTAACACACTTTCTTCGCGATGCTTGAACCTTAGACCGACTGCACAACAATCAAACAAGAACATGTACAGTCAACCCTCAATTCACACCTCTAAGAGCATGTGCCAACTACTCCCGAACCCCTAGCATCGTCCAACACCACTTCCAAAACAACTTTCTGGTTCACGGATGTTACAATTCTCCCCCACTAAACTGGATTCGTCCTCGAATCCCAACACAAACGTCTCTCCAAGACCTCAAAACTCAAATTTTAGTCCTATGTTATACGCATGTTTCCAAGATATTATTACTCTCAATGCCATAACCGCAGTCATGACATCCGTACTGCAACTCACGGTCCAGTACCAAAATGTGACCAATGTCACAAAACCAAACGTGACCCGAAGTCACAACCAGAACGTGACCCACTGTCACTCAAACAACCCATATCGAGGTAGCGACCCCCAATATAAGTCCATTGGGCACCTAACGTCCCAACACAAATAGAACCACCGTCTACAAGGCCCACCGCCTCTAGACAAAACGAGTAATAAAATCTGAAACGCGTACCAACATGTGACTAAAAACTCTCAATGACCCCACCGGCCAAAGAAACTTGTAACATCTCAACCATAACCAAAAATATGAGGCAAAACTCCATCTCATATAACTCCAAAAATGTATATCGTACAACGAAACGAAAATACATAAGTCCAAAACCAACAACAACAAAACCAAAAACAAGACTAGAACCACAAAGATGAATCACTCCACAGCCTGCTTGTCGAACCACTTTCCGAACTTCAGCTTCATCTTTGCCTCTGGCTCCCAAGTCTGCTCCTCTGTGCCACTACAGTCCCACAAGACTCTCAACAATGGCACCCTCTTGTTCCGCAGAACCTTGACTCTCCTCTCAAGAATCCTCACAGGAACTGCCGGAACTGTCATATCTGGCTGGAGATCCTCTGGAATCTCAACCACTACCTCCTCTGAAGGACGCAAACACCTCCTCAACATAGACACATGAAACACCTTGTGAAAGGCGCTCATAATCGGTGGCAACTCCAACCGATAAGCCACTGGCCCAACTCGCTCCACCACTGGAAACGGACCCATAAATCGCGGACTGAGCTTGTTCTCTGCTATGGACCTGTTAGGGCCCCTCAACATAGCCATCTTGAGATAAACTCTATCTCCCACCTGAAACTCAAGCTCACGTCGCCGCCTATCTGCATAACTCCTCTGTCTATCCTGAGCCTCCTTCATGTTCAGCCTCAAGACACGAATCTTCTCCGTCGTCTCCTGAACAAAACTAGCTCCAAACATGCTGCGCTCCCCCACTTGGGTCCAGCATAACGGTGTCCTGCATGGCCTCCCGTACAAAGCCTCATAAGGAGCCATACCAATACTAGACTGAAAACTGTTGTTATAGGCAAACTCTGCCAAACACAGATGATCAGCCCAATGACCACCCCAATCCAGTACACACATCCTAAGCAGATCCTCCAAAGTCTGAATAGTCCTCTCTGACTGCCCATCTGTCTGCGGATGATACGCTGTACTCATATGCACCTTAGTGCCCATCTCAGTCTGAAATGCCCTCCAAAACTCTGAAGCGAACCTCGGATCTCTATCCGACACGATACTGGCTGGCACTCCATGCAGCCTCACAATCTCTCGCACAAACTTCCTAGCCAAGACAGCTGCTCCATCTGTCTTCTTGATAGCCAAGAAATGTGCTGACTTGGTCAAGCGATCCACAATGACCCAAATAGCATCAAATGTCCGTGAGATAGGTAATCCCACCACAAAATCCATCGTGATCATATCCCACTTCCACTCTGGAATGGGTAAACTCTGCAGAAGACCACTAGGCACCTGATGCTCTGCCTTGACCAAAGAACAAGTGTTGCACCTCGCAACCCAATCTGCCACATCCCTCTTCATCCCAACCCAATGATAATACCGTTTGAGGTCACGGTACATCTTGGTCGCACCCGGATGAATCGAAAACTTGCTCGAATGAGCCTCTCTCAAAACCTCATGCCTCAACACCTCATCCTTGGGCACACAAACTCGCCCACGAACCAAAATAGTTCCATTCGAAGAGACCTGATACTCAGAACCAGCTGCCCGCGATGCATCCAACAAAACCAGATCATCCTGCTGCGCCACTCTGATCCTACTGAGTAAATCTGCCTGATCAGCTGCCTCTAAACCCAAAGGCTCCTCTGAAATAGCACAAAGACGCAATGTACTAATCTCGCTGACCAAAGCCTCAACACCACGCTCCCTATCTGAATCAACCCTCCGTCGACTCAAAGCATCGGCCACCAAATTGGCCTTGCCCGGATGATAAACAATATCCAGGTCATAGTCTGCCAGAAACTCCACCCAACGCGTCTGTCTCGCATTCAGCAAAGGCTGAGTGAAAATATGCTGTAGACTCTTGTGATCTGTAAAGATCTGCACTCTACCACCATAAAGATACGACCTCCAAATCTTGAGTGCAAAAACCACTGCTCCCAACTCAAGATCATGTGTAGGACGGTTGCGCTCACTGCCCTGCAACTGCCTCGAAGCATAGGCAATCACTCTGCCCTCCTGCATCAAAACACAACCCAGTCCAACACCTGAAGCATCTGTGTACACAACATATGGCTTCCCCGGGTCAGGTAATGCCAAAACAGGTGTACTAGTCAACATCTCCTTGAGCCTCCCAAAGCTCTCCTCGCACTCCGGCGACCACACAAACGGCACATCCTTGCCAGTCAATCTCGTCATCGGCTGAGACATACTCGCAAACCCCTTGACGAACCTCCTGTAGTAGCCTGCTAAACCCAGAAAACTCCTGATCTCGGTAGCACTACTCGGTCTAGGCCAATCCCTGATAGCCTCAATCTTAGCCGGATCCACAGAAACTCCCTCTGCAGAAACAATGTGGCCAAGAAAACCCATCTCTCGCTGCCAAAAGCTACACTTGCTCAACTTAGCATACAGCTTCTGCTCTCGAAGCTTCTCCAAAACAAGCCTCAAATGAGTCGCATGCTCCTCTGGACTCCTCGAATACACCAAAATGTCATCAATGAAAATAATGACAAACACATCCAGAAACTCCCTGAACACGTCGTTCATCAACCTCATAAACGCTGCTGGCGCATTAGTCAAACCAAAAGGCATGACCACAAACTCGAAATGCCCATACCTCGTCCGAAAAGCTGTCTTCCGGACATCTGCCTCATCTATCGGGATCTGATGATAACCCGATGCCAAGTCAATCTTAGAGAACCAGGTAGCACCTCTCAACTGATCCAACAACTCATCGATCCTCGGAAGTGGGTACCTGTTCTTCACTGTGACTCGGTTAAGTCCCCGGTAATCGATACACAACCGAAAACTGCCATCCTTCTTCTTAACGAACAACACTGGCGCTCCCCATGGCGACACACTAGGTCTGATGAACCCTTTACTCAAAAGGTCCTCTAACTGCTTCTTCAGCTCTGCCATCTCTGCTGGAGCCATCCTGTAAGGTGTCTTCGATATCGGAGCTGTCCCGGGCTCTAAATCAATCGTGAAAGGATCTGACCGAGATGGTGGCAATCCCTTCAGCGACCGAAAAACATCCTCAAAATCCTGGACAACCTGAATATCCTGCAGACTCACCTCACCACTGGACTCTGTCATAGTGATCGTCGCCAAATAGGCTTCGCAGCCCCGCTCTAACAACTGCTCTGCCTGAATAGCTGAAATCACTATACTCCCCGAAGTCGGTCTCACTCCCTGATAAACCAACTTCCCTGCATCCTGCTCGAACACCACTCTACCTTTGTAGCAATCCAGATGAACTCGGTATAGAGATAACCAGTCCATCCCCAAAATCACGTCATACAGTTCTACCGGACTGATGACTAAATCTGCTGGCATAGACTGCCCCGCAATCTGCACATCAACTGCTCTAGCTCTGCCCGAAGTAGCCAAATAACCACCACCAGCCACCTTGACAAAGCCTGAAGCCTCGCCATCGCTACTCCGAATGCCACTACCCTCAGCTCTCTCCGGAGTAATGAAGCAATTAGATGCTCCCGAGTCAAACAGAACGTGAGACTCAAAACCTCCAACTAACAAGGTCCCTACACAATTCCACAAGTGTTGAGAACCTCTAACTCTATCACAGTAAAATAAAAGAAACAGACACGCAAAAATTCTACCTTAAGAATTTAAAAGTCTGAGTCAAGATTTTACCTGTGATCTGGCCTGACTGACTGGTCTGGCCCACCTCTGCCGAAGTATAAACTCTCGGCGCTCCACCCGACTGCAACGCCGCAACCTGCGCTGCTGACTGAATCGCCAACGGCTGAATCGCCGCTGCCACTGCTCTCTGCTGCAACTTAGGACACATAGTCTTGATATGCCCCGGCTCCCTGCAGTAGTAGCACACTGTCGACTCTCTGGATCCCGCCCTCTTGGGGCAAGTCGCCACTCTGTGATCCAGACTACCACAACCAAAACAACCACCCGTACTCGGGCTACTAGCAGATATCTCCTCTGCTCTCCTCTTCTGGCCCTGCGCAGGCCTACTGCCCCTGCCGTAACCAGAATTGTGACCTCTGCGCTGCTGATGCTGCTGCTGACCCCGAGGATGGGTAGCAGGAGCAACTGCAACTGGCACAACTGCCGTACTCACCGGCTCACGCAAGTCCTCCTCAATGGACGCTGCCAACTCCACTAAACCCGCTCTGGTGTGGTACATACCACCTCTGCACTGCGTCCTGATGTTCCTCCGAAGTCCCTGAAGAAACCGCGACGTCAATGCTCGCTCACTGATCAGCTCACCACCAGAAAAGACCACCAATCTGCAGAACTCTGCATCATACTCCCGAACAGACCTCTCACCCTGAGTCAAGTCCAAAAACCTCAACTGCAGCCTGTCACGAGCCTCCTGAGGGAAAAACTTGTGGTTGAACTCCTCGACGAAGTCAACCCAAGTCCAAACCTCTCTCCTGGTCCTAACAGACCTCCACCACAAATGTGCATCACCCCCAAGGTAGTGCACTGCCAGCTCAACCTGAAACTGCGCCGGACAACGAACAAAATCGAAGTTCCGCTCCAACCTCTGACGCCACTCGTCAGCCTGCTCTGGAGTAACACCGCCCTCAAACGTAGGCGTACCAATCCTCTGCATCTCCCTCATCATCTCACGATAAGGCGAAAACCCAACTGCAACACCCTGCTGCACCGCAGCCTCCTGCTGCTCAACAAAACTGGCACCAACATGTGCCCCGGCACCACCCTGTGCCCCGGCCGCTGGAGGTGCAACCGGAGCCTGCTGTGGAACTGCCTCTGGAAGACGTGCCAAAAGCTGCGTCAGTAGCCCCACAATCAAATCACCCTGAGCAAGAGCCGCGCCCCCACCGGGAACTGCTCCTGCCCCCGCGCCACCCCCGACGCCCAAACTAGCCCCACCGGCTAACGAAACAGACTGTGTCACCGACGCCGCCGCCACACTAGGCGCCGCACTCTCCACTGAGGCCTCAGCCTCTGGCACTCCACGACCAGCACCCCGACCTCCACGACCCGCTGCTCGCCCACCGCGACCAGCTCCTCTGCCCCCACGGGCTGCACCGCGTCCACGACCACGGCCACGACCACGACCTGCGTCCATCTCTCTGCACTACCACCAAGTACAGAAAAAGAGCAAAGGTCAAAACACAGACACAAAACCAAAACACACCAAATATCCAACTCACTTACCCGCGGAAAACTGGAAGACCGAGAGGATGAGATTAAACCACTAATTGACTAACTCACATAATCAATTAAACACATAGTCCAATTCATCCAATTCTAACAGTCCTAAAACCGACTACGCTCTGATACCAAAATGAAACAACCAAACTTTTTTTTTTTTTATTAAATAATTAGCCCAGATTAATATTCCCATAAATATTAATCCTCAACAGCTAATTCAACACAATGCGGAAGAAAACCAATATTATTAAATCATAAATAATTATTCAACAATAACCAATAAAGAATAAAACCAATAAAACCAATAACCAATAAGCAACCTAAGCCGGTTTGCTACATTATTAAAATAAATCCTAACACCCTAACTCATGAATTTCTGGTCAACCATAACAACAAAGCCAATATCAAATTCCTAATCTCATCATCCTCTTCTCTCGGTCTCTTTCCGCGGAAGAACATTGCTGTTACCTGCATCACATTGGAATAGAGATGCGTAAGTATTATCATAAATACTTAGTGAGTGGATCATCCTGCCTACAGGCCAATTACGTCAAACACTAGACAAAACATCACAATAAACAACAACCATAACAATGCTCAACAATACTCAACAATATAAACATTCCCTGTCAGGAAACACCCACGTTTCCTGACACCCAGGTCGGTGTCGACCGACACCTCTATGGTGTCGATCGACGCCAGCCTTCCGAGTGTCGATCGACACTCATCGAGTGTCGCTCGACACCGGCTCGACGCCCAGAAACCAGAAGCTACGAAAAATCACATTCCAACATCGCAATAACACAAAATCTAGGGGTTTTCAACGCCCCAATACTATCAAAACACGAAATCCAGCATAAACAACTCAAGAACACAACCAAAACTCGAAATCAAACAATCTCTATTGATCAACGGGCCTACAGTCACGCACTCACCTTGAAAAGGGATTGAAAAGAAGGAAAGGAGAAGGAACAACAACCACAAGCCTCAGAAACTCCACAAAACTTCTCCAAACTCCCAAAATCACCTTAGAATCACCTTTTTCTCTCAGAAACTCGAAAAGTGACTTATTCCTGCGGCCACAAGCTTTTTATCGCGAGTCTAGGGCTTTTCTCGCCCAAACCAGCCCAAAACCAGCCGACTTGAATCAAACCGGTCGATTTCTCAATAACCGGTGTCGATCGACACCCTTCCTTGGTGTCGGTCGACACCCATCGACCAAACCAACTCCAATTGCAAATCGATCGACTTAAACCGGAAATCAAACCCGATAACCGGTGTCGATCGATACTAGTCGTTCAGAAGCATTTAACACACTTTCTTCGCGATGCTTGAACCTTAGACCGACTGCACAACAATCAAACAAGAACATGTACAGTCAACCCTCAATTCACACCTCTAAGAGCATGTGCCAACTACTCCCGAACCCCTAGCATCGTCCAACACCACTTCCAAAACAACTTTCTGGTTCACGGATGTTACATAAATAATTTTAATGACTAACTTACATACTTACATCCACACAAATGTTTTATAAAAAAAAAAAGGGTGTTTTCACTTTTAGACCACAAATTGTAGTCAAATGCAAAACTAACTTCTTCAATTTTTTTATTATTTTTTGTCCAATTATTTACGAGAATGCCATTACTATTTCGAGTGGTAGCCCTCAACTGAAGTCTACGAGAGCTGTTTAAAGACCAAATACCCCTCATCTTCTACACTTAATTTCCAAAATGTCATATCATCAATATTGCCAACCACCATTTTCGCCCAATTTGGAGCTGTTAATGTTCCGAAAACTCACTTTTGAGCTACCATTGCTCATTCTCTCATCTCATAAACTCTTATTCTTCCATTTTCTCCCCATTTTCATCCCAAAAAATCTATAAGCAAACTCAAATCTTGGATCTTGGCATTTCCGATTGTTTATCTTACAGCAACGACCGGAGCTCGTTATTGAAGGCTTAAATCAAAGTTATCAGCCCTTTAATAGCCTTTCTCCGACGGCCATGTAACTTTTCTTCCATAATTCTAAGAAATTCAGTTTTGGTCCGCGAATGTAGACCTCAGTTGAGGTCTACTATTACTTTGTAGACCTCAGTTGAGGTCTATTATTACTTAGTAGACCTCAGGTCTACTGGTTAACGCAAGGTAGACCGTGTCATTTCCTTTGCAAACAAAAAAACTAGTCGTAGACCTCAACTGAGGTCTACTCCACGTGGAGGTTAGTTTTGCAATTGATCGAGAAAAATGTTTTTGTCCGGAGGTCTACCTCGGAGGTATACTCCACGTGGAGGTTAGTTTTGCAATTGATCGAGAAAAATGTTTTTTGGAGGTCTACGGCTTAGGTCTACCTACAAAAAAAAGTTGGTTTCACAGTTGACAAAAGTTTGACTTTCCTAAAAAAAGAGAGATTTTCGACATTGAGATCTACTGTTGAGGTCTACGGGGTCTAGGTCTACTAAAATATTTGGTCAACGCAAAAAAATTGAGGTCTACTGCGAAGGTCTACTAGAGGAAAGTCAAACTTGGGTCAACTGCAAACTAACCATTTTGAGGTCTACTTTTTGCGGTAGACTTACAACGTAGACCTCGTTGTGCTTCGTAGACCAATTCAGAGATCTACTAATCAAAACGAGGTCTACCGCCGAAAACATTTTTCTCGATCAATTGCAAAACTAACCTCCACGTGTAGTAGACCTCCACAGTAGACCTCCGGACAAAAACATTTTTCTCGATCAATTGCAAAACTAACCTCCACGTGGAGTAGACCTCCGTAGAGATCTACGTTGTAGGTCTACATATTAGGTCTACTACGTAGATCGACGTTGTAGGTCTACTATTATGTGTTATTTTGTAAATCATTTTTTGGGTCAATATATCTAATATTTTGAAAATTTTATTGAACAGTTGGTTGTTTTTACTTGTTTACTTGCTTATATATGAGTTTCAAATGTTCATTCGGTGTGATTAAGGTTCTATTCGGTTTTCTTTTAAATTAGTTAACTAGCTTAATTTATTGGTAGACTAATGTGGAGGTCTACACGTTAGGTCTACGCCTTAGGTCTACTAATCTACTTATGTTGTTTTGTTTGTTTTTGTTGCAGAAAATGGTTTGTTTTGCTTCCGTCTATGGAAAATGGCTGATGTTAGAAGACAGGTCATGGCATGTGATGCGCCTTTGCATCTCTGTTCATAGTTTATAGTTGTTCGAAGTGCAGACTGAAGACGAGGTCTACTACGCAAAGGTACACTGAAATGGAGGTCTACAATGAAGATTTACGTATGAGGTCTATCACTGAGGTCTACGTAGAAAGTCTACTTCATGCTGTTTTCAACTTTTTAATGTAAGTTACGAGTCGCAACCTATGTCTCGTAAAACTTACAATAATTCGAGATGTTACTCATGTTGAAGTAGCACAAAATGACTTCCGTAGTTATTCTTGAAGTTGTGGTGGATGTAAGAAGATTATGTTATATCCTAGTTACCTTTTGTAATTTTTGCCACAATGTCATTGAAACAACTAACACTTTTTTTTTATTTTTATACTTAAACAATTCTAGCGGAAGTCTTAAAAATCTTTAAATAAATAAATCAACCAATTCAACAACGAAGTCAATAATCAAATAAATCAAATATCAAATAATTCTAACAACTTAAGCAAAAGAAATAAAACATAAATCCTATCATCCCCTTCTTCGGCCTTGATTCCGCGTTTAGACATTTCTACCACCTGCATCACAGGAAAGGAGATGCGTAAGTATTATCATAAATACTTAGTGAAGCGATCACTCTGCCCACGGGCCAATTACGCAATTTCCAGATAATTAAAGTCTTTTAAATACTTTCCACACTTATTAAATATTTTTCCACCATTAAAATAATTCCAAATAATTATTAAATAATTCTCATAATTAAGTAATAATCTTAATTAATTATTGATCCGAAAATAATTAATTAAATCAAACCAATTAACCATCAAAACCAATTAAATACATTAAACCGGATTAAACCATTTTAATTCAATTTTAATTCAATAACCAATTTAATTCGCTCAAACCGGTTAACCATCCTGAATCAACATTGGTGTCGACCGACACCAGCTTGGTGTCGATCGACACCCGCTCGACAGGACGACACCAGAAGCAATGAAACACACAGAAAACGCCAAATTATCACAATCATCAATCCAACACGATTCAACACCACAATCAACACATACACATCACGAAAAACAACAGAAACTCATCTATTCATTCATCTAGCAACCTAAATCCGGAAATCCCGAGCCCACAGTCACGCACTCACCTTGGATTTGGATTGAAAGGGAGAAAGGGAGATGAACAGGGAAGAACAGCAATCAGACACCACCAAAAGCTCCAAAAACGCTCAAGAACACTCCAAAATCTCCTCCTAAACTCTCTGCCTCCAAAAAGTGACAACCACTCGACGACAAAAGCCTTTTTATTTCGTTTCTTAGGGTTTCCACCCTTAACCGACGCGAACCGAACAAAATAGAAACAAACCGGGAATTTGCGATTTGGCCAGTGTCGATCGACACCAGCCTTGGTGTCGCTCGACACCAGGCAAAAACTCCACTTCTTGGTTTACGGATGTTACAACTCTCCCCCACTAAACTGGATTCGTCCTCGAATCCTAACTCAAAACACGTCTCGCAAGGCCAACAATCCGACCTCGCAAGGTCACAACACTGGAGATCCTCAACTGATCCCCGAGACTCACACTCAATCTTATGCCTATGCACGTTCCAAGACATTTTCCTCTTAACTCATTATCCAAACACTCAATTTGGGGCCACGGCCTCCCAAATGAGTCTCAATAAAACCACTTGTATTGGGGCCACGGCCTCCCAAACAAGTCTGCAACTACCCAAACTGGGGCCACGGCCTCCCAGATGGGCCAGCCAAAGCTCATACCGAAGCCACGGCACTCGGATAAGCTAGTCACACTGAAGCCACGACAATCAGGTAAGTCTGCCAGAGAACCAAAGTCTCCAAAACGTAATGAGTTATTCAGGACCGCAGCCCTTAGAGAAAAATTCTTAAAACGCTTGTAACAAAAAGATTGAAACGTCTCACGACCCAACCGGTCAACAAATGTAACATCCAAGACAACATTAAATAACATAGATAATGAGGCAAAACTCCATCTCATAAATCTCAAAAATGTATGTCTTACAACGTAAACCAAAACAACCACAACAAAAGCTCGCAAGCTAAACCAAAAACAAAACCACAAAGACGAAAGAAGCTCACTCCACACTCTGCTTGTCGAACCACTTCCTGAACTTCAACTTCATCTTTGTATCCTCTCAATACCGCCACAAGCCCACAAAACTCTCAATAACGGTATCCTCTTGTTCCGCAGAACCTTGACCCTCCTCTCAAGAATCCTCACAGGCACTGCCGGAACTGTCAAATCTGGCTGAAGATCCTCTGGAATCTGAGCCACTATCTCCTCAGAAGGATGAAGACACTTTCTCAGCATCGACATCGACACATGAAACACCTTGTGAAAGGCTCACATAATCGGAGGTAACTCCAACCTGTACGCCAACGGTCCCACTCGCTCCACAACTGGAAACGGACCCATGAAACGCGGACTCAGCTTGTTCTCTGCGATGGATCTGTTAGGACCCCTCAACATCGCCATGTTGAGATACACTCTATCTCCAACCTGAAACTCAAGCTCTCGTCTGCGTCTATCTGCGTAACTCTTCTGTCTATCCTGAGCTTCCTTCATGTTCAGTCGCACAACACGAACCTTCTTCGTCGTCTCCTGAACATAAGTAGCTCCATAAATGCTGCGCTCCCCCACTTGGGTCCAGCATAAGGGTGTCCTACATGGCCTCCCATACAACGCCTCAAAAGGAGCCATGCCAATACTCGCCTGGTAGCTGTTGTTGTAAGCAAACTCAACCAAGCTCAAATGATCTGCCCAATGACCACCCCAATCTAGCACACACATCCTCAACAGATCCTCTAAAGTCTGAATCGTCCTCTTTGACTGCCCATCTGTCTGTGGATGATATGCCGTACTCATATGCACCTTAGTGCCCATCTCAGCCTGAAATGCCCTCCAAAACTCTGAGGCAAATCTCGGATCTCGGTCTGACACTATACTGGCTGGCACACCATGCAGCCTCACAATCTCACGCACAAACTTCCTAGCCAAAACAGTTGCTCCATCTGTTTTCTTGATGGCCAAGAAATGTGCTGACTTAGTCAACCGATCCACGATAACCCAAATAGCATCATGTGTCCTCGAAATAGGTAGCCCAACCATGAAATCCATCGTAATCATGTCCCACTTCCACTCTGGAATGAGTAAACTCTGTAATAGACCACCTGGAACCTGGTGCTCAGCCTTCACTAAGGAACAAGTGTTGCACCTCGCAACCCAATCAGCCACATCTCTCTTCATCCCAACCCAATGGTAATACCTCTTGAGATCACGGTACATCTTGGTCGCTCCTGGATGAATCGAGAACTTGCTCGAATGAGCCTCTCTCAGAATCTGCTGTCTCAACTCATCAACCTTGGGTACACAAACCCGACCACGAACCAGAATAGTCCCGTTCTCAGCAACTTGATACTCGGAACTCGGCACATGTGACGCATCAATCAAACTCTGATCACTCTGCTGCGCCACCCTGATCCGGCTCAACAAATCTGCCTGATCAACTGCCTCTAAGCCCAAAGGCTCCTGAGAAATAGCACAAAGGCGCAAAGTGCTAATCTCGCCTACCAACGCCTCAACATCCTGCTCTAAAGCCGAATCACACCTCCGTCGACTCAAAGCATCTGCCACTAGGTTAGCCTTGCCCGGATGATAGATAATCTCCAAGTCATAATCCGCTAAGAACTCAACCCAGCGCGTCTGTCTCGCATTCAGCATCGGCTGAGTAAAAATGTGCTTAAGACTCTTGTGGTCAGTGAAGATCTGAACTGAACCACCATACAAATAAGACCTCCAGATCTTAAGCGCAAAGACCACCGCTGTAGTAACCCTGAAGCGGGATGAGAAATTCTGGTCAATGATCGCAATGGAAAGGATCAGGAGATCATATATAGTGTTTTGATCGAAGAACATTCAGAAACGAACGGCTAAAATCCAGGATAGGACGAGACAAAACCGCAACCAGACGAAGTGGTCGAGCCGAACATATGCGGACAAGCACTCGATCGAGTGGGATAGAGGGACGACTGACCAAAAGTTATCCAAATGAGGTGAAAACTTGGAGACAACAAGAAGAAGCCAAAATAAACAATCTGGTCGAGACAGAAGTGAATTTGGACGAACGGAACCCGAGATATAAGTTTGCCCGCTTGATGGCCATGCCGAAGGGCGGGAAGGCTTATATCGACGATCGGGCAACGGATTGGAAGGAACCGAACATTGGCGTGAACTGAGGAGAGTCTATGCCGTGCTTTGCCATAGTCGGGATGATCAAGGACATCACGGATTGATCGACCAATCAGAACGTGAGAAGTGGCGACAATGTTCCCTTTTAAGGCTACACATGCAAACAATACATGTGCAATTGTCTAGCTTTAAGGAAACCATTTCCTCATGCAAGGGAGGAATGTTTGACATCTCTAAGATCATTTGACACTTGGCAGAAGTGGCTACAAGTGTTAAAAAGTTTATAACACTTGGAGAAACTTGAATGGTTGCATGGGAAGCGATGTGATGCATAACAACCGAAATGTCCATGCAATGCACCTGGACGTGATGCATTGAACGTGGCTGTAATTCAGGAGAGTTAGAAGACCTATAGGAGTGCAGACCTAAGGAGTAGGAGCCCCTTTTGATCAGAATATTCCATGGAAACTTGTGAAAAGAGAGAGAACGGATAGGAGGATAACAAATGGCGAGAATGTTGCTATAGTGGGAGACGAAAACTGACCAAGGGAGTGGTCTATTATCCAGGAGCTAGGAATAGACTCCATACATGTCCAGCCAAGACATAATCATACACATGCAAGAAGACACCCAAATGATGGGACATATCAAAGGAGGATAAAAGTTAACAAGTGTCTCACATTCAAGACAAATGGCAAACGCAAAAGGACAAGTGTTGTGTCAGGGACAACTCACGCCCAAAATGCCTATAAATACAGCCCTTAGCCTCACTTGCTTCCATTTCATCATTCCTAGAGTTCTTTCTTACCTTAGAAAAAGTTAGAGAGAGTTAGCGAGAGTCTTTCTTTTCTTTAAGTGTGAGTGAGTGAGTGTGGAGAAGCTTTAGGAAGCTTGAAGCTATAGGATAGCTTGGTGTGTGGCGTAGCTTGTGGAGGTGTTTAGGCGTTTCATCAATCGGTGTTGGTGAGTCTCGGTGATAGCTCCGAGAGTAGCTATTTGTGTTTTTGTGTGTTGCATGTTGAATCATTTAGGAACTTAACTGTTTCTCTTGATTAAGTGCATGCATGTTGTGTGGTTGTTGTTAGTTGTGTTATACTAACCTTGTGGTTGCAGGAAGTATGAATGCTAAGCGAGGAGGCTTACCATTATACTTGTGTGTGTTGTAGTTAGTTGTGAATACTAACGTGTTTGTGGTGTAGGGAGGAGAGAAACGCTTAAGTGTTGTCATGAGGAGAACACTTAGAGCGGTTTCTGTTTAACTCATTGCATGTTGATGCTTTGAGGTTGTGTCATGGTCGTTCAAGTATTATTGTTGAACGATTGTGAGTTTTGTTAAGGCCAACACACTTGACATGTTTCAATGTGTTGTGGACCTTGTGAATGTGTTTCGGTGAACATTGCATGTACTGCGTCGCTACACTTAGTGCAGGTAATGTGGGTAACATGCGGTTTACGCCCATTGCTGTGTGGAACATGTGGTGGTGGGTACAAAGAAAGGCTAAACCTTATACTGTTCATGGTACGTTAAACATTGTATGTCTCGGACAACATGTTGTACTTGTGGATGTATGGAGGAGGCTGAGTAATGACTTAGGCCCCACGATGTTCAGTGTAGGATGGCTAACATGAATGTTGCACTTAAGGCTAGTTGTGCATAACAAGCGGTTATGTCACACTATGCCAGGACGTTTGGGACGTAAGGTGATGCCGTTGAGGGCAGGTCACGTACTTACGGTTCCCTGTGTTGAGTGTGAGTGTAGGATGCTAGGATCATGTACTCGTGTTAGGTATGATCTTAGGGGTACACACGGTGTTCTTGCTGCCCTGACGGACATTCACTGAGAAGCCCTCTTGGATGGTCCTGAAGGATGGCTCAGAGGGTACTTGGGTAGCTCCCATGGCTGAGTCCACACGACGGTGTGATGAAAGAAATGCCTAGTTGCGCTTTCGCCGCAGCGGAAGGGGCTAGGTGGGTTAATCGGCTGCATGTGGTGAAATGGCGGGATTAATCCGGGTTAACGGGTCCGACTAGTGGGAGTAACGGAGTTAACCCCCGAAATGCAGTTCAGGCCTAGTGTGACTTTTGTGTTTGCTAGGTGCGGGTGTGCAGGTCTTCGGAAACCGTGGTGTACTATAGAGGCCTCTAGGTGGAGCAAGTGGCTCGTTATTGTGTTAGTGTGTAGTGTGTAGAGTGTTTCTTGTGATAGAAACCTCTAGTTTTAGGAGTAGTTTTGGTTGTGTGTGTCGTAAAGAGAAGTCTTGTGGGAAGATTCTCTGGGGTAGTAGATCACGTGTTGAGGTGATCTTAGGTTTTAGAGTTACTCGTTTTGAGTAATCCCTGTGTTTTGTCTCAGCAGGTTTCGGCGAGCGTGGAGTTGGACAATACGTTGTATTGGTCCAAGGCGTGATTGTGTTTTAATTATATTTAAGCTTCCGCTTGTGCATTGCTTTGATTGAGTTGTTTGTTTGGGGTTTGGGTTGGGAATATATTGTTGTTGTATTGTAGAGGGTTTTTCCGAACTCACTAAGTAATCCTAGATTACTTATGATGACTCTGTTTGTTTCAGGTGACCTTAGTCGTGGTGTGGACGCTTGGACGTGAAGGCCGGAGTAGATTTGCGGTGTGTTTTGTAAAATTTACGTAAGACTTTCGCAGTTTGTTTTATAACTCGTGTTTTATATTCGCTATCTCAGTTTGTAATGGATAATTTCCAATTTCGGATTTATGTAAAACGTTATTATGTTTAATTAAAAAAAATATGTTTTATGTGTATTAAAACTTGGATTTTTACGATATTAGTCTTGTCCGGACTAACACAACTCAGTTCTTGTTTTACGGGTTGCAAAGCCTTAGTATTACGGGAGCTGAGGTACGGGAACTTGGTAGGATCGGACCATGTGTTACGGAACCTCTCCGCGACTTGGTCTGAACCGGCTTAGTCATCCCGACGTAGCATTCTCGGCTTAATCTATTTATAGATCGAACCGGGGGTGTTACAACCGCTCCCAACTCTAGATCATGGGTAGGACGGTTACGCTCGCTCCCCTGCCACTGTCTCGAAGCGTAAGCAATAACTCTGCCCTCCTGCATCAGCACACAACCCAGACCAATACCTGAAGCATCAGTGTACACTGCATAAGGCTTTCCGGGCTCGGGTAACGCCAAGACAGGTGTACTAGTCAAATACTCCTTGAGCTTCTCAAAGCTCTCCTCACACTCAGGCGTCCACACAAAAGGAACATCCTTCCTAGTCAACTGCGTCATCGGCTGCGCCATACTCGCAAAGCCCCTGACGAATCTCCTGTAATAGCCTGCTAACCCAAGAAAGCTCCTGATCTCGGTAGCGCTACTAGGTCTAGGCCAATCTCTGATGGCCTCTATCTTCGCCGGATCTACTGACACACCCTCCGCAGAAACAATATGTCCGAGAAAACCCATCTCTCGCTGCCAGAAACTGCACTTGCTCAACTTAGCATACAGCTTCTGCTCTCGAAGCTTCTCTAGAACCAACCTCAAATGAGTCTCATGCTCCTCAGGACTCCTCGAATAAACCAAAATGTCGTCGATGAAGATGATGACAAACACATCCAAATACTCCCTGAATACGTCGTTCATCAACCTCATGAATGCCGCAGGCGCATTCGTCAAACCAAAAGGCATAACCACAAACTCGAAATGCCCATAACGTGTCCTGAAAGCAGTCTTGCGGATATCCGCCTCGTCTATCGGGATCTGATGGTAACCCGATGCCAAATCTATCTTGGAGAACCAAGTAGCACCCCTCAACTGATCTAACAACTCGTCAATCCTCGGGAGAGGGTACCTGTTCTTCACAGTAACTCGGTTCAGTCCCCGGTAATCAATACACAGCCGGAAACTCCCATCCTTCTTCTTCACAAACAGAACTGGTGCTCCCCACGGTGAAACACTCGGTCGAATGAACCCTTTGCTCAAAAGGTCCTCTAGCTGCTTCTTCAGCTCTGCCAACTCTGCTGGAGCCATCCTGTAAGGCGTCTTGGATATCGGCGCTGTCCCCGGCTCTAACTCAATCGTGAAAGGATCTGACCGCGAAGGTGGCAACCCCGTCAACGACTGAAAAACCTCTGGAAACTCTCGAACCACCCGAATATCCTCGAAAAGCACCTCAACACCGGACTCCGTCATAGAGATCGTCGCCAAATAGGCCTCACAGCCTCGCTCAATCAACTGCTCTGCCTGAATCGCCGAGATCACTATGCTCCCGGAAGTCGGTCTCACACCCTGAAACACTAACCTCCCGCCATCACGCTCAGAAACCACTCTGCCTCTGTAACAATCCAGATGGACCCGGTAAAAAGATAACCAGTCCATCCCCAGAATGACGTCATATAACTCCACCGGACTAATCACCAAATCCGCTGGCATCGACTGCCCCGCAATCTGAATATCAACGCCTCTAGCACGGCCCGAAGTAGCCAGGAAACCACCTCCAGCCACCTTGACCATGCCTGCACGCTCACCCGCGCTGCTCCGGATGCCACTACTCTCGGCCCACTCCGGAGTGATGAAGCAATTAGATGCTCCAGAATCGAATAAAACGTGTGACTGAACGCCACCGACTAACAAGGTCCCTACACATTTAAAACTATGAGACCCTGCTAATCCCATCACAGGCAAAATATTGCAAACAAACTATAACCACAAAATAACTTAGGGAAATTACGAAGTCTGAGTCAATAAATGTACCTGTGATCTGTCCGCCCTGACTCGACTGGCCAACCTCTGTAGAAGAGTAGACTCTCGGTCCCGCCCCCAACTGGCCCACTGGCTGAACCGCTGCCACCTGAGTCACTGGTCGAGCCGCTATCGGCTGAACTGCTGCCACTGTCAAACTCTGCAACTTGGGACACCTCGGCCTGATATGTCCCGACTCTCCGCAATGGAAACACGCCCTAGTGTCCCTAGTATCCCGAGGCATATCCTTCTTGGGACAACTATACACTCGGTGCTCCGTACTGCCGCACCCGTAACACGAACCACAAGGAAAACGGCTGCCGGAAGAAGACTCCTCCCGACTCCTCTTCTGACACTGTGTAGGCCTGCTGCCCCTGCCAGAACCAGAACCAACACTCGAACTACGGCGCTGCTGCGACTG
Organism: Erythrophleum ivorense; assembly: GCA_026724425.1. Lineage (NCBI taxonomy): Eukaryota > Viridiplantae > Streptophyta > Magnoliopsida > Fabales > Fabaceae > Erythrophleum > Erythrophleum ivorense. Next base: position 4,584,287 of record JAIUCV010000066.1, on the reverse strand, counting down.
CTGCTGCTGACTCCGAGGCTGGATAGCAGGAGCATCCGCAGACGGCACCACCACCGGACCAGCCTGCTCACGAAGGTCCTCCTCAATAGAAGCTGCCAGCTCCACTAGCTCAGCTCTCACGGTATAGTCACGACCTCGGCACTGAGTCCTGATGCTCGGACGAAGTCCCTGAAGGAACCTCTGCATAACACTGCGCTCGCCGCCTATACCGGGACCAGTATGCACCACTAGCCTGCTAAACTCTGCGTCGTACTCACGCACTGAACGGTCTCCCTGCGTCAAAGCGATAAACCGCAGATGAAGTCTATCTCGAGCCTCCTGAGGAAAGTACTTGGCGTCAAACTCCGCCACAAACTCGCCCCAAGTCCAGACAGCTCTCCTGCCCTGAACAGCCCGCCACCACAAATGTGCGTCACCACTCAGATAGTGGACCGCTAACTCATCCTGATACTGAACTGGACACCTGATCGACTGGAAGTTCCGCTCCACTCTCGACCTCCACTCATCGGCCACCTCTGGACCAACTCCGCCCTCGAAGAAAGGCGTCCCAATACGCTGCATCTGTCCCATCATCTCTAAATAGGACGGATGACCAACCACCGCAGCTCCCTGCTGCCCAACAAAAGCCGCACCCGGCTGACCAAGCACTGCAGCATCCTGCTGCCCAAACACTGGCGCACCCAGCGGTACACCGGCCACCGGAGGAACACCCGGAGCCTGCTGAGGAAGCACTGGCGGAAAACGTGCCAGCAACTGTGTCATTAACCCCACAACCAGGTCATCTCGACCCTGAGCCGGAGCCGCACCCCCACCTGGGGCCGCTCCAACCCCCGCTCCAACCCCCGCTCCACCACCGACGCCCACACCGGCCTCACTCGCCGCTGAAATAGACTGGGTCACCAACGCAGTCGCCACACTCGGCGCAATACTCTCGCCCGAATCCTCTGGCTCGCCACGACCCCGACCTCCACGACCTCCACGACCTCTGCCACGGCCTCGACAGCGGCCTGCACCTCGGCCTCTACCTCTACCTCGAGCACCACCGTCCATCTCACTGTATGGAACAAAGAGGTGAGATACAAAACACAAAATCAACAACACAAACAAAACTCACCGCGGAATCTCCTGAAGCCCGAAGAGGATGATACTAAAACTATCAACCTAGCATGTCCTAAAACCGTCTAGGCTCTGATACCAAAATGTCATTGAAACAACCAACACTTTTTTTTTTTTTTTTATACTTAAACAATTCTAGCGGAAGTCTTAAAAATCTTTAAATAAATAAATCAACCAATCCAACAATGAAGTCAATAATCAAATAAATCAAATAAATCAAATATCAAATAATTCTAACAACTTAAGCAAAAGAAATAAAACATAAATCCTATCATCCCCTTCTTCGGCCTTGATTCCGCGTTTAGACATTTCTACCACCTGCATCACAGGAAAGGAGATGCGTAAGTATTATCATAAATACTTAGTGAAGCGATCACTCTGCCCACGGGCCAATTACGCAATTTCCAGATAATTAAAGTCTTTTAAATACTTTCCACACTTATTAAATATTTTTCCACCATTAAAATAATTCCAAATAATTATTAAATAATTCTCATAATTAAGTAATAATCTTAATTAATTATTGATCCGAAAATAATTAATTAAATCAAACCAATTAAACATCAAAACCAATTAAATACATTAAACCGGATTAAACCATTTTTAATTCAATTTTAATTCAATTTTAATTCAATAACCAATTTAATTCGCTCAAACCGGTTAACCATCCTGAACCAACATTGGTGTCGACCGACACCAGCTTGGTGTCGATCGACACCCGCTCGACAGGACGACACCAGAAGCAATGAAACACACAGAAAACGCCAAATTATCACAATCATTAATCCAACACGATTCAACACCACAATCAACACATACACATCACGAAAAACAACAGAAACTCATCTATTCATTCATCTAGCAACCTAAATCCGGAAATCCCGAGCCCACAGTCACGCACTCACCTTGGATTTGGATTGAAAGGGAGATGGGGAGATGAACAGGGAAGAACAGCAATCAGACACCACCAAAAGCTCCAAAAACGCTCAAGAACACTCCAAAATCTCCTCCTAAACTCTCTGCCTCCAAAAAGTGACAACCACTCGACGACAAAAGCCTTTTTATTTTGTTTCTTAGGGTTTCCACCCTTACCCGACGCGAACCGAACAAAATAGAAACAAACCGGGAATTTGCGATTTGGCCGGTGTCGATCGACACCAGCCTTGGTGTCGCTCGACACCAGGCAAAAACTCCACTTCTTGGTTTACGGATGTTACAGTCATTAAGAGTACATAAAGTGATTTGATCTTTTTGATTTGTATTGATGATAAGTCCAATTGCCAATAAAAACCTTGAAAATAATACGGAAAAACTTTTAATTTGAGAAAAAAGTCTTACAATGAAAATTGAAACTAAAAGCAACAATTAAACCGAGAATAGCAACAATTTTCTCTCATTTCTATATAAGATGAGAGAAAATTATGAATTGATAAGCAAATATGGAGATTAAAGTAGTGTGCAGTCTCCAAGGAAGCCTATTTGATTGATTCCATGTGAGCGAGAATTCCATCTACTGACCAATCCGAAACAGATTCGGATTTTGTCGTCAACGGGAAGAGGATCTCAATAGCCTTTCTGTTCTATCTTGCAGCCGCCACTTCCAATAGCCTATTTCCTTCCTACAAAATAAACTTGATAAGAAATAGTATCCAAAACTATATCAGACAGACCAATAGATCAAAATCTATAAAAAAAACCTACTTATGTCAAACAGAGAAAACTAACTAAATGGGGATAAAAAAAAGCATCACTGAGACCAGCTCCTAAATTGAAAAACCTTCACAAACAACATAAAATTTCAATCTTGTTTTCAGAGAAGAAAAACTATGGAAGATCCAAGCAAATAACGGGTTTTACCCATGATCTCTACCACAGAGGTCTACCACAGATGTCTACCACAGAGGTCTACCACAGAGGTCTACCACAGAGGTCTACAACAGAGGTCTACAACAGAGGTCTACAACAGAGGTCTACCACAGATCTGAGAAAACAAAACCTCCATCTATCACAGATCGAGAGAGAAAAACTTACAGCGGCGGTGACGGTGGCGATCAGAGAAGGAGATGTAGGCTGAGGAGGAAGAAAAACTGCATATTCCCATCTCATTTTCTCCCATCCTTGTTTACCCAAATCCTTTCTCTAGCTCCTCTCTGCATATTAAGCCAAAGACAATGGCAAGCTCCTTAATAAGATATGTTGAATCAGTTCAAAAGAAGAGTAAGAAAGAAGTCCCAAAAGAGAATCCTTGGATTCCAAAACCATGAGAAACGAACCTGCAACTGGATCTAGAAATTGGCCAAGCGTCGTGGAAGAGGACATGGATGCTACGAGGACCGAGGGGAAGACGAGGGATGCTACATGGCCAAACCGCGACCGCCGCAGCACCGTTTCAGGAGAGTTTCAGATCCGGAGGATTTGAGAGTAGATCCGGGAAAGGAGAACAAAACAGCTTTAGATCTGATGGAGCTGAAGTTGAGAAAGGAAGAGAGAAGCGTCGCCATAGTCTCCGGAAGGAAAGGTTGGAAAATATGATGTCCAAAACGGAGAAGAAGAGGAAGAAGAAATCGACGGAGGATGAGAGAGAGAGAGGCGTTGATGAAATAGACCTCCGTGGTCGACTTACCCGGTAGACCTCACACATTTATAGGTTTTTACCTAAATGTCTTTGCTTATCTATAAATGATTCATTTGTATACATTCATATTTTTGGTAGATGATAATGTTTATGTTTTAATTATTCATACAAGTTTCGTTGTCAAATTATTTTTTATTTAATTTTAAATTTAAATTTAAGATTTAATGATTTGGTAGATCTACATGGTAGACCTCCGTGGTAGACCACTATTGCGGTCTACTAGGTTATTCTACGAGTTAGGTCTACTTTACCCCAAACCCTAAATCGAATAATTTAGATAAAATTTTGCAACAATGTGCTTGCCATATTGTCATTTTAGAGTTTAGATAACAAATAAACGAACATTGAATCGTATAACAAACCAAAAACAACAATTGGTCTAGAAATTTTCTAAACCCTACAACTTACACCATTCAACCCTAAACAATCTACTCAAACTCTTATCCTTATGAACTATATATTCATGATATTAATAGATTCATGCATTTTTCTGAGATCATATTTTTAATAGATGTTAAATGTCTATTATTTCGTTATTTGTGAAAAAAATACTTCAAATTTGTTTTTTAATTTCTTAATTTAAATTTAAGATTTAATGATTCGGTAGACCTACATGGTAGACCTCCATGGTAGACTTACTCGGTAGACCTCACACATTTATAGGTTTTATCCTAAATGTCTTTGCTTATCTATAAATGATTCATTTGTATGCAATAATATTTTTGGTAGATGATAATGTCTATCTTTTAATTATTCATACAATTTTTGTTGTCAAATTATTTTTTATTTAATTTTTAATTTAAATTTAAGATTTAATGATTTGGTAGACCTCCGTGGTAGACCTCCGTGGTAGACCTCCGTGGTAGACTTACTCAGTAGACCTCACACTTTTGTAGGTTTTAACCTAAATGTCTTTGCTTATCTATAAATGATTCATTTGTATGCAATCATATTTTTTTGTAGATGATAATGTCTATCTTTTAATTATTCATATAGGTTTTGTTGTCAAATTATTTTTTATTTATTTTTTAATTTAAATTTAAGGTTTAATGATTTGGTAGACCCCCTTGGTAGACCTCCGTGGTAGATCTCTATATTTGTCTACCAGGTAGACCTCACCAGTAGACCACAGCATCCGGAGGTTAAAATCGTAATCGTGGCATGCGTTTTTTTGTTTGTTCATAAGAGAGTGTTGATGGTGGCTGGGTTTAGCTTCAAGTTTTAATATTTATAACCCAACCAAAATGAGCTGCAAGTGCACAGCTGTGTTGTAGTCGGGGTCGAACACAAGGAGGGTGTGATCTCGCTTCAAACTTGTGGTGATTGATGAATAGCTAGAACAGAAAATATGTTGTTGTGGTGAACCTAAAATCAAAAGAAAACAAAGACAAGTAAGTAAAAGAGGTTGTTAACAATTAAGAGAAAGAGTTAGGCAAAGGATAATCTTTGAAAACATGTAATGAAGTGATGATTGCATTGGTATTTCATTATGAACTATTTTGAACACAAAACACTAAGGTATGGTCTTTCCACTTTCGTGGCTCCAACCACTATGATTAATCAGTCTAATAGACTCAACTTTCGATGGTTATTACAAGCTGTAATCATGCATTAACGGTTCAAGTAATGATAGAGTTCACTAGACTCCTTAGGTCAGCTTTCGTTGCCTAAGACGCCTAGCTCACCAAATATTAGATCAAGCAATACAACAAGCTTTTGGAGAGTGTATCAACCCTAGATCAGATTGCTAGATGTACGGTAAAGCAATCATGCATTAAGTTCAAATAAAGGTGAAGATTAGTTCATGAATAAAAGTCTCAATTGCAACCACCAATCACATCACACAAGTTTCATTGATTTACCTCGCCTAACAAATGAATCTACTCGGACATGGTGCAATCAAACAAGCAAGCAATGATTGAAAGCATAATCACAAGTATAAGTAAGAGATAAGGGATAGAAGAAGCTTCTCTGTTGAAGAACAAGTCGAAATCTCCCTTGATAACTCTTGAATCCAATACAAAACTTAGAAGAGAAAAGGAAAAGAAACAAAAATGTCAAGAACAAGATTTTGTGCAAGTGCAAGACTTGAGCGGTGCCTCCTTCTCCTCTCCCTTGATGGCGAGCTCCTAGGGCTTCTCTCTCTCTCTGACGGCCACTCTCCTCTTGCACAAGAAACCCCTTTTTCGTGAGGCTAAAAACTTGTATTTATAGGCTGGAGTCGCCTAGGGTAATGAGGTGCCGGAAAAGGAAACTTTCCGATGAGTTGGACATGAAGTTTTGCGACGTGAATGGGCCGGGATTGCGCCAAGGAAGCCTCCAAATAATAGCTAAGCCTCTTCTCAAGCGAGCCAAGGCCTATACCGCAGTGTTCTGGGCCATTAGACACGCGAGATCCTCCATGGGTTTCATCTTGTCGCTAACCGGACATGTCTCGGTAGAAAATGAGTTTCTCCCTGATGGTTGATCCAAATGGCTTGAATCCACTTCTCCACGATGCATGACTCAAATATCTATCCAGAAATACCAAGATCATGATTTTGGGACGTCTGGAAGACCCCTTGCCGCGGTCATCTTTCGGATGCTCCGGTTCAGTCCGAATACGAGAATCGGGCAAATGGAGTTATATTGATGCTCTTGACTTGGAAACTTGCATGGATCATGGTTTGAGGCTCTTTTGCTCCTTTTTGAATCCTTTTTGATGTTTTAACCTGTTAAGACTCCAAAACCAACAAATACAAGAAAACTACCTCCTAAGGCATAAAACCTTATTGAAAACACTTAAAAACATAGATAAATACTAAGTAAAATCATGCAAAATATGGATATATAAACTCCCCCAGACTTATCCTTTGCTTGTCCCCAAGCAAACTAAGAAAGGAAAAGAGGTTTGAAAACATGAGAACTCTTAAATCTTTTTGGAAATCCATATTGACCTTTATCTTAGTGATCCACATAAAACAGCAATGGCATTAAGAATTAAGAATAAGGAAGTACATACCATGAGTTTTGCAATCATCCCAAAGCAATCCACTTCTCTTTAGGCCATCCAAATTCTCCACCTTTGACTCCTTTAGTTTCTAAAGGTGTGGTCTCAACTAGGGAATATCGATCAAAGGGGTTATAGACTCTTACCCATCCTCTTTTTATAAAACACATGTCTTGTCTCTTGTTTCACCTCTCTCTCTTCTCACTTCTTAAGTCGATTCATCCCTTTTTTAGGGTAGCAAGGTATTTTTTTATTCGACTTCTTCTCCTCTTTGTGGAGGTTTTTGATGGATCTTCCATAGACGCGAGTATTGATGGTTGTAGCCACCTAATCCCCGGTTACACGGATCAAAAGGTCTTCCATAGACGCGAGTATTGATGGTGGTTGCCACCTAATCCCCGGTTACTTGGACCTTGGTGCTTTTTCTTAAATTTGAAGGGGAGAGAGAGGGAAACCGAACTCACATAGACTTTCACTATTTGGTGAGGATGAGGAGTTGTGCCCTTTGTAAAACCAAGCCCCTAGCCGGGAAGGTTAAGTTCATTAAGGTGCGGAGTCAAAGATGTATCCTTCTTAAACCCTTGGAGATGTGGACGTTTTTGGTAGATCGATCCTCTCATGGTGCACATGTGATGAAGTAAACTGCCAATAGCTGATCAATGGTCACTTAAACACAGGCACAACAATGGTTAGGTCCAAGATAAAGTCATAATTCTCGACAAAAGTTTTGACTCAATAAAAAAATGACTCGATGAAAAGAAAAATGATGCAAGATGAAATGCCAAAATGAACAAACTTATTAGTATAATCCCCCCAGACTTAACTTGCACCGTCCCGGTGTAAGAAAAATCAGATTAAGAGAGGTAAAATATGTAATAAATTTGAAAAGGGAAAGTTTAGGATGATGTTACCAAGTGATGACCAATTGTAATGAAGATCAGGGTCGGATAACTGAACAGGGGTCCTCTTTAGGCATGATTGGTCTGTGAGTTTTGAATTTCCAGGCCTGATTCTCGCCGGTTGGCGTTTTGGTCGAGTTGGGCTCATTTGGTCGACCCGAGAAGAGTGCCATGAACCACAGCTCAAACCGTGAAGATTTTACTGACCCATATTGCAATTTCATCGACCAACCTCATGTTTTAGGAACACTGGTGAAGTTTGGGGTCAAACGAACGAGCGGTTTGGGAGATTCTTCATTTGGTGGTCCATTCGGTCGACCGGATGATAGTGCAATAGACCACAGCGCAAATGATGAATAATTCTTCGACCTATCTTGAAATTCCATCGACCAACCCCATATTTTATGACCACTGGTGAAGTTGGAGGTCAAACGAACGAGTGGATTGAGAGTTCCTTCACAAAGTGGTCAATTAGGCTCCGGAAGAGTTTTCTTGACTTCTTTTTGATTGACTCGTTCGTTCCTTGATTTTCTTCTGGAATAATGATTTTGAAGCTCCAAGAATCCATTTCCAGCTGGTGGCCGTACCTATGCCATGATTTGGTTTTTGTTGGCCTTCGGTTGCCCGCCATCGACCGGATGTGGCATCTGTGATTATCTCCTCATCCGTTCACATTCCTCCGTCCTATCTTTTGGATTTACCGACCAAATTGGTGTTTTTTAGCCACCTGTGAAGTTTGGTGGACATCGGTCACGTGGTTTGGGAGATGGTGGATGTTGGTCTTCCTTTCCACCCGTTTGGCCGAGAGAATCTCGCCGGATAGGATATCTCTGAATCTACACGGTCGAATTGTGATTTGTTTCGACTGAAGTGATTCTTTGATCCTCCTTTATCATTCCAGATTGTGCCCGCCATGTTCTTTGTTCCTTTGTTTGGTTCTCCTTTGAAACCGCCTTTAAACCGCCATGTGGTTTGTGGTTTTGGTTGGTTGCAGCAACTTTACTTGATATCCCTCCTGTCAAATAGTTAAGTCCTTGCAAAACACTTGAAATCACTGTTAAGTCCGGTCTTAGATTGAGATCTCCAAGTAACCAACTTGAAGTTCACAATCTAAGAGAATATGGTATAAACTATAAAAACATGTTGGGTCTTGGTTAGGGATCCCAAAGTTCTGAAATAGTTTTATCATCAGTGAAATCAATGTATAATTCATTTTGACAAGTCATGATTCATTCTCATTCATTAACCATCAATATTAAGCAATTTAAACCATTAAATGTAACTAATGAAGTTCAAGGTTCAAATGCTTATCAAGTGAGGATCAAGATGGTTTTTAATGAATGCATGAGGAGAAGTTACTTACCTTGATTGGAGATTTCTCCTTCTACAAGGGTGGGAACAAAGGGTGGGTCAGTTTCTTGTTTTGGTCTCCTTTTGGTTCTTCATCCTAAAAACATTTTTTTGTATTTTTATGCAATTTTAAAAATTCCTGAAAAATAAAATTAAGTAGTTATGCATGCAATAATTATATGAAAATTTAAAATGAAAATAAAAACCATGTGGGTTGCCTCCCACAAAGCGCATTGTTTTAAGTCATTTAGCTTGACTCCTTTTTCTTTTTAGGTGTGGATGAGCTCAACTAAAGGGTTTGGGGTCCCTTTAGATTCTCCATTCTCCGGTTCAGGGGGCTTTCTTGGTGGTCTGGGCACGCCAAGATCATCTTGAAACAACCAAACTTTTTTTTTTTTTATTAAATATTTAGCCCAGATTAATATTCCCATAAATATTAATCCTCAACAGCTAATTCAACACAATGCGGAAGAAAACAATAATATTATTAAATCATAAATAACTATTCAACCATAACCAATAAAGAATAAAACCAATAAAACCAATAACCAATAAGCAACCTAAGCCGGTTTGCTACATTATTAAAATAAAGTCTAACACCCTAAACTCATGAATTTCTGGTCAACCATAACAACAAAGCCAGAATCAAATTCCTAATCTCATCATCCTCTTCTCTCGGTCTCTTTCCGCGGAAGAACATTGCTGTTACCTGCATCACATTGGAATAGAGATGCGTAAGTATTATCATAAATACTTAGTGAGTGGATCATCCTGCCTACAGGCCAATTACGTCAAACAGTAGACAATACATCACGATAAACAACAACCATAACAATGCTCAACAATACTCAACAATATAAACATTCCCTGTCAGGAAACACCCACGTTTCCTGACACCCAGGTCGGTGTCGACCGACACCTCTATGGTGTCGATCGACGCCAGCCTCCCGAGTGTCGATCGACACTCATCGAGTGTCGCTCGACACCGGCTCGACGCCCAGAAACCAAACGCGAAGAAACAGTGCGAAAATAGTAAAAACTAACACCAATCAATGGGATTCAACCCCCATAAACGCATCAAACCACACAAAAACGAAGAACAACTCATAAACAACAACATAAACTCAAAATCAAACAATCTCTAATGAATAACGGACCTACAGTCACGCACTCACCTTGAAAACGGATTGAAAGGAAGGAAGGGAGAAGGAACAACGAAGAACAGCCACGGATTCAACCCAGAAACTCAGAAATCACCTCCAATCCTCCAAAAATCGCCTTCAACACTTGATAACTCGAAACTTGTGCCTTTCTCGCGGCCACAGGGCTTTTAAAACACGAAATAGGGTTTCCACGCCCTAAACCAGCCCAAACCAGCCGACTTGAATCAAACCGGTCGATTTCTCAATAACCGGTGTCGATCGACACCCTTCCTTGGTGTCGGTCGACACCCATCGACCAAAACCAACCCAATTGCCAATTGCAAATCGATCGACTTAAACCGGAATCAAACCCGATAACCGGTGTCGATCGACACCCTTCGGGTGTCGATCGATACTAGTCGTTCAGAAGAATTTAACACACTTTCTTCGCGATGCTTGAACCTTAGACCGACTGCACAACAATCAAACAAGAACATGCACAGCCAATCCTCAATTCACACCTCTAAGAGCATGTGCCAACTACTCCCGAACCCCTAGCATCGTCCAACACCACTTCCAAAACAACTTTCTGGTTCACGGATGTTACAATTCTCCCCCACTAAAATGGATTCGTCCTCGAATCCCAACACAAACGTCTCTCCAAGACCTCAGAACTCAAATTTTAGTCCTATGTTATACGCATGTTTCCAAGATATTATTACTCTCAATGCCATAACCGCAGTCATGACATCCGTACTGCGACCCGCAGTCCAGTACCAAAATGTGACCAATGTCACAAAACCAAACGTGACCCGAAGTCACAACCAAAATGTGATCCCTGTCACAACCAAAACGTGACCCACTGTCACTAAAACAACCCATATCGAGGTAGCGACCCCCAATATAAGTCCGTTGGGCACCTAACGTCCCAACACAAATAGAACCACCGTCTACAAGGCCCACCGCCTCTAGACAAAACGAGTAAAAAAATCTGAAACGCGTACCAACATATGACTAAAAACTTCCAATGACCCCACCGGCCAAAGAAACTTGTAACATCCATACCATAACCAAAAATATGAGGCAAAACTCCATCTCATATAACTCCAAAAATGTATATCGTACAACAAAACGAAAATACATAAATCCAAAACCAACAACAACAAAACCAAAAACAAGACTAGAACCACAAAGATGAATCACTCCACAGCCTGCTTGTCGAACCACTTTCCGAACTTCAGCTTCATCTTTGCCTCTGGCTCCCAAGTCTGCTCCTCTGTGCCACTACAGTCCCACAAGACTCTCAACAATGGCACCCTCTTGTTCCGCAGAACCTTGACTCTCCTCTCAAGAATCCTCACAGGAACTGCCGGAACTGTCATATCTGGCTGAAGATCCTCCGGAATCTCAACCACTACCTCCTCTGAAGGACGCAAACACCTCCTCAACATAGAAACATGAAACACCTTGTGAAAGGCGCTCATAATCGGTGGCAACTCCAACCGATAAGCCACTGGTCCAACTCGCTCCACCACCGGAAACAGACCCATAAATCGCGGACTGAGCTTGTTCTCTGCTATGGACCTGTTAGGGCCCCTCAACATAGCCATCTTGAGATAAACTCTATCTCCCACCTGAAACTCAAGCTCACGTCGCCGCCTGTCTGCATAACTCCTCTGTCTATCCTGAGCCTCCTTCATGTTCAGCCTCAAGACACGAATCTTCTCCGTCGTCTCCTGAACAAAACTAGCTCCAAACATGCTGCGCTCCCCCACTTGGGTCCAGCATAAGGGTGTCCTACATGGCCTCCCATACAAAGCCTCATAAGGAGCCATGCCAATGCTAGACTGAAAACTGTTGTTATAGGCAAACTCTGCCAAACACAGATGATCAGCCCAATGACCACCCCAATCCAGTACACACATCCTAAGCAGATCCTCCAAAGTCTGAATAGTCCTCTCTGACTGCCCATCTGTCTGCGGATGATACGCTGTACTCATATGCACCTTAGTGCCCATCTCAGTCTGAAATGCTCTCCAAAACTCTGAAGCAAACCTCGGATCTCTATCCGACACAATACTGGCTGGCACTCCATGCAGCCTCACAATCTCTCGCACAAACTTCCTAGCCAAGACAGCCGCTCCATCTGTCTTCTTGATAGCCAAGAAATGTGCTGACTTGGTCAAGCGATCCACAATGACCCAAATAGCATCAAATGTCCGTGAGATAGGCAATCCCACAACAAAATCCATAGTGATCATATCCCACTTCCACTCTGGAATGGGTAAACTCTGCAGAAGACCACTAGGCACCTGATGCTCTGCCTTGACCAAAGAACAAGTGTTGCACCTCGCAACCCAATCTGCCACATCCCTCTTCATCCCAACCCAATGATAATACCGTTTGAGGTCACGGTACATCTTGGTCGCACCCGGATGAATCGAAAACTTGCTCGAATGAGCCTCTCTCAAAACCTCATGCCTCAACTCCTCATCCTTGGGCACACAAACTCGCCCACGAACCAAAATAGTTCCATTCGAAGAGACCTGATACTCAGAACCAGCTGCCCGCGATGCATCCAACAAAACCGGATCATCCTGCTGAGCCACTCTGATCCTGCTGAGTAAATCTGCCTGATCAGCTGCCTCTAAACCCAAAGGTTCCTCTGAAATAGCACAAAGACGCAATGTACTAATCTCGCTGACCAACGCCTCAACACCACGCTCTCTATCTGAATCAACCCTCCGTCGACTCAAAGCATCTGCCACCAAATTGGCCTTGCCTGGATGATAAACAATATCCAGGTCATAGTCTGCCAGAAACTCCACCCAACGCGTCTGTCTCGCATTCAGCAAAGGCTGAGTGAAAATATGTTGTAGACTCTTGTGATCTGTAAAGATCTGCACTCTACCACCATAAAGATACGACCTCCAAATCTTGAGTGCAAAAACCACTGCTCCCAACTCAAGATCATGTGTAGGACGGTTGCGCTCACTGCCCTGCAACTGCCTCGAAGCATAGGCAATCACTCTGCCCTCCTGCATCAAAACACAACCCAGTCCAACACCTGAAGCATCTGTGTACACAACATATGGCTTCCCCGGGTCCGGTAATGCCAAAACAGGTGTACTAGTCAACATCTCCTTGAGCTTCCCAAAGCTCTCCTCGCACTCCTGCGACCACACAAACGGCACATCCTTGCCAGTCAACCTCGTCATCGGCTGAGACATACTCGCAAACCCCTTGACGAACCTCCTGTAGTAGCCTGCTAAACCCAGAAAACTCCTGATCTCGGTAGCACTACTCGGTCTAGGCCAATCTCTAATGGCCTCAATCTTAGCCGGATCCACAGAAACCCCCTCTGCAGAAACAATATGGCCAAGAAAACCCATCTCCCTCTGCCAAAAGCTGCACTTGCTCAACTTAGCAAACAGCTTCTGCTCTCGAAGCTTCTCCAACACAAGCCTCAAATGAGTCGCATGCTCCTCTGGACTCCTCGAATACACGAAAATGTCATCAATGAAAATAATGACAAACACATCCAGAAACTCCCTGAATACGTCGTTCATCAACCTCATAAACGCTGCCGGCGCATTAGTCAAGCCAAAAGGCATGACCACAAACTCGAAATGTCCATACCTCGTCCGAAAAGCTGTCTTCCGGACATCTGCCTCATCTATCGGGATCTGATGATAACCTGATGCCAAGTCGATCTTGGAGAACCAAGTAGCACCCCTCAACTGATCCAACAACTCATCAATCCTCGGGAGTGGGTACCTGTTCTTCACAGTGACTCGGTTAAGACCCCGATAATCAATGCACAGCCTGAAACTACCATCCTTCTTCTTCACAAACAACACTGGCGCTCCCCATGGCGAAACACTAGGTCTGATGAACCCTCTACTCAAAAAGTCCTCTAGCTGCTTCTTCAGCTCTGCCATCTCTGCTGGAGCCATCCTGTAAGGTGTCTTCGATATCGGAGCTGTCCCGGGCTCTAATTCAATCGTGAAAGGATCTGACCGAGATGGTGGCAATCCCTTCAGCGACCGAAAAACATCCTCGAAATCCTGGACAACCTGAATATCCTGCAGACTCACCTCACCACTGGACTCTGTCATAGTGATCGTCGCCAAATAGGCTTCGCAGCCCCGCTCTAACAACTGCTCTGCCTGGATAGCTGAAATCACTATACTTCCCGAAGTCGGTCTCACTCCCTGATAAACCAACTTCCCTGCATCCCGCTCAAACACCACTCTACCTCTGAAGCAATCCAGATGAACTCGGTAAAGAGATAACCAGTCCATCCCCAAAATCACGTCATACAGTTCCACTGGACTGATGACCAAATCAGCTGGCATAGACTGCCCCGCAATACGCACATCAACTGCTCTAGCTCTGCCCGAAGTAGCCAAATAACCACCTCCGGCCACCTTGACAAAGCCTGAAGCCTCGCCCTCGCTACTCCGAATACTACTACCCTCAGCTCTCTCCGGAGTAATGAAGCAATTAGATGCTCCCGAGTCAAACAGAACGTGAGACTCAAAACCTCCAACTAACAAGGTCCCTACACAATTCCACAAGTGTTGAGAACCTCCAACTCTATCACAGTAAAATAACAGAAACAGACACACCAACAATTCTACCTTAAAGAATTTAAAAGTCTGAGTCAAGATTTACCTGTGATCTGGCCTGACTGACTGGTCTGGCCCACCTCTGCCGAAGTATACACTCTCGGCGCTCCACCTGACTGCAACGCCGCAACCTGCGCTGCTGACTGAATCGCCAACGGCTGAATCGCCGCTGCCACTGCTCTCTGCTGCAACTTGGGACACATAGTCTTGATATGCCCCGACTCCCTGCAGTAGTAGCACACTGTCGACTCTCTGGATCCCGCCCTCTTGGGGCAAGTCGCAACTCTGTGATCCAGACCCCCACAACCAAAACACCCACCCGTACTCGGGCTACTAGCAGATATCTCATCTGCTCTCCTCTTCTGGCCCTGCGCAGGCCTGCTGCCCCTGCCGTAGCCAGAACTGTGACCTCTACGCTGCTGATGCTGCTGCTGGCCCCGAGGATGGGTAGCAGGAACAACTGCAACTGGCACAACTGCCGTACTCACCGGCTCACGCAAGTCCTCCTCAATGGACGCTGCCAACTCCACTAAACCCGCTCTGGTGTGGTACATACCACCTCTGCACTGAGTCCTGATGTTCCTCCGAAGCCCCTGAAGAAACCTCGACGTCAATGCCCGTTCACTAATCAGCTCACCACCAGAAAAGACCACCAATCTGCAGAACTCTGCATCATACTCTCGAACAGACCTCTCACCCTGAGTCAAGTCCAAAAACCTCAACTGCAGCCTGTCACGAGCCTCCTGAGGGAAAAACTTGTGGTTGAACTCCTCGACGAAGTCAACCCAAGTCCAAACCTCTCTCCTGGTCCTAACAGACCTCCACCACAAATGTGCATCACCTCCAAGGTAGTGCACTGCCAACTCAACCTGAAACTGTGCCGGACAACGAACAGAATCGAAGTTCCGCTCCAACCTCTGACGCCACTCATCAGCCTGCTCTGGAGTAACCCCGCCCTCAAACGTAGGCGTACCAATCCTCTGCATCTCCCTCATCATCTCACGATAAGGAGAAACCCCAACTGCAACACCCTGCTGCACCACAGCCTCCTGCTGCTCAACAAAACCGGCACCAACATGTGCCCCGGCACCAACCTGTGCCCCGGCCGCTGGAGGTGCAACCGGAGCCTGCTGTGGAACTGCCTCTGGAAGACGTGCCAAAAGCTGCGTCAGTAGCCCCACAATCAAATCACCTTGAGCAAGAGCCGCGCCCCCACCGGGAACTGCTCCTGCCCCCGCGCCACCCCCGACGCCCAAACTAGCCCCACCGGCTAACGAAACAGACTGTGTCACCGACGCTGCCGCCACACTAGGCGCCGCACTCTCCACTGAGGCCTCAGCCTCTGGCACTCCACGACCAGCACCCCGACCTCCACGACCCGCTGCTCGCCCACCGCGACCAGCTCCTCTGCCCCCACGGGCTGCACCGCGACCACGACCACGGCCACGACCACGACCTGCGTCCATCTCTCTGCACTACCACCAAGTACAGAAAAAGAGCAAAGGTCAAAACACAGACACAAAACCAAAACACACCAAATATCCAACTCACTTACCCGCGGAAAACTGGAAGACCGAGAGGATGAGATTAAACCACTAACTGACTAACTCACATAATCAATTAACCACACAATCCAATTCATCCATTTCTAACAGTCCTAAAACCGACTACGCTCTGATACCAAAATGAAACAACCAAACTTTTTTTTTTTTATTAAATATTTAGCCCAGATTTATATTCCCATAAATATTAATCCTCAACAGCTAATTCAACACAATGCGGAAGAAAACAATAATATTATTAAATCATAAATAACTATTCAACCATAACCAATAAAGAATAAAACCAATAAAACCAATAACCAATAAGCAACCTAAGCCGGTTTGCTACATTATTAAAATAAAGTCTAACACCCTAAACTCATGAATTTCTGGTCAACCATAACAACAAAGCCAGAATCAAATTCCTAATCTCATCATCCTCTTCTCTCGGTCTCTTTCCGCGGAAGAACATTGCTGTTACCTGCATCACATTGGAATAGAGATGCGTAAGTATTATCATAAATACTTAGTGAGTGGATCATCCTGCCTACAGGCCAATTACGTCAAACAGTAGACAATACATCACGATAAACAACAACCATAACAATGCTCAACAATACTCAACAATATAAACATTCCCTGTCAGGAAACACCCACGTTTCCTGACACCCAGGTCGGTGTCGACCGACACCTCTATGGTGTCGATCGACGCCAGCCTCCCGAGTGTCGATCGACACTCATCGAGTGTCGCTCGACACCGGCTCGACGCCCAGAAACCAAACGCGAAGAAACAGTGCGAAAATAGTAAAAACTAACACCAATCAATGGGATTCAACCCCCATAAACGCATCAAACCACACAAAAACGAAGAACAACTCATAAACAACAACATAAACTCAAAATCAAACAATCTCTAATGAATAACGGACCTACAGTCACGCACTCACCTTGAAAACGGATTGAAAGGAAGGAAGGGAGAAGGAACAACGAAGAACAGCCACGGATTCAACCCAGAAACTCAGAAATCACCTCCAATCCTCCAAAAATCGCCTTCAACACTTGATAACTCGAAACTTGTGCCTTTCTCGCGGCCACAGGGCTTTTAAAACACGAAATAGGGTTTCCACGCCCTAAACCAGCCCAAACCAGCCGACTTGAATCAAACCGGTCGATTTCTCAATAACCGGTGTCGATCGACACCCTTCCTTGGTGTCGGTCGACACCCATCGACCAAAACCAACCCAATTGCCAATTGCAAATCGATCGACTTAAACCGGAATCAAACCCGATAACCGGTGTCGATCGATACTAGTCGTTCAGAAGAATTTAACACACTTTCTTCGCGATGCTTGAACCTTAGACCGACTGCACAACAATCAAACAAGAACATGCACAGCCAATCCTCAATTCACACCTCTAAGAGCATGTGCCAACTACTCCCGAACCCCTAGCATCGTCCAACACCACTTCCAAAACAACTTTCTGGTTCACGGATGTTACACATCTCCTATGCCATCTTTGAAGACAAATGCCCTCGGGAAGAGCTTTAAGGTGTTCATGAGCTTCTCCTTTGCGGTATGAGCTTCTTTTGGGTCCGGATCCTTAGGGTTAAGGATTATCATCTTGGTAAAGGACTTATGTACTCCATCAGGCTCCTCATCAGCTTCATTTTCGTCCAAGGTATGGAGCAAAACCGAGTAGATATCCTTGATGACATCTTTATGTTTCAGCGTTGACGGTTTCATGGCCACCTTCGGTTTTGGATAGGGGTCACTCTCCTTGGCGTCTTTAGCCATTATGGCTCCTTTCTTTGGCATGTTAGAAGTCTTATCTGGTGGTAGTTTGATCTCTCTTGGTGCTGTCTTGAAGTCGATGCTTTGATAGAAAACATCTTGTCGGATTTTTCCTAGTGACATGCGGCTTCTCATGAAGTCTATGATCGCACCGGTGTAAGCTCTTCTTGACTCCCCTGGAAACAGCTCCGGTTTCTGGCTCTCCTTAGGATCAGCTTCTTTTTCTCCTTCTTGAGATGGTGTAGGGACAAGGGCGAGCTGGTTCTCCTTAGATAGGACAGCACTACAAAATGTTTGAGGGTTTACCTCAGTTTGCTTCCTTACGGCTTCCGCGGTTAGGACGGTGTAAACCCCCAACTTCTGGACACGAGTGGAGAGAGACTCAAACTTGCTGCAAAGATCAGTGAACCCATGACTTAGCTTCTCATTGAGGTTCTTGTTGATTTGCCTTTGCTCCTCCATGTATCTTTCCAAGACTACATCTATCTTCTCTTCTTGTTGAGCCGGTGCAACAGCTTGAGGGAAAGTGAAAGGCAGCTTCACTTGACAGATCCCTTGAGGGTAGACATGTTGTTTAGGCTGGTATTGAGCTCCTTGATAGACGTGCTGGCCATGATACACAAAGTTTCCATCAATGTAGTCCACTTCCACTTTGTGCGGACTAACCGGTGGGGGAAATGCATAAAAGCTCATCAAGCCCATTCTTTCTCTTCTAGTGTGTTGTTTGAGTTAGGTCTTCTTGTCTTCCACCTAAAACACACAAAGGAAGAGATTCAAGTAAAATTTTTATGAGTTTTTAAGGTTTTATGAAAAACAGAAAGTAAAGTGCAAGAAAGTAAGAACTAGTCTAAAAATCAATCAAAAAGTTTGAAGGAAATGCAACAGCCTCCCCGGCAACGGCGCCAAAAACTTGATGGTGGCTGGGTTTAGCTTCAAGTTTTAATATTTATAACCCAACCAAAATGAGCTGCAAGTGCACAGCTGTGTTGTAGTCGGGGTCGAACACAAGGAGGGTGTGATCTCGCTTCAAACTTGTGGTGATTGATGAGTAGCTAGAACAGAAAATATGTTGTTGTGGTGAACCTAAAATCAAAAGAAAACAAAGACAAGTAAGTAAAAGAGGTTGTTAACAATTAAGAGAAAGAGTTAGGCAAAGGATAATCTTTGAAAACATGTAATGAAGTGATGATTGCATTGGTATTTCATTATGAACTATCTTGAACACAAAACACTAAGGTATGGTCTTTCCACTTTCGTGGCTCCAACCACTATGATTAATCAGCCTAATAGACTCAACTTTCGATGGTTATTACAAGCTGTAATCATGCATTAACGGTTCAAGTAATGATAGAGTTCACTAGACTCCTTAGGTCAGCTTTCGTTACCTAAGACGCCTAGCTCACCAAATATTAGATCAAGCAATACAACAAGCTTTTGGAGAGTGTATCAACCCTAGATCAGATTGCTAGATGTACGGTAAAGCAATCATGCATTAAGTTCAAATAAAGGTGAAGATTAGTTCATGAATAAAAGTCCCAATTGCAACCGCCAATCACATCACACAAGTTTCATTGATTTACCTCGCCTAACAAATGAATCTACTCGGACATGGTGCAATCAAACAAGCAAGCAATGATTGAAAGCATAATCACAAGTATAAGTAAGAGATAAGGGATAGAAGAAGCTTCTCTGTTGAAGAACAAGTCGAAATCTCCCTTGATAACTCTTGAATCCAATACAAAACTTAGAAGAGAAAAGGAAAAGAAACAAAAATGTCAAGAACAAGATTTTGTGCAAGTGCAAGACTTGAGCGGCGCCTCCTTCTCCTCTCCCTTGATGGCGAGCTCCTAGGGCTTCTCTCTCTCTCTGACGGCCACTCTCCTCTTGCACGAGACACCCCTTTTTCGTGATGCTAAAAACTTGTATTTAAAGGCTGGAGTCGCCTAGGGTAATGAGGTGCCGGAAAAGGAAACTTTCCGATGAGTTGGACATGAAGTTTTGCGACGTGAATGGGCCGGGATTGCGCCAAAGAAGCCTCCAAATAATAGCTAAGCCTCTTCTCAAGCGATCCAAGGCCTATACCGCAGTTTTCTGGGCCATTAGACACGCGAGATCCTCCATGGGCTTTATCTTGTCGCTAACCGGACATGTCTCGGTAGAAATTGAGTTTCTCCCTGATGGTTGATCCAAATGGCTTGAATCCACTTCTCCACGATGCATGACTCAAATATCTATCCAGTAAGACCAAGATCATGATTTTTGGACGTCTGGAAGACCCCTTGCCGCGGTCATATTTCGGGTGCTCCGGTTCAGTCCGAATACGAGAATCGGGCCAATGGAGTTATATTGATGCTCTTGACTTGGAAACTTGCATGGATCATGGTTTGAGGCTCTTTTGCTCCTTTTTGAATCCTTTTTGATGTTTTAACCTGTTAAGACTCCAAAACCAACAAATACAAGAAAACTACCTCCAAAGGCATAAAACCTTATTGAAAACACTTAAAAACATAGATAAATACTAAGTAAAATCATGCAAAATATGGATATATCAAGTGTGAGGTACTGTTACTGTACAAAATGTTAGTTTTGCAATTGTTTCAAATTGTGGTCTAGTTGAATAGAAAAAAAATCAAATTGTGGTCTAAATTTGGCAATTCCCCCCCCCAAAAAAAAGGGAAACAAATCTCATAAATGCATAAAAAACAAAAAGCAAACATTTCTCGGCAATTTTAAATTTTTGAAAAAGAAAAAAAATATCAAACGAGAAATAAAAAATAAAATTAGTATAAATGAAACAAAATATTATCACCAAAAACCACGTGTAGCGCGGACAATCCACTACTAAGAATGAAATCAATGAATTTAGTGGGCTGTCGTGTTTCACCAACCCACATAAACAAATATGCGTGAATGCTAAAGTGTCATTTCTAACATACCAAATTTTATCTCCTTATCAAAGTTCTATATATCTAGTCACAATCCATTCCTTTATAGCTCATACTCTTAGAAAATTATGTCTTTACCGGTGAATTTAACCTCCAGTCCACGACCAAAATCCAAGAAACCAAATTCATCTCTCCCGATCTAAGATGAAATCATTGTGAGCTGTTTTGCAAAGGTTCCAAGATGTGACTACCCTTCACTGTCTCTCGTCTCCAAACCTTTCAGGCATCTCATTGCCTCCCCCGAGGTATATCTTGTACGTTCACTCTTTCAAAGCACTGAAAACGTTCTTTACGTTGCCTTGGGATTCAACCGTGAACAAAACCCTGTTTGGTATACTCTCAATCAAAAGCCTCACAGAGAAGGATCTAACCCTCATAACCAATATAAATTGGTTCCATTTCCATCTTTCCCCTCTCTCCCTTGTTGGGGAGCTTCTGTTACTGTTATAGGCCACGAGATCTATGTTTTTGGCGGATGCATCAATAGTGAGCTCACCTCTAACGTGTTTGTTATCGACTCCCGATTTGGCACGTATCGGTTTCTTCCTAGCATGCATGTGGCTCGTGGCTGCGCTGCCTTGGGTGTTGTAGATGGGAAGATTTACGTGATCGGAGGGTGTAAAAAGGTGGATTCGTTGGAGAAATGGATCGAGGTTTTGGACGTGGAGACGCAAACTTGGGAGTGTTTTTCGGGTTTGTATAATGAAGAGTTGTTCGAGAGAACACTCAAGAGTCTTGTGATGGATGAGAAGATATACGTAATGGATCGTGAAAAAAGCTTTGTTTATGATCCTAAGAAAGATAGCTGGGAGAACGACTACGTGCTGAATGCAGAATGGAGAGTTGGTTTGTGCGTTATCGACAACAAGTTGTATACTTTTGGTTATCTGAATAAGATAAAAGTTTATGATCCGAAAGCTACGTCTTGGACATTCATGAAGGGTGTTGAAGATCTACCTAATCTGATAAGTTTTTATGATGGATCCAGAATGGCGAACCATGGCGGAAGACTTGCGATTTTCTACTATAAGTGTAATGTCAATCTCAAACCAGATATTTGGTATACGGAGATTGCATTGGAAAATCGAGAAAGAAATGAGATTTGGGGGAAAGTCTTGTGGTCTAACCTTGTGATTACTTTGGATGATTCCCCAATCATTGCTCAATGTTTAGATGTAATCATTTGATTAAGCATGAAACATGCTTATTTAGATGTAATGATTTGATTAAGCATGAAACATGCTTATAATCATATTTATAATTACATGTATCCTTTCTTTAATAAATCTGAGAGTGTTTTGTTCTTTGCTAAATTTTTGTTTTCTAGTCAAAATTTAGTTTGTTAATTTAAAAACTTAGATTATAGAAAAAGTAGACAAAGTTTGTTGGTTGACAAAATCGAAGATGATAATTTGTGTGGTTAAAATGATGATTCTTTTTGGAGATTTTCAAATGTTCTTTACTAATTTATTATATAGTTTTTTTTTGGTAGAAGAGAGGAGACAATGTTTCGATCAAACTTAAGTTGTTATAAAGCGAGCTCTTGAAGAGCCATCAACATCCTCCAACATCAATGTTGAAACCTCAACAGGAGAGGAGGTAAAAGAAAAAAACATCTAAAGGTAAAGAGAAAGCTTGATTTGCCAAGCCATCTACTAGGCGGATCGCCTCTATGTTTATAGTAATCCGGATTAACCAGTTTTTAGAAAAGAAGTAATAAACGTACTAGGAAGGACAGGGAATGAGACAGAGAATGAGAATCACTGATCCCTATATTGAAGAAACCCGCCACTGTCTCTGAGTCTACCTCCACAACCAGCCTTGTAACTCGTCTCTCCCACGCCATATAGAGCCCGTAGTATACTCCCCATAGTTCTGCTAGAAAAGCTGAACATATGCCGATATTAAGGGCAAACCCATACACCCACCTCCCATTCTCATCGCGTAGAACACCGCCAGCCGTAGCCAGTCCTAGGTTCCCTCTCGACGCTCCATCTGTATTCATCTTCATCTAATTTATTATATAGTTAGTATAACTATATACTATGCGATTGTTCTCACTGACCATTTTTATAAGACTTTTAACAGAATATAATTACTCTTATAGGGCCCGACCAGTACTGGATTAGTGGAATCGTCTTTTCTGTCTCTTCCTTCCTTCACCTAATCTCTTAATCTCATCGGTCAAACATTTCTGTTAAGCTCCAATCGGATAAAAATGGAGGCAGTAACGGCGATAAAGCCATTGATAAGAGTTGCTGCTCTCTCCGGTTCCCTCCGTAAAGGCTCTTACAACACTGGTCTCCTCCGCGCCGGTATATTCCTTTTTTTTTAATTCTCGTCAATTTCGGTGTTTCGTTTGCTTAAACTTCTGGGGATTTTTGTGTAGCAATCGACTTGACGAAGGAATCGGTTCCGGGAATGCAGATTGAGTACATCGACAGTTCTCCGTTACCGTTGATTAACACCAATCTGGAAACCAACGGTACTTATCCTCCTGTCGTCGAAGCTTTCCGGCAGAAGATCCTTGAAGCCGATAGCATTCTGTTCGCTTCGCCTGAGTACAATTTCTCTGTCTCAGGTACTTCAAAAAACGCTTTTTTGTTATGCAGATCGTCTTTCATATTGATTTCACTGCCAAGCTAGATTTGAGCCATAAGACAGTTTCATGTTTAAGATTAGGTCTTGAAAGGTTTCTTCTTTTAGCTTTGTATTTGATTCAGTTGCAAATATAACTGATTGGAACGGTTTAGATTTCCAAACTATGCTCAAACTGAAAAGACTTTCTTGACTGTTGTTGTTGACTTGTGAATGTCCGATTTGAGTGAAGTTTTAACATTTTTAGTGGTGTTGAGAAATGAGACATGACATCCTTTATATACTAAATCACAAGTCACATCACATGAGCAATAAAAAGTTGACATGTGGCAAGATTAATCAAAATTAAGCGTGAATCTTTCTCAAAAAATCCAAGTCACAATTATTAAGAAAAAAAAAGAAAAAATTATAGCAAACAATCGTGATAAATTTCAGCAAATATTACATCTTAAGAAATAAGCCCACTCGAGTATAAAGCCCTCGAAAAATATTAGGCATTGTGTTTCACGACCAAGTGCCACTTACCTCTCTCACACAAACTGCAATCTCTAATTTTTGGATCACCTGTTTCACCACTATTTCACAGTTATACCCACGATCATCAACTATAAATAATGTCACGATTTGAGTCGCAAGCATCTCCCTTATCAAATCGCCTTCCTTTAATCATTTTTTGTTTCTGGGTTTTTTTATCCTTTTTTTCTCATCTCTTCAATCTCAACGATCTTATTCACATACGAAATCACCACTAGATCTCTCGATTCATATAATTTGTTCACCATAACCATGACCCTGGTGTATACTCCTATTTATCGGCTCAATTCCTCGAAAAATAAATGAAAAATTAGAGCTTTTGTTTCTCGAATTTGGGATTCTTATCCTGAAAATAAACCTGACTTTACTGTGGGCGTTGAAGTCATCATCGTGGATGAAAAGGTATGCACGAGTATAAAGATGTTTTGATTTGTTATTGTATGTTTTTTTTCCTATCTTTTACTAAATCTATGCATGGGTTTCAATGGTTATGTGAAACAGAAGTTGGTAAACAAATTCAAAAAGGAATTGAAGGAAGGATCGTCGCGACATCATTTTGAATTATTGGAGTACAACGGCGAATACACGGGAACCGCAAACCCTCACAAAATCAGTTTTTTTATTTATTTAATACCTATCTCGCTTCAGTTTTGCCCATTTACAGAGATGCTACTGTCGATGATGTCTTCGTTGGTACAATAAAATATTATAAGGTAATAATGTTGGGATTTTGAAAATTTATTATAGTTATTAATTTATAGATAAAGTAATAATTATTATTTTCTCAATAAAGTAATAAATTATTAATTTTTAAAGAGATTTTTCGAATTGAATTCTTAATATTTATAAAAAAACTATAAAAAATTTGATTTTAAACACTGTAAAATTTGTTCAGAATAATATGTTGTATCAATAAATTTGGAAATTTAATCTAATATGAAACAACAATTGAGTCATGTTTTGATTAATTACCTTATATACTTAGTTATATATGTCTATATTTATAATTATTATTTTACTTTATTATTGGGACCACATATGTACATAGAATTTTCAAAAATATTATTATTTTATTATCTTATCGAGTTTTGCCAATTTTTACACCGGTAAGTTATACTGTATGTAACTACCCTTAAGTTTAAAGTTTTGTAATCATTACAGCAATCGATTTTGACCATCATTGTAAATTAGCAAAATATGCCACATTAGTTAGGGTGTTGTGGAACTACACCTTTTTTAATTTTTGGATTCTAATGACTAAAAGCACCACAAAAAATTATTAAAAATAAACTTAACACTTAAAAAGTAAAGAATCATGGTTATTTTATGTTAAACTATTTAAAAAAAAAAATGTGTTTTTTGTTAACATTATTGTATAACTTACCTCTTTTAGTAGTCGTATTCTGGCTTGCCCCATCTAGATGTCAAAACTAGCTTTTGTAGAAGACGTGTTCTGACTTACCCTGCGTAGAAAACTGAAACAACCAAGCTTTTTTTTTTTTTTTTTTTTTTTTTTTATACTTAAACAATTCTAGCGGAAGTCTTAAAATAAATAATTCAATAAATCATAAATCAATTCAACAACGGAAGTCAATAATCAAATAAATCAAATGAATCAAATATCAAATAATTCTAACAACTTAAGCAAAAGGAATAAAACATAAATCCTATCACGCAATTTCCAGATAATTAAAGTATTTTAAATAATTTTCACAACTATTAAATATTTTTCCACCATTAAATTAATTCTAAATAATTATTAAATAATTCTCATAATTAAATAATAATCTTAATTAATTATTAATCCGAAAATAATTAATTAAACCATTTCAAATAACCAATTAAATTAATTAAAACCATTAAACTGGATTAAACCAATTCCAATTCGATTAAACCATCATTTCAATTCAAATCGGATTAAACCAGACAAAACCGGTGGTGTCGACCGACACCAAACTTGGTGTCGATCGACACTCGGTCGTCTGATCGAATCCGAGTGCAACAGATCGGCACTAAAACACAGAATCACCACCAAATCATTCACACACACGATTCAACACAACTATCAGCACGAAAATCATCATATAACTCAAGAACAACAACTAGAAACAACAATACATTCATCTAACATCCTAAATCCGGAAATCCCGAGCCCACAGTCACGCACTCACCTTGGATTTGGATTGAAAGGGAGGAAAGGGGGATGAACAGGGAAGAACAACCAGCAAACACCTCAGAAACTTCACAATCTCCTCAAACTCTCCCAAAATCGCCCAAGAACACTTCTGTCTCGAAAAACGAGCTTCCCCAGCGGCTGCTCGACCTATAAAACGCGACCTAGGGTTTCCGACCCGAACCGACCCGAATCCAGCGACTTAAATCAAACCGGAAATTCGATTTCGGACCGGTGTCGATCAACACCACCTTGGTGTCGCTCGACACCCCTCAAAACTCAAAACTTTGGTTTACGGATGTTACAAAAACTCTTATGTATAATCTAGATTACTAATCTGCCTAACGTAATATATGTAATCTGAGTTACGTAAGTTAGAATACAAATCTAGCTACTCTAGAAAACCATTTTAGCTGACCAAATATGCAGCACCTTCTTGGTTTACCTAATCTAGGATACGTATTCTGGCTCGTTTCCAATTAAAAAAACCCTAGACCTAAGCATCTTTATTTTGTGTTCTCTCTTTTGAACTCTTAATCTTGACATGGAGTGATGGATATGCTGCAGATCTACACGGTTTGTGGTGTATGGAAATCAATTCGCAATAATTGGGAATTCATTGTTGATAAAGAGAGATGTGGTCAGATGATTTTGTTTGAATCTGATACAACTCTTGAAGAGCTAAAACTTATGGTTTCAGAAGACTATGGCTTGGAGCATAGTATAGTTGATATGGAAATCAGCTATTTGCCTCATGATTTGGTTGGGCAGTTCGAATCTCCTCCGGTGATTGTATCAAACAATCGACAATTGAAAAGTTTGATTGTTTATTTGAGTAAAGAGAAAGGAGTTCGATTGTGTGTGACTTTGAAGACTAGTTTCGGTGACATCGGAAAGAGTAGAGTGACCATCGATTTGAATGAGAAACCACAAGATCCAATTTATGAAGATGATGACGTTAATCTTTCAAAACTGCCGAGAAGATGTGCGAGTAAGAGAAAACAGAGTGATGGTTTCCAACGTGATCATCATGGTGACGAATTTATACACAATGAGGATTCTGGAAATGTTGCGGACAGTTCGAAGCCAAACCCTCGTGCCGTAAACTGTTTGATGGTGGGTCAACAAATTGACAGCAAACAAGATTTGAAGAAACGGTTGGAGATATGTGCGATGGAGTACAATTTTGACTACATGGTTGCTAAGTCGTGTACTAAATTCTGGTGTCTAAGGTGCACTGATAGTATTTGCAATTGGAGAGTCCGTGCTGAGTGTTTACAGGGATCTGAATGCTTCCGCATCAACAAGTATGTTTCTGAACATACATGTGCTCCTTCAAACAAAAGAAAATTCTCTAGAGTTGCTTATGCGAAAACAATTGGGCATCTTATTATGCCCAAATACGAGGGTGTGAAGGATGGCCCTAGACCAAATGATATCATAAGCATGTTGTGTACAGAGTATGGAGCTGAGCTATCTTACTCGAAAGCATGGGAATCTAAGGAATTTGCGGTTAATTCTGTTAGGGGTTTACCAGCAGAGAGTTTTTGTAAAATTCCAAAGTACATGCACATGCTACAAGAAGCTAATCCGGGTACGCATACTAATTACAAGTCTGACGTTGATGGTAGCTTCAGATATCTACTTGTTTCGTTTGGTCAATGTGTCAGAGGGTTTTATAAGGCCATTATGAGGGTAATTGTGGTTGATGCAACATTTTTAAAGAGCAAATACAGAGGAGTTCTTCTAGTTGCCACAACTGTTGATGGGAACTCAAATTTATATCCAATTGCTTTTGTGATCGCTGATTCAGAGAATTCTCTTTCTTGGAATTGGTTTTTTACGCAACTAAAGGTTGTTATCAAGGATGAAAAATGAAACAACCAAGCTTTTTTTTTTTTTTTTTATAATTAGCCCAGATTAACATTCCCATAAATATTAATCCTCAACAGCTAATTCAACAACGCAATGCGGAAGTTCTCAAAAGAATCAATGATAATATTAAATCATAATAACCGTTCACAAATAACCAATAAAGAATAAAACCAATAAGCAACCTAAACACCAGGTTTGCTACATTATTTAAATAAAGACTAACACCCTAAATATCACGAATTCCTGGTCAACCACAACAATAAAGCCAGAATCAAATTCCTAATCTCATCATCCTCTTCTCTCGGTCTCTTTCCGCGGAAGAACATTGCTGTTACCTGCATCACATTGGAATAGAGATGCGTAAGTATTATCATAAATACTTAGTGAGTGGATCATCCTGCCTACATGCCAAGTACGTCAAACACTAGACAATACATCACAATAATCAACAACAATAACAATGCTCAACAATAAACAACAGTACAATTTTTGTGGGATTCAACCCCCACATTGATCAACAACAATGAAACTCGACCATAACTCATGAACAACTCGGAAAACTCATCAACAACTCGAAATCAATCAAACTCTAATGATTTAACGGACCTACAGTCACGCACTCACCTTGAAAACGGATTGAAAGGAAGGAAGGGAGAAGGAACAATGAAGAACAGCAACAGATTCAACCCAGAACTCAGAAATTACCTCCAATCCTCCAAAAGTCGCCTCTGAAACTTGATATCTCGAAACTTGTGCCTTTCTCGCGGCCACAGGGCTTTTAAAACGCGAAATAGGGTTTCCACGCCCTAACCCGGACAAAACCAGCCGACTTGAATCGAACCGGTCGATTTCGCAATAACCGGTGTCGATCGACACCCTTCCTTGGTGTCGGTCGACACCCATCGACCAAACCAAACCAAACTCGAATCAAACGCGCAATCGACTTAAACCGGAATTGATTTCTCAAACCGGTGTCGATCGACACACCCCTTTGGTGTCGATCGACACTAAGCATTTAGGAGCTTTTTACACATTTTCTTCGAGATGATTGAACCTTAAACCAATTGTACAACAATCAAACAAGAACATGTACAATCGATCCTCGATTCGCACCTCAAAGAGCGTATGTAATCTACCCCCAAACCCCTAATGTCGTCCGATACCACTTTAAACACAACTTTCTGGTTCGCGGATGTTACAAAAAAGGCTTGGCTTTTGTGTCAGATAGAAATGACAGCCTTGTTGAGGAACTTGCCAAAGTCTATCCATTGTCTAGTCACGGAATTTGTATCCACCACTTGCTGAGTAATGTGGTTAAACATTTCAAGCCACCAAGATTGGCTGCCCTGATTGAAAAAGCTTCAAAAGCTTATAGAGTTGTTGATTTCGAGAAGTTGTACCACAAGATTTGCAACATGGGTCCGCTTATTCGAAAATACCTTGAGGAAGCTGATGTTAAAAAATGGGCTCGTTGTCATTTTACGGGTTACAGGTTCGATATTCGAACCAACAATCCAGCTGAATCGATTAATTCAGCTTTGCGATCACCTAGAGAGTATCCTGTGATTCCTCTGTTGGATGAAATCAGGGAGATTTTAACCCGATGGTTTCACAAACGTAGAGCAAAAAGCGCAAAGCATACTGATCCTTTAACGAAGAAAGTGGAAAAGAAGATTGCTAGAAGGACATAAAAGGCAAAGTACTTGATTGCTTATCAGGTTGATGATGAGATATTCCAGGTTAAAGGAGACAAATTTGAATGTGTTGTCCACCTGAGAAGAAGAACATGTTCATGTAGGAAGTTTGATTTGGGGAAAATTCTGTGTAGACATGCCATAAAAGCAATCTTAAGTACTGGCAGAGAACCTCGTACATACACGGACAAAGTGTTCAGCACAAATGGATGGAGAACAGTTTATGAAGAAAGCATTTATCCGATAGCTACTCCTGAAGATGAATGGCATCCCCCACAAGATGTTGAAAAGGCACAAGTTCGACCACCTATCACAAAAAGCCGATCTGGTAGACGTAAGAAACGAAGACATGCAACAGTCGAAGATAAGATAAGATCGTCACAAGGATCACAAAGTTTTAAGAGGAGGCACAAGTGTGGTCGCTGTGGTAAGGAAGGACACAACAGAGCTACATGCGAGAAACAGATATGATTCATGTATGAAAATATTGATGTTTTGTCTCTTTTTGTTTTCTAATACGTCTATGATCAGCTTTGAAAAATACATTTGTTTTTATTTTATTTCAGGAAGAAGGCAAATCTACTATCACAGCAACATTTTTATTGAAGTCGTTTCTCCTCTTTTCTATTGGCATCGTTATCGAATAATAAATCGATGGTATAAATATCACTACTAAAAGAAAAATTAAAACCAAATATTCTATGGCAAATCACTCCTTTTTTGTTCACGGGATGGCTATAACTTCACATTCAATCTTAGTGGGTACGTAATTAGCCACTCGTTCAGCTAGTATAGGATATGTTGCTCCTTGCCATAGATCATATGCAATCCTTTGCCTCCCCGCCATAATATTCCCATCGTCGAGCAAGCTCATGTCATAACCTTGCAAGTGACACTCAATGAACTTTACCGCAAACGCTCCACATTCACAGCCGCTACGATTGATTCCGCTCTTCACATGTGTTTTGATAATAGTATAAGGAGTCAGGTACAGTTGTTTTGCATTAGCGGGCGTCTGAACTGCCTTCACAATACGAGGGATGACGACTCTAAATGACTCAACCTATTTTGCATTGTCTGCATTACCGCAATCGAAAACTTCAATTGTTCTTCGAATGAGGTTGATGCACAACGAAATCCAATGGTTTTCATTCACATTTAGAGGAGCGTAAATCCGGTCTACATCTACTCCCCATTTCAAGCCTGTCTTTCCATGACAAGGAAGATCTTCGTTGTCGTAATCTATAGAATACCCCTCCCACTTGTACGCTTGACCAGATTTCTTGAAGTCCGAGTATATTCTTCTAATTCGTTGGCTAAATAGGGCGCCCATGAATGCAACACGACTATGTTTCCATCGGCCTAAGGTTGTGTTCACTCGGAATAAGTACATGACAGCATCAATTTCCTGAAAAATATATACACGTTAGGGTCCAAAGAATAGAACTCATCTTATTTTAATAAATTAAGATAGAGGGTGGTGTGAAACTCACGTAACTCATGAGCCATTCTTTCTTACGGATACGTAATCTAAGACAGATGAACCAAACTTCAAAGATCTGATGATGAAAAATTGTAAAAAAAAATATTATGAGTTGCAGCACATGTATCCGAAAATATGATAGGAGTTAATGATTGACTTACTCATGCTTCTTGGACCATTCCAGAAATTGTTCCCACATGTCATCAGATACATACGCAAGTGGAAAACCTGCGTCAGCTTTATTGTCACCATCTTTCAGCTCGGGAATTTCAATTTTAACTCTGCGAAGTAGATTTCCTTCAGAAACAAAACTCTGTGGTGTCAAAGCAATATTTGTTGGCTTCTCTACAAATGTTTGCGTAGGGAACCCTGTGACTGTAGTGTCTTGAGACAGATGTCCTAAGTGTTTCTGAAAGTGTTCTTCTGTACTCAAATCATGATCTGTATCATAAATATTACTCCCAAACATATCATCTAGATTGAGATCGAAAAGTGCAGGCAATTTTTTTTTTCTTTTCATCCTGTTAATTGCAGGTGAACAAAAAAGGACCAAAGCAATTAAAAATCAAAATTTTTTGCAATACAAGATATAGTAGAGAGGTCTTAAACTACGGCAATACAAAATATATACAAACATAACACAAACCGTTAATGATAGATAACAAACTTCTACACCTGATTATCACACGTAATACAAACTGTTGCACAACAGAAAACAAATTTTACCGATTACATATGATGTCTAACAAACTTCCAATCCTAAATATCACACATACAAGATTTTACAACATTATTCTACAAACACAAATTCATGTGCAAAGTAACTCAAGGAAAACGGGGAAGGGAGCTTCTTTGTTTACTTACCCTTTCTTGAGGCTGTGCATTCTTGGAATTGGAGACATCTGGAGTTGACGTTGGCTCTACGTTTCTAGTTTTAAACAATTTCTCTAACTTTTCAAACCCGACATCAATTTTCTTCACTAATTTTTCCTCTAAACTTGTGCAAGCAGCTTTCACAATCCCTTCGAAAATAGCCTTCATGTTATCGTCAATACCTTGAGAAGCAGTAGCTCGTTGCCATAGTAAGTTCGTCTTTCGTGCCTCTCAACCGTAACCAGATCTCTTTCTCTTCTTATTTATTGTCATCACTAGCAACATTCTTCGGAAGCCTCGTTCTCAGTTTCTTCTGCTCCTTCAAAGGCGTCATCCTCAACTTCTTCTTCTGCTTCTTCGGAAGCCTCAAAACTGTCAGCAGGTTCTAAACACTCCCAAATACGATCTCCAAAATCATTTCTTTCCGTGATTGCAGCTTTCAGCAGATCTACAGTAACATCAGGCATCTCGTCAGACCACATATATTCAGCTGCGTCGACAATATCCGAATTCCCGGTAGAGGAGATGTGTGGGTGTACATAATCCTGCATTAATGTAGCACAAATCCAGAAGTTACAATTCATATATTGTGATCAAATTACCCCATTTTCAGCTAAATACTCCTTCAGTAAATCAAAAGACCAAGAAAAACCCAGAGATGCTTCGAATACATAAGTATAAGAAAACAGAAACGCATGATTGCAACGCAAGAAAACAAAAGTAGAAACTTACAGTTTTCAGAAATTTACTCTCGAGCTTGATAACGTCTTTGTACGAGATTTTTGCAAGGCCTTTCCAATGAGTACATCGAGGACATCCAAACTATTTTCCTTGATTTTTTCAGCAACGAATTCTCCAAGATGAGGAATTGCTTTCATAGCCCATGTTTGAAAGGCGTAAGAAAATCCATCCAAAACATAGCTGTTTTTATTTTTCAAGTTACCTCTTGTCTTGATGATTGAGTTAACCAGGAGCGTAAACCCTTCACGACCCCATGGATAATTCCTAACCTTATCAAGATCCATGACAAGCCTTATGTAGGTGTTAGGAATCGGTGCCTTCTCATCTTTTGCCATGATCAACCCAGCTATCACGGCAATGTACATCAGTTGAATTCGGTCAATACGTTTCCACTTTTTAGCATCTTTAAGGTTGTTGGGGTCGGATTTCCCTCCATCACATTGTCATTCGAACCGGCGTGATCAAAGCGAGCCGGGCCGAACCGTCAACTAAACCAGAAAACCGGTGTAACATACGTGAACCAGAAAGTTGTTTTGGGAAGTGGTGTTGGACGATGCTAGGGGTTCGGGAGTAGTTGGCACATGCTCTTAGAGGTGTGAATTGAGGATTGGCTGTACATGTTCTTGTTTGATTGTTGTGCAGTCGGTTTAAGATTCAAGCATCGCAAAGAAAGTGTGTTAAATCCTTCTGAACGTCGATTCCGGTTATCAGGGTCGATTCCGGTTTAAGTCGATTGCGCGTTTGTTTTGAGATTGGTTTGGTTTTGGTCGATGGGTGTCGACCGACACCAAGAAAGGGTGTCGATCGACACCGGTTATTGGAAAATCGACCGGTTCGATTGAAGTCGGCTGGTTTTGGGCCGGTTTGGGCGAGGGAAGCCCTAGACTCGCGATTTAAAGCTTGTGGCCGCGTGAAAAGTGACTTTTTCGAGAAAGCTAAGGTTCCAGAGGTGTTTTTGAGTGAAGGAGGTGATTTTCAGAGAGTTTTGTGGAGTTTCTGAGCTAGATCGGTTGCTGTTCATCCCTATTCTTCTCCTTTCCTTCCTTTCAATCCCTTTTCTAGGTGAGTGCGTGACTGTAGGTCCGTTAGCATTGGAGATTGTTTGATTTTGAGATTGTTATTGAGTTTTTCGAGTTTTTCTTGAGTATGGTTGAGTTATTTTGTTGTTTGATCGATGTGGGGGTTGAATCTCACGAATTCTGTGTGTTTATGCGATTTTCGTTGTTGTTGGTGTCTGGGCGTCGAGCTGGTGTCGACCGACACTCGATGAGTGTCGATCGACACTCAGGAGGCTGGCGTCGATCGACACCATAGAGGTGTCGGTCGACACAGACCTGGGTGTCAGGAAACGTGGGTGTTTCCTGACAGGGAAAGTTTATATTGTTGAGCATTGTTATTATTGTTGATTATTGTGTGTATTGTCTAGTGTTTGATGTACTTGGCCTGTAGGCAGGATGATCCACTCACTAAATATTTATGATAATACTTACGCATCTCTATTCCAATGTGATGCAGGTAACAACAATGTTCTTCCGCGGAAAAAGACCGAGAGAAGAGGATGATGAGATTAGGAATTTGATATTGGCTATTTTGTTGTGGTTGACAAGGAATTCCTGATTCTAGGGTGTTAGTCTTTATTTTCATAATGTAGCAAACCTGGTGTTTAGGTTGCTAGAGGTTATTCTTTATTGGTTATTGGTTTATGGCTTTTGTTGTTGAACGCTTATTTATTATTTAATATTATTGATTTCTTCTTGAGAATTTCCGCATCGATAATTATTATTATATATAAAAAAAAAAAAGCTTGGTTGTTTCATTTTGGTATCAGAGCGAATACGGTTTTAGGACTGTTAGTATTGGATGAATTGGACTATGTGTTTAATTGATTATGTGAGTTAGTCAGTTAGTGGTCTAGTCTCATCCTCTCGGTCTTCCAGTTTTCCGCGGTAAGTGAGTTGGGTATTTGGTGTGTTGTGTTTTGTGTTGTGTGCTGACCTTGCTCATTTTATGTACTTGGTAGTAGTGCAGAGAGATGGATGCAGGTCATGGTCATGGCCGTGGTCGTGGTCGCGGTGCACCCCGTGGGCGGCAGAGGAGCTGGTCGCGGTGGGCGAGCAGCGGGTCGTGGAGGTCGGGGTGCTGGTCGTGGTGTGCCAGAGGCTGAGGTCTCAGTGGAGAGTGCAGCGCCGAGTGTGGCGGCGGCGTCGGTGACACAGACTGTTTCGTTGCCGGTGGGGCTAACTCAGGTGCCAGTGGTGGCGCAGGAGCTGGAGCGGTTCCCGGTGGGGGCGCTGCTTTAGCTCAGGGAGAGTTGATTGTGGGGCTACTGACGCAGTTGTTGGCACGTCTTCCTCAGGCAGTTCCACAGCAGGCTCCGGTTGCACCTCCAGCGGCCAGGGCACAGGTTGGTGCCGGGGCACAGGTTGGTGCCGGTTTTGTTGAGCAGCAGGAGGCTGCGGTGCAGCAGGGTGTTGCGGTTGGGTATTCGCCTTATCGTGAGATGATGAGGGAGATGCAGAGGATTGACACGCCTATGTTTGAGGGCGGCGTTACTCCAGAGCAGGCTGACGAGTAGCGTCAGAGGTTGGAGCGGAACTTCGATTCAGTTCGTTGTCCAGAGCAGTTTCAGGTTGAGCTGGCGGTGCACTACCTTGGAGGTGATGCACATTTGTGGTGGAGGTCTGTTAGGACCCGGAGAGAGGTTTGGACTTGGGTTGATTTCGTCGAGGAGTTCAACCACAAGTTTTTCCCTCAGGAGGCTCGTGACAGGCTGCAGTTGAGGTTCTTAGACTTGACTCAGGGAGAGAGGTCTATTCGAGAGTACGATGCAGAGTTCTGCAGATTGGTGGTTCACACTGGTGGTGAGCTGATTAGTGAGCAGGCATTGATGTCGAGGTTTCTTCAGGAGCTTCGGAGGAACATCAAGTCTCAGTGCAGAGGTGGTATGTACCACACTAGAGCCAGTTTAGTGGAATTGGCAGCTTCCATTGAGGAGGACTTGCGTGAGCCGGTGAGTTTGGCAGTTGTTCCAGTTTCAGTTGCTCCTGCTACCCATCCTCGGGGCCAGCAGCAGCATCAGCAGCGTAGAGGTTACAGTTCTGGTTATGGCAG
The DNA here is from genome assembly GCA_026724425.1 of Erythrophleum ivorense. Lineage (NCBI taxonomy): Eukaryota > Viridiplantae > Streptophyta > Magnoliopsida > Fabales > Fabaceae > Erythrophleum > Erythrophleum ivorense. The sequence continues at coordinate 4,548,164 of JAIUCV010000066.1, read as the reverse complement.
GGGTAGTAGGCCTGCGCAGGGCCAGAAGAGGAGAGCAGAGGAGATATCTGCTAGTAGCCCGAGTACGGGTGGTTGTTTTGGGTGTGGGAGTCTGGATCACAGAGTTGCGACTTGCCCCAAGAGGGCGGGATCCAGAGAGACGACAGTGTGCTTCTACTGCAGGGAGCCGGGGCATATCAAGACAATGTGTCCCAAGTTGCAGCAGAGAGTAGTGGCATCAGCGATTCAGCCGTTGTCTATTCAGTCAGCAGCTCAGGTTGCAGCGTTGCAGTCAGGTGGGGCGCCGAGAGTTTATACTTCGGCAGAGGTGGGCCAGACCAGTCAGTCAGGCCAGATCACAGGTAAAATCTTGACTCAGACTTTTAAGTTCTTAAAGGTAGAATTTTGGTGTTGTCTGTTTCTGTTATTTTACTGTGATAGAGTTTTGAGGTTCTCAACACTTGTGGTGTGTGTAGGGACATTGTTAGTTTGTGGATTTGAGTCGCACGTGTTGTTTGACTCGGGAGCATCTAATTGCTTCATTACTCCGGAGAGAGCTGAGAGTAGTGGTATTCGGAGTAGTGATGGCGAGGCTTCAGGCTTTGTCAAGGTGGCCGGTGGTGGTTATTTGGCTAGTTCGGGCAGAGCTAGAGCAGTTGATGTGCGTATTGCGGGGCAGTCTATGCCAGCGGATTTGGTCATCAGTCCAGTGGAGCTGTATGACGTGATTTTGGGGATGGACTGGTTATCCTTATACCGAGATCATCTGGACTGCTTCAGAGGTAGAGTGGTGTTTGAACAGGATGCAGGGAAGTTGGTTTATCAGGGAGTGAGACCGACTTCAGGGAGTATAGTGATCTCAGCTATTCAGGCAGAGCAGTTGCTAGAGCGGGGCTGCGAAGCCTATTTGGCGACGATTACTATGACGGAGTCCAGTGGTGAGGTGGTTTTGCAGGATATTCAGGTTGTCCAGGATTTTGAGGATGTATTTCGGTCACTGAAGGGATTGCCACCATCTCGGTCAGATCCTTTCACGATTGATTTAGAGCCCGGGACAGCTCCGATATCGAAGACACCATACAGGATGGCTCCAGCAGAGATGGCAGAGCTGAAGAAACAGCTAGAGGACCTTTTAAGTAAAGGGTTCATCAGACCTAGTGTTTCGCCGTGGGGAGCGCCGGTGTTGTTTGTTAAGAAGAAGGATGGTAGTTTTCGGTTGTGTATTGATTACCGGGGACTTAACCGAGTCACAGTGAAGAACAGGTACCCACTTCCGAGGATCGATGAGTTGTTGGATCAGTTGAGAGGTGCTACTTGGTTCTCTAAGATTGACTTGGCATCGGGTTATCACCAGATTCCGATAGATGAGGCAGATGTCCGGAAGACAGCTTTTCGGACGAGGTATGGGCATTTTGAGTTTGTAGTCATGCCTTTTGGTTTGACTAATGCGCCGGCAGCTTTCATGAGATTGATGAACGACGAGTTCAGGGAGTTTCTGGATGTGTTTGTTATCATTTTCATAGATGATATTCTGGTATATTCGAGGAGTCCAGAGGAGCATGCGACGCATTTAAGGCTTGTGTTGGAGAAGCTTCGAGAGCAGAAGCTGTTCGCTAAGTTGAGCAAGTGCAGTTTTTGGCAGAGGGAGATGGGTTTTCTTGGCCATATTGTTTCTGCAGAGGGAGTTTCTGTGGATCCGGCTAAGATTGAGGCTATCAGGGATTGACCTAGACCGAGTAGTGCTACCGAGATCAGGAGTTTTCTGGGTTTAGCAGGCTACTACAGGAGGTTCGTCAAGGGGTTTCCGAGTATATCTCAGCCGATGGCGAGGTTGACTGGCAAGGATGTGCCGTTTGTGTGGTCGCATGAGTGCGAGGAGAGCTTTGGGAAGCTCAAGGAGATGTTGACTAGTACACCAGTGTTGGCATTACCCGATCCGGGGAAGCCTTATGTAGTGTACACAGATGCTTCGGGAGTAGGACTTGGTTGTGTTTTGATGCAGGAGGGCAGAGTGATTGCCTATGCTTCGAGGCAGTTGCAGGGCAGTGAGCGCAACCGTCCTACACATGATCTTGAGTTGGGAGTAGTGGTTTTTGCGCTCAAGATTTGGAGGTCTTATCTTTATGGTGGTAGAGTGCAGATCTTTACAGATCACAAGAGTCTACAGCATATCTTTACTCAGCCTTTGCTGAATGCGAGGCAGACGCGTTGGTTGGAGTTTCTGGCAGACTATGACCTGGATATTGTTTATCATCCGGGCAAGGCCAATTTGGTGGCAAATGCTTTGAGTCGACGGAGGGTTGATTCAGATAGAGAGCGGGGTGTTGAGGCTTTAGTCAGCGAGATTAGTACATTGCGTCTTTGTGCTATTTCAGAGGAGCCTTTGGGTTTGGAGGCAGCTGATCAGGCAGATTTACTCAGTAGGATCAGAGTGGCGCAGCAGAGTGATCAGGGTTTGATCGATGCTTCGCAGGCGGTTGGTTCTGAGTATCAGGTCTCTTCGAATGGGACTATGTTGGTTCGAGGGCGAGTTTGTGTGCCCAAGGATGTGGAGTTGAGACAGGAGGTTTTGAGAGAGGCTCATTCGAGCAAGTTTTCGATTCATCCGGGTGCGACCAAGATGTACCGTGACCTCAAACGATATTATCATTGGGTTGGGATGAAGAGAGATGTGGCAGATTGGGTTGCGAGGTGCAACACTTGTTCTTTGGTCAAGGCAGAGCATCAGGTGCCTAGTGGTCTTTTGCAGAGTTTGCCCATTCCAGAGTGGAAGTGGGATATGATCACTATGGATTTTGTTGTGGGATTGCCTATCTCACGGACTTTCGATGCTATTTGGGTCATTGTGGATCGCTTGACCATGTCAGCACATTTCTTGGCCATCAAGAAGACAGATGGAGCGGCTGTTTTGGCTAGGAAGTTTGTGCGAGAGATTGTGAGGCTGCATGGAGTGCCAGCCAGTATTGTGTCAGATATAGATCCGAGGTTTGCTTCAGAGTTTTGGAGGGCGTTTCAGACTGAGATGGGCACTAAGGTGCATATGAGTACAGCGTATCATCCGCAGACAGATGGGCAGTCAGAGAGGACTATTCAGACTTTGGAGGATCTGCTTAGAATGTGTGTACTGGATTGGGGTGGTCATTGGGCTGATCATCTGTGTTTGGCAGAGTTTGCGTATAACAACAGTTTTCAGTCTAGTATTGGCATGGCTCCTTATGAGGCTTTGTACGGGAGGCCATGCAGGACACCGTTATGCTGGACCCAAGTGGGGGAGCGCAGCATGTTTGGAGCTACTTTTGTTCAGGAGACGACGGAGAAGATCCGTGTCTTGAGATTGAACATGAAGGAGGCTCAGGATAGACAGAAGCGTTATGCAGATAGGCGGCGTCGTGAGCTTGAGTTTCAGGTGGGAGATAGAGTTTATCTCAAGATGGCTATGTTGAGGGGCCCTAACAGGTCCATAGCAGAAAACAAGCTCAGTCCGCGTTTAATGGGTCTGTTTCTAGTGGTGGAGCGAGTTGGGCCAGTGGCTTATCGGTTGGAGTTGCCACCGATTATGAGCGCCTTTCACAAGGTGTTTCATGTGTCTATGTTGAGGAAGTGTTTGCATCCTTCAGAGGAGTTAGTGGTTGAGATTCCAGAGGATCTTCGGCCAGATATGACAGTTCTGGCAGTTCCTGTGAGGATTCTTGAGAGGAGAGTCAAGGTTCTGCGGAACAAGAGGGTGCCACTGTTGAGAGTCTTGTGGGACTGTAGTGGCACAGAGGAGCAGACTTGGGAGCCAGAGGCAAAGATGAAGCTGAAGTTCAGAAAGTGGTTCGACAAGCAGGCTGTGGAGTGAGCTTCTTCATCTTTGTGGTTCTAGTCTTTTTTTTTTTGGTTTTGTTGTTGTTGGTTTTGGATTTATGTATTGTCGTTTTCGTTATACGATATACATTTTTGGAGTTATATGAGATGGAGTTTTGCCTCATATTTTGGTTTCGCGTTTTGGATGTTACAAGTTTCTTTGGCCGGTGGGGTCATTGAAAGTTTTAGTCATATGTTGGTACGCGTTTCAGTGTTATTACTCGTTTTATCTAGAGGCGGTGGGCCTTTAGAGTAGACGGTGGGTCTACTTTTGTTTGGACGGTGGGTGCCCGACAGACTTATATTGGGGGTCGCTACCTCGGTATGAGTTGTTTTCGTGACGGTGGGTCGCGGTTTGGATACTGTGGCTGTGGGCCGCAGTATAGATATTGTGGCGGTGGGCCGCAATATAGATGTTGTGACGGTGGGTTGCAGCATAGATATCGTGACGGTGGGTTACAGTATTGAGAGTAATAATATCTTGAAACATACGTATAACATAGGATTGAAAATGTGAGTTTTGAGGTCTTGGAGAGGCGTTTGTGTTGGGATTCGAGGACGAATCCAGTTTAGTGGGGGAGAATTGTAACATCCGTGAACCAGAAAGTTGTTTTGGGAAGTGATTTTGGACGATGCTAGGGGTTCGGGAGTAGTTGGCACATGCTCTTAGAGGTGTGAATTGAGGATTGGCTGTACATATTCTTGTTTGATTGTTGTGCAGTCGGTTTAAGATTCAAGCATCGCAAAGAATGTGTGTTAAATCCTTCTGAACGTCGATTCCGGTTATCAGGGTCGATTCCGGTTTAAGTCGATTGCGCGTTTGTTTTGAGGTTGGTTTGGTTTTGGTCGATGGGTGTCGACCGACACCAAGGAAGGGTGACGATCGACACCAAGGAAGGGTGTCGATCGACACCGGTTATTGGAAAATCGACTGGTTCGATTTAAGTCGGCTGGTTTTGGGCCGGTTTGGGCGAGGGAAGCCCTAGACTCGCGATTTAAACCTTGTGGCCGCGTGAAAAGTGACTTTTTCGAGAAAGCTAAGGTTCCAGAGGTGTTTTTGAGTGAAGGAGGTGATTTCCAGAGAGTTTTGTGGAGTTTCTGAGCTAGATCGGTTGCTGTTCATCCCTATTCTTCTCCTTTCCTTCCTTTCAATCCCTTTTCAAGGTGAGTGCGTGACTGTAGGTCCGTTAGCATTGGAGATTGTTTGATTTTGAGATTGTTATTGAGTTTTTCGAGTTGTTCTTGAGTATGGTTGAGTTATTTTGTTGTTAATTTGATCGATGTCGGGGTTGAATCCCACGAATTCTGTGTGTTTATGCGATTTTCGTTGTTGTTGGTGTCTGGGCGTCGAGCTAGTGTCGACCGACACTCAGGAGGCTGGCGTCGGTCGACACCATAGAGGTGTCGGTCGACACCGACCTGGGTGTCAGGAAACGTGGGTGTTTCCTGACAGGGAAAGTTTATATTGTTGATCATTGTTATTGTTGTTGATTATTATGATGTATTGTCTAGTGTTTGACGTACTTGGCTTGTAGGCAGGATGATCCACTCACTAAGTATTTATGATAATACTTACGCATCTCTATTCCAATGTGATGCAGGTAACAACAATGTTCTTCCGCGGAAAGAGACCGAGAGAAGAGGATGATGAGATTAGGAATTTGATATTGGCTATTTTGTTGTGGTTGACAAGGAATTTCTGATTCTAGGGTGTTAGTCTTTATTTTCATAATGTAGCAAACCTGGTTATTGGTTTATGGCTTTTGTTGTTGAACGATTATTTATTATTTAATATTATTGATTTCTTTTTGAGAATTTCCGCATCAATAATTATTATTATATAAAAAAAAGCTTGGTTGTTTCAACCGGGAAGAAATCTATCGATGGGCCGAGCCAACATCCAGCAAAGCGATTCGAGCCGAGGCCCATCGAAGAAGGCCCATGTTCGAAGCTTGCCATAAACACAAGTCGGCGCGAGCAGAAATGGAAAGTTTCATTATGGAAAATTTACTTAAATCTTGTAAAGTCGGTTCCTATTCTCTTATAAATAGGAATTGACGTCAATTGTCTTCGGGATCACTTTTTACCGACAGCAAAGGCATACGCCATAAATTTCACAGCTCGCTTAACAGCTAATAATAAAAACCAACTTTGGCTCGTCTTCTTTGTATTTAGTCAATAGAATTCCTCGGCTCTCCCTAAAAACGAACCAAACAATATTGCGCAAGTTTCAGCTCGCACAATTTGGCGCTAGAAGGAGGGGGTAGAGAATTCATACACGAGAAATACGAAGCTTGACGGGATGACGGATAGGAACTTGGACCTGAACAAGACCGATCCGACCGGTCAACAGCACAAGGACAGCGCGCCAAACAGAAGCAGAGAGGATATCTGCCCTTGAGAAACAAACCGAGGAGCAAGAAGCCCTGAACAGCACATTAACCCAAGAGCTCGAAAGTCTGCGAACCCAGCTGAAGGAAAGAGAGGAAGAGGGCGCCAGGCGCCGAAAGAAACTCGATCCAAAAAATCTAGCTTTAAACTCCCAACCGAAGCGAAACGGATTCCGAACCAGACGACTCACCACCACGTCTCCATCAGAAGAAGCAGAACTTAAAACGTAAAGACGCACAACCGGTCAAACCAATACGAATCAACCTAGGAGACCCGATTACTAACGATGTTACCCCAGAATCGCTAGCCGAGATGCTCAAGCAAATACTAACAAGTCAAGGGGAGCCAGCCCCGAGCAATTCGACCGATGATCCGAACGAACCAACTGAGATTGCCGAGCAGAGTGCAGAGGGCTCGCCTACCCTACCCACTACGGAAACGTTTGCTGAAGAAATTACGCGTCTCTTACTTGAGAAGCAGACGCCGGCCTCCCACGATACTCGCAACGTAAATCGACTGCCCCGAGGCACGTGCATCTCGAGAAAGAGGGTTCCAAGCAAGGAGAAAAATATGAGTCAGAACGGATTAGCCGAAATTCGTGCTCGCCTCGAAAAATCTGATAATGAGGCTAAGCTGCTCCGCTCACAAATCCACAAGGCACTCAGCTCGGCTCCAGAAATTGCTCAAATATGCGAGGACGCAGAGCACACTCCTTTCTCGGCTCGGATAAATAACACCAGGGTAATCGATCCAGGGAGATTGAGCATCCAGAAGTATGACGGCTCGACCAACCCAAAGGATCATATTAATGCGTTTCAAGTTGCCCTCAGTCGAGTCGCATTCAGAAGCGCAGAGGAAAAGGATGCCGGTTTCTGCCTATTGTTCGCTGAATATTTGAAGGGCGCGGCCCTATACTGGTTCCTAAACCTCGAGCCAAACTCGATCGAAAACTTCCAGCAGCTGACGGCTCTCTTCCTTAAACAATACTCCATGTTTATAGAAAAATCGGCCTCGGCGATCAACCTTTGGAATATGGTCCAAGGAGAAGAGGAGTCGCTTCGCAGTTTCATGGATCGGTTCAAGACAACTATGTCGAAGGCAGGAACGATCAATGACGAAATTGCCGTCGACTCGCTCAAAAAGGGACTGTGGTTCCAGTCAGATTTCCGAAAAGAGCTCGCATTGAATAAACCTAAGTCGATCGCCGACGCCATCCATCGATCCGTGGCGTTCGTGGCGGAAGAGGAGGATATGAAATTTCTAACCGCGCTGCACACCTCGTCTAAAGCAACGGTAAAACCACCGCCAGCAGCGCAGCCGCAGACTAGTCAGAAGCGTCATAACCAGCGAGGCGGATACGTGTATCACGAAGGGCGGAACTTGTCCGGGGCGCATAATTATCAAGTGGAGGCGAGCCAACAGTCCGGCGTCGTAAATCAGGTAGGCGCTGGAAGGGGAAAGGCGCTAAAAAGCAACACATGGGTGAGGAACCAAAACTCTCCGAACTACGACGACAAAGCCTACTGCGAGTTTCACCAATGCTACGGTCACTCTACTGAGAAGTGCCGCCATTTAGGGGCGGAGCTCGCAAGGAAGTTGCTTAGCGGCGAACTGAAGGGTGACCTGAAGCTAGAGGATCTGGAACGCCCCGAACCAAGAGAACGACCGGAAAAATCGGATCGACCGATCGACCAACCGAAGCGCGGGAGACGGGAGGAATCCGATGATCAGGCCAGTACTCGGAGGAGAATCCATCTAATAATGGACGGCTCGCAATACTGCCCGGACACCGTTTCATCAATAAGCTTTTCAACGATGAGCCGTCGCAGCGGTCAACTGGTACGAACCCCCAAAGCTTCAAAACGCGGAAATCACCTTCACAGAAAATGAAGTTATCGGGATCGATAAGCCGCATGACGACCCACTCGTGATCAATGCTGGCCGTGGGAAATTTCGACGTAGCTCGGATCCTCATCGACACGGGAAGCACGGTTGATATAATTTACAAAGGAACCTTGTAGCGAATGGGAATCGATCTATTCGATGTAAGGTCAGCACCAAAACCATTAACAGGGTTCGGAGGAGAGACGACAATGTCCATGGGAACAATCACGCTTCCGGTCGAAGCAGGCGGAGTAACCAAAATGGTTCGCTTCTCCGTCTCGGATAACCCACCAATCTACAACATCATCATGGGTACACCGTGGATAAACTCAATGCGAGCCGTACCATCTACATATCATTTGTGCATCAAGTTCCCCACTCCGTCTGGAATAAAGACCATACTTGGTTCGCAAAAGGTGTCGAGAATCTGCTTCATGACGGAGCATAAACTTCGGAATCCTCTGCCGAAACTACTCCCTGAGGCAAGTAGGAAGAAGGTCAAGATGAGCCGAGAGACAGCAAACGGCCTAGCTAACCTCTTATAGCAATTACAGATAGCCGATGACGGCGAGCCAACGAACAGCCAGCCCGTCCAGAATAAGTCAGTCGAAGGCAAGGAAACCGTCATCGAGGAGCCGACCTGTGAAGCTATAATCTCCATATGCATTGACGAACAGAACCCATAAAGATGTGTGGAAATCGGAGCAAACCTGGAGGAAGCGATCCAAAAAGAACTAATCTCTTTCTTAAAAGAGAACATCAGCACCTTCGCTTGGACGGCATAGGATATGCCTGGGATAGATATCAATGTCGCTTGTCACGAGCTGAACGTCGATCCGACCTTTAAACCAGTCAAACAAAAGAGACGAAAGTTGGGACATGAGCGTCAAAAAGCCGTAAACGACGAGGTGGAACGCCTGTTAAAAGTGGGCTCGATCGTCGAAGCAAAATATCCCGAATGGCTCGCAAATCCGGTCGTTGTTAAAAAGAAGAATGGAAAAAGGCGGGTATGCATAGATTTCACAGACCTAAACAAAGCATGTCCGAAGGACAGCTTCCCGATCCCGCATATCGATCGCCTCGTAGAAGCAACTGCAGGAAACGAGCTGTTAACCTTCATGGATGCTTTCTCAGGCTACAACCAGATTAAGATGAATCCTGATGATCGAGAAAAAACGGCTTTCCAAGCAGAGCGAGCCATCTATTGTTACGAGGTAATGCCATTCGGACTGAAGAACGCAGGAGCAACGTATCAACGGCTCGTGAACAAAATGTTTACCTCCCAGCTCGGAAAAACGATGGAAGTATATATCGACGACATGCTAGTGAAATCGCTGAAGAAAGAAAATCACGTAACGCATCTCCGCGAATGCTTCGAGCAACTGAACTTATATAATATGAAGCTCAACCCGATAAAGTGCTGCTTCGCCGTAACATCCGGAGAATTCCTGGGTTATCTGGTAACTCAGCGAGGTATCCAGGCGAACCCTAAACAAATTCAAGCCCTGGTCAAGATGCCATCGCCAGAAACGAAGAGGCAAATTCAACAACTAATCGGACGTATCGCCGCACTCAACCATTTTATCTCACGATCCACGGACAAGTGCCTTCCTTTCTACGATACTCTACGAGGGAACAAGAAGTTTGAATGGACAGAAAAATGTGAAGAAGCCTTCCTCGAGCTGAAATCTTATCTGGCGAGCCCCCCAATACTAGCGAAGCCGGAGGACGGAGAGCCACTATATCTGTATGTCGCTGTGTCTTTAACAGCGGTCAGTGGAGTCCTAATCAGCGTAGACCGCGGAACCCAAAAACCGATTTTTTACGTGAGTCAAAGCCTGACCGACGCAGAAACAAGATACCCCCAGACCGAGAAATTCGCGCTAGCAGTCGTCATGTCGGCTCGGAAATTACGCCCGTATTTTCAATCTCATTCAATCATAGTCCTGAGAGCACTACCACTACGGATGATTCTGCATAGTCCGAGCCAATCAGGAAGACTGGCGAAGTGGGCAATCGAGCTGAGCGAATACGATATAGAGTATCGAAATCAAACGAGCGCAAAGTCCCAAGTCTTGGCTGACTTCTTAATCGAGTTGCCAATCGCCACCAGCGGAGAGCCGAGTCTTCCCGCTGACTAGCTACTTAATCTTGAAGGCTCGTCGTCGAAGCAAGGCGCTAGAGTCGGAATTCGACTCACTTCCCCGACAGGCGAAATCTTGGAACAATCTCTTCGCCTAAATTTTGGCGCGTCGAATAACGAGGCAGAATACGAAGCGTTAATAGCTGGGTTAAAGTTGGCGCTCGGGATTGGAGTCTGCAACATACATGCTTACTGTGATTCTCAGCTCGTAGCGAGCCAATTTAGTGGAGAATACGCTACCAAAGATAAAAGAATGGAGGCCTACCTCGAAGTAGTTAAGAATCTAGCCGGACAGTTCGAAAAATTTGCATTGGAGAAGATACCGCGTGGAGACAATACTCAAGCCGACGCTCTGGCATCACTGGCCTCGACCTCCGACCCAGACTTGAAAAGAATAATTCTCGTAGAGTTTATCGAACGTCCCAGTATCGATACCGACGAGCCTGAAATCCTAATGACCGTAGTCGCAGACGAGCCGGACGATAATGGTGTACTCGATGGCGATCAGCCCGCGAATATGGTCATCGAAGAAGATACGGAGTACGGTTGTGACAAAGAGTGGCTCGCTCCGATCCGCCTATATATAGCCGATGGAGAAACACCGGCGGATAAGTGGGCCGCTCGCAAGTTGAAAGCCCAAATAGCACGATACATCCTGATACGTGACGCCGTATTCCGGTGGAGATTTTCGGGACCATTGCTCGCGTGCGTAGAAGGAAAAAAGTCGAGGGAGATAATGAAAGAAGTGCACAGTGGATCATGTGGAAATCATTCCGGAGGACGAGCCCTGGCTATCAAAATTAAACGGCACGGCTATTTCTTGCCGACGATGATCAGCGATTGCGAAAAATACTCTCGGAAGTGCGAAAAATGCCAACGTCATGCTCCAACGATACATCAGCTAGCCGAGCTGTTGTCTTCTATCCCTGCACCATATCCATTCATGAGATGGGCGATGGATATTGTCGGACCGCTGCACAAATCAAAGCAAAAAAGGTTTTTGCTAGTCTTAACCGACTATTTATCTAAATGGGTCGAAGCAGAATCATACGCGAATATAAAGGACACCCAAGTTGAGCAATTCATTTGGAAGAACATCATCTGTCGGCACGGACAATGGCTCGCAGTTCATCTCGACTCGATTTCAAAGCTTCTGCGACAAATGGAAGATCCGCCTTAGCAAGTCGACACCTCGCTACCCACAAGGAAATGGTCAAGCCGAAGCGACTAACAAGACAATTTTGGATGGACTCAAAAAGCGGCTCGATGCCAAAAAGGGCCACTGGGCAGACGAACTCGAGGGTGTCCTTTGGTCCCATCGAACGACTCCGAGACGAGCCACCGGCGAAACACCATTCGCGCTTGTCTACGGAACAGAATGTGTAATCCCACCGGAGGTACACTTTCCCGGAGTTCGCCGCTGGCTACTACCAGAACAAGAAGGCTACAATCATTTGATGTTACTAGACGAGCTGGATCTAATCAACGAACGACGCGACCAAGCGCTCATTCGCATACAAAACTATCAACAATCCGTCGCTAAATACTACAACTCCAACGTCCGAGCCCGGAGATTTAGAGAAGGCGATCTTGTTCTCAGAAAGGTATTCCAGAACACCGCTGAACGAAATGCCGGAAAGTTAGGGGCAAACTGGGAGGGCCCCTACAAGATCATTGAAACGGTTCGTCCCGGAGCCTATCGACTCGAAAACATGGCCGGCGAGGCGATTTCAAAGCCATGGAACGTGATGCACCTCAAGAGATATTATCAGTAAGACACAACGTGCCATTACCTAGAACTACGCGTGACTTGATCCCCGCAAGGGGTACGTAGGCAGTTCACTTTCGAGTGAATTCAGTTGCCCCCCTCCAAAAAAAGGGGGGGGGGGGGGGGGGGAGTGGGTTCGTGTACATATACACTCCCTTTCGCTTGAAACACGGTTTGCCGTTAAACGCATTTTCAGCTTGCAACACGGTTCGCCGTTAAACGCATTTTTGTTCCTTGTAACGCGGTTCGCCGCTAAAACATGATAGCTAATAAAAACTCAGATTTTTGTTGGCCACAACACCCGACCTTAATCATCTTAACATTATATCATGCGCGCGCTATACAAATTGATCATTCGTCATCTGTTCCGACCCGCTAATTACTAATAGATAAGGACGCGGAAAAAACTGGAACATATAGATCAGAAACCCAACGTCCAAAATGGTTCGCTACAACGTTGGTTCGACAATTAAATCGCCATTGTTCCAGTTCGTAACTCGTTGATTCATGAGGACGCGGAAAAAATAGAAACAAGTTGGCATAAACCCAATATACAGAAACGCCTCGCGGTAGCATTGGTTGAGTATTTTAAAATTCGTCGCTATTCCGACTAACACAGTTAATTTATCATTAATATGTGATCAAAGTTGGAACAACTCGACTTAAACCCGATACGAAAAAGGGCTCGACATAATTTCGGTAAAAGCGGCTTTAAAAAGAACTAAGTCTAATACTTGGAGTTAAGGTTGATCTCGCCAAACGGCTCAAATAGATTTTCCAAAAAACGAGGTCATTGAAATAAACTTCCGTTTTTAATTACAAAAATTGATAAGTGGATAAAGCCATCCAGGCACTATTTACAACCAAAATGGATAAAGCCATCCAGGCACATGTTCTAAAACCTAAAAACAAAAACAAAAACAAGAATGGTTCGGCAACTCCTTAAACGGCAGCCGGAGCTTCATCAGCGACACCCACAAGTTTCAAATCCGGCTCGCCAACGGCTTGATCCGACCCTTCCGTCGGTATATAGTCATTCCGACGGATAATCGACGGTTTTGTCCGTCAGTTTAACGGCGTTTTCTTGTAGTGACAACAGCTTGGCTCGGCGGCTCCGAAGCTCCTTCAACTGAAGACGGGTCAGGAATCGCCACCGGCTCAATTCTGTTCTGAAAGATAGAAGAACCAAAGTTAGTACCATACTGCGAACATACTCCGATCTTGAATCTGTCTGACCAGGTAACCTTCTCATCTCTGAGATGTACCTCGGGCGGATTGGAAGAGGCCATGGAGACGTCGAGGCGGTCGATCATTTTTGCGAGCAGCGCTTCAGCCTCCTCACCAGCCTTGGGATCAGAAGCAACATGCTCCTTGAGTCCGGCGAGCTCGACTTCCAGGTCAGGAGGGTTCGCGCTTCGGATATCACCGATCAGCTCGATGTTACCCTGAGCCTGTGCGAGATAAACGGCTCGGGGGAACATCTCCTTGAGCCCCTCCGCGTCGGATTTAACCGGCTCGAGCAGAGAGACGTACCGACTGTCCACCTCGGACCTCACCCTTTTAACCTCAGCCTCGAGGAGAGCATCCTTGGCCCGCACCAACTCCTGAAGCGAGCTTACCTTAGCTTCGAGGGATTTACTCCTCTCCGCGATTCTAAGATTCGAGGACGCCATCTTGAGAGCGTTCTCCCTATGAACCTCCGCTTCACTTTTGATCTTGGCGATCTCCTCTTTGGCCTGAGTCAACTCCTCGGCATGACCTCTTTCCGAAACCTCATGAACCCGCTTCAGATTGACGACCGACTTCTGAAGCTCGTCGAGAGCAGATCGATCGGAACGAGCTCTGGCCTCGTATCCCGCCACGAGACCGTTGAAAGATTCCGTGAACTGAGACAAAAAAATACACAAGTAAGAACACGCGCGTCTTTCTCATTTTGCCCGAACGGAAAGAAGACCCACCGAAAGAATTTTAAAGGCCGCCTCTCCGTAAACCTCGCTCTCCAATAGAGTATCGGGAGGAGGGAGACGAACCGTCGAGGTGCTACTTGCAAGGTAGCTGGCCGCCTCGGTTCTTTGAAGAAGCTGAGCCTGAGTAGGATCAGCGAGCGGGCAGGAGGGAGCGTCTTCTTTGGCTTTCTTCAAAGCCTTTTCCTTGAGCCCTCCGGGCGCAGCTCTTTTCTTCCCTCCCGCTTCGGAAGGCTTGTTCATTGATATACCTCTATTTTACACCCTTTTTACATCGTTTTTATATACTTTATGCATGGTTTTACCGTGGCTTTTTGCTTTAAAAGGTAGTTTTTATGCATATATAGTGCCAAGAGTCATTTCAGGTCAAAAGATGCAATTTGGAGCAAAACAAAGGCAAAGGTCCTCAAAGCAGCTTCATGCACTATCATTTACTTTGGAAAAGCCCTAAAACCATTCTACTCAATGGATTTCACCAAAACCAGTTCGCCGCGATGCTTACATGAGTTAGCTTTACAACGCAATTGGAATCATGCAATTTGGTCACGTAGAATGGGAGATATGATCGTTTTAGTGAAGAGTGTCAAATCAGCCGAAAACCGGACGTCTACACCAACCGCTCGACCGAACCGGTCGGACAGGGCCTCCAAGGCTCCCGTCCGACCCGACCGTCCTTAACTGTAGGAGGACACCGGTCGACCGAGCCGGTCGGACAGGGCCTCCATGGCTCCCGTCCGACCCGACCTTCCTTCAAGTCCATGACCCATCCGGTCGACCGAGCCGGTCGGACAGGGCCTCCAAGGCTCCTGTCCGACCCGACCTCCTTTCATCATCCCGTGTAACCATTCGACCGCCAGCTCGACCCGAGCACCAGCCCGACCGACCGGTCGACCGCCCCGCTCGACCGCGACACGCCCCGCTCGACCCGGTGATAGTAGGATTTTACTACGAATTAACCTATTAACACTATCATGTCGATGCAGTGTAAGAAGGTGTCTAATCCAATTGGGTGTGATGCTATGCAATCAGGATATGATCGAGTTTAACTAAGTCAAGCCAAATGTTTAAAAGGTGTGAATTCTAAACTATCAACCTAAAGACAGAAATGGAAATGCAAATAACATAATGAAATTGGACTTCGCGGCGTCCAGACGCGACGCTATCAAGTTCACAAAGGTAAAATGCAATGATATTCAAACTATGAACCAGAAGCTAGAATGAACAAATGCAACAAGATAAAAAGACAAAAGCTTTGAGATTTAAAACCAATATCGAAATCAAATTAAACAAAGATCCTAAGAATGGGTGTTATGGATCAATGAAATTCCATGGTCAACGCTACGGTGTTCAACAAAACTCAGACAGAGCTGTTCCCTTGGCTGCGAACTCGATAGCAAGCTAATCCACTCTCGTGGTAGAAGCTATCGAGTTGGTGTGTGTTCCTGACCCACTCTCATGGCGAAATCCACACCAACAAGCATTAGGAATCAGTTCGCAAATGCTAAAGTGCTATCAAAAACTCTAGTATCCTAGGTATGATATGCAAAATTCTTGTAAAAGCTGGTTCAGGCATTTCATCAAACACCTTCTGGGTGCTGAAATGCCTAGCTTCGGATTCCAAATGATCAAGAAGGAATCAGCATTAAGAACACTAGTCAAGAAGGGAAACTACGAAATCAAGGCTTGAACACTCTAGGTAACCATGGTTATTCACTAATCTATCCCATCCTTAGGAATCTAAGAACACTACTCAGAAACCGACTTCATCAAGTCGAACTCGGAAAAACATGAAACATGCATCAGAAGATAGAGAATGTGAAGATGATCAAGTTTAAAGAAGGAAGCAAGTGCAAAATGTTTAAAGCAAAGAAGGAATCTGGTTTACAAATCTAGAACACCACAGAGGCGATTTTAGGTTTCTAAGCTTAAGAAAATAAGATAAAAATTAAGATAGATAGTTATAATCTCACATTATAGAGTACTTATACTTAGGTTTCAGAAAGAGGTAAAATAGGTCGCGCATGTGGACTCGACGTGCAACTCGACCTGACATGCCTGGACTACGTCGAGTTGGTGTAAAGTCGGATCCTTGATCTTGGACTCGACGTACCAACTCGACCTGCATATGTGTACGCCGTCGAGTTGGCATATGGACACACCTTTGCTTGGACTCGATGGGCCAACTCGACCTGACAACTTTGCACCATGTCGAGTGGGATTGTGGACTCTGTAGAGTCGGCTTCCTTGTCTTCCAAGCAATCGTTTCCAGACTCCACTTCATCACTGCGGATCATCTCCCAACTCCATGACATCCTCTAATGCTCCAATTGTACCTGAAAATAACAGCAAATGCAAAGAAACATGCAATGCGAATGCGAACGCTGTGAAGTGCGGAAAGTGGATGCAAATGGATGGTAAAGGTGATGAAGTGGTGTGATATGAATGTGAAAGTGATGAATAAAGTATGTTAAAACAGATGAAATATATGCACATCAACACCCCCAAACTTATCTTTTGCTTGCCCTCAAGCAAACAAATAGAATTGGAAAAGAGATGAGGTTTGAAATCGAGTTGAAACAGCCAAAAGCAACCAGCAAAAACGATTTGATACATGTCTTGGTTCATGGTTCTAAAATGCAGCAGGGTGAGAGCTACTTCTTCGAAAATCAGTTTCATGTTTAACATGATCAATCCAACTTCACAGTCTCTTAAACAATGCATTCATATCAGCAAAATCCCTTTGACATTCATTAAAGTGAACAATGAATCATAAACATGCAAATCAGCAACTCATTTGGTTCAAGGTAAAGGTCAAGAGAAAAAGATGGTTTCTCAAAGTCATGAAACGGTTTAAAGAACAGGGGATCTCTCAGTAAAATGACAATGCTTTGGCAGAATGCTAAGAGTAATAACCAAGGATGATGCAAGAGCAGGACCTCCAACTACCTAGCACCGACTCGACGGCGTCAATACCCGAACCCCAAGAGAAACCAAGAACAACTCCTAACTACCTTTTAGGCTTTGCGCCTTTAGACACAGAGGAGCAATTGCTCTTTTCTTTTTCTTTAGTAAACTAGCCAAGGGAGAGGTGATCTTATGGTAACATCTAGCGGTTTGGGAATTCTATCACTTATGGAACATTTTTCTTTCTTTTAATCAGTTCCCAAACCTTACTAGACCCTTTTGAAACACAAACCAACTCCCTTGCTTTCAAACAAAAATTTTCTTTCTTTTCCCACGCTTTGAATGCGAACCCGCAGCGTTCACCCCCAAACTTAGCCTGAAAATAAACACAACATCGAACTAGATACCTAGACATCCTACTCTTGCCGGTTTAAACTCAACACGTTCTGCTAAGCATGATCGAAACAAGGCCTCACAAGTACACACAAGAATAATGCGGGTTTGAAAGAGAAAGCTATAGCGTTCAGGGTGTGGGGAAAAGCTATCTGGACAATCAAAGAAGATAATCAAATGGGAAAAGATTGCCCAGATATGTATGCTATCCATGAGCTGCTTTCAATGCATGCAATGATATTTAAAAGTCAAGATTAAGGTTCAGATAGACAGGGATAAGCTTCAATTCGCAGCAGTGATCAAGTGAGATGTGCATGTCATGACGTGATCAAGTTAAACACGGTTTTGTTTTAAATACTTCAATCTCACCCTAATGCATCAGAGAATCAAGAACCAAGGCACATATCACATCGCATGAGATGGTTATTTTACAAGGCCATATCAACAATGCAGCATGAATGTAAAGCTATGCGATGCAATTGAGATTTAATCTAACAAATGTGAATGCAACTACATGAATATTTTTGGATTTTTCGAAATTTTTCAAATGTTTATGGTTTTTTCTATGCCTTATATGATGCAAAAATTTGAGATAAGAAGAACATAAAACATGAGTTAAATACATCTCAACCCCTCCCCCAAACTTGAATTACACAGTCCCTTGTGTAACAAAAGAAAGGAGAAGAGTTCAAGAATCAAAAACCAATAAAACAGAGATGAAATGGTATATACAATGGTTTAGAGTTGATACCTCAATGCTGAGAGAAAAGGGAGTCAACAGACGCCTCCATACTCGCGCGTGTGTAAGTGGGAAGTGAGGGTTGGGTGAGATCGGTTATCAACTCGTCGTTAGGGTCGTGTTCGGTCCCCAACTCGACGTGTGGGTCGACTCTGTAGCTTGAGGTCGTGCCAACGTCGAGTTGAAAAGACACAGCTCTCCTTTTCCTGCTTCGGTCTCTAGGCTCAAAGGAAGATGCTCGTGGTGGCTCTGTGCGATGGTGTTGCCTGATGTCTTGGATAACAGAGCGGCTTCTCTCCATTATTGTAGGTGTTGCGCCTCTGTCATCTGCGGCCTTGCTTGAAGAGCCGTTCACTTTGAGCTGAAGCTCTTTTAGCTGCCCTTTCAGCTCGCTGACACTTTCCTTCAATGACTTGATAGCTTTGTCTTGATACTTGTTCCACAGCTTGAGAAGACCAATGTTCTTATTCGCAGCCTTTACAGCAGCTCCTTGCCTTGGTGCTGTGTAATCCTCAAAGTCGAACTGATCAGAACTGTTGGCTTCTCTCTCTTCTTCACTAGTCGAATCCTGAGGCTGCGGTGTTCGCAGGATGTAGGTGTCATAGCACTTCTCTGGAGGCGGGCAGAAATCAATGTTCCTTCCATCTCGGATTCTGGTGTACTCAACACTTGGCAATGACAATAGAACCTCGGTGCTGGTCAAAGGATGGTAGAATTTGTAGGCATGACATCCGTCTATCGGTTCCTTATCGAGAAAACCCGTCTTGGTGAGATACTCGATATCTATCCATTTCGGCTTGAATTCTTTTCCCGTCAGATCAATACCAACAGCCACCAAGATCGGAGTTACCAGCCCACCAATGCTCAGTTCTCCTTGGGCTTCTTTTTTATATTGCTTAGTGGCCCAGGTCCTGTAATAGAGGAACTGCTCAAGCAGCAACACTGTGAGTCCCGTGTTAGACGCGTCTCCTCTCAGTGGCTCTCCATCAGACGTGAAGTCAATGACATGGCGTATAGCTGTGTCCAGCAATTGGAGCTCTCCTTCATTCACGTTTCCGGTGATCCTTCTTGCGAAGAACGTGTGAGCGATGGACTTGTGCAAGTACCTGATCACCGGACTCCTGATTTGAGCGCTCTTGGAACTCGCAGAGGCATACTCCTTTTTATCCCCAATTGTCTTCCAAACCGACAAAAGCTCTTTTTTTCTAAATTCGGGACAGCGGCCGCGTCCGCTCGGGAAACCGTACAGTGTGTCCAGCTGGTTCATAGTCAGTGAATACCCTGCGCCGTCCACTGTGAAGGTAATATATCCAAGCCCGGCACTCGGATCAACAGCAATTCCCTCATCCTCGTAGAAGTGCAAGACAAGCGAGGCGAGAAACTGACAGGTTTCGTCCTGGAAGGCACCGCAGCGCTGGCTCACCATTGTAGCAATACCGCACAACTCCATGAGATACTCCACATCTCTCTTTATTCCCAGCTCTCGCAGCGTGTCTTGATGAGGAAATCGCGTTCCAGCAAATCGCATCCACCTGAAAATCTTCAGCATTTTCTTTTGGCTCGGCGTTAAAACCGGAGTGCGGGTTTGCTTTCTGACCGGCTGCACAATTTCCACTTCACGGATTTCACCCTCATCCTCTTCATTCCCAGAAACCTTATCACTAACATCCTCTGCCTCCTGATCCGACTCTGCAGAGTGCCTCTGTTCTGCCATTTCCTGATCAGATTCTACACACTGGTACTGTTCCTCATTCGTCTGTTCAAATATTTCCTCTTCCTCAGACTCAACTTCGCAGATTTCCAATGGTTTCTTCCCTTGCGCTATCTCGTCTTTGTTGCTCTTGGAACTGGTTCGTGCTAGTCGTCTGGCCACTTGCTCCGATGAAGGGCGCTTAATCTTCTTTTTCCTGAAATGTTGTCAAAGGAAAAATTAGGTGCCAAACTACACACTCGACGGTGTCCACTCGAAGTTCAAGTCGAGTTTATTGATAAACATGCCGTGGAATAGCCAACTCGACTTGGTTATAGAGTGTAGCCGTCGAGTTAGAACAAGAATCAACAAAATTTCTTTGAATTTTAACAAGACAAGAGCGAGAACAAGTTAATCAAATTGGAACAGAGAGCTATGAAGTCCAATCAAGCGAATATAGCAAAACAACTCAACCAAGCCGTTACAAGCTCAACTCGACAGAGTCATTACCCGACTCGACAGCTTTAAATGATGCTCATCTCAACTCGACAGTGTCCACTTAAAATCTATTCAACCAACTCGACATAGCTCACGAAATACATCTCAACCAACACGACAGCATGTTTATCTCAAGTCGACAGCGTCTAATAAAGGAAATCAACCAACTCGACAGTGTGAATGAACTAACTCCACATGTCAATGAAACCAAATTGAAAATCGCCTATCACGCACAAGCAAGTGTAAAATTTATAGCCGATTTCAACAACATAGAACCAATTCAACAACTCAAACTCGACAATGTTAATGAAACCAATTCAATTTCCCGCAGTTTCAACACATACGACTCGACATCGCTCAACATCTCGACTCGACGGCGTTCAACAATGATTTTAATCAAACAATTTAATCTCTATCCTGCAATAAATTAACGAATTCAAGCTAGAGTGAACAAGAGAATCAAAATTCAGCCTTAACAATCTATGAAAACCAAACTCAAGGGCTGAAATCGAAAACTTACGCCTTCCAAAAACGTTCCAATTTGGCAATCATCTTCACGAAATTGCAAAGAAAGACAACAGAATAATCGAGTTGAAAGAGGAGAACAAGAGAGCTATCAAGTGGAGAAGCGAATTTTGATAAGAACAAGGTGAAATGGTCGAGTGGTGATGTAGGGTGGTGAGCGATCGAGTCGGGTAAGGGGTTGGTCGAGTTGGAGTTTGGGGAAAAACGGAGAGAGTGAAGAAGAAAGAAAGAAAATGAGGAGATAAGGGTAATGTGGTGTGGGTTTCAGGACGGTTTTTTTTTTTTTTTTTTTTTTTTTTTTTTTTTTTTTTTTTTGTTTTTTTTAAAGGAAAAGGAAATGAAGATAAAATTAAAAAGTAACCGAATTTAAATCCCGAGGCTGCGGAGTGTAAAGGAGGAGACAAAAGCTGGGGCAATTCTGAGCAAAAGCATAAAAAGAACAATTGGAGCAGACTTGACGAAGTCTCACACGCACAAGGGCGAGTGGAGATCAAACGCTGCATCCAAAAATTTCATTCACAAAGAAGACCTTGTTAACTCGGCGTATGGACTCGAGTTGACTCGTCCAGCTCGACCACAATGACATGACACGTCGAGTTGTTTTCGTCGAGTCCGTCTCCTGGTTGCACGTCGAGTTGACTTGATCGAGTTGGTATGGTTCGTCGTGTTTTACCGGAAATTGTTTTCATGCGATTGCATCTTGATTGCATCATGCTCAAACTCCTTTTCCTGCCAAAATAAACACTAGAAAGAAAAAGACATAACACATTTTAATGAATATAGACAAAGATAGTCATGGGAATTCCTCCCAAGTGAGCTTGTTTTAGGTCTCTAAGCTTGACCGCTTTACCTCTGGCTAGTTAGGGCGGGTTGAAATCTGGCCTGCCTTCAGGGGTGATGGTCAGAACCTTAGAGAGAAGCTCTTGTAGCTTCATCGGATCGTTCTGTATCTCGGGGCTGACGATAGCCCTGGCACTCGAGAAGGGTTTAGACCTTCCCGTGAATGTGATCTTATACTCAAGTTTCCCTTCCTTGAGTTCCATCGGTAGCATAATCACCGTAGACGGAGATGGGGTAGAGGTAACGGGTTTGGGTTCATTGGTTCTTTTCTTTCTACCCTTGTGAACAGCCTGTGAAACCATCCTCACCCTCTCCTGTTGAGCCCTTCCTAGTGGCTCAGTGAATAATGCAAAAAGGCTTTCGCCATCAATGATTCCCGGCTCATTCTCAACAGGCTCGGGAGGCGCAATATGCAGCTCGTTTTCATACTCAATAGTATCGGGAGTAATCACATTGCAGTCCAACTCCGCAGTTGTGATAGTCCCACAATACTCTGTAGAAAAAGTCTTTACTGGATATGAGACTTGGCTGTTCACATGGTGGAGGATCACTAGCCTGTTTGGGAAATCGATGGAGGCTCCTGCTGTAGTGAGAAACGGGGTTCCAAGTATGAAAGGGACCTCCTTCTTATCAACCATATCCAAAACAGTGAGATCTGTGGGTATGGTGCAACTCCCAATCTTCAGAGGGTAATCTAGGATAAGACCAAGTGGTGGTTTTGAGGAAGCATCTCCAAACATGATAGATGGACCAGGCTGCTTCATCAAGTGCTGGGCAGTCAACCTCTTAACCATACCAAGCGAAATCAAGTTGACACTAGCTCCAGAATCAACAAGCGCATCATCGAGCTGCAAATGACCAAGAGAGCACGGAATTGTGAATTTCCCTTGATCTTTGAGCTTGGGAAGGACTCTGCTTGGACAAGATGTTATAGGTTTAGAGACAGGTGGGATAAACGTTCTGGGTTCGGGTGAATGCTGACTCGATCGAGTCAGAAGATCATGGTGAGTAGGGGAACAAGTGTTGGACTCGATCGAGGCTTCCTTCTCAACTCGATCGAGTGTAGTCTTTGAGACTGGTGAACAATCAACATCACAACCGTAAAGAAGTTGTGTAATCTCCTGAATGGCTCGTTCGTTCTTAGCAGCCTGTTCTTCATCAGCGTTGAATTGGACGACATGGCAATGGTCCTTGGGATTCTGGATGGCCTTCCCAGGGAGTTGACCAGGGTGTTCTGTAGAAGAGGAGGCACGGTTGTTCTCAATGGTCGTAATCCTGGAGTTTAAGGAATCAAGCTTGCTGTTCATCTCCGCAAGCTTCTTACTTGTCTCAATAACTCCATTAGCTTGACCTTGCAACAGCTGCTGTAACATGGCCCTCATGTCGGGTTCCTGAAGCTGTGGCGCTTGTACCTGCTGAGGAGAAAACCCTGGTGGCGCTCCCTGCTGCTGTCTAGGTGGATAGCCGCCCTGTTGGCTCACAAACTGCCCTCGCGGAACGAAAACTTGCTGTTGCTGTGGTTGACTCTGCTGCTGCGTAGACTGACTCTGCGGTGTCTGTGGAGGATAGACCTGATCCTGAGGATTGGCGACATTCGTACTTCTGTAGGACAGATTCGGGTTGGCTTTGTACGTGTAATAGCCTTTGTTGTAGCCACCCTGGTTGTTTTGAATGTAACTAATCTCCTCAGTCGGCAAGTCAACCTCCCCTTCCTGGACCGGAACGAATTCGTCTTCAGAGAGGAAATGAACATGCTTCATATTGGACTGAGCCTGAAGTAACTTGTCCAGTTTCTCATTCAAGCCCTTCACTTCCTTTTTCAACTTGTCATCCGACTCTACAGAGCTGCGGTTCGTGCGGTCGTATTCCTCGTTGTTGTTGCCATCTGACCGAGCTATGTTCTCCACAAGCTGCCAGCCATCCTCAACGTCGACGTTCAGAAAGTCTCCGTTGCTCGCTGTATCGAGCATTTGCCTGTATTTCGGGAGAACTCCTCTATACATAGTGCTGAGCAGGGATTCATTACTGAAACCGTGGTGTGGGCACTGACTCGTATAGCACTTGAAACGTTCCCATGCCTCAGAAAACGTTTCACCGTTCTTCTGGTGGAAGCTCGAGATGTCGCTACGGAGCTTAGCTGTCCTTCCCGTGGAGAAAAACTTCGCAAGGAACGCCTTCTTGCAGTCGTTCCAGGTTGTGATAGAGTTGTGGGGCAAGTTCTTCTCCCACTGGTGTGCCTTCTCCCCAAGTGATAGAGGGAAGAGGCGCAACTTGATGGCGTCTTCAGAAACACCGTTAACCCGAGACAGGTTACAGAGCCTGTCGAACTCGTCTAGGTGGTCTATAGGATCTTCGCAGGGCAAGCCATGGAACATCTTATTTTGCACCAAGTTAATCATTCCGAGCTTGATCTCGAAATTGTTGTTCTGCACTGGTGGAGGAACAATCCCCTGCCTCTGCGTGTGTGCGTTTGGAGCATCACCCGCTCCAATGGGTCTGACCGCTCTAGCGTCAACCCCGTTGTTACCCTGATGGTCAGCCATGGCGGAACTACACTGCGCAGCTTCTGTCTGTTCTGACTGATTCTCCTCTCTGACTCGTTCACTTAGAACCCTGTCAATACTGTTCCGGCGGTTGATGTTATCGATCAAAGGAAGCAAGTGATTACTGCCGGTTGATCGAGTTTGCATGCAACCAGACACCACCAACTCGATGGAGTGCAGTCGAGTCACCTTGTCGAGTTGTCACTGTGAGGTACCTGAGAAAACAGAGACAAAGGCAGAGAGAATAGGCAAAGTCCGTATATATCTTCAAACCACCAACTCGACGGTGTACAGAGTCTGTCACGTCGAGTTAGCAATGTAAGGTACTTGAGATGAGAAAGGCAGAGAGAATAGGCAATTTTAATATATGGTAACTGGAAACGAACTTGATCTTAAATTACTCGAAATCCTAAATGTAGCAAACTAACACCCAATCGGCAACGGCGCCAAATTGATAGTAGGATTTTACTACGAATTAACCTATTAACACTATCATGTCGATGCAGTGTAAGAAGGTGTCTAATCCAATTGGGTGTGATGCTATGCAATCAGGATATGATCGAGTTTAACTAAGTCAAGCCAAATGTTTAAAAGGTGTGAATTCTAAACTATCAACCTAAAGACAGAAATGGAAATGCAAATAACATAATGAAATTGGACTTCGCGGCGTCCAGACGCGACGCTATCAAGTTCACAAAGGTAAAATGCAATGATATTCAAACTATGAACCAGAAGCTAGAATGAACAAATGCAACAAGATAAAAAGACAAAAGCTTTGAGATTTAAAACCAATATCGAAATCAAATTAAACAAAGATCCTAAGAATGGGTGTTATGGATCAATGAAATTCCATGGTCAACGCTACGGTGTTCAACAAAACTCAGACAGAGCTGTTCCCTTGGCTGCGAACTCGATAGCAAGCTAATCCACTCTCGTGGTAGAAGCTATCGAGTTGGTGTGTGTTCCTGACCCACTCTCATGGCGAAATCCACACCAACAAGCATTAGGAATCAGTTCGCAAATGCTAAAGTGCTATCAAAAACTCTAGTATCCTAGGTATGATATGCAAAATTCTTGTAAAAGCTGGTTCAGGCATTTCATCAAACACCTTCTGGGTGCTGAAATGCCTAGCTTCGGATTCCAAATGATCAAGAAGGAATCAGCATTAAGAACACTAGTCAAGAAGGGAAACTACGAAATCAAGGCTTGAACACTCTAGGTAACCATGGTTATTCACTAATCTATCCCATCCTTAGGAATCTAAGAACACTACTCAGAAACCGACTTCATCAAGTCGAACTCGGAAAAACATGAAACATGCATCAGAAGATAGAGAATGTGAAGATGATCAAGTTTAAAGAAGGAAGCAAGTGCAAAATGTTTAAAGCAAAGAAGGAATCTGGTTTACAAATCTAGAACACCACAGAGGCGATTTTAGGTTTCTAAGCTTAAGAAAATAAGATAAAAATTAAGATAGATAGTTATAATCTCACATTATAGAGTACTTATACTTAGGTTTCAGAAAGAGGTAAAATAGGTCGCGCATGTGGACTCGACGTGCAACTCGACCTGACATGCCTGGACTACGTCGAGTTGGTGTAAAGTCGGATCCTTGATCTTGGACTCGACGTACCAACTCGACCTGCATATGTGTACGCCGTCGAGTTGGCATATGGACACACCTTTGCTTGGACTCGATGGGCCAACTCGACCTGACAACTTTGCACCATGTCGAGTGGGATTGTGGACTCTGTAGAGTCGGCTTCCTTGTCTTCCAAGCAATCGTTTCCAGACTCCACTTCATCACTGCGGATCATCTCCCAACTCCATGACATCCTCTAATGCTCCAATTGTACCTGAAAATAACAGCAAATGCAAAGAAACATGCAATGCGAATGCGAACGCTGTGAAGTGCGGAAAGTGGATGCAAATGGATGGTAAAGGTGATGAAGTGGTGTGATATGAATGTGAAAGTGATGAATAAAGTATGTTAAAACAGATGAAATATATGCACATCACCCGGCTCGTTTCCGAAGCCCGTTTTGCACGTTTTCAAGCCCAAACTTACACTGCCTCTTATATTTCGACCAAGACCTAGGTCAAGCCGCCCTTCAAGTTCTGAAGCATTATAAATACATCTTTTTAGCCTTGTAAAAGAAGAGAGCCACACATAGAGATACAAAATATTATTCAATAAAAGTTCTTATAGTTTTTGCTTTCTTTCATTGTCTCCTTCAAGAGAGGATCTCGGATCTCTGTTCTTATGAACATGAATTCGATTTCCTTCTCTATGTCTGAGTAGTTACCTTGTTAAGTGATAGGAAATCAAAGGATAGTGTTCATGCTTGCTTGATAATCGATATATAGAATTAGGGTTTACATAAACTCTTCACCTTTGCTTGTGTTCATTGCTTGGTGTTGATCTGGCCAATCAACATATGATCCTAGGTAGATTTGAGCCACGGAAGTGATGAATCATTCGCCTGAACTAGTATTTGGTGGGCAATCTCTCTTAGACTGCGGAAGTTGATTTACTAGAGGTTGTGAACAATTGAGACTTGATCGAATTAATGCTTGTTTGATTATCTAAGGACATACCAAAAGTTTAGCGATTAGATAGATCAACATAGGGGTCGGAGCCACGGAAGTGGAAAGATCTAAATTAGTGTCTTGAGTTCTAGGTGGTACACATTCTTAAATCCCTAACAAATCGAACTTGCTTGCTTGAATCACTCATCCCGAGATTATCCTATTGCTTAGCCCTTTCCATCAATTGATTTACAACTTTACTTGCTTTCCTTACTTGCTTTCAACGTGACAACAACCAAACTCATATTGCTTTCCTAGCTAAATCTCAATCTCATACCTTGTAGTGCACTAACTGGTCCTTGTGTTCGATATACCCGTTGCTACTCTCGATCTGTGCACTTGCAGAAAAGGGGTAGAAATTGGGAAAAGTTTAATCCCCATCAAGCTTTTTGGCGCCGTTGCCGGGGACCATTATCGTGCCTACAAGTTCTTGAAAGAGATCTAGTCTAGGTTTTTCCTGTTTTAAGTTATTTAATCTTGTTTTTCCTTTTTTGTTTTTGATTTTTCAGGTTTTAAGTCTTTCTCCTGGATGGAAGAGGATTTGAGAAGTCCTAGTCCTATAAGGGCGATTCCTATACGCCACATATCTCCTCCTAGAGACAGTCCAACAGAGAAGAGGATGTCAACCCCTCCAGCTATTTCACCTTCATGGGATTCTCGCAATAGTCATCCCGGACTAGCACCCTTGAACACCAAGAAGAACCTTCTCCCCTACCTTAATGCGGCCGAACTGGAGACGTCTAGCCAAGCCTACTATGAAAGAGAAGAACACCTTCTAGCTTCACCAGAAGAAGAAATAGATCTGGAGCTGATTGAGTTTGTGAAGAGAGACAAATTCCATGATCTCTACAATGAGTATGCACTGGAACACATTGATCACTTTGAAGGTCTTTGTGATTCCTATGGAGTTTTCGATTTTGAGAAGAAGCTAATTCTATTCAGCATGTCCTTAGCTGGGAGAGCTCTTGAGTGGGCGCAATACTCTCCTCCTTTTCAAATCAACACTTGGTTAGATTGCAGAGAAGCTTTCTTGAAGAGGTTCAGCAGGAACCCACCTTTCAAAACCAAGTATAACCAAAGCTCTTACCCTCACCACAACCAATCTTATGAAGAAGAAGATGATGCCTCTTTACCACCGGAGTCCATCAATGGCGACCTGATCAAGTATGTAGTAAGAGATCCTTTCCATGACTTCATATCGGAGTGTGCTCAAGAACATGTTGAGAATTTCGAAAATCTCTGTGATTATTATGGTTTGGGAGAGAACCCAAAGAATATCAGCTTGTTCCAAACATCCCTAGCTGGCCAAGCTCAAGAGTGGGTTAGATTTTCTGCCCAACATGATTTCAAGACATGGAGAAGATACAAGGAAGCTTTCCTTAACAAGTTTGCCCGTGGACAACCCTATGTGCCGCTACTTAAACCCTACCACCCGCCCTATAGAAACCACCAACCTCCACCGCACATTGAGCAGCTGCCCCAAGCCACAGAAGGATTACCCCACAACCCACACCTAACCAAGCTTGAAGAGATGCTACAAGAGTACCTTGACTATCAAGTCACAAGTACAAGAGAGATGGAGAAGAAGATCGAATATGTTCATCTCACCCTTGGAGAAAAGATGGATGTTCTTTTTAACCAAGTTATCAAGCTTGACAAAGATATCAAGCAACTCAAGGAAGACCATGATCGATCACTCAACCTTGTCAAGCTAGATGTTGCTGCGAAACACCACGAGCTACTCAGCAAGAGCATTGATGCCCATAGCTTCAATGATGACAATTGCAAACATCTTGGAATCATCTATAACCGGCTCTCAGCTGTAGAAGGATCTCTTTTCTCTAAGAACCAGAGAGAAAGAAGCCCCATACCCAAACCACCTCCTTTCCCTTGCAATGTCATCACAGCAATCTCCAAGGAAAACTCATCACATCTTGTAAGAAAAGAAGAAGAAGATCAAGAGTATGAGGATGACTATGAAGATGATGAAGAAGAACAGCAGAGTTTTAACAGCAATGCAAGCTCTAGAGGAAGTGAAACTAGTCCACAGCAACCTGACCAGCGATTCTCTCCACCTCCAGCTCGCATACTCGCCCTTCCTAAAATCACCGGCATTTCAAGAAAGAGAATCACCTTAGATGAACCAGAGGATTTATTCCAATATGAACCCATTGACCCTACTAAGATAAGCCCAGAGAAGCTCAAGGAATTTAACAAGAAGGTGAAGTCCATACCATTCTATGTCCCCTTTGAAGAAGCTTGGAACAACCATGATTTGGTTGAATTTTTCTTTAGTAGCAAAGAAACCAAGGATGAGATTAAGCAACTCTTTAGGCGAGCCCGCCTCTCTATGTCATCTTATGCAGCAACCCTACCCCCATCTCCGCCCTCTACACCTCATCCCAAGTGGTACAGCAACCCCATCTCTCGAGAGAAGCTAGCTGAATTCAACCGCTTTGTCCAAACACTTCCAGCAAGCATGACCTTTCATGAGGCTTGGAAGAACCACCCACTCACCAACTTCTTCCACAACTGCAAAGAGACCCCAGAAGAGATTCAGGAGCTATTTGAGAAAGTTAAGAAGCAACCATCTTTCCGAACACTCTACAAGGTAGAAGACCCATGACAATTTACCATACCCTGCACAATCAATGGAAGATACTTTGATAGCTACATTTGTGATTCTGGTTCATGCATAAACCTTATGCCCACACACACTGCCAAACTTCTTGGGATCACACGCCTACAACCTTCACAAATCAGCATTGGACTTGCTGATCTCACCATTGCACAACCTAGAGGTGTTGTTTATGATGTCTTGCTCGAAATTGGAGATACAAAGAAACCGGTGGATTTTCATATCATAAATATCAAAGGAGGAAGTGACATGCCTATTATACTTGGAAGATCATTCTTGGCAACTGCTGGAGCCATTATGGATTGGCCAAACCGCCGCATCTCTCTTGCCAATGTCAACAAATCTGTTTTCTATGATGCCGTCCCCGTTTTCACTTCTACCAAGCATTCTCGGTTCATATCTCCTCATGAACCACCTGATCATCAACAAGGACGAGATGGGACACGCATAAAAAGGCTTTGTCTCAGGCCATGTCCTTCCACTTCTTTTTAGAAGAGCCAAACGGTCAAGCTAAAGACCATAAACAAGCGCTGTATGGGAGGCCACCCATAAGGTCTTTTCTATCCCTTTTTAATCTTTGTTTTCATTTAATAGTTTTGTTTTGAAGTTTTGGATACAGAAATTTGAGAATCCAGCATGAAAGAAGCAGGAAGAAACCTCAGGAAAGAAGAATGCAGCACTCACCATGGTCGGGTCGACCAGGAAGATCGACCGGTGCCTCGCCCGATCGACCGTGTCCCCTCTTGCCGACCCACCATCCCACCTCACTTGCATACCATCTCACCTCATTCGCATACCATCCCACCTCACTTGCATACCATCCCACCTCATTTGCATATCATCCCACCTCACTTGCATACCATCCCACCTCACTTGCATACCATCCCACCTCATTGCATACCATCCCACCTCATTTGCATATCATCCCACCATCATCCCACCACACTTTCATCCCATACCACATCACATCCCACGCCTACTTGCTGTTCTACCACATGATGATCCTCCTTCACCTACACTCAGGCGGCCCTTTAAACTCATTGCTGGTGCGCAACAGCACTTGACTATCTAAGCCGGGATCTCATCCACATTATGGAGCAACATAGTAGCTGGACATATCATCCATCACACCATTCTTCGATTTCTAATACCATATCAGGTTACATCTTTCCTCTCATTCACAAACGCCTTATTACCTTTTTCTTTTACCTCCCTTAATCGGATTTGCTTTCACCGGGACGGTGCAAGTTAAGTCTGGGGGGATTGTCAGTACTAATGCGTTTGTTCATGTCTTGTCTTCATCTTATATCTATTTCTCTTATCAACCTTTTTCAAAACTTCTGTTTTTATTGAGTCAAAATAAGTTAGGAAACTATGATCTATCCTAGAAGCTTACCTTAACATGCCAAAGCTCTTGTGATCACAAAGGCGAATATTGACACCGAACAATGCCCAACGGAACCACTGAGGGTGGATCGACCTACTGATTTGGCAAGATTTCTAAGGTACCCGGACAATCTAAAGTCAACTCCACCACCTAATTGAACTTTTAATTTTTCTTGTCAAGGGGCTTGAGATACATATTAGCCGATTCCTCATCCCGGTCTAGTTGAGACATGTCCACCAAAGATACAATCCACCTCTCTCTCATCTGCAAAATGAAAATCAAAAGCTTTTAAGCACAAGGAAAACGTGTAAGCAAGAGGAATGCATACGTCTGCACCTTCTTGTCTTATGGAGACCTACTCAAACAAGGAAAAGCAAAAGCCTATCCTATGATATTCCCAGAAAAGAAAATATTCAAAGCGAAGAAGGATCGATAGAAAAAATAAAATGATACCCTAGAAAAGTAGGGAAAGATCGATCCTTCAAAAGAAAAGAGAGAAAGAGAGAGGAATGGAACTGGATGTGCTAAAAAGGACTGTCCTGGCAAACACTTGGATGGGTAAGAATCAATGCTCTGTGATCAATACTCCCTTGATAAAGACCGCACGTTTTAAATACTGTAAGGAGTTGACAATGGAAAGTTTGGAGTGCTGGATGAGATTTGTTGGGTCCGGTATGGTTCGCTAAGCTCAAGGTCAGTACGGGAAGGCTAGATTCAAAGTTAGTGTTGCTCCAAGTGAAAGCAGAGCAATGGAAGATACAAGTGCCAAAGGATAAGTGAGTTTTCATGTTTTCAAACCTCTTTCTCCGATTTGGATTCTATTTGCTTGGGGACAAGCAAAGATCTAAGTCTGGGGGAGTTGATATACCTCTATTTTACACCCTTTTTACATCGTTTTGTATACTTTATGCATGGTTTTACCGTGGCTTTTTGCTTTAAAAGGTAGTTTTTATGCATATATAGTGCCAAAAGTCATTTCAGGTCAAAAGATGCAATTTGGAGCAAAACAAAGGCAAAGGTCCTCAAAGCAGCTTCATGCACTATCATTTACTTTGGAAGAGCCCCAAAACCATTCTACTAAATGGCTTTCACCAAAACCAGTTCTCTGCGATGCTTACATGAGTTAGCTTTACAACGCAATTGGAATCATGCAATTTGGCCACGTAGAATGGGAGATATGATCGTTTTAGTGAAGAGTGTCAAATCAGTCGAAAACCGGACGTCTACACCAACCGCTCGACCGAACCGGTCGGACAGGGCCTCCAAGGCTCCCGTCCGACCCGACCTTCCTTAACTGCAGGAGGACACCGGTCGACCGAGCCGGTCGGACAGGGCCTCCAAGGCTCCCGTCCGACCAGACCTTCCTTCAAGTCCACGACCCATCCGGTCGACCGAGCCGGTCGGACAGGGCCTCCAAGGCTCCCGTCCGACCCGACCTCCTTTCATCATCCCGTGCAACCGTTCGACCGCCAGCTCGACCCGAGCACCAGCCCGACCGACCGGTCGACCGCCCCGCTCGACCGCGACACGCCCCGCTCGACCCGGCTCGTTTCCGAAGCCCGTTTTGCACGTTTTCAAGCCCAAACTTACACCGCCTCTTATATTTCGACCAAGACCTAGGTCAAGCCGCCCTTCAAGTTCTGAAGCATTATAAATACATCTTTTTAGCCTTGTAAAAGAAGAGAGCCACACATAGAGATACAAAATATTATTCAATAAAAGTTCTTATAGTTTTTGCTTTCTTTCATTGTCTCCTTCAAGAGAGGATCTCGGATCTCTGTTCTTATGAATATGAATTCGATTTCCTTCACTATGTCTGAGTAGTTACCTTGTTAAGTGATAGGAAATCAAAGGATAGTGTTCATGCTTGCTTGATAATCGATATATAGAATTAGGGTTTACATAAACTCTTCACCTTTGCTTGTGTTCATTGCTTGGTGTTGATCTGGCCAATCAACATTTGATCCTAGGTAGATTTGAGCCACGGAAGTGATGAATCATTCGCCTGAACTAGTATTTGGTGGGCAATCTCTCTTAGACTGCGGAAGTTGATTTACTAGAGGTTGTGAACAATTGAGACTTGATCGAATTAATGCTTGTTTGATTATCTAAGGACATACCAAAAGTTTAGCGATTAGATAGATCAACATAGGGGTCGGAGCCACGGAAGTGGAAAGATCTAAATTAGTGTCTTGAGTTCTAGGTGGTACACATTCTTAAATCCCTAACAAATCGAACTTGCTTGCTTGAATCACTCATCCCGAGATTATCCTATTGCTTAGCGCTTTCCATCCATTGATTTACAACTTTACTTGCTTTCCTTACTTGCTTTCAACGTGACAACAACCAAACTCATATTGCTTTCCTAGCTAAATCTCAATCTCATACCTTGTAGTGCACTAACTGGTCCTTGTGTTCGATATACCCGTTGCTACTCTCGATCTGTGCACTTGCAGAAAAGGGGTAGAAATTGGGAAAAGTTTAATCCCCATCAAGCTTTTTGGCGCCGTTGCCGGGGACCATTATCGTGCCTACAAGTTCTTGAAAGAGATCTAGTCTAGGTTTTTCCTGTTTTAAGTTATTTAATCTTGTTTTTCCTTTTTTGTTTTTGATTTTTCAGATTTTAAGTCTTTCTCCTAGGTGGTACACATTCTAAATTAGTGTCTTGAGTTCTAGGTGGTACAAATTCTTAAATCCCTAACAAATCGAACTTGCTTGCTTGAATCACTCATCCCGAGATTATCCTATTGCTTAGCGCTTTCCATCCATTGATTTACAACTTTACTTGCTTTCCTTACTTGCTTTCAACGTGACAACAACCAAACTCATATTGCTTTCCTAGCTAAATCTCAATCTCATACCTTGTAGTGCACTAACTGGTCCTTGTGTTCGATATACCCGTTGCTACTCTCGATCTGTGCACTTGCAGAAAAGGGGTAGAAATTGGGAAAAGTTTAATCCCCATCAAGCTTTTTGGCGCCGTTGCCGGGGACCATTATCGTGCCTACAAGTTCTTGAAAGAGATCTAGTCTAGGTTTTTCCTGTTTTAAGTTATTTAATCTTGTTTTTCCTTTTTTGTTTTTGATTTTTCAGATTTTAAGTCTTTCTCCTAGATGGAAGAGGATTTGAGAAGTCCTAGTCCTATAAGGGCGATTCCTATACGCCACATATCTCCTTCTAGAGACAGTCCAACAGAGAAGAGGATGTCAACCCCTCCAGCTATTTCACCTTCATGGGATTCTCGCAATAGTCATCCCGGACTAGCACCCTTGAACACCAAGAAGAACCTTCTCCCCTACCCTAATGCGGCCGAACTGGAGACGTCTAGCCAAGCCTACTATGAAAGAGAAGAACACCTTCTAGCTTCACCAGAAGAAGAAATAGATCTGGAGCTGATTGAGTTTGTGAAGAGAGACAAATTCCATGATCTCTACAATGAGTATGCACTGGAACACATTGATCACTTTGAAGGTCTTTGTGATTCCTATGGAGTTTTCGATTTTGAGAAGAAGCTAATGCTATTCAGCATGTCCTTAGCTGGGAGAGCTCTTGAGTGGGCGCAATACTCTCCTCCTTTTCAAATCAACACTTGGTTAGATTGCAGAGAAGCTTTCTTGAAGAGGTTCAGCAGGAACCCACCTTTCAAATCCAAGTATAACCAAAGCTCCCTTTTTTCTTGAAGTCTTTGCCGGATGGTTTTCTTCTCCATTTCGTCGTCCGAAGGCTCGGAAACTTCCGGGATTTCTTCGTCCGAGCTGTCTGAGTCGTCGAAAGAATCGTAGGCTAGTGCTCGAGCACTTTCTACTCGCTCCAAAGAAAAGTCTCTCTCCCAGTTGTTTTTCCGTGCGCGAAAGCTTTCCACGGCTTCTGAGAAATCGCTGGGGAGACGGAATACGGCTCGTCGAACTGCAAAATAAACAGAAAAGTTAGAAACGATCCACACGAACAAAAACGATGATTGTTTTTCGGTTCGGCTACCGATTGGCTGCCACCCCTGCTTGACAAATTTTCTGGGAATGCTCCCAACAGTCGCCCCACATATTAGGACAAAGAAAAGGTAATTTTCCCAACCGCTGTCTTTGTTGGGAAAACCGTCAATGATCCTCCAATTCTTCTTGCAAGAAATGTAGTATCGAAGCGACTTCTTCGATCCGGCTCGAATTTCCAGAAGATTCTGAAGGTGATGGATCCCGATCGGAATGCCAGTCTCGAAACTACGGATGATAAGCCCGATCAGATGGCGGAGACCTCGCGGCATGATCTGGCCAATGGCGAGCCCATACTTACTCAAGTAATGCAGGATCAGGCTCGAGATCGGAAACCACAGAAAGCAGCCGTAGAAGAAGCTCTCATAGAGCGTCAAACATCCCACGGGAGGATCGTCAGCCCTCTGATGGCTCGCCGGAAGGAGGAGGTCGACTCCCTCAGATATGTGGAAACAGCGCCGAAGCGTTTCCAAAGATGATTCGGTGCAGAGTGTCGACCCAGGAGGATTCGGAGCCGTCCTCTTCGCGGCTCGTCTATGTGTAACCTTCCTCGAGACTCATCTCTTTGAAGAGCATTTCCTCATCCCCTTTGACGAGCCGGCGCCGAAGGCGCTGGATAAGACGTAATCAAGGGACGCGTCATCCAGAAGGGTTCTCTTGGCAACTGAGAAGGCCTGGGCCCGAGGACATCTCCGATTGCTCCTTCGGACATCAACTCTTCAAGTTTGATCTCCTCGGGATTATATATCGGGTCAAGTGCAATCCCGGGATGAGCCGACTGGTCCCCGACAAAGTCCGCCTCGGCACGAAGAAGGGCCAACTCGTCCCCTTCATCCAAGTTCGGCTCGGACGCTCCATTCGAACCATCACGATGAAGTTCTGACGGCTCGCTCGCCAATACATTAACCTCGGCAGTCTCGGCGGCCCTAACAGACTGATTTCCCTCTTCAGACCAAGGCGAATTAACTACCTTCCGACCCTGCGGAGTGTAGGAGTTGTGCGATCCCACCGAATCAGATGGCTCAGAGGATGAAGACGAACGGTGGACCGAGATCTCGGAATCGTTCGAATTATTGGAGCGATCCTCGGAATGATCGACCCCGACCGAAGGAGTACGACTACTGGAAGACATATCGGCTCGGAAGAAGATGGATCGGAGGAAGATCGGAAAGTTTGAAGATTGCGATGTGAAACAATTCACACCGGCGAAGCAAACAAAGAACACTAATGAAATTTGTGAACGAAAAAGAAAAAGCTAGAGAGAGAAAGAGAATTCTACCTTTTTCTTGATTTGGAGAGAGAGCGAGATGAGAAAAATGAACCCCGGAGTCCGATATTTATAGAAGTCTTGGCGCATGGGCGCGTCGGTTCGGGAAGACGAAACGGCACAACCTAAAATCCCGCCCGATTCCTAAGGTTTCCGCCGAAACTAGCGGGCCCGGAAACGCTTCGGATTCCGCGCCTGATTAAAGCGAGAATTCTTCGACGTCGTTTAGAAGAAAGACGAGCCGAATTCTCGCGGAAGACGAGCCGAATATGTCGACGGCTCGATTCGAATGACAATGCTTTTTTCTGATAACTTGTAGCTCGCCACTCTTACACATAAGACTAGCGAGCTGGGGG
Organism: Erythrophleum ivorense; assembly: GCA_026724425.1. Classification (NCBI taxonomy): domain Eukaryota; kingdom Viridiplantae; phylum Streptophyta; class Magnoliopsida; order Fabales; family Fabaceae; genus Erythrophleum; species Erythrophleum ivorense. The sequence goes on along the minus strand of JAIUCV010000066.1, from coordinate 4,511,834 downwards.
CAAATTGTTGGGGTCGGATTTCCCTCCATCACAATTTCATTCGAACCGGCGTGATCAAAGCGAGCCGGGCCCAACCGTCAACTAAACACGAAAACCGGGAAGAAATCTATCGATGGGCCGAGCCAACATCCAGCAAAGCGATTCGAGCCGAGGCCCATCAAAGAAGGCCCATGTTCGAAGCTTGCCATAAACACAAGTCGGCGCGAGCAGAAATGGAAAGTTTCATTATGGAAAATTTACTTAAATCTTGTAAAGTCGGTTCCTATTCTCTTATAAATAGGAATCGACGTCAATTGTCTTCGGGATCACTTTTTACCGACAGCAAAGGCATACGCCATAAATTTCACAGCTCGCTTAACAGCTAATAATAAAAACCAACTTTGGCTCGTCTTCTTTGTATTTAGTCAATAGAATTCTTCGGCTCTCCCTAAAAACGAACCAAACAATATTGCGCAAGTTTCGGCTCGCACAAAGGTTTTCCTGACTCCACAATGTTTGCATGCAAATACTTTCTTTCCTCTTCAACAAAGCACCCCATAATCCTTTATCATTTACTACATTGTCTTCTTCATTGTTTACATCATACTCGTCTGTACAGCTGAGACCAGTGACAACAGCAAATTCTTGAAGCGAAAATCTAAGCGGTCTGCTTGCAAACACATGCCAAATCTCATGCTTTTTCTTGCAAGCCAACTGCCTAGACATCATGCTGTGAATGAGGCGAGCTGAATATCCTAGGCCAGTATCACATAGCCGTAGAATTGGTGCGAAAACAGGGTCTTCTCTCACCTCTTTGTACTCGGATGGTAGAGCCTTCTTTACCATTTTGCAGCTATTATTTATTTGCTTCACTTGAGGCTCATCTCCTGGCCTGAAAATACGTTTTGGATACGCGTTTTCCATACCTACATTTAATAAAATGGAGAATGTATGAAGCACAATAATGACAAAGGAACATTCATTTCTGCAGGGAATATACAACTAATCGAACTAAAATTATTGCAAGCTGGCATAATTCATACTGTATTTATCATCGACAAAGAAATACCATGAATAACAATTGATAAAAAAAAAAAAGAAAGACAAAAGCTTTATGTTCTTCTTGTTCAACTCGAAGATCTTTGTTCAATATTAAATAAAATCTTGACTACTAAAGTAAGCAAACTTGGAGAACAAAATCTTAGAAGCGAAATAAACACATCATTCACTGTAATCTTAAAAATTAGCATAAACCCATCAATCTTTGTAATCATTCTACCGTAGAAGTACCAATTCTAGAGAAGATAGTACTAGTACAACTGTAGCATCCGTAAACCAATCTGTCGTTTCTGGGGAGGGGTGTCGATCGACACCAGGGGAGTGTCGCTCGACACCAGCGGTTAAAATCGATTTCGGTTCGATTTGAGTTCCGGTTTGGGCTGGTTTTGTGGGAGACAGCCCTAACGCGTTATAAAGTGTGTGGCCGCATTGTTTTGTCGTTTTTCGAGTTTTTGGAGAAGGAAAAGAGGCAGAGAGAAAAAGTGGTGATTCTGGAGCTTTGTGGTTGATCTGTGGTGATTTTGTGTTGTTCTTCATCTCATTCCTCCTCTTAATCCATTGTCAAGGTGAGTGCATGACCGTAGGCTCGCAAGTGAATAGAACCTTAAACCGACTGCACTACAATCAAACAAGAACATGTACAATCAATCCTCAATTCACACCTCAAAGAGCGTATGTAATCTACCCCTGAATCCCTAATGTCGTCCAATACCACTTCTAAAACAACTTTCTGATTCGCGGATGTTACAATTCTCCCCCACTAAACTGGATTCGTCCTCGAATCCCAACACAAACGTCTCTCCAAGACCTCAAAACTCACATTTTAGTCCTATGTTATACGCATGTTTCAAGACATTATTACTCCTCGATACTGTGACCCACCGTCACGACATCTATACTGCGACCCACCGTCACAAAAACCAAACCATGAACCAACGTCACGAAAACCACTCATACTGAGGTAGCGACCCCCAATATAAGTCTGCCGGGCACCCACCGTCCCAACAAAAGTAGACCCACCGACTAATCTAAAGACCCACCGTCTACTCTAAAGACCCACCGTCTCTAGATGTATCGAGTAATAATTCTGAAACGCGTATAATCATATGACCAAAATTTTCAATGACCCTACTGGCCAAAGAAACTTGTAACATCCAAACATGAAACCAAAATATGAGGCAAAACTCCATCTCATATAACTCCAAAAATGTATATCGTACAACGAAAACGAAAATACATAAATCCAGAACCACGGCACAAAAGCCAAAAACAAGACTAGAACCACAAAGATGAAGAAGCTCACTCCACAGCCTGCTTGTCGAACCACTTTCCGAACTTCAGCTTCATCTTTGCCTCTGGCTCCCAAGTCTGCTCCTCTGTGCCACTACAGTCCCATAAGACTCTCAACAATGGCACCCTCTTTTTCCGCAGAACCTTGACTCTCCTCTCAAGAATCCTCACAGGAACTGCCGGACCTGTCATATCTGGCTGAAGATCCTTTGGAATCTCAGCCACTAACTCCTCTGAAGGATGCAAACACCTCCTCAACATAGAAACATGAAACACCTTGTGAAAGGCGCTCATAATCGGTGCCAACTCCAACCGATAAGCCACTGGCCCAACACGCTCCACCACTGGGAACAGACCCATAAAACGTGGACTGAGCTTGTTCTCTGCTATGGACCTGTTAGGGCCCCTCAACATAGCCATCTTGAGATAAACTCTATCTCCCACCTGAAACTCAAGCTCACGTCGCCGCCTATCTGCATAACTCCTCTGTCTATCCTGAGCCTCCGTCATGTTCAACCTCAAGACACGGATCTTCTCCGTCGTCTCCTGAACAAAAGTAGCTCCAAACATGCTGCGCTCCCCCACTTGGGTCCAACATAACGGTGTCCTGCATGGCCTCCCATACAAAGCCTCAAATGGAGCCATGCCAATACTAGACTGAAAACTGTTGTTATAGGCAAACTCTGCCAAACACAGATGATCAGCCCAATGACCACCCCAATCCAGTACACACATCCTCAGCAGATCCTCCAAAGTCTGAATAGTCCTCTCTGACTGCCCATCTGTCTGCGGATGATACGCTGTACTCATATGCACCTTAGTGCCCATCTCAGTCTGAAATGCCCTCCAAAACTCTGAAGCAAACCTCGGATCTCTATCCGACACAATACTGGCTGGCACTCCATGCAGCCTCACAATCTCTCGCACAAACTTTCTAGCCAAGAGAGCCGCTCCATCTGTCTTCTAGATGGCCAAGAAATGTGCTGACTTGGTCAAGCGATCCACAATGACCCAAATAGCATTGAAAGTCCGTGAGATAGGCAATCCCACAACAAAATCCATAGTGATCATAACCGCAGTCATGACATCCGTACTGCAACTCACGGTCCAGTACCAAAATGTGACCAATGTCACAAAACCAAACGTGACCCGAAGGCACAACCAAAACGTGACCCACTGTCACTAAAACAACCCATATCGAGGTAGCGACCCCCAATATAAGTCCGTTGGGCACCTAACGTCCCAACACAAATAGTACCACCGTCTACAAGGCCCACCGCCTCTAGACAAAACGAATAATAAAATCTGAAACGCGTACCAACATGTGACTAAAAACTCTCAATGACCCCACCGGCCAAAGAAACTTGTAACATCCAAACCATAACCAAAAATATGAGGCAAAACTCCATCTCATATAACTCCAAAAATGTATATCGTACAACAAAACGAAATTACATAAGTCCAAAACCAACAACAACAAAACCAAAAACAAGACTAGAACCACAAAGATGAATCACTCCACAGCCTGCTTGTCGAACCACCTTCCGAACTTCAGCTTCATCTTTGCCTCTGGCTCCCAAGTCTGCTCCTCTGTGCCACTACAGCCCCACAAGACTCTCAACAATGGCACCCTCTTGTTCCGCAGAACCTTGACTCTCCTCTCAAGAATCCTCACAGGAACTGCCGGAACTGTCATATCTGGCTGGAGATCCTCTGGAATCTCAACCACTACCTCCTCTGAAGGACGCAAACACCTCCTCAACATAGAAACGTGAAACACCTTATGAAAGGCGCTCATAATCGGTGGCAACTCCAACCGATAAGCCACTGGCCCAACTCGCTCCACCACTGGAAACGGACCCATAAATCGCGGTCTGAGCTTGTTCTCTGCTATGGACCTGTTAGGGCCCCTCAACATAGCCATCTTGAGATAAACTCTATCTCCCACCTGAAACTCAAGCTCACGTCGCCGCCTATCTGCATAACTCCTCTGTCTATCCTGAGCCTCCTTCATGTTCAGCCTCAAGACACGAATCTTCTCCGTCGTCTCCTGAACAAAACTAGCTCCAAACATGCTGCGCTCCCCCACTTGGGTCCAGCATAACGGTGTCCTGCATGGCCTCCCGTACAAAGCCTCATAAGGAGCCATACCAATACTAGACTGAAAACTGTTGTTATAGGCAAACTCTGCCAAACACAGATGATCAGCCCAATGACCACCCCAATCCAGTACACACATCCTAAGCAGATCCTCCAAAGTCTGAATAGTCCTCTCTGACTGCCCATCTGTCTGCGGATGATACGCTGTACTCATATGCACCTTAGTGCCCATCTCAGTCTGAAATGCCCTCCAAAACTCTGAAGCAAACCTCGGATCTCTATCCGACACAATACTGGCTGGCACTCCATGCAGCCTCACAATCTCTCGCACAAACTTCCTAGCTAAGACAGCCGCTCCATCTGTCTTCTTGATAGCCAAGAAATGTGCTGACTTGGTCAAGCGATCTACAATGACCCAAATAGCATCGAAAGTCCGTGAGATCGGCAATCCCACAACAAAATCCATAGTGATCATGTCCCACTTCCATTCTGGAATGGGTAAACTCTGCAGAAGACCACTAGGCACCTGATGCTCTGCCTTGACCAAAGAACAAGTGTTGCACCTCGCAACCCAATCTGCCACATCCCTCTTCATCCCAACCCAATGATAATACCGTTTGAGGTCACGGTACATCTTGGTCGCACCCGGATGAATCGAAAACTTGCTCGAATGAGCCTCTCTCAAAACCTCATGCCTCAACTCCTCATCCTTGGGCACACAAACTCGCCCACGAACCAAGATAGTCCCATTCGAAGAGACCTGATACTCAGAACCAACCGCCTGCGAAGCATCGATCAAACCCTGATCACTCTGCTGCGCCACTCTGATCCTACTGAGTAAATCTGCCTGATCAGCTGCCTCTAAACCCAAAGGCTCCTCTGAAATAGCACAAAGCCTCAATGTACTAATCTCGCTGACCAAAGCCTCAACACCACGCTCTCTAGCTGAATCGACCCTCCGTCGACTCAAAGCATCTGCCACCAAGTTGGCCTTGCCCAGATGATAAACAATATCCAGGTCATAGTCTGCCAGAAACTCCACCCAACACGTCTGCCTCGCATTCAGCAAAGGCTGAGTAAAGATATGCTGTAGACTCTTGTGATCTGTAAAGATCTGCACTCTACCACCATAAAGATAAGACCTCCAAATCTTGAGTGCAAAAACCACTGCTCCCAACTCAAGATCATGCGTAGGACGGTTGCGCTCACTGCCCTGCAACTGCCTCGAAGCATAGGCAATCACTCTGCCCTCCTGCATCAAAACACAACCAAGTCCAACACCAGAAGCATCTGTGTACACTACATAAGGCTTCGCCGGATCGGGTAATGCCAACACTGGTGTACTAGTCAACATCTCCTTGAGCTTCTCAAAGCTCTCCCCGCACTCATGCGACCACACAAACGGCACATCCTTGCCAGTCAACCTCGTCATCGGCTGAGACATACTCGCAAACCCCTTGACGAGCCTCCTGTAGTAGCCTGCTAAACCCAGAAAACTCCTGATCTCGGTAGCACTACTCGGTCTAGGCCAATCTCTGATAGCCTCGATCTTAGCCGGATCCATAGAAACTCCCTCTGCAGAAACAATGTGGCCAAGAAAACCCATCTCTCGCTGCCAAAAACTGCACTTGCTCAACTTAGCGAAAAGCTTCTGCTCCCGAAGCTTCTCCAAAACAAGCCTCAAATGCGTCGCATGCTCCTCTGGACTCCTCGAATACACCAAAATATCATCTATGAAAATAATGACGAACACATCTAGAAACTCCCTGAACACGTCGTTCATCAATCTCATGAAAGCTGCCGGCGCATTAGTCAAACCAAAAGGCATGACCACAAACTCGAAATGCCCATACCTCGTCCGAAAAGCTGTCTTCCGAACATCTGTCTCATCTATCGGAATCCGATGATATCCCGATGCCAAGTCAATCTTAGAGAACCAAGTAGCACCTCTCAACTGATCCAACAACTCATCGATCCCCGGAAGTGGGTACCTGCTCTTCACTGTGTCTCGGTTAAGTCCCCGGTAATCGATGCACAACCGAAAACTGCCATCCTTCTTCTTCACAAACAACACTGGCGCTCCCCACGGGGAAACACTAGGTCTGATGAACCCTTTACTCAGAAGGTCCTCTAGCTGTTTCTTCAGCTCTGCCATCTCTGCTGGTGCCATCCTGTAAGGTGTCTTCGATATCGGAGCTGTCCCGGGCTCTAATTCAATCGTGAAGGGATCTGACCGAGATGGTGGCAATCCCTTCAGCGACCGAAACATATCCTCAAAATCCTGGACAACCTGAATATCCTGCAAAACCACCTCACCCCTGATCTCTGTCATAGTAATCGTCGCCAAATAGGCCTCGCAGCCCCGCTCTAGCAACTGCTCTGCCTGAATAGCTGAGATCACTATACTCCCTGAAGTCGGTCTCACACCCTGATAAACCAACTTCCCTGCATCCTGCTCAAACACCACTCTACCTCTGTAGCAATCCAGATAAACCCGGTAAGAAGATAACCAGTCCATCCCCAAAATCACGTCATACAGCTCCACTGGACTGATGACTAAATCCACTGGCATAGACTGCCCCGCAATCCGCACATCCACTGCTGTAGCTCTACCCGAACTAGCCAGAAAACTACCACCGGCCACCTTGACAAAGGCTGAAGCCTCACCAACGCTACTCCGAATACAACTACTCTCAGCTCTCTCCAGAGTAATGAAGCAGTTAGATGCTCCCGAGTCAAACAGAACGTGAGACTCAAATCCGCCAACTAACAAGGTCCCTACACAATTCGACAAGTGTTGAGAACCTCCAACTCTATCACAGTAAAATAAAAGAAACGGACAACACCAGAATTCTACCTTTAAGAATTTACAAGTCTGAGTCAAAGATTTTACCTGTGATCTGGCCTGACTAACTGGTCTGGCCCACCTCTACCGGAGTGTAAACCCTCGGCGCTCCACCTGACTGCAACGCTGCAATCTGTGCTGCTGACTGAATAGCCAACGGCTGAATCACTGCTGCCACAGACCTCTGCTGTAACTTGGGACACATCGGCTTGATGTGCCCCGGCTCCCTGCAATAGAAACACACAGCCGTCTCTCTGGATCCCGCCCTCTTGGGGCAAGTAGCAACTCTGTGATCCAAACTCCCACAACCAAAGCAACCACCCGCACTCTGGCTACTAGCAGATATCTCCTCTGCTCTCCTCTTCTGGCCCTGCGCAGGCCTGCCGCCCCTGCCATGACCAGAACCGAAACCCCTACGCTGCTGCTGCTGCTGCTGGCCCCGAGGATGGGTAGCAGAAGCAACTACAGCTGGAACAACTGCCGAACTCACCGGCTCACGCAAATCCTCCTCAATGGAAGCTGCCAACTCCACTAAACCGGCTCTAGTGTGGTACATACCACCTCTGCACTGAGTCTTGATGTTCCTCCGAAGTCCCTGAAGAAACCTCGACATCAATGCCCGCTCACTCACCAGCTCACCACCTGTGTGAACCACCAATCTGCAGAACTCTGCATCGTACTCCCGAACAGACCTCTCACCCTGAGTCAAGTCTAAGAACCTCAACTGCAGTCTGTCACGAGCCTCCTGCGGGAAAAACTTGTGGTTGAACTCCTCAACGAAGTCAACCCAAGTCCAAACCGCTCTCCTGGTCCTAACAGACCTCCACCACAAATTTGCATCACCTCCAAGGTAGTGCACTGCCAACTCAACCTGAAACTGCTCTGGACAACGAACTGAATCGAAGTTTCTCTCTAACCTCTGACGCCACTCGTCAGCCTGCTCTGGAGTAATACCACCCTCAAACATAGGCGTGCCAATCCTCTGCATCTCGCTCATCATCTCACGATAAGGCGAATACCCAACCGCAGCACCCTGCTGCCCCGCAGCCTCCTGCTGCTCAACAAAACCAGCACCAACCTGTGTCCCGGCCGCTGGAGGTGCAACCGGAGCCTGCTGTGGAACTGCCTGAGGAAGACGTGCCAACAACTGCGTCAGTAGCTCCACTATCAAATCTCCCTGAGCTAAAGCTGCGCCCCCACCGGGAACTGTTCCAGCTCCTGCGCCACCACCGGCACCTGAGATAGCCCCACCGGCCAACGAGACTGACTGAGTAACCGACGCTGTCGCCACAATCGGCGCTGCACTCTCTACTGAAACCTCAGCCTCTGGCAAACCACGCCCAGCACCCCGACCTCCACGACCCGCTCCTCGTCCACCACGACCAGCACCTCTGCCCCCACGGGCTCCACCACGACCACGGCCACGACCGCGACCACGACCTGCGTCCATCTCTCTGCACTTCCACCAAGTACATAAAATGAGCAAAGTCAGCACACAAACACAAACACAACACACCAAATATCCCACTCACTTACCGCGGAAAACTGGAAGACCGAGAGGATGAGACTATACCACTAACTGACTAACTTACATAATCAATTAAACACATAGTCCACTTCATCCAATACTAACACTCCTAAAACCGTATTCGCTTTGATACCAAAATGAAACAACCACGCTTTTTTTTTTTTTTTTTTAATAATTAATTATCAATGCGGAAATTCTCGAAAGAAATCAATAATATTAAATCATAAATAAACCGTTCAACAAATAACCAATAACCAATGAAGCCAATAAAGAATAAGCAACCTAAACACCAGGTTTCCTAATCCTTTGTCAAGGTGAGTGCATGACCGTAGGCTCACATATAAGAGGATTTGTGGATGTGGATCATGATTTGGTAGAGTTATGTGGTTTTTCGTGTTGTTTTGTGTGATATTCGCGGGTTGAATCGCGTGTGGTGTGTTGATTTGGTGATTTGGGTGTTATGTGTTGAAAATCGAAGTTGGCGTCGATCTCCTGGATCGGTGTCGATCGACACCAATCCGGTGTCGGTCGACACCAAACGGGCAAGGTGTCGACCGACACAGGTGTGTGTCGATCGACACAGTCCGGTTTAATCCGGTTATCTGGCGGTTTGTGGAATCAATTGGATTAAGTGGTTTAATCCGGTTTAATTGTAATTAAATGGTTTAATTCGAGAATTAATTAATAATTGGTGAAATTAATTAATTAAGTGATCTAAAAATAATTGTGGAAATTATTTAAGTGTTTAAAAATTATTATTTAATTGTGGTAATTATTTAATAATTAAAGTGAAGGATTCAATAATTGTTGTAATTATTAATATTGTTGAAAATTGTTAAAATTGCGTAATTGGCCTGTAGGCGGGGTGATTGCCTCACTAAGTATTTATTAAATACTTATGCATCTCTTTTTCCCTAATGTGATGCAGGTAGCCGAAATGTTCTTCCGCGGAAAGAGACCGAGAGAAGAGGATGATGAGACTAGGAACTTGATTTTGGCAATCTTGTTGTGGCTAGCACGGAATTCGTTGTTAGGGTGTTAGCTTGATTTTAATAATGTAGCAAACCTGGTGTTTAGGTTGCTGGAATTTTTTATTGGTTTTTATCGGTTATTGGTTTATTGTTGAACTGGTTTTTGAGTTATTTAATTATTGATTTCTTTCGAGAATTTCCGCATTGATAATTAATATATTAAAAAAAAAAAGCTTGGTTGTTTCAGTTAAGTTCATTAAGGTGCGGAGTCAAAGATGTATCCTTCTCAAGCCCTTGGAGGTGTGGACATTTTTGGTAGATCGATCCACTCATGGTGCACATGTGATGAAGTAGACTGCCAAATACTGATCAATGGTCACTTAAACGCATGCACAACAATGGTTAGGTCCAAGATAAAGTCATAATTCTCGACAAAAGTTTTGACTCAATAAAAACGACTCGATGAAATGAAAACAATGCAAGATGGAATGTCACAATGAACAAACGTAGCAGTATGATCCCCCCAGACTTAACTTGCACCGTCCCGGTGTAAGAAAAATCAGATTAAGAGAGGTGAAATAAGTAATAAATGGGAAAATAGGAAAGGTTAGAATGATGTTACCAAGGGAGGACCAATTGTAATGAAGATCAGGGTCGGATAACTGATTGGGGCTCTTCTGTAGGCATGATGGGTCGGTAAATGTTGAAGGGCAATGCCCGAATCCCCTTGGTTTTCATTTTGGTCGTTTACGTCCCATTCGGTCGACCCGGAATGAGTGCTATGAACCACATGACAAACCGTTAAGAATTTTATGAACGGGATTGAAAATTTACCGTCCAATATGATGTTTTAGAGCCGCTTGTGAAGTTTCAGGTCGTTTGGTCGAGCAGTTTGAAAATCCGGTATCGGGTGGACCCTTCGGATGGCCATAAGGTGATGTGATGGACCACAGCGCGAACCGTCGACATTTCGCCGACCTATCTTTAAACTCCACTGACCAATCATATATTTTAGGAGCGGTGGTGAAGTTTGAGGTCAAACAAACGAGCGGTTTGGGAGTTTCATCATTTGGTGGTCCATTCGGTCGACCAGATGATAGTGCAGTGGACTACAGCTCAAACGATGATGAATTCTCTGACCGAGCCTGATATTCCATCGACCAACTTCATATTTCATGTTCACTGGTAAAGTTTGAGGTCAAATGGATGAGCGGTTTGAGACTTCCTTCACAACGTGGTCTAATCAGCTCCGGGAAGAGATTCTTGACCGTCCTTGAATTTGGCTCGTTCGTTCCCTGATTTTCTTTTGGAATGGTGATTTTGAAGCTCAAAGAATCCATTTCCAAGTGGTGGTGTCTCCATGCCGTGATATTGGTTTTTGTCGGCCTTCGGTTTCCCGCCATCAACCGGATGTGACATTTGTGCGTATCTCCTCTTCCGTTCACATTCCTCCGTCCTATCTTTTGGATTTTTTGACCAATATGGTATTGTCTGGCCGACTGTGAAGTTTGGTAGACTTTGGTCACACGGATTGTGAGATAGGTCAAGTGGGTCCTCCTTTCCACCCGTTTGGTCGAGAGAATCACGCCGGACTTAATATCGTGAAATCTACTCGACCGTTTGGTGATTTTTGTTGATCGAAGTGATTCTGCTTCCCTCCTTTAGTATTCCCAGGTCGTGCCCGCCCCTTGGTGTCGCCTTTGACAAGGGTGGGATGAATGGGTGGGATATGTTCTTGTTTGGTCTCCTCTTGGGTCTTCATCCTAACAAAATGCATGCAATAATGATATGAAAACGAAAAATGAAAGAGAAAAAGAAAAATACCGTGTGGGTTGCCTCCCACAAAGCGCTTGTTTTAAAGTCATCCAGCTTGACTCTTGTTTGTGTTAGGCTTGAGGTGCATCGGCTAAGGGGATGACCTCTTCTTCTCCTTTGTTCGCGTTTGCTAGGTACAGCTTTAGCCTCTGTCCGTTGACAGTGAAGTCTCCTCCACTAGGGTCCCAAAGAACCACTGCTCCATATGGTTTCACCTCTTTAATCTTGAACGGACCGGACCATCTTGAGCAGAGTTTACCGGGAAAGAGCTTAAGCCGTGAATTAAAGAGTAAAACCTGGTCATTTGGAGCAAAGGACTTTGCCACTATCTTCCGGTCATGAAACGCCTTTGTTCTCTCCTTGTAAATATTTGTGTTCTCATATGCCGGATGTCTTATCTCCTCTAATTCATTCAGTTGAATCATGCGCCTCTCAGCTGCGGTTTTGAGATTATAGTTAAGCTCCTTGACCGCCCAAGCCGCCTTATACTCCAGCTCTACTGGTAAGTGGCACGCTTTCCCGTAAACAAGATGGAAAGGTGTTGTTCCCAGTGGTGTCTTGAAGGCTGTCCGGTAAGCCCAAAGATCGTCATCTAACTTGGCTGACCAGTCCTTCCTTGTTTTCCCGGTTGTCTTTTGTAGGATGCTCTTTAGCTCTCTGTTGGAAATCTCCACTTGTCCGCTGGTTTGTGGGTGATATGGGCTTGCAACCTTGTGTCTAACTCCATATTTTCTCAATAGTTTGGCAAACACTCGGTTTATGAAGTGGGAACCGCCATCACTAATCACAACTCGCGGCACTCCAAACCTCGGGAAGATTACCGATTTGAATAGCTTGATAACAACACTAGAGTCGTTTGTTGGGGCGGCAATAGCTTCCACCCATTTTGACACATAGTCAACAGCCACAAGGATGTATTGGTCTCCAAAAGATGTGGGAAAGGGTCCCATGAAATCAATCCCCCACACGTCAAAGACTTCTACCTCCAAGATAAAGTTTTGGGGCATCTCATTCCTTTTGCTAATGTTTCCCATCCTTTGACAAGCATCACATTTGGAAATGAATACCTGGGCATCTTTGAACATAGTTGGCCACCAGAAACCGGCCTGTAAAACCTTTGAAACCGACAGAAAATGGCCGGCATAAGCTGATCCATGACAACCATGAAGTATTCCCGGGATTTCTTCCTCCGGGACACATTTTATGAACATCCCATCTTGGCATTTCTTGTAGAGGTAAGGCTCGTCCCAAAAGTAGAACCGTATGTCTTTTAAGAATTTCTTCTTCTTGTAGCCATAAAATTGCGGCGGTTCAATGTCGGCTGCAAGGTAATTGGCTATGTGGCTATACCAAGGTGTACCGAGGGTGATTCTCTTGTCCGGTACGAGTGGTGGTGTGCTGGTGACTCTTGTTATTGGTATGGCGCTGACGGAATAAACTGTTTCTTCTGGCAATGAGTCGTTTATGGGGAGCTGCTCTTCTATCCTCATCCGGGAGAGGTGATCCGCCACACTATTCTCCGCACCTTTTCTGTCGATGATCTTTAAATCAAACTCTTGTAGTAAGAGAATCCACCTGATGAGACGTGGCTTTGCATCTTTCTTGGATAGGAGATATTTGAGGGCAGCATGGTCGGTGTGAACGATCACTTTGGATCCGACAAGGTAAGATCGAAACTTCTCAAACGCAAAGACAATTGCGAGCAGCTCCTTCTCAGTGGTGGCGTAGTTGCATTGTGCTTCATCCAGGGTTCGGCTTGCATAGTAAATGACATGAAGTTTCTTCTCCTTCCTTTGTCCTAGCACGGCACCAACAACATAGTCACTTGCATCGCACATTATCTCAAACGGGAGCTCCCAATCCGGTGATTGTACAACCGGTGCGCTTATCAGTGCCGCCTTGATCTTCTTGAAAGCCGTGAGGCAATAATTGTCTAATTCAAACGGGACTTCCTTGCATAAGAGTTGAGTCAATGGTCGTGCGATCTTGGAGAAATCTTGAATGAACCTCCTATAGAAGCCGGCGTGTCCGAGGAAGCTCCTTACACCCTTGACATTCTTTGGCGGTTCTAAGCTTACCATGACTTCTATCTTTGCTTTGTCCACCTCAATCCCCTTCTCCGATATCCTGTGGCCAAGGACTATCCCATCTCTAACCATGAAATGACATTTCTCCCAATTGAGCACAAGATGTTTCTCCTCGCATCTCTTGAGAACCTTGCTAAGATTTGACAAACAAGCATCAAAGGATGAGCTGTAAACTGAAAAATCATCCATGAATACCTCCATTATGTCTTCTATGTAGTCGGTCAAGATGGACATCATGCATCTCTGGAATGTGGCCGGGGCTTTGCATAATCCAAAGGGCATCCGCCGGTAAGCGAATGTGCCATACGGACATGTAAATGTTGTCTTGCATAACTCAAATATCTATCCAGCAAGACCAAGATCATGATTTTTGGACGTCGGGAAGACCTCTTTCCGCGGCTATCTTTCGGACGCTCCGGTTCTGTCCAAATGCGAGAATCGGACAAATGGAGTATTATTGATGCTCTTGACTTGGAAACTTGCATGGATCATGGTTTGAGGCTCTTTTGCTCCTTTTTGAATCCTTTTTGATAATTTAACCTGTTAAGACTTCGAAACCAACAAATACAAGAAAACTACCTCTAAAGGCGTAAAACCTTGTTGAAAACACTTGAAAACATAAATAAGTACTAAGCAAAATCATGAAAAATATGGATATATCACTAATAGACTCAACTTTCGATGGTTATTACAAGCTGTAAACATGCATTAATGGCTCAAGTAATGATAGAGTTCACTAGACTCCTTAGGTCAGCTTTCGTTGCCTAAGACGCGTAGCTCACCAAATATTAGATCCGGCAATACAACAAGCTTTTGGAGAGTGTATCAACCCTATATCAGATTGCTAGATGTACGGTAAAGCAATCATGCATTAAGTTCAAATAAAGGTGAAGATTAGTTCATGAATAAAAGTCCCAATTGCAACCGCCAATCACATCATACAAGTTTCATTGATTTACCTCGCCTAACAAATGAATCTCCTCGGACATGGTGCAATCAAACAAGCAAGCAATGATTGAAAGCATAATCACAAGTATAAGTAAGAGATAATGGATAGAAGAAGCTTCTCTGTTGAAGAACAAGTCGAAATCTCCCTCGATAACTCTTGAATCCAATACAAAACTTAGAAGAGAAAAAGAAAAGAAACAAAAATGTAAAGAACAAGATTTTGTGCAAGTGCAAGACTTGAGCGGTGCCTCCTTCTCCTCTTCCTTGATGGCGAGCTCCTAGGGCTTCTCCCTCTTTCTGACGGCCACTCTCCTCTTGCACGAGACTCTCGCGGCTCTCCCCCTTTCAGAGGCTAAAAGCAAGTATTTATAGGCTTGTAGTCACTAGGTTTATGAAGTGCTGAAAAAGGAAACTTTCCGGTTAACCGGCCTTGATGATTTGCGACGTGATTGGACCGGGTTCAGGGCTTGTGTTAATTCGAGACAGGGTCCATGCCGCGGAATCCCGGGCCGTTTGTAACACCAAGTCTCCATGCATGTGGGCTTCGTTTCCTCGCCTGGCGGATAAGTCTTGGGAGAAAAAGAGTTTCTCCCTGATGGTTTATCAAAATGGCTTGAATCCACTTCTCTGTGATGCGTAACTCCAATATCTATCCATCAAGACCAAGATCATGATTTTTGGACGTCGGAAAGACCTTCAACCGCGGCCATCTTTCGGATGCTCCGGTTCAGTCCGAATACGAGAATCGGACAAATGGAGTTATATTGATGCTCTTGACTTGAAAAGTTGCATGGATCATGGTTTGAGGCTCTTTTGCTCCTTTTTGAATCCTTTTTGATGTTTTAACCTGTTAAGACTCCAAAACCAACAAATACAAGAAAACTACCTCTAAAGGCATAAAACCTTATTGAAAATACTTGATAACATAGATAAATACTAAGTAAAATCATGCAAAATATGGATATATCAACTCCCCCAGACTTATCTTTTGCTTGTCCCCAAGCAAACTAAGCATGGAAAAGAGGTTTGAAAACATGAGAACTCTTAAATCTTTTTGGAAATCCATGTTGACATTTATCTTAGTGATCCACATAAAACAGCAAAGGCATTTAAAATTAAGAACAAGAAAGTACATACCATGAGTTTTGCAATCATCCCAAAGCAATCCACTTCTCTTTAGGCCATCCAAATTCTCCACCTTTGACTCCTTTATTTTCTAAAGGTGTGGTCTCAACTAGGGAATATCGATCAAAGGGGTTATAGACTCTTACCCATCCTCTTTTTATAAAACACATGTCTTGGCTCTTGTTTCACCTCTCTCTCTTCTCACTTCTTAAGTCGATTCATCCCTTTTTTAGGGTAGCAAGGTATTTTTTTTATTCGACTTCTTCTCCTCTTTGTGGAGGTTTTTGATGGATCTTCCATAGACGCGAGTATTGATGGTTGTAGCCACCTAATCCCCGGTTACTTGGATCAAAAGGTCTTCCATAGACGCGAGTATTGATGGTGGTTGCCACCTAATCCCCGGTTACTTGGACCTTGGTGCTTTTTATTAAATTTGAAGGGGAGAGAGAGGGAAACCAAACTCACACAGACTTTTCACTTGGTAGTGAGGATGAGGAGTCATGCCCTTTGTAATGCCAAGCCCCTAGCCGAGAAGGTTAAGTTCATTAAAGTGCGGAGTCAAAGATGGATCCTTCTTAAGCCCTTGGAGATGTGGACATTTTTGGTAGATCAATCCACTCATGGTGCACATGTGATGAAGTAAACTGCCAATAACTGATCAATGGTCACTTAAACACAAGCACAACAATGGTTAGGTCCAAGATAAAGTCATAATTCTCGACAAAAGTTTTGACTCAATAAAAACGACTCGATGAAAAGAAAAATGATGCAAGCTGAAATGCCAAAATGAACAAACTTATTAGTATAATCCCCCCCCAGACTTAACTTGCACCGTCTGTAACATCCGCGAACCAGGAAGTTGTGTTAGAAGTGGTATCGGACGACATTTAGTTTGCTTTCATTTTGTTTAGTTAATTAGCATCTTAAAACCCGAAATCCCCTCATTTGTCCTAACTTGATTAGACTCGCATAGCTCGTAGTGCACTTATCTGCTCCTTGTGTTCGATACCCGTTACTACTCTCGATCTGTGCACTTGCAGAATTAGGGGTAGAAATTGGGAAAAGTTTAATCCCCATCTGCGGTCTCAACTAGGAAGTATCGATCAAAGGGGTTATAGACTCTTACCCATCCTCTTTTAAAACACATGTCTTGGCTCTCGTTTCACCTCTCTCTCTTCTCACTTCTTAAGTCGATTCATCCCTTTTTTAGGGTAGCATAGTATTTTTTTATTTGACTTCTTCTCCTCTTTGTGGAGGTTTTTGATGGATCTTCCATAGACGCGAGTATTGATGGTGGTTGCCACCTAATCCCCGGTTACTTGGACCAAAAGGTTTTCCATAGACGCGAGTATTGATGGTGGTTGCCACCTAATCCCCGGTTACTTGGACCTTGGTGATTTTTCTTAAATTGAAGGGGAGAGAGAGGGGAAACCGAACTCACATAGACTTTCACTATTTGGTGAGGATGAGGAGTCGTGCCCTTTGTATAACCAAGCCCCTAGCCGAGAAGGTTAATGTAACATCCGTAAACCAATCTATCGCTTTGGGGAAGCGTTGTCGATCGACACCAGGGGTAGTGTTGGTCGACACCAAAGGTTAAAATCGATTTCAGTTCGATTTGAGTGGCTCGGTTATCGCCGGTTAAGTGGGAAAACCCTTGTGTCGCGTTATAAATTGGTGGCCGCGTGGGTTTTGTCGTTTTTGGAGAAAACAAAGAGAAAAAGGAGGCTGAGAGCTTTTGGGGAGATTCTGGAGCTTTGTGGTTGATCTGTGGTGGGTTTGTGTTGTTCTTCATCTCCTTCTTCTTCCTAATCCTTTGTCAAGGTGAGTGCATGACCGTAGGCTCGCATATAAGAGGATTTGTGGATGTGGATCATGATTTGGTAGAGTTATGTGGTTTTTCGTGTTGTTTTGTGTGATATTCGCGGGTTGAATCGCGTGTGGTGTGTTGATTTGGTGATTTGGGTGTTCTGTGTTGAAAATCGAAGTTGGCGTCGATCTCCTGGATCGGTGTCGATCGACACCAATCCGGTGTCGGTCGACACCAAACGGGCAAGGTGTCGACCGACACAGGTGTGTGTCGATCGACACAGTCCGGTTTAATCCGGTTATCTGGCGGTTTGTGGAATCAATTGGATTAAGTGGTTTAATCTGGTTTAATTGTAATTAAATGGTTTAATTCGAGAATTAATTAATAATTGGTGAAATTAATTAATTAAGTGATCTAAAAATAATTGTGGAAATTATTTAAGTGTTTAAAAATTATTATTTAATTGTGGTAATTATTTAATAATTAAAGTGAAGGATTCAATAATTGTGGTAATTATTAATATTGTTGAAAATTGTTAAAATTGCGTAATTGGCCTGTAGGCGGGGTGATTGCCTCACTAAATATTTATTAAATACTTATGCATCTCTTTTTCCCTAATGTGATGCAGGTAGCCGAAATGTTCTTCCGCGGAAAGAGACCGAGAGAAGAGGATGATGAGACTAGGAACTTGATTTTGGCAATCTTGTTGCGGCTAGCACGGAATTCGTTGTTAGGGTGTTAGCTTGATTTTAATAATGTAGCAAACCTGGTGTTTAGGTTGCTGGAATTTATTATTGGTTTTTATCGGTTATTGGTTTATTGTTGAACTGGTTTTTGAGTTATTTAATTATTGATTTCTTTCGAGAATTTCCGCATTGATAATTAATATATATAAAACAAAAAAAAAAAGCTTGGTTGTTTCATTTTGGTATCAGAGCAAATACGGTTTTAGGACTGGTAGTATTGGATGAATTGGACTATGTGTTTAATTGATTATGTGAGTTAGTCAGTTAGTTGTATAGTCTCATCCTCTCGGTCTTCCAGTTTTCCGCGGTAAGTTGTGTGTTTTATCTTGTGGTTTGTTTTTGTGTTGTCTAGTTGCTCATCTACTGTGCTGTGGTAGTGCAGTGAGATGGATGCAGGAGCTAGAGGTCGTGGTAGAGGTCGTGGTAGAGGCCGTGGTGCAGACCGTGGCAGAGGCCGTGGCGGAGGCCGTGGCAGGGGCCGTGGTCATGGACCTCAGGCTGATTCCGGTGAGAGTGCAGTGCCTAGTGTGGCGCCTAGTGTGGCGACAGCGTCAGAGACTCAGTTTGTGGCGAGTGAGGCCAGTTTGGGCGCTAGTGTGGGCGCGGGAGTTGGGGTTGCCCCAGGTGCGGGTGCCGCCCCGGCTCATGGTCTTGGTGACCAGTTGATGGGAGTTCTGACACAGATTTTGGCACGTCTCCCGCAGGCAGCTCCAGAGCAGGCTCCGGGTGTTCTTCCGGTGGTGGGGGCACAGCAGGGCGTTTTTGTTGGGAAGCATGGTGCTGCAGTGGTTGGGCATCCTTCCTATCTTGAGTTGATGAGGGAGATGCAGAGGATCGGGACGCCTTTCTTTGAGGGTAGAGGTGGGCCCGAGGAGGCCGATGAGTGGCGGCAGAGGTTGGAACAGAACTTCCGTTCGGTCAGGTGTCCAGAGGGGTACCAGGTGGAATTGGCAGTGCATTACCTTGGTGGGGATGTACATTTCTGGTGGCGTTCTGTCATGTTGAGGAGGGCAGTGTGGAATTGGGGTGACTTCCTAGCGGAGTTCAACGCCAAGTATTTTCCTCAGGAGGCCAGAGACAGATTTCAGTCGAGGTTTGTGGCATTGACTCAGGGAGATAGGTCAGTGCGAGAGTATGACGCAGAGTTTGGCAGACTGGTGGCGTATACTGGTTACGGTCTTGAGGGTGAGCGGAGTCTGATGTCGAGATTCCTTCAGGGTCTTCGATCGAGCATCAGGACTCAGTGCAGAGGTAGTTCGTATTCTACCAGGGCAGAGTTGGTGGAGCTAGCAGCGTCCATCGAGGAGGACCTTTGTGAGCAGGTTGGTCCCGTTGTGGTGCCAGCTGCGGTTGTTCCTGCTACCCAGCCGAGGGGCCAGCAGCAACAGCAGCAGCGTAAGAGTTTCAGTTCTGGTTCTAGCAGGGGCGGCAAGCCTGCGCAGGGCAAGAAGAGGAGACTTGAGGAGGTTGCTGGAGGCAGCCAGAGTGTTCGTTGTTGCTTCGGTTGTGGGAGCTTGGAGCATCGGGTGGCTAGTTGTCCCAAGAGTAGTGCGTCTCGGGATACTAGAGTGTGCTTTCACTGCAGGGAGCCGGGGCATATCAAGCCCTTGTGTCCCAAGTTGCAGCAGGTGTCAGTGGCGTCGGTTCAGCCGGTGGCGCAGATTGCAGTAGTGCAGACGGTGGAGAAGTTGGGAGCAGCGCCGCGGGTGTACTCTTCGGCAGAGGTGGGCCAGACCAGTCAGTCAGGCCAGATCACAGAGACCTTGTTAGTGGGTGGTGTTGAGTCTCACGTGCTGTTTGACTCGGGAGCATCGAACTGCTTCATTACTCAGGAGTGTGCCGAGAGTAGAGGTATCCAGAGTAGCGCTGGTGAGCGCAAGGGTTTCGTCAAGGTTGCCGGTGGAGGTTACTTGACTACTTTGGGTCGTGCTAGGGCAGTCGACGTTCAGATTGCAGGGCAGTCTATGCCAGCAGACTAGGTCATCAGTCCGGTGGAACTGTATGACGTGATTTTGGGGATGGATTGGCTGTCGTGTTACAGAGTTCATCTGGATTGTTTCAGAGGCAGAGTTGTGTTTGAGCGAGATGCAGGGAGGTTGGTTTATCAGGGTGTGAGACCGACTTCAGGGAGTCTTGTGATCTCGGCTATTCAGGCTGAGCAGATGTTAGGGCGAGGTTGCGAGGCATATTTGGCGACGATAGTGATGTCGGAGTCTAGTGGTGAGGTGGCTCTTGAGGATATTGAGGTTGTCCGGGAGTTCGAGGATGTGTTTCGGTCACTGAAGGGGTTGCCACCATCTAGGTCAGATCCCTTCACGATTGAGTTAGAGCCCGGGACAGCACTGATGTGTGGTCAGGTTTTACCGACTTTTTAAAATCCTGCAAGTGCACAGATCGTAGAAGTACGGGTTATCGAACACAAGGACTGGCTAAAATGAATACACTTTAAATCTATGGAGTTCGGATCAAGCTAGAATAAGATAAAGGATGATTGGTTGGTTGTCTAATAACTAAATACTAAAGCTAAGAAATCGAAGTTGTAAAGCAATGAGGGAAAAGCGTTAGGTCTCTAGGGGCTAATTCGCAGAGAAGCAAGCAATGATCAGTTCGATGATAGATATGAATCAATTTAGGGATGATGGGATGATAGATCCGTCTAGAACACAAAACACGAAAATAAGTCTTTCCACTTCCGTGGCTCCGACTCCTATGATAACTTATCTAATCGCTAAACTTTTGGTATGTCCTTAGATAGTTAATCAAGCATTAAATCGATCAAGTTCGGATACAGTTCACTAGGCTTAGTAAATCAACTTCCGCAGTCTAAGAAACCTAGCTTGTCAAAGAATAGGTCCGGCGAATGATACAGCACTTCCGTGGCTCAAATCAACCTAGGATCGGATTGCTAGATGCGCGGTAAAGCAATCAGCATTAATTAGTGAGCAAAACGAGACAAAGACTCTAATGATATCCCTAACAGTTCATCGAAATCATAGATCAAGCAAACAACTCATTGAATTAGTAACCCTAGCAACCTAACAAGTGAATTACTTAGACATGATCAAAGTAACAACACAGAGAGATGAAGAAAGCATGATAATAGATAAAGGTTCAGAAATCTTCTCCAAATTGTAGTAAGGAGGAGAGATCCTCTCCTTGAAATCTCTAGAAGAAAAGTAGATCTATGAAACTGAAATACAATGTGGCTATATTGTTCTCTCTCTTTTTCTTCTCTTTCTAAAGAGGCTAAAAAGGTGTATTTATAGTGCTAGGTCTTCCAGGGGTCGAGATTAGCTAAACGGGCCGAGTAAATCGTGAAAACGTGCAAAACGGGCCTTAGTCGGCTAAGCCGGGTCGAGCGGGACGGCGGCGGTCGAGCGGGGCGGTCGACCGGTCGGTCGGGCTGGTGCTCGGGTCGAGCTGGGGGTCGAGCGGTCGTGCGGGATGCGGTCGGGTGCGCACGGGATGGCGGAAAGAGGTCGGGTCGAACGGGAGCCTTGGAGGCCCTGTCCGACCGTCTCGGTCGACCGGAACGTGAAGGAAGGTCGGGTCGGACGGGGGCCTTGGAGGCCCTGTCCGACCGGCTCGGTCGAGCGACGTCAATGTGCAGTTAAGGCTGGTCGGGTCGGACGGGAGCCTTGGAGGCCCTGTCCGACCGGCTCGGTCGAGCGGATGGTGTGGACGTCCGGTTTCCGGCTGATTTGACACTCTTCACTAAAATGATAATATCTTCCATTCTACACGTCCAAATTGCATGATTCCAATTGCGTTGGAAAGCTAACTCATGTAGGCATCGCGGCGAACTGGTTTTGGTGAGATCCATTGAGTAGAATGTTTTTGGGGCTCTTTCAAAGTTGATGCTGTGTCGTGGAGCGGCATAAAGTCCAAATCCTGTGGTTTTGCTCCAAAATGCATCTTTCGACCTGCTTAGACTCTTAGTACTATAAATCCACAAAAACTACCTTTTTAGAGCGAAAAGCCTTTAAAAACCTTATTAAAAGCATAGTAAAACCATATAAAAAGGGTACAAAATAGAGGTATATCAACTCCCCCAGACTTAGATCTTTGCTTGTCCTCAAGCAAATAGAATCCAAATCGGAGAAAGAGGTTTGAAAACGTAGAAACTCCTTATCCTTTTGAGAAACCTGTGGCGGATTCCTCTCCTGTATTCCACTAAAAACATAACCAATGTTAGACTAGCTTCACATAATGCTCGGCAAGCTTAGCGAACCATACCAAACTCAACTAGTCTCATCCAGCACTCCAGACTTTCCATTGTTAACTCCTTGCATAAATTTAAAACGTGCGGTCTTTATCAAGGGAATATCGATCATTAAGCACTTGTTCTTACCCACTTGAGTCTCTCCGGGATAGTCCTTTTTGAAGCTTTTGAGTTCTTTTCCTCTCTCTTTTTCTTTTGAAGGATCGATCTTTCCCTACTTTTCTAGGGTATCATTTTATTTTTTCTATCGATCCTTCTTCCCTTTCTCTTTTTTTTTTTTCTTTTTTGGGGAATAACATAGGATAGGCTTTTGCTTTTTCCTTGTTTTTGGTAGGTCTCCATAAGACAAGAAGGTGCAGACGTATGCATTCCTCTTGCTTACACGTTTTCCTTGTGCTTAAAAGCTTTAGATCTTTATTTTTCTGAGAGAGAGGAGAACTGCACTTTGTATTTGACATACCCTTTTGAGATCAAGTGAGGAACGACTCATATGTATGCCAAGTCCCTTGACAAGAAAAACTAGATTGGTTAAGGTGGAGTTAACGTTAGATTGTCCGGGTACCTTAGAAATGTTGCCAAGTCAGTAGGTCGATCCACCGTTAGAGGTTCTGTTAGGCTTATGTCTGCAACTGATGTCCGCTCTAGGGTTATAGATTGTTAGCACAACACCGGAGAGTCATAGAGATAAATCATAATTTCCAACTAAAGTTTTGACTCAATAAAACATGAAGACATAAGAAAATAACATAAAAATATAAGAAAAGAAAAAGAATACATTAGTAAAGGATAAAACTCCCCCCAGACTTAACTTGCACCGTCCCGGTGAAAGCAAATCAAATTAAGGGTGAGAGGAAACAGACTCAATAAAGAAAAATAAAAAGAAATTCATTAAAATAAGATAAGGATAGAAAATGGAGTTAGGTGTCCATTGCACCGGATACCGAGTGAAGTGTGGGTGCCTAGGTGGAGGCGTAAGGGCTGGCCGTGCTCTCCTCCTCGTCGGTAGATTCTTCATCAGAGTCAAGTGCAGAGGCGAGTGAGAATTCTCCAAGGTCTGGCTCATGGGTTGATGTGGAAGGGCGGAAAAGGCGATCGGGTGCGATGTGGCGAACAACACGGATGAGGCGCGAGATGAAGTGGGATTGGCACTGGACGGTTCTCTCCAGATGGCCAAGGCGGTCTAAAACCTGGTTGGCAGCCTGGCTGGCTGTCATGATGTTGATGTTCCGAACAGGGCGCCTTGCCCTTATGGTCCTCTGCTTGAGATAGTAGGTGTTGATCTGGTAGCGCGGTGAGTCAGGGGTTTCAATGAAGTACCTCTCTGATGGTGGTGAGAATGTAACAGCACCGGAACTGAGGAGTGGGAGGTCGCTACAAGGCAGTTGCACAAGCGCGGTGTCAGACGTTCCAATGGGGCATACATAGCAAAACTGGGTTGGGTTCTTGGTCCAGCCATTGAGGAAACGAATATGCTGAAGGGCTGTGAGGTCTAAAGGAGCGGTGTTGTTACTGGGCCGGTAATGTGAGATGTCAATCTTGCAATGGTTGACAATTGCTGTGATAAGTCGCCCAAAACGCACAACAACCTTCTTGTTGTCGGTGTGCCGTGCCAAAAGCTTTACATTGACAAGTGTTTTTGCAAACAAAAGGCCAAGGTTTGCATTGTATTTGTAGCGGAAGAAGGGCGTTGTCAGGATGTAAAACTCGTCTGCTGTGACTTTGCTGGTTTCCGGTTTGCACTGTAGAGTAGTGGTGATGAGGCGGTGTACATAGCGGATTACCGGATGAGAGATTCGTGAAACCTTTGATCGGGAAGCGAGGAACGGTTCGTCAGCGAAGTGGGTCCAGTTGGAGAAATCATCATCACGAGTGAGGTGGTTCTCCTTGAAGTCATGGGAAGGCTCATTGTTGAAACCAAAAAGCTTGCAAATGGTGGCGATGGATATCCGACCACTTTGATCGCCAATCTTGAAGAAAAGTATCCCATTGCCGGCGGGCTGGTCATCATTGTTGTTGGGGAAGGCTAGAGTGACGGTGGAGAGGAAGTCTCGTGTAAGCTCAGTGTACTCCTTGCAATCTATCTTGAAAAACTTGCGCATTCCTATCTTCTTTAGGTACCATATGACATCGCTCTTGATGTTTAGGAGATCAAGAGTGTGATTATCCATTGTCACACAGGGTTCGATGATGACTCTTTCCATTGCTGTTTCATACTCTCCATTGCCTTGAATAGGATGGTTGATAAACTTGACAAGGGGTTGATTATCGGAATCACTTGAAGGTTCCTCGATTTCCTTGCCTTTTTCGTTGGTTTTGATTGCTGATTTCGATGTGCTTGCTCGTTCAGTGAGGTTTGGATTGGCATTGAGCTTGATTTGTTTCCTTGGTGGCTCTAAAGCGACATCCTTCTTCCTTATTGCCTCAGTTAGCTTTGTTCTTGCCATGGTACCTACAAAAACAAATTCTCACCAAGAGACATGAGGTTGTATTCGTAAAGATTATTGGAAGAAAAGAGTAGGGGATAAGTATATTATCAACTCAAATCAAGCCTAATGAAATCAATCAAGTGAACAATCATCTTTCAAGGTTCAAAATCCTAGCTATTTTCGGATTTACTGTTCATGCTATGATATAACTTAAAATTTCGAAATTCATAAGCTAATCATGCTATAATAAAGTTATAAATCACAAATCCTAATGATATTCTAGGTGTTCAAGCAATGAATATCCTAATCTCATCCTTGAATCAAAGGTTTTGAATACCCAAAATAAGTTTTGTGAAAAACTATTCAAGAATTGAAATTAGAATATTATATTCTCTAAACCACATTGATTTCACACAAATATGCTTAAGACAAGTCTATTAGGAGCAAAAATTGCAAGTCTAAACAAAAGTTTAGTCAAGAAACTATCTCATATATTTGGATTGTGTAGAATCATTGAAATTGGGTTTTAGAGATCATACCTTGTGGTGGAAAGAGAGATTGGGGATTGGGAGAGCTAAAATTCGAAATCCAATTTAAGAAATACCAAATTTTTAAGAAAATTTTTTGTGAAGGTTCTTCAATGGAGGCTAGGGTTTTCTAAAACCTTTTCTTTGGAGAAGAGAATGAAAAGTGGTGTTTTCAATCTCAAAATCTCTCTAAATCCTTTATGAAATCGATTTTGGTTTAGAAAAATCGGTTTGGTTTGGTTAAAACCGGTTCAATTTAAGTGGGAAGGAGAAAGAGAAGCTTATCTTATTATTTTTTTTTATTTTGGGTCGAACGGTTCGGTCGACCCGGGGTGTTTTGGTCGACCGGTCGACCGAACCTCTTGGAGGCCCTGCCCGAACGTGTTTGGTCGACCCAAACGGCTTGGCGGCTCCACTTCTATGTTCCTTTTGCACCATTGTGATATCCATTCTATCCTATCCTGCTAAAAGAAAAACAAAGAAAACAAAGTAAAACTAAAACTAAAAACTGAAATTTAAAGGTGTTACCTTATGGGTTGCCTCCCATACAGCGCTTGTTTAAGGTCTTTAGCTTGACCGTAATGCTCTTTAGGATTTAAGAGAGGGTAGTGATCAATGGAACTTTTTGTCCATCAAGATCTTTCTTCTTGGGATTTATATCGGGAGGATGATTTACGGCGGGATAGACAATCTCTCCATGCTTGTCCCGGGGCACTTCAGCCATAGGAAAAAGTTTCATAGTGTTAGCAAACTTTTCCTTGAATTCTTCCAAAGTTTCATCATTCAGCTTTTCCTGGAGGAGAATCCTAACTTTTGCAAATCCTTTAGTTTGCTTAACCTTCTTAATGGTCTCTGTCCCGGTCTTATCCTTGATCGGTCCTTTTGGTGGGTGTTTAGGTAATGCCGTAGTCTTACTTCTTGCTGTCGGGGCAAGTTGCTTGGGCTGGTAGGATGCCGTAGTCTTACTTCTTGCTATCGGGGCAGGTTGCTTGGGCTGGTAGGCAAGGTCTTTGCTGGGCAAGCTGGACAGGATTTTCTCTTCTTCTGGAGGCTTGGGGATAATCTTATTCTCTTGCACCATATCAACTGACGGGTTCCTTGTTGAACACATGGGGAAAAACATTTCTTTATTCACCTTGTTGAATGAGATCCTCCGGTTGGGAAAGTCGAAAATGGCGCCAACGGTTGATAGGAAAGGGGTGCCAAAGATGAGGGGTCTATGGCTACTTTCTCTCATTTCCACAATTTGAAAGTCGGTAGGAATAGAACAGTTCCCAAGTCGTACCATCACGTCCGGGATGAAACCGTAAGGTGTTTGCGAGAATGAATCGGCATAGTTGATGGAGATGGATGAAGGTTGGATGTTGGTAAGGCCTATCTCGTCTGCAATCTTCTTTGACATGATGTTGACATTAGCTCCTGTGTCACAAAGAGAATCGGTTAGATCAACTTCATTAATAGAACATGGAACTACAAACTTTCCAGAGTTATCCGCCTTTGGGATGATCTTGGGGAAAAGGCGTCTTTTCCTTGCACGGTTAGATTCTTTCTCGGGGTAGATTTCTTCAGGCCAGGTCATACAATCATACTTAGGTGGGGAGAGCTTCCATTTGGGGATAGAATCCTCAAACTTCTTTTCTATTGCAACGGAGTTGCAAAAAGATTTCTTGGACTCCATCTCTTGTTTTTTTACTGCTTCTGCGGTTTGAGCGGCTTGCACTTCCAATTTCTTGACATGTGCAGCAATGGCATCATATTTAGCATGGAGATCATTGAACAAAGTGTCCATCTTCTCATTCATCTCCTTGTTGTTTCTCTTTTGACCTTCCATGATCTGTTGAAACATTCCATCGAACTTGTTGTTTGGCTGGGCTAAAGGAGGTTGGCTGGCGGGTAAACCATATGGTTCCTTTGGTGGGTATGGTGCTCTTTGGTCGTAGTTCGGCCTTGGTTGAAACTGGTTTCCTTGCTGCTGGAAACGATCTCCATAGGGTTGGAAAGGTGGTCTCTGCTGCTGGAATCTTGGGGGATAGGTTTGGTCTTGTGGGTTCTCCACATTGGTGCTGCGGTAAGAAAGGTTTGGGTTGGACCGGTAGTTGGGATTGTATCCCCTGTTTCCATAGTTACCAACATAGTTAAATTCTTCCTCAAGTTGATCATTGGAGAAATCTCCCATGCATTCCCTTGTAGGATCATCATTGACATCATTTATGCCCTCAATTGCATGTATGTGTCTTTGCTGTCCTTTTAGAACTTGAGCCATCATATTCTTCAGTTCAGCCATCTGAGTAGCATCAGGGGGTGCGTTGGTAGGGCGGTGTGATCTATCGTAGTCCGGGCAGTTGTTGCAATCACTTGCTGCAAGGTTCTCAATCAAGACTTTGGCTTCCTCAACAGTCTTTGTCATAAAATTTCCATTGCTCGCAGTATCCAAGGATAGCTTATACTTGTGGTCTATGCCACGATAGAAGATGTTCCAAAGGTTCCCATCCTTGAAACCGTGGTTAGGGCAGTCCCTAATGTATTCCTTGAATCGATCCAATGCCTCATAGAATGATTCGGTTGCTCCTTGGCGAAATCCAGAGATCTTGTTTCTAACAGAAATTGATCTTTGCTTAGTGTAGAAATGGTTGATGAATGCTGCCTTGTACTCGTCCCAAGTAGTGATCGAATGGGCAGGAAGAGACTTTAACCATCTAAGGGCTTTGTCGCCAAGAGAAAATGAGAAAAGTTTGCACTTTAGGTAGTCGGCTGAGACTCCATTGGCTCGGGTAGTGCTGCAAATCTCTTCAAAGTTATCTATATGATCAAGCGGGTGCTCAGCTGGTAGGCCATGAAACTGGTTTTGCTTAACCAATGCTATGATTTGAGGCTCGATCTCATAGTCATTCCTCTGAGGTGGAGGTGGGTGGATCGGATTTCTATCCGTAAAGAAGGCATCAGCGGAGTCATAGTCTCCAATGGTTGGATTGTTAGCTTGAGGTTGTGCATCAACTTCCCCAGCAGGAGGTTGTGGTGCTAAAGGTGGAGGTGGATCTCTCCCTTCAGCTACAGCTCTAGCTACTGCTGCATCATGAGCGGTTTGGGCCATCTCTTGAGCTCTTTGTCGTCTAAGTGTCTTCTCAAGTCGGTCGATTTCAGCAACTGGTTCAACTAGATTGTCCCTATTAGACTGTCTAGTCATGCACCTGGAAAACAAAAGAAGAAAACAAATGAAAAGTAAGATAAACTAGAAAAACCAAAAGCAAAAATAATGAAAATGCGAGAAAACGATAAAATCCTAGACTAGATCCTAATCGAGATTCAAAGGTACTGCTGCAGTCCCCGGCAACGGCGCCAAAAACTTGATGTGTGGTCAGGTTTTACCGACCTTTTAAAATCCTGCAAGTGCACAGATCGTAGAAGTACGGGTTATCGAACACAAGGACTGGCTAAAATGAATACACTTTAAATCTATGGAGTTCGGATCAAGCTAGAATAAGATAAAGGATGATTGGTTGGTTGTCTAATAACTAAATATTAAAGCTAAGAAATCGAAGTTGTAAAGCAATGAGGGAAAAGCGTTAGGTCTCTAGGGGCTAATTCGCAGAGAAGCAAGCAATGATCAGTTCGATGATAGATATGAATCAATTTAGGGATGATGGGATGATAGATCCGTCTAGAACACAAAACACGAAAATAAGTCTTTCCACTTCCGTGGCTCCGACTCCTATGATAACTTATCTAATCGCTAAACTTTTGGTATGTCCTTAGATAGTTAATCAAGCATTAAATCGATCAAGTTCGGATACAGTTCACTAGGCTTAGTAAATCAACTTCCGCAGTCTAAGAAACCTAGCTTGTCAAAGAATAGGTCCGGCGAATGATACAGCACTTCCGTGGCTCAAATCAACCGAGGATCGGATTGCTAGATGCGCGGTAAAGCAATCAGCATTAATTAGTGAGCAAAACGAGACAAAGACTCTAATGATATCCCTAACAGTTCATCGAAATCATAGATCAAGCAAACAACTCATTGAATTAGTAACCCTAGCAACCTAACAAGTGAATTACTCAGACATGATCAAAGTAACAACACAGAGAGATGAAGAAAGCATGATAATAGATAAAGGTTCAGAAATCTTCTCCAAATTGTAGTAAGGAGGAGAGATCCTCTCCTTGAAATCTCTAGAAGAAAAGTAGATCTATGAAACTGAAATACAATGTGGCTATATTGTTCTCTCTCTTTTTCTTCTCTTTCTAAAGACGCTAAAAGGTGTATTTATAGTGCTAGGTCTTCCAGGGGTCGAGATTAGGTAAACGGGCCGAGTAAATCGTGAAAACGTGCAAAACGGGCCTTAGTCGGCTAAGCCGGGTCGAGCGGGACGGCGGCGGTCGAGCGGGGCGGTCGACCGGTCGGTCGGGCTGGTGCTCGGGTCGAGCTGGGGGTCGAGCGGTCGTGCGGGATGCGGTCGGGTGCGCACGGGATGGCGGAAAGAGGTCGGGTCGGACGGGAGCCTTGGAGGCCCTGTCCGACCGTCTCGGTCGACCGGAACGTGAAGGAAGGTCGGGTCGGACGGGGGCCTTGGAGGCCCTGTCCGACCGGCTCGGTCGAGCGACGTCAATGTGCAGTTAAGGCTGGTCGGATCGGACGGGAGCCTTGGAGGCCCTGTCCGACCGGCTCGGTCGAGCGGATGGTGTGGACGTCCGGTTTCCGGCTGATTTGACAGTCTTCACTAAAATGATAATATCTTCCATTCTACACGTCCAAATTGCATGATTCCAATTGCGTTGGAAAGCTAACTCATGTAGGCATCGCGGCAAACTGGTTTTGGTGAGATCCATTGAGTAGAATGTTTTTGGGGCTCTTTCAAAGTTGATGCTGTGTCGTGGAGCGGCATAAAGTCCAAATCCTGTGGTTTTGCTCCAAAATGCATCTTTCGACCTGCTTAGACTCTTAGTACTATAAATCCACAAAAACTACCTTTTTAGAGCGAAAAGCCTTTAAAAACCTTATTAAAAGCATAGTAAAACCATATAAAAAGGGTACAAAATAGAGGTATATCAAGCACCAATATCGAAGACACCTTACAGGATGGCGCCAGGAGAGTTGGCAGAGCTGAAGAAGCAGCTAGAGGACCTTTTGAGTAAAGGGTTCATCAGACCGAGTGTTTCACCATGGGGAGCACCAGTGTTGTTCGTGAAGAAGAAGGATGACAGTTTCCGGTTGTGCATCGATTACCGGGGACTCAACCGAGTCACAGTGAAGAACAGGTATCCACTCCCTAGGATTGATAAGTTGTTGGATCAGTTGAGGGGTGCTACTTGGTTCTTCAAGATTGACTTGGCATCCGGTTATCATCAGATCCCGATAGATGAGGCAGATGTTCGCAAGACGGCGTTCAGGACGAGGTATGGGCACTTCGAGTTTGTAGTCATGCCTTTCAGGCTGACTAATGCGCCGGCAGCGTTTATGAGATTGATGAACGACGTGTTCAGGGAGTTTTTGGACGTGTTCGTTATCATTTTCATTGATGACATCTTAGTGTAT
The DNA here is from genome assembly GCA_026724425.1 of Erythrophleum ivorense. Lineage (NCBI taxonomy): Eukaryota > Viridiplantae > Streptophyta > Magnoliopsida > Fabales > Fabaceae > Erythrophleum > Erythrophleum ivorense. Next base: position 4,480,826 of record JAIUCV010000066.1, on the reverse strand, counting down.
TCGAGGAGTCCAGAGGAGACTCACTTGAGGCTTGTTTTGGAGAAGCTTCGAGAGCAGAAGCTGTTTGCCAAGTTGAGCAAGTGCAGCTTTTGGCAGAGAGAGATGGGGTTTCTTGGCCATATCGTTTCTGCAGAGGGAGTATCTGTGGATCCGGCTAAGATCGAGGCTATCAGAGATTGGCCTAGACCGAGTAGTGCTACCGAGATCAGGAGTTTTCTGGGTTTAGCGGGATACTACAGGAGGTTTGTCAGGGGCTTTGCGAGTATGTCTCAGCTAATGACGAGGTTGACAGGCAAGGATGTGCCGTTTGTGTGGTCGCCTGAGTGCGAGGAGAGCTTTGGGAAGCTCAAGGAGATGTTGACTAGTACACCAGTGTTGGCATTACCTGATCCGGGGAAGCCATATGTAGTGTACACGGACGCTTCATGTGTTGGGTTAGGTTGTGTCTTGATGCAGGAGGGCAGAGTCATTGCTTATGCTTCGAGGCAGTTGCAGGGCAGCGAGCGCAACCGCCCTACACACGATCTTGAGTTGGGGGCAGTGGTCTTTGCACTCAAGATTTGGAGGTCTTATCTTTATGGTGGTGCAGTGCAGATCTTTACAAGATCACAAGAGTTTGAAACATATTTTTACTCAACCTTTGTTGAATGCGAGGCAGACGCGTTGGGTGGAGTTTCTGGCAGACTTTGATATGGATATTGTGTATCATCCAGGCAAGGCCAACTTGGTGGCAGATGCATTGAGTCACGGTGAGTTGATTCAGCTAGAGAGCAGGATGTGGAGACTTTGGTCAGCGAGATTAGTACATTGAGGCTTTGTGCGATTTCAGAGGAGCCTTTGGGTTTAGAGGCAGCTGATCAGGCAGACTTACTCAGTAGGATCAGAGTGGCTCAGCAAGATGATCAGGGTTTGGTTGATGCATCGCGGGCAGCTAGTTCTGAGTATGAGGTCTCGGCGAATGGGACGAAATTGGTTCGTGGGCGAGTTTGTGTGCCCAAGGACGAGGAGTTGAGACGAGAGGTCTTGATAGAGGCTCATGCGAGCAATTTTTCGATTCATCCAGGTGCGACCAAGATGTACCGTGACCTCAAACGGTATTATCACTGGGTTGGGATGAAGAGAGATGTGGCAGATTGGGTTGCGAGGTGCAACACGTGTTCGTTGGTCAAGGCAGAGCATCAGTTCCAGGTGGACTTTTGCAGAGCTTACCCATTCCAGAGTGGAAGTGGGATATGATCACGATGGACTTTGTGGTGGGATTACCTATCTCACGGACGTTTGATGCGATTTGGGTCATTGTGGATCGTTTGACCAAGTCCGCGCATTTCTTGGCCATCAAGAAGACAGACGGAGCTGCTGTTTTGGCTAGGAAATTTGTGCGAGAGATTGTGAGGTTGCATGGTGTGCCAGCTAGCATTGTGTCGGATAGAGATCCGAGATTTGCCTCAGAGTTTTGGAGGGCATTTCAGACAGAGATGGGCACCAAGGTGCATATGAGTACAGCGTATCATCCGCAGACAGATGGGCAGTCAGAGAGGACTATTCAGACTTTAGAGGATATGCTGAGGATGTGTGTGTTGGATTGGGGTGGCCATTGGGCTGATCATCTGTGTTTGGCGGAGTTTGCCTATAACAACAGTTTGCAGTCTAGTATTGGCATGGCTCCTTATGAGGCTTTGTATGGGAGGCCAAGTAGGACACCCTTATGCTGGACCCAAGTGGGGGAGCGCAGCATGTTTGGGGCTACCTTTGTTCAGGAATCGACGGAGAAGATCCGTGTTTTGAGGCTGAACATGAAGGAGGCTCAGGATAGACAGAGGAGTTATGCAGATAGGCGGAGGCGTGAGCTTGAGTTTCAGGTGGGAGATAGAGTGTATCTCAATATGGCTATGTTGAGGGGCCCTAACAGGTCCATAGCAGAGAACAAGCTCAGTCTGCGGTTTATGGGTCCGTTCCCGGTGGTGGAGCGAGTTGGACCAGTGGCTTATTGGTTAGAGTTGCCATCGATTATGAGCGCCTTTCACAAGGTGTTTCATGTGTCTATGTTGCGGAGGTGTCTGCATCCTTCAGAGGAGTTGGTGGCTGAGATTCCAGAGGATCTTCAGCCAGATATGACAGTTCCGGCGGTTCCTGTGAGGATTCTCGAGAGGGGAGTCAAGGTTCTGCGGAACAAGAGAGTGCCATTGTTGAGAGTCCTGTGGGACTGTAGTGGCACTGAGGAGGAGACTTGGGAGCAAGAGGCAAAGATGAAGCTGAAGTTCAGGAAGTGGTTCGACAAGCAGGTCATCGAGTGAGCTTCTTCGTCTTTGTGGTTCTAGTATGATAGCGTGGTGCTATGTTTTGTTGTTGTTATTGGACTTATGTATTTTTCGTTTGGTGTTGTAACGATATACATTTTGAGTTATATGAGATGGTGTTTTCCTCATTTTTGGTTTTGTGGTGGATGTTACAAGTGTGTTGACCAGTGGGTCGTGAGACAATCTTTCCAGTTATGTCGTAACATTTTCGAATTTTTACTATAAGGGCGTGGTGTCCCTGAATGACTCATTGCCAAGAGATAGTGTTCTATGTTAAACTTGTACGAGAGGGTCGCTACCTCAAGTATAAGTGATATGTTTACTTACTGATGACTAGTGTTTTGCGTAGTAAGTAACGAGAGGATAGTGTTCCTCTTGAGGAGATAGTGTTCTCCGGCAGAGTGAGTTAAGAGTAAAGATGTCTGGAAAATGTACGTATGGCATAGGAATAGATGTGAGTCTCGGGGATCAAGTGAGGATCTCGTGTATTTGGCCACGTGGGCCGGAATATGTCGTCTGTGGTAGACGAGTTGGACGTCTGTGGTAGACGAGTGTGTCGTCTGTGGTAGACGAGTTGCGTTTGTGGTAGACATGTCGTGTTGGGATTCGAGGACGAATCCAGTTTAGTGGGGGAGAATTGTAACATCCGTAAACCAATCTATCGCTTTGGGGAAGCGGTGTCGATCCACACCAGGGGTAGTGTCGGTCGACACCAAAGGTTAAAATCGATTTCGGTTCTATTTGAGTGGCTCGGTTATCGCCGGTTAAGTACGAAAACCCTAGTGTCGCGTTATAAAGTGGTGGCCGCGTGGGTTTTGTCGTTTTTGGAGAAAACAAAGAGAAAAGGGAGGCTGAGAGCTTTTGGGGAGATTCTGGAGCTTTGTGGTTGATCTGTGGTGGGTTTGTGTTGTTCTTCATCTCCTTCTTCTTCCTAATCCTTTGTCAAGGTGAGTGCATTACCGTAGGCTCACATATAAGAGGATTTGTGGATGTGGATCATGATTTGGTAGAGTTATGTGGTTTTTCGTGTTGTTTTGTGTGATATTCGCGGGTTGAATCGCGTGTGGTGTGTTGATTTGGTGATTTGGGTGTTCTGTGTTGAAAATCGAAGTTGGCGTCGATCTCCTGGATCGGTGTCGATCGACACCAATCCGGTGTCGGTCGACACCAAACGGGCAAGGTGTCGACCGACACAGGTGTGTGTCGATCGACACAGTCCGGTTTAATCCGGTTATCTGGCGGTTTGTGGAATCAATTGGATTAAGTGGTTTAATCCGGTTTAATTGTAATTAAATGGTTTAATTCGAGAATTAATTAATAATTGGTGAAATTAATTAATTAAGTGATCTAAAAATAATTGTGGAAATTATTTAAGTGTTTAAAAATTATTATTTAATTGTGGTAATTATTTAATAATTAAAGTGAAGGATTCAATAATTGTTGTAATTATTAATATTGTTGAAAATTGTTAAAATTGCGTAATTGGCCTGTAGGCGGGGTGATTGCCTCACTAAGTATTTATTAAATACTTATGCATCTCTTTTTCCCTAATGTGATGCAGGTAGCCGAAATGTTCTTCCGCGGAAAGAGACCGAGAGAAGAGGATGATGAGACTAGGAACTTGATTTTGGCAATCTTGTTGTGGCTAGCACGGAATTCGTTGTTAGGGTGTTAGCTTGATTTTAATAATGTAGCAAACCTGGTGTTTAGGTTGCTGGAATTTATTATTGGTTTTTATCGGTTATTGGTTTATTGTTGAACTGGTTTTTGAGTTATTTAATTATTGATTTCTTTCGAGAATTTCCGCATTGATAATTAATATATTAAAAAAAAAAGCTTGGTTGTTTCAGTTAAGTTCATTAAGGTGCGGAGTCAAAGATGTATCCTTCTCAAGCCCTTGGAGGTGTGGACATTTTTGGTAGATCGATCCACTCATGGTGCACATGTGATGAAGTAGACTGCCAAATACTGATTAATGGTCACTTAAACGCATGCACAACAATGGTTAGGTCCAAGATAAAGTCATAATTCTCGACAAAAGTTTTGACTCAATAAAAACGACTCGATGAAATGAAAACAATGCAAGATGGAATGTCACAATGAACAAACGTAGCAGTATGATCCCCCCAGACTTAACTTGCACCGTCCCGGTGTAAGAAAAATCAGATTAAGAGAGGTGAAATAAGTAATAAATGGGAAAATAGGAAAGGTTAGAATGATGTTACCAAGGGAGGACCAATTGTAATGAAGATCAGGGTCGGATAACTGATTGGGGCTCTTCTGTAGGCATGATGGGTCGGTAAATGTTGAAGGGCAATGGCCGAATCCCCTTGGTTTTCATTTTGGTCGTTTACGTCCCATTCGGTCGACCCGGAATGAGTGCTATGAACCACATGACAAACCGTTAAGAATTTTATGAACGGGATTGAAAATTTACCGTCCAATATGATGTTTTAGAGCCGCTTGTGAAGTTTCAGGTCGTTTGGTCGAGCAGTTTGAAAATCCGGTATCGGGTGGACCCTTCGGATGGCCATAAGGTGATGTGATGGACCACAGCGCGAACCGTCGACATTTCGCCGACCTATCTTTAAACTCCACTGACCAATCATATATTTTAGGAGCCGTGGTGAAGTTTGAGGTCAAACAAACGAGCGGTTTGGGAGTTTCATCATTTGGTGGTCCATTCGGTCGACCAGATGATAGTGCAGTGGACTACAGCTCAAACGATGATGAATTCTCTGACCGAGCCTGATATTCCATCGACCAACTTCATATTTCATGTTCACTGGTGAAGTTTGAGGTCAAATGGATGAGCGGTTTGAGACTTCCTTCACAACGTGGTCTAATCAGCTCCGGGAAGAGATTCTTGACCGTCCTTGAATTTGGCTCGTTCGTTCCCTGATTTTCTTTTGGAATGGTGATTTTGAATCTCAAAGAATCCATTTCCAAGTGGTGGTGTCTCCATGCCGTGATATTGGTTTTTGTCGGCCTTCGGTTTCCCGCCATCAACCGGATGTGACATTTGTGCGTATCTCCTCTTCCGTTCACATTCCTCCGTCCTATCTTTTGGATTTTTCGACCAATATGGTATTGTCTGGCCGACTGTGAAGTTTGGTAGACTTTGGTCACACGGATTGTGAGATAGGTCAAGTGGGTCCTCCTTTCCACCCGTTTGGTCGAGAGAATCACGCCGGACTTAATATCGTGAAATCTACTCGACCGTTTGGTGATTTTTGTTGACCGAAGTGATTCTGCTTCCCTCCTTTAGTATTCCCAGGTCGTGCCCGCCCCTTGGTGTCGCCTTTGACAAGGGTGGGATGAATGGGTGGGATATATTCTTGTTTGGTCTCCTCTTGGGTCTTCATCCTAACAAAATGCATGCAATAATGATATGAAAACGAAAAATGAAAGAGAAAAAGAAAAATATCGTGTGGGTTGCCTCCCACAAAGCGCTTGTTTTAAAGTCATCTAGCTTGACTCTTGTTTGTGTTAGGCTTGAGGTGCATCGGCTAAGGGGATGACCTCTTCTTCTCCTTTGTTCGCGTTTGCTAGGTACAGCTTTAGCCTCTGTCCGTTGACAGTGAAGTCTCCTCCACTTGGGTCCCAAAGAACCACTGCTCCATATGGTTTCACCTCTTTAATCTTGAACGGACCGGACCATCTTGAGCAGAGTTTACCGGGAAAGAGCTTAAGCCGTGAATTAAAGAGTAAAACCTGGTCATTTGGAGCAAAGGACTTTGCCACTATCTTCCGGTCATGAAACGCCTTTGTTCTCTCCTTGTAAATATTTGTGTCCTCATATGCCGGATGTCTTATCTCCTCTAATTCATTCAGTTGAATCATGCGCCTCTCAGCTGCGGTTTTGAGATTATAGTTAAGCTCCTTGACCGCCCAAGCCGCCTTATACTCCAGCTCTACTGGTAAGTGGCACGCTTTCCCGTAAACAAGATGGAAAGGTGTTGTTCCCAGTGGTGTCTTGAAGGCTGTCCGGTAAGCCCAAAGATCGTCATCTAACTTGGCTGACCAGTCCTTCCTTGTTTTCCCGGTTGTCTTTTGTAGGATGCTCTTTAGCTCTCTGTTGGAAATCTCCACTTGTCCGCTGGTTTGTGGGTGATATGGGCTTGCAACCTTGTGTCTAACTCTATATTTTCTCAATAGTTTGGCAAACACTCGGTTTATGAAGTGGGAACCGCCATCACTAATCACAACTCGCGGCACTCCAAACCTCGGGAAGATTACCGATTTGAATAGCTTGATAACAACACTAGAGTCGTTTGTTGGGGCGGCAATAGCTTCCACCCATTTTGACACATAGTCAACAGCCACAAGGATGTATTGGTCTCCAAAAGATGTGGGAAAGGGTCCCATGAAATCAATCCCCCACACGTCAAAGACTTCTACCTCCAAGATAAAGTTTTGGGGCATCTCATTCCTTTTGCTAATGTTTCCCATCCTTTGACAAGCATCACATTTGGAAATGAATACCTGGGCATCTTTGAACATAGTTGGCCACCAGAAACCGGCCTGTAAAACCTTTGAAACCGACAGAAAATGGCCGGCATAAGCTGATCCATGACAACCATGAAGTATTCCCGGGATTTCTTCCTCCGGGACACATTTTATGAACATCCCATCTTGGCATTTCTTGTAGAGGTAAGGCTCGTCCCAAAAGTAGAACCGTATGTCTTTTAAGAATTTCTTCTTCTTGTAGCCATAAAATTGCGGCAGTTCAATGTCGGCTGCAAGGTAATTGGCTATGTGGCTATACCAAGGTGTACCGAGGGTGATTCTCTTGTCCGGTACGAGTGGTGGTGTGCTGGTGACTCTTGTTATTGGTATGGCGCTGACGGAATAAACTGTTTCTTCTGGCAATGAGTCGTTTATGGGGAGCTGCTCTTCTATCCTCATCCGGGAGAGGTGATCCGCCACACTATTCTCCGCACCTTTTCTGTCGATGATCTTTAAATCAAACTCTTGTAGTAAGAGAATCCACCTGATGAGACGTGGCTTTGCATCTTTCTTGGATAGGAGATATTTGAGGGCAGCATGGTCGGTGTGAACGATCACTTTGGATCCGACAAGGTAAGATCGAAACTTCTCAAACGCAAAGACAATTGCGAGCAGCTCCTTCTCAGTGGTGGCGTAGTTGCATTGTGCTTCATCCAGGGTTCGGCTTGCATAGTAAATGACATGAAGTTTCTTCTCCTTCCTTTGTCCTAGCACGTCACCAACAGCATAGTTACTTGCATCGCACATTATCTCAAACGGGAGCTCCCAATCCGGTGATTGTACAACCGGTGCGCTTATCAGTGCCGCCTTGATCTTCTTGAAAGCCGTGAGGCAATAATTGTCTAATTCAAACGGGACTTCCTTGCATAAGAGTTGAGTCAATGGTCGTACGATCTTGGAGAAATCTTGAATGAACCTCCTATAGAAGCCGGCGTGTCCGAGGAAGCTCCTTACACCCTTGACATTCTTTGGCGGTTCTAAGCTTACCATGACTTCTATCTTTGCTTTGTCCACCTCAATCCCCTTCTCCGATATCCTGTGGCCAAGGACTATCCCATCTCTAACCATGAAATGACATTTCTCCCAATTGAGCACAAGATGTTTCTCCTCGCATCTCTTGAGAACCTTGCTAAGATTTGACAAACAAGCATCAAAGGATGAGCCGTAAACTGAAAAATCATCCATGAATACCTCCATTATGTCTTCTATGTAGTCGGTCAAGATGGACATCATGCATCTCTGGAATGTGGCCGGGGCTTTGCATAATCCAAAGGGCATCCGCCGGTAAGCGAATGTGCCATACGGACATGTAAATGTTGTCTTGCATAACTCAAATATCTATCCAGCAAGACCAAGATCATGATTTTTGGACGTCGGGAAGACCTCTTTCCGCGGCTATCTTTCGGACGCTCCGGTTCTGTCCAAATGCGAGAATCGGACAAATGGAGTATTATTGATGCTCTTGACTTGGAAACTTGCATGGATCATGGTTTGAGGCTCTTTTGCTCCTTTTTGAATCCTTTTTGATAATTTAACCTGTTAAGACTTCGAAACCAACAAATACAAGAAAACTACCTCTAAAGGCGTAAAACCTTGTTGAAAACACTTGAAAACATAAATAAGTACTAAGCAAAATCATGAAAAATATGGATATATCACTAATAGACTCAACTTTCGATGGTTATTACAAGCTGTAAACATGCATTAATGGCTCAAGTAATGATAGAGTTCACTAGACTCCTTAGGTCAGCTTTCGTTGCCTAAGACGCGTAGCTCACCAAATATTAGATCCGGCAATACAACAAGCTTTTGGAGAGTGTATCAACCCTATATCAGATTGCTAGATGTACGGTAAAGCAATCATGCATTAAGTTCAAATAAAGGTGAAGATTAGTTCATGAATAAAAGTCCCAATTGCAACCGCCAATCACATCATACAAGTTTCATTGATTTACCTCGCCTAACAAATGAATCTCCTCGGACATGGTGCAATCAAACAAGCAAGCAATGATTGAAAGCATAATCACAAGTATAAGTAAGAGATAAGGGATAGAAGAAGCTTCTCTGTTGAAGAACAAGTCGAAATCTCCCTCGATAACTCTTGAATCCAATACAAAACTTAGAAGAGAAAAAGAAAAGAAACAAAAATGTAAAGAACAAGATTTTGTGCAAGTGCAAGACTTGAGCGGTGCCTCCTTCTCCTCTTCCTTGATGGCGAGCTCCTAGGGCTTCTCCCTCTTTCTGACGGCCACTCTCCTCTTGCACGAGACTCTCGCGGCTCTCCCCCTTTCAGAGGCTAAAAGCAAGTAATTATAGGCTTGTAGTCACTAGGTTTATGAAGTGCTGAAAAAGGAAACTTTCCGGTTAACCGGCCTTGATGATTTGCGACGTGATTGGACCGGGTTCAGGGCTTGTGTTAATTCGAGACAGGGTCCATGCCGCGGAATCCCGGCCCGTTTGTAACACCAAGTCTCCATGCATGTGGGCTTCGTTTCCTCGCCTGGCGGATAAGTCTTGGGAGAAAAAGAGTTTCTCCCTGATGGTTTATCAAAATGGCTTGAATCCACTTCTCCGTGATGCGTAACTCCAATATCTATCCATCAAGACCAAGATCATGATTTTTGGACGTCGGAAAGACCTTCAACCGCGGCCATCTTTCGGATGCTCCGGTTCAGTCCGAATACGAGAATCGGACAAATGGAGTTATATTGATGCTCTTGACTTGGAAAGTTGCATGGATCATGGTTTGAGGCTCTTTTGCTCCTTTTTGAATCCTTTTTGATGTTTTAACCTGTTAAGACTCCAAAACCAACAAATACAAGAAAACTACCTCTAAAGGCATAAAACCTTATTGAAAATACTTGAAAACATAGATAAATACTAAGTAAAATCATGCAAAATATGGATATATCAACTCCCCCAGACTTATCTTTTGCTTGTCCCCAAGCAAACTAAGCATGGAAAAGAGGTTTGAAAACATGAGAACTCTTAAATCTTTTTGGAAATCCATGTTGACATTTATCTTAGTGATCCACATAAAACAGCAAAGGCATTTAAAATTAAGAACAAGAAAGTACATACCATGAGTTTTGCAATCATCCCAAAGCAATCCACTTCTCTTTAGGCCATCCAAATTCTCCACCTTTGACTCCTTTAGTTTCTAAAGGTGTGGTCTCAACTAGGGAATATCGATCAAAGGGGTTATAGACTCTTACCCATCCTCTTTTTATAAAACACATGTCTTGGCTCTTGTTTCACCTCTCTCTCTTCTCACTTCTTAAGTCGATTCATCCCTTTTTTAGGGTAGCAAGGTATTTTTTTTATTCGACTTCTTCTCCTCTTTGTGGAGGTTTTTGATGGATCTTCCATAGACGCGAGTATTGATGGTTGTAGCCACCTAATCCCCGGTTACTTGGATCAAAAGGTCTTCCATAGACGCGAGTATTGATGGTGGTTGCCACCTAATCCCCGGTTACTTGGACCTTGGTGCTTTTTATTAAATTTGAAGGGGAGAGAGAGGGAAACCAAACTCACACAGACTTTTCACTTGGTAGTGAGGATGAGGAGTCATGCCCTTTGTAAAGCCAAGCCCCTAGCCGAGAAGGTTAAGTTCATTAAAGTGCGGAGTCAAAGATGGATCCTTCTTAAGCCCTTGGAGATGTGGACATTTTTGGTAGATCAATCCACTCATGGTGCACATGTGATGAAGTAAACTGCCAATAACTGATCAATGGTCACTTAAACACAAGCACAACAATGGTTAGGTCCAAGATAAAGTCATAATTCTCGACAAAAGTTTTGACTCAATAAAAACGACTCGATGAAAAGAAAAATGATGCAAGATGAAATGCCAAAATGAACAAACTTATTAGTATAATCCCCCCCAGACTTAACTTGCACCGTCTGTAACATCCGCGAACCAGGAAGTTGTGTTAGAAGTGGTATCGGACGACATTTAGTTTGCTTTCATTTAGTTTAGTTAATTAGCATCTTAAAACCCGAAATCCCCTCATTTGTCCTAGCTTGATTAGACTCGCATAGCTCGTAGTGCACTTATCTGCTCCTTGTGTTCGATACCCGTTACTACTCTCGATCTGTGCACTTGCAGAATTAGGGGTAGAAATTGGGAAAAGTTTAATCCCCATCAGCGGTCTCAACTAGGAAGTATCGATCAAAGGGGTTATAGACTCTTACCCATCTCTTTTAAAACACATGTCTTGGCTCTCGTTTCACCTCTCTCTCTTCTCACTTCTTAAGTCGATTCATCCCTTTTTTAGGGTAGCATAGTATTTTTTTATTTGACTTCTTCTCCTCTTTGTGGAGGTTTTTGATGGATCTTCCATAGACGCGAGTATTGATGGTGGTTGCCACCTAATCCCCGGTTACTTGGACCAAAAAGTTTTCCATAGACGCGAGTATTGATGGTGGTTGCCACCTAATCCCCGGTTACTTGGACCTTGGTGATTTTTCTTAAATTGAAGGGGAGAGAGAGGGGAAACCGAACTCACATAGACTTTCACTATTTGGTGAGGATGAGGAGTCGTGCCCTTTGTATAACCAAGCCCCTAGCCGAGAAGGTTAATGTAACATCCGTAAACCAATCTATCGCTTTGGGGAAGCGTTGTCGATCGACACCAGGGGTAGTGTTGGTCGACACCAAAGGTTAAAATCGATTTCAGTTCGATTTGAGTGGCTCGGTTATCGCCGGTTAAGTGGGAAAACCCTTGTGTCGCGTTATAAATTGGTGGCCGCGTGGGTTTTGTCGTTTTTGGAGAAAACAAAGAGAAAAAGGAGGCTGAGAGCTTTTGGGGAGATTCTGGAGCTTTGTGGTTGATCTGTGGTGGGTTTGTGTTGTTCTTCATCTCCTTCTTCTTCCTAATCCTTTGTCAAGGTGAGTGCATGACCGTAGGCTCGCATATAAGAGGATTTGTGGATGTGGATCATGATTTGGTAGAGTTATGTGGTTTTTCGTGTTGTTTTGTGTGATATTCGCGGGTTGAATCGCGTGTGGTGTGTTGATTTGGTGATTTGGGTGTTCTGTGTTGAAAATCGAAGTTGGCGTCGATCTCCTGGATCGGTGTCGATCGACACCAATCCGGTGTCGGTCGACACCAAACGGGCAAGGTGTCGACCGACACAGGTGTGTGTCGATCGACACAGTCCGGTTTAATCCGGTTATCTGGCGGTTTGTGGAATCAATTGGATTAAGTGGTTTAATCTGGTTTAATTGTAATTAAATGGTTTAATTCGAGAATTAATTAATAATTGGTGAAATTAATTAATTAAGTGATCTAAAAATAATTGTGGAAATTATTTAAGTGTTTAAAAATTATTATTTAATTGTGGTAATTATTTAATAATTAAAGTGAAGGATTCAATAATTGTGGTAATTATTAATATTGTTGAAAATTGTTAAAATTGCGTAATTGGCCTGTAGGCGGGGTGATTGCCTCACTAAGTATTTATTAAATACTTATGCATCTCTTTTTCCCTAATGTGATGCAGGTAGCCGAAATGTTCTTCCGCGGAAAGAGACCGAGAGAAGAGGATGATGAGACTAGGAACTTGATTTTGGCAATCTTGTTGCGGCTAGCACGGAATTCGTTGTTAGGGTGTTAGCTTGATTTTAATAATGTAGCAAACCTGGTGTTTAGGTTGCTGGAATTTATTATTGGTTTTTATCGGTTATTGGTTTATTGTTGAACTGGTTTTTGAGTTATTTAATTATTGATTTCTTTCGAGAATTTCCGCATTGATAATTAATATATATAAAACAAAAAAAAAAAGCTTGGTTGTTTCATTTTGGTATCAGAGCAAATACGGTTTTAGGACTGGTAGTATTGGATGAATTGGACTATGTGTTTAATTGATTATGTGAGTTAGTCAGTTAGTAGTATAGTCTCATCCTCTCGGTCTTCCAGTTTTCCGCGGTAAGTTGTGTGTTTTATCTTGTGGTTTGTTTTTGTGTTGTCTAGTTGCTCATCTACTGTGCTGTGGTAGTGCAGTGAGATGGATGCAGGAGCTAGAGGTCGTGGTAGAGGTCGTGGTAGAGGCCGTGGTGCAGACCGTGGCAGAGGCCGTGGCGGAGGCCGTGGCAGGGGCCGTGGTCGTGGACCTCAGGCTGATTCCGGTGAGAGTGCAGTGCCTAGTGTGGCGCCTAGTGTGGCGACAGCGTCAGAGACTCAGTTTGTGGCGAGTGAGGCCAGTTTGGGCGCTAGTGTGGGCGCGGGAGTTGGGGTTGCCCCAGGTGCGGGTGCCGCCCCGGCTCATGGTCTTGGTGACCAGTTGATGGGAGTTCTGACACAGATTTTGGCACGTCTCCCGCAGGCAGCTCCAGAGCAGGCTCCGGGTGTTCTTCCGGTGGTGGGGGCACAGCAGGGCGTTTTTGTTGGGAAGCATGGTGCTGCAGTGGTTGGGCATCCTTCCTATCTTGAGTTGATGAGGGAGATGCAGAGGATCGGGACGCCTTTCTTTGAGGGTAGAGGTGGGCCCGAGGAGGCCGATGAGTGGCGGCAGAGGTTGGAACAGAACTTCCGTTCGGTCAGGTGTCCAGAGGGGTACCAGGTGGAATTGGCAGTGCATTACCTTGGTGGGGATGTACATTTCTGGTGGCGTTCTGTCATGTTGAGGAGGGCAGTGTGGAATTGGGGTGACTTCCTAGCGGAGTTCAACGCCAAGTATTTTCCTCAGGAGGCCAGAGACAGATTTCAGTCGAGGTTTGTGGCATTGACTCAGGGAGATAGGTCAGTGCGAGAGTATGACGCAGAGTTTGGCAGACTGGTGGCGTATACTGGTTACGGTCTTGAGGGTGAGCGGAGTCTGATGTCGAGATTCCTTCAGGGTCTTCGATCGAGCATCAGGACTCAGTGCAGAGGTAGTTCGTATTCTACCAGGGCAGAGTTGGTGGAGCTAGCAGCGTCCATCGAGGAGGACCTTCGTGAGCAGGTTAATGTAACATCCGTAAACCAATCTATCGCTTTGGGGAAGCGGTGTCGATCGACACCAGGGGTAGTGTCGGTCGACACCAAAGGTTAAAATCGATTTCGGTTCTATTTGAGTGGCTCGGTTATCGCCGGTTAAGTGGGAAAACCCTTGTGTCGCGTTACAAAGTGGTGGCCGCGTGGGTTTTGTCATTTTTGGAGAAAACAAAGAGAAAAAGGAGGCTGAGAGCTTTTGGGGAGATTCTGGAGCTTTGTGGTTGATCTGTGGTGGGTTTGTGTTGTTCTTCATCTCCTTCTTCTTCCTAATCCTTTGTCAAGGTGAGTGCATCACCGTAGGCTCGCATATAAGGGGATTTGTGGATGTGGATCATGATTTGGTAGAGTTATGTGGTTTTTCGTGTTGTTTTGTGTGATATTCGCGGGTTGAATCGCGTGTGGTGTGTTGATTTGGTGATTTGGGTGTTCTGTGTTGAAAATCGAAGTTGGCGTCGATCTCCTTGATCGGTGTCGATCGACACCAATCCGGTGTCGGTCGACACCAAACGGGCAAGGTGTCGACCGACACAGGTGTGTGTCGATCGACACAGTCCGGTTTAATCCGGTTATCTGGCGGTTTGTGGAATCAATTGGATTAAGTGGTTTAATCCGGTTTAATTGTAATTAAATGGTTTAATTCGAGAATTAATTAATAATTGGTGAAATTAATTAATTAAGTGATCTAAAAATAATTGTGGAAATTATTTAAGTGTTTAAAAATTATTATTTAATTGTGGTAATTATTTAATAATTAAAGTGAAGGATTCAATAATTGTTGTAATTATTAATATTGTTGAAAATTGTTAAAATTGCGTAATTGGCCTGTAGGCGGGGTGATTGCCTCACTAAGTATTTATTAAATACTTATGCATCTCTTTTTCCCTAATGTGATGCAGGTAGCCGAAATGTTCTTCCGCGGAAAGAGACCGAGAGAAGAGGATGATGAGACTAGGAACTTGATTTTGGCAATCTTGTTGTGGCTAGCACGGAATTCGTTGTTAGGGTGTTAGCTTGATTTTAATAATGTAGCAAACCTGGTGTTTAGGTTGCTGGAATTTATTATTGGTTTTTATCGGTTATTGGTTTATTGTTGAACTGGTTTTTGAGTTATTTAATTATTGATTTCTTTCGAGAATTTCCGCATTGATAATTAATATATTAAAAAAAAAAAAAAGCTTGGTTGTTTCAGTTAAGTTCATTAAGGTGCGGAGTCAAAGATGTATCCTTCTCAAGCCCTTGGAGGTGTGGACATTTTTGGTAGATCGATCCACTCATGGTGCACATGTGATGAAGTAGACTGCCAAATACTGATCAATGGTCACTTAAACGCATGCACAACAATGGTTAGGTCCAAGATAAAGTCATAATTCTCGACAAAAGTTTTGACTCAATAAAAACGACTTGATGAAATGAAAACAATGCAAGATGGAATGTCACAATGAACAAACGTAGCAGTATGATCCCCCCAGACTTAACTTGCACCGTCCCGGTGTAAGAAAAATCAGATTAAGAGAGGTGAAATAAGTAATAAATGGGAAAATGGGAAAGGTTAGAATGATGTTACCAAGGGAGGACCAATTGTAATGAAGATCAGAGTCGGATAACTGATTGGGGCTCTTCTGTAGGCATGATGGGTCGGTAAATGTTGAAGGGCAATGCCCGAATCCCCTTGGTTTTCATTTTGGTCGTTTACGTCCCATTTGGTCGACCCGGAATGAGTGCTATGAACCACATGACAAACCGTTAAGAATGTTATGAACGGGATTGAAAATTTACCGTCCAATATGATGTTTTAGAGCCGCTTGTGAAGTTTCAGGTCGTTTGGTCGAGCAGTTTGAAAATCCGGTATCGGGTGGACCCTTCGGATGGCCGTAAGGTGATGTGATGGACCACAGCGCGAACCGTCGACATTTCGCCGAACTATCTTTAACCTCCACCGACCAATCATATATTTTAGGAGCCGTGGTGAAGTTTAAGGTCAAACAAACGAGCGGTTTGGGAGATTCATCATTTGGTGGTCCATTCAGTCGACCGGATGATAGTGCAGTGGACTACAGCTCAAACGATGATGAATTCTCTGACCGAGCCTGATATTCCATCGACCAACTTCATATTTCATGTTCACTGGTGAAGTTTGAGGTCAAATGGATGAGCGGTTTGAGACTTCCTTCACAACGTGGTCTAATCGGCTCCGGGAAGAGATTCTTGACCGTCCTTGAATTTGGCTTGTTCGTTCCCTGATTTTCTTTTGGAATGGTGATTTTGAAGCTCAAAGAATCCATTTCCAAGTGGTGGTGTCTCCATGCCGTGATATTGGTTTTTGTCGGCCTTCGGTTTCCCGCCATCAACCGGATGTGACATTTGTGCATATCTCCTCTTCCGTTCACATTCCTCCGTCCTATCTTTTGGATTTTTCGACCAATATGGTATTGTCTGGCCGACTGTGAAGTTTGGTAGACTTTGGTCACACGGATTGTGAGATAGGTCAAGTGGGTCCTCCTTTCCACCCGTTTGGTCGAGAGAATCACGCCGGACTTAATATCGTGAAATCTACTCGACCGTTTGGTGATTTTCGTTGATCGAAGTGATTCTGCTTCCCTCCTTTAGTATTCCCAGGTCGTGCCCGCCCCTTGGTGTCGCCTTTGACAAGGGTGGGATGAATGGGGGGGATATGTTCTTGTTTGGTCTCCTCTTGGGTCTTCATCCTAACAAAATGCATGCAATAATGATGTGAAAACTAAAAATGAAAGAGAAAAAGAAAAATACCGTGTGGGTTGCCTCCCACAAAGCGCTTGTTTTAAAGTCATCCAGCTTGACTCTTGTTTGTGTTAGGCTTGAGGTGCATCAACTAAGGGGATGACCTCTTCTTCTCCTTTGTTCGCGTTTGCTAGGTACAGCTTTAGCCTCTGTCCGTTGACAGTGAAGTCTCCTCCACTAGGGTCCCAAAGAACCACTGCTCCATATGGTTTCACCTCTTTAATCTTGAACGGACCGAACCATCTTGAGCAGAGTTTACCGGGAAAGAGCTTAAGCCGTGAATTAAAGAGTAAAACCTAGTCATTTGGAGCAAAGGACTTTGGCACTATCTTCCGGTCATGAAACGCCTTTGTTCTCTACTCCAGCTCTACTGGTAAGTGGCACGCTTTCCCGTAAACAAGATGGAAAGGTGTTGTTCCCAGTGGTGTCTTGAAGGCTGTCCGGTAAGCCCAAAGAGCGTCATCTAACTTGGCTGACCAGTCCTTCCTTGTTTTCCTGGTTGTCTTTTGTAGGATGCTCTTTAGCTCTCTGTTGGAAATCTCCACTTGTCCGCTTGTTTGTGGGTGATATGGGCTTGCAACCTTGTGTCTAACTCTATATTTTCTCAATAGTTTGGCAAACACTCGGTTTATGAAGTGGGAACCGCCATCACTAATCACAACTCGCGGCACTCCAAACCTCGGGAAGATTACCGATTTGAATAGCTTGATAACAACACTAGAGTCGTTTGTTGGGGCGGCAATAGCTTCCACCCATTTTGACACATAGTCACCAGCCACAGGACTTAGCCTTTGCTAAAATATGATGATATCAACTCCCCCAGACTTAGCCTTTGCTTGTCCTCAAGCAAACTAAGAAAGGAAAAGAGGTTTGAAAACGTGAGAACTCTTAAATCTTTTTGGAAATCCATGTCGACATTTATCTTAGTGATCCACATAAAACAGCAATGGCATTTAGAATTAAGAACAAGGGAGTACATACCATGAGTTTTGCAATCATCCCAAAGCAATCCACTTCTCTTTAGGCCATCCAAATTCTCCACCCTTGACTCCTTTAGTTTCTAAAGGTATGGTCTCAACTAGGGAGTATCGATCAAAGGGGTTATAGACTCTTACCCATCCTATTTTATAAAACACATGTCTTGGCTCTTGTTTCACCTCTCTCTCTTCTCACTTCTTAAGTCGATTCATCCCTTTTTTAGGGTAGCATAGTATTTTTTTTTTTATTCGACTTCTTCTCCTCTTTGTGGAGGTTTTTGGTGGATCTTCCATAGACGCGAGTATTGATGGTTGTAGCCACCTAATCCCCGGTTACTTGGATCAAAGGGTCTTCCATAGACGCGAGTATTGATGGTTGTTGCCACCTAATCCCCGGCTACTTGGACCTTGGTGCTTTTTCTTAAATTGAAGGGGAGAGAGAGGGGAAACCGAACTCACATAGACTTTCACTATTTGGTGAGGATGAGGAGTCGTACCCTTTGTAAAACCAAGCCCCTAGCCGAGAAGGTTAAGTTCATTAAGGTGCGGAGACAAAGATGTATCCTTCTTAAGCCCTTGGAGGTGTGGACGTTTTTTGGTAGATCAATCCACTCATGGTGCACATGTGATGAAGTAGATTGCCAAATACTGATCAATGGTCACTTAAACGCATGCACAACAATGGTTAGGTCCAAGATAAAGTCATAATTCTCGACAAAAGTTTTGACTCAATAAAAACGACTCGATGAAATGAAAACAATGCAAACAAAAATGTCAAAATGAACAAACTTATTAGTATAATCCCCCCAGACTTAACTTGCACCGTCCCGGTGTAAGAAAAATCAGATTAAGAGAGGTGAAATACGTAATAAATTTGAAAAAAAGGGAAAGGTTAGAATGATGTTACCAAGTGATGACCAATGGTAATGAAGATCATAGTCAGACGACTGAATGGGGCTCTTCTGGAGGCATGAGTGGGCAGTAGGTGTTGAAGGTCAAGGCCCGAATTCCTTTGGTTTGCATTTCGGTCGTTTACGTCTCATTCGGTTAACCCGGAATGAGTGCTATGAACCACATGACAAACCATTAAGAATTTTATGAACGGGATTGAAAATTTACCGTCCAATATGATGTTTTAGAGCCGCTGGTGAAGTTTCAGGTCGTTTGGTCGAGCAGATTTGAAGATCCGGTGTCAGGTGGATCCTCCTGATGGCCGTGAGGTAATGTGATGGACCACAGCTCGGACCGTCAATATTTCGCCGACCTATCTTTAAATTTCACCGACCAATCATATATTTTAGGAGCAATGGTGAAGTTTCAGGTCAAACAAACGAGCGGTTTGGGAGTTTCATCATTTGGTGGTCTATCCGGTCGACCGGATGATAGTGCAATAGACCACAGCTCAAACCGTGACGAATTTCCTGACCGAGCTTGAAATTCCACAGACCAAATTCACATTTTATGTGCACTGGTGAAGTCTGAGGGCAAATGGATGAGCGGTGTGAGACTTCCTTCACAACATGGTCTAATCGTCTCCGGGAAGAGATTTTTGACCGTCCTTGAATTTGGCTCGTTCATGCCCTGATTTTCTTTTGGAATGGTGATTTTTTAGCTCCAAGAATCCATTTCTAGGTGGTGGTGTCTCCATGCCGTGATTTTGGTTTTTGTCGGCCTTCGGTGACCCGCCATCGACCGGATGTGGCACTCGTGCGTATCTCCTCATCCGTTCACATTTCTCCATCCTATCTTTTGGATTTGCCGACCAATATGGTGTTTTCTGGTCGCCTGTGAAGTTTGGTGGACTTTGGTAACACGGATTGTGAGATAGGTCAAGTGTGTACTCCTTTGCACCCGTTTGGGCGAGAGAATGACGCCGGGTGGGATATCTTGAATTTTACTCGACCGTTTGGTGATTTTCTTTGACCGAAATGATTCTACTTCCTTCCTTTAGTATTCCCAGCCGTTGCCCGCTCCTTGGTGTCGGTTTGGACAAGGGTGGGCTGAATGGGTGGGACATTTTCTTGTTTGGTCTCCTCTTGGTTTCTCATCCTAACAAAATGCATGCAATAATGATGTGAAAACTAAAAATAAAAAAGGAAACGAAAAATACCGTGTGGGTTGCCTCCCACAAAGCGCTTGTTTTAAAGTCATCTAGCTTGACTCCCTTTTTTATTTGTTTGATTAGGTGCGGATGTGATCGGCCAAAGGGTTTAGGATCCCTTTGGTGTCTTCACATTCTGGTTCAGGTGGCTCATGAGGTGGTTTGGGCTCTCCATGATCATCTTCCATGTCGTCCTTAAAGACCAAAGCTCTCGGAAAAAGTTTTAAGGTTTTTCCGAGTTTCTCCTTTGCGGTTTGCTCATCTTTGGGGTCCGGATCCTTTGGGAGAAGGATTCTTATGCTGGCAAAGGACTTAGGCACACCGTCAGGTTCTTCTTCAGCTCCATGATTGTCAAAAGACGATGACAAGACCGAGTGAATATCCTTTAAGACATTCTCATCCTTCGGCTTCAACGGTTTCATCGCTTCTTTTGGTTTAGGGTAGGGCTCGCCCTTCTTGGTGCTTCTTGGCTGCTCGGCTCCTCCTCTTTGCATGAGTGTGCTCTTTTCTGGTGGTAGTTTGACTTCACTTGGAGCTTGTTTGAAGTTGATGCTTGGGAAAAAGACATCTTGCCGGACATGACCAAGTGTTAATTGGTTTCTCATGTAATTGATGATCGCCCCGGCTGTGGCTAAGAATGGGGTACCAAGAATCAGCTGATTCCTCTTTGATCCTTCCCATACCATGATTTGGAAATCGGTTGGGACGTGTCTCTCTCCAATCTCTAGCATAACATCTTCAAGCACTCCATAAGGCTCCATGCTTGATAGATCCGCAAACTCCACTCTCACTTTAGGCTCCTTGAAATATTTGAATCCCAAATCTTTGGCTAGTGCAAGAGACATGAGGTTCACGTTTGCTCCACTATCACACAAGCAATCGGTGAGTTGGTATCCATTGATACAAGCGGGGATCACAAACTTCCCGGGATCTCCTTGTTTCAGCAACGGCTTGTTGTCAAGCCTTCTCTTGTAAGCTCGCCTTGACTCCCATGTGTACCTCTCTGGTTTGTACCTCTCCTTAGGCTCATCTTCTCTTTCTTCTCCTTGAGATGGTATGGAGACAATGGCCGGTGGGTCCTCCTTAAATGAAACAACACTACAAAACTTTTGCGGATTTACCTCTTGTTGCTTTTTAACCGCCTCGGCTGTTTGAGAGACTTGAACGTCTAACTTCTGGACATGGGTTGACAACGCCCCAAACTTATTGTTTAGATCACCAAACATGTGATCCATCTTCTCATGTAAGCTCTTGGTAGCTTGTCTTTGCTCCTCCATATATTTCTTAACCGCCACATCTACTTTTTCTTCTTGTTGAGCCGGTGCAACTCCTTGGGGGAAAGTGAGTGGCTGCTTCACTTGGTAGACTCCCTTAGGATAGAATTGTTGCTTAGGCTGGTATTGACCTCCTTAGTAAGCGTTTTGGCCTCCTTGATAAGTGTTTTGGCCCGGATAGACTTGATCATTTGGGTTCTCCACATTGGTGCTTCGGTAAGAGAGGTTGGGATGGGGGCGGAATGGCTGGTTGTATCCTCTATTACCGTAGTTACCTCCTATGTAGTTGACTTCCTCTTGATTCTCTTCTGCTCCATCTCTCATAAACTCCATGAGAGGCTCTTCATTAGTGGCCAAGACATCATCGACCGCATGCACTCCTCGGTTGCTCTTTAGTAGTTGTGAGACCATGTTCTTCAACTCCATGATTTGAGCCGATTCCGATGATGGGCTCGTGGTTCTCACTCCTCTATTGTACCCAGGGCATGCATTGGAATCACTTGCAGCAAGATTTTCTATTAAAAGCTTAGCTTCCGGCACCGATTTGGTCATGAAGTTGCCATTGCTCACGGTGTCAAGTGAAAGCTTGTACTTGTGATCAATCCCATTGTAAAAGATGTTCCAAAGGTTACCTTCTGAGAAGCCATGATTAGGGCAATCTCTTGCATACTCCTTGAAGCGCTCCAAAGCTTCATAGAAAGACTCCATTGGTGTTTGCTTAAATCCGGATATCTTACTCCTTATAGAGTTTGATCTTTGCTTTGTGTAGAATTGGTTTAAGAAAGCTCCTTTGTATTCATTCCATGTTGTAATGGATTGAGGTGGCAGAGACTTTACCCATCTAAGTGCTTTGTCACTTAGAGAGAAGGTAAATAACTTGCACTTGAAGTAGTCCGGTGACACTCCATTGATCCGAGTAGTGCTACATATCTCCTCAAAGGTGTCAACATGGTCAAGTGGATGCTCAGTGGACAAACCATGGAATTGGTTTTGTTTCACCAAGGCAATGATTTGTGGCTTGATCTCAAAGTCGTTCCTTGGAGGCTGAGGTGGTCGGATTGGATTCCTATCCAAGAAGAATGCATCGGATGAATCAAAATCTACCATAGTCGGATGCCTTGGATGCTGAGCGAATTGTGCTCTCCGTGGAGGCTGATGTGGTTGAGCTAGAGGCATCCCTTGGTGACCGCCATGGGGGTTTTGATGATGCTGGTTTGGTGGTTGACCGGCGTCTTGTTGACCCGGTTGTTGTTGTTGCGGCTGTTGCGGTTGATCGGCTGCACCCGGAGGTTGTTGTTGAACGTTTGGTTGAGGAATGGCTCCGCCTTGTGCCGCCTGATCAGCTCCAGCTCCTTGTTGGACGTGGGGGACTTGTGGTTGCTGCTCTTGGTCAGCGGCTTGTTGTTGTTCTCCTTGTGCCGCGGCTTCCCCGCCTTGATTCATTCTTTCTCTTCTTTGCCGCCTAAGTGTTCTTTCAAGTTGGTCAATGTCAAGATCTTCTTCTATGGTGTTATCCGGATTGGACCTTCTTGTCATGCACCTAGCAGACACAAAGAAAAAGGATTAAGTAAAATTTTTATGGTTTTTTTAGAGTTTTATGAAAAACAGAAAATGAAATGCAAAAATAAAAAGGACTAGACTAAAAATCAATCAAGAAACTTGAAAGAAATGCAACTCTTCCCCGGCAACGGCGCCAAAGAGCTTGATGCGTTGGGTTTTATGCTTCAAACTAATACAATTTATAACCCAACTTGGTAGAGCTGCAAGTGCACAGCCGTGGTAAGTCGGGGTCGATCACAAGGAAGAGAGATTTCGTTTCAAGTTTATGTTGAGTGATAAGTAGCTAGAACGAAGATATGAGTGTGGGGTGGTCCTAAAATCAAAGGAAAACAATGCAAGTAAGTAGAGAGGTTGTAAACAAGATGGGAAAGATGTTAGGCAAAGGAAAATCAATGGAAACTTTCAATGAAATGACAAGAGATTGCATGGGATAATTTATAAACCGTCTTGAACTCACAACACTAAGGTATAGCCTTTCCACTTTCGTGGCTCCGGCCACTATGCCTAAACAACCTAATAGACTCAACTTTCGATGGTTATTACAAGTTATAAGCATGCATAAATTAATGTTCAAGTTGTGATTGTTCACTAAGTTCCTTAGGTCGACTTTTGGAAGCCTAAAACACTTAGCTCATCAAATACTAGTTTCGGCAATACAACAAGCTTTTGGAGAGTGTATTAACCTAAGTTCGAGTTGTTGAGGCGCGCTTTCCTAACAACAAGCAATAAGAGCAAGCAAAGATGAAGAACCAAAAGAGTAAATCCCGTTTTATGCAATCAAACAAGTCAAAACATATCAAGAGTCCATCGATCTCCCTCGGCCTAACGAGGGGATCTACTCGGACATAGTAAGATCAAGCAAGCAAGGCAAGGTTGATATCATTATGCAAGTATGAAAAGAGATAAAGGATTGAAAGAGGCTTCTCTGATGAAGAACAAGTCGAATCCCTTGATAACTTTCGATCCAAAGTACAAAAGAGAAAAGGAAAAGATGAAAGAACAAAGATGAATGCGAGTGCAATGAGTTGAACTGCGCCTCCTTCTTCCTTCTGGACGGCGCACCACCTAGGGCTTCTCCTCCTTGACGGCTGCTCTCTCTCTTGCACAATACACTCGCGGCTCTCTCTCTTGCAGAGGCTAAAAGCAAGTATTTATAGGCTTGAAGTCGCTAGGGTATTGAAGTGCTGAAAAAGGAAACTTTCCGGTTAACCGACTCTGAAGATTTGCGACGTGATTGGACCGGGTTTAGGACAAGTGAACCACCAAAAGAAAGCTGGGCTTGTGTTAAGTCGAGACAAGGTCCATGCCGCTGCACCCCGGGCCATTTGGTTGCGCTAAGTCTCCATGGGCTTCGTTTACTCGCCTGGCGGACACGTCTTGGGAGAAAAAGAGTATCTCCGTGATGGTTGATCCAAATGACTTGACTCCACTTCGTCGTGATGCATAACTCAAATATATATCCAGCAAGACCAAGATCATGATTTTCGGACGTCGGGAAGACCCCTTGCCGCGGTTATCTTTCGGATGCTCCGGTTCTGTCCAAATGCGAGAATCGGACAAATGGAGTTATATTGATGCTCTTGACTTGGAAACTTGCATGGATCATGGTTTGAGGCTCTTTTTCTCCTTTTTGAATCCTTTTTGATAATTTAACCTGTTAAGACTTCAAAACCAACAAATACAAGAAAACTACCTCTAAAGGCATAGAACCTTATTGAAAACATTTGAAAATACCAATAAATACTTAGTGAAAACATGCAAAATATGATGATATAAACTCCCCCAGACTTAGCCTTTGCTTGTCCTCAAGCAAACTAAGAAAGGAAAAGAGGTTTGAAAACGTGAGAACTCTTAAATCTTTTTGGAAATCCATGTCGACATTTATCTTAGTGATCCACATAAAACAGCAATGGCATTTAGAATTAAGAACAAGGGAGTACATACCATGAGTTTTGCAATCATCCCAAAGCAATCCACTTCTCTTTAGGCCATCCAAATTCTCCACCCTTGACTCCTTTAGTTTCTAAAGGTGTGGTCTCAACTAGGGAGTATCGATCAAAGGGGTTATAGACTCTTACCCATCCTATTTTATAAAACACATGTCTTGGCTCTTGTTTCACCTCTCTCTCTTCTCACTTCTTAAGTCGATTCATCCCTTTTTTAGGGTAGCATAGTATTTTTTTTTTATTCGACTTCTTCTCCTCTTTGTGGAGGTTTTTGGTGGATCTTCCATAGACGCGAGTATTGATGGTTGTAACCACCTAATCCCCGGTTACTTGGATCAAAGGGTCTTCCATAGACGCGAGTATTGATGGTTGTTGCCACCTAATCCCCGGTTACTGGGACCTTGGTGCTTTTTCTTAAATTGAAGGGGAGAGAGAGGGGAAACCGAACTCACATAGACTTTCACTATTTGGTGAGGATGAGGAGTCGTACCCTTTGTAAAACCAAGCCCCTAGCCGAGAAGGTTAAGTTCATTAAGGTGCGGAGTCAAAGATGTATCCTTCTTAAGCCCTTGGAGGTGTGGACGTTTTTTGGTAGATCAATCCACTCATGGTGCACATGTGATGAAGTAGACTGCCAAATACTGATCAATGGTCACTTAAACGCATGCACAACAATGGTTAGGTCCAAGATAAAGTCATAATTCTCGACAAAAGTTTTGACTCAATAAAAACGACTCGATGAAATGAAAACAATGCAAACAAAAATGTCAAAATGAACAAACTTATTAGTATAATCCCCCCATACTTAACTTGCACCGTCCCGGTGTAAGAAAAATCAGATTAAGAGAGGTGAAATACGTAATAAATTTGAAAAAAAGGGAAAGGTTAGAATGATGTTACCAAGTGATGACCAATGGTAATGAAGATCATAGTCAGACGACTGAATGGGGCTCTTCTGGAGGCATGAGTGGGCAGTAGGTGTTGAAGGTCAAGGCCCGAATTCCTTTGGTTTGCATTTCGGTCGTTTACGTCTCATTCGGTTAACCCGGAATGAGTGCTATGAACCACATGACAAACCATTAAGAATTTTATGAACGGGATTGAAAATTTACCGTCCAATATGATGTTTTAGAGCCGCTGGTGAAGTTTCAGGTCGTTTGGTCGAGCAGATTTGAAGATCCGGTGTCGGGTGGATCCTCCTGATGGCCGTGAGGTAATGTGATGGACCACAGCTCGGACCGTCAACATTTCGCCGACCAATCATATATTTTAGGAGCAGTGGTGAAGTTTCAGGTCAAACAAACAAGCGGTTTGGGAGTTTCATCATTTGGTGGTCTATCCGGTCGACCGGATGATAGTGCAATAGACCACAGCTCAAACCGTGACGAATTTCCTGACCGATCTTGAAATTCCACTGACCAACTTCACATTTTATGTGCACTGGTGAAGTCTCAGGGCAAATGGATGAGCGGTGTGAGACTTCCTTCACAACATGGTCTAATCGTCTCCGGGAAGAGATTTTTGACCGTCCTTGAATTTGGCTCGTTCGTTCCCTGATTTTCTTTTGGAATGGTGATTTTTTAGCTCCAAGAATCCATTTCTAGGTGGTGGTGTCTCCATGCCGTGATTTTGGTTTTTGTCGGCCTTCGGTGACCCGCCATCGACCGGATGTGGCATTCGTGCGTATCTCCTCATCCGTTCACATTTCTCCGTCCTATCTTTTGGATTTGCCGACCAATATGGTGTTTTCTGGTCGCCTGTGAAGTTTGGTGGACTTTGGTAACACGGATTGTGAGATAGGTCAAGTGTGTACTCCTTTGCACCCGTTTGGGCGAGAGAATGACGCCGGGTGGGATATCTTGAATTTTACTCGACCGTTTGGTGATTTTCTTTGACCGAAATGATTCTACTTCCTTCCTTTAGTATTCCCAGCCGTTGCCCGCTCCTTGGTGTCGGTTTGGACAAGGGTGGGCTGAATGGGTGGGACATTTTCTTGTTTGGTCTCCTCTTGGTTTCTCATCCTAACAAAATGCATGCAATAATGATGTGAAAACTAAAAATAAAAAAGGAAAAGAAAAATACCGTGTGGGTTGCCTCCCACAAAGCGCTTGTTTTAAAGTCATCTAGCTTGACTCCCTTTTTTATTTGTTTGATTAGGTGCGGATGTGATCGGCCAAAGGGTTTAGGATCCCTTTGGTGTCTTCACATTCTGGTTCAGGTGGCTCATGAGGTGGTTTGGGCTCTCCATGATCATCTTCCATGTCGTCCTTAAAGACCAAAGCTCTCGGAAAAAGTTTTAAGGTTTTTCCGAGTTTCTCCTTTGTGGTTTGCTCATCTTTGGGGTCCGGATCCTTTGGGAGAAGGATTCTTATGCTGGCAAAGGACTTAGGCACACCGTCAGGTTCTTCTTCAGCTCCATGATTGTCAAAAGATGATGACAAGACCGAGTGAATATCCTTGAAGACATTCTCATCCTTCGGCTTCAACGGTTTCATCGCTTCTTTTGGTTTAGGGTAGGGCTCGCCCTTCTTGGTGCTTCTTGGCTGCTCGGCTCCTCCTCTTTGCATGAGTGTGCTCTTTTCTGGTGGTAGTTTGACTTCACTTGGAGCTTGTTTGAAGTTGATGCTTGGGAAAAAGACATCTTGCCGGACATGACCAAGTGTTAATTGGTTTCTCATGTAATTGATGATCGCCCCGGCTGTGGCTAAGAATGGGGTACCAAGAATCAGCTGATTCCTCTTTGATCCTTCCCATACCATGATTTGGAAATCGGTTGGGACGTGTCTCTCTCCAATCTCTAGCATAACATCTTCAAGCACTCCATAAGGCTCCATGCTTGATAGATCCGCAAACTCCACTCTCACTTTAGGCTCCTTGAAATATTTGAATCCCAAATCTTTGGCTAGTGCAAGAGACATGAGGTTCACGTTTGCTCCACTATCACACAAGCAATCGGTGAGTTGGTATCCATTGATACAAGCGGGGATCACAAACTTCCCGGGATCTCCTTGTTTCAGCAACGGCTTGTTGTCAAGCCTTCTCTTGTAAGCTCGCCTTGACTCCCATGTGTACCTCTCTGGTTTGTACCTCTCCTTAGGCTCATCTTCTCTTCCTTCTCCTTGAGATGGTATGAAGACAATGGCCGGTGGGTCCTCCTTAAATGAAACAACACTACAAAACTTTTGCGGATTTACCTCTTGTTGCTTTTTAACCGCCTCGGCTGTTTGAGAGACTTGAACGTCTAACTTCTGGACATGGGTTGACAACGCCCCAAACTTATTGTTTAGATCACCAAACATGTGATCCATCTTCTCATGTAAGCTCTTGGTAGCTTGTCTTTGCTCCTCCATATATTTCTTAACCGCCACATCTACTTTTTCTTCTTGTTGAGCCGGTGCAACTCCTTGTGGGAAAGTGAGTGGCTGCTTCACTTGGTAGACTCCCTTAGGATAGAATTGTTGCTTAGGCTGGTATTGACCTCCTTAGTAAGCGTTTTGGCCTCCTTGATAAGTGTTTTGGCCCGGATAGACTTGATCATTTGGGTTCTCCACATTGGTGCTTCGGTAAGAGAGGTTGGGATGGGGGCGGAATGGCTGGTTGTATCCTCTATTACCGTAGTTACCTCTTATGTAGTTGACTTCCTCTTGATTCTCTTCTGCTCTATCTCTCATAAACTCCATGAGAGGCTCTTCATTAGTGGCCAAGACATCATCGACCGCATGCACTCCTCGGTTGCTCTTTAGTAGTTGTGAGACCATGTTCTTCAACTCCATGATTTGAGCCGATTCCGATGATGGGCTCGTGGTTCTCACTCCTCTATTGTACCCAGGGCATGCATTGGAATCACTTGCAGCAAGATTTTCTATTAAAAGCTTACCTTCCGGCACCGATTTGGTCATGAGGTTGCCATTGCTCGCGGTGTCAAGTGAAAGCTTGTACTTGTGATCAATCCCATTGTAAAAGATGTTCCAAAGGTTACCTTCTGAGAAGCCATGATTAGGGCAATCTCTTGCATACTCCTTGAAGCGCTCCAAAGCTTCATAGAAAGACTCCATTGGTGTTTGCTTAAATCCGGATATCTTACTCCTTATAGAGTTTGATCTTTGCTTTGTGTAGAATTGGTTTAAGAAAGCTCCTTTGTATTCATTCCATGTTGTAATGGATTGAGGTGGCAGAGACTTTACCCATCTAAGTGCTTTGTCACTTAGAGAGAAGGTAAATAACTTGCACTTGAAGTAGTCCGGTGACACTCCATTGATCCGAGTAGTGCTACATATCTCCTCAAAGGTGTCGACATGGTCAAGTGGATGCTCAGTGGACAAACCATGGAATTGGTTTTGTTTCACCAAGGCAATGATTTGTGGCTTGATCTCAAAGTCGTTCCTTGGAGGCTGAGGTGGTCGGATTGGATTCCTATCCAAGAAGAATGCATCGGATGAATCAAAATCTCCCATAGTCGGATGCCTTGGATGCTGAGCGAATTGTGCTCTCCGTGGAGGCTGATGTGGTTGAGCTAGAGGCATCCCTTGGTGACCGCCATGGGGGTTTTGATGATGCTGGTTTGGTGGTTGACCGGCGTCTTGTTGACCCGGTTGTTGTTGTTGCGGCTGTTGCGGTTGATCGGCTGCACCCGGAGGTTGTTGTTGAACGTTTGGTTGAGGAATGGCTCCGCCTTGTGCCGCCTGATCAGCTCCAGCTCCTTGTTGGACGTGGGGGACTTGTGGTTGCTGCTCTTGGTCAGCGGCTTGTTGTTGTTCTCCTTGTGCCGCGGCTTCCCCGCCTTGATTCATTCTTTCTCTTCTTTGCCGCCTAAGTGTTCTTTCAAGTTGGTCAATGTCAAGATCTTCTTCTATGGTATTATCCGGATTGGACCTTCTTGTCATGCACCTAGGAGACACAAAGAAAAAGGATTAAGTAAAATTTTTATGGTTTTTTTAGAGTTTTATGAAAAACAGAAAATGAAATGCAAAAATAAAAAGGACTAGACTAAAAATCAATCAAGAAACTTGAAAGAAATGCAACTCTTCCCCGGCAACGGCGCCAAAGAGCTTGATGCGTTGGGTTTTATGCTTCAAACTAATGCAATTTATAACCTAACTTGGTAGAGCTGCAAGTGCACAGCCGTGGTAAGTCGGGGTCGATCACAAGGAAGAGAGATTTCGTTTCAAGTTTATGTTGAGTGATAAGTAGCTAGAACGAAGATATGAGTGTGGGGTGGTCCTAAAATCAAAGGAAAACAATGCAAGTAAGTAGAGAGGTTGTAAACAAGATGGGAAAGATGTTAGGCAAAGGAAAATCAATGGAAACTTTCAATGAAATGACAAGAGATTGCATGGGATAATTTATAAACCGCCTTGCACTCACAACACTAAGGTATAGCCTTTCCACTTTCGTGGCTCCGGCCACTATGCCTAAACAACCTAATAGACTCAACTTTCGATGGTTATTACAAGTTATAAGCATGCATAAATTAATGTTCAAGTTGTGATTGTTCACTAAGTTCCTTAGGTCGACTTTTGGAAGCCTAAAACACTTAGCTCATCAAATACTAGTTTCGGCAATACAACAAGCTTTTGCAGAGTGTATTAACCTAAGTTCGAGTTGTTGAGGCGCGCTTTCCTAACAACAAGCAATAAGAGCAAGCAAAGATAAAGAACCAAAAGAGTAAATCCCGTTTTATGCAATCAAACAAGTCAAAACATATCAAGAGTCCATCGATCTCCCTCGGCCTAACGAGGGGATCTACTCGGACATAGTAAGATCAAGCAAGCAAGGCAAGGTTGATATCATTATGCAAGTATGAAAAGAGATAAAGGATTGAAAGAGGCTTCTCTGATGAAGAACAAGTCGAACCCCTTGATAACTTTCGATCCAAAGTACAAAAGAGAAAAGGAAAAGATGAAAGAACAAAGATGAATGCGAGTGCAATGAGTTGAACGGCGCCTCCTTCTTCCTTCTGGACGGCGCACCACCTAGGGCTTCTCCTCCTTGACGGCTGCTCTCTCTCTTGCACAATACACTCGCGGCTCTCTCTCTTGCAGAGGCTAAAAGCAAGTATTTATAGGCTTGAGTCGCTAGGGTATTGAAGTGCTGAAAAAGGAAACTTTCCGGTTAACCGACTCTGAAGATTTGCGACGTGATTGGACCGGGTTTAGGACAAGTGAACCACCAAAAGAAAGCTGGGCTTGTGTTAAGTCGAGAAAAGGTCCATGCCGCTGCATCCCGGGCCATTTGGTGGCGCTAAGTCTCCATGGGCTTCGTTTACTCGCCTGGCGGACACGTCTTGGGAGAAAAAGAGTATCTCCGTCATTGTTGATCCAAATGACTTGAATCCACTTCGTCGTGATGCATAACTCAAATATCTATCCAGAAAGACCAAGATCATGATTTTCTGACGTCGGGAAGACCCCTTTCCGCGGTTATCTTTCGGATGCTCCGGTTCTATCCAAATGCGAGAATCGGACAAATGGAGTTATATTGATGCTCTTGACTTGGAAACTTGCATGGATCATGGTTTGAGGCTCTTTTGCTCCTTTTTGAATCCTTTTTGATAATTTAACCTGTTAAGACTTCAAAACCAACAAATACAAGAAAACTACCTCTAAAGGCATAGAACCTTATTGAAAACATTTGAAAATACCAATAAATACTTAGTGAAAACATGCAAAATATGATGATATCAGAGGGCGGGATCCAGAGAGACTTCAGTGTGCTTCTATTGCAGGGAGCCAGGGCATATCAAGCCCATGTGTCCCAAGTTGCAGCAGAGGGCAGTGGCAGCAGTGATTCAGCCGTTAGCCAGTCGGTAGCTCAGGTTGCAGCGTTGCAGTCAGGTGGAGAGCCGCATGTTTATACTCCGGCAGAGGTGGGCCAGACCAGTCAGTCAGGCCATATCACAGGTAAAATCTTTGACTCAGACTTGTAAATTCTTAAAGGTAGAATTGTGGTGTTGTCTGTTTCTTTTATTTTACTGTGATAGAGTTGGAGGTTCTCAACACTTGTGGTGTGTGTAGGGACCTTGTTAGTTGGCGGTTTTGAGTCTCACGTGTTGTTTGACTCGGGAGCATCTAACTGCTTCATTACTCCGGAGAGAGCTGAGGGTAGTGGTATTCGGAGTAGCGTTGGCGAGGCTTCAGGCTTTGTCAAGGTGGCCGGGGGTGGTTTTCTGGCTACTTCGGGCAGAGCTAGAGCAATGGATGTGCGGATTGCGGGGCAGTCTATGCCAGCAGATTTAGTCATCAGTCCAGTGGAGCTGTATGACGTGATTTTGGGGATGGACTGGTTATCTTTTTAACGAGTTCATCTGGATTGCTACAGAGGTAGAGTGGTGTTTGAGCGGGATGCAGGGAAGTTGGTTTATCAGGGTGTGAGACAGACTTCAGGGAGTATAGTGATCTCAGCTATTCAGGCAGAGCAGTTGTTAGAGCGGGGCTGTGAAGCCTATTTGGCGACGATTACTATGAAAGAGTCTAGTGGTGAGGTGGTTTTGCAGGATATTTAGGTTGTCCAGGATTTTGAGGATGTATTTCGGTCGCAGAAGGGATTTCCACCATCTCGGTCAGATCCTTTCACGATTAAGTTAGAGCCCGGAACAGCTCCGATATCAAAGACACCTTACAGAATGGCTCCAGCAGAGATGGCAGAGCAGAAGAAGCAGCTAGAGGACCTTTTGAGTAAAGGGTTCATCAGACCTAGTGTTTCGCCGTGGGGAGCACCAGTTTTGTTTGTGAAAAAGAAGGATGGCAGTTTTCGGTTGTGCATTGATTACCGGGGACTTAATCGAGTCACAGTGAAGAACATGTACCCACTTCCGAGGATCGATGAGTTGTTGGATCAGTTGAGAGGTGCTACTTGGTTCTCTAAGATTGACTTGGCATCGGGATATCACCAGATTCCGATAGATGAGACAAATGTTCGGAAGACGGCTTTTTGGACGAGGTATGGGCATTTCGAGTTTGTGGTCATGCCTTTTGGTTTGACTAATGCGCCGGCAGCTTTCATGAGGTTGATGAACGACGTGTTCAGGGAGTTTCTGGATGTGTTTGTCATCATTTTCATAGATGATATTTTGGTGTATTCGAGGAGTCCAGAGGAGCATGCGACGCATTTGAGGCTTGTTTTGGAGAAGCTTCGAGAGCAGAAGCTGTTTGCTAAGTTGAGCAAGTGCAGCTTTTGGCAGAGAGAGATGGGTTTTCTTGGTCACATTGTTTCTGCAGAGGGAGATTCTGTGGATCCATCTAAGATTGAGGCTATCAGAGATTGGCCTAGACCGAGTAGTGCTACCGAGATCATGAGTTTTCTGGGTTTAGCAGGCTACTACAGGAGGTTCGTCAAGGGGTTTGCGAGTATGTCTCGGCCGATGACGAGGTTGACTGGCAAGGATGTGCCATTTGTGTGGTCGCATGAGTGCGAGGAGAGCTTTGTGAAGCTCAAGGAGATGTTGACTAGTACACCAGTTTTGGCATTACCCGATCCGGGGAAGCCATATGTAGTGTACACAGATGCTTCAGGTGTTGGACTTGGTTGTGTTTTGATGCAGGAGGGCAGAGTGATTGCCTATGCTTCGAGGCAGTTGCAGGGCAGTGAGCGCAACCGTCCTACACATGATCTTGAGTTGGGAGCAGTGGTTTTTGCACTCAAGATTTGGAGTTCTTATCTTTATGGTGGTAGAGTGCAGATCTTTACAGATCACAAGAGTCTACAGCATATCTTTACTCAGCCTTTGCTGAATGCGAGGCAGACGCGTTGGGTGGAGTTTCTGGCAGACTATGACCTGGATATTGTTTATCATCCGGGCAAGGACAACTTGGTGGCAGATGCTTTGAGTTGACGGAGGGTTGATTCAGATAGAGAGCGTGGTGTTGAGGCTTTGGTCAGCGAGATTAGTACATTGCGTCTTTGCGCTATTTCAGAGGAGCCTTTGGGTTTAGAGGCAGCTGATCAGGCAGATTTACTCAGTAGGATCAGAGTGGCTCAGCAGAGTGATCAGGGTTTGATCGATGCTTTGTAGGCGTCTGGTTCTGAGTATCAGGTCTCTTCGAATGGGACTATCTTGGTTCGTGGGCGAGTTTGTGTGCCCAAGGATGTGGAGTTGAGACGGGAGGTTTTGAGAGAGGCTCATTCGAGCAAGTTTTCGATTCATCCGGGTGCGACCAAGATGTACCGTGACCTCAAACGGTATTATCATTGGGTTGGGATGAAGAGAGATGTGGCAGATTGGGTTGCGAGGTGCAACACTTGTTCTTTGGTCAAGGCAGAGCATCAGGTGCCTAGTGGTCTTTTGCAGAGTTTGCCCATTACAGAGTGGAAGTGGGATATGATCACTATGGATTTTGTTGTGGGATTGCCTATCTCACGGACATTCGATGCTATTTGGGTCATCGTGGATCGCTTGACCAAATCAGCACATTTCTTGGCCATCAAGAAGACAGATGGAGCAGCTGTCTTGGCTAGGAAGTTTGTGCGAGAGATTGTGAGACTGCATGGAGTGCCAGCCAGTATTGTGTCGGATAGAGATTCGAGGTTTGCTTCAGAGTTTTGGAGGGCATTTCAGACTGAGATGGGCACTAAGGTGCATATGAGTACAGCGTATCATCCGCAGACAGATGGGCAGTCAGAGAGGACTATTCAGACTTTTGAGGATCTGCTTAGGAAATGTGTACTGGATTGGGGTGGCCATTGGGCTGATCATTTGTGTTTGGCAGAGTTTGCTTATAACAACAGTTTTCAGTCTAGTATTGGCATGGCTCCATTTGAGGCTTTGTATGGGAGGCCATGCAGGACACTGTTATGCTAGACCCAAGTGGGGGAGTGCAGCATGTTTGGAGCTACTTTTGTTCAGGAGACGACGGAGAAGATCCGTGTCTTGAGGTTGAACATGAAGGAGGCTCAGGATAGGCAGAGGAGTTATGCAGATAGGCGGCGTCGTGAGCTTGAGTTTCAGGTGGGAGATAGAGTTTATCTCAAGATGGCTATGTTGAGGGGCCCTAACAGGTCCATAGCAGAGAACAAGCTCAGTCAGCGGTTTATGGGTCCGTTCCTGGTGGTGAAGCGAGTTGGACCAGTGGCATATCGGTTGGAGTTGCCACCGATTATGAGCGCCTTTCATAAGGTGTTTCATGTGTCTATGTTGATGAGGTGTTTGCATCCTTCAGAGGAGTTAGTGGCCGAGAATTTCATGTACCATATTGAAATTTTACCGTCCAAGTTGAGGTTTTAGAGCTCCTCGTGAAGTTTGAGGTCAAACGAACGAGCGGTTTGTGAGATTCTTCATTTGGTGGTCCATTCGGTCGACTGGATGATAGTGCAATAGACCACAGCGCAAATGATGAAGAATTCTTCGACCTATCTTGAAATTCCATCGACCAACCTCATATTTGATGGACACTGGTGAAATTTGGGGCCAAACGAACGAGCGGATTGAGAGTTCCTTCACAAAGTGGTCAATTCGGCTCCGGGAAGAGTTTTCTTGACTTCTTTGTGATTGGCTCGTTTGTTCCTTGTTTTTCTTCTGGAATAATGATTTTGAATCTCCAAGGATCCATCTCCATTGCCGTGATTTCGGTTTTGCCGGCCTTTGGGTGCACCGCTATCGACCGGATGAGGCATATTTGCATATCTCTTGATCCGTCAACATTCCTCCGTCCTATCTTTTGGATTTGCCAACCAACATGGTGTTGTGTAGCCGCCTGTGAAGTTTGGTGGACATCGGTCACGTGGTTTGGGAGATGGTTGATGTTTGTCCTCCTTTGCACCCGTTTGGCCGAGAAAATCTCGCCGGATGGGATATCTTGAAATCTACTCGACCGTTTTGTGATTTTCTTTGACCGAAGTGATTCTTGTATCCTCCATTATCATTTCCAGGTCGTGCCCACCTTGTTTCTTGTGCCTTGTTGTGATCCTCCATTGAAACCGCCTTTAAACCGCCATATGGATTGTAGTTTTGGTCGGTTACAGCATCTCTCCTTTGTGTCCTTCCTGTCAAAGATTGAAGTCCTTGCAAAATACTTGAAACCACTGTTAAGTCCGGTCTTAGATTGAGATCTCCAAGTAACTAACTTGAAGTTCACAATCTAAGAGAATATGGTATAAACTATAAAAACATGTTGGGTCTTGGTTAGGGATCCCAAAGTTCTGAAATAGTTTTATCATCAGTGAAATCAATGTATAATTCAGTTTGACAAGTCAAGATTCATTCTCATTCATTAACCATCAATATTAAGCAATTTAAACCATTAAATGTAACTAATGAAGTTCAAGGTTCAAATGCTTATCAAGTGAGGATCAAAGATGGTTTTTAATGAATGCATGAGGAGAATTGACTTACCTTGATTGGAGATTTCGCCTTCTACAAGGGTGGGAACAAAGGGTGGGTCACTTTCTTGTTTTGGTCTCCTTTTGGTTCTTCATCCTAAAACATTTTTTTTTGTATTTTTATGCGATTTTAAAAACTCCTGAAAAATAAAACTAAGTAGTTATGCATGCAATAATGATATGAAAATTTAAAATGAAAATAAAAACCATGTGGGTTGCCTCCCACAAAGCGCTTTGTTTTAAGTCATTTAGCTTGACTCCTTTTTCTTTTTAGGTGTGGATGAGCTCAACTAAAGGGTTTGGGGTCCCTTTAGATTCTCCATTCTCCGGTTCAGGGGGCTTTCGTGGTGGTCTGGGCACGCCAAGATCATCTCCTATGCCATCGTTGAAGACAAATGCCCTCGGGAAGAGCTTTAAGGTGTTCATGAGCTTCTCCTTTGCGGTATGAGCTTCTTTTGGGTCCGGATCCTTAGGGGTAAGGATTATCATCTTGGCAAAGGACTTATGTACTCCATCAGGCTCCTCATCAGCTTCATTTTCGTCCAGGGTATGGAGCAAAACCGAGTAGATATCCGTGAAGACATCTTTATGTTTCAGCTTTGACGATTTCATGGCCACTTTCGGTTTTGGATAGGGATCACTCTCCTTGGCGTCTTTAGGCATTATGGCTCCTTTCTTTGGCATGTTAGAAGTCTTCTTTGGTGGCAGCTTGATCTCTCTTGGTGCTGTCTTGAAGTCGATGCTTTGATAGAAAACATCTTGTCGGATATTTCCTAGTGACATGCGGCTTCTCATGAAGTCTATGATCGCACCGGTGTAAGCTCTTCTTGACTCCCCTGGAAACAGCTCCGGTTTCTGGCTCTCCTTAGGATCAGCTTCTTTTTCTCCTTCTAGAGATAGTGTAGGGACAAGGGCGAGCTGGTTCTCCTTAGATAGGACAGCACTACAAAATGTTTGAGGGTTTACCTCATTTTGCTTCCTTACGGCTTCCGCGGTTAGGACGGTGTGAACCCCCAACTTCTGGACACGAGTGGAGAGAGACTCAAACTTGCTGTAAAGATCAGTGAACACATGACCTAGCTTCTCACAGAGGTTCTGGTTGATTTACCTTTGCTCCTCCATGTATCTTTCCAAGACAACATCTATCTTCTCTTCTTGTTGAGCCGGTGCAACAGCTTGAGGGAAAGTGAAAGGCAGCTTCACTTGACAGATCCCTTGAGGGTAGACATGTTGCTTATTCTGGTATTGAGCTCCTTGATAGACGTGCTGGCCAGGATACACAAAGTTTCCACCAATGTAGTTCACTTCCACTTTGTGCGGCCTAACCGGTGGGGGAAGTGCATAAAAGCTCATCAAGTCCATTCTTTCTCTTCTAGTGTGTTGTTTGAGTTAGACCTTCTTGTCCTGCACCTAAGACACACAAAGGAAGAGATTTAAGTAAATTTTTAATGAGTTTTTAAGGTTTTATGAAAAACAGAAAGTAAAATGCAAGAAAGTAAGAACTAGACTAAAAATCAATCAAAAAGTTTGAAGGAAATGAAACAGCCTCCCCGGCAACGGCGCCAAAAACTTGATGGGGCATGGGTTTAGCTTCAAGTTTTAATATTTAAAACCCAACCAAAATGAGCTGCAAGTGCACAGATGTGTTGTAGTCGGGGTCGAACACAAGGAGGGTGTGATCTCGCTTCAAACTTGTGGTGATTGATGAGTAGCTAGAACAGAAAATATGTTGTTGTGGTGAACCTAAAATGAAAGGAAACAAAAGCAAATAAGTAAATGAGAGTTGTAAACAAGAAAATAAAGAGTTAGGCAAAGGATAATCTTTGAAAACATGTAATGAAGTGATGATTGCATTGGTATTTCATTATGAACCATCTTGAACACAAAACACTAAGGTATGTTCTTTCCACTTTCGTGGCTCCGAACACTATGTTTAAACAACCTAATAGACTCAACTTTCGATGGTTATTACAAGCTGTAAACATGCATTAATTGCTCAAGTAATGATAGAGTTCACTAGACTCCTTAGGTCAGCTTTCGTTGCCTAAGACGTGTAGCTCACCAAATATTAGATCCGACAGTACAACAAACTTTCGGAGAGTGTATCAACCCTATATCAGATTGCTAGATGTACGGTAAAGCAATCATGCATTAAGTTCAAATAAAGGTGAAGATTAGTTCATGAATAAAAGTCCCAATTGCAACCGCCAATCACATCATACAAGTTTCATTGATTTACCTCACCTAACAAATGAATCTACTTGGACATGGTGCAATCAAACAAGCAAGCAATGATTGAAAGCATAATCACAAGTATAATTAAGAGATAAAGGATAGAAGAAGCTTCTCTGTTGAAGAACAAGACGAAATCTCCCTTGATAACTCTTGAATCCAATACAAAACTTAGAAGAGAAAAGGAAAAGAAACAAAAATGTAAAGAACAAGATTTTGTGCAAGTGCAAGACTTGAGCGGCGCCTCCTTCTCCTCTTTCTTGATGGCGAGCTCCTAGGGCTTCTCCCTCTCTCTGACGGCCACTCTCTTAGGGCTTCTCCCTCTCTCTGATGGCCACTCTCCTCTTGCACGAGACTCTCGTGGCTCTCCCCCTTTCAGAGGCTAAAAGCAAGTATTTATAGGCTTGTAGTCACTAGGTTTATGAAGTGCTGAAAAAGGAAACTTTCCAGTTAACCGGCCTTGATGATTTGCGACGTGATTGGACCGGGTTCAGGACAAGTAAACCACCAAAATCAAGCTGGGCTTGTGTTAAGTCGAGACAGGGTCCATGCCGCGGAATCCCGGGCCGTTTGTAACACCAAGTCTCCATGGGCTTCGTTTCCTCGCCTGGCGGACACGTCTTGGGAGAAAAAGATTTTCTCCCTGATGGTTGATCAAAATGGCTTGAATCCACTTCGCCGTGATGTGTAACTCCAATATCTATCCATCAAGACCAAGATCATGATTTTTGGACGTTGTAAAGACCTTCAACCGCGGCCATCTTTCGGATGCTCCGGTTCAGTCCGAATACGAGAATCGGACAAATGGAGTTATATTGATGCTCTTGACTTGGAAACTTGCATGGATCATGGTTTGAGGCTCTTTTGTTCCTTTTTGAATCTTTTTTGATGTTTTAACCTGTTAAGACTCCAAAACCAACAAATACAAGAAAACTACCTCTAAAGGCATAAAACCTTATTGAAAATACTTGAAAACATAGATAAATACTAAGTAAAATCATGCAAAATATGGATATATCAGTATACCTCGAGAGCGGAGTTGGTGGAGCTAGCGGCTTCCATCGAGGAGGACCTTCGTGAGCAGGTTGGTCCGGTAGCGGTGCTAGTTGCGGTTGTTCCTGCTACCCAGCCGAGGGGCCAGCAGCAGTAGCAGCAGCAGAAGCGCAGAAGTTTCTGTTCTGGTTCCGAGAAGGGCGGCAAGCCTGCGCAGGGCCAGAAGAGGAGGTTCAAGGAGGTTGCGGGATGCAGCCAGGGTGTTCGTGGTGGGTGCTTCGGTTGCGGAAGCTTAGAACACCGGGTGGCTAGTTGTCCCAAGAGTGGTGCGTCTCGGGATACTAGAGTGTGTTTCTATTGTGGAAAGCCGGGACATCTCAGGCCGATGTGTCCCAAGTTGCACCAGATGTAAGTGGCGTCGGTTCAGCTGGTGTCGCAGATCGCAGCGGTGCAGCCGTTGGATCAGATGGGAGTAGCGCCGCGGGTGTACTCTTTGGCAGAAGTGGGCCAGGCGAGTCAGTCAGGCCAGATCACAGGTAAAATTTATGATTCAGACTTCGTAAATTCTTAGTGTAGAATTGTGGTTGTGGTTGTATGTTCTTTTCTTTTACTGTGATAGAGTTTAAGGTTCTTAACACTTGTGGAATTGTGTAGGACCTTGTTAGTGGGCGGTGTTGAGTCTCACGTGTTGTTTGACTCGAGAGCATCGAATTACTTCATTACTCCAGAGTGTGCCGAGAGTAGAGGTATCCGGAATAGCGCTGGTGAGCGTGCAGGTTTGGTCAAGGTGGCCGGTGGAGGGTTCCTAGCTACTTCGGGCCGTGCTAGAGCAGTCGATGTGCAGATTGCGGGGCAGTCTATGCCAATAGATTTGATCACCAGTCCGGTGGAGCTGTATAACGTGATTTTGGGGATGGACTGGTTGTCGTTTTACAGAATTCATCTGGATTGCTACAGAGGCAGAGTTGTGTTTGAGCGGGATGCAGGGAAGTTGGTTTATCAGGGAGTAAGACCGACTTCAGGGAGTCTTGTGATCTCGGCTATTCAGGCAGAGCAGATGATAGAGCGAGGCTGCGAGGCCTATTTGGCGATGATCACTATGACAGAGCCCAGTGGTGAGGTGGCTTTGGGGGATATTCAGGTTGTCCGGGAGTTTGAGGATGTGTTTCGGTCGCTGAAGGGATTGCCACCATCTCGGTCAGATCCTTTCACGATTGAGTTGGAGCCCGGGACAGCTCTGATATCGAAGACACCTTACAGGATGGCGCCAGCGGAGTTGGCAGAGCTGAAGAAGCAGCTAAAGGACCTTTTGAGCAAAGGGTTCATTCGGCCGAGTGTTTCATCGTGGGGAGCACCGGTGTTGTTTGTGAAGAAGAAGGATGTCAGTTTCCGGTTGTGCATCGATTACCGGGGACTCAACCGAGTCACAGTGAAGAACATGTATCCACTCTCGAGGAGTGATGAGTTGTTGGATCAGTTGAGGGGTGCTACTTGGTTCTCCAAGATTGACTTGGCATTGGGTTATCATCAGATTTCGATAGATGAGGCAGATGTTCACAAGACGGCATTCAGGACGAGGTATGAGCATTTTGAGTTTGTAGTCATGCCTTTCGGGTTGGCTAATGCGCCGGCAGCGTTCATGAGATTGATGAACGACGTGGTCAGGGAGTTTTTGGATGTGTTCGTCATCATCTTCATTGATGATATTTTGGTGTATTCGAGGAGTCCAGAGGAGCATGCGATTCATTTGAGGCTAGTTTTGGAGAAGCTTCGGGAGCAGAAGCTATTTGCTAAGTTGAGCAAGTGCAGCTTTTGACAGAGGGAGATGGGATTTCTTGGCCATATTGTTTCTGCAGAGGGAGTTTCTGTGGATCCGGCTAAGATTTAGGCTATCAGAGATTGGCCTAGACCAAGTAGTGCTACCGAGATCAGGAGTTTTCTGGGTTTTGCATACTACTATAGGAGGTTCGTCAAGGGCTTTGCGAGTATGTCTCAGCCAATGACGAGGTTGACTGGCAAGGACGTGCCTTTCGCCAAAGTGCGAGGAGAGCCTAGTACACCAGTGTTGGCATAACCCGATCCGGGGAAGCCTTATGTGGTGTATACAGATGCTTCAGGTGTTGGTTTGGGTTGTGTCTTGATGCAGGAGGGAAGAGTGATTGCCTATGCTTCGAGGCAGTTGCAGGGCAGTGAACGCAACCGCCCTACACACGATCTTGAGTTAGGAAGAGAGCATGATGTGGAGGTTTTGGTCAGCGAGATTTGTACATTGCGTCTTTGTGCTATTTCAGAGGAGCCTTTGGGTTTGGAGGCAGCTGATCAGGCAGACTTACTCAATAGGATCAGAGTGGCTCAGCAGGATGATCAGGGTTTGATTGATGCATCGCGGGCAGCTGGTTCTGAGTATCAGATCTCGGCGAACGGGACGATTTTGGTTCGTGGGCGGGTTTGTGTGCCCAAGGTTGAGGAGTTGAGACGGGAGGTCTTGAGAGAGGCTCATGCGAGCAAGTTTTCGATTCATCCGGGTGCGACCAAGATGTACCGAGACCTCAACCGGTATTATCACATGTTCGTTGGTCAAGGCAGAGCATCAGGTCCCAGGTGGACTTTTGCAGAGCTTACCCATTCCAGAGTGGAAGTGGGATATGATCACGATGGATTTTGTTGTGGGATTAACTATCTCACGGACGTTTGATGCGATTTGGGTCATTGTGGATCGTTTGACCAAGTCCGCGCATTTCTTGGCCATCAAGAAGACAGATGGAGCTGCTATTTTGGCTAGGAAGTTTGTGCGAGAGATTTTGAGGCTGCATGGTGTACCAGCCAGTATTGTGTCGGATAAGGATCCGAGATTTGCCTCAGAGTTTTGGAGGGCATTTCAGAAAGAGATGGGCACTAAGGTGCATATGAGTACAGCTTATCATCCACAGACAGATGGGCAGTCAGAGAGGACTATTCAGACTTTGGAGGATTTGCTGAGGATGTCTGTGTTGGATTGGGGTGGCCATTGGGCTGATCATCTGTGTTTGGCAGAGTTTGCCTACAATAACAGTTTTCAGTCTAGTATTGGCATGACTCCTTATGAGGCTTTGTATGGGAGGCCATGTAGGACACCCTTATGTTGGACCCAAGTGGGGGAGCGCAGCATAAATGGAGCTACCTTTGTTCAGGAAACAACGGAGAAGATCCGTGTTTTGAGGCTGAACATGAAGGAGGCTCAGGATAGGCAGAGGAGTTACGCTGATAGGCGGAGGAGACGTGAGCTTGAGTTTCAGGTGGGAGATAGAGTGTATCTCAAGATGGCTATGATGAGGGGCCCTAACAGGTCCATAGCAGAGAACAAGCTCAGTCAGCGGTTTATGGGTCAGTTCCTGGTGGTGAAGCGAGTTGGACCAGTGGCATATCGGTTGGAGTTGCCACCGATTATGAGCGCCTTTCACAAGGTGTTTCATGTTTCGATGTTGCGGAGGTGTCTGCATCCTTCAGAGTAGTTAGTGGCTGAGATTCTAGAGGATCTTCAGCCAGATATGACAGTTCTGGCAGTTCCTGTGAGGATTCTTGAGAGGGGAGTCAAGGTTCTTCGGAACAAGAGGGTGCCATTGTTGAGAGTCTTGTGGGACTGTAGTGGCACAGAGGATGAGACTTGGGAGCCAGAGGCAAAGATGAAGCTGAAGTTCAGGAAGTGGTTCGAAAAGGAGGTCGTTGAGTGAGCTTCTTTCGTCTTTGTGGTTCCAGTTGTGTTAATGGATTTATGTATTTTCGTTTCGAGTTGTAACGATATACCTTTTTGAGTTGTATGAGATGGAGTTGCCTCATATTTTGCGCTGTGTTTCAGATTGTTACAAGTTGTTGACCAGTTTGGGTCGTGAGACCATTATTTTCACATATGTTATAGGCGTTTCAGAATTTCTTACTCTATGGGCGTGGTGTCCCCGAATAACTCTTTGCCAAGAGATAGTGTTCTCTTATAGAGTTAGTGTTCTCTGATAGACTTGTATGTGGGAGGGTTGCTACCTCAGTATAAGTGATTGGGAATGTTTATTTACTAGTGGCTAGTGTGTCACGTAGTGAATATCGGGGGGGGGGGGGGGGGATAGTGTTCCTCTTGGGGAGATAGTGTTCTCCTACATGTCCTTTGGAGATAGTGTTATCCGGCAGAGTTGAGTCAAGAGTAAAGATGTCTGGGAAACGTGCGTATGGCAAAGGATGAGATGTGAGTCTCGGGGGATCAGGTGAGGATCTCTAGTGTTTGGCCATGTGGGCTGAGTTTTGCCGTCTGTGGTAGACGTGTTGTGCTGGAGATTCGAGGTCGAATCCAGTTTAGTGGGGGAGAATTGTAACATCCGTAAACCAGAGAAGTGTCTTTTGTTCTTGGTGTCGAGCGACACCAGGACTGGTGTCGGTCGACACCGGTCCGAATTTGGAATTTTGGTTCGTTTTAATCGTCCGGTTTGCATTTGGTTTTGGGGAGAAAACCTAGGTCGCGTTATTTAAGTGTTCCAGCCGCATTGGTGGCTCGTTTTTCGAGAAAACAAGAGGAGAAAAGGAGCTAAGAGGTTTTGGGTGATTTCTGGAGAGATTGGCGGATCTGAGACTGTTATGTATTGTTTTTCATCTCTCCCTTCTTCTCAACCCTTTGCAAGGTGAGTGCATGTCCGTAGGCTCGCAAATAGTGAAAATTGTGAAAGTGATTTGTTGAATTGATGAGTTTATGTATTTTTGTGGTTGTCCTTGTGTTATTTGTGGTTTGGATCGAGGT
Organism: Erythrophleum ivorense; assembly: GCA_026724425.1. Taxonomy (NCBI): domain Eukaryota; kingdom Viridiplantae; phylum Streptophyta; class Magnoliopsida; order Fabales; family Fabaceae; genus Erythrophleum; species Erythrophleum ivorense. Next base: position 4,437,131 of record JAIUCV010000066.1, on the reverse strand, counting down.
TTGTGTGGTGATTTTGCGATTGTGTGTTTCTGTGTGTTGTAATCGATCGAAGTGTCGATCTGTCGGGCTGGTGTCGAGCGACACAAAGCCTGTGTCGATCGACACCAACTGGGCAAGTGTCGAGCGACACAAAGCGTGTGTCGGACGACACTGGCCGGTTAAGTCCAGTTTTCTGGCGATTTGATTAAATTGATTTAATTAATGGTTTAATGTGGTTTAATTAGAATTAAGTGGTTTAATTCGATAATTAATAATTAAAAGGTGAATTTAATTAATTAATTAATTTAAAATAATTGTGAAAATTATTTAATAATTAAAAAGAATTATTTTAATAATTGTGGTAATTATTATAAATATCTAATTGTGTTAAAAGTGCATAATTGGCCTGTAGGCGGAGTGATTGTGTAACATCCGTAAACCTAGAAGTGTGATTTTTGTGTGGTGTCGAGCGACACCAAGGGTGGTGTCGATCGATACCGGTCTGAATTTGGAATTTCGGTCTGATTTAATTTTCCAGTTTGGGCTGGTTTTGTGGGAAAAAGCCCTAGGTTGCGTTTTAAAAGAGTGTGGCCGCATTGTTTTTGTCTTTTTCGTGAAAAACAAGAGGAAAGAGGCAGAGAGAAGAGTTTGAGGTGATTCTGGAGATTTCTTGAGCTCGTGGTTGATCTGAGGTTGATTGTGCTGTTCTTCATCTCCTTTTCTCTTCTTAATCCGTTGTCAAGATGAGTGCATGACCGTAGGCTCGCAAACGGATAGATCTGTGAATTTGGATTGTGGTTATGGCTGAAATCGTGTGTTCTTGAGATGTTTTGTGTGATATCCGTGTGTTGAATCGCGTGTGTTGTTTTGATTTCGTCTTTTGGTGTTTTCTGTGTTGAAAAGTGGATTGGGCGTCGATCGACACCAAGCTGGTGTCGGTCGACACCAAGCTGGTGTCGGTCGACACCAAACGGGCAGGCGTCGAGCGACACAAAGTGTGTGTCGATCGACACCGTCCGGTTTAATCCGGTTATCTGGCGATTAAATGGAATTAACTGGATTAAGTGGTTTAATCCGGTTTAATACGGTTTAATTGTAATTAAATGGTTTAATGCAAAAATTAATTATTAATTGGTGAAATTAATTAATTAAATGATTTAAAAATGATTGTGGAACTTATTTAAGTGCTTGAAAATTATTATTTAGTTGTGGTAATTATTTAATAATTAAAGTGAAGAAGTTTAATAATTATGGTAATTGGCCTGTAGACGGGGTGATTAATCATACATCTCTTTTTCCCTAATGTGATGCAGGTAGAAAGAAAGTGTGATCGCGGAATCGGGCCGAAGAGAGGATGATAGGATTGTTTTGGTGATTTGAGTTATTGTTTTGCAAACCTGGTGTTTAGGTTGGTAGATATTTATAATATTATTTCTGGAATTGAATTTGGTTGTTTGAATTAATTATTTATTGAAGTTTATTTTAATTGAGTTTTCCGCACTTAATAAAAAAAAAAAACTTGGTTGTTTCAGATTGCCTCACTAAGTATTTCTTAAATACTTATGCATCTTTTTTTTCCTAATGTGATGCAGATAAAAAGAAAGTGTGATCGCGGAATCGGGCCGAAGAGAGGATGATAGGAATTGTTTTAGTGTTTTGAGTTATTTGTTTTGCAAACTTGGTGTTTAGGTTGCTAGTTTATTTTATATCATTTCTGTAAATCGAATTTGGTTGTTTTGAATTAATTATTTAATGTTTATTTATTGGAGGTTGATTTAATTGAGTTTTTTCGCACTTGATTAATTATAAAAAAAAAAAAAAAAAAGCTTGGTTGTTTCAGTCCTTGACTTGAGGAGAGGATTGTTGGGATATCAATCTAAGTCTCACATCGGAAGTTTAGACATGTCTAATATATAAATATTGTCCAACTCTAACTAGTATCAAACTTTTTAGGAAGGAGCCCAAAAATAAATCCGTGTGGGCTTTACCACTTGGGTCCAAAACGGACAATATTATATTATTGGAGAATTGGACATGAACTTAAAAAATCCCACAATAGAGAAAAAATTAGAAACTAATGTATAAGTAGTGTCCACCTCCTTATCGGAAAAAACTAATTTGAATAATCAAAGCATTGTGCACACAACCTAGAGAAAAAATAGTTCGTATATGACTCATCAGAGCATCATATAAACAAGTCAATACGGTAATGCAATGATTTCGCCCTGATTCTCACTCTGATTCTCTCTCTCTCTCGGAAGCGACGAAGAAGAAGAAGAAGAACCAAGCTAAATCCCAAAATTTTAGTTAAACGCGAATTATTAGAGTTGATTGCAATTTAGAATTTTTAATTTCAGATGCGGAATTGTACAGAGAAAGAAAAATTAAGGGTCGTGTAAGTAAATGCATTGGGTTATCATTGGTCCATGGTCAAAGATCATAACTAGACAATTAAAATTCATAAGATGATAATCTTGTATATATGTATCTTTGGTCAAAAGTTGGATTTAGTATAATTATCATTAACAGAAATTTATTTCCTTTTAATTTATTTTTGTCAACATTTCTTTTTCACTTTCTACTAGCCGTTTCATTTATCATATCATCATCATCGTCATCAATTATTGGTTTAGAAAATACCATATCTCTTTACTATTAATTGAGAACTACATATAAAAAAAACGAAAAGATCCAGTTATTTACGATCGATATCATTGAGTTTGGAAAGAGATACTGTTTGGCAACAAAGATAACAAGAGACAATAATGTATTAAAAATAATAACTCGCTGAGTTAACTCAGTCACGTCAAATATCCGACCCAAAAAAGAGTGGATCAACACGCGGACCTCATATTACTTAAAATAAACCGAAACAATCTCCCAAACCATCAACCTTGTAACATCCACAAACCAAAAATTGAGTTTTTGGCGTTAGTGTCGAGCGACACAGGATGGGTGTCGGTCAACACCAGCCGGTTATCGTAGATAGGTTCCGGTTTAATTGGATTTTGCGCGGTTTTTTTGTGGTTCGGCTTTGGGTGTCGAGCGACACCAAGGAGTGGTGTCGGTTGACACCGGCTATTCAGAAATCGCCGGGTTCGATTTAAGTTTTTCCAGTTTATGGTTGGTTTAGTGAGGAACCCTAAATCGCGAATATTTAAGCGAATGAGTCGCTTTCTTCATCGGTTTTGGAGTCTGAGAGGCAGAAAAGGAGGCAGAGAAGAAGAGAGGAGTTTTCTGGGCGGTTTTTCGGGAGTTTTGGGATCGCGTCTTGTTTATTGCGACTGTTCATTGCGTACTGTTCATCGTGACTGTTCATCGCATGTTGTTCATCGAGCACTGTTCAATCCGATTGTCGAGGTGAGTGCGTGACCGTAAGCCCGTGATTCACTAGAGATTGATTGGTGATTGAGAATTGTGTTAATTATTGTTGATTTCATGATGTGTTCATGTTGGGTTCTTGTATTTTGAGTATTTGATTGATATCGGGCATTGAAAACCCGTTGATTATGTGTTTCTGCGTTGTTTCATCGCTGTTTGTTTTGTGGTTTTGGGGCTGTGTCTAGCGACACACTTTGGTGTGACGGTCGACACCTATCAGGCGTGTCGAGCGACACCGTTGTTTCAGGGTGCGAAGTTGTTCTTGTTTCGAGCTGTGGTTTATTTGTTGTATCGTTGTCTTGAGATATTGTTGAGTATATGGTGATTATGCTGGTTATTGTGGAGTATTGTGTTGTTATTGATGAGTGTTGAGGTTATTCTGTTTATTGCCGTATATTGTGGTTATGCTGCTTATTGTTTGGGTATTGTCTAGTAATTGCGTAATTGGCCTGTAGGCGGAGTGATCCACTCACTAAGTATTTATGATAATACTTACAAATCTCTTATAACCATGTGATGCAGGTAAATGCTCATTGTGATCGCGGAATCAAGGTTGAAGAGGGGATAATAGGATGTTTATTTATTGAGTTGAATTTTTTAAGCTGTTTATGCGAACCTGATGTTAGGTTGATAGTTTTATTATATTATTTTGGAATTGAGTTTGGTTGGTTGAAGTAATTATTTGAGTATTGATTTAATTGTTTTATCGAGTTATTGTCTTCCGCATTGTGTGATGTTGAATTGGCTGTTGAGAATTAATATTTATGGGAATATTAATTCGGGCTAATTATTTTTAAAAAAAAATGGTTGTTTCATTTTGATATCAGAGTCTAGACGTTTTTATGACTGTTAATTTGGGTTGATCTGAGACTATGTGTTAATTTATTATTGTGGTTAGTCAGTTAGTAGTCTTAGTATCATCCCCTTCAGCCTTCAAAGAGATTCTGCGGTGAGTTATATGTTGTGTGTTTTGGGTTGTGTTTCTAGTTTGCTTGTCTACTGCTCCTTGGAGAACAGTGAGATGGATGTAGGTACTAGAGGTTGCGGCGTAGAGGTCGTGTTAGTTTCGGTGCCCGTAATGGCAGAGTGGTTACCGTGGTGGTATGGCAGTTGGCCGTGGTGGCCGAGCTGCGGGCCATGGAGGCCGGGGTCGTGGTCATGGAGCAGCGGCTGAGTCGGGAGAGGGTGCAGCGCATAGTGAGGTGTCTGTGTCAGTGTTCTAGACGCTTTTAGCGGGATTGGCGAGTGAGGCCAGTTTGGGTGTCGGTGGTGGCACGCGAGTTGGGGCGGCCCATGGTGGGGGCGCGGCTCCAGCTCAGGGTCAGGGTGACCTGGTTGTGGGGATTACTGACGCAGTTGTGGCACGTCTTCCGCCAGCGGTTCCAGAGCAGGCTCCGGGTGCAACTCCAGTGGTCGGGGCGCAGCAGGATGCTGCAGTTTTGGGCAGCAGTGGGCTGCAGGTTTTGGGCAGCAGAGTGCTGCAGTTTTTGGGCAGCAAAGTGTTGTAGTTTTGGGCAGCGAGGTGCTGCAGTTGTTGGGTAGTCGGGGCTGCAGTTGAGGAACGTCCGCCTATCTAGCGATGATGAGGCAGATGCACATGTTTGTTACATTTCTTTCTGCGAGGGCAGAGTTGGGCCAGGGGAGGCCATTGAGTGGCGTTTGAGACAGGAGCGGGACTTCCGTCGGTCTATCAGATGCTCTGAGGAGTAAAAGGTGGAGTTAACGGTGCATTATCTTAGTGGAGATGCACATTTGTGGTAGTTAGCCAATGAGGCTCGGAGGGCAGTGTAGACTTGGGGCGAAATCCTAGTGGAGTTTAACGCCAAGTATTTTCCTCAAGAGGCGCGAGATCGCCTTCAGTTGAGGTTTGTGGCGTTGTCTCAGAGAGAGAGAGTTCAGTGCGGGAATATGACGCGGAGTCAAGTAGACTCGTGGTTCGTACGGGACATATCTTAGAGGATGAGCATTTTTTGTGTGTAGAGGTTCTTGCAGGGAATTTGGTTGAGCATCAGGACTCAGTGCAGAGGTTCTAGAGGCGGCCAGAGTGGTCGTAGTGGTTGTGGTACTGTGGGAACACTGCGCATCTTGTGTGGTTTTGATGGCGGTAGCAGCGGTTCAGCCAGTGGCTCAGTTTGGAGCGGCACCGCGAGTGTATCCTTGGTGGGGGTTGGTCTCGCTAGTCAGTCTGGGCAAACCACAAGTAGATCTTTGACTCGGACTTCGTAAGTTCGTTAGTGTTCATTGTTGTGGTAGTTGTGCGTTATTTCACCTGTGATGGAGTGTAGGGTTCTCAACACATGCAAATGTGTAAAAGATTTGTTGGTGGGCAGTTGTGAGTCCCACGTGTTGTTGGGTTATGAAGCATCGGATTGCTACTTTTCCCCGGAGTATGCCGAGTGGTGTGGCATCCGGAGCGGCGCTGTTGAGCGTTCGAGTTTGGTCAAGGTGGCTGGAGGATTTTTCCTAGTTACTTACGGCCGTGTTAGAGTAGTTGACGTTCGGATTGGCGGGGCAGTCGATGCCAGCAGTTGTAGTCATCAGTCCGGTGAAGCTGTATGACGTTTTCTGAGGATGGACTGGTTGGCGTATTATCGAGTCCATCTGGATTGCTTTAGAAGTAGAGTGGGCTTCGAGCGTGTTAAAGTGAAGTTACGAGACTTTTGGCGACAGTGGTCATGTCGGAGCCCAAGGGCGAGGTATCTATCGAGGTTATCCAAGTTGTGCAGGACCTCGAGGAGTTCCAAGGAGCATGGGGCTCGTTTGGGGGTTAGTTCGGAATGGGCTGCGGGAGTAGAAGTTGTATGCTCAGTTGAGCAGGTACAGTGTCTGGCAGCGAGAGTTTGTTTTTTCTGAGTTTAGCAGAGTATTACAGGAGTTTTATTAAGAGTTTTGCGAGTATAGTGCAACTCATGACAAGTTGACGGGCAAGGATGTTCCGTTTGTTGGGTCGTAGGAGTGCGAAAGAGCTTTGGGAAGCTTAAGGAGTTGTGGACTAGTATACTAGTTTGGCAGTACCCGAATTGGGGAAGCCTTGCGCAGTATACACTGATGTTTCAGGAGTGGGTTTGAATTTGTGTGTTAAGTCCTTGGCAAGTTTTACTCTAAAGACTGTCTATTTTCCGACAAAGTTGATTAGGTAGCAGTTGCGCGGAGTCGACGGAGAGCTGTTTCAGCTCGAGAGCAGGATTAGGAGGCCTTGGTAGGCGAGTTTTAGCACTATGTGTCTTTGTGCTATTTCAGAGGAGCCTTTGGGCTTGGAGACAGTGGATCAGGCCGATCTACCCAGTAAGATTAGAGTGGCTCAGCAGAGTGAGCAGAATTGTACGATGCATCTCGAGCTGTCGGGTCCGAGTATCAGGTCTCATCGGATGGGATGGATTTCTGTAGGCGAGTTTTAGCACTATGTGTCTTTGTGCTATTTCAGAGGAGCCTTTGGGCTTGGAGACAGTGGATAAGGCGGATCTACCCAGTAAGATTAGAGTGGCTCAACAGAGTGAGCAGAATTGTACGATGCATCTCGAGCTGTCGGGTCCGAGTATCAGGTCTCATCGGATGGGATGGATTTTTGTGCGTGGTCGGGTTTGTGTACCCAAGGTTGAGGAGTTGGGACAGTTTAATCCTTCTGTTATAGGCGTTTTAGAATTTTTACTCTAAGGGCTGCGGTCCTCAATAACTCATTACATTTTTGGGGACAGTAGTTCTCTGGCAGACTTACCTGAGTGTCGTGGCTTCAGTGTGAGTGGCTTATCTGAGCGCTATAACGCCCCAACCGTCCATCCCGGTGAGTCACCTACACCCTCTCTCGGACCGTGGGCCCCATCCCTGTCCGATGGCCGGTGCGCTATTTTTGAGAGGCTCTACCGACTTGTTTACTATCCCTGCAATCAACACCCGACCTTTCCCCATGTTTTGGCCTCACTTACACGGTTCCGCAGACCACTTCCGGAAGGTCACCCATCTTTCCACTACTCCAGCCCAAGCACGCTTAACTCTGGAGTTACTTATGGGCCTTTGACCGAAAAGGTAAGTGCACTTTTGTTGACATAGGTACCCAAATCAATTCTCTTAAGCCTCTCCACAAACCGGGATGTTACAATTCACCCCCACTCACTGAGCGCAACGTCCTCATTGCGCACCTAGATCGTCAATCCCTGACGGTGTGAGTCAAGGCCACTCCACTTGACTCCACACTCACGTCTGGGTTCGGCTCTGATACCAAATTATAACGCCCCGACCGCCCATCCCGGTGAGTCACCCACGCCCTCTCTCGGCACGTGGGATTGAGTCGTTTATGGGGAGCTGCTCTTCTATCCTCATCCAGGAGAGGTGATCCGCCACACTATTCTCCGCACCTTTTCTGTCGATGATCTTTAAATCAAACTCTTGTAGTAAGAGAATCCACCTGATGAGACGTGGCTTTGCATCTTTCTTGGATATGAGATATTTGAGGGCAGCATGGTCGGTGTGAACGATCACTTTGGATCCGACAAGGTAAGATCGAAACTTCTCAAACGCAAAGACAATTGCGAGCAGCTCCTTCTCAGTGGTGGCATAGTTGCATTGTGCTTCATCCAGGGTTCGGCTTGCATAGTAAATGACATGAAGTTTCTTCTCCTTCCTTTGTCCTAGCACGGCACCAACAGCATAGTCACTTGCATCGCACATTATCTCAAACGGGAGCTCTCAATCCGGTGATTGTACAACCGGTGCGCTTATCAATGCCGCCTTGATCTTCTTGAAAGCCGTGAGGCAATCATTGTCTAATTCAAACGGGACTTCCTTGCATAAGATTTGAGTCAATGGTCGTGCGATCTTGGAGAAATCTTGAATGAACCTCCTATAGAAGACGGCGTGTCCGAGGAAGCTCCTTACAACCTTGACATTCTTTGGCGGTTCTAAGCTTACCATGACTTCTATCTTTGCTTTGTCCACCTCAATCCCCTTCTCCGATATCCTGTGGCCAAGGACTATTGATATACCTCTATTTTACACCCTTTTTACATCGTTTTTATATACTTTATGCATGGTTTTACCGTGGCTTTTTGCTTTAAAAGGTAGTTTTTATGCATATATAGTGCCAAGAGTCATTTCAGGTCAAAAGATGCATTTTGGAGCAAAACCACAGGATTTGGACTTTACGCCGCTCCACGACACAGCATCAACTTTGAAAGAGCCCCAAATACATTCTACTCAATGGATCTCACCAAAACCAGTTCGCCGCGATGCCTACATGAGTTAGCTTTCCAACGCAACTGGAATCATGCAATTTGGACGTGTAGAATGGAAGATATTATCATTTTAGTGAAGAGTGTCAAATCAGCCGAAAACCGGACGTCAACGCCAACCGCTCGACCGAACCGGTCGGACAGGGCCTCCAAGGCTCCCGTCCGACCCGAACGTTCTTAACTTCAGGAGGACACCGGTCGACCGAGCCGTTCGGACAGGGCCTCCAAGGCTCCCGTCCGACCCGACCTTCCTTCAAGACGTCGACCATCCGCTCAACCGAGCCGGTCGGACAGGGCCTCCAAGGCTCCCGTCCGACCCGACATCCTTTCACCATCTCGTGCGCGCCCGACCATCATCCCGTGCGATCGTTCGACCGCCAGCTCGACCCGAGCACCAGCCCGACCGACCGGTCGACTGCCCCGCTCGACCACGACGTATCCCGCTCGACCCGGCTCGTTTCCGAAGCCCGTTTTGCACGTTTTCAAGCCCAAACTTACACCGCCTCTTATATTTCGACCAAGACCTAGGTCAAGCCGCCCTTCAACTTCTGAAGCATTATAAATACATCTTTTTAGCCTTGTAAAAGAGAGAGAGCCACACATAGAGATACAAAATATTATTCAATAAAAGTTCTTATAGTTTTTGCTTTCTTTCTTTGTCTCCTTCAAGAGAGGATCTCGGATCTCTGTTCTTATGAACATGAATTCGATTTCCTTCTCTATGTCTGAGTAGTTACCTTGTTAAGTGATAGGAAATCAAAGGATAGTGTTCATGCTTGCTTGATAATCGATATCTAGAATTAGGGTTTACATAAACTCTTCACCTTTGCTTGTGTTCATTGCTTGGTGTTGATCTGGCCAATCAACATATGATCTTAGGTAGATTTGAGCCACGGAAGTGATGAATCATTCGCCTGAACTAGTATTTGGTGGGCAATCTCTCTTAGACTGCGGAAGTTGATTTACTAGAGGTTGCGAACAATTGAGACTTGATCGAATTAATGCTTGTTTGATTATCTAAGGACATACCAAAAGTTTAGCGATTAGATAGATCAGCATAGGGGTCGGAGCCACGGAAGTGGAAAGATCTAAATTAGTGTCTTGAGTTCTAGGTGGTACACATTCTTAAATCCCGAACAAATCGAACTTGCTTGTTTGAATCACTCATCCCGAGATTATCCTATTGCTTAGCGCTTTCCATCCATTGATTTACAACTCTATTTGCTTTGTTTACTTGCTTCCTTTACTTGCTTTCATCGTGACAACAACCAAACTCATATTGCTTTCCTAGCTAAATCTCAATCTCATACCTTGTAGTGCACTAACTGGTCCTTGTGTTCGATATACCCGTTGCTACTCTTGATCTGTGCACTTGCAGAAAAGGGGTAGAAATTGGGAAAATTTTAATCCCCATCAAGCTTTTTGGCGCCGTTGCCGGGGACCATTATCATGCCTACAAGTTCTTGAAAGAGATCTAGTCTAGGTTTTTCCTGTTTTAAGTTATTTAATTTTGTTTTTCCTTTTTTGTTTTTGGTTTTTCAGGTTTTAAGTCATTCTCCTAGATGGAAGAGGATTTGAGAAGTCCTAGTCCTATAAGGGCGATTCCTATACGCCACATATCTCCTCCTAGAGACAGTCCAACAGAGAAAAGGATGTCGAACCCTCCAGCTATTTCACCTTCATGGGATTCTCGCAGTAGTCCTCCCGGACTAGCACCCTTGAACACCAGGAAGAACCTTCTCCCCTACCTTAATGCGGCCGAACTGGAGACGTCTATCCAAGCCTACTATGAAAGAGAAGAACACCTTCTAGCCTCACCAGAAGAAGAAATAGATCCGGAGCTGATTGAGTTTGTGAAGAGAGACAAATTCCATGATCTCTACAATGAGCATGCACTAGAACACATTGATCACTTTGAAGGTCTTTGTGATTCCTATGGAGTTTTCGATTTTGAGAAGAAGCTAATGCTATTCAGCATGTCCTTAGCTGGGAGAGCTCTTGAGTGGGCGCAATACTCTCCTCCTTTTCAGATCAACACTTGGTTAGACTGCAGAGAAGCTTTCTTGAAGAGGTTCAGCAGGAACCCACCTTTCAAATCCAAGTATAACCAAAGCTCTTACCCTCACCACAACCAATCTTATGAAGAAGAAGATGATGCCTCTTTACCACCGGAGCCCATCAATGGTGACCTGATCAAGTATGTAGTAAGAGATCCTTTCCATAACTTCATATCGGAGTGTGCTCAAGAACATGTTGAGAATTTCGAAAATCTCTGTGATTACTATGGTTTGGGAGAGAACCCAAAGAAGATCAGCTTGTTCCAAACATCACTAGCTGGCCGAGCTCAAGAGTGGGTTAGATTTTCTGCCCAACATGACTTCAAGACATGGAGAAGATACAAGGAAGCTTTCCTTAACAAGTTTGCCCGTGGACAACCCTATGTGCCGCTACTCAAACCCTACCACCCGCCCTATAGAAACCACCAACCTCCACCGCACATTGAGCAGCTACCCCAAGCCACAGAAGGATTACCCCACAGCCCACACTTAACCAAGCTTGAAGAGATGCTACAAGAGTACCTTGACTATCAAGTCACAAGTACAAGAGAGATGGAGAAGAAGATCGAATATGTTCAGCTCACCCTTGGAGAAAAGATGGATGTTCTTTTTAACCAAGTTATCAAGCTTGACAAAGATATCAAGCAACTCAAGGAAGACCATGATCGATCACTCAACCTTGTCAAGCTAGATGTTGCTGCAAAACACCATGAGCTACTCAGCAAGAGCATTGATGCCCATAGCTTCAATGATGATAATTGCAAACATCTTGGAATCATCTATAACCGGCTGTCAGCTGTAGAAAGACCTCTTTTCTCTAAAAACCAGAGAGAAAGAAGCTCCACACCCAAACCACCTCCTTTCCCTTGCAATGTCATCAGAGCAATCTCCAAGGAAAACTCATCACATCTTGTAAGAAAAGAAGAAGAAGATCAAGAGTATGAGGAAGACTATGAAGATGATGAAGAAGAGAAGCAGAGTTTTAAAAGCAATGCAAGCTCTAGAGGAAGTGACACTAGTCCACAGCAAACTGATCCGCAATTCTCTCCACCTCCAGAACCACCTGATCATCAACACGGACGTGATGGGACACGCACAAAAAGGCTTTGTCTCAGGCCATGTCCTTCAACTTCTTCTTAGAAGAGCCAAACGGTCAAGCTAAAGACCATAAACAAGCGCTGTATGGGAGGCAACCCATAAGGTCTTTTCTATCCCTTTTTAATCTTTGTTTTCATTTAATAGTTTTGTTTTCAAGTTTTGGATACATAAATTTGAGAATCCAGCATGAAAGAAGCAGGAAGAAACCTCAGGAAAAAAGAATGCAGCATTCACCATGGTCGGGTTGACCAAGACGGTCGACCGGTGCCTCGCCCGATCGACCGTGTCCCCTCTTGCCGACCCGCCATCCCACCTCACTTGCATACCATTCCACCTCACTTGCATACCATCCCACACCACTTGCATACCATCCCACCTCACTTGCATACCATCCCACCTCATTGCATACCATCCCTCATTTGCATATCATCCCACCATCATCCCACCACACTTTCATCCCATACCACATCACATCCCACGCCTACCTGCTGTTCTACCACATGATGATCCTACTTCACCTACACTCAGGCGGCCCCTTTAAACTCATTGCTGGTGCGCAACAGCACTTGACCATCTAAGCTGGGATCTCATCCACATTATGGAGCAACATAGTAGCTGGACATATCATTCATCAAACCATTCTTCGGTTTCTAATACCATATCAGGTTACATCTTTCCTCTAATTCACAAACGCCTTATTACCTCTTTCTTTTACCTCCCTTAATCGGATTTACTTTCACCGGGATGGTGCAAGTTAAGTCTGGGGGGATTGTCGGTACTAATGCGTTTGTTCATGTCTTGTCTTCATCTTATATCTATTTCTCTTATCAACCTTTTTCAAAACTTCTGTTTTATTGAGTCAAAATAAGTTAGGAAACTATGATCTATCCTAGGAGCTTACCTTAACATGCCAAAACTCTTGTGATCACAAAGGCGAATATTGACACCGAACAATGCCCAACGGAACCACTGAGGGTGGATCGACCTACTGATTTGGCAAGATTTCTAAGGTACCCGGACAATCTAAAGTCAACTCCACCACCTAATTGAACTTTTAATTTTTCTTGTCAAGGGGCTTGAGATACATATTAGCCGATTCCTCATCCCGGTCTAGTTGAGACATGTCCACCAAAGATACAGTCCACCTCTCTCTCATCTGCAAAATGAAAATCAAAAGCTTTTAAGCACAAGGAAAACGTGTAAGCAAGAGGTATGCATACGTCTGCACCTTCTTGTCTTATGGAGACCTACTCAAACAAGGAAAAGCAAAAGCCTATCCTATGATATTCCCAGAAAAGAAAAGATTCAAAGGGAAGAAGGATCGATAGAAAAAATAAAATGATACCCTAGAAAAGTAGAGAAAGATCGATCCTTCAAAAGAAAAGAGAGAGAGAGAGAGAGAGAGAGAGAGAGAGAGAGAGAGAGAGAGAGAGAGAGAGAGAGAGAGAGAGAGAGAGAGAGAGAGAGAGAGAGAGAGAGAGAGAGAGAGAGAGAGAGAGAGAGAGAGAGAGAGGAATGGAACTAGATGTGCTAAAAAGGACTGTCTTGGCAAACACTTGGATGGGTAAGAGTCAATGCTCTGTGATCAATACTCCCTTGATAAAGACCGCACGTTTTAAATACTGTAAGGAGTTGACAATGGAAAGTTTGGAGTGCTGGATGAGATTTGTTGGGTCCGGTATGGTTCGCTAAGCTTAAGGTCAGTACGGAAAGGCTAGATTCAAAGTTAGTTTTGCTCCAAGTGAAAGCAGAGCAATGGAAGATACAAGTGCCAAAGGATAAGTGAGTTTTCATGTTTTCAAACCTCTTTCTCTGATTTGGATTCTATTTGCTTGGGGACAAGCAAAGATCTAAGTCTGGGGAGTTGATATACCTCTATTTTACACCCTTTTTACATCGTTTTTATATAATTTATACATGGTTTTACCGTGGCTTTTTGCTTTAAAAGGTAGTTTTTATGCATATATAGTGCCAAGAGTCATTTCAGGTCAAAAGATGCATTTTGGAGCAAAACCACAGGATTTGGACTTTACGCCGCTCCACGACACAGCATCAACTTTGAAAGAGCCCCAAATACATTCTACTCAATGGATCTCACCAAAACCAGTTCGCCGCGATGCCTACATGAGTTAGCTTTCCAACGCAACTGGAATCATGCAATTTGGACGTGTAGAATGGAAGATATTATCATTTTAGTGAAGAGTGTCAAATCAGCCGAAAACCGGACGTCTACGCCAACCGCTCGACCGAACCGGTCGGACAGGGCCTCCAAGGCTCCCGTCTGACCCGAACGTCCTTAACTGCAGGAGGACACCGGTCGACCGAGCCGGTCGGACAGGGCCTCCAAGGCTCCCGTCCGACCCGACCTTCCTTCAAGCCGTCGACCATCCGCTCGACCGAGCCGGTCGGACAGGGCCTCCAAGGCTCCCGTCCGACCCGACATCCTTTCACCATCCCGTGCGCACCCGACCATCATCCCGTGCGATCGTTCGACCGCCAGCTCGACCCGAGCACCAGCCCGACCGACCGGTCGACCGCCCCGCTCGACCACGACGTATCCTGCTCGACCCGGCTCGTTTCCGAAGCCCGTTTTGCACGTTTTCAAGCCCAAACTTACACCGCCTCTTATATTTCGACCAAGACCTAGGTCAAGCCGCCCTTCAACTTCTGAAGCATTATAAATACATCTTTTTAGCCTTGTAAAAGAGAGAGAGCCACACATAGAGATACAAAATATTATTCAATAAAAGTTCTTATAGTTTTTGCTTTCTTTCTTTGTCTCCTTCAAGAGAGGATCTCGGATCTCTGTTCTTATGAACATGAATTCGATTTCCTTCTCTATGTCTGAGTAGTTACCTTGTTAAGTGATAGGAAATCAAAGGATAGTGTTCATGCTTGCTTGATAATCGATATCTAGAATTAGGGTTTACATAAACTCTTCACCTTTGCTTGTGTTCATTGCTTGGTGTTGATCTGGCCAATCAACATATGATCCTAGGTAGATTTGAGCCACGGAAGTGATGAATCATTCGCCTGAACTAGTATTTGGTGGGCAATCTCTCTTAGACTGCGGAAGTTGATTTACTAGAGGTTGTGAACAATTGAGACTTGATCGAATTAATGCTTGTTTGATTATCTAAGGACATACCAAAAGTTTAGCGATTAGATAGATCAGCATAGGGGTCGGAGCCACGGAAGTGGAAAGATCTAAATTAGTGTCTTGAGTTCTAGGTGGTACACATTCTTAAATCCCTAACAAATCGAACTTGCTTGCTTGAATCACTCATCCCGAGATTATCCTATTGCTTAGCGCTTTCCATCCATTGATTTACAACTCTATTTGCTTTGTTTACTTGCTTCCTTTACTTGCTTTCATCGTGACAACAACCAAACTCATATTGCTTTCCTAGCTAAATCTCAATCTCATACCTTGTAGTGCACTAACTGGTCCTTGTGTTCGATATACCCGTTGCTACTCTCGATCTGTGCACTTGCAGAAAAGGGGTAGAAATTGGAAAAAGTTTAATCCCCATCAACTATCCCATCTCTAACCATGAAATGACATTTCTCCCAATTGAGCACAAGATGTTTCTCCTCGCATCTCTTGAGAACCTTGCTAAGATTTGACAAACAAGCATCGAAGGATGAGCCGTAAACTGAAAAATCATCCATGAATACCTTCATTACGTCTTCTATGTAGTCGGTAAAGATGGACATCATGCATCTCTGGAATGTGGCCGGGGCTTTGCATAATCCAAAGGGCATCCGCCGGTAAGCGAATGTGCCATACGGACATGTAAATGTTGTCTTCTCTTTATCATCCGGATGGATCGGGATTTGAAGGAAACCTGAATAACCATCTAGAAAGAAATAGTATGGGTGATTAGCGAGCCTTTCTAGCATTTGGTCGATGAATGGGAGAGGGAAATGATCCTTCCGAGTGGCGGTATTGAGCTTGCGGTTGTCGATGCACATTCGGTGGCCGGTGACTGTCCTTGTGGGTATTAGCTCCTCATTTTCGTTCTTCACCACCGTGACACCTCCCTTTTTAGGTACCACGGGCACCGGACTTACCCATGTACTGTCCGAGATCGGATATATGATTCCCGCTTCCATGAGTTTCATTATCTCTTTCTTCACAACATCTTTTAAGTTCGGATTCAGCCTCCTTTGGTGCTCTACCGAGGACATAGATTCATCCTCGAGATGTATCCTGCGCATACAAAGGTTTGGGGATATGCCCGTGATATCCTCAAGGGTATACCCAAGGGCTTTACGGTGTTTCCTCAACTCACAAAGTAATAGAGCCGTTTCCACATTGGTTAGGTTTGAATTGATAATGACTGGATATGTGTTATTAGGTCCGAGAAAGGCGTACCTTAATCCAACTGGAAGTTCTTTTAGTACAACTTTAGGTGCTCTCGCCTCACTCCAAGGGTCATTTGATTCTTTGGTGGGGGTCTTGTGCTGACCCGGCCTCTCTTTTTCCTCTCCTAAACCGATATGGGCTACCAGCTTGCCATATGTAGCCGCGCCATCAAGAATTTTGGTCAGCCGGTGCGCTTCTTCGTTCAAACAGTAGTCATCTCCTTCACTCCCGGTTAATGCTATTCCCAACGGGTCATTCATTATGAGCTCTCGGTATATTCCTTCAGAAACTTCACTCATATTGTCCACCAAGAATGAATGGCCATCGATTGTGGGATTGCCGAGTGATTTGTCCACTTGGAACTTCATTACAAGATCGCCCAAGTGTAAGTCAATCTTCCCTCCTTTGACATCTATTATAGCACCAGCAGTAGCTAGGAATGGTCGTCCAAGGATCAGGGGATCCCTAGGCTCTTGATCAAGCTCTAAAACCACAAAATCAGCCGGTATGGAGCATTTACCGATCATGACTTGAACATCGGTTACAATTCCAACCGGCCTTCTAACCGATCGATCTGCAAATACCAATTGGATCTTTGTTGGTCTGAAATTAGTGATCCCAAGACGTCTGGCCACCGTGTAAGGCATCAAATTCACACTAGAGCCCAAGTCACAAAGGCATCGCTTGAAAGTTGTACCTCTGATTTGACAAGATAACACAAAGCTGCCCGGATCGTCGAGCTTCTCCGGTTTTTGGTTTTAAAGCACATCACTGCATTCTTGAGTTATCAGCATCACACCTTCTTCCAAGCTTAGGTTGCTTGTCAAGATACTCTTCATGTACTTTTTCAAAGACGGTATGATCATGCAAGCGTCAACAAACGGTAGCCTAACACTTAGCTGGCTCACAAGATCTTTTAGCTTTGCTTGCTCCTTCTCCTTCTTAGGCTTCTTCACAGCCCTAGGGAAGGGTGCTTTCGGCTTGTACACTCGAGATATCAATGGTGGGATGATTTCCTCTTCTAACTCGCCATCGGCCGCATTGTTGTTCTCCGGCTCATTCTCTTCTATCATGACCGTGTGTTGGGTCGGCATTTTCTCGGTTTCCTCCGGCATCAGTACCTCATCTAGTTGTGTCCCACTCCTAAGAGTGATGGCGGCGATGTGCTCCTTTTTGATTGAGCCGGCTATTTGAGCTATTTGAAGATCAAGTCGCTTCACGTGGGATCCAAGAGAATCAAACTTACTATTCAGGTCATAGTATATGTGATGCATTTTCTCATGAATCCCCTTGTTGGCTTGCCTTTGTTCATGGATGAACTCATAGACGAAAGACTGACCAAAGACTTGAGTTCGCCTCCTTGATCTTCTTTATATACCGCTTGCCGTCTTAGCTGGGGTGAAGATGTTCGAGTAACATCACCAGCTTGCTGACCATTCCGCACATGAGAGCGGTTTAGCGTGTTATCATGAGCGTAGTAGCGGTTTGGCGGCTTGAGAAACGGTCCGAGACTTCTATCTCCGAGCTCTTGTTTGCTAATGAAGTTCACATCTCTTTGATGATCGCCAAAGCTCCCATAACCTTTCTCCTCATCCGAGGCTTGATTATCATCTAGGACTTGACATAGCCTCGGTTGTCCCTCCAAAAGCTTAGAGATCATGGATTTGATCTCCTTGAATTCGGTTTGCTCCGGTCTTGTATTTATCGCCTTAATGGTTTCCTCATAACTTGGTTGGTTCTTGCTATCACTGGCCACCAGGTTGTCTATTAGTGTCTTTGCCTCCTCAATGGACTTGCTCATGAAGTCTCCATTGCTAGTTATGTCAAGGCATAGCTTGTACTCTCGCCGAATCCCGTCATAGAACGTGTTCCATAGATTGACATCCGAGAAGCCGTGTTGTGGGCAATCTCTTATGTATTCTTTGAAACGCTCTAGGGCTTCATGGTATGGCTCTATAGGACCCTGATGGAAGCCTGAGATTTTGCTTCTCATCAAGGTTGCCCTTTGTTTGGTGTAGAATTGCCCAAGAAAAGCCTTCTTGAACTCCATCCATGTGTTGATTGACCGAGACGGCAAAGATTTTAGCCATCTAAGTGCTTTGCCCGCCAAAGTAAAAATAAAGAGCCGGCACCTTAGGTAGTCTACGGGAACTCCATTGGAGCTTGTAGTGCTGCACAATTCCTCAAAAGAATCAACATGATCCAAAGGATCCTCCTCAAGAAGTCCATGGTATTGACTTTGCTTCACCAATGCGATAACCCGCGGCTTAATCTCATATCTTTGGCCATCTTGCGTCCGGATGGGGCTACGGCTTTGTAAAAGCTCTGGTCTCGAGTCACTGTCCCCTATGGTCTCCTGATTAGGCCCTAGCTGGTGGTCGTCTTGGTTCCCCCGATGCACTAACCCGCCATTGTTAAGCTCCGGTTCATAGCCATTTATAGTCAAACGGTTTTGAACTCCATCTAAGGGTTGCCCATCAGCACGGTTTGCACCAAGAAAAATACCAACCCGTGGCTCTTGGTCATGTCCAACGTGATCCATGCCCCAACTTAAGGCTGCACCTACAAAAGTTTTAAGAACAAACCAAAAGGAAAAAGAATGAAATAGCAAAGCAAAAACAGAAAAACGTTTTAGTCTAGATCCCTATCCAAACTTGTAGACAAGAAGGTCCCCGGCAACGGCGCCAAAAGCTTGATGTGAGCGTGGGATTGCTTCAAGTTTTTCCCACTAGAACTACCTGCAAGTGCACAGCAACGAGGTAAGTATAGATGGGATCGAATCACAAGGACCTATCGGTTGTACTGCAAATTGTGTGGAGGTTGAATCAAGCTAAAACAAAATAGGGTTTTGTTTGGATTGTAACTAAAATGAAAGTGTCAAACGAGTAAAGAAAATGAAGATCAATATGTGAGGATACTAGGTATTGGGCAAACCTCAAGGCATCATGAATCATTAACAAGATAATCAAATGGAAGGGATGAAGTAAAACCGTTTATGAACTCATAACACAAAGATATAGTTATCCCACTTTCATGGATCAAACTACTATGTTAAATCAACCTAATAGACTCAACTTTCGATGGTTATTATAAGTTGAAAACATGCATTAAGTGTGTCCAAGTTATGATTGTTCACAATGACCCACAACTCAACTTTCGATGGGTGTGGTTCATTGCTCACCAAATACTAAGTCCGGCAATATAGCAAGCTTTTGGAGAGTATATTAACCCAAGGTCCGATGCTAGTTGATCAGAAAAGCAAGCGGCATTATGCTCAAGTAGAGGTGATGAAACCAAACAAAATAATTCCGACCTAAAAGATTAAAGCTAACGACTTCATGAGCCCATCGGCCAACCCTTAACCTAGCAAGGAAACTACTCAATCATGGCGCAAACAACACAAAACATGAAGATTGAAAGCATGATAAGTATTAAAAGGGGTAAAGAATCAAGGAAACTTCTCTAAGAATGAAGAACATGATGATTTCTCCTCAATACTCTCTCGGATTCAATACAAGGACAAAGATAAAGAACAATCGCCAAGGTTGTTAGGTGCAAGCTTGTGTGCGTCTTCGATCTTCAGAGAAAAGCTTCTTCTCTCTGCTTCTAGGACAGCTCTCTCTCTTCTCCTCTGACGGCGCACAAGCTCTCTCCCTTTCTGAGGCTAAAAACTCGTATTTATAGGGTAGAAGTCGCTAGGTTTGTTAAGTGTTGAAAAAGGAAACTTTCCGGTTAACCGACATTGATGATTTGCGACGTGATTGGACCGGGTTCATGGCAAGTGAACCACCAAAATAAATCTGGGCTTGTTTTAAGTCGAGACAAGGTCCATGCCGCTGAATCCCGGGCCGTTTGTGGCACCAAGTCTCCTTGGGCTTCGTTTACTCGCCTGGCGGACACGTCTTGGGAGAAAAAGCGTATCTCCGTGATGGTTGATCCAAATGGCTTGAATCCACTTCGCCGTGATGCATGACTCAAATATATATTCAGAAAGACCAAGATCATGATTTTTGGACGTCGGGAAACCTCTTGCCGCGGCTATCTTTCGGACGCTCCGGTTCTGTCCAAATGCGAGAATCGGACAAATGGAGTATTATTGATGCTCTTGACTTGGAAACTTGCATGGATCATGGTTTGAGGCTCTTTTGCTCCTTTTTGAATCCTTTTTGATAATTTAACCTGTTAAGACTTCGAAACCAACAAATACAAGAAAACTACCTCTAAAGGCGTAAAACCTTGTTGAAAACACTTGAAAACATAAATAAGTACTAAGCAAAATCATGAAAAATATGGATATATCACTAATAGACTCAACTTTCGATGATTATTACAAGTTGTAAACATGCATTAATGGCTCAAGTAATGATAGAGTTCACTAGACTCCTTAGGTTAGCTTTCGTTGCCTAAGACGCGTAGCTCACCAAATATTAGATCCGGCAATACAACAAGCTTTTGGAGAGTGTATCAACCCTATATCAGATTGCTAGATGTACGGTAAAGCAATCATGCATTAAGTTCAAATAAAGGTGAAGATTAGTTCATGAATAGAAGTCCCAATTGCAACCGCCAATCACATCATACAAGTTTCATTGATTTACCTCGCCTAACAAATGAATCTACTCGGACATGGTGCAATCAAACAAGCAAGCAATGATTGATAGCATAATCACAAGTATAAGTAAGAGATAAGGGATAGAAGAATCTTCTCTGTTGAAGAACAAGTTGAAATCTCCCTCGATAACTCTTGAATCCAATACAAAACTTAGAAGAGAAAAAGAAAAGAAACAAAAATGTAAAGAACAAGATTTTGTGCAAGTGCAAGACTTGAGCGGCGCCTCCTTCTCCTCTTCCTTGATGGCGAGATCCTAGGGCTTCTCCCTCTCTCTGAAGGCCACTCTCCTCTTGCACGAGACTCCCGCGGCTCTCCCCCTTTCAGAGGCTAAAAGCAAGTAATTATAGGCTTGTAGTCACTAGGTTTATGAAGTGCTGAAAAAGGAAACTTTCCGGTTAACCGGCCTTGATGATTTGCGACGTGATTGGACCGGGTTCAGGACAAGTAAACCACCAAAAGAAAGCTGGGCTTGTGTTAATTCGAGACAGGGTCCATGCCCTGGAATCACGGGCCGTTTGTAACACCAAGTCTCCATGCATGTGGGCTTCGTTTCTTCGCCTGGCGGACACGTCTTGGGAGAAAAGGAGTTTCTCCCTGATGGTTTATCAAAATGGCTTGAATCCACTTTTCCGTGATTCGTAACTCCAATATCTATCCATCAAGACCAAGATCATGATTTTTGGACGTCGGAAAGACCTTCAACCGCGGCCATCTTTCGGATGCTCCGGTTCAGTCCGAATACGAGAATCGGACAAATGGAGTTATATTGATGCTCTTGACTTGGAAAGTTGCATGGATCATGGTTTGAGGCTCTTTTGCTCCTTTTTGAATTCTTTTTGATGTTTTAACCTGTTAAGACTCCAAAACCAACAAATACAAGAAAACTACCTCTAATGGCATAAAACCTTATTGAAAATACTTGAAAACATAGATAAATACTAAGTAAAATCATGCAAAATATGGATATATCAACTCCCCCCAGACTTATCTTTTGCTTGTCCCCAAGCAAACTAAGCATGGAAAAGAGGTTTGAAAACATGAGAACTCTTAAATCTTTTTGGAAATCCATGTTGACATTTATCTTAGTGATCCACATAAAACAGCAAAGGCATTTAGAATTAAGAACAAGAAAGTACATACCATGAGTTTTGCAATCATCCCAAAGCAATCCACTTCTCTTTAGGCCATCCAAATTCTCCACCTTTGACTCCTTTAGTTTCTAAAGGTGTGGTCTCAACTAGGGAATATCGATCAAAGGGGTTATAGACTCTTACCTATCCTCTTTTTATAAAACACATGTCTTGGCTCTTGTTTCACCTCTCTCTCTTCTCACTTCTTAAGTCGATTCATCCCTTTTTTAGGGTAGCAAGGTATTTTTTTTATTCGACTTCTTCTCCTCTTTGTGGAGGTTTTTGATGGATCTTCCATAGACGCGAGTATTGATGGTTGTAGCCACCTAATCCCCGGTTACTTGGATCAAAAGGTCTTCCATAGATGCGAGTATTGATGGTGGTTGCCACCTAATCCCCGGTTACTTGGACCTTGGTGCTTTTTCTTAAATTTAAAGGGGAGAGAGAGGGAAACCAAACTCAAACAGACTTTTCACTTGGTAGTGAGGATGAGGAGTCATGCCCTTTGTAATGCCAAGCCCCTAGCCGAGAAGGTTAAGTTCATTAAGGTGCGGAGTCAAAGATGGATCCTTTTTAAGCCCTTGGAGATGTGGACATTTTTGGTAGATCAATCCACTCATGGTGCACATGTGATGAAGTAAACTGCCAATAACTGATCAATGGTCACTTAAACACAAGCACAACAATGGTTAAGTCCAAGATAAAGTCATAATTCTCGACAAAAGTTTTGACTCAATAAAAACGACTCGATGAAAAGAAAAATGATGCAAGATGAAATGCCAAAATGAACAAACTTATTAGTATAATCCCCCCCCCAGACTTAACTTGCACCGACTGTAACATCCTCGAACCAGGAAGTTGTGTTAGAAGTGGTATCGGACGACATTAGGGATTTGGGAGTAGATTACATACGCTCTTGGAGGTGTGAATTGAGGATTAATTGTACATGTTCTTGTTTCATTGTTGTACAGTTGGTTTAAGGTTCAATCATCTCGAAGAAAATGTGTAAAAAGCTCTTGAATACCTAGTGTCGATCGACACCAAAGGGGGTGTGTCGATCGACACCGGTTATCGTGTGCGATTCCGGGCTTAGTCGATCGAATTGAGGTTGGTTTGGTTTTGGTCGAGGGGTGTCGACCGACACCAAGGAAGGGTGTCGATCGACACCGGTTATTGAGAAATCGACCGGTTTGATTCAAGTCGGCTGGTTTTGTTCCGGTTAAGGGTTTGGAAGCCCTAGTCTCGCGTTAAAAAGCTGGTGGCCGCGCAGAAAGTCACTTTTTCGTGACATAGACTTTTCAGAGGTGATTTTGGTTTTTGTGAGGTTTGGAGGTTTGATCTGAGGCTTTGGGTTGTTGTTCTTCTTCTTCTCCTTCCTTTCAATCATTTTCAAGGTGAGTGCGTGACTGTAGGTCCGTTAATCGTTAGAGATTGTTTGATTTCGAGTTTGGAATGTGTTCTTGAGTTGTTTATAGTGGAAATCGTGTTTTGGATTGTATTGGGGCGTTGAAAACCCTTGATTGCGAGTTTGTACTTGTTGATTGCGATTTTCGTAGCTTCTGGTCTCTGGGCGTCGAGCTGGTGTCGACCGACACTCGATGAGTGTCGATCGACACTCAGGAGGCTGGCGTCGATCGACACCATAGAGGTGTCAGTCGACACCGACCTGGGTGGTCATGAAACGTGGGTGTTTCCTGACAGGGAGTATAGTGATCTCAGCTATTCAGGCAGAGCAGTTGTTAGAACGGGGCTGTGAAGCCTATTTGGCGACGATTACTATGACAGAGTCCAGTGGTGAGGTGGTTTTGCAGGATATTTAGGTTGTCCAGGATTTTGAGGATGTATTTTGGTCGCTGAAGGGATTGCCACCATCTCGGTCAGATCCTTTCACGATTGAGTTAGAGCCCGGAACAGCTCCGATATCAAAGACACCTTACAGGATAGCTCCAGCAGTGATGGCAGAGCTAAAGAAGCAGCTAGAGGACCTTTTGAGTAAAGGGTTCATCAGACCTAGTGTTTCACCGTGGGGAGCACCAGTTTTGTTTGTGAAAAAGAAGGATGGCAGTTTTCGGTTGTGCATTGATTACCGGGGACTTAATCGAGTCACAGTGAAGAACAGGTACCCACTTCCGAGGATCGATGAGTTGTTGGATCAGTTGAGAGGTGCTACTTGGTTCTCTAAGATTGACTTGGCATCGGGATATCACCAGATTTTGATAGATGAGACAGATGTTCGGAAGACGGCTTTTCGGACGAGGTATGGGCATTTCGAGTTTGTGGTCATGCCTTTTGGTTTGACTAATGCGCCGGCAGCTTTCATGAGGTTGATGAACGACGTGTTCAGGGAGTTTCTGGATGTGTTTGTCATCATTTTCATAGATGATATTTTGGTGTATTCGAGGAGTCCAGAGGAGCATGCGACGCATTTGAGGCTTGTTTTGGAGAAGCTTCGAGAGCAGAAGCTGTTTGCTAAGTTGAGCAAGTGCAGCTTTTGGCATAGAGAGATGGGTTTTCTTGGTCACATTGTTTATGCAGAGGGAGTTTATGTGGATCCGGCTAAGATTGAGGCTATCAGAGATTGGCCTAGACCGAGTAGTGCTACCGAGATCATGAGTTTTCTGGGTTTAGCAGGCTACTACAGGAGGTTCGTCAAGGGGTTTGCGAGTATGTCTCGGCCGATGACGAGGTTGACTGGCAAGGATGTGCCATTTGTGTGGTCGCATGAGTGCGAGGAGAGCTTTGTGAAGCTCAAGGAGATGTTGACTAGTACACCAGTTTTGGCATTACCCGATCCGGGGAAGCCATATGTAGTGTACACAGATGCTTCAGGTGTTGGACTTGGTTGTGTTTTGATGCAGGAGGGCAGAGTGATTGCCTATGCTTCGAGGAAGTTGCAGGGCAGTGAGCGCAACCGTCCTACACATGATCTTGAGTTGGGAGCAGTGGTTTTTGCACTCAAGATTTGGAGGTCTTATCTTTATCGTGGTAGAGTGCAGATTTTTACAGATCACAAGAGTCTACAGCATATCTTTAATCAGCCTTTGCTGAATGCGAGACAGACGCGTTGGGTGGAGTTTCTGGCAGACTATGACCTGGATATTGTTTATCATCCGGGCAAGGCCAACTTGGTGGCAGATGCTTTGAGTCGACGGAGGGTTGATTCAGATAGAGAGCGTGGTGTTGAGGCTTTGGTCAGCGAGATTAGTACATTGCGTCTTTGTGCTATTTCAGAGGAGCCTTTGGGTTTAGAGGCAGCTGATCAGGCAGATTTACTCAGTAGAATCAGAGTGGCTCAGCAGAGTGATCAGGGTTTGATCGATGCTTCGTAGGCGTCTGGTTCTGAGTATCAGGTCTCTTCGAATGGGACTATCTTGGTTCGTGGACGAGTTTGTGTGCCCAAGGATGTGGAGTTGAGACGGGAGGTTTTGAGAGAGGCTCATTCGAGCAAGTTTTCGATTCATCCGGGTGCGACCAAGATGTACGATGACCTCAAACGGTATTATCATTGGGTTGGGATGAAGAGAGATGTGGCAGATTGGGTTGCGAGGTGCAACACTTGTTCTTTGGTCAAGGCAGAGCATCAAGTGCCTAGTGGTCTTTTGCAGAGTTTGCCCATTCCAGAGTGGAAGTGGGATATGATCACTATGGATTTTGTTGTGGGATTGCCTATCTCACGGACATTCGATGCTATTTGGGTCATCGTGGATCGCTTGACCAAATCAGCACATTTCTTGGCCATCAAGAAGACAGATGAAGCAGCTGTCTTGGCTAGGAAGTTTGTGTGAGAGATTGTGAGGCTGCATGGAGTGCCAGCCAGTATTGTGTCGGATAGAGATCCGAGGTTTGCTTCAGAGTTTTGGAGGGCATTTCAGACTGAGATGGGCACTAAGGTGCATATGAGTACAACGTATCATCCGCAGACAGATGGGAAGTCAGAGAGGACTATTTAGACTTTGGAGGATCTGCTTAGGAAGTGTGTACTGGATTGGGGTGGCCATTGGGCTGATCATCTGTGTTTGGCAGAGTTTGCTTATAACAACAGTTTTCAGTCTAGTATTGGCATGGCTCCATTTGAGGCTTTGTATGGGAGGCCATGCATGACACCGTTATGCTAGACCCAAGTGGGGGACCGCAGCATGTTTGGAGCTACTTTTGTTCAGGAGACGACGGAGAAGATCCGTGTCTTGAGGTTGAACATGAAGGAGGCTCAGGATAGGCAGATGAGTTATGCAGATAGGCGGCGTCGTGAGCTTGAGTTTCAGGTGGGAGATAGAGTTTATCTCAAGATGGCTATGTTGAGGGGCCCTAACAGGTCCATAGCAGAGAACAAGCTCAGTCCGTGTTTTATGGGTCCGTTTCCAGTGGTGGAGCGAGTTGGGCCAGTGGCTTATCGGTTGGAGTTGCCACCGATTATGAGCGCCTTTCATAAGGTGTTTCATATGTCTATGTTGAGGAGGTGTTTGCATCCTTCAGAGGAGTTAGTGGCCGAGATTCCAGAGGATCTTTAGCCAGATATGACAGTTCCGGCAGTTCCTGTGAGGATTCTTGAGAGGAGAGTCAAGGTTCTGCGGAACAAGAGGGTGCCATTGTTGAGAGTCTTGTGGGACTGTAGTGGCACAGAGGAGCAGACTTGGGAGCCAGAGGCAAAGATGAAGCTGAAGTTCGGAAAGTGGTTCGACAAGCAGGTTGTGGAGTGAGCTTCTTCATCTTTGTGGTTCTAGTCTTGTTTTTGGTTTTAGTGTTGTTGGTTTTGGATTTATGTATTTTCGTTTTTGTTGTACGATATACATTTTTGGAGTTATATGAGATGGAGTTTTTGCCTCATATGTTGGTTTCGTTTTTGGATGTTACGAGTTTCTTTGGCCGGTGGGGTCATTGAAAATTTTAGTCACATGTTGATACGCTTTTCAAAATTATTACTCGATATATCTAGAGGCGGTGGGCCTTTAGAGTAGACGGTGGGTCTACTTTTGTTGGGACCGTGGGTGCCCGGCAGACTTATATTGGGGGTCGCTACCTCAGTATGGGTTGTTTTTGTGACGGTGGGTCACAGTTTGGTTTTCGTGACGGTGGGTCACGGTTTGGATACTGTGGCGGTGGGCCGCAGTATAGATGTTGTGACGGTGGGTTGCAGCATAGATGTCGTGACGGTGGGTCGCGGTATCGAGGAGTAATAATGTCTTGAAACATGCGTATAACATAGGACTAAAATGTGAGTTTTTTGGGTCTTGGAGAGACGTTTGTGTTGGGATTCGAGGGCGAATCCAGTTTAGTGGGGGAGAATTGTAACATCCGCGAACCAGGAAGTTGTGTTAGAAGTGGTATCGGACGACATTAGGGATTTGGGAGTAGATTACATACGCTCTTTTAGGTGTGAATTGAGGATTAATTGTACATGTTCTTGTTTGATTGTTGTACAGTTGGTTTAAGGTTCAATCATCTCGAAGAAAATGTGTAAAAAGCTCTTGAATACCTAGTGTCGATCAACACCAAAGGGGGTGTGTCGATCGACACCGGTTATCGTGAGCGATTCCGGGCGTAGTCGATCGAATTGAGGTTGGTTTGGTTTTGGTCGAGGGGTGTCGACCGACACCAAGGAAGGGTGTCGATCGACACCGGTTATTGAGAAATCGACCGGTTTGATTCAAGTCGGCTGGTTTTGTTCCGGTTAAGGGTTTGGAAGCCCTAGTCTCGCGTTAAAAGGCTGGTGGCCGCGCAGAAAGTCACTTTTTCGTGACATAGACTTTTCAGAGGTGATTTTGGTTTTTGTGAGGTTTGGAGGTTTGATCTGAGGCTTTGGGTTGTTGTTCATCTTCTTCTCCTTCCTTTCAATCCTTTTCAAGGCGAGTGCGTGACTGTAGGTCCGTTAATCGTTAGAGATTGTTTGATATCGAGGTTGGATTGTGTTCTTGAGTTGTTTATAGTGGAAATCGTGTTTTGGATTGTATTGGGGCGTTGAAAACCCTTGATTGCGAGTTTGTACTTGTTGATTGCGATTTTCGTAGCTTCTGGTGTCTGGGCGTCGAGCTGGTGTCGACCGACACTCGATGAGTGTCGATCGACACTCAGGAGGCTGGCGTCGATCGACACCATAGAGGTGTCGGTCGACACCGAACTAGGTGGTCAGGAAACGTGGGTGTTTCTGACAGGGAAGTTTCAATTGTTGATTATTGTTCTTGTTGTTGATTATTGTTGATGTATTGTCTAGTGTTTGACGTACTTGGCCTGTAGGCAGGATGATCCACTCACTAAGTATTTATGATAATACTTACGCATCTCTATTCCAATGTGATGCAGGTAACAGCAATGTTCTTCCGCGGAAAGAGACTGAGAGAAGAGGATGATGAGATTAGGAATTTGATTTTGGCTATCTTGTTGTGGTTGACAAGGAATTCATGTTTAGGGTGTTAGTTTAGGTTGCTTATTCTTTATTGGTTTTTATTGGTTATTGGTTATTTGTTGAACGGTTTATTATGATTTAATATTATTGATTTCTTTCGAGAATTTCCGCATTGATAATTATTTATAAAAAAAAAAGCTTGGTTGTTTCACCGTCCCGGTGTAAGAAAAATCAGATTAAGAGAGGTAAAGATGGAATAAAATGGAAAAGGGAAAGGTTAGGATGATGTTACCACGTGTTGACCAGTTGTGATGAAGATCAGGGTCAGATAACGGATTGGGGCTCCTCTGTAGGCATGATTGGTCGGTGAATTTTGAATTTCCAGGTCTGATTCTCGCCGGTTTGCATTTTGGTCGAGTATGGCTCATTTGGTCGACCCGAAATGAGTGCTATGAACCACAGAACAAACCGTTAAGAATTTCATGTACCATATTGAAATTTTACCGTCCAAGTTGAGGTTTTAGAGCTCCTCGTGAAGTTTGAGGTCAAACGAACGAGCGGTTTGTGAGATTCTTCATTTGGTGGTCCATTCGGTCGACTGGATGATAGTGCAATAGACCACAGCGCAAATGATGAAGAATTCTTCGACCTATCTTGAAATTCCATTGACCAAACTCATATTTGATGGACATTGGTGAAATTTGGGGCCAAACGAACGAGCGGATTGAGAGTTCCTTCACAAAGTGGTCAATTCGGCTCCGGGAAGAGTTTTCTTGACTTCTTTGTGATTGGCTCGTTCGTTCCTTGTTTTTCTTCTGGAATAATGATTTTTAATCTCCAAGGATCCATCTCCATGTGGTGGTGTCTCCATGCCGTGATTTCGGTTTTGTCGGCCTTTGGGTGCACCGCTATCGACCGGATGAGGCATCTTTGCATATCTCCTGATCCGTCAACATTCCTCCGTCCTATCTTTTGGATTTTCCGACCAACATGGTGTTGTGTAGCCGCCTATGAAGTTTGGTGGACATCGGTCACGTGGTTTGGGAGATGGTTGATGTTTGTCCTCCTTTGCACCCGTTTGGCCGAGAAAATCTCGCCGGATGGGATATCTTGAAATCTACTCGACCGTTTTGTGATTTTCTTTGACCGAAGTGATTCTTGTATCCTCCATTATCATTTCCAGGTCGTGCCCACCTTGTTTCTTGTGCCTTGTTGTGATCCTCCATTGAAACCGCCTTTAAACCGCCATATGGATTGTAGTTTTGGTCGGTTACAGCATCTCTCCTTTGTGTCCTTCCTGTCAAAGATTGAATTCCTTGCAAAATACTTGAAACCACTGTTAAGTCCGGTCTTAGATTGAGATCTCCAAGTAACCAACTTGAAGTTCACAATCTAAGAGAATATGGTATAAACTATAAAAACATGTTGGGTCTTGGTTAGGGATCCCAAAGTTATGAAATAGTTTTATCATCAGTGAAATCAATGTATAATTCAGTTTGACAAGTCAAGATTCATTCTCATTCATTAACCATCAATATTAAGCAATTTAAACCATTAAATGTAACTAATGAAGTTCAAGGTTCAAATGCTTATCAAGTGAGGATCAAAGATGGTTTTTAATGAATGCATGAGGAGAATTGACTTAACTTGATTGGAGATTTCGCCTTCTACAAGGGTGGGAACAAAGGGTGGGTCACTTTCTTGTTTTTGTCTCCTTTTGGTTCTTCATCCTAAAACATTTTTTTGTATTTTTATGCAATTTTAAAAACTCCTGAAAAATAAAACTAAGTAGTTATGCATGCAATAATGATATGAAAATTTAAAATGAAAATAAAAACCATGTGGGTTGCCTCCCACAAAGCGCTTTGTTTTAAGTCATTTAGCTTGACTCCTTTTTCTTTTTAGGTGTTGATGAGCTCAACTAAAGGGTTTGGGGTCCCTTTAGATTCTCTATTCTCCGGTTCAGGGGGCTTTCATGGTGGTCTGGGCACACCAAGATCATCTCCTATGCCATCGTTGAAGACAAATGCCCTCGGGAAGAGCTTTAAGGTGTTCATGAGCTTCTCCTTTGCGGTATGAGCTTCTTTTGGGTCCGGATCCTTAGGGGTAAGGATTATCATCTTGGCAAAGGACTTATGTACTCCATCAGGCTCCTCATCAGCTTCATTTTCGTCCAAGGTATGGAGCAAAACCGAGTAGATATCCGTGAAGACATCTTTATGTTTCAGCTTTGACGATTTCATGGCCACTTTCGGTTTTGGATAGGGATCACTCTCCTTGGCGTCTTTAGGCATTATGGCTCCTTTCTTTGGCATGTTAGAAGTCTTCTCTGGTGGCAGCTTGATCTCTCTTGGTGCTGTCATGAAGTCGATGCTTTGATAGAAAACATCTTGTCGGATATTTCCTAGTGACATGCGGCTTCTCATGAAGTCTATGATCGCACTTGTGTAAGCTCTTCTTGACTCCCCTGGAAACAGTTCCGGTTTCTGGCTCTCCTTAGGATCAGCTTCTTTTTCTCCTTCTTGAGATAGAGTAGGGACAAGGGCGAGCTGGTTCTCCTTAGATAGGACAGCACTACAAAATGTTTGAGGGTTTACCTCATTTTGCTTCCTTACGGCTTCCGCGGTTAGGACGTTGTGAACCCCCAACTTCTGGACACGAGTGGAGAGAGACTCAAACTTGCTGTAAAGATCAGTGAACACATGATCTACCTTCTCACAGAGGTTCTTGTTGATTTGCCTTTGCTCCTCCATGTATCTTTCCAAGACAACATCTATCTTCTCTTCTTGTTGAGCCGGTGCAACAGCATGAGGGAAAGTGAAAGGCAGCTTCACTTGACAGATCCCTTGAGGGTAGACATGTTGCTTATTCTGGTATTGAGCTCCTTGATAGACGTGCTGGCCAGGATACACAAAGTTTCCACCAATGTAGTTCACTTCCACTTTGTGCGGCCTAACCGGTGGGGGAAGTGCATAAAAGCTCATCAAGTCCATTCTTTCTCTTCTAGTGTGTTGTTTGAGTTAGACCTTCTTGTCCTGCACCTAAGACACACAAAGGAAGAGATTTAAATAAAAATTTTCTGAGTTTTTAAGGTTTTATGAAAAACAGAAAGTAAAATGCAAGAAAGTAAGAACTAGACTAAAAATCAATCAAAAAGTTTGAAGGAAATGAAACAGCCTCCCCGGCAACGGCGCCAAAAACTTGATGGGGCGTGGGTTTAGCTTCAAGTTTTAATATTTATAACCCAACCAAAATGAGCTGCAAGTGCACAGATGTGTTGTAGTCGGGGTCGAAACACAAGGAGGGTGTGATCTCGCTTCAAACTTGTGGTGATTGATGAGTAGCTAGAACAGAAAATATGTTGTTGTGGTGAACCTAAAATGAAAGGAAACAAAAGCAAATAAGTAAATGAGAGTTGTAAACAAGAAAAGAAAGAGTTAGGCAAAGGATAATCTTTGAAAACATGTAATGAAGTGATGATTGCATTGGTATTTCATTATGAACCATCTTGAACACAAAACACTAAGGTATGTTCTTTCCACTTTCGTGGCTCCGAACACTATGTTTAAACAACCTAATAGACTCAACTTTCGATGGTTATTACAAGCTGTAAACATGCATTAATGGCTCAAGTAATGATAGAGTTCACTAGACTCCTTAGGTCAGCTTTCGTTGCCTAAGACGCGTAGCTCACCAAATATTAGATCCGACAATACAACAAGCTTTTGGAGAGTGTATCAACCCTATATCAGATTGCTAGATGTACGGTAAAGCAATCATGCATTAAGTTCAAATAAAGGTGAAGATTAGTTCTTGAATAAAAGTCCCAATTGCAAACGCCAATCACATCATACAAGTTTCATTGATTTACCTCACCTAACAAATGAATCTACTCGGACATGGTGCAATCAAACAAGAAAGCAATGATTGAAAGCATAATCAAAAGTATAAGTAAGAGATAAAGGATAGAAGAAGCTTCTCTGTTGAAGAACAAGTCGAAATCTCCCTTGACAACTCTTGAATCCAATACAAAACTTAGAAGAGAAAAGGAAAAGAAACAAAAATGTAAAGAACAAGATTTTGTGCAAGTGCAAGACTTGAGCGGCGCCTCCTTCTCCTCTTCCTTGATGGCGAGCTCCTAGGGCTTCTCCCTCTCTCTGACGGCCACTCTCCTCTTGCACGAGACTCTCGCGGCTCTCCCCCTTTCAGAGGCTAAAAGCAAGTATTTATAGGCTTGTAGTCACTAGGTTTATGAAGTGCTGAAAAAGGAAACTTTCCGGTTAACCGGCCTTGATGATTTGCGACGTGATTGGACCGGGTTCAGGACAAGTAAACCACCAAAATCAAGCTGGGCTTGTGTTAAGTCGAGACAGGGTCCATCCCACGGAATCCCGGGCCGTTTGTAACACCAAGTCTCCATGGGCTTCGTTTCCTCGCCTGGCGGACATGTCTTGGGAGAAAACGAGTTTCTCCCTGATGGTTGATCAAAATGGCTTGAATCCACTTCGCCGTGATGTGTAACTCCAATATATATCCATCAAGACCAAGATCATGATTTTTGGACGTCGGAAAGACCTTCAACCGCGGCCATATTTCGGATGCTCCGGTTCAGTCTGAATACGAGAATCGGACAAATGGAGTTATATTGATGCTCTTGACTTGGAAACTTGCATGGATCATGGTTTGAGGCTATTTTGCTCCTTTTTGAATTTTTTTTGATGTTTTAACCTGTTAAGACTCAAAAACCAACAAATACAAGAAAACTACCTCTAAAGGCATAAAACCTTATTGAAAATACTTGAAAACATAGATAAATACTAAGTAAAATCATGCAAAATATGGATATATCAGTATACCTCGAGAGCAGAGTTGGTGGAGCTAGCGGCTTCCATCGAGGAGGACCTTCGTGAGCAGGTTGGTCCGGTAGCGGTGCCAGTTGCGGTTGTTCCTGCTACCCAGCCGAGGGGCCAGCTGCAGTAGCAGCAGCAGCAGCGCAGAAGTTTCTGTTCTGGTTCCGACAAGGGCGGCAAGCCTGCGCAGGGCCAGAAGAGGAGGTTCAGGGAGGTTGCGGGATGCAGCCAGGGTGTTCGTGGTGGGTGCTTCGGTTGCGGAAGCTTAGAGCACCGGGTGGCTAGTTGTCCCAAGAGTGGTGCGTCTCGGGATACTAGAGTGTGTTTCTATTGTGGAAAGCCGGGACATCTCAGGCCGATGTGTCCCAAGTTGCACCAGATGTAAGTGGTGTCGGTTCAGCCGGTGTCGCAGATCGCAGCGGTGCAGCCGTTGGATCAGATGGGAGTAGCGCCGCGATTGTACTCTTTGGCAGAAGTGG
Source organism: Erythrophleum ivorense (assembly GCA_026724425.1). Lineage (NCBI taxonomy): Eukaryota > Viridiplantae > Streptophyta > Magnoliopsida > Fabales > Fabaceae > Erythrophleum > Erythrophleum ivorense. The sequence continues at coordinate 4,403,611 of JAIUCV010000066.1, read as the reverse complement.
GCCAGGCGAGTCAGTCAGGCCAGATCACAGGTAAAATTTATGATTCAGACTTCGTAAATTCTTAGTGTAGAATTGTGGTTGTGGTTGTCTGTTCTTTTATTTTACTGTGATAGAGTTTAAGGTTCTCAACACTTGTGGAATTGTGTAGGACCTTGTTAGTGGGCGGTGTTGAGTCTCACGTGTTGTTTGACTCGAGAGCATCAAATTACTTCATTACTCCGGAGTGTGCCGAGAGTAGAGGTATCCGGAGTAGCGCTGGTGAGCGTGCATGTTTGGTCAAGGTGGCCGGTGGAGGGTTCCTAGCTACTTCGGGCCGTGCTAGAGCAGTCGATGTGCAGATTGCGGGGCAGTCTATGTGAAAACAGGATTTTTGTGTGTTTCAAACCCTTAATTCCTGCTCATATCATTGCAGCATAGTAAGGTTATCAATCCACTTTGAAGAGTGATTGGGACAAGAAAGAATACAAGAAACTTCTCAAGTCAAGAGCAATATGATTATTGATGTAACAAGATGCAAAAACGAAAATGAACTTTAAAGATAGAGAGAAAAGGATAGAAGGGCCTAGGATGGGATTCATCAAATAAGGGATGTAGAGACTGAAAAGATGCCTAGGCAAACACAAAGCAAGCTAATCCTAGAAGAAGATTCAAGAAATAGATCAACATGCATATATGCATATCCCTTGGCAATGGATTCTCAAGATCGATTACCCCACTCTCGTGGTGATAGCCGCCAGTCTGTGAACAATCCCCTAAGCCTGACTCTCGTCAGTGGAATCGAACTCAGAAAGCTATAAAATCAGATCCATATAAAGCCCTAGAAGCTCCTTGTACAATCACTCTCGTGAGACAAGCGAGCTAATCCTCTGTTAGGCTCAATCAGGCGCTCAATCAAACACTCTCGTGATGATGAACCCTAAAATCAAAACCACTAGGGTTAGTAGCTGGTTCGCATAAAGCCCAGCCTAACAGAGAGGGATAGAGGTTAAGAACACTAAGCAATCAAGGATTAAGCAACAATCTTCTAAATCTGAAAGGCTCTCTAAACAGCCACCATCGTGGGCTAGAGTTGCCTATCCCTTTGTTGGTATGATCCAACATATCTTCTCAACCATCGATGAGAGAGATGTTTGAGATCTAGAGCTAAGTGATCAAAGAAGCACTAGCATTAAGCCCAACCAACAAAGGAGGATAAGAGCTAAGATTAAAAAACGCCTAGACATCAAAACCAAACTCTAATTCCCTTTATCCATAAAGAGATTAAGATGCTTAGTCATACACAATAGTGCTAATCCTTAGGCATAGAATTCATTAACAAGATTAACCCACTCTCATGGTGAAAATCCCTTTGTTAATTACAAATTCAAGAACTAACTCTCATTAGTGAATTCATAACCAACAAGCATTAAAAACCAATTCTATAAAGCCAATAAACACCCTAGACAATCACTCTCATGAGCTAGGAATGTAAACCCTTTAAATGTTTGGTTCAAGCATTTCATCAAACACTTGTGGTGCATGAAATGCCTAAGGTCTAAATCACTTTTCTCAAAGCCAATCTAGCATTAAGACCACCAAATAAAGAAGGATAAAAGATAAATCTACACTCTAAGCATCAGATTCGACCTACAAATCACCTAATCTATCCCATCCAAAAAGACCCAATAGATTCACTCACTAATCATGCTTAAAAACCCAAATCCCATGAGGGAAAGAGCCCTAAACATGATTAGGAGGATGAGATGAGATGAGAAGATTAAGATAAGAAAATGCAAAACTTTATTAAAAACGAAATTGGGTTCTCCCCAAATGGGAAGAACCCTAAAAGAGGTGTCTTTGTTCTTTGTCCACAAGAGAGAAATTACAAGATTCAAGATTCCTCTAAAATAATAAAACTTAAGAGTATTTATAGTGGAGACATGAAACCCTTGGGTCAACTCATTTAATTTGACTATTTCTTCCCTCCCCAAGTGGTTTTTGCTCCAAACTTTGCGTTTTGGGCGTGGTCAAGGCTTGGTCAAGGCGCGGTCAACTCATTTTCTTTGACTTCGCTGGTCCACGTGTCTTGAGCAAACTCCTCAAGTCCTCTGTTTTTCGTGCTCAAGTCCCCTGTTCCACAACCTTCTTTGAACGCCTCTGGACTACGATCAGCATCCATCAGCTTCCAGCTTCACTGTCTTGCTTCAGTCACTACCCCAACTTGCCTCCATCTTGCTCAACGCCTCAAACACCTAGGAAAACACTCCAAATGCAACAAAAATGCAAAATGCTATTCTAAAAGCTACATGCTCCTAAGGAGATGAAACCTACACTAAATGACATGAAATGAGACTCAAAGATATACAAAACCATGCATAACATGATGCTAAATGCATTCAATTATTGAGTATATCAACACCCCCACACTTGCTCTTTGCTTGCCCTCAAGCAAAACAGAAAACAAATGGTAAGGTGCAAAAACAGGCAAATGGTCAAGAAGATGTCAAGAGGTGAAATCAAGTCAACAACCAAGTTCAAAGTTCTAATGTGCAAGTGAGACTCTACTTCAAAATCTTAGCCGCATCCTTCAATTGCAATCAATGATATCTAGCTCAACCAAAGCATGCATTCAAATCCTCCACTCCTTTTAACATTCATTTAAAGCATAAAACCATGGATCAATACTCATGCAAGTCAAGGATGCTTGTTTGGCTGAAAAAGAGAAAGAGCAAGTATGAAAGATATGCGCTCAGGTCAAACAAGATCAGGAAAAGGGGTTCTCTCAAAAGAATGTGAAGTAGCTTTGGCATAATGCTAAAGGCTAGGACCAACTGATGCATACAAGGACAAATGATCGTCTACCCTTTGTACCACAACTGGATCCTAAGCTCCAAATGAAGAACAACTCAAAGCTCCTATTTCTACCCTTTCCCTTTGATTTTCTTTCTTTTCTCTTCCTTGCTTTTCTTCAAGAGCTTTTCGCTTGAGCAGTTAAGAATATTTTTTTTTCCTAAGGCTTTTGACAATGATACTCACAAGACTTGGTCTAGACTTTTCCATTTCTGCCCCAACCCATCTTTTTTTTTTTATTCTTTTCTCTTTTTTTTTTTTTTTCTTTTTTTTTTTTTTTATATGATGGGGGCTAAACTTATACACACATAGACTAAGCTCTATCAACCTTATTACTCTCGCTGCCCTTTTCTGCTCAAGACTTTCTTTTTCTTCCTCAAGACCCCAACCCAAGATGAAATTCCAACCCCAATCCTAGCCTAGTCTGGCCCAAAAAGCGTGGACCAGAATCTACATGGTCACCTATCCTTGTCGGTTCAAGACCTAACACTTTATGCCAAGCTTTCACCAAGAGGACTCACAACTCACAAGAATAACATTTGGCTTGAAGGAAAGGGTTGGTTAAGGGTGGGGAGTTCTACTTGAATCAACAGAGATGAAAAAAACAATATGCAAAGATGATTCAAGTATGTATAATCCACGAGCAAACTAGACAGACATGAGCATGATAATTTAAAATCAGATTAAGGTTCTCTTGAGCAAGGAGTGGATTCAAATCAAAGCAATGCATTCGGTTTTACCAAGATGATCAAGATGCGCTTTATGAATGCGGTTCTATCTTACTTCAAGCTTTCTCACAATGCACCAAACAACTTTGAACTAGGGTGTTGAGCTAATTCCGCAACTTGACATCTTTCATCAACCAAGCAATGATACTCAAGTCAATGAATGCATCTATATGAATGGTCTCCCTTTTTATGCAAAATTTGAAAATTTTATATGATTTTCTATATGATGCAAATGCATGAGACTCAAGCATGCTAAAATAAAATAAGAACACAAAACACTTCGTCAAATACCATTGACCCTCTCCCCCACACTTAATTCACACAGTCCCTTGTGTGATAAAAAGGAAGAGGAGAAAATCAAAGCAAAAGAGAAATGAAAGGAAAAAGAAAGATGCATGCTATTTACAGTTTTGGAGTGGATACCATTATTCGCTTGAGGAAGATGATGTGGTATCATCCCGAGAGCTTGAGGAGCGCAGAGATCTTGAGGCTTTCAGCGGCTTCTTCCACATGCTCTGGTTTATCCCATGTGGCTGGCTGATCAGCTCCTGGAGTAGGGTCGTAGAGTGCCATGAAGGGAGGGTCGACCTTGAGGTGTGGCCTGAGTCATGGTTGGAGACACTTCTTTACCAGAAGTTCGTCTTGAGCTGGGCTCTCTATCTGCTCAACCTTCCCACTTTAGCCTTGCTTCCTTGGGAGCTGACTCCTTGACCAAGACTGAACCGAGCTGCCAAAACAGAACACTAAAAAGCAGAGATAGAAATAACAAGATTCAAAAGCATAAAATATATACAAGGATAAAACTTGATCTTGAGAACTTTCCTAATAAAAAATGCCCAATCAAATCTCTCCAAATGGCAACGGCGCCAGTTTGAAAACAGGATTTTTGTGTGTTTCAAACCCTTAATTCCTGCTCATATCATTGCAGCATAGTAAGGTTATCAATCCACTTTGAAGAGTGATTGGGACAAGAAAGAATACAAGAAACTTCTCAAGTCAAGAGCAATATGATTATTGATGTAACAAGATGCAAAAACGAAAATGAACTTTAAAGATAGAGAGAAAAGGATAGAAGGGCCTAGGATGGGATTCATCAAATAAGGGATGTAGAGACTGAAAAGATGCCTAGGCAAACACAAAGCAAGCTAATCCTAGAAGAAGATTCAAGAAATAGATCAACATGCATATATGCATATCCCTTGGCAATGGATTCTCAAGATCGATTACCCCACTCTCGTGGTGATAGCCGCCAGTCTGTGAACAATCCCCTAAGCCTGACTCTCGTCAGTGGAATCGAACTCAGAAAGCTATAAAATCAGATCCATATAAAGCCCTAGAAGCTCCTTGTACAATCACTCTCGTGAGACAAGCGAGCTAATCCTCTGTTAGGCTCAATCAGGCGCTCAATCAAACACTCTCGTGATGATGAACCCTAAAATCAAAACCACTAGGGTTAGTAGCTGGTTCGCATAAAGCCCAGCCTAACAGAGAGGGATAGAGGTTAAGAACACTAAGCAATCAAGGATTAAGCAACAATCTTCTAAATCTGAAAGGCTCTCTAAACAGCCACCATCGTGGGCTAGAGTTGCCTATCCCTTTGTTGGTATGATCCAACATATCTTCTCAACCATCGATGAGAGAGATGTTTGAGATCTAGAGCTAAGTGATCAAAGAAGCACTAGCATTAAGCCCAACCAACAAAGGAGGATAAGAGCTAAGATTAAAAAACGCCTAGACATCAAAACCAAACTCTAATTCCCTTTATCCATAAAGAGATTAAGATGCTTAGTCATACACAATAGTGCTAATCCTTAGGCATAGAATTCATTAACAAGATTAACCCACTCTCATGGTGAAAATCCCTTTGTTAATTACAAATTCAAGAACTAACTCTCATTAGTGAATTCATAACCAACAAGCATTAAAAACCAATTCTATAAAGCCAATAAACACCCTAGACAATCACTCTCATGAGCTAGGAATGTAAACCCTTTAAATGTTTGGTTCAAGCATTTCATCAAACACTTGTGGTGCATGAAATGCCTAAGGTCTAAATCACTTTTCTCAAAGCCAATCTAGCATTAAGACCACCAAATAAAGAAGGATAAAAGATAAATCTACACTCTAAGCATCAGATTCGACCTACAAATCACCTAATCTATCCCATCCAAAAAGACCCAATAGATTCACTCACTAATCATGCTTAAAAACCCAAATCCCATGAGGGAAAGAGCCCTAAACATGATTAGGAGGATGAGATGAGATGAGAAGATTAAGATAAGAAAATGCAAAACTTTATTAAAAACGAAATTGGGTTCTCCCCAAATGGGAAGAACCCTAAAAGAGGTGTCTTTGTTCTTTGTCCACAAGAGAGAAATTACAAGATTCAAGATTCCTCTAAAATAATAAAACTTAAGAGTATTTATAGTGGAGACATGAAACCCTTGGGTCAACTCATTTAATTTGACTATTTCTTCCCTCCCCAAGTGGTTTTTGCTCCAAACTTTGCGTTTTGGGCGTGGTCAAGGCTTGGTCAAGGCGCGGTCAACTCATTTTCTTTGACTTCGCTGGTCCACGTGTCTTGAGCAAACTCCTCAAGTCCTCTGTTTTTCGTGCTCAAGTCCCCTGTTCCACAACCTTCTTTGAACGCCTCTGGACTACGATCAGCATCCATCAGCTTCCAGCTTCACTGTCTTGCTTCAGTCACTACCCCAACTTGCCTCCATCTTGCTCAACGCCTCAAACACCTAGGAAAACACTCCAAATGCAACAAAAATGCAAAATGCTATTCTAAAAGCTACATGCTCCTAAGGAGATGAAACCTACACTAAATGACATGAAATGAGACTCAAAGATATACAAAACCATGCATAACATGATGCTAAATGCATTCAATTATTGAGTGTATCACTATGCCAATAGATTTGATCACCAGTCCGGTGGAGCTGTATAACGTGATTTTGGGGATGGACTGGTTGTCGTTTTACAGAATTCATCTGGATTGCTACAGAGGCAGAGTTGTGTTTGAGCGGGATGCAGGGAAGTTGGTTTATCAGGGAGTAAGACCGACTTCAGGGAGTCTTGTGATATCGGCTATTCAGGCAGAGCAGATGATAGAGCGAGGTTGCGAGACCTATTTGGCGATGATCACTATGACAGAGCCCAGTGGTGAGGTTGCTTTGGGGGATATTCAGGTTGTCCGGGAGTTTGAGGATGTGTTTCGGTCGCTGAAGGGATTGCCACCATCTCGGTCAGATCCTTTCACGATTGAGTTGGAGCCCGGGACAGCTCCGATATCGAAGACACCTTACAGGATGGCGCCAGCGGAGTTGGCAGAGCTGAAGAAGCAGCTAAAGGACCTTTTGAGCAAAGGGTTCATTCGGCCGAGTGTTTCATCGTGGGGAGCACCGGTGTTGTTTGTGAAGAAGAAGGATGTCAGTTTCCGGTTGTGCATCGATTACCGGGGACTCAACCGAGTCACAGTGAAGAACATGTATCCACTCCCGAGGAGTGATGAGTTGTTGGATCAGTTGAGGGGTGCTACTTGGTTCTCCAAGATTGACTTGGCATCGTGTTATCATCAGATTTCGATAGATGAGGCAGAAGTTCGCAAGACGGCATTCAGGATGAGGTATGAGCATTTTGAGTTTGTAGTCATGCCTTTCGGGTTGGCTAATGCGCCGGCAGCGTTCATGAGATTGATGAACGACGTGGTCAGGGAGTTTTTGGATGTGTTCGTCATCATCTTCATTGATGATATATTGGTGTATTCGAGGAGTCCAGAGGAGCATGCGACTCATTTGAGGCTAGTTTTGGAGAAGCTTCGGGAGCAGAAGCTATTTGCTAAGTTGAGCAAGTCCAGCTTTTGACAGAGAGAGATGGGATTTCTTGGCCATATTGTTTCTGCAGAGGGAGTTTCTGTGGATCCGGCTAAGATTTAGGCTATCAGAAATTGGCCTAGACCGAGTAGTGCTACCGAGATCAGGAGTTTTCTGGGTTTTGCAGACTACTATAGGAGGTTCGTCAAGGGCTGTGCGAGTATGTCTCTGCCAATGACGAGGTTGACTGGCAAGGACGTGCCTTTCGCCAAAGTGCGAAGAGAGCTTTGGAAAGCTCAAGGAGATGTTGACTAGTACACCAGTGTTGGCATTACCCGATCCGGGGAAGCCTTATGTGGTGTATACAGATGCTTCAGGTGTTGGTTTGGGTTGTGTCTTGATGCAGGAGGGCAGAGTGATTGCCTATGCTTCGAGGCAGTTGCAGGGCAGTGAACGCAACCGCCCTACACACGATTTTGAGTTAGGAGCGGTATTCTTTGCATTTGGAGGTCTTATCTCTATGGTGGAGCTGTGCAGATCTTTACAGATCACAAGAGTTTGCAACACATCTTTACTCATCCTTTGCTGAATGCGAGGCAGATGCGCTGGGTGGAGTTTCTGGCAGATTATGATATGGATATTTTCTATCATCTACGCAAGGCTAACTTGGTGGCAGATGCGTTGAGTCGACGGAGAGTTGATTCAGCAAGAGAGCATGATGTGGAGGCTTTGGTTAGCGAGATTTGTACATTGCGTCTTTGTGCTATTTCAGAGGAGCCTTTGGGTTTGGAGGCAGCTGATCAGGCAGACTTACTCAATAGGATCAGAGTGGCTCAGCAGGATGATCAGGGTTTGATTGATGCATCGCGGGCAGCTGGTTCAGAGTATCAAATCTCGGCGAACGGGACGATTTTGGTTCGTGGGCGGGTTTGTGTGCCCAAGGTTGAGGAGTTGAGACGGGAGGTCTTGAGAGAGGCTCATGCGAGCAAGTTTTCGATTCATCCGGGTGCGACCAAGATGTACCGAGACCTCAAACGGTATTATCACATGTTCGTTGGTCAAGGCAGAGCATCAGGTCCCAGGTGGACTTTTGCAGAGCTTACCCATTCCAGAGTGGAAGTGGGATATGATCACGATGGATTTTGTTGTGGGATTACCTATCTCACGGACGTTTGATGCGATTTGGGTCATTGTGGATCGTTTGACCAAGTCCGCGCATTTCTTGGCCATCAAGAAGACAGATGGAGCTGCTATTTTGGCTAGGAAGTTTGTGCGAGAGATTTTGAGGCTGCATGGTGTACCAGCCAGTATTATGTCGGATAGGGATCCGAGATTTGCCTCAGAGTTTTGGAGGGCATTTCAGAAAGAGATGGGCACTAAGGTGCATATGAGTACAGCTTATCATCCACAGACAGATGGGCAGTCAGAGAGGACTATTCAGACTTTGGAGGATTTGCTGAGGATGTCTGTGTTGAATTGGGGTGGCCATTGGGCTGATCATCTGTGTTTGGCAGAGTTTGCCTACAATAACAGTTTTCAGTCTAGTATTGGCATGACTCCTTATGAGGCTTTGTATGGGAGGCCATGTAGGACACCCTTATGTTGGACCCAAGTGGGGGAGCGCAGCATATATGGAGCTACCTTTGTTCAGGAAACAACGGAGAAGATCCGTGTTTTGAGGCTGAACATGAAAGAGGCTCAGGATAGGCAGAAGAGTTACGCTGATAGGCGGAGGAGACGTGAGCTTGAGTTTCAGGTGGGAGATAGAGTGTATCTCAAGATGGCTATGATGAGGGGCCCTAACAGGTCCATAGCAGAGAACAAGCTCAGTCAGCGGTTTATGGGTCCGTTCCTGGTGGTGAAGCGAGTTGGACCAGTGGCATATCGGTTGGAGTTGCCACCGATTATGAGCGCCTTTCACAAGGTGTTTCATGTTTCGATGTTGCGGAGGTGTCTGCATCCTTCAGAGGAGTTAGTGGCTGAGATTCTAGAGGATCTTCAGCCAGTTATGACAGTTCTGGCAGTTCCTGTGAGGATTCTTGAGAGGGGAGTCAAGGTTCTGCGGGAGGAGGGTGCCATTGTTGAGAGTCTTGTGGGACTGTAGTGGCACAGAGGAGGAGACTTGGGAGCCAGAGGCAAAGATGAAGCTGAAGTTCAGGAAGTGGTTCGAAAAGGAGGTCGTTGAGTGAGCTTCTTTCGCCTTTGTGGTTCCAGTTGTGTTAGCGTGGTGCTATGTTTTTATTTTTGTTTATGGATTTATGTATTTTCGTTTCGAGTTGTAACGATTTACCTTTTTGAGTTGTATGAGATGGAGTTGCCTCATATTTTGCGCTGTGTTTCGGATTGTTACAAGTTGTTGACCAGTTTGGGTCGTGAGACCATTATTTTCACATATGTTATAGGCGTTTCAGAATTTCTTACTCTAGGGGCGTGGTGTCCCCGAATAACTCTTTGCCAAGAGATACTGTTCTCTTATAGAGATAGTGTTCTCTGGTAGACTTGTACGTGGGGGGGTTGCTACCTCAGTATAAGTGATTGGGAATGTTTATTTACTAGTGGCTAGTGTGTCACGTAGTGAGTATCGGGGGGGATAGTGTTCCTCTTGGGGAGATAGTGTTCTCCTACATGTCCTTTGGAGATAGTGTTATCCGGCAGAGTTGAGTCAAGAGTAAAGATGTCTGGGAAACGTGCGTATGGCAAAGGATGAGATGTGAGTCTCGGGGGATCAGGTGAGGATCTCTAGTGTTTGGCCATGTGGGCCGAGTTTTGCCGTCTGTGGTAGACGTGTTGTGCTGGAGATTCGAGGTCGAATCCAGTTTAGTGGGGGAGAATTGTAACATCCGTAAACCAGAGAAGTGTCTTTTTTTCTTGGTGTCGGTCGACACCGGTCCAAATTTGGAATTTTGGTTCGTTTTAATCGTCCGGTTTGCATTTGGTTTTGGGGAGAAAACCTAGGTCGCGTTATTTAAGTGTTCCAGCCGCATTGGTGGCTCGTTTTTCGAGAAAACAAGAGGAGAAAAGGAGCTAAGAGGTTTTGGGTGATTTCTGGAGAGATTGGCTGATCTGAGACTGTTCTGTATTGTTCTTCATCTCTCCCTTCTTCTCAACCCTTTGCAAGGTGAGTGCATGTCCGTAGGCTCGCAAATAGTGAAAATTGTGAAAGTGATTTGTTGAATTGATGAGTTTATGAGTTTATGTATTTTTGGGGTTGTCCTTGTGTTATTTGTGGTTTAGATCGAGGTTTGTGTGGTGATTTTGCGATTGTGTGTTTCTGTGTGTTGTAATCGATCGAAGTGTCGATCTGTCGGGCTGGTATCGAGCGACACAAAGCCTGTGTCGAGCGACACAAAGCCTGTGTCGATCGACACCAACTGGGCAAGTGTCGAGCGACACAAAGCGTGTGTCGGACGACACTGGCCGATTAAGTCCAGTTTTCTGGCGATTTGATTAAATTGATTTAATTAATGGTTTAATGTGGTTTAATTCGATAATTAATTATTAAAAGGTGAATTTAATTAATTAATTAATTTAAAATAATTGTGAAAATTATTTAATAATTAAAAAAAATTATTTTAATAATTGTGGTAATTATTATAAATATCTAATTGTGTTAAAAGTGCATAATTGGCCTGTAGGCGGAGTGATTGTGTAACATCCGTAAACCTAGAAGTGTGATTTTTGTGTGGTGTCGAGCGACACCAAGGGTGGTGTCGATCGATACCGGTCTGAATTTGGAATTTCGGTCTGATTTAATTTTCCAGTTTGGGCTGGTTTTGTGGGAAAAAGCCCTAGGTCGCGTTTTAAAAGAGTGTGGCCGCATTGTTTTTGTCTTTTTCGTGAAAAACAAGAGGAAAGAGGCAGAGAGAAGAGTTTGAGGTGATTCTGGAGATTTCTTGAGCTTGTGGTTGATCTGAGGTTGATTGTGCTGTTCTTCATCTCCTTTTCTCTTCTTAATCCGTTGTCAAAGTGAGTGCATGACCGTAGGCTCGCAAACGGATAGATCTGTGAATTTGGATTGTGGTTATGGCTGAAATCGTGTGTTCTTGAGATGTTTTGTGTGATATCCGTGTGTTGAATCGCGTGTGTTGTGTTGATTTCGTGTTTTGGTGTTTTATGTGTTGAAAAGTGAATTGGGCGTCGATCTCCTGGATCGGTGTCGGTTGACACCAAACGGGCAGGCGTCGAGCGACACAAAGTGTGTGTCGATCGACCACCGTCCGGTTTAATCCGGTTATCTGGCGATTAAATGGAATTAACTGGATTAAGTGGTTTAATCCGGTTTAATACGGTTTAATTGTAATTAAATGGTTTAATGGGAGAATTAATTATTAATTGGTGAAATTAATTAATTAAATGATTTAAAAATGATTGTGGAACTTATTTAAGTGCTTGAAAATTATTATTTAGTTGTGGTAATTATTTAATAATTAAAGTGAAGAAGTTTAATAATTGTGGTAATTATTAACATTATTTAAAATTGCTAAAATTTCGTAATTGGCCTGTAGGCGGGGTGATTGCCTCCATAAGTATTTAATAAATACTTATGCATCTCTTTTTCCCTAATGTGATGCAGGTAGAAAGAAAGTGTGATCGCGGAATCGGGCCGAAGAGATGATGATAGGATTCTTTTGGTGATTTGAGTTATTGTGTTTTGCAAATCTGGTGTTTAGGTTGCTAGATATTTATAATATTATTTCTGGAATTGAATTTGGTTGTTTGAATTAATTATTTATTGAAGTTTATTTTAATTGAGTTTTCCGCACTTAATAAAAAAAAAAAAAACTTGGTTGTTTCAGATTGCCTCACTAAGTATTTCTTAAATACTTATGCATCTTTTTTCCCCTAATGTGATGCAGATAAAAAGAAAGTGTGATCGCGGAATCGGGCCGAAGAGAGGATGATAGGAATTGTTTTAGTGTTTTGAGTTATTTGTTTTGCAAACTTGGTGTTTAGGTTGCTAGTGTATTTTATATCATTTCTGTAAATCAAATTTGGTTGTTTTGAATTAATTATTTAATGTTTATTTATTGGAGGTTGATTTAATTGAGTTTTTTCGCACTTGATTAATTGTAAAAAAAAAAAAAAAAAAAAAAAAAAAAAAAAAAAAAAGCTTGGTTGTTTCAGTCCTTGGCTTGAGGAGAGGATTGTTGGGATATCAATCCAAGTCTCACATCGGAAGTTTAGACATGTCTAATATATAAATATATTGTCCAACTCTAACTAGTATGAAACTTTTTAGGAAGGAGCCCAAAGATAAATCCGTGTGGGCTTTACCACTTGGGTCCAAAACGGACAATATTATATTATTGGAGAGTTGGACATGAACTTAAAAAATCCCACAATAGAGAAAAAATTAGAAACTAATGTATAAGTAGTGTCCACCTCCTTATCGGGAAAAACTAATTTGAATAATCAAAGCATTGTGCACACAACCTAGAGAAAAAATAGTTCGTATATGACTCATGAGAGCATCATATAAACAAGTCAATACGGTAATGCAATGATTTCGCCCTGATTCTCACTCTGATTCTCTCTCTCTCTCGGAAGCGACGAAGAAGAAGAAGAAGAACCAAGCTAAATCCCAAAATTTTAGTTAAACGCGAATTATTAGAGTTGATTGCAATTTAGAATTTTTAATTTCGGATGCGGAATTGTACAGAGAAAGAAAAATTAAGGGTCGTGTAAGTAAATGCACAAGTTTTGGTGGACATGTAAAGAGTTTTAGAGTTCAGTGGGAATAGGTAGAACAACCTCTACAAGGAGGGTCACAAGCAGGCAACCATTTTTCCTCGTATATCTAAAATTTTCATCTCTTGTTCTTGACGCTAGTGAGCCACTATATTATAGGGTATGTAATATCGCGATAATTAGCTATGGGTCTAGTAAAATGTAGTTAATTTTAATGGTTCGAATATAAAGTGGTATGTAAAACGAAAAAAATAAAAAAATTATTAGTGAAAAGCTATTATATAATACTGTTTCACAGTGATGTAAAACAAGAAGGAGATGTATTTTGATGGATACATAGAATCATAATCATATTCAATTATTTAAATTGGAAGAATTAGCCGATTTTAGGGAGGTCTTCGTCCGTCGTAGGAGGATGTTTACAATTGCAAATGTGGTTAATACATTTCGGTTCAGGAACATATTGTTTGCACCATACTTCACAATCTCTGTAGTCATGGCAATGGTCTTCATGATAGTTAACTCCCATTATTATTGATGATGAACCTGTGTATCATCCATATATGTAAACTATATGCATTTATTTGCTTTACATAACTGAATCTTCATCTTATGAATAATATAATTGATAAGATCGATTTAATATATACTTACATGATAGAACAAGCAATGCAGCAATGAAGAAAATTGAGACCTTCATTGTTTTTTTTTCCTTCCTCTACTTTGGATTCAAGAAATGTTTACACCAAATGCTTGCTTTTGAGTTATTGAGTATAATCTTGTAAGAACGGACGATCGTATTATTATGAGATGATTTATATTTATACACATAAATGTACACAAATAAGAGAATTGAGACGACCAAATCTTCCTTTACATATACGGACATTCCAAAATTGAGTTGGTCTAAGATCATTCACAAATTATAGTAGTAGAAAACTTATGTACATCTCTTTATGTATTATTAGTGGATTAGGTTCTCTTTAACGGTCTAAGATGATTCACTAAGGGGGGTGTATTGAAAGTGGGATTTGAAGTGATTTAAGGTAATTTGTATTAAAAGGACAAATACAGTGTTATTCAAACTTGAATTCTAAAAACCCTTTTAAAATCCAGTGTTATTGAACTTGTGATTTTAAAATCCACTTAAGTGAGGGACCCTAAATCGCGAATATTTAGTGAGGAACCTTAAATCGCCGGGTTCGATTTAAGTTTTTCCGGTTTATGGTTGGTTTAGTGAGGAACCCTAAATCGCGAATATTTAAGCGAATGAGTCGCTTTCTTCATCGGTTTTGGAGTCTGAGAGGCAGAAAAGGAGGCAGAGAAGAAGAGAGAAGTTTTCTGGGCGGTTTTTCTGGATTTTTGGGATCGCGTCTTGTTTATCGCGACTGTTCATTGCGTACTGTTCATCGTGACTGTTCATCGCATATTGTTCATCGAGCACTGTTCAATCCGATTGTCGAGGTGAGTGCGTACCGTAAGCCCGTTATTCACTAGAGATGGATTGGTGATTGAGAATTGTGTTAATTATTGTTGATTTCATGATGTGTTCATGTTGGGTTCTTGTATTTTGAGTATTTGATTGATATCGGGCATTGAAAACCCGTTGATTATGTGTTTCTGCGTTGTTTCATCGCTGTTTGTTTTGTGGTTTTGGGGCTGTGTCTAGCGACACACTTTGGTGTGACGGTCGACACCTATCAGGCGTGTCGAGCGACACCGTTGTTTCAGGGTGCGAAGTTGTTCTTGTTTCGAGCTGTGGTTTAATTGTTGTATCGTTGTCTTGAGATATTGTTGAGTATATGGTGATTATGCTGGTTATTGTGGAGTATTGTGTTGTTATTGATGAGTGTTGAGGTTATTCTGTTTATTGCCGTATATTGTGGTTATACTGCTTATTGTTTGGGTATTGTCTAGTAATTGCGTAATTGGCCTGTAGGCGGAGTGATCCACTCACTAAGTATTTATGATAATACTTACACATCTCTTATAACCATGTGATGCAGGTAAATGCTCATTGTGATCGCGGAATCAAGGTTGAAGAGGGGATAATATGATGTTTATTTATTGAGTTGAATTGTTTAAGCTGTTTATGCGAACCTGATGTTAGGTTGATAGTTTTATTATATTATTTTGGAATTGAGTTTGGTTGGTTGAAGTAATTATTTGAGTATTGATTTAATTGTTTTATCGAGTTATTGTCTTCCGCATTGTGTGATGTTGAATTGGCTGTTGAGAATTAATATTTATGGGAATATTAATTCGGGCTAATTATTTAAAAAAAAAAAATGGTTGTTTCATTTTGATATCAGAGTCTAGACGTTTTTAGGACTGTTAATTTGGGTTGATCTGAGACTATGTGTTAATTTATTATTGTGGTTAGTCAGTTAGTAGTCTCAGTATCATCCCCTTCAGCCTTCAAAGAGATTCTGCGGTGAGTTATGTGTTGTGTGTTTTGGGTTGTGTTTCTAGTTTGCTTGTCTATTGCTCCTTGGAGAACAGTGAGATAGATGCAGGTACTAGAGGTTGCGGTGTAGAGGTCGTGTTAGTTTCGGTGCCCGTAATGGCAGAGTGGTTACCGTGGTGGTAGGGCAGTTGGCCGTGGTGGCCGAGCTGCGGGCCATGGAGGCGGGGTCGTGGTCATGGAGCAGCGGCGGAGTCGGGAGAGGGTGCAGCGCATAGTGAGGTGTCTGTGTCAGTGTTCCAGACGCTTTTAGTGGGATTGGCGAGTGAGGCCAGTTTGGTTGTCGGTGGTGGCACGCGAGTTGGGGCGGCCCATGGTGGGGGCGCGGCTCCAGCTCAGGGTCAGGGTGACCTGGTTGTGGGGATTACTGACGCAGTTGTGGCACGTCTTCCGCCAGCGGTTCCAGAGCAGGCTCCAGGTGCAACTCCAGTGGTCGGGGCGCAGCAGGATGCTGCAGTTTTGGGCAGCAGTGGGCTGCAGGTTTTGGGCAGCAGAGTGCTGCAGTTTTTGGGCAGCAAAGTGTTGTAGTTTTGGGCAGCGAGGTGCTGCAGTTGTTGGGTAGTCGGGGCTGCAGTTGAGGAACGTCCGCCTATCTAGCGATGATGAGGCAGATGCACATGTTTGTTACATTTCTTTCAGCGAGGGCAGAGTTGGGCCGGGGGAGGCCATTGAGTGGCGTTTGAGACAGGAGCGGGACTTCCGTCGGTCTATCAGATGCTCTGAGGAGTAAAAGGTGGAGTTAGCGGTGCATTATCTTAGTGGAGATGCACATTTGTGGTAGTGAGCCAATGAGTCTCGGAGGGCAGTGTAGACTTGGGGCGAATTCCTAGTGGAGTTTAACGCCAAGTATTTTCCTCAAGAGGCGCGAGATCGCCTTCAGTTGAGGTTTATGGCGTTGTCTCAGAGAGAGAGAGTTCAGTGCGGGAATATGACGCGGAGTCAAGTAGACTCGTGGTTCGTACGGGACATATCTTAGAGGACGAGCATTTTTTGTGTGTAGAGGTTCTTGCAGGGAACTTGGTTGAGCATCAGGACTCAGTGCAGAGGTTCTAGAGGCGGCCAGAGTGGTCGTAGTGGTTGTGGTACTGTGGGAACACTGCGCATCTTGTGTGGTTGTGATGGCGGTAGCAGCGGTTCAGCCAATGGCTCAGTTTGGAGCGGCACCGCGAGTGTATCCTTGGTGGGGGTTGGTCTCGCTAGTCAGTCTGGGCAAATCACAAGTAGATCTTTGACTCGGACTTCGTAAGTTCGTTAGTGTTCATTGTTGTGGTAGTTGTGCGTTATTTCACCTGTGATGGAGTGTAGGGTTCTCAACACATGCAAATGTGTAAAAGATTTGTTGGTGGGCAGTTGTGAGTCCCACGTGTTGTTGGGTTATGAAGCATCGGATTGCTACTTTTCCCCGGAGTATGCCGAGTGGTGTGGCATCCGGAGCGGCGCTGTTGAGCGTTCGAGTTTGGTCAAGGTGGCTGGAGGATTTTTCCTAGTTACTTACGGCCGTGTTAGAGTAGTTGACGTTCGGATTGGCGGGGCAGTCGATGCCAGCAGTTGTAGTCATCAGTCCGGTGAAGCTGTATGACGTTTTCTGAGGATGGACTGGTTGGCGTATTATCGAGTCCATCTGGATTGCTTTAGAAGTAGAGTGGGCTTCGAGCGTGTTAGAGTGAAGTTACGAGACTTTTGGCGACAATGGTCATGTCGGAGCCCGGGGGCGAGGTTTCTATCGAGGTTATCCAAGTTGTGCATGAGCTCGAGGAGTTCCGAGGAGCATGGGGCTCGTTTGGGGGTTAGTTCGGAATGGGCTGCGGGAGTAGAAGTTGTATGCTCAGTTGAGCAGGTACAGTGTCTGGCAGCGAGAGTTTGTTTTTTCTGAGTTTAGCAGAGTATTACAGGAGTTTTATTAAGAGTTTTGCGAGTATAGTGCAACTCATGACAAGTTGACGGGCAAGGATGTTCCGTTTGTTGGGTCGTAGGAGTGCGAAAGAGCTTTGGGAAGCTTAAGGAGTTGTGGACTAGTATACTAGTTTGGCAGTACCCGAATCGGGGAAGCATTGCGCAGTATACACTGATGTTTCAGGAGTGGGTTTGAATTTGTGTGTTAAGTCCTTGGCAAGTTTTACTCTAAAGACTGTCTATTTTCCGACAAAGTTGATTAGGTAGCAGTTGCGCGGAGTCGACGGAGAGCTGTTTCAGCTCGAGAGCAGGATGAGGAGGCCTTGGTAGGCGAGTTTTAGCACTATGTGTCTTTGTGCTATTTCATAGGAGCCTTTGGGCTGGGAGACAGTGGATCAGGCCGATCTACCCAGTAAGATTAGAGTGGCTCAGCAGAGTGAGCAGAATTGTACGATGCATCTCGAGCTGTCGGGTCCGAGTATCAGGTCTCATCGGATGGGATGGATTTCTGTAGGCGAGTTTTAGCACTATGTGTCTTTGTGCTATTTCAGAGGAGCCTTTGGGCTTCGAGACAGTGGATCAGGCGGATCTACCCAGTAAGATTAGAGTGGCTCAGCAGAGTGAGCAGAATTGTACGATGCATCTCGAGCTGTCGGGTCCGAGTATCAGGTCTCATCGGATGGGATGGATTTTTGTGCGTGGTCGGGTTTGTGTACCCAAGGTTGAGGAGTTGGGACAGTTTAATCCTTTTGTTATAGGCGTTTTAGAATTTTTACTCTAAGGGCTGCGGTCCTCAATAACTCATTACATTTTTGGGGACAGTAGTTCTCTGGCAGACTTACCTGAGTGTCGTGGCTTCAGTGTGAGTGGCTTATCTGAGTGCTATAACGCCTCGACCGTCCATCCCGGTGAGTCACCCACACCATCTCTCGGACCGTGGGCCCCATCCCTGTCCGACGGCCGGTGCGCTATTTTTGAGAGGCTCTACCGACTTGTTTACTATCCCTACAATCAACACCCGACCTTTCCCCATGTTTTGGCCTCACTTACACGGTTCCGCAGACCACTTCCCGGAAGGTCACCCATCTTTCCACTACTCCAGCCCAAGCACGCTTAACTCTGGAGTTACTTATGGGCCTTTGACCGAAAAGGTAAGTGCACTTTGTTGACATAGGTAGCCAAATCAATTCTCTTAAGCCTCTCCACAAACCGGGATGTTACAATTCACCCCCACTCACTGAGCGCAACGTCCTCGTTGCGAACCTAGATCGTCACCCCCTGACGGTGTGAGTCAAGGCCACTCCACTTGACTCCACACTCACGTCTGGGTTCGGCTATGATACCAAATTATAACGCCCCGACTGCCCATCCCGGTGAGTCACCCACGCCCTCTCTCGGCACGTGGGCCTCACCCCTGTCTGACGATCGGTCCGTTATTTTTGAGAGGCTCTACCGACTTGTTTACTGTCCCTGCAATCAACACCCGACCTTTCCCCATGTTTTGGCCTCACTTACACGGTTCCGCAGACCACTTCCCGGAAGGTCACCCATCCTTCCACTACTCCAGCCCAAGCACGCTTAACTCTGGAGTTACTTATGGGCCTTTGACCGAAAAGGTAAGTGCACTTTGTTGACATAGGTAGCCAAATCAATTCTCTTAAGCCTCTCCTCATTTACCACAAACCGGGATGTCACAATTCACCCCCACTCACTGAGCGCAACGTCCTCGTTGCGCACCTATATCGTCACCCCCTGACGGTGTGAGTCAAGGCCACTCCACTTGACTCCACACTCACGTGTGGGTTCGGCTCTGATACCAAATTATAATGCCCCGACCGTCCATCCCGGTGAGTCACCCACACCCTCTCTCGGACCGTGGGCCCCATGTAGTAACCCTGAAGTGGGATGAGAGATTATGACTGATGATCATATTGGAGAGGATCCAGAGATCATATAGAGTGTTTCGGTCGAAGAACATTTGAAGACGAACGAGTAGAATTGAAGATAGAACGGGAGAAACATTAAGGGACGGTACGGTCGATCCAGGTAAAGACGGACAAGAGCTCGATCGAGTGGGAAGAAGAGCCGACTGACCAAACGTGGTCCGAATGGGATGCAAACTTGGGGACAACAAGAAGACCCCAAAACAAACCATCTGGTCGAGACAGAAGTTGATTTGGACGAGCGGATCTTGAGATATGAGTTTTACCGCCTGATGGCTATGCCGAAGGGTGGGAAGCTTATATCGATGATCGGGTAACGACTCGGAGGAACTGAGTATGGCCGACTATCAAGCGAAGTGATAGGGACGTGACCAAGGTGAGAAATGGTCATGGGAAGGTCAGCACGTAAGGATAGCCACGGATAAAAATTATTGGCCGCGGGACGACCGTTGGATGTGCACGATCGCGGTACGGATCGAGTGTGGGATGCGATCGCGGTACGGACAAAGAACGGGACGCGATCGTGATCCGGATGGAGAGTGGGACGGATTGGTTGGGGAAAACTATCCCCACATGTGTTAAAATACACATGTCATCCTATGATTGGTTGAAAGTTAAATGAGGACATATGTCACACCAAGAGAGTTTCTTAGGTGTGTGACTCCTTAAAGCTACTTGCTGACTTGTTGAAGCTACTTGCTGGAGGTGTTGGCTTGGGAAGGAGCATGGCAAGCTAGCCTAGGTGTGTGACTCCTTGAAGCTATTTGCTTGAGGTGTTGGCGTGGGAGTGAGCATGGGAAGCTAGCTTAGGTGTGTGACTCCTTAAAGCTACTTGCTGACTTGTTGAAGCTACTTGCTGGAGCTGTTGGCTTGGGAAGGAGCAGGGCAAGCTATCCCAGGTGTGTGGCGCCCATGGAGGAAGCTAGCCCTTAGGCCAGCACGAGGTGTCGCCGGTTTAAGGCTTGCTCCTCCGCATGTGAAGGAAACCTCGCCATTTGTCCGTGAAAGTGTCTGGACGGTATTGGACCGTCAATCACCCTCACTTGCCTATAAATAGAGCCTCCTGACCCATTGTGCTTCCATTTACCATTCCTTGTTTTGCTCCTTTGCCTTAAAACCGAGCAAGAGAGAGTTAAGAGAGAAAAGAGTGTGAAATCTTTTCTTTAAGTGTGAGTGAGAGTAGAGAAGCTTTGGAGAGAAAGCTTAAGAGTGAGAATATCTTGGTGGTGTGAGGCGTAGCTAGTGGTGAAGGCTAGGCTGTTCATCAAGCGGTTTTGGTGAGTTTTCGATGATAGCTCCGAGAGTAGCTATGTTTGTGTGATGCATGTAGAATCAAGTAGAAACTTGTAGGTTTCTTTTGATTAGGTGCATGCATATTGTGTGGCGGTTGTTAGTATGTGTTATACTAACTTTGTGGTTGTAGGAAGTATGTACGTCAAGCAAGGAGATTAACGTTATACTTTGTGTGGTTGTGCGGTTTTAACTTCGGTTAAACCGATATGGTTGCATGCATGTTCGGATCCAAGGAAAACATGGGTTGTTGTTCCTTGTGATTGATTGCATGTTGTGTGATATATGTGAGGTAGTGAAAGCATAGTAGAGATGCTTGTGTGTGATTTGACTAACGAGTTGTGGTGTAGGGAAGGAGAGAAACGCCTAAGTGTTGTCATGAACTAACGGATTTTAGTGCAGGGATGAAGAACACTTAGAGCGGTTTCTGTGTAACCTATTGCATGTTGATGCTCTGAGGTTGTGACATGATTATTCAAGTGTCTGTGTTGAATAATTATGTATTTTCTTAAGACTAACACATGTGACGTGATTCACTGTGTTAAGGTTCTTATGAAAATGGTTCGGTGGACATGGCATGTGTTGCATCGCTACACTTAGTACAAGTATGGTGGATAACAAGAGGTTATGCCACATACTGTGTCGAACATGTGGTGGTTGGTGCAAAGAAAGGCTAAACCTTATGCAGTCCAAGGGTGTGTTAAATGTCTATGTCTTTGGCAGCATATTGCACTCGCGGATGCATAGAGGAGGCTGAGTAGGGACTTAGACCCCACGATGTTCAGTGTAGGATGGCGAACAATGAATGTTGCACCAAGGGCTAGTGGTGAATAACAAGTGGTTATGTCACACTATGCCGGGAAGGACGTAAGGTGAGTGCCATGAGGGCAGGTCACGTACTTACGTTCCTTGTGTGTGAGTTTTGGAACTAGGATCATGTATTCATGTTTAGCATGATCTTTACGTTCTTTTGTGTGTGAGGAGAAGGACATATGGAATAGACAGCCCGGGATGTGACCATCTGGGAGACAGAATTCGTGTGGGTTGTGATCGACCGGGATGTGACTGTCTGGGAGATGGAACTCGGGTAGTGATGTTCTATTCCGTATGCCTTTGTGTGTGAGTTTAGGAGCTAGGATCATGTACTCGTGTTAGGCATGATCTTAGGGGTACACACGGTGTTCTTGCTGCCCTGGCGGACGTTCACTGAGGAACCCTCTTGGATGGTCCTGAAGGATGACTCAGAGAGTGTACTTGGGTAGCTCCCATGGCTGAGTACACACGACGGTGTGTTTGGAAATGCCTAGTTGCGCTTTCGGCGCAGCGGAAGCGGCTAGGTGGGCTAATCGGCTGCCCGTGGTGTGGTGGGATTAGTTTGGGTTAACCGGTTGACTGGGTTAACGCGGTTAACTCCCGATTGCAGTTCAGGCCTAGTGTGACTTTGTATTTGCTAGGTGCGGGTGTGCAGGTCTACGGAAACCGTGGTGTACTATAGAGGCCTCTAGGTCGAGCGGGGCTCGATAGTGTGTGTAGTGTGTGTAGAGTGTTTCTTGTGTGATAGAAACCTCTAGGTTGAGCAGTGGCTCGTTAGAGTGTTGTGTGTGTAGAGAGTGTTCTTCTGGGAAGAACCTCTCGGGTGTTAGATCACTAGTGTGTTGTGATCTTGGAGTTACTCGGGATGAGTAATCTCTTGTGTTGTTAGGATAACTTGTAAGAGTTATCCTTGTGTTTTGTCTTGGCAGGTTGAAGAGCGTGGTGATAGACAATACGGTTGTATTGGTCTATGGCGTGAGCTAGAGAGCTTTGCTACGGCATTGTCTCTAGTGTGTGATGGGGATTAAACTTTTCCCAATTTCTACCCCTTTTCTGCAAGTGCACAGATCGAGAGTAGCAACGGGTATATCGAACACAAGGACCAGTTAGTGCACTACAAGGTATAAGATTGAGATTTAGCTAGGAAAGCAATATGAGTTTGGTTGTTGTCACGATTAAAGCAAGTAAAGAAAGCAAGTAAACAAAGCAAATAAAGTCGTAAATCAATGGATGGAAAGCGCTAAGCAATAGGATAATCTCGGGATGAGTGATTCAAGCAAGCAAGTTCGATTTGTTAGGGATTTAAGAATGTGTACCACCTAGAACTCAAGACACTAATTTAGATCTTTCCACTTCCGTGGCTCCGACCCCTATCTTGATCTATCTAATCGCTAAACTTTTGGTATGTCCTTAGATAATCAAACAAGCATTAATTCGATCAAGTCTCAATTGTTCACAACCTCTAGTAAATCAACTTCCGCAGTCTAAGAGAGATTGCCCACCAAATACTAGTTCAGGCGAATGATTCATCACTTACGTGGCTCAAATCTACCTAGGATCATATGTTGATTGGCCAGATCAACACCAAGCAATGAACACAAGCAAAGGTGAAGAGTTTATGTAAACCCTAATTCTAGATATCGATTATCAAGCAAGCATGAACACTATCCTTTGATTTCCTATCACTTAACAAGGTAACTACTCAGACATAGAGAAGGAAATCGAATTCATGTTCATAAGAACAGAGATCCGAGATCCTCTCTTGAAGGAGACAATGAAAGAAAGCAAAACTATAAGAACTTTTATTGAATAATATTTTGTATCTCTATGTGTGGCTCTCTTCTTTTACAAGGCTAAAAAGATGTATTTATAATGCTTCAGAAGTTGAAGGGCGGCTTGACCTAGGTCTTGGTCGAAACATAAGAGGCGGTGTAAGTTTGGGCTTGAAAATGTGCAAAACGGGCTTCGGAAACGAGCCGGGTCGAGCGAGGCGTGTCGCGGTCGAGCGGGGCGGTCGACCGGTCGGTCGGGCTGGTGCTCGGGTCGAGCTGGCGGTCGAACGGTCGCACGGGATGATGGTCGGGCGCGCACGGGATGGTGGAAGGATGTCGGGTCGGACGGGAGCCTTGGAGGCCCTGTCCGACCGGCTCGGTCGACCGGATGGGTCGTGGACTTGAAGGAAGGTCGGGTCGGACGGGAGCCTTGGAGGCCCTGTCCGACCGGCTCGGTCGACCGGATGGGTCGTGGACTTGAAGGAAGGTCGGGTCGGACGGGAGCCTTGGAGGCCCTGTCCGACCGGCTCGGTCGAGCGGTTGGTGTAGACGTCCGGTTTTCGGCTGATTTGATACTCTTCACTAAAACGATCATGTCTCCCATTCTACGTGGCCAAATTGCATGATTCCAATTGCGTTGTAAATCTAACTCATGTAGGCATCGCGGCGAACTGGTTTGGGTGAAATCCATTGAGTAGAATGTTTTTGGGGCTCCTCCAAAGTAAATGATAGTGCATGAAGCTGCTTTGAGGACCTTTGCCTTTGTTTTGCTCCAAATTGCATCTTTTGACCTGAAATGACTCTTGGCACTATATATGCATAAAAACTACCTTTTAAAGCAAAAATCCACGGTAAAACCATGCATAAAGTATATAAAAACGATGTAAAAAGGGTGTAAAATAGAGGTATATCAGTGTGTTTGATGTTATTTGATTCAAGCTTCCGCTTGTGCATTGCTCTGATTGTGTATTGATTGGGGTTTGGGTTGGGGATGATATATGTTGTTGTATTGTAGAGGGTTTCGATCTCACTAAGTAATTCTAGATTACTTATGATGACTCTGTTTGTTTCAGGTAACCCTAGGTGTGGTGTGGTACTTAGACGTGGAAGGCCGGAGTAGATTGCGGTGTGTTTTGTAAAACTGTGTAAGATTACCGTTGTTTTTCTTTAAGTCTTTTGTTTTATATTCGTAAAACCCGGGTTGTAATTTACGGTTTTATGTAAGACAATGTTTATGTTTCAATAAAAGTAAGTTTTTATATGTATTAAATACTCGGTTTTAATGATATTAGTCTTGTCTGGACTAACATAACTCTTGGCTTGAATACGGGTTGGCAAGCCTTAGGTTCTTGTCGAGAGGGTCGGATATCAAAGACGGACTGACCTCGGCTTTACTTTGTGTGTTGCCTTGAGGATGGATCGTCGATGGTATATCGGCATATTGTGGCATCCGACCAATGCAGGCTATGTCTAGCACGTGTCGGGGGTGTTACACCCCATCCATGTCCGACGGCCGGTGCGCTATTTTTGAGAGGCTCTACCGACTTGTCACTACAAGAAAAATACGCGATTTGCGACGGAAAATACCGTCGCAATTCCGTCGCAAATCGTCGTTTGCTACGGAATTGCGAGGGCAAAACTTCCGTCGCAAATTGTTCGTCGCAATGACTTTTCCGTCGCAAATTTGCGATGGAAACAACTCCGTCGCAACATTGCGACGAAATATATTCTGTCGCAACGTTGCAACGGATTTGCGACTCCATATATTCCGTCGCAAATGTGCGATCGCTTTGCGACGGAACTGATTCCATCGCATTTTTGCGACGGAAATAAGTCTGTCGCAAATCGATCGCATATTTGCGACGAAATATACGAGCTCGCAAATCCTTCGCAAAATGTTGCGACATAATATAGGCCGTCGCAATACGTCGCAAAGTTGCGACGGATCAATAATTTCGTCGCAATTTTTAAAAAAATATTTTTTTTTTCAATTTTTTTTTAAAAAATAAAATTATAAAAACGAAAATCAAATAAAATGTTAAATTAAATAAAATTTTAAATCAAATATCATACAAAATTATATAAAAATATTCATTAAAAATACAATAAAACGAAAACTAAAATTCTTTGGATGGTCCGCTGGTTCTGCCCTGATCCGATCCGCCGGTTCCGCCCTGATCCGGTCCGCTGGTTCCGCCCTCGACTTGCTGCTGGTTTGAACGCAAATGGCTCATAATCTCCTTGAGCTTCGGATCCGACCCGCCCAAGTAGTCGAACATCTCTTCGAACACCGCAACCTTCGTCTTTGTTGCACTCAATTCCGTCTTTGTTGCAGTCAATTCCTCCTTCAACTCAGCAACCTCGTTGGGATCCTGGAACTGACTTGATGCGGAACCGCGAACAGAACCGCTCCCAGTATCGATTTGGGATTGAAGAGAACCAATCCCCCAAATCTTCCCTTTCTTACGGGGAGCGGACTAAAAAACCAAAAAAAAACATTGAAATTAAGAAACCAACAATATACATAAGAATAAAAATATTTTAAATAAAAAATATGATACAAATTTACCTCGACAAAAATCTTGTTCTTCACGGCCACTGATGAACCAGAAGTGAGGGTCTCAGGATCATCATTTTGAGTCAAATCTTGTAGTTTCGAATTAACGTCGTTGTAGAGCTCCTCAGAATCATCATCCATGAAAGTCCCATCCGGATTCCGTTTTGTAAACGCGAGAACTTCCAGCAAATCCGTCTCTGATTCTCCTCGTTTCTCGGCCTGTTAAATAGATTTGATTTGATAAAAATGATAAAAAAAAATAAAAAAAATAAAAATATTTTTTAAAAAAAGTTAAAAAAAAACTTACAAGCATTCGGCCGCGGGCTACGAATGAAGTTCGGCCGGATCGATGTGTAGAATTTTTGCTCTTCGCTCGAGCGGACTTACTGTTGCCACTCCTTCTCTGATGATCAGGATCCAACCAATACGCAACCAAGCCATTCCAGACATTCGGGTCGAAGTGAGTTGGCTTCGCTTCATCTCCCTTAACGAGCCACAACTTTTTCCACCGAGATACCATATCAGGCAACCGATCATGGACTTTGGCGCAAAACTCCTGGTAAACCCTCTCGGTAACGCCAGATTCCCAGTGATACTTGCGCTTGAAAAAATAATCAAATAACAATAATACAATGTTAGTGATAAGAAATAAAAAATATTATTAAAAAGTAAATCAGAATCTCATTAAAACTTACAGCAAAAGTAGTGAACCAGCGTTGGAGAACGGGTTCTGTTATATACTTCCACCGGGCAATAGGATCTTGGTAATCCTTTTCAAAGACTTCCGTAACTGAAGAAGCAACGGATGAATCATCGGTAAACCTGAAAAAGAAAACAATACACTTTAACTTTATAAAATAAACAATATAAAATAAAACAAAAACTAATAAAAATAAAAAAAATATATACCATAAAGTTCTCGGTGGGCGGTGCGGATGAAAATGAGGGAGGAGATTATGACCAGGCTCATCTAAAATATCCCTAATGGCCGCATAAAATGGGACTCTAGTGGTCTCAACCTCGGCCTCAACTGCGGCTGACTGATGAGGTGGGGATGGAGACCGAGACCGTGTCCGCTGATGCTGCTCCCGTCCCGTACTACCATGGGAACTATTAGTAGTGTGCCCATGACCAGGAGTCACGGGAACGGAACGACCACCACGGGAACCACCACGGGACCCTCCGGAACCTCCTTGACCCCCAGATCCTCCCTGACTCATGTACTGCATGTAAGTGTTTTGTTGATCCATCTGCAATAACTTAAAAAAGTAAAATTAAAAGTAACAATAATAATTTTACAAATAATAATGTAACAATCAAAATCTCACAATTATATAAAATTTACTCCATATCATGATTCCAAAAATCATACAATTTGGGTTTTCATCGCAATTCCTTCGCAAACTTGCGAAGGAATTGCGATGAAAACCCAAAAAATAAATTGTATATCGCAATTCCGTCGCAATATTGCGACGGAATTGCGATGGAAACACTGAAATTATAGATTCCATCGCAATTCCGTCGCAATATTGCGACGGAATTGCGATGGAAACACTTAAATTAAAGATTCCATCGCAATTCCGTTGCAAATTTGCGACAGAATTGCGATGGAAACACTGAAATTTGGGTTTTGCGACGGAATTGCGATGGAAACCCAGAAAAATTAATTGTATATCGCAATTCCGTCGCAATATTGCGACGGAATTGCGATGGAAACGCTGAAATTGAAGATTCCTTCGCAATTCCGTCGCAAGAATGACAATACTACTTTTTAAAACCGTCGTAAACCACGAAAAGATGGAATTTTTACGTGGGAGTTACAAATTCATCAAAATTTAAAATACAAACAAATTTAAAATACAAAGAAAAACCTTAAAATTAATCAAAGTCATTTTCATCGTCATTTTCATATACGTAAGAGTTTTCACTGTGCTCCCGTTCTTCTTCATCAGTCGCAGACTCTTCGAGTTCAACGGCTTCTCCATCTTCGCTTGAATCGTCAACGAGGTCTTCAAGTTCTCTGTTCTCGGGGTCAACGTGTATGATATTTTAAGTGGATTCGATCGGGGTTGAAACTTCTGCAACTCTGTCATGCTGCATAGCCACATCATCGTCTAAACCAACTACACATCCTCTTGGATTAACCTTTATGACTGATAACCAGGTCTCGCGTTTTTGCTTATATCGAGGATAAGGAATGAAACACACTTGCTCTGCTTGCGATGCAAGTATGAAGGGTTCAAATTTCAAAAATCTCCTGTTTGCGTTTACGTCGGTGATGCCTAACGTCTCGTTTCTGCGAACCCCTCGACCTGGTGTCGGATCATACCAATCACATTTGAACATAATACATTTCAAGTTGATAATTCCTGGGTATGTGACCTCGATGATCTCTTGCAAAACTCCATAGAACTCTGTTTCGCCCGGGACATGAATACCATGTTCATGGTCCCACGATTGTTCCTTCAACTTTCCAGCAAGTCTGCCTATTTCTTTGAAGATGTTGGGCATGCCTATAAACAGGTGCAACGCCTCCATCATCGTATCTGTAACATCCGTGAACCAGAAAGTCGTTTTGGAAGTGGTGTTGGACGATGCTAGGGGTTCGGGAGTAGTTGGCACATGCTCTTAGAGGTGTGAATTGAAGATTGGCTGTACATGTTCTTGTTTGATTGTTGTGCAGTCGGTCTAAGATTCAAGCATCGCGAAGAAAGTGTGTTAAATCCTTCTGAACGACTAGTATCGATCGACACCCGAAGACACCGGTTATCAGGTTCGATTCCGGTTTAAGTCGATTGCGCGTTTGATTTGTGGTTTGAATTGGTTTGGTCGATGGGTGTCAACCGACACCAAGGAAGGGTGTCGATCGACACCGGCTATTGGAAATTCGACCGGTTTGATTCAAGTCGGCTGGTTTTGTTCCGGTTAAGGGTTTGGAAGCCCTAGGTCGCGAATAAAAGCCCTGTGGCCGCGCAGAAAGTCACTTTTTCGTGACAGAGACTTTTCAGAGGTGATTTTGGAGTTTTGTGAAGTTTGGAGGCTTGATCTGAGGCTTTGGGTTGTTGTTTCATCTCTTCTTCCTCCTTTTCAATCCGTTCTAAGGTGAGTGCGTGACTGTAGGCTCGTCAATCGTTAGAGATTGTGTGATTTCGGAATTGTGTTATGTTCTTGAGTTGTTTATGCTGGATTTCGTGTTTGGATTGCATTGGGGCGTTGAAAACCCTTAGATTTATGTGTTTTGCGATTTGTTATGCGTTTTTCGTTGCTGTTAGTGTCTGGGCGTCGAGCTGGTGTCGACCGACACTCAGGAGGCTGGCGTCGATCGACACCATAGAGGTGTCGGTCGACACCGACCTGGTTGTCAGGAAACATGGGTGTTTCCTGACAGGGAGTTATGTTGTTGTTGCGTATGGTTATTACTGTTGTTACTGTGATGATTATTGTTATGGTTATTGTTGATATTGTGGTATTGTCTAGTGGTTGGCGTAATTGGCCTGTAGACGGAATGACCGTCTCACTGAGTATTTATGATAATACTCACGCATCTCTTTCGTAATGTGATGCAGGTAACAGGAATGTGTGACCGCGGGATCGAGGCTGAAGAGGGGGATTATAGGGTGATTGGTTTTATTGATTATTGGTTTATTGATTTATTGTTTAAGTTGGTAGCGAACCTGGTGTTTAGGTTGCTAGAGTTTATTTATTATTCTGGAGTTGTTGGTTATTGATATTGAGACTTTTATTTGTTGAATTGATTGGATTTATTATTTATTGATTTATTATTTAAAAGACTTCCGCTGAGTATTGATTTCAAAAAAAAAAAAAAAAAAAGTTTGGTTGTTTCAGTATCATTTCGTTGCAGTTCTTCTCGTTCTCACATTTGGACTAAAATAGTAAGACGCGAAGTTAGATGTTTCCTCTGTCAAACTTCCTTGTACGATGGATCCCTCAACTTTTGCACGGTTTTTGGCCTTTCCCTTCAAGTGTCCCATAAAACGCTCGAAAGGATACATCCACCTGAATTGCACAGGCCCCCCAAGATCCGCCTCATATGGCAAATGTACCGTTAGGTGTTCCATCACGTCGAAGAATGAAGGAGGGAAGATTTTCTCCATGTTACATAACAAGACAGAAATGTTTTTGTTTAACTTCTCTACCCCGTCTTCTGTCAGTGTTCGCGTGCAAAGATCTCGGAAAAACGCCCCAACACCTATAATATAATATACACCGTACGCAAATTAATAAAAACATATTTAGTTATGTACATAAACTCAATTAAAAGAAATGGAAATACTTGTTTACCAGCAATTGCTTCGTGGACATGAGACGGCAAAAGTTCTTGTAATGCAAACGGTAGTAGTCGCTGCATGAAAACATGGCAATTGTGGCTCTTCATACCAGAAATTTTTTGTCCTTGCTCTATACATCGTGAGAATTTGGAAACATATCCATCCGGAAATTTGACATCGGAGGCCACCCAGTCAAATAGAGCTCTCTTCCCACACTACAAGAAAAGTGAGTATTAATAGCACTTAAAGATAACGTTTTATGTGTTTATGCTATGATCGAGTTATGTCTAATTTTTTATAGCGTTTCTAAAATGATGAACGCTATAATATGTTGTACTCGTGAAATAAATGTACTACTGCTTCTTTTTTTTGTTTCTAAGTTGTGGTGTCAAAAACTTTCACCTGTTTTGCGTCTAACTATTTTAGAAAATTAAAAATTAATAATATTAACAGTTAAAAAATCATGTCTCGCCTCTTAAGTCTTAACCCTAATTTGTTTTCTTCATCTCTCACCCCCAATATCGCCTCCTCCTTCTCATGCTCTCATCTCTCTCAGATTTGTATCGTTTTTGAGTTTTATTGTCCTGATTTTTTTGCTGGATTCTGATTCAAGAGCTTGGGTTTCTTCGATATGGGGATTTTTCTTCTTAGAAGGTTGCAGATTTCTCAGGAGGGGTTTTGAGAATTAGGGATTTCTCAGGTGGGTTTTTGGAACTATTCCGTCAAATTAGGTTTTGATCTTTCGTTGTTGGGTGATTGTTTGATACAAAATTTGCATAGATCGAGTTGTTGGGTGATTGATTGATCTTTCTCAGTCATTGTCTGCAAAATTTTAATCCGCAGTTTGGTCGAGCTCGTGAGGGATTTCGCGGTGAAATGCTTTCTCTTTAGTTTAGGGATTCATCGTTTTCTGTTTGATTGCAGAATCTGGGGTTGGAATCTATTTGATTGGGATCAAAGTGATTTATGGATCTGTGAGATTTAGCATATTAGCGGTGGTTTTGATTTCGTTCCTCGTTTTTTTTTCTCCAGTTTCATAATGAACAATGGCTAGGAATAATTAAGAGGAAATAGTACGACTTAAAGAAATTGGTGAAGGAACACTTGAAAATACTTTCTGGCACAGAGCTTCCCATCAGATTCGTCCAGGTTAGATCGGCTTCCTTGGAATATCTTTGTCTTTTTATAACTTATGGCATCTTCTCCGACATAAGGTAGATGTTCAAAATCATAGATCACTATTTTGCATTGGTTTCTCCGACATGAGGCAGATGCTCATTTATGATTGAATAAGCTATAAAGATTGCAGCATTTTTCCATACTTGAAGTTCTTCTGTTGTAAGTCATTTAATGTCATTTTCGTGTCCTCATAAAGAAGCTTCATGTAACCAGTTTATCATTGTGTGTGTATAGTAGATCAACGAAACAACTTATCTAAATGTGTGTGATGTATTATTGGTTCAGTTATGCTCTTATCTGTTTTTGTAAAAAAATTGTAAGAAACTTTTGCTCACGTTGATTAATTGTTCTTCTCCCTGTCTCTTTTGTCCATGAGTGATTATCTGGGCAAAGAAGAAAGTCTATAAGCTGATGTGCTATTTCTCCTTTTCTCTTTCAGCTTGATCTCTGAGCTAACCTCATCAAGGATCAGTACTTGTGGGTGAGAATATGAGGTGATCATGAACATATAGTGCTTGATCTGCCTAAACAGTTATTCGGTGAAGGCGAAGGAGCCTTGGTGATTGAGGTGGCTCATCAACCTGGAGGCGATAGAGATCTACTGAGATTGTGTAGAGAGTACTGAGATTGTCTACGCAAATTATGTCGCCTTTATGAAGCAAAGAGACAGAAGCTGGCTGATCAATTGCCAGAAGCTATAAGCCAATCTTCTACAAGAGACTGCGAGCTTAGATCAGCAGTCATGGCTCTCATCTATACTAGATACACATGCTCTTAGGTCTGATGAGAGAGTCTACAAGCCAACATTCGAACCCTAAGAGCTTATGAGAGGAGATTTATTGTAACTGAAACTTCATTGTTCATGAGTAAATTATCAATGTTATTGATTATTTTATCTTCTTGCAAATAAAAATGGAGACTTTTAAATTAAAATTGTTAGAATTCAAAATTAAAAATTAAAAATCCAAAATTCTATAGTATAACTAATAATAACAATTAGTAAACGCTATTAATAATAATATTAATAACATTTTACAAGCGCTATTATAAACTATTTAATAGCGGTCTTAAAGCCGCTATAATAGATGAAAATATCATAGCAGACCAAAAAACCGCTATCTAAAGTGCCAGACCTACTATAACGGGCGATGATAGAGCGCTTGTAAAAGCGCTATCTTATCTTATAATAGCGTTTTTTGGATGCTAAGAATACACGTTTTTCCTGTAGTGCCATCTGCAGACAATCGAAAACTCGGAATTGGCTGTTTGCCGTCTCTAGTAATCTCCAACTCGCTTCTTTTGCATATTTCTGCTAAGTCCAGCCTCGATTTCATATTGTCTTTACTTTTTCCTTGGACATTCAAACTGGTATGCATGATGTTATCAAAAAAAAAATCTTTTCGATATGCCAATTGTGTGCCAATTCCAAAAAAAATCTTTGTGCCAATCTTTTCGATATGCAAATCTTTTTGCAAGAGATCTTTTCAAAAAAAATCTTTTCGATATGCCAATCTTTTCCCAGAATATACTTTTTTGTGCCAATTGTGTGCTTGTCCGTATCCGTCAGGCATGTTTGCAGTACAATGCCAATTGCCCCCACGTTTGCATGTTTCCTCACCACCATAATAATCTATCTGATCAAGCAAATCCTGTCCCGAAAGATAATCCGGAGGGGGACCGCGGACAGCTTTATTCTTCGTAAATAAAACCTTGTTCTTTCGGTACTTGTGATTGATAGGAAGAAAACGACGGTGACAATCAAACCAACAAGGTTTTCTTCCACGCCTCAGCTAAAATGCGTCTGCTCTATTCAAACAGTGTGGACACGATAGTCTTCTGTGCGTAGTCCACCCCGACAACATTCCATATGCTGGAAAGTCACTAATCGTCCACAGTAATACTGCGCGCATGTTGAAGTTTTGTTGCTGCGAGTAATCAAATGTACAGACTCCTGAATACCACAGTTGTGTCAACTCATCGATTAAAGGTTGCAGAAATACATCTAGAGATCGCTTCGGATGCTTTGGACCTGGCACTAAAATAGTTAAGAACAAAAATTCTCGCTGCATGCACATTGTCGGCGGAAGATTATATGGCGTCAGTATGACGGGCCATAGCGAATATTGTTCCCCTGACATACCAAATGGACTAAATCCGTCTGTGCATAATCCTAGATAAACATTCCTGGACTCATTAGCAAAGTTTGAATGTACCGTCTGAAAGTGTTTCCACGCCTTTGCATCTGAGGGATGTGTTATCTCTCCATGATGTGTGGAATGTTCTGCATGCCATCTCATTGACGCTGACGTCATTTCCGATTGGTATAACCCTTTCAATCTTTCGGTGATTGGCAAGTACCACATACGTTGGTAAGGGACCCGCCTCCTTCCAGTAGTGGGTTTGTATCTCGGCTTCCCACAAAATCGACATTCCTGCAGCTTATCATCATCTTTCCAGAAAATCATGCAATTGTCAATGCATACATCAATCATTTCATAAGGTAACCCAAGACCCGCAACCAACTTATGTATTTCATAGTAATTACCAGCAGAAAGATTATCTTCCGGTAAATACTCTTGAAATAGTCCAGCCCACTTATCCATGTTACTTTCGCTGCTGTTATCTTCACTTTTAATTGTCATCATCCTAGCTGCTAGTGACAATCTAGAAAGTCCCTCTCTACACCCATCGTAAAGTGGTTGATTTGCAGCATCTAACATATCATAAAACTTTTGTGCTTCAATGTTGGGTTCTTCCAGAATTGCTTCCGTAGGATTATCAGCAAGAACTTCCAGAATTGCTTCCGTAGGATTATCAGCAAGAACAGGTGTAGTTTCATGAAATGCATCTGTAACCATATCATGAAACCTATTCCCTTACTGATACCCAATATCATTTCCCAATATATCAGGATGACCATAATCATAGCTAGCGTTATAATTATGTTCTTGAACCCCTTGACCCGAACCACTATTTCCCGTTTCATAATGAGTAGTATTATACTGATTTTCCCCATGAAGATACCATACATAATAGTTTGGTAGAAATCCTCTATTAAATACATGTCTTTTCGCAGTATCAATAGCGACATATTTTTTGTTCCTACATTTCTGACAGGGACAAAATATTTTACCAGTTTCCATTGCATGTGGTTGGTTTCGGGCTTGGTTAAAGAATCCATGTAATCCTTCAACAAACTCTCTCGTCACTTCGCCGGTCCCTGGATCTCTTTGATTGTACATCCAGCTTCGTAACTCATATATTCCGTAACTCATTTTTTTGGTATTTTTTTTTTCGTCCCTCTCTTGTTCTGTTTATTGTTTTTGGTTTGGTGTGAAATGAATTGAACGTAAGTTCGTTATTTATAGATGGAGAAAAAAATTTTGCTACGGAATTGCGACGGATTTGCGATGGATTTGCTGAATTTTTTGCGATGGATTTGCGTCAAATTCAATTTTGCGATGGAATTGCGACTTACTTGCGACTAACTTGCGACGCCTTTGCGACGGAACATTTCCATCGCAATTGGTAGTTGAGCATCATTTATCATGTGCGTACCTAACCGACCCGGATGTCAGGCCAACAACTTTTCCTCGCAATTCCGTCGCAAATTTGCGACGGATTTGCGACGAAATGATGTTGCGACGGAAAAATATCACCGCAAATCCGTCGCAACCTTGCGACGGCTATTTTCCATCACAACTCCGTCGCAATTTTGCGACGGAATTGCGATGACTACCTATTATGTCGCAACTCCGTCGCAAGGCCATCGCAAAATTGCGACGGAGTTGCGATGACTACCTATTATGTCGCAAATCAGTCGCAAATCCATCGCAAATTTGCGACGGAAATATTTCCATCGCAAACTTGCGAGGGATTTGCGAAGACTTAGTATTCCGTCGTAATTCCCTCGCAAAATCATCGCAAATTTGCGACGGAAATATTTCCGTCGCAAGGAGCCTGTTTTCTTGTAGTGTGTTTACTATCCCTGCAATCAACACCCGACCTTTCCCCATGTTTTGGCCTCACTTACACGGTTCCGCAGACCACTTCCCGGAAGGTCACCCATCTTTCCACTACTCCAGCCCAAGCACGCTTAACTCTGGAGTTACTTATAGGCCTTTGACCGAAAAGGTAAGTGCACTTTGTTGACATAGGTAGCCAAATCAATTCTCTAAAGCCTCTCCACAAACCGGGATGTTACAAGCGATGTGGCCTCAGTATAAGTGATGGCAAGCCCATTTGGGAGGCTGTGGCCCCAATATAAGTGGTTGTTGGTTCGGACTTATTTGGGTGTCGTGGCCCCAATATAAGTGGATGGGTAATGAGTTAAGAGTAAAGATGTCTAGGAACGTGCATATAATGTAGGATTAGATGCGAGTCTCGGAGGTCATGTGAGAGTTAGTGAGGCTGCATGGTGTGCTAGCCAGTTTTGTGTCAGACTGTGGTCCGAGATTCGCCTCAGAGTTTGGAGGGCGTTTCAAACTGAGGGGTAGTCAGAGAGGACTATCCAGGCTTGGGAGTATTTGCTGAGGATGTACGTGTTGGTTTATGGTGGCCTTTGGGCGGACCATGGAGTTGGTCGAGTTTACTTACGGCAACAGTTCAAGTGAGTATTGGCATGGCTCCTTTTTGAGGTTTGATGGGAGGCCATGTAGGACACCTTTATGTGGGACCCAAGTGGGGGAGCGCATCGTTTTTGGAGCCACTTCTATTCAGGGAAATGACGGAGTAGATCCGTGTTTTGAGGCTGAACATGAGAGAGGCTCAGAATAGTCAGAAGAGTTACACCGTTAGGCGGAGGCGAGAGTTTGAGTTCAGCTTGGAGATGGAGTGTATCTCAAGATAGCTATGTTGAGGGATCCTAACAGATCCATAGCAGAGGACAAGCTGAGTGCGCGGTTTATGGGCCCGTTCCAGTGAGGGAGCTAGTTGGGCCAAAGGCGTATCGGCTTGGGATACCTGTGTTTATGAGGGTGTTTCACAGGGTGATTTGGGTTTTCGATGTTAAGGAAGTGTTTCATCCTTCAGGGAGTTAGTGACTAAGATTTCAGAGGATCTTATGCCAGAGTTGTTAGTTCCGGCTGTTCCTGTGAGGATTCTCGAGAGGAGAGTCAAGGTTCTGCGGAACGAGAAAGTACCGTTGCTAAGAGTTCGGTGAACTGTAGCGGTACAGAGGTTGAGCTTTGTGTTTCCAGTTGTTTGGCTGGGTGTTGTGTAGAATGTTTTGAGTATATTCGTTCGTGGTACGATATACATTGTTCGTTTTGGTGGATTCCGTGGTTGGGCTACCTATTTCGAGGACTCACGATGCCATTTGGGTTATTGTGGATCGGTTGACCAAGTCAGCACATTTCTTGGCCATCAAGAAGACAGATGGAGCTGCTGTTTGGCTAGGAATTTTGTGCGGGAGATTGTGAGACTGCATGGAGTGCCAGTCAGTATTGTGTCAGACCGAGATCCGAGATTTGCCTCAGAGTTTTGGAGGGCATTTCAGACAGAGATGGGCACTAAGGTGCACATGAGTACAACATACCATCCGCAGACAGATGGGCAGTCAGAGAGGACTATCCAGACTTTGGAGGATCTGATGAGGATGTGTGTGCGAGATTGGGGTGGTCATTGGGCAAATCACCTGAGCTTGGTTGAGTTTTCTTACAACAACAACTTCCAGATGAGTATTGGCATGGCTCCTTTTGAGGCTTTGTATGGGAGACCATGTAGGACACCCTTATGCTGGACCCAAGTGGGGGAGCGCAACATTTATGGAGCTACTTATGTTCAGGAGACGACAGAGAAAGTTTGTGTTGTGAGGCTGAACATGAAGGAAGCTCAGGATAGACAGAAGAGTTACGCAGATAGACGCAGACGAGAGCTCGAGTTTCAGGTTGGAGATAGAGTGTATCTCAAGATGGCGATGTTGAGGGGTCCTAACAGATCCATCGCAGAGAACAAGCTGAGTCCACGTTTTATGGGTCCGTTTCCGGTTGTGGAGCGAGTTGGACCGTTGGCGTACAGATTGGAGTTACCTCCGATTATGAGAGCCTTTCACAAGGTGTTTCATGTATCGATGCTGAGGAAGTGTCTTCATCCTTCAGAGGAGTTGGTGGCTAAGATTCCAGAGGATCTTCAGCCAGATTTGACAGTTCCGGCAGTACATGTGAGGATTCTTGAGAGGAGAGTCAAGGTTCTGCTGAAAAAGAAGATACAGTTGCTGAGAGTTTTGTGGACTTGTGACGGTATAGAGGAGGAGACTTGGTAGCCAGAGGCAAAGATGAAGTTGAAGTTCAGGAAGTGGTTCGACAAGCAGGTCGTAGAGTGAGCTTCTTTCGTCTATATGGCTTTGTTTTTGGTAGCTTTTGAGCTTTGGTGTTGTTGTATTTGGGTTTCGCTGTAAAGACATACATTTTTGAGATTTATGAGATGGAGTTTTTCCTCATTATCTGTGTTATTTGATGTTGTTTCGGATGTTACACGTGTTGACCAGTTGGGTCGTGAGACGGTTTCAATCTTATTGTTATAGGCGTTTAAGAATTTTTCTCTAAGGGCTGCGGTCCTGAATAACTCATTACATTTTGGAGACGTTTGTTCTCTGGCAGACTTACCTGAGTATCGTGGCTTTAGTGTGAGTGGCTTATATGAGTGATGTGGCTTCGATATAGGCGATGGCAGGCCCATCTGGGAGGCCGTGGCCCCAGTTTGGGTAGTTGCAGACTTGTTTGGGAGCCGTGGCCCCAATACAAGTGGTGTGGTTTAGACTTATTTGGGAGCCGTGGCCCCAATATAAGTGTTTTGGATAATGAGTTAAGAGAAAGATGTCTTGAAACGTGCGTATAACATAAGATTGAATGTGAGTCTCCGGGGATCGGGTGAGGATCTTTGGTGTTGAGGCCTTGCGAGGTCGAGTTTTGGTCTTTGATAGACGTGTTGTGTTCGGATTCGAGGTCGAATCCAATTTAGTGGGGGAGAGTTGTAACATCCGTAAACCAAAGAAGTGGAAATTTCGCCTGGTGTCGGTCGACACCGGCCCGTTTGCGAGTTTCCGGTTTGATTTAAGTGTGGTTTGGCCGGTTTGGGGAAAAGGGAAACCCTAGGTCGCGAACTAAAAAGGCATAGTCGCCTGTTTTGACACTAGTTTCGAGGCAGAGAAGTTTTAGAGGCGATTTTGGAGTTTTTAAGAGATTTGAGGGAGTTCTGAGGCTGATTCTTGCTGTTCTTCCTTGTTAATAATTGTGGAAATTATTTAAAAGACTTTAATTGTCTAGAAATTGGGTAATTGGCCCGTGGGAAGAGTGATTGTCTCACTAAGTATTTGTGATAATACTTACGCATCTCTTTTCCTGTGATGCAAGTAAAAGTAAAGTGTGATCGCGGAATCAAGGCCGAAGAAGAGGATTATAGGGATTTATTTGTTATTTGATTTTGTTAAGTTGCTAGTTGTGAACCTGGTGTTTAGGTTGCTAGTATTACATATATTTATTTTATTTGCTTCCGATGAATATTGTTGAATTGGTTATTTATTTATTTAATGGTTTAAGACTTCCACTATAATTATTTAATTAATAATAAATAATAAAAACTTGGTTGTTTCACAAACGATGAAACTTCTTCCAGACAATTTTCAAATAATTATTCAATTTAGCAATCAATTTAATATATTACGAAAATCAAATAAAATAACAAATATTATATGAAAAGCAAATAAAAATAAATAAGAACAATATATATATATATGCAAATGAAATAATAGACAATATAAAATCCTTCTAGGATAAATAAAATATAAATTCTTCAGGGATATAAATAAAATATAAATCCTTCAGAGATATAAATAAAATATAAATCCTTCAGGGATATATATAAATTTTGTAATGTTAATCCTTCTGGGATATAAATAAAATATAAATCCTTCTGGATATCAATAAAAAATATATATTCTTCTGGAATATATAAATAAATTATAAAATCCATTTGGGATCTGTAAATAAAATATATAATATGAATTATTCCTTCTAGGATATAATTTGGTAAAGAAAAAAAAAATATATATATATATATATATATATATCAAACATGTGGCTTGGTAAATCCAAAATATTATCAATAAATAATATTGATTAAATATTGATAAAAATGGATCTTAGTAGAATAAACACAAATCAACAAAGTAATAGAAATTACTCATTGAATCTTGTGAATTCAAACTATAAGAACTATGAGGAGATTTTGATTTTGAGAGAAATAAAAAGCTAAAAGGTAGAGACTCGTGCTGATAACGTGTTGTGAGAAATGAGAGAATGAAGTGATCTTATTCCATGAGTGATATGTCTTATATATAGGAGTACATCATATGGTTTCAAGGAAAACAACAAGAGAGAGAAGTGGGCCTAATAGACATATACCTATAGATCTAAAGTGCATCTATTATTTATAACACATTAAGCATTCTTCCAAATTTTCTTCACCAAATTATAAGACACAAACAACAACGTGAAAAGGATTTTCAATCCAATGTTTTGGAACAAGTAAGCTTTGTCCTTCTCTGTCTGTTCCAAAAATGGAGGAGAAATGTTCTTTATATGTATCTCAGGGTTGTCCTGAAGCAACAATTGGAGTAGAATCATGTAGTTGCTGCGGTTGCAGTTAGAGTTTTGAATCTTCCTCTGATTCGTCTAAAGCCTTTGGTGATTGATTATTAAGCATTCTTACGACATCTTCAGCTTTTCTGAATACTGATACATCTTCCATTGGCTCTCTTTCGATGATTCCTGAGTAGACAAAACAGAGAAATGATCACATATGAAGAGAGTATATATCGAGGTTAAAGAAATATGTTTTTAAGGAGCCTACAATGGAAGCTAAAGCATCACGAGGAAGTTGATAATCTGGTGACATTGTGACTGTGACCGAGGAATCAACAATCGTCGCTCCCTGAAAGCTTAGAGGAGCTCACATGGAGAATTCAGACGTGGGAACTGGAGAAAAAAGGTCGTGCTTAGAGCTCTTTCTTTGTCCGGAAAGATTCCAATTAATTAATGACTAACCTAAATATTACAAGTTTAATTAATACAAAGACGTGGCATAATCACTTTATCCACCAATATATGTCGTCCACGTGTCGGAACCGTTTCCACCTCATTGTTGAATATCTTGCCCGAAAATGCTGATTGTCATAGAGTACAAACATCCTCATTATCATCATTTTGCCCTTGAATTTATGAGAGTTAAATTATAACCCCTCTCCAACTAAATTCAATAGTTTAATTTAGGGTTTTGTGCAACAAAACCATACA
Organism: Erythrophleum ivorense; assembly: GCA_026724425.1. NCBI lineage: Eukaryota > Viridiplantae > Streptophyta > Magnoliopsida > Fabales > Fabaceae > Erythrophleum > Erythrophleum ivorense. The sequence goes on along the minus strand of JAIUCV010000066.1, from coordinate 4,363,055 downwards.
ACTAATTTTTTTTTTTTTGCAAATTAAACCATCAATTATATGTGTTAGCTCCTCCTTTGTTTGAAGAGGAGTACTGGAAACAAAAAAGTAGAAATCTTTGGCTAAAGGATGGAGATCTAAATACGAAATTCTTCCATGCGGCTACAAAGCATCGAAGAACAATAAACTGTATTGTGGGTCTTCATAATGACGCGAATATTTGGTGGATAGGGAGAGAGAAGTTGAGCAAGTTGCCGTTAATTATTTTGAAAATCTCTTCACCTCGAGTCTGCCAGATGGTTTTGAAGAGGTTAACGAATGTTTCTGAAAAGGTTTCGGTGCACGATAACGAGTTGCTTACGCGGAGGGCAACAGAAGAAGAAGTGTGCTCTACGTTGTTTATGATGCATCCGGAGAAGGCCCCAGGACCAGATGGAATGACTGCTGTATTCTTCCAGAAGTCGTGGCACATAATTAAAGCAGATATTACAAAGATGGTTAATGATTTTCTAACAATAGGTGTGTTCGATGAGCGCTTAAAATTGACCAATATCTGCTTGATCTCGAAGACGGAAAGACCAAGCAGGATGACGGACCTGAGACCGATCAGTCTTTGTAATGTAGGTTATAAGATAATTTTGAAAGTCTTATGTCAGAGACTCAAAGGCTTGTTAACTCGGCTCATATCGGAAACACAATCGGCATTTGTCTCAGAAATGATATCCGATAAAATTTTGATCGCCCAAGAGATGTTTCACGGTTTAAGGACAAACAAGTCTTGTAAGGGAAGTATATGGCTGTTAAAATGGATGAGAAAGGCTTATATATGATCGCGTGGAATGGACTTTTGTAGAAACTTTGATGCGGAAGATGGGTTTTGCAGAACAATTGATCACATGGATGATGTGGTGTATTAGATCAGTGAAGTATATGGTTTTAATAAATGGACACCCAACGGGACATGTACCCCACATCGGGGTCTTAGGCAGGGGATCCACTATCCCCATATCTCTTTATTCTCTGTACAGAGATTCTTATTTCAAATCTAAAGAAGGCGGCGGATTTGAAACAGCTTACGGGGTTGAAGGTGGCGCGGGCCAGCCCAGCAGTGTCTCATTTGTTATATGCAGACGATAGTCTTTTTTTCTGCAGAGCCACAAAGGAGGAAATTCTGGTGTTGATGCAAATACTTAAACAATATGAACGGGCATTAGGTCAACAAATCAATTTGGCAAAGTCCTCAGTACAATTTGGGCACACGGTGGATACAGTTCTACGTGCTGAGATTCATCAAGTTTTAGGGATCAGTAATATTAGAGGCATGAGAAATTATCTTGGAATTCCAGAAAGTTTGGGAGGCGCAAAGACGAAGATTTTTAATTTTCTCGTGGGCCGCCAACAGAAGCGGATCAACGGTTGGAATTCTAAATTTTTATCCAGAGGAGGAAAGGAAATCCTCATTAAATTTGTGGTCTCAGCGATGCCGACGCATGTCATGTCCTGTTTTCGACTGCCAAAAGGGGTCACAAATAAGCTCACAAGTGCGGTGGCTAACTTTTGGTGGAGCAATAATGGACAATCCAGGGGAATGCATTGGTTAGCATGGAAGAAACTTTGCACACGTAAAGAGGCTGGAGGCTTGGGATTTAGGGCTATCGAAGACTAACATGGCACTGTTGGCCAAGTAGCTTTGGAGGGTAATTGACAATCCTGATTCTCTCTTTACAAAGGTTTTTAAAGGACAGTATCTTCGGGATGGTTCACCTTTGGACCCAATACCATCGTATTCCCTATCCTATGGGTGGCGGAGTAAGTTCTCGGCTCGATCTGTGGTTAATAAAGGGCTTATCAAAATATTTGGCTCGGGTTATTCTGTCTATGTATGGAATGATCCCTGGATTCTCGATTCTCGCCCGAGGTCAGCCATCTGCAAAGGAATTAATTATTTTCCTTATCTTAGGGTGAGCGAATTAATTGATTCTCGAACATCAACGTGGAATCTTCCACTATCAAACTAGTTACTTCCTAGTTCTGAGATAGCTCTCATCATGGGTATCACGCGACCACGTCATCTTTCCGGCAAGACTCATTAGGGTGGGCTTATACCAAAACAGGTCGGTACACGGTTAAGTCTAGTTATGACACGGCTCAAGATTATCCACATATAGATTCTCTCGTCATTTTGGGGCCACATATTCGGAAGCTCCAGATTTTTATTTGGAAGATTAATTGTCCTCCCAAAATAAAACATTTCTTCTGGCAGATCCTTTCGGGGTGTGTCCCAGTCGGAGACCGTCTCCGCAAAAGAGGAATACATATTGATCCACTATGTACGCGATGTGGGATGGATGAGGAAACGATAAATCATACTCTTTTTGAATGCCCCCCGGCTTTCCAAATCTGGGCTTTATCACCGATTCCCACCCCGCCGCACATATTCCCAATAGAAGCTTTATTTACCAATATGGCCCACCTTTTCTGGCATTTACCAAAGGATGATCGAATGGGAATTTTCCCATGGGTTTTGTGGTATGTTTGGAAATCTCGGAATGACAAACTTTTCTCCAATCAGGATCGGGACCCTTTTAAACTCGTAAATCTTGCAGTGGCAGAAACAAATGCGTAAACTTTAGCACAACATCGACAATATTTAGGAGCTAATTTACGGTCATGTTTAGGAGATACACATTGTCATGAGGAACGATGCCAGATCGATGGATCGTGGAAGAATACCTCATGTCGTGTTGGTTTGGGATGGTTTTGTCAGAATACACGAACAGCAGAGATATTGTTGGGGGCAAATAATATGCGACAAGGTTTATCTCCTTTACAAACGGAAATTGAGGCATTGGTATGGGCCATGCATTGTATGCTGCGACACAACAAATTATCGGTAGTTTTTGAGACATATTGTACTGATCTGGTGAAGATGGTGTGGCTAGCTTTTTCAATACTTTTGGATCAATTGGTCAAGTGCAGGGGTTTTTTTTCTCAACTTTTCAAATCACCCAAATACCAAGAACCAATAATACGAAGGCAGACAAGTTAGCACGGAGTGCTAGAGATTTACCTCATGATATGTATTTTGTAAATTCTGTTCCGCCGGTTTGGATCCCTGAACTTGTTTAAGAATAGAGGTTGTTGTAAAAAAAAAACATCCATTATATTACATGCAAGTTAATCCCATGAACTCCAAAGTCACCCACAATATAGCTACTTTCTATATTTGTCACGAAATTTTAAAAGATTTTGTGCAAAAAACCTGCGAACTAAATATTTTTTGTAAATCTAACCCTTAACTTAAAAAACGTGCAAATCAAACCTATGAAGTAAGAATATGTCAGCTAAACCGGATCTTTGTGTATTTTTTGTTATTTGTAATCGTTACATAAAACATCATGCGCCTTTTACAATATTTTAAATATTTTATTAAATAAAAAATTCATCAATCTTGTTTCTTTATTTAGCTTCTACCATTAAAGAGTCTCTTTCTCAATTATCGTGAGTAAGTTAATTCTCTTCTTGATCTCGTTAGGTTTAAAATAAGTTATTTTGTTTGTTGATCTTTATGTTTATCTTTGGTGTATGTATAAAATGAATTTGTGTGATTTTGAATATAATTTAAATGTTAGATTAGTCTTGATTTTGGATTTTTTTAAAAAATTATTAGTTAATGAAATTGAAGAAGAGAAGTAGAGAAAGAAGAGATGAGATGATAAAAGAGAATGAACAGAAGAGTTTGTAAATGTGGCAAATTTTATTTTTTGAGATTTTTTTGTTTATTTGTTTATTAATAAAACATCATGCAGATTATTAAATTATTGCGAAATTCGCCTATTTTTCTATTTAAAATGGTGCGTTTTTTTATTTACGTTAGTTTTTTAACATGAATCTATTTCAGCCACGTCGACACAACATATAGATACAGTTTAGCGGGCATCTTCTTATTTCGTAGGTTTGATTTGCATGATTTTTAAGTTCATGGTTAAATTTGTAAAAAGAATTTAGTTCGCGAGTTTTTTACACAAAATATTTTAAAATTTTGTGACAAAAACAACAGTGCCTATATTGCGGGTGACTTTGGAGTTTATGGAATTGACTTATACCTAATATAATTGAAGATGTAATTTGCCTAAAAAATTTAGTTAGAAGATTTTTTTCACAAAACCCTTAAATTTATCGTTGAGCTGCGGTAATGTACATTATTATTTAACGTGTTAATCATTTATTTAGAATATAAACATTTACTACAATCAAAAAATTATACTAGACTACTAGACTACTAGTATTATATATTCTGTAATAGTACATACAATAAAATGAAATCATTTATAGATTTCATGGAAAAACCTTTTGAAACAACCAAGCTTTTTTTTTTAATAACACTACAAGAATACAGCGTATTTGCGACGGAACTTTGCGACGGAATTTTTTCCGTCGCAAAGTTGCGATGGATTTGCGACAGTGTTGCGACGGAATAAGCAATCGTCGCAAGTCCATCGCAAAATTGCGACGGAACTAATTCCGTCGCAATTTTGCGAACGTCTTGCGACGGAATTGCGACTTAAGAAGACTTGATCGCAATTCCATCGCAAATTTGCGACGGAATTGCGAAAAAAGATACCTTCGCAAGTTCGCGACGACTTTGCGGTTACATTTTTGTCGTCGCAAAAAGTTCCGTCGCAAATCCGTCGCAACTTTGCGACGGATTTGCGACGAAAAGTAGTTGGCCGACATGCGACCGGTTAGGTAAGCACGTGGTAAACGAAGTTTACCTAACTTTTGCGACGGAATATTTCCGTCGCAAAGCCGTCGGGAGTTCGTCGCAAGGTAGTCGCAATTCCGTCGCAAAATTAAATCCATCGCAAATCCATCGCAAAATATCCATCGGAAATCCGTCGCAAATCCGTCGCAATTAAAAACCCTGCTCCTATAAATAGCCAACGTCGTGAGTTTTACAATCCACAGAAAAAAAAAAAAAAACCTCTAAAAAAATGAGTATATATGAGTTACGAAGCTGGATGTATAATCAAAGAGATCCGGGGAGCGGCGAAGTGACGGGGGAGTTTGTTGAAGGATTACATGGATTCTTTAACCAAGCAAAAAATCAACCACAGGCATTGCAAACTGGTAAAATATTTTGTCCCTGTCCCAGATGTAAGAACAAGAAATATGTCGCTGTTGATACTGCTAAAACACATGTATTTAGTAGAGGATTTGTACCAAACTATTATGTATGGTATTTTCATGGGGAAAATCAGTATAATACTAGTCATCATGATGCGGGAACTAGTGGTTGGAGTCGTGGGGTTGAGGAACAAAATTATAACTACGGTAGTTATGATTATTATGGTCATGATCCTGATATAGTGGAAAATGATATTGGGTATCAGCAAGGGAATAGGTTTCATGATATGGTTACACATGCATTTCATGAAACTACACATGCTCCTGCTGATTATCCTGTGGAAACAATGTCGGAAGAACCCAACATGGAAGCACAGAAGTTTTATGATATGTTAGATGCTGCAAATCAACCACTTTACGATGGGTGTAGAGAGGGACTTTCTAGATTGTCACTAGCAGCTAGGATGATGACAATTAAAAGTGAAGATAACAGCAGCGAAAGTAACATGGATAAGTGGGCTGAACTATTTCAAGAGTATTTACCGGAAGATAATCTTTCTGCTGGTAATTACTATGAAATACAGAAGTTGGTTGCGGGTCTTGGGTTACCCTATGAAATGATTGACGTATGCATTGACAATTGCATGATTTTCTGGAAAGATGATGATAAGCTGCAGGAATGTCGATTTTGTCGGAAGCCGAGATACAAACCCACTACAGGAAGGAGGCGGGTCCCTTACCAACGTATGTGGTACTTGCCAATCACTGAAAGATTGAAACGGTTATACCAATCGGAAACGACGTCAGCGTCAATGAGATGGCATGCAGAACATTCCACACATCATGGAGAGATAACACATCCCTCAGATGCAAAGGCGTGGAAACACTTTCAGACAGTACATTCAGACTTTGCTAATGAGTCCAGGAATGTTTACCTAGGATTGTGCACAGACGGATTTGCTCCATTTGGTATGTCAGGGAGACAATATTCGCTATGGCCCGTCATACTGACGCCATACAATCTTCCGCCGACAATGTGCATGCGCCGAGAATTTTTGTTCTTAACTATTTTAGTGCCAGGTCCTAAGCATCCGAAGCGATCCTTAGATGTATTTCTGCAACCTTTGATTGACGAGTTGAAACAAATGTGGTATTCTGGAGTCTGCACATTTGATTACTCGCAGCAACAAAACTTCATCATGCGCGCAGTTTTATTGTGGACGATTAGCGACTTTCCAGCGTATGGAATGTTGTCAGGGTGGACTACGCACGGAAGACTATCGTGTCCACACTGTTTGGGTAGGACAGAAGCATTTCAGCTGAGGCATGGAAGAAAACCTTGTTGGTTTGATTGTCACCGTCGTTTTCTTCCTCCCAATCACAGGTACCGAAAGAACAGGGTTTTATTTACAAAGAATAAATTTGTTGGTTTGATTGTCACCGTCGTTTTCTTCCTATCAATCACAGGTACCGAAAGAACAGAGTTTTATTTACGAAGAATAAAAGCAAACGCGATCCCCCTCCGGATTATCTTTCAGGACAGGAGTTGCTTGATCAGATAGATCATTATGGTGGTGAAGAGACATGCAAACGTGGGGGCAATTGGCATTGTACTGCAAACATGCCTGACGGATATGGACAAGCACACAATTGGCACAAAAAGAGTATATTCTGGGAACTCCCATATTGGAAGGATCACCTGTTGCGACATAATCTTGACGTTATGCATATCGAAAAGAATTTTTTTGATAACATCATGCATACCGTTTTGAATGTCCAAGGGAGAAGTAAAGACAATAGGAAATCGAGGCTGGACTTAGCAGACATATGCGAAAGAGAGGAGTTGGAGATTACTGATGACGGCCAACAGCCAGTGCCAAGTTTTCGATTGTCTGCAGATGCGAAGAGAGCTCTATTTGATTGGGTGGCCTCAGATGTCAAATTTCCGGATGGATATGTTTCCAAATTCTCGCGATGTATAGAGCAAGGACAAAAATTTTCTGGTATGAAGAGCCACGATTGCCATGTTTTCATGCAGCGACTACTACCGTTTGCATTGGAAGAACTATTGCCGTCTCATGTCCACGAAGCAATTGCTGGTACGGTAAACAAGTATTTACATTTCTTTTAGTTAAGTTTATATATGTACATATATATATATATATATATATATTAAATATGTTTTTACTAATTTGTGCATGGTGTATATTATATTATAGGTATTGGGGCATTTTTCCGAGATCTTTGCACGCGAACACTGACAGAAGACGGGGTAGAGAAGTTAAAAGCAAACATTGCTGTCTTGTTATGTAACATGGAGAAAATCTTCCCTCCCTCATTCTTCGACGTTATGGAACACTTACCGGTACATTTGCCATATGAGGCGGATCTCGGGGGGCCTGTGCAATTCAGATGGATGTATCCGTTCGAGCGTTTTATGGGACACTTGAAGGGAAAGGCTAAAAACCTAGCAAAAGTTGAGGGATCCATCGTCCAAGGAAGTTTGACAGAGGAGACATCTAACTTCGCGTCTTACTATTTTAGTCCAAAAGTGAGAACGAGAAGAACAGCTACGAAACGATACGATGATGGCGGCGTTGCACCTGTTTATAGGCATGATGTCCCCAGCATCTTCAAAGAAATAGGCCGACTTTCTGGAAAGTTGAAGGAAAAATCGTGGAGGCGTGAAGATTTGAATGCGGCTCACAATTACATATTGCGTAATCTGGATGAACTGCGCCAATTTGAGAGGTAAATTAGTTAATTGATCATTCGTTTATATATATATATATATATATACACATATATATAACCCGAGATTTTTGTGCAGGATATTTGATAATCTTTCCCGCCAAACATACCCTGATTTACAAGAGCATGAGTATGAGATTTATAAAGAATGTCACTTTGCTGGATGGTTAAAATTCTATGTAAGTGCTCTTAATTCATTCAAATTAGTCATATATAAACTAAAACCTAACACTATATATAATTAATTAATGTTTGTGATTGTACCATTTTTTTATATAGGTGAGAGAGGGCTATCATCCCGAACCAATACCGCTGTGGGTGCGTGAGATTGTGAACTCTCCAATAGGAAAGATCACTATAGCACCAATGTACTGTACTCGCGGGTACATTTTCCATACGTACAGGCATGGCATGAGGAAGTCGACAGCAAATTATGGTATTCATGTCCCGGGCGAAACAGAATTCTATGGAGTTTTGCAAGAGATCATCGAGGTCACATACCCAGGAGTTATCAACTTGAAATGTATTATGTTCAAATGTGATTGGTATGATCCGACACCAAATCGAGGGGTTCGCAGAAACGAGACGGTAGGTGTCACCGATGTAAATGCGACCCGGAAATATTCCAAGTTCGAACCCTTCATCCTTGCATCGCAGGCAGAGCAAGTGTGTTTTATTCCTTATCCTCGGGTTAGGCAAAGACGGGAGACTTGGTTATCGGTCATAAAGGTCAATCCAAGAGGTTATGTATATGGTTTAGACGATGAAGTGGCAATGCAGCATGACAGAGTTGCAGAAGTTTCAAACCCGATCGAATCCACTGAAAATATCATACACGTCGACCCCGAGAACAGAGAAGTTGAATACGTCGTTGACGATTCAACTGAAGATGGAGAAGCCGATGAATTCGAAGAGTCTGCGACTGATGAAGACGAACGGGAGCACAGTGAAAACTCTTACGTATCTGCTGAAAATGATGAAAATGACGATGAAAATGACTTTGATGAGTAATTTTGATGTTTTTCTTTGTATTTTTAGTTGTTTTGTATTTTAAGTTGTTTTAATTTTGTCTACCTAATTTGCGACGGTATTGCGATGAATTATAAAATTTTTTGTTTCCGTCGCAAATCCGACGCAAATTTGCGACGGAATTGCGACGGATTCTTAAATTTTTATAGTCCATCGCAATTCCGTCGCAAATTTGCGACGGATTTGCGATGGATTGTATAAGTTTTAGGGTTTAGGGTTTCCTATTTTTCATATAACAAGGGTTTTGGGTAATATAATCTTATTGTGCACTATATTATTCAACCCGAAAAGTATTTTATTAAATAAAATAGGTTTCCCTTGAACTCCGTTCATATCAAGCTCAGTGACTCTTACGACGTATATAACATTACAAACGGTTTTGTTGCAACATCGAGCATATATAGTTTATATATATGTATGAATGTTCAATATCTATATTCATATTCAAATTCATCTACTAATAAGCATATATATTGAATATGTAAAACCCTTATTACACTGTAGTCAAACCACTAAACCCTAAACCCTAAACCTTATATTCCATCGCAATTCCGTCGCAACATTGCGACTGAATTGCGATGGAAATGCCCCGTCCCTCGCAATTCCGTCGCAAAGGTAGGGTTTCCAATTCTGTTTCCGTCGCAATTCCCTCGCAATCTTGCGACGGAATTGCGATGGAAATGCCCCGTCCCTCGCAATTCCGTCGCAAAGGTAGGGTTTCCAATTCTGTTTCCGTCGCAATTCCGTCGCAATGTGGCGACGGACTTGCGATGGAAGTGCCCCCTCCCTCGCAAATTCGTCGCAAAGTTAGGGTTTCCGTGTTCAATTCCGTCGCAATTCCGTCGCGACTGAATTGCGACGGAATTGCGACGGAATAAAATCTTTATATATACAAGGCTGCGGGTTTGCAAATTCCTCCCATTTTTCTTCGGCACGCCTCTTAAATTCATCAGCTTTCATCTCTAAATCACAAATCTGAGCTTCCGCTGCTTCAACCACTTTAGCCCTTTCTTCAAGTGCAAAGCTTTTTCTTTCCAACTCAGACTCCTTCGACTCTAATTCCCTGAACCTCTTCTCCACTTCTCATTCCGCTGATTTCAGATGATCCTTATAAACCAAAGAGTTATAAGGGAAGTATACAGAAGGATCATATTTCTGTATGCTGAGAGCGAGAAAGAAAATGGTGGATAAAAAATGCTGCAAATCAAATGGCGAGAAGATGAAAGGAATTTGATTTGCAGCATTTTTTATCCACCATTTTCTTCCTCGCTCTCAGCATACAGAAATTTGATCCCTCTGTATACTTCCCTTATAACTCTTTGGTTTACAGGATCATCTGAAATCAGCGGAATGAGAAGTGGAGAAGAGGTTCAGGGAATTAGAGTCGAAGGAGTCTGAGTTGGAAAGAAAATGCTTTGCACTTGAAGAAAGGGCTAAAGTGGTTGAAGCAGCGGAAGCTCAGGTTTGTGATTTATAGATGAAGCTGATGAATTTAAGAGGCGTGCCGAAGAAAAAGGGGGCAAATTTGCGACGGATTTGCGACGGAAACAAAAAATTTAAGAATCCGTCGCAATTCCGTCGCAAATTTGCGATGGCATTGCGACGGATTCTAAAATTTTTTGTTTCCGTCGCAAATCCGTCGCAAATTTGCGATGGCTCCGCGACGGATTCTAAAATTTTGCGAGGGAGTTGCGATGGAAACAAAAAAATTTTATAGTCCATCGCAATTCCGTCGCAAATTTGCGACGGATTTGCGATGGATTGTATAAATTTTAGGGTTTAGGGTTTCCTATTTTTCATATAACAAGGGTTTTGGGTAATATAATCTTATTGTGCACTATATTATTCAACCCGAAAAGTATTTTATTAAATAAAATAGGTTTCCCTTGAACTCCGTACATATCAAGCTCAGTGACTCTTACGACGTATATAACATTACAAACGGTTTTGTTGCAACGTCGAGCATATATAGTTTATATATATGTATGAATGTTCAATTTCTATATTCATATTCAAATTCATCTACGAATAAGCATATATATTGAATATGTAAAACCCTTATTACACCGTACTCAAATCTCTAAACCCTAGACCGTAACTTACTGTCCGTCGCAATTCCGTCGCAATATTGCGACGGAATTGCGATGGAAGTGCCCCGTTCCTCGCAACTCCGTCGCAAAGTTAGGGTTTCCATTTCTTATTCTGTCGCAATTCCGTCGCAATATCGCGACGGAATTGCGATGGAAGTGCCCCGTTCCTCGCAATTCCGTCGCAAAGTTAGGGTTTCCATTTCTCATTCCGTCGCAATTCCGCCGCAATATTGCGATGGAATTGCGATGGAAGTGCCCTTTTCCTCGCAATTCCGTCGCAAAGGTAGGGTTTTCGTTTGTTATTCCGTCGCAATTCCGTCGCAATGTTGCGACGGAATTGCGACGGAATTTAATTTTTATATATAACAGACCGCTCGGGTTTGAGCGAAGCTCAAACCAACTTTCGCCCAAACCACCCTTCTCTCTCTCGTCTCCGCGAAGCCGACTTCTCTCTCTCGCCTCCGCGAAGCCGCGCCGCCGTGCCGCCGTCTCTCTCTCGCCTCCGCGAAGCCGCGCCGCCGTGCCGCCGTCTCTCTCTCGCCTCCGCGACGGTTCCCGCCCATCCGAGGCCAGCCTCCTCTCCTCTCTCCTCTCTCTTTCTCTCATTCCGCCGTCCCTCCTCTCGCCTCCGCGAAGCCGCGCCGCCGTGCCGCCAGCCTCCTCTCTCCCCTCCGCGACGGTTCCCCGCCCATCCGCCGCCAGCCTCCTCTCCTCGCTCCTGTCTCTTTCTCCCGCCTCCGCCGTCCCTCCTCTCGCGCCTAAACCGCCTTCTTCTTCGCCCTCCGTCCAGCCTCCGCCCTCCGTCCAGCCTCCGCCCTCCGTCCAGCCTCCGCCCTCCGTCCAGCCTCCGCCGCCAGCCTCCGCCGCCAGCCTCCGCCGCCAGCGAATTTCTAGGTTAGATTTTATAGTTTTTTTAATTAAATCTAAAACTAAAGTTTTAGAATTGTTAGATGTGTGGAATATATTTAAGAATTGTTAGATTATTGGAATATATTTAGTAGAATTGTTAGATTATTGGAATATATTTAAGAATCATGTTAAGAATAATGTAAAGTTTAGAATAATTTTTGGAATTTAAGAATAATTTTAGGGTTTTAGAATAATTTTTGGAATATATTTTTTTTTAAAAAGTTTCATCATATAAAATGTATAGAATAATTTTAGAATTGTTAGATAATTAAATCGAAATTTTTAAAATTGTTAGAATTGTTAGATAATTAAACCGAATTTTTTTAGAATTGTTAGATAAATAAACCGATTTTTTTAGAATTGTTAGATTATTAAATCACAATTTTTAGAATTGTTAGATTATTAAATCACAAATTTTAGAATTGTTAGATTATTAAATCACAATTTTTAGAATTGTTATATAATTAAATCACAATTCCGTGTTTTGCAGATGGAGGGACGAAACTCTTTGCAGGACTACCAGCGTAGTCAGGGAGCGACCGGGGCCCACGGCGGCTCCGGGGGTTCCCGTGCTCGGTCCCATGGAGGTGGGTCCCAAGGAGGTCGTTCCGGAGGTCGTGCTAGTAGTTCCTATTGTTCTACGGCACGAGAGCTGGAGCAGGAGCAGCAGGGAGACCGGTCTCGCTCTCCGTCCCCACCGAGACCGTCGGCCCAATATCGGGCTGCCCATCAGGCCGCTCTAGCCCCTTTCTATGCGGAGATTAGGGGCGTTTTAGAGGAGCCTGGTCATGATCGCCTCCGTGATCATCTTCATCCAGACCGCCCGCCGAGAACTAAATGGTAATTTTTTTTTAAATTTTTATTACTTTTGTTGTATTTGATATTGTACATTTTTTAAAGTTAAAGGGTATTGTTTTCTTTTTCAGGTTCACGGATTCCTCCGTCGCTTCTGCGGTGACGGATGTCTTTGAAAAGGATTACCAAGATCCTTATACCAAGTGGAGGGAAGTAAAGGAACCCTCTCTGAAACGCTGGTTCGGTACTTTTGCGGTAAGTTTTAATTTGATTCTTATTTATTTTAAATTTTTTTTTTTCCTTTTTGCGGATCACTAACATGCATTGTATTATTGTTTTTTGTTTTTTTTTCAAGCACAAGTACCACTGGGAATCGGGCTTTACCCCTCGGGTTTACGAGGAGTTCTGCGCCAAAGTCCATGATCGGTTGCCCGATATGGCATATCGGAAGAAGCAGCAGTGGTTGGCAAAGGGGGATGATGCCAAGCCACCTCACTGGGAGCAGGATGTGTGGGATCGGATGGTTGCGGCATGGTTGACTCCTGATCACCAGAAAAGGAGTGACAGCGGTAAGTCCGCTCGTGGGAAGAGCAAAAATTCTACTCATCGATCCGGCCGAACTGGATATGCAGCCCGCGCCCGAATGCTTGTAAGTTTTTTTTTCTAATTAATTTTTTTTAAATATTATAGTTAGTTCATTAATTTCTCATCATCTTTATCAAATCAAAAATTTTTTTTTTAGGCCGAGGAACGAGGGGATTCAGAGACGGATTTGCTGGAGGTTCTCGTTTATGCAAAGCGGAGGCCGGATGGGACATTTATGGACGAGGATTCTGAGGAGCTCTACAACACCGTTCACTCACAACTACAAGAGTTGTCTCAGAATGATGATCCCGAAAGCTCCGCTTCTGCTTCTTCTGTGGCCGTGAAGAACAAGCTTTTTATTGAGGTAAATTTGTATCATATTTTTTAGTTTAAATTTTTTTAATTCTTATGTATATTGTTGATTTCTTAATTTCAATGTTTCTTTTTTTTGTTTTCAGTCCGCTCCCCGTAGAAAGGGGAAGATTCGGGGGGTTGGTTCTCTTCAGTCCCAAATTGATATTGGGAGCGGATATGTTTCCAGTTCCACTTCGAGTCAGCTACCGGATCCCTACGAGGTTGCTCAATTGAAAGAGAAATTGGCTGCAAATGAGCGTAAGGTTGCTGCGTTCGATAAGATGTTCGACCACTTGGGCAACACGGATCCGGTGCTCAGGGCGATGTTGGACAGTATCCGTCAAGAAGAGGAGCAAGGCGAACCCAGCGGACCGAATGATGGCGGAGTCGGTGGATCGGGACCATCGGATGAATTTTAGTTTATGTTTTATTGTTTTTTTTTATGAATATTTTTAGGTTTTTAAAAGATATTTGAATTAAATTTTTATTTAATTTAATTATTGTTTTTATAATTTTATTTTTTTATCATTAAAAATAAAAATTTAAATTAATTTTATTATTAAAAAATTAAAAAAAAAATTAAAAAAAAAAAATAACTTGCGACGAACGTATTCCGTCGCAAAGTTGCGATGGATATTTTCCGTCGCAAATTTGCGACGGCACCAGTTCCATCGCAAATTTGCGACGGAAAATATCCATCGCAACTTTGCGACGGAATACGTTCCATCGCAAAGTTGCGCCGGAATTTGCGAGGGCCTTATCCATCGCAAGTTTGCGACGGCACCATATCCGTCGCAAATCGCCCGCTAGATATTCGGTCGCAAATCCGTCGCAATTTGGCGATGGAACCAATTCCAACGCAAAGCCGTCGCAAACTTGCGACGGATTTAGTTCCATCGCAACCTTGCGACGGAGATAATTCCGTCGCAAGTTTGCGACGGCGTTGCGACGGAAAGGTCATTGCGACGTGAGATTTGCGACGGAATTGTTTGCCTCGCAATTCCGTCGCAAATCACGATTTGCGACGGAATTGCGACGGTAATTTCCGTCGCAAATAGTATATGTTTCTTGTAGTGTAATTAAGTGCGGAAAAACCAATTAAAATAAAATTCTATAAATAATTAATTCAAACAACCAAATTCTATTCCAGAAATAATATTAGAAATAACTAGCAACCTAAACACCAGGTTTGCAATAATCAAATAACTCAACAAATAAAACAATCCTATCATCCTCTCTTCGGCCCGATTCCGCGATCACACTTTCTTTCTACCTGCATCACATTATGGAAAAAGAGATGCATAAGTATTTAATAAATACTTAGTAAGGCAATCACCCCGCCTACAGGCCAATTACACAATTTTAGCAATTTTAAATAATATTAATAATTATCACAATTATTAAAATCCTTCATTTTAATTATTAAATAATTACCGCAATTAAATAATAAATTTTCAACACTTAAATAATTTCCACAATTATTTTTAAATCATTTAATTAATTAATTTCACCAATTAATAATTAATTCTCGCATTAAACCATTTAATTTCAATTAAACCGGATTAAACCACTTAATCCAATTGATTCCTTTATTTCGCCAGATAACCGGATTAAACCGGACGGTGTCGATCGACACACACTTTGTGTCGCTCGACGCCTGCCCGTTTGGTGTCGACCGACACCAGCTTGGTGTCGATCGACACCGATCCAGGAGATCGACGCCAAATTCGATTTTTGACACAAAAACACCAATTCACACAAACAACACAATATTCTCGATCCAAGTCACGATTATCAACATAACAAACACGAAAAAGTCACTTAAACTCACTCAATCCACAATTCACTTTCACAATCTAATTCTCCTGCGAGCCTACGGTCATGCACTCACCTTGACAACGGATTAAGAGGAAGAAAGAGATGAAGAACAACACAAATACACCACAGATCAACCACAAAGCTCCAGAATCTCCCAAAAAGCTTTCAGCCTCCTTTTCTCTTTGTTTTTCTTGAAAACAACAAAATAATGCGGCTGAAACACTTTATATCGCGACCTAGGGCTTTTTCCCACAAAACCAGCCCAAACCGGAACTCAAATCGAACCGAAATCGATTTTTAACCGCTGGTGTCGAGTGACACTCCCCTGGTGTCGATCGACACCCCTCCTCAGAAACGACATATTGGTTTACGGATGTTACAATTCTCCCCCACTAAATTGGATTCAACCTCGAATCCCAATACAACACGTCTACCACAGACGCAAACTCGTCTACCACAGACGACAAACTCATCTACCACAGACGCAAACTCGTCTACCACAGACGACAAACTCGTCTACCACAGACGACAAAATCCAGCCCACATGGCCAAATACACGAGATCCTCACTTGATCCCTGAGACTCACATCTAATTCTATGTCATACGTACATTTCCCAGACATCTTTACTCTTAACTCAACTCTGCCGGAGAACACTATCTCCCCAAGAGGAACACTATCCTCTCGTTACTTACTACGCGACACACTAGTCACTAGTAAGTAAACATATCACTTATACTTGAGGTAGGACCCTCTCGTACAAGTTTATCAGAGAACACTATCTCTAGGCAATGAGTTATTCGGGGACACCACGCCCCTAGAGTAAAAATTCGGAAACATCTATGACATAACTGAAAAGATTGTCTCACGACCCACTGGTCAACACACTTGTAACATCCAAACCACAAAACCAAAAATGAGGCAAACACCATCTCATATAACTCAAAAATGTATATCGTTACAACACCAAAAACTAAAATACATAAGTCCAACAACAACAAAACATAGAACCACGCTATTACAACTAGAACCACAAAGACGAAGAAGCTCACTCTATGACCTGCTTGTCGAACCACTTCTTGAACTTCAGCTTCTTTTTTGCCTCTGGCTCCCAAGTCTCCTCCTCAGTGCCACTATAGTCCCACAAGACTCTCAACAAAGGCACCCTCTTGTTCCGCAGAACCTTGACTCCCCTCTCGAGAATCCTCACAGGAACCGCTGGAACTGTCATATCTGGCTGAAGATCCTCTGGAATCTCAGCCACCAACTCCTCAGAAGGATGCAGACACCTCCGTAACATAGAAACATGGAACAACTTGTGAAAGGCGCTCATAATCGGTGGCAGCTCCAACCGATAAGCCACTGGTCCAACTCGCTCCACCACCGGGAATGGACCCATAAACCGCGGACTAAGCTTGTTCTCTGCTATGGACCTGTTAGGGCCCCTCAACATAGCCATCTTGAGACACACTCTATCTCCCACCTGAAACTCAAGCTCACGCCTCCGCCTATCTGCATAACTCCTCTGTCTATCATGAGCCTCCTTCATGTTCTTCTCCGTCGTTTCCTGAACAAAGGTAGCTCCAAACATGCTGCGCTCCCCCACTTGGGTCCACCATAAGGGTGTCCTACATGGCCTCCCATACAAAGCCTCATAAGGAGCCATGCCAATACTAGACTGAAAACTGTTGTTATAGGCAAACTCCGCCAAACACAGATGATCAACCCAATGGCCACCCCAGTCCAACACACACATCCTCAGCAAATCCTCCAAAGTCTGGATAGTCCTCTCTGACTGCCCATCTGTCTGCGGATGATAAGCCGTACTCATGTGCACCTTGGTGCCCATCTCTGTCTGAAATGCCCTCCAAAACTCTGAGGCAAATCTCGGATCTCTATCCGACACAATACTGGCTGGCACACTATGCAGCCTCACAATCTCTCGCACAAACTTCCTAGCCAAAACAGCAGCTCCATCTGTCTTCTTGATGGCCAAGAAATGCGCGGACTTGGTCAAACGATCCACAATGACCCAAATCGCATCAAACGTCCGTGAGATAGGTAATCCCACCACAAAATCCATCGTGATCATATCCCACTTCCACTCTGGAATGGGTAAACTCTGCAAAAGTCCACCTGGAACATGATGCTCTGCCTTGACCAACGAACACGTGTTGCACCTCGCAACCCAATCTGCCACATCTCTCTTCATCCCAACCCAGTGATAATACCGTTTGAGGTCACGGTACATCTTGGTCGCACCCGGATGAATCGAAAACTTGCTCGCATGAGCCTCTCTCAAGAACCCGCCAATATCGTCCCATTCGCCGAGACCTGATACTCAAAACCAGCTGCCCGCGATGCATCAACCAAACCCTGATCATCCTGCTGAGCCACTCTGATCCTACTTAGTAAGTCTGCCTGATCAGCTGCCACCAAACCCAAAGGCTCCTCAGAATTAGCACAAAGCCGTAATGTACTAATCTCGCTGACCAAAGTCTCCACATCCTGCTCTCTAGCTGAATCAACTCGCCGTCGACTCAACGCATTTGCCACCAAGTTGGCCTTGCCTGGATGATACACAATATCCAGATCATAATCTGCCAAAAACTCCACCCAACGCGTCTGCCTCGCATTCAGCAAAGGCTGAGTAAAGATGTGCTGCAAACTCTTGTGATCTGTAAAGATCTGCACTGCACCACCATAGAGATAAGACCTCTAAATCTTGAGTGCAAAGACCACCGCTCCCAACTCAAGATCGTGTGTAGGACGGTTGCGCTCACTGCCCTGCAACTGCCTCGAAGCATAAGCAATCACTCTGCCCTCCAGCATCAGGACACAACCCAAACCAACACCTGAAGCATCTGTATACACCACATAAGGCTTCCCCGGATCGGGTAATGCCAACACTGGTGTACTAGTCAACATCTCCTTGAGCTTCCCAAAGCTCTCCTCGCACTCCGGCGACCACACAAACGACACATCCTTGCCAGTCAACCTTGTCATCGGCTGAGACATACTCGCAAAGCCCCTGACAAACCTCTTGTAGTAGCCTGTTAAACCCATAAAACTCCTGATCTCGGTAGCACTACTCGGTCTAGGCCAATCTCTGATAGCCTCAATCTTAGCCGGATCCACATAAACTCCCTCTGCAGAAACTATATGGCCAAGAAAACCCATCTCTCTCTACCAAAAGCTGCACTTGGTCAACTTAGCAAACAGCTTCTGCTCTCAAAGCTTCTCCAAAACAAGCCTCAAGTGAGTCGCGTGCTCCTCTAGACTCCTCGAATACACTAAGATATCATCAATGAAAATGATAACGAACACGTCCAAAAACTCCCTGAACACGTCGTTCATCAATCTCATAAACGCTGCCGGCGCATTAGTCAGCCCGAATGGCATGACTACAAACTCGAAGTGCCCATACCTCGTCCTGAACGCCATCTTGCGAACATCTGCCTCATCTATCGGGATCTGATGATAAACCGATGCCAAGTCAATCTTGGAGAACCAAGTAGCACCCCTCAACTGATCCAACAACTCATCAATCCTAGGGAGTGGATACCTGTTCTTCACTGTGACTCGGTTGAGTCCCCGGTAATTTATGCACAACCGGAAACTGCCATCCTTCTTCTTCACAAACAACACTGGTGCTCCCATGGTGAAACACTCGGCAGAATGAACCCCTTGCTCAAAAGGTCCTCTAACTGTTTCTTCAGCTCTGCCAACTCTGCTGGCGCCATCCTGTAAGGTGTCTTCGATATCGGAGCTGTCCCGGGCTCCAACTCAATCGTGAAGGGATCTGACCGAGATGGTGGCAACCCCTTCAGCGACCGAAAAACATCCTCGAACTCCCGGACAACCTCAATACCCTCCAGAGCCACCTCACCCCTAGGCTCCGATATCACTATCGTCGCCAAATACGCCTCGCAACCTCGTCCTATCATCTGCTCAGCCTGAATAGCCGATATCACAAGACTCCCTGAAGTCGGTCTCACCCCCTGATAAACCAACCTCCCAGCATCTCGCTCAAACACAACTCTGCCTCTGAAGCAATCCAGATGAACTCTGTAACACGACAGCCAATCCATCCCCAAAATCACGTCATACAGCTCCACCGGACTGATGACCAAATCTGCTGGCATAGACTGCCCCGCAATCTGAACGTCGACTGCTCTAGCACGGCCCAAAGTAGTCAAGACACCTCTATCGGCAACCTTGACGAAATCCTTGCGCTCACCAGCGCTACTCTGGATACCTCTACTCTCGGCACACTCCGAAGTAATGAAGCAGTTTGATGCTCCCGAGTCAAACAGCACGTGAGACTCAACACCACCCACTAATAAGGTCCCTGTGATCTGGCATGACTGACTCGTCTGGCCCACCTCTGCCGAAGAGTACACCCGCGGCGCTGCTCCCAACTGCTCCAACGGCAGCACCGCTGCAATCTGCGTTACCAGCTGAACCGACGCCACTGACAACTGCTACAACTTGGGACACATCGGCCGAAGATGCCCCGGCTCTCTGCAGTGAAAACATACTCTAGTATCCCGAGACGCACCACTCTTGGGATAACTAGCCACCCGATGCTCCAAGCTCCCACAACCGAAGCAACCACGTGCACTCTGGCTGCCTCCAACAACCTCCTCAAACCTCCTCTTCTGGTCCTGTGCAGGTTTGCCGCCCTTGCCAGAACCAGAACTGAAACTCCTGCGCTGCTGCTGGCCCCTCGGCTGGGTAGCAAGAAGAACCGCAGCTGACACCACAACTGGACCAACCTGCTCACGAAGGTCCTCCTCGATGGAAACCGCTAGCTCCACCAACTCTGCTCTCGTAGAATACGTACTACCTCTGCACTGAGTCCTGATGCTCGACCGAAGACCTTGAAGGAACCTCGCCATCAGACTCCTCTCACCCTCAAAACCGTAACCAGTATACGCCACAAGTCTACCGAACTCAGCGTCATACTCACGCACTGACCTCTCTCCCTGAGTCAAAGCAACAAACCTCATCTTAAATCTGTCTCTAGCCTCCTGAGGAAAATACTTGGCGTTGAACTCCGCTAGGAAGTCACCCCAAGTCCACACTGCCCTCCTCAACATGACAGATCGCCACCACAAATGTGCATCCCCACCAAGGTAATGCACCGACAACTCCACCTGGTATCCCTCTGGACACCTGAACGGAAGTTCCGTTCCAGTCTCTGCCGCCACTCATCGGCCTCTTCGGGCCCACCTCTACCCTCAAAGAAAGGCGTCCCGATCCTCTGCATCTCCCTCATCATCTCGAGATAGGAAGGATGCCCAACCACCGCAGCACCATGCTGCCCAACAAACGCGCCCTGCTGTGCCCCCACCACCGGAGGAACACCTGGAGCCTGCTCTGGAACCGCCTGCGGAAGACGTGCCAAGATCTGCGTCAGAAGCCCCATCAACTGGTCACCAAGACCATGAGTCGGCGGCACCCGCACCTGGGGCAAACTGGCCTCACTCGCCACAAACTGGGTCTCCGACGCAGTCGCCACACTAGGCACTGTACTCTCACCGGAATCCGCCTGCGCTCCACGACCACGGCCTCTGCCACGGCCTCCACCACGGCCCCTGCCACGACCTCTAGCTCCTGCATCCATCTCACTGCACTACCACAGCACTGAAGATGAGCAAACTAGAAAACACACAACACACCACTTACCGCAGAATCACTGAAGGCCGAGAGGATGATACTAGACTACTAAAAGACTAAACACAATTAATCAATTATCACATAGTCCAGTTCACCCAATCTAACAGTCCTAAAACCGTAAGCTCTGATACCAAAATGAAACAACCAAGCTTTTTTAAAAAAAAATAATTAAGTGCGGAAAAACTCAATTAAAATAAACTTCTATAAATAATTAATTCAAACAACCAAATTCAATTCCAGAAATAATATTAGAAATAACTAGCAACATAAACACCAGGTTTGCAATAATCAAATAACTCAACAAATAAAACAATCCTATCATCCTCTCTTCGGCCCAATTCCGCGATCACACTTTCTTTCTACCTGCATCACATTAGGGAAAAAGAGATGCATAAGTATTTAATAAATACTTAGGGGGGTTATTGGATTGATGATTTAAGAGGATATTTTTTTCCAAATCACCTCTTATTGGATCTAGTATTTATAAAAATCACTAACAATCCAAGGTTATTGAACTAATCATTTGTACAAATTCCTTAAAATCTCCTCTTATTGGAAAATTAGGATTTCACTAATAAAAACTGTTTTGAGGGATTTGTGAGAAATTTTCTAGTTAAAAACAAAAGAATCCAAATACCACCTTATGAGGTGAGATTTTCCAAATCCTCTTAAAACTTCATAGATTTGGATTTATCCAAATAACTCCAAATCATTGATACAATAAGCCCCCCTTAGTGAGGCAATCACCCCGCCTACAGGCCAATTACGCAATTTTAACAATTTTAAATAATATTAATAATTAACACAATTATTAAAATCCTTCATTTTAATTATTAAATAATTACCATAATTAAATAATAAATTTTCAACACTTCAATAATTTTCACAATTATTTTAAATAATTTAATTAATTAATTTCACCAATTAATAATTAATTCTCGCATTAAACCATTTAATTTCAATTAAACCGTATTAAACCGGATTAAACCACTTAATCCAATTGATTCCTTTATTTCGCCAGATAACCGGATTAGACCGGACGGTGTCGATCGACACACACTTTGTGTCGCTCGACGCCTGCCCGTTTGGATCGACACCAGCTTGGTGTCGATCGACACCGATCCAGGAGATCGACGCCAAATTCGATTTTTGACACAAAAACACCAAATCACACAAATAACACAATATTCTCGATCCAAGTCACGATTATCAACAGAATAAACACGAAAAAATTACTTAAACTCACTCAATCCACAATTCACTTTCACAATCTAATTCTCTTGCGAGCCTACGGTCATGCACTCACCTCGACAACGGATTAAGAGGAAGAAAGAGATAAAGAACAACACAAATCCACCACAGATCAACCACAAAACTCTAGAATCTCCCAAAAAGCTCTCAGCCTCCTTTTCTCTTTGTTTTTCTCGAAAACAACAAAATAATGCGGCTGGAACACTTTATATCGCGCGGCCTAGGGCTTTTTCCCACAAAACCAGCCCAAACCGGAACTCAAATCAAACCGAAATTGATTTTTAACCGTTGGTGTCGAGCGACACTCCCCTGGTGTCGATCGACACTCCCCTGGTGTCGATCGACACCCCTGAGATTGGTTTACGGATGTTACACCTTTAATTCCCCTATTGAACTACTGAATGTTTGCTTATTATTCGAAAAAAAAAAAAAAATGGATAAACAAACCTTTAATTTCGTAACCCGAGGAGAGATTCTGAGAATATATCTAAAATAAAGGATCAAAAAGAAAACAACTTTCTGTTTTTATCTCTTTAATCAGTTACTTAATTTCTTTTTTTAACGCTTTTCAATATCTGTCTCTCTGTCTCCACGATTCACGCCTTGGCCGGATTTTTTTTTTTTCCTCTCACCAAATCGGGAAAATTCCGATAACTAATTTCTCCTTCCTATCGTAGATCGGACTCCGATCCCGGGATAACAAGAAAGATTTAATCTTTTTTGGGTATTTTTCAAGAAAGTTTTGGAGAATTTCTCGAGGTTGAGAGAAAACGAAAATGAGTTTCCAAGATATAGAAGCTGGAAAAGGAAGACCGAGGAAATTCAATGGCGGTCGGCAAGATTCAACGCAAGCCGTCGCCTCCGGAATTTTCCAGATCAATACCGGAGTTTCGACATTTCAGCGACTCGTTAACACACTAGGCACTCCCAAAGATACACCGGAGCTCCGGGAAAAGCTGTAAGTTGATTAATTTGCTCAAAAATCCGATTCGAAATTCGATTAAATCTGGATTTGATGATTCATATGTTAAATTGAGGCGCAGGCACAAGACAAGATTGCATATTGGACAGCTTGTCAAGGATACTTCTGCTAAGCTTAAAGAAGCTAGTGAAAGTGATCGTCAAAGCGGTGTCAATGTAAAATGAAATTATCTTCTAATAGTTTTTGTAAAGAGTTTTGATGATTGATTGATTGATTGATTGATTGATTGTTGTTGTGTGTTGTGTTGTAGCCAAGTAAGAAGATTGCAGATGCTAAGCTTGCAAAGGACTTTCAAGCTGTACTAAAAGAGTTTCAGAAAGCTCAACAAACCGCTGCTGAAAGAGAAACCACTTATACTCCTTTCGTTCCTCAATCCTCTCTTCCTTCTAGGTAACATTCTTGAATTAGCATCTTGGAATTTGGAAATGTGATGATGATCTTAAAGCAGAAGCATTTGTGAATTGTTTTGTATATAGAGATACAGCGAGTGAGGTGGATAAGGTCCCGGAACAGCGAGCTCAGGTTGTGGAGTCAAGAAGGTAAAAAAAAGCAAATTCTGTTTCCATTTTTGTGATTGTGACTCTTATAATAATGTTCTGTTTTGATTGTTGCAGACAGGAGCTTGTATTGTTAGACAACGAGATCGCGTTCAACGAGGCTGTGATCGAGGAGAGAGAGCAAGGAATACAAGAGATCCATACTCAGATTGGCGAGGTTAATGAAATATTCAAAGATCTTGCTGTTCTTGTTAACGATCAAGGAGTCATGATAGGTAAAAGAAAATCTCTAAGTCTTTACTAAAATCTAACTTTGATTGATGTAAACTCAAAAACTTTCTTTAATCTCGTAGATGATATCGGCACTCACATTGACAACTCCCGTGCCGCAACTTCGCAAGGGAAGTCCCAGCTCGCGCAAGCCGCGAAAACACAAAGATCAAACTCATCTCTGGTAAAAACACTTAAAACTTAACAGACAAAATGGTTAATGAATTGGTTTTTTAGGATACACTCTAATCACTTGATCATGTTTTACTTGGCAGACATGCTTGCTCTTGGTGATATTTGGAATTGTGCTCCTGATCGTGATTATAGTACTCGCAGCTTGATTTCGCAAAGCAAGAAACAAGTCTTTTTTTGAGAGTGTGTTCATCAATCTTAAAGCTTCAATGAGTGGAATGGAACTATTGGTATATAACACAACACTTAGAAGTTGGTTTTGAATTGGTTTGGTTTGGGTTGGTTTGAGGGTCTATTGGTTATGTAATAGAGAGTGTGTGTGTGTGTGGTGGCTCTTTCTTTTTTGTGCAAACTTGAAACTTCTTGTTGGAGATGAGTGAAAGTCTGTTGCTTGTGTTTCTCATAAAATTGATTAAAATGTGACTGAAAGGAAACAAAATAAATGGGATTTGCCTTTGATTTGAAAATAAAAATCTGTCACAAAAAGGTTTGAAGCAGAGCTGAGTTATGACTGCTTTGAGTTCTTGCAAGATTCAACCTTTGAGCTGAAAACGGATGCCGCGAGAATCGAAAATGCCGACAAAACCGCTGCTGCGAATGTAAAAGCAGAAACATACTCGGTATGGTCTCTGATTCCGGCAGGGATTTCCCAGACAAGAGATCTGTTTTCTTCTCCAGTCTTAGATGATCCGCCAATCGACAAAACCATACACGTTCTCTGTTCTTGTTCTTGTTCTTGGTTTGGTACGTAGCTCGAGCACAGGAACAAGTCTGGCTCTCCAAACTCCACTCTAGAGTATCCACTCTCTTCCAGAGGCTGCAGTTGAATTTAGAAATAGAAATTAAAGATCCATGTTTGATTGATCAAAACAAGATTCTGATCATGTTTACCTGATACCGAGCATGTAAAGGAAGCTTCAAGCTGATTTCACCATTCTCATAATCTCTAGAACTGATTTCGACATGAATCTCAACGACAGACCTGTTTGATCTGAACGAAGGCAGCTCAAGATTCGTGTCTCCAAACACAGATACGTCTCTGAAAGCTGCAAAAAGATTCAAGACTTCCATCAGAGGAAAGCTTTTAATCTGATTTATCTTCTTATTAATCTCTCTAACCTCTTCGTTGCTGGAGACTCTGAAGCTCAAAAGGATCAGCGAAAACTCCCAAAGGCAACCGTTCAACAATCACGAGCTCGTCAAGGTGAGATTGTGAGTGGTGAAGAAGACGAAGAAGCTTGATGGATGTAAAAAGATTACGATGTGAGCCTTCACCGGTTATGTTTCTGCCTTGTAGCAATGATACAGCAGGAGCAACAGTGTTCGGATCTTTATCGGAACATTCTTGACGAAGCAGGTAGTTTCGAAACTCCGAGTCGTTTAAGCAAGTGCGTGTGGTGAAATAAGACTGCATAATGTATCGATCGTAGATGCATAACGGAGGAATATGATCGGAATTGAAGATTTCATCGTAATTTGTTCCAACCTGTGAGAAAATTGTCTAAAAAAATCATTCCCAGAGAGGTTTCGTAGATCAAAAGCCCTAAGTCGTATCCGAGAGCTAGCAAAATCTAATATGGTCAAGTTTCTCGCAGAATCACGAATCAAATCGAGTTCGGAGATCACTAACCTGACCAGGTGAGACAGATTTGAAGCAAGAAATCGCGCAGAAGATGAAAATCACGGCTGTTACCGATCTCCGGCGTTTGCTACCCGATTCCATTTGTTACATAACTCTTTTGTTCAGGACTCGCTAACACAGACCATTGTTTTCTGCTTGTGCCGGTGAGGGTTAAAAGTCCGTTTTACTCGCCGGGGATCATTTGGATGAGTTTCCGGTTAAACTAGCCCATCTCAGGCCGGTTTTTGTTCGTTCGAAATGGGCCGGTCTAGTCCATTGAGTCCAAACTCCAAACTATCACGTCTCTGTTGCTTGAATATCATCGATGACGTTTTTAATCTTAAAATATAAATTAACCCTTTTAACTACACCTTATGTCCGAAAATATAAACAGTTTGTTAATTAATAGTATAGATTGACCTTATAATAAGATATTATTTTATGTATGATTTCTAGTTTCCCACTGTCGAATAACACATAATTTTTGAAAAATGATTTTTTTATTCTAAATTAGATAAACTAGAAAAAGGATGGAAGCATAAAATTAAATTTTGAAAGTTATACCTTATTATATAGAGTTTGGTAAGACACATAATACGGTAAATATGTTTTTTTTTTCATTAGAATATGCAACTTTTTCTGTTAGAATATAACATGCAAAAGTACTTTTTTCTTTTTTCGGTTAGAATATGGAATATTTTCCGTTAAAATATAGATAACCGTTTTTTTCTTTTCCATTCTTTTTGTTTAATATCTTTTTAATTAGTTTTTTTCCTTTTCTTTTCTATTAAATATGTCAAGATCTTAATTGGATTAAAATTTAAAATCACATATGTCGTCATCCTGTGAGTTATAATTATCATACGTGCCGCGACTTGATCGCGCGCATCCAGCTTTATATAATAAGAGATATCAGATGTTACAAAAAAAAAAAAAAAAAAAAAAAAAAAAAAAAAAAAAAAAACACTCTCAACTTAAAATCGTGTAAGTCAAACTAGTAAAAATCGAAAGTCGGCCGCAATACAAGACTGACGCGAGAAACATTGTTAATTTTTTCACATAAATTATAACTATGTGTTTTTTTTTTTTAACACTGATTGACTAATCTAATACAAATTATGAGAACTGTTACAAGACAATTCTACAACGGACGATTCTACTGTCTTCAAAGGCTCCATGACCGACAGCTCCACGGCACCAATCTGTAGACCTCCTGTAAGCTTGCCTCCATTAATCTGCATAAATTATTAGCAAATCGCACTCGCTGGGACTCGAAACTCAGACCTCCTGATGTAGAAGCATTAATTCCCTTAAACCACTAGGCTAAGGGGCTTCCACTATGTGTTTTGTTTCAGTTAAAAACACTTTTCATTACAATGTAATACTGAGAAATAATAGCACACAGTCTTGTTAGTTTATGAAAGCCAAATTCATTTGGGAAAAAAATTATGTATGATGTGAAAGATTGAAACCTAATATACGCTTCTATGGATTTTTATTCTTGTTATGTCTACTCAAGTTTCATCAAGTAATAATTAAAAGCTTTCATCAAAAAAGTGAAAATTGGAAAGAAAAAACAAAAAAAATGATGATGAGCCACGATGCAACTTCATTTTTTTGTTAAATTTTATTTTTGATTGTTAATTTATTTAAGGGAGAATTAAGTGAATATCGTCGGATGAATGCAAATCGAAGAATACAGCAATAATACTTGATATTTAGATCGGTACAAATGTTAGAAGAAAATTCTTCCGTAATTGCCCCTATAGGCGACAGCGCGTGCGTTAAACGCAGTTTAACTCGAGGAGACAACGCATTAAATGGGCGGATACTCGGGGAGATACTAAAGAGATTTTGAAAATTTGGTGATGTGATGAATTGTTATCTGCACAATAATCGACGAAGCTGCTGCAGGGGGCAACCATAGGAAGCCGACAAGTGTTACACGAAGTTTTTGTTGTAGAGATAGCGAAGTATATGATCCCCAGATAACGAATAGGAACCGGTTGCTAACAAATTTATTAACAACAAAATGCAAAGAATATGTCACGATCCTTGTTACCAAGGTAATATATTCTTTGTTAACAAGATAATGTGATGTTTGTTTGTTTTGCGTACCCAAAAAAAAAAAAATGAGATGTTTGTTAGGTGTTTGTTAGCAAGGTGACGTAACATGTATTACCATGCCATGTTAGCGTGGCAGCGTGTTGCTAAGCCATCGTGCGTTACCGTGACAACACAGTGTTTTCAAAAGTTCCCCGACACCGAACCAGGCCTTCCATGGTTAGTACGATAACATATGTACGATAACAGTGACAAAACCCTATAGCCTAAACCCTAACCACCACCACCCCCAAAAAAGTAAACCCTAAACCCTAAACCCTGAACTCCCCCCCAAACTAAACCCTAAATCCTATAGCCTAAACCTTAAACCCTGAACCCCCCCCCCCTCAAAAAAACTAAACCCTAACTCATATAGCCTAAACCCTATCCACTCTCCGCCTACACTAAACCCTAAACCCCAAAGCCTCAACCCAAACATGTATTACAACAGCAGTTAACATGTCGTCATATAGTTATCATGCTAATGTAGATGTATTACAACAGCAGTTAACATGTCATGATATAATTATCATGCTAATGTAGATGATGCTAACTTTGGTAACACGCCAAATACAACTACTGAGTTCTGTATTGAATCTCGGATACATAGTTTTCTAAGACTTGGTTTACACTTGGCCATTACTCGTAAGTTACAGTAGTAATCTTGTAGTTATCATGCTAATGTAGATGTATCACAACAGCAGTTAACATGCTAATGTAGATGTATTACAGTTAACATGTCATGATAAAATTATCATGCTAATTCAGATGTTGCTAACTTTGGCAACACGCCAAATACATGCACTGAGTTATGTGTTAAATCTCGGATACAGTTTTGTAAGACTTGGTTTACACTTGACCATTACTCGTAAGTTACCATGATAATTCGTTGTTGGTAACATGTATTACCATGCTAAGTTAGCGTGGTAGCGTGTTCAGGAAAATATCTCCTTACACACGTTATCTATTGTCCACTAAGCAATATTTACTCTCACTAAGAAATTGGTTCCTACACGCGCTGTGGGTATAGGGATTATAGAGTAATTTCTTTGACTTCTGCCATTGTCAGAAACACTACTTTCCTGTCTACTAATTTTGCGGTTATCCATGTATAGACAATGCAATTACTCTTTATTTAATCATAATTTAAATCTATAAAAACATGTATTTCATTTAAATATATTTAAAATAACACGATTTCATTTTCAAAAATAACATGATTTTTCTACAATAAAACAACATGATATTTATTTAGTCAAAATGATGTGTTTCAGATTAACGTTTGAACATGGCGACAATTTCACAGAGATTAAAAAAATCTTGGAAAAATTTGCGGACTGGGCACTTTTCAAGATGCTAATTAGGAAATCAGGCACATGGGAGTTTTAAATTGGTAAAAGAGGCAACTTTGTGTGGACCCCACTGGCAAATAACAAGAGGACCCTTTCAAACTTAAGATTATTACGAATTTGTCATTGTTCTCTCTCTTCCTTCTTTTTCATTTATTTTCTAACTTTTTAATTATAAAAAATGTGTCACCGAATATGCCTTCATAAATTAGAGAGGAACTTAAGTTTATTACGAATATGCCACTGAGAATGAGAATATGACATGCCACTATCTTAATTTTCTCTTTTAATTATCTCTTTTAATCTTTTTTCTTTTATTCTCTAATTTTTTTTTTCTTATAAAATTACAGCAAATCTCTTGTTTCTTCAATTTATTTTTTCTTTATTCTGCAAATTTTTTCTCTTCAAAAGTTATCAATTTTCAATTTTAGGTTTTGGAAAACTCTGAATTTCCTAATAATTTTGATTTTAATTTTGGTTTCGGTTTTTGGATTTTGATTTTTGATTATGCTGTAGATTTAAGTTTTGTTAAAAACTTAAATGGTAAGTATTTTAGTACTTATAAAATTTATCAATACATAGATTTATTTGATAAAATTAAAATAGAAGAAACTCATTATAGCACATTATTATAGAGATGTTCATAAAAATGAAGATGAGTTTTTTTATATATTTTAAATTACTAAAGTAAATTTGTAAGATGCACTAATAAACACATATTAATTTTATATAAATAATAATTTCTACAAAATTCGAGAAAAGTCATCATATCACATGATACTGTTTTTAATTACTCTCATAGTCTCATATCATCACTAGTATTTTTCTCTCATATCATGTTTCCATTCATACCACAAACTTTAAAAAATGTTTATAATTTAAATATTTGGGTTTAGTATTTAGAATGTAAGGTTTAGGGTTTAGTTTTGATGATTTAATTATGTTATAACTCTAAAAAGTGTTTATAATTTTAAATTTTGGGTTTGGGTTTGAATTTATGATTTAGGGTTTAGGGTTTAGTTTTGATGGTTTAGAGTTTAGTATTGAAGGTTTAGGGTTTAGTTTTGATGGTTTAATTATGTTATAATTCTAAAACGTGTTTATAATTTAAATATTTGGGTTTGGGTTTTAATTTAGGGTTTAGGGTTTAGTATTTAAGATTTAGGGTTTAGTTTTGATGGTTTAGGGTTTAGTATTGAATGTTTAGGGTTTAGTTTTTTTTCTTTTAATTATGTTATAATTCTTAAAAGGATTTATAATTTAAATATTTGTGTTTGGGTTTGAATTTAGGGTTTAGGGTCTAGTATTTATGGTTTAGGGTTTAGTGTTAATGGTTTAGTTAAGTTATCACTCTAGGAAGGGTTTAAAATTTAAATATTTGGGTTTGAGTTTAGAATTTTGGGTTTAGGATTTAGGGTCTAGTTTTGATGGTTTAGGGTTTAGGGTTTAGTTTTGATGGTTTAGGGTTTAGTATTGAAGGTTTAGGGTTTAGTTTTGATGGTTTAATTATGTTGTAATTCTTAAAGGGTGAATTAGCAAAAGATGATGTTTTCAAGTTTTTAATTTGTAAAAGAGGCAACACCAAGTTTTTATTAGCAAAAGAGGCAAATCGGTGGGTCCCACCACAATAAAAACACTTTTCTATGAACAAAAAATAAACCCTAAGTCCCAAAAAGTGAACCCAAACCAACCACACATGGCGGGGCCCACGAGAAAGTTGCCTCTTTTGCTAATAAAAACTTGGTGTTGCCTCTTTTCCCAATTAGAAACTTAAAATGTGCCTACTTCACCAATTTTTTCATTCTTAAAAGGATTAGTTAGGGTTTACTTCTGATAGTTTAGTTCTGATGGTTTCAATCGAATTTATGTTTATGGTATTAGATGAAAAAAAACAAGTGATGGTATGAGAGTAATTAAAAAACATATTGGTGGTATATGTGAGAATTGCCCACAAAAATATGACCGACATATTGGGGTATGGTGCCAAAACGCGTACACCACAGACTGGTGTACAAGAACAAAACGCGTACACCACAGACTGGTGTACGGGAACAAAACGCGTACACCACGGACTGGTGTACGGGAACAAAACGCGTACACCATAGATTGGTGTACGAGCCAAAACGCGTACATCACTGACTGGTGAACGGGTACAAAACACATACACTGCGAACTGGTATGTGGTGCCAAAACGCGTACACCAACAAAACGCGTACACAAAGGATTGGTGTACGGGATCAAAACGCGTACACCACGGACTGGTGTACATGATCAAAACGCGTACACCACAGACTGGTGTACGAAAACAAAACGCGATCACATTAGGGAACATGATTTAAAACTGAAATATTAGGATTTATGATTTAATATTTAAGATTTCTAGTTCAGATTTTAAAGTTTATACTTTTGGGTTTATAATTTAGAATGATACATTTTAAGAAATACACTTCAAGAGGTGTATTTTAAAAACTACACCTCTAATGTAGTAATTTTCAAAAATATATTTTTATAATTTTAATATATATATTTGGATTCACTAATCTTTGACTATGATTTAGATTTTGGGGTTTAGGAATGAGAAATGGAAATGTTTAGAATTCTTTTGGGGTTTACAGTTTATTTTTTAGGGTTTAGAATTCTTTTACTCAATGATAAAAGTTTAGTTTTGAAAATGAAAACTGACACCTAAAAAAGTGTAATTTTGAAATTTCGCCATTTAGAATTCTTAAAATCCTATTTAGGATTGGAAAAATTTGTAAAGTAGGCAGTTTTTAAGTTGCTAATTGGGAAAAGAGGCAAATGCAAGTTTGTAATTGGGAAAAGAGGCAAGTTTTGGTGGGTCCCACCAGGTTTGGGTTGCTTTTTCCGTGAATAGGGTTTAGTTTTGACCAATAGGAAGCCTCTTTGTCGTGGGTCCCACTGTCAAGTTGCCTCTTTCACAAATAAAAACTTAGAGTTGCCTCTTTTGCTAATATGAAACTTGAAAACTGCCTCTTTTGCTAATTCACCCTTTAGGATTTAGGGTTTAAAAATGTAATATTTTGGTTTAGGATATAAAAGTGAGGCACTAGAGTTCAAGTTCTTTGAATTAATTGGGTGATAGGGTTTAAGATTTAAGATGTAAGGATGTGAACAGAAATGTAAAAACATAATAGCAGTTTTTAATAGTTATTTTTTTATAAAAAATACTTAAAACTAAAGGTGAATTAGCTTAATAAAATTGTTAACCAAATGTTAGCAAAGATTAGCGAAAATAAATAGTTCAGCCTACTCCAAACCTTAATATATGAACCCAAAGCTATAATACATAAATCTTAAACTCTAAACCTAAAATCTATATCCGAACCCCAATTCTAAACTCTAACTTCAAATATAAACCTAAAATCTAAATCCTAAACTCAAAATCGAAACCCTAAACCCAAATTTTAAACCCTAAATCAAAATACAAAACCCTAAACCTAGAAAATGATATTAATACATAATATATGACGAATACTGTAGTGAAGGAAAAATAATGGCTATTCCCTCTATTAATGTTGTTCTTAATATGATTATTAAGTATAATTTCCCTAAGATTAAAATAAATGTGATTTTTTTTTTTTGGTATTACGCATGTTAGAATTTAGATATTATTTGGATAATATTTGATTTATTTAAGACATAAGGATGTGAATAGAAATGTAAAAACATAATAGCAGTTTTGAAATAGTTTTTTTTTCTAAAAAATAACTAAAAGTAAATACAATGTAATTCCTCTTTTTATTTTTGTATTACAATAACATGTTAAAACTGACTATATCAAAACTGTGAACGACATATATATAAAAAAATATTAGTTATAGTCAGAATTAAAATAACCAATATATCTAAAATAAAATTATAAACTGAGTATATTAGTTATGTTTAAAACAAAATAACTGAATTCATTAATAAACTAATCAATTTTTATTTAAATTGAACAACTATTATTTTATTCTCTCTACTGATTTAATTATTATTTATTGTTAGCAAAAGCAGATCTCTTTTTTAATAGATGTTGTTATATATATTTTTTTTTTAACACTGGATAAAAAAGTTTGGTATAAAAGTAAAGCAAAATGGAAAACCGGAAGAAACAAAAACACCATACACAATAATCCAATCATCCCAAAACGCGTTACCTCCACCACAAGCAAACTAATCACACAAAGAAAATTGGAAGGAGAGTTAAAGCATAATAATAAATATAAAGCATTCTCTCTCTTAACCCAGGGTCAATTTTGTATTAAAGTTTTATTCTCTCTCCAATTTGCCTCTTTTCATAATTTAAAACTTGAGGTTGCCTGAATTCCCAATTACAAACTAAAAAACATCCTACGTTGCAAATTTACCCAAAAATCTTCCAGAACAAATCTCCAGGGCGATTTTGACTTAGCCGCCGCTGCCATTCTTGTCAGTCTTCTTTCGCGTTTTCCTCCGGCGACATGAGGGATTCACCTCCGCCGGGGACTCCCACTGGTTTTCATGATTCTCTTGTCACCGCTCCACTTGAGGAGGTTTCGGCTTGGTCTTCCGGGTCCTCTGCTTCCGGTAACTGTTTCTGCTCTGCCTATTTCTCAGGCATCGAACGGTGTTGCTCAGATTAGTATCCCAGAAGAGGTATTCGCTTCTTCGGATTGTCGTAGGCTATTTTATAGGCGATGCGCCACATGTAGGCACCATTCATGCGACAATTAATCGTCTCTGAACAAATTAGGGAAGTAAAGCTAAGATTGATATTCAGTTTATTGCTGAGAACACAGTTTTGTTTCGGATTGTGAATGATCAGGTTCGTTCTAAGGTGGTGAAAAGGCAATACTGGCATATCTCCAATGTCCCCTTGGTGTCAATGAGTGGAATCCACCAGACCTATCTGCTATGCCTCTGTGGGTGGATCTCAAGCATGTGCCCTGTAATCTTTTCTCTGAGAATGGTTTGCGCTTCTTGGGATCTATAACGGGGAAGTTTGTCAAGCTTCACCCAAACACAGAGAGATGTACGAGATTACATGTGGCCAGAATGCTAGTGGAGGTCAATTTGCACAGGCCATTGATTGAGCATATTAATTTCAAGGACAGTGATAGGAAAAAGGTGACTGTCGATGTCGCTCATCCATGGCTTCCTCCCCGGTGCTCACTTTGTCAGAAATGGGGTCATTTATCGACATAGTGTAAGAACAAGGCGAAAGCTAATGGTGAGGTGGTTATTACACAGGAAACGGAATTACCCGCACATTCTGCAGCGAGTGTTCCAGCTCAGACTGTTGTATCTGACTTACATAAGGAGTTGTCTCTGGTCACACCTATAGCTGATCCGCAGCAACATGACATGGTTGTATCTGACATGGCTACTTCTGCTATTGCTGTATCTGATGCGCATGACAACGAGTGGAAGATAATGGTGAAAAAGGGGAGCGTATCCCCGGCAAAAGCAATTGCTCCCGAGATTTCTATGGATACACGCGTTGGTATTGCCCATTCTCCTTCTCGTTTTGATATCTTGGGCCTAATTGGTGATAGTGAGGAATTGGAAGAAGGTGAATTCACTACGGATATGATAGCTCGAGGGCCAAAGGTAGCTCAGGAGGACCAGGTCGAAAGTAGTGTGTCACACCACACTAAGCCTCAACTCTCTAAGTCACACGCAAAGCCAACAAGAAAGCCAGCTATTGGTTCTAAAGCTCTGAAGTTCATGAATGTCCATGCTCAAACTAAAAAAGCTCCCACCCGGAAGCTATGACGTCCTTCTTTGCCTGGAACATGTGTGGGTTCAACAAGCCACGCAAACATGCAGCGCTTAGGAAATGGGTTCAGGAAACTAAGCCAGTTTTTGGTGCTCTTTTGGAAACAAAAGTTCTTCAGGATAGTCATTCCACTATCCTAAACTCTGCTCTCCCAGGTTGGAATTCTTTCACAAATTATGACTTCCATCGTCTAGGTTGTATTTGGTTTTGTTGGTCAGACGCAGCTGATGTGACTTTGTTATTTCAGAGTGATCAGATAATCACTTGTGCGGTGCATATTCTTAGCACATGCGACACTTTTATTTGCTCGGCTATCTTTACCTCAAATCTGGTTACAGAAAGGCGACAGTTATGGGATGATATCAGGGCCACTCAGTCTGCTTACTCTTCAACTCCCCTGGATTCTTATTGGAGACTATAACGAGATCTTGTCTTCAACAGAACATTCACGTTCCTTGAATTACAGCGCTGATCAGGCTGACATGCGACAGTTTCAAGATATTTTGATGGATTGCAGTGTTTCTGACCTCTCATATATTGGTTCATTGTTTACTTGGTGGAACAATTGTGATATGGATCCGATCAGTAAGAAGTTGGATCGGGCTCTGATCAACAATCAATGGCTTAGTACTTCCGCAGTCATTTGCCAAGTTTGAGGCAGGTGGAATCTCAGATCATGCCAGATGATTGGTGCAGATTACTTCTCCGGATGCCGGTGTTAGGAAACCTTACATGTTTTTCAATTTTCTCGCAGACCGTGATCAGTTTCTCCGGGTGGTGAAGCAGGTGTGGGATACGTCTGGGGCTCTGTATCACTCTCGCACGGCATTGCAATTGTTTCATAAGAAGCTCAAGTTACTGAAGTATGAAATGCGTGCACTCAATCGTTCACATTATGGTGGCCTTCCTCAGCGAACTAAGCAAGCTCTAGAGGACCTGTGTGCTTTGCAGAATCAGGCTTTGGTTACGCCAACCCAATAAACTTTTGATGCCGTCTCTGCTGCTGCGGATAAATGGAATCATTTGGCTACCATTGAGAAGAGATTTTTTAGACAGAAATCCAGAATACAGTGGCTCAAGACTGGGGATCAGAACACCAGTACTTTCCACAGAGCAGCACAGAGTAGGGCCTCTCGGAACTCTATTAAACAGCTCACAACTGAAGCAGGGGAGCAGATTACAGCCCATGCAGCTATCAAGAAGGAGGCAGCTCTCCACTTTCAGCGGTTTCTACAAACACAGACACATGGAGGCGAGCATTTTATTGTTAAATCTATCCATGAAATTCTAATATATCGGTGTCCCGCTGAGAAGGGGACTACTCTGGTTGCTCCTATCATCACTGCCTCTGAGATCCGATATGCACTTCATTCACTTCCTAATGATAAAGTGTCTGGGCCAGATGGGTATACTAAAGAGTTTTTCGTCGCGGCTTGGCCAGTGATCGGAGCAGATTTCATAACAGCGGTGCAGTCTTTTTTCATATTTGGGTTTCTCCCTAAGGGGATCAATGCTACTATCCGCTCTCTCATCCCAAAGACAGAGAGTGCACACAGACAATGAAGGACTTCAGACCGATAGCATGTTGCAATTTTCTTTATAAGGTCATCTCTAAAATACTATTAAACCGTTTGAAGTCCTTACTGCCAGAGGCCATTGAGCCCAACCAAAGTGCATTTGTTAAAAGCCGTCTTATGCTGGAGAATGTCTTATTAGCAGCTGAACTGGTTAATGGTTATCACAAAACCTCCATCGCTATGCGGTGTGTGATTAAGTTTTACATATCCAAGGCGTTCGATACAGTGAAATGGTCCTTCATCCTCACTGTCCTCCAATATATGGGGCTTCCTGATCAGTTCATCAAATGGATCCATGTTTGTATCTCCGCGGTATCGTTCTCTGTAGCAGTTAACGGGGAGTTGGAGGGTTTCTTCTCGAGCACTAGAGGCATAAGACAGGGCTGTTCTCTCTCTCCTTATCTTTATCTCATTCCAAATAATGTTCTCTCTAAACTTTTGAATAGAGCTGCAGCTGCAGGCACCTTTGGTCCCATCCTATGTGTAGAGATGTTGAACTAACTCATCTTAGTTTTGCAGACGACATTTTATTTTTCACGGACGGCACTCCGACCTCTCTCTATGGTGTTTATGGATGTCATGAATCATTTTGCTCGTCTTTCTGGACTATGTATTAATGTGGCAAAGTCATCGCTGTTTGTTGCTGGTATAGGTGCAGACAAATTGATCACAGCAGCGAATGAAGTGGGCATTACAGTTGACAGTCTGCCGATCAGGTATCTTGGATTACCACTCACTACTAGAACAATGACGAAGCTTGACTATGAACCATTGTTAGATAATGTTAGAACTCGCTTTGTCACATGGTCGCACAAAACACTCTCTTTTGCAGGTCGGTTGCAGCTCATCAGATCAGTGATTGCCAGTATCACTAATTTCTGGTGCTCAGCGTTTATTTTACCAATGTGTTGTTTTGATGCTATATAAGGGATGTGTAGTGCTTTTCTTTGGCCAGGTTCACCAAATGATGTCCACAAAGCAAAAGTGTCGTGGGATTATGTTTGTTACCCGAAGGAGGAAGGGGGTTTAGGCATCGAGAGACTTCCATGGTTTTTTCTCTTCGCCTCATCTGGTGGTTGTTTTCATCTCCGGATTCACTGTGGGTCTCTTGGACAAAGCATTATCTAATGCAGGAAGGGTCTTTATAGGATGCAAAAGACGGGTCAAAAGGTTCATGGATGTGGAAAAAGCTTCTCAAACTTCGAGGTGTAGCCTATCCATTTATCAAATTTCAAGTTTGTAATGGACGGGATGTGCATTTTTGGTTTGATGATTGGCTGCATCAGGGAAAGTTGTTGGCAATGGCTGGCGATACGGGACCTCAAATGTTTGGCATCGCTCGCATGGCAAAGGTGGCAATGTTAATTCGTGCTGCCTCTGTTCCCCAAGATGATGCAGGACCTGATCGAGCACTATTGCGCCACGCAGATGGAGAATAGAGACAAGTTCTCTGCTTATACTACTTGGGAACAACTGAGGAAGGTCAGACCAGAGGTGCCATGGAGTAAGGTGGTCTGGTTTGCAGAGGGTGTCCCTCGATTTTCTTTCATTACTTGGCTTTCCATCCACAACAGGTTGGCCACGGGTACTCGGATGAGATCATGGGGGCAGAACCAATTTTGTCTGTTCTGTGGAGAGAGAGACGAATCTAGAGATCATCTGTTTTTCGCGTGCCCTTATTATACATACACTCTATGGTCGAGTTTAGGACATCGGCTCTTGGGGAGCTTCTGCACACCGGATTGGAATGACACGTTACACTTCCTTATTTCTAAGGTCGATGCAACCATGGAGTCTATTCTCCTTCGTCTCTTGTATCAGTCAACAATTTACACTGTTTGGAGGGAGCGAAATGGTCGCAGACACAGAACCAGTTAGGAAACCGTACACCAGCTGGCCCGCTTAGTGGACAAGGTGATGCGGAACCGAATCTCGTCTTTGCACTACCGTTACCCGCATAAGCTTGAAGGCATGTTACGACTTTGGTTTGCAGTTTACCAACCTCCCTGATCAGCTTCTAGCGATCAAAAGTTCTCTCCTTCTATTGTCTCTTTTTGTCCCTCATTCTTTATTCTTTTTACAATTGTAACGTGATTTACACTACTTTCTTCTACCTTGTAAATTCACGTTGATAAGTTGTTCAATAAATTTGAAATTTCATCAAAAAAAAATTCACAGAGATTCAGTTTAGTAAGTGATAGAGCCGTGTTTCAATTGTATTGAAAAATGAATTTGCACTAAACCCCCAAAATATATAATTTTATAGACTTTAATTTATTAAAATTTATTGTGTCATAGTAGTTTCAGCAAGTTAATATAAAGTGTCTAACCCGAGTTTAAGGTTTAGCTATACCCTTTTTTTTTTCAAATAGGAAACCGAAATTACAAAAACAAAACTAAAAAATAACTATATTGGAAAAGTCTCAATTTTTAAGTTTACCATAAGCCCTGGTTAACCTTCGCACGACACTGGTGAGTGACTTGATTTCATTGGTTTGAATTGCAAGTTTTGAAATTGAGAACTAAATTTGCAAAAAAACAATTAGTTCCCCAATTTTTTTTGCACAAAACCCAGAAAATTACTGGATGAGTTAGCCACATTTGGGTAATTTTTAAAAATGAATAAAAGGAAAAAAAATGAAAGAAAAAGTGTCTTTATTCTGAAAAAGGGGAAGCGGAAAGAGCCCACAACACATGAATAAAAACGAGAAGACATATAAATCAAATCTAGTTTTACAAAAGAAGAATCAAATTTAAGCTTTCAGCTTTCGAGACTTTGAAGTTGAATTCTCTACGTTATACAACATAACACATATATAAAATATGATACATAACTTTACTCTTTTAACATCTAAAATTCATTCATTCACTCACTTGACATGTTTTTAATGCTTAGAAACAAATCAATAATTTGAAGCTTTCAGCTGTCAAGACTTTGAAATTGAATTCTCTTCGTTATATAACATAACACATATATAAAATATGATACATAACTTTACTCTTTTGTAACATCCGTAAATCGAAGTGTTGTTTTGGAAGTGGTGTCGGACGACACCAAGCGACCGGGTGTGTTTGCATATGCTCTATACAGTGTGAATCTCGGGTTGGTTATGC
This sequence comes from Erythrophleum ivorense, assembly GCA_026724425.1. Taxonomy (NCBI): domain Eukaryota; kingdom Viridiplantae; phylum Streptophyta; class Magnoliopsida; order Fabales; family Fabaceae; genus Erythrophleum; species Erythrophleum ivorense. The sequence goes on along the minus strand of JAIUCV010000066.1, from coordinate 4,323,220 downwards.
ATGTTCTTGTTTGATTGTTGTGCAGTCGGTCTAAAGGTTCAAGCATTGTGTAGAAAAATGTGTAAAACGACTTCTGGTTAGTTGGTGTCGAGCGACACCAGGAGGGTGTCGATCGACACTGGTTTGAGAATCGATTTCTGGTTTAAATCGATTGTTGTTTGGTTTTGTTGGTTTGGTCGAGTAGTGTCGACCGACACAAGTGAAGGTGTCGCTCGACACCGGTTATTGGAAAATCGACCGGTTTGATTTGAGTTGATTTCGGTTTGGGCTGGTTTTGGGCAAAGAAGCCCTAGGTCGCGTTTTTAAGCGAAAGAAGTCGCTTTTGGCACACTTTTCGAGACAGAGCTTTTTCCAGAGAGTTGGGAGGCGATTTTGAGGAGTTTTTGGAGTTTGGAGGATCGATATGAGGCTTGGTGGTTGCTGTTCATCTTTCCCCCTTTGTTTCCAATCCGTAATAAGGTGAGTGCGTGACCGTAGGGCCGTGATTCACTAGAGATTGCTTGCGTAAGTTGAGTTTAGGTTGTGTTCTTGAGTTGTTCATGACGAAACTGTGGTTTGATTGTTATTGGGGCGTTGAAAACCCCTTTGATTCTGTGTTTGTGAACTTGATTCGTCGCTTTGAGTTTCTGGGTTTTGGGGCTGTGTCGAGCGACACACCTCGTGTGTGTCGAGCGACACACCTCGTGTGTGTCGATCGACACCTAGCTGGTGGTGTCGAGCGACACACCTCATGTGTGTCGATCGACACCTAGCTGGTGGTGTCGAGCGACACGGTGGGGTGTCGGTCGACACGAGTACCTTCTGCGAGTTTTTGCTGTTGTGATTTGTATGTTGTTGGTTATTGTTAATATTGTTGCTATTGATTACTGTATTGTCTAGTGGTTGGCGTAATTGGCCTGTAGACGGGATGACCGTCTCACTGAGTATTTATGATAATACTCACGCATCTCTTTCGTATTGTGATGCAGGTATCAGGAATGTTCGACCGCGGAATGAGGCCGAGAGATGAAGAGGATGATAGGATGTTGATTTTATATATTCTTATGTGGCTAGCAAACTGTCGCTTTTAGGTTGTTAGTTTATTGATTATTGGATTTATGTGTTTTGCAAACTTGGTGTTTAGGTTGCTAGAGTTATTTATTATTTATGGAGTTATTTGTTGAATTGATTCGATTTATTAATTATTGATTTATTATTTAAAGACTTCCGCTGAGTATTGAATTAATTATTAAAAAAAAAAAAAACTTAGTTGTTTCATTTTGGTATCAGAGCTTAGACGGTTTTAGGACTCTTAGATTGGGGTGAATTGAGACTATATGGTTAAATTGATTATTGTGGTTAGTCAGTTTAGTAGTCTTAGTATCATCCTCTCTTGGCCTTCAAGTGTTCCGCGGTGAGTTCTGTTTGTAGTTTTGTTTTGTGTTGGTCTAGTCGCTCATCTTTTGTGCTTTGGTAGTGCAGCAAGATGGACGCAGATGTTAGAGGTCGTGGTACGAGAGGGCGCGAGAGCAGTTGGCCGTGGTGGCCGAGCTGCGGGCCGTGGAGGTCGGGGTCGTGGGCGTGGATTATCGGAGGCTTCAGCGGAGAATGCAGTGCCTAGTGTGGCGGCGGCGTCAGTGACACAGTCTGTGGTGGGTGAGGCCAGTTTGGGTGCCGGTGGTGGCGCAGGAGTTGGGGCGGCTCAGGGTGGGGGCGCGGCTCTAGCTCAGGGTGACTTGATTGTGGGGCTACTGACGCAGCTTCTGGCACGTCTTCCGCAGGCGGTTCCACAGCAGGCTCCGGGTGCACCTCCAGTGGTCGGAGCACAGTTGGGTGCTGGTTTTGTTGGGCAGCATGGGGCTGCGGGTTTCGTTGGGCAGCATAAAGCTGCGGTGTTTGGGCATCTGTCTTATCTAGAGATGATGAGGGAGATGCAGAGGATTGGGACACCATTCTTTGAGGGCGGGAGTGAGCCTGAGCAGACCGATGAGTGGCGGCAGAGACTAGAGCGGAACTTCGGTTCGGTCAGGTGTCCAGAGGAGTATCGGGTTGAGCTAGCGGTGCATTATCTTAGTGGAGATCCGCATTTGTGGTGGAGATCTGTTGTGACTCGGAGGGCTGTGTGGAGTTGGGGCGAATTCCTAGCGGAGTTCAATGCCAAGTATTTTCCTCAGGAGGCTCGAGACAGATTCCAGATGAGGTTCATGGCATTGACTCAGGGTGAGAGGTCAGTGCGGGAGTATGATGCGGAGTTCGGCAGACTCGTGGTGCATACGGGTTTTGGTTTTGAGGGCGAGCGGGCCCTGACGATGAGGTTCTTACAGGGTCTTCAGTCGAGTATCAGGACTCAGTGTAGAGGTGGTATGTACACTACGAGAGCAGAGTTGGTGGAGCTGTCGGCTTCCATTGAGGAGGACCTTCGTGAGCAGGTTGGTCCAGTAGCGGTACCCACTGCAGTTGCTCCTGCTACCCGGCAGAAGGGCCAGCAGCAGCGCGAGAGAGTTGAGTCTAGCTCTGGCATGGGCGACGAGCCTGCGCAGGGTCAGAAGAGGAGAGCAGACGAGATGTCTTTTAGTAGCTTGAGAAGCAAGGGTGGTTGCTATGGCTGCGGGAGCATGGAGCATAGGGTTGCTAGTTGTCCCAAGAGGGAGGCATCCAGGGAGGCTACGGTGTGTTTCTACTGTAGGGAGCCAGGGCATATCAGGCCGATGTGTCTCAAGTTGCAGCCGATGTCAGTGGCGGCGGTTCAGCCTTTGGCGATTCAGTCAGCAGCTCAGATCGCAGCGTATGTGTCGATCGACACCTAGCTGGTGGTGTCGAGCGACACGGTGGGGTGTCGGTCGACACGAGTACCTTCTGCGAGTTTTTGCTGTTGTGATTTGTATGTTGTTGGTTATTGTTAATATTGTTGCTATTAATTACTGTATTGTCTAGTGGTTGGCGTAATTGGCCTGTAGACAGGATGATCGTCTCACTGAGTATTTATGATAATACTCACGCATCTCTTTCGTATTATGATGCAGGTATCAGGAATGTTCGACCGCGGAATGAAGCCGAGAGATGAAGAGGATGATAGGGTGTTGATTTTATATATTCTTATGTGGCTAGCAAACCGTCGCTTTTAGGTTGTTAGTTTATTGATTATTGGATTTATGTGTGTTTGCAACCTGTTGTTTAGGTTGCTAGAATTATTTATTATTTCCGGAGTTATTTGTTGAATTGATTCGATTTATTAATTATTGATTTATTATTTAAAAACTTCCGGTGAGTATTGAATTAATTATAAAAAAAAAAAAATTTGGTTGTTTCACTTTTAACATCTAAAATTCATTCATTCACTCACTTGACATATTTTTAATGCTTAGAAACAAATCAATAATTTGAAACAGGTGAAATTACACAATTTAATTTATTAAGAAAAATTACTCGCTAATTTGTTATTTTCTCTTTATATATATAGTATCTTTAACGTAACCGCGATATGGTTCAGAATTGGCTACGTCAAGACTCAAGAACATTTGTAAGACCTTTGTTTGTAACAACTTGAAACTTTGATGGTCATAAATGTGTTCATAGTGTGTCTAAAACGTCTAACGTCTCAAACAAATTTCTTCTCCATTTTCAAGAAATGTTTCATCTTATTATTTTCAAAGTTTATAAAGCATTTGTATGTTAGTTTTTCTGTAACCTCACAGTTTTGTGTTAGTTATCATCTATAACCTTTTTTTCTCTCTCTGAAAAGTGTTATCATCTAGAACTTACTATAATTTTATATTTATCAAATGTAAAGACAAAAAGTAAACGATATATCTTGTCTTTTATTTGTTTTCCATGTTACATTATACAATGTCACAAGAACTTTTGATAAATACAATAAAACTATAATCTTTGAAGATAAACACATTATTCTAACTTTTGTAAACATAAAAACGCATACTCGATCAAACTATAATAATAATAAAACATTAAAAGCAAAACCTAATGGGATATATTTTTCATAGTCCAACGTTAAAGTTTCGGATTGGAATGAAAAATGTAGGTCCATTGTGCTGAATATGATTGATCGATGGCCCATTTACTCATTCTTTTTATAAAATTTCCTTTATAATATGGAAATATTTATAAATTTCTCCTATAAAACTATTTAATTAATCGAAAGTAACCCGGCAGGTTTGCACGCTGTGTAATATTTATTACCTTTAACAAAATAAATCCATATTTTGATTCCATATTACAATATACAAATTTATATTGGAGAAATATTTAAAATATTGAACAAGGATTAGATATTATAATGTTCATTATCTCCCCTTTTTGTTTATTGTGCTGTAAAACAATATTCTTTGCATGATTTAATTCTCAATAAATAACAAATTGTGGGAAAAGAGAAGTCTTTAAGGAAAGTGAGTAAATGGGGTCCTCTTTTAACTATTTTATTCATCTATCTTGACATTGATTTCTTTTAAATAAAAAATGGAAACCAAACTTTGTTCATATGCTTTTGAATTATTTTTAATTTGGCAATACCATAACTAGTTTTCCTTTCGTTCTCCTTTATATATTTGTACCATAAATTCCTCTTCAACCAAGAATCTCCAATATCTCTCTAGTCTCTAATTTTCTCTTCCCAACAGTAATAAACAAAGATGCTGATTCGATTGAAGCTAAGATCCATGTTTCAAGATGTCGTCCAACGTTCATGCTTAGAGGTTTCGTATGCAGTTGCATAAACATATATATTGATTTGTCGTCATGCCTGGCTCCCTGTATGCCACGAGTAGATACCAATTTTAGTTAAAAAAAATCGGCTGCCGGTGGCGTACAAGGAGCCAAGCATGACCAGAAGCAAATGGTAACTCATTTGCATGTATAAATATGCTATATCTGCACATATATGGTTTGTGTTATATACTGTATGATATTTTATTTGGATTTTCGTTTTTTTGTTTCTGTTTATTAGTTTACATTTGGGGTTTTGATCGGAAAAGAGAAGTAAACGGAAATATAATTAAGTTTTGATATGAACTATACTTTTGGTTTGGATTTGGTTTTAGTCAAATCAATTATTAGTTTGAAAAAAAATTAAATTGGTTTGGTTTGGCTTGGTGTTTTCTTACATATATTGATCATTAAAAATCATCGATCTGGTTTGTGTACATACTTATACCTTAGTCACTTTTTTCTCTGATAAATCTATATTAGAACTGTCTTCATTTTGTGTGACTTGCTGGCTGGCAGTAAAAGTTAAGAGTCTTAAGACCATCGGCTTATAGGAGGGTAATCATTTTGTCTATGTTCTCTGTAGTTTTACCGTAAAGCTCTTCTAACTTTGAATTTTTTTGTCTATTATATGAATGTTTTTAGGATGCGCCGAACTTGTATCATTTTATTTTAAAAACTAGTCAGTGGCGGTCAAAAGTCTTAGAAGGAAAAGAAAAAACGTTCGAGTTGGTCTTCGGGTAAAAATTAAACATACCAATCAATCAGAGTATATTGGAAAGAAGAATTCAGAATTTAGGCGTCAATTTAGGTCTACAAACTTAAATCACTTACAAAAAGTCCTTCAATCACGGAAAGTAGCAATTTATAGTGAACATGATTATTTTTAACCATTGCCATAATTAGTTATTGGAAGGTGATGAAATTTAGTTTATAAGAATAAATAGAGGGTTAATGCACAAACCCATAACCTTTCTCATTGATTTCGATATCGTCAAGATGCAAAGCCTCCAAGTCATCTAGAGGGTTTTAACGTTCATGACTTCATGTCACAGTTGCTCTTTTCGTCTATAACGATGCTCTCTTCTTGCTAAACCTTTCATTACCATTACAATTTCAAACCAATGTAAATAAATCCGTTTTTTCTCTTAAACTGTTGTATCGGTTAGACACAAGTTGAAACACATTTACTTTACAAAAGTTTTGAAACCGTAATGATCAAGTCATAAAACCACATAAGAAAGTTGAAGTCTTTTTCTTTTATATCGATTTATCAATTATAAAGTCGAGTTAAAATAATAATCAAAATACCTTTCCTTCAAACTCGCAAGTAACCATAATTGCTGCAACATTACAAGAGTGAGAGGTATATCAATCTTGAAATAGAACGATACAAAAACGAACAAGTATCAAAACTAAGTGAAAAAGAAAAATGTTTCACATTGTGTTTGAAAGAAACCGCCTAAAACCGCTTTGGTTTCTTCTTCTTAGAGAAGCTCTCAGGCGTTCTGCTTTCCTGTTTACGCTTAGTCCCTGCAAATCTTTTACCACCGCCGCCGCTCTCTTTCGAACCTTTCGCGTTCGCTTTCGCTTTCCTTGCGGCAACCGCAGGCCGTTTCTGACTTCGCTGCATCAGAGCACTATTACTATTACCACCTTTGTTGCCTTCATTGCTGCTGCTGCTACTTCTAAGTTTCATATTTGACTGCGCAGGGCTTTTCTGATAAGGCTTCTTCTTATCGTCGCCGGATTTCGAAGCTCGTGCGCCTTGATACGGAAGAACACCCTTTGCCGACGCAACCGGTGTGACTACTTGCTCCTTCTGTTGTCTCTTCTGCGGTGGCGAGTATGCTCCAGAAGGATTCTCCTTTCTCTTCGATGGCGTTGCATCAGCTTTGACCCGAGAAACACGTAGCTCTCTCTCTCTAAGCTTCAAGTATCCTTTCTTGAGTACCAAATGTGCAGCTTCCTATAAGTTAAAAGGACTCTCATCAGACCTAATATTCCCTCAAAAACTTGAATAATCAAGAGTGTTGTTTTTCTTGGACATACCCGAGTTTTAAACAAAACGTAAGCAATTCCTTTCCCAATGTTCAAGTGAGGATCTCTGATCACACGAACAGCTTCTACATTGCTCTCCGTATTACTCTTACCAGTAAACAGCTGATACACCTCCTCATCCTGCGTTTACAGACGACCGAAACTGAGAAAAAAAGTCCCATAAGATAACCGCAAACTGAACAAAGAGAGCTCTCGAGACTAACCTTCACATCGAAAGGGAGATTTCCCAAGAAGACAGTCCTCTTAGTATCATACAAATGAGCAGCGTCCTGACCTTTCAGCTTCTTGCGAGGAGGACACGCTCTATCGACGCGGATATGATTCCCATCAATCTGAATGTAAATCCCAAAACCATTAATCAATCTTATAGATAACTTCTTGAGACTCAACTACAGAGAAGATGGTGAAATGAGTAAGTTAAATTACCAGAGACATGTTATGTGCAAGAGAAGCTTCAGCAGATTGCTCTGTTTCAAACACTACATAAGCATGAACACTGCATTTCCAAACAAGATTCACATCATTAGAAGAATACACAATAGTGCTTAGCATTTATGGGTTTCAAGCACAAACCTTGAAGCTTTCTCATTGATCTGCTTCAACATAATAGCTCCTTTCCTCGTTTTCTTTGACTAATCAAATCAAAAAGTAAACAAAAATCAGAAATCATTCAACATAAATGCAGCCTAATGCAAATTAATCAGTAAACATGTAACTCACATCGACAATTGGCACAGAGCGTATCCTCAAGGATTCAACCTCACCGAATTTGCTAAATTCTTTCAAGATGAGCTTCTTCTTGACCTTCAACGGCAAGTTCCCGACGAAAACAGTTCTAAGAAGCTTACTCTCGTCATCGAATCCTTCTTTCGAGACCATCGTATCCGCTACTTCATCAGCTTTCTTCCTCTTCTCACCGACCTTCTTCTCCTTCTTCTTCTCTGCGCTTCCATACTTCTTCGTCTCGTATTCGCTCTCTACCTCATCTCTCTTTCTCTTCTTCCTCAACCCGGTTTCGACAACATCCGAATTCGTCTCTTTCTCAACGTCGGAATCTGAATCCCGAGATTTCGGTTTCTTCCCCTTTTTAGATTTCTTCGTCTTCACGGGCGAAACTGTGTCTTCCTCCTCATCGTTGTTATCGATTTCCTCTGGTTTTGGTTCTGGTTGCTTTCGTCGGAAAGGGTTATCGTTGGAGAAGAGACTCGAGAAGCCAGAGCTTTCGCCTTCAGCTACATCGCCGGAGAAGAGAGTGGTGAAGATACCTGATTGTGGCTGAGATATTTCGTTTTGAGATCCAGCCTTCGTCTCCTTCGATTTCTTCTTCCCCATCCTCGTTTCGATTTCAATGAGAAAGAGGGAGAGAGAGAGAGAGAGAGAGAGGGGGAAAGAGAAAGACAGAACCCTAGAAACCAGAAAATTTAACAACCGGGTAACGGGTCGGGTTAAAGTTATCCGAATTTACCCAATATTCGGAAAGGAAATAACTAATGGGCTGGCGTCCTTTTGGGCCTATTAATTATTTCCGTCTGGATAAATAAAAATTAAAGTAGGCATATATTAATTTATTTGAGATGATTTTGAGTAATTTGTATTAAAATGACAAATTTCTGTTAGTGGAAATATCTTAACTTGTGCATTTCAGGTGATTTTAAGGTGTTTTAAATGAGTTTCTTAGTTAAAATATAAGAATCTAAATATCGTGGTCTTGGATGGGATTCTATAGTGTTTTCATTAAAAACATAACAACTTCTCTAATTCACCCAAAATCATCTAAAAATAAAATCACTCTAAATCATCTAAAATCTCAAGTTTAATATATCCCGTAATTATATTTGTTTAAGCTCCTAGCTCTTGAATTTTAGTGCAATATACCGTATGAATATAAAGTATTACAAATTGTGTGAATGGTGTTTGACTAGTTTAAACGCTGTGGTTGCGAGAATTTGCTGAAACGGGTGGTTGCAGTTATGAGCATTATTAAGCGGTTTATATGACTGGCATACAGTTGAAAACGGATGCGTTTGCGGAATACTTATGGTTGACTTGCGAGTGCAATAGCGGTTAAACAATATATTAACAATATAAACACATTATATAATTATAAAAATATCAAAATTATATTATATTGAACAATTATAAAATTATAGTTCAATATAATTAATAATAAAATTTTTATAAAAAATAATATGTGTATAATATTTACATTTATCTTTTAGGGTCTAACTGGTTTAAACGATGCGGTTGCGGTTGCGGAAGTTTGCTGAAGCAGGCAATTGCAGTTTAAAGCGTTATTAAGCGGTTTGTACGACTGGCATAGCGGTTGAAAACATATGTGTTTGCGAAATACTTATGACTGGTTGACTTGCGGCTGCAATTGCGGTTAAACAATAAATTAACAACATAAACACATTATATAATTATAACAACATTAAAATTATATTATATTGAACAATTATAAAAATTAAAGTTCAATATAATTAATAATAAAAGTTTATAAAAAAATAATATGTGTATAATATTTATATTTATCTTTTAATTTCTATAATTTGGATGAAAGATGTGATTTCATTATAAATATACATATTTAACGTGAAAACTAAGTATATATGATCTAACATATTATAATTTTATGTTAGATCATATATATGTATTACTATGAAGAGAACATTTATCAAAAGAATTTTAATTATATGTTTTAATTATATAACTTATATATATATATATATATATTATTATATATTTTTAATGAATATTTACTAAAGAAATGTCAAATTTATTTATTTATATTGTAAATATAATATCCAAATCTTAAAATTTTAATAATATATATATGCTGATTTTAAAGAAATTTATATTTATTTTATTTTTATTTTTAATATTTTCCATCCGCAACTGCAAACGCTGCTGGAAATAAGCTTTTGATTTTGAGGGATTTGTAGCGGTTTTTAACGTTTTGAAGTGATAGAAAGCGTTTGCAGTTATTATAATCAAACGCCAACAACCGCTACTATCCGTAAAAATTGCGTTTGCCGGTGGCAGCAGGTGAACCAATCAACACCTAAGGAAATAATGAATTCATTTTCATTCCTTAATTTTTTTTTTATCATTTAGTGGAAATATATGTCCCATGTCATTATGTCTTATTATTTACTAGCAGTCGACCCACGCAGTAGCGCAAGGTTATGTTTTTTTATTTTTATCTTTTCAGTTTTGTTTTGTTTTAGTACCCAACCCGATTAATTAACATATTCAAAATCTGATTTGATTGCGTGGGTTTACGTTTATATATTTTTAGTTTAATTTTGTTTAGGTACCCGATCCGATCAATTAACATATTCGATTTCTGATTTGACTGCGCGGGATTACGTTTTTATTTTTCAGTTTAGTTTTATTTTGGTACCCTACCCGATCAATTAACACATTCGATTTTTGATTTGACTGAACCATCTGCCGGTTTGTTATAAGTTTTCTACCCGATCAATTAATAGATTCGATTTCTGGTTTGACTGAACCATTCGTCAGTTTGTTTTAAGTTATTATTCTTGTATCCAAACATTACAATGTACTTCTCAATTAATATTATAATAAAGATTTTTAAAATGAATTATAAAACAAAAATATTCCTTATTTGGAAAAGAACAATAGTGTCCAATTTTTATTCCTCATCATTTTATTTCAACTTATATTAAAACTAAAGCACAAAAGATATTTCAGTCAAAAATATTTTGCAGAAAAAATGAGTAAATTAACAAAAAAAACCAAACTGTTAACAAAGAAGGGTGTTTGAAAACAGGTTTAACTCAAGTTATTTTGGCCATGAAAAACGAAATCCACTGAGTCAACTCAGTAAAACGAGTTGACCCGACCTACCCGACCCAAAATCCGTTTAAAAACACGCGGATTTCATAGTCACTTAAATCAGACCGGATCAGACCCGATGATTGATATTCTCACAGGCCAATTACGAGAATACTAGACATTAACCAATATTACAATAATTTCCTTAATTATTAAAATAATTTCTATTAATTAATTTAAAGCAATTAAACTAATTAATTAAATCAAACCACCATTTATCAATTTAAACCAATTAAACCAATTAATTAAATCAAAACGCTTAATTAGCTAAACTGGAACCGCATACACACTGTGTCAGTCGACATTCGACACCCACACGCATATGCGAATTCCAGCACGACGAACAACGACGGAAAACACAAAATACTCCAATTTTCTCACAATTAAAACGATTAAACCCAGTAATTAACACAAAATCATCACACAATCAATCACAAATCATCTAACGTAGAATTCACCAGCTTAAGATCACGCACTCACCTTGCAATCGGATTGAACAAGGGGAAACAAGAGATGATTAAGAACAAGGATGCACAGTGATGAACTTTGATCCAAAATAGGTTGAGAAAGATCATACCAATAGCCTGAAGCAAGCAACTTTTCACCAACGACCATTGGATGTTTGGATCCGTACTCCTTACAGGTGGTTTAACGAACATTTCAATTGTCACTGCAGGATATGGATCCAGTGACTTCGACTATTGAATACCATTGTACTACAGCAGGTATTTTTTTTTAACTATTCTTAGATGATGATCAATGAAAGTTATAAATCCGGCTGGCCAATCATGCGAAGACTTTTTTCTGTCTCCCTCCTACAGGTGTACTTTCTATAGAATTAGCTCCATGGATCTTGAGGAATTGTGGACAGAAAGGGGATTTATCCAATAAAAATTGGTTTCTTATAGAAAATAAAAAAAATAAAATTACGACAAACATAACCTTAGGGGGGTGTATCCAATTTGGTATTTTGAGTGAATTTAGGTGATTTGTGTTAAAATGACAAATCTCCTGTTATTCAAACTTAAATTCTAAAACCTCTCTTAAAATTCAGTGTTATTGAACTTGTGATTTTAAAATACACTTTCAAATCCAGTGTTATTGGAAATATTTTTAAAAGTGGATTCTAAGTGATTTCAAGTGATTTTATAGTTATTTGATGGGATTTCTTTGTTAAAAACGAATCACCTAAAATCTCATAGGGGGATGTATTGGATCAAGGATTTTAGGGGAGTTTAGGTGATTTTGATGTTTTTTAAAATCCTCTGTTATTCAACTAGTGATTTCTAAATGTCTATTCAAATTCAGTGTTATTGAAGTAGAGATTTGTCTAAAATCATTTAAAATCACTTACAAAGCTCTGTTATTCAATCAACAATTTGTAAATGGTAAATCAAATCCACTGTTATTCAAAAGTGAATACTTATTTGGAGAAAAACTTGTGAAAATGATTTTAGGAGATTTAACACCCCTTTTTAGTCTAAAATATTGGTCCCCAAAATCACACCTCCACCAATGTCATTTGTTGGAGAATTTAATAATAATAAAAAAAAAAATCAAAAGAGAAATGACATCGAAGATGAAGAAGATGGGAACGGCGGTGGGCAACGAAAACCAGCGAGCTCCAATGGTGGTGGCGACGACCATAGCGCTTTACGCTAGCCCACCTAGCAGCGTTTGTTCCACGCCGCATCAGATCATCTCTTGTGATCTCGATCTTAGCTCCAGGAGCTCGTCGGCATCTCCTTCGTCGCCGCAGAAACCAGTCGTCGGAGGTCTCTCTTCTCTTTTCTCCGGCGCATCTGTCAAATCTTCAGCTTCCTCCTGCTCATCGTTCTCAACCGGAGTAGAGGAATTTTCGTCCCTACGCCATGATCGGAGTGAGGATCTGAGCTTGATTTTGATCTCGCTCAGCCTGTCGATGCCAAGGGGTATCTCGACATAATCTTTCTCCCCTCTTCCCCTAAAACTTTGAATTAGTGATTCTCGTTCGATGCTTGTGTTCTTCGGAATTGCTGATTCACAGACAAAATTTGGATGTCTGCGACGTCTTTCATGTTCTCAAAACTTGCGCACTGCCATTTTCCCAGATTATCATTGTTCCTCAGGAAATTTGTTGTGTCTTTTTTTTTTTTTTTTTTGGCAGCAAGTCTTGGTTGGAGGAAGTGATTGTCGCTGGTCTTCACAACAGCAATTCCAGCTACACAGGTGAGAAATGGCCCTCTTCCTTGGACTCTGTTACTTTCTTACAAAATAGGAACCCCAGTTTCCTCTTCCTTGGTTTTCTTATGACGATAATCTCTTAGAATCATTGGAACTTGTGAAATTTATGACACCAAGACCAGACAAAGCAATGAATCGCTTAATTAACAGGAGCTTAAAACTAGAAGCGCTTCGGACAGACCAGACATGTCCTCTGTTGTGTTCATGTTGGGACACAACGCCATTGATCTTCCGTCTCCGAAGCATCCTGCTTTTACGGTGGGAAGGAACAGAAGCGTCACAAATGGCGGCAGCTTAGCTAATTGGCCCAGGGGAGAAACCGGTAGTTCGTTTAATGATGTTACCCTCACCAATGTTGAAGGTCGTTAACAAAGTTTCAAAGTGCTTCACTCTTCTTTATAAAAGCCAAAACTAGTATATAGGTTATAGGTATCATCAATTTGTAGCCATACTTGTTTATGGATCTGTGTAGAAAATTATTTTATGGGTCTGTATAAAGTTCAGTAGCAGAGGGAATAATGAATGATTATGCACTCCGTATTTCGAATCGTTCTCCTTCAAGTGGTAGCAAGGATAAACTATTGTAGTCATAATGATGACATGTTCTATTGTATGCCTCGGATTTGATGATATCTGGAAGCTAGAATGCCCAAATGGTGGTTACATCTTTAATTTAATAGACGATTTTAAATTTATATATAAAAGTAGCTTGATCAGCTTCAATGATTATCTTTTTTATTTTAAGCTCAAAACTCTCTTAAAATCTCTCAAGAATCATCCTAAAATCATCCTAAAATCCCATCAAAACATTTTCTTAAATCTCTTTAAATCTCACCAAAATCTTTCAAAATCTCCTAAAATCTCTTTAAACCACCTAAAATACAAAATCATTTAAAATCACCTAAAATTCTTAAAATCCCTACTCCAATACACCCCCCATAGTTTTTGGTGGGATTTTAGAGTGATTTCATTAAAATTATAACAACTTCTCTAAAATCATCCTAAATCATCTAAAAATGAAATCACCCTAAATCACTATAAATCTCAAGTTCAATACATCCCCCTTAGAGGATGTATTGAAAGTGGGATTTGGAGTGATTTAGAGTGATTTGATTTTTAGTGAGTTTTTAGATGATTTTATGTGAATCATAGAAATTCAAGTGATTTTAGTTAAAAGTATTCTAAAATCTCACATAAAACCATATGATTTGAAGTCTCTTATTTTTAACAGGGAAATCTCCCAAAATCACTCTAGAATCAAATATTTCTTTTAAAATCCACTTTTAAAAATATTTCCAATAACAGTGGATTTGAAAGTGGATTTTAAAATCACAAGTTCAATAACACTGGATTTTAAAAGAGTTTTTAGAATTCAAGTTTGAATAACACTGGATTTGTCATTTTAATACAAATCACCTTAAATCACTTCAAATCCCACTTTCAATACACACCCTTACTAATTTCTATTTTTTTTTCATGCATTATAGGTTTAGCATGCAATTTTAATAATTTACCTAAAATGCAGACACGACTAGGATTAATATTAATATCAACAAACTATCTTTCTAATGTTAATAATTAAACTAATAAAGTTTTGACCCAAATTTGAAACATTGTTATCTAAATAGGAGAGAGTAACTCATCCAGAAAAAATATATTAAAAGCTATCATGTAGATATCATGTGACGAACTCAAGAAACCAAACATTGCACCCATGAACAGCTATCGAATCGGATAACGGATCCCGGATAATTTGCTCAGGCCTAGCTGCAATCACCTTCGAATTGAATTTTTTTTTAAAAAGATTTGAATATAATTAAAAGGGATATCTAATTAAAATTGTTTAATTAACAATTTTATGGATAAAATTGGAATATAAAAATGAGAAAGAGTATTAGGACAACAAAAAGTTCAAAAATATTATATGGATAAGAGTATCGTTTTCTGACCTAAGTTGCCAAATTTCTCTTTTAAAAATGAGTTTCACACTAACATCAAAAAATAATATCGATGTAGACGGTTTAGTACTCTTTGATCAAATGTTAAAACAATCTCCAATCTTAGAAATCTAATATTCACAAATTTAATTAACTCAAAGGTTAGCATCATCACAGGTCAAAACCACCATTCTTTTAAATTCGGGTATTTTCGAAGAGACATAAAAAAAGAACGGATATGATCAAATGTGAAAGTTTGTAATCTTGACCCGTGCTACATGTCTTACGGACAAACTTACAAATAAAGAGAAAAGAAGAATATTGGATCTATAAATAAAAGTATCGTTTTCGTGATCCAAATTGCTAAATTTCTCTTTTAAAAATGAGCTTCACACTAACACCTAAAAATAATACCCGTGGAGACGGTTTTGTTCTCTTTAATCAAACGTTAAAACAATATCCAAACTTAGAAATATAATATTCCCAAATTTAATTAACTCAAATGTTAGCAACATTACGGATCAGAACCAACATTCTTTTAGATACGGGTCTTTTCGGAAAGACAGAAAGAAAGAACATATATGATCAAAGGTGAAAGTTAGGATTACCTAAGTTACAATGATTCCGGCAAAATTAGGATTACAAATTAGGATTAACTAACTTCCGGAAAACAATGATTCTTAGTATTCGATCAACTTTACAAATACTAAGAATCATTGTTTTCCAGAAGTTAGGTAATCCTAATTTGTAATCCTAATTTTTTATCAATAAAATAGTTATCGTTTGTTGTCGGAAAAAAGATTAGCATTAACTTTTTTTTTTTAACTGTTAAATGCGTTGCAATCAAGAAGAGATCATTAACGATCAGGTGAGAATTCTTACTTGAAGTATAACTCGCAGTGACATTGGATTTCAAGTTAAATCCGTAGATCATATCATTAACGATCAATTTCTTGTGCAATACTATGTAGTCATTGGATTTCAAGTTACTTGAAAATCAAAAGGGACATGAGAATCAAGTAAAATTAAGTGATTTTGCAAAGAAAGGAAATAGTCAATTCAACAGCAGTATGATGAACCTTTAACTTTTTTCTCATAATCAAATGCTAAATTAAGTGATTTGAAGGAAAAGAAATGATAAATCGCTTACCTCAAAAACGTTTCACCGAAGTGATGAATATGCGACACCGGTAACTCGAAACTCTGACGCCAATAACTTTTCATCTTTACCGGATTGAAGATTGCGAGCTTATCCCACAGGTTTAGAGAAATAGATTTCACACCATAAATCGGAAAATTACAATTCGATTTGTTCTTTTTGTTTATTAGTTAATGTTACCATAAAAGAAGGAAAAGACAACGAACGGGCCAGACATGCTATATCCAGATCAGACCAAAGTTGGTGAAACCACCAAGTTTTTTTTTTTTTTTTTTTTTTTATAGTTAAACAATTCTAGCGGAAGTATTAACCATTAAATAAATAATTAATCAATCAACAATATTCAGTTTTGCAACTATTCAACGGAAGTAATAAAATAAATAAATAGTCTAACAACTTAAACAGTTTAAGAAAAATAAAAGTCCTATCATCCTCTTCTTCAGCCTTGATTCCGCGATCACACTTTACTTTTACCTGCATCACCAGAAAAGAGATGCGTAAGTATTATCATAAATACTTAGACTATGTACAATGGTTTCAACACTCAACACCACTTTTTCACTTCCACATCATATTCTCTTTCTTCCACATAATCATTCAACATTTATTCAACTATCTTCATTTACAATGGTTTTGTTTAATAAAAAATTCAACACACTATTCAATTATTTTTATTATTTTGTAAAAGTTATATAACTACATAGAAGAAAAAGGAGGTGGTTGAAATGAATATGGCATTCTAGATCCATAATATGGAGAATAGTTTGGATTTGTAGGTGGCATGAAAAAATTTGGAGAAAACCCAAAATTTGATATATTTTGGGGTTGGTTGGAAGATTGACTTGGAAATGGATAATTGTTTGGATTTGGATAATTGAAAGGATGATTTGCAGAATTTTGGGTATTAAAAGAGTTATTGTTGGGATCCATTGCACTAAAAAAATGTTTAAAGCAAAATACCAAAATTTATTTGAGGCTAATATGGAAACCAAAGAAAATAAGATGAGTTTTTTTTGTGTGTCCAAATCAATTGAAACAAGTCTCTATTTATAGAGAATGAAAAATGATGAATTTTGGTATAATTTTTTTTTATATATATTTAATTTATTATGAGATAATCGATTTTCTATCTTTTGGTGGATAAAAACAAACCAAGAATCTAATCAACCAATGAAAACACAACACTTATATTTATTATATATTAATATTTATTATTATTTTTTCGATCAATAAGAATTTGCCACGTGGTAGAGCTGTCACTCCTTTTTCTTATTCAACGGAGTTGAAGTTTTTCAACTTCAATTACTCTACCTCCTTTTCAACACTCGATTCAACTCATCATTGTAGTATTTAAACTGTTCAATTTTTTTTTCAACTCACCCATTGTAACTAGTCTTAGTGAGACGATCACTTTGCCCACGGGCCAAGTACGCAATTTCTAGACAATTAAAGTATTTTAAATAATTTTCTACAATTATTAAATATTTTTCCACATGTCAAATATTTCCAAATAATTATTAGATAATTCTCATAATTAAATAATAATCTTAATTAATTATTAGTCTGAAAATAATTAATGAAATCAAACCAATTAACCCCTTAAATCAATTAATTTCATTAAACCGGATTAAACAATTAACTTTAATTTCAATTCAATTAAATCGGATAACCACCCGAACCAGCCATCAGTGTCGACCGGCACCCTCTTGGTGTCGCTCGACACCCACAACCTTGGTGTCGACCGACACCAGCTTGGTGTCGCTCGACACCCGATTTACAGGGTGAATCCGAACGCGATGAAACGACACTACCAACACCAAATCATCATAGTTATCAATCCAAACATGATTAAACTTCCACAATCAACACATAATCAACACATAATCAACACGAAAATCATCAAGAACACCACTATCAATCAACCCACAACATAGATCCAGAAACCACAGACCCACAGTCACGCACTCACCTTGATTTTCCAGATTGAGAAGAGGAAAACAGAGATGAACAAGGGAGAACAGCAACCACTAGCACCCAGAACTCCAAAACTTCTCCAAATCGCTCAAGAACTTCACCAAACGCCTCCTTTTCTCTTCTCTAAGTCGATACACGACAAAACACGATGGCCCAACCCTTTTTATTGCAAAACAAGGGTTTCCGCCCTTAACCGACCCAAAACCAGCGATTTAAATCAAACCGAAAATTTGAATTTTGGACCGGTGTCGATCGACACCCCACAAAAATTCCACTTCATTGGTTTACAGATGTTACAACTCTCCCCCACTAAACTGGATTCGACCTCGAATCCCAACACAACACACGTCTCGCAAGACCAAAACCCGACCTCGCAAAGCCACAACAGTGGAGATCCTCACTTGATCCCCGAGACTCACATCCAATCCCATGTATACGCACGTTCCAAGACATCTTTCTCTTAACTCATTATCCAAAAACGCTTATATTGGAGCCACGGCTCCCAAATAAGTCTCACCAAACCACTTGTATTGGGGCCACGGCCTCCCAAACAAGTTTGCAACTACCCAAACTGGGGCCACGGCCTCCCAGATGGGCCTGCCATCGCCTATACCGAAGCCACTGCACTCGGATAAGCTACTCACCCTGAAGCCACGGCACTCAGGTAAGTCTGCCAGAGAACAAAAGTCTCCAAAATGTAATGAGTTATTCAGGACCGCAGCCCTAAGAGAAAAATTCTTAAACGCCTATAACAATAAGATTGAAACCGTCTCACGACCAAACCGGTCAACACGTGTAACATCCAAGACAACATTTAATAACACAGATAATGAGGAAAAACTCCATCTCATAAATCTAAAAAATGTATGTCTTTACAACGTAAACCAAAACAACAACAACAAAGCTCGCAAGCTAAACCAAAAACAAAGCCACAAAGACAAAAGAAGCTCACTCCACGACCTGCTTGTCGAACAACTTCCTGAACTTCAACTTCATCTTTGCCTCTGGCTCCCAAGTCTCCTCCTCTATACCGCCACAAGTCCACAAAAATCTCAGCAACGGTATCCTCTTGTTCCGCAGAACCTTGACTCTCCTCTCAAGAATCCTCACAGGTACCGCCGGAACTGTCAAATATGGCTGAAGATCCTCTGGAATCTGAGCCACCAACTCTTCTGAAGGATGAAGACACTTCCTCAACATCGACACATGAAACACCTTGTGAAAGGCTCTCATAATCGGAGGTAACTCCAATCTGTACGCCAACGGTCCAACTCGCTCCACAACCGGAAACGAACCCATAAAACGTAGACTCAGCTTGTTCTCTGAGATGGATCTGTTAGGACCCCTCAACATCGCCATCTTGAGATACACTCTATCTCCAACTTGAAACTCAAGCTCTCGTCTGCGTCTATATGCGTAACTCTTCTGTCTATCCTGAGCTTCCTTCATGTTCAGCCTCACAACACGAACCTTCTCTGTCTTCTCCTGAACATAAGTAGCTCCATAAATGCTGCGCTCCCCTACTTGGGTCCAGCATAAGGGTGTCCTACATGGCCTCCCATACAAAGCCTCGAAAGGAGCCATGCCAATACTCGTCTGGAAGCTGTTGTTGTAAGCAAACTCAACCAACCTCAAGTGATCCGCCCAATGACCACCCCAATCTAGCACACACATCCTCAACAGATCCTCTAAACTCTGAATAGTCCTCCCTGACTGCCCATCTGTCTGCGGATGACATGCCGTACTCATGTGCACCCTGGTGCCCATCTCAGTCTGAAACGCCCTCCAAAACTCTGAGGCAAATATCGGATCTCGGTCTGACACAATACTGGCTGGCACTCCATGCAGACTCACTATCTCCCGCACAAACTTCCTAGCCAAAACAGCAGCTCCATATGTCTTCTTGATGGCCAAGAAATGTGCTGACTTGGTCAACCGATCCACAATCACCCAAATGGCATCATGCGTCCTCGAAATAGGTAGCCCAACCACGAAATCCATCGTGATCCTATCCATCTTCCACTCTGGAATGGGTAAGCTCTGCAAAAGACCACCCGGAACCTGATGCTCAGCCTTCACCAAAGAACAAGTGTGTTGCACCTCGCAATCCAATCAGCCACATCTCTCTTCATCCCAACCCAATGATAATACCTCTTGAGATCATGGCACATCTTGGTCGCTCCTGGATGAATCGAAAACTTGCTCGAATGAGCCTCTCTCAGAATCTGCTGCCTCAACTCCTCCACCTTGGGTCTACAAACCTGACCACAAACCATAATAGTCCCGTTCTCAGATATCTGATACTCAGAACTCGGTACTCGTGATGCATCAATCAGACTCTGATCACTCTCTTGAGCCACTCTGATCCTGCTCAACAAATCTGCCTGATCAACTGCCTCTAAGTCCAAAGGTTCTTGCGAAATAGCACAAAGGCGCAAAGTGCTAATCTCGCTCACCAATGCCTCAACATCCTGCTCGAAAGCCGAATCACACCTCCATCGACTTAAAGCATATGCCACTAGGCTAGCCTTGCCTGGATGATAGATAATCTCCAAGTCATATGATATATCCATATTTTGCATGTTTTTACTTTGGTTTTTCTTATGTTTTCTTACTTAATAATAATGATTTTGTATCCAAGAGGTAGTTTTCTTGTATATTGTGGTTTTGGGAAGCAAACAAGTCAAAATGGCAAAAAAAAGGCAACTGGAGCAAAATAACTTCAAACAATGATCCATGCAAGTTCCCAAGTTAAGAGCTTCAACAAAACTCAAGTTGGCCGATTTCCGCATTAGGACAGAATCCAAGCATCCGAAAGATGACCGCGGAAAAGGGGCTTTCCGACGTCCAAATCATGAAATCTTTATATGAAAAGATATATAAATGAGTCATGCGTCGCGGTGAAGTGGAATTGGGCCATTTGTGATAGATATGCGGCCTAGGAGCTTTTTCTCCCAAGACATGTCTGTCTGGCGAGTAAGTGAATACCATGGAGCTTGGATGAGCGAAATGGACCGGGATCACTGCGGGCCAAGCCTGGACTTCATCAAGACTCAAGCCCACACCATTTCACGCGATCAAAAGGTGGCGGCCGCGCCTCACTCAAGACTTGGTGAGCAAGTTCAAGCGAGGAGAAGAAATGGAAAGTTTCCTCTTCTCGCCCGCGCCTTAACTCAGCCGACCTAGCCTCCTCTCACCTATATATACTTGCTTTTAGCCTCTTGTATCGACATCACAGAGAATCAATAAACCTTTCTTCATCTTTCAGACAATAAACCGGAGCCACTTAGGTGGTCTCCTAAGCTTTCTTTCTTTTCTTCTTTTGCATTGTACATACTCGCATGTTTTAGTTTAAGTCTAGGTCTAGAGGTTTCTCTCTATGGGGGAGCCACGGTTTGATCTCTATCACTCCGCCTCCTTCCACTAGAACCATGAGATCCTCTCTACTCCTTTAGACTCATTATTGAATCATGGATCTTTCAAAGAAGACATGACATGATAAGCCTTCGAGAATCGGTTGTTAAAGAAAGGGAAACCTTGTGGTTCACCATCTTTATTCATACCTAAAGCTTGTTGCTAGAGTAGCTAACTAGCGGCCTGAACTAAGGTTGATATACTCTCCAAAAGCTTGTTATATCTCCGGTCCTAATATTTGTTGGGCAATTCGTCTTAGGCTATGAAAGTAGACCTAAGGAGTTTTGTGAACAATCATTACCTAATAGTAATGCATGTTTCACTCTACAATGACCATGCGAAAGCTGAGCCCATTGGTTTAAGAAACATAGGTGGTCGGAGCCACGAAAGTGGGATGACCACATCTTAGTGTTTTGAGTTCATAGAAATCGGATTTAAATAACTTTTCAATCGACTTGGCTTATGTCTTTTGCGGATTGTCTTTTGTTCAATAATGTTGTTTGTATAGTTTGCATTGTTATTTACTTCTTTCCTTTACAAAAACAAAACACAAAACCTTGCATATTGATGATTTAGCTTAACCAAATCTTTACAAATGTGTAGTGTGCAATTCGCATTCTCTTGTGGATCGACCTTTAAGTACTACAACAACATGTTGTGCACTTGCAACCATGTTTTGCTTAGGGTTTTTATTACTTGCATACATCCCACACCCACGCATGCATCAAGTTTTTGGCGCCGTTGCCGGGGAATGCATTGCACTTACACGTTTATGAGATTAAAAGTTAAGACTAGATCTTTTGTTTCATGTTTACTAACCTTCTAACTTTTGTTTTCTTGTGTTTCTTAGGTTCTTTAAGGATGAGCCACTACTCGAGCATGAGTAACCACTTTGAAGGAATAAAAACACTTCCCCATGAAGCCCAAAGGCGGCCACATGATCCAAATCCGGCCGGAGACTTCATCCCAATGCCGATCCCACCGAATTTTCGCCATCCACTCTTTGCCGAGACTAGCCGAGAAGAACATCATCACTATCATCAAAACCGATCACCGGTTTATCAAGGCCGACCTCACCAACCACCTCATCATCATTACTGTCCACGCCCCAACCCTCCCACATACCAAGAGCACGCGCTTAATAGGCGGAGAGATGACAATCTCAAAGCCATGATAGAAGACTTCATGGAAATCCAAAGAAAGTAACCAAAGTCCTGAGACAAGGTTAGAATTTCTAAGGTATGACCTTGATAGGAGGTTCGGAAACCTCTCTGACCAAGTAGAGAGAGTCGAATCAAGGTGTATTGAAGTGGAGGAGGAGCTAAAGAAACAAGCCGCAACCGTCGGAGACAACACCAAGGCGATCCAAGACTTGAACCTCAATACAAAGGAGATGGATAGCCACCTGGATGAGAAGATCACCAGTCTAGAAGACGACCTCAATGGCACGACCCTGAGCCTCAACTCAATCACACTTGTGGACTACCAAGCCAAGAAGAGAGCATCGGAGGTTAACCAAAGAGAGAAAGAGCTTTACTCAACTATGTTGATGGTGGTGGAAGGACAAGAACAATTCAAGGTATCAATCAATGACTTGAAGCATCTTGTGGAAGAGAGATACAAAGAGCTACTTGAGAGGACCACACTATGGCAAGATACAACCAGAGGAGTTTCCAAAGGAGTCAAAGACCTCACCAAACGCTTGGAGGATATGGAAGAAAGGGACCGAGCTTCAAAGGACACAAAAGCGGCCGACTCAAAGCCTAACAATGCTTTGGTTGCTTTTGGTGTTAGAGAGACCAATCCAAGAGTGGTTTGGGATGAAGATGAGAGGAGACAAGGCAAGCGTACAGCAAGGATTAGAGGAAGAAAGTTGCCGGAAGGAACACCACTTTCTCCAAGATCTTCACAGCCACCCGTCCCTAAGGAGAAAAGGAAGGCGAGCTCATCAATGGACTACACCATTGATGATTTCAACTTCATGGCAAGAAGGTTCCCTAGCAATATACCCTTTGATGTCGCTTGCAACAAAAGCCCCTGCCTTCAAGACTTTGTATGGACTCATGATTGTAGTTTAGCCGAGGTGGAGAAGATGTATAATGAAGCAAGAGAGGAAATGCCTAAGCCAAGGACACTACACAAGCTCCATGACCCAGGTTACTTTCTTATACATTGTTCCATCAATGGAAAGTACAAAAGAGAAAAGGAAAAGATGAAAGAACAAAGATGAGATGCGAGTGCAATGAGTTGAGCGGCGCCTCCTTCTTCCTTCTGGACTGCGCACCACCTAGGGCTTCTCCTCCTCGATGGCTGCTCTCCTCTTGCACAAGACACTCGTGTCTCTCCTTTAGGTCGAGGCTAAAAGCTTATATTTATAGGGTAGTAGTCGCTAGGTTTATGAAGTGTTGAAAAAGGAAACTTTCCGGTTAACCGGCCTTGATGATTTGCGACGTGATTGGACCGGGTTCAGGAAAAGTAACCACCAAAAGCAAGTTGGGCTTGTGTTAAGTCGAGAAAAGGTCCATGCCGCAGAATCCCGGGCTGTTTGTGGCGCCAAGTCTCCATGGGCTTCGTTTGCTCGCCTGGCGGACACATCTTGGGAGAAAACGAGTTTCTCCCTGATGGTTGATCCAAATGGCTGGAATCCAATTCGCCGTGATGCATAACTAGAATATCTATCCAGCAAGACCAAGATCATGATTTTTTTACGTCGGAAAGACCTTCAACCGCGGCCATCTTTCGGATGCTCCGGTTCAGTCCGAATACGAGAATCGGACAAATGGAGTTATATTGATGCTCTTGACTTGGAAACTTGCATGGATCATGTTTTGAGGCTCTTTTGCTCCTTTTTGAATCCTTTTTGATGTTTTAACCTGTTAAGACTCCAAAACCAACAAATACAAGAAAACTACCTCTAAAGGCATAAAACCTTATTGAAAATACTTGAAAACATAGATAAATACTAAGTAAAATCATGCAAAATATGGATATATCAGTGGGTTACTTTGGGATGACTGCTAAACTCAATGTAAGTACTTATGTCCCTCATCATAGAGCCAAAACCGTTTTTCATGTGGATTACTAAAACATAAGCTAACATGGATTTTCAAAATGCATTGAGAGTTCTCATGTTTTCAAACCTCTTTTCCTTTCTTAGTTTGCTTGAGGACAAGCAAAAGGATAAGTCTGGGGGAGTTGATATATCCATATTTTGCATGTTTTTACTTTGGTTTTTCTTATGTTTTCTTACTTAATAATAATGATTTTGTATCCAAGAGGTAGTTTTCTTGTATATTGTGGTTTTGGGAAGCAAACAGGTCAAAATGGCAAAAAGAAGGCAAAATGGAGCAAAAGAACTTCAAACAATGATCCATGCAAGTTCCCAAGTCAAGAGCTTCAACAAAACTCAAGTTGGCCGATTTCCGCATTCGTACAGAATCCAAGCATCCGAAAGATGACCGCGGCAAAGGGGCTTTCCGACGTCCAAATCATGAGATCTTTATATGAAAAGATAGATAAATGAGTCATGCGTCGCGTTGAAGTAGAATTGGGCCATTTGTAAAGATATGAGGCCTAGGAGCTTTTTCTCCCAAGACATGTCCGTCTGGCGAGTAAGTGAAGCCCATGGAAATTGGATGAGCGAAATGGACCGGGATCACTGCGGGCCAAGCCTGGACTTCATCAAGACTCAAGCCCACACCATTTCATGCGATCAGAAGGTGGCGGCCGCGCCTCACTCAAGAATTGGTGAGCAAGTTCAAGCGAGGAGAAGAAATGGAAAGTTTCCTCTTCTCGCCCGCGCCTTAACTCAGCCGACCTAGCCTCCTCTCACCTATATATACTTGCTTTTAGCCTCTTGTATCGACATCACAAAGAATCAATAAACCTTTCTTCATCTTTTAGACAATAAACCGGAGCCACTTAGGTGGTCTCCTAAGCTTTCTTTCTTTTCTTCTTTTGCATTGTACATACTCGCATGTTTTAATTTAAGTCTAGGTCTAGAGGTTTCTCTCTATGGGGGAGCCACGGTTTGATCTCTATCACTCCGCCTCCTTCCACTAGAACCATGAGATCCTCTCTACTCCTTTAGACTCGTTATTGAATCATGGATCTTTCAAAGAAGACATGACATGATAAGCCTTCGAGAATCGGTTGTTAAAGAAAGGGAAACCTTGTGGTTCACCATCTTTATTCATACCTAAAGCTTGTTGCTAGAGTAGCTAACTAGCGGCCTGATCTAAGGTTGATATACTCTCCAAAAGCTTGTTATATCTCCGGTCCTAATATTTGATGGGCAATTCGTCTTAGGCTATGAAAGTAGACCTAAGGAGTTTTGTGAACAATCATTACCTAATAGTAATGCATGTTTCACTCTACAATGACCATGCGAAAGCTGAGCCCATTGGTTTAAGAAACATAGGTGGTCGGAGCCACGAAAGTGGGATGACCACATCTTAGTGTTTTGAGTTCATAGAAATCGGATTTAACAAACTTTTCAATCGACTTGGCTTATGTCTTTTGCGGATTGTCTTTTGTTCAATAATGTTGTTTGTATAGTTTGAATTGTTATTTACTTCTTTCCTTTACAAAAACAAAACACTAAACCTTGCATATTGATGATTTAGCTTAACCAAATCTTTACAAATGTGTAGTGTGCAATTCGCATTCTCTTGTGGATCGACCCCTAAGTACTACAACAACATGTTGTGCACTTGCAACCATGTTTTGCTTATGGTTTTTATTACTTGCATACATCCCACACTCATGCATGCATCATCATAATCCGCCAAAAACTCAACCCAGCGCGTCTGTCTCGCATTCAGCAATGGCTGAGTAAAGATGTGCTGTAAGCTCTTGTGGTCAGTGAAGATCTGAATTGAACCACCATACAAATACGACCTCAAGATCTTAAGTGCAAAGACCACCGCTCCCAACTCAAGATCATGGGTAGGACGGTTACGCTCACTGCCCTGCCACTGCCTCGAAGCGTAAGCAATAACTCTGCCCTCCTACATCAGCACACAACCCAGACCAACTCTTGAAGCATCAGTGTACACTGCATAAGGCTTCCTGGCTCGGGTAACGCCAAAACAGGTGTACTAGTCAGCATCGCCTTGAGCTTCCCAAAGCTCTCCTCACACTCTGGCGACCAGACAAAAGGGACATCTTTCCCAGTCAACTTCGTCATCGGCTGCGCCATACTCACAAAACCCTTGACAAACCTCCTGTAATAACCTGCTAAACCAAGAAAACTCCTGATCTCGGTAGCACTACTCGGTCTAGGCCAATCTCTGATGGCCTCAATCTTCGCCGGATCTACAGACACTCCCTCTGCAGAAACAATGTGTCCGAGGAAACCCATCTCTCGCTGCCAGAAACTGCACTTGCTCAGCTTAGCATACCATTTCTTCTCCCAAAGCTTCTCCAGAACCAACCTCAAATGGGTCTCATGCTCCTCATGAATCCTCGAATAAACCAAAATATCGTCAATGAAGATGATGACGAACACATCCAAATACTCCCTGAATACATCGTTCATCAACCTCATGAATGCTGCAGGCGCATTCGTCAAACCGAAGGGCATAACCACAAACTCAAAATGCCCGTATCGCGTCCTGAAAGCAGTCTTGCGAATATCTGCCTCGTCTATCGGGATCTGATGATAACCCGATGCCAAGTCTATCTTGGAGAACCAAGTAGCACCCCTCAGCTGATCCTACAACTCGTCAATTCTCGGGAGAGGGTATCTGTTCTTCACAGTGACTCGGTTAAGTCCCCGGTAATCGATACACATCCGGAAACTCCCATCCTTCTTCTTCACAAACAGAACTGGTGCTCCCCACGGCGAAACACTCGGTCGAATGAACCCTTTGCTCAAAAAGTCCGCTAGCTGCTTCTTCAGCTCTGCCAACTCTGCTGGAGCCATCCTGTAAGGCGTCTTGGATATCGGCGCTGTCCCCGGCTCTAACTCAATCGTGAAAGGATCTGACCGAGATGGTGGCAACCCCGTCAACGACTGAAAAACCTTCGGAAACTCCCGAACCACCCGAATATCCTCGAAAACCACCTCACCACTAGACTCCGCCATAGTGATCGTCGCCAAAAAAGCCTCACAGCCCCGCTCAATCATCTGCTCTGCCTGAATCGCCGAGATCACTATACTCCCGGAAGTTGGTCTCACACCCTGAAACACTAACCTCCCGCCATCACGCTAAAAAAACACTCTACCTTTGTAGCAATCCAGATGAACCCGGTAATAAGATAACTAGTCCATCCCCAAAATGACGTCGTACAACTCTACCAGACTAATCACCATATCCGCTGGCATCGACTGCCCTGCAATCTGAATATCGACGTCACTAGCACGGCCCGAAGTAGCCAGGAATCCACCTCCAGCCACCTTGACCATGCCCGCATGCTCACCCGCGCGGCTCCGAATGCCACTACTCTCGGCCCGCTCCGGAGTAATGAAGCAGTTAGATGCTCCAGAATCGAACAAAACGTGTGACTCAACGCCACCGACTAACAAGGTCCCTACACATTTAAAAATATGAGACCCTGCTAATCCCATCACAGGAAAAATATTGCAAACAAACAACAACCATAAATTAACTTATGGAATTCACGAAGTCTGAGTCAATAAATGTA
Organism: Erythrophleum ivorense; assembly: GCA_026724425.1. NCBI lineage: Eukaryota > Viridiplantae > Streptophyta > Magnoliopsida > Fabales > Fabaceae > Erythrophleum > Erythrophleum ivorense. Next base: position 4,295,245 of record JAIUCV010000066.1, on the reverse strand, counting down.
CCTGTGATCTGCCCGGCCTGACTCGTCTGACCGATCTCCGTCGAAGAATAGACTCGCAGTCCCGGCCCCATCTGGCCCACTGGCTGAACCGCCGCCAACTGAGTCACTGGTCGAGCGACTAATGGCTGAACCGCTGCCACCGCCAAACCCTGTATCTTGGGACACATCGGCCTAATATGCCCCGGATCTCCGCAATGGAAAAACACTCTAGTATCCCGAGGCACCTCCTTCTTGGGAAAGCTAGACACTCGGTGCTCCATGCTGCCGCACCCTGATATACCTCTATTTTGTACCCTTTTTATATGGTTTTACTACGCTTTTTATATGGTTTTAAAGGCTTTTTGATCTAAAAAGGTAGTTTTTGTGGATTTATAGTACTAAGAGTCTAAACAGGTCGAAAGATGCATTTTGGAGCAAAACCACAGGATTTGGACTTTACGCCGCTCCGCGACACAGTATCAACTTTGGAAGAGCCCCAAAAATATTATACTCAATGGATTTCACCAAAACCAGTTCGTCGCGATGCCTACATGTGTTAACTTTTCAACGCAATTGGAATCATGCAATTTGGACGTGTAGAATGGAAGATATGATCATTTTAGTGAAGAGTGTCAGATCAGCCGAAAACCGGACGTCTACACCAGCCGGTCGACCGAGCCGGTCGGACAGGGACTCCAAGGCTCCCGTCCGACCCGACCGCCCTTCATTGCACAATGATACCGGTCGACCGATCCGGTCGTACAGGGACTCCAAGGCTCCCGTCCGACCTGACCTTCCTTCAAGACGACGACCGAGCCGGTCGGACAGGGACGCCATTGCCCTCTTCCGACCCGACCTCTTTTCACCATCCCGTGCGCGCCCGACCGCAATCCCGTGCGACCGTTCAACCGCCAGCTCGACTCGACCATCATCCCGACCGATCGGCCGACCGCCCCGCTCGACCCGCCTTAGCCGACTAAGGCCCGTTTTGCACGTTTTCACGATTTACTCGGCCCGTTTACCTAATCTCGACCCCTGGAAGACCTAGCACTATAAATACACCTTTTTAGCCTCTTTAGAAAGAAGAGAACCGCTGAGCCGCATTGTTTTATAGTTCTATTTAGATATACTTTTGTTCTAGAGATTTCAAGGAGAGGATCTCTCCTCCTCACTACAATTTGGAGAAGATTTCTGAACCTTTATCAATTATCATGCTTTCTCCATCTCTCTGGGTTGTTACTTTGATCATGTCTGAGTAATTCACTTGTTAGGTTGCTAGGGTTACTAATTCAATGAGTTGTTTGCTTGATCTATGAATTCGATGAACTTTTAGGGATATCATTAGAGTCTTTTGATATACCTCTATTTTACACCCTTTTTACATCGTTTTTATATACTTTATGCATGGTTTTACCGTGGCTTTTTGCTTTAAAAGGTAGTTTTTATGCATATATAGTGCCAAGAGTCATTTCAGGTCAAAAGATGCAATTTGGAGCAAAACAAAGGCAAAGGTCCTCAAAGCAGCTTCATGCACTATCATTTACTTTGGAGGAGCCCCAAAAACATTCTACTCAATGGATTTCACCCAAACCAGTTCGCCGCGATGCCTACATGAGTTAGCTTTACAACGCAATTGGAATCATGCAATTTGGCCACGTAGAATGGGAGATATGATCGTTTTAGTAAAGAGTGTCAAATCAGCCGAAAACCGGACGTCTACACCAACCGCTCGACCGAACCGGTCGGACAGGGCCTCCAAGGCTCCCGTCCGACCCGACCGTCCTTAACCGCAGGAGAACACCGGTCGACCGAGCCGGTCGGACAGGGCCTCCAAGGCTCCCGTCCGACCCAACCTTCCTCCAACTCCACGACCCATCCGGTCGACCGAGCCCCGACCTCCTTTCACCATCCCGTGCGCGCCCGACCATCATCCCGTCCGACCGTCCGACCGCCAGCACGACCCGAGCACCAGCCCGACCGACCGGTCGACCGCCCCGCTCGACCGCGACACGCCTCGCTCGACCCGGCTCGTTTCCGAAGCCCGTTTTGCACGTTTTCAAGCCCAAACTTACACCGCCTCTTATGTTTCGACCAAGACCTAGGTCAAGCCGCCCTTCAAGTTCTGAAGCATTATAAATACATCTTTTTAGCCTTGTAAAAGAAGAGAGCCACACATAGAGATACAAAATATTATTCAATAAAAGTTCTTATAGTTTTTACTTTCTTTCATTGTCTCCTTCAAGAGAGGATCTCGGATCTCTGTTCTTATGAACATGAATTCGATTTCCTTCTCTATGTCTGAGTAGTTACCTTGTTAAGTGATAGGAAATCAAAGGATAGTGTTCATGCTTGCTTGATAATCGATATATAGAATTAGGGTTTACATAAACTCTTCACCTTTGCTTGTGTTCATTGCTTGGTGTTGATCTGGCCAATCAACATATGATCCTAGGTAGATTTGAGCCACGGAAGTGATGAATCATTCGCCTGAACTAGTATTTGGTGGGCAACTCTCTCTTAGACTGCGGAAGTTGATTTACTAGAGGTTGTGAACAATTGAGACTTGATCGAATTAATGCTTGTTTGAATATCTAAGGACATACCAAAAGTTTAGCGATTAGATAGATCAACATAGGGGTCGGAGCCACGGAAGTGGAAAGATCTAAATTAGTGTCTTGAGTTCTAGGTGGTACACATTCTTAAATCCCTAACAAATCGAACTTGCTTGCTTGAATCACTCATCCCGAGATTATCCTATTGCTTAGCGCTTTCCATCCATTGATTTACAACTTTATTTTCCTTGTTTACTTGCTTTCTTTACTTGCTTTCAACGTGACAACAACCAAACTCATATTGCTTTCCTAGCTAAATCTCAATCTCATACCTTGTAGTGCACTAACTGGTCCTTGTGTTCGATATACCCGTTGCTACTCTCGATCTGTGCACTTGCAGAAAAGGGGTAGAAATTGGGAAAAGTTTAATCCCCATCAAGCTTTTTGGCGCCGTTGCCGGGGACCATTATCGTGCCTACAAGTTCTTGAAAGAGATCTAGTCTAGGTTTTTCCTGTTTTAAGTTATTTAATCTTGTTTTTCCTTTTTTTGTTTTTGATTTTTCAGGTTTTAAGTTTTTCTCCTAGATGGAAGAGGATTTGAGAAATCCTAGTCCTATAAGGGCGATTCCTATACGCCACATATCTCCTCCTAGAGACAATCCTACAGAGAAAAGGATGTCAAACCCTCCAGCTATTTCACCTTCATGGGATTCTCGCAGTAGTCCTCCCGGACTAGCACCCTTGAACGCCAAGAAGAACCTTCTCCCCTACCTTAATGCGGCCGAACCGGAGACGTCTAGCCAAGCCTACTATGAAAGAGAAGAACACCTTCTAGCCTCACCAGAAGAAGAAATAGATCCGGAGCTGATTGAGTTTGTGAAGAGAGACAAATTCCATGATCTCTACAATGAGTATGCACTGGAACACATTGATCACTTTGAAGGTCTTTGTGATTCTTATGGAGTTTTCGATTTTGAGAAGAAACTAATGCTGTTTAGCATGTCCTTAGCTGGGAGAGCTCTTGAGTGGGCGCAATACTCTCCTCCTTTTCAAATCAACACTTGGTTAGACTGCAGAGAAGCTTTCTTGAAGAGGTTCAGCAGGAACCCACCTTTCAAATCCAAGTATAACCAAAACTCTTACCCTCACCACAACCAATCCTATGAAGAAGAAGATGATGCCTCCTTACCACCGGAGTCCATCAATGGCGACCTGATCAAGTATGTAGTAAGAGATCCTTTCCATGACTTCATATCGGAGTGTGCTCAAGAACATGTTGAGAATTTCGAAAATCTATGTGATTACTATGGTTTGGGAGAGAACCCAAAGAAGATCAGCTTGTTCCAAACATCCCTAGCTGGCCGAGCTCAAGAATGGGTTAGATTTTCTGCCCAACACGACTTCAAGACATGGAGAAGATACAAGGAAGCTTTCCTCAACAAGTTTGCCCGTGGACAACCCTATGTGCCGCTACTCAAACCCTACCACCCGCCCTATAGAAACCACCAACCTCCACCGCACATTGAGCAGCTACCCCAAGCCACAGAAGGATTACCCCATGACCCACACCTAACCAAGCTTGAAGAGATGCTACAAGAGTACCTTGACTATCAAGTCACAAGTACAAGAGAGATGGAGAAGAAGATCGAATATGTTCATCTCACCCTTGGCGAAAAGGTGGATGTTCTTTTTAACCAAGTTATCAAGCTTGACAAAGATATCAAGCAACTCAAGGAAGACCATGATCGATCACTCAACCTTGTCAAGCTAGATGTTGCTGCAAAACACCACGAGTTACTTAGCAAGAGCATTGATACCAATAGCTTCAATGATGATAATTGCAAACATCTTGGAATCATCTATAACCGGCTGTCAGTTGTAGAAGGATCTCTTTTCCCTAAACACCAGAGAGAAAGAAGCCCCACACCCAACCCACCTCCTTTCCCTTGCAATGTCATCACAGCAATCTCCAAGAAAAACTCATCACATCTTGTAAGAAAAGAAGAAGAAGATCAAGAGTATGAGGAAGACTATGAAGATGATGAAGAAGAACAACATAGTTTTAACAGCAATGCAAGCTCTAGAGGAGGTGAAACTAGTCCACAACAACCTGATCCGCGATTCTCTCCACCTCCAGCTCGCATACTCGCCCTTCCTAGAATCACCGGCATTTCAAGAAAGAGAATCACCTTGTATGAACCAGAGGATTCATTCTATTATGATCCCATCGACCCTACTAAGATACACCCAGAGAAGCTCAAGGAGTTTAACAAGAAGGTGAAGTCCATACCATTCTATGTCCCCTTTGAAGAAGCTTGGAACAACCATGATTTGGTTGAATTTTTCTTTAGTAGCAAAGAAACCAAGGATGAGATTAAGCAACTCTTTAGGCGAGCCCGCCTCTCTATGTCATCTTATGCAGCAACCCTACCCCCATCTCCGCCCTCTACACCTCCTCCCAAGTGGTACAGCAACCCCATCTCCCGAGAGAAGCTAGCTGAATTCAACCGCTTTGTCCAAACACTACCCGCCAGCATGACCTTTCATGAGGCCTGGAAGAACCACCCACTCACCAACTTCTTCCACAACTGCAAAGAGACCCCAGAAGAGATTCAGGAGCTATTTGAGAAAGCTAAGAAGCAACCATCTTTCCGAACCCTCTACAAGGTAGAAGACCCTGGACAGTTTACCATTCCCTGCACAATCAATGGAAGATACTTTGCTAGCTACATTTGTGATTCTGGTTCATGCATAAACCTTATGCCCACACACACTGCCAAACTCCTTGGGATCACACGCCTACAACCTTCACAAATCAGCATTGGACTTGCTGATCTCACCATTGCACAACCTAGAGGTGTTGTTTATGATATCTTGCTCGAAATTGGAGATACAAAGATACCGGTGGACTTTCATATCATGAATATCAAAGGAGGAAGTGACATGCCTATTATACTCGGAAGATCATTCTTGGCAACTGCTGGACCATTATGGATTGGCCAAACCGCCGCATCTCTCTTGCCAATGTCAACAAATCTGTTTTCTATGATGTCGTCCCCGTTTTCACTCCTACCAAGCATTCTCGGTTCATCTCTCCTCATGAACCACCTGATCATCCACAAGGACGTGATGGGACACGCACAAAAAGGCTTTGTCTCAGGCCATGTCCTTCAACTTCTTCTTAGAAGAACCAAACGGTCAAGCTAAAGACCATAAACAAGCGCTGTATGGGAGGCAACCCATAAGGTCTTTTCTATCCCTTTTTAATCTTTGTTTTCATTTAATAGTTTTGTTTTGAAGTTTTGGATACAGAAATTTGAGAATCCAGCATGAAAGAAGCAGGAAGAAACCAAAAAAATGAAGAATGCAACATTCCACCTCATTGCATACCATCCCACCTCACTTGCATACCATTCCACCTCATTTGCATACCATCCCACCTCACTTACATACCATTCCACTTCATTGCATACCATCCCACCTCACTTGCATACCATTCCACCTCATTTGCATACCATCCCACCTCACTTGCATACCATCCCACCTCATTTGCATATCATACCACCATCATCCCACCACATTTTCATCCCATACCACATCACATGCCACGCCTACTTGCTGTTCTACCACATGCTGATCCTACTTCACCTACACTCAGGCGGCCCTTTAAACTCATTGCTGGTGCGCAACAGCATTTGACCATCTAAGCCGGGATCTCATCCACATTATGGAGCAACATAGTCGCTGGACATATCATCCATCACACCATTCTTCGATTTCTAATACCATATCAGGTTACATCTTTCCTCTAATTCCCAAACGCCTTATTACCTCTTTCTTTTACCTCCCTTAATCGGATTTGCTTTCACCGGGACGGTGCAAGTTAAGTCTGGGGGGATTGTCGGTACTAATGCGTTTGTTCATGTCTTGTCTTCATCTTATACCTATTTCTCTTATCAACCTTTTTCAAAACCTCTGTTTTATTGAGTCAAAATAAGTTAGGAAACTATGATCTATCCTAGGAGCTTACCATTAGCATGCCAAAGCTCTTGTGATCACAAAGGCGAATATTGACACCGAACAATGCCCAACGGAACCACTGAGGGTGGATCGACCTACTGATTTGGCAAGATTTCTAAGGTACCCGGACAATCTAAAGTCAACTCCACCACCTAATTGAACTTTTAATTTTTCTTGTCAAGGGGCTTGAGATACATATTAGCCGATTCCTCATCCCGGTCTAGTTGAGACATGTCCACCAAAGATACAGTCCACCTCTCTCTCATCTGCAAAATGAAAATCAAAAGCTTTTAAGCACAAGGAAAACGTGTAAGCAAGAGGAATGCATACGTCTGCACCTTCTTGTCTTATGGAGACCTACTCAAACAAGGAAAAGCAAAAGCCTATCCTATGATATTCCCAGAAAAGAAAAATATTCAAAGGGAAGAAGGATCGATAGAAAAAATAAAATGATACCCTAGAAAAGTAGGGAAAGATCGATCCTTCAAAAGAAAAGAGAGAAAGAGAGAGGAATGGAACTGGATGTGCTAAAAAGGACTGTCTTGGCAAACACTTGGATGGGTAAGAGTCAATGCTCTGTGATCAATACTCCCTTGGTAAAGACCGCACGCTTTAAATACTGTAAGGAGTTGACAATGGAAAGTTTGGAGTGCTGGATGAGATTTGTTGGGTCCGGTATGGTTCGCTAAGCTCAAGGTCAGAACGGGAAGGCTAGATTCAAAGTTAGTTTTGCTCCAAGTGAAAGCAGAGCAATGGAAGATACAAGTGCCAAAGGATAAGTGAGTTTTCATGTTTTCAAACCTCTTTCTCCGATTTGGATTCTATTTGCTTGGGGACAAGCAAAGATCTAAGTCTGGGGGAGTTGATATACCTCTATTTTACACCCTTTTTACATCGTTTTTATATACTTTATGCATGGTTTTACCGTGGCTTTTTGCTTTAAAAGGTAGTTTTTATGCATATATAGTGCCAAGAGTCATTTCAGGTCAAAAGATGCAATTTGGAGCAAAACAAAGGCAAAGGTCCTCAAAGCAGCTTCATGCACTATCATTTACTTTGGAGGAGCCCCAAAAACATTCTACTCAATGGATTTCACCCAAACCAGTTCGCCGCGATGCCTACATGAGTTAGCTTTACAACGCAATTGGAATCATGCAATTTGGCCACGTAGAATGGGAGATATGATCGTTTTAGTAAAGAGTGTCAAATCAGCCGAAAACCGGACGTCTACACCAACCGCTCGACCGAACCGGTCGGACAGGGCCTCCAAGGCTCCCGTCCGACCCGACCGTCCTTAACCGCAGGAGAACACCGGTCGACCGAGCCGGTCGGACAGGGCCTCCAAGGCTCCCGTCCGACCCAACCTTCCTCCAACTCCACGACCCATCCGGTCGACCGAGCCGGTCGGACAGGGCCTCCAAGGCTCCCGTCCGACCCGACCTCCTTTCACCATCCCGTGCGCGCCCGACCATCATCCCGTCCGACCGTCCGACCGCCAGCACGACCCGAGCACCAGCCCGACCGACCGGTCGACCGCCCCGCTCGACCGCGACACGCCTCGCTCGACCCGGCTCGTTTCCGAAGCCCGTTTTGCACGTTTTCAAGCCCAAACTTACACCGCCTCTTATGTTTCGACCAAGACCTAGGTCAAGCCGCCCTTCAAGTTCTGAAGCATTATAAATACATCTTTTTAGCCTTGTAAAAGAAGAGAGCCACACATAGAGATACAAAATATTATTCAATAAAAGTTCTTATAGTTTTTACTTTCTTTCATTGTCTCCTTCAAGAGAGGATCTCGGATCTCTGTTCTTATGAACATGAATTCGATTTCCTTCTCTATGTCTGAGTAGTTACCTTGTTAAGTGATAGGAAATCAAAGGATAGTGTTCATGCTTGCTTGATAATCGATATATAGAATTAGGGTTTACATAAACTCTTCACCTTTGCTTGTGTTCATTGCTTGGTGTTGATCTGGCCAATCAACATATGATCCTAGGTAGATTTGAGCCACGGAAGTGATGAATCATTCGCCTGAACTAGTATTTGGTGGGCAACTCTCTCTTAGACTGCGGAAGTTGATTTACTAGAGGTTGTGAACAATTGAGACTTGATCGAATTAATGCTTGTTTGAATATCTAAGGACATACCAAAAGTTTAGCGATTAGATAGATCAACATAGGGGTCGGAGCCACGGAAGTGGAAAGATCTAAATTAGTGTCTTGAGTTCTAGGTGGTACACATTCTTAAATCCCTAACAAATCGAACTTGCTTGCTTGAATCACTCATCCCGAGATTATCCTATTGCTTAGCGCTTTCCATCCATTGATTTACAACTTTATTTTCCTTGTTTACTTGCTTTCTTTACTTGCTTTCAACGTGACAACAACCAAACTCATATTGCTTTCCTAGCTAAATCTCAATCTCATACCTTGTAGTGCACTAACTGGTCCTTGTGTTCGATATACCCGTTGCTACTCTCGATCTGTGCACTTGCAGAAAAGGGGTAGAAATTGGGAAAAGTTTAATCCCCATCATCTTTGTCTCGTTTTGTTCACTTATTAATGCTGATTGCTTTACCGCGCATCTAGCAATCCGATCCTAGGTTGATTTGAGCCACGGAAGTGCTGTATCATTCGCCGGACCTATTCTTTGACAAGCTAGGTTTCTTAGACTGCGGAAGTTGATCTATTAAGCCTAGTGAACTGTATCCGAACCCGATCGATTTAATACTTGATTAACTATCTAAGGACATACCGAAAGTTTAGCGATTAGATAAGTTATCATAGGAGTTGGAGCCACGGAAGTGGAAAGACTTATTTTCGTGTTTTTTTGTAGTAGACGGATCTATCATCCCATCATCCCTAAATTGATTCATATCTATCATCGAACTGGTCATTGCTTGCTTCTCTGCGAATTAGCCCCTAGAGACCTAACGCCTTTCCTTCATTGCTTTACAACCTCGATTTCTTAGCTTTAGTATTTAGTTATTAGACCACCAACCAATCATCCTTTATCTTATTATAGCTTGATCCGAACTCCATAGATTTAAAGTGTATTCATTTTAGCCAGTCCTTGTGTTCGATAACCCGTACTTCTGCAATCTGTGCACTTGCAGGATTTAAAAAGTCGGTAAAACCTGACCACACATCAAGTTTTTGGCGCCGTTGCCGGGGACTGTAGCAGTACCTGTGAATCTCGATTAGGATCTAGTCTAGGATTTTATTGTTTTCTTGCATTATCATTATTTTTGTTTTTGGTTTTTCTAGTTTATCTTAATTTTCATTTGTTTTCTTCTTTTGTTTTTCAGGTGCATGACTAGATAGTCTAATAGGGAAAATCTAGTTGAACCATTTGCTGAAATCGACCGACTTGAGAAGACACTTAGAAGACAAAGAGCTCAAGAGATGGCCCAAGCCGCTCATGATGCAGCAGTAGCTAGAGCTGTAGCTGAAGGGAGAGATCCACCTCCACCCTTAGCACCACAACCTCCTGCTGGGGAAGTTGATGCACAACCTCAAGCTAACAACCCAACCATTGGAGACTATGACTCCGCTGATGCTTTCTTTACAGATCGAAATCCGATCCACCCACCTCCACCTCAGAGGAATGACTATGAGATCAAGCCTCAAATCATAGCATTGGCTAAGCAAAACCAGTTTCATGGCTTACCAGCTGAGCACCCACTTGATCACATAGATAACATTGATAAGATCTAGGCAATCGTAAACCGTTATGTTCCACAGTCGTGAACATACCTTAGCCATATAGCAGATATCGGTCCACCATTGATCCTCGTTCTGGTTGCCTCCGATTGATCGTGTATCCACACCGATCGCATCTCCTGATCGAATCACACTTGATTCGTTTCATGATAAACCAGATCCCCGTCTTTACTTAGTCATACAACCAACCAACCCCGCTGACTTAAGTTTAGATCGAAGAGGCATCATGCCCATGGATCGGCTAGGGTCGTCCGCTTAGGATCGCCCGTTCGTCCATGTCCTTTTATCCAGACAGACCGCGATCATTCCCTGATCCGGCTATCACCTTTTAACCAAGTCATGATCTACACCGATCATGTACAAGGTTAGGCCGACTATGTCTCAGTCCGTAACTGAACACAATCGTACCATATATCCATCTGATGGTTCGTGCCCATCCATCTCTTGATCGTCTGTATGATCGCACCAACCACTTGGCCGATCATTCCAAACCATTAACCGATCGATCTACCGTTCGGTGACCGATCCGACTGTCCGGTCATCGATCCATCCTTGCGATGATCGATGTAATCACTCGGACCCCGATCATTATAGCTCACTCCCGTTCACGTGATCGATCTGATTCGCGTCCCTTTGACCCATTTGCACCGTTCGGTCATATCCCTGACCAGACCGTGCATTGGTCGATCATCCCATCAAACCACCGATCCATTCTTCCTGGATCGTGGCCGATGATAGATCCATCGATACAATCGACTGGATCCGTCACACAGTCGACTGGTTCTATCAGAACCATCAACCTTCTGCATCCGATCACCAACCGTGATCTATCCGATCACTAACCGTGATCCATCCGATCACCAACCGTGATCCATCTAATCACCCACCGTGATCCTTCCGAACACCAACCGTGTTCCATCCGAACACTAACCGTGATCCATCCGATCACTTACCGTGTTCCATCCGAACACCAACCGTGTTCCGTCTGAACACAAACCGTTCTAACACACATGATCGGCCATATCAATTCCGGCCGAACACGCCTAACTATCATCCGGACCTGACCGATCGTATCAATTCCGTTGATCGGTCACGTCATCCTAATCATATCGGAATGGTCGAGTCGCCTGTCCGGCCTCGACCACCACATGCCTTAACCGTTCGGGACAATCGCACCGTTTGGGACGGTCGATCATTCCATCGGTTCCCCTACGCCGATCGTTCGGCCGACTGCACCGATCCCACGGCCAGTCTTACCGACAACCGTACACCGATCGTTCGGCCGACTGCACCGAACCCACGGCCTGTCTCACCGACGATCCATACAACCGTACGGATGATCGCACCCGTTCACCGCTCGATCGCACCCGTTCGTCGTACGGTTGATCAACCGTCCATGACCAACCGTTTATTCGATCCCATCATCCCGACCGTTCCCCGGTCGATGGAACCGTTCATCCGGTTGGATCACCGTTCGGTGACCAACCGTTCGGCTATCAATTGTGATCCCTTCGGCCACTGACTGTGATCCGTTCGGCCACCGACTGTGATCCGTTCCGCCACCGACTGCGGTCCGTTCGGCCACCGACTGAGGTCCGTTCGGCCACCGACTGAGGTCCATTCGGCCACCGACTGAGGTCCGTTCGGCCACCGACTGAGGTCCATTCGGCCACCGACTGAGGTCCGTTCGGCCACCGACTGAGGTCCGTTCGGCCACCGACTGAGGTCCGTTCGGACCTATCTTTTTGGTGTATTTTTGCCTTAGGCGTGGTTCACGTGTACCATGAATAATCGATGGCGATTTCGCCCCCATGGCCTTGTATATATAGACTCGACCACCGAACAGTCGCAACTGTTCGTGGCCAACCGTCCAGCTATTGCACCTGTTCGGCCAGTAACCGCCACACTCTACCCGAGTGTGGGTAGCTCAGCTACCGAACACTCAACCTAGCTGACCGGAGCTATCCAACAGCTGGTCGAGCTAACCCAGCTGACCTAGCTCGTCCCTCCAGCTGATCCCAGCTAGCTTTCGACTGCCTTCTTCTTCATTCTTACACGTTAAGTCTTTCTCTTTCTGGACTTAGCCATTTCCAGACCATGGAACGAGTTATTCACTTTCGTCGACCATTTACTCATCCGTTCCCGACCATGGTTCATCCCGCCGATCCTAGCGAGGATCGGGGATGTTACAACCACTTAGTCCCATATGATCCGACTAAGTCATTTGGTTCGTTTCTCGACCTTGACTAAGTCGTTCCTGATCATTCCTCTATACATAAGTTGTTCTCGGCCAACCCATGGCCTGAACCAAGTAAGTCTTTTACAAAACAAATCGACCCTCTATCCCGAGCCGGGATAGGGATGTTACAGTTCGCGCTTAGAATATCACCGATCAACTCGATGTTACCTTGAGCTTGGGCGAGATAAATGGCTCGGGAGAATACATCCTTAAGGCCTTTCGCGTCAGATTTAACCATCTCGAGCAGAGAGACGTACCGGCTGTCCACCTCGGATTTTGCCTTCTTGACTTCAGCCTCGAGGAGAGTATCCTTGGCCCGCACCTGCTCCTGAAGCGAGCGTATCCTAGCCTCGTGGGATTTAACCCTCTCCGCGATACTAACACTCGTGGACCCCATCTTGATAGCGTTCGCCTTATGAACCTCCGCTTCGCTTTGGATCTTGACGATCTCCTCCTTAGCCCGAGTCAACTCTTCGGCATGGCCTCTCTCTGAAACCTCATGAAGTCGTTTCAGATTGTCAACCGTCTTCTGAAGCTCATCAAGAGCCGACCGATCAGAGCGAGCTCTAGCCTCGTAGCCCGCCACTATACCGTTGAAAGAATCTGTGAACTGAAACAAGAAAGAATACACCTATAAGCTAGAGTACGCACGTCTTCCTCATTTTTTGGAGGGGAAGAAAACCCACCGAAAAAATCTCAAGGGCCGCCTCTCCATAAACTTCACTCTCCAACAGAGTATCAGGAGGCGGGAGACGAACCGTGGAGGTACTGCTCGCGAGGTAGCTAGCCGCTTCGGCTCCCCGAAGAAGCTGAGCCTGAGTTGGATCAGCGAACAAGCCGGAGGAAGCATCCCCTTTGGCTTTCTTCAAAACCCTCTCTTTGAGCCCGCCGGTCGCGGCTCTTTTCTTTCCTCCCGTCTCGGAAAGCTTATTCACCGCCAGCTCGCCAGCAAAATCGGAAACCTTCTTCGTTTTCCGATTGAGGACCAAAGTCCCCGAATCCTTAGATGCGTCCGAGCGAGCCGGAGAAGGAGGCACGAAAGGTTCCTTTTTCTTTGAAGCCATGGCTTCTTTGGCGCGCTTCATGATAGACCTCTATTTTGTACCCTTTTTATATGGTTTTACTACGCTTTTTATAAGGTTTTTAAAGGCTTTTCGATCTAAAAAGGTAGTTTTTGTGGATTTATAGTACTAAGAGTCTAAACAGGTCGAAAGATGCATTTTGGAGCAAAACCGCAGGATTTGGACTTTACGTCGCTCCACAACACAACATCAACTTTGAAAGAGCCCCAAAAACATTCTACTCAATGGATCTCACCAAAACCAGTTTGCCGCGATGCCTACATGAGTTAGCTTTCCACCGCAACTGGAATCATGCAATTTGGACGTGTAGAATGTAAGATATTATCATTTTAGTGAAGAGTGTCAAATCAGCCGAAAACCGGACCTCTACACCAGCCGCTCGACCGAGCCGGTCGGACAGGGCCTCCAAGGCCCCCGTCCGACCCGACCGTCCTTAACTACACATTGACGTCGGTCGACCGAGCCGGTCGGACAGGGCCTCCAAGGCTCCCGTCCGACCCGACCTTCCTTCAAGACAACGACCATCCGGTCGACCGAGCCGGTCGGACAGGGACTCCAAGGCTCCCGTCCGACCCGACCTCTTTTCACCATCCCGTGCGCGCCAGCTCGACCCGACCATCATCCCGACTGACCGGTCGACCGCCCCGCTCGACCCGGTCACCATCCCGACCGACCGGTCGATCGCCCCGCTCGACCGCCGACCGTCCCGCTCGACCCGCCTTAGCCGACTAAGGCCCGTTTTGCACGTTTTCACGATTTACTCGGCCCGTTTACCTAATCTCGACCCCTGGAAGACCTAGCACTATAAATACACCTTTTTAGCCTCTTTAGAAAGAAAAGAACAATAGAGCCGCATTGTATTTCAGTTTTATAGATCTACTTTTGTTCTAGAGATTTCAAGGAGAGGATCTCTCCTCCTCACTACAATTTGGAGAAGATTTCTGAACCTTTATCTATTATCATGCTTTCTTCATCTCTTTGTGTTGTTACTTTGATCATGTCTGAGTAATTCACTTGTTAGGTTGCTAGGGTTACTAATTCAATGAGTTGTTTGCTTGATCTATGATTTCGATGAACTGTTAGGGATATCATTAGAGTCTTTGTCTCGTTTTGTTCACTAATTAATGCTGATTGCTTTACCGCGCATCTAGCAATCCGATCCTAGGTTGATTTGAGCCACGGAAGTGCTGTATCATTCGCCGGACCTATTCTTTGACAAGCTAGGTTTCTTAGACTACGGAAGTTGATTTACTAAGCCTAGTGAACTGTATCCGAACTTGATCAATTTAATGCTTGATTAACTATCTAAGGACATACCAAAAGTTTAGCGATTAGATAAGTTATCATAGGAGTCGGAGCCACGGAAGTGGAAAGACTTATTTTCGTGTTTTGTGTTCTAGACGGATCTATCATCCCATCATCCCTAAATTGATTCATATCTATCATCGAACTGATCATTGCTTGCTTCTCTGCGAATTAGCCCCTAGAGACCTAACGCTTTTCCCTCATTGCTTTACAACTTCGATTTCTTAGCTTTAGTATTTAGTTATTAGACAACCAACCAATCATCCTTTATCTTATTCTAGCTTGATCCGAACTCCATAGTTTTAAAGTGTATTCATTTTAGCCAGTCCTTGTGTTCGATAACCTGTACTTCTACGATCTGTGCACTTGCAGGATTTTAAAAAGTCGGTAAAACCTGACCACACATCAAGTTTTTGGCGCCGTTGCCGGGGACTGCAGCAGTACCTTTGAATCCCGATTATGATCTAGTCTAGGATTTTATCGTTTTCTTGCATTTTCATTATTTTTGCTTTTGGTTTTTCTAGCTTATCTTACTTTTCATTTGTTTTCTTCTTTTGTTTTTCAGGTGCATGACTAGACAGTCTAATAGGGACAATCTAGTTGAACCAGTTGCTGAAATCGACAGACTTGAAAAGACACTTAGACGACAAAGGGCTCAAGAGATGGCCCAAGCCGCTCATGATGCAGTAGTAGCTAGAGCTGTAGCTGAAGGGAGAGATCCACCTCCACCCTTAGCACCACAACCTCCTGCTGGGGAAGTTGATGCACAACCTCAAGCTAACAATCAAACCATTGGAGACTATGACTCCGCTGATGCCTTCTTTACGGATCGAAATCCGATCAACCCACCTCCACCTTAGAGGAATGACTATGAGATCAAGCCTCAAATCATAGCATTGGTTAAGCAAAACCAGTTTCATGGCCTACCAGCTGAGCACCCGCTTGATCACATAGATAACTTTGAAGAAATTTGCAGCACCACCCGAGCCAATGGAGTCTCAGCCGACTACCTAAAGTGCAAACTTTTCTCATTTTCTCTTGGCGACAAAGCCCTTAGATGGTTAAAGTCTCTTCCTGCCCATTCGATCACCACTTGGGACGAGTACAAGGCAGTATTCATCAACCATTTCTACACTAAGCAAAGATCGATTTCTGTTAGAAACAAGATCTCTGGATTTCGCCAAGGTGCAACCGAATCATTCTATGAGGCATTGGATCGATTCAAGGAATACATTAGGGACTGCCCTAACCACGGTTTCAAGGATGGGAACCTTTGGAACATCTTCTATCGTGGCATAAACCACAAGTATAAGCTATCCTTGGATACTTCAAGCAATGGAAACTTTATGACAAAGACTGTTGAGGAAGCCAAAGTCTTGATTGAAAACCTTGCAGCAAGTGATTGCAACAACTGCCCCGACTATGATAGATCACACCGCTCTACCAACACACCCCCTAATGCTACTGAGATGGCTGAACTGAAGAATATGATGGCTCAAGTTCTAAAAGGACAGCAAAGACACATACATGCAGTTGAGGGCATAAATGATGTCAATGATGATCCTACAAGGGAATGCATGGGAGATTTCTCCAATGATCATCTTGAGGAAGAAGTTAACTATGTTGGTAACTATGGAAACAGGGGATACAATCCCAACTACCGGTCCAACCCAAACCTTTCTTACCGCAACACCAATGTGGAGAACCCACAAGACCAAACCTATCCCTCAAGATTCCAGCAGCAGAGACCACCTTTCCAACCCTATGGAGATCGTTTCCAGCAGCAAGGAAACCAGTTTCAACCTAGGCCGAACTATGACCAAAGAGCACCATACCCACCAAAGGAACCATATGGTTTACCCACCAGCCAACCTCCTTTAGCCCAGCCAAACAACAAGTTCGAGGGAATGTTTCAACAGATCATGGAAGGTCAAAAGAGAAACAACAAGGAGATGAATGAGAAGATGGACACTTTGTTCAATGATCTCCATGCTAAATATGATGCCATTGCCGCACATGTCAAGAAATTGGAAGTACAAGCCGCTCAAACCGCAGAAGCAGTTAAAAAACAAGAGATGGAGTCCAAGAAATCTTTTTGCAACTCCGTTGCAATAGAAAAGAAGTTTGAGGATTCTATCCCCAAATGGAAGCTCTCCCCACCTAAGTATGATTGTATGACCTGGCCTGAAGAAATCTATCCCGAGAAAGAATCCCACCGCGACAGGAAAAGACGCCTTTTCCCCAAGATCATTCCAAAGACGGATAACTCTGGAAAGTTTGTAGTTCCATGTTCTATTACTGAAGTTAAATTCACCGATTCTCTTTGTGACACAGGAGCTAATGTCAACATCATGTCAAGGAAGATTGCAGACGAGATAGGCCTTTCCAACATCCAACCTTCATCCATCTCCATCAACTATGCCGATTCATTCTCGCAAACGCCTTACGGTTTCATCCCGGACGTGATGGTACGACTTGGGAACTGTTCTATTCCTACCGACTTTCAAATAGTGGAAATGAGAGAAAGTAGCCATAGACCCATCATCCTTGGCACCCCTTTTCTATCAACCGTTGGAGCCATTTTTGATTTTCCCAACTGGAGGATCTCATTCAACAAGGTGAATAAAGAGATGTTTTTCCCCATGTGTTCAACAAAGAACCCATCAGTTGATATGGTGCAAGAGAATAAGATTATCCCCAAGCCTCCAGAAGAAGAGAAAATCCTGTCCAGCTTGCCCAGCAAAGATCTCGCCTACCAGCCCAAGCAACTTGCCCCGACAGCAAGAAGTAAGACTACGGCATCCTACCAGCCCAAGCAACTTGCCCCGGCATCAATAAGTAAGACTACGGCATCACCTAAACATCCACCAAAAGGGCCGATCAAGGAAAAGACCGGGACAGAGACCATTAAGAAGGTTAAGCAAACTAAAGGATTTGCAAAAGTTAGGATTCTCCTCCAGGAAAAGCTGAATGATGAAACTTTGGAAGAATTCAAGGAAAAGTTTGCTAACACTATGAAACTTTTTCCTATGGCTGAAGTGCCCCGGGACAAGCATGGAGAGATTGTCTATCCCGCCGTGAATCATCCTCCTGATATAAATCCCAAGAAGAAAGATCTTAATGGACAAAAAGTTCCATTGATCACTACCCTCTCTTAAATCCTAAAGAGCATTACGGTCAAGCTAAAGACCTTAAACAAGCGCTGTATGGGAGGCAACCCATAAGGTAACACCTTTAAATTTCAGTTTTTAGTTTTAGTTTTACTTTGTTTTCTTTGTTTTCTTTTAGCAGGATATGATAGAATGGATATCACAATGGTGCAAGAGGAACATATAAGTGGAACCAACAAGCCGTTTGGGTCGACCAAACACGTTCGGGCAGGGACTCCAAGAGGTTCGGTCGACCGGTCGACCAAAACACTCCGGGTCGACCGAACCAATCGACCCAACAATTAAAAAAAAATAAAATAAAATAAAATCAAGATAAGCTTCTCCTTCTCATTCCCACTTAAATTGAACCGGTTTTAACCAAACCAAACCGATTTTTCTAAACCAAAATCGATTTTAGGAAGGATTTTAAGAGATTTTGAGATTGAAAACATCACTTTTCATTCTCTTCTCCAAAGAAAAGCTTTTTGAAAACCCTAATCTCCATTGAAAGACCTTCATAAAAAAAAATTTCTTAAAACTTTGGTATTTCTTCAATTGGATTTCGAATTTTAGCTCTCCCAATCCCCAATCAATCTTTCCAACACAAGGTATGATCTCTAAAACTCAACATATATGATTTTGCACAATCCAAAAATATGAGAGAGTTTCTTGACTAAGCTTTTGTTTAGACTTGCAATTCTTGCTCCTAATAGACTTGTCTTAAGCTTATTTTTGTGAAATCAATGTGGTTTAGAGAATATAGCATTCTAATTTCAATCTTTGAATAGTTTTTCACAAAACTTATGTTGGGTATTCAAAACCTTTGATTCAATGATGAAATTGGGGTATTTATTGCTTATACACCTAGAATATATTTAGGATTTGTGATTTATAACTTTACTATAGCATGATTAGCTTATGAATTTCGAAATTTTAATTTATATCATAGCATGAACAGTAAATCCGAAAATAGCTAGGATTTTGAACCTTGAAAGATGATTGTTCACTTGATTGATTTTATTAGGCTTAATTTAAGTTGATAATACTTATCCCCTACTTTTTTCTTCCAACAAACTTTAAGAATACAAACTCATGTCTCTTGGTGAGAATTTGTTTTTGTAGGTACTATGGCAAGAACAAAGCTAACTGAGGCAATAAGGAAGACGGATGTCGCTTTAGAGCCACCAAGGAAACAAATCAAGCTCAATGCAAACCCAAGCCTCACGGAACGAGCAACCACATCGAAATCAGCAATCAAAACCAACGAAAAAGGCAAGGAAATCGAGGAGCATTCAAGTGATTCCGATAATCAACCCCTTGTCAAGTTTATCAACCATCCTATTCAATGCAATGGAGAGTATGGAACGGCAATGGAAAGAGTCATCATTGAACCATGTGTGACAATGGATATTCACACTCTTGATCTCCTCAACATGAGGAGTGATGTCATATGGTACCTAAAGAAGCTAGGAATGCGCAAGTTTTTCAAGATAGATTGCAAGGAGTACACTGAACTTACACGCGACTTCCTCTCCACCGTCACTCTAGCCTTCCCCAACAACAATGATGACCAGCCCGCCGGCAATGGGATACTTTTCTTCAAGATTGGCGATCAAAGTGGTCGGATATCCATCGCCACCATTTGCAAGCTCTTTGGTTTCGCCAATGAGACCTCTCATGACTTCAAGGAGAACCACCTCACTCGTGATGATGATTTCTCCAACTGGACCCACTTCGCTGATGAACCGTTCCTCGCTTCCCGATCAAAGGTTTCACGAATCTCTCTTCCGGCAATCCGCTATGTGCACCGCCTAATTACCACCACTCTACAGTGCAAACCGGAAACCAGCAAAGTCACAGCAGACGAGTTCTACATCCTGACAACGCCTTTCTTCCACTACAAATACAATGCAAACCTTGGCCTTTTGTTTGCAAAAACACTTGTCAATGTGAAGCTTTTGGCACGGCACACCGACAACAAGAAGGTTGTTGTGCGTTTTGGGAGACTTATCACCGCAATTGTCAACCATTGCAAGATTAACATCTCACAATACCGACCCAGTCACAACACCGCTCCTTTAGACCTCACAGCCCTTCAACATATTCGTTTCCTAAATGGCTGGACCAAGAACCCAACCCAGTTTTGCTATGTATGCCCCATTGGAACGTCTGACACTGCGCATGTGCAACTGCCTTGTGACGACCTCCCACTCCTCAGCTCCGGTGCTGTTACATTCTCACCACCACCAGAGAAGCACTTCATTGAAACCCCTGACTCGCCGCGCTTCTAGATCAACACCTACTATCTCACGCAAAGGACCATGAGGGCAAGGCGCCCCATTCGGAACATCAACGTCATGACAGCCAGCCAAGCTGCCAACCAGGCTTTAGACCGCCTTGGCCATCTGGAGAGAACCGTCCAATGCCAATCTCGCTTCATCTCGCGCCTCATCCGTGTTGTTCGCCACATCGCTCCCGATCGCCTTTTCCGCCCTTCCACATCAACC
Organism: Erythrophleum ivorense; assembly: GCA_026724425.1. NCBI lineage: Eukaryota > Viridiplantae > Streptophyta > Magnoliopsida > Fabales > Fabaceae > Erythrophleum > Erythrophleum ivorense. The sequence continues at coordinate 4,274,690 of JAIUCV010000066.1, read as the reverse complement.
CATGAGCCAGACCTTGGAGAATTCTCACTCGCCTCTGCACTTGGCTCTGATAAAGTCTCTACCGACGAAGAGGAGAGCGCGACCCTACACCTCCACCTAGGCACCCACACTTCACTTGGTATCCGGTGCAATGGACACCTAACTCCATTTTCTATCCTTATCTTATTTTAATGAACTTCTTTTTATTTTTTATTTTTTATTTATTTATTGAGTCTGTTTCCTCTCACCCTTAATTTGATTTGCTTTCACCGGGTGCAAGTTAAGTCTGGGGGGAGTTTTATCCTTTACTAATGTATTCTCTTTCTTTTCTTATATTTTTATGTCCTTTTCTTATGTTTTCATGTTTTATTGAGTCAAAACGTTAGTTAGAAATTATGATTTATCTCTATGATTCTCCGGTGTTATGCTAACAATCTATGACCCTAGAGCGGACATCAGTTGCAGACATAAGCCTAACAGAACCTCTAACGGTGGATCGACCTACTGACTTGGCAACATTTCTAAGGTACCTAGACAATCTAACGTTAACTCTACCCTAATCAATCTAGTTTTTCTTGTCAAGGGACTTGGCATACATATGAGTCGTTTCTCACTTGATCTCAAAAGGGTGTGTCCAATACAAAGAGCAGTTCTCCTCTCTCTCAAATCAACAGCTTTTAAGCACAAGGAAAACGTGTAAGCAAGAGGAATGCATACGTCTGCACCTTCTTGTCTTATGGAGACCTACCAAAAACAAGGAAAAAGCAAAAGCCTATCCTATGTTATTCCCCAAAAGAAAAAGAATGGGAAGAAGGATCGATAGAAAAAATAAAATGATACCCTAGAAAAGTAGGGAAAGATCGATCCTTCAAAAGAAAAGAGAGAGGAAAAGAACTCAAAAGCTTCAAAAAAGGACTAACCTGAAGAGGCTCAAGTGGGTAAGAACAAGTGCTTAATGATCAATATTCCCTTGATAAAGACCGCACGTTTTAAATTTATGCAAGGAGTTAACAATGGAAAGTCTGGAGTGCTGGATGAGACTAGTTGAGTTTGGTATGGTTCGCTAAGCTTGCCGAGTATTATGTAAAGCTAGTCTAACATTGGTTATGTTTTTAGTGGAATACAGGAGAGGAAGCCACCACAGGTTTCTCAAAAAGGATAAGGAGTTTCTACGTTTTCAAACCTCTTTCTCTGATTTGGATTCTATTTGCTTGAGGACAAGCAAAGATCTAAGTCTGGGGGAGTTGATATACCTCTACTTTGTACCCTTTTTATATGGTTTTACTACGCTTTTTATAAGGTTTTTAAAGGCTTTTTGATCTAAAAAGGTAGTTTTTTGGATTTATAGTACTAAGAGTCTAAACAGGTCGAAAGATGCATTTTGGAGCAAAACCACATGAGTTGGACTTTACGCCGCTCCGCGACACAGCATCAACTTTGGAAGAGCCCCAAAAACATTATACTCAATGTATTTCACCAAAACCAGTTCGTCACGATGCCTACATGTGTTAACTTTCCAACGCAATTGGAATCATGCAATTTGGACATGTAGAATGGAAGATATGATCATTTTAGTGAAGAGTGTCAGATCCGCCGAAAACCGGACGTCTACACCAGTCAGTCGACCGAGCCGGTCGGACAGGGACTCCAAGGCTCCCGTCCGACCCGACCGCCCTTCATTGCACAATGACACCGGTCGACCGAGCCGGTCTGACAGGGACTCCAAGGCTCCCGTCCGACCCGACCTTCCTTCAAGACGACGACCGATCCGGTCGACCGAGCCGGTCGGACAGGGACTCCATGGCCCTCGTCCGACCCGACCCCTTTTCACCATCCCGTGCGCGCTCGACCACAATCCCGTGCGACCGTTCGACCGCCAGCTCGAACCGACCATCATCCCGACCGACTGGTCGACCGCCCCGCTCGACCCGCCTTAGCCGACTAAGGCCCGTTTTGCACGTTTTCACGATTTACTCGGCCCGTTTACCTAATCTCGACCCCTGGAAGACCTAGCACTATAAATACACCTTTTTAGCCTCTTTAGAAAGAAGAGAACCGCAGAGCCGCATTGTTTTTACAGTTTTATTTAGATCTACTTTTGTTCTAGAGATTTCAAGGAGAGGATCTCTCCTCCTCACTACAATTTGGAGAAGATTTCTAAACCTTTATCTATTATCATGCTTTCTCCATCTCTCTGTGTTGTTACTTTGATCATGTATGAGTAATTCACTTGTTAGGTTGCTAGGGTTACTAATTCAATGAGTTGTTTGCTTGATCTATAAATTCGATGAACTGTTAGGGATATCATTAGAGTCTTTGTCTCGTTTTGTTCACTTATTAATGCTGATTGCTTTACCGCACATCTAGCAATCCGATCCTAGGTTGATTTGAGCCACGGAAGTGTTGTATCATTCGCCGGACCTATTCTTTGACAAGCTAGGTTTCTTAGACTGCGGAAGTTGATCTACTAAGCCTAGTGAACTGTATCCGAACCCGATCGATTTAATGCTTGATTAACTATCTAAGGACATACCGAAAGTTTAGCGATTAGATAAGTTATCATAGGAGTCGGAGCCACGGAAGTGGAAAGACTTATTTTCGTGTTTTGTGTTCTAGACGGATCTATCATCCCATCATCCCTAAATTGATTCATATCTATCATCGAACTGATCATTGCTTGCTTCTCTGCAAATTAGCCCATAGAGACCTAAAGCCTTTCCTTCATTGCTTTACAACCTCGATTTCTTAGCTTTAGTATTTAGTTATTAGACCACCAACCAATCATCCTTTATCTTATTCTAGCTTGATCCGAACTCCATAGATTTAAAGTGTATTCATTTTAGCCAGTCCTTGTGTTCGATAACCCGTACTTCTGCGATCTGTGCACTTGCAGGATTTAAAAAGTCGGTAAAACCTGACCACACATCACACCCGTAACACGATCCACGAGGAAAACGGCTACCAGAAAAAACCTCCTCCCGACTCCTCTTCTGACCCTGCGCAGGCTTGCCGCCCCTGCCAGAACCAAAACCGACACTCGAACCCCGGCGCTGCTGCGACTGCTGCTGCTGACTCCGAGGCTGGATAGCAGGAGCAACTGCAGACGGCACCTCCACCGGACCAACCTGCTCACGAAGGTCCTCCTCAATGGAAGCTGCTAGCTCCACTAACTCCGCTCTCGTGGTATACACACGACCTCGGCACTGAGTTTTGATACTCGGATGAAGCCCCTAAAGGAACCTCTGCACAACCCCGCGCTCACCGCCTATACCGAGACCGGTATGCATCACTAGCCTGCCAAACTCAGCGTCGTACTCACGCACCGAATGATCTCCCTGCGTCAATGTAATGAACCGCAAATGAAGTCGATCTCGAGCCTCCTGAGGAAAGTACTTGGCGTCAAACTCCACCACAAACTCGCCCCAAGTCCAGACCGCTCTCCTGCCCTGAACGGCCCGCCACCACAAATGCACGTCACCACTCAGATAGTGGACTGCTAACTCCACCTGGTACTCCACTGGACATCTGATCGACTGAAAGTTTCGCTCCAATCTCGATCTCCACTCATCGGCCACCTCTGGACCAACTCCGCCCTCAAAGAAAGGTGTCCCGATACATTGCATATGTACCATCATCTCTAAATAAGACGAATGACCAATCACCGCAGCCCCATGCCGCCCAACAAAAGCCGCACCCGACTGACCACACGCTGCAGCACCCTGATGCCCGAACACTGCCGCACCCAGCGGTGCTCCGGCCATCGGAGGAACACCCGGAGCCTGCTACGGAACCACTGGCGTAAAACGTGCCAGCAACTGTGTCAGTAACCCCACAACTAGGTCATCTCGACCCTGAGCTGGAGCCGCACCCCCACCTGGGGTCGCCCCAACCCCCGCGCCACCACTGACGCCCAAACCGGCCTCACTCGCCACAGAAAAAGGCTGGGTCACCGACGCAGTCGCCACACTCGGCCCTACACTCTCGCCCGACTCCGCTGGTACGCCACGACACCGGCCTCCACGGCCTCTGCCACGGCCTCTACCGCGGCCTCTACCTCGACCTCGCCCAACACCGTCCATCTCAGTGTATGGAACAAAGAGGTGAGATACAAAACACAAAAACCAACAACACAAACAACTCACCGCGGAATCTCCTGAAGCCCGAAGAGGATGATACTAAACTATCAACTTAACAGTCCTAAAACCTTCTAGGCTCTGATACCAAAATGAAACAACCAAGCTTTTTTTTTTTATAGTTAAACAATTCTAGCGGAAGTCTTAACCATTAAATAAATAATAAATCAGTCAACAATATTCAACAGAAGCAATAAAATAAATAAATAGTCTAACAACTTAAACAGTTCAAGAAAAATAAAAGTCATATCATCCTCTTCTTCGGCCTTGATTCCGCGATCACACTTTACTTTTACCTGCATCACCGGAAAAGAGATGCGTAAGTATTATCATAAATACTTAGTGAGACGATCACTCTGCCCACTGACCAATTACGCAATTTCTAGACAATTAAAGTCTTTTAAATAATTTTCCACAATTATTAAATATTTTTCCACATTTCAAATATTTCCAAATAATTATTAGATAATTCTCATAATTAAATAATAATCTTAATTAATTATTAGTCAGAAAATAATTAATTAAATCAAACCAATTAACCCCTTAAATCAATTAAATCCATTAAACCGGATTAAACCATTAACTTTAATTTCAATTCAATTAAATCGGATAACCACCCGAACCAGCCATCGGTGTCGACCGACACCCTCTTGGTGTCGCTCGACACCCACAACCTTGGTGTCGCTCGACGCCCGATTTACAGGGTGAATCCGAACACGATGAAACGACACTACCAACACCAAATCATCACAGTTATCAATCCAAACATGATTAAACATCACAATCAACACATAATCAACACGAAAATCATCAAGAACACTACTATCAATCAACCCACAACATAGATCCAGAAACCACGGACCCATAGTCACGCACTCATCTTGATTTTCCGGATTGAGAAGAGGAAAACAGAGATGAACAAGGGAAAACAGCAACCGCTAGCACCCATAACTCCAAAACTTCTCCAAATCGCTCAAGAACTTCACCAAACGCCTCCTTTTCTCTTCTCTAAGTCGCTACACGACAAAACACGACGGCCCAACCTTTTTTATTGCGAAACAAGGGTTTCCGCCCTTAACCGACCCAAAATCGGCGATTTAAATCAAACCGGAAATTTGGATTTCGGACCGGTGTCGATCGACACACATCTTGGTGTCGCTCGACACCCCACAAAAATTTCACTTATTTGGTTTACGGATGTTACAGTTGGGCTCAAATAAATATGCACATCACTATTCAATTCGTTATTTGCTAAAAAAAATAGGCTTTTAGTATGTCTCCCTAAATAAAATACACATATCCATAAATATCTAATTTTCTTCATATAATTTAATAATTATCTTAACCCTAAATTAAACATATGACTGAATAATTATCACATTCACTTAATTAGCATACTTTAATATTTATTGATAAGATGCAACAATCTGTGCTGTAGCAGCACGAATCAAGATCTAGTTTTTATTGTTTTCTAGTGACCAGAAAAGAGATATGAAAACTTACATAGAAGTTTAGGAAATATGATCAAGCAAACAATCAACCAAGAAAAACAATTAAAAAAAAAACATTTTCCAGAAAGTATGATTGAGATCACTATGAATAAACCAAAATCTATGTGTCTCAGTCCAAATTATGTACAGACCAAATCATTTTGGGGTCACCGTAAAGAAATAATCGAAACCAAACTCCATATTCATAAAAACTCATCATTGGGTCTTCCTTCTTTATTCGTGCTAATGGTATATGCACAAATGCAACGTGGATATATTCAATTATTCATATCCTTTATCAAACAGAGCACGTTCACAAAATCTAATCCAACGGCTGGGTACAGTTTGTTTGACCCATAGATTTTGTTTGACCACAGATTTTTCTCGATACAATCGGGCAGAAAAAGACAAAAAAAAAAAATCTAACTAATTTTCGATTCTCCTCCGTGTAGTTTATGGATCCCATCTTCACAGTTGCTTGCAGTATCATAAGCTCGTTAATCACCGCAATGCTCGCGTGATTCACTTCCACCTCCAAATCCATCAAAGCATTCATCAATGTCGCTCCAACATGATTTCTATTGCTGGCTTCCACTCTAATAATCGCATCACTACCCATAATCTTCACATCGATGATCTTCGTCATCGCGTTTTCTTTGTCGCTAGAAATCGCGATCTCTGCCTCCTTTCTGAGTTCGTTGAGCTGGATCTGAATCGCATTTATCTCGGCTTCGTCGTTGTTATCGGCGGAATGAACACATTCCTACTATGGTTCTTCTCTTGTTAAAAATCAGCCCATCAAGATCAAGGCCCACCTAACCGCTGACCTGAAGCGAAAAGGAAGAGTTCAAGAGATAAAGAAGAAGCCGAGAAAAAAGGATAAGGATAACAACAAAGAGGAAGATTTCCTAAATCAATAAGCAATGAGAATCAAGGGAACCGACTTCTCATTCATTATATAAGGAGAGCTCCTCACAACCTCAATAGGATTCAGATTTTTCCGGAGGGAGTTAGAGAGCAATTCGTGACTACAATACTTTTTAGCTTTCTCTTTGTTGTTCCTAACCTAAGAGCAGTCTCGACATCCCCTTTTTGTACTCTCTGGAACTTTGACTTGATCAATAAAAGATTATTCTCTAAACCCTAAACCTAATTTCCATAATTAGGTTGTGTGATATATTGGATCATACAATTGGCGCCGACTGTGGGGACTAAAGAATAAGTCTCCGAAAAATTCGATCAAAGCTTAAAAAAGAATGGCAGGAATATCGCCACCGTTCAACAACACTCAAGATGACCGAGAGCCTGAAGATCTCCGTACAGGCAAAAAGACACTGCCCCAGCCGCAACCGAGACCGCAACCCTGATCACTGCGGTCGACCTGAACGCAGCGATCGCCGAAGCCATGAAACAACTCTCTGAGGGTTTCACCTTGCAAATCGGCGAACTTCACTCCATGCAGCAGACGTTTTAGGATCAGCTCGGTCCGGCCACCGCCAAACAACAACTCTTCCAGGCGACTCTGAGCAACCAAACCATGGCTTAGGGAGTTACCGCTGTCCGCCCCATTACCGTCAGAGGAAGCGCGACGACCCCATCAGAAGCTGTCAACACCGAACTACTTCAGCTTCGGCAAGAGCTCAAACAGCTAGCCTCGCGTGTAGAATGACGAGACCACCCGACACCCGAGATCAAGAATGCTATCGCCATAACAGATAGCAGTCCTTTCACATCTCGGATCAACAATGTTCCTCTGAAGAACAAACGACCATTCGACTGCCATTCTAAAATGGAACCGAGAATCCGAGTAATTGGCATTCGACTTTCAAATTCGCTATGAAGCGTCAGACATACGCCACCATGATATACCTCTATTTAATACGCTTTTCATATAGTTTTACTATACTTTTATAAGGATTGCAAAGGCTTTTTGATTTAAAAGGTAGTTATTGTGGATTTATAGTACTAAGAGTCTAAACAGGTCGAAAGATGCATTTTGGAGCAAAACCACATGATTTGGACTTTATACCGCTCCGCAACACAGCATCAACTTTGAAGGAGCCTTAAAAACATTCTACTCAATGAATTTCACCAAAGCCAGTTTACCGCGAAGCCTACGTGAGTTAGCTTTCCAACGCAATTGGAATCATGCAATTTGGCCATGTACAATGTAAGATATGATCGTTCTAATGAAGATTGTCAGATGAGCCGAAACCGGACAGATGTGTCCCGTTCGACCGTGCCGTCCGACTCTGGAACTTAATGTCCGCGGTCGGACTGATTCTCATCATCCGGTCAGCAATGCCGTTCGACCACGCCGACCGGACAAGGAATTTAAGGCCCTCGTCCGACCTGACTGTGCATCACATTATCGATCATGCCGTTCGACCGCGCCGGCCAGACAGGGAGTTTAAGCCCCGCGTCCGACCTGTTTGTCACACCTGCTCGCCCATCCGTCCGATCGCGCCAGCCGAACAGGGCTTTCTTCACCACCTGATACGCGTCCGATCGTCCCGCTCGACCGTCTGATTGTCCCGCTCGACCGTCCGACCGTCCCGCTCGACCGTCCGACCGTCCCGATCGACCCGACTCAGGCGACAAAGGCTTGTTTTTCCCGATTTCGCGATTTTCTCGGCCCGTTTACCTAATCTCAACCCCGTGAAGATCTAGGACTATAAATACACCTTTTTAGCCTCTCTAGAAACAAGAGCCGCACATTGTATTACAGTTTTACATATTTACTTTTGTTCTTAAAGATTTCAAGGAGAGGATATCTCCTCCTTACTACAATTTGGAGAAGATTTCTAAACCTTTTATCTAATACTATGTTTTCTTCATCCCTTTGTGTTGTTACTTTGATCATGTCTGAGTAATTCACTTGTTAGGTTGTTAGGGTTACTAATTCAATGAGTTGCTTGCTCGATCTCTTCACTATGCAACAAGGAAAAGACGAGACCCTCGGCAAGTTCATGGACCGATTCAAGGCAGCTCTCGCCGACCATGCCGATGTAGCTGACGAACTCAAACTTAAAGCATTTGAACGCAGAGTCTGGTATCGGTCGAAATTCTCAGAGAATTTACACCTCAGCTGTTGATTCTGGAAATAGCACACAATTATGCGACGGGATATTTCAGATGAGTTATTGGAAACTGGGAAAATAGTCTTATTAAACTTGGAAGATGAAAAGAGATTACAAAGGAAAACTGTCTCGGCGACAAGCTTGCCGAGACGGAATCGAAGAAAAAGAATAGACAAAGAACTAAGGACGAATTTATGCTAGGGTTTTTTGCCTCTCTGCTCTCAGCTGTTGTGTATCAATCTCCGGATCCTCTTCAAGTAATGAGGGGTCTTCTATTTATAAGGAGAGGAGGTCGGCTTGCGTGAATATCTTCCTTCTTTCTCTATAAAGGAAATATTCCCTTTGTAATTATCTCTTTCCGTTCTTCAAGGAGGTGCATCTCTATATTGACATTTTTCCCAAGATTTACCTTTCTCCTCAAGACTTGCCTTTTTTCTAAGGAGGTTAAGGTGAAGACGGGCCGGGCTTTTGCATTGTTATTAATTATGACGGGCTCAAGGAATTGTGCTAATTCCGGTACTAACAATAAGCCCCCCCCCCCAGTTCGTCGAGTCAAATGCAGTTTGATCTCGGCGGACTTCATGTAAAAGAGAGGAGCTCGTGAGCTATTAATAACAATTATGCCGTGCCGATTCTAGCTCGTTTCGGATGCGATGCTGCGTTATTGACTTTAGATTCGTACCGCCTCGTTAAAACCTTGATATGGAAAAACCCTATGGGATAAAAACCATAAAAAGGGAAAAGAGTACGTTGACGTCATCTTGTCCGCAAGTGGAATGTGCTTTTGACAATTTCTCTTGGACTTGACGTCAGCTCGTCAAGGATAATAAATTGCTGTTATGATTTTTCTCGGACTTGACATCGTCACGTCAAGGAGAATTCATCTCGAACTTGATAGCGGCTCGTCAAGGAGAATTCATCTCGAACTTGATAGCGGCTCGTCAAGGAGAGTTCATCTCGAACTTGATAGCGGCTCGTCAAGGAGAATCGACCGTTTATCTCGGACTCGACATCAGCTCGTCAAGGAGAATAGGGTGCTGCGATAATTCACCTCAGATCGACTTGATATCAGCTCATCAAGAGGGGTTAATTATCTTATTTTTGATGATTTCCCTCGAACCTGACATCAGCTCGTCAGGGAGGAATTCTCCGTTTACCTCAGACTTGACGGCAACTCGTCAAGGAGGATTAATTACTTCTCTCGAACTTGACGGAAGCTCGTCAAGGAGATTGTGATTAATTGTTCTCAGATTTGATTTCAGCTCGTCAAAGAGATCAATACATGGTTCACTTACTCAGACGAAGTAATTTTGCTTTATACTCGTCAGAATAAACTCGTCATTCTTCTAAGGAAATTGGCGAGGCGTGCGTATACGGACATCTTCAGTTGCCGAGTTGCCAAACGTCTTTGAAAAATGGTTGGGTTAAAGCTTACCCCATTATTTTGGTTTGCGAGATGGTCGACCTTAATGCTCGGGTTGTTGACCTTAAGAAACGATCTCGTCAAGATGCCGAGATGGCTGCAGCTGAGGCGTCTTGGCGTTATCCGTTTGGTGGAGACTTGGCTGCGGATTTTGAGGTGGATCTTTGACAAGATGGAGGTTCCTGATCACGTCAGACTGGAGGGTCTTCATGAAAAGGTCGAGATGTCAGGTCACGCAATGGTGCGAATGTTGCAGGCGATAGTCAGTGCGCTCAGGAAAAGAAGCTTCATCCCTGATGCCGTTGAGATCTGAATCCCTTCATCTCGTCAACATCCTGCCGATGCTCCTCCAAGATGGTTTCGCGATTATTCAGAATTCGGAGTGCGTTTTCCGATATTCCCTTTCATGCTAGAGTATGCTTTTGACGAGATGGACCCACGACGCGTGTAGAATGCATTACAATTCATCTCGTCATTCTCTGGGTTAGTTTATGTACTAACTCTTTTGCCTTTGCGTTTTGACTATGCTCGTCGTTGATCTTTGCGCTTTGACTATTCATGGGTGACCCCATAAATTTAGACCAATTTGGGACAATGTATCATACTTTCATGCCCAATCTTGCCGAGCTGATAATTGGTGGGTCGCCGACAAGAGAGAGTTCGGGAGCGGCTAGTGCTGAAGCCGGGACGAGATCGGGTCCGGATGCTTCCGAGGCCGAGGCTGTTTAGGACTCCGTCTCTATTCTCTCCTTTTTCTGCTTTAAAGAACTCTTCTTTTTTATTAGTCGCGGCGACTCATGCCGATGTAACAACATTGCCCGGGAGGGTTTTAATCCGTATGCTTTTCAGGATTTAAAACTTAAGTATTTGCTTTACTTCCTCGTTCATCTTTTTGTTTTATGCGAGATGAATATCGCGAATATAGTTGATGATTTCGTGCTTTTTGAAACATCCTGCTTTTAATCTATATCCTTTAATGAGGTGCACTATGTTGTCAATCTAGCGGAATGATTCAAGTGTCTAATCGTCATTAGACAAGTGGTTCAACTTGCTGAGTCAACTTGGCATGCTCAAGTTCTGTCGTGGCGAGATGCTACTCGTTATGACAGTGCTATGCATATGATGAGATGCGATGTCACGCAGCTCGTCAGAATTCTCATTTTTAAGAGACACCGATCCGTGCTTGTTGGATCTGTTTGCGGTGGCGCTTTTTAGGCCGGTAACAGGAACCGAAGTTTAGAATTTTGAATTACTCCTACGCCGCTAAGTCGAATATGATTAACAAGATAGCGATTTTTGCTTGCCCATATGGCTTAGGGTCGTGCGAGATATGCGTGCTCTCGACTTGTAGTGCTTCATTCTTAAAGAATGGTGGATGATCAGTCCACTGGGTGCGATGTGCGGTCAATCGTTTGGCCAGAACGTCGACACTACTCTTTTATGCGTGCTTTTTAAAGTAGTTTTGAGACTCTCTTTGTTTGCCGAGCTCATAGACAAGGACTCGTTATTCTGCCGAGTTCCAGAGGCATTGAGACTCATTATTTTACCGAGTGCTAAAGGAATTTTATGACTCTGATTTTGCCGAGTTCACTAGGCACACCAAAAGCATCTGTTTTAACCTAAGTCAAGCAGGAAATTCTTGCTCGGATTTTCCGCCGAGATGAAATGCTTTTCAAGGATTCGGAAAAAGGTGCGTGCGCACGAGCGGATTAACAAAAATAAAAACAGCTTTTTTATTTTTTATTAAGTTATAGCTGTACCTCGGTGAAAGGTTGCCTACGTACCCAAGCTGGGATCAAGCCATCCGTAGTTCATTTCAGATGCTTCTGATTTTACTTCAGCGATGCAAGACGAATGACTCGTCGATCATTCGACGAAGTGAGTCTGTCGATTACTCGTTGACGAGATGCTTTTGACAATCACTGCTGATTGCTTGACGACTACATGATTCGTTGATCTTTCGTTTGTCGACGAAGAGATGAAGTCATTCTTTGCCGAAGTGATAGATGCTTCAACGCTTTAGGCCGGGAAAGACGATAATGCAGAATTCATCGGCAAGAAGCATTCCTGTCGAGACCGTCAGGTAATCTGATGCTAAGTGGACAGAGATAACGTCGCGATGATACTAACCCCGGCACAAAGCTTATATGCCGAGATGATCAATGGCGGAATATAGGAAGTGCTGCTGTGATGCGATGCTAAGCATAGAATCTCTGTTATGCCGGACCTCATCGACGAAGTGATCGAACCTGTCGAAAATTCGTTAACAAGGTGATCTCATTCATGAAGTGACTCGTCAAATTTCTATCGACGAATTGATCATGCTTGATCAATCGGACGGAATGACATGCTTTGCGGTGTTTTCTCAAGCTGGAGAGATGTAATAAATCAATTTCTTTTGGATTTGCTTATGTGCGGGCACTTTAGGCCGAGGTGGATGCGAAAGCTAGCTGTTCTGACTTATTCCTTTTTGGGTCTTGACGAGAACCTTCGCCAGTTCTAGTGCCGAACTTGTGACGAGATGTGCGTTCGACTTGGTCTCGTCGAGACGTCGATTGATTCTTGAGTTGAATACAGAACATGTAAGGCCCTAGCATCGCCAAACTTCCTTGTATAGCTCAAAACCATGCGAGGTTTTATCTTGACAATGTCGAGAATGCTTCTCGTCTCGTCATTTGCTTTCGACTCGTCAATGAGGGATCCGTTGATCACTCGTCGACGAAGAGATTCATCGATGAAGAGACGTGTTGCTCACGCATTCATTGACGAACTGATTCATTTTATTCCGGTTTATTTGGTCGAGCGAATCAGCAAAGTAAAGACATGCCACTGACGAGATGAGTCTGTCGACGAAATGATCTGCTGATCCGACATGAGTTTTTCTTCATATGCTATAGCGCTTTAGGCTGAGTTGGACGTGAAGGCGATTTTCTTCGGCTTATGCTGTTTACGATTCTGAGTAATGCTCTTCAGAAAAGTTCCAGAACGTCTCCATTTCGTCATGACTATGCTTGCCATTGATTTTTTGCAAAAATGCTTTGTAGTTAAACCAAATCGTCCAAGGAAGATGGTGCTTAAGAGGAGGCCAGCTGCGTCTGCTGCCGAGGCCATCCAAGTACCCTACTCCCCCCCCCGAAAGGAGGAGAACCGACTCAACTGCCGAGTCGAGTGATCCTCCGAAGACTACGAAATCTTCCATCGCGTAGAGGAAGAAGTAACTCTTTTTGACTTTGATTTAACTGTGCAGTTTAGTGCTTATTGCAGATGATTTGAATGCTTCGTCGTGCTTTCAGGGCTGCTTCTGCCCTGAAGAAGGCCAAGTTTGAGAAAGCAGCCAAGGAGAAATTATCTCGAACTTGACAGCGGCTCGTCAAGGAGAAGTTATCTCAAACTTGACAGCGGCTGGTCAATGAGAAATTATCTCGGACTTGACAGCGTCTCGTCAAGGAGAAGTTATCTCGGACTTGACAGCGTCTCGTCAAGGAGAAGTTATCTCGAACATGACAGCGGCTCATCAAGGAGAAGTTATCTCGAACTTAAGGTGTTTATGAGTTTGAAGGCGACGGCGGGCTGGAGGTGATGTTTTTGCCGTCGACGAGCTGGAGATGATTTTTTCTTCTCGGCAAAGACTTTCGCAATCTCGGGTGCCGAGCTGGTATCGCCGTTTAACGCGGCGTTAGAGCCTGTTGCCGCGATGCTTCTTGCATAGTCGCTGTAAATGCAGCGTTGGTGATTGGAGCTTTGCGTCTGGGACCGGTTGCGGCGGAGGATTGACGTGACCGTCGTTCGCGTTGCTTCTAACGGGACAAATGATGGGGTTTCCATCTGCGCCCAGTTCAGGTTGACTTTGCAGTCCGCCTGTTCCGGCGCCGAGATCATTGTTCAGAGATCTCATCTTTGAACCTTGATTGTCTTTTTCTGAGTTTATTCTCCTATCCCCGATCTGGCATCTTCGTCTCATGCCGAGATGAACTCTGATGCTTCTGCTAAAAAGTGATGCTATTGTAAGTGCTATATAGAATAGGTTTAATAAAATTTATAATGCCGATCTCGTCGAATGGATTATAAAATTTTATTAGAGTTATAGCTGGACCTTTTGCAAGGCAGCCTACGTACCCAAGCTAGGATCAAGCCATTCGTAGTTCATTACAATCACTGCTCGATTGTTGGACTCGGGCTAGGAGTAATATTACTGCCGAGATAGGAGTAATATATCGCCGAGTTGCAGGCGTAAGCCTCTTCGAGATAGATGTATCTCGAAGATCTGTAGAGTGCGTCTGCGAGGCTTTTTGGCTCGTCAAGCATCAGACTTACTTTGAATTTTGATTCGAACCAAAGACCGCATTCTAGTGCCTTGATGGCCATCTCATCAGAAAGGTTGTGATGCTCTGTTGCCGCAACCCGAAATCTATCTATGAACTTACGCAAAGGTTCATGCCTCTCTTGAGTCAATGCAAAAAGATTTGTGCAACTTTTCGACATGAACGTGGAGTATTGCTTCAAGAAGATCGTAGCGAGGTCGTTGAAGCTGTCGATAGATTCGGCTGGGAGGTTTGAGAACCAGATTGATGCTTCTTTATCCAGATTCTCGGCAAAAATCTGACAAAAATTTGCATCTCACTCTTCGGGTGTTGCATATTTTTGTCTCTTCATAGCAATTTCGAAGGTTGTGAGCCAGCTTTTGGGGTCGGCACGGCCATTAAAGAGCTCTAAGCGCAGAGTGATCTGGTCTTTCAGAGGAATCGCGGCGAGACGAGCAGTCAGAGGACTCTTTCTCGTCTCGGCAAGGATTTCAGCTATCCCGCGTGCCGAGCTGGCGATGCGATTCGCTCTGGAACTGATCAGACTAAGCTCTCGGCGTAACTTCGTTACTCCAGGGTCGATTTCTCTTACAGTGTTTTGTAGAGTTTGACTCGCAGCATCACTACCGTTCGTCGCAGCATTGAAGTATGTTGCCTCCGAATCAATCTCGCCATGATATTCGATGTTGATCAACTGAGCCGCGATTCTTTCAGAGCCCTTTGCCAGGTTGGAAGCTGGCCACGACGGAGAGTTGAGGGAATTTCCTTTTGCATGTCTCTCGACGTCGCCGCTAACAACATCTACAATATCTTGACGAGATGAAAGTTGCTGTTGCGAATGCGATTGGTTAAGTCGCCGCCAATGGTTCCGAGGTCTTTTAGCAACAGACTTCTCCACGCTGCAGGAGAGTGATCTCTTATCAGCTTTCGTTTGTTGTAAAGACTCCGGATCTTCTTCTTCTGGCATAGCGATTGCCGACTTGACCTTGCCGAGATGCTTGGCATTGCAGTTGTCATCCTCCTCAAGGAGGATGTATTGCTGAGCTAGATGAAGTGCGTCATCCAATGTCGAACAGGTTTGGAGGATTAATGCTTCTTTGAATTTCGACTTATACCAAAGGCCGTGTCGAAGTGCTTCGAGGGACATGCTGTCCGGAGTTTCGCCGAGGTCAGATAATGTGCTTTTGAATCTGTGGATGAAACTCCGTAGGGGTTCACCCATTGATTGCGTCAAGGTGAACAGGTCTCGCATACTCCTGGTCGTGATTGGACTCTTTCGGGTCTCGGCAAGGATTTCCGTCAGTTCTAGTGCCGAACTTGTGACGAGATGCGTATTCGAGTTGGTCTCGTCAAAACACCGATGGATTCTTCCAATTTTGAGATCGGCTCTCCTGGTAGGTCGTGCGGTCCAATTTGCCGAGTTGCCTTGTTTGGTGTTAACACCTGCCGTTGCGACTTTAATCCCGTGGTTTTAATTGCTGGCAACTTGTCGAAAGGACGACGACCTCCTGGGGTTAGCTCGTCGAGCTGCTCTTGCGTTTTCTTTTGCTGAGCTTGCATTGCGTCAAGATTGTTTGAGAGCGGTTGCATGGCGGTGCGGATTGTCGCCGAGAGATCTGCTTGCGAGATCATCATTGGTCGTGCAGCAAAACGATCAGCGGATGGCGGTGGAGTCTCGTCGCATGCTAGCGGTAGAGTCTCGTTGCAGAATAACATAGTATTGTCAAGAGCTGGTGACATAGTCTCTGCGAGAGCCGTTCGCGGAGTCTCGTCGCAAGCTGGTCGCGGAATCTCGACGCGAGCCGGTGGCGAAGCCTCGTCGTGAGCTGATGGTTCGGTACGACGATCAGCGGTCGGCTGCGGAGCCTCGACGCGAGCTGATCGCGGAGTCTCGTCACCTGCCGATGAAGTGTCACGATGGTCAGAATCCGGTGGCATCTCGTCGTGAGTTGGTAGTACGGGATGACAATCGTCAGTCAGCGGCATCTCGTCTCGCGTGCTCGTGACGAGATCGCCAGATTCGTCGAACTCCTGCTGGTGTTGTTCGACGTCGACGGACAGATGTGCTTGCGAGATTACTACTGGTAATGTGCCATGATGATCAGCAGCCGGCTGTGGTGTCTCATCAGGTGCTGGCGGCAGGGTCTCGTCGCGTGCTGGTGGTAGGATCTCGTCGCGTGCTGGTTGTGTGGCACGACAATCAGCGGTCGGCAGCGGCGTCTCGTCGCGTGTGCTCGCGACGAGATCGCCAGATTCGTTGAACTCCCGCTGCTCGTCGTCGACAGACAGATCTGCTTGCGAGATTAGCACTCGTGTTGCGACAGAACAATCAGCAGACAGCGGAGGCGTCTCGTCGCGCGTGCTGGTGACGAGATTGCCAAATTCGTCAAGTCCCTGCTGGAACTGTTCGATGTCGTCGACAGACATATCTGCTTGCAGTTGCAGAGTCTTATCGCAAGCGTCGACGACATGATTTCCGAACTCGTCGAGCGTTAGCTCGTTCTGTTCGTCTTTGCTTTTGCTAGTCATCTTCAAGCTTAAGATTGCAAGAAGACTATTCCCAGTCCTCACAGTCGGCGCCAATTGTTGATTCTAGAAATAGCACACGTTTATGCGACGGGATATTTCAGATGAGTTATTGGAAACTGGGAAAATAGTCTTACTAAACTTGGAAGATGAAAAGAGATTACAAAGGAAAACCGTCTCGGCGACAAGCTTGCCGAGATGGAATCGAAGAAAAAGAATAGACAAAGAACTAAGGACGAATTTATGTTAGGGTTTTTGCCTCTCTGCTCTCAGCTGTTGTGTATCAATCTCCGGATGCTCTTCAAGTAATGAGGGGTCTTCTATTTATAAGGAGAGGAAGTCGGCTTGCGTGAATATCTTCCTTCTTTCTCTATAAAGGAAATATTCCCTTTGTAATTATCTCTTTCCATTCTTCAAGGAGGTGCATCTCTATATTGACATTTTTCCTAAGATTTACCTTTCTCCTCAAGACTTGCCATTTTTCTGAGGAGGTTAAGGTGAAGACGGGCCGGGCTTTTGCATTGTTATTAATTATGACGGGCTCAAGGAATTGTGCTAATTCCGGTACTAACATCAGCCCTCCTGCCACGCTGCATGAAGCTCTGCAAAGGGCTCAGGGTCATATCCTCCTGGAAGATAACACTACCTTCAACGACCAAATATACGGGACCGTAAAGAACTCGGTTCAAAGCCTGAGACCAAAGCCGAGACGTAACCCAAGTCTACTCGGCCCACGTCTTACACCGTCCAGAAGCCATCACCCTCGGCATCTCCAAAGCCATCTCATCAATGGCATCGCAGCGATTCGACTTCGTCGACAGCGAAACCCCCCGCTTATGACGAAGATCACACCCAATCGTGCACCTTTCACAACTGGACTGGCCATTCCACCGAAGCCGAGACGATCACGTAGCTACTGATCGCGGACGACACCAAGCGAAACCGCGATGAAATAGTCAGCAAGTTGCGCGATCCTGCTACCTAAGCGAACGCCGAATGCGTACCGCTTCGGCGTGTATGGTCAACGAAGAAATGGATCCTCGGCTCCCCTACCACGAGCGACCGAGACCGGAGTGTACTATTCAAGTGTGCATTGACAAGGATCGTCCCAAACTAGTCATCAGCATCAGCGCAGCTGTTGACGAAACGATTCGACTTGAGCTGAAACAACTCTTGCGAGAACACGTCCACATCTTCGCCTGGGCCATGACCGATATGAATGGGATCAATCCGAAAATTGCTTCACACGAATTGAATATTGATCCGACTTTCAAACCCATCAAGCAGAATCGACGAAATCTCGACAACAAAAAAGCTGAAGCAGTTAATGACGAAGTAGAAAAACTCTTAGCCGCAGGATCTATTGCCGAGGTCATGTATTTCGACTGGTTAGCTAACCCGATAGTAGTGAAAAAGAAGAACCACAAATGGAGAGTCTGCGTAGACGTCACAGAACTCAACAAGGCATGTTCAAAGGATAGCTTTCCACTCCCTATATCGACTGACTTGTCGAGGCAACTGCCGGGAATCAGCTTTGTTCCTTCATGGACGCCTTCTCAGGATACAATCAGATCTTCATGCACCGCGACGACAGAGAAAAGACCGCTTTCATAACAGACCGAGAGACTTATTGCTACAAAGTCATGCGTTTCGGCCTCAAAAACGCGGGAGCCACTTATCAACGCCTCATCAACAAAATGTTTTCCAATCAACTCGGCAAAAGTATGAAGGTTTATATCGATGACATGCTGGTCAAGTCGACAGTTCCTACCGACCATGTGAAACATCTCCGCGAATGTTTTCGCATCCTCGACCAGTACAGGATGAAGTTGAACCCGACCAAGTGCACTTTTGCCGTGACATCCGGCGAATTGTTGGGATACATCGTCACTGAAGAATGTAGACAATGATAAAGGAGAGGTTCGATCGAGCTTGAAGACCTCAAGGAAGCAGAAGATTATTGAGCCAAGTTTCCACCTCAAGTATGCTTAGTCTCTCATTGAGCTCTAAGTATAAGAAGCTTCACTATGATGGTTACAGGTGTATCTCTCTCATAGGCCAAGTGCTTTTATGCATGTGCTAGTTTAAGCTGGATGTTAAGCGGGTTGTTTGTTATAAGCTTAGATCTTATTCTCTCTGGAGATAACTAATTCTGGTTGTAACAGAAAAGGAATAGAGAGAAGAGAGAGAGAGAGAGAGAGACGAGAAACGTTGTAATCGGAGATCGGAGACGGCTCAAGTTTCTGAGCTGATCTAGTGAAGTTGCCGGCAACTGCTGTGCCCCAGGAGAGTAGGAAACGAACTCCTGGGTGATCAATTGCGTGTGTTCTTATTTCTTGTTCTTCTTCTCTTCTTTGCATGTGTCTTTGATTCCTTGTTCGAGAGAGAGAAAGTGAGCTGTTCGTGAGTGTCGATCTTAGCGTTAGATCGTACAAAGTGGTATCAGAGCCAGGTTACGGCTAAGAATCAGCTGAGTCTCAAATCAGGAAGATGACGACGTCATGGAGCGAGATTGCTCAATTTGACGGGACCGGAGATTTAGGAATCTGGAAGAAGAGAGTCCTCGCGCATATCACCGTTCAAGGACTGAAGGATCTCTTAAAGGAGAAACCAATCCTCACCTTATCATTGGCGGAGGAGACGCCGGAAGCGAAAGCGGAGAGGATCCAGGAAGAAATCACCAGATCAGAGAGAGATGATAAAGCTCTAAACTTGATTTTCACATGTGTTTCAGATCAAGTTATGAGGAAGCTTGACAAGTGCGCTACGGCAGCTCAAGCTTGGGAAACTTTGGATCGCCTCTACATGACAAAGACACTACCTAATCGCGTACATACTCAGCTCAAGGTCTACTCCTTCAAGATGCAGGACTCAAGAACCATTGACCAAAATGTAGATTACTTCCTCAAGTTGATCGCGGATCTAAGCAACCTTAGCATCGACATACCAGAAGAGGTACAAGCTATTCTCCTTCTTAATTCTCTTCCTTCTAAATATGATTCATTGAAAGAAACTCTGAAATATGGTAGAGAAGCAATTAAGCTTGAGGATATAGTTAGTCATGCTAAGTCTAAGGAACTGGAGTATAGAGAATCATCTAGCTCTAGGACTATCGGGGAAGGTCACTTTGTTAGAGGTAGGTCAGATTCTAGGACTACTAACTTTTCAGGTAAACACAAGAACCGATCCAGATCAAGGTCAAAAGATGGAAAGAAAGTCTGTTGGATATGTGGAAAGGAAGGTCACTTCAAGAAACAATGCTACAAATGGTTAGAGAGAAACAAAGGGAAGGGTTACTCTCAGGATTCTTCAGGAGAATCAGGTTTGGCCAAAGATGATGCAAAGTATATGATTGGTCTTCTAGTAGCAGAGGTTAACATGTCAAGACAGGAAGGAGATCACGAAGACTGGATAAGGGACACAGGATGCTCTTTCCATATGACACCGAGGAGAGATATATTCTTGGAATTCAGAGAAGAGACAAACGGAAAAGTGTGAATGGCCAATGACTCTGTGTCAGAAGTAAAAGGGATTGGCTCAGTCAGGTTTCAGAACAGAGATGGAACAACGTTTGTCCTCCATTATGTCAGATACATGCCGGGAATTTCCAAGAATTTAATGTCCATGGGAACACTGGAGAGCAAGGGATGCGAGTTTAAAGGTTTAGAAGGTACGCTCAAATTTATCAAGGGCTGCACAGTTATTATGAAAGGTACAAGAAGAGCTTCTCTGTACATTCTTCAAGGGTCAGCAATTCGGTCAACTAGAGAGGATTCAGAGGTTAATGCAGCCATAACAGTCAGTCAGAAAGGGGACAGCACAGAGTTATGGCATAGCAGAATGGGACATATCAGACAAAAGGGACTAGATGTGTTAGCGAAGAAAGGACAGTTTCTGAGATAAAGTTTTGTGAAGACTGTGTGATGGGGAAGACTCACCGAGTTAGTTTTGGACCAGCTCAACACAACACTAAGGAGAGGTTGAACTATGTTCACTCAGATTTATGGGGTTCTCAAAATGTGCCTCATAGTCTAAGTAAGTGCCAATACTTCATCTCATTCACGGATGACTACTCAAGAAAGGTTTGGGTCAGCTTTCTGAAGTACAAGGATGAAGCGTTCCAGAGCTTTGTGGAGTGGAAGAAGATGGTCGAGACTCATAGTGGCAGGAAGGTCAAGAAGTTGAGAACAGATAATGGGCTAGAGTTATGTAACAATCAGTTTAATGACCTCTGCAAGAAAGAAGGCTTGGTCAAACCGAACCAAAATGAACAAAGTAAGGAGCATGTTGAGTGAGAGTGGGCTTGGTCAAAGGTTTTGGGCAGAAGCACTGTCAACAGCGGTATACCTTATCAACAGATCACCATCATCAGTCATTGAGTTTAAAGTTCCAGAAGAATTGTGGTCATCAGTTATGCCAAGTTTGGAAAATCTCAGAAGGTTCGGGTGTATAGCTTATGTACATTCGAGTGATGGAAAATTGAACCCCAGAGCTAAAAAGGGGGTGTTTACTGGTTATCCAGAGGGAGTTAAAGGCTTCAAGGTGTGGCTCTTAGATGAACAAAAGGTAGTAATCAGCAGGAACGTGGTTTTCAGAGAAGATCTAGTGTACAAAGACACAATATCTAGCTCAAGGGGGGAAACGCCGCAGAATTCACCAAAAATTGTGAGCTTAGACATTGATGCTGAAGATGGAGCTACAGAGAAAGATTTAGCAGGTGATGAGTCTGTTCAAGGTGGAGCACCGGAAGTTAATGCCCCGCAGTGTTCTACTGAAACGTCTGGAGTCCAAGATTATCAGTTGGTCAGAGATAGGACTCGAAGACAAGTGAAGCCACCTATGAGATTGAGTGATTATGATTGCACATGATAAGACTCAGAGGATGAATTTGCAGGTTACATATGTCTGTTATCTGAAGATGGGAGCTCTGAGCCACAGAACTTCCAACAAGCAATGATAGATCCAGATAGCAACATGTGGATGGGATCTGCTGGGGAAGAATATGATTCACTGATGAAAAACCGGACTTGGATTCTAATCGATAAACCTGAAAAGCAGAAGACTATTGGCTGCAAATGGATCTTTACGAGGAAACCAGGGATCATCGGAGTTGATGCACCAAGATACAAGGCTAGGCTTGTGGCTAAAGGGTTCTCACAGAAAGAAGGAATTGACTACAAGGAGATATTTGCTCCAGTTGTGAAGCATGTATCAATTAGATACATTTTGTCAGCCAATGGTTCATTATGATATGGAGTTGCAGCAAATGGACATCAAGACGACTTTCTTACATGGTTATCTTGAGGAGTTCATTGTGATGGATCAACCAGAAGGTTTTATCGACAAGAAGAATCCTGACAAAGTGTGTCTATTGAAGAAATCCTTGTATGGTCTGAAACAATCACCGAGACAGTGGAACAAGCGCTTTGACGACTTCATGCAAGTTAACAAGTACGCCAAGAGTGAGTATGATAACTGCGTCTACTTCAAGATGTTTGAAAGTGGAATCTACATCTACTTACTCTTATACGTAGATGATATTTTGATAGCTTCGGTTGACAAGGGAGAAGTCCATAAGCTTAAGGCTCTTCTCAAATCAGAATTTGAGGTGAAGGACTTAGGAGATTCAAAGAAGGTTCTGGGTATGGAGATTGTAAGAGACAGGGTTAAGGGAGGAATGTGGATATCGCAAGAGAGTTATCTGATGAAGGTTCTATCAAACTTTGGAATGGAGCAAGCTAAATCTGTTTCAACACCTATGGGAGATCATTTCAAGTTAAGGTCAGCCACAAATTCAGAGTTGATTGATCAGGCAGGATACATGGACAAGGTCCCATATCAGAGTGCGGTGGGAAGTATTATGTATTCAATGGTGGGCACAAGACCTGATTTGGCATACTCAGTTGGGTTAATCAGTCGGTTCATGACAAAGCCTATCAAGGATCATTGGCTCGCAGTAAAGTGGGTTCTACGGTATATCAGAGGAACAATAGATATCAAGTTGAGTTACAAAAACAGAGGAGACTTCGTCATCAGAGGCTATTGCGACTCAGATTATGCAGTAGATCAGGACAACCGCATGTCAATCACAGGTATGAAATATTATTAGCTGGAGGTCTACTTTGCAGAAAGTTGTGGCACTATCAACGACGGAGGCTGAATACATTGCACTATCAGAAGCTGTAAAAGAAGGGGTTTGGCTTAAACGCTTTGCAGAGGAATTGGGTTTCAGTCAAGATTCAGTCGAGATACATTGTGATTCTCAAATTAAGTGCAATTGCTTTGTCCAAGAACGCTGTTCATCACGAGAGGACCAAGCATGTAGTAGTAAAATATCATTTCATTCGAGATTTGATCAGTTGTGGTGAAGTTAAAGTTTTGAAAATTGCTACGGCCTACAATCCAGCGGATATTTTCACAAAGGTACTACCGGTTTACAAGTTGAGAGAAGCATTGAAGGTGCTTCGGGTTTCTAAAGAATGAAGTCAGTATCCGAGTCTGGGTGCTAGTATCCGAGTCTGGATACGGTTGATTCACCAAGCAAGGTCATTGTCTAAGGTGGAGATTTGAAGAATGTAGCCAATGATAAAGGAGAGGTTCGAGTATGAAGACCTCAAGGAAGCAGAAGATTATTGAGCTAAGTTTCCAGCTCAAGTATGCTTAGTCTCTCATTGAGCTCTAAGTATAAGAAGCTTCACTATGATGGTTGCAGGTGTATCTCTCTCATAGGCCAAGTGCTTTTATGCACGTGCTAGTTTAAGCTGGCTGTTAAGAGGGTTGTTTGTTATAAGCATAGATCTTATTCTCTCTGGGGATAACTAATTCTGGTTGTAACAGAAAAGGAATAGAGAGAAGAGAGAGAGAGAGAGAGACACGAGAAACGTTGTAATCGGAGATCGGAGATGGCTCAAGTTTCTGAGCTGATCTAGTGAAGTTGCCGGCGACTGCTGTGCCCCAGGAGAGTAGGAAACGAACTCTTGGGTAATCAATTGCGTGTGTTCTGATTTCTTGTTCTTCTTCTCTTCTTTGCATGTGTCTTTGATTCCTTGTTCGAGAGAGAGAAAGTGAGCTGTTCGTGAGTGTCGATCTTAGCGTTAGATCGTACAGTCACTCAATGTAGGATTGAAGCCAACCCGCAAATCAGCGCAATCATGAATCTTCCCTCGCCTAAAAAAACCAAGGAAGTTAAAACACTCACAGGCCGAATCACGGCACTCAACCGCTTTATCTCGAGATCGACAGATAAATGCCTCCCCTTCTATCAACTAATAAAAGGAAACAAGTTGTTCGAATAGGACAACTAGTGCGAAGAAGCATTCAAACACCTGAAGACATACTTGACAACACCGCCAATTCTAGCTAAACCCGAAGACGGTGAACAGAGACTAATTTTCTACGTTGATATATCCATATTTTACATGTTTTTATTAAGGTTTTTAATATATTTTCTAGCAAAATAATAAGGCTTTTATGCCCAAGAGGTAGTTTTCTTGTATATTTTGGTTTTGAGGTACCAAAAGGTCAAAATGGCAAAAATAAGGCAAAAAGGAGCAAAAGAGCCTCAAACCATGATCCATGCAAGTTTCCAAATCAAGAACATCAATAAAACTCCAAGTGTCCGATTTTCGCAATCAAATAGAACTGGAGCATCAGAAAGATGGCTGCGGTAGAAGGTCTTCCCGACGTCCAAAGATCATGATCTTCATCTTGATGGATAGATAATTGAGTCAAGCATCACGGCAAAGTAGAATGAAGTCATTTGGAGTTTACATCAGGGCTAGACATGTTTTCTACCGAGACATGTCCGACCGGCGAACAAGAGAAGCCCGCGGAAGATTTGGTGTACAAATGGACCGGATCCACTTCGGTCCAAGCCTTAGCCTCACTGTAATGAAGCCTACATTCTCAAACACGATTTGGAGGCGGTGGCCTTGGCCCATTCAAGGACTTGCCGTGGAAGCTCAAGCGGCTAAAGAGAAATGGAAACTTTCCTCTTCTTGCTCGCGCATTAACTTAGCTGACATACGCTCCTCCTTACCTATATATACTTTTTTTTAGCCTCTTGTTTAGGGCATCTCATCTCTCAGACACCTTTCAATAAAGTTTCGGAGCCACTTAGGTGGTCTCTTTTGTTCTTTCTTTCTTTTCTTTTGCATTGTACTTATTTACATGTTTCTTTAAGTTTATGTCTAGGACTAGAGGTTTCTCTCTATGAAAGAGCCACGGTTTGATCTCTATCTCTCCGCCTCTCCTCATTAAAACTATGAGACTCCTTCTATTTTCCTTAGACCCAGTATTGAGTTATGGATCCTTTAATGAGGACATGACATAATTGCATTCGAGAATCGGTTGTTAAATAAAGGGAAAACCTTGTGGTTCTCCATCTTTATTTATGCCTAATGATTGTTGCTAGAGTAGCTAACTAGCGACTTGATCCTAGGTTGATATACTCTCCAAAAGCTTGTTATATCTCCGGATCTAGTATTTGATGAGCAATGCGTTTTAGGCTATGAAAGTAGACCTAAAGAGTATTGTGAGCAATCATTACTTGACCATAATGCATGTCTCCCTCTACAATGACCAACGAAAGCTGAGCCCACTGGTTTAAGAGACATAGGAAGTTTGAGCCACGAAAGTGAGAAGATCCTATATTAGTGTTTTGAGTTCAATGAATCGAATTTAACAAACTTTTCAATCGATTTGGCATATGTCTTTTAAGAATGTTTCTTGTTCAATAATGTTGCATGTATAGTTTGCATTGTTCATATCTTATTCTTCTTGATAAAAACCAAACACAAAACCTCACTTGCATATTATTGATTCAGCTTAACTAAGTCTTGTTGAACACGTAGTGTGCAATTCGCAATCTCTTGTGGTTCGATCCCTAAGTACTACCACTACAAGTTGTGCACTTGCAACTACTAGTTGATTTATGATTTTATTACTTGCATACACCCCACGCATGCATCATACGTCAGCAAGACACTTGACGGAGCTGAAACACGGTATCCATCACTCGAAAAATTGGCTCTCGCCATTGTCATCTCGGCTCGGAAGCTTCGACCTTACTTCCAATCTCATTCGATCACCGTCTTGACTAGACAGCCGATTCGAACCATTCTGCATAGCGCAAGCGTCTATGGCCGAATGGCTAAGTGGGCGTTGGAATTATCAGAATACGACATCAAATATAGAAGCCGAACATGCGCTAAGTCTCAAGTCCTCGCCGATTTCCTGGTAGAAATCCCTCCCGAGCTGGAAGAACCCAAGAAAACTCCCGAGGCTAATTGGAGCATCCATGTCGACGGAGGATCCTCGAAGAAGGGGGCTGGACTCGGCATTTGACTCGTGTTGCCAACTGGCGAAGTCTTGGAGCAATCCATTAAGTTAGTTTTCCAAGCATCCAATAACGAGGCTGAATACGAAGCCCTTATCGCCGGTTTTCGACTCACACAAGTGGTGAGGGCTAAGAGTGTTCAAGAGCTCGCAAAGACCTTCTCTTCGTTCAAATTGACCAAGATTCCACACGCCGAGAGCGCAACGGTGGACGCCCTCGCTACTCTCGCTACGACAACCGACTCGACTCTACGACGAACAATCCCAGTCAAAACAATCGATTCGCCAAGTATCATCCTCCCACATGGAACCTGCAACATGGCCGTCGATGACACCACCGAACCGGAACCAATCGCCATCCCCGAAGACCCTGAGGCCCGAGAAATCCAACCATGGCAAGACAAATTTTGCGAATATCTCATCAACGGAACCGTCCCGCCGAACATATGGGCAGCACGACGCCTACGACGCAAAGCAGCTCATTACTTTTTGCACGACGGCGAGCTCTTTCGTTGGATGGCAGACAAAGTCATACTTCGATGCTGCAATGAAGTCGAAGCCGAAAAAGCAATGAGAGACATGCACGCAGGAGAACTCGGTAATCACTCCGGCGGGCGATCATTAACACTCAAACTCAAGAATCACGACGTCTTTTGGCCGACAATGATTCGGGATTACGAGGAACATACATTAAAATGTGTCCCTTGCCAAAAGTACGCCCCCATCATTCACGCTCCAACAGAGGAACTCCAATCGTCCATCCCGCCTTACCCATTCATGCGTTGGACCATGGACGTGATCAGGCCAATGACACCGTCTGGGCAATTTAAACGTGTTCTACTCGTCACCGTACTTCACAAAGTAGGTGGAGGAAAGACCTATGAGCGAAGTCACTGCACTCCGAACGCAAAAATTCATCTGGGAACAAGTGATCTGCCGACACGGCATCCCTTATGAAATAGTCACTATCAAAACCAAACCTTTCGTCGCCAAAAAACTTCAAAGATTTATGCACCAAAAGGAATACCAGACTAAGTTACTCGACCCTGGCATATCCACAGAGTAACAGACAAGCCGATTCGACAAACAAGACGATCATTGATGGCCTGAAGAAAAAAACTCAAGGAACGCAAAGGCGCTTGGGCCGACGAGCTCGACGAAGTCCTCTGGGCCCATCGCACCACCCCCAAGACATCAACGAGCGAAACCCCGTTTTCACTTTCTCATGGTTGTGAAGCACTCGCACCCATCGAGACGACAACTCTGACCATCCGCCGAACGTACATGACTCGATACCCCGAAGAGAACGACAAGGCTCTCCTCAATAACCTCGACCACGTCAAAGAATTGCGAGATAAAGCCTCATCTGAATGCATAATTTCCAATAACTGGTAGCTCGGAAGTACAACAAGAAAGTCTGAAACCATCTTTTCTCCCTTCATCGACTTTTCGTAGCATGAAAATATGGGAAAATTCAGATTTTCTTGGGAGAGGCCATATCGCATATGCGAGATCGTCAAGCCCGACGTCTACAAACTTCAAGGCCTCGACGGCGAAAAGCTCACCTCGCCATGGAATTCAATCCACTTGAAGAAGTTTTACACATAGGCCGAACAGAGCCAAAAAAAAAAAAAAGTTTTATACCTCAGTTGTAACGAACTACGATTGACTTGATCCCGAATTCGGGTACGTAGGCAACTTTCCCCTGGTCCAGCTATGACTCTAATACAAATTTTATTTTGTTCTTCGAACTTAATACATCTTTTATCTTGTTAACTACTGACGAGATGACTACTTCGTCAGCATGTTAATATTCAACTCGAGTTTTATTGTCGACCTAATAAATTATATTCGAAGTCTTTTGTTTTGTCTTTCGACTTAATAAAATCCTTTAAACATTTGCCCTTTCAGCATCTTACTACTGCCGAAGTCATCGACTAAACATTCTGGCCAAACGATTTAGTCAAGTCTGTGATTTCGGCCTAGTACATCATCTCGGCGAGTTCTCAAAAACTTGAATATTATTACAATTCTTAGTTTTTTTGCTCCTGTCCCGACGCTATCTTCAGTAAAGAACCGAATAGAAAAATTTGGAGTGATCATCCACCTTGAAATTATGGGAAAGCAAAAAGCCTATAGTCTAAAGGATAAAGCTGAGGATGACACTCGCTCATCTATATGCCGTAGACTCATTTGTTCGACTTAGCTCAAACGTCAACCTCGGCCTATTTTTTAAATTTGAAGTAAGACGAAACGACAAAATTTCGCGTTTGCTTCGGTCCGACTGGCCGAAGAGTCAGACTTGGACGAATACGTTTGTCAAATCTACGTTATAGTATTCTTATCCGATAAACAGTATGAGTATCTTAAAGCAATGATTTCGACGAAATTTTTTTTGTAAACTTAGAATCACTTAGATGGTTTCAGGTTTGCAAAAATATCATTGTACAAAAAGCAAGCATACAATATTTTGGATGAAAACCCTCCGGGCAATGTCATTACAAAATCAAGAAATAAGAGAAGGAAATCCGACGAAGCCAATCACTTTGGCTCTCCTACCCTCTCTTTTTCGGCACCCAATGGCATTGAGGCCACCACTCTACTCGTTTCGGTGACATCCTCCCAAAGCATTCGCTTGACTCCTTCCATCATCTCATCGAAAACGGGCCTAATTGCACGACGCATAGTCCCAAATTGTTCAAAAACTTTTGGAATAATCCAAACCCCTTCAAGATCGAATTCATGAAAGGAAAACGAGACGGTTAACCTGCTCGGTTTGGCTAGATCCTCTTCGGAAATCTCAACCTCCTCGATAGCATCGGCCTTGACTTTGGCCTCGCCAAGAAGCTTCAGGACTTGCTCCTCGAGACCCTCGGGAAGCTCATATCCCGCCTCCTCGATGTGGTTAAGATGAGCCAGAACACTTTCATATTTGGCCATCCCGAATAGAGCGGCCTCGACCTCGTCTTTCCCAGCGAGGTGAGCACGGATCTTCGCCACCAGCGCGCCGTAGTAAGCCTTCGTTCCCACGAAAATCTGCTCGGCAGCCGAACAGACCTTCTCATCTCTGGAAGCACGAAGCCGGATGATTTCGCCTTTGGCTCTCTCGGCATCGGCAGCAACTTGCTTTTTCAAGACCGCGATTTCAGCCTTGAGCTCGTTCTTCTATGTGTCGTCAACGGCCTGCTTCCTCAGTGTCTCCAATTCAACCTTGAGACCATCCACTTCGTCCTGGAAACACGGCACAAGCGAGCATTCGCCCTTAAGGACAGCCACTTCGTCCTGAAGAGCCGACCGAGCTTGTTACAACCCGGCCATCGACTCATTAGCACTCCGGAGCCGTTCGACTTTGGCATCCACGTTAGCGATTATATGCTGAGCCGTGAGGAGTTTGGTGACATAAGTAGCAATCACATGCGTAAACCGCTCAACCCTTGGTGCATAAACCGTTAGATTCGATTTAACAACAAAAATGTCATTCCAAAGGTAAAAATAAATAAATAATATAAAAAAAAAGTACGTAACGAAGTAGTTACCTTAGTGAAGTTAGTGAAGTCATGAAGACTATCACCGACGAGGTCATCTTCCTCAAGCTGACTAACGGGAGTATCCCATCTCGGGTTCGGCTTACTCTTCCAAACCCACCAGACCGCAGCCCCACGCTTCGTGGCGAATGGAACATCGCCGGTCCATTTGAACCTCGTGTAATGGGAGTTGCTGGTGAAGTCCTCCGTCGCCTCATCCCGAGCCGATGGCTTTTGATCGGCATCATCGCCGAGATTGGCATCCTCCTGAGCCATCTCGGATGGAGGAATAATCATATCCACGACCTCCTCGGTCGGAATGGTAACAGAAGCTGGGGGAGTAGACGGCCCACCCTCAGTCGAGATGGGTGGATTCCGAACCAAAGATGTCTCCTGCTCGGCACCATCCCCAGTAGCCTCATCACCTAAAATCACGACTACTTCAGGGGTGGAAACTTTGGGAACGGATGTCTCGGCAGCCGAGACGTCATGAACCACCTCTTCGCCTGGTCGGACATAGATGCGTCGCCACGATCCTATCCTTCATGGTTGTGTGGAAGTGAGTTAATCCACGCCGAAAGGGTCAGATCTCTTTGCCACGGTCCGCAAAACCAAATCCTTTCGAAGAAATTAGCATCAAAAGGAATCCGCATTGCCTTGGCTAGTTCGGCACAACATACCATCTGCTGAATCACCAAATGGGAAAATTGACTGATTGCGATCTGGTGATTTTCGAAGAGAAATTGCGGGATTGGGAATCTCAGGCCAAGCCATGAGAAAAAGCATTCGAAAACACAGAAATAACCCGCCGTAGCATCCCAAGGTCTCTCTTCAGGACAAGGAAGATGGATGGTGACTTAGTCGGGAACCAAACACCAATATTTGAAGTCGGCGAGGATCTTCTTATTCATCCAGAAACGACCATCCGGATTTTTCACATCCGGATTCTTCATAAAGTCCCTCTTGTCCGGCACGTGAAGCATTCCCAAGACTGCCTCGACTTCGTCTTCATCGGTTTCGTTTTCGGCATCTGGATCGTCAGGGATGTCATCCCTGCAGTTGGAACCGTCGGAATCAATTTCCGGAATCGAAGCCCTAATCTGAACAGAGCCCGATCTAACCGGATCAGGTTCTGGCGTTGAACCGCGCCGTCTATGTTCTTCAGAAGCAGGCAGATTCCGCGATCTGCGAATCAGAGGCGGAAGCGAGGATTCCTCCTCTTCGTCCCGACAGATCGCAAACATTGGAGCATAAAGGAATGAAATCGAAGTAAACGGGAACTGAAGAAGAAACTCGGCAAACACGAAAGAACAGAGTTCGTCGAAATGAGGAAATTGAAACCCTAACACACGAATCGACGGGTCTACAACTCAAAATCTAAATGGAGATCGAATCGAATCGGGAAAAATAGAGCGAATGTTGCAACGAGACTTCAGTTGTGAAGAAACAATGGAGAAATCTAGCTATAAACGGAGAATTTAACGAAGAAGAGAGAATACCTTTTTCGGATGAAGAAAATGGGAAACTGGTATATTTTGAAGATACTTGAAAGATTTTCTGAGTAAACGTGTCGCGAAATCCCATTAAAACTGTGAGTGGGACCTTTCCCGCCTGCAAAACCCTAAAGGAAATTGGGCTTTTTGACGGGAAAACGAAAAGTGAGGCCCATTAAGAGAGCTAGCGCATTGCGACAAGTGCATGACTTCGGCATAATCTCGTAATGGAAAAAGCAAACAGCATGTTTCATCTAAGTGATCGATCTTGGCATGGCTTACTTTCAATAATCGGAGGGCCAAGCTTCGCGACATGAAGTTTGCCGAGATAAAGTCCGTCAAACCGGCTAAATTGGGGGGGGGGGGGAGTTTATTGTTATGGATGGAATTAGCACATTCCTATTATGGCCCTTCCCTCGTTAAAAGTCAGCCCATCAAGATCAAAGCCCACCTAACCGCCGACCTGAAGAGAAAATGAAGAGTTCAAGAGATAAGGAAGAAGACGAGAAAAAAGGAAAATGATAACAACGAAGATGAAGACTTCCTAAATCAATAAGGAATGAAAATCAAGGGAACCGACTTCTCATTTTTTATATAAGGAGAGCTCCTCACAACCTCAAGAGGATTCAGATTTTTCCGGAGGGAGCTAGAGAAAAATTTATGACTACAATACTTTTTAGCTTTCTCTTTGTTGTTCATAACCTAAGAGCCATCTCGGCATCGCTCGACACCAAACGGATGTTACAATTCTCCCCCATTAAACTGGATTCGACCTCGAATCCCGACGAAAACACGTCTACCAAATACCACAAACCTGGCCCCTACCAGCCAAAACCACTAGAGGTCCACACCTGATCCCAGAGACTCGCTTCTAATCCTATGTTATACGCACGTTCCCAGACATCGTTACTCTAAACTCATTACTCTAACCACTTATATTGGGGCCACTACACCCAGATAAGTCTACAACCACTTATATTGGGGCCACTACACCCGGATAAGTCTACAACCACTTATACTGAGGCTACTACACTCAGATAAGTCTGCCGGAGAACCACCGTCTCCAAAAGGTAATGAGTTACTCGGGCACCCACCGTCCCTAGAGTAAAAATTCTGAAACGCCTATAACATATCCGATTAGAACTGCCTCACGACCCAACTGGTCAACAGCCCGTAACATCCGAAACAAATAAATATAAGGAAAATTCAATCTTATAAATCTCCAAAAACGTATATCGTTAGAACGAAAACGAAAATACGTGAAACAACATAACACAAAGCTAAACAACTGGAACCACAAAGATGAAAGAAGCTCACTCCACGACCTGGTTGTCGAACCACTTCCTGAACTTCAGTTTCATCTTTGCCTCAGGCTCCCAAGTCTCATCCTCTGTACCCCTACAGTTCCACAGAACTCTCAGCAAAGGTATCTTCTTGTGCCGCATAATGTTGACTCTTCTCTCGAGAATCCTCACTGAAACCGCCGTAACCGTCAAATCAGGCCTAAGATCCTCTGGAATCCTAGCCACTAACTCCTCTGAAAGATGTAGGCACTTCCTCAACATCAAAACATGAAACACCTTATGCAATGCCGCATAATCGGAGGTAACTCAAGTCGATACGCCACTGGTCCAACTCGCTCCACCACTGGAAACGGACCCATAAACCGCGGACTCAGCTTGTTCTCTACTATGGGTCTGTTAGGACCCCTCAACATAGCCATCTTGAGATACACACGATCTCCAACCTGAAACTCAAGCTCTCATCCCCGCCTATCAGCGTAACTCTTCAGTCTATCCTGAGCTTCCTTCATGTTCAGCCTTAAAACACGGACCTTCTCCGTCGTTTCCTGAACATAAGTAGCTCTATAAATGCTGCGCTCCCCCACTTAGGTCCAGCATAAAGGCGTCCTACATGGCCTCCCATACAAAGCCTTAAAAAGAGCCATCCCAATACTCGCCTGAAAGCTGTTGTTGTATGCAAACTCGACCAAGCTCAAATGATCTGCCCAATGGCCACCCCAAACTAACACACACATCCTCAGCAAATCCTCCAAAGTCTGATTAATCCTCTCTGACTGCCCATCAGTCTGCGGTTGATATGTTGTACTCATGTGCACCTTAGTGCCCATCTCTGTCTGAAACGTCCTCCAAAACTCTGGAGTGAGTCTAACATCCTGGTCTGACACAATACTGGCTGGCACTCTATGCAGCCTCACAATCTCCTTCACAAATTTCTTAGCCAAGTGATATCATCATATTTTGCATGTTTTTACTTAGTATTTTCATATGTTTTCAAGTGCTTTCAATAAGGTTTTATGCCTTTGGAGGTAGTTTTCTTGTATTTGTTGGTTTTGGAGTCTTAACAGGTTAAAACATCAAAAAGGATTCAAAAAGGAGCAAAAGAGCCTCAAACCATGATCCATGCAAGTTTCCAAGTCAAGAGCATCATTGTAACTCCATTTGTCCGATTTTCGTATTCGGACAGAACCGGAGCATCCGGAAGTTGACCGCGGCAAGGGGTCTTCCCGACGTCCAAAAATCATGATCTTGGTCTTGATGGATAGATATTTGAGTCATGCATCACGTCGAAGTGGAATCAAGCCATTTGGATCAACCATCAAGGAGAAATTCACCTTATACCGAGACATGTCTGTATAGCGACAAGATGAAGCCCGTGGAGGATCTCGCGTGTCTAAAGGCCCAGGATACCGCGGCATGGACTTTGGCTCGCTTGAGAAGAGGCTTAGCTATTATTTGGAGGTTTCCTTGGCCTTATCTCGGCCCATACACGTCGCAAAAGATTGACTCCAGCTCATCGGAAAGTTTCCTTTTCCGGCACCACGAAGACCTAAGCGATTCCTCACCTATATATACAAGTTTTTAGCCTCAGAAAAGAAGGAGAGAAGGGTTTTGGCCGTCAAGAAGAACCAGAGAGAGAGCTGCGCAGTCCAAGGGAGGAGAAAGGAGGCGCCGCTCAAGACCCTAGCTCACATAAAACCTTGTTCTTCCATCTTCTTTGCTTTGTTACCTTTGTACTCGAGATTTCAAGTTATCAAAGGAGACCCGACTTGTTTCTTCAATAGAGAAGCTTTTCTATTCCCTTTATCTCTTACTTGTGCTTATGATTATGCTTTCAATCATGCTTTGCTTGCTTGTTTGCGCCATGGCCGAGTAGATCTCTCGGTTAGGCCGAGGGAGATCGATGGGCTCATGATATGATTTGACTTATATGATTGCATAAACCGGGATTTCACCATTTGGACCTTCATCTTTGCTTGTTCATAATGCTTGTTGTTAGGAAAGCGCGCCTAAACAACTTGATTCTAGGTTTATACACTCTCCAAAAGCTTGTTGTATTACCGAAACTAGTATTTGATGAGCTAAGTGTCTTAGGCTTCCAAAAGTCGACCTAAGGAATTTAGTGAGCAATCACGACTTGAACACTAGTTAATGCATGCTTATAACTTGTAATAACCATCGAAAG
Organism: Erythrophleum ivorense; assembly: GCA_026724425.1. Classification (NCBI taxonomy): domain Eukaryota; kingdom Viridiplantae; phylum Streptophyta; class Magnoliopsida; order Fabales; family Fabaceae; genus Erythrophleum; species Erythrophleum ivorense. The sequence continues at coordinate 4,239,919 of JAIUCV010000066.1, read as the reverse complement.
TTGAGTCTATTAGGTTGTTTAAGCATAGTGGCCGGAGCCACGAAAGTGGAAAGGTTATACCGTAGTGTTGTGAGTTCAAGGCGGTTTATAAATTATCCCATGCAATCTCTTGTCATTTCATTGAATGTTTCCATTGATTATCCTTTGCCTAACATCTTTCCCATCTTGTTTACAACCTCTTTACTTACTTGCATTGTTTTCCTTTCATTTTAGGATCACCCCACACTCATATCTTTGTTCTAGCTACTTATCACTCAACATAGACTAGAAACGAAATCTCTCTTCCTTGTGTTCGACCCCGACTTACCACGGCTGTGCACTTGCAGCTCTACCAAGTTGGGTTATAAATTGTATTAGTTTGAAGCATAAAACCCAACGCATCAAGCTCTTTGGCGCCGTTGCCGGGGAAGAGTTGTATTTCTTTCAAGTTTCTTGATTGATTTTTAGTCTAGTTCTTTTTATTTTTGCATTTCATTTTCTGTTTTTCATAAAATTCTAAAAAACCATAAAAATTTTACTTAATACTCTTTCTTTGTGTCTCTTAGGTGCATGACAAGAAGGTCCAATCCGGATAATACCATAGAAGAAGATCTTGACATTGACCAACTTGAAAGAACACTTAGGCGGCAAAGAAGAGAAAGAATGAATCAAGGCGGTGAAGCCGCGGCACAAGGTGGCCAACAACACGCCCCTGACCAAGAACAACAACCACAAGCCCCTCATGTCTTACCAGAAGCCGGAGTTGACCAGCCAGCACAAGGAGCCGTGCCTCAACCTAATCAAAACGCTCCCGGTGTAGCCGATCAACCGCAGCCGCAACAACAACATCAACAACAACCGGAGCAACAAAACGCCGGTCAACCACCAAACCAGCATCACCAAAACCCCCATGGCGGTCACCAAGGGATGCCTCAAGCTCAACCACATCAGCCTCCAAGGAGAGCCCAATTCGCTCAGCATCCAAGGCATCCGACTATGGGAGATTTTGATTCATCCGATGCATTCTTCTTGGATAGGAATCCAATCCGACCACCACAACCCCCAAGGAACGACTTTGAGATCAAACCACAAATCATTGCCTTGGTGAAACAAAACCAATTCCATGGTTTGTCCACCGAACATCCACTTGACCATGTCGACACCTTTGAGGAGATATGTAGCACTACTCGGATCAATGGAGTGTCACCGGACTACTTCAAGTGCAAGTTGTTTACCTTCTCTCTAAGTGACAAGGCACTTAGATGGGTAAAGTCTCTACCACCTCAATCCATTACAACATGGAATGAATACAAAGGAGCTTTCTTAAACCAATTCTACACCAAGCAAAGATCAAACTCTATAAGGAGTAAGATATCCGGGTTTAAGCAAGCACCAATGGAGTCTTTCTATGAAGCTTTGGAGCGTTTCAAGGAGTATGCAAGAGATTGCCCTAATCATGGCTTCTCAGAAGGTAACCTTTGGAACATCTTTTACAATGGGATTGATCACAAGTATAAGCTTTCACTTGACACCGCGAGCAATGGCAACTTCATGACCAAATCGGTGCCGGAGGCTAAGCTTTTGATCGAGAATCTTGCTGCAAGTGATTCCAATGCATGCCCTGAATACAATAGAGGAGTGAGAACCACGAGCTCATCATCGGAATCGGCTCAAATCATGGAGTTGAAGAACATGGTCTCACAACTACTAAAGAGCAACCGAGGAGTGCATGCGATTGATGATGTCTTGGCCACTAATGAAGAGCCTCTCATGGAATTTATGAGAGATGGAGCAGAAGAAAATCAAGAGGAAGTCAACTACATAGGAGGTAACTACGGTAATAGAGGATACAATCAGCCATTCCGCCCCCATCCCAACCTCTCTTACCGAAGCACCAATGTGGAGAATCCAAATGATCAAGTCTATCCGGGCCAAAACACTTATCAAGGAGGCCAAAACACTTACCAAGGAGGTCAATACCAGCCTAAGCAACAATTCTATCCTAAGGGAGTCTACCAAGTGAAGCAGCCGCTCACTTTCCCCCAAGGAGTTGCACCGGCTCAACAAGAAGAAAAAGTAGATGTGGCGGTTAAGAAATATATGGAGGAGCAAAGACAAGCTACCAAGAGCTTACATGAGAAGATGGATCACATGTTTGGTGATCTAAATAACAAGTTTGGGGCGTTGTCAACTCACGTCCAGAAGTTAGATGTTCAAGTCTCTCAAACAGCCGAGGCGGTTAAAAAGCAACAAGAGGCAAATCCGCAAAAGTTTTGTAGTGTTGTTTCATCCAAAGAGGATCCACCGGCCATTGTCTCCGTACCATCTCAAGAAGAAGAAAGAGAAGATGAGCTTAAGGAGAGGTACAAACCAGAGAGGTACACATGGGAGTCAAGGCGAGCTTACAAGAGAAGGCTTGACAACAAGCCGTTGCTTAAACAAGGAGATCCCGGGAAGTTTGTTATCCCCGTTTGTATCAATGGATACCAACTCACCGATTGCTTGTGTGATAGTGGAGCAAACGTGAACCTCATGTCTCTTGCACTAGCCAAAGATTTGGGATTCAAATATTTCAAAGAGCCTAAGGTGAGAGTGGAGTTTGCGGATCTATCAAGCATGGAGCCTTATGGAGTGCTTGAAGATGTTATGCTAGAGATTGGAGAGAGACATGTCCCAACCGATTTCCAAATCATGGTATGGGAAGGATCAAAGAGGAATCAGCTGATTCTTGGTACCCCATTCTTAGCCACAGCCGGGGCGGTCATCAATTACATGAGAAACCAACTAACACTTGGTCATGTCCGGCAAGATGTCTTTTTCCCAAGCATCAACTTCAAACAAGCTCCAAGCGCAGTCAAACTACCACCAGAAAGGAGCACACTCATGCCAAGAGAAGGAGCCGAGCGGCCAAGATGCACCAAGAAGGGCGAGCCATACCCTAAACCAAAAGAAGCGATGAAACCATTGAAGCCGAAGCATGAGAATGTCTTCAAGGATATTCACTCGGTCTTGTCATCGTCTTTTAACAATCATGGAGCTGAAGAAGAACCTGACGGTGTGCCTAAGTCCTTTGCCAGCATAAGAATCATTCTCCCAAAGGATCCGGACCCCAAAGATGAGCAAACCGCAAAGGAAAGACTCGGAAAAACCTTAAAACTTTTTCCGAGAGCTTTGGTCTTCAAGGACGACATGGAAGATGATCATGGAGAGCCCAAACCACCTCATGAGCCACCTGAACCAGAATGTGAAGACACCAAAGGGATCCCAAACCCTTTGGCCGATCACATCCGCACCTAACCGAACAAAGACAAACGGGAGTCAAGCTAGATGACTTTAAAACAAGCGCTTTGTGGGAGGCAACCCACACGGTATTTTTCTTTTCCTTTTTCATTTTTAGTTTTCACATCATTACTGCATGCATTTTGTTAGGATGACAAACCAAGAGGAGACCAAACAAGGAAATGTCCCACCCATTCATCCCACCCTTGTCCAAACCGACACCAAGGAGCGGGCACCACCTGGGACTCATAAAGAAGGGAAGCAGAATCATTTCGGTCAAAGAAAATCACCAAACGGTCGCGTAAAATTCAAGATATTCCATCCGGCGTGCTTTTCTCGGCCACACGGGTGCAAAGGAGTACACACTTGACCTATCTCACAATCCGTGTTACCAAAGTCCACCAAACTTCATAGGCGACCAGACAATACCATATTGGTCGGCAAATCCAAAAGATAGGACGGAGAAATGTGAACGGATGAGGAGATACGCACGAATGCCACATCCGGTCGATGGCGGGTCCCGGAGGCCGACAAAAACCAAAATAACGGCACGGCGACACCACCACCTGGAAATGAATTCTTGGAGCTTCAAAATCACTATTCCAAAAGAAAATCATGGAACGAACGGGCCAAATTCGAGGAGGGTCAAAAATCTCTTTCCGGGGCCGATTAGACCACGTTGTGAAGGAAGTCTCACACCGCTCATCCATTTGACCTCAAACTTCACCAGTGCTCATAAAATATGAAGTTGGTCAGTGGAATTTCAATCTCGGTCAAGACATTCGTCACCGTTTGAGCTGTGGTCTATTGCACTATCATCCGGTCGACCGTATGGAACACCAAATGATGCAAATCCAAAACCGCTCGTTTGTTTGACATGAAACTTCACCACTGCTCCTAAAATATATGATTGGTCGGTGGAATTTCAAGATAGGTCGACGAAATGTTGACGGTTCGAGCTGTGGTCCATCCCATCACCTTACGGCCGTCCGAGAGATCCACCCGACACAGGATTTCCACATTTGCTCGACCAAACGATCTGAAACTTCACCAGCGGCTCTAAAACATCATATTGGACGGTAAATTTTCAATCCCGTTCATAAAATTCTTAACGGTTTGTCATGTTGTTCATAACACTCATTTCGGGTCGACCGAATGGGACGTACACGACCGAAATGCAAACCAAAGGAATTCTGGCCTTGCCCTTCATCACTTACCGACCCATCTTGCCTTGACCTTCATCACATCAAGTTTTTGACCCTGATCTTCATAACCATTGGTCCTCACTTGGTAACATCCTCCTAACCTTTCCCTTTTTCAAATTTATTATGTCTTTCACCCCTCTTAATCTGATTTTTTCTTACACCGGGACGGTGCAAGTTAAGTCTGGGGGGATTATACTAATAAGTTTGTTCATTTTGACATTTTTGTTTGCATTGTTTTCATCTCATCAAGTCGTTTTTATTGAGTCAAAACTTTTGTCGAGAATTATGACTTTATCTTGGACCTAACCATTGTTTTGCATGCGTTTAAGTGACCATTGATCAGTATTTGGCAGTCTACTCCATCACATGTGCACTATGAGTGGATCGATCTACCAAATACGTCCACATCTCCAAGGGCTTAAGAAGGATACATCTTTGACTCCGCACCTTAATGAACTGAACCTTCTCAGCTAGGGGCTTGGTTTTACAAAGGGAACAACTCCTCATCCTCACCAAATAGTGAAAGTCTACGTGAGTTCGGTTTCCCCTCTCTCTCCCCTCCAATTTTAAGAAAAAGCATCAAGGTCCAAGTAACCGGGGATTAGGTGGCAACCACCATCAATACTCGCGTCTATGGAAGGCCATTTGATTCAAGTAACCGGGGATTAGGTGGCTACAACCATCAATACTCGCGTCTATGGAAGATCATCCAAAACCTCCACAAAGAGGAGAAGAAGTCGAATAAAAAAAATACCATGCTACCCTAAAAAAGGGATGAATCGACTTAAGGAGTGAGAAGAGAGAGAGGCGAGGCATGAGCCGAGACAAGTGTCTAAACACAAGAGGATGAGTAAGAGTCCCTAAACCCTTTGATCGACATTCCCTAGTTGAGACCACACCTTTAGAAACTAAAGGAGTCAAAGGTGGCGAATTTGGATGGTCTAAAGAGAAGTGGATTGCTTTGGGACGATTGCAAAACTCACGGTATGTACTTCCTTGTTCTTAATTATAAATGACATTGCTGATTCATGTGGATTACTAAAACAAAGGCCAACATGGATTTCCAAAAGATTTAAGAGTTCTCACGTTTTCAAACCTCTTTTCCTTTCTTAGTTTGCTTGAGGACAAGCAAAGGCTAAGTCTGGGGGAGTTGATATCATCATATTTTGCATGTTTTTACTTAGTATTTTCATATGTTTTCAAGTGCTTTCAATAAGGTTTTATGCCTTTGGAGGTAGTTTTCTTGTATTTGTTGGTTTTGGAGTCTTAACAGGTTAAAACATCAAAAAGGATTCAAAAAGGAGCAAAAGAGCCTCAAACCATGATCCATGCAAGTTTCCAAGTCAAGAGCATCATTGTAACTCCATTTGTCCGATTTTCGTATTCGGACAGAACCGGAGCATCCGGAAGTTGACCGCGGCAAGGGGTCTTCCCGACGTCCAAAAATCATGATCTTGGTCTTGATGGATAGATATTTGAGTCATGCATCACGTCGAAGTGGAATCAAGCCATTTGGATCAACCATCAAGGAGAAATTCACCTTATACCGAGACGTGTCTGTATAGCGACAAGATGAAGCCCGTGGAGGATCTCGCGTGTCTAAAGGCCCAGGATACCGCGGCATGGACTTTGGCTCGCTTGAGAAGAGGCTTAGCTATTATTTGGAGGTTTCCTTGGCCTTATCTCGGCCCATACACGTCGCAAAAGATTGACTCCAGCTCATCGGAAAGTTTCCTTTTCCGGCACCACGAAGACCTAAGCGATTCCTCACCTATATATACAAGTTTTTAGCCTCAGAAAAGAAGGAGAGAAGGGTTTTGGCCGTCAAGAAGAACCAGAGAGAGAGCTGCGCAGTCCAAGGGAGGAGAAAGGAGGCGCCGCTCAAGACCCTAGCTCACATAAAACCTTGTTCTTCCATCTTCTTTGCTTTGTTACCTTTGTACTCGAGATTTCAAGTTATCAAAGGAGACCCGACTTGTTTCTTCAATAGAGAAGCTTTTCTATTCCCTTTATCTCTTACTTGTGCTTATGATTATGCTTTCAATCATGCTTTGCTTGCTTGTTTGCGCCATGGCCGAGTAGATCTCTCGGTTAGGCCGAGGGAGATCGATGGGCTCATGATATGATTTGACTTATATGATTGCATAAACCGGGATTTCACCATTTGGACCTTCATCTTTGCTTGTTCATAATGCTTGTTGTTAGGAAAGCGCGCCTAAACAACTTGATTCTAGGTTGATACACTCTCCAAAAGCTTGTTGTATTACCGAAACTAGTATTTGATGAGCTAAGTGTCTTAGGCTTCCAAAAGTCGACCTAAGGAATTTAGTGAGCAATCACGACTTGAACACTAGTTAATGCATGCTTATAACTTGTAATAACCATCGAAAGTTGAGTCTATTAGGTTGTTTAAGCATAGTGGCCGGAGCCACGAAAGTGGAAAGGTTATACCGTAGTGTTGTGAGTTCAAGGCGGTTTATAAATTATCCCATGCAATCTCTTGTCATTTCATTGAATGTTTCCATTGATTATCCTTTGCCTAACATCTTTCCCATCTTGTTTACAACCTCTTTACTTACTTGCATTGTTTTCCTTTCATTTTAGGATCACCCCACACTCATATCTTTGTTCTAGCTACTTATCACTCAACATAGACTAGAAACGAAATCTCTCTTCCTTGTGTTCGACCCCGACTTACCACGGCTGTGCACTTGCAGCTCTACCAAGTTGGGTTATAAATTGTATTAGTTTGAAGCATAAAACCCAACGCATCACCAAGACAGCTACTTCATATGTCTTCTTAATGGCCAGAAAATGTGCTGACTTAGTCAACTAGTGTACAATCATCCAGATAGCATCGTAGGTCCGCGAGATAGTAATTACACCACGAAATCCATCGTGATCATATCCCAATCCACTCTAGAATAGGCAAACTCTGCAGAAGACCACCCGGAACCTGATGCTCAGCCTTAACCAATGAACACGTGTTACACTTCGAGACCCAATCAGCCACATCTCTCTTCCCTACCCAGTGATAATACCTCTTGAGATCATGATACATCTTTGTCTCTCCTGGATGAATCGAGAACTTGCTCGCATGAGCCTCTCTCAGAATCTCTTGTCTCAACTCTTCAACCTTGGATACACAAACCCGACCATGAACCAGAATCGTCCCATTCGCAGAGACCTGATACTCAGAACCAGCTGCTCGCGATGCATCAATCAAACTCTGATCACTCTTCTAAGCCACTCTGATCCTACTGAGCAAATCTGCCTAATCAATTGTCTGTAAACCCAAAGGCTCTTGCGAAATAGCACAAATATGCAAGGTATTAATCTCACTCACCAAGGCTTCAACGTCCTGCTCTCGAGCTGAATCAATCCTCCGCTGACTCAACGTGTCTGCCACTTGGTTAGCCTTGCCTGGATGATAGATAATCTCCAAGTCATAATCTGCCAGAAACTCAACCCAGCGCGTCTGTCTCATATTCAGCAAAGGCTGACAGAAGATATGCTGCAGACTTTTGTGATATGTATAGATCTGCACTGACCCACCATACAAATAAGACCTCCATATCTTAACCGCGAAGACCACCACTCCCAACTCAAGATCATGTGTAGGGCGACTACGCTCGCTACCCTGCAACTGCCTCGAAGCAAAGGCAATCACTCTACCCTCCTGCATCAAAACACAACCCATACCAACTCCTGAAGCATCTGTATACACCACATAAGGCTTCTCCGGCTCGGGTAGTGCCAAAAATGGTGTACTAGTCAACATCTCCTTGAGCTTCACAAAGCTCTCCTCGCACTCCGGTGACCAAACAAACGGAACATCCTTGCCGGTCAACTTCATCATAGGTTGCGACATGCTAGCAAAACCCTTGACGAATCTCCTGCAATAACGTGATAAACCCAGAAAACTCCTGATCTCTATAGCACTACTTGGTCAAGGCCAATCCTTGATAGCTTTAATCTTCGCCGGATCTACTAAAACTCCCTCTGCAGACACGACGTGACCCAGAAATCCCATATGTCGCTGTCAGAAACTGCACTTGCTCAACTTAATACAGCTTTTGCTCCCGAAGCTTCTCCAGAACCAGTCTCAAATGAGCCTCATGCTCCTCGGGAATCCTCGAATAAACCAGAATGTCGTCAATGAAAATGATAACGAACACGTCCAAAAACTCTCTGAACACGTCGTTCACGTCGTTCATCAATCTCATGAAAGCTGCTGGCGCATTAGTCAAACCGAAAGACATGACCACAAACTCAAAGTGTCCATATCTCGTCCTGAACGCCTTCTTGCGAACATCTGCCTCGTCTATCGGAATCTGATGATATCCCGACGCCAAGTCTATCTTGGAGAACCAGGTAGCACCCGTTAGCTGATCCAGTAACTCATCAATCCTCCGGAGACGGTACATGTTCTTCACAGTGACTCGGTTAAGTCCCTGGTAATCGATGCACAACCGAAAACTCCCATCCTTCTTCTTCACGAACAACACTGGCGCTCCCCACGGCGAAACATTCGGCCGAATAAAACCCTTACTCAAAAGGTCCTCGAGCTGCTTCTTCAGCTCTGACAACTCTGCTAGAGCCATCCTGTATGGCGTCTTAGATATCAGAGTTGTCCCCGGCTCTAGCTCCATCGTGAAAGGATCAGACCGAGATGGTGGTAGTCCCTTCAGCGACCAAAAAAATATCCTCGAACTCATGAACAACTCGGATATCCCCAATAGCAACCTCACCACTGGACTCCGACATAACGATCGTCGCCAAATAAGCCTCGCAACCTCGCTCTATCATCTTCTCTGCCTGAATAGCCGAGATCACAAGACTCCCGGAAGTCGGTCTCACTCCCTAAAACAACAACCTCCCTGCATCCCGTTCAAAAACCACACTGCCTCGATAACAATCCAGATGAAGTCGGTAATACGCCAACCAGTCCATCCCCAAAATAACATTATACAGCTCTACCGGACTGATAACCAAATCTACTGGCATTGAAAGACCAGCAATCCGAACATCAACTGCTCTAGCACGGCCGGAAGTAGCCACGGAACATCCTCCAGCCACGTTGACCATACCCGAATGCTCACCAGCGCTGCTCCAGATGCCACTGCTCTCGGCACTCTTCGGAGTAATGAAGCAATTAGATGCTCCAGAATCAAACAACATGTGGGACTCAAAACCGCCCACTAATAAGGTCCCTACACAATTACATGCGCTACACAATTACATGCGTTAAGAACCCTAGCATTCTATCACATGAAAAATAATCGAAACAAACGACGACAATAATTTAACCACTAAAGAATTTACGAAGTCTGAGTCAAAGATTTTACCAGTGATTTGCCCGGACTGGCTATGCTGCCCGACCTCTGTCGAAGAATACACCCACAGCGCAGCTCCAATCTGGCCCAACGGTTGCACCGCCGCAATCTGAGCCACTAGCTGAGCCGCTACCGGCTGAATCGCTGCTACAGCCATCTGCTGCAACTTGGGACGCCTGATATGCCCCGGCTCTCTGCAATGGAAGCACACCCTAACTTCCCGAGCTGGTTCCATCCTGGGACAGCTCGCCACACGATGCTTCGTGTTCCCACAACTAAAGCAACCACCACAACCACTCTGGCTGCCTCCAGAAATCTCGTCTAACCTCCTCTTCTGGCCTTGCGCAGGCTTACCGCCCTTGCCAAAACCAGAACTATAACCTCTGCTCTGCTGCTGCTGACTCCTTGGCTGGGTAGCAGGAGCAACTGCAGCTGGAACAGCTACCGGACCAACCTGCTCATGCTGATCCTCCTCCATGGATGCTGCCAACTCCACTAAATCCGCCCTCGAGGCGTACACGGCACCTCTGCATTGAGTTCGGATACTCAAACGAAGTCCTTGCAAGAACCTCTGCACAAGGGCACGCTCGTCCTCCATAGCTCGGCCAACCACCAGCCTATTGAACTCTGTGTCATACTCACGCACTGGACGCTCTCCCTGGGACAGTGCCATGAATCTCATATGAAGACGATCTCGAGCCTCCTGAGGAAAATACTTGGCGTTGAACTCCACTAGGAATTCGCCACCAATGGCTCTCTTAGCCTCAATGGCTCGCCACCAAAAATGTGCATCTCCACCCAGATAATGCAAAGCCAACTCCACCTGATACTCCTCAGGGCATCTGATAGGCCGGAAGTTACGCTCTATTCTCAAATGCCACTCATCGGCCTCCTCAGGCCCAACTCTGCCCTCGAAGAAAGGCGTAGCAATCCTCTACATCTGCCCCATCATCTCTAGATAAGGCAGACGTCCAGCAATTGCAGCCCCCGGCTACTCAACAACTACAGCACCCTGCTGCACCCCGGCCACTGGAACCACTGGAACCACTGGCGGAAAATGTGCCAGCAACTGCGTCAGTAAACCCACGACTAGGTCATCACGACCCTGAGCTGCAGCAGCACCCCCACATGGGGCCGCCTCAGCTCCAACACCACCACCGGCACCAGTCCCTACACTAGCACTGGCACCCAAACCGGCCTGACTTGCAGACCCCACTGAGTGAGACACTGACGCAGACGCCACACTAAGCGTCGCACTCTCCCCTAACTCCGACGCTACTTCACGACCACGACCCCGGCCTCCACGGCCTCTCTGCGACCACGGCCAGCTGCTCTGCCCCCACGGGCAACGTACCGCGACCTCTCGCTCCACGACTTCTAGCACCTGCATCCATCCCGCTGCACTTCCAAAGAACAGAAGATGAGTAAACTAGAACAACACAACAAAAAAAACAACTCACCACGAAATCACTTTGAAGGCCGAAGAGGATGATACTAAGACTACTAACTGACTAAGCACACATAATCAATTAAACACATAGTCTCAGTTCATCCAATTACTAACAGTCCTAAAACCGTAAGAGCTCAAATACCAAAATGAAACAACCAAGCTTTTTTTTGTTTTTAAATAATTAAGTATTAGCAATGCGGAAGTTCTCAAAGAAAAATTCAATAAATAATTAATTCAAATAATAAATAATTAATTCAATTCCAGAAAATAATCAGCAAATTCTAGCAACCTAAACACCAGGTTATACTAGACTAACAGCGGAACAAATAAAAACAACTAAATACTATCATCCTCTTCCTCGGTCCTGATTCTGCGATCACACAATTCTTGTAACATCCGTAAACCAAAGAAGTGAGTTTTTCTTGGGGTGTCGAGCGACACCAAGGTGGTGTCGATCGACACCGGTCTGTTTGCGAATTTCCGGTTTGATTTGAGTGTGGTTTGGCCGGTTAAGGGAAAAGGGAAACCCTTGGTCGCGAATAAAAGGAGATTGAGCAGTTTTTTCATGATTTTCGAGATAGAAAAGGAGGCAGAGAGTTCTAGGCGATTTTGGAGAGTTTTGAGGAGATTGGTGAAGTTTCTGAGCTGATTTGTTGCTGTTCTTCCCTTTTCATCTTCCTTTCCTCCCTTTCAATCCAATTCAAGGTGAGTGCGTGACTGTGGGCTCGGGATTTCTGGATCTAGGTTGTTAGATGGATGTATGGATGAGTTTCTGTTGTTTTTCGTGATGTTTATGTGTTGATTGTGGTGTTTAATCGTGTTTGGATTGATAATTGTGTTAAGTCTGTGTTTCTGCGTTTTCATTGCTCTCGGTATCGCTCTGTCGAGCGGATGTCGATCGACACCAAGTTTGGTGTCGGTCAACACCAAGTTTGGTGTCGGTCAACACCAATGCTGGTTCAGGGTGGTTAACCGGTTTGATCGATTGAAAATTGGTAATTGATTTGGAAATTGAATTAAAATGGTTTAATCCGGTTTAATGGATTTAATTAATTTAAGTGGTTAATCGAATTGGTTTAATTAATTATTTTCGGATTAATAATTAATTAAGATTATTATTTAATTATGATAATTATTTAATAATTATTTGGAATTATTTTAATGGTGGAAAAATATTTAATAATTATGGAAATTATTTAAAAGACTTTAATTATCTGGAAATTGCGTAATTGGCATGTGGGCAGAGTGATCGTCTCACTAAGTATTTATGATAATACTTACGCATCTCCTTTCCTGTGATGCAGGTGGTAGAAATGTTTAAGCGCGGAATCAAGACCGAAGAAGAGGATGATAGGATTTATGTTTTGTTCATTTTGCTTAAGTTGATAGAGTTATTTGAGATTTGATTATTAGCTTTTGTTGTCGAATTGATATTATGATTTATTGATTTATTTATTTTAAGACTTCCGCTAGAATTTTTTAAGTATTTATTTTTAAAAAAAAAGGTGTTGGTTGTTTCAATTCTTTTACCTGCATCACATTGAAAAAAGAGATGCGTAAGTATTTCATAAATACTTAGTGAGACGGTCATCCTATCTACAGGCCAATTACGCACATACCAGAACAGCAATTAACAATTAAATAACTTAAACAATTTAAAACAATTAACAGCAACAACACTAGTGTCGACCGACACCAGATTGGTGTCGCTCGACACCGAGCTTGCAGGTCGACACACAGAACGATAAACTGTGTGACAAACACGAGAAAAATAACCTAACATCCTAGAACAATAGATCTAGTATATACGGGTAGTATATACGGGCCTACCGTCGCGCATTCACCTTGAAAACGGATTGGAAAGGTAAAAACAAGGAAGATGGCGATGAACAGTGACGAAACAATCCAAAGCTCTCAAAAATACCTGAAATCTCCAGTTCTTCTTCTCTGTCATTTTCTTCTCCAAACCCTTAAGAAAAATGTGGCTCCTACCTTTTAATCAAGCGAAAAATGGTTCTCTTCCCTTAGCCAGCCTCAAACCGGACAATGAAATCGAACCGGAAATTGATTTCGCCGACGGGTGTTGACCGACACCTCCTGTATCACTCGACACCACACGCCAAAAACCAATTTTTGGTTGGCGAATGTTACAGATATCTCGGATCATACAGTTGTTTTCTGATTTCGATTTCAGCTCGTTGATGTAAGCAACTGCGTCTTCGAGCAATGACGCCTTGTCCATATTGGATATGTTTGGTACGACCGCTCTTAACGCGTAGAATCGCTGGTTTAGACTCTCGCGTCTCAACCGCTCCGCTTCCACGTGATTCACCGGCTGGTGATGGTCTCTACCGTGCGCCGGTTTTCTCCTGCGTTTCTTTAGCCGTTTGATTTCCGGCACCAATTTGGAATCCTTGATTTTTACGACGTCGGCTGAGAATGAGATATTGCTTTCCTCGATCTGGATCTGACCGGAATAAGAATTACGGTTTTGATTCTCTGAGTTCCGTTTATCATCGTCGCCGAACTGATTATTTCGACGGAACGAGCTGCTCTAGCCGATGTCGAAATACTGAAATGTGGATAAGTTGGACTCGGATTCGGGTCCGGTGCCGGGTTACCGGTACTTGAACTAACAGTCGCTAAACGAATTGAGAAAAGCTGGGAAGCGGTCGAATTCGGGGCTCCGAAAAAATCTCCGGGTACTTCGAAGTTAGATAGGAATCAGATCTTATTAAATAGATCCGAGTATTGTGGGATCGGATCCGTGGATCCAAGCTCCAACACTCCGTTATCGAGAGGAATACAAACTATAGTTTGCAGCCCTAAATCCCCGCCTTGTTTAGCCCGATCACAACAACACTCCGTTATCGAGAGGAATACAAACTATAGTTTGCAGCCTTAAATCCCCGCCTTGTTTAGCCCGATCACAACCCGACTCGATTATCTGATCCGACCCAGTAACCCAAATTGGGTTATTAGTATCAAACGCCTTACTTGGTAACCCGGATCCGCTGCTAAAGCTACACGTCATCGAAACCAAATAAAACCACTCCGTATCCGTCATTTCCACGTCATCGTCGTCCAGCACCGGCAACCCACTGTTACATTGTCTTTTTAAGACAGACAACGATTTATATAACATTATGCAATTTTTGTGAGACGAAAACCACAATATGCCATTTTAGTGACTGTTTCTCTTTTTATAGAATCAATCGATGTTCACAAAATCCATGACACATAAATCAACAATTTAGATGTCGCTAACTTAACTTAAGGGGTTTTCAAAAAGAAAAAGAAAAATGTTTGCAGTATTTTTTAGTCCTTTATATAAAACCTTTTATCTACATTTAATTTGTTATGGTAAAAAGGTGTCTCTTAGACATAATCTAAAGAAAATTTTAAAACTAAATCTTTTTAGGTGTAAATTTTCAAAATTACACCTATAAGGTGTCTATTTTTAAAACTACATTTTTTTTATTGAGTAAAAGAACTTTAAACCCTAAAATATAAATCATAAACCCAAAAATTTAACCTTGAATTTTTAAATCTGAACTCTAAACACCAAAATCTAAACCCTTGGTTAAGGATTAGTGAACCCAAACTTATATATTAAAATTTGGAAAAAGTGTAGTTTTGAAAATTACACCTATGGGTAACCATTTTCAAAACTACATAGTTTTTTATTGAGTAAAAGAACTTTAACCTCTAAAGTATAAATCCTAAACCCAAAAATCTAACCTTGAACCTTTAAATCTAAACCCTAGACCCCAAAATCTAAACCCTTTGTTAAGGATTAGTGAACCCAAATTTATATATTAAAATTTGGAAAAATTGTAGTTTTGAAAATTAACACATTAGAGGTGTAGTTTTGAAAATTGACACCCCAAAAGGTGTATTTCTTAAAATTTCTCAAAAAAGGGGAAATTTTAAAACTACACCTTTTTGGGTGTCAATTTTCAAAATTACATATATATATAGGGTGTCTATTTTCAAAACTACACTTTTTTATTGAGTAAAAGAACTTTAAACCCTGAAATATAAATCTTAAACCCAAAAATATAACCTTGTACCCTTAAATCTAAACCCTAAACACAAAATCTAAACCCTTTGTTAAACATCAGTGAACCCAATGTAACATCCGTAAACCAAAGAAGTGGAGTTTTTGCCTGGTGTCGAGCGATACCAAGGCTGGTGTCGAGCGACACCAAGGCTGGTGTCGATCGACACTGGCCAAATCGCAAAATTCCGGTTTGTTTCTATTTTGTTCGGTTCGCGATTGGTTCGGGTTGGAAACTCTAGGACGCGAAATAAATAGTATGTGCCGTCGAGTTTTTGTCTTTTTGTGGTTTGAGAGAAGTCCAGAGGCGATTTTGAGGAGATTGTGAAGTTTCTAAGGTGTTTTGTTGTGGTTCTTCCTTGTTCATCCTTGTTTCTCCCTTTCAATCCAAATCCAAGGTGAGTGCGTGACTGTGGGTTCGGGATTTCCGGATTTAGGTTGTTAGATGAATGAATTGATGATTTTGGTTGTTGTTCTTGAGCTATGTGATGATTTTCGTGCTGATAATTGTGTTGAATCGTGTGTGGAATGATTGAGTTGAGTTTTCTGTGTTTTGGTGCCGATCTGTTGCACTCGGATTCGAGCAGACGACCGAGTGTCGATCGACACCAAGTTTGGTGTCGGTCGACACCACCGGTTTAGTCTGGTTTAAATCCGATTTGAGTGGGAATGATGGTTTAATCGAATTGGAATTGGTTTAATCCGGTTTAATGGATTTAATAAATTTAAGTGGTTAATTGAATTGGTTTAATTAATTATTTTTGGATTAATAATTAATTAAGATTATTATTTAATTATGAGAATTATTTAATAATTATTTGGAATTATTTTAATGGTGGAAAAATATTTAATAATTGTGGAAATTATTTAAAAGACTTTAATTATCTGGAAATTGCGTAATTGGCCCGTGGGCAGGGTGATCGTCTCACTAAGTATTTATGATAATACTTACGCATCTCCTTTCCTGTGATGCAGGTGGTAGAAATGTTTAAGCGCGGAATCAAGGCCGAAGAAGAGTATGATAGGATTTATGTTTTATTCATTTTGCTTAAGTTGTTACAGTTATTTGATATTTGATTTATTTGATTATTGGTTTTGTTGTTGAATTGATATTATGATTTATTGAATTATCTATTTTCAAACTTCCGCTAGAATTGTTTAAGTATAAAAAAAAAAAAAAACTTGGTTGTTTCACCAAGCTTATATATTAAAATTTGGAAAAAGTGTAATTTTGAAAATTAATACACTAGGAAAAAATTTTAAAACTATACATTTTTGGTTTTAATTTTCAACATTATACCTATAAGATATTTATTTTCAAAACTACATGAGTAAAAGAACTTACTCTTTAGGTAGATGTTAAATGTCAAGTGGACGTTTAATAGACTTTTATTGTAGTGATAACATTTGAGGCGATAGAGAAAGTCTAGGTGGACGCCAAGTGTTCACGAAAATAACTTTTCGATTCTTCAATTGGATTTAGAGCATCTCCAATAGGTGTTTGCACCAGATAAATTGCCTGATTTCAACATTAGAAATATTCTCCACGAAAAAAACATCTTTACCTATTCCTAATATATTAAAAGAAAATACATTAAAAAAATAATGTTATATTCATGTGTTATTAACACAATTGCTATGTTGATGTGTCAACACCAGAATTATTTTTAAGACAATTATAAAAAACGACATCACTTACTAGAATATTTACATACAATATGATTACTATAATATTTTTTATTTGGTTACAAATATTAAAGATTTGCATATATCTTCCATTAAACAACATAAATAATATATGAAACAATTATTATAAAATATTTTCAAAATCAAAAACTGATATAAATATTTCAAAATTAGTTATAGATTTTTTTTCAATATATAAAATTTGTTAACATTATTTTTATATAAATATATAACCAATTGATTTTTTTTAATATACTTCCACTTAAAAAAAATTATGTAAAAACCATTTATTATAAAATATTTTAAAAATCGAATACTGATATAAAGAATTCGAAATTAGTGATACAATTTTTTTCAATATACTGGATTTCTGAACATACATATATATATAAATGAATATATAATGAGTTTAGTTATATACATGTTTTTTCCAATAGACAATTTTATACAAAATTATAAACTCATTTTACTGTTCTAAAAATTAATAATTTGAATTTGTATTCGAAATTTTCTAATTATACGATGATGTCGCCAATAAATATAGTGTTTTATATGGAAATCATTTAATTATGAGTAAATTCAAATACATATTAATGGATTTCCGATATCAACATGGCCCGAAGCTGCTCTTCCGTGTAGATTCTTAAACCCATCTTCACCGTCGCTTGCTGAATCATCAGATCGTTGATCACAGAAATGCTGGCGTGATTCACTTCGACTTCCAAATTCATCAAAGCATTCATCAATCTCGCTCCAGGATGATTTATCTTGCTCGATTCCACTCTAACAATCGCATCACAACCCATAATCTTCACATCAATCTTCGCCGTCGAATCCAACTTCGGCGCGTTTTGACCGACGCTAGAAATCGAGTTTCGTCCCGCTATCTCCTCCCTGAGTTCGTTGAGCTGGATCTGAATCGCGTTTTTCTCCGATTCGAAGTTCTCCGCTTTGGATTTCAGCTCGTTGATGTAAATAATCGCGTCTCCGAGTAACGACGCCTTGTCCATCTTCGATACTTTTGGCACAACCGCTCGTAACGCGTAGAAACGCTGGTTTAGATTCTCGCGTCTTAACCGCTCTGCTTCCACATGATTCAACGACTTTTCTCTACCGTTCGCCGGTTTTCTCCCGCGTTTCTTTTTCGGTTTATCTTCCGGCGCCGATTTGGAATAGATGCTAGAATCAACGATTTTTACTGAGCTCCGTATAACATCGTCGCCGAATCTGAGCATTTCACCGGTTAAAGCTCCCGCCGACGTGTAACTGTAAGCCGTTGTCGTGAAATTCAAATCCTGAGAAAATCTATTCTGCATCTGCGGGTAAACCGGACCCGGACTCGGGTTATCGGTTACGGTACTAGTATGAACAGACACTATACTCGGGCCCCCGGTTAGAGCACTGGATCCTTTGAAACGAAATTGATATCGGATCTTATTAAAAAGATCCAAGTTTTGTCGGATCTCCTCCGTGGATCCAAGCTCCAATACTCCGTTATCGGAAGGAATGTAAACAATGGTTTGTAACCCTAAATCCCCTCCTTGTTTAGCCCGATCACATCCCGACCCGAGTATCTGAGCTGACCCGGTAACCCAAACCGGGTTACACGTTGCAAACGCCTTACCCGCTAACCCGGATCCGCTACCGTAACTCCACGTCATCGAAACCAAATAAAACCACTCCGAATCCGTCATTTCCACGTCATCGTCATCATCATTAACATCGTCGTCGTCCGTCAGAGGCAAATCTTGTCCGGAGATCATCGAGGTAAGATCCCGTAAAACTCTATTCCGGTGCTCTTTCTCTGCCGTAGTCTTCTTTCTCCGGCGGATCTTACCCTCTTCCCCTTTGATAATTCCGTCCCCCCATGTTAGCACTGGTTCGCCGGAGTAGTTGTCGAACGACGATCGCCAGAAAATAGCGTAAGTCCAGGCATCGTGGGTCCCACTTAGCACAGCGTGTAACCGTTTCTGGAGAGTATTGTCTATGTTGAGATTCGCCGGAGGTAATGCGGATTCGCCGGAGGAGGTCAGGAGAGCTTCGATCAAGGATAAGTTGTCGCCCGTATTCAAGAGATTCATCGTCGCTTGGTGTTTGGTTTATCTAAAAGAATGTTGCATGGGAAAATTTGAGGTTATCTTATGTTTGGGAACTTTATATATTTATATATACTCCGGGAATAAACTAGTGTGTTATCTTCTTCAGCAGACTCGTTTTTCACACAGATTAAAAAGTGATTTAGTAAAACAGTTGAACCAATGAAAAAACAATATGCTGAACTCGAACAGTCAAAACAACAAAATTACAATTTTTTTTTTCATTGATATATGAGAACATCACACAAAATCTTAATTAATACTCAGCTATAAATATATATATATATATATATATATATATATATATAACATTCATCAATTAACTTTAGTTGATTTGTGTAAATTTGGAAATGATTCTTTAACTTTACAAAGAAAATTGAAAACATTTGTTTTTCTTGTATAATAATGAACACTAGGGTTGGACCCGCGCCCTACAGAAGTGATATTTACTCCAATAATTTTTAACTTAAAGATGTCTATTTACATATCTCGAATAACTACAATATAATAAGATAGTTGACCGTAGCCATATATTACATATGATAAAATTGAGTGAGAGAAATAAAAATCAAATGACTACAGTATAATAAGATAGTTAAAATAACAGATCAAATTACTACATTTAAATTGTTAATATCTTTAAAATTGGTAAGATTGTATGTATTGTTTTAAATTGTGACGATTAAATACGGTATGATGTTTTTTTTTCTTTTTCTGGAAAAAAAAAGAAATATTATGCCAATTAAATTGAAATTTGGTAACATTATATATGTTAAGTTTCAATATGTATTAAATAAACCTCACCCTTCTGAACAAAGAAAAAAACGCTAGCCTTTTGATTGTTTTACCCCGTATGAAGTCTACTCATAAAGTCTACTTCCTAATCACAACTTAAATTTAAATAATAAATTCTAGCAAATTCTTTTGATTAAAAAAAATTATACATAAATAAGATGTAAACATTTAGCATCTATGAAAAATAAAATTGTATAAAAATGAATCCATATAAGTTAACTAAGATACTTTATGTATGTAACCTATAAACTTTGTGAAGTCTACTCATGAAGTGAACTATATAATAAAATCTTAAATTAAATTTTAAAATTTATAAAAAATATTTTGATAAACATATTTACACATAAATTTAACACAGACAACTACAATCCATGTAAAATAAATATGCAAATAAATTAATCAATTTAAATCAAGTAAGACAAATTATGTTAAAATCCAAAAACAATTTGTATGAAGTCTACTCATGAAGTCTGCCAAATAACAAAATCTTAAATTTAAAGTTTAAAATCGATAAAAAAATAATTTTGATAAAAAAATTTATGGATAATTTAAATAAACACATCTTCTATCTATGTAAAATAAAATTTCATGAAAACGAATCAATTTATAAGTTTCATGAGTAAACCAATCACTAAGCTTAGTGTTTGAGGTATAATGTATAGGGTTTATGATTGTCATTGTTAGTGTTGAGAGAATTTTGAAAAAAAAAATGTTTGTGGTTCGTTTAACGATTTAGAGTTCATGAATTCGTACTTTATAATGTTAATTGCGATTATGTAAACATAATTAACGTTTACTATAAGTTTTTACTTAAAAATTCGATTTAGGGTTTAGGGTTAGTTAGACTTCATAGTTAGACTTCATAGTTTGACTTAGGAAGTCTAAACTAAAAAAAACAAAGGCGGGAAACGAAATACTTTGGCTGGAAGCGGAAATAAGGGTTAGTTAGACTTCATTAGTAGATTTCATAGTTAGACTTTGTGTTGAAGTCTACTTCCTAATCACAAGTTAAATTTAAATAATAAAAATTTTAGCAAATTCTTTTGATTAAAAAAATTTATACATAAATAAGATGTAAACATTTATCATCTATGAAAAATAAAATTGTATAAAAATGAATCCATATAAGGGTTAGTTAGACTTCATTAGTAGATTTCATAGTTACACTTCATAGTTAGACTTCATAGTTAGACTTCGTTATGAAGTCTGAAACTCAAAAAAAAAAAACAGGCGGGAAACGAAATATTTTGGCGGGAAGCGGAATATTAGGGTTAGTTAGACTTTATAGTTAGACTTCGTGTTGAAGTCTACTTCATAATCACAACTTAAATTTAAATAATAAAATTTTAGCAAATTATTTTGATTAAAAAAATTTATACATAAATAAGATGTAAACATTTATCATCTATGAAAAATAAAATTGTATAAAAATGAATCCATATAAGGGTTAGTTAGACTTCATTAGTAGACTTCATAGTTAGACTTCATAGTTAGACTTCGTTATGAAGTCTGAAACTAAAAAAAAAAAACATAAATTTTACCTTGGTATATAAAGGAATAACCCTAATTTTATAGAAACAAAATCTGTATCTTGCTGCGCTTTTCTCTCTCTCATCTCTCTTGAACCTCGGCCACTTCTTCTCGACTAAGCAAAGCCACTCGCCGCTTCTTCTCGCCTGAGCTAATTAGTCGCCGTTTGTTTACCATTGTCACCGGTAAACCATCGTTTTTCTCTCCATAAAAGATCTGGGTACAGATCTGAACCACATACATCACATGTTAGATTTGTTTCTGCACAGGTTGCCTTCGAATCCGTTGGTTGAGGCGTTTCAAGGAGTGAGAGGAGAAGAAGATACAAAGATGCAGAAGGCTGATTCGTTTTTGGCACAGAAAAAAGCCTCTGATTGTGAAGATGCGTGAACCGGAGCTGGAGCCAATGGAAATGGTGGAGGAGGGGAGGTATTGTTCTTTAATATATTAAGTCTTTTCTTTACTATTAATTTGCATACAAATTAACGCCTTTTCCACTCTACTATCGCTTCAGCTTCTTTACTTGGTTTACTGATGATCAACATAGCGAAAATGAGATTCATAATGAGGTATATTCTCCTCTACTTACTGTCTTATTATTATAAGTTAAAACATGATGTTTGTTGTCTGCCCAATTTTGAGCTCAGAGATCTCGTCTTGTTGCAGGTTGCTAATATTATCAGGGAAGATCTGTTAGACTTCATAGTTAGACTTCATAGTTAGACTTCATGAATAGACTTCATAGTTAGACTTCATAGTTAGACTTCATAGTTAGACTTCATAGTTAGACTTCACAGTTAGACTTCACAGTTAGACTTCACAATTAGACTTCACAGTTAGACTTCATAGTTAGACTTTATAGTTAGACTTTATATTTTCAAATATAACAAGTATTCAAGTCCAAATTTGCATCATAATCTATCTTGAATCTTATATTTGGTTATTTTGTGAATTAATTATGACACTGTAGGTTAAAGGCATTGAGTCTTGATTCTTAAACCTTGGATTATCTGCATTTTGTTTTCTTATTAACTGCAACATAGTTGATAGGTTTTGATGTCTCACTTAGTTTCTTATGGAGCCGTAGCAGCTGAGGACGATGTGGTTTGGTGGCAACAACCGAGCTCATGTGTTCTTCAAGCAGCATGGATTACTAAATGGTGTTCTTGCTTACTCTTTGCTCCAAGCCCCTTCTAACGTAATCAGCTTTCTTTGGTTTACTGGCCAGAGATTGCTGATCAAGACCAATGTTTCTTCTTTTTTTTTGGTGAAAGGCTTATATGCAGCCATGTATGTTACCACACAAAAAAAAAAACAGTTTATTTAAGTTTTTGTTGTAGCCTACACTTAACATTACAATTGGGCTAAGATAACAAATCAATTTAAGACCTACACTTAAGTTTTTATTGATCTCTTTCTTGGTACAACATATTTTGTATTGTTGAATTGTAAATCAAATTTTGTATTTTCACTCACTTACCCATTCTTAATGTTACTTTGGAGATTAGTGATTTTATTTTCAAACAACATATCTTAGACACTTAACCAAATCAAAGTAGTTTTCAGACAAAAATAAAACAAATACATCATCAATAAACTCAAATTCAAGCTTTTTCATACATTTTATCTAGTTAAAATGGACCAAGTTCGGAGAAATTGTTAGACTTCACGAGTACACTTCATGAGTAGACTTCTCGTGTAGACTTCACATTATTTTTGAAAAAATACAAATTCAAGCTTTCATATGTCATTTTACCTAGCTAAAACGGATCAAGTTGGAAAAAATAATTAGACTTTATAAGTAGACTTCATGAATAGACTTCTCGTGTAGACTTCACATTTTTTAGAAAAAAAAACCCATTTTAGACTTCATAGTTAGACTTCAGAGTTAGACTTCAGAGTTAAACTTCAGCGTTAGACTTCAGAGTTAGAATTCATGTTTTCAAATATAACAAGTATTCAAGTCCAAAAGCTCCATTTTACCTACCTAAAACGGTTCAATTGAGAAATAATATTAGACTTCAGAGTTAGACTTCATAGTTAGACTTCAGTGTTAGACTTCAGAGTTAAACTTCAGAGTTAGACTTCATATTTTCAAATATAACAAGTATTCAAGTCCAAAAGCTCCATTTTACCTACCTAAAACGGTTCAATTGAGAAATAATATTAGACTTCAGAGTTAGACTTCATAGTTAGACTTCAGTGTTAGACTTCAGAGTTAGACTTCAGCGTTAGACTTCAGAGTTAGACTTCATATTTTCAAATATAACAAGTATTCAAATCCAAAAGCTCCATTTTACCTACCTAAAACGGTTCAATTGAGAAATAATATTAGACTTCATAGTTAGACTTCATAGTTAGACTTCAGAGTTAGACTTTAGAGTTAGACTTCAGCGTTAGACTTCATATTTTTAAATATAACAAGTATTCAAGTCCAAAAGCTCCATTTTACCTACCTAAAACGGTTCAATTGAAGCGATGTACACCATTATCTGCAAGTAAACAAATATCAACCACATTAGAAATGCTAAGGAAAAACATAGATTTCATAGTTAGACTTCACTGATAGACTTCTCTACAAAGTCTACTTGGTAATATCTAAAGTGCTAATCAAACAAAAAAACCATTTTCACTTTGTATATAACGAATAAGCATGTCAAACCCACACACAAGCAATTAAACAGACTAATACAACTAATTGTTCAAGAAAATCTTAAAAATTAATTATACATTTTCCAAAAATGCGTTTTTAAAAAAACATTCAATAGTAGACTTCATTATGAAGTCTATCTATGAAGTCTAATAGGTTAGTTTTGCAATATATCAACCAAATACGTTTTTGGTGAAGTCTATCCATGAAGTCTACTGAATAAAAAGGGTTACTTTTGCAATTGACTTTCGCTTGACTTTTGGGGAAGTCTAACTGTGAAGTCTATTTAGGCTGATTAGACTTCAAAATGAAGTCTAACTCTGTTATGAAGTCTATCGGTGAAGTCTACACCAATAATTAGACTTCATATGGGTTAGTTTTGCAATTGATTGAATTTTTTTGACTTTGGAAGTAGACTTCACCGTGAAGTCTATTTTGATAAACGTTGACCAGTAGACTTCAACCTGAAGTCTATCGCGTAATAGACTTCACAATGAAGTCTAATCGGCCTAAATAGACTTCACAGTTAGACTTCCCCAAAAGTCAAGCGAAAGTCAATTGCAAAACTAACATTTTTGTTCAGTAGACTTCAGGGATAGACTTCACAAAAAAAAATTATTTGGTTGATCAATTGCAAAAACTAACCTATTAGACTTTATAGATAGACTTCATAGTTAGACTTCATAATGAAGTCTACCACGTATTTTTTTGTTTTCAAAGGATTTCGAAGTAGACTTCACAATGAAGTCTACTCTCCAAAATTTTGTGAAAGTCAATTGCAAAACTAATCTATTCGTTGACCAGTAGACTTCACAATGAAGTCTACTTTGCTACAAATATGTGAAATTCATTCAAATCGACCGGATTTTTACCTTGTCGTGATCTTAAGTTACGTTCAAGGCCAATAAATTCGATTTAGAGCTTTAGCAAACTTCCCCAACCGTTAGAATGATCTCTAACACCGATAACTCTCACACCGATAATGGCAAGATCTAAGAACATAAACTTTGAAAAGATGAAAATGTGAGTTTTTTGGGTGAAAATGGATAAGAAATTGAAGAATATAAGTTTATGAGATGATAGAATGAGTTTGTAGATATGTTTGAAGAGGAAATCATGCATTCAAAGCTTGATTTCGGTTGAGCTTGGTTGTTGGATGAATTGATGGTGATGTCATTTTCGTGAATAAGTGAAGAAAATGAGGTTTCTTTGGACATTTGATTTTCGTAATAGACTTCACAGTTAGACTTCACGGGAAAAGTAATGGCATTTTCGTTATTACGTAAATATGAGAAGGGTGAAGAAGGTAAAAAAAATTATATTTTGCAATGGGGTTACTTTTGCAATTGACCCTAATTCTTGGTCTATTTTTGAAACTGACCATTTAATAGATTAAGGATCAGTTTAAAGAGTTATTTTTCTAAATGGTGACAATTTCATTTTATAGTTAATTTTTTGTTTCAAAATAAATGTAATTTTAGGTTTTCAATGCATAATTGTATATAAATTTTCAGTTATAACATCATCCATTTATTGGATTAACAAAGGAATTAAATTATCTCATGTACTAATTGGGAGTATTATAGAAATTTTCAGATATTTCTTAATATATATGAAAAACTTTTAACGATACTTATTATGAAACGGAAGAATTAGTTAAATGACAATGAAGTGGCATGTTGCTGTAATGTCAGTTTGTCTTCTTCCAGTTTACCTTTTCCTTTTCAGAAAAATGTTACTTCTATTTTATTTTATTTTTTATTTTTTTTTAGTTTAGCCGTCATTATGAACTTATTGGAAACATGTAATACAGTATGTTATTTTGTTATTCTGATGTCATTCTTTCTTTCTTAACTATACTTCTAATCTGTCTGTTTTAAAATCTATTTTTTCAATTAAGTTAGAGAACTCTAAATCATAAAATCTAAACTCTAAAATCAAAACTTTAAACTCTAAAATCTAATTTTTAGACCCGAAAATATATGTTAAGTTACATGGACTTCCAACTCAAAACCAATTGACAATGAGTGGAGTAACCCATATTCCTTTGAGATCCCTTCCAATTTTCGATGTGGGATATATTTCCAAATATGCCCCCTCAAGACGATGACTTTTTGGCCATCGATCTTAATATGTTCGGGCTTGGATCGATGGCACCAGTTTTGGACCTCGTCAATATAGAATTGAACCAGTAACATCCGTAAACCAAAGAAGTGGAGTTTTTGCCTGGTGTCGAGCGACACCAAGGCTGGTGTCGATCGACACCGGCCAAATCGCAAAATTTCGGTTTGTTTCTATTTTGTTCGGTTCGCGTGGTTTGGGTTGGAAAACCCTAAGACTCGAAATAAAAAGGGCTGACCGCGTTTTGTAGCTCATATTTCGAGGCGGAGAAGTTCCAGAGGCGATTTTGAGGAGATTGTGAAATTTCTGAGGTGTTTTGTTGTGGTTCTTCCTTGTTCATCCTTTGTTTCTCCCTTTCAATCCAAATCCAAGGTGAGTGCGTGACTGTGGGCTCGGGATTTCTGGATTTAGGTTGTTAGATGAATGAATTGATGATTTTGGTTGTTGTTCTTGAGTTATATGATGGTTTTCGTGCTGATAATTGTGTTGAATCGTGTGTGGAATGTTTGGGTTAAGTTTTCTGTGTGTTGTTGCCGATCTGTTGCACTCGGATTCGAGCAGACGACCGAGTGTCGATTGACACCAAGTTTGGTGTCGGTCGACACCACCGGTTCAGTCTGGTTTAATCCGATTTGAGTGAGAATGATGGTTTAATCGAATTGGAATTGGTTTAATCCGGTTTAATGGATTTAATAAATTTAAGTGGTTAATTGAATTGGTTTAATTAATTATTTTCGGATTAATAATTAATTAAGATTATTATTTAATTATGAGAATTATTTAATAATTATTTGGAATTATTTTAATGGTGGAAAAATATTTAATAATTGTAGAAATTATTTAAAAGACTTTAATTATCTGGAAATTGCGTAATTGGCCCATGGGCAGAGTGACCGTCTCACTAAGTATTTATGATAATACTTACGCATCTCATTTTCTGTGATGCAGGTAGTAGAAATGTTTAAGCGCGGAATCAAGGCCGAAGAAGAGGATGATAGGATTTATGTTTTATTCATTTTGCTTAAGTTGTTAGAGTTATTTTATATTTGAATTATTTGATTATTTGCTTATGTTGTGGAATTGATATTATGATTTATTGAATTATTTATTTTAAGACTTCCGCTAGAATTGGTTAGGTATTTATTAAAAAAAAAAAAAAAAAAGGTTGGTTGTTTCATTTTGGTATCAGAGCCTAGACGATTTTAGGACTGTTAGGTTGATAGTTTTAGTATCATCCTCTTCGGGCTTCAGGAGATTCTGCGGTGAGTTTTGCTGTGTTGTTGGTTTTGTGTTTTGTATCTCACCTCTTTGTTCCATACAGTGAGATGGACGGTGTTACTCGAGGTCGAGGTAGAGGTCGAGGTAGAGGCCGCGGTCGAGGCCGTGGCAGAGGTCGTGGAGGTCGGGGTCGTGGCGAGCCAGAGGATTTGGGCGAGAGTGTTGCGCCGAGTGTGGCGACTGCGTCGGTGACCCAGTCTGTTTCAGCGGCGAGTGAGGCCGGTTTGGGCGTCGGTGGTGACGCGGGGGTTGGAGCGGCCCCAGGTGGGGGTGCGGCTCCGGCCCAGGGTCGAGATGACCTAGCTGTGGGGTTACTGACACAGTTGCTGGCACGTTTTCCGCCAGTGGTTCCGCAGCAGGCTCCGGGTGTTCCTCCGATGGCCGGTGTACCGCCGGGTGCGGCAGTGTTTGGGCAGCAGGGTGCTGCAGTGCTTGGTCAGCCGGGTGCGGCTTTTGTTGGGCAGCAGGGGGCTGCGGTGGTTGGTCATCCGTCTTATTTAGAGATGATGGGACAGATGCAGCGTATCGGGACGCCTTTCTTCGAGGGCGGAGTTGGTCCAGAGGTGGCCGATGAGTGGAGATCAAGAGTGGAGCGGAACTTCCAGTCGATCAGGTGTCCTGTTGAGTACCAGGTTGAGTTAGCGGTTCACTATCTGAGTGGTGACGCCCATTTGTGGTGGTGGGCTGTTCATGGCAGGAGAGCTATCTGGACTTGAGGCGAGTTTGTGGCGGAGTTTGACGCGAAGTACTTTCCTCAGGAGGCTCGAGATCGACTTCAGTTGCGGTTTATTGCTTTGACGCATGGAGATCGTTCAGTGCGTGAGTACGACGCAGAGTTTAGCAGGCTAGTGGTGCATGCGGGTCTCGGTGTAGGCGGTGAGCGTGGGGTTGTGCAGAGGTTCCTTCAGGGGCTTCGTCCGAGTATCAGGACTCAGTGCCGAGGCCGTGAGTATGCCATGAGAGCAGAGTTAGTGGAGCATGCAGCTTCCATTGAGGAGGAACTCCGTGAGCAGGTTGGTCTGGTGGTGGTGCCGCCTGCGGTTGCTCCTGCTATCCATCCTCGGAGTCAGCAGCAGCAGTCGCAGCAGCGCCGGAGTTCGAGTGTTGGTTCTGGTTCTGGCAGGGGCGGCAAGCCTGCGCAGAGCCGGAAGAGGAGTCGAGAGGAGGTTTCTTCCGGCAGCCGTTTTCCTCGTGGTTCGTGTTACGGGTGCGGCAGTATGGTGCACCGAGTGTCTAGTTGTCCCAAGAAGGAGGTGCCTCGGGATACTAGATTGTGCTTCCATTGTGGAGATCCGGGGCATATCAGGCCGACGTGTCCCAAGATGCAGAGTTTGTCAGTGGCAGCGGTTCAGCCGATAGCGGCTCGACCAGTGACTCAGTTGGCAGCGGTTCGGCCAGTGGGCCAGTTGGGGCCAGGACTGAGAGTCTACTCTTCGGCAGAGGTTGGCCAGACGAGTCAGGGCGGGCATATCACAGGTACATTTATTGACTCAGACTTCGTAAATTCCCTAAGTTTTATGGTTGTTGTTTGTTTGCGATATTTTGCCTGTGATGGGATTAGCAGGGTCTCATAGTTTTAAATGTGTAGGGACCTTGTTAGTCGGTGGCGTTCAGTCACACATTTTGTTCGATTCTGGAGCATCTAATTGCTTCATCACTCCGGAGTGGGCCGAGAGTAGTGGCATCCAGAGCAGCGCGGGTGTGCGTGCATGCATGGTCAAGGTGACTGGAGGTGGTTTCCTGGCTACTTCGGGCCGTGCTAGAGGCGTTGATATTCAGATTGCGGAGCAATCGATGCCAGCGGATTTGGTGATTAGTCCGGTGGAGTTATATGACGTCATTCTGGGGATGGACTGGTTATCTTTTTACCGGGTTCATCTGGATTGCTACAGGGGCAGGGTGGTTTTTGAGCGTGATGGAGGGAGGTTAGTGTTTCAGGGTGTGAGACCGATTTCCGGGAGCATAGTGATCTCGGCGATACAGGCAGAGCAGTTGATTGAGCGAGGCTATGAGGCCTATTTGGCGACGATCTCTATGGCGGAGTCCAGTGGTGAGGTTGTTTTCGAGGATATTCGGGTGGTTCGAGAGTTTCCAGAGGTTTTTCAGTCGTTGACGGGGTTGCCACCTTCTCGGTCAGATCCTTTCACGATTGAGTTAGAACCGGGGACCGCGCCGATATCCAAGACGCCTTACAGGATGGCTACAGCAGAGTTGGCAGAGCTGAAGAAGCAGCTAGAGGACCTTTTGAGTAAAGGGTTTATTCGACCGAGTGTTTCACCGTGGGGAGCACCAGTTCTGTTTGTGAAGAAGAAGGATGGGAGTTTCCGGCTGTGTATTGATTACCGGAGACTGAACCGAGTTACTGTGAAGAACAGGTACCCTCTCCCAAGGATTGACGAGTTGTTGGATCAGTTGAGGGGTGCTACTTGGTTCTCCAAGATAGACTTGGCATCGGGTTATCATCAGATCCCGATAGATGAGGCGGATACCCGCAAGACTGCTTTCAGGACGCGTTATGGGCATTTTGAGTTTGTGGTTATGCCTTTCGGTTTGACGAATGCGCCTGCGGCATTCATGAGGTTGATGAACGATATATTCAGGGAGTATTTGGATGTTTTTGTCATCATCTTCATCGACGACATTCTGGTTTATTTGAGGAGTCCTGAGGAGCATGAGACTCATTTGAGGTTGGTTCTGGAGAAGCTTCGAGAGCAGAAGCTGTATGCTAAGCTGAGCAAGTGTAGTTTCTGGCAGCGAGAGATGGGTTTTCTCGGGCATACTGTTTCTGCAGAGGGAGTGTCTGTAGATCCGGCGAAGATAGAGGCCATCAGAGATTGGCCTAGACCGAGCGTGCTACCGAGATCAGGAGCTTTCTTGGGTTAGCAGGTTATTACAGGAGATTCGTCAAGGGTTTTGCGAGTATGGCACAGCCGATGACGAAGTTGACTGGGAAGGATGTCCCTTTTGTTTGGTCGCCTGAGTGTGAGGAGAGCTTTGAGAAGCTCAAGGAGTATTTGACTAGTACACCTGTTTTGGCGTTACCCGAGCCAGGGAAGCCTTATACAGTGTACATTGATGCTTCAGGTATTGGTCTGGGTTGTGTGCTGATGCAGGATGGCAGGGTTATTGCTTACGCTTCGAGGCAGTGGCAGGGGAGTGAGCGTAACCGTCATACCCATGATCTAGAGTTGGGAGCGGTGGTCTTTGCGCTTAAGATCTGGAGATCGTATTTGTATGGTGGTTCAGTTCAGATCTTCACTGACCACAAGAGTCTTCAGCACATTTTCACTCAGCCGATGCTGAATGCGAGACAGACGCGCTGGGTTGAGTTTTTGGCGGATTATGCTTGGAGATCATCTATCATCCGGGCAAGGCTAACCTAGTGGCAGATGCCTTGAGTCGACGGAGGTGTGATTCGGCTTTAGAGCAGGATGTTGAGGAGTTGGTTGGCAAGATTAGTACTTTGCGCCTTTGTGCGATTTCGCAGGAGCCTCTGGGTTTAGAGGTAGTTGATCATGCAGATTTGTTGAGCAGGATCAGAGTGGCTCAGGAGAGTGATCAGAGTCTGATTGATGCATCACGAGTACCGAGTTCTGAGTATCAGGTATCTGAGAACGGGACTATTCTGGTTCGTGGTCGGGTTTGTGTACCCAAGGTCGAGGAGTTGAGACAGCAGATTCTGAGAGAGGCTCATTCGAGCAAGTTTTCGATTCATCCAGGAGCGACCAAGATGTACCATGATCTCAAGAGGTATTATCATTGGGTTGGGATGAAGAGAGATGTGGCTGATTGGGTTGCGAGGTGCAACACTTGTTCCTTGGTGAAGGATGAGCATCAGGTTCCGGGTGGTCTGTTACAGAGTTTACCCATTCCAGAGTGGAAGTGGGACATGATTACGATAGATTTCGTGGTTGGGCTACCTATTTCGAGGACGCATGATGCTATTTGGGTTATTGTGGATCGGTTGACCAAGTCAGCACATTTCTTGGCCATCAAGAAAACAGATGGAGCAGCTGTTTTGGCTAGGAAGTTTGTGCGTGAGATTCTGAGGCTACATGGAGTGCCAGCCAGTATAGTGTCAGACCGGGATCCGAGATTTGCCTCAGAGTTTAGGAGCGCATTTCAGACTGAGATGGGCACTAAGGTGCATATGAGTACGACATATCATCCGCAGACAGATGGGCAGTCAGAGAGGACGATTCAGACGTTAGAGGATCTGTTGAGGATGTGTGTGCTAGATTGGGGTGGTCAATGGGCAGATCACTTGAGCCTGGTTTAGTTTGCTTACAACAACAGCTTCCAGGCGAGTATTGGCATGGCTCCTTTTGAGGCGTTGTATGGGAGACCATGTAGGACACCCTTATGCTGGACCCAAGTGGGGGAGCGCAGCATATATGGAGCTACTTATGTTCAGGAGACAACAGAGAAGGTTCATGTTTTGAGGCTGAACATGAAGGAAGCTCAGGATAGACAGAAGAGTTACGCAGATAGACGCAGACGAGAGCTTGAGTTTCAGGTTGGAGATAGAGTATATCTCAAGATGGCGATGTTGAGGGGTCCTAACAGATCCATCGCAGAAAACAAGCTGAGTCCGCGTTTTATGGGTCCGTTTCCAGTTGTGGAGCGAGTGGGACCGTTGGCATACAGGTTGGAGCTACCTCCGATTATGAGATCCTTTTACAAGGTGTTTCATGTATCGATGCTGAGGAAGTGTCTTCATCCTTCCGAGGAGTTAGTGGCTCAGATTCCAGAGGATCTTCAGCCAGATTTGACAGTTCCGGCAGTGCATGTGAGGATTCTTTAGAGGAGAGTCAAGGTTCTACGGAACAAGAGGATACCGTTATTGAGAGTTTTGTGGACTTGTGGCGGTATTGAGGAGGAGACTTGGGAGCCAGAGGCAAGGATGAAGTTGAAGTTCAGGAAGTGGTTCGACAAGCAGAATGTGGAGTGAGCTTCTTTCGTCTTTGTGGCTTTGTTTTTGGTTTAGCTTGCGAGCTTTTGTTGTTGTTGTTTTTGGTTTACGTTGTAAGACATACATTTTTGAGATTTATGAGATGGAGTTTTGCCTCATTTTTCTGTGTTATTTAATGTTATCTTCTGTTATAAGCGTTTAAGAATTTTTCTCTAAGGGCTGCGGTCCTGAATAACTCATTACATTTTGGGAGACTTTTGTTCTCTAGCAGACTTACCTGAGTGCAGTGGCTTCAGTGTGAGTAGCTTATCCGAGTGTCGTGGCTTCGGTATAAGCGATGGCAGGCCATCTGGGAGGCCATGGCCCCAGTTTGGGCAGTTGCAGACTTGTTTGGGAGCCGTGGCCCCAATACAAGTGGTTTTGGTTTGGACTTATTTGGGAGCCGTGGCCCCAATATAAGTGTTGAGGATAATGAGTTAAGAGGAAAATGTCTTGGAACATGCTTATACATAAGATTGAGTGTGAGTTTCGGGGATCAGGTGAGGATCTCCAGTGTTGTGACATTTCGAGGTCGGATTGTTGGTCTTGCGAGACGT
Organism: Erythrophleum ivorense; assembly: GCA_026724425.1. Taxonomy (NCBI): domain Eukaryota; kingdom Viridiplantae; phylum Streptophyta; class Magnoliopsida; order Fabales; family Fabaceae; genus Erythrophleum; species Erythrophleum ivorense. Next base: position 4,206,946 of record JAIUCV010000066.1, on the reverse strand, counting down.
GTTTTGAGTTAGGATTCGAGGTCAAATCCAGTTTAGTGGGGGAGAGTTGTAACATCCGTAAACCAAAGAAGTGGAGTTTTTGCCTGGTGTCGAGCGACACCAAGGCTGGTGTCGATCGACACCGGCCAAATCGCAAAATTTCGGTTTGTTTCTATTTTGTTCGGTTCGCGTGGTTTGGGCCCTAAGACTCGAAATAAAAAGGGATGGCCGCGTTTTGTAGCTCATATTTCGAGGCAGAGAAGTTCCAGAGGCGATTTTGAGGAGATTGTGAAGTTTCTGAGGTGTTTTGTTGTGGTTCTTCCTTGTTCATCCTTTGTTTCTCCCTTTCAATCCAAATCCAAGGTGAGTGCGTGACTGTGGGCTCGGGATTTCTGGATTTAGGTTGTTAGATGAATGAATTGATGATTTTGGTTGTTGTTCTTGAGTTATATGATGGTTTTCGTGCTGATAATTGTGTTGAATCGTGTGTGGAATGTTTGGGTTAAGTTTTCTGTGTGTTGTTGCTGATCTGTTGCACTCGGATTCGAGCAGACGACCGAGTGTCGATCGACACCAAGTTTGGTGTCGGTCGACACCACCGGTTTAGTCTGGTTTAATCCGATTTGAGTGAGAATGATGGTTTAATCGAATTGGAATTGGTTTAATCCGGTTTAATGGATTTAATAAATTTAAGTGGTTAATTGAATTGGTTTAATTAATTATTTTCGTATTAATAATTAATTAAGATTATTAATTATGAGAATTATTTAATAATTATTTGGAATTATTTTAATGGTGAAAAATATTTAATACTTGTGGAAATTATTTAAAAGACTTTAATTATCTGGAAATTGCGTAATTGGCCCGTGGGCAGAGTGACCGTCTCACTAAGTATTTATGATAATACTTACGCATCTCCTTTCCTGTGATGCATGTAGTAGAAATTTTTAAGCGCGGAATCAAGGCCGAATAAGAGGATGATAGGATTTATGTTTTATTCATTTTGCTTAACTTGTTAGAGTTATTTGATATTTGAATTATTTGCTTATTTGCTTCTGTTGTGGAATTGATATTATGATTTATTGAATTATTTATTTTAAGACTTCCGCTAGAATTGCTTAAGTATTTATAAAAAAAAAAAAAAAGTTGGTTGTTTCAGAACCAACTTTGGGTCAGATCGGATTGGATTGTGAGGATCGGAGCTCTGATACCATGTTAAGTTATATGGGCTTCCAACTCAAAACCAATTGGCAATAACTGGAATAACTCATATCCCTTATATACTATTTGAGATCTCTTCTCAACTGGTTAATTTTCTTAAGTTTTTTTTTTACTCTCAAGTCAAGAATAAGTGCATGCAACTAACAAGAGAAAGAGAATGCATAAAATAGAAAATATATAGTTTTGTAAGAATCAATATGCAATACAATTAGCTATAAGCTATATTTGAACGAAGATAAGTTGAAAACAGAGTAGATGACGGAATATCTTGGAGGAAGGAAAAATTGAATGACCGTGAAAAAAAAATTAGACAAAGACAATATATTATAAAGCTTAAAAAATTTATATCCAAGACTAAAGTAAAATTTTCATACCTCTTTTACTTGATGGAGGAAATGAAGGGTTAAAAAATACATGACCAATATAATTGGACCAGACTATCACGTTCAAATAAACCGACTGTTGTAGCGCTCTTGGATGAGATTAGACCACTCGCTGCCTTTGATAGATAGTGTTGTGTTTGTGGCACCCAAATTAAATATTTACTTTGTATTAATAATGTTTAAACTTACATATTCGCTTTTAATGTAGAGGTGAGATTATGTTTACATTATCATTAAATGATGGGGTCATCTAAATAATTTTTCGTACCACGTAATATCTAATGTTGTATTATTTTATTTTTTAAAAATATTAATGTTTTACAATATGTCAATATCTATGTTGTATATCACTTAATAAATTAAAATTATGTTTATAAATATTATGAAATAGCTGTTCTTTGAAAATGAAGATAAATTATATTTATATTTAATTACTTATTTGGTTAACGGTTTCAGACTAAAGTTCCGCAGAACGGGCAAATATAGAAATCTAGTCAAATTAAAAGATAAAGTCGTTCAAATTTTTTTTTTTTTTTTCCTCACATCATTAGCATTTACGTTTTTTTTAATCTCTTAACTGCTTTTGTTATCTCTTAATCGTTCAATAAACTTGTTTTAGGTTGACCAAAAAAAAAAAAGAACAGTCTTATATAGAAAATGTTACAGTCAAGATTGAAGAGTAACAACCTACAAAGTGGCTACGCGAAATACGTCAATATCACTCCTCATGTGAGTATGTCCCCCAAGAAACCGGCTTTTTATGTGAAATAACAATACCAACATTATTGGTGGGGTGGTCATTATACATTTTTTGTACATATACAATTCCCCTTAAAAATAGTGGGTGGTATAGGTTACAGGGTTCCAAGAGATGTGGAGAACAAGAGGCGTATAAAATAAAATTATGTATAAAATCTTACAATTAATATATGATTTGTACAATCTTTAACCTACAGCTGCAACACTAATCACACACCTATTTGGCTAATGGCTATATGTAATATCCGTAGCCCAAAAAGTTGAAATTTTGCCTGGTGTCGAGCGACATCAAGGTTGGTGTCGGTCGACACCGGCTCGATTGCGAATTTCCGGTTTGTTTCAAGTGTAGTTTGACCGGTTTGGGGAAAAGGAAAGCCCTAGGTCGCGATTAAAAGAGAAAGAACAATCTCTTTTCACGTTTTTCGAGACAAAAGGAGGCATAGAAAGAACTGTGAGTTTTTGGGAGTTTTGGAGAGTTTATGAGGCTGATTCTTGCTGTTCTTCCTTGTTCATCTTGTTTTCCTTCTCCTCAATCCGAAATCAAGGTGAGTGCGTGACTGTAGATCAGAAATTTCTAGATCTATGTTTTGGGTTGATGGATAGGTGTGTTCTTGATGATTTTCGTGTTGTTTATGTGGTGATTGTCATGTTTAATTGCATTTGGTGTTGTTATTGATTTGATTCTGTGTTTTTGGTGCTGTTGAATCGCACTCGGAGTAAACCTGTCGAACGGGTGTCGACCGACACCAAAGTTGTTAGTATCGATCGACATCAACCGGGTGTCGGTCGACACCGATGACTGGTTCGGGTTGGTTAACCGGTTCAAATTGATTTAATTGGAATTTAATTGTTTAATCCGGTTTAATGGATTTAATTGATTTAAGTGGTTAATTGGTTTGGTTTAATTAATTATTTTCGGATTAATAATTAATTAAGATTATTATTTAATTATAATTTTTATTTAGTAATTATTTGAAAATGGTTTAAGTGTGAGAAAATACTTATTAAATGTGGTAATTATTTAAATATTGTTAAATTGTCAGGAAATGATGTAGGCAGAATGATCGTCTAACTAAATATTTGTGGTAATACTTACGCATCTATTTTCCTGTGATGCAGGTAAAAGTAAAGTGTGATCGCGGAATCAAGGCCGAAGAAGAGGATGATAGGACGTTTATGTTTTATTGAACTATCTAAGTTGTTAGATTTATTTATTTATTTTATTTGCTTCCGCTGAATATTGTTGAATTGTTTATTATTGGTTAATTATATAAAAAAAAAACTTGGGTGTTTCATTTTGGTATCAGAGCCTAGACGGTTTTAGGACTGTTAGAAATTGATAGTTTAGTATCATCCTCTTCGGGCTCAGGAGATTCTGCGGTGAGTTGTTTGTGTTGTTTAGTTTTGTGTTTAGTATCTCACCTCTTTGTTTCGTACAGTGAGATGGACGGTGTTGGGAGAGGTCGTGGTAGAGGTTGTGGCAGAGGCTGTGGTGGAGGCCGGGGTCGCGGAATACTAGCAGAGTCGGACGAGAGTGCAGTGCCTAGAATGGTGACTGCGTCGGTGACCCATACAGTTTCTTTTGCGGGTGAGGCCAGTGTGGGCGTCGAGGGTGGCGCGGCGGTCGGAGCGGCCCCAGGTGGGGGTGCAGCTCCAACTCAGGGTCAGCATGACCTGTTAGCGGGGTTACTAACACAGTTGCTGGCACGTCTTCTGCTAGTGGTTCTGCAGCAGGCTCCGGGTGTTCCTCCGATGGCCGGAGCACCGCAGGGTGCGGCAGTGTTTGGGAAGCAGGGTGTTGCGGTTGTTGGTCAGCCGGGAGCGGCTTTTTTTGGGTAGCATGGGGCTGCAGTGGTTAAGCATCCATCTTATCTCGAGATGATGGGGCAGATGCAGCGTATTGGGACGCCTTTCTTCGAGGGCGGGGTTGTTCCAGAGGAGGGCGACGAGTGGATATCGAGATTGGAGCGGAATTTCTAATCTATCAGGTGTCCAGTAGAGTACCAGGTAGAGTTAGCAGTCCACTATCTGAGTGGTGATGCGCATTTGTGGTGGCGGGCCGTTCATGGGAGGAGAGCTGTGTGGACTTGGGGCGAGTTCGTGGAGGAGTTTGACGCCAAGTACTTCCCACAGGAGGTTCGGGATCGACTTCAGTTGCGGTTCATTGCGTTGATGCAGGGAGACCGTTCGGTGCGTGAGTACGACGCCGAGTTTGGCAGGCTAGTGGTGCATACCGGTCTCAGTATAGGCGGTGAGCGCGGGATTTTACAGAGGTTTCTTCTGGGCTTCACCCGAGTATGAGAACTCAGTGCAGAGGTCATATGTATACCACGAGAGCAGACTTAGTGGAGATGGCAGCTTCGATTGAGGAAGACCTTCGTGAGCAGGTTGGTCCGGTAACGGTGCCGTCTACAGTTGCTGCTGCTATCCAGCCTCGGAGTCAGCAGCAGCAGTCGCAGCAGCGCCGAGGTTCGAGTGTTGGTTCTGGTTCTGGCAAGGGCGGCAAGCCTGCGCAGGGTCAGAAGAGGAGTCGGGAGGAGGTTTCTTCCGGTAGCCATTTTCCTCGCGGAGCGTGTTACGGGTGCGGGAGCATGGAGCACCGTGTGTCTAGCTGTCCCAAGAAGGAGGTGCCTCGGGATATTAGAGTGTGTTTCCATTGCGGAGATCTGGGACATATCAGGCCGAGGTGTCCCAAGATGCAGGGTTTGGCAGTTGCGGCGGTTCAGCCATTAGCGGCTTGACCAGTGACTCATATTGCGGCGGTTCAGCCATTGGGTCAGCTTGGACCGGGGCCGCGGGGCTATTCTGCGACAGAGGTCGGCCAGACGAGTCAGACCGGGCAGATCACAGGTAAAAGTTTTTGACTCAGACTTCGTAATTTCCTTAAGCTTAAATTATGGTTGTTGTTGTTTGCGATATTTTGCCTGTGATGGGATTAGCAGGGTCTCATAGTTTTAAATGTGTAGGAACCTTGTTAGTAGGTGGCGTTGAGTCACACATTTTGTTCGATTCTGGAGCATCTAACTGCTTCATTACTCCGGAGCGGGCCGAGAGTAGTGGCATCCGGAGCAGCGCGGATGTGCGTTCAGGCGTGGTCAAGGTGGCTGGAGGCGGATTCCTGACTACTTCGGGCCGTGCTAGAGGCGTCGATATTCAGATTGCGGGGCAGTCGATGCCAGCAGATTTGGTTATTAGTCCGGTGAAGTTGTACGATGTCATTTTGGGGATGGACTGGTTATCTTACTACCGGGTTCATCTGGATTGCTACAGAGGCAAAGTGGTCTTTGAGCGTGATGGCGGGAGGTTAGTGTTTCAGGGCGTGAGACTGACTTCCGGGAGTATAGTGATCTCGGCGATTCAGGCAAAGCAGATGATTGAGAGGGGCTGCGAGGCCTATTTGGCGATGATCACTATGGCGGAGTCCAGTGGTGAGGTGATTTTTGAGGATATTCGGGTTGTTCGGGAGTTTCCGGAGGTATTTCAGTCGTTGACGGGGTTGCTACCATCTCGGTCATACACTTTCACGATTGAGTTAGAGCCGGAAACAACGCCGATATCCAAGACGCCTTACAACACCATCAAAGTTGGCAGAGCTGAAGAAGTAGCTAGAAGACATTTTGAGCAAAGGGTTCATTCGACCGAGTGTTTCACCGTGGGGAGCACCGGTTCTGTTTGTGAAGAAGAAGGATGGGAGTTTCCGGCTGTGTATCGATTACCGGGGACTCAACCGAGTCACTGTGAAGAACATGTACCCTCTCCCGAGGATTGATGAGTTGTTGGATCTGTTGAGGGGTGCTACTTGGTTCTCCAAGATAGACTTGGCATCGAGTTATCATCAGATCCTGATAGACGAGGCGGATATCCGCAAGACGGCGTTCAGGACGAGATATGGGCATTTCGAGTTTGTGGTCATGCCTTTCGGTTTGACGAATGCGCCAGCAGCATTCATGAGGTTGATGAACGACGTATTCAGGGAGTATTTGGATGTGTTCGTCATCATCTTCATTGACGATATTTTTGTGTATTCGAGGAGTCCTGAAGAGCATGAGACTCATTTGAGGTTGGTCCTGGAGAAGCTTCGGGAGCAGAAGCTGTATGCTAAGTTGAGCAAGTGCAGTTTTTGGCAGCGAGAGATGGGTTTTCTTGGATACATTGTTTTTGCAGAGGGAGTGTCTGTAGATCCGGCAAAGATTGAGGCCATTAGAGATTGTCTTAGACCGAGTAGTGCTACTGATATCAGGAGCTTTCTTGGTTTAACAGGTTATTACAGGAGGTTCGTCAAGGGTTTTGCAAGTATGGCGCAGCCGATGACGAAGTTTACTGGGAAGGATGTCCCGTTTGTTTGGTCGCCGGAGTGTGAGGAGAGCTTTGGGAAGCTCAAAGAGATGTTGACTAGTACACCTGTTTTGGCGTTACCCGAGCCAGGGAAGCCTTATGCGGTGTATACTGATGCTTCAAGAGTTGGTCTGGGTTGTGTGCTGATGCAGGAGGGCAGAGTTATTGCTTACGCTTCAAGGCAGTAGCAGGGCAGTGAGTGTAACCGTCCTACACATGATCTTGAGTTGGGAGCGGTGGTCTTTGCACTTAATATATGGAGGTCTTATTTGTATGGTGGTTCAGTACAAATCTATACTGAGCACAAGAGTTTGCAGCACATTTTCACTCAGCCATTGCTGAACATGAGACAGACGCGCTGGGTTGAGTTTTTGGCAGATTATGACTTGGCGATAATCTATCATCCAGGCAAGGCTAACCTAGTGGCAGATGCTTTAAGTCTACGGAGGTGTGATTCGGCTTTAGAGCAGGACGTGGAGGCATTGGTGAGCGAGATTAACACTCTACACCTTTGTGCTATTTCGCAGGAGCCTTTGGGCTTAGAGGCAGTTGATCATGCAGATTTCCTGAGCATGATCAGAGTGACACAGGAGAATGATCAGAGTCTGATTGATGCATCACGAGTACTGAGTTCTGAGTATCAGGTATCTGAGAACGGGACTATTTTGTTTTATGGTCGGGTTTGTGTACCCAAGGTGGAGGAGTTGAGGCAGCAGATTCTGAGAGAGGCTCATTCGAGCAAGTTTTCGATTCATCCAGGAGCGACCAAGATGTACCATGACCTCAAGAGGTATTATCATTGGGTCGGGATGAAGAGAGATGTGGCTGATTGGGTTGCGAGGTGCAACACATGTTCTTTGGTGAAGGCTGAGCATCAGGTTTCGGGTGGTCTTTTGCAGAGCTTACCCATTCCAGAGTGGAAGTGGGACAGGATCACTATGGACTTTGTTGTGGGATAACCTATCTCACGGACGCATGATGCTATATGGGTCATTGTGGATCGGTTGACCAAGTCAGCACATTTCTTGGCCATCAAAAAGACAGATGGAGCAGCTGTTTTGGCCAAGAAGTTTGTGCGGGAGATTGTGAGGCTGCATGGAGTGCCAGCCAGTATTGTGTCAGACCGAGATCCGAGATTTGCCTCAGAGTTTTGGAGGGCATTTCAGAGAGAGATGGGCACTCAAGTGCACATGAGTACAGCATACCATCTGCAGACAGATGGGCAGTCAGAGAGGACTATTCAGACTTTGGAGGATCTGCTGAGGATGTGTGTGCTATATTGGGGTGGTCATTGGGCAGATCACTTGAGCTTGGTTGAGTTTGCTTATAACAACAGCTTCCAGGCGAGTATTGGCATGGCTCCTTTTGAGACTTTGTATGGGAGGCCATGTAGGACACCCTTATGTTGGACCCAAGTGGGGGAGCGCAACATTTATGGAGCTACTTATGTTCAGGAGACGACAAAGAAGGTTCGTGTTGTGAGGTTGAACATGGAAGAAGCTCAAGATAGACAGAAGAGTTACGCAGATAGACGCATACGAGAGCTTGAGTTTCAGGTGGGAGATAGAGTGTATCTCAAGATGGCTATGTTGAGAGGTCCTAACAGATCTATAGCAGAGAACAAGCTGAGTCCGCGTTTTATTGGTCCGTTTCCAGTTGTGGAGCGAGTTGGACCATTGGCGTACAGGTTGGAGTTACCTCCTATTATGAGAGCCTTTCACAAGGTATTTCATGTGTCGATGCTGAGGAAGTGTCTTCACCCTTCAGAGGAGTTAGTGCCTAAGATTCCAGAGGATCTTAGGCCAGATATGACAGTTCCGGCAGTTCCTGTGAGGATCCTTGAGAGGAGAGACATGGTTCTGCGGAATAAGAGGATACCGTTGCTGAGAGTTCTGTGGGACTATTGCGGTATTGAGGATGAGACTTGGGAGCCAGAGGCAAAGATGAGGTTGAAGTTCAGGAAGTGGTTCGACGAGCAGGTCGCGGAGTGAGCTTCTTTTTCATCTTTGTGGTTCTTGTCTTTTGGCGTGTGTTTTGGTGTTGTTGTAACGATATACATTTTTTAGATTTATGAGATGGAGTTTTTCCTCATTATCTGTGTTATTTAATGTTGTTTCGGATGTTCCACATGTTGACCAGTTGGGTCGTGAGACGGTTTCAATCTTATTGTTATAGGCGTTTAAGAATTTTTCTCTAAGGGCTGCGGTCGAAAATAACTCATTACAATTTTGGAGACTTTCGTTCTCTGGCAGACTTACCTGAGTGCCGTGGCTTCAGTGTGAGTAGCTTATCTGAGCGCCGTGGCCTCAGTATAAGCGATGGCAGGCCCATCTGGGAGGTCGTGGCCCCAGTTTGGGTAGTTGCAGACTTGTTTGGGAGCCGTGGCCCCAATACAAGTGGTTTGGTTAGACTTATTTGGGAGCTGTGACCCCAATATAAATGTTTTAGATAATGAGTTAAGAGAAAGATGTCGTGAAACGTGCGTATACATGGGATTGAATGCAAGCCTCGAGGATCAGGTGAGGATCTCCAGTGTTGTGGCCTTGCGAGGTCGGGTTTTGGTCTTGATAGACGTGTTATGTTGGGATTCGAGGTTGAATCCAGTTTAGTGGGGGAGCGTTTGTAACATCCGTAGCCTAAAAAGTTGAAATTTCGCCTGGTGTCGAGCGACACCAAGGCTGGTGTCGGTTGACACCGGCCCGATTGCGAATTTCCGGTTTGTTTTAAGTGTGGTTTGGCCGGTTTGGGGAAAAGGGAAGCCCTAGGTCGCGATTAAAAGAGAAGGAACATTCTCTTTCACGTTTTTCGAGACAAAAAGGAGGCAGAGAAAGAGCTGTGAGTTTTTGGGAGTTTTGGAGAGTTTGTGAGGCTGATTCTTGCTGTTCTTCCTTCTTCATCTTGTTTTCCTTCTCCTCAATCCGAAATCAAGGTGAGTGCGTGACTGTAGGTCCGGAATTTCTAGATCTATGTTTTGGGTTGATGGATAGGTGTGTTCTTGATGATTTTTCGTGTTGTTTATGTGGTGATTGTGATGTTTAATTGCATGTGGTGATGTTTAATTGCATTTGGTTAATTGGTTTGGTTTAATTAATTATTTTTGGATTAATAATTAATTAATATTGTTATTTAATTATGAGAATTATTTAGTAATTATTTGGAAATGGTTTAAGTGTGAGAAAATACTTATTAAATGTGGTAATTATTTAAATATTGTTAAATTGTCTATAAATATTGTTAAATACTCTACCGGCCCGCCCGATGCTGTTATGGGCTGCAGCCCAATACACCCCAACCCCTCTGGTGTATAAGGCCACTGCCACTATACCAACCTAAGTTGTTGGTGAGACTCGAACCTGAGACCTCACCCTTTAAGTAGCCTTCCCCACCGGAAGCTACCACCAATTGATCTGTTGTAACAGTTTGGCCCCACTGGCTCCACCGGCCCGCCCGGCGCTGTTATGGGCTGCAGCCCAATACACCCCAAATCCTCTGATGTATAAGGCCACCGCCACTATACCAACCTAGGTTGTTGATGAGACTCGAACCTGAGACCTCACCCTTTAAGTAGCCTTCCCCACCGGAAGCATCCAAACAGTTTGTCTTGACTAAACCATCGGTTTGTTTTAAGTTATTATTCTTGTATCCAAACAGTTTTATCTCTTATTCTTGTATTCAAACAGTTTTTTTTTCTTATCCTTGTTTCCAAACATTATTAAAATGTACTTCTCTCAGGTAATTGTAAAAATATAGATGAATTATAGAAATCGGCAAATGGTGGGAAGGGAGAGCTTGTGGAGGAATAATTGACCTGTGACCAATTGACCATCACATATTAGTTAATGTTATTTTCCTCATTTTAATGCTCTATTTATATACCAACCATATTTCTCTATTTGGAAATGTTTTTTTTTTTGTTGGCTGCATTTGGAAATGTTTTTGTCAACATATTTGGCAATTTGTTCTGAACGATATAATCACATTTTTCCATATTGTTGTTTTCCTTCCTTTTGTTAAACATATTCAGATTATTGTCTTGAATTAGTTGATTCAAAAATTCATCTAGGATTAACAAATCCTTGTAAAATTTATTGATTTTAATTAGTATTTTTAAATTTTTATTTTTTTTCCTCAGATTTCATTCTCTATATTTTTAACAAGGAAATCCTTCCAAATTCATTTTAAAATCAAATCCATGATTTTAAAATCATAAAACCAATAACACAAGATCTGAATATGGATTTTAAAACCATAGAACCAATAGCACTTAATTTGATTGATTTTTCTAAATTTGTTAAAACCATAAAACCAATTACTCTTCCTTAGATTCAGAAATTTGCAAAGTGGATTTTCTTTATGTTTTATAATTAGTAACAAAACTTATTGGGGTGCAAATGTGAATAATTAATAATTTTGTTTTAAAGGTTAATAGTAAAGTAGGTAATGTTTCATACCATTAAGGCATTGGTGGTACCAGAAAATTAACCTGCATGTTGCGCGCGAATGAAGCTATACTTATTTCTTAAACTATTGTTGATTTAAATATGTATACGTGAGTTTAATTTCGAGCTATTGTATATCTATCTAACCAAAGGATATGCAAAATGTTTTTTAAAAATGTTAACTTCATACTTCATCTCCGACTTACTCTTTCCAAAATTTAGCATGTTTTAAATGAAATATAAACATTTGATTAGAATGAAATATTCTCAAACATGATGTAAAACTTTTTTTACAATCGGAATATGGTACAAAATAATACTCCTTATGTTCCTAATATCATGATGTTTTAGCGTTTTATTTGATTCAAATGTAGTGTAACATCTGTAAACCAAAGAATCGATTTTGGTTATCGGTGTCGGGCGACACCAACTTTCAAAATCGACACCAAAGTGGTTGTGGCGATTGTTATGGTTGTGGGAGCACGGAACATCGTGTTGCAAACTGTCCCAAGAGGAACGAATCGATCCGTCGGAAGGCTAAGGTGTCTTCTATTGCAGAGAGCCGGGGCATATCAGGCCGATGTGTCCCAAGTTGCAGCAGATGGTGGTGGCAGCGGTTCAACCAGTAGGGGCTACGCCGGTGACTCAGATTGCGGCGGGGCAGCCGTTGAATCAGATTGGAGCTGCACCGCGGGTGTATTCTTCGGCAGAGGTCAGGCAGCATAGTCAGTCCAGACATATCACACGAAAAATCTTTGACTCAGACTTTGTAAATTCTTAGTGGTAGAATTGTTGTTGGTTGCTTCGACTATTTTTCCTGTGATAGAATTGTCGGGTTCTCAACGCATGTAATTGTGTGGGGACCTTGTTAGTCAGCGGTTTTGAGTCCCACGTGTTGTTTGATTATGGAGCATCGAACTGCTTCATTACGTCGAAGCGTGCCGAGAGCAGTGGCATACGGAGCAGCGCTGGTGAGCGTTCGGGTATGGTCAAGGTAGCTGGTGGAGGTTTTCTAGCTACTTTCGGCCGTGCTAGAGCAGTGGATGTTCATCAGATTTAGTTATCAGTCTGGTGGAGCTATACGACGTCATTCTGGGGATGGACTGGTTAGCGCATTACAGAGTCCATCTGGATTGTTATCGAGGTAGAGTTGTCTTTGAGCGTTATGAAAGGAGGTTGGTGTTTCAGGAAGTGAGACTGACTTCAGGGAGTCTTGTGATCTCGGCTATTTAGGCAGAGCAGATGTTAGCGCGAGGTTGCGAGGCTTATTTGGCGACGATCGTTAAGTCGGAATCCAGTGGTGAGGTTACTATTGGGGATATTCGAGTTGTTCAGGAGTTCGAGGATGTCTTTCGGTTGCTGAAGAGATTACCACCATCTCGGTATGATCCTTTCACGATTGAGTTAGAGCCGGGGACAGCTCCGATATCTAAGACACCTTACAGGAGGGCTCCAGTAGAGTTGGCAGAGCTGAAGAAGCAGTTCGAGGACCTTTTGAGCAAGGGTTTTATTCGGCCGAGTGTGTCGCCATTGGGAGCGCTAGTTTTATTCGTGAAGAAGAAGGATGAGAGTTTCCGGTTGTGCATCGATTATCGGGGACTTAACCGAGTCACTGTGAAGAACAGGTACCCTCTCCCGACGATTGATGGATTGCTAGATCAGCTGAGGAGTGCTACCTGGTTCTCCAAGATCGACTTGGCATCGCGTTATCATCAGATTCCGATAGACAAGGCAGATGTTCGCAAGACGACGTTCAAGACGAGATATGGGCACTTTGAGTTTGTGGTTATGTCTTTCGGTTTGACTAACGCGCCGGCATCATTCATGAGGTTGATGAATGACATGTTCAGGGAGTGTTTAGACGTGTTCGTTATCATCTTCATCGACGACATTCTGGTATATTAGAGGAGCCCCAAGGTGCATGAGGCTCATTTGAGATTGGTTCTGGAGAAGCTTCGGGAGCAGAAGCTGTATGCTAAGTTGAGCAAGTACAGTTTCTGGCAGCGACATATGGGATTTCTGGGTCATGTTATTTCTGCAGAGGGAGTCTCAGTAGATCCGACAAAGATTGAGGCTATAAGAGATTGGTCTAGACCGAGTAGTGCTACCGAGATCAAGAGTTTTCTGGGTTTAGCTGGCTATTACAGAAGATTCGTCAAAGATTTTGCGAGTATGGCGCAACCTATGACGAAGTTAACCGGCAAAGATGTTCCGTTTGTTTGGTCGCAGGAGTGCAAGGAGAGCTTTGCGAAACTCAAGGAGATGTTGGCTAGTACACCAGTTTTGGCATTACCCGAGCCGGGGAAGCCTTACACAGTGTACACAGATGCTTCAGGAGTTGGCATGGGTTGTGTTCTGATACACGAGGGTAGAGTGATTGCGTATGCTTCGAGGCAGCTGCAGGGTAGCGAGCGTAGTCGCCCTACACATGATCTTGAGTTGGGGGCGGTGGTCTTCGCGCTTAAGATCTGGAGGTCTTATTTGTATGGCGGGTCAGTGCAGATCTTTATGGATCACAAGACTCTGCAGCATATCTTCACTCAGCCTTTGCTGAACATGAGACAGACGCGCTGAGTTGAGTTTCTGGCAGATTATGACTTGGAGATTAACTACCATCCAGGCAAGGCTAATCAGGTAGCAGATGCGTTGAGTAGACAGAGTTCTTTTTTTTTTTTTTTTTAATTAAACAATACTCAGCGGAAGTCTTTAAATAAATAATCAATTAATCAATTCAGTTCAACGACAATTAACTCAATATCAATAACCAAATAAATAACCAATTCAATAGATAATTCCAGAAACATGAATAAACTCTAGCAACCTAAACACCAGGTTTGCTACCAACTTAAACAATAATCAATATATAATAAACCAATATTCCTATCATCCCCCTATCCAGCCTCGATCCCGCGGTCACAAACTCTTGTTACCTGCATCACATTAGAAAAGAGATGCATGAGTATTTAAGAAATACTCAGTGAGACGGTCATCCCGTCTACAGGCTAATTACGCCAACCACTAGACAATACAACAATTACCATCAACAATATACATCAACATAAACAGCAATAGTAAACAATACTAACAATACTCGCAGAACATCACTAGTGTCGACCGACACCCAACCGTGTCGCTCGACACGCCCTGCTAGGTGTCGATCGACACACAAAATGTGTCGCTCGACACTAGCATCCTCTGTGTCGACCGACACCCGCAAGGTGTCGTTCGACATAGCCCCACAAACTCTAAACCAACAGCTACGAAACATTACCGAAAACACAGCAATAATGGGATTCAACCCCCATAAGTGATTCAACACGCAATGAACGAAGAACAGCTGAAGAACAATTCAAAAACTCAACAATAAACTCAAACCCAAGGAATCTCTAGTGATTCACGGACCTACAGTCGCGCACTCACCTTAGAACAGATTGAACAGGGAAGAACAAGAGAGAAGATGAAGAACACAAGCAATCCTCTCCAGATCAAGCCAAAAACTCCAAGAATCTCCAAAAATCGCCTCTCTTTGCCTCTGCCTCGAAAACTGTGCCAAAACGCGGCTGCACAGTGTTTTATCGTGAGAATAGAGTTTCCTCGCCCTAAACCGGACAAAACCAGCCTACTTGAATCGAAATGGTCGATTCCTCGATAACCGGTGTCGAGCGACACCTTCACTTGTGTCGGTCGACACTACTCGACCAAACCAACAAAACCGAACAACAATCGATTTAAACCGGAAATCGATTCCCAAACCGGTGTCGATCGACACCCTGCTGGTGTCGCTCGACACCAACTAACCAGAAGTCGTTTTACACATTTTTCTACACAATGCTTGAACCTTAAGACCGACTGCACAACAATCAAACAAGAACATGCACAGCCAACCCGAGATTCACACCGTATAGAGCATATGCAAACACACCCGGTCACTTGGTCTCGTCCGACATCACTTCCAAAACAACACTTCGGTTTACGGATGTTACAATTCTCCCCCACTAAATTGGATTCGTCCTCGAATCCCAACACAATGCGTCTACCAAAGACCATAAAACCCGGCCCCAACTGGCCCAACATGAGAGATCTTCCACTAATCTCAGAGATTCACATCTAATCCTATGTTATACACACATTTCCAGACATTATTACTCCTCAACTCAACACCACAACTCTAAAAACCAAAACATGAGACCCACCTGTCTCCTCGAGAGATCCACCCATCCCTCGATACCCCTATTGTGACCCACCCGCCACAATAGTAACAACAATATCCACTTATAGTAGCGACCCTCACATATAAGTCTGCAAGAGATCCACCCATCTTCTCTAAAGACCCACCCGTCTCTTCTAAAGACCCAACCGTCTCTAGAACTGTGCCGAGTAATAATCTGAAATGCGTATAACACATCCGACAAGAAATATCTCACGACCCAAAACTGTCAACATACTTGCAACATCCGAAACACCACCAAAATATGAGGCAACTCCATCTCATATAATTCAAAAATGTATATCGTACCACCAATGAAAATACATAACCACAAAACACCAAACACCTCAAACCAAAACTATAACCACAAACCAACTGGAGATACCCACGATCTCCCCACCTCAAACTCGAACTCCCGTTTCCGCCTAACAGCGTAACTTTCCTGCATGTCCTGAGCTTCCTTCTTTTTCAGCCTCAAACACGGACCCTCTCCGTCGTCTCCTGAAAAAAAGTAGCTCCATAAATGCTGCGCTCCCCCACTTGGGTCCAACATACATGCATCCTACATGGCCTTCCATACAAAGCCTCACCATGTCTCTTAGCTAGAACAACTCTCCGGCGACTCAACTCCATGCCACTAACTGCCCTAACACGGCTGTACGTGGCCGAAATTCCTCCACCGGCCACCTAGGTCAAAACCCGAATGCTCAACAGTGCTGCTCCGGATGCCGATACACTTGGCACGCTCTGGAATGATGAAGCATATAAATTCTCCCGAGTCAAACACCTCTGAACTCATCACCGCCCACTAACAACGTTCTTACACAATTCCACCAATGTGCAAAAATCCTAAACTCTATCACGGCAAAATAAAGGAAAAACACAACACCAAAAAACAAAATCTACCACTAAGAATTTACAAAGTCTGAGTAAGAAATTTTACATGTGATCTGGCCTGACTGGCTCGTCTGCCCCAACTCTGTCGTCGACGTGTACACACGCGCCACTCCTCCAGTCTGATCCAACGACTGCAACACTGCGATCTGAGCCGCTGACTGAATCGACAATGGTTGAACCGCCCCGCTGACATCAGCTGTAACTTGGGCCACATCGGCCTGATATGCCCCGGCTCTCTACAGTAGAAACACACCGTAGCCTCCCTGGATGCATCCCTCTTGGGACAACTAGCAACCCTATGCTCCATGCTCCCGCAGCAATAGCAACCACCCTTGCTGCTCAAGCTACTAACAGACATCTCGTATGCTCTCCTCTTCTGGCCTCGCGCCGGCTTGTCGCGCCTGCCAGAACAAGACTCAACACTCTCGCGCTGCTGCTGCTGCTGCTGCTGCTGACCCCTCTGGCGGGTAGCAGGAGCAACTGCAGCTGGTACCGCTACTGGACCAACTTGCTCACGAAGGTCCTCCTCAATGGAAGCTGCCAGCTCCACTAGCTCTGCTCTCGTGGTGTACATACCACCCCTGCACTGAGTCCTCATACTCTACCGAAGACCCTATAGGAACCTCGACATCAGACTCCGCTCGCCCTCAAAATCGAACCTAGTATACGCCACGAGTCTGCCGAACTCAGAGTCATACTCCCGCACTGACCTCTCTCCCTGAGCCAACGTCATGAAACTCATCTGGAATCAGTCTCGAGCCTCCTGAGGAAAATACTTGGCGTTGAACTATGCTAGGAATTCGCCCCAAGTCCACACTGCCCTCCGAGTCACGACAGATCTCCACCACAAATGCGCGTCTCCACTAAGGTAATGCACCGCTAGCTCAACCCGATACTCCTCTGGACACCTGACTGAACCAAAGTTCCGCTCCAGTCTCTGCCGCCACTCATCGGCCTGCTCGGGCTCACTCCCGCCCTCAAAGAATGGTGTCCCAATCCTCTGCATCTCCCTCGTCATCTCTAGATAAGGCGGATGCCCAAACACCGCAGCCCCATGCTGCCCAACAAAACCCGCAGCCTCATGCTGCCAAACAAAACCAGCACCCACCTGTGCTCCGGCCACTGGAGGTGCACCCAGAGCCTGCTGTGGAACCGCTTGCGGAAGACGTGCCAACAGTTGCGTCAGTAACCCCACTATCAAGTCACCATGAGCTGGAGCCGCGCCCCCACCCTGAGCCGCCCTAACTCCTGCGCTACCACCGGCACCCAAACTGGCCTCACCCGCCACTGATTGTGTCACTGACGCCGCCGCCACACTAGGCACTGCACTCTCCGCTGAAGCCTCCGGTAATCCACGCCCTCGACCCCGACCTCCACGGCCCGCACCTCGGCCACCACGGCCCGCACCTCTGCCTCCACGGGCTCTACCGCGCCCTCTCGCGCCACGACCTCTAGCACCCGCATCCATCTTGCTGCACTACCAAAGCACAGAAGATGAGCAACTAGACCAACACAAAACAAAACCACAAACATTACTCACCGCAGAATCTTTCGAAGGCCGAAGGGGATGATACTAAGACGAACAACTGACTAAACCACAATTAATCAATTAACACATAGTCTCAGTTCAACCCAAATTAGCAATCCTAAAAACGTCTACGCTCTGATACCAAAATGAAACAATCAGTTTTTTTTTTTTTTTTTTTTATAATAAAACAATACTCAGCGGAAGTCTTTAAATAAATAATCAATTAATCAATTCAGTTCAACGACAATTAACTCAATATCAATAACCAAATAAATAACCAATTCAATAGATAATTCCAGAAACATGAATAAACTCTAGCAACCTAAACACCAGGTTTGCTACCAACTTAAACAATAATCAATAAATAATAAACCAATATTCCTATCATCCCCCTCTCCAGCCTCGATCCCGCGGTCACAAACTCCTGTTACCTGCATCACATTAGAAAAGAGATGCATGAGTATTTAAGAAATACTCAGTGAGACGGTCATCCCGTCTACAGGCCAATTACGCCAACCACTAGACAATACAATAATTACCATCAACAATATACATCAACATAAACAGCAATAGTAAATTATACTAACAATACTCGCAGAACAGCACTAGTGTCGATCAACACCCAACCGTGTCGCTCGACACGCCCTGCTAGGTGTCGCGCGACACACAAAATGTGTCGCTCGACACTAGCATCCTCTGTGTCGACCGACACCCGCAAGGTGTCGTTCGACATAGCCCCACAGACTCGAAACCAACAGCTACAAAACATTACCGAAAACACAGCAATAATGGGATTCAACCCCCATAAGTGATTCAACACGCAATGAACGAAGAACAGCTGAAGAAAAATTCAAAAACTCAACAATAAACTCAAACCCAAGGAATCTTTAGTGATTCACGGACCTACAGTCGCGCACTCACCTTAGAACGGATTGAACAGGGAAGAACAAGAGAGAAGATGAAGAACACAAGCAATCCTCTCCAGATCAAGCCAAAAACTCCAAGAATCTCCAAAAATCGCCTCTCTTTGCCTCTGCCTCGAAAACTGTGCCAAAAACGCGGCTGCACAGTGTTTTATCGTGAGAATAGAGTTTCCTCGCCCTAAACCGGACAAAACCATCCTACTTGAATCGAACTGGTCGATTCCTCGATAACCGGTGTCGAGCGACACCTTCACTTGTGTCGGTCGACACTACTCGACCAAACCAACAAAACCGAACAACAATCGATTTAAACCGGAAATCGATTCCCAAACCAGTGTCGATCGACACCCTGCTGGTGTCGCTCGACACCAACTAACCAGAAGTCGTTTTACACATTTTTCTACGCAATGTTTGAACCTTTAGACCGACTGCTCAACAATCAAACAAGAACATGCACAGCCAACCTGAGATTCACACCGTATAGAGCATATGCAAACATACCCGGTCACTTGGTGTCGTCCGACACCACTTCCAAAACAACACTTCGGTTTACGGATGTTACATAGTTGATCATGCACATTTGATCAGTAGGATCAGAGTGGCTCAGGAAGGTGATCAGGGTTTGATTGATGCATCGCGAGCAGTTGGTTCGAGTATCAGGTGTCTGCGAATGGGACGATTTTGGTTCGCGGCCGGGTCTGTGTACTCAAGGTAGAGGAGTTGAGGCAAGAGATTATGAGAAAGGCTTATGTGAGCAAGTTCTCGATTCATCCATGAGCGACTAAGATGTATCATGATCTCAAGAGGTATTATCACTGGGTCGGGATGAAGAGAGATGTGGCTGATTGGGTCTCGAAGTGCAACACGTGTTCGTTGGTTAAGGCTGAGCATCAGGTTCCGGGTGGTCTTCTGCAGAGTTGCCCATTCCTGAGTGGAAATGGGATATGATCACAATGGATTTTGTAGTGGGATTACCTATCTCGCAGACCTACTATGCTATCTGAGTGATTGTGGACCGGTTGACTAAGTCAGCACATTTTCTGGCCATTCAGAAGACAGATGGAGTGTAACATCCGTAAACCAAAGAAGTGAAATTTTCGTAGGGTGTCGAGCGACACCAAGGTGGGTGTCGACTGACACAGGTCCGAAATTCAAATTTCTGGTTTGATTTAAGTCGCTGGTTTTGGGTCGGTTAAGGGCGGAAACCCTTGTTTCGCAAATAAAAAGACTGTGGCCGTCGAGTTTTGTCGTTTTCTGGAGATATAAGTGTTCCTGGGCCGATTTTTGGAGATTTGCTGTTCATCTTCCTTTCCTACTTCTCAATCCGATATCAAGGTGAGTGCGAGACTGTGGGTCCGTGGTTTTCTAGATCCATGTTTTGGGTTGATGGATAGATGTGCTATTGATGATTTTCGTGTGATTTATGGTGCTGTTGAATCGCACTCGGATTCACCATGTCGAACGGCTGGTGTCGCTCGACACCAAGGTCACGGGTGTCGGTCGACACCAGAGACTGGTTCGGTCTGTGTGTTCCGGTTTAATCGAATTGAAATTAAAATTAAATGGATTAAATGGATTTGAATGGCTAATTGGTTTGGTTTAATTAATTATTTTCGGATTAATAATTAATTAATATTAATATTTAATTTTGAGAATTATTTAATAATTATTTGGAAATATTTTAAAATGTGGAAAAAATTAATAATGGTGGAAATTATTTAAAAGACTTAAATTTTCTAGAAATTGCGTAAATGGCCCGTGGGCAGAGTGATCGTCTCACTAAGTATTTATGATAATACTTACGCATCTTTTTTCCTGTGATGCAGGTAAAAGTAAAGTGTGATCGCGGAATCAAGGCCGAAGAAGAGGATGATAGGACTTTTATGTTTATTGAATTGTTTAAGTTGTTAGACTTATTTAATTATTGTTTTGCTTCCGCTGAATATTGTTGACTGATTTATTATTTATTTAATTGTTTAAGACTTCCGCTAGAATTGTTTAAAAAAAAAAAAAAAACTTGGTTGCTTCATTTTGGTATCAGAGCCTAGACGGTTTTAGGACTGTTAGGTTGATAGTTTTAGTATCATCCTCTTCGGGCTTCAGGAGATTCCACGGTGAGTTTGGTTTGTGTTGTTGGTTTTTGTCTCTTAGTGTCTCACCTCTTTGTTCCGTACAATGAGATGGACGGTGTTTCTAGAGGTCGAGGTAGAGGCCGTGGCAGAGGCCGTGGAGGTCGGGGTCGTGGAGTACCAGCGGAGTCGGGCGAGAGTGTTGCGTCGAGTGTGGCGACTGCGTCGGTGACCCAGTCTTTTTCGGTGGCGAGTGAGGCCGGTTTGGGCGTCGGTGGTAGCGCGGGGGTTGGGGCGGCCCCAGGTGGGGGTGCGGCTCCGGCTCAGGGTCGAGATGACCTAGTTGTGGGGTTGCTGACACAGTTGCCGGCATGTTTTCCGCCAGTGATTCCGCAGCAGGCTCCGGGTGTTCCTCCGATGGCCGGAGTACCGCCGGGTGCGGCAGTGTTTGGGCAGCAGGGTGCTGCGGTGTTTGGTCAGCCGGGTGCGGCTTTTGTTGGGCAGCATGGGGCTGCGGTGGTCGGGCATCCGTCTTATCTGGAGATGATGGGACATATGCAGCGTATCGGGACGCCTTTCTTTGAGGGCGGAGTTGGTCCAGAGGTGGCCGATGAGTGGAGATCGAGATTGGGCCTCAGCATAAGTACTTTGCTGTTCCGGTGGGCTTATCTGGGATAAGTGGGCCTCAGCATAAGTATTGTGATAATGAGTTAAGAGTAATAGATGTCAGAAAACGTGCGTATAACATAGGATTAGATGGGAGTCTCTGAGATCAGGTGAGGATCTCTAGTGGTTTGGCCAAGTGGGGCCAGGATTGTGGTTTTTGGTAGACGTGTTTCGTTGGGATTCGAGGTCGAATCCAGTTTAGTGGGGGAGAATTATAACATATGTAAACCAAAGAATCAATTTTAGTTGTCGGTGTCGGACGACAGCAGGGAGGGTGTCGGTGTCGGACGACACCAGGGAGGGTGTCGGTCGACACCAACTTTCAAAATCGAGTTCGGTTCGATTTAATTTTCGTCCAATTGGTGGTTTTGTTAGGGGAAAGCTCTAAGTCGCGTGTTTAAGAGGAGAGGCCGTATTTTCTTGGAGGTTTTTGACAAAAAAGAGGCAGAGAGAAGAAAAAGTGGAGTTTTAAGAGAGGATTTGAGTGCTTTGGTTTGCTTTTGAGGTGTTCGTCGTTGTTCTTCGCTGTTTCCATCGTTCAATCCATTTTCAAGGTGGGTGCGCGACCGTAGGCTCGTATATGCTAGATCTATTGTTTTAGGAGGATAAGTTATGGTTTTCGTGTTTATTTGTGTTGATAATCGTGTTTAATCGTGTTTAATTGTGTTGGCTTGAGTATTTTCGTGTTTTCGCACTGTTCATCATCTATGGGTTTCGATCTGCGAGTTCAGTGTCGGTCGACACCAGGTAAAGGAGTGCCGAGCGACACCAGGGGGTGTCGGTCGACACCGGTTGTCTAGTGTCGATCGACACCCCCTGGTGTCGATCGACACTAAGTGTTTCTGCGTTTATTGTTTAAATTATTTTTTGTTGATTGATGTTCTAGTATATGCGTAATTGGCATGTAGATGGGAGAATCGTCTACTAAGTATTTATGAAATACTTTCACATCTCTTTTTGCCATGTGATGCAGGTAAAAGGAATGTGTGATCGCGGAATCAAGGCCGAAGAAGAGGATAATAGGATGCTAGATTTTATTTGCTTCTGTTGTTAGTCTAGTAGAACCTGGTGTTTAGATTGCTAGATTTTTATTATAATTTTGGAGTTAAATTGTTGAATTGAATTAATTAAATTATTTATTGATTTATTGATTGAGAATTTCCGCATTAGTATTTTTTTTTTTTTTTTAAAAGCTTGGTTGTTTCATGTAGGATCATATATGTTTTTAAGTAGTAGCATTTCAGGATGATGACTATTGATTCTTTATTTCCAATTTGGAATTTGTAAATTTCAATTGTATTTTTAAAATGTACATATCACAACAATTAAACATTTTAAGTTTTTCATCAATTTACACATAATAGTTCAACTTCTATCAACTTAGAAAAGAAAAAACTATATACCCAATTATTACATTAGCTTTCCATTATAATTAATAACTAAATTTTATCATATTTGTTAAACTCGTAAATACCTTATAACATTTTAAAAAGAATATATATAATCTATAGAACTTTTTGATTAACAATGTAATTCTATATAAGTTAGAGTATAAAATTACATTAATTGTTTTTCCAAATAATTACAGCTTTTTAATTTTTAGTATCAAATTATCACATAGTTTATATTTTCCCTTGTCTTTTTTATATAACTTTTGTGTGTTTTTTTAAATTTTATTTATGTTTTAAATAAGATGTAGAGAAATATGAATAGATTTGTATTAAAGAAATTTTTTAATTATTCTCTGTTTTTTATAAGTTGGTCGTTCTAAAAATGTATATGGATATAATTTCAGTTAAATATATTTATAAAATGACAATTAATGAAAGACGGAAAAAGTATGATACAGTATTAAATATATTTTGTTGATATAAGTTAGATGAAGGGAAAATTCTCGTATTATATATAAGACGCCGTATGCGATGGAAATTATACGTTCATTTGGTCAGGATAGTCATGGGAACAGTGAAGATTACTAAACCCATTGGGATATGTTTGTTCAAAAAAAAAAAAAAAACCCATTGGTATATTTTTTATTTTTATTTTTATCCCATTGCGATATTTCTCAACAAATACTAATGATACGTACGATTCATAAAAATATCGTCCGAAATTTGTAGCAGCAAGTGGCCAAATTATTGTGGGCATTATTGTTTCTAAACAGCTACTCTCTTTACATCCACATAATTTGTAGGCACAATAGTAACACTGCGTGGATGCATATGCAGCATATATATGATATGCTTTTCCCAAGTGATAATTCATACAGTATATTTTTCATGTAATTAATTATATTGCAAATTTGTATATCGTCATCTTTAATAGATTTCGAAAGGGAAAATAATAACACACGTGATGAAATTGTCCTCCACAGATGCAGGTGTCAGATTACAGTAAACATTTGTCGTTTTCTTATTTGGGACTTTATTCGAGTGTGTTACGTCCACCTGTCTTTTTGTAAGGCGATTGCAATTAATATAACTTTAATTTCGACAGCGATGTAAATGACTTTATGCAATTTTTGGTTGACGGCGAACATAATTATTCATTTTTTCTTTTAGTGAGATTTTCTATTTTTATCGAGACAACGTATGTCAAAAAACATTACGTGGGACGCAAATCGGTCTTCTAGATGCTAATTCGTTTTTAGGTTAATTTGCTATATTGCTTTATAAACAGTTCTGAAACGTCTTTACAGAAATAAGTATATTGATAAAGTCAAAAGTTTTGCGATCAAGTGTCTTCTTCATATTTAGTATTGGGTGACTGTTTGTTCCCTGGATTGGAATATATTATTAACAACTTTGGCTAAATCTTGAACATCCTAGCGAATCTTTTGTATACAACTGTGCACGTCTAAAATAGGAAGAAAAATACAATTAAGACCACTTTTTTTTGGTTCACATTTGGACAAAAAATACCACTTTTTGGCTACCTCCGATATAGAAGAGTAGAAGACTCTCTTACTAAAGTTCTTCCAGTTTTATAGATAATAGTAAGAAAATATAGTATTCTGTATACATAATAAACCATTATCTATTATGGATAGGTTGGTACATTTTGGGTTCTAATTCAGTTTTTAGTTAAAGTTATCCTTAACCTTTAAAGAAACCTTGATTTTCAATAGTCTATTCTTTTTTTTCTACTTAGATTTGATTCAATTATTTAGATATAAATATATATTATATATATGGTCCAATATTAATGTACGGTCCGATATTAATGTACGGTCCAATTTTTGATCAATTATTTCAATTCCATTCAGATCGGATCCTAATCCTTGTAACAAAAAGAAAACTACAATTGAAAATTTAATAGTTGTACTATTTTGGTAAAGCTCATTGATGTTTTCATAAATTCATAATTTAAAGGTTACTATTTTCAAGAAGTATAATATTAGTTATAATGCTCATTTATTTCACCAAAAGTTTTCAGTCTAACTATTATGGATTTTGTATATATACTCCATCTGTTCCTTAATAGTTGATGTTTAAGCTTTTTTCTTTGTTCCATATTATATGATGTTTTAGCTTTTTAAAGTTACTTTTTGTTAATTAATGACAAAATATTACAATTTTCAAAATAATTAACTAAAAGTATTTGAATACTTGAATACTATTGGATAATATTGATTGAAAAATAGTTGGTTTAAGAAAACAATTCATTAATAACTTAACATTCAATGTTTCTTAATTTATGTGAAAAACCTACAACATCAAATATTAAGGAACAGAAGGAGTATTTTTTAAACTATGACTATTTAACGTTTCAGAAATGATTATCTTTCTGTATAAGGGTTACTGGATGGCCCGCACAGATGTCCAGGCTTAAGTAATTTATAATAATTAGTTTAAGAAAACAATTTCGGGCTATTTGTTCTGTACAATGTGATGTTAATCTTTGTGTATATTATATGTTCCGTAAAAAATATATAAAAATATATGTTTGATTGTGAAAACTGCGTTAGATATTTATATTAATATTAGGGTTTCTTCTGTGTAAATTTAAAGCATTAATATAATAGGCATTAGCCATCGGATAATTAAACAACCGTCAAATCAAATAAAAGAAAGATGGGTTAGTTTCAAAAATAATCCAAGAATTGGGTCAATTGAAAAAAATAACCTTTATTGCAAAATTTGATTTTTTACCTTCTTCACCCTTCTCTTATTAACTTAATAACGAAAATGCCATTACTTTTCTCCGTGAAGTCTAACTGTGAAGTCTTACTATGAAATCAAATGTCTAAAAAAACCTCATATTCTTCACTTATTCACGAAAATGCCATCACCATCAATTCATCCAACAACCAAGATCAACCGAAATCAAGCTTTGAATACATGATTTCCTCTTCAAACATATCTACAAACTCATTCTATCATCTCATCAACTTATATTCTTGAATTTCTTCTCCATTTTCACCCAAAAACTCACCTTTTCATATTTTCAAAGTTTATGTTCTTAGATCTTGCCATTGTCGGTGTGAGAGATCATTCTAACGGTTGGGGAAGTTTGCTAAAGCTCTAAATCGGATTTCTTGGTCTTGAACGTAACTTAAGATCACGACAAGGTAAAAATCCGGTCGATTTGAATGAATTTCACATATTTGTAGCAAAGTAGACTTCACAATGAAGTCTACTGGTCAACGAATAGGTTAGTTTTGTAATTGACTTTCACAAAATTTTGGTGAGTAGACTTCATTGTGAAGTCTACTTCGAAATCCTTTGAAAACAAAAAAATACGGGGTAGACTTCATTATGAAGTCTAACTGTGAAGTCTATCTATGAAGTCTCATAGGTTAGTTTTTGCAATCGATCAACCAAATAATTTTTTTGTGAAGTCTATCCGTGAAGTCTACTGAGTAAACAAGGTTAGTTTTGCAATTGACTTTCGTTTGACTTTTGGGGAAGTCTAACTGTGAAGTCTATTTAGGCCGATTAGACTTCAAAATGAAGTCTACTCACGAGTAGACTTCATTGTGAAGTCTATTACGCGATAGACTTCCGGTTGAAGTCTACTGGTCAACGTTTATCGAAATAGACTTCGCGGTGAAGTCTACCTCCAAAGTCAAAACATTTCAATTAATTGGAAAACTAACCCGTCTGAAGTCTAATTATTGGCGTAGATTTCACAGTTAGACTTCACAACAGAGTTAGACTTCATTTTGAAGTCTAATCGGCCTAAATAGACTTCACAGTTAGACTTCCCCAAAAGTCAAGCGAAAGTCAATTGCAAAACTAACCTTTTTTACTCAGTAGACTTCACGGATAGACTTCACGAAAAACGTATTTGGTTGATATATTGCAAAACTAACCTATTAGACTTCACAAATAGACTTCACGGTTAGACTTCACAGATAGACTTCACGGTTAGACTTCATAGATAGACTTCAGAGTTAGACTTCATAATGAAGTCTAATATTGAATGTTTTTTTTTAAAACGCATTTTTGGAAAATGTATAATTAATTTCTAAGATTTTCTTGAACAATTAGTTGTATTAGTCTGTTTAGTTGCTTGTGTGTGGGTTTGACATGCTTATTCGTTATATACAAGGTGAAAATGGTTTTCTTGTTTGATTAGCACTTTAGACATTACCAAGTAGACTTCACAGTGAAGTCTATCTGTGAAGTCTATCTGTGAAGTCTAACTGCGAAGTCTACCCATATTTTTTCCTTAACATTTCTAACGTGGTTGATATTTGTTTACTTGCAGATAATGGTGTACATTGCTTCTGTTTATGGAGAATGGGTAAGAAAGGACAATATGTCATGGCACTTTGAGGTTGATCATCGCAAAGGAGGTCGAATGTTCTCATTGACGGATGGTTGTACACATGATGACCTTGTTCAAATGGTCTTAGATGATTATTCGGTGAGCATGAACGGACAGCGTCTGGATTTATCATATCCATTACAAGATGCATTCAGTCAGCAATTGCCTATTGATTCTCCTCCTATGTTTGTCACAAATGACAGACAAGTACAAAGCTTGATCCAGCTAAGTAGAACTCATGTTGTACGACTTTGTGTCTCTAGCCAAGGGAAGGATCAAGACCACGTTGGTGGACCTAAGACTGAAAATCAGGATGAAGAGTTCGATGAAGAATGGGCCGCGGACTCAGATGAAGCTTCTGAAGAAGGACTATATTCAGGTTGTGATGATGAGGGTGATACAAGGGAAAAAACTTATGATGTGGACGATGATACTCACGCGGACTATAGTGAGTACGGTAAAGTGAAAGATGAAGACGTGTGTGAGACGAAAATTCCTTTCGATGATGCCCGTCTTAGAGGGCGTCTTGGTGGTCAGCGTAGACTGACGGATAATTGGGAAGACAATATCTATGAGCACCAGAGTTTTGACAGCAAGGCAGAACTTCTGTCTGAGTTGCGTTTGACGGCGGTGATGCTAAGATTCACGTTCAGAGTAGATAAGTCTACTACAAAACTGTTTGTGGCCAAATGCAAAGTGGCTGGATGCGCTTGGATGGTTAGAGCGGCTGTCAAGAACGAAGCCACTACGTTTTGGGTGACAAAGTACATGAAGTCGCATACATGTTCTGTGTCTGACCGAGTAGGTAAGCGTAGACGCTGTACAGCGAACTATATTGGACATCTATTTGTCGAGCGGGTCGGAATCATCGACGGAATTGTGCCGCAACACATCAGAGACTCAATGAGGGTTATGTTTGGAATGAAGCTCAACTATACTGCTTCGTACAAAGCTCTTAAACACGCTCAAGAATTGGTGTGGGGAACAGCAGAAGATGGATACGCGAATCTGCCTTCTTACTTGCAAAGAATTAAGGAAGCAAACCCGGGAAGTGTGACTGACTTGGTGTGCGACTCAATGGACCGTTTCAAGTACTGTTTTATATCTTTCGGAGCCTCAATAGCTGGCTTTCAGTATTTGAGGAGAGTGATTGTGGTGGATGGGACTCATCTTACTGGGAAGTATGGGGGAGTTCTACTTGTCGCTGCCGGACAGGACGACAACTTTCAAATATTCCCATTAGCTTTTGCGATTGTTGATACTGAGGATAATGAGTCATGGGAATGGTTTTTCAACAAGCTTCGAGATTGTTTTACGCATCTTTTTCCAATGGCTATAGTCTCTGACCGGCACCACTCCATAGCTAGGGCATGTGGAATCGTTCTACCTTGGGCATCAAGAGGTATATGCTACTATCATCTACAGGGTAACATAGTAAAGGATTTCCATGCAAATGACATCATGTATATGGTTAAAGGTGCTGCGTATGCCCATACCGTTCCCGAATATGACCGCTACATGGACCTCATACGAGCTTCAAAACCTGAGCTAGCAGATTACTTAGACGAAGCAGATCCTCAATTATGGTCAAGATTTCATTTTCCTGGTGATAGATACAATATAAAGACGAGCAACATCGCGAAATCTATTAATGCGGCGGTTAAGAAGGCAAAGGGATTTCCCATTCCGATGCTTTTGGAGTTTATTAGGGAGAAGCTTGGTAGATGGTTTAACAGCCGGCGTGAAGATGCATTGAGTCTCACTACCGCCCACAGTAGAGGAGTTGAGTACATATTAGCCATACGTTCACACTACGCGGAAAGTATGATCGTGGAACGCATAGACAACTGGCGTTTTCACGTCAAGGGCGGAAAACGAGATTGCAATGTTGACTTGGAACAAAGAACGTGCTCATGTTGTGTGTATAACATTGAGAAAATTCCTTGCTCTCATGTTATTGCAGCTGCAGCGGAAGCTAACGTACAGATGTCCTATTACGTGTGCGGCACTCATTCGAAGAACTCCTTGTACTCGACATACGCGCATCCAATTTACCCCAAATCGGGATGTGACTCTGACGTCAAGAAACAACCATGTTTGCCTCCCGTAGGTAAGATCCTTCCTGGTAGGAAGAAGAAATCACGGTGGCAATCTTGGCTAGAAATGTCTAGGAAGAAAAACACTAGACCAAGGAAAATGCATAGGAAGTACAGCTGCTCCAAGTGCGGGGAACCGGGACATACTCGCCCTAACTGTGTAAGCTTTTTGTCTACTGTCCTGGTTTGTACCCCCATCGATAGATATTGACAATTTCCCGTTTTTAAATCCTACAGGTCGCTGAAGACTGATATGGCCTTACGGAAGTCTACCTTTGAAGTAAACCCATGAATTCTATTTAGCGGATATCACTTGAATATATGTGTTGTTTTTAAAAATATGATGTGGGAACACTTGAATATGTGTTATTTTCAAACTCTGAAGTCTAATTCTGAAGTCTAACTCTGAAGTCTAACTCTGAAGGTAGGTAAAATGGAGCTTTTAGAGCTTGAATGCTTGTTATATTTGAAAATATGAAGTCTAACTGTGAAGTCTAACTATGAAGTCTAACCGTGAAGTCTATCTGTGAAGTCTAACCGTGAAGTCTATCTGTGAAGTCTAATATTATTTCAGAATTGAACCGTTTTAGGTAGCTAAAATGGAGCTTGAATGCTTGTTATATTTGAAAATGTGAAGTCTAACTCTGAAGTCTAACCGTGAAGTCTATCTGTGAAGTCTAACAGTGAAGTCTATCTGTGAAGTGTAATATTATTGTAAAAAAAGGGTAATTAAGTACCCACATGGTTGTAAAAAAAAAAACACTTCGGTTTCTCCGTCTCTCTTTTGCTCTGATGAAACCCGATGATGAAACCCGATCTTCTTCTTCAATCTCTACCCTGTTCGTCGCTGTTCTTCGTCCTCTTCGTCCTCTTCTTCTTCTTCTTCTTCTTCTTATTCTTCTTTTTCTTCTTCTTTCTCTCGTTATCGCTCTTTCCTTTCTCCTGTATTGTCGTTTGCGCTTCTTCGTCAAAGTCCGATATTTGTCCTCTTCGATCTCCGGCGCTTCGTACTCTAGTGTTTTCTAAGACGAAAGAGTCCAAAAAGTATTCACTTAGTTGCAAAGTGAATACTTAGTTGCAAAGTGAATACTTTCTTGGATTCTTTCGTCATAGAAAACACCATCGATACCTCTCTCTTCACAATTTATATTAACACTTTCTCTTCAATCTCAATTGTTTAAAACACCAAAGAAAACTCTTAAAAAATATAGAAGAAACAAAGATGTCATCTTCTTCTCATCATTCTTTTTCATTCAATGAAGCGTTTGATATAACTGTGAAGTCTAACCGTGAAGTCTATCTGTGAAGTCTAACCGTGAAGTCTAACTGTGAAGTCTAATATTATTTCAGAATTGAACCGTTTTAGATAGCTAAAATGGAGCTTTTGGAGCTTGAATGCTTGTTATAATTGAAAATGTGAAGTCTATCTGTGAAGTCTAACCGTGAAATCTATCTGTGAAGTCTAACCGTGAAGTCTATCTGTGAAGTCTAATATTATTTCATAATTGAACCGTTTTAGGTAGCTAAAATGGAGCTTTTGGAGCTTGAATGCTTGTTATAATTGAAAATGTGAAGTCTATCTCTGAAGTCTAACCGTGAAGTCTATCTGTGAAGTCTAACCGTGAAGTCTATCTGTGAAGTCTAATATTATTTCAGAATTGAACCGTTTTAGGTAGCTAAAATGGAGCTTTTGGAGCTTGAATGCTTGTTATAATTGAAAATGTGAAGTCTATCTGTGAAGTCTAACCGTGAAGTCTATCTGTGAAGTCTAACCGTGAAGTCTATCTGTGAAGTCTAATATTATTTCAGAATTGAACCGTTTTAGGTAGCTAAAATGGAGCTTTTGGAGCTTGAATGCTTGTTATAATTGAAAATGTGAAATCTATCTGTGAAGTATAACCGTGAAGTCTATCTGTGAAGTTTAACCGTGAAGTCTATATGCAAAAGGAACAATACAATACTTGTAATGCAAAAGGAACAATACAATACCTGAAATGTTTGATACTTCATAATACAATACAATACAATACAATACAATACCTGAAATGTTTGATAGGTTACAAAAAAATAATTAGCCTAACCCTATCACTAGGTACAAAAGAGCATAGCATACGGGTTGCAAAAATAAACCCGCATAATGCCGTTAAATTAGAGTCTACTATATACCATAAATACAACCTGACAATCATCATTACTCATCATATAAGTCCAAACCTTCCCAGTCATCGTTATCTATGGGTCCGCGGCATTGGACCTCGCTGAACAAATCAGATGCAATCTTCTCCCTCATCGATGGGACATTTCGTGGGCGCAAAGATGTTGGAAATGTGTCATATCCAAGTGAGAGACACTCTATGTACTTCAAGACAAACACACCGCAATCTCCACCATTATCTTGGTGTGGCACACCTTTTGTCGGACGGTCGATCGTGAATTTATCCTTCGGGAAGCGATGTTTGTCTTCGCTCAGAGCCGCCTCGTTAAGAAGGTGCGGGATCATCACAGCATATGGTTCCACCAGTTTAGTGATCTCAGCTTTCCTGATGGTACTCGGTAGACTGTCGTATACCACAATGTGCCTCTTTGGTATGGAGATATGCAGGGCGACCCAATGCGTCTGTCTTACACTCAGGGGAATGTATATATCATCGATATCAACTCCCCAACGCTTGTTGGTCGCGCAGTAGCTCGGTTTCCTACCATAGTAATAGTCCAGAGCCAAAGCAGGCAGAAGCTGGCATGTTTCAAACCTGGGCCAGTTTCTCTCCCAATATTGGGGGACCTTACTATCCAAGAAGCATATCCGGTCACTCCTAAACCATTCTGGATGCTGTTGCAGCCGAGTATTCATCATTCTGACCCAAGCATCCACGTGCTACATTCAGAAAAATACATTGTTAGACAGTGAAGTCAATACAGTTAAGTCTATCTGTGAAGTCTATCTGTGAAGTCTATCTGTGAAGTCTAACCGTGAAGTCTAACTCTGAACCCTAAATGTGAAGTCTAAATGTGATAAATCCTACATTTACAGTCTAAATGTGAAGTCTATCCGTGAAGTCTAACTGTGAAGTCTAACTGTGAAGTCTAAATGTGATAATCCCGCACATTTACAGTCTAAATGTGAAGTCTAACTGTGAAGTCTATCCGTGAAGTCTAACTGTGAAATCTAAATGTGAAGTCTAAATGTGATAAATCCTACATTTACAGTCTAAATGTGAAGTCTATCCGTGAAGTCTAACTGTGAAGTCTAACTGTGAAGTCTAAATGTGATAATCCCGCATATTTACAGTCGAAATGTGAAGTCTAACTGTGAAGTCTATCCGTGAAGTCTAACTGTGAAGTCTAAATGTGAAGTCTAAATGTGATAAATCCTACATTTACAGTCTAAATGTGAAGTCTATCCGTGAAATCTAACTGTGAAGTCTAATGCAGAAGTATTATTGTTAAGTCTAATGCAGAAGTCTTACCGTATCTCTAAGCCACTCTTCCGTTGTAAGCAACAGAAACCACCATGACCAGATTGGGAACTGGTCCGCATCCGGTTTGACTTTCGGATGCCCCCTGAAACAGTGAGAAGTTCTTTAGTAACAGTCGTAATTTATCACAGCATACAGGATCACATTTTAGGAGACTCACGGTAATGTGGCCAAGTAGTCCAACATTGGCCTCTTTTCTTCCTCTACCGCTACAGCGAATGGATCATATCCACCAGGTGTTGTCTTCGCTTTAGGCTTGCTCGCCGGTGGTGTCTTCGCTGAAGAAGTCTAACTCTGAAGCCTAACTCTGAAGTCTAACTCTGAAGTCTAACTCTGAAGTCTAACTCTGAAGGTATGAAGTCTAACTATGAAGTCTAACTACGAAGTCTAAATAGAAAGTCTAATTTATAAGCCGCCCTAATTTCATACGTAAACAGCCGGCAAAGCGCAAGAGAAAGAGTTTTTTACCTACTAAAAAACGTGGAACGGGTATATGCAGACCTGCGACAGAATACAATCGTTTAGACGAGTGTTAGATGGAGGTATAGAGATAGAAAATAGTCAAAGAGGGAGAACTCACCACCGGCAAAAAGCGAAGGTTTAGGTCGTTCGATTACACAGGTGCAAAACCACGGCCAGCGGAAACCACGGCGGCGGTCGAGTTCAAAACGGAGAAACTGAGTGAGTATAACGGGAATGAAATCTTATTGGAACTGTCCGTTTCAAACGGAGAACTGTAAAGTTCCAAACTGAGTGACTCTCGGGGATGACACTTTACACTTTGATCGAAGTGAAATCTTATCAAACGGAGAAACTGAGTGAGTAAGTTCATGTGAGACCGACTTCAGGGAGCATAGTGATCTCGGCGATTCAGGCAGAGCAGTTGATTGAGCGAGGCTGTGAGGCCTATTTGGCGACGATCTCTATGGCGAAGTCCAGTGGTGAGGTGGTTTTCGAGGATATTCGGGTGGTTCGAGAGTTTCCAGAGGTTTTTCAGTCGTTGACGGGGTTGCGACCTTCGCGGTCAGATCCTTTCTCGATTGAGTTAGAGCCGGGGACAGCGCCGATATCCAAGACGCCTTACAGGATGGCTCCAACAGAGTTGGCAGAGCTGAAGAAGCAGCTAGAGGACCTTTTGAGTAAATGGTTCATTCGACCGAGTGTTTCACCGTGGGGAGCACCAGTTCTGTTTGTGAAGAAGAAGGATGGGAGTTTCCGGCTGTGTACTGATTACCGGGGACTGAACCGAGTTACTGTGAAGAACAGGTACCCTCTCCCGAGGATTGACGAGTTGTTGGATCAGTTGAGGGGTGCTACTTGGTTCTCCAAGATAGACTTGGCATCGGGTTATCATCAGATCCCGATAGATGAGGCGGATATCCGCAAGACAGCTTTCAGGACACGTTACGGGCATTTTGAGTTTGTGGTTATGCCTTTCGGTTTGACGAATGCGCCTGCGGCATTCATGAGGTTGATGAACGACGTATTCAGGGAGTACTTGGATGTGTTTGTCATCATCTTCATCGATGACATTTTGGTTTATTCGAGGAGTCCTGAGGAGCATGAGACTCATTTGAGGTTGGTTCTGGAGAAGCTTCGAGAGCAGAAGCTGTATGCTAAGTTGAGCAAGTGCAGTTTCTGGCAGCGAGAGATGGGTTTTCTCAGACATATTGTTTCTGCAGAGGGAGTGTCTGTAGATCCGGCGAAGATAGAGGCCATCAGAGATTGGCCTAGACCTAGTAGTGCTACCGAAATCAGGAGCTTTCTTGGGTTAGCAGGTTATTACAGGAGATTCGTCAGGGGTTTTGCGAGTATGGCACAGCCGATGACGCAGTTGACTAGGAAGGATGTCCCTTTTGTGTGGTCGCCTGAGTGTGAGGAGAGCTTTGAGAAGCTCAAGGAGTATTTGACTAGTACACCTGTTTTGGCGTTACCCGAGCCAGGGAAGCCTTATGCAGTGTACACTGATGCTTCAGGTATTGGTCTGGGTTGTGTGCTGATGCAGGAGGGCAGAGTTATTGCTTACGCTTCGAGGCAGTGGCAGGGGAGTGAGCGTAACCGTCCTACCCATGATCTAGAGTTGGGAGCGGTGGTCTTTGCGCTTAAGATCTGGAGATCGTATTTGTATGGTGGTTCAGTTCAGATCTTCACTGACTACAAGAGTCTTAAGCACATTTTTACTCAGCCGATGCTGAATGCGAGACAGACGCGCTGGGTTGAGTTTTTGGCGGATTATGACTTGGAGATTATCTATCATCCAGGCAAGGCTAACCTAGTGGCAGATGCTTTGAGTCGACGTAGGTGTGATTCGGCTTTAGAGCAGGATGTTGAGGCGTTGGTGGGCGAGATTAGCACTTTGCGCCTTTGTGCTATTTCGCAGGAGCCATTGGGTTTAGAGGCAGTTGATCAGGCAGATTTGTTGAGCAGGATCAGAGTGGCTCAGGAGAGCGATCAGAGTCTGATTGATGCATCACGAGTACCGAGTTATGAGTATCAGGTATCTGAGAACGAGACTATTCTGGTTCGTGGTCGGGTTTGTGTACCCA
Organism: Erythrophleum ivorense; assembly: GCA_026724425.1. NCBI lineage: Eukaryota > Viridiplantae > Streptophyta > Magnoliopsida > Fabales > Fabaceae > Erythrophleum > Erythrophleum ivorense. The sequence goes on along the minus strand of JAIUCV010000066.1, from coordinate 4,171,650 downwards.
AGGTTGATGAGTTGAGACAGCATATTCTGAGAGAGGCTCATTCGAGCAAGTTTTCGATTCATCCAGGAGCGACCAAGATGTACTGTGATCTCAAGAGGTACTATCATTGGGTTGGGATGAAGAGAGATGTGGCGGATTGGGTTGCGAGGTGCAACACTTGTTCCTTGGTGAAGGCTGAGCATCAGGTTCCAGGTGGTCTATTACAGAGTTTACCCATTCCAGAGTGAAAGTGGGACATGATTACGATGGATTTCGTGGTTGGGCTACCTATTTCGAGGACGCATGATGCTATTTGGGTTATTGTGGATCGGTTGACCAAGTCAGCACATTTCTTGGCCATCAAGAAGACAGATGGAGCAGCTGTTTTGGCTAGGAAGTTTGTGCGTGAGATTGTGAGGCTGCATGGAGTGCCAGCCAGTATAGTGTCAGACCGGGATCCAAGATTTGCCTCAGAGTTTTGGAGGGCATTTCAGACTGAGATGGGCACTAAGGTGCATATGAGTACGGCATATCATCCACAGACAGATGGGCAGTCAGAGAGGACGATTCAGACTTTAGAGGATCTGTTGAGGATGTGTGTGCTAGATTGGGGTGGTCACTGGGCGGATCACTTGAGCTTGGTTGAGTTTGCTTACAACAACAGCTTCCAGGCGAGTATTGGCATGGCTCCTTTCGAGGCTTTGTATGGGAGACCATGTAGGACACCCTTATGCTGGACCCAAGTGGGGGAGCGCAGCATTTATGGAGCTACTTATGTTCAGGAGACGACTGAGAAGGTTCGTGTGGTGCGACTGAACATGAAGGAAGCTCAGGATAGACAGAAGAGTTACGCAGATAGACGCAGACGAGAGCTTGAGTTTCAGGTTGGAGATAGAGTGTATCTCAAGATGGCGATGTTGAGGGGTCCTAACAGATCCATCGCAGAGAACAAGCTGAGTCCGCGTTTTATGGGTCCGTTTCCAGTTGTGGAGCGAGTGGGACCGTTGGCGTACAGGTTGGAGTTACCTCCGATTATGAGAGCCTTTCACAAGGTGTTTCATGTGTCGATGCTGAGGAAGTGTCTTCATCCTTCTGAGGAGTTAGTGGCTCAGATTCCAGAGGATCTTCAGCCAGATTTGACAGTTCCTGCAGTGCCAGTGAGGATTTTTGAGAGGAGAGTCAAGGTTCTGCGGAACAAGAGGATACCGTTATTGAGAGTTTTGTGGACTTGTGGCGGTATTGAGGAGGAGACTTGGGAGCCAGAGGCAAAGATGAAGTTGAAGTTCAGGAAGTGGTTCGACAAGCAGAGTAAAGAGTGAGCTTCTTTCGTCTTTGTGGCTTGGTTTTTGGTTTAGCTTGCGAGCTTTTGTTGTTGTTGTTTGGTTTACGTTGTAAGACATACATTTTTGAGATTTATGAGATGGAGTTTTGCCTCATTATCTGTGTTATTTAATGTTGTCTTGGATGTTACACTTGTTGACCAGTTGGGTCGTGAGACGTTTCAATCTTTTTGTTATAGGCGTTTAAGAATTTTTCTCTAAGGGCTGCGGTCCTGAATAACTCATTACATTTTGGGAGACTTTTTGTTCTCTGGCAGACTTACCTGAGTGCCGTGGCTTCAGTGTGAGTAGCTTATCCGAATGCCGTGGCTTCGGTATAAGCGATGGCAGGCCCATCTGGGAGGCCGTAGCCCCAGTTTGGGTAGTTGCAGATTTGTTTGGGAGCTGTGGCCCCAATACAAGTGGTTTTGGTTTAGACTTATTTGGGAGCCGTGGCCCCAATAAGTGTTGAGGATAATGAGTTAAGAGGAAAATGTCTTGGAACGTGCGAATACATAAGATTGAGTGTGAGTCTCGGGGATCAGGTGAGGATCTCCAGTGTTGTGACCTTGCGAGGTCGGATTTTTGGTCTTGCGAGACGTGTTTTGAGTTAGGATTGGAGGTCGAATCCAGTTTAGTGGGGGAGAGTTGTAACATCCGTAAACCAAAGAATGGAGTTTTTCGTGGGGTGTCGAGCGACACCAAGGTGGTGTCGATCGACACCGGTCCGAAATCGAATTTCCGGTTTGATTTAAGTCGCTGGATTCGGGTCGGTTCGGGTCGGGAAAACCCTAGGTCGCTTTTATAAGTCGAGCAGCCGCTGGGAGGGCTCGTTTTTCGAGATAGAAAGTGTTCTAGGCGATTTTGGAGAGTTTTTGAGGAGATTGTGAAGTTTCTTGGGCGTTTTGCTGTGGTTCTTCCTTGTTCATCCTTTGTTTCCCCCTTTCAATCCAAATCCAAGGTGAGTGCGTGACTGTGGGTTCGGGATTTCCAGATTTAGGATGTTAGATGAATGAATTGATGATTTTGGTTGTTGTTCTTAAGTTATGTGATGGTTTTCGTGATGTTACATGTGTTGGAATCGTGTGTGGAATGAATGATTTGAGTTTCTGTGTTTCCGTGCCGATCTGTTGCATTCGGATTCGAGCAGACGACCGAGTGTCGATCGACACCAAGTTTGGTGTCGGTCAACACCACCGGTTTTTGTCTGGTTTAATCCGATTTGATTGAGAATGTTGGTTTAATCGAATTGGAATTGGTTTAATCCGGTTAAATGGTTTTAATTAAATTAAGTGGTTAATTGAATTGGTTTAATTAATTATTTTCGGATTAATAATTAATTAAGATTATTATTTAATTATGAGAATTATTTAATAATTTTTTGGAATTATTTTAATGGTGGAAAAATATTGAATAACTGTGCAAATTATTTTAAAAGACTTTAATTATCTGGAAATTGCGTAATTGGCCCGTGGGCAGAGTGATCGTCTCACTAAGTATTTATGATAATACTTACGCATCTCCTTTCCTGTGATGCAGGTGGTAGAAATGTTTAAGCGCGGAATCAAGGCCGAAGAAGAGGATGATAGGATTTATGTTTTATTCATTTTGCTTAAGTTGTTAGAGTTATTGGCTTCTGTTGTTGAATTGATATTATGATTTATTGAATTATTTAGTTTAAGACTTCCGCTAGAATTGTTTAAGTATAAAAAAAAAAAAGCTCGGTTGTTTCATTGAATATTTTAATTGTTTAACTAATATATTAAATCTCTAATTATGTACAGAAAAAGTTAAATTAATATTTAGTGGTATTGAAGTTAAATAAATATTTAGTGGTATTAGACATGTGTTAGACTTTTAAAGAGAAATAGGGATAAAAAATGTTTTAAAAAAGGACACATGTCATAATTTTAAGATGACACATGGCAACCTCTCATGAAGTGAGAAAAGTGATAACCATACAATATTATAATATACTAGGGAAAGCCCACGCGTTGCGTGGATTTGAATTATATAAATATATATAACATGTTGTAAACATTTAGTAATTTATTTGGTTGGTTTTAAAATTGATTAATTGACTATAAACTTTTTTATGTTCTTAGAATCTAATATTATGAAAATTTAATTTAGTTTCGTTTTTCTAGGACAATGCAAATATTTAGTATGATTGACACATTTAAATATTTTACATTAAATGTATACAATCAATGGAGTTATTATGTGTGAATCTCAATTTTTTATGTATGATTTAATTAATTGAATTTTTTGTATGGACTTTGTTTGTATAGTAAAATATTAAATATTTTTCTATTGTTTTGTTTAAGAAAAAATATCCATATATTACATGTAAATCTTTACATGTAAGATTTACAGGTGTTTGTATGACTTGAGTATGGTTCAATTTTCTAGTTTCTATGAAATAATTATTATTATTTTGTGAGAAAATTAATTTTATATGGTTTTAGTTACATAATTTTTTGAGCATTACATTGATTTTCATAGAATTTAATTGGCTGTTACAAATTGTTAGTTATGAACATTTAATTTAATTGAATTATTATGTGAAGTTACCATAGAAAATAAGTAAAATAAATGAATTTATTAATATTATTATTATTATTATAATTATTTTTATTATTATTATTATTATTATTATTATTATTATTATTATTATTATTATTTTTATTTTGTGTGAAATTCAAGTTTTATATGAATAGATTAAATTAATTCCATCATTTTTTTGCTGGAAATCATTTGAATAGTAAAATATCAAATATTTTATGTATGTTTGCATGAATTTTATGTATATTTTAATTGTGTATTTTACATGAAATAAATATTTTCATGAAAAAAGTTTTATGTGTATGATTTAATTAATTGTATGTTGTTTTAATTGCAAATTTTTGGTGGACATCATTTGCATTGTAAACTATCAACTTATTTATATATAGATTTTTAAATTTTTTTATATATATTATATATACATATGTTTGCATAACGGAATGGTTTAATTGTATAGTTTATATGAATTAAATAATTGTTTGACATAAAAACTTAATGAAGAGAAATTGATGTTGAATTTAAAAAGATGACATGTGTTTGCATGGAATAAATATGATTTAATTATGTAGTTTATATTAAGTAAATATTTGGTTGATAAAAAAACTTAATTGATGTTGAATTGAAAAATAGACACATGTCAAAAATTTGGAGTGACATATGGCAGCTTCTCATGGAGTGAGAAAGAGTGTAACCATATAATATTATAATAGATAGATATATATATAGTAGGAAAAGCCAACGCGTTGCGTGGATTTGAATTATATAAATATATATATATATATATATAACATGTTGTAAACATTTAATAATTTATTTGGCTAGTTTTAAAATTGATTAATTGACTATAAACTTTTTTATGTTCTTAGAATCTAATATTATGAAAATTTAATTTAGTTTCGTTTTTCTAGGACAATGCAAATATTTAGTATGATTGACACATTTAAATATTTTACATTAATTAAATGTATACAATCAATGGATATTATGTGTGAATCTCAAATTTTTATGTATAATTTAATTAATTGTATTTTTTTGTATGGACGTTATTTGCATAATAAAATATTAAATATTTTTCTATTGTTTTGTTTAAGAAAAATATCCATATATTACATGTAAATCTTTACATGTAAGATTTACATGTGTTTGTATGACTTGAGTGTGGTTCAATTTTCTAGTTTCTATGAAATAAATATTATCATTTTGTGAGAAAATTAATTTTATGTGGTTTTAGTTACATAATTTTTTGAGCATTACATTGATTTTCATAGAATTTAATTGGCTGTTACAAATTGTTAGTTATGAACATTTAATTTAATTGAATTATTATGTGAGGTTACCATAGAAAATAAGTAAAATCAATGAAGTTATTATTATTATTATTATTATTATTATTATTATTATTATTATTATTATTATTATTATTATTATTATTATTATTATTATTATTTTGTGTGAAATTCAAGTTTTATATGAATAAATTAAATTAATTCCATCATTTTTTTTGCTGGAAATCATTTGAATAGTAAAATATCAAATATTTTATGTATATTTGCATGAATTTTATGTATATTTTAATTGTGTATTTTATATGAAATAAATATTTTCATGAAAAAAGTTTTGTGTATGATTTAATTAATTGTATGTGGTTTTAATTGCAAATTTTTGGTGGAAATCATTTGCATTGTAAACTATCAACTTATTTATATATAGATTTTTAATTTTTTTTTTTAATTTTTATTTATCATCTTTTTAAATTCAACATCAATTCATATGTTTGCATAACTGAATGTGGTTTAATTGTATAGTTTATATGAATTAAATAATTGTTTGACATAAAAACTTAATGAAGAGAAATTGATGTTGAATTTAAAAAGATGACATGTGTTTGCATGAAATAAATATGATTTAATTATGTAGTTTATATTGAGTAAATATTTGCTTGATAAAAAAATTTAATTGATGTTGAATTGAAAAATAGACACTTGTCAAAAATTTGGACTGACACATGGCAGCTTCTCATGGAGTGAGAAAGAGTATAACCATCTAATATTATAATAGATAGATAATATATAGATAGATAGACAGATAGTCATCCGTTGCACTTGCAGTCTCCATAGGCGACGCAGTTTACTTGATTAACAGTAAAAATATAACAAAATTTTGTCGAATTAAGCTACTGAGTATAAACTAACTTTTAAATGAATCTACGTTACTAAATTGTTGTAACATCCGTAAACCAATCTATCGCTTCTGGGAAGCGGTGTCGATCGACACCAGGGGTAGTGTACAGCGTATCATCCGCAGACAGACGGGCAGTCAGAGAGGACTATCCAGACATTGGAGGATCTGTTGAGGATGTGTGTGTTGGATTGGGGTGGCCATTGGGCTGATCATCTGTGTTTGGCGGAGTTTGCCTACAACAACAGTTATCAGTCTAGTATCGGCATGGCTCCTTATGAGGCTTTGTATGGGAGGCCATGTAGGACACCCTTATGCTGGACCCAAGTGGGGGAGCGCAGCATGTTTGGGGCTACCTTTGTTCAGGAAACGACAGAGAAGATCCGTGTTTTGAGGCTGAACATGAAGGAGGCTCAGGATAGACAGAGGAGTTATGCAGACAGGCGGCGACGTGAGCTTGAGTTTCAGGTGGGAGATAGAGTGTATCTCAAGATGGCTATGTTGAGGGGCCCTAACAGGTCCATAGCAGAGAACAAGCTCAGTCCGCGGTTTATGGGTCCGTTCCCGGTGGTGGAGCGAGTTGGACCAGTGGCTTATCGGTTGGAGCTGCCACCGATTATGAGCGCCTTCCACAAGGTGTTTCATGTGTCTATGTTGCGGAGGTGTCTGCATCCTTCAGAGGAGTTGGTGGCTGAGATTCCAGAGGATCTTCAGCCAGATATGACGGTTCCGGCGGTTCCTGTGAGGATTCTCGAGAGGGGAGTCAAGGTTCTGCGGAACAAGAGAGTGTCATTGTTGAGAGTCTTGTGGGACTGTAGTGGCACTGAGGAGGAGACTTGGGAGCCAGAGGCAAAGATGAAGCTGAAGTTCAGGAAGTGGTTCGACAAGCAGATGATCGAGTGAGCTTCTTCGTCTTTGTGGTTCTAGTGTGATAGCGTGGTGCTATGTTGTTGGACTTATGTGTTTTCGTTTTTGGCGTTGTAACGATATATATTTTTGAGTTATATGAGATGGTGTTTTCCTCATTTATGGTTTTGTGGTTTGGATGTTACAAGTGTGTTGACCAGTGGGTCGTGAGACAATCTTTCTAGTTATGTCGTAAACATTTTCGAATTTTTACTTTAAGGGCGTGGTGTCCCTGAATAACTCATTGCCAAGAGATAGTGTTCTCTGATAGACTTGTACGAGAGGGTCGCTACCTCAAGTACAAGTGATATGTTTACTTACTAGTGACTAGTGTGTTGCGTGGTAAGTAACGAGAGGATAGTGTTCCTCAAGAGGAGATAGTGTTCTCCGGCAGAGTGAGTTAAGAGTAAAGATGTTTGGAAATGTAAGTATGGCATAGAAACAGATGTGAGTCTCGGGGATCAAGTGAGGATCTCGTGTGTTTGGCCAAGTGGGCCGGATTATGTCGTCTGTGGTAGACGAGTTGGACGTCTGTGGTAGACGAGTGTGTCGTCTGTGGTAGACGAGTTGCGTCTGTGGTAGACGTGTTGTGATGGGATTCGAGGACGAATCCAGTTTAGTGGGGGAGAATTGTAACATCCGTAAACCAATCTATCGCTTCTGGGAAGCGGTGTCGATCGACACCAGGGGTAGTGTCGGTCGACACCAAAGGTTAAAATCGATTTCGGTTCGATTTGAGTTCCGGTTTGGGCTGGTTATGTGGGAGAAGCCCTAAGTCGCGTTATAAAGTGTGTGGCCGCATTGTTTTGTCGTTTTTCGAGTTTTGAGAGGAGAAAAAGAGGCAGAGAGAAAAAGTGGTGATTCTGGAGCTTTGTGGTTGATCCGTGGTGTATTTGTGCTGTTCAAGAGAATTGGTGAATTGTGGATTGTGATTTGGTAGAGTTATGTGGTTTTCGTGTTGTTTTATGTGATAATCGCGGGTTGAATCGCGTGTGGTGTGTTGATTTTGTGATTTGGGTGTTTATGTTTTGAAAATCGAAGTTGGCGTCGATCTCCTGGATCGGTGTCGATCGACACCAAGCCGGTGTCGGTCGACACCAAACGGGCAAGGTGTCGACCGACACAAGTGTGTGTCGATCGACACAGTCCGGTTTAATCCGGTTATCTGGCGGTTTAAGAAATCAATTGGATTAAGTGGTTTAATTCGGTTTAATTGTAATTAAATGGTTTAATTCGAGAATTAATTAAGAATTGGTGAAATTAACTAATTAAGTGATCTAAAAATAATTGTGGAAATTATTTAAGTGTTTAAAAATTATTATTTAATTGTGGTAATTATTTAATAATTAAAGTGAAGGATTTAATAATTGTGGTAATTATTATTATTGTTGAAAATTGTTAAAATTGCGTAATTGGCATGTAGGCGGGGTGATTGCCTCACTAAGTATTTATTAAATACTTATGCATCTCTTTTTCCCTAATGTGATGCAGGTAGTCGAAATGTTCTTCCGCGGAAAGAGACCGAGAGAAGAGGATGATGAGACTAGGAACTTGATTTTGGCAATCTTGTTGTGGCTAGCACGGAATTCGTTGTTAGGGTGTTAGCTTGATTTCAATTATGTAGCAAACCTGGTGTTTAGGTTGCTAGAATTTATTATTGGTTTTTATTGGTTTATTGTTGAACGGTTTAATTGGTTTAATATTATTGATTTCTTTCGAGAATTTCCGCATTGATAATTAATTAACAAAAAAAAAAAAAAAGGCTTGGTTGTTTCAATTGTAATATAAGCATATATGAGATATAATACGAACTTTAAATCAATGAGAAAAACGTATGGATTTGACAATTACTTCGGTATCGCAAGTACCTTCTACAAGATTATAAATTTCTAGATTAGAAATCTTCACCAATGCCTTAATTAGATCTGATATATCAGATAGAAAATTTAAAAACGTTATAGACACATCATCAAAATATGATGAATAAATAAATAATAAAATTCAAAAAAACTCACCAATTGAGTATTGAGGATGATATAAACCTAGGTTCAGATGACGAAAATTTACGAATGAGAAAAAATTCTCAGTCGTAGGAGGTTGAATGCTTCTGATATTGGATTTCTCGGTAATAATGATTTTGTATTTGTTCTTGGTAATACAAACTAAGTCAAACGAATATATCGAAATTGGATAGCATAATCCATGCATCTTTAGTCAGTATATGTTGATATGGTGAAGCATTCAAGCAGTGGCAGAGCTAAAACAAAATTTACAGGAGTCATAATAATTTTTCTACATAAATTTTATTAAAAAAAAATGTAACTGTTTTTATACATCAAAGAAATACTCTACGGTCACTCATATCTTGGAATCGTTTAATCACACATTCGTTTTTCACTGTCTCAACTCTCAAACACCTGTTTTTCAATAAAACAAACTAGACAGGCGCTTTAAAATGCACACCAATACTATTACGCAAAGCCATCTTCACAATATTCATTGAAGAAAATAAAGCACCTCTCAACGGTTGTTGTCGCAACAGGAAGAATCAAACAGAGCTTCAAAAGTCGATAAACCAAAGGATGAGAAAAATGCTTCCTTGTCTCAACCATTACATGAGCAAGATCACCATGACTTTATAACTTAGTCAACCTTTTATCTTTTTGCACATTATCAAGGTAGATGATCAAGATAAAATCACTTAGATAAAACTCAGCCAATCGGACTTAATGATGCCATACAAACAGGTGGTTCAGATTTTACCTCGTCAAAACGGTCGTTAAACTCTTGAAGCTGCATATCCAAGATAATGTAGAAACAATCTATCTTGTAATGATGCACATTGGTTATTCCGCTTTTTTCACTGACCTTCTTGAATCAACAAATTCTTCCTCCATATTGAGCACTTCAGTTTTATTTTTCTCACCAAAAGAATAAACTTTAGTAACAAAATTATCCCATCCATCATCTCTAAGCTTATTCAACTGTCGTTTTGTAGATTCCACTAGTGAAATAACATTTAATATCTCTTGGTCTTTATTCTGCAGAGCCTTTGATAAGCTATTAGTGAGTCATAGAACAACAAACATCAATTGCAGATAAAAAAGAGAATCAAAGGTGTGAAAGTATTTGAGGAGGCCATATGCTTCTTGTCTTTTAGTGAAGTATGTGCCTTTATTCTGAATGTGCTCAAGAACTTCTATAATACACGGAAACATCTCAACAAGATGTTGTAAAGTCTTATAATGCAAACCCCAATAATGCGAACCCCATCGAGTATGTCCAAGTCTTTTTAGTGAAAAGTCTTGATTCAGCCAAGTTCATGTCTTGATTTCACCATTTGATCCCTTCTTCTATTCTCTTACGATTACTTTTAGTGAGGATCTATTTTCTCTTGCAATAAGCTCTAACCACATTCAACAAAACATGAAGCTTATAAAAAATTTCTCCAACTTCAAAATGTATCTTTTTTTGCAACAACCACGACAACCAACTGAAGTTGATAAGCAAAGCAATGAACATAATATGCTGATCCACTTTCCTTCAAAATCAACGATCTCAACCCATTGAATTCTCTCTTCATATTGCTAGCTCCATCATAACCTTGTCCTCTCACATTTTTCAAACTCAATCCATGTTTTGCAAACAAAGCCAAAAACCACAACCATTTGCTCTTTATCTGAAACATCATAGATTCATCTACCAACAAGCCAAAGAAATCAATATCAATTTCATGAATAACAGATCTAGTAACTTATTTTCAAAAAAATGTGTGATGTCTTTCTGAATTGGAGGAGATGTCATCTGATTATTTTTAGGAGCATTGTTTAATACAACCTTTCTTACAACCTCATTCTGACTAGATGTAAGCTTTAGAAGCTCTAATAGCTCTAAGAATTACCTTTGTTTGTTGAGTCTTCTTTCTCATAATGAGTACGAAAAGACAAGCCTTGGTGTAACAAGTATCTACAAAAATCAGTCGAAGCACTCAAACGGATTTGATACTCATTTTTCACAGCATCAATTTGATTATGTAAAGCATGTTTGATAGACTGGCTTTGTCTCATCAAATCGTCACCGTTATGTTTAGCATTGCTGTGAAAGCTCATACGATCACTGATATAACCATATTTTACATGTATTTACTTAGTTTTTTATTAAGTTTTTAAGTATTTTCAATAAGGTTTTATGCCTTTAAAAGTAGTTTTCTTGTATTTGTTGGTTTTGGAGTCTTTGTAGGTTAAAACATAAAAAAGGATACACAAAGGAGCAGAAGAGCATTAAACCATGATCCATGCAAGTTTCCAAGACAAGAGCATCAATAAAACTCCAAATATATGATTTCTGAAATCGGAAAGAACCGAAGCATCAGAAAGATGGCCGCAGTAGAATTCTTCCCGACGTCCAAAAATCATTATCTTGGTCTTGATGGATAGATAATTGAGTCATGCTTCACGGCGAAGTGGAATAGAGTCATTTGGATATTCCAGTAAGGAGAAACTTTTTTTCTCCCAAGACATGTCCGTCTGGCGAGGAAATGAAGCCCATGGAGATTTGGTGTAACCCACGGCCCGGAATTCCGCGGATTAGGCCTTGGATCAACTTAACACAGCCCTAGATTGTTTTTGGTGGTTTTCCTGCTGTGATCTCGGCCCATACACATCCCAAAACATCAAGCCCGGCTCACCGGAAAGTTTCCTTATCCGGCACTTCAAAACTGTACTCGACCTTTACCCTATAAATACATGTTTTTAGCCTCTATAAAAGGGGTGTCTCGTGCAAAGAGGAGAGCAGCCGTCAAGGAGAGAATCCCTAGGAGGTGCGCAGTCCAGAAGGAAGAGGAAGGAGGCGCCGCTCAATCCTTTGCACTTGCACACATAAAATCTTATACACTTTTCATCTTTTCCTTTTCTTTGTACTTTGGATTCGATCGAGATTTATCAAGGGAGGATTCGACTTTGTTCTTCAATAGAGAATTTTTATTCATCCCTTATCTCTTTTAATACTTGCATAATGTTTTCAATCATGCTTTGCTTGCTTGTTTACATCATGTCCGAGTAGATCCCTTGTTAGGCCGAGGAGATCAATGGTTTCATGACATGATTTTGACAATATGATTGCTTAATATGGGATTTTATCTAATGGTTCTTCATCTTTACCTATTCTTAATGTTGTGTTGTTAGGAAAGCGCGCCTAGTGATCAGATCTAAGGTTGATACACTCTCCAAAAGCTTGTTGTATTGCTGGATCTAGTATTTGATGAGCTAATATCTTAAGCTTCCAAAAGTCGACTTAAGAGACTTAGTGAACAATCATAACTGAACACCTTTTATGCATGTTTTCAACTTGTAATAACCATCGAAAGTTGAGTCTATTAGGCTGATAAAACATAATGGTTGGAGCCATGAAAGTGGAAAGACTATACATTAGTGTTATGAGTTCAACGCGGTTTCTAATGATATCCCAAACAATCTTATGTCATCTCACTGAGTGTTTCCAAAGATTATCCTCTGCCTAACCCTTTCTTTTAATTGCTTACAACCTCTTTACTTACTTAGTTTGTTTTCTTTTGATTTTTAGAATCATCACAACACCTTATATTTTTTTCTAGCTTTATTTCAATCTCCATAGGTTTGAAGTCAAATCACACCTCCTTGTGGTTCGACCCCGAACTATATTATTGCTTTTGTTGTGCACTTGCAGCTAGGATAGCTTGAGTTAGTTATTACTTGAAGCATAAACCCGCACCCCATCAAGTTTTTGGCGCCGTTGCCGGGGAGGCTGTCGCAATTTCCTTCAACTCTTTTGATTGATTTATAGACTAGTTCTTTGTTTCTTGCATTTTACTTTCTGTTTTTCATAAATCTTTAAAAACCATAAAAAGTTTATTAAAATCTCTTTCTTTGTGTATCTTAGGTGCATGAAAACGAAACATTGGGGAAGACATAACAAAAAAATGAAACATCAAACAATTGTCGAAATTGGAACTACAAGTATTAGACGGCTTTAAAAATAGAATCGGGAGGATTAAGTAAACCAAGAGCAAGATAAAACAAAAACCAAATCCACAGATTCAATGTAAAAGTAAACAGATGATAAACTCACAAACAAGCGCCTAACAACCTAGTCCACAAATCCATAAACTAACACCTAACAACCTAATCAATGCTTCCAATGTCTAAGTAAAGTGGTTTCAGAAAATTCATCACAAAAAACAAGAATTGAGCTTGCAAAAATAATAAATTACCTCAATAACAACTTGGTTGATATCCTCTCGAGTCATCACGCCCAAGCCTTCTTGTGTGCGCTGTGTCATCCTCTCGTCCAAAATATTCTTCACGTTGGACACAAACTCCCACGCCTTAGGATCTTGAATTTCCTTGGTTTTTTTTGTTGGTGTGGATATCCTCAATCAATTGGATGTAATCAGGTGGAACTCCTCCAGCCTCGATCGGCTTGGAAACAAGAGCATCAAAATTATTAAAAGCTAAAAGAAAACTGGAAGTAAGTCATAAATAAAACAAAGAAAACATACCATCTCTTCTTCTCGGGCTTCGATTGTCTTGGCACCAGCATTATGCGTATACCATCTCTTCTTCTCGGGCTTCGATTGTCTTGGCACCAGCATTATGCGTAGACATTCCCCTGCCATCTCTATCACTTCTACGGTTTTTGGAGTTAGTAACTGAAGTAGCTTTGGTTTCAGGCTTATCCCAGTAAGGCTTGAGAGCATTTAAGACATCCAAGTTAACATTCTTTGGCTCTTTCCCCTGCAAATACTTCTGCTTCCACGAATAGAGGTGGTCCAAGTACAACTTGGTGGCCTACGAGTCGAACTCGTCACGAACGCGAGGAGTCAACTCCGGTTGCCAATTGTAGAATTGCTGCCAATGAAACACAGTAAGCAACAATGTTTTTTTTTTTAAATGTACACATTTTAGTTTATAGAAATGGAAGTGTTAATACCGTAAATGATCGAAACCATGAGTCCTTGAGACTTAGGGGCATGTCTGAATACGTCTCGTAGGCAGTGGGAAGTTGGGTTTGGATTGAAACAACCAAGCTTTTTTTTATTTTATAAATGATTATAATAATTATTAATGCGGAAATTCTCAGAAAGAAATCAATAATATTAAATCATAAGAAGCCATTCAACAAATAACCAATAAAGAATAAAACCAATAAAACCAATAAGCAACCTAAACACCTGATTTGCTACATTATTAAAAATAAACTAACACCCTAAGAATTCCTGGTCAACCACAACAAAAGAGCCAAAATCAGATTCCTAATCTCATCATCCTCTTCTCTCGGTCTCTTTCCGCGGAAGAACATTGCTGTTACCTGCATCACATTGGAATAGAGATGCGTAAGTATTATCATAAATACTTAGTGAGTGGATCATCCTGCCTACAGGCCAATTACGTCAAACACTAGACAATACATCACAATAATCAACAACAATAACAATGCTCAACATTAATCAACAGTATAAAGCTTCCCTGTCAGGAAACACCCACGTTTCCTGACACCCAGGTCGGTGTCGACCGACACCTCTATGGTGTCGATCGACGCCAGCCTTCTGAGTGTCGATCGACACTCATCGAGTGTCGGTCGACACCAGCTCGACGCCCAGACACCAACATCAACGAAAATCGCACAAAACAACATAAATCGTGGGATTCAACCCCCACATCGATCAATCAACACAATAACTCAATCATACTCAAGAACAACTCAAAAAACTCAATAACAAAACCGAAATCAAACAATCTCTAATGCTAACGGACCTACAGTCACGCACTCACCTTAGAAACGGATTGGAAGGAAGGAGAAGAGATGAAACAACAATCCCAAAGCCTCAGAAACTCCACAAACTCTCTGAAAATCACCCAAAGTCACCTCTGAAACTTTTCTCCTCGAAACTGGTGCCTTTCTCGCGGCCACACGGCTTTTAAAACGCGAAATAGGGTTTCCACGCCCTAAACCAGACAAAACCAGCCGACTTGAATCGAACCGGTCGATTTCGCAATAACCGGTGTCGATCGACACCCTTCCTTGGTGTCGGTCGACACCCATCGACCAAACCAACTCAAACCACAATCGGACGTGCAATCGACTTAGACCGGAATTGATTTCTCAAACCGGTGTCGATCGACACACCCCTTGGTGTCGATCAACACTAAGCATTTAGGAGCTTTTTACACATTTTCTTCGAGATGATTGAACCTTAAACCAATTGTACAACAATCAAACAAGAACATGTACAATCGACCCTCGATTCGCACCTCAAAGAGCGTATGTAATCCACCCCCAAACCCCTAATGTCGACCGATACCACTTTTAACACACTTTCTGGTTCGCAGATGTTACATGGATCATCTTCATAATGGCCTTAGAAGTCCTATTCCTTTTAGCAGAAACCTACATTGGAATAAAAAGTCATGTAACATTTGGAAATTTGTAAAGCATGATGAAAGAACATGGCTTAAGACTTACCAAGTGGCTCCGTCAAGTTTTTCCGGGTGGAGCTTCCGGATACTCCCTTGACCTGGCTGCAACAAAAGCTCTTCGGTAGTCAATTGTGTTCTCAGGGCAGAATTAGAGGCCCTGAACAACAGCCAAAACCGTTAAGAATTTTATGTACCATATTGAAAATTTACCGTCCAAGTTGATGTTTTATGGCCTCTGGTGAAGTTTGAAAGGATTCGAACGAGCGGTTTGAGAGATGCTCCATTTGGTGGTCATTTCGTCGACCGGAAGGTGATGCGATTGACCACAGCTCAAACCGTGAAGAATTCCCTGACCTATCTCGAACTTTCATCGACCAAACTTATATTGTATGACCACTAGTGAAGTTTGAGGCCATTCCAACGAGCGGATTGAGAGATCCTTCACAAAGTGGTCAACTTGGCTCTGGGAAAATTTTCCTTGACCATCAGAAGTTTAGCTCGTCCGTCTTCGTTTCTTCTTCTGGAAATGTGTTGATGAGGCTCTAAGAAGTCATTCTCAGCCGGTGGTGGCTCCTATGCCGTGATTTTGCATTTGTCAACCATTTGTTGCCCGCCATCGACCGGATAAGGCCTCCTCGCATATCTCTTGATCCGTCAACATTTCACTATCCTATATTTTGGATTTGCCGACCAATATGGTGTTGTTTGGCCATCTGTGAATTTTGGTGGACTTTGGTCATATGGTTTGTGAGTTGGTCGATGTTGGTCCTCCTTTGCACCCGTTTGGCCGAGATATTGACTCCGGTTGTGATATGTTCGAAACCACTCGATCGTTTTCTGATTTTCTTCGACCAAAGTGATTCTTTTGTCCTCCTTTATCAATCACAGGTGGTTTCCGCCTTTTCCTTTGTGACTTGGTGTTGATCTCCATGTAAACTGCCCTTAAACCGCCATGGGGTTTGTGTGTTAGGTCGGTTACAGCCACTCTCCTTGATATCTTTCCTGTCAAATATTTATGACCTTGCAAGACACTTGAAATCACTGTTAAGTACGGTATTAGGTTGAGACCCCCAAGTTACCATCTTGAAGTTCACAATCTAAGAGAATATGGTATAAACTAAAAAAAAATCATTGGGTCTTGGTTAGGGATCCCAAAATTCATGAATAGTTTAACATTAGTGAAATAAAAGTATTAGATGAGTTTGACAAGTAAAGATATGATTTCATTCAAAAACCATCAATGGAAAGCAATTTAAACCGCCTATATTAATGTTTTAAGTGTGAGGTTCAAATGCTTATTAAGTTCAAAATGGTAATTAATGAATCGACTTAGAAGGAGTTACATACCTTTGATGGAGAATTGTTCCAAGGGTGGGAACATTGGGTGGGATACATGTCTTGCGTGTGCTCATGGTGTATGCAAAACTCCTTGTATAGTCTCCTTTGGTACTTGATCCTAAAACATTTTTTTTTTGTATTTTTATGGACTTTATAAAATTCTCAAAAAATTCAAATAGATAAATAGAACAATAAAGAAGTTCTTAAAAAATCAAATATAAAAATAGAAGAAAAATAAAAATATGGGTTGCCTATAAGCGCTAGTTTAAAGTCTTTATAACTCGACTCCTTGTGTTTCTTAGGTGTTAGGCATGTATGGAGGCTCCACGAAGCTCCTGGTGCTTGATGAATCCAATAGCATCTCATCTTGTAGGATTTCATTGATGAGATAACCATGTGGTTGACCTCTTACTTGTGCGTCTTCTCCACCACTAGTGTATCAAAATCGTTTGGATGAGAAACCGGGAGGTGCAGAATCATAGTAGGTATCCTTGTCAACATTGGCTAGTGAGACTCTTCTGTTAGGCCAGTCCATGATATCCCCTTCTGTTGCCAAGAAAGATCTTCCAAGTAAAAGAGCTTGGTCTTTCGGATCCTCCATAGCAACTACATAGAAGTCGGCTGGAACAATGCATTCTCCGAAGTCAAGCTGAACATTCTTTACCTCTCCAAGTGGTTTTGATAAAGAACTATCAGCAAGCTTTATTCCCATATCAGTCTGCTCCATGGAATGAATCAATCCCAACTTTCTCGCTATCACAACCGGCATAAGGTTTACACTAGAACCGTAATCACACAGAGCATCATCAAAGTTGTAACATCTGCGAACCAGAAAGTTGTGTTAGAAGTGGTATCGGACGACATTAGGGATTTGGGAGTCGATTACATACGCACTTTGAGGTGCGAATTGAGGATTAATTGTACATGTTCTTGTTTGATTGTTGTACAGTTGGTTTAAGGTTCAATCATCTCGAAGAAAATGTGTAAAAAGCTCTTGAATACCTAGTGTCGATCGACACCAAGGGGGTGTGTCGATCGACAACGGTTATCGTGAGCGATTCCGGGTTTAGTCGATCGAATTGTGGTTTGAGTTGGTATGGTCGATGGGTGTCGACCGACACCAAGGAAGGGTGTCGATCGACACCGGTTATTGTGAAATCGACCGATTTGATTCAAGTCGGCTGGTTTTGTCCGATTTAGGCGATGGAAACCCTATTTCGCAAATAAAACACTGTAGCCGCGTGAGAAAGCTCACTTTTCGAGGCAGAGAGTTTTCAGAGAGGAAGAGGTGATTCCAGAGAGTTTGTGGAGTTTCTGAGGCTTTGGGTTGTTGTTCATCTTCCTTTCCTTCCTTTCAATCCTTTTCAAGGTGAGTGTGTGACTGTAGGTCCGTTAATCATTAGAGGTTGTTTGATTTCAAGTTTATTGATGAGTTTTCGAGTTGTTCTTGAGTTGTGGTTGAGTTATATTGCTGTTTGATCGATGTGGGGGTTGAATCCCACGATTTTGTGTGTTTACGCGATTTTTCGTAGCTTCTGGTGTCTGGGCGTCGAGCTGGTGTCGACCGACATTCGATGAGTGTCGATCGACACTCAGGAGGCTGGCGTCGATCGACACGATAGAGGTGTCGGTCGACACCGACCTGGGTGGTCAGGAAACGTGGGTGTTTCCTGACATGGAGGTTTATGTTGTTGATTATGGTTCTTGTTGTTGATTATTGTGATGTATTGTCTAGTGTTTGACGTACTTGGCCTGTAGGCAGGATGATCCACTCACTAAGTATTTATGATAATACTTACGCATCTCTATTCCAATGTGATGCAGGTAACAGCAATGTTCTTCCGCGGAAAGAGACCGAGAGAAGAGGATGATGAGATTAGGAATTTGATATTGGCTATTTTGTTGTGGTTGACAAGGAATTCATCATTTTAGGGTGTTAGTTCTATTTTTAATAATGTAGCAAACCTGGTGTTTAGGTTGCTTATTCTTTATTGGTTATTGGTTATTGGTTATTGGTTATTTGTTGAACGGTTTATTATGATTTAATATTATTGATTTCTTTCGAGAATTTCAGCATTGATAATTTATCATAATCGTTTATAAAAATAAAAAATAAAAAAAAATAAAAAAGCTTGGTTGTTTCATTTTGGTATCAGAGCGATTACGGTTTTAGGACTGTTAGCATTTGATGAATTGGACTATGTGTTTAATTGATTATGTGAGTTAGTCAGTTAGTGGTCTAATCTCATCCTCTCGGTCTTCCAGTTTTCCGCGGTAAGTGAGTTGGATATTGTGTGTTGTGGTTTGTGTTTGTGTGCTGACTTTGCTCATTTTCTGTACTTGGTGGAAGTACAGAGAGATGGATGCAGGTCGTGGTCGTGGCCGTGGTCGTGGTCGCGGTCGCGGTGGAGCCCGTGGGGGCAGAGGTGCTGGTCGTGGTGGACGATCAGCGGGTCGTGGAGGTCGGGGTGCTGGTCGTGGTGTGCCAGAGGCTGAGGTTTCAGTAGAGAGTGCAGCGCCGAGTGTGGCGACAGCGTCAGTGACTCAGTCAGTTTCGTTGGCCGGTGGGGCTAACTCAGGTGCCGGTGGTGGCGCAGGAGCAGGAGCAGTTTCCGGTGGGGGAGCGGCCTTGGCTCAGGGAGATTTGATAGTGGGGCTACTGACGCAGTTGTTGGCACGTCTTCCTCAGGTAGTTCCACAGCAGGCTCCGGTTGCACCTCCAGCGGCCGGGGGACAGGTTGGTGCCGGTTTAGTTGAGCAGCAGGAGGCTGCGGGGCAGCAGGGTGCTGCGGTTGGGTTTTCGCCTTATCGTGAGATGATGAGGGAGATGCAGAGGATTGGCACGCCTATGTTTGAGGGCGGTGTTACTCCAGAGCAGGCTGACGAGTGGCGTCAGAGGTTGGAGCGGAACTTCGATTCAGTTCGTTGTCCAGAGCAGTTTCAGGTTGAGTTGGCAGTGCACTACCTTGGAGGTGATGCACATTTGTGGTGGAGGTCTGTTAGGACCAGGAGAGCGGTTTGGACTTGGGTCGACTTCGTTGAGGAGTTCAACCACAAGTTTTTCCCGCAGGAGGCTCGTGACAGACTGCAGTTGAGGTTCTTGGACTTGACTCATGGTGAGAGGTCTGTGCGGGAGTACGTTGCAGAGTTCTGCAGATTGGTGGTTCACACTGGTGGTGAGCTAGTGAGTGAGCGGGCATTGATGTCGAGGTTTCTTCAGGGACTTCGGGGGAACATCAGGACTCAGTGCAGAGGTGGTATGTACCACACTAGAGCCGAATTAGTGGAGTTGGCAGCTTCCATTGAGGAGGATTTGCGTGAGCCGGTGAGTTCGGCAGTTTTTCCAGCTGTGGTTGCTTCTGCTACCCAGCCTCGGGGCCAGCAGCAGCATCAGCAGCGTAGAGGTTACAGTTCTGGTCATGGCAGGGGCGGTAGGCCTGCGCAGGGCCAGCAGAGGAGAGCAGAGGAGATATCTGCTAGTAGCCCGAGTACGGGTGGTTGCTTTGGGTGTGGGAGTTTGGATCACCGAGTTGCTACTTGTCCCAAGAGGGCGTGATCCAAAGAGACTTCAGTGTGCTTCTATTGCAGGGAGCCAGGGCATATCAAGCCCATGTGTCCCAAGTTGCAGCAGAGGGCAGTGGCAGCAGTGATTCACCCGTTGGCTATTCAGTCGGCAGCTCAGGTTGCAGCGTTGCAGTCAGGCGGAGCGCCGCGTGTGTACACTCCGGCAGAGGTGGGCCAGACCAGTCAGTCAGGCCAGATCACAGGTAAAATCTTGACTCAGACTTGTAAATTCTTAAAGGTATAATTTGTGGTTTTGTCTGTTTCTTTTATTTTACTGTGATAGAGTTAGAGGTTCTCAACTCTTGTGGATGTGTGTAGGGACCTTGTTAGTTGGCGTTTTTGAGTCTCACGTGTTGTTTGACTCGGGAGCATCTAACTGCTTCATTACTCTGGAGAAAGCTGAGAGTAGTGGTATTCGGAGTAGTGAGGGTGAGGCTTCAGGCTTTGTCAAGGTGGCCGGTGGTGGTTTTCTGGCTACTTCGGGCAGAGCTAGAGCAGTGGATGTTTAGATTGCGGGGCAGTCTATGCCAGCAGATTTGGTCATCAGTCCAGTGGAACTGTATGACGTTATTTTGGGGATGGACTGGTTATCCTTATACCGGGTTCATCTGGATTGCTACAGAGGTAGAGTGGTGTTTGAGCAGGATTCAAGGAAGTTGGTTTATTAGGGAGTGAGACCGACTTCGGGGAGTATAATGATCTCAGCTATTCAGACAGAGCAGTTGTTAGAGCAGGGCTGCGAGGCCTATTTGGCGACGATTACTATGACAGAGTCCAGTGGTGAGGTGGTTTCGAAGGATATTCAGGTTGTCCAGGATTTTGAGGATGTATTTCGGTCACTGAAGGGATTGCCACCATCTCGGTCAGATCCTTTCACGATTGAATTAGAGCCCGGGACAGCTCCGATATCGAAGACACCTTACAGGATGGCTCCAGCAGAGATGGCCGAGCTGAAGAAGCAGCTAGAGGACCTTTTGAGTAAAGGGTTCATCAGACCTAGTGTTTCACCGTGGGGAGCGCCAGTTTTGTTTGTGAAGAAGAAGGATGGCAGTTTTCGGTTGTGCATTGATTACCGGGAACTTAATCGACTCACAGTGAAGAACAGGTACTCACTTCCGAGGATCGATGAGTTGTTGGATCAGTTGAGAGGTGATACTTGGTTCTCTAAGATTGACTTGGCATCGAGATATCACCAGATTCCGATAGATGAGATAGATGTTCAGAAGACAGCTTTTCGGACGAGGCATGGGCATTTTGAGTTTGTGGTCATGCCTTTTGGTTTGACTAATGCGCCGACAGCTTTTATGAGATTGATGAACAACGTGTTCAGGGAGTTTCTGGATGTGTTTGTCATCATTTTCATAGATGATATTTTGGTATATTCAAGGAGTCCAGAGGAGCATGCGACTCATTTGAGGCTTGTTTTGGATAAGCTTCGGGAGCAGAAGCTTTTTGCTAAGTTGAGCAAGTGCAGCTTTTGGCAGAGAGAGATGGGTTTTCTTGGCCACATTGTTTCTGCAGAGGGAGTTTCTGTGGATCCGGCTAAGATTGAGGCTATCAGAGATTGGCCTAGACCGAGTAGTGCTACCGAGATCAGGAGTTTTCTGGGTTTAGCAGGCTACTACAGGAGGTTCGTCAAGGGGTTTGCGAGTATGTCTCAGCCGATGACGAGGTTGACTGGCAAGTATGTGCCGTTTGTGTGGTCGCATGAGTGCGAGGAGAGCTTTGTGAAGCTCAAGGAGATGTTGACTCGTACACCAGTGTTGGCATTACCCGATCCGGGGAAGCCCTATGTAGTGTACACAGATGCTTCAGGTGTTGGACTTGGTTGTGTTTTGATGCAGGAGGGCAGAGTAATTGCCTATGCTTCGAGGCAGTTGCAGGGCAGTGAGCGCAACCGTCCTACGCATGATCTGGAGTTGGGAGCAGTGGTTTTTGCGCTCAAGATTTGGAGGTCTTATTTGTATGGTGGTAGAGTGCAGATCTTTACATATCACAAGAGTCTACAGCATATTTTTACTCAGCCTTTGCTGAATGCGAGGCAGACGTGTTGGGTGGAGTTTCTGGCAGATTATTATCTGGATATCGTGTATCATCCAGGCATGGTCAATTTGGTGGCAGATGCTTTGAGTCGACGGAGGGTTGATTCAGATAGAGAGCGTGGTGTTGAGGCTTTGGTCAGCGAGATTAGTACAATGCGTCTTTGTGCTATTTCAGAGGAGCCTTTGGGTTTGGAGGCAGCTGATCAGGCAGATTTACTCAGTAGGATCAGACTGGCGCAGCAGGGTGATCAGGGTTTGATCGATGCTTCGCAGGCGGTTGGTTCTGAGTATCAGGTCTCTTCGAATGGGACTATCTTGGTTCGTGGGCGAGTTTGTGTGCCCAAGGATGTGGAGTTGAGGCAGGAGTTTTTGAGAGAGGCTCATTCGAGCAAGTTTTCGATTCATCCGGGTGCGACCAAGAGGTATCGTGATCTCTAACGATATTACCATTGGGTTGGGATGAAGAGAGATGTGTCAGATTGGGTTGCGAGGTGCAACACTTGTTCTTTGGTCAAGGCAGAGCATCAGGTGCCTAGTGGTCTTTTGCAGAGTTTACCCATTCCGGAGTGGAAGTGAGACATGATCACTATGGATTTTGTGGTGGGATTGCCTATCTCACGGACATTCGATGCTATTTGGGTCATTGTGGATCGCTTGACCAAGTCAGCACATTTCTTGGCCATCAAGAAGACAGATGGAGCGGCTGTCTTGGCTAGGAAGTTTGTGCGAGAGATTGTGAGGCTGCATGGAGTGCCAGCCAGTATTGTGTCAGATAGAGATCCGAGGTTTGCTTCCGAGTTTTTGAGGGCATTTCAGACTGAGATGGGCACCAAGGTGCATATGCGTACAGCGTATCATCCGCAGACAGATGGGCAGTCAGAGAGGACTATTCAGACTTTGGAGGATCTGCTGAGGATGTGTGTACTGGATTGGGGTGGTCATTGGGCTGATCTTCTGTGTTTGGCAGAGTTTGCTTATAACAACAGTTTTCAGTCTAGTATTGGCATGGCTCCATTTGAGGCTTTGTATGGGAGGCCATGCAGGACACCGTTATGCTGGACCCAAGTGGGGGAGCGCAACATGTTTGGAGCTACTTTTGTTCAGGAGACGACGGAGAAGATCCGTGTCTTGAGGTTGAATATGAAGGAGGCTCAGGATAGACAGAGGAGTTATGCAGATAGGCGGCGACGTGAGCTTGAGTTTCAGGTGGGAGATAGAGTTTATCTTAAGATGGCTATGTTGAGAGGCCCTAACAGGTCCATAGCAGAGAACAAGCTCAGTCCGCGTTTTATGGGTCCGTTTCCAGTGGTGGAGCGAGTTGGGCCAGTGGCTTATCGGTTGGAGTTGCCACAGATTATGAGCGCCTTTCACAAGGTGTTTCATCTTTCTATGTTGAGGAGGTGTTTGCATCCTTCAGAGGAGTTAGTGGCTGAGATTCCAGAGGATCTTCAGCCAGATATGACAGTTCCGGCAGTTCCTGTGAGGGTTCTTGAGAGAAGAGTCAAGGTTCTGCGGAACAAGAGGGTGCCATTGTTGAGAGTCTTGTGGGACTGTAGTGGCACAGAGGAGCAGACTTGGGAGCCAGAGGCAAAGATGAAGCTGAAGTTCGGAAAGTGGTTCAACAAGCAGGCTGTGGAGTGAGCTTCCTTCATCTTTGTGGTTATAGTCTTGTTTTTGGCTTTTGTGTTGTTGGTTTTGGATTTATGTATATTCGTTTTCGTTGTACGATATACATTTTTGGAGTTATATGAGATGGAGTTTTTGCCTCATATGTTGGTTTCGTTTTTGGATTTTACGAGTTTCTTTGGCCGGTGGGGTCATTGAAAATTTTAGTCATATGTTGATACGCGTTTCAGAATTATTACTCGATATATCTAGAGGCGGTGGGCCTTTAGAGTAGACGGTGGGTCTACTTTGGTTGGGACGGTGGGTGCCCGGCAGACTTATATTGGGGGTCGCTACCTCAGTATGAGTTGTTTTTGTGACGGT
This sequence comes from Erythrophleum ivorense, assembly GCA_026724425.1. Classification (NCBI taxonomy): domain Eukaryota; kingdom Viridiplantae; phylum Streptophyta; class Magnoliopsida; order Fabales; family Fabaceae; genus Erythrophleum; species Erythrophleum ivorense. The sequence continues at coordinate 4,147,317 of JAIUCV010000066.1, read as the reverse complement.
GGGTCACGGTTTGGATATTGTGGCGGTGGGCCGCAATATAGATGTTGTGACGGTGGGTTGCAGCATAGATGTCGTGACGGTGGGTCGCGGTATCCAGGAGTAATAATGTCTTGAAAACATGCGTATAACATAGGACTAAAATGTGAGTTTTTGAGGTCTTGGATAGACGTTTGTGTTGGGATTCGAGGGTGAATCCAGTTTAGTAGGGGAGAATTGTAACATCCGCGAACCAGAAAGTTGTGTTAGAAGTGGTATCGGACGACATTAGGGATTCGGGAGTCGATTACATACGCTCTTTGAGGTGCGAATTGAGGATTAATTGTACATGTTCTTGTTCGATTGTTGTACAGTTGGTTTAAGGTTCAATCATCTCGAAGAAAATGTGTAAAAAGCTCTTGAATACCTAGTGTCGATCGACACCAAGGGGGTGTGTCGATCGACACCGGTTATCGTGAGCGATTCCGGGTTTAATCGATCGAATTGTGGTTTGAGTTGGTATGGTCGATGGGTGTCGACCGACACCAAGGAAGGGTGTCGATCGACACCGGTTATTGTCAAAATCGACCGGTGTGATTCAAGTCGGCTGGTTTTGTCCGGTTTAGGCGATGGAAACCCTATTTCGCGAATAAAACACTGTAGCCGCGTGAGAAAGCTCACTTTTTGAGGCAGAGAGTTTTCAGAGAGGAAGAGGTGATTCCAGAGAGTTTGTGGAGTTTCTGAGGCTTTGGGTTGTTGTTCATCTTCCTTTCCTTCCTTTCAATCCTTTTCAAGGTGAGTGTGTGACTGTAGGTCCGTTAATCATTAGAGGTTGTTTGATTTCAAGTTTATTGATGAGTTTTCGAGTTGTTCTTGAGTTGTGGTTGAGTTATATTGCTGTTTGATTGATGTGGGGGTTCAATCCCACGATTTTGTGTGTTTACGCGATTTTTCGTAGCTTTTGGTGTCTGGGCGTCGAGCTGGTGTCGACCGACATTCGATGCGTGTCGATCGACACTCAGGAGGCTGGCGTCTATCGACACCGACCTGGGTGGTCAGGAAACGTGGGTGTTTCCTGACATGGAGGTTTATGTTGTTGATTATGGTTCTTGTTGTTGATTATTGTGATGTATTGTCTAGTGTTTGACGTACTTGGCCTGTAGGCAGGATGATCCACTCACTAAGTATTTATGATAATACTTACGCATCTCTATTCCAATGTGATGCAGGTAACAGCAATGTTCTTCCGCGGAAAGAGACCGAGAGAAGAGGATGATGAGATTAGGAATTTGATATTGGCTATTTTGTTGTGGTTGACAAGGAATTCATCATTTTAGGGTGTAAGTTCTATTTTTAATAATGTAGCAAACCTGGTGTTTAGGTTGCTTATACTTTATTGGTTATTGGTTATTGGTTATTTGTTGAACGGTTTATTATGATTTAATATTATTGATTTCTTTCGAGAATTTCCGCATTGATAATTTATGATAATCGTTTATAAAAAAAAAAAAAAAAAAAAAAAAAAAAAAAAAAAAAATAAAAGCTTGGTTGTTTCAAAAGTAGTTGTCATTGACTGAGCAATGTATAAGAAAGTAACATGGGTCATGAAGCTTGTGTAGTGTCCTAGGTGTAGGCAATCCCTTCCTTGCTTCATTATACATCTTCTCCATCTCGGCTAAACTCCGATCATGGGTCCATACAAGATCTTGCAAGTAAGGGCTCTTGTTGCAAGCAATATCAAACGACATGTTGCAAGGAAATCTTCTTGCCATGAAGTCAAAGTCATCAATGGTGTCCTCGATTGATCATTTTGTTATCCTCTTCTCCTTTGGGGCGGGTGGTTGTGAAGATCTAGAAGCAAGGGGTGTTCCCTCTGGTGGCTTTCTTCCTTTTATCCTTGCCGTGAGCTTTGTGTTTCTCTCTTTACCAGCTCTTCTTTCAATCTCATCCCAAACCACTCTTGGATTAGTTACTCTAACACCAAAGGCAACCAAAGCATTACTAGGCTTTGGGTTGGACGCCTTTGCATCTTTTGAGGCCCGTTCTTCCATATCCTCCAAGTGCTTTAACTCCTTTAGAAACTCATCCGGTTGTGTCTTCCAACACCACGGTCTTCTCAAGGAGATTTTTGTATCTCTTCTCCACATCATACTTTAGGTCATGGATTAGTACATTGAATTGTTTTTGCCCTTCCACCAACACTTGCATTGTCGAATAAAGCTCTCTTTCTCTTTGGCTAACTTTCGTTTCTCTCTTCTTAGCTTGGTGAGCTACAAGTGTGATTGAGTTGAGGCTGTCGGTTGTGCCATTGAGGTTGTTATCCAGGCTGGTGATATTCTCATCTAGGTGGTTATCCATCTCCTTTGTGGCGAGATTCATGTTGTAAATTACCTTTGTGTTGTCTCCGATGGTTGCGGCTTGTTTCTTTAGCTCCTCCTCCACTTCTATGCTTCTTGATTCAACTCTCTCTACTTGGTCAGAGAGGCTCCCAAACTTCCCATCAAGGTCATACCTTAGAAATTCTAACCTTGATTCAAGATTTTGGTTAGATTTTCTTTGGATTTCCATGAACTCTTCTATCATGGTTTTGAGATGGTTATCTCTCCGCCTGTTAAGGACATGTTCTTGGTATGTGGGCAGGTTGGGGCGTGAATGATGATGATGATAAGGCGGTTGGTGAGGTCGGCTTTGATGATGATGGGCCGGATAATGTTGAGGATCTTCTCTGCTAGTCTCGGCAAAGAGCGGGTGGCGATGGTTTGGTGGGATCGGCATTGGGATGAAGTCTCAGGCCGGATTTGAATGTTGTGGCCGTCCTTGGACTTCATGGGGAAGTGGAATTCGGTTCCCAAAGTGATTGCTGATGCTAGAGTAATGACTCATCTCTTAGGTACCTAAGAAAAACAAGAACAAACAAAATAAAGAGTTAGTAAACATGAAACAAAGATCTAGTCTTAACTTTTAATCTCAAAACGTGTAGGTGCAATGCAATCCCCGGCAACGGCGCCAAAAACTTGATGCATATGTGGGTGTGGGATGTATGCAAGTAATAAAAACCCTAAGCAAACATAGTTGCAAGTGCACAACAATGTAATTGTAGTAGGGTCGAACCACAAGAGAATGCGAATTACACATTACATGTTCAACAAGAATAAGTTAAGCTAAATCACTAATATGCAATGGTTTTTGTTTGGTTTTTGTGAAAGAAAGATAAGAGAAACAATACAAAACTATACAAGCAACATTAAAGAACATAGATAACTCGCAAAGGACATATGCCAAATCAATTGAAAAGATTGTCAAATCCGATTCCTAAACTCAAAACACTATAACATGGTCATCCCACTTTCGTGGCTCCGATCACCTATGTCTCGTAAACACAATGGCTCAGCTTTCGTTGGTTATTGAAGAGTGAGACATACTTAATCTTGAGTAATAATTGATCAGAGTATTCCTTAAGACTACTTTCATAGTTTAAGGCTTATTGCTCATCAAATACTAGATCCGGAGATATAACAAGCTTTTGGAGAGTATATCAACCTTAGATCAAGTCACTAGTTAGCTACTCTAACAACAAGCATTAGGCGCAAATAAAGATGAAGAACCATAGGGTTTTCCCTTTATTCAACAACCGATTATTGAAGGCAGTTATGTCATGTCCTCATTGAAAGATTCATAATTCAATAATGAGTCTAAGGAAGTAGAAGGAATCTCATGGTTCTATTGGAGAGAGGCGGAGTGATAGAGATCAAACCGTGGCTCTTCCATAGAGAGGAACCTCTAATCCTAGACTTAAACTAAATAAACATGTAAATATGTACAATGCAAAAGAAGAACATAAATAAGCAAGGAGACCACCACAGTGGCTCCGATTTTATTGAGAGGTGTCTGAATGAGATATAGATTCTAAGAAGTCGATACAAGAGGCTAAAAGCAAGTATATATAGGTAAGGAGAGGCTTAGTTAAGGCGCAAACAAGAAAAGGAAAGTTTCCATTTCTCTTAGCCGCTTGAGCTTGCTCACCAAGTTCGTGAATGGGCCAGTGCCGCTGCCTCTAAAGCACTTCATAGAGTGTGGACTTCAGTCCTAATGAGGCTTAGGCTTGGCCCAAAGTGGATCCGGTCCATTTAATACACCAAATCTCCACGGGCTTCATTTCCTCGCCAGACGGATATGTTTAGGGAGAAACAAATTATAGACCGGATATGAACTCCAAATGTCTCCATTCCACTTCTTCATAATGGATCACTCAATTATATATCCATCAGTATCAAGATCATAATTTTTGGACGTCAGGAAGACCTTCTACCGCCGCCATTTTTAGAGTTTTATTAAAGCTCTTGACTTGGAAACTTGCATGGATTATGGTTTGAGGCTCTTTTACTCCATTTTTCCTTTTTTTTTGCCATTTTGACCTATTAAGACTCCAAAACCAAAATATACAAGAAAACTACCTCTTGGATACAAAATCCTTATTATTGTGCTATAAAAGATATTAAAAAATTTAGTAAAAACATGTAAAATATGGATATATCAAGGTGGCAGAGACTTTACCCATCTAAGTGCCTTGTCACTTAGATAGAAGATAAACAACTTGTACTTGAAGTAGTCCGGTGACACTCCATTGATCCGAGTTGTGGTACATATCTCCTCAAAGGTGTCGACATGATCAAGATGGTGCTCGGTGGACAAACCATGGAATTGGTTTTGTTTCACCAAAGCAATGATCTGTGGCTTGACCTCAAAGTCGTTCCTTGGAGGCTGAGGTGGTCGGATAGGATTCCGATCCAAGAAGAAAGCATCGGAAGAATCAAAGTCTCCCATAGTTTTGTGTCTTGGATGCTGAGCGAATTGTGCTCTCCTTTGAGGCACATGTTGTTGAGCTTGAGGCATCCCTTGATGGTCACCATGATGCTGATTTGGTTGCCCCATATTTGGAAACACCAGTGGTGGTTGGTGTTGATCTTGCGGCTGCGGCTGATCGGCTGATTTGGTTGCCCCTTCCTTTTAATCTCGAAACTAGGGCTTTCTGCCCAAACCACACGAAACCAGACAACTTAAATTGAACCGGAATCGATTTCCAATAACTGGTGTCGCTTGACACCAACATCCATAATCGATTCTTCGGTTTACGGATGTTACAATTCTCCCCCACAAAACTGGATTCGACCTCGAATCCCAACGAAATGCGTCTACCAAAGACGAAAAACCCGGCCCCACTGCCCAAACCACAAGAGATCCTCACCTGATCCCAGAGACTCACACCTAATCCTACATTATACGCACGTTCCCAGACATCATTAATTACTCTTAACTCATTACTCTAACTACTCATACACTACCTATACTGAAACCCACTTGTCCCAGATAAGCCCACCGGAGAACCACTATCTCTAAAGGAAATGCAGGAGAACCACCACCTCCTCATGAGAATCACCATCTCTCAATACTCACATCGCGACTCGTCGGCCACTAGCAAGTAAGCATCCCTAACCACTTATAATGAGGGTACTACACTCAGATAAGTCTGCAAGCACTTACACTGAGGTCGCTACCCCCAAGTAAGGCTGCCGGAGAATCCTATCTCCCCACTTATACTGGGGTCGCTACTCCCAGATAAGTCTGCAAGCACTTGAGGTCTCTACGCTCAGATGATGCGTTGGGTTTTATGCTTCAAACTAATACAATTTATAACCCAACTTGGTAGAGCTGCAAGTGAACAGCCGTGGTAAGTCGGGGTCGAACACAAGGAAGAGTGATCTCGTTTCAAGTCTATATTGAGTGATGAGTAGCTAGAACGAAGAATATGATTTGTGGTGGTCTTGATATCCAATGAAAACAAGTGAGTAAGTGAATGAGATTGTAAACAAGATGAGAAAGAAGTTAGGCAAAGGATAATCAATGGAAACATTCAATGAATTGACAAGAGATTGCATGGGATAAGTTATAAACCGTCTTGAACTCACAACACTAAGGCATAACCTTTCCACTTTCGTGGCTCCGGCCACTATGCTTAAACAACCTAATAGACTCAACTTTCGATGGTTATTACAAGTTATAAGCATGCATTAATCAATGTTCAAGTTGTGATTGTTCACTAAGTTCCTTAGGTCAACTTTTGGAAGCCTAAAACACTTAGCTCACCAAATACTAGTTTCGGCAATACAACAAGCTTTTGGAGAGTGTATCAACCTAGAATCAAGTTGTTTAGGCGCGCTTTCCTAACAACAAGCATTAAGAACAAGCAAATATGAAGAACCAAAAGAGTAAATCCCGTTTTATGCAATCAAACGAATCAAATCATGTCAAGAGTCCATCGATCTCCCTCGGCCTAACGAGAGGATCTACTCGGACATACTAAGATCAAGCAAGCAAGGCGAGATTGATATCATTATGCAAGTATGAAAAGAGATAAGGGATTGAAAGAGGCTTCTCTGATGAAGAACAAGTCGAATCCCTTGATAACTTTCGATCCAAGGTACAAAAGAGAAAAGGAAAAGATAGAAAACTAAACAACGAGATGCGAGTGCAATGAGTGGAGCGGCGCCTCCTTCTTCCTTCTGGACGGCGCACCACCTAGGGCTTCTCCTCCTTGACGGCTGCTCTCTCTCTTGCACAGACACTCGCGGCTCTCTCTGCCTTTCAGAGGCTAAAAGCAAGTATTTATAAGCTTGAAGTCGCTAGGTTATTGAAGTGCCGGAAAAGGAAAGTTTCCGGTGAGTTGGATCAAGACATTTGCGACATGAATGGGCCGATATAAGGCCAAGGAAACCACCAGAAATAGGCTAGGCCTATGTTAAGTTAAAACCAGGTCCATGTCGCGGAATCCCGGGCTGTTTGTGACGCCAAATCTCCATGGGCTTCGTTTGCTCGCCTGGCGGACACGTCTTGGGAGAAAACGAGTTTCTTCCTGATGGTTGATCCAAATGGCTCGAATCCACTTCTCCGTGATGCATGACTCAATTATCTATCCAGCAAGACTAAGATCATGATTATTGGACGTCGGTAAGACCTCTTTCCGCGGTCATCTTTCGGATGCTCCGGTTCTGTCCGAATGCGAGAATCGGACAAATGGAGTTTTATTGAGGCTCTTGACTTGGAAACTTGCATGGATTATGGTTTGAGGCTCTTTTGCTCCCTTTTGATTCCTTTTTGATGTTTTAACCTGTTAAGACTCCAAAACCAACAAATACAAGAAAACTACCTCCAAAGGTTTAAAACCTTATTGATAGTCTTTGAAAACATACAAAAATACTAATCGAAAACATGTAAAATATGATGATATCAACTGCCCCAGACTTAGCCTTTGCTTTTCCTCAAGCAAACTAAGAAAGGAAAAGAGGTTTGAAAACGTGAGAACTCTCAAATCTTTTGGAAATCCATGTTGACCTTTGTTTTAGTAATCCACACAAATCAGCAGCGGCATTGAAAATTAAGAACAAGAAAGTACATACCGTGAGTTTTGCAATCATCCCAAAGCAATCCACTTCTCTTTAGGCCATCCAAATTCGCCACCTTTGACTCCTTTAGTTTCTAAAGGTGTGGTCTCAACTAGGGAGTATCGATCAAAGGGGTTATAGACTCTTACCCATCCTCTTTTTATAAAACACATGTCTTGGCTCTTGTTTCACCTCTCTCTCTTCTCACTCCTTAAGTCGATTCATCCCTTTTTTTAGGGTAGCAAGGTATTTTTTTATTCGACCTCTTCTCCTCTTTGTGGAGGTTTTTGATGGATCTTCCATAGACGCGAGTATTGATGGTTGTAGCCACCTAATCCCCGGTTACTTGGCTCAAAAAGTCTTCCATAGACGCGAGTCTTGATGGTGGTTGCCACCTAATCCCCGGTTACTTGGACCTTGATGCTTTTTCTTAAATTTGAAGGGGAGAGAGAGAGGAAACCGAACTCACATAGACTTTCACTATTAGGTGAGGATGAGGAGTCGTGTTCTTTGTAAAACCAAGCCCCTAGCCGAGAAGGTTAAGTTCATTAAGGTGCGGAGTCAAAAATGTATCCTTCTTAAGCCCTTGGAGATGTGGACATTTTTGGTAGATCGATCCACTCATGGTGCACATGTGATGAAGTAAACTGCCAAATACTGATCAATGGTCACTTAAACACAGGCACAACAATGGTTAGGTCCAAGATAATGTCATAATTCTCGACAAAAGTTTTGACTCAATAAAAACGACTCGATGAAACGAAAAATGATGCAAGATGAAATGCCAAAATGAACAAAATTATTAGTATAATCCCCCCAGACTTAACTTGCACCATCCCGGTGTAAGAAAAATCAGATTAAGAGAGGTAAAATATGTAAGAAATTTGAAAAGGGAAAGTTTAGGATGATGTTACCAAGTGATGACCAATTGTAATGAAGATCAGGGTCGGATAACTGAATAGGGCTCCTCTTTAGACATGATTGGTCGATGAGTTTTGAATTTCCAGGCCTGATTCTCGCCGGTTGGCGTCTTGGTCGAGTTGCGCTCATTTGGTCGACCCGAGAAGAGTGCCATGAACCACAGCTCAAACCGTGAAGATTTTACTGACCCATATTGAAATTGCATCGACCAACCTCATATTTTAGGAACACTGGTGAAGTTTGGGGTCAAACGAACGAGCGGTTTGGGAAATCCGTCATTTGGTGGTCCACCCGATCGACCGGAAGGTGTTGCTATAGACCACAGCCCAAACGATGAAGATTTTTCCATCCTATCTTGAAATTTCATCGAGAACCCCATATTTTATGACCACTGGTGAAGTTGGAGGTCAAACGAACGAGTGGATTGGGAGATCCTTCAAAAAGTGGTCAATGTGGCTCCGGGAAGAGTTTCTTGACCATCCTTGAACTTGGCTCGTTTGTTTGTTGAATCTCTTCTGGAATAGTGATATTTAAGCTCCAGGGATTCATCTCCAGCTGGTCGGCATACCTATGCCGTGATTTTGTTTTTGTCGGCCATTGGTTGCCCGCTATCGACCGAATGTGGCATCTGTGCTTATCTCCTCACCCGTTGACATTCCGCCGTCCTATCTTTTGGATTTGCCGACCAATCTGGTATTGTCTGGCTGCCTGTGAAGTTTGGTGGACTTCGGTCACACGGATTGTGAGATAGGTCAATTTGTACTGCAAACCGCCGGGATGGTCGAGAAAGGGATGCCGGATGGCATATCTCAATTTTTGCTCGACCGTTTTGGGATTTTCTTCGACTATAGTTATTCTTTTATCCTCCTCTAGCAGTTCCACATTGTTCCCGCCTCGTTGGTGTCGCCTTTGACAAGGGTGGGCTCAATGGGTGGGATATGTTCTTTGTTTGGTCGCCTCTTTGGTCTTCATCCTAAAAAGAAATGTTATGCATGCAAAAATAGTGTGAAAAATGAAAATGGAAAAGAAATACCGTGTGGGTTGCCTCCCACAAAGCGCTTGTTTTAAAGTCATCTAGCTTGACTCCCTTTTTTATTTGTTTGGTTAGGGGCGGATGTGATCGGCCAAAGGGTTTGGGATCCCTTTGGTGTCTTCACACACTGGTTCAGGTGGCTCATGAGGTGGTTTGGGCTCTCCATGATCATCTTCCATGTCATCCTTGAAGACCAAAGCTCTCTGAAAAAGTTTTAAGGTTTTTCCGAGTTTCTCCTTTGCGGTTTGCTCATATTTGGGATCCGGATCCTTTGGGAAAAGGACTCTTATGCTGGCAAAGGACTTAGGCACACCGTCAGGCTCTTCTTCAGCTCCATGATTGTCAAAAGATGGTGACAAGACCGAGTGAATATCCTTGAAAACATTCTCATGCTTCGGCTTCAACGGTTTCATCGCTTCCTTCGGCTTTGAGTAGGGCTCGCCCTTCTTGGTGCTTTTAGGCCGCTCGGCTCCTTCTCTTGGCAAGAGTGTGCTTCTTTCCGGTGGTAATTTGATTGCACTTGGAGCTTGTTTGAAGTTGATGCTTGGGAAAAAGACATCTTGCCGGACATGGCCAAGTGTTAGTTGGTTTCTAATGTAATTGATGACCGCCCCGGCTGTGGCTAAGAATGGGGTTCCAAGGATCAACTGATTTCGCTTTGACCCCTCCCATACCATGATTTGAAAATCGGTGGGGACATACCTCTCTCCGATCTCTAGCATAACATCTTCAAGCACTCCATAAGGCTCCATACTTGATAGATCCGCAAACTCCACTCTCACCTTAGGCTCCTTGAAATATTTGAATCCCAAATCTTTGGCTAGTGCAAGAGACATGAGGTTCACGTTTGCTCCACTATCACACAAGAAATCAGTGAGTTGGTATCCATTGATACATGCTGGGATCACAAACTTCCCGGGATCTCCTTGTTTCAGCAATGGCTTGTTCTCAAGCCTTCTCTTGTAAGCTCGCCTTGACTCCCATGTGTACCTCTCTGGTTTGTACCTTTCCTTAGGCTCATCTTCTCTTTCTTCTTCTTGAGATGGTACGGAGACAATGGCCGGTGGATCCTCCTTGGATGAAACAACACTACAAAACTTTTGCGGATTCACCTCGTGTTGCTTCGTAACCGCCTCGGCCGTTTGAGCGATTTGCACTTCTAGCTTCTGGACATGGGTTGAAAATGACCCAAACTTATTGTTTAGATCACCAAACATGTGATCCATCTTCTCATGTAAGCTCTTGGTAGCTTGTCTTTGCTCCTCCATGTATTTCTTAACCGCCACATCTACTTTTTCTTCTTGTTGAACCGGTGCAATTCCTTTGGGGAAAGTGAGTGGCTGCTTCACTTGGTAGACTCCCTTAGGATAGAATTGTTGCTTAGGCTGGTACTGACCTCCTTGGTAAGCGTTTTGGCCTCCTTGAAAAGTGTTTTGGCCCGGATAGACTTGATCATTTGGGTTCTCCACATTGGTGCTTCGGTAAGAGAGGTTGGGATGGGGGCGGAATGGCTGGTTGTAGCCCCTATTACCGTAGTTACCTCCTATGTAGTTGACTTCCTCTTGATTCTCTTCTCCTCCATCTCTCATAAACTCCATGAGAGGCTCTTCATTAGTGGCCAAAACATCATCAATGGCATGCACTCCTCGGTTGCTCTTTAGTAGTTGTGAGACCATGTTCTTCAACTCCAAGATTTGAGCTGATTCTGATGATGTGCTCGTGGTTCTCACTCCTCTATTGTACTCAGGGCAGGCATTGGAATTACTTGCAGCAAGGTTTTCTATCAAAAGCTTAGCCTCCGGCACCGATTTGGTCATGAAGTTACCATTGCTCGCGGTGTCAAGTGAAAGCTTATACTTGTGATCAATCCCATTGTAAAAGATGTTCCAAAGGTTACCTTCTGAGAAGCCATGGTTAGGGCAATCTCTTGCATACTCCTTGAAGCGCTCCAAAGCTTCATAGAAAGACTCCATTGGTGCTTGCTTAAACCCGGATATCTTACTCCTTATAGAGTTTGATCTTTGCTTGGTGTAGAATTGGTTTAAGAAAGCTCCCTTGTATTCATTCCATGTTGTAATGGATTGAGGTGGCAGAGACTTTACCCATCTAAGTGCCTTGTCACTTAGAGAGAAGGTAAACAACTTGCACTTGAAGTAGTCCGGTGACACTCCGTTGATCCGAGTAGTGCTACATATCTCCTCAAAGGTGTCGACATGGTCAAGTGGATGCTCGGTGGACAAACCATGGAATTGGTTTTGTTTCACCAAGGCAATGATTTGTGGCTTGATCTCAAAGTCGTTCCTTGGAGGCTGAGGTGGTCGGATTGGATTCCGATCCAAGAAGAATGCATCGGATGAATCAAAATCTCCCATAGTCAGATGCCTTGGATGCTGAGCGAATTGTGCTCTCCTTGGAGGCACATGTGGTTGAGCTTGAGGCATCCCTTGGTGACCGCCATGGGGGTTTTGATGATGCTGGTTTGGTGGTTGACCGGCGTCTTGTTGACCCGGTTGTTGTTGTTGCGGCTGTTGCGGTTGATCGGCCGCACCCGGAGGTTGTTGTTGAACGTTTGGTTGAGGAATGGCTCCGCCTTGTGCCGCCTGATCAGCTCCAGCTCCTTGTGGGACGTGGGGGACTTGTGGTTGTTGCTCTTGGTCAGCGGCTTGTTGTTGGCCTCCTTGTGCCGCGGCTTCTCCGACTTGATTCATTCTTTCTCTTCTTTGCCGCCTAAGTGTTCTTTCAAGTTGGTCATTGTCAAGATCTTCCTCTATGGTATTATCTGGATTGGACCTTCTTGTCATGCACCTAAGAGACACAAAGAAAGAGTATTAAGTAAAAAATTTATGGTTTTTTAGAGTGTTATGAAAAACAGAAAGTGAAATGCAAGAATAAAAAGAACTAGACTAAATATCAATCAAGAAACTTGAAAGAAATGCAACTCTTCCCCGGCAACGGCGCCAAAGAGCTTGATGCGTTGGGTTTTATGCTTCAGACTAATACAATTTATAACCCAACTTGGTAGAGCTGCAAGTGCACAGCCGTGGTAAGTCGGGGTCGAACACAAGGAAGAGTGATCTCGTTTCAAGTCTATATTGAGTGATGAGTAGCTAGAACGAAGAATATGATTTGTGGTGGTCTTGATATCCAATGAAAACAAGTGAGTAAGTGAATGAGATTGTAAACAAGATGACAAAGAAGTTAGGCAAAGGATAATCAATAGAAACATTCAATGAATTACAAGAGATTGCATGGGATAAGTTATAAACCGTCTTGAACTCACAACACTAAGGCATAACCTTTCCACTTTCGTGGCTCCGGCCACTATGCTTAAACAACCTAATAGACTCAACTTTCGATGGTTATTACAAGTTATAAGCATGCATTAATAAATGTTCAAGTTGTGATTGTTCACTAAGTTCCTTAGGTCGACTTTTGGAAGCCTAAAACACTTAGCTCATCAAATACTAGTTTCGGCAATACAACAAGCTTTTGGAGAGTGTATCAACCTAGAATCAAGTTGTTTAGGCGCGCTTTCCTAACAACAAGCATTAAGAACAAGCAAAGATGAAGAACCAAAAGAGTAAATCTCTTTTTATGCAATCAAACGAATCAAATCATGTCAAGAGTCCATCGATCTCCCTCGGCCTAACGAGAGGATCTACTCGGACATACTAAGATCAAGCAAGTAAGGCGAGATTGATATCATTATGCAAGTATGAAAAGAGATAAGGGATTGAAAGAGGCTTCTCAGATGAAGAACAAGTAGAATCCCTTGATAACGTTCGATCCAAAGTACAAAAGAGAAAAGGAAAAGATAGAAAAGTAAACAATGAGATGCGAGTGCAATGAGTTGAGCGGCGCCTCCTTCTTCCTTCTGGACGGCGCACCACCTAGGGCTTCTCCTCCTTGACGGCTGCTCTCTCTCTTGCACAGACACTCGCGGCTCTCTCTGCCTTTCAGAGGCTAAAAGCAAGTATTTATAAGCTTGAAGTCGCTAGGTTATTGAAGTGCCGGAAAAGGAAAGTTTCCGGTGAGCTGGATCAAGACATTTGCGACATGAATGGGCCGAGATAAGGCCAAGGAAACCACCAGAAATAGGCTAGGCTGTTAAGTTAAGACCAGGTCCATGCCGCGGAATCCCGAGCTGTTTGTGACGCCAAATCTCCATGGGCTTCGTTTGCTCGCCTGGCGGACATGTCTTGGGAGAAAAAGAGTTTCTCCCTGATGGTTGATCCAAATGGCTCGAATCCACTTATCTGTGATGTATGACTCAATTATCTATCCAGCAAGACTAAGATCATGATTTTTGGACGTCGGTAAGACTCCTTTCTGTGGTCATCTTTCGGATGATCCGGTTCTGTCCGAATGCGAGAATCGGACAAATGGAGTTTTGTTGAGGCTCTTGACTTGGAAACTTGCATGGATTATGGTTTGAGGCTCTTTTGCTCCCTTTTGATTCCTTTTTGATGTTTTAACCTTTTAAGACTCCAAAACCAACAAATACAAGAAAACTACCTCCAAAGGTATAAAACCTTATTGAAAGTCTTTGAAAACATACAAAAATACTAATCGAAAACATGTAAAATATGATGATATCATCAGATAAGTCCGCAATCACCAATATTGAGGCTACTACACCCAGATAGGTCACTCGTACTGAGACTACTACACTCAGATTAATCTATAGGAGAACACTATCTCTAAAACGTAAAGAGTAATAATTCTGAAACGCCTATAACATATCTTATTAGAACCGTCCCCCGACCCAAATTGGTCAACACACGATATTCCCTAACCCGGAATATCACCACCACACGACCCAAAAACGGTCAACCAACTGGTAACATCTGAAACTCATATTTATAAGGAAAAACTCCATCTTATAAATCTCCAAAAATGTATATCGTTACACGAAAACGAAAATACACAAACCACAAACACAGCATAGCACCAAGCTAAACAACTGGAACTACAAAGATAAAGAAGCTCACTCTGCGACCTGCTTGCCGAACCACTTTCTGAACTTCAACTTCATCCTTGCCTCAGGCTCCCAATTCTCATCCTCTGTACCGCTACAGTCCCACAAGACTCTCAGCAACGGCACCTTCTTGTTCTGCAGAACCTTGACTCTCTCCTCTTGAGAATCCTCACAGGAACCGCCGGAACCGTCAAATATGGCCTAAGATCCTCTGGAATCCTAGCCACTAACTCCTCTGAAGGATGAAGACACTTCCTCAACATAGCCATCTTGAGATACACACGATCCCCAACCTGAAACTCAAACTCTCGCCTCTGCCTAACAGCGTAACTCTTCTGCCTACCCTGAGCTTCCTTCATGTTCAGCCTCAAAACACAGACCTTTTCCGTCGTTTCCTGAACATAAGTAACTCCATAAATAATGTGCTCCCCCACTTGGGTCGAGCATAAAGGCGTCTTACAAGGCCTCCCATACAAAGCTTCTAAAGGAGCCATGCCAATACTCGCCTGAAAACTGTTGTTGTAGGAAAACTCGACCAATGGTCAAATGGTCCGCCCAATGGCCACTCTAATCCAACACACACATCCTCAAAAAATCCTCCAAAGTCTGAATAGTCCTCTCTGACTGTCCATCTGTCTGCAGATGATAAGCTGTACTCATATGCACCTTAGTGCCCATCTCTGTCTGAAACTCCCTCCAAAACTCTGAGGGGAATCTAGGATCCCGGTCTGACACAATACTGGCTGGCACACCATGCAGCCTCACCATCTCTCTCATAAATTTCTTAGCCAAAACAGCAGCTCCGTATGTCTTCGTAATGGCCAGAAAATGTGCTGACTTGGTCAACCGATCCACAATCACCCAGATAGCATCATAGGTCCGCGAGATAGGTAATCCCACTACGAAATCCATCGCGATCATATCCCACTTCCACTCTGGAATGGGCAAACTCTGCAGAAGACCACCCGGAACCTGATGCTCTACCTTAACCAACGAACACGTGTTGCACTTCGCAACCCAATCAGCCACATCTCTCTTCATCCCGACCCAATGATAGTACTGTTTGAGATCACAATACATCTTTGTCGCTCCTGGATGAATCGAGAACTTGCTCGCATGAGCCTCTATCAAAATCTTCTGTCTCAACTCCTCAACCTTGGGTACACAAACCCGACAATGAACCAAAATCGTCCCATTCGCATAGACCTGATGCACCAATCAAACTCTGATCGCTCTGCTGAGGCACTCTAATGTTACTGGGCAAATCTGCCTGATCAACTGTCTCCAGGCTCAGAGGCTCCTGCGAAATAGCACCAAGACGCAGAGTGCTAAACTCGCTCACCAAGGCCTCAACATCCTGCTCTCGAGCTGAATCAACCCTCCGTCGACTCAACGCGTCTGCCAACTGATTAACCTTGCCCGGATGATGGATAAACTCCAAGTCATAATCTGCCAGAAACTCAACCCAACATGCCTGACACGCATTCAACAAAGGCTGAGTGAAGATATGCTGCAGACTCTTGTGATCCGTAAAGATCTGCATTGACCCGCCATACAAAAATGACCTCCAGATCTTAAGCACGAAGACCACCGCTCCCAACTCAAGATCATGCGTAGGGCGCTTACGCTCGCTGCCCTGCAACTGCCTTGAAGCATACGCAATCACTCTACCCTCCTGCATCAAGACACAACCCAGACCAACTCCTGAAGTATCTGTATACACCACATACGGCTTCCCCGGCTCGGGTAATGCCAACACTGGTGTACTAGTCAACATCTCCTTGAGCTTCGCAAAGTTCTCCTCGTACTCTGGCGACCACACAAACGGCACATCCTTGCCAGTCAACTTCGTCATCGGCTGCGACATGCTCGCAAACCCCTTGACGAACCTCCTGTAATAGCCTGCTAAACCCAGAAACTCCTGATCGCGGTTGCACTACTCGGTCTAGGCCAATCCCTGATAGCCTCAATCTTGCCGGATCTACATAAACTCCCTCTGCAGAAACAATGTGACCCAGAAAACCCATATCGCGCTGCCAGAAGCTGCACTTGCTCAACTTAGCATACAACTTCCGCTCCCGAAGCTTCTCAGGAACCAAACTCAGATGAGTCTCGTGCTCCTCGGGACTCCTGGAAAATACTAAAAAGTACTAAAACAAGCCTCATAACCTCGCTCCATCCACTTCTCAGCTTGAAAAGCCGAGACACAAAACTCCTGAAAGTCGGTCTCACACCCTGAAACACCAACCTCCCTCCATCTTGCTCAAACACCACTATGCCACGATAGCAATCCAGATTGACTCGGTAATGCGATAACCAGTCCATCCCCAAAAATACGTCATACAGCTCAACCGGACTGATGACCAAATCTGCTGGCATCGACTGCCCCATAATATGCACGTCAACTGCTCTAGCTCGGCCGGAAGTAGCCAGGAACATCCACCAGCCACCTTGACCAAACCCGAACGCTCACCGGCGCTGCTCCGGATGCCACTGCTCTCGGCACGCTCCGGAGTAATCAAGCAATTCGATGCACCATAACAACCAGCACATGGGACTCAAAACCACCCACTAACAATGTCCTTACACAATTACATGTGTTGAGAATCCTACAACTCTGTCACAGATAAAATAGACGACACAACCCACGACAACGATTCTACCACTAAGAATTCACGAAGTCTGAGTCAAAGATTTTACTTGTGATCTGCCCGGACTGAGTGGTCTGTCCGACCTCTGCCGAAGAATACCCTCTCGGCGCCGCTCCAAACTGACCCGACGACTGCACCACCGCGATCTGCGCCAAAGGCTGAGCCACCGATGCCACTGACATCTGCTGCAACTTGGGACACATCAGCCTGATATGCCCCGGCTCTCTGCAATGGAAGCACACCCTAGCCTCCCGAGATGTGTCCTTCTTGGGACAACTCGCCACTCGATGCTCGGCGCTCCCACAACCAAAACAACCACCACAAACACTCTGGCTGCCTCCAGAACCTCGTTCAATCTCCTCTTCTGGCCCTGTGCATATTTACCGTCTTTGCCATAACCAAAACCAAAACCCGCACCTCTGCGCTGCTGCTACTGCTGGGTCCTCGGCTAGATAGCAGGAGCAACTGCAGACGAAACAACTGCCGGACCAACATACTCACGCTGGTCCTCCTCAATAGAAGCCGCTAGTTTCACCAAATCCGCTCTCGTTTCGTATCTGGCACCTCTACATTGGGTCCGGATACTCAATCGAAGTCCCTGCAAGAACCTCTGAACTAAAGTCTGCTCGTCCTCCAGACCACGACTTGTATGAACCACCAGTATGCTGAACTCGGCGTCATACTCACGCATTGAACTCTCTCCCTGAGACAGCGCCATAAACCGCATTTGAAGACGATCCCGAGCCTCCTGAGGGAAGTACTTGGCGTTGAACTCCGTTAGGAATTCGCCCCAAATCCACATTGCCCTCCTAGCCTCAATGGCTCGCCACCACAAATGTGCATCTCCACCCAGATAATCCACTGCCAACTCTACATGATACTCCTCAAGACATCTGATAGACCGGAAATTCCGCTCCAGTCTCAAACGCCACTCATCGGCCTCCTCTGGCCAAACTCTACTCTCGAAGAAAGGCGTAGAGATCCTTTGCATCAGCCCCATCATCTCTAGATAAGGCGGACACTCACCCACTGCAGCCCCCTGCTGCCCAACAACTGAAGCACCCTGCTGCGCCCCGGCCACTCGAGGCACACCCGGAGCCTGTTCTGGAACCGCTGGCGGAAAATGTGCCAACAACTGCGTCAGTAACCCTACAACCAGGTCATCTCGACCCTGAGCTAAAGTAGCACCCCCACCTGGGCCCATCCCAACTCCCGCACCGGCACCAGTCCTCACACTAGCACTGGCACTCCAACCGGCCTCACTCGCCGATCATGCTAAAAGCGTCTGGGACACTGACGCAGATGCCACACTAAGCGTCGCACTCTCTCCCGACTCAGCCGCTGCTCCACGACCACGACCCCGGCGTCCACGGCCCGCAGCTCGGCCACCACGGCTAACTGCTCTGCCATCACGGGCACCGACTCTGCCACCACAGGCAACCGCTCTGCCACCACGGGCACCAATACTACCACAACCTCTAGCACCTGGAACCATCTCACTGTACTACCAAAGAACAATATATAAGCACTATAAACCACTAACAAAAACAAACAACTCACCGCAGAATCTCTTTGAAAGCCGAAGAGGATGATACTAAGACTACTAATTGACTAAAACACATATAATCAATTAAACACATAGTCTCAGTTCACCCAATTCCCAATTCTAACAGTCCTAAAACCGTAAGAGCTCTGATACCAAAATAAAACAACCAAGCTTTTTTTTTTATAATTAACATAGCTCGAATTAATATTCATGAAGTATTAATTCTCAACAGCTATCAATGCGGAAGTTCTCAAATAAATCAATAATTAAATCAAATAAATAATCCAACAATTTAATTCAACAGTGAATGAACTAGCAACCTAAACACCAGGTTCGCTTAAACAGTTTAAAACGACAAAACATAACATCATATCATCCTCTCCTCGGTCCTGATTCCGCGATCACACTTTTCTTTTACCTGCATCACATGAAAAGAGATGCGTAAGTATTATCACAAATACTTAGTGAGACGATCACCCCGCCTACAGGTCAATTACGCAAATACCAGACAATAACCAATACTTAAATAATTTCTATAATTATTAAATAAATTTCACAATTAAAAAACTAATTCCCACAATTATTTCTGAACCAATTAATTAAATAAACAACCATTTAATTAATTTAACCACAAATTAATTGGTTTAAACCACTTAAACCAATCAATTAAAACATTAAACCGATTAAACCAGTGAACCGAAACCGCACAGACCGCGGTGTCGACCGACATCAGCAAGTGGTGTCGCTCGACAACAATTCGCATGTGCAAATTCCAGAATGACGAACAGCGACGGAAAACACCAAAATCACCACAAATCAACACGAAACGACAATCAAACACACAAAATAACCCAGAAACATTATGAACTTCAACTACAATCAATCCAATTCAACAGATCTAGGATTCACGAGCCTACGGTCACGCACTCACCTTGACAAAGGATTGGAAAGAGGAAAAGAGAGAGATGGCGATGAACGGCACTTCGATCTGACTCCCAAAACTCAGATTTCTCCACAAAATTGCCTCTTCCCTTCTCTGGTTCGTTTTCTCCTCGAAAAAGACAAAAGAAAGGCGGCCCCCTTCCTTTTAATCTCGAAACTAGGGCTTTCTGCCCAAACCAGACGAAACCAGACAACTTAAATTGAACCGGAATCAATTTTCAATAAACGGTGTTGACCGACACCACCCTGGTATCGCACGACACCAACATCCAAAATCGATTCTTCGGTTTACGGATGTTACAAGGTTGGTGTTGAATGTTTGGTTGAGGTATAGCTCCTCCTTGTGCCGGTTGATCAGCTTCAGCTCCTTGTGGGACATGGGGGTCTTGTGGTTGTTGCTCCGGTATAGGAGCTTGCTGCTGGCCACCTTGTGCTGCGGCTTCTTTGGTCTGGTTCATCCTTTCTTTTCTTTGCCGCCGAAGTGTTCTTTCAAGTTGGTCAATGTCAAGATCTTCCTGTATTGTATTGATTGGATTAGACTTTCTTGTCATGCACCTAAGAGACACAAAGAAAGAGAAGTAAAATTTTTATGGTTTTTAAGATTTTATGAAAAGCAAAAATGTAAAATGCAAGAAGTAAGGAACTAGACTAGAAATCAATCAAAAGTTTTGAAGGAAATGCGACAGCCTCCCCGGCAACGGCGCCAAAAAGCTTGATGTGCGGTTGGTTCACTTCAAGTTTTTATAATTTATAACCCAACCAAAATGAGCTGCAAGTTTCACATCCGTGTTGTAGTCGGGGTCGAACATAAGGAGGAGTGACTTCACTTTAAACCTATGTAGATTGACAAGTAGGTAGAACAGAAAATATGATGTTGTGGTGAACCTAAAATCAAAAGAAACAAAAGAAAGTAAATAAAGAGATGTAAACAATGAAAGAAAGAAGTTAGGCAAAGGATAATCTTTGGAAACATTCAATGAAATGACATGAGATTGCATGGGATAACATTAGAAACCGCCTTGAACTCATAACACTAGTGTATAGTCTTTCTACTTTTGCGGCTCCAACCACTATGTTTAATCAACCTAATATACTCAACTTTCGATGGTTATTACAAGTTGTAAAATAGATGTTCAAATTATGATTGCTCACTAAGTCCCTTAAGTCGACTTTTGAAAGCTTAAGACACTTAGCTCATCAAATACTAGATCCGGCAATACAACAAGCTTTTGGAGAGTGTATCAACCTTAGATCGAATCATTAGGCGCACTTTCCTAACAATAAGCATTAAGACTAGGTAAAGATGAAGGACCATTGGATAGAATCCCATATTATGCAATCATATTAATCAAATCATGTCATGAGTCCATCGATCTCCCTCGGCCTAATAAGGGGATCTACTCGGACATAGTGCAATCAAACAAGCAAGCAATGATTGAAAGCATGATGATACTGATGAGTAAAAGAGATAAGGGATGAGAAAGCTTCTCTATTGTGAAGAAAAAAGTCGAATCCTCCCTTGATAAATCTCAGATCCAAGTACAAAGAAAAGGAAAAGATGAAAAGTGTATAAGTTTCAAATGATACACAAGAGGGATTTAAGTTTTGGGCTCTTGCATCATTGAAACCAGACTAGTACCCGCGCACGCAGGTTTTTCTTATAAAATTATAATTAAGACCTGAGTGATATAACACATGTAGCATATGCAAAAATATCTACATGCAACTTTAATATTGTGTAATGCTCTCTCCCAACACGATAATTTCACCAAATCGAATTCTCCGTGCTCTGCTTTTTTGTCCTTTGCTTTGTAAAGTTTCCGAGACTACTGTTGCATGTAGATAATTTTCATAGTTAATATTGGTACTGGTTGATAGTTGGAGTTTATGTTAGATATGATTAGCAAAAACATGTAATGCAAAAGATGAAAGAAGGCTTTAAAATTGTGCAAATAATTTTTAACAATCTAATCGAAAAGAGATTCAAAACACTACACATAAAGTCAACGAAAAAGATATTTGCAAAATAATGAAAAGATCGAAAATACATTTGATCACATTGTTATTATTATAATATCACTTTCCTTTAGAGCATCCAGAGCTCCATATGGAGCTCTTTAACATATTTTAAGAATATATCTATTATTAATTTAAGCTTAGAGTTTCTCCTTTAGTTTCATAGTTTTTAGCTTAACATTGCAGAACCCCATTATGGGGTTCTTTAAAGTTAAAAGATAAACATTTTTTACAAAGTGTTATAATAAAAGTTAAGCCATTACATTTCTTCAAAGCTTATCATGTTCTCTTTAGATGATAAGGTTGAACAACAATGGCTTCAGTCCAAGATTGAGAAGAAACGTACATTATGAGGGCCAATGATGGCTCCAGTCCAAGATTGCATCAAAATATCATCGCCATCATCCATTCCATAGCTCATGGTCCTGTCTCTGATTCCTTTCTCACCTCTTTCAAGCTGTTTCAATAATCTAAAGTTTCTGGGAACTACAAAAAAACAATAATACAAGACAATATATCCTAACAGCTAGCTGGTTGGCCTCGGCAGCGAGCTGTTCCATCTCCTTGACGGCGAGCTGGTTATCTTCGACAGTGAGCTGATCCGCGGCTACAAGCCTTCTTTCTTGTGCGCCTCGCTCCGGTTCTTGTCCTTTGTCCACGACCTCGGCCATAGTCATATCATTCTCTCCTTCTTGAAAAGGATTTGTCCTCAAATCTGGATTATCTGCAAGAAAAGGAGAAAGATTAATGATATTAAAACTTGGACTCATTTTACACTTACCTCGCAGATCAAAGTTGATCATGTTTGCTGTTCGGTTCGGGTCAGTGGATCCAGGGACGAGGTCAATGCCGCGAGCTGTTGGTTCGGAAAATGGTTCGGGAAAGTTGATCTGAAGCTTAATGCCGCGAGCTGATGAGCGAGTTGATGGCAATCCTCTTGGACAATCATCTGGAAACACAATCCCAAATTTCTGCAAATGTTTAAACATATCACTCGGAATATCCGGTGCTTTGTTAGCGAAAAAGTTAAACATTTCTTTAAGTCTTATCAAGAGAAATTGTTTATCATAATGCATGGAACTTTTAACCCGTTTAGATTCGGCCAAATAGTTCGATGGCTTGATCGGCTCGGTCGGTTTTTCTTCTGTTGGAGATTTAGTCCTTTGGCTGATCAGCTGGACTTGGTCTTCGTACACTTCCTGAGGAGTCAAAGGTATGCGAGTGACCTTGCGGCCTTTGTGCGATAGAGTGTACTTGTTGGTAAAGCCGTCGTGTAGAGCTCGTCTATCCGATTGCCAAGGCCGCCCTAAAAGGATATGTCCCGCGTCCATGGGCAGAACATCACACACCACCTCGTCTTCATAGTCTCCTATCGAAAGTGGCACAACGACCTGTTCTTTAACGTTCAGATCTCCTGCCTTGTTGATCCACTGCAGCTGATACGGTTTGGGACGTCTTTGTGTTTCGAGGCCTAACTTCTCGACCATGACCTCGCTTGCCACATTAGTGCAACTGCCACCATCGATGATCAAGCTACAAACCTTATCTTTGACAAGACAACGTGAATGGAAGAGATTTTCTCTCTGCTCTTCCTTTTCAGTTCGTATCTGAGTGCTCAAGAGTCGCTTCGCAACAAGGAGCTGTCCCACAACTGGTTTAGCTTCATACTCTCTCTGTTATTATTCACGTTCGGGCTGATAGACAATGATCTCGTCTTTGGACTCAACTTCTCCATTGTCTCTGATAAACATCAACCTTTTGTTTCGGCATTCATGGGCATAGTGTCCGAACCCTTGGCACTTAAAGCACTTAAGCTCTCTGGCTCGGGTAGTAGAAGTCGCACCAATCTTATCTTTGTCTCGGTCTTGACTGAACGAAGGACTCATCAGCTCGGTTCTCGGCATGAAGGTCGGCTTGCTGTCTTTCTGATATACGGGTCGGCGAGATTCACCACTGTACCGGGAGGTCGCTTTCCTCTTGAGCTGTTGTTCGGCCAGAATAGCCTTATGCAGCAAATCTTCTATGTCGTCACAATTTTGCATTTCCACGACATCGTGGATCTCTCGGTTAAGTCCTCCTAGAAATCGAGACATAGTTGCTTCCTGGCTCTCTTCGACATTAGCCCGAAGCTTCATGACCTCCATGTCCTGATAATACTCGTCGACTGA
The DNA here is from genome assembly GCA_026724425.1 of Erythrophleum ivorense. Classification (NCBI taxonomy): domain Eukaryota; kingdom Viridiplantae; phylum Streptophyta; class Magnoliopsida; order Fabales; family Fabaceae; genus Erythrophleum; species Erythrophleum ivorense. The sequence continues at coordinate 4,123,647 of JAIUCV010000066.1, read as the reverse complement.
TTTAGACCCTTGACTGAGCTTCCGGAGTTTCGAATGAAGCTCACGCTGATAATGACCGGGAACGAACCGCTGCCTCATAATTCTTTTCATCTCTTCCCAAGTAGAGATCTCATGGGCTCCACCAATGGCTCGTGCCGTCGAAACCTGTTCCCACCATCTCAGGGCATAGTCGTTGAACTCTGAAACCGCTAGCTTGACACGGTTAAGGTCAACAATGTTGTGCAGATTGAAGTTAAACTCGCACTTTTTCTCCCAGTCCATGTACTCATCCGGATCATTCCTACCATGGAATGGCGGAATTTTAATCTTGTATCCACCAAGATTCTCAACCATTCGGTCCGGCTCTTCTCTTGACCTTCGGGACCGACATCGGCTCGACTGAGATGAATGGCCTGCGCTGCTGTAGTATTCCTTGGCTCGTTTATCATTCAGCTTCTTCCTTGGCGTCATAGGGTCATCTTTTGGCTCTTCATCTGAAACATGTATCGGACTCTTAGGCACCTTCCACTTGCCTTCCCGGATCTGCAGCGAGCTGTTCCATCTCCTTGACGGCGAGCTGGTTATCTTAGACAGTGAGCTGATCCGCGGCTACAAGCCTTCTTTCCTGTGCGCCTCGCTCCGGTTCTTGTCCTTTGTCCACGACCTCGGCCATAGTCATATCATTCTCTCCTTCTTGAAAAGGATTTGTCCTCAAATCTGGATTATCTGCAAGAAAAGGAGAAAGATTAATGATATTAAAACTTGGACTCATTTTACACTTACCTCGCAGATCAAAGTTGATCATGTTTGCTGTTCGGTTCGGGTCAGTGGATCCAGGGACGAGGTCAATGCCGCGAGCTGTTGGTTCGGAAAATGGTTCGGGAAAGTTGATCTGAAGCTTAATGCCGCGAGCTGATGAGCGAGTTGATGGCAATCCTCTTGGACAATCATCTGGAAACACAATCCCAAATTTCTGCAAATGTTTAAACATATCACTCGGAATATCCGGTGCTTTGTTCGCGAAAAAGTTAAACATTTCTTTAAGTCTTATCAAGAGAAATTGTTTATCATAATGCATGGAACTTTTAACCCGTTTAGATTCGGCCAAATAGTTCGATGGCTTGATCGGCTCGGTCGGTTTTTCTTCTGTTGGAGATTTAGTCCTTTGGCTGATCAGCTGGACTTGGTCTTCGTACACTTCCTGAGGAGTCAAAGGTATGCGAGTGACCTTGCGGCCTTTGTGCGATAGAGTGTACTTGTTGGTAAAGCCGTCGTGTAGAGCTCGTCTATCCGATTGCCAAGGCCGCCCTAAAAGGATATGTCCCGCGTCCATGGGCAGAACATCACACACCACCTCGTCTTCATAGTCTCCTATCGAAAGTGGCACAACGACCTGTTCTTTAACGTTCAGATCTCCTGCCTTGTTGATCCACTGCAGCTGATACGGTTTGGGACGTCTTTGTGTTTCGAGGCCTAACTTCTCGACCATGACCTCGCTTGCCACATTAGTGCAACTGCCACCATCGATGATCAAGCTACAAACCTTATCTTTGACAAGACAACGTGAATGGAAGAGATTTTCTCTCTGCTCTTCCTTTTCAGTTCGTATCTGAGTGCTCAAGAGTCGCTTCGCAACAAGGAGCTGTCCCACAACTGGTTTAGCTTCATACTCTCTCTGTTATTATTCACGTTCGGGCTGATAGACAATGATCTCGTCTTTGGACTCAACTTCTCCATTGTCTCTGATAAACATCAACCTTTTGTTTCGGCATTCATGGGCATAGTGTCCGAACCCTTGGCACTTAAAGCACTTAAGCTCTCTGGCTCGGGTAGTAGAAGTCGCACCAATCTTATCTTTGTCTCGGTCTTGACTGAACGAAGGACTCATCAGCTCGGTTCTCGGCATGAAGGTCGGCTTGCTGTCTTTCTGATATACGGGTCGGCGAGATTCACCACTGTACCGGGAGGTCGCTTTCCTCTTGAGCTGTTGTTCGGCCAGAATAGCCTTATGCAGCAAATCTTCTATGTCGTCACAATTTTGCATTTCCACGACATCGTGGATCTCTCGGTTAAGTCCTCCTAGAAATCGAGACATAGTTGCTTCCTGGCTCTCTTCGACATTAGCCCGAAGCTTCATGACCTCCATGTCCTGATAATACTCGTCGACTGATTTAGACCCTTGACTGAGCTTCCGGAGTTTCGAATGAAGCTCACGCTGATAATGACCGGGAACGAACCGCTGCCTCATAATTCTTTTCATCTCTTCCCAAGTAGAGATCTCATGGGCTCCACCAATGGCTCGTGCCGTCGAAACCTGTTCCCACCATCTCAGGGCATAGTCGTTGAACTCTGAAACCGCTAGCTTGACACGGTTAAGGTCAACAATGTTGTGCAGATTGAAGTTAAACTCGCACTTTTTCTCCCAGTCCATGTACTCATCCGGATCATTCCTACCATGGAATGGCGGAATTTTAATCTTGTATCCACCAAGATTCTCAACCATTCGGTCCGGCTCTTCTCTTGACCTTCGGGACCGACATCGGCTCGACTGAGATGAATGGCCTGCGCTGCTGTAGTATTCCTTGGCTCGTTTATCATTCAGCTTCTTCCTTGGCGTCATAGGGTCATCTTTTGGCTCTTCATCTGAAACATGTATCGGACTCTTAGGCACCTTCCGCTTGCCTTCCCGGATCTGCAGCGAGCTGTTCCATCTCCTTGACGGCGAGCTGGTTATCTTCGACAGTGAGCTGATCCGCGGCTACAAGCCTTCTTTCCTGTGCGCCTCGCTCCGGTTCTTGTCCTTTGTCCACGACCTCGGCCATAGTCATATCATTCTCTCCTTCTTGAAAAGGATTTGTCCTCAAATCTGGATTATCTGCAAGAAAAGGAGAAAGATTAATGATATTAAAACTTGGACTCATTTTACACTTACCTCGCAGATCAAAGTTGATCATGTTTGCTGTTCGGTTCGGGTCAGTGGATCCAGGGACGAGGTCAATGCCGCGAGCTGTTGGTTCGGAAAATGGTTCGGGAAAGTTGATCTGAAGCTTAATGCCGCGAGCTGATGAGCGAGTTGATGGCAATCCTCTTGGACAATCATCTGGAAACACAATCCCAAATTTCTGCAAATGTTTAAACATATCACTCGGAATATCCGGTGCTTTGTTCGCGAAAAAGTTAAACATTTCTTTAAGTCTTATCAAGAGAAATTGTTTATCATAATGCATGGAACTTTTAACCCGTTTAGATTCGGCCAAATAGTTCGATGGCTTGATCGGCTCGGTCGGTTTTTCTTCTGTTGGAGATTTAGTCCTTTGGCTGATCAGCTGGACTTGGTCTTCGTACACTTCCTGAGGAGTCAAAGGTATGCGAGTGACCTTGCGGCCTTTGTGCGATAGAGTGTACTTGTTGGTAAAGCCGTCGTGTAGAGCTCGTCTATCCGATTGCCAAGGCCGCCCTAAAAGGATATGTCCCGCGTCCATGGGCAGAACATCACACACCACCTCGTCTTCATAGTCTCCTATCGAAAGTGGCAGTAGAGAGTGCAGCGCCGAGTGTGGCGGCGGTGTCGGTGACACAGTCTGTTTCGTTGGCCGGTGGGGCTAACTCAGGTGCCAGTGGTGGCGCAGGAGCTGGAGCGGTTCCCGGTGGGGGCGCTGCTTTAGCTCAGGGTGAGTTGATTGTGGGGTTACTGACGCAGTTGCTAGCACGTCTAACTCAGGCAGTTCCACAGCAGGCTCCGGTTGCACCTCCAGCGGCCGGGGCACAGGGTGGTGCCGGTTTTGTTGAGCAGCAAGAGGCTGCGGTGCAGCAGGGTGTTGCAGTTGGGTTTTCTCCTTATCGTGAGATGATGAGGGAGATGCAGAGGATTGGTACGCCTACGTTTGAGGGCGGTGTTACTCCAGAGCAGGCTGATGAGTGGCGTCAGAGGTTGGAGCGGAACTTCGATTCTGTTCGTTGTCTGGCACAGTTTCAGGTTGAGTTGGCAGTGCACTACCTTGGAGGTGATGCACATTTGTGGTGGAGGTCTGTTAGGACCAGGAGAGAGGTTTGGACTTGGGTTGACTTCGTCGAGGAGTTCAACCACAAGTTTTTCCCTCAGGAGGCTCGTGACAGGCTGCAGATGAGGTTTTTGGACTTGACTCAGGGTGAGAGGTCTGTTCGAGAGTATGATGCAGAGTTCTGCAGATTGGTGGTCTTTTCTGGTGGTGAGTTGATCGGTGAGCGAGCATTGACGTCGCGGTTTCTCCAGGGGCTTCGGATCAACATCAGGACTCAGTGCAGAGGTGGTATGTACCACACTAGAGCGGGTTTAGTGGAGTTGGCAGCGTCCATTGAGGAGGACTTGCGTGAGCCGGTGAGTACGGCGGTTGTTCCAGTTGCAGTTGCTCCTGCTACCCATCCTCGGGGCCAGCAGCAGCATCAGCAGCGCAGAGGTTACAGTTCTGGTTACGGCAGGGGCAGTAGGCCTGCGCAGGGCCAGAAGAGGAGAGCAGACGAGATATCTGCTAGTAGCCCGAGTACGGGTGGGTGTTTTGGTTGTGGGAGTCTGGATCACAGAGTTGCGACTTGCCCCAAGAGGGCGGGATCCAGAGAGTCGACAGTGTGCTACTACTGCAGGGAGCCGGGGCATATCAAGACTATGTGTCCCAAGTTGCAGCAGAGAGCAGTGGCAGCGGCGATTCAGCCGTTGGCTATTCAGTCAGCAGCGCAGGTTGCGGCGTTGCAGTCAGGTGGAGCGCCGAGAGTGTATACTTCGGCAGAGGTGGGCCAGACCAGTCAGTCAGGCCAGATCACAGGTAAAATCTTGACTCAGACTTTTAAATTCTTAAGGTAGAATTGTTGGTGTTGTCTGTTTCTGTTATTTTACTGTGATAGAGTTAGCGGTTCTCAACACTTGTGGAATTGTGTAGGGACCTTGTTAGTTGGAGGTTTTGAGTCTCACGTTCTGTTTGACTCGGGAGCATCTAATTGCTTCATTACTCCGGAGAGAGCTGAGGGTAGTGGTATTCGGAGTAGCGAGGGCGAGGCTTCAGGCTTTGTCAAGGTGGCTGGTGGTGGTTATTTGGCTACTTCGGGCAGAGCTAGAGCAGTTGACGTGCAGATTGCGGGGCAGTCTATGCCAGCAGATTTGGTCATCAGTCCAGTGGAGCTGTATGACGTGATTTTGGGGATGGACTGGTTATCTCTATACCGAGTTCATCTGGATTGCTACAGAGGTAGAGTGGTGTTTGAGCAGGATGCAGGGAAGTTGGTTTATCAGGGAGTGAGACCGACTTCAGGGAGTATAGTGATCTCAGCTATTCAGGCAGAGCAGTTGTTAGAGCGGGGCTGCGAAGCCTATTTGGCGACGATCACTATGACAGTGTCCAGTGGTGAGGTGAGTCTGCAGGATATTCAGGTTGTCCAGGATTTTGAGGATGTTTTTCGGTCGCTGAAGGGATTGCCACCATCTCGGTCAGATCCTTTCACGATTGATTTAGAGCCCGGGACAGCTCCGATATCGAAGACACCTTACAGGATGGCTCCAGCAGAGATGGCAGAGCTGAAGAAGCAGCTAGAGGACCTTTTGAGTAAAGGGTTCATCAGACCTAGTGTGTCGCCGTGGGGAGCGCCAGTGTTGTTTGTTAAGAAGAAGGATGGCAGTTTTCGGTTGTGCATCGATTACCGGGGACTTAACCGAGTCACAGTGAAGAACAGGTACCCACTTCCGAGGATTGATGAGTTGTTGGATCAGTTGAGAGGGGCTACTTGGTTCTCCAAGATTGACTTGGCATCGGGATATCATCAGATCCCGATAGATGAGGCAGACGTCCGGAAGACAGCTTTTCGGACGAGGTATGGGCATTTCGAGTTTGTGGTCATGCCTTTTGGTTTGACTAATGCGCCGGCAGCGTTTATGAGGTTGATGAACGACGTGTTCAGGGAGTTTCTGGATGTGTTTGTCATTATTTTCATTGATGACATTTTGGTGTATTCGAGGAGTCCAGAGGAGCATGCGACTCATTTGAGGCTTGTGTTGGAGAAGCTTCGAGAGCAGAAGCTGTATGCTAAGTTGAGCAAGTGCAGCTTTTGGCAGAGGGAGATGGGTTTTCTTGGCCATATTGTTTCTGCAGAGGGAGTTTCGGTGGATCCGGCTAAGATTGAGGCTATCAGAGATTGGCCTAGACCGAGTAGTGCTACCGAGATCAGGAGTTTTCTGGGTTTAGCAGGCTACTACAGGAGGTTCGTCAAGGGGTTTGCGAGTATGTCTCAGCCGATGACGAGGTTGACTGGCAAGGATGTGCCGTTTGTGTGGTCGCATGAGTGCGATGAGAGCTTTGGGAAGCTCAAGGAGATGTTGACTAGTACACCTGTTTTGGCATTACCTGACCCGGGGAAGCCATATGTTGTGTACACAGATGCTTCAGGTGTTGGACTTGGTTGTGTTTTGATGCAGGAGGGCAGAGTGATTGCCTATGCTTCGAGGCAGTTGCAGGGCAGTGAGCGCAACCGTCCTACACATGATCTTGAGTTGGGAGCAGTGGTTTTTGCACTCAAGATTTGGAGGTCTTATCTTTATGGTGGCAGAGTGCAGGTCTTTTCAGATCACAAGAGTCTACAGCATATTTTCACTCAGCCTTTGCTGAATGCGAGACAGACGCGTTGGGTGGAGTTTCTGGCAGACTATGACCTGGATATTGTTTATCATCCGGGCAAGGCCAATTTGGTGGCAGATGCTTTGAGTCGACGGAGGGTTGATTCAGATAGAGAGCGTGGTGTTGAGGCTTTGGTCAGCGAGATTAGTACATTGCGGCTTTGTGCTACTTCAGAGGAGCCTTTGGGTTTAGAGGCAGCTGATCAGGCAGATTTACTCAGTAGGATCAGAGTGGCGCAGCAGAGTGATCAGGGTTTGATTGATGCTTCGCAGGTGTCTGGTTCTGAGTATCAAATCTCTTCGAATGGGACTATCTTGGTTCGCGGGCGAGTTTGTGTGCCCAAGGACGAGGAGTTGAGATATGAGGTTTTGAGAGAGGCTCATTCGAGCAAGTTTTCGATTCATCCGGGTGCTACCAAGATGTACCGTGACCTCAAACGGTATTATCATTGGGTTGGGATGAAGAGGGATGTGGCGGATTGGGTTGCGAGGTGCAACACTTGTTCTTTGGTCAAGGCAGAGCATCAGGTGCCTAGTGGTCTTCTGCAGAGTTTACCCATTCCAGAGTGGAAGTGGGATATGATCACTATGGATTTTGTTGTGGGATTGCCGATCTCACGGACTTTCGATGCTATTTGGGTCATTGTAGATCGCTTGACCAAGTCAGCACATTTCTTGGCTATCAAGAAGACAGATGGAGCGGCTGTCTTAGCTAGGAAGTTTGTGCGAGAGATTGTGAGGCTGCATGGAGTGCCAGCCAGTATTGTGTCGGATAGAGATCCGAGGTTTGCTTCAGAGTTTTGGAGGGCATTTCAGACTGAGATGGGCACTAAGGTGCATATGAGTACAGCGTATCATCCGCAGACAGATGGGCAGTCAGAGAGGACTATTCAGACTTTTGAGGATCTGCTTAGGATGTGTGTACTGGATTGGGGTGGTCATTGGGTTGATCATCTGTGTTTGGCAGAGTTTGCCTATAACAACAGTTTTCAGTCTAGTATTGGAATGGCTCCTTATGAGGCTTTGTATGGGAGGCCATGCAGGACACCCTTATGCTGGACCCAAGTGGGGGAGCGCAGCATGTTTGGAGCTAGTTTTGTTCAGGAGACGACGGAGAAGATTCGTGTCTTGAGGCTGAACATGAAGGAGGCTCAGGATAGACAGAGGAGTTATGCAGATAGGCGGCGACGTGAGCTTGAGTTTCAGGTGGGAGATAGAGTTTATCTCAAGATGGCTATGTTGAGGGGCCCTAACAGGTCCATAGCAGAGAACAAGCTCAGTCCGCGTTTTATGGGTCCGTTTCCAGTGGTGGAGCGAGTTGGGCCAGTGGCTTATCGGTTGGAGTTGCCACCGATTATGAGCGCCTTTCATAAGGTGTTTCATGTGTCTATGTTGAGGAGGTGTTTGCGTCCTTCAGAGGAGGTAGTGGTTGAGATTCCGGAGGATCTTCAGCCAGATTTGACAGTTCCGGCGGTTCCTGTGAGGATTCTTGAGAGGAGAGTCAAGGTTCTGCGGAACAAGAGGGTGCCATTGTTGAGAGTCTTGTGGGACTGTAGTGGCACAGAGGAGCAGACTTGGGAGCCAGAGGCAAAGATGAAGCTGAAGTTCGGAAAGTGGTTCGACAAGCAGGCTGTGGAGTGATTCATCTTTGTGGTTCTAGTCTTGTTTTTGGTTTTGTTGTTGTTGGTTTTGGATTTATGTATTTTCGTTTCGTTGTACGATATACATTTTTGGAGTTATATGAGATGGAGTTTTGCCTCATATTTTTGGTTATGGTTGGGATGTTACAAGTTTCTTTGGCCGGTGGGGTCATTGAGAGTTTTTAGTCACATGTTGGTACGCGTTTCAGATTTTATTACTCGTTTAGTCTAGAGGCGTGGGCCTTGTAGACGGTGGTTCTATTTGTGTTGGGACGTTAGGTGCCCAACGGACTTATATTGGGGGTCGCTACCTCGATATGGGTTGTTGAGTGACAGTGGGTCACGTTTTGGTTGTGGCTTCGGGTCACGTTTTGGTTGTGGCTTCGGGTCACGTTTTGGTTTGGTGGCAGTGGTCACATTTTGGTACTGGACCGTGAGTCGCAGTACGGATGTCATGACTGCGGTTATGGCATTGAGAGTAATAATATCTTGGAAACATGCGTATAACATAGGACAAAAATTTGAGTTTTGAGGTCTTGGAGAGACGTTTGTGTTGAGATTCGAGGACGAATCCAGTTTAGTGGGGGAGAATTGTAACATCCGTGAACCTGGAAGTTGTTTTGGAAGTGGTGTTGGACGATGCTAGGGGTTCGGGAGTAGCTGGCACATGCTCTTAGAGGTGTGAATTGAAGATTGGCTGTACATGTTCTTGTTTGATTGTTGTGCAGTCGGTTTAAGATTCAAGCACCGCGAAGAAAGTGTGTTAAATCCTTCTGAACGACTAGTATCGATCGACACCCTTCGGGTGTCGATCGACACCGGTTATCGGGTTTGATTTCCGGTTTAAGTCGATCGATTTGCATTTGGAGTTGGTTTGGTCGATTGGTGTCGACCGACACCAAGGGAGGGTGTCGATCGACACCGGTTATGGTGAAATCGACCGGTTTGATTTAAGTCGGCTGGTTTTGTCTGGTTTAAGGGTTTTGGAAACCCTAAGTCGCGAATAAAGTCTCTGGCCGCGAGAGAAAGTCACTTTTTGAGAGTTTCTAAGTTAGAAAAGGAGGCAGAGACTTCTCAGAGGTGTTAGGGAGATTCCTGAAGTTTGGAGGCTTGATCTGAGGTTGAGGGTGGCTGTTCTATCTCTTTTCCCTTCTTTCCAATCCCTTTTTCAAGGTGAGTGCGTGACTGTAGGTCCGTTAAGCGTTAGAGATTGTGTGATTTCGGATTTATGATGTGTTCTTGAGATTGTTTATGTTGGAGTTCGTGTTTTGATAGCATTGGGGCGTTGAAAACCCTTAGATTTTGTGTTATTGCGATTTGGAATGTGATTTTCGTAGCTTCTGGTTTCTGGGCGTCGAGCCGGTGTCGAGCGACACTCGATGAGTGTCGATCGACACTCGGGAGGCTGGCGTCGATCGACACCATAGAGGTGTCGGTCGACACCAACCTGGGTGTCAGGAAACGTGGGTGTTTCCTGACAGGGATGGTTTATACTGTTGATTAATATTGAGCATTGTTATTGTTGTTGATTATTGTGATGTTTGTCTAGTGTTTGACGTAATTGGCCTGTAGGCAGGATGATCCACTCACTAAGTATTTATGATAATACTTACGCATCTCTATTCCAATGTGATGCAGGTAACAGCAATGTTCTTCCGCGGAAAGAGACCGAGAGAAGAGGATGATGAGATTAGGAATTTGATATTGGCATTGTTGTTGTGGTTGATCAGAAATTCATGAGTTTAGGGTGTTAGACTTTATTTTAATAATGTAGCAAACCGATTTAGGTTGCTTATTGGTTATTGGTTTATTAGTTTTAATCTTCATTGGTTATTTGTTAAACAATTATTTATGATTTAATAATATTGGTTTCTTCCGCATTGTGTTGTTGAATTAGCTGTTGAGGATTAATATTTATGGGAATATTAATCTGGGCTAATTATTTAATTTAAAAAAAAAAAAAAAAAAAGCTTGGTTGTTTCAATCATGAAACCCAAGACCTCCTTTGTCTTTATCTCTGCATAGTTTCTGCCAAGCCACCCATGGGATTTTCTTTTTGTTGTCTCCACTACTCCACCAAAACTCTATCATAGCACTTGTAATTTTTCCACAAAGATCCTTGGGGAGTTTGAAAACCGACATTGCATAGACAGGGAGAGCTAGCCCAACAGATTTAATGAGGATCTCCTTACCCCCTTGAGATAGTGCTTTAGCATAGTAACCTCGAAGGCGCCCTTGGAGTTTTTCTTGGAGGAAGTTTAAGAGCTTCCTTTTAGATCCGCTAAAACATTCAGGTAGTCCAAGGTATGAACCCTCACCTCCTTGTTTGTAGATACCGAGAGCATTTTTCACCTCCTCTTTAGCTATTGTACCAACTCTTGTCCCAAAAATGATAGAGGATTTAAGGGGATTAATCATTTGACCCGAGGCCTCTCCATAAAGTTTCAGACATCTCATGATTTCTTCAGCTTCTTCTTTTGTTGCTCTGCACATTAGGAGGCTATCATCCGCAAACAAAAGGTGGTGCACTGCAGGACCAGTAGTAGCTAATCGAATGCCAGAAAGTTTGCCTAAAACCTCTGAGTGGTTAAGGCAGCTAACCAGCGCTTCAGCACAAAGAATAAACAGAAATGGGGACAGTGGGTCACCTTGCCTTATGCCACGTTCTGGCTTGATAAAGCCATGAGACCGACCATTAAGTAGGACCGTATACGTCACTGATGAAACACATGACATCACCCAACGGACCCAAACTCTGTCAAAACCCATTCTTTCCAGCAACACCTCTAAGAAGCACCATTCGACCCTATCATACGCCTTGGACATGTCTGTTTTAATCGCCATGAATGCATCTGTGACCTTTGGATTAGTACATAGACCATGAACCATCTCATGAGCAATCAGGATATTATCAGAGATCAAACGGCCTGAGACAAAAGCACCTTGAGTATCAGAGATGATAGACGGCAGGAAGGACTTAAGTCGGTCGCATAAAATCTTCGAGATTATTTTATACTGAACAGAACATAAGCTGAAAAGGGTAATAATGAAAAAGGAAAGAACAAAAAAAAGACAAGTCATACCAGGGCACTGAAATAGAAGACATTTAGTTTCATGCTTACAACCACATGACGGAATATCGTATCCGTGTGGCTCTCACTAACATGTACCAACCAACGAGCCTGATCGAACTTCTGACCGGCCAATTTGACATGTTTATTCAGATTCGAGAGACCATACCAAACCCAAAAAAACAAAAAACATTTTCCTCCACTCTTCACCAACCACACACAAAAAAAAAAGAAAAAAAAAAACACTTTTTATAAAAGAAATATTAAAAAGAACTTTCGTCTCTGACTCTCTGCAAAGCTCAATCCTTTGGTTTTGAGTGATTGAAACTTTTACGTCCACTTGAAAGTTTTATTCTTTTTGGATTTTATCTGATCACTTGTTTGTGTCTCTGAATCTCTCCCGTGAACTCGCATCTGGATTTGTTTTGTTTTTCTTTATTTTATTTTATTGGACAAGCTTTCTGAGATCCACTCGAATATCATCGATTGGCTTCTCTCCAATCACATCCCTGGTAAGCAAACAATATCTAATCACTTTCAGTTCAATTCTCGATCTGGTTTCATTCCTTGTCTTCTAAAATGTTCCAAATTGACGATATTTGTATTGCATTTGAGCTCTGAAGGTTCAAAAGATTCAAAATTTTCTCATAGAATCCAATTTCCCGAGGAAGAAAATTAGATCTTTGTAGAATCTGAGTTCCCATAGATTTTCGGGTATTTTAAAAATCTTCTCACATTTGTTCCTCAATCCTCAGATTTGGGAATTTTTGGATTGCAATAGAGTTCTGAGAATCACAATAATCCAACTTTCTGGGGGAAACACAAAAAAAATCCAATTTTCTGAGTAAAACTGTTAGAATCTTCTAACAAGGTTCTGTTTACACCGAACTTATTCAAGTGGTTTAGGTCAAAAGTTAATCCCAAGTATTCTTTAGTGACAAAAAGTTCTGATATTGATGGTTGGTTTTGAGAAATTTGGTTAATTGAAGTGGTTAGCTCAAAAAATGTAATCTTGAAGAAGAAAAGTTTTCATTTTGGTTGATTCTGAGAACTTGGGTTGATTTGTGTTTCTTAGAAATGGCGGATGCGGCAAAGGATTTAGCGTCAGGGACAGTTGGAGGAGCTGCGCAGCTAATCGTAGGTCATCCATTTGACACAATCAAAGTCAAACTACAGAGCCAGCCGACTCCAACACCGGGCCAACCACCAAGATACACAGGTGCAATCGATGCGGTTAAACAGACTCTTGCTGCTGAAGGGCCTAAAGGTTTGTACAAAGGTATGGGAGCTCCTCTTGCAACCGTCGCTGCCTTCAACGCGCTCCTCTTCACCGTCAGAGGTCAGATGGAAGCCCTTCTTAGGTCTGAACCCGGAGTTCCTTTGACCATTGCTCAACAGTTCGTGTGCGGCGCTGGCGCTGGTTTCGCTGTTTCGTTCCTTGCTTGTCCCACCGAGTTGATCAAATGCAGGTCATGGTCTTATGATGACTTCTTGCAAAGGATTCAAGATTAGATTTTCTGCTAAAAGATTGTCTCTTTGTGTGTGTTCTTTTCAAACTTTGCTAAGCTTTTCTTTATTGATCAGAGAAGTGAAAACAGAGCTAAAAGATTGTCTCTTTGTGTGTGTTACATTCTTGTTTTACTATTCAGGTTGCAAGCACAAGGTGGTGCATTAGCAGCAGGAAGCTCGACGACAGGCTCAGTGGTTGCAGCGGTGAAATACGGTGGACCGATGGATGTAGCACGTCATGTCCTGCGATCAGAAGGCGGAGCAAGAGGTCTGTTCAAAGGTCTAGTGCCGACATTTGCCCGTGAAGTACCGGGAAACGCGATGATGTTTGCAGCCTACGAAGGTTTCAAGCGGTTCTTAGCTGGTGGTTCGGACACTTCAAGCTTGGGACAAGGATCACTGATCATGGCTGGCGGAGTCGCTGGAGCTTCTTTTTGGGGGATTGTGTATCCGACTGATGTGGTGAAGAGTGTTCTTCAAGTTGATGATTATAAGAACCCTAAGTACTCTGGTTCGATGGATGCTTTTAGGAAGATTCTGAAAGCTGAAGGAGTTAAAGGTTTGTATAAAGGGTTTGGTCCAGCCATGGCTAGGAGTGTTCCTGCTAATGCTGCTTGTTTCTTGGCTTATGAGATGACAAGGTCAAGCTTGGGTTAAACCGGTTTGGTTTGTTCTTAATTGTGGATGTTTCATTGATTAAATCTTTCCGTTTTTACATTTTTCTTTTTAAAATTTTCAGCGAAATTACAGTTTATTTCTGAGACTCAAAAACTCATAAGTCGTAGTGGTTTATTAACAAGGGTACGATTTAACAAATAAATAAGTAAATAACATTGTGACATTGTGACAACCGAATTGAACCGAAATAAAATAGAATCAGTTAGGATTCAAATCAAACTTAGCCAAAATTGGCTTTTGATTGGTAACATGTTAACAAGATTGAGTTATGAGCTTAACTCAAAAATGTTATGCATAGTTTGTGGTAAAATGTTATGCATTAGTTTGTGGTAAAATGATTTGTTTTTAGTTTTTTCCATTAGAGTTTGAGTTAAAATGTGTTATGGTTGAGTTAGAATATTAAAGTAAGCCCTTTGTAAAATAGGTAACACAATTCAAATTCCTACCATATGAAAAATGAGATGTATTATAATGTGTCAGAATTTGAGTTTTTTTTCTTTTTTAATCTCACATTTTTAATTATTTTTCTAATTATTTTTGCTTTTTTTAAAAAAAACTAATGTCATTCTAATTTTATACTTCCACCAATTCATACATTATATTAGTATACATTAAATTATATATTATATTAATGTTTTGATTAATATCATTGCCAAAATATGTATTCCTAGAAATTTATGGCCTATCTTTATCTTTATAATATAAATTGAGAATTACAATCATTATACAAGAAAATAAGAGAGAAAAACTATTTGGATACAAGAATAAGTGAAAAAAACTGTTTGAATACAAGAATAATAACTTAAAACAAACCAAAAATCAAATCTGTTAATTAATTGGGTCGGAAACTTAAAACAAACCGGCAAATAGTTCAGTCAAATCACTGTTAATTGATCGGGTCGCGTATCAAAACAAAACTAAACTGAAAAGATAAAAATGTAACCATGCCCAGTCAAATCAGAAATCAAATATGTTAATTGATCGGGTCAGATAACAAAATGGTCGATTAAGTCGTATTCGTTTCTAAGATTTTGGTGAGATTATCTTGGAAAAATTCCTATGTCTATTCAAGGAGCCAACAAAATCGGCGAAATTCGTATTACCCCAAAGTTCTTGCCATGTGGCGGTACAAATTTTTAAAGTGTTGAAAGGGTGCAGGAAGGAGTCGCATATGATGAAAAATTTAGGCGTCGTTATGGAATTGGTAAATATGGTAATTGTCATGTCCATATCTCACCGGAGTATGTACCCAATTATACCTTTTTATTGTAGTGTGCTTGGTTTTCTATTTGAAGGTCGATTTTAGTGTTTTTTTCTCTTCTTGCTCAGGACAACTATTTCCATTTTATTGCTCTTATCATTTTCTGAATCATGATTTATGGTTGATTAAATAAGTTTTGATCAAATTCGATATAAAAGATTAAGAACTAAGAGACTAATGGAGCAAACTTCATAAGAAGTTACTCCTCCAAAAATAGGTGTATACACCGTTTCATGTGGAGAGCACACGCGGTATTCTTTAGTAAAAGGCGAAAGAATAGTTCGCTTTGTGCTCACCACACGGCTCCATAAGATTTGAGGCTAAACACCTTGTGGGATGAGTTTAAGTTCTGTCTTTAATTGGGCCAAACTCTCTCACGTACAGAGCCTTTCCCATAACCCATGCTCGTGAGAGTCATGTTTATTGTTTAATATGTGAACTCCATAAATTTGACTATCTTTTTTTTTTCCCCATTATTCTTTAAAATTTGCTTTCTAAAAAATGATGGACGTATATAAGTAAAACATCACTTTTCAATTTATAGATTAGAAATATCCAAATTACTTTTAGAGAGTTGCGGAAAAAATGAATGGTAGCAAAATGTAATTTTAAATGGGATCGTTTATTTTGGTTTTACAACTTTATTTCGTCAAACTCGGATGGGCCTACATATATAATGATTTTTTCAAATTAAAAAAAAAAGGTGAATGAAGTAAATATCCCTAGTTAATGTAATAATAAAGAATGTGGGACAGATAACGTAAATTTAGATAAGTATAGATTACTTATAGGCTAAAGGGACAATATAGTCCTGCTAGCGCGAGTGGGCGTGAATGGAAATAAAATCTCGGATAACGTGTGTGGACAAAGCATTTATTACATGATATTCTGCAGATATGAATTCAACTTATCGAGATAAATCTTCCGCCGCCGACAATCTTTTTTGAATAGATACACTATCAGAGTTAAGCAAAAAAAGAATAAAGGTAACGGGATATTAAATATTGCAAACAAATGTGGCGAAAATATCTCGTAGGGTTAGACTGAATATGAGTGTATTTAAGAAGCGTCATTGTTGCCTTTTCATCTTCACCCACTCATAGATCTAGAATATACCGAAAATAGAAAGCTAGTTGTTGTTGGCGACTTAAAAGGCCGCATTGATTACGTTTCCTGCGAAATCGAAACATATAAATCGTGTTAGTGTTATCGTTTTCGTAGGGGGTAACAGTGTTTTTATGATTAACAAAGTTGTTAACAATTTGTGGTTTGTTGTTGGCAGTAACATGGCGCTATCTGTCCGTGTAGTTCGAGGGAGATGGGTGGAACGCGAGCAGGGAATTTGGGACCATGAGCCAGATTTAGTTGGAGAAACTCACGCCGTTATTCTGAGAGAGCAAACAGATTTCTCGATTTTGAAGAAGAAGGTGAAAGAGAAGCTGCGGGTGGGTGATTTTGACGACATCGAGTTAACATACCAGTGGCCGCTGAGGATGTTAGGCGCGGAGTGGAGGACAGCTGTACCAGTCAATATCGTCGACGACGATGACACTTCGCTGTTCATTGCAATACAGTCGGATCTTGAGGAAGTTTACCTCCGCGTTAGAGTGATTCTTCGGGTCTGAGTTAAATGCAAACTCTTACCGGAGTAGCTCGGAGATGGAATCTCCGGCTAGTGTGTTAAGAACGTATCCCAGGCCAGGATACCATTACCCCCTTCCGAATCACCCCCCACAGTACGGCTTTTATAGACCCGTGAGTAACGGCGGTATTATTTGGCTAGGTAATGTAATATACTTGAGTTTGATGCGCTGATTGGATATCACTAAGCTTGTTACCTGCGGGAAAATAATTTTCATTGAACCATTTCTAAACTTCCGCCTTATGTATGATTATGCAGGAATATTCGATCCAACAATAAAAGGTGACCTCCCTATGCAGTTTGTTACAGTCTCTCCTCCCAGTAACGGGACAATTCCGAAGGGGCATTTAACCGGCGTAAGTTGTTTAATACATTGTGGCGTATCGTATACAACATTTGGGTGACTCTCAAGTGTATTGTTAAACCGTGATTTGCAGCATATGTCACCCGTCTATCTCAACCAGGACAGACGTTTGCGCCCGCAGCAAAATCGTTGATACCCGCGAATCCTTTAGCAGGTGTTTCCGGTGACGTTACAAGTAGTTTATGACGTTGAGTAGTATATGACGTTGTTTAAATTTTAATTAGCAGGACCCCACAACAGCGAACAGGGTGGACATCTAGGATGTGGGGGTGCGTGTCCCCGAACATACGATCCTGTCAGGGCTGCCGGAGAAAGTAGCAAAAGCGGTAAAGAACCTATACTGATGGCATTACATTTACGATGTTAGCGTTAATAACTAAATGCGAAAACCTTGTTATCAGTAATGAGAAATAACAATAACATTGTTCGAGTAGCAATAACATTGTTGTCTCTGTACTTACAACACACATTGTTAACCGTTATCTTGTATGTTCGGTAACACTATTTTTACATCTACGAGCAGGGCCTGGGGATACCCGAGAGGGGGAATCATCGCAGCCGCGTCGTACATGTTTCGAAATGGGAGCCGGGTCCAGATGCAACATAGGTCTGCCAAATGTGCCCGACTGGAGCGCCCCCAGAGATTTAACAGAAATGTGGACATATTGCAAAGAGTTATGGGGTAGCGAGCAGCTGCCAACCGCTCCGGACTGGGGAATGGAGTGGGGGGGGATCGTTTGTAACGAATTAGGGGATGCGAAAGGAAATAGTTTGGACACCGAGTTGGAACTTACACTGGCTGGATCGTATTTGGAGTCGCATGAAAAAGACGTTGTTGTTCCAACCCAACCGGGAATTTTACCATTGTCCTCCTCAACCTCGTCTAGCATCCATTCGCTTTGTCTTTCCAGTGAAACGTCTAGCTCTGAGGACACTGATATATCTGATGAGGACGAAGGTAATATCCTGTGCCTCTTTAGAACGTCCGAGTAGAAATTTAGTGGGGAAAACTTGGGGCTATATTGGGAAAAATAAAATTAATGACTGTATTGTTAATTGTATTATCAGGTGACGATATGCCCCCAATAGAATTCCCAACCGATGGATGTGTGGGGCCGGAAAGGGTGATCCACACTGAAAGGGTAATTGTTGATAAGGGGAAGGGGATAGATTTGGGTAATGGGAAAAATGCAGTCGTGGATAAGGGGAAGGGGATTGAGATAAACGAACCCCAGTTTATTCCACCTACTGCTCAGGCCAGAGCGGTAGTGGCAGCTGCAATCGATGATGCGTCCAACATCAGGATTATGCCGAAGCTCCATGCTCGAGATGCCCCTCCGTATTTCGATGATCCCATAGATGAAGGTACGATGTACCTAAAAGTGTTATTGTTCGTACATGTAACCTTTTCGACAAATGTGGGCGTTAACATATTTTAACACAAACATTATTGGTGAAGAACCCATTGCAGATGAGTTGTCTAGGGCTTTAAGGGACGTCGACTACGAAGGAGATGACATGTACGTTGGCCGTATATTCAAAAATGTGGAGGACTGCCGTATGAAGTTGTCGATACATGCAATTAACAGGAAGTTCCATTTCCGTTTCGTGAAATCTTGTCCAGAAGTGGTGACTGCTGAATGTGTTGGGGTTGGTTGCCCCTGGCGAGTGTACAGCGCGATAATGGACGGAAGCGAAAGATATGAGGTTAGGACAGTCGTGGGCGAGCACACCTGTAATGCCGACTGTAGGGGTAACTTCCATAGACGGGCTTCTGCAGGTGTTATCGGCAACATGGTTAGTTCCCGATACAGTAATGAAGGAAGGGGCCCCCGTGCTTTTGAGCTCAGACATATCATGAGACAAGAGTTCAGCCTCCATATTAGTTACTGGAAGGCATGGCGAGCGAGAGAGATCGCACTGGATAATGCGATGGGATCTTCAATGGGGAGCTACGCATTGATTGGGCCATACTTCGACCTCCTCCTTTAAACGAATCTGAACTCAGTTGTGGCTTTAGAAACAGAACTTGATCCGCGGGGCGAGGAGCGGTTTAAATACCTTTTCTTCTCAATCAATGCTTCCGCAAGGGGGTACCGGTACATGAGGAAAGTCGTGGTGATAGATGGAACACATTTACAGGGGAGGTACGGCGGCTGTTTGGTGGCGGCTAGCGCACAAGATGAAAATTTCCAGGTTTTCCCACTGGCTTTTGGCATTGTCAACAGTGAGAATGACGATGCTTGGAGCTGGTTCTTCACAAATCTTACAAAAATAGTCCCAGACGAGCCAGAATTAGTGTTTGTGTCGGATCGGCACGCTTCTATCTACGCTGGCATTAAAAAGGTACGTAGGAAACCATAAGTAAATCAGTGTGTTGTAACTGAAGGCGTGTGATGATATGACTGAGAATAAAGTAAAATAGCGGCGTATATGTTAGCATGTATTTGGTTAGCAGAAGTAACGTTAACAAATAACCGACTAATGTATTTGACCATTTCGCATCTATTTCAGGTGTATCCGATGGCATCTCATGCGGCTTGCATAGTTCATCTCCAGCGAAACATTCAGTCAACCTTCAAAGCCCCGAATCTAAGTTTCTTGGTGTCTGAGGCGGCAAGAGCTTTCCGGCTAGCAGACTTCGATAAGTTATTCGGCGAAATACGGGCAACGGATCCTGCTTGTGCTGCATATCTTGAGAACATAGGGTTTGAGCATTGGACTCGGTCCCATTTCGTAGGCGATCGGTACAATATAATGAGCAGCAACGTAGCTAAGTCTCTGAACAATGTGTTGACAATGGCGAGAGACTTCCCAGTTATCTCTATCATGGAGACTATTCGTACTACTCTGGTAACTTGGTTTGCCCTAAGACGCGACCTGTCTACATCCTCTCAGAGCTTGCTAACACCGAAGGTGAATGAAATGATAAGCAAATATTTGAGGATTCCGCGGGCTATTTTTTTTTGAAAATAGGGGAAGGTATTTATGAGGTCAGGGATGAGAAGGACGTGGCCTACGCCGTCCATCTTTAGGAACGATCTTGTACCTGTATGGAGTTTCAGCTCCTCCAAATATATTGCAAGCATGATGTGGCTGCTGCGATCCAAGCCGGAGTGCCCGTTGAATCGTTGGCAGGTGCAGCATACAAGTTGGATGTTAAACAACTGGCTTATGCTTGTCTTATTATGCCGGTTCCTGATATGGACACGCTACGTCCTTCTGCAAGTCTGACTCCGCCATCTGTAAGGAGGCCCCCAGGACGCCCCAAAGAAACAGAGGATACCGTCGAAAGGCGAATTCAAGGTAAAATAAAAATAAAATTGTAGTGCAGAGTTGACTAACATAATACTTAGTTGGTTTTTTTGGCACACCGATTAGCTTAAGGTAACCATCTGAGATTTACGCGTAACAGAGGGTTGGGGGTCGAAAGTGTACAAGGTGCAGAGGCAGGGGGCACAACAAATCGACGTGCAAAGCGGCTCTGCCGGTAAATGTGTTATTCGTAACTTTTTATTGAACTATTGTCGAGAATTTATGTTTTACATACGCTAAAACCTGCCCAATTTTTAACTGCGGCAATAGTAAAAAGAAGTTAGGGGTGTTTTGAGAGGAAGTATGTAAGACCCGGTGTGAAGTATCTAAGTAGGATCGTTCGGAGGTTGTGCATAAATAAAAGACTTTGCGGGTGTCTGCTGCAACCTTAGATGTAAGGGGTTTATACGGGAAGGGCAAAAAATCCCACATAAATCCCTTACAGAAGAATACGCTATAAGTCGACCTCCTTTGTATTATACGGTTCGATCCGGGGCATGTTGTATAATATTAGGTTGTGATAAAGAAATGTGAAAATATGTAATGTTTGAAAAGGTAATGAAATGTGAAATATTTGTGAAACGATTATGTAAAAAAATTTCGGTAATATTGTTAGCTGATGCAACATATAATCTATATCAGTATTATCGGCAACAACGATGTATAAAATGTCGTTAACATTGCATGAGTATTGCATAGTCTGCTACTTGCCGTGAATTATGGAACCAAAAATGCCGTACTACAAAACCGGGGTAAACACGTTTATCTGTACGTACCGATATTATCTGTACGTAAATGATATCGATAGATAACATCTTATGAAAAGATGTAGAATAATTCAGGTTAGGAGTCGTAGACAAAAGTATCTGCACGTATAACATTTTCTGAAACGATGTAGAATAATTCTGGCAACATATAGTCTATATCAGTATTATCGACAACTAAATGAAAGAATGTCGTTAACATGACGTCAGCTGGTGGCGTGAATTGTGCAACCAAAATGGCGTGAAATATGCAACAAACGAAATAAGGTTGTTAACATGTCGATATCTGTATGTAAATGGTATCGGTATATCAATATTATCGATAACAACAATATATATTGTGGAAATAGCTTCTTCAGCTCGCCCGGTAGCATGTCGGCTTCAACAAGCCTGCACTCATTCAATCCGCCAATGGCGTGTGCTTGCATAAAGAGGATAGACATGATACCGAAATCCGCGGGTTTTGCAACTTGGGGGAGACCGGACACACGTTCAATTCAAAACGGGGTTACCCCATCACCCTTCATGTAAGGGTTAGCGGCAATCTTCGGAGAAGGTACGGCAACATCATCGCAACTGGTTCGATGTTTTTTTTAATTACCGAATCTGGGTGGCCGGAGACCTCGCAATCCAGAACCTCTATTTTGTGTAGGAATAAGTGAACTGCCAGTGCGACCCAATGTATCTTGTTGAAGTTGAAAGGGAGGTAAAGAACGTCAGCTTGTTGAAATAGCGGGACACGGTCCGTGTCTCCTTCCCAGATAATAATGTCCTTGACGACATCAGAGAAAATGAAAGCTTCGGGGGTTGCAGATTTCTTAAACTTAGTAAATTGTCTCGAAAGCTGTGAAACAAATTTGGAGTCCAAGACCTCCACCCTGAGCTGCTGGCCGTCTCTCTCGTCTACCCTCAACATCGACCGGGTCAAATGGCACAAGGCATCTACGATCTGAAGCGAACCAGTTTTGAAATTTATCGATAACAAATTTAATGAATTCGCTAGCGACATCGTTACAAAGAAGTACATACCTTTGCGGGTGGTGTTCTAGCTCGCGCAAGGACATTGTTGGTTTCCTTGTAGGAGATCAAAGTCCCCGCAAAGTTAATACAGAAAATTACGGATGGATAACCATGTTAAAGGGAAAAAAATTCGCATACAAATGATGTTGTCAACTACGATGGTGACTAACCTCTTTAGTGAAATTGCGTTCATAGCGACCTCGAATCTTCTTTCCAGCTTCATCTGTTTCTCCATCTCCTCGGCCGTCTGCTCGGCCGTCTGCTGCCCAGTGATGGTTTTAATTCTTTTACCACAGTCAAATCTCTCATCTATCCTAGTAGATGTTGTCTTCATACGCTTGCTTTTCCATGTGCCTGCGGGTGGTTCGATAGATGTTTTAGGAGGCACGTCCTCTACCACTGTTCCCTGCAGTTCTTGCGTTAGTCCAAGAGAATAGAGTTCTGCCCAAGAGATATTGTTGTGTCCTTGATGATCCTTTCCCTGACGTTGAGTATTGTATCGATGTAAATGAGGAAAAACAATACGTCTCCCTGGTTATTTGGGTAAATGTTGTTACCTTGGACGGAATTGTGTCGCTGACGACAATGACGGTAGCGGAATCCTTCTTAGCAACGATATCGTCGCTTAATTGCGTTGGGAACGTTTGCTCCTGCCCAAAATTCTGAGTTGAAGATCACTTGGTTAGGGATATGTTAACGATAACAGGATTACGTTAACACGCGAACGACGTAATCATAAAATAAAGCATAACGACAGCTGCTAACTTATATAACGCTAATTACGGGTATCATGAAGTGTGCTAAAATATATACCTTCTTCTTCTTATCTCCGCTGCCTCCCTCAGGTTGGTTGGGGGGGGTCCTTAAGGATTAAGTCTTCTTGGTGCGTTGGCACCTCCTGCCAATAGAAAGTATTGTGTCAATGTAAATGAGGAAAAAACAATACGTCTCCGTGGTTAGTTGGGTAAATGTTGTTACCTTGGAGGGAATTTTGTCGCTGACGACATTGACGGTAGCGGAGTCCTTCCTAGCAACGGTATCGTCGCTTAATTGCGTTGGGAACGTTTGCTCCTGTCCAAATTGTGAGTTGAAGATCACTTGGTTAGGGATATGGCAACGATAACATGATTACGAGTATCATTTATTGTTAACACGTGAACGACGTTATCATAAAAATAAAGCATAACGACAGCTGCTAACTTATATAACGCTAATTTCGGCTATCATGAAGTGTGCTAAAATTTATACCTTCTTCTTCTTATCTCCACTGCCTCCCTCAGGTTGGTTGGGGGGGGGGGGGGGGGGGGGGTCCTTAAGGATTATGTCTTCTTGGTGCGTTGCACCTCCTGCCAATAGAAAGTATTGTGTCGATGTAAATGAGGAAAAAACAATACGTCTCCCTGGTTAGTTGGGTAAATGTTGTTACCTTGGAGGGAATTGTGTCGCTGACGACAATGACGGTAGCGGAGTCCTTCCTAGCAACGGTATCGTCGCTTAATTGCCTTGGGAACGTTTGCTCCTGTCCAAATTGTGAGTTGAAGATAGATGTGTTCATAGTTTGCATGTTTTTAGCATTCGATTTCGTATGTTTTCGCATTCATAATCATTCATTTGCACTGTTTTCACTCACCTTCACTCATATTTCGCATTTAGTATGTTTAAAACTAGCACTCTTGCATCTTGTACATTTGTGTCAGTTTTAGGTGTTTTCTGGAGTGGAGTGATGGAGTGGAGGGATCAAGCTGCTCTGTAGCGGGAGTGATCGAGCTAAGGTGACCAAGATCGAGCTGAGGATCGAGTGACGAGATCAAGCCGGGGTACAACTGAACGCGATCGAGCTCGCCACACATGGGATCGATCGAGTTGGCTACATGCGGGATCAATTGAGTAACGGGCCTGATATAGATCCAGCCCATTACGGAGACCAACCTGTTTCAACCTATTTTCCTTTTTCTTTTATTTTCTTTTTCTTAGGTTTTTCTTTTGTATTATAAATAGGGAGGTGAACCTTTTCACCGGGGACGTTCGTTTTATCATCACTTCTTTCGAGAAACCAAGTTGTAATTCAGATTTCTTTTGAGTTTTAAGTATTTTAGCGTTCTCGAATCTATCTTTTTGTTTTCTTTCTATTATGCAATCTATCTCTTTTGATTTTGAATTCTGTCTCATGAGTTCTAGCGAGTAGTTTCCTTTAAGTTTCTAGGGATGGGATAGATCTGTAACGAACCCTAGCGTGATCGAGTTGCTTAAGATTTGTTTTCCAATAGATCCGTTCTGGATTAGTGATCTTAAAACCGGATTATGTCTGATCAACTCTATTTGGATTCTAGACGTCTCCACACTCACGAGGTGTTTGATGAGATGTCTGAACTAGCTGATTCAGATATTTACTGTTCTAGCCTAAGGGATTAGATGTCTAGAGAGTATTTTGACTCTATCGAACCTGAACTTAATGCTTGCTTGTGTTTTCTTCGCTAATAATGATTAGGTCTTGGGAAATCACTAGGTTGTAGATCTCTTTCATAAAAGTGAGTAGATCTTGTTTATTGAGTTCGTTGTTGAGGGATTAGCCCGTGTTTGGGTTTGTTAAGCGACGAGACCACGTTAGGGGGGGGGGGGGGGGGGTCCTTAAGGATTATGTCTTCTTGGTGCGTTGCACCTCCTGCCAATAGAAAGTATTGTGTCGATGTAAATGAGGAAAAAACAATACGTCTCCCTGGTTAGTTGGGTAAATGTTGTTACCTTGGAGGGAATTGTGTCGCTGACGACAATGACGGTAGCGGAGTCCTTCCTAGCAACGGTATCGTCGCTTAATTGCCTTGGGAACGTTTGCTCCTGTCCAAATTGTGAGTTGAAGATAGATGTGTTCATAGTTTGCATGTTTTTAGCATTCGATTTCGTATGTTTTCGCATTCATAATCATTCATTTGCACTGTTTTCACTCACCTTCACTCATATTTCGCATTTAGTATGTTTAAAACTAGCACTCTTGCATCTTGTACATTTGTGTCAGTTTTAGGTGTTTTCTGGAGTGGAGTGATGGAGTGGAGGGATCAAGCTGCTCTGTAGCGGGAGTGATCGAGCTAAGGTGACCAAGATCGAGCTGAGGATCGAGTGACGAGATCAAGCCGGGGTACAACTGAACGCGATCGAGCTCGCCACACATGGGATCGATCGAGTTGGCTACATGCGGGATCAATTGAGTAACGGGCCTGATATAGATCCAGCCCATTACGGAGACCAACCTGTTTCAACCTATTTTCCTTTTTCTTTTATTTTCTTTTTCTTAGGTTTTTCTTTTGTATTATAAATAGGGAGGTGAACCTTTTCACCGGGGACGTTCGTTTTATCATCACTTCTTTCGAGAAACCAAGTTGTAATTCAGATTTCTTTTGAGTTTTAAGTATTTTAGCGTTCTCGAATCTATCTTTTTGTTTTCTTTCTATTATGCAATCTATCTCTTTTGATTTTGAATTCTGTCTCATGAGTTCTAGCGAGTAGTTTCCTTTAAGTTTCTAGGGATGGGATAGATCTGTAACGAACCCTAGCGTGATCGAGTTGCTTAAGATTTGTTTTCCAATAGATCCCTTCTGGATTAGTGATCTTAAAACCGGATTCTGTCTGATAAACTCTATTTGGATTCTAGACGTCTCCACACTCACGAGGTGTTTGATGAGATGTCTGAACTAGCTGATTCAGATATTTACTGTTCTAGCCTAAGGGATTAGATGTCTAGAGAGTATTTTGACTCTATCGAACCTGAACTTAATGCTTGCTTGTGTTTTCTTCGCTAATGATGATTAGGTCTTGGGAAATCACTAGGTTGTTGATCTCTTTCATAAAAGTGAGTTGATCTTGTTTATTGAGTTCGTTGTTGAGGGATTAGCCCGTGTTTGGGTTTGTTAAGTGACGAGACCACGTTAGGAGTAGTTACAGATCGATTGCCTCATCCTTAGGAGCTTGTTTTTCTCTGATAGTTGCACCTGCTATTTTTTATCGCTTTCGTTTGATTGCACTTAATACCGACTTAATCGAATTCGTCTGCGTTTCATTTTGTCTTAGCTCGATCGAGTCGAGTAGCGACTCGATCTCTTCACCACCAACTGATAGATTTGGCTTGAATTAAGTAGTTCTGTCATATCTTGATTGCTAGCATCACACCTGATTGGATTGATACCTAAAGTACTGCTGCGATAGATACATTGCTTTAGGATAATTGATAGAAAAATCCTAGTATCAATTTGGCGCCGTTGCCGATTGGGTGTTTGATTGTTACATTCAAGATCTCAGAAAGCTTGAGATCAAGTTCGTTTAATTATTTTTGACATTACTGAATCTTGCTTGTTTTTGATTTTTTTAGGTACACTCGATCGACTCTTACCTTGCATGCACAATACACGTTCGTGTAAGGATAAGACTTTGATCCCGTTCAACCCTAACATCAACAAGCTACAAAGGAGAAAAAAGACCGGTCTTCTGCCGAATCGCGTTGAAATGGATCCATAGGGTTAGAATCAGCAGAATCAGGTTCCACAGGGTCAGAATCCGCCGAATTACATCCCGCCAGCTGCACCTATCCAGAGGATACCACGGTGCATTGGAGCTGGTGATGCACCGAGCACACACGCTCAGAGACAAGGGATAGTTCCTCCCGCTATGCAGAACAACAACTTTGAGATCAAGTCAAGTCTCATCTCCATGATTCAAAACAACAAGTTTCATGGACTCCCTATGGAAGACCCACTCGACCACTTGGATGAGTTCGATAGACTTTGTGGCCTCACCAAAATCAATGGAGTCAGTGAAGACAGTTTCAAACTGCGTTTGTTCCCATTCTCTCTAGGGGACAAAGCTCATCAGTGGGAGAAAAATCTGCCACACGGATCTATCACTTCCTGGAACGACTGCAAGAAAGCCTTTCTAGGAAAGTTCTTCTCTAACTCAAGAACTGCAAGGCTTCGGAATGATATCTCCGGATTCGTTCAAAAGAAAGGAGAAACCTTCTCTGAAGCTTGGGAACGCTTCAAGAGTTACACTAATCAGTGCCCTCACCATGGTTTCAGCATGGAGTCGCTTCTCAGCACCCTCTACAGAGGTGTGCAACCAAGAATCAGACAGATGCTTGATACAGCGAGCAATGGCAACTTCCTCAACAAGGATGTTCAGGAAGGTTGGGAATAGGTTGAGAATCTGGCACAATCGGACAGGAACTATAATGAAGACTACGACCGTACCCAGAGGGGATCGATCGAGTCCGATGAGAAGCACCGCAAGGAGATCAAGGCCCTAAACGAGAAGATCGATAAACTTTTAATGGCTCAGCAGAAGCCAGTTCACTTCGTTACTGAAGAGGGTGACTACCTGATTCAAGACAGGGAGAATGATCCCACCACTGAGGAGTTATGCTACATCCAGAACCAAGGAGGTTACACAAAGGGGTTTGTCCCATTCAAACAACACCCCAATCTATCTTACCGAAGCACAAACGTGGCCAACCCCCAGGATCAAACATACCCTCAGCAACACCAAGCACCACCCAATAACTTCATCCCTTACCCACAGAACCACACGTTCGTCCCAAAGCAGCAATTCCAAGGAGGATTCCAACAACAGCAAGCACCCGAGATCGGCATGAAGGCTATGCTTCAGCAACTTCTGCAAGGTCAAGCTAATGGAGCAATGGAAGCCAGCAAAAAGTTTGTGGAAATTAACAACAAACTAGACTGCACCTACAATGATCTCAACTCCAAGATCGAAGCATTGAACAGTAGGGTACAATTCATCGAGTGCAATCGAGCTTCACCTTCTACAGTCAAACCTACTGGACAACTCCCTGGAAAATCTGCTCAAAACCCGAAGGAGTATGCGCACTCGATCAGCGCTGTCACACTGAGGAATGGGAAAGAGCTACCTGAGCCAAAAGGCCGTTCTAAAGTCACTGAGGACAGCGATGCCCAAGGCGGGGAGGAGTTAGTCTCAGATGAGGTTCCGGTTGAAAACGAGGTTTCATCCGAACACAACACGCCAGTACATGAGCTCGATCGAGTTTCTGAAAGCAAGACCGCTCAACCCACGCAAGCTGTAAAACCACCTGTTTCCAAAAGAAAGGAGACTGTCTTCGTTCCTCCTCCTTATAAGCCGTCGATGCCTTTTCCTGGTAGATTCAAGAAGCAGTTGACTGAAAAGTACAAGGCTTTGTTTGATAAACAGATGGCAGAGATCGAGGTGAAGATGCCGTTACTGGACGCCTTCATGCTAGTCCCACCATATCAGAAATTCCTCAAGGATGCAATTCTGGAAAGGACCAAGGAAGTGCATGGAATGGTAGTTCTGAGTCACGAATGCAGCACTATAATTCAAAGGAGATCGATCCCTCAGAAGTTGGGAGACCCAGGATCATTCACGCTGCCTTGCTCGATCGGTCCTCTATCTTTCAATAATTGTCTGTGCGATTTAGGAGCATCAGTCAGTTTGATGCCTCTTTCAGTTGCAAAGAAACTTGGGTTTACCAAGTACAAAGCTTGCCGGATCTCTCTTGTCCTGGCAGACAGAAGCGTTAGGATCCCCCAAGGTCTTCTTGAAGATCTGCCTGTTCGAATCGGTAACGTTGACGTTCCAACAGACTTTGTAGTTTTAGAAATGGAGGAAGAACCGAAGGATCCTCTCATTCTTGGGAGACCTTTCTTAGCTACAGCTGGAGCAGTCATTGACGTGAGGAAGGGCATGATCAATCTGAATTTGGGAAAAGATTTGAGTATGAAGTTCGACGTTAAGGATTCGATGAGAAAACCGACGATAGATGGGCAGGTTTTCTACATTGAGATGATGGATAAACTAGCGGACGAGTTTTTGGAGGAGCTACTTGTGGAAGATCACCTACAGACCGCGCTGACTAAGAATAGTGGACATGGGTACCTTCGCAAAGACACTGTCTGCTATGAGAAGTTGCTGGACTCTCACAAAGCAGTAAATGGAGCAGATGTCTTCGAAGATTTGGTTGGATCGAGTACAGAACTCATGGCAGCAGAAACGACAGATCCGGTTCGCGCTCGACAGACACACTCGATCTGCACTTCACAGAAACATAGCTCGACCGCTCCAACTCAAAGCTCGATCGAGCTCATACGCGATAGAGCCGACAATTGGTCAGAGCTCAAGGCGCCCAAAGTCGATCTCAAACCATTACCGAAAGGGCTAAGGTACGCCTTTCTAGGCCCTAATTCCACTTATCCAGTGATTGTCAATGATTCACTTAGTGCTGATGAGTTAGATTCACTCTTGATTGAATTGAGGAAGTTTAGGAAAGCTATAGGTTATTCGCTTGATGACATTAAGGGAATTGCACCTACTTTATGCACACATAGGATTCACCTCGAAAACGAATCATACTCTAGTATCGAACCACAAAGGAGATTGAACCCAAACTTGAAAGAAGTGGTTAAAAAGGAGATCCTTAAATTGCTTGACGCTGGTGTGATCTATCCTATCTCTGATAGTACTTGGGTCTCACCAGTGCATTGTGTTCCTAAGAAAGGTGGCATCACTGTGATTAAAAATGACAAAGACGAATTAATACCCACTCGAACCATAACAGGACATAGGATGTGCATAGATTACAGGAAACTGAATGCTGCATCTAGGAAATATCATTTCCCATTGCCATTCATTAATCAAATGCTTGAAAGATTAGCTAATCATCCTTACTACTGTTTTCTTGATGGTTATTCTGGGTTCTTTCAAATCCCAATTCATCCTAATGATCAAGAAAAGACCACATTCACTTGCCTATACGGAACATTTGCTTATAAGAGGATGCCTTTTGGTCTTTGTAATGCGCCTGCTACTTTTCAGAGGTGTATGACCTCCATTTTTTCGGATCTGATCGAGGAGATGGTGGAAGTTTTAATGGACGATTTCTCAGTCTATGGCTCCTCCTTCTCCTCATGTTTGCTTAACTTGTGCAGGGTGCTATCTAGGTGCGAAGAGATAGTGTTGGGTCACAAGATTTCTGAGAACGGGATCGAGGTGGACAAAGCCAAAATCGAGGTCATGATGCAACTGCAACCGCCTAATATAGTCAAGGATATCAGAAACTTCATAAGTCACGCTGGATTTTATAGAAGGTTCATCAAAGATTTCTCAAAAATAGCGCGACCTCTGACAAGATTGCTGTGTAAAGAGATAGCGTTCGTCTTCGACGCTGACTGTTTAAAAGCGTTCGAGCTCATCAAGGACGCCCTCGTTTCTGCACCAATCGTTCGAGCTCCTAACTGGGATCATCCGTTTGAGATTATGTGCGACGCATCCGATTATGCTGTTGGAGCAGTGTTAGGGCAGAAAATTGACAAGAAGCATCACGTGATCTACTACGCTAGCAGAACTTTGGACGACGCTCAGAGCCGATATGCAACAACAGAGAAAGAACTGCTTGCTGTGGTATTCGCATTTGAAAAATTCAGGAGCTACCTGGTTGGATCTAAAGTGATCGTGCACACAGATCACGCTGCTTTGAGATATTTCACTACAAGAAATCATGTGTGTTGTATATCATTTATTTTAATTGTTTATATCATTTCTTGAATGATGTAAATGCATTTGTATCATTTATATAAATGACTCTGGAAGTGGTGACTCTAATACTTTGTGTCAATAAATAGCGAATGATGCAACTATTTTTGTCATTTATTGTAAGTGATATAAATATGTGTCGTTTAAGATAAGTGATTGTGAAAATAGTATCATTCAAAATAAATGATATTAGTATTTGTTTCACTTATTATAATTGATGGGAAAATTAGTATCAGTTTTTGTAATTGATGTCATAAGTTGTATCATTTAGCCACAATTGATGTTAGTATTTATCTCATTTATGTAATTGATCCTAATTTTGTGTCAGTTTTATAGATGATAGTACATAATGATTTTTGTATCACTTTTATCTTATACTTCCAAATGTTTTACGTATCATTTGAGAACGACATGAATACGTTTACGTTTGGTTTTAAATTAGCCACATCTCGATTTTAATTATATAAATAATTATAAAAAAATTCTGAAATAAAATTTCAATTTTAATAAATATTAAAAGTAAATAATACATCCCAATATATTGTTCAAATGTATAAAACAAAACAAAAAGAAAAAACAAATGAATCCAGATAATAAGATGAACTAAAAATACTACTTAGAAAAACCATAAATAATACTAGCTAGATTGGTAATCATGATAGAAGTCTTGTAATGGTCGTTCTTCAGTCCTCACCAACTCCATTTCCTCTTCCCTGCCCAAACAAAGTAACATTAGTTAATATCACACCCATGTTGGAATAATGATCTCGAAACAGAGTGAGAGTAAGAAGGAAAAACAGAGCAAGGGATAAAAGAGATTATCGAACATAAACAACTATCTTTACACACATAGCCAACTATCTTTACACACATAGCCAACTATCTTAATGTAGATATTCGACTATCAACTATCCTTACACATAGCCAACTATCTTAATGTAGATATTCGACTATCAACTATGTGCATATAGATAGACACATCTATATCCAACAGGACCAAACTCAATTATAACCAACAACCCAAACTAGGCATGCATTTATATATTAGATTATACAATTTATAAGTAGATACCTGACAAGTGTGAGGCTTCAATATGTTCGCATAAGCTGCCAATGCACTTTCCTACAAGATTTGTTTAAAATATTAAGTATCTATACCATAATGTATACCATAATGTATATCCACATATATAATTTGCAAATTAACAGTCATAGTCATACCTGATCGGTGGTTTTATTTCCAAGCAGCTGACTGAAACGGCAAGAACAAAAGAGTTGAAAGGCAAAAGAGATGGCACAGATAATTCAGCAAAAGATACTGACATATTCTTACAAACAAATGGTAATGTTCAAAAACTATATAAATGATTAGGGGAGAAAAGAAGGTTACTATACATGAAGGTTTGACATTGCACGAACTGACAATCACGGAAGACAAAATATCATTCGGCGCCTGCGATCTGAGAGGGAAAAGCAAATGAGTGAATAACAAAGCTGATAGAAATCATACCTTAATAAACATGGTCCAGCATCAGAAAGTTTGCTGTAAAAATACATAGTAAGACTGAGATTCTCGTTCTCTGAAAGATTATACCAAGTAAATTTTCCATCCAGAAAGAAGAAATTGGCTATATACATGAATATAGATTCATATAAATATATCCCCGGGGAGATAATTAATCAGGAACCATGAACTAAACTTCTAGCAGGAAATCAGAAGTCCGGGAAAGGATTCAGAACAATAAACAAATGTAAGACTACGAAAAATCTCGAGGATCCAAAAAGAAAATCAATCAACACCAAGCGAAATTTCCACTGTTGTAATCAAAGCTATTATGGTAAGACGACTGAGTAACACCAGACTCTGAATTCAACTACCGCGATGTAATTTCAATACTCAAATGACAAAATTGAACTCCGAAAACCCTAAAATCGCCAGTGTTTTTCTGTTCACACTCACAGTACAAGGAGAAAGGTGCGTACGGTGGAGGGAAGGGA
The DNA here is from genome assembly GCA_026724425.1 of Erythrophleum ivorense. Taxonomy (NCBI): domain Eukaryota; kingdom Viridiplantae; phylum Streptophyta; class Magnoliopsida; order Fabales; family Fabaceae; genus Erythrophleum; species Erythrophleum ivorense. The sequence goes on along the minus strand of JAIUCV010000066.1, from coordinate 4,091,201 downwards.
AGAAGCACTACCCAATTCGTAAACACTGGAAGTAAATCAAGAGAAGGTTGAGAATCCGAAGGGGGACGATGAAGATTTCTGGGGATTCGATTGATTGGGAAAAGCGGAGATTTTGATTTTATCTTTTTCTTTCTCAGAAGATTGGTGCCCTAAAACGGATATAGAAACGAGAAGAAGTAAGATTTAGAAAATGGGATATACAATATCAAGAAAGTGAGTCGGTGGAGAAGGCAAAAGGAGATTGATCTTATCGCCATTTTTTTGTGGTGTTGGTACAAATCAATCTTGACCGTGTATTTTTTAAATTATACATATATTTTCTTATTTTTTTAATGAAATTGAATTGGCATCAACAATTTAGTGATGTTAATGTTTATATCATTTTAAGAGATGATACTAACAAAAATTATAATAATATCAGTTAATTAATTGATGTAAACATAATTATTTGTATCAATTTTAAATAACTGATGTAAGTTTATCATAATTCCTATCAGTTAATTTTAAATGATATTAATCAAGTCCAAATAATGTCAATTGTTTTAACTGATGTAAATTCAAATAATTAGTGTCATTTTTATTTATGTGATTTTAATATGCATCAGTTATTTATTTGACACTTTATAAGTGATGCAATTGACCAGATTTCTTGTAGTGTTTGATGGCAAAGAAAGATGCCAAACCAAGATTGTTGCGGTGGATTTTGCTGTTACAAGAGTTCGATCTCGAGATCAAAGATAAGAAGGGAATTGAAAACGGTGTTGCGGATCATCTGAGCAGGATGAGAATAGAAGATCTAGTGCCAATAGACGACTCGATGCCTGAGGAACAGTTGATGCTGATTAAAGATCTCGAAGCGAGCTACCTTACCAATAATGAGCTCGATCGAGTTTGTTCGCTGAACGACGAGAAATTTCCATGGTACGCCAACATAGTGAACTATTTGGTTTATAAGGAAATTCCAAAGGATTTGGATGCTTACAAAAAGAAGAAGCTACTCCGGGACGCTTCACAGTATTTCTGGGATGAACCATATCTGTACAAGAGAGGATCAGATGGTTTATTCAGAAAATGCATTGCAGAGGAGGAAGTCAGTGGGGTTCTCGAGCACTGCCACGGTTCTACGTATGGTGGTCACTTTTCTGTATTTAAAACGGTGCAGAAAATTCTTCAATTTGGGCTCTGGTGGCCGACTCTATTCAAGGATGCACACAGTTTCATCTCCAAGTGCGATCCTTGCCAGAGAATGGGCAATATCTCTAAGAGAAAAGAGATGCCACATAACCCGATTTTAGAAGTCAAAGTCTTCGATGTTTGGGGGATCGATTTCATGGGACCGTTCAATCCATCATCGCATGGAAATAGCTACATTCTGGTAGCAGTGGATTACGTGTCTAAATGGGTCGAAGCAATCGCGTGCCCGTCCAACGATCACAAACCAGTGCTCAAGCTATTCAAATCCATCATCTTTCCTAGATATGGAATTCCGAGAGTTGTGATTAGTGATGGGGGGAGCCACTTCATTAACAAGGTCTTTTAAGGGCTTCTGAAGAAATATGGAGTAAAGCATAAGCTTGCAACACCATATCACCCCCAAAATTCCGGACAAGTTGAGGTCTCCAACAAACAGATCAAGGCGATCTTGAACAAAGTTGTGAACAGTTCGACCAGAGACTGGGCGATCAAGCTCGACGACTCACTCTGGGCGTATAGAACAGCTTTCAAAACACCTATTGGGAGGACACCATTTCAGTTGCTATACGGAAAGTCATGCCATCTCCCCGTTGAAGTGGAATACAGAGCCATCTGGGCGACGAAGCTGCTTAATTTTGATCTCAAGACTGCTCAGGAGAGAAGAGAGATAGATCTGCATGAACTGGAGGAGATCAGATTGGACGCCTACGAGAGCTCTAAGATCTATAAGGAGAGGACTAAGGCATTCCATGACAAACAGATCATTAGAAAAGACTTCAAAGAAGGCGATCGAGTTCTGCTGTTTAACTCTCGCCTGAAGCTGTTTCCCGGGAAACTGAAGTCGAGATGGTCTGGACCTTTCACTGTCAAAGAGGTCTCACCATTTGGAGCGGTGACTCTGATCAAAAAGGACGGAGCTCCTTTCATAGTCAATGGGCAACGGGTTAAGCTTTATCTTGCAGACTACACAATCCCGGAGGGGACATCGATTCCTCTCAGTGAGCCACCCCTAGCCTGATAAGTAAAGGAGGTCAAGCTTAAAGACTTAAAACAAGCTCACTTGGGAGGAAGTCCCATGTCTTATCCAGTATATATTTTTCATTATAATATATCCAGTAACATTTTTTTTTGGCAGGTTTGTAAAAAAAAAAAAAAAAAAAAAAAAAAAAAGAAAAGACTCGATCGAGTCGACCATATAACCAATCGGCCATCCCAGGTAAGAACACTTAAACAAATCGCATACACACCCAGAAAAGCCAATCGGCCATCGCATACCTCTTTTCACTTGATCGCTCGCATTAGCACGTTTGTTTGTCATGAGAAGCGGATCAAGGTATGAACTTCGGGCCCTAACCCTCTTCATTTTCGCGATATTCTGGGTTGAGATTTTTGAGGCTCTTTGTGCTAGAAATGTTCGAACTCGACCGATTAGCTTGCAATTCTCTGTGCTAGAACTGTTTGAACTCGACCGATTTGCTTGCAATTGTCGATTTTTGCCAAAAATTTATGGGTTGAAGGTTGTGTGTTCTTGAGTGTTCTTGATCGAAAATGACAAAACCTAGGGCTGAATCTTGATGAACTATCAATTGTGTTGAAAATCTGTTGAAATTGGTCGGCCACTATACTCGATCGCTTTGGATATCAAGGTATCGAGTTGTTCGATCGATCTAAGCGATCGAGCGGTTCGGTCGAGTTGCTTGTGCTGTCTAACTTGTTTTCTATCGATTGAATTTCAGGAACAGAGGTCGCAGCAACGGTGACGGATACTCACAAAGGAGAGAAGAGATATCAAGAGGAAATCGAAGAGTGGAATCGGACGATGATTTTGAGGTGGACGAGGAGATGACGGATGTCGAATCACCCAGAGACATGGGAAACGAGGGAGATACATTGACAGACGAAGAGATGAAGATCTATCGCATCCTCCTCGACTTGAAACTTGGAGGGACGAAGTACCCGGACCGAGACACAATGGGAAAACTACGCATCACTGATGATGTGGATGAGATGTTCAATAATCTAGGAGTCGGCGCATTCATGTTCAAAAGGCACGAATCATACAAGACAGCAACATGTCTTCTCGTAGCCACTCTCCAACTACATCTCTGCGCCTCATGGCAATTCACACCAGATGGGAGTGACGGGTATGTCAGTTTTTGGGCAACAGGACGGAGACACCATCTCACCTTCCGTGAGATCGATCAAGCCCACTGCCTACCACCTGGTAACCGTCACGGACTTGGTTTTGACAGGGAAGAGATGAAAGCCTTGTGGAGAACGATCGCCTCAGGAGAATACCATTCTTCGAGCTCCAAATCTGCTCAGATCCGAAGCCCACCGATCCGCTATCTGCACAAAGCCATCGCCAACACGCTCTAACCAAGGCACACGACCGGCAACGTCAACGAGAGCGAGCTGAGCATGCTCGATGTAGCACTCACTGGGATTTTACCGAGGTTGAACAATGGGAGGAAGCTGATAGAGAGTACAGCAAACGGTGGGACCACGCTCGCAATGATGAAACAACTTCTCTCCTACCAGAGCTGGGCTCTCACGAACGCTCACATAAGACACAGATGTGAGCTGCGGATGGGTGGACTTGTCACACCTCTTTTGTACGCCGTGGGATTTACTCTAGATAGGACCGAGGAAGTTGCACAGCCCGAAGAGATCGACCTCAGTTACCTGAAAAATTGCAACTTCCTACAGAAAACACCGGAAGGCGGCGAACTTATATACCAATTCACTCACCCGCAGTTTGGAAAATCTCGGATGCGGATGCCTAACCCTGGCTGGACCGCGATCAGAGGAGGATCCAACATTGATTTCGCCCCCCCCCCCCCCCCTCCCCCCTGTATCAGTAATTCAGATGCACTCGACCGCACGAGAGTACTCGACTCCGCCTACCAACATAGAGAGCGGCGCTCACTCGCAGCAGGAAGCGACCGAACCAGTGGACATGTTCGATCATTTCCATTTCGAGGAGTACACTTCCACTGCTAGGCAAATCGCCGGAATGAAGGCAGCTCACGATCGTATCAGCGTGCTCCAACGATGGAACAAAGCCCAAGACAAAGTCACCGCCAAATTGAGGAAGAAGGTAAAAAAGATGGCTGATCAAATCAGAACACTGCAGGACAAGTTGAGTTGCACCGCAGGAGGAGTACAGAGAAGCACAGCACCAGTCAATGCACCACGGACCGTCATCCCTGACGTCGAGCTCGACCCCTCCACCCCCGGTGATCGCCAATCTCCTCATGACCAACCACGTTACTCTTCTTACGAACCAAGACAGAGGAAGAGACATACCCGAGGGGACCATACAGAGGCACGCTCTGACACCGATCTACCTTTCCGGCGAAGTTCCTCTGTTCCAAGATCGACCGCACCAACAGAGCATCCAGCACCGCTATCGAGTGCTCCGACTGCTAACCATGTGCCACAAACCACCACACCAGTCGGCTCCTCTACCATTCCCACATACACGCAAGACAGCATGAACGAGGCGATAGATTCGCTCTTTCAATTCCACCACTAAAGGTCCACTCATACTCTACCTCTCATTGTACCATCCATTTTAGTTTTGCATTTTCTTTGATTTTTCTTTCTTGAATCTTCTTTTCTAGACTTTTATCACACAAGGGACTGTGTAATTCAAGTTTGGGGGGAATGTTCAGGACGCATGCATTTCAGATTTAAAAAAAAAAAAAAATTATATATATATTAGGTCGCTCTGCATTTTAAGATCGAGTCTAGGCATTCATATAGAACTTTTGCACTTGCATAGGGGGCTAAGATGATTATAACCTTGTAAGCATGTTAATGAAGTGGAAAATTTCAGTGCCCTCGTTGTTAGTTCTTTGAGTGCATAACCGATTGAGTCTGAACGCATACTATGAATTGAAGTCATTCTCCATTTATCTGAACTTAATTGATTGATAATTATCTTGTTGTGCACTGAGATCGAGGTCATGGGTACTCTATACATATCTGGATTTTCTTCCATCTGTTTGCCATTCTTGTTAATCCAGGTAGCTGATTCCCACTATTGGAACAGTATTCATGCCCTCTAACCAGCCTTTCTTTCCAGCCTTGATTATTTACTGAGTGGTAAGCCTATTTCCTGGTTTGAGCTTGGGAGAAAGTGTTAGGATTAGGACTGACAAGAGTGAAATCCCATATAGGTCTGATTCACGCTTTCTGAGTCAGTTAGATTTAAGTTTGGGGGTGCTACATTTTAAGCTCGATCGAGCTCCTCTTTGGCGTTGAGGAAAATTGAGATAGAGTCAGAAAGGAAGATAAAGAGTTTAGAGTCTAAGGGAATTAAAAGCAGTGTAGTGTATGGCAGCTCTAGTTCTGGCTCTTCGTGTAACTAGACCGGTTCGAAAAAAAAAAACTAGAACAATATGTATATATATTTAGGAACCGAGTTTAGATAGAGCTGTAGCCATTAAGTAAAAGAAACAAAGTTCTTCCCTTAGAACATTAAAAAAAAAAGAGAGAGAATGAGCTCAATCAAATATATCTCATGAAAAAACGTAAAGGGTAGAACTAGGAATGATTCTGGGTTATTCATAGATAGATGGGATTGACCTCTTGTACGCATCAATTGGTCTTTACCTTTAGCATTCTCCTAAAGCTCACTCCTTTCTTTGAGAGAACCCCGTCGCGTTTGAAAGAACTAAATCACTTTGACAGGGACAAACTCCGTCGCTCAAAAGCCTCACCCTTAGCTAAATGGGTTCGATTTAGGTGCACAGCTCGATTCACCAATTACTTGTAATTGAATGTTAAGGAGATTGACTGAGATTTTATGATTGACTCTATCACATTGCACCTTAGAACTAGTAACTAGGACATTGATTTTATCCTCTTTATTGGCATGTTTTGGTTCTGAGCCCCCACCTTCAAACCTCACTTCTATGACCTGGTCGCGCTTGTTTGCTTGAGGGCAAGCAAAGACTAAGTTTGGGGGTGTTGATGTGTTCATAGTTTGCATGTTTTTAGCATTCGATTTTGTATGTTTTTGCATTCTTAATCATTCATTTGCACTGTTTTCACTCACCTTTACTCATATTTCGCATTTAGTATGTTTAGGACTAGCACTCTTGCATCTTTTACATTTGTGTCAGTTTTAGGTGTTTTCTGGAGTGGAGTGATGGAGTGGAGGGACCAAGCTGCTCTGTAGCGGGAGTGATCGAGCTAAGGTGACCAAGATCGAGCTGAGGATCGAGTGACGAGATCAAGCCGGGGTACAACTGAACGCGATCGAGCTCGCCACACATGGGATCGATCGAGTTGGCTACATGGGGGATCAATTGAGTAACGGGCCTGATATAGATCCAGCCCATTACGGAGACCAACCTGTTTCAACCTATTTTCCTTTTTCTTTTATTTTCTTTTTCTTAGGTTTTTCTTTTGTATTATAAATAGGGAGGTGAACCTTTTCACCGGGGACGTTCGTTTTATCATCACTTCTTTCGAGAAACCAAGTTGTAATTCAGATTTCTTTTGAGTTTTAAGTATTTTAGCGTTCTCGAATCTATCTTTTTGTTTTCTTTCTATTATGCAATCTATCTCTTTCGATTTTGAAATCTGTCTCATGAGTTCTAGCGAGTAGTTTCCTTTAAGTTTCTAGGGATGGGATAGATCTGTAACGAACCCTAGCGTGATCGAGTTGCTTAAGATTTGTTTTCCAATAGATCCCTTCTGGATTAGTGATCTTAAAACCGGATTCTGTCTGATCAACTCTATTTGGATTCTAGATGTCTCCACACTCACGAGGTGTTTGATGAGATGTCTGAACTAGCTGATTCAGATTTTACTGTTCTAGCCTAAGGGATTAGATGTCTAGAGAGTATTTTGACTCTATCGAATCTGAACTTAATGCTTGCTTGTGTTTTCTTCGCTAATGATGATTAGGTCTTGGGAAATCACTAGGTTGTTGATCTCTTTCATGAAAGTGAGTTGATCTTGTTTATTGAGTTCGTTGTTGAGGGATTAGCCCGTGTTTGGGTTTGTTAAGCGACGAGACCACGTTAGGAGTAGTTACAGATCGATTGCCTCATCCTTAGGAGCTTATTTTTCTCTGATAGTTTCACCCGCTATTTTTTATCGCTTTCGTTTGATTGCACTTAATACCGACTTAATCGAATTCGTCTGCGTTTCATTTTGTCTTAGCTCGATCGACTCGATCTCTTCACCACCAACTGATAGATTTGGCTTGAATTAAGTAGTTCTGTCATATCTTGATTGCTAGCATCACACCTGATTGGATTGATACCTAAAGTACTGCTGCGATAGATACACTGCTTTAGGATAATTGATAGAAAAATTCTAGTATCAAAGATCACTTGGTTAGGGATATGGCAACGATAACATGATTATGAGTAACATTTATTGTTAACACGTGAACGACGTTATCATAAAAATAAAGCATAACGACTGTTGGTATCACATATAACGCTAATTTCGGCAATCATGAAGTGTGCTAAAATTTATACCTTCTTCTTCTTATACAAAGGGAGAAATGGGATTTATACCTTCTCTGTGTTCTCTCCCCCCCTCCCCTCGTGTTGGTTTGCGGTGTCGTTGGGGATTATGACTTCTTGCTGCATATGCATCTCCGAATCAGTCTTCCGGGCAGTAATAGCAGACAGGATATCCTCTCCCACGCTGATTCCCACCTACAATTGGGTTTTGGTTTCCCAGGAAAAGTTGAGACAACGGATAAAAAGGTAAAAATGGTAACAAATACGCTACAAAAATGTTAAATTCAAACTACGGTAGGGGGTAATAGTATTTATACCTTGACAGTTTCCTCCCGCATGATCTCCTCAAGTTGGTCGCCGGTGTCCTTTGGGATTATGCCTTCTTCTTGCATATGAACCTCCTGCCCATTATGGCCGGGGACATGTAACAGGGAAAAAAAAAAGGATTTGATAAAAAAAAAAATTAAAAACAAAACGGCTAACAATAATTGTTAGAGGAAACAACGTTATCAAAAATCCGAGATGATGTTTTCTGTTAGCGAATAAAAAGGGTAAAACGATGATAGCGACTAATGGGATTTATACCTTCTCCGTTTTCTCTCCGCTGCCCCCCTCAGGTTGTTTTGCGGTTTCATTGGGGATTATGACTTGTTGTTGCATATCAACCTCCAGCCCATGAAATCATTTGCATTTTAAACGATTAAAAACCAGACAATGTGAAAATGTTTTATAAAAAGTAAAAAATGAACGCCGTCCTGCTGTGTAATTGGGACCCAATTAATTTGGCACCGCAAAAATTAAGGAACCAGTTGAAAAAAAAAACTAAATTCCTAACCATGTGAAACAACCAAACTTTTTTTTTTTTTTTATTAAATAATTAGCCCAGATTAATATTCCCATAAATATTAATCCTCAACAGCTAATTCAACACAATGCGGAAGAAAACCAATATTATTAAATCATAATTAATCGTTCAACAAATAACCAATAAAGAATAACCAATAAGCAACCTAAGCCGGTTTGCTACATTATTAAAATAAAGTCTAACACCCTAAACTCATGAATTTCTGGTCAACCATAACAACAAAGCCAGAATTAAATTCCTAATCTCATCATCCTCTTCTCTCGGTCTCTTTCCGCGGAAGAACATTGCTGTTACCTGCATCACATTGGAATAGAGATGCGTAAGTATTATCATAAATACTTAGTGAGTGGATCATCCTGCCTACAGGCCAATTACGTCAAACAGTAGACAATACACCACAATAAACAACAACCATAACAATGCTCAACAATACTCAACAATATAACCATTCCCTGTCAGGAAACACCCACGTTTCCTGACACCCAGGTCGGTGTCGACCGACACCTCTATGGTGTCGATCGACGCCAGCCTCCCGAGTGTCGATCGACACTCATCGAGTGTCGCTCGACACCGGCTCGACGCCCAGAAACCAGAAGCTACGAAAATCACATTCCAAAATCGCAATAACACAAAATCTAGGGGTTTTCAACGCCCCAATACTATCAAAACACGAAATCCAGCATAAACAACTCAAGAACACAACCAAAACTCGAAATCAAACAATCTCTATTGATCAACGGGCCTACAGTCACGCACTCACCTTAGATTGGATTGGAAACAAGGGAAAGAGATGAAACAGCGAAGAACAGCAACAAATCAAGCCCAGAAACTCCAAAAATCAACCAAAATCGCCCTGCCTCTCTCTGGAAACTCACTGCCTCGAAAAACGTGAAAAGTGATGCGGCTACAGTGTTTTCTCGCATAAAATAGGGTTCCCTCGCCCTTAACCGACCAAACCGCAATCACTTGAATCAAACCGGTCGATTTCACCATAACCGGTGTCGATCGACACCCTTCCTTGGTGTCGGTCGACACCCATCGACCAAAACCAACCCAATTGCAAATCGATCGACTTAAACCGGAAATCAAACCCGATAACCGGTGTCGATCGACACCCTTCGGGTGTCGATCGATACTAGTCGTTCAGAAGCATTTAACACACTTTCTTCGCGATGCTTGAACCTTAGACCGACTGCACAACAATCAAACAAGAACATGCACAGCCAATCCTCAATTCACACCTCTAAGAGCATGTGCCAACTACTCCCGAACCCCTAGCATCGTCCAACACCACTTCCAACACGACTTTCTGGTTCACGGATGTTACACCATGAATTGCTCTGAATTATAAAACGCAGCAACACCCACCACAAGTTCTTCCATACCACCTGATTCGTCCATCTCGTGCCCCCCCGGCCGATTGGAAGACTGTTTGGCCACCTGATTTGTTACCTCATTACAGTCAGGGTTTCCAGCAACTTCATTGCTTCTTTCTTCGGCAGCTCCGCTAGCTGTATTCCCGTTATCGTTGGCATTGATTTGTCTGTCCGATACCGTATCCACACTGCAGTTAATATTGACATCCTCCTCTACCGCTTCCCCAATCTTGTTTTCCGATATCCACTTTGTCATACTTTCAATAACTACCTTGTTGTTCTCTGCCAGTTTAGCCACAACAATATCCCCCAGTTTCTTCTCGAGCCCTTTAAATGCTTCGTCGATGTGGTTCTCTAGACGAGTTACATCAAGGACGCCTTCAGCAGACGCCTCAGCCTCCTTGGTCCTCCGGATAACAGCAGGTTGTCTAACTGTTGTTTTTCCTTTCCGTCCTCTTACATTCTTCTCTTTGCTTGCCCTCACTGTTGCAGGTAGTCCAACGAGCTCCACGGGTTTCCGACCACCACGAAACATCTCTCTCCTAAACTTAAAACCTTCTGTTATTAGAGTGACCATGTTGTCAACTCGCGGGTCAGATTCGTCATCCGTCCATGATAAGTCTTCCTCATCATAGTCAAATGCTACTTCTGGTCGAATGATTGATTCCACTTCCACCTAGAACGTTTTTTCGAATGGAGTTAGCGGTGTTATCATTATGTATATTACCTTTTTAATGAATATGATTGTCACCAACATTAACTACCACTTACATTAGAAGCCTCGTCGAGCTCTCTCACATGGCTTAGTTTGAACTGGACAGGTTGTTCTTCGACGAAGTCTTCGTCCATATCGTCCTCACCCGCTATGTTCTCTCCTAGTATAGCAGGGACAGCTTCGAAGACGACATTTTGAAGAGCGATGAATAGCCCCTGGACAGCAACGTCTGATGTTGCAAGTTGCGCCAGATCTCTCTCTTTTATGGAATCCATCATCCTGTCGTACGAAAATCTTTTTCTTGGGTACTGGAGGAACTGTTGCAAGTTTTCTGCCATTTCGACGTGTTCTTTAACGATTTTCGCTTTGGGATAATGAGTTGTCGGAAGCAAAATACCATCAACCAACGCCAAACAGGCAAAACGCAACCGGTTGTCGCGATCGCCTTTCTCTGTTGATTTCAATAGGGTGATAAGCCTATCAACTTTGACGTTCTGCTCGACACCAAATAGTTTTTCGTAAAAAAGCTCTTTCTTCTGAGAAACTGTTTTCCGTTTCTTCTTCTCTTTATCTTTGACCCGGAAACTTGCCGCAAGCTAGCCTGGTAACGATTTTGAGTTCGCGGAGCAAGAATCGGATAGGCTTACCTGCGAATATTATCCATATCTCATTTTCTTTACTTATCTCTAGTTAGCGAGACAATAGAAACAGCCCCAAACCCCCAGACCAAGCGGGTTTATTCGGTAGATCCAGTAATCGACCGAGAGGTGAGCAGAGAATGAAATCAACCTCATTGTCGTCTAGTGCTTGTCTGATTTCTTGTATAATACTCATTTTCTAATAGATGTTGACCCGGTGTCCGAAGGGTTTCTGTCCGGCTGCAATCAATCGAGGAGGGAGTTCCATATATGTCATCTGATGAACAATTTCAAAAACTTCGTAAGTGGGAAAAACATTTCAGATTCGAGTATAATAAGCAAGATAATCAATCAAACAACGATTTGGACTTCTATAACCCCGTTGAATCGAACACTAAAGGAAGCATATAATAATATCTATACCTTTATCGGTCACTGTAAATTAGGAACTACGCTGTAAACCCTAAAATGCCTTTCCGTTGTCTTTCACTGTTTTTTATCTGTGGACCAAGAGGGTTGCGACAAAGATAAAAAGTTTTAAATGGAAAATCCCCAAATCGAGCTAAAAAATGCTCATGTCGATTTAGTTTTCACAGCAGTGAACCCCATTAGAAAACTACATCAACGCGCCAAGTCTATCGCGTGTAAGGATAATTTAGACTATGTGTTATAAATAGTAGTATCTAAAAAGTGGTCAGAATGCGTAAACTAATTATTGCATTATCTAGGGACATTTTGTACAATTTCCAAAAAAAAAAAACAATTTACTACGCCTAATGGCTAATGCTTCTAGTGAGATCAACTAACACTCTTTATTTGGAAAAACAAGTGTCATTGTAGAAGAGCAGCACGTGATGAGACTTTTAAATCCCCAAATAACAACGATATTGTTTGTAAAGACTTTATGTTTCCAGATCATGGCCATAAAAGAAAAAAGCAAACAAAGAAAATAATATTAATTTCTTGATGCACAAGCATCTTTGACTATTGACATTTTCTTGTGGCCCAAACATATTTGGTATGCTCCTCAAATGTATATGTCCCTATATAACATACACACAATGATAATTCTACAATTCATCAAGCCTCAAATCAAAATAAGGAAAAATGAAGAAGGAAAGTAGTCAACACCATGTCGTTCGAACTGGGATAATTCATCCATCCGGCTCTAATCCGCGACCCACAAACCAATTTGTGAACCGGTTCGTTTCACCACCAAGTTTTGGAGTATTTACCAAAGTACCATCAAAGCCTACCAACCATTCAAAATTCACTGAAAAATGTAAGCGGTCCAAGTACAGTAATTGCCACGTGTCACCAGCCATCAAGCCCGCCGACAAATCTAAGGGTTGCCGAAAGCCACAACCGACAGATTGGTGGGCTGATGATAAGCTAGACCAGCTCATTGGATCAGACTCGTCCGCTAAATCTATTTTGAATACATTATGTGGCGAAGATTATGATGGTCATGTTTATGATGATGATGATTATTGTTAATCATCTCGTTCAGATATTCAAAAGTTGTTGCTTTTTTTTTAATATATATCTATATGTTTCACCAGACTCTGGGCATTCAAAAAATTGGAGGAATGGGTAATTATCTAGGAATACCAGAAAGCTTAGGAGGGGCAAAAACAAAGATTTTTAGTTTCTTAATTGAACGACAACAAAAAAGAATAAATGGTTGGACCTCGAAGGTCTTATCAAAAGGGGGAAAGGAGGTCCTTATTAAATCAGTACTATCGGCGATGCCAACACATGTGATGTCATGTTTCCGTTTGCCCAAAGGAATTACAAATAAACTCACTAGTGCGGTGTCTAATTTCTGGTGGAGTAATAATGCAAACACGAGAGGAATGCACTGGTTGGCATGGAAAAAACTCTGTCGGCATAAAGCTGATGGGGGACTAGGATTTCGGGTTATTGAAGACTTCAACACCGCCCTACTGGCTAAACAATTATGGCGACTCATTGATTACCCGGGGTCATTATTTGCTAGGGTTTTTAGAGGAAGGTATTTTCGAAATGCCACTCCTTTGGATCATGTACGTTCTTACTCCCCGTCTTATGGATGGCAGAGTATTATTTCGGCTCGATCTCTGGTTCATAAAGGGCTTATTAAAAGAGTTGGTTCAGGACATTCCATATCTGTCTGGAACGATCCTTGGATTCCCGCTCCTCGCCCGAGGTCAGCCATATGCAAAGGGTTTAACTACTACCCTCATCTTCGGGTGAATCAGTTAGTTAATCCTTTAACCTCAACGTGGAATTTACCACTACTGAAACAACTTTTTGATGATAAGGAGATAACACTTATCACTGGGATACCTGTTACTAGTGCACTCCAGCCTGATCCATCAGGATGGCTTTTCACAACAACAGGTCGCTATTCGGTTAAATCAGGATATACACTTTTACAACAATTTCCGGATAATGGAAATAATTTCATGATGGGGCCTGATGTTCGGAGGTTACAGGCATATGCTTGGAAAATAAAATGCTCTACCAAGCTACAACATTTTATTTGGCAGATAATAACAGGATGCTTAGCGGTTGGAGATCGACTTTGCTCTCGTGGGATTAAAGTAGATCCACAATGTCCACGATGTGGAATGGGGGTAGAGACGATTAACCACACCTTATTTGAGTGCCCCCCGGCTCGTCAGGCTTGGGCGTTATCCCCGATACCTACACCACATAACGGTTTCCCTACAGAAGCCTTGTTTACTAATATGGCTCATCTATTCTGGCACTTACCTAACGATGATAGAATGTTGATGTATCCATGGCTTCTTTGGTATATTTGGAAAGATCGGAACGAAACCGTCTTCTCAACGCCGGATCGAGATCCTAGGAAAGTTGTGGAGATGGCGACAACAGAGGCAGTGACATGGGCAAGGGCCCAATCTAGGGAACGGGTAATACCTTTGGGCTCAGAATCATTGGTAGAATCCGATAGAACCGGAGAACGATGCCAGATCGATGGATCGTGGAAGGAGACAGAATGTCGTGCAGGACTTGGTTGGGTTAATTATGATCTACAAAGAGGATTCAAGTTATGTGGTACAAGCAATTTACGGCGGGGCTTATCACCATTACAGACGGAGGTGGAAGCACTAGTGTGGGCCATGCAGTGTATGCTCAGACACAATAAACGGACGATGGTGTTTGAAACGGACTGTTCTACTCTGGTGAAGATGGTGTCTAAACCTGATGGGTGGCCGGCATTTACAATCTTACTTGATGAGATTGAGAAATGCAGGAAGTTGTTTATCTCCTTCTCCATAATTCACATACCGAGGACAAACAATACAAAGGCGGACAAGTTAGCACGGAGTGCTAGAGATCTACCTTACGATTTGTATTATGTAAATTCAGTTCCACCAGTTTGGGTTTCCGATCTGGCTTATGAATTTACGCTGCTGACAAAAAAAAAAAAAAAAAAAATCTATGTTCGAATTTGGATATTCAACAGCTGGGGACGGAACCAATGGTTTGGATGTACGGGGCATAATCTCCTTGTAATTCAAAAAAAAAGTAATATTTTTTTTATAACCAACAAATGTAGTAGTTACGAGACCAAACAAACTTGTTCTATATCTCATGAATTATGAGTTATTAATTATCAGTATATCTCGATCCCCATCTCTATTGAATTGAATTGAATTATGTTATATATATGACCTTATGTTCAAGATTTCGCTAATCGCTAATCAGGCGGTCGGTCACCGATTAACGATTTTTCAAAAATCGGTGATAAATCGGAGATTAATCAGGGTAGAATTTTTACTATATTTTAATATATTTTTAAAATTATATGTATAAAACATTAATACCAAAATCATAAACTCATACAAAAGATTATATTAAACATTTTTACCAATTCACATATAATAACAAATGTAAAAATAGTCTTGATTGTATAGAGAACATACAAAAAATAACTAAATGATGGTAACTTACTAATTATTCATCTTTATGTTCCTCAATGATCAAGTTGTCCATAAATGTGGACTAAAAGATGGTAATTTACTAATTGTTCATCTTATTTTAGGTCAGTTTCATTTTTTTTAACACATGGCAAAGCAAAATAAAGTAAATGGGCTTCAATTTTTTAATCAAACAAAATGGCCCCAAAAAATTTCTGATTAATCGGCCGATTTTTTGCAATTAATCGGTCAAACCAGTCAAACCACGGTTGACCGATTTGTGATAACGATTAGGGAAAATCGACTCGGTCAGCACCCGATTAGCGATTCAACTGCCGATTAATCGTCAAATCGGCCGATTTTTTGAACAGAGTATATGACTAATCAATCTCAGCACAATGAAACGCATAACCTAGGTGCCGTTTCGCTCATAAACGCAGAACACGTCACCTAGTCTAACCAATCACATGTTAACCCAAAGCTTCCAGTTCAAACAATGGACCTTTCCTCTGTAAACTATTTAACTGATACTAAATTATGTGGGGATCTATATATAACTATGTGTTGAATACTGATCGTTTTTTTTCTTCTATATCACAAGTGATCTATTGGGTTGATACTTTATAGTCTCATTTTCTGCTAGGATCCAATACAAACCATATTATATCATAAAATATAATAGGTTTTATGGAACCATAAACCATCATCCCTCATCGTGGTATTGCGAAAGCATGCGTCGTCATGTTTTAATATCTTCATGATATTCAAGATAACTTGGAAAGCAAGATATGCATCTTGCATATCAACTATTGTGGGTCATTAAAGTCCTTCCATCCCGTGAAACCCGTAAAGCGCATCTAGTTTCATCATAGCTTTCAAAGTCAAATCAGATTCATTAGGTCCATAAAACCAGTGGTACATGTTCTGTGTAGTCGATCTCCAACACTAAGAGAACAAAATAAAGCATTTTTCCCGGGAAGGAACGATTCAACTCCACAACTAGTATCTTATGAGGATGTGAGATCAATTCTATTCCCATAGTTAACAGAGCGATTCCGACATAACATATAGGGGGATAAGATCAAAACTCACCATCGTTAGTGAAGAGAAAAGTAGGAACGTCGGGAATCACTCGAGGATTATGGCCAAAACGTGTGACCCTTATCCTGGAAGAAATATATGAAGGTTTCGCGAACTTGATTCGTTTTCCACAGTAGCTCGGACATGGTTCTGACGAGTCTAACGAGGAGAAAATTGAAGGAAATGTATGAATGTAGTCTTTTTCATTTCAAATCATTCGAAGAGATAATACCTTAAAGTTGATAATTTCTTACATATTTCAATTTACAGTAAGATTAATGCATTAAGAAATGAGTTATAGAAAAGTAAAATTAGGATAATTATGATACACGAGCAAGGTCAGTCCGGATGTATGAGAGGCCTAAAGCATGCATACACACGAGCAAGGTCAGTCCTGTAAGATTTTAGCAAAGAGAGATTGTAGATTTGAGAGTATGAGAGAAGAGAAGAGAGTTTTGAGTTTCAGAGTTTGGAAGAGAGAGAGAGATTAAAACTCTACTTTCTTAATTTTTATTAAAGATGACAATTTACAATATATAGACAATCAGACGTTGTCTCTAACGGTCACTTTGACTTTTCCACTAATAGCTCTATTCTATATGACCATAGAACCAATACTCCCCCTCAAGCTTAACCACAAGAGCCTTCGAGGTTAAGCTTGAAAGCATAGATATCCACCTCATTAAAAAACCTGAGCCTAGAAAACCTCATGGGACAAAACTAAACTCAGGGAAAAAGAGTGTGAAGATCACGGCTTAGAGAGGTCAATGAGTCCAAGCTTCCCGTGAACGAACTCACAAGTCTTTTGACTTGCAGCCTTGGTAAAGATGTCAGCTAGTTGTTCTGCACTTCTTGTATAACATGGCAGAATCACTCCAAGTTTCATCTGTTCTCGTACTTTGTGGCATTCAACCTCTATGTGTTTAGTTCTCTCGTGAAACACCGAGTTAGATGCAATGTGAATAGCAGCCTGATTATCACAATGCATTGTGATCGGATTTGGTGTCTCTATCCCCAAGTCTTTAAGCAGCATCTTGAGCCACATGAGTTCTGTAGTCAGCTTCCTCATGGCTCTGTACTCAGCTTCTGCACTTGAGCAAGATACCACTTTTTGTTTCTTGCTCTTCCACGTGACTAAGTTTCCCCCAATGAAGGTGCAGTACCCGGTTGTTGATCTTCTATCTCCACGGTCACCAGCATAATCAGCATCACAATATCCGACTATCTCAGTGTTCCCGTTGCATCCCATCCAAATTCCTTGATCCGGTGTTCCTTTAATGTATCGCAAGATTCGATCCACCATTCTCCAATGTGATATCCTTGGCTCTTGCATATATTGGCTAACCTGATTCACAGCATAGCACAAGTCAGGCCTAGTGAGAGTAAGATATATAAGCTTACCAACCATCTTGCGGTATAGCTTCCGGTCTTCAAAGAAGACATCTTCTTTCTCCCCCTGTTGGTGAGCTTTATAGGCATCCTCAAGAGGAGTCTTAGCCAGTCCTCCTTCGAGCGGCCCTGCTGCATTCAAAAGATCATTGGTGTACTTCTTTTGAGAGAGAAACAGACCCTCATTAGTTCGACATACTTCAATACCAAGAAAATATTTGAGTATACCAAGATCTTTAATATCAAACATTGATTTCAAGTATTCTTTGGTAGCTTGAATCCCCACCTTGTCATTCCCAGAGATGATTATATCATCCACGTAGATGAGAATGACCACAATACCTGCCTGGCTCGTTAGAGTGAAGAGTGTATGGTCAGCTTCTGAGCGATTGAAGCCACGATCTAATAAAGTTAAGCTGAGTTTTTGATACCAAGCTCTAGGCGATTGTTTAAGACCATAGATAGCCTTCCTCAAGCGTAGTACTTTTCCCGGTGTGACTTTGTCCTCAAGGCCCGGTGGTGGTGTCATGTAGACTTCCTCTTCAAGCTCCCCCTGAAGAAATGCATTCTTTACATCCATCTGCCACAATTCCGATTCAAGATTGACGGCCAGAGAGAGTATAACTCGCACAGTATGAAGCTTAGCCACAGGAGCAAAGGTCTCTATGTAGTCATCACCATACGTTTGAGTGAAGCCTCTGGCCACTAGCCGGGCTTTGTGTCGCTCAATCTCACCACTACTGAAATACTTGATTGTGAAGACCCACTTGGAGCTAACCGCTTTCTTTCCAGGGGGTAAATCGGCCTCATCCCACGTGTGGTTTCTCTCCATGGCTCCAGTTTCATCGCTAACAGCATCTCTCCAAACCTTAAGTTGTTGTGCCTCTTCATAAGATTTTGGAATCTCCTCCAAATCCAACTGACCAATGAACACATGATGTTCTAAAGGGAAATGAGCCAAGTTGCAGATAGCTTGAACCGGATGTGCAACTGCATTGTTGTTGTAATAAATTTGAGGGTTGATGTACTTAAAAGGTTTACTTATCCTTTGACTCCTTCTTAGAACTGGTTGATCAGACTGTAACTCCTCAACTTCGTTGTTCTCACTACCATCCTCTTCTGTATTTTGCTCTGTCTGGTCTATCTCTTCATTGTCTTCCGAGTTTTCAACTGGAGCTTCTTCCAGACCATTGGTTTCATTCGTCGTGACTGGTAGGGTTGTTGTTGTAGAGTCACTGGATAGGGGAATGTTTCCATTCCTAAGATCTTCCAAGAGAACTCGCAAAGTAGTAGCCCTATCATGAGTTGAGTGAGTGAGATCTCTTAAGCTTTCCCAGTCCTTCTTGTCATAGTAGCCTCTTTCTTCAATGAACTTAACATCTCGAGACACCATGATCCTTTTAGTTTCAGGAATGTAGCACTTGTAACCCTTTTGAGTGGGAGAATAGCCAACAAACATCCCTTTAATACTCTTAGCCTCAATCTTGTTCCTCTGTTCTCCTGGAACTAACACAAAGCACACACAACCAAAAACACGTAAGTGTTCTATAACGGGTTTTGATTTATGTAGTACCTCAAATGGTGATATATCTTGAAGGATTTTGGTTGGAATCCTGTTGATCAGATAACACGCAGAGACAACTGCATCTCCCCAAAATTGTTTTGGAACATTGGTATGGAACATCATCGCCCTTGCTACTTCCATCAAATGTCGATTCTTTCTTTCAGCTACACCATTTTGTTGGGGTGTGTATGGACAGCTGGTTTGATGTAGGATTCCATGTTTGGCTATGTGTTGCTTGAACGCTAGGCTAGTGTACTCTCCTCCATTATCTGATCTCAAACACTTAATCTTGGCATTATAATGGTTAGTCACATAATTTTGAAACATTATGAAGGCCTCAAGGACACGATCTTTAGTTTGCAAAAGAGTTATCCAGGTATATTTAGACTTTTCATCAATAAAGGTCACAAAATATTTCTGATTTTCTCTAGACAAGCAAGGTGAGGTCCAAACATCAGTGTGAACCAAATCAAAACAGTTTTCATAAGTAGTAGAAGAAATAGGAAACACAGATCTGCAATGCTTTCCGAGAATACAAGCCTCACACTCATTGTTTTTAAACGAAACATTAGGCAATAATAATTCTAAAGCTCGAGAGTGAGGATGGCCTAGCCTAGCATGCCACAAAAGATTCTTTATAATATACGAAACAGAACTAAAAGAACAAGATAAATCAGAGACGATCTTAGTGTCTTCAAGAACATAAAGATCATCCTTGGTTTTTCCTTTTCCAATCACCTTACTTGAGTCAATATCCTGAAAATAAACATCATTAGGCCCGAAAATAGCATAACAATTTAAGTCTGAAGTAGTTCTCTTAACTGATAACAGATTAGAGGTGAAAGATGGCATGTAAAATGCTTGAGATTTCTTGTTGAACAAATTTAAGTTCCCTATTCCTTTCACAGGAATTCTATCACCATTTGCAATAATCACATCTCCAACCGCAGGTTTTATATCACTCATCAATTTAACATCACTAATCATATGATGAGAAGCTCCAGAATCAACTATAAGAGATTTAGAGGTCTTAAGAGAGTTAAAAGCATTACCAGACTCTTTGAGGTGTTTGATAAGAGCATCAAGGTCTGCCTTCTTCACGTATTCTGTAGAAGAGGCGGCCATTGCTGTTCCTTCCTCAGAAGTCTTGAATGATGCTTCTCCCCTGACTTGAACGGAGCCTCCATCTAGTTCTGTTGATGAGCTAGCATCATATGAAAGATTAGCCCTTGGTTCCCTACGGTTTCTTTGATCTCTCCAGTCTCGTTGATCCATCCACCTGTTAGGTCCCGGGTTTGGTCTGAGGTGAGGATGTAGAAGATAACACCTACTTTTGAAGTGACCAATCATCTTGCAGTGATCACAAACTGGTGGCTTCCTTTCACCAGGCTTGAAGTAACTCTTGTTAGCAGTGGCAAGCTCTCCTTTGTTGGCAACCACCAACTCGTCTTTGCTTCCAAACAAGCCAAGAGATCCTTGTTCCTTTTGGATTTGAGCACAGACCTCATCAAGGCTTGGAAGTTTCTCAGCTCTAAGAAGATGCTTGATTAAGTCATTGTAGGCAGGATTTAGCACCATGAGTAGAGCAAAGACCTTGTCCTGCTCTCTTCTCTCATTAAGCACAGTCGCATCAGTTGTTGGTGGTCTAAGCATCTCAAGCTCTGCCCAAAGAGACCTAAACTTCCCAAAGAACTTGTTGAATTCCATATCTTCTTGAGAGAGATTGTTGATGGCTCTCCTTACTTCAAAGACCCTGGTCAAGTTAGATACATTCCCAAACACATTTTTGAGTGTATCCCATAACTCTTTAGCATGCTCACAATATGAGTAAGCTTCTAACACTGAGAGATCAAGAGAACATTGCAAGATGGCAAGAACAGCTTGGTCTTCTTGTATATCCTTCTCGGTTGGAACGGCTAGAGCTGCTGCTTCTACGGGAAATGTCTCGGGTGGCTCGATTTGGTTCCAGAGTCCACGGCCACACAACACTGCTTTCGCCGTCCTTGACCACAAGAGATAGTTCTCTCCTCCTTTGAGCACCACCGGAAGAGCTACTGACTTTGAATTCTCCATGGCTGAGTAATTTTCTTCAGGGCAAGACAAGAACAGAGTTTAATTTGCAGAGTAAATCACAGGAGATCTACTAATCAGCAGGAGAATAGATGAAATGAACAAGAATCCTTTCCAAGAACAAGAACCCAGGCGAAGGCAGACAGATTAAGATGGAACAATTAGAAATCACTGATTTCCTTTCACCAGATCGAAGATTAGGGTTTCGTGAACAGTGCAGCTCGGAAACCAAGACAGCCACAAGAACAGAGGAAAGAGATATAGAACTCACAAATCAACACCACAATGAAACGGGATTAGCAAACCAAGAGACTATGCTCTGATACCATGTAAGATTTTAGCAAAGAGAGATTGTAGATTTGAGAGTATGAGAGAAGAGAAGAGAGTTTTGAGTTTCAGAGTTTGGAAGAGAGAGAGAGATTAAAACTCTACTTTCTTAATTTTTATTAAAGATGACAATTTACAATATATAGACAATCAGACGTTGTCTCTAACGGTCACTTTGACTTTTCCACTAATAGCTCTATTCTATATGACCATAGAACCAATAAGTCCGTCAATATATAGCTTTTATTTGTTACTATATATTATGAGAAACATAAAATAAATCTTCTTTAAAAATCTGCAACTGCAAAAGAAGAAGGAAACAGAAACCAAAACATGTAGAGTAAGTAAAAAATGTAAAAAAGTTCTAAAAGGCAATGGAGTCAACGGTATTGCCACTACACCAACTTAAAAATGTGACTTGTGGTAATATCTAAATGTGCATAAATCATATGCGCAGGGCGGCCCTAAGATTTTGGGGGCCCTGCATATGCGTTAACAACCTTATCGAAGGGCCTACGCAGGAGTCTCATCTATATCCATTATGACTGGTCAAAGTCGCGTGACTGATATCCATTATGATTCCTCATTGATCCATGAGGATTGAGGACGACCATGACCATGTAAACGTTTCTTTAAAACTCAGAAAAGCTGGAACTTTACATCAATCCAGCCCAATATCTACCTATTTTAGAAAAAAATGATAAGATTAACGACTAACGGAGTGAGTATTAATCTCTTTTCAAAATGTGAATGACAGTAAATTATTGTCAACGTTAATAAGTTAATAACAATCACTTTAATAGAGGGGTCCGCGAATGAGACAAACCACCGGCTTCGAGTGCCGAAGACGTTCTCGGCGGTTCTCAAACCACTGTTTCGCCTTCCCCATCTTTTCCCTACTTTCTCAGTTTACTTTCGCCTTTTTCCCTTATCCTCTCACTTTCCTTCTCCGTCTCCTCAATCTTCTAATCCGGTGACGCCTCTCCTTTCCTCCCGCCGTAATTATAGCCGCGGTTGTGGTCCGACTGATTATTGTTACTTGAGTTTGGACAAGATAACCACTCTAGTAGTAGGACAAACAAACGAGTTCAATGGATGAATAAGTAAGTTTGATTAAATTATTAAGAACTAAGAGTTTAATGGAGCAAACTTCATAAGAAGATACTCCTCCAAAAATAGGTATATTCCGTTTAACGGGGAGAGCACACAGTATTCTTTAGTAAAAGGCGAAAGAATAGTTCGCTTTGTGCTCACCACACGGCTCCATAAGATTTGAGTCCATCAGATTTGAGTCAAGGATAAGATCATTTATGAAACAACCCAATTTTTTTTTAATTAATTAGCCCGAATTAATATTTCTATAAATATTAATTCTCAACAGCTAACGCAATAACAACAAAGTTCTCAAACAATTAATTTCAATAAATAATTGAAACAATTTAACTAAACAATTCAATTCCAAAGATAATAAAAATACTATCAACCTAAACACCAGGTTTTGCTAACAACTTAAACAATTCAAATACAACAATAAATCCTATCATCCCATTCTTCGGCCTTGATTCCGCAATCACACTTTTCTCTTACCTCTAAAACGGATTAAAACAAGGGAAAAAAGAAAAGGCTGCCGGAGAATCCTATCTCCGCACTTATACTTTAATACTATGTATTTACTTTACTACTGACTCATCATTTTATCCACAATGAGTTGAAAAACATACCTCAATTTTACATTGCGCAAACTATAGAAGGAAAATTAGCATAAGTGAGAAATCCCCAATAAACGAGTACCAACTCATTCAAAAACGTGTGCTAATGACCTGGATAAATCCAAAACCTTAGCATTGCCCAGTTTCAAGTAGCTGTAGCTCAACAAGACCATACTGCCTAAAAATATGGAAAATGGTACATAAATAAGAAAACCATAAATCTAGAGAACTATTAAGGAGAATGAGTGTTTAAAACTAACAATACATCACTAAGCCGCAATTTTGACATGTCCGGGACAAGTTTTTTTTTTTTTGAATACAACTTCCTATTTTCTTTTGGTTTTTATTTCACTCTTCTCACCAAATTGTCATTGTACATTTTCTGTGTAGTCGTCTCCCTAGCTAAAATTTGATAGAAAAGCAACTCTTGCTAAATTTATGTGTAGATATCTAAATCAAGCAACATGTAAGTGTAACAAATTCTCATATGTGTATATTCTTTGATTTTTTAAAATAGAAAAATATAATTAGTTTATCAATTGAACTCAATAAAACAATAAATCAATCCCTCTCCATTGTTAGGTTCATATGTTTATAATAATATAAATATGATTTAGTCATCGACTAAATATATTGACCGAGCAAAATAAGTTTTTTGGTTGTTGTTGCAATTCTTGCAACATTGACTGATCATAAAGATCCAGCTAAAATTAAAAGCTCTTTAATAAGTTATCTTTAAAATAAAACAAAAAAATCATGAGTGCTAATCCGTGAGTCATACCATGAGTTTCTATATGATAAGGTTTCTCCTCTATCCTTGAAGCCATGAGTGCTAATCCGTGAGTCATACCAAAAAAACCGCCGCCTATCCATTGTCACATATTTGGAAACCCCAACCATTGGAGATGATTTTTTCAATAATAAAAACTATAACATGCAATCAGAAATTCAGAATTACCAAAAGATCAAATCAACTAACTTGACGAAGTTTCATCAAACGTAATTTCATACTCATTAGTCGCTTCACTGAAAAAAGATGTAAGCCAAAAGAGTAAATCCACTATCCAAAAACTACTAGTCATAAATGGTTTATTAACTGTGAGTGATCCATCCAAAGTGGGCCAAAGTCAATCAGGCCCAACAAAGCCCCCTCGAGCTAGTGAGAACACGACGAAGACTTCACACCTGCAACATGAATACGAAAGTAAAGACGTGAAAGCAGGAAAGAAGACCGTTACTCTAAAGAGCAGATTTGATCCCTTAATCATGGTTGAGTAAACTTTCCAGCTGTAATTAGGATAAGGATACCCTAGGTTCTAGATGTCTCTATGAGCCTATATATACATCACATTTGTAATCGCATAGAGAAAGTATTGAAAGGAAGATAATATAAATTAAATCTTAAAACTTTCTTGTTTCTCACATGGTAGCAGAGCCATTCACGCTCTAACAGGCAATGGCTGATCCACTCGTTCCCTACCCTTTTCCTAGTAATGTTCATGTTCTCAGCTCAGTTACTCTAAAGCTTAAGGACAGTAATTACATGTTGTGGAAGACTCAGTTTGAGTCTCTTCTGTCCAGCCAGAAGCTTATCGGCTTCGTCAATGGCGCTGTCACACCTCCGAAGGAAGGATCCCCTCTGTTTGAGTCCTGGTTTTGCAGTGATCAACTCGTCCATTCCTGGATCTTCGGCACTCTGTCTGAAGAGGTTCTCGGTGCAGTCCACACGCTCACCACATCCAGAGAGATCTGGCTCTCACTTGCGGAAGTCTTCAACAAGAGCTCCCTTGCTAGGGAATACTCTCTTCGCCGCAGTCTGCAACTCATCACTAAAAAGGAAAAGACTTTCGCAGCCTACTGTCATGACTACAAAGCAATCTGTGATGCTCTTAGCTCCATTGGCAAGCCGGTTGACGAATCCATGAAGATCTTTGGATTTCTCACTGGTCTCGGAAGAGAATATGACCCGGTCACCACGGTGATATAAAGTTCCCTTGCCAAGTTTCCACCACCAACGTTTAGTGATGCCATCACTGAAGTCCAAGGGTATGATGTCAAGCTCCAGTCCTGATGTGATCCTTAATGGTTCACAAACCGACTTTGATACAATGGAGACTCAAGACATTTCCAAGACTTTGGAGATACCGAATGGAGCGAACACAAGGAGCAAAGCAAAGGAGCTAGCTAAGATCATGGAGGATATGCTAAGAAAAACTCAAGTCAAGGAGCATGAGGACGTACCAAGCTACATCAACATCATTCAAGCATTGGAAGAAGATCAAGGTATTCACTAAGTAGTTAAGTGGTTTATCTAGTACTCTTTTTCCTATGCTTCGGTTTTGTCCCATTGGGTTTTCTCAAGCATAGGTTTTAATGAGGCTAGGTAAATCACTTCCATCTATACTACTTAGAAATACTTTGATCTTGTCAAAGACTCTAAATAAAGTGGAAGGTTTGAAAGAAGGATAAAGAAAGAAACACAATTACCAAAGAACCTTGCATGTAGTCTTTGCTTTAATTTTTATGTCTTTTTCGAGGAGGAGCCTTTGTCATCTCCTTCCTCTATACATTGTGCACGAAATCTTTGAGTAAAACATCCATCCTTTTGTTGTGATAACATATTTGGATCATTTGAGTGTTTTTCTAAAGATTGGAGTGAATCCAACAAAACCCCTTTTCTTCTTCGAAGAAATTCTGTCTACTTTTTGTGTGAATCAACTAAGTAGCAGCCCTCTATCTCTTCATTTGATCCTTTCATAGATCAATTGATTATATCATCATCATCATCATCACCTCATTCATCCGGATCGCAAGCCACCAAATCATCTCTTTTCATACCGAATCAATCATCTATTTTCATCTTCCGCAAGCTCTAATCTTATCACCACCAAAACCAGTAGCTCATCACGCCAAAGCCATCAATCTTGGGTCAAGATCTCATCAAGTGGTATCAGAGCACTTTGGCGTAGCTAAGTGTCTCGTATCTCTTTTATTTTGTTGTTATTTTTGGTTTTTATGCGATTTTTGTTTGAAGGAAAATCTGACTGTTCATCTTCTTTTGTGACCATTCATATTCAAAGTATAATCATCTTCTAGTGACAGACTTGCTGTGTTTGATTGATTTCAACCATAGTTGCTTTGATCCTTTTTCTTGTTTTTGTTGTCTTTGTCATTAGAAACCGATGGAGAGTAATGATGATGAAGAAACAAGCAAGGCAAACGAACGGAAGCTCATGATAGAGGATATGAGGATGATTATGAGAGAGATGTTAGCTGAGCAAAAGAAGAGTACAACACCTCCAGCCCCTCGCAAACAACAAGCTCATAAACCACACCGTCGTAGACTTGTGGATGAAGATGATGGGGAAGAAGGATCTCTGCCTACAGAATCTTATTATTCTGGCTCAACCAATAGTAGGAGAAGTCAAAGAAGTGATGGAGAGCCAAGAAGACGAAGAGAAGAACACGCACCTCAAAGGCAACATCAATTTGACAACATAAAGCTCAAAATGCCCACCTTTGTCGGTAAAAATGATCCTGATGCGTATCTCGATTGGGAAAAGAAAATGGATCTCGTGTTTGATTGTAAGCAACCTCCCGAGGCCAGCAAGGTTAAGATAGCTGTCACCAAGTTTAGTGATTATGCTCTTACATGGTGGGAACAAACTGTAACAACGAGAAGAAGAGTTAGTGAAGCACCTATTGCTACTTGGGATCAACTCAAAGCTATTATGAAGAGAAGGTTTGTGCCAAATAATTATCATCGTGAGCTACATCAACGTCTTAGAAGGCTGAACCAAGGTGGAAAGAAGGTGGAGGAATATTTTCAAGAGTTGGAAACTCTTATGCTTAAGGCCGACATTCAAGAGGATCGTGAAGCTACTATGGCGAGATTCATGGGTGGTCTTAATAGGGAAATTCAAGACAAATTGGAGCTACAAACATATGTTGAAATGGAGGATTTGTTACACAAGGGAATTCTCATTGAGCAGCAACTAAGTCGTAAGCCGTCTCGATCCAACTTTGTCTCGGGTTCGTTTAAATCAAAGGAGACCAAAACAAGCTATCCAAGAGATGTCAAGCCATCTACTACTGATCCTAAAGAAGAATCCAAGAGTGACATCAAGGGAAAAGGCGTGGCTAATCCAAGCAAAAGCAAGAGCCACATTCGATGTTACAAATGCCAAGGAATGGGTCATTTTGCGAATGAATGTGTCAACAAGAAACTTTTCATTCTTCTAGATAATGGTGAGATACAACCTGAACAAGAGAGTGAGGATGATGTCTCCTCTGATGAAGAAGATTATGAAGAGCTACCACTCCAGGGAGAACTTCTTGTTGCAAGAAGAACGCTTAGCTTACAAACCGAGAAGGAGGAACTTATACAACGAGAAAATCTGTTCCACACGCGTTGTTTGGTTAAGGACAAGTTGTGTAGCCTCATCATTGATGGAGGAAGTTGCACAAACGTGGCCAGTATATTGATGGGGATTAAACTTTTCCCAATTTCTACCCCTTTTCTGCAAGTGCACAGATCGAGAGTAGCAACGGGTATATCGAACACAAGGACCAGTTTGTGCACTACAAGGTATGAGATTGAGATTTAGCTAGGAAAGCAATATGAGTTTGGTTGTTGTCACGTTGAAAGCAAGTAAGGAAAGCAAGTAAACAAGGAAAATAAAGTTGTAAATCAATGGATGGAAAGCGCTAAGCAATAGGATAATCTCGGGATGAGTGATTCAAGCAAGCAAGTTCGATTTGTTAGGGATTTAAGAATGTGTACCACCTAGAACTCAAGACACTAATTTAGATCTTTCCACTTCCATGGCTCCGACCCCTATGTTGATCTATCTAATCGCTAAACTTTTGGTATGTCCTTAGATATTCAAACAAGCATTAATTCGATCAAGTCTCAATTGTTCACAACCTCTAGTAAATCAACTTCCGCAGTCTAAGAGAGATTGCCCACCAAATACTAGTTCAGGCGAATGATTCATCACTTCCGTGGCTCAAATCTACCTAGGATCATATGTTGATTGGCCAGATCAACACCAAGCAATGAACACAAGCAAAGGTGAAGAGTTTATGTAAACCCTAATTCTATATATCGATTATCAAGCAAGCATGAACACTATCCTTTGATTTCCTATCACTTAACAAGGTAACTACTCAGACATAGAGAAGGAAATCGAATTCATGTTCATAAGAACAGAGATCCGAGATCCTCTCTTGAAGGAGACAATGAAAGAAAACAAAAACTATAAGAACTTTTATAGAATAATATTTTGTATCTCTATGTGTGGCTCTCTTCTTTTACAAGGATAAAAAGATGTATTTATAATGCTTCAGAACTTGAAGGGCGGCTTGACCTAGGTCTTGGTCGAAACATAAGAGGCGGTGTAAGTTTGGGCTTGAAAACGTGCAAAACGGGCTTCGGAAACGAGCCGGGTCGAGCGAGGCGTGTCGCGGTCGAGCGGGGCGGTCGACCGGTCGGTCGGGCTGGTGCTCGGGTCGAGCTGGCGGTCGAACGGTCGCACGGGATGATGGTCGGGCGCGCACGGGATGGTGGAAGGATGTCGGGTCGGACGGGAGCCTTGGAGGCCCTGTCCGACCGGCTCGGTCGACCGGATGGGTCGTGGACTTGAAGGAAGGTCGGGTCGGACGGGAGCCTTGGAGGCCCTGTCCGACCGGCTCGGTCGACCGGTGTCCTCGTGCAGTTAAGTACGGTCGGGTCGGACGGGAGCCTTGGAGGCCCTGTCCGACCGGTTCGGTCGAGCGGTTGGTGTAGATGTCCGGTTTTCGGCTGATTTGATACTCTTCACTAAAACGATCATATCTCCCATTCTACGTGGCCAAATTGCATGATTCCAATTGCGTTGTAAAGCTAACTCATGTAGGCATCGCGGCGAACTGGTTTGGGTGAAATCCATTGAGTATAATGTTTTTGGGGCTCCTCCAAAGTAAATGATAGTGCATGAAGCTGCTTTGAGGACCTTTGCCTTTGTTTTGCTCCAAATTGCATCTTTTGACCTGAAATGACTCTTGGCACTATATATGCATAAAAACTACCTTTTAAAGCAAAAAGCCACGCTAAAACCATGCATAAAGTATATAAAAACGATGTAAAAAGGGTGTAAAATAGAGGTATATCAACTCCCCCAGACTTAGATCTTTGCTTGTCCCCAAGCAAATAGAATCCAAATCGGAGAAAGAGGTTTGAAAACATGAAAACTCACTTATCCTTTGGCACTTGTATCTTCCATTGCTCTGCTTTCACTTGGAGTAAGACTAACTTTGAATCTAGCCTTCCCGTTCTCACCTTGAGCTTAGCGAACCATACCGGACCCAACAAATCTCATCCAGCACTCCAAACTTTCCATTGTCAACTCCTTACAGTATTTAAAGCGTGCGGTCTTTACCAAGGGAGTATTGATCACAGAGCATTGACTCTTACCCATCCAAGTGTTTGCCAAGACAGTCCTTTTTAGCACATCCAGTTCCATTCCTCTCTCTTTCTCTCTTTTCTTTTGAAGGATCGATCTTTCCCTACTTTTCTAGGGTATCATTTTATTTTTTCTATCGATCCTTCTTCCCTTTGAATATTTTTCTTTTCTGGGAATATCATAGGATAGGCTTTTGCTTTTCCTTGTTTGAGTAGGTCTCCATAAGACAAGAAGGTGCAGACGTATGCATTCCTCTTGCTTACACGTTTTCCTTGTGCTTAAAAGCTTTTGATTTTTATTTTGCAGATGAGAGAGAGGTGGACTGTTTCATTGGTGGACATGTCTCAACTAGACCGGGATGAGGAATCGGCTAATATGTATCTCAAGCCCCTTGACAAGAAAAATTAAAAGTTCAATTAGGTGGTGGAGTTGACTTTAGATTGTCCGGGTACCTTAGAAATCTTGCCAAATCAGTAGGTCGATCCACCCTCAGTGGTTCCGTTGGGCATTGTTCGGTGTCAATATTCGCCTTTGTGATCACAAGAGCTTTGGCATGCTAATGGTAAGCTCCTAGGATAGATCATAGTTTCCTAACTTATTTTGACTCAATAAAACAGAGGTTTTGAAAAAGGTTGATAAGAGAAATAGATATAAGATGAAGACAAGTCATGAACAAACGCATTAGTACCGACAATCCCCCCCAGACTTAACTTGCACCGTCCCGGTGAAAGCAAATCCGATTAAGGGAGGTAAAAGAAAAAGGTAATAAGGCGTTTGTGA
Organism: Erythrophleum ivorense; assembly: GCA_026724425.1. Taxonomy (NCBI): domain Eukaryota; kingdom Viridiplantae; phylum Streptophyta; class Magnoliopsida; order Fabales; family Fabaceae; genus Erythrophleum; species Erythrophleum ivorense. The sequence continues at coordinate 4,060,631 of JAIUCV010000066.1, read as the reverse complement.
ATGAGAGGAAAGATGTAACCTGATATGGTATTAGAAATCGAAGAATGGTGTGATGGATGATATGTCCAGCGACTATGTTGCTCCATAATGTGGATGAGATCCCGGCTTAGATGGTCAAGTGCTGTTGCGCACCAGCAGTGAGTTTAAAGGGCCGCCTGAGTGTAGGTGAAGGAGGATCATCATGTGGTAGAACAGCAAGTAGGCGTTGGATGTGATGTGGTATGGTATGAAAGTGTGGTGGAATGATGGTGGTATGATATGCAAATTAGGTGGGATGGTATGCAAGTGAGGTGGGATGGTATGCAAGTGAGGTGGGATGGTATGCAAGTGAGGTGGGATGGTATGCAAATTAGGTGGGATGGTATGCAAGTGAGGTGGGATGGCGGGTCGGCAAGAGGGGACACGGTCGATCGGGCGAGGCACCGGTCGACCGTCTTGGTCGACCCGACCATGATGAATGCTGCATTCTTCTTTCCTGAGGTTTCTTTCTACTTCTTTCATGCTGGATTCTCAAATTTCTGTATCCAAAACTTCAAAACAAAACTATTAAATGAAAACAAAGATTAAAAAGGGATAGAAAATACCTTATGGGTTGCCTCCCATACAGCGCTTGTTTATGGTCTTTAGCTTGACCGTTTGGTTCTTCTAAGAAGAAGTGGAAGGACATGGCCTGAGACAAAGCCTTTTTGTGCGTGTCCCATCACGTCCTTGTGGATGATCAGGTGGTTCATGAGGAGATATGAACCGAGAATGTTTGGTAGGGGTGAAAACGGGGACGGCATCATAGAAAACAGATTTGTTGACATTGGCAAGAGAGATGCGGCGGTTTGGCCAATCCATGATGGCTCCAGCAGTTGCCAAGAATGATCTTCCAAGTATAATAGGCATGTCACTTCCTCCTTTGATATTCATGATATGAAAATCCACCGGTATCTTTGTATCTCCAATTTCGAGCAAGATATCATAGACAACACCTCTAGGTTGTGCAATGGTGAGATCAGCAAGTCCAATGCTGATTTGTGAAGGTTGTAGGCGTGTGATCCCAAGGAGTTTGGCAGTGTGTGTGGGCATAAGGTTTATGCATGAACCAGAATCACAAATGTAGCTATCAAAGTATCTTCCATTGATTGTGCAGGGAATGGTAAACTGTCCTGGGTCTTCTACCTTGTAGAGGGTTCGGAAAGATGGTTGCTTCTTTGCTTTCTCAAATAGCTCCTGAATCTCTTCTGGGGTCTCTTTGCAGTTGTGGAAGAAGTTGGTTAGTGGGTGGTTCTTCCAGGCTTCATGAAAGGTCATGCTTGCTGGAAGTGTTTGGACAAAGCGGTTGAATTCAGCTAGCTTCTCTCGGGATATGGGGTTGCTGTACCACTTGGGAGGAGGTGTAGAGGGCGGAGATGGGGGTAGGGTTGCTGCATAAGATGACACAGAGAGGCGGGCTCGCCTAAAGAGTTGCTTAATCTCATCCTTGGTTTCTTTGCTACTAAAGAAAAATTCAACCAAATCGTGGTTGTTCCAAGCTTCTTCAAAGGGGACATAGAATGGTATGGACTTCACCTTCTTGTTAAATTCCTTGAGCTTCTCTGGGCTGATCTTAGTAGGGTCAATGGGTTCATATTGAAATGAATCCTCTGGTTCATCCAAGGTGATTCTCTTTCTTGAAATGCCGGTGATTCTAGGAAGGGCGAGTATGCGAGCTGGAGGTGGAGAGAATCGCGGATCAGGTTGTTGTGGACTAGTTTCACTTCCTCTAGAGCTTGCATTGCTGTTAAAACTCTGTTGTTCTTCTTCATCATCTTCATAGTCTTCCTCATACTCTTGATCTTCTTCTTCTTTCTTTACAAGATGTGATGAGTTTTCCTTGGAGATTGCTGTGATGACATTGCAAGGGAAAGGAGGTGGGTTGGGTGTGGGGCTTCTTTCTCTCTGGTTCTTAGAGAAAAGAGATCCTTCTACAACTGACAGCCGGTTATAGAGGATTCCAAGATGTTTGCAATTATCATCATTGAAGCTATGGGCATCATTGCTCTTGCTGAGTAGCTCGTGGTGTTTTGCAGCAACATCTAGCTTGACAAGGTTGAGTGATCGATCATGGTCTTCCTTGAGTTGCTTGATATCTTTGTCAAGCTTGATAACTTGGTTAAAAAGAACATCCATCTTTTCTCCAAGGGTGAGATGAACATATTCGATCTTCTTCTCCATCTCTCTTGTACTTGTGACTTGATAGTCAAGGTACTCTTGTAGCATCTCTTCAAGCTTGGTTAGGTGTGGGTCATGGGGTAATCCTTCTGTGGCATGGGGCAGCTGCTCAATGTGCGGTGGAGGTTGGTGGTTTCTATAGGGCGGGTGGTAGGGTTTGAGTAGCGGCACATAGGGTTGTCCACGGGCAAACTTGTTAAGGAAAGCTTCCTTGTATCTTCTCCATGTCTTGAAGTCGTGTTGGGCAGAAAATCTAACCCACTCTTGAGCTCGGCCAGCTAGGGATGTTTGGAACAAGCTGATCTTCTTTGGGTTCTCTCCCAAACCATAATAATCACAGAGATTTTCGAAATTCTCAACATGTTCTTGAGCACACTCCGATATGAAGTCATGGAAAGGATCTCTTACTACATACTTGATCAGGTCGCCATTGATGGACTCCGGTGGTAAGGAGGCATCATCTTCTTCTTCATAAGATTGGTTGTGGTAAGGGTAAGAGCTTTGGTTATACTTGGATTTGAAAGGTGGGTTCCTGCTGAACCTCTTCAAGAAAGCTTCTCTGCAGTCTAACCAAGTGTTGATTTGAAAAGGAGGAGAGTATTGCGCCCACTCAAGAGCTCTCCCAGCTAAGGACATGCTAAACAGCATTAGTTTCTTCTCAAAATAGAAAACTCCATAAGAATCACAAAGACCTTCAAAGTGATCAATGTGTTCTAGTGCATGCTCATTGTAGAGATCATGGAATTTGTCTCTCTTCACAAACTCAATCAGCTCCGGATCTATTTCTTCTTCTGGTGAGGCTAGAAGGTGTTCTTCTCTTTCATAGTAGGCTTGGCTAGACGTCTCCAGATCGGCCGCATTAAGGTAGGGGAGAAGGTTTTTCTTAGTGTTCAAGGGTGCTAGTCCGGGAGGACTACTGCGAGAATCCCATGAAGGTGAAATAGCTGGAGGGTTTGACATCCTCTTCTCTGTTGGACTGTCTCTAGGAGGAGATATGTGGCGTATAGGAATCGCCCTTATAGGACTAGGATTTCTCAAATCCTCTTCCATCTAGGAGAAAAACTTAAAACCTGAAAAATCAAAAACAAAAAAGGAAAAACAAGATTAAATAACTTAAAACAGGAAAAACCTAGACTAGATCTCTTTCAAGAACTTGTAGGCACGATAATGGTCCCCGGCAACGGCGCCAAAAAGCTTGATGGGGATTAAACTTTTCCCAATTTCTACCCCTTTTCTGCAAGTGCACAGATGGAGAGTAGCAACGGGTATATCGAACACAAGGACCAGTTTGTGCACTACAAGGTATGAGATTGAGATTTAGCTAGGAAAGCAATATGAGTTTGGTTGTTGTCACGTTGAAAGCAAGTAAGGAAAGCAAGTAAACAAGGAAAATAAAGTTGTAAATCAATGGATGGAAAGCGCTAAGCAATAGGATAATCTCGGGATGAGTGATTCAAGCAAGCAAGTTCGATTTGTTAGGGATTTAAGAATGTGTACCACCTAGAACTCAAGACACTAATTTAGATCTTTCCACTTCCGTGGCTCCGACCCCTATGTTGATCTATCTAATCGCTAAACTTTTGGTATGTCCTTAGATATTCAAACAAGCATTAATTCGATCAAGTCTCAATTGTTCACAACCTCTAGTAAATCAACTTCCGCAGTCTAAGAGAGATTGCCCACCAAATACTAGTTCAGGCGAATGATTCATCACTTCCGTGGCTCAAATCTACCTAGGATCATATGTTGATTGGCCAGATCAACACCAAGCAATGAACACAAGCAAAGGTGAAGAGTTTATGTAAACCCTAATTCTATATATCGATTATCAAGCAAGCATGAACACTATCCTTTGATTTCCTATCACTTAACAAGGTAACTACTCCGACATAGAGAAGGAAATCGAATTCATGTTCATAAGAACAGAGATCCGAGATCCTCTCTTGAAGGAGACAATGAAAGAAAACAAAAACTATAAGAACTTTTATTGAATAATATTTTGTATCTCTATGTGTGGCTCTCATCTTTTACAAGGCTAAAAAGATGTATTTATAATGCTTCAGAACTTGAAGGGCGGCTTGACCTAGGTCTTGGTCGAAACATAAGAGGCGGTGTAAGTTTGGGCTTGAAAACGTGCAAAACGGGCTTTGGAAACGAGCCGGGTAGAGCGAGGCGTGTCGCGGTCGAGCGGGGCGGTCGACCGGTCGGTCGGGCTGGTGCTCGGGTCGAGCTGGCGGTCGAACGGTCGCACGGGATGATGGTCGGGCGCGCACGGGATGGTGGAAGGATGTCGGGTCAGACGGGAGCCTCGGAGGCCCTGTCCGACCGGCTCGGTCGACCGGATGGGTCGTGGACTTGAAGGAAGGTCGGGTCGGACGGGAGCCTTGGAGGCCCTGTCCGACCAGCTCGGTCGACCGGTGTCCTCGTGCAGTTAAGGACGGTCGGGTCGGATGGGAGCCTTGGAGGCCCTGTCCGACCGGTTCGGTCGAGCGGTTGGTGTAGATGTCCGGTTTTCGGCTGATTTGATACTCTTCACTAAAACGATCATATCTCCCATTCTACGTGGCCAAATTGCATGATTCCAATTGCGTTGTAAAGCTAACTCATGTAGGCATCGCGGCGAACTGGTTTGGGTGAAATCCATTGAGTAGAATGTTTTTGGGGCTCCTCCAAAGTAAATGATAGTGCATGAAGCTGCTTTGAGGACCTTTGCCTTTGTTTTGCTCCAAATTGCATCTTTTGACCTGAAATGACTCTTGGCACTATATATGCATAAAAACTAACTTTTAAAGCAAAAATCCACGGTAAAACCATGCATAAAGTATATAAAAACGATGTAAAAAGGGTGTAAAATAGAGGTATATCATATATCCATGGTTAAGAAGCTAGGTCTAAAGGTTCGAAAACATCCAAGACCTTACAAGCTACAATGGCTCAACGAAAGTGGTGAAATGAAGGTACAAGATCAAGTCACCGTCCCAATGAGCATTGGCAAGTACCAAGATGAGATCGTGTGTGATGTGCTGCCTATGGGAGCTAGTCATATCCTTTTGGGACGTCCATGGCAATCGGATCGCAAAGTGATACACGATGGATTTACCAACAAGCATTCTTTCATGTTTAATGGTAAGAAAATCACACTTGTGCCTATGTCGCCTCAAGAGATCTACAAAGATCAATTGCATTTCAAGAAGTAAGAGGAGAAGGAGAAGGTATCAATAGAAAATTCTAATCTCATGATCAAACCAAAAGAGGTTAAGAAATCCTATTTCTCAAATAAACCGATTCTACTTTTTATTTTTAAACAAACTCTAACAAGTTTAGCTAATTTGGAACCGGTTATTCCGAGTGAGATGCATAGTCTTTTGCAGGATTTTAAAGATGTTTTTCCAGAGGAAAGTCCGAAGGGATTACCACCTATAAGAGGAATTGAGCATCAAATCGATTTTCTGCCCGGAGCTTCATTACCAAACAAAGCCGCGTATCGAACTAATCCGGTAGAAACTAAAGAGTTGCAACGGCAAGTAGAAGAGCTCATGAGTAAGGGACATATACGTGAAAGCATGAGTCCTTGTGCTGTTCCGGTGTTACTTGTACCAAAAAAAGATGGTACATGGAGGATGTGTGTCGATTGTCGTGCCGTCAACAATATCACTGTAAAGTATCGACATCCTATACCTCGTTTAGATGATATGCTAGATGAGTTGCATGGTTCCACCATATTTTCTAAGATAGATTTAAAAAGTGGTTATCATCAGATTAGGATGAAAGAAGGGGATGAGTGGAAAACCGCATTTAAAACGAAGCATGGTTTATATGAATGGTTAGTGATGCCGTTTGGTTTAACTAATGCACCTAGTACTTTTATGCGATTAATGAATCATGTGCTTAGATCATTCATTGGAGTATTTGTGGTTGTTTACTTTGATGACATACTGATTTATAGCAAGAGCCTAGACGATCATCTAAAGCATATTAGCTTGGTTTTAGACGTTTTACGAAAAGAGTGTCTTTATGCTAATCTTAAGAAGTGTACTTTTTGTACGGATAACCTTGTGTTCCTAGGCTTTGTTGTAAGTGCAGATGGTGTCAAGGTGGATGAGGAAAAGGTGAAAGCTATAAGAGATTGGCCGAGTCCTAAGTCCGTTGGCGAAGTTAGATCTTTTCACGGTCTTGCGGGTTTTTATCGACGTTTTGTGAAAGATTTTAGCACTATAGCCGCACCTCTAACTGAAGTGATCAAGAAGGACGTGGGATTCCAATGGGGTCCATCCCAAGAAGAAGCTTTCCATTCCCTTAAAGAGAAGCTTACTAATGCCCCACTTCTAATTTTACCCAATTTTACTAAAACTTTTGAGATCGAATGTGATGCAAGTGGAATTGGTATTGGTGCTGTTTTGATGCAGGATAAAAGGCCTATAGCATTCTTTAGTGAGAAGCTTGGAGGATCCATACTCAATTACTCGACCTATGACAAGGAATTTTACGCTTTGGTGAGAGCTCTACAAACGTGGCAACACTATCTTTGGCCAAAAGAATTTGTGATTCATACGGATCATGAGTCTCTCAAGCACATTAAAGGTCAGCATAAACTCAACAAAAGACATGCTAAGTGGATCGAGTTCATCGAAACATTTCCGTACGTGATTAAGTACAAGAAAGGTAAGGATAATGTCGTAGCCGACGCATTATCAAGAAGGTACACTCTTCTCTCTAATTTAAGTTCCAAGATTATTGGATTTGATCAACTTAAAGAGATGTATGATACTGATCATGAGTTCAAAGAGCCGTACCTTGCTTGTGAAAAATTTGCAATCAACCATTACTTTAGACAAGATGGGTTTTTATTCTATGAAAATCGTCTTTGTGTGCCTAATGGTTCTTTGAGATGTTTATTAGTCAATGAGGCTCATGGAGGAGGATTAATGGGACACTTTGGTGTTGCTAAAACCCTTAAGACGTTACAAGATCATTTCTATTGGCCGCATATGCGAAGAGACGTCGAACGGGTTTGTGACCGATGTGTTACTTGTAAACATGCTAAGTCCAAAGTCCAACCCCACGGTTTGTATACTCCACTCCCTATTCCTATACATCCTTGGACTGATATTTCTATGGATTTTGTAGTTGGATTGCCTAGAACCAAGACCGGTAAGGATTCTATATTCGTTGTGGTAGATAGGTTCTCAAAAATGGCAAATTTTATCGCTTGTCATAAAACGGATGATGCTTTGAATATTGCTAATTTGTTCTTTAGGGATGTTGTTAGATTGCATGGCATGCCTAAAAACATTGTCTATGATCGTGATACTAAGTTCCTTAGTCATTTTTGGAAAACATTATGGTCTAAGCTAGGAACTAAGTTGTCATTTTCTACTACATGTCATCCGCAAACCGATGGTCAAACTGAAGTTGTTAATCGTACATTGTCAACATTGCTTAGAACTTTGGTTAAGAGTAACTTGAAATCTTGGGAAGAATGCTTGCCTCATGTAGAATTTGCTTATAATCATGCAAAGCATTCCGCTACTAAGTTTTCACCATTTGAGATTGTTTATGGTTTTAATCCTTTATCGCCATTGGATTTATCACCTTTACCTTTGAGTGAAATAATTAGTCTAGATGGCAAGAAGAAGGCTGACTTGGTCAGAAAGATTCATGAGAAGGCTCGGAAAAATATTGAGCACAAAACCGAACTATATGCCAAGTATGCGAACAAAGGGAGAAAGGCGATGAAGTTTGAGATTGGTGACCAAGTGTGGGTTCACCTAAGGAAGGAAAGGTTTCCTAATGAGAGGAATTCTAAGCTGAAACCAAGGATTGATGGTCCCTTTCGTATCACCAAGAAGATCAACGACAATGCCTATCATCTCGATCTTCAAGGTAAGTATAACGTGAGTAATGCTTTCAATGTTTCTGATCTTGTTCCGTTTATTGCAGAGGATGAAACAGATTTGAGGTCAAATACTTTTCAAGAGGGAGGGGATGATGTGATCCTTAATGGTTCACAAACCGACTTTGATACAATGGAGACTCAAGACATTTCCAAGACTTTGGAGATACCGAATGGAGCGAACACAAGGAGCAAAGCAAAGGAGCTAGCTAAGATCATGGAGGATATGCTAAGAAAAACTCAAGTCAAGGAGCATGAGGATGTACCAAGCTACATCAACATCATTCAAGCATTGGAAGAAGATCAAGGTATTCACTAAGTAGTTAAGTGGTTTATCTACTACTCTTTTTCCTATGCTTCGGTTTTGTCCCATTGGGTTTTCTCAAGCATAGGTTTTAATGAGGCTAGATAAATCACTTCCATCTATACTACTTAGAAATACTTTGATCTTGTCAAAGACTCTAAATAAAGTGGAAGGTTTGAAAGAAGGATAAAGAAAGAAACACAATTACCAAAAAACCTTGCATGTAGTCTTTGCTTTAATATTTATGTCTTTTTCGAGGAGGAGCCTTTGTCATCTCCTTCCTCTATACATTGTGCACGAAATCTTTGAGTAAAACATCCATCCTTTTGTTGTGATAACATATTTGGATCATTTGAGTGTTTTTCTAAAGATTGGAGTGAATCCAACAAAACCGCTTTTCTTCTTCGAAGAAATTATGTCTACTTTTTGTGTGAATCAACTAAGTAGCAGCCCTCTATCTCTTCATTTGATCCTTTCATAGATCAATTGATTATATCATCATCATCATCACCTCATTCATCCGGATCGCAAGCCACCAAATCATCTCTTTTCATACCGAATCAATCATCTATTTTCATCTTCCGCAAGCTCTAATCTTATCACCACCAAAACCAGTAGCTCATCACGCCAAAGCCATCAATCTTGGGTCAAGATCTCATCAAGTCCTACGCAGAGACAACATATGTTACGCCTCACATGGCTTTCCAAACACATCAAGGAAACTATGGGAGAAACAACAGGGGACTTGGTCGCTATACCCAGACCAGGGGCCGTGGTGGCTATTCTACAAGAGGAAGGGGATTCACTCAACATCAGAGCAACCCACCCAGTAATGGAGAGCGTCCGACATGTCAGATCTACTGTAACATCCGTAAACCAAGGATTGTCGCTTTTGTGTGGTGTCGGTCGACACCGGTCCGAATTTAGAATTTCGGTCTGATTTGAGTTGTCCAGTTTACTTCTGGTTTTGGGGAGAAAACCTAGGTCGCGTTATTTAAGTCTTCCAGCCGCTTTTCCTTTGGGTTTTTCGTGAAAGTGAAAGGAGAAAGAGGAGCATAGAGCTTTTGGGGAGATTTCTGGAGTTTAGTGGTTGATCTGAGGCTGTTTAGTGGTGTTCTTAATCTCTTCATCTTCTCAATCCGTTATCAAGGTGAGTGCATGACCGTAGGCTCGCAAGAGAATGAGATTGTGAAATTGGAATGTGGAATTGTGGAGTTTATGTGTTTTTCGTGGTTGTTCATGTGTTATATTGTGTCTTTGATCGAGATTTTGGTGTGATTTCGTGTTTCTGGTGTTTCTGTGTTGAAAAAATTGATTTGGGCGTCGATCTCCTGGATCGGTGTCGAACGACACCAATCTGGTGTCGGTCGACACCAATCGGGCCGGGTGTCGAGCGACACTGGTCCGGTTTAATCCGGTTTTCTGGCGATTTGATTAAATTGAATTAATTAATTAGTAGTTAATTAATTAATTAAAATGGTTTACAATAATTGTGAAAATTATTTAATAATTATCGAAATTATATTAAGGGTTAAAAATTATTATTTAATTGTGGAAAATTATTTAATAATTAAAAGAAGTGAACTTGATAATTGTGGTAATTATTAATATTATTTAAATGTGTTTATATTGTGTAAATGGCATGTAGGCGGGGTGATTGCCTCACTAAGTATTTTTTAAATACTTATGCATCTCTTTTTCCCTAATGTGATGCAGGTAGAAAGAAAGTGTGATCGCGGAATCGGGTCGAAGAGAGGATGATAGGATTTGTTTGATTCATTGAGTTATTTAAATATTTGCAAACCTCGTGTTTAGGTTGCTAGTATTTTATATTATTTTTTGAATTGAATTTAGTTGTTTGATTTAATTGTTTAATGATTATTACTGGGGTTTGTTTAATTGAGTTTTCCGCACTTAATTAAAAAAAAAAAAAAAAAAAAAAAAAAAAAAAAAAAAAAAAAAAACTTGGTTGTTTCATCTGCCATCGTGTTGGTCACATAGCCGACAGGTGTTACAATCGCTATGACAACCAAGAAGTGACTACGGCGTTCACCTCTCTTTGAGTCTCAGATGAGAAAGACTGGTACGCAGATTCAGGGGCCAATGCTCACGTGACATCCAACACTGCCACACTGCAATCTGCAACGCCATATCAAGGTAACGATACTGTGCTCATTGCGGATGGCACATATCTTCCAATCACTCATGTTGGTTCCACTGCTCTGGCGTCACCATCAGGTACTATACCCCTTAAAGATGTGCTTGTTTGCCCTGGTATACAGAAGTCACTCTTATCAGTTTCGAAATTGTGTGATGACTATCCATGTGGAGTCTATTTTGATGCTAATAAGCTATGCATTATTGACTTACAAACTCAGAAAGTGGTGACAAAGGGACAAAGGCGTGAAGGCCTTTATGTGTTAGAGAATCCTCAGTTTGTTTCTCTTTTCTCTAATCGTCAATGTGCGGCCTCGGAAGCAACTTGGCACCACAGACTCGGGCATTCAAACATGAACATTCTCCAGCACCTTAAAAACAGCAAGGCAATTGAAGTCAATAAGAGCAGCACCTCTCCCGTCTGTGAACCTTGCCAGATGGAAAAAAGTTCAAGATTACAGTTTTTTCCTTCTACTTCTCGTGTATTATTCCCCCTAGATCGTATACATTGTGATCTATGGGGACCTTCCCCAGTTGTATCAGTCCGAGGGTTTAAATACTATGCTGTCTTTGTTGATAACTTCTCCCGTTTTACCTGGTTTTATCCGTTGAAAGCGAAAAATGAATTTGTCTGTCTTTGCTGGGTTTCAAAAAATGGTGAAAATCAATTTAGCACAAAGATTAAAGTTTTGCAAACAGATGGAGGAGGAGAATTTACAAACACTGAGTTAAAGCATCACCTGGTCAACAATGGAATCAAGCACCTCATTTCTTGTCCATACACGCCAGCTCAGAATGGAATAGCTGAGCGAAAACACAGACATCTTGTGGAACTTGGTCTCGCCATGTTGCTCCATAGTCAGACTCCTCTGCGGTATTGGGTAGAAGCTTTTGCGGCGGCAAGCTTCATCGGGAATCTGTTACCATCATCAGTGCTAGACAACAACAGTCCACATCAGGTTCTCCTCCAGCAAAAACCAGACTACCCGATCTTGCGAGTGTTTGGTTCAGCTTGTTACACGTGCTTGAGACCTCTGGCTACACACAAGTTTGATCCCCGCTCTCTTCAGTGTATCTTTCTGGGATACAACACCCAATACAAGGGATACAGATGCCTCTATCCACCAACAGGAAAAGTTTACATCTCACGCCATGTGGTTTTTGACAAAGAACTATTTCCCTTCAAGGAGCAATATCAGTCTTTAACTCCACGATATCAAAGTCCCCTTCTACAAGCCTGGCAAAGCAGCCTTCCAACACCCACTGCAACCGAGTGTCCTGCACAAATTTCTCGTGTCCTTCTAACACAACATGTAGCTCCGGCACCGCCACAAGAGGAAGCTCCTGCACACAATGGGAACAATCAGGAAGAGGAAGAAGAGGTTGAGTATGTTGTGATCGATAATACTCATCCGATGACTACTAGAGCTAAGGCAGGAATTCATAAACCTAATACAAGGTATGCTTTTATTGCTACTAAGCTCATACCTGAGGAACCAAAGACTATTGCGGCAGCCCTTAAACATCCGGGATGGAACCAGGCTGCTATGGATGAAATAAATAACATCCACATGCTTCACACTTTGTCACTTGTCCCACCAACCGAAGACATGAACATACTGAGATGCAAATGGGTCCTCACAGCTAAGATGAAACCAGAAGGAGTCTTAGACAAATTGAAAGTAAGATTGGTATCCAAGGGCTTTGATCAGGAAGAAGGAATTGATTACCTGGAAACATATAGCCCAGTGGTTCGCACATCAACTATACGAATGGTGCTGGATGTTGCTGTAGCAAAAGAATGGAGCATCAAGCAACTAGACGTCTCTAGTGCTTTTCTCCATGGAGAACTCAAAGAACCTGTGTTCATGAAGCAGCCACCAGGCTTTGTTGATCCCAAGAAGCCAAATCATGTTTGCAGGCTGACCAAGGCGTTGTATGGGTTGAAGCAGGCGCCGCGTGCATGGTTTGATACCTTTAGTCACTTTCTGATTGCTTTTGGTTTCACCTGCAGCAAATCAGACCCGTCATTGTTCACATACTGCAAGAATGGACAGTCAATGGTGCTACTACTGTATGTGGATGATATCCTACTCACCGGAAGCAAAGGCTCTCTACTCCAAGACCTCCTCGATGCTCTCAACACAAGATTCTCGATGAAAGACCTTGGCCAACCCAAGTACTTCTTGGGCATTGAGATACAATCTGTACCTAGTGGTCTGTTCCTACATCAGACTGCATATGCAAAGGAGATCCTGCCTCTATGGCCGAGTGTAATCCTATGCCAACACCTCTTCCTGAGCGATTAGATAACCTCAATACAGAGCTATTCTCGGAACCAACGTACTTCAGAAGCCTAGCCGGGAAACTGCAATATCTGACAATAACCAGACCCGACATTCAGTATGCAGTAAATTTTGTCTGCCAAAGAATGCACATGCCCACAGTTTCAGATTTTGGGTTACTCAAACGGGTATTGAGATACATAAAAGGGACAATCCACCTGGGCCTACATATCCGGAAGAGCTCAGTCATGACCTTGACAGCCTACAGCGACAGCGGTTATGCAGGTTGCAAGGATACAAGGAGATCCACCACTGGATTTTGTACTCTGCTTGGCCTAAACCTGATCTCATGGTCGGCAAAGAGACAGCAAACAGTGTCAAAATCTTCCACCGAAGCAGAGTATCGAGCTCTAACAGCTGCGGCACAAGAGATTACCTGGTTGTCGGCATTACTACGGGACCTCGGAATTCCACAGACCAAGTCGACTCTGCTCCAATGCGACAAACTCTCCGCTGTCTATCTCAGTGCGAATCCGGCCCTCCATAATCGCTCCAAACACTTCGATACGGATTATCACTATATCCGGGAATAGGTAGCTCTTGGGTTAATTGAAACTCAACATATTCCGGCAGGCCAACAACTCGCCGATATCTTCACAAAGTCGCTGCCGCGCCGTTCATTTGTCGAACTTCGGACCAAACTCGGTGTCGGTGCTTCACTTACCCTGAGTTTGCGGGAGGGGGGGGGGCTGTGAGTGATCCATCCAAAGTGGGCCAAAGTCAATCAGGCCCAACAAATCCCACTCGAGCTAGTGAGAACACGACAAAGACTTCACACCTGCAACATGAATACGAAAGTAAAGACGTGAAAGCAGGAAAGAAGACCGTTACTCTAAAGAACATATTTGATCCCTTAACCATGGTTGAGTAAACTTTCCAGCTGTAATTAGGATAAGGATACCCTAGGTTCTAGATGTCTCTATGATCCTATATATATATCACATTTGTAATCGCACAGAGGAAGTATTGAAAGGAAGATAATATAAGTTAAATCTTAAAACTTTCTTGTTTCTCACATTAACAAGGGTACGATTTAACATATTGTGACAACCGAATTGAACTGAACAAAAATAGAATCGGATAATATTCAAATCAAACTTAGCCAAATTTAGTAAAATTGATTTTGATTAGAGTTCAGTTTTATAATCTTTCAATGAGATTATAAGGAGGAAACAAAAATCTTAAAAAAATAGACTGAAACTTGTAAAATCAAGGAAATAGTCATTTATAAATAGTTTTTAAGTTTTGGGATAACAAACTAGCGTATGACTAGTGCTGCTCTCGGTAGAGTCTTTAACTCTTAACAGAAAAAAAGGAGGGAACTCATAACCAATTTATCCTTTTTTCTTCTTAATTACATATTAATTGTAGAACTTTTTTCACTATAAAAACCAAAAAAGGATACGCTTGATCACAGTTAGTGAAAAAAGTAAAGAACAAGTCTTATGGAGACGATAGAGCAACAAAGACATTCACTCTCTTCTTTGCCTATGCTCTCTAGGCTTGATCACTTAGATTTCGTTGTAAATTATTTCTCACTTGTGATTTTTTCTTTTAGTGAAAAATGTGATGAATTTACTTTTCATTAGATTGATTCGAGTGTTTGTTTTTGTTTCTTATATGTAGATCAAGAACCTAGAAAGACAACAAAATCTTCCAAAATGGAAAGACGACAACGCGTCTACCACACGTGGATTAATCGATAGAGGCACTGCGATTAGAGAAGCTTATTTCAAAGGTTCGTTACTAGATCGGATCGCTGCTCTAGAGACCAGACTTTTTCAGGTATGGTTTCATTACTATTTAGACCAAAAAAACTATTTACAAGTGAGTGTAATATTTTGAAGTTCTTATATAATGTTTTTTGTTTAATGTTTATAGATATGTTTGGAGTTGGAATCGAGCAGTGCATCTTCTACCTCAACTGGAGGGTCCGGTGAAACATCAAGCCAAGGGATTAAGAGAGATTTGACAAAGACATTACCCATATTCACTAGCAACATTAATCCTTTTCACATTCCCTTACACCATCCACAAGACCCTCGGGTATATATATTTATTTGCTGTATTTTTTTAGTTTTAGTTAAATTTTTCTGTAACATATTAGACTATAGCGATGAATCGTTATGACTAATCAACAAAGAAGAAAAATATGTCATCCATATAGATTGTCTAATAATGTTTCTTTGTTGTAGCAGATCTTTTCTATTTTATTTTGTAAGAATTTAACAGATTAGACCTTGTAACTTTTCCGGTAGAACAGACTAACAATTAATTGTATAAGTTCTTATTATCCGTCATAATTGTAGCGAGTAATTTTTTCCTGCTATTTTGTGAACTGATATCTACTAAATACTTAATTACTTTGCTGATTCTGATAAAATATGTTATTATATATTATGCAGGAAATGGAAGAGAAGATTGAAGAAGAAAAAGAAGAAGAGATAAATATAGAAAACCCATTATTGGAGAAGAATAAGAAGAAGAAGAAGAAGGATGTTACTGAAACTTGCAAACCAAAAAAGAAGAAGCCAAAATCTCCCAAGAAATGGTCTCGCTTGAGCCTATTGGGCTGTTAATTTTATTTTCTGTTGTTTAGTCTATGCATTATTTAATAATTTTTTAAAACTAAGTTTTTCTTCCTACTAAATTTGCAATATTTTATCCGTGATACGTAGGATTAATCAATTTTCTCATAACATGTTTTTTCGTACATGATCGTAGCAATCAAATGGATTAATCAGTTTCGATTTATAGGTATGGTTATCTAAAAGGGATCTAGTGTGTTTTCCTATCATATGAAGTCTTCAAAAAATTAAATTAACGACTAATTTAGCAGTAGGGAATTACAAATTACAATACTATATTAAGTGTCATAAACTGATTTTGTTTAGGTAGATATATGCTCCGTTTATTATAACTCCAACAATGCAAGCCAAAACTGTACTGTATAACGATTCAAAAACATTGTTTATCATATTACCTTACCTTTTAAGGTATACTATCAAGCAAGTACTCCCCTCAAAAATACAAATGTGTGGATGTAGACAACTGTATATTCCACTACTCTTATTTTAATTTTATTTTACATGTATATTCCATTATAACTATGGTCAGTGGACTGGATTCTTTATAAAAAAGAATATGTATTTGGAAATTCTTTGAAGCCAAATTTTAGAATAAAAAAATTCGCAATGATCAGAATCGATATGATTCCAAAAAATGGACTTTTTGATACTTGCTTGTATTAACTTTTTTTTTTCTATCCCCATAATGCTAAAAGAATGTATATAGCAAGGTCAATATTCATAACTATTATAAAAAAGTTCTTTAATTCCTCTCATATCATCACTATTTTTTTTTCCAACTCATATTATTTTCATAAAGGTTTATAAACACAAAATTAACTTTAAACTTTCAAAACTAAACCCTAAATTTTCAAAACTAAACCCTAAACCCTAAACCTTAAATTATAAACTCAAACCCAAATATTTAAATTATAAACCATTTTTAGAGTTATAACTTAATTAAACCATCAAAACTAAACTCTAAACTTTTAATATTAAATCCTAAACCCTAAATACTAAATCCTAAATCCTAAATACTAAACTCTAAATACTAAACACCCTGAACACTAAACTCAAATTCAAATATTTAAATTATAAATCCTTATGAAAATGGTATGAGTTAGAAAAAAAACTAGTAATGCTATGAGAGGAATTAAAATATATGGTGGATTTTCTCATATAGCAATCTACTCATAAAATTACGAATTATTTTCTAACTTTAACTTTAGGAAAAGGTAAAATGTTATCAAATAAATTAATTAATCATGACAGATAGAGTGACTGTGAGCTCCGTTTCATTGCCTAAACAGAATATGTATTATTGTCCTTGTTATAAAATTTATAAATATATACTTTTAGCGCAATACAGTTTACAGAGAATTTGACTTTGACATATATAGAGGAATCGTTTTTTGGAATAGTGATTGGCCAAAAGATTAATGTAGTTCTGCATTCTGGATTTCTATGGTTCAATAAGTTCGGAGTTCAAGTTCTTAAAATAACAGTAGTACTATTGTTTAAATAATATAGGAAACCCCTAAATTATTTAATTTCGTGCTATCGTAATGAAAGTCAACTCGCAATAAATTAAGAGAAAACAATGCCCTAATTTTCTAAGTTACTTCGAATATCCGTACCAATTTAAAATGATGTTCACTGTTTTCGAATGTCGAGAGGAAACAAAAAAAGACCTACAATAAGAAAATTAAATACAGCAAAAGTAAACGACATAGAATCGATCAAAGTTATTTTAACAAATTATTAGTGATAATAATAATCATCAAATCTATACAAGTGTATTTGTACGTATACATAAACAGTATATTCATTCGAAGTAAATGCCTGCAAGATGCCAAGAAAACAGCTGGCGATATAACTTGTACCTACCGTATCTGTCTCGATTCTTCATATTACGTACCAATTATTTAACTTCATTTTATCAAAAACATATATTTTTTTCTTAATGCACCGTACCCTAACGAGAATAAAAATTGTAGTAAACAACAATAAAAATATCTTATATTAACTAGATGACCATAATAAAGCTATGACTAGAATATAGATCGTATTTTATAAAATAATAATAAACTAAACTAAGCAGTGATAATCTAGTGGTTTCTATTTAAGTAGGAGTTATCACGTTGGTATAAACACCGCCAAATTAGTCTCATTGCTATTGACTTAATTTTTTGTTTATGATAGCTATAAATTTAATATTAGTATTATATATTGTTATTCACCTAATTATCCCATCAAAATAAAAGGTTTGCAGGATGAATAATATGCTCCAAGCCAAACCCAAAAGTAGTTTCATAAACTATTATATGTAAAGTAATAATTAAATATTTATGATTATTATGTTCATCTTTTTTTAAGAGTCGTTCGTTCTCATTTTGTCCGATCCCAAATTTTAACGACACAATTGTTTGGTTTCCAAATTTTCTTCTCGTTTTTATTTATGTAAAATTTGTCTCAAATTTCCGTATATCCATAATAGCTTCACAACTCACAAGTCACAATTAAATGATTATATATATCAAATTTCAAAGCCCCTAAATAACTATCTCAAGTGTATTCAACTATTCATGCTATCTCATATTTTTCTTCAGCTGGATGAATTCTGTTGTGTACATGCTAAATAGCCCAAATTATTAATTGCTTAATTTTCGTGTTATCTTTTAAAAACAGATATATATTATAATAAAATGAAAGTGGCTAATGACATGTTTCTGTGGTAACCATTAATTTTATAAAACCCAACTATATTAAATTCCATATCTACCCTTTTCTTTGTCGAAGAATTATAGTTTTACCCTTCTTCCTCTCTCCCATTCAACTTCGCTTTGATTCGACCTCCAAATTTAGAAGCAGCATTTAAATTCCACATCAATGGTGGATTCAAGGCCAGTTAGAGAAGAAGTAGAAGAAGAAGAAACTCAAAGAATCTCCACACTCCATCACCAAATGATTCCTTCCGAGTTAACGCACGACGAGTTCTCCGAGCTATCCGGCTCAATCGCCGAGTTCCACACCTACCAACTCGGTCCTGGTCGCTGCTCTTCCCTCCTCGCTCAACGCATCCAATCTCCGCCGGAAACCGTCTGGTCCGTCGTGAGACGCTTCGATCGGCCTCAGACTTACAAACACTTCATCAAAAGCTGCTTCGTCGAAGAAGGATTCGAGATGCGTGTGGGGTGCACGCGCGACGTGAACGTGATCAGCGGACTTCCGGCGAATACGTCTCGAGAGAGGCTCGATCTCCTCGACGACGATCGGAGAGTGACTGGGTTTAGCATCACCGGAGGTGAGCATAGGCTGAGGAATTACAAATCGGTGACGACGGTTCATAGATTCGAGAGAGATGGACGGATCTGGACCGTTGTTCTTGAATCGTACGCCGTTGATGTGCCGGAAGGTAACACGGAGGAGGATACGCGTTTGTTCGCCGATACTGTGATTAAACTGAATCTGCAGAAACTCGCGTCGATTACTGAAGCTATGAATCGTAATTCCGGCGACGGAAGAAGCTCTCAGGTGAAGTGAAATTGGGGGAAAACCAAAAAATTAATGAACACGACAAAAATTGGGGAATTTTTCTTCTTTTAAACTTTTATTTTCTTTCCTGAATTGTAATTTGCTCGTTTAATTATATGGTTATATTCCGCTTTTAACATTTGTTGTTCCTCCTGGATAATTGGAGATTGGAGTGTTCGATACATCATGCTATGTCACGGAATTTAGGGATGATTGTAAATTAACTAACAAGATAAAATTAAGTTATTTTCTTTGTTTATTAATTTTTATATTAATTATTGAGAAAATCCATCATATAGCAAGAATATTTTTTAATTCTTCTTATACCATCAATAATATTTTTTTCCCACTTATACCATTTTTATAAGAGTTTATAATTTAAATTTTGGGTTTGGATTTTTAGTATTCAGTTTAGTACTTAGGGTTTAAAATTTAATATTTAGGATTTAGGGTTTAGTATTTAGGGTTTAGGGTTTATTATTGAAGATTTGGAGTTTAGTTTGATGGTTTAATTAAATTATAACTCTAAAAAAATTTATAATTTAAATATTTGGGTTTGGGTTTATAATTTACGGTTTAGGGTTTAGTTTTGAAAGTTTGAGGTTTAGTTCTCATGGTTTAGAATTTAGTTTTGATATTTTTTTAAAAAAAACTAGTGATGGTATAAGAGGAATTAAAAAATATTTTGGTAGGTAGATGTGAGAATTGCCCTTAATTATTCATATTTTATATTCTATATAAATTACAGAATTACAGAATCGATTAATATTAGAGTCATATGAAAAAAGTATGATGTGGTCTAAGTTAAAGTTTTTCGTAGTGTGTTTTTTAATTGTGAGTGTGTGTGATAATTCTTCATCAACAAATAGAAACTGCAACAAAATTGAAATTAGTATTTGTAATCCATGAAATGGCAAAAAAATAATTGGTAGTTGCCAAATTATCTTAACTTTAATACTACCAGTAATGGCATCACGATTTATATATATGGGTGCAAATGGTTTGTACTAAGTTACCGGAAAATAAAAAATCATCCGCAGCTAAATTTGTTTTTGTCGGCTACGGCTAACTGAATTCAAGGATAAAAACTACTTAAATTTTTGAATTCAAGAAACTTTTTTCCATGCTTTGCAATTCCATAGTTGAAGAAAGTGTATTTGTGAACTTTTAAAGAGGAGCTGGGCATTGTAGGTAAGGGATTTGAAAGACGAATAAGCCCACTTTGGAATCAGATTATGAGTCCTTTCTTTTTTTTTTTCTTTTTTTTTTTGATATAAGCTCACCCTCCTCTCTTACTATTATTCTTTATTTTTTTTTCATTTTAAAATTTAAGGGAGTATTAATAATAGATACTTTTATGTGGTAATCGTAGAAAAAGTGAGAATCTAAGGATGCTTCTCGTATTATTCCATTAGGGAAAGGGACAAATCTAGTGGGTACTACAAGTTGCCAACTTGGTTAATAATAAATGTTAGAAAGTAAAATTTGTATCTTATTTGATTGGACTATAAAAAACAAAAGTGAAAATTATAGGGTCCAGACTTTAATGATGCTGAACCAATTAGAAGATAGGATCGTTTTGCACCACGACTTTAATGATTAACATCAAACCTCTATCGTTTACTTATGATGAGAATGGGGTACAAAAAGTTTTTATTTTTAGTCTCAGTTGTTTGCTAGCTATCTGCCAGTACTTAGTTTTCTTAATACTCCAAATTAAAACGAAAATTAATCAGTATTATATGATGACAAACGATAAGAGGATATCATTGATCAAGATATGTAATATAGTGGTTTGTGTTATTGTGCTTTATTGTATTATTATATATCATCCAAATTTCAAATTTTATGCATATTATTGGCAAACAAAAGTTATATGTAAAGATGTCAAAAAAAAAAAATGTAACCGTAAATTTTAATAATGTAGTCGCTTATCGTCAAATTTTGTATACGTATTGTAGCTGAGGTCCTTTGGATAAATTAGAGTATTGTGTAAGTTAAAAAATATATATTAAATGACGGTCAACAATATCTTAGGTTATACATGTGAATTTATTATTTTGACTGATGGTGTTCATCTTTGTTTTCTCGTCGTATCATTTTTATTTTATTTTTGTTTTGTTTGATACGTTTGTCATTTGGAAAAAAAAATTAAATATACCTTATTCATAGTAGTTGTTGATACCGGAATTAGCACAATTCCTTGAGCCCGTCATAATTAATAACATCATGCAAGTCTGACCCGTTTTTCACCACCACCTCCTCAAAGAAAAGGAAAGACTTGTAGAAAAAAACTAAATCCTTGAAGAAAGGAAAGAGATCAACACCAAAGAAGAATATTTTCAAAAGAGAAAAGGAAGAATATCTTGAAGAAGCCGACCTTCTCTCACTATATAAAGAAGACCCCTCATTCATTGAAGAATATTGAGAAATCCCCTGCAATCACTGAGAGCAGAGAGGCAAAAACCCTAGCTATAATTCGTCCTTTACTTTCAGTTTATCCTATTCTCTTCGTATTCATCTCGGCAAGCCTTGTCGCCGAGACGAATCACCCTTTGTAATCTTTGAACTTTGGTTGATCTTAATAAAGAGTCTCTCCTAAACTCCACATCTCTTCTATAACACTATTGTGCTATTTTGAGATTCAACAATTGGCGCCGTCTGTGGGGATAGGAGAACAAACTCGGAAAAAGACAATCAAGGTTCAAAGATGGGATCTCTGAACAATGATCTCGGCGCCGGAACAGGCGGACTGCAAAGTCAACCTGAACTAGGCGCAGATGGAAACCCCATCATTCGTTCCGTCGGAATCGACGCGACCGACGGTCACGTCAATCCTCGGCCGCAACCGGTCCCAGACGCAAAAGCTCCAGCGACCATGCAAGAAGCATCACGGCAACAAGCCCTAATGCCGCGACGAACGGCGACAAAGAAATCGATCCGGAAGTGGCCAAGCTGCGCCACGACCTCGACGCAATCAGCCCCAAAATACACGGCGCTACCAGCTCGGCACCAGAGATTGCGAAAGTCCTTGCCGAGACAAAAAAATCACCTCCAGCTCGTCATCGCTTTCAAACTCATAAACACCTTAAGGCGCTGTCAAGTTCGAGATAACTTCTCCTTGACGAGCCGCTGTCAAATCCGAGATAACTTCTCCTCGACCCGCCGCTGTCAAGTCCGAGATAACTTCTCCTTGACGAGCCGCTGTTAAGTCCGAGATAACTTCTCCTTGACGAGCCGCTGTCAAGTCCGAGATAACTTCTCCTTGACGAGGCGCTGCCAAGTTCGAGATAACTTCTCCTTGACGAGCCGCTGTCAAATCCGAGATAACTTCTCCTAGGCGCTGCCAAGTTCGAGATAACTTCTCCTTGACGAGCCGCTGTCAAATCCGAGATAACTTCTCCTCTACCCGCCGCTGTCAAGTCCGAGATAACTTCTCCTTGACGAGCCGCTGTCAAGTCCGAGATAACTTCTCCTTGACGAGCCGCTGTCAAGTCCGAGATAACTTCTCCTTGACGAGGCGCTGCCAAGTTCGAGATAACTTCTCCTTGATGAGCCGCCGCCAAGTCCATTAATGGACTAGGCACACAAAACCGAGCTCGTCAAAGAGCGAGCTTGAGAAACCGATCTCGTCAAAGAACGAGGTCGAAATAAAAATAAAGGGTTACCCCACTCTTTGTAACGAACTACGAATGGCTTGATCCCGGCACGGGTACGTAGGCAGCCTTGCAAAAAGTACAGCTATAACTCCAATAAAATTTTATAATCCATCTGACGAGATGAGCATTGTAAAATTTTATTATTTACCTTCAAAGGGTACCCATTCTATAAAAGAATCTTAGAATGGTGCGTTGACGTTCTGGCCAAACGTTCGACGAAAACGGTCTCGTGATGAACGAGCCCGAAACCGATCTCGTAATGAACGAGTTCGAGGAAAACGGTCTCGTGATGAACGAGCCCGAAACCGATCTCGTAATGAACGAGTTCGAGAAAAACGGTCTCGTGATGAACGAGCCCGAAACCGATCTCGTAATGAACGAGTTCGAGGAAAACGGTCTCGTGATGAACGAGCCCGAAACCGATCTCGTAATGAACGAGTTCGAGAAAAACGGTCTCGTGATGAACGAGCTCGAAACCGATCTCGTAATGAACGAGTTCGAGGAAAACGGTCTCGTGATGAACGAGCCCGAAACCGATCTCGTAATGAACGAGTTCGAGGAAAACGGTCTCATGATGAACGAGCCCGAAACCGATCTCGTAATGAACGAGTTCGAGGAAAACGGTCTCGTGATGAACGAGCCCAAAACCGATCTCGTAATGAACGAGTTCGAGAAAATACGATCTCTTGGAAAAAGAGTTCGACCCCGATCTCGTAATGAACGAGTTCGAGAAAAAGCGTTCGAAGAAACCGACACCTCCTTGACGAGCCGCGGTCAAGTCCGAGATGAATTCTCCTTGACGAGCCGCCGCCAAGTCCGAGATGAATTCTCCTTGACGAGCCGCCGCCAAGTCCGAGATAAATTCTCCTTGACGAGCCGCTGTCAAGTCCGAGATAAATTCTCCTTGACGAGCCGCTGTCAAGTCCGAGATGAATTCTCCTTGACGAGCCGCTGTCAAGTCCGAGATGAATTCTCCTTGACGAGCCGCCGCCAAGTCCGAGATGAATTCTCCTTGACGCGACGATGTCAAGTCCGAGATGAATTCTCCTTGACGAGCCGCCGCCAAGTCTGAAATGAATTCTCCTTGACGCGACGATGCCAAGTCCGATAAAAATCATAACAGCAATGTATTCTCCTTGACCAGCTAACGTCAAGTCCGAGAGAAATTGTCAAAAGCACATTCTACTTGCGGACAAGATGACGTCAACGTACTCTTTTCCCTTTTTATGGTTTTTATCCCATAGGGTTTTTCCATATCAAGGTTTTAACGAGGCGGTACGAATCTAAAGTCAATAACGCAGCATCGCATCGGAAACGAGCTAGAATTGGCACGGCATAATTGTTATTAATAGCTCACGAGCTCCTCTCTTATACATGAAGTCCGCCGAGATCAAACTGCATTTGACTCGACGAACTGGGGGGGGACTTATTGTTGATACCGGAATTAGCACAATTCCTTGAGCCCGTCATAATTAATAACATCATGCAAGTCTGGCCCGTTTTCCACCACCACCTCCTCAAAGAAAAGGAAAGACTTGGAGAAAAAGACTAAATCCTTGAAGAAAGGAAAGAGATCAACACCAAAGAAGAATATTTCCAAAAGAGAAAAGGAAGAATATCTTGAAGAAGCCGACCTCCTCTCACTATATAAAGACGACCCCTCATTCATTGAAGAAAATTGAGAAATCCCCTGCAATCACTGAGAGCAGAGAGGCAAAAACCCTAGCTATAATTCGTCATTTACTTTCAGTTTATCCTATTCTCTTCGTATTCATCTTGGCAAGCCTTGTCGCCGAGACGAATCACCCTTTGTAATCTTTGAACTTTGGTTGATCTTAATAAAGAGTCTCATAAACTCCACATCTCTTCTATAACACTATTGTGCTATTTTGAGATTCAACAGTAGTTACCATTTTTTTAATAAGTCGTGATTGAAATGTTGACATCACATAATCGTGATTTGACACCAAATTTTTAAGAAAATCTGAAAATTTTATCACTAATGATATAGGAGGAGCTCACTCGGGTACTAACACCTCGGGTATGCTAGAAGCCTAGAACTTAAACGGCAGAATGATGGAAAAATTATACAAGTTGTTCGTCGCTCTCTCTTGTGTAATCGGTTTGATAGGACAAAGGGATAATTGATGGGATTGAACAATATAGCTTGAAAGCTCTCTCTTGTTGGATCTGTTGATGGAGATGTTAGTGGGTAGAAGAACGCAACTCAAGAGTGTGACAACCCTTGTGGTGAATTCACAAATGTTGTCTCAACTCTTAAGAAATCGCACACAAAAGACATATATTCAAATATTCACTAAGTAAAAATATTCATCTTGATAAACAAAACAAAGCATAAGCTTTAAAGTATAATTTCTAAATATTTCTAAATATTTTTACGTTACAAGTATATAAATTTTTATGGTTCTTACAATTTGATCTTTACAGTGAAGAGAAATATTTACGTTTAAGCAAAAAAAAATAGTTAAATTAAATAATGGTCTTTTAAGTTTTTGATATTGAATAAAAATCCTTTGACACCATGTAGTGAAAACTTTTGATTCATTGTATTTTTGATATTGCATTAATGAATATGTGATTTTGTATTACATGTTACATTGTACTTCAAGTTGCAATGTGGTATCCGTTAATTAAAAATATTATTAATACAGTACTATTTAACTATTGATTTTTCCATAATGGGCTGAACAATGGAAAGAAAAAACTAGGTGAAGGTGGAGGTTGCGATTCGCTACCACCTAAAAACCGCGGTGAAAACGCAAAATTGGGTGATAGCAATGGAAATGGCGATCTCTGCTGCGGCGACAAAAGGAACTGTGAAGCTGGAGACTGGAATAACATTGAACTAGGACCGGTTTGATGTGAAGGGAACAAACCGGTTGATGGTTGAACCAAATTTTGATTTTGTGGCTGAGATCGGTTTCCAGCAGGACTTGATTCGATTAAGTAACGCATATAAGCCGAGATTGGGGATTCAGCGGGGTTAACCGAAAATTGGTTAACAGGCTGAACTGGTGCAGAGGCAATTGGAGCCGATTGAACCGGAGGCTGTGGTGGTGGGCGGTTGACTTGAGTCAAAGGAGCCGGTCTAACTTTGACCAACCGTGCATTTGGTGGTTTATGTGGGTTTGGGTTGGTTGACTGTGGAGGATTGGCTGAAGAAGTTGAACCAAGTCCGGTTAGCTGTTGAACAATGGATCTGAAATCGGTTTTGTTGATGTTATAAACCAGAGGTTGAGGATTTTGTTGTTGGTTTTGCTGGTTCGATGGCTCTTTACGGATGTTTTTCCCCATCTTATTCACACCTAGATGATGATGATGATGATTATCATTATTATGATAATCATTAACACGATTTCTCTGATCCTCCATATTACTTAACTGAAACAAAACACAAAAACAGAGCAAAAAAAATCTTAGGAAAGAAATTAGTAAAGAAACCACAAAGCCTTGATCTTTTAGGTAAATTCAGTTTCTGGAAAAAGATTTGAACATATTAATCCTCTAAAACAAGCAAGATAAGATGGTGTTAAACCCTTTTAACGAGAAATAGAGCTTACGCGTTTTCTGATTTTGACTGGAAAATTGAAGACTGGAATGAAGAAGAAGAGAAGTAGAACAAAAGAAGAGGCTTTGAATACATAAACAAAGGAAAGTATGACTTTTTGACTCTCTTGCTCGTATCCATCCATATATTTATTGCTTTTATAATTTCAACTTTTTAATCCTAATCTAAAACTACTATCTTATAGTTTTTTCTGTAACCAACAAGTGGATTCAAGTACTACGTATAAACAAGTTGAGAAATAATGTTAGTAATTACTCATAATGAATGTCATTGATATAAACAAAGTTGTTTACATAATAGTCAACTTCTACGTTACAGACTTACAGTTTATATTCATCCTAGTATTTTGGCCCGTTTGCACTGGCATGGACATTTAGAATATTAAAACTATCTATAAAATTTATTTTAAACTATACTCCCTCCGTATTTTTTTTAGTTGTTGTTCTAAAATTTTTTATGCAGATTAAAAAAATAATTAAAGTTATTCTTTTACCCCTAATTAATGTTTTGGTTTATTTAATATGAACAATTTGTGAGCTACAAATTGGAGTATATTATAATAGTTGACTAGATCAATGTTATTCCAGTCTACTATTGACTTCCAATTCCGCTACTCTATCTCTTTTATCTTCTCAAAACCATAATCTAGATGACTCAACAAAAAATATCAATGTGATTACACTATCTCCGATCTATGTAATCACGAATAGCAAAAGCCGAGTATGGGTGTAGCTTGATTTCCACCGATGACATCTGGGCATCCAATTGAATCCCCAATAATTTTCTCTATCTCGCTAATGATTTGATTTAGTAAAAAACGATTTTATGAATGATACATAAAATTGATCTTCTTTTAGTTACATATCTCTATTAACATTAGAATTATAGCTAAGAAATTTTCTGTGTAATTCTGTTTTTGTTTTTCTATTTTTAGAAATTGTAAACTGAACTCACAAATAGAATCCAAAATATTGTTATTTTGTCACAGAATACTTGGTTTGCACTTTTACTAACCCATGTGATCATATTGTTGGAACCAAATTTTTAAATCAAATGGGTTGAATAAAATTGTGGACAAATGTGAAAAGAAATGAGCTTTGGCTCATGAATGAGAAAGTGAGTTAAATGAAGGAGAACTTCATTTTGTCCCACATTGGAAAGAAGGAATTTTTTCCTCTTGTTTAAATATAAACATTTCCAAACAAGGTTCAATAGTCTTTAGTGGGAGACTATGGAGGTTGAGAGAAAGGGGGCCATTATGCAAAAACACACACACGCCGCCGCCGTGCCGGGCCGGGCTTGGGCTTGGTGAATGTGGGCTTCGCCCACAAAAGACTATTCTTTTTGGGCCAAATTCCTATCAACGGTTTTTGTTAAAGCCCAAAACGAAATCGCATAATGTCGAGAATAAATCTTCCAGAAACTTCTAGAAAATTGAGTTCGGATTTTCGGTTTGATAAACACGAAAATAAATATGGAATATATCCATATCCCTTCGCTTCCACGCCAAGTAAAAAAGGATATTCTCCGAATATTTTTTCCTTGCGTAGAGTATATCCCTTGCGGATCAAGCCTCTCTCAACTATAAATAAAGGGTCTCACCTCTCTCATTATTCATTCACTCGAAAATCTTCTCTCCAGCAAATCTCCTACATCTCTTCTCTTCTTCTCTAAACGTAAGTCTCGAGAGTATAGCGTAGATATTTAGTTCGCAGATTCTATAGTCGAGTGTCGCGACTATAGTCTCACGTAGTTGTATCTTGGGACTCTCAATCTCATCAAACCGCCACATTGCGGGAGATTTATTGAGTTAAGGAAAGAGATCAAATCTCGCCTCTACGTATTCGTCTCTTTTCTTAAAGGTTTTTCAATCGTTTTATTACTATTTAATATCCATACTATAAGATTTTTATTCGTATTTTTCAATCTGGATTTTCGCGGTCCTACAGTCTTAACTCAATAAATCCGATACCTGCTTATCGCTTGAATCAGATTGAAAATTGCAAAACAATTTTTCTTATATGATATTATAAAACGGTTTTATAAAACGTCTTTTAGATCTAAATTTTCTGCGAACGCTCTGTAGCTATTCAGCAGAAAGTTTCGATCTCAAAAAGGACGAATATCATTACTTGATAAAACGATTTACGCGACAGCTTTTAGCAGGATCGCGAAATGTTTTGTCAACTCGATCATATCTGATCTAATATAATGTTTAAGAGCATGTCTCTGTGAACTTAGCGAATTATTTTAATCGCTTACCCCACATCTGTTATCAATACTGACAAAACCTGTCTTTTGTGAAACAGATCCACAATGTCTGGTGGTGTTGACAACACAAACAATGGGACTAGTGGAAATCTGCCTGCTGTAAACGACACTGGTGTTCCAGCTACACTCGCTGCACCAACTCTGCCTAGCAACATAAGCGCAGGGCTTTCGCCTGACAAATTCGATGGCACAAATTTCAAGCAGTGGCAACAGAAGATGCACTTCTTTCTGACCACGCTGAATTTGGCAAGGTATCTCGTTGAGACTAAACCTGAGCTGCCTGCAGATGCAAATCCAGATCCACGTGATGTTCTGACTGTGGAAAATTGGACGCAAGGAGATTTCCTGTGCAAAGGCTACATTCAAAATCGCCTAGAAAACCAACTGTACAATGTTTTCAGTGAGGTCAAATCATCCAAGGAGCTGTGGGATGCCCTGGATAAGAAGTACAAGTCGTTCAATGTGGGTTCAGGAAAATTCGCTGCTGCAAAATTTCTTAACTTCGTCATGGTGGACTTAAAACCCATTATGGACCAAGTGCATGACCTACAGATGATACTCCAAGAGATATCAGATGAAGGAATGAAGATATGTGAGACTTTCACAGTGAATTGTTTCATCGAGAAGCTACCCCCTGGCTGGGCAGACTTCAAGAACTATCTTGCATTCAAGCAAAAGCCTCTGACTTTGGCTAACTTGACTTCTAGGCTGCAGAATGAGTCACTAAAGCGTGAAAAAGCTGAACTAGTTCAGACTCATGATGCGAATGTGGCTGAATATCGCAACAAACCAAAAGGCAGGCTGAACCCTAACAAGGGTGCGCTGAACAAGGTTGTTAATCAGGCTTCCACGGGCTTCAAGAAGAAAGCCCAATCCCAAGCCCCCCAATTCCCAAAGAAGAAATTCTCAGGGAAGTGCAATCACTGTGGCAAGATTGGACATCGCGGAGCCGATTGTCGCAGCAAGGCCAGAGAAAACCAAGCCAACCTGACAGAGTCTGACATGGTGGCTGTTGTTACAGAAGCTAACATGGTTGAAGAAAATCCGATGTTATGGTGGTATGACACTGGTGCTACCACACAGAGAGATGTTCAGCACTTACCAGAAAAGCAAGGGAGATGATCGTCTGCTGATGGGAAATGTGTCCCACTCCAAGATTGAAGGCACTGGAAAAGTGATCCTTAAGATGACATCAGGAAGAGAACTCACACTCAATAATGTGAAGCATGTTCCAGACATGAGGAAGAATCTGATCTCTGGCACTCTAATGAGCAAGCATGGGTTCGCCATTAATTTCGAGTCTGACCAG
Organism: Erythrophleum ivorense; assembly: GCA_026724425.1. Lineage (NCBI taxonomy): Eukaryota > Viridiplantae > Streptophyta > Magnoliopsida > Fabales > Fabaceae > Erythrophleum > Erythrophleum ivorense. The sequence goes on along the minus strand of JAIUCV010000066.1, from coordinate 4,030,807 downwards.
CTGATTCTCAGGAAGCATGGTGTTTTTATTGGAAAAGGTTTTGTTAAGGATGGACTGATTAAGATGTGTGTATCTCCAGTCCAGAGAAAAATTGATGTACCTGTTTCCGATGATTTGATTAATAAGAAACCAGTTGCTTATGTGGTTGAGTCTTCTAATATTTGGCATGAACGATTAGGACATGTAAATTATAAGTCTATTGAGAGACTGATGAATTTGAACCTAATTCCGAAATGCAAAATAAACAAAGATAAATGTGAAGTATGCGTACAAGCAAAACTCACTAAAAGACCATCTCCTCATGTCGAAAGAACAACTGAACCTCTGGGCTTAATACACACAGATTTGTGCGACTTGAAGTATGTACAAACTAGAGGTGGTAAAAAGTATTTTGTGACATTCATAGATGATTGTACAAGATACTGCTACGTCTACTTGCTGCGTAGTAAAGATGAAGTTTTGGAAAAATTCAAGGAGTACAAAACTGAGGTTGAAAACCAACTGGGAAGAACCATCAAAATGGTTAGGAGTGATAGAGGAGGTGAGTATGATGGACCTTTTAATGCGTTCTGTCAGGAGAAAGGTATCATACATCAAACCACTGCTCCCTATTCACCAGAATCTAACGGAGTTGCAGAAAAAAAGAATCGAACTCTGAAAGAGATGATGAATGCAATGTTGCAGGAATCTGGGCTACCGCAGAATCTGTGGGGGGGAAGCGCTGCAGCCACTAACTATATCCTCAACAAAATACCACACAAAGTTATTGGCAAAACGCCATATGAGCTTTGGAAAGGTTCAGCACCTTCTTACAAATACTTGAAAGTGTGGGGGTGCTTAGCAAAAGTTCAAGTACCGCCTCCTAAGAAGGTTTCGATTGGACCTAAAACTGTGGACTGTATTTTCATTGGATATGCGCACAACAGTAGTGCTTATCGGTTTCTGGTGCACAAGTCAGATATAGCTGATATCCATGCAAATACAATTATTGAATCAAGGAATGTGTCATTCTTTGAGAATATCTTTCCGTGTAAAGATAGACAGAAGCTGAAGCGAACTCATGACGCAATTGTTTCTGCTAATGAGGCTAGTACATCTGGTACTTCAGTAAATGAAACAGAAGAAAATGAAGTTGAACCCAGACGTAGCAAGAGAGCTCGTAAGGAAAAATCATTTGGTGAAGAATACTTAGTGGTATTTCTTTGTGAGAATGAGCCAATGACATATTCTGAAGCCATGTCTACACCAGACGCAGACCTCTGGAAAGAAGCTGTTAACAGTGAAATGGATTCTATTCTGCAGAACAATACATACATAATCACTGACTTACCTCCAGGATTTAAAGCACTAGGGTGTAGATGGATCTTCAAAACGAAGATCAAAACTGATGGAGCTATTGATAAGTACAAGGCAAGACTTGTGGTGCAAGGATTCAGACAAGTTGAAGGTCTAGATTTCTTTGACACTTATTCTCCAGTGACGAGAATAACTTCAATCAGATTATTGATAGCAATTGCTTCTTTAAGAGACCTGGAAATCCATCAGATGGATGTTAAAACAGCTTTCCTTAATGGTGATTTAGAAGAGGAAATCTACATGAAACAACCTGAAGGTTTTGTGGTACCAGGTCAAGAACACAAAGTTTGTAAACTTGTGAAATCGTTGTATGGACTGAAACAAGCTCCAAAGCAATGGCATGAAAAATTTGACCATGTGATGATGTCAAATGGATTCAGCATCAATGAGTGTGACAAATGCATCTACGTCAAGAATACTCCCAGCGGGTACATTCTGCTGTGTTTGTATGTTGACGACATGCTCATCATGGGCAGTAACAAGGATATAATTCAACAGACCAAGAACATGCTTAGTGGACAGCTTGACATGAAAGACATGGGTCTTGCGGATGTTATTCTTGGTATTAAGATCACAAGGAATTCTGAGGGAATCACCTTATCTCAGGAGCATTATGCTGATAAGATACTTGAGCGGTTCAAACATTATTCGAATGGAACTGCGAAAACTCCAGTGGATACACAACTGCACTTAACTAAAAACTCTGGTGAAGCAGTGTCACAAGTTGAGTATGCAAGGGTAATTGGAAGTCTGATGTACTTGACCAATTGTACCAGGCCTGACTTAGCGCATGCAGTGAATGTATTAAGTCGCTACACAAGCAATCCTGGTCATACACACTGGAAAGCCATAACAAGAGTGTTGAATTATGTGAGATACACTAAAAGTTATGGATTGCACTATGGAAAAGAGCCTGCAGTTTTGGAAGGATACAGTAACGCAAACTGGATATCGGACTCAAAGAACTCAAAATCCACAAGTGGATATGTCTTTACATTAGGAGGTGCAGCAATATCTTGGAAATCTTCCAAACAAACTCTACTGGCCAGATCTACAATGGAATCTGAGTTCATTGCTTTAGACAAAGCGGCAGAGGAAGCAGAGTGGCTTCAAAATTTATTGGAAGATATTCCGATGTGGGAGAAACCAGTACCGGCACTGCGTGTACACTGTGATAGCCAGTCGGCTATAGCCCGGGCACTGAACACTCTCTATAATGGTAAGTCTCGTCACATCAGGAGACGACATAAAACCATTAGACACTTGATCACAACCGGTGTAATCTCGGTCGATTACATTAAGTCAGCTGATAACCTAGCGGATCCATTTACAAAAGGTTTGACAAGAGATCAAGTTTTGAGATCATCAAAGGGAATGGGTCTTTTGCCTATGACTTAAGAGGATGTTTGATGGACACCCAACCTTCGCGATTGGAGATCCCAAGAGGCTGGTTCAAAGGGACAACTAAATCAAACATAATCTGTTTACAGCACTGCAAGACAACTTGTCTGTGCCAAGCTCCCAAAATGATGCACAGTGCTTCCTGTAAGTTTAAAGGATAAGCGTTGCTTTTAATGATATGAGTAGCTTTCATATATATACGAAGTATTAACAGGATACTTTTCTTATATGACATGAGCTCAACAAAATCACCTAGTGAGTGTGAAATGCGGCCGTTTCTAGGAGGATGAAGTCCAGGCTATATTCTCTAAGTTCACTCATGATCAACCAAGAAAAGTTCAAGGCCACAATGAACGCAATAGAGAACTAAGTTCTACGAGGAAATGAAGCTGGGTTATAGCTGTTGTCTCGGTTTACATAAACATCTGGGTGGTTCAAGACATCATGTTCACCTCCTGGCTAAGTATACCCGACATATATTAACAATGAGTGGTTCAAGGCTGAAATATGCCACTACCTCATACACAGTTAATTTTCGCCTATACTCTCGAAAGTCCTTCTGTCGAGTCTGTAGAGTCTGCATAGTCTTTCGAGTTAGTAGAGTCTGCATATGTTTAGAGTCATTTCTATTCATGTGGGGGATTGTTGGAACCAAATTTTTAAACCAAATGGGTTGAATAAAATTGTGGACAAATGTGAAAAGAAATGGGCTTTGGCTCATGAATGAGAAAGTGAGTTAAATGAAGGAGCACTTCATTTTGTCCCACATTGGAAAGAAGAAACTTTTTCCTCTTGTTTAAATATAAACATTTCCAAACAAGGTTCAATAGTCTTTAGTGGGAGACTATGGAGGTTGAGAGAAAGGGGGCCATTATGCAAAAACACACACGCGCGCGCGCCGCCGCCGTGCCGTGCCGAGCCGGGCCGGGCTTGGTCTTGGGTCTTGGTGAATGTGGGTTTCGCCCACAAAAGACTATTCTTTTTGGGCCAAATTCCTATCAACGGTTTTTGTTAAAGCCCAAAATGAAATCGCATAATGTCGAGAATAAATCTTCCAGAAACTTCTAGAAGATTGAGTTCGGATTTTCGGTTTGATAAACACGAAAATAAATATGGAATATATATCCATATCCCTTCGCTTCCACGCCAAGTAAAAAAGGATATTATCCGAATATTTTTTCCTTGCGTAGAGTATATCCCTTGCGGATCAAGCCTCTCTCAATTATAAATAAAGTGTCTCACCTCTCTCATTATTCATTCACTCGAAAATCTTCTCTCCAACAAATCTCCTACATCTCTTCTCTTCTTCTCTAAACGTAAGTCTCGAGAGTATAACGTAGATATTTAGTTCGCAGATTCTATAGTCGAGTGTCGCGACTATAGTCTCACGTAGTTGTATCTTGGGACTCTCAATCTCATCAAACCGCCACACTGCGGGAGATTTATTGAGTTAAGGAAAGAGATCAAATCTCGCCTCTACGTATTCGTCTCTTTTCTTAAAGGTTTTCAATCGTTTTATTACTATTTAATATCCATACTATAAGATTTTTATTCGTATTTTTTAATCTGGATTTTCGCGGTTCTACACATATTACACTTATTCGTGATCGGAGAACCATTGTAGTGTCACCAGAAAATGTATTTTGTTTAAAATGTAAGTAGAGGTCACTATGGTAGTTTTTTATGCGATTTTTCATAAACTAAATTACAATTGAATATATAAATAGTATACCACCAATATGGATGATCTCTGGTGTATACAAAAGAAACTCAAAGACAATTTATTTTTTTCTTTTCAATAACATGTAATATACAATTTTAAATTTATGTAGTAATTAATACATCGTTAACACCAACACAACCCACTACAATATATAGAGTCTGCTTATATGAATAGATTTAAAAACAACTAAAACACATTAAAATGGAAAACAATATTTTTATTCAAAAGTACAAGAAGATGATTATATATATATTCAAAGAGAATAAATGTGATTAATTATATATAAACAAAACATATTTTGTTGTCAACACAGTACTATTATATATTTCACATATTCTGTCACGATTTATATAATCAAGAATCTGGATTTGAAACTCTACGTAACCAGCTTCATTTTCTCTTTCGATCGATGATATATCTCATCTTAAAACTTATATAAAATCTCAGAATTATGATCCCATTGATGATCATATGTTAATTTTTCTTTTTTCTTTTTTCTTCTATCAATCCTTGATCTCTCAAATTCTCAAAACTCCAATCTCTTCTCATTCCACTGCTCCTCACAAGGCTCGGTTGTTCGGATCGAATCTGTCCATTGCTAGGGTTAGAACCAACCGGACCACTTAGCCTAATGTGATGAATCTTTTTCACCTTCTTCATTTTTTGCGCTAAAGACGATCCTGATCGTCCAATCTTCTCATATATTCTAGGACTCAAATTCCCTGACCAATTTCTCCCACCAACATGATCTGTACAATATATTTTACCTAGAACATGGTTAATCTCAACCGTTGGTGGTCCGGGACCAGAGAGATCAAACTCTTTGTTGGAATCTGTTCGTGGAAGAGCTTGACATGATAGACAATTTAGGCTCATAGTTTTTTTTTGTGATCTCCTTACGACAATGGAGATCAATAATGAGAGAGAGAGAGAGAGAGAGATAAGGAAGAGGAAACAGAGAGTTGGTTTGATTTGGTTGAGTAATTTTATTTTAGTAAAGACTAACAAAAACTAATCTATTTTTTGCGATAAATGTATATTTGTAAATTTGATTTTTAGTAACGTACGTTGTCTCACGCGTTACCTAACAACAATCGACTTTATAGATATGAGCAATAGGTTGTTGGCAAAATAGAGACAAATTTGTAAGCTCAAGAATCTGGAGCTTTAACTAGTACACTAGGGTTGGACCTCTGCAGGGGCACGGAGTGATATTTTATGTTTTTTTTAGTTAAAAGATGTATATTTACATACCATTTTAGGAACATAATAGGTTGTTGATAAAAAAAAATGTCTATTTATATTATACGTAATCTCGAATGATACATATTTTTTAGCTTGGTTTGGTTTTTGTCATCGTTTACAGTATGAGAATCTAACTTTTGATTTCATAACAGTTTCTCCCTTACAAAATAGTCACAAATTTTGAGTGTGGATTTTCGAACCCACATATATATCAAATTTTAATATGTTTAAAATAATTTTATATTTTGATAAATATAAAATGGCATATATATATATATTTTTATCATATTTTATTTTTTAAAATTTTTGATCAAACTAAAATATTTTTAAAAATATATATATATATATATATATATACATATATATATGATTTAATTATTCAGTTCAATTAAAGAACCAAATTAAATCAAATAAAAAAACTTTAAAGTTTGGAAATCTATTAGATCAATTTTCTTACTTATGCTTGATCATTATTTGGATTTTTTTTTATAATAGTTTTTTGAACTGTTATCCCAAAATATATTCGTGAGACTTTTAACAATTTTAGAGATTTGCTTCATTTTAAAAAATTCAAACCATAACATATGCAGAAAAAAACTAATTTTATTTTATTAGATATTTTGATGTAATAATATATTTTATTTTTGAAAATTAAAGTTAAACAAAATGATAGGAGAATAAATTGATTTTTAAAAAATTAATATAATACAATTGAAATAAAATCTTTCATATTTTATTAATTGATTGACTAATAAATACATTTCAAATTATGTACTATTTTCGTCACTACCAAATAAGGAAATAGAAAGAAAATAATTTTAATTAATAATTATTTTTCTGATTAAATTAATAACAAATATTTCATTCTCTAACCAAATATGAATGTCATAAAATGTAATTAGTCTAATAATGTTTGTCTTAATTAAAATTAACTTTGAGAATGATTCTTATGATGACACATCAGCATGGTAAACTTGTTAATACCACATGAGATAAATGTTATTTTCATAATGCATTCTCTTTTAATATACTAGGGGAAACCCCGCGCGATGCGCGGAGATAAGTTTTTATTAGTTTACTAAAAAAATGTTTCTTGTTATTAATATCTTATACTTGTGTAAATTATATGTTTTTAATTTAATATGTAGTGGCTGTCTTTTGTGATGTCTTAAATTTTTTTACAAAGTTTTAATTTGATCTCATTTATTTAAATAGTAGATGTCAATTATATATCATCAAAAATTAAAAATATTATGGTAAAATTTACTCAATTTTTAAAATGGGCTATCTTATAATTTTTTGGGTGATTTGAAGAGAATTTTTTTGTACTTGGTGAAGTAGAATAAACTTGAAAATAGAATTACTATGATATTTATAGTTAAAATAATTGTAGTTGTATTTTTCGTTAATTAGATAATGTGTAATTTGAAATTAAATATAGTTTATTATTAATAATCTACAGTAAATTTGATTTCAAAATAAAGTGAAATTAATTTATTATTGATTTGAAAATACCAAAAATGAGAAGAAATAACGTATAAGAATCATGCAATAATAATTCAGAAAACACATGAAGTAGCAAATTAGGCGGATCTAATTATTATGTGGAGTATTTTATATTCATATAAATTAAGATAGATACGAATGCTATAATATATTGCTTAAATTTATGAATTCACCAATGAATATGACTTCGGAAGTAGTACCAAAACTGTAACATCCGTAAACCAAAGAAGTGGAGTTTTTGCCTGGTGTCGGGCGACACCAAGGCTGGTGTCGATCGACACCGGCCAAATCGCAAAATTTCGGTTTGTTTCTATTTTGTTCGGTTCGCGTGGTTTGGGTTGGAAAACCCTAAGACTCGAAATAAAAAGGGCTGGCCGCGTTTTGTAGCTCATATTTCGAGGCAGAGAAGTTCCACAAGCGATTTTGAGGAGATTGTGAAGTTTCTGAGGTGTTTTGTTGTGGTTCTTCCTTGTTCATCCTTTGTTTCTCTCTTTCAATCCAAATCCAAGGTGAGTGCGTGACTGTGGGCTCGGGATTTCTGGATTTAGGTCGTTAGATGAATGAATTGATGATTTTGGTTGTTGTTCTTGAGTTATATGATGGTTTTCGTGCTGATAATTGTGTTGAATCGTGTGTGGAATGTTTGGGTAAAGTTTTATGTGTGTTGTTGCCGATCTGTTGCACTCGGATTCGAGCAGACGACCGAGTGTCGATCGACATCAAGTTTGGTGTCGGTCGACACCACCGGTTCAGTCTGGTTTAATCCGATTTGAGTGAGAATGAAGGTTTAATCGAATTGGAATTGGTTTAATCCGTTTTAATGGATTTAGTAAATTTAAGTGGTTAATTGAATTGGTTTAATTAATTATTTTCGGATTTGAAACAACCAAGCTTATTTTTTTTTTTTTAATAATTAGCCCAGATTAATATTCCCATAAATATTAATCCTCAACAGCTAATTCAACAACACAATGCGGAAGTAAACCAATATTATCAAATCATGAATAACCGTTCAACAAATAACCAATAAACCAATAACCAATAAAGAAATACTCTAGCAACCTAAACCGGTTTGCTACATTATTGAAAATAAACTAACACCCTAAACTCATGAATTCCTGGTCAACCATAACAACAAGACAAGAATCAAATTCCTAATCTCATCATCCTCTTCTCTCGGTCTCTTTCCGCGGATGAACATTGCTGTTACCTGCATCACATTGGAATAGAGATGCGTAAGTATTATCATAAATACTTAGTTAGTGGATCATCCTGCCTACAGGCCAATTACGTCAAACAATAGACAATACATCACAATAAACAACAACCATAACAATGCTCAACATTAATCAACAGTATAAACCATCCCTGTCAGGAAACACCCACGTTTCCTGACACCCAGGTTGGTGTCGACCGACACCTCTATGGTGTCGATCGACGCCAGCCTCCCGAGTGTCGATCGACACTCATCGAGTGTCGCTCGACACCGGCTCGACGCCCAGAAACCAACATCAACGAAAATCGCATTCCAAATCGCAATAACACAAAATCTAAGGGTTTTCAACGCCCCAATGCTATCAAAACACGAAATCCAGCATAAACAATCTCAAGAACACATCATAAATCCGAAATCACACAATCTCTAACGCTTAACGGACCTACAGTCACGCACTCACCTTATAAACGGATTGGAAAGATGGAGAAGAGATAGAACAACGAAGAACAGCAACAAAACGAGTCTCCAAACTCCAAAATCTCTCTGGAAATCACATTTTTCTCTCAAAAACACTTCTGCCTCGAAAACTGAGCCTCTCTCGCGGCTACAGACTTTTAAATCGCGACCTAGGGCTTTCCTTGCCCCAAACCGAACAAAACCAGCCGACTTGAATCAAACCGGTCGATTTCTCAATAACCGGTGTCGATCGACATCCTCCCTTGGTGTCGGTCGACACCCATCGACCAAAACCAACCCAACTCAATTCGATCGACTTAAACCGGAAATCAACCCTGATAACCGGTGTCGATCGACACCCTTCGGGTGTCGATCGATACTAGTCGTTCAGAAGGATTTAACACACTTTCTTCGCGGTGCTTGAATCTTAAACCGACTGCACAACAATCAAACAAGAACATGTACAACCAATCTTCAATTCACACCTCTAAGAGCATGTGCCAACTACTCCCGAACCCCTAGCATCGCCCAACACCACTTCCAAAACAACTTCCTGGTTCACGGATGTTACAGGATTAATAATTAATTAAGATTATTATTTAATTATGAGAATTATTTAATATATATAAGCAATATATACGAGTGGGCCGAGAGTAGTGGCATCCGGAGCAGCGCGGGTGAGCGTGCAGGCATGGTCAAGGTGGCTGGAGGTGGTTTCCTGGCTACTTCGGGCCGTGCTAGAGGCGTTGATATTCAGATTGCGGGGCAGTCGATGCCAGCGGATTTGGTGATTAGTCCGGTGGTGTAACATCCGTAAACCAATCTATCGCTTTTGGGAAGGGGTGTCGATCGACACCAGGGGGAGTGTCGGTCGACACCAAAGGTTAAAAATCGATTTCGGTTCGATTTGAGTTCCGGTTTGGGCTGGTTAAGTGGGAAAAAACCCTTGTGTCGCGTTATAAAGTGGTGGCCGCGTGGGTTTTGTCGTTTTTGGAGAAAACAAAGAGAAAAAGGAGGCTGAGAGCTTTTGGGGAGATTCTGGAGCTTTGTGGTTGATCTGTGGTGGGTTTGTGTTGTTCTTCATCTCCTTCTTCTTCCTAATCCTTTGTCAAGGTGAGTGCATGACCGTAGGCTCGCATATAAGAGGATTTGTGGATGTGGATCATGGTTTGGTAGAGTTATGTGGTTTTTCGTGTTGTTTTGTGTGATATTCGCGGGTTGAATTGCGTGTGGTGTGTTGATTTCGTGATTTGGGTCTTTCTGTGTTGAAAATCGAAGTTGGCGTCGATCTCCTGGATCGGTGTCGATCGACACCAAGCGGGTGTCGATCGACACCAAGCCGGTGTCGGTCGACACCAAACGGGCAAGTGTCGACCGACACAGGTGTGTGTCGATCGACACAGTCCGGTTTAATCCGGTTATTTGGCGGTTTAAGAAATCAATTGGATTACGTGGTTTAATCTGGTTTAATTGTTATTAAATGGTTTAATTCGAGAATTATTTAATAATTGGTGAAATTAATTAATTAAGTAATCTAAAAATAATTGTGGAAATTATTTAAGTGTTTAAAAATTATTATTTAATTGTGGTAATTATTTAATAATTAAAGTGAAGGATTTAATAATTGTGATAATTATCAATATTGATGAAAATTGTTAAAATTGCGTAATTGGCCTGTAGGCGGGGTGATTGCCTCACTAAGTATTTATTAAATACTTATGCATATCTTTCCGTAATGTGATGCAGGTAGCCGAAATGTTCTTCTGCGGAAAGAGACCGAGAGAAGAGGATGATGAGACTAGGAACTTGATTTTGGCAATCTTGTTGTGGCTAGCACGGAATTCGTTGTTAGGGTATTAACTTGATTTTAATAATGTAGCAAACCTGGTGTTTAGGTTGCTAGAATTTATTATTGGTTTTATCGGTTATTGGTTTATTTGTTGAACTGGTATTTGAGTTATTTAATTATTGATTTCTTTCGAGAATTTCCGTATTGATAATTAATATAAAAAAAGGCTTGGTTGTTTCATTTTGGTATCAGAGCGAATACGGTTTTAGGACTGTTATTTTTGGATGAATTGGACTATGTGTTTAATTGATTATGTGAGTTAGTCAGTTAGTAGTATAGTCTCATCCTCTCGGTCTTCCAGTTTTCCGCGGTAAGTTGTGTGTTTTATCTTGTGGTTTGTTTTGTGTTGTCTAGTTGCTCATCTACGGTGCTGTGGTAGTGCAGTGAGATGGATGCAGGAGCTAGAGGTCGTGGTAGAGGTCGTGGTAGAGGCCGTGGTGCAGACCGTGGCAGAGGCCGTGGCAGGGGCCGTGGTCGTCGAGCTCAGGCGGATTCCGGTGAGAGTGCAGTGCCTAGTGTGGCGACAGCGTCAGAGACTCAGTTTGTGGCGAGTGAGTCCAGTTTGGGCGCTAGTGTGGGCGCGGGAGTTGGGGTTGCCCCTGGTGCGGGTGCCGCCCCGGCTCATGGTCTTGGTGACCAGTTGATGGGGGTTCTGACGCAGATTTTGGCACGTCTCCCGCAGGTAGTTCCAGAGCAGGCTCTGGGTGTTCCTCCGGTGGTGGGGGCACAGCAGGGCGTTTTTGTTGGACAGCATGGTGCTGCAGTGGTTGGGCATCCTTCCTATCTTGAGATGATGAGGGAGATGCAGAGGATCAGGACGCCTTTCTTTGAGGGTAGAGGTGGGCCCGAGGAGGCCGATGAGTGGCGGCAGAGGTTGGAACGGAACTTCCGTTCGGTCAGGTGTCCAGAGGGGTACCAGGTGGAGTTGGCAGTGCATTACCTTGGTGGAGATGCACATTTGTGGTGGCGTTCTGTCATGTTGAGGAGGGCAGTGTGGACTTGGGGTGACTTCCTAGCGGAGTTCAACGCCAAGTATTTTTCTCAGGAGGCCAGAGACAGATTTCAGTTGAGGTTTGTGGCATTGACTCAGGGAGATAGGTCAGTGCGAGAGTATGACGCTGAGTTTGGCAGACTTGTGGCGTATACCGGTTACGGTCTTGAGGGTGAGCGGAGTCTGATGGCGAGATTCCTTTAGGGTCTTCGATCGAGCATCAGGACTCAGTGCAGGGGTAGTTCGTATTCTACCAGGGCAGAGTTGGTGGAGCTAGCAGCGTCCATCGAGGAGGACCTTCGGGAACAGGTTGGTCCAGTTGTGGTGCCAGCTGCGGTTGTTCCTGCTACCCAGCCGAGGGGCCAACAGCAACAGCAGCAGCGTAGGAGTTTCAGTTCTGGTTCTAGCAGGGGCGGCAAGCCTGCGCAGGGCCAGAAGAGGAGACTTGAGGAGGTTGCTGGAGGCAGCCAGAGTGTTCGTGGTTGCTTCGGTTGTGGGAGTTTGGAGCATCGGGTGGCTAGTTGTCCAAAGAGTAGTGCATCTCGGGATACTAGAGTGTGCATTCACTGCAGGGAGCCGGGGCATATCAAGCCCTTGTGTCCCAAGTTGCAGCAGGTGTCAGTGGCGTCGGTTCAGCCGGTGGCGCAGATTGCAGCAGTGCAGCCGTTGGAGCAGTTGGGAGCAGCGCCGCGGGTGTACTCTTCGGCAGAGGTGGGCCAGACCAGTCAGTCAGGCCAGATCACAGGTAAAATTTTGATTCAGACTTCGTAAATTCTTAGTGTAGAATTGTGGTGTGGTTTTCTGTTCTTTATTTTACTGTGATAGTGTTTAGGGTTCTCAACACTTGTGAATGTGTAGGGACCTTGTTAGTGGGTGGTGTTGAGTCTCACGTGCTGTTTGACTCGGGAGCATCGAACTGCTTCATTACTCCGGAGTGTGCCGAGAGTAGAGGTATCCAGAGTAGCGCTGGTGAGCGCAAGGGTTTTGTCAAGGTTGCCGGTGGAGGTTACTTGACTACTTTGGGTCGTGCTAGAGCAGTCGACGTTCAGATTGCAGGGCAGTCTATGCCAGCAGACTTGGTCATCAGTCCGGTGGAGCTGTATGACGTGATTTTGGGGATGGATTGGCTGTCGTGTTACAGAGTTCATCTGGATTGCTTCAGAGGCAGAGTTGTGTTTAAGCGAGATGCAGGGAGGTTGGTTTATCAAGGTGTGAGACCGACTTCAGGGAGTCTTGTGATCTCGGCTATTCAGGCTGAGCAGATGATAGGGCGAGGCTGCGAGGCGTATTTGGCGACGATGGTGATGTCGGAGTCTAGTGGTGAGGTGGCTCTTGAGGATATTGAGGTTGTCCGGGAGTTCGAGGATGTGTTTCGGTCACTGAAGGGGTTGCCACCATCTCGGTCAGATCCCTTCACGATTGAGTTAGAGCCCAGGACAGCTCCAATATCGAAGACACCTTACAGGATGGCGCCAGCAGAGTTGGCAGAGCTGAAGAAGCAGCTAGAGGACCTTTTGAGTAAAGGGTTCATCAGACCGAGTGTTTCACCGTGGGGAGCACCAATGTTGTTTGTGAAAAAGAAGGATGGCAGTTTCCGGTTGTGCATCGATTACCGGGGACTCAACCGAGTCACAGTGAAGAATAGGTATCCACTCCCTAGGATTGATGAGTTGTTGGATCAGTTGAGGGGTGCTACCTGGTTCTCCAAGATTGACTTGGCATCGGGTCATCATCAGATCCCGATAGATGAGGCAGATGTTCGCAAGACGGCGTTTAGGACGAGGTATGGGCACTTCGAGTTTGTAGTCATGCCTTTTGGGTTGACTAATGCGCCAGCAGCGTTTATGAGATTGATGAACGACGTGTTCAGGGAGTTTTTGGACGTGTTCGTTATCATTTTCATTGATGACATCTTAGTGTATTCGAGGAGTCCAGAGGAGCATGCGACTCACTTGAGGCTTATTTTGGAGAAGCTTCGAGAGCAGAAGCTGTTTGCTAAGTTAAGCAAGTGCAGCTTTTGGCAGAGAGAGATGGGGTTTCTTGGCCATATCGTTTCTGCAGAGGGAGTGTCTGTGGATCCGGCTAAGATCGAGGCTATCAGAGATTGGCCTAGACCGAGTAGTGCTACCGAGATCAAGAGTTTTCTGGGTTAAGCAGGGTACTACAGGAGGTTTGTCAGGGGCTTTGCGAGTATGTCTCAGCCGATGACGAGGTTGACAGGCAAGGATGTGCCGTTTGTGTGGTCGCCGGAGTGCGATGAGAGCTTTGGGAAGCTCAAGGAGATGTTGACTAGTACACCATTGTTGGCATTACCTGATCCGGGGAAGCCTTACGTGGTGTATACAGATGCTTCAGGTGTTGGGTTAGGTTGTGTCTTGATGCAGGAGGGCAGAGTGATTGCTTATGCTTCGAGGCAGTTGCAGGGCAGTGAGCGCAACCGCACTACACACGATCTTGAGTTGGGGGCAGTGGTCTTTGCACTCAAGATTTGGAGATCTTATCTTTATGGTGGTGCAGTGCAGATCTTTACAGATCACAAGAGTTTGAAACATATTTTTACTCAGCCTTTGTTGAACGCGAGGCAGACGCGTTGGATGGAGTTTCTGGCGGATTATGATCTGGATATTGTGTATCATCCAGGCAAGGCCAACTTGGTGGCAGATGCATTGAGTCGACGGCGAGTTGATTCAGCTAGAGAGCAGGATGTGAAGACTTTGGTCAGCGAGATTAGTACATTGAGACTTTGTGCGATTTCAGAGGAGCCTTTGGGTTTAGAGGCAGCTGATCTGGCAGACTTACTCAGTAGGATCAGAGTGGCTCAGCAGGATGATCAGGGTTTGGTTGATGCATCGCGGGCAGCTGGTTCTGAGTATAAGGTCTCGGCGAATGGGACGATATTGGTTCGTGGGCGAGTTTGTGTGCCCAAGGACGAGGAGTTGAGACGAGAGGTCTTGAGGGAGGCTCATGCGAGCAAGTTCTCGATTCATCCGGGTGCGACCAAGATGTACCGTGACCTCAAACGGTATTATCACTGGGTTGGGATGAAGAGAGATGTGGCAGATTGGGTTGCGAGGTGCAACACGTGTTCGTTGGTCAAGGCAGAGCATCAGGTTCCAGGTGGACTTTTGCAGAGCTTACCCATTCCAGAGTGGAAGTGGGATATGATCTCGATGGATTTTGTGGTGGGATTACCTATCTCACGGACGTTTGATGCGATTTGGGTCATTGTGGATCGTTTGACCAAGTCCGCGCATTTCTTGGCCATCAAGAAGACAGACGGAGCTGCTGTTTTGGCTAGGAAGTTTGTGCGAGAGATTGTGAGGTTGCATGGTGTGCCAGCTAGCATTGTGTCGGATAGAGATCCGAGATTTGCCTCAGAGTTTTGGAGGGCATTTCAGACAGAGATGGGCACCAAGGTGCATATGAGTACAGCGTATCATCCGCAGACAGATGGGCAGTCAGAGAGGACTATCCAGACCTTGGAGGATCTGTTGAGGATGTGTGTGTTGGATTGGGGTGGCCATTGGGCTGATCATCTGTGTTTGGCGGAGTTTGCCTATAACAACAATTTTCAGTCTAGTATTGGCATGGCTCCTTATGAGGCTTTGTATGGGAGGCCATGTAGGACACCCTTATGCTGGATCCAAGTGGGGGAGCGCAGCATGTTTGGAGCTACCTTTGTTCAGGAGACGATGGAGAAGATCCGTGTTTTGAGGCTGAACATGAAGGAGGCCCAAGATAGACAGAGGAGTTATGCAGATAGGCGGAGGCGTGAGCTTGAGTTTCAGGTGGGAGATAGAGTGTATCTCAAGATGGCTATGTTGAGGGGCCCTAACAGGTCCATAGCAGAGAACAAGCTCAGTCCGTGGTTTATGGGTCCGTTCCCGGTGGTGGAGCGAGTTGGACCAGTGGCTTATCGGTTGGAGTTGCCACCGATTATGAGCGTCTTTCACAAGGTGTTCCATGTGTCTATGTTGCGGAGGTGTCTGCATCCTTCAGAGGAGTTGGTGGCTGAGATTCCAGAGGATCTTCAGCCAGATATGACAGTTCCGGCGGTTCCTGTGAGGATTCTCGAGAGGGGAGTCAAGGTTCTGCGGAACAAGAGAGTGCCATTGTTGAGAGTCTTGTGGGACTGTAGTGGCACTGAGGAGGAGACTTGGGAGCCAGAGGCAAAGATGAAGCTGAAGTTCAGGAAGTGGTTCGACAAGCAGGCCATCGAGTGAGCTTCTTCGTCTTTGTGGTTCTAGTGTGATAGCGTGGTGCTATGTTTTATTGTTGTCGTTGGACTTATGTATTTCGTTTTTGGTGTTGTAACGATATACATTTTTGAGTTATATGAGATGGTGTTTTCCTCATTTTTGGTTTTGTGTTTGGATGTTACAAGTGTGTTGACCAGTGGGTCGTGAGGCAATCTTTCCAGTTATGTCGTAAACATTTTTGAATTTTTACTCTAAGGGCGTGGTGTCCCTGAATAACTCATTGCCAAGAGATAGTGTTCTCTGTTAGACTTGTACGAGAGGGTCGCTACCTCAAGTACAAGTGATATGTTACTTACTAGTGACTAGTGTGTCGCTTAGTAAGTAACAAGGGGATAGTGTTCCTCTTGGGGAGATAGTGTTCTCCGGCAAAATTGAGTTAAGAGTAAAGATGTCTGGAAAATGCACATATGGCATAGGAATAGATGTGAGTCTCGGGGATCAAGTGAGGATCTCGTGTATTTGGCCACGTAGGCCGGATTATGTCGTCTGTGGTAGACGAGTTGGACATCTGTGGTAGACGAGTGTGTTGTCTGTGGTAGACGAGTTGCGTCTGTGGTAGACGTGTTGTGTTGGGATTCGAGGACAAATCCAGTTTACTGGGGGAGAATTGTAACATCCGTAAACCAATCTATCGCTTTTGGGAAGCGGTGTCGATCGACACCAGGGGGAGTGTCGGTCGACACCAGGGGGAGTGTCGGTCGACACCAAAGGTTAAAAATCGATTTCGGTTCGATTTGAGTTCCGGTTTGGGCTGGTTAAGTGGGAAAAACCCTTGTGTCGCGTTATAAAGTGGCGGCCGCGTGGGTTTTGTCGTTTTTGGAGAAAACAAAGAGAAAAAGGAGGCTGAGAGCTTTTGGGGAGATTCTGGAGCCTTGTGGTTGATCTGTGGTGGGTTTGTGTTGTTCTTCATCTCCTTCTTCTTCGTAATCCTTTGTCAAGGTGAGTGCATGACCGTAGGCTCGCATATAAGAGGATTTGTGGATGTGGATCATGGTTTGGTAGAGTTATGTGGTTTTTCGTGTTGTTTTGTGTGATATTCGCGGGTTGAATCGCGTGTGGTGTGTTGATTTCGTGATTTGGGTGTTTCTGTGTTGAAAATCGAAGTTGACGTCGATCTCCTGGATCGGTGTCGATCGACACCAAGCCGGTGTCGGTCGACACCAAACGGGCAAGTGTCGACCGACACAGGTTGTGTCGATCGACACAGTCCGGTTTAATCCGGTTATTTGGCGGTTTAAGAAATCAATTGGATTAAGTGGTTTAATCCGGTTTAATTGTAATTAAATGGTTTAATTCGAGAATTAATTAATAATTGGTGAAATTAATTAATTAAGTGATCTAAAAATAATTGTGGAAATTATTTAAGTGTTTAAAATTATTATTTAATTGTGGTAATTATTTAATAATTAAAGTGAAGGATTTAATAATTGTGGTAATTATCAATATTTGATGAAAACTGTTAAAATTGCGTAATTGGCCTGCAGGCGGGGTGATTGCCTCACTAAGTATTTATTAAATACTTATGCATCTCTTTTTCCCTAATGTGATGCAGGTAGCCGAAATGTTCTTCCGCGGAAAGAGACCGAGAGAAGAGGATGAGGAGACTAGGAACTTGATTTTGGCAATCTTGTTGTGGCTAGCACGGAATTCGTTGTTAGGGTGTTAGCTTGATTTTAATAATGTAGCAAACCTGGTGTTTAGGTTGCTAGAATTTATTATTGGTTTTTATCGGTTATTGGTTTATTTGTTGAACTAGTATTTGAGTTATTTAATTATTGATTTCTTTCGAGAATTTCCGTATTGATAATTAATATAAAAAAAAGGCTTGGTTGTTTCATGTGGAGTTATATGACGTCATTCTGGGGATGGACTGGTTATCTTTTTACCGGGTTCATCTGGATTGCTACAGAGGCAGGGTGGTTTTTGAGCGTGATGGCGGGAGGTTAGTGTTTCAGGGTGTGAGACCGACTTCCGGGAGCATAGTGATCTCGGCGATACATGCAGAGCAGTTGATTGAGCGAGGCTGTGAGGCCTATTTGGCGACGATCTCTATGGCGGAGTCCAGTGGTGAGGTTGTTTTCGAGGATATTCGGGTGGTTCGAGAGTTTCCAGAGGTTTTTCAGTCGTTGACGGGGTTGCCACCTTCTCGGTCAGATCCTTTCACGATTGAGTTAGAACCGGGGACCGCGCCGATATCCAAGACGCCTTACAGGATGGCTCCAGCAGAGTTGGCAGAGCTGAAGAAGCAGCTAGAGGACCTTTTGAGTAAAGGATTTATTCGACCGAGTGTTTCACCGTGGGGAGCACCAGTTCTGTTTGTGAAGAAGAAGGATGGGAGTTTCCGGCTGTGTATTGATTACCGGGGACTGAACCGAGTTACTGTGAAGAACAGGTACCCTCTTCCGAGGATTGACGAGTTGTTGGATCAGTTGAGGGGTGCTACTTGGTTCTCCAAGATAGACTTGGCATCGGGTTATCATGATAGATGAGGCGGATACCCGCAAGACTGCTTTCAGGATGCGTTATGGGCATTTTGAGTTTGTGGTTATGCCTTTCGGTTTGACGAATGCGCCTGCGGCATTCATGAGGTTGATGAACGATGTATTCAGGGAGTATTTGGATGTTTTTTTCATCATCTTCATCGACGACATTCTGGTTTATTCGAGGAGTCCTGAGTTGCATGAGACTCATTTGAGGTTGGTTCTGAAGAAGCTTCGAGAGCAGAAGCTGTATGCTAAGCTGAGCAAGTGTAGTTTCTGGCAGCGAGAGATGGGTTTTCTCGGGCATATTGTTTCTGCAGAGGGAGTGTCTGTAGATCCGGCGAAGATAGAGGCCATCAGAGATTGGCCTAGACCGAGCAGTGCTACCGAGATCAGGAGCTTTCTTGGTTTAGCAGGTTATTACAGGAGATTCGTCAAGGGTTTTGCGAGTATGGCACAGCCGATGACGAAGTTGACTGGGAAGGATGTCCCTTTTGTTTGGTCGCCTGAGTGTGAGGAGAGCTTTGAGAAGCTCAAGGAGTATTTGACTATTTCACCTGTTTTGGCGTTACCCGAGCCAGGGAAGCCTTATGCAGTGTACACTGATGCTTCAGGTATTGGTCTGGGTTGTGTGCTGATGCAGGAGGGCAGGGTTATTGCTTACGCTTCGAGGTAGTGGCAGGGGAGTGAGCGTAACCGTCCTACCCATGATCTAGAGTTGGGAGCGGTGGTCTTTGCGCTTAAGATATGGAGATCGTATTTGTATGGTGGTTCAGTTCAGATCTTCACTGACCACAAGAGTCTTCAGCACATTTTCACTCAGCCGATGCTGAATGCGAGACAGACGCGCTGGGTTGAGTTTTTGGCGGATTATTACTTGGAGATCATCTATCATCCGGGCAAGGCTAACCTAGTGGCAGATGCCTTGAGTCGACGGAGGTGTGATTCGGCTTTAGAGCAGGATGTTGAGGCGTTGGTTGGCGAGATTAGCACTTTGCGCCTTTGTGCGATTTCGCAGGAGCCTTTGGGTTTAGAGGCAGTTGATCAGACAGATTTGTTGAGCAGGATCAGAGTGGCTCAGGAGAGTGATCAGAGTCTGATTGATGCATCCCGAGTACCGAGTTCTGAGTATCAGGTATCTGAGAACGGGACTATTCTGGTTCATGGTCGGGTTTGTGTACCCAAGGTCGAGGAGTTGAGACAGCAGATTCTGAGAGAGGCTCATTCGAGCAAGTTTTCGATTCATCCAGGAGCGACCAAGATGTACCATGATCTCAAGAGTTATTATCATTGGGTTGGGATGAAGAGAGATGTGGCTGATTGGGTTGCGAGGTGCAACACTTGTTCCTTGGTGAAGGCTGAGCATCTGGTTCCGGGTGGTCTGTTACAGAGTTTACCCATTCCAGAGTGCAAGTGGGACATGATTACGATGGATTTCGTGGTTGGGCTACCTATTTCGAGGACGCATGATGCTATTTGGGTTATTGTGGATCGGTTGACCAAGTCAGCACATTTCTTGGCCATCAAGAAAACAGATGGAGCAGCTGTTTTGGCTAGGAAGTTAGTGCGTGAGATCGTGAGGCTACATGGAGTGCCAGCCAGTATAGTGTCAGACCGGGATCCGAGATTTGCCTCAGAGTTTTGGAGGGCATTTCAGACTGAGATGGGCACTAAGGTGCATATGAGTACTGAAACAACCAAGCTTTTTTTTTTTTTTTTTTATTAAATAATTAGCCCAGATTAATATTCCCATAAATATTAATCCTCAACAGCTAATTCAACACAATGCGGAAGAAAACCAATATTATTAAATCATAATAAATTATTCAACAATAACCAATAAAGAATAAAACCAATAAAACCAATAACCAATAAGCAACCTAAGCCGGTTTGCTACATTATTTAATATAAAGTCTAACACCCTAAACTCATGAATTTCTGGTCAACCACAACAACAATGCCAATATCAAATTCCTAATCTCATCATCCTCTTCTCTCGGTCTCTTTCCGCGGAAGAACATTGCTGTTACCTGCATCACATTGGAATAGAGATGCGTAAGTATTATCATAAATACTTAGTGAGTGGATCCTCCTGCCTACAGGCCAATTACGTCAAACACTAGACAAAACATCACATTAAACAACAACCATAACAATGCTCAACAATATTCAACAATATAAACCATCCCTGTCAGGAAACACCCACGTTTCCTGACACCCAGGTTGGTGTCGACCGACACCTCTATGGTGTCGATCGACGCCAGCCTCCCGAGTGTCGATCGACACTCCTCGAGTGTCGCTCGACACCGGCTCGACGCCCAGAGACCAGAAGCTACGAAAATCACATTCCAAAATCGCAATAACACAAAATCTAGGGGTTTTCAACGCCCCAATACTATCAAAACACGAAATCCAGCATAAACAACTCAAGAACACAACCAAAACTCGAAATCAAACAATCTCTAGTGATTAACGGACCTACAGTCACGCACTCACCTTGAAAAGGGATTGGAAAGAGGGAAAGGAGATAGAACAATGAAGAACAGCCACGGATTCAACCCAGAAACTCAGAAATCACCTCCAATCCTCCAAAAATCGCCTAAGAACCTTGATATCTCGAAAACTGTGCCTTTCTCGCGGCCACAGGGCTTAAAAACGCGAGTCTAGGGTTTTTCTCGCCCAAACCAGCCCAAAACCAGCCGACTTGAATCAAACCGGTCGATTTCTCAATAACCGGTGTCGATCGACACCCTTCCTTGGTGTCGGTCGACACCCATCGACCAAAACCAACCCAATTGCAAATCGATCGACTTAAACCGGAAATCAAACCCGATAACCGGTGTCGATCGACACCCTTCGGGTGTCGATCGATACTAGTCGTTCAGAAGCATTTAACACACTTTCTTCGCGATGCTTGAACCTTAGACCGACTGCACAACAATCAAACAAGAACATGTACAGCCAACCCTCAATTCACACCTCTAAGAGCATGTGCCAACTACTCCCGAACCCCTAGCATCGTCCAACACCACTTTCAAAACAACCTCCAGGTTCACGGATGTTACAATTCTCCCCCACTAAACTGGATTCGTCCTCGAATCCCAACACAAACGTCTCTCCAAGACCTCAAAACTCAAATTTTTGTCCTATGTTATACGCATGTTTCCAAGATATTATTACTCTCAATGCCATAACCGCAGTCATGACATCCGTACTGCAACTCACGGTCCAGTACCAAAATGTGACCAATGTCACAAAACCAAACGTGACCCGAAGTCACAACCAAAATGTGATCCCTGTCACAACCAAAACGTGACCCACTGTCACTAAAACAACTCATATCGAGGTAGCGACCCCCAATATAAGTCCGTTGGGCACCTAACGTCCCAACACAAATAGAACCACCGTCTACAAGGCCCACCGCCTCTAGACAAAACGAGTAATAAAATCTGAAACGCGTACCAACATATGGCTAAAAACTCTCAATGACCCCACCGGCCAAAGAAACTTGTAACATCCAAACCATAACCAAAAATATGAGGCAAAACTCCATCTCATATAACTCCAAAAATGTATATCGTACAACGCAACGAAAATACATAAATCCAAAACCAACAACAACAAAACCAAAAACAAGACTAGAACCACAAAGATGAATCACTCCACAGCCTGCTTGTCGAACCACTTTCCGAACTTCAGCTTCATCTTTGCCTCTGGCTCCCAAGTCTGCTCCTCTGTGCCACTACAGTCCCACAAGACTCTCAACAATGGCACCCTCTTGTTCCGCAGAACCTTGACTCTCCTCTCAAGAATCCTCACAGGAACTGCCGGAACTGTCATATCTGGCTGGAGATCCTCTGGAATCTCGACCACAACCTCCTCTGAAGGACGCAAACACCTCCTCAACATAGACACATGAAACACCTTATGAAAGGCGCTCATAATCGGTGGCAACTCCAACCGATAAGCCACTGGCCCAACTCGCTCCACCACTGGAAACGGACCCATAAAACGCGGACTGAGCTTGTTCTCTGCTATGGACCTGTTAGGGCCCCTCAACATAGCCATCTTGAGATAAACTCTATCTCCCACCTGAAACTCAAGCTCACGTCGCCGCCTGTCTGCATAACTCCTCTGTCTATCCTGAGCCTCCTTCATGTTCAGCCTCAAGACACGAATCTTCTCCGTCGTCTCCTGAACAAAACTAGCTCCAAACATGCTGCGCTCCCCCACTTGGGTCCAGCATAAGGGTGTCCTGCATGGCCTCCCATACAAAGCCTCATAAGGAGCCATACCAATACTAGACTGAAAACTGTTGTTATAGGCAAACTCTGCCAAACACAGATGATCAGCCCAATGACCACCCCAATCCAGTACACACATCCTAAGCAGATCCTCCAAAGTCTGAATAGTCCTCTCTGACTGCCCATCTGTCTGCGGATGATACGCTGTACTCATATGCACCTTAGTGCCCATCTCAGTCTGAAATGCTCTCCAAAACTCTGAAGCAAACCTCGGATCTCTATCCGACACGATACTGGCTGGCACTCCATGCAGCCTCACAATCTCTCGCACAAACTTCCTAGCCAAGACAGCCGCTCCATCTGTCTTCTTGATAGCCAAGAAATGTGCTGACTTAGTCAAGCGATCTACAATGACCCAAATAGCATCGAAAGTCCGTGAGATAGGTAATCCCACAACAAAGTCCATAGTGATCATATCCCACTTCCACTCTGGAATGGGTAAACTCTGCAAAAGACCACTAGGCACCTGATGCTCTGCCTTGACCAAGGAACAAGTGTTGCACCTCGCAACCCAATCTGCCACATCCCTCTTCATCCCAACCCAATGATAATACCGTTTGAGGTCACGGTACATCTTGGTCGCACCCGGATGAATCGAAAACTTGCTCGAATGAGCCTCTCTCAAAACCTCATGCCTCAACTCCTCATCCTTGGGCACACAAACTCGCCCACGAACTAAGATAGTCCCATTCGAAGAGACCTGATACTCAGAATCAACCGCCTGCGAAGCATCAATCAAACCCTGATCACTCTGCTGCGCCACTCTGATCCTACTGAGTAAATCTGCCTGATCAGCTGCCTCTAAACCCAAAGGCTCCTCTGAAATAGCACAAAGACGCAATGTACTAATCTCGCTGACCAAAGCCTCAACACCACGCTCTCTATCTGAATCAACCCTCCGTCGACTCAAAGCATCTGCCACCAAATTGGCCTTGCCCGGATGATAAACAATATCCAGGTCATAGTCTGCCAGAAATTCCACCCAACGCGTCTGTCTCGCATTCAGCAAAGGCTGAGTGAAAATATGCTGTAGACTCTTGTGATCTGTAAAGATCTGCACTCTACCACCATAAAGATACGACCTCCAAATCTTGAGTGCAAAAACCACTGCTCCCAACTCAAGATCATGTGTAGGACGGTTGCGCTCACTGCCCTGCAACTGCCTCGAAGCATAGGCAATCACTCTGCCCTCCTGCATCAAAACACAACCAAGTCCAACACCTGATGCATCTGTGTATACTACATATGGCTTCCCCGGGTCAGGTAATGCCAAAACAGGTGTACTAGTCAACATCTCCTTGAGCTTCCCAAAGCTCTCCTCGCACTCCTGCGACCACACAAACGGCACATCCTTGCCAGTCAACCTCGTCATCGGCTGAGACATACTCGCAAACCCCTTGACGAACCTCCTGTAGTAGCCTGCTAAACCCAGAAAACTCCTGATCTCGGTAGCACTACTCGGTCTAGGCCAATCCCTGATAGCCTCAATCTTAGCCGGATCCACAGAAACTCCCTCTGCAGAAACAATGTGGCCAAGAAAACCCATCTCCCTCTGCCAAAAGCTGCACTTGCTCAACTTGGCAAACAGCTTCTGCTCTCGAAGCTTCTCCAACACAAGCCTCAAATGAGTCGCATGCTCCTCTGGGCTCCTCGAATACACCAAAATGTCATCAATGAAAATAATGACAAACACATCCAGAAACTCCCTGAACACGTCGTTCATCAACCTCATAAACGCTGCTGGCGCATTAGTCAAACCGAAAGGCATGACCACAAACTCGAAATGCCCATACCTCGTCCGAAAAGCTGTCTTCCGGACATCTGCCTCATCTATCGGAATCTGATGATATCCCGATGCCAAGTCAATCTTGGAGAACCAAGTAGCCCCTCTCAACTGATCCAACAACTCGTCGATCCTCGGAAGTGGGTACCTGTTCTTCACTGTGACTCGGTTAAGTCCCCGGTAATCAATGCACAACCTGAAACTACCATCCTTCTTCTTCACAAACAACACTGGCGCTCCCCATGGCGACACACTAGGTCTGATGAACCCTTTACTCAAAAGGTCCTCTAGCTGCTTCTTCAGCTCTGCCATCTCTGCTGGAGCCATCCTGTAAGGTGTCTTCGATATCGGAGCTGTCCCGGGCTCTAAATCAATCGTGAAAGGATCTGACCGAGATGGTGGCAATCCCTTCAGCGACCGAAATACATCCTCGAAATCCTGGACAACCTGAATATCCTGCAGACTCACCTCACCACTGGACTCTGTCATAGTGATCGTCGCCAAATAGGCTTCGCAGCCCCGCTCTAACAACTGCTCTGCCTGAATAGCTGAAATCACTATACTCCCTGAAGTCGGTCTCACTCCCTGATAAACCAACTTCCCTGCATCCTGCTCAAACACCACTCTACCTCTGTAGCAATCCAGATGAACTCGGTATAGAGATAACCAGTCCATCCCCAAAATCACGTCATACAGCTCCACCGGACTGATGACTAAATCTGCTGGCATAGACTGCCCCGCAATCTGCACATCAACTGCTCTAGCTCTGCCCGAAGTAGCCAAATAACCACCACCAGCCACCTTGACAAAGCCTGAAGCCTCGCCATCGCTACTCCGAATACCACTACCCTCAGCTCTCTCCGGAGTAATGAAGCAATTAGATGCCCCCGAGTCAAACAGAACGTGAGACTCAAAACCTCCAACTAACAAGGTCCCTACACAATTCCACAAGTGTTGAGAACCTCTAACTCTATCACAGTAAATAACAGAAACAGACAACACCAACAATTCTACCTTAAGAGTTTAAAAGTCTGAGTCAAGATTTTACCTGTGATCTGGCCTGACTGACTGGTCTGGCCCACCTCTGCCGAAGTATAAACTCTCGGCGCTCCACCTGACTGCAACGCCGCAACCTGCGCTGCTGACTGAATCGCCAACGGCTGAATCGCCGCTGCCACTGCTCTCTGCTGCAACTTGGGACACATAGTCTTGATATGCCCCGGCTCCCTGCAGTAGTAGCACACTGTCGACTCTCTGGATCCCGCCCTCTTGGGGCAAGTCGCAACTCTGTGATCCAGACCCCCACAACCAAAACACCCACCCGTACTCGGGCTACTAGCAGATATCTCCTCTGCTCTCCTCTTCTGGCCCTGCGCAGGCCTACTGCCCCTGCCGTAACCAGAACTGTAACCTCTGCGCTGCTGATGCTGCTGCTGGCCCCGAGGATGGGTAGCAGGAGCAACTGCAACTGGCACAACCGCCGTACTCACCGGCTCACGCAAGTCCTCCTCAATGGACGCTGCCAACTCCACTAAACCCGCTCTGGTGTGGTACATACCACCTCTGCACTGAGTCCTGATGTTCCTCCGAAGCCCCTGGAGAAACCTCGACGTCAATGCCCGCTCACTAATCAACTCACCACCAGAAAAGACCACCAATCTGCAGAACTCTGCATCATACTCTCGAACAGACCTCTCACCCTGAGTCAAGTCCAAAAACCTCAACTGCAGCCTGTCACGAGCCTCCTGAGGGAAAAACTTGTGGTTGAACTCCTCGACGAAGTCAACCCAAGTCCAAACCTCTCTCCTGGTCCTAACAGACCTCCACCACAAATGTGCATCACCCCCAAGGTAGTGCAC
The DNA here is from genome assembly GCA_026724425.1 of Erythrophleum ivorense. Lineage (NCBI taxonomy): Eukaryota > Viridiplantae > Streptophyta > Magnoliopsida > Fabales > Fabaceae > Erythrophleum > Erythrophleum ivorense. The sequence continues at coordinate 4,004,379 of JAIUCV010000066.1, read as the reverse complement.
TGCCAGCTCAACCTGAAACTGTGCCGGACAACGAACAGAATCGAAGTTCCGCTCCAACCTCTGACGCCACTCGTCAGCCTGCTCTGGAGTAACACCGCCCTCAAACGTAGGCGTACCAATCCTCTGCATCTCCCTCATCATCTCACGATAAGGCGAAACCCCAACTGCAACACCCTGCTGCACTACAGCCTCCTGCTGCTCAACCAAACCGGCACCAACATGTGCCCCGGCACCAACCTGTGCCCCGGCCGCTGGAGGTGCAACCGGAGCCTGCTGTGGAACTGCCTCTGGAAGACGTGCCAAAAGCTGCGTCAGTAGCCCCACAATCAAATCACCCTGAGCAAGAGCCGCGCCCCCACCGGGAACTGCTCCTGCCCCCGCGCCACCCCCGACGCCCAAACTAGCCCCACCGGCTAACGAAACAGACTGTGTCACCGACGCTGCCGCCACACTAGGCGCCGCACTCTCCACTGAGGCCTCAGCCTCTGGCACTCCACGACCAGCACCCCGACCTCCACGACCCGCTGCTCGCCCACCGCGACCAGCTCCTCTGCCCCCACGGGCTGCACCGCGACCACGACCACGGCCACGACCACGACCTGCGTCCATCTCTCTGCACTACCACCAAGTACAGAAAAAGAGCAAGGTCAACACACAAACACCAAGCACAACACACCAAATATCCAACTCACTTACCCGCGGAAAACTGGAAGACCGAGAGGATGAGATTAAACCACTAATTGACTAACTCACATAATCAATTAACCACATAGTCCAATTCATCCAATTCTAACAGTCCTAAAACCGACTACGCTCTGATACCAAAATGAAACAACCAAGCTTTTTTTTTTTTTTTTTTATTAAATAATTAGCCCAGATTAATATTCCCATAAATATTAATCCTCAACAGCTAATTCAACACAATGCGGAAGAAAACCAATATTATTAAATCATAATAAATTATTCAACAATAACCAATAAAGAATAAAACCAATAAAACCAATAACCAATAAGCAACCTAAGCCGGTTTGCTACATTATTTAATATAAAGTCTAACACCCTAAACTCATGAATTTCTGGTCAACCACAACAACAATGCCAATATCAAATTCCTAATCTCATCATCCTCTTCTCTCGGTCTCTTTCCGCGGAAGAACATTGCTGTTACCTGCATCACATTGGAATAGAGATGCGTAAGTATTATCATAAATACTTAGTGAGTGGATCCTCCTGCCTACAGGCCAATTACGTCAAACACTAGACAAAACATCACATTAAACAACAACCATAACAATGCTCAACAATATTCAACAATATAAACCATCCCTGTCAGGAAACACCCACGTTTCCTGACACCCAGGTTGGTGTCGACCGACACCTCTATGGTGTCGATCGACGCCAGCCTCCCGAGTGTCGATCGACACTCCTCGAGTGTCGCTCGACACCGGCTCGACGCCCAGAGACCAGAAGCTACGAAAATCACATTCCAAAATCGCAATAACACAAAATCTAGGGGTTTTCAACGCCCCAATACTATCAAAACACGAAATCCAGCATAAACAACTCAAGAACACAACCAAAACTCGAAATCAAACAATCTCTAGTGATTAACGGACCTACAGTCACGCACTCACCTTGAAAAGGGATTGGAAAGAGGGAAAGGAGATAGAACAATGAAGAACAGCCACGGATTCAACCCAGAAACTCAGAAATCACCTCCAATCCTCCAAAAATCGCCTAAGAACCTTGATATCTCGAAAACTGTGCCTTTCTCGCGGCCACAGGGCTTAAAAACGCGAGTCTAGGGTTTTTCTCGCCCAAACCAGCCCAAAACCAGCCGACTTGAATCAAACCGGTCGATTTCTCAATAACCGGTGTCGATCGACACCCTTCCTTGGTGTCGGTCGACACCCATCGACCAAAACCAACCCAATTGCAAATCGATCGACTTAAACCGGAAATCAAACCCGATAACCGGTGTCGATCGACACCCTTCGGGTGTCGATCGATACTAGTCGTTCAGAAGCATTTAACACACTTTCTTCGCGATGCTTGAACCTTAGACCGACTGCACAACAATCAAACAAGAACATGTACAGCCAACCCTCAATTCACACCTCTAAGAGCATGTGCCAACTACTCCCGAACCCCTAGCATCGTCCAACACCACTTTCAAAACAACCTCCAGGTTCACGGATGTTACAAGTACGGCATATCATCCGCAGACAGATGGGCAGTCAGAGAGGACGATTCAGACGTTAGAGGATCTGTTGAGGATGTGTGTGCTAGATTGGGGTGGTCATTGGGCAGATCACTTGAGCTTAGTTGAATTTGCTTACAACAACAGCTTCCAGGCGAGTATTGGCATGGCTCCTTTTGAGGCGTTGTATGGGGGACCATGTAGGACACCCTTATGCTGGACCCAAGTGGGGGAGCGCAGCATATATGGAGCTACTTATGTTCAGGAGACGACAGAGAAGGTTCGTGTTGTGAGGCTGAACATGAAGGAAGCTCAGGATAGACAGAAGATTTACGCAGATAGACGCAGACGAGAGCTTGAGTTTCAGGTTGGAGATAGAGTGTATCTCAAGATGGCGATGTTGAGGGGTCCTAATAGATCCATCGCAGAGCACAAGCTGAGTCCGCGTTTTATGGGTCCGTTTCCAGTTGTGGAGCGAGTGGGACCGTTGGCATACAGGTTGGAGCTACCTCCGATTATGAGAGCCTTTCACAAGGTGTTTCATGTATCGATGCTGAGGAAGTGTCTTCATCCTTCCGAGGAGTTAGTGGCTTAGATTCCAGAGGATCTTCAGCCAGATATGACAGTTCCGGCAGTGCCTGTGAGGATTCTTGAGAGGAGAGTCAAGGTTCTGCGGAACAAGAGGATACCGTTATTGAGAGTTTTGTGGACTTGTGGCGGTATTGAGGAGGAAACTTGGAAGCCAGAGGCAAGGATGAAGTTGAAGTTCAGAAGTGGTTCGACAAGCAGATTGTGGAGTGAGCTTCTTTCGTCTTTGTGGCTTTGTTTTTGGTTTAGCTTGCGAGCTTTTGTTGTTGTTGTTTTTGGTTTACGTTGTAAGACATACATAATTGAGATTTATGAGATGGAGTTTTGCCTCATTTTTCTGTTTTATTTAATGTTGTCTTGGATGTTAGACATGTTGACCAGTTGGGTCGTGAGACGTTTCAATCTTTTTGTTATAAGCGTTTAAGATTTTTTCTCTAAGGGCTGCGGTCCTGAATAACTCATTATATTTTTTGGGAGACTGTTGTTCTCTAGCAGACTTACCTGAGTGCCGTGGCTTCAGTGTGAGTAGCTTATCCGAGTGCCGTGGCTTCGGTATAAGCGATGGCAGGCCATCTGGGAGGCCGTGGCCCCAATTTGGGCAGTTGCAGACTTGTTTGGGAGCCGTGGCCCCAATACAAGTGGTTTTGGTTTGGACTTATTTGGGAGCCGTGGCCCCAATATAAGTGTTGAGGATAATGAGACAAGAGGAAAATGTCTTGGAACGTGCTTATACATAAGATTGAGTGTGAGTTTCGGGGATCAGGTGAGGATCTCCAGTGTTGTGACCTTTCGAGGTCGGATTGTTGGTCTTGCGAGACGTGTTTTGAGTTAGGATTCGAGGTCGAATCCAGTTTAGTGGGGGAGAGTTGTAACATCCGTAAACCAAAGAAGTGGAGTTTTTGCCTGGTGTTGAGCGACACCAAGGCTGGTGTCGATCGACACCGGCCAAATCGCAAAATTTCGGTTTGTTTCTATTTTGTTCGGTTCGCGTGGTTTGGGTTGGAAAACCCTAAGACTCGAAATAAAAAGGGCTGACCGCGTTTTGTAGCTCATATTTCGAGGCAGAGAAGTTCCAGAGGCGATTTTGAGGAGATTGTAAAGTTTCTGAGGTGATTTGTTGTGGTTCTTCCTTGTTCATCCTTTGTTTCTCCCTTTCAATCCAAATCCAAGGTGAGTGCGTGACTGTGGGCTCGGGATTTCTGGATTTAGGTCGTTAGATGAATGAATTGATGATTTTGGTTGTTGTTCTTGAGTTATATGATGGTTTTCGTGCTGATAATTGTGTTGAATCGTGTGTGGAATGTTTGGGTAAAGTTTTATGTGTGTTGTTGCCGATCTGTTGCACTCGGATTCGAGCAGACGACCGAGTGTCGATCGACACCAAGTTTGGTGTCGGTCGACACCACCGGTTCAGTCTGGTTTAATCCGATTTGAGTGAGATTGATGGTTTAATCGAATTGGAATTGGTTTAATCCGATTTAATGGATTTAATAAATTTAAGTGGTTAATTGAATTGGTTTAATTAATTATTTTCGGATTAATAATTAATTAAAATTATTATTTAATTATGAGAATTATTTAATAATTATTTGGAATTATTTTAATGGTGGAAAAATATTTAATAATTGTGAAAATTATTTAAAAGACTTTAATTATCTGAAAATTGCGTAATTGCCTTGTGGGCAGAGTGATCGTCTCACTAAGTATTTATGATAATACTATTTAAGTGGTTAATTGAATTGGTTTAATTAATTATTTTTGGATTAATAATTAATTAAGATTATTATTTAATTATGAGAATTATTTAATAATTATTTGAAATTATTTTAATGGTGGAAAAATATTTAATAATTTTGAAAATTATTTAAAAGACTTTAATTATCTGGAAATTGCGTAATTGGCCCGTGGGCAGAGTGATCGTCTCACTAAGTATTTATGATAATATTTACGCATCTCCTTTCCTGTGATGCAGGTAGTAGAAATGTTTAAGCGCGGAATCAAAGCCGAAGAAGAGGATGATAGGATTTATGTTTTATTCATTTTGCTTAAGTTGTTAGAGTTATTTGATATTTGAATTATTTGATTATTTGCTTCTGTTGTAGAATTGATATTATGATTTATTGAATTATTTATTTTAAGACTTCCGCTAGAATTGCTTAAGTATCTATCTATTATAATATTATAGGGTTCCCTTATTTCTCACTCTCTGAGAGGCTGCCATGTGTCACCCTTATTTTTTGACACATGTCCTCTTTTGAAATTCAACATCCATTTTTTCGTATTAAGTTTTTTGGTCAAGCAAACTTTATTTCATATAAACTACACAATTAAACCACATTCAATTCACACAAAATAATATAGTGTAAATATTTATTTCATATAAACTATCTATCTATCTATTATAATATTATAGGGTTCCCTTATTTCTCACTCTCTGAGAGGCTGCCATGTGTCACTCTTATTTTTTGACACATTTCCTCTTTTGAAATTCAACATCCAATTTCAATTGTTTATAAAAAAAAAATGTTGGTTGTTTCAAAAACTATTAATATAAACATAATAAAATGATATATTAAAAAATAAAAATAAAAATTGTATTGGTATATGATTGTTCTTCCATTTAGATAAAAAATTTACATATTGCATAAATTAAATGTAGTTTAATTTGATAGTTTATATGAAATAAATATTTACACTATATTATTTTGTGTGAATTGAATGTGGTTTAATTGTGTAGTTTATATGAAATAAAGTTTGCTTGACCAAAAAACTTAATATGAAAAAATAGATGTTGAATTTCAAAAGAGGACTTGTATCAAATAATAAGGGTGACACATGGCAGCCTCTCAGAGAATGAGAAATATGGTAACCCTATGAAATGCTGACATGTGTCACTCTAATTTTTTGACATGTGTTCTTTTTAAAAATCTAACATCAATTCCTCTTTATATTAAGTCTTTTTGCCAAACAAATATTATTTTATATAAAATACTCAATTAAACTACATTTAATTCATACAAACATATGTAGATATAATAGATAAAAATATGTTTTCTTCAAAAAAAAATATAAATAATTTGATATTTTACTATACAAATGATGTTTAACAAAAATATATAATGAAAATTACATGCAATGAATTAAATCATTAGATTCATTTAGGAATGCAAATAATAACAATAATTATAATCTCATTGATTTTATATACATGGGTATATCCATTCTAATTTTTATGATGCACACTTTTCTTAAATAAATATGAATCAAAAACAGAATACGATATACGAAGGCAAATAATAGGCGGAAAAAGAGCTCGCACATACCTTACCAAACTCAACTGTGGTGTTCCTCAATAATGGTAAGAAATCGTAATGGTCGATTATAATATTGTTAAGTTACCTTCTTTCTCACTCTATGAAATGCTGACATGTGTCACTCTAATTTTTTGACATGTGTTCTTTTTAAAAATCTAACATCAATTCCTCTTTATATTAAGTCTTTTTGCCAAACAAATATTATTTTATATAAAATACTCAATTAAACTACATTTAATTCATACAAACATATGTAGATATAATAGATATAAATATGTTTTCTTCAAAAAAAATATAAATAATTTGATATTTTACTATACAAATGATGTTTAACAAAAATATATAATGAAAATTACATGCAATGAATTAAATCATTAGATTCATTTAGGAATGCAAATAATAACAATAATTATAATCTCATTGATTTTATATACATGGGTATATCCATTCTAATTTTTATGATGCACACTTTTCTTAAATAAATATGAATCAAAAACAGAATACGATATACGAAGGCAAATAATAGGCGGAAAAAGAGCTCGCACATACCTTACCAAACTCAACTGTGGTGTTCCTCAATAATGGTAAGAAATCGTAATGGTCGACTTCTTTATAAAATTTATGGTTAAGAAACTCGAAATTTGTGTGTTAAAATTATGACATATGGTTTAATTACTAATATGCAGAACCAGGTAGGGAACACTTCCCAGTCTCTACAATGGTTTCTTCAATCATACTAAGTATTACATTGCCCACAGAAAAAAATAAATCAAATGAATTAAATTTTCATAATTACTAATTTATAACCGCCAATTAAATTCTAAAAACAGAAAAATATGTAATAGTCAATTAATAAATTTCAAATGAATTAAATTTTCATAATTACTAATTTGTAACCGCCAATTAAATTCTAAAATCAGAAAAATATGTAGTAGTCAATTAATAAATTTCAAAACCAAAAACATAAATCACTAAATATTTACAAAATGCAGTATATTTTGTTATATATTTTATTTTGTTATTTTGAATCTATTATAATATTATAGGGTTACCATATTTCTCATTCTCTGAGAGGCTGCCATGTGTCACCCTTATTATTTGACACATGTCCTCTTTTGAAATTCAACATCCATTTTTTCATATTAAGTTTTTTGGTCAAGAAAACTTCATTTCATATAAACTACAATTAAACCACATTCAATTCACACAAAATAATATAGTGTAAATATTTATTTCATATAAACTATCAAATTAAACTACATTTAATTTATGCAATATGTAAATTTTTTATCTAAATGGAAGAACAATCATATACCAATACAATTTTTATTTTTATTTTTTAATATATCCATTTTGAAATTCAACATCCATTTTCAATTGTTTATAAAAAAAAAATGTTGGTTGTTTCAAAAACTATTAATATAAACATAATGTAATGATATATTAAAAAATAAAAATAAAAATTGTATTGGTATATGTTTGTTCTTCCATTTAGATAAAAAATTTACATATTGCATAATTGTACCAAATATTTACACTCTATTATTTTGTGTGAATTGAATGTGGTTTAATTGTGTAGTTTATATGAAATAAATGTTTGCTTAACCAAAAAACTTAATATGAAAAAATGGATGTTGAATTTCAAAAGAGGACATGTGTCCAAAAATAAGGGTGACACATGGCAACCTCTCAGAGAGTGAGAAATATAGTAACCCTATAATATTATAATAGATAAGATAGATACGAATGCTATAATATATTGCTTAAATTTCATGAACTCACCAACGAATATAACTTCGGAAGTAGTACCAAAACTATTAATATAAACATAATGTAATGATATATTAAAAAAATAAAAATAAAAATTGTATCGGTATATTGATTGTTCTTTCATTTAGATTAAAGATTTACATATTGCAAGATTTACATATTGCATAATTGTACCAAATATTTACACTATATTATTTTGTGTGAATTGAATGTGGTTTAATTGTGTAGTTTATATGAAATAAATGTTTGCTTGACCAAAAAACTTAATATTATAGGGTTACCATATTTCTCATTCTCTGAGAGGCTGCCATGTGTCACCCTTATTATTTGACACATGTCCTATTTTGAAATTCAACATCCATTTTTTCATATTAAGTTTTTTGGTCAAGCAAACTTTATTTCATATAAACTATACAATTAAACCACATTCAATTCACACAAAATAATATAGTGTAAATATTTATTTCATATAAACTATCAAATTAAACTACATTTAATTTATGCAATATGTAAATTTTTTATCTAAATGGAAGAACAATCATATACCAATACAATTTTTATTTTTATTTTTTAATATATCCATTTTGAAATTCAACATCCATTTTCAATTGTTTATAAAAAAAAATGTTGGTTGTTTCAAAAACTATTAATATAAACATAATGTAATGATATATTAAAAAATAAAAATAAAAATTGTATTGGTATATGATTGTTCTTCCATTTAGATAAAAAATTTACATATTGCAAGATTTACATATTGCATAATTGTACCAAATATTTACACTCTATTATTTTGTGTGAATTGAATGTGGTTTAATTGTGTAGTTTATATGAAATAAATGTTTGCTTGACCAAAAAACTTAATATGAAAAAATGGATGTTGAATTTCAAAAGAGGACATGTGTCAAAAAATAAGGGTGACACATGGCAACCTCTCAGAGAGTGAGAAATATGGTAACCCTATAATATTATAATAGATAGATAAGATAGATACGAATGCTATAATATATTGCTTAAATTTCATGAACTCACCAATGAATATAACTTCGGAAGTAGTACCGAAACTATTAATATAAACATAATGTAATGATATATTAAAAAATAAAAATAAAAATTGTATCGGTATATTGATTGTTCTTCCATTTAGATTAAAGATTTACATATTGCAAGATTTACATATTGCATAATTGTACCAAATATTTACACTATATTATTTTGTGTGGTTTAATTGTGTAGTTTATATGAAATAAATGTTTGCTTGACCAAAAAACTTAATATGAAAAAATGGATGTTGAATTTCAAAAGAGGACATGTGTCAAAAAATAAGGGTGACACATGGCAACCTCTCAGAGAGTGAGAAATATGGTAACCCTATAATATTATAATAGATAAAATAGATACGAATGCTATAATATATTAATATAAACATAATGTAATGATATATTAAAAAATAAAAATAAAAATTGTATCGGTATATTGATTGTTCTTCCATTTAGATTAAAGATTTACATATTGCATAATTGTACCAAATATTTACACTATATTATTTTGTGTGAATTGAATGTGGTTTAATTGTGTAGTTTATATGAAATAAAGTTTGCTTGACCAAAAAACTTAATACGAAAAAATGGATGTTGAATTTCAAAAGAGGACATGTGTCAAAAAATAAGGGTGACACATGTCAGCATTTCATAGGGTTCCCTTATTTCTCATTCTCTGAGAGGCTGACATGTGTCACCCTTATTATTTGACACATGTCCTCTTTTGAAATTCAACATCCATTTTTTCATATTAAGTTTTTTGGTCAAGCAAACTTTATTTCATATAAACTACACAATTAAACCACATTTAATTCACACAAAATAATATAGTGTAAATATTTATTTTATATAAACTATCAAATTAAACTACATTTAATTTATGCAATATGTAAATTTTTTATCTAAATGGAAGAACAATCATATACCAATACAATTTTTATTTTTATTTTTTAATATATCCATTTTGAAATTCAACATCCATTTTCAATTGTTTATAAAAAAAATGTTGGTTGTTTCAAAAACTATTAATATAAACATAATGTAATGATATATTAAAAAATAAAAATAAAAATTGTATTGGTATATGATTGTTCTTCCATTTAGATAAAAAATTTACATATTGCATAATTGTACCAAATATTTACACTCTATTATTTTGTGTGAATTGAATGTGGTTTAATTGTGTAGTTTATATGAAATAAATGTTTGTTTGACCAAAAAACTTAATATGAAAAAATGGATGTTGAATTTCAAAAGAGGACATGTGTCAAAAAATAAGGGTGACACATGGCAACCTCTTAGAGAGTGAGAAATATGGTAACCCTATAATATTATAATAGATAAGATAGATACGAATGCTATAATATATTGCTTAAATTTCATGAACTCACCAATGAATATAACTTCGGAAGCAGGAGCTGGACACAGTCGGTTTCGTTGGCCGGTGGGGCTAACTCAGGTGCCAGTGGTGGCGCAGGAGCTGGAGCGGTTCCCGGTGGGGGCGCTGCTTTAGCTCAGGGAGAGTTGATTGTGGGGCTACTGACGCAGTTGTTGGCACGTCTTCCTCAGGCAGTTCCACAGCAGGCTCCGGTTGCACCTCCAGCGGCCGGGGCACAGGTTGGTGCCGGGGCACATGTTGGTGCCGGTTTTGTTGAGCAGCAGGAGGCTGTGGTGCAGCAGGGTGTTGCAGTTGGAGTTTCTCCTTATCGTGAGATGATGAGGGAGATGCAGAGGATTGGTACGCCTACGTTTGAAGGCGGGGTTACTCCAGAGCAGGCTGACGAGTGGCGTCAGAGGTTGGAGCGGAACTTCGATTATGTTCGTTGTCCGGCACAGTTTCAGGTTGAGTTGGCAGTGCACTACCTTGGAGGTGATGCACATTTGTGGTGGAGGTCTGTTAGGACCAGGAGAGAGGTTTGGACTTGGGTTGACTTCGTCGAGGAGTTCAACCACAAGTTTTTCCCTCAGGAGGCTCGTGACAGGCTGCAGTTAAGGTTTTTGGACTTGACTCAGGGTGAGAGGTCTGTTCGAGAGTACGATGCAGAGTTCTGCAGATTGGTGGTCTTTTCTGGTGGTGAGTTGATTAGTGAGCGGGCATTGACGTCGCGGTTTCTTCAGGGACTTCGGAGGAACATCAGGACGCAGTGTAGAGGTGGTATGTACCACACTAGAGTGGGTTTAGTGGAGTTGGCAGCTTCCATTGAGGAGGACTTGCGTGAGCCGGTGAGTACGGCGGTTGTTCCAGTTGCAGTTGTTCCTGCTACCCATCCTCGGGGCCAGCAGCAGCATCAGCAGCGCAGAGGTTACAGTTCTGGTTACGGCAGGGGCAGTAGGCCTGCGCAGGGCCAGAAGAGGAGAGTAGAGGAGATATCTGCTAGTAGCCCGAGTACGGGTGGTTGTTTTGGTTGTGGTAGTCTGGATCACAGAGTGGCGACTTGCCCCAAGAGGGCGGGATCCAGAGAGTCGACAGTGTGCTACTACTGCAGGGAGCCGGGGCATATCAAGACTGTGTGTCCCAAGTTGCAGCAGAGAGCAGTGGCAGCGGCGATTCAGCCGTTGGCTATTCAGTCAGCAGCGCAGGTTGCGGCGTTGCAGTCAGGTGGAGCGCCGAGAGTTTATACTTCGGCAGAGGTGGGCCAGACCAGTCAGTCAGGCCAGATCACAGGTAAAATCTTGACTCAGACTTTTAAATTCTTAAGGTAGAATTGTTGGTGTTGTCTGTTTCTGTTGTTTTACTGTGATAGAGTTAGAGGTTCTCAACACTTGTGGAATTGTGTAGGGACCTTGTTAGTTGGAGGTTTTGAGTCTCACGTTCTGTTTGACTCGGGAGCATCTAATTGCTTCATAACTCCGGAGAGAGCTGAGGGTAGTGGCATTCGGAGTAGCGATGGCGAGGCTTCAGGCTTTGTCAAGGTGGCCGGTGGTGGTTATTTGGCTACTTCGGGCAGAGCTAGAGCAGTTGATGTGCAGATTGCGGGGCAGTCTATGCCAGCAGATTTAGTCATCAGTTCGGTGGAACTGTATGACGTGATTTTGGGGATGGACTGGTTATCTCTATACCGAGTTCATCTGGATTGCTACAGAGGTAGAGTGGTGTTTGAGCGGGATGCAGGGAAGTTGGTTTATCAGGGAGTGAGACCGACTTCGGGGAGTATAGTGATTTCAGCTATTCAGGCAGAGCAGTTATTAGAGCGGGGCTGCGAAGCCTATTTGGCGACGATCACTATGACAGAGTCCAGTGGTGAGGTGAGTCTGCAGGATATTCAGGTTGTCCAGGATTTTGAGGATGTTTTTCGGTCGCCGAAGGGATTGCCACCATCTCGGTCAGATCCTTTCACGATTGATTTAGAGCCCGGGACAGCTCCGATATCGAAGACACCTTACAGGATGGCTCCAGCAGAGATGGCAGAGCTGAAGAAGCAGATAGAGGACCTTTTGAGTTAAGGGTTCATCAGACCTAGTGTTTCGCCATGGGGAGCGCCAGTTTTGTTTGTGAAGAAGAAGGATGGCAGTTTTCGGTTGTGCATTGATTACCGGGGACTTAACCGAGTCACAGTGAAGAACAGGTACCCACTTCCGAGGATTGATGAGTTGTTGGATCAGTTGAGAGGTGCTACTTGGTTCTCCAAGATTGATTTGGCATCGGGTTATCATCAGATTCCGATAGATGAGGCAGATGTCCGGAAGACAGCTTTTCGGACGAGGTATGGGCATTTCGAGTTTGTGGTCATGCCTTTCGGTTTGACTAATGCGCCGACAGCGTTTATGAGGTTGATGAACGACGTGTTCAGGGAGTTTCTGGATGTGTTTGTCATTATTTTCATTGATGACATTTTGGTGTATTCGAGGAGTCCAGAGGAGCATGCGACTCATTTGAGGCTTGTGTTGGAGAAGCTTCGAGAGCAGAAGCTTTTTGCTAAGTTGAGCAAGTGCAGCTTTTGGCAGCGAGAGATGGGTTTTCTTGGCCATATTGTTTCTGCAGAGGGAGTTTCTGTGGATCCGGCTAAGATTGAGGCTATCAGAGATTGGCCTAGACCGAGTAGTGCTACCGAGATCAGGAGTTTTCTGGGTTTAGCAGGCTACTACAGGAGGTTCGTCAAGGGGTTTGCGAGTATGTCTCAGCCGATGACGAGGTTGACTGGCAAGGATGTGCCGTTTGTTTGGTCGCATGAGTGCGAGGAGAGCTTTGGGAAGCTCAAGGAGATGTTGACTAGTACACCAGTGTTTGCATTACCCGACCCGGGGAAGCCATATGTTGTGTACACAGATGCTTCAGGTGTTGGACTTGGTTGTGTTTTGATGCAGGAGGGCAGAGTGATTGCCTATGCTTCGAGGCAGTTGCAGGGCAGTGAGCGCAACCGTCCTACACATGATCTTGAGTTGGGAGCAGTGGTTTTTGCACTCAAGATTTGGAGGTCTTATCTTTATGGTGGCAGAGTGCAGATCTTTACAGATCATAAGAGTCTACAGCATATTTTCACTCAGCCTTTGCTGAATGCGAGACAGACGCGTTGGGTGGAGTTCCTGGCAGACTATGACCTGGATATTGTCTATCATCCGGGCAAGGCCAACTTGGTGGCAGATGCTTTGAGTCGACGGAGGGTTGATTCAGATAAAGAGCGTGGTGTTGAGGCGTTGGTCAGCGAGATTAGTACATTGCGTCTTTGTGCTATTTCAGAGGAGCCTTTGGGTTTGGAGGCAGCTGATCAGGCAGATTTACTCAGTAGGATCAGAGTGGCGCAGCAGAGTGATCAGGGTTTGATTGATGCTTCGCAGGAAGTTGGTTCTGAGTATCAGATCTCTTCGAATGGGACTATCTTGGTTCGTGGGCGAGTTTGTGTGCCCAAGGATGAGGTGTTGAGGCATGAGGTTTTGAGAGAGGCTCATTCGAGCAAGTTTTCGATCATCCGGGTGCGACCAAGATGTACCGTGACCTCAAACGGTATTATCATTGGGTTGGGATGAAGAGGGATGTGGCAGATTGGGTTGCGAGGTGCAACACTTGTTCTTTGGTCAAGGCAGAGCATCAGGTGCCTAGTGGTCTTCTGCAGAGTTTACCCATTCCAGAGTGGAAGTGGGATATGATCACTATGGATTTTGTTGTGGGATTGCCGATCTCACGGACTTTCGATGCTATTTGGGTCATTGTAGATCGCTTGACCAAGTCAGCACATTTCTTGGCTATCAAGAAGACAGATGGAGCGGCTGTCTTGGCTAGGAAGTTTGTGCGAGAGATTGTGAGGCTGCATGGAGTGCCAGCCAGTATCGTGTCGGATAGAGATCCGAGGTTTGCTTCAGAGTTTTGGAGGGCATTTCAGACTGAGATGGGCACTAAGGTGCATATGAGTACAGCGTATCATCCGCAGACAGATGGGCAGTCAGAGAGGACAATTCAGACTTTGGAGGATCTGCTTAGGATGTGTGTACTGCATTGGGGTGGTCATTGGGCTGATCATCTGTGTTTGGCAGAGTTTGCCTATAACAACAGTTTTCAGTCTAGTATTGGTATGGCTCCTTATGAGGCTTTGTATGGGAGGCCATGCAGGACACCCTTATGCTGGACCCAAGTGGGGGAGCGCAGCATGTTTGGAGCTAGTTTTGTTCAGGAGACGACGGAGAAGATTCGTGTCTTGAGGCTGAACATGAAGGAGGCTCAGGATAGACAGAGGAGTTATGCAGATAGACGGCGACGTGAGCTTGAGTTTCAGGTGGGAGATAGAGTTTATCTCAAGATGGCTATGTTGAGGGGCCCTAACAGGTCCATAGCAGAGAACAAGCTCAGTCCGCGTTTCATGGGTCCGTTTCCAGTGGTGGAGCGAGTTGGGCCAGTGGCTTATCGATTGGAGTTGCCACCGATTATGAGCGCCTTTCATAAGGTGTTTCATGTTTCTATGTTGAGGAGGTGTTTGCGTTCTTCAGAGGAGGTAGTGGTTGAGATTCCAGAGGATCTTCAGCCAGATATGACAGTTCCGGCAGTTCATGTGAGGATTCTTGAGAGGAGAGTCAAGGTTCTGCGGAACAAGAGGGTGCCATTGTTGAGAGTCTTGTGGGACTGTAGCGGCACAGAGGAGCAGACTTGGGAGCCAGAGGCAAAGATGAAGCTGAAGTTCGGAAAGTGGTTCGACAAGCAGGCTGTGGAGTGAGCTTCTTCATCTTTGTGGTTCTAGTCTCGTTTTGGTTCTGTTGTTGTTGGTGGTTTTGGACTTATGTATTTTCGTTTTGTTGTACGATATACATTTTTGGAGTTATATGATATGGAGTTTTGCCTCATATTTTTTTTTTTGGTTATGGTTTGGATGTTACAAGTTTCTTTGGCCGGTGGGGTCATTGAGAGTTTTTAGTCATATGTTGGTACGCGTTTCAGATTTTATTACTCGTTTTGTCTAGAGGCGTGGGCCTTGTAAACGGTGATTCTATTTGTGTTGGGACGGTAGGTGCCCAACGGACTTATATTGGGGGTCGCTACCTCGATATGGGTTGTTTCGTGACGGTGGGTCGCGGTTTGGATACTGGGCCATGGGCCGCAGTATGGATATTGTGGCGGTGGGCCGCAATATGGATATCGTGACGGTTGGTTATGATATTGAGAGTAATAATATCTTGGAGACATGCGTATAACATAGGACTAAAAATGTGAGTTTTGAGGTCTTGAGAGACGTTTGTGTTGGGATTCGAGGACGAATCCAGTTTAGTGGGGGAGAATTGTAACATCCGCGAACCAGAAATTGTGTTTAGAGTTGGTATCGGACGACATTTGGGGTTCGGGAGTCGATTACATATGCTCTTTGAGGTGCGAATCGAGGATTAATTGTACATGTTCTTGTTTGATTGTTGTACAGTTGGTCTAAGGTTCATTTATCTCGAAGAAAGTGTGGGAAAAACTTCTGAACGCTTAGTGTCGATCGACACCACAAGGTGTGTCGATCGACACCAGTTATCAAGGGCGATTTCCGGTTTAAGTCGATCGAATCGAGTTGGGTTGGTTTTGGTCGATGGGTGTCGACCGACACCAAGGAAGGGTGTCGATCGACACCGGTTATGGAGAAATCGACCGGTTTGATTCAAGTCGGTTGGTTTTGTCCGGTTTAGGGTTGAGATTCCAGAGGATCTTCAGCCAGATATGACAGTTCCGGCAGTTCCTGTGAGGATTCTTGAGAGGAGAGTCAAGGTTCTGCGGAACAAGAGGGTGCCATTGTTGAGAGTCTTGTGGGACTGTAGCGGCACAGAGGAGCAGACTTGGGAGCCAGAGGCAAAGATGAAGCTGAAGTTCGGAAAGTGGTTCGACAAGCAGGCTGTGGAGTGAGCTTCTTCATCTTTGTGGTTCTAGTCTCGTTTTGGTTCTGTTGTTGTTGGTGGTTTTGGACTTATGTATTTTCGTTTTGTTGTACGATATACATTTTTGGAGTTATATGATATGGAGTTTTGCCTCATATTTTTTTTTTGGTTATGGTTTGGATGTTACAAGTTTCTTTGGCCGGTGGGGTCATTGAGAGTTTTTAGTCATATGTTGGTACGCGTTTCATATTTTATTACTCGTTTTGTCTAGAGGCGTGGGCCTTGTAGACGGTGATTCTATTTGTGTTGGGACGGTAGGTGCCCAACGGACTTATATTGGGGGTCGCTACCTCGATATGGGTTGTTTCGTGACGGTGGGTCGCGGTTTGGATACTGGGCCATGGGCCGCAGTATGGATATTGTGGCGGTGGGCCGCAATATGGATATCGTGACGGTTGGTTATGATATTGAGAGTAATAATATCTTGGAGATATGCGTATAACATAGGACTAAAAATGTGAGTTTTGAGGTCTTGAGAGACGTTTGTGTTGGGATTCGAGGACGAATCCAGTTTAGTGGGGGAGAATTGTAACATCCGCGAACCAGAAAGTTGTGTTTAGAGTTGGTATCGGACGACATTTGGGGTTCGGGAGTCGATTACATATGCTCTTTGAGGTGCGAATCGAGGATTAATTGTACATGTTCTTGTTTGATTGTTGTACAGTTGGTCTAAGGTTCATTTATCTCGAAGAAAGTGTGGGAAAAACTTCTGAACGCTTAGTGTCGATCGACACCACAAGGTGTGTCGATCGACACCAGTTATCAAGGGCGATTTCCGGTTTAAGTCGATCGAATCGAGTTGGGTTGGTTTTGGTCGATGGGTGTCGACCGACACCAAGGAAGGGTGTCGATCGACACCGGTTATTGAGAAATCGACCGGTTTGATTCAAGTCGGTTGGTTTTGTCCGGTTTATGGCGTGGAAACCCTATTTCGCGTTTTAAAAGCTCTGTGGCCGTGAGAAAGGCACAAGTTTCGAGATATCAAGTGTTTAAGGCGATTTTTGGAGGATTGGTGGTGATTTCTGAGTTTCTGGGTTGAATCTGTTGCCGTTCTTCATTGTTCCTTCTTCCTTCCTTCCTTCTAATCCGTTTTCAAGGTGAGTGCGTGACTGTAGGTCCGTTAAGCATTAGAGATTGTGTGATTTCGGATTTATGATGTGTTCTTGAGATTGTTTATGCTGGATTTCGTGTTTTGATAGCATTGGGGCATTGAAAACCCTTAGATTTTGTGTTATTGCGATTTGGAATGCGATTTTCGTAGCTTCTGGTTTCTGGGCGTCGAGCCGGTGTCGAGCGCCACTCGATGAGTGTCGATCGACACTCGGGAGGCTGGCGTCGATCGACACCATAGAGGTGTCGGTCGACACCGACCTGGGTGTCAGGAAACGTGGGTTTCCTGACAGGTAGTTGACGTTGTTGTGGTTGCATTGTCATGGTTGTTGTTTATTGTGATGTATTGTCTATTGTTTGACGTAATTGGCCTGTAGGCAGGATGATCCACTCACTAAGTATTTATGATAATACTTACGCATCTCTATTCCAAAGTGATGCAGGTAACAGCAATGTTCTTCCGCGGAAAGAGACCGAGAGAAGAGGATGATGAGATTAGGAATGTCATTCTGGCTTTGTTGTTATGGTTGACCAGGAATTCGTGATGTTTAGGGTGTTAGTCTCTATTTCAATAATGTAGCAAACCTGATGTTTAGGTTGCTAGAGTTATTCTTTATTGGTTATTCTTTATTGGTTATTTGTTGAACAATTATTATGATTTGATAATATTGGTTTTCTTCCGCATTGTGTTGTTGAATTAGCTGTTGAGGATTAATATTTATGGGAATGTTAATCTGGGCTAATTATAAAAAAAAAAATTTTGGTTGTTTCAAAATAATAGGCGGAAAAAGAACTCGCACATACCTTACCAAACTCAATTGTGGTGTTCCTCAATAATGGTAAGAAATCGTAATGGTCGATTATAATATTGTTAAGTTACCTTCTTTCTCACTCTATGAAATGCTGACATGTGTCACTCTAATTTTTTAACATGTGTTCTTTTTAAAAATCTAACATCAATTCCTCTTTATATTAAGTCTTTTTGCCAAACAAATATTATTTTATATAAAATACTCAATTAAACTACATTTAATTCATACAAACATATGTAGATATAATAGATATAAATATGTTTTCTTCAAAAAAAAATATAAATAATTTGATATTTTACTATAAAAATGATGTTTAACAAAAATATATAATGAAAATTACATGCAATGAATTAAATCATTAGATTCATTTAGGAATACAAATAATAACAATAATTATAATCTCATTGATTTTATATACATGGGTATATCCATTCTAATTTTTATGATGCACACTTTTCTTAAATAAATATGAATCAAAAACAGAATACGATATACGAAGGCAAATAATAGGCGGAAAAAGAGCTCGCACATACCTTACCAAACTCAACTGTGGTGTTCCTCAATAATGGTAAGAAATCGTAATGGTCGACTTCTTTATAAAATTTATGGTTAAGAAACTCAAAATTTGTGTGTTAAAATTATGACATATGGTTTAATTACTAATATGCAGAACCAGGTAGCGAACACTTCCCAGTCTCTACAATGGTTTCTTCAATCATACTAAGTATTACATTGCCCACAGAAAAAAATAAATCAAATGAATTAAATTTTCATAATTACTAATTTATAACCGCCAATTAAATTCTAAAAACAGAAAAATATGTAATAGTCAATTAATAAATTTCAAATGAATTAAATTTTCATAATTACTAATTTGTAACCGCCAATTAAATTCTAAAATCAGAAAAATATGTAGTAGTCAATTAATAAATTTCAAAACCAAAAACATAAATCACTAAATATTTACAAAATGCAGTATATTTTGTTATATATTTTATTTTGTTATTTTGTATCTATTATAATATTATAGGGTTACCATATTTCTCATTCTCTGAGAGGCTGCCATGTGTCACCCTTATTATTTGACACATGTCCTCTTTTGAAATTCAACATCCATTTTTTCATATTAAGTTTTTTGGTCAAGCAAACTTTATTTCATATAAACTACACAATTAAACCACATTCAATTCACACAAAATAATATAGTGTAAATATTTATTTCATATAAACTATCAAATTAAACTACATTTAATTTATGCAATATGTAAATTTTTTATCTAAATGGAAGAACAATCATATACCAATACAATTTTTATTTTTATTTTTTAATATATCCATTTTGAAATTCAACATCCATTTTCAATTGTTTATAAAAAAAAAATGTTGGTTGTTTCAAAAACTATTAATATAAACATAATGTAATGATATATTAAAAAATAAAAATAAAAATTGTATTGGTATATGATTGTTCTTCCATTTAGATAAAAAATTTACATATTGCAAGATTTACATATTGCATAATTGTACCAAATATTTACACTATATTATTTTGTGTGAATTGAATGTGGTTTAATTGTGTAGTTTATATGAAATAAAGTTTGCTTGACCAAAAAACTTAATATGAAAAAATGGATGTTGAATTTCAAAAGAGGACATGTGTCAAATAATAAGGGTGACACATAAATGAGAAATATGTTAACCCTATAATATTATAATAGATTAGGGATGTGTAGAACATACAGAGAACTAGGTCTCTCAATCTGGTCAAACGCGCCCCGCTTGACTCGTCCCGCACGGGTCATAAAAATCGATTTGGGAGAAAAGTTTTTTTTTTAAAAAAAATCTATTTCACGAAAAAATCGATTTTTTTTTATGATAGAAAATCTCTTTTTTTTTTTTCCCATGGACAGTCTGTGGATAACCTAGTTTTCATGGTCGGTTATGGGCTTGGTCCTTAGTGGACATGGTTCTCAATGGACACAGATAATATTTCTCCATAATATGAATGGACATTGTTGGACCGGGCGAAATAGATACAGATGGACTATTTTAACATCTTTACGTGTAATCCTGATTATATAGATCTGTAAATATTGTTTAAGTGATTCTTTATAAAGCAAAAGATTTTTTCATCTCTTTGAGTTATTTTTTCATACTTCGTGTGTTCTTGGTTTTATAAAATTTTGTAAGAATCATCAATTAATAGCAGCGGACGTAAGAGCATCTCTAACCCCATGCTATATTTGGCACTTTTATGCTATTTTGCAATAAAAACTGCTCCAACATGGTTATATTTTCAATTTCAAAATAGCATCATGCAAAAATGCTATTTTTGCATGATGCTATTTTTGCTTCCAAATATGGAATGATCTTATTTCATATTCTATTTTGCAATTGAACTTTTTATTTGTAAATTAGTTATTCAATTTTTAAATATTTAATTTAGAAGTTAAATTATTTTGATGATGATTTATATAAATAGTAAAATACTCATATCTCTACTAAAATGTAAATATCATACATTTAATCGAAAATATAATAAACTTGAAAATTATTTTAAAAAAGTACTGAAATTACAAATCACATAGAATAAAATTAGTAATTTTATATCATTTTTATGTAGTATGATATATTTTCTTAATATTATAATAATTAAATTAAAAATATCAGAATTGCAGTTGTTTTTGAAAGACAATAAATAAATGAGTTAATTTGTAAATTTTGAAGAAAACATGTATAGTTAGCAGTTAATAATAAAACTGAAAAAGAAGAATCTATAATATAATGATGTTTTTCTAGAATGAAAATGCAATGAAGAGAAATAAAATTGCATTTTGCAACTGTTATATTTTGAAATGAAATATAATGAGCCATTGTGGATGCTCTAAGTACTTATGATGAACGGGTCACATGCGCCGTCTTATTTTTCAATTTTTTTAATGGTTAGTGTAAAACTGATTTACATTCCCCTAATCTAAAAATTAGCTAAAGTACAAAATGGTATGTGCCCCCGACTAAATAATCTTCTAGATCCGCCATGTGTATTATTTGTATTCATATTTTTCGTAACAATTTGGAGTGCTAACGAATCAGTAACTGGTATTTAATAAACACTAGGGTTGGACCCGCGTTCTGCACAGGGTGATGGTTTCTAAATTTGTATTTTATTAAAAAAGTGTATATTTATCTATTTCGAAATTTTATGCGACGGATTTTTACCTTAGTTTGGTTCTTGTGTTCGTTTATAGTGTGGAAATTAAGTATCTTAACCATTTTTTTAAAAAAGTAAACAAATTAAAGATTTAACCGTAGCCATAGATTTAATATGATAAATTTAATCAAGATACATAAAACCCAAATGACTACAATATAATAAGATAAGAAGTTTTATGTTCGGATTAAAACTATTTTTTTTTTTGAAAACTTAAACACGTTTTATTATAATTCCAAAACAACTAACTAATAAGAAAACAATATGCAAAATCCAAATTGTCAAAATAAGAAAAATATAATTAATTTTATATTGAAAGTTGAAATAGTAATATTCAAAATTTTGATTAAAATAAAATATTTATAAAAAATTGTTTTATTCGATTTGATTATATAGTTTAATTAAAAATCATATTAAATCGAATATAAAAAAAAAAACAATTTACATTTGGATACCTACTAAATGAGGTTTCCTACTCATATGGTTGCATATAATCTATTTTTTATAATATATTTCTACACCTCCACACAATAAGTCAATAACATATCCAATATGAGAATTTTAACAGTTTTAGTGATTATTATTGTTTTTAAAAATTCAAATCATAGCATATACATAAAAAGTTTAAGATTTTCTTCATTAGATTTTTTATATTGTGATTCAAATTATTTTATAAAATAAAGTTAAACAAAGTTGATAGGAGATATATAATGATTTTAAAAAACAATTATTATGATAGAATTAAATTGAATCTCATATATTCTTTATTTACTTATTTTCGTAAATGCCAATTAAGGAAGGAGAATGATAATTTTTTATTAATAGTTATATATATGAATGGCATTCATTGTAAATTCTCTAGTAATCTTTGGTTTAATTAAAAAATCTCTTGAGAATGAACCTAGTGATGACACATCAGCAATGGCAAAGTTGTTAATAACACATGAGAGAAATGTTATTTTGATAATGCATTATCTTTTAATATATTAGGCACACATATATTGAAAGATGGCTATTAAGTAATACTAGTATCATTTAGTTGCACCAAAAAAATGTTATCCTTTGGAAATGGAGAAATTTACGCAAAGAGTGACTTATTCACTTTGTGGACTTTCAGTAAGTCAGTTTACGCATTTGCGCACGATAATACCTCTCTTTTGCGTTAATTTTTCTTTTCACTTTTAACTTTCATTTTTCACATCTTTCTGATACTCCGACCAACACCAAACGCCGACGGATAACTCTTCCTTCTTCCCGTCGTCTTCGAGCAACAAGAATTTCCACTAATCCCCTCTAACAACCTCCTTTCGTAAAGCTTTATCAATCGTCGCTACCTCTGCCCATCGTGATTCTGCTCAATATGGAAGGTATGCAATTCTACTCTCGAAAACCCCTAAATAGTAAGATCTATCGTTGATTGACCCGGAAAACAAATTCAAGCTACCTTTAATCCTCATTGTTGATGGCGTTCTCAAAGCAAACGCTTTGCCCCTGAAGCCAACTCCTTATTTTGTCACTATGGTCTTTGACGTTGACCGTTTCCTTGAGTTTCCATGGGCCAGGGAATCATTCTTCTGGACTCTCCACACCATGAAGCCAGGCAATAAGGTTTTTGGCGACCCTGATGATCCGGTTGAAATCTTATGGGATTTCCACTAGTGTTGCAGCTACTAGCATTCCGGCTTGTCCCAAAGTTGCTTGCCTAACTTTCAAGAAACACGAATGGCCTGGAGGTGAAGCTTATTTACCAATTCTCCGTCCTAAGCAATCAAATACCAAACGACTTCCCCAACAAACCCATTGTTAGAAGGAAGCAACATAAACGATCCAACATCGGAGTCAACATTACACAGTCATCCAAGAACAAACCAACGTCCCTCAAGAAAAAAAAACAGCAAAGAGTCAGGGATACCGCTGCAGTAGAGGATCTATTACATGATAACCACTTGCTACAGGAAGAACTTGGACTCCTCTCCAACAAAGTTCAAGTGCTCGGTAATAAACACAACAAATTGTTATCGCTTTTCAGGGAAACTAGAAGGGCAGTCAACATCTCTAACATCCGACGTCGTTGCAACAAGCAGCAAAGGAAGAAAATGTGTTCTACCAAAGCGGGTCAAGTCAACTCCAGCCAAAACAGAGAAGATTGCTGTCCGGAAAATTGGTTTGCCTCACCACCACACGTCACTACAACCGAGAAGGTACGCACACTGTTTTTTACCTCACCGCCACACAAACATTAGTGACGATCTTACATCTTATACATAACAAAAACATTTCAGGCCGAGGAGGATGGCGTGAACTACAACCTTGGAGATATTGTACTTACGACAACCCGTACCATACAATGAACTACTTCCACCTTTACATGAGGAAGAGTTTGACTTGTTCCATAAGGTTCTTATGGAATCACCACAACTGTACGGCCTTCCATATCATATTGTCCCTCCTCCTATTATTCCATTTTGTTGCCCTGAACTATAACATTAACTATATTCGTATATCATGGAACATCACACTCATCTCCGTCTGGATTTCAACAATCATTTCTTACTGCAACTAGCAACAGCTACATAATGGGTCACTACACAGGTATATTGTCAACTGCACAACTAAAAAATAGCATAAGGCATTTCCTTTACTGCAAACAATTCACACGTCACACTCACACTTTCCTTTCATGTTTTAACAAAACAGCACATGGAAGTGTTGATGACTTGGTTGGCTAACAGACATCAGACACTACCATCATCTGAGGCCGGCGCTTTCTGCTCACCACACCTTATCAACCACATTATGTCCAAAAAACGTTCATTCACGGCAACCAAAAAAAAAAATGCAGGTGGGATGGGAGGGCAAGATAAGTGTACAACACGATTAAATCTGTATGCTATAGCCAATTTGATTTATGCTATATCTTATTGCTTTAAGCACTGTTGATTGTTATATTCTATGGCTCATCGAAATCTGTATCATGTTATATTCAAATACACCATAGTTTAATCCAGTGAGTCACATACATGTTTAAGTGTACAACACGATTAAATAATCGATGCTTCGATGTACAGCACGATGAGATATCGATGCTTTGGTGTACATACGATAAAACACTTGATTCATCATGGTGATTAGGGTTTATGCATATATATAACAAAATTCGAATCCTTATCATATTGCTTTGAATTTTGATTACATACACGCCTTTCACTAAACTAAATACTGATTCGTTTCAATTATGTATAAACATGAAACTGAACACTGATCAATAAGAATTATATATTACAGATCTGTTTATACACTGTTATTCATTAGATCAGCCTTGTACACTGTTATTATTCGTTCAGCTTTGTACACTGTTCTTCTCTGTTTAGATCAGTCTTGTACACTTGTCCTGCAGACATGATTGTACACTTGTATATGTCCAAAAGACATGATAGTTGTTCGTTTTCTATGTACATGTCTTGAAGACATGATGATAGATGTCCAGCAGACATGATAATTGATGTCCTGCAGACAAGATGATTGTTCATTCATAAAGCCTTCGTGATTATTTGGAATTTGAGGTGTAGGATATTATCGAGGACTATTACCTCGCGTGGGCATTAGATGCTGAAATCCACCTCAATGCGAAAGAGCTTAGTGAACAATCAAGAAAGCGAATAAAGATGAAAATAAATACTAAGTTAAGTCTATGATATTCCTTCGCCATCATCTCCACGAAGGTCTCAAGAATGAGTACCTGAATGTGAAAGATCCACAAGTCCTTTGGATCAGTTTAAAAGAATGGTATGATCACCAGAAAACTGTGATCTTACCTAGAGGTCATTATGATTGGACACATCTGAGACTCCAAGACTTTAAGTCTGTAAGCGAGTATAACTTAGTCTTATTCATAATTAACTCCAAGTTGGAATTATGTGGATGCAGATAAGTTAAAGAAAAACATTATCTACCTCTTATGTAAATATTGTTGTCCTGCAAACACAATATTGTGAAAGTGGATTCCAAAAGTAATCCTAATTGATATATTGTATCTTTGTGTCCAACAAGATAACGAGCTACTGAGCAAATTTGGTATACACCCAAACTTGGTGTACGAATCATAGTCTACATCCAACTGGTTCTGCTCCATTCCCTGAAGTGAATGTAACATCCCATGATAGGAAAGAACAAAATCACAGTGGCCAATGTTATATTCGTAGTTGTGGTCATGGTTGTGGACGTGGTTGTGGCTATGGGCATGGACGTGGACGAAAGTATTACCAAGGATAAAGAGTTTCTTTTAAGAACTCATACTTTCACCAAAGGTGGAAAATAAAGATGGTAATAAACAAGTAACACATGAGAATACATGTTACCACTGTGGAGGAAAAGACCATTGGTCTCGTTTGTGTCGTACACCAAGGTACATTATTGGAAACAAACTTAGTGTACGAAGATGGTAAAGATGAATTTGGGCTTAGTAAGACAACCCATATGAAAATTACTGATGTTCTCGCCCTTGAAGAGAATAATTGAGATTTAAGTTCACGGTTTACTTAAAACCACTTGCTGATTTATATATTAAAATTGACTTTCATTTGCTTTCACTTGACCGTTACTTTATCATATGAATTTATTATTTGTTATTCATTCATTTTATTAAGTTATTGCTATATGTGATTGTGTTTTCTTTTACTTATATCTAAAGACTCTAGAAGAGCATAAATATTGAAAGCTCTGGAAAAGCATACATACGAAAGGCTCCATAAGAGCATATATATTAAAAGCTCTAGAAGAGCATGTATATTAAAAGCTCTAGAAGAGCATATATATTGAAAGCTCTGGAAGAGCATCCATATTGAATGTTCCAGAAGAACATACACATTATTGTCTATGGAAATGCAATTCAAAATTGCTTATGCGTTATAGTCTCAAAAGTTAAAAGGATACATGATCCAAGTTGGATGCAATGTTGATTCTAGTGTGAGATTCTATTAAAGATGGATGGATTTAGAGCGTCACCATCTCGAATGGGAGAATTAAAGAATCTCATATACATAGTAAGTGAAATATCCAGAAGATGAAGATCACACTAAACTGAGGATGTGAATCTTTTGTAAAGAAAATCCTGGAGATTTTAAGAATCATAACATTGAGACTATGAGTGAAGGAAAGTTGAATACCTTCATATTACACTCATTATCCAAAGCTCTAAATACATTATGGAAAGTGTACATGCGGATTGTATTTTATTAGTACAATGAAAGAAAATGTTGTCGTACACCAAAAGTTTATGGTCGTACACTGGAAGTTTGATGAAAACTTCACCATATGGCATGAACCTGTTAGACCAATCTGGTTCAGATGTGATGCAAAAGGTAATCATGTGGACATTCATTGAAGAACCATAAGATTCTCTCAATGATTTGTGATATGCCCCTTGCTCACAATAGTATGATATTCACCAGCTGACATAGATTTGGAATCTAGTCTTTTATGAAAAGTATACATGGAAAAGTTTATGGTTTAATGTAGACTGATCATCCACTAAGTGAAAACTTTAATATGGTTGTATGTATACCTGATATCAATCTGCAACCTGAAGTTTGCAAGATTACTTGATAATGTAGGTGAATTCATTGAACATCCAGTAGCACATGTTCATACTAAGAATGCATGAGCATTGATTCGCATCAAGCCAATGAGTAATCAAACTTCTCCCATCGGAATTGATTTTGGTCATAAATCAAATATTTTCCATCTACAAACCTTTGGATGTATAGTAATCAACCACGTTTGTATAAGATGGATCCTCAAAGGAGGTTATTGATGTTGGATAATATCGAGATTTATCCCTAAAGGATTTAAGTAAATCTCGATATGTACACTAACATTTTAATGAGTAATTCTTTGCAACATCAAGGGGAGAAAGTCGACAGCTTGAGAAAGATTAAGGTTGAAATGAATTATCGATGATCCTCGGACTAAAGAATGTGAAATAAAAGTCCAAAGGATAATTCATTAAATGTATCAATTGTGAGATACATTTACAGACCCATATACAGTGATTAAGTCACTTACCAGCTGTAGTTAAATGCTCTAATAAGAATGATGTCCAGAAGGACAATATCAAACTGCTGTTATGTCTAAGGCACGCCTGAAGCGTGGTAGACATGGTTCCAAATATAAGAATTCTCGGAAAAGAAAAGGAGCATAAGTGAAATTGGTCAAACCGAGAAAACACTGAGTTTTGAATGATCTCCAGAAGAGACATTAAACATAACAAAGAAATAAATTCAGGTACCTGAGACAATGAAGAGATCTCGAGAATTTGTCAAGTCATGTGTGGAATAAATTGGAACCACATAAAAGCAAATCGACGTCGTAAATAAAATATTTGCATGCAATGTAGCAATTAATGTTATGAATGAGAAAGAGGATCAAGTCTATTGCAGAGTGGCCAAAATCGAGAAGAAGCAATAGACATAGAATGTGTAACATCCGCGAACCAGAAAGTGTGTTAAAAGTGGTATCGGACGACTTTAGGGGTTTGGGGTTGGATTACATACGCTCTTTGAGGTGCGAATTGAGGGTCGATTGTACATGTTCTTGTTTGATTGTTGTACAATTGGTTTAAGGTTCAATCATCTCGAAGAAAATGTGTAAAAAGCTCCTAAATGCTTAGTGTCGATCGACACCAAGGGGTGTGTCGATCGACACCGGTTTGAGAAATCAATTCCGGTCTAAGTCGATTGCACGTCCGATTGTGGTTTGAGTTGGTTTGGTCGATGGGTGTCGACCGACACCAAGGAAGGGTGTCGATCGACACCGGTTATTACGAAATCGACCGGTTCGATTCAAGTCGGCTGGTTTTGTCTGGTTTAGGGCGTGGAAACCCTATTTCGCGTTTTAAAAGCCGTGTGGCCACGAGAAAGGCACCAGTTTCGAGGAGAAAAGTTTCAGAGGTGACTTTGGGTGATTTTCAGAGAGTTTGTGGAGTTTCTGAGGCTTTGGGATTGTTGTTTCATCTCTTCTCCTTCCTTCCAATCCGTTTCTAAGGTGAGTGCGTGACTGTAGGTCCGTTAGCATTAGAGATTGTTTGATTTCGGTTTTGTTATTGAGTTTTTCGAGTTGTTCTTGAGTATGATTGAGTTATTGTGTTGATTGATCGATGTGGGGGTTGAATCCCACGATTTATGTTGTTTTGTGCGATTTTCGTTGATGTTGGTGTCTGGGCGTCGAGCTGGTGTCGACCGACACTCAGAAGGCTGGTGTCGATCGACACCATAGAGGTGTCGGTCGACACCATAGAGGTGTCGGTCGACACCATAGAGGTGTCGGTCGACACCATAGAGGTGTCGGTCGACACCATAGAGGTGTCGGTCGACACCATAGAGGTGTCGGTCGACACCATAGAGGTGTCAGTCGACACCGACCTGGGTGTCAGGAAACGTGGGTGTTTCCTGACAGGGAAGCTTTATACTGTTGATTAATGTTGAGCATTGTTATTGTTGTTGATTATTGTGATGTATTGTCTAGTGTTTGACGTAATTGGCCTGTAGGCAGGATGATCCACTCACTAAGTATTTATGATAATACTTACGCATCTCTATTCCAATGTGATGCAGGTAACAGCAATGTTCTTCCGCGGAAAGAGACCGAGAGAAGAGGATGATGAGATTAGGAATCTGATTTTGGCTCTTTTGTTGTGGTTGACCAGGAATTCTTAGGGTGTTAG
This sequence comes from Erythrophleum ivorense, assembly GCA_026724425.1. Taxonomy (NCBI): domain Eukaryota; kingdom Viridiplantae; phylum Streptophyta; class Magnoliopsida; order Fabales; family Fabaceae; genus Erythrophleum; species Erythrophleum ivorense. The sequence continues at coordinate 3,975,279 of JAIUCV010000066.1, read as the reverse complement.
TTTATTTTTAATAATGTAGCAAACCAGGTGTTTAGGTTGCTTATTGGTTTTATTGGTTTTATTCTTTATTGGTTATTTGTTGAATGGCTTCTTATGATTTAATATTATTGATTTCTTTCTGAGAATTTCCGCATTAATAATTATTATAATCATTTATAAAAAAAAAAAGCTTGGTTGTTTCATTTTGGTATCAGAGCGAATACGGTTTTAGGACTGTTAGTATTGGATGAATTGGACTATGTGTTTAATTGATTATGTGAGTTAGTCAGTTAGTGGTCTAGTCTCATCCTCTCGGTCTTCCAGTTTTCCGCGGGTAAGTGAGTCGGATATTTGGTGTGTTGTGTGTTGTGTTGTGTGCTGACCTTGCTCATTTTCTGTACTTGGTGGTAGTGCAGAGAGATGGACGCAGGTCGTGGTCGTGGCCGTGGTCGTGGTGGCGGTGCAGCCCGTGGGGGCAGAGGAGCTGGTCGCGGTGGGCGATCAGCGGGTCGTGGAGGTCGGGGTGCTGGTCGTGGAGTGCCAGAGGCGGAGGTTTCCGTAGAGAGTGCAGCGCCTAGTGTGGCGGCAGCGTCGGTGACACAGTCTGTTTCGTTGGCCGGTGGGGCTAACTCAGGTGCCAGTGGTGGCGCAGGAGCTGGAGCGGTTCCCGGTGGGGGCGCTGCTTTAGCTCAGGGAGAGTTGATTGTGGGGCTACTGACGCAGTTGTTGGCACGTCTTCCTCAGGCAGTTCCACAGCAGGCTCCGGTTGCACATCCAGCGGCCGGGGAACAGATTGGTGCCGGGGCACATGTTGGTGCCGGTTTCATCGAGCAGCAGGAGGCTGCGGTGCAGCAGGGTGTTGCAGTTGGTTTTTCTCCTTATCGTGAGATGATGAGGGAGATGCAGAGGATTGGTACGCCTACGTTTGAGGGCGGTGTTACTCCAGAGCAGGCTGACGAGTGGCGTCAGAGGTTAGAGAGGAACTTCGATTCTGTTCGTTGTCCAGAGCAGTTTCAGGTCGAGTTGGCAGTGCACTACCTTGGAGGTGATGCACATTTGTGGTGGAGGTCTGTTAGGACCAGGAGAGAGGTTTGGACTTGGGTTGACTTCGTCGAGGAGTTCAACCACAAGTTTTTCCCTCAGGAGGCTCGTGACAGGCTGCAGTTGAGGTTTTTAGACTTGACGCAGGGCGAGAGGTCTGTACGGGAGTATGATGCAGAGTTCTGCAGATTGTTGGTTCATTCGGGTGGTGAGCTGATTAGTGAGCGAGCATTGACGTCGAGGTTTCTTCAGGGACTTCGGAGAAACATCAGGACTTAGTGCAGAGGTGGTATGTACCACACTAGAGCGGGTTTAGTGGAGTTGGCAGCGTCCATTGAGGAGGACTTGCGTGAGCCGGCGAGTACGGCAGTTGTTCCCGTTGCAGTTGCTCCTGCTACCCATCCTCGGGGCCAGCATCAGCATCAGCAGCGCAGAGGTTACAGTTCTGCTACTAGCCCGAGTACGGGTTGTAACATCCGTGAACCTGGAAGTTGTTTTGGAAGTGGTGTTGGACGATGCTAGGGGTTCGGGAGTAGTTGGCACATGCTCTTAGAGGTGCGAATTGAGGGTTGGTTGTACATGTTCTTGTTTGATTGTTGTGCAGTCGGTCTAAGGTTCAAGCATCGCGAAGAAAGTGTGTTAAATTCTTCTGAACGACTAGTTATCGGGTTTGATTTCCGGTTTAAGTCGATCGATTTGCAATTGGGTTGGTTTTGGTCGATGGGTGTCGACCGACACCAAGGAAGGGTGTCGATCGACACCGGTTATGGTGAAATCGACCGGTTTGATTCAAGTGATTGCGGTTTGGTCGGTTAAGGGCGAGGGAACCCTATTTTATGCGAGAAAACACTGTAGCCGCATCACTTTTCACGTTTTTCGAGGCAGAGAGTTTCCAGAGAGAGGCAGGGCGATTTTGGTTGATTTTTGGAGTTTCTGGGCTTGATTTGTTGCTGTTCTTCGCTGTTTCATCTCTTTCCCTTGTTTCCAATCCAATCTAAGGTGAGTGCGTGACTGTAGGCCCGTTGATCAATAGAGATTGTTTGATTTCGAGTTTTGGTTGTGTTCTTGAGTTGTTTATGCTGGATTTCGTGTTTTGATAGTATTGGGGCGTTGAAAACCCCTAGATTTTGTGTTATTGCGATGTTGGAATGTGATTTTCGTAGCTTCTGGTTTCTGGGCGTCGAGCCGGTGTCGAGCGACACTCGATGAGTGTCGATCGACACTCGGGAGGCTGGCGTCGATCGACACCATAGAGGTGTCGGTCGACACCGACCTGGGTGTCAGGAAACGTGGGTGTTTCCTGACAGGGATGGTTTATACTGTTGATTAATGTTGAGCATTGTTATTGTGGTTGATTATTGTGATGTATTGTCTATTGTTGACGTAATTGGCCTGTAGGCAGGATGATCCACTCACTAAGTATTTATGATAATACTTACGCATCTCTATTCCAATGTGATGCAGGTAACAGCAATGTTCTTCCGCGGAAAGAGACCGAGAGAAGAGGATGATGAGATTAGGAATTTGATTCTGGCTTGTTGTTATGGTTGACCAGAAATTCATGAGTTAGGGTGTTAGGATTTATTTTAATAATGTAGCAAACCGGCTTAGGTTGCTTATTGGTTATTGGTTTTATTGGTTTTATTTCTCTATTGGTTATTGTTGAACGGTTATTTATGATTTAATAATAATATTGATTTGCTTCCGCATTGTGTTGGTGAATTAGCTGTTGAGGATTAATATTTATGGGAATATTAATCTGGGCTAATTAATTAATTAAAAAAAAAAAAAAGTTTGGTTGTTTCATTTTGGTATCAGAGCGTAGTCGGTTTTAGGACTGTTAGAATTGGATGAATTGGATTGTGTGGTTAATTGATTATGTGAGTTAGTCAGTTAGTGGTCTAGTCTCATCCTCTCGGTCTTCCAGTTTTCCGCGGGTAAGTGAGTTGGATATTTGGTGTGTTTTGGTTTTGTGTCTGTGTTTTGACCTTTGCTCTTTTTCTGTACTTGGTGGTAGTGCAGAGAGATGGACGCGGGTCGTGGTCGTGGCCGTGGTCGTGGTCGCGGTGCAGCCCGTGGGGGCAGAGGAGCTGGTCGCGGTGGGCGAGCAGCGGGTCGTGGAGGTCGGGGTGCTGGTCGTGGAGTGCCAGAGGCTGAGGCCTCAGTGGAGAGTGCGGCGCCTAGTGTGGCGGCAGCGTCGGTGACACAGTCTGTTTCGTTAGCCGGTGGGGCTAGTTTGGGCGTCGGGGGTGGCGCGGGGGCAGGAGCAGTTCCCGGTGGGGGCGCGGCTCTTGCTCAGGGTGATTTGATTGTGGGGCTACTAACGCAGCTTTTGGCACGTCTTCCAGAGGCAGTTCCACAGCAGGCTCCGGTTGCACCTCCAGCGGCCGGGGCACAGGTTGGTGCCGGGGCACATGTTGGTGCCGGTTTTGTTGAGCAGCAGGAGGCTGTGGTGCAGCAGGGTGTTGCAGTTGGGGTTTCTCCTTATCGTGAGATGATGAGGGAGATGCAGAGGATTGGTACGTCTACGTTTGAGGGCGGGGTTACTCCAGAGCAGGCTGATGAGTGGCGTCAGAGGTTGGAGCGGAACTTCGATTCTGTTCGTTGTCCGGCACAGTTTCAGGTTGAGTTGGCAGTGCACTACCTTGGAGGTGATGCACATTTGTGGTGGAGGTCTGTTAGGACCAGGAGAGAGGTTTGGACTTGGGTTGACTTCGTCGAGGAGTTCAACCACAAGTTTTTCCCTCATGAGGCTCGTGACAGGCTGCAGTTGAGGTTTTTGGACTTGACTCAGGGTGAGAGGTCTGTTCGAGAGTATGATGCAGAGTTCTGCAGATTGGTGGTCTTTTCTGGTGGTGAGCTGATTAGTGAACGGGCATTGACGTCGAGGTTTCTTCAGGGGCTTCGGAGGAACATCAGGACTCAGTGCAGAGGTGGTATGTACCACACCAGAGCGGGTTTAGTGGAGTTGGCAGCGTCCATTGAGGAGGACTTGCGTGAGCCGGTGAGTACGGCAGTTGTGCCAGTTGCAGTTGTTCCTGCTACCCATCCTCGGGGCCAGCAGCAGCATCAGCAGCGTAGAGGTCACAGTTCTGGCTACGGCAGGGGCAGCAGGCCTGCGCAGGGCCAGAAGAGGAGAGCAGATGAGATATCTGCTAGTAGCCCGAGTACGGGTGGGTGTTTTGGTTGTGGGGGTCTGGATCACAGAGTTGCGACTTGCCCCAAGAGGGCGGGATCCAGAGAGTCGACAGTGTGCTACTACTGCAGGGAGCCGGGGCATATCAAGACTATGTGTCCCAAGTTGCAGCAGAGAGCAGTGGCAGCGGCGATTCAGCCGTTGGCGATTCAGTCAGCAGCGCAGGTTGCGGCGTTGCAGTCAGGTGGAGCGCCGAGAGTTTATACTTCGGCAGAGGTGGGCCAGACCAGTCAGTCAGGCCAGATCACAGGTAAAATCTTGACTCAGACTTTTAAATTCTTAAGGTAGAATTGTTGGTGTTGTCTGTTTCTGTTATTTTACTGTGATAGAGTTAGAGGTTCTCAACACTTGTGGAATTGTGTAGGGACCTTGTTAGTTGGAGGTTTTGAGTCTCACGTTCTGTTTGACTCGGGAGCATCTAATTGCTTTATTACTCCGGAGAGAGCTGAGGGTAGTGGCATTCGGAGTAGCGATGGCGAGGCTTCAGGTTTTGTCAAGGTGGCTGGTGGTGGTTATTTGGCTACTTCGGGCAGAGCTAGAGCAGTTGATGTACAGATTGCGGGGCAGTCTATGCCAGCTGATTTGGTCATCAGTCCAGTGGAGCTGTATGACGTGATTTTGGGGATGGACTGGTTATCTCTATACCGAGTTCATCTGGATTGCTACAGAGGTAGAGTGGTGTTTGAGCAGGATTCAGGGAAGTTGGTTTATCAGGGAGTGAGACCGACTTCGGGGAGTATAGTGATTTCAGCTATTCAGGCAGAGCAGTTGTTAGAGCGGGGCTGCGAAGCCTATTTGGCGACGATCACTATGACAGAGTCCAGTGGTGAGGTGAGTCTGCAGGATATTCAGGTTGTCCAGGAGTTTGAGGACGTATTTCGGTCGCTGAAGGGATTGCCACCATCTCGGTCAGATCCTTTCACGATTGATGTAGAGCCCGGGACAGCTCCGATATCGAAGACACCTTACAGGATGGCTCCAGCAGAGATGGCAGAGCTGAAGAAGCAGCTAGAGGACCTTTTGAGTAAAGGGTTCATCAGACCTAGTGTGTCGCCTTGGGGAGCGCCAGTGTTGTTTGTGAAGAAGAAGGATGGCAGTTTTCGGTTGTGCATCGATTACCGGGGACTTAACCGAGTCACAGTGAAGAACAGGTACCCACTTCCGAGGATTGATGAGTTGTTGGATCAGTTGAGAGGTGCTACCTGGTTCTCTAAGATTGACTTGGCATCGGGTTATCATCAGATCCCGATAGATGAGGCAGATGTCCGGAAGACAGCTTTTCGGACGAGGTATGGGCATTTTGAGTTTGTGGTCATGCCTTTTGGTTTGACTAATGCGCCGGCAGCGTTTATGAGGTTGATGAACGACGTGTTCAGGGAGTTTCTGGATGTGTTTGTCATTATTTTCATTGATGACATTTTGGTGTATTCGAGGAGTCCAGAGGAGCATGCGACTCATTTGAGGCTAGTGTTGGAGAAGCTTCGAGAGCAGAAGCTGTTTGCCAAGTTGAGCAAGTGCAGCTTTTGGCAGAGGGAGATGGGTTTTCTTGGCCACATTGTTTCTGCAGAGGGAGTTTCTGTGGATCCGGCTAAGATTGAGGCCATCAGGGATTGGCCTAGACCGAGTAGTGCTACCGAGATCAGGAGTTTTCTGGGTTTAGCAGGCTACTACAGGAGGTTCGTCAAGGGGTTTGCGAGTATGTCTCAGCCGATGACGAGGTTGACTGGCAAGGATGTGCCGTTTGTGTGGTCGCAGGAGTGCGAGGAGAGCTTTGGGAAGCTCAAGGAAATGTTGACTAGTACACCAGTTTTGGCATTACCCGACCCGGGGAAGCCATATGTAGTGTACACAGATGCTTCAGGTGTTGGACTGGGTTGTGTTCTGATGCAGGAGGGCAGAGTGATTGCCTATGCTTCGAGGCAGTTGCAGGGCAGTGAGCGCAACCGTCCTACACATGACCTTGAGTTGGGAGCAGTGGTTTTTGCACTCAAGATTTGGAGGTCATATCTTTATGGTGGTAGAGTGCAGATCTTTACAGATCACAAGAGTCTACAGCATATTTTCACTCAGCCTTTGCTGAATGCGAGACAGACGCGTTGGGTGGAGTTTCTGGCAGACTATGACTTGGATATTGTTTATCATCCGGGCAAGGCCAATTTGGTGGCAGATGCTTTGAGTCGACGGAGGGTTGATTCAGATAGAGAGCGTGGTGTTGAGGCGTTGGTCAGCGAGATTAGTACATTGCGATTGTGTGCTATTTCAGAGGAGCCTTTGGGTTTTGAGGCAGCTGATCAGGCAGATTTACTCAGCAGGATCAGAGTGGCGCAGCAGAGTGATCAGGGTTTGATTGATGCTTCGCAGGCAGTTGGTTCTGAGTATCAGGTCTCTTCGAATGGAACTATCTTGGTTCGTGGGCGAGTTTGTGTGCCTAAGGATGAGGAGTTGAGGCATGAGGTTTTGAGAGAGGCTCATTCGAGCAAGTTTTCGATTCATCCGGGTGCGACCAAGATGTACCGTGACCTCAAACGGTATTATCATTGGGTTGGGATGAAGAGGGATGTGGCAGATTGGGTTGCGAGGTGCAACACTTGTTCTTTGGTCAAGGCAGAGCATCAGGTGCCTTGTGGTCTTTTGCAGAGTTTACCCATTCCAGAGTGGAAGTGGGATATGATCACGATGGATTTTGTTGTGGGATTGCCTGTCTCACGGACATTTGATGCTATTTGGGTCATTGTGGATCGCTTGACCAAGTCAGCACATTTCTTGGCTATCAAGAAGACAGATGGAGCGGCTGTCTTGGCTAGGAAGTTTGTGCGAGAGATTGTGAGGCTGCATGGAGTGCCAGCCAGTATCGTGTCGGATAGAGATCCGAGGTTTGCTTCAGAGTTTTGGAGGGCATTTCAGACTGAGGTGGTCACTAAGGTGCATATGAGTACAGCGTATCATCCGCAGACAGATGGGCAGTCAGAGAGGACTATTCAGACCTTGGAGGATCTGCTTAGGATGTGTGTACTGGATTGGGGTGGTCATTGGGCTGATCATCTGTGTTTGGCATAGTTTGCCTATAACAATAGTTTTCAGTCTAGCATTGGTATGGCTCCTTATGAGGCTTTGTATGGGAGGCCATGCAGGACACCCTTATGCTGGACCCAAGTGGGGGAGCGCAGCATTTTTGGAGCTAGTTTTGTTCAGGAGACGACGGAGAAGATTCGTGTCTTGAGGCTGAACATGAAGGAGGCTCAGGATAGACAGAGGAGTTATGCAGATAGGCGGCGACGTGAGCTTGAGTTTCAGGTGGGGGATAGAGTGTATCTCAAGATGGCTATGTTGAGGGGCCCTAACAGGTCTATAGCAGAGAACAAGCTCAGTCCGCGTTTTATGGGTCCGTTTCCAGTGGTGGAGCGAGTTGGGCCAGTGGCTTATCGGTTGGAGTTGCCACCGATTATGAGCGCCTTTCACAAGGTGTTTCATGTTTCTATGTTGAGGAGGTGTTTGCGTCCTTCAGAGGAGGTTGTGGTTGAGATTCCAGAGGATCTTCAGCCAGATATGACAGTTCCGGCAGTTCCTGTGAGGATTCTTGAGAGGAGAGTCAAGGTTCTGCGGAACAAGAGGGTGCCATTGTTGAGAGTCTTGTGGGACTGTAGTGGCACAGAGGAGCAGACTTGGGAGCCAGAGGCAAAGATGAAGCTGAAGTTCGGAAAGTGGTTCGACAAGCAGGCTGTGGAGTGATTCATCTTTGTGGTTCTAGTCTTGTTTCTGGTTTTGTTGTTGTTGGTTTTGGACTTATGTAATTTCGTTTCGTTGTACGATATACATTTTTGGAGTTATATGAGATGGAGTTTTGCCTCATATTTTTGGTTATGGTTTGGATGTTACAAGTTTCTTTGGCCGGTGGGGTCATTGAGAGTTTTTAGTCACATGTTGGTACGCGTTTCAGATTTTATTACTCGTTTTTTCTAGGGGCGGTGGGCCTTGTAGACGGTGGTTCTTTTTGTGTTGGGACGTTAGGTGCCCAACGGACTTATATTGGGGGTCGCTACCTCGATATGGGTTGTTTTAGTGACAGTGGGTCACGTTTTGGTTGTGACTTCGGGTCACGCTTGGTTTTGTGACATTGGTCACATTTTGGTACTGGACCGTGAGTTGCAGTACGGATGTCATGACTGCGGTTATGGCATTGAGAGTAATAATATCTTGGAAACATGCGTATAACATAGGACTAAAATTTGAGTTTTGAGGTCTTGGAGAGACGTTTGTGTTGGGATTCGAGGACGAATCCATTTTAGTGGGGGAGAATTGTAACATCCGTGAACCTGGAAGTTGTTTTGGAAGTGGTGTTGGACGATGCTAGGGGTTCGGGAGTAGTTGGCACATGCTCTTAGAGGTGCGAATTGAGGGTTGGTTGTACATGTTCTTGTTTGATTGTTGTGCAGTCGGTCTAAGGTTCAAGCATCGCGAAGAAAGTGTGTTAAATTCTTCTGAACGACTAGTTATCGGGTTTGATTTCCGGTTTAAGTCGATCGATTTGCAATTGGGTTGGTTTTGGTCGATGGGTGTCGACCGACACCAAGGAAGGGTGTCGATCGACACCGGTTATGGTGAAATCGACCGGTTTGATTCAAGTGATTGCGGTTTGGTCGGTTAAGGGCGAGGGAACCCTATTTTATGCGAGAAAACACTGTAGCCGCATCACTTTTCACGTTTTTCGAGGCAGAGAGTTTCCAGAGAGAGGCAGGGCGATTTTGGTTGATTTTTGGAGTTTCTGGGCTTGATTTGTTGCTGTTCTTCGCTGTTTCATCTCTTTCCCTTGTTTCCAATCCAATCTAAGGTGAGTGCGTGACTGTAGGCCCGTTGATCAATAGAGATTGTTTGATTTCGAGTTTTGGTTGTGTTCTTGAGTTGTTTATGCTGGATTTCGTGTTTTGATAGTATTGGGGCGTTGAAAACCCCTAGATTTTGTGTTATTGCGATGTTGGAATGTGATTTTCGTAGCTTCTGATTTCTGGGCGTCGAGCCGGTGTCGAGCGACACTCGATGAGTGTCGATCGACACTCGGGAGGCTGGCGTCGATCGACACCATAGAGGTGTCGGTCGACACCGACCTGGGTGTCAGGAAACGTGGGTGTTTCCTGACAGGGATGGTTTATACTGTTGATTAATGTTGAGCATTGTTATTGTGGTTGATTATTGTGATGTATTGTCTATTGTTGACGTAATTGGCCTGTACGCAGGATGATCCACTCACTAAGTATTTATGATAATACTTACGCATCTCTATTCCAATGTGATGCAGGTAACAGCAATGTTCTTCCGCGGAAAGAGACCGAGAGAAGAGGATGATGAGATTAGGAATTTGATTCTGGCTTTGTTGTTATGGTTGACCAGAAATTCATGAGTTAGGGTGTTAGGATTTATTTTAATAATGTAGCAAACCGGCTTAGGTTGCTTATTGGTTATTGGTTTTATTGGTTTTATTTCTCTATTGGTTATTGTTGAACGGTTATTTATGATTTAATAATAATATTGATTTGCTTCCGCATTGTGTTGGTGAATTAGCTGTTGAGGATTAATATTTATGGGAATATTAATCTGGGCTAATTAATTAATTAAAAAAAAAAAAAAGTTTGGTTGTTTCACGGGTGGTTGTTTTGGGTGTGGGAGTCTGGATCACTGAGTTGCGACTTGCCCCAAGAGGGCGGGATCCAGAGAGATTACAGTGTGCTTCTACTGCAGGGAGCCGGGGCATATCAAGACAATGTGTCCCAAGTTACAGCAGAGAGCAGTGGCAGCAGCGATCCAGCCGTTGGCTATTCAGTCAGCAGCTCAGGTTGCAGCGTTGCAGTCGGGTGGAGCGCCGAGAGTTTATACTTCGGCAGAGGTTGGCCAGACCAGTCAGTCAGGCCAGATCACAGGTAAAATCTTGACTCAGACTTTTAAATTCTTAAGGTAGAATTGTTGGTGTGTCTGTTTCTGTTATTTTACTGTGATAGAGTTAGAGGTTCTCAACACTTGTGGAATTGTGTAGGGACCTTGTTAGTTGGTGGATTTGAGTCTCACGTGTTGTTTGACTCGGGAGCATCTAACTGCTTCATTACTCCGGAGAGAGCTGAGAGTAGTGGTATTCGGAGTAGCGATGGCAAGGCGTTAGGCTTTGTCAAGGTGGCCGGTGGTGGTTATTTGGCTACTTCGGGCAGAGCTAGAGCAGTTAATGTGCAGATTGCGGGGCAGTCTATGCCAGCAGATTTAGTCATCAGTCCAGTGGAGCTGTATGACGTGATTTTGGGGATGGACTGGTTATCCTTATACCGAGTCCATCTGGATTGCTACAGAGGTAGAGTTGTGTTTGAGCGAGATGCAGGGAAGTTGGTTTATCAGGGAGTGAGACCGACTTCGGGGAGTTTAGTGATCTCAGCTATTCAGGCAGAGCAGTTGTTAGAGCGGGGCTGCGAAGCCTATTTGGCGACGATCACTATGACAGAGTCCAGTGGTGAGGTGAGTCTGCAGGATATTCAGGTTGTCCAGGATTTCGAGGATGTATTTCGGTCGCTGAAGGGATTGCAACCATCTCGGTCAGATCCTTTCACGATTGATTTAGAGCCCGGGACAGCTCCGATATCGAAGACACTTACAGGATGGCTCCAACAGACATGGCAGAGCTGAAGATGCAGCTAGACGACCTTTTAAGTAAAGGGTTCATCAGACCTAGTGTTTCGCCGTGGGGAGCGCCAGTGTTATTTGTGAAGAAGAAGGATGGTAGTTTTCGGTTGTGTATTGATTATCGGGGACTTAACCGAGTCACAGTGAAGAACAGGTACCCACTTCCGAGGATCGACGAGTTGTTGGATATGTTGAGAGGTGCTACTTGGTTCTCCAAGATTGACTTGGCATCGGGATATCATCAGATTCCGATAGATGAGGCAGATGTCCGGAAGACAGCTTTTCCGACGAGGTATGGTGATATACCCCTATTTTGTACCCTTTTTATATGGTTTTACTATGCTTTTTATAAGGTTTTTAAAGGCTTTTCGATCTAAAAAGGTAGTTTTTGTGGATTTATAGTACTAAGAGTCTAAACAGGTCGAAAGATGCATTTTGGAGCAAAACCACAGGATTTGGACTTTACGCCGCTCCACGACACAGCATCAACTTTGAAAGAGCCCCAAAAACATTATACGCAATGGATCTCACCAAAACCAGTTTGCCGTGATGCCCACATGAGTTAGCTTTCCAACGCAATTGGAATCATGCAATTTGGACGTGTAGAATGGAAGATATTATCATTTTAGTGAAGAGTGTCAAATCAGCCGAAAACCGGACGTCTACACCATCCGCTCGACCGAGCCGGTCGGACAGGGCCTCCAAGGCTCCCGTCCGACCCGACCGTCCTTAACTGCACATTGACGCCGCTCGACCAAGCCGGTCGGACAGGGCCTCCAAGGCCCCCGTCCGACCCGACCTTCCTTCACGATCCGGTCGACCGAGCCGGTCGGACAGGGCCTCCAAGGCTCCCGTCCGACCCGACCTCTTTTCGCCATTCCGTGCGCGCCCGACCGCATCCCGTGCGACTGCTCGACCGCCAGCTCGACCCGACCATCATCCCGCTCGACCGCCGACCGTCCCGCTCGACCCGCCTTAGCCGACTAAGGCACGTTTTCACGATTTACTCGGCCCGTTTACCTAATCTCGACCCCTGGAAGACCTAGCACTATAAATACACCTTTTTAGCCTCTTTAGAAAGGAGAGAACAACAGAGCCGTATTGTATTTCAGTTTCATAGATCTACTTTTGTTCTAGAGATTTCAAGGAGAGGATCTCTCCTCCTCACTACAATTTGGAGAAGATTTCTGAACCTTTATCTATTATCATGCTTTCTCCATCTCTCTGTGTTGTTACTTTGATCATGTCTGAGTAATTCACTTGTTAGGTTGCTAGGGTTACTAATTCAATGAGTTGTTTGCTTGATCTATGATTTCGATGAACTGTTAGGGATATCATTAGAGTCTTTGTCTCGTTTTGTTCACTAATTAATGCTGATTGCTTTACCGTGCATCTAGCAATCTGATCCTAGGTTGATTTGAGCCACGGAAGTGCTGTATCATTCGCCGGACCTATTCTTTGACAAGCTAGGTTTCTTAGACTGCGGAAGTTGATTTACTAAGCCTAGTGAACTGTATCCGAACTTGATCGATTTAATGCTTGATTAACTATCTAAGGACATACCAAAAGTTTAGCGATTAGATAAGTTATCATAGGAGTCGGAGCCACGGAAGTGGAAAGACTTATTTTCGTGTTTTGTGTTCTAGACGGATCTATCATCCCATCATCCCTAAATTGATTCATATCTATCATCGAACTGATCACTGCTTGCTTCTCTGCGAATTGGCCCCTAGAGACCTAACGCTTTTCCCTCATTGCTTTACAACTTCGATTTCTTAGCTTTAGTATTTAGTTATTAGACAACCAACCAATCATCCTTTATCTCATTCTAGCTTGATCCGAACTCCATAGATTTAAAGTGTATTCATTTTAGCCAGTCCTTGTGTTCGATAACCCGTACTTCTACGATCTGTGCACTTGCAGGATTTTAAAAAGTCGGTAAAACCTGACCACACATCATATGGGCATTTTGAGTTTGTGGTCATGCCTTTCGGTTTGACTAATGCGCCGGCAGCGTTTATGAGATTGATGAACGACGTGTTCAGGGAGTTTCTGGATGTGTTTGTCATCATCTTTATCGATGATATTTTGGTGTATTCGAGGAGTCCAGAGGAGCATGCGACTCATTTGAGGCTTGTGTTGGAGAAGCTTCGAGAGCAGAAGCTGTTCGCTAAGTTGAGCAAGTGCGGCTTTTGGCAGAGAGAGATGGGTTTTCTTGGCCATATTGTTTCTGCAGAGGGAGTTTCTGTGGATCCGGCTAAGATTGAGGCTATCAGAGATTGGCCTAGACCTAGTAGTGCTACCGAGATCAGGAGTTTTCTGGGTTTAGCAGGCTACTACTGGAGGTTCGTCAAGGGGTTTGCGTGCATGTCTCAGCCGATGACGAGGTTGACTGGCAAGGATGTGCCGTTTGTGTGGTCGCATGAGTGCGAGGAGAGCTTTGGGAAGCTCAAGGAGATGTTGATTAGTACACCAGTGTTGGCATTACCCGATCCGGGGAAGCCATATGTAGTGTACACAGATGCTTCAGGTGTTTGACTGGGTTGTGTTTTGATGCAGGAGGGCAGAGTGATTGCCTATGCTTCGAGGCAGTTTCAGGGCAGTGAGCGCAACCGTCCTACGCATGATCTTGAGTTGGGAGCAGTGGTTTTTGCACTCAAGATTTGGAGGTCTTATCTTTATGGTGGTAGAGTGCAGATCTTCACAGATCACAAGAGTCTACAGCATATCTTTACTCAGCCTTTACGGAATGCGAGGCAGACGCGTTGGGTGGAGTTTCTGGCAGACTATGACTTGGATATTGTGTATCATCCGGGCAAGGCCAATTTGGTGGCAGATGCTTTGAGTCGACGGAGGGTTGATTCAGATAGAGAGCGTGATTAGTACATTGCGGCTTTGTGCTATTTCAGAGGAGCCTTTGGGTCTAGAGGCAGCTGATCAAGCAGACTTACTCAGTAGGATCAGAGTGGCGCAGCAGAGTGATCAGGGTTTGATTGATGCTTCGCAGGCGGTTGGTTCTGAGTATCAGGTCTCTTCGAATGGGACTATCTTGGTTCGAGGGCGAGTTTGTGTGCCCAAGGATGAGGAGTTGAGGCATGAGGTTTTGAGAGAGGCTCATTCGAGCAAGTTTTTGATTCATCTGGGTGCGACTAAGATGTACCGTGACCTCAAACGGTATTATCATTGGGTTGGGATGAAGAGGGATGTGGCAGATTGGGTTGCGAGGTGCAACACTTGTTCTTTGGTCAAGGCAGAGCATCATGTGCCTAGTGGTCTTTTGCAGAGTTTGCCCATTCCAGAGTGGAAGTGGGATATGATCACTATGGATTTTGTTGTGGGATTGCCGATCTCACGGACTTTCGATGCTATTTGGGTCATTGTAGATCGCTTGACCAAGTCAGCACATTTCTTGGCTATCAAGAAGACAGATGGAGCGGCTGTCTTGGCTAGGAAGTTTGTGCGAGAGATTGTGGAGTGCCAGCCAGTATTGTGTCGGATAGGGATCCGAGGTTTGCTTCAGAGTTTTGGAGGGCATTTCAGACTGAGATGGGCACTAAGGTGCATATGAGTACAGCGTATCATCCGCAGACAGATGGGCAGTCAGAGAGGACTATTCAGACTTTGGAGGATCTGCTTAGGATGTGTGTACTGGATTGGGGTGGTCATTGGGCTGATCATCTGTGTTTGGCAGAGTTTGCCTATAACAACAGTTTTCAGTCTAGTATTGGCATGGCTCCTTATGAGGCTTTGTATGGGAGGCCATGCAGGACACCGTTATGCTGGACCCAAGTGGGGGAGCGCAGCATGTTTGGAGCTAGTTTTGTTCAGGAGACGACGGAGAAGATCCGTGTCTTGAGGCTGAACATGAAGGAGGCTCAGGATAGATAGAGGAGTTATGCAGATAGACGGCGTCGTGAGCTTGAGTTTCAGGTGGGAGATAGAGTTTATCTCAAGATGGCTATGTTGAGGGGCCCTAACAGGTCCATAGCAGAGAACATGCTCAGTCCGCGTTTTATGGGTCCGTTTCCAGTGGTGGAGCGAGTTGGGCCAGTGGCTTATCGGTTGGAGTTGCCACCGATTATGAGCGCCTTTCACAAGGTGTTTCATGTTTCTATGTTGAGACGGTGTTTGCGTCATTCAGAGGAGTTAGTGGTTGAGATTCCAGAGGATCTTCAGCCAGATATGACAGTTCCGGCGGTTCCTGTGAGGATTCTTGAGAGGAGAGTCAAGGTTCTGCGGAACAAGAGGGTGCCATTGTTGAGAGTCTTGTGGGACTGTAGTTGCACAGAGAAGGAGACTTGGTAGCCAGAGGCAAAGATAAAGCTGAAGTTCGGAAAGTGGTTCGACAAGCAGGCTGTGGAGTGAGCTTCTTCATCTTTATGGTTCTAGTCTTGCTTTTGGTTTTGTTGTTGTTGGTTTTGGATTTATGTATTTTCGTTTCGTTGTACGATATACATTTTTGGAGTTATATGAGATGGAGTTTTGCCTCATATTGTGGTTTCGCGTTTTGGATGTTACAAGTTTCTTTGGCCGGTGGGGTCATTGAAAGTTTTTGGTCATATGTTGGTACGCGTTTCAGATTTTATTACTCGTTTTATCTAGAGGCGGTGGGCCTTTAGAGTAGACGGTCGGTCTACTTTTGTTGGGACGGTGGGTGCCCGACAGACTTATATTGGGGGTCGCTACCTCGATATGGGTTGTTTTCGTGACGGTGGGTCACGGTTTGGATACTGTGACGGTGGGCCGCAGTATGGATATTGTGGCGGTGGGCCGCAATATGGATATCGTGACGGTGGGTTACGGTATTGAGAGTAATAATATCTTGGAGACATGCGTATAACATAGGACTGAAAATATGAGTTTTTGAGGTCTTTGAGAGACGTTTGTGTTGGGATTCGAGGACGAATCCAGTTTAGTGGGGGAGAATTGTAACATCCGCGAACCAGAAAGTGTGTTAAAAGTGGTATCGGACGACATTAGGGGTTTGGGGGTGGATTACATACGCTCTTTGAGGTGCGAATCGAGGGTCGATTGTACATGTTCTTGTTTGATTGTTGTACAATTGGTTTAAGGTTCAATCATCTCGAAGAAAATGTGTAAAAAGCTCCTAAATGCTTAGTGTCGATCGACACCGGTTTGAGAAATCAATTCAGGTCTAAGTCGATTGCACGTCCGATTGTGGTTTGAGTTGGTTTGGTCGATGGGTGTCGACCGACACCAAGGAAGGGTGTCGATCGACACCGGTTTTTGCGAAATCGACCGGTTCGATTCAAGTCGGCTGGTTTTGTCTGGTTTAGAGCGTGGAAACCCTATTTCGCGTTTTAAAAGCCGTGTGGCCGCGAGAAAGGCACCAATTTCGAGGAGAAAAGTTTCAGAGGTGACTTTGGGTGATTTTCATAGAGTTTGTGGAGTTTTTGAGGCTTTGGGATTGTTGTTTCATCTCTTCTCCTTCCTTCCAATCCGTTTCTAAGGTGAGTGCGTGACTGTAGGTCCGTTAGCATTAGAGATTGTTTGAATTCGGTTTTGTTATTGAGTTTTTCGAGTTGTTCTTGAGTATGATTGAGTTATTGTGTTGATTGATCGATGTGGGGGTTGAATCCCACGATTTATGTTGTTTTGTGCGATTTTCGTTGATGTTGGTGTCTGGGCGTCGAGCTGGTGTCGACCGACACTCGATGAGTGTCGATCGACACTCAGAAGGCTGGCGTCGATCGACACCATAGAGGTGTCGGTCGACACCATAGAGGTGTCGGTCGACACCGACCTGGGTGTCAGGAAACGTGGGTGTTTCCTGACAGAGAAGCTTTATACTGTTGATTAATGTTGAGCATTGTTATTGTTGTTGATTATTGTGATGTATTGTCTAGTGTTTGACGTAATTGGCCTGTAGGCAGGATGATCCACTCACTAAGTATTTATGATAATACTTACGCATCTCTATTCCAATGTGATGCAGGTAACAGCAATGTTCTTCCGCGGAAAGAGACCGAGAGAAGAGGATGATGAGATTAGGAATCTGATTTTGGCTCTTTTGTTATGGTTGACCAGGAATTCTTAGGGTGTTAGTTTATTTTTAATAATGTAGCAAACCAGGGGTTTAGGTTGCTTATTGGTTTTATTCTTTATTGGTTATTTGTTGAATGGCTTCTTATGATTTAATATTATTGATTTCTTTCTGAGAATTTCCGCATTAATAATTATTATAATCATTTATAAAAAAAAAAAAAAAACTTGGTTGTTTCAGAATGTATTCATACCAGTAGTCCGCTGAAACAACCAAGCTTTTTTTTTTTTTTAAATGATTATAATAAATTATAAATGCGAAAATTCTCGAAAGAACTCAATAATATTAAATCATAATAAACCGTTCAACAAATAACCAATAACCAATAAACCAATAAAGAATAAGCAACCTAAACACCAGGTTTGCTACATTATTAAAAATAGACTAACACCCTAGAATGATGAATTCCTTGTCAACCACAACAAAATAGCCAATATCAAATTCCTAATCTCATCATCCTCTTCTCTCGGTCTTTTTCTGCGGAAGAACATTGCTGTTACCTGCATCACATTGGAATAGAGATGCGTAAGTATTATCATAAATACTTAGTGAGTGGATCATCCTGCCTACAGGCCAAGTACGTCAAACACTAGACAATACATCACAATAATCATCAACAATAACAAAACTTAACAATAACAACTCCCTGTCAGGAAACACCCACGTTTCCTGACACCCAGGTCGGTGTCGACCGACACCTCTATGGTGTCGATCGACGCCAGCCTCCTGAGTGTCGGTCGACACCAGCTCAACGCCCAGACACCATAAGTTACGAAAATCACATAGAAAATCGCAAAACACACAATCAAAGGGTTTTCAACGCCCCAGTACATCCAAAACACGATTTCCAGTATAAACAACTCAAGAACACAATCCAAACTCGAAATCAAACAATCTCTAACGATTAACGGACCTACAGTCACGCACTCACCTTGAAACGGATTGAAAGGAAGGAGAAGACATGAAACAATGGGGAACAACAACAGAACAAGCCTCCAAACTCCAAAATCGCCCTAGAAATCACCTCTTTCTCTCTAAAAACTCTCTGCCTCGAAAACTGAGCTTCTCACGCGGCTACAGGGCTTTTAAATCGCGGAATAGGGTTTCCATCGCCTAAACCGGACAAAACCAGCCGACTTGAATCAAACCTGTCGATTTCACAATAACCGGTGTCGATCGACACCCTTCCTTGGTGTCGGTCGACACCCCTCGACCATACCAACTCAAACACTTGATATCTCGAAACTTGTGCCTTTCTCGCGGCCACAGAGCTTTTAAAACGCGAAATAGGGTTTCCACGCCCTAAACCGGACAAAACCAACCGACTTGAATCAAACCGGTCGATTTCTCAATAACCGGTGTCGATCGACACCCTTCCTTGGTGTCGGTCGACACCCATTGACCAAAACCAACCCAACTCGATTCGATCGACTTAAACCGGAAATCGCCCTTGATAACCGGTGTCGATCGACACACCTTGTGGTGTCGATCGACACTAAGCGTTCAGAAGTTTTTCCCACACTTTCTTCGAGATAAATGAACCTTAGACCAACTGTACAACAATCAAACAAGAACATGTACAGTCAATCCTCGATTCGTACCTCAAAGAGCGTATGTAATCGACTCCCGAATCCCTAATGTCGTCTGATACCAACTCTAACACAACTTTCTGGTTCGCGGATGTTACAATTCTCCCCCACTTAACTGGATTCGTCCTCGAATCCCAACACAAACGTCTCTCCAAGACCTCCAAAACTCACATTTTCAGTCCTATGTTATACGCATGTTTCAAGACATTATCACTCTCAATACCGTAACCCACCGTCACGATATCTATGCTGCAACCCACCGTCACAACATCTATATTGCGGCCCACCGCCATAATATCTATACTGCGGCCCACTGCCACAGTATCCAAACCGTGACCCACCGTCACGAAAACAACTCATACCGAGGTAGCGACCCCCAATATAAGTCTGCCGGGCACCCACCGTCCCAACAAAAGTAGACCCACCGTCTACTCTAAAGGCCCACCGCCTCTAGATATAACGATTAATAACACTGAAACGCGTATCAATATATGACTAAAAACTTTCAATGACCCCACCGGCCAAAGAAACTTGTAACATCCAAAAGCGAAACCAACATATGAGGTAAAACTCCATCTCATATAATTCCAAAAATGTATATCGTACAACGAAACGAAAATACATAAATCCAAAACCAACAACCACAAAACCAAAAACAAGACTAGAACCACAAAGATGAAGAAGCTCACTCCACAGCCAGCTTGTCGAACCACTTTCCGAACTTCAGCTTCATCTTTGCCTCTGGCTCCCAAGTCTGCTCCTCTACAGTCCCACAAGACTCTCAACAATGGCACCCTCTTGTTCCGCAGAACCTTGACTCTCCTCTCAAGAATCCTCACAGGAACCGCCGGAACTGTATCTGGCTGAAGATCCTCTGGAATCTCTGCCACTAACTCCTCTGAAGGATGCAAACACCTCCTCAACATAGACACATGAAACACCTTATGAAGGGCGCTCATAATCGGTGGCAACTCCAACCGATAAGCCACTGGCCCAACTCGCTCCACCACTGGGAACGGACCCATAAAACGCGGACTGAGCTTGTTCTCTGCTATGGACCTGTTAGGGCCCCTCAACATAGCCATCTTGAGATAAAATCTATCTCCCACCTGAAACTCAAGCTCACGTCGCCGCCTATCTGCATAACTCCTCTGTCTATCCTGAGCCTCCTTCATGTTCAGCCTCAAGACACGGATCTTCTCCGTCGTCTCCTGAACAAAAGTAGCTCCAAACATGCTGCGCTCCCCCACTTGGGTCCAGCATAACGGTGTCCTGCATGGCCTCCCGTACAAAGCCTCATAAGGAGCCATGCCAATACTAGACTGAAAACTGTTGTTATAAGCAAACTCTGCCAAACACAGATGATCAGCCCAATGACCACCCCAATCCAGTACACACATCCTAAGCAGATCCTCCAAAGTCTGAATAGTCCTCTCTGACTGCCCATCTGTCTGCGGATGATACGCTGTACTCATATGCACCTTAGTGCCCATCTCAGTCTGAAATGCTCTCCAAAACTCTGAAGCAAACCTCGGATCTCTATCCGATACAATACTGGCTGGCACTCCATGCAGCCTCACAATCTCTCGCACAAACTTCCTAGCCAAGACAGCCGCTCCGTCTGTCTTCTTGATAGCCAAGAAATGTGCTGACTTGGTCAAGCGATCCACAATGACCCAAATAACATCGAATGTCCGTGAGATAGGCAATCCCACAACAAAATCCATAGTGATCATATCCCACTTCCACTCTGGAATGGGTAAACTCTGCAAAAGACCACTAGGCACCTGATGCTCTGCCTTGACCAAAGAACAAGTGTTGCACCTCGCAACCCAATCTGCCACATCTCCCTTCATCCCAACCCAATGATAATACCGTTTGAGGTCACGGTACATCCTGGTCGCACCCGGATGAATCGAAAACTTGCTCGAATGAGCCTCTCTCAAAACCTCCTGCCTCAACTCCACATCCTTGGGCACACAAACTCGCCCTCGAACCAAGATAGTCCCATTCGAAGAGACCTGATACTCAGAACCAGACACCTGCGAAGCATCGATCAAACCCTGATCACTCTGCTGAGCCACTCTGATCCTACTGAGTAAGTCCGCCTGATCAGCTGCCTCCAAACCCAAAGGCTCCTCTGAAATAGCACAAAGACGCAATGTACTAATCTCGCTGACCAACGCCTCAACACCACGCTCTCTATCTGAATCAAACCTCCGTCGACTCAAAGCATTTGTCACCAAATTGGCCTTGCCCGGATGATAAACAATATCCAGGTCATAGTCTGCCAGAAACTCCACCCAACGCGTCTGCCTCGCATTCAGCAAAGGCTGGGTAAAGATATGATGTAGATTCTTGTGATCTGTAAAGATCTGCACTCTACCACCATACAAATAAGACCTCCAAATCTTGAGCGCAAAGATCTGCTCCCAACTCAAGATCATGCGTAGGACGGTTACGCTCACTGCCCTGCAACTGCCTCGAAGCATAGGCAATCACTCTGCCCTCCTGCATCAAAACACAACCAAGTCCTATTCCCGAAGCATCTGTGTACACTACATATGGCTTCCCCGGATCGGGTAATGCCAACACTGGTGTACTAGTCAACATCTCCTTGAGCTTCTCAAAGCTCTCCTCGCACTTCCGCGACCACACAAACGGCACATCCTTGCCAGTCAACCTCGTCATCGGCTGAGACATACTCGCAAACCCCTTGACGAACCTCCTGTAGTAGCCTGCTAAACCCATAAAACTCCTGATCTCGGTAGCACTACTCGGTCTAGGCCAATCTCTGATGGCCTCAATCTTAGCCGGATCCACAGAAACTCCCTCTGCAGAAACAATGTGGCCAAGAAAACCCATCTCTCGCTGCCAAAAACTGCACTTGCTCAACTTAGCAAAAAGCTTCTGCTCCCGCAACTTCTCCAAAACAAGCCTCAAATGCGTCGCATGCTCCTCTGGACTCCTCGAATACACCAAAATATCATCAATGAAAATGATGAAAAACACATCCAGAAACACCCTGAACACGTCGTTCATCAATCTCATGAAAGCTGCCGGCACATTAGTCAAACCAAAAGGCATGACCACAAACTGAAAATGTCCATACCTCGTCCGAAAAGCCGTCTTCCGAACATCTACCTCATCTATCGGAATCTGGTGATATCCCGATGCCAAATCAATCTTAGAGAACCAAGTAGCACCTCTCAACTGATCCAACAACTCATCGATCCTCGGAAGTGGGTACCTGTTCTTCATTGTGACTCGGTTAAGTCCCCGGTAATCAATGCACAACCGAAAACTGCCATCTTTCTTCTTAACAAACAAAACTGGCGCTCCCCACGGCGAAACACTAGGTCTGATGAACCCTTTACTCAAAAGGTCCTCTAACTGCTTCTTCAGCTCTGCCATCTCTGCTGGAGCCATCCTGTAAGGTGTCTTCGATATCAGAGCTGTCCCGGGCTCTAATTCAATCGTGAAAGGATCTGACCGAGATGGTGGCAATCCCTTCAGCGACCGAAATACATCCTCAAAATCCTGGACAACCTGAATATCCTGCAAAACCACCTCACCACTGGACTCTGTCATAGTAATCGTCGCCAAATAGGCCTCGCAGCCCCGCTCTAACAACTGTTCTGCCTGAATAGCTGAGATCACTATACTCCCCCGAAGTCGGTCTCACTCCCTGATAAACCAACTTCCCTGCATCCCGCTCAAACACAACTCTACCTCTGTAGCAATCCAGATGAACTCGGTATAAAGATAACCAGTCCATCCCCAAAATCACGTCATACAGCTCCACTGGACTGATGACCAAATCCGCTTGCATAGACTGCCCCGCAATCCGCACATCCACTGCTCTAGCTCTGCCCGAAGTAGCCAGATAACCACCACCGGCCACCTTGACAAAGCCTGAAGCCTCGCCACTGCTACTCCGAATACCACTACTCTCAGCTCTCTCCGGAGTAATGAAGCAATTAGATGCTCCCGAGTCAAACAACACGTGCGACTCAAATCCACCAACTAACAAGGTCCCTACACACACCACAAGTGTTGAGAACATCTAAACTCTATCACAGTAAAATAACAGAAACAGACAACACCAAAATTCTACCTTTAAGAACTTAAAAGTCTGAGTCAAGATTTTACCTGTGATCTAGCCTGACTGACTGGTCTGGCCCACCTCTGCCAGATTGTAAACACGCGGCGCTCCACCTGACTGCAACGCTGCAACCTAAGCTGCTGACTGAATAGCCAACGGCTGAATCGCTGCTGCCAATGCCCTCTGCTGCAACTTGGGACACATGGGCTTGATGTGCCCTGGCTCCCTGCAATAGAAGCACACTGAAGTCTCTCTGGATCCCGCCCTCTTGGGGCAAGTCGCAACTCTATGGTCCAGACTCCCACAACCAAAGCAACCACCCGTACTCGGGCTACTAGCAGATATCTCCTCTGCTCTCCTATTCTGGCCCTGTGCAGGCCTACCACCCCTGCCATAACCAGAACTGTAACCTCTACGCTGCTGATGCTGCTGCTGGCCCCGAGGATGGGTAGCAGGAGCAACTGCAACTGGAACAACTGCCGAACTCACCGGCTCACGCAAGTCCTCCTCAATGGAAGCTGCCAACTCCACCAAACCAGCTCTAGTGTGGTACATACCACCTCTGCACTGAGTCCTGATGTTCCTCCGAAGTCCCTGAAGAAACCTCGACATCAACGCCCGCTCACTCACCAGCTCACCACCTGTGTGAACCACCAACCTGCAGAACTCTGCATCGTACTCTCGAACAGACCTCTCACCCTGAATCAAGTCTAAGAACCTCAACTGCAGTCTGTCACGAGCCTCCTGAGGGAAAAACTTGTGGTTGAACTCCTCGACGAAATCAACCCAAGTCCAAACCTCTCTCCGGGTCCTAACAGACCTCCACCACAAATGTGCAACACCTCCAAGGTAGTGCACTGCCAACTCGACCTGAAACTGCTTTGGACAACGAACTGAATCGAAGTTCCGCTCTAACCTCTGACGCCACTCGTCAGCCTGCTCTGGAGTAACACCGCCCTCAAACGTAGGCGTAATCCACCACGTTTGTATAAGATGGATCCTCAAAGGAGGTTATTGATGTTGGATAATATCGAGATTTATCCCAAAAGGATTTAAGTAAATCTAGATATGTACACTAACATTTTAATGAGTAAGTCTTTGCAACATCAAGGGGAGAAAGTCGACAGCTTGAGAAAGATTAAGGTTGGAATGAATTATCGAAGATCCTCGGACTAAAGAATGTGAAATAAAAGTCCAAAGGATAATTCATTAAATGTATCAATTGTGAGATACATTTACAGACCCATATACAGTGATTAAGTCACTTATCAGCTGTAATTAAATGCTCTAATAAGAATGATGTCCAGAAGGACAATATCAAACTGCTGTTATGTCTAAGGCACGCCTGAAGCGTGGTAGACATGGTTCCAAATATAAGAATTCTCGGAAAAGAAAAGGAGCATAAGTGAAATTGTTCAAACCGAGAAAACACAGAGTTTTGAATGATCTCCAGAAGAGACATTAAACATGAAAAAGAAATAAATTTAGGTACCTGAGACAATGAAGAGATCTCGAGAATTTGTCAAGTCATGTGTGGAATAAATTGGAACCACATAAAAGCAAATCGACGTCGTAAATAAAATATTTGCATGCAATGTAGCAATTGATGTTATGAATGAGAAAGAGGATCAAGTCTATTGCAGAGTGGCCAAAATAGAGAAGAAGCAATAGACATAGAATGTATTCATACCAGTAGTCCGCTGAAACAACGAAGCTTTTTTTTTTTTTTTAAATGATTATAATAAATTATCAATGCGGAAATTTTCGAAATAAATCAATAATATTAAATCATAATAAACCGTTCAACAAATAACCAATAACCAATAAACCAATAAAGAATAAGCAACCTAAACACCAGGTTTGCTACATTATTAAAAATAGACTAACACCCTAGAATGATGAATTCCTTGTCAACCACAACAAAATAGCCAATATCAAATTCCTAATCTCATCATCCTCTTCTCTCGGTCTCTTTCCGCGGAAGAACATTGCTGTTACCTGCATCACATTGGAATAGAGATGCGTAAGTATTATCATAAATACTTAGTGAGTGGATCATCCTGCCTACAGGCCAAGTACGCCAAATACTAGAAAATACATCACAATAATCATCAACAATAACAAAACTCAACAATAACAACTCCCTGTCAGGAAACACCCACGTTTCCTGACACGCAGGTCGGTGTCGACCGACACCTCTATGGTGTCGATCGACGCCAGCCTCCTGAGTGTCGGTCGACACCAGCTCGACGCCCAGACACCAGAAGCTACGAAAATCACATAGAAAATCGCAAAACACACAATCAAAGGGTTTTCAACGCCCCAATACATCTAAAACACGATTTCCAGTAAAAACAACTCAAGAACACAATCCAAACTCGAAATCAAACAATCTCTAACGATTAACGGACCTACAGTCACGCACTCACCTTGAAACGGATTGAAAGGAAGGAGAAGAGATGAAACAATGGGGAACAGCAACAGAACAAGCCTCCAAACTCCAAAATCGCCCTAGAAATCACCTCTTTCTCTCTGAAAACTCTCTTCCTCGAAAACTGAGCTTCTCACGCGGCTACAGGGCTTTTAAATCGCGGAATAGGGTTTCCATCGCCTAAACCGGACAAAACCAGCCGACTTGAATCAAACCGGTCGATTTCACAATAACCGGTGTCGATCGACACCCCTCGACCATACCAACTCAAACCACAAATCAAACGCGCAATCGACTTAAACCGGAATCGACCCTGATAACCGGTGTCGATCGACACACCCCTTTGGTGTCGATCGACACTAAGCATTCAGAAGCTTTTCACACACTTTCTTCGAGATCAATGAACCTTAAACCAACTGTACAACAATCAAACAAGAACATGTACAGTCAATCCTCGATTCGTACCTCAAAGAGCGTATGTAATCGACTCCCGAATCCCTAATGTCGTCCGATACCAACTCTAACACAACTTTCTGGTTCGCGGATGTTACATCCGCAATCTCTTGTAAAGAGAGAAGTATTCGGACAAGTAGTCCGTAATCTCTTGGAAATAGAGAAGTATTCAAACCAGTAGTCTGTAATCTCTTGGAAAAAGAGAAGTATTCAGACCAGTAGTCCATACACCTGAAGGTGTATAGTCAGTAAGACACAAACATATTTTTGTGCGAATGAAGAATGAGAATGGTGAAATTGTGAGATACAAGGCACGTTTAGTTGCACAAGGTTTCTCATAAATACCTGGAATTGATTATGAAGAGACATACTCTCTTGTAGTGGATGCAACTACTTTCAGGTTTCTCATTACTCTTGCGATAAAAGAAGGACTTGATTTTAGGCTGATTGATGTAGTCACAGCCTACTTAAATAGTCCATTGGATAATGATATGAAAGTCCCTGAAGGATTTAGACTGTCTGAAGCAGGGTATTCAAATTCCATAGAACATGCACGATCTCTTTATGGATCCGAAACAATATGGGCGTATGTGGTATAACCGACTTAGTGATTCCTTGTCAAAGGAAGGTTATAAGAATGACCCCATTAGTTCATGCATTTATATTAAGAGATTTGGATAATGATTTGTTATCATTGCAGTGTACGTTGATAATTTGAATGTCACTGGAACTCCTGCAAATATTCCATGTACAATAAAATACTTGAAGAAAAGAGTCTGAGATGAAAAATCTCTGAGAAACGAAATTTTGTTTGGGATTGCAAAGTGAGCATCTTGAAGATGGAATTCTATTGCAACAAGCGGTGTACACTGAGAAACTTATCAAATGGTGTACACCGAGAAAAGTTCTCAAACATCGTACATCGCTAAAAGGTTTTTATGGAATTTGAGTAGTTCAATTATTATAAAGTCATTTACTGTATTGAAAGACATTTTCCGCCCTCGAGAAAACGATGAAGAAGTTTTGGTCAGAAGTACCATACTTAAGTATAATAAGGGCACTGGAGTACTTTGATGTACCATACTCGTTATAAGAGAGTATAAGACAGTCATACGAGTTTATTCATTAAGTCTATACTTATGGTATTCTTCCAAAGATGATATTTATGGATTGGAATGCATCTCCTGAAGAAGATGATTCCAAGGGGAAGAAATATGACGATGTGTGGTTGTACTCTTTTTTCTTATCATGGTTTTTATCCCACTGGGTTTTTCCATGAAATGTTTTAATGAGGCAACAAATAACACAAGTAGAAAACATTCTAAATGAATGTCATCTTCTATCCGAAGTTTTTGTCATCCTGTAACATTCGTAAACGTGAAGTGCTGTTTTGGAGGTGGTGTCGGACGACACCCAGTGATCGGGAGTAGTTGCATATGCTCTATACGGTGTGAATCTCGGGTTGGTTGTGCATGTTCTTGTTTGATTGTTGTGCAGTCGATCTAAAGGTTCAAGCATTATGTAGAAAAATGTGTAAATCGACTTCTGATTGGTTGGTGTCGAGCGACACCAGGAGGGTGTCGATCGACACCGGTTAATTTGGGAATCGATTTTCGGTTTAAATCGATTGTGTTCGGTTTTGTGGAGTTGGTCGAGTGGTGTCGACCGACACCAGGGAGGGTGTCGCTCGACACCGGCTATTGGAAATTCAACCGGTTTGATTTGAGTTGATTTCGGTTTGGGCTGGTTTTGGGCAAGGAAGCCCTAGGTCGCGTTTTTAAGCGAAGGAAGTCGCTTTTTGGCACACTTTTCGAGGCAGAGACTTTTCCAGAGAGTTGGGACGCGAGTTTTAGGAGTTTTGGAGTTTGGAGAATCGATCTGAGGCTTGGTGGTTGTTGTTCATCTTTCCCCTTTGTTTTTAATCCGTTTCAAGGTGAGTGCGTGACCGTAGGTCCGTGAATCACTGGAAATTTGTTGTGTTGTTGCTATTTTGAGTTGTTCTTCAGTTGTTCTTGAGTTATTTGAGTTATTGATCGATTATGGGGGTTGAATCCCATTGATTTGGATGTTTTTATACTTGTTTCGCATTGTTTCGTTGTGGTTGGTTTCTGGGTTTCGGGAGGGTGTCGAGCAACACCTTTTGGTGTCGGTCGACACCGAGGATGCTAGTGTCGAGCGACACACTTTGTGTGTCGATCGACACCTAGCAGGGCGTGTCGAGCGACACGGTGGGGTGTCGATCGACACTAGTGCTGTTGTGCGAGTATTGTTGCGGTTGTTTACGGTTGATGGTTATTGTTGATATTGTTGTATTGTCTTGTGGTTGGCGTAATTGGCCTGTAGACGGAGTGACCGTCTCACTGAGTATTTATGATAATACTCACGCATCTCTTTCGTAATGTGATGCAGGTAACAGGAATGTGTGACCGCGGGATCGAGGCTGAAGAGGGGGATGATAGGGTTGTTGGTTTTTATTGGTTATTGGTTTATTGATTCATTGTTTAAGTTGATAGCGAACCTGGTGTTTAGGTTGCTAGAGTTTATTTATGTTTCTGGAATTGTTATTGGATTATTGGTTATTTAATTGGTTATTGATATTGAGATATTTGAGGTTAAATTGAATGGATAATTTATTTATTGGTTTAAGACTTCCGCTGAGTATTGTTAAAAAAAAAAAAAAAAGCTTGGTTGTTTCATTTTGGTATCAAAGCGTATACGGTTTTAGGACTGTTAGATTGGGTGAATTGAGACTATGTATTTAAACTGATTATTGTGGTTAGTCAGTTTAGTAGTCTAGTATCATCCCCTTCGGCCTTCGAGAGATTATGCGGTAAGTGTGTTGTTGGTTTGTTTTGAGTTAGTCTAGTTGCTTATCTTCTGTGCTTTGGTAGTGCAGCAAGATGGACGCAGGTGCTAGAGATCGTGGTGCGAGAGGGCGCGGTAGAGCCCGTGGGGGCAGAGCAGTTGGCCGTGGTGGCCGAGCTGCCGGCCGTGGAGGTCGGGGTCGTGGGCGTGGTTTACCAGAGGCTTCAGCGGAGAGTGCAGTACCTAGTGTGGCGGCGGCGTCAGTGACACAGTCAGTGGCGGGTGAGGCCAGTTTGGGTGCCGGTGGTGGCGCAGGAGTTGGGGCGGCTCAGGTTGGGGGCGCGGCTCTAGCTTAGGGTGATTTGATAGTGGGGCTACTGACGCAGCTTTTGGCACGTCTTCCGCAGGCGGTTCCACTGCAGGCTCTGGGTGCACCTCCAGTGGCCGGAGCACAGGTGGGTGCTGGTTTTGTAGGGCAGCATGGGGCTGCGGGTTTTGTTGGGCAGCATGACGCTGCGGGGTTTGGGCATCCGTCTTATCTAGAGATGATGAGGGAGATGCAGAGGATTGGGACACCGTTCTTTGAGGGCGGGAGTGAGCCCGAGCAGGCCGATGAGTGGCGGCAGAGACTGGAGCAGAACTTTGGTTCTGTCAGGTGTCCAGAGGAGTATCGGGTTGAGCAAGCAGTGCATTATCTTAGTGGAGATGCGCATTTGTGGTGGAGATCTGTTGTGACTCGGAGGGCTATGTGGACTTGGGGCGAATTCCTAGCGGAGTTCAACGCCAAGTATTTTCCTTAGGAGGCTCGAGTCAGATTCCAGATGAGGTTTTTGGCATTGACTCAGGGTGAGCGGTCAGTGCGGGAGTATGATGCGGAGTTCGGCAGACTCGTAGTGCATACGGGTTTTGGTTTTGAGGGCGAGCGGGCCTTGACACCAAGTGCTGTTTTGGAGGTGGTGTCGGACGACACCAAGTGATCGGGAGTAGTTGCATATGCTCTATACGGTGTGAATCTCGGGTTGGCTGTGCATGTTCTTGTTTGATTGTTGTGCAGTCGATCTAAAGGTTCAAGCATTGTGTAGAAAAATGTGTAAATCGACTTTTGATTGGTTGGTGTCGAGCGACACCAGGAGGGTGTCGATCGACACCGGTTTGGGAATCGATTTTCGGTTTAAATCGATTGTGTTCGGTTTTGTGGAGTTGGTCGAGTGGTGTCGACCGACACCAGGGAGGGTGTCGCTCGACACCGGCTATTGGAAATTCGACAGGTTTGATTTGAGTTGATTTCGGTTTGGGCTGGTTTTGGGCAAGGAAGCCCTAGGTCGTGTTTTTAAGCGAAGGAAGTCGCTTTTGGCACACTTTTCGAGGCAGAGACTTTTCCAGAGAGTTGGGAGGCGAGTTTTAGGAGTTTTTTGAGTTTGGAGGATCGATCTGAGGTTTGGTGGTTGCTGTTCAACTTTCCCCTTTGTTTCTAATCCGTTTCAAGGTGAGTGCGTGACCGTAGGTCCGTGAATCACTGGAAATTTGTTGTGTTGTTGCTATTTTGAGTTGTTCTTGAGTTGTTGAAACAACCGACACCTTTTTTTTTTTTTTTTAATAACTTAAACAATTCTAGCGGAAGTCTTAAAAATCTTTAAATAAATAAATCAATCAATTCAACAATGATCAACGGAAGCAAATAACAAAAGCAAATAAGCCTAACAACTTAGATGAATTCAAATAAAACAATAAATCCTATCATCCTCTCCTTCGGGCTCGATTCCACGATCACACTTTAATTTTACCTGCATCACATGGCAAAAAGAGATGCGTGAGTATTATCATAAATACTTAGTGAGACGATCATTCTGTCTACAGGCCATTTACGCAATTTCTAGACCATTTTAAGTCTTTTAGATATTTTCCACAATTATTAAATAATTTTCCACATCGATAAACCACATTAATAATTCTCATAATTATTAAAATACTTTCTCATAAACATTAGATAATTCTCATAATTAAATGAATAGTTTTTATCACTTAAACCATTTACCACAACTATTAAATAATTTTCCACAAATTATTAACATCACTTCCAAAATATAATCCATCAATTAATTATTTAAACGACCATTAAATAATTAATGACACTTACGATAATTATCTCAATTATTAAATATTTTCTCACACTTAAATCACATTCAAATACTTATTAAATAATTCTCAAAATTATATAATAATATTAATTAATTATTATTTCGAAAATAATTAATTAAACCAATTAAATAACCACTTACTTCAATTAAACCATTTAAATCGATTTTAACCAATTAATTTACTCAAACCGGATTTAACCAACATTTCCAATTTCAATTCGATTTAAACCGGAATGCCTGACCGAACCAGACTGGTGTCGATCGACACCATCACTTGGTGTCGATCGACACTCGTTCGACAAAGCGATTCCGAGTTCTATTCAACAACAACGCAAACACAGAAAATCAAGGTAATTCAACACAGATACGAATCAAACACACAATCATCACGAAATCATCACATAAACTCATCAAAACTCAAGAACACACCAAATCAACAATCAACAATTGCCCATCTAGAAA
The DNA here is from genome assembly GCA_026724425.1 of Erythrophleum ivorense. Classification (NCBI taxonomy): domain Eukaryota; kingdom Viridiplantae; phylum Streptophyta; class Magnoliopsida; order Fabales; family Fabaceae; genus Erythrophleum; species Erythrophleum ivorense. Next base: position 3,944,359 of record JAIUCV010000066.1, on the reverse strand, counting down.
CTACGGACCTACAGTCACGCACTCACCTCGACAACGGATTGAAAAGGGGAAAAAGAGAAAACGATGAACAGTAATCCCGATGAACAGTACGTGATGAACAGTAACTCCGGCGATGAACAGTAACTCCGGCGATGAACAGTAACTCCGGTGATGAACAGTACTCTGCGATGAACAGTACTTCGTGATGAACAGTGCGCGTCTGCCTTCTATTTATTCACGAAACTTAGGGCTTTTACACAAAACCAGTCCAAACCGGACAATTGAAATCAAACCGAAATCAATTTTCTTAACCAGTGTCGATTGACACTAATCCGTGGTGTCGCTCGACACCACACAAAAATTCTAAAACTTTGGTTTACGGATGTTACAACTCTCCCCCACTAAACTGGATTCGACCTCGAATCCCAACACAAAACGTCTACCAAAGACGACAAACCGGCCCTCAACTGGCCCACCACAAGAGATCATCACTAAACCGGATTCAACCTCGAACCCTAACACAACACGTCTACCCAAGACGTCAAACCCGGCCCAAACTGGCCGATACACAATAGATCCTCAACTGATCTCAGAGACTCACATCTAATCATATGTTATATACGCGTTTCCAGACATTCATTACTCTTATCTCAAAACTCAAACCACTTATATTGGAGCCACAGCGTCCAAATAAGTCTGCCAGATAACCAACGTCTCCACACAACAAAGATGCAAGAGACCCACCCGTCTCTCTCAAGAGATCCACCTGTCTCTTGATACTCACTTCGTGACTCAGCCACAAGTAAGCAGCACCCTTATACCAAGTATCACACTCGTATAAGTCTGCAAGCCATTACCATGGGGTAGCTAATCCCAGGTAATGCCGCCAGAGATCGCAATCTCCCTACTTATACTGAGGTTGTTAACCCCAGATAAGTCTGCAAAAATAAACCGTGGCCCCTTATCCGCAGATAAGTTCGCCACCTGTAGCCCCATACCCGCAGGCAAGTCCGCTACCACCCATACTGAGACACCACACTCAAATAGGTCTGCAGGAGAATACAATCTCCTAAACGTAAGAGTAATAAATCTGAAACGCCTATAACATATCCGACTAGAACTGTCTCACGACCAAACTGGTCACAACTCAACTCAAACTAACCAAAGCGTTTGTTTACGCATGTTACGACAGTGATGCTTAGCCTCTAGACTGACCGCACAACAATCAAACAAGAACATGCACAGCCGATCAGAGGTTAACAACATGCTTAACATGTGCAAACTACACATTGGTTTTACTCAACAAAACTCGAAGCACACGATATTCCCTAACCCGGAATACCTCCAACACACGACCACAAAAGGCCAACACAACCCGTAACATCCGAAACTCAGATTTATAAGGAAAACTCCATCTTATAAATCTCTAACTATGTATTTCATACAACGAACGAACATACATACACCGCTCAACAAAGTACCCAACCGACTCATACAGAACCATAAGGATGAGAAACTCACTCTACGACTTTCTTGTTGAACCACTTCCTGAACTTCAGCTCTATCCTTGCTTAGAGCCTCCCAAATTTTTATCCTCTGTACCGGTACTGTCTCGCAAGACTCTCACAACGGCACTCTCTAGTTCCGCAAAACCTCGATTCTCCTCTTGAGAATCCTCACAGAATGCCAACACGGGCCAAATATTCCCCAGGAAACTTAGCCACTAACTCTTCTGAAGGATTAAGATATTTTCTCAACATCCCTACGTGAAACATCTCACGAAAAGCTCATAAACACAAGTAGCTCCAAAAATGCTGCGCTCCCCCACTTGGGTCCAGCATACTAGTGTCCTACAAGAAAACACTCACCTGAAAAAAATTGTTGCTGTAAGCAACTCGACCAACTCGAATGGTCCGCCCAAAGGCCACCCCGAACTAATACACACGTCTTACAAGACCAAAAATCCGACCTCGCAAGGTCACAACACTGGAGATCCTCACCTGATCCCCGAGACTCACACTCAATCTTATGTATACGCACGTTCCAAGACTTTTTCTCTTAACTCATTATCCAAAACACTTATATTGGGGCCACGGCTCCCAAATAAGTCTAAACCAAAACCACTTGTATTGGGGCCACGGCCTCCCAAACAAGTATGAAACTACCCAAACTGGGGCCACGGCCTCCCAGATGGGCCTGCCATCGCTTACTCCGAAGCCACGGCACTCGGATAAGCTACTCACACTGAAGCCACGGCACTCAGGCAAGTCTGCTAGAGAACAAATATCTCCCAAAATGTAATGAGTTATTCAGGACCGCAGCCCTTAGAGCAAAAATTCTTAAACGCCTATAACATAAAGATTGAAACGTCTCAACTCCTCACTCCTCGGGTACACCAACCCGACCACTCACGAAAACATCCCTTCGATGAGACCAAAAAAAAATCGGAGTCAACAACTCACGATTGCATTAAACAAACTATGCTCACTCTGCTGAGCCATTCTAATTTTACTAAGCAACAACTTGCACAACTACTTCCAAGCCCCAAGGCTTCTCCGGAGTAGCACAAAGACACGTAGCGCTAACTCTCGCATACCAAGGCCTCCTTATCTTGCTCTCGAGCTGAAACATCCCTCCATCGATTCAACTCCACCACTACCTAATTAACCTTGTCAGAAGAAAGGATAATCTCCATGTCGTAACATGCCAAAACTTATTGAGCTTCTCAAAACTTTCCTCGCACTTCTGCGAGTACACAAACGGAACATCCTTCCCCGTCGGCTTGTCATTGGCTGCGACAAACTCGCAAAACCCCTTAACAAAACTCCTGTAGTACTTTGCTACACCCGGAAACCTTTGATCCCGGAAGCACTACTCGATCTAAACCCAAACCTTGATAGCCTCAAACTTGCCGGATCTACAGGAAACTCTCTCTGCATAACTCATGATCCAGAAACCAACTGTCGCTGCCAGAAACTGCACTAGCAAAACTTAGCACACAGCTTCTACTCTCGCAGCCTTTCCAAAACCACACTCTAATGAGCCTCGTGCCCCTCGGAATTCCTCGAGTTCCCGAACAACTCAGATATCCTCGATATCCTCGAAATTCCTCAATAATCACCTCACCACTGAACTCCAAAACGATCGTCGCCAAAAGCCTCGTAGCTTGCTCTAACATTTGCTCAGCCTGCATAGCCGAGACATAAAACTTTCGGAAGTCGGTTTTACTCCCTGGGACACCAACCTCCTTGCATCCCACTCAAACACGGTCGTAAGTAGCTAGGAACCCTCCACCTGTCCCCTAGACTAAACCCGAACGCTCACCAGCGTTACTCCGGATGCCGCTACACTTGGCACGCTCCGGAGTAATGAAACAACCCGATGCTTCATAACTCAATAACACGTGGGACTCACAACCGCCCCTAACAAGGTCCTTATACAAAACACATGCGTCGAGAACCCCACAACTCCATCACCGGTCAAAATAACAAGACAACTACCACGACAATGATCACTAACGGACTTACGAAGCCCGAATCAAAGATTTACCTGTGATCTGTCCAGACTGACTAGCCGGACCAACCCCCACCAAAGGATACACCCGCGGTGCCGCTCCTAACTGAGCCACTGGCTGAACCGCTGCTACCGCCATCACAACCACACAAGATGCGCTGTGTTTTCCACAGCACCAAAACCACTACGACCCATCTGACCGCCTAAAGAACATATGCACTGATTCATAATGCTCAACCAAGGGCCCTGCAAGAACGTCTATACAAAACCGCTCGTCCTCCCAAAACACGTCACGTATGAAGCACGAGTCTTCTGAACTCCGCGTCATATTGCCGCACTGAACTCTCTCGCTATGAGACAGCGCCATAAACCTCAACTGAAGGCGATCTTGCGCCTCCTGAGGGAAAACACTTGGCGTTGAACTCCACTAGGAATTCGCCCCAAGTCTACACTGCCCTCTGAGCCTCAATAGCTCTCCACCATAAAACGTGCATCTCCACCAAGATAATGCACCATCAACTCCACCTGTTACACCTCAGGATATCTGATCGACCGGAAAAACCGCTCCAGTCTCAAACGCCACTCAACGGCCTCCCCAGGCCCAACTCTGCCCTCGCAGAAAGGCGTAACACACATCTGCATCTGCCCCATCATCACTAGATAAGGCGGACGCTTACCAACTGCAGCTCCATTTTGCCCTACAACCGCAGCTCCCTGCTGCTCCAAACACTGCAGCACTCTGCTGCCCAACTCTGCAGCACTCTGCTGCCCAACAAAACCGGCACCCTACTGTGCCCCGACCACTGGAGGTGCACCCGAAGTGTGCTCTGGAACCGCTGACGGGAAAACATGCCAAACAACTGCGTCAGTAACCCCACAACCAGGTCACCATGACCCCGAGTTGAAGCCGCGCCCTCACCGGGCCGCCCCAACTCCCGTGCCACCACCGGCACCCAAACTGGCCTCACCTGCCAATCCCGCTAAAAGCGTCTGGCTACTGACGCATACGCCTCACAATGCACTGCACTCTTTCCCGACTCAGCCACTACTCCACGATCACAACTCCAGCCTCCACGGCCCGCAACTTGACCACCACGGCCAACTCCTCTGCCCCCACGGGCAACCACTCCGCCACCACGGGCAAATTCTCTGCCACCACGGGCAAACTCTACCGCGACCTCTTAACGCCGCAACCTCTAGTACCTGCATCCATCTCACTGTTCCCCAAAGAACAGTAGACAAGCAAACTAGAAACACAAACTAAAACACAAAACACATAACTCACCGCGGAATCTCTTTGAAGCCCGAAGAGGATGATACTAAAAACTATCAACTTAGCACGTCCTAAAACCGTCTAGGCTCTGATACCAAAATGAAACAACCGACACCTTTTTTTTTTTTTTTAATAACTTAAACAATTCTAGCGGAAGTCTTAAAAATCTTTAAATAAATAAATCAATCAATTCAACAATGATCAACGGAAGCAAATAACAAAAGCAAATAAGCCTAACAACTTAGATGAATTCAAATAAAACAATAAATCCTATCATCCTCTCCTTCGGGCTCGATTCCACGATCACACTTTACTTTTACCTGCATCACATGGCAAAAAGAGATGCGTGAGTATTATCATAAATACTCAGTGAGACGATCATTCTGTCTACAGGCCATTTACGCAATTTCTAGACCATTTTAAGTCTTTTAGATATTTTCCACAATTATTAAATCATTTTCCACATCGATAAACCACATTAATAATTCTCATAATTATTAAAATACTTTCTCATAAACATTAGATAATTCTCATAATTAAATGAATAGTTTTTATCACTTAAACCATTTACCACAACTATTAAATAATTTTCCACAAATTATTAACATCACTTCCACAATATAATCCATCAATTAATTATTTAAACGACCATTAAATAATTAATGACACTTACGATAATTATCTCAATTATTAAATATTTTCTCACACTTAAATCACATTCAAATAATTATTAAATAATTCTCAAAATTATATAATAATATTAATTAATTATTATTTCGAAAATAATTAATTAAACCAATTAAATAACCACTTACTTCAATTAAACCATTTAAATCGATTTTAACCAATTAATTTACTCAAACCGGATTTAACCAACATTTCCAATTTCAATTCGATTTAAACCGGAATGCCTGACCGAACCAGACTGGTGTCGATCGACACCATCACTTGGTGTCGATCGACACTCGTTCGACAAAGCGATTCCGAGTTCGATTCAACAACAACGCAAACACAGAAAATCAAGGTAATTCAACACAGATACGAATCAAACACACAATCATCACGAAATCATCACATAAACTCATCAAAACTCAAGAACACACCAAATCAACAATCAACAATTGCCCATCTAGAAACTACGGACCTACAGTCACGCACTCACCTCGACAACGGATTGAAAAGGGGAAAAAGAGAAAACGATGAACAGTAATCCCGATGAACAGTACGTGATGAACAGTAACTCCGGCGATGAACAGTAACTCCGGTGATGAACAGTAACTCCGGATGAACAGTACTCTGCGATGAACAGTACTTCGTGATGAACAGTGCGCGTCTGCCTTCTATTTATTCACGAAACTTAGGGCTTTTACACAAAACCAGTCCAAACCGGACAATTGAAATCAAACCGAAATCAATTTTCTTAACCAGTGTCGATTGACACTAATCCGTGGTGTCGCTCGACACCACACAAAAATTCTAAAACTTTGGTTTACGGATGTTACAGTTGTTCTTGAGTTATTTGAGTTATTGATCGATTATGGGGGTTGAATCCCATTGATTTGGATGTTTTTATACTTGTTTCGCATTGTTTCGTTGTGGTTGGTTTCTGGGTTTCGGGAGGGTGTCGAGCGACACCTTTTGGTGTCGGTCGACACCAAGGATGCTAGTGTCGAGCGACACGGTGGGGTGTCGATCGACACTAGTGCTGTTGTGCGAGTATTGTTGCGGTTGTTTACGGTTGATGGTTATTGGTTATGGTTATTGTTGATATTGTTGTATTGTCTTGTGGTTGGCGTAATTGGCCTGTAGACGGAGTGACCGTCTCACTGAGTATTTATGATAATACTCACGCATCTCTTTCGTAATGTGATGCAGGTAACAGGAATGTGTGACCGCGGGATCGAGGCTGAAGAGGGGGATGATAGGGTTATTGGTTTTTATTGGTTATTGGTTTATTAATTCATTGTTTAAGTTGGTAGCGAACCTGGTGTTTAGGTTGCTAGAGTTTATTTATGTTTCTGGAATTGTTATTGGATTATTGGTTATTTAGTTGGTTATTGATATTGAGATATTTGAGGTTAAATTGAATGGATAATTTATTTATTGGTTTAAGACTTCCGCTGAGTATTGTTAAAAAAACAAAAAAAGCTTGGTTGTTTCACATCCACTTATGAGATCAAGTGAAGCAAAGAGAATAATTAAGAAGAATGGTGATGCCAATGTTCTTAGGATTGTTCAAATGAAGATTTTGAAGATTTTTCCAACAAGAAGTTTTCAACTGCTATTTTTGAGGAGATAAGATCATCCTTTTGGTGTACATCATCTCAAACATTTCGATGGATGTTCTCATGAGGGGGAGTAAATGCGCGTTGTACTCTTTTTCCTTAACTAAGGTTTTTCCCATTAGGTTTTACTAATAAGGTTTTAACGAGGTAGTATTCGACGCGCTTATAATATATTTATATATAATGGACATCTAAGGGGGAGTGTTATAATCTAGTAAAGTAGATACCCATTATAAGGCTCATTTCTAAAAAATTGTAGCTTGTCCACCAAGTGTATTCTTTTACAAGGAAACCCTACTCTTGCACTCCTATATAAAGAAATCTATTGGAATAAGATATCACGAATTCCTCTATTCTATTCATCTCTCTCTTTCTATAACAATTCTATTGTTTCAGGTGGGATTCTAAGGTACTTTAACTAAAATCATAAGAGTTATTTTAATTCACTTAAAATCACCTAAAAACTCACTAAAAATCAATCACCTAAAATCACTTGAAAACTTAAGTTCAATATACCCCCCATAATCAAATGGGGAGTGTTATAATCTAGTTAAGTAGATGCCCATTATAAGGCTCATTTCTTTGTGAAAAAAAAAAAATAAGGCTCATTTCTAAAACATTCTAGCTTGTCCACCAAGTGTATTCTTTTACAAGGAAACCCTACTCTTGTACTCCTATATAAAGAAATCTATTGGAATAAGATATCACGAATTCCTCTCTTCTATTCATTTCTCTCTTCCTATAACAATTCTATTGTTTTAGGTGGGATTCTAAGGTATTTTAACTAAAATCATAAGAATTATTTTAATTCACCTAAAATCATAAGAATTATTTTAATTCACCTAAAATCACCTAAAAACTCACTAAAAATCAATCACCTAAAATCACTTGAAAACTTAAGTTCAATATACCCCCCATAATCTAAGGGGGAGTGTTATAATCTAGTTAAGTAGATGCCCATTATAAGGCTCATTTCTAAAACATTCTAGCTTGTCCACCAAGTGTATTCTTTTACAAGGAAACCCTACTCTTGTACTCCTATATACAGAAATCTATTGGAATAAGATATCACGAATTCCTCTCTTCTATTCATTTCTCTCTTTCTATAACAATTCTATTGTTTTAGGTGAGATTCTAAGGTATTTTAACTAAAATCATAAGAATTATTTTAATTCACCTAAAATCATAAGAATTATTTTAATTCACCTAAAATCACCTAAAAACTCACTAAAAATCAATCACCTAAAATCACTTGAAAACTTAAGTTCAATATACCCCCCCTAAATATTGGTTTTTGCCTCATGTCTTTACTTAGGCCTGAGAGTTTTACCCGAAACCCGAACCCGAACCCACTCGAAAAAATCCGAACTAAATCCGAACCGAAATTTGAAAAAGTCCGAACGATTTTTATATCCCTAAACCCAAAAACCCGAAAACCAAAAAAATCCGAAAAAAACTTAAAAACCCCGAAAACCCAAAAAAAACCCAAAAAACCTAGCTAGGAAAAACCGGAACCGAACCCGAACTGAAAATTATAAAAAAAACTCAAACAGTTTCTATATCTCTAAACCCGAAAACCCGACCTGAACCCAACCCAAAACCCGAAATCCCAACCCTATCTTTACTAATATAAGTTACTAGGGGAAACCCCGCGCGATGCGCGGAGATAAGTTTTTATTAGTTTACTAAAAAAATGTTTTTTGTTATTAATATCTTATACTTGTGTAAATTATATGTTTTTAATTTAATATGTAGTGGCTGTTTTTTGTGATGTCTTAAATTTTTTTACAAAGTTTTAATTTGATCTCATTTATTTAAATAGTAGATGTCAATTATATATCATCAAAAATAAAAAATATTATGGTAAAATTTACTCAATTTTTAATATGGGCTATCTTGTAATTTTTTTGGTGATTTGAACGGAATTTGTTTGTACTTGGTGAAGTAGAATAAACTTAAAAATAGAATTACTATGATATTTATAGTTAAAATAATTGTAGTTGTATTTTTTTTAATTAGATAATGTGTAATTTGAAATTGAATATAGTTTATTATTAATAATCTACAGTAAATTTGATTTCAAAATAAAGTGAAATTAATTTATTATTGATTTGAAAATACCAAAAATTAGAAGAAGTAACGTATAAGAATCATTCAATAATAATTCAGAAAACACATGAAGTAGCAAATTAGGCGGATCTAATTATTATGTGGAGTATTTAATATTCATATAAATTAATATAGATACGAATGCTATAATATATTGTTTAAATTTCATGAACTCACCAATGAATATGACTTCGAAAGTAGTAACAAAACTATTAATATAAACATAATGTAATGATATATTAAAAAAGAAAAATAAAAATTGTATCGGTATATTGATTGTTCTTCCATTTAGATAAAAGATTTTCATATTGCATAAATTAAATGTAGTTTAATTTGATAGTTTATATGAAACAAATATTTACACTATATTATTTTGTGTGAATTGAATGTGGTTTAATTGTGTAGTTTATATGAAATAAATGTTTGCTTGACCAAAAAACCTAATATGAAAAAATGGATGTTGAATTTCAAAAGATGACATGTGTCAAAAAAATAAGGGTAAAACATGGCAGCCTCTCGGAGAATGAGAAATATGGTAACCCTATAATATTATAATAGATAGATATGAAATAAATGTTTGCTTGACCAAAAAACCTAATATGAAAAAATGGATGTTGAATTTCAAAAAATGACATGTGTCAAAAAATAAGGGTAACACATGGCAGCCTCTGGGAGAATGAGAAATATGGTAACTCTATAATATTATAATAGATAGATAGATACAATATCATCAGATAGATGATAGTAGATCACAAGGTTCTCTAAACATAGATATATACTCAAACTCACACATAAAATAGACATAAAAGGTTCTTCTTAACCCATTATTTTGAAATGAACGAACGACCTGCATATAAATCTTTTTTTGTTCTTTTGTTGTCATAAAAGACAAACACATGACACAAATACACAATGTTTCCACATTTGTGGCTACAATCAAAAAAAAAAGATAAGGGCACTATCCCACTCGAAAACCCATTTAAGACCACTTACTTTCATATTCCTTTTGTTATCTTAAAATTCACAAAGTTTTGCATACATAATGAAAACTGATTCCTAATTGACTCACTGTGCGCAAAATTTCATTCATAGAGCCAAAAAAACTTGAATATAGTTTATCTCACTTAATCTTACTCCATACATATATACACATAACAAGTACAAGTACAACCAAAGATTTCTTATTTTACTACCTCTCTCTGGTCTCCAACTAACAAGTAAACAAGTTTTCCTAATGAACAACAACATGAAGCTAGTTGATGAAAAATGAGCACTTACCCACTTTGCAAACAGATCTTGCTTGTAAAAAGATCATACATTACCGGACTTTCTTCAATGGCAGTCTCCAACTTTGGCCATTAAAGCAACCTTGAGCTGATCATGATTGAAAAACTGGCTCCCCATCTTCACGGTAGCTTGCTGAATCATCAAATCATTCACGACGGACAAACTCGCATGATTCACTTCCAAATCCAGCTCCTTAAGCGCTTCCATGAACCTAGCACCGGGATGATGATTCTTGCTGCACTGTACACGTATCATCACATCCCAACCTATGATCTTCACATCAATCTCCATTTCCACAGAGCTCCCCGAAGAATCTTGATTCGAATAACGTTTTCGATCTTTCGCCGCTTTCTTCCCGTTCCCTTCCTTGCTCATCCCATCCAGCTGCTTCTGAATCTCTTCCTTGTCCGACTCCGCTTGCTGCAGCTTCGATTTAAGCTCGTTGATATACGAAATGGCGTCTCCTAAAAGAGAAGCTTTGTCCATTTTCGAAACGTTGGGAACCACAGCTCTCAGAGAGTAGAATCTCTGGTTTAGCTTCTCTCTTCTCTGCCTCTCTGCTTCCACGTGATTCAACGGCTCTTCTCTTCCGTTGGCCGGTTTTCTTCCCCGTTTCCTCGGTTTCTTCTCCGGTTCGACAACAATCGCTTCCTTAACCACCGATGCTTCGAGATCGGAGTGCTCCGAATCGCCGGATCGAACCGCGGTGCTGAAAGAAACCATTCCTTCGTCGTTGTTGTTGTTACTCTCTTTCGACACCGGAGATGTCCTTTTATTGCTCTCCTCCGCCATAAAACTTAGGGTTTCATTCGATTTCATCCCGTTTTGATTCAAATCTCGCTCTACAGGAGACGGAGTTTGGGGATTTTGTTTCTCTCTAGGGTTTTCAACCGAGCTCTCGTTCTTCTCGAGCTTCGAAATTCGATGAGAATCGGATTTTGAATTGGAATTTGAATTACTGTTGTTAATCGCCGGAATTACCTGACCCGATTCGATTCCGGTGGTCGTCGGTTCGCTGATCCACTGAACAGGATCGTTCTCTCCGTGATCAGGATTCAGATTAAACCCCCAAGAACACGCTTCGCCGCCATTGCCGTTGTTGAAATTGAAGAGATTGTTGACTTTATCCATCAGATCTGAGCTGTGAGTTATCAATTCCGACGAACCAAGCTCAACGACGCCGTTTTGCGCCGCGATACACACCATCGTCTGTAACCCGTAAATCTGACCCTGGCCCGCTCGTTCACAACCCGACCCGACTAAAGCACCCGACCCGGATAACCAAATCACGCGAGAGTTTAAGAAAGCTTCTCCGGGAAGTCCCACGCCGTTCACGAAGCTCTGAGTCATCGAAACCAAGAAGAACCACTCGGTGTCCGTGACTTCTTCGTCGTTCGATTCGTCGGAGACTCCGGTTCCGCCGGAGATTAACGAATTCAGCTCACGGATCACTCTTTTCCGATGCTCTTGCTCCGCGGGATTTGAAGTTTTCTTCTTCTTCTCTTTGTCTTCTTCTCCTTTGTAGTATCCGTCTCCCCATCCGAGAATCACTGTGTTCTCTCCGGTGGAAGAATTGAAATCGTGCGAGATCTGCCAGAAAATCGCGTAAGTCCAGCTTTCTCCAGCGGATTCGATTAAAGCTTGGAGACGTTGCTGGAGAGTGTCTTCGTTGAACTGAGCTAGTGGAGGAGGAGGTTGTGGTGGTTGTGGCCAGAGAGTTGAGTGATTTGTTCCGATTAAAGCTTCCATCGCCGACGTTTCATCGTCGGCCGTCAAGAAGTTGATTGATGCCGTTGTGCTGTTCATGTGAACATCCACCGGTGAGATGAGGAATTTTCCGGTGAAAGCTGAGGACTTTTCTGGTCTGGAGAGAGAGAGAGAGAGAGAGGTGACGTGCTGGAGAAAATATCGAAAAAGAGGAAAAGCTAAGCAAATGGCGTTTCGCGATTGTTTGGAGAGGGATTCTGTACAATACTATTTTAATAAATTTTTTGTAACAAATGTCAGATTTTATATGTTACTTTTTTGATAAAATATGCTCAAAATTTGAGAGTTGCATCATATTATATGACAAAACAATATATTTTGGTTATTAGTTACGAAAATGTAACGTATTAATTATTCATGCTGTGATGATTTTCGTTTGGACCACTATATTGTCCTCAAACGTTTGTGAACAAAATGGTCACAAAACCACTTATTGAATCAAAAATTAATTTTTGTTTTATAGAAAACCAATTTATGACGATATAATGGTTGAGTTGAGTATTTATTATGTGGATCTATATAATTTGTAACCAAATTTATTTCTCTATCAACATTTTTATCGTTTTGCTCAAACTTTTATTGCCAGCCAAATATCATTTTTTAAAAAAGTTACACATTATTCACACAAAATTTACACATGATATTGACAGCCATTAATCAGTATAATATCCACAGAAAAAAAGAAGGAAAATATTCAGCGAAAAGGACAATATGATATACACAATATCAAGCAGTTAAATCGCGATGGCTAAAATGGTCCAGTTCACGTGTTTCTCGTGGATGATGATGCAATCACAAAAGACTTTAGACCCATTAATCATAGATTAACACCATTTGATTTCGCCAGTTTTGAAAGACATCACTGAAACAATGTATCTTATATATAAAAATGAATGTGTGTGTTCCCCCTTTGTTCACAACTAAACACATATTAGACCAACATAAATATCTTAGTTTTCATCTTCTACTTTTAGTAACATTTAGAATATTCTAATTGTTAGATATTCATTCCAATAACCAGTAACCACCCACAAATGTTATTCAAACCTGTTCTTGTCACTTGTATGTATTTGCTAGGCCAAATTTTGCTTAAAAGACAAAATAAAAGTAATTCATAAAGCGCTTTTTCAAGTCCATTAAATTTAGTTTTGATCCGCTAAGAATGTTAGGCATTTAAGAAAATCACAATCATACTATTATTTGCGAAGCCAGAATTTCGTTTCGAGGCACCACGTTCGCTCTCAGCCGCGGAATTACTGAATTACCCTTAATGAAAATCTTGATTAAATCTTTATAATTTCCTTTTTTTTAAATCATTTTGTTTTTGTTAATACACCAACAAATATATGGAATTTATCCAATTATATTTTCACTAATTATTTCAAAAATAATTATATACATTCAATATTTATCAACAGTTTTATCATTGGCACAAATCAAGGGATATTAAAACCCTAACTACCATAATATCGCGCCATAATTTAGGCCCAAAAAATGATTAAAACCCTAGCTAAAAATAAAATTATTAAAAAGGCTTTTGCTAATTCTATCGAAACCCTAATCATTTTACATATAATATACCCTATAAATATAAAATGCGGCCACCTAAAAAGTTTTTATTAAGAGAACTCTAGGTCGCAATCTCGAGTGAATATGGATTAGTTTTTGGGTTTTGAGAGGTTTAAAATTCTGATGATACTATCGATTATGTTACTGCGATTTGGTCATGGTTTTGCTGGAGTATTATTCACTGTCTACGTATTGTTTGAGTTTATATTGTGTTTCTGGTTTGAAACCATATAGCATGTTTGGAGATGATCCTTTTAAGCATGGTTTTAAACTTGAAAATTATGTGGAAGATAAATTCGTGAGTATGTTCATAGGGTATGTGGATAAACACAGAAACCTGAGAGAAAAAGGCTACATAAATAATGAGATAAGCTTCATGGGGTATTTTCAAGCAGAGTTTTGGATCTCCAACCGGTTTTGAAGCTTGAAGAGGTTTGAATCATACTATTATTTGCGAAGCCAGAATTTCGTTTCGAGGCACCACGTTCGCTCTCAGCCGCGGAATTACTGAATTACCCTTAATGAAAATCTTGATTAAATCTTTATAATTTCCTTTTTTTTAAATCATTTTGTTTTTGTTAATACACCAACAAATATATGGAATTTATCCAATTATATTTTCACTAATTATTTCAAAAATAATTATATACATTCAATATTTATCAACAGTTTTATCATTGGCACAAATCAAGGGATATTAAAACCCTAACTACCATAATATCGCGCCATAATTTAGGCCCAAAAAATGATTAAAACCCTAGCTAAAAATAAAATTATTAAAAAGGCTTTTGCTAATTCTATCGAAACCCTAATCATTTTACATATAATATACCCTATAAATATAAAATGCGGCCACCTAAAAAGTTTTTATTAAGAGAACTCTAGGTCGCAATCTCGAGTGAATATGGATTAGTTTTTGGGTTTTGAGAGGTTTAAAATTCTGATGATACTATCGATTATGTTACTGCGATTTGGTCATGGTTTTGCTGGAGTATTATTCACTGTCTACGTATTGTTTGAGTTTATATTGTGTTTCTGGTTTGAAACCATATAGCATGTTTGGAGATGATCCTTTTAAGCATGGTTTTAAACTTGAAAATTATGTGGAAGATAAATTCGTGAGTATGTTCATAGGGTATGTGGATAAACACAGAAACCTGAGAGAAAAAGGCTACATAAATAATGAGATAAGCTTCATGGGGTATTTTCAAGCAGAGTTTTGGATCTCCAACCGGTTTTGAAGCTTGAAGAGGTTTGAAATACTTATGGACTTTTTCAATGCTCATGAACGGTCTTCGTCCTTGCCAACATAGAGGCAGCGTGTGATCATCTCATGCTTCTTTTAATGGCTTTCCTCTTAGCTCTCTTTAGCTACCAAAGGACAAAGAGACATAATAATTAAATAATTAAAAGGCCTCTTCTTTCTTTATCTTCTTCTAAGGTTTCACAAGTTCCTTACCAAGTATGTTACTGGCAAAAAAGATTGACACTTCCAGCAAAATGGGAAGAAAGTTTGTTGGGGAAAAACATTCATGATTACAATATGAGTGAAATAAACATAATGGATTATGCATGCTCTTTAGCTAATAATTTACTTGGCCGTGATGATATCGTTGTTATCATGTGAGAGTAATACAAGGTTATGTGAAGAGAGAAATGATGATTGAGTTTGTGTAAAAAGAAGATTTCAAACAAGCAATAGACTTTGTTTATGCTGATGAATATGAAACATTTCAGAGTTAGTAGAGGGTGATGGCACAAAACACTTCAATTCCAATTGATAAAAATAGTAAAGTCGGCCATGGTTTTAGTGTTCTTCGTCTTTTACTTTTTAGATGGATTGTTCATGTTAAAAACAAAAACAACAACAACTTCTTTCAAAAAAAACTAAAACAATAAAAACAAATTCAGAACAAGTTTGTAATGTGAGGTTAGGGTATATGGTTTAGATGGGGGGTTTATATTGTCGGGTTAGGGTTTAGGGTGTAGGGTTCATATTGATGGGTGTAGCCTGTAGGGTTTAGTTTTTAGTGCATTTTAAAATTTTTGAATACATTAACATTGCGGATTAAAAACACAGAAAACAACAACTTCTTTTAAAAAACTAAAACAATAAAGCAAATCTATAACCAGTTGGTAATGTGGGGTTAGGATATACGGTTAATGGGGGGGAGGGGGTTTATAATGTGGGGTTAGGGTTTAGGGTGTAGGGTTTATATTGGTGGGTGTAGGGTTTAGTTTTTGGTGTATTTTAAAAAATTTGAATACACTAACATTGTCGCTTTTAAACAAATATAACAACAACTACTTTAAAAAAACAAATTAAAACAATAAAAGTAAATTCAGAACCAGTTTGTAATGTGGGGGTTAGGGTGTACGGGATACGGGGGTTTATAACATGGGATTAGGGTTTAGGGTGTAGGTTTATATTAATGGGTGTAGGGTTTAGTTTTTGGTGCATTTTTAAAATTTTGAAATTATCATGGAAGTATATCATGAAGAAGATGAAGAAGAAAAATAAAAAAAATTGAGAGGACGACGACAAAAAAAGTCGACAGATAAAGAAAAGAAAACGAAGAAGACAAAGCCGATGAAAAAGTATTCATACAAAAAATGAGAAATAAGATGAACAAAAAGCATAAGAAAATTAAGAAGACGAATGACAAAGACGATGAAAAAGAAGAAAACCATATGATGAAGAAAACCAAAATCGAAAAAGACGATACGAATAAAAATAGGGAAGAATAAGATGGACAAGAAAAAGGGGGAAAATCACAAGAAAAAGTCATAGAAGATGAAAATGATGAAATAGAAGAAAAATGAGAAGACGAGAAAAGAACAAAAAAAATCAAAAGCTAAAAAGAAAAAGAAAAAGAAGACCAAACAGGGGAATAAATTGTTGCAAAAGACAAGGAACAAGACCAAAAACATGAATTATAAAGAAGAAGATGGATTAGATGAAGAAGAAAAAAAAGAAGAAAAGAAGATGAAAAAGACGGAGGAAAAAACAGAAAAGGAAAAAGAAGAAAAAGAAAAAGGATGAGGAAGACGATGAAGATGAGACAAATAAAAACAAGAAGATTCGGAAGTAAAAGAAGATGGGGGCACTAAAGAAGGAGGGGAAGAAAAAGACAAAGAAAAACTGAAAGAAAAAAGAATAGAAGATGAAGAAGAAATGAAAAAAATGAAAGAGAAAGAAAGAGAAGAAGAAGAACACAAAGCAGATGAAGAATAAATTAGAAAATGCAAAGAAGAAGAAGAATAAAAATCATAATAAAAAGAAAAATTAGATGGATAAAAAAATGAAGAAGAAGATATAAAGTTGGAGAAGAAAAATAAAAAATCCCTTATATAAAGATGGATATAAATAATTTAAATTTAAAATTTATTGAGTAAACAATCAGTTCATTTATATTTTTTAATACTCATTTTATAATTAATCAATAAAATATAAAATGAAATGGAACCAAATATGCGGAAGAAAAAATAAGGAGAATACAAGGAAAAAAACAAATAAGATGAAGCAAAAAGAACACCATATGGTGAAGAAGACAAAAGTCGAAAAAACGTGAAAAATTGAAAAGAATAAGATGAGACAAATATTATAAAGAGGGAGAGGAAAGAAGAAGAAAGAAGAAGAACAACTGGTACAAAAAAAATGAACAAGAATAAGTGAGAGGAGATAAAGATGACTAAAAAGTAGAAAAATGAGGATACATGGAAAGACACAAGACATTTTATTTCAATTTTACTTCCTAAAATATCAGGGCTCTCGGTTTGATTTGTGTTGCATATGGACAACTGGCCGATCAAATTAATGATCTATGTTGGTCTCACGGAGCTGTACTTGATTTGTTGACAATCTGTGTTTTAAGCGACTGGAAAATTGTAAAAAATGAAGGTATCTTAAATAATAAACGAAATAAAAACACTTATACGTTTGTTTACAATTCATTGATATAAATTAAATTATTGCATAAATAGATCAGTTTGAATTGCTTGGAATTGAAGGGCTATCTAGGTTTGAGGTTGATCTTGATGTTCCAGAAGTTAATCAGTTCAGAGAACTCATGTAAGTAAACTTTATTTTCGTTGAATTTTAAAAATTTAAATAAGTCAATATATCTAATGAACTAATGTATTTTAAAAATACAATATGTAGGCTCTTGAATATCCATAATCAAAATGACGACTAAGAAGAAGCTTCAAGACAATGTATGGCGAATAGATGTTGTCAATGAAGAAGATGAATTAACTTTGGCTTTTTTTCCCTTTTTTACTTAAGCAATTTATAAATGTAAGAGGACTTTGAAGATATTTGTTTTTTTTTTATTTTAATTAAATTTATATGAGATTAACAAAATATTAAGATATTATTCCATTACAAAATTTACACATTAAATAAATAGTAGAAGAATTCAATAATTAAATAAAATAAATGTAACATTTCTAAAACCTTTTAGAATTTTAAAACTACTCCAGCCCGCGCATGGCGCGGGCCAACCACCTCGTAAACGTATATAACAAAAACATTTCCAGATTTTTGAAGATAACAAAATAAAATAAATAAAAAACAATTTTCCCTGCTTTGAAGAGTCGATTCATCGTCACCACTTTCTTCTTATTTTCCAGATACCAGATTCTGGGAATTTCTACTTTCATCTGTAAACTTCTACAGTTCCTTTGCAATCAACGATGGTGACTGAGAATCTCACCGACAAGAATGTTATTTTCAGAAAGCTGACAGCAAAATCCGAGAACGAGGTTAGGTTTTATGGTGATCGAATATCATCAAATTTGAATTGTGTGTGATTTCGATCAGATCTGGAGCTAACACGAACTAAATCTCCGATTGAATTTACGATTCCAGGTATGCTACTATTAGTACAAAATGAAAACAACTTAATTTTCCATAGTTTTACTACTAATACAAGATGAAAACAACTTAGTTTTCTCTAGTTGTACTAGTAGTACAAAATAAAAACAATTTAGTTTTCCCTAATTTTACTACTAATACAAAATGAAAACAACTTAGTTTTTCCTAATTTTACTAGTAGTACGAAACGAAAACAACTTAGTTTTCCTTAATTTTACTAGTAGTACGAAAAGAAAACAAACTAAATCATTAATAGTACGAAAAATAATTTGTTTTCATTTTACCAGTAGTAGTACATCGAAATAACATAGTTTTACTTAGTTGAACCATTAATACTAAATCAAAACAATATAGTTTTCCTTATTTTTTGGAAGTTTCCGCCCTCAGCCTTGTGGACATCCTTGTTGGCTCATATACCTTCTGATTCTTAATCTGAGCAGCCGCCTTTAGCCTCTTGTTAATTTCATCTCTCTGCCGTTGTTCAGGTGTCCTCTTCCTTGATTTCATCTTAGTGCGCTTAAACCTTGGTTTAGGGTCAGGAATAACGTCTTTTGATGCTTCTTCCACGGTTTCCTACAAATAAATACAAATATTTGTTAAGGTCCGAAAATATGATTTTCTCATTCTAATGTAAGCTAGTTTACCTTCTCTTTCACGGGTTCTTCCTCTATTTGAACACTCTCACCACCTTTTCCTCTTTCATTCATGCCATCACCTTCAACATTGGTGCATAAACCCTATAATCCAAGAAATTGCAAATATTACAGATATTAACAAAGAAATTGCAAATCGAATAAATTGCTATTACCTCTTCGGTAACAGTGGCCTCGCGTTCTTTCTCTCTATTATCACCTTCCTTTTCAGCAGTGATGCCATCACCTTTCTTTTTCACAATTCATGCCATCACTGTTTCCTTTGATCCCTACAATCCAGTTTTACTCATTTTCACCAAGTGTTTTTCGTTTTAGAATATAAGAAAAATTGTTTGTCACTTGTGCTTGCTCATTCACATAAGCTTTCAACGGGGCGATCCTTTGCTCAACCACATCAACCTTGTTCTCCATTCTCGTCATACGCTCCTCCATCTCTTTCTTCATGCTCTGAACGAGATCTACCAATGTTGAATAGGGCGTGTTCGCGTTCATCGGTGGCAACTTCCGGGTTCGCCGCATTCGCATTCTGAGGTGCATCGGCTAATCTGGCCACATCTTCGTCGAACATATCCTTCAAAAATGTGACATTTCCTTCTCGAGCTAGCTTCATCCAACTCTCGACAACAACACAATGCTTATCAACATCGTCCTCCTTTTCCATGATTCTTAGCAGAAGACGCTTCTCACTGGCGTCTGCAGTTAGGAAACTATCAATGTCCTGTAAACACAAAACACAAACAAGGAGTAAACATTTAAAACTCAAATATTGGCAGTCATTCATAGGCTCATATGCAAAAGTATAACTGACCTTAGTTGTACCAAGTTCTGCACTAATTCCCTCGAAAGGAATTCCTTTCATGTCGCTTCTTTTGAACTTTGACTTGCACATCTTAGGACAATCCTCGTGTGCGGGATAAGGTTCTCGGAATGTTGCAGCTAACTGTGGAATTGCCTCGAAAGCTAAGAGCTACACACGAAACATAAGAGTTATAAGGAGGTTCATTTATAAAAAGTATTGAAAATAAGGAATACATCCAATCCAAATAAATATTACCTCCATAGGTAAAACGAAACCTGGAATCGGCCATGGTTGATTCTACTTTTCTGGGACAACCCCCTTAAAATGACTCATTGTGTTGAAGATCCCTTCTAACATGTAATCGTAAGAAAATCTCTCCCAAGGAAATGTCTTACAAAAATTCAAATCACTCACGACTCTTAGTAGCAGTGGGTCCACGGAAGGAGACTTTGCTCCGGTCTTCGTATGCGTTTTCATAACGCTAGCTAGAAAGTACAAGATCAGCATCCTCAACCCGTCATCAGAATTCGGAGGAGGGTCCATATGACTTATCTCCTCTATCATGGGTTTCATGTCTTGATATCTTACTGTTGACCCCGCGGTAAAATACTTCTCCACGAATGACATTGCCCCATATTTCTTATCATAACCGAGTGGATAGTTATGACAGTATAAACCCGATATCAAGGCATGTTCCCTTAAACCATAACGGATGGGCACGCCGTTTACAACGAACCAAACTTCTTTTCTCTTTTCAGTACATGCGGTTCGAAGAAGGAGCAACCACATACCCTGAAGCTTGTGGTTTTGGTCCCTTGGCATGTGGAAGATGTGTTTGAACTGCGGCTGAGTCTCAAACCACCTCTTCTCTCTATCGGTAAGGGGAGGCATTAGTGTATCAAAAGTCTCGAACATGTCGTGCAAATAACAACGCGTCGATAGCTTCATTTTCTTATTGTACTTCGTCGGCGGAAAATACATCTTCAGAGGTCTCATTGGTTCCACTTCCTCCTCCTCATCTGCCTCCTGCGAAACACATGTAGTTGTACCAACTATTACCGTGTTATACTTTCTTGTATTCAACTATTTTACCAGGTTCTACTAGTACTACGATTCAATGAACAACAAGCACAAATACATCCACAAATACATCACAAAACTAATAAATTCATCAAGTAATTCTCAAATTATTACACGAAACCCATGAATTAATAATTTGAGAATTACTTGATGAATTTATTAGTTTTGTGATGTATTTGTGCTTGTTGTTCATTGAATCGTAGTACTAGTAGAACCTGGTAAAATAGTTGAATACAAAAAAGTATAACACGGTAATAGTTAGTACAACTACATGTGTTTCGCAGGAGGCAGATGAGGAGGAGGAAGTGGAACCAATGAGACCTCTGAAGATGTATTTTCCGCCGACGAAGTACAATAAGAAAATGAAGCTATCGACGCGGTGTTATTTGCACGACATGTTCGAGACTTTTGATACACTAATGCCTCCCCTTACCGATAGAGAGAAGAGGTGGTTTGAGACTCACCCGCAGTTCAAACACATCTTCCACATGCCAAGGGACAAAAACCACAAGCTTCAGGGTATGTGGTTGCTCCTTCTTCAAACCGCATGTACTGAAAAGAGAAAAGAAGTTTGGTTCGTTGTAAACGGCGTGCCCATCCGTTATGGTTTAAGGGAACATGCCTTGATATCGGGTTTATACTGTCATAACTATCCACTCGGTTATGATAAGAAATCTGGGGCAATGTCATTCGTGGAGAAGTATTTTACCGCGGGTTCAACAGTAAGATATCAAGACCTGAAACCCATGATAGAGGAGATAGGTCAGATGGACCCTCCTCCGAGTTCTGATGACGGGTTGAGGATGCTGATCTTGTACTTTATAGCTAGCGTTATGAAAGCGCATACGAAGACCGGAGCAAAGTCTCCTTCCGTGGACCCACTGTTACTAAGAGCCATGAGTGATTTGAATTTTTGTAAGACATTTCCTTGGGAGAGATTTTCTTACGATTACATGTTAGAAGGGATCTTCAACACAATGAGTCATTTTAAGGGGGTTGTCCCAGAAAAGCAGAATCAACCATGGCCGATTCCAGGTTTCGTTTTACCTATGGAGGTAATATTTCTTTGGATTGGATGTAATTTTCAATACTTTTTATAAATGAACCTCCTTATAACTCTTATGTTTCGTGTGTAGCTCTTAGCTTTCGAGGCAATTCCACAGTTAGCTGCAACATTCCGAGAACCTTATCCCGCACACGAGGATTGTCCTAAGATGTGCAAGTCAAAGTTCAAAAGAAGCAACATGAAAGGAATTCCTTTCGAGAGAATTAGTGCAGAACTTGGTACAACTAAGGTCAGTTATACTTTTGCATATGAGAGCCTATGAATGACTGCCAATATTTGATTTTTAAATGTTTACTCCTTGTTTGTATTTTGTGTTTACAGGACATTGATAGTTTCCTAACTTCAGACGCCAGTGAGAAGCGTCTTCTGCTAAGAATCATGGAAAAGGAGGACGATGTTGATAAGCATTGTGTTGTTGTCGAGAGTTGGATGAAGCTAGCTCGAGAAGGAAAGGTCACATTTTTGAAGGATATGTTCGACGAAGATGTGGCCAGATTAGCCGATGCACCTCAGAATGCGAATGCGGCGAACCCGGAAGTTGCCACCGATGAACGCGAACACGCCCTATTCACCATTGGTAGATCTCGTTCAGAGCATGAAGAAAGAGATGGAGGAGCGTATGACGAGAATGGAGAACAAGGTTGATGTAGTTGAGCAAAGGATCGCCCCGTTGAAAGCTTATGTGAATGAGCAAGCAACGTATATGAGGACGTATGAGGCGAATGAGCAAGCACAAGTGACAAACAATTTTTCTTATATTCTAAAACGAAAAAGTAACACTGGGTGAAACTGAGTAAAACTGGATTGTAGGGATCAAAGGAAACAGAAGGTGATGGCATGAATTGTGAAAAGGAAGGTGATGGCATCACTTCTGAAAAGGAAGGTGATAATAGAGAGAAAGAACGCGAGGCCACTGTTACCGAAGAGGTAATAGCAATTTATTCGATTTGTAATTTCTTTGTTAATATCTGTAGTATTTGCAATTTCGTGGATTATAGGGTTTATGCACCAATGTTGAAGGTGATGGCATGAATGAAGGAGGAAAAGGTGGTGAGAGTGTTCAAATAGAGGAAGAACCCGTGAAAGAGAAGGTAAACTAGCTTACATTAGATCATGAGAAAATCAAATATTGCTGACCCTAAACCAAGGTTTAAGCGCACTAATATGAAATCAAGGAAGAGGACACCTGAACAACGACAGAGAGATGAAATTAACAAGAGGCTAAAGGCGGTTGCTCATGCTAAGAATCAGAAGGTAGAGGAGCCAACAAGGATGTCCACAAGGCTGAGGGCGGAAACTTCCAAAAAATAGGGAAAACTATGTTGTTTTGATTTAGTACTAATGGTTCAACTAAGTAAAACTATGTTGTTTCGATTTACTACTACTGGTGAAATGAAAACAAACTATTTTTCGTACTACTAATGATTTAGTTTGTTTTCTTTTCGTATTACTAGTAAAATTAGGGAAAACTAAGTTGTTTTCATTTCGTACTACTAGTAAAACTATGGAAAACTAAGTTGTTTTCATTTTGTACTAGTAGTAAAACTAGGGAAAAACTAAGTTCGTTTTCATTTTGTACTACTAGTAAAACTAGAGAAAACTAAGTTGTTTTTATTTTGTACTAATAGTAAAATTAGGGAAAACTAAGTTGTTATCATTTCGTACTACTAGTACCCGATTAGGCGTTGTAGGCGGTAGGCGGTGAGGAGGGTCACCGCCCGCTTAACGATTAGCGCCTTCTTGAAAACTGAATAAAAGTAATTCAAACATGAGCTTCCTTTCTATTGGGCCAGCCAAGTCCATTGAGTTTAGTTCCGATCCGCTAATCTAATGTTAGGCCTCTTTAAGAAAATCATAATAAACGTAAATAAATAAAACAAAATAATAATAAACATATTTCCAGATTTTGGAAGAAAACAAAGAAAAACCAAAAAAAAAAAAAACAATTTTCCCTGCTTTGAAGACTCGATTCATCATCATCGTCACCAAATTCCAGATTTTAGGAATTTCTACTTTCGTCTGTAAACTTCTACTGTAATCAACGATGGCGACTGAGAATCTGACGGACAAGAATCTCGTTTTCAGAAAACTGAAAGCAAAATCCGAGAACAAGGTTAGGTTTCTCCATTGTTCTTCATAGTAAATTTCATGTTGATCGAATTTGAATTGTGTGTGATTTCGATCAGATCTGAAGCTAATACGAAGTAAATCTCCGATCGAATTTATGTTTCTAGGTATGCTTCGATTGTGCTGCGAAGAATCCAACATGGGCATCGGTTACTTACGGCGTCTTTCTCTGCATCGATTGTTCAGCTGTTCATCGAAGTCTCGGTGTTCATATTAGCTTCGTTAGGTAACTTTGAACCTCTGGCTAGGGTTTAAGCTTATGCAGAGACGACGTTGACTTTTATTTTTCCCCTTTTGACCATCCTATTTATAGCATTTTCCCCTTTGGGTTTGAATTATTGAGAATCACGTTGCTGCAGATTTTCAGATTATTTAGCTCTGAGTTTTCTTTGTTATGTGAAGGTCGACGAACTTAGATTCGTGGAGTCCTGAACAGCTGAGAACGATGATGTTTGGTGGGAACAACCGAGCTCAGGTGTTTTTCAAGCAACATGGATGGAACAACGACGGTGGCAAAATCGACGCTAAGTATACTTCAAGAGCAGCTGATTTATATAGACAAACTCTCGCTAAGGAAGTCGCTAAAGCCATTGCCGAAGAAACTGGCTTATCGTCATCATCATCATTATCATCTAAACCAGCGGAATCATCTGATAATAACGGGTTTTCTTCTGAACCTCCAACAAGACAAGAATCAACTGGTGTCTCTTCTTCTTCTTCCTCTTCTTCTTCACCAAAAGCTTCTCAGAAAGTTGTGGCGAGTACGTTCAAGAAACCTCTCGTTCCAAGAAAGACTGGGAAGACTGGTGGTCTTGGTGCTCGTAAGCTTACCACTAAGGTAAAGATTCACTTTTTGTTTTTTAATAGAATTGAAAAGCCAAAAGAAGATGAAACTTGATGTCTGTTGTTATGTAGCCAAAAGAAAACCTTTATGAGCAGAAGCCCGAAGAGCCTTTACCTGTGATTCCTGCTGCTTCTTCAACTAATAACAATACATCATCATCAGCTGGATCGTCGTTTGCCTCTCGATTTGAGTACTTGGATGAAGAGCAGTCTGGTGGTAGTGGTACGCAAGTGCTTACCCATGTCGCTCCACCAAAGTCGTCGAATTTCTTTAATGAGTATGGAATGGACAGTGCTTTCACCAAGAAATCAAGCTCAAGCTCAAGCTCAAGCTCATCCAAAGCTCATGTAAACATTTACAAACAGAATTCAAGAAAAGCACAAAGGATATTCAGTTTACTAACTATCTTCTTGCTTAGGTTGAAGAAACAGATGAAGCAAGAAAGAAGTTTTCAAACGCAAAATCCATTTCCTCTGCGCAATATTTCGGGAATCAGAACAGAGATTCCGATCTCGACTCAAAAGCTACCCTTGAGAAGTTTTCGGTATATGTCTAAAAAACAATCAAAAGTTTTTCTCAAGTCTCATTGTTTTTAATATAGCTAATGTGATTGCTAAAAACTAACAGGGCTCAACAGCTATTTCAAGTTCTGATCTTTTCGGCCACAGAGAAGATGATTCTTCCAACACTGCGAGCGATCTCATGAGCCAGATATCTCTCCAGGTATTGTTTCTTTAGTAAGAAAAATCGAAATTCTTCAGCTTTTTTTTTTGGAACCCTTTGTTTCTGATTTGAGTTTTTGTTTAAACCACAGGCGGAGCGCGATGTGTCAGCTCTTGTGAGCTTAGCGGAAGAAACGAAGAACAAGCTCGGTACATTGGCCTCTGGTATATTCAGTGATCTTCAGGATAGAATGCTGTAAAAAACATACAGAAGATCTTGCCTTTTGATTTACAGAAAAAAGCATATTGATCATTAGTGTGGAATTTGATAATTTGTTATATGGGTATGGTATTATATTTTATTTGTGACATTGAATATGTTAGTACTGTATACTTGTTTTTGTGTCTGGAAAATATTGAAATAGCAAAAACTTTTAGTAGCAAGACTATCGAAGAGCACTACTGAGAGCAGATGGATCTTTTTTCACCTTTTTATTAAATAAATAGTTCCATATTTGTAATAATTTAAAAAAAAAGGATTCTGTTAAATATTTTTTTTATCTTTTAATAAGTAATGTTAATTAACAATTATGTTACTTGAAAGTAGAATTTCTAAAAAAAATTAGCGTCAGGTAATTAAAAGGTAAGATGACGACAAAATAGAAGGTTAGATTTGGGCAACTAATTTTAATATAATGACATCAATATTTGAAACATTTTTATTTTTTTCAACATATTAGAAACAATTATTTCCATCAATTGAATAAAAAAAATTCCAGGTTTTAGATAAAAAAAAAAAAAACTGATCAAAAGTAAGTGATGTTGCATTAATTGGATAAAGGTAAAAATGAAGGTCGTAAATCTATTATATTATTTAGTTAAAAAATATTAGGAAGAAACTAATTTATTTTCTTCTTCATCTATCTAAAGGGAAAAAAACTTATAAATTAGAAATTAGAAATTAGAAATCTAGGTTAGTGAATTAAAAAATGGAAAAAAAACTGGTCAAAACGTCTCAAAATTGAAAATCCAATGCGAAGCATGGTTGAGTGAGTTAACCCACTTGACATATCCTACAATATATTAAAGACCAAGCTGTTTTGCTGATGTGGCAAGCTCACAATTTTTTGGGAATTTTTAATTTAGTTAATTAAATTATTATATTAGAATCGGATAAAGACGCGGACTTTGTATTGGGTCGGATTTTTTTATTTCGCCATTTATGAAACTTGAAGCTGCTGGAAGTGATTGTAATTAACGCCGGCACCTCCATCTTCTTTCTTCTTCGCTCGATTTCCTTCTCTTAGGTATGTTGTTCTTCTCTGATTTTCTTGAGAGTAGTGCATATTTTCTTCGCTGTTCATGAATCTATGGCTTATGGGTTTCGGTTACAGCACATCAAGGGTTTTTCAATTTGGTTAATTGATGTGTTTGTAGAATTCAAACCACAACGGCGCTTCGTCAGACTTACCTCCGCCTTTGGATTGGAGATTCTCTCAGGTATTCGGTGAACGCAGCGCCCGTGAAGAAGTTCGAAAAGGTAGGCATCGATTCACATGCATCTCTCTGCTTCTGCTTTAGCTCACCATTGGATCTAATCCTCTTGATTTTTTATTAGGGTTTACTCTGGTCGTATAGATCTATTCAGCTTCTTGGATTGTTTAGTCGATTACGTTTTTAATTTTAGTGGTCATTGTAAAGTTTTGATTTTTGTCGAAATTTAGTGGTTTTTATGTGCTTTTTGGAGATTCCTTGCGTATTGGAACTTTTGTATGCTGATGAAACTTAAAGATACAGTTGGGTTTGATTAGTAGATTGCGTAGAGCTTGGATTGTAATCATCATTTTTTTCGCTATCCAAAAAGCTTTCGATGAGGCTGCGAATTGCTAAATCCATAACACGCGTATTTTAGAGAGAGAGAGAGAGATAGAGAGAAGGTTACGTCAACTTCCTGGCGCACGTTAGTTATAGGCATGTCTTGTGGTTTGTTCTCAGAAGAAAGAAGAAAGTAACAATCAAGAAGAAGAAGCTCTCTTCTTCACCGTTTCCCTCTGATTTTATCCACTCATCTTATTCCGATCTCTTCACCTGCTTCTTTGCTTCGCGTCGCTTTTGCTTCGTATTCTTCTCGATTTCGGATTTTCGTACGTCGTAGGTAACTTCCGCGAAAGTAATTTCGTTTCCCGTGGCTTCAATTTTATCAGAAACTAGAAGAGTTCGAAGGAGTATGTGAAATCCGATTATAATCCTGCTTTGATTAGTGCGAATTTTCAATAATTTGAAAGGAATCGTCTCATGTGCATTGCTTCCGATCTCTCTCGATTTCTTATTTTCGTACGCCGTAGGTAACTTCTGGTTAAGTTGTGGCTACAATTTTGCCAGAAACTAAAAGATTCGAAGGCGTAGTGTGAAATCGGAATGTAATCCTGCTTTGATTAGGCAAAGATCGGCTTCATTAGTACAAATTTTCAGTAATTGCTAATGTATTCGTTCCTATGAGATGCTTGTGTGAAGTTAGAATTATGCTAATCTTTTGTATTTATACAAACTTGTGTGAAGTTAGAATTATGCTAATCTTTTGTGATCATATTACTGTTCAATGTTCTTCGAAGCTAATTCTTGATTTTGTGCAGGTTTCTCCACTAATTGATTGTATAAAGGAGCGTAGATGATGATGCGTACTGTCTCTCTACCATTGTCTCATGATCTGAATGTTCATAAGATCCATGAAGCTTCTGGATTCCATAATGTGTGTAGTGTTGTGATTGAATATTAGTCTTTTTTTCATCAGCTCCTGCGTTTTCTTTTCTTAAAATTTCTCTTTTTCCTGCAGAGTGTTGCTGGTAAAAATCGTGTGTATCTGACACGGACAATTCTTTCATCATGTGCCACGGTATCATTTGTGCTCATAGCATAGTTTAATGGTTTAGTTTCTTGCCTCGTGTCTCTGTTAGTGACTCTATCTGATTTTCTTCAAGCAATGTTGTGAGGAACTCTCCTTTAACTTTAGCAATGTTGGTATTGTATTCAAGTTTGTGTGTGTATGTGTCTGATACTTATGTATAGCTAAAATACTTATGTATATCATCATTTTTCTCTCTCTCTCTCTCTAAAGTTTCTTTCGTTTAGCTGTCCGATGTGGTCACTAAATATCATATATATGTTTTAGGTGAGGAGAGGGTTTACTTGAGCTCCGATAGTATTGATCCATCAGACACCTCGAACAGAGATAGCTCGGTATACACGGCAGATTTCTTAAACAATCTAAAAATGTCTGGTTTGCCGCATCATGTTCTCAGATTAAGAGTTGGGGCACCCGTTATGTTGTTAAGGAATATAGATCCTAAAGGAGGTTTGTGTAATGGAACCAGGCTTCAGGTTACGCAGCTAGCGGACCATGTTATTGAGGCGATCATCCTAACAGGGGAGTTCAATGGAATTAAAGTTTGCATCCCTAGACTCTGTGTTTCCCCTCCGGAAGGAAAGTATCCTTTCAGAATGCGTCGCCGTCAGTTTCCAGTGGCAGTAGCCTTTGCAATGACGATCAATAAGAGTCAAGGACAAACACTATCGAGTGTTGGTCTGTATTTGCCTAAACCGGTCTTCTCTCATGGCCAGCTTTATGTTGCTTTGTCTAGAGTAAAGTCAAAATCAGGATTAAAGGTTCTTATTATAGACAAGGACGGCAATCCGCACAACTAGACAATGAACGTTGTTTTCAAAGAAGTTTTCCAGAATATTGACAACCATCCGTAAAGAGTAGTAAAGGTATTTGATGTTTCCTTCATTTTTGGTCCCAAAGTTTCTCTACTTCCATTTGCGATTCACTTAACCGAATAGTTGTTCCTCGGCATTTGCAGCGGCTACAAAGAGAAAGTTTCATATTAGTAGAGACGATCACTAAAGGAGTCCTACGATTTATATTTCTTTAATAATGCATCTTTGATACACTTCAGTTTTATATGTTGTACTTTTTAACTCCAGTGTCGTTCGAATTACCAATTTTTATTATGATAGCAGAAATCTACTTTATTAGAGTATATAGTTTGGGCAAATTATCTACTCCAGAGTTGCTCTGTTCATTAAGTTTCAAAAAACAGAGAGAGACGATGTGTATATCTGCTGGTTTTGTTTACTAAACTTGACTCCAAAGACAAATATGATATTAACTCGAGAGTAATGAGCCGTGATGAACACGCAGCGCGGAACTCTTAACTACTCTATATGCGTTGTGTTTTCATGAACATTTATGTTCTTGATACGAATCGATCTATCCTACATTTGATCATTATTTACTTTTGTATTAAGATAATATGAGGTTAATCTAAAGTTTACAATACACCCGCGCATTAGGCGCGGGCAATCATCTAGTAATCATAGAAAATGGTCCGTCTAATTGGATTTACTGTAAAGTTTACAGTTTCCTCTGATATAAAATCTGGAAAGAAGTTGAAAACAGGTTATAAAAAAACCTAAACGAAAAATAATGGCGGCATGATTTTCCCTCCTAATTCAAACCTTATTCTCGACTCAATTCCAGCTTCCCTCCAAATCGATCCGCTCTTTTCCAAAAAATCCCTCTCATTTTCGGAATTCTGCTCTTAAATTTCCAAAATTTCAACAAACTTTTGGAGCCAAATCTCGAAATTTCTTCCTTCCATTACTTACAGTTCTATCTACGAGAGGTAGTAGTAGCAGACTTCCCCCAAAGCTAAACCCTAGCTTCAACTTTCCCTCTCCGCTTTCGTTTCTCGGAAAATCCGATTGCCGGAAACCTTGCAAATGGCGGAATTTTTCCAGTCGTGTGACCCACCACCACCACCGTCGCCTAAATTTTCCTGCTCCGTCAAAACCCTAGATGAATCTTCACCAACCGCGCCGATTAGAGCCCTCGTCGCTCACTCCCTCGCTATCTCCTCGCCGATTCGCCAGATTCAGTCTTCTCCTCCGGCGAAATCGTTAAACCCAGGCGAATCTTCCTCCCCTCCTCCGGCCAATTTTGAGGAAATCGAGTTCACAGACTCTTCAATCACGCCGCCGGCTCAGGTTTCGCCTCCAAACAACAGCGCCTCTTGCTCTCTCGACGACAACTTAGACTCGTATAATCGCCCAGAAAAGAGCTACATCGCGAATCACCACGACTCTCAAATCGACCATCGTCTTAACTTGGAGGCCGCAAAACCTTATGATTTCTCATGGCAGTCTACGAAGAGAGAACTCACCGGCGTGGTACGTTTCCTTTTCCCCCTCCTAAATCGTAAACCTAATTTCGTTTTGGTAATCGAAATTGAATCATTTGATGGTTCGATTTCTTCAGGGTGCTGGGTTGTATAACTCAGGCAACACTTGTTTCATAGCTTCAGTGTTGCAGTGCTTCACTCACACTGTGCCTCTTATCGAGAGCCTTCGTACGTACAAATATCCAGACCCTTGCAACTGTGAGACTCTCTCCGCTTTACGTTCGTTTCTAGAATTGCTCCTTGTTTGTGAATCTTATAGCTCCTTTGGAATTTTTTTTGGTTTTCACAGGTGGAAATGAGAAGTTCTGTGTTCTCCAGGCTCTCCAAAAGCATGTCTATCATGCTCTCAAGTCTTCAGGATTTAGCCTAAGGATCGACCAATTTCGGGATAATCTGAATCGTAAGCTCTTGTTTTTGTTTTGTTTGAGATTTCGTCATTTGAATGAATGGTTGATTTATCCTTGTATCATTGTAGATTTCTCACCTGACTTCCAAATAAACAACCAAGAAGATGCTCATGAGTTTCTTCAGTCGTTTTTGGATAAGTTAGAGAGGTGTTGTTTGGATCGTAGAAGCCAACCTGACTCTGACTATTCTCCAGATGTAAACATTGTTGACCAAATCTTCGGTGGACGTCTCTTAAGCAGGGTAAGAAACTTAATTCCATATATATATATATGATTCTTGAATGATATGTTTTTATTTATTTATCCTTTTTTCCTTTTTGTTCAGCTTCATTGCTGCAATTGCAATTCCTTTTCCGACACATTTGAACCTTCCCTTGGATGGAGTCTTGAAATCGAAGACGTTGATGACCTCTATAGTGCGCTAGATTCCTTTACCTGCGTTGAAAAACTCGAAGACCAGTTCACATGTGAAAACTGCAAGGAGAAAGTCTCCAAGGAGAAGCAGCTTAAGTTCGATAAGTTGCCTCCGGTTGCTACGTTCCATCTGAAAAGATTCAAGAACGATGGACATTATATGGAAAAGATCTTCAACCATGTCAAGTTCCCTTTGGAGTTGGATTTGCTTCCTTACATGAGCGATAACCACGATCCTCAAGTAAGTGAAGAATTCGCAGAGCGTTTTTTGTAAAAGCCTTGAAGATTAAATCATGTTCTTGTTTTGCGTTTCTTCAGGTTTCTACAAAGTACCATCTTTATGCCATGGTGGAGCATCTTGGGAATGGAATATCCTTTGGTCATTACTCATCATACGTGAGATCAGCCCCTGAGACATGGCATAATTTTGATGACGCCAAGGTAATCAATCAACGACTTCATTTGATTTGTATGGTTTTACTTCCTTCTCTGTAGAGACTTCTCTGAAACGCAGTTTTTTCCCACTCGGGCAGGTCACGAAAGTCAGCGAAGAAACTGTTTTATCAGAGTATGCGTATATGCTATTCTACGCAAGAGAAGGAACTCCGTTGTTCGCTAGTGCTTTTGAAGAGCTCAAGACATTGTTTGGACCCGCTCCGTTGCATTTCTCTCCAAAGTCAGTGCTTGAGAGTAGCCCCTGCAGGGAGGAGTCTGTATCTGATCACAGCTACGAGAATGTTTGTGATTCCAGCAAAGCGTGTAACGGCTCGGTGATCCCGGGTGGAAACTACTCAGAGTTCCGTTGTGATGAGCCGCAAGAAGAGGTGTTTCATTCAGCAGAGTGTAGCAGCGACAGTGATTCTCCCACGTTTGATGCTTTCGACTACTCACCTGAGGCTGAGGAACTCGAGAAACCATTCGCTGAAACCTCTCCCCAGGAAGAACCAATTGCTGAAAACAGAGCTTCCGTCGATGACGCTTCTGTGGTGCCTGAGCGCAAGATTCAGTATCAAGTCCCGTCTCCAAAACGAAAAGGTACTATCTCAGAACAAGTATCCTTTGTCTAAACTTGAAACATCTAGTGTAATTACAATGTCATGCACTAGATTAGCAAAAGGCTTATTAGATTCTCAGTCTAGACTGGTTCTTATGTTGGTGTTTTGTGTATGATTCTATGTACAGCTGAGGAGAGAGATGTCCTCGGTAAGGCTTATCAGCCTAATTTCAAGCTTAGAAAACAAGATTCCGTTCGGAGACGACAAGGTACTATACTTTACTATGTGTTTTTGATAGCTTTGGTCTCAATTATGGCAAGAGATACATGGGAAGTTTCTGAGCCTGAGTGTGTGTGATTGTTCTATGTACAGGAACCTTTCAGATCCAACGTGATCATTTGCAAAATAAGAAGAAGAAAGAAGAAGAAGAAGAAGAAGCTCGTGGAACAAAGCAGCAGCCATTTAGACGCGTTTCTGCTGCAGATCCTAAGGAAACAGAACAAGCTATTAAATATCTCAATAAAATGCCTAATTCAGCTCGCTCTCGAAAGCTCGCTGAAACTTTGGGTGCTACGCTCAAGAAAAAGAAAGTCTCTGACATCAAAAGATCGACCATGGGTCTTCACAGGAACCTCTCTGAACGTCCAACAAATGCAAATTTGGGTTTAAACTAAATCTTTTTTTTTTTTAACTTTCCTTATTGCTCTGAAGAGTTTAGTTAGAGAAAATGAAAAAGTTCCTCTGTTGGTTTCTGTCTTTTTGGGGTTTTCTTGTGTATATCACTCTCTAATAATTTTGTAAGCCTCCAACCAAAAACAAATACCAAGGTTACAGTATAAGAGTAATGCTTTTTGATGATATAATACTATTAGTAAGACAATAAATATTCAATTATTACGAAATACAACAACATTCAATAATGGATACAAAATGTTTTCAAATAGGCATATTAATTTGTATACCCCTTCACAAACCATCTTTTATTCTCAAGCCTCTTTTTGGTTTGTCTTTCTTGTTGGTTTCTTCATGGGGCATAGCCTCCACCGCCGTGTCCACCGCCGTGTCCACCGCCTGAACCACCACCAACACCGTAACCACCTCCATGTTCACCGCCGCCACCTGAACCTCCTCCAGCGCCACCGCCACCGCCATATCCTCCTGCTGCACCTCCATATCCACCTCCTTCACCACCACCACCACCACTTCCATAACCACCTCCATGTGCTCCTCCTCCACCATAAGCTCCTCCTCCGCCACTTCCTCCACCGGCACCGCCTCCATATCCTCCGGCTCCTGACCCACCTCCAGCTCCTCCTCCTTCACCGCCTCCATAAGCACCACCACCATGAGACCCTCCACCAGCTGATCCTCCACCACCTCCATGGCCACCTCCACCACCAGCTCCACCTCCATACTCACCTCCACCTGCGCCGCCGCCTTCACCAGCTCCACTTCCATAACCACTAGCATGATCACCACCACCACTGTAGGCCGATCCGCCACCGCTTCCACTACCACCACCTCCACCAGAATGACCACCAATTACACCACCAGCTCCTGCACCACCACCACTTCCATAACCGCTAGCATGATCTCCTCCACCGCCATAAGCACTTCCACCACCACTACCACTTCCTCCTCCACCACCACCACCAGCATGGCCACCATAACCACCAGTCGCTCCGTAACCGCCACCTCCTCCTTCTCCTCCACCACTAGCATATCCACCAGAAGAAGCAGCTCCTCCACCGCCTCCACCATGACCACCACCACTACCAGCATGACCACCATAACCACCAGTTTCTCCACCGTAACCACCACCTCCTCCTTCTCCTCCTCCACTAGCATAACCACCAGAAGAAGCAGCTCCACCACCGCCTCCACCCTGACCACCACCACCAGCATGACCACCAT
The DNA here is from genome assembly GCA_026724425.1 of Erythrophleum ivorense. NCBI lineage: Eukaryota > Viridiplantae > Streptophyta > Magnoliopsida > Fabales > Fabaceae > Erythrophleum > Erythrophleum ivorense. The sequence continues at coordinate 3,909,500 of JAIUCV010000066.1, read as the reverse complement.
AACCACCAGTTGCTCCACCATAACCCCCACCTCCTCCTTCTCCTCCTCCACTAGCATAACCACCAGAAGAAGCAGCTCCACCACCGCCTCCACCATGACCACCACCACCAGCATGACCACCATAACCACCAGTTGCTCCACCATAACCCCCGCCTCCGCCTTCTCCTCCTCCACTAGCATATCCACCGGAAGAAGCAGCTCCACCACCGCCTCCACCATGACCACCACCACCACCACCAGCATACCCTTCAGCTCCTCCATATCCACCACCACCACCTTCACCACTTCCACCACCATAACCACCACCACTCACTCCTCCATAAACTTCACCACCAGCATGTCCTCCTCCACCGCTACCACCGTAAGTTAAGAGAGTCCGGCTAGTGGCGTAGCAAATGCCAACGCCAAGTATAAGAAAAAAGACAGTCGAGAGAGCTTTGAGAGAAACCATTGTTTTGGTAGTAGAGTGAGTTTTGATTTGATGAACTAAAATGGAAAGGCTCAATGAGGTATTTATAGTGATTGGGGTTTGGTATCTTAAGCCGCGTTCACTGTAAAAAAAGTGGTTGTAGCACATGCCTATGACTTGAAAAAGTGTAGATTTACTGTCCCTACCATTACTCCTAATTTTTGTTTCAATTTATTCATTTTTCTCTAATCTAATCACCATTCTTGTAAGTTATGAGCCGAACATATTTATTTAACAAAAAGGAGAGAAATTTTTAACCCTAACATGTAGATAAATTTGGTTAATTCTAAGACGTTTGGCAATAAACCATACTTCTAGAGTACTTTTATACTTTTAATAACCATTAGAAATCTTTAACTAACAACAGTTTGGTTTTTGGCCACTATGAATATATGAAAATACAATGTCATTGATCTACATTGTTAAAATGAAATGAAAGAGTAGTTAGAATATCATTCACATGTCACAATATAGTGAAGTATAGGGTTGAGTATATTCTTTTGACTTATATCCTCCATCCTTCAGGTAAGGTATACCAACCCAATAATTTCCAAACCAAATACTCTTTTCTAAATTCTTTTACTTTCACCTAAAACTTATGTCTTGCTTTGTTATATAACTAACCTCCTTTTTTACGGTAAATAATTCACTTAATATATATATATATATATATATGTATATGTGTACAGAGATATATTGCTTATAGTTTTTATTAATTGGCCCAATATATGGATCAACGTAGCAGCCATTTGATGAACTTGAGGATGAACAAATTACAGTGTAATTATGACCAAGTTAAGTAGACTACTGAACCGAAACCTTGGTTAAAATAGTTTGATAGACAATCTCTTTTACACAAAGAATGTAAAAGCTAATTTTGGCATTTAATCAAAAAATACAGTATATTATATTACAGTTAGGGGTTATCTAGAATATATACACATTAGCAACAAGTATCGTGAATTACGGTATTGAGTATTCCTTTTCCCCATACCCTCCATTCCTCACCAAATCGTCAAACCTATTGTCTCCAATCAAATTATCTTTTCGTTATAAAAAAATATAACCAAGGTAGATCTTACGTCAAAATCCAGACTGATCTATAGAACCTAGAAAAAAACATGTGTTCTTGTCATTTAATACGTTTACAATGACCAAGAGCGAACCAGTTTGTAGATAGTGAAACTCGATTTCTGTTTTGACCCATTGACCCATAGGATGAGTCCTCTATCCATTTGAACAAATCATTGACATGCTTTTGGTTTTTCTTTGAAACATTTTTTTTTCTGCTAAGACTTATATCTTGCATTGAGCTAAGCTCTTAGTTTCTACCAAGAGTTATACATCTATTGCACTGTGCTATAACTGCTAAGCCATTACTTCTTTATTCCTTTAGTTTCTGAAGTCCATATCATTCTCTCTTTTTTGACATCACGTAAATATATTCGCATGTAGAAGAACGCGTAGGTCATTTGTCACTCCAACACATGCATATGCATTTATTAAGAACCTAAATATTTTCCGACGGGAGGATCACTTCTAGAAAGTTGGAATCAAATTCTGATTATTTTAATGCACAAATATTTGGTATCAAAACATTATGAATTGAAAATTATGAAAACTGAGCATATGAAAGTTCCATAAAGAAAGGATAAAAAAATCCTTTTATAAATTAAAAAAAAAAAAAAAATCGGTAAGAGACTTCTACTTATTAATGCGTCTTAGCATTGCCACTAATAAGAAGACCTATCAAGATTTTGAGACTTTGGTGCTGTCCAGCCAAAGACCACTTCTCTACCTATTGTGTCGTCAATACAATGAAATAAAATATATACAAAAACAATTCAATAAGTGTACATAATGCACTTATCCTAATATAAAAAGGAAACAACAACGACAACGATTCTTGTTAGAATCATGAAGTTGTATGTTTGGAATTTCAAGGATAATTACATAATCGCTTGAAATCTAGGCTAGTTGGTAATAAATGCTATAACTGATCGATAATATTGCGTCGACCAAAAAATAAATAAATTGATAGTATTGCGGATTACTAGACTACAACCTGACTCATTTGACAATATATATGTATGTGTGTGTGCTCTCAGAGGAATTTAAGCATAGTGTCTATGAATTAAACAAATACGTTTTTGGAGATTACTTTTGACAAATGAATAGCTCAAGCTTTTGGCATTGTCAAAAGGATAAGCACCCAATTTACCCATAATTGGTTCCAGCAAAATACAGTTTTGTTCCATCGAGAGAAGATGGTAATGATGATACGTATGTACATATACATATGGATGGGTGTATGTACAGTTTCATACGCAACACAAAGTGGGAGATCACATGGAAAAAAGCGCACACCGTCGTTGTTGAATTTTGGCGTGAAGAAGAAGTAGTGTAGGACCAGTACCAGTACTATAGTGCTCTTCTTGTTTAACTTACTTTCCAAGCTTCCTCAAAAAAGCTTAATCACTTAGTTTTCTCAATCGAGTCATAAACCCCACACAATGTATCATAGAGTTGAATGTTGATATGATCAAGAAAGTGTGCTCCTTTGAATCATCAAGTACTACAATGCAGGTTCAATATTCATAAAGGAAGTTTGGATTCGGAACAATGAGAACAATTCAAAAGACATAACATCGTGGTTCTTATCAACCATCCAACACATAACTATATTGGATTAAGTTGCTATCTATATACTATACTCAAACATGACACTTATGTCACACTGACTTGTTCCTGGTTTTGTGTTTACAATATATTTGCAAAATGATGAGTTTAAACGAACGGCGCTTAACCCTAACTTCATCAAATCATCACAACTCTGGAGACATTAGACCTCGACAACAGCTCAATGACGATCTTTGGCTCATTTCTAACTATCTCGTGGTTGCTATGCCAAATCTTTATTGGGGATTCGGAATATATACAATATACAATATATAGCGATTTTGTACTTAAAGAGTCTTATCGAGATTGCACTAGTTAAGACAAAGCGTTTGGTCCCTCACTGACAATGGAGATCACATACGTCTGACAACAACATACAACAACAAAAAAGTCCACTACTATATTTTTGGTTTCTCTCACACATGACACATCATTCAGAAAAAACTTGAAACGACAAAAAAAGGAGAGAAAACAAAGCAAAGTGCGTATAAGTTAGGCATTATAAAGCCGCAAACGAATCTCCTTACTTCTCCTACCACCAACTTCAGTAAACAGTAGTCGCAGTACCACTCATCGAACCGTAATGTATATGTACTTTAATATACTACAAAATATTACATTTTTTAAAAAATTAAAATTAAAAAATATTACATTTTTGAAAAAGATAATAAAAAAACCATTCTACTGTTATAGAAAGAGCTTGCTGTGTTTGAATGGATAACTGCTTTTCCTGATTTAGATCTTGATCGTCGTGAGCCTAGTCCGTGCATTGAACCGCGTGCTAGTACATGGGAACCACCACCTTTGAATTGGTTGAAATGTAACTTTGATAGCAGTTTCAGATTGGACTCAGATTTTATTGGCATAGGCTGGATAATTCGGGATTCTGGGAGTACATATTGCTTCAGGTTATGTAAGGTTACAAAAGCCACAATCTGCATTCCAAGCGGAGGCTTTAGGTTTTTTGTATGTGTTACAATATGTTTGGTCTCAAGGATGGAGACATGTGTGGTTTGAAGGAGATAATCAAGATTTGGTACAAGTCATCAATCATCAGGAAGATAGCGTGGATATCGGATCAATTCTAGTGGATATTCGGCACTGGATGACAAAACTCCCTTATTGGTCATATCAATAGAGAAAAAAATCAAGCAGCTGATATTTTGTCTAAACAGGTTTATGATTCCACTGTTGTTTTGAATTTGTTTTTAACTCCGCCTGTGTGGCTTCTAAACTACTTGTATTATCCGTTTACAGTTTAATCTAATATGAATGTCGTTAAAAAAAAAAAGAAAGAGAGATATGAATAAAGGAGAAGAATTCGTGATATCTTATTCCAAGAAAAATGTCATTTATATAGGAGTACAAGAGTAGGGTTTTCCTTGTAAAAGAGTACACTTGGTGGACAAGTAAGAATAATCTAGAAGTGGGCCTTATAATGGGCATCCACCTAATAGCCTTATAACACTTCCCTTTGGATATCCATTATAAGTAATGCGCATAAGGTGCTACCTCGTTAAAAACCCTACCAGGAAAACTCAATGGGAAAAACTATGGTTAAGGGAAAAAGAGTGTAGCGCGCAGTTACTTCCCCTCATGTGGACATCCGTTGAGATCTTTGAGACGACGCAGTCCAATCATATAAGTTAGCTTCTTGAAAGTAGATGTTGGAAGCGTCTTGGTAAATAAGTCTGCATAATTCACGAATTTGTAGTACACTTACATCGTCATTCTTCTGTAATTCATGGGTGAAGAAAAACTTCGGTAACATGTGCTTCGTTCTGTCTCCTTTGATGTAGCCATCTTTGAGTTGTGCAATGCAAGCATCATTATCTTCATACATAACTGTTGGGGCTTCTTTCCCTGTAGGTATACCACAATCTTCTCGTATGTGTTGAACTACACATCTCAACCATACGCACTCACGGCTAGCTTCGTGGATGGCTAATATCTCTGCATGGTTAGAAGAAGTAGCTGCAAGAGTTTGTTTCATAGAACGCCAAGAAATAGCAGTACCTCCACATGTGAACACATATCCAGTTTGTGATCGATCAGTGTGTGGATCAGATAAGAATCCTGCATCTGCAAAACCAATTAAGTCTTCCTTGCATGTATTAGAAAAGAATAGACTCATATCTTTCGTCCCTTGGAGATAACGAAGTATATGTTTAACCTCATTCCAATGTCTACGGGTTGGACATGAGCTAAACCTTGCCAATAAGTTTACTGCAAATGATATATCAAGTCGTGTATGACTAGCAAGATACATCAATGCTCCTATGGTACTTCAGGACCAAGAAATTCTTCATCGTTTTGCCGAGGGCGGAAAGGGTCTTTTAATACATCAAGAGACCTTACAATCATTGGAATACTCAAGGGATGTGCTTGATCCATAGAAAATATTTCAAGAATTTTCTCGGTGTACGTCATGTGGTGCAATAGAATTCCATCCACCAGATGCTCAATTTGCAATCCCAAACAAAATTTCGTTTTTCCGAGATCTTTCATCTCAAATTCCTTTTTCAAGTATTCCACTGTTTATGAAATCTCTTCAGGAGTTCCAACAATATTCAAATCATCAACGTACACCGCAATGATAACAAATCCTTTCCCAAATTTCTTTATGAATATGCCTGGACTAATAAGATCATTCTTATAGCCTTCCTTTAGCAAGTATTCACTAAGGCGGTTATACCACATACGTCCTGATTGTTTCAATCCATGAAGAGAACGTTTTAGTTTTATGGAGTAATGTTCTTTGGAACTTGAATTCTCTGCTTCATGCAATTTGAATCCTTCTGGGATTTTCATATAGATCTCATTATCCAATGGTCCATATAAGTAGGCTATCACTACATCCATCAGCCGAAAATCAAGTCCTTCTCTTATCGCAAGAGTAATGAGAAATCTGAAAGTAGTTGCATCCACTACTGGGGAGTATGTCTCTTCATAATCATTTCCAGGTATTTGTGAGAAACCTTGTGCAACTAAACGTGCCTTGTATCTCACAATTTCACCATTCTCATTCCTCTTTCACACAAAAATCCATATGTGTCCTACTGGTGGTACACCTTCAGGTGTACGGACTACAGGTCCGAATACTTCTCTTTTTCCAAGAGAGTTGAATTCCGCATCTATTGCCTCATTCCATTTTGGCCAATCATTTATTTGTGTACACTCTGCAATAGATGTCGGTTCATGATCCTCATCCATAATATCAATTGCTACATTGTATACAAAAATTTCATCGACGTCGATTTGCTTTCGTTTCCACGTTATTCCAGACATGACATAATTTGTTGAGATCTCTTTCAGGTACCTGAATTCCGGTCATGTGTAAAGTCTCTTCTGGAGATCTTTCATTCGTGGTTTCCTCGGTTTCACCATTGCCAATTTCTGCTCCTTTTCTTTTCCGAGGATTTTTATCTTTGGAACCAATAGGTCTACCATGCTTTTGGCGTGTCTTAGACTCTGTAGCAATTTGATTATGTCCTTCTGAGACATTTAATCTAATCGGAGCATTTTCAGCCGGTATATGTGACTTAGTCATTCTTTTCGGATCAACAAATGCTTCTGGCAACTGATTTGCTAAGCTCTGCAAATGAATTATCTTCTGGACTTCTAATTCACATTCTTTAGTATAATTCATTCCCCTAATGTTGGAAAGACTGATTCATTAAAATGACAGTCAGCGTATCTAGCCTTGAATAAATCCCCAGTGGATGGCTCTAGATACCTAATGATTGATGGAGAATCATATCCAACATATATTCCCAATCTCCTCTGAGGTCCCATCTTGGATCGCTGTGGTGGAGCAATCGGGACGTACACCGTACACCCAAAATTTTTTAGGTGGGAGATATTTGGTTCTTGGCCCATAACCAACTGTGTTGGGGAGAACTTATGATTACTTGTTGGCCTGATGCGAATCAGTGTTGCTGCATGCAATATAGCATGTCCCCAAGCAGACACTAAAAGTTGGGATCTCGTAAGTAATGGTCTAGCAATCATTTGAAGACGTTTTATTAACGACTCAGCTAAACCATTTTGTGTATGAACATGAGCTACATGATGTTCAACACTTATCCCAATCGACATGCAATAATCATTAAAAGCTTGAGACGTGAATTCACCAGCATTATCAAGCCGAATTGCCTTTAAAGGAAAATCTGGAAAATGTGCTCGAAGTCTTATTAACTGAGCAAGCAATCTTGCAAACGCCAGGTTGCGAGTTGATCACAAGGATACATGTGACCACCTTGTTGATGCGTCAGTGAGAACCATAATGTATCTAAAGGTTCCACATGGTGGGTGAATCGGCCCACATATATCTCCTTGTATACGTTCCAGAATATTCATCGATTCTGAGTTTATCTTGGCTGGTGAAGGCCGTATAATTAATTTGCCTTGTGAACAAGCAGCCCATGTGAAATCATTAGGAAGAATCTTCTGGTTCTCTAATGAATGTCCACACGAATTAGTGATTATCTTTCGCATCATTGATATGATGTACCGGGATGGCCTAACCGGTCATGCCAAACAATGAAGTTTTCATTAAACTTCTGGTGTACGACCGTCAACTTCTGGTGTACGGCTATATTCGCTTCGATTGTATTTATGTTAGTAAAGTACAATCCAGTGGAGAATGTAGGTAGCCTTTCAAAAATGGCTTTAGAACCTTGGGTAATGCGTGTAATATGAAGGTATCAAACATTTTCTTCGCTCATAGTCTCAATGTGATATCCATTTCTGCGAATATCTTTAAAACTCAATAAGTTTCTATTCGACTTAGGTGAGTATAATGCATCAGCAATCTCAAACTGCGTGCCCATAAGCAATAATATGCATCCTCTTCTGGAGCCTTCAATTATACTTGCACTACCCATTACTGTACTCACACTCGCTTCTTTCATTGTTAAATGAGAGAAATATTTCTTAGTTTTCAGAATGGTATGGCTAGTGGCACTGTCTGCCAAGCATAAATCTCCATCATTCATTGCTCTTCCATAGCCTTCAAATATATAAATCATATGTATAAATAACTTGATAATATAAATGATTAAAATAAAATATCAATTCATAAATTTATAGAATAAAATGATAGTAAAATGAAAGCGAGAAACATCAAAAGCCAGAAACACCAAAAGCCATAAATAAAGCAAACAATGTCTTTAAGTAAAAGCATAAACTTAAATCTCATGTATTCCCTTCACGGGCGAGAATATCAGCAATTTCCATGTGGGTTGCTTCACTCATTTCAAAATCATCTTCACCATCTTCGTACACCAAGTTTGTTTCCATATTCTTTCCCTTTTGTTTCACAGATTGTTGATAAAGCTCAACAAGGTGTTTTGGTGTACGGCAGCCCAATGGTCTTTTCCTCTACAGCGGTAACATGTATTCCCATGTGGTGCTAGTCTGTTACCATCTTTGTTTTCCCGATTTTGGTGAGAATGTGAGTTCTTCAAATAAACTCTTTGGCGTACACCAAAATCTCTTCCACGTCCACGACCATAGCCACGACCCCGTCCACCACGACCTCGACCACGGATGTGGCCTTGTCCATTGTGGTTTTGTTCTTTCCTATCATATGATGTCGCATTCATTTCAGGGAATGGAGCAGAACCAGTTGGGCGTAGGCCATGATTTTTCATCAATAGCTCATTATTTTGCTCCGCCACAAGGAGGCAAGATATCAATTGGGAATACTTCTGGAATCCCTTTTCACAGTATTGTGTCTGCAAACAACATTATTTGCATGAAATGTAGAGAATGTCTTCTCTAACATATCAACATCCGTGACTTTCTCTCCACATAATTCCAACTTGGAGGAAATCTTGAACAATGCTGAGTTATACTCACTTACAGACTTGAAGTCCTGGAGTCTCAGATGTGTCCAATCATAACGAGCTCTGGGTAAGATCACAGTTTTCTGGTGATCATACCTCTCTTTCAAACTGGTCCAAATGACTTGTGGATCTTTCACATTCAGGTACTCACTCTTGAGACCTTCGTGGAGGTGATGGCGAAGAAATATCATAGCTTTTGCCTTATCTTTAGATTCAGCCTTATTCCCTTCCTTGATTATTTCACCAAGCTCTTTCGCAATGGGGTGGATTTCGGCATCTAGTGCCCACGCGAGGTAGTTATCCCCGGTAATATCCAACGCCTCAAATTCCAAACTCGTTAGGTTTGGCATGATTACTCTTAGCTTTTGACGGCTAGGGTTTTGACCTAAAAACTATAGACTCGTGCTGATAACGTGTTATAGAAAGAGAGATATGAATAAATGAGAGAAATTTGTGATATCTTATTCCAATAGAAAATAGTCCTTTATATAGGAGTACAAGAGTAGGATTTTCTTTGTAAATGAGTACACTTGGTGGACAAGTAAGAATAATCTAGAAGTAGGCATTATAATGGACATCTACCTAATAGCCTTATAACATCTCCAAATATATAACATCAGCTTTTTTTTTCAACATAAAAAATGACTATTCTCAAAACTCTTTTTTAGTGAAAAAAATCTAAACCTGGAAAACGAAAACTCAAACATAACGTTTTAATCTTATGTGTAGCTTGGGTAAAAAGTGTTTACACAAAACAATTTGTGCTACTTTTCGAATTTTTAAATATAGTTTGGTAGGGTATTTTATTTCTCGTATAAATAAAAATACCATAAATTTTAGGACTAAGATTGCAGTGACCATTGAATAAGGGTTCCGAAACCATTGATCATTCCTAAACGAAAACTTTCTGGTGTTTTATAAAGTTTTAGTTTGTGATGAACCCCCCTATAGGAGAGACATAGTCTGTTGTGTCCCTCTCTTCTAAAAACCAATCACTTATATCCCCATTTAATCTTCATACCCCTGAAGAAGGGAATTGACGAAAATACCCTTAATGAATTCTCCAAAATAAACGATGACATCGCACAACGCGATTTGCGTTTCTCTCTTTCACTTTTGCGTTTTCTCATTCTCTCTCTCCTCCCTCTCTTTCTCTCTCTTCTGTGTTTTCATTTTGACTCTCTCTCCTCTCGATCTGTCTCTCCTCGTTCTTGCTCGCTCTCTCCGCCTCTTTCTGGAGCTCCTCGACGTTTCACTTTTGCGTTTTCTTATTCTCTCTCTCCTCCCTCTCTTTCTCTCTCTTCCGTGGGTGGTCTCGTTCTTGCTCACTCTCTCCGCCTCTAGAGCTCCTCGACGAAAGCTCTCGATCTGCTCCTTTTCGAGCTCTCCTCCTCTTCTATAATCGTATATGAGGTGCTGGGAACTTCTCTCCTTCAATCTATGGTACATTATCTCAAATGCTTTAATTTTTTCAATTGCATTTGCAAATAATGGAATGAATGAAAGAATTGGAATGATTAAGGGAGTGATTAAGCACATTAGTTGTGAAAACATAGTTTAAGAGTGAATTTGGATAGCAACGGCAACTGTTGAATCGTAACAAATCGTGAAGCTCCCTGAAATTGGGTTCTTGCGGTAAGAGAAAGTATTACTGATTAATACTTGGTACAACTGGTACTACTGAGTAAAGTAAGAAAGTATAATTGTGGATAACTAGTATTACTGATTGAGTTTTTGTATCGTTTTTGCAGGCTACAATGAGCAACAACACCATCATACATTTCAAATGTCAAGATCGCCCGTACAGTTTATTGTTCAAGACATCAACAGAAGAGATTAGTATGTCGATGCTAGAAGCTAGGATATGCAAGAAAGTGGGGTTAGATGAAAATAGAATGAAATTGAAACTGTATTACACGCCACTGCTAGTGGGAAATCAGGAACCGTGGATTATTTCTAATGATGAGGATCTTTCTGTATATCTAAATTCCATAGATAACGAGAACCGTAGATGTCTTTTGGTTGTGGAGATCACATATATGCCAGGGAGTTCTTTTGGTATGAACTATGAGGAGCTGCATTCAAAGCGTGATGGAGTTGGAGCTAATGCAGTGACTCTGTACGTAGGCAACGAACAAGCAGAACAACAACGAGACGCGATGGATGAGGATGATGATACTAGAGCGGAAGGAAATGTACAACGTGATGAACCTGGGGATGACGGCATGGATATCTCCTCGTACATGTGTGATGAATATGCCGAAATGCCACCTGATGTAGAAGCTTCTCAGTTTGTAGAGGCATGGGAAGACGGTTTGGGTGTGACTGTACTTCAAGAGTTTCCAAATAAAAAAGCAGTATAGGATTTGGTGGATAGAGCCGCGTTTGAGAATTGTTTTGGTTTCAAGATTAAAAAGTCGGATACAGTGCGCTATGTGGTAAAATGTCGTGCAGAGAGCTGTGAATGGTTTTTAAGGGCTGCAAAGATTACTGGTTCAAAAGCGTTCTCGATTAGAACGCACAACAAGATGCATACATGTTCTCGTGCTAGTCAGAGTACAAGCAACCAAAAGAGGAAAGGAACACCACGATTAGTTGCATCTATATTGCATGAAGATTATCCAGGACTAATGGAGACTCCAGCTCCTAAAAGTATCATGAATATTGTTCGGAACAAACTTGGCATGAGGATATCATACTCGACTGCATTGAGAGGGAAAAACCATCATGTTTCTAATTTGCGAGGTAATCCAAAAGATAGCTACAAGAAGTTGTATTGTTACTTGCACATGCTAGAAAACGTCAATTCAGGTACGGTAACAAGTGTGAAACTGGATCATGAGGGAAAATTTTTGTACCTATTCATCGCTTTAGGAGCTTGCATAGAAGGGTTTAAATGCATGAGGAAAGTGATAACTGTGGATGCAACACATCTTAAGAACGGGTACGGTGGTGTACTAGTTTTTGCATCCGCTCAAGACCCTAATCGTCATAATTATCCCTTAGCGTTTGCTGTCCTTGATGGTGAGAAGAATGATAGTTGGACGTGGTTTTTTGAGATGCTGAAAACCGTTATACCGGACTCTTCGGAGTTGGTATTTATGAGTGACAGAAATCCAAGCCTCATCACCGCCATAGCTTCTGTCTATCCGATTGCTCATCATGGGTATTGCATATGGCATTTGTCTCAAAATGTGAAAGGGCGGGCCTTCAACGTCAACAAAGATGTAGTCGCGTGGAGATTCATAGAGTGCAGTAGGCATTATACAATTGCTGACCATGAGAAGACTTATAGTGATTTCGTGTCAAGGTATCCTTCTGCAGCCAAGTATCTAGTGGAGACTACAGAAAATACGAAACATACATGGGCAAGGTATTATTTTCCAGGAGAAAGATACAACATAGACACAAGCAACACTGTGGAATCTTTGAACAGCACTTTCCGAACCGCAAGGCAATACTACTTACTCCCTATGCTTGACGCAATAATTAGCAAAATTTCTGAGTGGTTTAGTGATCATAGGAACGAAGCTGCTGCTGTACTGATTGAACACAAATTAGTGCCGTTTGTGGAGAACTTTCTGCACGACATATGGAAAGATGCTGAAAAATTAAAAGTGAAGGAGCTGAACTGGTTTAAGCGTTTATATGATGTCATAGCGAAGACAGATGCCGGTGAAGCGAATCATTATACGGTCAATTTACGATCAAAAAGCTGTAGTTGCAGGGTATTTGATATTGAAAAATATCCTTGTGTGCACGCGCTAGCTGCTTTCATAGAATTCAACACGCATAATGAAGACAGAGATCACGATATCCAACTACATGAGTTGTGCTCGAGGTATTACTGGGTTGAGATATGGCAATTGGCGTATTGCAGGACTATTTACTTAGTACCAGATGAGTGTCGGTGGAATGTCCCTGGGCATGTCAAGCAACTGCAGATCATCCCTAAAAATAAAGATGTTAAAAAAGGAAGAAAAAAAGTTTTAAGATTTCCTGGTCCTGGAGAACGACGTCCAAGGACGAAAAATAAAAGGCGCAAAAGACAGGGACTTTTTTGGTTACTGTTTGGACAAAATGGATATGTTGGATGATGTATTTCGTGTTCTCCTTATGTAAAACTATGTACACAATGTGACTTTTCTGCATTTTCAGGTTTTGAAGTTGAAACAAATGATTAATCTTAGGAAAAGATTTTGGTAAACAAACGAGTTAATGCTTATACACTCCGAAAACAAATTTATTAATGTGTGCAAAAATTACGAAATTATAAGAAAAGAGTTGATTAGGAAGATACCACACAATATCAACCATATACTTTTAAGGTCACTTTGCTAAAAATAACCAAATTCAGATGATAGAATTGCAAAAATCAAGTTTTGCAACATCTTAATGGATAAAATACTCAGAATCATATACTAATCATCGAAAGTCAATGGTAAAACTAGAAAACATACGTTTAAGATTAGGTAATACTAATTAAACTCATAAACATTGAAAGTATAACTATGTGCAAGTTTGGTACAACTACTATCTTTGGTATAACTATGTGCATTTGTTTTTAAGGAAAGACGGCGCGACGGCGCTCGTTTTTCACGTGTGGGTTTAGTTATTTTTAAATATAATAACTTATATCTTACTTTTTCTCTCTCTCATTTCTTTCTTTCTTTAGATATTCTTATATTATTCTATGTCTCTATCTGCTCCTCTCTCTCTCTCTTTTTTTTTTTTTATTTCTCTCACTCAGATCTCGAGAGAACCGAGACATCTTTCCCCCGCCGCTCCATCCACCATCTTCTTCTCCATCCAAAACCCTAGATCTCCAGATCTAAGAATACTTAAGATGGCCTGGAGAAATTTAGACAAGTCGCACCCAGATTACTACTCCATGAAGGAAGCCATGAAGGAGGAGGCCTGGAGAACTCTCGTCGCAGATGGTCAATACGGCGTTCCGCAGAGATGTCCATGTGGGGAACAAATCTTCCATGAGATTTCGCAAATCGAAGGAGACTTGGGGAACAGATACTTTACCTGCAAGAAGTATAAGGCGAGTTCTCATTCTCATTTGTGTATTTAAAATCGACAAAATCTCTTCATAAATTATTCAATCTATCTTCATGTGCAGAATGATGGTTTGCACTGGCGCATTCCTTGGTTTGATGCTGTCGACGAAGAATTTGCAAGGTTAAGGAAGGAGGTGGATGACCAGACTAAGAAACTTCGAATTCTGTCAAGTCTTGAATTTCAGGTGAAACAAATGCGGGATGAGCTACAAAACCAGCGTGAAAAGATGGCAAAGCTGAATGAGACTGTACTGTCAGAGTGATTTAATTATGAGTGGTGATCCTCTCTTTAAAGATTATGCTATGTAATGTGATGTAACATTATCCAAGTTCCAAGTGTTTCGTTTTTTAGTTGTAGTGTCGAACAATATACTCCTTCTTTGTCTTTCGCTTAAAATGAATGAAAACGAACTTAGTTTTTCTTAGTTTTACCAGTTTTACAAAATGAAAACGCATAATTTTTCCTAGTTTTACCGGTTTTACAAAATGAAAACGAACTTAGTTTTTCCTAGTTTTACCAGTTTTACAAAATCTAATCCAAAGTCTAAACGCAAAGTCTAATCCAAAGTCTAATCCAAGGTATAATCCGAAGTCACAAAATCAAACTAGCCAAGTTTTCCTTGCTTTTCCTTGTCAGCAAGCCTTGTCGACATCCTTGTTGGCTCTGTAGCCTCCTCAAGCTTTTGCCTCTTTAGACGACCCTCCTTTAACTTCTTGTTAATTGCATCCCTCACCTCTAATGAATGTGCACTCTTCCTTGAACGTTGCTTAATGCGAGTACGCTTATTGATAATTGGTGGAACGACTGTTGGTGCTTCCTCCACGTTCTCCTATAAATATATACAAATGTTTGCTAAGAATAAAGATATTAACAAAGAAATTGCAAATCGAATCTAATGTAAGCTAGTTTACCTTCTCTTTCACGGTTTCTTCCTCTAGTTGCACACCCTTACCAGTTTCTTCCTCTATTTGCACACCCTTACCACCTTGTCCACCTTCCACATTATCCTATAATCAAACAAATTGCAAATACTTGGACTCATTCAAAAATATGCTTTCTCATCTTCTAATGTAAGCGACTTTACCTTCTCTTTGACGGGTTCTTCCTCCATTTCAACACTCCCACCACCTTGTTCTCCTTCTTTCGACACATTATCCTACAATCAAACAAATTGCAAATACTTGTTATCATTCAAAAATATGCTTTCTCATCTTCTAATGTAAGCTACTTTACCTTCTCTTTGACGGGTTCTTCCTCCATTGCAACACTCCCACCACCTTGTTCTCCTTCTTTCGACACATTATCCTACAATCAAACAAATTGCAAATATTAAAAATGTAAAGATAAATATTAAGTAATAAATTGCAAATATTACCTTCTCTGCTACATTGGACTCGCCTTCTTTCTCTCTATTACCATTGACGCCTTCACGAGAGACGTTCTCCTCATATGTTCTCATATAACTTAATTGCTCGTTCACATATGCTTCCAATGGGGCGACTTTTTTCCCCAACTCGTCAACCTTCTCCACCAACCCTCCAACCATGTCCTCGAATTTCGTCATGCGCTCATCCATCTCTTCTTTGAAACGGTTAAGGAGATCTACCACTGTGGGGTCCACCAGGGCGTTCACCGTTGGTTCATCGTTCGCCGCCGCAGTCGCAGGTCCTTCTCCAGACCTGGAATCCACATCTTCTTTGAACATATTTTCAAAGAATACGGTTACTCCTTGACCAATACGATCCATCCAACTTTGGACAACGACACAATGCTTGTCGTCTTCTTTCTTTTCAGTGATTTCGCGCAGGAGAGCTTTCTCAGCGCCGGATGGAATCAGCAAACTATCAATGTCCTGCGAATAGAAAACAAGGAAAAAAATTAAATTGTCTGTACCAGTTTTACCAGTTTTACTAGTTATCCAGTTGTACTAGTTATCCAGTTTTTCCAGTTTTACTAACCTTGGTTGCACCAAGTTCGGCATTTATTTGTTCAAACGGAAATCCTTTCATCTCGCTTGATGTGAACTTTGATCTGCACATCCTAGGACAACCTTCGTCTGCACCGGGAACAGGTACTCGGAACTTCATCCGCAATGGTGCAATTGCCTCAAAAGCTAAGAGCTACACAAGATACATATTATTAGAGTTAGCCTCATTTCGGTTATACTTAGTAGAAAAAATGACTAAAACTTCAAATGAATTTTACCTCTAAAGGAATACAAAAACCACTTATCGGCCATAATACTGGATTCTTCACATTCTCCTTAACAAACCCTCCAAAATGATTCATCGTGTGAGCGATCTGTTCAAGCATATGATCAAATGACAATCTCCCCCAAGGAAATGTCCTGCACAACTCAAGATCATTGACCGCTCTCAGTAGGAATGGATCCACAGACGGAGCTTCTTTACCAGTCTTGACCAGGCCTTTGATAATGCTTGATAAAAAGAATAGGACCGCCATGTTCAACCTATCTCTAGCAGCTCCCATTTCAAGTAGCTTCGCTTTCACGTCTTGATACCTTATTTTTGATCCCTTTTTAAAATACTTATCCACAAAATCCATTTTACCCATTTGAGACCCGCTTCCCGCAAACTCGACTGGATAGTTATGGCAGTCTAATCCCGATATCAACGCATGTTCTTTTATGCTATAGCGAATGGGAACACCATTAACGACGAACTAAGCTTCTTTTTCCTTCTCAGTACAAGCTGTTCGGAGAAGTAGCATCCACATGCCCTGAAGCTTGTGGTTTTTGTCCCTTGGCATGTGAACAATATGTTTGAATTGGGGGTGCGTCTCAAACCAACTTCTCTCTCGCTTTGTAAGTGGAGGATTCAGATCACTAAGAAGCGTCTCCAATGCGCCGGCGATGTAACACCTCGTCGAGATCTTTATTTTCTTCTTATACTCACTCGGTGGAAAGTACATCTGCAATGGTTGCATTGCTTCGATTTCGTCGGAGGATTCCTGCAAAACGAATTCAGTTATCCATCTCTTCGAATCAATCAACAACAAATCCGAAACAATCAACAACAAATCCGAAACAATCAACAACAAACACGAAAACACTAACCCAAAGTTCGCAAATATACAAGAAATCTATAACAATAACATCACTGGCGTATTAATTTCATCATAAATTAATTCCCAAATTTTCATCATATCAAATGAAGTGTAGATTTTTCCTAATATACTTAATTGTGGTACTTACACTGTCGCTTCCGTCACCTAGGGGGTGACTGGTGTTTCCGCCGGAGTCCTCAGATCCGTCGGAATTCTCCTCTTCTTCTTCGTTATCATCTTCTTCCACAGTCTGAGGGTCTTCTTCCTCCATCATTTCAGATGGAGACTCTTCTCTCAACCCGTAATGAAACAACCAAGCTTTTTTTTTTTTTTAATCATTAAATCATTACTCAGCGGAAGTCTTTAAAATAATAAATCAATAAATAATAAATCGAATCAATTCAACAAATAAAAGTCTCAATATCAATAACCAACAATTCCAGAATAATAAATAACTCTAGCAACCTAAACACCAGGTTAGCTACCAATTCAAATAATAAATCAATAACCAATAAACCAACAAAAACCAATAACCCTATCATCCCCCTCTTCAGCCTCGATCCCGCGGTCACACATTCCTGTTACCTGCATCACATTACGAAAGAGATGCGTGAGTATTATCATAAATACTCAGTGAGACGGTCATTCCGTCTACAGGCCAATTACGCCAACCACTAGACAATACCACAATATCAACAACAGCAATACACAATAAACAACAATAGAACTCGCAAAACCACAACAGTGTCGATCGACACCCCACCGTGTCGATCGACGCCCTAGCTCAGTGTCGATCGCCACCTCAAGTGTGTCGCTCGACACGAGCTCCTCAGTGTCGACCGACACCAAACCGGTGTCGATCGACACTGCCCCGACGCCACAACACCAACAGCAACGAAACAGTGCGAAAAACAACCAATTAAACACAAATCAATGGGATTCAACCCCCATAACCGAATCAATAACTCAAATAACTCAAGAACAACTCAAAAACAACTCAAAATAGCAACAACACAACAAATCTCCAGTGATTCACGGACCTACGGTCACGCACTCACCTTAGAACGGATTGGAAGGAGGAAGAAGGAGAAGAACAACAACCCAACGCCTCAGATCAAGCCTCTAAACTTCACAAAACTCCAAAATCACCTATGAAAAGTCTCTGTCACGAAAAAGTGACTTTCTGCGCGGCCACAGGGCTCTTATTCGCGACCTAGGGCTTCCAAACCCTTAACCGGAACAAAACCAGCCGACTTGAATCAAACCGGTCGAATTTCCAATAACCGGTGTCGATCGACACTCTTCCTTGGTGTCGGTCGACATCCATCGACCAAAACCAAACCAACTTCAAATCAAATGCGCAATCGACTTAAACCGGAATTGATTTCTCAAACCGGTGTCGATCGACACTCTTTGGGTGTCGATCGATACTAGTCGTTCAGAAGGATTTAACACACTTTCTTCGCGATGCTTGAATCTTAGACCGACTGCACAACAATCAGACAAGAACATGTACAGCCAATCTTCAATTCACATCTCTAAGAGCATGTGCTAACTACTCCCGAACCCCTAGCATCGTCCAACACCACTTCCAAAACGACTTTCTGGTTCACGGATGTTACAATTCTCCCCCACTAAACTGGATTCGTCCTCGAATCCCAACACAACACGTCTACCACAGACGGCAAAACCCGGCCCACATGGCCCAACACTAGAGATCTTCCAATAATCTCATAGATTCACGTCCAATCCTATGTTATACACACGTTCCCAGACATTATTACTCCTCAATACAACACCACAACTCTAAAAACAACACATGAGACCCACCCGTCTCCTCGAGAGATCTACCCATCTCCCGATACCCCTATTGTGACCCACCCGTCACAATAGTAACCACAAAACCATTGTGACCCACCCGTCACAATAGTAACCACAAAACCACTTATACTGAGGTAGCGACCCTCACATATAAGTCCACAAGAGATCCACCCATCTCTTCCAGAGACCCACCCGTCTCTAACCAAGACCCACCCGTCTCTTCTAAAGACCCACCGTCTCTAGGACTGTACCGAGTAATAATCTGAAACGCGTATAACACCTCCATGCAACATCCGAACACAACCCAATTATGAGGCAACTCCATCTCATATAATTCAAAAATGTGCATCGCACCACCAACGAGAATACATATCCACAATGCCAAACACCTCAAACCAAAGCTAAGACCACAAACCAACTGGAGATACCCACTATCTCCCCACCTTAAACTCGAACTCTCCTTTTCGCCTAATGGCGTAACCTTTCAAACACGAACCTTCACCGTCGTTTCCCGAACGAAAATAACTCCATTAATGCTGCGCTCCCCCACTTGGGTCCAGCATACAGGCATCCTGCATGGCCTCCCATGCAAAGCCTCACAAAACACTCTTAGATAAAACGACTCTCCGTCGACTCAACTCCATGCCACTAACCGCTCTAACACATACGTAGCCGAAAATTCCTCCACCGACCACCTTGGTCAAAACCCAAAAGCTCAACAACGCTGTTCCGGATGCCGATACACATGGCACGCTCCGGAATAAGGAACATTTAATATTCCCGAGTCCAACCCCTTGAGACTCCACACCGCCCACTAACAACGTTCTTACACAATTCCACCAATTGTGCAAAAGATTTCTAGACTCTAACACCGGAAGAATAAAGATACTAGCAAAAACACTAAAATTCTACTACTAAGAATTTACAAAGTCTGAGTAAGAGATTCTACCTGTGGTATGGCCTGAACGACTCGTCTGGCCCGACTCTGTCGTCGATGTGTACACACGCGCCACTCCTCCTGTCTGATCTAACTGCTGCAACGCTGCGATCTGATCCGCTGACTGAATCGCCAAAGGCTGAACCGCCGCCACTGACATCTGCCGCAACTGGGGACACATCGGCCTGATATGCCCTGGCTCTCTACAGTGGAAACACACCGTAGACTCTCTGGATGCTGCCCTCTTGGGGCAACTAGCAACTCGATGCTCCATGCTCCCGCAACCATAGCAACCACCATTGCTGCTCAAGCTACTAACAGACACCTCGTCTGCTCTCCTCTTCTGACCCTGCGCAGGCTTGTCGCCCTTGCCAGAAAAAGACTCAACTCTCTCGCGCTGCTGCTGCTGCTGGCCCCTCAGCCGGGTAGCAGGAGCAACTGCAGCTGGCACCGCTACCGGACCAACCTGCTCACGAAGGTCCTCTTCAATGGAAGCCGCCAGCTCCACTAACTCCGCTCTCGTGGTGTACATACCACCTCTGCACTGAGTCCGGATACTCGACCGAAGACCCTGTAGAAACCTCATCATCAAGGCCCGCTCGCCCTCAAAACCAAAACCCGTATGCACTACGAGTCTGCCGAACTCCACATCATACTCCCGCACTGACCGCTCACCCTGTGTCAATGCCACGAACCTCATCTGAAATCTATCTCGAGCCTCCTGAGGAAAATACTTGGCGTTGAACTCCGCTAGGAACTCGTCCCAAGTCCACATAGCCCTCCGAGTCACAATAGATCTCCACCACAAATGCGCATCTCCACTAAGGTAATGCACCGCTAGCTCAACCCGATACTCCTCTGGACACCTGACAGAACCAAAGTTCCGCTCCAGTCTCTGCCGCCACTCATCGGCCTGCTCGGGCTCACTCCCGCCCTCAAAGAACGGTGTCCCAATCCTCTGCATCTCTCTCATCATCTCTAGATAAGACGGATGCCCAACCCCCGCAGCGCCATGCTGCCCAACAAAACCCGCAGCCCCATGCTGCCCAACAAAACCCGCAGCCTCATGCTGCCCAACAAAAACGGCACCCACCTGTGCTCCGGCCACTGGAGGTACACCCGGAGCCTGCTGTGGAACCGCCTGCGGAAGACGTGCCAAAAGCTGCGCCAGTAGCCCCACTATCAAATCACCCTGAGCTAGAGCCGCGCCCCCACCCTGAGCCGCCCCAGCTCCTGCGCCACCACCGGCACCCAAACTGGCATCACCCGCCACTGACTGTGTCACTGACGCCGCCGCCACACTAGGCACTGCACTCTCCGCTGAAACCTCTGGTAAACCACGCCCATGACCCCGACCTCCACGGCCCGCAGCTCGGCCACCACGGCCAACTGCTCTGCCCCCACGGGCTCTACCGCGCCCTCTCGCACCACGACCTCTAGCACCTGCGTCCATCTTGCTGCACTACCAAAGCACAGAAGATAAGCAATTAGACCAACTCAAAACAAAACCAAAAACACACTTACCGCGGAATCTCTCGAAGGCCAAAGGGGATGAAACTAGACTACTAAACTGACTAACCACAATAATCAATTTAAACACATAGTCTCAATTCACCCAATCTAACAGTCCTAAAACCGTATACGCTCTGATACCAAAATGAAACAACCAAGCTTTTTTTTTTTTTAATCATTAAATCATTACTCTGCGGAAGTCTTTAAAATAATAAATCAATAAATAATAAATCGAATCAATTCAACAAATAAAAGTCTCAATATCAATAACCAACAATTCCAGAATAATAAATAACTCTAGCAACCTAAACACCAGGTTAGCTACCAATTCAAATAATAAATCAATAACCAATAAACCAACAAAAACCAATAACCCTATCATCCCCCTCTTCAGCCTCGATCCCGCGGTCACACATTCCTGTTACCTGCATCACATTACGAAAGAGATGCGTGAGTATTATCATAAATACTCAGTGAGACGGTCATTCCGTCTACAGGCCAATTACACCAACCACTAGACAATACCACAATATCAACAACAGCAATACACAATAAACAACAATAGAACTCGCAAAACCACAACAGTGTCGATCGACACCCCACCGTGTCGATCGACGCCCTAGCTCAGTGTCGATCGCCACCTCAAGTGTGTCGCTCGACACGAGCTCCTCAGTGTCGACCGACACCAAACCGGTGTCGATCGACACTGCCCCGACGCCACAACACCAACAGCAACGAAACAGTGCGAAAAACAACCAATTAAACACAAATCAATGGGATTCAACCCCCATAACCGAATCAATAACTCAAATAACTCAAGAACAACTCAAAAACAACTCAAAATAGCAACAACACAACAAATCTCCAGTGATTCACGGACCTACGGTCACGCACTCACCTTAGAACGGATTGGAAGGAGGAAGAAGGAGAAGAACAACAACCCAACGCCTCAGATCAAGCCTCTAAACTTCACAAAACTCCAAAATCACCTATGAAAAGTCTCTGTCACGAAAAAGTGACTTTCTGCGCGGCCACAGGGCTCTTATTCGCGACCTAGGGCTTCCAAACCCTTAACCGGAACAAAACCAGCCGACTTGAATCAAACCGGTCGAATTTCCAATAACCGGTGTCGATCGACACTCTTCCTTGGTGTCGGTCGACACCCATCGACCAAAACCAAACCAACTTCAAATCAAATGCGCAATCGACTTAAACCGGAATTGATTTCTCAAACCGGTGTCGATCGACACTCTTCGGGTGTCGATCGATACTAGTCGTTCAGAAGGATTTAACACACTTTCTTCGCGATGCTTGAATCTTAGACCGACTGCACAACAATCAGACAAGAACATGTACAGCCAATCTTCAATTCACATCTCTAAGAGCATGTGCTAACTACTCCCGAACCCCTAGCATCGTCCAACACCACTTCCAAAACGACTTTCTGGTTCACGGATGTTACAATTCTCCCCCACTAAACTGGATTCGTCCTCGAATCCCAACACAACACGTCTACCACAGACGGCAAAACCCGGCCCACATGGCCCAACACTAGAGATCTTCCAATAATCTCATAGATTCACGTCCAATCCTATGTTATACACACGTTCCCAGACATTATTACTCCTCAATACAACACCACAACTCTAAAAACAACACATGAGACCCACCCGTCTCCTCGAGAGATCTACCCATCTCCCGATACCCCTATTGTGACCCACCCGTCACAATAGTAACCACAAAACCATTGTGACCCACCCGTCACAATAGTAACCACAAAACCACTTATACTGAGGTAGCGACCCTCACATATAAGTCCACAAGAGATCCACCCATCTCTTCCAGAGACCCACCCGTCTCTAACCAAGACCCACCCGTCTCTTCTAAAGACCCACCGTCTCTAGGACTGTACCGAGTAATAATCTGAAACGCGTATAACACCTCCATGCAACATCCGAACACAACCCAATTATGAGGCAACTCCATCTCATATAATTCAAAAATGTGCATCGCACCACCAACGAGAATACATATCCACAATGCCAAACACCTCAAACCAAAGCTAAGACCACAAACCAACTGGAGATACCCACTATCTCCCCACCTTAAACTCGAACTCTCCTTTTCGCCTAATGGCGTAACCTTTCAAACACGAACCTTCACCGTCGTTTCCCGAACGAAAATAACTCCATTAATGCTGCGCTCCCCCACTTGGGTCCAGCATACAGGCATCCTGCATGGCCTCCCATGCAAAGCCTCACAAAACACTCTTAGATAAAACGACTCTCCGTCGACTCAACTCCATGCCACTAACCGCTCTAACACATACGTAGCCGAAAATTCCTCCACCGACCACCTTGGTCAAAACCCAAAAGCTCAACAACGCTGTTCCGGATGCCGATACACATGGCACGCTCCGGAATAAGGAACATTTAATATTCCCGAGTCCAACCCCTTGAGACTCCACACCGCCCACTAACAACGTTCTTACACAATTCCACCAATTGTGCAAAAGATTTCTAGACTCTAACACCGGAAGAATAAAGATACTAGCAAAAACACTAAAATTCTACTACTAAGAATTTACAAAGTCTGAGTAAGAGATTCTACCTGTGGTATGGCCTGAACGACTCGTCTGGCCCGACTCTGTCGTCGATGTGTACACACGCGCCACTCCTCCTGTCTGATCTAACTGCTGCAACGCTGCGATCTGATCCGCTGACTGAATCGCCAAAGGCTGAACCGCCGCCACTGACATCTGCCGCAACTGGGGACACATCGGCCTGATATGCCCTGGCTCTCTACAGTGGAAACACACCGTAGACTCTCTGGATGCCGCCCTCTTGGGGCAACTAGCAACTCGATGCTCCATGCTCCCGCAACCATAGCAACCACCATTGCTGCTCAAGCTACTAACAGACACCTCGTCTGCTCTCCTCTTCTGACCCTGCGCAGGCTTGTCGCCCTTGCCAGAACCAGACTCAACTCTCTCGCGCTGCTGCTGCTGCTGGCCCCTCAGCCGGGTAGCAGGAGCAACTGCAGCTGGCACCGCTACCGGACCAACCTGCTCACGAAGGTCCTCTTCAATGGAAGCCGCCAGCTCCACTAACTCCGCTCTCGTTGTGTACATACCACCTCTGCACTGAGTCCGGATACTCGACCGAAGACCCTGTAGAAACCTCATCATCAAGGCCCGCTCGCCCTCAAAACCAAAACCCGTATGCACTACGAGTCTGCCGAACTCCGCATCATACTCCCGCACTGACCGCTCACCCTGTGTCAATGCCACGAACCTCATCTGAAATCTATCTCGAGCCTCCTGAGGAAAATACTTGGCGTTGAACTCCACTAGGAACTCGTCCCAAGTCCACATAGCCCTCCGAGTCACAATAGATCTCCACCACAAATGCGCATCTCCACTAAGGTAATGCACCGCTAGCTCAACCCGATACTCCTCTGGACACCTGACAGAACCAAAGTTCCGCTCCAGTCTCTGCCGCCACTCATCGGCCTGCTCAGGCTCACTCCCGCCCTCAAAGAACGGTGTCCCAATCCTCTGCATCTCTCTCATCATCTCTAGATAAGACGGATGCCCAACCCCCGCAGCGCCATGCTGCCCAACAAAACCCGCAGCCCCATGCTGCCCAACAAAACCCGCAGCCTCATGCTGCCCAACAAAACCGGCACCCACCTGTGCTCCGGCCACTGGAGGTACACCCGGAGCCTGCTGTGGAACCGCCTGCGGAAGACGTGCCAAAAGCTGCGTCAGTAGCCCCACTATCAAATCACCCTGAGCTAGAGCCGCGCCCCCACCCTGAGCCGCCCCAGCTCCTGCGCCACCACCGGCACCCAAACTGGCATCACCCGCCACTGACTGTGTCACTGACGCCGCCGCCACACTAGGCACTGCACTCTCCGCTGAAACCTCTGGTAAACCACGCCCATGACCCCGACAGCGGATTACCCATTTTTGATTTAATTAAATCATGTATTTGCTAAGAAAAGACAACAAGAGACCCTGTTAATCATACATGATACATGATATGATCCGCGCACCGTGTTGGCCTCTTTCTTCTTCTCCTGGGACTGAAAACAAGGCTCCTGAAACCAATATCGTCGTCTCTGCTAATTCAGCACCAGTGTCTTTTGGAGTGACTCCACCAAAGAAGGATGATAATAACCGAACACCGTCAAAGGAAGGAACCACCCCTGTATCCGTCCATGTTAAGAGGATGAAGCGTATGTTTAAGAACGCTGCTGAAGAAAATATACGCAAAATCAAAGACTACGTTACTGGATTGAAAGAAGGTGTTGCTAAGCTTCAATACCAGAAGCAGCTGGTCAGTTTTATAGAAAACTTGCGGCTTGTCCTCATTCATGTTCATTTCAGTAACTCGAACAGCACTTAGCCGAGCTTGGAAACGCGAGTCCAGCACTGCTCGGCGATGAACCAGCAAGCTACGTAGCATCAAGGTAAGTGAACACATACTTGTTCTATTTAATTTCTATTCTTCTTCTTGTATATATGAGTCGATATAATTTGACAAGTTTTTCTTTAATCTTGGTGGTAGTGTAAGAGCATTGAAGCAGGAGAGAAAAGTGCTTGGCGAAACGCGTAAACACGGAAGCTAGGAGCATGTTAGAGAGAGTGCAGAGGTTGTGTGACTCGGGGGAGAACATAAGGAAAGAACTGTTTGAGCTTAATTCATTTCCAACTTGTTGCATCTTTCGTTTCTGTGTGTAGCTAAGAAAAGGATAACTTGGTAAATTTCTTTAACACGTGTAGATGTATCTCTTCCTTCGTGCATGAATCCTTTAAATTCAGAGTGTTTTTATGCTGATGATATAGAGTTGATTTCTACCATTGAAATTAGGGTTTCCGAGTAAAATGACTGAAATAATAGAGTACTTGTAACCGTTATAATTATTTAAAAGAATAAAAAATAGACAGCCGAAAAAAGGAAAAAATCAAAAAATGGCGAAACTGAAAAAAGGAAACACAGATTGTTGTTAATTGCTCATATAAACTTGACTCGCAAGACTTACATCCCACTCGCTTAATCACAAATTGTTTTCGATACTCTCTCTCTCTCTCTGATCTCTTTCTTTCTTTCTCGCTCTCTTCTGCTTATTGTCGAGAAACAACATGAAGATGACTCATGAAGTTTGGAGGTCAAGGTACGATGACATGAGATTCACGGTTGACTGGACAAAGCTGATTCAGTTAGGTTTGACACTGTTCGACAGCAAAGGAAGAATTGGAGGGACTTGGGAGATAAACTTCTCGGATTTCAGTGAATTTGAAGATGAAAGAAACGAGAAATCGATTGCGTGTTGATTCCAGAAATAACACACGTTAATGTGACGGGATATTTCGGATGGGAGACTTGGGAAGCTTTGGATTAATTACTCGAAAAGAAGTTTGGATACAGGAGATAGTCTCGTCAAACAGGCCTTGACGAGACGTAATGCGAATAGCGAATAAAATAGAGAAGAGATGAGCAAATGCTTTTAGGGTTTTTAGGGTAGCGTGACTTGGTCTTCAGGGAATGAAGACCTCTCCTTATATAGTTGAATTAAGGCGATTCTCTGCTGAATATTCTCCTCTTGATCATAAAGGAAAACTTCTTCTTCTCTTGATTTCTTTCCTTTCTTTGAGCGGCGGCTGCATCTTTTTCCTTTTGGCTTAAGGTATTTCCTTCCTCCTCAAGGCTTTCCATTTCTGTGAGGAGGCTAGGGTTGAAGACGGGCTGGGCTTTTTGTGCTGTTACTCATTGCGATGGGCTCGAGGAAATGTGCTCATTTCACCTCTAACAATAAGTCCCCCCCCCCCCCCCCAGTTTGGCAAGCCAAATGCAATTTGGTCTCGGCGAACTTCATGAATGGGAGTTGAGCTCATGAGTTATTAGTAACAGCATAAGGCGCCAGTGCTAGCTCGTCTTGGGTGCGATTGACTTTAGATTCGTACCGCCTCGTTAAAACCTTGATATGGAAAAACCCGGTTTGGGATAAAAACCATAAGAAGGGAAAAGAGTACGTTGACGTCATCCTGTCCGCAAAAGAATATGCATGTCGATGATTGTTCTTGACATCAGCTCGTTAAAGAGAATCAACCATCTATGACGGTCTCATACGAGTCAGCTCGTCGAAGAGAATAAACGTCCGTCCTTATTTCAACGTCAGCTCGTCAAAAGAAGGAGTTATGCCGCTTAGCAGGCAGTTCGTCGGGAGTGGGATTGCCACGTCATTAATGCATATTTTATTAAAACTGCAAAAGTGGGTCAGCGGTTGAGCTTTTGCAAAAAAGGCCCAAGTCCCGTTAGGTTTTTCCAAGCGGGAAAAAGGAAGGGAAGTTTTTTTTCCCTTGGAAGTCGCGAAACTTCTCTTAAAGAGACCGTTCGGATTTCTTTTCCACATTAACTCCTTTTTTGCCTGCTCATTGCCTTCAACCGCCCTGAAAGAGAAAAGGTAATTTCCTTCTTCCATCTCGAATCCGAATCGCATTGCTTGATTAAACCGATAGATTTTGTGTAATTGTCTTAGATTTGCTTGCTTCTTGACCCGAAATTCCTTCTCTTCTCGCCTCGATCTTTCCTCTCGTCAGAATTTTTAGGGTTTCTCGTCGAATTTTGACTCCTCGTCTTCCGATTCTCGTCTGATGGATCCTTCGGACCGAAAGGGGAAAGGGAAGGCCGTATTGCGGGACGATGATGACGTCCCGCTTTCAAGTCTAATCCCGGGTTTTCTCGGTGATGCGGTCCGAGCGGGCTGATATCATCATATTTTGCATGTTTTTACTTAGTATTTTCATATGTTTTCAAGTGCTTTCAATAAGGTTTTATGCCTTTGGAGGTAGTTTTCTTGTATTTGTTGGTTTTGGAGTCTTAACAGGTTAAAACATCAAAAAGGATTCAAAAAGGAGCAAAAGAGCCTCAAACCATGATCCATGCAAGTTTCCAAGTCAAGAGCATCATTGTAACTCCATTTGTCTGATTCTCGTATTCGGACAGAACCGGAGCATCCGGAAGTTGACCGCGGCAAGGGGTCTTCCCGACGTCCAAAAATCATGATCTTGGTCTTGATGGATAGATATTTGAGTCATGCATCATGTCGAAGTGGAATCAAGCCATTTGGATCAACCATCAAGGAGAAATTCACCTTATACCGAGACGTGTCTGTATAGCGACAAGATGAAGCCCGTGGAGGATCTCGCGTGTCTAAAGGCCCAGGATACCGCGGCATGGACTTTGGCTCGCTTGAGAAGAGGCTTAGCTATTATTTGGAGGTTTCCTTGGCCTTATCTCGGCCCATACACGTCGCAAAAGATTGACTCCAGCTCATCGGAAAGTTTCCTTTTCCGGCACCACGAAGACCTAAGCGATTCCTCACCTATATATACAAGTTTTTAGCCTCAGAAAAAAGGAGAGAAGGGTTTTGGCCGTCAAGAAGAACCAGAGAGAGAGCTGCGCAGTCCAAGGGAGGAGAAAGGAGGCGCCGCTCAAGACCCTAGCTCACATAAAACCTTGTTCTTCCATCTTCTTTGCTTTGTTACCTTTGTACTCGAGATTTCAAGTTATCAAAGGAGACCCGACTTGTTTCTTCAATAGAGAAGCTTTTCTATTCCCTTTATCTCTTACTTGTGCTTATGATTATGCTTTCAATCATGCTTTGCTTGCTTGTTTGCGCCATGGCCGAGTAGATCTCTCGGTTAGGCCGAGGGAGATCGATGGGCTCATGATATGATTTGACTTATATGATTGCATAAACCGGGATTTCACCATTTGGACCTTCATCTTTGCTTGTTCATAATGCTTGTTGTTAGGAAAGCGCGCCTAAACAACTTGATTCTAGGTTGATACACTCTCCAAAAGCTTGTTGTATTACCGAAACTAGTATTTGATGAGCTAAGTGTCTTAGGCTTCCAAAAGTCGACCTAAGGAATTTAGTGAGCAATCACGACTTGAACACTAGTTAATGCATGCTTATAACTTGTAATAACCATCGAAAGTTGAGTCTATTAGGTTGTTTAAGCATAGTGGCCGGAGCCACGAAAGTGGAAAGGTTATACCGTAGTGTTGTGAGTTCAAGGCGGTTTATAAATTATCCCATGCAATCTCTTGTCATTTCATTGAATGTTTCCATTGATTATCCTTTGCCTAACATCTTTCCCATCTTGTTTACAACCTCTTTACTTACTTGCATTGTTTTCCTTTCATTTTAGGATCACCCCACACTCATATCTTTGTTCTAGCTACTTATCACTCAACATAGACTAGAAACGAAATCTCTCTTCCTTGTGTTCGACCCCGACTTACCACGGCTGTGCACTTGCAGCTCTACCAAGTTGGGTTATAAATTGTATTAGTTTGAAGCATAAAACCCAACGCATCAAGCTCTTTGGCGCCGTTGCCGGGGAAGAGTTGTATTTCTTTCAAGTTTCTTGATTGATTTTTAGTCTAGTTCTTTTTATTTTTGCATTTCATTTTCTGTTTTTCATAAAATTCTAAAAAACCATAAAAATTTTACTTAATACTCTTTCTTTGTGTCTCTTAGGTGCATGACAAGAAGGTCCAATCCGGATAATACCATAGAAGAAGATCTTGACATTGACCAACTTGAAAGAACACTTAGGCGGCAAAGAAGAGAAAGAATGAATCAAGGCGGTGAAGCCGCGGCACAAGGTGGCCAACAACACGCCCCTGACCAAGAACAACAACCACAAGCCCCTCATGTCTTACCAGAAGCCGGAGTTGACCAGCCAGCACAAGGAGCCGTGCCTCAACCTAATCAAAACGCTCCCGGTGTAGCCGATCAACCGCAGCCGCAACAACAACATCAACAACAACCGGAGCAACAAAACGCCGGTCAACCACCAAACCAGCATCACCAAAACCCCCATGGCGGTCACCAAGGGATGCCTCAAGCTCAACCACATCAGCCTCCAAGGAGAGCCCAATTCGCTCAGCATCCAAGGCATCCGACTATGGGAGATTTTGATTCATCCGATGCATTCTTCTTGGATAGGAATCCAATCCGACCACCACAACCCCCAAGGAACGACTTTGAGATCAAACCACAAATCATTGCCTTGGTGAAACAAAACCAATTCCATGGTTTGTCCACCGAACATCCACTTGACCATGTCGACACCTTTGAGGAGATATGTAGCACTACTCGGATCAATGGAGTGTCACCGGACTACTTCAAGTGCAAGTTGTTTACCTTCTCTCTAAGTGACAAGGCACTTAGATGGGTAAAGTCTCTACCACCTCAATCCATTACAACATGGAATGAATACAAAGGAGCTTTCTTAAACCAATTCTACACCAAGCAAAGATCAAACTCTATAAGGAGTAAGATATCCGGGTTTAAGCAAGCACCAATGGAGTCTTTCTATGAAGCTTTGGAGCGTTTCAAGGAGTATGCGAGAGATTGCCCTAATCATGGCTTCTCAGAAGGTAACCTTTGGAACATCTTTTACAATGGGATTGATCACAAGTATAAGCTTTCACTTGACACCGCGAGCAATGGCAACTTCATGACCAAATCGGTGCCGGAGGCTAAGCTTTTGATCGAGAATCTTGCTGCAAGTGATTCCAATGCATGCCCTGAATACAATAGAGGAGTGAGAACCACGAGCTCATCATCGGAATCGGCTCAAATCATGGAGTTGAAGAACATGGTCTCACAACTACTAAAGAGCAACCGAGGAGTGCATGCGATTGATGATGTCTTGGCCACTAATGAAGAGCCTCTCATGGAATTTATGAGAGATGGAGCAGAAGAAAATCAAGAGGAAGTCAACTACATAGGAGGTAACTACGGTAATAGAGGATACAATCAGCCATTCCGCCCCCATCCCAACCTCTCTTACCGAAGCACCAATGTGGAGAATCCAAATGATCAAGTCTATCCGGGCCAAAACACTTATCAAGGAGGCCAAAACACTTACCAAGGAGGTCAATACCAGCCTAAGCAACAATTCTATCCTAAGGGAGTCTACCAAGTGAAGCAGCCGCTCACTTTCCCCCAAGGAGTTGCACCGGCTCAACAAGAAGAAAAAGTAGATGTGGCGGTTAAGAAATATATGGAGGAGCAAAGACAAGCTACCAAGAGCTTACATGAGAAGATGGATCACATGTTTGGTGATCTAAATAACAAGTTTGGGGCGTTGTCAACTCACGTCCAGAAGTTAGATGTTCAAGTCTCTCAAACAGCCGAGGCGGTTAAAAAGCAACAAGAGGCAAATCCGCAAAAGTTTTGTAGTGTTGTTTCATCCAAAGAGGATCCACCGGCCATTGTCTCCGTACCATCTCAAGAAGAAGAAAGAGAAGATGAGCTTAAGGAGAGGTACAAACCAGAGAGGTACACATGGGAGTCAAGGCGAGCTTACAAGAGAAGGCTTGACAACAAGCCGTTGCTTAAACAAGGAGATCCCGGGAAGTTTGTTATCCCCGTTTGTATCAATGGATACCAACTCACCGATTGCTTGTGTGATAGTGGAGCAAACGTGAACCTCATGTCTCTTGCACTAGCCAAAGATTTGGGATTCAAATATTTCAAAGAGCCTAAGGTGAGAGTGGAGTTTGCGGATCTATCAAGCATGGAGCCTTATGGAGTGCTTGAAGATGTTATGCTAGAGATTGGAGAGAGACATGTCCCAACCGATTTCCAAATCATGGTATGGGAAGGATCAAAGAGGAATCAGCTGATTCTTGGTACCCCATTCTTAGCCACAGCCGGGGCGGTCATCAATTACATGAGAAACCAACTAACACTTGGTCATGTCCGGCAAGATGTCTTTTTCCCAAGCATCAACTTCAAACAAGCTCCAAGCGCAGTCAAACTACCACCAGAAAGGAGCACACTCATGCCAAGAGAAGGAGCCGAGCGGCCAAGATGCACCAAGAAGGGCGAGCCATACCCTAAACCAAAAGAAGCGATGAAACCATTGAAGCCGAAGCATGAGAATGTCTTCAAGGATATTCACTCGGTCTTGTCATCGTCTTTTAACAATCATGGAGCTGAAGAAGAACCTGACGGTGTGCCTAAGTCCTTTGCCAGCATAAGAATCATTCTCCCAAAGGATCCGGACCCCAAAGATGAGCAAACCGCAAAGGAAAGACTCGGAAAAACCTTAAAACTTTTTCCGAGAGCTTTGGTCTTCAAGGACGACATGGAAGATGATCATGGAGAGCCCAAACCACCTCATGAGCCACCTGAACCAGAATGTGAAGACACCAAAGGGATCCCAAACCCTTTGGCCGATCACATCCGCACCTAACCGAACAAAGACAAACGGGAGTCAAGCTAGATGACTTTAAAACAAGCGCTTTGTGGGAGGCAACCCACACGGTATTTTTATTTTCCTTTTTCATTTTTAGTTTTCACATCATTACTGCATGCATTTTGTTAGGATGACAAACCAAGAGGAGACCAAACAAGGAAATGTCCCACCCATTCATCCCACCCTTGTCCAAACCGACACCAAGGAGCGGGCACCACCTGGGACTCATAAAGAAGGGAAGCAGAATCATTTCGGTCAAAGAAAATCACCAAACGGTCGCGTAAAATTCAAGATATTCCATCCGGCGTGCTTTTCTCGGCCACACGGGTGCAAAGGAGTACACACTTGACCTATCTCACAATCCGTGTTACCAAAGTCCACCAAACTTCATAGGCGACCAGACAATACCATATTGGTCGGCAAATCCAAAAGATAGGACGGAGAAATGTGAACGGATGAGGAGATACGCACGAATGCCACATCCGGTCGATGGCGGGTCCCGGAGGCCGACAAAAACCAAAATAACGGCACGGCGACACCACCACCTGGAAATGAATTCTTGGAGCTTCAAAATCACTATTCCAAAAGAAAATCATGGAACGAACGGGCCAAATTCGAGGAGGGTCAAAAATCTCTTTCCGGGGCCGATTAGACCACGTTGTGAAGGAAGTCTCACACCGCTCATCCATTTGACCTCAAACTTCACCAGTGCTCATAAAATATGAAGTTGGTCAGTGGAATTTCAATCTCGGTCAAGACATTCGTCACCGTTTGAGCTGTGGTCTATTGCACTATCATCCGGTCGACCGTATGGAACACCAAATGATGCAAATCCAAAACCGCTCGTTTGTTTGACATGAAACTTCACCACTGCTCCTAAAATATATGATTGGTCGGTGGAATTTCAAGATAGGTCGACGAAATGTTGACGGTTCGAGCTGTGGTCCATCCCATCACCTTACGGCCGTCCGAGAGATCCACCCGACACAGGATTTTCACATTTGCTCGACCAAACGATCTGAAACTTCACCAGCGGCTCTAAAACATCATATTGGACGGTAAATTTTCAATCCCGTTCATAAAATTCTTAACGGTTTGTCATGTTGTTCATAACACTCATTTCGGGTCGACCGAATGGGACGTACACGACCGAAATGCAAACCAAAGGAATTCTGGCCTTGCCCTTCATCACTTACCGACCCATCTTGCCTTGACCTTCATCACATCAAGTTTTTGACCCTGATCTTCATAACCATTGGTCCTCACTTGGTAACATCCTCCTAACCTTTCCCTTTTTCAAATTTATTATGTCTTTCACCCCTCTTAATCTGATTTTTTCTTACACCGGGACGGTGCAAGTTAAGTCTGGGGGGATTATACTAATAAGTTTGTTCATTTTGACATTTTTGTTTGCATTGTTTTCATCTCATCAAGTCGTTTTTATTGAGTCAAAACTTTTGTCGAGAATTATGACTTTATCTTGGACCTAACCATTGTTTTGCATGCGTTTAAGTGACCATTGATCAGTATTTGGCAGTCTACTCCATCACATGTGCACTATGAGTGGATCGATCTACCAAATACGTCCACATCTCCAAGGGCTTAAGAAGGATACATCTTTGACTCCGCACCTTAATGAACTTAACCTTCTCAGCTAGGGGCTTGGTTTTACAAAGGGAACAACTCCTCATCCTCACCAAATAGTGAAAGTCTACGTGAGTTCGGTTTCCCCTCTCTCTCCCCTCCAATTTTAAGAAAAAGCATCAAGGTCCAAGTAACCGGGGATTAGGTGGCAACCACCATCAATACTCGCGTCTATGGAAGGCCATTTGATTCAAGTAACCGGGGATTAGGTGGCTACAACCATCAATACTCGCGTCTATGGAAGATCATCCAAAACCTCCACAAAGAGGAGAAGAAGTCGAATAAAAAAAATACCATGCTACCCTAAAAAAGGGATGAATCGACTTAAGGAGTGAGAAGAGAGAGAGGCGAGGCATGAGCCGAGACAAGTGTCTAAACACAAGAGGATGAGTAAGAGTCCCTAAACCCTTTGATCGACATTCCCTAGTTGAGACCACACCTTTAGAAACTAAAGGAGTCAAAGGTGGCGAATTTGGATGGTCTAAAGAGAAGTGGATTGCTTTGGGACGATTGCAAAACTCACGGTATATACTTCCTTGTTCTTAATTATAAATGACATTGCTGATTCATGTGGATTACTAAAACAAAGGCCAACATGGATTTCCAAAAGATTTAAGAGTTCTCACGTTTTCAAACCTCTTTTCCTTTCTTAGTTTGCTTGAGGACAAGCAAAGGCTAAGTCTGGGGGAGTTGATATCATCATATTTTGCATGTTTTTACTTAGTATTTTCATATGTTTTCAAGTGCTTTCAATAAGGTTTTATGCCTTTGGAGGTAGTTTTCTTGTATTTGTTGGTTTTGGAGTCTTAACAGGTTAAAACATCAAAAAGGATTCAAAAAGGAGCAAAAGAGCCTCAAACCATGATCCATGCAAGTTTCCAAGTCAAGAGCATCATTGTAACTCCATTTGTCCGATTCTCGTATTCGGACAGAACCGGAGCATCCGGAAGTTGACCGCGGCAAGGGGTCTTCCCGACGTCCAAAAATCATGATCTTGGTCTTGATGGATAGATATTTGAGTCATGCATCACGTCGAAGTGGAATCAAGCCATTTGGATCAACCATCAAGGAGAAATTCACCTTATACCGAGACGTGTCTGTATAGCGACAAGATGAAGCCCATGGAGGATCTCGCGTGTCTAAAGGCCCAGGATACCGCGGCATGGACTTTGGCTCGCTTGAGAAGAGGCTTAGCTATTATTTGGAGGTTTCCTTGGCCTTATCTCGGCCCATACACGTCGCAAAAGATTGACTCCAGCTCATCGGAAAGTTTCCTTTTCCGGCACCACGAAGACCTAAGCGATTCCTCACCTATATATACAAGTTTTTAGCCTCAGAAAAAAGGAGAGAAGGGTTTTGGCCGTCAAGAAGAACCAGAGAGAGAGCTGCGCAGTCCAAGGGAGGAGAAAGGAGGCGCCGCTCAAGACCCTAGCTCACATAAAACCTTGTTCTTCCATCTTCTTTGCTTTGTTACCTTTGTACTCGAGATTTCAAGTTATCAAAGGAGACCCGACTTGTTTCTTCAATAGAGAAGCTTTTCTATTCCCTTTATCTCTTACTTGTGCTTATGATTATGCTTTCAATCATGCTTTGCTTGCTTGTTTGCGCCATGGCCGAGTAGATCTCTCGGTTAGGCCGAGGGAGATCGATGGGCTCATGATATGATTTGACTTATATGATTGCATAAACCGGGATTTCACCATTTGGACCTTCATCTTTGCTTGTTCATAATGCTTGTTGTTAGGAAAGCGCGCCTAAACAACTTGATTCTAGGTTGATACACTCTCCAAAAGCTTGTTGTATTACCGAAACTAGTATTTGATGAGCTAAGTGTCTTAGGCTTCCAAAAGTCGACCTAAGGAATTTAGTGAGCAATCACGACTTGAACACTAGTTAATGCATGCTTATAACTTGTAATAACCATCGAAAGTTGAGTCTATTAGGTTGTTTAAGCATAGTGGCCGGAGCCACGAAAGTGGAAAGGTTATACCGTAGTGTTGTGAGTTCAAGGCGGTTTATAAATTATCCCATGCAATCTCTTGTCATTTCATTGAATGTTTCCATTGATTATCCTTTGCCTAACATCTTTCCCATCTTGTTTACAACCTCTTTACTTACTTGCATTGTTTTCCTTTCATTTTAGGATCACCCCACACTCATATCTTTGTTCTAGCTACTTATCACTCAACATAGACTAGAAACGAAATCTCTCTTCCTTGTGTTCGACCCCGACTTACCACGGCTGTGCACTTGCAGCTCTACCAAGTTGGGTTATAAATTGTATTAGTTTGAAGCATAAAACCCAACGCATCACGGGCCGAACCCTGGAGCGTCGTCGCAGGGCGGCGGCAGCGGAGAGGCCGGATTCTACGGCCAAGGACTCTTTTTCGGGGGTCCGTGCCGATTCTGATGCTCCGTCCTTGCGGGACGAGGACAGTGAGAGTTCCGGGTACCGCGATGGGATCCCGGAGGATGATTCGGACGCGGATTCCGAGGTAGGACCGGATGAAGTGCCGACCCCGGATAATATCGAAC
Source organism: Erythrophleum ivorense (assembly GCA_026724425.1). Classification (NCBI taxonomy): domain Eukaryota; kingdom Viridiplantae; phylum Streptophyta; class Magnoliopsida; order Fabales; family Fabaceae; genus Erythrophleum; species Erythrophleum ivorense. Next base: position 3,872,634 of record JAIUCV010000066.1, on the reverse strand, counting down.
TCGAGGGTCTTCCGTCAGTCGTCGAGATGCCTTGGCGCACTCCGGCGACTTCCTTGATCGCCGATGGTCGGTCCTGGATTGACGAAGGGATCGTCGCAGCACTCAGGTCGAGATGCTCAATCCCCGAAGCCGTGGAGATTCAGATTCCGTCTGCCCAACAAAGGTCATTCGATGCTCTGCCGGGATGGTTCTGCGCCTATGAGTGCTGGTTCACGGAATTTGGGGTACGGTTTCCCATCTTCCACCATCTGTTGGATTACGCTTATCGGCGTGGCGTCCCTATGAGTCAGCTGACTCACGGCGTGGTCCGGCATATGGTTTTTACCGAGGCCTTGGCCAAGCATCTCGGGATTACCTTCGACCGAGAGCTCTTCGAGCGTATTACTGACTTCCGTGCTAGTGCGAAGGAGGAACGGTTCAGACGATTCTGTACCACGATGAAGTACGGCATTGTTTACGGCGCCCACAAAGACAAGATCCACAACTGGAAGCACTATTATTTCTATGTCAAGAAAGATATTGCGTCGATTGGGGATTTTAATCCCGACCATGTCTTGACGGGATGGGTCGATGAAGCTGGTAGATTGCTTGTAGATTTCGTCGCGTTATAGATTGAGTTCAGTTTTGGTATGCTAACCTTCTGCTTTTGTTTATTTTGCAGAGAGGGTCGTGCCGAGGCCAACGTCTACTGCGTTCCGGAAGAAGTGCGAGGTTTTGCGAGATCGGAGTCAAGTCATCTGGGCCGACTTTGCTGCCAAGTCCGAGGAGAGGAAGAAGAGGAAGAGAGAAGGAAGGTCCAAGTCCGCTTCGACTCCAGCAACTGGTGGGAACCCGATTGCTTTTTGATTTAGATTTTGCGTTATGACGATGCTTGTCATTGATCCTTGCTCGATCTGTTGTAGCTAAATCGTCTCGTCATACTAAGAAGATGGGGCTTAAGAAGAGGATTCCCGTGTCTGCTGACGACGCCATTCTGATCCTGGATTCTCCTCCGAGGGAGAGGAGGACTGACTCGGCTGCTGAGTTAGGCGGTCCGCCTAAACGTCCGGCTTCCTCGATTGCGTCGAGGATGAAGTAAGTTTTCTTATGGAGAACCGGTTCTTTATCGTGGTTTGGTGCGTGTTGCTGATGTGCTGTTGTTTCTGCAGGACCTCGAAGAGGGCCAAGCTCGAAAAGACGGCTGCGAGCGGGAAGCGGTCGTCTGCTGCCGAGACGACGCCCGAGGTCGTGCTTGACGAGGAGGGTACCCCTCCTTCGGGTGGTGGTGTCGATGCATCTCGTCACTCAGGTTGTGACGAGCCCGGCGAAGATCCATCTCGTCAGTCGGGTGATGATGATCTTGGCGAGAACTTATCTGAGCAGCCGGGAGGCCTTTCTGGTCTCGGCGTTAGGGCGAGCTCGTCGGGCCCTAAGGTTGAGCCTGCTGACTCTGAGGTCCCGGACCCGGATGCGGTCACCGTCGTCTGGGCGGGGGGTTCTCCTCTTATGCTCAACAAGAAATTTTGCGCCGAGCTGGTTTGGAGCTGTAAGCCTAAACCTCATTGGGGGGTTCCGCTCAAGAAGATCGAGCTGAAGGGCGATGTTGTCGATGTTTCTTCAGACCTTGTCAACGTTGCCGGGAAGTTCTCTTCTGTTGTCCAGCAATACGACACCATGCTGAAGGCGGCTCGGGAGGAAATCGCCAAATTACAGAGCGAGCGATCCAAGGGTCCGAGGCTGGAGTTCCTTGAGAGGGAAAAGGCTGATCTCGAGAGGAAGGTCGGCGTCCTGAATGGCGAGATCCTGAAGGCGGCTGGCCTTCAGGATGAGGTGGTGAAGTTGCGCGCCCAAGTTGCGGAGCTCGAAGAGAAATCCCGCCGAGACGCGGAGAATGCTGCGGCTGAGGCTTCCCGTCTTCGACAGTCCCGCCAGAAGCAGGCTGAGTATATCGCCACTCGTGTCTACGACGACATGCGAGACTGGTATGCTCCTTGTTTAGATCGGCTTGGCAAGTTCGTCGCGCAGCGCGACGAGGTGGAAAAGGCAGTGGTAAAGATTGCGGTTGACGAAGCGCTGCTTGATTATGTGCAACGGACGAAAGGCGTCTCTCAAGACTTTGATCTGTTATTGCGAAGCTGGAGGCTAAGGTCAAGGAGAGTAGAGCTGCTGGGGACGAGATCGACGAGGTTGATATCGGCGCGGACGACTATGCAGCGCCACACAGGTTAAATTGTCTCTTTGATCTTGCCGATTTCTATTTCGATAACACTTGGGTTACTCCGAAGGGTTTTAATCAATTTGGTACAATGTATAATACTCTCAGGCCCAATCTTGCCGAGCTTATAATTGGTGGATCGCCGACGAGAGAGAGTTCGGGAGCGGCTAGTGCTGAAGCCGGGACGAAATCGGGTCTGGATGCTTCCGAGACCGAGGCAGTTTAGGATTTCGTCCCTACTCTCTCCCTTTTCTGCTTTTTAAGAACTCTTCTTTTTATTAGTCGCGGCGATTCATGCCGATGTAACAACATTGCCCGGGAGGGTTTTAATCCGTATGCTTTTCAGGATTTAAAACTTAAGTATTTGCTTTACTTCCTCGTTCATCGTTTTGCTTTGTGCGAGATGAATATCGCGAATATAGTTGATGATTTCGTGCTTTTTGAAACATCCTGCTTTTAATCTATACCCTTTAATGAGGTGCGCTGCGTTGTCAATCTAGCGGAATGATTCAAGTGTCTAACCGTCATTAGACAAGTGGTTCAACATGCCGAGACAACTTGGCATGCTCAAGTTCTGTCGTGACGAGATGCTACTCGCTATGACAATGCTATGCATCTGACGAGATGCGAAGTCACGCAGCTCGTCAGAATTCTCGTTTTTAAGAGACACCGATCCGTACTTGTTGGATCTGCTTGCGGTGGCGCTTTTTAGGCCGGTAATAGGAACCGAAGTCTAGAAATTCGAATTACTCCTACGCCGCTAAGTCGAATATGATTAACAAGGTAGCGATTTTTTCTTGCCCATATGGCTTAGGGTCGTGCGAGATATGCGTGCTCTCGACTTGTAGTGCGTCATTCTTGAAGAATGGGGGATGATCAGTCCACTTGGTGCGATGTGCGGTCATCCGTTTGGCCAGAACGTCGACACTACTCTTTTATGCGTGCGCTTCAGAGTAGCTTTGAGACTCTCTTTTCTTGTCGAGCTCGTAGACAAGGACTCATTATACTGCCGAGTTCCAGAGGCTTTGAGACTCATTAATTTACCGAGTACTAAAGGAATTTTATGACTCTAATTTTGCCGAGTTCACTAGGCACACCAAAACATCTGTTTTTGACCTAAGTCAATCAGGAAATTCTTGCTTGGGTTTTTCTGCCGAGATGGAATGTTTCTCAAGGATTCAGAAAAAGATGCATGCATACAAGCGAATTAATAAAATAAAAAAGCTTTTTTATTTTTATTAAGTTATAGCTGCGCCTCGGTGAAAAGGCTGCCTACGTACCCGTGCCGGGATCAAGCCATTCGTAGTTCGTTACAAGTGTTCATGCAGTGAACATATCTTTTTTTTTTTTTTTTGGCGAGACGCGAAGCTACGCGTCTAGTGGCGGAACTTGCGCAAGTTCATGGAGTTCCACGATCGAGGGAGTATGCTTCCGTCGTCATCTTCGAGCTGGTACACTCCTGGTTTGATGATTCGCGTGATGCGGTAAGGTCCTTCCCAGTTGAAGCCAAATTTTCCGGCGTGCTCGGGCTTGGTGAAGTCGTGGACTTTCTTCAGGACGAGATCATGTAGTGCGAAGCGGCGGTTGCGAATCTTCTTGGCGTAATATCTTGCTGCTTTTTGCTGATAGTTTTGCATACGCAAGAGGGAGCGATCTCTTAGCTCCTCGGTGTTGACGAGACTATCGTGCAAAGATTCGTCATTCAATGAGGAGTTGAGGGGCATTAGTGATCGGCGTAAGCTCGCGACGTGTAGCTCGGCAGGGGCTAATGCTTCGCAACCGTGAGATAGGGAGAAAGGGGTTTCGCCAGTCGCTGATCTGGGTGTTGTGCGGTGAGACCAAAGTACTCCGTCAAGTTCATCTGCCCACGTTTCTTTGTAGCTCTCGAGTCTTTTCTTCAAGCCGTCGACGATAGTTTTGTTTGTTGCCTCGGCTTGCCCATTTGCTTGGGGGTATCTTGGCGTGGAATAGGCGAGTTTGATTTTCCAATTGGCGCAGAACTCGCGAAAGCTTGCTGCGATGAATTGGCCACCATTGTCGGTGACGATTTCATATGGTAGCCCATGTCGGCAGATGATGTACTGCCAGATGAAGTTCTGCACGTCTTTGGCAGTGGGGTTCGGGAAAGCTTTAGCTTCTACCCACTTGGTGAAGTAGTCGGTGACGATCAGGAGGTACACGCATTGCCGGGATCGTGGCATCGGGCCGACGATATCCATCGCCCAACGCATAAAGGGATATGCCGGGACGGATGTTTGAAGTTCTTGCGTCGGGGCGTTGATGATTGGGGCGTATCTCTGGCAGGGAATGCATTTCGCGGTGTGATTTTCGTAGTCTTCGATCATCTTTGGCCAGAAAAGGCCGTGCTTCTTGATCTTAGAGGCCAGAGATTTTCCGCCGGCATGATTTCCTCCGGCTCCTTCGTGAGTCTCGATCATCACTTTCTTGGCATGCGTGTCGTCGCAGCAACGTAGGACGACTTTGTTTGCGGTCCACCGGAATAATTCGTCATTTTGGAGGAAGTAGTATGCTGCTTTGCGGCGTAGTCGACGAGCTGCCCAACGATTCCCCGGAATCATCCCATTGATCAGATAATCTTTGATCTCGTCCTGCCATGAGTGAGGTTGATCTTCTTCTGATTCGAGGGTCATTGGCTCGTCTTCTTCATCTTCCTCCTCTTCTTGATATATTGCCATGATAAACGCTCCTTTAGGAAGTTTGATGCTAGGCTGCTCGATTGTTTCGACGGGAATCGTTCGCCGCAAAGCCGAGTCGGTTCTCGAGGCTAAGGCAGCGAGCGCGTCGGCTTCTGTGTTCTCGGCACGGGGGATTTTTGTCAACTCGAATGACTTGAATTGCTTGGACAGTTCCGTCGTTACCTTGAGATATGCGTCCATGCGGTCGTCTTTAGCGTCATAGTCTCCGCTGAATTGCTTTGCCACGAGCTGAGAATCGCAGAATGCGTGCACGTGCTCGGCCCCAACTTCCTTTGCGAGACGTAGTCCTGCGATGACTGCCTCATATTCGGCCTCGTTATTGGATGCTGGAAAATCGAGCTTGAAGGACTGTTCGAGAACCTCGCCTGTAGGGGATACGAGGCGGATGCCGACACCAGATCCTTGCTTGGATGAAGCTCCGTCAACGTGCAGGAGCCATTTGGAGATATGCTCGGCTTCGTTCACGACGGGCTCTGGTAGGATCTCGACAATGAAGTCGGCGAGAACCTGGGATTTTGCGCTGGTTCGGCCTTTGAATTCGATGTCGTGCTCTAACAGCTCTACCGCCCATCTTGCCATGCGACCCGATTGATTTGGGCCATGAAGGATTTGGCGCAATGGTTGGCTTGAGAGGACGATGATTGCGTGGGATTGAAAGTATGGTCTCAATTTTCTTGCCGAGATCACTACCGCTAATGCCAGCTTTTCGAGGGTAGGATATCTCGTCTCGGCATCGTTGAGGGTTTTGCTCACGTAAAAGATGGGCTTCTGCTCGCCACGATCTTCTCGGACCAGTGCGCCGCTAACGGCTGTGCTTGATATGGCGATGTAGAGGAGTAACGTCTCGCCATCTTCGGGTTTTGCGAGGATCGGCGGGGTAGTGAGATACTCTTTCAGTTGCTTGAATGCGTCCTCACACTTCTCGTCCCATTTAAAGAGCTTGTTGGAGCGGAGCAGCTGGTAAAAGGGGAGGCACTTGTCGGTCGAGCGCGAGATGAATCTATTCAGTGCGGCGATTCGGCCAGTGAGTCTCTGGACCTCCTTTGCGTTTTTTGGCGAGGGGAGGTCGAGAATTGCCGAGATCTGCTTCGGGTTCGCCTCGATGCCGCGCTGAGTTACGATGTAGTCGAGGAATTCTCCGGACGTGACGGCGAAATTGCACTTTGCCGGGTTGAGTTTCATTCCGTACTTTGTCAGAACCTGAAAGCATTCTTGAAGGTTCTTGACGTGATCCTTGGCTTTAGCAGATTTTACCAACATGTCGTCGATGTAGACTTCCATGCTGTTGCCGAGCTGTTTTGCAAACATCTTGTTGACCAATCTTTGGTAAGTGGCGCCAGCGTTCTTCAAGCCGAAGGGCATGACTTTGTAAAAAAAGATGTGCCTCGATCAGTGATGAAGGCTGTCTTCTCGCGGTCGTCTGGGTGCATGAATATCTGGTTGTAGCCGGAGAATACATCCATGAAGGAGAGTAGTTCGTTCCCTGCCGTAGCTTCGACGAGGCGATCGATATGCGGCAGTGGAAAGCTATCCTTCGGGCAAGCCTTGTTCAGGTCGGTGAAGTCCACACATACTCTCCACTTCCCGTTTTTCTTCTTGACGACAACCGGATTGGCGAGCCAGTCGGGGTACTTTACTTCGGTGATTGATCCGGCCCGCAGTAGCTTTTCGACTTCGTCATTGACTGCTTGAGCTTTATCGGTGCCGAGCTTACGCCTCTTCTGCTTGATCGGTTTGTAGGTGGGGTCGACGTTGAGCTCATGCGAGGTGATCCTGGGATCTATTCCTTTCATATCCTCCATTGACCATGCGAAGAGATGCACGTTCTCCTTCAGTAGATCCTGATTTCGGCGTTGAGATTGCTGCCGATACCAACACTCCTTTCCGGTTTCGTCTCGTCGATGCTGACCTGGTCGACGAGATCGGGTTTAGGTCTCTGATGATAGGGGAGTCGCGGGTCCAGCTCTTCATTGATCATGCATGAGGATGAAGAGCGGAGTCGGCGTTCTTGGAGGAAGCAGGATCTTGACACTCTTTGGCTGCCGCGTAATGTGAAGATTCCCAAAGGTGTTGGAAATTTGACGCATTGATGAAAGGTCGAGACGACGGCAAGCGGATAGTGCCGATACTGAACACGGTGTCGGCGGTGAATCCAGTCAGCGGACGAGATGCTGGCTTGATGGCTTCTTCTTCAATCCCCATCCGGTCTAGGGTCTCCTTGAAGATCAGATTCACCGTGCTCCCGGTGTCGACCAGTATCTTTGCCACGTCGCAATCGTGGACTTGTATTTTGACCACTAGCGGGTCGAGATGCGGGGTATCCAGCCCCTCCGCATCCTTATCCGTAAAGGATATCGCGCTTGTGTCCTGACGGCCAGAATGGCCGAGCGGGGCTTCTCCATTCTGGTGGGAACTAGGGCAGCGCTGAGCCGAGACAGCCTTTCTCTCATACTCCTTGATTGCCGAGATGGAATCGTTATTGTCTAAGAGACTTTCCATGATCATGCTGACCTGTCGCTTTGGTGGGGGCGGCAAATCCTCTGGATGGTCATAATCTTCCTTCTCAGATGCAGGTTTCGGATTTGTCTTCCCCTGCTTTTGGGGGCGAAACTGGCGGGGTCGCTTTCCCTTTTAGCCCCCCTTGGCTGGCTTCGGCGCGAAGTCTTTGCCTTGAGATCGGTCGCCTTCTACCGCAACTGCTCCTTCTCGGTATTTCCTGAGGAGGCTACCGATGAGATGCCTACAGTTCTCCGTTGCGTGACCGGTTCGACCGTGGAAGCTGCAGAACAGGTCATGATTATTGTCGTCGTCTGGGTCGGCGATGGCTGGACGAGACGACGTCAATGCGAGTGCTTGCGGCTGCTCTGCTGGGTCCCAGTGGTTGAGGTCGTCGTCAACGGCGAAGGAGAGTGATCTCCTGACCTCTGGCCTTCGTCGCTGTTCATGACTTTCTTCCTTAGGTCTGGCGATGACAGGCTTTTTATCACCGCTTTTCTCGGCGTAGAAGTCGGTGTCTTCTTCTAGGAAGATGTACCTCTGTGACCGATGGAGCGCGTCTTCGAGGGTCGGTGATGGCTGGAGAGAGAGGTCCGCTTTAAATTTAGAGTCATATCGGAGACCGTTGCGGAGTGCCTCCAGCGGGACGCTATCGGGCATGTCGCTGAGATCCATCGAGGCTTTCTTAAACCTTTCCATGAAACTTCGCAGTGGTTCTCCTTTCGATTGCGTCATGGTAAACATGTTTCGGGTCACCCTGGTCATGTTCATGGAGTAGTGTTTTAGGAATGCGCTCGTCAAGTCGTCGAAGTTATCGATCGACTCGGCAGGGAGGCTGGAGAACCATCCGAGTGCTTCTTTCGTCATATGCTCGACGAAGACTTGGCAATAGTTCGCCTCTCTCTCCTCGGGAGTGGCATACTGTTCTTTTGTCATAGCGAGGTTGAAAGCTGTCAACCACTTCTTCGGATCTTCTTCGCCGGCAAAGGGCTCGATCTTTAGTCGGACTCTTTCGCGGAGCCGGATTCTGCGAATCCTTACCGTAAGCAGACTCCTCCGGGTGTCGGCAAGGATTTTTGCCAATTCTGGTGCAGCGCTCGTGACGAGATGCACTCTGGAATTAAACTCGTCCAGCCGACGATTAATCCTATCGAGCTCGGCGTAGGTCTGCTTGCTGGCCCGCGAGATTCGACTCGTCGCTTCTGTCCGATTAGCAGTTGCGTCTGCTATCATGGTCCCCGTGGCATGACCTGTCGGCGTGTCGAACGAGAGCCGACGAGCTGGCGAAAACTTACCGTCTTCTGCTGTTACTGAGTCGATGAATTCCTGCGTCTTCTGCCGATATGTTCGCATCGTCTGGACTTCTTCGGAGAATGGCTTCATAGCCCTTCGAATTGTTTTCACTAGGTCGTCGTGCGTGACGGCCTTTGCTCTGGATCTGCGGCGAGCGGGGGCTGGCGGCTGAACTGTATCCTCGGGTTCGTCGCGCGGTGCGTTTTCGTCGTGCTCGACGTGGTCCTCCTCATGCTCGAGAAGGTCTTCGAGAGGATTCTCCGGGAGGGTCTTGTGGGCATGTCGCGGTTCTCTTTCGGGGGAGCTTTCCGCTGAGTTAGACATCGTCCGAGCTTCTTTTGAGATGCTTAATCCAATAAAGGTATTCCCAGTCCCCACAGTCGGCGCCAATTGTTGATTCCAGAAATAGCACACGTTAATGTGACGGGATATTTCGGATGGGAGACTTGGGAAGCTTTGGATTAATTACTCGAAAAGAAGTTTGGATACAGGAGATAGTCTCGTCAAACAGGCCTTGACGAGACGTAATGCGAATAGCGAATAAAATAGAGAAGAGATGAGCAAATGCTTTTAGGGTTTTTAGGGTAGCGTGACTTGGTCTTCAGGGAATGAAGACCTCTCCTTATATAGTTGAATTAAGGCGATTCTCTGCTGAATATTCTCCTCTTGATCATAAAGGAAAACTTCTTCTTCTCTTGATTTCTTTCCTTTCTTTGAGTGGCGGCTGCATCTTTTTCCTTTTGGCTTAAGGTATTTCCTTCCTCCTCAAGGCTTTCCATTTCTGTGAGGAGGCTAGGGTTGAAGACGGGCTGGGCTTTTTGTGCTGTTACTCATTGCGATGGGCTCGGGGAGCCTACGTACTCACTTTCTTGGCCTGCGTCTCGTCGCAACAACGTAGGATGACTTTGTTCGCGGTCCACCGGAATAATTCGTCGTTCTGGAGGAAGTAGTAGGCTGCTTTGCGGCGTAGCCGACGAGCTGCCCAACGATTGACTGGAATCGTCCCGTTGATCAGATAATCTTTGATCTCGTCCTGCCATGAGTGAGATTGATCCTCTTCCGACTCGGGGGTCATTGGCTCGTCGTCTTCATCTTCCTCCTCTTCTTGATATATCGGCATGATAAACGCTCCTTTAGGAAGTTTGATGCTAGGCTGCTCGATTGTTTTGACGGGAATCGTTCGCCGCAAAGCCGAGTCGGTTCTCGAGGCTAAGGCGGCGAGCGCGTCGGCTTATGTGTTCACCGCACGGGGGATTTTGGTCAACTCGAACGACTTGAATTGCTTGGATAGTTCCGTCGTTACTTTAAGGTATGCATCCATGCGGTCGTCTTTGGCGTCGTAATCTCCGCTGAATTGCTTTGCCACGAGATGAGAGTCACAGAATGCGTGCACGTGCTCGGCCCCGACTTCCTTTGCGAGACGTAGTCCCGCGATGACTGCCTCATATTCGGCCTCGTTATTGGATGCCGGAAAGTCGAGCTTGAAGGACTGTTCGAGAACCTCGCCTGTAGGGGATACGAGGAGGATGCCGACACCAGATCCTTGCTTGGACGAAGCTCCGTCAACGTGCAGGAGCCATTTTGAGATATGCTCGGCTTCGTTCACGACGAGCTCTGGTGGGATCTCGACAATGAAGTCGGCGAGAACCTGGGATTTTGCGCTGGTTCGGCCTTTGAATTCGATGTCGTGCTCTGACAGTTCTACCGCCCATCTTGCCATGCGACCCGATTGGTTTGGGCCATGAAGGATTTGGCGCAATGGTTGGCTTGAGAGGACGATGATTGCGTGGGATTGGAAGTATGGTCTCAATTTTCTTGCCGAGATCACTACCGCTAATGCCAGCTTTTCGAGGGTAGGATATCTCGTCTCGGCATCGTTGAGGGTTTTGCTCACGTAGAAGATGGGCTTCTGCTCGCTGCGATCTTCTCGGACCAGCGCGCCGCTAACGGCTGTGCTTGATATGGCGATGTAGAGGAGTAACGTCTCGCCATCTTCGGGTTTTGCGAGGATCGGTGGGGTAGTGAGATACTCTTTCAGTTGCTTGAATGCGTCTTCGCACTTCTCGTCCCATTTAAAGAGCTTGTTGGAGTGGAGCAGTTGGTAAAAGGGGAGGCACTTGTCGGTCGAGCGCGAGATGAACCTATTTAGTGCGGCGATTCGGCCAGTGAGTCTCTGGACCTCCTTTGAGTTTTTTGGTGAGGGGAGGTCGAGAATTGCCGAGATCTGCTTCGGGTTCGCCTCAATGCCGCGCTGAGTTACGATGTAGCCGAGGAATTCTCCGGACATGATGGCGAAATTGCACTTCGCCGGGTTGAGCTTCATTCCGTATTTTGTCAGAACCTGAAAGCATTCTTGAAGGTTCTTGACGTGATCCTCGGCTTTGGCAGATTTTACCAACATGTCGTCGATGTAGACTTCCATGCTGTTGCCGAGCTGTTTTGCAAACATCTTGTTGACCAATCTTTGGTAAGTGGCGCCAGCGTTCTTCAAGCCGAAGGGCATGACTTTGTAGCAGTATGTGCCTCGATCAGTGATGAAGGCTGTCTTCTCGCGGTCGTCTGGGTGCATGAATATCTGGTTGTAGCCGGAGAATGCATCCATGAAGGAGAGTAGTTCGTTCCCCGCCGTAGCTTCGACGAGGCGATCGATATGCGGCAGCGGAAAGCTATCCTTTGGGCAAGCCTTGTTCAGGTCGGTGAAATCCACGCATACTCTCCACTTCCCGTTCTTCTTCTTGACGACGACCGGATTGGCGAGCCAGTCGGGGTACTTTACTTCGGTGATTGATCCGGCTCGCAGTAGCTTTTCGACTTCGTCATTGACTGCTTGAGCTTTATCGTTGCCGAGCTTACGCCTCTTCTGCTTGATCGGTTTGTAGGTGGGGTTGACGTTGAGCTCGTGCGAGGTGACCTTGGGATCTATCCCCTTCATATCCTCCATTGACCATGCGAAGAGATGCACGCTCCTCTTCAGTAGATCCACCAGCTGGGTTCTAATTTCGGCGTTGAGATTGCTGCCGATACCAACGCATCTTTCCGGTTTTGTCTCGTCGATGCTGACCTGGTCGACGAGATCGGGTTTAGGTCTCTGATGATAGGGGAGTCGCGGGTCCAGCTCTTCATTGATCATGCATGAGGATGAAGAGCGGAGTCGGCGTTCTTGGAGGAAGCAGGATCTTGACACTCTTTGGCTGCCGCGTAATGTGAAGATTCCCAACGGTGTTGAGACGACGGCTTTCATCTCGTGGATCCACGGCGTTCCTAGAATCGCGTTATATATTGCTGGTCTGTCTATGACGATGAATTTCACAAGCTTGGAAATTCCTCCGACGTAGACGAGAAAGCGGATAGTGCCGATACTAAACACGGTGTCGGCGGTGAATCCGGTCAGCGGACGAGATGCTGGCTTGATGGCTTCTTCTTCAACCCCCATCCGGTCTAAGGTCTCCTTAAAGATTAGATTCACCGTGCTCCCGGTGTCAACCAGTATCTTTGCCACGTCGCAATCGTGGACTTGTATTTTGACCACTAGCGGGTCGAGATGCGGGGTATCCAGCCCCTCCGCATCCTTATCCGTGAAGGATATCATGCCCGTGTCCTGACGGATAAATTGGCCGAGCAGGGCTTCTACATTCTGATGGAAACTGGGGCGATGCTGAGCCGAGACGGCCTTTCGCTCATAATCTTTGATTGCCGAGATGGAATCGTTATTGCCTAAGAGACTTCCCATGATCATGCTGACCTGTCGCTTTGGTGGGGGTGGCAAATCCTCTGGATGGTCATATTCCTTCCTTTTCGGGTGCGAGTTTCGGATTTGTCTTCCCCTGCTTTTGGGGACGAAACTGGCGGGGTCGCTTTCCCTTTTGGCCCCCTTTGGCTGGCTTCGGCGCGAAGTCTTTGCCTTGAGATCGGTCGTCTTCTACCGTGACGGTTCCTTCTCGGTACTTCCTGAGGAGGCTACCGATGAGATGCCTGCAGTTCTCCGTTGCATGACCGGTTCGACCGTGGAAGCTGCAGAACAGGTCATGATTATTGTCGTCGTCTGGGTCGGCGATGGTTGGACAAGACGAAGTCAGTGCGAGTGCTTGCGGTTGCTCTGCTGGGTCCCAGTGGTTGAGGTCGTTGTCGACGGCAAAAGAGAGTGATCTCCTGACCTCTGGCCTTCGCCGCGGTTCATGACTTTCTTCCTTAGGTCTGGCGATGACGGGCCTTTTCTCACCACTCTTCTCGGCGTAGAAGTCGGTGTCTTCTTCTAGGAAGATGTACCTCTGGGATCGATGGAGCGCGTCTTCGAGGGTCGGCGATGGTTGGAGAGAGAGATCCGCTTTAAACTTAGAGTCATAGCGGAGACCGTTGCGGAGTGCCTCCAGCGGGACGCTATCGGGCATATCGCCGAGATCCATCGCGGCTTTCTTAAACCTTTCCATGAAACTTCGCAGTGGTTCTCCTCTTGACTGCGTCATGGTAAACATGTTTCGGGTCACCCTGGTCATGTTCATGGAGTAATGCTTTAAGAACGCGCTCGTCAAGTCGTCGAAATTATCGATCGACTCGGCAGGGAGGCTGGAGAACCATCCGAGCGCTTCTTTCGTCATGTGCTCGACGAAGACTTGGCAGTAGTTTGCCTCTCTCTCCTCGGGAGTGGCGTATTGCTCCCTTGTCATAGCGAGGTTGAAAGCCGTCAACCATTTCTTCGGATCTTCTTCGCCGGCAAAGGGCTCGATCTTTAGTCTGACTCTCTCGCGGAGCCGGATTCTGCGAATCCTCGCCGTAAGCGGGCTCCTCCGGGTGTCGGCAAGGATTTTTGCCAATTCTGGTGCAGCGCTCGTGACGAGGTGCACCCTAGAATTAAACTCGTCTAGCCGACGGTTAATCCTATCGAGCTCGGCGTAGGTCTGCTTGCTGACCCGCGAGATTCGGCTCGTCGCTTCTGTCCGATTAGCAGTTGCGTCTGCTACCGCGGTCCCCGTGGCATGACCTGTCGGTGTGTCGAACGAGAGTCGACGAACCGGCGAGAACTTGCCGTCGTCCGCTGTCACCGAGTCGATGAAATCATGCGTCTTCTTCTGATATGCTTGCATCGTCTGGATTTCTTCGGAGAATGGCTTCATCGCCTTTTGAATTGTCTTCATCAGGTCGTCATGCTTGACGGCCTTTGCTCTAGATCTGCGGCGAGCGGGGGCTGGCGGCGGAGCTGTATCCTCGGGTTCGTCGCGCTGGACATTTTCGTCGTGCTCGACGTGGTCCTCCTCATGCTCGAGGAGGTTTTCGGGAAGATTCTCCGGGAGGGTCTTGTGGTTATGTCGTGGTTCTCTTTCGGGGGAGCTTCCCGCTGAGTGAGACATCGTCCGAGCTTCTTTTGAGATGCTTAATCCGGCAAAGGTATTCCCAGTCCCCACAGTCGGCGCCAATTGTTGATTCCAGAAATAGCACACGTTAATGTGACGGGATATTTCGGATGGGAGACTTGGGAAGCTTTGGATTAATTACTCGAAGAGAAGTTCGGATACAAGAGATTGTCTCGTCAAACAAGCCTTGACGAGACGTAATGTAAATAGCGAATAAAATAGAGAAGAGATGAGCAAATGCTTTTAGGGTTTGCAGGGTAGCGTGACTTGGTCTTCAGGGAATGAAGACCTCTCCTTATATAGTTGAGTTAAGGCGATTCTCTTCTGAATATTCTCCTCTTGATCATAAAGGAAAACTTCTTCTTCTCTTGATTTCTTTCCTTTCTTCGAGTGGCGGCTGCTTCTTTTTCCTTTTTGCTTAAGGTATTGCCTTCCTCCTCAAGGCTTTCCGTTTTTGTAAGGAGGCTATGGCTTAAGACGGGCTGGGCTTTGGTGCTGTTACTCATTGCGACGGGCTCGGGGAAATGTGCTCATTTCACCTCTAACAATGTTTGTTCCTGGATTTCCACCTTTTGGTGGCTTTGTGTTTAGACCACCGAAAGTATCATTGTATTAATTTGTTTTCTACTATGTTTGTTCTCACGCAGTGGCGGACCCATGTTGGAGATAAGTGGGACATGTGTCCCATGCTAAATCTCTAAATTTCATGCATGTATAAGTAAACGTAAGAGAAAGAATTAGTTAGCTCGATTGGTTTCACTCTAAAACTTCCCCAAATTTTGCACCTTGTTAACTCTAGTTCAAGTCCTTTCCTTGATATTTATTATCATTTTCAAAAAACCTTTCTTTTACTCTGAATCAGTTTTAAAACTTAGAAAAATAACATTATCCGATAATGATATATTTCTATAATCATAATATGAATAACTACACGCTGTGTGTGTTTGAAACAACCAAACTTAAAAAAAAAAAAAATTAATTACTAGTTCTCAATAATGCGGAAGTCTTTCAATAAATCAAAAATAATAAATAATCAACTCAATTTCAGAAATAATAATAAAATACTAGCAACATAAATATCAGGTTCTGCTAAATTAATAAATGAACAAATAATAAAATTATATCATCCTCTTCTTCAGTCTTCATTCCGCGATCACACGATTCTTTTACCTGCATCATATTAGAGAAAAAAAGATGCATAAGTATTTCATAAATACTTAGTGAGACGGTCATCCCGTCTATAAGTCAATTACGCAAATATTAGACGTTAACCAATATTGAAATAATTTTTGTAATTATTAAAATAATTTCCAAATAAACCAATTAATTGAACCAAACCACCAATTAATTAATTTAAACCAATTACACCAATTAATTAAATCAAACCACCAATTAATTAATTTAAACCAATTAATTAAATCAAACCACTATTTAGTTAATTTAAACCAATTAAACCAATTAATTAAATCAAACCACCAATTAATTAATTTAAACCAGTTAAACCAATTAATTAAATCAAACCACCAATTACTTAATTTAAACCAATTAATCCAATTAATTAAATCAACTCAAAGAACAAACCAAATAACATAACCAAACCAGAAACGCATCCACACACCCACTGGTGCCGCTCGACAATTCTCCAACTGGTGTCGACCGACACCAAAATGTGTTGCTCGACACCGACTCGAAGATTCGAAACCCAGATCGACGAATCAGCACAGAAACACGAAAATAACAACAATCAACACCAATCAACGATCAAATCCACTAATTCAACATGAACCCAACAAGAACTCTACACATAAACTCGAACAACAATCAAACTCTAGGAATTACGAGCCTACGGTCACGCACTTAAAAGATCTCAAGACCAAACTCCAAAGATCAAACACTTAGCTCTGTATAAGAATAACTCTCTTATTATGTTTAGAAAATAGCTCAAAACTAAACACCACAGCTCTCGATGATTGTCACAACTTGACAACCATATTTATAGGTAAAACACAACTTTGTTTATCCTACTACAACTAGAATTAGCTACTCCTAATCCTAATGGGATTATGTCTTAAGCTCTCCTTATCCTCATACAACTCAATGAGGCTTCTTGAGCTTCAAGCCTTCGAAGCTTACCCAACAATCTCCCTCTTAAGCTTCGACTTCGTCTTGGACATGTCTTGAACTCCAATGAAGCCTCTCATTTCCACGAGCTTGCTTCCTTTCAAAATCTGACCAAGGTTTGTGTTCCAACACCTTGTAACTTGTCCCAACACCTCGAAGACAAGTCTAGTTTTGTACTTATTCACTGAACCATCTGCCTTCCTCTAGATCTTGA
Organism: Erythrophleum ivorense; assembly: GCA_026724425.1. Lineage (NCBI taxonomy): Eukaryota > Viridiplantae > Streptophyta > Magnoliopsida > Fabales > Fabaceae > Erythrophleum > Erythrophleum ivorense. The sequence continues at coordinate 3,856,251 of JAIUCV010000066.1, read as the reverse complement.
AGATCCACTTTAGCCCTATTGTCTTCACACCAGCCGGTTTGTCAACGAGGTCCCATATCTTGTTCCTTACAATGGAGTCTAGCTCACTTTTCATTGCATCAATCCATTCTTTAGGGCTAGCAGCTTCATAGTAGCTTTCTGGTTCTCCATCAAGATATCTTAGCTTAGATTTCGTGTGACCATATCTCTTCACCACATATTGAGGCTCGGGTTCTTCCTGATTCACAACCTGATTGTGATCATGATTGTCGTTTGCCTCTTCTTCCTTAAGTAGGTATCTTGGGTAGCTTATCTCCATTGGTGTCTTGTAGAGGCGGGTTGGTGATCTCATGATTTGTACAAGCAGTCTTCCATAGGGGTCTGTTAGTGACAAAGTATCTCCCTTCATGTGTACCTCGCACCCGTTCTCCGTTGCTTGTCCAAGACTTATTATGTTGTTCTTTAGGTCGGGTATGTAGTAAATCTCCTTGAGCGCTCTCTTCTCTCCTGTTTTACCTACAAAGACAATAGTTCCCTTCCCAACAATGTCAACATACGATCCATCACCAAACTTCACTTTCCCTTTGATGTTCTCATTCAGCTCCGAGAAGAATGTCCTCACACCTGTCATGTGATTGCTTGCACCGTTATCCAAATACCAAACTCCTTCTTCTCCTCTTTGGATTTCGTAGTTCTTTGGTATTAGATTCTCTTCGTTTAAGAACACGATCTCATGCATATAAAGAGCAGAATCAGCTTCTTCTGTCTCCACTTTATTTGCTTCTTCAATCTTCTGTGTTCTCTCAGGACATGATGAGGCGTAGTGGCCCGGTTTGTCACAGCGGTAACAAATTATCTTCGACAAGTCCTTCTTCTCTTTGGACTTGTTTTGATCACCTTGATTTGTTGACCTCTGGTGTGAGTTGTACCGACCTCTTCCTCGTCCTCTGTTTCCTCTTCCACCTCCTCTTCCTCCTGAAGATGATGTGTCGCTTTGATCCTCTGTATTTTCATACAACAGATTGTCTTGAGTTCCACCGTAACTCTCTCCATGACGGATCCGTTCCTCATATGCTTTGAGTCTTCCTACGATGTCTTCAAAAGTAGTTGTATTCAAATCTAGAACCTGTTCTAGTGATGCAGCAATTTGTATATACTTGCTCATTGGTAAGCTATTGAGGAATTTCTTCACTAACTTTGATTCCTCAATAGTTTGACCAAGGGAAGTAGATTTAGATGATATCTCCGTTAACTTCCCGGCAAAGTATTTTATATTGTCTGTGTCCTTCATAGTGAGTCTTTCAAAGTCTGAGTTTAGAGTTTGAAGTCTCGCTTCTTTGACACGTTCAGCTCCTAAGTTCCGGGTTTTGATTGCCTCCCAAATCTCCATGGCAGTCTCTTTCTCGCCAACTTGAAGAACAAGGAACTCCGGGATTGATTGAAAGATCAACCCTGTAGCAACATCGTTTTTCTCCAAAGAAAGAGAACCCGGCTCAATTGTTTCTCACACCTTATGAATTCGCAACAGAACCTTCATCCTCAAGGCCCAAACTGTGTAGTTTGTTTCGTTCAACATGGGACAAGTCATCGAAGGACTCAACTCCTTCGGTCGAACAATCACGGCAGCGTCGCCACCCTCGTCTCCTGCCATGACTTCTCTAACACAGCGGGTGAAACAACCAAACTTTTTTTTTTATTAAATAATTAGCCCAGATTAATATTCCCATAAATATTAATCCTCAACAGCTAATTCAACAACACAATGCGGAAGAAAACCAATATTATTAAATCATAAATAATTATTCAACAATAACCAATAAAGAATAAAAACCAATAAAACCAATAACCAATAAGCAACCTAAACCGGTTTGCTACATTATTAAAATAAAGTCTAACACCCTAAACTCATGAATTCCTGGTCAGCCACAACAATAAAGCCAAGATTAAATTCCTAATCTCATCATCCTCTTCTCTCGGTCTCTTTCCGCGGAAGAACATTGCTGTTACCTGCATCACATTGGAATAGAGATGCGTAAGTATTATCATAAATACTTAGTGAGTGGATCATCCTGCCTACAGGCCAATTACGTCAAACACTAGACAAACATCACAATAATCAATAACAATAACAATGCTCAACAACACTCAACAATATAAACCATCCCTGTCAGGAAACACCCACGTTTCCTGACACCCAGGTTGGTGTCGACCGACACCTCTATGGTGTCGATCGACGCCAGCCTCCCGAGTGTCGATCGACACTCATCGAGTGTCGCTCGACACCGGCTCGACGCCCAGAAACCAAACGCGAAGAAACAGTGCGAAAATAGTAAAAACTAACACCAATCAATGGGATTCAACCCCCATAAACGCATCAAACCACACAAAAACGAAGAACAACTCATAAACAACAACATAAACTCAAAATCAAACAATCTCTAATGAATAACGGACCTACAGTCACGCACTCACCTTGAAAACGGATTGAAAGGAAGGAAGGGAGAAGGAACAACGAAGAACAGCCACGGATTCAACCCAGAAACTCAGAAATCACCTCCAATCCTCCAAAAATCACCTTAAACACTTGATAACTCGAAACTTGTGCCTTTCTCGCGGCCACATGGCTTTTAAAACACGAAATAGGGTTTCCACGCCCTAAACCAGCCCAAACCAGCCGACTTGAATCAAACCGGTCGATTTCTCAATAACCGGTGTCGATCGACACCCTTCCTTGGTGTCGGTCGACACCCATCGACCAAAACCAACCCAATTGCAAATCGATCGACTTAAACCGGAAATCAAACCCGATAACCGGTGTCGATCGACACCCTTCGGGTGTCGATCGATACTAGTCGTTCAGAAGGATTTAACACACTTTCTTCGCGATGCTTGAACCTTAGACCGACTGCACAACAATCAAACAAGAACATGTACAGCCAACCCTCAATTCACACCTCTAAGAGCATGTGCCAACTACTCCCGAACCCCTAGCATCGTCCAACACCACTTCCAAAACAACTTTCTGGTTCACGGATGTTACAATTCTCCCCCACTAAACTGGATTCGTCCTCGAATCCCAACACAAACGTCTCTCCAAGACCTCAAAACTCAAATTTTAGTCCTATGTTATACGCATGTTTCCAAGATATTTTTACTCTCAATGCCATAACCGCAGTCATGACATCCGTACTGCAACTCACGGTCCAGTACCAAAATGTGACCAATGTCACAAAACCAAACGTGACCCGAAGTCACAACCACAATGTGATCCCTGTCACAACCAAAACGTGACCCACTGTCACTAAAACAACCCATATCGAGGTAGCGACCCCCAATATAAGTCCGTTGGGCACCTAACGTCCCAACACAAATAGAACCACCGTCTACAAGGCCCACCGCCTCTAGACAAAACGAGTAATAAAATCTGAAACGCGTACCAACATATGACTAAAACTCTCAATGACCCCACCGGCCAAAGAAACTTGTAACATCCAAACCATAACCAAAAATATGAGGCAAAACTCCATCTCATATAACTCCAAAAATGTATATCGTACACAAAACGAAAATACATAAATCCAAAACCAACAACAACAAAACCAAAAACAAGACTAGAACCACAAAGATGAATCACTCCACAGCCTGCTTATCGAACCACTTTCCGAACTTCAGCTTCATCTTTGCCTCTGGCTCCCAAGTCTGCTCCTCTGTGCCACTACAGTCCCACAGGACTCTCAACAATGGCACCCTCTTGTTCCGCAGAACCTTGACTCTCCTCTCAAGAATCCTCACAGGAACTGCCGGAACTGTCATATCTGGCTGAAGATCCTCTGGAATCTCAACCACTACCTCCTCTGAAGGACGCAAACACCTCCTCAACATAGAAACATGAAACACCTTGTGAAAGGCGCTCATAATCGGTGGCAACTCCAACCGATAAGCCACTGGCCCAACTCGCTCCACCACTGGAAACGGACCCATAAAACGCGGACTGAGCTTGTTCTCTGCTATGGACCTGTTAGGGCCCCTCAACATAGCCATCTTGAGATAAACCCTATCTCCTACCTGAAACTCAAGCTCACGTCGCCGCCTATCTGCATAACTCCTCTGTCTATCCTGAGCCTCCTTCATGTTCAGCCTCAAGACACGAATCTTCTCCGTCGTCTCCTGAACAAAACTAGCTCCAAACATGCTGCGCTCCCCCACTTGGGTCCAGCATAAGGGTGTCCTGCATGGCCTCCCATACAAAGCCTCATAAGGAGCCATACCAATACTAGACTAAAAACTGTTGTTATAGGCAAACTCTGCCAAACACAGATGATCAGCCCAATGACCACCCCAATCCAGTACACACATCCTAAGAAGATCCTCCAAAGTCTGAATAGTCCTCTCTGACTGCCCATCTGTCTGCGGATGATACGCTGTACTCATATGCACCTTAGTGCCCATCTCAGTCTGAAATGCCCTCCAAAACTCTGAAGCGAACCTCGGATCTCTATCCGACACGATACTGGCTGGCACTCCATGCAGCCTCACAATCTCTCGCACAAACTTCCTAGCCAAGACAGCCGCTCCATCTGTCTTCTTGATAGCCAAGAAATGTGCTGACTTGGTCAAGCGATCCACAATGACCCAAATAGCATCAAATGTCCGTGAGATAGGTAATCCCACCACAAAATCCATCGTGATCATATCCCACTTCCACTCTGGAATGGGTAAACTCTGCAGAAGACCACTAGGCACCTGATGCTCTGCCTTGACCAAAGAACAAGTGTTGCACCTCGCAACCCAATCTGCCACATCCCTCTTCATCCCAACCCAATGATAATACCGTTTGAGGTCACGGTACATCTTGGTCGCACCCGGATGAATCGAAAACTTGCTCGAATGAGCCTCTCTCAAAACCTCATGCCTCAACTCCTCATCCTTGGGCACACAAACTCGCCCACGAACCAAAATAGTTCCATTCGAAGAGACCTGATACTCAGAACCAGCTGCCCGCGATGCATCCAACAAAACCGGATCATCCTGCTGCGCCACTCTGATCCTACTGAGTAAATCTGCCTGATCAGCTGCCTCTAAACCCAAAGGCTCCTCTGAAATAGCACACAGTCGCAATGTACTAATCTCGCTGACCAAAGCCTCAACACCACGCTCTCTATCTGAGTCAACCCTCCGTCGACTCAAAGCATCTGCCACCAAATTGGCCTTGCCCGGATGATAAACAATATCCAGGTCATAGTCTGCCAGAAACTCCACCCAACGCGTCTGTCTCGCATTCAGCAAAGGCTGAGTGAAAATATGTTGTAGACTCTTGTGATCTGTAAAGATCTGCACTCTACCACCATAAAGATAAGACCTCCAAATCTTGAGTGCAAAAACCACTGCTCCCAACTCAAGATCATGTGTAGGACGGTTGCGCTCACTGCCCTGCAACTGCCTCGAAGCATAGGCAATCACTCTGCCCTCCTGCATCAAAACACAACCAAGTCCAACACCTGAAGCATCTGTGTACACAACATATGGCTTCCCCGGGTCAGGTAATGCCAAAACAGGTGTACTAGTCAGCATCTCCTTGAGCTTCCCAAAGCTCTCCTCGCACTCCTGCGACCACACAAACGGCACATCCTTGCCAGTCAATCTCGTCATCGGCTGAGACATACTCGCAAACCCCTTGACGAACCTCCTGTAGTAGCCTGCTAAACCCAGAAAACTCCTGATCTCGGTAGCACTACTCGGTCTAGGCCAATCCCTGATAGCCTCAATCTTAGCCGGATCCACAGAAACTCCCTCTGCAGAAACAATGTGGCCAAGAAAACCCATCTCCCTCTGCCAAAAGCTGCACTTGCTCAACTTAGCAAACAGCTTCTGCTCTCGAAGCTTCTCCAAAACAAGCCTCAAATGAGTCGCATGCTCCTCTGGACTCCTCGAATACACCAAAATGTCATCAATGAAAATAATGACAAACACATCCAGAAACTCCCTGAACACGTCGTTCATCAACCTCATAAACGCTGCCGGCGCATTAGTCAAACCAAAAGGCATGACCACAAACTCGAAATGCCCATACCTCGTCCGAAAAGCTGTCTTCCGGACATCTGCCTCATCTATCGGAATCTGATGATAACCCGATGCCAAGTCAATCTTAGAGAACCAGGTAGCACCTCTCAACTGATCCAACAATTCATCAATCCTCGGAAGTGGGTACCTGTTCTTCACTGTGACTCGGTTAAGTCCCCGGTAATCAATGCACAACCGAAAACTGCCATCCTTCTTCTTCACAAACAACACTGGCGCTCCCCATGGCGAAACACTAGGTCTGATGAACCCTTTACTCAAAAGGTCCTCTAGCTGCTTCTTCAGCTCTGCCATCTCTGCTGGAGCCATCCTGTAAGGTGTCTTCGATATCGGAGCTGTCCCGGGCTCTAAATCAATCGTGAAAGGATCTGACCGAGATGGTGGCAATCCCTTCAGCGACCGAAATACGTCCTCAAAATCCTGGACAACCTGAATATCCTGCAGACTCACCTCACTACTGGACTCTGTCATAGTGATTGTCGCCAAATAGGCTTCGCAGCCCCGCTCTAACAACTGCTCTGCCTGAATAGCTGAAATCACTATACTCCCCGAAGTCGGTCTCACTCCCTGATAAACCAACTTCCCTGCATCCTGCTCAAACACCACTCTACCTCTGTAGCAATCCAGATGAACTCGGTATAGAGATAACCAGTCCATCCCCAAAATCACGTCATACAGCTCCACTGGACTGATGACCAAATCTGCTGGCATAGACTGCCCCGCAATCTGCACATCAACTGCTCTAGCTCTGCCCGAAGTAGCCAAATAACCACCACCAGCCACCTTGACAAAGCCTGAAGCCTCACCATCGCTACTCCGAATACCACTACCCTCAGCTCTCTCCGGAGTAATGAAGCAATTAGATGCTCCCGAGTCAAACAACACGTGAGACTCAAAACCTCCAACTAACAAGGTCCCTACACAATTCCACAAGTGTTGAGAACCTCTAACTCTATCACAGTAAAATAACAGAAACAGACAACACCAACAGTTCTACCTTAAGAATTTAAAAGTCTGAGTCAAGATTTTACCTGTGATCTGGCCTGACTGACTGGTCTGGCCCACCTCTGCCGAAGTATACACTCTCGGCGCTCCACCTGACTGCAACGCCGCAACCTGCGCTGCTGACTGAATAGCCAACGGCTGAATCGCCGCTGCCACCGCTCTCTGCTGCAACTTAGGACACATAGTCTTGATATGCCCCGGCTCCCTGCAGTAGTAGCACACTGTCGACTCTCTGGATCCCGCCCTCTTGGGGCAAGTCGCCACTCTGTGATCCAGACTCCCACAACCAAAACACCCACCCGTACTCGGGCTACTAGCAGATATCTCGTCTGCTCTCCTCTTCTGGCCCTGCGCAGGCCTGCTGCCCCTGCCGTAGCCAGAACTGTAACCTCTGCGCTGCTGATGCTGCTGCTGGCCCCGAGGATGGGTAGCAGGAGCAACTGCAACTGGAACAACCGCCGTACTCACCGGCTCACGCAAGTCCTCCTCAATGGACGCTGCCAACTCCACTAAACCCGCTCTGGTGTGGTACATACCACCTCTGCACTGCGTCCTGATGTTCCTCCGAAGTCCCTGGAGAAACCGCGACGTCAATGCCCGCTCACTGATCAGCTCACCACCAGAAAAGACCACCAACCTGCAGAACTCTGCATCATACTCCCGAACAGACCTCTCACCCTGAGTCAAGTCCAAAAACCTCAACTGCAGCCTGTCACGAGCCTCCTGAGGGAAAAACTTGTGGTTGAACTCCTCGACAAAGTCAACCCAAGTCCACACCTCTCTCCTGGTCCTAACAGACCTCCACCACAAATGAGCATCACCCCCAAGGTAGTGCACTGCCAGCTCAACCTGAAACTGCGCCGGACAACGAACAGAATCGAAGTTCCGCTCCAACCTCTGACGCCACTCGTCAGCCTGCTCTGGAGTAACACCGCCCTCAAACGTAGGCGTACCAATCCTCTGCATCTCCCTCATCATCTCACGATAAGGAGAAACTCCAACTGCTACACCCTGCTGCACCACAGCCTCCTGCTGCTCAACAAAACCGGCACCAACATGTGCCCCGGCACCAACCTGTGCCCCGGCCGCTGGAGGTGCAACCGGAGCCTGCTGTGGAACTGCCTGAGGAAGACGTGCCAACAACTGCGTCAGTAGCCCCACAATCAACTCTCCCTGAGCTAAAGCAGCGCCCCCACCGGGAACCGCTCCAGCTCCTGCGCCACCACTGGCACCTGAGTTAGCCCCACCGGCCAACGAAACAGACTGTGTCACCGACGCCGCCGCCACACTCGGCGCTGCACTCTCTACTGAAACCTCAGCCTCTGGCACTCCACGACCAGCACCCCGACCTCCACGACCCGCTGCTCGCCCACCGCGACCAGCTCCCCTGCCCCCACGGGCTGCACCGCGACCACGACCACGGCCACGACCACGACCTGCGTCCATCTCTCTGCACTACCACCAAGTACAGAAAAAGAGCAAAGGTCAAAACACAGACACAAAACCAAAACACACCAAATATCCAACTCACTTACCCGCGGAAAACTGGAAGACCGAGAGGATGAGACTAGACCACTAACTGACTAACTCACATAATCAATTAAACACACAGTCCAATCCACTCAACACTAACAGTCCTAAAACCGTAATTGCTCTGATACCAAAATGAAACAACCAAACTTTTTTTTATTTTATTAAATAATTAGCCCAGATTAATATTCCCATAAATATTAATCCTCAACAGCTAATTCAACAACACAATGCGGAAGAAAACCAATATTATTAAATCATAAATAATTATTCAACAATAACCAATAAAGAATAAAAACCAATAAAACCAATAACCAATAAGCAACCTAAACCGGTTTGCTACATTATTAAAATAAAGTCTAACACCCTAAACTCATGAATTCCTGGTCAGCCACAACAATAAAGCCAAGATTAAATTCCTAATCTCATCATCCTCTTCTCTCGGTCTCTTTCCGCGGAAGAACATTGCTGTTACCTGCATCACATTGGAATAGAGATGCGTAAGTATTATCATAAATACTTAGTGAGTGGATCATCCTGCCTACAGGCCAATTACGTCAAACACTAGACAAACATCACAATAATCAATAACAATAACAATGCTCAACAACACTCAACAATATAAACCATCCCTGTCAGGAAACACCCACGTTTCCTGACACCCAGGTTGGTGTCGACCGACACCTCTATGGTGTCGATCGACGCCAGCCTCCCGAGTGTCGATCGACACTCATCGAGTGTCGCTCGACACCGGCTCGACGCCCAGAAACCAAACGCGAAGAAACAGTGCGAAAATAGTAAAAACTAACACCAATCAATGGGATTCAACCCCCATAAACGCATCAAACCACACAAAAACGAAGAACAACTCATAAACAACAACATAGACTCAAAATCAAACAATCTCTAATGAATAACGGACCTACAGTCACGCACTCACCTTGAAAACGGATTGAAAGGAAGGAAGGGAGAAGGAACAACGAAGAACAGCCACGGATTCAACCCAGAAACTCAGAAATCACCTCCAATCCTCCAAAAATCACCTTAAACACTTGATAACTCGAAACTTGTGCCTTTCTCGCGGCCACATGGCTTTTAAAACACGAAATAGGGTTTCCACGCCCTAAACCAGCCCAAACCAGCCGACTTGAATCAAACCGGTCGATTTCTCAATAACCGGTGTCGATCGACACCCTTCCTTGGTGTCGGTCGACACCCATCGACCAAAACCAACCCAATTGCAAATCGATCGACTTAAACCGGAAATCAAACCCGATAACCGGTGTCGATCGACACCCTTCGGGTGTCGATCGATACTAGTCGTTCAGAAGGATTTAACACACTTTCTTCGCGATGCTTGAACCTTAGACCGACTGCACAACAATCAAACAAGAACATGTACAGCCAACCCTCAATTCACACCTCTAAGAGCATGTGCCAACTACTCCCGAACCCCTAGCATCGTCCAACACCACTTCCAAAACAACTTTCTGGTTCACGGATGTTACAGCGGGATTGTGTCCTCTGTTAGGATCGATTAACCTGTTAAGCTCTGATACCAAATAAAAGATCTCAAGACCAAACTCCAAAGATCAAACACTTAGCTTTGTATAAGAATAACTCTCTTATTATGTTTAGAAAATAGCTCAAAACTAAACACCAAAGCTCTCGATGATTGTCATAACTTGACAACCATATTTATAGGTAAAACACAACTTTGTTTATCCTACTACAACTAGAATTAGCTACTCCTAATCCTAATGGGATTATGTCTTAAGCTCTCCTTATCCTCATATAACTCAATGAGGCTTCTTGAGCTTCAAGCCTTCGAAGCTTACCCAATAGCACTCACCTTGACAAATGATTGGAAATGAGAAAAGAGAAAGATGGCGATGAACAACGATGAACGGTCTTCGATTCCACCCAAAAATCTGATTTCTTCCTCAAATCTCCACTTTTCTCTTCTCTGGAACTGTTCACCTCGAAAAACGTGAAAGAAAAGCGGTTGCTTCTCTTTTAAACTAGAAACAAAGGTTTCCTTCCCTTAACCAACACAAAACCGGACAATTGAAATCGAACCAAAATCAATTTCCCATAACTGGTGTCGCTCGACACCACCAGTCCAAAACGACAGATTGGTTTACGAATGTTACAGTGTACAATGCCGCTAAAACCCTGAACTCTGAAACCGCACCAGACTACTCGCTCTCTCGTCGTTCTTTCAACCCTTTGCTACCGGAAAGGACTCTTTCAACCCTAAGCCACCGGAAAATGGGAAAAGCTGATAGGATAAATAACCTGGCTTCTTGAGCTGAAAAGAAAAAGAAAAAGGAGGCTCCTCCTCCTCCACCACTATATAGAATTATTTCTGGATTTGTCCATGTTTTCGGGTGAATTCAATATCCGTGATTGGGTTATACATAACTGTATTTATAAATTACATAAGGAAAAACATATATACAAAATTGTGCATATGTGCTATTAAGATTGTCCATTTGAAGAAAATCTTAAGTAGCTTCCTTTAATATACCTACAAAAGGGTGTTTAATTCGGATTTCAGATCAGATTTAAGTTTGATTTGTTTGGATTTCAAATTGTTTGGTAAAAAAAAAAAAAAAAAATAGTTAACGAACTTATACCATATTTATATTGGTTTGGTTCAGTTCAAAGTTACTAAACTGGATTTTGTAGTTTAAACCCGAATAAACGATAAGTATAATTTATATGATTTAAGATTGTATGCAACTAGTGTCTGACCCGCACAGCAGTGCAGTGCGGGATTATGTTTTTGTTTTTTGTTTTTTTGTTTTTCTTCTTCTTTTTATAACATGTTTTAATTTTAGTGTTAGTTTAAGAGTTGTATGTTTTTTTGTGTTGTATGTTTTTTTCTGTTAAAATTATCAAGTATGTTGTTAATTTGAATCTGAATTTTTGTATTAAGTGATTCAAATTTTGCAGTATTGACTATTGATTATACTCTCTTTATTTATTAATAATTAAAAAAATACAATAACCAAACACATGTCAAACAATAAAAAATATTACATCATGGTTATGTTATAACTATTATCCCTAATACACTAAAGAGAAGCATTTTTAAAAATTAACATTTCTCTCATGTGGTATTAACAACTTTGCCATACTGAGGTGTCATCACAGGTTCATTTTCAAGACAAATCTAAAAAAAAATAACAATTTAAATGTAGTCATTTGATTTGTTATTTTATTATACTATAGTCATTTGATTTTTATGTTTTTCACTCAATTTTATCATATGTAATTTAGGACTATGATTAATGTTTTATTTTGTTTTTTACTTTTTTTAAAAATTATTTAAAATGTTTAATTTCCACACTGTAAAACGAAGATAAGAACCAAACCATCAAATTAATATGTCGATAAGAATTCGAGTTATGTAAATAGACATCTTTAAGTTAAAAAAACATTAGAGTAAAAAATCACCTCGTACCGGGCGTGTGTCCAACCCTAATACCAACTTAATCCAGAATCTGAATAGCTCCAAACTTTTATATACTCTTGAATAAAATATGTTTGTGGTTCCAGTTTAATCAAAAATGAAAAAAATACATTTATGGATAGACTTCAAAATCATGTAATGACATTATGTAAAACCCTGAAACAAAGAAATGTGATGTGTTGTCGATAGATCATATTTGCAATATTTACAAATTGGTTTTTGAAATTTTTTCTATATCATCATCTAAGATTAAATTTTTTTCTAAATTTTAGATTTAGAAAATCGATAGATATAAGAAAAACGTGTATAAGTTTTTAGTAACACCAAAAATCTACTTATAATTTATATTAGGAAAATTTCTTAATTTAAGATAATGATTTAAATTATATAAATTATAAATAATTATTTTTTATTGAATCGCAAAATTAAAAGAATCAATTGTTGGTTTAAATGAACCAAACATTGGTTTGATTTAAGTGATATTTTAGATTACTAAATTAACCTTCACTATACCTGTTTCCAAACAGATTTTATTCATAAAGGGAGATGTTTTTTTGGTCCAAAAAGAGATGTATTTCTCAATTAATAATAAAAATTGGGTTTGACAATTTAACTTTTAATTTTAGTTGTCAACTATAAAAAATGATATCGATAACCAAGAACAAAAATATAACTCTATCTGTTTTGGGTAATGTCAATAAAAAAGGTCGGTTCCATTGGTTCCGACATGCATTGAGTGAAAAACGTTGGCAAGCTGACATGTACATACATGTCTTAATGTTACACAAAACTTTCAATAACTTTTCTTTTTCATTTTTTGGTTTAGCAAAATATTGTCTCTGAATAGTGTTTTACACCAATTTTAGCGGTGCATTAGTTGCGTTCCAACACCTTTTTAATTTTTTTTTTCTTAAATGATGAGAATACAAGCTTTATGTGAATTTGGGGCGCTTTAAAACACCAAATTCATTAAAACTCAATTAAAAACCCTACCAATCACACACTCGTACTTTTGAAAACTGTCCACAGAAAATGCCGTGAAAAAGGATGTAATATCCGTACAGAATACTTCAAAGTGAGAAAATAGGATAGCAAGTCAACGGTCAACGCCCTCGAAAGCTGCAAATCGCATTTGCAGGAACCAATGCCGGTTTGTTTAACCGGTTGTTTTGTCTCCGATGACAAGTTCGTTTAACCGGCAATTCCCACATAATTCACCTTCACCACATGAAATATATGACATATCCATAAGTTAAACAGTAATAATGTTGTGATTTTAAAAATTTATTATCTTATAAAGATATTACTTTATCGATAAATTAATATTAATTAACTTATAAAATTTATTTTTTTAATTTATAATATTCAAAAATTATTCTCTACATGATAATGTATTAAGAATTTATAAAAAATTATTTGTTAATATGACATGCATAAACTTGAAATAATGATTAAATTTTTTGGATATAGTAATAAAACATATATTATTAGTTTATTTGAATATTTATATAAAATTTGATACATGATAAAAGTTAAAAGTTTAGATGAAATTATAGCTATTGATAATGAAGTTGAAAATAATACAATGATACTTTTAAATGTATTTACACATAAAACAAAGAATTAATGTGTTTAGAACATATTTAACAATTTTAAATGCATATAAAAATTGCATTATGAGTTTTTTATATAATAAAAAGTTAGAGATAAAACTTAAATTCATAGTTTAATAAATTATTTTAAGCATATATGTATAATTTTATATAATTTTTACTTTAACTACCATATTTTTACATATATGTTTCAAAAATATTATTATTTTATTACTTATTTTTATATTGGTCTACTGGGATCGGATAAATTTATTATCTTGTAATAATTATCACTTTATCGAGTATTACTTTTTAGAAGTACTACTGCATTCACTAAAAATCTGAAAATTTTGTCTTAGTTATGTTGATTTCGTTTCCTGTTTCACACGGTATTAAAGTCTCCTCGAAGTCCATTGTTAGGTACATTGTGTGAATTACAAATTTGTGAAACCGATAATTCTGAACGGTCCCATAACTATAAAAGAAAATAGAATAATACACAATAGTGTAGGACTAGTGATGGATATTCCAGGGTCAGATATGGCGTGCCGTGTCTCATTGCTTCACTTTTATTTCAAATATTAATATTTATATTATTATAATTGATAGTGTTATTTATTTCTGTATCCTATGTACGGTATGGTATCTAGATTTTTTTTCCTCAGTGGCCCGGTCAATTTTTCGATGATATTTTTGTTAGCTTAAAAGTATTGAAAATGTATTGAGAATATATTTTTGATATTTTACAAGTAACGATACAGCAAATGATTTATACAGGAAGAGAGAATGTTCTAGACTAAGGTAATTACAGGAAGTTCCTAAAACAGAGTAAGGCAATATCATCTCATTAAGAGGTGATGAGATTGTATCCTTGATCATAGCTAATGGTGTTGACCATATCTCTTACACGCTCCCCTCAAGATGGAGGGTCGGATGTCACTCCAATCTTGTCTCTAAGTTCCAGGAACCGTGCACGCAGGAGAGGCTTTGTCAGTGCATCCGCAAATTGGTCTCTAGTGTTAACATGAGCCACCCGAAGAGCACCGTTTTGAATGTGACCACGAACAAAATGATAGTCTAGAGCGATGTGTTTCATCCTAGAATGAAAGACGGGATTGGCACATAAAAATGTAGCTCCCACATTGTCACAATAAACCGTCGGTGGTGAAGGAAGAGTGACACCAAGCTCCGTAAGAATGTTGCAAATCCAGCGCAGTTCAGCTACTGTGTTTGCAACAGCACGATATTCTGCTTCTGTGGAGGAGCGAGACACACCTTTCTGTTTCTTTGCAGTCCAAGAGATGGGATGATTGCCAAGGTAGACGATATAAGCATTGGTGGACACATAGTCGTCGGAGTCACCTCCCCAATCTGCATCGGAATATGCATGAAGTGTGAGTTTATTGGTAGAGGAGAAGAATATACCATGACTTGGCGTTCCTGCGAGATATCGGAGAATGCGCTTAGCCGCTTGCCAATGGTCTTCAGTCGGACAATGCATAAATTGAGAGAGTTTATTGACTGCATAAGCTATGTCGAGGCGAGTGAATTGAATGTATTGGAGACGTCCCACCAATTGACGATATTGCTTGGGATCAGACAACGGATGTCCGGAGGTAAGAGTTAATTTCGGTGATGATGCCATAGGAGTCGTGACTGGTTTCGCATTCGTCATATCATAGCGATGCAGAAGATCCAAGATATACTTTCGTTGAGACAGGTGGAGACCAGATGACGTTCTGTGAGCTTCAAGACCAAGAAAGTAATGAAGGTCTTCAGCATCTTTAACCGAGAAACGCTCAGCGAGAAGTTGCAGGACCCGTTGAATGCCACTTGTACTACTGCCTGTAATCAATATGTCATCGACATAGACAAGAAGATAGACAAAGGCAGTACCAATTTTGAGAACAAACAATGATGTGTCGGCCATAGAGTTGGTAAATCCAAGGCTGAGAAGAAAGGTACTGAGCTCGGTGTACCAGGCTCTGGGTGCTTGTTTCAAGCCATAAACCGCCTTGTTAAGTCGGCACACATAGTCAGGATGATCCGCATCAATGAAACCGGGTGGTTGTTCCATGTAGACTTCTTCGGTTAGAGTGCCTTGAAGGAAGGCGTTGTTGACATCCAATTGTTGAAGAGGCCAAGATTGCGATATAGCAATGTCGAGAACGGTACGGATTGTCGTTGCTTTGATGACCGGGCTGAAGGTGTCGGTGTAGTCCTGACCATACTCTTGGTTATACCCTTTTGCCACTAGTCTCGCCTTGCACCTGTTATGAGCACCAGTAGAAGAGAACTTGTTAGTGTATATCCATCGACAGCCAACCACATTAAAATGAGATTGTCGAGGAACCAAATCAAAAGTTCGATTTTGGGCAAAGGCGTCGAGCTCGGTGGACATGGCTCCTCGCCAGCGTCGATCTTTGAGTGCCTGAGTGAGTGTTTGTGGTTCGGCTGGGAACGAAACAGAGAGTCGAGCAGAGTAGTTGTATTTGGGGTTTGGCTTAGTGATGTTGTTCTTGCGGCGAGTGGTCATTGGGTGGAGATTATCCGGCGGTGGGTTTGGAGGAGGAGGATTGTCCGGTGGTGGCAGAGGCGGATTCTGCGGTACAGAGTCAGTGGTGGAAGCAGAAGAAGTCGATGACGGAGACGTTGGCGAAGTGGTGCTGTGAGGTTGGACCGATGAGGGTGGAGATGATTAATGGGCCTCATCAGGCTGTGGGCTTCCTGAAAGCTGATTGTTGTAGTGGGCTTCAAGTGTGGAAGATGTGTGGGCCTCAAGTGACGAATTGGAGTTATGTGGGCTTGAATGTAATGAGATGGAGGAGCTCGTCAATGGGCTTGCAGTGGGAACGGTGTTGGAGGGGATCGGCGCTGTCGATGTTGCCGTCGGAGCCACCGAATGGGTAATGACGGGAGAGACGGTCGGATTCGATGGTGACATCGGAATTGGAGGAGTCGGTGGTACGATTGGTATCGTCGATACAGGAGGAGACGATGCAGTTGAAAGAGGCATGGGAGTGGTCACCGGTGCCGGAGACGGCGATTTCTGAAAGGGAAAGACTGTTTCATCAAACCGGACATGTCTGGAGATGTAAATGCGGCTGGTAGATGGTTGGAGACATAGATAAGCGCTCTGTGTTTGAGAGTAGCCAATGAAGACACAGGGAGTCGACCGATCTTCAAGTTTATTTGCCGTGTAGGGTCGGAGCCACGGAAAACAGAGACAGCCATAGACCCGGAGCTTTGAGTAATTAGGAGTAACACCAAAGAGTTTCTTAAACGGAGACTCCATGTTGAGTACGGGAGTGGGTTGGCGATTGATGAGATATACCGCTGTCGTAAACGCATAAGACCAATAGGTCTTTGGCATGGAAGCATGAGTCAGTAAGGTGAGACCCGTCTCGACGACATGACGGTGTTTGCGTTCTGACACACCATTGTGCTCCGGTGTGTGTGGTGGTGATGTGAAATGAGAAATGCCGGAGCTGGTGAGAAATGACCGGAGAGCCACAAACTCTCCGCCGTTGTCAGAGTACAATGTGCCAATGCGAGTATTCAGGCGATTCTCGACCAGATTCTTGAATGCAACAAACAACTCACAGACTTGTGACTTCAACTTCAAAGGATATAGCCAGGTATATCTCGTGTAATGGTCGACTAGTACTAAATAGTACTTGTAGTTGTCAATAGACAGCGTAGGTGAGCTCCAAACATCTGTAAAAACATACTCCAAAGGACGTGAAGACACAATAGATGTTTGTGAAAATGGTAACTTATGAGATTTATTGATAGCACAATCTGAGCATAAAGAGTTTGAGGTGACAGATTGCTTGTAAGGTAAAGAAAAACTAGATAACATATTATTAAGAATGCTAATAGAAGGGTGACCAAGGCGATGATGTCAATCGGTCGTAGATAGTTTTTGAGTAGTAGAAGCAAAAAAAGATTGGACAGTTGATGGTGAGACAGGCCATTCGTAGAGTTCATCCTTGGTATGGCCTTGAATTAATGGGATTCCCGAGCTCAGATCCTTCAGCTGAAAATGAGCAGGAAAGAATTCAACAGAAACTTTGTTAGCATTACAAAGGCGATAGTCGACAGATATAAGGTTTTTCCGAATATTAGGGACACAAAGAACACTATTAAGTGTTAGAGGACGAGAATGAGAAGGAAGAGAGAGGGAACCGGTGTGTGTGATGGAGAGTCCGGAACCATCACCAATGAGGACAGCATCATTGCCATTGTATGGCTGATTGAGCGAGAGATTGTGCAGGTCGCTGGTCATATGGTGAGTGGCGCCACTGTCCATTAACCACGCATTGGTTGGAGTTGGAGAAGCTACAGCAACATTGGCCCGGGGCTGCCAAGGACGTGATGGCGTAGGGAGGAGGCTATTAGGCTGAGTGGAGTGATAGTGTTGGAGCTGTGTACAGCGTTTTGCACTATGTCCAAAGACCCCACACAGTTGGCACTTGCCTTGGTAGCTGCGACTGCTATTGCGATTCTCTGGTCGGGCCTGATGATTCTGGGAGTAGTGATTACTGTGCCAGTTGTGACTCTGGCGGGGTTGGTTTCTGTGCTGAAACTGACGAGGCTGTGTAGAGGCAGCATTGGCGGAGATTGGAGCGACATTAGAGATAGGCGGAGCTTGGGATAGTAGCTTCGGTTCTTTGGTCAGAAGTTTCTCATGGACTTCGGTGATGGACGGCGGGAGATCTCTGCCTTCAATTTGTTCCACAACAGGCTTGTAATCTTCAGGTAACCCCTCAAGGATGAACTCAATTTGATCTTCATGTTCGATGGGTTTGCCAAGATGGGCAAGTTGATCAAACCGAGTCATTAATCCCTGAAGGTACTCATCGATGGACTTCTCTCCTTTGGTGTATTGTTTGAGTTGGTGTTTGAGTTGCTTGACATGACCTCGGCTTGGTTTGGCATACGTTGCAGCAATAGTGGACCACATCTCTTTGGAAGAGGTTGATTTGGTGACCATGGTTTGGATCGACGGAGTGATGGTGCCAAGAAGTGCACTGAAGATTAACTTATCTTGTCTCTTCCATTTTGTGTATGCAGGATTTGGAGTTGTAACGCCAGCAGTAGTGATATTTGCAGGCGGTGGCGGTGTGGATTCATCCACATGATTTGCGAGATCATACCCATCTAGAAAAGCATGCACCTGAACACTCCAAGTAAGATAGTTGGTGGAATTGAGTTTGATTATGTTTGACATATTAATGTTTAAGAGAGCTTGCGCCTGGTCAACAATGGCTTCTGTTGCAGCCATGGTGACGGAAGAGAGGTAAGAGAGAGATTAGAGAGAGAACGAAGAGGAGGAAGACAGAGGAAGAGAAGAAGGGGAGGCGGCAGCCCGAAAAAAAAAAAAAAAAAACTAGGGTATCGCTAAGTGCTCTGATACCATATTGAAAATGTATTGAGAATATATTTTTGATATTTTACAAGTAACGATACAGCAAATGATTTATACAGGAAGAGAGAATGTTCTAAACTAAGGTAATTACAGAAAGTTCCTAAAACAGGTAAGGCAATATCATCTCATTAAGAGGTGATGAGATTGTATCCTTGATCATAGCTAATGGTGTTGACCATATCTCTTAAAAAAGAACAAGAAATATCTAGTTAAATATGTTTCAACCATTCGATGAAATGGAAAAATGATTAAAGGACGTAATCCCCATATATCTATATCATCAACCTAAATTATACCGACCTATTGGTTGGAATTTTTGTTTTGTGGATATAAATAAATATTCACGTTTTTAAAAATATGATTTCACTAATGGTTGGTTAACTATTATAGACGTCAAAATGAGTGCATTATTTTGTTTTTTTTTCCTACACAATTTCTAAAATTTCAGAATCGGCTGATTTATAGATATAAGAAAGACTGTCTACCAAATGCATGACAAATTATCATATGACGTTGTTATCATGACGGGTAATAATGCATAAACTATATGTTTCCCTTAGTATAATATTGTTTCGCCTTTCTTTTTATTTTATTTATAAAGCAAATATCATATGTTTATGGTCTTTTAAGTCTAATTAAAGACATATAGTTTATGGTGTGATTCACTGATTAACAAGGTAAAGAACGTTTACTACTAGTTGTTTTTATTTATTTTGGTTTGAAATAATGTTAATTTTTTACTAATTGTTGTTGTTTTTTGTTTGTTTCACATCGGGCCAATGCAGGTTTATAAGTGTGCATGTTTCAGGTTGGAAAAATTATCTACACAATAAAGAACCTGAATGCATCTAGACTAGCGAGAAAAATATATTACTCACTCCGAATTATACCAATGTATAGTTCAAACCTTTTTTTGTTCCCCCTTTTTTTTTTTAAAGTAACCGAAGTAACAAGATTTGATATTAGCTAGATCAGTTTAGTAATCAAACACTCACTTATATTTAACGGAAATTAAATAAGTTTCAGCTTGGAGTTGAGTCCAAATTCAGTTAGTTTTACTTAAAATTTTAAATGGTAAATTACTTAAATCAAATTAACATTAATTTGCTTCGATTTCAAAGTAAATTTATTCGGTTTATCCAAACTGAACATCTATAGTAGTCTTTTTTTTAAAGCAGTTCTAATGTATAATTAAGTTTAAACTAGAAGTTCTAGTTCGGTTCAACATGATATTAGTTCTTCATTTTATTTTATTTTTTTGGGTGTGTATAATTCAAGCCTTTTTTTTTTTAATAATAAATTAATGAATTTTCAATATTCATCGATACGGAAAATACGGAAGTCAATAAACAATTCAATAAATAATAACCAATTAATTCCAATAATCCAATAAACAATTCCAAAATAATAAATAGAACTATCAACCTAACACCAGATTCTACCAAGAACAAAACAATAAACTCAACATCCTATCATCCCACTTTCCAGTCTTGATCCCGCGTTCACACACTCTTGTTACCTACATCACATTAGGAAAAGAGAAGCA
Source organism: Erythrophleum ivorense (assembly GCA_026724425.1). NCBI lineage: Eukaryota > Viridiplantae > Streptophyta > Magnoliopsida > Fabales > Fabaceae > Erythrophleum > Erythrophleum ivorense. Next base: position 3,835,612 of record JAIUCV010000066.1, on the reverse strand, counting down.
TGAGTATTTAAGAAATACTCAGTGAGACGGTCATTCCGTCTGCATGCCAATTACGCCAACCACTAGACAATACAGTAACAATAACAACAACAATAATCAACAATATCCAACAACATAAACAGTCAACGATAAACAAGAACATTAAACTCGCATAACAGCACCAGCGTCCACCGACACCCCACCGTGTCGCTCGACACGCCCAGCTAGATGTCGATCCACACACCCAAAGGGTGTCGCTCGACACTAGCTCCTCGGTGTCGCTCGACACCCACCTGAAACCCAGAAACCAACAGCGACGAAACAATACGAAACAAGCCTTGAAAACTTCAAACCAATGGAATTCAACCCCCATATAAGATCATACACGCAATAAACGAAGAACAGCTCAAGGCGACTCGAAAACTCAACAATAAACTCAAACCCAAGGAATCTCTAGTGATTCACGGACCTACGGTCACACACTCACCTTGGAACGGATTAGAAATAAAGGGGAAAGATGAACAGCAACCACAAAGCCTCAGATCGATCCTCCAAACTCCAAAAACTCCTCAAAATCAACTCCAACTCTCTGGAAAAGGTCTATGTCTCGAAAAGTGTGCCAAAATAGGCGGTCATAGCGTTCTTATTCGTGAAATAGGGTTTCCTCACCCTGAACCGACCAAAACCAGCCGACTTGAATCGAACCGGTCGATTTCTCGATAACCGGTGTCGAGCGCCACCAACCCTTGGTGTCGGTCGACACCACTCGACCAACCCCACAAAACCGAACACAATCGACTTAAACCGAAATCGATTCCAATAACCGGTGTCGATCGACACCAACTGTCCAAAAGTAATTTTACACATTTTTCTACGCAATGCTTGAACCTTTAGACCAACTGTGCAACAATCAAAGAAGAACATGCACAGCCAACCCGAGATTCACACCGTATAGAGTATATGCAACTACTCCCGATCATTTGGTGTCGTCTGACACCACTTCCAAAACAGCACTTCAGGTTTACGGATGTTACAATTCTCCCCCACTAAACTGGATTCGTCCTCGAATCCCAACACAACACGTCTACCACATACGGCAAAAAATGGCCCACATGGCCCAACACTAGAGATCTTCCACTAATCTCAGAGATTTATATATAATCCAATGTTATACACACGTTCCCAGACAGTATTACTCTTCAACTCAACACCACAACTCTAAAAACCAAAACATGAGACCCACCCGTCTCCTCGAGCGATCCACCCGTCCCTCGATACCCCTATTGTGACCCACCCGTCACAATAGTAACCACAAAATCTACTTATATTGAGGTAGCGACCCTCACATATAAGTCCGCAAGAGATCCACCCATCCCCTCTAACGACCCACCCGTCTCTTCTAAAGACCCACCGTCTCTAGAACTGTATCGAGTAATAATCTGAAACGCGTATAACACATCTGACTAGAAATACCTCACGACCCAAACTGGTCAACATACTTGTAACCTCCAAAACACAACCAAAATATGAGGCAACTCCATCTCATAAAATTCAAAAATGTATATCGTACCACCAACGAAAATACATATCCACAAAACACCAAACACCTCAAACCAAAACAAGAACCACAAACCAACTGGAGATACCCACGATCTCCCCACCTCAAACTCGAACTCTCGTTTCCGCCTAACAGCGTAACCTTCCCGCATACCCCGAGCTTCCTTCTTGTCCAACCTCAAACACGGACCTTCTCCGTTGTTTTCCAGAACAAAATAGCTCCATAGATGTTGCGCTCCCCCACTTGGGTCCAGCATACAGGCATCCTACATGGTCTCCCATACACAGCCCGAAGACTCACCAGCGCTGCTCCGAATGCCGATATACTTGGCACGCTCCGGAGTAAGGAATCATTTAAATGTTCCCGAGTCAAACACCTCTGAAAAAGATATCTAAACTCTAACACCGAAAAATAAAGAAACAAACAACAACACTAAAATTCTATCACTAAGAATTTACAAAGTCTGAGTCAAAGATTTTACCTGTGATCTGGCCTGACTTACTCGTCTGGCCCAACTCTATCGTCGACGTGTACACACGTGCCACTCCTCCAGTCTGATCCAACTGCTGCAACACTGCGATCTGAGCTGCTGACTGAATCGCCAAAGGCTAAAAAGCCGCCATTGACATCGGCTGCAACTTGGGACACATCGGCCTGATATGCCCTGGCTCCCTACAGTAGAAACACACCGTAGCTTCCCTGTATACCTCCCTCTTGGGACAACTAGCAACCCTATGCTCCATGCTCCCGCAGCCATAGCAACCACCCTTGCTGCTCAAGCTACTAACAGACATCTCGTCTGTTCTCCTCTTTTGACCCTGCGCAGGCTTGTCGCCCCTGCCAGAGCTAGACTCAACTCTCTCGCGCTGCAGCTGCTACTGCTGGCCCCTCTGCCGGGTAGCAGGAGCAACTGCAGTTGGTACCGCTACTGAACCAACCTGCTCACGAAGGTCCTCCTCAATGGAAACCGCCAGCTCCACTAACTCTGCTCTCGTGGTGTACATACCACCTCTGCACTGAGTCCGGATACCTGACCGAAGACCCTGTAGAAATCTCATCGTCAGGGCCCGCTTGCCCTCGAAACCAAAACTTGTATGCACCACGAGTCTGCCAAACTCCGCATCCTACTCCCACACTGACCACTCTCCCTGAGTCAATGCCATGAATCTCATCTGGAATATGTCTCGAGCCTCCTGAGGAAAATACTTGGCGTTGAACTCCACTAGGAATTCGCCCCAAGTCCACACAGCCCTCCGAGTCACAACAGATCTCCACCACAAATGCGCATCTCCACCAAGATAATGCACCGCTAGCTCAACTCGATACTCCTCTGGACACCTGACTGAACCGAAGTTCCGCTCCAGTCTCTGCCGCCACTCATCAGCCTGCTCAGGCTCACTCCCGCCCTCAAAGAATGGTGTCCCAATCCTCTGCATCTCCCTCATCATCTCTAGATAAGGCGGATGCCCAAGCGCCTCAGCCCCATGCTGCCCAACGAAACCCGCAGCCCCATGCTGCCCGACAAAACCGGCACCCCCTGTGCCCCGGCCACTGGAGGTGCACCCGGAGCCTGCTGTGGAACCGCCTGCGGAAGACGTGCCAACAGCTGAGTCAGTATTCCCACTATCAAGTCACCCTGAGCTGGAGCCGCGCCCCCACCCTGAGCCGCCCCAACTCCTGCGCCACCACCGGCACCCATACTGGCCACACCCGCCACTGACTGTGTCACTGACGCAGTCGCCACACTAGGCACTGCACTCTCCGCTGAAGCCTCTGGTAAACCACGCCCACGACCCCAACCTCCACGACCCGCAGCTCGGCCATCACGGCCAACCGCTCTGCCCCCACGGGCTCTACCACGCCCTCTCGCGCCACGACCTCTAGCACCTGTGTCCATCTTGCTGCACTACCAAAGCACAGATGATGAGCAACTAGACTAACACAAAACAAAACCACAAACACACTTACTGCGGAATCTCTCGAAGGCCGAAGGGAATGATACTAGACTACTAAACTGACTAACTACAATAATCAATTTAAACACATAGTCTCAGATCAACCTAAATTAGCAGTCCTAAAAACGTCTAGGCTCTGATACCAAAATGAAACAACCAAGTTTTTTTTTTAATAATAAATTAATCAATTCTCAATATTTCAATGCCGAAGTCAAATAAACAATTCAATAAATAATAACCAATTAATTCCAATAATCTAATAAACAATTCCAGAATAATAAATAGAACTAGCAACCTAACACCAGGTTCTACCAAGAACAAAGCAATAAACTCAACATCCTATCATCCCCCTCTCCAACCTCGATCCCGCGGTCACACACTCCTGTTACCTGCATCACATTAGGAAAAGAGATGCATGAGTATTTAAGAAATACTCAGTGAGACGGTCATTCCGTCTACAGGCCAATTACGCCAACCACTAGACAATACAGTAACAATAACAACAACAGTAATCAACAATATCCAACAACATAAACATTCAACGATAAACAGCAACATTAAACTCGCAGAACAGCACCAGCGTCGACCGACACCCCACTGTGTCGCTCGACACGCCCAGCTAGGTGTCGATCGACACACCCAGAGGGTGTCGCTCGACACCCACCCGAAACCCAGAAACCAACAGCGACGAAATAATACGAAACAAGCCTTGAAAACCTCAAACCAATGGGATTCAACCCCCATATAAGATCAAACACGCAATAAACGAAGAACAGCTCAAGGACAACTCGAAAACTCAACAATAAACTCAAACCCAAGGAATCTCTAGTGATTCACGGACCTACGGTCGCGCACTCACCTTGGAACGGATTAGAAACAAAGGGGAAAGATGAACAGCAACCACAAAGCCTGAGATCGATCCTCCAAACTCCAAAAACTCCTCAAAATCACCTCCAACTCTCTGGAAAAGGTCTATGTCTCGAAAAATGTGCCAAAACAGGCGGCCATAGCGTTCTTATTCGTGAAATAGGGTTTCCTCGCCCTGAACCGACCAAAACCAGTCGACTTGAATCGAACCGGTCGATTTCTCGATAACCGGTGTCGAGCGCCACCAACCCTTGGTGTCGGTCGACACCACTCGACCAACCCAACAAAACCGAACACAATCGACTTAAACCGAAATCGATTCCAATAACCGGTGTCGATCGACACCCTACGAGTGTTGCTCGACACCAACTGTCCATAAGTAATTTTACATATTTTTCTACGCAATGCTTGAACCTTTAGACCAACTGCGCAATAATCAAACAAGAACATGCACAGCCAACCCGAGATTCACACCGTATAGAGTATATGCAACTACTTCCGACACCACTTCCAAAATAGCACTTCAAGTTTACGGATGTTACAAGGCTCATCACTAGCTCATTCATTATCTTTGGATTTTTTTTTCTTTATACTCGTTCGGCTGGGACTTTAATTTACTTCAATTTTTCTTTAGTTTAGGATAAACGAAATGACCTGAAACAGAATATTGTAGTTTCATTTTCAAAGTTTTCATTTTTGGTTTGTTTTGGTTAATGTCGGTTAATTTGTCCACCTAAAAAATTATTCACATATAAAGAAAAACATTCCATCAAGGACGGTATTAGTTTAAATCGAACTTCCCTTTCAGGTGATGCATGTTGGAATAGTTAGTATTGACTTTGCAATATAATTTTCCTGATTATTTAATAAAATTGAGACATCAACCAAACTCAAATACTAAAACACAAAAGGGCATGGTGTAATCACTCATCTTGAAACCTAGATTTGTGCATTAATCTCCTCCTAATTTATTATAATAGCGAGAAGCATATATGGATTAGGTTAAATCCTCCACATTAAGAGGCTTATCTCTCTTTGTAGCTCTACTATGCATACAAAACCGGTCCCTTATTTACGTCACCCATCTTTTTACTTAATTGTTACTGTTGTACTTAATAAATTAATTCTAAAGTACTATTTACTGTCTTTCCAACTCATACTTATGAGTAAGCGCATAACTAAAAGTTAAAACAACCAATTTTCATATAAAAAACACAAATGATTCATGATGCAATAGCAATTTAATTTTAAAAAGATAGCTTTGCATCACTGTCACATTGTGTGAGCGGGTAGGTTACTGGTTAATTGATTTTATTATGTTAAGTTTCCTTGGCATCCAACTTAAAACTAATTGGCAATAGGTGGAGAGGCCTCAGTCCCTTATATATCACTTAAGTCTCATCTAAAGTTCCGATGTGGGACTTTATATCTTAATACCTCCCCTCGAGATAATGGCCCTTCTAACCATTAATCTCGCAGACCATCAATCCTAGGGTCGAGAGGCCAGACCCTTTTTTGGGCCGGATCAGGCTCTGATACCTTGTTAAGATTCTTTGGCATCCAACCTAAAACCAATTGGCAATAGGTAGAGAGGCCTCAGTCCCTTATATATCAGTTAAATCTCATCTAAACTTCCGATGTGGGACTTTATATCTCAATACCTCCCCTCGAGATAATGGCCATTCTAACCATTAATCTCGCAGACCATCAATCCTATGGTCGAGAGGCCGGGCCTTTTTTCTGGGCCGGATCAGGCTCTGATACCATGTTAAGATTCCTTGGCATCCAACATAAAACCAATTGGCAATAGGTGGAGAGGCCTCAGTCCCTTATATATCACTTAAGTCCCATTTAAAGTTCCGATGTGGGACTTTATATCTCAATATATTATAATGAGATTGGATTAAATAATAATTAATAGAAAATTATAATCAACCAACAAAAGAATATTAAATTCAACCCCAAAAAACATACCAAATAAAACAAAAACCACAAAATAACACATATTGGTTACCAACACACGCGCACACACACATTTTATCTTGAATTTAAGTTATGAATATATTTATATATAAAACCTTGTCAATTAGCTTAACAATCACATTGAGAAAACTAATTAAGAATATACCCATTGTAAAACAAACTAACCAAATCTATCTTTTAGACGAAATTGCCTCTAACCCTACTTGCGTCAAATTTTGTACAAACAAAATGAAAGTACGATAGAGTTGATTTCTACATAAAGTAATACATTACATTCATCTATTATATACACAAAGAGAAGATATTATAGTTTTTCAAAGTAGTTAACTACATGTTAATTTTGCAAAGTTTTTAAACTCTAAAGCCTAAACCCTAAGACACTAGCTTTACAAAGTTGTTAATCACATGTCACCTTTGCAAAATTCATAAACCTTAAAACCAAAACCTTAACCCAAAATATAAATTCAAAATCTAAACTCTAAACCAAAAAAAACTAAACCCCTAAACCAAAAAATCTAAACTCTAATTTAAGAAAAGAAATAGTTCGTTATATTTTATACAGACAAATAAAAAATAATACAAAGTTGATTTCCACAATAAGAATAGCAGAAAATGAATAATACATTATTACATAAATTATAGGTTGTACTCTTGTCAAACCTTCCTTGGTTAGTTTCTTAATTCTTGTCTCCAAGATTATTACTTTCATTTTCCCTAATTATAATAAACAAGCAATAGAATATTATACATTTTAAATAACTTGAAGTTTATTTCCAAATACAATATTTTTTAAAAAATATATATCAAGTCGAAATTAAGTTTGATTGGTGGTCAATATTATAGTTTGAGGTCAGTTAGAATACTAATTCTTTCTCACTAGAAAATAAAGATAACTTTTTAAACTATCAATCTATATATTTATTTTTTAAATATATACCATTAAGTTCTGAAAATATAAAAACTGGCTGGACACGTCAAAGCTCACCAACAGTATAGGTTTTTTTTTTCTTTTCAAGGTTGTGGTAGTAAGTAGAAAAAAAGGAACGAAAAATGTATTTCATAAAATGTCCCAATATCAAATTGACAAACAACTTTCGGTGATGACTTATTAATATGTCAAATGAATAGTATAATGTATTTCACCAATGTTTTAGCATATACATCAAACATAGTGGAATCATTATCTATCTATATATATATTAAAAAAGGCAAAACCAAACAACTTTTTGATGAATGTCAAATGACGGTTTTTTTAACGTTTTAAACGTGATCAATTGGTATACTGTTAATCAGATAATTATGTTATGGTTTCCCTTTAGAAAACCCCAGTTTTAAAAATAGAGAAAGCACCTGATGAAGAAACAAAGAAGCCGTAATGGAATTAAAGATAGAAATGAGATGACAAAATGCAATAATGGAGGATACCTACGTTCAAAATATCGCTTCTCGCTAATTATTCGGTCGGGCAGCGATTAGCGATTTTTCATAAAATCGTTAATAATACGGGGATTAACCGGGGCAGAATTTTAGGTTTATTTTAATATATTTTTAAACATTTAATATATAAAATAACACATTAGTATGAAAATCACATATTTATAACCTAGATTAAATATTTTTTCAAATTCACATATATTACATAAGACAAAAAATAGTCAAAGTTTGTGTTTAGAAGATAAATCCCAAAATTGATTTGTTGAAAACGATTAATCACATATTTTTTTGGTTAAAATAACTCTAAACAGAATGAACTTTTATTTTTGGATCGAATTTTACAATCAAGTATCAACTGAGCCAATCAGATTTCAGAAAAGTATAAATTTGACCTACGATTTACAGAATTAATTGGCGATTATTGTAATTAATCGGACAAAATCGGAATCGTTACGGTTACCCCTTTGGAGCGATTAATCGAACGATTAATCGGAAAAATCTGGGATATTTAGAACATAGATGATGACTATATAACAGTTTATTATATTATTTTATTTTAAAAGAGAAAACAAAAAAGGAACAAAATTTGACGAGATTCATTAATATTTTTGGAAGAAAAACAGTATATATAATAATTGCGAGAGATAAGACCAAAGAAGGACAGAAAGATATTTTCCCATATTTTAAAATTTTCAAAAAGGAATAATCAAATAAGAAAATTCCAAGGAAAAGACCACGGAGGAGGGTTCCTTGAACCCAACGCATCTTAGGCTCGGACTTTAGGTGCGGAACTAGGTTCGGTCTAAAGCCCAAACGCATCTTTAGGCTCGGAATTTTTAGGGTCGGTTTGTCGACATTGGGAGGATAAGAAGGACTCTTTCTCTTTGCTTCTTCTCTCTAAACCCCCACTCTACAAGAAACCCATCATCTCTCTCTCTCTCTCTCTCGCTTTCTTAAACCCTTTTTCTCTCTCTCTCTCTCTTTCTCTCTCAAAAACCCTTTTTTCTATTTCCACAAAACTTTTGCGGCTGACTCAGAAAAGTCGAGTCTTTTACTGCATTTCCGAAAATGGCGATTGAAGATTACGAGAACCCGAATCGAGAAATCAAGCCTAAGCACAGAAGAGTCATGGTATTTCTCTACAAAACTCCTTTTTCTAGATTGTCACATTGTTCATTCTGTCTTCCATTGTTAAGTCATTGCATCGTTTATCGACTCCAAGATTTGGTTTTTCTTTTTTATTGAATTTAAATTTGCCACTGGAAACATGAAAAGTCGTGTAAGTTTCTTCTCTAATCATTTTTTTTTTAGATTTTGAAATTCGAATTGAAAAATGCTCTGTTTTTGTGTAAAGAACAATGCTTTTGAATTTTTCTGGCAAGAATCCAAACAATGTTCTTTGGAAATTTGAATCTCTTTTCGTCATTATTAATCCCCTAAATACTTGAACGACGAACCAAACTTGAAGCTTTTGATAATGTAGTTGGTAAGATTAGGGTTTTAAATTAAGGGAAATGGAGAATCTGGAATATATTTCTGGGTTTAACAATATGGTCTTCTTTGAACTAGATTCACGGCTTAATATTCGATTCCGTACTTATCGCCGTTGAAATTGCTTTTGATTTTATATTATTATAAACTCAACAGAATCATATTCTGCTTAACGAATTTGGGGATTCCTTTTTTATCTTCTGATTGCAAGATTTTAAAACTTGAGAGAACTAGTCAAAGGGTGTATAAAAGAGAAGACTTTTCATATGTACAAGTCAATGGTGTTTCTGGTAGATAAAGCTTAATTCTTAAGAGTTGTTTGGTATAATGGCTAAATGAGTTGTGTTTGTTAATGGTTATCAGGGAGCTGGTGGACCGGAGGAGGAAGAAGAGAACCGGTGGCCTCCATGGCTGAAACCTCTACTGAAAGAAGTCTTCTTTAGTCAATGCAGCTTCCATGGACACTCCCCTAAAAGCGAATGCAATATGTATTGCTTAGACTGCACCAATGGCTCGCTTTGCTCTCTCTGTCTTGCGCATCACAAGGATCATCGCACCGTTCAGGTGCGTTTACATTTCAAAGATACATTTTGGCAAAAACTTGTGATTTTAAATGTTCTTGATTTGCAGATAAGGAGATCTTCATATCATGATGTGATAAGGGTCAATGAGATTCAGAAGCATGTAGATATCTCCAGCATTCAGACTTATGTGATCAATAGCGCAAAGGTTGTGTTTTTGAATGAGAGGCCTCAGCCTAAGCCTGGTAAAGGGGTTACTAATACCTGTGACGTCTGTTTTCGTGGCCTTGTCGATGATTGCTTCAGCTTCTGCTCTCTTGGCTGCAAGGTACATTCCCTAATTACCATTCAAAGGAAGAACCTTTTTGTCTATTGGGTCTATTAGAGGGGGATAAAGTTTGAAACTTTTGATTTGGGTCTTCTTCTTCTTCTCTTAGTGTCACTTAAACTCTAACTTCTTGTCTATGTTTTTGGGAATTGAAAAGGTTGCAGGAACATCAAGAAACTTTGAGAAGAGAGGGAAGGATACACCAATGGAACCAGAGAATTCAAGCAACAGTTCAGGAGTAGACAACGACATTTCAAATCTGCAGAGCTCTATCCCATCAACGCCTGAGTTTCCTCCTGGTTCTTTTCGAAAAAGAAGAAGAAAAGGAATCCCTTACCGATCTCCACTGCAATGAGATTAGATCGCAAAGAAGAAGAAGAAGAAGAAGAAGAAGTGTTACATCTTCAAGGTTCCTTAATATAAAGGTTATATAGCTGAATACGAGACGCAAACATGGTTTTAATTCTTTTTAGTGCTACTGAGATAGTCAAGTAACTACTAGTAAGTGTATATATACTATCTTCTTGTATATGTTTTGGTATATGATGTGGTTTTCAGGGGATTGTAAGTGGGAATAAGACAGATACTGAGGGCTTTAAAGTAACAGAAAGTTGGTTTCTAGCTTGTACATTTGGTTTTGATGGATTATATAAAAACAATAACTGATAACAAATATTTTTATTTATTGAAATGCTAATTAGACAAATGCAAAATTTTGCAAACCCAAACCAGAGAGAAATGCAAAATATTCTTCATGGAAGTGCGCATAAAACAAGGGCCAAAACGTATTGATTTCAAAATGCATTTTAGCCCTTGCAGGTCTGGTTGATTTGATACAAGGCTCGAACCATTTCTTTTTAATTTTGTCCAACACATCGTATGGGTTCCGTAACAAGTTTAATGGTCTTGCTAAATATTATTACTTTGATGGACCTGAAGATCCAGGTAGGAGATTGTCGAACCGGAAGAGAATCCCGAACCGGAAATACATGTGACGATTTCGGTTATGGTTTCATGGTTTACTTATTTGATTATTCCTTTCAGTATTGTTTTGCAAATAAGAGCATGATTGGGTCTTCCTCTTATTGAGGAACCCATCTTCTCCATTTCCCTGTATTTCCTTGTTTCAAGGAGTTGATACTCCATCATCTGTTTCGTGTAATCTTTCTCTATTTAAGTAAATGAAAAACACAAAAATAGGCAATCTTAATTGCCAACAAAGATCTCTTGTTCTCATTGTTACGAGTTACTCTGTTTTCCAAGCTTTGATAACCATCAAAGCTATCAATTGGTATCAGAGCACTTGTGCTCGATCCAATTTTTTATTTTTTTTTTTTCTTTTTCTCGATCAACACCATTCCACCAAAACAACACACCACAAGCATGACTAACCACAAGGACCGAATCGAAGAGCTGGAAAAAGGGTTGGGTTTCCTCACGGACGAATTCCACAACATGCGAACTGGTATCGGTGACAAATTGCACAGTATGGAGGAAACAAACGCCGATAAATTCCGCCGGTTGGAGGAGTCTTCTAGAGCAATGGAGGAGACGATGAAACGGATGATGGACATGATGACACAGGGTCGGGAACAAACCGTTATCGCTCCACCTGCAAATCCGAGACAGGAAATGCCACCACCAGTGGCAAGGAGAGAGGAGACTGCGAATGTTTTTCCGGCACCAGCAAACCAATACCGTCAGATCAAGCTCGATTGCCCACGATTTGATGGAGGGGACCCGGCAGAGTGGCTTAGCAAGATCAAGCAGCATTTCACGTTTCACGAGATACCGATGGAACAACGGGTGAGCTTCGCGTCTTACCATCTCACCGCTGAAGCAAATGGGTGGTGGCAGGCTATCTCCAAGGCATTACGGTTGGACCCCAACACAGCCCCATGGGCGACATTCGAGCACGAGTTGTGGGCACGTTTTGGACCGTCGGAGGGAGAAAATTTTCATGAGGCCTTGTCTAAGATACGCCAAACGGGGTCACTACATGACTACCAGAAAGAGTTCGAAAGGTTTTATGAACAAGGTAGACAACTGGTCCGAGGAGGCACTGGTGGGTACCTTTCTGGGAGGGTTAAAAGACAACATCGCGGACAACGTTCGAATGTTTTCACCGACGACATTACGGGCTGTCATCAATTTGGCTCGACTTCGTGATGATCAATTATAGAAGCAGCGGAAATCGTTCACGCCGAGAGCTTTTCCACAATCCTCCAATCACCAAAGCGTCGCAACGCCTCCGCCACTGTCTCCAACCACTCACAGCCGCGAACCACCGGTACCAAAAAAATTGAGCTGGGACGAAATGAAACGGAAGAGGAGCCTCGGGTTATGCTTCAGCTGTGATGAGCGGTACAGTCCCGGACACCCGGACACCGGTGCCGCAAATCGCAATTGCTCCTCATGGAAGGCGAAGACATTGATGATGACGACGAGGAGGTTTTTCACGAAACGGAGGAGCCAGAGATCACCTTACAAGCGCTCACCGGGTGGAGTTCCCCAACAACGATACGGGTTCAAGTCGAGATTCACAAACGGCGACTAGTGGCGTTAATCGATAGTGGCTCAACACATAATTTTATTGGTGAGCAAGCGACTAAGCATCTCAACGCTAAACGCACGGCGGTTAAGTCTTTTCGAGTGAAAGTCGCTGATGGCCATCCCCTCCACTGTCACGGTACCTTCCGAAACCTTCCCATGGCTCTCCCCGGTGTCAATTTTCCGATCGACCTGTACGTGCTCCCACTCACCAGCGTCGACATCGTGTTGGGGATCCAATGGTTGTCTCAGTTGGGCCCCACATTATGTGATTGGAAGGCCCAATCATTAGAGTTTCAATGGTCTGGCAAAAAGAGGGTTCTCTATGGGCTTAAGAGTACACAAATTTCACAGGCCCATTCTGAGGAGATCACCATAGAAGCAAAATCGGACCAGGCCTGTTTTGCTCTTTTTCTTCATCGTTTGGAGACAGCCACTTCGCCGACTCCAGAGGACATTCTCCCACTCCTCCACCAATTCGACGATGTGTTTCAAACACCGTCATCGTTACCTCCATCTAGAGAAATTGAGCACCACATCACGCTTAAAGAAGGTGCTGACCCGGTCAATGTCCGTCCCTACCGTTATGCTCACTTTCAAAAAGAGGAGATCGAGAAACAAGTGAACGAGATGTTAACAGCGGGTCTGATCCGTCCAAGCTCAAGCCCTTTTTCATCTTCAGTTCTGTTGGTTAAGAAGAAAGACGGCTCGTGGCGGTTCTGTACGGATTATCGAGCTCTTAACAACGTCACCATCAAAGACCGCTTTCCGATTCCGACAGTAGATGATATGCTTGACGAGTTACATGGGGCCACAATTTTTTCGAAGCTCGATCTCACAGCAGGGTATCATCAGGTGCGCGTCCATGATTCCGACATACCAAAGACTGCGTTTCGCACTCACAACGGCCACTACGAATATTTGGTGATGCCTTTTGGGCTTTGCAACGCACCATCTACGTTTCAGTCGTTGATGAACTCGATCTTCCGTGAACACCTCCGTAAGTTCGTCCTTGTCTTTTTTGATGATATCTTGGTCTATAGCCATTCGCTGGAAGAGCATTTGGCACATGTTCGCGTCGTGCTCGAGATCCTCCGTACACATAGCCTGTTCGTGAAACACAAAAAGTGTGAATTTGCAAAACGAGAGCTAGAGTATCTCGGCCACATAATATCCGGCGACGGGGTTAAGGTGGACCAAGAAAAGATTAAGGCTATGATCGATTGGCCCGCACCTACAAACATCACCGAACTCCGGGGTTTCCTTGGGCTCACGGGTTATTACCGGAAATTTGTCAAAGACTATGGCATTATTGCACGACCGTTGACAAATCTACTAAAAAAGGGGAGGTTCTTATGGGATGCAGCGGCGGAAACAACGTTCTTAGCACTCAAAACGGCCATGACAACAACGCCGACACTAGCCTTACCGGATTTCTCCACTCCCTTTGTGATTCAAACGGACGCTTCGGGAGACGGCATCGGAGCGGTCTTGTCTCAACATGGTCGACCACTAGCCTTCATGAGTCGCGCCTTGGGGGTTACGAAACAGAATTGGTCCACTTATGCGCGAGAGATGCTTGCCATTTTCAACGCGATTCGGACATGGAGGCCGTATTTGCTTGGCCGACGTTTCACGATACAGACGGATCAACGCAGCTTACGCTTCTTGCTGGAGCCACAAGTGAGATTGAGTTGAGGCTTAGGGTTGTACCATTGAGGTTATCTTCTAGGCCGACGATCTTCTCATCAAGGTGGTTATCCATCTCCTTTGAATTTATGTTCAAGTCTCGGATTGCCTTGGTGTTGCCTCCGAGGGTTGCGGCTTGTTCTTTTATCTCTCCTTCCACTTCAAAACACCTTGTTTCGACTCTCTCCACTTGGTTAGAGAGGTTTCCGAACTTTATATCAAGGTCATGCTTTAGAAACTCTAACCTTGTCTCGAGACTTTGGCTAGACTTTCTTTGGATTTCCATGAAGTCTTCTATCATGGCCTTGAGATTGTCGTCTCTCCGCCGATTAAGCGCGTGCTCTTGGTATGTGGGAAGGTCGGGGCGTGGACGGTGGTGATGATGAGGTGGCTGGTGAGGTCGGCCTTGATAAACCGGTGATCGGTTTTGATGATAGTGATGATGTTCTTCTCGGCTAGTCTCGGCAAAGAGCGGATGGTGGAAATTTGGTGGGATTGGCATTGGGATGAAGTCTCCGGCCGGATTTGAATTATGTGGCCGCCTTTGGACTTCATGGGGAAGAGGTTTTCTCCTTTCAAAGTTGTTACTCACGCTTGAGTGATGGCTCATCCTTAAAGTACCTAAGGAACATAAGTGAAACAAAATTGCAAAAGTTAGTAAACATGAAACAAAAGATCTAGTCTTAACTTTTAATCTCATAAACGTGTAAGTGCAATGCATTCCCCGGCAACGGCGCCAAAAACTTGATGTGTGCCAGACATGGGTGTGGTATATATGCAAGTAATAAAAACCCTAAGCTAAACATGGTTGCAAGTGCACAACATGTTGTTGTAGTACTTAGGGGTCGATCCACAAGAGAATGCGAATTACACACTACACATTTGTAAAGATTTGGTTAAGCTAGATCAATAATATGCAAGGGGTTTTGTGTTTTTGTTTTATAAGGGAAAATTAAATAACAAATGCAAACTATACAAACACCATTATTGAACAAAAGATAATCCGCAAAAGACATAAGCCAAATCAATTGAAAAGTTGTTAAATCCGATTTCTATGAACTCAAAACACTAAGATGTGGTCATCCCACTTTCGTGGCTCCGACCACCTATGTTTCTTAAACCAATGGACTCAGCTTTCACATGGTCATTGAAGAGTGAAACATGCAATAAAATCGAGTAGTGATTGTTCACAAAACTCCTTAGGTCTACTTTCATAGCCTAAGACGATTTGCCCATCAAATATTAGGACCGGAGATATAACAAGCTTTTGGAGAGTATATCAACCTTGGATCAAGTCGCTAGTTAGATACTCTAGCAACAAGCTTTAGGTATGAATAAAGATGGTGAACCATAAGGTTTCCCTTTCTTTAACAACCGATTCTTGATGGCTTATCATGTCATGTCTTCTTTGAAAGATCTATGATTCAATAACGAGTCTAAGGGAGTAGAGAGGATCTCATGGTCCTAGGGAAAGAAGGCCGAGTGATAGGAATCAAGCCGCCGCTCTCCCCTAGAGAGAAACCTCCAAACCCTAGACTAGAAGCTAAAACATGCGAGTATGTACAAAATGCAAAAGAAAAGAAAGAACAAGGAGACCACCTAAGTGGCTCCGGTTTATTGACTGAAAGAAGAAGAGAGTTGTGTCTATTGATTCGTGATATCGATACAAGAGGCTAAAAGCAAGTATATATAGCTGAGGGGAGGCTAGGTCGGCTGAGTTAATGCGCAAAGGAGAAGAGGAAACTTTCCATTTCTTCTCCCCGCGTGAACTTGCTCTCCAAGTCTAGAGTGAGGCGCGGCTGCCAGCTTCTTTTCACGTGTAGAGATGTGGGCTTGAGTCATGATGAGGTTTAGGCTTGGCCCGAAGTGATCCCAGTCCATTTCGTTCATCCAAGCTCCATGGGCTTCACTTACTCGCTAGACGGACATGTCTCGGGAGAAAAAGATCCTAGGCCGCATTTCTGCTCCAAATAGCCCAATTCCACTTCGTCGTGATGCATGACTCATTTATCTATCTTTCCATATAAAGATCTCATGATTTGGACGTAGGAAAGACCCTTTTCCGCGGTCATCGTTCGGATGCTTCGATTCTGTCCGAATGCGGAAACCGGCTGACTTGAGTTTTGTTGAAGCTCTTGACTTGGGAACTTGCATGGATCATTGTTTGAAGCTCTTTTGCCTCCTTTTTGCCATTTTGACCTGTTTGCTTCCCAAAACCACAATATACAAGAAAACTACCTCTTGGATACAAAATCATTATTATTAGGTAAGAAAATATAAAGAAAACCAAGGTAAAAACATGTAAAATATGGATATATCAGCTCCCCCAGACTTAGCCTTTTGCTTGTCCTCAAGCAAACTAAGAAAGGAAAAGAGGTTTGAAAACATGAGAACTCTCAATGCATTTTGAAAATCCATGCTAGCTTATGTCTTAGTAATCCACATGAAAAACGGTTTTGGCTTTATGATGAGGAGCATGAGTACTTACATTGAGTTTAGCAGTTGTCCCAAAGTAACCCACACTCCATATGACCATCCGGGCTCACCTCCCTTGACTCCTTTAGTTTTTAAAGGTGCGGTCTCAACTAGGGGATATCGATCAAAGGGTTTATGATCTCTTTCTCATCCTCTTGTGTTTAAACACTTGTCTTGGCTCTCGTTTCACCTCTCTCTCTTCTCACTCCTTAAGTCGATCGATCCCTTTTTTTAGGGTAGCAAGGTATTTTTTTATTCGACTTCTTCTCCTCTTTGTGGAGGTTTTTGATGGATCTTCCATAGACGCGAGTATTGATGGTTGTAGCCACCTAATCCCCGGTTATTTGGATCAATGGGTCTTCCATAGACGTGAGTATTGATGGTGGTTGCCACCTAATCCCCGGTTACTTGGACCTTGGTGCTTTTTCTTAAATTGAAGGGGAGAGAGAGGGGAAACCGAACTCACATAGACTTTCACTATTCGGTGAGGATGAGGAGTCGTACCCTTTGTAAAACCAAGCCCCTAGCTGAGAAGGTTAAGTTCATTAAGGTGCGGAGTCAAAGGTGGATCCTCCATCGGCTTTTTTGGAAATGTGGTCATTTTTGGTAAACCGATCCGCTCAAAGTGTACATTGGGTGAATGTTGCCAAATACTGTTTCAATGGTTACTTAAACATTAGTGTAACATGGTTAGTTTCAAAGAAAATGTCATAATTCTCGGACAAAATTTTGACTCAATAAAACGACTCAAAGAAAAAAGAAGAATGAAAAGAAAAGTCAAAAAGAACAAACGTGTTAGTAATCCCCCCAGACTTAACTTGCACCGTCCCGGTGGAAGCAAATCCAATTAAGAGGGGTGAAAATGAAAATCGAATATGTTGGGAAAGTGTTTCGGATTTTGTTACCAAAGTGTGACCATAGGTCATGTAGAGCGGGTTTGCATTGTGAAGCGACTCTAAGTGTGATATGACAACATCAAATCACGCCTTAGATCCATTTGGTCGGTGAGTTTTCAATCTGAAGGTGTGATTCCGTCCGGTGTGCAGTGTGGTCGTGTAAGGCCCGTGTGTCGGCCAAAAATGAAGGCTGTGGACCACATGACAAACCGTTAAGAATTTTATGAACGGGATTGAAAATTTACCGTCCAATATGATGTTTTAGAGCCGCTGGTGAAGTATGAGGTCAAACGAACGAGCGGAGGTGAGAATTCGTCATCGGGTGGATCCTTCGGCCGGCCGGAAGGTGATGTAAATGACCGCAGCCTGAACCGTGAACAATTCTCCGACCGATCTTGAAATTCCACCGACCAATCATATATTTTAGGAGCCGTGGTGGAGTTTCAGGTCAAACAAACGAGCGGTTTGGGAGATGCATCATTTGGTGGTCATCCGGACGATCCGGAGAGGGTGCAATAGACCACAGCCCAAACGATGATGAATTCCTCGACCGTGCTTGAAAATCCGTCGACCAACCTTATAATTTATGACCACTGGAGAAGTTTGAGGGCATACGGACGAGCGGTTTGAGATTTCCTTCACAACGTGGTCTAGTTGGCTCCGGGAAGAGATTTTTGACCATTCTTGAAATTGGCTCGTCCGTCCCTTGATTTTCTTCTGGAATAGTGATGATGAAGCACCAAGAATCCATCTCCAGGTGGTGGTATCTCCATGCCGTGATTTTGGTCTTGACGGCCTTTTGGTGCACCGCTAACGACCGGATGGGGCATTTGTGCGTATCTCCTTATCCGTCAACATTTTTTCCGTCCTATCTTTTGGATTTGCCGACCAACATGGTGTTGTCTGGTCGCCTGTGAAGTTTGGTGGACTTTGGTTGAGCCGTTTGTGAGATGGGTCGATTGGGTCCTCCGTGTTACCCGTGTGGCCGGGAAAATGCTACCGGACTTGATATCTTCCATATGACTCGACCGTTTTGTGAATTCTTCCACCGATTGATCTCTGTAATCTTCCTTGAGCATCCAAAGGTGGTGACCGCTATGTTGGTGCTCCAGAACAAGGGCGGGATGATTGGGTGGGAATTGGCCGTCTTATGCAAAACTCCTTTGATGGTCTTCTTTGGCACTTAATCATAAAACATGTTTTTTTTGTTTTCGTGAAGTTTATAAAATTCCCAAAAAATTCAAGTTAATAATAAAATCAAAATAAAAGTTAAAAAGAAAAGAAAAGAAAAAAGAAACATGGGTTGCCTCCCATAAGCGCTAGTTTAAAGTCTTTATAGCTCGACTCCTTGTGTTCCTTAGGTGTTAGGCAAGTGTGGAGGCTGTAGAAAGCTCCTAGTACTGGATGTCTCCAAGTGCATCTTGTCTTGTAACACTTCTTTGATCAAGTAACCTTGTTGTGTGCCTTCTCCTCCACTTGTGTACCGAAATCTTTTGGATGAGAAACCGGGAGGTGCAGCAACATAATAGGTATCCTTGTCAACATTGGCTAGTGAGATTCTCCTGTTTGGCCAATCCATAATTGTCCCGGCTGTTGCTAAGAAGGATCTCCCAAGTAGAAGGGCTTGGTCGTCCGGATCCTCCATAGTGACAATATAGAAATCGGCCGGGATGATGCAATCTTCAAAGGAAAGTTGAACATCTCTTACCTTGCCAAGTGGTTTGAATGAAGAGTTGTTGGCAAGTTTTATGCCCATGTTGGTCCACTCCATGGTCTCGATCAATCCCAAACTTCTTGCTATCACAGCCGGCATGAGGTTCACGCTTGAACCGGAATCACATAATGCATCATCAAAGAATTTGCCGTTGATAGAGCAATGTACAAGGAAGTAACCTGGGCCATGAAGCTTGTGTAGTGTCCTTGGCGCAGGCATTTCCTCTCTTGCTTCATTATACATCTTCTCCACCTCGGCTAAGCTCCAATCGTGAGTCCATACAAAGTCTTGAAGGTAAGGGCTCTTGTTGCAAGCGACATCAAAGGGCATATTGCTAGGGAACCTTTTTGCCATAAAATTGAAGTCATCAATGGTGTAATCCATTGATGAGCTCGCCTTCCTTTTCTCCTTAGGGAGGGGTGGTAGTGAAGATCTTGGAGAAAGTGGTGTTCCTTCCGGCAACTTTCTTCCTCTTATCCTTGCTGTCCGCTTTCCTTGTCTCCTTTCATCCTCCTCCCAAACCACTCTTGGATTGGTTTCTTTAGCACCAAAAGCAGCCAAAGCATTGTTAGGCTTCGTGTTAGCCGCTTTTGTGCCTTTTGAAGCTCGGTCTCTTTCTTCCATATCCTCCAAGCGTTTGGTGAGGTCTTTGACTCCTTTGGAGGCTCCTCCAGTTGTATCTTGCCATAGCGTGGTCTTCTCAAGTAGCTCTTTGTATCTCTCTTCCACAAGACGCTTCAAGTCATTGATAGATTCCTTGAATTGTTCTTGCCTTTCCACCAACATCACCATGGTTGAGTAAAGCTCCTTCTCTCTTTGGTTAACCTCCGATGCTCTCTTCTTGGCTTGGTGAGCCACAAGTGAGATTGAGTTGAGGCTTAGGGTTGTACCATTGAGGTTATCTTCTAGGCCGGCGATCTTCTCATCAAGGTGGTTATCCATCACCTTTGAATTTATGTTCAAGTCTCGGATTGCCTTGGTGTTGCCTCCGAGGGTTGCGGCTTGTTCTTTTATCTCTCCTTCCACTTCAAAACACCTTGTTTCGACTCTCTCCACTTGGTTAGAGAGGTTTCCGAACTTTATATCAAGGTCATGCTTTAGAAACTCTAACCTTGTCTCGAGACTTTGGCTAGACTTTCTTTGGATTTCCATGAAGTCTTCTATCATGGCCTTGAGATTGTCGTCTCTCCGCCGATTAAGCGCGTGCTCTTGGTATGTGGGAAGGTCGGGGCGTGGACGGTGGTGATGATGAGGTGGCTGGTGAGGTCGGCCTTGATAAACCGGTGATCGGTTTTGATGATAGTGATGATGTTCTTCTCGGCTAGTCTCGGCAAAGAGCGGATGGTGGAAATTTGGTGGGATTGGCATTGGGATGAAGTCTCCGGCCGGATTTGAATTATGTGGCCGCCTTTGGACTTCATGGGGAAGAGGTTTTCTCCTTTCAAAGTTGTTACTCACGCTTGAGTGATGGCTCATCCTTAAAGTACCTAAGGAACATAAGTGAAACAAAATTGCAAAAGTTAGTAAACATGAAACAAAAGATCTAGTCTTAACTTTTAATCTCATAAACGTGTAAGTGCAATGCATTCCCCGGCAACGGCGCCAAAAACTTGATGTGTGCCAGACATGGGTGTGGTATATATGCAAGTAATAAAAACCCTAAGCTAAACATGGTTGCAAGTGCACAACATGTTGTTGTAGTACTTAGGGGTCGATCCACAAGAGAATGCGAATTACACACTACACATTTGTAAAGATTTGGTTAAGCTAGATCAATAATATGCAAGGGGTTTTGTGTTTTTGTTTTATAAGGGAAAATTAAATAACAAATGCAAACTATACAAACACCATTATTGAACAAAAGATAATCCGCAAAAGACATAAGCCAAATCAATTGAAAAGTTGTTAAATCCGATTTCTATGAACTCAAAACACTAAGATGTGGTCATCCCACTTTCGTGGCTCCGACCACCTATGTTTCTTAAACCAATGGACTCAGCTTTCACATGGTCATTGAAGAGTGAAACATGCAATAAAATCGAGTAGTGATTGTTCACAAAACTCCTTAGGTCTACTTTCATAGCCTAAGACGATTTGCCCATCAAATATTAGGACCGGAGATATAACAAGCTTTTGGAGAGTATATCAACCTTGGATCAAGTCGCTAGTTAGATACTCTAGCAACAAGCTTTAGGTATGAATAAAGATGGTGAACCATAAGGTTTCCCTTTCTTTAACAACCGATTCTTGATGGCTTATCATGTCATGTCTTCTTTGAAAGATCTATGATTCAATAACGAGTCTAAGGGAGTAGAGAGGATCTCATGGTCCTAGGGAAAGAAGGCCGAGTGATAGGAATCAAGCCGCCGCTCTCCCCTAGAGAGAAACCTCCAAACCCTAGACTAGAAGCTAAAACATGCGAGTATGTACAAAATGCAAAAGAAAAGAAAGAACAAGGAGACCACCTAAGTGGCTCCGGTTTATTGACTGAAAGAAGAAGAGAGTTGTGTCTATTGATTCGTGATATCGATACAAGAGGCTAAAAGCAAGTATATATAGCTGAGGGGAGGCTAGGTTGGCTGAGTTAATGCGCAAAGGAGAAGAGGAAACTTTCCATTTCTTCTCCCCGTGTGAACTTGCTCACCAAGTCTAGAGTGAGGCACGGCTGCCAGCTTCTTTTCGCGTGTAGAGATGTGGGCTTGAGTCATGATGAGGTTTAGGCTTGGCCCGAAGTGATCCCAGTCCATTTCGTTCATCCAAGCTCCATGGGCTTCACTTACTCGCTAGACGGACATGTCTCGGGAGAAAAAGATCCTAGGACGCATTTCTGCTCCAAATAGCCCAATTCCACTTTTTCGCGACGCATGACTCATTTATCTATCTTTCCATATAAAGATATCATGATTTGGACGTAGGAAAGACCCTTTGCCGCGGTCATCTTTCGGATGCTTCGATTCTGTCCGAATGCGGAAACCGGCTGACTTGAGTTTTGTTGAAACTCTTGACTTGGGAACTTGCATGGATCATTGTTTGAAGCTCTTTTGCCTCCTTTTTGCCATTTTGACCTGTTTGCTTCCCAAAACCACAATATACAAGAAAACTACCTCTTGGATACAAAATCATTATTATTAGGTAAGAAAATATAAAGAAAACCAAGGTAAAAACATGTAAAATATGGATATATCACCACCCTTATACGTTGCGGAACGGGTTGGTGTGCTTCAACAACCGCGTAGTTATTCCTCCGGACTCACCGCTCGTCGCACACTTGCTCCACGAATACCACAACACCCCCCTTGGCGGACATTCCGGCGTTCTCCGAACGTTTAAGAGGCTCTCACAACAATTCTTTTGGCCCGGAATGCACAAGAAAGTTCGCGAGTATGTGGCTGCCTGTGATACCTGTCAACATGCTAAATACGATAGCCTTTCCCCAGCAGGCCTACTCCAACCTCCAATCCCGAGTCGAATTTGGGAAGACGTCTCGATAGACTTTATCGACGGTCTGCCCTGCTCTAACCACCATACGACGATTATGGTTGTGGTTGACCGTCGAAGGCAGCCCACTTGGTACCACTCTCTCATCCTTACACTGCTCGTTTGGTGGCTTCTAAGTTTATTGACCATGTTGTCAAACTTCACGGCATTTCTAAATCTATTGTGAGTGATCGAGACCCGGTGTTCATAAGCGCTTTTTGGCGCGATCTGTGGCGTTTATCGGGTACACACCTAAAGATGTCGTCCGCGTACCACCCTCAAACCGATGGACAAACCGAGGTTGTCAACCGTTGCATCGAACAGTTCCTCCGTAGCTTTGTGCACGACAAACCAAAACAGTGGAGCTTTCTTCTTTCTTGGGCGGAGTATTGGTACAATACGACCTTTCACTCCTCCACCGGTATGTCACCATTCAAAGCGGTTTATGGACGTGAGCCCCCACCAGTGGTTGCGTATGAGGCTGGTTCTTCCACCATTACCGAGCTCGACGAACAGTTAGTGGAACGGGACGAGCTGCTCCGCGTACTCAAAGATCATCTCCAGCCGCTAGTAATAAAATGAAACAAGCAGCAGATACAAAACGCCGTGATGTCTCTTTTGAAGTTGGTGATTGGGTTTTCTTGCATTTACATCCTTATCGCCAGCACACTATCTTTCGGCGCACCTCACAGAAGCTCTCTACAAGGTACTTTGGCCCATTTCAGATCACGGCGAGAGTGGGACCAGTCGCTTACCGTTTGCAGCTTCCCGAAGGTACCAAGGTTCACCCGGTCTTTCATGTGTCACTCCTTAAACCGCGGGTGGGCTCCGATACACCAACCTCGGGCACGTTACCGCCACTACGTTCCAATGGACTGCTACGACTGCAGCCAGAGAGCATTCTGGAGCTTCGAGTCACTCATCAAAATGGCAAACCGGTTAAGGAAGCACTCATCCAGTGGCAAGGTCTTCCCGCAGAGGATGCGACATGGGAGGATTATGTTCAGATTCATACGAGTTTTCCGACACTGAATCTTGAGGACAAGCTTCATTTGGACGAGGGGAGTAATGATGGACCTGAAGATCCAGGTAGGAAATTGTCGAACCGGAAGAGAATCCCGAACCGGAAATACATGTGACGATTTCGGTTATGGTTTCATGGTTTGCTTATTTGATTATTTCTTTCAGTATTGTTTTGCAAATAAGAGCATGATTGGGTCTTCCTCTTATTGAGGAACCCATCTTCTCCATTTCCCTGTATTTCCTTGTTTCAAGGAGTTGATACTCCATCATCTGCTTCGTGTAATCTTTATCTATTTAAGTAAATGAAAAACACAAAATAGGCAATCTTAATTGCCAACAAAGATCTCTTGTTCTCATTGTTACGAGTTACTCTGTTTTCCAAGCTTTGATAACCATCAAAGCTATCATACTTCCTCAGATGGAGTAGATTTTTAGAGTTCTCAATTCTCATACATAATAAAACAAATTTAATGTTTGAATTTAAATGTTTTTTTTTTTTTGTTAGTCAACAATAATTCATAATTCTACACCAATAGTAATTTAATAAATTCATTTTTTCTTTTGAATTTTACAATTCTTCATCATTGATTGATAAAAAATAAAAATAAAAAAAATAAAAAAAAAATCTTTCTTCATGAAACAAGTTGAAACAAGGAAAAAAAAACACTAGGAAATCTTTCTTTTAGAAACTGAGAGAATAATTTGTTACAATTATGAAAAAATGGTTGATAATTTGAATATAGTTTAAAACAGTATTTACTCATTATAAAAGTGGTGTGGATGCATCATTTTATGAAGACTCCTTCCGTTGATAAACCATTTGCTCTAGACAGTCAAAAGAACAACTAGCCAAATCATACTTGTTGTTGTAGACGTTATAATATACATGACTCGGGCAACGCTGGCTACATCCATCACAAATAGGCCGAGTGCTACTACTGTTGCGTTGAACTTTTATCTTAAAACCTCTGTAGTCGTATTCGAATGTGAAACCATGCTTCATATAAATGGAGGGCCCATAAATGCAATCACAATGGATAGTGATACAACATTTGTTGCATGTGTAGAACCATTTTGTTGAATCTACCTCTTTCTCACATACTTCACACAAATACTTGTCATCATCATCCGTGCTTTCTCCATGGCAAAGGTAGAGAGGATGCTCATCGTGTTTGTAGTGTAACTCATTCGGCAATATAGCGCATCGATAACATATAACATATTCACATATAATACACTTTAGATGAGATGACCTACAACTTTCCGTGCAACCCTTGCATAAGATCTTTTCACGATGGTAATCTAAGATGGAAAGGGCTATGGATATGGGGATGTATAAGGGATGTTCATGACTTTTATGGGTGAAACAATCAGGAAGAAGAACACATCGAACATCTATCTGAAATTTTAGCTTAGCCAAGCATTTCTTGTCTATGCATTGGTACCTAAAACCAGTGAACTTTTGAAAACATGTTGAACATCTAATGCCATAGTACTTGTTTAGAGGAGATGGGTATAGGACAAGTGGGTGATTATGCAAAGCATGACCTAATTTCCGAGGAAGGTTGGCACATACCTCGTGGAGAGAGAACTCGCATTGTACACAATCGTAGAAGTCATTTGAGTCAATAGGAAGAACACACGCTTGACATTTCTTGTCAAGATCTCGACCAATTTTGTAGTGCTTCTCGAGTCTTATATGATGATCATGACAAAAGTGTTTTATCAAACCAACATCTATCTTCCTGAACGGTGCAATATCTTCACTATCATCTGGTTCTTCTGGCTCCCAATCAAGTTCTCTCCCATCCCACACTTGCTTATGAGTTGCACATTTCGAATGTGCTACATAAGAACAACCTTCATGACTGCAAGAATATTGACCGTACTTGATGTCAACATTCTTGTAGCAAACCCGGCATGACCAATTAGCAGGAGGAAGGTAAGGAGTATGAGAAAGACGATGCTGATGACGCGTAATCTTTATAACGCGTGGTAAGTTGATACAAGACTCATGGACCATGTAGTTGCATTGCAAACAAGCATAGCTCGAAACCGATCTATCGATCAATCCTCAAGCATCGCATGGAACTAAAAGTGGTCTTGGAAAGAAAGAAAGAGAATGATGATGGCTTTTTGGGTTTGTGATAGTGAGAAGGGGAAGCTTTGAGGAGCAACAAATACCCAAACGAAAGCCACAAATGGAACAACGATAGAAAAACATAGAGGCGTCGTCTCCACACCAAGTGCATTTATCAGATTCATCTCCAGTTTTAGTCTCACTTTCAGAGTACTCGAGAGGGTGTTGGAGATGATATGGGTGTGTTATCTTCTTCTTACGCCTTTGACAATCGTCATGGTACTCTTCATGGCAGATGGTGCAGTAGTAATACAAACCTCCTCCTAGTGTGTTTATCTTTTTGCCACACTAATAACTATCGGACTTAGGGGTTTCGCCGGCTTTTCGAAGGGTGAGGTTGTGAGGGTAAGAAGGATGAGAGAGACGACATCTAGGAAGTCGGAACTTTTCAGGTTCCATTTCTTTACTGCTTTGGAGGAGGGTTATGGTGTTTGTGTGTTTGTAAGTTTATGCTCTCACATTCCCATTTTATGGAGTTAATAGATACCTTATGAGTTAAACAAAAACAAAACGAATGTTAAATAAATTGATTAAAAAAAAACAAGGATTATTATTTGTCAGTATCCATGATCTCTCCACTGCTTGTAATAAATTTTCCTTAAGATATGGCTGTATTCAGACTGTCCACGTTGAATGAATGAATGAATACTCAAAAAGTCAAACCTCAGAAACAAGAAATTCTTAAGCACTACAAGAAAAAAAAAAAATCATAACTTAGTCCATCGGTATTGCATCATTTTACTACTATGTCTGTTTTATAAAGAGTATCATTCTACTCTTTTATACACATATTACCTCTTTTAATTAAACTAATACTATATTTTCTTTCTAATTCATACATTAATATAACAAGGTTAAAAATAGATTTTAGTTAATAAAATTGCATTGGAAACACAAAGTGACACTCTTTGTAAAACAAAAATAAAACCTTAAAATGACACTCTTTGTAAAACAGAAAGAGTATTTGGCATGATTTTAAAAATCAATGAGTGATATAACAACTATAAGTTATGACAACCAGAGCCGTGCGAGCCTTAATGACTTCCATCTATAAGCGAATGAAAAAAAAAAGCCTTCATTTATAAGAAAAATAAAAATTTATAGAAATAAATATAATTGTCACAGCAAAAAAATAAAACTAATAAACAAAATTGTTGTTCTAAAGTATAATTTTC
Organism: Erythrophleum ivorense; assembly: GCA_026724425.1. Classification (NCBI taxonomy): domain Eukaryota; kingdom Viridiplantae; phylum Streptophyta; class Magnoliopsida; order Fabales; family Fabaceae; genus Erythrophleum; species Erythrophleum ivorense. Next base: position 3,808,357 of record JAIUCV010000066.1, on the reverse strand, counting down.
CTTTCTTTCTTTTCTACAAAATCGTTGACAAACATTCAAAATCAATATTCTTTATCAGTATTTTTAGCAGTTTTTTTTATAGATAAGATCTTCGTTATATTTTTCTTCTTTAAATTACTCTTTTAATTTTGAAAAAAAAATGGATGAAAACTGTATATAAATTTTAAGGAGTAACTGAAAAAAAAAAACTTTTACCTTAATTGTAACTAATTACTAGAGTTGAAAAGCTTTGTGTCTAATGCATTTGTCAACGATCGGATGAGATTGCCGGAGTCAAAAAGCTTTTGCTTCTAATGCACTTGTTTAAAGTTTATTTTTCAGTTCAAAGAAGAAGAAAACTGCTTAGTATAATTGTATCCTACCCTAATTTATACTTTTTTTTTATTTAGTGACTTAAATGTTATCACTTTTATATATTGTAAACTACTTTAACCCATATAAAACTTCTAAATAACCGTAGGCTATGTCCATGTCCATATATGTAGAAATTCATTAATGCATTATAACTAAAAGTCTATAATGTATTTTACAAAAATTGCTGCCCTTAGAAAATATTTTTTTTTTTGCTGCCATAAGCAAATGTGTCTTTGAAATACAAGTACGCACGGCTCTGATGACAACAGTTAATGCGGCAGTTATTAATTACATTTAGATTGGATTAATATTGTTGTAGCCTGTCTCGATCTGAGAATGAATGTGGTCAAACTCAAACTCCACACAGCTAGTATATAAAATAAGGCAAGTAGATGATGCTCTGGTCTCTTCGTTGTCGGTCATGAGATTATAGCTTTATACAAGACACAAAAGCTTTTCTAGTTTTCCTTTAGTGCATACCAGAGAAGGGCCTTAAGGTTTACGCTATCAATGGGTGCAAATAACTCTAATATCTGATTCTCTGCTTGTATTGTATATTATTTATGTCACACAATGCACTAAGGCTAGACAGTGAACATATGATGATTTTAGGTGGGGTAAAAGTGGGAATAAGATAAAATACTCAGGGCCTTTTAGTGTATACGATGCTGGATCTTGGCAATGTCTTGGGTGTGTAAATTTGGTTTTGATAGTTATTTTATGTATTTAACAATAATTAGACATGCAAAGTTTCGCAAAACAAAACCAAACAGATATACAAAAGAGTCTTCCAGTTACAGCACATGTTCTGGTAGTGCAAATAAAAAAAGAGACTACAGGGGCCAAAACGTAAAGAAACTAAAATACAGGAATCCAACAACTTTAAAATTTCTCCCAGTTTTACCGCTAAACTTGTCATTCCGATCATGTATAACCCTGCCTATACTTTCTGAAAATATCCTCAGTTTTCGCATTCCGGAAAGCGCAGCAGCCGATTATGTAAACGATTATCAACCCGATCAGCGCCAAAAGGAGAAAGATATCAGCTTTTAACCAATCTACCTTAAGATTTGCGAGCAAACCGGCTTTGCAAGAATCACAACTGTAGCACAAAGTGTTTTGTTCGTTGCTCCACTGAAGACAGTCCATATCTGCTGACATATCTATGGGACTTATCCAATAAGTTGGGTTTACGAACGTGAAGCCACATTTTGTTGGGGGCTTGCAGCAACCAGACTGAAAATAAAGAAACGGGGTTAGATTATTAATAAAAGACAAATATGGGGCCAAAAAAGATGTTCCGCGTGAGTGAGTCACTGATTAAGTGCACATAGTGGAAGGAATCTAGAAAAGTTGAGGATTTTATTATATTTTTTATCAAAAGTTTAAACTTTTCCAGTCTTCGTTCAGACATGCCTATAAGCTAAGAATAATTTCTATTTTATAATTCATGAATACTCCCACCTGTTGTTTTCGTGGCCATTCGATTTCGATTTACACCCAAATATTTCTCTTGATTAATAAGAAACTAGAAATGACAGGAAGAGAGAAAAAACTTACTTTTTCTAAAGAAGAAAATGTTACATTTTCATTATAATCTGAATTTTGTTAAGCAAAAGAGAAATCTGATATTTGCATATGAATTACAGCTTTTTGTATTTTTTTTAAATCAAAAGGAACTATTTTTTCAGTCTTTTTAGCGACAAACCTTAACAAGCAAAGCACCAATTCTGTTTACATTTTCATTTCTTTTCATTGCCATTCTAATTTTACCCCCATAGCTTTTTTATCTATTCTGTTTACACCCTAATTTTCCTCGATTAACGAGTTCACACACTGATGCTAAAAAACAAAATTAGTTCAAAAACTAATTAACAACAAAGGAACGAGGAACAAAACAAAACAAAACAAATCATTTTAAAACACCCTAAATGCATCGATTGCGGCAATAGTTAAGAATCACCCAAAAGAAAGTAATCAATCCATGAAAAAAAAACCCATAAATTTTCTATTGAAAAGCATAGCAAAGAAAAAGAATAAAATAAAAGGGGAAGAAGCACTTACTTGAACGGGGCTAAGACGAGCATTGAAGAAATCTAGAGCCTGAGTGAAACTCTGGTTTAGTTCAGGGCAAATAGTAGTAGTACTCAAACAAGTACGAATCCTGTCCCATTTATAAGATCTCTGAACTCTTCGACGTAAGAAACTAGAGTAATCTTGAAGACTATACTCAAGATAAGCTCTGCTTGGTTCTGGATGACCAGCGCCTCTAATTGTAACCATGTAGATAAATCCGACAAGAATACCTAAAAGTATGATGAGACCAAGCATGACGATTAAGTAAACGACGAGAAGCCATGTGATTCTCCAAAACCCTCCGATGAAACCAGCGAGACCCACGAGAAGGATTAAGATTCCGAGGATTATTACTGGCCACTGAAGAAGCTTGACGCAGGAGTCCACGGTTCCGACGGCTAACCAGATTCCGGCGCCGATGACCGGAACTGAGAGGAGGACGGAGATGAAGTTTATGCAGCCTATTACATTGTTGCTTAAAGGCATCTTTTTTTTGGAGAGGAAAACTAAATCTTTGTGTTTCTTGGATTTTGTTTGGTTTGAAAGGGATTTAGGGTAATGGTAATAACTTAGAAAGAGAGAGAGAGAGAGAGACTCACATGTGTGAAAAGTAAATCATATTATATACTATTAATAAGTTTGGTAAAAAACAAATTGTATAAAAAAGGAGTAATAATTTGAAAAGAAAAAGGTGGGATCTATCATTTCCTAAAATTTGTATTTCTTAATAGAGAAAAAAATCGAAACTAATTTAGTACACTTTTGAATACATTCTTCAAAAGTAGTATTAGTTTTCAAATTTTGATCATTAGAGCTAAGTACAAGAAAATTTTGATTATAATGAATTAATCGTAAGGAAATTATCGGGAAGATGACACATCAAATGACCATATGCAAAGTGTCTAAAATAGTTTACTCTTATCGTAATGTGTTTAATTTTTTTTTTTTAAAGACAACAAAACATTATTAAATGAAGTTATACTAAATAATGAAAATTATCTGAAAAAAAACTATGTAGATCTTATGAAATACTGTTTAACATTTGTGTTTCTAGAACTTATTGTCAATAATATATATTGTGCAGATTTGAATTTGGCTTATGCATAAATGACGGTATTAAGTATTAACACACACACTAGGTTATATGTCACTATTAAAATGATGAGCAATTTATAATGATCAGATCTTGAAAAATATGATACATAAAATGACAATATTCAAAGTGTCTAATTTTAGTAAATTATTAATTCTTTTATCGTCACCGTGTGTTAAGAAGAGAAACAAAAAAAGAAAGATATAATTTTATATACTAAAAAGAAGCTACGGGTTGCTATTATCATTAAAAGTCTCTAAATATTACCCCATGGTTCTTGAATACCTGGTTAGGTGTTTGTACATGGATTAGAAATCACTTAATTTTTTATTTTTCAAAACAATAACATGTTTTTTCATCAATCTCAAAACAATTCAATCGGTAAAATTTTAATATGCATAATTCAGATAGTCAAAACAACAAAATATAATTAATTTTTGCATTGAAATGTGTAAATACCACTTATTCATAAACAGAAAGATTTTGTAGAAAACTTTTGGGGGAATTGTGAATATACCCCAAAAAATGAGACCTCTTGTCCTCTTATATTTTTTTTGAAATTTTCCTAATCTGGACTCTAATACCCTTGCATATACTAACAATATGAAATAAATAGTTTTACAATTTAAAATTTTTACAAATTTTTTTATTAAATTCAATAATATTATATGAAGATTTTAGAGAATTTTTTCACAATTGTTTTTTGAAATTTGAAGTTCAGAAAATTAAATGAAGTTTGGTTCTACCAAGTTTGGTTTTCAAAGTAGAATATGTCTTCTACTAAATGCTCTAACATCTATCCGTAGTAGAACATGAATTCTACCGTCTGTTCAGTCATCTACCGTCGTAGAATTTGCCTTATGCTAAATATCATACGTTCTACGAGTTGGTAGAATGGTTCGTCAATTGTTCTACGTGTTACGCTGTTTTCTACCACCGGTAGAATCTATATTCTACCATAGACACTGTTTCCTACCAATCGTAGAATCTGTATTCTACCGTAAACACTTTCTTCTACTCAAAACAACGTCTTCTACCGTAAATAGAAACACCATTCTTCCGTTGACACTTATTTCTACGGAAGGTAGAATTCATCTTCTACGAAAATTTGAGAAAATATAGCAAAAATAGTAACTGAATATTTAAAAATCTTTTGAAAAAATATATTTCCGTTTATTTCTTTTCTCAGCAAAAAAATAAAAAAAACCTACACCTCCTCCTTCCACGATTATCTCATATTCTTCTTATTTTTTACTTTTTCTTATCTTTTACTCTAGTTTTCTCTTAGATTTTGTGTTTCAGTTTCTTTCTTGTCTTGTTACGAAAGACCGTCGACTTTGTTTTTTCTTTTCTTCTCTTTTTTTTTTCTTTGTGTCGACTTTATGTCGACCTTTTTTTCTTTTCTTCTCTCTTTTTTTTAACAAATTATTTATTAATTATTTAATAATTTAATTATTTATTAATTATTTAATTTCCTTAAAAATAATTTGAAGGTTAAAAATGGGATTAAATTTTAATAAATTGTATATGGACAACATTTGAAAAAAAAGGAGTATAGGGACAAGATCTTTCATTTTTTGGTGTGTTTTGCCAAATTTCCCAAAACTTTTTATTAGAGAACGAAATGAGTATATATTTTTTCCGATTTCATTGCAAACAAAGAGCACACTTACATGATAGGAACAACATAAGTCAAACTAAAACAGATGGGAAAGAACATAAAAAAAAAAAAAAAAAAAAAAAAAAAACACTCAAAGCAAAAACACTAACTGAAGATGGAATCGGAAGAGTTTCCAAAATCGCACCACTTGACAAAGAACCGATTGAGCACAACCAAATCAGTAAGAGCATGATTATTGGTGAAAACCCAAATTGTCTCTTAATATTATTATAACAATAAACATAAGTTAAGAGACGTTGTTAAAAGACGTTCGTTTTTGCATCAATTATTGGTAAAGTTTCTTAGGTATTTTTTGTTTTGTTTTTTTTTTTAAGAGCATGATTATTTATATAAAAAATATTAAATATTTTACATTGGCTGAAAATTAAATCATAATTTCACATGGAAACATTTTAAATATAGCTTATAAAACCATAAACCTGTGTTACTTCTGAAACAACCAAGCTCTTTTTTTTTTTATAAATGATTATAATAATTATCAATGCGGAAATTCTCAGAAAGAAATCAATAATATTAAATCATAAAAGCCGTTCAACAAATAACCAATAAAACCAATAAAACGAATAAGCAACCTAAACACCAGGTTTGCTACATTATTAAAAATAAACTAACATCCTAGAAAAGGTTCATTTCTAATCATCCATAAAATAATTCTTAAAACCAACATCCTAAATTCCTCTTCAGCCTCTTCTCTCGGTCTCTTTCCGCGGAAGAACATTACTGTTACCTGCAACACATTAGAATAGAGTTGCGTAAGTATTATCATAAATACTTAGTGAGTGGATCATCCTGCCTACAGGCCAATTACGTCAAATCATAGACAATACGTCACAATAAACAACCAGAGTAACAATGCTCAACAATAAACGACAACATCATGATCTCCCTGTCAGGAAACACCCACGTTTCCTGACACCCAGGTCGGTGTCGACCGACACCTGAATGGTGTCGATCGACGCCAGCCTCCCGAGTGTCGATCGACACTCATCGAGTGTCGCTCGACACCGGCTCGACGCCCAGAAACCAGAAGCTACGAAAAACGCATTCCAAATCGCAATAACACCAAATCTAAGGGGTTTTCAACGCCCCAATGCTACCAAAACACGAAATTCAACATAACAATCTCAAGAACACATCATAAATCCGAAATCACACAATCTCTGACTCTTGACGGACCTACAGTCACGCACTCACCTTAGAAACGGATTGGAAAGATGGAGAAGAGATAGAACAACGAAGAACAGCAACAAAACGAGTCTCCAAACTCCAAAAACTCTCTGGAAATCACCTCAGCCTCTCTGGAACCTTTCTTTCTCGAAAACTGAGCTTCTCACGCGGCTGGAGACTTTTAAATCGCGACCTAGGGCTTTCCTAGCCCAAAACCGAACAAAACCAGCCGACTTAAATCAAACCGGTCGATTTTCAGATAACCGGTGTCGATCGACACCCTCCCTTGGTGTCGGTCGACACCAATCGACCAAACCAACTCCAATTGCAAATCGATCGACTTAAACCGGAAATCAAACCCGATAACCGGTGTCGATCGACACCCTTCGGGTGTCGATCGATACTAGTCGTTCAGAAGAATTTAACACACTTTCTTCGCGATGCTTGAATCTTAGACCGACTGCACAACAATCAAACAAGAACATGTACAGCCAACCCTCAATTCACACCTCTAAGAGCATGTGCCAACTACTCCCGAACCCCTAGCATCGTCCAACACCACTTCCAAAACAACTTCCAGGTTCACGGATGTTACAATTCTCCCCCACTAAAATGGATTCGTCCTCGAATCCCAACACAACGTCTCTCCAAGACCTCAAAACTCAAATTTTTGTCCTATGTTATACGCATGTTTCCAAGATATTATTACTCTCAATGCCATAACCGCAGTCATGACATCCGTACTGCGACTCACGGTCCAGTACCAAAATGTGACCTCTGTCACCAAACCAAAACGTGACCCGAAGCCACAACCCAAATGTGATCCCTGTCACAACCAAAATGTGATCCCTGTCACAACCAAACGTGACCGAAGCCACTAAAACCACTTATACCGAGGTAGCGACCCCCAATACAAGTCTGCCGAGCACAATGCTCCCAAAACGTAGACCCAAGGTCCACCCAAACGAGTAATAAATCTGAAACGCGTACCAACATATGACTAGAATCTCAAATGACCCCACTGGTCAAAACTTGTAACATCCCAACATAAACCAAAAATATGAGGCAAAACTCCATCTCATATAACTCCAAAATGTATATCGTACAACGAAACGAAAATACATAAATCCAGAAACAACAACACCAAAACCAAAAATGAGACTTGAACCACAAAGATGAAAGGAGATCACTCTACAGCCTGCTTGTCGAACCACTTTCCGAACTTCAGCTTCATCTTTGCCTCTGGCTCCCAAGTCTGCTCCTCTGTGCCGCTACAGTCCCACAAGACTCTCAACAATAGCACTCTCTTGTTCCGCAAAACCTTGACTCTCCTCTCAAGAATCCTCACAGGAACTGCCGGAACTGTCATATCTGGCTGAAGATCCTCTGGAATCTCAACCACTACCTCCTCTGAAGGACGCAAACACCTCCTCAACATCGAAACATGAAACACCTTATGAAAGGCGCTCATAATCGGTGGCAACTCCAACCGATAAGCCACTGGCCCAACTCGCTCCACCACTGGAAACGGACCCATAAAGCGCGGACTGAGCTTGTTCTCTGCTATGGACCTGTTAGGGCCCCTCAACATAGCCATCTTGAGATAAACTCTATCTCCCACCTGAAACTCAAGCTCACGTCGCCGTCTATCTGCATAACTCCTCTGTCTATCCTGAGCCTCCTTCATGTTCAGTCTCAAGACACGAATCTTCTCCGTCGTCTCCTGAACAAAACTAGCTCCAAACATGCTGCGCTCCCCCACTTGGGTCCAGCATAAGGGTGTCCTGCATGGCCTCCCATACAAAGCCTCATAAGGAGCCATACCAATACTAGACTGAAAACTGTTGTTATAGGCAAACTCTGCCAAACACAGATGATCAGCCCAATGACCACCCCAATCCAGCACACACATCCTAAGCAGATCCTCCAAAGTCTGAATAGTCCTCTCTGACTGCCCATCTGTCTGCGGATGATACGCTGTACTCATATGCACCTTAGTGCCCATCTCAGTCTGAAATGCTCTCCAAAACTCTGAAGCAAACCTCGGATCTCTATCCGACACAATACTGGCTGGCACTCCATGCAGCCTCACAATCTCCCGCACAAACTTCCTAGCCAAAACAGCAGCTCCATCTGTCTTCTTGATGGCCAAGAAATGTGCTGACTTGGTCAGGCGATCCACAATGACCCAAATCGCATCGAAAGTCCGTGAGATAGGTAATCCCACAACAAAATCCATAGTGATCATATCCCACTTCCACTCTGGAATGGGTAAACTCTGCAAAAGACCACTAGGCACCTGATGCTCTGCCTTGACCAAAGAACAAGTGTTGCACCTCGCAACCCAATCTGCCACATCTCTCTTCATCCCAACCCAATGATAATACCGTTTGAGGTCACGGTACATCTTGGTAGCACCCGGATGAATCGAAAACTTGCTCGAATGAGCCTCTCTCAGAACCTCATGCCTCAACTCCTCATCCTTAGGCACACAGACTCGCCCACGAACCAAAATAGTTCCATTCGAAGAGACCTGATACTCAGAACCAGCTGCCCGCGATGCATCCAACAAAACCGGATCATCCTGCTGAGCCACTCTGATCCTGCTGAGTAAATCTGCCTGGTCAGCCGCCTCCAAGCCCAACGGCTCCTCAGAAATAGCACATAGACGCAATGTACTCAACTCGCCAACCAAAGCCTCAACACCACGCTCTCTATCTGAATCAACCCTCCGTCGACTCAAAGCATCTGCCACCAAATTGGCCTTGCCTGGATGATAAACAATATCCAAGTCATAGTCTGCCAGAAACTCCACCCAACGCGTCTGTCTCGCATTCAACAAAGGCTGAGTGAAAATATGCTGTAGACTCTTGTGATCTGTAAAGATCTGCACTCTACCACCATAAAGATACGACCTCCAAATCTTGAGTGCAAAAACCACTGCTCCCAACTCAAGATCATGTGTAGGACGGTTGCGCTCACTGCCCTGCAACTGCCTCGAAGCATAGGCAATCACTCTGCCCTCCTGCATCAAAACACAACCAAGTCCAACACCTGAAGCATCTGTGTACACTACATATGGCTTCCCCGGGTCGGGTAATGCCAAAATTGGTGTACTAGTCAACATCTCCTTGAGCTTCCCAAAGCTCTCCTCGCACTCCTGCGACCACACAAACGGCACATCCTTGCCAGTCAACCTCGTCATCGGCTGAGACATACTTGCAAACCCCTTGACGAACCTCCTGTAGTAGCCTGCTAAACCCAGAAAACTCCTGATCTCGGTAGCACTACTCGGTCTAGGCCAATCTCTAATGGCCTCAATCTTAGCCGGATCCACAGAAACCCCCTCTGCAGAAACAATATGGCCAAGAAAACCCATCTCCCTCTGCCAAAAGCTGCACTTGCTCAACTTAGCAAACAGCTTCTGCTCTCGAAGCTTCTCCAACACAAGCCTCAAATGAGTCGCATGCTCCTCTGGACTCCTCGAATACACCAAAATGTCATCAATGAAAATAATGACAAACACATCCAGAAACTCCCTGAATACGTCGTTCATCAACCTCATAAACGCTGCCGGCGCATTAGTCAAACCGAAAGGCATGACAACAAACTCGAAATGCCCATACCTCGTTCGAAAAGCTGTCTTCCGGACATCTGCCTCATCTATCGGGATCTGATGATAACCTGATGCCAAGTCGATCTTGGAGAACCAAGTAGCACCCCTCAACTGATCCAACAACTCATCAATCCTCGGGAGTGGGTACCTGTTCTTCACAGTGACTCGGTTAAGACCCCGATAATCAATGCACAGCCTGAAACTACCATCCTTCTTCTTCACAAACAACACTGGCGCTCCCCATGGCGAAACACTAGGTCTGATGAACCCTTTACTCAAAAGGTCCTCTAGCTGCTTCTTCAGCTCTGCCATCTCTGCTGGAGCCATCCTGTAAGGTGTCTTCGATATCGGAGCTGTCCCGGGCTCTAATTCAATCGTGAAAGGATCTGACCGAGATGGTGGCAATCCCTTCAGCGACCGAAATACATCCTCGAAATCCTGGACAACCTGAATATCCTGCAGACTCACCTCACCACTGGACTCTGTCATAGTGATCGTCGCCAAATAGGCTTCGCAGCCCCGCTCTAACAACTGCTCTGCCTGAATAGCTGAAATCACTATACTTCCCGAAGTCGGTCTCACTCCCTGATAAACCAACTTCCCTGCATCCCGCTCAAACACCACTCTACCTCTGAAGCAATCCAGATGAACTCGGTAAAGAGATAACCAGTCCATCCCCAAAATCACGTCATACAGTTCCACTGGACTGATGACCAAATCAGCTGGCATAGACTGCCCCGCAATACGCACATCAACTGCTCTAGCTCTGCCCGAAGTAGCCAAATAACCACCTCCGGCCACCTTGACAAAGCCTGAAGCCTCGCCCTCGCTACTCCGAATACCACTACTCTCAGCTCTCTCCGGAGTAATGAAGCAATTAGATGCTCCCGAGTCAAACAACACGTGAGACTCAAATCCACCAACTAACAAGGTCCCTACACAATTCCACAAGTGTTGAGAACCTCTAACTCTATCACAGTAAAATAACAGAAACAGACACACCAACAATTCTACCTTAAAGAATTTAAAAGTCTGAGTCAAGATTTTACCTGTGATCTGGCCTGACTGACTGGTCTGGCCCACCTCTGCCGAAGTGTACACACGCGGCGCCCCGCCTGACTGCAACGCTGCAATCTGAGCTACTGGCTGGATAGCCAATGGCTGCATCGCTGCCAACGCCTTCTGCTGCAACTTGGGATACATGGTCTTGACATGCCCCGCCTCTCTGCAGTAGTAGCACACAATGGGCTCCCTGGGCCCCGCCCTCTTGGGACAAGAAGCAACTCGGTGATCCAAGCTCCCACAACCAAAACAACCGCCGGTACTCTGGCCACTCGCAGACATCTCATCTGCTCTCCTCTTCTGGCCCTGCGCAGGCCTGCCGCCCCTGCTAAAACCAGAACTGTAACCTCCACGCTGCTGCTGCCGCTGCTGGCCCCTAGGCTGGGTAGCAGGAACAACTGCCGCTGGAACAACTGCCGTACTCGCCGGCTCACGCAGATCCTCCTCGATGGAAGCTGCCAACTCCACTAGCTCAACTCTGGAGTGGTACATCTCACCCCTGCACTGAGTCCTGATGCTCCTCCGAAGTCCCTGAAGAAACCTCGACGTCAGCTCTCTCTCACCCACCAGCTCACTCCTGGTGTGGACCACCAACCTGCAGAACTCTGCATCGTACTCCCGTACTGACCTCTCGCCCTGAGTCAGCCCCATAAACCTCACTCGCAACCTGTCACGAGCCTCCTGCGGGAAGAACTTGTAGTTGAACTCCTCGACGAAGTCAGCCCAAGTCCAAGCCGCCCTCCTGGTCCTAACAGACCTCCACCACAAATGTGCATCGCCTCCAAGATAATGCACCGCAAGCTCAACCTGGAACTGCTCTGGACAACGGACCGAACCGAAGTTCCGCTCTAACCTCTGACGCCACTCGTCAGCCTGCTCCGGAGTGACACCGCCCTCAAACGTCGGCGTGCCAATCCTCTGCATCTCCCTCATCATCTCCCGATAGGGAAAATGATCATCTGCAGCACCATGCTGCCCAACAAAACCTGCAGCCCCCTGCTGCTGAACAAAACCGGCACCCGCCTGTGCCCCGGCACCTGCCTGTGCCCCGGCCGCTGGAGGTGCAACCGGAGCCTGCTGTGGAACTGCCTCTGGAAGACGTGCCAAAAGCTGCGTCAGTAGCCCCACAATCAAATCACCTTGAGCAAGAGCCGCGCCCCCACCGGGAACTGCCCCTGCCCCCGCGCCACCACCGACGCCCAAACTAGCCCCACCGGCTAACGAAACGGACTGTGTCACCGACGCAGTCTCCACACTCGGTACTGCACTCTCCGCTGAAGCCTCAGCCTCTGGCAAACCACGACCAGCACCCCGACCTCCACGACCCGCTGCTCGCCCACCGCGACCAGCTCCTCTGCCCCCACGGGCTGCACCGCGACCACGACCACGGCCACGACCACGACCTGCGTCCATCTCTCTGCACTACCACCAAGTACAGAAAATGAGCAAGTCAACACACAAAAGCACAAAACACAACAAACACCAAATCCCACTCACTTACCGCGGAAAGCCGAGACCGAGAGGATGATACTAGACTACTAACTGACTAATCACACATAATCAATTTTAACACATAGTCCAGCTCACCCAAACTAACAGTCCTAAAACCGTATACGCTCTGATACCAAAATGAAACAACCAAGCTCTTTTTTTTTTTATAAATGATTATAATAATTATCAATGCGGAAATTCTCAGAAAGAAATCAATAATATTAAATCATAAAAGCCGTTCAACAAATAACCAATAAAACCAATAAAACGAATAAGCAACCTAAACACCAGGTTTGCTACATTATTAAAAATAAACTAACATCCTAGAAAAGGTTCATTTCTAATCATCCATAAAATAATTCTTAAAACCAACATCCTAAATTCCTCTTCAGCCTCTTCTCTCGGTCTCTTTCCGCGGAAGAACATTACTGTTACCTGCAACACATTGGAATAGAGTTGCGTAAGTATTATCATAAATACTTAGTGAGTGGATCATCCTGCCTACAGGCCAATTACGTCAAATCATAGACAATACGTCACAATAAACAACCAGAGTAACAATGCTCAACAATAAACGACAACATCATGATCTCCCTGTCAGGAAACACCCACGTTTCCTGACACCCAGGTCGGTGTCGACCGACACCTGAATGGTGTCGATCGACGCCAGCCTCCCGAGTGTCGATCGACACTCATCGAGTGTCGCTCGACACCGGCTCGACGCCCAGAAACCAGAAGCTACGAAAAACGCATTCCAAATCGCAATAACACCAAATCTAAGGGGTTTTCAACGCCCCAATGCTACCAAAACACGAAATTCAACATAACAATCTCAAGAACACATCATAAATCCGAAATCACACAATCTCTGACTCTTGACGGACCTACAGTCACGCACTCACCTTAGAAACGGATTGGAAAGATGGAGAAGAGATAGAACAACGAAGAACAGCAACAAAACGAGTCTCCAAACTCCAAAAACTCTCTGGAAATCACCTCAGCCTCTCTGGAACCTTTCTTTCTCGAAAACTGAGCTTCTCACGCGGCTGGAGACTTTTAAATCGCGACCTAGGGCTTTCCTAGCCCAAAACCGAACAAAACCAGCCGACTTAAATCAAACCGGTCGATTTCCAGATAACCGGTGTCGATCGACACCCTCCCTTGGTGTCGGTCGACACCAATCGACCAAACCAACTCCAATTGCAAATCGATCGACTTAAACCGGAAATCAAACCCGATAACCGGTGTCGATCGACACCCTTCGGGTGTCGATCGATACTAGTCGTTCAGAAGAATTTAACACACTTTCTTCGCGATGCTTGAATCTTAGACCGACTGCACAACAATCAAACAAGAACATGTACAGCCAACCCTCAATTCACACCTCTAAGAGCATGTGCCAACTACTCCCGAACCCCTAGCATCGTCCAACACCACTTCCAAAACAACTTCCAGGTTCACGGATGTTACAACTTCACTGGAGGATTTGATGAATAAAGGAGATTACTTTTAGCATGCATTAGTTTGGTAATCGTCTATATAGATCATGTGACAAAGTGAAAACTTTCATTAATCATTATTAATGTAACACGCTCTCTTTAGTCAATTTAGTGGAATTGTTCTTACAACAAAGTCTGTATAAGCATAGAAATGAGAAATATCTACAAGACTGCTCCTTCGTTTTTGGTTTAGATCATTGGTGATCACTGTAAATAAGTAATCGAGGGTTTTGTGCAGCCATGACAGGTGATGTGAATATTTACATGAACGATGTGGACGATCCTAAGGTTGCAGAGGTCGAAATAATGATAGCTGAGCCCAGAATGTAACTTCTTTCTTCTTCTATCACATGTCAACATTAACAGTGTGTTGATTCTCAAATGGACGCACAAGTTTGCACCATCTAAATGCGCTGCACGATCTTCAGCTGTGAGTTTCGAGAGAGTAACAGTTTCCCAATCTCTCTTTCATCTCCATAAGCTCCTTGTGATACTTGGTTGCAATCTCTGTTATATCAGATCAAGGGTCAAGATCTTTACCGATACCATCCAATACTGCAGAGAGAGAGAGAGAGTAATGGCTGCGATTTTGACCGTGTAGTACCTAGATAAGAACGTAGACCGACGAAATTCATCATTTGTGATCCTCTTGCGACAAGTGAAGTCTGTAATCAGTTTTTAAGATGCTTTATAAGTGAAAGGAATAGCAGGAGAACAAGAAGATCAAACAAAATCCATTGAAATATCTTAACATCATGATGTACAAGCAATTATCCAAGAACATTTAGTGCTTTAATCTACTGACCAACTCACAACAACTAATTTATGCTAGCAAACTAGCCTTTGCCATCTTAAGAACCTATCAAAAACCATGCTAGCAACAGTCAGCCAATGTGCCCACCTTAGCCGGAGAATTGGATACTCTGAAGCAATCAGCATTCATCCCCACAAGACAAAATCCAGGAGAAAGAACCCTACCATCGCAGACATTCTAATCAATGATCTAAAGAAAATGAGAGAATAAAAAACCATAATCTTTTTGAGAAACTTGTGTGAGGCAATTCGTCGAACACTTGGTGACTTACATCCATATGTTTCTGCAAGGTCTTGGTCCTCTTTCGCGGGCAGCGAGATGGCCTGCTTCCGCTCATGCTGAACACGCCTTCTTAGATCTCATCTCTAGAAAGAGCGACCCAAAGTCTGTGATTCTCGTTCGTTAACTCAACGCCGCCTAATTTGGGAGATTCCGCCGGGATTCCTCTCTGCCTGTTTGATTTCGGCTCCATTACTCCGATTGATTTCTCCTCCAAAGGCAAACCACCTTCGAATCGCGAGAGAGAGAAGAGAGAGAGAAGGAAAGAAACGTCTATTAAAATCTTTTAACTAAGCGACGTTTTCAGCTTTTATTTTTTTTTTGATTTAAATAAATGTCTAATTTACGCTAAGAGACGGACTAAAAACGCCCGTTAATCATGCTCTAACGCCTGCAGAAAACTTATTGGACCTCAACAACGAACACTAACCACGACCTATTGTTATTCATTCATCCTATGTTTGTTTTTAATTTGTCTGATTTGTAAGTATTAAAATCGACGTCTCTTTGGACATCTCTTTTTGATCGTCTATGATGTGTGGATGCAGTGAGTTTGAACATTGTACTTCCTTTAACTTGGAGTTTTAGGTGAATAAATGTAAACTTTTGATAAAATGAAAAATCATTGAATTGTGCAGTATAAGAAAATCATATTGTTGTATAATTCATGTGGAGATAAAAATTATGCAGTAATTACTCTTACATATCATAAATTAAGAAAATAATTTTGTTCCTTTCCCGAACTATGGAATATTGGATACAAAGAAAAGTGATTATAAGTTTCTTTTGTTAAAGTAAGATTTACATCAAGAAACTTTAGCGTGGAGGATAATTATATGCGCTGTTCTGTCACTTTTATAAAGAAAACACCTTGGAATTGAACATGTAAGATAGGGCAGGAATATATATCATTTGATTTTTGAAAGATTACATATTTATTTATCATGCAATCATAACAAGCGAGACCTAGCCCACAACAAATAATGAAAATACATTTCGCTGTAAGCCTGTAATTATTTGTTTTTTAGAACGAACCAAAATAATGGGGGAAATGTGAACATGTTGACAAAAGAAAAGGGCTATTGTGAATAGTTCAGATAAAATCTAGTGATAACTCGACCAGAGAAGAATCTTTAATAGATGAAGAAAAGTCAATATTTTAACTTCTTTCTGAGGAGAAAGAAGTTCAATAAGTTTCGAGTGGAGTAGCAAATGATAAGCAACGACAAGAAAAAAATTGAAAACCATCGGGTACGGGCATGGGCCCCATTTTATGACCCGACCCAAACAAACAAATAATTGATCATTCGTATGTAAATATATCGGACGCGTTTTTAATCTTACGTTGATTGTGTATAAATTTATATTGAGAGAAAAATATATAAGTTATATACTCTTTTTCAAAAACGGATAAGTGATAATCTAAAATTTTAGTACATTATAAGATGTATTAAATGAATTTAATTTTTGATGGCCAAGAAAAAAAATCCAAATTTGTCTTAACAAAAGAAAAATACACATTTTCTTAGTTTGTAATTTTTCAAATATGATAGAAATGCTGTAGATATTTAATATAGGTATAGTGAAAAGGAAATAAATTGACCATAAAATAGTTAATTAATAAAACATTTATGAGAATATAAAAGAAAGTACACAACAGAGAAAAAAGATTTTTCATCTCAGATATTTAGGAGTTTGTAAAGTTTTATTAAGTTTTCAGTGACCAAATATATAGATTCTTCAAATGAAAAAAGTGAGAGAATGAAACCAACTATCAGCAAAAGATTTGGTTAATCTAAGGGGGTGTTATTCAATCATGTATTTAAAATCAATTCTATAGGTTTTATAATCATTCAGATTTAAAGTTTTGATTTTATTTTAAAGAATCCATAAGAGTTGATTCTAAAATCTCTGTAATATAGCTTGGATTATGTTTTAAATAATTTACTCATGAAACTCCATTGGAATTTATTTCAAATGACTCAATAAACAAAGATTTTAAAAGTCATTTACTTTTTGAATAACACTGGATTTTAAAACAGGATTTTAAATCTTGATTGAATAACACTAGATTTGAAAATCTATTAATGATGGATTACAAATAAGATATCCAATAACATTGGATTTAAAAACATAATTTAGAATCATTAATTAATTGAATAACACTGAATTGTCATTATATTTCAGTTCATTTCAAATACAAGATCCAATAATAATAATACCTCTACAAGTCTTTAGATTTGGACAACCTGTGTTTTAAATACATGTGTATAGAGAATTGAGTTTCTGCCTAAGGCCGAATTAAAACTAAATTGAGTTTCTGCCTAAGCCCATGAATATCCCAAAACTACGATATGGGCCACTGAAGAAAAGTCCATTAAATACAGCGATCATGCCGACAACAAAATGATAGAGACGAGGAATAAGGGAAAGCAAGCAACTGAACACAACAATCTCACGCGTCATGAGGGCGCGTAGTGCGCGTAGTGCGCGTGACTGCGCGTGACTCTAAACCTCGTTTGTTTTATAAATTATGATATACTAGGGCGCGTAGTGCGGAAATTTATATTATTAAGTTAATTTTGTTGTTTTTTCACAAATTTAATTTATTACTGTTTCAAAATATTATACATATATTTATTAAATATAATTAGGGTTAGCCAAAATTCTCGTACTGTCTTGTCCCATATCGTCCCATATCGTTTTTTTCATCATGTTCGTTCTTTCCTGTCCTATCCTTCATGTTTGCCCCGTCCAGTCCCATCCCGTCCCATTTTATTCCTTTTCATCTTGTCCCACTCTTTCCCGTCCCATGCTTTCTATCCGCCCGTCCAGTCTCATCCTATCTTATTATGTTCCTTTCCATTTTGTCTTGTCTTGTCCCGTCCCTAAATATAATTAGGGGTAGGCAAAATTCTCGTCCCGTTCCTTCCCTTCCCATTATGTCCTTTTTTATCTCGTCCCGTCGCATTCCATTCATTTTCATCCTATCATGTCCCGTCCCTTCCAGTCTCATCCTATCATATTATGTTATTTCCCGTCTTGTCTTGTCCCATCTCATTTCTTCCGTTTTTTCCTGTCTCGTCCTTAAATATAATTAGGGTAAACGAAATTCACATCCCGTTCTTTTCCGTCCCTTTATTTTCTGTCCACTTCCAGTCTCATCCTATACCATTATGTTCCTTCTCGTCTTGTCCTGTCCCATCCCGTTTCTTTTCTTTTTTCCTGTCCCGTCTCTAAATAAAATTACGGGTAGGCAAAATTTCTGTTCCATCCTATCTCGTCTCCTTCTGTTCCTTTATATCACGTCTCATCACTTAATATAATAAGAGGTAGACAAAATTTTCCTCTCGTCTCGTTCTATTTTTTTCTCGTCCCGTCATGTTCGGTCTCGTTTCACTTCATCCCATAATATTCAAAATAATTAGTATCTTTTCAATAATATATTGACATTAACTGATATATTTATTTGAAGATAAATTATATAATATGACGAAATTAAATTTACTAAATAATAGTTTTTGTAGATTTATACATAAATTTACTAATTTTATTATGACTTTTCATATTCTTGTTAAGCTTCTTATGATAATAAATGATAATTATTGTATAATTTAAATAAAAAATAAAAAATAGAAATTCTATGCTGATGTGTCATAATTTTAGAGTATGAGTTAGATGATGTGTCATCAGAAGAGACTCTATTTTACTTTATATATATAGATTAATTACTAGATAAGGCCCGCCGGAGTTTATCTTAACATTTTTGAAATAATTTTTAAAAAAATTAAAAATATTAAACAAAATATAATGATTCTTTATAAGTAAAATAATATTGAAAACCCGAAAAAAAAATCTTTGAATAATATAATATACTTAAATTCTGTTATACAATAAAAAGAGTAATATGTAATAGTCATGTAATAGCCATTTTTTTCCTTGGCTTGGTAAGACATAGAAGATACTTTTTTTTTGTTAGAATATAGATCATTTTTATCTTACAATATAATTTTTTTTTTCTTTTTTTCGTTATAAGGTCTTTTTCCACTTTTTTTTATTTATTTTTTTATTTTTCCGTTAGAATATGGATTCTCTTAGAATATGAGACATGCAAAAATATTTTTTTTTCTTTTTTCTGTTAGAATATGAACATTTTCTGTTAGAATATGGAATATATTTTTTGCCTTTTATTTTCCAAGACACATGTCAAAAATTTAATAGTTGTAATATAAAAAATGACAAATGTCACGATCCTGTGAGTTATAAAAATCATACGTGTCACAACCATGTTGCGCGCATCCAACTTTATATAATAAGATTAGAAATTAATTTTCGGAAAGAAAAAAATATATAAACCATGGAAAATATTAAAGAAAATCTAATCACTTTTAAAAGTAGTAGAATAATATTAAAAACTCGATAACAAATTTTTAAATAAAATAAGATTAGTAATCTTTTACATTTTAATTATAATTAACATTTTTTGAATTCATGATATGAAAAATGAATTAAATTTTTTTTTTGGTCTAATATAGAAAAACTTACACGTGTCTAAATATAATCGACTAATTAATTCGTGAAACTTTAATTATTTCATTCAAGAGATTTCAATTGATGAAATCTTTATTTAATAATGTTTTACCTAACAAAAAATTGAAAATTAAAATACTTAAAATTAGAATATCGGTCCATTATAAAATTTTCTTTCTAATATTAGTTAGTTGCTTGATAATTATTTTGTTAGTTTTCTATTTATATTGTTTCTTTTTCAAATTTTTTTTACCTTGAACCATTATAAATTTTTCTTTTTTTTTATTCGTTGATTGTTTTACGATTACTACATAATCCATAAATTATCATAAATTACAATAATTAAGCTAATATTACAACATCTATTTTGTTATTACATTTTTGCAATTTTCATGTGTTAATACATGTCATCATCTGATCAAATATTAGACATATGTTGCGATAATAGTTTTGATTTCGATCCAACTGATCTAGAGTTAAGTATTCTTCATTAATATCTTGAATTTTGAAAGACATGACTTTTTATTTCTTAATAAAAGAGAAAATCTAAACAAAAGAAAGAAACACACAATTAAATCATGAAGGCTATAAATTATTATATATTATTTTTCTTCTTTTTCGTAATGGGAATATGATTTTTTTCTTTTTCTTAATGGATGTAACTAAAATTTTTAATTATTTGTTTTATGTTTTCTTTTTCGTTATGAGAATATGTATTTTTTTTACTTTTCTTAATGGATGTAACATTTTTCTTTTTCATTGTTTGTTTTATGTTTTCTGATTTTTTGTTGGTCTTATATATATTATTATTATTTTCTTATTTTATGACACATGTGAAACAACCAACACTTTTTTTTTAAAAAAATAAATACTTAAACAATTCTAGCGGAAGTCTTAAAATAAATAACTCAATAAATCATAATATCAATTCAACAACAAAAGCCAATAATCAAATAAATTCAAATCTCAAATAACTCTAACAACTTAAGCAAAATGAACAAAACATAAATCCTATCATCCTCTTCTTCGGCCTTTATTTCGCGTTTAAACATTTCTACCACCTGCATCACAGGAAAGGAGATGCGTAAGTATTATAAAAAATACTTAGTGAGAAGATCACTCTGCCCACGGGCCAATTACGCAATTTCCAGATAATTAAAGCCATTTAAATAATTTCCACAATTATTAAATATTTTTCCATCTTTAAATTAATTACAAATAATTATTAAATAATTCTCATAATTAAATAATAATTTTAATTAATTATTAATCCAAAAATAATTAATTAAACCAATTCAATTAACCACTTAAATTAATTAAATCCATTAAACCGAATTAAACCATTAAATTTCCAATTTCAATTCAATTAAGCCGAAATACGCCGACCGAACAGCCTCTGGTGTTGACCGACACTTGCCTGGTGTCGTTCGACACCCTTGACCTTGGTGTCGACCGACACCAACTTGGTGTCGATCGACACCCGTTCGTCAGAGCGACAACGAGTGCGATTCAACAGCACTAAGAACACGAAATCACACAATTAACAACACCAAAAACAATCAACCTTCACAATTATCACATAACTCACACGAAAAATCATCAAGAACACATCTATTCATCAATCCAAGCACAGATCCAGAAATCCACGGACCCACAGTCACGCACTCACCTTGGATTGGATTGAAAGGAAGGAAAGGAATATGAACAGGGAAGAACAGCAACAAACCACTCAGAAACTTCACCAATCTTCTCAAAACTCTCCAAAGTCGCCTAGAACTCTCTGCCTCCTTTTCTATCTCGAAAATCGTGAAAAAGACTGCTCAATCTCCTTTTATTCGCGACCTAGGGTTTCCATTTTCCCTTAACCGGCCGAACCACACTCAAATCAAACCGGAAATTTGCAATCGGGCCGGTGTCGATCGACACCAGCCTTGGTGTCGCTCAACACCAGGCAAAAATTCCACTTCTTTGGTTTACGGATGTTACAACTCTCCCCCACTAAACTGGATTCGACCTCGAATCATAACTCAAAACACGTCTCGCAAGACCAAAATCCGACCTCGCAAGGTCACAACACTGGAGATCCTCACCTGATCCCCGAGACTCACACTCAATCTTATGTATACGCACGTTCCAAGACATTTTCCTCTTAACTCATTATCCAAACACTCATATTGGGGCCACGGCCTCCCAAATAAGTCTCAACCAAAACCACTTGTGTTGGGGCCACGGCCTCCCAAACAAGTCTGCAACTACCCAAACTGGGGCCACGGCCTCCCAGATGGGTCTGCCATCGCTTATACCGAAGCCACGGCACTCAGATAAGCTACTCACACTGAAGCCACGACACTCAGGTAAGTCTGCTAGAGAACAAACGTCTCCAAAAGTGTAATGAGTTATTCAGGACCGCAGCCCTTAGAGAAAAATTCCTAAACGCCAATAACAAAAAGATTGAAACTGTCTCACGACCCAACTGGTCAACACGTGTAACATCCAAGACAACATTTAACAACACAGAAAAATGAGGAAAAACTCCATCTCATAAATCTCAAAAATGTATGTCTTACAACGTAAACCAAAAACAACAACAACAAAGCTCGCAAGCTAAACCAAAAACAAAGCCACAAAGACGAAAGAAGCTCACTCCACAATCTGCTTGTCGAACCACTTCCTGAACTTCAACTTCATCTTTGCCTCTGGTTCCCAAGTCTCCTCCTCTAAACCACCACAAGTCCACAAAACTCTCAATAACGGTATCCTCTTGTTCCGCAGAACCTTGACTCTCCTCTCAAGAATCCTCACAGGTACTGCCGGAACTGTCAAATCTGGCTGAAGATCCTCTGGAATCTGAGCCACTAACTCCTCTGAAGGATGAAGAAACTTCCTCAACATCGATACATGAAACACCTTGTGAAAGGCTCTCATAATCGGAGGTAGCTCCAACCTGTACGCCAACGGTCCCACTCGCTCCACAACTGGAAACAGACCCATAAAACGCGGACTCAGCTTGTTCTCTGCGATGGATCTGTTAGGACCCCTCAACATCGCCATCTTGAGATACACTCTATCTCCAACCTGAAACTCAAGCTCTCGTCTGCGTCTATATACGTAACTCTTATGTCTATCCTGAGCTTCCTATATGTTCAACCTCACAACACGAACCTTCTCAGTCGTCTCCTGAACATAAGTAACTCCATAAATGTTGCGCTTCCCCACTTGGGCCCAGCATAGGGGTGTCCTACATGTCCTCCCATACAACGCCTCAAAAGGAGCCATGCCAATACTCGCCTGGAAGCTGTTGTTGTAAGCAAACTCAACCAAGCTCAAATGATCCGCCCAATGACCACCCCAATCTAGCACACACATCCTCAACAGATCCTCTAAAGTCTGAATCGTCCTCTCTGACTGCCCATCTGTCTGCGGATGATATGTCGTACTCATATGCACCTTAGTGCCCATCTCAGTCTGAAATGCCCTCCAAAACTCTGAGGCAAATCTCGGATCCCGGTCTGACACTATACTGGCTGGCACTCCATGCAACCTCACAATCTCACGCACAAACTTCCTAGCCAAAACAGCTGCTCCATCTGTCTTCTTGATCCACAATAACTCAAATGGCATCATGCGTCCTCGAAATAGGTAGTCCAACCACGAAATCCATCGTGATCCTGTCCCACTTCCACTCTGGAATGGGTAAACTCTGTAACAGACCACCCGGAACCTGATGCTCAGCCTTCACCAAAGAACAAGTGTTGCACCTCGCAACCCAATCAACCACATCTCTCTTCATCCAACCCAATGATAATACCTCTTGAGATCATGGAACATCTTGGTCGCTCCTGGATGAATCGAAAACTTGCTTGAATGAGCCTCTCTCAGAATCTGCTGCCTCAACTCCTCGACCTTGGGTACACGAACCCGACCACGAACCAGAATAGTCCCGTTCTCAGATACCTGATACTCAGAACTCGGTACTCGTGATGCATCAATCAGACTCTGATCACTCTCCTGAGCCACTCTGATCCTGCTCAACAAATCTGCCTAATCAACTGCCTCTAAACCCAAAGGCTCATGCGAAATCGCACAAAGGCGCAAAGTGCTAATCTCGCCCACCAACGCCTCAACATCCTGCTCTAAAGCCGAATCACACCTCCGTCGACTCAACACATCTGCCACTAGGTTAGCCTTGCCCGGATGATAGATGATCTCCAAGTCATAATCCGCCAAAACTCAACCCAGCGCGTCTGTCTCGCATTCATCATCGGCTGAGTAAAAATGTGTTGAAGACTCTTGTGGTCAGTGAAGATCTGAACTGAACCACCATACAAATACGACCTCCAGATCTTAATCGCAAAGACCACCGCTCCCAACTCTAGATCATGGGTAGGACGGTTACGCTCACTCCCCTGCCACTGCCTCGAAGCGTAAGCAATAACTTTGCCCTCCTGCATCAGCACACAACCCAGACCAATCGCTGAAGCATCAGTGTACACTGCATAAGGCTTCCCTGGCTCGGGTAACGCCAAAACAGGTGTACTAGTCAAATACTCCTTGAGCTTCCCAAAGCTCTCCTCACACTCAGGTGACCAAACAAAAGGGACATCCTTCCCAGTCAACTTCGTCATCGGTTGTGCCATACTCGCAAAACCCTTGACGAATCTCCTGTAATAACCTGCTAACCCAAGAAAGCTCCTGATCTCGGTAGCACTGCTCGGTATAGGCCAATCTCTGATGGCCTCTATCTTCGCCGAATCTAAAGACACTCCCTCTGCAGAAACAATATGTCCGAGAAAACCCATCTCTCGCTGCCAGAAACTGCACTTGCTCAACTTAGCATACAGCTTCTGCCCTCGAAGCTTCTCCAGAACCAACCTCAAATGAGTCTCATGCTCCTCAGGACTCCTCGAATAAACCAGAATATCGTAAATGAAGATGATGACAAACACATCCAAATACTCCCTGAATACGTCGTTCATCAACCTCATGAATGCCGCAGGCGCATTCGTCAAACCGAAAGGCATAACCACAAGCTCAAAATGCCCGTAACGTGTCCTGAACGCAGTCTTGCGAATATCCGCCTCATCTATCGGGATCTGATGATAACCCGATGCCAAGTCTATCTTGGAGAACCAAGTAGCACCCCTCAGCTGATCCAACAACTCGTCAATCCTCGGGAGAGGGTACCTGTTCTACACAGTAATTCGGTTCAGTCCCCGGTAATCAATACACAGCCGGTGTAACATCCGTAAACCAAGAAGTGGAGTTTTTGCCTGGTGTCGAGCGACACCAAGGCTGGTGTCGATCGACACCGGCCAAATCGCAAATTCCCGGTTTGTTTCTATTTTGTTCGGTTCGCGTCGGTTAAGGGTGGAAACCCTAAGAAACGAAATAAAAAGGCTTTTGTCGTCGAGTGGTTGTCACTTTTTGGAGGCAGAGAGTTTAGGAGGAGATTTTGGAGTGTTCTTGAGCGATTTTGGAGCTTTTGGTGGTGTATGATTGCTGTTCTTCCCTGTTCATCTCCCTTTCTCCCTTTCAATCCAAATGCAAGGTGAGTGCGTGACTGTGGGCTCGGGATTTCCGGATTTAGGTTGCTAGATGAATGAATAGATGAGTTTCTGTTGTTTTTCGTGATGTGTATGTGTTGATTGTGGTGTTGAATCGTGTTGGATTGATGATTGTGATAATTTGGCGTTTCCTGTGTGTTTCATTGCTTCTGGTGTCGTCCTGTCGAGCGGGTGTCGATCGACACCAAGCTGGTGTCGGTCGACACCAATGTTGGTTCAGGATGGTTAACCGGTTTGAGCGAATTAAATTGGTTATTGAATTAAAATTGAATTAAAAATGGTTTAATCCGGTTTAATGTATTTAATTGGTTTTGATGGTTAATTGGTTTGTTTTAATTAATTATTTTCGGATTAATAATTAATTAAGATTATTATTTAATTATGAAAATTATTTAATAATTATTTGGAATTATTTTAATGGTGGAAAAATATTTAATAATTGTGGAAATTATTTAAAAGACTTTAATTATCTGGAAATTGCGTAATTGGCCCGTGGGCAGAGTGATCGCTTCACTAAGTATTTATGATAATACTTACGCATCTCCTTTCCTGTGATGCAGATGGTAGAAATGTCTAAACGCGGAATCAAGGCCGAAGAAGAGGATGATAGGATTTATGTTTTATTTCTTTTGCTTAAGTTGTTAGAATTATTTGATATTTGATTTATTTGATTTATTGATTATTGACTTCATTGTTGAATTGGTTGATTTATTTATTTAAAGATTTTTAAGACTTCCGCTAGAATTGTTTAAGTATAAAAAAAAAAAAAAGTGTTGGTTGTTTCATTTTGGTATCAGAGCCTAGACGGTTTAGGACGTGCTAGGTTGATAGTTTTAGTATCATCCTCTTCGGGCTTCAGGAGATTCCGCGGTGAGTTTTGTTTGTGTTGTTGGTTTTGTGTTTTGTATCTCACCTCTTTGTTCGATACAGTGAGATGGACGGTGGTGCTCGAGGTAGAGGTAGAGGCCGAGGTGCAGGCCGCGGTCGAGGCCGTGGCAGAGGTCGTGGAGGTCGGGGTCGTGGCGAGCCAGAGGATTCGGGCGAGAGTGTTGCGCCGAGTGTGGCGACTGCGTCGGTGACCCAGTCTATTTCAGCGGCGAGTGAGGCCGGTGTGGGCGTCGGTGGTGGCGCGGGGGTTGGAGCGGCCCCAGGTGGGGGTGCGGCTCCGGCTCAGGGTCGAGATGACCTGGTTGTGGGGTTACTGACACAGTTGCTGGCACGTTTTCCGCCAGTGGTTCCTCAGCAGGCTCCGGGTGTTCCTCCGATGGCCGGTGTACCGCAGGGTGCGCCAGTGTTTGGGCAGCAGGATGCTGCAGTGCTTGGTCAGCCGGGTGCGGCTTTTGTTGGGCAACAGGGAGCTGCGGTGGTTGGTCATCCGTCCTATTTAGAGATGATGGGACAGATGCAGCGTATTGGGACGCCTTTCTTCGAGGGCGGAGTGGGTCCAGAGGTGGCCGATGAGTGGAGGTCGAGAGTGGAGCGGAACTTCCAGTCGATCAGGTGTCCGGTTCAGTATCAGGTTGAGTTAGCGGTCCACTATCTGAGTGGTGACGCACATTTGTGGTGGCGGGCTGTTCAGGGCAGGAGAGCTGTCTGGACTTGGGGAGAGTTTTTGGCGGAGTTTGACGCCAAGTACTTTCCTCAGGAGGCTCGAGATAGACTTCATATGCGGTTTATCGCTTTGACGCAGGGAGACCGTTCAGTGCGTGAGTACGACGCAGAGTTTAGCAGGCTAGTGGTGCATACTGGTCCCGGTGTAGGCGGTGAGCGCAGTGTTATGCAGAGGTTCCTTCAGGGACTTCGTCCGAGCATCAGGACTCAGTGCCGAGGTCGTGACTATACCGTGAGAGCTGAGCTAGTGGAGCTGGCAGCTTCTATTGAGGAGGACCTTCGTGAGCAGGCTGGTCCGGTGGTGGTGCCGTCTGCGGATGCTCCTGCTATCCAGCCTCGGAGTCAGCAGCAGCAGTCGCAGCAGCGCCGTAATTCGAGTGTTGGTTCTGGTTCTGGCAGGGGCAGCAGGCCTGCACAGGGTCAGAAGAGGAGTCGGGAGGAGTCTTCTTCCGGCAGCCGTTTTCCTCGTGGTTCGTGTTACGGGTGCGGCAGTACGGAGCACCGAGTGTATAGTTGTCCCAAGAAGGATATGCCTCGGGATACTAGGGACACTAGGGCGTGTTTCCATTGCGGAGAGTCGGGACATATCAGGCCGAGGTGTCCCAAGTTGCAGAGTTTGACAGTGGCAGCAGTTCAGCCGATAGCGGCTCGACCAGTGACTCAGGTGGCAGCGGTTCAGCCAGTGGGCCAGTTGGGGGCGGGACCGAGAGTCTACTCTTCTACAGAGGTTGGCCAGTCGAGTCAGGGCGGACAGATCACAGGTACATTTATTGACTCAGACTTCGTAATTTCCTTAAGTTATTTTGTGGTTATAGTTTGTTTGCAATATTTTGCCTGTGATGGGATTAGCAGGGTCTCATAGTTTTAAATGTGTAGGGACCTTGTTAGTCGGTGGCGTTCAGTCACACGTTTTATTCGATTCTGGAGCATCTAATTGCTTCATCACTCCGGAGTGGGCCGAGTGTAGTGGCATCCGGAGCAGCGCGGGTGAGCGTGCAGGCATGGTCAAGGTGGCTGGAGGTGGTTTCCTGGCTACTTCGGGCCGTGCTAGAGGCGTTGATATTCAGATTGCGGGGCAGTCGATGCCAGCTGATTTGGTGATTAGTCCGGTGGAGTTATATGACGTCATTCTGGGGATGGACTGGTTATCTTTTTATCGGGTTCATCTGGATTGTTACAGAGGCAGAGTGGTTTTTGAGCGTGATGGCGGGAGATTAGTGTTTCAGGGTGTGAGACCGACTTCTGGGAGCATAGTGATCTCGGCGATTCAGGCAGACCAGTTGATTGAGCGAGGCTGTGAGGCCTATTTGGCGACGATCTCTATGGCGGAGTCCAGTGGTGAGGTGGTTTTCGAGGATATTCGGGTGGTTCGAGAGTTTCCAGAGGTTTTTCAGTCGTTGACGGGGTTGCCACCTTCGCGGTCAGATCCTTTCACGATTGAGTTAGAGCCGGGGACAGCGCCGATATCCAAGACGCCTTACAGGATGGCTCCAGCAGAGTTGGCAGAGCTGAAGAAGCAGCTAGAGGACCTTTTGAGCAAAGGGTTCATTCGACCGAGTGTTTCACCGTGGGGAGCACCAGTTCTGTTTGTGAAGAAGAAGGATGGGAGTTTCCGGCTGTGTATGGATTACCGGGGACTGAACCGAGTTACTGTGAAGAACAGGTACCCTCTCCCGAGGATTGACGAGTTGTTGGATCAGTTGAGGGGTGCTACTTGGTTCTCCAAGATAGATTTGGTATCGGGTTACCATCAGATCCCGATAGATGAGGCGGATATCCGCAAGACTGCTTTCAGGACACGTTATGGGCATTTCGAGTTTGTGGTTATGCCTTTCGGTTTGACGAATGCGCCTGCGGCATTCATGAGGTTGATGAACGACGTATTCAGGGAGTATTTGGATGTGTTTGTCATCATCTTCATCGACGACATTTTGGTTTATTCGAGGAGTCCTGAGGAGCATGAGACTCATTTGAGGTTGGTTCTAGAGAAGCTTCGAGAGCAGAAGCTGTATGCTAAGTTGAGCAAGTGCAGTTTCTGGCAGCGAGAGATGGGTTTTCTCGGACATATTGTTTCTGCGGAGGGTGTGTCAGTAGATCCGGCGAAGATAGAGGCCATCAGAGATTGGCCTAGACCTAGTAGTGCTACCGAGATCAGGAGCTTTCTTGGGTTAGCAGGTTATTACAGGAGATTCGTCAGGGGTTTTGCGAGTATGGCGCAGCCGATGACGCAGTTGACTAGGAAGGATGTTCCTTTTGTGTGGAGGCCTGAGTGTGAGGAGAGCTTTGAGAAGCTCAAGGAGTATTTGACTAGTACACCTGTCTTGGCGTTACCCGAGCCAGGGAAGCCTTATGCAGTGTACACTGATGCTTCAGGTATTGGTCTGGGTTGTGTGCTGATGCAGGAGGGCAGAGTTATTGCTTACGCTTCGAGACAGTGGCAGGGGAGCGAGCGTAACCGTCCTACCCATGATCTAGAGTTGGGAGCGGTGGTCTTTGCGCTTAAGATCTGGAGGTCTTATTTGTATGGTGGTTCAGTTCAGATCTTCACTGACCACAAGAGTCTTAAGCACATTTTTACTCAGCCGATGCTGAATGCGAGACAGACGCGCTGGGTTGAGTTCTTAGCGGATTATGACTTGGAGATTATCTATCATCCGGGCAAGGCTAACCTAGTGGCAGATGCTTTGAGTCGACGGAGGTGTGATTCGGCTTTAGAGCAGGATGTTAAGGCGTTGGTAGGCGAGATTAGCACTTTGCGCCTTTGTGCTATTTCTCAGGAGCCTTTGGGCTTAGAGGCAGTTGATCAGGCAGATTTGTTGAGTCGGATCAGGGTGGCGCAGCAGAGGGACCAGAGTTTGATTGATGCGTCACATGTGCCGAGTTCCGAGTATCAGGTTGCTGAGAACGGAACTATTCTGGTTCGTGGTCGGGTTTGTGTACCCAAGGTTGATGAGTTGAGACAGCAGATTCTGAGAGAGGCTCATTCGAGCAAGTTCTTGATTCATCCAGGAGCGACCAAGATGTACCGTGATCTCAAGAGGTACTACCATTGGGTTGGGATGAAGAGAGATGTGGCTGATTGGGTTGCGAGGTGCAACACTTGTTCCTTAGTGAAGGCTGAGCATCAGGTTCCAGGTGGTCTATGATATCATCATATTTTGCATGTTTTTACTTAGTATTTTCATATGTTTTCAAGTGCTTTCAATAGGGTTTTATGCCTTTGGAGGTAGTTTTCTTGTATTTGTTGGTTTTGGAGTCTTAACAGGTTAAAACATCAAAAAGGGTTCAAAAAGGAGCAAAAGAGCCTCAAACCATGATCCATGCAAGTTTCCAAGTCAAGAGCATCAATATAACTCCATTTGTCCGATTCTCGCATTTGGACAGAACCGGAGCATCCGAAAGATAACCGCGGCAAGGGGTCTTCCCGACGTCCAAAAATCATGATCTTGGTCTTGATGGATAGATATTTGAGTCATGCATCACGACGAAGTGGATTCAAGTCATTTGGATTAACCATCACGGAGATGCGCCTTTTCTCCCAAGACGTGTCCGCCAGGCGAGTAAACGAAGCCCATGGAGACTTGGCGCCACTAAATGGCCCGGGATGCAGCGGCATGGACCTTGTCTCGATTTAACACAAGCCCAGATTTCTTTTGGTGGTTCACTTGCCCTAAACCCGGTCTGATCACGTCGCAAATCATCAATGCCGGTTAACCGAAAAGTTTCCTTTTTCAACACTTAACAAACCTAGCGACTTCTACCATATAAATACGAGTTTTTAGCCTCAGAAAGAGAGAGAGCGTGAGCGCCGTCAGAGGAGAAGAGAGAGCTGTCCTAGAAGCAGAGAGAAGAGGCCTTCTCAAGATCCAAGACGCACACACACTTGTTCTTAACAAATCCTTACACTTGTTCTTTCTTTTTGATTTTTGTATTGAATCCGAGAGAGTATTGAGGAGGAATCGACCTTGTTCTTCGACCTAGAGAAGCTTTCTTCAACCTATCTCTCTTTTTCATTACTTATAATGTCCATACTCATCGTGTTTTGTGTTAACCGCGCCATGATTGAGTAGTCTACCCGCTAGGTTAAGGGCTAAGCCGAAAGGCTCATGAATTTGTTAACTTGATCTTTGAGTTGGGATAATTTATTTGGTTTCATCACCTTTACTTGAGCATAATGCCGCTTGCTTTTCTGATCAATTAGCATCGGATCTTGGGTTAATATACTCTCCAAAAGCTTGTTATATTACCGGACTTAGTATTTGGTGAGCGGTGAATCATAACCACCGAAAGATGAGTTGTGGATCACCGTGAACAATCATAACTTGAACACCCTTAATGCATGTTTTCAACTTGTAATAACCATCGAAAGTTGAGTCTATTAGGTTGATTTAACATAGTGGTTTGATCCACGAAAGTGGGATAACTAT
Organism: Erythrophleum ivorense; assembly: GCA_026724425.1. Lineage (NCBI taxonomy): Eukaryota > Viridiplantae > Streptophyta > Magnoliopsida > Fabales > Fabaceae > Erythrophleum > Erythrophleum ivorense. Next base: position 3,777,093 of record JAIUCV010000066.1, on the reverse strand, counting down.
ACCTTTGTGTTATGAGTTCATGAACGGTTTCTATCATATCCCTTCCATTCGATTAACTTGTTGATGATTCATGAAGCCTTGAGGTTAGCCCAATGCCTAGTATCTCCACTTATTGATTTCCATCTCTCTCTACTTGTTTGCCAATTTCATTTTAGTTAAAATCCGAACCAAACACCATTTTGTTTTAGCTTGATTTAACCTCCTCACAATTTGTAGTACAACCGATAGGTCCTTGTGGATTCGATCCCATCTATACTTACCTCGTTGCTGTGCACTTGCAGGTAGCTCTAGTGGGTAAAACTTGAAGCAATCCCACGCTCACATCAAGTTTTTGGCGCCGTTGCCGGGGACCTTCTTGTCTACAAGTTTGGACTAGGATCTAGACTAAAACGTTTTTCCTTTGTTTTGTCACTTAACATTTTTCTTTAGTTTGTTTTCAAGCTCTTGTAGGTACAACTTGAGCCGAGCTATGGACCAGGAAGTGCATGAAAATCCGCCACAACATGGCGTTTTCCTTGCGGCAAACAACATTGGTGAGCAGCCCTTGAACGGAGCTCAAGATCATTTACCGAGAAATGATGATGAGCCGGAGTTTAACCTAGGCGGGGCAGCACACCAAGCAGCGGAAGCCGACCACCAAGAGGAACCAAGTCAAGAGTGCATTGGAGACAGTGACTCTAGACCCGAGCTCCTCCAAAGCCGTAGCCCCATCCGGACACAAGAAGGGCAACAATGTGAGATTAAGCCGCGGATTATTGCGCTGGTAAAGCAAAGTCTTTACCATGGACTCCTAGAGGAGGACCCTTTGGATCACGTTGATTCTTTTGAGGAGTTGTGCAGCACTACAAGCGCTAATGAAGTACCAGGAGACTACTTAAGGTGCCGGCTCTTTATTTTCACTTTGGCGGGCAAAGCGCTAAAATGGTTAAAATCTTTGCCGTCTTGCTCAATCACAACATGGACGCAATTCAAGAAAGCTTTCCTTGGACAATTCTACACCAAACAAAGGGCAACCTTGATGAGGAGCAAAATCTCAGGCTTCCAGCAAGGTCCTATAGAGCCATACCATGAAGCTCTAGAACGTTTCAAGGAATACATAAGAGATTGCCCACAACACGGCTTCTCGGATGTCAATCTATGGAACACCTTCTATGATGGGATTAGGCGAGAGTACAAGCTGTGCCTTGACATAGCTAGCAATGGGGACTTCATGAGCAAGACCATTGAGGAAGCAAAGACATTGATAGACAACTTGGCGGCCAGTGATAGCAAGAACCAGCCGAGCTATGAGGAAACCATTAAAGCGATCAACACAAGACCGGAGCAAACCGAGTTCAAAGAGATCAAATCCATGATCTCTAAACTATTGGAGAGGCAACCGAGGCAATGCCAAGTTTTTGAAGATGATCAAACCTTAGATGAAGAAATGGACCGGGAGATCTTTGGCAATCTTCAAAGAGACGTGAACTTCATTAGCAAACATGAACCCGGAGAAAGAAGTCTTATGCCGTTTCTCAACATTCAAGACCGTTACTATGGTAAGAAGAATGCCTCTAGCTACCCTATTCAGTACTCCAATCATCAGCTCACGCACATCCCTAAGGTGACCATACCTAATCCGAGGCACCAGCCGATGCATAGAGACGATCAAGAAGGTGACTCTAAATCTTATATCTACGAGTTCATGCATGAGCAAAGGCAAGCCAACAAAGAGATTCACGAGAAGATACACCGCATGTACTATGACCTGAATAGTAAGTTTGATTCTCTTGAATCACACGTGAAGCGGCTTGATCTCCAAATAGCCCACATCGCCGGTTCAATCAAAAGGCCGATCGGAGTCCTTCCCGGCCAACCCGAGGTAAATCCAAGGAAAGAGCACATTGCCGCCATCACTCTTAGGAGTGGGACGCAACTAGATGAGGTGCAAATGCCGGAGGGAGCTGAGAAGGAGTCGACCCAGCATACAATCGTGATAGATGAGAATGAACCGGAAGTTAACAATGCGGCCAATGGAGAATTAGAAGAAGAAATCATCCCACCGTTGATATCTCGAGTGTACAAGCCGAAAGCACCTTTCCCTAGGGTTGTGAAGAAGCCTAAGAAGGAAAAGGAGCAAGCAAAGCTAAGAGATCTTGTGAGCCAGCTGAGTGTTAGGCTACCATTTGTTGACGCTTGCATGATCATACCGTCTTTGAAAAAGTACATGAAGAGTATCTTGACAAGCAACCTAAGCTTGGAAGAAGGTGTGATGTTGATAACTCAAGAATGCAGTGATGCGCTTCAAAACCAAACAACGGAGAAGCTTGATGATCCGGGCAGCTTTGTGTTATCTTGTCAAATCGGAGGTACAACTTTCAAGCGATGCCTTTGTGACTTGGGCTCTAGCGTGAATTTAATGCCTTACACGGTAGCCCGACGTCTTGGGATCACTAATTTCAGACCAACAAAGATTCAACTAGTCTTTGCGGATCGATCGGTTAGAAGACCGGTTGGAATTGTAACCGATGTTCAAGTCATGATCGGTAAATGTTCCATACCGGCTGATTTTGTGGTGTTAGAGCTTGATCAAGAGCCTAGAGACCCATTGATCCTTGGACGACCATTCTTAGCCACCGCCGGTGCCATAATTGACGTCAAAGGAGGAAAGATCGACTTGCATTTGGGAGACCTCGTGATGAAATTTCAAGTGGACAAGTCACTCGGCAAGCCAACAATAGACGGGCATTCGTTTTTGGTGGACAACATGGGCGAGGTTTCTGAAGGTATCTATCAAGAGCTCATCCGGAATGACCCATTAGAGATAGCGTTAACCGGGGGTGAAGGAGATAACGACCATTTGAACGAAGAAGCACACCGGCTGACCAAGATTCTAGATGGCGCTGCCACTTATGACAAACTAGTAGCATACATCGGCTTGGGGGAGGATGTAAAGAAGCCAGGAGCGACTAAGAACCTCACCAAAGTTTCGAATGATCCTTGGAGCGAGCATAGAGCACCCAAGGTCGAGCTTAAAGAGCTTCCAGTTGGACTAAGGTATGCGTTTCTTGGACCTAATAATACATATCCGGTCATTATCAATTCAAACCTAACCAATGTGGAGACGGCTCTATTGCTTTGTGAATTGAGAAAACACCGTAAAGCCCTTGGGTATACCCTTGAGGATATCACGGGCATCTCTCCGGACCTATGTATGCACAGGATACACCTTGAGGATGAGTCAACATCGTCCATAGAACATCAAAGGAGGTTAAACCCGAACTTAAAAGATGTTGTGAAAAAGGAGGTAATGAAACTCTTGGAAGCGGGGATCATATATCCAATCTCGGATAGTACGTGGGTGAGTCCGGTGCATGTGGTCCCTAAAAAGGGAGGAGTCACGGTGGTGAAGAACGAGAATGAGGAGCTGATCCCCACTAGAACAATCACCGGCCACCGAATGTGCATCGACTACCGCAAGCTCAATACCGCGACCCGGAAGGATCATTTCCCTTTACCATTTATAGACCAAATGCTAGAAAGGCTTGCTAACCACCCTTACTATTGTTTTCTAGATGGCTATTCAGGTTTCTTCCAAATACCAATCCATCCGGATGACCAAGAAAAGACAACATTTACATGTCCTTATGGCACATTCGCTTACCGGCGAATGCCTTTTGGGTTGTGCAATGCCCCGGCTACATTCCAAAGATGCATGATGTCTATCTTCACCGACTATATAGAAGACATAATGGAGGTATTCATGGATGATTTTTCAGTTTATGGCTCATCCTTTGATGCTTGTTTATCAAATCTTAGCAAGGTTCTCAAAAGATGCGAGGAGCAACATCTTGTTCTCAATTGGGAGAAATGTCATTTCATGGTGCGAGATGGGATAGTGCTTGGCCACCGGATATCAGAGAAAGGGATTGAAGTGGATAAGGCAAAGATAGAAGTCATGGTGACCTTAGAACCGCCAAAGAATGTAAAGGGGGTAAGGAGCTTCCTCGGACACGCCGGTTTCTATAGGAGATTCATCCAAGACTTCTCCAAGATCGCACGACCATTGACTCAGCTCTTGTGCAAAGATGTCCCATTTGAATTCGACGATGATTGCCTCACGGCTTTCAAGAAGATCAAGGCAGCACTAATAAGTGCACCGGTTGTACAATCACCGGATTGGGAGCTCCCGTTTGAGATTATGTGCGATGCAAGTGACTATGCTGTTGGTGCTGTGCTAGGACAAAGGAAGGAGAAGAAGCTTCATGTCATATACTATGCAAGCCGAACCTTGGATGAAGCACAATGCAACTACGCCACCACTGAGAAGGAGCTGCTCGCTATTGTCTTTGCGTTTGAGAAGTTCCGATCTTACCTTGTCGGATCTAAAGTGATCGTTCACACCGACCATGCTGCCCTCAAATACCTCCTATCCAAGAAAGATGCAAAACCACGTCTCATAAGGTGGATTCTCTTACTACAAGAGTTTGACTTAAAGATCGTCGATAGAAAAGGTGCGGAGAATAGTGTAGCCGACCACCTCTCCCGGATGAGGATAGAAGAGCAGCTCCCCATAAACGACTCATTGCCAGAAGAAACAGTCTATTCCGTCAGCGCCATACCAATCACAAGGATCACCAGCACACCACCACCCGTTCCGGCCAAGAAGATAGCCCTCGGTACACCTTGGTATAGCCACATAGCCAACTACCTTGCAGCCGACATTGAACCTCCACAATTCTATGGCTACAAGAAGAAGAAGTTCTTAAAAGACATACGGTTTTACTTTTGGGACGAGCCGTACCTCTACAAGAAATGCCAAGATGGGATGTTCAGAAAATGTGTCCCGGAGGAAGAAATCCCGGGAATACTTCATGGTTGTCATGGATCGGCTTATGCCGGCCATTTTGCCACATTCAAGACGGTTTCAAAGGTTTTACAGGCCGGTTTCTGGTGGCCAACAATGTTCAAAGATGCCCAGGCATTCATTTCAAAATGTGATGCTTGTCAAAGGATGGGCAACATTAGCAAAAGAAATGAGATGCCACAAAACTTTATCCTGGAGGTAGAAGTCTTTGACGTGTGGGGAATTGATTTCATGGGACCCTTTCCCACGTCTTTTGGAGACCAATACATCCTAGTAGCTGTTGACTATGTGTCCAAGTGGGTGGAAGCTATTGCCGCGCCAACAAATGACTCTAGTGTCGTTATCAAGCTGTTCAAATCGGTAATCTTCCCAAGGTTTGGAGTGCCGCGAGTTGTGATTAGTGATGGCGGTTCCCACTTCATAAACCGAGTGTTTGCCAAACTGCTGAGAAAGTATGGAGTCAGACACAAGGTTGCAAGCCCGTATCACCCACAAACAAGCGGACAAGTGGAGATTTCCAACAGAGAGCTAAAGAACATCCTCCAAAAGACAACCGGGAAAACAAGGAAGGACTGGTCCGCCAAGCTAGATGACGCTCTTTGGGCTTACCGGACAGCCTTCAAGACACCACTAGGAACAACACCTTTCCATCTTGTTTACGGGAAAGCATGCCACTTACCAGTAGAGTTGGAATATAAGGCGGCTTGGGCGGTCAAGGAGCTTAACTTCAATCTCAAAACCGCAGCTGAGAGGCGCTTGATTCAACTAAATGAATTGGAAGAGATAAGAAATCTGGCATATGAGAACACAAAGATTTACAAAGAGAGGACTAAGGCGTTTCATGACCGGAAGATAGTACCAAAGTCTTTTGCTCCAAACGACCAGGTTTTGCTCTTTAATTCACGGCTCAAGCTCTTTCCCGGTAAACTCCGCTCAAGATGGTCCGGCCCGTTCAAGATAAAAGAGGTGAAACCATATGGAGCAGTGGTTCTTTGGGACCCTAGTGGAGGAGACTTCACTGTCAACGGACAGAGGCTAAAGCCGTACTTAGCAAACACGGACAAAGGAGAAGAAGAGGTTATCCCCTTAGCCGATCCACCTAACGCCTAACCCGTCAAGAGTCAAGCTAGATGACTTTAAAACAAGCGCTTTGTGGGAGGCAACCCACACGGTATTTTTCTTTTCCTTTTTCATTTTTAGTTTTCACATCACTATAGCATGCATTTTGTTAGGATGACAAACCAAGAGGCGACCAAACAAGGAAATGTCCCACCCATTCATCCCACCCTTGTCCAAACCGACACCAAGGAGCGGGCAACACCTGGGACTCATAAAGAAGGGAAGCAGAATCATTTCGGTCAAAGAAAATCACCAAACGGTCGCGTAAAATTCAAGATATTCCATCCGGCGTGCTTTTCTCGGCCACACGGGTGCAAAGGAGTACACACTTGACCTATCTCGCAATCCGTGTTACCAAAGTCCACCAAACTTCATAGGCGACCAGACAATACCATATTGGTCGGCAAATCCAAAAGATAGGACGGAGAAATGTGAACGGATGGGGAGATACGCACGAATGCCACATCCGGTCGATGGCGGGTAACCCAAGGCCGACAAAAACCAAAATCACGGCATGGCGACACCACCACCTGGAAATGAATTCTTGGAGCTTAAAAATCACTATTCCAAAAGAAAATCATGGAACGAACGAGCCAAATTTAAGGACGGTCAAAAATCTCTTCCCGGAGCCGTTTCCACCACGTTGTGAAGGAAGTCTTACACCGTTCATCCATTTGACCTCAAACTTCACCAGTGCTCATAAAATATGAAGTTGGTCGGTGGAATTTCAAGCTCGGTCAGGAAATTCGTCACCGTTTGCGCTGTGGTCTATTGCACCCTCTTCGGACCGTCCGGATGGCCACCAAATGATGAATCTCCCAAACCGCTCGTTTGTTTGACATGAAACTTCACCAATGCTCCTAAAATATATGATTGGTCGGTGGAATTTCAAAATAGGTCGACGAAATGTTGACGGTTAGAGCTGTGGTCCATCCCATCACCTTACGGTCGTCCGAGAGATCCACCCGACACAGGATTTTCACATTTGCTCGACCAAACGATCTGAAACTTCATATTGGACGGTAAATTTTCAATCCCGTTCATAAAATTCTTAACGGTTTGTCATGTTGTTCATAGCACTCATTTCGGGTCGACCGAATGGGACGTGCACGACCGAAATGACAACCGACGGAAATCAGGCATTGCCCTTCAATATTCCCCGACCCATCCTGCCTACAGAGGAGCACCAATCAGTCATATGACCCTGATCTTCATAACAATTGGTCATCACTTGGTAACATCACTCTAACCTTTCCCTTTTTCAAATCTATTACGTATTTCACCTCTCTTAATCTGATTTTTCTTACACCGGGACGGTGCAAGTTAAGTCTGGGGGGATTATACTAATAAGTTTGTTCATTTTGACATTTTTGTTTGCATTGTTTTCATCTCATCGAGTCGTTTTTATTGAGTCAAAACTTTTGTCGAGAATTATGACTTTATCTTGGACCTAACCATTGTTTTGCATGCGTTTAAGCGACCATTGATCAGTATTTGGCAGTCTACTCCATCACATGTGCACCATGAGTGGATCGATCTACCAAAAACGTCCACATCTCCAAGGGCTTAAGAAGGATACATCTTTGACTCCGCACCTTAATGAACTTAACCTTCTCAGCTAGGGGCTTGGTTTTACAAAGGGTACGACTCCTCATCCTCACCAAATAGTGAAAGTCTATGTGAGTTCGGTTTTCCCTCTCTCTCCCCTCCAATTTTAAGAAAAAGCATCAAGGTCCAAGTAACCGGGGATTAGGTGGCAACCACCATCAATACTCGCGTCTATGGAAGGCCATTTGATTCAAGTAACCGGGGATTAGGTGGCTACAACCATCAATACTCGCGTCTATGGAAGATCATCCAAAACCTCCACAAAGAGGAGAAGAAGTCGAATAAAAAAATACCATGCTACCCTAAAAAAGGGATGAATCGGCTTAAGGAGTGAGAAGAGAGAGAGGTGAGGCATGAGCCGAGACAAGTGTCTAAACACAAGAGGATGAGTAAGAGTCCCTAAACCCTTTGATCGATATTCCCTAGTTGAGACCACACCTTTAGAAACTAAAGGAGTCAAAGGTGGCGAATTTGGATGGTCTAAAGAGAAGTGGATTGCTTTGGGATGATTGCAAGACTCATGGTATGTACTTCCTTGTTCTTAATTATAAATGACATTGCTGATTCATGTGGATTACTAAAACAAAGGCCAACATGGATTTCCAAAAGATTTAAGAGTTCTCACGTTTTCAAACCTCTTTTCCTTTCTTAGTTTGCTTGAGGACAAGCAAAGGCTAAGTCTGGGGGAGTTGATATCATCATATTTTGCATGTTTTTACTTAGTATTTTCATATGTTTTCAAGTGCTTTCAATAGGGTTTTATGCCTTTGGAGGTAGTTTTCTTGTATTTGTTGGTTTTGGAGTCTTAACAGGTTAAAACATCAAAAAGGGTTCAAAAAGGAGCAAAAGAGCCTCAAACCATGATCCATGCAAGTTTCCAAGTCAAGAGCATCAATATAACTCCATTTGTCCGATTCTCGCATTTGGACAGAACCGGAGCATCCGAAAGATAACCGCGGCAAGGGGTCTTCCCGACGTCCAAAAATCATGATCTTGGTCTTGATGGATAGATATTTGAGTCATGCATCACGACGAAGTGGATTCAAGTCATTTGGATTAACCATCACGGAGATGCGCCTTTTCTCCCAAGACGTGTCCGCCAGGCGAGTAAACGAAGCCCATGGAGACTTGGCGCCACTAAATGGCCCGGGATGCAGCGGCATGGACCTTGTCTCGATTTAACACAAGCCCAGCTTTCTTTTGGTGGTTCACTTGCCCTAAACCCGGTCTGATCACGTCGCAAATCATCAATGCCGGTTAACCGGAAAGTTTCCTTTTTCAACACTTAACAAACCTAGCGACTTCTACCATATAAATACGAGTTTTTAGCCTCAGAAAGAGAGAGAGCGTGAGCGCCGTCAGAGGAGAAGAGAGAGCTGTCCTAGAAGCAGAGAGAAGAGGCCTTCTCAAGATCCAAGACGCACACACACTTGTTCTTAACAAATCCTTACACTTGTTCTTTCTTTTTGATTTTTGTATTGAATCCGAGAGAGTATTGAGGAGGAATCGACCTTGTTCTTCGACCTAGAGAAGCTTTCTTCAACCTATCTCTCTTTTTCATTACTTATAATGTCCATACTCATCGTGTTTTGTGTTAACCGCGCCATGATTGAGTAGTCTACCCGCTAGGTTAAGGGCTAAGCCGAAAGGCTCATGAATTTGTTAACTTGATCTTTGAGTTGGGATAATTTATTTGGTTTCATCACCTTTACTTGAGCATAATGCCGCTTGCTTTTCTGATCAATTAGCATCGGATCTTGGGTTAATATACTCTCCAAAAGCTTGTTATATTACCGGACTTAGTATTTGGTGAGCGGTGAATCATAACCACCGAAAGATGAGTTGTGGATCACCGTGAACAATCATAACTTGAACACCCTTAATGCATGTTTTCAACTTGTAATAACCATCGAAAGTTGAGTCTATTAGGTTGATTTAACATAGTGGTTTGATCCACGAAAGTGGGATAACTATACCTTTGTGTTATGAGTTCATGAACGGTTTCTATCATATCCCTTCCATTCGATTAACTTGTTGATGATTCATGAAGCCTTGAGGTTAGCCCAATGCCTAGTATCTCCACTTATTGATTTCCATCTCTCTCTACTTGTTTGCCAATTTCATTTTAGTTAAAATCCGAACCAAACACCATTTTGTTTTAGCTTGATTTAACCTCCTCACAATTTGTAGTACAACCGATAGGTCCTTGTGGATTCGATCCCATCTATACTTACCTCGTTGCTGTGCACTTGCAGGTAGCTCTAGTGGGTAAAACTTGAAGCAATCCCACGCTCACATCAGTCTATTACAGAGTTTACCCATTCCAGAGTGGAAGTGGGACATGATTACGATGGATTTCGTGGTTGGGTTACCTATTTCGAGGACACATGATGCTATTTGGGTTATCGTGGATCGGTTGACTAAGTCAGCACATTTCTTGGCCATCAAGAAAACAGATGGAGCAGCTGTTTTGGTTAGGAAGTTTGTGCGTGAGATTGTGAGGCTGCATGGTGTGCCAGCCAGTATAGTGTCAGACCGAGATCCGAGATTTGCCTCAGAGTTTTGGAGGGCATTTCAGGCTGAGATGGGCACTAAGGTGCATATGAGTACGGCATATCATCCACAGACAGATGGGCAGTCAGAGAGGACGATTCAGACTTTAGAGGATCTGTTGAGGATGTGTGTGCTAGATTGGGGTGGTCATTGGGCAGATCATTTGAGCTTGGTTGAGTTTGCTTACAACAACAGCTTCCAGGCGAGTATTGGCATGGCTCCTTTTGAGGCTTTGTATGGGAGGTCATGTAGGACACCCTTATGCTGGACCCAAGTGGGGGAGCGCAACATTTATGGAGCTACTTATGTTCAGGAGACGACTGAGAAGGTTCGTGTTGTGCGACTGAACATGAAGGAAGCTCAGGATAGACAGAATAGTTACGCAGATAGACGCAGACGAGAGCTTGAGTTTCAGGTTGGAGATAGAGTGTATCTCAAGATGGCGATGTTGAGGGGTCCTAACAGATCCATCGCAGAGAACAAGCTGAGTCCGCGTTTCATGGGTCCGTTTCCAGATGTGGAGCGAGTGGGGCCGTTGGCGTACAGGTTGGAGTTACCTCCGATTATGAGAGCCTTTCACAAGGTGTTTCATGTGTCGATGCTGAGGAAGTGTCTTCATCATTCTGAGGAGATAGTGGCTCAGATTCCAGAGGATCTTCAGCCAGATTTGACAGTTCCGGCAGTGCCTGTGAGGATTCTGGAGAGGAGAGTCAAGGTTCTGCGGAACAAGAGGATACCGTTATTGAGAGTTTTGTGGGCTTGTGGCGGTATTGAGGAGGAGACTTGGGAGCCAGAGGAAAAGATGAAGTTGAAGTTCAGGAAGTGGTTCGACAAGCAGAGTGTGGAGTGAGCTTCTTTCGTCTTTGTGGCTTTGTTTTTGGTTTAGCTTGCGAGCTTTTGTTGTTGTTGTTGTTTTGGTTTACGTTGTAAGACATACATTTTTGAGATTTATGAGATGGAGTTTTGCCTCATTATCTTTGTTATTTAATGTTGTCTTGGATGTTACACTTGTTGACCGGTTGGGTCGTGAGACGTTTCAATCTTTTTGTTACAAGCGTTTTAAGAATTTTTCTCTAAGGGCTGCTGTCCTGAATAACTCATTACGTTTTGGAGACTTTGATTCTCTGGCAGACTTACCTGAGTGCCGTGGCTTCAGTGTGAGTAGCTTATCCGAGTGCCGTGGCTTCGGTATGAGCTTTGGCTGGCCCATCTGGGAGGCCGTGGCCCCAGTTTGGGTAGTTGCAGATTTGTTTGGGAGGCCGTGGCCCCAATACAAGTGGTTTGATTGAGACTCATTTGGGAGGCCGTGGCCCCAAATTGAGTGTTTGGATAATGAGTTAAGAGGAAAATGTCTTGGAACGTGCGTAGGCATAAGATTGAGTGTGAGTCTCAGGGATCAGTTGAGGATCTCCAGTGTTGTGACCTTGCGAGGTCGGATTGTTGGTCTTGCGAGACGTGTTTTGAGTTTGGATTCGAGGACGAATCCAGTTTAGTGGGGGAGAGTTGTAACATCCGTAAACCAAGAAGTGGAGTTTTTGCCTGGTGTCGAGCGACACCAAGGCTGGTGTCGATCGACACCGGCCAAATCGCAAATTCCCGGTTTGTTTCTATTTTGTTCGGTTCGCGTCGGTTAAGGGTGGAAACCCTAAGAAACGAAATAAAAAGGCTTTTGTCGTCGAGTGGTTGTCACTTTTTGGAGGCAGAGAGTTTAGGAGGAGATTTTGGAGTGTTCTTGAGCGATTTTGGAGCTTTTGGTGGTGTCTGATTGCTGTTCTTCTCTGTTCATCTCTCTTTCTCCCTTTCAATCCAAATCCAAGGTGAGTGCGTGACTGTGGGCTCGGGATTTCCGGATTTAGGTTGCTAGATGAATGAATAGATGAGTTTCTGTTGTTTTTCGTGATGTGTATGTGTTGATTGTGGTGTTGAATCGTGTTGGATTGATGATTGTGATAATTTGGCGTTTCCTGTGTGTTTCATTGCTTCTGGTGTCGTCCTGTCGAGCGGGTGTCGATCGACACCAATGTTGGTTCAGGATGGTTAACCGGTTTGAGCGAATTAAATTGGTTATTGAATTAAAATTGAATTAAAAATGGTTTAATCCGGTTTAATGTATTTAATTGGTTTTGATGGTTAATTGGTTTGTTTTAATTAATTATTTTCGGATTAATAATTAATTAAGATTATTATTTAATTATGAGAATTATTTAATAATTATTTGGAATTATTTTAATGGTGGAAAAATATTTAATAATTGTGGAAATTATTTAAAAGACTTTAATTATCTGGAAATTGCGTAATTGTCCCGTGGGCAGAGTGATCGCTTCACTAAGTATTTATGATAATACTTACGCATCTCTTTTCCTGTGATGCAGGTGGTAGAAATGTCTAAACGCGGAATCAAGGCCGAAGAAGAGGATGATAGGATTTATGTTTTATTTCTTTTGCTTAAGTTGTTAGAATTATTTGATATTTGATTTATTTGATTTATTGATTATTGACTTCATTGTTGAATTGGTTGATTTATTTGTTTGAAGATTTTTAAGACTTCCGCTAGAATTGTTTAAGTATAAAAAAAAAAAAAAAAAAAAGTGTTGGTTGTTTCAGCCGGAAACTCCCAGCTTTCTTCTTCACAAACAGAACTGGTGCTCCCCACAGTGAAACACTCGGTCGAATGAACCCTTTGCTCAAAAGGTCCTCTAGCTGCTTCTTCAGCTTTGCCAACTCTGCTGGAGCCATCCTGTAAGGCGTCTTGGATATCGGCGCTGTCCCTGGCTCTAACTCAATCGTGAAAGGATCTGACCGAGAAAGTGGCAACCCCGCCAACAACTGGAAAACCTCTGGAAACTCTCGAACCACCTGAATATCCTCGAAAACCACCTCACCACTTGACTCCCCCATAGAGATCATCGCCAAATAGGCCTCACAGCCCCGCTCAATCAACTGCTCAGCCTGAATCGCCGAGATCACTATACTCCCAGAAGTCGGTCTCACACCTTGAAACACTAACCTCCCGCCATCACGCTCAAAAACCACTATGCCTCTATAGCAATCCAGATTAACCCGGTAAAAAGATAACCAGTCCATCCCCAGAATGACGTCACATAACTCCACCAGACTAATCACCAAATCCGCTGGCATCGACTGCCCCGCAATCTGAATATCGATGCCTCTAGCACGGCCTGAAGTAGCCAGGAAACCACCTCCAGCAACCTTGACCATGCCTGAACACTCACCCGCGCTGCTCCGGATGCCACTACTCTCGGTCCACTCCAGAGTGATGAAGCAGTTAGATGCTCCAGAATCGAACAAAACGTGTGACTGAACGCCACCGACTAACAATATCCCTACACATTTAAAACTATGAGACCCTGCTAATCCCAACACAGGCAAAATATTGCAAACAAACAACAACCATAATTAACTTAGGGAAATTACGAAGTCTGAGTCAATAAATGTACCTGTGATCTGCCCGCCCTGACTCGTCTGGCCGACCTCTGTCGAATAGTAGACTCTCGGTCCCGGCCCCAACTGGCCCACTGGCTGAACCGCTGCCAACTGAGGCACTGGTCGAGCCGCTACTGGCTGAACCGCTGCCACTGCCAAACTCTGCATCTTGGGACACATCGGCCTGATATGCCCCGGATCTCCGCAATGGAAGCACACTCTAGTATCTCGAGGCGCCTCCTTCTTGGGACAACTAGACACTCGGTGCTCCATGCTGCCGCACCCGTAACACGAACCACGAGGAAAACGGCTGCCGGAAGAAACCTCCTCCCGACTCCTCTTTTGACCCTGCGCAGGCTTGCCGCCCCTGCCAGAACCTGAACCAACACTCGAACTCCGGCGCTGCTGCGACTGCTGCTTCTGACTCCGAGGATGGATAGCAGGAGCAACTGCAGACGGCACCACCACCGGACCAACCTGCTCACGAATGTCCTCCTCAATGGAAGCTGCTAGCTCCACTAACTCTGCTCTCATGGGATACTCACGACCGCGGCACTGAGTCCTGATACTCGGACGAAGCCCCTGAAGGAACCTCTGCACAACCCTGAGCTCACCGCCTACACAGAGACCAGTATGCACCACTAGCCTGCTAAACTCTGCGTCGTACTCACGCACCGAACGATCTCCCTGCGTCAGTGCAATTAACCGCAAATGAAGTCGGTCTCGAACCTCCTGAGGAAAGTACTTGGCGTCAAACTCCGCCACAAACTCTCCCCAAGTCCAGACAGCTCTCCTGCCCTGAACAGCCCGCCACCACAAATGCGTGTCGCCACTCAGATAGTGGACAGCTAACTCCACCTGATACTCAATTGGACACCTGATCGACTGGAAGTTCCGCTCCACTCTCGATCTCCACTCATCGGCCACCTCTGGACCAACTCCGCCCTCGAAGAAAGGCGTCCCAATACGCTGCATCTGTTCCATCATCTCTAAATACGACGGATGACCAATCACTGCAGCCCCATGCTGCCCAACAAAAGCCGCACTCGGCTAACCAAACACTGCCGCACCCTGCGGTGCTCCGGCCATCAGAGGAACACCCGGAGCCTGCTGCGGAACCACTGGCGGGAAACGTGCCAACAACTGTGTCAGTAACCCTACAACTAGGTCATCTCGACCCTTAGCCGGAGCCGCACCCCCACCTGGGGCCGCCCCAACCCCCGCGCCACCACCGACGCCCAAATCGGCCTCACTCGCCACTGAAACAGACTGGGTCACCGACGCAGTCGCCACACTCGGCGCAACACTCTCGCCCGAATCCGCTGGCTCGCCACGACCCCGACCTCCACGGCCTCTGCCACGGCCTCGACCGCGGCATCTACCTCGACCTCGACCCCGCACAACACCGTCCATCTCACTGTATGGAACAAAGAGGTGAGATACAAAACACAAAACCAACAACACAAACAAAAACTCACCGCGGAATCTCCTGAAGCCCAAAGAGGATGATACTAAAAACTATCAACCTAACAGTCCTAAAACCGTCTTGGCTCTGATACCAAAATGAAACAACCAACACTTTTTTTTTTTTTTAAATAAATACTTAAACAATTCTAGCGGAAGTCTTAAAATAAATAACTCAATAAATCATAATATCAATTCAACAACAAAAGCCAATAATCAAATAAATCCAAATCTCAAATAACTCTAACAACTTAAGCAAAATGAACAAAACATAAATCCTATCATCCTCTTCTTCGGCCTTGATTCCGCGCTTAAACATTTCTACCACCTGCATCACAGGAAAGGAGATGCGTACGTATTATCATAAATACTTAGTGAGACGATCACTCTGCCCACGGGCCAATTACGTAATTTCCAGTTAATTAAAGTCTTTTAAATAATTTCCACAATTATTAAATATTTTTCCATCTTTAAATTAATTCCAAATAATTATTAAATAATTCTCATAATTAAATAATAATCTTAATTAATTATTAATCCGAAAATAATTAATTAAACCAATTCAATTAATCACTTAAATTAATTAAATCCATTAAACCGAATTAAACCATTAAATTTCCAATTTCAATTCAATTAAGCCGAAATACGCCGACCGAACAGCCTCTGGTGTCGACCGACACATGCCTGGTGTCGTTCGACACCCTTGACCTTGGTGTCGACCGACACCAGCTTGGTGTCGATCGACACCCGTTCATCAGAGCGACAACGAGTGCGATTCAACAGCACCAAGAACACGAAATCACACAATTAACAACACCAAAAACAATCAACCTTCACAATTATCACATAACTCACACGAAAAATCATCAAGAACACATCTATTCATCAATCCAAGCACAGGTCCAGAAATCCACGGACCCACAGTCACGCACTCACCTTGGATTGGATTGAAAGGAAGGAAAGAAAGATGAACAGGGAAGAACAGCAACAAACCACCTCAGAAACTTCACCAATCTTCTCAAAACTCTCCAAAATCGCCTAGAACTCTCTGCCTCCTTTTCTATCTCGAAAATCGTGAAAAAGACTGCTCAATCTCCTTTTATTCACGACCTAGGGTTTCCCTTTTCCCTTAACCGGCCGAACCACACTCAAATCAAACCGGAAATTTGCAATCAGGCCGGTGTCAATCGACACCAGCCTTGGTGTCGCTCGACACCAGGCAAAAATTCCACATCTTTGGTTTACGGATGTTACAACATGTCACGATCTTAATAACTTCAGAATTAAAAAATAACACAATGTTGCAATCGTATAAGTTATAAAAATCATATATGTCGCGCGCATCTAACTTTTATATAATAAGATAGTATTAGTTTTTTTTTTCCGTCAAATTGCAACCTTTTTTATCATAATGAATTAACATAGTCAGAATACAACAAATTATACAACCAAAGAGGAGGGTACATCATTGAAGAATAAAAATTCCATTAGGAGGTCCCTTCTTTGCAATCGTGTGAGCAACAACATTATTTGTACGTTTGGTATGAAGAAAGTTACAGAAACTGAATCTATACTTCCATGCTGATATATCATGACATAAATTCTCAATACGTATGTCAACTGATCTGTTTGCTAAAGAATCGATCAATATCTTGCGGGTTGACGATCTATTTCCCCCTGCAAAGTTTCATATAGCATCATTTCCACACGAAGTTTAGTCCTCGTTCCATATCCCCACGAAATGAAAGTTTAATACCTATTTCCCCACAAAATCAAAGTTTAAAATCAGTTTCCCCATAGAACGAAAGTTAAATATGTACTTGCACATAGACCATTATTGGAATTGGTTTACTGTAACCAAATTCCGTCTTAACCCTTAAAACAGAAAACTAAATCAAATTTAACCAATTTAAACCGGATTATAACCCATTAAACTTGATTTCAAGTTTTCAACCCGAAACTTGTTTCAAGTTTTCAACCCGAAACTTGTTTGGTTAAAACCAGAAACTAAAACCCCCAATTTGACGAACCCTAAAATTCCCGAAATCAAAAACTCAAAATTTATTCACAAAATCGAATTGATCTCTGCTCGAAGCTCGAAAATGGCGTTAATGGAGTGGAACAACGCTCCCAATGTTCAGGAAGATTATGATTCCGATGGGGAATCTCGGCTGGAGAGAAACGATTATGATATCGAAACAGCTATTTTGGAGTTTGAAGATGAACCTCCAATACGGCATGATGATTTTCCAGATACAGAGAGTGATTCAGAAGAGGAGGAAGATGATGGAAACCTCACCTCTTTAGAACGCCAACGCACGCCTATCACGCCTAGAGATAAAGTGAAGCGAGGTGATGGGAACATGTTTCAAGGACAACGGTTCATCAATGATGTAGCCTTTAAGGAGGCTGTCCTTGACTACGCTCTGAAAACTGGCCGTAATATCAAGCAAGAGAGGTACGATAAAGATAAACTGAGTTATGTTTGTGCTGCCAAAAGCTGTAAATGGCGTATCTACTGTTCAACTACAGAAAAAAGCAGTAAGTGGGAAGTTAAAGTGTATAACAATCATCATACTTGTGAAGTTAATGGGATGTGTGATATGATGAAGGTTCCTGTGATTGCACGATTGTTCGTTCATAAGATCCGAGAGGAGCCTAAGTATTTCATGCCGATGAAGATTGAAGAGTTAGTAATGGCCAATTGGAGGATCAATGTGTCAAGGGCTCAGTGCCAAGCTGCAAGGAATAAAGCGCTTACTTGGATTGCGAGAGAATACGAGGAGCAGTTTGCAAGAATCCGAGATTATGGGGCTGAGATACTTGAGTCTAATCCAAATTCTTCTGTTCAGATTGGTTGTCTAAAGAGTGCAGAAGGTTTAGATCTCTTCAATAGGTTCTATGTGTGCTTTGACAACATTAGGAGAACATGGAAAGATACTTGTAGGCCGATTATAGGAGTTGATGGGTGCTGTTTAAGATCAACGATGAAAGGGCAGTTGTTGGTAGCTTTAGGTCGAGATGCCGACAATGCTATATATCCTATAGCATGGGTGTTGTGCAAGTTGAAAACACTGAGAACTGGTGTTGGTTTGTGAGGAAGATCAAAACCGATTTGGGTTTAAATGATGGTGACAACTACATTCTGGTCTCCGATAGGCAAAAGGTATGATTTATGTTTATGTCTTATATTTTTATGGTTTTATCTATAGCTCTATTTGGTATAATTCGATTGGTTTATTTGCAGGGATTGATAAAAGCTGTGGAAATAGAGCTACCTAAGATAGAACATAGAATGTGTGTCAGACATATCTATGCAAACTTGAAGGCTAGACATGGCAAGAAGCCGGAGATGAAGAGCTATATTTGGCATCTAGCTTGGAGCTATAATGAGGCAGAGTTCACAGAGAACTTGGAGAATATCCGAAAGTGGGATTTTGCTGTCTACGAAGACGTTGTGAAGGAAAAACCTAGGACTTGGTGCAGGGCTTTCTACAAGCTTGGAAATTACTGTGAAGATGTGGAGAATAACTCCATCGAATCTTCGAATAGCTCAGTAGTGACAGCCAGAGAGAAGCCACTCGTGCCTATGCTTGAGACAATTGCTAGGCTGACAATGGTGCGTATTGCGAAAAGAGATGTCAGAGCATCAGATCATGACCATCTGTGCACACCATATGTGATTGAGTTTCTTGAAAAAATCCTTGAGAAAGAGAAACCAGAGGAATGCAAGGTTTACAGAAGCACAAATAACACGTGGCTAGGTATTCATAATGCCAGTTCTTACCGTGTTAGTCTATCTGATAGGACATGTAGTTGTAGGAGGTGGGATATCACAGGAATTTCATGTGTGCACGCTTATGCAGTGATTCTGAAGGTTAAAGGTCAGCCTCAAGAGTATGTGTGCCACTGGTTTAGGACAGCAATGTGGAGGAGGACATATGCAGAAGGTCTCATTCCCATTAGAAGTATAAGATTTTGGCCAATTGGAGATGGACCACGAGTGCATAGACCTCCTTCTCCAGAACAGCCTGGCCGGAAGAAAGGAGACAAAGGAGACACAAACAGGGTTAGCAAGAAGGATAAGGTAAGAAAGAAATGGGAAAACGAGTCCCCTCTTAAGAAGAAACCAAAACTTATGAAGAGAGTAATGCATTGTGGGATTTGTGGTGAAGCTAATCAGAACTCAAGGTTCCATAACCCAAAGAAGAAATCCAAAAAGGTTTGTCTCGTTGATTCTGTTTTAAAGTTAATTTTTCTTGTGCAATTAGTTAATGTGTATAGCTAATGATGTATGTTATTACAGAATTATGTAGGTGAGTCTTCTCAAGTAGAGTCTTCTCAAGTAGAGGCTTCGCAAGTTGAGCCTTCTATCACTCAGACCGAGAACTGATGTGGTAAAGAGAGAGCAAGAAGCTGAACCTTTGTTAGTTTTTTTCTATGGGAATCTCCTATCGGCTTAAGAAGCTTATCCGTTGTTTATGGTCAATTATGTTTTTGTATGGAATCTTGCTACATTCGACTATTATGTTTTGTGCTCTTTAGATTCTTGTTTAAGTTTTCTTTGGATCATTGTCTTCACCAAACAGATTATGTTTTGTGCTCTTTAGATTCTTGTTTAAGTTTTCTTTGGATCATTGTCTTCACCAAACAGATTATGTTGAACAAAAATACTTAACATAACACAAAGACGAGAACGACAAAGACATTAAGATAATAGGTTTGTCTTCAATACAAAACAACAATGACCAAACATACATAAGTCGACACTAAATCAAACAACAACCATACCACCAGCAAATTCAATCTACTAGCTTACTACAACCAACAATGACCATACAAACAAGAATGACAAGAACCATCATTTTCTTCAAGTAGGATTTCATTTCAGCCAATGCTTCTTCTACTCTCTCAAAAACCTCTTTTTCTATCTTCATTTGAATCTTCTCAATCACCATTTTCTCAAGACAAGCCTTGTCAACTGTAATCTCACTTACATCATCTTTAAGTCTCTCATGACAAAAACGCAATGCTTCTACTTCGTTGACCAATGCCTCATCAACCCACTTGAAAGTATGATTGTCATTGATGAGCTACAAACACAAATCCCACAAACATTGACAAGAATGTGAAACAAATCGACAATATACCAAAACAATAAAATGGGGAAGAACAATCACAATGCTTTACCCTCTCTGCAGCAGCATGCGCACATCTATAGTATCGACGGTACGGATTTGGATCGGATTTTGAGATTCTCTCCACAATTACTTCCCCACACCAACATTTCTTTGGCACACCGAGAACTCTTCGTCGAGCTCGGCCAGTTGCAGTTGATGTTCCACTATAAGCTCCAGATTCATTACTCATGATGCCAAATCGTGATTGGGACTCCTGATTTTTTTTTTTTCAATCGATATTTAGGGTTCTTAGAGAAACAAATTGGGAATTTTCTGGGTTAAAAACGCGGGTTTACGGGTAAATTTCGGTCGGTTGGGTTTCAATATTGGTTTCGGCCGGTCGGGTTTCAATATTGGTTTCGGCCGGTCGTGTTTCAACATTGGTTTTGGGTTTTCAAGCAAATCGCTAAAACCGACATCTAACCGATAATTATTGATTTCGTGGGGAAATAGGTATTAAACTTTCATTTCGTGGGGATATGGAACGAGGACTAAACTTCGTGTGGAACTGATGCTATATGAAACTTTTCAGGGGGAAATTGATCGTCAACCCATATTTTGCAATCTCCTCCACGTTTGTTGCATTGCCAATAGGAGAGCTTTGGCTTCCGCCTCAAGAGGAGAAGCTGTTACTCCAAGTGTGGCTGAACCCCAGATGAGTGGTTGACCTTCATAGTTTCGAATCACCCAACCTGCATTTGTTATTCTTGAACCAATATTAAAACTAGCGTCAATGTCTTTTACGAGAGTTACAAGTCAAATTGTGATGACGACTATATATGGGCTGGGTTTGGTTGACTGAATGCCTTTTGAGTTGCCATGGTACTTGTGATAATCTCCAAATCATTAGCGAAGTAGGACATGAGAAGAACAAATGGTTGATTGATTCGGGTGCCGAGCAGCAACGTTGACATATGTAGTATCCATTCTTACGCCTCGCGTCCTTAACCTTGTGGTTGTACTTATGGCCCTCGTTAAAATCCTCCATACGAAGTGTTTTATTTTAGGCATAGTAATTGTTAATTTCCGAACTTCTGATTTTAGTTTTGGATCACGCTTCTTGTATATCTGATTTAGATCTAGCTTCTTGAAAAGATAACCAATAGCCACTTTTTACCGTGTATTCACCCGATTTATCATAGCTCCAAAGTATACGGTTATGTTTTTTTTGTCTGCGGTAGATAAAGTCTTGACGATATTGATATCATCTTCATGAAGCATAGATTCGGCTTTTTCCAAATTACATTGTTGAGAGGTGTGTGTTGGAACCAAATTTTTAAACCAAATGGGTTGAATAAAATTGTGGACAAATGTGAAAAGAAATGGGCTTTGACTCATGTAAAATGAACGAGAAAGTTAAGTGAGTTAAATGAAGGAGTACTTCATTTATCCCACATTGGAAAGAATGAACTTTTTCCTCTTGTTTAAATATAGACATTTCCAAACAAGGTTCAATAGCCTTTAGTGGAAGACTATAGAGGTTGAAAGAAAGGGGGCCATTACGCAAAAACACACACGCGCGCGCCGCCGGGCCGGGCTCAGGTCTTGTGGGCTTTGCCCACAAAAGACTTTTTTTTTTGGGCCAAATTCCTATCAACGGTTTTTGTTAAAGCCCAAAACGAAATTGCATAATGTCGAGAATAAATCTTCCAGAAACTTCTAGAAGATTGAGTTCGGATTTTCGGTTTGATTAACACGAAAATAAATATGGGATAAATCCATATTCCTTGTCGGCTGCAAAGGATATTCTCCGAATATTTTTTCCTGCGCGTAGAGCATATCCCTTGCGGATCAAGCCTCTCTCAACTATAAATAAAGGGTCTCACCTCTCTCATTATTCATTCACTCGAAAATCTTCTCTCCAGCAAATCTACTACATCTTTCTTCTTCTCTAAACGTAAGTATCTCGAAAGTATAGCGTAGAATAATAGTTCGCAGATTCTATAGTCGAGTGTCGCGACTATAGTTTCACGCTATGTTCTAAAAATCCCCGATTTTTCCGATTAATCGTTCGATTAATCGCTCCAAGGGGGGTAACCGTAGCGATTCCGATTTTGCCCGATTAATTACAATAATCGCCAATTAATTCTGTAAATCGTAGGTCAAATTTATACTTTTCTGGAATCTGATTGGCTCAGTTGATAATTGATTGTAAAATTCGATCCAAAAATAAAAGTTCATTCTGTTTAGAGTTATTTTAATCAAAAAAATATGTGATTAATCGTTTTCAACAAATCAATTTTGGGATTTATATTCTAAACACAAACCTTGACTATTTTTGTCTTATGTAGTATATGTGAATTTGAAAAAATATTTAATCTAGGTTGGAAATATATGATTTTCATACTAATGTGTTATTTTATATATTAAATGTTTAAAAATATATTAAAATAAACCTAAAATTCCGCCCCGGTTAATCCCCGTATTATTAACGATTTTATGAAAAATCGCTAATCGCTGCCCGACCGAATAATTAGCGAGAAACGATATTTTGAACATAGGTTTCACATAGTTGTATTTTGGGACTCTCAATCTCATCAATCCGCTACACTGCGGGAGATTTATTGAGTTAAGAAAAGAGATCAAATCTCGCCTCTACGTATTCGTCTTTTTTCTTAAAGGTTTTTCAATCGTTTTATTACTATATAATATCTATATTATAAGATTTTTTATTCGATCTGCATTTTCGCGGTCCTACACTGTGATTCGTTGAAATAATATATTTTACAAGAGTATGCTCATCAGCGTCCGTATGTAAAGCTGTACGTGGAGGGAGTGACGGAATCCAATTATCTTTGAAGATTCTTGTTGATTCTCCATCACCAATAATAGATCGTAAAATATTTTCCTCCTCCACCTTGCTTATGAATCCCTAGGATATTTTTTAGTCTTGATCCAAAAGTTATCATCGATTTTGTAGTATTAATGCGTTGACCTGAGCATTGTTCGTAAAGATTGAAAATCTCCTTCAGTTACTTACAGTTTCTGTTATTAGCTTGACAGAAAAAAAAAAAGGAGCAAATGACTAATCGCTGAAACACCATTTCCAATTCTTATTCCTCTAAGTTTCCCTGTAACTGTACTCTGCTGTATGAGGTGTCTCAGCACATCAGTAGATATTTATAATACGCGTAATTCAGTTAAGAAGTTTCAATAGTTTTACACTTTTGAAAATGGCTAACGCCTATAAAAAAAATTCAGAGATTAATTGGAAATTAAATTTCTTATATTGAAATATATGAAACAACCAAGTTTTTTTTTTTTTTTTTTTAAATACCTAAACAATTCTAGCGGAATTCTTAAAATAAATAATTCAATAAATCATAATATCAATTCGACAACAGAAGCCAATAATCAAATAATTCAAATATCAAATAACTCTAACAACTTAAGCAAAATGAATAAAACATAAATCCTATCATCCTCTTCTTCGGCCTTGATTCCGCGCTTAAACATTTCTACCACCTGCATCACAGGAAAGGAGATGCGTAAGTATTATCATAAATACTTAGTGAGACGATCACTCTGCCCACGGGCCAATTACGCAATTTCCAGATAATTAAAGTCTTTTAAATAATTTCCACAATTATTAAATATTTTTCCACCATTAAAATAATTCCAAATAATTATTAAATAATTCTCATAATTAAATAATAATCTTAATTAATTATTAATCCGAAAATAATTAATTAAACCAATTCAATTAACCATTTAAATTAATTAGATCCATTAAACCGGATTAAACCAATTCCAATTCGATTAAACCACCATTCTCAATCAAATCGGATTAAACCAGACTAAACCGGTGGTGTCGACCGACACCAAACTTGGAATGAAAGGCCAATTTGCCACAAATTGGCGAACCGGTGGCCAATTTGCCACATTCTGAAAATTATTTTTTTTTTCAATTATTTTTAAATCGAAAAACAAGTAAAAGACATTTTAACCAAACGAATGTTGAAATATTTACGAATCCAACCAGGGTATTATCCGACAACAGCAAACCGGACCCGACCGCAGTGGATAATAACTGAGAAAATCCCTAAATTCACCGTATCGTTTTATATTCCGTGAGTGAAAGTTTGAAATCAGAAACACGAGTGGAAGAAAGGAGCGAAGAAAGAAGAAAGCGAGATTGTTGAGCATAATCATTCGGAAACTGAAATTGGCCGCCGGTGGAGTTTCGAATCGAGCAATGGTGAAGTTGAGAAACAGCAAAGAAACGTCGAAATTATCGGAGCAGATAGAACCCGCTGCTCCGACCAAACAGTCGGAGCCAACAGAAGCGGCGGAAGTGAGAGAAACGATGGCGGAGGCAAGAGAATCGACGGAATCGAGAGAAACGATAGAAGCGATTGAAACGATGGAGGCGACAGAAGCTACAGAAGCGGTGGAAACCAAAGTTCTTCCGAGTCCTTCAAACGAAGAAGCAAATCCCGAACCAAAAGAATTGCAATCTGAGGAGAAGATGAACTCAGAGGAAGAAGAAATAGAGGATGAATCGGAAAAAGAGGAAGAGGAAGAAGAAACAGAAAAAGATGATGAATCAGATAAAGAGGAAGAGAAAGAAGAAGAAAAAGAGGAAGAGGACGAGGAAGAGGACGAGGAAGAGGCGTCGGGTGAGGACTTGTCTGGTGACGAAGTGGAGAATAAGGTATTGTATCTTGCTTATTTATTACATAAACTTTGAGATTGATAATGGAGAGGAGAATGAAGATTGAGCATGGATAAATTTGAGTAGGTAGTATATTAGGTAATAATATATTCGAGTAGGTTCAACTACGTTCAAATATGTTACATTGAACAGATATTGCTAAGTTCAACTGGATATGTTGGGTACAACTATGTATATTAAGATTCAGATAAGGTTGAATCGGTTAATTAAATTTATTTGTTTGAACCTGCAGGATGATGAGGATGATGGTGAGGAACCTCCGCAGGAAGAAGCTCCTCAAACAGAACAAACCCCGCAGGAAGAAGCTTCTCAAGCTCCTCAAACAGAACAAACCCCGCAGGAAGAAGCTTCTCAAGCTATGCCTTCAGAAGCACATGTCCATTGTTCTGCACCTTACCTGGTAATGTACACTACATGTTAACTTTAAACACCACATTGTAGCTAATGGTTTGAATTAAGTTCAACTAGGTTCGACTAGGTTCAACTACATGTTAACTTTAAATACCACATTGTTTGACTTGGCTGCAGGTTGATGATGAATATATACCACTGCAACTAGAGAAGTTTTACTTTCGTCCAGAGCAATATAGAAAAACTTGCAAGATATCAACGAGGTGTTACGTGAAACAAACGGTGCAAGACATCAAGAAAATTCCTGAGGCGTTGGAATGGTTCTCGAGTCATCCTCAGTTTAAGCATATCTTCCATATGCCTGTGGAGAATAACCGTAAATCACAAGGAGTCTGGATGCTTCTTTTGCACCTAGCTTGTACTGATAATGAGAGAGAGCTATGGTTTGTGGTTAATGGATTGGATTGCCATGACTACCCTAGCAACTACGGGGAGTTGAAGGATAAGGATGTAGGCGATTTCAAGTTTGTGGAAAAGTGGTTCAAGAGGAAAAAAAAATATTACGATAGCCGATGTGAAGAAGAAACTATCGGGAATGAAAGGAGCTGTTAACAAGAAGAAGATGGCTGCGCTCTATTTCTTAACCAATGTCTTGAAAGCGAAGTCCAAAGTTCAAGGAAACATAGAGCCCTTCTTTCTTAAAGTTGTGGATGATTTGGAGTTGTGTGAAAAATTTCTTTGGGGCCGTTACACCTATGATGATTGTCTCGATGAAGTAAAGAAAATAACAAAGAAGTTCAAGGGAGGCATTGTGAAGGAGAACGATTCATGAACCTTTTCTGGTTTCATTCTTCCTATTGAGGTAATTATTTTCCTTAGATGTCGTATTAAAGTAATAATTTTATGGGTTTAGGGTGGTGATATTGTAATACTTTCTCTGCATAGGCTTTTGCGTATGAGAGTATTCCTGTGCTTGGGCGAACCTTTCGTATAGCTGTTGATGCAGAGAATGACTGTCCAAGGTTGTGCAAGCACATGTTTAAAGAGACTTACATGAAAGGTTATCCATTGGATGACATAAACGAAGCGATTGGGAGCACTAGGGTGAGTTTTTGTCATCATTTATTGTACTGTCTTGTATATATTAATTGAGTGAGGCTGATATTTGAATGTATTTTATGTTTTCATAATCTCAGGATATCATTAGCATCTTGGAACCAACCTCAGATGAGGAAGCTCTTCTGGAGCGCATCATAGACCGTCATTGTGATGATGGGATAGACTTTATGGACCCTCTAGTTGAACTTTGGAGAGACCATTTAATCGTGCAGAAGAAAAAGATATGGTGGGAGTCTTTGTACGAGATGGACTTGGCCGGTAGAGGTATCACTGAGGTAATAAATGAAGTACCGAGAGAGGCTAATGAAACTGGTGGATCACAGCACGAGCTGATGGAAGCGATGAAGGGATTGATCAAGGAAGCAATCGAGACGATGGAAAAGAAGATGGATGATATTGCATCGGAGATTAAGGCAATGGTTGGTGATTTGGATGAGAGGCTTGACGTGGTTGAGTGTTATGTCAACGAGCAACGAAGAAAGAAAGCTCATGATATAAGAGGAGCGTGTACTTCAACTCTAAGTCCTAGTCCTGTAACTGAGAAATATGATTCCGATGCGGATGAGGAGAAGGATGAGTCTGAGGCGGCTGAAGAGATAGAGGAAGAGAATGATGATTCTGAGGCTAATGAGGAGAAGGATGATTCTGAGGCGGAGGTTCGTTCTGAGCCTCCAAAAAAAACGTAAAAGAATTGAAGTAGAGATGAATGTGCGGCCTAAGAGGACGCTTAGACCTGCAGAGAAAGGAGTGAAAAAGACAAATGCTGCAGGCAAAGGAGGGAAACAGAGGAAGAGGAAGAAGAGGTGAAAATTGGCATTGTATTTTCGTACAACTATGTTTCTTAAGGTACAACTATATTTATTATCGTGTTAAGAACTTATGGTATTTTGGTACAACTATGTTTCTTATGGTACAACTATGTTTATTATCGTGTTTAGAACTTATGATATTTTGGGTACAACTATTTCGAGTAGTTCAACTACGTATTGGTTAATTTGCCACATTTGTAAGTTCAACTCGATATTACAAACACCATGAACTGGAATAACATTGGAATACCATTAATTTAACAGAGGTCTTTAAATGAAAGTTGTTACTTAAACCAACTTAAAAACAAAGCAAGAAGAAGAAAAAGTGCAGCAATCACAAACGTGCTCTCCACAGCTTTGTACTTCTTGTTGACATCACCAATCAACAATTCTAGTCTTTTAATCTCCGCTTTACTCTCTTCGTTTTCTTCCTGCACGTCCGAAATCCGTTTATCCGCACTACGCAAGTCTCCGACACGGTGGTGAGTTTGAAGACTCTCAACCTCCCCAGATACCCGCTTAATGTCAGAGTGAAGGATTTCAAGCTCATCTTCAATCACATGATCCCACCACTTCCGAATATGATAACCCGGATTCTACAATCGTAAACAACAAAGTGCCAACATTAGACTAAACCCTAAATACCAAGGAATTCACAACTAACCCTAAATACCAAGGTCACATTCTCAACTAACCGCTTGGAATTCGCAGGTGAAGAATCTTCTGCCACGGTCTTCTTCGGTGCAAGACGTTTCCCGAACGACCTTGCCACCGCAGTAACAGTTGGTGGGCATACCATACTCGCCATCTCCAATAAGACCTTCGTCGAGGGAGTATGAAGAGGAAGACGAGGTTGCAACCCAACTGTGAGGTCCCATCTCTGAAAATTGAAGAGAGGAATCGAAGAGGAATCGAAGAGAGGAAGCGGAATCGAGAGGAATAGAGAGGAATCGAAGAGGAATCTGCAGAGAGGAAGCGGAATTGAGAATAATGGAGAGGAATCGAGAGAGAAATTGAAGGGCGAAACCTAGGAATGGTAAAGTAACAATGTCGACTATTTCGTTCTTCTTAAGCGGCGGAAATAAATAAAAAAAAGAAATAAAGCAATTAAAAACAAAAAAAAGTTCCCGCCTACCTTTCCTGCCGGCGGGAAAAAGCTAAAAAGTTCCAATTTTCTGAAAAATTGTGCATAGTTGTACTCATGGCAAAGGTAGAACCAAAATTAGTCCTAGTTGTACATCTGCGAGTTTCGTGTTTTTGTAGTCGAACCGTACCATAAACTGTAGTGGTACAGTTGAACAATTGATAGTTCATCTTCTTTTAGCATCATAATCATGTTTATGTCCACGATTAAAACATATCTCGTATTGTTATTCATTTGCTTCATATCACTCACACATTACCTATATTTTTCATATATTGTAAAGGTTGCTTCAAGATAGAACCATTATCTACAACTATAATTTTGTAATTTCATTTTGTTGTTGTTTATATCTATTAATAAGACATAAGAATATGTTTCTCTTAATTAATTCTCTACATTCCATATCATAAATATATTTATTATGTATTTGTTGGATGGATGTATTTATAACCGAGTAGTCGAACCAATTAGATCCAGTTGTACAAATGAATGAGAAACCAAAAAACGTCCACATTCAGACGTCTACATTCATAGCCGAATTGAACATGTCCATGTCCATCGACATTTGTACGTTGTTGAACCTGGTAGAACCGATCACCTTTAACATTTGAGAACACAAACCCATGAATATCAGTACATACTCGAACCTGGTAGAACCCATCAATAGAAACCACCATTCTCAATCAAATCGGATTAAACCAGACTAAACCGGTGGTGTCGACCGACACCAAACTTGGAATGAAAGGCCAATTTGCCACAAATTGGCGAACCGGTGGCCAATTTGCCACATTCTGAAAATTATTTTTTTTTTCAATTATTTTTAAATCGAAAAACAAGTAAAAGACATTTTAACCAAACGAATGTTGAAATATTTACGAATCCAACCAGGGTATTATCCGACAACAGCAAACCGGACCCGACCGCAGTGGATAATAACTGAGAAAATCCCTAAATTCACCGTATCGTTTTATATTCCGTGAGTGAAAGTTTGAAATCAGAAACACGAGTGGAAGAAAGGAGCGAAGAAAGAAGAAAGCGAGATTGGAGAGCATAATCATTCGGAAACTGAAATTGGCCGCCGGTGGAGTTTCGAATCGAGCAATGGTGAAGTTGAGAAACAGCAAAGAAACGTCGAAATTATCGGAGCAGATAGAACCCGCTGCTCCGACCAAACAGTCGGAGCCAACAGAAGCGGCGGAAGTGAGAGAAACGATGGCGGAGGCAAGAGAATCGACGGAATCGAGAGAAACGATAGAAGCGATTGAAACGATGGAGGCGACAGAAGCTACAGAAGCGGTGGAAACCAAAGTTCTTCCGAGTCCTTCAAACGAAGAAGCAAATCCCGAACCAAAAGAATTGCAATCTGAGGAGAAGATGAACTCAGAGGAAGAAGAAATAGAGGATGAATCGGAAAAAGAGGAAGAGGAAGAAGAAACAGAAAAAGATGATGAATCAGATAAAGAGGAAGAGAAAGAAGAAGAAAAAGAGGAAGAGGACGAGGAAGAGGACGAGGAAGAGGCGTCGGGTGAGGACTTGTCTGGTGACGAAGTGGAGAATAAGGTATTGTATCTTGCTTATTTATTACATAAACTTTGAGATTGATAATGGAGAGGAGAATGAAGATTGAGCATGGATAAATTTGAGTAGGTAGTATATTAGGTAATAATATATTCGAGTAGGTTCAACTACGTTCAAATATGTTACATTGAACAGATATTGCTAAGTTCAACTGGATATGTTGGGTACAACTATGTATATTAAGATTCAGATAAGGTTGAATCGGTTAATTAAATTTATTTGTTTGAACCTGCAGGATGATGAGGATGATGGTGAGGAACCTCCGCAGGAAGAAGCTCCTCAAACAGAACAAACCCCGCAGGAAGAAGCTTCTCAAGCTCCTCAAACAGAACAAACCCCGCAGGAAGAAGCTTCTCAAGCTATGCCTTCAGAAGCACATGTCCATTGTTCTGCACCTTACCTGGTAATGTACACTACATGTTAACTTTAAACACCACATTGTAGCTAATGGTTTGAATTAAATTCAACTAGGTTCGACTAGGTTCAACTACATGTTAACTTTAAATACCACATTGTTTGACTTGGCTGCAGGTTGATGATGAATATATACCACTGCAACTAGAGAAGTTTTACTTTCGTCCAGAGCAATATAGAAAAACTTGCAAGATATCAACGAGGTGTTACGTGAAACAAACGGTGCAAGACATCAAGAAAATTCCTGAGGCGTTGGAATGGTTCTCGAGTCATCCTCAGTTTAAGCATATCTTCCATATGCCTGTGGAGAATAACCGTAAATCACAAGGAGTCTGGATGCTTCTTTTGCACCTAGCTTGTACTGATAATGAGAGAGAGCTATGGTTTGTGGTTAATGGATTGGATTGCCATGACTACCCTAGCAACTACGGGGAGTTGAAGGATAAGGATGTAGGCGATTTCAAGTTTGTGGAAAAGTGGTTCAAGAGGAAAAAAAAATATTACGATAGCCGATGTGAAGAAGAAACTATCGGGAATGAAAGGAGCTGTTAACAAGAAGAAGATGGCTGCGCTCTATTTCTTAACCAATGTCTTGAAAGCGAAGTCCAAAGTTCAAGGAAACATAGAGCCCTTCTTTCTTAAAGTTGTGGATGATTTGGAGTTGTGTGAAAAATTTCTTTGGGGCCGTTACACCTATGATGATTGTCTCGATGAAGTAAAGAAAATAACAAAGAAGTTCAAGGGAGGCATTGTGAAGGAGAACGATTCATGGACCTTTTCTGGTTTCATTCTTCCTATTGAGGTAATTATTTTCCTTAGATGTCGTATTAAAGTAATAATTTTATGGGTTTAGGGTGGTGATATTGTAATACTTTCTCTGCATAGGCTTTTGCGTATGAGAGTATTCCTGTGCTTGGGCGAACCTTTCGTATAGCTGTTGATGCAGAGAATGACTGTCCAAGGTTGTGCAAGCACATGTTTAAAGAGACTTACATGAAAGGTTATCCATTGGATGACATAAACGAAGCGATTGGGAGCACTAGGGTGAGTTTTTGTCATCATTTATTGTACTGTCTTGTATATATTAATTGAGTGAGGCTGATATTTGAATGTATTTTATGTTTTCATAATCTCAGGATATCATTAGCATCTTGGAACCAACCTCAGATGAGGAAGCTCTTCTGGAGCGCATCATAGACCGTCATTGTGATGATGGGATAGACTTTATGGACCCTCTAGTTGAACTTTGGAGAGACCATTTAATCGTGCAGAAGAAAAAGATATGGTGGGAGTCTTTGTACGAGATGGACTTGGCCGGTAGAGGTATCACTGAGGTAATAAATGAAGTACCGAGAGAGGCTAATGAAACTGGTGGATCACAGCACGAGCTGATGGAAGCGATGAAGGGATTGATCAAGGAAGCAATCGAGACGATGGAAAAGAAGATGGATGATATTGCATCGGAGATTAAGGCAATGGTTGGTGATTTGGATGAGAGGCTTGACGTGGTTGAGTGTTATGTCAACGAGCAACGAAGAAAGAAAGCTCATGATATAAGAGGAGCGTGTACTTCAACTCTAAGTCCTAGTCCTGTAACTGAGAAATATGATTCCGATGCGGATGAGGAGAAGGATGAGTCTGAGGCGGCTGAAGAGATAGAGGAAGAGAATGATGATTCTGAGGCTAATGAGGAGAAGGATGATTCTGAGGCGGAGGTTCGTTCTGAGCCTCCAAAAAAAACGTAAAAGAATTGAAGTAGAGATGAATGTGCGGCCTAAGAGGACGCTTAGACCTGCAGAGAAAGGAGTGAAAAAGACAAATGCTGCAGGCAAAGGAGGGAAACAGAGGAAGAGGAAGAAGAGGTGAAAATTGGCATTGTATTTTCGTACAACTATGTTTCTTAAGGTACAACTATATTTATTATCGTGTTAAGAACTTATGGTATTTTGGTACAACTATGTTTCTTATGGTACAACTATGTTTATTATCGTGTTTAGAACTTATGATATTTTGGGTACAACTATTTCGAGTAGTTCAACTACGTATTGGTTAATTTGCCACATTTGTAAGTTCAACTCGATATTACAAACACCATGAACTGGAATAACATTGGAATACCATTAATTTAACAGAGGTCTTTAAATGAAAGTTGTTACTTAAACCAACTTAAAAACAAAGCAAGAAGAAGAAAAAGTGCAGCAATCACAAACGTGCTCTCCACAGCTTTGTACTTCTTGTTGACATCACCAATCAACAATTCTAGTCTTTTAATCTCCGCTTTACTCTCTTCGTTTTCTTCCTGCACGTCCGAAATCCGTTTATCCGCACTACGCAAGTCTCCGACACGGTGGTGAGTTTGAAGACTCTCAACCTCCCCAGATACCCGCTTAATGTCAGAGTGAAGGATTTCAAGCTCATCTTCAATCACATGATCCCACCACTTCCGAATATGATAACCCGGATTCTACAATCGTAAACAACAAAGTGCCAACATTAGACTAAACCCTAAATACCAAGGAATTCACAACTAACCCTAAATACCAAGGTCACATTCTCAACTAACCGCTTGGAATTCGCAGGTGAAGAATCTTCTGCCACGGTCTTCTTCGGTGCAAGACGTTTCCCGAACGACCTTGCCACCGCAGTAACAGTTGGTGGGCATACCATACTCGCCATCTCCAATAAGACCTTCGTCGAGGGAGTATGAAGAGGAAGACGAGGTTGCAACCCAACTGTGAGGTCCCATCTCTGAAAATTGAAGAGAGGAATCGAAGAGGAATCGAAGAGAGGAAGCGGAATCGAGAGGAATAGAGAGGAATCGAAGAGGAATCTGCAGAGAGGAAGCGGAATCGAGAATAATGGAGAGGAATCGAGAGAGAAATTGAAGGGCGAAACCTAGGAATGGTAAAGTAACAATGTCGACTATTTCGTTCTTCTTAAGCGGCGGAAATAAATAAAAAAAGAAATAAAGCAATTAAAAACAAAAAAAAGTTCCCGCCTACCTTTCCTGCCGGCGGGAAAAAGCTAAAAAGTTCCAATTTTCTGAAAAATTGTGCATAGTTGTATTCATGGCAAAGGTAGAACCAAAATTAGTCCTAGTTGTACATCTGCGAGTTTCGTGTTTTTGTAGTCGAACCGTACCATAAACTGTAGTGGTACAGTTGAACAATTGATAGTTCATCTTCTTTTAGCATCATAATCATGTTTATGTCCACGATTAAAACATATCTCGTATTGTTATTCATTTGCTTCATATCACTCACACATTACCTATATTTTTCATATATTGTAAAGGTTGCTTCAAGATAGAACCATTATCTACAACTATAATTTTGTAATTTCATTTTGTTGTTGTTTATATCTATTAATAAGACATAAGAATATGTTTCTCTTAATTAATTCTCTACATTCCATATCATAAATATATTTATTATGTATTTGTTGGATGGATGTATTTATAACCGAGTAGTCGAACCAATTAGATCCAGTTGTACAAATGAATGAGAAACCAAAAAACGTCCACATTCAGACGTCTACATTCATAGCCGAATTGAACATGTCCATGTCCATCGACATTTGTACGTTGTTGAACCTGGTAGAACCGATCACCTTTAACATTTGAGAACACAAACCCATGAATATCAGTACATACTCGAACCTGGTAGAACCCATCAATAGAAACCACCATTCTCAATCAAATCGGATTAAACCAGACTAAACCGGTGGTGTCGACCGACACCAAACTTGGAATGAAAGGCCAATTTGCCACGAATTGGCGAACCGGTGGCCAATTTGCCACATTCTGAAAATTATTTTTTTTTTCAATTATTTTTAAATCGAAAAACAAGTAAAAGACATTTTAACCAAACGAATGTTGAAATATTTACGAATCCAACCAGGGTATTATCCGACAACAGCAAACCGGACCCGACCGCAGTGGATAATAACTGAGAAAATCCCTAAATTCACCGTATCGTTTTATATTCCGTGAGTGAAAGTTTGAAATCAGAAACACGAGTGGAAGAAAGGAGCGAAGAAAGAAGAAAGCGAGATTGGAGAGCATAATCATTCGGAAACTGAAATTGGCCGCCGGTGGAGTTTCGAATCGAGCAATGGTGAAGTTGAGAAACAGCAAAGAAACGTCGAAATTATCGGAGCAGATAGAACCCGCTGCTCCGACCAAACAGTCGGAGCCAACAGAAGCGGCGGAAGTGAGAGAAACGATGGCGGAGGCAAGAGAATCGACGGAATCGAGAGAAACGATAGAAGCGATTGAAACGATGGAGGCGACAGAAGCTACAGAAGCGGTGGAAACCAAAGTTCTTCCGAGTCCTTCAAACGAAGAAGCAAATCCCGAACCAAAAGAATTGCAATCTGAGGAGAAGATGAACTCAGAGGAAGAACAAATAGAGGATGAATCGGAAAAAGAGGAAGAGGAAGAAGAAACATAAAAAGATGATGAATCAGATAAAGAGGAAGAGAAAGAAGAAGAAAAAGAGGAAGAGGACGAGGAAGAGGACGAGGAAGAGGCGTCGGGTGAGGACTTGTCTGGTGACGAAGTGGAGAATAAGGTATTGTATCTTGCTTATTTATTACATAAACTTTGAGATTGATAATGGAGAGGAGAATGAAGATTGAGCATGGATAAATTTGAGTAGGTAGTATATTAGGTAATAATATATTCGAGTAGGTTCAACTACGTTCAAATATGTTACATTGAACAGATATTGCTAAGTTCAACTGGATATGTTGGGTACAACTATGTATATTAAGATTCAGATAAGGTTGAATCGGTTAATTAAATTTATTTGTTTGAACCTGCAGGATGATGAGGATGATGGTGAGGAACCTCCGCAGGAAGAAGCTCCTCAAACAGAACAAACCCCGCAGGAAGAAGCTTCTCAAGCTCCTCAAACAGAACAAACCCCGCAGGAAGAAGCTTCTCAAGCTATGCCTTCAGAAGCACATGTCCATTGTTCTGCACCTTACCTGGTAATGTACACTACATGTTAACTTTAAACACCACATTGTAGCTAATGGTTTGAATTAAGTTCAACTAGGTTCGACTAGGTTCAACTACATGTTAACTTTAAATACCACATTGTTTGACTTGGCTGCAGGTTGATGATGAATATATACCACTGCAACTAGAGAAGTTTTACTTTCGTCCAGAGCAATATAGAAAAACTTGCAAGATATCAACGAGGTGTTACGTGAAACAAACGGTGCAAGACATCAAGAAAATTCCTGAGGCGTTGGAATGGTTCTCGAGTCATCCTCAGTTTAAGCATATCTTCCATATGCCTGTGGAGAATAACCGTAAATCACAAGGAGTCTGGATGCTTCTTTTGCACCTAGCTTGTACTGATAATGAGAGAGAGCTATGGTTTGTGGTTAATGGATTGGATTGCCATGACTACCCTAGCAACTACGGGGAGTTGAAGGATAAGGATGTAGGCGATTTCAAGTTTGTGGAAAAGTGGTTCAAGAGGAAAAAAAAATATTACGATAGCCGATGTGAAGAAGAAACTATCGGGAATGAAAGGAGCTGTTAACAAGAAGAAGATGGCTGCGCTCTATTTCTTAACCAATGTCTTGAAAGCGAAGTCCAAAGTTCAAGGAAACATAGAGCCCTTCTTTCTTAAAGTTGTGGATGATTTGGAGTTGTGTGAAAAATTTCTTTGGGGCCGTTACACCTATGATGATTGTCTCGATGAAGTAAAGAAAATAACAAAGAAGTTCAAGGGAGGCATTGTGAAGGAGAACGATTCATGGACCTTTTCTGGTTTCATTCTTCCTATTGAGGTAATTATTTTCCTTAGATGTCGTATTAAAGTAATAATTTTATGGGTTTAGGGTGGTGATATTGTAATACTTTCTCTGCATAGGCTTTTGTGTATGAGAGTATTCCTGTGCTTGGGCGAACCTTTCGTATAGCTGTTGATGCAGAGAATGACTGTCCAAGGTTGTGCAAGCACATGTTTAAAGAGACTTACATGAAAGGTTATCCATTGGATGACATCAACGAAGCGATTGGGAGCACTAGGGTGAGTTTTTGTCATCATTTATTGTACTGTCTTGTATATATTAATTGAGTGAGGCTGATATTTGAATGTATTTTATGTTTTCATAATCTCAGGATATCATTAGCATCTTGGAACCAACCTCAGATGAGGAAGCTCTTCTGGAGCGCATCATAGACCGTCACTGTGATGATGGGATAGACTTTATGGACCCTCTAGTTGAACTTTGGAGAGACCATTTAATCGTGCAGAAGAAAAAGATATGGTGGGAGTCTTTGTACGAGATGGACTTGGCCGGTAGAGGTATCACTGAGGTAATAAATGAAGTACCGAGAGAGGCTAATGAAACTGGTGGATCACAGCACGAGCTGATGGAAGCGATGAAGGGATTGATCAAGGAAGCAATCGAGACGATGGAAAAGAAGATGGATGATATTGCATCAGAGATTAAGGCAATGGTTGGTGATTTGGATGAGAGGCTTGACGTGGTTGAGTGTTATGTCAACGAGCAACGAAGAAAGAAAGCTCATGATATAAGAGGAGCGTGTACTTCAACTCTAAGTCCTAGTCCTGTAACTGAGAAATATGATTCCGATGCGGATGAGGAGAAGGATGAGTCTGAGGCGGCTGAAGAGATAGAGGAAGAGAATGATGATTCTGAGGCTAATGAGGAGAAGGATGATTCTGAGGCGGAGGTTCGTTCTGAGCCTCCAAAAAAAACGGAAAAGAATTGAAGTAGAGATGAATGTGCGGCCTAAGAGGACGCTTAGACCTGCAGAGAAAGGAGTGAAAAAGACAAATGCTGCAGGCAAAGGAGGGAAACAGAGGAAGAGGAAGAAGAGGTGAAAATTGGCATTGTATTTTCGTACAACTATGTTTCTTAAGGTACAACTATATTTATTATCGTGTTAAGAACTTATGGTATTTTTGTACAACTATGTTTCTTATGGTACAACTATGTTTATTATCGTGTTTAGAACTTATGATATTTTGGGTACAACTATTTCGAGTAGTTCAACTACGTATTGGTTAATTTGCCACATTTGTAAGTTCAACTCGATATTACAAACACCATGAACTGGAATAACATTGGAATACCATTAATTTAACAGAGGTCTTTAAATGAAAGTTGTTACTTAAACCAACTTAAAAACAAAGCAAGAAGAAGAAAAAGTGCAGCAATCACAAACGTGCTCTCCACAGCTTTGTACTTCTTGTTGACATCACCAATCAACAATTCTAGTCTTTTAATCTCCGCTTTACTCTCTTCGTTTTCTTCCTGCACGTCCGAAATCCGTTTATCCGCACTACGCAAGTCTCCGACACGGTGGTGAGTTTGAAGACTCTCAACCTCCCCAGATACCCGCTTAATGTCAGAGTGAAGGATTTCAAGCTCATCTTCAATCACATGATCCCACCACTTCCGAATATGATAACCCGGATTCTACAATCGTAAACAACAAAGTGCCAACATTAGACTAAACCCTAAATACCAAGGAATTCGCAACTAACCCTAAATACCAAGGTCACATTCTCAACTAACCGCTTGGAATTCGCAGGTGAAGAATCTTCTGCCACGGTCTTCTTCGGTGCAAGACGTTTCCCGAACGACCTTGCCACCGCAGTAACAGTTGGTGGGCATACCATACTCGCCATCTCCAATAAGACCTTCGTCGAGGGAGTATGAAGAGGAAGACGAGGTTGCAACCCAACTGTGAGGTCCCATCTCTGAAAATTGAAGAGAGGAATCGAAGAGGAATCGAAGAGAGGAAGCGGAATCGAGAGGAATAGAGAGGAATCGAAGAGGAATCTGCAGAGAGGAAGCGGAATCGAGAATAATGGAGAGGAATCGAGAGAGAAATTGAAGGGCGAAACCTAGGAATGGTAAAGTAACAATGTCGACTATTTCGTTCTTCTTAAGCGGCGGAAATAAATAAAAAAAGAAATAAAGCAATTAAAAACAAAAAAAAGTTCCCGCCTACCTTTCCTGCCGGCGGGAAAAAGCTAAAAAGTTCCAATTTTCTGAAAAATTGTGCATAGTTGTACTCATGGCAAAGGTAGAACCAAAATTAGTCCTAGTTGTACATCTGCGAGTTTCGTGTTTTTGTAGTCGAACCGTACCATAAACTGTAGTGGTACAGTTGAACAATTGATAGTTCATCTTCTTTTAGCATCATAATCATGTTTATGTCCACGATTAAAACATATCTCGTATTGTTATTCATTTGCTTCATATCACTCACACATTACCTATATTTTTCATATATTGTAAAGGTTGCTTCAAGATAGAACCATTATCTACAACTATAATTTTGTAATTTCATTTTGTTGTTGTTTATATCTATTAATAAGACATAAGAATATGTTTCTCTTAATTAATTCTCTACATTCCATATCATAAATATATTTATTATGTATTTGTTGGATGGATGTATTTATAACCGAGTAGTCGAACCAATTAGATCCAGTTGTACAAATGAATGAGAAACCAAAAAACGTCCACATTCAGACGTCTACATTCATAGCCGAATTGAACATGTCCATGTCCATCGACATTTGTACGTTGTTGAACCTGGTAGAACCGATCACCTTTAACATTTGAGAACACAAACCCATGAATATCAGTACATACTCGAACCTGGTAGAACCCATCAATAAAAACTTCAAATAAAATGTTCAAACATAGTTCAAACATAGTTCACCAGAATAATTCAAACATAGTTCTAACACAAATTACACAACAAAACTCAAACATCACCGGCTCATAGGTTCGAACCAATCACCCAAATTCTTGTAACGATTACACTTTGACTTCTTTTTCGACTTTCTCCTTCTGATGGATGCCGTCCTTCTTTGTTTCTTCCCCTTTTTGCCGTGTAATCAGGAGGGTATGCGAACAATTTCATTACATCCTCAGGAATACTCCAAACAGAGACATGTGGCACTGTATAGATTGTTTTCACATATGCTTGTGACCACGTCTCAACCAAGTAGTATTTGGACCACATATTATATATAGAAAGAGTCGACGTTCTTCCATCCTTCTTTATTTTTGCCATGACTGCGGCAATTGAATGAACACAAGGATACTTGTCTATGTCAAACATTCTTCACATGCAAGTTCTGCTTGCTAAATCCACAAGGTAGGTCACACCATCTGTTCCAACTACGTCATACTGAAATTCCAGTCCATTTACCTCCCTTACAGTTAAACACTTAGCCATTGGACATCTCTCGTGAAGCAAATTCTCCACATAAGGCACAACGACCTTTGTACATGGCATTGAGGCGCACTCGTTACTATACTTGTTGGACCAAAAAGCGAATTTCTCTACTATTTTATCAACCATAGGTAAGAGTGACAACTTTCTATCTTTCCTAAACACACTGTTCATAGATTCACAAGAATTGATGGTGTCTAAGTTATACTTATCTCCCTCAAAGAAGCACCTTGCCCACCTATCCACATCTATCTTATCAACCAAAAACTTAGCACACGCAGGGTACCTCTTTGTGAAATCATCAAACTCTTGTCTAAACTCAGACGCAGTATAAGCATGAGCGCATTGGATAAACTTATCCACAACATCATCTCTCTTCACCCCTTGTTAGCATGCCCTTTTACGTTCTGTGCCAGATGCCAAATACAGTGTACATGGCGAGCCAATGGATAGACTTTCGACACTCCGTTTATGATGCTTTTATGTCTGTTACTCACAAAAACCAGTTCAGGATCATCTGGTATAACAGCTTTCAGGTTTTCCAGAAACCACGACCAACTAAGATGATTTTCGCTATCTATTATCCCAAAGGCAATAGGGTAATGGTGATGATTAGGATCTTGAGAAGTGGCAAACACAAGCTGTCCACCGTATACAGTCTTCAGAAACGTTGCATCCACAACTATCACTTTCCTCATCCATTGAAACCCTTCAATGCTGGCGCCCAAAGCAACAAATAGATACTCGAACCTGTTATCAGCATCTAGTTGCACGATTGTTTTTGTTCCAGGATTTTCCTGCTCCAGCATGTACAGATAAGAAAACAACATCCTATAGCCTTCTTCAGGAGTGCCCCGCACATCACTAACATGTAGTTTTTTTCCTCTCAAGGCAGTAGAGTATGACACGGTGACACCAGCTCCCCGGTGAACAACATCTAGAATAGTTTTGGGAACTGGTGTGTCGAATTGACCTGGATAGTCTTCATGCAGAACCGCTGCCACTAATCGTGGGTTGCCTCTTCTTCTACAATTGCTACTACTTTTAACAGCCCGAGAGCATGTATGCTTACTCTTGTATCTTGTGACGCTGAAAAAATCTGATCCAGCTATCTTCGCAGCTCGTATATACCAACTACAGCCTTTGCTCTCCTGAGTGCACTTGAGAATAAGTCGCACTGTATCTGACTTATAAGTGCGGACACCAAAACAGTGCTTATGTGAAGCTCTGTCAACTAAATCTTGCAATGCCTCCTTTGAGGAAAATTGTTGTCTTAAGTCAATACCAATACCATCTTCCCATGCTTCAACAAACTGAGATTCTTCTGTATGACGTGAAAGCTCAATATCCTCATCAAACCCATTTAACCCGTCCTCCTTACTATCACGTTCTGGACGCTCACCATTGCCATCATGTTCTTTGCCATCAGACTCCACCTCTTCGATAAGTGGCTCTTCGATATGTGGCTCCCTCTGTTTTTCTTTTGTTCCTTCCTCCATGAAAATAGTAACGATACCATCATTCGGTACATCACCTACACCATTAGGAACCGGCTCCTCCTCATAATTCAAACCAAATAAACTTTCTGCCTCCGTTCTAGACAGGTGCTCGCTCCTATGATTTATTCCCAAATCTTTGATTACCTCCACATGCAAAACCCTCCTAAAACTCAGTTTGTCAATTGTCGTTAGATAAGCAAATAGGTCCTCATCATCGAAAATGTACATCTCTCTGCCAGGATTATTCGACATTGGAATGTAACTCAATTTCAGTTGAGGCTTAGCTCCATCACTCGCAATCTTCCTGCATATCTTATCTACTACTGCCGAGTACGTAATCTCCTCCAAAGATGAGATCTTGAATGTTATAGCGCAAGTGGGATTTTTTGAAACCCATTTCAGTTCCTCTTCTGCATAATGCCCTCCGTGGTCGAAAAATATGTTTGTGATGATCATACTCATTGTCCCCTGCAAATATAATGCAAATAATTAATTGCCAATTACAAAGCATCTCACAGTTGAACTACGTGTACCAATTGAACTTTTAGTACCATTAGTCTTTAACATGCAGTTGTACCTATCTGAACCATTTGAACCACTTAATCAACTACCTCTCATTTGTACTACTCGTACCAGTTGTACCATCTCTGCAGGTTCCGATCTAATTCAAATACAGTTCACTGGCTGCGATTCACAAGCTACATTTGTCAAAATTCTTAATCTAACGCCTGTCATATCAATGCATGTATACCATTCCAATGTTTATACCCAATGAACCGATTTACAAATCCATAAATCCATACACCAAACAAAATAAAGAAAAGCTACAAACTCACCTCCAATGGAATTGAAGCTTCAGCAATGGTCAAACATAGGGAAAGGAGACATCGACAATCTAGGAAGGAGAAAGAGGAGGCGGAACAGGTGTAGATGAGCTCAGGTCGAAGAAGATTTCGATTTCAATGGCTGGGAGCTCGACTGAGAAGAGAATCCCGACAAATATCGGAGCTTTCCAAATATCGCGATTTCCTATTTGCTCCAAATTCGATTTGGTTTTACTTTTTTCGATTTCATTTTAATTAATTTTTTTTTAATTAAATGAGAAAAGTAAAAGGTAAAAAGAGAAGGAAGGAGAAAAACGTAATTGCACAAACCTTGTTAATGAAAAAGTGGCATTAGATCAGTTTGTGGCACAACAGATTAAGTTTTTCTGATTTGTGGCAAATTGGCCTCGCGCTCCCAAACTTGGTGTCGATCGACACTCGGTCGTCTGCTCGAATCCGAGTGCAACAAATCGGCACCAAAACACAGAAAACTCAAACCAATCATTCCACACACGATTCAACACAATCATCAGCACGAAAATCATCACATAACTCAAGAACAACAACCAAAATCATCGATTCATTCATTTAGCAACCTAAATCCGGAAATCCCGAACCCACAGTCACGCACTCACCTTGGATTTGGATTGAAAAGGAGAAACAAAGGATGAACAAGGATGAACAGCACTCAAGACCTCTCAAAACTTCACCCACTCCTCAAACCGCAAAAAGACAAAAACTCGATGGCACAGACTATTTATTTCGCGTCCTAGGGTTTCTAACCCGAACCAATCGCGAACCGAACAAAATAGAAACAAAACGGAATTGTGCGATTTGGCCGGTGTCGATCGACACCAGCCTTGGTGCCGCTCGACACCAGGCAAAAACTCCACTTCTTTGGTTTACGGATGTTACAACTCTCCCCCACTAAACTGGATTCGACCTCGAATCCTAACTCAAAACACGTCTCGCAAGACCAAAAATCCGACCTCGCAAGGTCACAACACTGGAGATCCTCACCTGATCCCCGAGACCCACACTCAATCTTATGTATACGCACGTTCCAAGACATTTTCCTCTTAACTCATTATCCACAACACTTATATTGGGGCCACGGCTCCCAAATAAGCCTAAACCAAAACCACTTGTATTGGGGCCACGGCTCCCAAACAAGTCTGCAAATACCCAAACTGGGGCCACGGCCTCCCAGATGGGCCTGCCATCGCTTATACCGAAGCCACGACACTCGGATAATACTCACACTGAAGCCACGGCACTCAGGTAAGTCTGCTAGAGAACCAAAGTCTCCAAAACGTAATGAGTTATTCAGGACCGCAGCCCTTAGAGAAAAATTCTTAGACGCCTATAACAAAAAGATTGAAATGTCTCACGACCCAACTGGTCAACAAGTGTAACATCCAAGACAACATTAAATAACACAGATAATGAGGCAAAAACTCCATCTCATAAATCTCAAAAATGTATGTCTTACAACGTAAACCAAACAACAACAACAAAAGCTCGCAAGCTCAACCAAAACAAGGCCACAAAGACGAAAGAAGCTCACTCCACAATCAGCTTGTCGAACCACTTCCTGAACTTCAACTTCATCTTTGCCTCTGGCTCCCAAGTCTCCTCCTCAACACCGCCACAAGTCCACAAAACTCTCAATAACGGTATCCACTTGTTCCGTAGAACCTTGACCCTCCTCTCAAGAATCCTCACAGGCACTGCCGGAACTATCAAATCTGGCTGAAGATCCTCTGGAATCTGAGCCACTAACTCCTCAGAAGGATGAAGACACTTCCTCAGCATCGACACATGAAACACCTTGTGAAAGGCTCTCATAATCGGAGGTAGCTCCAACCTGTACGCCAACGGTCCCACTCGCTCCACAACTGGAAACAGACCCATAAAACGTGGACTCAGCTTGTTCTCTGCGATTGATCTGTTAGGACCCATCACCATCGCCATCTTGAGATACACTCTATCTCCAACCTGAAACTCAAGCTCTCGTCTGCGTCTATCTGCGTAACTCTTCTGTCTATCATGAGCTTCCTTCATGTTCAGCCTCACAACACGAACCTTCTCAGTCGTCTCCTGAACATAAGTAGCTCCATAAATGCTGCGCTCCCCCACTTGGGTCCAGCATAAGGGTGTCCTACATGGCCTCCCATACAATGCCTCGAAAGGAGCCATGCCAATACTCGCCTGGAAGCTGTGTTTGTAAGCAAACTCAACCAAGCTCAAGTGATCCGCCCAATGACCACCCCAATCTAGCACACACATCCTCAACAGATCCTCTAAAGTCTGAATCGTCCTCTCTGACTGCCCATCTGTCTTCGGATGATATGCCGTACTCATATGCACCTTAGTGCCCATCTCAGTCTGAAATGCCCTCCAAAACTCTGAGGCAAATCTCGGATCCCGGTC
Source organism: Erythrophleum ivorense (assembly GCA_026724425.1). Classification (NCBI taxonomy): domain Eukaryota; kingdom Viridiplantae; phylum Streptophyta; class Magnoliopsida; order Fabales; family Fabaceae; genus Erythrophleum; species Erythrophleum ivorense. Next base: position 3,732,789 of record JAIUCV010000066.1, on the reverse strand, counting down.
AGACACTATACTGGCTGGCACTCCATGCAACCTCACAATCTCACGTACATACTTCCTAGCCAAAACAGCTGCTCCATCTGTCTTCTTGATGGCCAAGAAATGTGATGACTTGGTCAACCGATCCACAATAACCCAAATAGCATCATGCGTCCTCGAAATAGGTAGCCCAACCACGAAATCCATCGTAATCATGTCCCACTTCCACTCTGGAATGGGTAAACTCTGTAATAGACCACCTGGAACCTGATGCTAAGCCTTCACCAAGGAACAAGTGTTGCACCTCGCAACCCAATCAGCCACGTCTCTCTTCATCCCCACCCAATGATAGTACCTCTTGAGATCATGGTACATCTTGGTGGCTCCTGGATGAATCAAAAACTTGCTCGAATGAGCCTCTATCAGAATCTGCTGTCTCAACTCCAAAACCTTTGGTACACAAACCCGACCACGAACTAGAATAGTCCCGTTCTCATATACCTGATACTCAGAACTCGGTACTCGTGATGCATCAATCAGACTCTGATCGCTCTCCTGAGCCACTCTGATCCTGCTCAACAAATCTGCCTGATCAACTGCCTCTAAACCCAAAGGCTCCTGCGAAATAGCACAAAGGCGCAAAGTGCTAATCTCGCCTACCAACGCATCAACATCCTGCTCTAAAGCCGAATCACACCTCCGCCGACTCAAAGCATCTGCCACTAGGTTAGCCTTGCCCGGATGATAGATGATCTCTAAGTCATAATCCGCCAAAAACTCAACCCAGCGCGTCTGTCTCGCATTCAGCATCGGCAGAGTAAAAATGTGCTTAAGACTCTTGTGGTCAGTGAAGATTTGATCTTAAGCGCAAAGACCACCGCTCCCAACTCTAGATCATGGGTAGGACGGTTACGCTCACTCCCCTGCCACTGCCTCGAAGCGTAAGCAATAACTCTGCCCTCCTGCATCAGCACACAACCCAGACCAATACCTGAAGCATCAGTGTACACTGCATAAGGCTTCCCTGGCTCGGGTAACGCCAAAACAGGTGTACTAGTCAAATACTCCTTGAGCTTCTCAAAGCTCTCCTCATACTCAGGCGACCAAACAAAAGGAACATCCTTCCCAGTCAACTTCGTCATCGGCTGTGCCATGCTCGCAAAACCCTTGGTAGCACTGCTCGGTCTAGGCCAATCTCTGATGGCCTCTATCTTCGACGGATCTACAGACACTCCCTCTGCAGAAACAATATGCCCGAGAAAACCCATCTCTCGCTGCCAGAAACTACACTTGCTCAGCTTAGCATACAGCTTCTGCTCTCGAAGCTTCTCCAGAACCATCCTCAAATGAGTCTCATGCTCCTCAGGACTCCTCGAATAAACCAGAATGTCGTCGATGAAGATGATGACAAACACATCCAAAAACTCCCTGAATACGTCGTTCATCAACCTCATGAATGCCGCAGGCGCATTCGTCAAACCAAAAGGCATAACCACAAACTCAAAAAGCCCATAACGTGTCTTGAAAGCAGTCTTGCGAATATCCGCCTCATCTATCGGGATCTGATGGTAACCCGATGCCAAGCCTATCTTGGAGAACCAAGTAGCACCCGTCAGCTGATCCAACAACTCGTCAATCCTCGGGAGAGGGTACCTGTTCTTCACAGTAACTCGGTTCAGTCCCCGGTAATCAATACACAGCCGGAAACTCCCATCCTTCTTCTTTACAAACAGAACTGGTGCTCCCCACGGTGAAACACTCGGTCGAATGAACCCTTTGCTCAAAAGGTCCTCTAGCTGTTTCTTCAGCTCTGCCAACTCTGCTGGAGCCATCCTGTAAGGCGTCTAGGATATCTGCGATGTCCCCGGGTCTAACTCAATCGTGAAAGGATCTGACCGCGAAGGTGGTAACCCCGTCAACGACTGAAAAACCTCTGGAAACTCTCGAACCACCCGAATATCCTCGAAAACCACCTCACCACTGGACTCTGCCATAGAGATCGTCGCCAAATAGGCCTCACAGCCTCGCTCAATCAACTGCTCTGCCTGAATCGCCGAGATCACTATGCTCCCGGAAGTCGGTCTCACACCCTGAAACACTAACCTCCCGCCATCACGCTCAAAAACCACTCTGCCTCTGTAGCAATCCAGATGAACCCGGTAAAAAGATAACCAGTCCATCCCCAGAATGACGTCATATAACTCCATCGGACTAATCACCAAATCCGCTGGCATCGACTGCCCCGCAATCTGAATATCAACGCCTCTAGCACGGCCCGAAGTAGCCAGGAAACCACCTCCAGCCACCTTGACCATGCCTTCACGCTCACCCGCGCTGCTCCGGATGCCACTACTCTCGGCCCACTCCGGAGTGATGAAGCAGTTAGATGCTCCAGAATCGAATAAAACGTGTGACTGAACGCCACCGACTAACAAGGTCCCTACACATTTAAAACTATGAGACCCTGCTAATCCCATCACAGGCAAAATATCGCAAACAAACAACAACCATAAAACTTAGGGAATTTACGAAGTCTGAGTCAATAAATGTACCTGTGATCTGCCCACCCTGACTCGTCTGGCCAACCTCTGTCGAAGAGTAAACTCTCGGTCCCGGCCCCAACTGGCCCACTGGCTGAACTGCTGCCAACTGAGTCACTGGTCGAGCCGCTATCGGCTGAACCGCTGCCACTGCCAAACTCTGCATCTTGGGACACTTCGGCCTGATATGCCCCGGATCTCCGCAATGGAAGCACACTCTAGTATCCCGAGGCACCTCCTTCTTGGGACAACTAGACACTCGGTGCTCCATGCTGCCGCACCCGTAACACGAACCAAAAGGAAAACGGCTGCTGGAAGAAACCTCCTCCCGACTCCTCTTCTGACCCTGCGCAGGCTTGTCGCCCCTGCCATAACCAGAACCAACACTCGAACTACGACGCTGCTGCGACTGCTACTGCTGACTCTGAGGATGGATAGCAGGAGCAACCGCAGACGGCACCACCACCGGACCAACCTGCTCACGAAGGTCCTCCTCAATGGAAGCTGCTAGCTCCACTAACTCTGCTCTCATGGCGTACTCACGGCCTCGGCAATGAGTCCTGATACTCGGACAAAGCCCCTGAAGGAACCTCTGCACAACCCCACGCTCACCGCCTACACCGAGACCAGCATGCACCACTAGCCTGCTAAACTCTGCGTCGTACTCACGCACTGAACGATCTCCCTGCGTCAAAGCAATAAACCGCAACTGAAGTCGATCTCGAGCCTCCTGAGGAAAGTACTTGGCGTCAAGCTCCGCCACAAACTCGCCCCAAGTCCAGACAGCTCTCCTGCCCTGAGCAGCCCGCCACCACAAATGCGCGTCACCACTCAGATAGTGAACCGCTAACTCAACCTGGTACTCAACTGGACACCTGATCGACTGGAAGTTCCGCTCCACTCTTGATCTCCACTCATCGGCCACCTCTGGACCAACTCCGCCCTCAAAGAAAGGCGACCCGATACGCTGCATCTGTCCCATCATCTTTAAATAAGACGGATGACCAACCACCGCAGCCCCCTGCTGCCAAACAAAAGCCGCACCCGGCTGACCAAGCACTGCAGCACCCTGCTGCCCAACCACTGCCGCACCCTGCGGTACACCGGCCATCGGAGGAACACCCGGAGCCTGCTGCGGAACCACTGGCGAAAAACGTGCCAGCAACTGTGTCAGTAACCCCACAACTAGGTCATCTCGACCCTGAGCCGGAGCCGCACCCCCACCTGGGGCCGCCTCAACCCCCGCGCCACCACCAACGCCCAAACCGGCCTCACTCGCCGCTGAAACAGACTGGGTCACCGACGCAATCACCACACTCGGCGCAACACTCTCGCCCGAATCCTCTGGCTCGCCACGACCCCGACCTCCACGACCTCTGCCACGGCCACGACCGTGGCCTCTACCTCTGCCTCTACCTCGAGCAACACCGTTCATCTCACTGTATGGAACAAAGAGGTGAGATACAAAACACAAAAACCAACAACACAACAAAAACTCACCGCATAATCTCCTGAAGCCCGAAGAGGATGATACTAAAACTATCAACCTAACAGTCCTAAAACCGTCTAGGCTCTGATACCAAAATGAAACAACCAAGCTTTTTTTTTTTTTAATACCTAAACAATTCTAGCGGAAGTCTTAAAATAAATAATTCAATAAATCATAATATCAATTCGACAACAGAAGCCAATAATCAAATAATTCAAATATCAAATAACTCTAACAACTTAAGCAAAATGAATAAAACATAAATCCTATCATCCTCTTCTTCGGCCTTGATTCCGCGTTTAAACATTTCTACCACCTGCATCACAGGAAAGGAGATGCGTAAGTATTATCATAAATACTTAGTGAGACGATCACTCTGCCCATGGACCAATTACGCAATTTCCAGATAATTAAAGTCTTTTAAATAATTTCCACAATTATTAAATATTTTTTCACCATTAAAATAATTCCAAATAATTATTAAATAATTCTCATAATTAAATAATATTCTTAATTAATTATTAATCCGAAAATAATTAATTAAACCAATTCAATTAACCATTTAAATTAATTAGATCCATTAAACCGGATTAAACCAATTCCAATTCGATTAAACCACCATTCTCAATCAAATCGGATTAAACCAGACTAAACCGGTGGTGTCGACCGACACCAAACTTGGTGTCGATCGACACTCGGTCGTCTGCTCGAATCCGAGTGCAACAGATTGGCACCAAAACACAGAAAACTCAAACCAATCATTCCACACACGATTCAACACAATCATCAGCACGAAAATCATCACATAACTCAAGAACAACAACCAAAATCATCGATTCATTCATCTAGCAACCTAAATCCGGAAATCCCGAACCCACAGTCACGCACTCACCTTAGATTTGGATTGAAAGGGATAAACAAAGGATGAACAAGGATGAACAGCACTCAAGACCTCTCAAAACTTCACCCACTCCTCAAAATCGCCTCTGGACTTCTCTCAAACCGCAAAAAGACAAAAACTCGACGGCACAGACAATTTATTTCGCGTCCTAGGGTTTCCAACCCGAACCAATCGCGAACCGAACAAAATAGAAACAAACCGAATTTTGCGATTTGGCCGGTGTCGATCGTACACCAACCTTGGTGTCGCTCGACACCAGGAAAAAACTCCACTACTTTGGTTTACGGATGTTACAATATATAAGTAACTATGGCTGTGATTGGTAACATGAGTTACCATGTGGTATGGTTGATTTATGAGTTTAACTCAAAAATGTTACCAATCATGATTTATTTTCAACTTTTTGCATTAGAGTTTGAGTTAGAATGTAGTATGATTGAATTAGAATTTTGATGTATCTCTTTTGTAAAATAGTTAACTCAAATCAAATTTCTACCACATGGAAAATGGGATGTAGTAGGATGTATTAGAGTTTGATGTTACAATTTTTTTTTCTTTTATTATTCCCACGTTTTTTAAATTATTTTTTTTCATTTTTAATTTTTTTTCTTTTATTTTTGTTAATTCTATTCTAATTTTATACTTCTATTAATTCATACATTAAATTATATATTATATTAATGTTCTTGACTAATATCATTGCTAAAAATATATAATCTTAAAATTTTATGCCATAGTTTTTTTTTAATTATATTAAATATATATTGAAACAACCAAACTTTTTTTTTTTTTTTAATTAATTAATTAGCCCAGATTAATATTCCCATAAATATTAATCCTCAACAGCTAATTCACCAACACAATGCGGAAGCAAATCAATATTATTATTAAATCATAAATAACCGTTCAACAATAACCAATAGAGAAATAAAACCAATAAAACCAATAACCAATAAGCAACCTAAGCCGGTTTGCTACATTATTAAAATAAATCCTAACACCCTAACTCATGAATTTCTGGTCAACCATAACAACAAAGCCAGAATCAAATTCCTAATCTCATCATCCTCTTCTCTCGGTCTCTTTCCGCGGAAGAACATTGCTGTTACCTGCATCACATTGGAATAGAGATGCGTAAGTATTATCATAAATACTTAGTGAGTGGATCATCCTGCCTACAGGCCAATTACGTCAAACAGTAGACAATACATCACAATAAACAACAACCATAACAATGCTCAACAATACTCAACAATATAAACATTCCCTGTCAGGAAACACCCACGTTTCCTGACACCCAGGTTGGTGTCGACCGACACCTCTATGGTGTCGATCGACGCCAGCCGTCCGAGTGTCGATCGACACTCATCGAGTGTCGCTCGACACCGGCTCGACGCCCAGAACCCAGAAGCTACGAAAATCACATTCCAACATCGCAATAACACAAAATCTAGGGGTTTTCAACGCCCCAATACTATCAAAACACGAAATCCAGCATAAACAACTCAAGAACACAACCAAAACTCGAAATCAAACAATCTCTATTGATCAACGGGCCTACAGTCACGCACTCACCTTAGATTGGATTGGAAACAAGGGAAAGAGATGAAACAGCGAAGAACAGCAACAAATCAAGCCCAGAAACTCCAAAAATCAACCAAAATCGCCCTGCCTCTCTCTGGAAACTCTCTGCCTCGAAAAACGTGAAAAGTGATGCGGCTACAGTGTTTTCTCGCATAAAATAGGGTTCCCTCGCCCTTAACCGACCAAACCGCAATCACTTGAATCAAACCGGTCGATTTCACCATAACCGGTGTCGATCGACACCCTTCCTTGGTGTCGGTCGACACCCATCGACCAAAACCAACCCAATTGCAAATCGGGTTCCTTGGTGCAGATCAATTGGTGGTAGCTTCCGGTGGGGAAGGCTACTTAAAGGGTGAGGTAGGGAGTTCGAACCTCACCAACAACCTAGGTTGGTACAGCTGGCTGTGGCCGTGTACACCAGAGGGGTTGGGGTGTATAGTGCTGCAGCGCTGGCAGTGCCGTGGGCAGTGGGCCCGGAGACGGACTGTTACAAAAAAGTGCACTTTTTTTGTAACAGTCCGGGCTCACCACTCAAGGGCTCCCACTCATGGGCCATCCGGCACTGTTATGGGCTGCAGCCCAATACACCCCAACCCCTCTGGTGTATAAGGCCCACAGCCACTATACCAACCTAGGTTGTTGGTGAGGTTCGAACTCCCTACCTCACCCTTTAAGTAGCCTTCCCACAAGGAAGCTACCACCAATTGACCTGATTGTAACATCCGTGAACCTGGAAGTTGTTTTGGAGGTGGTGTTGGACGATGCTAGGGGTTCGGGAGTAGTTGGCACATGCTCTTAGAGGTGTGAATTGAGGATTGGCTGTACATGTTCTTGTTTGATTGTTGTGCAGTCGGTCTAAGATTCAAGCATCGCGAAGAAAGTGTGTTAAATTCTTCTGAACGACTAGTATCGATCGACACCCGAAGGGTGTCGATCGACACCGGTTATCGGGTTTGATTTCCGGTTTAAGTCGATCGATTTGCAATTGGAGTTGGTTTGGTCGATTGGTGTCGACCGACACCAAGGGAGGGTGTCGATCGACACCGGTTATCTGGAAATCGACCGGTTTGATTTAAGTCGGCTGGTTTTGTTCGGTTTTGGGCTAGGAAAGCCCTAGGTCGCGATTTAAAAGCCTCCAGCCGCGTGAGAAGCTCAGTTTTCGAGAAAGAAAGGTTCCAGAGAGGCTGAGGTGATTTCCAGAGAGTTTTTGGAGTTTGGAGACTCGTTTTGTTGCTGTTCTTCGTTGTTCTATCTCTTCTCCATCTTTCCAATCCGTTTCTAAGGTGAGTGCGTGACTGTAGGTCCGTCAAGAGTTAGAGATTGTGTGATTTCGGATTTATGATGTGTTCTTGAGATTGTTATGTTGAATTTCGTGTTTTGGTAGCATTGGGGCGTTGAAAACCCCTTAGATTTGGTGTTATTGCGTTTTGGAATGCGTTTTTCGTAGCTTCTGGTTTCTGGGCGTCGAGCCGGTGTCGAGCGACACTCGATGAGTGTCGATCGACACTCGGGAGGCTGGCGTCGATCGACACCATTCAGGTGTCGGTCGACACCGACCTGGGTGTCAGGAAACGTGGGTGTTTCCTGACAGGGAATGTTTATATTATTGAGTATTGTTGAGCATTGTTGTTGTTATTGATTGTTGTGATATTTTGTCTGGTGTTTGGCGTAATTGGCCTGTAGGCAGGATGATCCACTCACTAAGTATTTATGATAATACTTACGCAACTCTATTCCAATGTGTTGCAGGTAACAGTAATGTTCTTCCGCGGAAAGAGACCGAGAGAAGAGGCTGAAGAGGAATTTAGGATGTTGGTTTTAAGAATTATTTTATGGATGATTAGAAATGAACCTTTTCTAGGATGTTAGTTTATTTTTAATAATGTAGCAAACCTGGTGTTTAGGTTGCTTATTCGTTTTATTGGTTTTATTGGTTATTTGTTGAACGGCTTCTATGATTTAATATTATTGATTTCTTTCTGAGAATTTCCGCATTGATAATTATTATAATCATTTATAAAAAAAAAAAAAGAGCTTGGTTGTTTCATTTTGGTATCAGAGCGTATACGGTTTTAGGACTGTTAGTTTGGGTGAGCTGGACTATGTGTTAAAATTGATTATGTGTGATTAGTCAGTTAGTAGTCTAGTATCATCCTCTCGGTCTCGGCTTTCCGCGGTAAGTGAGTGGGATTTGGTGTTTGTTGTGTTTTGTGCTTTTGTGTGTTGACTTGCTCATTTTCTGTACTTGGTGGTAGTGCAGAGAGATGGACGCAGGTCGTGGTCGTGGTCGCGGTGCAGCCCGTGGGGGCAGAGGAGCTGGTCGCGGTGGGCGAGCAGCGGGTCGTGGAGGTCGGGGTGCTGGTCGTGGTTTGCCAGAGGCTGAGGCTTCAGCGGAGAGTGCAGTACCGAGTGTGGAGACTGCGTCGGTGACACAGTCCGTTTCGTTAGCCGGTGGGGCTAGTTTGGGCGTCGGTGGTGGCGCGGGGGCAGGGGCAGTTCCCGGTGGGGGCGCGGCTCTTGCTCAAGGTGATTTGATTGTGGGGCTACTGACGCAGCTTTTGGCACGTCTTCCAGAGGCAGTTCCACAGCAGGCTCCGGTTGCACCTCCAGCGGCCGGGGCACAGGCAGGTGCCGGGGCACAGGCGGGTGCCGGTTTTGTTCAGCAGCAGGGGGCTGCAGGTTTTGTTGGGCAGCATGGTGCTGCAGATGATCATTTTCCCTATCGGGAGATGATGAGGGAGATGCAGAGGATTGGCACGCCGACGTTTGAGGGCGGTGTCACTCCGGAGCAGGCTGACGAGTGGCGTCAGAGGTTAGAGCGGAACTTCGGTTCGGTCCGTTGTCCAGAGCAGTTCCAGGTTGAGCTTGCGGTGCACTATCTTGGAGGCGATGCACATTTGTGGTGGAGGTCTGTTAGGACCAGGAGGGCGGCTTGGACTTGGGCTGACTTCGTCGAGGAGTTCAACTACAAGTTCTTCCCGCAGGAGGCTCGTGACAGGTTGCGAGTGAGGTTTATGGGGCTGACTCAGGGCGAGAGGTCAGTACGGGAGTACGATGCAGAGTTCTGCAGGTTGGTGGTCCACACCAGGAGTGAGCTGGTGGGTGAGAGAGAGCTGACGTCGAGGTTTCTTCAGGGACTTCGGAGGAGCATCAGGACTCAGTGCAGGGGTGGGATGTACCACTCCAGAGTTGAGCTAGTGGAGTTGGCAGCTTCCATCGAGGAGGATCTGCGTGAGCCGGCGAGTACGGCAGTTGTTCCAGCGGCAGTTGTTCCTGCTACCCAGCCTAGGGGCCAGCAGCGGCAGCAGCAGCGTGGAGGTTACAGTTCTGGTTTTAGCAGGGGCGGCAGGCCTGCGCAGGGCCAGAAGAGGAGAGCAGATGAGATGTCTGCGAGTGGCCAGAGTACCGGCGGTTGTTTTGGTTGTGGGAGCTTGGATCACCGAGTTGCTTCTTGTCCCAAGAGGGCGGGGCCCAGGGAGCCCATTGTGTGCTACTACTGCAGAGAGGCGGGGCATGTCAAGACCATGTGTCCCAAGTTGCAGCAGAAGGCGTTGGCAGCGATGCAGCCATTGGCTATCCAGCCAGTAGCTCAGATTGCAGCGTTGCAGTCAGGCGGGGCGCCGCGGGTGTACACTTCGGCAGAGGTGGGCCAGACCAGTCAGTCAGGCCAGATCACAGGTAAAATCTTGACTCAAACTTTTAAATTCTTTAAGGTAGAATTGTTGGTGTGTCTGTTTCTGTTATTTTACTGTGATAGAGTTAGAGGTTCTCAACACTTGTGGAATTGTGTAGGGACCTTGTTAGTTGGTGGATTTGAGTCTCACGTGTTGTTTGACTCGGGAGCATCTAATTGCTTCATTACTCCGGAGAGAGCTGAGAGTAGTGGTATTCGGAGTAGCGAGGGCGAGGCTTCAGGCTTTGTCAAGGTGGCCGGAGGTGGTTATTTGGCTACTTCGGGCAGAGCTAGAGCAGTTGATGTGCGTATTGCGGGGCAGTCTATGCCAGCTGATTTGGTCATCAGTCCAGTGGAACTGTATGACGTGATTTTGGGGATGGACTGGTTATCTCTTTACCGAGTTCATCTGGATTGCTTCAGAGGTAGAGTGGTGTTTGAGCGGGATGCAGGGAAGTTGGTTTATCAGGGAGTGAGACCGACTTCGGGAAGTATAGTGATTTCAGCTATTCAGGCAGAGCAGTTGTTAGAGCGGGGCTGCGAAGCCTATTTGGCGACGATCACTATGACAGAGTCCAGTGGTGAGGTGAGTCTGCAGGATATTCAGGTTGTCCAGGATTTCGAGGATGTATTTCGGTCGCTGAAGGGATTGCCACCATCTCGGTCAGATCCTTTCACGATTGAATTAGAGCCCGGGACAGCTCCGATATCGAAGACACCTTACAGGATGGCTCCAGCAGAGATGGCAGAGCTGAAGAAGCAGCTAGAGGACCTTTTGAGTAAAGGGTTCATCAGACCTAGTGTTTCGCCATGGGGAGCGCCAGTGTTGTTTGTGAAGAAGAAGGATGGTAGTTTCAGGCTGTGCATTGATTATCGGGGTCTTAACCGAGTCACTGTGAAGAACAGGTACCCACTTCCGAGGATCGATGAGTTGTTGGATCAGTTGAGAGGTGCTACTTGGTTCTCCAAGATCGACTTGGCATCGGGATATCATCAGATTCCGATAGATGAGGCAGATGTCCGGAAGACAGCTTTTCGGACGAGGTATGGGCATTTTGAGTTTGTGGTCATGCCTTTTGGTTTGACTAATGCGCCGGCAGCATTTATGAGGTTGATGAACGACGTATTCAGGGAGTTTCTGGATGTGTTTGTCATTATTTTCATTGATGACATTTTGGTGTATTCGAGGAGTCCAGAGGAGCATGCGACTCATTTGAGGCTTGTGTTGGAGAAGCTTCGAGAGCAGAAGCTGTTTGCTAAGTTGAGCAAGTGCAGCTTTTGGCAGAGGGAGATGGGTTTTCTTGGCCATATTGTTTCTGCAGAGGGGGTTTCTGTGGATCCGGCTAAGATTGAGGCCATTAGAGATTGGCCTAGACCGAGTAGTGCTACCGAGATCAGGAGTTTTCTGGGTTTAGCAGGCTACTACAGGAGGTTCGTCAAGGGGTTTGCGAGTATGTCTCAGCCGATGACGAGGTTGACTGGCAAGGATGTGCCGTTTGTGTGGTCGCAGGAGTGCGAGGAGAGCTTTGGGAAGCTCAAGGAGATGTTGACTAGTACACCAGTTTTGGCATTACCCGACCCGGGGAAGCCATATGTTGTGTACACAGATGCTTCAGGTGTTGGACTGGGTTGTGTTTTGATGCAGGAGGGCAGAGTGATTGCCTATGCTTCGAGGCAGTTGCAGGGCAGTGAGCGCAACCATCCTACACATGATCTTGAGTTGGGAGCAGTGGTTTTTGCACTCAAGATTTGGAGGTCGTATCTTTATGAGGGTAGAGTGCAGATCTTTACAGATCACAAGAGTCTACAGCATATTTTCACTCAGCCTTTGTTGAATGCGAGACAGACGCGTTGGGTGGAGTTTCTGGCAGACTATGACTTGGATATTGTTTATCATCCAGGCAAGGCCAATTTGGTGGCAGATGCTTTGAGTCGACGGAGGGTTGATTCAGATAGAGAGCGTGGTGTTGAGGCTTTGGTTGGCGAGTTGAGTACATTGCGTCTATGTGCTATTTCTGAGGAGCCGTTGGGCTTGGAGGCGGCTGACCAGGCAGATTTACTCAGCAGGATCAGAGTGGCTCAGCAGGATGATCCGGTTTTGTTGGATGCATCGCGGGCAGCTGGTTTTGAGTATCAGGTCTCTTCGAATGGAACTATTTTGGTTCGTGGGCGAGTCTGTGTGCCTAAGGATGAGGAGTTGAGGCATGAGGTTCTGAGAGAGGCTCATTCGAGCAAGTTTTCGATTCATCCGGGTGCTACCAAGATGTACCGTGACCTCAAACGGTATTATCATTGGGTTGGGATGAAGAGAGATGTGGCAGATTGGGTTGCGAGGTGCAACACTTGTTCTTTGGTCAAGGCAGAGCATCAGGTGCCTAGTGGTCTTTTGCAGAGTTTACCCATTCCAGAGTGGAAGTGGGATATGATCACTATGGATTTTGTTGTGGGATTACCTATCTCACGGACTTTCGATGCGATTTGGGTCATTGTGGATCGCCTGACCAAGTCAGCACATTTCTTGGCCATCAAGAAGACAGATGGAGCTGCTGTTTTGGCTAGGAAGTTTGTGCGGGAGATTGTGAGGCTGCATGGAGTGCCAGCCAGTATTGTGTCGGATAGAGATCCGAGGTTTGCTTCAGAGTTTTGGAGAGCATTTCAGACTGAGATGGGCACTAAGGTGCATATGAGTACAGCGTATCATCCGCAGACAGATGGGCAGTCAGAGAGGACTATTCAGACTTTGGAGGATCTGCTTAGGATGTGTGTGCTGGATTGGGGTGGTCATTGGGCTGATCATCTGTGTTTGGCAGAGTTTGCCTATAACAACAGTTTTCAGTCTAGCATTGGCATGGCTCCTTATGAGGCTTTGTATGGGAGGCCATGTAAGACACCCTTATGCTGGACCCAAGTGGGGGAGCGCAGCATGTTTGGAGCTAGTTTTGTTCAGGAGACGACGGAGAAGATTCGTGTCTTGAGGCTGAACATGAAGGAGGCTCAGGATAGACAGAGGAGTTATGCAGACAGGCGGCGACGTGAGCTTGAGTTTCAGGTGGGAGATAGAGTTTATCTCAAGATGGCTATGTTGAGGGGCCCTAACAGGTCCATAGCAGAGAACAAGCTCAGTCCGCGCTTTATGGGTCCGTTTCCAGTGGTGGAGCGAGTTGGGCCAGTGACTTATCGGTTGGAGTTGCCACCGATTATGAGCGCCTTTCATAAGGTGTTTCATGTTTCGATGTTGAGGAGGTGTTTGCGTCCTTCAGAGGAGGTAGTGGTTGAGATTCCAGAGGATCTTCAGCCAGATATGACAGTTCCGGCAGTTCCTGTGAGGATTCTTGAGAGGAGAGTCAAGGTTTTGCGGAACAAGAGAGTGCTATTGTTGAGAGTCTTGTGGGACTGTAGCGGCACAGAGGAGCAGACTTGGGAGCCAGAGGCAAAGATGAAGCTGAAGTTCGGAAAGTGGTTCGACAAGCAGGCTGTGGAGTGATTCATCTTTGTGGTTCAAGTCTCATTTTTGGTTTTGGTGTTGTTGTTTCTGGATTTATGTATTTTCGTTTCGTTGTACGATATACATTTTGGAGTTATATGAGATGGAGTTTTGCCTCATATTTTTGGTTTATGTTGGGATGTTACAAGTTTTGACCAGTGGGGTCATTTGAGATTCTAGTCATATGTTGGTACGCGTTTCAGATTTATTACTCGTTTGGGTGGACCTTGGGTCTACGTTTTGGGAGCATTGTGCTCGGCAGACTTGTATTGGGGGTCGCTACCTCGGTATAAGTGGTTCTAGTGGCTTCGGTCACGTTTGGTTGTGACAGGGATCACATTTTGGTTGTGACAGGGATCACATTTGGGTTGTGGCTTCGGGTCACGTTTTGGTTTGATGACAGAGGTCACATTTTGGTACTGGACCGTGAGTCGCAGTACGGATGTCATGACTGCGGTTATGGCATTGAGAGTAATAATATCTTGGAAACATGCGTATAACATAGGACAAAAATTTGAGTTTTGAGGTCTTGGAGAGACGTTTGTGTTGGGATTCGAGGACGAATCCATTTTAGTGGGGGAGAATTGTAACATCCGTGAACCTGGAAGTTGTTTTGGAGGTGGTGTTGGACGATGCTAGGGGTTCGGGAGTAGTTGGCACATGCTCTTAGAGGTGTGAATTGAGGATTGGCTGTACATGTTCTTGTTTGATTGTTGTGCAGTCGGTCTAAGATTCAAGCATCGCGAAGAAAGTGTGTTAAATTCTTCTGAACGACTAGTATCGATCGACACCCGAAGGGTGTCGATCGACACCGGTTATCGGGTTTGATTTCCGGTTTAAGTCGATCGATTTGCAATTGGAGTTGGTTTGGTCGATTGGTGTCGACCGACACCAAGGGAGGGTGTCGATCGACACCGGTTATCTGGAAATCGACCGGTTTGATTTAAGTCGGCTGGTTTTGTTCGGTTTTGGGCTAGGAAAGCCCTAGGTCGCGATTTAAAAGCCTCCAGCCGCGTGAGAAGCTCAGTTTTCGAGAAAGAAAGGTTCCAGAGAGGCTGAGGTGATTTCCAGAGAGTTTTTGGAGTTTGGAGACTCGTTTTGTTGCTGTTCTTCGTTGTTCTATCTCTTCTCCATCTTTCCAATCCGTTTCTAAGGTGAGTGCGTGACTGTAGGTCCGTCAAGAGTTAGAGATTGTGTGATTTCGGATTTATGATGTGTTCTTGAGATTGTTATGTTGAATTTCGTGTTTTGGTAGCATTGGGGCGTTGAAAACCCCTTAGATTTGGTGTTATTGCGTTTTGGAATGCGTTTTTCGTAGCTTCTGGTTTCTGGGCGTCGAGCCGGTGTCGAGCGACACTCGATGAGTGTCGATCGACACTCGGGAGGCTGGCGTCGATCGACACCATTCAGGTGTCGGTCGACACCGACCTGGGTGTCAGGAAACGTGGGTGTTTCCTGACAGGGAATGTTTATATTATTGAGTATTGTTGAGCATTGTTGTTGTTATTGATTGTTGTGATATTTTGTCTGGTGTTTGGCGTAATTGGCCTGTAGGCAGGATGATCCACTCACTAAGTATTTATGATAATACTTACGCAACTCTATTCCAATGTGTTGCAGGTAACAGTAATGTTCTTCCGCGGAAAGAGACCGAGAGAAGAGGCTGAAGAGGAATTTAGGATGTTGGTTTTAAGAATTATTTTATGGATGATTAGAAATGAACCTTTTCTAGGATGTTAGTTTATTTTTAATAATGTAGCAAACCTGGTGTTTAGGTTGCTTATTCGTTTTATTGGTTTTATTGGTTATTTGTTGAACGGCTTCTATGATTTAATATTATTGATTTCTTTCTGAGAATTTCCGCATTGATAATTATTATAATCATTTATAAAAAAAAAAAAAGAGCTTGGTTGTTTCAAGTACTCTGTTATGAGTTCTGCCCACCCATCCACACCCCTTTCGGTCATATTATTATCGGCATGAAGGTTCATGTACCGAGCTGCTAGAGATAATTGTGAGTGGCCTTCATGACAACCATCATACAATGGAATTTTTGCAGCATCTAACATGTCGTAAAAAATTTTTGCCTCACTGTTAGGTTCTTCTGCATTTTGATTACCCTCCTCTTGATAATAATTATCAGTATTGGAGACATCAGGAAATGCATCATTCACCATTTCGACATATCTATCTTCGACATTATCATCTTCTACATTAGCATCTTGTGCTTCAATACTACTATTATAACTTGGATTATCAACATGACTTGTTCCTAAATCGACATCCAATTCTTCCCCATGCATATACCAGATATAATCATTTGCCATAAATCCTCTACTATACAGATGGTTCCAAATTTTACGCCCCGTAAGAAATTTATCATTTTGACAAGTAATACAAGGGCAATAAAACTTACCACCACTGCTAAGCGCTAATGGCTGATTGCTTGCAAAATTCATGAATTCTTCTACTCCAGAAGCGAACTCGGCCGAAATATTTCCCGTACGCCCATCTATTCTATTATACATCCACTCTCTAGAATTATGAAAATTATAATTTCCCACCATTTTTTTCTCTCCAAAGTTTATATAATTTTGTTTTTTCTTAACTTGAAGGAGAATGCTCGATCGTGTGAATATATAGAGTTATTTGCTACTACTTTGTGACTATACAGCTACTCATTAGCGACTACAAATGTGGTGTCTCTAAAAAATTAGGTACACCAACAAATTAGGTACACCAACCTAACAAAGGCACGGGAGACATGTGTTTTATATATAGCCACTAATATGCTACTTTTATGAAACTACAGAAAATAGTCGCTAAACAGTAGCAAATATAGCGACACTTTTGCGACTACTATATTTAGCGACTCGTTTTGAGACTCCATATTTGAGACTGAAAAAGTCGTCGCAAAACGGTGATTCATTAGATACTTTTTTGCGACTAAATAATTTAGTGTTAGATTAGTCGCAAAACGGTTGCAATTTTGCGACTGAATAACCACGACACTTTCCGGTACCAAAATTGCGACTACTTTACGACTAATATTATGTAGTAGTAAATGAGTCACAAATGAGTCGCAAATCAGCGGCAGAGTTTAGCGACTACAGGTCGAGTCGCAAAATGGAGTGGCTAAATGGAAGTTTTCTTGTAGTGTTCGGTAATGATTCTCTCCTTGATTACATCGCAAATAGGTTCTCTCTCTCTCTCTTTGCTACTTACTCAAAACCACTTTAAATTCGATTTCACTTGTTGATTGGGAATACATGTGAGAATTGGGGAAATTATTGTTAGCTTATGATTCTCCTTTTGAAGATTTTGTTTTTCTTCTTTAAACGGTATTTATATGGTCTCTTTGTTCCTGCTGGATCTCTGATTTAGGTTACTCTTGCTTGGGAATAAATATTGGTAATGAAGTATTATCGATTGTGTTGAGTGTTTTCTTTACCTTGTTCCAATTTAAACAATCCAAAGTGTGTTCGTGTTTGTGACTGTTGTTCTCTTTCTCTTCCATGCTGAATTAGCATACATACACTATGATTCTAAGATTTTTACACACACTATGTTTCTAAGATTGTTATGCTTATTGAGGTCTAAATTGTTGGCCTCACGTTCTAAATATCTTAGATTGATGTTTTTTTTTTTAACTTTTACACGCAACTGTTTGTGTTTGCAGTTTAAGTAATCTGAGAAGCTTGAAACTTGCAAAGTGTAATCTAACAACAGGTGATTCTCAAGTTAGCTTCTGAGAAAACCTCCTCCTCTTCAAGAATCCTCTCAAACTCTGTTTCGAGATTCTCCATCGTTGTGTAAAGACTCTCTCCTCTGAGATAAGCACGAGCCTCGGCCATTTCCAGTTGCTGCAGAAGTTCTATAGAAGTTTTGAACCGCAAACCGCAGGGACGATCAGAGAAAGGAGAAGATCTCCATCTCTCTACTTTAACATTAGCTTGACGGAAGCTACTATAACTCGGATTGAAATGGTCGGTATGGGAGACAGCCTGTGTTGATCTTTGCAGCCTCATGAGATCCGGTGAAGGTCTTCTTGTATGTTTGCATGTATATTTACTCTTTCTCAAACATGGATATCATCAATGTTACTCATCTTATAAGCATTTAGATACGAATAATCAATACTGTGTTTAGAGTTAACGCTATGCGTTTTTTGTTTCTATCATCCAATAAAATCAATACCTTCTTGAAGACTTAAAATCAATACTTTTTCAATCAAACTTTAAACAATTTGAAAAATTTTAAACACAAATATGGGGGTCTTGATCACGCGATCCTTTTGGCGATTTAATTGATCAAAATTTTAACCAAATGATCATCAATATCTCGATCAATCTTTTGAGAATGTTAAGTGGTTATGGTGAGCAGCAAAAGCCAATGAAGTCTAAGGAAAAAACGAATCTTTAAAATCTATCTTT
This sequence comes from Erythrophleum ivorense, assembly GCA_026724425.1. Taxonomy (NCBI): domain Eukaryota; kingdom Viridiplantae; phylum Streptophyta; class Magnoliopsida; order Fabales; family Fabaceae; genus Erythrophleum; species Erythrophleum ivorense. The sequence continues at coordinate 3,714,706 of JAIUCV010000066.1, read as the reverse complement.
AAGATGTTTTTATGTCAAACTATGATTCAATTTTTATTCATTTTTAAATATTTAATGTTTTATATATAAATAAAATTTATTCACACAAAAAAAAAAGTTAAGAACACTTAAGAAATTCTACCAATAATTGATGCGAAAACAGAGGTCTCTTAACAACAATGTTTCTTAACTTAAGTTTATTGATATAATAATTGTAAGAGACAATTTGAGTATACACCATTAATCATGCTCTAATCGTTTTACTTCTGATTTGAGATTGAATCATCTCAGTTAGTATTTCAAGTGTTAAGAAAAATCTCCAATTTGCTTTGTTTCAGAAAGAGAGTCACGATTAAAGTGATGATAGCAATTAGACTTTGATTGACTCGTGAAATTTGTTGGTTATTAGATTAGGCGATTGGCCAAATTTAGACGGCGATTTTTCCTAATGCTACGTTCATGACGGACGAAACACGGCCGATCATGATTAACTTGCCACAATGAATGACCTTACAGTGCTTTCTCGGCCAAGTAATTGCAACTCGGCTGAGTTTTAGAACACATCATTTACTTGGTTTTATAAATTTCTATTATAATATATCATTATTCAAGTTTTGGTTATAGAAACATATTATGTTCTACTAAAATATGTCCGAATGCATAATTGAAAGCTGTCTATAGAGGCTTTTCTCTGTATATAAAATTATCATTGAAACATATATAATTTTTTTTCTTATACTCAGTTTAAAAATAAATTCAACAAATAACATGATATAACATGATGACTCGACAATATTGATTTTGTGTTCGATTTGCATATTATAAAACTGTAAAGTAGTAAAACTAAATGTACTTTTTTATTACACCTTTTAATTTATTTAATAAAATGATCATTTTGCATGTTAGAATCTAAATTTGATAACTACTTCCGTAAAGTATCAGAATTTAGCCATTAGAGTTCTGTATAAACACTAAGACCAACTCCAATCATACACCAAAACACCAAAGTACACCAAATTTGGTGTGAGATTCACTCCAATGGAACACCAAAAGTTACTCCAAAACACCAAATTTGGTGTGACACTATTCATTACATCAAATATTAAAATATAGTTTTTTATTTATTATTTAATTTTAAGATTAAATTAATATAAATCAATTGATTAAATTTTGTAACTTGAAAATAAATAGGACATAAATATTTCTTTTCTATCATTTTAAAAAATATAAAATTTTAATTAAACAAGATTTTTTAAAAAAACTATTTTTAAGACAAACTGATAAAATCTTTGAAATGATTTTTTTGTGAGATTTATTTTCTTTTATATTATTTATAATTTATCATTTATAATTTTATATTGAACTTATAATTAATTAATCATAAAAAAAATAGTATTTATCAAAAAAAAAAAGTTGAATTAGTTTGAGTTAGAATGTGGTATGGTTGAATTAGAATTTTTGATGTATGTCTTTTGTAAAATAGTTAACTCAAATCAAATTCTTACCACATGGATGTATTAGAGTTTGATTTAGCATTTTTTTTTTCTTTTCTTCTTCCCACGTTTTTTAAATTATTTTTTTTCATTTTTTTATTTTTCGTTTGCTTTTGTTAATTATATTCTAATTTTATACTTCCAATAATTCATACATTAAATTATATATTATATTAATATGTTTGACTAATATCATTGCTAAAAATATGTAATGTTAAAATTTTATGCCATAGTTTTTCTAATTATTATAAATATATATAAAGTTATAAATTGGTATATATTTAGTTATAACTTGATATATATAGTTTTAATTATATAAATAGTTATAAATTGATACAAATTTATGGTCTAGATCAATTATTAACTTTATATTTTATATATATAAATATATACTTGTAAAAAGCAAACATATATAGATATATATTTACTATGCTAATATTATGTTAGTGTTGAAATATTTTATTTATTTTTTGTAGTTAAATTTATAATAAATGTCAAATTATTTTTAATAATACATATTGCAATTTATACCGCATAAAAATTATCAGTCAGTTATTTTGAAAAAATTGTAATTTATATTTCTACAGCAAACCTACCGCAAAATAATTATTTTTGACGTGAGATTTAGTGTTTGTGATTGGAGATAAAAAAAAAAAACAAATTTGGTGCAATGGTTGGAGTTGCTATAAGATGTTTAGTCTAGTACTTAATATTCAAAATCGAGAGCCTAGCTGAAAGTTATGATGATCTATATATAAGCCTCCAGTTAGATATAAAGAATTCAATTTATTAGAAAATGAAAAAGAGAGTAAAAAAAACTTACATACTATGTCATATGTGCCATTCTAATCCACATGGATTCACATTTAGCCTCTACAGATAGTCAAAAAGAACCTATGAAATAATAAAGAAAGAAATAGGCTTTCTTTTATTCTGAAAAGAAAAAAAAAGAAAAATAAAAACTTAAATATGTGCTATTATGTCATGGTGATAAAAAAAAAATGAAAAAAAAAAAAGATTTTTCTTAGAGAGAATGAGTGGCATTCGTGTGATTTAAAGAGAAATCAAATGGTAATTCTGACACTGATGAACAACAAAAAGGCTCCTCTTCAATGATACTTAGCATGTGATGGACTGCTCCTGCAATGTCATCTACTGAACTTAGCTGGCAACTCTCTTCCACCTTTTAAATTCCAATAAAAATATGATGTAAATTACAAATATAGTCCTAAAATAACACTGTACATATGTGAATTTGAAAGGGAAAAAAAATATATATATATATATTATTATGATTGGCGTTGCAATAATGGAACCTCTTTTTAAGAGATTGGTGAAAATGAAAAAAGTGACTCTGCCAAGTGTGGTAATAAATGTTAGTCCAAATCTAGTTAAAGAGTTCATAGACATTCCTCTTATATGCCCTGTCCCTTGTCCGTATATAATCTACCGTCTACCTCTAATTTCGTAACAAATGCTCTCAACATACCCATCAAATAGTATTTTAGCAAATCCGGTTTAGCTTCCGGTTTATATCATGTAATAAAGATGATAAAAGTTTCATTACCCTAGAGTCCCCTAGTGCTGTAAACAGCATAAATGTCCAATGGCGAAACATATTACCGAAATACCCCAAAATTGTATTAAACTAATCATGTTTAATCCAGTTTAGATGATAGGTTTTATGAATTACCTTAGTGCTGATGGAGTAAATAGCAAAAGTGTCTATTGTTGTGACACTAAGGTGAAGAACGGAGAGGGAAAGTGATTGTAGAGTAGCCACCAGCTTCGAAAGTTGCGGTGGTCCGGTGGTGGCCACAGTCGTCCATCGGAAACCTCTTCTTCTCGACAAGATTCTGATGTTAGCATGAGTTTCGATAAGGGTCACTTCGATATCTTCCATAACAGTTTTCACCGAGCTTGTTGAGGCATTCCTATTCTCTTGGCTCGGATCGTAGGAGTGAAGAAAGAACTGCGATAACGATGGAGAAGATGGTTGATGAGGATTCTCGGGTTCGCCGTTAGAGTCTTGACTTGTTGAAGAAGTAACCGTCTGGTTTTGTTTAGACTTTTGAAGCTTTTGAGCTTCAAGAGATAGTAATTGATGTTCAAGTTCTTTGATGAAATCTATGGCTCCACCAACTATTGAAGCTTGATCACCCTTTCATAAGAAAATAATGAACATATAAGTACATATATAATAACCCCAAAATGAAAATTTAAACATTTTTAAGGAATTGGCCATAAAAATTGAAATAAAAAATCAGAATTTCAAAGATTTTTTTTCATAAAAGATCTGAACTGATCAAATCAAAATCTTGAACCTTTTAAAAGTTTTTTCCAAATCGAGATTTTAAACCTTTGTAAGGAATTGGCCATGAAAATTGAAACCCAAATATTAAAATTTAGAATATAAATTTTCCCATAAAATTGAAACCCTATTATAAAAATTATTCATAGTGATGGAACCTTTTGAGCAAAAGGCTGAGGCATGAGAGATCTTAAGACAGAGAGATGTTGATTCATTTGTCTTCTCCGATTTCTTTCGACGGCGATGTGAGTCATTCGTTGATTCTCAGCTTCTTCTTCGTTTTTGCAAACCCTAGGCTTCCTCCTCCTCCGCTTCTTCCCTCGATTAGCTTGTGCCGATGGTCGCGGTGGTGCTGGTTCTTGGTGTGATATCGCTGGAGTTGTGTTCTTCGAGATGATGACGTCATTTTCCGGCGATGCTTCGAGATCGACGAGAGACTTGAATGGGGTTGGTGAAAGAGTCTCGGAGAGTAAAAAGTTTAAGAGACCGTTTGATGATAAAGCTTCTAGTGTCATTGCTCTCAACGACGTTTATTCCTTATTGAATTACTAAGTATCATTGATTTATATAGCAACATTCCAAATCTTCAATTCATTTTTTTGTTAAAAAATTAAGAGATAGAGTTAGGAAAAAAAAATTGTGGGCGAAAACGACATTTTCAGAAAAATAGATGGGAATGATTAAAAAAAAATGACAAATGTTGAAGCTCTGCGTTTTCTGAGTGTGTACATGTGAGACATTATTTGATTTTGATTTTGATCGGTACTATCATGGAAGTGTAATTCTGAATAGAACTTAACTATGAAATTTGCTAAATGACAAAATTTTCTTTGTTTTATCATCAAAATTTGTAGAAGATTGATCAAACATAAAAGTGTGATTCGAGGTTTTGTTTGTAGCTGATAAAAAATCATGCATAAACACATATTTGGACGTGTCCACATAATATCAGTTCATACTCTTGGCTAGTTTAATATAATAAAAAAAAAACTAAACTAGAATCGGAAGAAATATAGATCATATGTTTCTCAGTATAAAAAAAAAAACCTTTTTTTGACAGATGTATTTTTTAAAAATAAAGTATTTTGAGAGACGTATCCATCGTATAATTCAAACACTCATTTTTAATAAGATATACTCGATGTAAGTTTGATATGACTAATGACTGTAGTAATAAAAACAACACAAGCTATGTAATCATGAATCATCTTCCAAAATCGTAGTATATAAAATTTATGTGTATGTGTTACGTGTGTGTGTATATATATATATATATATATATATATATTTTGTATAGATGATAAAAGGATTAGAAGAAGAGGAGAAATGAAGTGTTAGTGGCACGTGAGATGGGTCAGAGAGTCTAAGGTCTTGTTCTTTTCTTGCAACTGTGGACCATCCCTTCTTGCAACTGAGTCTAACCCCTTTTACTACACAAAAGCTTCTACACTTTTTACAAATTTAAAATTTCAACCTTCCCAAAAAAAACTATCATACATGATTCTAGTTGGCTGCAAAACTCAAATTTCTATATGCAAATGCTAACGCAATTGTTTGCATAACTGAGTTTTATTTTTGCGTTTGCTTTCAAATTATGTGCTATATTTAGATGAAGATTCACCATTTGTGTAGGGATCATGGTTAGTGGTCGAAAGATTCACCATTTTAGTGTAGGGTTCATGGTTCGAGCTTTACTATTTTAGTTACAATAATTGACCATTGTAAAATGCTTTTAAGTGGGAGTATATTTTAAGATTAATAAAAAATTCGGTACATAATTATCTCGTTGATGAAGAAAATGTAAATGACACTTAATAGATGTAATATTGAAGTACCTCGTTAATTAACAAAAACAAAACAGATTACTCTTAATTAAAACAGCATACTTTGTTAAAAAAATTCTAAAAGTAAAGAAAACAGCATACTTTGGGATTTCAGAATTTTATTATTTTATAGAGTTATTAATTTATAGAGTTATTTTTGTGTTAAATTATTAACATTATTATAAAATATGTCTAGAAGATGTCATATCAATGAATTTGGAAGATGAACCAAATAATATTCATGAACTTGAAACAACAATAAAATTATATTTTACTAAATTACCTTATATACTTAGTTATATATGCTTAGATTCAAAATTACTAATTTATCTTATTATTAGAACCATATTTTTACATAAGAATTTCAAAAATATTAATACTATATCATCTTATTAAATTTCGCTTATTTTTATACTGATCCTACTCGAGACAAAAAATAATTTATAATTTTATAATGATTATTAATTTACAGAGTATTAATTTATAGAGGTTATACCTCATATTTTTATTCTTTGTAATTCACATTTACAGGAAAATGTTTGATACAAAATTCTAATATTTTTAATATGATCATTGCAAATGCAAAGAAGAACATATATATATATATGTATGTGGTATTATTATTATAATTATATTCAATAAAGACGATCCCAATGATCTAAAGAGAGACTAAATTCCAAGTATTCGGTTCGAGAAGAATACAGATGGGACCAAACCGGTTTGGTATTTGGCATAAGTGGATCGTGGGGACCGATCAATAGCATACAACATATAGAGACAAATGAGTGCTGGGAGAAAGCAAAATCTCACATTCAAATCTTCTTGCAATTTATATTTTTCTTAGATTGCATCTTGACTAAAATCTATTTTGTGGGCTAAAAAATAACATACCCACAAGATTTTTTCTTTCTTTGTATGTGTAAAATATTGGGAAAAGTGAGTAATTATTATTGCAATTGTATGCTTATAATTAAAAAGGACTGTCCTTATTACAACAGTCAGATTTGTTTGCACATTAGAAGGACCAGAAGATAGCTCTGAGGTAAAAACACAACCCGTGATTAAAAAATTTCTTATTTTTTTTTTCCTGGTAAAAGCTGTCAGATTTCTCAAAAACAAAAACGTTAACTTTCACGAATTAGACAGCTCCGACTACAAATCTATCAAGCATTTTTGGTAAAAGAACCAAACCCACTATGTAAACTATACAAAACCAAATTAACAAAAGAAATAAAGTCATTAGACAACAACTACTTTAATGTAAAGGTTAACTTTCACGAATTTGACAATAGCAAACGAAAAACCAACAAAAGTTACAAAAGTTTTTTTAGGCCTAAACAATCAATTTTGTTTTCGGTTCGGTTTGGTTTGAAAGTGGTTTCCAACATCTGTCTTTATTTATAAATATAATCAAGTACATAACTGATAACTCTAGTTTTATGTGAGTTCTTTGGGGTAAATCGGGTCTTCTAAACCTAATCAAAGTATTTAGACAGTCAATTGCCATGTAAATGTCACATTAGCTGAGTACATAACCCTAATAACAATTTGTTAGTTAATTAAAACTTAAAAGCCATTAAGATTATAATCTCTTAATTTCTTTGACAAGCAACAATGACCGTTTCCTTCCAAGTTCCAACGTCTCTCAATCTAGTATCGAGAATTTTACATAAAGATTCCTGTGAATGTTTGTTTTCACACCAAGAAAACGTGTCTACCATAATCTGATCCGTTGCATCAACAAACACACACGTGTTCATGTCTGTTAAAAATCTCTGAAAGCATCCATCTCTAAACATGCAACAGAGCTTTTGTAATTATGTATAATCTACAGAGAGATTAAACAGAAATGTGTACCATTTTTCAAAGTCCGAGAAAAAAAAAAGAAGACAAGAGCAGCAAAGAGGACGAAGAGCAGAAACTGTTGTTGTCAGATTTGTCCACGTCTAGATAGTAAACTCAGTCTTATCTTTAGTCCTCTGCCAAAAAAGAAAAAAAAAAGTTCTTACTGTGTTTCAGTTAAAAACAGAGTAACCCGCACAGTAAAAAGTTCTACAGAGAAGGTTCAAACTTCGAAAGGTTAGCTATTTACTCTGTTGAGAGGCAGCACATGAGTAACATGGTTTCTTTTGAGACCAGTGGTTCCAAAATTGGAATCTTTGGTCATCATTTGTTTCAAGTTACTTTAAAAACCCTTTCAAAGACACTTACCAAAACTCAAATCAAAAGACTAAAACTGAACACCAAGAAGATACACTTAAATCTGAAAATTACTGGAGCAGAATCACACTCTTGCTCTTTCATCCAATTGAATTTACAAGCGAAAGATTTATCATCTCTTAAACCCCAAGATTATTAGTAGAGATTGTTGCTCAACAGTGAAACAATAACTGAACTCAAGTCATTGAGAAGTTGTTGAACATATAGCTTGAAGAAAATTGTATATTTTAAAACATCAGAGGCACAATTAACCCTAAGCTAATTCATCTCTCTAGCCAAAAAATAGATCTCAATAGCTATATATACATTTATACAAAAAAAAAAAAAAAAAAAAACAAGATTCATGTATGGATCAAGAATCTATCTTTGAAGGTACTTTTAGTGTGACATTTTAAGGATACATGAGTGCATTGCACTCAATCGCGGCTTTGATTTTGTGATGCGTCTTCCTTGCTGCCTGGTAAGAAAACGTCATCCGTAAACCGGACAACACAGCTCGTCTCGCCGACGACGGAATCTTCATTCCTTTATCGTAACACGACAGGAGCAGCTTCGAAGCACATACGAGCCTACCATCTTTGCATAGATTATGCACAACGGAAGTGTAAGTGTACTCATCTCTCTCCTCCATCGAATCAAACAACCTCATCGCGCGGTCTACGTGACCCGCTTTACACAACCCATCAATCAAACAGTTACAAGTGACGACACTCGGCTGCATCCCCGTGTTTCCTATACATGCCAAATGCTTCTCTGCTCCTCCTATATGACCTATGCTCAACAGACCATTGACTATGATCGTGTGCGTGTACTCATCAGGTTTCAATCCTTTAACCTCAATCTCCTCCAACAGATCATCCACTGCATCCAAGTTCCCATCTTTGAAGTAAAGATTCAACAACGTGTTGTACGAGACAATGTCTTGGCTCCTTGTACCGCTTCTCACCAGCTCTCCCATACACTCGTACGCCTCTTCCGCTCTTCCGTATTTGATCAACGCGCTCACGACCGCGCAATTCGCAAACCCGTCAAACGTGTAACCTTCCTCCTTCATTTTCAAGAACAGCCGGAGACCTTTCTCGACCTTCTTGGTCTTGATATACAGTTTAAGCATCGTCGTGTACGTCACAGCGTTCGGAGTGTAACCCGATTTCTTGAGCTCTCTCAGCATCCGATTCGCGGAACTAACTTTTCTTGCTTTACAAAGACCGTTGATGAGAATGTTAAACGTCATGAGCTCGGGCTTAACCCGAACTTTCAGATGATTGAAGAGATCAATGGCGTCATCCATACGTCCGCTTTTGCAGAGCGCATCAAGAAGAATGTTGTGTGTATCAACACCTGGAGATAGCCCAGCGAGACGAACATCCTCGTTGAGAATCCGAAAAGCTTCACAGTGATTCCCGAGCTTGAAGTAGCAAGACATGAGAGTATTGTAACTCCACATATCTGGAGATAAACCTGATTGAGTCATTTCGTCGAACAGTCGGTGTACACGATGCAGCATCAGCTGTTTCGCAGCTCCAGAGATCAACGAATTGTACGTAGCGACATTGGGTTTGATCCCGGCGTCTCTCATTCGCCGCGTTACAGCGTAAGCTTCGTCGATTCCGACGAAACGAGAGTACCCATTGATCAGGGTGTTGTAAGTGATCACATTTGGAAGAACACCTAATCTGATTCCGTCTATGATCAATGTCTCGGCTTTCTCCAAGTTTCGGAATTTGCAGAGAGAACTAACACATATGTTCAATAGCTTCGTTGAGATTTCTGGGAATTTCATCAATCCTCGATTCATTTTTTTCCAAATGAGAAGCAGAGCTTGACGAAGAAGAAAACATATGAAATAACGAAAACGACATCGTTTTGTTCTGTAAGAGCGTGACGAAGAAGAAAACATGTGAAATTACTAAAACGAATACGTTGGTTTTTCTTAACCATCCTCTCCATTTAAACCGGTTTGAAAATTCTAAAATTTCCTACCTAGCAAAAATACAAAAATACAAAAACAGCAAAACTGAACTAATTTAATAATTAAAAAAAAAAATTACAAAATTGTTATAAAAAAAGTTTAATTTTCTGATTTTTCTGATTCCGGTACAAGGGATTGACCTGAGACTTCACCAAACCGGCCTCCTCTGTTTCTCATAAGCTCGCCAAAAGAAATACAACTCTCTGTTTGGATATTATTACGTCTTCTCGTAACCTTAATCTTAACATGATCCGGTAATCTCAAAGTATACCGATCTTCTTCCTCCGGTTTATTCCTCACAATCGAATGACCCGTCGTCTTCGATCTCGAGAATTTATCCGGTAAAGTTTCAATCTTTCTGTCGTTGTAGTTACTAGTACTACTCTGTCTCGACAGCAGAACCTCGTTTGACGTCGTCGCTTCATCGCTGTTTCCGTCTCTGTTTTCGTGTATGACTTCGATGATGAGCTCTTTGATGTTTTCCGGCGCGTCTGGATCTAAATTCCGGCGACAAACAGGGCACGTTTTGTTAGATTCGAGCCAACGGTCGATGCATTCTTGATGGAAAACATGGTAGCAAGTCGTTAAGAGCCGGAGGAGGATGTGTTCTTCTTCGAATTCAAGAAGACATATCGCGCATTCGAGTCCGTGTTTAGCTTCTCGGAGATCTTTGACGGAGGAGAAGGGAAACAGTGGGAAGGATTGGATGATGTGTGGCTCTAAACCGGGGTTAACCGGTGGTGGACCGGCGGATTCCGGTTGTGATTGGGTTTGATTCTCAGGCGATCCGTTGTGGTAGTGGTGATTCCAAGCTTGTGTGAGAGTGTGGAAGAAACATTTACAGAAATAGAGAGTGAAGAAACCGATGAAGAAGACGACGATGAGGATCACTGTGAGGATGATGACGAGTGGCGGTTTGTTGTAATGATGTGGTGGCTGAGGTTGAAAAGTAGTGTTTGGTTGGACCGGTTTTGCAGTCGGCATTTGAAGAGAGAGTGTCGGAGATTGTTTATCTCCGCCGTGAGAAATTCAAAGATTTCCGATATATTTTTTATTGTTTTTATTTTCTTTTTCTTTTTGTTATGAAAGAAGAAGAAGGTAATGTGTTGAATTGTTGTCTAAGGTAAGAACGTGTGTGTGTGTGTGTGTGTGTGTGTTTAGGATTTGTTTACTTAATTTAGAAATGAGTTTTGTTAGTTGTGTGTTTGATTGCTTTAACTTGCATTGAACGAGTCCTTTGTTACATTGTTTTGATGATTAAACCACATAAGCTACTTACTCTAAATACTCAATGAGTAAACCACACAAAACTTGGCAAAGATCAATATTCAAATTTTCAAAACAAATTAATTTATAATGTTCAGTTTTAAAATTATATATGAATTTAAACTTTAGAAAATAGTTAGTTTTAAGAATCACGATTTACATATATTAAGGTTTATAATTTGAATTTTCAACAGTCAAACAAAATATATAACATCAAACAAAGTTTTTGATTATCTGAATAGAAAAATGGGTATGTTTAGAAACTATGAATTACTTGAATCTACTAATTACTAATTATCACGTGTATCACAAATAATCAAACCAAGTAGGCCACCATAACTAAGAGACAATTACTAATCATCATGGCTTGTTCAGAACCCACGTGGCAAATTCATGAATTTCGCCGTGTCACCATCTTTTCACAGACGAAGACCCGTCTTGTATTCAACGGTCATATTCATTACATCGAACGAAATATAACTCTCTGCATAATACTTGTACTTTCATAAAAAAAATTGGTCAAATGTTTCAAAATTTGCTTATTGACCCTAGTAACATTTGCTGAAAATCAATTTAAATCCATGGCCTTTAGGCCTATTACCGCTCTTCTTCTCGCTCCGCCACTGATCCTATTGTATGTAATCATGATTTACATTTTTTTTTTTCTCACCAACTTATTTGAGCTGGGATTAGCGTAAAAGGTATTTGGTACTCATTGTAGTAAAAACTGGTTTTCGCGCCGCCTTTGTCATCCAACTAATTTTTAATTAAGCTCTAAGTTTCATTATGATCAAATAAGTGTCATTTATTTATTTTTTATTTATCAAAATATGCCTATTTGGCCAAGTTACCCTAAATGGATATCCAAAATAGGAAACCAGAAAAAAGAGAGATTTTTTTATCAAGGAAACGAAATAAAAGAGTCACAGGGAAAATGACTACTTCACTAAAAAGCAATGTAAAAAAAAAAAAAAACTGAAAGAACCCCAATTTTAAGATCTCTCTCTATATTATCAAATTCTGTTTATTGACCATTTGGTGGCCAAAGATTCTGGTACATTTGCATCTGACGCAGTTGTTGTTGTTGAGCCACAGAGCTTCCATAAATCCCACCATTATTATTGTTGTCACGTTGCATGGAAGGAGAACCACTTTCATTCTCATCTGATGACTCGCTTGATGGTCCCTGAGAGTTTGATCCAAAGTTCAACATATTAGCCGGTGCTGAAGCCGGTTCAGGATTCTGTCCCCGAGCATTGTTGCCACTACTCTGTTTCGCTTTCTTTGCTTCTGCAACAAAGCTTCCCACTATCACCTATATATATATACATGGAGCCACATTAGGAATCAAATGAACATAAAACAAACTCAATACGTTTCATATTCTTGTACCTGCACTTGTGTTGCAGCTACTAGGGCACCAACTACACAGCCACCTAAAATCCGGCCATCGGATCCAGCCAAAGCCACACTCAAGCTACCACTTCTGTTGGTGGAACCATTCACCTCGTAATTCAAGAATGAGCCTGAGAGAGTAACGATCTCGAACCGTCCCTACAAAAGAACACATATGCAAGTCTCTCAACACTAAAAGAAACACAAAAGACTAAAGCTTAACACACTAAACACAGCGAAAGAAGAGTTTTTTTGAAACCTCGTAAGTAACACTTCCACTAGGATTAGAAGCTTGACGAAGCGTCACAGTACTAACTGCACCACTTGCAGAGAGGATACAGATTGTTCTTGGCCCTTGATCCGAAAAAGCTATCACCTTTGATAAAATATCCTGATTTAGCCAAAAAAGAACAACAATCAATTCTTCCATCTAATTCATTGAAAAAACAACATCTTTGCCAACTTCCTCTCTATACTTTCTAATTTTACCAATCTTGAAGCATTGAAAACAGTTGCAAGAACTAATCACATTTTGAGATTTCTATAACATTTTTACCTCTCCTATCTTCACTTCAATGACATGAGGTGTAAACCCTACTCCTGCTGTTCCTCCTAAAATCAATTGCATGTAATCAGAAACGAATGTGTTAAAGATTCAATCTTTTTACAGAGATGAGATTAAAGTTCTTGTTTTTGTTACCTAAAGCATCAAGCTGTTTCTTGCTAGAACCAGGAGGTCTTCCTCTGTTACGTTTAGCAGGTGGATCAGCAGAGTTGGCGTTTCCTCCTCCACCGCCACTATCACCGACTACGCCGTCACCGCCGCCACCACCGTAAGAATTAGAAGCGGCGGAGAGAAGAGGCGACGTCGGAGCTAAACCCAACGCAATGTTACCATCGGGAGCGTATTTCCTCGGCCTTCCTCTCTTCTTCTTCACTTGCGGTTGCTGATTCTGATTCTGATCGATCCCAAATCGCATGGACTGAGAAGAAGGCGATCCGTCGCCGAACCCGAGCGATTCGAGCGTTTTCTGATCCATTTGCTGCTGTTGCTGCTGAAGCGTTTGAGCTTGAGGGAGGTGTGGCGCGAGAGAGCCGAAAGGTAGACGATGATGGATCGATTGAGATGTTGAGGTGGGACCCATTATTCCGGCGGCGTTAGGGTTACGGTAATGAGACATTAACATTCCCGGTGGTGGTTGAAGCTGTTGGTGCGGCGACGGTGGGATGTCTCTTGAATCCATTAGAGAGAGAGAGAGAAGAGAGAGAAGAGAAAGAAGAAGAATTCAATCTCAAAGATTGTTTCTTTTCGGCCTAATTTTCGTAGACCCAATTCTGTTTTGAGAATTCCGAGAAAATCGAGTCGAGAAAATGGTGAAAGCTTTGAGGTCAAGCGTGTGAGCTAACAACTCTCTCTCTTTCACACACACACAGAGAGTCCGAGAGAGAGACACGAAGTTTTTGGGGAATTTGTAATTTAATATAAATAAAAAATGTTCGAGGAAAATATAAAATCTTTTCGTTTACGGTTTTCAGGAGATTTTATTTTGGTTTGCTTAGTTAATTTTAACTGAATTAATAATAATATAAATATTTAGGGTAGTAGAGACTGTAATCCACTCTTTTGATTGGGTACTTCAAGCATTTTTATTTTTTTGGTACAAGAAAATATTTTAGAATCTTTTCCTTTGTTTTTATTATCATCTTAGGTATAGCAAATAATATTTGTGGTCATCCATTTTAATCAGGAATTTAATATCTACAAAAAAAAAATTAGAAACAAAAATACCTTAAATATATTACAAGCTTTTGATTAGATCGCAGTTAGTTTATATTCACCCAAAATATAGCAAATAATATTTGTGGTCATCCATTTTTATTAGGAACACTAGTATTACGACGGCTCATGCAAGTTACACCACTAGAGCATATATCTATCAAATTATCAATCTGTGTAACTTCTTATTTAAAAATTAAATAATTCTGGTTGATTATTAATTAGGCAATTCTTCACACTCACTCACACATAGGCCAACTGGCCATAATGCTACTAGTACAATGCATACAGTATAATTCATTCACTCACGATCAGAATCAGTGAAAATTTCATTAAGTTTTCAAAATATAAGCATATACTATATAATAAATAACTTTAGTCAATTTGGCAATGAAAAATATACATAGTTTTCGCAGAAAGTTAAGAAATAAAATATATCCCTGTGATATTGGAAAGTTGTGTGTTTGTAGTAAACGGAGAATTGAGTTTACGAATGTTGGGGTCGGATTCCACCCCGAGACATCGTCATTTGGATTGGGCAAATGGGGGAAGATCGAGCTGAACCGCACCAAACCGGGCCGAACCAGGCGTCAAACCGAAGGCCAGCCGGAAACTTATCGATGGGCCGAACCAACATCCGACGGAGCGATTCGAGCCGAGGCCCATCAAAGACTTTCCTTAAACTGAAGTCGGCGCGAGCCACAAAGGAAAGTTTACATTTTTGCGTAAAGTCGGTTGTAAAAGTCGGTTCCTATTCTCTTATAAATAGGAACCGATAGTCATTATTTGAGGCATCATTTTTCACACAGAAAAAGGCACACGCCACACATATTGTAGCTCGCATAACAGCTAATAAAATAACCATCATTTGGATCGATCCTTGTGTTTACTTACGAAATTCTCGGCTCTCCCTAAAAACACTAAAAGTATCGTAGTGCAGTTTCGGCTCGCACAATTTGGCGCTAGAAGGAGGGGGAGTATTTGAGACTAGAAAACACAAGAGCTCGACGAGATGACTGACGGAGAATTGAACAGATCCGCACCAACCGGTTTGCAGAACGGGGACAGCGAGACAACAGTTCAGACGGAAGCGGAAAAGATCGCTGCCCTTCAGAAGCAGACCGAAGAGCAAGAGGTTTTGAACAGCTCGTTGACGCAAGAGCTCGCAACCTTGCGAGCCCAACTAAAAGAGAAAGAAGCTTTTGACTGGCTTTTGACTCCCAGGCCGACGAAGTGGATGGAGAAGAAGAGGACAACGTGGAAGAAACCCCGGAACGAGAGGAAACAGAATCCGAATCAGATGGTTCGCCACCGCCACTTCAGAAGAAGAAGAAGCAAAACCAAGTCAAGAGCGCGCCGCCAACCAAACCAATACGAATTAACTTAGGAGATCCGCTCCCCAGCGAAATCACTCCCGAGGCGCTGACCAAAGCCCTCAGGCAGATAATGTTGGAAAGCAAAGGAACTGATAAGGCGACGGGACAGGAAACCGGCGATTCACCAAGCTCAGATCCTGCGGAGCTCGCCGAAGCGGTATCACGCCTCTTGTTGGAAACACGAACCGAAAAGCAATCGCCCCGAGGCGTGAGTACGGCAAGAAAAGGCAAGGGTCAAAGCACGAGTCGCGATGAATTGGCCGAGATTCGAGCTCGTCTTGAAAAATCCGACAACGAGGCCAAATTACTTCGATCACAGATCCACAGGGCACTCAGCTCGGCACCGGAAATTGCTCAGATATGCGAAGACGCCGAACACACTCCTTTCTCGGCGAAAGTGATGGGCTCCAGAATAATGGATCCCGGAAAATTTAGCATTCAGAAATACGACGGTTCGACCAACCCGAAAGATCACATCAACGCATTTTGGGTCGCCTTGAGTCGAGCCAAATTCCGAAACGCAGAAGAGAAAGATGCCGGCTTCTGCCTCCTATTCGCTGAGTACCTGAAGGGTCCGGCTCTGGACTGGTTCCTAAGTCTCGAGCGAAATTCGATTGAAAACTTCCAGCAGTTGACAGCTCTCTTTCTTAAGCAGTATTCCATGTTCATCGAGAAATCGGCCTCGGTGATTAATCTATGGAACATGTTGCAAGGCGAAGGCGAGTCGCTTCGCAGTTTCATGGAACGCTTTAAAACCACCATGTCAAAAGCCGGGGCGGTCAACGACGAGATCGCCATAGATTCTCTGAAAAAGGGTTTAGGCGTCAAATCGGAGTTTCGGAAGGAGCTCGCGTACAACAAACCCAAGTCGATCGCCGATGCCATCCACCGATCTGTCGTGTTCATCGAAGAAGAGGAAGATATGAAGTTGCTAGCCGCCTCGCATCCCACATTGAAGGCAGCCACCAAACAACCGCCTAACCCGCCGATAGCTCATCAGCAGCCGAATCAGCATCCCAATCACCTCAGCCATCGGCGCGGAAAGAACAGTTACATCCATCACGAAGGGCCAAACTTCTCCGGGTCGCATAACTATCAGATCGGAACAGGCCAACAGACAGGCGGCACGAGCCAAGCAGGCGCCGGAAGGGGGCGAGGATCGAAAAACTACGTTTGGACAAGGAACCAAAATCCCGCGCCACAAGACGAGAAGGTTTATTGCGAATTCCATCAATGCTACGGCCATTCGACAGAGAGATGCCGCCATCTCGGAGCAGAACTCGCAAGAAAATTACTTGGCGGTGAATTGAAAGGCGATCTAAAGCTTGAAGACCTGGAGCGTCCCGAGCCAAGAGAACGACCAGAACAATCAGATCGACAACCGGGTCAACCAGCGGATCGACCGAAACGCGGGAGACGCGATGATTCAGACGAACCATCGGGATCACGACAAAAAATCTACCTCATATTGGGCGGCTCGCAATATTGTCAGGATACGGTGACATCGATCAAAGCCTTTCAACGGCGAACCGACGCAGCGGTTAACTGGTATGGACCACCCAAAATCCCAAACGTCGAGATCACTTTCACGGAAAATGAAGTCATCGGGATCGATAGGCCGCATGATGATCCGCTCGTAATCATGCTTGCCGTCGGTAATTACGACATAGCTCGGGTCCTGATCGATACAGGAAGCACAGTCGATATAATCTACAAGAGCACGTTGATAAAAATGGGAATCGATCCGAACGACGTAAAGACGACGCCAAAGCCATTGACCGGGTTCGGGGGCGAGACGACGATGTCCATGGGAAGTATCATACTCCCAGTCGAAGCTGGAGGGATTACAAAGATGGTAAACTTTTCCGTCTCGGATAATCCTCCGATCTACAATATCATCATGGGCACTCCTTGGATAAATTCGATGCGAGCCGTGCCATCTACTTACCACCTTTGTCTCAAGTTTCCCACTCCAACAGGAGTCAAGACCATCCTCGACTCGCAGAAAGATTCGAGAATCTGTTTCATGACGGAACACAAACTCCGCAACCCGTTACCCAAACCGACTCCAGAGGAGAACCGAAAGAAGGTTAAGACGAACCGAGAGTCAGCGAACGGTTTAGCCAATCTCTTATAGCAATTACAGATCACCGGCGAGATCGAGCCGCCCAAAAAGAAAGCCGCCAAAAACAAGGCAGTGAGAGAGAAAGCAGGCAAAAATGAGGATCCCGTCATCGAAGAACCAAGCTGTGAAGCGGTAATATCCGTCTGTATAGACGAGCTAAACCCAGAAAGGTGTGTGGAGATCGGAGCAAACCTAAACGAGACAATAAGAGAGGAATTGATCTCCTTTTTGAAAGAAAACGCCAACACCTTCGCTTCGACAGCCGAGGATATGCCGGGGATAGATATCAACATCGCCTGCCACGAGCTGAATGTCGATCCGACGTTCAAACCGGTGAAACAGAAGCGAAGAAGATTGGGGCATGAGCGGTTAAAGGCAGTAAGCGACGAGGTGGAACGCCTCCTGAAAGTGGGCTCGATCGCCGAGGCAAAATACCCAGAGTGGCTTGCTAACCCAGTAGTGGTCAAAAAGAAGAACGGAAAATGGCGGGTTTGCATAGATTTCACGGATCTGAAGACCGGCTCGTAGAAGCGACGGTGGGAAACGAACTGCTAACCTTCATGGATGCCTTCTCAGGCTATAATCAGATCCGGATGCACCCCGGCGACAGAGAAAAGACGGCGTTCCAAACAGAGCGAGGCATCTATTGCTACAAAGTCATGCCGTTCGGACTCAAGAATGCGGGAGCGACATACCAACGGCTCGTGAACAAGATGTTTGCCTCGCAGCTTGGGAAGACGATGGAAGTTTATATCGACGATATGCTGGTGAAATCTCTGAAAAAGGAAGAACATGTGGCACATCTCCGCGACTGCTTCGAGCAGCTGAACTCACACGATATGAAGCTAAATCCAACGAAGTGTCGGTTCGCTGTAACATCCGGAGAATTCTTGGGATATCTGATTACCTACAGAGGCATCGAAGCTAACCCGAGGCAGATCCAGGCTCTAATCAGAATGAAGTCGCCGGAGACGAAGAAGGAAATACAGCAACTAACCGGACGTGTCGCCGCGCTCAACCGTTTCATTTCACGGTCCATGGATAAGTGTCTCCCTTTCTACGACACTTTGCGAGGAAACAAGAAGTTCGAGTGGACAGCGAAGTGCGAGGAGGCTTTCCGCGAGCTGAAGTTGTACCTAGCGAACCCACCAATACTGGCGAAACCAGAAGAAGGAGAGCCATTATATCTGTACATCGCCGAATCGGTAACAGCAGTCAGTGGAGTCCTGGTTCGCGAAGACCGAGGAATCCAGAAACCCGTTTTCTATGTAAGCCAAAGTTTGACTGACGCAGAGACAAGGTACCCCCAGACCGAGAAACTTGCACTAGCAGTCGTAGTGGCGGCCCGCAAATTACGACCGTATTTCCAGTCTCACACGATCGTAGTTCTAACGGCGCTACCATTAAGAACGATCCTACACAGCCCGAGCCAATCCGGGAGATTAGCCAAGTGGGCGATCGAGCTGAGTGAATACGATATCGAATACCGAAGCAGGACAAGCGCGAAGTCACAGGTGTTGGCTGACTTTCTCATCGAGCTGCCTATCGGTTCCAGCGAAGAACCAGACCAACCCACCACCTGGCTGTTACACGTCGATGGCGCGTCATCAAAGCAAGGCGCTGGAGTCGGAATTCGACTCGCCTCGCCAACAGGCGAAATCCTAGAGCAATCGCTTCGCCTCAATTTCGGTGCGTCGAATAATGAAGCAGAATACGAAGCCCTGATAGCAGGGCTAAGGCTGGCACTTGGAATCGGAGCCCAAGATATACACGCCTATTGTGATTCTCAGCTCGTCGCGAATCAATTCAGCGGAGAATACGCCACTAAGGACGAAAGGATGGAAGCATATCTCGGGGTCGTCAAGAACCTGGCCGGACAATTCAGAAAATTCTCCTTGGAACGAATCCCGCGAGGCGAGAATACTCAAGCCGATGCCTTGGCATCGCTGGCCTCGACCTCCGATCCGGACCTAAAAAGGATAATCCCGGTGGAGTTCATCGAGCGCCCTAGCATCGATGTGGGCGAACCAGAAGTTCTGATGACAATAATCGAAGACGAACCTGAAGATACTGGCGAACCCATTGGAAATCAACCCACGGCAATGGAGATAGACGACAACGCAGAGTATGGGTGCGACCAGGACTGGCTGGGTCCGATCCGCCTCTACATAGCAGATGGTGAGGTCCCGGCAGACAAATGGGCGGCTCGCAAACTGAAAGCTCAAGCGGCTCGTTATATTTTGATCAGAGACGCCGTGTTCAGATGGAGGCTATCCGGCCCATTACTCAACTGCGTGGAAGGAAAAGACGCGCGAAAAATAATGGAAGAAGTCCATAGCGGCTCGTGTGGAAATCACTCTGGTGGGCGAGCCTTAGCTATCAAAATTAAACGACACGGATACTTTTGGCCAACAATGATCAGCGATTGCGAAAAATTCACAAGGAAATGCGAAAAATGCCAACGACACGCGCCCACGATACATCAACCGGCCGAGCTGTTATCTTCCATCTCCGCACCTTATCCATTCATGAAATGGTCAATGGATATCGTCGGGCCGCTGCATAAGTCGAAGCAGAAGAGATTCTTATTGGTCCTAACCGATTACTTCTCCAAATGGGTCGAAGCAGAGTCATATGCAAGTATCAAAGATACCCAGGTCGAGCAGTTCATATGGAAAAACATCATATGTCGGCACGGCGTCCCTCACGAGATCGTTACTGACAACGGTTCGCAGTTTATATCAGCAAAGTTCCAAAAATTCTGCGACAAATGGAAGATCCGTCTCAGCAATCAACGCCTCGATACCCTCAGGGGAACGGTCAAGCTGAGGCGACCAACAAGACAATCCTGGACGGCCTCAAGAAACGACTCGACGAAAAGAAGGGTCGTTGGGCGGACGAACTTGAAGGGGTGCTTTGGTCACATCGAACGACGCCGAAGCGAGCCACGGGCGAAACCCCATTCGCACTTGTTTACGGAACAGAGTGCGTCATTCCCCCCGAAGTGCATTTTCCCGGAGTACGCCGATGGTTGTTACCAGAACAAGCAGACTGCAACCATATGATGATGCTGGACGAGCTGGATTTGATCAACGAACGGCGTGACCAAACACTTATCAGGATCCAGAACTATCAGCAATCCGCGGCTAAGTACTACAATTCTAATGTCTGAGCCAGGAGATTCAGAACAGGAGACCTAGTTCTCAGAAAAGTGTTCCAAAACACCGCAGAGAGAAACGCTGGAAAGCTGGGTGCGAATTGGGAAGGTCCTTACAAGATCACCGAAACAGTTCGCTCGGGAGCTTATCGGCTCGAAAACATGGCTGGCGAAGCAATACCGAAGCCATGGAACGTTATGCATCTCAAGAAGTACTACCAATAAGGCGCGAGGCGCCATCACCTAGAACTACGCGTGACTTGATCCCCGCGAGGGGTACGTAGGCAGTTCACTTTCGAGTGGATTCAGTTGCCCCCCCTCAAAAAAAAAGGGGGGTGGGGGGAGTGGGGTACGTGGTTATACACTCCCATTCAAATGCAACACGGTTCGCCGTTAAACGCATTCTATCTTCGCTAACACGGTTTACCGTTAACGCACCCTCAAAATCCTTGTAACACGGTTCGCCGTTAACATAAGTCGAACGGTGAACTTTCCGTCTATAACACGGCTCGCCGCTAAACACAACGATGAATAAAATTCACACATCAATTCTCTTAAACAGTTCGCTGTTAACTTCTCGATAAAAACTCATAAACTGCCCCGAGCCGAATGTTGTTGGCCGTAACATTCGATCATCTCAAACATCTTATTACACTCTCACGCGCGCGCTATACAAATATGATCACCATCGTTTATTCCGACCCGTTAATCACTAATAGATGAGGACACGGCAAAAACTGGAATAAATCGATCAGAAACCCAACATAAACGCTTCGCAGCAACGTTGGTCTAATTTAATTCGTCGCTATTTCGACCCGCTGCTTTCTGATTGAGTTGTCCGCGGCAAAAACCGAAATAAGTTGACAAAAACCCAACATAAACGCTCCGTAGCAACGTTGGTCTAATTTGTTATCATTATTCCAAATCGCAGCTCGCAAAACGATGGGTTCGCGGTAAACGGGGGTAAGTTGACCAAGCCCAATATATTAAACATTTCGTGGAAAACATTGGTATAATACCAAGACGCCTCGCAGACATATTTGTTTCGACTGGCAAGCATTTCATCAAGCTAAATCGTTCGATCAGATAACGGTTCGATTAAATGTATCTTAAAAAGTCTGTGGATAAAGCCGTCCAGGCACTAAGTACAAAAACAAAATAAAAGCCATCAAGGCAGCATATAAAAACAAATTATTTGAGAGTTTAGTTGGGGGTTTGGTTCGACGATTCTTGAACGTCGGGCACGGATTTCCCGGCAACATCCTCCGGCCTCGAAACCGCCTCGTCAACTTTATCAGGAACGCCCAGGACTTCGGCTGCGGCTTTCTCAGAAGCCTCCAGAGCTCGGCTCGATGCCTTCAGGATATCAGATGGGGCTTTCTCAACCAGACCTTCGGTTCTGGGAGGCAGTCCGCTAGCTTGAGCAGGATTTACTGGAACTTGGCTCATCGACTCCAGGGTCGCACCAACCGGCCTTATCTCGGGAATCACCACCGGTTCGACTCCACTCTGAAATACAAGGGACTCTCTATTAGTACCCCATTGATCGACAATACCGAGACCAAGTCGGTCAAGCCGAGTAACAGTTTCGTCTCTGAGGTGTACCTCGGGCGGCTGGACGGGATCCGGAAAGGGAACGAGCTGACCGATTACGTTGGCTAACAGGGCACTAGCCTCTTCAGCGACCCCAGGATCCGAATCAATAAGCGCCTGGAGATCAGCAAGCTCAATGTCGAGATCCGGCAGATCATCGCCTCGCATGTCGTTGATCAGTTCGACGTTGCCTTCGGCCTGAGCGATGCGCACGGCTCGTTCATGCACCTCCTGGAGTCTCGTCAACCCAGACTTGATCGACTCGAGGAGCTTGGCGTACCGGCTGTTCACTCGGCACTTCACTTTTCTAACCTCGGCCAGATAGTTGGCGTCCATGGCTCGCACTTTCTCGTTGAGTTCGCAGATTTTACCATGGAGAGCTTTCATTTTGATGGCGTCATCAACGTTTTTGCCGGCCATCTTAGCTGCAGCCTCCCGGTGCTTGATTGATTCGGCCCGCTCCTTGGCCAACTCAGCCTCGAGCTTGGCCGCCTTCTCCTCGGCTTGTTTGGTCTCTATGGCACGCGCCTTCGATTCGACTTCATGCAATCTCTTCAGATTGTTGGCATGCTTCTGAAGCTCTTCGAGAGCGGCTTGACCCGAGCGAGCCCTGTTTTCATAGCCTTCGACGACCCTGTTGAAAGACTCCGAAAACTAAAATAGAAACGAAAAGCAATTGAGTATATATACGGAAACCTTCCTCGCAAAATAAGCGAACGGAAAGAGAACTTACCAAATAAAGACGAGAAGCCGCCTCTTCATACGCTTCCCTCTCCAAAAGCGTATTGGGAGGAGGAAGGCGAACTTCGGGGGTACTCTTGACGAGATAGTTCGCCGCCTCGGTCCTCTGAAGAGAGCGGACCTGAGCAGGATCGACAAAGGAACCGGAAGGAGCATCCCCTTTGGCTTTCTTGGGCGCGCTCTCCTTAAGCCCCTCAACCGCGGCTCTCTTCTTGTTCATCACCTCAGACGGCTCGCTTGCCGATGGTTCGCCGGCAGGGTTAGAAGCTTTCTTCCGCCCCCGGTTAAGGACTAAGGCGTCCTGGTCCCTCGATGCGTTCGAGCGAACCGGAGAAGGAGGTCTAGGAGAATTTTTCTTCTTCGAAGCCTTGTTTTTCGCCAAGGCTTCCTGGGCCAGCTTGACCGCCTTCCCAACTTCCGTAGGCGGCCTATCACCAGGACCTTTCTCCTCTGAGCGGGGTTGCATTACCCTCTTACCCTCGGTTTTTGAGGGTACAGCTTCACGACGAGCCACCGGATCGACTTCGAGACGAGCTTCCTTTTCTCGTCGTTGTTCTTTGAGTAGCGCGCGTGCAGACTTTGGGGGCATTGTATTCAAGGGCTCGGGCCAATCGGGAGCTTCCTCGTCTGAACTGTCTGAGGAGTCGAATGAATCGTAGGCTTGTTCGCGCGCCTTCTCCACTCGTTCGAGAGTAAAGTCTCGTTCCCAATTAACTTGCAGCTCGCAAGAACGGTCGAGGAATTCGGAGAGATCCGGCGGAATCGAAGCACCAATCGTCGATCTACAAAACAAGAAGACCGAGCAACGTTAGATGACGGTTCACGAGAATTTGAAATAGTGATTTCTCTTCGGCTCGCACCGATTTCCTGCCAATTGTCCTTGATAAACTTCCTCCGCGTACTCCCAACCGAAGCTCCATTTATTGGGACGAAGAAAAAATATTTCTCCCAGCCATCATCTTTGTTGGGGAAGCCGTCGATGATCTTCTGATTCTTCTTATTGGAGATGTAATAGCGAAGCGACTTCCCGCTACGACGAAACTCCAAGAGATTCTGAAGGTGATGGATCCCGAGCGGAATGCCAATCTCATAGCTCAGGACGATCAGCCCAACCAGATGCCGCATGCCTCGTGGCAGAAGTTGACCGAGTGCGAGCCCGTATTTCCCTAGGAAATGAAGAATCAGGCTCGGGACGGGAAACCACAGAAAAGTCTGGTAAAAATAGCTTTCATATAGCGTCAAGCATCCAGGCGGTGGATCATCGGCTCTCTGATGGTTCGCTGGTAGGAGAAGCTCAACTTCTTCAGATATGTTGAAGTAACGGCGGAGCGATTCCAAAGATGTCTTGGTACAAAGCGTTGCTCCAGGAGGATTCCGAACTGACTTTTTCGAGGACCCCCTCGGGGCTCGCGTCGATTTGGCTCGCCTCTTTGCTCCCCGGGACGAACCGGCTCAAAATTGTGGCCGACTCGATACCTGAGCGAAAGGAGGTGCAAACGGTCTGAGAATGTCGCCGATCGCCCCGTCATCAAACGCCTGCTCAATTTTGATCGCCTCCGAATCGTATATCGGATCTAGCGATAGTATGGCGCGACCCGATCGATCATGGGAAGGATCCGCTTCCGTACGAGGAAGAGTTGGCTCTCCCATAGCCCCTTCATCAACGTCAGTTGGCTCGCGTGCCTCGTTAGAACCATCACGCTGAGCAACCGGGGGCTCGCTCGTCAGTCGATCGATCTCAGCGTCCCCCGTAAACCGAACCGACTGACTTTTGACTTCTGATTGCGAGCCGCTAGAATCGTCGGATGTATCCGAAAACCAACGCCGACTCGAAGTCCCGGAATCGTTGGAATTGTATGAACGATCCTCAGAGTGATCTGCCCCAATGGAAGGGGTACGACTGCCTGAAGACATTCGGCTCGGAAGGAGATGGATCGGAAAGTTTGAAGATGTGCCGGAGAAAGGTCTTATCACGGCGGCGCAAACGAAGAACACGAAGAACTTTAAAAAAAAGAGAGGAGAGAAAGAGAGAACTACCTTTTGCTCGGTCGAGGAGAGAGAGGCAGAATGAGAAAAATGAACCCCAAGGTCTCATATTTATAGAAGTTTTGGCGCGTGGGCGCGTCGGTTCGGGGAGATGAAACGGCGCGACCTAATCCACGTGCTGGCTCGGGAAGACGAAACGGCATGACCTAATTCCCGCCTAATCTCTAGGGCTTCTGTCGAAGACTAGTGGGCCCGGAGACGTTTCGGATTCTAAGCCCATATACCGATAAAGCAACTCGACATCGTTTCATCAGAAGCAAATAGCGAGCCAAATATCTCGCGTCAAATATCGAGCGAAGCAACATTTGGCGAGCCATATCCATAGAAGAATCAAATGACAATGCCTTCTCACTTTCAACTTTTAGCTCGTCACTCTTACACCTAAGACTAACGAGCTGGGGGCTAACTGTTGGGGTCGGATTCCACCCCGAGACATCGTCATTTGGATTGGGCAAATGGGGGAAGATCGAGCTGAACCGCACCAAACCGGGCCGAACCGGGCGTCAAACCGAAGGCCAGCCGGAAACTTTTCAATGGGCCAAACCAACATCCGACGGAGCGATTCGAGCCGAGGCCCATCAAAGACTTTCCTTAAACTGAAGTCGGCGCGAGCCACAAAGGAAAGTTTACATTTTTGCATAAAGTCGGTTGTAAAAGTCGGTTCCTATTCTCTTATAAATAGGAACCGATAGTCATTATTTGAGGCATCACTTTTCACACAGAAAAAGGCACACGCCACACATATTGTAGCTCGCATAACAGCTAATAAAATAACCATCATTTGGATCGATCCTTGTGTTTACTTACGAAATTCTCGGCTCTCCCTAAAAACACTAAAAGTATCGTAGTGCAGTTTCGGCTCGCACAACGAAGAGATAACATGAAATAAGTGAATTGTGTAGAGGAAGACCGTAAACAATTATTTTATAGACTATTTATTCTATTAAATAGCCCGATTATAGACACACACAAAAAAAAAACAAAAAAAAATCCGACTGATTTCACAAATACTGAATATCACGTTCGTTTACACCAAAATTAATCTAAACTGTTATAGCTCGTACAATTTCACAAATAGAGAAAAGGGAACAAAAAAGAAGAAGACAGAATTCAATCAAATACCAGATCAAGACGTAAGAAATCATATACACAGATATCTCTAACGGACAAAATAAACTTAAACGGGATATAAAAACATATTTAACTCTCTTTTTTGCATAAGGAACAAAAGCTAGAAGTCATGAGCCTCTCGAGTCTGATGCCGCTGAACCTGAACCGTGTTTTAAAAGTTCAGCATCTGATCTCATAAGAACCGGCTTTGGTTATGTATCGAACCCACTCGACCGTGTTGTACCCGCTCTTCTCCCATACCTGTCAATCAGTCATTCCGGTTAGGTCCATAGAAGTACTAACCAAGTAAAAGCGATGAACCAGAAGCAAATGCAGCAAACCCCAACCACATAAAAAGAAGTTAAAGCGTACCTTGAGAAAGCGAACTCGCAAACCAGATGCTGTAAACATTGGTACCTGGAAAAGAAGAACAAAGCTGAGACGGTTAACAAAATCGCATTGAAACAATCTGTGTATCTATTTTAAAGGTGCCAAGAAGAGAAGAAGATTGACCTGAAATTCCATTTGGATCGGTGGTCTTGTCCAAGATTTCTTCTCTCCCATTGTTGAGATCAACTCAATTTCTGCACTTAGTGTTGACTCTGTTTGTCCTGGAAATTTTCTTATCCTAAAGCGTAAAAGAGAGAGAAGATAAATGATTGATATAAAACACAAATCAATAGAATTGTAGTGATGAATCTGAGGGAAAATTTCTTATAAACTCACTTCCAAACCAAGCAATCGATTGATGGATTGTACTTAGCGCGACCACTTGTCACTTGGAAATTTGTCTTTGCGGTTTGTTTCGGCACTGGAATTTTAACTACAACCCCAAGGGCAAACATTTTAGCACCAAACACACTTTTGACCTGAAAAGACAAACCACGACAGCAGAATGTTAGAGAGAAAAGATCAATCCACCTTTTTTTTTTAAATCCTTTAATCTTTGACAAGGAAAGCTATTTACCTTGACATTGACTTCCATGCGTGTACGACCAAGTTCTTTGATCGTTGGTAATACGCGGAAAGGCAGATTCACGCCCTCTGTTATTCGATACCTGAGACATCATTCAAGTCAGTACACATTTTGTACCAGAACAATATGCAACACTGAACATTTCCAAAACTTACTTCATCAGCTCAAATTCACCGTCCGGTGGTACAAAGCTTACAGTCTTCTCGGAGTTGAATCTTGTGAGGTTCACACACTGGTGAAATGTGACATCATCAAGCTCAATGGTTTTACCACTGCACACAACAAGAGTGAGTAAGTGAGCACCAAAGACAAGTCAGTGGCTAGTGTGGATCACTGTTTTAACCAAAAAAAAAAACTACCTCTTAGCTGGGCGAGATTTCATTTCCGATTCCTTCTCAAGACCAATTTTATCATTCAATCCCAACTTCAAATCAGGCATTCCCGAGAGGAAACATTTCATCAAAACTTTCCCCGTCACATCACACCGAAGAACATTGCCTAAAAGTTGCCATAATGTACAAAAAACAGTCATACAAAGGAAATCTGGAAGAAAACAAAACCTTCCAAAAAAGTAATTATTTACCTTTAGAGGACATCAGAAGGTTCACGCTTTCCACAATATCAAGAAACACCTGCAGTAGTGAGAATGGATAATATCAACACTTTGTGTACAATATAGCAAATGAAATACACACACAGAAAGAAAATGAACTCTTACCTCATTCTTTTTATAAGCAAGACCCTCTCTTCTCCAACCAACAGCACCTGTAACTTGTAATGTTGCATTTGGTACAGGCTTGTCTTTTGGCTGTCAAGTTTTTTACAAATGAAAAGAAACTTGTGAATGAATAGAACCATACACCATCACAATTGAAATCTGCTGTATACACACATGAATAGATGCGCTTACCTTTGATGAAAAGGGTGATCGTACACCTTCCTGAGTGATATAAAGTTTCAAAATTTCAGGAGAGAGATTTTGGGGATAGCCAAAGTCCATGATCTCTGCAATTTCCATACCAAAAATTATCATTGCTCTGGTGTATTTAAAGGAGTAATACAAACGAAAAGATTTGAAGAAAGTAGTTTAACCATGGAACTATACTTACCGTCCAACAATTCATAAATGAGAACAAAGTTGTTTCTAATAGCGTCTTCATCAAAAGCTCCACCAAAGTATGATTTGAACAAAGCAACAGCCTGAACGTGAATAAAAAATAAAAGCAGTAGTGACTAAGTCAGAATGAATCTGAATCTCTTTCAGAAAATTTCAACAAGAAGCAAAACTGTCTTGGGAAATGCAGGTGAAACAAAAAAAACCTAAAAGTTTACCTCAACAACGAATTTGAATCCACAAGCAACATTAGCATTGCTACTAACAACAATCACAATGTAGACATTGCTGATTCTCATATACACGAAGGAGCAGCCACCAATCTGACGCACAGGGCAATTCCCTAACTCCTTAGTCTGCATTATATGCGTACGAAATGCATCCACCATATTTCCCCTAAGAACCAAAATGAAATCAGAATAGCTCGAAAATCAATCAAATCCAAAATCTCAGAATCCTCACAAGCTAAAATCCTACGACTCAGAACACAAACACACAGCTGAAAATGTACCCAAATTTCGCAAATACTCAAGCCGATATCAGAATTCTAAAGTATCTACAAAGAGAAATGGGGCAAAAACAGAGAAGCTCTCTCACCCGACGTCATCTCGGTATGTGCGATTGATGAGTACATCGCCGCGGAGATTTAGAAAGTAGATAGCGGAAGCAGCCACCGGCATCTTTCGATCCAAGCAATTCGAAGCACGGATCGAATCAACTTCCAGCAAAGAGAAGAGCTGGTTTTGAGATTCGAATCAGAGGTTCGACGAGATCTCGGTGTCGGAGGAATGAAGAGGAAGAAGAAGACGACGACGAAATTCAACAACTGAAATGCGATATTAGTCGTCGTCATACTGATATGGGCCAGGCTTATATTATTGGGCCAATTTTATTTGATTCCGGGCTGTTATATCTTTAATTACTGGTATTTTTGAGTGTGCTTAAGAGCATCTACAGTATCATCGTATATTGCATTTTGCAATTGAATATCTTTCTAATGGTTCATTGCATTTTTATTTTTTAAAAACATATTTTAAGTATATTCCTTTTTTTCAATCTTATTATTATATATATTTTCTTCTAAATATACCCTTTTTGTTCCCCGAAAAAAATAATTTTGATTTGCTGAGTAGTGTAAGTTAAACGCCTAATAAACTGACATAAAGTTTATTTTCCAATAGAGTCTCTCAAACTAGGTTCTCTAACTATTATTGAGCAGCCAAGGTTTCCTTTCAGAGTTCAAATTTCACCCAAGGAAATAAAGATGATATGTGATCATGAAGAACATATCAAATAGCTTCAAAGAAGAATGCTCGAACTAAAAAAATGTGGTCACCATGGCTCTATGCCTCTATGCATATAATTACGTTATCTACTGCATATAAGCGAACGCATCTAATGTATAAGTGAAGAATAAAGTTACTTTATGTGCAAGATATTTAAGTTTGAAAACGTTCTATTGTTGAATAAGTCAATGCCTGATTTGTAGGACACGCCTTTAGTGTTGTTTTGCTTCAGTTTATTTCTGGAGACTTAGTTGTAAGGTCATATATTAGACCACATTTCATTTCAATTTAATATTAGAAAAGTGTTCAGATCTGTAGAGCACTTACTGGTTTTTGAACTGCTTTTACAAGTGGTTTTGTGAACTGCTTTTTACAAAGTTAACAAGTGGTATCAGAGCTTGTAACGAGCTTGACGATCTGAAACAAAAACACAAAATGAGTGACAAAGATGCGTTGATAGTGCCAAGGTTCGATGGAGATTATGAGCATTGGGCTATGCTTATGGAGAATCTTCTCAAGTCCAAGGAGTGGTGGGATCTCATTGAAACAGGGATTCCACAGAGAGGGGCGAATGTGATTCTCACCGGACCACAGAGGACGGAGCTGGCGGAGAAGACGGTGATAGATCACAAGGTGAAGAACTACCTGTTTGCCTCCATAGACAAGACAATCCTCAAGACGATTCTCAAGAAGGAGACATCGAAGGATCTGTGGGAATCGATGAAAAGAAAGTATCAAGGGAATGATCGAGTTCAAAGCGCACAGTTGCAGAGACTGCGCAGAGACTTTGAAGTGCTGGAGATGAAGATTGGAGAAACCATCACTGCTTACTTCTCAAGAGTGATGGAGGTGGCTAACAACATGCGGAATCTTGGAGAAGAGATGCAAGATTCAAAAGTTGTTGAGAAGATCTTGAGAACTTTAGTTGAAAAGTTCACATATGTTGTGTGTGCCATTGAGGAATCGAATGACATCAAAGACCTGACGGTGGATGGATTACAAAGCTCACTGATGGTGCATGAACAGAATCTAGGCAGGCATGTTGGAGAGGAACATGCTCTGAAGGTGGAAGGCCAATGGAATCAATATGGCCGAGGCAGAGGAAACTATTCAAACAGAGGAAGGGGTAGAGGAGGCTACCAAGGCAGAGGACGCGGTAACACATCAAAGGAGATGATTGAGTGTTACAAATGTCACAAGAAGGGTCACTACAAATCTGAATGTCCAGACTGGGACAAAGAAGCAAACTATGCAGAGTTTGATGAAGATATGGTGCTGATGGCTCATGTTGACATCAAAGAAGAGGAAGAACACATATGGTTTCTAGACTCTGGATGCAGTAACCATATGTGTGGCACAAAAGAGTGGTTCACAGAGTTTGATGATGCCTTTCGTCATAATGTGAAGCTTGGAGATGATAGGAGATTGGTGGTAGAAGGAAAAGGAAGTCTGAGATTGGAGATCAATGGGATGATCAGAGTGATCACATCGGTCTACTACGTACCTGGCCTGAGAAACAATCTGCTCAGTCTTGGGCAGCTGCAGGAAAAAGGGCTCAGAGTAATCATCGAAGACAACGTGTGTGAGATTTGGCACAAGCAACAGAAGGAGATGGTGATGTGGTCAAGTATGACAAAGAACAGAATGTTCATTGCTCTAGCCAAGATCAGAAACGTGCGAGAAGTAGAAGAGGGGAAATGTCTACTTGTTTCGGAGAAGAAAGAGAAGCTGTGGCACAGAAGATTTGGACACTTAAACTACGGTGGTTTGAGAGTCTTGGCTGAGAAGAAGATGGTGAATGGGCTGCCAATTACTGGTCTAGAAGAAACAGAAGCTGCGTGTGATGTCTGTTTGAGAGGGAAACAGAATCGAGATAGCATTCCAAAGAAGAGTGATTGGAAGTCGTCACGAGCTCTGCAACTGGTTCACAGTGACATTTGTGGACCTATCTCTCCGATCTCAAAGAGTGGGAAAAGGTACATTATCAACTTTATTGATGATTACAGCAGGAAATGTTGGACATTTCTGCTAACAGAGAAATCAGAAGCTTTTCAAGTCTTCAAAGATTTCAAGGCTGGAGTTGAGAGGGAGACAGGACTTCCTTTGGTGTGCCTAAGAACTGACAGAGGAGGTGAATACAACTCCAAGGTGTTTGAGGAGTACTGTAAGGAGAATGGAATCAAGAGACAACTCACAGCAGCATACACTCCACAACAAAATGGTGTAGCAGAGAGAAAGAATAGAAGTGTCATGAATATGGCAAGGTGTATGCTACTGGAGATGTCAGTACCGAGAAGGTTTTGGGCAGAAGCTGTCCAATACGCAGTCCATATACTCAACAGAAGTCCATCCGCTGCCTTAGGAGACATCACACCAGAAGAGAAGTGGAGCCAACACAAGCCGTCGGTGGAGAATTTGAAAATATTTGGTTGTGTTGCTTATGCCTTAGTGCCATACGAAAGAAGGATTAAGCTAGACGAGAAGAGCGTGAAGTGTGTGATGTTTGGGCTAAGCAAAGAATCAAAGGCCTATCGTCTTTACAATCCCATCACGAAGAAAATTGTGATAAGCAGAGATGTTCATTTCGACGAAACCAAAGGATGGGAGTGGGATGTTGACATACAGAGCAAAGAGTTATCTTGGAGAGAGATACTTGTGGAGGATGAAGAAGAGACCACTGCAGCTGAAAACATGAATGAGCCTGAGGAACAGATTGCAGAGACAGGGGAAGAAGATGAAAATGAAGAAGAGGAGAATGAAGTAGAAGAAGAAGTGGAAGAAACAGAGACAACTCAGGAAGAAGTTGTCAATCAAGCACTTCCACAAGCACCTGCACGTGGAGGAGGAAGAAGCAGACAAGCCCCTGTCTGGATGAAAGATTACGTTCCAGGAAATGCAGGTTTTGTGATTTCTGAGGATGGAGATGATATTCTAGCTATGTTTGTTGCATCTGACGATCCAGATTGTTTTGAGGAGGCTGTACAACATGAAGTCTGGAGAAAAGCAATGGAGGCTGAGATCAAATCAACAATACTTGGGAGTTGATGGATCTGCCATTGGGAGCGAAAGTGATTGGAGTCAAGTGGGTGTTCAAAACGAAGTTCAATGAAAAAGGAGAAGTTGACAAGTTCAAGGCTAGGTTGGTAGCCAAGGGATATCATCAGAAGTATGGCATTGATTTCCATGAAGTCTTTGCTCCAGTGGCAAGATGGGATACGATAAGAGCAATTCTTGCGCTAGCTGCGAAGAGAGACTGGAGAGTGTATCAGCTTGATGTCAAGAGTGCTTTTCTACATGGCGAGTTGAGTGAAGATGTATATGTGGAACAGCCAAAAGGTTTCATACTTGAAGATGAATCCAACAAGGTCTACAAGCTGAAGAGAGCATTGTATGGGCTTAAGCAAGCTCCAAGGGCTTGGTACAGTCGCATTGAGGGATATTTCATGAAGGAGAAGTTTGAAAAGGCCTACTGTGAACACACATTGTTCGTGAAGAAGAAGGGAAGTGACATTCTCATTGTGAGCTTGTATGTAGATGATCTGATCTACACAGGGAATTCAATCTCGATGCTAGAAGAAT
This sequence comes from Erythrophleum ivorense, assembly GCA_026724425.1. Taxonomy (NCBI): domain Eukaryota; kingdom Viridiplantae; phylum Streptophyta; class Magnoliopsida; order Fabales; family Fabaceae; genus Erythrophleum; species Erythrophleum ivorense. The sequence continues at coordinate 3,681,367 of JAIUCV010000066.1, read as the reverse complement.
TCAAGAAGTCTATGATGATGGAGTTTTCCATGACAGATCTTGGAAAAATGAAGTATTTTTTGGGTGTTGAGGTTGTGCAAGATGACAAAGGTATCTTCATTAACCAACAGAAGTATGCTGAAGAGATACTGCAGAAATATGGTATGGAGACCTGCAATGCTGTGAAGAATCCGATGGTGCCAGGAAACAAATTGACAAAGACGGGAGCTGGTGAAGTTGTCGATGCCACGTCGTTCAAGCAACTTGTAGGAAGTTTGAGGTACTTAACTGCTACAAGACCTGATCTAATTTACTCTGTGAACTTGATCAGTCGATACATGGAGAGTCCAAGAGAACAACACTTGTTGGCTGCAAAGAGGATTCTGAGATATGTACAAGGAACCTCTGAATTTGGAATCAGATACAAGAAGGGAGATGAGGAGAAGCTTGTGGGTTTTGTGGACAGTGATTATGCAGGAGATACTGATGATCCGAAAAGCACATCCGGGTATGTGTTTATGCTTGGAGGAGGAGCAATCTCATGGGCATCAAAGAAGCAGCCAATAGTCACTCTGTCTACGACTGAGGCTGAGTTCGTTGCTGCAGCATTTGGGGCATGTCAAGGTGTTTGGCTGAGAAACATACTTGAAGAAATCGGATATGCTCAAGAGGGAGGTACAGTTTTGTTCTGTGACAACAGCTCAACTATCAAGTTGTCAAAGAATCCTGTGTTACATGGAAGAAGTAAACACATCCATGTAAGATTTCATTTCTTACGTGAGCTGGTGAATGATGGAGTAATAGCATTGGATTATTGTGCAACTCAGGAACAACTGTCGGATGTTATGACAAAAGCAGTGAAACTCGTTGTGTTTGAAAAGCTGAGGAGTGAGATGGGTGTCTGTCGCAAAGAGGAGTAAACTGGAAGGAGAGAGTTCCAGTTTAGGGGAAGATTTGAAGAATAAAGTTACTTTATGTGCAAGATATTTAAGTTTGAAAACGTTCTATTGTTGAATAAGTCAGTGCCTGATTTGTAGGACACGACTTTAGTGTTGTTTTGCTTCAGTTTATTTCGGAGACTTAGTTGTAAGGTCATATATTAGACCACATTTCATTTCAATTTAATATTAGAAAAGTGTTCAGATCTGTAGAGCACTTACTGGTTTTTGAACTGCTTTTACAAGTGGTTTTGTGAACTGCTTTTTACAAAGTTAACAATAAGTGGGTACAAAACCACATGAATAAATGTGTGTTTGATTGGTTGTCTATAGAAAGAAATGTTTATTTGCTCAAAATGTGTATAAAAAAAAGAAAAAAAAACATTCGTCTAAGTGCACATATTTATCTACATTGCATAGAAACTCTGTACGAGATTCGTTTCCCGTTTGGTTAATTTTTCATATTCAGAATTTTTTGAAAACTCTTAGAAATTTATTTCTATGACACTTAAAGAAAAGACAAAATTGACAATTTACCCTTAAAAAAAACATTTTCTTGTCCACTTACACTTTCACAAAGTGACTTTGTCCACTTACACATTTTTTAGGCCAATAATCCATTTTTGTCCCTAATATGATTTAGATAATGTTTAAATTATAACTTTAACTGAATTTTTATTTTTTTTTTTAAAAAAGAAAGAACTTTTTTTTGGTGGTTTATTTTCGGATGGTAGAAAAGAAAAGGAAACAAAGATTTGAAAAATATTCAGTTGCAATATTTTCTCGATTCTGGTAAAAGATGAATTCTACAAATGGTAGATGACCGTTATTTTAGAATAACATTTAGTAGAAACACGAATTTTACGGAGTGTAACAAATTTTTTTTTAGTAGACACTAATTCTGCGGGTGGTAGAATGAACTGTAACACGTTGGACATGAAAACTATGGATGGTAGATATCAGTGTTTAACGTAAAACTTGAAATCCACAATTAGCAGAAAATTGTGTATTCTGTATAATATATTTAAAGCAAATTCTACGAAACGGTAGAGGTATAAACTACTTGTAGATATCATATTCTACACTCGTTAGACGTCCGAGTAACTAGTAGAAAACGTATTATAAAATTGGTAGAACCAACTTCAATTAATTTTCAGAACATGAAAAAATAAATTAAATATGTTCAAATATTCTAGAAAGTCTTTACATCATTTTTAGAAGCTTTATAAATTTTGTTCACTTCTAAAAGAATTTTGTATGAGTTATTAACTATAACATGTAGTTTTGACATTTATGCATCATATGCTCATTGTTTTGCACCAAAAAAAAATGCTCATTGTTTATATATAATATAGTGAACTGGACCAATAAATACTAATTTCTTTCTTCGTTTTCCTTAATAATAATATGGTTCGGACTGATTATTGTGATTTATAGTTCTTTAAATTTCCTGAAATTAATAGAATCTATTACAGAAAAGTAACTTCAGCACAAATAGAAAAGAATTAGAGGTGATATGTATGACAATTCGACAATTTTTTCAAAAAGTGTTTTAGATATTAATTTAACCGTTGGATGAATATTTACAAGAAATTCAGAAAGATGTATCTGACCATCAAGAACACTTAGATTCTTATCGAATATGTGTGATACAACATATGTCAAATCTGTTATTCTTTTGTTAAAGATCTAACAAATATGGGCGAATCTAAGGGGAAAAGTTCAAACTATAAAACCAGTATAATATGGCATTTTTAAAGCGGTGATTAATTGTATGAAGAAAAAGATTAAAAATTTCAAATCAAAGAGAATCGGAGTGCATGTGTGTGTAACAAAATGATAATTGTAACATAGTTCTTTATATAAAAAAAAGATAATTGTAACATAGTTTCGTCGTCTCCCTTTTCGTAGTTGTGAACTTCTCTGATGTTCCATTTATCGCCAACACATTGTGAGTCCGCTAGGGTTTCTTCCATCTAGGCTTTTCCAAAGCCATGCTGAGAGCTTACAGTAGGAAGTTCCCGATCTGATTCGGGGAACATTGTAACCTCTCGAATGCAACCTTCAAGAGAATGACGGTCCTGTATTTTTTGACGTTTTTCGAGAGTACCATCAAATATGATAATTTGATCTAAGCTTGGTAAGTTCATCAATGATCACAGATTTAAAGTGTCTTTTTTTTTTTTTTTGACAAATGTATATTGACAAATTTATACAAATATAATGTAACACAGATTTAAAGTGTCTTGTTTTGTAAACTCCTTTTTTGGATTGGGCAACCAAGGAGTTGTTAACTAATTTAATTTAAATGTGGTGGATCCAAAAAGTTATTTTAATTTATTTTGTATTTGTTTTTTTAAAGATTATTAGTATTTATCTTTATTAAACAGATATGAAATCATATATGTTTTACTATTATTGGTTAAGAATAGTTTGGAATAGATTTTGTTTTGATATAATATCAGTTATCATTGATGAACAAACCAAGTTTAATTTAAATCATTAATTAGATCCTTAAAATTAAATACTACAAATAATAGATCCCGGAGTATAAATTAGACTTCGTCTGAACATTTCTTTTCATCCTCATTTGTATTTTCCTTAAACCTTGAAAATATGGCAAAAATTTATTGCATGGTTGTTTTTTTGGCCTGCGCTCTTGTTATTGCACTTCGTAAGTCTTAAGAAAATTCACAAGGTCTGTTTTAACTGCAAACTAATGAGCCTAATTAATTACAACATTTTACCTTTTTTCATTACAGATGTCTCTATATCAGATGCAAGAGAGATGAAAATGCAAGAGACAAAATATGAGTGTGAACCAGGCAAAAACTATGATTTCAAAGCTGATATTAACCAGTTTTGGGAATGCCAGACAGATTCTGATTGCGACAAAAAATGTATTCCGTCGTGCAAACTCAGAAAATGTTCAATTAAGCACACATGTGAGTGCAGTTTATGTTAAAGACTAAAAATATTGCGGAAGCTATGTGGTTACTATTATTAGTATTATTATTTTAATAAAGATGTTGGTTTAAAAAAATAAAACTGTGGACTGTGGTTTTAGTCTCGAATGAGTTTGGTATAATCTGTTGAATAGATTTTCGCCACCTATGCGAACTTAAAAATAATTATGCATGCAAATTCAAACCCCACTTGGACAATTATGTTTTTCTCATGGATCTTGATCTGAGATGTAAAGGCAAAAAAATATACACACATTTACTTTCTTTTTTTTTTAAAAAAAAAGAAAAAAAAAAACAGCGCATAACTAAACCAGAAAGACAAGCACAATAATAAAGACACGATAAGAAATAAAACACAACCAAAAACCAAAAAGTATCCCAAATTTGATTTGAAAAAAAAAAATCGGTTAAATGGATGTAACCCAAAAAATATAACGCGGATGCGGATCCTAATACTGTTTTCAATAGTACTGAACTAAATCATAAACGCCAACCCAATTGATATCTTTCTGAATATATATGTTATTATTATCATTGGGAAAATCTTCCCTAAGTAAAAATAAGAAATATGCATATGTTAATAGTAATAGGATTTAATTATGATTTAGATAATGTTTTAATTATAACTTTAACTGAAATTTTTTTTTTTTAAAAGAAAGAACTTTTGTTTTTGTGGTTTATTTTCGGATGGTTGAGAAAAAAAAAGGAAACAAATATTTGAAAAATATTCAGTTGCAATATTTTTTCGATTTTGGTAGAAGATGAATTCTACAAATGGTAGATGGCCGTTATTTTGGTATAACATCTAGTAGCAACACGAATTCTACGGAATGTAGCAAACTTGTTTTTAGTAGAACACTAATTATGTGGGTGATAGTATGAACTGTAATACGTAGGACATGAAAACTATGGATGGTAGATATCAATGTTTAACGTATAACTTGAAATCTACGATTAGCAGAAGATGGTGTATTATGTAGAATATATATGGAGCAAATTCTACGAAACGGTAGAGATATAAACTATTTGTAGATATCATATTCTACATTTGCTAGACGTCCGAGTAACTAATAGAAAACGTATTCTACTTTTACTATCAAAGTTCGTAGACCAAACTTCAATTAATTTTCAGAACATGAAAAAATAAATTAAATATGTTCAAATATTATAGACAATCTTTACATCATTTTTAGGGATTTTAGAAATTTTGTTCACTTCTAAAAGAATTTTGTATGAGTTATTAACTATATTGAAATGTAATCTTGGCAAAAAATGACAAAAGTAAAAAAAGATAAAAAGACAAGAATAAATTTTTTTTTTTGGTATATTCACATTTCTCCCTAAAATAAAATTAGATATTCTGTAAAAGATATTGTCGCATTTTCAAATGTTTCTTTTTTTTTGTTAATTTTTTTTTTCAAATATTTCCCTTTTGCACTTACCTATTTTTGTTTCCATACCAGCTAGATTTTTGCTTTTTTCGTAGTTATTTTTTCAGCATTTTATGATAATTTTATATGAACAACACAAAAAGTTTATCTTATCCGATTAATTGCCAATTTCCTATTCCATTAGACCATTACTCATTTGACAAATCTTTCATTAGTGGTCAAATGATTGTTTTTGTGTTTCTTTATTTGATTGATCACTTATGGTATTTTTTTTATGAATTTAGTGATTCACCACAACATAGTGAAATGAAAACAACATACATGAAAACAACCAGTATTTTTTAGAAGAAAAATGGAAGGAAACAAATTGAAAAAGGTAATTTATTTGGAAGAGAAAAATGATTCGAATCTCGTCGGCTTGAGTGGAAACAATGTAAATTTATTTGAAAAAGGTAATTTCCTGAGGAAAATAAGTTGGAAAAGAAAAATGAAAAAGGTAACTTATTTATTTCCTTTTGGGAGGAAAAAAAAAAAGTGGAAATTTTATCTGCATACCGCGAATTGGAAGAAAAAATGTAGTGATTCACTACTAGGGGTGGGCACGGAGCGGATATCCGGAATTTTGAAGATATCCGCGATCCGCTCTGCTTCGTCCGGATATTTGGTTTTATGATCCGTATCCGCTCTGTTGCTAACCGGATATCCGATCGTCGGATATCCGTGAAATTCGAATATTTTACCGGATATCCGATCCGCTTCGTAAATATTAAAAAAAAAATTAATTTTTTTTCAGAAAAATAAAATTTTAACACAAAAAATTACAATTTTAATATAAAAAATTATTTACTTTTGATTTTTAAAAATTTTAGTGTTTAAATAGTCAATTTTATGAATATAAATTTATAAAACATATATATATAATAATTATCCAATTTATATATATAACTTTTACATACATAGACAGACATATATACGTATAATATATAGATATATATGCATAACAGATCGGAGTGGATATCCGGCCTTAAAAATTTTAGTATTTGTGATTTGCTTCGTTTTTAACGGATACTGATTTTTAGTATTTGCTTTGATTCGAAGAGTTACGGTTATCCGGATTTTTCGAATCAAATCGAAGCGGATAACGGATCGAAGCAAATATAACGGATAATTTGCCCAGGCCTATTCACTACTGTAGAATTTAGTGGTTCACCACTGGTTTTGAGAAGAAATTTGGAAGAAAAAAATTGAAAAAGTAATTTATTTATTTCCTTTGGAATAGAAAATTGAAAAAAGTAATTTATTTATTTCATTTTGGGAGGAAAAAAAAAAGGTGGAAATTTTATCTATATATCGTGCCGTTAATGAAAATGGGTTATTAGATTCAGAAAGGCTTAAAGGTAGAAGAAGAAGATCCTCCTCGATCCGTCTTTGATCCAAAATCCTACACTTTTTTTCAGTGTTTCGATAATCAACAGCTATGGATTGAGACGCGATCGAGGAAAGTAGAAAAATTCGCGGGAAAAAGAAAGGGATATTCCAAACCCTAATCTCGATTGTATACTCAAACTTCTGGGAAAGCATCGATTGAGAGAAAGCAAAGAAAAAAAAAACTGTCTTTTGTTGATTTTAGTTATAGCTTTTGCATCGAATTAGATTGTTCGAGTTCGAATTTTGATCTGTGGGTGTTGGCTAAAAAATGGGTTTCATGAAGAAGTTAACGGGGATTTTCGGGTTTGGGCATCACGAAGTTGCGAGAGATGGAGATGTTGACGGAGTTAAGAACGGAGCAGTCTCCGGCGACGGTAGTGATAATAAACGTCGGGAGGAGAATCAGCCGAGGTTTCGTGAGACCGGACTTCCGAGGAAAGGTTTTGGTGTTCCGGTTCAAGTCGCCGTTGAACGGCCCAATCCCGGTCCTATTCTTCAGCCTTGTGCTGCTGCAGACGGTGGTGTTCAGGTTAGTCTTTGATTTTTGGTCGATGATGGCTTGATTTTGCTAGTTTGGTTTCTGATTCTGAATTATGGTTTATGCTTAATAGAGAAGTTTTAATTAAAGACTTGAGTCTTTCATTGCATTTGCTTTGTGAAATTCTAGGGATTGAAGAAATGCATGAGATTACTTGATATTGATTCTGTAATATTGGCTTTAGGCTTAATGGATGGAGGAGATGTGTGATATTGAATCTCATACTGCAGATTTTATGCCTTTTTCTGTAGCATGGTTTGTTAAATTTAATGTCTTTGGTTTTGGATCACAATTAGGTTTGGAGGCTAGAATTGGTATACGTATCCTTAGCTTGACATTGATAGATATCGAAATCGGAACTCTTATTTGTGCATTTCTCTGCAGATGGCTTTAGACTGTAGATATGATAGTTCATTGTTTGTTTTAACTCTGTTCATTCATTTGTGTGTCTCAAACTATTGAGTAGTCCTGAAAGGTTACGCTTAAGCCATGATATATATGATTGCCTCCGACTTGTTGCGGTGAAAGAAAATCTGTTGAAGCAAATAGTTTCAGTATGACTCTACTAGGAAAAGAGTAATCTACAAAGCATAACTCATTTGAGGCTACAATAGAGGGTTTTAAGAATCTTAGTTGGTCATATGTATTGGTGAAAGAAAGAATGATGGTTTGAGTGTTTCATCATTCAATGGTCCTAATTGATGATATCTATCTGTTCAATAAGTGATTTTGATGAACTTACATTAACTGAGAATTATACTATTGCTTGTTTGGATCAGGGACTGCGTTGGTACTCAACGAGGCTTAGGATTGATGAAGATGGAGATGTGGGAGATGAGTTCGTGGAGGATCATGACTGTAAGACTCTGCCAAGAAGATCCAAAACAAAAGCTGCAAAAGTGAAAGGCTTAGTGATCTCTTCTGATGGGAAACTTGAGCCGTTACTGCATTGAAAACAATTGAACACCAAAGAGAAAATATTTGCTGATTAGCGTGAGTGTAATCAGAGAAAGATTAGAACTTTGTGTTTCCATTAGCAGTTTTAATCTCGAGATCAATCCATTTAGATTCTGGTTTTGATTCTTGACAACTTTAAAATGTTATTTAACTGTGAAGTTTGTTTTTGGGAAATAGACAGTGATTTATCTTTGGATTGTCTGAAAAGTGAAAAGCATATGAGCAATTGTCGGAGTTCTCTAATTATAGTCATCCACGTAGGTTATGGCGATAGATAGATTTTAAAACTTCTTCTTACATTGGTGCGAAACATTTCCTATGATTTTGATCTTCAACACAAAAGGAAATATACGCTCTTTGTGTTATAGAAGAAGAGAGAACAGAGAAGAGAGGAATTGGTTGTTTCTTATTTCATCAATAATAAGCTCCTTATATAGGAGGAAAAGTTAGGGTTTTTCTTGGAGAAGAATACACTTGGAGAATAAGCTAAAAGCTTATAGATTATGGGCCGATAATGGGCTTCCATATAAACTATTTATAACACTCTCCATTGGAAGTCTATTATCTAAAAATATCTTCAAAGTGCGTCGTAGTATGCTGCCTCGTTAAAACCTTACCAGGAAAACTCAATGGGAAAAACCTTAGTTAAGGAAAAAGAGTACAGCGCGCAACTACTCCCCCTCATGAGGACATCCGTGTAGATATTTGACGTGATATAATCCAATAAGGTGAACTAACTTCTTGAAAGTAACAGATAGAAACTCCTTTAAAATCTTCACTTGAACAACTTTAGAACATTGACATCGCCGTTCTTCTTGGGTTTGGTGATGAATCTACTTTATCATTCTCTTCACTCCACTTGATCTCATAAGTGAAAGACAAGGACTTTGGAAAAGAGATAGACCTTCTTGTTTCTCATTTGTGTGTTCTTTGTTGCCTCATTAAAACTTTTCGTGGAAAAACCCAATGGGATAAAAACCATGATAAGGAAAAAGAGTACAACCACACACATCGTCATATATCTCCCCTTGGAAGCATCTTCTTCAGGAGATGCATTCCAATCATATATACCATCTTTCGGCAATCATTATAAGTATAATCTTAATGAATAAAGTCATGTGATTATATTATAATCTCTTAGGTTATTGGACTTCTTGTCCATAACAACTTTTCACAAAAACAATTACTTCTTGATCTTTTGAACTTCAGGTCCAAACTTTATTTCACATGAAAAGATCAATATATATATTGCTCAATTAACATTTTAAATATGGTACTTCGGGACCAAATATATATGAGCATTCTTTATGTATATACTACAAAGATATTTTAAGATAACATATATTTTGCTAAATTGTCTATTTGAGATAACCGAAGACAACTTTGTCTTCCAAGATCTTTTATCTCATATTCTTTGCATCATACTATTTCGATAACTCTTCAAGAGTTTGATATTCATATTAAAGATCTCTTTTGATCCATAATACTTTGATAAATATACATGGGTATTAGTTAGCCTTATATATTCACTTTCGTGATTATACCCATGAAACATATTTCTTTTCATTTGATTGAATAGCTAGTGTTCTCCAGGAACATAACGATTAAATTATTAATTCCTCAATGATTATATCCTTCAGGGACTTTTATATAAATGTCATTGTTTAGTGGGTCATATATGTCAAGTTCTTCTTTTGTTGCCAAACTTAAGTAACTTGAAAATTGCATCCACCACATGAGATTATATCTCTTCATATCATTTTTCTTAGACACAAAGGCCTATTTATAACCCACTCATTTTACACTTAGGTGTAAGGACTTCTGGTCCAAATACTTTTTTCTTTCTAAGAGCTTTTAGTTGTGCGTCTATTGCTTCTTTTCGATTTGGCCAAATCATTACTTTGTGTACACAATGCAACAGACTTTGTTTCATGATCCTCTTTCTCATTCATAATATCAACTGTTATATTGCATGCAAATATTTTATTTACGACGTCGATTTGCTTTTCTGGTTCCTATTTATTCCAGACATGACATAATTAATTCTCGAGATCTTTTCATTGTCTCAGGTACCTGAATTTCTTATTTGTCATGTTTATTGTCTCTTCTGGAGATCACTCAAAGATATTAGTTTCCTCGGTTTGACCATTGTCAATCAATTTATGCTCATTTACTTTTCTGAGGATTTTAATATTCGGAACCAACCGGTCTATCACGCTTCATGCGTTCTTTAGAATTACTAGCAGCTTGATATAGTCCTTCTGGGATATCAATTCTTATTAGAGCATTTACAGCTGGTAAGTGACTCAATATCACTATATTTGGGTCAGTAAATGTATGTGGCAACTGATACAGTAAGTTTTGTGAATGAATTATCTTTAGGACATCTATTTCACATTCTATAGTCCGAGGATCAATGATAATTCCTTCCAACTTTAATCTTTCTCCAACTGTTTATTTTCTCTCCCTGATGTTGGAAAGACTGGCTCACTAAAATGACAGTCAAATGAGATTCATATCCAACATATATTTACCACCTCTTTCGAGGATCCATCTTATATTGCTGTGGTGGAGCAATATTGATGTATATTGCACATCCAAATTGAAACACCCAAGTTTTTTTTTTTTTTATAATTACATAAATACTCAGCGGAAGTCTTAAACACATAATTAATTTATCCATTCCATTCAACATCAAATATCTCAATATCAATAACCAATTAAATAACCAATGAATAACCAATAATCCAATAAACAATATAATCAACTCCAGAATAATAAATAACTCTAGCAACCTAAACACCAGGTTAGCTACCAATTCAAATAATAAAACAATAACCAATAAACCAATAATCCCTATCATCCCCCTTTTCAGCCTCGATCCTGCGGTCACGCATTTCTGTTACCTGCATCACATTACGAAAGAGATGCGTGAGTATTATCATAAATACTCAGTGAGACGGTCATTCCGTCTACAGGCCAATTACGCCAACCACTAGACAATACAACAATATCAACAACAGCAATACACAATAAACAACAATAGAACTCGCAAAGCCACAACAGTGTCGATCGACACCCCACCGTGTCGATCGACGCCCTAGCTCAGTGTCGATCGCCACCTCAAGTGTGTCGCTCGACACGAGCTCCTCAGTGTCGACCGACACCAAACCGGTGTCGATCGACACTGCCCCGACGCCACAACACCAACAGCAACGAAACAGTGCGAAAAACAACCAATTAAACACAAATCAATGGGATTCAACCCCCATAACCGAATCAATAACTCAAATAACTCAAGAACAACTCAAAAACAACTCAAAATAGCAACAACACAACAAATCTCCAGTGATTCACGGACCTACGGTCACGCACTCACCTTAGAACGGATTGGAAGGAGGAAGAAGGAGAAGAACAACAACCCAACGCCTCAGATCAAGCCTCTAAACTTCACAAAACTCCAAAATCACCTCTGAAAAGTCTCTGTCACGAAAAAGTGACTTTCTGCGCGGCCACAGGGCTCTTATTCGCGACCTAGGGCTTCCAAACCCTTAACCGGAACAAAACCAGCCGACTTGAATCAAACCGGTCGAATTTCCAATAACCGGTGTCGATCGACACCCTTCCTTGGTGTCGGTCGACACCCATCGACCAAAACCAAACCAACTTCAAATCAAACGCGCAATCGACTTAAACCGGAATTGATTTCTCAAACCGGTGTCGATTGACACCCTTCGGGTGTCGATCGATACTAGTCGTTCAGAAGGATTTAACACACTTTCTTCGCGATGCTTGAATCTTAGACCGACTGCACAACAATCAAACAAGAACATGTACAGCCAATCTTCAATTCACATCTCTAAGAGCATGTGCTAACTACTCCCGAACCCCTAGCATCGTCCAACACCACTTCCAAAACGACTTTCTGGTTCACGGATGTTACACAGATACTTAAAGATGGAATTTATTAGGTTTCTGACCCAAAACCAATTTCGATGGGGATAACTAGTAGTTACTCGTTGGCTTTGTGCGAATTAATACTTCTGCATTATGTGTATGAACATTTGCTACTGGATGTTCGACATTTATTCTTACAAACATGATTTTCTCATCAAAGACTTAAGATGTGAATTCACTAGTACTACCAAGTAATCTCACAAACTTCAGGTTGCAGATTAATAGCATTGATACATACAACCATTTTGTTGATGCATAAAGAAACACAATAAATTTTCTTCTAAGAGGATGATTACTCCACAAAATTGGTTATTAAACCACATGTTTCTTGTATACTCTCTAGAAAATGAATAAGACTATAAATCTATTTTGGCTAGTGATAATTGTTGTAGTGTCATAATCTCTTATGATAAAATATACTATTAGAAATCATTAAGAAGAATCTTCTAGTTCTTCAATAAATGTCTACATGTTGTATTTTTCTTCGCATAATTCTTGAACCGGAATGGTCTAACCAGTTCATGCCAAAGTATGTTATATTCGGTAAACTTCTGGTTTACTATATAACATCTATTTAACTTTTCTTCATATATTGTCTTAATTTGATTAACTTTGAAATCCTTTGGAGTTACTTTATATATGATTCATCAAGATCATTTATCTTTGAATATAATCTTATGGACTATGATATAGGGATTGTTAGATTTTTCTTGATCAATGATCAAGTTTATCTTGAGTGTGAACATAATCTTCTAGATGTTCCACTTATTATTGATTGTGGGATTCATCCATTCTCCCCCTCGAGATGATGATACTTATGGTTCATTTATCTCGAATTGAATCATAGTATAAAATCAATAACATATCCATCTTAAATTATGTCTTATATCTTTGATTCTTTAAACTTTTGATATTTGTATTATATCTTTAATTCTTTCACTTCTGGGACTTTAGAGATATAATGCATCAATGATTGTATATTCTTCCAGATATATACATTTTATTTGCTACTATCTTTATTTTCTCACTTCTTATGAGAATTTGAGTTTTTGAAATAAAACTCTTTGATTTTGACTTTGACATTAACCATCATATGTCTATATGATCACATATTTGATCATTTATTTGCATATAACATTCACTTCAGGGAATGAATCATAACCAATTAGACAAGATTTATGATTTCATAATTTTCTCAAAATAATTTATTAAAATTTCTTTAACGATATTTTGTCTACAGGACAACATTATTTGTCTACAGGATAATATTATTTGTCTAATATTAGAGTATGCTTTTTTAGCATCTCTACACATTGATATTCTCTTCCCATAATCTTCAAGATAATTAATGATTATTTACAGACTTCAGGTCTTATAATCTTATATACAAAGACTTATATAAGCTTTAGCTAATGTCGTATTATAGTCATCATACTTTTTCTTAAATTTACGTAGAGAACTTCAGGTTCTTCTATAATCAAATAGAATATATTCATATAAAATATTATAGAAATAGAAATTATTAAACTATATATATATATATAAACAAAATATAGTAAAGAAAAATTACTAATAAAATAACAAGTCATCTCATTATCATTTCATGTGACAAATTCAATTTAAAAATAAATAAAATAATAACAGATTAAATAACAATAATACTTCAATTCAAGTCTGCTGGACAACAATATTTTCTTATAGACTTCAAGTCATGTGATTTTATAATACAATCACTTTCTTTAGATTACTCTTTACATTATATCACTTCTGGTGATTATTCATTTTCTTTAGATTTATGTATATCACTTCTGGTGATTAATCATTTTCTTGAGATTACTTTATAATCAATTATTTGATTTTAATATCATCAAAAATATGATGATAGATAAATCTGTATATTTGTAAAATATATGATCTACACATGATATAAAAAATGATAATAATATCATAAAATAAAATAATTCAATCATTCTATCAATTATTTAACGATTTTCTAACAAATAAAATAATAAAATAACAATATCTTTGGTTTGAGAAAATGATCGAAACCAATTTAAGATAATCAAACCAAATATATCCCAACTAAATCATATTAAATTGTGAAAATTATATCGGTTTCTTTGCACAAACTTCTATGGCTTTAAGCAAATCAAGTTACGAAATCAAATTATAAACTTTGATGATAATCAAATTATAGTGATGATTGATTGCGTAAAATGAGTCTCTACTAATCAACTTAACCATGGTCAAACATATGGATATGTTTGATTCTAGACAATAAAAGATAGTGGGTTTCGATCAATGAAGAAGCAATTTTCAAGCAATAAAGCACATGAAAAAACCATTAAAATTATGACCCAAATATAATATCATGTTTAGATTAAATGCAATCAATGAAAAGACCAAACATGATTTGACTCTAATCAGTTTATTTTGAACAAATCAAGTATGACAATATAGATCTACTGTATATGGTGATGGTTACAGATTCTAAAAACCAGAATTTATACTTGGATTTGAATTATAAAAATTATGAACACAAACCAACAATTCTCTTAACCAGTTGAAGTCAAACCAAACAATAAATCAATAAGCAATATAAACCCAGAAAAATAATAAGTCGAAACCTCAAGTATAGTGGTCTTCATTAACGAAGAATTTTCAAATTCATTGGGAGCAACAAAGCATAAATCAAATCAAATCGAGTACTTAGATTAATATATTAAAATAAGAGTCGGGGAGTGTGATATCTAATGAATAAAACAAATTAGCTAATTCTCATAAATGAAATAAACCAACAAGTCATATATGATAAAGCACAACGAGTGGCTGAACACGATAACTTAGATCGGTATATCAAAATATGTAACCTTGTGGATTGATATTAAGAACCAGGAGTTGATAGATAAACATGATTCTTAATATACCAAAGAACAAGAAAAACTAATATCTAAAACTATACTTTTTAGATCAGACGGCTAGGGTTTCGTGCTGAATAATTTAGTAATGTTAATCCTTCAGGGATCAAATCCTTCAGGGATACATATATTAATCCTTCTGGGATTGAGATGATAAACACAGATCAACAAAGTAATATGAATTACTCATTGTATCTAGTGAATTCGATCTTTGAAGAAAGAGTAAGGAAATTTGATTTCCTCTTACCTCTTAGCTCAGACGGCTAGGGTTTTAACCTAATGGTTAGAGACTCGTGCTGATAACGTGTTATAGAAGAAGAGAGAACAAGAGAAGAGAGGAATTGGTTGTTTCTTATTCCATCAATAATAAGCTCCTTATATAGGAGTACAAGTTAGGGTTTTCCTTGGAGAAGAATACACTTGGAGAATAAGCTAAAAGCTTATAGATTATGGGCCGATAATGGGCTTCCATATAAACTATTTATAACACTTTGTTATTTTTCACAGTCTTTTACCATGTTCCCAACTATGAAGGGACGTAAAAGACATAGTTATCCTCACATTCATTTATGATTTATCTCCCATGAATCACATATAAATTCAAATATAAAAAAAAGTTATTAAATTATCGATTTTGAATAAAATAAAATTTAATAATTAATTAAAATAAAAAAATTAAATTAAAATAATATATTTTTAAATTTTTATTATATTTTGTATAGTGTCATTCTAAAATTAGGGATGAATTCTAAATATATTTAAGTTCTAATAAAAATAAATAAAAATTATACTCATATTTTAGGGTCATTTTAACTAATATACCCAAATGCTCTGACAATTAGAAATATAGGGGGATTAATAAAAAATTAGGCGCGTGGATTGCCTCGGCGCATATGATATTGTGTTTTAGACGGATTTGCCCCTACATACATTGTGGAGCGAGTGAGACGCGATGCGGTAAATAAGACAGGAGCATTTAATGACGAAGATTTTTTTGCTTTATAAAACTGAGATTTCGTTAACTAGTTAACAAAGATTACCCTAACAAAGACTATGTTAATTCTGAAACAACCAAGCCTTTTTTTTTTTAATAATTAGCCCAGATTAATATTCCCATAAATATTAATCCTCAACAGCTAATTCAACAACACAATGCGGAAGAAAACAATAATATTATTAAATCATGAATAACCGTTCAACAATAACCAATAAAGAAATAAAACCAATAAAACCAATAACCAATAAGCAACCTAAACCGGTTTGCTACATTATTAAAATAAAGTCTAACACCCTAAACTCATGAATTCTCAATCAGCCACATCATAAATGCCAGAATCCAAATCCTAATCTCATCATCCTCTTCTCTCGGTCTCTTTCCGCGGATGAACATTGCTGTTACCTGCATCACATTACGAAAGAGATGCGTAAGTATTATCATAAATACTTAGTGAGTGGATCATCCTGCCTACAGGCCAATTACGTCAAACAATAGACAATACATCACAATAAACAACCAGGAAGACAATGCAATAACCAATACATCAACTACCTGTCAGGAAACCCACGTTTCCTGACACCCAGGTCGGTGTCGACCGACACCTGAATGGTGTCGATCGACGCCAGCCTTCTGAGTGTCGATCGACACTCAGCGAGTGTCGCTCGACACCAGCTCGACGCCCAGAAACCAAACGCGAAGAAACAGTGCGAAAAATAGTAAAAACTAACACTAATCAATGGGATTCAACCCCCATAAACGCATCAAACCACACAAAAACGAAGAACAACTCATAAACAACAACATAAACTCAAAATCAAACAATCTCTAATGAATAACGGACCTACAGTCACGCACTCACCTTGAAAAGGGATTGAAAGGAAGGAAAGGAGAAGGAACAACGAAGAACAGCCACGGATTCAACCCAGAAACTCAGAAATCACCTCCAATCCTCCAAAAATCGCCTAAGAACCTTGATATCTCGAAAACTGTGCCTTTCTCGCGGCCACAGGGCTTAAAAACGCGAGTCTAGGGCTTTTCTCGCCCAAACCAGCCCAAAACCAGCCGACTTGAATCAAACCGGTCGATTTCTCAATAACCGGTGTCGATCGACACCCTCCCTTGGTGTCGGTCGACACCAATCGACCAAACCAACTCCAATTGCAAATCGATCGACTTAAACCGGAAATCAAACACGATAACCGGTGTCGATCGACACCCTTCGGGTGTCGATCGATACTAGTCGTTTAGAAGAATTTAACACACTTTCTTCGCGATGCTTGAACCTTAGACCGACTGCACAACAATCAAACAAGAACATGTACAGCCAACCCTCAATTCACACCTCTAAGAGCATGTGCCAACTACTCCCGAACCCCTAGCATCGTCCCACACCACTTCCAAAACAACTTCCAGGTTCACGGATGTTACAAATTCGCTAACAAGTAATCCGATACCATGCTACTAATATCAGGACAATCTTGCTAACAATTAGTACTTAACCTCCTTGAGATACTACATCCTTTTGCTAACAAGTTTTTAGTTATCTCGCTAATAAAAAAACACATCACCTCGCTAACAAACACCACGTTCTTTGCTAACAAATATCATATTATCTTGTTAATAAAGACTATGTAACCTTGCTAACAAAGATCAATGACACACTGTTTGTATTTCGTTAACAAGTAATAATTTGAATGTTAGTATGTAATGATTTAAATATTAACATGATTTCACTTGTTTCGTTAACAAGTAATGTTAGCAAGTAATAGTTTAAATGTTAGCACGTAATGGGTTGAATGTTATATCATTTGTTAGCATTTGAGGGTATTGTCTGGATTGTCTTGTGAGCGTTAAAAAGAAATTGAAATCTTACGAGATATGTGAAGAAGTATAAAGATCTAGGATGTGGGCCCTCACTCAAGTCATACGCGACCTTCGGAAAGCTGAAATATGGATATATACGTCTTCCACCATTGCACAATATCTCTGAAAAGTGTCGGATTTCTGTCATTTAATTATACAGTTAACCAGGGTCATCTGATGCAATTTCTGTATATTTATATTTTAGTATATCATCATAGATATGTATTTACATAAGATAATTTATGGTAATTATTAATTTATGATATTAATGGGACCATATCTCTACATATGAGTTTCAAAAATATTATTATTATATTATCTTATCGAATTTATTAATTTATAGAGTTTATTAATTTATCGAGTATTAATTTATAGAGTTTCTACTGTATATTCACGATATCAAAAGTAATTTAGTAAGTAAAATATGTGGATAATTCTTCAGCTGGTATGGCCGTTTCCATTGGTAAGCATGCACTTTCTTCGCACCTCACATTTGTGGTGAAACTCCCGTTTTTTTTTTTTTTTTTTTTTTTTTTAATGATCTCATGCATAACCAAAATGATTATTTATTAGTCTGTAAAAATCAATCATAAATTACAATTTCTATCGGAAAAAGTAATCTTCTACCAAATTTTAGAACTGGAAACTTGAAAATATATATTCACTATTGTACAATGGATTTCATAAGATGCTCATATATAAAACCAAGTGTAATATAAACGATACCAAATTTACAGAAATTTCTGTCTGAGTAAACACTCTTAGTCTCTTACAACAATGAAGATCTTCCATGATATAACTCCCACCTAAAACCCTGACCAAACTGGTTCGTATTGATTTAGCATTGAGTGTAAAATTGTCTTCATGGCTGTGGAACAAAAAAGACGCCCTCTTGCCTTATATGCAGAGCTTCGACGGGAGTCACTATCATGAATAGAGACACCATTGCTGCGCGGAAGACAGTGTTGACTCCTTGGTAATCCAACCATTCCATCGTGGAAACCCAAAGATATGGCTCCTCCACCACTGCCAAGAACCAAACAAAAACAATTAAGATGTGAGATGTAGATAGATGACCGCAAAACAATGATTTCAACCTTGTAACTACTCTTTAGCATTTTGGTTTCTCAAAGCGAAACAAAAACAAAACAAAACAAAGCTGTGAGAAGAAAATATGATAGCACACAATCAAAATTTAAAGATTGTAGTTTTTTTTATAAAATAGTTTGTTGTAGTGAAATATGATAATTTATTTTGACAATTTTATTTTTCTATGCCGATGACAATTTACTATGTTTTTTTATTGTTCATTTGTTAACTTGGCAATTTTTATTAATAGTTGTAGTGTAATATGACAATTCATTTTGAAAATTTACTTGTAGTGTCACGCTTATGTTGTGTGCATCCATATATATATAATAAATAAAACAAATCAAATTAAAATGGATAAAATAACATAAAGTAATTGTAAAAATATGTAGCAGAAGAATGATGAGCATAATATATATAGTCAATATTTAATTCAAAAACAAAAATTAATTCCCAGATAGATAATGTAGATATTAACTTGGTCAACGTAAACATATTTAATAAGAATGATGAGCATATATATATAGTCAATATTTAATTTAATAAAAAATAATTCATTGATAGATAAAGTAGATATTAAGATCAAGGTTGTAACATCCGTAAACCAATCTATCGCTTTGGGGAAGCGGTGTCGATCGACACCAGGGGTAGTGTCGGTCGACACCAAAGGTTAAAAATCGATTTCGGTTCGATTTGAGTTCCGGTTTGGACTGGTTAAGTGGGAAAAACCCTTGTGTCGCGTTATAAAGTGGTGGCCGCGTGGGTTTTGTCGTTTTTGGAGAAAACAAAGAGAAAAAAGAGGCTGAAAGCTTTTGGGGAGATTTTGGAGCTTTGTGGTTGATCTGTGGTGGGTTTGTGTTGTTCTTCATCTCCTTCTTCTTCCTAATCCTTTGTCAAGGTGAGTGCATGACCGTAGGCTCGCATATAAGAGGATTTGTGGATG
The DNA here is from genome assembly GCA_026724425.1 of Erythrophleum ivorense. Taxonomy (NCBI): domain Eukaryota; kingdom Viridiplantae; phylum Streptophyta; class Magnoliopsida; order Fabales; family Fabaceae; genus Erythrophleum; species Erythrophleum ivorense. The sequence continues at coordinate 3,661,403 of JAIUCV010000066.1, read as the reverse complement.
TGGTTCATGATTTGGTAGAGTTATGTGGTTTTTCGTGTTGTTTTGTGTGATATTTGCGGGTTGAATCGTGTGTGGTGTGTTGATTTGGTGATTTGGGTGTTTCTGTGTTGAAATTCGAAGTTGGCGTCGATCTCCTGGATCGGTGTAGATCGACACCAAGCCGGTGTCGGTCGACACCAAACGGGCAAGGTGTCGACCGACACAGGTGTGTGTCGATCAACACAGTCCGGTTTAATCCGGTTATCTGGCGGTTCAAGAAACAATTGGATTAAGTGGTTTAATCCGGTTTAATTGTAATTAAATGGTTTATTCGAGAATTAATTAATAATTGGTGAAATTAATTAATTAAGTGATCTAAAAATAATTGTGGAAATTATTTAAGTGTTTAAAAATTATTATTTAATTGTGGTAATTATTTAATAATTAAAGTGAAGGATTTAATAATTGTGGTAATTATTAATAATGTTGAAAATTGTTAAAGTTGCGTAATTGGCCTGTAGGCGGGGTGATTACCTCACTAAGTATTTATTAAATACTTATGCATCTCTTTTTCCCTAATGTGATGCAGGTAGCCGAAATGTTCTTCCGCGGAAAGTGAAACAACCAAGCTTTTTTTTTTTTTTTTTTATTAAATAATTAGCCCAGATTAATATTCCCATAAATATTAATCCTCAACAGCTAATTCAACACAATGCGGAAGAAAACCAATATTATTAAATCATAATAAATTATTCAACAATAACCAATAAAGAATAAAACCAATAAAACCAATAACCAATAAGCAACCTAAGCCGGTTTGCTACATTATTTAATATAAAGTCTAACACCCTAAACTCATGAATTTCTGGTCAACCACAACAACAATGCCAATATCAAATTCCTAATCTCATCATCCTCTTCTCTCGGTCTCTTTCCGCGGAAGAACATTGCTGTTACCTGCATCACATTGGAATAGAGATGCGTAAGTATTATCATAAATACTTAGTGAGTGGATCCTCCTGCCTACAGGCCAATTACGTCAAACACTAGACAAAACATCACATTAAACAACAACCATAACAATGCTCAACAATATTCAACAATATAAACCATCCCTGTCAGGAAACACCCACGTTTCCTGACACCCAGGTTGGTGTCGACCGACACCTCTATGGTGTCGATCGACGCCAGCCTCCCGAGTGTCGATCGACACTCCTCGAGTGTCGCTCGACACCGGCTCGACGCCCAGAGACCAGAAGCTACGAAAATCACATTCCAAAATCGCAATAACACAAAATCTAGGGGTTTTCAACGCCCCAATACTATCAAAACACGAAATCCAGCATAAACAACTCAAGAACACAACCAAAACTCGAAATCAAACAATCTCTAGTGATTAACGGACCTACAGTCACGCACTCACCTTAGAAACGGATTGGAAAGAGGGAAAGGAGATAGAACAATGAAGAACAGCCACGGATTCAACCCAGAAACTCAGAAATCACCTCCAATCCTCCAAAAATCGCCTAAGAACCTTGATATCTCGAAAACTGTGCCTTTCTCGCGGCCACAGGGCTTAAAAACGCGAGTCTAGGGTTTTTCTCGCCCAAACCAGCCCAAAACCAGCCGACTTGAATCAAACCGGTCGATTTCTCAATAACCGGTGTCGATCGACACCCTTCCTTGGTGTCGGTCGACACCCATCGACCAAAACCAACCCAATTGCAAATCGATCGACTTAAACCGGAAATCAAACCCGATAACCGGTGTCGATCGACACCCTTCGGGTGTCGATCGATACTAGTCGTTCAGAGGAATTTAACACACTTTCTTCGCGGTGCTTGAATCTTAAACCGACTGCACAACAATCAAACAAGAACATGTACAGCCAACCCTCAATTCACACCTCTAAGAGCATGTGCCAACTACTCCCGAACCCCTAGCATCGTCCAACACCACTTTCAAAACAACCTCCAGGTTCACGGATGTTACAATTCTCCCCCACTAAACTGGATTCGTCCTCGAATCCCAACACAAACGTCTCTCCAAGACCTCAAAACTCAAATTTTTAGTCCTATGTTATACGCATGTTTCCAAGATATTATTACTCTCAATGCCATAACCGCAGTCATGACATCCGTACTGCAACTCACGGTCCAGTACCAAAATGTGACCAATGTCACAAAACCAAACGTGACCCGAAGTCACAACCAAAATGTGATCCCTGTCACAACCAAAACGTGACCCACTGTCACTAAAACAACTCATATCGAGGTAGCGACCCCCAATATAAGTCCGTTGGGCACCTAACGTCCCAACACAAATAGAACCACCGTCTACAAGGCCCACCGCCTCTAGACAAAACGAGTAATAAAATCTGAAACGCGTACCAACATATGGCTAAAAACTCTCAATGACCCCACCGGCCAAAGAAACTTGTAACATCCAAACCATAACCAAAAATATGAGGCAAAACTCCATCTCATATAACTCCAAAAATGTATATCGTACAACGCAACGAAAATACATAAATCCAAAACCAACAACAACAAAACCAAAAACAAGACTAGAACCACAAAGATGAATCACTCCACAGCCTGCTTGTCGAACCACTTTCCGAACTTCAGCTTCATCTTTGCCTCTGGCTCCCAAGTCTGCTCCTCTGTGCCACTACAGTCCCACAAGACTCTCAACAATGGCACCCTCTTGTTCCGCAGAACCTTGACTCTCCTCTCAAGAATCCTCACAGGAACTGCCGGAACTGTCATATCTGGCTGGAGATCCTCTGGAATCTCGACCACAACCTCCTCTGAAGGACGCAAACACCTCCTCAACATAGACACATGAAACACCTTATGAAAGGCGCTCATAATCGGTGGCAACTCCAACCGATAAGCCACTGGCCCAACTCGCTCCACCACTGGAAACGGACCCATAAAACGCGGACTGAGCTTGTTCTCTGCTATGGACCTGTTAGGGCCCCTCAACATAGCCATCTTGAGATAAACTCTATCTCCCACCTGAAACTCAAGCTCACGTCGCCGCCTGTCTGCATAACTCCTCTGTCTATCCTGAGCCTCCTTCATGTTCAGCCTCAAGACACGAATCTTCTCCGTCGTCTCCTGAACAAAACTAGCTCCAAACATGCTGCGCTCCCCCACTTGGGTCCAGCATAAGGGTGTCCTGCATGGCCTCCCATACAAAGCCTCATAAGGAGCCATACCAATACTAGACTGAAAACTGTTGTTATAGGCAAACTCTGCCAAACACAGATGATCAGCCCAATGACCACCCCAATCCAGTACACACATCCTAAGCAGATCCTCCAAAGTCTGAATAGTCCTCTCTGACTGCCCATCTGTCTGCGGATGATACGCTGTACTCATATGCACCTTAGTGCCCATCTCAGTCTGAAATGCTCTCCAAAACTCTGAAGCAAACCTCGGATCTCTATCCGACACGATACTGGCTGGCACTCCATGCAGCCTCACAATCTCTCGCACAAACTTCCTAGCCAAGACAGCCGCTCCATCTGTCTTCTTGATAGCCAAGAAATGTGCTGACTTAGTCAAGCGATCTACAATGACCCAAATAGCATCGAAAGTCCGTGAGATAGGTAATCCCACAACAAAGTCCATAGTGATCATATCCCACTTCCACTCTGGAATGGGTAAACTCTGCAAAAGACCACTAGGCACCTGATGCTCTGCCTTGACCAAGGAACAAGTGTTGCACCTCGCAACCCAATCTGCCACATCCCTCTTCATCCCAACCCAATGATAATACCGTTTGAGGTCACGGTACATCTTGGTCGCACCCGGATGAATCGAAAACTTGCTCGAATGAGCCTCTCTCAAAACCTCATGCCTCAACTCCTCATCCTTGGGCACACAAACTCGCCCACGAACTAAGATAGTCCCATTCGAAGAGACCTGATACTCAGAATCAACCGCCTGCGAAGCATCAATCAAACCCTGATCACTCTGCTGCGCCACTCTGATCCTACTGAGTAAATCTGCCTGATCAGCTGCCTCTAAACCCAAAGGCTCCTCTGAAATAGCACAAAGACGCAATGTACTAATCTCGCTGACCAAAGCCTCAACACCACGCTCTCTATCTGAATCAACCCTCCGTCGACTCAAAGCATCTGCCACCAAATTGGCCTTGCCCGGATGATAAACAATATCCAGGTCATAGTCTGCCAGAAATTCCACCCAACGCGTCTGTCTCGCATTCAGCAAAGGCTGAGTGAAAATATGCTGTAGACTCTTGTGATCTGTAAAGATCTGCACTCTACCACCATAAAGATACGACCTCCAAATCTTGAGTGCAAAAACCACTGCTCCCAACTCAAGATCATGTGTAGGACGGTTGCGCTCACTGCCCTGCAACTGCCTCGAAGCATAGGCAATCACTCTGCCCTCCTGCATCAAAACACAACCAAGTCCAACACCTGATGCATCTGTGTATACTACATATGGCTTCCCCGGGTCGGGTAACGCCAACACTGGTGTACTAGTCAACATCTCCTTGAGCTTCCCAAAGCTCTCCTCGCACTCCTGCGACCACACAAACGGCACATCCTTGCCAGTCAACCTCGTCATCGGCTGAGACATACTCGCAAACCCCTTGACGAACCTCCTGTAGTAGCCTGCTAAACCCAGAAAACTCCTGATCTCGGTAGCACTACTCGGTCTAGGCCAATCCCTGATAGCCTCAATCTTAGCCGGATCCACAGAAACTCCCTCTGCAGAAACAATGTGGCCAAGAAAACCCATCTCCCTCTGCCAAAAGCTGCACTTGCTCAACTTGGCAAACAGCTTCTGCTCTCGAAGCTTCTCCAACACAAGCCTCAAATGAGTCGCATGCTCCTCTGGGCTCCTCGAATACACCAAAATGTCATCAATGAAAATAATGACAAACACGTCCAAAAACTCCCTGAATACGTCGTTCATCAACCTCATAAATGCTGCCGGCGCATTAGTCAAACCAAAAGGCATGACCACAAACTCAAAATGCCCATACCTCGTCCGAAAAGCTGTCTTCCGGACATCTGCCTCATCTATCGGAATCTGATGATATCCCGATGCCAAGTCAATCTTGGAGAACCAAGTAGCCCCTCTCAACTGATCCAACAACTCGTCGATCCTCGGAAGTGGGTACCTGTTCTTCACTGTGACTCGGTTAAGTCCCCGGTAATCAATGCACAACCTGAAACTACCATCCTTCTTCTTCACAAACAACACTGGCGCTCCCCATGGCGACACACTAGGTCTGATGAACCCTTTACTCAAAAGGTCCTCTAGCTGCTTCTTCAGCTCTGCCATCTCTGCTGGAGCCATCCTGTAAGGTGTCTTCGATATCGGAGCTGTCCCGGGCTCTAAATCAATCGTGAAAGGATCTGACCGAGATGGTGGCAATCCCTTCAGCGACCGAAATACATCCTCGAAATCCTGGACAACCTGAATATCCTGCAGACTCACCTCACCACTGGACTCTGTCATAGTGATCGTCGCCAAATAGGCTTCGCAGCCCCGCTCTAACAACTGCTCTGCCTGAATAGCTGAAATCACTATACTCCCTGAAGTCGGTCTCACTCCCTGATAAACCAACTTCCCTGCATCCTGCTCAAACACCACTCTACCTCTGTAGCAATCCAGATGAACTCGGTATAGAGATAACCAGTCCATCCCCAAAATCACGTCATACAGCTCCACCGGACTGATGACTAAATCTGCTGGCATAGACTGCCCCGCAATCTGCACATCAACTGCTCTAGCTCTGCCCGAAGTAGCCAAATAACCACCACCAGCCACCTTGACAAAGCCTGAAGCCTCGCCATCGCTACTCCGAATACCACTACCCTCAGCTCTCTCCGGAGTAATGAAGCAATTAGATGCCCCCGAGTCAAACAGAACGTGAGACTCAAAACCTCCAACTAACAAGGTCCCTACACAATTCCACAAGTGTTGAGAACCTCTAACTCTATCACAGTAAAATAACAGAAACAGACACGCAACAATTCTACCTTAAGAATTTAGAAGTCTGAGTCAAGATTTTACCTGTGATCTGGCCTGACTGACTGGTCTGGCCCACCTCTGCCGAAGTATACACTCTCGGCGCTCCACCTGACTGCAACGCCGCAACCTGCGCTGCTGACTGAATAGCCAACGGCTGAATCGCCGCTGCCACCGCTCTCTGCTGCAACTTGGGACACATAGTCTTGATATGCCCCGGCTCCCTGCAGTAGTAGCACACTGTCGACTCTCTGGATCCCGCCCTCTTGGGGCAAGTCGCCACTCTGTGATCCAGACTACCACAACCAAAACAACCACCCGTACTCGGGCTACTAGCAGATATCTCCTCTGCTCTCCTCTTCTGGCCCTGCGCAGGCCTACTGCCCCTGCCGTAACCAGAACTGTAACCTCTGCGCTGCTGATGCTGCTGCTGGCCCCGAGGATGGGTAGCAGGAGCAACTGCAACTGGCACAACCGCCGTACTCACCGGCTCACGCAAGTCCTCCTCAATGGACGCTGCCAACTCCACTAAACCCGCTCTGGTGTGGTACATACCACCTCTGCACTGAGTCCTGATGTTCCTCCGAAGCCCCTGGAGAAACCTCGACGTCAATGCCCGCTCACTAATCAACTCACCACCAGAAAAGACCACCAATCTGCAGAACTCTGCATCATACTCTCGAACAGACCTCTCACCCTGAGTCAAGTCCAAAAACCTCAACTGCAGCCTGTCACGAGCCTCCTGAGGGAAAAACTTGTGGTTGAACTCCTCGACGAAGTCAACCCAAGTCCAAACCTCTCTCCTGGTCCTAACAGACCTCCACCACAAATGTGCATCACCCCCAAGGTAGTGCACTGCCAGCTCAACCTGAAACTGTGCCGGACAACGAACAGAATCGAAGTTCCGCTCCAACCTCTGACGCCACTCGTCAGCCTGCTCTGGAGTAACACCGCCCTCAAACGTAGGCGTACCAATCCTCTGCATCTCCCTCATCATCTCACGATAAGGCGAAACCCCAACTGCAACACCCTGCTGCACTACAGCCTCCTGCTGCTCAACCAAACCGGCACCAACATGTGCCCCGGCACCAACCTGTGCCCCGGCCGCTGGAGGTGCAACCGGAGCCTGCTGTGGAACTGCCTCTGGAAGACGTGCCAAAAGCTGCGTCAGTAGCCCCACAATCAAATCACCCTGAGCAAGAGCCGCGCCCCCACCGGGAACTGCTCCTGCCCCCGCGCCACCCCCGACGCCCAAACTAGCCCCACCGGCTAACGAAACAGACTGTGTCACCGACGCTGCCGCCACACTAGGCGCCGCACTCTCCACTGAGGCCTCAGCCTCTGGCACTCCACGACCAGCACCCCGACCTCCACGACCCGCTGCTCGCCCACCGCGACCAGCTCCTCTGCCCCCACGGGCTGCACCGCGACCACGACCACGGCCACGACCACGACCTGCGTCCATCTCTCTGCACTACCACCAAGTACAGAAAAAGAGCAAGGTCAACACACAAACACCAAGCACAACACACCAAATATCCAACTCACTTACCCGCGGAAAACTGGAAGACCGAGAGGATGAGATTAAACCACTAATTGACTAACTCACATAATCAATTAACCACATAGTCCAATTCATCCAATTCTAACAGTCCTAAAACCGACTACGCTCTGATACCAAAATGAAACAACCAAGCTTTTTTTTTTTTTTTTTTATTAAATAATTAGCCCAGATTAATATTCCCATAAATATTAATCCTCAACAGCTAATTCAACACAATGCGGAAGAAAACCAATATTATTAAATCATAATAAATTATTCAACAATAACCAATAAAGAATAAAACCAATAAAACCAATAACCAATAAGCAACCTAAGCCGGTTTGCTACATTATTTAATATAAAGTCTAACACCCTAAACTCATGAATTTCTGGTCAACCACAACAACAATGCCAATATCAAATTCCTAATCTCATCATCCTCTTCTCTCGGTCTCTTTCCGCGGAAGAACATTGCTGTTACCTGCATCACATTGGAATAGAGATGCGTAAGTATTATCATAAATACTTAGTGAGTGGATCCTCCTGCCTACAGGCCAATTACGTCAAACACTAGACAAAACATCACATTAAACAACAACCATAACAATGCTCAACAATATTCAACAATATAAACCATCCCTGTCAGGAAACACCCACGTTTCCTGACACCCAGGTTGGTGTCGACCGACACCTCTATGGTGTCGATCGACGCCAGCCTCCCGAGTGTCGATCGACACTCCTCGAGTGTCGCTCGACACCGGCTCGACGCCCAGAGACCAGAAGCTACGAAAATCACATTCCAAAATCGCAATAACACAAAATCTAGGGGTTTTCAACGCCCCAATACTATCAAAACACGAAATCCAGCATAAACAACTCAAGAACACAACCAAAACTCGAAATCAAACAATCTCTAGTGATTAACGGACCTACAGTCACGCACTCACCTTAGAAACGGATTGGAAAGAGGGAAAGGAGATAGAACAATGAAGAACAGCCACGGATTCAACCCAGAAACTCAGAAATCACCTCCAATCCTCCAAAAATCGCCTAAGAACCTTGATATCTCGAAAACTGTGCCTTTCTCGCGGCCACAGGGCTTAAAAACGCGAGTCTAGGGTTTTTCTCGCCCAAACCAGCCCAAAACCAGCCGACTTGAATCAAACCGGTCGATTTCTCAATAACCGGTGTCGATCGACACCCTTCCTTGGTGTCGGTCGACACCCATCGACCAAAACCAACCCAATTGCAAATCGATCGACTTAAACCGGAAATCAAACCCGATAACCGGTGTCGATCGACACCCTTCGGGTGTCGATCGATACTAGTCGTTCAGAGGAATTTAACACACTTTCTTCGCGGTGCTTGAATCTTAAACCGACTGCACAACAATCAAACAAGAACATGTACAGCCAACCCTCAATTCACACCTCTAAGAGCATGTGCCAACTACTCCCGAACCCCTAGCATCGTCCAACACCACTTTCAAAACAACCTCCAGGTTCACGGATGTTACAGAAAGAGACCGAGAGAAGAGGATGATGAGACTAGGAACTTGATTTTGGCAATCTTGTTGTGGCTAGCACGGAATTCGTTGTTAGGGTGTTAGCTTGATTTTAATAATGTAGCAAACCTGGTGTTTAGGTTGCTAGAATTTATTATTGGTTTTTATCGGTTATGGGTTTATTGTTGAACTGGTATTTAAGTTATTTAATTATTGATTTCTTTCGAGAATTTCCGCATTGATAATTAATAAAAAAAAAAAAAAGCTTGGTTGTTTCATTTTGGTATCAGAGAGAATACAGTTTTAGGACTGGTAGTATTGGATGAATTGGACTATATGTTTAATTGATTATGTGAGTTAGTCAGTACTACATCAATGAAGCTGGTTTTCAGGGTCAGAGATTTGGTAACCAGTAAGGTAACAGAGGCTACAATGGAAGCGGGCAGAAGAGTTCTTTTGCAGGAAATCAGAGTTCTTCAGGGTTTACAAAGACACAGTTTCAGAAGCCTTTCACTTCCAGCAGCTTCACAAGGAACTATGGTTCCTCTTCTTACCAATCACCTCCTGCACAAACACCAGACAGTGAGGTGAAGTCCATGCTTGAGCAGCTTCTAGAAGGACAACAGAAGATAACTGTGGACTTCAATGGAAAATGGATGCTATGTATCAAGATCTGAATGGGAAGTTTGAGTCTTTGAGCACTCATGTCAAGAAATTGGATACTCAAGTGGCTCAAACTGCAGACTCTGTTAGGAGACAAGAAGGATTCCTTCCTGGAAGAACTGATACCAATCCAAAGCACCAGTGCAATGCAATCACTCTAAGAAGTGGAAAAGAGCTTCATCCAGTGCTGAAAAAGGGCTTAACTTCGGAGCAAATTGTGGAGTTGCAGGAATTTGAAGAAGAAAATTTCGCCTCTGCAGAGCCAGTGTCGATCGACACCACTGATGGGTGTGGATCGACACCAGATGTCGAAAGTACGTACGACGGACGTTTGTCGACCACTCCGGTCGACACGAACACAACAGAGTCGACACAAAAGACTAGTGTCGATCGACACCACCAGGGTGTCGGTCGACACCAATCTCAGACACCTGCAGCTCGTGAAAAAGTTGCAGACAAAGTCGAGGAGAGGGTCTACAAGCCTAAGATACCCTTTCCTAAGCCTCCTAAGAAGTCCAAGCAAGAGCTGGAAGATGCTAAGTGCAAAGCTATCATGGATAAGCTTGTGATTGAGATTCCTTTGATTGATACTATAAGGCTAACTCCTGTGATCAGAAGATATGTGAAGCAGATGATCACAAAGAATTTGAGTCTTGAGCAAGGAGTGATGATGATATCTGAACAAGTCTGTGCTGTTATTCAGAATAGGATTCCAGAGAAGCTTGCTGATCCTGGAAGTTTTGTGTTAGACTGCACCATCTTTTCTGATAGGTTTAAGCGATGTTTGTGTGATCTTGGTTATAGTGTGAATTTGATGCCTCATTCAGTTGCTCTCCATTTGGGAATGACTGATTTCAAACCCACCAAGATCTCTCTTATCCTAGCTGATAGGTCTATCAGGATTCCAGAGGGTGTGATTGAAGATGTGCCAATCAAAGTAGGAGACTGCATGATTCCTACAGATTTTGTGGTGCTGGAATATGGTGAAGAGCCTAAAGACCCTCTGATTCTTGGCAGGCCATTCTTATCTACAGCTGGAGCTATTATTGATGTACGGAAAGGCATCATAGCTCTGAATGTGGGTGATTTGGTCATGAACTTTGACATGGATAAGCTGATAAAGAGACCCATGATCGATGGCCATACATTCTATGTCGACACTCTCACCACTTTTGCAGAAGAAGTCTTTCAGGAGATGCACCCTGCAGATTCTCTAGAGAGAGCATTGACCACTTCTGCAAGCAAAGCAGAGTACTTGGATGACATTACTGCTAGGTATGTCAAGATGCTGGACACTTATGAGCATGTGATGGGATTGATTGCTACCGAGGAGCTGGTGTTAGATTTAGAAAAAGGTTTGTATCTCATAAACACAAGAACACTTAAACAAGAAGATAACAAAGATGAGCTATGGAGAATCCGATTATAGCATCACAACACTATGAGTTTGTGTGCTTAGATGAGAGGATTAACTCAAAGATAAGAAGAGTTTAAGTGTTTATTTAGGTGAAATATTAACAAGAACAAGTCTCCTTAAGGAGACACAAACCCTTTAACCTTAACTCTCTACATTGCTAACATTCAAGTTAAACAAGTAAAGTAGATTAAAGCTAAAGTGAAATTTGTATTCAAGAACTTGTTTTTCTCTTTATTGATGTGTTTCTTCTTGTGTATTGTATATCTTTACAATGAGCATAAGAGGCTCTATTTATAGAGAGGAGGTCACGCCTAAGCTAAGGACAAAGGAGAGAGAGCCTAACGGCTCTATTGTTTGAACCAATGCCACTTGTCTACTTACTCATTCTCTGTAACGGTCATATAGCTTTCTTGGCACAGTTCGATGTCAAACAAGATGTAATCCTGTTTGACATCCCGATTGACACTTCATGACTCCTTTTGCCTTCATAGCTTCTTCTTCATATGTCTTGATCATTCTCTTGATGTCTAGATCATAATGAGCTTTCTTCTTATCCTGAGATCATGATTTGATTCTTCTTTTCTTCTTTAGTTTGATGTGGAGATGATTGGCCTTCACTTATGTTCGGCCTTCTCATCTCCCACTCTAATAGCTGGTTGTAACTCCAGCCAAAGCTGCGACGCTTGGTGATTGGAGCGAAGATAAGGCTCCCAAACTTAACCTCAAACAACTTCCTGCAGGTTTAAGGTACGCATTTCTTGTACCGAATTCAACTTATCCAGTTATTGTCAATGCTACTTAAACAACGCAGAACTCACTTTACTGCTAAGCAAGCTGCGCACTTTTCGCAAAGCTCTTGGCTATTCTCTTGATGATATTGCAGGAATTTCTCCAGATTTGTGCATGCATAGGATTCACCTAGAGGATATCCAAGCCATCAATTGAGCATCAGAGGAGGCTGAATCCAAATCTGCAAGAGGTTGTGAAGACGGAGATTTTGAATCTCCTAAAGGGTGGGATAATCTATCCCATTTCAGACAGTGATTGGGTCAGTCCAGTTCATGTAGTTCCTAAGAAAGGAGGAGTTACAGTGGTGAAGAATGAGAAGAATGAGCTGATTCCTACAAGGACTGTGACTGGGCACATGATGTGTATTGACTACAGGTAGCTGAATGCTGCAACAAGGAAAGATCACTTCCCACTACCCTTTATTGATCAAATGCTGGAGAGGTTAGCAAACCACCCCTACTATTGCTTCCTCGATGGATACTCTGGTTTCTTCCAGATTCCTATTCATCCAGATGATCAGGAGAAGACGACTTTCACTTGTCCCTATGGCACTTTTGCATATCGCAGAATGCCTTTTGGTCTTTGCATTGCTCCTGCTACTTTTCAGAGATGCATGATGTCTATCTTCACAGACATGATTGAAGACTATATGGAGGCCTTTATGGATGACTTTTCTGTCTATGGGTCTTCCTTTAAAGATTATCTAGACAACCTGTGCAAAGTGCTTGCTAGATGTGAAGAGAAGCACTTGGTTCTTAATTGGGAGAAATGCCACTTTATGGTTAGAGATGGCATTGTACTTGGGCACAGAGTTTCAGAGGCTGGTATCGAGGTTGATCGAGCGAAGATCGAGGTGATGACGAGTTTGCAGCCACCTGATTCAGTGAAGTCTGTGAGAAGTTTTCTGGGACATGCTGGTTTTTACAGAAGGTTCATCAAAGATTTCAGCAAGATTGCAAGACCACTAACTGCTTTGCTCTGTAAGGAAGTGAAATTTGAGTTTACTGAAGATTGTCTTTCTACCTTTAATCAGATCAAGCAGGCATTAGTGAGTGCTCCAATTGCGCAACCTCCAGACTGGGAATTACCTTTTGAGGTGATGTGTGATGCCAGTGATTTTGCAGTTGAAGCTGTTTTGGGTCAGAAGAAGGACAAGAAACTTCATGCTATCTATTATGCTAGCAGAACACTCGATGATTCGCAAATGAACTATGCAACTACTGAAAAGGAGTTGTTGGCTGTAGTGTTTGCTTTTGACAATTTTCGTCCTTACTTGATTGGTTCGAAGGTGATTGTGCACACCGATCATTATGCTCTTAAGTATTTGATGCAGAAGAAGGATGCTAAACCAAGGTTGTTAAGGTGGATTCTCCTTCTTCAAGAGTTTGAAATTGAGGTCAAAGACAAAAAGGGAGTGGAAAACGGTGTTGCTCATCATCTATCACGCATTAAGATTGATGAGGAAGTCCCAATTGATGATTCTTTGCCTGAAGAACACATTAACTTCCTGGAAACTGGTTTTCAAGCTAATTCTCGCAACAGACCTGGAGCGTCGATCGACACCACTACAGTGTCGATCGACACCGTTGCCAAGTGTCGAACGACACCATACCCCTGTGTCGATCGACACCTTCTGCAGGCCGAGCCAGTTTGCATTAAAATTGCAGACATCCTTACAGAAGCCATGATTTGTGCTGTCGCGACTTCAGATCGACCCTGGTATGCTGATATTGTAAATTATCTTGCTGCTGAGGCTGAGCCAGACAATTTTAATGGTTATACTAAGAAGAGATTTTTGAGAGAGTTGAGGAGATATTATTGGGATGAGCCTTACTTGTACAAGCATTGTTCAGATGAGATTTACCGGAGATGCATTGCAGAATCTGAGGTTCAAGATGTGTTATTTCACTGCCACAGTTCTGATTATGCTGGACACTTTGCTGTTTTCAAGAAAATATCCAAGGTTTTTCAAGCAGGCTATTGGTGGCCTACTATGTTTAAGGATGCTCAAACCTTTATAGCTCAATGTGATGCCTGTCAGAGGAGGGGGAAGATAAGCAAGAGACATGAGATGCCACAAAACTTCATCCTTGAAGTGGAAGTTTTTGATTGCTGGGGCATAGACTTTATGGGCCCTTTCCCTTCATCTCATGGAAACAAATTTATATTGGTTGCTGTAGACTATGTGTCTAAGTGGGTTGAAGCAATTGCTAGCAAGACCAATATATCTGCTGTGGTGCTTAAGCTTTTTAACACCATTATTTTCCCTCGATTTGGAGTGCCTAGAATTGTTATTAGTGATGGTGGTTCTCACTTTATTAACAAGGTGGTTGAGAAGCTATTGAAGAAGCATGGTGTACAACATAGAGTGGCTACTCCTTATCATCCTCAGACTAGTGGACAGGTTAAGGTTTCTAACAGACAAATCAAGGAGATTCTGAAGAAGACTGGAAAGACAAGGAAGGATTGGTCTACCAAGCTGGGTGATGCACTATGGGCTTACAGGACAGCTTTCAAGACACCACTTGGGACTACACCATTTCATTTGCTTTATGGGAAACCATGTCATCTTCCAGTGGAGCTTGAACACAAAGGAGCATGGGCTATTAAAATGATGAACTTTGACATCAAATCTGCCGCAGAGAGGCATTTGATTCAGCTGAATGAATTGGATGAGATCAGATATCATGCCTATGAAAATTCTAAGCTGTACAAGGAGAGAACAAAGGCATATCATGATAAGAAGATCCTCTCCAGAAACATTGAACCCAATGATCAGGTACTTCTGTATAACTCTCGTTTGCATTTGTTTCCTGGTAAATTGCGTTCTCGTTGGTCAGGTCCTTTCACAATCAAGGAGGTTAGACCATATGGTGCTGTTGTCCTGGTGAATTCTGAAGGCAAGGAGTTCACAGTGAATGGACAAAGGGTGAAACACTATTGGGCGAAAGCCGAGATTCCAGCAGGGCAGATTCTGCCTCTGGATGATGCACCCACTCTCTGATCACCCCAAACAGTCAAGCTAATGACTGAAAACAAGCGCTTAGTGGGAGGCAACCCACTTGTAGGTGAAATTCCTTTGTGATTTTCGTTTTCTTTTCACTAACTTTTGGTTTTGTTTTATTTTCGAAAAAAAAAAAAAAAAAAAAATCAGTGTCGCGACATGCCAGTGTCGATCGACACCAGTTACGAGACGGACCAATATCGTGCAGGACTCTACATAGGAGTCGACACAAAACTCGGGTGTCGACCGACACCACTTAGGGTGTCGATTGACACCGTCAAAATTAAAACACGGTCGTTTTGATTTCCGCGAGGTAAGTCTTTTACACTCTTCTTCTTCTCCGCGGCCACTTCGTTCTTCACGACCACAACCTCCGAAAAATCGCCACTTTTGAGTGATTCCAAGCTCTAATCTGCTCGGATTTTTACCCTCTATCTCTCTATATCACTCATTCGTTCGATCTGCAAGGTATGTGTTCTCAATTTTCAATTTTCGAATTCGGCCCTATGGTTTGTAAACTCGAAATTCGCCTCATTTCCTTGATTTTAAGCTTGAATATTGCCTATTTAGGTTGTTTTAGAGGATTTTCGACATAACCATGTGCTTCTCATTGTTCAATTTCGACATAATTGGGAATGTAGAATTTTGATGAAAATAATTGCGAAAAATGTCGATTACAAACGGAAATTAGGAGTTTATGGTGATGATTGTTGCAGTTTGAGTTGATTGCAAGCATAATACTGAAGTTCTACTTATCAATTTTTGATTTCTGGAACTTTTTGATTTTGAGCTAATTTTTCCTAGAATTTGTTTGTTTTGTGGTTGGTTGATTTTGTTTGCAGATGCCTCCAAAGCAACCACCATGTCGCAGCAAGAAACGCCAACACTCCTCATCCTCTTCTCCTCCTGATTCACCACCGACACACCCAACAGCCCCTTGGTCTCGACAAGAAGGACTGCGAATTCGGACGAAGAAGGTTTAGGACAAGTCTGACAAAGAAGAAGCACTGAGCGACGCTTGCCACAACAGGCCCATCTCCGAGACTTGGGATGATTATGACACTCTGTTCTACAATGCCTGGGTGAAGGTTGGGATTGCAGCCACTCGATTTGCTGATCCGGTTATTATGCGGAGGATGGGCATTCTGGATGATGTCCTTCAGATGTTAGAGAGGATTGGATTGGGTACCATGTGTACCAATCACTACACCGTCTATCCGAATTTTGTTCGTCAGTTCCTTTCCACTGTTAGTGTCTACTACACCTCCCCTGTGAAGAGAGCCAGCGAGGGAACTTTGACTTTCATGCTTCAAGGACAGAGGTACATGCTGTCTATCCCTGATCTATGCGACATCTACGGTTTCGACAAGATGTGGTATAGTGCTGCTTGGCCATCTGAGTTCACTGATCAGCAGCGGGTCTGGTCTTCTTTTGGGACTGGGCGCTATGACAGCAAACATTCCACTCAGACCGATGTGCGACACCCAGTAGTGAGGTGTGTGGCTAAGCTCATCGCTAACACTATCTTATGCAAGTCTGAACCAGGGAAGATGAGGCACAGTGAGCTCATGCTTTTGAGCTATGGCGTTGAGGATCTATATGAGCCGGGAGAGCCTGATTTGCAGAGGATTGGGCGGGTTAACCTTGGTGCGATTTTTGCACAACATTTAGTCTCCTTGAAGACTAAACCATTCTCCGGCACTAAGAAGAAGCCTGAAACGGTGGGGAGTCTTCTTACTCCCATTTTTCAGCATTTTGCCATCACTTTGGACCATCTTCAGCGTATTTCTGCACCATCTCTTATGGATGAAGAACACTTTAAGAGTGCTAAATGGCTAAAGGCAGATTTACTTTGGTGTTACCGCACTGCTTCAGGAGATCACATGGTCCAGCTACCTAACCCCGACCTCACCACAATCACCGAGACACTAAGCTGCTTCCGCTTTCTCCCCGATCCTCCTACTCGTCTCCCTGCTCTGCCGGCCCGTGCTGCTACAGGATCGACTCGCCGCGCACCTCACTCTGCTACCGACTTTGCTTCCTCCTCTACTTCTGCACCTCCTGCGTATACACATCTCCCTGCCACACTTCCACCAGACTTTGTACCTGACCCCTTTCAGCGATTCATGATCGAGAGTGTACACATATGGGATAGGATATCTCGCTGCACCTGCATGCGCTCACCTACCACTAACCCTGATGCTGCACCAGAGGCTGCTGACGACACCGATGAGGACTAGTTCCTTGTCCTGGTTTATTTTTCTTTTCTTTTTTATTTTTCTCTAACTTTGAGTCAGTCCCTCATTTTCTTTTGATTTGGATTTGGAATTTGTGTTGATCTATGCTTTGATGATATCTATGATTGTTTCTGAATTGTGTTTGAGTACTTTTACAGATTTATTGATATGAAAACGTGTAGACATCTGTCTTTACACTTTTCTGGACTTCATTCACATTCACAGAACTTATTGGCGATCTCTGTTACTGGTGTCGATCGACACCAGCCTGGTGTCGGTCGACACCAGTCCGCCAGACAGGTACCACGCTCTATTTTTCAGTTTAACTCAATTCCAATTCTTTCTCTTTCCTTCCTCCGGCTGAATACCACTGGGGACAGTGTTGTTTAAGTCTGGGTGAGGTAGTTGCTGACATTGTGTTTGTTTTTGAGGGTTTTAAAAAAATAGAGGTTTTTCAAAGTGTTTTATTGAGTCAAAACCAGTTAGGAAATTAGGACCTTCTCTTGGAGCTTACCTTATCAACCAATGTTCTTGCAATCACAAGGGGCAGACATCAGCAACAGATTTAGCCGAACAGAATGGCTCTAGCGGACCGATTGCCGGATCACAACCGTATCTCTAAGGTACTCAACTCTCTGATGTCTAACTCCTCGCATAAACCTGACTTTTAAATTTCTTAGCAAGGGGTTTGGTATACATAAGTATGATTTCTCTTTCAGTCAGTCAAGATAGGCTTATGCATTTACATCATGTTTATTTAAGGGTTTACATTTAGTTACATACTCTATCTTTTCTTAACCCAAAGGGAAGTCTAACGACACCCTCGGGAAAACGAAGTGGATGAAGGTCAGTCCAACTGGTCTTCTGACTCCATGGAAACCCGCTGGATGAAAGTAATAAAAAGGACCGAGAATTGGTGGCTCCAACCATCACTACTCGCACTCTAAATAAAAGCTGATTCCAAATCATAGGGGAAAGAGAGAGAGAGAGAGAAAAAAAAAAAAAAAAAAACGAACGAAAAAAAAAAAACTGCATTCATGTTTTAGTTTTAGAAGTTTGTCTTGATTGTACTTGGAGGGGTAAAAATCAGAATGCTATTTGATCGATAACCCCTTGTTGAGAACTCACGCTTTTAATTTTTAAGGAGTTGGCTTTAGAGTTTTGAGGTATCTCATGAGATTTAGTGTTTGGTTTGGTTTAAATTGCAAGTTAGTGTCCACTATGTGAAACTGGTCTAATGTTGGTTATGTTCTGAGTGAGAGCAGGTGCAAAGGTTGGTACAAGTTCTGAAGAGTAACTGAGTTTCCGCTTTTCAAACCTCTTTCTCAAATGTCTTAGATTCGATTTACATGAGGACATGCAAAGATCTAAGTCTGGGGGAGTTGATGTATCATGGTTTTATGGGTTTTTTCCATGATATAATTCTTGTTTATAGAGTATTTTTAGTGCTTTTGGAGTCTTTTCTAGTATTTACAGGTTTTAGGCACATTTGGAGCTGAATTGGAGATAATGGAGCATTATGGATACATTTTGGGGACTTATGCTGAAAACAGAGTTCATTGCCGTAACTAGACGTTGGTGTCTATCGACACCAATCCTGGTGTCGGTCGACACCGTCTTTTGCCAGAAAGAGCCACGCGTTTAATGAAAATTTTGGAGAATTGCACTTTGGCCCATAAGTTTCCATTATTTACAAGAAGGCCCATATCGTGTTGTAGGAGATTTTTATGTTTATAAGCCATTGTTTAGGCTTTTTCTAATTTGTATCTTATTTTCATTGAGACTAGAGAGATTTTAATCTAGAGCTTTTGGGGGAGATTATTCTGCTACTCTGTTCATCTGAGAGAAGAATCTGAACCCCTGTTATTTCTACTTCTCTCTTTAATGCAATTTATTCAGTTTATGATGTTGTTCTCAATAGCCATGTCTGAGTAATTTGCTAGTTAGGTTTTGGGTTTTTCAAAGGTTGAAGACGGATTGTTAGAATTAGAATACTGTTAGGATAATCATATAGTTCTTCATCTAGATTGTGCTTAATCATTGATTTCTAGAATTGATCACCTGGAATTCATACTTAGGATAATTGATAGATCCGAAAGCATTATTGGTTTCCCGACATATCTTAGATGAGCAAAATTCCTATCTGCAAAGGAATTTGGTTTAGGAATTTTGTGAACAATTGAACATGGAATTAATGCTTGTCTAGTTTATTGAATTTGCAAAGAAATTTGGAATTCTAGGATTTAGACATAGAAAATCTCTGCAGCGAAAGCTGGTTGATTTTACATTAGTGTTCATGTTCGAGAACGGTACTTAATTAATATCCTGATTACTTTAATTCTGCAATCCTGATTTAACCTGAGAATTTCCCAAGGCATAGCATTTGTCTCTCTTGAATTTAACCTCATCAAACAATCATTTGCTGCTGTTAGTTATTTTATTTGCATTACATTGACATTCATTCTCTTAGCTTAATTTGAATCTAGGAATTTACTGAGCAACTGATAGACGTTTGGATTCGATACCCTATTTGCTACAACTCATTTGCTGTGCACTTGCAGTTATTTTTAGGGAGAACTTTACACCTATCAATTCATGAGTTGGAAGACTGATGGATGGGGCGCAATCAGGTTGCCAATCAGGATGAGAACCTGATTGCTGCCGCGGAGCTGCGCATTGACCGAGCTAGAGCTGTTGACCCGCGTTGACTGAGCTTTGACCACTCTCCAGCTGTACCAGAACGCGCCTAAACCGGATCCAGGGAGCTTAAACCGACTTGGAAGGAAGAAATAGTCAAATTAAATTAGTTGACCAAAGGTTTTGGAGTCCCCCACTATAAATTCATTAAAGACCTTAATTATTTAGGCACACTTTGTAATTTTCTTGAAGACAACATAAAAAAACACACCTCATTTAGGATTCTTCCCATTTGGGGAGAACCCAATTTCATTTTCAATAAAGTTTTGCTATTTCCTTTCTTAATCTTCTTATCTTTGCTTATTTCATCTTGCTAATTATGTTTAGTGACCTTTCCCTCTTTGGGATTTGGTTTTTGACTATAATTAGTGAGTAAATCTCTTGGGTCTTTAAGGATGGGATAGATTAGGGGTTGTAGAGGTCGATTTTGATTCTTAGAGGTTTAGACCTTCCATTAATCCTTCCTTGTTGCGCGTTCTTAGTGCTAGATCTTCTTGATGAAGTTGATTTTAGACCTTAGGCATTTCATGCACCAAAAGTGTTTGATGAAATGCTTGAACCAACCAACAAAGGGATTTTCATTCCTAGCTCATGATGATGAATGTTTAGAGTGTTTATTGGCTTTTAAGAACTGGTTTTTAATGCTTGCTATTTGTGATTTCACTAATGATGATTAGTTCTTGGGATTGCATATAGCTTTGTGATTTTCACCATGAAAGTGGGTTAGTCTTGTTTTTGAGTTCTTGCCTAAGGATTAGCACTTAATGTGTAGCTGGTCTAGGCGTTTTTAATCTTGTTTTCTATCCTCCTATGGTGGTTGGGCTTATTGCTAGTGCTTCTTTGATCACTTAGCTCTAGATCTCAAACATTTCTCCCAATGAAAGTTAGGGTGAGATGTTGGATCGAACCAACAAAGGGATTGGCAACTCTAGCCCACGATGGTGGCTGTTTAGAGAGCCTTTCAGACCTAGAGGATTGTTGCTTATTGCTAGCTAGAGTGGGCTTCACTAACGATGGTTAGATCTTGAAGCTGATTTTAGCTTTGGGATCTTCTCCATGAGAGTGGGTTGATCTAGCTCTTGAATCTTCTACTAGGATAGCTTGCTTGTGTTGGTTTAGACATCTTTATCAATCTATAGTTCTCCTAATCAATTACCCCATCCTAGGTTCCTTTTACCTCTTTGTTTTATCTTTAAGCTTTAATTTCTGTTTATATTTCATTTTGTTACTTTTAAAACCTTATTGCTCTTGACTTGAGAAACTTCTTTCATTCTTTCTTGTCCATCTTGCTCCAAATTGGATTGAAACCTACATGACCACAATGACATGAGTGGGATAGGTTAATTGAAAACCTATACAAAATCCCTGTTTCAATTTGGCGCTGTTGCCATTTGGAGATTAAGATTGTGCATTTGAGATTTGGAAAGTTCTCAAGATCAAGTTTATCTTTTATTTTTCTGTTTGTTATTTTAGATTTCTACTTTTTAGTGTTCTGTTTTGGCAGTTCGGTTCAGTTTGCTTGGTCAATGAGTCGGCTTCCAGAGAGGTGAGAGAACGATTGTTCCACTTGGAGATCGATCGATCTGCCGAGACAAGTCAAAGAGGGAGGAGAACCTTGAGACACCAGCGCTGGAGTCTAGCAGCCCATCTCTCGACGACGAGGACCTTTCTTCCTCCTCCTCCATGAGCTTTTAAAGGTACAACTCCACTTTCATTGTACATACCGCTCATCTTTATCATTTGCATCATCATTTACTTTTTTTTGTATAATTGATCTTTCTCTCAAGCTTCTATTTGCACAAGGGACTGTGCAATTTAAGTTTGGGGGAAAGGTTAATAGTATTTGACCTTGTGTTTTATTTTCTTATTTTCAATTTCTCTTTGAGTCTCATTCATCATATGCATTTCATTTATGATGGGGATTAAACTTTTCCCAATTTCTACCCCTTTTCTGCAAGTGCACAGATCGAGAGTAGCAACGGGTATATCGAACACAAGGACCAGTTTGTGCACTACAAGGTATGAGATTGAGATTTAGCTAGGAAAGCAATATGAGTTTGGTTGTTGTCACGTTGAAAGCAAGTAAAGAAAGCAAGTAAACAAAGCAAATAGAGTTGTAAATCAATGGATGGAAAGCGCTAAGCAATAGGATAATCTCGGGATGAGTGATTCAAGCAAGCAAGTTCGATTTGTTAGGGATTTAAGAATGTGTACCACCTAGAACTCAAGACACTAATTTAGATCTTTCCACTTCCGTGGCTCCGACCCCTATGTTGATCTATCTAATCGCTAAACTTTTGGTATGTCCTTAGATATTCAAACAAGCATTAATTCGATCGAGTCTCAATTGTTCACAACCTCTAGTAAATCAACTTCCGCAGTCTAAGAGAGAGTTGCCCACCAAATACTAGTTCAGGCGAATGATTCATCACTTCCGTGGCTCAAATCTACCTAGGATCATATGTTGATTGGCCAGATCAACACCAAGCAATGAACACAAGCAAAGGTGAAGAGTTTATGTAAACCCTAATTCTATGTATCGATTGTCAAGCAAGCATGAACACTATCCTTTGATTTCCTATCACTTAACAAGGTAACTACTCAGACATAGAGAAGGAAATCGAATTCACGTTCATAAGAACAGAGATCCGAGATCCTCTCTTGAAGGAGACAATCAAAGAAAAGCAAAAACTATAAGAACTTTTATTGAATAATATTTTGTATCTCTATGTGTGGCTCTCTTTTTTACAAGGCTAAAAAGATGTATTTATAATGCTTCAGAACTTGAAGGGCGGCTTGACCTAGGTCTTGGTCGAAATATAAGAGGCGGTGTAAGTTTGGGCTTGAAAACGTGCAAAACGGGCTTTGGAAACGAGCCGGGTCGAGCGGGGCGTGTCGCGGTCGAGCGGGGCGGTCGACCGGTCGGTCGGGCTGGTGCTCGGGTCGAGCTGGCGGTCGAACGGTTGCACGGGATGATGAAAGGAGGTCGGGTCGGACGGGAGCCTTGGAGGCCCTGTCCGACCGGCTCGGTCGACCGGTGTCCTCCTGCAGTTAAGGACGGTCGGGTCGGACGGGAGCCTTGGAGGCCCTGTCCGACCGGTTCGGTCGAGCGGTTGGTGTAGACGTCCGGTTTTCGGCTGATTTGACACTCTTCACTAAAACGATCATATCTCCCATTCTACGTGGCCAAATTGCATGATTCCAATTGCGTTGTAAAGCTAACTCATGTAGTCATCGCGGCGAACTGGTTTGGGTGAAATCCATTGAGTAGAATGTTTTTGGGGCTCTTCCAAAGTAAATGATAGTGCATGAAGCTGCTTTGAGGACCTTTGCCTTTGTTTTGCTCCAAATTGCATCTTTTGACCTGAAATGACTCTTGGCACTATATATGCATAAAAACTACCTTTTAAAGCAAAAAGCCACGGTAAAACCATGCATAAAGTATATAAAAACGATGTAAAAAGGGTGTAAAATAGAGGTATATCAACTCCCCCAGACTTAGATCTTTGCTTGTCCCCAAGCAAATAGAATCCAAATCCGAGAAAGAGGTTTGAAAACATGAAAACTCACTTATCCTTTGACACTTGTATCTTCCATTGCTCTGCTTTCACTTGGAGCAAAACTAACTTTGAATCTAGCCTTCCCGTACTGACCTTGAGCTTAGCGAACCATACCGGACCCAACAAATCTCATCCAGCACTCCAAACTTTCCATTGTCAACTCCTTACAGTATTTAAAACGTGCGGTCTTTATCAAGGGAGTATTGATCACAGAGCATTGACTCTTACCCATCCAAGTGTTTGCCAAGACAGTCCTTTTTAGCACATCCAGTTCCATTCCTCTCTCTTTCTCTCTTTTCTTTTGAAGGATCGATCTTTCCCTAGTTTTCTAGGGTATCATTTTATATTTTCTATCGATCCTTCTTCCCTTTGAATCTTTTCTTTTCTGGGAATATCATAGGATAGGCTTTTGCTTTTCCTTGTTTGAGTAGGTCTCCATAAGACAAGAAGGTGCAGACGTATGCATTCCTCTTGCTTACACGTTTTCCTTGTGCTTAAAAGCTTTTGATTTTCATTTTGCAGATGAGAGAGAGGTGGACTGTATCTTTGGTGGACATGTCTCAACTAGACCGAGATGAGGAATCGGCTAATATGTATCTCAAGCCCCTTGACAAGAAAAATTAAAAGTTCAATTAGGTGGTGGAGTTGACTTTAGATTGTCCGGGTACCTTAGAAATCTTGCCAAATCAGTAGGTCGATCCACCCTCAGTGGTTCCGTTGGGCATTGTTCGGTGTCAATATTCGCCTTTGTGATCACAAGAGCTTTGGCATGCTAAGGTGAGCTCCTAGGATAGATCATAGTTTCCTAACTTATTTTGACTCAATAAAACAGAAGTTTTGAAAAAGGTTGATAAGAGAAATAGATATAAGATGAAGACAAGACATGAACAAACGCATTAGTACCGACAATCCCCCCAGACTTAACTTGCACCGTCCCGGTGAAAGCAAATCCGATTAAGGGAGGTAAAAGAAAGAGGTAATAAGGCGTTTGTGAATTAGAGGAAAGATGTAACCTGATATGGTAGTAGAAATCGAAGAATGGTGTGGTGAATGATATGTCCAGCTACTATGTTGCTTCATAATGTGGATGAGATCCCGGCTTAAATGGTCAAGTGCTGTTGCGCACCAGCAATGAGTTTAAAGGGCCGCCTGAGTGTAGGTGAAGTAGGATCATCATGTGGTAGAACAGTAAGTAGGCGTGGGATGTGATGCGGTATGGGATGAAAGTGTGGTGGAATGATGGTGGTATGATATGTAAGTGAGGTGGGATAGTATGCAAGTGAGGTGGGATGGTATGCAAATGATGTGGAATGGTATGCAAATGAGGTGGGATGGTATGCAAATGATGTGGAATGGTATGCAAATGAGGTGGGATGGTATGCAAGTGAGGTGGAATGGTATGCAAATGAGGTGGGATGGTGGGCCGGCAAGAGGGGACACGGTCGATCGGGCGAGGCACCGGTCGACCGTCTTGGTCGACCCGACCATGGTGAATGCTGCATTCTTCTTTCCTTAGGTTTCTTCCTGCTTCTTTCATGCTGGATTCTCAAATTTCTGTATCCAAAACTTCAAAACAAAACTATTAAATGAAAACAAAGATTAAAAAGGGATAGAAAAGACCTTATGGGTTGCCTCCCATACATCGCTTGTTTATGGTCTTTAGCTTGACCGTTTGGCTCTTCTAAGAAGAAGTGGAAGGACATGGCCTGAGACAAAGCCTTTTTGTGCGTGTCCCATCACGTCCTTGTGGATGATCAGGTGGTTCATGAGGAGAGATGAACCGAGAATGTTTGGTAGGAGTGAAAACGGGGACAGCATCATAGAAAACAGATTTGTTGACATTGGCAAGAGAGATGCGGCGGTTTGGCCAATCCATGATGGCGCCAGCAGTTGCCAAGAATGATCTTCCAAGTATAATAGGCATGTCACTTCCTCCTTTGATATTCATTATATGAAAATCCACCGGTATCTTTGTATCTCCAATTTCGAGCAAGATATCATAGACAACACCTCTAGGTTGTGCAATGGTGAGATCAGCAAGTCCAATGCTGATTTGTGAAGGTTGTAGGCGTGTGATCCCAAGGAGTTTGGCAGTGTGTGTGGGCATAAGGTTTATGCATGAACCAGAATCACAAATGTAGCTATCAAAGTATCTTCCATTGATTGTGCAGGGAATGGTAAACTGTCCAGGGTCTTCTACCTTGTAGAGGGTTCGGAAAGATGGTTGCTTCTTAGCTTTCTCAAATAGCTCCTGAATCTCTTCTGGGGTCTCTTTGCAGTTGTGGAAGAAGTTGGTTAGTGGGTGGTTCTTCCAGGCTTCATGAAAGGTCATGCTTGCTGGAAGTGTTTGGACAAAGCGGTTGAATTCAGCTAGCTTCTCTCGGGATATGGGGTTGCTGTACCACTTGGGAGGAGGTGTAGAGGGCGGAGATGGGGGTAGGGTTGCTGCATAAGATGACATGGAGAGGCGGGCTCGCCTAAAGAGTTGCTTAATCTCATCCTTGGTTTCTTTGCTACTAAAGAAAAATTCAACCAAATCGTGGTTGTTCCAAGCTTCTTCAAAGGGGACATAGAATGGTATGGACTTCACCTTCTTGTTAAATTCCTTGAGCTTCTCTGGGCTTATCTTAGTAGGGTCAATGGGTTCATATTGGAATGAATCCTCTGGTTCATCCAAGGTGATTCTCTTTCTTGAAATGCCGGTGATTCTAGGAAGGGCGAGTATGCGAGCTGGAGGTGGAGAGAATCGCGGGTCAGGTTGCTGTGGACTAGTTTCACTTCCTCTAGAGCTTGCATTGCTGTTAAAACTCTGTTGTTCTTCTTCATCATCTTCATAGTCTTCCTCATACTCTTGATCTTCTTCTTCTTTTCTTACAAGATGTGATGAGTTTTCCTTGGAGATTGCTGTGATGACATTGCAAGGGAAAGGAGGTGGGTTGGGTGTGGGGCTTCTTTCTCTCTGGTTCTTAGAGAAAAGAGATCCTTCTACAGCTGACAGCCGGTTATAGATGATACCAAGATGTCTGCAATTATCATCGTTGAAGCTATGGGCATCATTGCTCTTGCTGAGTAGCTCGTGGTGTTTTGCAGCAACATCTAGCTTGACAAGGTTGAGTGATCGATCATGGTCTTCCTTGAGTTGCTTGATATCTTTGTCAAGCTTGATAACTTGGTTAAAAAGAACATCCATCTTTTCTCCAAGGGTGAGATGAACATATTCGATCTTCTTCTCTATCTCTCTTGTACTTGTGACTTGATAGTCAAGGTACTCTTGTAGCATCTCTTCAAGCTTGGTTAGGTGTGGGTCGTGGGGTAATCCTTCTGTGGCTTGGGGTAGCTGCTCAATGTGCGGTGGAGGTTGGTGGTTTCTATAGGGCGGGTGGTAAGGTTTGAGTAGCGGCACATAGGGTTGTCCACGGGCAAACTTGTTAAGGAAAGCTTCCTTGTATCTTCTCCATGTCTTGAAATCGTGTTGGGCAGAAAATCTAACCCATTCTTGAGCTCGGCCAGCTAGGGATGTTTGGAACAAGCTGATCTTCTTTGGGTTCTCTCCCAAACCATAATAATCACATAGATTTTCGAAATTCTCAACATGTTCTTGAGCACACTCCGATATGAAGTCATGGAAAGGATCTCTTACTACATACTTGATCAGGTCGCCATTGATGGGCTCCGGTGGTAAAGAGGCATCATCTTCTTCTTCATAAGATTGGTTGTGGTGAGGGTAAGAGCTTTGGTTATACTTGGATTTGAAAGGTGGGTTCCTGCTGAACCTCTTCAAGAAAGCTTCTCTGCAGTCTAACCAAGTGTTGATCTGAAAAGGAGGAGAGTATTGCGCCCACTCAAGAGCTCTCCCAGCTAAGGACATGCTAAACAGCATTAGTTTCTTCTCAAAATCAAAAACTCCATAAGAATCACAAAGACCTTCAAAGTGATCAATGTGTTCTAGTGCATACTCATTGTAGAGATCATGGAATTTGTCTCTCTTCACAAACTCAATCAGCTCCGGATCTATTTCTTCTTCTGGTGAGGCTAGAAGGTGTTCTTCTCTTTCATAGTAGGCTTGGCTAGACGTCTCCAGTTCGGCCGCATTAGGGTAGGGGAGAAGGTTCTTCTTGGTGTTCAAGGGTGCTAGTCCGGGAGGACTACTGCGAGAATCCCATGAAAGTGAAATAGCTGGAGGGTTTGACATCCTCTTCTCTGTTGGACTGTCTCTAGGAGGAGATATGTGGCGTATAGGAATCGCCCTTATAGGACTAGGACTTCTCAAATCCTCTTCCATCTAGGAGAAAAACTTAAAACCTGAAAAATCAAAAACAAAAAAGGAAAAACAAGATTAAATAACTTAAAACAGGAAAAACCTAGACTAGATCTCTTTCAAGAACTTGTAGGCACGATAATGGTCCCCGGCAACGGCGCCAAAAAGCTTGATGGGGATTAAACTTTTCCCAATTTCTACCCCTTTTCTGCAAGTGCACAGATCGAGAGTAGCAACGGGTATATCGAACACAAGGACCAGTTTGTGCACTACAAGGTATGAGATTGAGATTTAGCTAGGAAAGCAATATGAGTTTGGTTGTTGTCACGTTGAAAGCAAGTAAAGAAAGCAAGTAAACAAAGCAAATAGAGTTGTAAATCAATGGATGGAAAGCGCTAAGCAATAGGATAATCTCGGGATGAGTGATTCAAGCAAGCAAGTTCGATTTGTTAGGGATTTAAGAATGTGTACCACCTAGAACTCAAGACACTAATTTAGATCTTTCCACTTCCGTGGCTCCGACCCCTATGTTGATCTATCTAATCGCTAAACTTTTGGTATGTCCTTAGATATTCAAATAAGCATTAATTCGATCGAGTCTCAATTGTTCACAACCTCTAGTAAATCAACTTCCGCAGTCTAAGAGAGAGTTGCCCACCAAATACTAGTTCAGGCGAATGATTCATCACTTCCGTGGCTCAAATCTACCTAGGATCATATGTTGATTGGCCAGATCAACACCAAGCAATGAACACAAGCAAAGGTGAAGAGTTTATGTAAACCCTAATTCTATGTATCGATTGTCAAGCAAGCATGAACACTATCCTTTGATTTCCTATCACTTAACAAGGTAACTACTCAGACATAGAGAAGGAAATCGAATTCATGTTCATAAGAACAGAGATCCGAGATCCTCTCCTGAAGGAGACAATGAAAGAAAAGCAAAAACTATAAGAACTTTTATTGAATAATATTTTGTATCTCTATGTGTGGCTCTCTTTTTTACAAGGCTAAAAATATGTATTTATAATGCTTCAGAACTTGAAGGGCGGCTTGACCTAGGACTTGGTCGAAATATAAGAGGCGGTGTAAGTTTGGGCTTGAAAACGTGCAAAACGGGCTTTGGAAACGAGCCGGGTCGAGCGGGGCGTGTCGCGGTCGAGCGGGGCGGTCGACCGGTCGGTCGGGCTGGTGCTCGGGTCGAGCTGGCGGTCGAACGGTTGCACGAGATGATGAAAGGAGGTCGGGTCGGACGGGAGCCTTGGAGGCCCTGTCCGACCGGCTCGGTCGACCGGTGTCCTCCTGCAGTTAAGGACGGTCGGGTCGGACGGGAGCCTTGGAGGCCCTGTCCGACCGGTTCGGTCGAGCGGTTGGTGTAGACGTCCAGTTTTCGGCTGATTTGACACTCTTCACTAAAACGATCATATCTCCCATTCTACGTTGCCAAATTGCATGATTCCAATTGCGTTGTAAAGCTAACTCATGTAGTCATCGCGGCGAACTGGTTTGGGTGAAATCCATTGAGTAGAATGTTTTTGGGGCTCTTCTAATGTAAATGATAGTGCATGAAGCTGCTTTGAGGACCTTTGCCTTTGTTTTGCTCCAAATTGCATCTTTTGACCTGAAATGACTCTTGGCACTATATATGCATAAAAACTACCTTTTAAAGCAAAAAGCCACGGTAAAACCATGCATAAAGTATGTAAAAACGATGTAAAAAGGGTGTAAAATAGAGGTATATCAATTTAAGGCATAGAAAATACCCAAAAATTGAAAAATCTTGAAAAATTGCATAACACAAAAAGAAAAGCATCATATGCATCTTCATACTAAAATTGAGTCAAGATGCAGTTCATGTAGTTACTTGCATTTGCATAGGGGACAATGATGAGGACTTCCATATAAGGTGTGATTTTTCGAAATGATTTCAATGGCCTAGCTGTTAATTATTTGGTGCATAAAGAGTGAGTTTGAAGTTAAGATATAACCACATTTGGAATGCACTTTTTGACATAATGACTTGGTTGAAACATTGCTTTGAATTGATCTCTCACCTTGTTTATCAGAACCTAATATGACCATTTTAAATATCATTCTCTTGCATTGAAAGTTTATGCTCAGAGATTTTGTTTCCCTTGGACACTCTTTATCCAATTTTCATCTCTCTTTGTGTGTCCAAGTTTGTTTGATAACCCTCCCTTAGCCAAACCTTTCCTTTAAGCCCTAGCTTTTACTGAGAGGTGTGAGGCCTTTTTCCGATTGAGCTAAGCAAAAAGTGTTGAGTCTTGACCGACAAGGTTTGAACATCCATGTAGAACTAGTTCACGGTTTTTGAGCTAGATTAGGCTTAGGATTGGGTGTATGGGAGTTTGTGAAAGGAGGGAGTGAGATTTTATAAGACCTTGAGAGTGGTCGAGAGTTTGAAAAAGAAAGGATGGGAGAAAAAGAAAAGAAAAGAAAGAGGAGAGTGAAAAAGAGTGGTGGCTGTTAGTGAAATTGTCAAAATTTGGCAAGAAAAAGAAGAAATAGAGCAAATCAAAGCCTAGAAAAGAAAAGCCTTAAGCCACAAAAGTTCGAAAAGTCTAAATCCTCTGTTTTGAAAAGAAAGTTTATCTTCCTTTAAGTCCTAGTTTATAACCCTCTCAAGGTCCAGAAATTAGAGAAAGAAAAAGAGTGTTTTTTGGGTTCATTTGAGTTTCGTTTTCTCGGGAAAAAGGGTAGTTAGGATTCTGGTGGGTATCTTTGGGTTCTCAGCTCTGTTTTGGGTAGGTGGAAGTTCAGCTTTGTATCATCCTTGGACTTGACTCTTAGCATTTTGCCCAAGATCAATCCATCTTTGAGAGATCTCTGTTTTGAAAATGAGTAAACCACTTTGGAGAAACCTTTCTTATCTCCTAAAAGGCCTAAACCCTTAACCAAATGAGCAAATCTTGAGGTGCATGAGTTTTGATTCACAGTTTGTGTTAATTGAATGTCAAAAGGTGAGAGTGATATGAATGCATGTGTAGATTGGGTCTAATGTCATTTTGTTGCTGTGATGAATGTGGCTAAAGTTTTTGAAGTAGGGCAAACTCACCTTGCATCTTATGATTTTCAACTAGGACATTGATCTCATTTTCTCTCATTGCACCTTGGAATTTGATTCTTTCTCTAGATACAACTGAAACAACCAAACTTTTTTTTTTTTATTAAATAATTAGCCCAGATTAATATTCCCATAAATATTAATCCTCAACAGCTAATTCAACAACACAATGCGGAAGAAAACCAATATTACTAAATCATAAATAATTATTCAACAATAACCAATAAAGAATAAAAACCAATAAAACCAATAACCAATAAGCAACCTAAACCGGTTTGCTACATTATTAAAATAAAGTCTAACACCCTAAACTCATGAATTCCTGGTCAGCCACAACAATAAAGCCAAGATTAAATTCCTAATCTCATCATCCTCTTCTCTCGGTCTCTTTCCGCGGAAGAACATTGCTGTTACCTGCATCACATTGGAATAGAGATGCGTAAGTATTATCATAAATACTTAGTGAGTGGATCATCCTGCCTACAGGCCAATTACGTCATACACTAGACAAACATCACAATAATCAATAACAATAACAATGCTCAACAACACTCAACAATATAAACCATCCCTGTCAGGAAACACCCACGTTTCCTGACACCCAGGTTGGTGTCGACCGACACCTCTATGGTGTCGATCGACGCCAGCCTCCCGAGTGTCGATCGACACTCATCGAGTGTCGCTCGACACCGGCTCGACGCCCAGAAACCAAACGCGAAGAAACAGTGCGAAAATAGTAAAAACTAACACCAATCAATGGGATTCAACCCCCATAAACGCATCAAACCACACAAAAACGAAGAACAACTCATAAACAACAACATAAACTCAAAATCAAACAATCTCTAATGAATAACGGACCTACAGTCACGCACTCACCTTGAAAACAGATTGAAAGGAAGGAAGGGAGAAGGAACAACGAAGAACAGCCACGGATTCAACCCAGAAACTCAGAAATCACCTCCAATCCTCCAAAAATCACCTTAAACACTTGATAACTCGAAACTTGTGCCTTTCTCGCGGCCACATGGCTTTTAAAACACGAAATAGGGTTTCCACGCCCTAAACCAGCCCAAACCAGCCGACTTGAATCAAACCGGTCGATTTCTCAATAACCGGTGTCGATCGACACCCTTCCTTGGTGTCGGTCGACACCCATCGACCAAAACCAACCCAATTGCAAATCGATCGACTTAAACCGGAAATCAAACCCGATAACCGGTGTCGATCGATACTAGTCGTTCAGAAGGATTTAACACACTTTCTTCGCGATGCTTGAACCTTAGACCGACTGCACAACAATCAAACAAGAACATGTACAGCCAACCCTCAATTCACACCTCTAAGAGCATGTGCCAACTACTCCCGAACCCCTAGCATCGTCCAACACCACTTCCAAAACAACTTTCTGGTTCACGGATGTTACAATTCTCCCCCACTAAACTGGATTCGTCCTCGAATCCCAACACAAACGTCTCTCCAAGACCTCAAAACTCAAATTTTAGTCCTATGTTATACGCATGTTTCCAAGATATTTTTACTCTCAATGCCATAACCGCAGTCATGACATCCGTACTGCAACTCACGGTCCAGTACCAAAATGTGACCAATGTCACAAAACCAAACGTGACCCGAAGTCACAACCACAATGTGATCCCTGTCACAACCAAAACGTGACCCACTGTCACTAAAACAACCCATATCGAGGTAGCGACCCCCAATATAAGTCCGTTGGGCACCTAACGTCCCAACACAAATAGAACCACCGTCTACAAGGCCCACCGCCTCTAGACAAAACGAGTAATAAAATCTGAAACGCGTACCAACATATGACTAAAACTCTCAATGACCCCACCGGCCAAAGAAACTTGTAACATCCAAACCATAACCAAAAATATGAGGCAAAACTCCATCTCATATAACTCCAAAAATGTATATCGTACACAAAACGAAAATACATAAATCCAAAACCAACAACAACAAAACCAAAAACAAGACTAGAACCACAAAGATGAATCACTCCACAGCCTGCTTATCGAACCACTTTCCGAACTTCAGCTTCATCTTTGCCTCTGGCTCCCAAGTCTGCTCCTCTGTGCCACTACAGTCCCACAGGAATCTCAACAATGGTACCCTCTTGTTCCGCAGAACCTTGACTCTCCTCTCAAGAATCCTCACAGGAACTGCCGGAACTGTCATATCTGGCTGAAGATCCTCTGGAATCTCAACCACTACCTCCTCTGAAGGACGCAAACACCTCCTCAACATAGAAACATGAAACACCTTGTGAAAGGCGCTCATAATCGGTGGCAACTCCAACCGATAAGCCACTGGCCCAACTCGCTCCACCACTGGAAACGGACCCATAAAACGCGGACTGAGCTTGTTCTCTGCTATGGACCTGTTAGGGCCCCTCAACATAGCCATCTTGAGATAAACCCTATCTCCTACCTGAAACTCAAGCTCACGTCGCCGCCTATCTGCATAACTCCTCTGTCTATCCTGAGCCTCCTTCATGTTCAGCCTCAAGACACGAATCTTCTCCGTCGTCTCCTGAACAAAACTAGCTCCAAACATGCTGCGCTCCCCCACTTGGGTCCAGCATAAGGGTGTCCTGCATGGCCTCCCATACAAAGCCTCATAAGGAGCCATACCAATACTAGACTGAAAACTGTTGTTATAGGCAAACTCTGCCAAACACAGATGATCAGCCCAATGACCACCCCAATCCAGTACACACATCCTAAGAAGATCCTCCAAAGTCTGAATAGTCCTCTCTGACTGCCCATCTGTCTGCGGATGATACGCTGTACTCATATGCACCTTAGTGCCCATCTCAGTCTGAAATGCCCTCCAAAACTCTGAAGCGAACCTCGGATCTCTATCCGACACGATACTGGCTGGCACTCCATGCAGCCTCACAATCTCTCGCACAAACTTCCTAGCCAAGACAGCCGCTCCATCTGTCTTCTTGATAGCCAAGAAATGTGCTGACTTGGTCAAGCGATCCACAATGACCCAAATAGCATCAAATGTCCGTGAGATAGGTAATCCCACCACAAAATCCATCGTGATCATATCCCACTTCCACTCTGGAATGGGTAAACTCTGCAGAAGACCACTAGGCACCTGATGCTCTGCCTTGACCAAAGAACAAGTGTTGCACCTCGCAACCCAATCTGCCACATCCCTCTTCATCCCAACCCAATGATAATACCGTTTGAGGTCACGGTACATCTTGGTCGCACCCGGATGAATCGAAAACTTGCTCGAATGAGCCTCTCTCAAAACCTCATGCCTCAACTCCTCATCCTTGGGCACACAAACTCGCCCACGAACCAAAATAGTTCCATTCGAAGAGACCTGATACTCAGAACCAGCTGCCCGCGATGCATCCAACAAAACCGGATCATCCTGCTGCGCCACTCTGATCCTACTGAGTAAATCTGCCTGATCAGCTGCCTCTAAACCCAAAGGCTCCTCTGAAATAGCACACAGTCGCAATGTACTAATCTCGCTGACCAAAGCCTCAACACCACGCTCTCTATCTGAGTCAACCCTCCGTCGACTCAAAGCATCTGCCACCAAATTGGCCTTGCCCGGATGATAAACAATATCCAGGTCATAGTCTGCCAGAAACTCCACCCAACGCGTCTGTCTCGCATTCAGCAAAGGCTGAGTGAAAATATGTTGTAGACTCTTGTGATCTGTAAAGATCTGCACTCTACCACCATAAAGATAAGACCTCCAAATCTTGAGTGCAAAAACCACTGCTCCCAACTCAAGATCATGTGTAGGACGGTTGCGCTCACTGCCCTGCAACTGCCTCGAAGCATAGGCAATCACTCTGCCCTCCTGCATCAAAACACAACCAAGTCCAACACCTGAAGCATCTGTGTACACAACATATGGCTTCCCCGGGTCAGGTAATGCCAAAACAGGTGTACTAGTCAGCATCTCCTTGAGCTTCCCAAAGCTCTCCTCGCACTCCTGCGACCACACAAACGGCACATCCTTGCCAGTCAATCTCGTCATCGGCTGAGACATACTCGCAAACCCCTTGACGAACCTCCTGTAGTAGCCTGCTAAACCCAGAAAACTCCTGATCTCGGTAGCACTACTCGGTCTAGGCCAATCCCTGATAGCCTCAATCTTAGCCGGATCCACAGAAACTCCCTCTGCAGAAACAATGTGGCCAAGAAAACCCATCTCCCTCTGCCAAAAGCTGCACTTGCTCAACTTAGCAAACAGCTTCTGCTCTCGAAGTTTCTCCAAAACAAGCCTCAAATGAGTCGCATGCTCCTCTGGACTCCTCGAATACACCAAAATGTCATCAATGAAAATAATGACAAACACATCCAGAAACTCCCTGAACACGTCGTTCATCAACCTCATAAACGCTGCCGGCGCATTAGTCAAACCAAAAGGCATGACCACAAACTCGAAATGCCCATACCTCGTCCGAAAAGCTGTCTTCCGGACATCTGCCTCATCTATCGGAATCTGATGATAACCCGATGCCAAGTCAATCTTAGAGAACCAGGTAGCACCTCTCAACTGATCCAACAATTCATCAATCCTCGGAAGTGGGTACCTGTTCTTCACTGTGACTCGGTTAAGTCCCCGGTAATCAATGCACAACCGAAAACTGCCATCCTTCTTCTTAACAAACAACACTGGCGCTCCCCACGGCGACACACTAGGTCTGATGAACCCTTTACTCAAAA
Organism: Erythrophleum ivorense; assembly: GCA_026724425.1. Classification (NCBI taxonomy): domain Eukaryota; kingdom Viridiplantae; phylum Streptophyta; class Magnoliopsida; order Fabales; family Fabaceae; genus Erythrophleum; species Erythrophleum ivorense. The sequence goes on along the minus strand of JAIUCV010000066.1, from coordinate 3,625,923 downwards.
GGTCCTCTAGCTGCTTCTTCAGCTCTGCCATCTCTGCTGGAGCCATCCTGTAAGGTGTCTTCGATATCGGAGCTGTCCCGGGCTCTAAATCAATCGTGAAAGGATCTGACCGAGATGGTGGCAATCCCTTCAGCGACCGAAATACGTCCTCAAAATCCTGGACAACCTGAATATCCTGCAGACTCACCTCACTACTGGACTCTGTCATAGTGATTGTCGCCAAATAGGCTTCGCAGCCCCGCTCTAACAACTGCTCTGCCTGAATAGCTGAAATCACTATACTCCCCGAAGTCGGTCTCACTCCCTGATAAACCAACTTCCCTGCATCCTGCTCAAACACCACTCTACCTCTGTAGCAATCCAGATGAACTCGGTATAGAGATAACCAGTCCATCCCCAAAATCACGTCATACAGCTCCACTGGACTGATGACCAAATCTGCTGGCATAGACTGCCCCGCAATCTGCACATCAACTGCTCTAGCTCTGCCCGAAGTAGCCAAATAACCACCACCAGCCACCTTGACAAAGCCTGAAGCCTCACCATCGCTACTCCGAATACCACTACCCTCAGCTCTCTCCGGAGTAATGAAGCAATTAGATGCTCCCGAGTCAAACAACACGTGAGACTCAAAACCTCCAACTAACAAGGTCCCTACACAATTCCACAAGTGTTGAGAACCTCTAACTCTATCACAGTAAAATAACAGAAACAGACAACACCAACAGTTCTACCTTAAGAATTTAAAAGTCTGAGTCAAGATTTTACCTGTGATCTGGCCTGACTGACTGGTCTGGCCCACCTCTGCCGAAGTATACACTCTCGGCGCTCCACCTGACTGCAACGCCGCAACCTGCGCTGCTGACTGAATAGCCAACGGCTGAATCGCCGCTGCCACCGCTCTCTGCTGCAACTTAGGACACATAGTCTTGATATGCCCCGGCTCCCTGCAGTAGTAGCACACTGTCGACTCTCTGGATCCCGCCCTCTTGGGGCAAGTCGCCACTCTGTGATCCAGACTCCCACAACCAAAACACCCACCCGTACTCGGGCTACTAGCAGATATCTCGTCTGCTCTCCTCTTCTGGCCCTGCGCAGGCCTGCTGCCCCTGCCGTAGCCAGAACTGTAACCTCTGCGCTGCTGATGCTGCTGCTGGCCCCGAGGATGGGTAGCAGGAGCAACTGCAACTGGAACAACCGCCGTACTCACCGGCTCACGCAAGTCCTCCTCAATGGACGCTGCCAACTCCACTAAACCCGCTCTGGTGTGGTACATACCACCTCTGCACTGCGTCCTGATGTTCCTCCGAAGTCCCTGGAGAAACCGCGACGTCAATGCCCGCTCACTGATCAGCTCACCACCAGAAAAGACCACCAACCTGCAGAACTCTGCATCATACTCCCGAACAGACCTCTCACCCTGAGTCAAGTCCAAAAACCTCAACTGCAGCCTGTCACGAGCCTCCTGAGGGAAAAACTTGTGGTTGAACTCCTCGACGAAGTCAACCCAAGTCCACACCTCTCTCCTGGTCCTAACAGACCTCCACCACAAATGAGCATCACCCCCAAGGTAGTGCACTGCCAGCTCAACCTGAAACTGCGCCGGACAACGAACAGAATCGAAGTTCCGCTCCAACCTCTGACGCCACTCGTCAGCCTGCTCTGGAGTAACACCGCCCTCAAACGTAGGCGTACCAATCCTCTGCATCTCCCTCATCATCTCACGATAAGGAGAAACTCCAACTGCAACACCCTGCTGCACCACAGCCTCCTGCTGCTCAACAAAACCGGCACCAACATGTGCCCCGGCACCAACCTGTGCCCCGGCCGCTAGAGGTGCAACCGGAGCCTGCTGTGGAACTGCCTGAGGAAGACGTGCCAACAACTGCGTCAGTAGCCCCACAATCAACTCTCCCTGAGCTAAAGCAGCGCCCCCACCGGGAACCGCTCCAGCTCCTGCGCCACCACTGGCACCTGAGTTAGCCCCACCGGCCAACGAAACAGACTGTGTCACCGACGCCGCCGCCACACTCGGCGCTGCACTCTCTACTGAAACCTCAGCCTCTGGCACTCCACGACCAGCACCCCGACCTCCACGACCCGCTGCTCGCCCACCGCGACCAGCTCCCCTGCCCCCACGGGCTGCACCGCGACCACGACCACGGCCACGACCACGACCTGCGTCCATCTCTCTGCACTACCACCAAGTACAGAAAAAGAGCAAAGGTCAAAACACAGACACAAAACCAAAACACACCAAATATCCAACTCACTTACCCGCGGAAAACTGGAAGACCGAGAGGATGAGACTAGACCACTAACTGACTAACTCACATAATCAATTAAACACACAGTCCAATCCACTCAACACTAACAGTCCTAAAACCGTAATTGCTCTGATACCAAAATGAAACAACCAAACTTTTTTTTTTTTTTATTAAATAATTAGCCCAGATTAATATTCCCATAAATATTAATCCTCAACAGCTAATTCAACAACACAATGCGGAAGAAAACCAATATTATTAAATCATAAATAATTATTCAACAATAACCAATAAAGAATAAAAACCAATAAAACCAATAACCAATAAGCAACCTAAACCGGTTTGCTACATTATTAAAATAAAGTCTAACACCCTAAACTCATGAATTCCTGGTCAGCCACAACAATAAAGCCAAGATTAAATTCCTAATCTCATCATCCTCTTCTCTCGGTCTCTTTCCGCGGAAGAACATTGCTGTTACCTGCATCACATTGGAATAGAGATGCGTAAGTATTATCATAAATACTTAGTGAGTGGATCATCCTGCCTACAGGCCAATTACGTCATACACTAGACAAACATCACAATAATCAATAACAATAACAATGCTCAACAACACTCAACAATATAAACCATCCCTGTCAGGAAACACCCACATTTCCTGACACCCAGGTTGGTGTCGACCGACACCTCTATGGTGTCGATCGACGCCAGCCTCCCGAGTGTCGATCGACACTCATCGAGTGTCGCTCGACACCGGCTCGACGCCCAGAAACCAAACGCGAAGAAACAGTGCGAAAATAGTAAAAACTAACACCAATCAATGGGATTCAACCCCCATAAACGCATCAAACCACACAAAAACGAAGAACAACTCATAAACAACAACATAAACTCAAAATCAAACAATCTCTAATGAATAACGGACCTACAGTCACGCACTCACCTTGAAAACGGATTGAAAGGAAGGAAGGGAGAAGGAACAACGAAGAACAGCCACGGATTCAACCCAGAAACTCAGAAATCACCTCCAATCCTCCAAAAATCACCTTAAACACTTGATAACTCGAAACTTGTGCCTTTCTCGCGGCCACATGGCTTTTAAAACACGAAATAGGGTTTCCACGCCCTAAACCAGCCCAAACCAGCCGACTTGAATCAAACCGGTCGATTTCTCAATAACCGGTGTCGATCGACACCCTTCCTTGGTGTCGGTCGACACCCATCGACCAAAACCAACCCAATTGCAAATCGATCGACTTAAACCGGAAATCAAACCCGATAACCGGTGTCGATCGACACCCTTCGGGTGTCGATCGATACTAGTCGTTCAGAAGGATTTAACACACTTTCTTCGCGATGCTTGAACCTTAGACCGACTGCACAACAATCAAACAAGAACATGTACAGCCAACCCTCAATTCACACCTCTAAGAGCATGTGCCAACTACTCCCGAACCCCTAGCATCGTCCAACACCACTTCCAAAACAACTTTCTGGTTCACGGATGTTACAACAACACTCTCAGATTTGTCCTTCTTGCTTGAGGACAAGCAAGTGATAAGTTTGGGGGTGTTGATGTCATTGCATTTTACATCATGTATGCAGAGATTTACACGCATATTTACTTTCTTTTAGCTTACTTTACATGCATTTAAGCTCACATATCTCCCAATGTACATACTTATAGCATTTAGGACCTGCATTGCATACATTGCACATTTGGAGTTGTATTCAGGTGCTCTTGGGCGCAAAAAGAGGAGAAACGGGATTCATGAGTTGGAAGACTGATGGATGGGGCGCAATCAGGTTGCCAATCAGGATGAGAACCTGATTGCTGCCGCGGAGCTGCGCATTGACCGAGCTGGAGCTGTTGACCCGGGTTGATTGAGCTTTGACCACTCTCCAGCTGCACCAGAACGCGCCTAAACCGGATCCAGGGAGGTTAAACCGACTTGGAAGGAAGAAATAGTCAAATTAAATGAGTTGACCAAAGGTTTTGGAGTCCCCCACTATAAATTCATTAAAGACCTTAATTATTTAGGCACACTTTGTAATTTTCTTGAAGACAACATAAAAAAACACACCTCATTTAGGATTCTTCCCATTTGGGGAGAACCCAATTTCATTTTCAATTAAGTTTTGCTATTTCCTTTCTTAATCTTCTTATCTTTGCTTATTTCATCTTGCTAATTATGTTTAGTGACCTTTCCCTCTTTGGGATTTGGTTTTTGACTATAATTAGTGAGTAAATCTCTTGGGTCTTTAAGGATGGGATAGATTAGGGGTTGTAGAGGTCGATTTTGATTCTTAGAGGTTTAGACCTTCCATTAATCCTTCCTTGTTGCGCGTTCTTAGTGCTAGATCTTCTTGATGAAGTTGATTTTAGACCTTAGGCATTTCATGCACCAAAAGTGTTTGATGAAATGCTTGAACCAACCAACAAAGGGATTTTCATTCCTAGCTCATGATGATGAATGTTTAGAGTGTTTATTGGCTTTTAAGAACTGGTTTTTAATGCTTGCTATTTGTGATTTCACTAATGATGATTAGTTCGTGGGATTGCATATAGCTTTGTGATTTTCACCATGAAAGTGGGTTAGTCTTGTTTTTGAGTTCTTGCCTAAGGATTAGCACTTAATGTGTAGCTGGTCTAGGCGTTTTTAATCTTGTCTTCTATCCTCCTATGTTGGTTGGGCTTATTGCTAGTGCTTCTTTGATCACTTAGCTCTAGATCTCAAACATTTCTCCCAATGAAAGTTAGGGTGAGATGTTGGATCGAACCAACAAAGGGATTGGCAACTCTAGCCCACGATGGTGGCTGTTTAGAGAGCCTTTCAGACCTAGAGGATTGTTTCTTATTGCTAGCTAGAGTGGGCTTCACTAACGATGGTTAGATCTTGAAGCTGATTTTAGCTTAGGGATCTTCTCCATGAGAGTGGGTTGATCTAGCTCTTGAATCTTCTACTAGGATAGCTTGCTTGTGTTGGTTTAGACATCTTTATCAATCTATAATTCTCCTAATCGATTACCCCATCCTAGGACCCTTTTACCTCTTTGTTTTATTTTTAAGCTTTAATTTCTGTTTATATTGCATTTTGTTACTTTTAAAACCTTATTGCTCTTGACTTGAGAAACTTCTTGCATTCATTCTTGTCCATCTTGCTCCAAATTGGATTGACACCTACATGACCACAATGACATGAGTGGGATAGGTTAATTGAAACCACTAAAATTCCTGTTTCACTCATCAGTATCATACCAAGTCCTCATAAATGGAGAAGCCAAAGGAGATATTCGACCATCGCGTGGTCTTCGACAGGGCGACCCTCTCTCACCCTTTTTGTTCATCATCCTTACATAGGCTCTAATCTCCCAACTCCGTGGAGCAGAAACGGAAGGACACATTATCGGAATCAAGATAGCACGCAATAGCCCAGCTAGTTCCCACTTACTCTTTGCCGATGATAGCCTTTTCTTCTGCAAGGCTGACATCCTGCAATGTGCATAGCTTATGAAGATCATTGGAACATATGAGAAGGCTTCAGGTCAACAACTAAATGCCTCAAAATCATCAGTTTTTTTTTTGTAACAAAGTTCAAGCGGATGCTAGGAATACTCTAAAACAAACCCTGGGTATATCAAAAGAGGGAGGAATGGCCACGTACCTAGGGCTCCCTGAGAAAATTAGTGGATCAAAGAAGCAAGTATTTGCCTTCATCTAAGATCGCTTGAGAAAAAGAGTGAACTCCTGGTCGGCGAAACTACTTTCGAAAGGAGGGAAAGAAGTGATGATTAAATCCGTAGCACAAGCACTACCTGTTAGAGGTGAAATGAGCACATTTTCCCGAGCCCATCGCAATGAGTAACAGCGCGAAAAGCCCGGCCCGTCTTCAGCCCTAGCCTCCTCACAGAAATGGAAAGCCTTGAGGAGGAAGATAATACTTTGAGCAAAAAGGAAATAGCAGCAGCCGCCACTCGAAGAAAGGAAAGAAATCAAGAGAAGAAGAAGATTTCCTTTATGATCAAGAGGAGAATATTCAGCAGAGAATCGCCTTAACTCAACTATATAAGGAGAGGTCTTCATTCTCTGAAGACCAAGTCACGCAGCCCTGCAAACACTTAAAGCATTCGCTCAGCTTTTTCTCTGTTTTGCTCATTATTCGCATTACGTCTCGTCAAGGCTTGTTTGACAAGACAATCTCTTGTATCTGAATTTCCTTTCGAGTAATAAATCTGCAACTTCCCAAGTCTCCCATACGAAATATCCCGTCACATAAACGTGTGCTATTTCTGGAATCAACAATTGGCGCCGTCTGTGGGGACTGGGAATACTTCTGTCGGATTAAAGCATCTCGAAAGAAGCTCGGACGATGTCTAACTCAGCAGGAAGCTCCCCTGATAGAGAACCGCGACATACGAACAAGACCCTCCCGGAGAATCCTCTCGAAGATGGAGAAGACCTTCTCGAGCATGAGGAGGACCGCATCGAGCATGACGGAAGCGCACCGCACGACGAACCCAAGGATACAATTCCGCCGTCAGCTCCCGCTCGCCGCAGATCCAGAGCAAAGGCCGTCACACACGACGACCTGGTGAAAACAATCCAAAGGGCTATGAAGCCATTCTCCGAAGAAGTCAAGACGATACGAACGTATCAGCAGAAGACGCAGGAATTTATCGACTCGGTAACAGCGGAAGACGGCAAGTTTTCGCCGGCTCGTCGACTCTCGTTCGATACACCGACAGGTCATGCCACGGGGACCGCGATAGCAGACGCAACTTCTAATCGAACAAAAGCGACGAGCCGAATCTCGCGGGCCAGCAAGCAGACCCATGCCGAGCTCGACAAAATTAATCGTCGGCTAGACGAGTTCAATTCCAGAGTGCATCTCGTCACGAGCTCTGCACCAGAATTGTGAAAATCCTTGCTGACACCCGGAGAAGTCCGCTTACGGCAAGGATTCGCAGAGTCCGGCTCCGCGAAAGAGTCCGACTAAAGATCGAGCCTTTCGCCGGCGAAGAAGATCCGAAGAAGTGGTTGACAGCTTTCAACCTCGATATGACAAGGGAACAGTACGCCACTCCTGAAGAGAGAGAGGCAAACTATTGCCAAGTCTTCGTCGAGCATATGACGAAAGAAGCACTCGAATGGTTCTCCAGCCTCCCTGCCGAGTCGATCGATAACTTCGACGACTTGACGAACGCATTCCTGAAGCACTATTCCATGAACATGTAGAGGGTGACCCGAAACATGTTCACCATGACGCAGTCGAGAGGGGAGCCCCTGCGAAGCTTCATGGAAAGGTTTAAGAGAGCCGCGATGGATCTCGGCGACATGCCTGATAGCGTCCCGCTGGAGGCGCTCCGCAACGGTCTCCTGTACGATTCTAAATTCAAAGCAGATCTCTCGATTCAACCGTCGCCGACCCTCGAAGACGCGCTCCATCGGTCCCAGAGATACATCTTCCTAGAAGAAGACACCAACTTCTACGCCGAGAGAAGCGGTGATAAAAAGCCCGCTGTCACCAGACCTAAGGAGGAAAATCACGAACACCGACGAAGGCCCGAAGTCAGGCAGTCACTCACCTTTGCCATCGACGACGACCTCAACCGCTACTGGGACCCAGCAGAGCAGCCGCAAGCACTCGCATTATCGTCATCTCGTCCAGCCGTCGCCGATCCAGACGACGACAGCAATCACGACCTATTCTGCAGCTTCCACGGTCGAACCGGTCACGCAACGGAGAACTGCAGACATCTCATCGGTAGCCTCCTCAGGAAGTACCGTGAAGGAGCCGTCGCGGTGGAACGCGATCGATCTCAAGGCAAAGATTTCGCGCCGAAACCAGCCAAAGGGGGCCAGAAGGGAAAGCGATCCCGCCAGTTTTGCTCCATCGGTCCCAGAGATACATCTTCCTAGAAGAAGACACCAACTTCTACGCCGAGAGAAGCGGTGATAAAAAGCCCGCTGTCACCAGACCTAAGGAGGAAAATCACGAACACCGACGAAGGCCCGAAGTCAGGCAGTCACTCACCTTTGCCATCGACGGCGACCTCAACCGCTACTGGGACCCAGCAGAGCAGCCGCAAGCACTCGCATTATCGTCATCTCGTCCAGCCCGCGCCGATCCAGACGACGACAGCAATCACGACCTATTCTGCAGCTTCCACGGTCGAACCGGTCACGCAACGGAGAACTGCAGACATCTCATCGGTAGCCTCCTCATGAAGTACCGTGAAGGAGCCGTCGCGGTGGAACGCGATCGATCTCAAGGCAAAGATTTTGCGCCGAAACCAGCCAAAGGGGGCCAGAAGGGAAAGCGATCCCGCCAGTTTTGCCCCCAAAAGCAGGGGAAAGCAAACCCGAAACCAGCATCTGAGAAGGAAGATCATGATTATCCAGACGATTTGCCACCCCCGCCAAAGCGACAGGTCAGCATGATCATGGGAAGTCTCTTAGACAATGACGATTCCATCTCAGCAATCAAGGAGTACGAGCGAAAGGCTGTCTCGGCTCAGCGCCGCCCCAGTTCACACCAGGATGGAGAATCCTTGCTTGGCCAATCTATCCGTCAGGACACAGGCGCGATATCCTTCACAGATAAGGATGCGGAGGGGCTGGATACCCCGCATCTCGACCCGCTGGTGGTCAAAATACAAGTCCACGATTGCGACGTGGCAAAGATACTAATCGACACCGGGAGCACAGTGAACCTAATCTTCAAAGAGACCCTAGACCGGATGGGGATCTAAGAAGAAGCCATCAAGCCAACATCTCGTCCGCTGACCGGATTCACCGCCGACACCGTATTCAGCATCGGTACCGTCCGCCTACCCATCTATGTCGGGGGAATTTCCAAGCTCGTGAAATTTATCTTCATAGACAGACCAGCAATATATAACGCCATCCTGGGCACGCCATGGATCCACGAGATGAAAGCCGTCGTCTCAACCTTTCATCAATGCGTCAAATTTCCAACACCATTGGGAATCTTCACATTACGCGGCAGCCAAAGAGTGTCAAGATCTTGCTTCCTCCAAGAACGCCGGCTCTGCTCTTCATTTTCATGCATGATCAATGAAGAGCTGGACCCGCGACTCCCCTATCATCAGAGACCTAAACCCGATCTCGTCGACCAAGTCATCATCGACGAGAAGAGACCAGAAAGGTGCGTTGGAATCGGCAGCAATCTCAACGTCGACCCCACCTACAAACCAATCAAGCAGAAGAGGCGTAAGCTGGGCACCGATAAAGCTCAAGCAGTCAATGACGAAGTCTCAAAGATACTGCGAGCCGGATCAATCAATGAAGTAAAGTACCCTGACTGGCTCGCCAATCCGGTCGTCGTCAAGAAGAAGAACGGGAAGTGGAGAGTATGTGTAGACTTCACCGACCTAAACAAAGCTTGCCCAAAGGATAGCTTTCCGCTGCCGCATATCGACCGCCTCGACGAAGCTACGGCGGGGAATGAATTACTCTCCTTCATGGATGCATTCTCCGGCTACAACCAGATATTCATGCACCCAGACGACCGCGAGAAGACAGCCTTCATCACTGATCGAGGCACATATTGCTACAGAGTCATGCCCTTCGGCTTGAAGAACGCTGGCGCCACTTACCAAAGATTGGTCAACAAGATGTTTGCAAAACAGCTCGGCAACAGCATGGAAGTCTACATCGACGACATGTTGGTAAAATCTGCTAAAGCCGAGGATCACGTCAAGAACCTCCAAGAATGCTTCCAGGTTCTGACAAAGTACGGAATGAAGCTCAACCCGGCAAAGTGCAATTTCGCCGTAACGTCCGGAGAATTCCTCGGCTACATCGTAACTCAGCGCGGCATCGAGGCGAACCCGAAGCAGATCTCGGCAATTCTCGACCTCCCCTCGCCAAAAAACGCAAAGGAGGTCCAGAGGCTCACTGGTCGAATCGCCGCACTGAATCGATTCATCTCGCGCTCGACCGACAAGTGTCTACCCTTTTACCAGCTGCTCCGCTCCAACAAGCTCTTTAAATGGGACGAGAAGTGTGAAAACGCATTCAAGCAACTGAAAGAGTATCTCACTACCCCGCCGATCCTTGCAAAACCCGAAGATGGCGAGACGTTACTCCTCTACATCGCCATATCAAGCACAGCCGTTAGTGGCGTACTGGTCCGAGAAGATCGGGGCGAGCAGAAGCCCATCTTTTACGTGAGCAAAACCCTCAACGATGCCGAGACGAGATATCCTACCCTCGAAAAGCTGGCGTTAGCGGTAGTGATCTCGGCGAGGAAATTGAAACCATACTTCCAATCCCACGCAATCATCGTCCTCTCAAACCAAGCATTGTGCCAAATCCTTCATGGCCCAAATCAATCGGGTCGCATGGCAAGATGGGCGGTAGAACTGTCAGAGTACGATATCGAATTCAAAGGCCGAACCAGCGCAAAATCCCAGGTTCTCGCCGACTTCATTGTCGAGATCCCACCAGAGCTCGTTGTGAACGAAGCCGAGCATATATCCAAATGGCTCCTGCACGTTGACGGAGCTTCATCCAAACAAGGATCTGGTGTCGGCATCCGCCTCGTATCTCCTACAGGCGAGATTCTCGAACAGTCTTTCAAGCTCGACTTTCAAGCATCCAATAACGAGGCCGAATATGAGGCAATCATCGCAGGACTACGTCTCGCAAAGGAAGTTGGGGCCGATCACGTGCACGCATTCTGCGACTCTCAGCTCGTGGCAAAGCAATTCAGCGGAGATTACGATGCTAAAGACGACCGCATGGACGCATATCTCAAGGTAACGACGGAACTGTCCAAGCAATTCAAGTCGTTCGAGTTGACAAAAATCTCCCGTGCTGAGAACACAGAAGCCGACGCGCTCGCTGCCTTAGCCTTGAGAACCGACTCGGCTTTGCGGCGAACGATTCCCGTCGAAACAATCGAGCAGCCTAGCATCAAACTTCCTAAAGGAGCGTTTATCATGGCAATATATCAAGAAGAGGAGGAAGATGAAGAAGACGAGCCAATGACCCCCGAGTCAGAAGATGATCAACCTCACTCATGGCAGGACGAGATCAAAGATTATCTGATCAACGGGACGATTCCGGGGAATCGTTGGGCAGCTCGTCGACTACGCCGCAAAGCCACCTACTACTTCCTCCAAAACGACGAGTTATTCCGGTGGACCGCAAACAAAGTCGTCCTACGTTGTTGCGACGAGACGCAAGCCAAGAACGTGATGGTCGAGACTCACGAAGGAGCCGGAGAAAACCATGCCGGCGGGAAATCTCTGGCCTCTAAGATCAAGAAGCACGGCCTTTTCTGGCCAAAGATGATCGAAGACTGCGAAAATTACACCGCGAAATGCATTCCCTGCCAGAGATACGCCCCAATCATCAACGCCCCGACGCAAGAGCTTCAAGCTTCCGTCCCGGCATATCCCTTTATGCGTTGGGCGATGGATATCGTCGGCCCGATGCCACGATCCCGGCAATGCGCGTAACTCCTGATCGTCACCGACTACTTCACCAAGTGGGTAGAAGCTAAAGCCTTCCCGAACCCCACTGCCAAAGACGTGCAGAACTTCGTCTGGCAATACATCATCTGCCGACATGGTCTACCATATGAGATTGTCACCGACAATGGTGGCCAATTCATCGCGGTGAGCTTCCGCGAGTTCTATGCCAATTGGAAGATCAAGCTCGCCTATTCCACGCCAATATACCCCCAAGCCAATGGGCAAGCCGAGGCAACAAACAAAACTATCGTCGACGGCCTGAAGAAAAGACTCAAGAGCTACAAAGGAACGTGGGCAGACCAACTTGACGGAGTACTTTGGTCTCACCGCACAACACCCAGGTCAGCGACTGGCGAAACCCCTTTCTCCCTATCTCACGGTTGCGAAGCATTAGCCCCTGCCGAGCTACACGTTGCGAGCTTACGCCGATCACTAATGCCCCTCAACTTCTCATTAAATGACGACTCTTTGCACGATAGTCTCGTCAACACTGAGGAGCTAAGAGATCACTCCCTCTTGCGTATGCAAAACTACCAACAAAAAGCAGCAAGATACTACGCCAAAAAGATTCGCAACCGCCGCTTTGCACTACATGATCTCGTCCTGAAGAAAGTCCACGACTTCACCAAACCCGAGCACGCCGGCAAATTGGGTTCAATTGGGAAGGACCTTACCGCATCACGCGAATCATCAAACCAGGGGTGTACCAGCTCGAAGATGACGACGGAAGCATACTCCCTCGCTCGTGGAACTCCATGAACTTGCGCAAGTTCCGCCACTAGACGCGTAGCTTCGCGTCTCGCAAAAAAAAGGAAAAAAAAAAAAAGAAAAGAAAAGAGACATCTTCACTGCATGAACACTTGTAACGAACTACGAATGGCTTGATCCCGGCACGGGTACGTAGGCAGCCTTTTCACCGAGGCGCAGCTGTAACTTAATAAAAATAAAAAGCTGTTTTATTTTATTAATTCGCTTGTATGCATGCACCTTTTTCTGAATCCTTGAGAAACATTTCATCTCGGCAGAAAAACCCAAGCAAGAATTTTCTGATTGACTTAGGTCAAAAACAGATGTTTTGGTGTGCGTAGTGAGCTCGGCAAAATCAGAGTCATAAAATTTCTCTAGTACACGGTAAATTAATGAGTCTCAAAGCCTCTGGAACTCGGCAGTATAATGAGTCCTTGTCTACGAGCTCGGCAAAAAAAGAGAGTCTCAAAGCTACTCTGAAGCGCACGCACAAACGAGTAGTGTCAACGTTCTGGCCAAACAATTCACCGCACATCGCACCCAGTGGACTGATCATCCCCCATTCTTTAAGAATGAAGCACTACAAGTCGAGAGCACGCATATCTCGCACGACCCTAAGCCATATGAGCAAGAGAAAATCGCTACCTTGTTAATCATATTCGACTTAGCGGCGTAGGAGTAATTCGAATTTCTAGACTTCGGTTCCTGTTACCGGTCTACAAAGCGCCACCGCAAACAGATCCAACGAGCACCGATCGGTGTCTCTTAAAAACGAGAATTCTGACGAGCCGCGTGACATCGTATCTCGTCGGATGCACAGCATTGTCATAACGAGTAGCATCTCGTCACGACAGAACTTGAGCATGCTAAGTTGTCTCGGCACGTTGAACCACTTGTCTAATGACGATTAGACACTTGAATCATTCCGCTAGATTGACAACACAGTGCACCTCATTAAAGGATGTAGATTAAAAGCAGGATGTTTCAAAAAGCACGAAATCATCAACTATATTCGCGATATTCATCTCGCACAAAGCAAAAAGATGAACGAGGAAGTAAAGCAAATACTTAAGTTTTAAATCGTGAAAAGCATACGGATTAAAACCCTCCCGGGCAATGTTGTTACATCGGCATGAATCGCCGCGACTAAAGGAAGAGTTCTTAAAAAGCAGAAAAGGGAGAAAATAGAGACGAAGTCCTAAATAGCCTCGGCCTCGGAAGCATCCAGACCCGATCTCGTCCCGGATTCAGCACTAGCTGCTCCCGAACTCTCTCTCGTCGGCGATCCACCAATTATAAGCTCAGCAAGATTGGGCCTGAAAGCATGATACATTGTCCCAAATTGATCAAAACCCCTCGGAGTAACCCAAGTGTTATCAAAACGGAAATCGGCAAGATCAAAGAGGCAATCTAACCTGTGTGGCGCTGCATAGTCGTCCGCTCCGATATCGACCTCGTCGATCTCGTCCCCAGCAGCTCTGCTCTCCTTGACCTTGGCCTCCAGTTTCGCAATAACGAGATCAAAGTCTTGAGAGACGCCTTTCGTCCTTCGCACATAATCAAGCAGCGCTTCGTCAACCGCAATCTTGACCACCGCCTTTTCCACCTCGTCGCGCTGCGCGACGAACTTGCCAAGACGATCGAGACGGGGAGCGTACCACTCTTGCGTGGTGTCGTAGACCTGAGTAGCAACAGACTCGGCCCACTTCTGACGCGATTGACGAAGGCGAGAAGCCTCAGCTGCAGCAATCTCCGCATCCCGGCGAGACTTATCCTCAAGTTCCACCACTTGAGCTCGCAGCTTCGTTACCTCATCCTGAAGACCGATCGCCTTCAGGACCTCGCCATTCTGGACGCCGACCTTCCTCTCGAGATCAGCCTTTTCCCTCTCAAGGAACTCCAGCCTCGGACCCTTCCCCTTGGATTGCTCATTCTGCAGTTTGACGATCTCCTCCCGAGCCGCCATCAGCATGGTGTCATATTGCTGGATAACCGAAGAGAACTTCCCAGCGACGTTGACAAGATCTGAAGAGACATCGACGACATCGTCCTTCAGCTCGATCTTCTTGAGTGGAACCCCCCAATGAGGTTTAGGCTTGCAGCTCCAAACCAGCTCGGCGCATAACTTCTTGTTAAGCATAAGAGGAGAACCCCCCGACCAGACGACGGCGACCGCATCCGGATCCGGGACCTCAGAATCAACGGGCTCGACCTTAGGGCCTGACGAGCTCGCCCCAGCACCGAGACCAGATTGGCCTCCCGGTTGTTCAGACGGGTTCCCGCCAAGGTCGCCATCACCTGACTGACGAGACAGATCCTCGCCGAGCTAGTCGCAACCCGAGTGACGAGAGGCATCGACACCGTCACCCGAAGGAAGCACGTCCTCTTCATCGAGCACGACCTCAGGTGTCGCCTCGGCAGCAGACGACCGCATTCCGCTCGCGGCCATCTTTTCAAGCTTAGCCCTCTTCGAAGCCCTGCAGAAATAACAGCATATCAGCAACACGCACCAAACGAGAAAAATAGCCAGTTCTCCATAAGAAAACTTACTTCGTCCTCGACGCAATCGAGGAAGCCGGTCGTTTAGGCGGACCGCCCGACTCGGCAGCCGAGTCGGTCTTCCTCTCCCTCGGAGGAGAATCTGGGATCAGAATGGCGTCATCATCGGACACAGGAGTCCTCTTCTTAAGCCCCATCTTCTTAGCACGACGAGACGATTTAGCTGCAAAAGATCGAGCAAGGATCAATGACAAACATAGTCGTGACACAAATTCCGAATCAAAAAGCAATCGGGTTCTCACCAGCTGTTCGAGTCGAAGCGGACTCGGTCCTTCCTTCTCTCTTCCTCTTACTCCTCTCCTCGGACTTGGCAGCAAAGTCGGCCCAGATGATTCGACTTCGATCTCGCAAAGCCTTGCACTTCTTCTGGAATGCAGTAGACGTTGGTCTCGGCACGACCCTCTCTGCAAAACAAACAAAAGCAAAAGGTTAGCATACAAAAACCAACTCAATCTATGCCGCGACGAAACCTACAAGCAATCTACCAGCTTCATCGACCCATCCCGTCAAGACATGGTCGGGGTTAAAGTCCCCGATCGACGCGGTGTCCTTCTTGACATTAAAATAATAGTGCTTCCAGTGGTGGATCTTGTTTTTGTGGGCGCCATACACAATGCCATGCTTCATCGTGGTACAGAATCGTCTGTACCTACCCTCCCTCGCACTGGCACGAAAATCAGTAACACGCTCAAAGAGCTCTCTGTCGAAAGCAATCCTGAGATGCTTGGCCAAGGCCTCGGTAAAAACCATGTGTCGGAGCACACCATGAGTCAGCTGACTCATAGGGACGCCACGCTGATAGGCGTAATCCAACAGATGGTGGAAAATGGGAAACCGCACCCCAAATTCCGTGAACCAGCACTCGTAGGCACAGAACCATCCCGGCGGAGCATCGAATGGCCTTTGCTGGGCAGACGGAACTTGAATCTCCATGGCATCGGGGATTGAGCATCTCGACCTGAGTGCTGCAACGATCCCTTCGTCAATCCAAGACCGACCATCGGCGGTCAAGGAGGTCGTCGGAGTGCGCCAAGGCATCTCGACGACCGGCGGAAGACCCTCGAGTTCGACTTCATCCGGAGTCGACACTTCATCCGGCCCTATCTCAGAATCCGCGTCCGAATCATTCTCCGGGATCCCATCACGGTACCCGGAACTCTCACCATCCTCGTCCCGCAAGGACGGAGCGTCAGAATCAGCCCAGACACCCGAAGAAGAGTCCTTGGCCGTAGAATCCGCCGCGGCAGCCGCCCTACGACGACGCTCTATGATCCGGCCCGCTCGGACCGCATCTCCGAGAAAACACGGAACCATACTCGATAGCGGGATATCATCGTCATCCCGCACGACGGCTTTCCCTTTCCCTTTACGATCTGACGACTCCATTGTGCACTCGGAAACGAGAATCGGAAGTCGAAAAGACGAAATTTGAACAAGCATAAACCCTAAAAATTCTGGTTCATCGACCCATCCCGTCAAGACATGGTCGGGGTTAAAGTCCCCGATCGACGCGGTGTCCTTCTTGACATAAAAATAATAGTGCTTCCAGTGGTGGATCTTGTCTTTGTGGGCGCCATACACAATGCCATGCTTCATCGTGGTACAGAATAGTCTGTACCTACCCTCCCTCGCACTGGCACGAAAATCAGTAACACGCTCAAAGAGCTCTCTGTCGAAAGCAATCCTGAGATGCTTGGCCAAGGCCTCGGTAAAAACCATGTGTCGGAGCACACCATGAGTCAGCTGACTCATAGGGACGCCACGCTGATAGGCGTAATCCAACAGATGGTGGAAAATGGGAAACCGCACCCCAAATTCCGTGAACCAGCACTCGTAGGCACAGAACCATCCCGGCGGAGCATCGAATGGCCTTTGCTGGGCAGACGGAACTTGAATCTCCATGGCATCGGGGATTGAGCATCTCGACCTGAGTGCTGCAACGATCCCTTCGTCAATCCAAGACCGACCATCGGCGGTCAAGGAGGTCGTCGGAGTGCGCCAAGGCATCTCGACGACCGGCGGAAGACCCTCGAGTTCGACTTCATCCGGAGTCGACACTTCATCCGGCCCTATCTCAGAATCCGCGTCCGAATCATTCTCCGGGATCCCATCACGGTACCCGGAACTCTCACCATCCTCGTCCCGCAAGGACGGAGCGTCAGAATCAGCCCAGACACCCGAAGAAGAGTCCTTGGCCGTAGAATCCGCCGCGGCAGCCGCCCTACGACGACGCTCTATGATCCGGCCCGCTCGGACCGCATCTCCGAGAAAACACGGAACCATACTCGATAGCGGGATATCATCGTCATCCCGCACGACGGCTTTCCCTTTCCCTTTTCGATCTGACGACTCCATTGTGCACTCGGAAACGAGAATCGGAAGTCGAAAAGACGAAATTTGAACAAGCATAAACCCTAAAAATTCTGGTTCATCGACCCATCCCGTCAAGACATGGTCGGGGTTAAAGTCCCCGATCGACGCGGTGTCCTTCTTGACATAAAAATAATAGTGCTTCCAGTGGTGGATCTTGTCTTTGTGGGCGCCATACACAATGCCATGCTTCATCGTGGTACAGAATAGTCTGTACCTACCCTCCCTCGCACTGGCACGAAAATCAGTAACACGCTCAAAGAGCTCTCTGTCGAAAGCAATCCTGAGATGCTTGGCCAAGGCCTCGGTAAAAACCATGTGTCGGAGCACACCATGAGTCAGCTGACTCATAGGGACGCCACGCTGATAGGCGTAATCCAACAGATGGTGGAAAATGGGAAACCGCACCCCAAATTCCGTGAACCAGCACTCGTAGGCACAGAACCATCCCGGCGGAGCATCGAATGGCTTTTGCTGGGCAGACGGAACTTGAATCTCCACGGCATCGGGGATTGAGCATCTCGACCTGAGTGCTGCAACGATCCCTTCGTCAATCCAAGACCGACCATCGGCGGTCAAGGAGGTCGCCGGAGTGCGCCAAGGCATCTCGACGACCGGCGGAAGACCCTCGAGTTCGACTTCATCCGGAGTCGACACTTCATCCGGCCCTATCTCGGAATCCGCGTCCGAATCATTCTCCGGGATCCCATCACGGTACCCGGAACTCTCACCATCCTCGTCCCGCAAGGACGGAGCGTCAGAATCAGCCCAGACACACGAAGAAGAGTCCTTGGCCGTAGAATCCGCCGCGGCAGCCGCCCTACGACGACGCTCTATGATCCGGCCCGCTCGGACCGCATCTCCGAGAAAACACGGAACCATACTCGATAGCGGGATATCATCGTCATCCCGCACGACGGCTTTCCCTTTCCCTTTTCGATCTGACGACTCCATTGTGCACTCGGAAACGAGAATCGGAAGTCGAAAAGACGAAATTTGAACAAGCAGAAACCCTAAAAATTCTGGCGAGACGGAAATCGAAACGAGAAGAGAAGAAAATTCGAAGTTAAGAGGCAAGCAAATCCAAGCAATCGGTGAAGCCCTGAGGCGATTAGGCGAAATCTATCGATTCGAATAAGCAAATCGGTTCGAATTCCAGAGAGAAAGAAGAAAATTACCTTTTTGCGTGTAAGGCGGTTGAAGGCAATGGACAGGCGAAAAAGGAATTAATGTTGAAAATAAATCCGGACGGTTTCTTTAAAAAGAGGCTTCGCGATTTTCAAGGGAAAAACTTCCCCTGAACTTTTCATTTTCCCGCTTGGAAAAACTTAACGGGACACGGGCCTTCTTTGCGAAATCTCAACCGCTAGCCAACGTTGCAATTTTAATAAACTGCCAGCACGTGTGTCGATGACGTGGCAATCCCAGTCCTGACAAGCTGCCTGCTAAACGGCACAACTCCTTCTTTTGACGAGCTAACGTTGAAATAAGGATGAACGGTTATTCTCTTCGACGAGCTGATTCGTATGAGACCGTTATAGATGGTTAAGTCTCTTTGACGAGCTGATGTCAAGAACAATCATCAAAATGCATATTCTTTTGCGGACAAGATGACGTCAACGTACTCTTTTCCCTTCTTATGGTTTTTATCCCAAACCGGGTTTTTCCATATCAAGGTTTTAACGAGGCGGCACGAATCTAAAGTCAATCGCATCGAAGACGAGCTAGCACTGGCATCTCGCATTTGTTACTAATAACTCTTGAGCTCAACTCCCATTCATGAAGTTTGCCGAGATCAAACTGCATTCGACTCGCCAAACTGGGGGGGGGGGGGGGGGGGGGGGGGGGCTTATTGTTAGAGGTGAAATGAGTACATTTCCCCGAGCCCATTGCAATGAGTAACAGCGCGAAATGCCCGGCCCGTCTTCAGCCCTAGCCTCCTCACAGAAATGGAAAGCCTTGAGGAGGAAGATAATACTTTGAGCAAAAAGGAAATAGCAGCAGCCGCCACTCAAAGAAAGGAAAGAAATCAAGAGAAGAAGAAGATTTCCTTTATGATCAAGAGGCGAATATTCAGCAGAGAATCGCCTTAACTCAACTATATAAGGAGAGGTCTTCATTCTCTGAAGACCAAGTCACGCAGCCCTGCAAACACTTAAAGCATTCGCTCACCTTTTTCTCTGTTTTGCTCATTATTCGCATTACGTCTCGTCAAGGCTTGTTTGACGAGACAATCTCTTGTATCTGAATTTCCTTTCGAGTAATAAATCCGCAACTTCCCAAGTCTCCCATCCGAAATATCCCGTCACATAAACGTGTGCTATTTCTGGAATCAACACTACCAACATATGTGATGTCGTGTTACCTCCTCCCGCAAGAAACTATTAAAAAGCTGCAAAGTGCAATATCAAAATTCTGGTGGAGCTCTAAACAAAACAGCAAGGGTCTACATTGGATAGCGTGGGAAAAGCTATGTACGTCCACTGAAAATGGTGGTTTGGGATTCTGTGATCTAAATTTTTTTAACATTGCACTACTTGCAAAACAATTGTGGAGACTCATACATTATCCGTCATCTTTGCTAGCCCGAGTCTTTAAAGGGCGTTATTTCTGGCACTATAATCCAATGGACGTAGGCAAAGCTAACTCTCCTTCTTATGGCTGGACTAGTATGATGGCAGCCAGGGAGTTACTAAAAGCGGGACTTCAGAAAGCGATTGGCTCGGGTGCAAATACAAGAGTATGGCGTGATCCATGGCTTCCGGTGTGCCCACTGAGACCCCCAGAGGGAAGAGGAGGTTTCCAAGACCCGTATCTCCTGGTGTACCACCTCATTGACCACCACAGACATGAGTGGAGACGAGATCTTTTACAACTGCTCTTTATGGACGAAGATGTACGAAGGATACAAAGCATTACTCAAAGCCGTACCCCTCGAGCGGACAGCCTAATATGGGCATACACCAAATCCGGACTCTATTATGTTAAAATATGGATATGATTTGGCAAAGCAGCTTACGGAAAGCGAAGGCCCAGGTTTCGTACTGGAACCTAGCACAAACGCAATTAGAAGTGAAGTATGGACGACTAAAACGTCCAAAAAGCTGAAGCATTGTGTGAGTCAAAACCTACACAATGAGAATCAATATGTATTCGGAATTTCAATGATAAGACACAAAAATGGTGAGCCAAAGATGGTTGTATTGATAGCTGTTTAGAGAGCTACACAGTTTGTGGCGTGTGCCTTTCGCTCGGTAAAAAGTGTTTCCGAAATAATGAATATCAACTCCTATTTATAAGAATTTAGGAGCCGACTTTGACAATGATATTGCGAATATTTTCAAAGATTTCCTTCCATTTTCTTTCCGCTGCCTCCGGCTAGGGCAAATCTCGACCATGGGCTTTCTTCGATGGCCTCGGCTTGGGTTGTTTCGTTTGACGCTGGATCAGCCCATCGTGAATTATGAGAGATTGCCGGTGCTCTGGTTCAACTGTCGGTTTATGCGAATGCCGGTTAGCCGACGACTCGGCTCGGTTCAAAGACTGAATAAGCCGGTATTATAGCATTTTGGCAGGACTCTCCTTCACACTTGGTTAGTTCAAGTGACAATGCGCAGGGGTGAAATCCGACCCCAACAAGCATTTCATTTGGCAGTCCGTAGCCGGTTGTATTGCAGTACGTGATCGTTTAGTTGATAGGCATAGAACGATCCAGCCCTCGATGCAGAGATGAAGCAGAGACTATAAATCACTGCCTTTTTGAATGTCTGGCAGCGAAAAAAAGTCTGGGACATGTCTAATATCCCAAACCTTCTGGGGTTATTCCCGTGTCACTCTCTTTACAACAATATTGACCATCTGTTATGCCGTGCTAAAGATCTCGGAGCCCCGGATCACACGTTAGCAAGATTCCCATGGATTATGTGGTATATTTGGAAGGCGAGGAACAAAAAAGTTTTCAAAGATGAGGATATCAATCCTATATATACGTCCCAAATGGTGGCGGAAGCAGAAGCCTGGTCTACGGCGCAATTGGTGGAACAGGTTCCATCTGGTGACGAAGCCTTGACGTCACAGAATCTGACTGTAAGTGATGATAACGATCCCTCTCTCCCACGCTGCCAAGTCGATGGATCCTGGAGTAACGATAGTGCTTATAGTGGAGGAGGTTTTGTTATCGAAAAGGAAGATGGGGAACGATACTACGGTGCTGTTTCTAGTTATCACGTACAGACGCCTTTACACGTGGAGCTGATGGCTCTAATTTGGGCCATGAAATCAGCTGTAACGCTGGGTCTGACCTCACTTTAGTTTGAATCCGACTGCCAGCAACTGGTGCAGATCGTGGAAGATTTTGAAGTTTGGCCCTCTCTTGCCATGGAGTTTGAAGAGTTTTACTCTATTTTTTCACTATTTAGCCATTTTTCTTTTGTTTTCATTTCATGTTTGTCGAACCTCCGTGCCGATTGTCTCTCAAAAGGAGCAAGGACATGAGGAACTCTCTTTACCTATGTAGACACTATGGTCCCAAATTGGTTAGCTTTTGAAGTTAACCTATTTGGTCCAGTTTAGTAATATATGGGTCTCGTTGTCAAAAAAAAAAAAAAAAAAGTCTTATGTATAGATCTACAAAAACTATTATTTAGTAATTTTAGTTTTGTGAGATTATATAGTTTACCTTCAAATAAATATATCAGCTAATGTTAAAATATTATAGAAAATACACTGATTTTTTGAAGTATATAGGGATGAAATGAGACGAGACCGGACAGGACGGGACGAGCAGAAACATAATGGGATGGGAGAGGAATTTTGCCTATCTCTTATTATATTAAGTGACGAGACGGGACAAAAAGGAACGAAAGGGAACGGGATGGGATTGGACGAGAATTTTGCCTACCCCTAATTATATTTAGGGACAGGACAGGAAAAAACGGAAGAAACTCGATATGGGACAAGACAAGACGGAAAGGAACGGAATGAGAATGGACGAGACGTGATGAAAAAGAACGGAATAGGACGAGATGGGACAGGAGAAGAATTTTGCCTACCCCTAATTATATTTAGGGACAGAACGGGAAGAAACGAAAGAAACATGAGACAAGACGGAAAAGAATGGAATGGGATAGGATGAGACTGGACGGGACGGGATAGGACTGGATAGATAGGACGAGCAGGATGGGAAAGAACGGGACAAGATAAAAAGAAATGGAATTTGCCTAACCCTAATTATAATTAATTATGAAATTCTTGAAACACAAAATTAAATTACAAAATTTGATACCTTCTAATTTTCTTCTAACTAAATCAGTATCTCCCAGTAGTTTATATTTTCTTTGGTTATACTGCAAGGTTTTGGGTCTCTCCGAGCAGATTCTAATTTTCTGATATCTTTTTTTTGTTTTCGGGATTTCAACTCTTTCTATCAGGTTTGTTTCCAGAGATATTCACATTTTATGCTGACAATGCTTCTTTCGTTTGGGTTTTTGATTTCATATATGTTGCGTTTATATAAATAAAATTTCTATATGACCAAAAAAAAAAGAAATTCAAACATACAGCAAATCAATATCTACAAAACTAAAATTTGTCGAACGGCATGAAAAAACTTTCGTATATTCTTGTAATACATGCAACGTGTCACCATTGGTATTGCTATGAAACAAAAAGGTCTACTTTTTATTGAGACAAGGATCAATTAACATTGGACTCTAAGAAATTTTTTTGTGTTATTCATATGGATCTCTTGAAATTTTGTTAAGTGTTTTGCAGGTTTGGGTCAAAGTCTAATTTTAGGTATACAGTGAAAAGTGAAAACTCTATAAATTAATAATATTGGGACCATGAAATTTTATTAATTTAGCAAAATATAAATTTATCGAAAGATTATTAGATCAAATACTTAATTTGGGACCGGGAAATTCTATTAATATTTGGGGAATTGTGAATATACCCCATTTTTTGAGACCTCTTGTCCTTTTACACATTTTTTGAAAATTCCCAAATTTGGACTCTAATACCCTTGCATATAGTAACAATATGAAATAAATAGTTTTACAATTTAAAATTTTTAAAACAAATTTTAATAAATTCAATAATATTATATCAAGATTATAGAGAATTTTTTCATAATTGTTTTTTGAAATTTGATGTTCAGAAAATTAAATGAAGTTTGGTTCTACCAAGTTTGGTTTTCAAAGTAGAATATGTCTTCTACTAGATGCTCTAACATCTATCTGTAGTAGAACATGAATTCTACCGTCTGTTCAGTCATCTACCGTCGTAGAATTTGTCTTCTGCTAAATATCATACGTTCTACGAGTTGGTAGAATGGTTCGTCAATTGTTCTACGTGTTACACGGTTTTCTACCACCGGTAGAATCTATATTCTACCATAGACACTGTTTTCTACCAATCGTAGAATCTATATTCTACCGTAAACACTTTCTTCTACATTTTTTAGATTGCATGTTCTGCCGAAAATACTGTCTTCTACTACTCGTAGATTATGTGTTCTACTCAAAACAACGTCTTCTACCGTAAGTAGAAATACCATTCTTCCGTTGACACTTATTTCTACGGAAGGTAGAATTCATCTTCTACGAAAATCTGAGAAAATATAGCAAAAATAGTAACTGAATATTTAAAAATCTTTTGAAAAAATATATTTCCTTTTATTTCTTTTCTCAGCAAAAAAAAAAAAAACCAATACACCAAGTATTTTACTAACTTTTATGATATTTGAAAAAAAACCCAATACACCAAGTATTTTACTAACTTTTACGATATTTGAAAATACAGAAATAGAGAATAATAATTTAGAAAAAAGAAGAAAAATAGATAAAAATAAAAGAGTATTAAATGCTAACATGTGCTGTGCAAATTATATTTGGTTTTTAAACTAGTCGAAATTGGTTTTTTTTTTTCCTTTTTAGTGTTAACTAATATTTCAGATTAAAAAAAAAGTTATAAAGTTTTCAGATAAATTTATGAAGTGAACATTTCAGTTTTTTTTTTTAACAAATTATTTATTAATTATTTAATAATTTAATTATTTATTAATTATTAAATTTCCTTAAATATGATTTGAAGGTTAAAAATGGGATTAAATTTTAATAAAGTGTATATGGACAACATTTGAAAAAAAAAGGGTATAGGGACAAGAGCTTTCATTTTTTGGTGTGTTTTGCCAAATTTCCCTTAATATTTCGAGTTATCAATTTATCCAATATTAATTTATCTTCTAATGTAATTTATATTTCCTCTAGTTTTACTGCAAGGTTTTAGTCTCTTCAAACTTAGTCTAGTTTTCTGCTTTCTTATTTTTGTTTTCGGAGATTTCAACTCTTTCTATCGGCTTAGTTTCCAGAGATATTCACAATTTCTGCCGGAAATGTTTCTTTTGTTTGGACTTTTGATTTCATATATGTTGCGTTTACATCAATAAAATTTCTATATGACCAAAAAAAAAAAAGAGATGCAAACACAAAGCAAATCAATATCTACAAAACTAAAATTTGCCGAACGGCATGAAAAAACTTTCGTATATTCTTGTAATATTGTATTAGTCAATCGCTAACATCGGTTCGGTATCTCCCAACTGCTTTACTTCATTCGTTTTAATAATCTACATCCCGTTTCACATATGACCACCCATCATTTACGCTTTCACATCTACATGTCGCTCCCGAACTGTAAAACCTCTCATGATATTGATATGTGCTACGTAAAGCACACATTTCACCTCAGATTTTCCAAACGTGAAGATATAAGGTTCTTCTGTGTGAGAGAAGATCACTTGTCCATCACCGAATTTAGCCGATTGATATGAGCCAAAGCCTTTGCCCTAGCTCTTGTAGTTGCTCCTAGATAAGCTATGATGAACTCAAAGGGAATAAGAGATTGAAAGAGATATTTAGCTAAGCTTCCTCTTAACCCTAAACTCTCTTTGGAGCTTTAAGGTTAATTCTTGGAAGTTCTTTCTTATTGATGTTTTGAGGATCCTTTTATAGATCTCCTTACAACCGACTAAACCAAACTAAATAAGTAAAAGATACCAAACCCTTAATCTTAATGTTAAAAGGAAAACTAACAAAACCATAAAACTATTGATCGTATCATTACTCCCCTCCTCGACTAGGAGCTTGTCCTCAAGCTCCAAGCTCCACTCTAGAAGCTCCTCTGCATCCTCTTAGTTCTCTTCATCGTACGGCTCATCCTCTTGATCATCTCCCTCCCTAACAGGCATGATATAGAAAAGCTTTGGATTACAAACATGATCTCGCGTGAAGAGCTCATCACAATTGAAGCAAAGTCCTTTTGCTTTTCGCTCTGCCATTTCTTCCACAGTTAACTTCTTCAAATATTTTCTCGGTGGTGCCTTTTTTGCTTCTTGTTGAGGCAACACAGTTTCTATGTCATTCCCGTCGTTCAAGGCCATCATTGATCTAGTTGTTGGAGCTAGATGTCCTCCAAATGTCTGTGTTCTTCTGTCGTTTTCAATCTTATACTCATTATCCCGTGCATACTCCATTGCTTTAAAGATTGTCTCTGGACGTAGGTATTCAACCTCCTTCCTTAAACTATCAGTCAATCCTGCACAAAATAGCCATATTTGTTGTTCTCCTGTAAGTCTTGTTTGCCGTCCTAGACACTCCTCATACTGGCTGCAGTAATCGTCCACGGTTCCTGTGTGCCTCAGGTTTGACAGCTCTCCCATTGGGTTGACTGAATCAGCTTTTCCAAAGCGACTCTTGCAGATTTTTTTGAACTCAACCCAGCTTAGTCTCTGTGTTACCAAGCGTCTGAGATTATGATACCAGTGGTATGCTCTCCCTGTTAAGACAAAGGTTGCTTGACGAACTCGGGCTTCATCACTGAACACTCGTTGATCCTCAAAGTAATATTCGCACTTTTGTAACCATTCAATAGCATTAGTTGTTCCATCATAAGGAGGAAACTCCATCTTTATTGCTGGAAGGATACGCTTATCGTGCTCCATGTCTAGGGCATCACGAGCATCTGCTGTTGCAGTCCATGTGAAACAACCAAGCTTTTTTTTTTTTTTTTTTATTAAATAATTAGCCCAGATTAATATTCCCATAAATATTAATCCTCAACAGCTAATTCACAACACAATGCGGAAGAAAACCAATATTATTAAATCATAATAAATTATTCAACAATAACCAATAAAGAATAAAACCAATAAAACCAATAACCAATAAGCAACCTAAGCCGGTTTGCTACATTATTTAAAATAAAGTCTAACACCCTAAACTCATGAATTTCTGGTCAACCACAACAACAATGCCAATATCAAATTCCTAATCTCATCATCCTCTTCTCTCGGTCTCTTTCCGCGGAAGAACATTGCTGTTACCTGCATCACATTGGAATAGAGATGCGTAAGTATTATCATAAATACTTAGTGAGTGGATCATCCTGCCTACAGGCCAATTACGTCAAACACTAGACAAACATCACAATAATCAACAACAATAACAATGCTCAACATAAACCACAACAACATGAACTCCCTGTCAGGAAACACCCACGTTTCCTGACACCCAGGTCGGTGTCGACCGACACCTCTATGGTGTCGATCGACGCCAGCCTCCCGAGTGTCGATCGACACTCATCGAGTGTCGCTCGACACCGGCTCGACGCCCAGAAACCAAACGCGAAGAAACAGTGCGAAAAACAGTAAAACAACAACAATCAATGGGATTCAACCCCCATATACGCATCAAACCACATAAAACCGAAGAACAACTCAAGAACAATAACATAAACTCAAATCAAACAATCTCTAGTGATTAACGGACCTACAGTCACGCACTCACCTTAGATTGGATTGGAAACAAGGAAAAGAGATGAAACAGCGAAGAACAGCAACAGATCAAGCCCAGAAACAACAAAAATCAACCAAAATCGCCCTGCCTCTCTCTGGAAACTCTCTGCCTCGAAAAACGTGAAAAGTGATGCGGCTACAGTGTTTTCTCGCACAAAATAGGGTTCCCTCGCCCTTAACCGACCAAACCGCAAACACTTGAATCAAACCGGTCGATTTTACCATAACCGGTGTCGATCGACACCCTTCCTTGGTGTCGGTCGACACCCATCGACCAAAACCAACCCAATTGCAAATCGATCGACTTAAACCGGAAATCAAACCCGATAACCGGTGTCGATCGACACCCTTCGGGTGTCGATCGATACTAGTCGTTCAGATGAATTTGACACACTTTCTTCGCGATGCTTGAACCTTAGACCGACTGCACAACAATCAAACAAGAACATGCACAGCCAATCCTCAATTCACACCTCTAAGAGCATGTGCCAACTACTCCCGAACCCCTAGCATCGTCCAACACCACTTCCAACACAACTTTCTGGTTCACGGATGTTACAATTCTCCCCTACTAAACTGGATTCGTCCTCGAATCCCAACACAAACGTCTCTCCAAGACCTCAAAACTCAAATTTTAGTCCTATGTTATACGCATGTTTCCAAGATATTATTACTCTCAATGCCATAACCGCAGTCATGACATCCGTACTGCAACTCACGGTCCAGTACCAAAATGTGACCAATGTCACAAAACCAAACGTGACCCGAAGTCACAACCAAAATGTGATCCCTGTCACAACCAAAACGTGACCCACTGTCACTAAAACAACCCATATCGAGGTAGCGACCCCCAATATAAGTCCGTTGGGCACCTAACGTCCCAACACAAATAGAACCACCGTCTACAAGGCCCACCGCCTCTAGACAAAACGAGTAATAAAATCTGAAACGCGTACCAACATATGACTAAAACTTCCAATGACCCCACCGGCCAAAGAAACTTGTAACATCCAAACCATAACCAAAAATATGAGGCAAAAACTCCATCTCATATAACTCCAAAAATGAATATCGTACAACAAAACGAAAATACATAAACCCAAAACCAACAACAACAAAACCAAAAACAAGACTAGAACCACAAAGATGAATCACTCCACAGCCTGCTTGTCGAACCACTTTCCGAACTTCAGCTTCATCTTTGCCTCTGGCTCCCAAGTCTGCTCCTCTGTGCCACTACAGTCCCACAAGACTCTCAACAATGGCACCCTCTTGTTCCGCAGAACCTTGACTCTCCTCTCAAGAATCCTCACAGGAACTGCCGGAACTGTCATATCTGGCTGGAGATCCTCTGGAATCTCAACCACAACCTCCTCTGAAGGACGCAAACACCTCCTCAACATCGAAACATGAAACACCTTATGAAAGGCGCTCATAATCGGTGGCAACTCCAACCGATAAGCCACTGGCCCAACTCGCTCCACCACTGGAAACGGACCCATAAAGCGCGGACTGAGCTTGTTCTCTGCTATGGACCTGTTAGGGCCCCTCAACATAGCCATCTTGAGATAAACTCTATCTCCCACCTGAAACTCAAGCTCACGTCGCCGCCTATCTGCATAACTCCTCTGTCTATCCTGAGCCTCCTTCATGTTCAGCCTCAAGACACGAATCTTCTCCGTCGTCTCCTGAACAAAACTAGCTCCAAACATGCTGCGCTCCCCCACTTGGGTCCAGCATAAGGGTGTCCTGCATGGCCTCCCATACAAAGCCTCATAAGGAGCCATACCAATACTAGACTGAAAACTGTTGTTATAGGCAAACTCTGCCAAACACAGATGATCAGCCCAATGACCACCCCAATCCAGTACACACATCCTAAGCAGATCCTCCAAAGTCTGAATAGTCCTCTCTGACTGCCCATCTGTCTGCGGATGATACGCTGTACTCATATGCACCTTAGTGCCCATCTCAGTCTGAAATGCCCTCCAAAACTCTGAAGCAAACCTCGGATCTCTATCCGACACGATACTGGCTGGCACTCCATGCAGCCTCACAATCTCTCGCACAAACTTCCTAGCCAAGACAGCCGCTCCATCTGTCTTCTTGATGGCCAAGAAATGTGCTGACTTGGTCAAGCGATCCACAATGACCCAAATAGCATCGAAAGTCCGTGAGATAGGTAATCCCACAACAAAATCCATAGTGATCATATCCCACTTCCACTCTGGAATGGGCAAACTCTGCAAAAGACCACTAGGCACCTGATGCTCTGCCTTGACCAAAGAACAAGTGTTGCACCTCGCAACCCAATCTGCCACATCCCTCTTCATCCCAACCCAATGATAATACCGTTTGAGGTCACGGTACATCTTGGTCGCACCTGGATGAATCGAAAACTTGCTCGAATGAGCCTCTCTCAAGACCTCCTGCCTCAACTCCTCATCCTTAGGCACACAACCTCGCCCACGAACCAAGATAGTCCCATTCGATGAGACCTGATACTCAGAACCAGCTGCCCGCGATGCATCCAACAAGACCGGATCATCCTGCTGAGCCACTCTGATCCTGCTGAGTAAATCTGCCTGGTCAGCCGCCTCCAAGCCCAACGG
Source organism: Erythrophleum ivorense (assembly GCA_026724425.1). Classification (NCBI taxonomy): domain Eukaryota; kingdom Viridiplantae; phylum Streptophyta; class Magnoliopsida; order Fabales; family Fabaceae; genus Erythrophleum; species Erythrophleum ivorense. The sequence goes on along the minus strand of JAIUCV010000066.1, from coordinate 3,596,008 downwards.
CTCCTTAGAAATAGCACATAGACGCAATGTACTCAACTCGCCAACCAAAGCCTCAACACCACGCTCTCTATCTGAATCAACCCTCCGTCGACTCAAAGCATCTGCCACCGAATTGGCCTTGCCTGGATGATAAACAATATCCAAGTCATAGTCTGCCAGAAACTCCACCCAACGCGTCTGTCTCGCATTCAGCAAAGGCTGAGTGAAAATATGCTGTAGACTCTTGTGATCTGTAAAGATCTGCACTCTACCACCATAAAGATAAGACCTCCAAATCTTGAGTGCAAAAACCACTGCTCCCAACTCAAGATCATGTGTGGGACGGTTGCGCTCACTGCCCTGCAACTGCCTCGAAGCATAGGCAATCACTCTGCCCTCCTGCATCAAAACACAACCAAGTCCAACACCTGAAGCATCCGTGTACACTACATATGGCTTCCCCGGGTCGGGTAATGCCAAAACTGGTGTACTAGTCAACATCTCCTTGAGCTTCCCAAAGCTCTCCTCGCACTCCGGCGACCACACAAACGGCACATCCTTGCCAGTCAATCTCGTCATCGGCTGAGACATACTCGCAAACCCCTTGACGAACCTCCTGTAGTAGCCTGCTAAACCCAGAAAACTCCTGATCTCAGTAGCACTACTCGGTCTAGGCCAATCCCTGATAGCCTCTATCTTAGCCGGATCCACAGAAACTCCCTCTGCAGAAACAATGTGGCCAAGAAAACCCATCTCTCGCTGCCAAAAGCTACACTTGCTCAACTTAGCATACAGCTTCTGCTCTCGAAGCTTCTCCAACACAAGCCTCAAATGAGTCGCATGCTCCTCTGGACTCCTCGAATACACCAAAATATCATCGATAAAAATGATAACGAACACGTCCAAAAACTCCCTGAACACGTCGTTCATCAATCTCATGAATGCTGCCGGCGCATTAGTCAAGCCAAAAGGCATGACCACAAACTCGAAATGTCCATACCTCGTCCGAAAAGCTGTCTTCCGAACATCCGCCTCATCTATCGGAATCTGATGATAACCCGATGCCAAGTCAATCTTGGAGAACCAGGTAGCACCTCTCAACTGATCCAACAACTCATCAATCCTCGGAAGTGGGTACCTGTTCTTCACTGTGACTCGGTTAAGTCCCCGGTAATCAATGCACAACCGAAAACTGCCATCCTTCTTCTTCACAAACAACACTGGCGCTCCCCACGGCGAAACACTAGGTCTGATGAACCCTTTACTCAAAAGGTCCTCTAGCTGCTTCTTCAGCTCTGCCATCTCTGCTGGAGCCATCCTGTAAGGTGTCTTCGATATCGGAGCTGTCCCGGGCTCTAAATCAATCGTGAAAGGATCTGACCGAGATGGTGGCAATCCCTTCAGCGACCGAAATACGTCCTCGAAATCCTGGACAACCTGAATATCCTGCAGAACCACCTCACCACTGGACTCTGTCATAGTGATCGTCGCCAAATAGGCTTCGCAGCCCCGCTCTAACAACTGCTCTGCCTGAATAGCTGAAATCACTATACTCCCCGAAGTCGGTCTCACTCCCTGATAAACCAACTTCCCTGCATCCTGCTCAAACACCACTCTACCTCTGTAGCAATCCAGATGAACTCGGTATAGAGATAACCAGTCCATCCCCAAAATCACGTCATACAGCTCCACCGGACTGATGACTAAATCTGCTGGCATAGACTGCCCCGCAATCTGCACATCAACTGCTCTAGCTCTGCCCGAAGTAGCCAAATAACCACCACCAGCCACCTTGACAAAACCTGAAGCCTCGCCATCGCTACTCCGAATACCACTACCCTCAGCTCTCTCCGGAGTTATGAAGCAATTAGATGCTCCCGAGTCAAACAGAACGTGAGACTCAAAACCTCCAACTAACAAGGTCCCTACACAATTCCACAAGTGTTGAGAACCTCTAACTCTATCACAGTAAAATAACAGAAACAGACAACACCAACAATTCTACCTTAAGAATTTAAAAGTCTGAGTCAAGATTTTACCTGTGATCTGGCCTGACTGACTGGTCTGGCCCACCTCTGCCGAAGTATAAACTCTCGGCGCACCACCTGACTGCAACGCCGCCACCTGCGCTGCTGACTGAATCGCCAACGGCTGAATCGCCGCTGCCACTGCTCTCTGCTGCAACTTGGGACACATAGTCTTGATATGCCCCGGCTCCCTGCAGTAGTAGCACACTGTCGACTCTCTGGATCCCGCCCTCTTGGGGCAAGTCGCCACTCTGTGATCCAGACTACCACAACCAAAACAACCACCCGTACTCGGGCTACTAGCAGATATCTCCTCTGCTCTCCTCTTCTGGCCCTGCGCAGGCCTACTGCCCCTGCCGTAACCAGAACTGTAACCTCTGCGCTGCTGATGCTGCTGCTGGCCCCGAGGATGGGTAGCAGGAGCAACTGCAACTGGAACAACCGCCGTACTCACCGGCTCACGCAAGTCCTCCTCAATGGACGCTGCCAACTCCACTAAACCAGCTCTGGTGTGGTACATACCACCTCTGCACTGAGTCCTGATGTTCCTCCGAAGCCCCTGGAGAAACCGCGACGTCAATGCCCGCTCACTGATCAGCTCACCACCAGAAAAGACCACCAATCTGCAGAACTCTGCATCATACTCCCGAACAGACCTCTCACCCTGAGTCAAGTCCAAAAACCTCAACTGCAGCCTGTCACGAGCCTCCTGAGGGAAAAACTTGTGGTTGAACTCCTCGACGAAGTCAACCCAAGTCCAAACCTCTCTCCTGGTCCTAACAGACCTCCACCACAAATGAGCATCACCCCCAAGGTAGTGCACTGCCAGCTCAACCTGAAACTGCGCCGGACAACGAACAGAATCGAAGTTCCGCTCCAACCTCTGACGCCACTCGTCAGCCTGCTCTGGAGTAACCCCGCCCTCAAACGTAGGCGTACCAATCCTCTGCATCTCCCTCATCATCTCACGATAAGGAGAAACTCCAACTGCAACACCCTGCTGCACCACAGCCTCCTGCTGCTCAACAAAACCGGCACCAACATGTGCCCCGGCACCAACCTGTGCCCCGGCCGCTGGAGGTGCAACCGGAGCCTGTTGTGGAACTGCCTCTGGAAGACGTGCCAAAAGCTGCGTCAGTAGCCCCACAATCAAATCACCCTGAGCAAGAGCCGCGCCCCCACCGGGAACTGCTCCTGCCCCCGCGCCACCCCCGACGCCCAAACTAGCCCCACCGGCTAACGAAACAGACTGTGTCACTGACGCCGCCGCCACACTAGGCGCCGCACTCTCCACTGAGGCCTCAGCCTCTGGCACTCCACGACCAGCACCCCGACCTCCACGACCCGCTGCTCGCCCACCGCGACCAGCTCCTCTGCCCCCACGGGCTGCACCGCGACCACGACCACGGCCACGACCACGACCTGCGTCCATCTCTCTGCACTACCACCAAGTACAGAAAAAGAGCAAAGGTCAAAACACGGACACAAAACCAGAACACACCAAATATCCAACTCACTTACCCGCGGAAAACTGGAAGACCGAGAGGATGAGATTAAACCACTAATTGACTAACTCACATAATCAATTAAACACATAGTCCAATTCATCCAATTCTAACTGTCCTAAAACCAACCTCGCTCTGATACCAAAATGAAACAACCAAGCTTTTTTTTTTTTTTTTTTATTAAATAATTAGCCCAGATTAATATTCCCATAAATATTAATCCTCAACAGCTAATTCACAACACAATGCGGAAGAAAACCAATATTATTAAATCATAATAAATTATTCAACAATAACCAATAAAGAATAAAACCAATAAAACCAATAACCAATAAGCAACCTAAGCCGGTTTGCTACATTATTTAAAATAAAGTCTAACACCCTAAACTCATGAATTTCTGGTCAACCACAACAACAATGCCAATATCAAATTCCTAATCTCATCATCCTCTTCTCTCGGTCTCTTTCCGCGGAAGAACATTGCTGTTACCTGCATCACATTGGAATAGAGATGCGTAAGTATTATCATAAATACTTAGTGAGTGGATCATCCTGCCTACAGGCCAATTACGTCAAACACTAGACAAACATCACAATAATCAACAACAATAACAATGCTCAACATAAACCACAACAACATGAACTCCCTGTCAGGAAACACCCACGTTTCCTGACACCCAGGTCGGTGTCGACCGACACCTCTATGGTGTCGATCGACGCCAGCCTCCCGAGTGTCGATCGACACTCATCGAGTGTCGCTCGACACCGGCTCGACGCCCAGAAACCAAACGCGAAGAAACAGTGCGAAAAACAGTAAAACAACAACAATCAATGGGATTCAACCCCCATATACGCATCAAACCACATAAAACCGAAGAACAACTCAAGAACAATAACATAAACTCAAATCAAACAATCTCTAGTGATTAACGGACCTACAGTCACGCACTCACCTTAGATTGGATTGGAAACAAGGAAAAGAGATGAAACAGCGAAGAACAGCAACAGATCAAGCCCAGAAACAACAAAAATCAACCAAAATCGCCCTGCCTCTCTCTGGAAACTCTCTGCCTCGAAAAACGTGAAAAGTGATGCGGCTACAGTGTTTTCTCGCACAAAATAGGGTTCCCTCGCCCTTAACCGACCAAACCGCAAACACTTGAATCAAACCGGTCGATTTTACCATAACCGGTGTCGATCGACACCCTTCCTTGGTGTCGGTCGACACCCATCGACCAAAACCAACCCAATTGCAAATCGATCGACTTAAACCGGAAATCAAACCCGATAACCGGTGTCGATCGACACCCTTCGGGTGTCGATCGATACTAGTCGTTCAGATGAATTTGACACACTTTCTTCGCGATGCTTGAACCTTAGACCGACTGCACAACAATCAAACAAGAACATGCACAGCCAATCCTCAATTCACACCTCTAAGAGCATGTGCCAACTACTCCCGAACCCCTAGCATCGTCCAACACCACTTCCAACACAACTTTCTGGTTCACGGATGTTACACCATGTGCGTTCCTCTTGAGCTCGAGTATCACCCTGGAAATAGCCCTGAGGAGCGTCGACTGTTGCGACTCCAATCGGCTTTACCTGCCAATCACCACCACCATCTGTGTGTCGATGCACTTGCTCCTGATTCCCAGACTGATTCTGCCAGACGCCCCCTGGATCAGTTGGGCGAGAAGACACACCTCTGTCTTTCTTGGTACCGCTGGAGATTTCAACCTCACAAAGCTCCGCTGCGGCAATGTTCACTGCTGTTTCATGGATGGAATTATTTTTTGCTGATTGTTTGGCAGAAGATTCGGGTTCCTTCTCCTGAGTTGCAGCTAGCTTGTCAAGCGTAGCTTTCTGGCTGACCGAATCTTCCCTGAGAGCTTTGGTCTCTGCTGTAAGATTGTCCAAACCCTCGACGATGAGCGCAAGCTGCGCTGCGATTGCTGTGATGTCCGTCATAGGATCGAGTGGCTCTGATACCAAATTGATATGAGCCAAAGCCTTTGCCCTAGCTCTTGTAGTTGCTCCTAGATAAGCTATGATGAACTCAAAGGGAATAAGAGATTGAAAGAGATATTTAGCTAAGCTTCCTCTTAACCCTAAACTCTCTTTGGAGCTTTAAGGTTAATTCTTGGAAGTTCTTTCTTATTGATGTTTTGAGGATCCTTTTATAGATCTCCTTACAACCGACTAAACCAAACTAAATAAGTAAAAGATACCAAACCCTTAATCTTAATGTTAAAAGGAAAACTAACAAAACCATAAAACTATTGATCGTATCACCGATATCCTAATATACACCACGAAATGCAGTAGAACTTGAATTAACGTTGAAGTCCACAAGGGAAGGGAGAGCAAATGATCAAGAGTCAAATTACCTGGCTTTTACTTCATAGGGTTCTCTGGGAGATTCCCAACCTTCACCTTCATTTATAATCTTTCATATAAAAGGATAGCAATATATGAGCCATCAGGAAGAACAGGAAAGACTTGTATCATATCAGATCTACATATGCTTATTCTTCCTTACACTACCCTTGCCCAAGCCACTATAGATAATACATCATCCCCAAACTTATTTAAAATGTCTACAAATATGGAAAATCAGGTCCTACCTTCTTGACAACCCCCAGATCGTCACTTGCAATCTGGACATTAACACAAAGGAAGTGAAAGCTTATGTCAGAACAGATGAAAGAGTGATGAGAACTTGCCTTGGATTTAGAGAAATCCAGCAATTCAATCTCAAAATGAAGCTCATCATCTTTTGGAAAATTGTCCGGAGCTGAGAGTGGACAATTATTCACCGCATAGTGCATTTCAGGTTTCCTCTTGAACTGAAAAAAATAAAGATGAAGACTTCTTAAACCGTGAAGAATCAAGACAGCGATCTGAAACAGCTAATGGAGGATCTGACTCAAGAAAATCCCTAAAATAAACCTTGTTCACAAATCAAATCAGACTACGAAGCCAGGAAAAGAGACACAGCTCTCTAATATACATACTTGAAAAGCACCCTAGCAAATGTTATCTTTGAAAGTTACCATTTCAATTTCAGCCTTGTGCATAGTGGGAATTCCTTCAAGCAATCCAAGTATCATTTTGCTCTTCCCAAATACATCTCCTATCGGTAAACCTCTTCCTAATGGAACATGAAACGCATTCCAATTGAGAAATGTTCGTCAGTCTTAGGTAGAGATTAGATCTGCATACACGTTTGCTTGTCGTCCGCATAAGTGTTCATACAACCATGGACAAACAAATCGCAAGGATTACTATTCAAAAATCTCAGCCCAAGCCAAAATAAATAAAAGAATTTCATCTAGAAGATTAGGAAAGTGTGAACCTTTTGTTCCGATTGAAAAACGATTGCAAGCCGAAGAAGAACCCAGATCCTCGTAGCCCACATGACCTCCATCCCTGTTCATACAACCATCATCTCATGCTTCCATGACAATTTTGTGGAAGGCCTGTGTTTTTCTTTTCTCTTTTTTCTCATCGCCATTGTTCGACCCATCTGCTAAAATACACCGCAAAGGAAACAATTAAGATAGATGGTAATAGAATTTCATTGAATTGTGTAATTAATTTAAATTTGTGGGAAGATTCAGAGATTTTGTAACGGAGGAGATGAAGAGATTGCTGACTGAAGTTATAGCATTTATTAGGTGATTCTAGAGAAGACGTGATACAATTACAGGATTGGGCTAAATTTGGGCTGAGAACTGGATTGCTAGGGTTGGGCTTAAGAGATTTCGGCCCACATGACCTCCAACCCTGTTCATACAACCATCATCTCATGCTTCCATAACAATTTTGTGGAAGGCCTGTGTTTTTCTTTTCTCTTTTTTCTCATCGCCATTGTTCGACCCATCTGCTAAAATACACCGCAAATGAAATAATTAAGATAGATGGTAATAGAATTTCATTGAATTGTGTAATTAATTTAAATTTGTGGGAAGATTCAGAGATTTTGTAACGGAGGAGATGAAGAGATTGCTGACTGAAGTTGTAGCATTTATTAGGTGATTATAGAGAAGACGTGATACAATTACAGGATTGGGCTAAATTTGGGCTGAGAACTGGATTGCTAGGGTTGGGCTTAAGAGATTTCGGACGATGAGTTTCGGTTGTAATTGAGTGTGCCACGTGGCATTGGGAGGAAGCTTGCTGAAATGCTGAGTTGGACGGCTTGAGGAGCCCCAAATAAAGGCTTTTATATATTATAGATTAGGTCGGTCCTTATCGCCGTCATTAAATGTACATTAGTTATTGGATGGTAACCTATTTACTAATTGTATGATTGTTACGTCGATGAGTCATAGGTAGATCAATTTAAGTATTTATTTCGATAATATTTTCTTTCTTTTTTGGTCTTCTGCTGTCACCAGGTTGTGGACAAATGCTATTATTTCAACCTAACACGACAAATTATAAGTCTTAGTCGTGTTGATAACAAATTCTCACCCACGTAATCAAATTTATTTTCACTTCTGTAGTATATTAATTAATGCAGCTTTTCAATGTGTTAGGTTAAAAACGACAGCGAAAACTAAAACGCAGCTCATTTGTTTGATACTTGAAATCACTTATAATTATTATGACTTCAACTTCAACATACTTATCGCAACTTAAAGAAAGTATTTTGCCTACTTTCAGATGAAGATATTTGTTAAAAAATTGATTTGTTAATTTTCCTTCAGACAAAAAGTACTTGTCAATTTAGCAAACTAAGATCTGAATATCTTATATATGTGCAGAGTCACAGACGATGTAAATTATTTTTTCTTTTTAAAAATATTGTTGTGATTATTTTGAATATTGTGTGACACATGCATGCATATAAATGGTGGATTCAAAAATAATTCAGACCTTTTTAATTCTAAATTACAGGTGAAATATGGAACGTCCATTAACATTTTTGTTTTGAACGGCAGAACGGCCATTAATTTAGATTTACTATATTTTGACTTTTTCCCAAGGGGAACAAAGAGAAATAAACAAATCTCCAATTAATCACTTATCAAATTATTGCAAGTCATGTGAAACCCATCAATTCAAATCTCTCATCACTTTGACAAAAACAAGTATCATCACTTAAACCTTAACAAGTCAAAACATTTTAAAACTCCAGTGGTGTAAATTATATACTTCTGAAAATATATATACATAAGGTAACAGTACAAGATTTTACTATCAAAATGATCAAGACTATATTTGAAGAAAAATGTCTAATAAAATAGCATAATAACATTTATTTATAATAATATAAAGCCTTGAAAATCAGACCATCATCTCACACCCCCAACAAAATATCTCTACAGAAATAAACAAATTATACACACATACATAGACAATATAGACATGTTATTTATACGTATATGCATACAATTATATATAGAGACTACACCTTCAACCAAAACTCTTGCATAATCAACATTTCTCATTTTCAAAAAAAAATAAAAAACCACCTAACAAGAAAAAAAATGTCGAACAAGGTCCATGAAAGGAGCATTGAGATGGACGAGGAAGGTTCTATAAAGGCGACTAAAAAGATTCAAGAACTTCCGAAGAAGATCAAGAAGATTCTAAAGAATATATGGAAAGTTGGAAAAGAAGATCCAAGAAGAGTGAAACATGCTTTAAAAGTTGGAGTTTCTTTAACACTTGTGTCCTTATTGTATCTCCTGGAACCTCTCTTCAAAGGCATCGGAAATAGTGCAATTTGGGCAGTCATGACCGTTGTGGTCGTTCTTGAGTTCTCTGCCGGTTATTATAGCATCTTTCTTTTTTTTCTTTTTTTAATGCATTGAGAAATATAATTTGCTCATAAGAATAGCGATAATGATATGTTGTGATTAATAAGCTTACATATGTTCTCAATGATGTAAATGGTGTTTATTTAATTCAGGTGCAACGTTATGCAAGGGGCTAAATAGAGGATTAGGGACACTAATTGCCGGATCTTTGGCATTTTTCATTGAATTTGTCGCTAATGATTCTGGCAAAATCTTCCGAGCTATTTTCATCGGAGCTGCAGTTTTCATCATTGGTATGAATTAATTTATGGATGTTTTTTCGTCGGAGCTGCAATTTTTATCATTTGGTTATACATATTTTTTTTCCTTTTCTGTAACAGGAGCGGCGATTACATATTTGAGATTTATCCCATATATAAAAAAGAACTACGATTATGGCATGCTTATATTTCTCTTGACGTTCAATCTAATAACAGTGTCAAGTTATAGAGTTGACACTGTGATTAAGATTGCACATGAGAGATTCTATACTATAGCCATTGGTGTTGGTATTTGCCTCTTCATGAGCCTTTTGGTTTTTCCTATATGGTCCGGTGAGGACCTCCATAAGACTACCGTCGCTAAGCTTCAAGGTCTCTCTCTTTCCATTGAAGGTATGTAATGTAACGTTGATTGGTTCGAATTTGTGATATATTTCTTGCATGCCCTCTATATATTACTTTAGGTTTTTATCTTATTTCTGATATGAGAATTCTAATAACATAGAGTTTTGATTTGAATCAAATAACTTTTTACAAAGAAGCTAAGTAATTTTTTATTATAAAAAAATAGAAAATTTTGACAGAATCAATCATTTGTGTATTTCATAAGGTTATTTGTGATATGAATTTTTTTAGGAAGGGCTGTTTTTATTTGTATTTCTCCGAATTAACTAAACCTTGATTATAGTATTATATATATGTTATTTTTTTAGCATGTGTGAATGAGTACTTTGAGGAGGATGAGAAAGACAAAGAAACATCAGAATCATCGGAAGACATGATCTATAATGGGTATAAGACTGTTTTGGATTCTAAATCCACCGATGAAGCACTCGTAAGTTATTTAAATCGAACATTAATTAACTTCAGAACTCGAAGAAAATTTCATATCCAAGAAATATCAATATAACATGAGAACATGTATATATAGGCAATGTATGCAAGTTGGGAGCCAAGACACACAAGACATTGTCATAGATTCCCTTGGCAACATTATGTTAAAGTTGGAGCTGTTCTTCGTCAGTTTGGTTACACTGTTGTCGCTCTTCATGGTTGCTTGAAAACGGAAATTCAGGTATATTCAAAATTTTAAAACTTTTTAAAAATATTTTGTATTTATATTAATATTTTCTGCAGAAATACATAGCAAGAAATTACAAATATTAAGAAAATGATAATGAGAAATATTGTCATAGTAACTAAAATCGATTGAAACACATTTTTAACAGTGGTAACTCATTTGAACAAAAAAAAAAAAAAAAAAAACACTCTTATGATTAGATAATTGATGCATGATTTCTTTAACATATTGTATTTTTAAGAAAACATACAATTTCCTAAATGAACTTCTATATACGTCATATAAAATACGATCAATGAAACCATGGCTAAATTTCATCCAAAATATTTGTTGGTACATTTCTATTTATCAATTGTTAATAGCAACTTCGTAAAATTTCGTTTACATAACTAAATTCATTGTTTTTGGCCTATTGCCATTCATTTAATTAACTCTGACATATAAATTGTGTTTAATGTAATTTTGGAGACTCCAAGGTCTATTCGTGTACTCTTCAAAGATCCTTGCGTAAGATTAGCCGAAGAAATCTGCAAGGTTTTGTCGGAACTCGCCGCAAGCATTCGAAACCGACGTCACTGTTCACCGGAGATTCTCTCCGACAGTCTCCAGGTGGCATTACGAGATCTCAACTCCGCCATCAAATCACAGCCTAAACTCTTCCTCGGCTCTAACGAAAACAGCAATAGCGATAGACATAATCCCAACGCAAACGACATCGTTTCACGTGAAAACACTGGAACGCCACGCGGCGAAAGCAGAACGCGTTTTGGACCAAACGTTGGCGTTTCCTTTTCTAGATTGCGAGCTGATACATTAGAACGTAGAGCAACGGCGACCGGAGAAGGACGGGTTTTGAGGCAACAACTGAGCAAGATTGTGGTGATGACGAGTCTTGAATTCTCGGAGGCGTTACCGTTTGCTGCGTTCGCGTCGCTTCTTGTTGAAATGGTGGCGAGACTTGACAATGTGATCGAGGAAGTGGAGGAGCTGGGAACGGTTGCATGCTTTAAGGAGTACGATAGCAATGTTGATCAGACGGATGTGGAGGTTCGAGTCGAGAAGCCGTCGGATCTAGTGGTTGGTGTGGAGTGAAAGTACGGTTCACAACAGTTTTGGTTTGGATATGTTTATAATCTCTATGAATCCGAGACCATCATCGCAAGTTAAACTCGTTGATTATATTGAACCATTCGGTATGATGTGGTTTTGTTTTGGTTTTGGTTTGGTTTGGTTTTAAGATGATGAGAATTCATTGTTTTCGGTATTTTTATTTTCGGAATTTGTAACATGAGAGGTGGTGCTAATAAACCTTTATAATTTATACGTATATCTTTTTGCTTTGTGAAAGTCGTTATCTTTGTTGGTAAGTCATAGCTAATATCGGAATTTAAGAAAAAAAAAAAAAAAAAAAAAAGGGGGGGGGGGTAAAACCGGTGTCATCCCGCATTTAGCAAAAAAACAGCCATATATACATCTATATGCTCTAAGGTGTTTTCCATACGTCTAGAGTATAACATATTTTAGATAATAATGGTTATTCGTATTGTTGTCCCAAAAAAAAAAAAAAAAAGTGGTTATTCGTATCTAGGGGTGTCAAAATGGTTAATCCAACCCATTCAACCCATCACCCATTAGAACCAAGTATTAATGGGTCATAGGTCAATCCAATCCACTTAGCAAATGGGTTAGACTAATCCATTACCTATTTAATTTTATGGATCAAATGGTTTAATGGGTAAACCATAACCAAATCATCAAGAGAATCACAATCACACAAAAACAATGTTTTAATTTAACATAAAGAGTTTCACAATATATACACCAAAGAGATCTAAATGTAACCATTCGTTTCAGAATATAAAGAGTTTGCAAATGTGTAAATACTTAAACCAAAGATTCAAAAAACTGAACCAAATAAACCAAAAAGTGAACCAAATGATTAACCAAATAAACAAAAGTGATACAAATTCAGTAAAAACTCATCTATTGCTCATGTTTGTTCCACTGAGGTTGGTTCCGCTGATCGAATAGTAACTATTTCCTCTTGATCATTTTCATCTACAATGCACAAGAAAAAGTGTTAATAAACGCATCAACCGTCAACTACATGTAAACAAACCAAGTCATCAATTTTATACCTTCGTCATCAACTACATAGGAAATAACTAAGATAATCCCTAAGCTCCTCATATTCAACACAAAGGAAAGGAAGATTGTGTCTAATGATCACCCGACTGAATTTTTCCCTAGCAACTTTATCATCTATATGCAGTACTCTTCTTTCATTACTACATATACCGTGATGACGTTTCAGATTTGATGTTCCACTAGTTGATGTATGCGCATAACTCTTAGAGCATTTCGTACAGCATGCTTTTTCTTCACCATTCTCATCTTTGTCTATTCTAAAGTAATTCCACACAGAAGATGTCTTACATCTTTTCGCATTACTAAAGGTTTGTGATGTACCTATTGATGAATGCACAAGACCGTTTTCTTCATTCTCCATGGGTATAGATTCTCTTTGCGAGCTCCTTGATTTCTTTCTCTACTTTCTTTATAGGTGCAGATATGGCCCTAAACCCTGCAAAAGGATCGAGACTTATGAAATTAAGCATATGAAGAGTATACAGATACAATCAAGTATGACTATAGAAGCACAAAACTCGAGACTAAATACGCCAAATCTAGCTCAAATCCACACAGGACGAAACCATCAAATTCGTTTAGCATAGAGACGAAACCTAGCAGATAGTTTCCAGAGCAACACGAATTTGACTAACGATGACTCGCCTAAAAACTGGATCCAAAATCCCCAGATGACCCAGAAGAGTAAAAGTCTAAGATACTTCAATTGGATAATCCCCAATTCCGGAGAAACAATCACATCAAAAACCCATTAAAGATACTAATGCCTAGTATAATCAAAAACCCATTATCACCGTACCTGTGAATGTATAAACTCCGGTGAGAATACCGACGACGACTTCCGGTCTGAGAGAAAGTGTGAGAACGATAGAGATACCTCGCCTTGACCTGAAACCTTCCAAGATCTGATCGGATCTGTGTGACGATCAAAGTGATGACGATGAGGAGAAAGTGGGGTTCCACTATGACTTGCCCATTTTGATTCGCGAGAGAGATGGAGAAGAGAGTGAGAGAAATGGAAATTGGTTTCTGATTTGGTAAAGTAAAAAATTAAAATTGGTTAACCATCTCAATCCATTAAACCAATATAACTTAAACCATTACAAACCAACCCATTTTACCCATCAACCCAATTGACCCATGAATCCATTTGTATCCAAATTTTGAATCCATTTACTCTAATGGATTGGATGGGTTGGAATGATCCATTAATTTTGATCCATTTTGACACCACTATTCGTATCGTACACACAAAGAGATTTACATATTAATGCATTATTGAAGCGAAAACAAGATGTTGTTTTTGAGATATTTCGCAAGTTGCCGCTTTACATTTGCCTTTTTCACATAATTTCATTAAAAACGACAAATTAAATAGCATGTTATATACTCCCACTTTTGTATTCCACCACAAAATGTTTCAAAATGTATTTATAGTGGACAATTGCTTCTATTATGCTCTTGTAGATTTAAGATTTTAAAGGGAGATGTACAAACAATAGATATTCTATACTTTTTATAATTTTTTTTACGAAACTTTTAATTCTGTTTTCAATAAAAATCGTTTGAAAGTGATGAAAAATTGATATATCAAATGAATAGTCAAATGATAAAATAATCAAATGATTCAATAGAGGAAATCTTAATTACTTTATTTTCACAGAATTATCATAAAATACCAAGAAGTAGTTTTTGTAGACTTGCAATACCTTTTTAATAATATATTTAGCACACCAAAACGAACCTGACCGTGTCCCAGAGCTGTGCAATCTCCTATTTAGTGTCTTCAAGTTGAAAACCGATATCACAAATCTTCTTCGCTTGCTTTGCATTCTCCTCCTTTAACCTAACAACCTCCTGTCCAATAGGCTTATCCCACCTCTTTCGAACGTGTTAAAAGCTGTCGTACTGCATATACACCACATGATCACATCAATTCGAATCCAAAAGTATTTAACATAACTTGAAAAAAAAAAATCCAAACATACCTTGTACTGCCCGCATGTGTAGTATCTTGTCCCGTCGATGACTTCTTCGGTCAATGGTTCACCACAAGGACACCATGGCAATATGCCATAGTCACCATCGTCCCACAGTTCAAGCATCCGGATGTGCTTCCTCATTTTCTTCTCCTCATAACCGTTAGGATCGTTGGGGTCCATGGTATCTGCAAATTGAAACAAATGTACCACAAATAAATCTATCACCACATATAACCAAATCTACCGACATTGCAAACAACTCTACCACCAACTCAAGCTTCTTATCACAGTCTGGTTCTTCATCAGCCCATTTTGGATATATCTCAGCAAGGGGCATCTCCACTAAGTGTCTAACACGGGCCTGCATCCACGAAATAAAATTTCACACAGCAGTCAGATCCAGTCAAATCGAGTTTTCTCTCAAAATTAATCTGTTTGATTTTCACATAAAATCGACAGTAGACATATACATGTGATAATCTAATAAGTCATTTCTATAAAATAATCTACTAAGTCTATTGTTGTGTAGATTGACCAAGAGAACATACCTTCTTATCGACGCTCTTCTTCTTATCCTCCTCCATAAGGGCCTCCAGATTATATCTCTGACGGGATGATTGCCAACGTAGTAGAGGGATTGGAGCATCACGTCTCCTCCCAAATTTTTCTCTGCTTCGTAAGCCCATATAAGCAACGGATGCACAAATCCAGGGATTGTGTAGGAAGGGCCGTCAAATTTTGCTATTTTAATCGACTGCACCAACTGCTGAAATGCAACTCTACCCCATGGATAGCTCTCAAACGCCTCTGGAACCAACATTCTTTTTGCTGCCTTGAAAGGGATTCTACTATTTCGAGCTAAGCCATTACTCCCACATGCAACACAAACAAAAATGCAAGCTTTCTCTTCTGCTGATAATCCCAACTACTGCATATTCCAAACGCTTTGTCTAACTCTTCCCAGTTAGGTCCTTCGCCTGATTTGATGCCGACCAATTCCCAAAACTGATTATGATCAACATTCAACTCTCCATCATCTTCAAATGGCTCACAGTTTAGCCGTGTAATATCATGAAACTCATGGAGGCTAAACCTAATGGGACGACCCCCAATTAAGGACCATATCTCATAATTCCGCTCAACTACCAACTGATTGGTTAGAAGATTATGACATGTCTTCTCACACCAGACGTAGCCCCTTGTAGCAAGCTTCAGAATCACTCCCACTTGTGAATTATTCATCACGTCGTTAAAAACTGTTTCCCCAACAGCGGATTGCAGCTCTCCAAAACCAGAGAAGGTGCAGTTGTGATGCATACTTCGGTTTTGCAAAGGAGATTTTCCAGCTGGATACAATCTCTGTGGATATTCTTTCCTCGGCTTTTTAGACGCCATATCTGCACAAATGTAAAGTTTATTAACATCAGACACCAACATTTCAAGCTATTCAACAACAAATTGAAATACAAAACAAATCTACTGCTACTATATTCCGTCACGTACAAATAAATCTACCACAACAAATCTACCGCTACTATATTCCGTCACGTACAAACAAATCTACCACATCAAATCTACCACCATTAACAACATCAAAAATCTACCGCAATCAAATCTACCACCAACAAAGGGGGAATTGCCAAAAATAGACCACAAATTGATTTTTTCTATTCAACTAGACCACAATTTGAAACAATTGCAAAACTAACATTTTCTACAGTAACAGTACCTCACACTCTCTTATGAACAAACAAAAAAATGCATGCCACGATTACGATTTTAACCTCCAGACGCTGTGGTAGACAAACATGGAGATCTACCACGGAGATCTACCACGGAGGTCTACCAAATCATTAAACCTTAAATTTAAATTAAAAATTAAATAAAAAATAATTTGACAACAAAACCTGTATGAATAATTAAAAGATAGACATTATCATCTACAAAAAATATGATTGCATACAAATGAATCATTTATAGATAAGCGAAGACATTTATGTTAAAACCTATAAATGTGTGAGGTCTACCGGGTACGTCTACCATGTAGATCTACCATGTAGATCTACCAAATAATTAAATCTTAAATTTAAATTAAAAATTAAAAAAAAAAATTTGACAAAAAAACTTGTATGAATAATTAAAAGATAGACATTATTATCTACCAAAAATATTATTACATACAAATGAATCATTTATAGATAAGCAAATACATTTAGGTTAAAACCTATATATGTGTGAGGTCTACCGGGTACGTCTACCATGTAGATCTACCAAATAATTAAATCTTAAATTTAAATCAAAAATTAAAAAAAAAAAATTTGAAATATTGTTTTCACAAATAACGAAATAATAGACATTTAACATCTACTAAAAATATGATCTCTGAAAAATGCATGAATCTATAAATATCATGAATATATAGTTCATAAGGATAAGAGTTTGAGTAGATTGTTTAGGGTTGAATGGTGTAAGTTGTAGGGTTTTGAAAATTTCTAGACCAATTGTTGTTTTTGGTTTGTTATACGATTCAATGTTCGTTTATTTGTTATCCAAACTGTAAAATGACAATAGGGCAAGCACATTGGTACAAAATTTTATCTAAATTATTCGATTTACTGTTTAGGGTAAAGTAGATCTACCATGTAGATCTACCAAATAATTAATTCTTAAATTTAAATTAAAAATTAAATAAAAAATAATTTGACAACGAAACCTGTATGAATAATTAAAAGATAGACATTATCATCTACAAAAAATATGATTGCATACAAATGAATCATTTATAGATAAGCAAAGATATTTAGGTTAAAACCTATAAATGTGTGAGGTCTACCGGGTACGTCTATCACGGAGGTCTACCATGTAGATCTACCAAATCATTAAATCTTAAATTTAAATTTAAAATTAAGTAAAAAATAATTTGACAACGAAACCTGTATGAATAATTAAAACATAGACATTATCATCTACCAAAAATATGAATGCATACAAATGAATCATTTATAGACAAGCAAAGACATTTAGGTTAAAACCTATAAATGTGTGAGGTCTACCGAGTAAGTCTACCACGGAGGTCTACCATGTAGATCTACCAATCGTTTTATCCTGGTATATAAAGGGGAAACCCTAATTTTGTAAAAAAAAAAATTTATGTGAAACTCTCTTTCATCAACGCCTCTCTCTCTCTTATCCTCCGTCGATTTCTTCTTCCTCTTCTTCTCCGTTTTGGCCATCATTTTTTCCAACCTTTTCTTCCAGAGACTATGGCGACGCTTCTCTCTTCCTTTCTCAACTTCAGCTCCATCAGATCTAAAGCTGTACTGTTCTCCTTTCCCGGATCTACTCTCAAATCCTCCAGATCTGAAACTCTCCTGAAACGGTGCTGCGGCGGTCGCGGTTTGGCCATGTAGCATCCCTCGTCTTCCCCTCGGTCCTCGTAGCATCCCTCATGTCCTCTTCCACGACGCTTGGCCAATTTCTAGATCCGGTTGCAGGTTCGTTTCTCATGGTTTTGGAATCCAAGGATTCTCTTTTGGGACTTCTTTCTTATGCTTCTTTTGAACTGATTCAACATATCTTATTAAGGAGCTTCTTAATCAGTTCCATTTGCCATTTTCTTTGGCTTAATATGCAGAGAGGAGCTAGAGAAAGGATTTGGGTAAACAAGGATGGGAGAAAATGAGATGGGAATATGCAGTTTTTCTTCCTCCTCAGCCTACATCTCCTTCTCTGATCGCCACCGTCACCGCCGCTGTAAGTTTTTCTCTCTCGATCTGTAATAGATGGAGGTTTTGTTTTCTCAGATCTGTGGTAGACCTCTGTTGTAGACCTCTGTGGTAGACCTCTGTGGTAGAGATTATGGGTAAAACCCTTTATTTGCTTGGATCTTCCATTGTTTGTCTTCTCTGAAAACAAGATTGAAATTTTATGTTGTTTGTGAAGGTTTTTCAATTTAGGAGCTGGTCTCGGTGATGATTTTTTATCCCCATTTAGTTAGTTTTCTCTGGTTGACATAAGTAGGTTCTTTTTATAGATCTTGATCTATTGGTTTGTCTGATATAGTTTTGGATACTATTTCTTATCAAGCTTGTTTTGTAGGAAGGAAATAGGCTATTGGAAGTGGCGGCTGCAAGATAGAACAGAAAGGTTATTGAGATCCTCTTCCCGTTGACGACAAAATCCGAATCTGTTTCGGATTGGTCAGTAGATGGAATTCTCGCTCACATGGAATCAATCAAATAGGCTTCCTCGGAGACTGCACACTACTTTAATCTTCATATTTGCTTATCAATTCACAATTTTCTCTCATCTTATAGAGAAATGAGAGAAAATTGTTGCTATTCTCAGTTTAAACACTTGTTGCTTTTAGTTTCAATTTTCATTGTAAGACTTTTTTCTCAAATTAAAAGTTGTTCCGTATTATTTTCAAGGTTTTTATTGGCAATTACACTTATCATCAATACAAATCAAAAAGATAAAATCACTTTATGTACTCTTAATGAGATTGTGGCAAAAATTACAAAAGGTAACTAGGATATAACATAATCTTCTTACATCCACCACAACTTCAAGAATAACTACGGAAGTCATTTTGTGCTACTTCAACATGAGTAACATCTCGAATTAATGTAAGTTTTACGAGACATAGGTTGCGACTCGTAACTTACATAAAGAATTTGAAAACAGCATGAAGTAGACCTTCTACGTAGACCTCAGTGATAGACCTCATGCGTAAATCTTCATTGTAGACCTCCATTTCAGTGTACCTTTGCGTAGTAGACCTCGTCTTCAGTCTGCACTTCGAACAACTATAAACTATGAACAAAGATTGAAAGGCGCATCACATGCCATGACCTGTCTTCTACCATCAGCCATTTTCCATAGACGGAAGCTAAACAAACCATTTTCTGCAACAAAAACAAACAAACAAAACAACATAAGTAGAGTAGACCTAAGCAGTAGACCTAACGTGTAGACCTCCACATCGGTCTACCAATAAATTAAGCTAGTTAACTAATTTAAAAGAAAATCGAACAGTAAAAAAACCCAACTGTTCAAGAAAAATTTCAAAATACTAGATATATTGACCCAAAAAACGATTTACAAAATAACACATAATAGTAGACCTACAACGTAGATCTACGTAGTAGACCTAATACGTAGACCTCAACTGAGGTCTACTCCACGTGGAGGTTAGTTTTGCAATTGACCGAGAAAAATGTTTTTGACCGGAGGTCTACCGCGGAGGTCTACTCCACGTGGAGGTTAGTTTTGCAATTGATCGAGAAAAATGTTTGTTGCGGTAGACCTCGTTTTGATTAGTAGACCTCTGAATTGGTCTACGGAGCACAACGAGGTCTACGTTGTAGGTCTACCGCAAAAAGTAGACCTCAAAATGGTTAGTTTTCAGTTGGCCCAAGTTTGACTTTCCTCTGGTAGACCTTCGCAGTAGACCTCAATTTTTTTGCGTTGACCAGATATTTTAGTAGACCTCACCTGAGGTCTACCAGACCCCGTAGACCTCACCTGAGGTCTACCAGACCCCGTAGACCTTAACAGTAGACCTTTTTGAGGAGAGTCAAACTTTAGTCATATCTAGGATGATGACGATTAAAAGTGAAGATAACTTAAGCCATAATTGCATGGATAAGTGGGCTGGGCTATTTAAGGAGTATTTACCTGAAGATAATCTTTCTGCGGGTAATTACTATGAAGTACAGAAGTTGGTTGCGAGTCTTGGATTACCATCAGAAATGATTGATGTATGCATTGACAATTGCATGATTTTCTGGCAAGATGATGATAAGTTGCAGGAATGTCGAGTTTGTCAAAAGCCGAGATATCAACCAACTACTGGAAGAAGTCGTGTCCCTTACCAACGTATGTGGTATTTGCCAATCACTGAGAGATTGAAACGGTTGTACCAATCGGAAAGGACGTCAGCGGCAATGAGATGGCATGCTGAACATTCCACAACAGCCGGAGAGGTAACCCATCCCTCAGATGCAAAGGCGTGGAAACATTTTCAGCAGGTACACTCAGACTTTGCTAGAGAGGACAGAAATGTTTATCTTGGTTTATGCACAGACGGATTTAGTCCATTTGGTATGTCAGGGAGACAATATTCGCTATGGCCAGTCATATTGACACCATACAACCTTCCTCCGGTTTTGTGCATGCAACGAGAATTTTTGTTCATGAGCATTCTAGTTCCAGGTCCTAAGCATCCGAAACGAGCCCTTGATGTTTTCTTGCAACCGTTGATACATGAGTTGAAGCATCTGTGGTTTTCAGGTGTTTGCACATATGATTACTCGCGTAAACAAAACTTCAATATGCGTGCAGTGCTACTATGGACGATTAGTGACTTTCCAGCGTATGGAATGTTGTCAGGGTGGACTACGCATGGAAGGTTATCTTGTCCATACTGTTTAGGTAGTACAGATGCATTCCAGCTGAAGTATGGGAGATGGTTTGATTGTCATCGGCGTTTTCTTCCTCACAATCATAAGTATCGAAAGAGCAGGAAATTGTTTACGAAGAACAAGGTTGTCCGCGTTCCCACTCCGCCATATATATCAGGAAATGATTTGTTTGAAGAGATTGATTATTATGGTGCTCAAGAAACATGCAAACGTGGGGGCAATTGGCACACTCCTGCAAACATGCCTGACAGATATACTACAGAACACAATTGGCATAAAAAGAGTATATTCTGGGAACTCCCATATTGGAAGGATCACCTCTTGCGGCACAATCTTGATGTTATGCACATCGAGAAAAAATTTTTTGATAACATCATGCATACCATTTTGAATGTTCAGGGGAGAAGTAAAGACAATATGAAATCAAGGCTGGACTTGGCAGAAAAATGTTGCAGAACCGAGTTGCATATTACTCGGGATGGGAAACAGCCTATTCCGAACTTTCGTTTGTCGACAGATGCGAAAAGGGCTTTGTTCGATTGGGTAGCCTCATCCGTAAAATTTCCCGATGGATATGTGTCCAAATTCTCAAGATGTTTCGAGCAAGGCACAAAATTTTCAGGGATGAAGAGCCACGATTGCCATGTATTCATGCAGCGATTACTGCCATTTGCATTACAAGAGCTTTTGCCGACTAAAGTTCACGAAGCAATAGCGGGTAACCTGAAAACCCATTTAAATTAATATATACATATATATATATATATATATATATATATATATATATATATAGCAATTATTGATGTTTAAATTGATTACATTGAACTCCTTAATTTTGTACAGGAATTGGTGCTTTTTTTCGAGATCTTTGCACCAGAACACTAAGAGAAGACGGCATAGAACAGTTACATACAAATATTCCGATATTTCTATGCAACATGGAGCAACACTTTCCACCTTCGTTTTTTGATGTGATGGAGCATCTACCTGTGCATTTACCACATGAGGCGGATCTTGGAGGACCTGTGCAATTCAGATGGATGTATCCGTTCGAACGTTTTATGGGATATTTGAAAGGAAAGGCAAAAAACCTTGCGAAAGTGGAGGGATCTATCGTTGCAGGGAGTTTGACGGAAGAGACATATAATTTCACGTCATATTATTTCAGTCCAACTGTCAGAACAAGAAGAACTGCTCCGAAACGATATGACGATGGAGGTGTTGCGCCTACGTATAGACATGATGTCCTAAATATTTTCAGCCAGATAGGCAGACTTGCTGGTAAGTTGAAACAACAATCGTGGGATCATGAACATTCCACCGCAGCACACAATTACATATTACGTAATTTGGAGGAAGTGCATCCATTTGAGAGGTAACTTATCAATTTATGTTTTCATTTTAATTAAGGATATCGATCTATATGTATTTACATATATATAACTTCGGTAATTCGATGCAGTATTTTCGACGGCCAAATCCGAGACGCGTGTCCTGATTTAGAAGAACACGAATATGAGTTTTACAAAGAACGTGATTTTGCTGGATGGTTAAAGTATTATGTAAGATTTCCCGGATATATATCATGATGATTACTATAGTCCAAATAACCCGTACCATATAGAAACCACATTAACATTGATTAACTGATTTTATCTCACATATTGTTTGTAGGTGGAGAATGTACGTCATCCGGAGCCAATTCCACTTTGGTTGCATGAGATTGTTCAAGAACCAATTGGGACGGTCACTACTGCCCCAATGTACTTCACTCGTGGCTATACTTTTCATACGTACAGGCATGGAATGCGGAAGTCAACTGCAAATTATGGTATCCACGTCCCCGGTGTGACCAACTTTTATGGAGTTCTGCAAGACATTATGGAGGTCACATATCCAGGAATTATCAACATGAAATGTATTTTATTCAGATGTGACTGGTACGATCCAACAATCGGCCGAGGCGTTCGGGAGAACAACTTTGGTGTGATCGACGTAAATGCAAACAGGCGATTTTCCAAGTTTGAACCATTTATACTCGCATCACAAGCAGAACAAGTTTGTTTCATACCTTATCCTCGGATTAGACAAATACGCGAGACG
The DNA here is from genome assembly GCA_026724425.1 of Erythrophleum ivorense. Lineage (NCBI taxonomy): Eukaryota > Viridiplantae > Streptophyta > Magnoliopsida > Fabales > Fabaceae > Erythrophleum > Erythrophleum ivorense. The sequence goes on along the minus strand of JAIUCV010000066.1, from coordinate 3,572,727 downwards.
TGGTTATCTGTCATAAAGGTGAATCCAAGAGGTTGCATAGTTGGTTTAGACGATGAAGTGGCTATGCAGCATGACAGAGTTTTCCACATATCCACTCCCATAGAAACCACTGAAGATATTTTACATGTGGATCTGAACAACATCGAAGTGGATGACGTTGTTGATGCTTCTACAGAGGATGATGCAGAACCGGATGAGTTCGAGGAGTCAAACGATGAAGTTGAGGATGATGAAAACTTAAATGACTCCGAAATTGAATATGGAAATGAATATGATTAGGTTTTGTAATTTATAAGAAAAATGTTTTAATTTTTTTTTAAATAATATTATTAATTATGTTCTGCATAATTTATATAAATCTTTAAAAAGAAAACATCGTTTTCGTAACCAAAAATATCTTTCAAAATGAATATGAATAGCTTCGACTCCGTATAAATATAAAGTATCGAAAATGAACATAATTGATAAGAATTGTACCAGCGTGATAATAATTTTTCTTTCGTGCATCTAACCATATTTATGTTGTAAGGAGAACGACCATTCCGTCGCAATTCTATTGCACATTTGCGACGGATTTGCGAGGGATTCGCCATTCCGTCGCAATAACGTCGCAAATTTGCGAGAAAGTTGCGAGGGAATCGCCATTCCGTCGCAATACCGTCGCAAATTTGCGACATATTTGCGAGGGATTCGCCATTCCGACGCAACACCGTCGCAAATTTGCGACAAATTTGCAACGAAAACAAGAATTTCGTCGCAATTCTGTCGCAAATTTGCGACGGAATTGCTTCCACTTTTAGGGTTTAGGGTTAAGAAATGAAACGTACTTTCGTATGTTTATACACATATGATTCTTCATGTCCTAAAGGCTTATTACAATTCATAAACAGGGTTTTTAATCTCAATTGGTCAATTGTATTTGTGAGTTCTACGTTTTAAAGAGTTTTTGTTAGGTAATACATATCAAGAATCAATGAGTTATAGCTTTTAAAGATTGTAAGTGACAACTGTGTTTGTGGAGCCAATGAGTTCAATATCTTCAAGAATCAATGAGTTATAGGTTTTAGTCTAATCAAATTTCTGCTAATAAGTATTCGTAAACAGTGTTTAAGATAGATAACCCTAAACCCTAAACTTTCCCTCGCAAATTCCTCGCAAATTTGCGACTAATTTGCGACGGATTGTTCGGTGTTCTCGCAAATCCGTCGCAAATCTGCGATGGATTTGCGACGATTTATATGAATACGTCAAAAAATTGATATTTACTTGCAAATCTGTCGCAAATTTGCGGCGGGTTTGCGACGAATTTGTGACGCAATCGAAATCTTTTATTTCACGCGAAAACCTAATCCGCCTCCATTATTTCCGTCCACTGTATTCCAACAATCGGCCGACGATTTTCGACGCCTCTTCACCGCCGCCGGTTACCACCTCTCGCCGGCGTCTTCTCTCCCGTTTCCTCTCCTTACGCCCCTTCTCACCTCCGCCGTCACGCCCTCTCGCCGTCGCCTTTTCTTCACGCCAAACCCTAACCGATTTCTCTCTCCGCCGTCCCCGTCGCCGACTCACGCCGACGCCTTCTTCCTCCACGTCTTTCCGTCCGACCTCTCCTCCGACCTCTCATCTCCGCAGCCGCCGTCTCCACCGGATTTGTATCTCCAGCCGCTGTCTTCTTCCTCCACGTCTTTAATCCGCCGCCGACCTCCTCCGACGTTATCCGCCGCCGACCTCCTCCGACTAACCTCCATCTCTTCTCCTCCGCCTGCCCACCAAGTCACGGTAAAAACTTTTTTTTTATTTCGTTTGATTTTTTCAAATAATTATCAATTGCATTTGATTTGAGAAACCAATAGTTTGCTAGTTGATTGTGAACTAGAAGGTTTACGTTTTCTTGGTTTGATTTTGTGTTTGATTTTGTGTTAGTTTGATTTAGAAATAAACCGATTGAATTGTTGTTACTTTTATTAATCGTTTAGTTTTGGAATAGTTTGGTTGAATTGTTGTTTTTTCTCTATCTGATTTTTGCAGATGGATAATGATAATCCAGAACCGCAGCCAACCACAAACCCGTGGGCCAATGACTACACGCGCTATCTGACGGGTGGAGGACGCTCAACTCCTAGGTCCGGTTCATGTTCTCGTGGCTGTTCAGGTGGCCGTTCAGGTGGCCGTTCAGGTTCTCTTGGAAGTTCTCCTTCCACTGCTGAGTGTTCTAGCTCCCATACATCCGCCGTTCCCGAGCAGCATCAGCGTTCATTCACCCAAGAGGCACCAGTTCCTCTTCCCGTGTCTCAGCCTACGATTACACCAGTTTCTCCTCCTCCTCCTCGGCCTCCTCTTACTGCTGATGAGGAGAGCTATTATGTGGCCATAAAGGACATTCTTGATAGTCCTGGTCATGACCTCCTCCAACGTCTCCATCCTCACCGTCCTCCTGGGACTTTGTGGTACATTTTCGTAAATATTAATTTATTTTTATTTCTATTAAAATTTTTCTAATGATCAATCCATGTATGGTTTTTTTTTTTTTCAGGTTTAACGATGATGCAGTAGTCGCTCAATCAGTTCGAGCCATCTTTGAGAAAGATTTTAAAGAACCTCATGCCAATTGGGGGCAAATCCCGGTGCATGTCCTGGACCGTTGGTTCATAACTTTTGCGGTAAGTTTTAAAGTTGTTTTTTATAGAGGTTGTTTTATTGTTTACTAAATGTGATATGTAACTTGTTTTTTTTTTTTTTGGTAGCATAAATACCATTGGGAGCATGGTTATTCGAGGACTGTCCGTGCCGAGTTCGACGAGAAAGTGAAGGACCGCTTACCTGATTGGGTAGGACGGTTGAAGAAGAACTACATGAAGAAAGGCGACGATGCGAAGCCAAAATGGTGGGACCCGCTTGTATGGGAAGGCTTAAAAGCTTTTTGGGCGGATCCTGGTCACCAGAACCGAAGTTGCAAGGGTAGGGCGGCACGATACTATGATCCAGAAGGAAAAGGGATTCCCAAACACCGATCCGGCCAGACATCATTCAGAGCTCGAGGACGAAAGCTTGTAAGTTCCCTTAAATTTATTGTTTTAATCTTCAATTATTTATTTCCTTTACTTGTACTGTTAATGGAGTTGTTTAATTTTTGAAGGCGGAGCAAACCGGAGAAACTGTCCCGGATTTGTTGAAGGTTCTCGAGATGACAAAACGTAATCCGGATGGTTCTTTTGTCGATGGAGATTCAGAGGCGTTGTACAATGATGTCACTTCCAAGTTGGAGGAGATGACTCACGATGGGAGTGGTGGCGCAGAGAGTATGGAGTCCGGCTCATTTTCTGTAGCCCGGAAGAACAAAGTCTTTCTCGAGGTAAACATTAGCATAATTCGGTTTTTTACACATTTCGATAGCTTTTTTTTGTTGCCAAATTGTTTTGGAAAATAGTTTGAACTAGGATACTACAATGTTTTATTTGTTTCAATGGATATTATAGCTTTGTGATTTTGATGTTGCTAATTGTCGTTTGAGATTTTGATATTGTTTTTGGTTTGTGTGATTTTTATGTTGCTAATTAACGTTTGATATTTCGATATTGTTTTTGGTTTGTGTGATTTTGATATAATAGGTTTGGTCTATGTTTTGAGTGGTCTTATATATTACTATAAACCTTTATACATGTTTAACAGGAGTTTTTATTTTTTACAGACTGCACCGCGCAAGAAAGGAAGGATTCGCGGGATTGGTTCTCTCCAGACACAGGTCGACTGTTCGACTGGTGATTTTGTTCGTTGCTCTGCTTCATCTCGATCTGAGGAATCCCGAGAACTTGCTGATATGCGGGTTCAGCTAGCTTCTCAAGGCGGAGAATTATCTCAGGCGAAGGCGATGTTAGCGTGCTACAAAGAGATGTTTGGCTATTTGGGCAGTCAGGATTCGAACCTAGCAGCGATTATGGAACGCCATTTATCTCAGCAGCAGCCTCAAGCTAGTGGTGCAGCAGATCTATCCCTCGGCGGAACGGGAACGGGAACCGATACCGCCCCTTCTACTGAATTTTATTTTTATTTATGGACTATTTCTTTTTTTTTTCATGTCTAATTCTCGAATTTGTATTATTAATATTAGAATTTTAATATATTTTATTTTGATTTTTTTTTAATTTATTTTTCAAATAATTTATTAAAAAAAAAACAAAAAAAAAATCGAAAATTTCAAAAATTATTTATTTTTGCGACGGAATTGCACTATTCCTCGCAACTCCGTCGCAAAAAATTACACCTTGCGACGGCGGATTTTCGTCTCTAATTTGCCGCAAATTTGCGACGAAAGTTAACTCCGAATTCCGTCGCATATTTGCGACTTCTTCTGTCGCCGCAAAATGCAGTCGCAAATCTGCGACGAAGTTGCGACTTATATTTGCGACGATTTGGCGACTTTTTTTGCCGTCGCAAGTGTGCGACGATATATTTATAGTCGCAGTATCGTCGCAAACTTGCGACGGCATTTTGCGACGAAATCTCAAGTCGCAAATTTGCGACTAAATTCCGACTTAAATTTGGTGTTGCAAAGTTGCGACGGATTTGCGACGTTTTGGAATTTGCGACGAAGGATTTGCGACGAAAATTACTACGTCGCAACTCTGTCGCAAACTACTATTTGCGACGTCATTGCGACGGTTTTTTCCCTCGCAAATCGTGTAGTTTTCTTGTAGTGTTTTAACTTTACGACCTTGATAACTAAAAGCGAATTAGAAAGAATTAGAAAGAAGAACGAAACCCAAAACACAAAACCCCATATTTATACTTTAAACCCAATATCTAAATCACAAACCCAAAATTCTAAATTTTAAATATAAACCTTAAACCAAAAAATTAAACCCAAAACCCTTATTTAGTAAAAAGAACCTTAAACCCAAAATCTGTATCTAAAAAACTAAACCATAAACCTAAATTATTCTATAGAGGAAAATAGTATAGACTATCATATGTATACTGCAACAATTCGGAATTGTTCTTCTAATCGATCCACGAATTGATCGATTTCTCATATTTATACAGCAATAATAGAGAAACGTGCAAATTATGGCTCATCAAACGATATAATTTGGGGAGATTTGTGAATATAGGCTCAAACAACTATCCATTTGTCCCAATACACATTTTCTGAAATTTACCATTTTTTGACTTCAATACCCCTGTAAAATATATATAAATATGAAATAAATGTTTTTAAATGCCATTTTAAAAAACAAAATTCATAACAATGGAAGGAAAAACATGGAGAATGTTATGACATTTTTTTTTTTTTAAGATGTCTTAAATATATATTTTTTAAAATTTCTACCTTTTCCAAATATTCAAAGTAGAATTCATATTCTACTTGTTGTTCTCTTTTCTACTGGCAGTAGAATATGATTTCTACGGTGTGTTCAGTATTCTACGACTCGTAGAACATGAGATCTAATCTATGTTCACATTTCTACTAATGGTAGAAAATGTTTTCTGACATGCGTTCGCGTTTCTACCACCCGTAGAAAATAGAATATAAGGTTATTGTATTTTTCACTATTCCGTAGAAAACGTTATCTGGTACTTTCACCATGTTCTACCATCTGTAGAAATCACTTTCTAGAAATCGCACAAAATTCTACCGACCGAATAAATTATCTTTTTGCGAGAATTTAGGAGAATCTAAACTAATATAGTAAGTAAATCTTTAAAAAATATTTTCAAATCTAGCAGTTTCCTTATTTTCTTCTTCTCAGAAAAGAAAAATAATACCCTCAATATTTTTAGACTTAAAAATTGTTTTAAAATTCGCTTATGTTATTTTAAAATTATTTCAGTTGAAAACATTATTTTTCTGTTATTCTAAAGATAATTCTAAATAGTTTTTATTTTATAACAAAAAAAAAAAAAGAAAAAAAACCTTCAAGTAAAATGTTATTTATAGAGTTTGATTGATTTATAGAGTTTGATTGATATTGATGATAAAAATTAGTATATTTTGAAAATAATATGTATTTCCAAGTATAAATATCTATTGAAATATTTTCAAATATATTTCTTTCTGATATATCTAAAATTTAAACTATTATTTAAAATAAATTCAAGATTTTTCTCTAATTTTTTTAAAAAAATCATTTTCCTCATTATTAATTCCAAAAACTAATAAAGATTTTTTTTTCATTTATTAAACCAATTCTCTTTTTTTCTTGTTATTCTTCTAAAAAAAATACGATTTTTGTATATTGTTAATCTTTATGTTAAAAATATATTAATCTCTATTTTGAAGGGTAAATTTTGCAAATTTAGCATTATAAAGTGTAGTAGGACAAAATATGGTGAAAAAGTTTATATGGACAAGAGGAGAGTTTTTTGAGCCTATTTTGCCAAATTTCCCTACAATTTAGTTGGGGAAAAGAGGCGGAGAAGAGACGACCGCAATGGAAAAAGAAATCTGAAAGATTTGTGAGAGATAAGAAGAAAGAGAGGGGAAGGAGAGAAGAGAGAGAAAATGCTAGGGACAATTTGGTATATTTTAGAATATATACACTATATTGTTCTCAATTTTTTTTTGGTTAGATAGTGAATTAGTAGATTAATTATTGTTATTGATTACAATTTACAATGTGAAAAATGTAAAACTAGTATACCATTGTTTAAATAGTATTGGACGATTAATTTGTTTGTTGCTGGAGATTTACAAGTCGTCAAGTTTTAGGGCAATCATAACTCTCTAAAATAATTATTATTACTTTCATAAGGGATATAGATATATATTTATATTAGTAATAAATATATATTAGAAAGAATTATTTGAAATAGTCTATTTTCAGAAATTAATGGCAGAAATTTCTAATGAAAAATAACATGTCCAAATATACTAGGTGGATATATTTAAACAATTAGTTTCTAAAATAGACTTTAAGGACTATTTAAGGAATCGCCCAATTTGAAACGGATGGTAACACAAGAATGTTTTTGGTACAAACCATTAGAGTACATATATACATCATGATCATAATAGATGCAATACTGTCAAGATAATGTTAGATATACAGTGTTTCCAATTAATCATTGTAGCAGCGAAATGAAAGTCTCATTAGTCATTACTCTCCATTCATTTTGGGACAAATTGACATCCATCAAATTTGTTTTCCTTGTCGACTGCTTATTCATCAAATTAAAACACCGATTTCATGGAAGATTTTTCTTTAAAAACTAAAAATTCTAACGGAGGCACCTGTTGATTCCAGAAATAGCACACGTTTATGTGACGGGATATTTCGGATGGGAGACTTGGGAAACTGCGGATTTATTACTCGAAAGGAAGCTTGGATACAAGAGATCGTCTCGTCAAACAAGCTTTGACGAGACGTAATGCGAATAATGAATGAAACAAAGAAAAGGTGAGCGAATGCTTTTAGGGTTTGCAGGGTTGCGTGACTTGGTCTTCAGGGAATGAATACCTCTCCTTATATAGTTGAGTTAAGGCGATTCTCTGCTGAATATTCTCCTCTTGATCATAAAGGAAATCTTCTTCTCTTGATTTCTTTCCTTTCTTCGAGTGGCGGCTGCTGCTTTTTCCATTTTGCTTAAAGTATTACCTTCCTCCTCAAGGCTTTCCATTTCTATGAGGAGGCTAGGGCTGAAGACGGGCCGGGCTTTTTGTGCTGTTACTCATTGCGACAGGCTCGATGATGTAACATCCGTGAACCTGGAGGTTGTTTTGAAAGTGGTGTTGGACGATGCTAGGGGTTCGGGAGTAGTTGGCACATGCTCTTAGAGGTGTGAATTGAGGGTTGGCTGTACATGTTCTTGTTTGATTGTTGTGCAGTCGGTCTAAGGTTCAAGCATCGCGAAGAAAGTGTGTTAAATGCTTCTGAACGACTAGTATCGATCGACACCCGAAGGGTGTCGATCGACACCGGTTATCGGGTTTGATTTCCGGTTTAAGTCGATCGATTTGCAATTGGGTTGGTTTTGGTCGATGGGTGTCGACCGACACCAAGGAAGGGTGTCGATCGACACCGGTTATTGAGAAATCGACCGGTTTGATTCAAGTCGGCTGGTTTTGGGCTGGTTTGGGCGAGAAAAACCCTAGACTCGCGTTTTTAAGCCCTGTGGCCGCGAGAAAGGCACAGTTTTCGAGATATCAAGGTTCTTAGGCGATTTTTGGAGGATTGGAGGTGATTTCTGAGTTTCTGGGTTGAATCCGTGGCTGTTCTTCATTGTTCTATCTCCTTTCCCTCTTTCCAATCCCTTTTCAAGGTGAGTGCGTGACTGTAGGTCCGTTAATCACTAGAGATTGTTTGATTTCGAGTTTTGGTTGTGTTCTTGAGTTGTTTATGCTGGATTTCGTGTTTTGATAGTATTGGGGCGTTGAAAACCCCTAGATTTTGTGTTATTGCGATTTTGGAATGTGATTTTCGTAGCTTCTGGTCTCTGGGCGTCGAGCCGGTGTCGAGCGACACTCGAGGAGTGTCGATCGACACTCGGGAGGCTGGCGTCGATCGACACCATAGAGGTGTCGGTCGACACCAACCTGGGTGTCAGGAAACGTGGGTGTTTCCTGACAGGGATGGTTTATATTGTTGAATATTGTTGAGCATTGTTATGGTTGTTGTTTAATGTGATGTTTTGTCTAGTGTTTGACGTAATTGGCCTGTAGGCAGGAGGATCCACTCACTAAGTATTTATGATAATACTTACGCATCTCTATTCCAATGTGATGCAGGTAACAGCAATGTTCTTCCGCGGAAAGAGACCGAGAGAAGAGGATGATGAGATTAGGAATTTGATATTGGCATTGTTGTTGTGGTTGACCAGAAATTCATGAGTTTAGGGTGTTAGACTTTATATTAAATAATGTAGCAAACCGGCTTAGGTTGCTTATTGGTTATTGGTTTTATTGGTTTTATTCTTTATTGGTTATTGTTGAATAATTTATTATGATTTAATAATATTGGTTTTCTTCCGCATTGTGTTGAATTAGCTGTTGAGGATTAATATTTATGGGAATATTAATCTGGGCTAATTATTTAATAAAAAAAAAAAAAAAAAAGCTTGGTTGTTTCATTTTGGTATCAGAGCGTAGTCGGTTTTAGGACTGTTAGAATTGGATGAATTGGACTATGTGGTTAATTGATTATGTGAGTTAGTCAATTAGTGGTTTAATCTCATCCTCTCGGTCTTCCAGTTTTCCGCGGGTAAGTGAGTTGGATATTTGGTGTGTTGTGCTTGGTGTTTGTGTGTTGACCTTGCTCTTTTTCTGTACTTGGTGGTAGTGCAGAGAGATGGACGCAGGTCGTGGTCGTGGCCGTGGTCGTGGTCGCGGTGCAGCCCGTGGGGGCAGAGGAGCTGGTCGCGGTGGGCGAGCAGCGGGTCGTGGAGGTCGGGGTGCTGGTCGTGGAGTGCCAGAGGCTGAGGCCTCAGTGGAGAGTGCGGCGCCTAGTGTGGCGGCAGCGTCGGTGACACAGTCTGTTTCGTTAGCCGGTGGGGCTAGTTTGGGCGTCGGGGGTGGCGCGGGGGCAGGAGCAGTTCCCGGTGGGGGCGCGGCTCTTGCTCAGGGTGATTTGATTGTGGGGCTACTGACGCAGCTTTTGGCACGTCTTCCAGAGGCAGTTCCACAGCAGGCTCCGGTTGCACCTCCAGCGGCCGGGGCACAGGTTGGTGCCGGGGCACATGTTGGTGCCGGTTTGGTTGAGCAGCAGGAGGCTGTAGTGCAGCAGGGTGTTGCAGTTGGGGTTTCGCCTTATCGTGAGATGATGAGGGAGATGCAGAGGATTGGTACGCCTACGTTTGAGGGCGGTGTTACTCCAGAGCAGGCTGACGAGTGGCGTCAGAGGTTGGAGCGGAACTTCGATTCTGTTCGTTGTCCGGCACAGTTTCAGGTTGAGCTGGCAGTGCACTACCTTGGGGGTGATGCACATTTGTGGTGGAGGTCTGTTAGGACCAGGAGAGAGGTTTGGACTTGGGTTGACTTCGTCGAGGAGTTCAACCACAAGTTTTTCCCTCAGGAGGCTCGTGACAGGCTGCAGTTGAGGTTTTTGGACTTGACTCAGGGTGAGAGGTCTGTTCGAGAGTATGATGCAGAGTTCTGCAGATTGGTGGTCTTTTCTGGTGGTGAGTTGATTAGTGAGCGGGCATTGACGTCGAGGTTTCTCCAGGGGCTTCGGAGGAACATCAGGACTCAGTGCAGAGGTGGTATGTACCACACCAGAGCGGGTTTAGTGGAGTTGGCAGCGTCCATTGAGGAGGACTTGCGTGAGCCGGTGAGTACGGCGGTTGTGCCAGTTGCAGTTGCTCCTGCTACCCATCCTCGGGGCCAGCAGCAGCATCAGCAGCGCAGAGGTTACAGTTCTGGTTACGGCAGGGGCAGTAGGCCTGCGCAGGGCCAGAAGAGGAGAGCAGAGGAGATATCTGCTAGTAGCCCGAGTACGGGTGGTTGTTTTGGTTGTGGTAGTCTGGATCACAGAGTGGCGACTTGCCCCAAGAGGGCGGGATCCAGAGAGTCGACAGTGTGCTACTACTGCAGGGAGCCGGGGCATATCAAGACTATGTGTCCCAAGTTGCAGCAGAGAGCAGTGGCAGCGGCGATTCAGCCGTTGGCGATTCAGTCAGCAGCGCAGGTTGCGGCGTTGCAGTCAGGTGGAGCGCCGAGAGTTTATACTTCGGCAGAGGTGGGCCAGACCAGTCAGTCAGGCCAGATCACAGGTAAAATCTTGACTCAGACTTTTAAACTCTTAAGGTAGAATTGTTGGTGTTGTCTGTTTCTGTTATTTACTGTGATAGAGTTAGAGGTTCTCAACACTTGTGGAATTGTGTAGGGACCTTGTTAGTTGGAGGTTTTGAGTCTCACGTTCTGTTTGACTCGGGGGCATCTAATTGCTTCATTACTCCGGAGAGAGCTGAGGGTAGTGGTATTCGGAGTAGCGATGGCGAGGCTTCAGGCTTTGTCAAGGTGGCTGGTGGTGGTTATTTGGCTACTTCGGGCAGAGCTAGAGCAGTTGATGTGCAGATTGCGGGGCAGTCTATGCCAGCAGATTTAGTCATCAGTCCGGTGGAGCTGTATGACGTGATTTTGGGGATGGACTGGTTATCTCTATACCGAGTTCATCTGGATTGCTACAGAGGTAGAGTGGTGTTTGAGCAGGATGCAGGGAAGTTGGTTTATCAGGGAGTGAGACCGACTTCAGGGAGTATAGTGATTTCAGCTATTCAGGCAGAGCAGTTGTTAGAGCGGGGCTGCGAAGCCTATTTGGCGACGATCACTATGACAGAGTCCAGTGGTGAGGTGAGTCTGCAGGATATTCAGGTTGTCCAGGATTTCGAGGATGTATTTCGGTCGCTGAAGGGATTGCCACCATCTCGGTCAGATCCTTTCACGATTGATTTAGAGCCCGGGACAGCTCCGATATCGAAGACACCTTACAGGATGGCTCCAGCAGAGATGGCAGAGCTGAAGAAGCAGCTAGAGGACCTTTTGAGTAAAGGGTTCATCAGACCTAGTGTGTCGCCATGGGGAGCGCCAGTGTTGTTTGTGAAGAAGAAGGATGGTAGTTTCAGGTTGTGCATTGATTACCGGGGACTTAACCGAGTCACAGTGAAGAGCAGGTACCCACTTCCGAGGATCGACGAGTTGTTGGATCAGTTGAGAGGGGCTACTTGGTTCTCCAAGATTGACTTGGCATCGGGATATCATCAGATTCCGATAGATGAGGCAGATGTCCGGAAGACAGCTTTTCGGACGAGGTATGGGCATTTTGAGTTTGTGGTCATGCCTTTTGGTTTGACTAATGCGCCGGCAGCATTTATGAGGTTGATGAACGACGTATTCAGGGAGTTTTTGGACGTGTTTGTCATTATTTTCATTGATGACATTTTGGTGTATTCGAGGAGCCCAGAGGAGCATGCGACTCATTTGAGGCTTGTGTTGGAGAAGCTTCGAGAGCAGAAGCTGTTTGCCAAGTTGAGCAAGTGCAGCTTTTGGCAGAGGGAGATGGGTTTTCTTGGCCACATTGTTTCTGCAGAGGGAGTTTCTGTGGATCCGGCTAAGATTGAGGCTATCAGGGATTGGCCTAGACCGAGTAGTGCTACCGAGATCAGGAGTTTTCTGGGTTTAGCAGGCTACTACAGGAGGTTCGTCAAGGGGTTTGCGAGCATGTCTCAGCCGATGACGAGGTTGACTGGCAAGGATGTGCCGTTTGTGTGGTCGCAGGAGTGCGAGGAGAGCTTTGGGAAGCTCAAGGAGATGTTGACTAGTACACCTGTTTTGGCATTACCTGACCCGGGGAAGCCATATGTAGTATACACAGATGCATCAGGTGTTGGACTTGGTTGTGTTTTGATGCAGGAGGGCAGAGTGATTGCCTATGCTTCGAGGCAGTTGCAGGGCAGTGAGCGCAACCGTCCTACACATGATCTTGAGTTGGGAGCAGTGGTTTTTGCACTCAAGATTTGGAGGTCGTATCTTTATGGTGGTAGAGTGCAGATCTTTACAGATCACAAGAGTCTACAGCATATTTTCACTCAGCCTTTGCTGAATGCGAGACAGACGCGTTGGGTGGAATTTCTGGCAGACTATGACCTGGATATTGTTTATCATCCGGGCAAGGCCAATTTGGTGGCAGATGCTTTGAGTCGACGGAGGGTTGATTCAGATAGAGAGCGTGGTGTTGAGGCTTTGGTCAGCGAGATTAGTACATTGCGTCTTTGTGCTATTTCAGAGGAGCCTTTGGGTTTAGAGGCAGCTGATCAGGCAGATTTACTCAGTAGGATCAGAGTGGCGCAGCAGAGTGATCAGGGTTTGATTGATGCTTCGCAGGCGGTTGATTCTGAGTATCAGGTCTCTTCGAATGGGACTATCTTAGTTCGTGGGCGAGTTTGTGTGCCCAAGGATGAGGAGTTGAGGCATGAGGTTTTGAGAGAGGCTCATTCGAGCAAGTTTTCGATTCATCCGGGTGCGACCAAGATGTACCGTGACCTCAAACGGTATTATCATTGGGTTGGGATGAAGAGGGATGTGGCAGATTGGGTTGCGAGGTGCAACACTTGTTCCTTGGTCAAGGCAGAGCATCAGGTGCCTAGTGGTCTTTTGCAGAGTTTACCCATTCCAGAGTGGAAGTGGGATATGATCACTATGGACTTTGTTGTGGGATTACCTATCTCACGGACTTTCGATGCTATTTGGGTCATTGTAGATCGCTTGACTAAGTCAGCACATTTCTTGGCTATCAAGAAGACAGATGGAGCGGCTGTCTTGGCTAGGAAGTTTGTGCGAGAGATTGTGAGGCTGCATGGAGTGCCAGCCAGTATCGTGTCGGATAGAGATCCGAGGTTTGCTTCAGAGTTTTGGAGAGCATTTCAGACTGAGATGGGCACTAAGGTGCATATGAGTACAGCGTATCATCCGCAGACAGATGGGCAGTCAGAGAGGACTATTCAGACTTTGGAGGATCTGCTTAGGATGTGTGTACTGGATTGGGGTGGTCATTGGGCTGATCATCTGTGTTTGGCAGAGTTTGCCTATAACAACAGTTTTCAGTCTAGTATTGGTATGGCTCCTTATGAGGCTTTGTATGGGAGGCCATGCAGGACACCCTTATGCTGGACCCAAGTGGGGGAGCGCAGCATGTTTGGAGCTAGTTTTGTTCAGGAGACGACGGAGAAGATTCGTGTCTTGAGGCTGAACATGAAGGAGGCTCAGGATAGACAGAGGAGTTATGCAGACAGGCGGCGACGTGAGCTTGAGTTTCAGGTGGGAGATAGAGTTTATCTCAAGATGGCTATGTTGAGGGGCCCTAACAGGTCCATAGCAGAGAACAAGCTCAGTCCGCGTTTTATGGGTCCGTTTCCAGTGGTGGAGCGAGTTGGGCCAGTGGCTTATCGGTTGGAGTTGCCACCGATTATGAGCGCCTTTCATAAGGTGTTTCATGTGTCTATGTTGAGGAGGTGTTTGCGTCCTTCAGAGGAGGTTGTGGTCGAGATTCCAGAGGATCTCCAGCCAGATATGACAGTTCCGGCAGTTCCTGTGAGGATTCTTGAGAGGAGAGTCAAGGTTCTGCGGAACAAGAGGGTGCCATTGTTGAGAGTCTTGTGGGACTGTAGTGGCACAGAGGAGCAGACTTGGGAGCCAGAGGCAAAGATGAAGCTGAAGTTCGGAAAGTGGTTCGACAAGCAGGCTGTGGAGTGATTCATCTTTGTGGTTCTAGTCTTGTTTTTGGTTTTGTTGTTGTTGGTTTTGGATTTATGTATTTTCGTTGCGTTGTACGATATACATTTTTGGAGTTATATGAGATGGAGTTTTGCCTCATATTTTTGGTTATGGTTTGGATGTTACAAGTTTCTTTGGCCGGTGGGGTCATTGAGAGTTTTTAGCCATATGTTGGTACGCGTTTCAGATTTTATTACTCGTTTTGTCTAGAGGCGGTGGGCCTTGTAGACGGTGGTTCTATTTGTGTTGGGACGTTAGGTGCCCAACGGACTTATATTGGGGGTCGCTACCTCGATATGAGTTGTTTTAGTGACAGTGGGTCACGTTTTGGTTGTGACAGGGATCACATTTTGGTTGTGACTTCGGGTCACGTTTGGTTTTGTGACATTGGTCACATTTTGGTACTGGACCGTGAGTTGCAGTACGGATGTCATGACTGCGGTTATGGCATTGAGAGTAATAATATCTTGGAAACATGCGTATAACATAGGACAAAAATTTGAGTTTTGAGGTCTTGGAGAGACGTTTGTGTTGGGATTCGAGGACGAATCCAGTTTAGTGGGGGAGAATTGTAACATCCGTGAACCTGGAGGTTGTTTTGAAAGTGGTGTTGGACGATGCTAGGGGTTCGGGAGTAGTTGGCACATGCTCTTAGAGGTGTGAATTGAGGGTTGGCTGTACATGTTCTTGTTTGATTGTTGTGCAGTCGGTCTAAGGTTCAAGCATCGCGAAGAAAGTGTGTTAAATGCTTCTGAACGACTAGTATCGATCGACACCCGAAGGGTGTCGATCGACACCGGTTATCGGGTTTGATTTCCGGTTTAAGTCGATCGATTTGCAATTGGGTTGGTTTTGGTCGATGGGTGTCGACCGACACCAAGGAAGGGTGTCGATCGACACCGGTTATTGAGAAATCGACCGGTTTGATTCAAGTCGGCTGGTTTTGGGCTGGTTTGGGCGAGAAAAACCCTAGACTCGCGTTTTTAAGCCCTGTGGCCGCGAGAAAGGCACAGTTTTCGAGATATCAAGGTTCTTAGGCGATTTTTGGAGGATTGGAGGTGATTTCTGAGTTTCTGGGTTGAATCCGTGGCTGTTCTTCATTGTTCTATCTCCTTTCCCTCTTTCCAATCCCTTTTCAAGGTGAGTGCGTGACTGTAGGTCCGTTAATCACTAGAGATTGTTTGATTTCGAGTTTTGGTTGTGTTCTTGAGTTGTTTATGCTGGATTTCGTGTTTTGATAGTATTGGGGCGTTGAAAACCCCTAGATTTTGTGTTATTGCGATTTTGGAATGTGATTTTCGTAGCTTCTGGTCTCTGGGCGTCGAGCCGGTGTCGAGCGACACTCGAGGAGTGTCGATCGACACTCGGGAGGCTGGCGTCGATCGACACCATAGAGGTGTCGGTCGACACCAACCTGGGTGTCAGGAAACGTGGGTGTTTCCTGACAGGGATGGTTTATATTGTTGAATATTGTTGAGCATTGTTATGGTTGTTGTTTAATGTGATGTTTTGTCTAGTGTTTGACGTAATTGGCCTGTAGGCAGGAGGATCCACTCACTAAGTATTTATGATAATACTTACGCATCTCTATTCCAATGTGATGCAGGTAACAGCAATGTTCTTCCGCGGAAAGAGACCGAGAGAAGAGGATGATGAGATTAGGAATTTGATATTGGCATTGTTGTTGTGGTTGACCAGAAATTCATGAGTTTAGGGTGTTAGACTTTATATTAAATAATGTAGCAAACCGGCTTAGGTTGCTTATTGGTTATTGGTTTTATTGGTTTTATTCTTTATTGGTTATTGTTGAATAATTTATTATGATTTAATAATATTGGTTTTCTTCCGCATTGTGTTGAATTAGCTGTTGAGGATTAATATTTATGGGAATATTAATCTGGGCTAATTATTTAATAAAAAAAAAAAAAAAAGCTTGGTTGTTTCAGATGAAATGTGCTCATTTCACCCCTAACAGCACCGTCCAAATATTAAAAGGATCAAAGTAAATTCTTCAAATCTCTAATAGTAAAATAAATTAATAGTCCGACTCTAAGAAAATGAAGGTTCCGGAATTTGCTGGAGATCGATGTTGATTCCAGAAATAGCACACGTTTATGTGACGGGATATTTCGGATGGGAGACTTGGGAAGTTGCAGATTTATTACTCGAAAGGAAATTCAGATACAAGAGATTGTCTCGTCAAACAAGCCTTGACGAGACGTAATGCGAATAACGAGCAAAACAGAGAAAGAGGTGAGCGAATGCTTTAGGTGTTTGCAGGGTTGCGTGACTTGGTCTTCAGGGAATGAAGACCTCTCCTTATATAGTTGAGTAAAGGCGATTCTCTGCTGAATATTCTCCTCTTGATCATAAAGGAAATCTTCTTCTTCTCTTGATTTCTTTCCTTTCTTCGAGTGGCGGCTGCTGCTATTTCCTTTTTGCTCAAAGTATTATCTTCCTCCTCAAGGCTTTCCATTTCTGTGAGGAGGCTAGGGCTGAAGACGGGCCGGGCTTTTCGCGCTGTTACTCATTGCGATGGGCTCGGGGAAATTGCTCATTTCACCTATAACAATAAGTCCCCCCCTAGTTTGGCGAGTCAAATGCAGTTTGATCTCGGCGAACTTCATGAATGGGAGTTGAGCTCAAGAGTTATTAGTAACAAATGCGAGATGCCAATGCTAGCTCGTCTTCGATGCGATTGACTTTAGATTCGTACCGCCTCGTTAAAACCTTGATATGGAAAAACCCGGTTTGGGATAAAAACCATAAGAAGGGAAAATAGTACGTTGACGTCATCTTGTCCGCAAAAGAATATGCATTTCGATGATTGTTCTTGACATCAGCTCGTCAAAGAGACTTAACCATCTATAACGGTCACATACGAATCAGCTTGTCGAAGAGAATAACCGTTCATCCTTATTTCAACGCCAGCTCGTCAAAAGAAGGAGTTGTGCCGCTTAGCAGGCAGCTTGTCAGGAGTGGGATTGCCACGTCATCGACACACGTGCTGGCAGTTTATTAAAATTGCAACGTTGGCTAGCGGTTGAGATTTCGCAAAAAAGGCCCGAGTCCTGTTAAGCTTTTCCAAGCGGGAAAACGAAAAGTTCAGAGGAAGTTTTTCCCTTGAAAATCGCGAAGCCTCCTTTTAAAGAAACCGTCCGGATTTCTTTTCAACATTAATTCCTTTTTCGCCTGCCCATTGTCTTCAACCGCCTCAAGAGAAAAAGGTAATTTTCTTCTTTCTCTCTGGAATTCGAACCGGTTTGCTTATTCGAATTGATAGATTTCGCCTAATCGCCTCAGGGCTTCGTCGATTGCTTGGGTTTGCTTGCCTCTTAACTTTGAATTTTCTTCTCTTCTCGTCTCGATTTCCGTCTCGCCAGAATTTTTAGGGTTTCTGCTTGTTCAAATTTCGTCTTTTCGACTTCTGATTCTCGTTTCCGAGTGCACAATGGAGTCATCAGATCGAAAAGGGAAAGGGAAAGCCGTCGTGCGGGATGACGATGATATCCCGCTATTAAGTATGGTTCCGGGTTTTCTCGGAGATGCGATCCGAGTGGGCCGGAACATGGAGCGTCGTCGTAGGGCGGCAGGAGCGGAAAGGGCGGCGGCTGCCGCGGCGGATTCTACGGCCAAGGACTCTTCTTCGGGGGTTCGGGCTGATTCTGACGCTCCGTCCTTGCGGGACGAGGATAGTGAGAGTTCCGGGTACCATGATGGGATCCCGGAGGATGATTCGGACGCGGATTTCGATATAGGACCGGATGAAGTGTCGACTCCGGATGAAGTCGAACTCGAGGGTCTTCCGCCGGTCGTCGAGATGCCTTGGCGCACCCCGACAGCCTCCTTGACCGCCGATGGCCGGTCTTGGATTGACGTAGGGATCATCGCAGCACTCAGGTCGAGATGCTCAATCTCCGATGCCGTGGATATTCAGGTTCCGTCTGCCCAGCAAAGGCCATTCGACGCTCCGCCGGGATGGTTTTGTGCTTATGAGTGCTGGTTCACGGAATTTGGGGTGCGATTTCCCATTTTCCACCATCTGTTGGATTACGCCTATCAGCGTGGCGTCCCTATGAGTCAGCTGACTCACGGTGTGGTCCGATACATGGTTTTTACCAAGGCCTTGGCCAAACATCTCGGGATTTCCTTCGACCGAGAGCTCTTTGAGCGTGTTACTGATTTTCGTGCCAGTGCGAGGGAGGGGAGGTTCAGACGATTATGTACCACGATGAAGCATGGCATTGTGTATGGCGCCCACAAAGACAAGATCCACCACTGGAAGCACTATTATTTTTATGTCAAGAAGGGCACCGCGTCGATCAGGGATTTTAACCCCGACCATGTCTTGACGGGATGGGTCGATGAAGCTGGTAGATTGCTTGTAGGTTTCGTCGCGGCATAGATTGAGTTGGTTTTGCTTTTGTTTGTTTTGCAGAGAGGGTCGTGCCGAGACCAACGTCTACAGCATTCCAGAAGAAGTGCAAGGCTTTGCGGGATCGAAGTCGAATCATCTGGGCCGACTTTGCTGCCAAGTCCGAGGAAAGGAAGAGGAAGAAGAGAGAAGGAAGGACCGAGTCTGCTGCGACTCCAACGGCTGGTGAGAACCCGATTGCTTTTTGATTCGGATTTTGTGCCACGACTATGTTTGTCATTGATCCTTGCTCGATCTTTTGCAGCTAAATCGTCTCGTCGTACTAAGAAGATGGGGCTTAAGAAGAGGACTCCCGTGTCAGCTGATGACGCCATTCTGATCTGATGGGGATTAAACTTTTCCCAATTTCTACCCCTTTTCTGCAAGTGCACAGATCGAGAGTAGCAACGGGTATATCGAACACAAGGACCAGTTAGTGCACTACAAGGTATGAGATTGAGATTTAGCTAGGAAAGCAATATGAGTTTGGTTGTTGTCACGTTGAAAGCTAGTAAAGAAAGCAAGTAAACAAGGAAAATAAAGTTGTAAATCAATGGATGGAAAGCGCTAAGCAATAGGATAATCTCGGGATGAGTGATTCAAGCAAGCAAGTTCGATTTGTTAGGGATTTAAGAATGTGTACCACCTAGAACTCAAGACACTAATTTAGATCTTTCCACTTCCGTGGCTCCGACCCCTATGTTGATCTATCTAATCGCTAAACTTTTGGTATGTCCTTAGATATTCAAACAAGCATTAATTCGATCAAGTCTCAATTGTTCACAACCTCTAGTAAATCAACTTCCGCAGTCTAAGAGAGATTGCCCACCAAATACTAGTTCAGGCGAATGATTCATCACTTCCGTGGCTCAAATCTACCTAGGATCATATGTTGATTGGCCAGATCAACACCAAGCAATGAACACAAGCAAAGGTGAAGAGTTTATGTAAACCCTAATTCTAGATATCGATTATCAAGCAAGCATGAACACTACCCTTTGATTTCCTATCACTTAACAAGGTAACTACTCAGACATAGAGAAGGAAATCGAATTCATGTTCATAAGAACAGAGATCCGAGATCCTCTCTTGAAGGAGACAATGAAAGAAAAGCAAAAACTATAAGAACTTTTATTGAATAATATTTTGTATCTCTATGTGTGGCTCTCTTCTTTTACAAGGCTAAAAAGATGTATTTATAATGCTTCAGAAGTTGAAGGGCGGCTTGACCTAGGTCTTGGTCGAAACATAAGAGGCGGTGTAAGTTTGGGCTTGAAAACGTGCAAAACGGGCTTCGGAAATGAGCCGGGTCGAGCGAGGCGTGTCGCGGTCGAGCGGGGCGGTCGACCGGTCGGTCGGGCTGGTGCTCGGGTCGAGCTGGCGGTCGAACGGTCGCACGGGATGATGGTCGGGCGCGCACGGGATGGTGGAAGGATGTCGGGTCGGACGGGAGCCTTGGAGGCCCTGTCCGACCGGCTCGGTCGACCGGATGGGTCGTGGACTTGAAGGAAGGTCGGGTCGGACGGGAGCCTTGGAGGCCCTGTCCGACCGGCTCGGTCGACCGGTGTCCTCGTGCAGTTAAGGACGGTCGGGTCGGACGGGAGCCTTGGAGGCCCTGTCCGACCGGTTCGGTCGAGCGGTTGGTGTAGACGTCCGGTTTTCGGCTGATTTGATACTCTTCACTAAAACGATCATATCTCCCATTCTACGTGGCCAAATTGCATGATTCCAATTGCGTTGTAAAGCTAACTCATGTAGGCATCGCGGCGAACTAGTTTGGGTGAAATCCATTGAGTAGAATGTTTTTGGGGCTCCTCCAAAGTAAATGATAGTGCATGAAGCTGCTTTGAGGACCTTTGCCTTTGTTTTGCTCCAAATTGCATCTTTTGACCTGAAATGACTCTTGGCACTATATATGCATAAAAACTACCTTTTAAAGCAAAAAGCCACGGTAAAACCATGCATAAAGTATATAAAAACGATGTAAAAAGGGTGTAAAATAGAGGTATATCAACTCCCCCAGACTTAGATCTTTGCTTGTCCCCAAGCAAATAGAATCCAAATCGGAGAAAGAGGTTTGAAAACATGAAAACTCACTTATCCTTTGGCACTCGTATCTTCCATTGCTCTGCTTTCACTTGGAGCAAGACTAACTTTGAATCTAGCCTTCCCGTTCTGACCTTGAGCTTAGCGAACCATACCGGACCCAACAAATCTCATCCAGCACTCCAAACTTTCCATTGTCAACTCCTTACAGTATTTAAAGCGTGCGGTCTTTACCAAGGGAGTATTGATCACAGAGCATTGACTCTTACCCATCCAAGTGTTTGCCAAGACAGTCCTTTTTAGCACATCCAGTTCCATTCCTCTCTCTTTCTCTCTTTTCTTTTGAAGGATCGATCTTTCCCTACTTTTCTAGGGTATCATTTTATTTTTTCTATCGATCCTTCTTCCCTTTGAATATTTTTCTTTTCTGGGAATATCATAGGATAGGCTTTTGCTTTTCCTTGTTTGAGTAGGTCTCCATAAGACAAGAAGGTGCAGACGTATGCATTCCTCTTGCTTACACGTTTTCCTTGTGCTTAAAAGCTTTTGATTTTTATTTTGCAGATGAGAGAGAGGTGGACTGTATCTTTGGTGGACATGTCTCAACTAGACCGGGATGAGGAATCGGCTAATATGTATCTCAAGCCCCTTGACAAGAAAAATTAAAAGTTCAATTAGGTGGTGGAGTTGACTTTAGATTGTCCGGGTACCTTAGAAATCTTGCCAAATCAGTAGGTCGATCCACCCTCAGTGGTTCCGTTGGGCATTGTTCGGTGTCAATATTTGCCTTTGTGATCACAAGAGCTTTGGCATGCTAATGGTAAGCTCCTAGGATAGATCATAGTTTCCTAACTTATTTTGACTCAATAAAACAGAGGTTTTGAAAAAGGTTGATAAGAGAAATAGATATAAGATGAAGACAAGTCATGAACAAACGCATTAGTACCGACAATCCCCCCAGACTTAACTTGCACCGTCCCGGTGAAAGCAAATCCGATTAAGGGAGGTAAAAGAAAGAGGTAATAAGGCGTTTGTGAATTAGAGGAAAGATATAACCTGATATGGTATTAGAAACCGAAGAATGGTTTGATGGATGATATGTCTAGCTACTATGTTGCTCCATAATGTGGATGAGATCCCGGCTTAGATGGTCAAGTGCTGTTGCGCACCAGCAGTGAGTTTAAAGGGCCGCCTGAGTGTAGGTGAAGGAGGATCATCATGTGGTAGAACAGCAAGTAGGCGTGGGATGTGATGTGGTATGGAATGAAAGTGTGGTGGAATGATGGGGGTATGATATGCAAATTAGGTGGGATGGTATGCAAGTGAGGTGGGATGGTATGCAAGTGAGGTGGGATGGTATGCAAGTGAGGTGGGATGGTATGCAAATGAGGTGGGATGGTATGCAAATGAGGTGGGATGGTATGCAAGTGAGGTGGGATGGTATGCAAGTGAGGTGGGATGGTATGCAAATGAGGTGGGATGGCGGGTCGGCAAGAGGGGACACGGTCGATCGGGCGAGGCACCGGTCGACCGTCTTGGTCGACCCGACCATGGTGAATGCTGCATTCTTCTTTCCTTAGGTTTCTTCCTGCTTCTTTCATGCTGGATTCTCAAATTTCTGTATCCAAAACTTCAGAACAAAACTATTAAATGAAAACAAAGATTAAAAAGGGATAGAAAAGACCTTATGGGTTGCCTCCCATACAGCGCTTGTTTATGGTCTTTAGCTTGACCGTTTGGTTCTTCTAAGAAGAAGTGGAAGGACATGGCCAGAGACAAAGCCTTTTTGTGCGTGTCCCATCACGTCCTTGTGGATGATCAGGTGGTTCATGAGGAGATATGAACCGAGAATGTTTGGTAGGGGTGAAAACGGGGACGGCATCATAGAAAACAGATTTGTTGACATTGGCAAGAGAGATGCGGCGGTTTGGCCAATCCATGATGGCGCCAGCAGTTGCCAAGAATGATCTTCCAAGTATAATAGGCATGTCACTTCCTCCTTTGATGTTCATGATATGAAAATCCACCGGTATCTTTGTATCTCCAATTTCGAGCAAGATATCATAAACAACACCTCTAGGTTGTGCAATGGTGAGATCAGCAAGTCCAATGCTGATTTGTGAAGGTTGTAGGCGTGTGATCCCAAGGAGTTTGGCAGTGTGTGTGGGCATAAGGTTTATGCATGAACCAGAATCACAAATGTAGCTATCAAAGTATCTTCCATTGATTGTGCAGGGAATGGTAAACTGTCCAGGGTCTTCTACCTTGTAGAGGGTTCGGAAAGATGGTTGCTTCTTAGCTTTCTCAAATAGCTCCTGAATCTTTTCTGGGGTCTCTTTGCAGTTGTGGAAGAAGTTGGTTAGTGGGTGGTTCTTCCAGGCTTCATGAAAGGTCATGCTTGCTGGAAGTGTTTGGACAAAGCGGTTGAATTCAGCTAGCTTCTCTCGGGAGATGGGGTTGCTGTACCACTTGGGAGGAGGTGTAGAGGGTGGAGATGGGGGTAGGGTTGCTGCATAAGATGACATAGAGAGGCGGGCTCGCCAAAAGAGTTGCTTAATCTCATCCTTGGTTTCTTTGCTACTAAAGAAAAATTCAACCAAATCGTGGTTGTTCCAAGCTTCTTCAAAGGGGACATAGAATGGTATGGACTTCACCTTCTTGTTAAATTCCTTGAGCTTCTGTGGGCTTATCTTAGTAGGGTCAATGGGTTCATATTGGAATGAATCCTCTGGTTCATCCAAGGTGATTCTCTTTCTTAAAATGCCGGTGATTCTAGGAAGGGCGAGTATGCGAGCTGGAGGTGGAGAGAATCGCGGGTCAGGTTGCTGTGGACTAGTTTCACTTCCTCTAGAGCTTGCATTGCTGTTAAAACTCTGTTGTTCTTCTTCATCATCTTCATAGTCTTCCTCATACTCTTGATCTTCTTCTTCTTTTCTTACAAGATGTGATGAGTTTTCCTTGGAGATTGCTGTGATGACATTGCAAGGGAAAGGAGGTGGGTTGGGTGTGGGGCTTCTTTCTCTCTGGTTCTTAGAGAAAAGAGATCCTTCTACAGCTGACAGCCGGTTATAGATGATACCAAGATGTTTGCAATTATCATCGTTGAAGCTATGGGCATCATTGCTCTTGCTGAGTAGATCGTGGTGTTTTGCAGCAACATCTAGCTTGACAAGGTTGAGTGATCGATCATGGTCTTCCTTGAGTTGCTTGATATCTTTGTCAAGCTTGATAACTTGGTTAAAAAGAACATCCATCTTTTCTCCAAGGGTGAGATGAACATATTCGATCTTCTTCTCCATCTCTCTTGTACTTGTGACTTGATAGTCAAGGTACTCTTGTAGCATCTCTTCAAGCTTGGTTAGGTGTGGGTTGTGGGGTAATCCTTCTGTGGCTTGGGGTAGCTGCTCAATGTGCGGTGGAGGTTGGTGGTTTCTATAGGGCGGGTGGTAGGGTTTGAGTAGCGGCACATAGGGTTGTCCACGGGCAAACTTGTTGAGGAAGGCTTCTTTGTATCTTCTCCATGTCTTGAAATCATGTTGGGCAGAAAATCTAACCCATTCTTGAGCTCGGCCAGCTAGGGATGTTTGGAACAAGCTGATCTTCTTTGGGTTTTCTCCCAAACCATAGTAATCACATAGATTTTCGAAATTCTCAACATGTTCTTGAGCACACTCCGATATGAAGTCATGGAAAGGATCTCTTACTACATACTTGATCAGGTCGCCATTGATGGACTCCGGTGGTAAGGAGGCATCATCTTCTTCTTCATAGGATTGGTTGTGGTGAGGGTAAGAGCTTTGGTTATACTTGGATTTGAAAGGTGGGTTCCTGCTGAACCTCTTCAAGAAAGCTTCTCTGCAGTCTAACCAAGTGTTGATTTGAAAAGGAGGAGAGTATTGCGCCCACTCAAGAGCTCTCCCAGCTAAGGACATGCTAAACAGCATTAGTTTCTTCTCAAAATCGAAAACTCCATAAGAATCACAAAGACCTTCAAAGTGATCAATGTGTTCTAGTGCATACTCATTGTAGAGATCATGGAATTTGTCTCTCTTCACAAACTCAATCAGCTCCGGATCTATTTCTTCTTCTGGTGAGGCTAGAAGGTGTTCTTCTCTTTCATAGTAGGCTTGGCTAGACGTCTCCAGTTCGGCCGCATTAAGGTAGGGGAGAAGGTTTTTCTTGGTGTTCAAGGGTGCTAGTCCGGGAGGACTACTGCGAGAATCCCATGAAAGTGAAATAGCTGGAGGGTTTGACATCCTCTTCTCTGTTGGACTGTCTCTAGGAGGAGATATGTGGCGTATAGGAATCGCCCTTATAGGACTAGGATTTCTCAAATCCTCTTCCATCTAGGAGAAAAACTTAAAACCTGAAAAATCAAAAACAAAAAAGGAAAAACAAGATTAAATAACTTAAAACAGGAAAAACCTAGACTAGATCTCTTTCAAGAACTTGTAGGCACGATAATGGTCCCCGGCAACGGCGCCAAAAAGCTTGATGGGGATTAAACTTTTCCCAATTTCTACCCCTTTTCTGCAAGTGCACAGATCGAGAGTAGCAACGGGTATATCGAACACAAGGACCAGTTAGTGCACTACAAGGTATGAGATTGAGATTTAGCTAGGAAAGCAATATGAGTTTGGTTGTTGTCACGTTGAAAGCTAGTAAAGAAAGCAAGTAAACAAGGAAAATAAAGTTGTAAATCAATGGATGGAAAGCGCTAAGCAATAGGATAATCTCGGGATGAGTGATTCAAGCAAGCAAGTTCGATTTGTTAGGGATTTAAGAATGTGTACCACCTAGAACTCAAGACACTAATTTAGATCTTTCCACTTCCGTGGCTCCGACCCCTATGTTGATCTATCTAATCGCTAAACTTTTGGTATGTCCTTAGATATTCAAACAAGCATTAATTCGATCAAGTCTCAATTGTTCACAACCTCTAGTAAATCAACTTCCGCAGTCTAAGAGAGATTGCCCACCAAATACTAGTTCAGGCGAATGATTCATCACTTCCGTGGCTCAAATCTACCTAGGATCATATGTTGATTGGCCAGATCAACACCAAGCAATGAACACAAGCAAAGGTGAAGAGTTTATGTAAACCCTAATTCTAGATATCGATTATCAAGCAAGCATGAACACTACCCTTTGATTTCCTATCACTTAACAAGGTAACTACTCAGACATAGAGAAGGAAATCGAATTCATGTTCATAAGAACAGAGATCCGAGATCCTCTCTTGAAGGAGACAATGAAAGAAAAGCAAAAACTATAAGAACTTTTATTGAATAATATTTTGTATCTCTATGTGTGGCTCTCTTCTTTTACAAGGCTAAAAAGATGTATTTATAATGCTTCAGAAGTTGAAGGGCGGCTTGACCTAGGTCTTGGTCGAAACATAAGAGGCGGTGTAAGTTTGGGCTTGAAAACGTGCAAAACGGGCTTCGGAAATGAGCCGGGTCGAGCGAGGCGTGTCGCGGTCGAGCGGGGCGGTCGACCGGTCGGTCGGGCTGGTGCTCGGGTCGAGCTGGCGGTCGAACGGTCGCACGGGATGATGGTCGGGCGCGCACGGGATGGTGGAAGGATGTCGGGTCGGACGGGAGCCTTGGAGGCCCTGTCCGACCGGCTCGGTCGACCGGATGGGTCGTGGACTTGAAGGAAGGTCGGGTCGGACGGGAGCCTTGGAGGCCCTGTCCGACCGGCTCGGTCGACCGGTGTCCTCGTGCAGTTAAGGACGGTCGGGTCGGACGGGAGCCTTGGAGGCCCTGTCCGACCGGTTCGGTCGAGCGGTTGGTGTAGACGTCCGGTTTTCGGCTGATTTGATACTCTTCACTAAAACGATCATATCTCCCATTCTACGTGGCCAAATTGCATGATTCCAATTGCGTTGTAAAGCTAAATCATGTAGGCATCGCGGCGAACTGGTTTGGGTGAAATCCATTGAGTAGAATGTTTTTGGGGCTCCTCCAAAGTAAATGATAGTGCATGAAGCTGCTTTGAGGACCTTTGCCTTTGTTTTGCTCCAAATTGCATCTTTTGACCTGAAATGACTCTTGGCACTATATATGCATAAAAACTACCTTTTAAAGCAAAAAGCCACGGTAAAACCATGCATAAAGTATATAAAAACGATGTAAAAAGGGTGTAAAATAGAGGTATATCATGATCCCGGATTCTCCTCCGAGGGAGAGGAAGACTGACTCGGCTGCCGAGACGGGCGGTCCGCCTAAACGTCTGGCTTCCTCGATTGCGTCGAGGACGAAGTAAGTTTTCTTATGGAGAACTGGTTCTTTATCGTGGTTTGGTGCGTGTTGCTAATATGCTGTTACTTCTGCAGGGCTTCGAAGAGGGCCAAGCTTGAAAAGATGGCCGCGAGCGGGATGCGGTCGTCTGCTGCTGAGACGACACCTGAGGTCGTGCTCGATGAGGAGGACGCCCTTCCTTCGGGTGGTGGTGTCAGATGCATCTCGTCGCTCAGGTTGCGACGAGCTCGGCGAGGATCCGTGTAATAACCGTGAAGTGGAGTAAGAAGGAATGTGGATATTCCTTCTGGGAGGAGAGGAGAGAGGAAAAAGAGGAGGAACGGTCGAAATAGAAGTGGATTCGACCGAGTATAACTCAACTTATGACGAAAAGAGTGATCACGGTCGATAGCGGACTGCCGGGTCCGATCGTCGTGTAACCGAGAACGATCGCCGTACTACCGAGCGTGATATGCGGGACGACTATTAAGCGTGCGTCCAGGACATGACCAAGGCGAGAAACGGTCATGGGACGGACAGCATTTACGGTTGGCCGCGGGAAAACGAGAATGGCCGCGGGACGATCGCGAGAAGCACTCGGTCAAGTTATCGAACGGGAGTGCGGGATGCGGTCGCAGTACGAACGGATCGAGAGAGTGTGAAACTCGATCAAACATGTGCTGAAATACACATGCCGGACTGTGATTGGTTGGAACTTAAGTGAGGCACATGTCACACAAAGGAAGTTTCATGTGCATGGGAGAGTGACTCTTCAAGCCTATTTTCTTGAGGTGTCAACATGAGTATGTGCATGAGGAGCTAGCCATGTTAGGTGGCGGCCAAGGAGACAGCTCGTGCTTAGACAAGGGCGAGGTGTCGCCGGTTTAAGGCATGCTTCTCCGCATGTGAAGGAAAAGTCGACATATGTCCTCGGAGGTGTCGATCGGACATTAGACCTCCGGTAACCATTTGTCTCCCCTGATGGCCTATAAATACCCCTCCCTCACCATGAGAAAACCATTTGATCACTTGTTGTTCTTAGAGAAAAGAGAAAAGTGAAAAAGAGTGGTTTAGGTGAGCGGTTCGATCGTGTGAGTTAGTGAGAGTAGGTTTGGGCAAGCGGTAAGGGTAAGAGCGTGGTGAAAGCTCTTGTGTTAGCTTCCGATAGCGAGGTTTGGTCGGTAAGCTTTAGAACCCTTAACCCTTTTTATCTAAACCTTACCTAGAACCCGATCTAAACTATGTGTTGGATCTAGTTCGGGTGCAGTGAGGAGATCTCGGTTCTGTGAAGCAGTTCGGCTTGATCTTCGACGAAAGTGAGTTCCGGTAGCTTAAGAGTAAGCTAACGTGTTTTCATGCAGGGCCAAGGGCAAGAAGACACTTGTTTGTTTTCTTGATTGGTTGCATGTTGTGTGTTAGATCATAGCGTGGTGAAAGCTATGGATCTATTGTGTGAGATCATGGTGAGAGCCATGGATCTATTGTTTGAGTATGTTGGATCATAGCGTGGTGAAAGCTATGGATCTATTGTGTTTGAGTGTGTTAGATCATAGCGTGGTGAAAGCTATGGATCTATTGTGTGTAAGATCATGGTGAGAACCATGGATTTATTGTGTAAGATCATGGTGAGAACCATGGATCTATTGTGTGTGTGTGAGGTCATAGCGTGGTGAAAGCTATGGACCTGTTGTGTGTGAGATCATGGCCCAAAGCCATGGATCTGTTGTTTGCTAGGACATAGTGTGGTGGAATCTATGTCTCTAGTTGCGTAAATAGATCATTGTGTGGTGAAACCAATGATCTTAGCGGTGCTCGTGATGCTCCTCACCCCTGACGGTTCATTCACTGAGAAACCCTCTTGGATGGATCGGCAGGATGACTCAGAGTGTACTTGGGTCGCTCCCATGGCTGAGTTCTGCACGACGGTGCAGCCGAGATGTGACCATCTGGGAGACAGAACTCGTGTGGGTTGAGAACCGTGGAAATGGCGACCCAACGGGATGTGACTGTCTGGGAGATGGAACTCGGGTGTGATGATCTAGTCAGGGTTTCTGTGTGATTCCTTGGTCGCTGATATCACAGTGATGATCTAGTCAGGGTTTCTGTGTGATTCCTTGGTCGCTGATATCACGGTTGAGGAGGTCCAGCATGATAGACATACCGCGTAGTTTTGGTGGTAGTGTCTATGCATAATAGTTTGGTGAACACTATTATGTTGTGTGATCACAGTGTGATGTTGTGTGATGTTGTGTGATGTTGTGTGATGTTGTGTGGTGTGCGTGAAAGCTTCCGCGTTTTCTTGTTGATTGATTGTGTGATTGATTGACTTGAAATATTTGCGTGCTTTGATTGTGGGGATAGTCGGGGTTGGGACTTATACTGTGATGTATAGAGGGTCCTGGACTCACTGTGTAATCTTAGATTACTCATGACGACTATTTGTTTTGCAGGTAAGCCGTAGTCCAATCCGGATAAGGTAGCGTGGAACGTTAGGAGCTGGAGTAGTTTTCCTTGGCTTTTGTAAAACTCCGGTTTGTGATAAAGTATGTATAATTACTTCTTTTGGCACTAGGCCTCGGCCGATCGAACATATATGTTTTTGTGATTTCCATCTTTGATGAAATAAAGTATGTTTTGTTAAAGATGGCTTGTTTGGATGATATTTGTTTTAGTCCAAACAAACACAACTCAGTTTTCGTTTTACGGGTTGCAAAGCCTTAGTAATACAGAAACTGAGGTACGAGAACTGGGTGGGATCGGGCCATGTGTTGTGGAACCCCTCTGCGACTTGACCTGGACCTGCTTAGCCAACCCGACGTAGCATTCTCGGTTTAATCTAATTATAGACCGAACCGGGGGTGTTACAATCCGTCTCGTCAGTCAGGTGATGACGATCTTGGCGAGAACCCGTCTGAACAGCCGGGAGGCCTTTCTGGTCTCGGCGCTAGGGCAAGCTCGTCAGGCCCTAAGGTCGAGCCCGTTGATTCTGAGGTCCCGGATCCGGATGCGGTCGCCGTCGTCTGGTCGGGGGGTTCTCCTCTTATGCTTAACAAGAAGTTCTGCGCCGAGCTGGTTTGGAGCTGCAAGCCTAAACCTCATTGGGGGGTTCCGCTCAAGAAGATCGAGCTGAAGGACGATGTCGTCGACGTTTCTTCAGACCTCGTCAACGTTGCTGGGAAGTTCTCTTCAGTTATCCAACAATATGACACCATGTTGAAGGCAGCTCGGGAGAAGATCGTCAAGCTGCAGAATGAGCGATCCAAGGGGAAGGGTCCGAGGCTGGAGTTCCTTGAGAGGGAAAAGGCTGATCTCGAGAGGAAGGTCGGCGTCTTGAATGGCGAGGTCCTGAAGAGGATCGGTCTTCAGGATGAGGTAACCAAGCTGCGAGCTCAGGTAGTGGAACTTGAGGAGAAGTCTCGCCGGGATGCGGAGATTGCTGCAGCTGAGGCTTCTCGCCTTCGTCAATCGCGTCGGAAGTGGGCCGAGTCTGTTGCTACTCAGGTCTACGACACCATGCAAGAGTGGTACGCTCCCCGTCTCGATCGTCTTGGCTAGTTCGTCGCGCAGCGCGACGAGGTGGAAAAGGCGGTGGTCAAGATTGCGGTTGACGAAGCGCTGCTTGATTATGTGCGAAGGACGAAAGGCGTCTCTCAAGACTTTGATCTCGTTATTGCGAAACTGGAGGCTAAGGTCAAGGAGAGCAGAGCTGCTGGGGACGAGATCGACGAGGTCGATATCGGAGCGGACGACTATGCAGCGCCACACAGGTTAGATTGCCTCTTTGATCCTGCCGATTTCCGTTTTGATAACACTTGGGTTACTCCGAGGGGTTTTGATCAATTAGGTACAACGTATCATACTTTCAGGCCCAATCTTGCTGAGCTTATAATTGGTGGATCGCCGACGAGAGAGAGTTCGGGAGCAGCTAGTGCTAAAGCCGGGACGAGATCGGGTCTGGATGCTTCCGAGGCCGAGGCTGTTTAGGACTTCGTCTCTATTTTCTCCCTTTTCTGCTTTTTAAGAACTCTTCCTTTAGTCGCGGCGATTCATGCCGATGTAACAACATTGCCCGGGAGGGTTTTAATCCGTATGCTTTTCAGGATTTAAAACTTAAGTATTTGCTTTACTTCCTCGTTCATCTTTTTGCTTTGTGCGAGACGAATATCGCGAATATAGTTGATGATTTCGTGCTTTTTGAAACATCCAGCTTTTAATCTATATCCTTTAATGAGATGCACTATGTTGTCGATCTAGCGGAATGATTCAAGTGTCTAATCGTCATTAGACAAGTGGTTCAACTTGCCGAGACAACTTGGCATGTTCAAGTTCTGTCGTGACGAGATGCTACTCGCTATGACAATGCTATGCATCCGACGAGATGCGATGTCACGCAGCTCGTCAGAATTCTCGTTTTTAAGAGACACCGATCCGTGCTTGTCGGACCTGTTTGCGGTGGCGCTTTTTAGGCCGGTAATAGGAACCGAAGTCTAGAAATTCGAATTACTCCTACGCCGCTAAGTCGAATATGATTAACAAGGTAGCGATTTTTTCTTGCCCATATGGCTTAGGGTCGTGCGAGATATGCGTGCTCTCGACTTGTAGTGCTTCATTCTTAAAGAATGGGGGATGATCAGTCCACTGGGTGCGATGTGCGGTCAATCGTTTGGCCAGAACGTCGACACTACTCTTTTATGCGTGCGCTTCAGAGTAGCTTTGAGACTCTATTTTTTTGCCGAGCTCGTAGACAAGGACTCGTTATACTGCCGAGTTCCAGAGGCTTTGAGACTCATTAATTTGCCGAGCTCGTAGCTGAATTGCTTTGCCACGAGCTGAGAGTCGCAGAATGCGTGCACGTGATCGGCCCCAACTTCCTTTGCGAGACGTAGTCCTGCGATGATTGCCTCATATTCGGCCTCGTTATTGGATGCTTGAAAGTCGAGCTTGAAAGACTGTTCGAGAATCTCGCCTGTATGAGATACGAGGCGGATGCCGACACCAGATCCTTGCTTGGATGAAGCTCCGTCAACGTGCAGGAGCCATTTGGATATATGCTCGGCTTCGTTCACGACGAGCTCTGGTGGGATCTCGAAAATGAAGTCGGCGAGAACCTGGGATTTTGCGCTGGTTCGGCCTTTGAATTGGATATCGTACTCTGACAGTTCTACCGCCCATCTTGCCATGCGACCCGATTGATTTGGGCCATGAAGGATTTGGCTTAAGAGGACGATGATCGCGTAGGACTGGAAGTATGGTTTCAATTTCCTCGCCGAGATCACTACCGCTAATGCCAGCTTTTCGAGGGTAGGATATCTTGTCTCGGCATCGTTGAGGGTTTTGCTCACGTAAAAGATGGGCTTCTGCTCGCCGCGATCTTCTCGGACCAGTACGCCACTAACGGCTGTGCTTGATATGGCGATGTAGAGGAGTAACGTCTTGCCGTCTTCGGGTTTTGCGAGGATCGGCGGGGTAGTGAGATACTCTTTCAGTTGCTTGAATGCGTCTTCACACTTCTCGTCCCATTTAAAGAGCTTGTTGGAGCGGAGCAGTTGGTAAAAGGGAAGACACTTGTCGGTCGAGCGCGTGATGAATCTATTCAGTGCGGCGATTCGGCCAGTTAGCCTCTGGACCTCCTTTGCGTTTTTCGGCGAGGGGAGGTCGAGAATTGCCGAGATCTGCTTCGGGTTCGCCTCGATGCCGCGCTGAGCTACGATGTAGCCGAGGAATTCTCCGGACGTTACGGCGAAATTTCACTTTGTCGGGTTGAGCTTCATTCCGTACTTTGTCAGAACCTGAAAGTATTCTTGAAGGTTCTTGACGTGATCCTCGGCTTTAGCAGATTTTACCAACATGTCGTCGATGTAGACTTCCATGCTGTTGCCGAGCTGTTTTGCAAACATCTTGTTGACCAATCTTCGGTAAGTGGCGCCAGCATTCTTCAAGCCGAAGGGCATGACTTTGTAGCAATATGTGCCTCGATCAGTGATGAAGGCTGTCTTCTCGCGGTCGTCTGGGTGTATGAATATCTGGTTGTAGCCGGAGAATGCATCCATGAAGGAGAGTAATTCGTTCCCCGCCGTAGCTTCGACGAGGCGGTCGATATGCGGCAGCGGAAAGCTATCCTTTGGGCAGGCTTTGTTCAGGTCGGTGAAGTCCACACATACTCTCCACTTCTCGTTCTTCTTCTTGACGACGATCGGATTGGCGAGCCAGTCAGGGTACTTTACTTCAGTGATTGATCCGGCTCGCAATAACTTTTCGACTTCGTCATTGACTGCTTGAGCTTTATCGGTGCCGAGCATACGTCTCTTCTGCTTGATCGGTTTGTAGGTGGGGTCGACGTTGAGCTCGTGCGAGGTGATCCTGGGATCTATCCCTTTCATATCCTCCATTAAACATGCGAAGAGATGCACGTTCTCCTTTAGTAGATTCACCAGCTGGGTTCTGATTTCGGCGTTGAGATTGCTGCCGATTCCAACGCATCTTTCCGGTCTCGTCTCATCGATGATGACTTGGTCGACGAGATCGGGTTTAGGTCTTTGATGATAGGGGAGTCGCGGGTCCAGCTCTTCATTGATCATGCATGAGGATGAAGAGCGGAGCCGGCGTTCTTGGAGGAAGCAAGATCTTGACACTCTTTGGCTGCCGCGTAATGTGAAGATTCCCAATGGTGTTGGAAATTTGACGCATTGATGAAAGGTCGAGACGACGGCTTTCATCTCGTGGATCCATGGCGTGCCCAGAATGGCGTTATATATTGCTGGTCTGTCTATAACGATAAATTTTACGAGCTTGGAAATTCCCCCGACATAGACGGGTAGGCGGATGTTGCCGATGCTGAATACGGTGTCGGCGGTGAATCCAGTCAGCGGACGAGGTGCTGGCTTGATGGCTTCTTCTTCGATCCCCATCCGGTCTAGGGTTTCTTTGAAGATTAGGTTCACCGTGCTCCCGGTGTCGACTAGTATCTTTGCCACGTCGCAATCGTGGACTTGTATTTTGACCACCAGCGGGTCGAGATGCGGGGTATCCAGCCCCTCCGCATCCTTATCCGTGAAGGATATCGCGCCTGTGTCCTGACGGATAGATTGGCCAAGCAAGGCTTCTCCATCCTGGTGTGAACTGGGGCGGCGCTGAGCCGAGACAGCCTTTCGCTCGTACTCCTTGATTGCCGAGATGGAATCGTTATTGTCTAAGAGACTTCCCATGATCATGCTGACCTGTCGCTTTGGCGGGGGGCGGCAAATCGTCTGGATAGTCGTGATCTTCCTTCTCAGATGCTGGTTTCGGGTTTGCTTTCCCCTGCCTTTGGGGGCGAAACTGGCGGAATCGCTTTCCCTTCAGGCCCCCTTTGGCTGGTTTCGGCGCGAAATCGGATCGATCGACTTCCACCGCGACGGCTCCTTCGCGGTACTTCCTGAGGAGGCTACCGATGAGATGTCTGCAGTTCTCCGTTGCGTGACCGGTTCGACCGTGGAAGCTGCAGAATAGGTCGTGATTGTTGTCGTCGTCTGGATCGGCGACGGCTGGACGAGATGACGATAATGCGAGTGCTTGCGGCTGCTCTGCTGGGTCCCAGTAGCGGTTGAGGTCGTCATCGACGGCAAAGGTGAGTGACCGCCTGACTTCGGGCCTTCGTCGGTGTTCGTGATTTTCCTCCTTGGGTCTGGTGACAGCGGGCTTTTTATCACCGCTTCTCTCGGCGTAGAAGTTGGTGTCTTCTTCTAGGAAGATGTATCTCTGGGACCGATGGAGCGCGTCTTCGAGGGTCGGCGACGGTTGAATCGAGAGATCTGCTTTGAATTTAGAGTCGTATAGGAGACCGTTGCGGAGCGCCTCCAGCGGGACGCTATCAGGCATGTCGCCGAGATCCATCGCGGCTCTCTTAAACCTTTCCATGAAGCTTCGCAGGGGCTCCCCTCTCGACTGCGTCATGGTGAACATGTTTCGGGTCACCCTGGTCATGTTCATGGAATAGTGCTTCAGGAATGCGTTCGTCAAGTCGTCGAAGTTATCGATCGACTCGGCAGGGAGGCTGGAGAACCATCTGAGTGCTTCTTTCGTCATATGCTCGACGAAGACTTGGCAATAGTTTGCCTCTCTCTCTTCGGGAGTGGCGTACTGTTCCCTTGTCATAGCGAGGTTGAAAGCTGTCAACCACTTCTTCGGATCTTCTTCGCCGGCGAAAGGCTCGATCTTTAGTCGGACTCTTTCGCGGAGCCGAACTCTGCGAATCCTTGCCGTAAGCGGGCTTCTCCGGGTGCCAGCAAGGATTTTTGCCAATTCTGGTGCAGAGCTCGTGACGAGATGCACTCTAGAATTGAACTCGTCTAGCCGACGATTAATTTTATCAAGCTCGGCATGGGTCTGCTTGCTGGCCCGCGAGATTCGGCTCGTCGCTTCTGTTCGATTAGCAGTTGCGTCTGCTATCGTGGTCCCCGTGGCATGACTTGTCGGTGTATCGAACGAGAGTCGACGAGCCGGCGAAAACTTGCCGTCTTCCGCTGTTACCGAGTCGATGAATTCCTGCGTCTTCTGCTGATACGTTCGTATCGTCTGGACTTCTTCGGAGAATGGCTTCATAGCCCTTCGGATTGTTTTCACCAGGTCGTCGTGCGTGACGGCCTTTGCTCTGGATCTGCGGCGAGCGGGAGCTGGCGGCGGAATTGTATCCTCGGGTTCGTCGTGCGGTGTGTTTCCGTCATGCTCGATGCGGTCCTCCTCATGCTCGAGAAGGTCTTCTCCGTCTTCGAGAGGATTCTCCGGGAGGGTCTTGTTCGTATGTCGCGGTTCTCTGTCAGGGGAGCTTCTTGCTGAGTTAGACATCGTCCGAGCTTCTTTCGAGATGCTTTAATCCGACAGAAGTATTCCCAGTCCCCACAGTCGGCGCCAATTGTTGATTCCAGAAATAGCACACGTTTATGTGACGGGATATTTCGGATGGGAGACTTGGGAAGTTGCGGATTTATTACTCGAAAGGAAATTCAGATACAAGAGATTGTCTCGTCAAACAAGCCTTGACGAGACGTAATGCGAATAACGAGCAAAACAGAGAAAGAGGTGAGCGAATGCTTTAGGTGTTTGCAGGGTTGCGTGACTTGGTCTTCAGGGAATGAAGACCTCTCCTTATATAGTTGAGTTAAGCCGATTCTCTGCTGAATATTCTCCTCTTGATCATAAAGGAAATCTTCTTCTTCTCGTGATTTCTTTCCTTTCTTCGAGTGGCGGCTGCTGCTATTTCCTTTTTGCTCAAAGTATTATCTTCCTCCTCAAGACTTTCCATTTCTGTGAGGAGGCTAGGGCTGAAGACGGGCCGGGCTTTTCGCGCTGTTACTCATTGCGATGGGCTCGGGGAAATGTGCTCATTTCACCTCTAACAATCGATACAGATTTTTGTAGACATACCGACGTGTCTATAGAAAGATACATCCATAAGTACTACATGAGAATGAGATACATTCGAACAAAAAAAAAATTATCAAAAAAGAAGAGATACATCGAAAATTTTATGGACACTCGCCTATTAAGTGTGAAAATTAATCAAAATGAGATGATTAATGAATTAAAATGAATGAACCCGCATGGTGCTTATTGTTCACAATATGGATGCTTAAATAATATATTTGTTCCATTCGTTTTATGTACTTTTTTTTTGCAATATAGTAGAGAAACAAGAATTGTTTATAGTTCTTTTGAATGGAATTGGTGAACTTTTTTTTCAAATATTTTTTATTATAAATTAGGGGATGATTCGCGCTTCGCGCGGAATTTGTCATTGTTATGACTGACGATATCAAGTTTTGAAGATATCAAGTTTTGTAATTTAATTTTGTGTTTCAAAAATATCATACGCATAGTAATTAAATAAAAATTGTGGCTATAAGTTATGTTCTATTAATTCCGTCCCGTCTCGTTTCTTCTCGTCATGTCCGTTCCGTCTCGTTCCTTCCCATTATGTCTGTTCCGTTATGTCCCGTTCCTTCTCATCTCTTCTCGTCCCATCACGTCGTGTCTCATTCCTTCTCATCCTGTTTTGTCCCGTTCCATCTTTCCCGTCATGTCCCGTTTCATCCCATTTTGTCATGTCACATCATGTCTCGTTCCTTTCCTTTCCGTTATGTTTATTCTTGTCCTGTCTCATTACCTTTTGTTTCTTCCCTTCCCGTTCCTTCCCGTCCTGTCCCGTTTCGCACAGAATTTTACGTTGTTAATACTGACTTGGTTAGAAGAAAATTTGAAGATATCAAATTTCGTAATTTAGTTTTGTGTTCTAAAAATTTCATAGACATATTTATCTATATATATAAAGTTAAATCTTCTTTTTTCTCATAATTAAGGTCAGGCAAAATTCCCATCATGTCCCATCCGGTTCCATCCCATCCCATTATGTTCATTCTCGTCTCGTCCCGTCTCATTTCATTCCTTCTGTCCCTTTCCGTCTCTAAATATAATAAGAGGTACGCACAATTTCCCTCATGTCCCATTTTGTTCATTTTCGTCTCCAGTCTTGTCTCATTTCATCCCAAAATACTTTAAAAATAAATGTCTTTTCTATAATATATTGACATGAGTTGATGTATTTATTTGAAGATAAATATTATAAACTATATAATCAAATCTGACAAAAATAATAGTTTTGGTAGATCGATACATAAGTTTTTTTTTACAAAAAATGAATTTTCAAATTCTTGCTAAAATTATTATATTAATTAATGATCATATTAATGAATGATCATAAATAATTAAAATATAAGAAAAGAAAATATAATAAATCAAAGAAATAAATTCAAATAAATAAATCAATTGATGATGTGTCACAATATTAGAGTAGGAGTTTGGTGATGTGGCATCATGAGAAGAGAGAAGGTTTAACATTTTATATATAGATGTTCAATTTGTTTGGTATAAATGAATGTTTTGTTTCTCCATATACATTTAGTTGCACAGCCCATAGATGCATAGTATTTTCGGTGACGGTTATAATTTTTTTTTTTTTTTTGGGGTTATATTCTAGTTTTTTTTTGTTGTCATATCTTTGTATTTTAATCTCTTTAAATGTTAACCCAAATTAATGATGAAAACAAAATCTATGATAATCCATTATCCCTAATATATTAAAAGAGAAAAAACTTAAAAATAAGTTTTACTTCATGTACTATTAATAAAAATGTTATACTGACGTATCATCACCAGAATGCTTCTCTTGATATTTATGAAATAAGGTTTAGTTTACTAGAAATATTACATAATGTGCCATTACATTAATTTGGTTAGAGAATAGGTTATATCAATATTTAAACATAATTCAACATTTAATTATGAAGAGATTATCATTCTTTCCATTTCTTACAAATATATCATATTAATTATTTTTCTTAAATACTATATTTTCTTCTCTCATTTTTTGGATGAACTAAATTTTGTAAAAACAAATAAATTATCACATCATCTATATATTAACAAAATATAGATTTTTTTCTACACAAGTTGTAATTTGAATTTTTAAAAAATAATATCAATTAATCAAATGATGAAAATATGAGTTTTTCAAGGTCGCACATTGGAAATAAACATGTGTGAGTGGTTCACGAGACTATTATAAATAAATAAAAATGACAAAAAAACTATAAGAGTAAGAAACTTGATTTAATAAGTATCCAACTTTATAAGTATTTTTAGTTTAATATGAATTTTTTAATGGAACCATATAATTAAACCAAATAATATCTATAATATTAAAAATATTTTGATGTGAAAAAGTTGAAAATATTTATATCAAAATCTTAAAATATTTGAAATAGTCTAACTTGGATAAAAATTTATAATATTATAAATATTTTTAACAAAAGGTAAATATTATAAATACAAAAAAAAATTATAAATTAAATAATTAAATAATTAAATTATAATTGATCCAAAATTATAAATATGAAATAAATTTTTATTTGATCAAACATTTAAAATTTAATAAATATTAAATATTATAAATATCTTGAAAGTTCCACATTGGAAATGAAGAAGTATGGTGGATCATAAACCTATGGGTTCTTTTCAAAAATAACCCAAGAATTGGGTCAATTGCAAAAATAACCCCCATTGCAAAATGTGATTTTTTTTACCTTCTTCACCCTTCTCATATTTACTTAATAACGAAAATGCCATTACTTTTCTCCGTGAAGTCTAACTGTGAAGTCTAACTATGAAATCAAATGTCTAAAGAAACCTCATCTTCTTCACTTATTCACGAAAATGCCATCACCATCAATTCATCCAACAACCAAGATCAACCGAAATCAAGCTTTGAATGCATGATTTCTTCTTCAAACATATCGACAAACTCATTCTATCATCTCATCAACTTATATTCTTGAATTTCTTCTCCATTTTCACCCAAAAACTCACCTTTTCATCTTTTCAAAGTTTATGTTCTTAGAACTTGCCATTGTCGGTGTGAGAGATCATTCTAACGGTTGGGGAAGTTTGCTAAAGCTCTAAATCGGATTTCTTGGTCTTGAACGTAACTTAAGATCACGGCAAGGTAAAAATCCGGTCGATTTGAATGAATTTCACATATTTGTAGCAAAGTAGACTTCACAATATTGAAATCTACTGGTCAACGAATAGGTTAGTTTTGCAATTGACTTTCACAAAATTTTGGTGAGACGACTTCATTGTGAAGTCTACTTCGAAATCCTTTGAAAACAAAAAAATACGGGGAAGTCTATCTATGAAGTCTAACTGTGAAGTCTAGCTATGAAGTCTCATAGGTTAGTTTTTGCAATCGATCAACCAAATAATTTTTTTGTGAAGTCTATCCGTGAAGTCTACTGAGTAAACAAGGTTAGTTTTGCAATTGACTTTCGTTTGACTTTTGGGGAAGTCTAACAGTGAAGTCTATTTAGGCCGATTAGACTTCAAAATGAAGTCTACTCACGAGTAGACTTCATTGTGAAGTCTATTACGCGATAGACTTCCGGTTGAAGTCTACTGGTCAACGTTTATCGAAATAGACTTCACGGTGAAGTCTACCTCCAAAGTCAAAACATTTCAATCAATTGCAAAACTAACCCGTATGAAGTCTAATTATTGGCGTAGACTTCACCGATAGACTTCATAACAGAGTTAGACTTCATTTTGAAGTCTAATCGGCCTAAATAGACTTCACAGTTAGACTTCCCCAAAAGTCAAGCAAAAGTCAATTGCAAAACTAACCTTTTTTACTCAGTAGACTTCACGGATAGACTTCACGAAAAATGTATTTGGTTGATATATTGCAAAACTAACCTATTAGTCTTCACACATAGACTTCACGGTTAGACTTCACAGATAGACGTCACTGTTAGACTTCACAGATAGACTTCAGAGTTAGACTTCATAATGAAGTCTAATATTGAATGTTTTTTAAAAAAACGCATTTTTGGAAAATGTATAATTAATTTATAAGATTTTCTTGAACAATTAGTCTGTTTAGTTGCTTGTGTGTGGGTTTGACATGCTTATTCGTTATATAAAACGTGAAAATGGTTTTCTTGTTTGATTAGCACTTTAGACATTACCAAGTAGACTTCACAGTGAAGTCTATCTGTGAAGTCTATCTGTGAAGTCTAACTGCGAAGTCTACCCATGTTTTTTCCTTAACATTTCTAACGTGGTTGATATTTGTTTACTTGCAGATAATGGTGTACATTGCTTCTGTTTATGGAGAATGGGGAAGAAAGGACAATATGTCATGGCATTTTGAGGTTGATCATCGCAAAGGAGGTCGAATGTTCTCATTGACGGATGGTTGTACACATGATGAGCTTGTTCAAATGGCCTTAGATGATTATTCGGTGAGCATGAACGGACAGCGTCTGGATTTATCATATCCATTACCATATGCATTCAGTCAGCAATTGCCTATTGATTCTCCTCCTATGTTTGTCACAAATGACAGACAAGTCC
This sequence comes from Erythrophleum ivorense, assembly GCA_026724425.1. Lineage (NCBI taxonomy): Eukaryota > Viridiplantae > Streptophyta > Magnoliopsida > Fabales > Fabaceae > Erythrophleum > Erythrophleum ivorense. The sequence goes on along the minus strand of JAIUCV010000066.1, from coordinate 3,531,884 downwards.
AAAGCTTGATCCAGCTAAGTAGAACTCATGTTGTACGACTTTGTGTCTCTAGCCAAGGGAAGGATCAAGACCACGTTGATGGACCTAAGACTGAAAATCAGGATGAAGAGTTCGATGAAGAATGGGCCGCGGACTCAGATGAAGCTTCTGAAGAAGGACTATATTCGGGTTGTGATGATGAGGGTGATACAAGGGAAAAAGCTTATGATGTGGACGATGATACTCACGCGGACTATAGTTGAAACAACCAAGCTTTTTTTTTTTTTAATAATAATTAGCCCAGATTAACATTCCCATAAATATTAATCCTCAACAGCTAATTCAACAACACAATGCGGAAGTTCTCAGAAATAAATCAATCTTATTAAACCATAAACAATCGTTCAACAAATAACCAATAAACCAATAACCAATAAAGAAATAACTCTAGCAACCTAAACACCAGGTTTGCTACATTATTGAAAATAAACTAACACCCTAAACATCACGAATTCCTGGTCAGCCACAACAATAAAGCCAAGATTAAATTCCTAATCTCATCATCCACTTCTCTCGGTCTCTTTCCGCGGAAGAACATTGCTGGTACCTGCATCACATTGGAATAGAGATGCGTAAGTATTATCATAAATACTTAGTGAGTGGATCATCCTGCCTACAGGCCAATTACGTCAAACAATAGACAATACAGCACAATAATCAACAACAATGACAATGCAACAATAATAACATCAACTACCTGTCAGGAAACCCACGTTTCCTGACACCCAGGTCGGTGTCGACCGACACCTCTATGGTGTCGATCGACGCCAGCCTTCTGAGTGTCGATCGACACTCATCGAGTGTCGGTCGACACCAGCTCGACGCCCAGACACCAAACGCGATGAAACCGTGCGAAAATAGTAAAATAAACACCAATCAATGGGATTCAACCCCCATAAACGCATCAAACCACATAAAACCGAAGAACAACTCAAGAACAACAACATAAACTCAAAATCAAACAATCTCTATTGATTAACGGACCTACAGTCACGCACTCACCTTAGAAACGGATTGGAAGGAAGGAGAAGGAGAAGGAGAAGAACAACAACCACAAGCCCAGAAACTCCACAAACTCCTCCAAACTCTCAAAATCACCTCAGAATCACCTCTTTCACTTTGAAAACTCGATAATTCACTTTTACCACGCGGCTACAGCTTTTAATCGCGAGTCTAGGGCTTCCCTCACCCAAACCGGTCCAAAACCAGCCGACTTGAATCAAACCGGTAGATTTCTCAATAACTGGTGTCGATCGACACCCTTCCTTGGTGTCGGTCGACACCCATCGACCAAAACCAACCCAACTCGATTCGATCGACTTAAACCGGAAATCAACCCTGATAACCGGTGTCGATCGACACAACCTTTGGTGTCGATCGACACTAAGCATCCAGAAGCTTTTTCACACATTTTCTTCGAGATAAATGAACCTTAAACCAACTGTACAACAATCACACCTCAAAGAGCATATGTAATCGACTCCCGAACCCCTAATGTCGTCCGATACCAACTCTAACACAACTTCTTGGTTCACGGATGTTACAATTCTCCCCCACTAAACTGGATTCGTCCTCGAATCCCAACACAACGTCTCTCAAGACCTCAGAAAACTCATATCCTTAGTCCTATGTTATACGCATGTCTCCAAGATATTATTACTCTCAATACCGTAACCCACCGTCACGATATCCATATTGCGGCCCACCGCCACAATATCCATACTGCGGCCCACCGCCCAGTATCCAAACCGCGACCCACCGTCACGAAAACAACCCATATCGAGGTAGCGACCCCCAATATAAGTCCGTCGGGCACCTACCGTCCCAACACAAATAGAATCACCGTCTACAAGGCCCACCGCCTCTAGACAAAACGAGTAATAAAATCTGAAACGCGTACCAACATATGACTAAAAACTTTCAATGACCCCACTGGCCAAAGAAACTTGTAACATCCCAAACCATAACCAAAAATATGAGGCAAAACTTCATCTCATATAACTCCAAAAATGTATATCGTACAACAAAACGAAAATACATAAATCCAACCAACAACAACAAAACCAAAAACAAGACTAGAACCACAAAGATGAATCACTCCACAGCCTGCTTGTCGAACCACTTTCCGAACTTCAGCTTCATCTTTGCCTCTGGCTCCCAAGTCTGCTCCTCTGTGCCACTATAGTCCCACAAGACTCTCAACAATGGCACCCTCTTGTTCCGCAGAACCTTGACTCTCCTCTCAAGAATCCTCACAGGAACTGGCGGAACTGTCATATCTGGCTGAAGATCCTCTGGAATCTCAACCACAACCTCCTCTGAAGGACGCAAACACCTCCTCAACATAGAAACATGAAACACCTTGTGAAAGGCGCTCATAATCGGTGGCAACTCCAACCGATAAGCCACTGGCCCAACTCGCTCCACAACTGGAAACGGACCCATAAAACGCGAATTGAGCTTGTTCTCTGCTATGGACCTGTTAGGGCCTCTCAACATAGCCATCTTGAGATACACTCTATCTCCCACCTGAAACTCAAGCTCACGTCGCCGTCTATCAGCATAACTCCTCTGTCTATCCTGAGCCTCCTTCATGTTCAACCTCAAGACACGGATCTTCTCCGTCGTCTCCTGAACAAAACTAGCTCCAAACATGCTGCGCTCCCCCACTTGGGTCCAGCATAAGGGTGTCCTACATGGCCTCCCATACAAAGCCTCATAAGGAGCCATACCAATACTAGACTGAAAACTGTTGTTATAGGCAAACTCTGCCAAACACAGATGATCAGCCCAATGACCACCCCAATCCAGTACACACATCCTAAGCAGATCCTCCAAAGTCTGAATAGTCCTCTCTGACTGCCCATCTGTCTGCGGATGATACGCTGTACTCATATGCACCTTAGTGCCCATCTCAGTCTGAAATGCCCTCCAAAACTCTGAAGCAAACCTCGGATCTCTATCCGACACAATACTGGCTGGCACTCCATGCAGCCTCACAATCTCTCGCACAAACTTCCTGGCCAAGACAGCTGCTCCGTCTGTCTTCTTGATGGCCAAGAAATGTGCTGACTTGGTCAAGCGATCCACAAAGACCCAAATAGCATCGAATGTCCGTGAGATAGGCAATCCCACAACAAAATCCATAGTGATCATATCCCACTTCCACTCTGGAATGGGTAAACTCTGCAAAAGACCACTAGGCACCTGATGCTCTGCCTTGACCAAAGAACAAGTGTTGCACCTCGCAACCCAATCTGCCACATCCCTCTTCATCCCAACCCAATGATAATACCGTTTGAGGTCACGGTACATCTTGGTCGCACCCGGATGAATCGAAAACTTGCTCGAATGAGCCTCTCTCAAAACCTCATGCCTCAACTCCTCATCCTTGGGCACACAAACTCTGCACTCTGCCACCATAAAGATAAGACCTCCAAATCTTGAGTGCAAAAACCACTGCTCCCAACTCAAGATCATGTGTAGGACGGTTGCGCTCACTGCCCTGCAACTGCCTCAAAGCATAGGCAATCACTCTGCCCTCCTGCATCAAAACACAACCAAGTCCAACACCTGAAGCATCTGTGTACACAACATATGGCTTCCCCGGGTCGGGTAATGCCAACACTGGTGTACTAGTCAACATCTCCTTGAGCTTCCCAAAGCTCTCCTCGCACTCATGCGACCACACAAATGGCACATCCTTGCCAGTCAACCTCGTCATCGGCTGAGACATGCTCGCAAACCCCTTGACGAACCTCCTGTAGTATCCTGCTAAACCCAGAAAACTCCTGATCTCGGTAGCACTACTCGGTCTAGGCCAATCTCTGATAGCCTCAATCTTAGCCGGATCCACAGAAACTCCCTCCGCAGAAACAATAAGGCCAAGAAAACCCATCTCCCTCTGCCAAAAGCTGCACTTGCTCAACTTAGCATACAGCTTCTGCTCTCGAAGCTTCTCCAACACAAGCCTCAAATGAGTCGCTTGCTCCTCTGGACTCCTCGAATACACCAAAATATCATCGATAAAAATGATAACGAACACATCCAGAAACTCCCTGAACACGTCGTTCATCAATCTCATAAATGCTGCCGGCGCATTAGTCAAACCGAAAGGCATGACCACAAACTTGAAATGCCCATACCTCGTCCGAAAAGCTGTCTTCCGGACATCTGCCTCATCTATCGGAATCTGATGATATCCCGACGCCAAATCAATCTTGGAGAACCAAGTAGCCCCTCTCAACTGATCCAACAACTCATCGATCCTCGGAAGTGGGTACCTGTTCTTCACTGTGACTCGGTTGAGTCCCCGGTAATCAATGCACAACCGAAAACTGCCATCCTTCTTCTTCACAAACAGCACTGGCGCTCCCCATGGCGAAACACTAGGTCTGATGAACTCTTTACTCAAAAGGTCCTCTAGCTGTTTCTTCAGCTCTGCCATCTCTGCTGGAGCCATCTGATATACCTCTATTTTGTACCCTTTTTATATGGTTTTACTATGCTTTTTATAAGGTTTTTAAAGGCTTTTCGATCTAAAAAGGTAGTTTTTGTGGATTTATAGTACTAAGAGTCTAAACAGGTCGAAAGATGCATTTCGGAGCAAAACCACAGGATTTGGACTTTACGCCGCTCCACGACACAGCATCAACTTTGAAAGAGCCCCAAAAACATTCTACTCAATGGATCTCACCAAAACCAGTTTGCCGCGATGCCTACATGAGTTAGCTTTCCAACGCAATTGGAATCATGCAATTTGGACGTGTAGAATGGAAGATATTATCATTTTAGTGAAGAGTGTCAAATCAGCCGAAAACCGGACGTCTACACCAGCCGCTCGACCGAGCCGGTCGGACAGGGCCTCCAAGGTCCCCGTCCGACCCGACCTTCCTCCACGATCCGGTCGACCGAGCCGGTCAGACAGGGCCTCCAAGGCTCTCGTCCGACCCGACCTCTTTTCGCCATCCCGTGCGCGCCAGCTCGACCCGACCATCATCCCGTGCGACCGGTCGACCCCCAGCTCGACCCGAGCACCAGCCCGACCGACCGGTCGACCGCCCCGCTCGACCGCCGCCGTCCCGCTCGACCCGGCTTAGCCAACTAAGGCCCGTTTTGCACGTTTTCACGATTTACTCGGCCCGTTTACCTAATCTCGACCCCTGGAAGACCTAGCACTATAAATACACCTTTTTAGCCTCTTTAGGAAAAAAAGAAAAAGAGAGAGAACAACATAGCCACATTGTATTTTCAGTTTCATAGATCTACTTTTGTTCTAGATATTTCAAGGAGAGGATCTCTCCTCCTCACTACAATTTGGAGAAGATTTCTGAACCTTTATCTATTATCATGCTTTCTTCATCTCTCTGTGTTGTTACTTTGATCATGTCTGAGTAATTCACTTGTTAGGTTGCTAGGGTTACTAATTCAATGAGTTGTTTGCTTGATCTATGATTTCGATGAACTGTTAGGGATATCATTAGAGTCTTTGTCTCGTTTTGCTCACTAATTAATGCTGATTGCTTTACCGCGCATCTAGCAATCTGATCCTAGGTTGATTTGAGCCACGGAAGTGCTGTATCATTCGCCGGACCTATTCTTTGACAAGCTAGGTTTCTTAGACTGCGGAAGTTGATTTACTAAGCCTAGTGAACTGTATCCGAACTTGATCGATTTAATGCTTGATTAACTATCTAAGGACATACCAAAAGTTTAGCGATTAGATAAGTTATCATAGGAGTCGGAGCCACGGAAGTGGAAAGACTTATTTTCGTGTTTTGTGTTCTAGACGGATCTATCATCCCATCATCCCTAAATTGATTCATATCTATCATCGAACTGATCATTGCTTGCTTCTCTGCGAATTAGCCCCTAGAGACCTAACGCTTTTCCCTCATTGCTTTACAACTTCGATTTCTTAGCTTTAGTATTTAGTTATTAAACAACCAACCAATCATCCTTTATCTTATTCTAGCTTGATCCGAACTCCATAGATTTAAAGTGTATTCATTTTAGCCAGTCCTTGTGTTCGATAACCCGTACTTCTACGATCTGTGCACTTGCAGGATTTTAAAAAGTCGGTAAAACCTGACTACACATCAAGTTTTTGGCGCCGTTGCCGGGGACTGCAGCAGTACCTTTGAATCTCGATTAGGATCTAGTATAGGATTTTATCGTTTTCTTGCATTTTCATTATTTTTGCTTTTGGTTTTTCTAGTTTATTTTACTTTTCATTTGTTTTCTTTTTTTGTTTTTCAGGTGCATGACTAGACAGTCTAATAGGGACAATCTAGTTGAACCAGTTGCTGAAATCGACCGACTTGAGAAGACACTTAGACGACAAAGAGCTCAAGAGATGGCCCAAACCGCTCATGATGCAGCAGTAGCTAGAGCTGTAGCTGAAGGGAGAGATCCACCTCCACCTTTAGCACCACAACCTCCTGCTGGGGAAGTTGATGCACAACCTCAAGCTAACAATCCAACCATTGGAGACTATGACTCCGCTGATGCCTTCTTTACGGATAGAAATCCGATCCACCCACTTCCACCTCAGAGGAATGACTATGAAATCAAGCCTCAAATCATAGCATTGGTTAAGCAAAACCAGTTTCATGGCCTACCAGCTGAGCACCCGCTTGATCACATAGATAACTTTGAAGAGATTTGCAGCACCACCCGAGCCAATGGAGTCTCAGCCGACTACCTAAAGTGCAAACTTTTCTCATTTTCTCTTGGCGACAAAGCCCTTAGATGGTTAAAGTCTCTTCCTGCCCATTCGATCACCACTTGGGACGAATACAAGGCAGCATTCATCAACCATTTCTACACTAAGCAAAGATCGATTTCTGTTAGAAACAAGATCTCTGGATTTCGCCAAGGTGCAACCGAATCATTTTATGAGGCATTGGATCGATTCAAGGAATACATTAGGGACTGCCCTAACCACGGTTTCAAGGATGGGAACCTTTGGAACATCTTCTATCGTGGCATAGACCACAAATATAAGCTATCCTTGGATACTGCAAGCAATGGAAATTTTATGACAAAGACTGTTGAGGAAGCCAAAGTCTTGATTGAGAACCTTGCAGCAAGTGATTGCAACAACTGCCCAGACTATGATAGATCACACCGCTCTACCAACACACCCCCTGATGCTACTCAGATGGCTGAACTGAAGAATATGATGGCTCAAGTTCTAAAAGGACAGCAAAGACACATACATGCAGTTGAGGGCATAAATGATGTCAATGATGATCCTACAAGGGAATGCATGGGAGATTTCTCCAATGATCAACTTGAGGAAGAAGTTAACTATGTTGGTAACTATGGAAACAGGGGATACAATCCCAACTACCGCTCCAACCCAAACCTTTCTTACCGCAGCACCAATGTGGAGAACCCACAAGACCAAACCTATCCCCCAAGATTCCAGCAGCAGAGACCACCTTTCCAACCCTATGGAGATCGTTTCCAGCAGCAAGGAAACCAGTTTCAACCTAGGCCGAACTACGACCAAAGAGCACCTTACCCACCAAAGGAACCATATGGTTTACCCACCAGCCAACCTCCTTTAGCCCAGCCAAACAACAAGTTCGAGGGGATGTTTCAACAAATCATGGAAGGTCAAAAGAGAAACAACAAGGAGATGAATGAGAAGATGGACACTTTGTTCAATGATCTCCATGCTAAATATGATGCCATTGCCGCACATGTCAAGAAATTGGAAGTACAAGCCGCTCAAACCGCAGAAGCAGTTAAAAAACAAGAGATGGAGTCTAAGAAATCTTTTTGCAACTCCGTTGCAATAGAAAAGAAGTTTGAGGATTCTATCCCCAAATGGAAGCTCTCCCCACCTAAGTATGATTGTATGACCTGGCCTGAAGAAATCTATCCCGAGAAAGAATCTAACCGTGCAAGAAAAAGACGCCTTTTCCCCAAAATAATTCCAAAGGCGGATAACTCTGGAAAGTTTGTAGTTCCATGTTCTATTAATGAAGTTAATCTCACCGATTCTCTTTGTGACACAGGAGCTAATGTCAACATCATGTCAAAGAAGATTGCAGACGAGATAGGCCTTACCAACATCCAACCTTCATCCATCTCAATTAACTATGCAGATTCATTCTCGCAAACACCTTACGGTTTCATCCCGGACGTGATGGTACGACTCGGGAACTGTTCTATTCCTACCGATTTTCAAATAGTGGAAATGAGAGAAAGTAGCCATAGACCCCTCATCCTTGGCACCCCTTTCCTATCAACCGTTGGAGCCATTTTCGACTTTCCCAACCGGAGGATCTCATTCAACAAGGTGAATAAAGAGATGTTTTTCCCCATGTGTTCAACAAGGAACCTATCAGTTGATATGGTGCAAGAGAATAAGATTATCCCCAAGCCTCCAGAAGAAGAGAAAATCCTGTCCAGCTTGCCCAGAAAAGACCTTGCCTACCAGCCCAAGCAACTTGCCCCGACAACAAGAAGTAAGACTACGGCATCTTACCAGCCCAAGCAACTTGCCCCGACAGCAAGAAGTAAGACTACGGCATTACCTAAACACCCACCAAAAGGACCGATCAAGGATAAGACCGGGACAGAGACCACTAAGAAGGATAAGCAAACTAAAGGATTTGCAAAAGTTAGGATTCTCCTCCAGGAAAAGCTGAATGATGAAACATTGGAAGAATTCAAGGAAAAGTTTTCTAACACTATGAAACTCTTTCCTATGGCTGAAGTGCCCCGGGACAAGCATGGAGAGATTGTCTATCCCGCCGTGAATCATCCTCCCGATATAAATCCCAAGAAGAAAGATCTTGATGGACAAAAAGCTCCATTGATCACTACCCTCTCTTAAATCCTAAAGAGCATTACGGTCAAGCTAAAGACCTTAAACAAGCGCTGTATGGGAGGCAACCCATAAGGTAACACCTTTAAATTTCAGTTTTTAGTTTTAGTTTTACTTTGTTTTCTTTGTTTTTCTTTTAGCAGGATAGGATAGAATGGATATCACAATGGTGCAAGAGGAACATAGAAGTGGAGCCGCCAAGCCGTTTGGGTCGACCAAACACGTTCGGGCAGGGCCTCCAAGAGCCCCACGACACAGCATCAACTTTGAAAGAGCCCCAAAAACATTCTACTCAATGGATCTCACCAAAACCAGTTCTCCGCGATGCCTACATGAGTTAGCTTTCCAACGCAATTGGAATCATGCAATTTGGACGTGTAGAATGGAAGATATTATCATTTTAGTGAAGAGTGTCAAATCAGCCGAAAACCGGACGTCTACACCAGCCGCTCGACCGAGCCGGTCGGACAGGGCCTCCAAGGTCCCCGTCCGACCCGACCTTCCTCCACGATCCGGTCGACCGAGCCGGTCGGACAGGGCCTCCAAGGCTCTCGTCCGACCCGACCTCTTTTCGCCATCCCGTGCGCGCCAGCTCGACCCGACCATCATCACGTGCGACCGGTCGACCCCCAGCTCGACCCGAGCACCAGCCCGACCGACCGGTCGACCGCCCCGCTCGACCGCCGCCGTCCCGCTCGACCCGGCTTAGCCAACTAAGGCCCGTTTTGCACGTTTTCACGATTTACTCGGCCCGTTTACCTAATCTCGACCCCTGGAAGACCTAGCACTATAAATACACCTTTTTAGCCTCTTTAGGAAAAAAAGAAAAAGAGAGAGAACAACATAGCCACATTGTATTTTCAGTTTCATAGATCTACTTTTGTTCTAGATATTTCAAGGAGAGGATCTCTCCTCCTCACTACAATTTGGAGAAGATTTCTGAACCTTTATCTATTATCATGCTTTCTTCATCTCTCTGTGTTGTTACTTTGATCATGTCTGAGTAATTTACTTGTTAGGTTGCTAGGGTTACTAATTCAATGAGTTGTTTGCTTGATCTATGATTTCGATGAACTGTTAGGGATATCATTAGAGTCTTTGTCTCGTTTTGCTCACTAATTAATGCTGATTGCTTTACCGCGCATCTAGCAATCTGATCCTAGGTTGATTTGAGCCACGGAAGTGCTGTATCATTCGCCGGACCTATTCTTTGACAAGCTAGGTTTCTTAGACTGCGGAAGTTGATTTACTAAGCCTAGTGAACTGTATCCGAACTTGATCGATTTAATGCTTGATTAACTATCTAAGGACATACCAAAAGTTTAGCGATTAGATAAGTTATCATAGGAGTCGGAGCCACGGAAGTGGAAAGACTTATTTTCGTGTTTTGTGTTCTAGACGGATCTATCATCCCATCATCCCTAAATTGATTCATATCTATCATCGAACTGATCATTGCTTGCTTCTCTGCGAATTAGCCCCTAGAGACCTAACGCTTTTCCCTCATTGCTTTACAACTTCGATTTCTTAGCTTTAGTATTTAGTTATTAAACAACCAACCAATCATCCTTTATCTTATTCTAGCTTGATCCGAACTCCATAGATTTAAAGTGTATTCATTTTAGCCAGTCCTTGTGTTCGATAACCCGTACTTCTACGATCTGTGCACTTGCAGGATTTTAAAAAGTCGGTAAAACCTGACTACACATCAAGTTTTTGGCGCCGTTGCCGGGGACTGCAGCAGTACCTTTGAATCTCGATTAGGATCTAGTCTAGGATTTTATCGTTTTCTTGCATTTTCATTATTTTTGCTTTTGGTTTTTCTAGTTTATTTTACTTTTCATTTGTTTTCTTTTTTTGTTTTTCAGGTGCATGACTAGACAGTCTAATAGGGACAATCTAGTTGAACCAGTTGCTGAAATCGACCGACTTGAGAAGACACTTAGACGACAAAGAGCTCAAGAGATGGCCCAAACCGCTCATGATGCAGCAGTAGCTAGAGCTGTAGCTGAAGGGAGAGATCCACCTCCACCTTTAGCACCACAACCTCCTGCTGGGGAAGTTGATGCACAACCTCAAGCTAACAATCCAACCATTGGAGACTATGACTCCGCTGATGCCTTCTTTACGGATAGAAATCCGATCCACCCACTTCCACCTCAGAGGAATGACTATGAAATCAAGCCTCAAATCATAGCATTGGTTAAGCAAAACCAGTTTCATGGCCTACCAGCTGAGCACCCGCTTGATCACATAGATAACTTTGAAGAGATTTGCAGCACCACCCGAGCCAATGGAGTCTCAGCCGACTACCTAAAGTGCAAACTTTTCTCATTTTCTCTTGGCGACAAAGCCCTTAGATGGTTAAAGTCTCTTCCTGCCCATTCGATCACCACTTGGGACGAATACAAGGCAGCATTCATCAACCATTTTCTACACTAAGCAAAGATCGATTTCTGTTAGAAACAAGATCTCTGGATTTCGCCAAGGTGCAACCGAATCATTTTATGAGGCATTGGATCGATTCAAGGAATACATTAGGGACTGCCCTAACCACGGTTTCAAGGATGGGAACCTTTGGAACATCTTCTATCGTGGCATAGACCACAAATATAAGCTATCCTTGGATACTGCAAGCAATGGAAATTTTATGACAAAGACTGTTGAGGAAGCCAAAGTCTTGATTGAGAACCTTGCAGCAAGTGATTGCAACAACTGCCCAGACTATGATAGATCACACCGCTCTACCAACACACCCCCTGATGCTACTCAGATGGCTGAACTGAAGAATATGATGGCTCAAGTTCTAAAAGGACAGCAAAGACACATACATGCAGTTGAGGGCATAAATGATGTCAATGATGATCCTACAAGGGAATGCATGGGAGATTTCTCCAATGATCAACTTGAGGAAGAAGTTAACTATGTTGGTAACTATGGAAACAGGGGATACAATCCCAACTACCGCTCCAACCCAAACCTTTCTTACCGCAGCACCAATGTGGAGAACCCACAAGACCAAACCTATCCCCCAAGATTCCAGCAGCAGAGACCACCTTTCCAACCCTATGGAGATCGTTTCCAGCAGCAAGGAAACCAGTTTCAACCTAGGCCGAACTACGACCAAAGAGCACCTTACCCACCAAAGGAACCATATGGTTTACCCACCAGCCAACCTCCTTTAGCCCAGCCAAACAACAAGTTCGAGGGGATGTTTCAACAAATCATGGAAGGTCAAAAGAGAAACAACAAGGAGATGAATGAGAAGATGGACACTTTGTTCAATGATCTCCATGCTAAATATGATGCCATTGCCGCACATGTCAAGAAATTGGAAGTACAAGCCGCTCAAACCGCAGAAGCAGTTAAAAAACAAGAGATGGAGTCTAAGAAATCTTTTTGCAACTCCGTTGCAATAGAAAAGAAGTTTGAGGATTCTATCCCCAAATGGAAACTCTCCCCACCTAAGTATGATTGTATGACCTGGCCTGAAGAAATCTATCCCGAGAAAGAATCTAACCGTGCAAGAAAAAGACGCCTTTTCCCCAAAATAATTCCAAAGGCGGATAACTCTGGAAAGTTTGTAGTTCCATGTTCTATTAATGAAGTTAATCTCACCGATTCTCTTTGTGACACATGAGCTAATGTCAACATCATGTCAAAGAAGATTGCAGACGAGATAGGCCTTACCAACATCCAACCTTCATCCATCTCAATCAACTATGCAGATTCATTCTCGCAAACACCTTACGGTTTCATCCCGGACGTGATGGTACGACTCGGGAACTGTTCTATTCCTACCGATTTTCAAATAGTGGAAATGAGAGAAAGTAGCCATAGACCCCTCATCCTTGGCACCCCTTTCCTATCAACCGTTGGAGCCATTTTCGACTTTCCCAACCGGAGGATCTCATTCAACAAGGTGAATAAAGAGATGTTTTTCCCCATGTGTTCAACAAGGAACCTATCAGTTGATATGGTGCAAGAGAATAAGATTATCCCCAAGCCTCCAGAAGAAGAGAAAATCCTGTCCAGCTTGCCCAGAAAAGACCTTGCCTACCAGCCCAAGCAACTTGCCCCGACAGCAAGAAGTAAGACTACGGCATCTTACCAGCCCAAGCAACTTGCCCCGACAGCAAGAAGTAAGACTACGGCATTACCTAAACACCCACCAAAAGGACCGATCAAGGATAAGACCGGGACAGAGACCACTAAGAAGGATAAGCAAACTAAAGGATTTGCAAAAGTTAGGATTCTCCTCCAGGAAAAGCTGAATGATGAAACATTGGAAGAATTCAAGGAAAAGTTTTCTAACACTATGAAACTCTTTCCTATGGCTGAAGTGCCCCGGGACAAGCATGGAGAGATTGTCTATCCCGCCGTGAATCATCCTCCCGATATAAATCCCAAGAAGAAAGATCTTGATGGACAAAAAGCTCCATTGATCACTACCCTCTCTTAAATCCTAAAGAGCATTACGGTCAAGCTAAAGACCTTAAACAAGCGCTGTATGGGAGGCAACCCATAAGGTAACACCTTTAAATTTCAGTTTTTAGTTTTAGTTTTACTTTGTTTTCTTTGTTTTTCTTTTAGCAGGATAGGATAGAATGGATATCACAATGGTGCAAGAGGAACATAGAAGTGGAGCCGCCAAGCCGTTTGGGTCGACCAAACACGTTCGGGCAGGGCCTCCAAGAGGTTCGGTCGACCGAACCGTTCGACCCAAAATAAAAAAATAAAAAAAAAAAGATAAGCTTCTCTTTCTCCTTCCCACTTAAATTGAACCGGTTTTAACCAAACCAAACCGATTTTTCTAAACCAAAATCAATTTCATAAAGGATTTAAAGAGATTTTGAGATTGAAAACACCACTTTTCATTCTCTTCTACAAAGAAAAGGTTTTAGAAAACCCTAGCCTCCATTGAAGAACCTTCACAAACATTTTTTTTTTAAAACTTTGATATTTCTTAAATTTGATTTCGAATTTTAGCTCTCCCAATCCCCAATCTCTCTTTCCAAAACAAGGTATGATCTCTAAAACCCAACTTCTATGATTTTACACAATCCAAATATATAAGAGAATTTCTTGACTAAGCTTTTGTTTAGACTTGCAATTTTTGCTCCTAATAGGCTTGTTTTAAGCTTATTTGTGTGAATTCAATGTGGTTTAGAGAATATAACATTCTAATTTCAATTCTTGAATAGTTTTTCACAAAACTTATTTTGGGTATTCAACACCTTTGATTCAAGGATGGGATTAGGGTATTCATTGCTTGAACACCTAGAATATCATTAGGATTTGTGATTTTTAACTTTATTATAGCATGATTAGCTTATGAATTTCGAAATTTTAAGTTATATCATAGCATGAACAGTAAATCCGAAAATAGCTAGGATTTTGAACCTTGAAAGATGATTGTTCACTTGATTGATTTCATTAGGCTTGTTTTGAGTTGATAATATACTTATCCCCTACCCTTTTCTTCCAATAATCTTTACGAATACAACCTCATGTCTCTTGGTGAGAATTTGTTTTTGTAGGTACCATGGCAAGAACAAAGCTAACTGAGGCAATAAGGAAGAAGGATGTCGCTTTAGAGCCACCACGGAAACAAATCAAGCTCAATGCCAATCCAAACCTCACTGAACAAGCAAACACATCGACTTCAGCAATCAAAACCAACGAAAAAGGCAAGGAAATCGAGGAGCATTCAAGTGATTCCGATAATCAACCCCTTGTCAAGTTTATCAACCATCCTATTCAATGCAATGGAGAGTATGGAACAGCAATGGAAAGAGTCATCATTGAACCATGTGTGACAATGGATAATCACACTCTTGATCTCCTAAACATCAGGAGTGATGTCATATGGTACCTAAAGAAGCTAGGAATGCGCAAGTTTTTCAAGATAGATTGCAAGGAGTACATTGAACTTACAAGAGACTTCCTCTCCACCGTCGCTCTAGCCTTCTCCAACAACAATGATGACCAGCCCGCCGGCAATGGGATACTTTTCTTCAAGATTGGCGATCAAAGTGGTCGGATATCCATCGCCACCATTTGCAAGCTTTTTGGTTTCAACAATGAGACTTCTCATGACTTCAAGGAGAACCACCTCACTCGTGATAATGACTTCTCCAACTGGACCCACTTCGCTGATGAACCGTTCCTCGCTTCCCGATCAAAGGTTTCACGCATCTCTCATCCGGTAATCCGCTATGTACACCGCCTCATCACCATTACTCTACAGTGCAAACCGGAAACCAGCAAAGTCACAGCAGACGAGTTCTACATCCTGACAACGCCCTTCTCCCGCTACAAATACAATGCAAACCTTGGCCTTTTATTTGCAAAAACACTTGTCCATGTGAAGCTATTGGCACGGCACACCGACAACAAGAAAGTTGTTGTGCGTTTTGGGCGACTTATCACAGCAATTGTCAACCATTGCAAGATTGACATCTCACATTACCGGCCCAGTAACAACACCGCTCCTTTAGACCTCACAGCCCTTCAACATATTCGTTTCCTAAATGGTTGGACCAAGAACCCAACCCAGTTTTGCTATGTATGCCCCATTGGAACGTCTGACACCGCGCTTGTGCAACTGCCTTGTGACGACCTCCCACTCCTCAACTCCGGTGCTGTTACATTCTCACCACCACCAGAGAAGTATTTCATTGAAACCCCTGACTCACCGCGCTACCAGATCAACACCTACTATCTCAAGCAGAGGACCATGAGGGCAAGGCGCCCCGTTCGAAACATCAACGTCATGACAGCCAGCCAAGCTGCTAACCAGGCTTTAGACCGCCTTGGACATCTGGAGAGAACCGTCCAGTGCCAATCCCGCTTCATCTCGCGCCTCATCCGTGTTGTTCGCCACATCGCTCCCGATCGCCTTTTTCGCCCTTCCACATCAACCCATGAGCCACATCGCTCCCGATCGCCTTTTTCGCCCTTTCATCGCTACCGACGAGGAGGAGAGCGCGGCCAGCCCTTACGCCTCCACCTAGGCACCCACACTTCACTCGGTATCCGGTGCAATGGACACCTACCTCCATTTTCTATCCTTATCTTATTTTAATGAATTTCTTTTTATTTTTCTTTATTGAGTCTGTTTCCTCTCACCCTTAATTTGATTTGCTTTCACCGGGACGGTGCAAGTTAAGTCTGGGGGGAGTTTTATCCTTTACTAATGTATTCTTTTTCTTTTCTTATATTTTTATGTCATCTTCTTATGTTTTCATGTTTTATTGAGTCAAAACTTTAGTTGGAAATTATGATTTATCTCTATGACTCTCCGGTGTTGTGCTAACAATCTATGACCCTAGAGCGGACATCAGTTGCAGACATAAGCCTAACAGAACCTCTAACGGTGGATCGACCTACTGACTTGGCAACATTTCTAAGGTACCCGGACAATCTAACGTTAACTCCACCCTAACCAATCTAGTTTTTCTTGTCAAGGGACTTGGCATACATATGAGTCGTTCCTCACTTGATCTCAAAAGGGTGTGTCCAATACAAAGTGCAGTTCTCCTCTTTCTCAGAAAAATAAAAATCAAAAGCTTTTAAGCACAAGGAAAACGTGTAAGCAAGAGGAATGCATACGTCTGCACCTTCTTGTCTTATGGAGACCTACCAAAAACAAGGAAAAAGCAAAAGCCTATCCTATGTTATTCCCTAAAAGAAAAAAGAAAGGGAAGAAGGATCGATAGAAAAAATAAAATGATACCCTAGAAAAGTAGGGAAAAATCGATCCTTCAAAAGAAAAAGAGAGAGGAAAAGAACTCAAAAGCTTCAAAAAGGACTATCCTGGAGAGACTCAAGTGGGTAAGAACAAGTGCTTAATGATCGATACTCCCTTGATAAAGACCGCACGTTTTAAATTTATGCAAGGAGTTAACAATGGAAAGTCTGGAGTGCTGGATGAGACTAGTTGAGTTTGGTATGGTTCGCTAAGCTTGCCGAGCATTATGTGAAGCTAGTCTAACATTGGTTATGTTTTTAGTGGAATACAGGAGAGGAAGCCACCACAAGTTTCTCAAAAAGGATAAGGAGTTTCTACGTTTTCAAACCTCTTTCTCTGATTTGGATTCTATTTGCTTGAGGACAAGCAAAGATCTAAGTCTGGGGGAGTTGATATACCTCTATTTTGTACCCTTTTTATATGGTTTTACTATGCTTTTTATAAGGTTTTTAAAGGCTTTTCGATCTAAAAAGGTAGTTTTTGTGGATTTATAGTACTAAGAGTCTAAACAGGTCGAAAGATGCATTTCGGAGCAAAACCACAGGATTTGGACTTTACGCCGCTCCACGACACAGCATCAACTTTGAAAGAGCCCCAAAAACATTCTACTCAATGGATCTCACCAAAACCAGTTCGCCGCGATGCCTACATGAGTTAGCTTTCCAACGCAATTGGAATCATGCAATTTGGACGTGTAGAATGGAAGATATTATCATTTTAGTGAAGAGTGTCAAATCAGCCGAAAACCGGACGTCTACACCAGCCGCTCGAACGAGCCGGTCGGACAGGGCCTCCAAGGCCCCCGTCCGACCCGACCTTCCTCCACGATCCGGTCGACCGAGCCGGTCGGACAGGGCCTCCAAGGCTCTCGTCCGACCCGACCTCTTTTCGCCATCTCGTGCGCGCCAGCTCGACCCGACCATCATCCCGTGCGACCGGTCGACCCCCAGCTCGACCCGAGCACCAGCCCGACCGACCGGTCGACCGCCCCGCTCGACCGCCGCCGTCCCGCTCGACCCGGCTTAGCCAACTAAGGCCCGTTTTGCACGTTTTCACGATTTACTCGGCCCGTTTACCTAATCTCGACCCCTGGAAGACCTAGCACTATAAATACACCTTTTTAGCCTCTTTAGGAAAAAAAGAAAAAGAGAGAGAACAACATAGCCACATTGTATTTTCAGTTTCATAGATCTACTTTTGTTCTAGATATTTCAAGGAGAGGATCTCTCCTCCTCACTACAATTTGGAGAAGATTTCTGAACCTTTATCTATTATCATGCTTTCTTCATCTCTCTGTGTTGTTACTTTGATCATGTCTGAGTAATTCACTTGTTAGGTTGCTAGGGTTACTAATTCAATGAGTTGTTTGCTTGATCTATGATTTCGATGAACTGTTAGGGATATCATTAGAGTCTTTGTCTCGTTTTGCTCACTAATTAATGCTGATTGCTTTACCGCGCATCTAGCAATCTGATCCTAGGTTGATTTGAGCCACGGAAGTGCTGTATCATTCGCCGGACCTATTCTTTGACAAGCTAGGTTTCTTAGACTGCGGAAGTTGATTTACTAAGCCTAGTGAACTGTATCCGAACTTGATCGATTTAATGCTTGATTAACTATCTAAGGACATACCAAAAGTTTAGCGATTAGATAAGTTATCATAGGAGTCGGAGCCACGGAAGTGGAAAGACTTATTTTCGTGTTTTGTGTTCTAGACGGATCTATCATCCCATCATCCCTAAATTGATTCATATCTATCATCGAACTGATCATTGCTTGCTTCTCTGCGAATTAGCCCCTAGAGACCTAACGCTTTTCCCTCATTGCTTTACAACTTCGATTTCTTAGCTTTAGTATTTAGTTATTAAACAACCAACCAATCATCCTTTATCTTATTCTAGCTTGATCCGAACTCCATAGATTTAAAGTGTATTCATTTTAGCCAGTCCTTGTGTTCGATAACCCGTACTTCTACGATCTGTGCACTTGCAGGATTTTAAAAAGTCGGTAAAACCTGACTACACATCAAGTTTTTGGCGCCGTTGCCGGGGACTGCAGCAGTACCTTTGAATCTCGATTAGGATCTAGTCTAGGATTTTATCGTTTTCTTGCATTTTCATTATTTTTGCTTTTGGTTTTTCTAGTTTATTTTACTTTTCATTTGTTTTCTTTTTTTGTTTTTCAGGTGCATGACTAGACAGTCTAATAGGGACAATCTAGTTGAACCAGTTGCTGAAATCGACCGACTTGAGAAGACACTTAGACGACAAAGAGCTCAAGAGATGGCCCAAACCGCTCATGATGCAGCAGTAGCTAGAGCTGTAGCTGAAGGGAGAGATCCACCTCCACCTTTAGCACCACAACCTCCTGCTGGGGAAGTTGATGCACAACCTCAAGCTAACAATCCAACCATTGGAGACTATGACTCCGCTGATGCCTTCTTTACGGATAGAAATCCGATCCACCCACTTCCACCTCAGAGGAATGACTATGAAATCAAGCCTCAAATCATAGCATTGGTTAAGCAAAACCAGTTTCATGGCCTACCAGCTGAGCACCCGCTTGATCACATAGATAACTTTGAAGAGATTTGCAGCACCACCCGAGCCAATGGAGTCTCAGCCGACTACCTAAAGTGCAAACTTTTCTCATTTTCTCTTGGCGACAAAGCCCTTAGATGGTTAAAGTCTCTTCCTGCCCATTCGATCACCACTTGGGACGAATACAAGGCAGCATTCATCAACCATTTCTACACTAAGCAAAGATCGATTTCTGTTAGAAACAAGATCTCTGGATTTCGCCAAGGTGCAACCGAATCATTTTATGAGGCATTGGATCGATTCAAGGAATACATTAGGGACTGCCCTAACCACGGTTTCAAGGATGGGAACCTTTGGAACATCTTCTATCGTGGCATAGACCACAAATATAAGCTATCCTTGGATACTGCAAGCAATGGAAATTTTATGACAAAGACTGTTGAGGAAGCCAAAGTCTTGATTGAGAACCTTGCAGCAAGTGATTGCAACAACTGCCCAGACTATGATAGATCACACCGCTCTACCAACACACCCCCTGATGCTACTCAGATGGCTGAACTGAAGAATATGATGGCTCAAGTTCTAAAAGGACAGCAAAGACACATACATGCAGTTGAGGGCATAAATGATGTCAATGATGATCCTACAAGGGAATGCATGGGAGATTTCTCCAATGATCAACTTGAGGAAGAAGTTAACTATGTTGGTAACTATGGAAACAGGGGATACAATCCCAACTACCGCTCCAACCCAAACCTTTCTTACCGCAGCACCAATGTGGAGAACCCACAAGACCAAACCTATCCCCCAAGATTCCAGCAGCAGAGACCACCTTTCCAACCCTATGGAGATCGTTTCCAGCAGCAAGGAAACCAGTTTCAACCTAGGCCGAACTACGACCAAAGAGCACCTTACCCACCAAAGGAACCATATGGTTTACCCACCAGCCAACCTCCTTTAGCCCAGCCAAACAACAAGTTCGAGGGGATGTTTCAACAAATCATGGAAGGTCAAAAGAGAAACAACAAGGAGATGAATGAGAAGATGGACACTTTGTTCAATGATCTCCATGCTAAATATGATGCCATTGCCGCACATGTCAAGAAATTGGAAGTACAAGCCGCTCAAACCGCAGAAGCAGTTAAAAAACAAGAGATGGAGTCTAAGAAATCTTTTTGCAACTCCGTTGCAATAGAAAAGAAGTTTGAGGATTCTATCCCCAAATGGAAGCTCTCCCCACCTAAGTATGATTGTATGACCTGGCCTGAAGAAATCTATCCCGAGAAAGAATCTAACCGTGCAAGAAAAAGACGCCTTTTCCCCAAAATAATTCCAAAGGCGGATAACTCTGGAAAGTTTGTAGTTCCATGTTCTATTAATGAAGTTAATCTCACCGATTCTCTTTGTGACACAGGAGCTAATGTCAACATCATGTCAAAGAAGATTGCAGACGAGATAGGCCTTACCAACATCCAACCTTCATCCATCTCAATCAACTATGCAGATTCATTCTCGCAAACACCTTACGGTTTCATCCCGGACGTGATGGTACGACTCGGGAACTGTTCTATTCCTACCGATTTTCAAATAGTGGAAATGAGAGAAAGTAGCCATAGACCCCTCATCCTTGGCACCCCTTTCCTATCAACCGTTGGAGCCATTTTCGACTTTCCCAACCGGAGGATCTCATTCAACAAGGTGAATAAAGAGATGTTTTTCCCCATGTGTTCAACAAGGAACCTATCAGTTGATATGGTGCAAGAGAATAAGATTATCCCCAAGCCTCCAGAAGAAGAGAAAATCCTGTCCAGCTTGCCCAGAAAAGACCTTGCCTACCAGCCCAAGCAACTTGCCCCGACAACAAGAAGTAAGACTACGGCATCTTACCAGCCCAAGCAACTTGCCCCGACAGCAAGAAGTAAGACTACGGCATTACCTAAACACCCACCAAAAGGACCGATCAAGGATAAGACCGGGACAGAGACCACTAAGAAGGATAAGCAAACTAAAGGATTTGCAAAAGTTAGGATTCTCCTCCAGGAAAAGCTGAATGATGAAACATTGGAAGAATTCAAGGAAAAGTTTTCTAACACTATGAAACTCTTTCCTATGGCTGAAGTGCCCCGGGACAAGCATGGAGAGATTGTCTATCCCGCCGTGAATCATCCTCCCGATATAAATCCCAAGAAGAAAGATCTTGATGGACAAAAAGCTCCATTGATCACTACCCTCTCTTAAATCCTAAAGAGCATTACGGTCAAGCTAAAGACCTTAAACAAGCGCTGTATGGGAGGCAACCCATAAGGTAACACCTTTAAATTTCAGTTTTTAGTTTTAGTTTTACTTTGTTTTCTTTGTTTTTCTTTTAGCAGGATAGGATAGAATGGATATCACAATGGTGCAAGAGGAACATAGAAGTGGAGCCGCCAAGCCGTTTGGGTCGACCAAACACGTTCGGGCAGGGCCTCCAAGAGCCCCACGACACAGCATCAACTTTGAAAGAGCCCCAAAAACATTCTACTCAATGGATCTCACCAAAACCAGTTCTCCGCGATGCCTACATGAGTTAGCTTTCCAACGCAATTGGAATCATGCAATTTGGACGTGTAGAATGGAAGATATTATCATTTTAGTGAAGAGTGTCAAATCAGCCGAAAACCGGACGTCTACACCAGCCGCTCGACCGAGCCGGTCGGACAGGGCCTCCAAGGTCCCCGTCCGACCCGACCTTCCTCCACGATCCGGTCGACCGAGCCGGTCGGACAGGGCCTCCAAGGCTCTCGTCCGACCCGACCTCTTTTCGCCATCCCGTGCGCGCCAGCTCGACCCGACCATCATCACGTGCGACCGGTCGACCCCCAGCTCGACCCGAGCACCAGCCCGACCGACCGGTCGACCGCCCCGCTCGACCGCCGCCGTCCCGCTCGACCCGGCTTAGCCAACTAAGGCCCGTTTTGCACGTTTTCACGATTTACTCGGCCCGTTTACCTAATCTCGACCCCTGGAAGACCTAGCACTATAAATACACCTTTTTAGCCTCTTTAGGAAAAAAAGAAAAAGAGAGAGAACAACATAGCCACATTGTATTTTCAGTTTCATAGATCTACTTTTGTTCTAGATATTTCAAGGAGAGGATCTCTCCTCCTCACTACAATTTGGAGAAGATTTCTGAACCTTTATCTATTATCATGCTTTCTTCATCTCTCTGTGTTGTTACTTTGATCATGTCTGAGTAATTTACTTGTTAGGTT
This sequence comes from Erythrophleum ivorense, assembly GCA_026724425.1. Lineage (NCBI taxonomy): Eukaryota > Viridiplantae > Streptophyta > Magnoliopsida > Fabales > Fabaceae > Erythrophleum > Erythrophleum ivorense. The sequence continues at coordinate 3,509,459 of JAIUCV010000066.1, read as the reverse complement.
GCTAGGGTTACTAATTCAATGAGTTGTTTGCTTGATCTATGATTTCGATGAACTGTTAGGGATATCATTAGAGTCTTTGTCTCGTTTTGCTCACTAATTAATGCTGATTGCTTTACCGCGCATCTAGCAATCTGATCCTAGGTTGATTTGAGCCACGGAAGTGCTGTATCATTCGCCGGACCTATTCTTTGACAAGCTAGGTTTCTTAGACTGCGGAAGTTGATTTACTAAGCCTAGTGAACTGTATCCGAACTTGATCGATTTAATGCTTGATTAACTATCTAAGGACATACCAAAAGTTTAGCGATTAGATAAGTTATCATAGGAGTCGGAGCCACGGAAGTGGAAAGACTTATTTTCGTGTTTTGTGTTCTAGACGGATCTATCATCCCATCATCCCTAAATTGATTCATATCTATCATCGAACTGATCATTGCTTGCTTCTCTGCGAATTAGCCCCTAGAGACCTAACGCTTTTCCCTCATTGCTTTACAACTTCGATTTCTTAGCTTTAGTATTTAGTTATTAAACAACCAACCAATCATCCTTTATCTTATTCTAGCTTGATCCGAACTCCATAGATTTAAAGTGTATTCATTTTAGCCAGTCCTTGTGTTCGATAACCCGTACTTCTACGATCTGTGCACTTGCAGGATTTTAAAAAGTCGGTAAAACCTGACTACACATCAAGTTTTTGGCGCCGTTGCCGGGGACTGCAGCAGTACCTTTGAATCTCGATTAGGATCTAGTCTAGGATTTTATCGTTTTCTTGCATTTTCATTATTTTTGCTTTTGGTTTTTCTAGTTTATTTTACTTTTCATTTGTTTTCTTTTTTTGTTTTTCAGGTGCATGACTAGACAGTCTAATAGGGACAATCTAGTTGAACCAGTTGCTGAAATCGACCGACTTGAGAAGACACTTAGACGACAAAGAGCTCAAGAGATGGCCCAAACCGCTCATGATGCAGCAGTAGCTAGAGCTGTAGCTGAAGGGAGAGATCCACCTCCACCTTTAGCACCACAACCTCCTGCTGGGGAAGTTGATGCACAACCTCAAGCTAACAATCCAACCATTGGAGACTATGACTCCGCTGATGCCTTCTTTACGGATAGAAATCCGATCCACCCACTTCCACCTCAGAGGAATGACTATGAAATCAAGCCTCAAATCATAGCATTGGTTAAGCAAAACCAGTTTCATGGCCTACCAGCTGAGCACCCGCTTGATCACATAGATAACTTTGAAGAGATTTGCAGCACCACCCGAGCCAATGGAGTCTCAGCCGACTACCTAAAGTGCAAACTTTTCTCATTTTCTCTTGGCGACAAAGCCCTTAGATGGTTAAAGTCTCTTCCTGCCCATTCGATCACCACTTGGGACGAATACAAGGCAGCATTCATCAACCATTTCTACACTAAGCAAAGATCGATTTCTGTTAGAAACAAGATCTCTGGATTTCGCCAAGGTGCAACCGAATCATTTTATGAGGCATTGGATCGATTCAAGGAATACATTAGGGACTGCCCTAACCACGGTTTCAAGGATGGGAACCTTTGGAACATCTTCTATCGTGGCATAGACCACAAATATAAGCTATCCTTGGATACTGCAAGCAATGGAAATTTTATGACAAAGACTGTTGAGGAAGCCAAAGTCTTGATTGAGAACCTTGCAGCAAGTGATTGCAACAACTGCCCAGACTATGATAGATCACACCGCTCTACCAACACACCCCCTGATGCTACTCAGATGGCTGAACTGAAGAATATGATGGCTCAAGTTCTAAAAGGACAGCAAAGACACATACATGCAGTTGAGGGCATAAATGATGTCAATGATGATCCTACAAGGGAATGCATGGGAGATTTCTCCAATGATCAACTTGAGGAAGAAGTTAACTATGTTGGTAACTATGGAAACAGGGGATACAATCCCAACTACCGCTCCAACCCAAACCTTTCTTACCGCAGCACCAATGTGGAGAACCCACAAGACCAAACCTATCCCCCAAGATTCCAGCAGCAGAGACCACCTTTCCAACCCTATGGAGATCGTTTCCAGCAGCAAGGAAACCAGTTTCAACCTAGGCCGAACTACGACCAAAGAGCACCTTACCCACCAAAGGAACCATATGGTTTACCCACCAGCCAACCTCCTTTAGCCCAGCCAAACAACAAGTTCGAGGGGATGTTTCAACAAATCATGGAAGGTCAAAAGAGAAACAACAAGGAGATGAATGAGAAGATGGACACTTTGTTCAATGATCTCCATGCTAAATATGATGCCATTGCCGCACATGTCAAGAAATTGGAAGTACAAGCCGCTCAAACCGCAGAAGCAGTTAAAAAACAAGAGATGGAGTCTAAGAAATCTTTTTGCAACTCCGTTGCAATAGAAAAGAAGTTTGAGGATTCTATCCCCAAATGGAAGCTCTCCCCACCTAAGTATGATTGTATGACCTGGCCTGAAGAAATCTATCCCGAGAAAGAATCTAACCGTGCAAGAAAAAGACGCCTTTTCCCCAAAATAATTCCAAAGGCGGATAACTCTGGAAAGTTTGTAGTTCCATGTTCTATTAATGAAGTTAATCTCACCGATTCTCTTTGTGACACAGGAGCTAATGTCAACATCATGTCAAAGAAGATTGCAGACGAGATAGGCCTTACCAACATCCAACCTTCATCCATCTCAATCAACTATGCAGATTCATTCTCGCAAACACCTTACGGTTTCATCCCGGACGTGATGGTACGACTCGGGAACTGTTCTATTCCTACCGATTTTCAAATAGTGGAAATGAGAGAAAGTAGCCATAGACCCCTCATCCTTGGCACCCCTTTCCTATCAACCGTTGGAGCCATTTTCGACTTTCCCAACCGGAGGATCTCATTCAACAAGGTGAATAAAGAGATGTTTTTCCCCATGTGTTCAACAAGGAACCTATCAGTTGATATGGTGCAAGAGAATAAGATTATCCCCAAGCCTCCAGAAGAAGAGAAAATCCTGTCCAGCTTGCCCAGAAAAGACCTTGCCTACCAGCCCAAGCAACTTGCCCCGACAACAAGAAGTAAGACTACGGCATCTTACCAGCCCAAGCAACTTGCCCCGACAGCAAGAAGTAAGACTACGGCATTACCTAAACACCCACCAAAAGGACCGATCAAGGATAAGACCGGGACAGAGACCACTAAGAAGGATAAGCAAACTAAAGGATTTGCAAAAGTTAGGATTCTCCTCCAGGAAAAGCTGAATGATGAAACATTGGAAGAATTCAAGGAAAAGTTTTCTAACACTATGAAACTCTTTCCTATGGCTGAAGTGCCCCGGGACAAGCATGGAGAGATTGTCTATCCCGCCGTGAATCATCCTCCCGATATAAATCCCAAGAAGAAAGATCTTGATGGACAAAAAGCTCCATTGATCACTACCCTCTCTTAAATCCTAAAGAGCATTACGGTCAAGCTAAAGACCTTAAACAAGCGCTGTATGGGAGGCAACCCATAAGGTAACACCTTTAAATTTCAGTTTTTAGTTTTAGTTTTACTTTGTTTTCTTTGTTTTTCTTTTAGCAGGATAGGATAGAATGGATATCACAATGGTGCAAGAGGAACATAGAAGTGGAGCCGCCAAGCCGTTTGGGTCGACCAAACACGTTCGGGCAGGGCCTCCAAGAGCCCCACGACACAGCATCAACTTTGAAAGAGCCCCAAAAACATTCTACTCAATGGATCTCACCAAAACCAGTTCTCCGCGATGCCTACATGAGTTAGCTTTCCAACGCAATTGGAATCATGCAATTTGGACGTGTAGAATGGAAGATATTATCATTTTAGTGAAGAGTGTCAAATCAGCCGAAAACCGGACGTCTACACCAGCCGCTCGACCGAGCCGGTCGGACAGGGCCTCCAAGGTCCCCGTCCGACCCGACCTTCCTCCACGATCCGGTCGACCGAGCCGGTCGGACAGGGCCTCCAAGGCTCTCGTCCGACCCGACCTCTTTTCGCCATCCCGTGCGCGCCAGCTCGACCCGACCATCATCACGTGCGACCGGTCGACCCCCAGCTCGACCCGAGCACCAGCCCGACCGACCGGTCGACCGCCCCGCTCGACCGCCGCCGTCCCGCTCGACCCGGCTTAGCCAACTAAGGCCCGTTTTGCACGTTTTCACGATTTACTCGGCCCGTTTACCTAATCTCGACCCCTGGAAGACCTAGCACTATAAATACACCTTTTTAGCCTCTTTAGGAAAAAAAAGAAAAAGAGAGAGAACAACATAGCCACATTGTATTTTCAGTTTCATAGATCTACTTTTGTTCTAGATATTTCAAGGAGAGGATCTCTCCTCCTCACTACAATTTGGAGAAGATTTCTGAACCTTTATCTATTATCATGCTTTCTTCATCTCTCTGTGTTGTTACTTTGATCATGTCTGAGTAATTTACTTGTTAGGTTGCTAGGGTTACTAATTCAATGAGTTGTTTGCTTGATCTATGATTTCGATGAACTGTTAGGGATATCATTAGAGTCTTTGTCTCGTTTTGCTCACTAATTAATGCTGATTGCTTTACCGCGCATCTAGCAATCTGATCCTAGGTTGATTTGAGCCACGGAAGTGCTGTATCATTCGCCGGACCTATTCTTTGACAAGCTAGGTTTCTTAGACTGCGGAAGTTGATTTACTAAGCCTAGTGAACTGTATCCGAACTTGATCGATTTAATGCTTGATTAACTATCTAAGGACATACCAAAAGTTTAGCGATTAGATAAGTTATAATAGGAGTCGGAGCCACGGAAGTGGAAAGACTTATTTTCGTGTTTTGTGTTCTAGACGGATCTATCATCCCATCATCCCTAAATTGATTCATATCTATCATCGAACTGATCATTGCTTGCTTCTCTGCGAATTAGCCCCTAGAGACCTAACGCTTTTCCCTCATTGCTTTACAACTTCGATTTCTTAGCTTTAGTATTTAGTTATTAAACAACCAACCAATCATCCTTTATCTTATTCTAGCTTGATCCGAACTCCATAGATTTAAAGTGTATTCATTTTAGCCAGTCCTTGTGTTCGATAACCCGTACTTCTACGATCTGTGCACTTGCAGGATTTTAAAAAGTCGGTAAAACCTGACTACACATCAAGTTTTTGGCGCCGTTGCCGGGGACTGCAGCAGTACCTTTGAATCTCGATTAGGATCTAGTCTAGGATTTTATCGTTTTCTTGCATTTTCATTATTTTTGCTTTTGGTTTTTCTAGTTTATTTTACTTTTCATTTGTTTTCTTTTTTTGTTTTTCAGGTGCATGACTAGACAGTCTAATAGGGACAATCTAGTTGAACCAGTTGCTGAAATCGACCGACTTGAGAAGACACTTAGACGACAAAGAGCTCAAGAGATGGCCCAAACCGCTCATGATGCAGCAGTAGCTAGAGCTGTAGCTGAAGGGAGAGATCCACCTCCACCTTTAGCACCACAACCTCCTGCTGGGGAAGTTGATGCACAACCTCAAGCTAACAATCCAACCATTGGAGACTATGACTCCGCTGATGCCTTCTTTACGGATAGAAATCCGATCCACCCACTTCCACCTCAGAGGAATGACTATGAAATCAAGCCTCAAATCATAGCATTGGTTAAGCAAAACCAGTTTCATGGCCTACCAGCTGAGCACCCGCTTGATCACATAGATAACTTTGAAGAGATTTGCAGCACCACCCGAGCCAATGGAGTCTCAGCCGACTACCTAAAGTGCAAACTTTTCTCATTTTCTCTTGGCGACAAAGCCCTTAGATGGTTAAAGTCTCTTCCTGCCCATTCGATCACCACTTGGGACGAATACAAGGCAGCATTCATCAACCATTTCTACACTAAGCAAAGATCGATTTCTGTTAGAAACAAGATCTCTGGATTTCGCCAAGGTGCAACCGAATCATTTTATGAGGCATTGGATCGATTCAAGGAATACATTAGGGACTGCCCTAACCACGGTTTCAAGGATGGGAACCTTTGGAACATCTTCTATCGTGGCATAGACCACAAATATAAGCTATCCTTGGATACTGCAAGCAATGGAAATTTTATGACAAAGACTGTTGAGGAAGCCAAAGTCTTGATTGAGAACCTTGCAGCAAGTGATTGCAACAACTGCCCAGACTATGATAGATCACACCGCTCTACCAACACACCCCCTGATGCTACTCAGATGGCTGAACTGAAGAATATGATGGCTCAAGTTCTAAAAGGACAGCAAAGACACATACATGCAGTTGAGGGCATAAATGATGTCAATGATGATCCTACAAGGGAATGCATGGGAGATTTCTCCAATGATCAACTTGAGGAAGAAGTTAACTATGTTGGTAACTATGGAAACAGGGGATACAATCCCAACTACCGCTCCAACCCAAACCTTTCTTACCGCAGCACCAATGTGGAGAACCCACAAGACCAAACCTATCCCCCAAGATTCCAGCAGCAGAGACCACCTTTCCAACCCTATGGAGATCGTTTCCAGCAGCAAGGAAACCAGTTTCAACCTAGGCCGAACTACGACCAAAGAGCACCTTACCCACCAAAGGAACCATATGGTTTACCCACCAGCCAACCTCCTTTAGCCCAGCCAAACAACAAGTTCGAGGGGATGTTTCAACAAATCATGGAAGGTCAAAAGAGAAACAACAAGGAGATGAATGAGAAGATGGACACTTTGTTCAATGATCTCCATGCTAAATATGATGCCATTGCCGCACATGTCAAGAAATTGGAAGTACAAGCCGCTCAAACCGCAGAAGCAGTTAAAAAACAAGAGATGGAGTCTAAGAAATCTTTTTGCAACTCCGTTGCAATAGAAAAGAAGTTTGAGGATTCTATCCCCAAATGGAAGCTCTCCCCACCTAAGTATGATTGTATGACCTGGCCTGAAGAAATCTATCCCGAGAAAGAATCTAACCGTGCAAGAAAAAGACGCCTTTTCCCCAAAATAATTCCAAAGGCGGATAACTCTGGAAAGTTTGTAGTTCCATGTTCTATTAATGAAGTTAATCTCACCGATTCTCTTTGTGACACAGGAGCTAATGTCAACATCATGTCAAAGAAGATTGCAGACGAGATAGGCCTTACCAACATCCAACCTTCATCCATCTCAATCAACTATGCAGATTCATTCTCGCAAACACCTTACGGTTTCATCCCGGACGTGATGGTACGACTCGGGAACTGTTCTATTCCTACCGATTTTCAAATAGTGGAAATGAGAGAAAGTAGCCATAGACCCCTCATCCTTGGCACCCCTTTCCTATCAACCGTTGGAGCCATTTTCGACTTTCCCAACCGGAGGATCTCATTCAACAAGGTGAATAAAGAGATGTTTTTCCCCATGTGTTCAACAAGGAACCTATCAGTTGATATGGTGCAAGAGAATAAGATTATCCCCAAGCCTCCAGAAGAAGAGAAAATCCTGTCCAGCTTGCCCAGAAAAGACCTTGCCTACCAGCCCAAGCAACTTGCCCCGACAACAAGAAGTAAGACTACGGCATCTTACCAGCCCAAGCAACTTGCCCCGACAGCAAGAAGTAAGACTACGGCATTACCTAAACACCCACCAAAAGGACCGATCAAGGATAAGACCGGGACAGAGACCACTAAGAAGGATAAGCAAACTAAAGGATTTGCAAAAGTTAGGATTCTCCTCCAGGAAAAGCTGAATGATGAAACATTGGAAGAATTCAAGGAAAAGTTTTCTAACACTATGAAACTCTTTCCTATGGCTGAAGTGCCCCGGGACAAGCATGGAGAGATTGTCTATCCCGCCGTGAATCATCCTCCCGATATAAATCCCAAGAAGAAAGATCTTGATGGACAAAAAGCTCCATTGATCACTACCCTCTCTTAAATCCTAAAGAGCATTACGGTCAAGCTAAAGACCTTAAACAAGCGCTGTATGGGAGGCAACCCATAAGGTAACACCTTTAAATTTCAGTTTTTAGTTTTAGTTTTACTTTGTTTTCTTTGTTTTTCTTTTAGCAGGATAGGATAGAATGGATATCACAATGGTGCAAGAGGAACATAGAAGTGGAGCCGCCAAGCCGTTTGGGTCGACCAAACACGTTCGGGCAGGGCCTCCAAGAGCCCCACGACACAGCATCAACTTTGAAAGAGCCCCAAAAACATTCTACTCAATGGATCTCACCAAAACCAGTTCGCCGCGATGCCTACATGAGTTAGCTTTCCAACGCAATTGGAATCATGCAATTTGGACGTGTAGAATGGAAGATATTATCATTTTAGTGAAGAGTGTCAAATCAGCCGAAAACCGGACGTCTACACCAGCCGCTCGACCGAGCCGGTCGGACAGGGCCTCCAAGGTCCCCGTCCGACCCGACCTTCCTCCACGATCCGGTCGACCGAGCCGGTCGGACAGGGCCTCCAAGGCTCTCGTCCGACCCGACCTCTTTTCGCCATCCCGTGCGCGCCAGCTCGACCCGACCATCATCACGTGCGACCGGTCGACCCCCAGCTCGACCCGAGCACCAGCCCGACCGACCGGTCGACCGCCCCGCTCGACCGCCGCCGTCCCGCTCGACCCGGCTTAGCCAACTAAGGCCCGTTTTGCACGTTTTCACGATTTACTCGGCCCGTTTACCTAATCTCGACCCCTGGAAGACCTAGCACTATAAATACACCTTTTTAGCCTCTTTAGGAAAAAAAGAAAAAGAGAGAGAACAACATAGCCACATTGTATTTTCAGTTTCATAGATCTACTTTTGTTCTAGATATTTCAAGGAGAGGATCTCTCCTCCTCACTACAATTTGGAGAAGATTTCTGAACCTTTATCTATTATCATGCTTTCTTCATCTCTCTGTGTTGTTACTTTGATCATGTCTGAGTAATTTACTTGTTAGGTTGCTAGGGTTACTAATTCAATGAGTTGTTTGCTTGATCTATGATTTCGATGAACTGTTAGGGATATCATTAGAGTCTTTGTCTCGTTTTGCTCACTAATTAATGCTGATTGCTTTACCGCGCATCTAGCAATCTGATCCTAGGTTGATTTGAGCCACGGAAGTGCTGTATCATTCGCCGGACCTATTCTTTGACAAGCTAGGTTTCTTAGACTGCGGAAGTTGATTTACTAAGCCTAGTGAACTGTATCCGAACTTGATCGATTTAATGCTTGATTAACTATCTAAGGACATACCAAAAGTTTAGCGATTAGATAAGTTATCATAGGAGTCGGAGCCACGGAAGTGGAAAGACTTATTTTCGTGTTTTGTGTTCTAGACGGATCTATCATCCCATCATCCCTAAATTGATTCATATCTATCATCGAACTGATCATTGCTTGCTTCTCTGCGAATTAGCCCCTAGAGACCTAACGCTTTTCCCTCATTGCTTTACAACTTCGATTTCTTAGCTTTAGTATTTAGTTATTAAACAACCAACCAATCATCCTTTATCTTATTCTAGCTTGATCCGAACTCCATAGATTTAAAGTGTATTCATTTTAGCCAGTCCTTGTGTTCGATAACCCGTACTTCTACGATCTGTGCACTTGCAGGATTTTAAAAAGTCGGTAAAACCTGACTACACATCAAGTTTTTGGCGCCGTTGCCGGGGACTGCAGCAGTACCTTTGAATCTCGATTAGGATCTAGTCTAGGATTTTATCGTTTTCTTGCATTTTCATTATTTTTGCTTTTGGTTTTTCTAGTTTATTTTACTTTTCATTTGTTTTCTTTTTTTGTTTTTCAGGTGCATGACTAGACAGTCTAATAGGGACAATCTAGTTGAACCAGTTGCTGAAATCGACCGACTTGAGAAGACACTTAGACGACAAAGAGCTCAAGAGATGGCCCAAACCGCTCATGATGCAGCAGTAGCTAGAGCTGTAGCTGAAGGGAGAGATCCACCTCCACCTTTAGCACCACAACCTCCTGCTGGGGAAGTTGATGCACAACCTCAAGCTAACAATCCAACCATTGGAGACTATGACTCCGCTGATGCCTTCTTTACGGATAGAAATCCGATCCACCCACTTCCACCTCAGAGGAATGACTATGAAATCAAGCCTCAAATCATAGCATTGGTTAAGCAAAACCAGTTTCATGGCCTACCAGCTGAGCACCCGCTTGATCACATAGATAACTTTGAAGAGATTTGCAGCACCACCCGAGCCAATGGAGTCTCAGCCGACTACCTAAAGTGCAAACTTTTCTCATTTTCTCTTGGCGACAAAGCCCTTAGATGGTTAAAGTCTCTTCCTGCCCATTCGATCACCACTTGGGACGAATACAAGGCAGCATTCATCAACCATTTCTACACTAAGCAAAGATCGATTTCTGTTAGAAACAAGATCTCTGGATTTCGCCAAGGTGCAACCGAATCATTTTATGAGGCATTGGATCGATTCAAGGAATACATTAGGGACTGCCCTAACCACGGTTTCAAGGATGGGAACCTTTGGAACATCTTCTATCGTGGCATAGACCACAAATATAAGCTATCCTTGGATACTGCAAGCAATGGAAATTTTATGACAAAGACTGTTGAGGAAGCCAAAGTCTTGATTGAGAACCTTGCAGCAAGTGATTGCAACAACTGCCCAGACTATGATAGATCACACCGCTCTACCAACACACCCCCTGATGCTACTCAGATGGCTGAACTGAAGAATATGATGGCTCAAGTTCTAAAAGGACAGCAAAGACACATACATGCAGTTGAGGGCATAAATGATGTCAATGATGATCCTACAAGGGAATGCATGGGAGATTTCTCCAATGATCAACTTGAGGAAGAAGTTAACTATGTTGGTAACTATGGAAACAGGGGATACAATCCCAACTACCGCTCCAACCCAAACCTTTCTTACCGCAGCACCAATGTGGAGAACCCACAAGACCAAACCTATCCCCCAAGATTCCAGCAGCAGAGACCACCTTTCCAACCCTATGGAGATCGTTTCCAGCAGCAAGGAAACCAGTTTCAACCTAGGCCGAACTACGACCAAAGAGCACCTTACCCACCAAAGGAACCATATGGTTTACCCACCAGCCAACCTCCTTTAGCCCAGCCAAACAACAAGTTCGAGGGGATGTTTCAACAAATCATGGAAGGTCAAAAGAGAAACAACAAGGAGATGAATGAGAAGATGGACACTTTGTTCAATGATCTCCATGCTAAATATGATGCCATTGCCGCACATGTCAAGAAATTGGAAGTACAAGCCGCTCAAACCGCAGAAGCAGTTAAAAAACAAGAGATGGAGTCTAAGAAATCTTTTTGCAACTCCGTTGCAATAGAAAAGAAGTTTGAGGATTCTATCCCCAATTGGAAACTCTCCCCACCTAAGTATGATTGTATGACCTGGCCTGAAGAAATCTATCCCGAGAAAGAATCTAACCGTGCAAGAAAAAGACGCCTTTTCCCCAAAATAATTCCAAAGGCGGATAACTCTGGAAAGTTTGTAGTTCCATGTTCTATTAATGAAGTTAATCTCACCGATTCTCTTTGTGACACAGGAGCTAATGTCAACATCATGTCAAAGAAGATTGCAGACGAGATAGGCCTTACCAACATCCAACCTTCATCCATCTCAATCAACTATGCAGATTCATTCTCGCAAACACCTTACGGTTTCATCCCGGACGTGATGGTACGACTCGGGAACTGTTCTATTCCTACCGATTTTCAAATAGTGGAAATGAGAGAAAGTAGCCATAGACCCCTCATCCTTGGCACCCCTTTCCTATCAACCGTTGGAGCCATTTTCGACTTTCCCAACCGGAGGATCTCATTCAACAAGGTGAATAAAGAGATGTTTTTCCCCATGTGTTCAACAAGGAACCTATCAGTTGATATGGTGCAAGAGAATAAGATTATCCCCAAGCCTCCAGAAGAAGAGAAAATCCTGTCCAGCTTGCCCAGAAAAGACCTTGCCTACCAGCCCAAGCAACTTGCCCCGACAGCAAGAAGTAAGACTACGGCATCTTACCAGCCCAAGCAACTTGCCCCGACAGCAAGAAGTAAGACTACGGCATTACCTAAACACCCACCAAAAGGACCGATCAAGGATAAGACCGGGACAGAGACCACTAAGAAGGATAAGCAAACTAAAGGATTTGCAAAAGTTAGGATTCTCCTCCAGGAAAAGCTGAATGATGAAACATTGGAAGAATTCAAGGAAAAGTTTTCTAACACTATGAAACTCTTTCCTATGGCTGAAGTGCCCCGGGACAAGCATGGAGAGATTGTCTATCCCGCCGTGAATCATCCTCCCGATATAAATCCCAAGAAGAAAGATCTTGATGGACAAAAAGCTCCATTGATCACTACCCTCTCTTAAATCCTAAAGAGCATTACGGTCAAGCTAAAGACCTTAAACAAGCGCTGTATGGGAGGCAACCCATAAGGTAACACCTTTAAATTTCAGTTTTTAGTTTTAGTTTTACTTTGTTTTCTTTGTTTTTCTTTTAGCAGGATAGGATAGAATGGATATCACAATGGTGCAAGAGGAACATAGAAGTGGAGCCGCCAAGCCGTTTGGGTCGACCAAACACGTTCGGGCAGGGCCTCCAAGAGGTTCGGTCGACCGAACCGTTCGACCCAAAATAAAAAAATAAAAAAAAAAAGATAAGCTTCTCTTTCTCCTTCCCACTTAAATTGAACCGGTTTTAACCAAACCAAACCGATTTTTCTAAACCAAAATCAATTTCATAAAGGATTTAAAGAGATTTTGAGATTGAAAACACCACTTTTCATTCTCTTCTACAAAGAAAAGGTTTTAGAAAACCCTAGCCTCCATTGAAGAACCTTCACAAACATTTTTTTTTTAAAACTTTGATATTTCTTAAATTTGATTTCGAATTTTAGCTCTCCCAATCCCCAATCTCTCTTTCCAAAACAAGGTATGATCTCTAAAACCCAACTTCTATGATTTTACACAATCCAAATATATAAGAGAATTTCTTGACTAAGCTTTTGTTTAGACTTGCAATTTTTGCTCCTAATAGGCTTGTTTTAAGCTTATTTGTGTGAATTCAATGTGGTTTAGAGAATATAACATTCTAATTTCAATTCTTGAATAGTTTTTCACAAAACTTATTTTGGGTATTCAACACCTTTGATTCAAGGATGGGATTAGGGTATTCATTGCTTGAACACCTAGAATATCATTAGGATTTGTGATTTTTAACTTTATTATAGCATGATTAGCTTATGAATTTCGAAATTTTAAGTTATATCATAGCATGAACAGTAAATCCGAAAATAGCTAGGATTTTGAACCTTGAAAGATGATTGTTCACTTGATTGATTTCATTAGGCTTGTTTTGAGTTGATAATATACTTATCCCCTACCCTTTTCTTCCAATAATCTTTACGAATACAACCTCATGTCTCTTGGTGAGAATTTGTTTTTGTAGGTACCATGGCAAGAACAAAGCTAACTGAGGCAATAAGGAAGAAGGATGTCGCTTTAGAGCCACCACGGAAACAAATCAAGCTCAATGCCAATCCAAACCTCACTGAACAAGCAAACACATCGACTTCAGCAATCAAAACCAACGAAAAAGGCAAGGAAATCGAGGAGCATTCAAGTGATTCCGATAATCAACCCCTTGTCAAGTTTATCAACCATCCTATTCAATGCAATGGAGAGTATGGAACAGCAATGGAAAGAGTCATCATTGAACCATGTGTGACAATGGATAATCACACTCTTGATCTCCTAAACATCAGGAGTGATGTCATATGGTACCTAAAGAAGCTAGGAATGCGCAAGTTTTTCAAGATAGATTGCAAGGAGTACATTGAACTTACAAGAGACTTCCTCTCCACCGTCGCTCTAGCCTTCTCCAACAACAATGATGACCAGCCCGCCGGCAATGGGATACTTTTCTTCAAGATTGGCGATCAAAGTGGTCGGATATCCATCGCCACCATTTGCAAGCTTTTTGGTTTCAACAATGAGACTTCTCATGACTTCAAGGAGAACCACCTCACTCGTGATAATGACTTCTCCAACTGGACCCACTTCGCTGATGAACCGTTCCTCGCTTCCCGATCAAAGGTTTCACGCATCTCTCATCCGGTAATCCGCTATGTACACCGCCTCATCACCATTACTCTACAGTGCAAACCGGAAACCAGCAAAGTCACAGCAGACGAGTTCTACATCCTGACAACGCCCTTCTCCCGCTACAAATACAATGCAAACCTTGGCCTTTTATTTGCAAAAACACTTGTCCATGTGAAGCTATTGGCACGGCACACCGACAACAAGAAAGTTGTTGTGCGTTTTGGGCGACTTATCACAGCAATTGTCAACCATTGCAAGATTGACATCTCACATTACCGGCCCAGTAACAACACCGCTCCTTTAGACCTCACAGCCCTTCAACATATTCGTTTCCTAAATGGTTGGACCAAGAACCCAACCCAGTTTTGCTATGTATGCCCCATTGGAACGTCTGACACCGCGCTTGTGCAACTGCCTTGTGACGACCTCCCACTCCTCAACTCCGGTGCTGTTACATTCTCACCACCACCAGAGAAGTATTTCATTGAAACCCCTGACTCACCGCGCTACCAGATCAACACCTACTATCTCAAGCAGAGGACCATGAGGGCAAGGCGCCCCGTTCGAAACATCAACGTCATGACAGCCAGCCAAGCTGCTAACCAGGCTTTAGACCGCCTTGGACATCTGGAGAGAACCGTCCAGTGCCAATCCCGCTTCATCTCGCGCCTCATCCGTGTTGTTCGCCACATCGCTCCCGATCGCCTTTTTCGCCCTTCCACATCAACCCATGAGCCACATCGCTCCCGATCGCCTTTTTCGCCCTTTCATCGCTACCGACGAGGAGGAGAGCGCGGCCAGCCCTTACGCCTCCACCTAGGCACCCACACTTCACTCGGTATCCGGTGCAATGGACACCTACCTCCATTTTCTATCCTTATCTTATTTTAATGAATTTCTTTTTATTTTTCTTTATTGAGTCTGTTTCCTCTCACCCTTAATTTGATTTGCTTTCACCGGGACGGTGCAAGTTAAGTCTGGGGGGAGTTTTATCCTTTACTAATGTATTCTTTTTCTTTTCTTATATTTTTATGTCATCTTCTTATGTTTTCATGTTTTATTGAGTCAAAACTTTAGTTGGAAATTATGATTTATCTCTATGACTCTCCGGTGTTGTGCTAACAATCTATGACCCTAGAGCGGACATCAGTTGCAGACATAAGCCTAACAGAACCTCTAACGGTGGATCGACCTACTGACTTGGCAACATTTCTAAGGTACCCGGACAATCTAACGTTAACTCCACCCTAACCAATCTAGTTTTTCTTGTCAAGGGACTTGGCATACATATGAGTCGTTCCTCACTTGATCTCAAAAGGGTGTGTCCAATACAAAGTGCAGTTCTCCTCTTTCTCAGAAAAATAAAAATCAAAAGCTTTTAAGCACAAGGAAAACGTGTAAGCAAGAGGAATGCATACGTCTGCACCTTCTTGTCTTATGGAGACCTACCAAAAACAAGGAAAAAGCAAAAGCCTATCCTATGTTATTCCCTAAAAGAAAAAAGAAAGGGAAGAAGGATCGATAGAAAAAATAAAATGATACCCTAGAAAAGTAGGGAAAAATCGATCCTTCAAAAGAAAAAGAGAGAGGAAAAGAACTCAAAAGCTTCAAAAAGGACTATCCTGGAGAGACTCAAGTGGGTAAGAACAAGTGCTTAATGATCGATACTCCCTTGATAAAGACCGCACGTTTTAAATTTATGCAAGGAGTTAACAATGGAAAGTCTGGAGTGCTGGATGAGACTAGTTGAGTTTGGTATGGTTCGCTAAGCTTGCCGAGCATTATGTGAAGCTAGTCTAACATTGGTTATGTTTTTAGTGGAATACAGGAGAGGAAGCCACCACAAGTTTCTCAAAAAGGATAAGGAGTTTCTACGTTTTCAAACCTCTTTCTCTGATTTGGATTCTATTTGCTTGAGGACAAGCAAAGATCTAAGTCTGGGGGAGTTGATATACCTCTATTTTGTACCCTTTTTATATGGTTTTACTATGCTTTTTATAAGGTTTTTAAAGGCTTTTCGATCTAAAAAGGTAGTTTTTGTGGATTTATAGTACTAAGAGTCTAAACAGGTCGAAAGATGCATTTCGGAGCAAAACCATAGGATTTGGACTTTACGCCGCTCCACGACACAGCATCAACTTTGAAAGAGCCCCAAAAACATTCTACTCAATGGATCTCACCAAAACCAGTTCGCCGCGATGCCTACATGAGTTAGCTTTCCAACGCAATTGGAATCATGCAATTTGGACGTGTAGAATGGAAGATATTATCATTTTAGTGAAGAGTGTCAAATCAGCCGAAAACCGGACGTCTACACCAGCCGCTCGACCGAGCCGGTCGGACAGGGCCTCCAAGGCCCCCGTCCGACCCGACCTTCCTCCACGATCCGGTCGACCGAGCCGGTCGGACAGGGCCTCCAAGGCTCTCGTCCGACCCGACCTCTTTTCGCCATCCCGTGCGCGCCAGCTCGACCCGACCATCATCCCGTGCGACCGGTCGACCCCCAGCTCGACCCGAGCACCAGCCCGACCGACCGGTCGACCGCCCCGCTCGACCGCCGCCGTCCCGCTCGACCCGGCTTAGCCAACTAAGGCCCGTTTTGCACGTTTTCACGATTTACTCGGCCCGTTTACCTAATCTCGACCCCTGGAAGACCTAGCACTATAAATACACCTTTTTAGCCTCTTTAGGAAAAAAAGAAAAAGAGAGAGAACAACATAGCCACATTGTATTTTCAGTTTCATAGATCTACTTTTGTTCTAGATATTTCAAGGAGAGGATCTCTCCTCCTCACTACAATTTGGAGAAGATTTCTGAACCTTTATCTATTATCATGCTTTCTTCATCTCTCTGTGTTGTTACTTTGATCATGTCTGAGTAATTCACTTGTTAGGTTGCTAGGGTTACTAATTCAATGAGTTGTTTGCTTGATCTATGATTTCGATGAACTGTTAGGGATATCATTAGAGTCTTTGTCTCGTTTTGCTCACTAATTAATGCTGATTGCTTTACCGCGCATCTAGCAATCTGATCCTAGGTTGATTTGAGCCACGGAAGTGCTGTATCATTCGCCGGACCTATTCTTTGACAAGCTAGGTTTCTTAGACTGCGGAAGTTGATTTACTAAGCCTAGTGAACTGTATCCGAACTTGATCGATTTAATGCTTGATTAACTATCTAAGGACATACCAAAAGTTTAGCGATTAGATAAGTTATCATAGGAGTCGGAGCCACGGAAGTGGAAAGACTTATTTTCGTGTTTTGTGTTCTAGACGGATCTATCATCCCATCATCCCTAAATTGATTCATATCTATCATCGAACTGATCATTGCTTGCTTCTCTGCGAATTAGCCCCTAGAGACCTAACGCTTTTCCCTCATTGCTTTACAACTTCGATTTCTTAGCTTTAGTATTTAGTTATTAAACAACCAACCAATCATCCTTTATCTTATTCTAGCTTGATCCGAACTCCATAGATTTAAAGTGTATTCATTTTAGCCAGTCCTTGTGTTCGATAACCCGTACTTCTACGATCTGTGCACTTGCAGGATTTTAAAAAGTCGGTAAAACCTGACTACACATCAAGTTTTTGGCGCCGTTGCCGGGGACTGCAGCAGTACCTTTGAATCTCGATTAGGATCTAGTCTAGGATTTTATCGTTTTCTTGCATTTTCATTATTTTTGCTTTTGGTTTTTCTAGTTTATTTTACTTTTCATTTGTTTTCTTTTTTTGTTTTTCAGGTGCATGACTAGACAGTCTAATAGGGACAATCTAGTTGAACCAGTTGCTGAAATCGACCGACTTGAGAAGACACTTAGACGACAAAGAGCTCAAGAGATGGCCCAAACCGCTCATGATGCAGCAGTAGCTAGAGCTGTAGCTGAAGGGAGAGATCCACCTCCACCTTTAGCACCACAACCTCCTGCTGGGGAAGTTGATGCACAACCTCAAGCTAACAATCCAACCATTGGAGACTATGACTCCGCTGATGCCTTCTTTACGGATAGAAATCCGATCCACCCACTTCCACCTCAGAGGAATGACTATGAAATCAAGCCTCAAATCATAGCATTGGTTAAGCAAAACCAGTTTCATGGCCTACCAGCTGAGCACCCGTTTGATCACATAGATAACTTTGAAGAGATTTGCAGCACCACCCGAGCCAATGGAGTCTCAGCCGACTACCTAAAGTGCAAACTTTTCTCATTTTCTCTTGGCGACAAAGCCCTTAGATGGTTAAAGTCTCTTCCTGCCCATTCGATCACCACTTGGGACGAATACAAGGCAGCATTCATCAACCATTTCTACACTAAGCAAAGATCGATTTCTGTTAGAAACAAGATCTCTGGATTTCGCCAAGGTGCAACCGAATCATTTTATGAGGCATTGGATCGATTCAAGGAATACATTAGGGACTGCCCTAACCACGGTTTCAAGGATGGGAACCTTTGGAACATCTTCTATCGTGGCATAGACCACAAATATAAGCTATCCTTGGATACTGCAAGCAATGGACATTTTATGACAAAGACTGTTGAGGAAGCCAAAGTCTTGATTGAGAACCTTGCAGCAAGTGATTGCAACAACTGCCCAGACTATGATAGATCACACCGCTCTACCAACACACCCCCTGATGCTACTCAGATGGCTGAACTGAAGAATATGATGGCTCAAGTTCTAAAAGGACAGCAAAGACACATACATGCAGTTGAGGGCATAAATGATGTCAATGATGATCCTACAAGGGAATGCATGGGAGATTTCTCCAATGATCAACTTGAGGAAGAAGTTAACTATGTTGGTAACTATGGAAACAGGGGATACAATCCCAACTACCGCTCCAACCCAAACCTTTCTTACCGCAGCACCAATGTGGAGAACCCACAAGACCAAACCTATCCCCCAAGATTCCAGCAGCAGAGACCACCTTTCCAACCCTATGGAGATCGTTTCCAGCAGCAAGGAAACCAGTTTCAACCTAGGCCGAACTACGACCAAAGAGCACCTTACCCACCAAAGGAACCATATGGTTTACCCACCAGCCAACCTCCTTTAGCCCAGCCAAACAACAAGTTCGAGGGGATGTTTCAACAAATCATGGAAGGTCAAAAGAGAAACAACAAGGAGATGAATGAGAAGATGGACACTTTGTTCAATGATCTCCATGCTAAATATGATGCCATTGCCGCACATGTCAAGAAATTGGAAGTACAAGCCGCTCAAACCGCAGAAGCAGTTAAAAAACAAGAGATGGAGTCTAAGAAATCTTTTTGCAACTCCGTTGCAATAGAAAAGAAGTTTGAGGATTCTATCCCCAAATGGAAGCTCTCCCCACCTAAGTATGATTGTATGACCTGGCCTGAAGAAATCTATCCCGAGAAAGAATCTAACCGTGCAAGAAAAAGACGCCTTTTCCCCAAAATAATTCCAAAGGCGGATAACTCTGGAAAGTTTGTAGTTCCATGTTCTATTAATGAAGTTAATCTCACCGATTCTCTTTGTGACACAGGAGCTAATGTCAACATCATGTCAAAGAAGATTGCAGACGAGATAGGCCTTACCAACATCCAACCTTCATCCATCTCAATCAACTATGCAGATTCATTCTCGCAAACACCTTACGGTTTCATCCCGGACGTGATGGTACGACTCGGGAACTGTTCTATTCCTACCGATTTTCAAATAGTGGAAATGAGAGAAAGTAGCCATAGACCCCTCATCCTTGGCACCCCTTTCCTATCAACCGTTGGAGCCATTTTCGACTTTCCCAACCGGAGGATCTCATTCAACAAGGTGAATAAAGAGATGTTTTTCCCCATGTGTTCAACAAGGAACCTATCAGTTGATATGGTGCAAGAGAATAAGATTATCCCCAAGCCTCCAGAAGAAGAGAAAATCCTGTCCAGCTTGCCCAGAAAAGACCTTGCCTACCAGCCCAAGCAACTTGCCCCGACAACAAGAAGTAAGACTACGGCATCTTACCAGCCCAAGCAACTTGCCCCGACAGCAAGAAGTAAGACTACGGCATTACCTAAACACCCACCAAAAGGACCGATCAAGGATAAGACCGGGACAGAGACCACTAAGAAGGATAAGCAAACTAAAGGATTTGCAAAAGTTAGGATTCTCCTCCAGGAAAAGCTGAATGATGAAACATTGGAAGAATTCAAGGAAAAGTTTTCTAACACTATGAAACTCTTTCCTATGGCTGAAGTGCCCCGGGACAAGCATGGAGAGATTGTCTATCCCGCCGTGAATCATCCTCCCGATATAAATCCCAAGAAGAAAGATCTTGATGGACAAAAAGCTCCATTGATCACTACCCTCTCTTAAATCCTAAAGAGCATTACGGTCAAGCTAAAGACCTTAAACAAGCGCTGTATGGGAGGCAACCCATAAGGTAACACCTTTAAATTTCAGTTTTTAGTTTTAGTTTTACTTTGTTTTCTTTGTTTTTCTTTTAGCAGGATAGGATAGAATGGATATCACAATGGTGCAAGAGGAACATAGAAGTGGAGCCGCCAAGCCGTTTGGGTCGACCAAACACGTTCGGGCAGGGCCTCCAAGAGCCCCACGACACAGCATCAACTTTGAAAGAGCCCCAAAAACATTCTACTCAATGGATCTCACCAAAACCAGTTCGCCGCGATGCCTACATGAGTTAGCTTTCCAACGCAATTGGAATCATGCAATTTGGACGTGTAGAATGGAAGATATTATCATTTTAGTGAAGAGTGTCAAATCAGCCGAAAACCGGACGTCTACACCAGCCGCTCGACCGAGCCGGTCGGACAGGGCCTCCAAGGTCCCCGTCCGACCCGACCTTCCTCCACGATCCGGTCGACCGAGCCGGTCGGACAGGGCCTCCAAGGCTCTCGTCCGACCCGACCTCTTTTCGCCATCCCGTGCGCGCCAGCTCGACCCGACCATCATCACGTGCGACCGGTCGACCCCCAGCTCGACCCGAGCACCAGCCCGACCGACCGGTCGATCGCCCCGCTCGACCGCCGCCGTCCCGCTCGACCCGGCTTAGCCAACTAAGGCCCGTTTTGCACGTTTTCACGATTTACTCGGCCCGTTTACCTAATCTCGACCCCTGGAAGACCTAGCACTATAAATACACCTTTTTAGCCTCTTTAGGAAAAAAAGAAAAAGAGAGAGAACAACATAGCCACATTGTATTTTCAGTTTCATAGATCTACTTTTGTTCTAGATATTTCAAGGAGAGGATCTCTCCTCCTCACTACAATTTGGAGAAGATTTCTGAACCTTTATCTATTATCATGCTTTCTTCATCTCTCTGTGTTGTTACTTTGATCATGTCTGAGTAATTTACCTGTTAGGTTGCTAGGGTTACTAATTCAATGAGTTGTTTGCTTGATCTATGATTTCGATGAACTGTTAGGGATATCATTAGAGTCTTTGTCTCGTTTTGCTCACTAATTAATGCTGATTGCTTTACCGCGCATCTAGCAATCTGATCCTAGGTTGATTTGAGCCACGGAAGTGCTGTATCATTCGCCGGACCTATTCTTTGACAAGCTAGGTTTCTTAGACTGCGGAAGTTGATTTACTAAGCCTAGTGAACTGTATCCGAACTTGATCGATTTAATGCTTGATTAACTATCTAAGGACATACCAAAAGTTTAGCGATTAGATAAGTTATCATAGGAGTCGGAGCCACGGAAGTGGAAAGACTTATTTTCGTGTTTTGTGTTCTAGACGGATCTATCATCCCATCATCCCTAAATTGATTCATATCTATCATCGAACTGATCATTGCTTGCTTCTCTGCGAATTAGCCCCTAGAGACCTAACGCTTTTCCCTCATTGCTTTACAACTTCGATTTCTTAGCTTTAGTATTTAGTTATTAAACAACCAACCAATCATCCTTTATCTTATTCTAGCTTGATCCGAACTCCATAGATTTAAAGTGTATTCATTTTAGCCAGTCCTTGTGTTCGATAACCCGTACTTCTACGATCTGTGCACTTGCAGGATTTTAAAAAGTCGGTAAAACCTGACTACACATCAAGTTTTTGGCGCCGTTGCCGGGGACTGCAGCAGTACCTTTGAATCTCGATTAGGATCTAGTCTAGGATTTTATCGTTTTCTTGCATTTTCATTATTTTTGCTTTTGGTTTTTCTAGTTTATTTTACTTTTCATTTGTTTTCTTTTTTTGTTTTTCAGGTGCATGACTAGACAGTCTAATAGGGACAATCTAGTTGAACCAGTTGCTGAAATCGACCGACTTGAGAAGACACTTAGACGACAAAGAGCTCAAGAGATGGCCCAAACCGCTCATGATGCAGCAGTAGCTAGAGCTGTAGCTGAAGGGAGAGATCCACCTCCACCTTTAGCACCACAACCTCCTGCTGGGGAAGTTGATGCACAACCTCAAGCTAACAATCCAACCATTGGAGACTATGACTCCGCTGATGCCTTCTTTACGGATAGAAATCCGATCCACCCACTTCCACCTCAGAGGAATGACTATGAAATCAAGCCTCAAATCATAGCATTGGTTAAGCAAAACCAGTTTCATGGCCTACCAGCTGAGCACCCGCTTGATCACATAGATAACTTTGAAGAGATTTGCAGCACCACCCGAGCCAATGGAGTCTCAGCCGACTACCTAAAGTGCAAACTTTTCTCATTTTCTCTTGGCGACAAAGCCCTTAGATGGTTAAAGTCTCTTCCTGCCCATTCGATCACCACTTGGGACGAATACAAGGCAGCATTCATCAACCATTTCTACACTAAGCAAAGATCGATTTCTGTTAGAAACAAGATCTCTGGATTTCGCCAAGGTGCAACCGAATCATTTTATGAGGCATTGGATCGATTCAAGGAATACATTAGGGACTGCCCTAACCACGGTTTCAAGGATGGGAACCTTTGGAACATCTTCTATCGTGGCATAGACCACAAATATAAGCTATCCTTGGATACTGCAAGCAATGGACATTTTATGACAAAGACTGTTGAGGAAGCCAAAGTCTTGATTGAGAACCTTGCAGCAAGTGATTGCAACAACTGCCCAGACTATGATAGATCACACCGCTCTACCAACACACCCCCTGATGCTACTCAGATGGCTGAACTGAAGAATATGATGGCTCAAGTTCTAAAAGGACAGCAAAGACACATACATGCAGTTGAGGGCATAAATGATGTCAATGATGATCCTACAAGGGAATGCATGGGAGATTTCTCCAATGATCAACTTGAGGAAGAAGTTAACTATGTTGGTAACTATGGAAACAGGGGATACAATCCCAACTACCGCTCCAACCCAAACCTTTCTTACCGCAGCACCAATGTGGAGAACCCACAAGACCAAACCTATCCCCCAAGATTCCAGCAGCAGAGACCACCTTTCCAACCCTATGGAGATCGTTTCCAGCAGCAAGGAAACCAGTTTCAACCTAGGCCGAACTACGACCAAAGAGCACCTTACCCACCAAAGGAACCATATGGTTTACCCACCAGCCAACCTCCTTTAGCCCAGCCAAACAACAAGTTCGAGGGGATGTTTCAACAAATCATGGAAGGTCAAAAGAGAAACAACAAGGAGATGAATGAGAAGATGGACACTTTGTTCAATGATCTCCATGCTAAATATGATGCCATTGTCGCACATGTCAAGAAATTGGAAGTACAAGCCGCTCAAACCGCAGAAGCAGTTAAAAAACAAGAGATGGAGTCTAAGAAATCTTTTTGCAACTCCGTTGCAATAGAAAAGAAGTTTGAGGATTCTATCCCCAAATGGAAACTCTCCCCACCTAAGTATGATTGTATGACCTGGCCTGAAGAAATCTATCCCGAGAAAGAATCTAACCGTGCAAGAAATCTATCCAGCTCGACCCGAGCACCAGCCCGACCGACCGGTCGACCGCCCCGCTCGACCGCCGCCGTCCCGCTCGACCCGGCTTAGCCAACTAAGGCCCGTTTTGCACGTTTTCACGATTTACTCGGCCCGTTTACCTAATCTCGACCCCTGGAAGACCTAGCACTATAAATACACCTTTTTAGCCTCTTTAGGAAAAAAAGAAAAAGAGAGAGAACAACATAGCCACATTGTATTTTCAGTTTCATAGATCTACTTTTGTTCTAGATATTTCAAGGAGAGGATCTCTCCTCCTCACTACAATTTGGAGAAGATTTCTGAACCTTTATCTATTATCATGCTTTCTTCATCTCTCTGTGTTGTTACTTTGATCATGTCTGAGTAATTCACTTGTTAGGTTGCTAGGGTTACTAATTCAATGAGTTGTTTGCTTGATCTATGATTTCGATGAACTGTTAGGGATATCATTAGAGTCTTTGTCTCGTTTTGCTCACTAATTAATGCTGATTGCTTTACCGCGCATCTAGCAATCTGATCCTAGGTTGATTTGAGCCACGGAAGTGCTGTATCATTCGCCGGACCTATTCTTTGACAAGCTAGGTTTCTTAGACTGCGGAAGTTGATTTACTAAGCCTAGTGAACTGTATCCGAACTTGATCGATTTAATGCTTGATTAACTATCTAAGGACATACCAAAAGTTTAGCGATTAGATAAGTTATCATAGGAGTCGGAGCCACGGAAGTGGAAAGACTTATTTTCGTGTTTTGTGTTCTAGACGGATCTATCATCCCATCATCCCTAAATTGATTCATATCTATCATCGAACTGATCATTGCTTGCTTCTCTGCGAATTAGCCCCTAGAGACCTAACGCTTTTCCCTCATTGCTTTACAACTTCGATTTCTTAGCTTTAGTATTTAGTTATTAAACAACCAACCAATCATCCTTTATCTTATTCTAGCTTGATCCGAACTCCATAGATTTAAAGTGTATTCATTTTAGCCAGTCCTTGTGTTCGATAACCCGTACTTCTACGATCTGTGCACTTGCAGGATTTTAAAAAGTCGGTAAAACCTGACTACACATCACCATCCTGTAAGGTGTCTTCGATATCGGAGCTGTCCCGGGCTCTAAATCAATCGTGAAAGGATCTGACCGAGATGGTGGCAATCCCTTCAGCGACCGAAATACATCCTCAAACTCCTGGACAACCTGAATATCCTGCAGACTCACCTCACCACTGGACTCTGTCATAGTGATCGTCGCCAAATAGGCTTCGCAGCCCCGCTCTAACAACTGCTCTGCCTGAATAGCTGAGATCACTATACTCCCCGAAGTCGGTCTCACTCCCTGATAAACCAACTTCCCTGCATCCTGCTCAAACACAACTCTACCTCTGTAGCAATCCAGATGAACTCGGTAAGAAGATAACCAGTCCATCCCCAAAATCACGTCATACAGCTCCACCGGACTGATGACTAAATCTGCTGGCATAGACTGCCCCGCAATCCGCACATCAACTGCTCTAGCTCTACCCGAAGTAGCCAGAAAACCACCACCGGCCACCTTGACAAAGCCTGAAGCCTCGCCATCGCTACTCTGAATACCACTACCCTCAGCTCTCTCCGGAGTAATGAAGCAATTAGATGCTCCCGAGTCAAACAACCCGTGCGACTCAAAACCGCCAACTAACAAGGTCCCTACACAATTCCACAAGTGTTGAGAACCTCTAACTCTATCACAGTAAAATAACAGAAACAGACACACAACAATTCTACCTTAAGAATTTAAAAGTCTGAGTCAAGATTTTACCTGTGATCTGGCCTGACTGACTGGTCTGGCCCACCTCTGCCAAAGTATAAACTCTCGGCGCTCCACCCGACTGCAACGCCGCAACCTGCGCTGCTGACTGAATAGCCAACGGCTGAATCGCCGCTGCCACTGCTCTCTGCTGCAACTTGGGACACATTGTCTTGATATGCCCCGGCTCCCTGCAGTAGAAGCACACTGTTGTCTCTCTGGATCCCGCCCTCTTGGGGCAAGTCGCAACTCTGTGATCCAGACTCCCACACCCAAAACAACCACCCGTACTCGGGCTTCTAGCAGATATCTCCTCTGCTCTCCTCTTCTGGCCCTGCGCAGGCCTGCTGCCCCTGCCGTAACCAGAATTGTACCCTCTGCGCTGCTGATGCTCCTGTTGGCCCCGAGGATGGGTAGCAGTAGCAACTGCAACTGGAACAACTGCAGTACTCGCCGGCTCAGGCAAGTCCTCCTCAATGGAAGCTGCCAACTCCACTAAACCCGCTCTAGTGTGGTACATACCACCTCTGCACTGAGTCCTGATGTTCCTCCGAATTCCCTGAAGAAACCGCGACGTCAATGCCCGCTCACTGATCAGCTCACCACCAGAAAAGACCACCAATCTGCAGAACTCTGCATCGTACTCTCGAACAGATCTCTCACCCTGAGTCAAGTCCAAAAACCTCAACTGCAGCCTGTCACGAGCCTCCTGAGGGAAAAACTTGTGGTTGAACTCCTCGACGAAGTCAACCCAAGTCCAAACCTCTCTCCTGGTCCTAACAGACCTCCACCACAAATGTGCATCACCTCCAAGGTAGTGCACTGCCAGCTCGACCTGAAACTGCTCTGGACAACGAACAGAATCGAAGTTCCTCTCCAACCTCTGACGCCACTCGTCAGCCTGCTCTGGAGTAACACCGCCCTCAAACGTAGGCGTACCAATCCTCTGCATCTCCCTCATCATCTCACGATAAGGCGAAAACCCAACTGCAACACCCTGCTGCACCGCAGCCTCCTGCTGCTCAACAAAACCGGCACCAACATGTGCCCCGGCACCAACCTGTGCCCCGGCCGCTGGAGGTGCAACTGGAGCCTGCTGTGGAACTGCCTGAGGAAGACGTGCCAACAACTGCGTCAGTAGCCCCACAATCAACTCTCCCTGAGCTAAAGCAGCGCCCCCACCGGGAACCGCTCCAGCTCCTGCGCCACCACTAGCACCTGAGTTAGCCCCACCGGCCAACGAAACAGACTGTGTCACCGACGCTGCCGCCACACTAGGCGCTGCACTCTCTACGGAAACCTCAGCCTCTGGCACTCCACGACCAGCACCCCGACCTCCACGACCCGCTGCTCGCCCACCGCGACCAGCTCCTCTGCCCCCACGGGCTGCACCGCGACCACGACCACGGCCACGACCACGACCTGCGTCCATCTCTCTGCACTACCACCAAGTACAGAAAAAGAGCAAAGTGAACACACAAGCACAAAACACAACACACCAAATATCCAACTCACTTACCCGCGGAAAACTGGAAGACCGAGAGGATGAGATTAAACCACTAATTGACTAACTCACATAATCAATTAATCACTCAGTCCAATTCATCCAATTCTAACAGTCCTAAAACCGTATACGCTCTGATACCAAAATGAAACAACCAAGCTTTTTTTTTTTTTTAATAATAATTAGCCCAGATTAACATTCCCATAAATATTAATCCTCAACAGCTAATTCAACAACACAATGCGGAAGTTCTCAGAAATAAATCAATCTTATTAAACCATAAACAATCGTTCAACAAATAACCAATAAACCAATAACCAATAAAGAAATAACTCTAGCAACCTAAACACCAGGTTTGCTACATTATTGAAAATAAACTAACACCCTAAACATCACGAATTCCTGGTCAGCCACAACAATAAAGCCAAGATTAAATTCCTAATCTCATCATCCTCTTCTCTCGGTCTCTTTCCGCGGAAGAACATTGCTGCTACCTGCATCACATTGGAATAGAGATGCGTAAGTATTATCATAAATACTTAGTGAGTGGATCATCCTGCCTACAGGCCAATTACGTCAAACAATAGACAATACAGCACAATAATCAACAACAATGACAATGCAACAATAATAACATCAACTACCTGTCAGGAAACCCACGTTTCCTGACACCCAGGTCGGTGTCGACCGACACCTCTATGGTGTCGATCGACGCCAGCCTTCTGAGTGTCGATCGACACTCATCGAGTGTCGGTCGACACCAGCTCGACACCCAGACACCAAACGCGATGAAACCGTGCGAAAATAGTAAAATAAACACCAATCAATGGGATTCAACCCCCATAAACGCATCAAACCACATAAAACCGAAGAACAACTCAAGAACAACAACATAAACTCAAAATCAAACAATCTCTATTGATTAACGGACCTCAAGTCACGCACTCACCTTAGAAACGGATTGGAAGGAAGGAGAAGGAGAAGAACAACAACCACAAGCCTCAGAAACTCCACAAACTCCTCCAAACTCTCAAAATCACCTCAGAATCACCTCTTTCACTCTGAAAACTCGAAAATTCACTTTTACCACGCGGCTACAGCTTTTAATCGCGAGTCTAGGGCTTCCCTCGCCCAAACCGGTCCAAAACCAGCCGATTTGAATCAAACCGGTCGATCGACACTAAGCATCCAGAAGCTTTTTCACACATTTTCTTCGAGATAAATGAACCTTAAACCAACTGTACAACAATCAAACAAGAACATGTACAGTTAATCCTCGATTCGCACCTCAAAGAGCATATGTAATCGACTCCCGAACCCCTAATGTCGTCCGATACCAACTCTAACACAACTTCTTGGTTCGCGGATGTTACAATAGTGAGTACGGTAATGTGAAAGATGAAGACGTGTGTGAGACGAAAATTCCTTTCGATGATGCCCGTCTTAGAGGGCGTCTTGGTGGTCAGCGTAGACGGACGGATAATTGGGAAGACAATATCTATGAGCACCAGAGTTTTGACAGCAAGGCATAACATCTGTCTGAGTTGCGTTTGACGGCGGTGATGCTAAGATTCATGTTCAGAGTAGATAAGTCTACTACAAAACTGTTTGTGGCCAAATGCAAAGTGGCTGGATGCGCTTGGATGGTTAGAGCGGCTGTGAAGAACGAAGCCACTACATTTTGGGTGACAAAGTACAAGAAGTCGCATACATGTTCTGTGTCTGACCGAGTAGGTAATCGTAGACGCTGTACAGCGAACTATATTGGACATCTATTTGTCGAGCGGGTCGGAATCATCGACGGAATTGTGCCGCAACACATCAGAGACTCAATGAGGGTTATGTTTGGAATGAAGCTCAACTATACTGCTTCGTACAGAGCTCTTAAACACGCTCAAGAATTGGTGTGGGGAACAGACACTCTATGTACTTCGTACAGAGCTCTTAAAATCGCAAGGATGTTGGAAAGGTGTCATATCCAAGTGAGAGACACTCTATGTACTTCAAGACAAACAGACCGCAATCTCCACCATTATCTTGGTGTGGCACACCTTTTGTCGGATGGTCGATCGTGAATTTATCCTTCGGGAAGCGATGTTTGTCTTCGCTCAGAGCCGCCTCGTTAAGAAGGTGCGGTATCATCACAGCATACGGTTCCACCACTTTAGTGATCTCAGCTTTCCTGATGGTACTCGGTAGACTGTCGTATACCACAATGTGCCTCTTTGGTATGGAGATATGCAGGGCGACCCAATGCGTCTGTCTTACACTCAGGGGAATGTATATATCATCGATATCAACTCCCCAGCGCTTGTCGGTCGCGCAGTAGCTCGGTTTCCTACCGTAGTAGTAGTCCAGCGCCAAAGCAGGCAGAAGCTGGCATGTTTCAAACCTGGGCCAGTCTCTCCCCCAATATTGGGGGACCTTAGTATCCAAGAAGCATATCCGGTCAGTCCTAAACCATTCTGGATGCTGCCGCAGCCGAGTATTCATCATTCTGACCCAAGCATCCACGTGCTACATTCAGAAAAATACATTGTTAGATAGTGAAGTCTATCTGTGAAGTCTAAATGTGAAGTCTAACTGCGAAGTCTATCTGTGAAGTCTATCTGTGAAGTCTATCTGTGAAGTCTAAATGTGATAAATCCTACATTTACAGTCTAACCGTGAAGTCTAACTGTGAAGTCTAACTGTGAAGTCTAAATGTGATAATTCCGCACACTCACAGTCTAAATGTGAAGTCTAACTATGAAGTCTATCTGTGAAGTCTATCTGTGAAGTCTAAATGTGATAAATCCTACATTTACAGTCTAAATGTGAAGTCTATCCGTGAAGTCTAACTGTGAAGTCTAATGCAGAAGTATAATTGTTAAGTCTAATGCAGAAGTCTTACCGTATCTCTAAACCACTCTTCCGTTGTAAGCAACAGATACCACCATGACCAGATTGGGAACTGCTCTGCATCCGGTTTGACAGTCGGATACCCCCTGAAACAGTGAGAAGTTCTTTAGTAACAGTCGTAATTTATCACAGCATACAGGATCACGTTTTAGGAGACTCACGGTAATGTGGCCAAGTAGTCCAACATTGGCCTCTTTTCTTCCTCTACCGCTACAGCGAATGGATCATATCCACCAGGTGTTGTCTTCGCTTTAGGGTTAGGCTTGCTCGCCAGTGGTGTCTTCGCTTTAGGGATGACCGGAGGTGGTGTATTCGCTTTAGGGAGCTCAGGTGGTTCCGGCTTGTTAGGGATAGGGAGCTCAGGTGGATCAATTGCCGGTTTGTTAAGGACAATCCTTTTAACTGTGATGTTCCCTTCAAAATCACCTTGCTGTGAGGGCGCAAGTTTCCTCGTTCTCGCATTTCTAGCTCGTGTGGCAATATTTTCAGTCCGGATTCGAGTTTCTTGCTTCCTTTTCTCCTCGGCATCATCAGCAGCAGTTGGGATATGTGTTCGGACATAATGGCATTCTGAATCCTCATTGCCAACACTCTCGCAAGGAACCTTCTCCGCCTCATCGCCATCTATCTGAACAATTGGTAAACACAATGTGACTTAATTCTAATAGGAAGTCTTCTACTCTTACGCCTATGATTGTTATCACATTTAGAAGTTTGCGGGGAATGAACGGGACTAACCGGACCACCGGTTTGATCCTGCTTGAGATTGGCATCGTTACACTTCACATGCTCTTCAGCCGCTGGATGCCTAAGATTCTCGAGAAGGCTCCCCATCGCAACCACCTCCGTAGTGAGGATTTGAATCTTCTCATCGCACCTTTCAAACCCAAGCTTCAGCTCGGCAAAGTGCTGTTTGGAGAACCGATCAAACAGCTCCACTATCTTCGCCTCCAGACTCTTCCACCCATCACCAGAGGGCTCCACGGATGGATAACCAGACGTCCGACCCCTTTTATGAAGACTGAATGCTTCATAATCATCATCGGCAACGCTATCATGGAGTCTCTTCAAGCCATAAGACTTCTCGACATTCTCTGACTTCGCAGACTTTCCTGACTTCACGGTCTTTGCCATGTATATCCCAATCGGGGCCCAGTCAGCTGGTTTCCAGATCCATGGTCCACCAAATTCACCATACAGAGCCCCAAGGATGTTGTCAACCTTCAAGTCCTCTACATCGTTGTCCCAAAGTGGGTACCTCTCTTCCCTGCCCACCATTGTCATGTGATTGAACACAGTCTGTAAATGAAAATTATTAAAAACAGGTCAAGGAAATGCAAACAGAATATATGAAGTCTAATTCTGAAGTCTAATTCGTACTCTAATTATGAAGTCTAATTCTGAAGTCTAATTGTGAAGTCTAATTATGAAGTCTAATTCTGAAGTCTAATGCAAACAGAATATATGCAAACAGTATTAGGCAAGGGATTACCTGCTTCTTCATGTTTTCTATAACATATCGCTTCCCTTTGATTCCGTTGAATGCCAACAGCGGTGGCTCAGGATTATTAGGCCTCGGATCACCGTTGTCTTGTCTGAATTGTGGCATAGCATGGTACGCCCACACTTGCAAAACTTCAGCAAACCCGTCCAGAGTATATGGTTTGGTATGATCTACCCTCTTTACAGACTTGATGAGGGTCTTGAAAGCTACTCGCCCCCATGGGTAACTTTCAAATCTGTCTAAGTCCATAACTAGACTAGCCAGATCCACTCGTGTATAGGTGCTGGGTTTGCGAGCATGAACAAAGCCAGCTTATATGGCCAAATAAGCCAACCTCAGCCTATCCTCTCTGCTCCAATTTCCAGCATTTCTGCACGCTGCTATAAGGTTTTCAATGCTCGGACCAACCTTGGTATTCACACCAAGCTTCTGCCAGAAAGCTATCATTTCGTCCGTCTCAACTGTCTCGGGCCTCGTCAATGCTTCTTTATACTCACAGTTGAGCCCGGTGATATGTTCGAACTCGTGCAATGAAAAACGCCGTGGGTGTACACCCACGACACTCCATATCTCAAACTTCTTATCGCATTCTACGCCCATAGCGAGCAGACTTTGCACAACCTTCGATGCCCACTTGAAGTTGATCTTCGTGAACTTAAAGAGGACACCGAGCTTGGAACTCTCAAGCTCACTCCATTCATCCTCGGCCAGTAGAAGATGCAATTTCGCCCACAACTCAGTGTTCTTGCTGAAATAACCAATGCTTCGGTCATATTCCGGTTCTTCTCCTTCTGTGAAAAACCTCCTGGGAAATATAACCGGCTCCATCCTGTAAACACAGTTTAAACATGGAGAAGCATATTAGATGTAAAGGAAAAAAACAGGGAGACAATAGCAAATTTATGAAGTCTAACAGTTTAAGTCTAACTATGAAGTCTAATTCTGAAGTCTAACTCTGAAGTCTAACTATGAAGTCTAACACTGAAGTCTAGCCCTGAAGGTATGAAGTCTAACTATGAAGTCTAACTACGAAGTCTAAATAGAAAGTATAATTTATAAGCCGCCCTAATTTCATACGTAAACAGCCGGCAAAGCGCAAGGGAAAGAGTTTTTTACCTACTAAAAAACGTGGAACGGGTATATGCAGACCTGCGACAGAATACAATCGTTTAGACGAGTGTTAGATGGAGGTATAGAGATAGAAAATAGTCAAAGAGGGAGAACTCACCACCGGCAAAAAGAAAAGGTTTAGGTCGTTCGATTACACAGGTGCAAAACCACGGCCAGCGGAAACCACGGCGGCGGTCGAGTTCAAAACGGAGAAACTGAGTGAGTATAACGGGAATATAGGGAAAGTGACTTGTATCAAGATAGATAGATGAATAGGACTTACAGAAGTATAATTGAGAGAAGGAAGAGGAAACTGCGGCGGTGGCGACAATGGTGGATCTGTCTGACTTCGACAGCGAAGGAGATCGACGGGGAATGAGAGAGATAGAACGAGACGGAGCGGATGGATTTGCAAATCGCCTATTCGAGAGAGATAGAGAACGGAACGGAACGGACGGATGTGAAAGTGAAAGTGAATTATGAAATGTGAAAGTGAAACCCTAATTTTGGGTTAGTAATTTGTGAGATTGTGATTACCGGTTAGATCTCGATTGTGGCCGGTTAAAATTTTATTATAACCAATTCGACCAACCATTGAACAGTTAATATGCCGGTTTTAACTATGAAGTCTAACCGTGAAGTATAAATGTGAAGTCTAACAGTAAAGTCTAACTATGAAGTCTAATAATGAAGTCTAACTAACCCTAATATTCCGCTTCCCGCCAAAATATTTCGTTTCCCCCCTGTTTTTTTTTAGTTTCATACTTCATAATGAAGTCTAACTGTGAAGTCTAACTGTGAAGTCTAACTGTGAAGTCTAACTGTGAAGTCTAACTATAAACTCTAGTAATGAACTCTAACTGACCCTTATATGGATTCATTTTTATACAATTTTATTTTTCATAGATGATAAATGTTTACATCTTATTTATGTATAAATTTTTTTAATCAAAAGAATTTGCTACAATTTAATTATTTAAATTTAAGTTGTGATTATTAAGTACTACCACACGAAGTCTAACCGTGAAGTCTAATTGTGAAGTCTAACCATGAAGTCTACTTATGAAGTCTAACTAACCCTTATTTCCGCTTCCCGCCAAAATATTTCGTTTACCCCCTTTTTTTTTTGGGTTTCATACTTCATAAAGAAGTCTAACTGTGAAGTCTAACTAACCCTAAACCCTAAATCGAATTTTTAAGAAAAAACTTCTAGTAAACGTTAATTATGTTTACATAATCGCAATTAACATTATAAAGTACGAATTCATGACCTCTACATCGTTAAACGAACCACAAACATTTTGTTTTTTGCAAAATTCTCTCAACCCTAACAATGACAATGATAAACCCTACACATTAAACCTCAAACACTAAGCTTGGTGATGGTTTACTCATGAAACTTATAAATTGATTCATTTTCATGAAATATTATTTTACATAGATAGAAGTTATGTTTATTTAAATTATCCATAAATTTTTTTTCAAAATTATTTTTTATCGGTTTTAAACTTTAAATTTAAGATTTTGTTATTTGGTAGACTTCATGAGTAGACTTCACACAAATGTCTAACTGTGAAGTCTAACTATGAAGTCTACTTATGAAGTCTAACTAACCCTTATTTCCGCTTCCCGCCAAAATATTTCGTTTCCCCCCTGTTTTTTTTGGGTTTCATACTTCATAAAGAAGTCTAACTGTGAAGTCTAACTAACCCTAAACCCTAAATCGAATTTTTAAGAAAAAACTTCTAGTAAACGTTAATTATGTTTACATAATCGCAATTAACATTATAAAGTACGAATTCATGACCTCTAAATCGTTAAACGAACCACAAACATTTTGTTTTTTGCAAAATTCTCTCAACCCTAACAATGACAATGATAAACCCTACACATTAAACCTCAAGCACTAAGCTTGGTGATGGTTTACTCATGAAACTTATAAATTGATTCATTTTCATGAAATATTATTTTACATAGATAGAAGTTGTGTTTATTTAAATTATCCATAAATTTTTTTTCCAAAATATTTTTTATCGATTTTAAACTTTAAATTAAAGATTTTGTTATTTGGTAGACTTCATGAGTAGATTTCACACAAATTTCTAACTGTATTTTAACATAATTTGTCTTACTTGATTTAAATTGATTAATTTCTTTGCATATTATTTTATATGGATTGTAATTGTCTATGTTAAATTTATGTGTAAATAAGTTTATCAAAATATTTTTTATAAATTTTAAACTTTAAATTTAAGATTTTATTATATAGTAGACTTCAGAGTTAGACTTCATTGTTAGGCTTCACAGTTAGACTTCACAGTTAGACTTCATGAGTAGACTTCAGAGAGACTTCAGAGTTAGACTTCAGAGTTAGACTTCAGAGTTAGACTTCGGGGTATAACAGTCAAAAGGTTAGCGTTTTTTCTTTGTTCATAAGGATGAGGTTTGTAATTTGGCAACTCCAAAAGATTAGTTTTGACATAAGTGCAATAGGGGGTCTATTTTTGCATTTCAAATCAAATTGTGGGTTATATGAGCCAATTCCCTACCTATTATAAAAAGAACCACAATAATAAAAAATATCATAAAAGTATGAATATTGATTTAATAAGTATTTTAAATTATATATAATTTTGGTTTAATATTGTTTTTAATAAAACCGTATAATAAATACAAATAATATACGTATTCAAACACCTTGCGCCCTGTGCGGAGTGATGGAGATATTAATTATTTTGATGATGATGAAATATTATATGTTTTCAAAGTCCCACATTAGGAATTAAGATGTATATTGGTTTATGAAAATATTATAAAATAAAGAAAACTAGGGTTGGACCCGCGTCCTGCACGGGGTGATGGTTTCTGAATTTGTATTTTTATTAAAAGATGTATATTTAACTATCTTAAAATTTTATGCGATGGATTTTTATCTTGTTTTGGTTAATGTCTTCGTTTATAGTGCGAAAATTAAACATCTTAAACTATTTTTAAAAAAGGTAAACAAATTAAAACTTTGACCGTAGCCATAGATTAAATATGATAGATTTAAACGAGATACATAGAATTCAAATGACTATAATATAATAAGATAGTTCAAACAATAACAAAAACTGAAAATAAATTTTTATTTTTTAAAAAAAAGTTATATTTCATGTATTTCATAAGATAAGAAGTTTTAGGTCTGCGCATATGGATTATAACTAATTTTTTCTTCATTCAAAACTAAATATGTTTTATTATAATTCCAAAACAATCCAACCAATAAGAAAACAATTTCTCAAAATCCAAATTATCAAAATAGCAAAAATATAATTAATTTTGTATTGGTTGGAAAAAACAAAAAAATTGTATTGAAAGTTGAAACAGATAGAGTAATACTCAAATTTTTGATGAAAATAAAATATCTATAAAAAGAAAATTTTTTATTTGATTTAAATATATATAGTTTAATTAAAAAACAAATTAAATCGAATAAAAATAACAATTTACATTGGTTACCTACTAAATGCGGTTTACTGCTCATATGGTTGCAAAGAATCTATTTTTATAATATATTTCTACACATTCACACAATAACATATGAGAATTTTAACAGTTTTAGTGATTATTTTGTTTTTAAAAATTCAAATCATAGCATATACAGAAAAAGTTGTATATTTTCTTTATTAGAATTTGTATATGGTGATTCAAATTATTTTATAAAATACATTTAAATAAAGATGATAGGAGATATAAAATGATTTTAAAAAAAATTATTATGATAAAATTAAATTGAATCTCATATCTTCCTTATTTACTAATTTTCGTAATTGCCAATTAAGGAAAGAGATTGATAATTTATTATTTTAATAGTTACATATATAATTAATTTAATCATATATTTGATTCTCTAACAAAAAATATGAATGGCAATGTTTGTAATTATTCTACTAAACTAATCCTTATTTCATTAGTAACATGAGAAGTGCTCTGGTGATGACACGTCAGCATGGTATTTTTGTTAATAACACATAAACTAAAGGTTATTTCTAAAGTGTTTTCTCTTTTAATATATTAGGGATGATGTGACACCATGATGATTTATTAAGCTTTTAAATTTCTATGTTGTTTTAGTTTAATATAGTTTTTAATAGAATCGTATAATTGCAGTTGCATTACTAATAAATATTCTATTATTACTCATAAATATTACTAACATATACATAAGAACTTATTAAATTATATTTTTAAAAAATAATTTCAAATATTATTTAATAATATAGTCTGTAAATTTCTTACTCCGTGCAGAACACAGGTCCAATTCTAGTGGCAAGTTAAACCCATCAAGTTAAACCCATCATGAGTCTGGCTAGTCTCTCATCATTTTGTAGCTTGTATCGTTGGTCCACAACAACTCAACAAGATATCATTTTCTTATCCGTTTAAGGTAACTATGTGAATTAAATGATCGTATAAAGAAATACACCTTTTTTTTTTTTTTTGAACAGCTTCTCATTAAAATAAGAACAAAACTTACATGGAAATAAATCGACATAAAGGAAGAAATCTAGAACAGTCTCTTTCGCAAATTTGTCTGCTTCAGAAAAATATAAAAACGAAAATTGAAAAATAGAAACGAAAATAATGGATCTTAATGATCTTATAGTTATACCTGAGTAGAAAGAAGAGAGCTTGTAGAGAATATAATATTATGTGTATTATTTCTTAATATGATTTGTACAAGGAAATACAAATACATAAAGATATAGAAGACAAACTAGCTGTTACACATTAATGATAAATTTTGCATGAAGGAGAGAAGGATATAAAATTTCGTCCATCTTGCATGTAAAAAAGAGAAAGAGCATTTGTAGTTAATTCTGGCAGGCGATGTAAAACAGAAATAACTCCAACAACTATATTCCAACACATTCCTCTGAAGTTTCTTTTAGTCTTTGTTGTTTTTCTCTCCAGATTTGTTGTGGCGGTGATTTACGAGAGTTATTACCTTTAGACTGCTAAGAAAAGTTGGTTATTTGATCTTGATGCTGCTCCGAGTATTTACGTCGTGAGGAAGTATGGCGCTCTCTCTAGTAAGTATGTGATGTAGTAGAAATTCTGTTATTTGAGATGTTTGGTAGGGTTTAAGGTCGTTGGAACTCTTTTTGTTTCGTAGCAGAAAAATTAGTCGCAACATACCCAGTTTTCTATGAGTTTCTGGTCGACGGGCATTTTGCAAAATAGTTGCTATGTCTGTCTTGTCATTGGCTAAAAGCTCTTCCTTTCGTCTCATGTTGAGGTAAAGACTTTTGCCAGAGAGATTCACCATGTGGGTCAGTCATGTTTTGGTAGGGGTTGGGTTTGCTTCGAGGCTTTGCAAGGCAGTTTTCTACTTCATGGGAGAGTA
This sequence comes from Erythrophleum ivorense, assembly GCA_026724425.1. Lineage (NCBI taxonomy): Eukaryota > Viridiplantae > Streptophyta > Magnoliopsida > Fabales > Fabaceae > Erythrophleum > Erythrophleum ivorense. The sequence goes on along the minus strand of JAIUCV010000066.1, from coordinate 3,471,318 downwards.
TGTGACAGTATGAACATTGTTAAACAAGCTTCTCGTAGACAAGTGAGATGAGAGTTTCTTTCTCTTCATCAAATTCTGACTACTGCTTCTTTAGTGAGGGGTTGAAAACCGTCTATTTCGATATTTATTTTGGCAGAGGATGTAGTAAGTTGAAGGTCTTTGAGGTCACCGATTTCTTTCCCTATGCTGGTGAGGAGTTCTTTTTCCAGTAATGAAGAGGTATGCCTTTATGTTGTATCCAAAAGGGAATCTGGGATGGAAAGTCCGGAGAGATGACTGGTTCCCACTTTTGCAAAAAAAGCTTTCATCTTCCGTAGTGGTATGTATTGAGTATTCAGCAGCTTTGGTGAAGTTTTGATGTAGAGAAAGTTTGATAGTAATCTGTTTTGAGCTGGCTTTTTGACTCCTAGTTGTTGGTGAAGTTTAGCATGTGTTGGTGCAGAAACTGGTAGCTGGTCGAGGAGAAGCGGAGGAAGCTTACAGGCGTGCTGACGGACCCTCCGACCCGAAGGTGTGGGTGGAACCACGGTAAGGTTACCTCAGAAGTGGTATTGCTTCAAGAAAATGTTTTGCGGAAGGTTTGGTTAGAATATGTGAAACTTAGTGCTGGTCAGAGAGGACTGTCGAAGCGATATAGAGCTGTTGGAAAAAAGAAACCACCACAACTTTTTATTTTGGGTAAAGAAAAATGGATGAGTCTCTTGTGTACAAAGAAAATACACAAAGATGTATTTATGATCAGCCTATATATAATTTTTCTTTTATCTAAAATTTTGCAATGTGTTAATTGAAGTTGCGTGATAAAAGCAATAAAAGTCAAGCAATATGATGAGACTAATTCGGTCTCACCTAATATGATGAGACTAATTCGGTCTCACCTAATATGATGCTGTCTGTGTATATATAAATGAATGATTTAGGTTTATGTCCCTAAATATCATCAACGGCTTATCACATACTGGTATTTATGAGAATTCTAAACATTTTTATTTCGAAATATTTTAGATTTGTTAATACATCATATTGGACTTATAACCGGATCCAATAAGCCCATCAGGGTTATTAATTATGTATTGTCTTGTATATATATATATACCCAAGAGGATCAATAAAATATAGAGTTCCACAACACGTTATAAGCACGATTGCTCTGAAAAACCCTAACCTAAAACCCTAAAACCTAAAACCCGTTCGCCGACTTCCGAGGCGATTTCCCGGCGCACCGCGTGGAACCCCGTGACGATCAGCATATCAAATCGAAGCCCCGACGGTCTTCTTTCCAGAGAGCTTGACGGCGCATCAACCGCTTCTACAGATCGGAAGTTATCATCAGATCTGTGGATCCGCTAACCTAAAACCTAAAACCCGTGCGCCGACTTCCGAGGCGATTTCCCGGCGCACCGCGTGGAGCCCCGTGACAATCAGCATATCAAATCGAAGCCCCGACGGTCTTCTTTCCAGAGAGCTTGACGGCGCATCAACCGCTTCTACAGATCGGAAGTTATCATCAGATCTGTGAATCCTCTGCCCATCAGAAGCTTTTAGCTCCCAGTTCATTACCGTACAACCCCAAAGGTGAAAGGTAGAATCGCATATCCCTTTAAGCTTAAGGATCCGACCATCGAACATAACTTAATGACAATCGGACCATTAAAATCGAACCATGAATGAAAGCGATTGTTATTTGCTTGTGCGGATTGTTTTGCTTGGCTCGTTTAGGTTGATAGAAAGTTGTTTATTGCTTAACCTAAATCGTAAAAATCGAAAACACCTTCATCTAGAAACTGAAACCCTAATCTAATCAAGGAAAAATAAAGGGAAACAGAATAAAATCAGCAAAACTCGACTTTCTGTCGAGATCTCGGGCCAGTGTCGATCGACACCATCTTTGGTGTATCGATCGACACCAACAACAGAAGATTAAAACCTTCAATTTCTTCAATTAAACCAATGTGAAACCCTAATAACTATTGCGGTTTAAAACCATTAAACCGAAACCGTATCCCTAAAATTTATGTTTCCCGATAAAATTTCCTAAAATATAAAGTTTCCTCAAATAGAAACTTGCCCAAAATAGAAAGTTTCCCAACTATTATTTCAAACCCCCAACAAAATCAATTTTATGTTTCATATGTCAAACATTCAAAAAGTCGAGTTCGAGGCCCTCAAGGTCTCCGGTGAAAACTATCTCGAATGGGCCCTGGACACCAGGATTTTCCTCAACTCAAAGGGACTGGGTGACTGTATCCAAGCGGATAACAAAGCCTCTGATAAAGACCGGTCCCAGGCGATATTTCATATCCGCCATCATTTGGCCGCGAGCCTCAAACAGCAATATCTCACTCTTGAGAACCCACTCGAACTTTGGGTGGCCCTGAAAAAACGGTATGATCACCAGAAAACGGTGCTCTTGCCACAAGCCAAGTTTGACTGGAAGGAACTCCGGTTCCAAGATTACAAATCTGTGGATGACTACAACTCCGAACTCTTTCGGATAGTTTCAATCATGAAACTATGTGGTGAAGAGGTGTCTGATAATGATCTCCTCGAGAAAACATTATCCACCTTCCATACCCAAAATATTGTGCTTCAGCAACAATATCGTGCAATGAAACATACATTGTACGAAGATTTGTTATCCTGTTTGCTCTTGGCTGAGAAAAACAATGACCTGTTAATGAGGAACAGTGCCCAGAGGCCCCCGGGATCGGCTCCAGTACCAGATTCCCGAAAACAATCCTACTATGTCCAGCCAGACAGATCCTCAGATCGTGGCCGCGGACGTGGGAATGGATATCATAGTGGTGGATAGCGGATCCAGCCACACTATCCTGACAGACAAGAGTTATTTCATAAATTTAATCATGAAAACCGCGAATATTAGCACAATAGCGGGTATCTCGAACTTAATAGAAGGCCACGGCCAGGCCCATGTGCTGTTATCAAACGGCACACATCTGGACATTCCAGATGCATTATACTCACCCAGCTCAAAAAGAAATCTTTTGAGTTTTAAAGATATCAGACTTAATGGTTTCCACATAGAAACCCAGGGTGAAGGGAACAAAGAATCCCTACTAATCACTAAGATCACACTTGGCCATAAACAAGTCCTCGAGACTATACCCGCATTATCTACTGGCCTTTACTATGCTAAGGTCAGTATATTGAGGCTAATAATGCTATCAAAGCCCGATTCCAAGACTACACTATTTGGCACGACCGGCTTGGTCATCCCGGTACGACCATGATGCGTAAATTAATCCAAAATTCTCAAGGACACACCCTTCGAGAAAACCGAGTCTTCCCTCAGCACCTCACGTGCACAGCTTGCTCCCAAGGGAAGTTGATCACTCGGCCTTCACCAGTAAAAGTGTCCAAAGAGACATTACATTTTCTGGAAAGAATCCAAGGAGACATATGTGGTCCCATTCACCCACCTTCTGGGACATTCCGGTACTTCATGGTACTCATAGACGCTTCGACCCGTTGGTCGTATGTCTGCCTATTGTCTTCTCGGAACCAAGCTTTTGCTAGGTTATTGGCTCAAATCATCAGATTACGAGCCCATTTTCCAGACTTTCCGCTAAAAACTATACGTCTTGACAATGCTGGTGAATTCACTTCCCAAGCGTTTAATGATTACTGTATGGCCATGGGGGTAACCGTTGAACATCCTGTGGCACATGTCCATACTCAGAATGGACTTGCTGAATCATTCATTAAACGAATACAATGGATTGCTCGACCATTGCTCATGAGATCAAAGCTCCCGGTCTCAGCTTGAGGACATGCAGTATTACATGATGCTGAACTAATACGCATCCGACCATCTAGTGAGCATAGATATTCCCCATCCCAATTATTACAGGGTCATGAGCCAGACATCTCCCATCTCAAAACATTTGGGTGCTCAGACTATGTACCCATTGCTCCACCACATATAACCAAAATGGGACCCCAAATGAGGATGGGAATATATGTTGGTTTTTATTCTCCCACCATCATCAAATATCTCGAGCCGACCACTGGAGACCTATTTAAGGCCAGATATGCGGATTGCCAATTTGATGAATCGGCATTTCCAACATTGGGTGGAGAGAAACACAAGCTGGTCAAAGAGCTATCATGGAATCAAACATCCTTAAATTGGCAAGATCCTCGGACTCTAGAATGTGATTCAGAGATCCAAAAGATTATACACTATCAGAAGCTAGCTAATCAATTGTCAGATTCCTTTGCTGACCCGAACAAAGTAACCAAATCGTACATACCAGCTTGTAATGCACCAGTACGAATCACTGTCCCAACGGGACAAGTTCAAGTTGCTACAGAGTCTGCCTCACGAAATAAACGTGGCAGACCTCTAGGTTCCAAAGACAAGAATCCACGGAAATCAAAGAAATGTGCAATAGTTGAAACCGGGATAATATAACAGACATAGCGCGCGCTGAGACTCACTCTAATGAACCATCAGAAGAGGTTCGGGACGTCGAATCTCTAGGTTCTGACGAGATCGATAACGATGAGATCTCTATCAATTACACAATGTCTGGAACCAAATGGAACAGAAAAGAAGTCGACTTAAATGCACTCTTTGCATACAAAGTAGCACTTGATATTGCGAACACGCAAGAGGATCTAGAACCCACGTCTATCACAGAGTGCACTCATAGAACAGACTGGCTAAAATGGAAAGAAGCCATAAACGTGGAGTTAAAGAGTCTCAAACTCAGGAATGTGTTTGGTCCGATCATCCGGACACCATTCAATGTCAAACCAGTGGGCCATAAATGGGTCTTTGTGCGTAAGAGAAATGAACTCGGTGAAGTCGTTCGTTATAAAGCACGGCTTGTAGCACATGGATTCTCACAAAGACCCGGAATCGATTATGAGGAGACTTATTCTCCGGTGGTGGATGCAACTACTTTTCGATTCCTCATAAGTCTGGCCATAAGAGAAAATCTAGATTTGCGGTTAATGGATGTTGTCACCGCATATCTCTATGGGCCCCTGGACAATGAAATATACATGAGATTACCAGATGGCATAGAGCTTAAAGATAAGCACGCATCTCGAGATCAGTACTGCATCAGGCTGAACAAATCCTTGTATGGACTGAAACAAAGTGGACGTATGTGGTATAACCGGTTAAGTGAATATCTCATCAGAGAAGGCTACAAAAACGATCCCATCAGTCCATGCATTTTCATCAAGAAATACTCAAACAAAGGATTTGTAATCATAGCAGTTTACGTGGATGATCTAAACATCCTCGGAACATCTGGTGAAATCTCCCAAACAGTCGACTGCTTGAAAGCAGAATTCGAAATGAAAGACCTAGGCAAAACTAAATTCTGTTTGGGTTTACAACTTGAGTACGTCAATGGAGGAATCCTTGTGCATCAATCGGCTTATACTGAAAAAGTACTCAAGCGATTCAACATGGACCAGGCCCACCCATTGACCAGCCCAATGGTTGTTCGGAGCCTAGGATTGGACAGTGATCCATTCGGTCCCAAGAAGGACGATGACGAAATTCTCGGTCCAGAAAAGCCATACCTCAGTGCTGTAGGAGCGTTAATGTACCTGGCTAGTCACACTAGACCAGACATTTGCTTTGCCGTGAACCTCCTAGCTCGCTTCAGCTCATGTCCAACTCAAAGGCACTGGAACGGTATCAAACACCTCCTGAGATACCGTCAAGGTACTAAAGACTTAGGACTGTTTTACACTAACCACAACAAGGATAGACTAGTTGGTTTTGCTGATGCAGGATATCTATCGGATCCGCACTGTGGTAAGTCACAGACTGGTTATATTTTCACGCATGGAGGAACAGCTATCTCGTGGAGATCTATGAAGCAAACAATCGCTGCAACCTCATCAAACCATGCAGAAATTTTGGCCATACACGAAGCCAGCAGAGAATGTGTTTGGCTACGAGCCATGACTCAGCACATCCGATCAGATTGTGGTATGAAAGAAGATAAGGAGCCCACGGTTATGTTTGAAGACAACGCGGCTTGCATTGCTCAACTCAAGGAAGGTTATATCAAAGGAGATCGGACGAAGCACATCCTACCGAAATTCTTCTCAACCTCGGATTGGCAGAAGGATGGTACAATCAGCGTTCAACAGGTCCGATCAAGCGAGAACTCCGCTGATCTTTTTACCAAATCATTGCCCGCTTCAACACTCCGGAAGCTCATCCAACAAATAGGAATGCGTAGACTTAGAGATCTACAGTGATGCTCTAATCAGGGGGAGTAATGTGTGTTGTACTCTTTTTCCTTCACCACGGTTTTTCCCACTGGGTTTTCCTGGTAAGGTTTTAATGAAGCAATATTCCCCAGCACATTATCGAGATCCCGATTGACCATCAGGTCCGGTTACTCCGTCCAAGGGGGAGTGTTATAATACATCATATTGGACTTATAACCGGGTCCAATAAGCCTATCAGGGTTATTCATTATGTATTGTTTTGTATATATATATACCCAAAAGGATCAATAAAATATAGAGTTCCACAACAAGATTCCATTATTTGAATAAAGATCTAAAATTGATGGAGACGGGTCTCTTTTAGTTCACCCACTTTTTTACATGTACATAAATTTATAAGGTAGAGTACAAAAGAAACAGAATCCCTTTCACATTAAATAACATTAAATACTTTTCACTAGTCTAGAGTACGTCTATATATATATATATATATATACACTGAAAGTAAACAACAAACCATAGAAGATCAAAGAATAAAAAAAAAATGTGGAACAAGGTCACCCAAGAACAGAGCATGGACATTTCCATGGAAGACAAAGGTTTTAGAAAAACGAGGAAGAAGATTTTGGAACTTCCGAAGAAGATGAAGAAGATTCTAAAAGATCTATGGAATGTCGGGAAAGAAGATACAAGGAGAGTGAAACATGCTTTGAAAGTAGGAGTTGCCTTAACACTTGTGTCTTTATTGTATCTCATGGAACCTTTCTTCGAAGGTGTCGGGAAAAATGCAATCTGGGCAGTCATGACCGTCGTCGTCGTTCTCGAGTTCTCCGTCGGTAATTATATCATCAATAATTTGCATCTTTTTTTGTTTGTGATCTTATCTTAATTTTATTCATATCCATCATGTACTTGTGCTTATCTCTTTCTCTCTCTCATAGTCACATCTTACATTTCTTGCAAACTAAATAGATCTATTATATTTTATTCTAAAAGGACAAATTATGAATTCAATTAGTCTTTCACAAAAGAAATTAATTCAAACAGTAATATGTTTTATGATTTAACTGGTAAAAACAATTTCTGATTAAACTTTAATTGCCTAAGAATCGATTAACTAAGCGAAAAAAAAAACATTTTGGTGGAAATTTTAGTTGAAGTTAACTTTTAGTTAAAATTATTGCAGGTGCGACATTACGCAAGGGATTAAATAGAGGATTAGGGACACTAGTAGCAGGATCTTTGGCATATGTAATGGAGTTTGTTGCTGCTCACTCCGGTAAAGTTTTCGGAGGTATCTTCATTGGCATTGCTGTTTTCATCATCGGTACGTATTTTGTTGTTATATACTAATTAATTGATTTTGTTATGCATTTTTATAACTAATTAATGGGGACTGGACATAGTTAATTTGTGCTATGTTAAGTGTGAACAATGTTCTTAAACACAGTAAACGTGAATTTAGAATGACTTATATTTCACGTTTGAATCTGCAAAATTATTTATAAATAATTATCTAAATTTTAATAATAACTGAACCTTTCATTTATTCTTCCTTCCCAGTTCCCACATATCTAACGTACTTAGTGGAGATTATTGGTTTGTGATTTGGAAATCCATGTTATTTTGTTTGCTTCACATGTTATCCCAAAAACATTTTAAAGCTTTCACAATGAAAGTAATTTACTTAATCTAAAGAAACCTATACTCATATGTGTAACAGGATCAACGATAACGTACATGAGATTTATTCCATACATAAAGAGAAACTACGATTACGGGATGCTTGTATTTCTTTTGACGTTTAATCTAATCACAGTATCGAGTTACACAGTCGATACTGTGATTACGGTCGCACATGAGAGACTATACACCATTGCTATGGGTATCGGCATTTGTCTCATCATGAGCCTCTTGGTTTTTCCTATATGGTCTGGTGATGACCTTCACAAATCCACCGCTACTAAGCTCCAAGGCCTCTCTCACTCTATCGAAGGTACATATATACCAAAACACTATACAAGAAAATTATAGTTATAAATAATGTAAAGTTGATAATATTAAATGGGTTTTATTCTATTGATAGTATGTGTGAGTAGGTATTTTGAGGAGGTGAAAGACAGAGACAATTCAGATTCTGAATCTGATGATGAAGACGTAATCTACAAAGGGTATAAGAATGTTTTGAATTCTAAATCCACCGACGAAGCACTTGTAAGTCATCTTATAAGATCAAAACCTTTATTTAGAATCCGACCAAATACTTCATTGACATCTCTGTTGAATACATTTGTAAGGAATATATATATATATATAGATATATATTTACAACATTTTCAAGGAAAAACTATATCTATATTTATTACAAATTAGAAAGAAAAAAAAAATTACATATTTCAAAAAATTTCTCACAATTAAAATTTAGTGAAAATATTGACATATATATAGGCAATGTATGCAAGATGGGAACCAAGACACACAAGGCGTTGCCATAAATTCCCATCACAACAATACATCAAAGTTGGATCTGTTCTTCGCAAGTTTGGTCACACTGTTGTTGCTCTTCACGGTTGCTTACAAACCGAGATTCAGGTAAAATTTAACTTTCAATATAAAAATATAAATCATTTAACGTATAGAGTATAGTTGTATATAATTCTACTTTCATGTTCATTTTCAAGACTCCTAGGTCTATTCGTATCCTCTTCAAAGATCCTTGTGTTAGACTAGCCGGAGAAATCTGCAAAGTGTTAGCGGAGCTCTCCGAAAGCATTAAAAAACGGCGTCGTTGCTCGCCGGAGATTCTCTCCGACAATCTCGAAGTAGCATTAAAAGATCTCAACACCGCAATAAAATCTCAGCCTAAGCTCTTCTTGGGATCTAACCTCCACAGTGACATCACCAACAAGCACCTGAACGGCAACGTTTCATATTACAATGATAACAACTCAAACGGCATCGTTTCATATCACAAAGATGGTAATAACTTGAACGGCAACGTTTTGGGTCAGATAATGGAGCAGAACGACACCGTATCAAAGCCTCGATTGGACAGTGCAATTTCGCTCTCTAGCTTTATGGGTGACACGTCAGACCGGAGATCGGTGAAGAAATCGGCGGCGATCGGAGAGAAGAGGAGGTTGAGAAGACAGATGAGCAAAATCGCGGTGATGAAAAGTTTGGAGTTTTCGGAGGCGTTACCGTTTGCTGCGTTTGCGTCGCTCCTTGTGGATATGGTGGCGAGGCTTGACACTGTGATTGATGAGGTGGAGGAGCTGGGTACAATCGCCTGCTTCAAGGAGTACGATAAGACTGTTGATCCGACGGATGTGGAGGTGCGAATTGAGAAGCCGGTAGATCTTGTGGTTGGAGATTGAACCATTCGGTACAATTTGGTTTGTTTTGCTATGGTTTGGTACAGTTTTGCGATGAATAATGGAGGAACCGATTTCGTGCTTCTTTTTTCTTTTCGGAATTTTGTATAATGAATTCGTAATTTTCGAGGGTTCATTAATAATAAAGATCTTTCTCTTGTCTTGTTTATGTTGATAATTAAGAGTTAAACAAACCAAAACTAGCAGAGAAATTGGAAAAAAAAAAAAAAAAAAAACATTTTGGAGGGCCCAACCGGGTTCGAACCGGTGACCTATTGATCTGCAGTCAATTGCTCTACCACTGAGCTATGGACCCAATTTGTTATTACTTCACAATATATATTATTAATAGACATTATGTTTTAAAAATCACATTATACGACATACAAATGTAATCAAATATATATATAGTCCCCTATCATTCCTTTTTATGAAAAGATTGTTTTACGCAGAATCATTGTTATCAACTTATGACGTACATAAAAGTTTGTTTTAAAGGTTTTGTAGTGATGTCAAGAACAAAGTTATTTATATAGTGTGGTCCAATTAATCATTATAGTAGAAAAGTGGGAGATCGTTGCATTCACAACTAACTCGAATTGAAAGATGACAATAACATACAATAATGATACTATTGAATTTGAAAAAAAAAGTTATCCACTGAGAAGCTAAAATACATCTAGCTAGATAAGTAATGACAAACAGTTTCACATACATATATATAAATCCATAAAGATAAAACAATAACACGAGAAAGAAAGAAAAAACAAAAAAAAACAGAATAATTAAACTCATCCATAGACAAGTGCTACAAGTCTTCCAAGAGTCGAACGATAAAAGGCGTTTTTGTCTTAAAGAGAGACTTCAAATGATACTCCAGTCTAGGAGAAATCTGAGTAACCGAATAAACCGGTCTGATCGTATCCAGAATTTGTCCAATAGTCGGTTTGCATAGACTCATCCATGTTGGTATACAAGGTACTCGACGGAAAATCCATGTTTTGGTTTTCCATGATCGGAAAATCAAAGTCTTGAAAGTACTTAGAAGCAACATCTTGGATTTGAGGATAATCCTACAAAATATTCAAACAATTATTAGTATAACAAAACCCGGTTCCGGTTCAGTTATTGTTCAAAATTTAGAAGTTTTGAATGTATCACATACTTTTGAAGAATCGAGAATGAAATCTGGTGAAATCCAAATGTTGGAAGAGTCGGTTTCAGTAGAAACCGGATTGACACATGGCATCATTTCGTCGCGACTAGGAGAAGTCACACGACTCGAATAATTCGAACTTTCACCTGATCCAAATGTTTGTTCACTTAGATTTTTCCGGATTTTGGAATTAGTTTTTATCTCATTCTTCTTAGCCACGCGACATAACACAAAAGCTCCCTGTAATTAAACACATTTGATTCTTTAATGTTTCAAAATTAGAAACAAAAGACATTTTAGAATTTGATCAATTTAAAAGCGTTCTTACCTTGAAGTTTTGTAATCCTTGTGATGAATCATCATCGCATAGTCGATATTCATGCATGATCCAACTGGTTCTATCACCTAACGGGGCACGACCTTTATAGAAAACTAGGGTTTTTCTATAGCCAATTGTAGAAGACAAGCGGCAAGTAATTTTCCGGTCTTTTCCGGTTGCTTTCCAATAACCGGCCTTTGTTCCTCGGTTAGTACGAAAGCCATTAGGATACTTTTTGTCTCTTGAACAGAAGAAGAACCATTCCATGTCCCGATTCGGAAGAAAAGACTTGTCTAAAAGTAACAAGTAGAAAAAATTGTTAAGAAAGTAATAAATTTTGTTTTTTTTTAAAAGACAAGTTAATTAATTACCTGGTAACTCCCAAGGATCAAAACTATAAAGATCGATTACAGGAATGACTTCAAGCTCGATCTCGAGACCTTCGACTTTCCTTTTCAAGTAATAGTCGATGAGTTCTTCATCAGTAGGATGAAACCGAAAACCTGGAGGTAAACATGAACTTCCCATTTGCAAAATTGCAATAAACTCACACTAAGTGACTTGGTACACAAGAAAGAGTTAAAATCGTGAAAGCGATACTAATTTCAAGTGACGAAGATAAAACGGTTAATTATTTGGAAAATCCAGAAATAGAAACTTTTCTCGACACTAGATTTGTTGTTAAGAAAAGATTGCAACTTAACTCGATTGCATTCTTTATGTGACAAGAACATTGTCTGAAAAAAATTTGTTTACAATGACAAAACAAAAAAAACAAAGTTCTCCAAATTTTTAAAAACTAAGTGAGGACTTTCGAAAAGAAAGATATAATGGTGTGAAAATCTTCAGTATTGATTAGCGATGATTAAGAGAGTGAGGGAGAGTGATTCGGGGGAATTATAAGGTTGGTACTTGGTAGAGTGTTAAATGGTTGTGGAATGCTGAATATTTATAGCGCAAGGTTGGTAGAACATTAATTAATACTCCATTAATACTATAGTTTATCAGAATGTGGCTTTTATTCCTTACAAAACATTGGGAGACCGATAAAGTAATCAAGACATAACTTGTCTGAATGGTTCTATATTATAAAAAAATTTCTAAAAGGAATTGGACCCACCTAGACTCAAAAGGTTATAGACGTGTTCACACTGCACGAGCAATTAACAACTCGTTCTTATTGTCTATAATAGGTATTGAACCCCGCGTTGTTTGCAACAACTTTCAGTTTGGTTTTATTTATATTCGTTGGTTGATTTGAGTTATGTTAGTTTTGTGTTAATTTCTATGTGTTTTGGTTATGTTTTGAATTAACTTAACATTCACAGTAAAGATATAATCCATTTGTTTTTTTATTTTATTTTATTTTATTAAAATGTTAATTCCACAATTCATGTCTAATTTTTATTTCTAAAATTTAGCATGCTTTAATAATTTATTAGTTCACTTCTATTACACTATAAACATGAATTTGTCTCAACGTTAGAATATATAAACATGGTAAAAAATCGCATTTGCACCTAAAATATGGTATAAAATAATATGTATAACTTTTTCCATATCTACTTTGTTGTGGTAACGTCTGAATATGATGACCAATGATTATTTTCCTATATTTTAGTTTTGTAAATATAAATTGTATTTTTGAAACAAACATGTCACAATCCTTAAATTGTCATGCATTTCGCTGCAATTAAATTTACATAACTCGAATTCTATTTACTTTAAAAATATATATATATAATTCTAATTTCTCATTTTCTTTCTACTATATTAATTAAATTATATTCTATTTTTTTAACTTGTAAACACATTATAACATTTTTAAATATGATAAATCATGTATTCTATTTTTTTAATAAAAAACTAAAAATATTTCTTTAGTTCATCTACATTTTATATTATAACTTTCTTTAATCACACTAACTTATCATATCTTGTATTTTTATATATTTTTTCTTAGTTTTATTGATGTTTTAGATATAAATATATGTAAAGTAATATGAATAGACATGTATTTAATAAATATTTTAAATACAATTAAATGTTTTTGTGATGATGTCTACACTCTAGATGGAGAGAAAACTCCCTAATTAAGATTATATCATTTTGGTTCTCTTCTTAATTTTTCATTTTCTTTCCGGTAGGCTTATCATTTCAATTTGAAGCCATACAATTCATATGTCACCTACTAGAAAAACTCAAAATTTATGTAGATTTTTACTAGTAAGTCAAATTTTTTTATTTTGTATCAAATGATGAATATGTGATATATATTAACCAACAAATGCTATAGATATTTTAGTGGGTACAACTTTTTTAAACTTTCATCTTTAAACGAGATAAAAGTTTCCCAGTCATATACTACTGTTATAATGATTTTTAAAATATTGTGACACGTCACTATGCGTAGGACAAAAGAACTTTTAAGTGTAACTAAATCACTTTTATGTCATACGAAAAAAAAAAAGAAGAAGAAAGTGACAAGAAAAACTACATTTGAGTCGGAACAAGCAAGTGGACCCGCGGCTGCTCTAATCGGACCAAAAAAACATATTTTCAGATTCTAATTAATCTATTTGTTCATGTCTTTAAGAAGTACCAAAGAGCCGCTTTGAATATTTGTTGGAAACAAAAAATTCACAAGTTACAACTATTTAAGATATAAAGTCTCATCTCCGGCAATTGTGGAATTTGTCGAAACATGAGCTTTACGAAAGAGGTCTGAATTGAAGTTGTACAGATAAATCTAGAATCTGAACTGGAACCAAGGTTACATCTATATCTATATATTATACATGAGATGAGATAACCAGAAAACGTGAGCAGAGACGTAAAGAGAAAAATAAAGAAAATTATTATGTTTTGAGCATATATTGATTTAGGAAATGAACTCATCTCTTGTTTTCCTAGATATGAAAAAAGGAAATAAGTGAAAATTTAAGATTCAGGTCAGTCTTCTAATCGTGATTTGGAAAGTGTCTTAATCATGCAAGAGCGACATGAACAATAAAAGGTCATTTCGTGTAGTTTGAGAAAGACACCAAAAATTAAAAACAGAAGTGAGAGTGTTTATTGCTTAACACTGACGATTGTATGTATTGATAGTAGTCTGAAGTTAATGTGTCACCCCGTGATGATAGGTCAATTTCCTATCTGAAAATCTACATCACTAACATCTATCTGAAATAGAGTTTTAACAGCTACAGTTAACCAAAACAAATATAATAGAAAATAAGATCTTAAATCTTAATGAATCCATTTTTTTGTCATCTATATGTTGATCTAATATGATTGATCACGAGATGATACATAAAGCATATAATGTTTTGAAGACAAAAGCACAAGCGAGTGAAATTAAACAAGAAAATCACAAGCCAAACAAGCTCTGGTACCAGGTTTTCAATCATTATTCTAATCTATTCAATATGTAGACTAAATTTAACTCGAATCTTTCCATAAAAAGAAATGTGAAAACATACCAATTGATGAAGAGGAGGGTATGCTATCTCCCAACATCCATATTGGTTAAATAGTATGCCAACTAATATATTCGGTTAGTTTATTATTTAATTCCAAGGGTTTAGCAAAATATATCACACAGAATAATTTTTAATAATTTTTTTTGTTTTTGTTTTTGTTTTTTTTGTCTATGATTCACACACAGATTTTATCGAATTTAAATATGGGTAATTTTACAGTGTTAACACTAGCTAGTACAAACCATTATATGTTAAACGATGGTCTAGTTTTTTTTTTCTTTTTGGTTACATAGTTGCTATAAAAAATCTCAAACATTATACATATAAATGGAATCATTATGTTTTATTTAATTTTTGAACGTTTCTGGTTTAGTTCGGTCCAGATTTGAGTATTTGAGAAGTTCTAGTGAGAAAGTTAATAAATGACTTCAGGTCGACGGTAACAGGGTTTGGTCTATAAAAATGTACCTTGTCATTTCGGTAGAGTGAGAATATTCCTCCAACACTTTACAAACGTTCGCTTTAATCCATGGTAATGTTCAAGGCTACCAACACAATACTGAGTAAAAGATATTAATAAACACAATCTCTAAAAGCATAATTTTCGAAAAGGTTTATGTATATATACGAATATAACGGATCTATTAATGACCACCCTTACACGGAGACCTAAATTTTAAATGGACAATAATCATTTTGTAATGAATAATGGTTTGCACTGACTTCTGTTTTTATTTTTACCTATAGTTGGCTTGCACTATCATCATTGTGCTATAACTTAAAATTTTAATATATTTGATGATCTCTTCGTAAACATGTATTTTAATAACTATATTAATATATATAATATCTAGTTTGTCTTTAAAGATAATGAAAAGTTGTTAATCATAGTTAGGTAATTAACAAGTTCTAACGAATCTATAAGTGACTTTGTTTGGCTTTTATTTTATGATGATAGTAAAGGAAAATATCAAACGTATCATTTTTTTTTTTGATAAAAATATCAAACGTATCATCAAAGACACCGCCCCAGCAAGTAGCCTTTTGTCTTAGAATTATTTTATTATTTTATTATTTTATTTATTTATTTTTTAATTCAACCCGAAAATGGGTATCGGCCGGTTACACTTTCCGACAATCGGACAAAAGCACGGTAAGGAAGCAGATCGAGATCGCAACACTACAATCTCTGTCCTAGACTTCTAGTCCTATAGTTTATGAAATACACTACTTTTGAACGTGTAAAACTGTGTTATAATTTTCAGTTTGAAGTTAATCAAACTCACTTGGAAGGTTAAAAAAAGGAGATGGTGAAATTGGTGGCAATAAGAAGTTATGAGAACTTGAAAATGAGACAATAATCTTATCACTTAATCACACTTTGTCTCCTCGCCTTTTTCTCCTTTTTGCTTTCGGCTATCTTCTTTTCTTTCCTGCTTTATTTTCCTTCTTTCTTTTCATCTTTCTTTCTTTTCATCTTTTGGTTGTTGTTGTTGTTTTGGCTTCTATAAGTTTCTTAAACAACTATCAACGTTTTAAGTAACAACAATTTATTTCCATGCATCATACTAGATGCCAAAATTGTATTATAATAAGAATATAGTATTGTTTGTTAACATTAGTCTTACATCGTTATTTATATAGATGTGAACTCCTTTTATTCTTATTTTTTTAGCTTGAGATTCACCAGAAAATTATTAGACTAAATTTGTATAGCTACAATCTCCATCAAAAATATATAATTTATAAATCAATTAGTACTTTTTGACCAACACTACGATTTTCTCTTATTTGACTATCAAAGATCGGCAGGATTTGTATTGTAGTTGTTCAATATATCAATTATGTGTAAATCATTATCATGAAAAATGAACATTGCAAAGAAGACAAACAAAAAAAGCAAAACAACATTTGCATAGACGAGCTAAAGTTTGAGTCAGCAGAATTCAACTAAATCTGAATTACATTATTTAGAACAATTTCTATACCATAATAGTCCGAGTAACAAAATAACTTCATGTACTATACATATACACATCTCTCTATCACAGAACAAAAAAAAGTATATTTGAAGATTTCCCCAAGCCAGAAAAACTGTACTCCATTTTTGGACCCTTACTTATACTTTATTTTAGCAATTTTTGTATACATTTTTCTGTTAAAATAAGTAGAAAGAATGTCAAAGTCAAATCTGATCCCCTTTACTGAAGACATACATGGTATTAGTAAGTCTATATATACTCGTTATATTAAAATGATTTGCATATGCAAGTGAATAACAACCTCCAGTATATGTGTTGGAATATATACGAACAAGATCTAAAAAGCCTTTTGAATAATATGTTTTCTTTGGTTTGAATATTTGTAATAAGAATCTGCAGGTTGATCGGTCAAATGTTGACTTTGCATATCACAGTTTTCTATGCTAACTTTAGGTTTTCAAATGCCCAAGTCCCAACAAAGTAACACAAAACAATATTTTTTGGTCAACAATAAAAAATACTCTAACAAAAAAAAACAACAACAATGGTTTTTTTTTCGTACGACGAAAATTTGAGGCAAAGTTTTGAAGCGAAATTATGCGATATACATCTGCGATATACACACGTAAAATGTTTCTATTATGATTGTTACTAAAAATGTTTGATATGTTCTGACAATCTATCTATTATAATATTGTGTAGTTACCAAGTTTTTCACTACACGAGAGGTTGACATTTGTATTTACATATTTTTGACACCTGTCATCATTTTAAATTCAACATTTATTATTTTTCATATTAATTTTTTTGTCAAACAACATTAATTTTTTTGGTCAAACAAAAATTTATTTCATATAAATTACACAATTATCACATTCAATTTATACAATATGTAAATCTTATATGTAATAATAATAATAGTAATAATAATAATAATAACAATAATAGTAATAAGAATAATAATAATAATAATAATAGTAATAATAATAATAGGTAATTCATTGATTATATTTTATTTTCTCCAATAAGCCCACAAAAGAATATAATTAAATTAATTTTTTATAACTACTAATTTGTTGCAGCCAATAAAATTCTATAAAAAAATGTGATAAGCAAAAAAAATATGCAATTAAAAAAAACAATCTAAAATTTAATTAAATCGTACATATAAAACTTAATTTTCTCATAAAATAATAATAACCCCACAAAAGATAGAAATCAAATTAAAGTTTTATAATTAATTACTAATTTGTAAAATTTAATTAAATTTTAAAATAAATAACTGTAACGGTGAGTTAATCAATTTTAAAGTCAAACAAATCACTAAATATTTACAAAATGTTATATATTTTTTCATATAATTCAAACACTTGTCATCATTTTAAATTCAACATCTATTATTTTTCATATTAATTTTTTGGTCAAACAACATTAAATTTTTTGGTCAAACAAACATTTATTTCATATAAATTACACAATTATCACATTCAATTTATACAATATATAAATCTTATATGTAATAATAATAATAATAATAGTAATAATAATAATAACAAAATAATAATAATAATAATAATAATAATAATAGTAATAATAATAATAGGTTATCCATTGATTATATTTTATTTTCTCCAATAACCCACAAAAGAATATAATTAAATTAAATTTTTATAACTACTAATTTGTTGCAGCCAATAAAATTCTATAAAAAATGTGATAAGCAAAAAAAATATGCAACTAAAAAAAATCTAAAATTTAATTAAATCGTACATATAAAACTTAATTTTCTCATAAAATAATAATGCAACTATTTTTTTTTATATATAAACTATATCTTATATGTAATAATAATAATAATAGTAATAATAATAATAATAACAATAATAGTAATAAGAATAATAATAATAATAATAATAATAATAATAATAATAGTAATAATAATAATAGGTAATAATAATAATAGGTAATTTTTTTATAGAATTTTATTGGCTGCAACATTACACAATTAAACTACATGTAAGATGTACATATGTTTGTATGATAATTTGATAATACAAACAATCGAGTTTCTCCAATTTTATATTTCCCCACTTTTTAAATAATTTGATATTTCTCCAATAACCCCACAAAAGATAGAAATTTAATTAAATTTTAAAATAAATAACTGTAACGGTGGATTAATCAATTTTAAAGTCAAACAAATCACTAAATATTTACAAAATGTTATATATTTTTTCATATAATTCAAACCCGTGGAGCTTTTCCTAGTATATTAATATATTTTACTGTTTTGTGATTAGTAAAGGGGTAAACCCTTTATCGCAGTAAGTGATTAGCAGCAGAGATTAATTATTTCACTTGAAGAAAACAAAAATTCATTGTGACGAAAGTATGGACCGTTTTAAAACCTAAGCAGGTCCATATATAGCCATTAGCTGATATATATGGCCCAATCTTTGGTCAGCCCAAATAAGCCCATATAATCATATTACTGTTTGAGCCGTCATTTCAAAATCAAGATAAGATGTTCTGAAAAATCTCTCAATGTTTCAGAGACACAAAGCCATCTTCACGCTTAAACCTCTCTCGCTCTGCGTTTCTAATGGCGACTGTTCTCTCCACAGCCATTGATCTCTGTTTCAATCCCCAAAATTCAGACACAAAGAAACACAGTCTATTCTTAAAGCCTTCTTCTTTAAGGCAATCTCGTACCAGAAAGCTCAACATTTCTTGCAATTCCTTGAAACAACCTAAAACCCTAGAAGAAGAACCAATCACCAAAACCCCATCTCTCTCTGAGCAACTCAAGCCTCTCTCCGCGACAACACTCAGACAAGAGCAAACCCATGTCTTGTCCAAACCGAAATCTGTCTGGGTCAATCCCACAAGACCCAAAAGGTCAGTTCTTTCACTTGAGAGGCAAAAACGCTCCGCTTACTCTTACAATCCTCAAATCAAGGATCTTAGGGCGTTTGCCCAGAAGCTCAATAGTTCCGATTTCACTGAAAAGTCTGAGTTTTTAGCTGTTCTCGATGAAATCCCTCATCCCCCAAATAGAGATAACGCTTTGCTTGTGCTAAACAGTTTGAGACAGTGGCAACAGACTCATATGTTCTTTGATTGGGTCAAAAGCAAGAATCTTTTTCCCATGGAAACGATATTCTATAATGTTACTATGAAATCTCTGAGGTTTGGGAGGCAGTTTCAGCTGATTGAGGAGATGGCACTTGAAATGGTGAAGGATGGTGTTGAGCTTGATAACATCACTTACTCTACCATCATCACTTGTGCGAAAAGGTGCAATCTTTACGACAAAGCTACTGAGTGGTTTGAGAGAATGTATAAAACCGGTTTGATGCCTGATGAGGTCACTTACTCAGCGATTCTTGATGTTTATTCCAAGTCAGGAAAAGTTGAGGAGGTTCTTAGTTTGTACGAAAGAGCGGTTGCTACGGGCTGGAAACCGGATGCTATAGCGTTCTCTGTGTTGGGGAAAATGTTTGGTGAAGCTGGTGATTATGATGGGATTAGGTATGTTTTGCAGGAGATGAAGTCTATGGATGTGAAGCCTAATGTGGTTGTGTACAACACTTTGTTGGAAGCTATGGGGAGAGCAGGGAAACCAGGTTTGGCAAGGAGCTTGTTCAACGAGATGCTTGAGTCTGGTTTGACTCCAAATGAGAAAACTTTGACAGCTCTTGTGAAGGTTTACGGGAAAGCGAGGTGGGCGAAAGACGCGCTTCAGCTGTGGGAGGAAATGAAGGAGAAGAAGTGGCCGATGGATTTCATTTTGTACAACACGTTGTTGAATATGTGTGCTGATATTGGACTGGAGGAGGAAGCAGAGAGGCTGTTTGATGACATGAAGGAGTCAGGGAAATGTAGACCTGATAGTTTTAGTTACACGGCGATGCTGAATATATATGGGAGTGGTGGGAAAGCCGAAAAGGCGATGGGATTGTTTGAAGAGATGTTAGGAGCTGGTGTTCAGGTGAATGTGATGGGGTGCACTTGTTTAGTGCAATGCTTAGGGAAAGCGAAAAGGATCGATGATTTGGTCAATGTGTTTGATCTCTCGATTCAGAGGGGAGTGAAGCCTGATGATAGGCTCTGTGGATGTCTTCTTTCGGTTATGGCATTGTGTGAGAGTGGTGAAGATGCTGAGAAGGTTATGGCTTGTTTGGAGCGAGCTAATAAGAAGCTGGTGACATTTGTGAAGCTGATTGTAGACGAGAAGACTGAATTTGAGACTGTAAAAGAAGAGTTCAAGATAGTGATCAATGAAACGCAAGTAGAGGCAAGAAGGCCCTTCTGCAACTGCTTGATTGACATATGCAGAGGGAAGAAGAGGCAGGAGAGAGCTCATGAGCTTCTCTATCTAGGAACACTTTTCGGTCTATACCCGGGGCTACACAACAAGACCGTAAGAGAATGGAGCCTAGACGTGAGGTCGTTATCAGTTGGTGCAGCTGAGACCGCTCTTGAAGAGTGGATGAGAACACTTGCCAACATCGTTAGACGCCAAGAGGATCTTCCTGAGCTGTTCTTGGCCCAAACTGGGACAGGAACTCACAGATTCTCACAGGGATTAGCAAACTCTTTTGCCTCTCATTTGCAACAACTCGCCGCACCTTTCAGACAGAGCGATAGGGCAGGTATCTTTGTGGCTACGAAGGAGGATTTGGTGTCATGGTTGGAATCAAAGTTTCCACCTTTAGTTACTTCTCAAGCATGATACGTTATCCCAAACTAAATTTTTCCCAGTAAAGTTGTTTATAACTGTAATAGCATTTTAAAATCTTCTGATAAAGCTTCAATCTTTTTGTATCATCACAAGGAAGAAAGAATCATATTAGTTATTTGCAGTCTTGTTCTCTCTTTCCCTCAAATGATTTGAACTTTCCTCAAAAGATTCATGCAAAAATCTCTCATTTCACAATAGTAAACGACACCTTCAATCTCTCTTACATGCATACACAACTTTCAGTTACTGTTTGAAACGACCCATAAATATTTGGGACCTCCTCTTTAGCTTAGCAGCGCCAGCTACTCTGTCGCTTGGCATCATATGCTGCGCCGTCATTGAGCATATCTTGAGCATCAGACTCCATTCCGAGCTTCGAGAGTGCTAAAGCCTGCAAGTAAAAAGCTGTTGGCCATTCCGGTATGCACACTTGAGCTTGCATTGCATCCCTCAGTGCAAGCTCTTGTTGGTCTGTCATTAAGTAGGAGAAAGCACGTCTGGCGAAAACTGTTGCCGAAGAAACCGGCATCATCCCAACCAACTAGAAACAAGAGATTTTCAGGAGTTAGAAATTCTTGTCGAACACACATGGAACTATGATGGATTTGTTTTCTTTCTCACCTTTGAGTAGTATTCAATTGAGTTCTTGAAATCCTTGTCACGGAAAGCAATGTCCCCGAACTTTTTCGTGTTCAGCATCTCCTGCACTTGTTGTGTCCATTCTTGAAATGAAAGCTCATTCTCTGCACCTTCCTCGTCTCTGTAACCGGTTTTAAGCAAAATGTCGTGTACAGTCGCAAGGTCCATTTTTGAACAGGCCTTACCAAGAGGAGAAAGCATCGTTGGTAATATTACTGTGTTCTTTGGCAATCCCATCAGGACATGAGAGGCAACCTGAGCAACAAAAAAAAAAATATGAATCCAAAATAAACAATTTGGATATGAGATTCAAGATATTGTCAGTTTCAGGATATATTCTTTTAAACCTCTTCTTTCTTTGGCAGTGGTGCAACTGCAGAAAGAAGAAAGTTGGTGTCAGGTCGATCCTTTGCCTCCCATTGAAGGCATTTTGAAGCAAGCTCAACTAATTTAGTCGCATCATCACTCGCATATTGCCCTTCGAGAGATGAATCCATCAATAGCAATGCGTTCTTCCCCCTTATTATATCAAGAGCCTGAATATGAACATCATCAACAAATTCAGATAACATAACCACATGAAAAATTGTTCGGCCAAAGGCAAATGTTCGTTCCACAATAGTGAGGAAACTATAGACTCGAAGGCACATACATGGCTAGGTGGAATGTGTTTGCCACTTAAAAGATCTAAAAGAATGGTTCCATAACTGAAGATCACACTCTCAGGAATGACTCTGCCTGCAAAAAGAAGCAGAACCCTTTCAATCTTCAGATAAAGAATTGGCTTGTAATTCGGTACGATTCGCAAAGATCAAGAATTGTTACCTGTCCGTAAAAACTCAGGTGGAGTATAAGCTAAGTTGGTACTATAGCTTTTTCCATCTCTACTGTTCTTCATAAGACCAAAAGTCGATAGACGAGGATCACCTTCCTCGTCGAAGAGGATTCTGTATGCATTCAGGTCATGATAGATCTTTCGGTTTTCGTTGTTGCAGTGATCAAGTGCTTGTGCAATATAGTCTGCGATTCGAACACGCATTTCCCATGGAAGTGGCTGTTTTTCCCCTGCAAACGAAAACAAAAAGAAGAGAATAAAGCATCTACAAGAAGATTATGAAGGAAGATTATATAACAAAAGAAAGATAAGACCTATTACAGTGAAAGAGATGCTTTGAGAGAGTATCATTGGGCATATACTCCGCTACCAACAGCCTTTCGTCTCCTTCAGCGCAACAACCAATCAAACGGACTAATCTCTTGTTTCTAAGCTTCCCAACACCAGTTGCTTCCACCTGGTTTCACAAGTCAATCAAGGTCAACATAAGAACACTATTCCCATGTTTGCTAAAGTAAGCTGCTAATGTTAAAAAAGCTTATGCCTTTATTCTTTTCTGTCACTAAAAACCGTTCCTTTCACTAATTATCGATGACCTTTGCCTACACATTGATCAGATAGTCTATGAGATTCACTCAGGGACTAGAGTCTGAGCCACCAAACAGCAAATCTTGTTTACTCTTCTCAAATTTCTTACCACAAACTGTTGAGCATCAGGCCAAGATTGCCTAGAGAATCGCTTGATGGCTACGAGATGATTCCCTTCAAGCTTCCCTCTGTAGACTACATTGGGAGCTTTCTCTCCACCTTCAGACACAATGCAGCTAGGGCTAAACCCATTCGTTGCTTTCCTCAGCTCATTTAGCTCAAATTCTTTGAAATTTTGGATCTCCTGATCCACTTGGTCCCCATTTACTGTTGACACACAACAACACAGCCGAAAAAGGCAAATTAATCTAAACAGGAGTTTAATTCCAAAAAGGTAGAAACTTTCCAACTTTTGCTTCTGCTTTAAGCCTTAAAAAACCCATAAATCCACAATTTAAAGTAAACCCACATTATAAGAACAGACGGAAATAAGCATAGAGACGACCTAAATCTGCAGATTTAATGCCGAGCAAAACAAAATGTGAGCTTTTTTTACCTGATTCTGGTTTGTTTGGAGCTGATGGATCATCAGAAGAAGTTAGATGTGCTGTTTTGGAATGTAAGCAGCCCATTTGCTCTCCTTCTCTCGTTTTTTTTTTTCTCACTCGAAAACTTTGAACAGCTTTTGCTCCACAAAGATGAGAAATTTGGATAAGTAAACAGAGACTGAAGTACAAATGGATATGAGAGAGTTTTCCCTGTCTTGTTTCTTGGATTGAGGAAACAACAATGGTGGGATTTGATTTGGGTTTGGATTTGTGCTTTGTGAGCAGTTGAGGAGGCAGTAGAATATAAATTTAATGAAATTTGAAAAAAAAAAAAAAAGGAAGTAGCTAGAGAGAGAGAGAAAGATCTGAAATTTAATTAGCTTCAAAAGCTGCAGAGTTGAAAAAACAGAGGTAACAAAAAAAAATCATGTGAAGCAGCAAAAGATCTATAAGATTTTCCTTGCATATACTTTTTTCCTCGGTACTATACACAAAATTTAAAATATTGTTTCAGTTTTAAAAATGTAACTTTTAAACGGATTTTTAACTGTATTCCAATATAAGTTTTTTTTATTGGTAAGTTAAGATTTTTCTGGTCTGTGTTTATTAACGGATTTTTATGTGTTTTGTTGTTTTAAGTTTTAACTTTACATTTTTATTATCAAATAAATCTATACTATAAAAGATGGGTGCCACGTGGAGAGAGTGCCTCTTTTTCATCGCCTATTTTCGTTTCATCTTCTTCAATTGTTTTTCTTCCTTAGCAAAACGGTAAAAGTATCTTCCACTTCCCGTCGGATTTACTTTTCATGGACCAATTAAGTCGTCCCTCTTCGAATTCCTTTTTAGATTCTCATGTGGAGCAGAAAATCTTATTGAATGTTGTCATCAATCCTGTTCCATCGTCGACGTTCATTCTTACCATTATATTCCGGTGCCATCCTTTGATTCTCTTTCTGTGTTTCTTCTACATGGATTTCGATTTTTGGATTTTGCACTCTAGAAATAGAAGATGCTACAGTTATCCCTTTGATACAGTATGTGGTTATCTATAGCTGTCACGGAGGCAGTTAAATTTGTTTTGTGGTCTTGATCCCTTACATCAGAAATTACCTCTTGAGTTTAGCTCATTTCAAGTTCATCAATTTCAGGGTTTGCCTTACATTGACGTTAAAATTAGTAATGGACATTACTCTTTACTCTTTACAAGATTATCACTCTATAAGCATCGTTAGAAGCAGCATTGGTTGTTGTCTTCTTCCTTTACCTGTTCTTCGTTTAGTTTAAAATAAATGATGAAACCGCTTCTTCTTGCAGGTATTGGACTGAATGTAGATAACGAGCAACTGAGCACATGCTTAAACGCACTACTAAAAGACATGTCTCCCACATCAGACCTATTCAAAAGAGCCCATATAAATCATTAACGTCATCCATCGCACTGCACTTTGCAGGATTTAAATCTCTCGAGGAGCTTTACTAGAGGACATGGCTTCACAGGTGACAGGTATGTCTTGGACTGCATTTTCTGTCTGATTTTTGTCATTAGAGGGTTTCTGCTATGTTCACATTGAGTTTTGGGGATACAAGCTTTACTGTGTATTAAATATGTGCAGCGAGCAAAAAATGATTGTTGAAGACAAAGACGGGACAAATTTGTTCAAAATGTTGTCACTATTCAAGTAGGATTGGTTTACAGACTACAGTTCATATTTTTATGCTATCTTGACTCATAATCAAATCACAACACTTTTGTATCTCCCTAACTTTTCCAGGGTTTGACTTCTTCTGGATATTTGTTGGCTATCGGAGATGACAAGACAATCAAATGTGTGAGCTTCATCCTGATGGCAATAGATAATTTCTCAGCATTGCATTTACATGTCAAAACTAACATGGGGTACTCTGCTCAACTACAGTTTCGACTTTCTCAAAGGTCTGGTCCGAAGAAAACTATGATGTAAAGATTTCTTGCAACATCTTTAATCTTCTTGTGGAAGATGCTGTTGTGTTAGCGCCATAGACACACCTAAATATTTGTTTCAATCATCAAAAAATTTAACAGACTGCTATATTTCATTACTGTAGATATTGTTCTTTTCATTGCTCTATATCCAAATCAGAAGGCTAGAAACTATAGCATACTCTCCATTAACACTTGCAACATTTTCTTTTACTGACAAACATGAAACATGAAATGTTGTGATGCATCATCATTTAAAATAGTAAAACTCTGAAATCAATATGAATGTATAAGATAAGAAAGGCGAAACCAAAATAACAAAAAAAAAGAATGAATATGAATATTACATAAATTTTAAGATTTTGTTCCCCAAGATCAAAGAGCGTATACTACAACCAAGGTTATCTTATTAAATAAAGTTGGATGCGCGACGTATACTACAACTAAGGTTATCTTATTAAAAAAAGCTGGATGTGCGACGTGGTTGTGACATGTAAGTTTTTTTTAACTCACATGATTGCGACATGTGTTTTTTCTTAATTCTAAAAGTATTAAGATCCTGACATGTGTCACAGAATAAGAAAAAAATTAATATATATCTAAGACCAACGAAAAAATCAGAAAAACAAGAAACAAACAATTAAAAAGAAAAAATATTACTTCCGTTAGGAAAAGTAAAGAAAAAACATATTCCCATTACGAAAAGGAAAAAAAAAATCACAAAATAGGAAACAAATAATTATAAAAAAATTGTTACATTCATTAAGAAAAAAAAAAAAACATATTTCCATTACGAAAAGGATAAAAAACCATTATATAATAAGCTATTACCTTCATGATTTAATTGTGTGCTTCTATTTTTGTTTAAACTTCTCTCATTAAGAAAAAGAAAAATAGGAAACATAGGAAACAAATAATTATAAAATAATTGTTACATTCATTAAGAAAAAAAAAACATATTTCCATTAGGAAAAGGATAAAAAACCAATATATAATTATAAGCTATTACCTTCATGATTTAATTGTGTGCTTCTATTTTTGTTTAAATTTCTCTCATTAAGAAAAAGAAAAATAGGAAACATAGGAAACAAATAATTATAAAAAAATTGTTACATTCATTAAGAAAAAAAACATATTTCCATTACGAAAAGGATAAAAAAACCAATATATAATAAGCTATTACATTCATGGTTTAATTGTGTACTTTTATCTTTTGTTTAAACTTCTCTCGTTAAGAAATAAAAAATCATGTTTTGAAAGTCCAAGATATCAATGAAGGATATTTAACTATAGATCAGTTGGATCGAAATCAAAATTATTGTTGCTACATGTGTCTAATATTTGATTAGGTGATGATATGTGTTAGTACACAAGAAAATTATAAAAATGTAATAACAGAAATAAAAAACTAACAAAATAATTGTCAAACAACTAACTAATAATAATGGGGAAACAAATTATAATGGTCTGAGGCAAAAATAAAATTGAAAAAGAAACAATAAAAATAAAAATTTAACAAAATATTTATCAAGCAACTAACAAATATTAATATATATATAATGGACAGACATTCTAATTTTAAATAGTTTAATTTTCAGTTTTTTGTTATGTAAAACAATTTAAAGAAAAAAATTCATCAATTGAAATCTCTTGAATGAAATAATAAAAGTTTCAAGAATTAAACAGTCGATCAGATTTAGATACATATAAGTTTTTCTATTTTAGATAAAAATAAAAAGAAAACAAATTAATTCATTTTTCATATCATGAGTTAAAAAAAAAATGCCAATTATAATAAAAATGTAAAAAGATTACAAATCTTATTTTATTTAGACGTTTGTTATCAGGTTTTTAATATTATTCTACTTACTTTTAAAAATCATCAAATTTTGTTTAATATTTTTCCGTGATTTACTTCAAAAATCTTAAAACAAACCCGCGTATAGGTGGGCCTAATCTAGTAACCTGTAAAATGCTAAAGCAAAAAAAAAAACCAAAAAGGCTCTTTGGGATTTCTATTTCCTCTTAGAAAACAAAGAGAACCAGAGATGATTTGATTTGTGTCATCTCATGTTGCAGCACTGAGGTTTTCCCAAAACCAACTTATCTGTCTAAACTGGTAATGCGCCGTTAAGTAATTCTCTATGCAAACAAACTGACAAAACTTGAGGCTATAAATGTATTCAACCGGTTTTGTACCGTTGTTGAATTGTTATATCCACATTCCCACACTCACATCTTCCATCTTGAACATCTACAGTATCAAGAATGAGAAAGAAAGAATTAAAGAATTCTCTGTTTTCAGTTGATTAGGTAAAGATCTATAACATCCGTAAACCTGAAGTGCTGTTTTAGAAGTGGTGTCGGACGACACCAAGTGACCGAGTGCGTTTGCATATGCTCTATAAGGTGTGAATCTTGGATTGGCTATGCATGTTCTTGTTTGATTGTTGTGCAGTCAGGTTCAAGCATCGTGTAGAAAAATGTGTAAAAAGGCTTCTGGTCAGTTGGTGTCGAGCGACACCAGTTGGGATGTCGATCGAAACCGGTTAGTGAAATCGATTGTTGTTCGGTTTTGTTGGTTTGGTCGAGTGGTGTCGACTGACACAAGGGAAGGTGTCGCTCGACACCAGTTATTAGAAAATCGACTGGTTCGATTCAGTTGTCTGGTTTAGGCGAAGGAAACCCTATTCTCGCGATAAAACACTGTGCAGCCGCGTTTTGGCACAATTTTTGAGGTAAAGCTTTTCCAGAGAGAAAGAGGGCGTTTTTGTGGAGTTTTTGGAGTTTGGAGGATCGATCGGAGGCCTTGTGGTTACTGTTCATATTCCTCTCCCCTTTGTAATCCGTTCTAACGTGAGTGCGTGACCGTAGGTCCGTGAATCACTAGAGATTTTGTGGTATTTGGGTTTATTGTTGTGTTCTTGAGCTGTTTTTGAGTTATTAGCGAGTTTGATCTTATATGGGGGTTGAATCCCATTGATTGGATGTTTTTATACTTGTTTCGCACTGTGTCGTCGCTGTTGGTTTCTGGGTTTCGGGTGGGTGTCGAGCGACACCGAGAAGCTAGTGTCGAGCGACACACTTCGAGTGTGTCGATCGACACCTAGCTGGGAGTGTCGAGCGACACGGTGGGTGTGTCGGTCGACAAAAGTTCTGTTGCGCGCGTTTTGTTGTTTTTGTTTATTGTTGAAGGTTATTGTTGCTGGTTATTGTTGATATTGTTGTTTATTGTTGCTATTGATTACTGTATTGTCTAGTGGTTGGCGTAATTGGCCTGTAGACGGAATGACCGTCTCACTGAGTATTTCTTAAATCACTACAAGAAATATAGGCCATTTGCGACGGAAATTCCCGTTGCAATTTCGTCGCAAATGACTATTTGCGACGGATTTACGAGACAAAAATTTCCGTCGCAAATCGTTCATCGCAATGACTTTTCCGTCGCAACTCCGTCGCAAGATTGCGATGGAAGCTTCTCCGTCGCAAAGTTGCGATGGAAGCTTCTCCGTCGCAAAGTTGCGATGGAATTAATTCCGTCGCAATATTGCGACGGATTTACGACCATATTTATTCAGTCGCAATTTGGCGATCGATTTGCGACGGACCGTATTCCGTCGCAATCCTTCGCAAGTTTGCGACGAAATAGAATCCATCGCAAGTTTGCGACATATTCAATCAATCGCAAACTTGCGACGGGATTGATTCCGTCGCAAACTTGCGACTCAAACTATCCATCGCAACTTTGCGACTGAATCAATTCCGTCGCAAGTTTTAAATTTTTTTTTTTATTTTTAAATTTTCAATTATTAAATTGGTTTTTTTAATAAATAAAGAAAATTAAAAAAACGAAATTAAATTTAAA
The DNA here is from genome assembly GCA_026724425.1 of Erythrophleum ivorense. Taxonomy (NCBI): domain Eukaryota; kingdom Viridiplantae; phylum Streptophyta; class Magnoliopsida; order Fabales; family Fabaceae; genus Erythrophleum; species Erythrophleum ivorense. The sequence goes on along the minus strand of JAIUCV010000066.1, from coordinate 3,441,598 downwards.
TTCAAATATCATTAAACAAAAATATTCATAAATAACACAAAAAAATAATAAAACGAAAACTAAAAATCGACGGATGGTCCGCTGGGTCCGTCCTGATCTGATCCGCTGGTTCCGCCCTCGGTTTGCTGCTGGTTTTGACGCAAACGGCTCATAATCTCCTTGAGCTTCGGATCCGAGTTGCCCAAGTAGTCGAAGATCTCTTCGAACGCCGCAACCTTCGTCCTTGTTGTAGTCAATTCTGTCTTTGTTGCAGTCAATTCCTCCTTCAACACAGCAACCTCGTTGGGATCCGGGAACCGACTCGAAGCGGAACCGCAAACATAACCGCTCCCAATATCGATTTGGGATTGAAGAGAACCAACCCCCCAAATCTTCCCCTTTCTACGCGGAGCGGACTGAAAAACCAAAAAAAATATTGAAATTAAGAAGCCAACAATATACATAAGAATAAAAATAATTTAAACTAAAAAAATGATACAAATTTACCTGAAGAAAAACCTTGTTCTTAACGGCCACGGAAGAACCAGAAGCGACGCTTTCGGGATCATCATTCTGAGTCAACTCTTGTAGTTTTGAGTTAACGTCGTTGTAGTGCTCCTCAGAATCGTCATCCAGGAAAGTGCCATCCGGATTCCGTTTGGCATACGCGAGAACTGCCAGCAAATCCGTCTCTGATTCCCCTTGTTCCTCGGCCTATAAAATAATTTTTGATTTCATAAAAATGATAAGAAATAAATGAAACAAAAAATATTGTTAAAAAATAATTAGAAAAACACTTACAATCATTCGGCCGCGGGCTACGTAAGAAGTTCGGCCGGATCGATGTATAGAATTTTTGCTGTAACATCCGTGAACCTGGAAGTTGTTTTGGAAGTGGTGTTGGACGATGCTAGGGGTTCGGGAGTAGTTGGCACATGCTCTTAGAGGTGCGAATTGAGGGTTGGTTGTACATGTTCTTGTTTGATTGTTGTGCAGTCGGTCTAAGGTTCAAGCATCGCGAAGAAAGTGTGTTAAATTCTTCTGAACGACTAGTATCGATCGACACCGGTTATCGGGTTTGATTTCCGGTTTAAGTCGATCGATTTGCAATTGGGTTGGTTTTGGTCGATGGGTGTCGACCGACACCAAGGAAGGGTGTCGATCGACACCGGTTATGGTGAAATCGACCGGTTTGATTCAAGTGATTGCGGTTTGGTCGGTTAAGGGCGAGGGAACCCTATTTTATGCGAGAAAACACTGTAGCCGCATCACTTTTCACGTTTTTCGAGGCAGAGAGTTTCCAGAGAGAGGCAGGGCGATTTTGGTTGATTTTTGGAGTTTCTGGGCTTGATTTGTTGCTGTTCTTCGCTGTTTCATCTCTTTCCCTTGTTTCCAATCCAATCTAAGGTGAGTGCGTGACTGTAGGCCCGTTGATCAATAGAGATTGTTTGATTTCGAGTTTTGGTTGTGTTCTTGAGTTGTTTATGCTGGATTTCGTGTTTTGATAGTATTGGGGCGTTGAAAACCCCTAGATTTTGTGTTATTGCGATTTTGGAATGTGATTTCCGTAGCTTCTGGTTTCTGGGCGTCGAGCCGGTGTCGAGCGACACTCGATGAGTGTCGATCGACACTCGGGAGGCTGGCGTCGATCGACACCATAGAGGTGTCGGTCGACACCAACCTGGGTGTCAGGAAACGTGGGTGTTTCCTGACAGGGAATGTTTATACTGTTGATTAATGTTGAGCATTGTTATTGTGGTTGATTATTGTGATGTTTTGTCTAGTGTTTGACGTAATTGGCCTGTAGGCAGGATGATCCACTCACTAAGTATTTATGATAATACTTACGCATCTCTATTCCAATGTGATGCAGGTAACAGCAATGTTCTTCCGCGGAAAGAGACCGAGAGAAGAGGATGATGAGATTAGGAATTTGATTCTGGCTTTGTTGTTATGGTTGACCAGAAATTCGTGAGTTAGGGTGTTAGACTTTATTTTAATAATGTAGCAAACCGGCTTAGGTTGCTTATTGGTTATTGGTTTTATTGGTTTTATTCTTTATTGGTTATTGTTGAATAATTATTTATGATTTAATAATATTGGTTTTCTTCCGCATTGTGTTGAATTAGCTGTTGAGGATTAATATTTATGGGAATATTAATCTGGGCTAATTAATTAATTAAAAAAAAAAAAAAAAGTTTGGTTGTTTCATTTTGGTATCAGAGCGTAGTCGGTTTTAGGACTTGCGTGAGCCGGTGAGTACGGCGGTTGTTCCAGTTGCAGTTGCTCCTGCTACCCATCCTCGGGGCCAGCAGCAGCATCAGCAGCGCAGAGGTCACAGTTCTGGCTACGGCAGGGGCAGCAGGCCTGCGCAGGGCCAGAAGAGGAGAGCAGAGGAGATATCTGCTAGTAGCCCGAGTACGGGTGGGTGTTTTGGTTGTGGGGGTCTGGATCACAGAGTGGCGACTTGCCCCAAGAGGGCGGGATCCAGAGAGTCGACAGTGTGCTACTACTGCAGGGAGCCGGGGCATATCAAGACTATGTGTCCCAAGTTGCAGCAGAGAGCAGTGGCAGCGGCGATTCAGCCGTTGGCTATTCAGTCAGCAGCGCAGGTTGCGGCGTTGCAGTCGGGTGGTGCGCCGAGAGTTTATACTTCGGCAGAGGTGGGCCAGACCAGTCAGTCAGGCCAGATCACAGGTAAAATCTTGACTCAGACTTTTAAATTCTTAAGGTAGAATTGTTGGTGTTGTCTGTTTCTGTTATTTTACTGTGATAGAGTTAGAGGTTCTCAACACTTGTGGAATTGTGTAGGGACCTTGTTAGTTGGAGGTTTTGAGTCTCACGTTCTGTTTGACTCGGGAGCATCTAATTGCTTCATTACTCCGGAGAGAGCTGAGGGTAGTGGCATTCGGAGTAGCGATGGCGAGGCTTCAGGTTTTGTCAAGGTGGCTGGTGGTGGTTATTTGGCTACTTCGGGCAGAGCTAGAGCAGTTGATGTACAGATTGCGGGGCAGTCTATGCCAGCTGATTTGGTCATCAGTCCAGTGGAGCTGTATGACGTGATTTTGGGGATGGACTGGTTATCTCTATACCGAGTTCATCTGGATTGCTACAGAGGTAGAGTGGTGTTTGAGCAGGATGCAGGGAAGTTGGTTTATCAGGGAGTGAGACCGACTTCGGGGAGTATAGTGATTTCAGCTATTCAGGCAGAGCAGTTGTTAGAGCGGGGCTGCGAAGCCTATTTGGCGACAATCACTATGACAGAGTCCAGTGGTGAGGTGAGTCTGCAGGATATTCAGGTTGTCCATGAGTTTGAGGACGTATTTCGGTCGCTGAAGGGATTGCCACCATCTCGGTCAGATCCTTTCACGATTGATGTAGAGCCCGGGACAGCTCCGATATCGAAGACACCTTACAGGATGGCTCCAGCAGAGATGGCAGAGCTGAAGAAGCAGCTAGAGGACCTTTTGAGTAAAGGGTTCATCAGACCTAGTGTGTCGCCTTGGGGAGCGCCAGTGTTGTTTGTGAAGAAGAAGGATGGCAGTTTTCGGTTGTGCATCGATTACCGGGGACTTAACCGAGTCACAGTGAAGAACAGGTACCCACTTCCGAGGATTGATGAGTTGTTGGATCAGTTGAGAGGTGCTACCTGGTTCTCTAAGATTGACTTGGCATCGGGTTATCATCAGATCCCGATAGATGAGGCAGATGTCCGGAAGACAGCTTTTCGGACGAGGTATGGGCATTTTGAGTTTGTGGTCATGCCTTTTGGTTTGACTAATGCGCCGGCAGCGTTTATGAGGTTGATGAACGACGTGTTCAGGGAGTTTCTGGATGTGTTTGTCATTATTTTCATTGATGACATTTTGGTGTATTCGAGGAGTCCAGAGGAGCATGCGACTCATTTGAGGCTAGTGTTGGAGAAGCTTCGAGAGCAGAAGCTGTTTGCCAAGTTGAGCAAGTGCAGCTTTTGGCAGAGGGAGATGGGTTTTCTTGGCCACATTGTTTCTGCAGAGGGAGTTTCTGTGGATCCGGCTAAGATTGAGGCCATCAGGGATTGGCCTAGACCGAGTAGTGCTACCGAGATCAGGAGTTTTCTGGGTTTAGCAGGCTACTACAGGAGGTTCGTCAAGGGGTTTGCGAGTATGTCTCAGCCGATGACGAGGTTGACTGGCAAGGATGTGCCGTTTGTGTGGTCGCAGGAGTGCGAGGAGAGCTTTGGGAAGCTCAAGGAAATGTTGACTAGTACACCAGTTTTGGCATTACCCGACCCGGGGAAGCCATATGTAGTGTACACAGATGCTTCAGGTGTTGGACTGGGTTGTGTTCTGATGCAGGAGGGCAGAGTGATTGCCTATGCTTCGAGGCAGTTGCAGGGCAGTGAGCGCAACCGTCCTACACATGACCTTGAGTTGGGAGCAGTGGTTTTTGCACTCAAGATTTAGAGGTCATATCTTTATGGTGGTAGAGTGCAGATCTTTGCAGATCACAAGAGTCTACAGCATATTTTCACTCAGCCTTTGCTGAATGCGAGACAGACGCGTTGGGTGGAGTTTCTGGCAGACTATGACTTGGATATTGTTTATCATCCGGGCAAGGCCAATTTGGTGGCAGATGCTTTGAGTCGACGGAGGGTTGATTCAGATAGAGAGCGTGGTGTTGAGGCGTTGGTCAGCGAGATTAGTACATTGCGATTGTGTGCTATTTCAGAGGAGCCTTTGGGTTTTGAGGCAGCTGATCAGGCAGATTTACTCAGCAGGATCAGAGTGGCGCAGCAGAGTGATCAGGGTTTGATTGATGCTTCGCAGGCAGTTGGTTCTGAGTATCAGGTCTCTTCGAATGGAACTATCTTGGTTCGTGGGCGAGTTTGTGTGCCTAAGGATGAGGAGTTGAGGCATGAGGTTTTGAGAGAGGCTCATTCGAGCAAGTTTTCGATTCATCCGGGTGCGACCAAGATGTACCGTGACCTCAAACGGTATTATCATTGGGTTGGGATGAAGAGGGATGTGGCAGATTGGGTTGCGAGGTGCAACACTTGTTCTTTGGTCAAGGCAGAGCATCAGGTGCCTAGTGGTCTTTTGCAGAGTTTACCCATTCCAGAGTGGAAGTGGGATATGATCACGATGGATTTTGTTGTGGGATTGCCTGTCTCACGGACATTTGATGCTATTTGGGTCATTGTGGATCGCTTGACCAAGTCAGCACATTTCTTGGCTATCAAGAAGACAGATGGAGCGGCTGTCTTGGCTAGGAAGTTTGTGCGAGAGATTGTGAGGCTGCATGGAGTGCCAGCCAGTATCGTGTCGGATAGAGATCCGAGGTTTGCTTCAGAGTTTTGGAGGGCATTTCAGACTGAGGTGGGCACTAAGGTGCATATGAGTACAGCGTATCATCTGCAGACAGATGGGCAGTCAGAGAGGACTATTCAGACCTTGGAGGATCTGCTTAGGATGTGTGTACTGGATTGGGGTGGTCATTGGGCTGATCATCTGTGTTTGGCAGAGTTTGCCTATAACAACAGTTTTCAGTCTAGCATTGGTATGACTCCTTATGAGGCTTTGTATGGGAGGCCATGCAGGACACCCTTATGCTGGACCCAAGTGGGGGAGCGCAGCATGTTTGGAGCTAGTTTTGTTCAGGAGACGACGGAGAAGATTCGTGTCTTGAGGCTGAACATGAAGGAGGCTCAGGATAGACAGAGGAGTTATGCAGATAGGCGGCGACGTGAGCTTGAGTTTCAGGTGGGGGATAGAGTGTATCTCAAGATGGCTATGTTGAGGGGCCCTAACAGGTCTATAGCAGAGAACAAGCTCAGTCCGCGTTTTATGGGTCCGTTTCCAGTGGTGGAGCGAGTTGGGCCAGTGGCTTATCGGTTGGAGTTGCCACCGATTATGAGCGCCTTTCACAAGGTGTTTCATGTTTCTATGTTGAGGAGGTGTTTGCGTCCTTCAGAGGAGGTTGTGGTTGAGATTCCAGAGGATCTTCAGCCAGATATGACAGTTCCGGCAGTTCCAGTGAGGATTCTTGAGAGGAGAGTCAAGGTTCTGCGGAACAAGAGGGTGCCATTGTTGAGAGTCTTGTGGGACTGTAGTGGCACAGAGGAGCAGACTTGGGAGCCAGAGGCAAAGATGAAGCTGAAGTTCGGAAAGTGGTTCGACAAGCAGGCTGTGGAGTGATTCATCTTTGTGGTTCTAGTCTTGTTTCTGGTTTTGTTGTTGTTGGTTTTGGACTTATGTAATTTCGTTTCGTTGTACGATATACATTTTTGGAGTTATATGAGATGGAGTTTTGCCTCATATTTTTGGTTATGGTTTGGATGTTACAAGTTTCTTTGGCCGGTGGGGTCATTGAGAGTTTTTAGTCACATGTTGGTACGCGTTTCAGATTTTATTACTCGTTTTGTCTAGGGGCGGTGGGCCTTGTAGACGGTGGTTCTATTTGTGTTGGGACGTTAGGTGCCCAACGGACTTATATTGGGGGTCGCTACCTCGATATGGGTTGTTTTAGTGACAGTGGGTCACGTTTTGGTTGTGACAGGGATCACATTTTGGTTGTGACTTCGGGTCACGCTTGGTTTTGTGACATTGGTCACATTTTGGTACTGGACCGTGAGTTGCAGTACGGATGTCATGACTGCGGTTATGGCATTGAGAGTAATAATATCTTGGAAACATGCGTATAACATAGGACTAAAATTTGAGTTTTGAGGTCTTGGAGAGACGTTTGTGTTGGGATTCGAGGACGAATCCATTTTAGTGGGGGAGAATTGTAACATCCGTGAACCTGGAAGTTGTTTTGGAAGTGGTGTTGGACGATGCTAGGGGTTCGGGAGTAGTTGGCACATGCTCTTAGAGGTGCGAATTGAGGGTTGGTTGTACATGTTCTTGTTTGATTGTTGTGCAGTCGGTCTAAGGTTCAAGCATCGCGAAGAAAGTGTGTTAAATTCTTCTGAACGACTAGTATCGATCGACACCCGAAGGGTGTCGATCGACACCGGTTATCGGGTTTGATTTCCGGTTTAAGTCGATCGATTTGCAATTGGGTTGGTTTTGGTCGATGGGTGTCGACCGACACCAAGGAAGGGTGTCGATCGACACCGGTTATGGTGAAATCGACCGGTTTGATTCAAGTGATTGCGGTTTGGTCGGTTAAGGGCGAGGGAACCCTATTTTATGCGAGAAAACACTGTAGCCGCATCACTTTTCACGTTTTTCGAGGCAGAGAGTTTCCAGAGAGAGGCAGGGCGATTTTGGTTGATTTTTGGAGTTTCTGGGCTTGATTTGTTGCTGTTCTTCGCTGTTTCATCTCTTTCCCTTGTTTCCAATCCAATCTAAGGTGAGTGCGTGACTGTAGGCCCGTTGATCAATAGAGATTGTTTGATTTCGAGTTTTGGTTGTGTTCTTGAGTTGTTTATGCTGGATTTCGTGTTTTGATAGTATTGGGGCGTTGAAAACCCCTAGATTTTGTGTTATTGCGATTTTGGAATGTGATTTCCGTAGCTTCTGGTTTCTGGGCGTCGAGCCGGTGTCGAGCGACACTCGATGAGTGTCGATCGACACTCGGGAGGCTGGCGTCGATCGACACCATAGAGGTGTCGGTCGACACCAACCTGGGTGTCAGGAAACGTGGGTGTTTCCTGACAGGGAATGTTTATACTGTTGATTAATGTTGAGCATTGTTATTGTGGTTGATTATTGTGATGTTTTGTCTAGTGTTTGACGTAATTGGCCTGTAGGCAGGATGATCCACTCACTAAGTATTTATGATAATACTTACGCATCTCTATTCCAATGTGATGCAGGTAACAGCAATGTTCTTCCGCGGAAAGAGACCGAGAGAAGAGGATGATGAGATTAGGAATTTGATTCTGGCTTTGTTGTTATGGTTGACCAGAAATTCGTGAGTTAGGGTGTTAGACTTTATTTTAATAATGTAGCAAACCGGCTTAGGTTGCTTATTGGTTATTGGTTTTATTGGTTTTATTCTTTATTGGTTATTGTTGAATAATTATTTATGATTTAATAATATTGGTTTTCTTCCGCATTGTGTTGAATTAGCTGTTGAGGATTAATATTTATGGGAATATTAATCTGGGCTAATTAATTAATTAAAAAAAAAAAAAAAAAAGTTTGGTTGTTTCATTTGCTCTTCCCTCGAGCGGACTTACTGTTGTCACTCCTTTTCTGGTGATCAGGATCCAACCAGTAAGCAACCAAGCCCTCCCACACATTCTGATCAAAGTGAAGTGGCTTCGCAGCATCACCCTTAGCCATCCACGACTTCTTCCATCTATGTACCATATCGGGTAACCGATCATGGACTTTGGCGCAGAACTCACGGTAAACCTTCTTGGTAAAGCCAGACTCCCAGTAATACTTGCGCTTGAAAAAAAAAATCAAAAAACAATGATATAATGTTAGTGATCAGCAATAAGAAAATATTTTTAAAAATTAATAAAAAAATACATTAAAACTTACAGCAAAAGTAGAGAACCAACGTTGAAGAACGGGTTCCTTCACATCCTTCCACCGGGCAAAAGCATCTTGGTAATCTTTTTCAAAGATTTCCGTAACTGCTGAAGCGACGGACGAATAATGAGAGAACCTGAAAAAGAAAACAATACACTTTAACATTTTAAATTGTACAATATAAAATAAAACAAAAACTAATAAAAATTAAAAAGTACATACCATAAAGTTCTCGGTGGGCGGTGTGGATGAAGATGAGAAGGAGATCATGACCGGGCTCCTCTAAAATCTCCCTCATGGCCGCATAAAATGGGGCTCTAGCGGCCTCAACCGCGGCCTCAACTGCGGCTGCCTGACGAGGTGGGGAAGGAGACCGAGACCGTACCCGCTGCTGCTGCTCCCGTCCCGTAGAACCATGGGAACTACTAGCAGTGTGCCCGTGACTCCTCACGGGAATGGAACGACCACCACGAGAACCCCCGGAACCACCACTGCCCCCGGATCCTCCCTGACTCAGGAACTCCTGGTAAGAGTTTTGTTGTTCCATCTGCAATAAATTAAAAAAGTAAAATTAAAAGTAACAATAATAATTGTACAAATAAAAATAAAAAATACACTAATAATTAATAATTATTCTAATAATCACACAATTGTATAAAAATTACTCTAAAATTAAATTAAAACAATACTAAAACTAATCTAATGTTACATCAACAAATTAAATTCTAGAAACTAAAATAGTTAGGAACATTCTAAATTCTAAAACTAATATAATCACATTACCAAACAATCTAACTAATATAATCACATTCTAAAATTCTAAATTCTAAAACTAATCTAATTTAATTATCTAACAATCTAACAAACTAATCAACAATCTAAACTAAACTAATTATCTAACTAATCCATCTAGCTAATTTTATCTAACAATAGGAACATTCAAAATTCTAAAACTAATATAATCACATTCTAAAATTCTAAAACTAATCTAATTTAATTATCTAACAATCTAACAAACTAATCAACAATCTAACCTAAACTAATTATCTAACTAATCCATGTAGCTAATTTTATCTAACATTATTTTTTAACAAAATCAGGAAAAAAAAAAAAAAAAAAAATTCAGGGAATCGAGTTAACCCTCGGCGGCGGCGGCGACGAGTCGACGGCGGCAGTTGCTGGCGGTAGTGGCTGACGGCGAGATGGGGCGGCGGCGGCGGATCTGCGGTCTGCGCGGATGACCGGATCTGCGGTATGCTGCGGAGGGGAGGAAGGCGGCGGTCGGGAAGAATCGGGCGTCGGTCGGGAAATGATAACACCGGTGACGGAGAAGAAGAAGATGAAGCGGGCGGCGAAAAATCGAGCGAATGGGGTCGGTTTGAGCTACGCTCAAACCCGACGTTTTGCATATATAGGAAATATCTGTCCCTCGCAAATCCATCGCAAAGTTGCGAGGGATTTGCGACGGAAATGCCCCATTCCATCGCACTTCCATCGCAACTTTGCGATGGCTCTGCGAGGGAAATGTTGGAAACCCTAAAATTTGCGAGGGAATTGCTATGGAATGGGGCATTTCCGTCGCAATTCCCTCGCAACTTTGCGATGGATTTGCGAGGAACATGTTGGAAACCCTAATCGTGTTCGGATTAGGGTTTCGCACATGTTCCTCACAAATCCATCGCAACTTTGCGATGGAGTTGCGATGGCTATGCGACGGCAATCACCGAGCCATTGCAATTCCGTCGCAACTTTGCGATGGATTTGCGATGGAAAATTAGGGTTTAGGGTTTAGGGTTCAGGGATTTGATAACAGAGTAATAAGGGTTGTAGATATTGAATATATATGCTTATTAGTAGATCAATTTGAATATGAATATAGATATTGAACATTCATACATATATATATATATATATATACATGGTCGATGTTTCAACAAAACCGTTTGTAATGTTATATACGTCGTAAGCTTCAATAAGGTTGATATTGACGTAGTTCAAGAGAAACATATTTTATGTAGTAAAAAGCTTTTAGAGTTGAATTATACAATACATAATAAGATTATATTACCCAAAACCCTTGTTATACGAAAAATAGGAAACCCTAAACCCTAAAAATTGTGTTTCCATCGCAAAGTTGTCGCAAATTTGCGATGCAATTGCGATGAAAAGCGAAAAATTTAACAATCCATCGTAATTCCGTCACAAAATTGCGACGGCTTTGCGATGAAAACCAAAAAATTAAACAATGCATCACAATTCCGTCGCAAATTTGCGATGGAACATAAAAATTTTTATATCCATCGCAATTCAATCGCAACCTTGCGACGAAATTGCGATGGATATAAATTTTTTTATGTTTTCATCGCAATTCCATCGCAATTGCGCGCTAGATTTGACGTCCCCGGGTGGCTTTTTGTTCCAACCACCGTCACTGTTGTTTCCGATATCCCCCTGATCGTTGCCGGTTCCCGAAGCTGCATTGTTATCATTTCCCGGTTTGTCATTGGAGTTAGAACCCTAGCTAGACCAGTTTCCGACAGAGGATGAATCGGTGGAAGGCTTTCTAGTGTTTGATTATAGTATTTGAATCCACAGTCATCCTTCTTACCCCAAGAAGATCCACCGTCATCTTTCTTACCTCAAGAAGATCCACCGTCATCCTACTTACCCCATGTTGATCCGCCGTCATTTTTTTTACCCCTAGAATGAAGATCCATGATCAACATGGGGTACAAAGGATGACAGAGGATCAACATGGGGTAAGAAGGATGACGGAGAATCTTCTTGAGGTAAGAAAGATGACGGTGGATCTTCTTGGGGTAAGAAGGATGACGGTGGATTCAAATACTATAATCAAACACTAGAAAGCCTTCCACCGAGTCATCCTCTGCCGGAAACTGGTCTAGCTGGGGTTCTAACTCCAATGACAAACCGAGAAATGATAACAAAGCAGCTTGGGGTACCGGAAACGATCAGGGGGATATCGGAAACAACAGTGACGGCGGCTGGAACAAAAAGCCACCCGGTGACATCAAATCTAGAAGAGAAGCCGATAACGCATGGGTCGCTAAAACAAACTCAAAATCGCCGTCATCAAGTGGCTCAGCATGGGGAACCAGAGACAAGACATCTGCATGGTAAAAAATGTTATCCTGAAATGACTTTTGTGTAGTCTTGTAAGTAAAAAGTTTGCGATGGAGTGACAATATATGTAAAATACAAACAACTAAAAATACAAAGAAAAACCTTAAAGTTAATCAGAGTCAAGTTTATCGTCATTTTCATCGTCATTTTCAGATACGTAAGAGTTTTCATTGTGCTCCCGTTCTTCTTCATCAGTCTCAGACTCTTCGAATTCATCGGCTTCTCCATCTTCAGTTGAATCGTCAACGACGTCTTCAACTTCTCTGTTCTCGGGGTCAACGTGTATGATATTTTCTGTGGATTCGATCGGGTTTGAAACTTCTGCAACTCTGTCATGCTGCATGGCCACTTCATCGTTTAAACCAACTACATAACCTCTTGGATTGACCTTTATGAACGATAACCAAGTCTCCCGTCTTTGCCTAACTCGAGGATAAGGAATAAAACACACTTGCTCTGCCTGCGATGCAAGGATGAAGGGTTCGAACTTGGAAAATTTCCGGTTTGCATTTACATCGGTGACACCTACCGTCTCGTTTCTGCGAACCCCTCGACCTGGTGTCGGATCATACCAATCACATTTGAACATAATACATTTCAAGTTGATAATTCCTGGGTATGTGAGCTCGATGATCTCTTGCAAAACTCCATAGAATTCTGTTTCGCCCGGGACATGAATATTATAATTTGCGATCGACTTCCGCATGCCATGCTTGTACGTATGGAAAATGTACCCGCGAGTACAGTACATTGGTGCTGTAGTGATCTTTCCTATTGGAGAGTTCACAATCTCATGCAGCCACAGCGGTATTTGTTCCGGATGACAGCCCTCTCTCACCTATATAAAAACAAATGGTACAATCACACATATTAATTATATACTGTGTTAGGTTTTAGTTTATATATCACTGATTTGAGGAGAACTTACATAGTATTTTAACCATCCAGCAAAGTCACGTTCTTTGTACAACTCATACTCATGCTCTTGTAAACCATGGTATGTTTGGCGGATCAGATTATCAAATATGCTGCACAAAAATCTCGAGTTATATTATATATATATATATATATATATAAACGTATTGTAACACCCGTATTCCTCATACGCAAACCACATTCTCTTAAAAAAACATTCTTATTAAAATATCTTAAATCATCCAACAAAAACCTTATGAAAATCAACTGTCAAGTGAAAATATTATTGGATAAAACTAAATAAAACCCGATCCCAAAATAAAACCAAGAACCAAGACAAGCTTGAGCAACTACTCGACATTTCCATCATCACCTGAAAAAGGGAAAGGAAAAAAAAGGGGGGGGGGGGGGTGAGTAATGAATTACTCAGTGAGGAGATCATTCCTGCCCACCGAAACATAATAAACATTTCTACGATTATATCACAATCAACAAAACATATAAACTTAAACACAAGCATTCAACTATCATGTAACACAATTTTCTGTCAAATAAACAACTTAATAATCATTCCAAGTTCATCCATCTCTTTTCGATGGTGCACTATCCTCGTGATAGCCATAGAACCTCATGCTGTGGAGGCTGGCCGTAGCTCAGACACTCCCATACCGGGCTCGTCAGCCGTTCATGACCTGCATGTAACCCGTCGGCCCATCACAGTCCAGTTTCTTCCTCTCATAATTCATGCAATATATCATTCATCTCATATCATATCATCACATCCAATTTGTAATATTCCACCATATCATATCATTAACAGTTCATATCATATCAATACATATTATCACATAACCTAAGTCTAACAATCATATCTAAGCCTACATGCCATGCATCTTGCAATATAATAGAAGAAATATGAACTATGTTTCCACAGATCACACCCTCACCTGAATTTGGCTAAAAAAAGACGGATTGAAACTGTTTTCGGTAAACTGAACCTCCTATAGTAACAACGTCAACCCCTTAGACTTCGGACACTTCCTCTATCTGTAACTAGCACCAATCTGGTCTAAATCGTTCAGGTATGACTGGAATCCTTCTCCCAAACACTCAAGCAGAAACTGGAAACAAAACTGGAAAACTAAGATTTTTCTGGAAACAGAAACACAGAAACACAGAAACACAGAATTTCCGTGAACTTTCGAGTTGATTTGCGGGTGAAATATACCTCTGATTTGATAACTGAAAGAATATATGGAAATTTGGGTTCGAGATCTTTAAAACCGTATGTAGATCGACTCCTAATGACTTACGGATCGTCGGGAAATTGCTTCACAAAACCTCAACTAGAATCTGGAAAAACGACTTTGAAATCTTAAAACAGATCTGAAGTCTCAACGTAAAATAGCCATACATCTCTGAATATAACTCTGATTACCGTGATCTCGGACGTTTTGAAAAGCTGAGAGGACGATATTTCCGGTGCTACGAAAATCAGCTTCTGAGACCTTACGAAACGTTTGGAAATCGCCTCGTAAGTTCCGTCTCTGATTCTGGTTTTTCTCCCTTCTCCTCCTTCCTCACTTCTCCACAGGTTTTATGTCTTCTCCGGTAACACCCAAAAGCTACCACGACTTTGATGGCTTAAACTCAGAATGCCGCTGCTTTAGGGTTCTCAAGCTCTCTCACGTTTCTTTCTAAAGCGGCTATGAAGAGGGAGATATTTACATATATACATATATACACACTTTTAGGTTTGAGGCTTTATTGGGCTTTGGCTGGCCCAATCTGGGTCTCACAATTCTCCCCCTCTTCTATAGAATTCGTCCCCGAATTCAAAGCTTCACTATACTCTGTGAAGAGCTCAGGATAATCCTCTCGCATATGTTGTTCAGTCTCCAATGATACTTCCTGAATACCATCTCTTTCCCAGCAAACTTGAACTGTTCGAGCTTTCTTCCCGATTGAGCCACCATCTCTACTACTTAGGATTGACACAGGTCTTCCCTTAACTGACAAATCTAGCTCCAGATCTTTAGGTGGCTGTGGAATGATCAACTCCTTTTCTGTGACCAGTTTCCGTAATACAGAAATATGAAACACATCGTGAAATGCTTCTAGTTCTGCTGGTAGTTCTAGACGGTAAGCCACAGCTCCAATTCTCTCAATGATAGGATAAGGTCCCATGTATCTCGGCTTAAGGTTTCCTCTCTTAGCCCATCTGTTTAAACCTTTGAATATTCTCATTTTCAGGTACACCAAATCTCCTACAGCAAACTCCAAATCTTTTCGCCTTTTATCTGCATAACTCTTTTGGCGATCATGAGCTTCTTTTAGTCTGCCTTTAAGGATCTCCACTTGTTCAGTCGTCTCTTGAATTATCGCAGGTTCTATGTTTTCGCGCTCCCCCATTTCTGTCCAACAAAGCGGTGTACGACAAGGCCGTCCATAAAGAGCCTCAAATGGTGACATGCCTATGCTTGCATGATAGCTGTTATTGTAGGCAAACTCTGCTATAGGTAAATGTCTCTCCCAACGTCCTCCCCAATCCAGCATGCAAGCCCTCAACATGTCCTCCAGCGTCTGTATTGTACGCTCAGATTGTCCATCTGTCTGAGGGTGATACGCCGTGCTCAAATTTACCTAAGTTCCCATAGCCTTCTGAAAAGCCTTCCAAAACAACGATGTCAACTTCGAATCTCTATATGAAACTGATATATCCATATTTTACATGTTTTTTACCTTGGTTTTCTTTATATTTTCTTACTTAATAATAATGATTTTGTATCCAAGAGGTAGTTTTCTTGTATATTGTGGTTTTGGGAAGCAAACAGGTCAAGGAAGGCAAAAGAGCTTCAAACAATGATCCATGCAAGTCCCCAAGTCAAGAGCTTCAAGTTAGCCGGTTTCCGCATTCGGACAGAATCAAAGCATCCGAAAGATGACCGCGGAAAAGGGTCTTTCCGACGTCAAAATCATGATATCTTTATATGGAAAGATAGATAAATGAGTCATGCGTCGCGGCGAAGTGGAATTGGGATATTTGGAGCAGAAATGCGGCCTAGGATCTTTTTCTCCCAAGACATGTCCGTCTGGCGAGTAAGTGAAGCCCATGGAGCTTGGATGAGCGAAATGGACTGGGATCACTGCGGGCCAAGCCTAGACTTCATCATGACTCAAGCCCACATCTTTACACGCGAAAAGAAGGTGGCAGCCTGATGCGTTGGGTTTTATGCTTCAAACTAATACAATTTATAACCCAACTTGGTAGAGCTGCAAGTGCACAGCCGTGGTAAGTCGGGGTCGAACACAAGGAAGAGAGATTTCGTTTCAAGTTTATGTTGAGTGATAAGTAGCTAGAACGAAGATATGAGTGTGGGGTGATCCTAAAATGAAAGGAAAACAATGCAAGTAAGTAGAGAGGTTGTAAACAAGATGGGAAAGATGTTAGGCAAAGGATAATCAATGGAAACTTTCAATGAAATGACAAGAGATTGCATGGGATAATTTATAAACCGTCTTGAACTCACAACACTAAGGTATAGCCTTTCCACTTTCGTGGCTCCGGCCACTATGCTTAAACAACCTAATAGACTCAACTTTCGATGGTTATTACAAGTTACAAGCATGCATTAGTTAATGTTCAAGTTGTGATTGTTCACTAAGTTCCTTAGGTCGACTTTTGGAAGCCTAAAACACTTAGCTCATCAAATACTAGTTTCGGCAATACAACAAGCTTTTGGAGAGTGTATCAACCTAAATTCAAGTTGTTGAGGCGCGCTTTCCTAACAACAAGCAATAAGAGCAAGCAAAGATGAAGAACCAAAAGAGTAAATCCCGTTTTATGCAATCAAACAAGTCAAAACATATTAAGAGTCCATCGATCTCCCTCGGCCTAACGAGGGATCTACTCGGACATAGTGAGATCAAGCAAGCAAGGCATATTTGATATCATTATGCAAGTATAAAAGAGATAAGGGATAGAAAAGAGGCTTCTCTGATGAAGAACAAGTCGAATCCCTTGATAACTTTCGATCCAAAGTACAAAAGAGAAAAGGAAAAGATGAAAGAACAAAGATGAATGCGAGTGCAAGAGTTGAACGGCGCCTTCCTTCTTCCTTCTGGACGGCACACCACCTAGGGCTTCTCCTCCTTGACGGCTGCTCTCTCTCTTGCGCAATACACTCGCGGCTCTCTTCCTCCAAAGGCTAAAAACATTGTATTTATAGGCTTGAAGTCGCTAGGGTATTGAGGTGCTGAAAAAGGAAACTTTCCGGTTAACCGACTCTGAAGATTTGCGACGTGATTGGACCGGGTTTAGGACAAGTAAACCACCAAAAGCAAGCTGGGCTTGTGTTAAGTCGAGACAAGGTCCATGGCGCTGCATCCCGGGCCATTTGGTGGCGCCAAGTCTCCATGGGCTTCGTTTACTCGCCTGGCGGACACGTCTTGGGAGAAAAAGAGTATCTCCGTGATGGTTGATCCAAATGACTTGAATCCACTTAGTCGTGATGCATAACTCAAATATCTATCCAGCAAGACCAAGATCATGATTTTTGGACGTCGGGAAGACCCCTTGCTGCGGTTATCTTTCGGATGCTCCGGTTCTGTCCAAATGCGAGAATCGGACAAATGGAGTATTATTGATGCTCTTGACTTGGAAACTTGCATGGATCATGGTTTGAGGCTCTTTTGCTCCTTTTTGAATCCTTTTTGATGTTTTAACCTGTTAAGACTCCAAAGCCAACAAATACAAGAAAACTACCTCTAAAGGCATAGAACCTTATTGAAAACATTTGAAAACACCAATAAATACTTAGTGAAAACATGCAAAATATGATGATATCACAGCCGCGCCTCACTCAAGACTTGGTGAGCAAGTTCACGCGAGGAGAAGAAATGGAAAGTTTCCTCTTCTCCTTTGCGCATTAACTCAGCCGACCTAGCCTCCCCTCACCTATATATACTTGCTTTTAGCCTCTTGTATCGATATCACATTATCAAAGACACAACTCTCTTCAATAAACCAGAGCCACTTAGGTGGTCTCCTTGCTCTTTCTTTTCTTTTGCATCTTGTACATACTCGCATGTTTTAGCTTAAGTCTAGGGTTTTAGAGGTTTCTCTCTAGGGGAGAGCGACGGCTTGATCTCTATCATTCCACCTCCTTTCCCTAGAACTATGAGATCCTCTCTACTCCCTTAGACTCGTTATTGAATCATGGATCTTTCAAAGAAGACATGACATGATAAGCCATCAAGAATCGGTTGTTAAAGAAAGGGAAACCTTATGGTTCACCATCTTTATTCATACCTAAAGCTTGTTGCTAGAGTAGCTAACTAGCGACTTGATCCAAGG
Source organism: Erythrophleum ivorense (assembly GCA_026724425.1). Lineage (NCBI taxonomy): Eukaryota > Viridiplantae > Streptophyta > Magnoliopsida > Fabales > Fabaceae > Erythrophleum > Erythrophleum ivorense. The sequence continues at coordinate 3,423,736 of JAIUCV010000066.1, read as the reverse complement.
TTGATATACTCTCCAAAAGCTTGTTATATCTCCGGTCCTAGTATTTGATGGGCAATTCGTCTTAGGCTATGAAAGTAGACCTAAGGAGTTTTGTGAACAATCACTACCCGATTTTATTGCATGTTTCACTCTTCAATGACCATGTGAAAGCTGAGTCCATTGGTTTAAGAAACATAGGTGGTCGGAGCCACGAAAGTGGGATGACCACATCTTAGTGTTTTGAGTTCATAGAAATCGGATTTAACAAACTTTTCAATTGATTTGGCTTATGTCTTTTGCGGATTGTCCTTTGTTCAATAATGGTGTTTGTATAGTTTGCATTTGTCATTTACTTTATCTTATAAAACAAAACACAAAACCCCTTGCATATTATTGATTTAGCTTAACCAAATCTTTACAAATGTGTAATGTGCAATTCGCATTCTCTTGTGGATCGACCCCTAAGTACTACAACAACACGTTGTGCACTTGCAACCATGTTTAGCTTAGGGTTTTTTATAACTTGCATACATACCACACCCACGTTTGGCCACATCAAGTTTTTGGCGCCGTTGCCGGGGAATGGATTGCACTTACACGTTTATGAGATTAAAATTTAAGACTAGATCTTTTATTTCATGTTTACTAACTTTTGCAATTTTTGTTTCTCTTATGTTCCTTAGGTACTTTAAGGATGAGCCACTACTCGAGCATGAGTAACCACTTTGAAGGAAGAAAACCACTTCCCCATGAAGTCCAAAGGCGGCCACATGATTCAAATCCGGCCGGAGACTTCATCCCAATGCCAATCCCACCAAATTTTCGCCACCCACTCTTTGCCGAGACTAGCCGAGAAGAACATCATCACTATCATCAAAACCGTTCACCGGTTTATCAAGGCCGACCTCACCAGCCACCTCATCATCATCACCGTCCACGCCCCAACCTTCCCACATACCAAGAGCATGCACTTAATAGGCGGAGAGACGACAATCTCAAAGCCATGATAGAAGACTTCATGGAAATCCAAAGAAAGTTTAGCCAAAGTCTTGAGACAAGGTTAGAGTTTCTAAAGCATGACCTTGATAGAAAGTTCGGAAACCTCTCTGACCAAGTGGAGAGAGTCGAATCAAGGTGTATTGAAGTGGAAGGGGAGCTAAGGGAACAAGCCGCAACCGTTGGAGGCAACACCAAGGCAATCCGAGACTTAAACCTCAACTCAAAGGAGATGGATAGCCACTTGGATGAGAAGATCACCGGCTTAGAAGACAACCTCAATGGCACAACCATGAGCCTCAACTCAATCTCGCTTGTTGCTCACCAAGCCAAGAAGAGAGCATCAGAGGTTAACCAAAGAGAGAAGGAGCTTTACTCAAATATGGTGATATTGGTGGAAGGGCAAGAACAATTCAAGGTATCAATCAATGACTTGAAGCATCTTGTGGAAGAGAGATACAAAGAGCTACTTGAGAAGACCACGCTATGGCAAGATACAACCGGAGGAGCCTCCAAAGGAGTCAAAGACCTCACCAAACGCTTGGAGGATATGGAAGAAAGAGACCGAGCTTCAAAAGGCACAAAAGCGGCTAACTCAAAGCCTAACAATGCTTTGGTTGCTTTTGGTGCTAAAGAGACCAATCCAAGAGTGGTTTGGGATGAGGATGAAAGGAGACAAGGCAAGCATACAACACGGATAAGAGGAAGAAAGTTACCGGAGGGAACACCACTTTCTCCAAGACCTTCATTACCACCCCTCCCTAAGGAGAAAAGGAAGGCGAGCTCATCAATGGATTACACCCTTGATGATTTCAATTTTATGGCAAAAAGGTTCCCTAGCAATATGCCCTTTGATGTCGCTTGCAACAAGAGCCCTTACCTTCAAGACTTTGTATGGACTCACGATTGGAGCTTAGCCGAGGTGGAGAAGATGTATAATGAAGCAAGAGAGGAAATGCCTGCGCCAAGGACACTACACAAGCTTCATGACCCAGGTTACTTCCTTGTACATTGCTCCATCAATGGCAAATTCTTTGATGATGCACTATGCGATTCCGGTTCAAGCGTGAACCTCATGCCGGCTGTGATAGCAAGATGTTTGGGATTGATCGAGTCCATGGAGCGGACAAACATGGGCATAAAGCTTGCCAACAACTCTTCATTTAAACCGCTTGGCAAGGTAAGAGATGTTCAACTTTCCTTTGAAGATTGCATCATCCCGGCCGATTTCTATGTTGTCACTATGGAGGATCCGGAAGACCAAGCCCTTCTACTTGGGAGATCCTTCTTAGCAACAGCCAGAGCAATTATGGATTGGCCAAACAGGAGAATCTCACTAGCCAATGTTGACAAGGATACCTATTATGTTGCTGCACCTCCCGGTTTCTCATCCAAAAAATTTCGGTACACAAGTGGAGGAGAAAGCTCACAACAAGGTTACTTGATCAAAGAAGTGTTACATGACAAGATGCACTTGGAGCCATACAGTACTAGGAGCCTTCTACAGCCTCCACACTTGCCTAACACCTAAGGAACACAAGGAGTCGAGCTACAAAGACTTAAAACTAGCGCTTATGGGAGGCAACCCATATTTTTCTCTTCTTTTTAACTTTTGTTTTGGTTTTATTGTTTAACTTGAATTTTTTGGGAATTTTATAAAATCCACAAAAAAATAAAATAAACATGTTTTAGGATCAAGTGCAAAGAAGACCATCAAAGGAGTTTTGCATAAGCCGGTCAAACCCCACCCAATCATCCCGCCCTTGTACCGGAACACCAACAATGCAGTCAACACCTTGGGATGATTAGGTGGATTAAAGAGACAACTCGGTCGAAGAAAATCACTCAACGGTCGAGCCAAATGGAAGATATTAGGTCCGGTACCATCTTCTCGGCCAAACGGGTAACACGGAGGACCCACTTAACCCATCTCACAAACGGCTCAACCGAAGTCCACCAAACTTCACCGGCGGCCAAACAACACCATATTGGTCGGCAAATCCAAAAGATAGGACGGAGGAATGTTGATGGATAAGGAGATATGCACAACTGCCACATCCGGTCGATGGCGGGCAACCGAAGGCCGACAAAAACCAAAATCACGGCACGGCGACACCATCACCTGGACATGGATTCTTGAAGCTCCAATATCCGTTTTTCACAAGAACATCCACGGACAGACGAGCCACATTCAAGAATGGTCAAAAATCTCTTACCGGAGCCGATTTAATCACGTTGTGAAGGAAGTCTCAAACCGCTGGTCCATTTGCCCTCAAACTTCTCCAGTGGTCACAAAATATAAGGTTGGTCTACGGATTTTCAAGCTCGGTCGGAGAATTCATCATCGTTTGGGCTGTGGTCTTTGCACACTCTTCGGATCGTCCGGATGGCCACCAAATGATGAATCTCCCAAACCGCTCGTTTGTTTGACCTGAAACTTCACCACGGCTCCTAAAATATATGATTGGTCAGTGGAATTTCAAGATCGGTCAGAGAATTGTTCATGGTTCACGCTCTGGTCCCTCACATCACCTTCCGGCCGACCGAAGGATCCACCCGATGACGAATTTTTCAAACCGCTCGACCAAATCACCTGAAACTTCACCGGCGGCCCTAAAACATCATATTGGACGGTAAGTTTTCGATCCCGTTCATAAAATTCTTAACGGTTTGTCATGTGGTTCACAGCCCTCATTTTTGGCCGACACACGGGCCTTACACGACCAAACTGCACACCGGATGGAATCACACCTTAGGATTGAAAACTAACCGACCAAATACATCTACAGAATGATTTGATGCTGTCATCTCACACTTGAAGTCCCTCAAAAAGCAAAACCGCGCTTCATGACCTATGGTCACACTTTGGTAACACAATCCGCGACACTTTCCCAACAAATTCACTTTTCTTTTTAACCCCTCTTGATTGGATTTGCTTCCACTGGGACGGTGCAAGTTAAGTCTAGGGGGATTACTAACAAGTTTGTTCTTTTTGACTTTTCCTTTTTTTATTTATTTTTCTTTGAGTCGTTTTATTGAGTCAAAATTTTGTCCGAGAATTATGACCTTTTCTTTGAAACTAACCATGTTACACTAATGCTTAAGTGACCATTGAAACAGTATTTGGCAACACATTCACTCAATGTACACGTTGAGCAGATCGGTCTACCAAAATTGGCCACATTTCCAAAAAAAGCCGATGGAGGATCCATCTTTGACTCCTCACCTTAATGAACTTAACCTTCTCAGCTAGGGGCTTGGTTTTACAAAGGGGACGACTCCTCATCCTCACCGAATAAGTGAAAGTCTATGTGAGTTCGGTTTCCCCTCTCTCTCCCCTCCAATTTTAAGAAAAAGCATCAAGGTCCAAGTAACCGGGGATTAGGTGGCAACCACCATCAATACTCGCGTATATGGAAGACCTTTTGATCCAAGTAACCGGGGATTAGGTGGCTACAACCATCAATACTCGCATCTATGGAAGATCCATCAAAAACCTCCACAAAGAGGAGAAGAAGTCGAATAAAAAAAATGCCTTGCTACCCTAAAAAAGGGATTAATCGACTTAAGGAGTGAGAAGAGAGAGAGGTGAAACAAGGGCCAAGACAAGTGTTTAAACACAAGAGGATGAGAAAGAGTTCATAAAAACCCTTTGATCGATATCCCCTAGTTGAGATCACACCTTTAAACTAAAGGAGTCAAGGGAGGTGAGCCCGGATGGTCATATGGAGTGTGGGTTACTTTGGGACGACTGCTAAACTCAATGTAAGTACTTATGTTCCTCATCATAAAGCCAAAACCGTTTTTCATGTGGATTACTAGAACATAAGCTAACATGGATTTTCAAAATACATTGAGAGTTCTCACGTTTTCAAACCTCTTTTCCTTTCTTGGTTTGCTTGAGGACAAGCAAAAGGCTAAGTCTGTGGGAGTTGATATATCCATATTTTACATGTTTTTACCTTGGCTTTCTTTATATTTTCTTACCTAATAATAATGATTTTGTATCCAAGAGGTAGTTTTCTTGTATATTTTGGTTTTGGGAAGTAAACAGGTCAAAATGGCAAAAAGAAGGCAAAATGGAGCAAAAGAACTTCAAACAATAATCCATGCAAGTTCCCAAGTCAAGAGCTTCATCAAAACTCAAGTTGGCCGGTTTCCCACATTCGGACAGAATCAAAGCATCTGAAAGATGACCGCGGCAAAGGGTCTTTTCGACGTACAAATCATGAGATCTTTATATGGAAAGATAAATAAATGAGTCATGCGTCGCGGCGAAGTGGAATTGGGATATTTGGAGCAGAAATGCGGCCTAGGATCTTTTTTTCCCAAGACAAGTCCGTCTAGCGAGTAAGTGAAGCCCATGGAGCTTGGATGAGCGAAAGGGACCGGGATCACTGCAGGCCAAGCCTAAACCTCATCATGACTCAAGCCCACATCTTTACACGCGAAAAGAAGGTGGCAGCCGCGCCTCACTCAAGACTTGGTGAGCAAGTTCACGCGAGGAGAAGAAATGGAAAGTTTCCTCTTCTCCTTTGCGCATTAACTCAGCCGACCTAGCCTCCCCTCACCTATATATACTTGTTTTAGCCTCTTGTATCGATATCACATTATGAAAGACACAACTCTCTTCAATAAACCGGAGCCACTTAGGTGGTCTCCTTGCTCTTTCTTTTCTTTTGCATCTTGTACATACTCGCATGTTTTACCTTAAGTCTAGGGTTTTAGAGGTTTCTCTCTAGGGGAGAGCGACGGCTTGATCTCTATCATTCCGCCTCCTTTCCCTAGAACTATGAGATCCTCTCTACTTCCTTAGACTCGTTATTGAATCATGGATCTTTCAAAGAAGACATGACATGATAAGCCATCAAGAATCGGTTGTTAAAGAAAGGGAAACCTTATGGTTCACCATCTTTATTCATACCTAAAGCTTGTTGCTAGAGTAGCTAACTAGCGACTTGATCCAAGGTTGATATACTCTCCAAAAGCTTGTTATATCTCCGGTCCTAGTATTTGATGGGCAATTCGTCTTAGGCTATGAAAGTAGACCTAAGGAGTTTTGTGAACAATCACTACCCGATTTTATTGCATGTTTCACTCTTCAATGACCATGTGAAAGCTGAGTCCATTGGTTTAAGAAACATAGGTGGTCGGAGCCACGAAAGTGGGATGACCACATCTTAGTGTTTTGAGTTCATAGAAATCGGATTTAACAAACTTTTCAATTGATTTGGCTTATGTCTTTTGCGGATTGTCCTTTGTTCAATAATGGTGTTTGTATAGTTTGCATTTGTCATTTACTTTATCTTATAAAACAAAACACAAAACCCCTTGCATATTATTGATTTAGCTTAACCAAATCTTTACAAATGTGTAATGTGCAATTCGCATTCTCTTGTGGATCGACCCCTAAGTACTACAACAACACGTTGTGCACTTGCAACCATGTTTAGCTTAGGGTTTTTTATAACTTGCATACATACCATACCCACGTTTGGCCACATCACGTCCCTAAGGAGAAAAGGAAAGCGAGCTCATCAATGGATTACACCATTGATGACTTCAATTTTATGGCAAAAAGGTTCCCTAGCAATATGCCCTTTGATGTCGCTTGCAACAAGAGCCCTTAACTTCAAGACTTTGTATGGACTCATGATTGGAGCTTAGCCGAGGTGGAGAAGATGTATAATGAAGCAAGAGAGGAAATGCCTGCGCCAAGGACACTACACAAGCTTCATGACCCAGGTTACTTCCTTATACATTGCTCCATCAATGGCAAATTCTTTGATGATGCACTATGCGACTCCGGTTCAAGTGTGAACCTCATGCCGGCTGTGATAGCAAGAAGTTTGGGATTGATTGAGTCCATGGAGCGGACCAACATGGGCATAAAGCTTGCCAACAATTCTTCATTCAAACCGCTTGGCAAGGTAAGAAATGTCCAACTTTCTTTTGAAGATTGCTTCATCCCGGCCGATTTCTATGTTGTCACTATGGAGGATCCGGAAGACCAAGCCCTTCTACTTGGGAGATCCTTCTTAGCAACAGCCGGAGCAATTATGTATTGGTCAAACAGGAGAATCTCACTAGCCAATATTGACAAGGATACCTATTATGTTGCTGCACCTCCCGGTTTCTCATCCAAAAAATTTCGGTACACAAGTGGAGGAGAAAGCTCACAACAAGGTTACTTGATCAAAGAAGTGTTACATGACAAGATGCACTTGGAGCCATCCAGTACTAGGAGCTTTCTACAGCCTCCACACTTGCCTAACACCTAAGGAACACAAGGAGTCGAGCTATAAAGACTTTAAACTAGCGCTTATGGGAGGCAACCCATATTTCTCTTTTCTTTTTAACTTTTGTTTTGGTTTTATTGTTTAACTTGAATTTTTTGGGAATTTTATAAAATCAAAAAAAAAAAAATAAACATGTTTTAGGATTAAGTGCCAAAGAAGACCATCAAAGGAGTTTTGCATGCTTCATGAAGCCGGTAAACCCAATCCAACCCATTCAACCCACCCTTGTTATCAAATCATCAAATCACAAAGAAGTCAAGAAAACTCTTCCCGGGGCCGAATTGACCACTTTGTGAAGGAACTCTCAAACCGCTCGTCCGTTTGACCTCAAACTTCTCCAGTGGTCATAAAATATGAGGTTGGTCGACGGAATTTCAGGCTTGGTCGGAGAATTCGTTTTCATTTGAGCTGTGGTCTATTACACTCTCTCCGGATCTTCGGCTGAAGCACCAAGTGACAGATATCTCAAACCGCACGTTCGTTTGGCCTCAAATTTCGCCACTGCTCCTAAAATATATGATTGGTCTGTGGAATTTCAAGATAGGTCAGAGAATTGTTCACGGTTCACGCTGTGGTCACTCACATCACCTTCCGGCCGGCCGAAGGATCCACCCGATGACGAATTCTCACCACCGCTCGTTCGTTTGACCTCATACTTCACCAGCGGCTCTAAAACATCACATTGGACGGTAAATTTTCAATCCCGTTCATAAAATTCTTAACGGTTTGTCATGTGGTTCACAGCCCTCATTTTTTGCCGACACACGGGCCTTACACGACCAAACTGCACACCGGATGGAATCACACCTTCTGATTGAAAACTCACCGACCAAATACATCTAAGGAATGATTTGATGCTGTCATATCACACTTGGAGTCGCTCAACAACGCAAAACCGCTCTTCATGACCTATGGTCACACTTTGGTAACACAATCTGAAACACTTTCCCAACAAATTCAATTTTCTTTTTAACCCCTCTTAATTGGATTTGCTTCCACCGGGACGGTGCAAGTTAAGTCTGGGGGGATTACTAACACGTTTGTTCTTTTCTTTTTATTTTTCCCTTTTTCTTTGAGTCGTTTTATTGAGTCAAAATTTTGTCCGAGAATTATGACATTTTCTTTGAAACTAACCATGTTACACTAATGGCTAAGTGACCATTGAAACAGTATTTGGCAACACATTCATTCAAAGTACACTTTGAGCAGATCGGTTTACCAAAAATGGCCACATTTCCAAAAAGCCGATGGAGGATCCACCCTTGACTCCGCACCTAAATGAACTTAACTTTCTCAGCTAGGGGCTTGGTTTTACAAAGGGAACGACTTCTATGTGAGTTCGGTCTCCCCTCTCTCTCCCCTCCAATTTTGAGAAAAAGCATCAAGGTCCAAGTAACCGGGGATTAGGTGGCAACTAATATCAATACTCGCGTATATGGAAAACCTTTTCATCTAAGTAACCGGGGATTAGGTGGCTACAACCATCAATACTCGCGTCTATGGAAGATCCATCAAAAACCTCCACAAAGAGGAGAAGAAGTCGAATAAAAAAATACCTTGCTACCCTAAAAAAGGGATTAATCGACTTAAGGAGTGAGAAGAGAGAGAGGTGAAACAAGGGCCAAGACAAGTGTTTAAACACAAGAGGATGAGAAAGAGTTCATAAAAACCCTTTGATCGATACCCCCTAGTTGAGATCACACCTTTAAAAACTAAAGGAGTCAAAGGAAGTGAGCCCGGATGGTCATATGGAGTGTGGGTTACTTTGGGATGACTGCTAAACTCAATGTAAGTACTTATGTTCCTCATCATAAAGCCAAAACCGTTTTTCATGTGGATCACTAAAACATAAGCTAACATGGATTTTCAAAATGCATTGGGAGTTCTCATGTTTTCAAATCTCTTTTCCTTTCTTAGTTTGCTTGAGGACAAGAAAAAGGCTAAGTCTGGGGGAGTTGATATATCCATATTTTACATGTTTTTTACCTTGGTTTTCTTTATATTTTCTTACTTAATAATAATGATTTTGTATCCAAGAGGTAGTTTTCTTGTATATTGTGGTTTTGGGAAGCAAACAGGTCAAGGAAGGCAAAAGAGCTTCAAACAATGATCCATGCAAGTCCCCAAGTCAAGAGCTTCAAGTTAGCCGGTTTCCGCATTCGGACAGAATCAAAGCATCCGAAAGATGACCGCGGCAAAGGGTCTTTCCGACGTCCAAATCATAAGATCTTTATATGGAAAGATAAATAAATGAGTCATGCGTCGCGGAGAAGTGGAATTGGGCTATTTGGAGCAGAAATGCGGCCTAGGATCGTTTTCTCCCAAGACATGTCCGTCTGGCGAGTAAGTGAAGCCCATGGAGCTTGGATGAGCGAAATGGACCGGGATCACTGCGGGCCAAGCCTAAACCTCATCATGACTCAAGCCCACATCTTTACTTGCTTTTAGCCTCTTGTATCGACATCACATTATCATAGAACACAACTCTCTTCTTCTTTCAGTCAATAAACCGGAGCCACTTAGGTGGTCTCCTTGCTCTTTCTTTTCTTTTGCATCTTGTACATACTCGCATGTTTTAGCTTAAGTCTAGGGTTTTAGAGGTTTCTCTCTAGGGGAGAGCGGCGGCTTGATCTCTATCATTCCGCCTCCTCTCCCTAGAACTATGAGATCCTCTCTACTCCCTTAGACTCGTTATTGAATCATGGATCTTTCAAAGGAGACATGACATGATAAGCCATCAAGAATCGGTGTTTAAGAAAGGGAAACCTTATGGTTCACCATCTTTATTCATACCTAAAGCTTGTTGCTAGAGTAGCTAACTAGCGACTTGATCCAAGGTTGATATACTCTCCAAAAGCTTGTTATATCTCCGGTCCTAATATTTGATGGGCAATTCGTCTTAGGCTATGAAAGTAGACCTAAGGAGTTTTGTGAACAATCACTACCCGATTGTATTGCATGTTTCACTCTTCAATGACCATGTGAAAGCTGAGTCCATTGGTTTAAGAAACATAGGTGGTCGGAGCCACGAAAGTGGGATGACCACATCTTAGTGTTTTGAGTTCATAGAAATCGGATTTAACAAACTTTTCAATTGATTTGGCTTATGTCTTTTGCGGATTGTCCTTTGTTTAATAATGGTGTTTGTATAGTTTGCATTTGTTATTTAATTTCTCTTATAAAACAAAATACAAAACCTCTTGCATATTATTGATTTAGCTTAACCAAATCTTTACAAATGTGTAATGTGCAATTCGCATTCTCTTGTGGATCGACCCCTAAGTACTACAACAACATGTTGTGCACTTGCAACCATGTTTAGCTTAGGGTTTTTATTACTTGCATACATACCACACCCACGCGGTGCTATCAGAAACAATGCTTACAGGAACTCCATGTAATCTTACTATCTCATCCATGTACTTCTGAGCTAGGCGATCTGCACCATCCGTCTTTTTAACTGCTAAGAAATGAGCAGATTTAGTAAGTCTATCAACTATCACCCAAATCGCATCGTTCTTACTTGCTGTCCTTGGAAGCCCAGTGACAAAATCCATAGTCACCATATCCCATTTCCATTCTGGCAGTGGCAAACTCTGTAGTAATCCACTTGGAACTCTATGTTCAGCTTTCACCAGCTGGCAAGTTGTGCACTTTGCTACCCATTCTCCAACATCTCGTTTCATTCCATTCCAGTGATAATACCTTTTTAGATCCCGATACATTTTTGTAAAACCTGGATGAATGGAAAAACGTGACTAATGTGCTTGCTTTAAGATCTCTTCCTTTAGACATTTATCATCTGGAACACACACTCGACCTTTGAAAACAAATGTTCCATTTGTTGTAGTGTGATAGCCTACTACTTCACTCTCCACTGCTTTCTTTAAGATAGTGTCTCCATTTTGAGCTTCACGAATTCTCCAAAGTAAATCTGCCTGGTTTACTGCTTCTAGTCCCACAACTCCTTCCTCCGTAGATGTAGAACAAATATTCAAACTTGCCAATGTTGAAACGAGCTCTTGTACTTCTTTTATTCTGGACACATCATTTCTTCTCCTACTTAGCGCATCTTCTACCTGATTAGCTTTTCCTGGATAATAAGCAATATCCATATCGTAATCTGCTAACAACTCCATCCATCTCCGCTGCCTCAAATTGAGATCTGACTGTGTGAAGACATACTTTAAGCTCTTATGATCTGTAAACACTTGTACCTTCTCTCCATATAAGTAAGCTCTCCAAACCTTTAGAGCAAAGACCACAGCTGCTAACTCCAGGTCATGAGTTGGATAATTGACCTCATGCTTGCGCAATTGTCTAGATGCATATGCAATGACTTTCTCTTCTTGCATAAGTACACATCCCAGACCAGTTCCTGACGCATCTGTATAGACCACATATGATACCCCAACCCTTGGTAATACCAATACAGGCGCCTGAGTTAAGTGTTCTTTCAATTCTTCAAAACTCTTCTCACACTCTTCTGACCACTCAAACTTTGTCTCCTTACATGTAAGTTGAGTCAAAGGCTTCGCTAGACTTGCAAATCCTTTTACAAACTTCCTGTAATAACCAGCTAGCCCAAGAAAACTACGAATTTCAGAAGCATTCTTCGGTCTAGGCCATTGAGTGATTGTTGTTATCTTCTCAGGATCTACTGCAACTCCTGCTTCTGAAAAAATGTGACCCAAAAACCCAATCTTCTTCTGCCAAAAACTGCATTTCGATAACTTTGCAAAAAGTTTATGATTCCTCAATGTCTGTAACACTATCCTCAAATGCTCAACATGCTCTTCCTTACTCCTTGAGTAGATTAGAATATCATCAATGAACACTATGACGAATTTGTCTAGAAATTCTCTAAACACATTATTCATCAACTTCATAAAGGCTGCTGGAGCGTTAGTCAATCCAAATGGCATCACCACAAACTCATAATGCCCATAACGTGTTCTGAATGCTGTTTTTTCTCACATCTTCTTCAGCTACAGCAATCTGATGATATCCTGATGCCAAATCTATCTTTGAGAACCACGATGCTCCTTGTAGCTGGTCCAACAACTCATCAATTCTAGGCAAATGATACTTATCCTTGATGGTAACCTTATTGAGCCCTCGATAATCTATGCAGAGTCTGAAACTTCCATCTTTCTTCTTCACAAACAAAACTGGAGCTCCCCATGGTGAACTACTCGGCCTCACAAACCCTTTATCTGTAAGATCCTCCAACTGTTTCTTTAGCTCATCCATTTCTGCTGGAGCTAAGCGATAAGGAGCCTTGGATACGGGAGCAGTCCCTGGCTCCAACTCAATAGTAAATGCATCTCCTCTTTCTGGTGGTGGTCCTGTGAGTGGTTCAAAAACATCTGTATATTCTGCTGCTACTGGAATATCCCCCAACTCTATTCCCATAGGTCCGCCCTCAATAGAAATGGTTGCCAAATAAACTTCTGATCCTTCCCACTGCACCTCTTCTACATGAGCCATTGAAATAGCAGGAATTCTGCCCAAAGCTCTAACTCCCTGGAACACCAAATTATTTTCTGCTTGAGTGAAGTCAACACGCCTTCTAGTACAATCCAGCCTTATGTTGCGTCAACCAATCCATGCCTAGAATTACTTCATAATGTTTCAGCTCCAGTTCGATGAAATCTCCAAGCAACTTCTCTTTTTCTATCAATACAGAAACATCTCGATAAGTTCTTGAAGACCCAATCACCTCTGTGCCAGCTGTGTCGATTCTCCTCTGCCTATCCTCATACTCGATCCTTGAATCCCAACATCTTGCCACCTCAGGACTTACAAAACAATGTGTCGCTCCCGTGTCAAATAATGTGTACGCTGTAATTCCGCCAACAAGGACAGACCCTACACAACTTTTTCTCTAAGCACTATCCAAGCATAAAAGAACCAAATGCTATAACTATATGCCAAAAGAAAATCACATAAAAACTTTTTGGTAAAAGACTTACCCACGATCGGTTCTGCGCCAGTTTGATCTGCTGCTGCGAACACTCGAGGTCCAACAGCTTGCCTCTTAGGTGGTGGTGGCAAAATCCCTCTGTTCTGGTTCCCTTGTTGTCCTACTGGCAGCTGCGCTGTGCATTCTCGTGCAAAATGGCCTCTCTGACCACACCTCCTACAATTGTTGACTCCTCTTGGACAATTTTGTTGGATATGTCCTGGCTGTCCACACTGGTAACACTTGCCGGTATTCGCCCAACATACCCCACCATGACGCCTACCACACGTGCCACACTCTGGAAAACGGTTCTGGCCTTGTCTTGCATCGCGGTTTTCCCAAGTACGCTTTTGAGACTCCACTACCTTTGTCCCCTTCGTCTGAGTGCTCTTGTGGTGTTTAGATTCCTCCTCAAGCCCAGTCTCCATCATAGATGCCTTCTCAACCAACTCAATCATACTATCATAATCTCTGACTGCACAATGGTTGCGGATGTCTGGCCTCAATCCTCTCATGAATCTACGAATCGCTTTCTGCTCTCCAGGCTCTCTCCCTGTAAACCTACTAAGGCGATTGAACTCCCGTTCATAATCTCTAACAGACATGACCCCCTGGCGAAGCTCCAAGTATGAACACTCCAAAGTATCCATTGCTTCCTGTGGAAAGTATTTTCTGTTGAATTCTTCTCTGAAAGTCTCCCAAGGAATCTCATATCCAACAGGCATGCTTCGTATCACACTTTCCCACCAAATGTGCGCCTCTCCACGCAAGAAATGAACTGCAAGCCCTTTCTTAAATTCCACTGGACACCTAGTTGACTCAAAATTCCTTTCCAACAGCTTTCTCCAATCGTCAGCCTCGACTGGGTTATTTCCACCATTGAAAATCTATGTACCCAAATCTCTCATGAGTCTCAGCGTCTCCCAGTATGTGAGACCAAGTCCTGGGGCTGGTACCCCTGCTGGAGGTGGTGGTGGTGGTTGTTGAGCTTGTGGTGCAGCTGCTGCTGGTGCTGCTTGTCGCTGCAAAATCTCTCGCATCAAATCTCGAAGCTCTTGCACCTCTTCACGTGTTATTGCAGGTGCTGCTGCAGGCTCTGCCCCACCTTCTGGTTGTCCTTGCCCAGCAGCTGGTGCATTTGCATTCACTGTACGTGTCTTCCTTTTTGGCGGCATTCTGAAAAGAAGAAATACATGAGATCAATAAAAACATGCAATTAACAGAAACTCAAATATTGCTCAAGTCTTGCTTCTTCTGGTGTTTTTTTTTTTTTTTTTTTAAAAAAAAAAAACGTTTTCAAATACTCTTTCCTGAAAAGCGAGCTTCCCGGATCAGAACCGGTTTAGCTTTAACCTCCGCTCTGATACCAATTTGTAACACCCGTATTCCTCTATACGCAAACCACATTCTCTTAAAAAAACATTCTTATTAAAATATCTTAAATCATCCAACAAAAACCTCATGAAAATCAACTGTCAAGTGAAAATATTATTGGATAAAACTAAATAAAACCCGATCCCAAAATAACACCAAGAACCAAGACAAGCTTGAGCAACTACTCGACATTTCCATCATCACCTGAAAAAGGGAAAGGAAAAAAAAAAGGGGGGGGGGGGGGGGGTGAGTAATGAATTACTCAGTGAGGAGATCATTCCTGCCCACCGAAACATAATAAACATTTCTACGATTATATCACAATCAACAAAACATATAAACTTAAACACAAGCATTCAACTATCATGTAACACAATTTTCTGTCAAATAAACAACTTAATAATCATTCCAAGTTCATCCATCTCTTTTCATTGGTGCACTATCCTCGTGATAGCCATAGAACCTCATGCTGTGGAGGCTGGCCGTAGCTCAGACACTCCCATACCGGGCTCGTCAGCCGTTCATGACCTGCATGTAACCCGTCGACCCATCACAGTCCAGTTTCTTCCTCTCATAATTCATGCAATAACTCATTCATCTCATATCATATCATCACATCCAATTTGTAATATTCCACCATATCATATCATTAACAATTCATATCATATCAATACATATTATCACATAACCTAAGTCTAACAATCATATCTAAGCCTACATGCCATGCATCTTGCAATATAATAGAAGAAATATGAACTATGTTTCCACAGATCACACCCTCACCTGAATTTGGCTAAAAAAAGACGGATTGAAACTGTTTTCGGTAAACTGAACCTCCTATAGTAACAACGTCAACCCCTTAGACTTCGGACACTTCCTCTATCTGTAACTAGCACCAATCTGGTCTAATCGTTCAGGTATGACTGGAATCCTTCTCCCAAACACTCAAGCAGAAACTGGAAACAAAACTGGAAAACTAAGATTTTTCTGGAAACAGAAACAGAGAATTTCCGTGAACTTTCGAGTTGATTTGCGGGTGAAATATACCTCTGATTTGATAACTGAAAGAATATATGGAAATTTGGGTTCGAGATCTTTAAAACCGTATGTAGATCGACTCCTAATGACTTACGGATCGTCGGGAAATTGCTTCACAAAACATCTACTAGAATCTGGAAAAACGACTTTGAAATCTTAAAACAGATCTGAAGTCTCAACGTAAAATAGCCATACATCTCTGAATATAACTCTGATTACCGTGATCTCGGACGTTTTGAAAAGCTGAGAAGACGATATTTCCGGTGCTACGAAAATCAGCTTCTGAGACCTTACGAAACGTTTGGAAATTGCCTCGTAAGTTCCGTCTCTGATTCTGGTTTTTCTCCCTTCTCCTCCTTCCTCACTTCTCCACAGGTTTTATGTCTTCTCCGGTAACACCCAAAAGTTACCATGACTTTGATGGCTTAAACTCAGAATGCCGCTGCTTTAGGGTTCTCAAGCTCTCTCATGTTTCTTTCTAAAGCGGCTATGAAGAGGGAGATATTTACATATATACATATATACACACTTTTAGGTTTGAGGCTTTATTGGGCTTTGGCTGGCCTAATCTGGGTCTCACACGTATGATCAAAGTTACCTCTCAAATTGGTGCACTTCATCCAGATTACGCAATATGTAATTGTGAGCCGCTCTCAAATCTTCATGGTCCCACGATTTTTCCTTCAACTTTCCAGCAAGTCTGCCTATTTCTTTGAAGATGCTGGGGACAACATGCCTATAAACAGGTGCAACGCCTCCATCATCGTATCGTTTCATAGCGGTTCTTCTCGTTCTCACATTAGGACTAAAATAGTAAGACGCAAAGTTAGATGTTTCCTCTGTCAAACTTCCTTGTACTATGGATCCCTCAACTTTTGCAAGGTTTTTAGCCTTGCCCTTCAAGTGTCCCATAAAACGCTCGAACGGATACATCCACCTGAATTGCACAGGCCCCCCGAGATCCGCCTCATATGGCAAATGTACCGTTAGGTGTTCCATCACGTCGAAGAATGAAGGAGGGAAGATTTTCTCCATGTTACATAACAAGAGAGCAATGTTTTTTTTTTAACTTCTCTACCCCGTCTTCTCTCTGTGTTCGCGTGCAAAGATCTCGGAAAAACGCCCCAATACCTATAATATAATATACACCATAAACAAATTAATAAAACATATATATTTAATTATATATGTACATAAACTCAATTAAAAGAAATGTAAATACTTGTTTACCAGCAATTGCTTCGTGGACATGAGACGGCAATAGCTCTTGCAATGCAAACGGTAGTAGTCGCTGCATGAAAACATGGCAATCGTGGCTCTTCATACCAGAAATTTTTTGTCTTCGCTCTATATATCGTGAGAATTTGGAAACATATCCATCCGGAAATTTGACATCTGAGGCCACCCAATCAAATAGAGCTCTCTTCCCATATGCAGACAATCGAAAACTCGGAATTGGCTGTTTGCCATCTCTAGTAATCTCCAACTCGCTTCTTTTGCATATATCTGCTAAGTCCAGCCTCGATTTCATATTGTCTTTACTTTTTCCTTGGACATTCAAAATGGTATGCATGATGTTATCAAAAATATTCTTCTCGATATGCATAACGTCAAGATTATGTCGCAAAAGGTGATCCTTCCAATATGGGAGTTCCCAGAATATACTTTTTTTGTGCCAATTGTGTGCTTGTCCATATCCGTCAGGCATGTTTGCAGTACAATGCCAATTGCCCCCACATTTGCATGTTTCCTCACCACCATAATAATCGATCTGATCAAGCAAATCCTGTCCCGAAAGATAATCCGGAGGGGGACCGCGGACAGCTTTATTCTTCGTAAATAAAACCTTGTTCTTTCGGTACTTGTGATTGATAGGAAGAAAACGACGGTGACAATCAAACCAACAAGGTTTTCTTCCACGCCTCAGCTGAAATGCTTCTGCCCTATTCAAACAGTGTGGACACGATAGTCTTCCGTGCGTAGTCCACCCCGACAACATTCCATACGCTGGAAAGTCACTAATCGTCCACAATAATACTGCGCGCATGTTGAAGTTTTGTTGCTGCGAGTAATCAAATGTGCAGACTCCTGAATACCACAGTTGTTTCAACTCATCGATCAAAGGTTGCAGAAATACATCTAGGGATCGCTTCGGATGCTTTGGACCTGGCACTAAAATAGTTAAGAACAAAAATTCTCGCTGCATGCACATTGTCGGCGGAAGATTATATGGCGTCAGTATGACGGGCCATAGCGAATATTGTCTCCCTGACATACCAAATGGACTAAATCCGTCTGTGCATAATCCTAGATAAACATTCCTGGACTCATTAGCAAAGTTTGAATGTACTGTCTGAAAGTGTTTTCACGCCTTTGCATCTGAGGGATGTGTTATCTCTCCATGATGTGTGGAATGTTATGCATGCCATCTCATTGACGCTGACGTCATTTCCGATTGGTATAACCGTTTCAATCTTTCGGTGATTGGCAAGTACCACATACGTTGGTAAGGGACCCACCTCCTTCCAATAGTGGGTTTGTATCTCGGCTTCCCACAAAATCGACATTCCTGCAGCTTATCATCATCTTTCCAGAAAATCATGCAATTGTCAATGCATACATCAATCATTTCATAAGGTAACCCAAGACCCGCAACCAACTTCTGTATTTCATAGTAATTACCAGCAGAAAGATTATCTTCCGGTAAATACTCTTGAAATAGTCCAGCCCACTTATCCATGTTACTTTCGCTGCTGTTATCCTCACTTTTAATTGTCATCATCCTAGCTGCTAGTGACAATCTAGAAAGTCCCTCTCTACACCCATCATAAAGTGGTTGATTTGCAGCATCTAACATATCATAAAACTTTTGTGCTTCAATGTTGGGTTCTTCCAAAATTGCTTCAATAGGATTATCAGCAAGAACAGGTGTAGTTTCATGAAATGCATCTGTAACCATATCATGAAACCTATTCCCTTGCTGATACCCAATATCATTTCCCAATATATCAGGATGACCATAATCATAGCTACCGCTATAATTATGTTCTTCAACCCCTTGACTCGAACCACTATTTCCCGCTTCGTAGTGAGTAGTATTATAATGATTTTCCCCATGAAAATACCATACATAATAGTTTGGTACAAATCCTCTATTAAATACATGTTTTTTAGCAGTATCAACAGCGATATATTTTTTGTTCCTGTATTTCTCACAGGGACAAAATATTTTACCAGTTTGCATTGCCTGTGGTTGGTTTTGTGCTTGGTTAAAGAATCCAAGTAATCCTTCAACAAACTCTCTCCTCACTTCGCCGGTCCCTGGATCTCTTTGATTGTGCATCCAGCTTCGTAACTCACATATTCCGTAACTCATTTTTTTAGTGTTTTATTTTTTTTCCCTCTTTTTTTTTTTCTTCCCTCTCTTTATTATTTTTTTTTTTTCCTTCTCCTCTTCCCTCTCTTCCCCTTCTTCTTCTTTTGTTTTTGATTTGCGAATTGTTTCAATGAACGTTTCGCTATTTATAGATGTCTGAAATTTTTTTGCTATTGGTTTGCGAAGGCTTTGCGATGGATATTTTGCGACGGATTTGCGACGGATTCGACTTTGCGACGGAATTACGACTCACTTGCGACGGCCTTGCGACGGAAATATTCCATCGCAACGAGTTAGGTAAACTCATTTACCACGTGCGTACCTAACCGGTCCGCATGTCGGCCAACAACTTTTCCTCGCAAATCCATCGCAAGTTTGCGATGGCTTTGCGACGAAACACTTTGCGACGAACACTCGTAACCGCAAATCAGTCGCAAACGTGCGATGGATTCTTCTTGACTCGCAATTCCGTCCCAAAGCCGTCGCAAACTTGCGATGGATTTGGTTCCGTCGCAAGTTTGCGACGGATTTGCGATGGTTTATTTTTCCGTCGCAAGCCCGTCGCAAATCCATTGCAATATTGCGACGGAACGAATTCCGTCGCAAAGTTCCGTCGCAAAACCGCTGTTTTCTTGTAGTGAATACTCATGCATCTCTTTTCTAATGTGATGCAGGTAACAAGAGTGTGTGACCGCAGGATCGAGGCTGGAGAGGGGGATGATAGGAATATTGGTTTATTGATTTATTGTTTAAGTTGGTAGCAAACCTGATGTTTAGGTTGTTAGAGTTTATTTATGTTTCTGGAATTATCTGTTGAATTGGTTATTTATTTGGTTATTGATATTGAGATAATTGTTGTTGAAATGAATTGATTATTTGATTATTTATTTAAAGACTTCTGCTGAGTATTGATTTAATTATAATAATAAAAAAAAAGAGACTGGTTGTTTCATTTTGGTATCAGAGCCTAGACGTTTTTAGGACTGCTAAATTGGGTTGAACTGAGACTATGTGTTAATTGATTAATTGTGGTTTAGTCGGTTGTTCGTCTTAGTATCATCCCCTTCGGCGTTCGAGAGATTCCGCGGTAAGTGTGTTTGTGGTTTTGTTTTGTGTTAGTCTAGTTGTCATTTTCTGTGCTTTGGTAGTGCAGCAAGATGGATGCAGGTGCTAGAGGTCGTGGCAGAGGTCGTGGAGGTCGGGGTCGTGGGCGTGGTTTACCAGAGGTTTCAGCGGAGAGTGCAGTGCCTAGTGGGGCGACTGCGTCGGTGACACAGTCTGTGGCGGGTGAGGCCAGTTTGGGTGCCGGTGGTGGTGCAGGAGTTGGAGCGGCTCAGGGTGGGGGTGCGGCTCCAGCTCAGGGTAGAGATGACTTGATTGTGGGGCTACTGACGCAGCTTTTGGCACGTCTTCCGCAGGCAGTTCCACAGCAGGCTCCAGGTGCACCTCCAGTGGCCGTGGCACATGTGGGTGCCAGTTTTGTTGGGCAGCATAGAGCTGCTGTTGGTGGGCATCCGCCTTATCTAGAGATGATGAGGGAGATGTAGAGGATTGGAACACCATTCTTTGAGGGTAGAGGTGGGCCCGAGGAGGCCGATGAGTGGCGGCAGAGACTGGAGCGGAACTTCCGTTCGGTCAGGTGTCCAGAGGGGTACCAGGTGGAGTTGGCTGTGCATTACCTTGGTGGGGATGCACATTTGTGGTGGCGGTCCGTCGTGTTGAGGAGGGAAGTGTGGACTTGGGGCGAATTCCTAGCAGAGTTCAACGCCAAGTATTTTCCTCAGGTGGCTCGAGACAGATTCCAGATGAGGTTCATGGCATTGACTCAGGGAGAGAGGTCAGTGCGGGAGTATGACGCTGAGTTTGGCAGACTTGTGGCGTATACTGGTTTCGGTTTTGAGGGCGATCGGAGTCTGATGTCGAGGTTCCTACAGGTTCTTCGGTCGAGCATCAGGACTCAGTGCAGAGGTGGTATGTACACCACGAGAGCAGAGTTGGTGGAGCTGGCGGCTTCCATTGAGGAGGACCTTCGTGAGCAGGTTGGTCCAGTAGCGGTGCCATATGCAGTAGCTCCTGCTACCCAGCAGAGGGGCCAGCAGCAGCAGCAGTAGTAGCGCAGGAGTGTTGAGTCTAGCTCTGGCAGGGGCGACAAGCCGGAGCAAGGCCAGAAGAGGAGAGTAGACGAGATGTCTGTTAGTAGCTTGAGCAGCAAGGGTGGTTGCTATGGCTGCGGGAGCATGGAGCATAGGGTTGCTAGTTGTCCCAAGAGGGAGGCATTCAGGGATGCTACGGTGTGTTTCTACTGTAGAGAGCCGGGGCATATCAGGCCGATGTGTCCCAAGTTGCAGCCGATGTCAGTGGCGGCGGTTCAGCCATTGGCGATTCAGTCAGCGGCTCAGATTGCAGCGTTGCAGTCGTTGGATCAGACTGGAGGAGTGGCGCGTGTGTACTCGTCGTCGGTAGAGTTGGGCCAGACGAGTCAGTCAAGCCAGATCACAGGTAAAATCTTTGACTCAGACCTTGTAAATTCTTCGTGGTAGAATTTTGGTGTTGTCTGTTTCTTTTATTTTGCCGTGATAGAGTTTAGGAATTTTTGCACATTGGTGGAATTGTGTAAGAACGTTGTTAGTGGGCGGTGTTGTGTTTCAGAGGTGTTTGACTTGGGAACATTTAAATGTTTCCTTACTCCGGAGTGTGCCAAGTGTATCGGCATCCGGAGCAGCGCTGTTGAGCTTTCGGGTTTTGACCAAGGTGGCCGGTGGAGGAATTTCGGCTACTTACGGCCGTGTTTGAGCAGTTGGTGGCATGGAGTTGAGTCAACGGAGAGTTGTTCTAGCTAAGAGAGATTGTGAGGCTGCATGGAGTGCCAGCCAGTATTTGTGTCGGATAGAGATCCGAGATTTGCCTCAGAGGTTTGGAGGGCATTTCAGAAAAAGATGGGCACTATGGTGCACATGAATACAATTTATCATCCGCATGCAGAGGGGTAGTCAGAGGGGACTATCCAGACTTTGGAAGTTTATGATTGAGGATGTGCGTGTGGGATTGGGGTGGCCATGGGATTGGTCGTCTGTGTATGGAAGAGTTGCCACAACAATAGTTATCGGGTGAGTTTTTAGTATGGCTCCGTGTGAGGCTTGTATGGGAGGCCATGTAGGACGCCTGTATGTTGGACCCAAGTGGGGGAGCACAACATTTATGGAGCTACTTTTGTTCAGGATACGACGGAGAAGGTCCGTGTTTGAGGCTGAACAAGAAGGAAGCTCAGGATATGCTGGAAAGTTACGCTGTTAGGCGGAAACGAGAGTTCGAGTTTGAGGTGGGGAGATCGTGGGTATCTCCAGCCGGTTGTGGTTCTAGTTTTGGGTCGTGAGGTATTTCTAGTCGGATGTGTTATACGCGTTTCAGATTATTACTCGGTACAGTTCTAGAGACGGGTGGGTCTTTAGAGGAGACGGGTGGATCTCCTGCAGACTTATATGTGAGGGTCGCTACCTCAGTATAAGTGGTTATTGTTATTGCTATTATGACGGGTGGGTCACAATAGGGGTGTCGAGGGACGGGTGGATCTTTCGAGGAGACAGGTGGATCTCCGGTTTTGTTTTTAGAGTTGTGGTGCTGAGTTGATGAGAAATAATGTATGGAAACGTGTGTATAACATAGGATTAGATGTGAGTCTCTGAGATTAGTGGAGGATCTCTTATGTTGGGCCAGTTGGGGCCGGGTTTTGTGGTCTTTGGTAGACGCTTTGTGTTGGGATTCGAGGTCGAATCCAGTTTAGTGGAGGAGAATTGTAACATCCGTAAACCTGAAGTGCTGTTTTGGAAGTGGTGTCGGACGACACCAAGTGACCGGGTGCGTTTGCATATGCTCTATAAGGTGTGAATCTCGGATTGGCTGTGTATGTTCTTGTTTGACTGCTGTGCAGTCGGTCTAAAGGTTCAAACATCGTGTAGAAAAATGTGTAAAAAGGCTTATGGTCAGTTGGTGTCGAGCGACACCAGTTGGGGTGTGGATCGACACCGGTTAGTGAAATCGATTTCCGGTTTAAATCGATTGTTGTTCGTTTTTGTTGGTTTGGTCGAGTGGTGTCGACCGACACAAAGGAAGGTGTCGCTCGACACCGGTTATTGAAAAATCGACCGGTTTGATTCAAGTCGGCTGTTTTGTCCGGTTTAGGCGAAGGAAACCCTATTCTCGCGATAAAACCCTGTGCATTCGCGTTTTTGGCACATTTTTCGAGGTAGAGCTTTTCCAAAGAGAAAGAGGGCGTTTTTATGGAGTTTTTGGAGTTTGGAGGATCGATCTGAGGCCTTGTGGTTGCTATTCATCTTCCTCTCCCCTTTGTAATCCGTTCTAAGGTGAGTGCATGACCGTAGGTCCGTGAATCACTAGAGATTTCGTGGTATTTGGGTTTATTGTTGTGTTCTTGAGCTGTTCTTGAGTTATTAGCGTGTTTGATCTTATATGGGAGTTGAATCCCATTGATTGGATGTTTTTATACTTGTTTCGCGTCGCTTTTGGTTTCTAGGTTTCGGGTGGGTGTCGAGCGACACCTTTTGGTGTCGGTCGACACCGAGGAGCTAGTGTCGAGCGACACACTTCGAGTGTGTCGATCGACACCTAGCTGGGAGTGTCGAGCGACACGGTGGGTGTGTCGGTCGACACGAGTTCTGTTGCGCGAGTTTTGTTGTTGTTGTTTATTGTTGAATGTTATTGTTGCTGGTTATTGTTGCTGGTTATTGTTGATATTGTTGTTTATTGTTGCTATTGATTACTGTATTGTCTAGTGGTTGGCGTAATTGGCCTGTAGACGGAATGACCGTCTCACTGAGTATTTCTTAAATACTCATACATCTCTTTTCTAATGTGATGCAGGTAACCGGAGTGTGTGACCGCAAGATCGAGGTTGGAGAGGGGGATGATAGGAATATTGGTTTATTGTTTTATTGTTTAAGTTGGTAGCAAACCTGGTGTTTAGGTTGTTAGAGTTTATTTATGTTTCTGGAATTATCTGTTGAATTGGTTATTTATTTGGTTATTGATATTGAGATAATTGTTGTTGAACTTAATTGATTATTTGATTATTTATTTAAAGACTTCCGTTGAGTATTGATTTAATTATAATAATAATAAAAAAAAACTGGTTGTTTCAAGATCTGTTGCGGCGTACCTTAATTTGTGTTTCTCAAACTCTTTTACGATGAAGGCAGAGATATCGCTTGATAAGATGTACTGATGTACCCTGGACCATTACCATAAGGTGGATAATCTTCCTCTGCCCATTCTTGGAGAAACAAAAATAATAGAATCTTAAATTTCGAGTTGTTAGCTGATACAAATGATTCTTGAAGCCAAAGATTATAACTTTTTACCTCATATTTAACAGCCCATTTACCCTGGCGGAGAGGTTTGTGTAAAGACTTCTATCCGTAGGTGTTCTCTTAGCTTCACTAAGAACCGCATCTACTTGCACAAATGTATCATCATCGCACTTCATGATGTATTTAGCAGCAAGTTGATGAGCCTAGCAAAACCGAGAACAAATAAATTCTCTTTTCCAATATTGAGATAACTGAAAACACAACATCAGGTGTTTGATTCTTAGCATCATTCCACTCACCCCGTACTCGCAAATTGCAACGGTTTTAAGGACAACCAAGTCGTAACTATACATGTAAGGGGCTATAACTATGTCTCCAAAGAATTCAGCTTCCTTCTATAGCTCTACATTCACTTCCTTCCTCGAGTGCTGTCCAACAAAAACAACGAGTTTAGCTCCTATGTCTAACATACAAGACCATGATCAGATCAAACTTACGAGTGCAACAAAGAAGCGAGCAACTACTATAGAAGATTTAACAGGAAATCAATCTGGCATGGTGTTTCCTACCGCCGTTTGAGACTTTGATTGTACTCTTGATCACGAAACGGTGAAATCAAAGCCATCGTCTGTGGTGGCAGAATGGTGATGCACTCTCATACTAAGGAGAGTGTGCTTGATTGGCTCATAATCATTATTTTCTCTCAATTTACAACTCAGGTCAATACCCAAAGAGCTTTTGCTTTAAAGAAATGCATTTCCGAAATGGGAAGAGTAAAATGAGAACTGTGTTTTAATTGCTTCTTCTAATTGAAGTCGGACTATGTAGATAGAAATTGTTGGAAAAAATGATATATGTCACATCCGAAACATTACAAAACGAAATATATACAAAGAGCGGAACCCACAAGAAATAACAAGAAAATACCACAAATTAGGATGTGCAAATAAATAGTTACGGCCTTATATTTATTTACCGGTGTTTTTCACTTGGTAGCTGCGTGTTACACTGGTAAGACTAAAATGCATGCACTTTTATTTTTTTCATTCCTCATCGATTAAAGAATTGTTTACACTTCTTAATGTTATTGCTATCTTCCTTCCATATTTACAACATACACCAAATACTTTTCTCTGATTTAGCCACATCTTACATAAAGAAGCCAAACAATTTAGTTGTGTTTCTTCTAACATCTGAGTGCGGAAAATGATCTCCAAATTATAGATTAGAAACAACAAAATTGGAGGGCCGAATGTTTCTCATGCAAAGTTAAATCTCTTATGTAAATTAGAAGCCAAAATTTGAGGGTCGAATGCTTCAGATTATAGATATACAAAATGTAAAATCCGATAAACAATACAAAATATTTTAGATATATAAACTCGGGCCAAAATCAAGAAAGTAATATAATGTGAAATATGTTTACAAGCATACTATAGTAACTATACAAAAGAAATTTTATATTTAAAACCCGCGCAAATGTGCGGATAATCACCTAGATATTAGTCAACATTTTATTAAATATAAATATTAAATATTCAAATAACTTATTATCTTTTTGCTTACAGCATCCAAAATCTTTGGCACGACTCTGTAACTATATAACAAGCGAAAAATTAAAGGGCCAATCTAATATAACCGAAATGAAATTCAAAGAGAGAAGAACAATTAAATTAAGGAGCCAATCTTTATTTGCTATATTTTTTAGATATCAGTTCTGTGAAGGATAGGAGGCGGTCTCTAAGCACACTACTAATGGCCGATCGAGCTGAAGATGGTGGACAAGAGATAACAATGGAAGTACGAGAATTACGTTCCTTCCAAGTAAATATATCGTTATTTGGAAGATGAGTTTGTTGATGATGGAGGCAGGCATTGGCTGTAACATCCGTGAACCAGAAAGTTGTTTTGGAAAGTGGTGTTGGACGATGCTAGGGGTTTGGGAGTAGTTGGCACATGCTCTTAGAGGTGTGAATTGAGGATTGGCTGTACATGTTCTTGTTTGATTGTTGTGCAGTCGGTCTAAGATTCAAGCATCGCGAAGAAAGTGTGTTAAATCCTTCTGAACGACTAGTATCGATCGACACCCGAAGGATGTCGATCGACACCGGTTATCAGGGTCGATTCCGGTTTAAGTCGATTGCGCGTTTGATTTGTGGTTGGTTTGGTTTTGGTCAATGGGTGTCGACCGACACCAAGGAAGGGTGTCGATCGACACCGGTTATTGAGAAATAGACCGGTTTGATTCAAGTCGGCTGGTTTTGTTCCGGTTAAGGGTTTGGAAACCTTAAGTCGCGATTAAAACCCTGTGGCCGCGTGAAAAAAGCTCAGTTTTCGAGGAGACACTTTTCAGAGGCGATTTTGGGTGATTTCTAAGGTTGGGAGGCTTGTTCTGAGGCTTTGGGTTGCTGTTCATCATCTTTTCCTTCCTTTCAATCCGTTTCAAGGTGAGTGCGTGACTGTAGGTCCGTTAATCATTAGAGTTTGATTGATTTTGAGTTTGTTGATGAGTTTTCGAGTTGTTCTTGAGTTGTGGTTGAGTTATTTTCTTGTTTGATCGATGTGGGGGTTGAATCCCACGATTTTGTATGTTTTGTGCGATTTTCGTAGCTTCTGGTGTCTGGGCGTCGTGCTGGTGTCGACCGACACTCGATGAGTGTCGATCGACACTCAGGAGGCTGGCTTCGATCGACACCATAGAGGTGTCGGTCGACACCGACCTGGGTGTCAGGAAACGTGGGTGTTTCCTGACAGGGAGTTGTTATTGTTGAGCATTGTTATTGTTGTTGATTATTGTTGATGTTTTGTCTGGTGTTTGACGTACTTGGCCTGTAGGCAGGATGATCCACTCACTAAGTATTTATGATAATACTTACGCATCTCTATTCCAATGTGATGCAGGTAACAGCAA
The DNA here is from genome assembly GCA_026724425.1 of Erythrophleum ivorense. Lineage (NCBI taxonomy): Eukaryota > Viridiplantae > Streptophyta > Magnoliopsida > Fabales > Fabaceae > Erythrophleum > Erythrophleum ivorense. Next base: position 3,396,474 of record JAIUCV010000066.1, on the reverse strand, counting down.
TGTTCTTCCGCGGAAAGAGACCGAGAGAAGAGGATGATGAGATTAGGAATTTGATTCTGGCTTTATTGTTGTGGTCGACAAGGAATTCCTGATTCTAGGGTGTTAGTCTTTATTTTCATCATGTAGCAAACCTGGTGTTTAGGTTGCTTATTCTTTATTGGTTTATTGGTTATTGATTATTTGTTGAACAATTATTTATGATTTAATATTATTGATTTCTTTCTGAGAACTTCCGCATTGATAATATTTATTTAAAAAAAAAAAAAAAAAAGTTTGGTTGTTTCATTTTGGTATCAGAGCGTATACGGTTTTAGGACTGTTAGCATTGGATGAATTGGACTATGTGTTTAATTGATTATGTGAGTTAGTCAGTTAGTAGTCTAGTCTCATCCTCTCGGTCTTCCAGTTTTCCGCGGGTAAGTGAGTTGGATATTTGGTGTGTTGTGTTTTTCGTTTGTGTGTTGACTTTGCTCTTTTTCTGTACTTGGTGGAAGTGCAGAGAGATGGACGCAGGTCGTGGTCGTGGCCGTGGTCGTGGTCGCGGTGCAGCCCGTGGGGGCAGAGGAGCTGGTCGCGGTGGGCGAGCAGCGGGTCGGGGTGCTGGTCGTGGTGTGCCAGAGGCTGAGGCCTCAGTGGAGAGTGCAGCGCCGAGTGTGGCGGCAGCGTCAGTGACACAGTCTGTTTCGTTGGCCGGTGGGGCTAACTCAGGTGCCAGTGGTGGCGCAGGAGCTGGAGCGGTTCCCGGTGGGGGCGCTGCTTTAGCTCAGGGAGAGTTGATTGTGGGGCTACTGACGCAGTTGTTGGCACGTCTTCCTCAGGCAGTTCCACAGCAGGCTCCGGTTGCACCTTCAGCGGCCGGGGCTCAGGTTGGTGCCGGTTTTGTTGAGCAGCAGGAGGCTGCGGTGCAGCAGGGTGTTGCAGTTGGATTTTCGCCTTATCGTGAGATGATGAGGGAGATGCAGAGGATTGGCACGCCTACGTTTGAAGGCGATGTTACTTCAGAGCAGGCTGACGAGTGGCGTCAGAGGTTGGAGCGGAACTTCGATTCAGTTCGTTGTCCGGAGCAGTTCCAGGTTGAGTTGGCAGTGCACTACCTCGGAGGTGATGCACATTTATGGTGGAGGTCTGTTAGGACCAGGAGAGAGGTGTGGATTTGGGTTGATTTTGTCGAGGAGTTCAACCACAAGTTTTTCCCTCAGGAGGCTCGTGACAGAATGCAGTTGAGGTTTTTAGACTTGACGCAGGGTGAGAGGTCTGTTCGAGAGTACGATGCAGAGTTCTGCAGGTTGGTGGTTCATTCTGGTGGTGAGCTGGTTAGTGAGCGGGCGTTGATGTCAAGGTTTCTTCAGGGACTTCGGAGGAACATCAGGACTCAGTGCAGAGGTGGTATGTACCACACTAGAGCTGGTTTAGTGGAGTTGGCAGCTTCCATTGAGGAGGATTTGCGTGATCCGGTGAGTTCGGCAGTTGTTCCAGCTGTGGTTGCTTCTGCTACCCATCCTCGGGGCCAGCAGCAGCATCAGCAGCGTAGGGGTTACAGTTCTGGTTATGGCAGGGGTGGCAGGCCTGCGCAGGGCCAGAAGAGGAGAGCAGAGGAGATATCTACTAGTAGCCCGAGTACGGGTGGTTGTTTTAGGTGTGGGAATTTGGATCACAGAGTTGCTACGTGCCCCAAGAGGGCGGGATCCAGAGAGACGACAGTGTGCTTCTACTGCAGGGAGCCGGGGCATATCAAGACAATGTGTCCCAAGTTGCAGCAGAGAGCAGTGGCAGCAGCGATTCAGCCGTTGGCTATTCAGTCAGCAGCTCAGGTTGCAGCGTTGCAGTCAGGTGGAGTGCCGCATGTGTACACTTTGGCAGAGGTGGGCCAGACCAGTCAGTCAAGCCAGATCACAGGGACCTTGTTAGTTGGCGATTTTGAGTCTCACGTGTTGTTTGACTCGGGAGCATCTAATTGCTTCATTACTCCGGAGAGAGCTGAGGGTAGTGGTATTCGGAGTAGCGATGGCGAGGCGTCAGGCTTTGTCAAGGTGGCCGGTGGTGGTTATTTGGCTACTTCGGGCAGAGCTAGAGCAGTTGATGTGCGGATTGCGGGGCAGTCTATGCCAGCGGATTTAGTCATCAGTCCGGTGGAACTGTATGACGTGATTTTGGGGATGGACTGGTTATCTTTATACCGAGTTCATCTGGATTGCTACAGAGGTAGAGTGGTGTTTGAGCAGGATGCAGGGAAGTTGGTTTATCAGGGAGTGAGACCGACTTCAGGGAGTATAGTGATCTCAGCTATTCAGGCAGAGCAGTTGTTAGAGCGGGGCTGCGAGGCCTATTTGGCGACTTTTACTATGACAGAGTCCAGTGGTGAGGTGGTTTTGCAGGACATTCAGGTTGTCCAGGATTTTGAGGATGTATTTCGGTCGCTGAAGGGATTCCCACCATCTCAGTCAGATCCTTTCACGATTGATTTAGAGTCCGGGACAGCTCCGATATCGAAGACACCTTACAGGATGGCTCCAGCAGAGATGGCAGAGCTGAAGAAGCAGCTAGAGGACCTTTTGAGTAAAGGGTTCATCAGACCTAGTGTTTCGCCGTGGGGAGCGCCAGTGTTGTTTGTGAAGAAGAAGGATGGCAGTTTTCGGTTGTGCATTGATTACCGGGGACTTAACCGAGTCACAGTGAAGAACAGGTACCCACTTCCGAGGATCGATGAGTTGTTGGATCAGTTGAGAGGTGCTACTTGGTTCTCCAAGATTGACTTGGCATCGGGATATCATCAGATTCCGATAGATGAGGCAGATGTTCGGAAGACAGCTTTTCGGACAAGGTATGGGCATTTCGAGTTTGTGGTCATGCCTTTTGGTTTGACTAATGCGCCGGCAGCTTTCATGAGGTTGATGAACGACGTGTTCAGGGAGTTTCTGGATGTGTTTGTCATCATTTTCATAGATGATATTTTGGTGTATTCGAGGAGTCCAGAGGAGCATGCGACGCATTTGAGGCTTGTTTTGGAGAAGCTTCGGGAGCAGAAGCTTTTTGCTAAGTTGAGCAAGTGCAGTTTTTGGCAGCGAGAGATGGGGTTTCTTGGCCATATTGTTTCTGCAGAGGGAGTTTCTGTGGATCCGGCTAAGATTGAGGCTATCAAAGATTGGCCTAGACCGAGTAGTGCTACCGAGATCAGGAGCCGATGATGAGGTTGACCGGCAAGGATGTGCCATTTGTGTGGTCGCATGAGTGCGAGGAGAGCTTTGGGAAGCTCAAGGAGATGTTGACTAGTACACTAGTGTTGGCATTACCCGATCCGGGGAAGCCATATGTAGTGTACACAGATGCTTCAGGTGTTGGGCTTGGTTGTGTTTTGATGCAGGAGGGCAGAGTGATTGCCTATGCTTCGAGGCAGTTGCAGGGCAGCGAGCGCAACCGTCCTACGCATGATCTTGAGTTGGGAGCAGTGGTTTTTGCGCTCAAGATTTGGAGGTCTTATCTTTATGGTGGTAGAGTGCAGATCTTCACAGATCACAAGAGTCTACAGCATATTTTCACTCAGCCTTTGCTGAATGCGAGGCAGACGCGTTGGGTGGAATTTCTGGCAGACTATGACCTGGATATTGTTTATCATCTGGGCAAGGCCAATTTGGTGGCAGATGCTTTGAGTCGACGGAGGGTTGATTCAGCTAGAGAGCGTGGTGTTGAGGCTTTGGTCAGCGAGATTAGTACATTGCGTCTTTGTGCTATTTCAGAGGAGCCTTTGGGTTTGGAGGCAGCTGATCAGGCAGACTTACTCAGTAGGATCAGAGTGGCTCAGCAGAGTGATCAGGGTTTGATCGATGCTTCGCAGGCGTCTGGTTCTGAGTATCAGGTCTCTTCGAATGGGACTATCTTGGTTCGTGGGCGAGTTTGTGTGCCCAAGGATGTGGAGTTGAGACAGGAGGTTTTGAGAGAGGCTCATTCGAGCAAGTTTTCGATTCATCCGGGTGCGACCAAGATGTACCGTGATCTCAAACGGTATTATCACTGGGTTGGGATGAAGAGAGATGTGGCAGATTGGGTTGCGAGATGCAACACTTGTTCTTTGGTCAAGGCAGAGCATCAGGTGCCTAGTGGTCTTTTGCAGAGTTTACCCATTCCAGAGTGGAAGTGGGATATGATCACTATGGATTTTGTTGTGGGATTGCCTACCTCACGGACATTCGATGCTATTTGGGTCATTGTGGATCGCTTGACCAAGTCAGCACATTTCTTGGCCATCAAGAAGACAGATGGAGCAGCTGTCTTGGCTAGGAAGTTTGTGCGAGAGATTGTGAGGTTGCATGGAGCGCCAGCCAGTATTGTGTCGGATAGAGATCCGAGGTTTGCTTCAGAGTTTTGGAGGGCATTTCAGACTGAGATGGGCACTAAGGTGCATATGAGTACAGCGTATCATCCGCAGACATATGGGCAGTCAGAGAGGACTATTCAGACTTTGGAGGATTTGCTGAGGATGTGTGTACTGGATTGGGGTGGTCATTGGGCTGATCATCTGTGTTTGGCAGAGTTTGCTTATAACAACAGTTTTCAGTCTAGTATTGGCATGGCTCCTTATGAGGCTTTGTATGGGAGGCCATGCAGGACACCTTTATGCTGGACCCAAGTGGGGGGAGCGCAACATGTTTGGAGCTACTTTTGTTCAGGAGACGACGGAGAAGTTCCGTGTCTTGAGGCTGAACATGAAGGAGGCTCAGGATAGACAGAGGAGTTATGCAGATAGACGGCGACGTGAGCTTGAGTTTCAGGTGGGAGGTTGATTTTATCTCAAGATGGCTATGTTGAGGGGCCCTAACAGGTCCATAGCAGAGAACAAGCTCAGTCCGCGGTTTATGGGTCCGTTTCCAGTGGTGGAGCGAGTTGGGCCAGTAGCTTATCGATTGGATTTGCCACCGATTATGAGCGCCTTTCATAAGGTGTTTCATGTTTCCATATTGAGGAGGTGTTTGCATCCTTCAGAGGAGTTAGTGGTTGAGATTCCAGAGGATCTTCAACCAGATATGACAGTTCCGGCAGTTCCTGTGAGGATTCTTGAGAGGAGAGTCAAGGTTCTGCAGAACAAGAGGGTGCCATTGTTGAGAGTCTTGTGGGACTGTAGTGGCACAGAGGAGCAGACTTGGGAGCCAGAGGCAAAGATGAAGCTGAAGTTCGGAAAGTGGTTCGACAAGCAGGCTGTGGAGTGAGCTTCTTCATCTTTGTGGTTCTAGTCTTGTTTTTGGTTTTTGTTGTTGTTGGTTATGGATTTATGTATTATCGTTTTCGTTGTACGATATACATTTTTGGAGTTATATGAGATGGAGTTTTGCCTCATATTTTGGTTTCGCGTTTGGATGTTACGAGTTTCTTTGGCCGGTGGGGTCATTGGAAATTTTTAGTCATATGTTGGTACGCGTTTCAGTGTTATTTCTCGTTTTATCTAGAGGCGGTGGGCCTTTAGAGTAGACGGTGGGTCTACTTTTGTTGGGACGGTGGGTGCCCGGCAGACTTATATTGGGGGTCGCTACCTCGATATGGGTTGTTTTCGTGACGGTGGGTCACGGTTTGGATACTGTGGCGGTGGGCCGCAGTATGGATATTGTGGCGGTGGGCCGCAATATAGATATCGTGACGGTGGGTTACGGTATTGAGAGTAATAATATCTTGGAAACATGCGTATAACATAGGACTGAAAATATGAGTTTTTGAGGTCTTTGAGAGACGTTGTGTTGGGATTCGAGGACGAATCCAGTTTAGTGGGGGAGAATTGTAACATCCGTGAACCAGAAAGTTGTTTTGGGAAGTGGTGTTGGACGATGCTAGGGGTTCGGGAGTAGTTGGCACATGCTCTTAGAGGTGTGAATTGAGGATTGGCTGTACATGTTCTTGTTTGATTGTTGTGCAGTCGGTTTAAGATTCAAGCATCGCGAAGAAAGTGTGTTAAATCCTTCTGAACGACTAGTATCGATCGACAGGTGTCGATCGACACCGGTTATCAGGGTCGATTCCGGTTTAAGTCAATTGCGCGTTTGATTTGTGGTTGGTTTGGTTTTGGTCGATGGGTGTCGACCGACACCAAGGAAGGGTGTCGATCGACACCGGTTATTGAGAAATTGACCGGTTTGATTCAAGTCGGCTGGTTTTGTTCCGGTTAAGGGTTTGGAAGCCCTAAGTCGCGATTAAAACCCTGTGGCCGCGTGAAAAAACTCAGTTTTCGAGGAGACACTTTTCAGAGGCGATTTTGGGTGATTTCTAAGGTTGGGAGGCTTGTTCTGAGGCTTTGGGTTGCTGTTCATCATCTTTTCCTTCCTTTCAATCCGTTTCAAGGTGAGTGCGTGACTGTAGGTCCGTTAATCATTAGAGTTTGATTGATTTTGAGTTTGTTGATGAGTTTTCGAGTTGTTCTTGAGTTGTGGTTGCGTTATTTTGTTGTTTGATCGATGTGGGGGTTGAATCCCACAATTTTGTATGTTTTGTGCGATTTTCGTAGCTTCTGGTGTCTGGGCGTCGTGCTGGTGTCGACCGACACTCGATGAGTGTCGATCGACACTCAGGAGGCTGGCGTCGATCGACACCATATATAGAGGTGTCGGTCGACACCGACCTGGGTGTCAGGAAACGTGGGTGTTTCCTGACAGGGAGTTGTTATTGTTGAGCATTGTTATTGTTGTTGATTATTGTTGATGTTTTGTCTGGTGTTTGACGTACTTGGCCTGTAGGCAGGATGATCCACTCACTAAGTATTTATGATAATACTTACGCATCTCTATTCCAATGTGATGCAGGTAACAGCAATGTTCTTCCGCGAAAAGAGACCGAGAGAAGAGGATGATGAGATTAGGAATTTGATTATGGCTTTATTGTTGTGGTCGACAAGGAATTCCTTATTCTAAGGTGTTAGTCTTTATTTTCATCATGTAGCAAACCTGGTGTTTAGGTTGCTTATTCTTTATTGGTTTATTGGTTATTGGTTATTTGTTGAACAATTATTTATGATTTAATATTATTGATTTCTTTCTGAGAACTTCCGCATTGATAATATTTATTTTTAAAAAAAAAAAAAAGCTTGGTTGTTTCAATGGCGAATGATGTCTAAGAAAACAAGGTAAGGAATTTGCAACTCGGCCGGCTTATTAGTCAATTGCTTGGGACTCTTTGAGAGTTATATTAAGTTTGACGTGTATTAGATTACTGGCTATCAATTTTGTTTTCTTTTTACTTGATTCTCGCTCTTATCTCATGTTGCTAACTTCAAAAAAAACACATGAAGATAAATTTGAGAACATTTATCTTGTTTTTTTTTTTAGGGTGAATTTAATAAATATCCCTGGTTAACTACAAAATTAGGTAGAATGGGTGTAATAACCATAAATTAGATTCATAGGGTGAGAGAAATCAATTTAAACCAAAATTATCCTTCTTCATTTTAACTAATTACAGAAAATGCCATTACATAAACACTATTCATTTTCTGAATAACGATACTATTCACCTCGAAATAGTGAAAAACAGTTTACCGTGTTAGTAGATAACAACTTTATTATCATGCTAACAAACATATTATGTAAGATAACATTTTTTATTATCATGCTAACAAAATATATTATCGTAAAACTTTCATGGTAACATTGTTATCGTGATAATCATCGTGTTAACCTTGTTAACATTTTATCAAATATATATAAGTTATTGACTAGCTAACTTTGTTACAATTGGGTGAGAGAAATCAATTTAAACCAAAATTATCCTTCTTCATTTTAACTAATTACAGAAAATGCCATTCCATAAACACTATTCATTTTCTAAATTACGATACTATTCACCTCTAAATAGTGAAAAACAGTTTGCAGTGTTAGTAGATAACAATTTTATTATCATGCTAACAAATATATTATGTAAGATAGCAATTAATTTTTATTATCATGCTAACAAAATATATTATCGTAAAACTTTCATGGTAACTTTGTTATCGTGATAATCATCGTGTTAACCTTGTTAACATTTTATTAAATATATAAGTTATTGACTAGCTAACTTTGTTACAATTGTGTTAACATTATTATCATATTAAAAATATGTAAAATAATCGAATTAACATGATAAAATAATATATTTACATGTAATATTTATGTTAGCATATAGTTCACTTACCAATCATAATCACATGTTACCGATAACATTATTATCATCAACATCACTCTATCGTTGCCAGCACGTCACCACGGTCACCGGAGCGTCACCACAGTCGGACGTCACAACCGTACTTTCCCAACAATCACCATTGTCGAGGCGTCACCACCATCATCTTCGTCTACGCATCACCACCATTGTGCATCACCACCTTACGTGACCACCATAACATCCTCTTCCTCTCCCTCATTCTTTTTCTTCTTCAAAAGGATATATTTGTCTTTACGATATGTACAGTTAAAAAAAAATGTGTAAGATATTGTCGATTTCTTGTCACTTAATTATGATGTTATTCATGGGTATATCTTACTATTTCCCTTCTTTGGGTGGGTTTCTTTTTAAGGTTAAAGTACAAATTGGAAAAATATTGAATATTAAGTATTTTGACATTGCAAAATAAACTTGTGAACATAAACCCGCGCATCGCGCGGGTATTGATGGGGATTAAACTTTTCCCAATTTCTACCCCTTTTCTGCAAGTGCACAGGTCGAGAGTAGCAACGGGTATATCGAACACAAGGACCAGTTAGTGCACTACAAGGTATGAGATTGAGATTTAGCTAGGAAAACAATATGAGTTTGGTTGTTGTCACGATCAAAGCAAGTAAAGAAAGCAAGTAAACAAGGAAAATAAAGTTGTAAATCTATGAATAGAAAGCGCTAAGCAATAGGATAATCTCAGGATGAGTGATTCAAGCAAGCAGGTTCGATTTGTTAGGGATTTAAGAATGTGTACCACCTAGAAATCAAGACACTAATTTAGATCTTTCCACTTTCGTGGCTCCGACCCCTATGTTGATTTATCTAATCGCTAAACTTTTGGTATGTCCTTGGATAATCAAACAAGCATTAATTCGATCAAGTCTCAATTGTTCACAACCTCTAGTAAATCAACTTTCGCAGTCTAAGAGAGATTGCCCACCGAATACTAGTTCAGGCGAATGATTCATCACTTTCGTGGCTCAAATCTACCTAGGATCATATGTTGATTGGCCAGATCAACACCAAGCAATGAACACAAGCAAAGGTGAAGAGTTTATGTAAACCCTAATTCTAGATATCGATTATCAAGCAAGCATGAACACTATCCTTTGATTTCCTATCACTTAACAAGGTAACTACTCAGACATAGAGAAGGAAATCGAATTCATGTTCATAAGAACAGAGATCCGAGATCCTCTCTTGAAGGAGACAATGAAAGAAAGCAAAAACTATAAGAACTTTTATTGAATAATATGTTTTTGTATCTCTATGTGTGGCTCTCTCTTTTACAAGGCTAAAAAGATGTATTTATAATGCTTCAGAACTTGAAAGGCGGCTTGACCTAGGTCTTGGCCGAAACATAAGAGGCGGTGTAAGTTTGGGCTTGAAAACGTGCAAAACGGGCTTCGGAAACGAGCCGGGTCGAGCGGGATACGTCGTGGTCGAGCGGGGCGGTCGACCGTTCGGTCGGGCTGGTGCTCGGGTCGAGCTGGCGGTCGAACGGTCGCACGGGATACAGTCGGGCGTGCACGGGATGGTGGAAGGAGGTCGGGTCGGACGAGGGCCATGGAGTCCCTGTCCGACCGGCTCGGTCGACCGGATGGGTCGTAGTCTTGAAGGAAGGTCGGGTCGGACGGGAGCCTTGGAGTCCCTGTCCGACCGGCTCGGTCGAGCGGTTTCTTTGTGCAGTGAAGGACGGTCGGGTTGGACGGGAGCCTTGGAGTCCCTGTCCGACCGGCTCGGTCGAGCGGCCTTGATGATGTCCGGTTTTCGGCTCTTTTGACACTCTTCACTAGAACGATCATATCTCCCATTCTATGTGGCCAAATTGCATGATTCCAATTGAGTTGGAAAGCTAACTCATGTAGGCATCGCGGCGAACTAGTTTTGGTGAAATCCATTGAGTATAATGTTTTTGAGGCTCCTCCAAAGTAAATGATAGTGCATGAAGCTGCTTTGAGGACCTTTTCCTTTGTTTTGCTCCAAATTGCATCTTTTGACCTGAAATGACTCTTGGCACTATATATGCATAAAAACTACCTTTTAAAGCAAAAAGCCACGATAAAACCATGCATAAAGTATATAAAAACGATGTAAAAAGGGTGTAAAATAGAGGTATATCAACTCCCCCAGACTTAGATCTTTGCTTGTCCCCAAGCAAATAGAATCCAAATCAGAGGTTTGAAAACATGAAAACTCACTTATCCTTTGGCACTTGTATCATCCATTGTTCTGCTTTCACTTATAGCAAAACTAACTTTGAATCTAGCCTTCCCGTACTGACCTTAAGCTTAGCGAACCATACCGGACCCAACAAATCTCATCCAACACTCCAAACTTTCCATTGTCAACTCCTTACAGTATTTAAAACGTGCGGTCTTTATCAAGGGAGTATTGATCACAGAGCATTGACTCTTACCATCCAAGTGTTTGCCAAGACAGTCCTTTTTAGCACATCCAATTCCATTCCTCTCTCTTTCTCTTTTTTTTTTCTTTTGAAGGATCGATCTTTTCCTACTTTTCTAGGGTATCATTTTATTCTATCGATCCTTCTTCCCTTTGAATCTTTTCTTTTCTGGGAATATCATAGGATAGGCTTTTGCTTTTCCTTGTTTGAGTAGGTCTCCATAAGACAAGAAGGTGCAGACGTATGCATTCCTCTTGCTTACACATTTTCCTTGTGCTTAAAAGCTTTTGATTTTCATTTTGCAGATGAGAGAGAGGTGGACTGTATCTTTGGTGGACATGTCTCAACTAGACCGGGATGAGGAATCGGCTAATATGTATCTCAAGCCCCTTGACAAGAAAAATTAAAAGTTCAATTAGGTGGTGGAGTTGACTTTAGATTGTCCGGGTACCTTAGAAATCTTGCCAAATCAGTAGGTCGATCCACCCTCAGAGGTTCCGTTGGGCATTGTTCGGTGTCAATATTCGCCTTTGTGATCACAAGAGCTTTGGCATGCTAAGTGAAGCTCCTATGATAGATCATAGTTTCCTAACTTATTTTGACTCAATAAAAACAGAAGTTTTGAAAAAGGTTGATAAGAGAAATAGATATAAGAGGAAGACAAGACATGAACAAACGCATTAGTACCGACAATCCCCCCAGACTTAACTTGCACCGTCCCGGTGAAAGAAAATCCGATTAAGGGAGGTAAAAGAAAAAGGTAATATGGCGTTTGTGAATTAGAGGAAAGATGTAACCTGATATGGTATGAGAAACCGAAGAATGGTGTGGTGGATGATATGTCCAGCTACTATGTTGCTCCATAATGTGGATGAGATCCCGACTTAGATGGTCAAGTGTTGTTGCGCACCAGCAATGAGCTTTAAGGGCCGCCTGAGTGTAGGTGAAGTAGGATCATCATGTGGTAGAACAGCAAGTAGGCGTGGGATGTGATGTGGTATGGAATGAAAGTGTGGTGGGATGATGGTGGGATGGTATGCAATGAGGTGGGATGGTATGCAAGTGAGGTGGGATGGTATGCAAGTGAGGTGGAATGGTATGCAAATGAGGTGGGATAGTATGCAAATGAGGTGGGATGGTATGCAAGTGAGGTGGAATGGCGGGTCGGCAAGAGGGGACACGGTCGATCGGGCGAGGCACCGGTCGATCGTCCTGGTCGACCCGACCATGGTGAGTGCTGCATTATTCTTTCATGAGGTTTGTTTCTCTTCTTTCATGTTGTATTCTCAAATTTCTGTATCCAAAACTTCAAAACAAAACTATTAAATGAAAACAAAGATTAAAAAGGGATAGAAAAGACCTTATGGGTTGCCTCCCATACAGCGCTTGTTTATGGTCTTTAGCTTGACCGTTTGGCTCTTTTAAGAAAAAGTGGAAGGACATGGCCTGAGACAAAGCCTTTTTGTGCGTATCCCATCACGTCCTTGTTGATGATCAGGTGGTTCAAGAGGAGATATGAACCGAGAATGCTTGGTAGAAGAGAAAACGGGGACCCCATCATAGAAAACAGATTTGTTGACATTGGCAAGAGAGATGCGGCGGTTTGGCCAGTCCATAATGGCGCCAGCGGTTGCCAAGAATGATCTTCCAAGTATAATAGGCATGTCACTTTCTCCTTTGATATTCATGATATGAAAATCCACCGGTATCTTTGTATCTCCAATTTCGAGCAAGATATCATAGACAACACCTCTAGGTTGTGCAATGGTGAGATCAGCAAGTCCAATGCTGATTTGTGAAGGTTGTAGGCGTGTGATCCCAAGGAGTTTAGCAGTGTGGGTGGGCATCAGGTTTATGCACGAACCAGAATCACAAATGTAGCTATCAAAGTATCTTCCATTGATTGTGCAGGGTATGGTAAATTGTCCTGGGTCTTCTACCTTGTAGAGGGTTCTGAAAGATGGTTGCTTCTTAGCCTTCTCAAATAGCTCCTGAATCTCTTCCGGGGTCTCTTTGCAGTTGTGGAAAAAGTTGGTGAGTGGGTGGTTCTTCCAGGCTTCATGATAGGTCATGCTTGCTGGTAGTGTTTGGACAAAGCGGTTGAATTCAGCTAGCTTCTCTCGGGAGATGGGGTTGCTGTACCACTTGGGAGGAGGTGTAGAGGGCGGAGATGGGGGTAGGGTTGCTGCATAAGATGACATAGAGAGGCGGGCTCGCCTAAAAAGTTGCTTAATCTCATCCTTGGTTTCTTTGCTACTAAAGAAAAACTCAACCAAATCATGGTTGTTCCAAGCTTCTTCAAAGGGGACATAGAATGGTATGGACTTCACCTTCTTGTTAAACTCCTTGAGCTTCTCTGGGCTTATCTTAGTAGGGTCGATGGGATCATAATGGAATGAATCCTCTGGTTCATCCAGGATGGTTCTCTTTCTTGAAATGCCGGTGATTCTAGGAAGGGCGAGTGTGCGAGCTGGAGGTGGAGAGAATCGCGGGTCAGGTTGCTGTGGACTAGTTTCACTTCCTCTAGAGCTTGCATTGCTGTTAAAACTCTGTTTTTCTTCTTCATCATCTTCATAGTCTTCCTCATACTCTTGATCTTCTTCTTCTTTTCTTACAAGATGTGATGAGTTTTCCTTGGAGATTGCTGTGATGACATTGCAAGGGAAAGGAGGTGGTTTGGGTGTGGGGCTTCTTTCTCTCTGGTTCTTAGAGAAAAGAGATCCTTCTACAGCTGACAGCCGGTTATAGATGATTCCAAGATGTTTGGAATTATCATCATTGAAGTTATGGGCACCAATGCTCTTGCTAAGTAGCTCATGGTGTTTTGCAGCAACATCTAGCTTGACAAGGTTGAGTGATCGATCATAGTCTTCCTTGAGTTGCTTGATATCTTTGTCAAGCTTGATAACTTGGTTAAAAAGAACATCCATCTTTTCTCCAAGGGTGAGCTGAACATATTCGATCTTCTTCTCCATCTCTCTTGTACTTGTGACTTGATAGTCAAGGTACTCTTGTAGCATCTCTTCAAGCTTGGTTAGGTGTGGGCTGTGGGGTAATCCTTCTGTGGCTTTGGGCAGCTGCTCAATGTGCGGTGGAGGTTGGTGGTTTCTATAGGGCGGGTGGTAGGGTTTGAGTAGCGGTACATAGGGTTGTCCACGGGCAAACTTGTTGAGGAAAGCTTCCTTGTATCTTCTCCATGTCTTGAAGTCGTGTTGGGCAGAAAATCTAACCCACTCTTGAGCTCGGCCAGCTAGGGATGTTTGGAACAAGCTGATCTTCTTTGGGTTTTCTACCAAACCATAGTAATCACAGAGATTTTCGAAATTCTCAACATGTTCTTGAGCACACTTCGATATGAAGTCATGGAAAGGATCTCTTACTACATACTTGATCAGGTCGCCATTGATGGACTCCGGTGGTAAAGAGGCATCATCTTCTTCTTCATAAGATTGGTTGTGGTGAGGGTAGGAGCTTTGGTTATACTTGGATTTGAAAGGTGGGTTCCTGCTGAACCTCTTCAAGAAAGCTTCTCTGCAGTCTAACCAAGTGTTGATCTGAAAAGGGGGAGAGTATTGCGCCCACTCAAGAGCTCTCCCAGCTAAGGACATGCTAAATAGCATTAGTTTCTTCTCAAAATCGAAAACTCCATAAGAATCACAAAGACCTTCAAAGTGATCAATGTGTTCTAGTGCATGCTCATTGTAGAGATAATGGAATTTGTCTCTCTTCACAAACTCAATCAGCTCCGGATCTATTTCTTCTTCTGGTGAGGCTAGAAGGTGTTCTTCTCTTTCATAGTAGGCTTGGCTAGACGTCTCCAGTTCGGCCGCATTAAGGTAGGGGAGAAGGTTCTTCTTGGTCTTCAAGGGTGCTAGTCCGGGATGACTACTGCGAGAATCCCATGAAGGTGAAATAGCTGGAGGGTTTGACATCCTCTTCTCTGTTGGACTGTCTCCAGGAGGAGATATGTGGCGTATAGGAATCGCCCTTATAGGACTAGGACTTCTCAAATCCTCTTCCATCTAGGAGAAAGACTTAAAACCTGAAAAACCAAAAAAAAAAACAAAAAGGAAAAACAAAATTAAATAACTTAAAACAGGAAAAACCTAGACTAGATCTCTTTCAAGAACTTGTAGGCACGATTTTGGTCCCCGGCAACGGCGCCAAAAAAGCTTGATGGGGATTAAACTTTTCCCAATTTCTACCCCTTTTCTGCAAATGCACAGATCGAGAGTAGCAACGGGTATATCGAACACAAGGACCAGTTAGTGCACTACAAGGTATGAGATTGAGATTTAGCTAGGAAAGCAATATGAGTTTGGTTGTTGTCACGATGAAAGCAAGTAAACAAGGAAAATAAAGTTGTAAATCTATGGATGGAAAGCGCTAAGCAATAGGATAATCTCGGGATGAGTGATTCAAGCAAGCAAGTTTGATTTGTTAGGGATTTAAGAATGTGTACCACCTAGAACTCAAGACACTAATTTAGATCTTTCCACTTTCGTGGCTCCGACCCCTATGTTGATTTATCTAATCGCTAAACTTTTGGTATGTCCTTAGATAATCAAACAAGCATTAATTCGATCAAGTCTCAATTGTTCACAACCTCTAGTAAAGCAACTTTCGCAGTCTAAGAGAGATTGCCCACCGAATACTAGTTCAGGCGAATGATTCATCACTTTCGTGGCTCAAATCTACCTAGAATCATATGTTGATTGGCCAGATCAACACCAAGCAATGAACACAAGCAAAGGTGAAGAGTTTATGTAAACCCTAATTCTAGATATCGATTATCAAGCAAGCATGAACACTATCCTTTGATTTCCTATCACTTAACAAGGTAACTACTCAGACATAGAGAAGGAAATCGAATTCATGTTCATAAGAACAGAGATCCGAGATCCTCTCTTGAAGGAGACAATGAAAGAAAGCAAAAACTATAAGAACTTTTATTGAATAATATATTTTTGTATCTCTATGTGTGGCTCTCTCTTTTACAAGGCTAAAAAGATGTATTTATAATGCTTCAGAACTTGAAGGGCGGCTTGACCTAGGTCTTGGCCGAAACATAAGAGGCGGTGTAAGTTTGGGCTTGAAAACGTGCAAAACGGGCTTCGGAAACGAGCCGGGTCGAGCGGGATACGTCGTGGTCGAGCGGGGCGGTCGACCGTTTGGTCGGGCTGGTGCTCGGGTCGAGCTGGCGGTCGAACGGTCGCACGGGATACGGTCGGGCGTGCACGGGATGGTGGAAGGAGGTCGGGTCGGACGAGGGCCATGGAGTCCCTGTCCGACCGGCTCGGTCGACCGGATGGGTCGTAGTCTTGAAGGAAGGTTGGGTTGGACGGGAGCCTTGGAGTCCCTGTCCGACCGGCTCGGTCGAGCGGCCTTGATGATGTCCGGTTTTCGGCTCTTTTGACACTCTTCACTAGAACGATCATATCTCCCATTCTACGTGGCCAAATTGCATGATTCCAATTGCGTTGGAAAGCTAACTCATGTAGGCATCGCGGCAAACTGGTTTTGGTGAAATCCATTGAGTATAATGTTTTGAGGCTCCTCCAAAGTAAATGATAGTGCATGAGGCTGCTTTGAGGACCTTTTCCTTTGTTTTGCTCCAAATTGCATCTTTTGACCTGAAATGACTCTTGGCACTATATATGCATAAAAACTACCTTTGACCTGAAATGACTCTTGGCACTATATATGCATAAAAACTACCTTTTAAAACAAAAATCCACGGTAAAACCATGCATAAAGTATATAAAAACGATGTAAAAAGGGTATAAAATAGAGGTATATCAGGTATTAACCTAGTTTAGATGATAAAAGAAACTATAAAAATGATATATTTAGAAACATTAAGAAATAAATAAAAATAATAGTAATCTCTATACTATTAATTGAGAAGTACATCTTTGTTTTTGGACAAAAAAACCAATCCTCCTTATGAACAAAATCTGTTTGGAAACAGGTATATCTAGGGTTAATTTAGTAAAAAAAACTTAAAACCCAATGTTTGGACGCGGACATAGATTCCACTTAAATCAAACCAGTTTGGTTTTCTTAAACCAACAAACAATTGAACCATAAACAATCGATTTTTTCCTGTAGATAATAACACAATCACATATTTCCGTTTTTGCAGCCCTTTAGAATACATCCATAAAAGAAATTTTACACTTTTGCAATGATAAATCAATCGATTTTTCCCTCTACATATAACACAATCACATATTTCCGTTTTTGCAGTCCTTTAGAATACATCCATAAAAGAAATTTTACACTTTTAACACAATCACATATTTCCGTTTTTGCAGCCCTTTAGAATACATCCATAAAAGAAATTTTACACTTTTGCTAGCGAGATTTCCAATTTTAAGAAAAACCCTACTACTATATAATATGTGACCCATCATCAATGAGCCATAAGTCGAATCAAGTTTACAAGAGCATAGCAGTGCAGTGCGGATGGAAGCAATTATGAACAAAGTTTACAAGAGCATAGCTGTTTTTCCAGAAAACAGCATGGTCCCAAGTTTTAGCCTTTGCTCTGATAAAAGAACTTAGATGAGAAACTGAAAAAAAAAAGGAGAAGCAGAGAGAGTTCATTAAAAAGAACCAAAGAGAAGATTCAAGAGTCATAGGCAATAAAGGTTATGAATTGAAGGGATCTTAAGAATTTCCGGAGTGTTTTGGCTCAAAAGGAAGATCATCAATAGCACAACTATTGGCTGGATTTTCTGTCGGTGGTGGAAACATAATCTCATGAAGAAGCATGAGCTGATGAAGACTAAATTTAAAAAAGGACATAATCAAGACTATCTATCTTCATTTAATCTTCGAGAGACAGAAATCAGAGATATATCATTAAATTTGCCATTTATATGATCGTCGAAGAAGAAGAAAGAGGCGAGTAAGGGGGGGAGCTTACAGTGCTGCCAAACGTTGCCGGCAAGATCCCCGGCCTTCTTGGTGGCGTCCGCTGCCATCTTCTGTCATTTCCCAAGCGTATCCTTCACAGAGTTCATCGTAATCGTTTGTCGATTGATGAAGCTTCCGATTTTCAGTAGATCTAATTTGGAGAGATTGTTTTGAATCAGGTGGAGGAAGAAGGGAAAGTAGAGTGAAAGGGATAAAGAGTAAAGTAGAGTAGAGTAAAGAGTAGAGGTCATTACAAAGAACATGTATTTCGAATCAAGTAGAGTAAAAAGACGATGGAGAATAAATGGATTGAGCGGTGGAAGCAATTATGAACATGTTCATCTTCAAAGTTGCAGGGGAAAGGAAGAAAGGTAAAGTTATTCAATTTTATGTAAAATAAGAATAAAAATTTGGTAAAGTAATATAAAATCAAACAAAGCACATAATATTAAAAGTAATACCAAAGTTGATATATATTAACAAATAATGTAACCAAATCGTGTCGATAAACAAGCATAACACGCAACCTTGCACAAACCACATAAATTGAAATGGATAAAGCGGTGAAAAGTAAGGCAATGGAAAAAATGGGAACATGTCTTCATTTTTATTTTATTTTTAATTTCTAAAATGGGTATTTCCAAGATTTAAAAATAGAATGTTGTATAAAACGAAAACTAATGTACAATATTACAAAATCAAACAGCAAACAAGATTTAAACTAATACAAAATTAAAAAATCATGTAAGAACATCGTTTCGAAAACGGGAACCAATGTATAACCCCGCACAATGCGCGGATCCACTACTTCAAGGTTGGGAAGCAGATGGAGTCACGGCCATGGAAGCCACGGCGACAGAGAAATTACCAGAGGTGGAGCTTTCGTCAGAACAAGAAAAATGAATTTCTCCACCAACAGAAAAGAAGCTTCTCGAGTTAGCTTCGCTTATGTGAAAAGCAAATCAAGCTTTAAAAAGGATAAAGAGCGACAGGTCGGAGCTCGGAGGCGTTGTCAAATTTTAACATACTTGACAATTTTAACAACAACACAACAAAAAACACACAACTCTTGAACTAACACTAAAATTAACACATGTTATAAAAAAAAAACACAAAAAACAAAAACGTAATCCCGCACTGCACTGCTGTGCGGGTCCGCAACTAGTATGTTAGAAACGGCTATTCAATTGACAAAATCCGATGGGCAAAAAACAAATTGGTCTAATAAAAGATGATGGTATAATAAACAATTGATAAACTCATAAAAGTAAAATTCGATTCAAAAAATAAAATAAAATCACTTTCATTTACAAAAACATCTTTAAAACTATAGAATTTTATTGTATTTTACCAAATTTAAATTATTTATTTTAAACTATTTCATTCATAGTATCTTATATGTAAATATGTTATGAACGTGGAACAGACCTAACCTTGCAATACTAATTGGTGTATGTACAATCTTTACCAAATTAGTCAATTACCATTACCATTTAAAATCACCGATCAAAACCAACACACAATAACTAACAATAACAATAACGATAATAGGGAAAATTAAAATTGTGCATGCATTTCTTTTTCGCCGCTTTGAATAGTGACAATGGATTAGATGGAACGGAATAAGAATATTGAACTGCTTATAAAAGAAACACTCTCTTTTAAATTTATATTGAAAGTCACTATCAATGGTTATTCCCCATCTATTATATCATTGCGAAAACACTCTCTTTTAAATTTATATTTGAGTGTAACAAACTGACGCAATTCTCAATCAACAGTCTTCCTATATGTCCACAATTTCTAATTTTATGTTTTATTCGATAGTATATGTAGGGACACGTAACAAAAAGAGATGAAACGAAAGAGACATGAAAATTCCAGAGATTGCACGTTCGCCTTTTCGTATGGTAAACCTTTTCATACAAATTTGATATATCTATATTCCAGTGTTAAGTTTTGATTTTACTGGATGTTCAGATCTTACATGTGACTCGCAGGTAACCTTTTCAATCTAATGAAGAAAATCCCAAAGAGGAGTGAAGTCGTCAAACTCACCAAGGGTTCTTCTTTGAAGATGAATAAAGAAGTGCGATGATGTCATATCCATGCATCATATGCTGGCAGCTGCACTGGACATCATCAACAAGAAAAAGGAAAACATTTTTATTCCAAAGAATATAAACAATCTGAATTAAAACTCATGTTTTACATTGTTTTAACGAAAGAATTGTCCGAGTTTGTCATAGTTCTCAAATAACAAGTATATATTTATGTCTCTATAAGTCACATAACCACTACATTCAATCTAATTCGGGTTTTGTTCCAGTGTGTTAAAGCATACAAAGTTGCTGAACCGAGTAGAAATTAATGATTATCGAAAGTGAATAAGATTTCATTGTAAAAAGCAATTTGATGGAAATTGATCGTCACGCCAAATGATACTTTACTGTCTTGCTAACCGGAGAAGAGTTGCCAAGAAATCCTACAAGCTCTTCAATCTTCTTCGGTTCCCTAACGTGGGAGAAAACTATTCGAATTAGTACATACCAATTAAATTATGTGTATCCAAACGAATACATGGTAAGGCACAATAAACTCATCTGCAAATCTTCTGGAGAGCAACCACCTTGCTAAGCTTCAGAAACGTCGAGCCAAGATACTGTGTTGATGAAGATTTAGACGAGCATTAACGCACCACTCTGGTCAGCTCATTCATCGGAAAATTTGGATACGGAGACGATGAACGACGGAGACGGTGAAGAAGAAGAGGAAGCATCTACATAACAATCGGATCCATCCAGCTTGCTACAAATCGATTGAGTCACTCCTGAAGGAGGTTGATTCCTTGGTTTGAAACAGGATCGCAAGCTTCATGCCCTCCAATCCGCAACATGCATCACAAATGTTACAGCAACTAGTAGCTGCCCCGCGCAGTAGCGCATAATTATATATTTTTTTATTTTTTGAGTTTAGTTTTATTTTGGTAGCCTACTCGATTAATTAAACGATTCAATTTCTGATTTATTGTGCTGGTTTACGTTTTTATATTTTCAGTTTAGTTTAGTTTTGTTACCCCATCGATCAATTAACAGATTCGATTTATGATTTGACTGAGCGTGGTTACGTTTTTATCTTTTCAGTTTAGTTTTATTTTGGTTTCCGACCCGATCAATTAACAGATTCGATTTCTGATTTAACTGAACTATTTGCCGGTTTAATTTAAGTTTCTGACCCAATTAATTAATAGATTCGATTTCTGGTTTGACTGGTTTGTTTTAAGTTATTATTTTTGTATCTAAACAGTTTTGCTTTCTTATTCTTGTATCCAAACAATTTTTCTGTGTATTCTTATATCAAAATATTACAATGCACTTTTCAATTAATATTATAAAATAAAGATGGTTCTCCGGCCAACAGCCCTAAGAATCAGCGAGCTATCTTCATTGGTCTACCTTTCAAAACTGCTGCTTCCAGCAATTGAAGATTGCTCTCTCTGTAAACTTCCAACTCTCGAAATCAATGATGGCACCAAGAATCGATTAAGGGTAAATCGATGCTTATGCCATGGGCTTCAGTTTTTATTAAACAAAATTAAATTGTGTTGGGCTTCTTATTTTGATCAATACATTGGGTTTTTTTTTTGTGGGCTATTTAGCCATCGAAAAAACTTTAATAACTACCTCCATGTTCGTTCACGTTGTAGAGACGTGGACACAGATGACATATAATCTATACTATTAAAAGCGAGGAACAAAATAAGGATTCAACTTAAAAAAAGCCTATCCCTATAGCCAAACAGGTTTTAACCCGAAATTTATTATTAAAATCAGGAAAATGACTTGACCCGAGAGGATAAAACAACATGCGGATCTTGAGTTGCTACTTAAAACAAACCGGTGTATCAATTCGATTTAAAAATCAAATCGGACAACACGCACACCTTACAGAAATTATATTTGGTTTTTACATATACACGCGGATCCGTAGTTGGATCTGCAAAATTCTTCAAAAAACAAATTGGGCTTCGTAAGCCCATATCCAATAAATAGTTTTTCTTTTCAAATTTCGAAACGAAGAGTATCACACCTACAGCTCGGATCACCTTTAAATCTGCAAATCATTTCCATAAATAACGGATATTATTAGTGATTATACGTAATAACTCCAAATCCTACTCTTCCGAGCAAAATCTAAGGAAACTTCCCACAAATCTCGGTAATAATCAAATAAGAATATACTTACCATTCAAAATATAGCCCGTACCTTGCCAACATAAGAGACACATTCATTATATAATGAATCGATTTGAAAAGCTGTTACCAAAATAAATATTACCAAATTATATGCAAGGATATCTTTGAAACCCTAAACATGTGTTACACCAGAAATGCTATATATACACCCACCCGAATACATAAAAAACTCATTCGAAACACATTTTCCCATACGATTCAAAGCTTACAGAGAACAAAAGGTCCGTAAGTTCTATACACTTGCAAGCAGTTCACTGGACTATCCGGGGAATAAATGGAGGGCTTTTCTACTTATGATGCATCTAAGCTCATGATCAATCCTCATGTACCTAAAGCAGAATATCTTAAACAGAGGTTAGTCTAAATCTGTAACAAAACGAATTGATACAGTTTGAGATATTTATATTGAAAATAATTTAATTAATGTAATTCCATAAAGGTTACCATCTCACAGCAAGATGACGAAGAAGAAAAAACAAGTTTTCCTAAGAGCCGAAGACAACTGGGATGATATTCATCAAATTCTGTGAGAGATGTACCAACCAAAAGAGGTAACGCAATGAATAATATGTGCTGCTGTCTAACACAACAAATGCATTATTCTTTTTTGTTGTTAAAGGATTCACTACAAATGCATTACTGAAAACTATTGTACGTTTTCTCAATCATGGCTAATGCTCTTCGGTTGTAAGTTGCCTTAAGGTTTGCTCAATACTACAAATACATTACTGAAAACGAAAGTCGAATCATGGCTAATGCTCTTCGGTCACACTTTCAAAACAGAGTGGATCTTCAAGTGAAGATCTTGCATCTATGGAAGCAATAGATAAAGAGGTAATAGTTACACCTATTTTTCCATTAAGTTAACCATACGATGCTCCACTATAAACATCTAATTCTAAACTATACTCAAACCATTTTCTATTTGATTTCAGGAACAAAGATTCAAGCTACTGTAAAGAATCACTGCATTTAATCGGGTAGCTAAAGTTTAGAATACTATAAACTTTTGGCGATTACATCTTAATTTTTTTATCATTACAATACTACCGATTTATTGTTATGAGTTTTAGATGCTCCTATAATTTTACAGAAACTCAATTACGCAGGTTCATCAAGGAAGTTAGGCGGTGACGATACTATTTGCAAAGGCTAATCAAATGTTACACTAAGAAGTTTTTACCCCATCTTGCATCTTAATTTTCACAAACATAATATTTAAGGCATCAGAGATATGTAACAACCTATGTTTACAGTAACATTGAAAAATACGTATCTTCTACATTGAACAAAACTTTTTTCAATAAACTCAATTTCAGTGGAGTTCACTATCAAGATTATTTAATATGTAATCAAACTTTGACAAAGCAAGAAAATGAAATGTGCTTGCTTCAAAATTTTGTTTACTCTTCTTTTGAAACATTTCTAAGCAGCCGACATAATCCACCTCAGTCCTCATTGTTCCATATATCTGAGATGTCTACAAGGAAAATAATAAAGAATGTATAGCAGAGAACACATGATTTAAAACAAAACAAAATTTCACTATAACGAAAGTCTGTTATAGCGCATTGAAATATTCAAGTTCTCATTCATTTGAATAACATGAAACTGGTTTTTTCGTTAACCTAAATGAATTATCAATAATCAATTGTGCTTGCCATAACTATTTGTCTATTTCTAAACCGTTTCCTAGCTTGGACACAAAGAATTTCAATTTACGGAAACAAATTATATACTATCCTGTTTTTATAAAATTCACAATCAGTTTTAGAAAACTTAAAAACAAAGAATATCAAAAACTGTACGAATATTAAAAACAAAGCCGGCAAAAAAAAATTAAGAAGATGAAGAGAGAATCCTGGAAGAAGAGAATTAGAAACCCTTATCAACTGACAATCAAAGAACCCAACTTAATATGTCTTGGGATTAACCTATTTCGCAGCTCTGTTTCCCAAAGAGAGCATAGTCTCACATTTTCACCCAGAAAAAAAAAAGGGAGCATTAATCCCACAAATTTTCTCTGATCGCTACAGAAGAGAAGGGTGACGGTGGGCTCAAAGGAAGAAAAAGAAGATAAAAAGAAGAGAAGAGGAAGAATCGGGCTTGACTTGATTTTTAAAATGATGGGACTCTGATCAACATGCAAATCGCCACCGTAGAACATTCTCCGTCGCTTTGGTCTTTTCGACAACAATTAAAAATTGGTTATGTTGTTTTCTTTATTGTCGTCATGGGCTTAACTTTGTACTGTTTTTTTTTTAATAGGCTTTCAATTAAAATGGATAAAAAGTAAAGTTACAATGATATGACTTTAACATCGTATAGTTTGGGAAAGTTGCTCAACGAAAATAAGAAAAATCATCCACAAAAGTAGAAGCTAATAGAAGAGTTGAGACTTAAGAGCTAAAGAAGAACTCTCTCTAGAAAACTTAGTATGGCATTCCACGGCCATCTCGACCACCACGGCTTGCGACAACCACGTGCAATTGTCCATTCCAATTCTTGAACTTTTTTTGTAGGCTTTATTAGTCGAACATGTTTTTCCTTCGGATAAAATTTTCTATTCTAAATGGATAAAATTTTACGATTACGGATATAACTATATTTCTTTAGATTTGGTAATGATATGGGTTGAAAACAAATAAATCTCATTCCATTACATTCCAACCCATTTGTAAATGACTATCATTCTTTGCATGATCAATAAATTTGAAATTTCATCAAAAAAAAAAACTCATTCAAATAGTTAAGGCTTAAATATGATATAAAAAAAAACATAAATTGTCACAACAATATTTTAATCAAACTTTAAAACAATATCCAATCTTAGACACCTAATGTTCACAAATTAAATTAACTCAAATGTTAGTAATATCACGGGTCAGAACCAACATTTTTTTAGTCTGGGTTTTTTCCGAGAAACATAAAAAAGAACGGATCTAATCAAAGGTGAAAATTTGTAATATTGACTTTATATGTCTCATGGACAAATTTACAATAGAAGACAAAAAGATGATAGGATCTACAAAATATAGATTTTGATATGATATCAAATTGAGAAGATATTATTTTAGGTTTCATCGGTATTGGTCACGATTAACTTCAAATTAAAAGAATTTGATTTGCTCATGTCGTTTTGTCGACAACACGTCAAAATGTAATGCAGTGATCATAAAAATTATTTTAACAATACCAATAAATCAATAATTATCAATTTCATTAACGAAAAAATAACATACTTATTGTTCTTTTTTAAAAAAAAACAACCCGTGTTGTCGACAACACGATTCAAAATCTAATGAAGTGATCGAGAAAATTTGATTTTTTCAAAGTTAACAATTAATATGGACAAATTAATAATTATCAGTCTCATTAACAAAAAAACACACATATTGGGACAAAACTTGTCTCATGAAGATAATCTATCATTTTTTCCGCTCTGATCCAATTAGCCCAAATATTTATTTTATCTCATACTTAAATAATCTAATAATATTAATACATTAATATATATATCACAAACATACTATTACTTACATAATTACAATATAAATACTTAAATTTTTTTTTATCAAAAGTTACAACATCCCGTGCTTCTCAAGCACGGGTCCAGATCTAGTTTCCACTTTAAAAATTGGGAAAACTAGATTTAGACTCGCGCTACGCCGCGATATTTTTTTCTTTCGATTTGTTATATTTTTATTTAATCGACAATCATCATTTTATTATTAAATATATGTGAAATAAAATAGTTTGGGCATATAGCTTGTTTTAATTATATCTGTGTGAGCTATCTATTGACTATATGAATCTTCTTTTTAGGGACGATGTACCGTCTAGAACATCTTCGAGAAGAACTTGCTCCTCCTCCACCCCTTCTTCTTCTTCTTCTTCTTCTTCTTCTTCTTCTTCTTCTTCTTCTTCATCATCTTTTTTGTTTCTTAATTTTTTGAGTGATTTTTCGACTTTGTTCTGTTTCTTTGGTTCAACGATAATCGTTTGCTTCTTACTCTCTTTTGCATAAGTCTTGATGGAAATTTTCGGCCGAAAATCAAAAACGAAGACTCGTCATCGAACGGGAATACTGCTTATCCTAAAATCAGGCACAACTGAGATTCTGCGAAAAGACTGAATGTGGTCAGAAACAATAAATCAAATCCATTTTCTCCCGCAACTAATTCTCGTTGAAACTTGACACAGAGAAGAAGAAGAGACTGGCCTCTGAATTCGCGTCGAAATTATTTCTGCGGATAAAATCAATTTTACTGGTTCGGTGGAATAAGAAAGAACAAATTAAACCAATTTATATTTCACTTAAATCAAACCGGTTAAGAAGCTGATGTGTATTAATGAAATGCTGACTGGTATTATTTGAAATGTTCCTATTGGCCAGACGTTTTTGCTGAGGTGTCAGCTCCTCCCTTCTTGAAAAAGCTAATGTGTCATCACCTGGATTGACACAAGGGGTTTTATGTATTGAAAAATTAGCTAAATATGCCAAATTAGTTAGGGTGTTGTGGAACTACACCTTTTTAAATTTTTTGGATTCTAATGACTAAAAACACCACAACAAAATTACTAAAAATAAAATTAACACTTAAAAAGTAAAGAATCATGGTTATTTTATGTTAAACTATTTAAAAAAAAAAATATGTGTTTTTTGTTAACATTATTGTATAACTTACCTCTTTTAGTAGTCGTATTCTGGCTTGCCTCATCTAGATGTCAAAACTAGCTTTTGTAGAAGACGTGTTCTGACTTACCTTGCGTAGAAAACTTTTCTATATAATCTAGATGATTAATCTGCCTAACGTAATATATGTAATATGAGTTACGTAATTTAGAATACAAATTTAGCTACTCTAGAAAACCATTTTAGCTGACCTAATATGCAGCACCTTCTTGGTTTACCTAATATAGGATACGTATTCTGGCTCCTTTCCAATTAAAAAAAACCCTAGATCTAAGCATCTTTATTTCGTGTTCTCTCTTTTGAACTCTTAATCTTGACATTGAGTGATGGATATGCTGCAGATCTACACGGTTTGTTGTGTATGGAAATCAATTCACAATAATTGGGAATTCATTGTTGATAAAGAGAGATTTGGTCGGATGATTTCGTTTGTGAAACAAGCAAGCTTTTTTCTTTTTAAAATAATTAAGTGCGGAAAACTCAATTAAAAATAAACTTCAATAAATGATTAATTCAAACAACCAAATTCAATTCCAGAAATATATTAAAATAACTAGCAACCTAAACACCCGGTTTGCAAATGACATCATAAACCAAAGACAATAAACCACACAATCCTATCATCCTCTCCTCAGCCCGATTCCGCGATCACACTTTCTTTATACCTGCATCACATTAGGGAAAAAGATATGCATAAGTATTTAATAAATACTTAGTGAGGCAGTCACCCCGCCTACAGGCCAATTACGCAATTTTAACAATTTTCAATAATATTAATCATTACCACAATTATTAAATCCTTTACTTTAATTATTAAATAATTACCACAATTAAACAATAATTTTCAAACACTTAAATAAATTCCACAATTATTTTTAAATCATTTAATTAATTAATTTCACCAATTATTAATTAATTCTCGCATTAAACCATTTAATTACAATTAAATAGCATTAAACATGATTAAACCACTTAATCCAATTAATTCCTTAACTCGCCAGATAACCGGATTAAACCGGACGGTGTCGATCGACACACACTTGTGTCGGTCGACGACTGCCTGTTTGGTGTCGACCGACACCAGCTTGGTGTCGATCGACACCGATCCAGGAGATCGACGCCAACTTCGATTTTAAGCACAGAAACACCAAATCACGAAATCAACACATCACACGCGATTCAACCCGCGATTATCACACAAAACAACACGACAAACCACATAACTCTACCAAACCATGATCCACATCCACAAATCCTCTTATATACGAGCCTACGGTCATGCACTCACTTTGATAACGGATTGATAAGAAGAAGGAGATGAAGAACAGCAGCAAAACAAACCAGAGCACACCAAAATCACCCAAAATCTCCTCCAAGCTCTCTGCCTCTTTTTCTCTTTTGTTTTTCACGAAAAGGACAAAAGAAAAGCGGCTCTGCCTTTTTATTTCGCAACTCAAGGGTTTCCACCCCTTAACCGGCCAAACCGAGCGAATAAAAACAAACTGAAATTCCAAATTCGGACTGGTGTCGATCGACACCACCCTTGGTGTCGCTAGACACCACACAAAAATCACACTTCTTGGTTTACGGATTTACAGTTTGAACTGATACAACTCTTGAAGAGCTAAAACTTATGGTTTCAGAAGACTATGGCTTGGAGCATAGTATAGTTGATATGGAAATCAGCTATTTGCCTCATGATTTGGCTGGGCAGTTCGAATCTCCTCCGATGATTGTATCAAACAATCGACAATTGAAAAGTTTGATTGTTTATTTGAGTAAAGAGAAAGGAGTTCGATTGTGTGTGACATTGAAGACTAGTTCCGGTGACATCGGAAAGAGTAGAGTGACCATCGATTTGAATGAGAAACCACAAGATCCAATTTATGAAGATGATGACGTTAATCTTTCAAAACTGCCGGGAAGATGTGCGAGTAAGAGAAAACAGAGTGATGGTTTCCAACGTGATCATCATGGTGACGAAGTTATACACAATGAGGATTCTGGAAATGTTGCGGACAGTTCGAAGCCAAAATTTCGCACTTCTATTCAGAAGATCAAACCAACAAAAGTACCTTAACAACTAAAAAGGTGAATTTACAGTCACTGATCTCTCTCAAAACGAAAAACCGGATCAGAGCAACAGTTAAGCAGGGATCATCAAATCACAACACTATGGATGAAAGTTATAAATCAAACGCGATCGCTAACGAATCCTAAACGATAACAAAAAGAGTTCACGAGTTTCATCGCTCAACAAAGGTGGAAAATCAATCTCAGAAACGCGATCGCTAACGAATCCTAAACGATAACAAAAAAAATCAATCTCAGAAATTAGGGCATATGAAAAACCTTCACTGATTTTATTTTGGGTAGCCGATTCTGGTTTGATGCAACAAAATCTAGCTCCACGAAATGCTGCAATGAGTTGAGGATTGAGGAAATTCTCCAATTAGGTCACCGAATTCTAATTGGGGAGAGTAAGCAGAGGCTAAATTTGAGAGGTGAAGCGGCAGAGAGTAAGCAACGGCGGAGAGGTGCTTCATCGGCGGAGGAAACAAGGAAGCTCACAAACCAGAAATTTTCACCTCTTCCTATTTTTTTCTCTTTCACGGCTTAAGGAAGAATGAGATCGAATGATGGATTGATTATTAATTTTCTAATTTTTTAATATATACTTATATTAAAATAAAGCCTAAATACCCAAATTAAAATAAAAAATGTGTAGTTCCACAACACCATAATTAATTTGGCCTATTTAGCTAATTTCCCCAAAACAATTCCAAAAATTTAATGGAACATCAATAACTTTTGATGTTCTTTTGTGCTCATATTGTAACTTACAAAATAAATATTCATATAATTTTCACTTTAAAAAATAAAATAAAAGTTTAATAGAATTTCAATGCAACTTTTGGTATTCTTTTATGCCCATTGTAACTTACAAAATAAAAAAAATTATATTATTACTCCAAAGCTATTACCCTTCGGCTTCCATCTTAAATCACTATTAAACATCTAAATTCTCTTAATATACAGATAATTGAATCCAGCAAAAAGCAATGGCGAGAAACATAGTACGTTCCATGTAGCGGTGAATAAATAAAGAGAGGCAAGAGCATAGAGACATGTGATATTATGCAAAACTATATATTTGAAAGTCAATCAATAACCAAGCAAATGAAAATTAAAATACGGGTGTTATTTGAGCCTAATTATTAATTACAAATCTATAATTATTTTGTAGCATTTTTCTTAAAGTATAACAAAAGAAAAACCCGTGCGGATATTAGTCTAGTTTATTAAATTTTGGATCATAAGTATTATTTTGTGTTATATATAAAAGAACTATTAAATTATATCTACAAATACTATGTCCACATTATCGTATTTTATACGTTTAAAACTTATTATATGCTTTACTGAATTTATGTTTTTACAAATACAGTTTCTTACATGTTGGTCCACAAAAACATGTATACCCACAAAAGCATTACCGAGTTTAACAGCTAACCTAATTTTTTAGATTAGTTAAATAAATTATAATGATCTCTCAACTATAGTTAAGATCTAATTTTTTTGACACGAGGTGAATAATTTATTTTCACAGGTTGAATTATCTCTACGAATTAAATAATTTTATTTCATGAGTTGAATAATCTTTAC
Organism: Erythrophleum ivorense; assembly: GCA_026724425.1. Lineage (NCBI taxonomy): Eukaryota > Viridiplantae > Streptophyta > Magnoliopsida > Fabales > Fabaceae > Erythrophleum > Erythrophleum ivorense. The sequence continues at coordinate 3,366,362 of JAIUCV010000066.1, read as the reverse complement.
GAACTGAATATGTTTCTTTCACGGGTTGAATAATTTTTAAGAATTGAATAACTTTTTAAAAAAACTGTTGGATAATTTTTCGAGAGTGAATTACTTTCTTTCACGGGTTGATTAATTCACAGATTAAATAATTTTTTTCACTTTGAGAATAATTTTCTTTTAAGGATTCAGTAATTTCCTTTTACTGATTGAATAATTTTTTGTCACGGGTAGGGTAATTTTATTCACCATTTGTAGAATTCCATTTTTTTTCATTGGTTAGATACAGTAATTTGTTAATGAAAACTAACTTTAATATATCTCAAGAGATCATGGAAATAGATGAAATACGTTCTCATATGAGCTGAGACAGAATAAGATGGCATTAGAATTTTTGAAAATAATTTTAGTATACACGGGTTGGATAATTTTTTGAATTATCTTCATTTATATACATATTGAATAATTACAATTCCACTTTTTATACTACTATCTTTGACATCTAAAGTCCTAAAATTATGGGAAAATGCCCTAAGTATATGTATACTATCTGTTACAAATATCTACCAAGCAAAATAATATATATATATATATATATATATATATATATATATATATATATCACATATTATAAAACTTTGATAAAACATAACTCTGCATACAATGGATAAGAATTGATCTATATGGAACTGAAATTTGTTTTCATAAATTAACACTAAGACGTGGATATATACATGATCATATGAAAATATGTGGAAAGTGAGTTTACTACCAAAAACAATAATGCAACTTTCGCATGCTCTCACATTATAAGACGTCCATATGTTGCGTCTCAATGCTATTAATTAACATCATGCATGTTATCGTCGGGTTACAAAACAAATACTACTACAGTACTACTTATTATAATAAAATGACTCCGCGCTTCCGCGCGGGTTAAATATTAATCAACTTCATTACTTTTACTGTAAACAACAAACACTATACTAACACCAAGGTGGTGATTGGTTTCCCCGTTACCATCCGCAAACGTAACATTTGCGGGTGACGGCAGTTTTTGGCGTTTCATAACAATCACAACAACCGCTCTGTACCACTTTGTACCGCTCTATATCGCTGAAAATCAAAAGCTCCTTTCCGCAAGCGTTTGCGGTTGTGGGCGGTTGCAGATGAAAAAAAAAAAAATTCCGTTAAAAGCCGCTTGGAAAAATTGAAGAAATTTTACAATATGTATTGGATAAATTCGTTAAATCTACGCCTTCCAGCACATTTTTCACAGTTCATTACAAGACTTGGCGCAATTTTTGGTAGTGATTACGCATGAAGTAATAAGCAAGTCTTTATGAATTTTCTTTGTTTTAAATAATTATTCAATTATTTTATTTACGGTTTTTCATTATTAATCATTTTTTTATATTTTATATTAATAATATGGTTATGGGTGTTTTGAATAATTATATTTTGTGTTTATTTTAGTAATTTTTGGTTAAACTGCGTTTGCACCCGCTGGCCAACCAGTCAAAAATATTCCGCAAACGCAACCGCTATGAATCACTATACCAGTCGTACAAACAGCTTATTACGCGTTTAATCGTAAACTCCCGCTTCCGCAAACTCCCACAATCGTAACCGCAACCGCAACGTTTGAACCAATCAGGCCCTAAGCAAACAGCTCTTAACTATTAACAATTAAAAATTACTAACCCCGCATAATCGTAACAAAGCACACATTAATACAAGATTTACTTAACGAACAACTCTATTTCGTTACCTACTTAATCAAAACAAATTCACAACATTTTATTTTCATACTAATCAACTTCTTAAAATTTTTACTGTAACAAAGCCCAAATAACAAACACTATACTAACATTTTTGATATAGAAAAAACCATTACCAATTATAGTCTTACTTACCACGCACATTGCTCGATGTTCTATGACTTATATATTGGAAACATTCAACTTTATTTCGTTAACTACTCAATAAAAAAAAGTCACAATATTCAGCTAATTCCAACGTATAAACTTCTGAAATCTTACTTCCTACTCGGCGCAAACAACAAAAAGTATTGGAACAATTATGAAATATCTCCACGTTTACAATTATGAAAAAATAAGACATCTTCTTTCTACCTAATACTTTTGAAACCTAATATTTAAGACCGGTTAATAAATAATTGGGGGTGTATTCAATTTGGTATTTTGAGTGAGTTTAGGTGATTTGTGTTAAAATGACAAATCCCCTGTTATTCAAACTTAAATTCTAAAACCTCTTTTAAAATCCAGTGTTATTGAACTTGTGATTTTAAAATATACTTTCAAATCCAGTGTTATTGAAAATATTTTTAGGAGTGGATTTTAAGTGATTTTATAGTTATTTGGTGAGATTTTTTTGTTAAAAACAAATCACCTAAAATCTCATAGTTTTTGGTGGGATTCTAGAGTGATTTCATTAAAATCATAACAACTTCTCTAAAATCATCCTAAATCATCTAAAAATGAAATCACCCTAAATCACCATAAATCTCAAGTTCAATACATCCCCCAATATTGATTTTCAGCTATAGTTAAAACCGACACAGGATAAATAATTTTATTTCACGGATTTAAGAATTTTATTTAAGGGTTGAATAATTTTTACGAGTCGAATATGTTTATTTTACGGGTTGAATAATTTTTACGGATTGAGTTATTTTCTGACACATGTTGGATAATTTTTCAAAAGTGAATAGTTTTCTTTCACGGCTTTCACGAATTGAATATTTTTTCGCAGGTTTAATAATTTTCTTATATGGGTTGAATATGCGTTCCCATGTAAAATGAGTCCAAATATGACGACATTAGCATTTTGAAACAAAAACTTTAATATATATGGGTTGAATAATTTTTTTTAATTATTTCCATATTATACATAGGTTGAATAACTGCAATTCAACTTTTTATATTACTAAGTTTAACTTCTAAATTCATAAAATTATGAAGTAGTTATAAACTATGAAGAATGTCCTATGTATATGATGCATTCTGTTTAGTTATCTTATTCATGTTTCCGTATGTTTCCGTATAACAAGTATAATTACAGATCGAGAGCATAAGTCTACTCACCAATATGTCCTAACAAATTGGCTCTAATAAAATCGTAACAAAACACACATTAATTAGTACAAATTTTACTTAACAAACAACTCTATTTCATTACCTATTCAATCAAAACAAATTCACAACATTTCAGCTTCACACTAATCAGCATCTTGAATTTTACTATAACAAAATCCAAGCAAAAAACACTATAATAACACTTCTCAAATAACTCTACACCATTAACACTTAAAAATTCTTCGTCGAATTTCTAACCTATTTTTGTTTATAATTCCAACAGGTTTTTTTTTATCACTTCTCAACATACAATGATGTCATCTAACTATCACTTCTATGGGCAAGGTGTAGCTAATACTGTTGAAGCACACTTCATATTAAATAATCTCATTGCCTGAATACAAAGAGCTGTACTAGACAAAAGACTAAGAACTTATGTTACTCCATATCTCATCTTCATTTCCTACATTTTTTATGTTTTACTGTTTTAAAATACAAGAACTCTGTTTTACCATAGGAAAGTAGTATTGGTTGAAACTCTGTTTCGATGAATCAAGTATTTATTCAAATTTTATAAAACACTTATCACCCTCTTTGTCACTTATGAACATGACAAACAACTTTACTACGTAACCACAAACTCTAAATTGCACACCTTTAAAAATGTGAATTCGTCGTGAAAGAGAATACCTTAAACCTCCAAATTCAAAACACAAATTGTAAAAATTCGTTTACATTTCTAAAAAACTTTTGCCCCGCACATTGTGCAAGACAAAATACTAAGAACTCATGTTACTCCATGTCTCATGTCCCTTTCCTACCTGTTTTTATGTTTTAATATTTTAAAATTCAAAAATTCTGTTTTACATTCGGAAGTTAGTAACCACACTGCACTCTATTTCGATTATCACTACCTTTGTAACAAGTGAATATGGCAAACAACTGTACTACGATAAACATAAATTATAAACTGCACAATTTAAAATCTTTAACATTGTCATTTACATAAAAAAAAATACCTACAAACTCAAAACACAAACTGATTTAATTCGTTTACAATTTTTAAAAACTTTTGCCCCGCACATTATGCGGGTTAAATCCTAGTTTTCCAAGGAGACTAATTGTACATTTTGAATTACGTATGTGATACATTCTAACTTAAGCCCCTAGCCTTTTGGTCAAAAAAAAAAAAAAAAACTTAAGCCCCTTACTTTTCATATAAAAATTCTGATTCCCGACTTTCGTACTTCCCTAATCTTCAGTTACAAATTTTTCTGTATTTGCTGATTCAATCCAAAAGCCCTGAAATCGTCACCTGGTCAATTACGATTAAAACCTAGAATATGTGTAAATGCATAATCCAATAATTTGGTGGACAAAAACAAAACAAAAACTGTAGGGTATAATTGATACTTTACAATAGTTGCGGGTTAAAAGAAAAGTGAAAAAGCCAGGATCGAGGGGGTAAGTTAAAAAAATATTATAAAAATTTGGCGGTTAAAACTATGGGAAAAAAATCAAAAATCCGTTTACGTGATTAAAGTTACTTATTCCTCACTACTTGACGGCGAATTACTGTTCCCATACTACTTAACGGTAACGAGAATTTTCTCCGGCACAAGTGAATCATCCTCGTGATCCATCAATTTATTGTCCCATCTCATTCTGTTTGCAATCTTTCTTACATTGTTCAGAACATCAACCTCGTCCCCGAAAATAACTGTTCCTTCCGGTCGCAAAATCCGATCCATTTCAAGGAGAATGTCTTCAGTTTTGCAGCTGCATAAAGAAATTTCAATAGTTATGTTCACTGAAAGTTGGTAGCTTTACGACAAAAACAAAACAAAAGTCTGAGAAGTTGTAAGGTAAATGTTAGGGCTTTCTCCATATTGCAATGTATCCTTTCTCATACTTTTTTTTTTTTGAAACATATGATAATATGTGTGTTTCTTATAAATATTTATTTATATGTATGAAATTACACATCTGACTCTATAAGTTTAAAACATGTCGTTTTAATAAAAGATATGTCCATCAACGGTTGTTGAGCTAAGGATTGTCTCTTTCTCATTGTTATTGTAATTTTCAGGGTACAAGGAAACTTATAGGTATATCTTTAGATCTAGATGAGATCGACGAGTTGCATATACATGAGAATGCCTTCAAAGATATGCGTAATCTGCGTTTCCTAAATTTTTTCACGAATACTGCACTTACCTGATAGCTTTGACTATTTGCCGCCTAAACTCAATTTATTGTGTTGGGACGGATGTCCATTGAAAAGTATGCCTTCTAATTTTTGTCCCGACAACCTCGTCAAGCTTACAATGAAGAATAGCAAGCTCAAAAAGTTGTGGGAAGGATCTCCGGTAAGTTTTTGAGAATAAACTGGTACGTTATTAGTTGTAACATTCGTGAACCAGAAAGTTGTTTTGGAAGTGGTATCGGACGACATTAGGGATTCGGGAGTAGATTACATACGCTCTTTGAGTTGCGAATTGAGAATTGATTGTACATGTTCTTGTTTGATTGTTGGACAATTGGTTTAAGGTTCATTCATCTCGAAGAAAATGTGTAAAAAGCTCCTAAATACTTAGTGTCGATCGACACCTAAGGGGTGTGTCGATCGACACCGGTTTGAGAAATCAATTCCGGTTTAAGTCGATTGCACGTTCGATTGTGGTTTGAGTTGGTTTGGTCGATGGGTGTCGACCGACACCAAGGAAGGGTGTCGACCGACACCAAGGAAGGGTGTCGACCGACACCAAGGAAGGGTGTCGATCGACACCGGTTATTGCGAAATTGACCGGTTCGATTTAAGTCGGCTGGTTTTGTTCCGGTTATGGGTTTGGAAGCCCTAGGTCGCGAATAAAAGCCTTGTGGCCGCGCAGAAAGTCACTTTTTCGGGACAAAGACTTTTCAGAGGTGATTTTGGAATTTTGTGAAGTTTGGAGGCTTGATCTGAGGCTTTGGGTTGTTGTTCATCTTCTATTCCTTCCTTTCAATCCTTTTCAAGGTGAGTGCGTGACTGTAGGTCCGTTAATCATTGGAGTTTGTTTGGTTTGAGGTTATTGTTGAGTTTTTCAAGTTGTTCTTGAGCTATGGTCGAGTTATATTGCTGTTTGATCGATGTGGGGGTTGAATCCCACAGTTTTGTATGTTTATGCGCTGTTTTGTAGCTTCTGGTGTCTGGGCGTCGAGCTGGTGTCGACCGACACTCGATGGGTGTCGATCGACACTCAGAAGGCTAGCGTCGATCGACACTCTTGAGGTGTCGGTCGACACTAACCTGGGATGTCAGGAAACGTGGGTTTTTCCTGACTTGGAGGTTTCTGTTGTTGATTATTGTTCTTGTTGTTGATTATTGTTGATGTATTGTCTAGTGTTTTGACGTACTTGGCCTGTAGGCAGGATGATCCACTCACTAAGTATTTATGATAATACTTACGCATCTCTATTCCAATGTGATGCAGGTAACGGCAATGTTCTTCCGCGGAAAGAGACCGAGAGAAGAGGATGATTAGACTAGGAATTTGATTTTGGCCATCTTGTTGTGGCTAGCAAGGAATTCATTGTTACGGTGTTAGTTTTATTTTACAATATAGCATTATTTTACAATATAGCAAACCTGGTGTTTAGGTTGCTAGAATTTATTATTGGTTTTTATTGGTTATTGGTTTATTTGTTGAACGGATTATTTATTATTTAATATTATTGATTTCTTCTGAGAATTTCCGCATTGATTAAAAAAAAAAAAAAAAAAAAGTTTGGTTGTTTCATTTTGGTATCAGAGAGTATACGGTTTTAGGACTGTTAGTATTGGGTGAATTGGACTATGTGTTTAATTGATTAAGTGAGTTAGTCAATTAGTAGTCTAGTCTCATCCTCTCGGTCTTCCAGTTTTCCGCGGTAAGTGAGTTGGATATTTTGTGTGGTGTTTGGTTTGTGTGCTGACTTTGCTCATTTTCTGTACTTGGTGGAAGTGCAGAGAGATGGATGCAGGTCGTGGCCGCGGTGGTGGTCGTGGTCGTGGTGGAGCCCGTGGGGGCAGAGGAGCTGGTCGTGGTGGACGAGCAGCGGGTCGTGGAGGTCGGGGTGCTGGGCGTGGGTTGCCAGAGGCTGAGGTTTCAGTGGAGAGTGCAGCGCCGAGTGTGGCGACAGCGTCAGTTACTCAGTCAGTCTGGTTGGCCGGTGGGGCTAACTCGGGCGCCGGTGGTGGCGCAGGAGCAGGAGCAGTTCCCGTTGGGGGCGCAGCTTTAGCTCAGGGAGACATGATAGTGGGGCTACTGACGCAGTTATTGGCACGGCTTCCTCAGGCAGTTCCACAGCAGGCTCCGGTTGCACCTCTAGCGGCCGGGGCACAGGTTGGTGCCGGTTTCGTTGAGCAGCAGGAGGCTGCGGGGCAGCAGGGTGCTGCGGTTGGGTATTCACCTTATCGCGAGATGATGAGGGAGATGCAGAGGATTGGCATGCCTATGTTTGAGGGCGGTGTTACTCCAGAGCAGGCTGACGAGTGGCATCAGAGGTTGGAGCGGAACTTCGATTCAGTCCGCTGTCCAGAGCAGTTTCAGGTTGAGTTGGCAGTGCACTACCTTCGAGGTGATGCACATTTGTGGTGGAGGTCTGTTAGGACCCAGAGAGCAGTTTGGACTTGGGTCGACTTCGTCGAGGAGTTCAACCACAAGTTTTTCCCGCAGGAGGCTCGTGACAGACTGAAGTTGAGGTTCTTAGACTTGACTCAGGGAGAGAGGTCTGTACGGGAGTATGATGCAGAGTTCTGCAGATTGGTGGTTCACACTGGTGGTGAGCTGGTGAGTGAACGGGCTTTGATGTCGAGGTTTCTTAAGGGACTTCGGAGGAACATCAGGACTCAGTGCAGAGGTGGTATGTACCACACTAGAGCCGGTTTAGTGGAGTTGGCAGCTTCCATTGAGGAGGATTTGCGTGAGCCGGTGAGTTCAGCAGTTGTTCCAGCTGCAGTTGCTTCTGCTACCCATCCTAGGGGCCAGCAGCAGCAGTAGCAGCGTAGGAGTTTCAGTTCTGGTCATGGCAGGGGCGGCAAGCCTGCGCAGGGCCAGAAGAGGGGAGCAGAGGAGATATCTGCTAGTAGCCAGAGTGCGGGTGGTTGTTTTAGTTGTGGGAGTTTGGATCACAGTGTTGCTGCTTGCCCCAAGAGGGCGGGATCCAGAGAGTCGTCAGTGTGCTTCTATTGCAGGGAGTCGGGGCATATCAGGCCGATGTGTCCTAAGTTGCAGCAGAGGTCAGTGGTAGCGGTTCAGCCATTGGCTATTCAGTCAGCAACTCAGATTGCAGCGTTGCAGTCAGGTGGAGCGCCACGGGTTTACACTCCGGCAGAGTTGGGTCAGACCAGTCAGTCAGGCCTGATCACAGGTAAAATCTTTGACTCATACATGTAAATTCTTAAGGTAGAATTTTGGTGTTGTCTGTTTCTTTTATTTTACTGTGATAGAGTTTATGGGTTCTCAACACTTGTGGATTTGTGTAGGGACCTTGTTAGTTGGCGGATTTGAGTCGCACGTGTTGTTTGACTCGGGAGCATCTAACTGCTTCATTACTCCGGAGAGAGCTGAGAGTAATGATATTCGGAGTAGCGATGGCGAGGCTTCAGGCTTTGTCAAGGTGGCCGGTGGTGGTTTCCTGGTTACTTCGGGCAGAGCTAGAGCAGTTGATGTGCAGATTGCGGGGCAGTCTATGCCAGCGAATTTAGTCATCAGTGCAGTGGAGCTGTATGACGTAATTTTGGGGATGGACTGGTTATCCTTATACCGGGTTCATCTTGATTGCTTCAGAGGTAGAGTGGTGTTTGAGCAGGATGCAGGGAAGTTGGTTTATCAGGGAGTGAAACCGACTTCAGGGAGTATAGTGATCTCAGCTATTCAGGCAGAGCAGTTGTTAGAGCGGGGCTGTGAAGCCTATTTGGTGACGATTACTATGACAGAGTCCAATGGTGAGGTGGTTTTGCACGATATTCAGGTTGTTCGGGATTTTGAGGATGTGTTTCGGTCGTTGAAGGGATTGCCACCATCTCGGTCAGATCCTTTCACGATTGAGTTAGAGCCCGGGACAGCTCCGATATCAAAGACACCTTACAGGATGGCGCCAGCAGAGATGGCAGAGCTGAAGAAGCAGCTATAGGACCTTTTGAGTAAAGGGTTCATCAGACCGAGTGTTTCGCCGTGGGGAGCGCCAGTGTTGTTTGTGAAGAAGAAGGATGGCAGTTTTCGGTTGTGCATTGATTACCAGGGACTTAACCGAGTCACAGTGAAGAACATGTACCCACTTCCGAGGATTGATGAGTTGTTGGATCAGTTGAGAGGTGCTACTTGGTTCTCCAAGATTGACTTGGCATCAGGTTATCATCAGATCCCGAGAGATGAGACAGATGTTTGGAAGACAGCTTTTCGGACGAGGTATGGGCATTTCGAGTTTGTGGTCATGCCTTTTGGTTTGACTAATGCGCCGGCAGCTTTCATGATATTGATGAACGACGTGTTCAAGGAGTTTCTGGATGTGTTCGTCATTATTTTCATAGATGATATTTTGGTGTATTCGAGGAGTCCAGAGGAGCATGCGACGCATTTGAGGCTTGTTTTGGAGAAGCTTCGAGAGCAGAAGCTGTTTGCTAAGTTGAGCAAGTGCAGTTTTTGGCAGAGAGAGATGGGTTTTCTTGGCCAAATTGTTTCTGCAGAGGGAGTTTCTGTGGATCCGGCTAAGATTGAGGCTATCAGAGATTGGCCTAGACCGAGTAGTGCTACCGAGATCAGGAGTTTTCTGGGTTTAGCAGGCTACTACAGGAGGTTCGTCAAGGGGTTTGCGAGTATGTCTCAGTCGATGACGAGGTTGACTGGCAAGGATGTGCCGTTTGTGTGGTCGCATGAGTGCGAGGAGAGCTTTGAGAAGCTCAAGGAGATGCTGACTAGTACACCAGTGTTGGCATTATCCGATACGGGGAAGCCATATGTAGTGTACACAGATGCTTCAGGAGTAGGACTTGGTTGTGTTTTGATGCAGGAGGGCAGAGTGATTGCCTATGCTTCGAGGCAGTTGCAGGGCAGTGAGCGCAACCGTCCTACACATGATCTTGAGTTGGGAGCAGTGGTTTTTGAACTCAAGATTTGGAGGTCTTATCTTTATGGTGGTAGAGTGCAGATCTTCACAGATCACAAGAGTCTACAACATATCTTTACTCAGCCTTTGCTGAATGCGAGGCAGACGCGTTGGGTGGAGTTTTTGGCAGACTATGACCTGGATATGGTGTATCATCCGGGCAAGGCCAATTTGGTGACAGATGCTTTGAGTCGACGGAGGGTTGATTCAGCTAGAGAGCAGGTTGTTGAGGCTTTGGTCAACGAGATTAGTACATTGAGGCTTTGTGCTATTTCAGAGGAGCCTTTGGGTTTGGAGACAGCTGATCAGGCAGATTTACTCAGTAGGATCAGAGTGGCTCAGCAGAGTGATCAGAGTTTGGTTGATGCTTCGCAGGCGGCTGGTTCTGAGTATCAGGTCTCATCGAATGGGACTATCTTGGTTCGTGGGCGAGTTTGTGTGCCCAAGGATGTGGAGTTGAGGCAGGAGGTTTTGAGAGAGGCTCATTCGAGCAAGTTTTCGATTCATCCGGGTGCGACCAAGATGTACCGTGACCTCAAACGGTATTATCATTGGGTTGGGATGAAGAGAGATGTGGCAGATTGGGTTGCGAGATGCAACACTTGTTCTTTGGTCAAGGCAGAGCATCACGTGCCTAGTGGTCTTTTGTAGAGTTTGCCCATTCCAGAGTGGAAGTGGGATATGATCACTATGGATTTTGTTGTGGGATTGCCTATCTCACGGACATTTGATGCTATTTGGGTCATTGTGGATCGCTTGACCAAGTCAGCAAATTTCTTGGCCATCAAGAAGACAGATGGAGCGGCTGTCTTGGCTAGGAAGTTTGTGCGAAAGATTGTGAGGCTGCATGGAGTGCCAGCCAGTATTGTGTCGGATAGAGATCCGAGGTTTGCTTCAGAGTTTTGGAGGGCATTTCAGACTGAGATGGGCACCAAGGTGCATATGAGTACAGCGTATCATCCGCAGACAGATGGGCAGTCAGAGAGGACTATTCAGACTTTGGAGGATCTGTTGAGGATGTGTGTACTGGATTGGGGTGGCCATTGGGCTGATCATCTGTGTTTGGCAGAGTTTGCCTATAACAACAGTTTTCAGTCTAGTATTGGCATGGCTCCATTTGAGGCTTTGTATGGGAGGCCGTGCAGGACACCGTTATGGTGGACCCAAGTGGGGGAGCGCAGCATATTTGGAGCTAGTTTTGTTCAGGAGACGACGGAGAAGATCCGTGTCTTGAGGTTGAACATGAAGGAGGCTCAGGATAGACAGAGGAGTTATGCAGATAGGCGGCGACGTGAGCTTGAGTTTCAGGTGGGAGATAGAGTTTATCCCAAGATGGCTATGTTGAGGGGCCCTAACAGGTCCATAGCAGAGAACAAGCTCAGTCCGCGTTTTATGGGTCCGTTTCCAGTGGTGGAGCGAGTTGGGCCAGTGGCTTATCGGTTGGATTTGCCACCGATTATGAGCGCCTTTCACAAGGTGTTTCATGTTTCTATATATGTTGAGGAGGTGTTTGCATCCTTCAGAGGAGTTGGTGGCTAAGATTCCAGAGGATCTTCAGCCAGATATGACAGTTCCGGCAGTTCCTGTGAGGATTCTTGAGAGGAGAGTCAAGGTTCTGCGGAACAAGAGGGTGCCATTGTTGAGAGTCTTGTGGGACTGTAGTGGCACAGAGGAGCAGACTTGGGAGCCAGAGGCAAAGATGAAGCTGAAGTTCGGAAAGTGGTTCGACAAGCTGGCTGTGGAGTGAGTTTCTTCGTCTTTGTGGTTCTAGTCTTGTTTTTGGTTTTGGTGTTGTTGGTTTTGGATTTATGTATTTTCGTTTCGTTGTACGATATACATTTTTGGAGTTATATGAGATGGAGTTTTTGCCTCATATTTTGGTTTCGTGTTGGGATGTTACAAGTTTCTTTGGCCGGTGGGGTCATTGAAAATTTTGGTTATATGATTATACGCGTTTCAGAATTATTACTCGATACATCTAGAGACGGTGGGTCTTTAGAGTAGACGGTGGGTCTACATTTGGGATGGTGGGTGCCCGACAAACTTATATTTGGGGGTCGCTACCTCAGTATAAGTGGTTTTTGTGACGGTGGGTCACGGTTTGGTTTTTGTGACGGTGGGTCACGGTTTGGATATTGTGGCGGTGGGTCACAGTATGGATATTGTGACGGTGGGTCACGGTATTGAGGAGTAATAATGTCCTGAAACATGCGTATAACATAGGACGAAAATGTGAGTTTGAGGTCTTGGTGAGACGTTTTTTTTGGGATTCGAGGACGAATCCAGTTTAGTGGGGGAGAATTGTAACATCTGTGAACCAGAAAGTTGTTTTGGAAGTGGTATCGGACGACATTAGGGATTCGGGAGTAGATTACGAACGCTCTTTGAGGTGCGAATTGAGAATTGATTGTACATGTTCTTGTTTGATTGTTGTACAATTGGTTTACGGTTCATTCATCTCGAAGAAAATGTGTAAAAAGCTCCTAAATACTTAGGGGGGTGTATTGAAAATGGGATTTGGAGTGATTTAGAGGGATTTGATTTTTAATGAGTTTTTAGATGATTTTGTGTGAATCATAGAAGTTCAAGTGATTTTAGTTAAAGTATTCTAAAATCCCACATAAAACCATGTGATTTGAAGTCTCTTATTTTTAACAAGGAAATCTCCCCAAATCACTCTAGAATCAAATCTTTCTTATAAAATCCACTTTTAAAAATATTTCCAATAACAGTGGATTTGAAAGTGGATTTTAAAATCACAAGTTCAATAACACTGGATTTTGAAAGGGTTTTTAGAATTCAAGTTTGAATAACACTGGATTTGTCATTTTAATACAAATCACCTTAAATCACTTCAAATCCCACTTTCAATACACCCCCCTTAGTGTCCATCGACACCTAAGGGGTGTGTCGATCGACACCGGTTTGAGAAATCAATTTCGGTTTAAGTCGACTGCACGTTCGATTGTGGTTTGAGTTGGTTCGGTCGATGGGTGTCGACCGACACCAAGGAAGGGTGTCGATCGACACCGGTTATTGCGAAATCGACCGGTTCGATTTAAGTCGGCTGGTTTTGTTCCGGTTATGGGTTTGGAAGCCCTAGGTCGCGAATAAAAGCCTTGTGGCCGCGCAAAAAGTCACTTTTTCGGGACAGAGACTTTTCAGAGGTGATTTTGTAGTTTTGTGAAGTTTGGAGGCTTGATCTGAGGCTTTGGGTTGTTGTTCATCTTCTATTCCTTCCTTTCAATCCTTTTCAAGGTGAGTGCGTGACTGTAGGTCCGTTAATCATTGGAGTTTGTTTGGTTTGAGGTTATTGTTGAGTTTTTCAAGTTGTTCTTGAGCTATGGTCGAGTTATATTGCTGTTTGATCGATGTGGGGGTTGAATCCCACAGTTTTGTATGTTTATGCGCTGTTTTGTAGCTTCTGGTGTCTGGGCGTCGAGCTGGTGTCGACCGAAACTTGATGGGTGTCGATCGACACTCAGAAGGCTAGCGTCGATCGACACTCTTGAGGTGTCGGTCGACACTAACCTGGGATGTCAGGAAACGTGGGTTTTTCCTGATTTGGAGGTTATTGTTGTTGATTATTGTTCTTGTTGTTGATTATTGTTGATGTATTGTATAGTGTTTTGACGTACTTGGCCTGTAGGGAGGATGATCCACTCACTAAGTATTTATGATAATACTTACGCATCTCTATTCCAATGTGATGCAGGTAACGGCAATGTTCTTCCGCGGAAAGAGACCGAGAGAAGAGGATGATGAGACTAGGAATTTGATTTTGGCCATCTTGTTGTGGCTAGCAAGGAATTCATTGTTAGGGTGTTAGTTTTATTTTACAATGTAGCAAACCTGGTGTTTAGGTTGCTAGAATTTATTATTGGTTTTTATTGGTTATTGGTTTATTTGTTGAATGGATTATTTATTATTTAATATAATTGATTTCTTCTGAGAATTTCCGCATTGATAATAAAAAAAAAAAAAGTTTGGTTGTTTCATTAGTTGTGAGATTAGAATGTTTATTCTACTGTTTTAATGACAATCATGTCACTCTGTTAATTTTTTGTGTTTAATGTTTATGGTTTTGAGAAGAAAAAGCAGAGTATTGAATGTAATCAAACTTGTATTGAACTTGAATTGTATTATAGTCTCTTGTGATACAAGAAACAGAAACTTGATCACTACTTATACAAATGAAACAATGTGTTGTGTAATAAGTAAAGGACATAACTCTTAATCTAAAAAATACAACTCTAAAACAGAACAACTTGTGTCTCTTGATCAAGTAACTAACTTATGTAAATGTGACTTTAGTTTATGCAAGATTTGATTATACTTCAATACTCCCTCTTAATCATATCTCGGCTTCACTCCAAGTTTCTTCCTTAGATCTTCAAACCTTGAAACGCTTAAGGCCTTGGTAAGTATATCCGCAAGTTGATCTTCGCCTTTGGAATACTCAAGTTGAATGAGTCCTTTGTGCTCGGCTTCTCTCACGAAATGATACTTGATCTATATGTGCTTCATTCTTCTATGTTGCACCAGATTTCTTCCAGCTGCAATTGCCGACTTGTTTTCACGTAAGATCGGAATGCCTTCTTCGAACTTTAAGCCAAAATCCTCCAAAAATCTTTGTAACCATATGGCTTGGTTTGTTGCTGCATATACTCTGCCTTTGCCGTTGATTGAGCCACCGTTTGCTGCTTACATGATTGCCAACAAAACATAGCCGATCCAAGACTGAAAACATAACCTGTGGTGCTTTTCTTGTCTTCAATAGAATTACCCCAATTGCTGTCCGAGTAGCCTATTATTCTTGGCACCTTTGCACTTGTGAAGAACACTCCAAAGCTTGACGTTCCCTTGACGTATCTTAGCACCCATTTTTCTTCTTGATAGTGCTTCATGTGCGGTGATGAAATGTATTTTGATAGATAGGAGCTTGCGTGCATCACATCGGGTATTGACGCACATAAGTACAAAAGGCCTCCTACAATGCTCCTAACTTCGTTGGATCTCCATACTCTTTGCCATCTTCTTCTCTTTTTCCTTGTGGTGTAAGCGGAGTGCTTACACTCTTGCTTTCTTTCATCCCAAATTTATCAATAAGTTTGTTTGCATATTTTTCTTGTGAAAGAAAATTGCCACGACCATCTTGGTTTACTTCCATTCCAATAAAGTAATTTAGCAAACCAAGATCCGTCATCTCGAACTTGTTCTTCATGTTCTCCTTGAATGTGTTGATGAGATGAGCATTGCTTCTGGTGATGATGATATCATCGACGTATAAGCTAACGATCAACACATTTCCTCCTTGCTTCTTGATGTACAAAGCCGCATCATTCATACTTCTTTCAAAACCATTTTGAATGAAATAAGAATCTATTCTTCCATACCA
The DNA here is from genome assembly GCA_026724425.1 of Erythrophleum ivorense. Taxonomy (NCBI): domain Eukaryota; kingdom Viridiplantae; phylum Streptophyta; class Magnoliopsida; order Fabales; family Fabaceae; genus Erythrophleum; species Erythrophleum ivorense. The sequence continues at coordinate 3,350,759 of JAIUCV010000066.1, read as the reverse complement.
TGCTCGTGGGGCTTGCTTAAGACCATATAAGGCTTTGTATAGCCTTAACACCTTTTCTTCTTTTCCTTCGAACACAAACCCAGGTGGTTGTGTGATATAAACTTCTTCTTCAAGCTCTCCGTTCAGAAATGCCGAATTTACATCCATTTGATACAATCTCCACTCCATTTGAGCCGCATATGAAATTAAGGCTCGTATTGTATCATGTCTTGAGACAGGAGCGAAATTCTCAAGGTAATCAACTCCAAATTCTTGAGAAAAACCTCTTGCAACTAACCTTGCCTTGTGTTTGATGTGATTTTGATTAGAGATTTTCCTTCTCCGTAAGAGCACGAATGCTATTGTAAAAGAAAGGGTATCGAATTCCAAATCTAGGTCGTTTAACAAGCAATATGAAAACACTAAGGCAAGATTCAGCTAAGAGAAAAAATGGTTTTAGGGTTTTTTCAATGTAGAAAGGGAAATAGCAAGCTCTAAACGAAATCAATAACTAAAGTAATGCGGGAAATCAATTAAAACGAAATGTTGGGCAGCCGGGGTTTTCTTTAGGGATCATGAAACAAATTATCAGGGATTTCTATTGATTTTGATTCAACTTTGGTAAAGTTCATGAACTCGAAACACTGCTTTGTATGCACCCCACTGTTGTAATGATACATACCTAAATCCGGCCTACATATTACTCACATCTCTCATGGTAATACCTAGGCCGAGATTTGCCATATTGTGCTAGTTCATTTTAACACCGCTCGCTTAAGTTAGTTTCGGGTATGAGATTCAACACTTTCGTGGTTCATCATCTCCTTGAATCAATCGCTAGTTAATTACTCTAGCAATATGCATTAACGATCAAACTTAAACAGAAAAACTTTCTAAACAATCATAGATTCAATCCCGATTTAAAAACTTTTCATGAGAGCCCCTTTGAAAAACCCCTTTAAACTCAACAAGAGAACTACTCCAGCATGATTAAATTAAACGAAAAAGCAATTGATAAAGACAAGTATTGAGCACGAAAATAACAAAGAAATAGGGTTCAGAAATCAACTTGGAAATGAAGAACAAGTAAAGATTTTTCTCCCTTAAACGAGCAAAAGAAATAAACTAAAAAGCTTTTAGTGATTTTTGGTGTAGCCGAGCTCTCCGACCAGCTTCTCTTTGTCTCTTCCTTTGAACCTTCTATAATAGTGGTCCTTAGGTCTAGAAGCGGCTAGGGTTTCGTCCTTGGAGAGGATGTGCAAGAAATTATCTTTGACGGACTTGGACTTGTCGAAAATTTGGGCCTTAAGCCTTATGGTCCGGAGACTGGCCATTCTGCGCCTCCAAGGTCGGGAAAGGCTGTGTCCGCAGGATGGCGGAGTGTAGTCGCGGTATGTAGGTGCTTGGCCGCGGTATGGAGATGCTTGGCCGCGGTGTAGAGATGCTTGGCCGCGGTGTAGAACCGTTTACCCGCAGGATGAGATCTAGATCAGTCTTGACGGAGAAGAGCATAAATCTTGATTGGCTCATGAGATTGGCTTGATTCCAAGTGGATATGAAAGATGACACGTCTGTATATCTTGACTACAAATTTGAGCTTGATCCGTTGATGGGAAGGACTTGATCCGTTGATGGCCATTTGGCGGATATATTTTACTCCAAATCTTGATTTTGCATCCTTGTACGTCTTTTTTGTCCGGATATCCTGTAAAGACTAAAGTGTACACGAAAATACTAAAAGTAAAAGTATATTTAAGAAAACCATAGGGAAAACTTAGTAAAAGTGGGATAAAATGCATGTATATCAGATTTCCGCTTGTGTCCGTCTTGATCTTATAGATCCACTTCCCGCTTATCACATTCTTCTTCTCCGGCTTGTCTACTAGTTTCCATGCTATGTTCTTCTCGATCATCTCTATCTCTTCATTCATGGCTTCTTCCCATTCTTCATTACCACAAGCTTCATCGTAAGTTTGTGGTTCTTGTGGTTCTTCATGAGCAAGGAGACAAGCTTCTATTATTTGAGCGGCCTCTTCATTCTCCATTCTTGGTGCCTTTTCCATGATTTCTTTCATGGATTTGTGTCTCTTTGGGGGCTCTGAAGTTTCTTCTTCTTCATGATCATAATGATCATCATTTTGAGATGAACTAGGGCTCGAGATTCTCTGTGGTTGATCTCTTGGTTATGTTGTGTCGTTGATGGATAAGACAAAGGTTTTCTCTACTTCTTATTGTCTATCCTAATCCCATCTCTTATTTTCTTCAAAAACGACATCTCTTGATACTTCAACCTTCTCATCCTCTAAGGTAAAAACTCTATAGCCTTTGGTTTGATTGCTATAACCGATGAAAATATCACGCTTCGCCTTAGAATCTAGCTTTCTTCTTTTCTGATCCAGTATATGCACGTAGCATATGCTCCCAAATATCCTCAAGTGTGACCATTTGGTTTATGTCCACACTTCTCTATAGGCATCTCATTATCTTCAATTGCCTTTGATGGTAAACGGTTTTGCAAATATGTTGAGGTGTGTACCGCTTCTGCCCATAACTTGAGCGGTAAGTCTTGCTCAACAAGCATTGATCTCGCCATCTCCACCAAGGATATATTCTTACGTTATGCTGCACCCTTTACCAAGTCTTTGTCTTGCATTTGTTGTAAGCGCCTCTGCCTACATGGCCAAGTCTCTTGTGCCATGTTTCATCCATTTTAGCATTGGCCGTCATGGCTTCTGCTTCAACTGAACCTAACTTGATCTTGAATCTCTTGTTCGTCATCTCAATATCCATGATCTCCTTGCCGTTTTCATCTTGGATGATACATCTCTTGTCTTGAAAACGTACTCGATAGCCTCTTGAGATAATTTGAGGAACACTCAATAGGTTCTTCTCCAAACCAGGCACTAAAAAAACTGAAACAACCAAGCTTTTTTTTTTTTTTTTAATAAATAATTATCAATGCGGAAATTCTCAGAAAGAAATCAATAATATTAAATAATAAATAATTGTTCAACAAATAACCAATAACCAATAACCAATAAACCAATAAAGAATAAACTCTAACAACCTAAACACCAGGTTTGCTACATTATGAAAATAAAGACTAACACCCTAGAAATCAGGAATTCCTTGTCAACCACAACAATAAAGCCAGAATCAAATTCCTAATCTCATCATCCTCTTCCCTCGGTCTCTTTCCGCGGAAGAACATTGCTGTTACCTGCATCACATTGGAATAGAGATGCGTAAGTATTATCATAAATACTTAGTGAGTGGATCATCCTGTAACATCCGTGAACCTGGAAGTTGTTTTGGAAGTGGTGTTGGACGATGCTAGGGGTTCGGGAGTAGTTGGCACATGCTCTTAGAGGTGTGAATTGAGGGTTGGCTGTACATGTTCTTGTTTGATTGTTGTGCAGTCGGTCTAAGATTCAAGCATCGCGAAGAAAGTGTGTTAAATTCTTCTGAACGACTAGTATCGATCGACACCGGTTATCGGGTTTGATTTCCGGTTTAAGTCGATCGATTTGCAATTGGAGTTGGTTTGGTCGATTGGTGTCGACCGACACCAAGGGAGGGTGTCGATCGACACCGGTTATCTGGAAATCGACCGGTTTGATTTAAGTCGGCTGGTTTTGTTCGGTTTTGGGCTAGGAAAGCCCTAGGTCGCGATTTAAAAGTCTCCAGCCGCGTGAGAAGCTCAGTTTTCGAGAAAGAAAGGTTCCAGAGAGGCTGAGGTGATTTCCAGAGAGTTTTTGGAGTTTGGAGACTCGTTTTGTTGCTGTTCTTCGTTGTTCTATCTCTTCTCCATCTTTCCAATCCGTTTCTAAGGTGAGTGCGTGACTGTAGGTCCGTCAAGAGTTAGAGATTGTGTGATTTCGGATTTATGATGTGTTCTTGAGATTGTTATGTTGAATTTCGTGTTTTGGTAGCATTGGGGCGTTGAAAACCCCTTAGATTTGGTGTTATTGCGATTTGGAATGCGTTTTTCGTAGCTTCTGGTTTCTGGGCGTCGAGCCGGTGTCGAGCGACACTCGATGAGTGTCGATCGACACTCGGGAGGCTGGCGTCGATCGACACCATTCAGGTGTCGGTCGACACCGACCTGGGTGTCAGGAAACGTGGGTGTTTCCTGACAGGGAGATCATGATGTTGTCGTTTATTGTTGAGCATTGTTACTCTGGTTGTTTATTGTGACGTATTGTCTATGATTTGACGTAATTGGCCTGTAGGCAGGATGATCCACTCACTAAGTATTTATGATAATACTTACGCAACTCTATTCCAATGTGTTGCAGGTAACAGTAATGTTCTTCCGCGGAAAGAGACCGAGAGAAGAGGCTGAAGAGGAATTTAGGATGTTGGTTTTAAGAATTATTTTATGGATGATTAGAAATGAACCTTTTCTAGGATGTTAGTTTATTTTTAATAATGTAGCAAACCTGGTGTTTAGGTTGCTTATTCGTTTTATTGGTTTTATTGGTTATTTGTTGAACGGCTTTTATGATTTAATATTATTGATTTCTTTCTGAGAATTTCCGCATTGATAATTATTATAATCATTTATAAAAAAAAAAAAGAGCTTGGTTGTTTCATTTTGGTATCAGAGCGTATACGGTTTTAGGACTGTTAGTTTGGGTGAGCTGGACTATGTGTTAAAATTGATTATGTGTGATTAGTCAGTTAGTAGTCTAGTATCATCCTCTCGGTCTCGGCTTTCCGCGGTAAGTGAGTGGGATTTGGTGTTTGTTGTGTTTTGTGCTTTTGTGTGTTGACTTGCTCATTTTCTGTACTTGGTGGTAGTGCAGAGAGATGGACGCAGGTCGTGGTCGTGGCCGTGGTCGTGGTCGCGGTGCAGCCCGTGGGGGCAGAGGAGCTGGTCGCGGTGGGCGAGCAGCGGGTCGTGGAGGTCGGGGTGCTGGTCGTGGTTTGCCATAGGCTGAGGCTTCAGCGGAGAGTGCAGTACCGAGTGTGGAGACTGCGTCGGTGACTCAGTCCGTTTCGTTAGCCGGTGGGGCTAGTTTGGGCGTCGGTGGTGGCGCGGGGGCAGGGGCAGTTCCCGGTGGGGGCGCGGCTCTTGCTCAAGGTGATTTGATTGTGGGGCTACTGACGCAGCTTTTGGCACGTCTTCCAGAGGCAGTTCCACAGCAGGCTCCGGTTGCACCTCCAGCGGCCGGGGCACAGGCAGGTGCCGGGGCACAGGCGGGTGCCGGTTTTGTTCAGCAGCAGGGGGCTGCAGGTTTTGTTGGGCAGCATGGTGGTGCAGATGATCATTTTCCCTATCGGGAGATGATGAGGGAGATGCAGAGGATTGGCACGCCGACGTTTGAGGGCGGTGTCACTCCGGAGCAGGCTGACGAGTGGCGCCAGAGGTTAGAGCGGAACTTCGGTTCGGTCCGTTGTCCAGAGCAGTTCCAGGTTGAGCTTGCGGTGCATTATCTTGGAGGCGATGCACATTTGTGGTGGAGGTCTGTTAGGACCAGGAGGGCGGCTTGGACTTGGGCTGACTTCGTCGAGGAGTTCAACTACAAGTTCTTCCCGCAGGAGGCTCGTGACAGGTTGCGAGTGAGGTTTATGGGGCTGACTCAGGGCGAGAGGTCAGTACGGGAGTACGATGCAGAGTTCTGCAGGTTGGTGGTCCACACCAGGAGTGAGCTGGTGGGTGAGAGAGAGCTGACGTCGAGGTTTCTTCAGGGACTTCGGAGGAGCATCAGGACTCAGTGCAGGGGTGGGATGTACCACTCCAGAGTTGAGCTAGTGGAGTTGGCAGCTTCCATCGAGGAGGATCTGCGTGAGCCGGCGAGTACGGCAGTTGTTCCAGCGGCAGTTGTTCCTGCTACCCAGCCTAGGGGCCAGCAGCGGCAGCAGCAGCGTGGAGGTTACAGTTCTGGTTTTAGCAGGGGCGGCAGGCCTGCGCAGGGCCAGAAGAGGAGAGCAGATGAGATGTCTGCGAGTGGCCAGAGTACCGGCGGTTGTTTTGGTTGTGGGAGCTTGGATCACCGAGTTGCTTCTTGTCCCAAGAGGGCGGGGCCCAGGGAGCCCATTGTGTGCTACTACTGCAGAGAGGCGGGGCATGTCAAGACCATGTGTCCCAAGTTGCAGCAGAAGGCGTTGGCAGCGATGCAGCCATTGGCTATCCAGCCAGTAGCTCAGATTGCAGCGTTGCAGTCAGGCGGGGCGCCGCGTGTGTACACTTTGGCAGAGGTGGGCCAGACCAGTCAGTCAGGCCAGATCACAGGTAAAATCTTGACTCAGACTTTTAAATTCTTTAAGGTAGAATTGTTGGTGTGTCTGTTTCTGTTATTTTACTGTGATAGAGTTAGAGGTTCTCAACACTTGTGGAATTGTGTAGGGACCTTGTTAGTTGGAGGTTTTGAGTCTCACGTGTTGTTTGACTCGGGAGCATCTAATTGCTTCATTACTCCGGAGAGAGCTGAGAGTAGTGGTATTCGGAGTAGCGAGGGCGAGGCTTCAGGCTTTGTCAAGGTGGCCGGAGGTGGTTATTTGGCTACTTCGGGCAGAGCTAGAGCAGTTGATGTGCAGATTGCGGGGCAGTCTATGCCAGCAGATTTGGTCATCAGTCCAGTGGAGCTGTATGACGTGATTTTGGGGATGGACTGGTTATCTCTATACCGAGTTCATCTGGATTGCTACAGAGGTAGAGTGGTGTTTGAGCAGGATTCAGGGAAGTTGGTTTATCAGGGAGTGAGACCGACTTCGGGGAGTATAGTGATTTCAGCTATTCAGGCAGAGCAGTTGTTAGAGCGGGGCTGCGAAGCCTATTTGGCGACGATCACTATGACAGAGTCCAGTGGTGAGGTGAGTCTGCAGGATATTCAGGTTGTCCAGGAGTTCGAGGACGTATTTCGGTCGCTGAAGGGATTGCCACCATCTCGGTCAGATCCTTTCACGATTGATTTAGAGCCCGGGACAGCTCCGATATCGAAGACACCTTACAGGATGGCTCCAGCAGAGATGGCAGAGCTGAAGAAACAGCTAGAGGACCTTTTGAGTAAAGGGTTCATCAGACCTAGTGTTTCGCCATGGGGAGCGCCAGTGTTGTTTGTGAAGAAGAAGGATGGTAGTTTCAGGTTGTGCATTGATTACCGGGGACTTAACCGAGTCACAGTGAAGAACAGGTACCCACTTCCGAGGATTGATGAGTTGTTGGATCAGTTGAGAGGTGCTACCTGGTTCTCTAAGATTGACTTGGCATCGGGTTATCATCAGATCCCGATAGATGAGGCAGATGTCCGGAAGACAGCTTTTCGGACGAGGTATGGGCATTTTGAGTTTGTGGTCATGCCTTTTGGTTTGACTAATGCGCCGGCAGCGTTTATGAGGTTGATGAACGACGTATTCAGGGAGTTTCTGGATGTGTTTGTCATTATTTTCATTGATGACATTTTGGTGTATTCGAGGAGTCCAGAGGAGCATGCGACTCATTTGAGGCTTGTGTTGGAGAAGCTTCGAGAGCAGAAGCTGTTTGCTAAGTTGAGCAAGTGCAGCTTTTGGCAGAGGGAGATGGGTTTTCTTGGCCATATTGTTTCTGCAGAGGGGGTTTCTGTGGATCCGGCTAAGATTGAGGCCATTAGAGATTGGCCTAGACCGATTAGTGCTACCGAGATCAGGAGTTTTCTGGGTTTAGCAGGCTACTACAGGAGGTTCGTCAAGGGGTTTGCAAGTATGTCTCAGCCGATGACGAGGTTGACTGGCAAGGATGTGCCGTTTGTGTGGTCGCAGGAGTGCGAGGAGAGCTTTGGGAAGCTCAAGGAGATGTTGACTAGTACACCAGTTTTGGCATTACCCGACCCGGGGAAGCCATATGTTGTGTACACAGATGCTTCAGGTGTTGGACTTGGTTGTGTTTTGATGCAGGAGGGCAGAGTGATTGCCTATGCTTCGAGGCAGTTGCAGGGCAGTGAGCGCAACCGTCCTACACATGATCTTGAGTTGGGAGCAGTGGTTTTTGCACTCAAGATTTGGAGGTCGTATCTTTATGGTGGTAGAGTGCAGATCTTTACAGATCACAAGAGTCTACAGCATATTTTCACTCAGCCTTTGTTGAATGCGAGACAGACGCGTTGGGTGGAGTTTCTGGCAGACTATGACCTGGATATTGTTTATCATCCAGGCAAGGCCAATTTGGTGGCAGATGCTTTGAGTCGACGGAGGGTTGATTCAGATAGAGAGCGTGGTGTTGAGGCGTTGGTCAGCGAGATTAGTACATTGCGTCTTTGTGCTATTTCAGAGGAGCCTTTGGGTTTAGAGGCAGCTGATCAGGCAGATTTACTCAGTAGGATCAGGGTGGCGCAGCAGAGTGATCAGGGTTTGATTGATGCTTCGCAGGCGGTTGATTCTGAGTATCAGGTCTCTTCGAATGGAACTATTTTGGTTCGTGGGCGAGTTAGTGTGCCCAAGGATGAGGAGTTGAGGCATGAGGTTTTGAGAGAGGCTCATTCGAGCAAGTTTTCGATTCATCCGGGTGCGACCAAGATGTACCGTGACCTCAAACGGTATTATCATTGGGTTGGGATGAAGAGGGATGTGGCAGATTGGGTTGCGAGGTGCAACACTTGTTCTTTGGTCAAGGCAGAGCATCAGGTGCCTAGTGGTCTTCTGCAGAGTTTACCCATTCCAGAGTGGAAGTGGGATATGATCACTATGGATTTTGTTGTGGGATTACCTATCTCACGGACATTTGATGCTATTTGGGTCATTGTAGATCGCTTGACCAAGTCAGCACATTTCTTGGCTATCAAGAAGACAGATGGAGCGGCTGTCTTGGCTAGGAAGTTTGTGCGAGAAATTGTGAGGCTGCATGGAGTGCCAGCCAGTATCGTGTCGGATAGAGATCCGAGGTTCGCTTCAGAGTTTTGGAGGGCATTTCAGACTGAGATGGGCACTAAGGTGCATATGAGTACAGCGTATCATCCGCAGACAGATGGGCAGTCAGAGAGGACTATTCAGACTTTGGAGGATCTGCTTAGGATGTGTGTACTGGATTGGGGTGGTCATTGGGCTGATCATCTGTGTTTGGCAGAGTTTGCCTATAACAACAGTTTTCAGTCTAGTATTGGTATGGCTCCTTATGAGGCTTTGTATGGGAGGCCATGCAGGACACCCTTATGCTGGACCCAAGTGGGGGAGCGCAGCATGTTTGGAGCTAGTTTTGTTCAGGAGACGACGGAGAAGATTCGTGTCTTGAGGTTGAATATGAAGGAGGCTCAGGATAGACAGAGGAGTTATGCAGATAGGCGGCGACGTGAGCTTGAGTTTCAGGTGGGAGATAGAGTTTATCTCAAGATGGCTATGTTGAGGGGCCCTAACAGGTCCATAGCAGAGAACAAGCTCAGTCCGCGCTTTATGGGTCCGTTTCCAGTGGTGGAGCGAGTTGGGCCAGTGGCTTATCGGTTGGAGTTGCCACCGATTATGAGCGCCTTTCACAAGGTGTTTCATGTTTCTATGTTGAGGAGGTGTTTGCGTCCTTCAGAGGAGGTTGTGGTTGAGATTCCAGAGGATCTTCAGCCAGATATGACAGTTCCGGCAGTTCCTGTGAGGATTCTTGAGAGGAGAGTCAAGGTTCTGCGGAACAAGAGGGTGCCATTGTTGAGAGTCTTGTGGGACTGTAGTGGCACAGAGGAGCAGACTTGGGAGCCAGAGGCAAAGATGAAGCTGAAGTTCGGAAAGTGGTTCGACAAGCAGGCTGTAGAGTGATCTCCTTTCATCTTTGTGGTTCAAGTCTCATTTTTGGTTCTGGTGTTGTTGTTTCTGGATTTATGTATTTTCGTTTCGTTGTACGATATACATTTTGGAGTTATATGAGATGGAGTTTTGCCTCATATTTTTGGTTATGGTTTGGATGTTACAAGTTTCTTTGGCCGGTGGGGTCATTGAGAGTTTCTAGTCATATGTTGGTACGCGTTTCAGATTTATTACTCGTTTGGGTGGACCTTGGGTCTACGTTTTGGGAGCATTGTGCTCGGCAGACTTGTATTGGGGGTCGCTACCTCGGTATGAGTGGTTTTAGTGGCTTCGGTCACGTTTGGTTGTGACAGGGATCACATTTTGGTTGTGACAGGGATCACATTTGGGTTGTGGCTTCGGGTCACGTTTTGGTTTGGTGACAGAGGTCACATTTTGGTACTGGACCGTGAGTCGCAGTACGGATGTCATGACTGCGGTTATGGCATTGAGAGTAATAATATCTTGGAAACATGCGTATAACATAGGACAAAAATTTGAGTTTTGAGGTCTTGGAGAGACGTTGTGTTGGGATTCGAGGACGAATCCATTTTAGTGGGGGAGAATTGTAACATCCGTGAACCTGGAAGTTGTTTTGGAAGTGGTGTTGGACGATGCTAGGGGTTCGGGAGTAGTTGGCACATGCTCTTAGAGGTGTGAATTGAGGGTTGGCTGTACATGTTCTTGTTTGATTGTTGTGCAGTCGGTCTAAGATTCAAGCATCGCGAAGAAAGTGTGTTAAATTCTTCTGAACGACTAGTATCGATCGACACCCGAAGGGTGTCGATCGACACCGGTTATCGGGTTTGATTTCCGGTTTAAGTCGATCGATTTGCAATTGGAGTTGGTTTGGTCGATTGGTGTCGACCGACACCAAGGGAGGGTGTCGATCGACACCGGTTATATTTTACTCCAAATCTTGATTTTGCATCCTTGTACGTCTTTTTTGTCCGGATATCCTGTAAAGACTAAAGTGTACACGAAAATACTAAAAGTAAAAGTATATTTAAGAAAACCATAGGGAAAACTTAGTAAAAGTGGGATAAAATGCATGTATATCAGATTTCCGCTTGTGTCCGTCTTGATCTTATAGATCCACTTCCCGCTTATCACATTCTTCTTCTCCGGCTTGTCTACTAGTTTCCATGCTATGTTCTTCTCGATCATCTCTATCTCTTCATTCATGGCTTCTTCCCATTCTTCATTACCACAAGCTTCATCGTAAGTTTGTGGTTCTTGTGGTTCTTCATGAGCAAGGAGACAAGCTTCTATTATTTGAGCGGCCTCTTCATTCTCCATTCTTGGTGCCTTTTCCATGATTTCTTTCATGGATTTGTGTCTCTTTGGGGGCTCTGAAGTTTCTTCTTCTTCATGATCATAATGATCATCATTTTGAGATGAACTAGGGCTCGAGATTCTCTGTGGTTGATCTCTTGGTTATGTTGTGTCGTTGATGGATAAGACAAAGGTTTTCTCTACTTCTTATTGTCTATCCTAATCCCATCTCTTATTTTCTTCAAAAACGACATCTCTTGATACTTCAACCTTCTCATCCTCTAAGGTAAAAACTCTATAGCCTTTGGTTTGATTGCTATAACCGATGAAAATATCACGCTTCGCCTTAGAATCTAGCTTTCTTCTTTTCTGATCCAGTATATGCACGTAGCATATGCTCCCAAATATCCTCAAGTGTGACCATTTGGTTTATGTCCACACTTCTCTATAGGCATCTCATTATCTTCAATTGCCTTTGATGGTAAACGGTTTTGCAAATATGTTGAGGTGTGTACCGCTTCTGCCCATAACTTGAGCGGTAAGTCTTGCTCAACAAGCATTGATCTCGCCATCTCCACCAAGGATATATTCTTACGTTATGCTGCACCCTTTACCAAGTCTTTGTCTTGCATTTGTTGTAAGCGCCTCTGCCTACATGGCCAAGTCTCTTGTGCCATGTTTCATCCATTTTAGCATTGGCCGTCATGGCTTCTGCTTCAACTGAACCTAACTTGATCTTGAATCTCTTGTTCGTCATCTCAATATCCATGATCTCCTTGCCGTTTTCATCTTGGATGATACATCTCTTGTCTTGAAAACGTACTCGATAGCCTCTTGAGATAATTTGAGGAACACTCAATAGGTTCTTCTCCAAACCAGGCACTAAAAAAACTGAAACAACCAAGCTTTTTTTTTTTTTTTTAATAAATAATTATCAATGCGGAAATTCTCAGAAAGAAATCAATAATATTAAATAATAAATAATTGTTCAACAAATAACCAATAACCAATAACCAATAAACCAATAAAGAATAAACTCTAACAACCTAAACACCAGGTTTGCTACATTATGAAAATAAAGACTAACACCCTAGAAATCAGGAATTCCTTGTCAACCACAACAATAAAGCCAGAATCAAATTCCTAATCTCATCATCCTCTTCCCTCGGTCTCTTTCCGCGGAAGAACATTGCTGTTACCTGCATCACATTGGAATAGAGATGCGTAAGTATTATCATAAATACTTAGTGAGTGGATCATCCTGTAACATCCGTGAACCTGGAAGTTGTTTTGGAAGTGGTGTTGGACGATGCTAGGGGTTCGGGAGTAGTTGGCACATGCTCTTAGAGGTGTGAATTGAGGGTTGGCTGTACATGTTCTTGTTTGATTGTTGTGCAGTCGGTCTAAGATTCAAGCATCGCGAAGAAAGTGTGTTAAATTCTTCTGAACGACTAGTATCGATCGACACCGGTTATCGGGTTTGATTTCCGGTTTAAGTCGATCGATTTGCAATTGGAGTTGGTTTGGTCGATTGGTGTCGACCGACACCAAGGGAGGGTGTCGATCGACACCGGTTATCTGGAAATCGACCGGTTTGATTTAAGTCGGCTGGTTTTGTTCGGTTTTGGGCTAGGAAAGCCCTAGGTCGCGATTTAAAAGTCTCCAGCCGCGTGAGAAGCTCAGTTTTCGAGAAAGAAAGGTTCCAGAGAGGCTGAGGTGATTTCCAGAGAGTTTTTGGAGTTTGGAGACTCGTTTTGTTGCTGTTCTTCGTTGTTCTATCTCTTCTCCATCTTTCCAATCCGTTTCTAAGGTGAGTGCGTGACTGTAGGTCCGTCAAGAGTTAGAGATTGTGTGATTTCGGATTTATGATGTGTTCTTGAGATTGTTATGTTGAATTTCGTGTTTTGGTAGCATTGGGGCGTTGAAAACCCCTTAGATTTGGTGTTATTGCGATTTGGAATGCGTTTTTCGTAGCTTCTGGTTTCTGGGCGTCGAGCCGGTGTCGAGCGACACTCGATGAGTGTCGATCGACACTCGGGAGGCTGGCGTCGATCGACACCATTCAGGTGTCGGTCGACACCGACCTGGGTGTCAGGAAACGTGGGTGTTTCCTGACAGGGAGATCATGATGTTGTCGTTTATTGTTGAGCATTGTTACTCTGGTTGTTTATTGTGACGTATTGTCTATGATTTGACGTAATTGGCCTGTAGGCAGGATGATCCACTCACTAAGTATTTATGATAATACTTACGCAACTCTATTCCAATGTGTTGCAGGTAACAGTAATGTTCTTCCGCGGAAAGAGACCGAGAGAAGAGGCTGAAGAGGAATTTAGGATGTTGGTTTTAAGAATTATTTTATGGATGATTAGAAATGAACCTTTTCTAGGATGTTAGTTTATTTTTAATAATGTAGCAAACCTGGTGTTTAGGTTGCTTATTCGTTTTATTGGTTTTATTGGTTATTTGTTGAACGGCTTTTATGATTTAATATTATTGATTTCTTTCTGAGAATTTCCGCATTGATAATTATTATAATCATTTATAAAATAAAGGTTTTATAATCATTTATAAAAAAGTACGTCAAACACTAGACAATACATCACAATAATCAACAACAATAACAATGCTCATCAAATAAACAACAACGTAAACCTTCCCAGTCAGGAAACACCCACGTTTCCTGAGACCCAGGTCGGTGTCGATCGACGCCAGCCTTCTGAGTGTCGATCGACACTCATCGAGTGTCAGTCGACACCAGCTCGACGCCAAGACACCAGAAGCTACGAAAATCGTAATCAACAACTACAAACTCACAATCAAGGGTTTTCAACGCCCCAATACAATCCAAAACACGATTTCCACTATAAACCACTCAAGAACACAACCAAAACTCGAAATCAAACAATCTCTAATGATTAACGGACCTACAGTCACGCACTCACCTTGAAAAGGGATTGAAAGGAAGGAGAAGAGATGAAACAACGAAGAACAGCAACAGATTCAACCCAGAAACTCAGAAATCGGATTCCACACTTAGAAAATCGCCTCCTTTCTTCTCTGCCTCGAAACTTGTGCCTTTCTCGCGGCCACAAGGCTTTTAAATCGCGGAATAGGGTTTCATCGCCTAAACCGGACAAAACCAGCCGACTTGAATCAAACCGGTCGATTTCACCATAACCGGTGTCGATCGATACTAGTCGTTCAGAAGGATTTAACACACTTTCTTCGCGATGCTTGAATCTTAAACCGACTGCACAACAATCAAACAAGAACATGTACAGCCAATCCTCAATTCACACCTCTAAGAGCATGTGCCAACTACTCCTGAACCCCTAGCTTCGTCCAACACCACTTCCCAAAACAACTTTCTGGTTCACGGATGTTACAATTCTCCCCCACTAAACTGGATTCGTCCTCGAATCCCAACACAACGTCTCTCAAAGACCTCAAAAACTCATATTTTCAGTCCTATGTTATACGCATGTTTCCAAGATATTATTACTTTCAATACCGTAACCTACCGTCACGATATCTATATTGAGGCCCACCGCCACAATATCCATACTGCGGCCCACCGCCACAGTATCCAAACCGTGACCCACCGTCACGAAAACGACCCATATCGAGGTAGCGACCCCCAATATAAGTCTGCCGGGCACCCACCGTCCCAACACAAGTAGACCCACCGTCTACTCTAATGGCCCACCGCCTCTAGATAAAACGAGTAATAACACCGAAACGCGTACCAACATATGACTAAAAACTTTCAATGACCCCACCGGCCAAAGAAACTTGTAACATCCAAACCATAACAAAAAAATATGAGGCAAAACTCCATCTCATATAACTCCAAAAATGTATATCGTACAACGAAAACGAAAATACATAAATCCAAATCCAACAACAACAACAAAACCAAAAACAAGACTAGAACCACAAAGATGAAGAAGCTCACTCCACAGCCTGCTTGTCGAACCACTTTCCGAACTTCAGCTTCATCTTTGCCTCTGGCTCCCAAGTCTGCTCCTCTGTGCCACTACAGTCCCACAAGACTCTCAACAATGGCACCCTCTTGTTCCGCAGAACCTTGGCTCTCCTCTCAAGAATCCTCACAGGAACTGCCGGAACTGTCATATCTGGCTGAAGATCCTCTGGAATTTCTGCCACTAACTCCTCTGAAGGATGCAAACACCTCCTCAACATAGAGACATGAAACACCTTATGAAAGGCGCTCATATTCGGTGGCAACTCCAACCGATAAGCCACTGGCCCAACTCGCTCCACCACTGGAAACGGACCCATAAAACGCGGACTGAGCTTATTCTCTGCTATGGACCTGTTAGGGCCCCTCAACATAGCCATCTTGAGATAAACTCTATCTCCCACTTGGAACTCAAGCTCACGTCGTCGCCTATCTGCATAACTCCTCTGTCTATCCTGAGCCTCCTTCATATTCAATCTCAAGACACGGATCTTCTCCGTCGTCTCCTGAACAAAAGTAGCTCCAAACATGCTGCGCTCCCCCACTTGGGTCCAGCATAACGGTGTCCTGCATGGCCTCCCATACAAAGCCTCATAAGGAGCCATGCCAATACTACACAGAAAACTGTTGTTGTATGCAAACTCTGCCAAACACAGATGATCAGCCCAATGACCACCCCAATCCAGTACACACATCCTAAGCAGATCCTCCAAAGTCTGAATAGTCCTCTCTGACTGCCCATCTGTCTGCGGATGATACGCTGTACTCATATGCACCTTAGTGCCCATCTCTGTCTGAAATGCCCTCCAAAACTCTGAAGCAAAACTCGGATCTCTATCCGACACAATACTGGCTGGCACTCCATGCAGCCTCACAATCTCTCGCACAAACTTTCTAGCCAAGACAGCCGCTCCATCTGTCTTCGTGATGGCCAAGAAATGTGCTGACTTGGTCAAGCGATCCACAATGACCCAAATAGCATCGAATGTCCGTGAGATAGGCAATCCCACAACAAAATCCATAGTGATCATATCCCACTTCCACTTTGGAATGGTTAAACTCTGCAAAAGACCACTAGGCACCTGATGCTCTGCCTTGACCAAAGAACAAGTGTTGCACCTCGCAACCCAATATGCCACATCTCTCTTCATCCCAACCCAATGATAATACCGTTTGAGGTCACGGTACATCTTGGTCGCACCCGGATGAATCGAAAACTTACTCGAATGAGCCTCTCTCAAAACCTCTGTTCTCATCTCCACATCCTTGGGCACACAAACTCGCCCACGAACCAAGATAGTCCCATTCGAAGAGACCTGATACTCAGAACCAACCGCCTGCGAAGCATCGATCAAACCCTGATCACTCTGCTGCGCCACTCTGATCCTACTGAGTAAATCACTACAAGAAACATATGTTATTTGCGACGGAAATTACTGTCGCAATTCCGTCGCAAATCGTGATTTGCGACGGACTTGCGAGGCAAACAATTCCGTCGCAAATCTCACGTCGCAATGACCTTTCCGTCGCAACGCCGTCGCAAACTTGCGACGGAATTATCTCCGTCGCAAGGTTGCGATGGAACTAAATCCGTCGCAAGTTTGCGACGGCTTTGCGTTGGAATCGGTTCCATCGCCAAATTGCGACGGATTTGCGACCGAATATCTTGCGGGCGATTTGCGACGGATATGGTGCCGTCGCAAACTTGCGATGGATAAAGCCCTCGCAAATTCCGGCGCAAACTTTGCGACGGAACGTATTCCCTCGCAAAGTTGCGATGGATATTTTCCGTCGCAACTTTGCGATGGATAAAGCCCTCGCAAATTCCGGCGCAAACTTGCGACGGAACGTATTCCGTCGCAAAGTTGCGACGGATATTTTCCGTCGCAAATTTGCGATGGAACTGGTGCCGTCGCAAATTTGCGACGGAAAATATCCATCGCAACTTTGCGACGGAATACGTTCCGTCGCAAGTTATTTTTTTTAAATTTTTTTAATAATAAAATTAATTTAAATTTTTATTTTTAATGATAAAAAAATAAAATTATAAAAGCAATAATTAAATTAAATAAAAATTTAATTCAAATATCTTTTAAAAACCTAAAAATATTCATAAAAAAAAACAATAAAACATAAACTAAAATTCATCCGATGGTCCCGATCCACCGACTCCGCCATCATTCGGTCCGCTGGGTTCGCCTTGCTCCTCTTCTTGACGGATACTGTCCAACATCGCCTTGAGCACCGGATCCGTGTTGCCCAAGTGGTCGAACATCTTATCGAACGCAGCAACCTTACGCTCATTTGCAGCCAATTTCTCTTTCAATTGAGCAACCTCGTAAGGATCCGGTAGCTGTCTCGAAGTGGAACTGGAAACATATCCGCTCCCAATATCAATTTGGGACTGAAGAGAACCAACCCCCTGAATCTTCCCCTTTCTACGGGGAGCGGACTGAAAACAAAAAAAAGAAACATTGAAATTAAGAAATCAACAATATACATAAGAATTAAAAAAATTTAAACTAAAAAATATGATACAAATTTACCTCAATAAAAAGCTTGTTCTTCACGGCCACAGAAGAAGCAGAAGCGGAGCTTTCGGGATCATCATTCTGAGACAACTCTTGTAGTTGTGAGTGAACGGTGTTGTAGAGCTCCTCAGAATCCTCGTCCATAAATGTCCCATCCGGCCTCCGCTTTGCATAAACGAGAACCTCCAGCAAATCCGTCTCTGAATCCCCTCGTTCCTCGGCCTAAAAAAAAAATTTTTGATTTGATAAAGATGATGAGAAATTAATAAACTAACTATAATATTTTAAAAAAATTAATTAGAAAAAAAAACTTACAAGCATTCGGGCGCGGGCTGCATATCCAGTTCGGCCGGATCGATGAGTAGAATTTTTGCTCTTCCCACGAGCGGACTTACCGCTGTCACTCCTTTTCTGGTGATCAGGAGTCAACCATGCCGCAACCATCCGATCCCACACATCCTGGTCCCAGTGAGGTGGCTTGGCATCATCCCCCTTTGCCAACCACTGCTGCTTCTTCCGATATGCCATATCGGGCAACCGATCATGGACTTTGGCGCAGAACTCCTCGTAAACCCGAGGGGTAAAGCCCGAGTCCCAGTGGTACTTGTGCTTGAAAAAAAAAACAAAAAACAATAATACAATGCATGTTAGTGATCCGCAAAAAGGAAAAAAAAAATTTTTAAAATAAATAAGAATCAAATTAAAACTTACCGCAAAAGTACCGAACCAGCGTTTGAGAGAGGGTTCCTTTACTTCCCTCCACTTGGTATAAGGATCTTGGTAATCCTTTTCAAAGACATCCGTCACCGCAGAAGCGACGGAGGAATCCGTGAACCTGAAAAAGAAAACAATACCCTTTAACTTTAAAAAATGTACAATATCAAATACAACAAAAGTAATAAAAATTTTTAAAAAAATTACCATTTAGTTCTCGGCGGGCGGTCTGGATGAAGATGATCACGGAGGCGATCATGACCAGGCTCCTCTAAAACGCCCCTAATCTCCGCATAGAAAGGGGCTAGAGCGGCCTGATGGGCAGCCCGATATTGGGCCGACGGTCTCGGTGGGGACGGAGAGCGAGACCGGTCTCCCTGCTGCCCCTGCTCCAGCTCTCGTGCCGTAGAACAATAGGAACTACTAGCACGACCTCCGGAACGACCTCCTTGGGACCCACCTCCATGGGACCGAGCACGGGAACCCCCGGAGCCGCCGTGGGCCCCGGTCGCTCCCTGACTACGCTGGTAGTCCTGCAAAGAGTTTCGTCCCTCCATCTGCAAAATACGGAAAAAAATAAATGAAGAGTAACAACAATAATTATATATATAAAAATCAAAAATGCAATAATTATTAATTACTACTATACATTCCAAAAATAATTAATACTATACATTACTATTCCAAATATAATTCTAAAATAATTCTAAGATTCCAAAAATTATTCTTAAATTCCAAAAATTATTCTAAAATTATTGTAAAAATTATTCTAAAATTCCAAAAATTATTCTAAAATTACAAAAATTATTCTAAAATTCCAAAAATTATTCTAAAATTCTAAACCTAAACTAATAACATTCCAAATCTAATAATTAATACTATACATTATTATTCCAAAAATAATTCTAAAATTATTCTAAAATTATCGTAAAAATTATTCTAAAATTCCAAAAGTTATTCTTAAATTCCAAAAAGTATTCTAAAATTATTCTAAAAATTATTCTAAAATTCCTAAAATTATTCTAAAATTCCAAAATTATTCCAAAATTATCCTAAAAAAATTTGGCACACATTACCGGTGGTGACGGCGGCGGCGGCGGCGGCGGCGACGGCGAAGGCGGCGGCGGCGACGGCGGCGGCGGCTGAGCGAGAGAACGGAGGCGCGGGAATCCGCCTCGGTGAGATGAGGCCGGGAGAGAAGAGTGGCGGCCCGAGAAGGGAAGCTCGACCGGGAAGGAATCCCGATCTGCGACGGAGAGAAGAAGAACGGCCGGAGGGGAGAGGAAGAGGCGGAAGAGGACGGCGCGCGAGAGGAAGAGGACGGAGGGGAGAGGAAGAGGCGGACGAGGACGGCCGGACGGCGGAGAAGAGGAAGAGGCGGAAGAGGACGGCCGGACGGAGGGGAGAGGAAGAGGCGGAAGAGGACGGCCGGACGGCGGAGAAGAGGACGGCCGGACGGCGGAGAAGAGGACGGCCGGACGGCGGAGAAGAGGACGGCCGGAGGGTTTAGCCTACGGAGGAAGAGAAATTGGTGGAAAAAAGTCGGAGGGGTGAGGGCGGTTTGAGCGAAGCTCAAACCCGCAGCCTTGTATATATAAAGATTTTATTCCGTCGCAATTTTGTCGCAACGTTGCGACGGAATTGCGACGGAATTGAACACGGAAACCCTAACTTTGCGACGAATTTGCGAGGGAGGGGGCACTTCCATCGCAAGTCCGTCGCCACATTGCGACGGAATTGCGACGGAAACAGAATTGGAAACCCTACCTTTGCGACGGAATTGCGAGGGACGGGGCATTTCCATCGCAATTCCGTCGCAACATTGCGAGGGAATTGCGACGGAAACAGAATTGGAAACCCTAACTTTGCGACGGAATTGCGAGAATTAGGGCACTTCCATCGCAATTCAGTCGCAATGTTGCGACGGAATTGCGATGGAATATAAGGTTTAGGGTTTCGGGTTTAGAGATTTGACTACGGTGTAATAAGGGTTTTACATATTCAATATATATGCTTAGTAGTAGATGAATTTGAATATGAATATAGATATTGAACATTCATACATATATATAAACTATATATGCTCAATGTTGCAACAAAACCGTTTGTAATGTTATATACGTCGTAAGAGTCACTGAGCTTGATATGTACGGAGTTCAAGGGAAACCTATTTTATTTAATAAAATACTTTTCGGGTTGAATAATATAGTGCACAATAAGATTATATTACCCAAAACCCTTGTTATATGAAAAATAGGAAACCCTAAACCCTAAAACTTATACAATCCATCGCAAATCCGTCGCAAATTTGCGACGGAATTGCGATGAACTATAAAAATTTTAGAATCCGTCGCAATTCCGTCGCAAATTTGCGTCGGATTTGCGACGGATTCTAAAATTTTAGAATTCATCGCAATACCGTCGCAAATTTGCGACGGTATTGCGATGGATTCTTAAATTTTTTTGTTTCCGTCGCAAATCCGTCGCAAATTCCTCCCCTTTTTCTTCGGCACGCCTCTTAAATTCATCAGCTTCATCTATAAATCACAAACCTGAGCTTCCGCTGCTTCAACCACTTTAGCCCTTTCTTCAAGTGCAAAGCTTTTTCTTTCCAACTCAGACTCCTTCGACTCTAATTCCCTGAACCTCTTCTCCACTTCTCATTCCGCTGATTTCAGATGATCCTGTAAACCAAAGAGTTATAAGGGAAGTATACAGAGGGATCATATTTCTGTATGCTGAGAGCGAGGAAGAAAATGGTGGATAAAAAATGCTGCAAATCAAATTCCTTTCATCTTCTCGCCATTTGATTTGCAGCATTTTTTATCCACCATTTTCTTCCTCGCTCTCAGCATACAGAAATATGATCCTTCTGTATACTTCCCTTATAACTCTTTGGTTTATAAGGATCATCTGAAATCAGCGGAATGAGAAGTGGAGAAGAGGTTCAGGGAGTTAGAGTCGAAGGAGGCTGAGTTGGAAAGAAAAAGCTTGGCTAAAGTGGTTGAAGCAGCGGAAGCTCAGGTTTGTGATTTATAGATGAAGCTGATGAATTTAAGAGGCGTGCCGAAGAAAAATGGGAGGAATTTGCAAACCCGCAGCCTTGTATATATAAAGATTTTATTCCGTCGCAATTCCGTCGCAATTCAGTCGCGACGGAATTGCGACGGAATTGAACACGGAAACCCTAACTTTGCGACGAATTTGCGAGGGAGGGGGCACTTCCATCGCAAGTCCGTCGCCACATTGCGACGGAATTGCGAAGGAAACAGAATTGGAAACCCTACCTTTGCGACGGAATTGCGAGGGACGGGGCATTTCCATCGCAATTCCGTCGCAACATTGCGAGGGAATTGCGACGGAAACAGAATTGGAAACCCTAACTTTGCGACGGAATTGCGAGGAATAGGGCACTTCCATCGCAATTCAGTCGCAATGTTGCGACGGAATTGCGATGGAATATAAGGTTTAGGGTTTCGGGTTTAGAGATTTCACTACGGTGTAATAAGGGTTTTACATATTCAATATATATGCTTAGTAGTAGATGAATTTGAATATGAATATAGATATTGAACATTCATACATATATATAAACTATATATGCTCAATGTTGCAACAAAACCGTTTGTAATGTTATATACGTCGTAAGAGTCACTGAGCTTGATATGTACGGAGTTCAAGGGAAACCTATTTTATTTAATAAAATACTTTTCGGGTTGAATAATATAGTGCACAATAAGATTATATTACCCAAAACCCTTGTTATATGAAAAATAGGAAACCCTAAACCCTAAAACTTATACAATCCATCGCAAATCCGTCGCAAATTTGCGACGGAATTGCGATGGACTATAAAAATTTTAGAATCCGTCGCAATTCCGTCGCAAATTTGCGTCGGATTTGCGACGGAAACAAAAAATTTTAGAATTCATCGCAATACCGTCGCAAATTAGGTAGACAAAATTAAAACAACTTAAAATACAAAACAACTAAAAATACAAAGAAAAACATCAAAATTACTCATCAAAGTCATTTTCATCGTCATTTTCATCATTTTCAGCAGATACGTAAGAGTTTTCACTGTGCTCCCGTTCGTCTTCATCAGTCGCAGACTCTTCGAATTCATCGGCTTCTCCATCTTCAGTTGAATCGTCAACGACGTATTCAACTTCTCTGTTCTCGGGGTCGACGTGTATGATATTTTCAGTGGATTCGATCGGGTTTGAAACTTCTGCAACTCTGTCATGCTGCATTGCCACTTCATCGTCTAAACCATATACATAACCTCTTGGATTGACCTTTATGACCGATAACCAAGTCTCCCGTCTTTGCCTAACCCGAGGATAAGGAATAAAACACACTTGCTCTGCCTGCGATGCAAGGATGAAGGGTTCGAACTTGGAATATTTCCGGGTTGCATTTACATCGGTGACACCTACCGTCTCGTTTCTGCGAACCCCTCGATTTGGTGTCGGATCATACCAATCACATTTGAACATAATACATTTCAAGTTGATAACTCCTGGGTATGTGACCTCGATGATCTCTTGCAAAACTCCATAGAATTCTGTTTCGCCCGGGACATGAATACCATAATTTGCTGTCGACTTCCTCATGCCATGCATGTACGTATGGAAAATGTACCCGCGAGTACAGTACATTGGTGCTATAGTGATCTTTCCTATTGGAGAGTTCACAATCTCACGCACCCACAGCGGTATTGGTTCGGGATGATAGCCCTCTCTCACCTATATAAAAAAATGGTACAATCACAAACATTAATTAATTATATATAGTGTTAGGTTTTAGTTTATATATGACTAATTTGAATGAATTAAGAGCACTTACATAGAATTTTAACCATCCAGCAAAGTGACATTCTTTATAAATCTCATACTCATGCTCTTGTAAATCAGGGTATGTTTGGCGGGAAAGATTATCAAATATCCTGCACAAAAATCTCGGGTTATATATATGTGTGTATATATATATATATATATATATATATATATAAACGAATGATCAATTAACTAATTTACCTCTCAAATTGGCGCAGTTCATCCAGATTACGCAATATGTAATTGTGAGCCGCATTCAAATCTTCACGCCTCCACGATTTTTCCTTCAACTTTCCAGAAAGTCGGCCTATTTCTTTGAAGATGCTGGGGACATCATGCCTATAAACAGGTGCAACGCCTCCATCATCGTATCGTTTCGTAGCTGTTCTTCTCGTTCTCACTTTTGGACTAAAATAGTAAGACGCGAAGTTAGATGTCTCCTCTGTCAAACTTCCTTGGACGATGGATCCCTCAACTTTTGCTAGGTTTTTAGCCTTTCCCTTCAAGTGTCCCATAAAACGCTCGAACGGATACATCCATCTGAATTGCACAGGCCCCCCGAGATCCGCCTCATATGGCAAATGTACCGGTAAGTGTTCCATAACGTCGAAGAATGAGGGAGGGAAGATTTTCTCCATGTTACATAACAAGACAGCAATGTTTGCTTTTAACTTCTCTACCCCGTCTTCTGTCAGTGTTCGCGTGCAAAGATCTCGGAAAAATGCCCCAATACCTATAATATAATATACACCATGCACAAATTAGTAAAAACATATTTAATTATATATATATATATATGTACATATATAAACTTAACTAAAAGAAATGTAAATACTTGTTTACCGTACCAGCAATTGCTTCGTGGACATGAGACGGCAATAGTTCTTCCAATGCAAACGGTAGTAGTCGCTGCATGAAAACATGGCAATCGTGGCTCTTCATACCAGAAAATTTTTGTCCTTGCTCTATACATCGCGAGAATTTGGAAACATATCCATCCGGAAATTTGACATCTGAGGCCACCCAATCAAATAGAGCTCTCTTCGCATCTGCAGACAATCGAAAACTTGGCACTGGCTGTTGGCCGTCATCAGTAATCTCCAACTCCTCTCTTTCGCATATGTCTGCTAAGTCCAGCCTCGATTTCCTATTGTCTTTACTTCTCCCTTGGACATTCAAAATGGTATGCATGATGTTATCAAAAAAATTCTTTTCGATATGCATAACGTCAAGATTATGTCGCAACAGGTGATCCTTCCAATATGGGAGTTCCCAGAATATACTCTTTTTGTGCCAATTGTGTGCTTGTCCATATCCGTCAGGCATGTTTGCAGTACAATGCCAATTGCCCCCACGTTTGCATGTCTCTTCACCACCATAATGATCTATCTGATCAAGCAACTCCTGTCCTGAAAGATAATCCGGAGGGGGATCGCGTTTGCTTTTATTCTTCGTAAATAAAACTCTGTTCTTTCGGTACCTGTGATTGATAGGAAGAAAACGACGGTGACAATCAAACCAACAAATTTATTCTTTGTAAATAAAACCCTGTTCTTTCGGTACCTGTGATTGGGAGGAAGAAAACGACGGTGACAATCAAACCAACAAGGTTTTCTTCCATGCCTCAGCTGAAATGCTTCTGTCCTACCCAAACAGTGTGGACACGATAGTCTTCCGTGCGTAGTCCACCCTGACAACATTCCATACGCTGGAAAGTCGCTAATCGTCCACAATAAAACTGCGCGCATGATGAAGTTTTGTTGCTGCGAGTAATCAAATGTGCAGACTCCAGAATACCACATTTGTTTCAACTCGTCAATCAAAGGTTGCAGAAATACATCTAAGGATCGCTTCGGATGCTTAGGACCTGGCACTAAAATAGTTAAGAACAAAAATTCTCGGCGCATGCACATTGTCGGCGGAAGATTGTATGGCGTCAGTATGACGGGCCATAGCGAATATTGTCTCCCTGACATACCAAATGGAGCAAATCCGTCTGTGCACAATCCTAGGTAAACATTCCTGGACTCATTAGCAAAGTCTGAATGTACCGTCTGAAAGTGTTTCCACGCCTTTGCATCTGAGGGATGTGTTATCTCTCCATGATGTGTGGAATGTTCTGCATGCCATCTCATTGACGCTGACGTCGTTTCCGATTGGTATAACCGTTTCAATCTTTCAGTGATTGGCAAGTACCACATACGTTGGTAAGGGACCCGCCTCCTTCCTGTAGTGGGTTTGTATCTCGGCTTCCGACAAAATCGACATTCCTGCAGCTTATCATCATCTTTCCAGAAAATCATGCAATTGTCAATGCATACGTCAATCATTTCATAGGGTAACCCAAGACCCGCAACCAACTTCTGTATTTCATAGTAATTACCAGCAGAAAGATTATCTTCCGGTAAATACTCTTGAAATAGTTCAGCCCACTTATCCATGTTACTTTCGCTGCTGTTATCTTCACTTTTAATTGTCATCATCCTAGCTGCTAGTGACAATCTAGAAAGTCCCTCTCTACACCCATCGTAAAGTGGTTGATTTGCAGCATCTAACATATCATAAAACTTCTGTGCCTCCATGTTGGGTTCTTCCGACATTGTTTCCACAGGATAATCAGCAGGAGCATGTGTAGTTTCATGAAATGCATCTGTAACCATATCATGAAACCTATTCCCTTGCTGATACCCAATATCATTTTCCACTATATCAGGATCATGACCATAATAATCATAACTACCGTAGTTATAATTTTGTTCCTCAACCCCACGACTCCAACCACTAGTTCCCGCATCATGATGACTAGTATTATACTGATTTTCCCCATGAAAATACCATACATAATAGTTTGGTACAAATCCTCTACTAAATACATGTGTTTTAGCAGTATCAACAGCGACATATTTCTTGTTCTTACATCTGGGACAGGGACAAAATATTTTACCAGTTTGCAATGCCTGTGGTTGATTTTTTGCTTGGTTAAAGAATCCATGTAATCCTTCAACAAACTCCCCCGTCACTTCGCCGCTACCCGGATCTCTTTGATTATACATCCAGCTTCGTAACTCATATATACTCATTTTTTTAGAGGTTTTTTTTTTTTCTTTCTTCTTTCTTTTTTTTTTCTCTTCCTTCTCTCGTTTGGTTTTTTTTTTTTTTTCTGTGGATTGTAAAACTCACGACGTTGGCTATTTATAGTAGGAGGGTTTTTAATTGCGACGGATTTGCGACGGATTTCCGATGGATATTTTGCGATGGATTTGCGATGGATTTGATTTTGCGACGGAATTGCGACTACCTTGCGACGAACTCCCGACGGCTTTGCGACGGAAATATTCCGTCGCAAAAGTTAGGTAAACTTCGTTTACCACGTGCTTACCTAACATGTCGCATGTCGGCCAACTACTTTTCGTCGCAAATCCGTCGCAAAGTTGCGACGGATTTGCGACGGAACTTTTTGCGACGAAAAAAATGTAACCGCAAAGTCGTCGCGAACTTGCGAAGGTATCTTTTTTCGCAATTCCGTCGCAAATTTGCGATGGAATTGCGATCAAGTCTTCTTAAGTCGCAATTCCTTCGCAAGACGTTCGCAAAATTGCGACGGAATTAGTTCCGTCGCAATTTTGCGATGGACTTGCGACGATTGCTTACTCCGTCGCAACACTGTCGCAAATCCATCGCAACTTTGCGACGGAATAAATTCCGTCGCAAAGTTCCGTCGCAAATACGCTGTATTCTTGTAGTGAATCTGCCTGATCAGCTGCCTCTAAACCCAAAGGCTCCTCTGAAATAGCACAAAGCCGCAATGTACTAATCTCGCTGACCAAAGCCTCAACACCACGCTCTCTATCTGAATCAACCCTCCGTCGACTCAAAGCATCTGCCACCAAATTGGCCTTGCCCGGATGATACACAATATCCAGGTCATAGTCTGCCAGAAACTCCACCCAATGCGTCTGCCTCGCATTCAGCAAAGGCTGAGTAAAGATATGCTGTAGACTCTTGTGATCTGTAAAGATCTGCACTCTACCACCATAAAGATAAGACTTCCAAATCTTGAGTGCAAAAACCACTGCTCCCAACTCAAGATCATGCGTAGGACGGTTGCGCTCACTGCCCTGCAACTGCCTCGAAGCATAGGCAATCACTCTGCCCTCCTGCATCAAAACACAACCAAGTCCAACACCTGAAGCATCTGTGTACACGACATAAGGCTTCCCCGGATCGGGTAATGCCAAAACTGGTGTACTAGTCAACATCTCCTTGAGCTTCCCAAAGCTCTCCTCGCACTCATGCGACCACACAAACGGCACATCCTTGCCAGTCAACCTCGTCATCAGCTGAGACATACTCGCAAACCCCTTGACGAACCTCCTGTAGTAGCCTGCTAAACCCAGAAAACTCCTGATCTCGGTAGCACTACTCGGTCTAGGCCAATCTCTGATAGCCTCAATCTTAGCCGGATCCACAAAAACTCCCTCTGCAGAAACAATATGACCAAGAAACCCCATCTCTCTCTGCCAAAAAGCTGCACTTGCTCAACTTAGCAAAAAGCTTCTGCTCCCGAAGCTTCTCCAAAACAAGCCTCAAATGCGTCGCATGCTCCTCTGGACTCCTCGAATACACAAAAATATCATCTATGAAAATGATGACAAACACATCCAGAAACTCCCTGAACACGTCGTTCATCAACCTCATGAAAGCTGTCGGCGCATTAGTCAAACCAAAAGGCATGACCACAAACTCAAAATGTCCATACCTCGTCCGAAAAGCTGTCTTCCAGACATCTGCCTCATCTATCGGAATCTGATGATAACCCGATGCCAAGTCAATCTTAGAGAACCAAGCTAAGTAGCACCTGTCAACTGATCCAACAACTCATCGATCCTCGGAAGTGGGTACCTGTTCTTCACTGTGACTCGGTTAAGTCCCCGGTAATCAATGCACAACCGAAAACTGCCATCCTTCTTCTTCACAAACAACACTAGCGCTCCCCACGGCGAAACAATAGGTCTGATGAACCCTTTACTCAAAAGGTCCTCTAGCTGCTTCTTCAGCTCTGCCATCTCTGCTGGAGCCATCCTTTAAGGTGTCTTCGATATCGGAGCTGTCCCGGGCTCTAAATCAATCGTGAAAGGATCTGACCGAGATGGTGGCAATCCCTTCAGCGACCGAAATACATCCTCGAAATCCTGGACAACCTGAATATCCTGCAAAACCACCTCACCACTGGACTCTGTCATAGTAATCGTCGCCAAATAGGCTTCGCAGCCCCGCTCTAACAACTGCTCTGCCTGAATAGCTGAGATCACTATACTCCCCGAAGTCGGTCTCACTCCCTGATAAACCAACTTCCTTGCATCCTGCTCAAACACTACTCTACCTCTGTAGCAATCCAGATGAACTCGGTAAGAAGATAACCAGTCCATCCCCAAAATCACGTCATACAGCTCCATTGGACTGATGACTAAATCTGCTGGCATAGACTGCCCCGCAATATGCACATCAACTGCTCTAGCTCTGCCCGAAGTAGCCAGATAACCACCACCGGCCACCTTGACAAAGCCTGAAGCCTCGCCCTCGCTACTCCGAATACCACTACCCTCAGCTCTCTCCGGAGTAATGAAGCAATTAGATGCTCCCGAGTCAAACAACACGTGAGACTCAAAACCGCCAACTAACAAGGTCCCTACACACACCACAAGTGTTGAGAACCTCTAAACTCTATCACAGTAAAATAATAGAAACAGACAACACCAACAATTCTACTTAAGAATTTAAAAGTCTGAGTCAAGATTTTACCTGTGATCTGGCCTGACTGACTGGTCTTGCCCACCTCTGCCAAGTATAAACTCTCGGCGCCCCACCTGACTGCAACGCTGCAACCTGAGCTGCTGACTGAATACCTAATGGCCGAATCGCTGCTGCCACTGCTCTATGCTGCAACTTGGGAAACATTGTCTTGATATGCCCCGGCTCCCTGCAGTAGAAGCACACTGTCGTCTCTCTGGATCCCGCCCTCTTGGGGCAAGTCGCAACTCTGTGATCCAGACTCCCACAACCAAAACAACCACCCGTACTCGGGCTACTAGCAGATATCTCCTCTGCTCTCCTCTTCTGGCCCTGCGTAGGCCTGCCGCCCCTGCCGTAACCAGAACTGTACCCTCTACGCTGCTGATGCTGCTGCTGGCCCCGAGGATGGGTAGCAGGAGTAACTGCAACTGGAACAACTGCTGAGCTCACCGGCTCACGCAAATCCTCCTCAATGGAAGCTGCCAACTCCACTAAACCAGCTCTAGTGTGGTACATACCACCTCTGCACTGAGTCCTGATGTTCCTCCGAAGCCCCTGAAGAAACCTCGACATCAATGCCCGCTCACTAACCAGCTCACCACCAGAATGAACCACCAACCTGCAGAACTCTGCATCGTACTCTCGAACAGACATCTCGCCCTGCGTCAAGCCTAAGAACCTCAACTGTAGTCTGTCACGAGCCTCCTGAGGGAAAAACTTGTGGTTGGACTCCTCGACGAAATCAACCCAAGTCCAAACCTCTCTCCTAGTCCTAACAGACCTCAACCACAAATGTGCATCACCCCCAAGGTAGTGCACTGCCAGCTCAACCTGAAACTGCTCTGGACAACGAACCGAATCGAAGTTCCTCTCTAACCTCTGACGCCACTCGTCAGCCTGCTCTGGAGTAACACCACCCTCAAACGTAGGCGTGCCAATCCTCTGCATCTCCCTCATCATCTCACGATAAGGCGAATACCCAACCGCAACACCCTGCTGCACCGCAGCCTCCTGATGCTCAACAAAACCGGCACCAACCTGTGCCCCGGCCGCTAGAGGTGCAACCGGAGCCTGCTGTGGAACTGCCTGAGGAAGACGTGCCAACAACTGCGTCAGTAGCCCCACAATCAACTCACCCTGAGCTAAAGCAGCGCCCCCACCGGGAACCGCTCCAGCTCCTGCGCCACCACTGGCACCTGTGTTAGCCCCACCGGCCAACGAAACAGACTGTGTCACCGACGCTGCCGACACACTCGGCGCTGCACTCTCCACTGAGACCTCAGCCTCTGGCACACCACGACCAGCACCCCGACCTCCACGACCCGCTGCTCGCCCACCGCGACCAGCTCCTCTGCCCCCACGGGCTGCACCGCGATCACAACCACGGCCACGACCACGACCTGCGTCCATCTCTCTGCACTTCCACCAAGTACAGAAAAAGAGCAAAGTCAACACACAAACGCAAAACACAACACACCAAATATCCAACTCACTTACCCGCGGAAAACTGGAAGACCGAGAGGATGAGACTAGACTACTAACTGACTAACTCACATAATCAATTAAACACATAGTCCAATTCATCCAATGCTAACAGTCCTAAAACCGTATACGTTCGTCATCATCTCAACTGAACCTAACTTGATCTTGAATCTCTTGTTCGTCATCTCAATATCCATGATCTCCTTGCCGTTTTCATCTTGGATGATACATCTCTTGTCTTGAAAACGTACTCGATAGCCTCTTGAGATAATTTGAGGAACACTCAATAGGTTCTTCTCCAAACCAGGCACTAAAAAAACTGAAACAACCAAGCTTTTTTTTTTTTTTATAAATAATTATCAATGCGGAAATTCTCAGAAAGAAATCAATAATATTAAATAATAAATAATTGTTCAACAAATAACCAATAACCAATAACCAATAAACCAATAAAGAATAAACTCTAGCAACCTAAACACCAGGTTTGCTACATTATGAAAATAAAGACTAACACCCTAGAAATCAGGAATTCCTTGTCAACCACAACAATAAAGCCAGAATCAAATTCCTAATCTCATCATCCTCTTCTCTCGGTCTCTTTCCACGGAAGAACATTGCTGTTACCTGCATCACATTGGAATAGAGATGCGTAAGTATTATCATAAATACTTAGTGAGTGGATCATCCTGCCTACAGGCCAAGTACGTCAAACACTAGACAATACAGCACAATAATCAACAACAATAACAATGCTCATCAAATAAACAACAACGTAAACCTTCCCTGTCAGGAAACACCCACGTTTCCTGACACCCAGGTCGGTGTCGACCGACACCTCTATGGTGTCGATCGACGCCAGCCTTCTGAGTGTCGATCGACACTCATCGAGTGTCGGTCGACACCAGCTCGACGCCCAGACACCAGAAGCTACGAAAATCGCAATCAACAACTACAAACTCACAATCAAGGGTTTTCAACGCCCCAATACAATCCAAAACACGATTTCCACTATAAACCACTCAAGAACACAACCAAAACTCGAAATCAAACACTCTAATGATTAACGGACCTACAGTCACGCACTCACCTTGAAAAGGGATTGAAAGGAAGGAGAAGAGATGAAACAACGAAGAACAGCAACAGATTCAACCCAGAAACTCAGAAATCGGATTCCACGCTTAGAAAATCGCCTCCTTTCTTCTCTGCCTCGAAACTTGTGCCTTTCTCGCGGCCACAAGGCTTTTAAATCGCGGAATAGGGTTTCCATCGCCTAAACCGGACAAAACCAGCCGACTTGAATCAAACCGGTCGATTTCACCATAACCGGTGTCGATCGATACTAGTCGTTCAGAAGGATTTAGCACACTTTCTTCGCGATGCTTGAATCTTAAACCGACTACACAACAATCAAACAAGAACATGTACAGCCAATCCTCAATTCACACCTCTAAGAGCATGTGCCAACTACTCCCGAACCCCTAGCATCGTCCAACACCACTTCCCAAAACAACTTTCTGGTTCACGGATGTTACAAAAACATTCTTGATTCTCTTGCCATGGCTCGTCATGATGGTAATATCTCCTTTACCCGCTGTCATGACTGTATCTCCATTTCCGACTCTAATCGGCACTTTGATACTTCTATTGATGTTTGAGAAGTATCTTTCTTCTTTCGTCATATTTTTTGTGAAGCCACTGTCTACGAACCAAACATCTTCTCTTAACGTTGTTGATGCTTCCTCACTTGCACTAAACAGCATATGATCTTCGTTTAAGTCTTCTTCTTCGAGACTTAAATTTCTCGCTCTTTGTTCTTTGAGCGACATACATTTGAGTAGTGGCCGATCCTACCAAACTTGTAACACACCTTGTTACTTCTTTGATTCTTGCCATGATCGTTTTCTTCGGTTTCTTCCAACACTCCTCTTCTGAGTGATTGCTCTTCTTGCAAAACTCACACCACTTCTTGCCTTGATTGACACGGCTCTTGGTGTTGTTTGGTTTGAAACTGGATTCTCTTCCTTCGAAGCGAACATAGAATGCTCACTCATTGTGGTTTCTTCTCTTGCAGCAACTCTCGCTTTTTGTGTGTTTAAGATACCAATGACTTTTGACATTGTTAGTGAATCCAAATCGTGAGTTTTCTCTAAGACACTGACAATGATATCGAACTTGGCTGGGAGAGAGATGAGTATATTATGTATGATTTGAGAATTTGTTTTCTTCTCTCCATGATAAGTTAATTAATTCACCAAAACAACTAACTTATCGGTGAATGTCTTGATGTCATCACCATCATACATTTTCAGATTTTTGTACTCTCTACGCAGTGATTGGAGTTTAATCAATCGGACTTGAGGAGAGCCTTGGTATTCATCCTTCAACACATCCCATGACTCTTTTGATGATGATGCCGCTGCAATGCGAGAGAAGATTTGATGGGTAACAGCAGTTTGCAAAATTTGCAGTGCCACCGTATCGTTTGACATCGCTTCCTCACTTAGCGTTTTTGCTCATGCCGTTTCAGGGGTTTCTTCTACTTGCACTGGACCTTCCGGCACGCCTTGGTCAACCACCGACCATAGATTTCTGGTCCGGAAAATGGTTGCCATCTTAATGCTCCAGAAGTCGTACTTCTCCCTATTGAATATAGGGATCACTTGATGTGAGGAGCCTTGCATTGTCTCAGCTTATTGCTGAGACGTATACGATTTCTCTTTGTTGCCTCTCTCTTTTTAGTGTTTTCTCTCTTGTCTTCTCAATCGTAAAGCTCTGATACCATGTTAATGTTTTATGTTTAATGTTTACGGTTTTGAGAAGAAAAAACAGAGTATTGTAATCAAACTTGTAGTAAACTTGAACTGTGTGTTGGGGTCGGATTTCCCTACATCACATTGCCATTCGAACCGGACATAGCTAAACCGAGCCAGGACGAACCGTCGACTGAACCAAGAAACCGGTAGGAAATCTCTCGATGGGCCGAGCCAACATCCAGCGAAGCGATTCGAGCCGAGGCCCATCGACGAAGGCCCATGATCAGAGCTTGCCATAAATGCGAGTCGGTGCGAGCAGAAATGGAAAGTTCGATTATGGAAAGTTTACTTAAATCTTGTAAAGTCGGTTCCTATACTCTTATAAATAGGAACCGATGTCAATTGTTTTCAGGATCACTTTTTGACCGAGAGCAAAGGCACACGCCACGAATTTCATAGCTCGCATAACAGCTAATAATAAAACCAACTTTGGCTCGTCATCTTCGCGTTCAATCAGTAGAATTCCTCGGCTCTCCCTAAAAACGAACTAAATAATATTGCGCAAGTTTCGGCTCGCACAATTTGGCGCTAGAAGGAGGGGGAGAGAATTCATACACAAAGAATACGAGGTAGAATGACGGACACAAATCTAGACGAGACCGACCCGAACGGTCAGCAACATGAAGGAAGCGCAACAGCGATCCAACCGGAAACAGAGATGATCGCTTCACTGAAAAAGCAAACTGAAGAGCAAGGAGCCTTGAACAGCACGTTGACTCAAGAGCTCGAAAATCTACGCACCCAACTGAAGGAAAGAGAAGAACGAGACGCCAGGCGATGAAAGAAAATCGACCCAAAGAATCTGGCCTTCGAGTCCCCAGCCGATGAAACAGAAGAAGAGGAAGCAGAAAAAACTCCCGAGCAAAGCGAGACAAGTTCCGAGCCAGATGATTCTCCACCGCGTCTCCGCGGGAAAAAGCAGAACACGAAGCGCAAGGATACCCAACCGATTAACCCGATACGACTTAACCTGGGAGACCGGATCCCCAGCGATGTCACCCCAGAATCATTGGCTGAAATGCTCAGGCAGATACTATCTAGTCAAGGAGAATCCGCCCCGATCGACTTGACTGACGATCCGAATCAACCTACTAAGATTGCCGAGCAGAGCACGGACATCTCGCCTGCATTACCTTCTTCTGAAACGTTTGCCGAAGCCATTACGCGACTCCTACTTGAGAAACGAACACCAACTCCCCACGGTACTCAAAACAAGGATCGTCTGCCTCGAGGCCCGAGCTCCTCAAGGAGAAATATTCCCAGCAAAGAGCCGAATATGAGCCGAGACGAATTGGCCGAAATTCGGGCTCGCCTTGAAAAATCTGATAACGAGGCAAAGCTGCTTCGATCTCAAATCCACAGAGCACTCAGCTCAGCACCAGAGATCGCTCAAATATGCGAAGACGCGGAACACACGCCTTTCTCGGCTCGCATAATTAACACCAAAGTAATTGATCCAGGGAAATTGAGCATCCAGAAGTACGACGGCTCGACCAATCCTAAAGATCATATTAATGCGTTTCGGGTTGCACTAAGTCGAGCCGCATTCAGAAGCATAGAAGAAAAGGATGCCGGATTCTGCCTATTATTTGCTGAGTATCTGAAGGGCGCGGCCTTGGACTGGTTTTTAAACCTCGAACCAAATTCGGTCGAAAACTTCCAGCAGCTGACGGCACTCTTTCTAAGACAATACTCCATGTTTATAGAGAGGTCAGCCTCGGCGATTAATTTATGGAACATGGTCCAAGGAGAAGAAGAGTCCCTTCGCAGCTTCATGGAGCGATTCAAAACGACTATGTCGAAGGCAGGGACGATCAACGACGAAATTGCCGTCGACTCACTCAAAAAGGGGTTGTGGTTTCAGTCAGATTTCCGAAAAGAGCTCGCCCTCAACAAACCTAAGTCGATCGCCGACGCAATCCATCGATCCGTAGCGTTCGTAGCAGAGGAGGAAGATATGAAAGTATTAACCGCGCTCCACAGTTTGTCCAAGGCAACAGCTAAACCACCACCAGCAGCGCAGCCGCAGACCAGTCAGAAGCGCCATAACCAGCGAGGCGGATACGTGTATCACGAAGGGCGGAACCTGTCTGGGGCGCATAATTATCAAATAGAGGCGAGCCAACAGTCAGACGTCGTAAATCAAATAGGCGCTGGAAGGGGAAAAGCGCTAAAAAACAATACATGGGTGAGGAACCAGAGCTCACCGAACTACGACGACAAAGCCTACTGCGAATTTCACCAATGCTACGGCCATTCCACCGAGAAATGTCGCCACCTAGGAGCAGAGCTCGCAAAGAATCTGCTTAGCGGAGAACTGAAAGGTGATCTGAAACTGGAGGATCTGGAACGACCCGAACCGAGAGAAC
This sequence comes from Erythrophleum ivorense, assembly GCA_026724425.1. Classification (NCBI taxonomy): domain Eukaryota; kingdom Viridiplantae; phylum Streptophyta; class Magnoliopsida; order Fabales; family Fabaceae; genus Erythrophleum; species Erythrophleum ivorense. Next base: position 3,315,236 of record JAIUCV010000066.1, on the reverse strand, counting down.
GACCCGAAAAACCGGATCGTCCGATCGACCAACCAAAGCGCGGAAGACGGGAGGACTCCGATGACCAAGGTGGAGCTCGAAGAAGAATCCATCTCATAATGGGTGGCTCGCAATTCTGTCCAGATACCGTGTCATCGATTAAAGCTTTTCAGCGACGAGCCGACGCAGCAGTCAATTGGTACGAGCCCCCAAAGCTGCCAAACGCCGAAATCACCTTCACGGAGAACGAAGTTATTGGTATTGATAAACCTCACGACGACCCCCTCGTGATCATGTTAGCCGTGGGAAACTTTGACGTAGCTCGGATCCTCATCGACACGGGGAGCACGGTCGATATAATTTACAAGGGAACCTTGGAGCGAATGGGAATTGATCTGTCCGACGTAAGGTCAGCACCGAAACCATTAACAGGGTTCGGAGGCGAGACAACGATGTCAATGGGAACGATCACACTTCCGGTCGAAGCTGGCGGAATAACCAAAATGGTTCGCTTCTCCGTCTCAGATAATCCGCCAATCTACAACATCATCATGGGCACGCCATGGATAAACTCAATGCGAGCCGTACCGTCTACGTATCACCTGTGCATCAAATTTCCCACTCCATCTGGAATAAAAACCATACTCGGTTCGCAAAAGGAGTCAAGAATATGCTTCATGACGGAGCACAAACTTCGGAATCCTCTTCCTAAACTACTCCCCGAAGCGAATAGGAAGAAGGTCAAAACGAGCCGAGAGACGGCAAACGGCCTAGCTAACCTCTTATAGCAATTACAGATAGCAGATGACGGCGAGCCGACGAATAGCCAGCCCGCTCAAAATACGCTAGTCGAAGGCAAGGAAACCGTCATCGTAGAACCAACCTGCGAAGCAGTAATCTCCGTATGCATTGACGAACAGAACCCAGAAAGATATGTAGAAATCGGTGCGAACCTGGAAAAAGCGATCCAAAAAGAGCTGATTTCTTTCTTAAAAGAGAACATCAGAACCTTCGCTTGGACGGCAGAGGATATGCCGGGGATAGATATCAACGTCGCTTGTCACGAGCTGAACGTCGATCCGACCTTTAAACCAATCAAACAAAAGCGACGGAAGTTAGGGCACGAGCGTCAAAAGGCTGTCAACAATGAAGTAGAGCGTCTATTGAAAGTGGGCTCGATCGTCGAAGCAAAATATCCCGAATGGCTCGCAAATCCGGTTGTGGTAAAAAAGAAGAATGGGAAATGGCGAGTGTGCATAGATTTTACAGATCTGAATAAGGCGTGCCCAAAAGATAGCTTCCCGATCCCTCATATCGACCGCCTCGTAGAAGCAACTGCAGGAAACGAATTGTTAACCTTCATGGACGCCTTCTCAGGATATAATCAGATTAAGATGAACCCCGACGATCAAGAAAAAACAGCCTTCCAAGCGGAGCGAGGCATCTATTACTATCAAGTAATGCCGTTCGGACTCAAGAACGCGGGAGCAACGTATCAGCGGCTCGTGAATAAAATGTTCGCTCCCCAGGTCGGAAAGACAATGGAAGTGTACATCGACGACATGCTAGTGAAATCACTGAAGAAGGAAAATCACGTGACGCACCTCCGCGACTGCTTCAAGCAGCTGAATTCATACAATATGAAGTTGAACCCGACAAAGTGTCGCTTCGCCGTGACATCTGGGGAATTCCTGGGTTATCTGGTAACTTAGCGAGGCATCGAGGCGAACCCTAAACAGATTCAAGCCCTGGTCAAAATGCCGTCGCCAGAAACAAAGAGGCAGATTCAACAATTAACCGGACGTATCGCTGCGCTCAACCGTTTTATCTCACGATCCACGGACAAATGCCTTCCCTTCTACGATACTCTGCGAGGAAACAAAAAGTTTGAATGGACAGCAAAATGCGAAGAAGCCTTCCTCGAGCTGAAGTCTTATCTGGCGAGCCCGCCAATACTAGCAAAGCCGGAGGACGGAGAGCCATTATATCTATACGTCGCGGTGTCCTTAACAGCAGTCAGTGGAGTCCTCATCCGCGAAGATCGTGGAACTCAAAAACCGGTTTTTTACGTAAGTCAAAGCCTGACCGATGCAGAGACAAGATACCCACAGACTGAGAAATTCGCGCTAGCAGTCGTTATGTCGGCTCGGAAATTACGCCCGTATTTCCAATCCCATTCGATCATAGTCCTGACAGAATTACCATTAAGAATGATTTTACATAGCCCAAGCCAATCAGGAAGACTAGCGAAGTGGGCTATCGAGCTGAGCGAATACGATATCGAGTATCGAAATCGAACGAGCGCAAAATCGCAAGTCTTGGATGATTTCTTGATCGAGCTGCCAATCGCCACCAGCGATGAACCAAGTCTTCCCGCTGACTGGCTACTTCATGTTGATGGCTCGTCATCAAAGCAAGGCGCCGGAGTCGGAATTCGACTCACCTCCCCGACAGGCGAAATCTTGGAACAATCCCTTCGTCTGAATTTCGGCGCGTCAAACAACGAGGCAGAGTATGAAGCATTAATAGCTGGATTAAAGTTGGCGCTCAGAATTGGAGTTCGAAACATACACGCCTACTGTGATTCCCAGCTCGTCGCGAGCCAATTCAGTGGAGAGTACGCTACGAAAGACAGAAGAATGGAAGCCTACCTCGAAGTAGCTAAGAATCTAGCCGGACAGTTCAAAAAATTTGCATTGGAGAAGATACCGCGTGGAGACAATACTCAAGCCGACGCTCTGGCATCGCTGGCCTCGACCTCCGATCCAGACTTGAAAAGGATAATACCCGTAAAATTTATCGAACATCCCAGTATCGACATTGATGAGCCTGAAATCCTAATGACAGTAATCACAGACGAGCCGGGCGATAACGGTGTACTCGATGGCGATCAGCCCGCGGATATGGACATCGAAGAAGAAACAGAGTACGGTTGTGATAAAGAATGGCTCGCAAGCTGAAAGCTCAAGCAGCACGATACATTCTGATACGCGACGCCGTGTTCCGATGGAGGTTTTCGGGACCGCTGCTCGCATGCGTAGAAGGAAAGAAGGCCAGAGAAATAATGAAAGAAGTTCATGGAGGGTCATGTGGAAATCATTCCGGAGGACGAGCCTTAGCTATCAAAATCAAACGGCACGGTTATTTTTGGCCAACAATGATCAGCGACTGCGAAAAATACTCGTGGAAATGCGAAAAGTGCCAACGTCATGCTCCAACGATACATCAGCTGGCCGAGCTGTTATCTTCTATCTCCGCACCGTACCCATTCATGAGATGGTCGATGGATATTGTCGGGCCGCTGCATAAATCAAAGCAAAAGAGGTTTTTGTTGCTCTTAACCGACTACTTCTCTAAATGGGTCGAGGCCGAATCCTACGCAAGCATAAAAGACGTCCAAGTTGAACAATTCATTTGGAAGAACATCATCTGTCGACATGGCGTCCCTTACGAAATTGTCACGGATAATGGCTCGCAATTTATATCGGCTCGATTTCAAAAATTTTGCGACAAATGGAAGATCCGCCTTAGCAAGTCGACGCCTCGCTACCCGCAAGGGAATGGTCAAGCCGAAGCGACTAACAAGACGATTCTAGATGGACTCAAAAAACGGCTCGACGCTAAAAAGGGCCGCTGGGCAGACGAACTGGAAGGAGTCCTTTGGTCTCATCGAACAACCCCGAGACGAGCCACCGGCGAAACGCCATTCGCACTTGTCTACGGAATGGAATGTGTAGTCCTACCAGAAGTACATTTTCCTGGAGTTCGTCGCTGGTTGTTACCAGAACAAGAAGGCTATAATCACCTGATGTTGCTAGACGAGCTGGATCTAATCAACGAACGACGTGATCAGGCGCTCATCCGCATACAGAATTATCAAACAATCCGTTGCTAAATACTACAACTCCAATGTCCGAGCCTGAAGATTTAGAGAAGGCGACCTGGTTCTCAGGAAAGTATTTCAGAACACCGCTGAACGGAATGCCGGAAAATTAGGAGCAAACTGGGAAGGCCCTTACAAGATCATTGAAACGGTTCGTCCTGGGGCCTATCGACTCGAAAACATGGCCGGCGAAGCAATTTCAAAGCCATGGAACGTGATGCACCTCAAGAGATACTATCAATAAGGCGCGGCGCGCTATCATCTAGAACTACGCGTGACTTGATCCCCGCAAGGGGTACGTAGGCAGTTCACTTTCGAGTGGATTCAGTTGCCCCCCTCCAAAAAAAAAGGGGGGGGGGAGTGGGTACGTGTACATATACACTCCCCTTTACGTTCAACACGGTTCGCCGTTAAAACGCCTTATTAACCCTCGTAACACGGCTCGCCGTCAACACGACTGATAAAAATTGTGTAACGCGGATCGCCGCTAAAACATGATATCTAATAAAATTCAGGTTTTTATCACAGTTCGTCAACATATTCAAACCATTTACACCACTTGGTACAACTCGGAATACGCTCTTTATCAATTCCGAGCCGGATGTTGTTGGCCACAACATCCGGTCTTAATCCTCTATCATGCGCGCGCTATATAAATTGATCATCCATCGTCTGTTCCGACCCGCCAATTACTAATAGATAAGGACGCGGTAAAAACCGAAACATACAGATCAGAAACCCAACACGCGAAATGGCTCGCAAAAACGTTGGTAGAACAGTTAAGTCACCACTGTTTCGGTTCGTAACTCATCAATTCATGAGGACGCGGCAAAAACAGAAGCTAGCTGGCATAAACCCGATATACAGAAACGCCTCGCGGTAACATCGGTTGAGTGTTTTAAATTCATTGCTATGTCAAGTCGTAGTTAATAATAATACGCGTTTGAAGTTGGACAAGTCAAGAAAACAACTTTAAAAGAACTAAGTACGATACTTGGAGCTAAAGTTAATCTCGCCGAACAGATTGAATACACTTTCCAAATATGAAGTCAAACTGTCATCTTTATTTACACAAGTCAGTGAGCGGATAAATCCATCCAGGTACTATTTACAATCAAAATGGATAAAGCCATCCAGGCGTCATGTTCAAAAATGTAAAAGAAAAACAGAAAGAGTTCGGGAATTAAACAGCGGCCGGAACTTCTTCAGTAGCGCCCATGGGTCTCGAATCCGGCTCGCCCAGGCCTTGATCCGACCCTCCCTGAACGCCAGCAATAGCTTGGCTCGTCGGCTCCAAAGTTCCTTCAACTGATGACGGATCAGGAACCACCGCCGGCTCGACTTCGTTCTGAAAGAGAGAGGAACCAAAGTTAGTACCATACTGCGAATACACCCCGATCTCAACCCTATCTGACCAAGTAACCCTCTCATCTTTGAGATGTACCTCGGGCGGAACGGAGGAGGCCATGGAAACGTCGAGGCGGTTGATCATCCCCGCAAGCAGTGCGTCGGCCTCCTCGCCAGCCTTGGGATCGGAAGCGACATGCTCTTCAAGTCCCGCGAGTTCGACTTCGAGGTCAGGAGGGTTCGCGCTTCGGATGTCACCGATCAGCTCGATATTACCCTGAGCTTGGGCGAGATAAACAGCTCGGGGGAATGCCTCTTTGAGCGCCTCCGCGTCAGATCTAACCGTTTTAAGCAAAGAGACATACCGACTATCCACCTCGGACCTCACTCTTTTAACCTCAGCCTCGAGGAGAGCATCCTTGGCCTGCACAAGCTCCTGCAGCGAGCTGACCTTGGCTTCGAAGGACTTAGTCCTTTCCGCGATCCTAAGATTCGTGTCGGCCATCTTGATAGCGTTTGCCTTGTGAACCTCCGCTTCGCGTTGGATTTTGGCAATCTCCTCTTTACACCCGAGCTAATTCTTCGGCGTGGCCCCTCTCTGAAACCTCGTGAAGCCGTTTCAGGTTGTCGATTGACTGTTGGAGCTCGTCAAGGGCCGATCGATCGGAGCGAGCTCTAGCTTCGTAGCCCGCCACTATGCCATTAAAGGACTCCGCAAACTGAAACAAAAAACACACGTATGAGTCGATATACGAACACTTGCTTCATTTTTATCAGAAGAAGAAAACCCACCGAAAAAAGTTTTACGGCCGCCTCTCCGTAAACCTCGCTCTCCAATAGAGTATCGGGGGGAGGGAGACGAACCATATATGTGCTGCTCGCAAGGAAACTCGCCGCCGCAGCTCTTTGAAGAAGCTGACCCTGAGTAGGATCAGCGGGTGGAAGAGAAGGAGCATCATCTTTGGCCTTCTTCGAGGCCTTCTCCTTGAGCCCTCCGGGCGCGGCTCTCTTCTTTCCTCCCGCCTCGGGAGGTTTGTTCATCGAAAGCGCGCCGGTAGGCTCGGAAACCTTCTTGGCTTTCCGATTGAGGACTAGAGTCCCCGAATCTCTAGATGCGTCAGAGCGACCTGGAGAGGAGGGCGCGTCAGCCCCTTTTTTCTTTGAAGCCATAGCTTCCTTGGCCAGCTTCACGGCCTTCCCCAGATTTATGGGCCCTTCACTCTGCGGCCCCTTTTTCGGAGGGCTCGGGGTCGTAGTCCGCTTGCCCTCGGCTTTCGACTTTGCGGCCGCCTCCGTGGCCTTAGCGCGAGCCGCTTCCTCGGCTTTCATGCGAGCCTCCTCATCTCTTTTGTCTTGAAGCCTCTGACGGATGGTTTTCTTCTGCATCTCGTCGTCTGAAGACTCGGGAGCTTCCGGGATTTCCTCGTCCGAGCTGTCCGAATCGTCGAAGGAATCGTAAGCTCGAGCTCGCGCGCTTTCTACTCGCTCCAAAGAGAAGTGTTTCTCCCAGTTGGTTTTCCTCGCGCGAAAGTGCTCTACGACCGCTGAAAAATCTCTGGGAAGACGGAATACGGCTCGTCGAACTGCAAAATACACAGAAGGAGTTAGAAGCGATTCATGTAAACAAAAACGATGATTGTTTTTCGGTTCGGCTACCGATTGGCTGCCAAATCTGTCTGACAAATTTCATGGGGACGCTCCCAACGGTCGCCCCACATATTGGGACGAAGAAAAAGTAATTTTCCCAACCACTGTCCTTGTTGGGAAAACCATCGATGATCCTCCGGTTCTTCTTACAGGAGATGTAGTACCGGAGCGATTTCTTCGATCCGGCTCGAATCTCCAGAAGATTCTGAAGGTGATGGATCCCGATCAGGATGCCAGTCTCAAAACTGCGGATGATGAGCCCGATCAGATGACGAATACCTCGCGGCATGATCTGGCCAATAGTGAGCCCATACTTGCTCAAATAGTGCAGGATCAGGCTCGGGATCGGGAACTATAGGAAGCATCCGTAGAAGAAACTTTCGTAGAGCGTCAGACACCCCGGGGGAGGATCGTCAGCTCTTTGATGGCTCGCCGGCAGAAAAAGCTCGACTCCCTCAGAAATGTGAAAACACCGACGAAGCGTTTCCAGAGATGATCTGGTGCAAAGTGTCGAGCCGGGAGGATTTGGAACCGTCCTCTTCGCGGCTCGCCCGTGAGTAACTTTCCTCGAGATCCGTTTCTTCGAGGAACACTTCCTCATCCCCTTTGACGAGCCGACACCGAAAGCGTTGGATAGGGTGCAATCAAGAGATGCATCATCTAGAAGATTTCTCCTCGGAAACTGAGGAGGCCTGGGTTCGAACGGCCCGAGAATATCTCCTATCGCCCCTTCGGACATCATCTGTTCGAGCTTAACCTCCTCAGGATTATATACCGGGTCAAGCGGTACTCCGGGACGAGCCGACTGATCCTTAGCAAATTCTGCCTCGGCACGGAGAAGGTTTAGCTCGTCTTCTTCATCCACAATCGGCTCGGATGCACCATTTGAACCGTCCCGATGAAGAACTGACGGCTCGCTCGGCAATACATTAACTTCAGCAGCCTCGGCGACCCTGATAGACTGATTTCCCTCTTCGGATCGAGGCGAATTAATTACTTTCCGACCTTGCGGAGTAAAGGAATTGTGAGATCCCACCGAATCGGATGGCTCGGACGAAGAAGACGAGCGGCGAGCCGAGATCTCCGAATCATTCGAATTGTTCGAGCAATCCTCAGAATGATCGATGCCGACCGAAGGAGTGCGACTGCTTGAAGACATCTTTGGCTCGGAAGAAGATTGATCGGAGAACTTGAAGAATGAACGGAAAGTTTGAAGATTGCGATGCAAAACGATTCACACCGGCGGAGCAAACGAAGAACACTAGCGTAATTTGAGGACAAAAAAAGAAAAAGCTAGAGAGAGAAAGAGAGTTCTACCTTTTTTCTTGGTTTGGAGAGAGAGCGAGATGAGAAAAATGAATTCCGGAGTCCGATATTTATAGAAGTCTTGGCGCGTGGGCGCGTCGGTTCGGGAAGGCGAAACGGCACGACCTAATTCCCACCCAATTTCTAGGGTTTCCGCCGAAATCAGCGGGCCCCGAGACGTTTCGGATTCCTCGACCGGTTAAAGTAACTCTACGACACCGTTTAGAAGAAAGACGAACCAGCTTTTTCGGAAAGATGAGCCGAATACGTCGACAGCTCGGTTCGAGCAACAATGCTTTTCCTGATAACTTATAGCTCGCCACTTTTACACATAAGACTAGCGAGCTGGGGGCAAATTGTTGGGGTCGGATTTCCCTCCATCACATTGCCATTCGAACCGGACATAGCTAAACCGAGCCAGGACGAACCGTCGACTGAACCAAGAAACCGGTAGGAAATCTCTCGATGGGCCGAGCCAACATCCAGCGAAGCGATTCGAGCCGAGGCCCATCGACGAAGGCCCATGATCAGAGCTTGCCATAAATGCGAGTCGGTGCGAGCAGAAATGGAAAGTTCGATTATGGAAAGTTTACTTAAATCTTGTAAAGTCGGTTCCTATACTCTTATAAATAGGAACCGATGTCAATTGTTTTCAGGATCACTTTTTGACCGAGAGCAAAGGCACACGCCACAAATTTCATAGCTCGCATAACAGCTAATAATAAAACCAACTTTGGCTCGTCATCTTCGCGTTCAATCAGTAGAATTCCTCGGCTCTCCCTAAAAACGAACTAAATAATATTGCGCAAGTTTCGGCTCGCACACTGTGTTACATTCTCTTGTTATAAAAGAAACAGAAACTTGATCACTACTTATACAAATGAAACAATGTGTTGTGTAATAAATAAAGGACATGGCTCTTAATCTAAAAGACACAACTCTAAAACAGAACAACTTGTATCTCTTGATTAAGTAACTAACTTATGTAAATGTGACTTTAGTTTATGCGAGATTTGATTATACATCAACACTCCCCCTTAACCATATCTCAGCTTCACTCCAAGTTTCTTCCTTAGATCTTCAAACCTTGAAACGCTTAAGGCCTTCGTAAGTATATATATCTGCGACTTTATCTTCGCCTTTGCAATACTCAAGTTGAATGAGTCATTTGTGCTCGATCGGCTTCTCTCACGAAATGATACTCAATCCAATTGTATTCTCTAAGCAAAGTAGAGATGCCAATGAAATAAACCACAAACTAGGTAGTAACCCGCGTCCTGTGCAGAGTGAAAAATCTATGCACAAAGTGAAAGATCTATTAGCTATTTTGTTAGATCTAACGTTGAGCTTTTTTATGTCTGTTATATCTCCGAAATGAAGAATTTTCTTAAGCTTTCCGTATTTTCATCACTGATGCATTTGAATCAGAATGATCAGCATCTCCTTCATTGCTTATACAATGCCAAAAATCATCACCATCATCTTATATAACATGCGTTCGAACATATATGCTTAAATTAGATTGCATTATCACAACTAATAAAACTAATTAAAACATATATCTATATTTATCATATGAAATTTGAAAAGCACGAACATGATGAATCTGAGTCATGCAATGGATTAACTGTTTTGGTGAATTACTTAATAGACTAATAATACTTGTACTTGAGTACCACTGTTTGAATACGTCTGGCTAATCATTGGTTTACAAACTTGTGTCTGAGCTATAGTGGTTTGGACATCTGCACAATATAAAGACTTATGTAAGCACATGAAGCCAATCATCTGCACACATATTCTTTTCAGAGTAATCTGAAAATGCTATCGTACTATATGTGTTATTTGGAAAAAGTCTTACTGTAGGTTAATTTGTTCTTGACAGATGAATGATCAGAACTTGATATTGTAGCCTATAAATTCATCGTTAGTGTTCCTAATGTTGAACTGGAAAATATAGAGCTTTGATTGCTTTCCAGCTGATTATTATTTTCTTCTCAGGAGGCAATCTGCAATGTTTTAATGGAAGTGTTGTAGTATCTAGCAAGTAGCAAAATAAATAATATTAGTGATTGGATGGTCAACAACCTCGTCAAGTTGCATTAGAAAAATGCGAGAAACATTGGTGAAATTGCTTAGTCACAACGACAGAGAAGAGAGGCGACTACAGACTGGGCACAAGTACTTATACTTGCTCGACACCCGTTATTTGACCGATCAAACCGAGTACTTGCTTTGAACAAGACAAATATAAGTCGTTTTTATAAATTACTTGCAAGTATAAAGCAAGTATCAAGTCCTAAAAGAAAAATCAATACCTGCCTTGTACAAACATTTTATATTTACAATTTTTTTAGTTTTTTTTATATATAATAGAAAAATAAAGATTTTTTTGTAAATAAGAGAACAATTCTGCCAATAAGAGCATCCTCATTGCACAATTTATTAGAGGTTCTATGCTGAGTTGGAATTAAAAGAAAAATAAAAAAAGAAAAAGGGAAATGAGGTGGCATGAGCTTTTGCTGAACCGGATCTCGCAGAGCAGCTCAACTTGTCGTCTCTGAGAGAGAAGTTCGACACCTGTCTCTATTTGATTGGTCAACTTTTTTTTTTTTTTACAAAAATGGATTTTTTATTAATTTTTTTTATTAATGAAATATTTTTGAGAAGCTCCACGATCGGCTGTGCGATGAGGATGCTCTAACAAAGGTTTTTAAAAACTCACATTACAAATACTAAAATTTTTAATAGATTTCTTTTAATTATGATCCAAAATTTCAAATTTTTCATATATGTTTTTGTGTTTTGATAAGTAAACCGCAAGTAACAATAAAATATTGACAAGTACTTGAAGTAACAAATACTTGCACAAAGACAAGTCAAATAGCAAATCGAAATTTTAAATATTTGCACAAAAAGAGTCAGGTAGCAGCAAATACAGCCGAAAAAGTACCTGCACCGTGCCCACCCGAATAGGCTATGCCAAACATTTTTCTCTGATTTTCTTCTCAGAATCTCAATCGTCAAAAGTCTTTGTTCTTCTGAAAATTAGTTTCTTCCTCTCTTTCTCTCTATGTCTCCTTCATCGTCTTCTTACTCCTCTTCTCGTAACTGGGTATACGATGTCTTCCCGAGCTTCAGCGGAGAAGATATCCGCAAAACTTCCTGAGCCACTTTATCAGGGAACTTGATCGGAAATTGATCCTTGCTTTCAAAGACAATGAGATCGAGAAAAGCCACTCCATCTGGCCGGAGCTTGTACAGTCGATTAGGGCTTCGAGGATCGCCGTGGTTGTGTTCTCCACAAACTACGCCTCTTCAAGCTGGTGCCTCAACGAATTGCTGGAAATCTTGAATTACAAGAAAAAGTTTGGTCAGATAGTGATACCGGTTTTCTACGGTCTGGATCCTTCCCATGTGAGGAACAGACCGGAGACTTTGGAAAGGTCTTTGAGGAGACTTGCAAGAACAGAACAGAGGAACTGAAAAATCAATGGAAAGAGGCTTTGACCGATGTAGCTAATATCCTCGGATATCATACTCGGAACTGGTACGAATCTATTAATCTTTACTTGTGTTTATATATTTTTACCTGACACTATTTGTTGTTTCATGTTTGCGCGTTGATCTTTCTTCTCACTAGGGATAGCGAAGCTACAATGATTGAAAAAATCGTCAATGATGTTATGGGTAAATTGAGTTCAACCCCACCAAACGATTTCGAGGGGTTTGTTGGTCTCGAAGATCATATCGCAAAGATGAATTTATTACTGGATTTAGAATCCGAGGAAGTGAGGATGGTTGGGATATGGGGTCCCTCTGGAATTGGCAAGACTACCATCGCAAGAGCTCTATTTAGTCGGCTCTCTTGTCATTTCCAAGGTAGCATATTTATAGACATGGTTTTCATATCTGCGAGTATGAAAAAATATGGTAAAGCCAATTCTGACGACTACAACATGAAGTTGCATTTACAAAAGACGTTTCTCTCTGCATTATTGGATAAAAAGGACCTAAAGGTAGATCACTTAGGCGCAGTGAGAGATAAGCTAAAGTATAAGAAAGTTCTTATCGTTATTGATGATTTGGATGATCAAGTGGTCTTAGATACCTTGGTGGGTCAAAATGAATGGTTTGGAAGTGGGAGCAGAATCATTGTGGTCACAAACGATAAGCATCTTTTATGGTCTCATGCTATTGATTGTATTTACGAGGTTGATTTCCCATCTGAAGATCTATGTCTTGAGATATTCTGTAGATATGCTTTCAATCAAAACTCTCCACCTGAAGGTTTCGAGAAGCTCGCTGTTGAAGTTGCAGGATATGCTGGTAGTCTTCCCTTGGGTCTTAATGTTTTGGGTTCGTCTCTGCGGGGAAAGGACAAGGATCATTGGATGGCAATCATGCCAAGGCTTCATAAATATCTAGATGGGAAAATCGAGAAAGTATTGAGATTCGGCTATGACGGGTTAAGTAGCAAAGATAAAACGTTATTTCGTCACATAGCATGTCTCTTCGATTTGGAGAAAGTTAATGACATAAAGCTGCTGCTAGCAGATAGCTTCTTGGATATTGATATTGGGCTTGAAAACCTAGTTGCAAAGTCACTCGTACATGTGAGATTAGATATTGTGGAGATGCACTCTTTGTTACAAAAAATGGGTAAAGAGGTCGTCCGTGGACAGTCCGATGATCCTGGGGAACGGGAATTCCTTGTGGATTCGGCGGATATATGCTATGTACTTGAAGAAAACTCTGTAAGTCTTTCAGTGTCCTTTTTACACATCTCACTCTATAAGATTAAAAAAACATGTCGTCGACGGTTGTTGAGCTAATGATTGTCTCTTTCTTATTGTTTTTTTAATTTTCAGGGGACAAGGAAAATTGTAGGTATATCTTTGGGAAAACGGTCATTTCATACCCAAACTTGGACCATATGTTCGATTCATACCTAACTTATACCCTCCGGCCAATCCATACACAAACTTACCAAAAATTTGAATTTCATACATTATGTTTTGTTTTTTGGCGAAATCATACATTGCCGCCACGTGGATGCTATGTGTCCGCCACGTGGATGCCATGTGTGCGCCACATATTTTTTTTTAAAAAAAAAACAGAAAATATAAAATTTAAAAGAAAATCTTATTTTTAATAAGTATTTATATTTTTAATAAAATTAAAAGTAATAATTAAATCAATTTATAAAAAAATTATTTTATATAAGTTTTTAACCCGATCAATATAGTTATAATTAATAATATCGTATTTACAGGTAACTCGGTAGGAGACCAGGTCTGGTACACTATAAAAGTAAAATTTCCGGTTTTGAACAAAGTTGAACCCAATATGAAGTTCCACCGAAATTGGAGAGGATTGAGGTGTTGAAGCGTTTATAGGCGATGATAAAACTCTTGTTCATTAGGTTGAAAGTGAAAAAGAAGAAAATAAAAATTTAAAAAATAATAAAGTTTTTTCTTAAATATTTTTAATTTTTTTAATCCACATCAACAAAAAAGAATTGATGTACTGCACATGCGGGATCCTCATTCTCACCCAAACTTTTTTAAACGCTTTAACACCTCAATCCTCTCCAATCCCGGTGGAACTTCATATTGAGTTCATATAAAATAAAGTTTATATAAATAGATTTAATTATTACTTTTTAATTTTATTCAAAAATATAAATACTTATTAAAAATAAGATTTTTTTTTAATTTTTTTATTTTCTATTTTTTTTTTAAATATGTGGCGCACACATGGCATCCACGTGGCGGACACATGACATCCACGTGGCGGCAATATATGATTTCGCCAAAAAGCAAAACATAATGTATGAAATTCAAATTTTTGGTAAGTTTGTGTATGGATTGGCCGAAGGGTATAAGTTAGGTATGAATCGAACATATGGTCCAAGTTTGGGTATGAAATGGCCCTTTTCCCGTATATCTTTAGATCTAGATGAGATCGAAGAGTTGCATATACATGAGAATGCCTTCAAAAATATGCGTTATCTGCGTTTCCTAAAAATTTTCACGAATACATATATGTTTGAGACAGAGGTCAAAGTGCACTTACCTGATAGCTTTGACTATTTGCCGCCTAAACTCAAGTTATTGTGTTGGGACCGATGTCCATTGAAAAGTATGCCTTTTAATTTTTGTCCTGACAACCTCGTCAAGCTTACAATGAAGAATAGCAAGCTCAAAAAGTTGTGGGAAGGATCTCGGGTAAGTTTTTGAGAATAAATTGTTACCGTTATTAGTTGTGAGATTAGAATGCTTATTCTACTGTTTTGATGACAGTCATGTCACTCGATGTGTAACTTCTCCTAACTACTACGCTGTATTTTTCTTTTTTATTTTTTTGTTGAGCACACAGAAGCTTACATGTCTCAAGGAGGTGAATTTGTGGGGATCTGAAAACTCTAAAAGAAATCCCAGATTTTTCCAGGGCCATCAATCTAGATAAAGTTTATCTTGGGTTTCGTTTGAGCTGGGTGCAGCGTCCTTCCCCTATTCGAAAATTCAATAATCTGACAAATATTGGAATGTTGGAATGCACAAATCTGGAAACTCGTCCAACCGGCATTAATCTCGAATATTTCAAACGCCTCAATCTCAGGGAACGTTCACTTTTGTGTCTTGAGAATGTCGCAAACTTTTGCATAGAAAACTTAAAGATTGAGAAACTATGGGATTATGGGAAGGAATGCAGGTATATATGTAGTTCAAAACTTAACGTTCTCTCAACCTCTTTTGCTAGCATTATAAAAAAAAAGAAATCATTGACTCAATATTTACTCATAGTCATGGGAAAGTGTTTAGCGTTAGAATATGTACATGTAGAATCATACGAAAAAAAAAAAAAAAAAAAAATGTACATGTAGAATAATCTGGAAAAATGAAACATTTAAATGTTATTATTATTATATGTGACAATTGTAAAAAAGAACAACCTTTGTGAAAATAGAGGAATGTATATTTATTAGAACAGGTGAGTTGTCTGATGTGATATCTAACATCTCTTAATTGCTTTTGGTTCAGCCGCTTATACGCATGGGAACGACGCTACCTGCCTCTTTGACGGTGTTGTTTCTCTCGGATATCCCAAATATGGTGGAGCTTCCTTTCTTTATACAAAATCTCAATACACTAACGGATTTGAGGATTACAATATGCATAAATCTGGAGATTCTTCCAAACGGAATCAACCTTGAATCTCTGGAACGACTCAATCTCAATGGATGCTCGCGGTTGAGGACGTTTCCTGATATCTCCAGAAACATCTCATCCCTTTATCTAGAAGAAACAGCAATAGAAGAGGTTCCTTGGTGGGTTGAAAAATTCTCTAAGCTCAAATACCTAGTCATGCAAAGATGCAGTAAGTTAGAATATGTATACCTAAACCTTTCTAAGCTGAAACATCTCGAGTTGGTCAACTTCTCACATTGTGGAGCATTGACTGATGCTGAATGGAACGGGTATCCAAGTGATGTGGCAATAGAAGCAGAGATCACCGACACAAAGTTATTAGCCTCCTCTTCTCTTCCAGATGATTATGTCTCAAAAGTCCATTTCAGCTTCGTCAACTGCTTCAACTTGGATCTAGAAGCTCTCCTTGAACAACTCTCTTTTGAGAAACTCATATTGTCTGGTGAAAAAGTGCCTTTATACTTCACTCACCAAACTATCGGAACCTCTTTGGCCATCTCTCTACTTCAGACCCCTTTCCTTCCACCATTCCTCAGATTTAGGGCTGGTGCTGTGTTTTTTTTCAACTCCTTGTCCAAGTTCGGTGTGAACGGCGTATGGATCGATTTACAATGTCGGTTCAAAGGCAGACTGGGAAACTACTTTGATTCCACTTATCAAAAAGAGTACTTCTCGGTAAATCAGAAGGGTAGTCATCTGTTTATATTCGACTGTTATATCCCTGTGAACAGTCAGAATGATCTCCTATCTGAAGTGGATGTACAGTTTCATTTCTCTTGTGATGCTTCCTGCAAGATGAAACGATGGGGTATACGGCTCTTTGAGAACTGCTCATCAGCGGATAACAGACTTGGTAACCCAAATACTCTTTCACGTGTTTGTCAAGAGACTGAACATGGTGAAGAGTGTAGAGACAGAGAGACGCAGTAGATGAATGCGGTAAGCACTATGCCTAAACTGAACAGAACACTACATATCTCACAGTTAATCAGTAACTTTTTTACATAATACATCACTGGCTTATTCTTCTTCTTTCTCTTTCGTCTTTTTTTTTTTTTGATTCCGTGAAGAACCACTCAAGAAGCTACAGTTTTGCACTTGCACCAAATCCAAGAGGAACACATGATGTCGCTTTGAATCTTGGACATGCGGTTCTTTGAGATACTTCCATGGCGACAACAAGATTAAAAGAGGACTGGCAGCAATTCTCCACTGTCTTCCCAGCTGGACAGACGTTTTTAGGTATCCGAGAAAATCTCATAAAGCATCTTAGTTTAGTTTCACATCAACTGTGATTCTGTGAGACAGAGCATTGGAGCATCTAGTTAGGAATCTATCCAACGGATTTTTGAGACTTACCAAAGAGTTGGCTGAGACTTGTTCTCCAACACGTGTTTTGGGTTTGTTTCTTTTTTCAGGAAAGCTGGAGGAGGCCAGAGGGTATTGATTCCAGAGTTCGTAGAAGGTTCAAAGGTGTCACTTTGATGCCCAATGTCGGTTACGGATCTGACAAGAAGACCCGTCATTATCTTCCCAATGGATTCAAGAAGTTGGTTGTCCACAACGTTGGTGAGCTCGAGCTACTCATGATGCACAACAGGTACATATTTGTTTATACAGTTAAGTTATACATGTGAGAGATTCATGTTCAAATTCTCATGGTCTGTTGTTGCTTTTGTTTATTGCTTGTCAGGACTTACTGTGCAGAGATTGCTCACAATGTCTCAACAAGGTTGAGGAAATTTATTGTGGAGAGAGCTGCTCAGCTTGACATTTGCGTTACCAACAAGCTTGCTAGGTTGCGTAGCCAAGAAGACGAGTGAACTAAGCCCTAGTCTTGCTTTTATCTGTCGTTTGACAATTTCAGAGTTTAGTATGACTTTTTTTTTTTTTTTTTTGCGTACTGAAGAGTGTCTGAATGTTTTTATGCTTTCTGGTTTATGGATATGATCAATTCTCAGAATCTATTATTCTACATTCCAATGTTACTTACAAATTCAGACCTTTGACTCATATTTTTAAAAACATTCGACCAAATTTGGTCTGACAAAGCTCTCTTTAACAGACCCTAAAGCGAATTCGTGAGAAATTTCAAACCTTTTGTAACTCAGGAAATGTGTAAATTGCGTGAAGCGAATCGATACTACGAAACGGCAACGTTTGTAGCTTCCTGGGAATATCCGAATATATTGTTGATTCGCTAATGTGACCGTTACAGAAATGGGGAGTGGCGCCATTTGTCAACGATTCAGGTTTCGAGCTCTCTCCTTCTCTTGCTTCAATGGAACATGTACTAGGAGTTTCTCTGTTGCCATGGAGCTCCGGAGTCACGAAAGTTTGATATGTGATCACTTGTGGAACGGAAGACTCGACGAGGCTCGAGTGATTTTCAATCAAGTTCCATCTCCTCATGTGAGTCTTTACACAAAGATGATCTCTGGGTACACGAGGAATAATAGATTGGTTGATGCGTTGAATTTGTTCGATGAAATGCCTGTGACTGTGAGAGATGTCGTCTCGTGGAACTCGATGATCAGCGGATGTGTTGAGTGTGGGGATATGGACACTGCGGTGAAGCTGTTCGATGAAATGCCTGAGAAAAGCGTTGTTTCGTGGACGGCGATGGTGAATGGGTGTTTTAAGTCTGGTAAGGTTGATCAAGCTGAGAGATTGTTTCATCAAATGCCTGTCAAAGATATTGCAGCTTGGAACGCGATGCTTCATGGGTATTTACAGTTTGGTAAAGTAGAAGAGGCCTTGAAGTTGTTTAAGCAAATTCCTCGGAAGAATGTGATTTCGTGGACGACGATGATCTGTGGGTTAGACCAGAATGAGATGAGTGGAGAAGCTCTCGTTTTGTTCAAGGATATGTTGAGCTGTTGCATAAAATTGACTTCGAGAACATTCACTTGTGTAATCACAGCCTGTGCAAATGCTCCAGCGTTTCATTTGGTTATACAAGTTCATGGCTTCATCATCAGGTTGGGGTTTTTATATGAGGAATATGTATCTGCTTCGCTCATAACGTTTTATGCAAACTGCAAAAGAACAGAGGAGTCTAGGAAGGTGTTTGAGGAGAAGGTTCATGACCAAGTTGCTGTGTGGACTGCTCTATTGTCAGGGTACAGTCTGAACAGAAAGCATGAAGATGCTCTAAGTGTTTTCTCTGAGATGTTGAGAAACAGTATCTTACCAAATCAATCAACATTTGCTAGCGGATTAAACTCTTGCTCTGCTTTGGGATCATTGGATTGGGGTAAGGAGATGCATGGAGTTGCGGTGAAACTTGGTTTAGGAACTGATGCCTTTGTAGGTAATTCTCTCGTTGTCATGTACCAGTGACTGTGGAAATGCAAACGATGCTAAGTTGGTGTTCACAGAAATCTTGAAGAAGAGCATTGTCTCGTGGAATTCCATTATTGTTGGCTGCGCGCAGCATGGGCATGCTAAATGGGCTTTTGTGATATTTTCTCAAATGATTCGTTTAAACATAGAGCCAGATGAGATTACTTTGACGGGCTTGCTCTCTGCCTGTAGCCATTGTGGGTATCTACAGAAAGGAAGAAAGCTGTTTGATTACATGTCAAGCGGACCAAATCATATCGATAGGAAGATTCAACACTACACTTGTATGGTAGATATCTTGGGAAAAAGCGGGGAACTGAAAGAGGCAGAGGAGCTTATCGAGAGCATGCTTGTGAAACCTAATGAAATGGTTTGGTTGGCTTTACTTAGTGCTTGTAGGATGCATTCTGATTTAGACATAGCCGAGAAAGCTGCTGCTGCCATTTTACAGCTGGACTCGAAATCAAGCGCTGCTTATGTCTTGTTGTCAAATATATATGCTTCTGCTGGTAGATGGTCGAATGTCTCGAAATTGAGAGTTAAGATGAAGCAGAAGGGGATAATGAAGAAACCTGGGAGCAGTTGGGTTGTGTTTAGAGGGAAAAAGCACCAGTTTTTCTCTGGTGATCGACCAGATAGCTTGGTTATATATGAGAAGTTGGAGTTTCTGAGAGACAAGTTGAAGGAAATTGGCTATGTTCCTGATTACAGATCTGCGTTACACGATGTTGAAGATGAACAGAAAGAAGAGAGTTTGTGGAATCACAGTGAGAGGCTTGCTATTGCGTTTGCGTTGGTTTATACAGTTGAAGGAAGTAGTATCACAGTGATGAAGAATTTACGGGTTTGTAAAGATTCTCACTCAGTGATTAAATTGATCTCAAGAGTTGTGGAACGTGAGTTTGTTTTAAGAGATTCGACTCGGTTTCATCATTTTAAGAATGGGATGTGTTCTTGTGGGGATTATTTGTAAACTGAAATACCTTGCGAATGTTCGTTTTTCAGATTGTGGGGCATTGACTGGAGTGTTGGAACTTAAAATAATAAGTGAGGTTGAGTCACTTTTCCGGTGTCTTTTCCGGCAAGGTCATTGCCCGGAATTACCGGATTATGAGATCATTAGAAAGGTTGTAATATGGACTACAACTTTGAATGCTCATATGATAAATTTGAAGAATTGGTGAATGAGAAATTGTTTGGTCAAAGTATGATGTGGGAGACATAACAAGTTTTGTCCCACATTGGAAGTGGAGAGATTTTCTCTCTACTATATAATAAGACACATCATGGTTGATGATCAACAACATACATGGAGTGGAAGATGGACCGACCACGCGCGCACCACCACCACCACCACCGAGCCGCGTCGTCGTGGGCTTGGGCTTGGGCTTGGGCAATTGGACCTTCGGTCCATAAGTTAGTTCTTTTTGGGGCATTTCGTTTTGGTTCAGCGAAACATTAAACCGGGGTGCAATGAAACATTGTGCCGGTTCAATTCGCGCCCTTCCGGTTTATTAAAAACCGAACTCCATCGTCTTCTCCGATTACTCTGAAATTTTTCAGAAAAACAACGTAAAGTTCTACATCTTCCTGCAAGTAAGTCTCGAGAGTATTCATAGAATCTCGCGTTCGTCAGACTACGATTTGGGTGTTGCATATTGATGATCATACAAAATATTGTTATGTATACTTGTTACGTAGCAAAGATGAAGCTCTGTCTAAATTCAAGGAGTATAAACTTGAAGTTGAAAACCAACTAGGTAAAACTATTAAAATAGTTCGAAATGATAGAGGAGGTGAGTATGATGGTCCATTTAATGACTTTTGCCAACAAAATGGCATCATACATCAAACCACAGCTCCCTATTCCCCAGAATCTAACGGAGTTGCGGAACGGAAAAACCGAACTCTCAAAGAAATGATGAATGCAATGTTGCAAGAATCGGGATCACCCCGGTCAATGTGGGGGGAAGCTTTGCTTACTACGAACTATATCCTCAACAGAATACCACATAAAGTTACTGGCAAGACGCCATATGAACTTTGGAAAGGTATGTTACCTTCGTACAAATACCTCAAAGTGTGGGGGTGCCTTGCAAAAGTCGCAGTACCACCTCCGAAAAAGGTCACGATTGGACCTAAAACAGTTGACTGTGTTTTCATCGGATATGCACACAACAGTAGTGCCTATCGGTTTCTGGTTCACAAATCTGATATACCTGATATCCATGTAAACACAGTAATGGAATCACGGAATGCATCGTTCTTTGAAAATATTTTTCCTTGGGATGATAAGAAATGTCAGAAAAGGACACTTGAACAACGGGAAACGAGCTTCCCAACAGATCAGACTAGTACTTCTATAATTTCCACACATGATGGAGAACACATAGAAGATGAACCTCGACGTAGCAAACGAGCTCGTAAGGAAAAATCATTTGGTGATGATTTTCTGGTTTTTCTTATAGAGAATGCACCAAGAACCTACGCAGAAGCTATGTCTATACCTGACGCACCTTATTGGAAGGAAGCTGTGAATAGTGAGATTGATTCACTTTTGCAACATCATACATATGAGATTTGTGATTTACCCGAAGGGTGTAAAGCACTAGGATGTAGATGGATTTTCACAACGAAAATGACAATCGAAGGTCTTATAAATGTATATAAGGCTAGGCTTGTGGTTCAAGGTTACAGACAAAAAGAAGGTCTGGACTTCTTTGACACATATTCTCCAGTAACGCGTATAACCTCAATTAGAATTTTGGTTAGTATTGCAGCGTTAAGAGGCCTGGAAATATATCAAATGGATGTCAAAACTGCATTTTGATAAAAGATCTTTGCAGTGTAGTAAACAATTCGATCCAGAGGACCAGCGTTGCACAGTGAACTTATGAGACAAGAAATAGAGCTAAGACAATGATATGGTTTGGTTGTGATATAGTAACAGTAACAAATGTAAACAACGATTAAAATTCAATAAAGATAAAGCACTAGACCAAGGTAATTCGCAGGAACTCATGAAAAGTAACCAAACGACTATTCAGGAAAAATGATTGCAAACAGGTTTCGAACTCAAACATGAAAGTACGTTAATCCACTGTCGCGGTATTAACGACTTTGCTAAACAACCTAGATGTCTAAACTATCGTTTGAATCTAGCAGTTGAAAGCAAGCAATAAAATCAGGTTTGATATGTTCACGATCCGCCTTAGCATCAACTCTCGCAGGCTAAGGACGGATCGCTCACCAATGATTTATCTAGCACCCTATAACACTTTTGATGAATAGGAAGCCTAGGGTCTAAAATTAAGCGATCAAATCAATCTTAGCATTAAGATTATCAAAGGCGAAAACAAAGAGACTCTTTTCATCAAGGATCCCGAGATACGACGACCTTAGCTGATGGTCGAAGTTGCCACAATCCGAAGATTTGGATTCTCGTTGAGGTATGTATCCGAAGACGCACTCTAAATGATCCTTGATTCAAAGACAAAGTATCCTATCTTCATTCAGTTATCTAAGTCATGAAACTCCTTTGAAACACCTAGATCTAGCAAGGCGACTACTCACACATGTTCGAGCAAACGACAACAATGGAAGAAACAGTTTTCATTGAATAATAGAAATAGCAAACAAAGAGGTTTAGAAATCTTCTCCAATACTGTCACTAGGATTCAGAGATCTTCCCCTCGAAAACAATGAAAAGCGGCTATCTCCCTCGAAAAACTGTCGCAAAAAAACAAATGTAAGAAAAAAACCTAAAAGAAAGCCTAGCCTAAACAACGGCTGAAAAACGAGTGTAAATAGGTCAGGTGTCGAAAACCGATGATCGAACGGTCGAGATCGATCGGCTGATGGACGGTGTAGATCGAACGCACTGATCAAGGGGAGGTGATCGACGGCTGACGGGCGATCGGGGCGATCGACGGGATGGATCGCCGTGCCGTTCGCCGGGTCGAACGCCGGGCCGGTCGCCGGGCGGATCGCCGGGCCGGTCGCCGGGGCTGGTCGCCGGGCCGGTCGCCGGGGCCGGTCGCCGGGCCGGTCGCCGGGGCTGGTCGCCGGGGTGAGGTCGTCTGGGCCGGTCGCCGGGGCTGGTCGCCGGGCGGATCGTCTGGTCTGACATGCCTTCACAAAAACCATCATAACTCGTCAACCGTTTATCGGAATGATCTGAAACCGGCGCCAAATGAAAGCTGACTCAATTTCCTATCTTGTGGGCATTCGATCAAAAGCCCAGTCGATCGACGGGTTTGGGCGTCAAGTTTGGTTGCCAGCTTTCTGGTTACTTCGACCCCTTTTGCTCTATATCGCATGTTGCCACTCCGTGTCACCGAAATGCTCCTTTGAATGACTTTCAACCTGTAAAGACTCGATAAAGACTATGAAGACTCGATAAAACACGTGAAAACAGTGGTTAGAGTGCGCTAAAACGCAAGACATCAACTCCCCCAGACTTAGCCTTTTGCTTGCCCTCAAGCAAACATAGTCTCTAAGAACGGTGAAGAGGTTTGAAAACGCGGGAACTCGCAAATCATCAGCAACCATACTCTGAAGGAAAATCTTTAGATTTTAAAAAAAAAACGCTTGATCGGCGCATAATCACTATCGTACCCTCAGGGTCTCGCAATCCTGATCCCTTCGTGAACTCCACTCTGCAGAAACTCTAGCTACACATTGGTCAGCTCTCTACATTCATTAAAGATTGGCGTGAACTTCTCATTTGGGGCACTACCTAAATGGAACGAGCTTTCGAAAAAGGGTAGGCCATCTCGTGTAATAGTGACTGAAGTGTTTAGAGAGAGGTGTTCAGGGAGTTACCATCAAGGTAGGGGGTGCAGGATGTCGCACAAAATGGCAAGAGAGGATGGACTTGTTGATGTCCGCAACCTCTAATCACTCTCCTCTTTCATTGACTATCACCCTTCAGACTTCACTTCTTCTTCCTCGGGGTTTGTCTCGTGCTAAGGGACACATGTATTTTGATTTTCGAGACCCTTTCCTTCATCCTTCGAAATTTTTTTTTTTTTTTTTTTTTTTTTTTTTTTTTTGAATTGTTTGAAGGATGAAGGGGGCTCTATACGTATGTATGTCCCTTAAAACACAGAGTATGAGACAATGGATGACGTACCCCAAACAACTGGACCGCATGAATTTTCTTGATGGTCCGCTAAGAGCGGATGTTCCTGTTACGAGTGCAGGTTCTCTGTCCACATTTCTTTTCTCTTCTACTCTTGATTGACTTTAGCAAGAGTGAGTTAGAGGTTGCGTCAGTCCTATTCTCTCCGACCTTTTTGCACACATCTGCATATAAGAGAAAGATAAAAACATGGGTCGAGAGGTGGTTAGGCTATTCAGGATCAGCAAGAGTGGAATAAAGGAAAAAGAAATCCTGAATATGTATGGTCCAACTCGCTCTACTATCTAGTGCCCAAAACAAGAAGCATTTAATGTTCAATTTAATCCAGATAAAATAGAGTCAACCAATGCTTCACCAAAGATTTCTGCAAAATGAAAATTCCTGGGGGAAGTCCGACCAAAAGGGCATTTCAGCTTTTTGCACCTAACAAACCCTGCAAAATTGGTCACTAGATCGAAAATATTCAAGAGCATAAATGGTTGAAGATCATCATATGATTCGGTCCTTATTCCCAACAAGTTTGACTCAATAAAACAACGACTCAAGAAAAACGTCAAAATGACTCAAGACATAAGAGAAAACAAAAGAAAAGAAAATGGCATTAGTACACAAAGACCCTCCCCCAGACTTACTTCACACCGTCCCCGGTGTGAAAATAAATCAAGGGAAGAGTTAACAGACTCAATGAAATAAAATAAAAGGAAAAGAAAAGAAAGAAATGACATGTTACAGTGCTGGTGGTGATGAGAGTTGTTGTGGTGCTCAGCGGTGGCCACGAATTATGGCGTCTATCTCCGCGTCCATACTCTCCTGAGTGTACTGTGGGATGGAAGAGGAGTCTGCTCCGGCGGTGGTCTGGTGCATGTACTGGTCGGCCGGAGCGCTTGGATACGGCGTCGAATGATCCGCTGGCCTCGCCGCTCTGGAAGTAGTAGCACATCGCCTCAGATAGGCATGGTCCTCTCGATCGCGTCTCTTCCCTAGTCGGGATTCGTATGATGAATGACGCGCTGCGTCTGGAGGTGGCTGGCGAGGAGGAGGATCCTGATCTTCAGTGATGTCGTGTTCGAGCTCTTCTTCGGAGATTTCCAGCGGCGGAGGTGCTTGGACGGTTGCTGTGCTTCTCCGGACCGCCGCTGAAGATGTGCAGCTCATCATGTTAGTCAATGCCTTTACCTGATCGCTTAGCTTCTTTACCTTCCTCCGTAGTTTGCTGGCGAGCGTGTTTGATGCTTTATCCTGGCATTTCTGCCAGCGTTGGAGTGAGTTGATGCGTTCGTGCGCGGCTCGGAGTGCAGCGCTCTGAGTCTTTGGCACAGTGGTCTCCTCGAAGTGGAAATGGTCAAAGTCAAACAACGTGTCGCCTGCTTCCTCCGGCGACTTGGATCTGCGGTTCTGGTAAATTAATGGAGTCAAGGGGTCTGAAGCGGTTGGATGTGCACGTGCGGTCGAGTGGATGACAAGTGCTGATGGTGGCGGGTTGAAGTCGACATTGGCCCCACCTCTGAGTGAAGTGTAGCTCGGGTTAGGGAGCCGAATACGTGAACTTCCGAGTAGTCGATGGGTAAATTGGTATATCTGGTCGTTCTCTTCACCGGCTGCCGTTTTCTTCAAAACCTGGCAGTTCTGCAGGTACTGAATGTCTAGCTCTTCTGGCATGGAGACGACCTCATTCATATCAGGTATAAACCCGACGGCGGCCAAGATAGGCGTCACAAGTCCTCCCATGCGTAGCTCGCACCTGGTTCTATTACTCTCATTCTTCAACGCCCAGCTTTGGTAAGAGATAAGCTGCTCGATCAGCGCTCGTGTGATCCCTCCGTTCGTTCGACTTCCCTGCAACCTCGTTCCATTGCTCAGACGAGGCTGAATTCCGGTAAGTGCAACATCTATCATGGTTATCTCGGTAAGATGGACGTTTCCAGTCGTTTGCCTCGGGTTGAGTACGTTTGCCAGTGCTTTGTGGATGTAGCGGATCGACGGGCTTCTAATTTGAGCCGATTTGCATCCCGAAGTGAACACTCCCGCAGCTATAGTGTCCCATAAAGCGTCAATCTCGCCTCTGTCTACGTTGAGGCCGACCTGGTTGCTAGGAGGAAGGAAATGCACTCTGTCAATCTCCTGGAAAGAGAGCATGCGTCTCGCGCCGCCGGTCCAGAAGGTGATATAGCCATCACTCCCGTCTTTCGTGAGCTGGTCAGGGGCGCAGAGATGAAGCTCAAGGGTGGCGAGAAAGAGACAAGTCGCTTTCTTGTAAGACTCATGCCTTCGGTACATAAAAGCCCCGATCCCCAGGTTGTGTAGCAAGGCGTCTACATCCTCAGTGATGCCAAGCTTATCCATTGTAGCACGATCTGGGTATCTCGTTCCCCCTAGTTGCATGGAAAGGAGAATTCTAAGGCGCTTGACCTCCAGTTTTGTTAGACCGTCGACAGCTGGCTGGGCTCTCATCACTCTGGGTGACTCAGCCTCGTCCATCTCGTCGTCTTGCGCGAAGTCACTGTCAGACGAAGCACTGTCAGACTCAGCACGCTGCTTTCCTCTTAATATTTCTGCTCTCCTGCTCGAGTACCCTTCCCTTCGACCTGTGTTCCTGAAATCCATAGAAGAGAACCAAATTAGAGCAACTTAACTCGACCTCGCCCTTAGCAACTCGACAGCCTCGAGAATAAGACCACTCAATTGAGAGGTTTTGTTTTTCAAAAAGGTTAGGCGAATAGTCGAAACCACACATGACAGCTAGCAATCGATCAACTAAAAGCATAGCTATGCAACCACGTGTTTCGAATTTTAACAGTCTAAAGGTGTTCAATTGCAAAATCAGCTCATTGTCACGAAGAACGCAATTCTCAGAGAATTTAATGGCTAATCAAGCACAGGAACAAATAACCAAGCAAGTAAGCTTGGGCTTAAACCAAGAACACCGGGCCGTTGACTGATTGGCCACTCAACCGAGTTCTGTCGAACGACCGAGTCAACTCAGTCGATTGACCGAGTCAACACGGCCGTCGAGTGGAATGGAGAGCTCGTCGAACCGCCGGCCGGATAGAGAACGTCGATCGATTGGGGTAGATAGGCGACTCGACAGAAAGGGAACCGGCGACCACGCATCACCTGCAAAACACGAACGAAGAAGAGATAGAGAGAGAGACAGCACGAATGGTACCTCCTCATGGTTAGTCGAGTTGGGCGAGATGATAGGCGAGGTGATCTTTTTCGGTGATGAAGAGATAGAATGAGGTGGGAAGGAGTGAGGGGGGAAGTGTTATTTTTGTGGGTGAGGAGGATAAGGTTTGTGATGTGGGGTGAGTGTGTGGTGTGTGAGTGTGAGTGTGATGTGTGTGTGCGTTAAGGGTACTTACCTGGTGGGCCCGCGAGCGATCCAGCTTATCCTGTTTTTTTTTTTTTTTTTTTTTTTTTTTTTTTTTTTTTTTTTTTTTTATAAAGTAAATCAAAACCGAAAATTAGTAAAACAAATCAAAATTGAAACGGTTATGTACACTTACCGGTGGGTTGCCTCCCACCAAGCGCTTGGTTAAAGTCACTAGCTTGACTTGGACGCCTATTAGGCTGGAGATGGATCACCGAGAGGAACGGATTCACTCTCCGTGATGTCAGAATCAGCAAGATACGGCTTTAAGCGTTGGCCATTTACAACAAAATGTCCACCTGACTTGTCCCATAGCTCAACAGCTCCATACTGTCGGACTTCTTTAATTGTAAATGGCCCAGACCAACGAGATCTCAACTTTCCAGGAAAAAGCTTCAACCGAGAGTTAAAGAGTAACACTTTGTCATCAACCTTGAAATCCCGAGGAATAATTTTCTTGTCATGATAAGCCTTCGTCTTCTCCTTGTAGATCTTGGAGCTCTCATACGCATTGTGACGAATCTCATCCAACTCTAGCATTTGCATCTTTCTCCTCTCAGCTGCAGGCTTCATGTCGTAGTTCATCTGCTTCACTGCCCATGCAGCCTTGTATTCTAATTCGACTGGAAGGTGACATGCCTTACCATACACCAAATGAAATGGAGTCGTTCCCAAAGGCGTCTTGTATGTTGTCCGATAGGCCCATAGTGCATCGTCTAACTTCGCTGACCAATCCTTCCTTGTAGTGCTTACGGTTTTCTGCAGAATGCTCTTGATCTCTCTGTTGGACACCTCCACTTGACCACTCGTCTGGGGATGATATGGAGTAGCGACCTTGTGCTTGACACCGTTCTTCTTCAACAGAGTTTCAAAGGTTCTGTTGATGAAGTGGGATCCTCCATCACTGATGACTACTCTCGGCACGCCAAATCGAGGAAAGATCACCGACTTGAACATCTTTAGTACTACCTTTGCATCATTCGTAGGACTGGCCAAAGCCTCTACCCACTTAGATACATAGTCAACAGCGACCAAAATGTATTGGTTCTTAAAGGAAGATGGGAATGGTCCCATGAAATCTATGCCCCAAACGTCAAAAACTTCTACTTCCAGAATGAAATTCTGTGGCATCTCGTTTCTCTTACTGATGTTCCCCTGTCTCTGACATGAATCACACCTAGACACGAACCTCTATGCATCCCGAAACATGGTAGGCCACCAGTAGCCAGCCTGCAGAACCTTGGAGACAGTTTTGAACGTAGCGAAATGCCCAGCATAAGAGGAGCTATGGCAATGGAACAAGATCCCTGGTATCTCCTCATCGGCTACACATCTCCTGAAAACTCCATCTGAGCATTGCTTGTATAGATACGGCTCGTCCCAAAAATAGTGCCTGATGTCCCTCAGGAACTTCTTCTTCTTGTTCCCCACGAATCATGTCGGTTCTTGCTCAGCAGCAAGGTAGTTCGCTATCTCTCCAAACCAAGGAAAGTTTCGACGATTGACATCATCAATGCTGCCAACAAAGTCGCATCTAACTACGTGATCAGGTGCTGCGCCATAGTCAATCGCCTCGACTGCATATACTTGCTCTTCTCGTAGGCTGTCATCAAGAGGAACGTCTTCGTCAACCTTCAGTCTGGACAGATGGTCTGCTACACCATTGTCAATCCCCTTCTTATCTTTAATCTCCAGGTCAAACTCTTGCAGCAATAGAATCCACCTCAACAGTCTCGGCTTTGCATCCTTCTTCGTCAGCAAATACTTCAGCGCAGCATGGTCCGTGTGGACAATCACCTTCGATCCGACGAGATAGGACCGAAACTTCTCAAACGCAAACACAACTGCAAGTAGCTCCTTCTCAGTCGTAGCGTACTTGCACTGAGCTTCATCCAGTGTACGGCTGGCGTAGTAGATCACATGCAGCTTCTTCTCTTTCCTCTGTCCTAGAACTGCCCCCACAGCATAGTCACTAGCATCTGTCATCACTTCGAAGGGGAGATTCCAGTCTGGAGGCTGAACAACTGGAGCACTCACGAGAGCTCCCTTGATCGTGTGAAAGGCTTCTAGGCACGCACTGTCGAAGTCAAACTTCACCTCTTTACACAACAGCTGCGTCAAAGGCCTGGTGATCTTGGAAAAGTCTTTTATGAACCGTCTGTAGAATCCAGCATGTCCCAGAAAACTTCGGATCTCCTTGACCGTTTTAGGCGGCTGCAGACTCATCATAACTTCGATCTTCGCTCTGTCAACCTCAATTCCCTTCTCTGAAATTTTGTGGCACAGAACAATTCCGTCTCTCACCATGAAGTGGCATTTCTCCCAGTTTAGCACGAGATGTCTGTCCTCACACCGCTGCAACACCCTGCACAGATTAGACAAACAAACAGAGAAAGAGCTTCCGTAGACTGAGAAGTCGTCCATGAAAACCTCCATTATGTCCTCAATAAGGTCAGTAAAAATTGACATCATGCACCGCTGGAAGGTCGCCGGTGCATTGCACAGGCCAAACGGCATTCTGCGATAAGCAAAAGTGCCATATGGACAAGTGAATGTTGTCTTCTCCTGGTCGTCTGGGTGGATCGGGATCTGAAAGAAACCTGAATAACCATCTAAGAAACAGTATTACGGATGGTTAGCCAACCTCTCAAGCATTTGATCAATAAACGGGAGCGGAAAATGGTCTTTTCTAGTTGCAGCATTCAGCTTACGGTAATCAATGCACATGCGATGACCAGTGATAGTCCTAGTAGGTATCAATTCATTCTTATCATTTTTAACAACAGTGATACCACCTTTCTTAGGAACTACATGAACTGGACTAACCCAAGTACTATCAGATATGGCATAAATCACACCAGCCTCTAGAAGTTTCATTATCTCTTTCTTTACAACATCCTTTAGATTCGGGTTTAACCTCCTCTGATGTTCTACAGAAGTCATTGACTCATCTTCTAGATGTATTCTATATATGCATGCAAAGATCAGGCGAAATTCCAGGAATGTCATCTAGTGAATACCCTATTGCTTTTCTATATTTCCTAAGCTCACAGAGAAGCAAAGCAGTTTCAACATTATTCAGCTCAGAGTTCACTATGACAGGATAAGTGGAATTAGGACCTAGGAAAGCATACCTCAGCCCAGCTGGAAGTGTTTTCAGTTCGAGCTTGGGAGCTCTCAACTCACTCCAGGGGCTGTTAATGGTGGTTTCAAGAACAGGTGCCTTGTCGGTTTTCTGCTTCGGCGAATCCTCTTCGTCGTCCAAACTCATGTAGGCAACCAGTCTCTCCATCCTCTTTGTCGCATCCATCATTTTTGCCAAACCGTTGGCTTCCTCATTTAGATAGCTGAACTCTCCTTCAGCTCTAGTCAATGCGATCTCCAGAGGGTCGTCAAGAAGCAGTTCTTCTCTCACTTCTTCTACCAAATGCGGGCCATCTTCTATGACAAACGTCTGCCCGTCTAACATTGGTCTCTTGAGGAGTCTGTTCATCTCGAACCTCATAACCATGTCTCCCAGCTGGAGATCAATTATTCCTCCTCTGACATCTATGATAGCACCTGCTGTGCATAGGAAAGAACGCCCAAGTATCAGTGGGTCCTTCGGCTCTTCGTCAGTCTCGAGGACAACAAAGTCCGCTGGAATGAGCGTATTGCCTATCTGCACATGCAGATCCTCAAGTATTCCAACTGGAAACTTAGTCGACCTATCAGCGAAAACCAAAGATATCTTCGTGGGTTTGAACTTTGTGAATCCCAGCCGCTTCGCCACAGAGTATGGCATCAGGTTCACACTCGACCCAAGATCACAGAGAGAGCAAGCGAATATCATCTGTCCAATCTTCACTGACAAAACAAATCTGCCCGGATCGCTTCTCTTCGTCACCACTTTGTTCTGTAGCACAGCACTACACTCCTCAGAGACCAGCATCACATTTTCCTCCTCAGCTACTTTCCCAGAAATCAGCTCCTTCATGTACCTCTTCAGCGCAGGAATCATCTGTACATCATCAGATAGAGGCAACTTCACAGTCAAGTCCCTCAACATCTCTTTACACTTCGCTTCCTCCAGACTTTTCCTCGACTTCTTCGGTGGAACTGGATAAGGCACCTTCGGCTTGTAGATCCGTGTAGGTACAGCCTCTGCAGCCACAGGTGTAGGCTCGTCGGACACAGGGACGGGTTCCTGAGAAGATGAACCCTCGTCTTCAGCTCGATCCACTCTACTCGGAGCAGCTTGATCGTCTTCACTCGCTTGTCCTTCTGTTTCAAAGACCAGGTCCTCGTCAACTTTCTCCTTCCCTGTTCTCTTTCCAGGAACTGGTGTAGGTGTCAGCTTCTTCCCACTTCGCGTCTCGACCACGGCAACATACTCATTCCTGGGATTTGTCTCTCCTTTCCCAGGAAGTGTTCCATGAGGCCTCTTAACAGCTTCGGCCATCTGAGCAACTTGTACATCAAGCTTCTTGACATGAGTCCACACGGCTTCATGCTTTCCGTTCAGATCATTGTACATCATGTCAATCTTCTGGTTGATCTCTTCAGAAGACTTCTGCTGGTTCATCAACATCTGCTGCATCATACTCTTCAGCTCGTCGTTCGAATTGTTTGATGAACCTGAAGCTTGCTGCTGGCCACTGAACTGCACCTTCTGCTGACCAAATGTCTTCTGGTTCGGAACAAAGGTCTTCTCCTGGAAGGTGTTAGAGTAACTCTTCTGCTGGTTTTGGCTCGACCGTGGCGGGTAGACCTGATCCTGCGGATTCTCGACGTTCGTGCTCCGATAGGACAAGTTCGGATGTTGCCGGTAGTTCTGGTTGAAGCTACGGTTCTGGACAAAGGCTTGCCCGTTCACGTAGTTAACCTCCATCTGATCATCTTCTTCTTCGCCTACTCCAAACTCTTGAGAGACAGGTGTATCATCGCTCTCATCAACGAAGTGGACAGACTTCTGCGACGCTTTCAGCAGCAGATTCACCTTGGCAGTCAGCTCATCAATCTTCTGCGCTTCTACACCGCTTCCCTTGGCAGACACACTACTCACAGTTCGGTCATATTCGGCGCTCTTGTTGCTCGAGCTTGCAGCCAGGTTCTCGATAAGCTCGAATGCTCCTTCCTTGGACTTCGTCATGAAATCACCATTGCTGGCTGAGTTCAAAATGTTTCTGTAGTCCCAGTTGACTCCATCATAGAAGATTCCCAGTATCTGCTCATCAGTGAAGCCGTGATGAGGGCAATCTCTCCGGTACTCCTTGTACCTCTCCCATGCTTCGCAGAAAGCTTCTCCGTCATACTGGTGGAATGATGCAATCTTGGTACGGAGAGAAGCTGTTTTGGACTTCGTATAGAAGTAGTCCAGGAACGCTGATCTGCATTGTTCCCACGAAGTCAAAGACCCTGGTGGTAATGACTTCAGCCAGCGAGAAGCTTTATTGGCGAGTGAGAATGGGAACAGCTTGCACTTCAGGAAATCTGCTGGTACCCCATTCGAGCTAGTCGTGCTGCATATCTCTTCAAAATTCTCGATGTGGTCCATCGGATTCTCAGCAGGTAGGCCATTGAAGAGGTGCGCCTTGACTAGTGAGATCATGTTGGGGTCTATCTTGAAGTCTTGCCTCTGAATTGGAGGAGGAACAATCGCAAACCGGTTTTGGTAGAAGGTATGCGGATTATCTCTCTCTCCAATAGAAGCTTGAGGATGTGGTTCTCTATCTTGTTGAGCCTTCCGCATTTGCTCGGTCTGCTGCTGGAGCTGCTGCATCTGAGCAGCCATCTGAGCAGTCAGGTCTGCATTGCCTTAACCAGCCATCTGAGCGGGTCTGGTCTGTCTGTTTTCTCGTTCTCTTCTCGCGAGTTCTGCGTTGGACAGGATAACAAGATCTTCGGTGCGGTTGCTCCTTGTAGGTCTAGTGGTCATGCACCTGAAACACACACGAGAGACAAGAGAAAGAACAAGTTAGTAAAATTTTTAGACTAAATTTCCAGTCAAAATTCAATGGCAACGAGTTGGTCCCCGGCAACGGCGCCAGTTTGATAAAAGATCTTTGCAGTGTAGTAAACAATTCGATCCAGAGGACCAGCGTTGCACAGTGAACTTATGAGACAAGAAATAGAGCTAAGACAATGATATGGTTTGGTTGTGATATAGTAACAGTAACAAATGTAAACAACGATTAAAATTCAATAAAGATAAAGCACTAGACCTAGGTAATTCGCAGGAACTCATGAAAAGTAACCAAACGACTATTCAGGAAAAATGATTGCAAACAGGTTTCGAACTCAAACATGAAAGTACGTTAATCCACTGTCGCGGTATTAACGACTTTGCTAAACAACCTAGATGTCTAAACTATCGTTTGAATCTAGCAGTTGAAAGCAAGCAATAAAATCAGGTTTGATATGTTCACGATCCGCCTTAGCATCAACTCTCGCAGGCTAAGGACGGATCGCTCACCAATGATTTATCTAGCACCCTATAACACTTTTGATGAATAGGAAGCCTAGGGTCTAAAATTAAGCGATCAAATCAATCTTAGCATTAAGATTATCAAAGGCGAAAACAAAGAGACTCTTTTCATCAAGGATCCCGAGATACGACGACCTTAGCTGATGGTCGAAGTTGCCACAATCCGAAGATTTGGATTCTCGTTGAGGTATGTATCCGAAGACGCACTCTAAATGATCCTTGATTCAAAGACAAAGTATCCTATCTGCATTCAGTTATCTAAGTCATGAAACTCCTTTGAAACACCTAGATCTAGCAAGGCGACTACTCACACATGTTCGAGCAAACGACAACAATGGAAGAAACAGTTTTCATTGAATAATAGAAATAGCAAACAAAGAGGTTTAGAAATCTTCTCCAATACTGTCACTAGGATTCAGAGATCTTCCCCTCGAAAACAATGAAAAGCGGCTATCTCCCTCGAAAAACTGTCGCAAAAAAACAAATGTAAGAAAAAAACCTAAAAGAAAGCCTAGCCTAAACAACGGCTGAAAAACGAGTGTAAATAGGTCAGGTGTCGAAAACCGATGATCGAACGGTCGAGATCGAACAATGGGGATTGAACGGTCGAGATCGATCGGCTGATGGATGATGCATGCTAGGTTGTGGGATGAATGCAAGTAAATAAACCCTAAGCAAAAACATAGTTGCAAGTGCACAACATGTTGTTGTAGTACTTAGGGGTCGATCCACAAGAGAATGCGAATTACATGCTACACATTTTAAAGACTTGGCCGAGCTAAATCAACAATATGCAATGGGGGTTTGGTACTTTGTTTTATAAGTAAATAACAATGCAAGACTATACAAGCAACATCATTAGATCAAAAGATAATCCGCAAAAGACATAAGCCAAGTCGATTGAAAAGTTTGTTAAAATCCGATTCTTATGAACACAAAACACTAGAGTGTGGCCATTCCACTTTCATGGATCCGACCACCTATGTTTCTTAAACCAATGGACTCAGCTTTCGCATGGTCATTTTAGAGTGAAACATGCCTTAAGACTAAGTAATGATTGTTCACAAAACTCCTTAGGTCTATTTTCATAGCCTAAGACGAATTGCCCATCAAATACTAGATCCGGAGATATAACAAGCTTTTGGAGAGTATATCAACCTTGAATCAAGCCGCTAGTTAGCTACTCTAACAACAAGCTTTAGGTATGAATAAAGATGGTGAACCATAAGGTTTCCCTTTCTTTAACAACCGATGCACGATGGCTTATCATGTCATGTCTTTCTTGAAAGATCCATGATTCAACGATGAGTCAAAAGGAGTAGAGAGGATCCCATGATTCTAATGGAGAGAGGCGGAGTGATAGAGATCAAACCGTGGCTCTTCCATAGAGAGAAACCCCTAAACCTAGACTTAAAACTTATCTAAACATGCGAGTATGTACAAGATGCAAAAGAAGAAGAAGAAAGAACAAGGAGACCACCTAAGTGGCTCCGGTTTATTGACTGAAAGAAGAAGAGAGTTGTGTCTATTGATTCGTGATTATGATACAAGAGGCTAAAAGCAAGTATATATAGGAGAGGGGAGGCTTAGGTCGGCCAAGTTAATGCGCGGGCAAGAAGAGGAATGTTTCCTTTTTCTCCACCCGGGTGAACTTGCTCACCAAGTCTTGCTCAAGTCGGCGCCGCTGCTTCCTGATCGCGTGAAAGAGTGTGGGCTTGAGTCTTGATGAAGTCTAGGCTTGGCCCGCAGTGATCCCGGTCCATTTCGCTCATCCAAGCTCCATGGGCTTCACTTACTCGCCAGACGGACATGTCTTGGGAGAAAAAGATCCTAGGCCGCATTTCTGCTCCAAATAGCCCAATTCCACTTCGTCGCGACGCATGACTCATTTATCTATCTTTCCATATAAAGATCTCATGATTTGGACGTAGGAAAGACCCTTTGCCGCGGTCATCTTTCGGGCGCTTCGATTCTGTCCGAATGCGGAAACCGGCTAACTTGAGTTTTGTTGAAGCTCTTGACTTGGGAGCTTGCATGGATCATTGTTTTAAGCTCTTTTGCCTTCGTTTTGCCATTTTGACCTGTTTGCTTCCCAAAACCACAATATACAAGAAAACTACCTCTTGGATACAAAATCATTATTATTGGGTAAGAAAATATAAAGAAAACCAAGGTAAAAACATGTAAAATATGGATATATCAACTCCCCCAGACTTAGCCTTTTGCTTGTCCTCAAGCAAACTAAGAAAGGAAAAGAGGTTTGAAAACATGAGAACTCTCAATGCATTTTGAAAATCCACGTTTAGCTTATGTTTTAGTAATCCACATGAAAAACGGTTTTGGCTTTATGATGAGGAACATAAGTACTTACTTTGAGTTTAGTAGTCATCCCAAAGTAACCCACACTCCATATGACCATCCGGGCTCACCTCCTTTGACTCCTTTAGTTTTTAAAGGTGTGGTCTCAACTAGGGGATATCGATCAAAGGGTTTATGATCTCTTTCTCATCCTCTTGTGCTTAAACACTTGTCTTGGCTCTTGCTTCACCTCTCTCTCTTCTCACTTCTTAAGTCGGTTCATCCCTTTTTTAGGGTAGCAAGGTATTTTTTTTTTTTTTATCCGACTTCTTCTCCTCTTTGTGGAGGTTTTTGATGGATCTTCCATAGACGCGAGTATTGATGGTGGTAGCCACCTAATCCCCGGTTACTTGGATCGAAGGGTCTTTCATAGACGCGAGTATTGATGGTGGTAGCCACCTAATCCCCGGTTACTTGGACCTTGGTGCTTTTTCTTAAATTGAAGGGGAGAGAGAGGGGAAACCGAACTCACGTAGACTTTCACTATTTGGTGAGGATGAGGAGTTGTTCCCTTTGTAAAACCAAGCCCCTAGCTGAGAAGGTTAAGTTCATTAAGGTGCGGAGTCAAAGGTGGATCCTCCATTGGCTTTTTGGAAATG
This sequence comes from Erythrophleum ivorense, assembly GCA_026724425.1. NCBI lineage: Eukaryota > Viridiplantae > Streptophyta > Magnoliopsida > Fabales > Fabaceae > Erythrophleum > Erythrophleum ivorense. The sequence continues at coordinate 3,278,580 of JAIUCV010000066.1, read as the reverse complement.
TGGCCATTTTTGGTGGACCGATCCGCTCAAAGTGTACATTGAGTGAGTGTGTTGCCAAATACTGTTTCAATGGTCACTTAAACATTAGTGTAACATGGTTAGTTTCAAAGGAAAGGTCATGATTCTCGGACAAAATTTTGACTCAATAAAATGACTCAAAGAAAAAGGGAAAAATGAAAGGAAAAATCAAAAGAACAAACGTGTTAGTAATCCCCCCAGACTTAACTTGCACCGTCCCGGTGGAAGCAAATCCAATTAAGAGGGGTGAAAAAGAAAGTTGAATTTGTTGGGAAAGTGTTTCGGATTGTGTACCAAAGTCCGACCATAGGTCATGAAGAGCGGGTTTGCATTTTGAAGTGACTCTAAGTGAGATATGACAACATCAAATCACGCCTTAGATCCATTTGGTCGGTGAGTGTTCAATCTGAGGGTGTGATTCCGTCCGGTGTGCAGTGTGGTCGTGTAAGGCCCGTGTGTCGGCCAAAAATGAAGGCTGTGGACCACATGATAAACCGTTAAGAATTTTATGAACGGGATTGAAAATTTACCGTCCAATATGATGTTTTAGAGCCGCTGGTGAAGTATGAGGTCAAACGAACGAGCGGATCTGAGAATCCGTCATCGGGTGGATTCATCGGCTGGCCGGAAGGTGATGGAGATGACCGCAGCCTGAACCGTGAACAATTCTCCGACTGATATTGAAATTCCACCGACCAATCATATATTTTAGGAGCCGTGGTGGAGTTTCAGGTCAAACAAACGAGCGGTTTGGGAGATTCATCATTTGGTGGCCATCCGGACGATCCGGAGAGGGTGCAATAGACCACAGCTCAAACGATAATGAATTCCTCGACCGAGCTCGAAAATCTGTCGACCAACCTGATATTTTATGACCACGGGAGAAGTTTGAGGGCAAACGGACGGGCGGTTTGAGATTTCCTTCCCAAAATGGTCAATACGGCTCCGGGAAGGGATTGCGTGACTTCTTTTGGGATTGGCTCGTTCGATCTTGGATCTTCTTCTGGTAAAGTGTTAGTGAGGCTCCAATAAGTCATTCCCAGCTGGTTGCCGCACCTATGTCGTGATTTGGGTTTAGTCGACCATTTGGTGCCCGCCATCGACCGGATTAGGGCTTCCAAGCATATCTCCTGAACCGTCGACCTTTCGTCGTCCTATCTTTTGGATTTGCCGACCAACATGGTGTCGTCTGGTCGCCTGTGAAGTTTGGTGGACTTTGGTTGAGCCGTTTGTGAGATGGGTCGATTGGGTCCTCCGTGTTACCCGTTTGGCCGGGAGAATGCTGCCGGACTTGATATCTTCCATATGACTCGACCGTGTCGTGAATTTCTTCCACCGATTGATCTCCGTAATCTTCCTTGTGCATCCGAAGGTGGTGACCGCTATGTTGGTGCTCCGGAACAAGGGCGGGATGATATGGGTGGGATAACTCCACTTCATTAAGTTCCGGCTCATGAAACGTGCAAAACTCCTTTGATGGTCTTCTTTGGTACGTATCCTAAAACATTTTTTTTTTTTTTTTTTTTATGGATTTGATAAAATTCCCAACAAAAATTCAAGTTAATTAAAACCAAATCAAAAGTTAAAAAGAAAAGAAAAGAAAAATATGGGTTGCCTCCCATAAGCGCTTGTTTTAAGTCTTTTTAGCTCGACTCCTTGTGTTCCTTAAGTGTTAGGCAAGTGTGGAGGCTGTAGGAAGCTCCTAGTGCTGGATGGATCCGAGTGCATCTTGTCTTGTAACACTTCTTTGATCAAGTAACCTTGTTGTGAGCCTTCTCCTCCACTTGTGTACCGAAATCTTTTTGATGAAAAACCCGGAGGTGCAGCAACATAGTAGGTGTCCTTGTCAACATTAGCTAGTGAGATCCTCCTGTTCGGCCAATCCATGATTGCTCCAGCCGTTGCTAAGAAAGATCTTCCAAGTAAAAGAGCTTGGTCTTCCGGATCCTCCATAGTAACAACATAGAAATCGGCTGGAATGATGCAATCTTCAAAGTCAAGCGGAACATCTTTTACCTTGCCAAGTGGTTTGAATGAAGAGCTGTTGGCAAGCTTTATCCCCATGTTTGTCCGCTCCATGGTCTCAATCAGACCCAAACTTCTTGCTATTACCGCCGGCATGAGGTTCACACTTGAACCGGAATCGCATAACGCATCATCAAAGAATTTGCCATTGATGGAGCAATGTATAAGAAAGTAACCTGGGTCATGGAGCTTGTGCAACGTCCTTGGCTTAGGCATTCCCTTTCTTGCTTCATCATACATTTCCTCCACTTCGGCTAAGCTCCAATCGTTGCTCCACACAAAGTCTTGTAAGTAGGGGCTCTTGTTGCAAGCAATATCGAATGGCATGTTGCAAGGAAATCTTCTTGCAATGAAGTTGAAATCATCAATAATGTGATTAAATGATGATCTCTTCTTCCTCTTCTCCTTCGGGAATGGTGGTTGTGGAGCTCTTGGAGAGATTGGTGTACCTTCCGACGATCTATTTCCTCTTATCCTTGCCGTGCGTTTGCCTTGTCCTCTATCATCCTCGTCCCAAACAACTCTTGAATTAGTTTCTTTAACACCAAAGGCAGCTAGGGCTTTGTCCGGTTTTGAATCGGCCGCCTTTGTGTCTTTCAAAGCTCGGATCTTCTCATCCACATCCTTCAAGCGTTTGGTGAGGTCTTCGACTCCTTTGGAGACTCCTCCGGTTCTATCTTGCCATAATGTGGTCTTTTCAAGTAAATCTTTGTGTCTCTCCTCCACATTGTGCTTCAAGTCATCGAGCACCACCTTGAATTGTTTTTGTCCTTCCAACAAAATTAACATAGTCGAATAAAGCTCTTGCTCCTTTTGGTTAACCTCCGAGGCTCTTTTCTTAGCTTGGTGAGCTATAAGTGCGATTGAGTTGAGGCTCTCGGTTGTGCCATTGAGGTCATCTTCTAGGCTGGTGATCTTCTCATCCAAGTGGCTATCCATCTCTTTTGAATTGAGGCTCATGTCTCGGATTGCCTTGATGTTGTCTCCGACGGTTGCGGTTTGCTTCTTCAGCTCCTCCTCCACTTCAATACACCTTGATTCAACTCTCTCCACTTGGTCAGAGAGGGTTTCAAACTTCCCATCAAGGTCATACCTTAGAAACTCTACCCTTGTCTCAAGACGTTGGTTAGATTTTCTTTGGAGTTCCATGAAATCTTCCATCATGGCTTTGAGATTGTCATCTCTTCGCCGGTTAAGCGCGTGCTCTTGGTATGTGGGAAGGTCGGGGCGCGGACGGTGGTGATGATGAGGCGGCTGGTGAAGTCGGCCTTGATAAACCGGTGATCGGTTTTGATGATAGTGATGATGTTCTTCTCGGCTAGTCTCGGCAAAGAGCGGATGGTGGAAATTTGGTGGGATTGGCATGGGGATGAAGTCTTCGGCCGGTTTTGGATGGTGTGGCCGTCTTTGGACTTCGTGGGGAAGTGGGTTTCTCCTTTCAAAGCGGTTACTCACACTTGAGTGGTGGCTCATCCTAAGAAACACAAGAAAGTAAAAGTTAGTAAGTTAATAAACATGAAACAAAGGATTTAGGCTTAGCTTTTGATCTCATGAACGTGTAGATGCAATGCATTCCCCGGCAACGGCGCCAAAATACTTGATGCATGCTAGGTTGTGGGATGAATGCAAGTAAATAAACCCTAAGCAAAAACATAGTTGCAAGTGCACAACATGTTGTTGTAGTACTTAGGGGTCGATCCACAAGAGAATGCGAATTACATGCTACACATTTTAAAGACTTGGCCGAGCTAAATCAACAATATGCAATGGGGGTTTGGTACTTTGTTTTATAAGTAAATAACAATGCAAGACTATACAAGCAACATCATTAGATCAAAAGATAATCCGCAAAAGACATAAGCCAAGTCGATTGAAAAGTTTGTTAAAATCCGATTCTTATGAACACAAAACACTAGAGTGTGGCCATTCCACTTTCATGGATCCGACCACCTATGTTTCTTAAACCAATGGACTCAGCTTTCGCATGGTCATTGTAGAGTGAAACATGCCTTAAGACTAAGTAATGATTGTTCACAAAACTCCTTAGGTCTATTTTCATAGCCTAAGACGAATTGCCCATCAAATACTAGATCCGGAGATATAACAAGCTTTTGGAGAGTATATCAACCTTGAATCAAGCCGCTAGTTAGCTACTCTAACAACAAGCTTTAGGTATGAATAAAGATGGTGAACCATAAGGTTTCCCTTTCTTTAACAACCGATGCACGATGGCTTATCATGTCATGTCTTTCTTGAAAGATCCATGATTCAACGATGAGTCAAAAGGAGTAGAGAGGATCCCATGATTCTAATGGAGAGAGGCGGAGTGATAGAGATCAAACCGTGGCTCTTCCATAGAGAGAAACCCCTAAACCTAGACTTAAAACTTATCTAAACATGCGAGTATGTACAAGATGCAAAAGAAGAAGAAGAAAGAACAAGGAGACCACCTAAGTGGCTCCGGTTTATTGACTGAAAGAAGAAGAGAGTTGTGTCTATTGATTCGTGATTATGATACAAGAGGCTAAAAGCAAGTATATATAGGAGAGGGGAGGCTTAGGTCGGCCAAGTTAATGCGCGGGCACGAAGAGGAATGTTTCCTTTTTCTCCACCCAGGTGAACTTGCTCACCAAGTCTTGCTCAAGTCGGCGCCGCTGCTTCCTGATCGCGTGAAAGAGTGTGGGCTTGAGTCTTGATGAAGTCTAGGCTTGGCCCGCAGTGATCCCGGTCCATTTCGCTCATCCAAGCTCCATGGGCTTCACTTACTCGCCAGACGGACATGTCTTGGGAGAAAAAGATCCTAGGCCGCATTTCTGCTCCAAATAGCCCAATTCCACTTCGTCGCGACGCATGACTCATTTATCTATCTTTCCATATAAAGATCTCATGATTTGGACGTAGGAAAGACCCTTTGCCGCGGTCATCTTTCGGGCGCTTCGATTCTGTCCGAATGCGGAAACCGGCTAACTTGAGTTTTGTTGAAGCTCTTGACTTGGGAGCTTGCATGGATCATTGTTTTAAGCTCTTTTGCCTTCGTTTTGCCATTTTGACCTGTTTGCTTCCCAAAACCACAATATACAAGAAAACTACCTCTTGGATACAAAATCATTATTATTGGGTAAGAAAATATAAAGAAAACCAAGGTAAAAACATGTAAAATATGGATATATCAATGGACGGTGTAGATCGAACGCACTGATCAAGGGGAGGTGATCGACGGCTGACGGGCGATCGGGGCGATCGACGGGATGGATCGCCGTGCCGGTCGCCGGGTCGATCGCCGGGCGGATCGCCGGGCCGGTCGCCGGGCGGATCGCCGGGCCGGTCGCCGGGCCGGTCGCCGGGGCTGGTCGCCGGGGTGAGGTCGTCTGGGCCGGTCGCCGGGGCTGGTCGCCGGGCGGATCGTCTGGTCTGACATGCCTTCACAAAAACCATCATAACTCGTCAACCGTTTATCGGAATGATCTGAAACCGGCGCCAAATGAAAGCTGACTCAATTTCCTATCTTGTGGGCATTCGATCAAAAGGCCAGTCGATCGACGGGTTTGGGCGTCAAGTTTGGTTGCCAGCTTTCTGGTTACTTCGACCCCTTTTGCTCTATATCGCATGTTGCCACTCCGTGTCACCGAAATGCTCCTTTGAATGACTTTCAACCTGTAAAGACTCGATAAAGACTATGAAGACTCGATAAAACACGTGAAAACAGTGGTTAGAGTGCGCTAAAACGCAAGACATCACATTTCTACATGGAGATCTCGAAGAAGAGATTTACATGAAACAACCTGAAGGTTTTGTGATTCCTGGACAAGAACACAAAGTTTGTCGACTTATCAAATCATTGTATGGGCTCAAGCAAGCTCCAAAACAATGGCATGAAAAATTTGATAATGTGATGCTGTCAAATGGTTTCACCATTAACGAATGTGATAAATGCATATACATCAAAGATACTCCCTACGGATATGTTTTGTTGTGTTTGTATGTTGATGACATGCTCATTATTGGCAGCAATAAAGACATGATTAATCAAACTAAAAGTTTACTTAATCGTAACTTTGAAATGAAAGATCTGGGTTTAGCTGATGTTATTCTCGGTATTCAGATTCACCGACATGCCGGAGGAATAATCTTATCACAATCACATTATGCTCAAAAGATACTTGATCGGTTTAAAAACTATTCAAGTGGAACTGCAAAAACTCCAATTGACCCTCATATTCATCTGACTAAAAACTCAGGAGCTGGAGTCTCTCAGCTGGAATATGCACGAGTAATTGGAAGTCTAATGTACTTAACGAATTGTACTAGACCCGATCTAGCACATGCAGTAAACATACTAAGTCGTTATACAAGTAACCCAGGACATAAACATTGGAAAGCTATCACGAGAGTATTGGATTACCTACGTTATTCCAAAGATTATAGTCTACACTATGGTAAAGAACCCGGAGTTATGGAAGGATACAGCGACGCAAACTGGATTGCGGACTCCAAAAACTCAAAATCCACGAGTGGATATGTCTTTACACTTGGAGGTGCAGCAGTGTCCTGGAAATCTACAAAACAAACCGTGATAGCCACTTCCACAATGGAATCTGAATTTATCGCCCTTGATAAATGTGCTCAAGAAGCAGAGTGGCTTCGCAATTTTTTGGAAAATATCCCCATGTGGGAGAAACCAGTGCCAGCATTACGTGTACACTGTGATAGTCAATCAGCTATCTCTCGGGCACTGAATAATAATTATAATGGTAAGTCTCGACACATTCGACGACGTCATAAAACCATTAGAAACTTGATCTCTACTGGAGTACTCACGATAGATTATATCAAATCTGCCGATAACCTAGCTGATCCATTCACTAAAGGTTTGGCAAGAGATCAAGTAATTAAATCATCTAGAGGAATGGGTTTACAAGCCTATAGAAAAGATGCGACTTGATGGTAACCCCACCTACATGACTGGAGATCCCAAGACATAGGTTCAAAGGGAGAACAACTTCAAGTTAAATCGATGGACACTGTGAGATTAGTTTCTCTACCCAGTTCCTGGAATGTTGAAACAGTGTTAAACCTGTAAGTAAATACGGATAAGCATGTTGCTTTTAATGATTCTATAGCTGATACTAGGATTTTTCTATCAATTATCCTAAAGCAATGTATCTATCGCTGCAGTACTTTAGGTATCAATCCAATCAGGTGTGATGCTAGCAATCAAGATATGACAGAACTACTTAATTCAAGCCAAATCTATCAGTTGGTTGGTGGTAGTTCACAAACAAAGAGATCGAGTCCAGTAGGGACTCGATCGAGCTAGTGCAGCAAGGCAAATCGATCGAGTTCGCTAAAGACTCGATCGAGTTAGAAGAAAACTAAACGTAAACGAATTCGATCAAGTCAGGAATGAGTGCAATCGAACCAAATCAATAAAATAACAGATGCAACTATCAGAGAAAAGCAAGCTCCTAAGGATGGGGTAATCGATCTGTAACTACTCCTAACGTGGTCTCGTCGCTTAACAAACCCAAACAAGGGCTAATCCCTCAACAACGAACTCGATAAACAAGATCAATTCACTTTCATGATAGAGATCAACAACCTAGTGAATTCTCAAGACCTAATCATCATTAGCGAAGAAAACACAAGTAAGCATTAAGTTCAGGTTCGATAGAGTCGAAATACTCTCTAGACATCTAATCCCTTAGGCTAGAACAGTAAATCTCTGAATCAGCTAGTTCCGACATCTCATCAAACACCTCGTGAGTGTGGAGACGTCTAGAATCCAGATAGAGTTGATCAGACAGAATCCGGTTTTAAGATCACTAATCCAGAAGGGATCTATCGGAAAATCTTAAGCAACTCGATCACGCTAGGGTTCGTTACGGATCTATCCCATCCCTAGAAACTTAAAGAAAACTACTCGCTAGAACTCATGAGACAGAGTTCAAAGTCAAAAGAGATAGAATGCATAAAAAGATTAAACAGAGAGATAGATTCGAGAACACTAAAATACTTAAAACGCAAAAGAAATCTGAATTACAACTTGGTTTCTCGAAGCGAAAGTAAAAACGAAGATGTCTGTAAAAGAGGTTCACCTTACTATTTATAATACAAAAGAAAAACCCTCAGAAAAAGAAAATAGAAGAAAAGGTAAATTTGCTGAAACAAGGTCGGTCTCCTTAATGGGCTGGATCTCTCAGGTCAACACCAGTGCGATCAAGCCCACTCAACCAGGCCCAACTCGATCGATCCTGCGTGTACTAGCTCGATCGATCCCGCATGTAGCTAACTCGATCGCGCTCAGTTGTACCGTGGCTTGATCTCGTCACTCGATCTCCAGCTTGATCTCGCTCTAGCTCAGCTTGATCACCCCAGCTATAGCGCAGCGCGATCACTCCCGTTCGTTGCAGCGCGACCACACCAGTTCGTTGCAGCGCGAGCTCGATCTCTCCTGCCAGATTGCAGCGCGAGCACTCCAGTTCGTTGCAGCGCGAGCTCGATCTCTCCTGCCAGATTGCAGCGCGAGCTCGATCTCTCATGCCAGATTGCAGCGCGATCACTCCAGCTACAGAGTAGCTCGATAACTCCACTCCATCACTCCACTCCATCACTCCACTCCAGAAAACACCTAAAACTGACACAAATGTACAAGATGCAAGAGTGCTAGTCCTAAATGCGAAATATGAGTGAAGGTGAGTGGAAACAATGCAAATGAATGATTATGAATGCAAAAACATACGAAATCGAATGCTAAAGACATGCAAATTATAAACACATCAACACCCCCAAACTTAGTCTTTGCTTGCCCTCAAGCAAACAAGCGCGACCAGGTCATAGAAGTGAGGTTTGAAGGTGGGGACTCAGAACCAAAACATGCACATAAAGAAGATAAAATCAATGTCCTAGTTACTAGTTCTAAGGTGCAATGTGATAGAGTCAATCATAAAATCTCAGTCAATCTCCTTAACATTCAATTACAAGTAACTGGTGAATCGAGCTGTGCACCTAAATCGAACTCATTTGGCTAAGGGTGAGGTTTTTTTTTTAGAGACAGAGTTCGTCCCTGTCAAGTGGTTTAGTTCTTCTTTTAGGACAGCGGGGTTCTCTCAAAGAAAGGAGTGAGCTTTAGGAGAATGCTAAAGGTAAAGACCAACTGATGCGTACAAGAGATCAATCCCATCTATCTATAAGTATCCCAGAACTGTTCCTAGTTCTACCCTTTTTTTTTTTTTTTCTTTGAGACAGATTTGATTGAACTCATTCTCTTCTTTTCAATGTTCTAAGGGAATAGCTTTCTTTCTTTTACTCGATGGCTGCGGCTCTATCTAGACTCGGTTCCTAATCATATGCATAGGCTAACCTTTTTTTTTTTTTTTTTTTTTTTTTCGAACCGATCTAGTTATACAAAGAGCGCCATACACTACACTGCTTCTAATTCCCTTAGACTCGAACTCCTTATCTTTCGTTCTGACTCTATCTCAATTTTCCCCAATAACAAAGCTGAACTCGACCGAGCTTTAACATTTAGCACCCCCAAACTTAGATCTAACTGACTCAGAAAGCGTGAATCAGATCTATGTGGGATTTCACTCTTGTCGGTCCTAATCCTAACACTTTCTCCCAAGCTCAAACCAGGAAATAGGCTTACCACTCAGTAAATAATCAAGGCTGGAAAGAAAGGCTGGTTAGAGGGCGTGGAACTGTTCCAAAAGTGGGAATCAGCTACCTGGATTAACAAGATTGGCAAACAGATAGAAGAAAATCCAGATATGTATAGAGTACCCATGAGCTCGATCTCAGTGCACAACAAGATAATTATCAATCAATTAAGTTCAGATAAATGGAGAATGACTTCAATTCACAGTATGCGTTCAGACTCAGTCAGTTATGCACTCAAAGAACTAATAACGAGGGCACTGAAATTTTCCACTTCATTAACATGCTTACAAGGTTATAATCATCCTAGCCCCCTATGCAAGTGCAAAAGTTCTATATGAATGTCTAGACTCGATCTTAAAATGCAATGCGATCTAAAAAGTTTTTTTTTTTTTTTTTTTTTTAAAGATGCATGCGTCCTGAACCTTCCCCCCCCAAACTTGAATTACACGGTCCCGTGTGTAATAAAAGTCTAGAAAAGAAGATTCAAGAAAGAAAAATCAAAGAAAATGCAAGACTAAAACGGATGGTATAATGAGGGGTTGAGTTAGAGTGGACCGCTAGGGGCTCGTTCGGTCGAGTTGGTATGAGTGGTCGAGTTCGATCGGATGGTCGAGCGACTCGATCGATCTGATTGCTTCGTGCTCAAACCCTGTTTTGTGACCTGTCAGCCAAAAACACTAGAAGACAAATTAAAAATAACCAGAAACAAAAATATATACAGGATAGACATGGGATTTCCTCCCAAGTGAGCTTGTTTTAAGTCTCTAAGCTTGACTTCCTTAACTTATCAGGCTTGGGGTGGCTCCTTCCCATTCCGCAGTGGGATAGCGCTGATCGAGTGCACATACTCCTTCGGGTTTTGAACAGATTTACCAGGGAGCTGTCCAGTAGGTTTGCCTGTAGAAGTTGAAGCTCGATTGCTCTCGATGAATTGTACCCTACTGGTCAATGCTTCGATCTTGGAGTTGAGATCATTGTAGGTGCAGTCGAGCTTGTTGTTAATTTCTGCAAACTTTTTACTAGCTTCCATTGCTCCATTAGCTTGACCTTGCAGAAGTTGCTGAAGCATAGCCTTCATATCGATCTCTGGTGCTGCTGGAGCGATCGCTTGCGGCTGAGGTTGAAATCCTGGTGGTGCTCCAAATGTCTGCTTTGGTTGGAATCCTCCTTGGAACTGCTGCTTTGGGACGAACACGTGGTTCTGTTGCTGAGGATACACTTGATCCTGGGGGTTGGCCACGTTTGTACTTCGGTATGATAGATTGGGGTGTTCTTTGAATGGGACAAACCCCGTAGTGTAACCGCCTTGGTTCTGGATATAGCATAACTCCTCAGTGGTTGAATCGTTCTCCCCGTCTTGAATCACGTAGTCGCCCTCTTCAGTGACGAAGTGAACTGGCTTCTGCTGAACCATTAACAGTTTATCGATCTTCTCGTGTAGGGCCTTGATCTCCTTGCGGTGCTTATCCTCGGACTCGCTCGATCCCCTCGGGGTACGGTCATATTCTTCATTATAGTTCCCGTCCGATTGCGCCAGATTCTCAACCAATTCCCAACCTTCCTGAACATCTTTGTTGAGAAAGTTGCCATTGCTCGCTGTATCGAGCATCTGTCTAATTCTCGGTTGCGCAGCTCTGTAGAGAGTGCTGAGAAGCGACTCCATGCTGAAGCCATGGTGAGGACACTGAGTAGTGTAGCTCTTGAAGCGTTCCCAAGCTTCAGAGAACGTTTCCCCATTCTTTTGAACAAATCCAGAAATATCGTTCCTAAGCCTTGCAGTTCTTGAGTTAGAGAAGAACTTTGCTAGAAAGGCTTTCTTGCAGTCGTTCCAGGAAGTGATGGAGCCCTGAGGCAGATTCTTCTCCCACTGATGAGCTTTGTCCCCTAAAGAGAACGGGAACAAACGCAGCTTAAAACTGTCCTCACTGACTCCATTGATCTTAGTGAGACCGCAGAGACGATCAAACTCATCCAGATGGTCAAGTGGGTCTTCCATAGGGAGTCCATGAAACTTGTTGTTTTGAATCATGGAGATGAGACCGGACTTGATCTCAAAGTTGTTGTTCTGCACAGCTGGCGGAACTATCCCCTGTCTCTGAACGTGTGTGTTCGGTGCGTCACCGGCTCCAATGCATCGTGCTATCCTTGGGATTAGTACACCGGGAGGCTGATTCTGCGGATTCTGCGCGTTCTGACCCAACGGAGCCTGATTCTGCGGATTCTGACCCTCTGGAGCCTGATTCTGCGGATGCTGATCGTGTTGATTCATTTCAACTCGATCCTGCTGATTACCGGTTTTTCTTTTCCTTTGTAGCTTGTTGATGTTAGGGTTGAGCGGGATCAAATTCTTATCCTTACACGATCGTGTGGTGTGCATGCAAGGTAAGAATCGATCAAGGGTACCTACAAGTATCAAAAACAAGCAAAGGAAAAAGATAATCAGTAATGATGAAAATAATTAAACGAACTTGATCTCAAGTTTTCTGAGATCTTGAATGTAACAATCAAACACCAGTTGGCAACGGCGCCAAATTGATACTAGGATTTTTCTATCAATTATCCTAAAGCAATGTATCTATCGCTGCAATACTTTAGGTATCAATCCAATCAGGTGTGATGCTAGCAATCAAGATATGACAGAACTACTTAATTCAAGCCAAATCTATCAGTTGGTTGGTGGTAGTTCACAAACAAAGAGATCGAGTCCAGTAGGGACTCGATCGAGCTAGTGCAGCAAGGCAAATCGATCGAGTTCGCTAAAGACTCGATCGAGTTAGAAGAAAACTAAACGTAAACGAATTCGATCAAGTCAGGAATGAGTGCAATCGAACCAAATCAATAAAATAACAGATGCAACTATCAGAGAAAAGCAAGCTCCTAAGGATGGGGTAATCGATCTGTAACTACTCCTAACGTGGTCTCGTCGCTTAACAAACCCAAACAAGGGCTAATCCCTCAACAACGAACTCGATAAACAAGATCAATTCACTTTCATGATAGAGATCAACAACCTAGTGAATTCTCAAGACCTAATCATCATTAGCGAAGAAAACACAAGTAAGCATTAAGTTCAGGTTCGATAGAGTCGAAATACTCTCTAGACATCTAATCCCTTAGGCTAGAACAGTAAATCTCTGAATCAGCTAGTTCCGACATCTCATCAAACACCTCGTGAGTGTGGAGACGTCTAGAATCCAGATAGAGTTGATCAGACAGAATCCGGTTTTAAGATCACTAATCCAGAAGGGATCTATCGGAAAATCTTAAGCAACTCGATCACGCTAGGGTTCGTTACGGATCTATCCCATCCCTAGAAACTTAAAGAAAACTACTCGCTATAACTCATGAGACAGAGTTCAAAGTCAAAAGAGATAGAATGCATAAAAAGATTAAAGCAGAGAGATAGATTCGAGAACACTAAAATACTTAAAACGCAAAAGAAATCTGAATTACAACTTGGTTTCTCGAAGCGAAAGTAAAAACGAAGATGTCTGTAAAAGAGGTTCACCTTACTATTTATAATACAAAAGAAAAACCCTCAGAAAAAGAAAATAGAAGAAAAGGTAAATTTGCTCAAACAAGGTCGGTCTCCTTAATGGGCTGGATCTCTCAGGTCAACACCAGTGCGATCAAGCCCACTCAACCAGGCCCAACTCGATCGATCCTGCGTGTACTAGCTCGATCGATCCCGCATGTAGCTAACTCGATCGCGCTCAGTTGTACCGTGGCTTGATCTCGTCACTCGATCTCCAGCTTGATCTCGCTCTAGCTCAGCTTGATCACCCCAGCTATAGCGCAGCGCGATCACTCCCGTTCGTTGCAGCGCGACCACACCAGTTCGTTGCAGCGCGAGCTCGATCTCTCCTGCCAGATTGCAGCGCGAGCACTCCAGTTCGTTGCAGCGCGAGCTCGATCTCTCATGCCAGATTGCAGCGCGATCACTCCAGCTACAGAGTAGCTCGATAACTCCACTCCATCACTCCACTCCAGAAAACACCTAAAACTGACACAAATGTACAAGATGCAAGAGTGCTAGTCCTAAATGCGAAATATGAGTGAAGGTGAGTGGAAACAATGCAAATGAATGATTATGAATGCAAAAACATACGAAATCGAATGCTAAAGACATGCAAATTATAAACACATCAATAGCTTAATACAATGGAGTAGTGCAGGATACTTCCAAAATTAAGTTAATAGCAGATCACCTAGTGAGTGTGAAATGCGGCCGTTTCTAGGAGAATGAAGGAAAGGCTATATTCTCCAAGTTCACTCATGATAACCAGGCAAGTTCAAGGCCAAAATGAACACAATAGAGAACAAGGTTCTATGAGAAAATGAAGCTGTGTTATAGCTGTTGTCTAGTTTTACATCAAACTCCGGGAGGTTCAAGGCATCATGTCCACCTTCTGGCCAAGTAATTCCGACAGCTACTAACTACGAGTGGTTCAAAGCTGAAAAATTGCTACCAACTCAGATACAGTAATTTTTCGTAATACTCTCGAAAAGTCCGTCTGTCTGTCTAGTTAACTAAGTTAGTCTATTCAGTAGAGTCTTAGAGTATATCGAGTCATATATTTAGAGGTAATTTCTATTCATGTGGGGGATTGTTGGAACTTAAAATAATAAGTGAGGTTGAGTCACTTTTCCGGTGTCTTTTCCGGCAAGGTCATTGCCCGGAATTACCGGATTATGAGATCATTAGAAAGGTTGTAATATGGACTACAACTTTGAATGCTCATATGATAAATTTGAAGAATTGGTGAATGAGAAATTGTTTGGTCAAAGTATGATGTGGGAGACATAACAAGTTTTGTCCCACATTGGAAGTGGAGAGATTTTCTCTCTACTATATAATAAGACACATCATGGTTGATGATCAACAACATACATGGAGTGGAAGATGGACCGACCACGCGCGCACCACCACCACCACCGAACCGAACCGAGCCGCGTCGGCGTCGTCGTGGGCTTGGGCTTGGGCAATTGGACCTTCGGTCCATAAGTTAGTTCTTTTTGGGGCATTTCGGTTTGGTTCAGCAAAACATTAAACCGGGGTGCAATGAAACATTGTGCCGGTTCAATTCGCGCCCTTCCGGTTTATTAAAAACCGAACTCCATCGTCTTCTCCGATTACTCTGAAATTTTTCAGAAAAACAACGTAAAGTTCTACATCTTCCTGCAAGTAAGTCTCGAGAGTATTCATAGAATCTCGCTTTCGTCAGACTACGATTTGGGTGTTGCATATCGTTTTCATATACGGTTTTATCCTGGGATTCGTAATCGTATCGAACCGTCACACTACGGGCGATTTTTCGAATTAAGGAAAGAGAGAAATCTCGACTCCGTTTTTCATACGCGTTTTAAGAATCAGGTTTTATCTATTTTTCTTAATTCGTTCTTGTTTTCACATTCGGTATTCTCAGTTCCGGTTTTGCGGTCCTACATGGAGTTGATTTAAGTGACTATCCAAGGGACACAGACTCACCAGTCCGCAAGGAGGAGGCTTCCTCTTCTTATCATTTCCCAAAAGCCGAATTCCATTTCATCAACTGCTTCAACTTGGATCAAGAAGCTCTTCTTCACCAAGAAGAAGTTTTCAAACAAATATTTTTGTCAGGTGAATAAGTGCCTTCATATTTCACTCACCAAACAACTGGAGCCTCTCTCACCAATATACCTCTATCTCCAAACCATCATTCATATTTCGGGCTTGTGTTCTGCTTTATCCGTCTTTTAAATCTTTCTGTGCTGCATCCGTTAAGGTATGTTGTCGGTTCAGACGCAGACACGGTAACCACTTGGATTTAACTGATCATCCAAGTGGTGTGGTCATGTATGGAGATGTGACATGTATCAAGGCTTTAGTTGTGTGGTCAAGGAATCGCAGATGAATTGCGAAGTTGAAATGTTACCTTGAAATTGTTTTCAAGCTGATCTCAGATCCGAATCAATTTGGCATGTGATCTCTCTCGAGTGTCCTCCTGGGTCAAAATGTTACGTTGAAATTGTTTTCAGATATATATATTCAAAATGTAAGTTGTGTGGGGCTGATTAAGTCAACAAAGTCCAATAGAGGAAACTTCCGTCGCAGAAAAATTCGAATATTATAATGACCAAGGTAAAGGCATCGTTTCTCCTTTTGGTTTTCTTCGGCAACTGGATCAAGAAGCTCTCATTCAACAACTTATATGGCTCCTTCATCTTCTTCTTCCCCCTCTTCTCGCAATTGGGCATATGATGTTTTCCCGAGCTTCGGTGGGGAAGATGTCTGCACAAATTTCATCGGTCACTTTCTCAAGGAGCTCGATCGGAAGTTGATCACTCATTTCAAGGACGGTGCTTCTAGCCACTCGATCGCACCCAACCTTGTACAGGAGATTAGGAATTCGAGGATTGCGGTGGTTGTGCTCTCCAAAAACTACGTTTCTTCAACCTGGTGTCTTGACGAGTTGGTGGAGATAGTGAGATGCAAGCAAGAGCTTGGTCAATATGTGATTCCAATTTTTTACCGCCTGAATGCTTCCCATGTGAGGAAACAGACTGGAGACTTTGGGAAGATGTTTGAAAAAACTTGCAAAAACAGAACAAGGGAAGAGAAAAATCGATGGAAGAAAGCGTTGACCGATGTAGCAAATATGATCGGATATCACTCTATAAAGAGGTACGAATTTCTGGATCTTTGTTCGTTTTTATATTTGTTGTGATTACTGAAATTTTTGGTTTCGTGTTTGTGCATTGATTGTTAGGAATAACGAAGCTACAATGATTGAAGAAATAGTCAATGATGTTCTGGGTAAATTGAATTTAACTCTATCAAAGGAAATTGAAGTTAGCAATGTCGATAGTCATTTGGCAGAGATGAGTTCATTGTTGCACTTGGAATCCAAGGAAGTGAGGATGATTGGGATATGGGGTCCCTCCGGAATTGGCAAGACTACCATTGCAAAAGCTCTATATAACCGGGCCTCTCGTCATTTCCAAGGTAGCGTTTTCATAGACAGGAATCTCATCTCTAAGAGTATGGATAAATACAGTAGAGGCAACTCGGACAACTATAACATGAAGTTGCACTTGCAAAAAGAGCTTCTCTCCAAATTATTAGGTAGAGAGGGCATAGAGGCAGATCACTTAGGCGCAGTGAGCGAGAGGCTAAAGTACAAGAAACTTCTTATCGTTATTGATGATTTGGATGATCTAGTGGTACTAGATGCGCTGGTGGAAGGGTCTAGCTGGTTTGGACATGGGAGTAGAATCATTGTGACTTCAAAAGACGAGCAGTTTTTAAGAGCCCATGGGATTGATAATATTTACAAGCCTGGTTTTCCATCTGATCAAATAGCTCCGAAGATGTTCTCTAGATCGGGGCAAAACTATCTTCCTTTGGGTCTTAATGCGATTGATGAGTTGCATGCACATGAGAGTGCGCTCGGAAGGATGCTTAGTCTCCCTTTCCTAAAAACTTACTCTAAAAGCTTTCAAACGTTGGGACAAGGAGGCATATTGCAGTTACCCAAAAGCTTTGCCTTTTTGCATTGGCAAAGATATCTGATGGGATTTACGCCTTCTCCTTTTCCTCCTGTTAATCTCCAAATGCAGTTAAGCAAAGTCCAGAAGCTGCACATGCCATTCTGCTACAATCTTGAGACTCCTCCCACCGGATTTGGCCTCCCATGTCGGTTTGTTCTCAAGAGATGCTCACTATTGAAGAGTTCTCCTGATATCTCAACCAACAATTTCCTTGGTGGAGTAAACTCTGATGCAACCTCAAATGCACAGAATAGCATTGAGAACAAGAGAGCTGACTCAATCAAAGAAGAAAACAAGCATGGAAAAACTTGTGAAAGCACTACCTACGGCAAACACATGTCGCAACATCAAGTCTTCATCAATTTCTGGGGGGAAGAGGTCCGTTTCAGCTTCATCAGCCATCTTGTCTTCGCCTTGTCAACGAAAGGAGTTAACGTTTCCATAGACAAATATGAGAAGAAGGGTGAGGATCTTGAAAAAACTTTCCAGCGTATTGAGGATTCGAACATTGCGTTGGTCGTCTTCTCGAGCCAGTACACAGAATCAAGATGGTGCTTAGATGAGTTGGTGAAGATAAAAAAACTCTTGGGTGAAGGAAAACTCTTAATCATTCCAATCTTCTACAAGGTGGAGCCATCGGAGGTGATACAACTGGATGGAGATTTTGGTCTTAAGCTTTGGAATTTGTGGAAGGTTCATCGAGACCACCGTATAATAAAGTGGAAGGACGCTTTGGAGACTGTTGCGGCCAGGATGGATAGATGTTTGAAGGAGAATAGGTAACTGAAATTTATAATTTAGTACTAGTAAGAGTTGGTTTTCTCTGAAGTTACTATATTCTTTGTGGCTTACATGGTCTTTTTTCACTCTGTTTTGTAGTTCTGAGAGCGAGTTCATCACTCTCATTGTCGAGAAGGTCATGAGCAGGATTTCATTACAGGAAGGAAGAAATCAAACTTTCTTACCTTATATAGCGAGAGGAAAAACGACTAGATTTTCTGCAGGAAAAGGAGAATTGCACGAAAGTTTTCTTAACAAACGTCATTTCTTTGGTCTTGAGCAACGGATGAAGAAACTGGAGCAGAAGTTAGAGTTTGATTGCAACGAAACTCGAATTATTGGAGTTGTTGGTATGGCCGGCATTGGTAAAACCACTCTCGCGATGATGTTGCATGAAAAATGGAACTGCAAGTTCGTACGTTGCGTGCCTTTTTTGGATATCCGTAAGAAGTCGGAGAAATATAGCCCAGCGTGGTTGCGAAAGACACTTCTTCAAGTGTTACTCGGGGGAAAGTTTGGAGTAATAAAAGACAAGATGACACATGAATCCTGGAAGGAGAAACTGCTTCAGACTAAGGTTTTTGTTGTTCTAGATGACGTGAGTAACAAGAAGCAGTTAGAGTTTCTCCTCGGTGACCTCAACTGGATCAAAAAGGGAAGCAAGATTGTTATAACATCGTGTGACAAGTCATTGATCGAAGGATTAACTCATGACACTTATTTGGTACCTCCATTAAACAACCGAGAGGCCTTGCAGCTCTTTAGCTATCATACCTTTGGTGATCATGTCTTTCATCCAACTGTAACTTCCATGAAGCCATGCAAAGAGTTGGTGGACTGTGCTGGAGGCAATCCACTAGTTATCAAGTTACTGAGTAAGCAATTTCATGGGAGAGATGACGCTCGATGGAAAATGAGACAAGGAGATCTAACACACCTGGGCATTGTGATTCTAAATATCTTTAGATTCAGTTGTGATGAGCTGAGCGAGAAACAGAAAGACGTGTTTCTCGACATAGCTTGTTTTTTCAGATCAATGGATGATTATTTTGCTAGGAGTCTACTGGATTCTGGAGATCATGATTCTGAAAGTGAAGTAAAAGATCTCACACATAAGGGCATGCTTGCTATCTCTGGCTGTCGAGTGGAAATGCATGATCTACTGTATATGTTCGGCAAGATATTTAGCTCACAAGAACTGATTGGAAAAAATGGAGGGAAAAGTAGACTATGGTTTACTCAGGAAATTTTTGATGCACTGATCAACCAAAAGGTAATAAATGTCAAGCAGCTAAAAAAAGTCGGAGAAAAATAATAAAGTCTAGACAAGAATGAAAGTTATCTTTTCAGGATATCTTCCATAAACCCAAAGCTTTTATTCGTTAAAAGAAATCTCAACCTACGATATCCAACAACAATGAACTTTCTTGACGTTGTTGTGATAATTATTCCTAAGTATGTGTTAGATTTTTAGTGAGACTTAATCTGAGCATTGCTAACTTTTTTTTTTCTTTTAATTTGTTACCAGGATACAGAGAGAATAAGAAGTATTTTCCTAGACATGTCTGAGGTAACAAAGGGAATGGTGTTAGACAGACTAACCTTCATCAATATGCCCAATCTTCGATATCTCAAAATATATGACTCTTGTTGTTCTCGACAATGTAAAGCTCTCTGCATATTTCCTAATGGGCTTGAGTTCCCTTTGGAAAATGTTCGATATCTTCATTGGGTAAAATATCCTTTCGAGGAATTTCCACCAGACTTCAGACCAGAGAATCTTGTTGACCTAAGGCTGCCTTACAGCATGATTGAACGTGTTTGGGAAGGTGTTAAGGTTTGTCTTCACGTGCCATCATTTTACTTGTGTTTTTCAATATATGGCTATGTAACCCGTGTAGTTATTCTGATTGGCGATTGAATTCGTATGGGTTGTCGCAGGATACACCACGGTTGAAGTGGGTGGATCTAAGCCACTCAAGTAAGTTGTTTAACTTGTCGGCATTGTCAAAGGCTGAAAATCTCATGAGGTTAAATCTGGAAGGCTGCACGAATCTTGATGAGTTGCCATTGGAGATGAAAAATATGAAGTCTCTAGTTTACCTCAACATGAGAGGATGTATACGCCTTAGGTCTCTTCCAAACATGAATCTGATCGCCTTGGAAACACTCATCCTCAGTGATTGCTCAAACCTCAAAGAATTTCAGGTAATTTCCAAAAGTCTAAGAGTGCTAAATTTAGATGGCACTGCAATCAAGGGACTTCCTCTAGCCATCAAGAAACTCCAAAGACTTGTCTTATTGAACTTGAAAAACTGCAAAATGTTGGAGTCTCTTCCCAACTGTCTTGGCAAGCTAAAAGCTCTAGAAGAGCTAATACTTTCTGGTTGTTCAAGGTTTAAGAATATTCCAGATGTCAAGCATAATTTGAAGCATGTCCAGGTTTTACTTCTTGATGGGACAGGAGTAGATGAGATGCCAAACATATCGTGCTTCACTGGATCTAAAGGCCAAGCTTCGGTAGATATGGTCTTAAAACCTTCTGGGTTATACGCTAGTGAGTGGCCACGTGGTTTTGATGGAGTATCGTCACTGCGACGTCTATGTTTGGGTGGAAATGATTTCGTCAGCCTGCAAGATGACATTGGGCAACTTTACAATCTCACATGGCTTGACGTGAAGCAATGCATGAAGCTTAGATCTGTTCCAATACTTCCACCAAGACTTCAGTACTTTAATGCGCATGGCTGTGATTCACTGGAAAACGTTGCAAATCCTCTCGCCCTTCTAAAGTTGACGGAGCAGGCCCGTGCCACCTTTAATTTTTCTAACTGTGACAAGCTGGATCAAGACGCTCGGAATAGTATCATATCCTATACTCGGCGGAGAAGCCAGTTGATGCTTGGTGCACTAAGTCGATCAAATGGGGTACGTCTTTTCCTCAATACCAAATTTTCGCTATCTCTTGGTCTTTATTTAACTTTGGTATTTCTTTTTTTCCAAGGTTTTTGCTTTCGAAGCTTTGACTCGAACTTGCTTTCCTGGATGGGAAGTACCAGAATGGTTTAGTAATCGAGGCTCTGGATCATTGTTAGAGTCACAGCTGCCTCCACACTGGTGTGACAGCAGGTTTAATGGGATTGCTCTATGTGCTGTTATCTTGTTTCCTGGCTACTATGAGCCGAGGAATCGTCTCTTGGTGAATTGTAATTTTGAGTTCAAGAACGAGGACGGGTCTAGTACCCATTTTAGCTGCACTGTTGGAGATTGGAACCAACTAAGTAACACACCACATAAAACGAAGTCGTCTCATGTCTTTATTGGATATACTAGTTGGTTGGATATCAACAAACATGGTAGGTATGATGAAGAGGGATGTTTTTGTACTAAATGCTCCCTTGCGTTTCAAGTGACAGATGGTACAGAAAAGGTATTAGGTTGTGAGGTGGTTGAGTGTGGCTTTAATTTGGTATATGCAACTGTTGAGAGGGAGAATATATGTTGGGATGCAAAGACTGTGGTGATTCCAAAGAGGGTTAAGAATGTTCCAGGTGAAGATATATCTTATGGGAACTCCCGAAGGGGTGATGATATCCAGTATAAGTCTTACCTTGGCCCAACTCTGCAAAGGGATGAAATTTTCCTTAGTGAAAGGAAATCTGATGCTTTGCAAAACTTACGGAAGAGCTTTGAAAGTAAGAAATCCGACCTTTCAAAAAATGCAGGAGGAGAAGTTACTATAAGCTCTAATCACCTCAACACACCCTTAGAAGATTCCAATACGAAGATCCATGATATCTGGAGATCATGCACTGATCAACTTAATGAACGGCAGAAAAACGTGTTTCTTGACATAGCGTGTTTTTTCAGATCAGAGGATGAGTATTTTATCAGGAGTCTACTGGATTCAGGAGATCCTGATTCTATTGATGATGTAAGTGAAGTAAGAGATCTTGCTCAGAAGTTGTTGGTTACAATTTGTGATGGCCGGGTAGAGATGAATGATCCACTCTATACGTTTGCCAAAGACCTTGGTTCTCCTGAGCAGCTTAGGCTGTGGAAGTACAAAGATATACTCGACAAGCTGAGGAGAAAGAAAGATATGGTAAGTTTATTCTTTTTACAAAAGTGAAAATCCAATCATCGCATCATTACTTACAACATTTCTTAGCAAAAAATATTTCATTTTTTAATCAAGGAAATTTATACTGTCCTGAAAGACAAACAGTTCGATTTTCAACATGTTTAAGGTAGATGGATCATGAACTAGATGGAATAATCTAGAATAAATCAGTGCATATATGTGGAGGAAGGATTACAACACTTTCTGTCAAATAAATGGGGCATTAAGCCAACCCTCCACATGAAAACAAAAGCCATCATCATATATCTCACTCTTTTGTTTGACAAATTTTTACTCGAGGTTTGCAGTTATGTGGTTGGATTTTTGGTGCTAACATGCTTTACTTTTAAAATATTAGCACTTGAAATGGTTTAATTTACTTATAATGGTTCAGTAGTTTCCTTTGATACTTATTAGTTACTACACATTCCATTTTAAATAACGATGTATAGATGTTTGGAACTTCTAATTTGACAAAGTATCATGTTAGATTGTATATATAAGTTGGGTTGAAACTTTGTCAGATTGCTGACTTGTTGTCTTTTAACTTGCTACTAGCAGGAGGCGAGTAATGTGAGAGGTATTTTCTTAGACATGTCTGAAGTAATGCAAATCATTGCCATGGAACGTATGACCTTCATCAATATGCGCAATCTTCGATACCTGAAAATATACGAATGTTGTTGTCCTCGGAAAGGTAATTCTGATTGCAAATTACAATTTCCTGATGGGCTTGACTTCCCCTTGAAAGAGGTCCGGTATTTCCACTGGCTGAAATATCCATTGGACGAACTTCCACAAGACTTCCGACCGGAGAATATTGTTGACCTAAGGCTGCCTTACAGCAATGTTGAACATCTTTGGAAAGGTGTAAAGGTGTGTTATTCTGGTCCAGTTTTTTTTTTTCATTCTAAAATGTTTTTATATTTGATTAAATGGCACAAGTGAGGGGTGAAGATATTTTTTCTGATTATGGGTTGAATTTTGATGGATTTCCATAGGATACACCAAGGTTGAAATGGGTAGATCTAAGCCACTCGAGTAAGTTGGTTAACTTGTCAGGATTGGCAAAGGCTGAAAGTCTTCAGAGATTAAATGTGGAAGGTTGCACAAATTTGGCTGAGTTGCCAGTGGAGATGAAACATATGAAGTCTCTTGTTTACCTGAACATGAGAGGATGCATACGTCTTAGGTCTCTTCCAACGATGGATTTGATCTCCTTAAGAACACTCATCCTCAGCGATTGCTCAAACCTGAAGGACTTTCATGTAATTTCTGAAAGTCTAGAAAGTTTACATCTAGATGGCACTGCCATCAAGGGACTTCCTCCAACCATCCAGAAGCTCCAAAGACTTCTCCTATTAAATTTGAAAAACTGCAAATTTCTGGAGTATCTTCCCAACTCTCTTGGCAAGTTAAATTCTCTTGAAGAGCTAATACTCTCTGGTTGTTCAAGGCTTAAGAATCTTCCAGATGTCAAGCATAGCATGAAACATGTCCAGACTTTACTCATTGACGGGACAGGAGTAGATGAGATGCCAAACATATCGTACTTCATTGAATTTGTAGGCCAATCTTCTGTAGATAAGCTTTTCCAATCTATTGCGTCATACTGCTGCCTTAGCGAGTGGCCATGCGGTGTTAATGGAATATCTTCACTGCAACGCCTATGTTTGAGTGGAAATGACTTTGTCAGCCTGCATAATGACATCGGAAAACTTTATAATCTGACATGGCTTGACGTGAAGCAATGCAAGAAACTTATATCTGTTCCGATGCTTCCACCGAGACTTCAGTATTTGGATGCTAATGGCTGTGATTCACTGGAAAGAGTTGCAAATCCTCTTGCCATTCAAACGCTGACGGAGCAGAGCCATGTGACCTTTAACTTTTCCAACTGCAACAAGTTGGATCAAGACGCAACAGATGCTATCATAACTTATACACGGTGGAAAAGCGAGTTGATACTAGGTGCACTAAGTCGATACAATGGGGTCAGTTCCTTTATCAAAATTTCCACTTGAATTTTGGTTCTCCTTGTATTATTCGGTTTCTTATTTTGTCTTTGTAATTTTTATTTTTTCAGGGTTTTACTTTGGAAGCTTCAGTTCGAACATGCTTTCCTGGATGGGAAGTACCAACATGGTTCAATCACCGAGAGTATGGATCATTTCTAGAACCAAAGCTGCCTCCACACTGGTGTGACAGCAAGTTTACCGGAATAGCATTATGCGCTGTAATTCTATTCAATGGCTGCGAAAACCAGCAGAACCGTCGTCTCTTAGTGAAATGCAATTGTGAGTTCAAGAATGAAGATGGATCTCGTATCCGCTTTAGTTGCACAGTTGGAGATCAGAGCGAACCAGCTAACACGTTTGAGTCATCTCATGTCTTTATTGGCTATGCCAGTAAATTGGATATTAAAAAACTTCGCGAAGACGATGAAGAAGGATGTGTTCATACTGAAGCTTCGTTTAAATTTCAAGTGATGGATGGTACAAAAGAGTTGGAAGGTTATGAGGTGATGAAGTGTGGCTTTAGTTTGGTATATGCATCTGATGATTTGCAGGTTACTTCTGGTGAACACGGAACCATTGTTGAAGCAAATCGGGACATAACGTCTTCTAGTTGGGTTCAAGATTTCTTTGGTTACATCTTTCTGGCATTCTCCTGCGTGATCGTCTTACCAATACTGAGTTTCAGTGTGTTCGTCATTGCTCCTCAATATTACTTGTGCTTTTCAGATTTTTGTTGGCTGTTACTTGCTCGTATACTTTTCTTTGTGGCCTTTGGACTGTTTCTCAAGCATGGGGTCCCAAGAGAAAACCAGAGCCCGGACAGTAAAAGAAACGCACTAGCTAAAATGAATCTTATTTCGGCTATTGCGCAGATTTTTGTTTTCTGTTTTACATCCATTCGTTTGGCCATGAAGGGTGTAACATCCGTAAACCAAAGAAATGTGTTTCGGTTCGGGTCGGAAAACCCTAGGTCGCGATTAAAAAGAAGGCAGCCGCGTTTTGGAGCTTTTATTTCGAGGCAGAGAGTTTAGAAGGGGATTTTTGGAGTTTTGTAGAGATTTTGGAGGTTTTGGTTGTTGATTCTTGCTGTTCTTCATCTCCTTTCCTCTTCTCAATCTTTTATCAAGGTGAGTGCGTGATTGTGGGTCCGTGATTCTAGATCTAGGTTGTTGGGTTGATGGATAGATGTGTTCTTGATGTTTTTCGTGTGGTTTATGTGGTAATTGTAATGTTTGGTCGTGTTTGGTGATGTTTAGGGTTGATTTTGTGTTCATGATGCTGTTGAATCGCACCTGGTTTCACCCTGTCGAACGGGTGTCGATGAAGCTGAAGTTTGGAAAGTGGTTCGACAAGCAGGCTGAGGAGTGAGCTTTTTCATCTTTGTGGTTCTAGTCTTGTTTTTGGTTTTGGTGTTGTTGGTTCTGGATTTATGTATTTTTGTTTTCGTTGTACGATATACATCTTTGGAGTTATATGAGATGGAGTTTTTGCCTCATATTTTGGTTTCGTTTTTGGATGTTACAAGTTTCTTTGGCCGGTGGGGTCATTGAAAATTTTAGTCATATGATTACTCGATACAGTCTAGAGACGGTGGTGTCTTTAGAGTAGACGGTGGTTTCTACATTTGGGATGGTGGGTGCTCGACAGACTTATATTTGAGGGTCGCTACCTCAGTATAAGTGGATATTTGTGACGGTGGTGTCACGGTTTGGATATTGTGACGGTGGTGTCACAGTATAGATTTTTGTGACGGTGGGTCACGGTATTGAGGAGTAATAATGTCTAGAAACATGCGTATAACATAGGACTAAAGTGTGAGTTTTCGAGGTCTTGGAGAGACGTTTGTGTTGGGATTCGAGGACGAATCTAGTTTAGTGGGGGAGAATTGTAACATCCGTAAACCTGAAAGTTGTTTTGGAAGTGGTATCGGACAACATTAGGGGTTCGGGAGTAGCTTACATATGCTCTTTGAGGTGTGAATCAAGGATTGGCTGTGCATGTTCTTGTTTGATTGTTGTGCAGTCGGTCTAAGGTTCGAACATCGCGAAGAAAATGTGTAAAAAGCTCTTGAATGACTAGTGTCGATCGACACCAAAGGGGAGTGTCAGTCGACACCGGTTTGAGAAATCAATTCCGGTTTAAGTCGATTGCGCGTGAATTGTTGGTTTTGGTCGAGTGGTGTCGACCGACACCAAGGAAGGGTGTCGCTCGACACCGGTTATTGGAAAATCGACCGGTTCGTTTCAAGTCCGCTGGTTTTGTCCGGTTTAAGCGAGGAAGCCCTAGTTCTCGATTAAAAACACTGTAGCCGCGTGGGAAAGGCTCAGTTTTCGAGACAGAGACTTTTCAGAGAGGAAGAGGCGATTTGTGGAGCGTTTTTGGAGTTTTTGGAGAGATCTGTGGCTGTTCTTCCTTGCTTTCATCTCCTTTCCTCCTTTCAATCCTTTTCAAGGTGAGTGCGTGACTGTAGGTCCGTTAATCACTGGAGATTGTTTGGTTTCGAGTTTATTGTTGAGTTTTCGAGTTGCCCTTAAGCTATTCTTGAGTTATATTGCTGTTTGATCGATGTGGGGGTTGAATCCCACGTTTTTGGTTGTTTGTCGCACTGTTTCATTGCTTTTGGAGTTTAGGCGTCGGGGCAGTGTCGATCGACACCAATTTGGTGTCGGTCGACACTGAGGAGCTCGTGTCGAGTGACACACTTGAGGTGTCGGTCGACACTGAGCAAGGGCGTCGATCGACACGGTGGGGTGTCGATCGACACTATTGTGGCTTTGCGAGTTCTGTTCTGTTTTATGTCATCTGTTGTTTATTGTTCTTTGCTGTTCTTGTTTGATGTACTGTCTGGTGGTTGACGTACATGGCCTGTAGGTAGGATGATTCACTCACTAAGTATTTATGATAATACTTACGCATCTCTATTACAATGTGATGCAGGTAACAGGAATGTCCCGCCGCGGAATGAGACCGAGAGACGATGAGGATGCTAGGATGTTTTAGTTATTGAATTTATTGTTTAAGTTATTGTTGCAAATTTGGTGTTTAAGTTGCTAGAGTTGATTATTGATTATTAGTTTATTGGTTGGACTGATATTTGATTTATTTAATTATTGATTTCTTTCGAGAATTTTCGCATTGATAATTAATAATAATAAAAAAAAAGCTTGGTTGTTTCAAGATTTTAGGTACGAAATAACTGAAAAGAACCGAGCCGAACTAAACCTAGCAAACATCGAGTCTTTTAGGAAAATTAGGAACCGAACCAACCCGGAACCGATGTTAAACCGACCCCAACGAAATCAAAATTCTATCAATTCCTATATTGGTCTAAAAATCCTATATAAACCCGAAAGACACAGACCCGATAGGAACAGATCCGAATCCAACATTATAACCCGGCCCAGGCCTAGTTCGTATGTCGCTGAAATTTATAGTTCGTATAGATAATATATCGAATCTTTCATATTTTCAATTTATAATTGTGGGTTGTTGAAATAAATTACTAACGTTGGCTGTGTATTTGATTTCTATATATTCGATGAATGCAGATATTTGAGACAAAATATCTTTAAAACGGAGACAACATATTACATAGTTTTAGTTACACTTTTGTCTACAAAAAAATATCCATTACACATCAATTTATAAAAGTAAAAAGTATATCTAAAAATAGAAAGAATTTCACATTAATTACTTGAAAACTAAACCTCAAAACAAAACTTAAAAGTTGCAAAACTCAAAACAGTCTCATTAATAGTAAGATTCTTATTGTGTTACTACAGGGAAAGCGGCCAATCCATACCCCAACTAAAATCATAGGTTTCGATTCGTACCCGCACTAAAAACGTGTACCAATTCGTACCCCAACTAATAAAATTCATCATTTTCATACCCAAACTAATTACGTCGTGGCCAAAACGAACCTTGACTAACGGGGATACGGTCAACGGTGATTTCCCGTTAACAGAGATGACGGGGATTGACACGTCACCTGCCACGTGGATGAATGATCAAAACGACGTCGTATAAAATTATGTATTTAAACTAATAAATTTTATAATGATTTAATAAAATTATATTAAATTATACTCCTTAAACAAACTAAATTTTTGATACTATTTTATATTATTTATTAGTTTAAAATTGAATTTATAATTTTGGTTATTATTGGAATATAGTTAACAATTTAATATAAATTATATATATATATATATGGCAATTCACAATTTTATTTCATTATTTAGACTGATCATAATTAAAACAGAGAGTCGTGACGTCGTTTTGATCATTCATCCACGTGGCAGGTGACGTGTCAATCCCCGTCATCTCTGTTAACGGGAAATCACTGTTGACCGTATCCCCGTTAGTCAATGTTCGTTTTGGCCACGACGTAATTAGTTTGGGTATGAAAATGATGAATTTTATTAGTTGGGGTACAAATTGGTACACGTTTTTAGTGCGGGTACGAATCGGAACTTATGATTTTAGTTGGGGTACGGATTGGCCGCTTTCCCTGTTACTACATGATCCAAGTTCCGATTGCTCTTCTTTTAGTTGAGAATTTAAGATAGCTCTCATCACACAAACTGACAAACATGCATCGTGTCCATGAAAATATGTCCACCAAAAACAAATCCACACACACACACATATATATATATATATATATTGTTTGAGAATTCATATCACACAAACATATCCATGCGACTATGTCCGTGTTATTTTGTCCACATAAACATATCAACACAAAAACTATTTTATGATAAGTAGAGATTATTATTATGCCCAAACAAATTATGTAGTCTCCTGGCCAAATAAGCTGAACTTCATTGATGCAATGCACCCAAATCAAAGTTGCATTCACTTGAGAATTATTTGTTTCCTGATGCCAATAAAAATGTTGATAGATGATTTCACAGAGAATTAATCGAACACTTAGCCTGCATTTTATTCCTCGTTACTCTCCCAACCTAGATAGAACGAACTCTAAAATCATAGGTTTGTCAATAAATTACCAAATTGAGAAATGGGGAAACTTACCAATTGAGGGCATCGATGATGATCGGAAACAGCGGTTTCTGATCGATTTCCGACGACCCAAAATCCGCCGGAAATTGCTCGTCGGAAATTTGTATTGGTTGGGAATCGGTCGGAAATTTCCAACCAATATATCCATCGGAAATCTGGTCGGAAAACAACGGTCGGATTTTGGTCGGAAATATCCGACCATTATATGCGTCGGAAAACCGGTCGGAATAAAGGTCGGAAGTGTTTCCATGCCTTTGCATCTGATGGATGCGCAATTTCTCCTTCGTTAGAATGTTCGGCATGCCATCTCATAGGACCCGCATTACGAAGAGATTGGTATAGCCTTTTCAACCGTTCAGTTAACGGTAAATACCACATCCGCTTATATGGTAAGGGAACTCTTCCACTGGTCTCTCGGAAACGGGGTTTGCGACAAAATTTACAACACAAGTGATGTGCGTGCTCTCTCCAGTAAATCATACAATTGTCGATGCAAACGTCGATCATCTGATACGGCATACCCAAACCCGAAACCAGTTTCTCTACCGCATAGTACGAAGCTGGATGCAAGTTGTCTTCTGGCATGTAGTCTTTGATATAATCAGCCCACACATCAATACAATCCTCTGACATATTGAAATCCGTTTTCATTTGCATCACCCTAGTTGCAGCTGACAAAGGCGAATGACCCTCCTTACAACCTGATATATCGGATGCTTGGCCGCATTTAACATATCATAAAACCTCCTCGCTTCTAAATTTGGTTCCTCTACACCAATTTAATTTTCTGCAAACGATGGAATGTTTTCACGAAATGCATTGTTTACCATTTGAGATGTATCTATATCTTCTCCTATCATTCTAGCTTCCTCTAACCTCTCGGCACTATATTCACTACAACTAGGTTCCTCCATTGAATCTATTTCTCCGTGAGAGTACCAGACTTTGTAATTCGGCCTAAACCCTCGCTCATACAAGTGTTTCCACACCCTATCTATAACAATAAATTTATTATTATCACAACGAGGGCATGGACAGAACATCTTACCATTTTGCAAGCATATCTC
Source organism: Erythrophleum ivorense (assembly GCA_026724425.1). NCBI lineage: Eukaryota > Viridiplantae > Streptophyta > Magnoliopsida > Fabales > Fabaceae > Erythrophleum > Erythrophleum ivorense. The sequence goes on along the minus strand of JAIUCV010000066.1, from coordinate 3,248,332 downwards.
TTGTTGTGACGCAAATCGCATGAATTTCGTGAGTCCATCCGCAAACTCCTTTGTAACTAATCTGGTATTTGAATCCCACTGATTATTATACATCCAAGCTCGGAAATTAGCATTGTTGGAAGACATTTTCTGATTTTTAGATGTTTTTTCGTTTCTAGATTTGGAAAGGAGTGACTGATTTATATAACCAATTTTCAAATAATTTCGGACGGATTTCCGACCAACTTCCGACCGATTTTCAAACGGCTAAAAACGGCTAGATTTTCCGACTGATTGCCGACTAATACCCGACGATTTTCGACGGTACCAAACCATCGACTGATTTCCGACCGATATCCGACCGTATTTCAAATGGTTATATTAACCGTCGGAAATCGGTCGGAATTTTCTGACGGATTCTCGACCCCTTAAATCCGTCGGAGATTTCCGGTCAAATTATAACCAAAAAAAATATGTCAGGAAATAGTCAAGAAACCGGCATAAATATTTCCGACCGATGCTGGGGGTCGGAAATTCGGTCGGAATAGACCATGTTTTCTTGTAGTGATCGTTGAACATCATCTTCTTCACCTTCATCATCTTTTGTAATACCTTACACCACCAAACATAGTGATGTGTGTAGTTACCAAATTGCGATATCGCATCTTGGTGGATAAGTTGGGCATTAGGTAAATTAAATTGTAAAACAGACGAAAGCTATTCACATGTAACTATCCATTGGTTGAAAATTACACGAACTTGGTGTAAACAAATTGTGGATATATAACTGTGGACAGAGAAGTATGGTGATATAGATGCATTTTTACCACTTTCACCTATGTTTTATTATAGTTTTCTTTAGGTTTTTACTAGTTTTAGATGTTTTAGAGGCTATTCTAATATTCTAATATTCTCTCGGGCCCGAGCCTTTCCGTTACAGTTACATGTCTCCTGTCTCATTACGAGGAACCCTAGACGCCCCGACACCTATATTTACATATCTTGGACTAGCCGCACAAAGAGGGCCATCCGAGAGAGAAGAAGACACAACAGAGCCGCATGACCAGAGATGGAAGGAAGCCTTAGCTGCCGTTCTTCCTTGTTTCGTCAAGTCTCCCGAAGAACCCTAGCTACCGTCTTCCCTTTCCCATCTTTCTCCACTGTTTTTAAGAGTTGAATCTCCTCTGTACTTCTAGAGAAGAATTCTAAACTCCGCTTTACTCTTTTAATAATATAAATTTTTTTAAACCCATGATGTTTTGCATAGTTATGATCGAGTAGTTATCTTATTGTGTAAAATGGTGATGTCGAAGGGGGTTTCATAAATTATTTCATATAGGTTGTTAGTTTAAAAAGGGATAGTGTATGTGGAGAGGCTTAAGAGAATTGATTTGGCTACCTATGTCAACAAAGTGCACTTACCTTTTTGGTCAAAGGCCCATAAGTAACTCCAGAATTAAGCGTGCTTTGGCTGGAGTAGTGGAAGGATGGGTGACCTTCCGGGAAATGGTCTGCGGAACCGTGTGAGTTAGGAAAAAACACGGGAAAGGTCGGGTGTTGATTAAACAACCAAGCTTTTTTTTTTTACATAATTAAACAATTCTAGCGGAAGTCTTAAAATAAATAATAAATCAATCAACAAAAATCAGTTCATCAATTATTCAACGGAAGCAATAAAATAAATAAATAGTCTAACAACTTAAACAGTTCAAGAAACATAAAAGTCCTATCATCCTCTTCTTCGGCCTTGATTCCGCGATCACACTTTACTTTTACCTGCATCACAGGAAAAGAGATGCGTAAGTATTATCATAAATACTTAGTGAGATGATCACTCTGCCCACGGGCCAATTACGCAATTTCTAGACAATTAAAGTCTTTTAAATAATTTTCCACATTTCAAATATTTCCAAATAATTATTAAATAATTTTCATAATTAAATAATAATATTAATCAATTATTAATACAAAAATAATTAATTAAACCAATCCAATTAACCACTTAAATCAATTAAATCCATTAAACCGGATTAAACCATTTAATTTTAATTTCAATTCAATTAAACCGGTACACGCCGTCCGAACCAGCTTCTGGTGTCGTTCGACACCCGTGACCTTGCTGTCGACAGCTGGTGTCGCTCGACACCCGTTCGACAGGGTGAATCCGAGTGCGATTCAACAGCATCAAAAACACAGAAAACACATACAAACTTCACCACTCTCGATTAAACTCATACCAAGGCACGAAATCATCACATAAACCTCAAGAACACATCAACTAAATCAACCCTAAACACGGATCTAGAAATTCCGGACCCACAGTCACGCACTCACCTTGATTTCGAATTGAAAAAGGGGAAAGGTGAAACAACCAAGTTTTTTTTTTTTTTTTATAATTAAACAATTCTAGCGGAAGCCTTAAAACATTAAATAATTAATAAACCAATTCAACAATGTTCAGTTCAACAATAAAATAAATAAACAAGTCTAACAACTTAACCAGTTCAATAAACACTACAAGAAATATAGGCAATTTGCGACGGAAACTTACGTCGCAATTCCGTCGCAAATGGCCCTTTGCGACGGAATTGCGAGGACTGCATTTCCATCGCAATTTGTTCGTCGCAATGAAGATTCCGTCGCAAATCCCTCGCAAAATTGCGACGTAGTAAGTTCCGTCGCAAGATTGCGAGGGAATGTATTCCGTCGCAAATTTGCGACGGATTTGCGACAATCATTATTCCGTCGCAAATTTGCGAGGGAGTTGCGATGGAATTAATTCCGTCGCAACTTTGCGACGGATTTGCGCCGATCAATATTCCGTCGCAAATTTGCGAGGGAATATAATCCGTCGCAACCTTGCGAGGGAATTAGTTCCGTCGCAACTTTGCGAGGGAATATAATCCGTCGCAAGGTTGCGAGGGAAAATTCTCCGTCGCAATTTTGCGACGACGGGAATTCCGTCGCAGGTTTGCGATGGAATTGAATTCCATCGCAAACCTGCGACGGAGCATTTTCCATCGCAACTAATAATATTTAAATTTTTTTTTTAATTTTTCAGTTATTAAATTGTTTTAAAATTTTTTTTTTTAATAATAAAAAATTATAATTAAAAAAACGAAATCAGATTAAAAATTTTTTGTTCAAATATCAATAAAAAACATTAAAAATATTCATAAATAACATTAAAAATAACTAAAATTCCGGAGATTGTCCGCTGGTTCTGGTCTGATCCGGTCCGCTCGGTTCGCCCCCGGGTTGCTGCTGGTTTGGACGCATCCGGGCCAAAATCTCCCTGAGCTTGGGATCCGAGGCGTCCAAGTAATCGAACACCTCCTCGAACGACTCAACCTTCGACTTTGTTGCTTCCAATTCTGACTGTGTTGCAATCAATTTATCCTGCAACTGAGCAACCTCGAGGGAATCTTGGAGCCGACTTGAAGCGGAACCGCTGGCAGTATCGATTTGAGAGGTTAGAGAACCCCCCCAAATCTTCCCCTTTCTACGGGGAGCGGACTGAAAAAAAAAAAAACAATAGAATTAAAAAACCAACAAAATACATAAGAATGAAAATAATTTAAACAATATTATACAAATATACCTGAATAAAAATCTGGTTCTTCGTGGCCACAGAAGAAGCGGAAGCGATACTCGCCGGATCATCATTCTGAGTCAACTCTTGTAGTTTCGAGTTGACATCATTGTAGAGCTCCTCAGACTCAACATCGAGGAAAGTGCCATCCGGTTTCCGCTTCACCTCCTCGAGAACTGCCAGCCAATCCATCTCGGAATCCCCTCGTTGCTCGGCCTATAAAATAAAAATAATTTTGATTTGATAAAAATAATTAAATATTAAAAAAAAATAATTTTAAAAAATAATTTAAAAAAACTTACAAGGATTTCGCCGCGACGAAGGAATGAAGTTCGGCCGGATCGATGTGTAGATTTGCTGCTGCTCTTCGCCCGAGCGGATTTGCTGCTGTCACTCCGTCTCAGGTGATCAGGATCCTTCCAATATGCAACCAAGCCCTTCCACACGTCAGGGCTAAAGTGTAGTGGCTTGGCAGCATCTCCCTTGGCGAGCCACAACTTCTTCCACCGAGACACCATGTCGGGCAACCGATCATGGACTTTGGCCATAAACTCCTTGAAAACCGTAGCGGTGATGGCAGAATCCCAATGATACGTGTGCTTAAACCAAAAAAAAAACAATAATAAAATGTTAGAAATCAGCAATAAGAAAATATTTTTAAAAAGTAAATAGAAATTAACATTATACTTACAGCAAAAGTACAAAACCAGCGTTGGAGAGCGGATTCCTTCACATCCCTCCACCTGCCAAAAGCATCTTGGTAATCTTTTTCAAAGATTTCCGTAACTGCTGAGGCGACGGATGAATCATGAGTGAACCTGAAAAAGAAAACAATACACTTTAACGTTAGAAAATATACAATATAAAATAAAACAAAAACTAACAAAAATTAAAAAATATATACCAAAATGTTCTCGGTGGGCGGTGTGGATGAAGACGAGGGAGGAGCTCATGACCGGGCTCATCCAAAATTTCCCGAATAGCCGCATAAAATGGGGCTCTACCGGCCTCAATCGCGGCCTCAATTTGGGCTGCAGGACGAGGTGGGGACGGAGACCGAGACCGTGTCGGCTGGTGCTGCTCCTGTCCCGTAGAACCATGGGAACTACTAGTTCGGGCCCTGGAACCCCCGGAACCTCCCGTAGGCCGACTGCTGTGGGCCCGGAAACCAACACGGGGGGTTCCTCCCTGACCCCCGGATCCGCCCCTACCCCCGGATCCGCCAGAACCCTCGGATCCACTCCGGTTCAGAAACTCTCTGTAACTGTTTTCTTGATCCATCTGCAACAAATTAAACGGATAAAATTAGAAGTAACAAAAATAATTTGAAACTTAATCAAAAACCAAAAATTCAAAAACCAAAATCTAGAAATCAAAAACCAAAAATTCAAAAACTAAAAATCATCTAACTAATTTAATCACATAACCATAATTTAATCATCTAATAACAATAATTTAATAATTTACAATAATTAAAAACATAAAATTAGAAGTAACTAAATTATAAACCAAAAATAATAATTTGAAAATAATAATTTGCATTTTTTATATTAGACCAAATAACTAAAAACTCGAAAAAACACAAATCAAATTTTTCTGAAAACTAAAATCTACAACAAAATCACAAACCAAAAATTCAAAAACCAAAACCTAAAAATCAAAAACCAAAAATTCAAAAACAAAAAATCCTCTAACTAAAGGATTTTAACTAAAAATCCTCTAACTAAAAATCGCACACTTAATTTTAACTCCACAATATTTTAACTAAAAATCCTCTAACTAAAAATCCTCTAACCAAAATCTAAAAATCCTCTAACTAATAATCGCAAACCTAATTTAATCACATAACTAAACTATTCATTTAAATAATTTAATCATAAAATGAAGATAATTTAAATATTTACAATAATTAAAAAAATAATACCGGGGAAGAGGAGGCGTGGGGAAGAGGAGGCGCGGGGAAGAGGAGGGAGACGGCGGCGGCGCGGAGGCGCAGGGAAGAGAAGGCGCGGAGAAGAGGAGGCGCGGGGAAGAGGAGGGAGACGGCGGCGGCGCGGAGGCGCGGGGAAGAGAAGGCGCGGAGAAGAGGTGGCGCGGGGAAGAGGGGAGGCGCGGAGGCGCGGAGAAGAGGAGGCGCGGGGAAGAGGGAAGAGGAGGGAGACGGCGGCGGCGCGGAGGCGAGGTGAAGAGGAGGGAGACGGCGGGGGCGCGGAGGCGCGGGGAAGGCGCGGGGAAGAGGGGAGGCGCGGGGAAGGCGCGGGGAAGAGGTGAGGCACGGGGAATTGGGGCATTTCCGTCGCAATTCCGTCGCAATAGGTTAGGTGAACTTATTTAAGACGTTCTCACCTACCGGGTCGCATGTCGACCAACCATTTTCCATCGCAATTCCATCGCAATGTTGCGACGGAATTGCGACGGAAATGCCCCATTCCCTCGCAATTCCGTCGCAACATTGCGATGGAATTGCGATGGAATAGTTTATTGCGAGGGAACTTTTCTGTCGCAAATCCATCGCAAACAAATTTCTGATTCTATAAATAGCCGACGAACTCACGTCACAATTCACACCAAAACAAAGAGAAGAGAAAAAGAAGAAAAGAAGAGAGAGGAAAAAAAAAAAACCCCAAAAAAATGAGTTACGAAGCTAGCCGGGTGTACAATCATCTTTTTACACCACGGTGGATTTTCTTTTTTACCCTAAGAAAATCCACCTCCATCTTGTTTACCCCATGTTGAATCTATGTGGACATGAGATAATTAAGAAGGATGACGGTACGTTGATCTCTTCCTAATTATCTAATTTCCACAGAGGATCAACAGGGGATAAATGGGATGGGGGTGAATCGTCTTGGGGTAAATCTATTGGAGGATTGTGATAGATAATGCTGAGCAAACTGATATTCCCTCCAATATGCTACTAAAGGTAATAATGATTGGGATTCCAAAATGGATCGTCGCTATATGATGTTGTTGGATAGTTGTAGAGAATATGGAGATTTATATCCGAGAGTGAGAGATAACCCACTGAGGTGTATTAGGTATGAAGTTGATAACGGAGGATACGATATATAAGCGCTTATATATCGTATCCTCCGTTATCAACGTCATACCTAATACACCTCAGTGGATTATCTCTCACTCTCGGATATAAATCCCCATCTTCTCTACTAATATCCAACAACATCATATTTTGCGACGGAATTGCGATGGAATGTTTAATTTTTAGGTTTCCATCGCAATTCCGTCGCAATTTTGCGATGGAAACTATTCCGTCGCAAATTTGCGACGGTCTTGCGATGGAAATGCGAAGGAAACTGAAGTCATCGCAATTCCATCGCAAAACTGCGACGGAATTGCGATGGCCTGTTTAATTTTTAGGTTTCCATCGCAAAATCGTCGCAAAGTTGCGATGGAATTGCGATGACTTCAGTTTCCATCGCATTTCCATCGCAAGACCGTCGCAAATTTGCGACGGAATAGTTTCCATCGCAAAATTGCGACAGAATTGCGATGGCTTCGTAGTCCGTCGCAAAACCGTCGCAAATCCGTCGCAAAGTCGTCGCAAGTTTGCGACGGAAAATTTCCATCGCAAATTTCCGTCGCAACATCGCTGTTTTCTTGTAGTGAAAACAGTAAATCCTGTCATCCTCTTCTTCGGCATTGATTCCGCGATCACACTTTACTTTTACCTCCATCACAGGAAAGGAGATGCGTAAGTATTATCATAAATACTTAGTGAGACGATCACTCTGCCCACGGGCCAATTACGCAATTTCAAGACAATTAAAGTCTTTTAAATAATTTTCCACAATTATTAAATAATTTTCCACATTTCAAGTATTTCCAAATAATTATTAAATAATTCTCATAATTAAATAATAATCTTAATTAATTATTAATCCGAAAATAATTAATTAAATCAAACCAATTAACCACTTAAATTAATTAAATCTATTAAACCGGATAAAACCATTTAATTTCAATTTCCAATTAAACTGATACACGCCGTATGAACCAGTCTCTGGTGTCGACCGACACCCGCTTGTTGTCGTTCGACACCCTTGACCTTGGTGTCGACCGACACCAGCTTGGTGTCGACCGACACCCGCTTGGTGTCGTTCGACACCCTTGACCTTGGTGTCGACCGACACCAGCTTGGTGTCGCTTGACACCCGATTCTCTGGGTGAAACAAAACGCGATGAAACAACCTCACAAACACAGAATCATCACAATTTACAATCCAGACACGATTAAACTCAACAATCATCACATAAACATCACGAAAACAACAAAAGCTCATCAATACATCCATCTAACAACCTAGATCCATAAATCCTGAGCCCACAGTTACGCACTCACCTTGAATTTGGATTGAAAGGGAGAACAAGGAGATGAACAACAAGAATCCGCAACCAAACTCCAAAAATCTCCACAAAACTCCAAAAATCTCCACGCGGCTGCCTTCTTTTTATTTCGAGTCTTAAGGTTTCCAACCCAAACCAACGCGAACCGAACAAAATATAAACAAACCGGAAAATTGCAATCGGGCCGGTGTCGATCGACACCAGCCTTGGTGTCGTTCGACACCAGGCAAAAATCCCACTTCTTTGGTTTACGGATGTTACAACTCTCCTCCACTAAACTGGATTCGACCTCGAATCCTAACACAGCACACGTCTCGCAAGACCAAAACCCGACATCGCAAGGTCTCAAAACCCGACTTGGTCAACCGATCCACAATAACCCAAGTAGCATCATGAGTCCTCGAAATAGGTAGCCCAACCACGAAATCCATCGTGATCCTGTCCCACTTCCACTCTGGAATGGGTAAACTCTGTAACAGACCACTTGGAACCTGATGCTCAGCCTTCACCAAGGAACAAGTGTTGCACCTCGCAACCCAATCAGCCACATCTCTCTTCATTCCAACCCAATGATAATACCTCTTGAGATCATGGTACATCTTGGTCGCTCCTGGATGAATCGAAAACTTGCTCGAATGAGCCTCTCTCAGAATCTGCTGCCTCAACTCCTCCACCTTGGGTACACAAACCCGACCACGAACCAGAATAGTCCCATTCTCAGATACATGATACTCAGAACTCGATACTCGTGATGCATCATTCAGACTCTGATCACTCTCCTGAGCCACTCTGATCCTGCTCAACAAATCTGCCTGATCAACTGCCTCTAAGCCCAAAGGCTCCTGCGAAATAGCACAAAGGCGCAAAGTACTAATCTCGTTCACCAATGTCTCCACATCCTGCTCTAAAGCCGAATCACACCTCCGTCGACTCAAAGCATCTTCCACTAGGTTAGCCTTGCCTGGATGATAGATAATCTCCAAGTCATAGTCCGCCAAAAACTCAACCCAGCACGTCTGTCTCGCATTCAGCAATGGCTGAGTAAAGATGTGCTGAAGACTCTTGTGGTCAGTGAAGATCTGAACTGAACCACCATACAAATACGACCTCCAGATCTTAAGTGCAAAGACCACCGCTCCCAACTCAAGATCATGGGTAGGACGGTTACGCTCACTGCCCTGCCACTGCCTCTAAGCGTACGCAATAACTCTGCCCTCCTGCATCAGCACACAACCCAGACCAATCCCTGAAGCCTCAGTGTACACCGCATAAGGCTTCCCTGGCTCGGGTAACGCCAAAACAGGTGTACTAGTCAAGTACTCCTTGAGCTTCCCAAAGCTCTCCTCGCACTCCGGCGACCAAACAAAAGGAACATCCTTCCCAGTCAACTTCGTCATCGGCTGCGCCATACTTGCAAAACCCTTGACGAATCTCATGTAATAACCTGTTAAACCAAGGAAACTCCTGATCTCAGTAGCACTACTCGGTCTAGGCCAATCCCTGATGGCCTCAATCTTCGCCGGATCTACAGAAACTCCCTCTGCATAAACAATGTGTCCGAGAAAACCCATCTCTCACTGCCAGAAACTGCACTTGCTCAGCTTAGCATACAGCTTCTGCTCTCGAAGCTTCTCCAGAACCAACCTCAAATGAGTCTCATGCTCCTCAGGACTCCTCGAATAAACCAAAATATCGTCAATGAAGATGATGACGAACACATCCAAATACTCCCTGAACACGTCGTTCATCAACCTCGTGAATGCCGCAGGCGCATTCGTCAAACTGAAAGGCATAACCACAAACTCAAAATGCCCATACCTCGTCCTGAAAGCAGTCTTGCAAATATTCGCCTCGTCTATCGGGATCTGATGATAAACGGATGCCAAGTCTATCTTGGAGAACCAAGTAGCACCCCTCAACTGATCCAACAACTCGTCAATCCTCGGGAGAGGGTACCTGTTCTTCACAGTGACTCGGTTAAGTCCCCGGTAATCAATACACAGCCGGAAACTCCCATCCTTCTTCCTCACAAACAGAACTGGTGCTCCCCACGGTGAAACACTCGGTCGAATGAACCCTTTACTCAAAAGGTCCTCTAGCTGCTTCTTCAGCTCTTCCAACTCTGCTAGAGCCATCCTGTAAGGCGTCTTGGATATCGGCGCTGTCCCCGGCTCTAACTCAATCGTGAAAGGATCTGACCGAGATGGTGGCAACCCCGTCAACGACTGAAAAACCTATGGAAACTCTCGAACCACCCGAATATCCGCGAAAACCACCTCACCACTGGACTCCGCCATAGTGATCGTCGCCAAATAGGCCTCACAGCCCCTCTCAATCAACTGCTCTGCCTGAATCGCCGGAATCACTATACTCCCGGAAGTCGGTCTCACACCCTGAAACACTAACCTCCCGCCATCACGCTCAAAAACCACTCTGTCTCTGTAGCAATCTAGATGAACCTGGTAGAAAGATAACCAGTCCATCCCCAGAATGACGTCATACAACTCCACTGGACTAATCACCAAATCCGCTGACATCGACTGGCCCGCATTCTGAATATTGACGCCTCTAGCACGGCCTGAAGTAGCCAGGAACCCGCCTCCAGCCACCTTGACCATGCCCGAACGCTCACCCGCGCTGCTCCGGATGCCACTACTCTCGGCCCGCTCCGGAGTAATGAAGCAGTTAGATGCTCCAGAATCAAACAAAACGTGTGACTCAACGCCACCGACTAACAAGGTACCTACACATTTAAAACTATGAGACCCTGCTAATCCCATCACAGGCAAAATATTGCAAACAAACAACAACCATAATTTAACTTACTTGTGATTTGCCCACCCTGACTCGTCTGGCCGACCTCTGTGGAAGAGTAGACTCGCGGTCCCGGCCCCAACTGGCCCACTGGCTGAACCGCCGCCAACTGAGTCACTGGTCGAGCCGCTAATGGCTGAACCGCTGCCACCGCCAAACCCTGCATCTTGGGACACATCGGATCTCCGGATCTCCGCAATGGAAACACACCCTAGTATCCCGAGGCACCTCCTTCTTGTTGAACTATAATCAAAATCTCGTATAAGTTAGAATTAACATTCACATTAGTTAGTTACTTGATCAAGAGGCACAAGTGTTCAGTTTTAGGTTGTGTCTTTTTGAATCAAGAGTTGTGTTCTTTCATTTACACATTTCTTGTTAAGTACTCTAGTTAGAATCATTTTGTCGAGTGACATAATCGAGTTGTAATACCGTTTCAAGTTATCAATAAAGACAAAGTTACAACCATCATTGTTCTTACTCTGTTTTTTACTCAAACTCAAAACAAATAAACATTTCAACATGGTATCAGAGCTATTCGATTGTGAGAGGACAAGAGTAAAGCGCAAAAGAGAGAAAGGCGAAGAACTAACCGCAACAGATCGCATCTGTCACGGCAATAAGCCGAGACAAATGCAAGGCTCATCACACCAAGTGATCCCGATCTTCAACGGGGAGAAGTATGGCTTCTGGAGCATCAAGATGTCGACCATCCTTAGAACAAGGAAACTCTGGTCAGTGGTCGAGGACGGCGTACCGCCTGAACCGGTACAAGGAGAAGAAACCCCTGCATCATTAAGAGCCGTAGCCGTTAGAGAAGATGCGGTTACAAATGACACGATGGCCTTGCAAATTTTGCAAACCGCCGTCACTGATCAGATATTCTCACGTATATCCGGAGCCACATCATCAAAGGAGGCTTGGGAAGCGTTGAAAGACGAATATGAAGGATCTCCCCAAGTTCATTTGGTGAAACTTCAAATGTTGCGCCGAGAATACGAGAATCTTAGGATGAATGATGGAGAGGACGTAAAATCATTCACAGATAAGTTAGTTGATTTAGAGAGTCAATTAACGTATCATGGAGAGAGGAAGACGAGCGCACAACTCGTTCAGAAGATACTCATCTCATTGCCTGCAAAATTCGATAGCATCGTTAGTGTAGTGGAGCAAACTCGCGACTTGTCTCTACTCTCAATGACAGAGCTTATCGGAATCCTCAAGGCACATGAAGCAAGGTTGGCTGTAAGAGATGACAACAGCAATGAAGGAGCATTCTACACGCGCTCGAGAGAAAAGGAATCCGGTCTCAAACGCGATCACACCAAGCGTCGTAACAAACATGGCAAGAAATGGTGCGAGTTTTGCAAGAAAAGCAATCACACAGATAGTGAATGCAAGAAGAAACCGAAGAAACCTGATCAATGGAAAGATCAGAAGAGTAACATAGAATGTTACAATTGTGGCAAGATGGGCCACTTCGCAAACGTGTGCCGATCAAAGAAGAAAGAAAAAGCACACATGAGTCAAGAGGAAAGTGAATCAGAAGAAGATCACATGTTGTTCACTGCGAGTGAGGAATAAACTACAACACCAAAAGAAGATACATGGTTGATAGATAGTGGATGCACCAACCATATGACAAAGGAGGAGAGATATTTTTCAAAGATCAATAAGAGCATCAAGGTTCCGATCAAAGTCGGAAATGAAGAGATAGTCATGACAGCCGGAAAGGGAGACATCACGATCATGACTAAGTATGGAAAGAGAATCATCAGGAACGTCTACTTGGTTCCTGGCTTAGAGAAAAATTTGTTGAGTGTCCCACAAATCATCTCAAGTGGTTATCAAGTATGTTTCCAAGAGAAGAAATGCATCATTCTGGATGCAAGAGAGAAGAAAATCTTGGAGATTCCGATGATAAACAAAAGCTTTAGGATAAAGCTAAGCACGGTTCAAGAAGAAGCAATGCAAGTATATGAGCCGGAGGAGATGAAGTTATGGCACAAGAGGCTTGGCCATGTGGGAAACACTCGGCTCCAACAAATGCAAGAGAAGAATTTGGTAAAGGGGTTACCAAAGTTCATGGTTCACAAAGAATCATGTGGGTCGTGTAATCTTGGAAAGCAATCTTGCAAGAGCTTCCCAAAGGAGTCTCAAACCAAGACAAGGGAGAGACTAAAGATCATACACACAGACGTATGCGGACCAATGCAACACGAATCGCTTGATGGGAGTCGATATTTCTTATTGTTTTTGGATGATTTTACCCACATGTGTTGGGTATACTTTCTCAAACAAAAATCTGATGTCTTCTCAACATTCAAGAAGGCCAAGGCGATGGTTGAGAAGCAATCAGGCTGTTCCATCAAGATACTGAGATCCGATGGAGGTGGTGAATTCACATCAAAAGAATTCACCAAGTTCTGTGAAGTAGAAGGCATTGAAAGGCAAGTTACTTTGCCTTACTCACCACAACAGAACGGATCAGCCGAGAGGAAGAACAGATCATTGGTGGAGATGGCAAGAACGATGCTTGCAGAACAAGACCTGCCATTCAAGTTTTGGGCCGAAGCCGTCTACACATCGGCTTACCTGCAAAACCGTCTACCAACAAGAGCGATAGAAGGTGATCTAACTCCTATGGAGAAGTGGTGCGGACACAAACCGGATGTGTCACATTTGAAAGTCTTTAGAAGCGTATGTTACGTTCACATACCGGATCAAAGAAGAAAGAAACTTGAAGCGAAGGCAAAACGGTGCATTTTCATCGGCTATAGCGTTCAAACAAAGGGCTATAGAGTTTTCAACCTTGAAAACGAGAAGATCGAAGTCTCAAGAGATGTTGAATTCGAAGAAGAGAAGAAATGGAGTTGGAAAGATCAAAAAGAAGTCAACAAGAGCTTTGTCTTGCCCATCACCGACGTAAATGCACTACGATATCAAGTGGAAGATTATGGAAAAGGAGCAATCAATGATCTAAGTCAGCAGATAGATCAAGTGAGTAATGCTTTCAACAATCTGCAAATCTCACCCGGAAGATCTCAAAATGCTAGAGAAGAAGATGGAGGAGACTCCAACACTCCAAAGAGATTTAGATCGATGACTGAAATCTTGGAAAATGCACCAAGAGTGAATCTAGAGGAAGCGGCTCAAGTTATAGAAGCATGTCTTCTTGCACAAGAAGAACCGCAAAACTACGATCAAGCGGCTGAGATCGAGGAATGGAGAAGAGCCATGATCGAAGAGATATCGATGATCGAGAGAAACAACACATGGAAGCTTGTAGATAAACCAAAGAGGAAGAACGTGATCAGTGTGAAATGGATCTATAAGATAAAGACGGGTGCAGATGGAGAGCCAATCAAGTACAAGGCAAGATTGGTTGCTCGTGGTTTCTCTCAAGAACATGGAATCAACTATCAAGAGACTTTTGCTCCAGTCTCAAGGCACGACACCATAAGAGCTATACTTGTATACGCGGCTCAAAGGAAGTGGAAGCTATATCAAATGGATGTCAAGTCAGCTTTTAAATTAAAGGAAGAGGTCTACATCTTACAACCACCTGGGTTCGTGAAAGAGGGAGAAGAGGATAAGGTGTTAAGGCTTTATAAAGCCTTATACGGCCTCAAGCAAGCCCCTCGGGCTTGGTATGGAAGAATCGATTCATACTTTCTTCAAAACGGGTTTGAGAGAAGTATGAACGATGCAGCGCTGTATACAATGAAGCAAGGGAGAGATGTGTTGATCGTAAGTCTTTACGTGGACGACATCATCATCACAGGAAGCAACATTCGTCTCGTTGATACATTCAAGGAGAACATGAAGAGAGAGTACGAGATGACGAATCTAGGATTGCTAAGTTACTTTCTCGGTTTTGAAGTAACCCAAGATGATCACGGCATATTTCTTTCTCAAGAAAAATATGCTAAAAAACTTATAGACAAGTTTGGGATGAGATCAAGCAAAGTAGTAAGCACTCCACTTACACCACAAGGCAAGAAGGAAGAAGATGACAGAGAATATGGCGATCAAACAAAGTATAGAAGCATTGTCGGAGGTCTTCTATACTTGTGTGCATCACGACCGGATGTGATGTATGCAAGCTCTTATCTCGCAAGATATATGTCAGCGCCGAAGATGAAGCACTATCAGGAAGCAAAGCGAGTGTTACTCTATGTCAAAGGAACATCAAACCTTGGAGTTCAGTTTACGAGTGTGGAAGAGCCAAGGTTAATCGGCTACTCGGACAGCGATTGGGGTGGTTCCGTTGAAGACAAGAAAAGCACATCAGGGTATGTCTTTACCCTTGGATCAGCCGTGTTCTGCTGGCAGTCAAGCAAGCAACAAACCGTTGCTCAATAAACGGCTGAAGCAGAGTATGTGGCCGTATGTGCAGCAACTAATCAAGCAGTCTGGCTTCAAAGACTTCTCAAGGATTTTGGAGAAGAGATCAAGGAAGGAATCACAATCTTCTATGACAACAAGTCCGCCATAGCAATCGGGAAGAATCCAGTTCAGCATAGGAGAACGAAACACATAGAGATCAAGTATCATTATGTTCGTGAAGCAGAGAGCAAAGGACTTATTCAACTGGACTATTGCAAGGGAGAAGATCAGCTTGCAGACATACTCACGAAGGCGTTAAGTGGATCAAGATTTGAAGAACTTAGAAGACAGCTTGGAGTGCAACAGAGATTTGATTAATTAAGGAGGAGTGTTGAACTATAATCAAATCTCGTATAAGTTAGAATTAACATTCACATTAGTTAGTTACTTGATCAAGAGGCACAAGTGTTCAGTTTTAGGTTGTGTCTTTTTGAATCAAGAGTTGTGTTCTTTCATTTACACATTTCATGTTAAGTACTCTAGTTAGAATCATTTTGTCGAGTGACATAATCGAGTTGTAATACCGTTTTCAAGTTATCAATAAAGACAAAGTTACAACCATCATTGTTCTTACTCTGTTTTTTACTCAAACTCAAAACAAATAAACATTTCAACACTTCTTGGGACAGCTAGACACTCAGTGCTCCATGCTGCCGCACCTGTAACACGATCCACAAGGAAAACGGCTACCGAAAGAAACCTCCTCCCGACTCCTCTTCTGACCCTGCACAGGCTTGCCGCCCCTGCCAGAACCAGAACCAACACTCGAACCCCGGCGCTGCTGCGACTGCTGCTGCTGACTCCGAGGCGAGATAGCAGGAGCAACTGCAGACGGCACCGCCACCGGACCAACCTGCTCACGAAGGTCCTCCTCAATGGAAGCTGCCAGCTACACTAACTCCGCTCTCGTGGTGTACACACGACCTCGGCACTGAGTCCTGATACTCGAATGAAGCACCTGAAGGAACCTCTGCACAACCCCGCGCTCACCGCCTATACCGAGAACGGTATGCACCACTAGCCTGCTAAACTCAGCGTCGTACTCACGCACCGAACGATCTCCCTGCGTCAGTGCAATAAACCGCAAATGAAGTCGGTCCCGAGCCTCCTGAGGAAAGTACTTGGCGTCAAACTCCGCCACAAACTCGCCCCAAGTCCAGATAGTTCTCCTGCCCTGAACGGCCTGCCACCACAAATGCACATCACCACTCAGATAGTGGACAGCTAACTCCACCTGGTACTCCACTGGACATCTGATCGACTGGAAGTTCCGCTCCAATCTCGATCTCCACTCATCGGCCACCTCTGGACCAACTCCGCCCTCAAAGAAAGGCGTCCCCATACGCTGCATCTGTCCCATCATCTCTAAGTAAGACGGATGACCAATCACCGCAGCCCCATGCTGCCCAACAAAAGCCGCACCCGGCTGACCAACCGCTGCAGCACCCTGCTGCCCAAACACTGCCGCACCCTGCAGTGCTCCGGCCATCGGAGGAACACCCGGAGCCTGCTGCGGAACCACTGGCGGAAAACGTGCTAGCAACTGTGTCAGTAACCCCACAACTAGGTCATCACGACCCTGAGCCGGAGCCGCACCCCCACTTGGGGCCGCCCCAACCCCTGCGCAACCACCGACGCCCAAACCGGCCTCACTCGCCACAGAAAAAGACTGGGTCACCGACGCAGTCGCCACACTCGGCGCCACACTCGGCGCAACACTCTCGCTCGACTCCGCTGGTAAACCACGACCCCGACCTCCATGGCCTCTGCCACGGCCTCTGCCACGGCCTCTACTGCGGCCTCTACCTCGACCTCTAGCAACACCGTCCATCTCACTGTATGGAACAAAAAGGTGAGATACAAAACACAAAAACCAACAACACAAACAAAACTCACCGCGGAACCTCCTGAAGCCCGAAGAGGATGATACTAAACTATCAACCTAACAGTCCTAAAACCGTCTAGGCTCTGATACCAAAATGAAATAACCAAGCTTTTTTTTTATATAATTAAACAATTCTAGCGGAAGTCTTAAAATATTAAATAATTAATAAACCAATTCAACAATATTCAGTTCAGCAAAAAAATAAATAAACAAGTCTAACAACTTATCCAGTTCAATAAAACAATAAATCCTATCATCCACTTCTTCGGCCTTGATTCCGCGATCACACTTTACTTTTACCTGCATCACAGGAAAGGAGATGCGTAAGTATTATCATAAATACTTAGTGAGACGATCACTCTGTCCACGGGCCAATTACGCAATTTCCAGACAATCAAAGTCTTTTAAATAATTTTCCACAATTATTAAATATTTTTCCACATTTCAAGTATCTCCAAATAATTATTAAATAATTCTCATAATTAAATAATAATCTTAATTAATTATTAATCCGAAAATAATTAATTAAATCAAACCAATTAACTACTTAAATCAATTAAATCCATGCATTAAACCGGAGTAAACCATTTAATTTCAATTTCCAATTAAACCGATACACGCCGTATGAACCAGTCTCTGGTGTCGACCGACACCCGCTTGGTGTCGCTCGACACCCGATTCTCTGGGTGAAACCAAACGCGATGAAACAACCTCACAAACACGGGCTTAAGATAATTGATTTGGCTACCTATGTCAACAAAGTGCACTTACCTTTTCGGTCAAAGGCCCATAAGGTACTCCAGAGTTAAGCGTGCTTGGGCTGGAGTAGTGGAAGGATAGGTGACCTTCAGGGAAGTGGTCTGCGGAACCGTGTGAGTGAGGTCAAAACACGGGGAAAGGTCGGGTGTTGATTGCAGGGACAGTAAACAAGTCTCTAGAGCCTCCAAAACAAATAGCGGACCGGCCGTCGGACAGGGGTGAGGCCCATGGGCCGAGAGAGGGCGTGGGTGACTCACCGGGATGGGCGGCCGGGGCGTTATATAAACAAAATAAAAACAAAGATGAAGAAGGAGATCGAATAAGAAATTGGAAGGACAAATAATTGAAAAGGAAGGAAGACGAGAAAGGTGATGTCTTGCGTTTTGGCGAATTCTAATGATTGTTTCTGACAGGTTTTATCGAGTCTTTCTAGTCCTTATTGAGTCTTTTCAGGTCTAAAGTCGTTCCAGGGAGAGTTTTGGTAACAAGGAGCAAGAAGAGGCGAAAGGAGCTGAAAGCAGGAGAATAGCGTGAAGAAACCACTCGATCGAGTGAATTCAAGAAAACACTCGATCGAGTGCATGCGAGCTGTCACTCGATCGAGTGCATGTGAGCTGTCACTCAATCGAGTGCATGCGAGCTGTCACTCGATCGAGTGCATGCAAGTAACCACTCGATCGAGTGCATGCAAGCAACCACTCGGTCGAGTGCATGCAAGCAACCACTCGGTCGAGTGCATGCAAGCAACCACTCGGTCGAGTGCATGCACGACGTCGTTCGATCGAGCGCCTCCACGACGTCGTTTGATCGAGCGCCTCCACGACGTCGTTCCGTCGAGTGCTTTCAAGACGCTTACACACCGTTCGATCACGTGCTTCCATCTGAGCCGTCCGATTGAATACGCTCAACCCCGAACTACTTAGACCTATTTTGAGCCATTGTTTCGGCTACGTTTTCTTGGACGCTTTTTCTGAGTTTGAATTTTGGGAGATACGCGATTTTGATTGTTCTTTGAGGGAGAAGAGGTCTGAACTATTGTGACAGTATTGGAGAAGATTTTCTGAACCCTTTGTTTCTTCTTTCTTATTCAATGAATTCCGTTTCTTCCATTGTTGTTAATTGCTTCATCATGTCTGAGTAATCCCTTAGCTAGATTTAGGTTTTTCAAAGGAATTCATGTGTTAGCCAAACTAAATACAAATAGGGCCTCATCATACTGTCTTCGCCATTGTTGAGTTTAATGCTTAGATTGAATTGATCACTTAATCTCTGATCTTAGGTTAATCTATTCATCAAAAGTGTTATAGGTTGCTAGAACGAACATTGGTGAGCAAATCGTCCTTAGCCTGCGAAAGTTGATGTTAAGGCGATTTGTGAACATATCGAACCCGTCCATATTGCTTGTCTTCAATTGCTAGATTCAAACGACAGTTTAGGCATCTAGGTTGATAGACAAAGTTGTTAAGATCACGACAGTGGATTAACTTACTTTTATGTTTGAGTTCGAGACCTGCATTAAATTTGTGCCCTGAAAAGTTATTTGGTTGCTATCCTTGAATCTCCTGCGAATTGCCTTGATCTAGTGCTTGTTTTCATTGATTTTACATCGCCGCTTACTTTCGTTATCCGTTACCAATTTCACAAACAAATCTCTCTTGTCTTAGCTCCGTTTCAATTCTCAAAGTTTCAAAGCGCAACACTGGTCCTCTGGACTCGAATCATTTATATTACACACAAAGAATCTTCTATCAAAAGGGTAAAGATGAAGAAAAAAAAATCAAATAAAGAGCGAAAATAAAGGAAAAAAAAACTAAAAAACATGAAACAAAAGAAGAGAAATAAGAACATTGATTCACTACAATCAATCATGCTACCAACGAAAAAAACTTATGAATAAAAATATTTAATCAAATTATTAATACAGACCCGCACGTAGCACGGGTGAAAAACCTAGTCTATACTATAAAAGTTGAGTGAGTCTCACAGGATACTGACATCTCAGCACCCCCTCTCCATAACACATTAGCCTATAATTTTTTTTTCTTTCTCTTCTTCATACGACTAATTAACTAATCATCGTTTTCTTTTTAAAATCGTTCCAACTTCGCCTTTAATCTGCATCTATGATTAAAAGTGATCAAATCGAACAATCATATATTGAGAATTGATCCTTCCCAAAACAGCGACTTAAGACTCGATAAAAAATGATCTTCCAAGAAAGAAATTCAGTGCGAGGTATCAGAGGAGAAAGAAATGGTGGATACTGTTGAAGACGACGAAGCTGTTTATGAAGAAGATGGACGAGCAATTGCGGTAAGTATCTTTTAACTTTGATTATAAGGACTAAAGGCAAAGAAGATAGTGAAAGAGATAAAGGATTTTCTAGGTTTCAAGGCGGAGAAGAAGCTCTTGATGTCGGTCGCTGCTGTTGTTCCGCCGTAAATCGGCATATACTTGACGGCTTCCGAAGCCATAGCCAAGTACTTAACTAATGAAAATATTTTAAATTTACAGCTCATGTACATTTTAATACAGCTCATGTTTCTCTTTTCGTCGGAATCCAATTGCAGAAACACCTTTAAGTCTCGGGAAACGATACTTTTTGTCTCGGCGGAATCGATTACCAGTTCGGCGAAAGATACTTTTTGAGTTAGAGCCGGAAACAGAGCCGATATCCAAGACGCCTTACAGGATGGCTCCGACAGAATTGGCAGAGCTGAAGAAACAACTAGAGGATCTTTTGAGCAAAGGGTTCATTCGACCGAGTGTTTCACCGTAGGGAGCACCAGTTCTGTTTGTGAAGAAGAAGGATGGGAGTTTCCGGCTATGTATCGATTACCGGGGACTCAACCGAGTCACTGTGAAGAACAGGTACCCTCTCCCGAGGATTGACGAGTTGTTGGATCAGCTGAGGGGTGCTACTTGGTTCTCCAAGATAGACTTGGCATCGAGTTATCATCAGATCCCGATAGACGAGACGGATATTCGCAAGACTACTTTCAGGACGAGGTATGGGCATTTTGAGTTTGTAGTTATGCCCATTGGTTTGACGAATGCGCCAGCAGCATTCATGAGGTTGATGAACGACGTATTCAGAGAGTATTTGGATGTGTTCGTCATCATCTTCATTGACGATATTTTGGTGTATTCGAGGAGCCCTGAAGAGCATGAGACTCATTTGAGGTTAGTTTTGGAGAAGCTTCGGGAACAGAAGCTGTATGCTAAGCTGAGCAAGTGCAGTTTCTGGCAGCGAGAGATGAGTTTTCTCGGACACATTGTTTCTGCAGAGGGAGTGTCTGTAGATCCGGCGAAGATTGAGGCCATCAGGGATTGGCCTAGACCGAGTAGTGCTACCGAGATCAGGAGTTTTCTTGGGTTAGCAGGTTATTACAGGAGGTTCGTCAAGGGTTTTGCAAGTATGGCACAGCCGATGACGAAGTTGACTGGGAAGGATGTCCCTTTTGTTTGCTCGCCAGAGTGTGAGGAGAGCTTTGGAAAGCTCAAAGAGATGTTGACTAGTACACCTGGTTTGGCGTTACCCGAGCCAGGGAAGCCTTATGCGGTGTATACTGATGCTTCAGGAGTTGGTCTGGGTTGTGTGCTGATGCAAGAGGGCAGAGTTATTGCTTACGCTTCGAGGCAGTGGCAGGGCAGTGAGCGTAACCGTCCTACACATGATCTTGAGTTGGGAGCGGTGGTCTTTGCACTTAAGATCTGGAGGTCTTATTTGTATGGTGGTTCAGTATAGATCCATACTGACCACAAGAGTTTGCAGCACATTTTTACTCAGCCATTGCTGAACATGAGACAGACGCGCTGGGTTGAGTTTTTGGCAGATTATGACTTGGAGATTATCTATCATCCAGGCAAAGCTAACCTAGTGGCGGATACGTTGAGTCGACAGAGGTGTTATTCGGCTTTAGAGCAGGATGTTGAGGCGTTGGTGAGCGAGATTAGTACTTTGCATCTATGTGCTATTTCACAGGAGCCTTTGGGCTTAGAGGCAGTTGATCAGGCAGATTTCCTGAGCAGGATCAGAGTGGCACAAGAGAGTGATGAGAGTCTGATTGATGCATCACGAGTTCTGAGTATCAGGTATCTGAGAACGGGACTATCTTGGTACGTAGTCGTGTTTGTGTACCCAAGGTTGAGGAGTTGAGGCAGCAGATTTTGAAAGAGGCTCATTCGAGCAAGTTCTCGATTCATCCGGGAGCGACCAAGATGTACCATGACCTCAAGAGGTGTTATCATCCAGGAAGAGAGATGTGGCTGATTGGGTTGCGAGGTGCAACACATGTTCTTTGGTGAAGGCTGAGCATCAGGTTCCCGGTGGTATTTTGCAGAGCTTACCCATTCCAGAGTGGAAGTGGGACAAGATCACGATAGATTTCGTGGTTGGGCTACCTATTTCGTGGTTGGGCTACCTATTTCGAGGACTCATGATGCCATTTGGGTTATTGTGGATCGGTTGACCAAGTCAGCACATTTCTTGGCCATCAAGAAGATAGATGGAGCAACTGTTTTGGCCAGGAAATTTGTGCGGGAGATTGTGAGGCTGCATGGAGTGCCAGCCAGCATTGTGTCAGACCGAGATCCAAGATTTGCCTCAAAGTTCTGTAGGGCATTTCAGACAGAGATGGGCACTAAAGTGCACATGAGTACAACATATCATCCGCAGACAGATGGGCAGTCAGAGAGGACTATTCAGACTTTAGAGGATCTGTTGAGGATGTGTGTGCTAGATTGGGGTGGTCATTGGGCATATCACTTGAGCTTGGTTGAGTTTGCTTACAACAACAGCTTCCAGGCGAGTATTGGCATGGCTCCTTTTGAGGCTTTGTATGGGAGACCATGTAGGACACCCTTATGCTGGACCCAAGTGGGGGAGCTCAGCATCCATGGAGCTACTTATGTTCAGGAAACGACAGAGAAGGTTCGTGTTGTGAGGCTGAACATGAAGGAAGCTCACGATAGACAGAAGAGCTACCAAGATAGACGCAGACGATAGCTTGAGTTTCAGGTTGGAGATAGAGTGTATCTCAAGATGGCTATGTTGAGGGGTCCTAACAGATCCATAGCAGAGAACAAGCTGAGTCCTCGTTTTATGGGTCTGTTTCCGGTTGTGGAGCTAGTTGGACCGTTAGCGTATAGGTTAGAGCTACCTCCGATTATGAGAGCCTTTCACAAGGTGTTTCATGTATCGATGCTAAGATTCCAGAGGATCTCCAGCCAGATTTGACAGTTCCGGAAGTACCTATGAGGATTCTTGAGAGGAGAGTCAAGGTTCTACGGAACAAGAGGATACCGTTGCTGAAAGTTTTGTGGACTTGTGGCGGTATAGAGGAGGAGACTTGGGAGCCAGAGGCAAAGATGAAGTTGAAGTTCAGGAAGTGGTTCGACGAGCAGGTCGTGGAGTGAGCTTCTTTCGTCTTTGTGGCTTTGTTTTCGGTTTAGCTTGTGAGCTTTGGTGTTGTTGTATTTTCGCTTTTGTTATAACGATATACATTTTGGAGATTTATGAGATGGAATTTTTCCTCATTGTATGTGTTATTTAATGTTGTTTCGGATGTTACACGTGTTGACCAGTTAGGTCGTGAGACAGTTTTAATCTTATTGTTATAGGCGTTTAAGAATTTTTCTCTAAGGGATGCGGTCCTAAATAACTCATTACGTTTTGGAGACGTTTGTTCTCTGGCAGACTAACCTGAGTGTCGTGGCTTCAGTGTGAGTGGCTTATCCGAGTGTCGTGGCTTCGGTATAAGCGGTGGCAGGCCCATCTGGGAGGCCGTGGCCCCAGTTTGGGTAGTTGCATACTTGTTTGGGAGGCCGTGGCCCCAATACAAGTGGTTTGGTTTAGACTTATTTGGGAGGCCGTGGCCCCAATATAAGTGTTTTGGATAATGAGTTAAGAGTAAAGATGACTTGAAACGTGCGCATAACATAAGATTGAATGTGAGTCTCGGGGGATCGGGTGAGGATCTCCAATGTTGTGGCCTTGCGAGGCCGGGTTTTGGTCTTGTTAGACGTGTGTTGTGAGGATTCGAGGTCGAATCCAGTTTAGTGGGGGAGAGTTGTAACATTCTTAAACCAAAGAAGTGGGATTTTTGCCTGGTGTCGAGCCGGCCCGATTGCAAATTTCCGGTTTGTTTCAAGTGATCGGTTCGGGGGCGGTTTAAGGAGGAAAACCCTAAGGCTCGCTTTAAAAGGGTGAGGCGGCCTGGTTTTTGTCGTGTCGCGACATTAGAGAGGAGAAAAGTGGCGATTGGAGGAGTTCTTGACCGAAATTCGAGTTCTAGGTGTTCAATCGAAGTGTCGTTCGTGTTTCCTTGCTGTTTCCACTCCCTTTCTCCGTTTCAATCCGTTCTAGAGGTGAGTGCGTGACTGTGGGCTCGGAATTTCTAGATCTAGGTTGTTAGATTGATGAGTTGATGAGTTCATGTTGTTTTTCGTGAGTTTGAAGTGATAATTGTGGAATTGGATCGTGTTTGGTGATGTTTGTGCTTTGATTCTATGTTTGTCATGCTGTTGAAATATTTTCGGAACCGCCCTGTCGAACGGGTGTTGACACCAAGGTCACGGGTGTCGAACGACACCGAGCAGGTGTCAGTCGACACCAGAGGCTGGTTCGGTCTGATTATGAATTGTAATTGGAATGAAATGGTTTAATCCGGTTTAATGAATTTAGTTGATTTGAGTGGTCAATTGGTTCGGTTTAATTGATTATTTTTGGGTAAATAATTAATTATAATAATTATTTAATTATGAGAATTATTTAACAATTATCTGGAGATGATTTAATATGAGAAGAATATTTAAGAATGGTGGAAATTAATCAAAAGACTTTAAAATGTCTAGAAATTGCGTAATTGGCCTGTTGGCAGAATGATCGTCTCACTAAGTATTTGTGATAATAGTATATTTACGCATCTCTTTTTCCGTGATGCAGGTAAAAGTAAAGTGTGATCGCGGAATCAAGGCAGAAGAAGGGGATGATAGGACTTTTATGTTTATTTAACTTGTTTAAGTTGTTAGACTTATTTAATTATTGTTTTGCTTCCGCTGATTATCGTTGATTGATTTATTATTTATTTAATGGTTTAAGACTTCCGCTAGAATTGCTTAAAAAAAAAAAGCTTGGTTGTTTCAGAAAAAACCTAATTAAAAAGATGATAAACAAAAAGAAAGGAAAAGAAAATGATTATCCATATTTTATCGGAAAAATGTTACATATTCTAACAGAAAAGGAAAAAAAAAAAATTTGCATACCATATTCTAATAGATAAATGTTTCATATTCTAACAAATATAGGAAAAATGCATATTTACCATATTTCATGTCTTACCAAACCCTATATAATAAGCTATAACCCTTAAAATTTAATTTTGTGATTCCATCTTTTTCATTTTCTCTTATTTAGAATCAACATGTGTTTTGGAAAAAGAAAAAAAAAAACCTAATTAAAAAATGTTAAACAAAAAGAAAGAAAAAAATGATCATCCATATTTTAACCAAAAATGTTCAATTTTCTTAATGGAAAAAGGAAAAAAAAAATATTTTTGCATGCCATATTCTAACAGAAAAAATTTCCATATTCTAACGGAAAAAAATATGCATATTTACCATATTTTATGTCTTATCAAACCTTATATAATAAGATATAACCTTCAAAATTTAATTGTATGCTTCCTTTTTTCACTCTCTCTAATTTAGAATAAAAAAATCATGTCTTCGAAAGTTCAAGAAAGCAATGAAGATTATTTGACTCTAAATCAAAAGTATCATCGTACTATAGTATAATACGTGTTATTCGAAAGTGGGAAACTATAAGTCCTAAAGAAAGTATCGCCGTATTATAGTATAATGCTTATTATGAGTTATTACATGAATATTACTTTTTATTGTATAGTGGAATTGAAGTATCTTATGTTATTCATAAATTTCTTATTGGGTTTTTATTATTATTTTACTTACTTTTAAGAGTAATCATATTTTGTTTAATATTTTTTCGTAAATCGTTTCAAAAATCTTAAAATAAACTTTGTGTATATGTCGGGCCTTATCCAGTAAGAAAATAAATTATTCTAATCATATGGAGAATTATTTTTGAATATTATGAATTAGAATAATATATTTGTAAATATTAATTTATTGATAGAATAATATCTCTATAAGATTATAAATTTTCAAAGTTTCAACATTATAACTTTTTTTATGATAACTTAGGGAAGATCGCATGCATATGGAAGTGTAATAATCCTGAAGCGGGATAGAAAGATTCAAGAAAATCGATGCAGAATTGAAGAGACGAGCATATGGAGACAAGCACTCGACCGAGTAGGATGGAACAGTGACCCAGCAAAAGTGATCCAAACGAGATGAAAATTTGTGGACAACAAGAAGACGCCAGGACAAGCAATTTAGTCGAAACGGAAGTGGAATCAATCAAGTAAAACTCAAAATATGGCGAAAAGAGCATTGGCGGTCGATTGGCGGACAGTCTGGAATGATCGCCATACGATCGTGCGTGATACGCGGGACAGCGTGTCGGGTGAAAGTCCGGGATATGACCAAGGGATGAAACGGTCATGGGAAGTGAAGGGAAGAGAGTCTTAGTGCTTATGGCCGTCTGTGGATGACCGTAGCCGACTGCAGGACGATCGCATGGGACACTCGAGTGAGTAATCAAACGGAAGTGTGGGATGCGATCGCGGGATGAACAGATCACGGGATGGAATGATTGAGTGGGAAACTCAAATAAACATGTGTTGAAAAGAAACATGTCACAACGTGAAATGAGGAAGAGTGGGACACATGTCACCACAAAGAAGATTCACTGAACATGGTAAGGGATTCATTGAATCTAGCCTCATGAAGTGTCAACCTAAGAGTGAATGGTGGAGGATGGTCGGGGCAGGTGGCGACCACGGAGGGGATCAGCGAGCTGACCCGGGCGAGGTGTCGACGGATCGGACGTCCTCCTCCGTATGTGGTGGAAAACGCCGCCACTTGTCGCCGGAAGCTCAACACTTGTCAATGGAGGTGTCAAGAGGACATTGGACCTACAGCCACCACTTGTCTCCCCATCCAGTCTATAAATACCCCTCCTTCACCCTTTAAATACCATTTTCCACCAAACATTTGTTTTAGAGATAGAGAGAGAGAGAGGAAGAAAGAGAGAAAGAGTTTTCTGTTTAGGTTGGTTAGATCTGTGAGAGTTACGAGAGTGGTCAAGCGTTTGATGCAGAAGCTTAATGTCGTTAGATCATCCAGGAAACTTAACTTATAAGCCGTTCAGCCGGAAGCACTATGAGTTGTGGTGATGTTTTATTGCTTGCTTTGATTGTTTGATTGTGTGATTTTTTCCTTGTGTTATGATGCTTGATTGTTAGATCTTGTTTATTGTTATCACCTTGCATGTGAGGTTGCATGGTTACTTGTTGTTGAATTTTTGTTGATGTTGATATCGACGATTCGGTCTTCTTTTGTACCCCTTCCTAGCAAACGGACTGGCTAGGTGGGAAGACTCGGAGAGACGGGATAACAGCCTATGGCCGAGTGCTATTCCGCCTCATGTAGTCAATGTAGTGGGTAATGAGAATACTCGGACAGACGAGGTTCTTGCCTATGGCCGAGTATGGAATAGACAACCCGGGATGTGACCATCTGGGAGACATAACTCGTGTGGGTTGTGAACCGTGGAAACGGCGATCCAACGGGACGTGACTGTCTGGGAGATGGAACTCGGGTAGTGATGTTCTATCTCGCGTGCATGTGTGGCTGTGAGATAGGTGTTCACGGGAAGTACCAAATGTGCATGATGTGGTGAAGGAAGTAGTGGAGTGTGTTGAGATTATGTATTTATTCTTACATGTTTAAGCATAATGTATTGATTGATTGTTGTTGTTTATAATCTCTGATTGATCGTGCATGTTCTTGTTTGATTGTTGTGCGGTTAGTCTAGGGGTTATACCAACATTGCTTGTTGTGTGTTATTTTGGGTTTTTGGGGTGGGATTGTCATCTTGTTAGAGGGAGCTATAACTCACTGAGCGATTAGCGTTCACCCCTCACTCTTTTTTGCAGGAAACCAGTAGTTGGAGCAAGGACGTTAGGCCACCAGCGTAGATTATCTTGCCTTTGTAAAATAAACGCTTTTGAATTTATGTAATGTGGGTTTTGGGCATTAGGCTCGAATGTGATGTATTTCCGATGTTTTGTAAAACCTTATATAGATTAATAAAGTTTATTTTCTATATCAACTGGATTCATCTGATATTAGCTTTGTCCGGGCTAATACAACTCTCAGCTTTGGTATAGGTTGAAAAGCCTCAGGTTTTGGTCGAGAGGGACGGTATTGAGAATGGATCGACTGAGACCTTGGATGTGTTCTAAGGACTTGGTTGAATCGTTCTTGGTATCCGTCATTGTGGCATCTCTGATTTGATTTATGTATAGATCGAGTCGGGGGTGTTACAGGAAGGGTCTAGACTAATCTATAAAGAGGTGCAGCTCATAAATAGATTTTCTATTCGGGTATTCAAATGGGCCAAAAGCAAAGACTTATATCTGTGTGGCCAAATGGTAATGGCTAATAATTTTACGCTAGAGACAATTAATCTCTAGCTTAGATTAACATGAAAATTCATGCTCAAGTGAAAACATCTAGATCACCACCGCTTGGTTTTCCAACAGTATTACTTTTTTTTTTTTTCCGCAACAACCAACATTATTAGTTAGGGAAATTGTAACGGAAAACCATAAAAATGGTGGGAATTAACAAAGTAGAGAAGATTGGTTAGAGTACACGTTGTATAAATTACAATATTCCCCAAAATAACCTTCTTGCGTTTGGTTAATATTCCCCAGAAACTGTGACTGTAAATTGGGGAAAATCGATAATCCAAAATCCAAATACAATTGTGAGAGTTACTGCGATCTCAGATACTTATAATCGGAATTGAAGGATAATGCGATCCGCTATAATCACCGATTTAAAGCTTCGGAGGCGCTGCTTGGCCGGTAGTTTCAAAATCTCTTCTTGCAATAACAAATGATTGGAGATTTTACTTTAGTAATATCTGGAATTTGGAGTGCAGAGTCATGATTCGAGGAATGAAGAGAGGGGTCAATGGGAAATTTGGATTGAGGTCATTAGCCTAGCAACCATGTATGTGTTCTATGGCGGAGTTCGGTTGTGGTTACTAACCAGTGTTCATATTGCAGCTGCAATATATTGCGACACCAGCTCTTATTTCTCCTTGAGGCGAAGAACACATCCGTGTAGGTAATAAAATTTTCTCCATTACAGTCTTCCAGTCTTTGTTGCTCTCTTTCATGTGCCTATTATGCATAGTATGTATGTGTTCTGATTATCGTTATGGTTAAGGTGCTTGTCTTTTGGAAAGCGTTAGGTTTTTGGTACCATCTTGTCACTTAGCCTATCAACCATGGTTCAATATTGTTTGCAATCTTCCCATTCCATACTATTGTCTTCCATAGTATATCCACGTTTCTGCGGAAACATTTCAATGGTATGGACTGTTAATTTTGAATTCATTAATTGGATAAGTGGTTATTGAGTATCTTTGGAACATAAAAGGTCTGAATATGTTGAAACAGAAAAGGTCGATCATTTGTTCTTTTTTACCTAAATTTGTTTTTGCCTCCCCCTACCACATGACATTTAAGACTTTAGAATAAAAATATAAACTAAAAGCCTGATTGTTTTAAAATAGACTTTAAAAACTGTAAAATCACATAAAGTCTTAACAGTAGGCCTGTCAATTTGTGACCTAACCAGCGGGTTCCGTCCCGTTTGACCCGCCCACATAAGAAAAAAAATATCAAAAAAGAAGCGGATCATGCAGGACAGGTATTTAAAAAATGCAGAGCGGGTGCGAATATAAATATTATATTCCACGGATTGGCGGATTACCCGCAATTTAAAAAAAAAAACTATAAATCTAACTTTAAAATTAAGAAAAATTAATATTTATCTAACAAATTTTATTAAAAGTTTGAATATTATAAGTAATATTTATAAATTAGTTAATAGTTTCTTTCAAATTCATAAATTTCTTTATATATTTATGGTTTATCATATAAAATATTTTTTATTAACATTTTATTTTGTTAAATATATATATAATTTTTTATTATTTATATATGCGGGTTACTTGTGGGTATCCGCAAATTTAAGTGGAACGGGTGCAGATCAAAAAAATTATGTTTAAAAGTTTGGCGAGACAGGTCAAAACGAGTAAAAAAAATAACCTCTGCAGAATAGGTCAAGCGGGGCGGATTTGACCCGATTGACTGGTCTACTTGAGAGACCTTACGCCAATGGGGGTCTTAATCAGCCCTACCCACACAACTTACATTTTGAATATAAATCTCTGAAAACAATTTCAAGATAACATTTTGACCGAGGAGGACACTCGAGAGAGATCACATGCCAAATTCTTAAAAATGATGAACCTGATTCGGATCTGAGATCAGCTTAATCACTGATTGGCAACTCCGTAGACCCTAAAATTTCTTGTTTCAACTTAATAAAGGTTTTTCTGTACATCGTTTATTTTGGTTTGTTCCGAGTTCGGATGCCTGACTTTGAATTGTAAATTTAACTCTAAATGCATTTATTAATCCTTTTTAGGCTTTGAGCCTGTTACTATTGAACATTAATTTATTATGCAAAATGTATATGCTAAACAGCTAAGCATAATGAATTTTGTA
This sequence comes from Erythrophleum ivorense, assembly GCA_026724425.1. Classification (NCBI taxonomy): domain Eukaryota; kingdom Viridiplantae; phylum Streptophyta; class Magnoliopsida; order Fabales; family Fabaceae; genus Erythrophleum; species Erythrophleum ivorense. Next base: position 3,217,815 of record JAIUCV010000066.1, on the reverse strand, counting down.
TATAACAAGCTATATCTTCAAAAAGTTTCTATATAGTATATACTAATTTATAAAATTATATTTTAAAAAAAATTATATTTCAAAATGAGTTTTAATGTGAATTAATAGAATACTATAATCTTGGAAGGATTATAATCAGTTATGTTATAATTTAATGGCGACTTTTGTTAGTGGGGGTGGGTGGGAGAGTGGGACTGTGTATTAACGAAAACTTATACTTCAAACGATATGTTCAATACTATGACGTTGACTTAATAATTGGGAACTTCCATATGTTTGAATCGGTCACGATTGCAAGCTTCTCTGTTAACAAACCAACCAAAAGTTCCAAAACTTTCAGATGGCTGCTGCTTCTTCTTCTTCCTCTTCCTCCACTTCCGTTTCCAGGGTCAAACTTCTCCCTCCTCGAGTGTTCGTCAATTTTCGAGGTGATGAATTGCGAGACAACTTCATCAGCCATCTAGAGAAGGCCTTGAAAGACGAGAAGGTCCCCTACTTTATTGACAATCACTTAGTCCCAAGCGATGACCTCGAAATCCTTTTCAAGGAGATCGAGGATTCAAAAGTCGCACTGGCTGTCTTCTCCCAACAGTACCCAGAATCGAAATGGTGCTTGGACGAGCTAGTGAAGATAATGGAGAAGGTAAAAGAAGACAAACTCAAAGTAATCCCAATCTTTTTCAAAGTGAAGGTGGAAGATGTGAAACACCAGACAGGAGAGTTCGGCCTGAAGTTAACCGGAAGAGGTAACCGTGGGGAATCCAATATTGCGAAATGGAAGAACGCTTTGACATCTGTCACCGCGAAAAAGGGTTTGACTTCTGCTATGTACAGGTAAAAAAAAAAAAAAAAAAAAAAACTAATAAACATCTCAGTCTTCCACTTAATTAATCCAAGATTCCGATTGATATTTTCCTTACGCGTTTGGCAGTACCGAGAGAGATTTGATCGTCGACATTGTAGAGGCAGTCAAGAAAGCGTTAGACAAAGTAAGCCAAGGAGGAGAAGGAACCATCCTGCGTTCTATAAATATCTCCTCCGAGAGTTTTAACGGTAACATTTTCTCTGAAACAATTGAACAGCCTAGAAGAGATCTCCCCGGAACTGAACAACGGCTTAAGAAACTGGAAGATATCTTATTTGATTTTAAATGTGCACAACTTCGAATCATAGGAATTGTTGGGATGCCTGGTATTGGTAAAACCACTCTTGCAGAGTTGTATTTCAATAGGTGGAACCATGAGTTGGTGTTTAACAAGCTTATCTTGGGTATACGTGAGAAGTCAGAATACCATGGATCGAATTGGTTGATGAACAAACTTCTAAATGGTCAAGATTTAAATGACAAGGCTGATATGTTCACAAAGAGGATCCTTCTTGTCTTGGATGATGTGAGTCACAAGGACCAGGTAGATTTTCTACTCAAAAATCGCCAACGAATTAAGGGTGGGAGCAAGATCGTCATTACAACACGTGACAAGACATCCATCGAAGAACTGGTTGATGACACTTATGTAGTTTCTGGTTTGAACGTTAGAGAAGCTCTACAGCTCTTTAACAGTCATGCCTTTGATGATCAAGCCTGTTGTGCCACAGGTAATTTCCCGAACCTATCCAAAAGGTTCGTAGATTATGCTGAAGGTAATCCACGAGTCCTAGAAGAGTTGGGAAAGGAGATTTGTGGGAAAGACGAGGCTCACTGGGTAACAAGACTAGCAACGCTGCCACACTGTTGCAATAAGGAGATCTTGAATGATTTGAGAATCAGTTATGAAAAAATGACTGTTGAACAGAAAGATGCGTTTCTCGACATAGCTTGTTTCTTCAGATCAGAGGAGGAAGATTATGTAAAATGTTTACTTGGTCCGGATGGCTCTGAGTCACGTGAAGCTGTTAGAGATCTCACTGAAAAGTTGTTGGTATGTGTTTCTGCCGGCCGAATAGAGATGCATAATGTACTCTGTACATTGGGCAAGGAACTTGGTTCATCCCATGAGAACGAGTCCGGGGAAAGGATGTGGAATTATGACAGAACCTTTAATTCTCTATGCTTAGAACATGTACAAGGGGTAAACGAAATCTCAAGTCTCTCTCTAAACCACTTTCTTGAGTCGTAGAATTTGAGTTAAAAGACTGAAACTTCAAATGCATCTTGCTAACTTCTTCTCTTATGGCTTGTTCCCAGGGTAAGAACAAGGTGAGAGGTATTTTCCTAGACACGTCCAAAGTAACCAAAGGGATAGCCTTAGACAAACAAACCTTTACCGAGAGGTTCGACAAGCTGAATCTGCGATACCTTAAAATTTATGACTCTCTTTGTCCTCAGCAATGTGAAGTTGACTGTAAAGTGAACTTGCCCGACGACCTTAATTTCCCGTTTCAAGAGGTTCGGTATCTCCACTGGCTGAAATTCTCATTGGATGAACTTCCACCAGACTTTGAACCAAATAAGCTTACTGATCTCAGGCTGCCTTACAGTAAGATTAAACGTGTTTGGAAAGCTACCCAGGTGTGTCATCTTGTGCCAAAATACATTTTTTTCCAAAATAGAAAACACAAACAAAACTTTATTTGTGTTTGTGTTTGACCTTGGTATATACAGTTTACAACTGAATTATAAGTTTGAAAACAGTTTCATTTGAAGGAAAACACTTTGGTACTATAAGCAAATGCAAACAAATGACTTTACTTGTTCAATTGTGTTCACAGAAAGCGCCATGGTTGAAGTGGGTGGATCTAAGTTTTTCGACTAGGTTGACTGACCTGTCAGCATTGTCCAAGGCGACTGATCTCCAAAGATTAAATCTTGAAGGCTGCACGAGTCTGAGTACGTTGCCAAGAGAGCTGAAAAATATGAAGAGGCTCGTTTTCATGAACCTCAGAGGATGCGTAATGCTCTCATCTCTACCAGCAAAACTGGATTTAATCTCTCTGAAGACTCTCATCCTCAGTGGCTGCTCAAAATTTCACAAGTTTGAGATAAGTTCTGAAAATCTTGAATTTCTACATTTAGATGGCACTGCAATCAAGAACCTTCCTACAACCATCCAGAACTTCAAGAAACTTGTGATATTGAATCTGAAAGACTGCAAAATGTTGGAGAGTCTACCTTATTGTCTAGACAAGTTGAAGGCTCTTGAAGAACTAATACTCTCCGGTTGTAAAGAGCTTACGAGGTTTCCTGATATTAAGCAGAACATGGAAAATCTGCAGATTTTACTACTTGATGGGACCTCTATAGAAGAGTTGCCAGATACATTATTACACTGTGGTAACTTAAAAAACCAAGTGGTTTGTCAACAACCACTCCGGATGAATGGAGTATCCTTGTTGCGACGTCTCTGCTTGAGAGGTAATCATACCATCCGCAGCCTGGGACCTAGCATGAGCCAACTCTACCATTTGAAATGGATCGACTTGAAGCATTGCGAGAATCTTGAATCAATTTCAACGCTCCCACCAAATCTCCAATGCTTAGATGCACATGATTGTATCTCACTTAAAACAGTAGCGAGTCCAGTGGCCCTTCTTATCCCAACAACGCAGCAAGTCCCCTCCTCATTCATTTTCACTAACTGTGAAAAACTTGAGCAGGTTGCAAAGAATGAGATCATATGTTATGCTCACAATAAGAGCCGTCTCCTGTCTGAAGCACTGAATCGCCACAATAAGGTATTTCTCTCTTCTAGAGCTCTCCTCTATCATTTTCCTATCTTTTTCATACGAATTTTGAGACTGAAGTCCATAGTTTCGATTTGTCCGAGACCAAGTAACACGTTGTGATATCACATGTTTTCAGGGTTTTGATTTTGAAGCTTTGGTTGCTACTAGCTTTCCTGGAAGTGAAGTTCCTGCTTGGTTTAGTCAAATTGCTTCTGGAGCAGAGTTAGAGCCAGAGCTGCCTCGGCATTGGAGTGAAAATGGGTTTGTTGGAATATCTCTATGCGCTGTTGTCTCATTCGAGAACCACAAAACTCGAAACAACAAGCTCCAGGTGAAATGCAAATGTGTGTTCAACATTGTTGAGACATCTCCTAGCAACTTTAATTGCCATATAGGAGGTTTGTCCGAGACATGCGATGAGGAACTCACGATTAAGTCCAATCATGTGTTCATTGGCTACACCAATTGGTTGAATATCAGTAAATGTCAACAAGAGAATGGTAGGAAAGAATGCGTTCCTACTAAGGCTTCCATTAAATTTGAAGTGACAGATGGGACTGAAGAAATTATGAATTGTGAGGTACTGCAGTGCGGGTTTAGTTTAGTTCAAGAATCCGGTTCCTGGGAGGCAAGTGCAGGGACTGAGAACGTCAGTGAAAGTATTGTGTTGGATCTCTTGAAAGGAATCAAATGGCTATATAAATTATTGTGCACCCGCAACAAGGGATGAGAAGTTCAAATGGTGAAGCAAAACTGTAGTAAGTAGCTCCATAGAGTGCTAAATAGCTTCTTTTATCTACTTATTTTCTTGTAACAACACTTTGTGCGGCAAAGCTTATTGTTGATGTCACTCATTTTCACATGTTCTGTTTAATGTGTTCGAAGCAGAACGGTGCGGTCAGGAGTGGTAAAGCCGTGTCACTTACTATGTGATCCTGGATAAGTCGACTTGGTTTCTGACAAAACTGTTTTGCTGAGTTACATATTGTAGTTGCTCCAAATCACTGTGTAGTTTTTGATACCACATTTTCAAACGTATTATTGTTTGAAATTCACAAGATTATCTCTTATCAGATTTCAGTCATTTTGTCATTGATGCTCGAGTTAAGTGATTATAATGTCGATTGTAACTTAAAACTGAGGAAAATCTCTTTCAATGCGCTAAGTACCGTTAGATGTCATTTTATTAAGCTAATTAATATTACCAAAAGAAAAATAGAAACAATCTTCTGAGATGTTTGTTCTTTCACTGGGCAGAAGAAGAAGAACAGATCTAGTCGGAACCTGTCAGAGCAAGAACATTAATCCCTCTGAATTCTAATAAATAGGAATATGATTGAGCTTGGAAAACAGAGTTATTCAATGTTCAATTACAGGGAAACACAACACAAACAGAGATGCTAAAAACAGAGTAAAAGAGAAACACACCAAGCTAAACTGAAAACGATAACAAAAAAACTAAAATATTGGGACATTGATGGGTTGTCTCGTCTTCTCCCCAAGCTTCTTTCTCTACAGTCCATTTGGCTTGACTGCTTAGTTTTCTTTTTCAAAGATTCTTCAACTTGGGTTTAAGAAGGCTCTACAAAAAAAAAAAAAAAAAAACTGAATACGTTAGTTTCACTTATTAGTTAATCCATAGAATATATAGTCTTTATTCTTTCAAATTCAGAACATTACATCTCTAATGAGTTGTGGGGCTTCTGCTTCTGTGTTTGTTTGGACGAAAAGGATTCGTGAACCACTCTGGTTTGTAAAGAACCAACATGTATCCAATCGTCAATCCAAACACAATACCAGGTCCAAATCCTATAGCAGCTGCAATCCAACTAAACACTTGTTCGTCTTCATCTTCTTCCTCTGCCTCTGGTGTCTCATCTTGTTGCGTTTCTGGAATGTGGAGAGAAGGTCCATAAAGTCCTGAGTTATCTCCGAAAGAAGAGCAAGGCTGCCGTCGGAACTGAGTGCCTCCTGGCACTAGACCTACAAGATGGTTATGGGAGAAGTTCATGTACGCAAGGAACGAGAGATTCCCTAACTCTTGTGGAATTTCTCCAGAAAGCTTGTTTCGGGAAACGTCTAGTAACTCGAGCGCTGTCAGGTTTCCCATAGATGATGGGATGTGGCCAGTAAAGCCATTGTTTGACAAGTTGAGCACATGAAGCTCTCTCAATAGGCCGATGGACCTTGGAATCTCTCCTTCAAGTCTGTTTCCGGAGAAGTCGAGTGCTGTGTAGATTTTAAGGATACGTTCATACTCCAACTCTACACCTTTATTCACCAAAACCACTGAATCGTGGTAATAGCCTGATTCATCTCCCATGTACGGATCCTCGCCTGCCCCCAGTGATGACGGCAATGCACTCCAGTTCAGAAAATAATCTGATGGCAAAGTTCCAGTGAAATGATTATGTGAGATGTCGATGATTTTCAGCTTAGGAAACGAGGCTTTATGTATTGGTCCATAGAATGCGTTGGAGTGTAAGACAAGAACTTGCAGCTTTTGTAGAGAGCTCAACCAGGATGGAAGCGTGTCGTTGATTTTGTTGCTTTCCACATTTAGAACTTCAAGATTAGAGAAATGGATCAAAGATCTTGGAAGCTTCCCCACCAATTGATTATGCCCGACGTCAAGCGAGCGTAGACTTTCAAATACATTCTTTGTAAGGCCACCACTAAGACGATTATGACGAAGGTTTAGAACCGAAAGAGTAGTTTTGAGTTTTCCCATACAAAGAAGGATCGAACCACTGAGGTTGTTGTTTGAGAAATCAAGAATGCTTAGAAAGAAGGAATATTTCCCGTGAAATTGTTGTTGGAGCCAAACAAGTTCCGCAAACTAGAGGATAATCCATGTTCCCTTGATCTTTCGAAACCAACGAAACTGTTGGAGGAAAGATCCACGGAATATAGATTTGGAAGCGTCCATAACGAGCGAGGCACTTGACCTGTAATTTTGTTGTTGGAAATTTTAAGAAAGTCAAGATGCACTAATTTGGAAACAGATCTCGGGATTGGCCCTCTGAAGTTGTTATTTCCAAGGTTTAAGGACTTTAGCTGAGATGGTGAAGAACTATTCCCAAACTCAAGAGTGCCGTTGAGTTGGTTATTTCTCAAATCAATCATGATCAAAGAAGAAAGGGTGAAGAGAGAAGAAGGAAGGGTTCCAACGAAAGTGTTGGCAGATGCGAAAAAATACTCAAGTTGGAGAGTGAAGTCATGTTTGGAGGAAGTGTTCCTGTGAATTTATTGGAGTAGAGTGATAGATAAAACAGCTCGGTCAAATTTGGTAATATAATGGGAAAGTTACCACTGAGCTTATTGGAACTAATATCTAAACTGGCCAACTTGTTCAAACGACCAAAAGAAGATAGGATTGAACCATGGAAGTTGTTGTATGAGAAATCGAGAAAGACGAGACGCGAAAGGTTTCCAATTGAAGATATAATCTGGCCAGTAAAATGATTAAACGAAAGGTCGAGAGATGTGAGATGAGAAAAATTTATAACGGAAGACAAAATCCGGCCAGTTAAATTATTACGAGAAAGATGAAGAGAGGTGAGATTAGAAAGATTTCCAATTGAAGATGGAATCTGACCCCAAAACTGATTATTATAAAGATGAAGAGACTTAAGATGAGAGAGCTTTCCAATTGAAGACAAAATCTGGCCAGTAAAACTGTTATCAGAAAGGTCGAGATATGTGAGATGAGAAAAATTTACAATGGAAGACAAAATGTGGCCAGTAAAACTATTTTGAGATATATCGAGAGATGTGAGATAAGAAAGATTTCCAATTGAAGACGGAATCTGGCCAGTAAGCTGATTAGAAGAAAGATTAAGAAAGGAGAGACGATAAAGATTTCCAACTGAGGATGGGATTTCACCAAATAAATCATTATATGAAAGGTCTAGAGTTGTTAGAGAACGAAAGTTTTGAAGCATAAAGAGACTGGTATTCGAATGAAACCTGCCATGGAGGCAGCTGAAACTGATGTCTAGCTTGATCACTTCTCCGGATTTGGCATCACACTTGATACCGTCCCAATAACAACAGTCGCTGTTGTTTTTCCATGACTCCGTCTTCGGATAGGAGATTACAAGCCTATCATTAATAATATAATTATCACAAGAAGACTTCCGAATCTTAAACTCGTTCTTGAACTCGAGAAGTGCATCCCTTCAGGACGACACAAGTGTCCAATAGAAGCCGCAAAAAGGTCTTGAAATATGAAAATGAACAAGAAGAGAAAAGAAAGAGTAATATGAATGGTACTCATTGAGATCTTTCAAGAACCTTAATTCGCTCTCTTTTAGCTAATTTAACTTTCTTGAATATCAGTAATGATAAAGAAGCGAAACAATGGAAATTTATGATGGTAACATGGTTTTGTGCACATTTCTTTATATACTCATAGACGGTTCTCCAAGTCCTTTTAGCTTGACGCACTATCTAGTCTTTGTACGAATTGTTATTCACGTTGAGCGAAGAGAGTAAATGCCTTTGTGTTGAATAGTCGAATTCCACACATTTTGGTTTTACCTTTTTGTTGTGGATGATTTCTTACTTGTAATTGTATTGATCGGTAGCGTCAAGAAAGTTCATCCACATTGATCTGTCAGTTTTTCTAGCTTTGATGGATAAAGAAGTATGTGGTTGTCGATGTGAAGGATATTTTGAGGAAGAAGATAAGATTGGTGGGACAATAATAAATAAAGAAGACCGGAGTTGACTATTCAAGTCTTCGTCTTTTGTCCCGTGAAACACTCTCTAATGTTTAATCAGCAACGACACAGCAGCATTTTTTTGTTTTTTGCGTCGGATAGGGTTCCACGTCCGTTGATCAATAGTCCAATATATAGTCTACTAAATCATAATAAATAAGAACTTATATAGCGAAATAAAACAAGATCATACATTATTGATTTCCGAACATAAGAAAAATAAAGGAAAGTTACAATTCAAGCAAAAGCATGGAGCTTTACACATGGCAAGCACTTTGGCGTCCACACAAACGAAACATCTTTACCGGTTAAATTCGTCATCGGTTGCGACATGCTCACAAACCCCTTAACAAATTTCCTGTAGTAGCCTGCTAAGCCCAGAAAAATCCTAATCTCAGTAGCACTACTCGGTCTAGGCCAATCCCTGATGGCCTTAATCTTCGCCGGATCTACAAAAACTCCCTCTGTATAAATAATGTGACCCAGAAACCCATTTCTCGCTGCCAGAAACTGCACTTCCTCAACTTAGCATACAGCTTCTGCTCCCGAAGTTTCTCCAAAACCAACCTCAAATATTTGAGTCTCATACTCCTCGGGACTCCTCGAATAACCAAAATGTCGTCAATGAAGATGATAACGAATACGTCCAAAAACTCCCTAAACACGTCGTTCATCAACCTCATGAATGCTGCCGGCGCATTAGTCAAACCGAAAGGCATGACCACAAACTCAAAATGCCCATATTTCGTCCTGAACGCCGTCTTGCGAACATCTGCCTCGTCAATCGGAATCTGATGATAACCCGATAATCGGAATCTTGGAGAACCATGTAGCACCCCTCAGCTAATCCAGTAACTCATCAATCCTCGGGAGAGGGTACCTGTTCTTCACAGTGACTCGGTTAAGTCCCCGGTAATCGATGCACAACCGGAAACTCCCATCCTTTTTCTTCACGAACAACACTGGCTCCCCATGGCGAAACACTCGACCGAATAAAACATTTGCTCAAAAGGTCCTCTAGCTGTTTCTTTAGCTCTGCCAACTCTGCTGGAGCCATCTTGTAAGGTGTCTTCGATATCGGAGCTGTCCCCGGCTCTAGCTCAATCGTGAAAAGATCAGACCGAGATGGTGGTAATCCCTTAAGAGATCGAAAAATATCCTCGAACTCCTGAACAACCCGAATATCCTCCAAAGCATCTCACCACTGGACTCTGGTATAACAATCATTGCCAAATAAGCCTCGCAACCTCGCTCTATCATCTGCTCAGCCTGAATAACCGAGATCACAAGACTCTCGGAAGTCGGTCTCACACCTTGAAACACAAACCTCCCCGGATCGCGCTCAAACACCACTTCGCCTCGATAACAATCCAGATGAACCCAGTAATACGTTAACCAGTCCATCCCTAGAATGACGTCATACAGCTCCACCAGACTGATGACTAAGTCCGCTGGTATCGACTGCCCCGCAATCTGTACATCAACTGTTCTAGCACGGCCGGAAGTAGCCAGAAATCTCCAACCAGCCACCTTGACCATACCCGAACGCTCACCAGCGCTGCTCTGAATGCCACTGCTCTCGGCACGCTCCAGAGTAATGAAGCAATTCGATGCTCCAGAGTCAAACAACACGTGGGACTCAAAACCGCCCACTAACAAGGTCCCTACACAATTACATGCGTTGAGAACTCCAAAACTCTATCACAGGAAAAATAATTGAAACAAACAACAACCACAACAACTCTACCACTAGGAATTTACGAAGTCTGAGTCAAAAATTTTACCTGTGATATGCCCGGACTGACTAGTTTGGCCAACCTCTGCCGAAGAATACACTCTCGGCGCCACTCCAATCTGACCCAACGGCTACACCGCTGCGATCTGTGACACTGGCTGAGCCACCACTGGCTGAACCGACGCTACCAACAACTGCTGTAACTTGGGACACATTGATGTGTGCCAAACAAGGGTGTGGTATATATGCAAGTAATAAAAACCCTAAGCTAAACATGGTTGCAAGTGCACAACATGTTGTTGTAGTACTTAGGGGTCGATCCACAAGAGAATGCGAATTACACATTACACATTTGTAAAGATTTGGTTAAGCTAAATCAATAATATGCAAGGGTTTTGTATTTTTGTTTTATAAAGGAAAATCAAATAACAAATGCAAACTATACAAACACCATTATTGAACAAAGAATAATCCGCAAAAAGACACAAGCCAAATCAATTGAAAAGTTTGTTAAATCCGATTTCTATGAACTCAAAACACTAAGATGTGGTCATCCCACTTTCGTGGCTCCGACCACCTATGTCTCTTAAACCAATGGACTCAGCTTTCACATGGTCATTGAAGAGTGAAACATGCAATAAAATCGAGTAGTGATTGTTCACAAAACTCCTTAGGTCTACTTTCATAGCCTAAGACGATTTGCCCATCAAATATTAGGACCGGAGATATAACAAGCTTTTGGAGAGTATATCAACCTTGGATCAAGTCGCTAGTTAGCTACTCTAGCAACAAGCTTTAGGTATGAATAAAGATGGTGAACCATAAGGTTTCCCTTTCTTTAACAACCGATTCTTGATGGCTTATCATATCATGTCTTCTTTGAAAGATCTATGATTCAATAATGAGTCTAAGGGAGTAGAGAGGATCCCATGATTCTAATGGAGAGAGGCGGAGTGATATGGATCAAACCGTGGCTCTTCCATAGAGGGAAACCTCTAAACCTAGACTTAAAACTATCTAAACATGCGAGTATGTACAAGATGTAAAAGAAGAAGAAAGAACAAGGAGACCACCTAAGTGGCTCCGGTTTATTGAAAGAGTTTCAAGATGTGTTCTGGTGTGTTTCTTATTCGTGATCTCTTCTTTTGATACAAGAGGCTAAAAGCGAGTATATATAGGAGAGGGGAGGCGTAGGTCGGCCGAGTTAATGCGCGGGCAAGAAGAGGAATGTTTCCTTTTTCTTCACCCGGGTGAACTTGCTCACCAAGTCTTGCTCAAGTCGGCGCCGCTGCTTCCTTATCGCGTGAAAGAGTGTGGGCTTGAGTCTTGATGAAGTCTAGGCTTGGCCCGCAGTGATCTCGGTCCATTTCGCTCATCCAAGCTCCATGGGCTTCACTTACTCGCCAGACGGACATGTCTTGGGAGATAAAGATCCTAGGCCGCATTTCTGCTCCAAATAGCCCAATTCCACTTCGTCGCGACGCATGACTCATTTATCTATCTTTCCATATAAAGATCTCATGATTTGGACGTAGGAAAGACCCTTTGCCGCGGTCATCTTCCGGGCGCTTCGATTCTGTCCGAATGCGGAAACCGGCTAACTTGAGTTTTGTTGAAGCTCTTGACTTGGGAACTTGCATGGATCATTTTTTTAAGCTCTTTTGCCTTCTTTTTGCCATTTTGACCTGTTTGCTTCCCAAAACCACAATATACAAGAAAACTACCTCTTGGATACAAAATCATTATTATTGGGTAAGAAAATATAAAGAAAACCAAGGTAAAAACATGTAAAATATGGATATATCAACTCCCCCAGACTTAGCCTTTTGCTTGTCCTCAAGCAAACTAAGAAAGGAAAAGAGGTTTGAAAACATGAGAACTCTCAATGCATTTTGAAAATCCACGTTTAGCTTATGTTTTAGTAATCCACATGAAAAACGGTTTCGGCTTTATGATGAGGAACATAAGTACTTACATTGAGTTTAGCAGTCATCCCAAAGTGACCCACACTCCATATGACCATCCGGGCTCACCTCCTTCGACTCCTTTAATATTTAAAGGTGCAGTCTCAACTAGGGGATATCGATCAAAGGGTTTATGATCTCTTTCTCATCCTCTTGTGCTTAAACACTTGTCTTGGCTCTTGCTTCACCTCTCTCTCTTCTCACTTCTTAAGTCGGTTCATCCCTTTTTTAGGGTAGCAAGGTATTTTTTTTTTATCCGACTTCTTCTCCTCTTTGTGGAGGTTTTTGATGGATCTTCCATAGACGCGAGTATTGATGGTTGTAGCCACCTAATCCCCGGTTACTTGGATCGAAGGGTCTTCCATAGACGCGAGTATTGATGGTGGTAGCCACCTAATCCCCGGTTACTTGGACCTTGGTGCTTTTTCTTAAATTGAAGGGGAGAGAGAGGGGAAACCGAACTCACGTAGACTTTCACTATTTGGTGAGGATGAGGAGTTGTTCCCTTTGTAAAACCAAGCCCCTAGCTGAGAAGGTTAAGTTCATTAAGGTGCGGAGTCAAAGGTGGATCCTCCATTGGCTTTTTGGAAATGTGGCCATTTTTGGTAAACCGATCTGCTCAAAGTGTACATTGAGTGAATGTGTTGCCAAATACTGTTTCAATGGTCACTTAAACATTAGTGTAACATGGTTAGTTTCAAAGAAAAGGTCATAATTCTCGGACAAAATTTTGACTCAATAAAACGACTCAAAGGGAAAAATGAAAAGAAAAGTCAAAAAGAACAAACGTGTTAGTAATCCCCCCAGACTTAACTTGCACCGTCCCGGTGGAAGCAAATCCAATTAAGAGGGGTGAAAAAGAAAATTGAATTTGTTGGGAAAGTGTTTCGGATTTTGTTACCAAAGTGCGACCATAGGTCATGAAGAGCGGTTTTGCTTCGTTGAGCGACTCCAGGTGAGATATGACAACATCAAATCGTTCCTTAGATGAAGTTGGTCGGTGATTTTTCAATCGGAAGGTGTGATTCCGTCCGGTGTGCAGTGTGGTCGTGTAAGGCCCGTGTGTCGGCCAAAAATGAAGGCTGTGGACCACATGATAAACCGTTAAGAATTTTATGAACGGGATTGAAAATTTACCGTCCAATATGATGTTTTAGAGCCGCTGGTGAAGTATGAGGTCAAACGAACGAGCGAATGTGAGAATCCGTCATCGGGTGGGTTCATCGGCTGGCCGGAAGGTGATGTAGATGTCCGCAGCCTGCACCGTGAACAATTCTCTGACCGATCTTGAAATTCCACCGACCAATCATATATTTTAGGAGCCGTGGTGGAGTTTCAGGTCAAACAAACGAGCGGTTTGGGAGATGCATCATTTGGCGGCCAGCCGGACGATCCGGAGAGGGTGCAATAGTCCACAGCCCAAACTATGATGAATTCCTCGACCGTGCTTGAAAATCCGTCGACCAACCTTATATTTTATTATCACTGGAGAAATTTGAGGGCAAACGGACGGGCGGTTTGAGATTTCCTTCACAAAGTGGTCAATACGGCTCCGGGAAGGGTTTGCTTGACTTCTTTTGGAATTGGCTCGTTCGATCTTGGATCTTCTTCTGGAAAAGTGTTAGTGAGGCTCCAATAAGTCATTCCCAGCTGGTTGCCGCACCTATGTCGTGATTTGGGTTGTGTCGACCATTTGGTGCCCGCCATCGACCGGATTAGGGCTTCCAAGCATATCTCCTGAACCGTCGACTTTTCTTCGTCCTATCTTTTGGATTTGCCAACCAACATGGTGTTGTCTGGTCGCCTGTGAAGTTTGGTGGACTTTGGTTGAGCCGTTTGTGAGATGGGTCGATTGGGTCCTCCGTGTTACCCGTTTGGCCGGGAAAATGCTGCCGGACGTGATATCTTCCATATGACTCGACCGTTTTGCGAATTTCTTCCACCGATTGATCTCCGTGATCCTCCTCTAGGATTCCAATAGGTTGACCGCTATGTTGGTGCTCCGGAACAAGGGCGGGATGATTGGGTGGGGATTGGCCGGCGTATGCAAAACTCCTTTGATGGTCTTCTTTGGCACTTGATCATAAAACATGTGTTTTTGTGTTTTCGTAGATTGTATAAAATTCCCAAAAAATTCAAGTTAATAGTAAATGAAAACCAAAACAAAAATTAAAAAGGGAAGAAAAATATGGGTTGCCTCCCATAAGCGCTAGTTTAAAGTCTTTATAGCTCGACTCCTTGTGTTCCTTAGGTGTTAGGCAAGTGTGGAGGCTGTAGAAAGCTCCTAGTACTGGATGGCTCCAAGTGCATCTTGTCTTGTAACACTTCTTTGATCAAGTAACCTTGTTGTGTGCCTTCTCCTCCACTTGTGTACCGAAATCTTTTGGATGAGAAACCGGGAGGTGCAGCAACATAGTAGGTATCCTTGTCAACATTAGCTAGTGAGATCCTCCTGTTCGGCCAATCCATGATTGCTCCAGCCGTTGCTAAGAAAGATCTTCCAAGTAAAAGAGCTTGGTCTTCCGGATCCTCCATAGTAACAACATAGAAATCGGCTGGAATGATGCAATCTTCAAAGTCGAGCGGAACATCTTTTACCTTGCCAAGTGGTTTGAATGAAGAGCTGTTGGCAAGCTTTATCCCCATGTTTGTCCGCTCCATGGTCTCAATCAGACCCAAACTTCTTGCTATTACCGCCGGCATGAGGTTCACACTTGAACCGGAATCACATAACGCATCATCAAAGAATTTTCCGTTGATAGAGCAATGTATAAGGAAGTAACCTGGGTCATGAAGCTTGTGTAGTGTCCTTGGAGCAGGCATTTCCTCTCTTGCTTCATTATACATCTTCTCCACTTCGGCTAAGCTCCAATCGTTGCTCCACACAAAGTCTTGTAAGTAGGGGCTCTTGTTGCAAGCAATATCGAATGGCATGTTGCAAGGAAATCTTCTTGCAATGAAGTTGAAATCATCAATAATGTGATTAAATGATGATCTCTTCTTCCTCTTCTCCTTCGGGAATGGTGGTTGTGGAGCTCTTGGAGAGATTGGTGTACCTTCCGGCAATCTATTTCCTCTTATCCTTGTCGTGCGTTTGCCTTGTCCTCTATCATCCTCGTCCCAAACAACTCTTTAATTGGTTTCTTTAACACCAAAGGCAGCTAGGGCTTTGTCCGGTTTTGAATCGGCCGCCTTTGTGTCTTTCAAAGCTCGGATCTTCTCATCCACGTCCTTCAAGCGTTTGGTGAGGTCTTCGATTCCTTTGGAGACTCCTCCGGTTCTATCTTGCCATAATGTGGTCTTCTCAAGTAGGGTTTTGTGTCTCTCCTCCACATGGTTCTTCAAGTCATCGAGCAACACCTTGAATTGTTTTTGTCCTTCCACCAATACTAACATAGTTGAATAAAGCTCTTGCTCCTTTTGGTTAACCTCCGAGGCTCTCTTCTTAGCTTGGTGAGCTATAAGTGCGATTGAGTTGAGGCTCTCGGTTGTGCCATTGAGGTCATCTTCTAGGCTGGTGATCTTTTCATCCAAGTGGCCATCCATTTCTTTTGAATTGAGGCTCATGTCTCGGATTGCCTTGGTGTTGTCTCCGACGGTTGCGGTTTGCTTCTTTAGTTCCTCCTCCACTTCAATACACCTTGATTCAACTCTCTCCACTTGGTCAGAGAGGGTTTCAAACTTCCCATCAAGGTCATACCTTAGAAACTCTAACCTTGTCTCAAGACGTTGGTTAGATTTTCTTTGGAGTTCCATGAAATCTTCCATCATGGCTTTGAGATTGTCATCTCTCCGCCGGTTAAGCGCGTGCTCTTGGTATGTGGGAAGGTCGGGGCGTGGACGGTGGTGATGATGAGGCGGCTGGTGAGGTCGGCCTTGATAAACCGGTGATCGGTTTTGATGATAGTGATGATGTTCTTCTCGGCTAGTCTCGGCAAAGAGCGGATGGTGGAAATTTGGTGGGATTGGCATGGGGATGAAGTCTCCGGCCGGATTTGAATCATGTGGCCGCCTTTGGACTTCATGAGGAAGCGGTTTTCTTCTTTCAAAGTTGTTACTCATGCTCGAGTGACGGCTCATCCTTAAAGTACCTAAGGAATATAAGTGAAACAAAATTGCAAAAGTTAGTAAACATGAAACAAAAGATCTAGTCTTAACTTTTAATCTCATAAACGTGTAAGTGCAATGCATTCCCCGGCAACGGCGCCAAAAACTTGATGTGTGCCAAACAAGGGTGTGGTATATATGCAAGTAATAAAAACCCTAAGCTAAACATGGTTGCAAGTGCACAACATGTTGTTGTAGTACTTAGGGGTCGATCCACAAGAGAATGCGAATTACACATTACACATTTGTAAAGATTTGGTTAAGCTAAATCAATAATATGCAAGGGTTTTGTATTTTTGTTTTATAAAGGAAAATCAAATAACAAATGCAAACTATACAAACACCATTATTGAACAAAGAATAATCCGCAAAAAGACACAAGCCAAATCAATTGAAAAGTTTGTTAAATCCGATTTCTATGAACTCAAAACACTAAGATGTGGTCATCCCACTTTCGTGGCTCCGACCACCTATGTCTCTTAAACCAATGGACTCAGCTTTCACATGGTCATTGAAGAGTGAAACATGCAATAAAATCGAGTAGTGATTGTTCACAAAACTCCTTAGGTCTACTTTCATAGCCTAAGACGATTTGCCCATCAAATATTAGGACCGGAGATATAACAAGCTTTTGGAGAGTATATCAACCTTGGATCAAGTCGCTAGTTAGCTACTCTAGCAACAAGCTTTAGGTATGAATAAAGATGGTGAACCATAAGGTTTCCCTTTCTTTAACAACCGATTCTTGATGGCTTATCATATCATGTCTTCTTTGAAAGATCTATGATTCAATAATGAGTCTAAGGGAGTAGAGAGGATCCCATGATTCTAATGGAGAGAGGCGGAGTGATATGGATCAAACCGTGGCTCTTCCATAGAGGGAAACCTCTAAACCTAGACTTAAAACTATCTAAACATGCGAGTATGTACAAGATGTAAAAGAAGAAGAAAGAACAAGGAGACCACCTAAGTGGCTCCGGTTTATTGAAAGAGTTTCAAGATGTGTTCTGGTGTGTTTATTATTCGTGATCTCTTCTTTTGATACAAGAGGCTAAAAGCGAGTATATATAGGAGAGGGGAGGCGTAGGTCGGCCGAGTTAATGCGCGGGCAAGAAGAGGAATGTTTCCTTTTTCTTCACCCGGGTGAACTTGCTCACCAAGTCTTGCTCAAGTCGGCGCCGCTGCTTCCTGATCGCGTGAAAGAGTGTGGGCTTGAGTCTTGATGAAGTCTAGGCTTGGCCCGCAGTGATCCCGGTCCATTTCGCTCATCCAAGCTCCATGGGCTTCACTTACTCGCCAGACGGACATGTCTTGGGAGATAAAGATCCTAGGCCGCATTTCTGCTCCAAATAGCCCAATTCCACTTCGTCGCGACGCATGACTCATTTATCTATCTTTCCATATAAAGATCTCATGATTTGGACGTAGGAAAGACCCTTTGCCGCGGTCATCTTTCGGGCGCTTCGATTCTGTCCGAATGCGGAAACCGGCTAACTTGAGTTTTGTTGAAGCTCTTGACTTGGGAACTTGCATGGATCATTGTTTTAAGCTCTTTTGCCTTCTTTTTGCCATTTTGACCTGTTTGCTTCCCAAAACCACAATATACAAGAAAACTACCTCTTGGATACAAAATCATTATTATTGGGTAAGAAAATATAAAGAAAACCAAGGTAAAAACATGTAAAATATGGATATATCACACATCGGCCTGATATGCCCGACTCTTTGCAATGGAAGCACATCTTAGCCTCCGGATCCGAGATGTGTCCTTCCTAGGACAACTCGCCACCCGATGCTCCATGCTCCCACAACTAAAGAAACCACCACGAACACTCTGACTGCCTCCAGAAATCTCGTCCGACCTCCTCTTCTGGCCCTGCGCAGGCTTGCTGCCCTTGCCAGAACCAGAACCAGAACCAAAACCTCTACGCTGCTGCTACTGCTGCTGACTCCTTGGCGGGATAGCAGGAGTAACTACAGCTGGAACAGCTACTGGACTAACTTGTTCACGAAGGTCCTCCTCAATCGAAACTGCTAGCTCCACCAGATCCGCACTCGAGGTGTAAACGCCGCCTCGGCACTGAGTCCGGATGCTCAATCGAAGTCCCTGCAAGAACCTCTGCACTATAGCCCGCTCGTCCTCTGATACTAGGATTTTTCTATCAATTATCCTAAAGCAATGTATCTATCGCAGCAGTACTTTAGGTATCAATCCAATAAGGTGCGTTGCTAGCAATCAAGATGTGACAAAAATACTTAATTCAAGCCAAATCTATCAGTTTGTGGTGAAGAGATCGAGTCGCTACTCGACTCGATCGAGCTGGAACAGAACAGTGAAGCGATCGAGTTCGCTATCGACTCGATCGAGCTAGAGCAACATGAAACGCAAACTGCAGAAAACGAATTCGATCAAGTCAGAGATGAGTGCAATGTATCTATCGCAGCAGTACTTTAGGTATCAATCCAATAAGGTGCGTTGCTAGCAATCAAGATGTGACAAAAGTACTTAATTCAAGCCAAATCTATCAGTTTGTGGTGAAGAGATCGAGTCGCTACTCGACTCGATCGAGCTGGAACAGAACAGTGAAGCGATCGAGTTCGCTATCGACTCGATCGAGCTAGAGCAACATGAAACGCAAACAGCAGAAAACGAATTAGTAAAACAACAGGTGAAAATATCAGAGAAAAGCAAAGCTCCTAAGGATGGGGTAATCGATCTGTAACTTACTCCTAACTTGGTCTCGTCGCTTAACAAACCCAAACACGGGCTAATCCCTCAACAACGAACTCAATAAACAAGATCAATTCACTTTCGTGAAAGAGATCAACAACCTAGTGATTTCTCAAGACCTAATCATCATTAGCGAAAAAAACACAAGCAATCATTAAGTTCAGGTTCGATAGAGTCAAAATACTCTCTAGACATCTAATCCCTTAGGCTAGAACAGTAAATCTCTGAATCAGCTAGTTCGGACATCTCAACGAACACCTCGCGAGTGCGGAGATGTCTAAGATCCAGATAGAGTTGATCAGACAGAATCCGGTTTTAAGATCACTAATCCAGAAGGGATCTATTGGAAATCAAATCTTAAGCAACTCGATCACGCTAGGGTTCGTTACGGATCTATCCCATCCCTAGAAACTTAAAGGAAACTACTCGCTAGAACTCATGAGATAGAATTCAAAATCAAAAGAGATAGATTGCATAATAGAAATCAAACAAAGAGATAGATTCGAGAACGCTAAAATACTTAAAACTCAAAAGAAATCTGCATTACAACTTGGTTTCTCGAATGAAGTGATGATAAAAACCCGAACGTCTCCGGTGAAAAGGTTCACCTCTCTATTTAAAGTCCAAAAGAAAAACCTAAGAAAAAGAAAATAAAAGAAAAAGGAAAACAGGTTGAAACAGGTTGGTCTCCGTAATGGGTTGGATCTCTCAGGCTCGACGCCAGCGCGACCAAGCCACTCAATTAGGCCCAGCTCGATAGATCCCGCATGTAGCGAACTCGATAGATCCCGCATGTAGCGAACTCGATAGATCCCGCATGTACCTCGGCTTGATCTCGTCACTCGATCTTCAACTCCATCTCGCTCTACTTTCAGCTTGATCACCTTAGCTCGATCACTCCCGTTACAGAGCAGCTCGATCTCGCTCCACTCCATCACTCCACTCCAGAAGGCACCTAAAACTGACACAAATGTACAAGATGCAAGAGTGCTAGTCCTAAACATACTAAATGCGAAACATGAGTGAAGGTGAGTGAAAACAATGCAAATGAATGATTATGAATGCAAAAACATACGAAATCGAATGCTAAAAACATGCAAACTATGAACACATCATCCTCCAGAACACGCCAAATATGAACCACAAGCCTGCTGAACTATGCGTCATACTCATGCACTGAACTCTCTCCCTGAGACAGCGCCATAAACCGCATATGAAGACGATCTCGAGCCTCCTGAAGGAAGTACTTGGCGTTGAACTCCGCAAGGAATTCGCTCCAAGTCCACACTGCCCTCCTAGCCTCAATGGCTTGCCACCACAAATGAGCATCACCCCCTAGATAGTGGACAGCTAACTCCACCTGATACTCCTCAGGACATCTGATAGATCGGAAGTTCTGCTCCAATCTCAAATGCCACTCATCGGCCTCCTCAGGCCCAACTCTGCCCTCGAAGAAAGGGGTATCAATCCTCTGCATTTGCCCCATCATCTCTAGATAAGGCGGACGCCCATAAACTGCAGCCCCCAGCTGCTCAACACCTGCAGCACCCTGCTGCGCCCGGCCACTGGAGGTGCACCTGGAGCCTGATGTGGAACCGCTGGCGGAAAACGTGCCAACAGCTGCGTCAGTAACCCCACAATGAGGTCATCACGACCCTGAGCTGGAGCAGCACCCCCACCTGGGGCTGCCTCAGCCCCCGCGCCTCCACCGGCACTCAAACTGCCTCACCCGCCATCGAAACTGACTGAGGCACTGACGCAGTCGCCACCCTCGGCGCTGTACTTTCTCCTGAATCCGCCGGTAGTCCACGACCACGACCCCAGCCTCCACGGCCTGCAGTTCGGCCACCACGGCCAACTGCTCTGCCCCCCCACGGGCACCGGCTCTACCGCGTCCTCTCGCGCTACGACCTCTAGCACCTGCATCTATCTCGCTGCACCTCCAAAGAACAGAAGATGAGCAAAATAGCAAAAACACAAAAAACAAACAACTCACCGCATAATCACTTTGAATGCCGAAGAGGATGATATTAAGACTACTAACTGACTAAACACAATAATCAATTAAACAGATAGTCTCAGTTCACCCAATTCTAACCATCCTAAAACCGTAAGGGCTCTGATACCAAAATGAAACAACCAAGTTTTTTTATTTATTAATTAACAGATGCGGAATTCTCAAACAATAAACCAATAAAATTAATTCAATAAATAATAATTAATTCAACCAACAATATTCAATTCAACTCCAGAATGATAAAATAAATCTAGCAACCTAAACACCATGTTCTACTAGATTACAGCGGAAGACAAATAAAACAATAACATCCTATCATCCTCTCCTCGACCCTGATTCCACGATAACATTTTTCTTTTACA
Organism: Erythrophleum ivorense; assembly: GCA_026724425.1. Taxonomy (NCBI): domain Eukaryota; kingdom Viridiplantae; phylum Streptophyta; class Magnoliopsida; order Fabales; family Fabaceae; genus Erythrophleum; species Erythrophleum ivorense. The sequence goes on along the minus strand of JAIUCV010000066.1, from coordinate 3,196,512 downwards.
TGCATCACATTAGGAAAAAAAGAGATGCATAAGTATTTCATAAATACTTAGTGAGACGATCACCCCGTCTACAGGTCAATTACGCAAATACCAGACATTTAACCAATTTAAAAAATTTCCATAATTATTAAAATAATTTTCATTATTATTAAAATAACTTCCACAATTATTTTCGAACCAATTAATTAATTAATTAACCATTAAATAATTAATTACACCAATTAAATCATTTAACTTTCACTACAAGAAATCTGGTCAATTGCATCACTTATAAAGTGTCAAATAAAGAACTGATGCATATTAAAATCACATAAATAAAAATGACACTAATTATTTGAATTTACATCAGTTAAAACAATTGACATTATTTGGACTTGATTAATATCATTTAAAATTAACTGATAGGAATTATGATAAACTTACATCAGTTATTTAAAATTGATACAAATAATTATGTTTACATCAATTAATCAACTGATATTATTATAATTTTTGTTAGTATCATCTCTTAAAATGATATAAACATTAACATCACTAAGGTATTGATGCCAATTCAATTTCATTAAAAAAATAAGAAAAGATATGTATAATTTAAAAAATACACGGTCGATATTGATTTGTACCAACACCACAAAAAATGGCGATAATATCAATCTCCTTTGGCCTTCTCCACCGATTCACTTTCTTGATATTGTATATCAAATCTTATCTTTCATTCTCCATCTCCATCTCTGCTATTTTGTTCCTACAATTCTCTACAATCAAATCTAGCTAGATTTACCTTTGACATGCATCTCCGGAAACCATTTCGTCGCCGGGTTTGGTTTCTGCAACATGATCGCCGGGTTCTACGGATCCGAGCTCCGACTGACCGATCTTGTCAGGAGAGTGTAATTGGAGCTGAGGTCCGAGTTCCACACGGTCGATATTGCTTGGTATGTGATTGTTGAGGTGTGTTTCAGGGAAATGCACCAAGGAAAAACAGAATCCATTACTCACGACCATTGATGGCATCTACAATCAATGAGATGCAGCAGGTGATTAATTAGTATAAAGTAATTCACTTTTTCTATCGTCTTCTTAACTTTTTAAGGTAACCGTGAATTGAATTCAACTAACGAGAATTCTTACTCTTGCAGATTGTCAGCTCATGGAGTTTATGAAGAACAAAAAAGTTCAGATTTACTTCTTCTATCGTCTTTGTGATTTTTCTAAGGTAACCGTGAATTGAATTCAGCTAAAGAGAAATCTTACAATACATTTTATGAATTCAATTTTGTTTAGTTAATGTGTATTGTTGTTTCAATTGTTGGTCAGTGATATATAATCGCTAGGACTTGATATTTTGCTGAAAACAAATATGATGTTTTGTCCGAAAAAATTCTCTCGATATGTATTTATCTTCTAATTAATATCTCCTCCCGCCACTTAAAATATTTTGCCTTGTAAGCGGGAATATAGAATTATTTAGGACTAATTGGTTCACATTATTTTTTCACGGGAAGTTCATATATCGGATTTAGGGTTTCTACAGAATTGGGAGAGTTGGGGGAAAAAGAAGAGAATTTCCAGTTTCTCGACAGCGAAAAAGGTACAACTATAGTGCCTTTTATAAAAGTGGTAACATTGTGTTAACTTTGAATCGTTTATAGATGATTTCGAAATCTATTACAGATTTAAAGTCGTAATACATGGCTTTGAAAACTGATTGTGTAGCTTGTGTTTTGAGATCTGCTAATATAGCTTGTGAATCTTTGATAGGTTAGTTAAAAACTCATGAATATAGCTTGTGATTCCTTGATAATCTGCTAGCGTACATGAATACTCTGAATTATTGTTCACGGATTGACTTGATCTGGCCTGTGAATCTTTGATATATTAGTTAAGCACTCATGAATATGGCTTCTGAATCTTTTATCATCTACTAGCTTACATCAAAACTCTGAATTATTGTTCACAAATCGATTTGCTATCTGCTACTTTGGCTTGTAAATAATTGATAGAGTAGTTAAAAACTCATGAATATAGCTTGTGAATCATTGATCATCTGTTAGCTGACATCAAAGCTCTTTATTATTTGTACACAGCTTGATTTGACATCTACTAATTTGGCTTCTGAAACTTTGATAGAGTAGATAAGAACTCACTAATATAGTTTCTGAATCTTAGATCATCTTCTAGCCTTCTGTTTACATAAGATATGGCGTTTTATAAAAGTTTCTGATATTTACTCCACAATGTTGTGTACTGTCGTGGAGATATAGACTGCAGTGATTTTCTGTCTCTGTAGCCATTATGTGTTATATAGCTATCTTCTTTGCAATTCCGTGATTTAGTATGGGAAAAGTTACAGTCTTGTTTTATAGGTAACTATGGACAAGTCATGGATAAACAGTCATCGTTTATCTCAAGTCTATAGAGTAGGAGTAAAGAATTTCTTGGATTTTGCCTTTGGTAAATCAAAGGCAGAAATGATGAAATGTCCGTGTACTCGGTGCTCTTTATCTAAATCCAAAACCAAGGAAGACATTAAAGGAGATTTAATGTGCTTTGGTTTTTTAAGTTCCTACACGTGTTGGATATTACATGGAGAGGAGGCTGATATCACAGGAACATCTTCTCAAGCAAACACGGTTCATGCACTACAACAAAACAGGCCTTTTCCATCGGCATGAATCGTTGTAAAATCGACGGTAATCAGGCATTACGTCGAATTTCCATCGATTTTCAAATCGACGGTAATCGATCGACGTAAATTCGAAATCGTCGTAAAATCGTCGTAAATTGTGACGAAACAATTTTCGTCGTTAACTCGTTGTTTTTGGTCGACGTAAATTCGATGTAACATTAACAACTAATTTACAACGAAATACTAGTTTAGTCGTTAGATCGATGTAAACTTTACGATCGATTAACGACGTATATGCCATTTCTATTTACGAACAAACAAAGTCGTCGTAAAACACCGGTTAAATATACCAGGTCAATTACAAAATCGGAAAACCAAATTGAAGAAAAAACGTTGTAAAGTCGATGTAAACAGTCGTCGTTAATCCGATGTTATTAAAATCGTCGTTAATTCGAGGCATAAAAACGTTGCTAAACCGATGCCATTCTACGACGTGTTTACAACGACATCGTTGTTAACCAGATGTTATTGTTATCGTCGTTAAACCGAGGCAAAACTACGTTGTAAAACCGATGCAAGTTTACGACGCTTTCCCAACGATAACGTTGTTAAATCGTCGTAAACTTGCAACGAATTAACTACGAAACATCGAATTTTTTATTTATTAATATTCGAACGTCTACGTCGTATTTACGACGACTTAATATAAAAATAATAAAAAAAAAAATATAAAAAGAAATAAATTAAAAATTTTAAAACGAAATAAAATAAAATAAAATAAAATATAATTCACAAAATTTAAAAAAAAATATTTAAATAAATTCAAATTCTGAGGGGGACAGATCAGAAGCCGTCCCGCTCGTCGTTGCCCGTTGCGCTTCGGCCTCCTCTACCGCTCTTGCTGCAGCTAGCGCTTCTCGTTTACGCCTTTTTTCTTGCAAGATTGCGGCAATCTGCGGGTTCTCCCTAGCCATGAGCTCGAAAATGGCGTCGTTATCTGAACGTTCTGAACGCTCATCTTGGATTTCCCGCTCAAGACGTGCAATCTTGGCCCGCAGTTGGGTCTGCTCTTCATCGTCGGATCGTCGGCGGGGCGGAGCAAGTGCCGAAGCAACAGGAACCTTGGCAATTGATCCCATCCCAATAGTTTTACCCCTATTCTGAGGGGCGACCTGCCATTTTAAACATTGAATTGATATTAAACATTTTAAATATAATAAAATTTAATTAATTAACAATAAATTAATATTTACCTGTACGAAGATGCGATCAATCTCGGGGGTGCTCAACTGCACCTGAGTGGATCCCCCGGGAGATAGCTGCTGGGAGCGTTGCGTTTGTTCCTCAACGACCCTTGCGTTCACGTCGTTCCATATCTCCTCTGCTCTCGGAGATACAAAAGTTCCGTCTTTCTTCTTGTGGGTCTTCTCCCAAACATCCGTCAATGGAGGGAGCACACCTCCTCTCTCCGCAGCCTAAAAATGAATTTAATTAATTTATACTTTTATTATCTTATAATTTATATTATTTGTATATATAAATAATGAAAAACAAAATGAAAGTGCGATATTACGTACCATCTCTAAACGTCTTCCGGCGAAAGACGTCTGACCGGAGCAGTGAGGGACGACCTTCGGTTGGCCGTCAGGACCAACCGATAAACGGGAAGCAGAGCACTTCATAGAGGTCTCTATGGAATCTGGCTTCATCCAGAATTGAACCAATCCGTCCCACACCGTTTGGCTGACGCATATCGGCTTTGCGTCGTTGCCCTTTGTCCGCCATTTCTTTTTCCAGTCGGCGACGGTGTTGTTTGTACGCAACTTGGCTTTCTCCTTCCATTGTGCCTTCACCTCCTCATTATGAGCTTGATCCCAGGTGTACCGTTGCTGAAAAAAACGAATTTATAATTAAATTATTTATATCAAATATAAGTAATTAAGTAAATATAAAATATTAGAAATTAAAAAAGTTCAAAAATTATTACCGCAAACATCTTAAACCAAGTATCTCTGATATCTTGACTGACTGCCGACCAATTTGGATGAGCTTCGGAAAAATAGGACTTGATGATGTCGCTGATGGTGCGCGAGACCGAATTTTCGACACCAAACCTATAAAAATGTTAATTGTTAATTAATATATTTAAGAGATTATATAAATATTAAATTAATACATTAAATTTTAAAAATTTTAAACGTTTTAACTTACCACAATGCTCCATCTTCCTTCTCTGGATGGATTCTAGTTAGATTTACCCGTCCGGGTAATGCTAGCAACTCTTCAATGGTCATATGTGCATAGGGCCGAGTGATATACCTCTATTTTACACCCTTTTTACATCGTTTTTATATACTTTATGCATGGTTTTACCGTGGCTTTTTGCTTTAAAAGGTAGTTTTTATGCATATATAGTGCCAAGAGTCATTTCAGGTCAAAAGATGCAATTTGGAGCAAAACAAAGGCAAAGGTCCTCAAAACAGCTTCATGCACTATCATTTACTTTGGAGGAGCCCCAAAAACATTCTACTCAATGGATTTCACCCAAACCAGTTTGCCGCGATGCCTACATGAGTTAGCTTTACAACGCAATTTGAATCATGCAATTTGGCCACGTAGAATGGGAGATATGATCGTTTTAGTGAAGAGTATCAAATCAGCCGAAAACCGGACGTCTACACCAACCGCTCGACCGAACCGGTCGGACAGGGCCTCCAAGGCTCCCGTCCGACCCGACCGTCCTTAACTGCATGAGGACACCGGTCGACCGAGCCGGTCGGACAGGGCCTCCAAGGCTCCCGTCCGACCCGACCTTCCTCCAACTCCACGACCCATCCGGTCGACCGAGCCGGTCGGACAGGGCCTCCAAGGCTCCCGTCCGACCCGACATCCTTCCACCATCCCGTGCGCGCCTGACCATCACCCCGTGCGACCGTTCGACCGCCAGCTCGACCCAAGCACCAGCCCGACCGACCGGTCGACCGCCCCGCTCGACCGCGACACGCCTCGCTCGACCCGGCTCGTTTCCGAAGCCCGTTTTGCACGTTTTCAAGCCCAAACTTACACCGCCTCTTATGTTTCGACCAAGACCTAGGTCAAGCCGCCCTTCAAGTTCTGAAGCATTATAAATACATCTTTTTAGCCTTGTAAAAGAAGAGAGCCACACATAGAGATACAAAATATTATTCAATAAAAGTTCTTATAGTTTTTGCTTTCTTTCATTGGCTCCTTCAAGAGAGGATCTCGGATCTCTGTTCTTATGAACATGAATTCGATTTCCTTCTCTATGTCTGAGTAGTTACCTTGTTAAGTGATAGGAAATCAAAGGATAGTGTTCATGCTTGCTTGATAATCGATATCTAGAATTAGGGTTTACATAAACTCTTCACCTTTGCTTGTGTTCATTGCTTGGTGTTGATCTGGCCAATCAACATATGATCCTAGGTAGATTTGAGCCACGGAAGTGATGAATCATTCGCCTGAACTAGTATTTGGTGGGCAACTCTCTCTTAGACTGCGGAAGTTGATTTACTAGAGGTTGTGAACAATTGAGACTTGATCGAATTAATGCTTGTTTGAATATCTAAGGACATACCAAAAGTTTAGCGATTAGATAGATCAACATAGGGGTCGGAGCCACGGAAGTGGAAAGATCTAAATTAGTGTCTTGAGTTCTAGGTGGTACACATTCTTAAATCCCTAACAAATCGAACTTGCTTGCTTGAATCACTCATCCCGAAATTATCCTATTGCTTAGCGCTTTCCATCCATTGATTTACAACTCTATTTGCTTTGTTTACTTGCTTTCTTTACTTGCTTTCAACGTGACAACAACCAAACTCATATTGCTTTCCTAGCTAAATCTCAATCTCATACCTTGTAGTGCACTAACTGGTCCTTGTGTTCGATATACCCGTTGCTACTCTCGATCTGTGCACTTGCAGAAAAGGGGTAGAAATTGGGAAAAGTTTAATCCCCATCAAGCTTTTTGGCGCCGTTGCCGGGGACCATTATCGTGCCTACAAGTTCTTGAAAGAGATCTAGTCTAGGTTTTTCCTGTTTTAAGTTATTTAATTTTGTTTTTCCTTTTTTTGTTTTTGGTTTTTCAGGTTTTAAGTTTTTCTCCTAGATGGAAGAGGATTTGAGAAATCCTAGTCCTATAAGGGCGATTCCTATACGCCACATATCTCCTCCTAGAGACAGTCCAACAGAGAAGAGGATGTCAAACCCTCCAGCTATTTCACCTTCATGGGATTCTCGCAGTAGTCCTCCCGGACTAGCTCCCTTGAACACCAAGAAAAACCTTCTCCCCTACCTTAATGCGGCCGAACTGGAGACGTCTAGCCGAGCCTACTATGAAAGAGAAGAACACCTTCTAGCCTCACCAGAAGAAGAAATAGATCCGGAGCTGATTGAGTTTGTGAAGAGAGACAAATTCCATGATCTCTACAATGAGCATGCACTAGAACACATTGATCACTTTGAAGGTCTTTGTGATTCTTATGGAGTTTTCGATTTTGAGAAGAAACTAATGCTGTTTAGCATGTCCTTAGCTGGGAGAGCTCTTGAGTGGGCGCAATACTCTCCTCCTTTTCAAATCAACACTTGGTTAGACTGCAGAGAAGCTTTCTTGAAGAGGTTCAGCAGGAACCCACCTTTCAAATCCAAGTATAACCAAAGCTCTTACCCTTACCACAACCAATCTTATGAAGAAGAAGATGATGCCTCCTTACCATCGGAGCCCATCAATGGCGACCTGATCAAGTATGTAGTAAGAGATCCTTTCCATAACTTCATATCAGAGTGTGCTCAAGAACATGTTGAGAATTTCGAAAATCTATGTGATTACTATGGTTTGGGAGAGAACCCAAAGAAGATCAGCTTGTTCCAAACATCCCTAGCTGGCCGAGCTCAAGAGTGGGTTAGATTTTCTGCCCAACACGATTTCAAGACATGGAGAAGATACAAGGAAGCTTTCCTCAACAAGTTTGCCCGTGGACAACCCTATGTGCCGCTACTCAAACCCTACCACCCTCCCTATAGAAACCACCAACCTCCACCACACATTGAGCAGCTACCCCAAGCCACAGAAGGATTACCCCACAACCCACACCTAACCAAGCTTGAAGAGATGCTACAAGAGTACCTTGACTATCAAGTCACAAGTACAAGAGAGATGGAGAAGAAGATCGAATATGTTCATCTCACCCTTGGAGAAAAGATGGATGTTCTTTTTAACCAAGTTATCAAGCTTGACAAAGATATCAAGCAACTCAAGGAAGACCATGATCGATCACTCAACCTTGTCAAGCTAGATGTTGCTGCAAAACACCACGAGCTACTCAGCAAGAGCAATGATGCCCATAGCTTCAACGATGATAATTGCAAACATCTTGGTATCATCTATAACCGGCTGTCAGCTGTAGAAGGATCTCTTTTCTCTAAGAACCAGAGAGAAAGAAGCCCCACACCCAACCCACCTCCTTTCCCTTGCAATGTCATCACAGCAATCTCCAAGGAAAACTCATCACATCTTGTAAGAAAAGAAGAAGAAGATCAAGAGTATGAGGAAGACTATGAAGATGATGAAGAAGAACAACAGAGTTTTAACAGCAATGCAAGCTCTAGAGGAAGTGAAACTAGTCCACAGCAACCTGATCCGCGATTCTCTCCACCTCCAGCTCGCATACTCGCCCTTCCTAGAATTACCGGCATTTCAAGAAAGAGAATCACCTTGGATGAACCAGAGGATTCATTCCAATATGAACCCATTGACCCTACTAAGATAAGCCCAGAGAAGCTCAAGGAATTTAACAAGAAGGTGAAGTCCATACCATTCTATGTCCCCTTTGAAGAAGCTTGGAACAACCACGATTTGGTTGAATTTTTCTTTAGTAGCAAAGAAACCAAGGATGTGATTAAGCAACTCTTTAGGCGAGCCCGCCTCTCTATGTCATCTTATGCAGCAACCCTACCCCCATCTCCGCCCTCTACACCTCCTCCCAAGTGGTACAGCAACCCCATATCCCGAGAGAAGCTAGCTGAATTCAACCGCTTTGTCCAAACACTTCCAGCAAGCATGACCTTTCATGAAGCCTGGAAGAACCACCCACTAACCAACTTTTTCCACAACTGCAAAGAGACCCCAGAAGAGATTCAGGAGCTATTTGAGAAAGCTAAGAAGCAACCATCTTTCCGAACCCTCTACAAGGTAGAAGACCCAGGACAGTTTACCATACCCTGCACAATCAATGGAAGATACTTTGATAGCTACATTTGTGATTCTGGTTCATGCATAAACCTGATGTCCACACACACTGCCAAACTCCTTGGGATCACACGCCTACAACCTTCACAAATCAGCATTGGACTTGCTGATCTCACCATTGCACAACCTAGAGGTGTTGTCTATGATATCTTGCTCGAAATTGGAGATACAAAGATACCGGTGGATTTTCATATCATGAATATCAAAGGAGAAAGTGACATGCCTATTATACTTGGAAGATCATTCTTGGCAACCGCTGGCGCCATTATGGACTGGCCAAACCGCCGCATCTCTCTTGCCAATGTCAACAAATCTGTTTTCTATGATGCCGTCCCCGTTTTCACTCCTACCAAGCATTCTCGGTTCATCTCTCCTCATGAACCACCTGATCATCCACAAGGACGTGATGGGACACGCACAAAAAGGCTTTGTCTCAGGCCATGTCCTTCAACTTCTTCTTAGAAGAACCAAACGGTCAAGCTAAAGACCATAAACAAGCGCTGTATGGGAGGCAACCCATAAGGTCTTTTCTATCCCTTTTTAATCTTTGTTTTCATTTAATAGTTTTGTTTTGAAGTTTTGGATACAGAAATTTGAGAATCCAGCATGAAAGAAGTAGAAAGAAACCTCAGGAAAGAAGAATGCAGCACTCATCATGGTCGGGTCGACTAAGACGGTCGACCGGTGCCTAGCCCGATCGACCGAGTCCCCTCTTGCCGGCCCACCATCCCACCTCACTTACATACCATTCCACCTCATTGCATACCATCCCACCTCACCTGCATACCATTCCACCTCATTTGCATACCATCCCACCTCACTTGCATACCATCCCACCTCATTTGCATATCATACCACCATCATCCCACCACATTTTCATCCCATACCACATCACATCCCACGCCTACTTGCTGTTCTACCACATGATGATCCTACTTCACCTACACTCAGGCGGCCCTTTAAACTCACTGCTGGTGCCCAACAGCATTTGACCATCTAAGCCGGGATCTCATCCACATTATGGAGCAACATAGTCGCTGGACATATCATCCATCACACCATTCTTCGATTTCTAATACCATATCAGGTTACATCTTTCCAATAATTCACAAACGCCTTATTACCTCTTTCTTTTACCTCCCTTAATCGGATTTGCTTTCACCGGGACGGTGCAAGTTAAGTCTGGGGGGATTGTCGGTACTAATGCGTTTGTTCATGTCTTGTCTTCATCTTATATCTATTTCTCTTATCAACCTTTTTCAAAACTTCTGTTTTATTGAGTCAAAATAAGTTAGGAAACTATGATCTATCCTAGGAGCTTACCATTAGCATGCCAAAGCTCTTGTGATCACAAAGGCGAATATTGACACCGAACAATGCCCAACGGAACCACTGAGGGTGGATCGACCTACTGATTTGGCAAGATTTCTAAGGTACCCGGACAATCTAAAGTCAACTCCACCACCTAATTGAACTTTTAATTTTTCTTGTCAAGGGGCTTGAGATACATATTAGCCGATTCCTCATCCCGGTCTAGTTAAGACATGTCCACCAAAGATACAGTCCACCTCTCTCTCATCTGCAAAATGAAAATCAAAAGCTTTTAAGCACAAGGAAAACGTGTAAGCAAGAGGAATGCATACGTCTGCACCTTCTTGTCTTATGGAGACCTACTCAAACAAGGAAAAGCAAAAGCCTATCCTATGATATTCCCAGAAAAGAAAAATATTCAAAGGGAAGAAGGATCGATAGAAAAAATAAAATGATACCCTAGAAAAGTAGGGAAAGATCGATCCTTCAAAAGAAAAGAGAGAAAGAGAGAGGAATGGAACTGGATGTGCTAAAAAGGACTGTCTTGGCAAACACTTGGATGGGTAAGAGTCAATGCTCTGTGATCAATACTCCCTTGGTAAAGACCGCACGCTTTAAATACTGTAAGGAGTTGACAATGGAAAGTTTGGAGTGCTGGATGAGATTTGTTGGGTCCGGTATGGTTCGCTAAGCTCAAGGTCAGAACGGGAAGGCTAGATTCAAAGTTAGTCTTGCTCCAAGTGAAAGCAGAGCAATGGAAGATACAAGTGCCAAAGGATAAGTGAGTTTTCATGTTTTCAAACCTCTTTCTCCGATTTGGATTCTATTTGCTTGGGGACAAGCAAAGATCTAAGTCTGGGGGAGTTGATATACCTCTATTTTACACCCTTTTTACATCGTTTTTATATACTTTATGCATGGTTTTACCGTGGCTTTTTGCTTTAAAAGGTAGTTTTTATGCATATATAGTGCCAAGAGTCATTTCAGGTCAAAAGATGCAATTTGGAGCAAAACAAAGGCAAAGGTCCTCAAAGCAGCTTCATGCACTATCATTTACTTTGGAGGATCCCCAAAAACATTCTACTCAATGGATTTCACCCAAACCAGTTCGCCGCGATGCCTACATGAGTTAGCTTTACAACGCAATTTGAATCATGCAATTTGGCCACGTAGAATGGGAGATATGATCGTTTTAGTGAAGAGTATCAAATCAGCCGAAAACCGGACGTCTACACCAACCGCTCGACCGAACCGGTCGGACAGGGCCTCCAAGGCTCCCGTCCGACCCGACCGTCCTTAACTGCACGAGGACACCGGTCGACCGAGCCGGTCGGACAGGGCCTCCAAGGCTCCCGTCCGACCCGACCTTCCTCCAACTCCACGACCCATCCGGTCGACCGAGCCGGTCGGACAGGGCCTCCAAGGCTCCCGTCCGACCCGACATCCTTCCACCATCCCGTGCGTGCCCGACCATCACCCCGTGCGACCGTTCGACCGCCAGCTCGACCCGAGCACCAGCCCGACCGACCGGTCGACCGCCCCGCTCGACCGCGACACGCCTCGCTCGACCCGGCTCGTTTTCAAAGCCCGTTTTGCACGTTTTCAAGCCCAAACTTACACCGCCTCTTATGTTTCGACCAAGACCTAGGTCAAGCCGCCCTTCAAGTTCTGAAGCATTATAAATACATCTTTTTAGCCTTGTAAAAGAAGAGAGCCACACATAGAGATACAAAATATTATTCAATAAAAGTTCTTATAGTTTTTGCTTTCTTTCATTGTCTCCTTCAAGAGAGGATCTCGGATCTCTGTTCTTATGAACATGAATTCGATTTCCTTCTCTATGTCTGAGTAGTTACCTTGTTAAGTGATAGGAAATCAAAGGATAGTGTTCATGCTTGCTTGATAATCGATATCTAGAATTAGGGTTTACATAAACTCTTCACCTTTGCTTGTGTTCATTGCTTGGTGTTGATCTGGCCAATCAACATATGATCCTAGGTAGATTTGAGCCACGGAAGTGATGAATCATTCGCCTGAACTAGTATTTGGTGGGCAACTCTCTCTTAGACTGCGGAAGTTGATTTACTAGAGGTTGTGAACAATTGAGACTTGATCGAATTAATGCTTGTTTGAATATCTAAGGACATACCAAAAGTTTAGCGATTAGATAGATCAACATAGGGGTCGGAGCCACGGAAGTGGAAAGATCTAAATTAGTGTCTTGAGTTCTAGGTGGTATTCTTAAATCCCTAACAAATCGAACTTGCTTGCTTGAATCACTCATCCCGAGATTATCCTATTGCTTAGCGCTTTCCATCCATTGATTTACAACTCTATTTGCTTTGTTTACTTGCTTTCTTTACTTGCTTTCAACGTGACAACAACCAAACTCATATTGCTTTCCTAGCTAAATCTCAATCTCATACCTTGTAGTGCACTAACTGGTCCTTGTGTTCGATATACCCGTTGCTACTCTCGATCTGTGCACTTGCAGAAAAGGGGTAGAAATTGGGAAAAGTTTAATCCCCATCACCGAGGCAGTTGCACATGTTGCTGCGGGGGCGGCGGCGGTGGCGGTTGTTGGTGTTGTGGTGGGGGTTGATCGTGGTGCGGTGGTGGCGGGGGGGGGGGGGGGGATAAAATCCCTGAGACTGCGACTGCGACTGAGTCGGCGGAACCCTCGTATCCCCCGAGGTAGAAGTAGAACCACCAGAAACACCTGTGCCCGACATGAACTGACAATACTGGTTTTGGCCGGATGGAGGAATCATCTGCAAATTAATAAAAACAAACATATATATTAACTTAACCTAATTTTCTAAACAATTATATAATTAAAATTCTATAACTATTTATTTCTAACAAATCTAAATACCCATTTCTAAACCGTTTCTAATGAAAAATACAGTAAATTAAACAAATATAAGTGAAAAATAAAATAAATAAAAAACTAACCGTTGTTTGGAATGATAACGGAAAGCCGAAAGCAATTGAAAACCGAAATTTTTTTTTTTTTTCGTGGGAAAGGGTTTTTTTTTTAGAGAGGAAGAAGGTGTAGCGATGCAAATCTGAGGCGAGGCTGATATATATAGAATTTGTTGTCGTCGCTAAATCGTCGTAAATTGCGACGATTTAGCGACGACATGAATAGTGTCATCGCTAAATCGTCGCAAATTACGACGATTTTACAACGAAAAGGAAATTTACATTTCCCATTAAATTAATATTCCCGCACGGGAAACGGAGAAAGTGCGGTCGTTGCTAAATCGTCGCAACTTACCATCGAGTTTACGTCGATCCCACAAGAGTCGTCGTAAAATCGATGGTACGAATTTTCAATTTGTTTTATATTCCCGCACGCGGGAAGCGGAATTATTAAACAGTGTAAAATAACTAGTTTCGTCGCTAAATCGTTGCAACGTTCCATCGCATTTACGTCGGTCCCACGATAATCGTCGTAATATCGATGGTAAGCGTTTAATCCAATATTACGGCGCCTGCTATCACTTTTCGATTTGGTACGATGAAATAATTTTTTATTTTCTGTTTACCAACTACTTTCCAACGACTTGCCAACGACTCGTCGCAAAATCGTCGCTAAATTTTACCCTAAACCCTAAACTCGCCCCAAACTCTTATTTGCTTCAATGGAAGTATGAAATGCTTAAAAACTGTGAATAAGAAGTTATAAATTGAAATGAAAACAACAAAAAAAAATTCAAAACCTCATTTCGACAATATCTTCTTATAATACATGTAAGTAAACCTGATATTATGTCAAATGTTTATGAAAACATATTTTTAATGATTTTTCATCTACAAACTTAGTTTCAATGTCAAATAGTCAATTTTTGTTGCTTGGTTAGCCTTATAATCGATATGAGGTGTCTTTGAAGGCATTGTAGGGTTTAGGGTTTCATTTTAGGGTTTAGTCGTCCTAATATCGTCGCAATTTACGACGATTTGCCATCGGATGTACAGTATTCGATTGCAAATCGTCGGCATTTACGACGATTTTCCATCTAAAGTATAGTATTCGTTGGAAAATCGTCGTTCAGTGTAAAATTTTTTCTATATAAGGACCAACACCCTGGTTCACAACCACACACAACATAACATTTGAAAAAAAAGACTTTTTCTCTCATCTAGATCCGGAGATCGTCTTTCGGAAAATGGAAATCTTTGTCGGGAACATTTTCCGGGAGGGCGATCTCTGGCCTAGATGTTGGAAAATTTTTTATAACAAAATTTACGACGTTTTACCATTGTATTTGGTATGTATTTGTGATTAGTCGGGGAATCGTTGCAAGTTACGTCGAATTTACAACTAATTTTTTTGGGATAGTTGGAAAATCGTTGTAACTTACATCCAATTTACGACGACCCGTCTCTTGATCGTCGTTATGTGCAACAAGATTGCTACTTTCAAGGTATGTTGGAAAATGACCATATTTTCCTATAAAATGACCATCACCCCTCCATATTCTTTCACACACATCATAAATCTTCCTCATCTCTTGTTGAGGTCAGAGTATCCCATGCAAAATGTTTAGGCTTTCCTAAACATTGTTATATGGGATCATCTGATCTCGACAAGTGATGAAGAATTTTTTTTTATTTATTTTTGACAATTGGAACGAAATTACCACGAATTTGGAACAGTATTTTTATTCTCGTAGGTATATCGATGCACAATGCATCTGTTTAACATCGAATCGTCGTAATGTCGACGCAATTTCCAACGACTTTCCATCGATGGTGGGTATGTTGGAAAAAGTTACGGAAATTTGATTTTCTAAGTCTGTTTCTGAAGGGATGATCGTTGAATAAGTTACGGAAATTTGTTTTCCGATAGTTTTTGTACTTAATTATTCATCATTAGTAACAAAACGGGAACTTCATAACATAAGCTGCAAATTAACAGAAATATCAAATATGATACAATATGGTACAATATCTCAGAATACAATATATGATCTGTCAATACTCGTCCGAGTCATTTCGGTCGCTGAACTCATCATCATCCGGTTCATCGCTTTCGGAGAATTCATCCGGAACACTCTCCTCTTCATCATCATCACTCATATCGTCAGCCACATTTACACTTTGTGGGTTTTGAGGATCTATTAAGAAGATAGACCCTGTTGTGTTCTCCGCCGGATCTGGTATAACCGAACAATGATCTTGCTGCATTGGCGGAATTTCATCCTGATCTCCAACGATTGTGCCCCTAGGAGATACCTTAACAACAGATAACCAAGTAATTCCTGATGTTCGATCACGCGGATATGGTACGAATGTTACTTGTTCAGCTTGCGACGCCAAGATAAACGGCTCGAATTTGTTGTAACGCCGAGATTGGTTTACGTCAACTCCATATGTGTTCTCTCGAACGCCTCTGCCGAGTGTTGGGTCAAACCAATCACATTTGAAGAGAACACATCTTAAACCAAGCAATTCGGGGTATTGCATTTCAATAATATCTTGCAACACGCCATAGAAATCAACCTCACCCCTAACGCAAACACCGTAATTCGCAATAGCCCTTTCGTTTCCATAGTTGAACGTATGGAACACGTATCCGCGTGTACAATATATAGGAGCAGAAGTGATCCTCCATATTGGCCCTTTGATTAACTCGTGAAACCACTGCGGATATGCTTCGTCACCAGGATTAACCTATATATATTAATAAACAAATCGTTGACAAACTCAATTACTATATGTAATAGGGTCATATTAATTATACAAACGTAATTGAGGTAAGTAATTCAAACTAACCGATGATTTAATCCACTCCGCAAAGTGCTGATCTTTCCGTTTGTTCAGTTCCGTATCTGTAACCCCGTCGATACACTCCCGGACCTGTCTACAAAATTCCCTGCAAAATTCAAGGAATTTAATGTATAGAATATATTTGTTAAATCAAATACAACCTGCATAATCATCATATATATATATATATATATAACATAAATGACTTACGTCTCAAACGGAGTAACTTCCTCGCAATTGAGTAAGACATACGTATGTGCACTATGACGATCGTTCTCGTTTGCCCACCATATTTCTTTAATACATCCACCTAATCGGCCGACTGACGTGAATATATCTGGTACACCTTCCACTGGATATGACCGACCAACACCACCATCGTCATAGCGTTTTGTAACCCTTTTACGTGTGCGCACTTTTGATGGAAAATAGAAGTCAGTGAAATGAGAAGTTTCTTGAGACAAACTTCCAGAAACGATCGATCCTTCAACCCTTGCAAGATTTTTGGCTTTTCCTTTTAAGTACCCCATAAATCGCTCAAACGGGTACATCCAACGATAATGAACTGGCCCACCAAGCTCTGCTTCGTAAGGAAGATGTACAGCTAGATGTTCCATAACATCAAAAAAGGCTGGTGGAAATATCTGCTCCAAATTACACAAATACATAGGAATATTTTGCTGGAGTTTACCAATAACATCTACGGTAAGCGTACGGGTACAAAGATCTCGGAAGAACGCTCCAATCGCTGTATATAACATAAGAGATTTTGTTATTTCATATATAGATTATTTAATAAATGCATGCATATATATAATATATTGTTTCTAAAATATACCTGCAATTGCCGCGTGTACTTCTGGGTGTAGAAGTTCCGCAAATACAAACGGAAATAACCGTTCCATAAACACATGACAGTCGTGGCTTTTCATCCCAGAAAACTTTCGTCCTTCAACACATTTAGATAGATTAGAAACATACCCGTCGGGGAACTTCACGTCGGACGTTGCCCATTTGAACAACGACAACTTTTCCGCAGCCCCTAACTGAAATATAGCAACTGGTACTTCCCCCTGGTTAGAAATATGCAATTCACTCTGTGAACAAATTTCAGGCAAGTCCAATCTTGACTTTACACTGTCTTTCGTTCTGCCTTTTACGTTCAGCACCGTATGCATGATATTATCGAAGAAATTCTTTTCAATGTGCATAACATCGAGGTTGTGTCTGAGAAGATGAGAGCTCCAGTATGGAAGGTCCCAAAAAATACTCTTCTTATGCCAATTGTGCTGTTCCCCGTACCCGTCAGGCATATTCCCCGGGGTGTGCCAGTTCCCACCACGTTTAACTGTACTCTCTGCGCCATAATGATCAATTTGCGCTTCTATAGACTCTCCAGATAAAATCACCGGTGGAGGAGCACGAACAGCTTTGTTCTTCCTAAACAGTTTCTTGTTTCTCCGGTATCTATGATTCAACGGTAAGAATCGGCGGTGACAGTCAAACCAGCTTGTCTTTCTCCCGTGTTTAAGCTGAAATGCATCTGTTCGATCGAGGCAGTACGGACAAGATAACCGCCCATGCGTAGTCCACCCAGAAAGCATTCCGTATGCAGGAAAGTCGCTTATTGTCCACATAAGCACTGCCCGCATCGTAAAGTTCCTCTTGCACGAAATATCATACGTCCGAGCTCCGGTATACCACAACTCTTTCAATTCCTCTATCAAAGGCTGCAAAAAAACGTTAAGGGAACGCCGGGGATGCTTCGGGCCAGGGATCAAGATACTCATAAATAGAAATTCTCTCTGCATGCACATATCAGGAGGAAGATTGTACGGCGTTAGTATTATCGGCCATATAGAGTATTGCCTACCAGACATGCCGAAAGGACTAAATCTGTCCGTGCAAAGACCCAAGTAGACATTTCTTTTCTCGCTAGCGAAATCTGGATGAACCGCCTGAAAGTGTTTCCACGCTTTAGCGTCAGATGGATGCCTAATCTCTCCTTCTGTTTGCAAATGATCGGCATGCCATCTCATCAATCCTGCCGTCCTCTCAGACTGATACAGTCTTTGCAATCTATCTTTTATTGGTAGGTACCACATCCGTTGGTACGGTACCTTGTTTCGACCACTACCTTGTGGCTTGTATCGTGGCTTCTGACAAAATCGACACTCCTGCAACTTATCATCATCTTTCCAGTATATCATGCAATTATCAACACAAACATCTATCATCTGAGAAGGCAACCCAAGGCTAAACACCAACTTTTGTATCTCATAATACGAATCAGCAGCTACATTGTCATCTGGTAAGATATCCTTAATTAGATCAGCCCAACCATCCATGATAAACTGACTTATATTACCATCAGTTTTAAGAGTCATCATCCTTGCTGCAACTGACAATTTTGTGTGCCCTTTTGTACATCCATCGTACAAAGGCTGATCTGCTGCTGCTAAAATATCAAAAAACTTTCTTGCATCTGGATTGGGTTCCTCATACGCTACATTATGAGGATCTCCATATGTACTTGCGGTTTCCGGAAATGCATCTGTTACCATTTCATGCATTCTATGAACTTCACTTCTACCGTAATTAACAGGAGAATGTTCAAGTACGGGATCCACATTTTCTTCAAAACGCATTCCTTCATTAATATAATTACTACTGCTACTACTAGCTGCATTTCCCCCATGACCTTCCCCATGACAATACCAAATATAATAATTCTGCATAAATCCTCTATTCAACAGATGCGACCACACTTTTGAGATAAGCACAAATTTCCTATTCTTGCATTTTGGACAAGGACAATACATGTACTTATTACCGCTTTCGATCGTAATTTGCAATGTCCTGGCCTGGTACATGAATCCCTCAAGCCCATCTCTGAACTCTTTCCTCAGCAACCCGTCGGAATCTTGACGGTTGTACATCCATTCTCGTATCTGATAAATTGACATATTTTTTGAAGTAGTTGTTTTTTTCTGTTTTTTTTAGAGAGATATAAGTTTAAGTAGTTGAGAGTGAAATGATGGTTATTGGAGGTCATGGTATATATAGAAAATTTTTGGACATTAACAACGAATTTGCAACGATCATTCCAACCAATTTCCAACCAATTTCCAACGACGGAATTTCTTTTACAACCACTTACCATCGACTTTAACTGATGTTAAAAAACCGGTAAGAATCGTTTTAAACCATGTGCTCACCTAATTCGTTTGATGTAAAAACGTCGCAAGTTTGCAACGATTTCCCTTCGAAAATTGTTTTACACTTTAAATCGTTGTAAATTCGATGTTCATTACCTACATATTGTATTCGTTGTGAAATCGTCGTAACTTTACCACGATTTAACGTCGATTAAAGTCAAAGTGTTTAATTCGTCGTCAAATCGTTGTAAATGGACGACGATGTTACAACGAGTTATTTTCGTCCCACAATTACGCCGATTATACGACGACAGTGGTCAACTCGTCGTAAAATCCTCGCATTTTACGACGATTATACGACGACTGGTTTTGGTCGCAGTTTACGACGAATATAAGACGAAATTAAAATTCGTCGTAAATTAGTTGCAAATTAGAGGTTTTTAACGACTCTTTTTTGGGTCGACGCAACATGTCGATGGAAATTGCCTGTTTTGTTGTAGTGATGACGAATCTGCTTCAATATCAAGTATTTTGGATGATCTCTTCCCTGATGTCAACGTGAATGCAAATTATGGATCTGGTTCTTCTGAGCAACCAATGAACATAGATATACCAAAAACTTCTACGGGAAACAATGAAAGTGGAGAAGGTTTTGAAGACTTGCTTGCTGATTTCAATCAAGTCTTATACGAAGGATGTACTAACTTCACTAAGTTATCCTTCATATTGAAGCTGTATCATATCAAATGTATGTGTGGGATCAGCGACAAGGGAATGACGATGATACTTGATTTGCTTAAAGAAGCATTTGGTCATGCGAAATTGCCAGATTCATTCAATGATATGAAAAAGGTGATTCGCAAGTTAGGTCTAACATCCGAGTCAATTCATGCATGCCCGAATAACTGCATGTTATACTGGGAAGCAAATGCAGAGAGACAAACTTGCATAGTCTGTGATGAGTCTAGGTGGAAGACAAACACATCTTCTGTAAACAGTGAGTTGTCTGAATCAAATAAGAAAAAAAATAACTACCTGCAAAGGTTTTGCGTTATTTTCCTTTGAAACCACGCTTGCAGCGGCTCTTTATGTCGTCAAAAACTGCTTCTCATATGAGATGGCATTCAACTGCTACAAACTGTGATGGTAAGCTTAGGCATCCTAGGGATGGACAGGCTTGGAAAGCGTTTGATATACAGCATCCTGAATTTGCAGCTGACTCAAGGAATGTTCGACTTGGCTTGGCTTCTGATGGATTTAATCCATTTGGAACAATGAGTTCAAGTTATAGCATATGGCCTGTGGTCTTATTTCCATATAACTTGCCGCCGTGGATGTCTATGAAGCAGACATCAATTATTCTTTCAATGATAATTCCTGGAAAGCACATGCCCGGGAATGATATCGATGTGTATTTGCAGCCGCTTATCAAAGAGTTGAAAGAATTGTGGTTTGATGGGATCAAGACTCGAGATGCTTCTACAAATCAGACATTTGACATGCGAGCAGCAATTATGTGGACAGTAAGTGACTTTCCAGGTCTTGGAAATCTGTCTGGTTGGAATACATATACAACATTGGCATGTCCCAGCTGTAACTATGATGCTATCGGACAACGTTTACAGCACGGGAAAAAGAATTGTTTTATGGGTCATCGTCGTTTTCTTCCGTTGGATCATAGGTTTCGCCAAAATAAAAATGGTTTTGATGGAACTATAGAAAGTAGACTTCCACCTGTTACACCTTCAGGTTCTACGGTTATGCAGCAAATTGACACTGTGAATGTTACTCTAGGCAAGTGTGCTGGTCAAGTTGGGAGAAAAAGAGGTAGAAGCGATAATGATATTCAACAATGGAGAAAAAAGAGCATTTTTTTCGAGTTGCCTTATTGGAGATTCATTGGCATAAGACATAACTTGGATGTCATGCATATAGAGAAAAATGTGTTTGATAATCTAGTCAACACACTTTTGGACGACAAAAGCAAGTCAAAAGATAATTTGAATGCTAGAAAAGATCTTCGTGAGCTTGGTATTCGTTCTGATTTGTGGCCTGATGATAATGGGAAGTACAAAGCAGCGTGCTTTACTCTTAATAATGATGGGAAAGACATTTTCTTAAATGTCTTAAAGAATGTAAAATTCCCTGACGGCTATGCTTCCAACATTTCTACGTGTGTTGATCTTAATAACAGAAAGCTATTAGGCTTAAAAAGTCATGATTGTCATGTGCTAATGAGAGATTTGGTGCCAATTGCAATTCAGAACTTGTTGCCACAAGAAGTGACATCTACGGTTGTTGAGCTATGTCACTTCTTTCGAGATATCTCTGCAAGGGTCCTTGACATTAGCGATCTTGATAAATTGCAAGAACGTATTGTGTTGACTTTATGTCAGATGGAGATGTTATTCCCTCCTTCATTTTTCACGGTGATGGTACATCTGGTAGTTCATCTCACCGAAGAAGCAAAACAAGGTGGACCAGTCCCATTTCGATGGATGTATCCAATTGAGAGGTGATAAATTCATTTTTTTCGAGAAAAGATATAGTTAAACACTAGAGTTGGGACTTACTTTTTTCCGTCTCTTGTAGGATTCTTGGACATTTCAAATCGTATGTCCGTAATCGTGCAAAACCAGAAGGTTCTATATAAACAGCCGAAAACACCATACCATGCCTCATGTGTGTGGAAGAAAACGTTTTGCAAGGAAAAGACGTGATATTGTAAGTAACTAAGTGTTGTTAGATATATGTAGGTAGTAGAACATGTCGATATTATCAGATATTGATTGTGCATATGTTTTAAACACAGAAAAATCAGACTGGAAGAGTTCCATGCAGGGCAGAGTTTTTCATTGCTACTCGCATGAAATCTGATGGAAATTTCGTAACTGATGAAGCTAGAAAGCGTGTGGTTAGTTTTCTACTAAAACTGAAAACATGCCTATATTCTCATATTAGTGATGGTGCTGGTCTTGTTGAAAACCTTTATCAGTTTACAAGAATAATATTACTAGGTTTCTTATATAATACTTTATATTAGCATTGCTTGTGATGGATAATAAATTGTTAAAATCGTTGTTGATGGTGTCTTTGCATTGATTCTGATCATCGAAGATGTTTGTATATGTATTGTGTTTACCAGGAACAGCTTACTCCTTTGCTGAACCAAAATTCATCAACTCAGCTTTCAAGCAATGTTGCAGCTAGTTTGAATGATGAATACTCTCAAGTGTTTGGTCCAGAATGTTCAGGAAGAATACGTTGTCTTGGTCGTGGACCGACACCTTCAAAATTGACCAAGCGTATTAACCAAGCGAGATTAGAGGCATATGAAAATGCTAATGCTGAAGTTGTTCAAATGAAGACAAAGATGTCATCGTTGGAAACCCAAGTTGAAAGTTTAACTGGAATTATTCAACAGCTGCTTGGAAATAAAACCACCGATCAGGTATGACTATGACTGTTAATTTGCAAATTATATATGTGGATATACATTATGGTATACATTATGGTATAGATACTTAATATTTTAAACAAATCTTGTAGGAAAGTGCATTGGCAGCTTATGCGAACATATTGAAGCCTCACACTTCTCAGGTATCTACTTATAAATTGTATAATCTAATATATAAATGCATGCCTAGTTTGGGTTGTTGGTTATAATTGAGTTTGGTCATGTTGGATATAGACGTACACATTGTGTGTCTATCTACACATAGTTTGTCTATCTATATGCACATAGTTGATAGTCGAATATCTACATTAAGATAGTTGGCTATGTGTAAAGATAGTTGATAGTCGAATAGTTGGCTATGTGTGTAAAGATAGTTGGTAAAGATAGTTGTTTATGTTCGATAATCTCTTTTATCTCTTGCTCTGTTTTTCCTTCTTACTCTCACTCTGTTTCCATATCATTATTCCAACATGGGTGTGATATTAACTAATGTTACTTTGTTTGGGCAGGGAAGAGGAAATGGAGTTGGTGAGGACTGAAGAACGACAATTACAAGACTTCTATCATGATTACCAATCTAGCTAGTATTATTTATGGTTTTTCTAAGTAGTATTTTTAGTTCATCTTATTATCTGGATTCATTTGTTTTTTCTTTTTGTTTTTGTTTTATACATTTGAACAATATATTGGGATGTATTATTTACTTTTAATATTTATTAAAATTGAAATTTTATTTCAGAAATTTTTTATAATTATTTATATAATTAAAATCGAGATGTGGCTAAATTTAAAACCAAACGTAAACGTAAACGTATTCATGTCGTTCTCAAATGATACGTAAAACATTTGGAAGTATAAGATAAAAGTGATACAAAAATCATTATGTACTATCATCTATAAAACTGACACAAAATTAGGATCAATTACATAAATGAGACAAATGCTAACATCAATTGTGGCTAAATGATACAACTTATGACATCAATTACAAAAACTGATACTAATTTTCCCATCAATTATAATAAGTGAAACAAATACTAATATCATTTATTTTGAATGATACTATTTTCACAATCACTTATCTTAAACGACACATATTTATATCACTTACAATAATTGACAAAAATAGTTGCATCATTCGCTATTTATTGACACAAAGTATTAGAGTCATCACTTCCAGAGTCATTTATATAAATGATACAAATGCATTTACATCATTCAAGAAATGATATAAACAATTAAAATAAATGATACAACACACATGATTTCTTGTAGTGTTTAATTAAACCGAAACACCAAACCAAACCAGCGCTCGGTGTCGAGCGACACCGGATTGGTGTCGGTCGACACCCACCACCTTGGTGACTGACACCCGATTCACAGGGTGTTACCAAACGCGATTAAACAGCGCAAGAAACACAGCAAACACCACAAATCATCAAAAAACACAATCAAACACACCAAATAACACATAAACCTCACAAACTTCAACCAAAAACTATCAGATTCTACAGATCTAATATTCACAAACCTATGGTCACGCACTCACCTTAAAATCGGATTGAACAAAGGGGAAAGGAGATGAACAGCAACAAAAACAACCTTGAGCTCTCAAAAACCTCAAGAAATCGCCCAAAACTCAATCTCCTTCTCCTTTTCTCTCTGGAACTTTCTGCCTCGAAAATTGTTCCAAAAACGCGGCTCCTCTCCTTTTAATATTACGACTTAGGGCTTTCTCGCCCAAATCAGCTCAAACCGGACAACCCAAAACAAAGCGAAATTCAATTTTCGGACCGGTGTCGACCGACACCCTCCTGGTGTTGCTCGACACCAATCGCCCACAACGATAAAACAATTTACGGATGTTACATGATCGGTTTACTTGATGGTGATAAAGCTATGGCTACTTAGCAGGGTAATTTATGTTTGGGTGGTGATTTGTGATTAAGAGGAGTATTATATTCCAGAGATTTAACATGTTCTTTAATCTCTGTTGCTAAGTTACTTAAAGCCATGAAAGTATCTATTACATTCACTGATGAGTTATGTGTGTTACAGGACCGTACCACGAAGATACTGATTTGAGCGCGTGAAGAGTGTGGGGGAATCTATGTTTTCGAGGAGTGATTGGTCCGAATATACACAAGACAGTGAGCTTCGGTTCATGGGACTTATGGCATCGTCGTTTGGGTATCCCCCAAGTCGTGTAATCCCAAGAACTAATGGCCCACAATACTTGGTTCGTCTTGCTTACCAAGATATCTCCAATAGGCATTGCCAAGGATGGATGAAGAAAACGGCTCTGACTGTCATTCTAACACAGCAAATTAAATGGCTCTTAATGTTCTCTAGTGATTCTGACTATATAAAGACTGTAGTGACAGAGAGAAGCAGAAAAATAATACCGGTAAGTATTATTATAATTTATCAGGATGAACTGAACAGATTAGTCCTGGCAATTTATAAAACGGATCAATGCATTTTCTTTTGCAGATTTTGTGAAAGGCTGACGCATTGCATGTTGTTATTTCCTTTTCCCTTTTGAGCTTGGTTTTGTTCATTAGGAATGTGCTTTCTACATCCTCATAACTATTGCTTTATTTGTTGCTATAATTTATTACGTGCCCTCTTCTCTGTTAAGGGACACGCTTTGCTTTTCATAATCAATAAAAGTCGTCGACAAAAGAAAGAAATTTAGGAAACTCTAGTTTTTTTTTTGGTTTTATAGGAAACTCTAGTTTCCCATAACTGTAAAGGATTTTTGAAAGTTTGGTTTCACAGCCGGTATCATGTGAATATGAGGCATATTATGGACAAGTATGAGAATTTTATGGACAATTTGATAGTCCACATTCTCTGCACTTGACTTTTTGTTTTTTTTGGGAGCCATCTAATGATAATATTGGTCAAGGTGAAATACATGGTGGGAAATACAAAAGGCAGCGAAATTAAAGACCGTGAAATTCCCGGAAACACTAGCCAAGAAAAAAACTAAATTTGAAACTAACACCAACTAGAAATCTGAGTAGCAATGAGAAAATTTAAGTTTCAAACACCACAAACTGGCCTGATGTACGACGAGACGCATATGTAGTCTTTTTCACCGAAGAAACCTATACAACGAGAGCAAACGCCTCAACCAAACATTGACTTTGTAGACACATTTTTTTTTTGTCAAAGACTTTACATACACTTAATAATTACTTATTTAAAATTTGATAAAACATATAATCAACAAACATTGTATACTGCCTAATTGTGATTTTTTTTTCCCTGTAAGCTGAAATTACTAACTCTGTTCATAGAATATGAGGGCTTTTGCGGAATCAAATACTAAATGTCTAGTATTTCAATCTGTCAATACTTGGAAATCATACTCCTAGATTTAAACCAATAAAAATGTTTCCTTGTTAAATTAAATATGAGTCGAGAATAGATCACGGGGATAATGATATTGTTTCAAGTCTCCTCTTCATTGAAACTTCAAATATTATATTACTACTTGCTTTGGGTTTCAATTTCATCACAACGACGAAGCCATGAGTTGAGTTTTTTTTTTAGTGTCCTTCTTACAACACATGTTCGTTGTAATTATATATGTTACCTGCTCTGGTTTTAAACTTCATCACCAGAAGGACGACGACTTGAGGCCTAACGTTCTCTGTGTCTCTCTTCCCAAATACCAGATCTTTGCTTCCCAAGAAATATCTTTGATTTTTTTTTCTCTGTATTTCTTTCGGATCTTTTGAGTTTTTCCACTCAATTAAAAACGGCTGCTTTTCAGATCATCTTTCGTTCCGACAAAAGTGTATTTTCATGCATGTATATAATGTCTTCTTCTTCTTCATCATCTCGCAATTGGACATTTGACGTCTACCCGAGCTTCAGTGGGGAAGATGTCCGTAAAGGATTCCTCAGCCACTTTCTCCGAGAGCTGGATCGGAAATTGATCATCTCTTTCATAGACAACAAGATCGCAAGAAGCCAGTCGCTCAATGCGGAGCTTAAACAAGCAATTAGGGATTCAAGGATCGCAGTGGTCGTGCTCTCCAAAAACTACGCCTCTTCAAGCTGGTGCCTGAATGAGTTGCTGGAGATCGTTAAATACAGGGAAGAGTTGGATCAACTTGTGATACCCATTTTCTATGACGTGGATCCTACTCATATCAGGAAACAGACGGGAGAATTTGGAAAATTATTTGAAAAGACTTGCCAGACAAAAACAAAGGAAGAGAGACAACTATGGCGGCGAGCGTTGACCGATGTAGCAGATGTTCTCGGATATCATTCTCAGAACTGGTACAAATGTTTACATATTGATTATTTGTTCTTATAGACCTTTGACATATGACACAACTAATACTTTTTATTTCGTATGTGTGAAATGATCTTTCATCTTGTTAGGCATACGGAAGCAGAAATTATTAAAGCAATTGCCAATGATGTCTTGGGTAAACTGAATTTAACTCCACTGAAGGATTTTGAGGACTTTGTCGGCATGGAAGATCATATTGCAAAGATGAGTGTCTTGTTGAATTTGGAGTCAGAGGAAGTGAGGATGGTTGGAATATGGGGCACCTCAGGAATCGGCAAAGACCACCATTGCGAGAGCTTTATACGGTCGGCTTTCTCATCGATTCCAAAGTAGTGTTTTTATAGACAAGGCTTTCATATCTAAGAGTATGGAAATTTATAATAGTGCAAACCCAGACGACTATAACATGAAGTTGCATTTGCAAAAAGCTTTCTTGTCCGAAATTTTAGACAAGAAATATATAAATATACATCGTTTAGGTGCAGTGGAAGAGAGGCTAAAGCACCATCAGGGTCTCATCATTATCGATGATTTGGATAATAAAAATGGTGCTAGACTCTTTGGCAGGTCAAACACAATGGTTTGGTTGTGGAAGCAGAATCATTGTGGTTACAAAAGATAAGCACTTTTTAAGAGCCCATGGGATTGATTATATCTACAAGGTTTGTCTCCCATCTAAAGAGCTTGGTCTTAAGAGATTCTGTCGATCAGCTTTCAGGAAAAACTCTCCACCTGATGGTTTGATGGAGCTTGCTTCCGAAGTTATAGATCTTGCTGGTGGACTTCCTTTGGGCCTTAAGGTTTTGGGTTCGTCTTTGCTAGGGAGAAAAAAAAAAAGGATTGTATGAGTATGCTGCCGAGGTTTCGAAGAGGTCTGGATGGTGAAATTGACAAGACACTGAGAGTCAGCTATGATGTGTTAGGTAGCGAAGAAGATAAAGCCATATTTCGTCATATTGCATGTCTCTTCAATGGTGAGAAACTCAATGACATCAAGCTGTTACTAGCAATAGTGACTTGGATGTTGAAATTGGGTTGAAAAACCTAGTTGATAAGTCCCTCGTACATGTAAGAGAGGATACTGTTGAGATGCATCGTTTGCTTGAAGATATGGGTAAAGAGATCGTCCGTGCACAGTCGGATGTGTTCAATATTTGCATGCATTTAGGACCTTAAACTGCATAGTTTTATGTATAGTTGAGTCTCATTTATTGCCACTTAGAGTAAGTTTCATCTACTTAGGAGCATTTAGTCTTTAGGAAAACATTTTGCATTTCCATTGCATTTGGAGTGTGTTTTGCAGGTGAAAAGAGCTGTAAGCAGAGGAGACGTGCAAAGGTGGTGACCAGAGACAAACGGGATGCAGATCGGAGCTAAGGCGCATTTGGAGAAGGTGGCGGAACAGAGGACTTGAGCATGAGAAACAGAGTACTTGAGCAGCCTGACCAAGACCCGTGGAACGAGCAAAGTCAGAACCAGTTCGTTGACTGAGGGACCCCTCCTCCCTGTTGCTATATAAATCTCGAAACCTAGTTGCAGAGCGACAACTTTTACCTTTTGGCAGCCGATTCTTTTTCTTTGTAAGAAAAAGATAATTTTCAAGAATCTTTGGCAAGCTTTTGTAAAACCTTTATGTTTAAGAAGTTTTAAGTTATTAATCTCTTTTCATGATGATTTCGAGTCTTCTCATTCCCTTCTTCTTCGATTTCGGAACGAGTAGCGAGTAGTTTCGTTGAGATTTTGAGGATGAGATAAGCAAGCCGCCGCCTTAGTCCCTTTGTTGCTCTGTTCTTATTCCGCTTGATCATCTTTTCCTTTGCTAGAGTTTATCCATCTTAGTTCCTCTTTGATCATTTGGGGCTAAGAATCTAGACTAGCACGCCCATAAGGTGTTTGCGTTTTTGTCTAAGAGAGCTAACTAAGGAGAGAAACACGTCCAACCTAAGAGATTGGTTGTTGGGGTGTTTCTTATGTTGAACTAGATTAAGAATCTTGATTAAGCCTACTCCTTTGGCTTCACTAACGAGAGTTAGGTTCGGGTCAATTTGAGTAGAGTGACATGTCCATGAGAGTGGCCTGTTTACCAAAAATCTGAGCATAAAGATTGATTCTTGCATAGATAAGAACTAGAGTTTTCGGGCTAAGGCGATCTTGACCAAGTCTCATCCAAGGAATCTCCTTTCTTTAATTTTCACCCCAAGTTTGCTTCTTTACGTTATTTTAATATCTGTCTTTCATTTAAGTTGTTATTTCCTTTTGCAAAACTTTCAAACTCTTGATTTCACTTGAAATTTAGCTTTACTTTGCATTCCTCTTAGCATAAGCTTCCATTTGGATTGATACCTAAAGTTCTACAATGATATGAGTGGACTTTGGAGTAGTTGATTTACGAAAAAGGCTGTTATCAACTTGGCGCCGTTGACAATTGGAAGATTTCGTACATTAGGATTTAAGAATAGCTCTCGATCAAGTATTTTCCTTTACATTCCCCACCAAATCACTCACCTTCCCCCTTGTCCACTCTTTTTGCCCACAGGTGCATGCAAACGCGATCAAAAGGGCGAGACAACTTGCTGGGAATTCGTGATCTGCAACAGGCCGAGCGTCTAAAGCGTACACGGACTCACCCACCCGCTGCACCGCAGCCACTTAACGATATGGCTGACCCACCCCAAGCCGCTGCTATCCCACCCGGAAACAATGACCAAGAAGGTCCGCAACATCCTCTCCATCATTTACGACCTCCCCGAAACATAGGTGCTGGCGATGCACCGAACACCCACATGAACCGTCAAGGAATCGTACCCCCGAATGTCCAAAACCACAACTTTGAGATCAAACTCGGCTTGGTCCAGATGATTCAGAACAAAATATATCATGGCCTGCCTGCTGAAGACCCTCTAGACCACCTTGATGAATTCGACAGAGCATGCGGCTTGTGCAAGCTTAATGGTGTGAGTGAGGATGCCCTGAAAATGCGGCTATTCCCCTTCTCACTCAGCGGGAAAGCACATCAATGGGAAAAAGGTCTTCCACAAGGCTCCATTACCTCATGGGACCAATGCAAGAAAGCTTTCTTAGCCAAATTCTTCTCCACCACCAGGACGGCAAAGCTGAGAAACGACATATCCAGCTTCAACCAGATGAACGGGGAAACCTTTTGCGAAGCCTGGGAACGTTTAAGAGCTACACCACGCAGTGCCCCCACCATGGCTACTCCACTGAGTCCCTTTTGAGTACCCTATACAGAGGCGTTCTGCCCAAGTATAGACAGATGCTGGACACCGCCAGCCAAGGGAACTTCCTAGGAATGCATGTCGATGATGGCCTCGCCCTGGTGGAAAATTTCGCAATGAGTGACGGTAATTACAATGAGGGGTACGACCGGACCGTCAGACCTTCGATAGAGACTGAGGAGAAACACAAGCGGGACCTCAAGACCCTTAACGATAAGCTGGACAAAATTCTCCTCGGAGAGCAAACGCAAACGGTCCACCTGGTGGAGGAGGCCGATACTGCCTCAGACGAGCCCCTTTTGACAGAGGAAATGAACTACATAAACAACCAGGGCGGCTACAACTACCGCAACAACCCCAACCTGTCGTACCGGAGCACCAACGTCGAAAATCCGCAAGATCAGGTCTACCCACCCCCGGTCCACCCGTCTGGTCAGAACAAGCCATTCGTACCTTTTAAACCGCAAGGCGGTTTTGTGAAAAACCAATACTACGGGAACCAAGGCAGCTACCCACCTAAGCAACCCTCTGCACCACCTGGTTTCGGACAACCAGGACAAGGAAGCAATAGCAACACCCAGGAACCTAATGTACGACAGATGCTCCAGCAAATTCTCCAGGGACAATCTTCAGGCGCCCTCGACATGAGCAAAAAGTTTGCCGAGGTGAACAACAGAGTTGACATGTCCTACAATGACCTCAACTCCAAGCTCGAAACATTGTCGGGCCGAATTCAGCAACTAGAGAGTAAAGGCGCACCATCTCCCCCAAAGCAGCTTGGCCAACTCCCTGAAAAAGCTGTCGATAACCCAAAGGAATACGCCAATGCAATCACCCTCAGATGCGGCAAGGAACTCCCACCACCGGTCGCCCCGGACCAGATCAATGAGGACATTGATGTTCAAGAGGGGGAGCCTGCCATTGAAAATGCCATTCCGGAGCCGCAGATTGAGGAGAGAACTCAAGTTGACCAGAGGAATCTGAAAGAAACCGCTTTTGTGCCACCTCCCTACAAACCCAAACTCCCTTTTCCTTCTCGTTTCAAGAAACAACAATTGGAGAAGTTTAAAGCATTATTCGATGAACAATTGAAGGAAATTGAAGTGAAAATGCCTTTGCTTGATGCCTTTATGTTAATTCCCCCTTACCAAAATTTTTTGAAGGATGCTATCTTGGAAAGAACGAAAGAGGCCCAAGAAATGGTCGTTCTATCTCACGAATGCAGTGCAATCATCCAGAGGAAAGTGGTCCAGCAGAAGCTGGGAGACTCAGGAAGTTTTACTCTACCTTGTTCACTGGGACCTCTTGCGTTCCACAGCTGTCTATGTGACTTAGGAGCTAGCGTTTCGCTAATGCCCCTAACAGTGGCCAAGAGGCTCGGCTTTGAGAAATATAAAGACTGCAAAATCTCTTTGGTTTTGGCGGATAGGTCAATCCGACTACCAGTCGGTATGCTTGAAGATTTACCTGTGCGCATAGGAAACGTTGAGATACCAACGGATTTTATGGTGCTAGAGATGGACGAAGAACCCAAAGACCCTCTGATCTTGGGGAGACCGTTTTTAGCAACAACTGGAGCAGTGATAGACGTCAAAAAGGAAAAATTGAGCTAAACCTTGGGAAAGATTTCAGACTAAACTTTGACATTAGGGACATCATGAGGAAACCCACGATCGAAGGACAGTTCTTCTGGGTTGAGACTTTAGACCAACTAGCCGACGAGTATCTTGAGGAGTTGGCCACAGAAGATCAACTCCAGTTAACCCTGAGCAAAGAATCCGAGGAAAAGAGCTACTTTAATACTGAGCAGCGTGAGTATGCTAGACACCTTGATTCTCACAAAATCTCGACTGAGGAATCTCCTGTCGAAGATGCAAAAGAGAGTCGGAACTGGTTAGTCGAGGTGGATCAGTTGGAAGCTACACGAAAAGGGACGGTTGAGCAAGTACCCGTGGATGATTGGAGCGAGCTAAAAGCCCCAAAGGTGGACCTGAAAACTTTACCCCAAGGGCTAAGGTACGCTTTTCTTGGACCCAACTCCACCTACCCTGTAATTGTGAACCAAAACCTCAGCCCTAACGAATTAACCTCCCTGTTAAGCGAGTTGAGGAAGTTCAGGAGAGCCATTGGTTACTCTCTTGAGGACATCAAAGGCATATCTCCTGAGCTCTGTACTCACCGAATACACCTTGATAACGAATCTAAAAGCTCGGTTGAACATCAAAGGAGACTCAACCCTAACCTGAAGGAGGTGGTGAAGAAGGAGATACTCAAGCTGTTGGATGCTGGGGTAATTTACCCAATCAGTGATAGCACTTAGGTATCCCCTGTAACATCCGCGAACCAGAAAGTTGTGTTAGAGTTGGTATCAGACGACATTAGGGATTCGGGAGTCGATTGCATACGCTCTTTGAGGTGCGAATCGAGGATTGACTGTACATGTTCTTGTTTGATTGTTGTACAGTTGGTTTAAGGTTCCTTTATCTCGAAGAAAATGTGTGAAAAGCTTCTGAATGCTTAGTGTCGATCGACACCAAAGGGTGTGTCGATCGACACCAGTTATCAGGTTCGATTCCAGTTTAAGTCGATTGCGCGTTTGATTGTGGTTTGAGTTGGTTTGGTCGATGGGTGTCGACTGACACCAAGGAAGGGTGTCGATCGACACCGGTTATTGGAAAATCGACCGGTTTGATTCAAGTCGGCTGGTTTTATCTGGTTTAGGGCGTGGAAACCCTATTTCTCGAATAAAAAGCTCGTGGCCGCGTAGAGAAGTCACTTTTTCGAGAAAAGCAAGTTCCAGAGGTGATTTTTGAGAGTTTGGAGGAGTTTTGTGGAGTTTATGAGGCTTGTGGTTGTTGTTCTTCTCCTTTTCCTTCCTTCTAATCCCTTTTCAAGGTGAGTGCGTGACTGTAGGTCCGTCAATCGTTAGAGATTGTGTGATTTCGGATTTGTGTTGTGTTCTTGAGACTGTTTATGCTGGAATTCGTGTTTTGATAGCATTGGGGCGTTGAAAACCCTTAGATTATGTGTATTGCGATTTACTATGCGATTTTCGTTGTCGTTGGTGTCTGGGCTTCGAGCTGGTGTCGACCGACACTCGATGGGTGTCGATCGACACTCAGAAGGCTGGCGTCGATCGACACCATAGAGGTGTCGGTCGACACCGACCTGGGTGTCAGGAAACGTGGGTGTTTCCTGACAGGGGAGGTTTATATTGTTGTTTATTTGTTGAGCATTGTTATTGTTGTTGATTATTTGATGATGTATTGTCTAGTGTTTGACGTACTTGGCCTGTAGGCATGATGATCCACTCACTAAGTATTTATGATAATACTTACGCATCTCTATTCCAATGTGATGCAGGTAACAACAATGTTCTTCCGCGGAAAGAGACCGAGAGAAGAGGATGATGAGATTAGGAATTTGATTCTGGCTTTATTGTTGTGGTTGACAAGGAATTCCTGATTCTAGGGTGTTAGTCTTTATTTTCATAATGTAGCAAACCTGGTGTTTAGGTTGCTAGAGTTTATTCTTTATTGGTTATTGGTTTATTGTTGGACGATTATTTATGATTTAATATTATTGATTTCTTTTTGAGAACTTCTGCATTGATAATAATTATTTAAAAAAAAAAAAAAAAAAGCTTGGTTGTTTCATTTTGGTATCAGAGCGAATACGGTTTTAGGACTGTTAGTATTGAGTGGATTGGACTATGTGTTTAATTGATTATGTGAGTTAGTCAGTTAGTGGTCTAGTCTCATCCTCTCGGTCTTCCAGTTTTCCGCGGTAAGTGAGTTGGATATTTGGTGTGTTGTGTGTTGTGTTTGTGTGCTGACCTTGCTCATTTTCTGTACTTGGTGGTAGTGCAGAGAGATGGACGCAGGTCGTGGTCGTGGCCGTGGTCGTGGTCGCGGTGCAGCCCGTGGGGGCAGAGGAGCTGGTCGCGGTGGGCGAGCAGCGGGTCGTGGAGGTCGGGGTGCTGGTCGTGGTGTGCCAGAGGCTGAGGTCTCAGTGGAGAGTGCAGCGCCTAGTGTGGCGGCAGCGTCGGTGACACAGTCTGTTTCTTTGGCCGGTGGGGCTAACTCAGGTGCCAGTGGTGGCGCAGGAGCTGGGGCGGTTCCCGGTGGGGGCGCTGCTTTAGCTCAGGGAGAGTTGATTGTGGGGCTACTGACGCAGTTGTTGGCACGTCTTCCTCAGGCAGTTCCACAGCAGGCTCCGGTTGCACCTTCAGCGGCCGGGGCACAGGTTGGTGCCGGGGCACAGGTTGGTGCCGGTTTTGTTGAGCAGCAGGAGGCTGCGGTGCAGCAGGGTGTTGCGGTTGGGTATTCGCCTTATCGTGAGATGATGAGGGAGATGTAGAGGATTGGTACGCCTACGTTTGAGGGCGGTGTTACTCCAGAGCAGGCTGACGAGTGGCGTCAGAGGTTGGAGCGGAACTTCGATTCAGTTCGTTGTCCGGAGCAGTTTCAGGTCGAGTTGGCAGTGCACTACCTTGGAGGTGATGCACATTTGTGGTGGAGGTCTGTTAGGACCAGGAGAGAGGTTTGGACTTGGGTTGATTTCGTCGAGGAGTTCAACCACAAGTTTTTCCCTCAGGAGGCTCGTGACAGACTGCAGTTGAGGTTCTTAGGCTTGACGCAGGGCGAGATGTCTGTTCGAGAGTACGATGCAGAGTTCTGCAGGTTGGTGGTTCATTCTGGAGGTGAGCTGATTAGTGAGCGGGCATTGATGGCGAGGTTTCTTCAGGGACTTCGGAGGAACATCAGGCCTCAGTGCAGAGGTGGTATGTACCACACTAGAGCTGGTTTAGTGGAGTTGGCAGCTTCCATTGAGGAGGATTTGCGTGAGCCGGTGAGCTCAGCAGTTGTTCCAGTTGCCGTTGCTCCTGCTACCCATCCTCGGGGCCAGCAGCAGCATCAGCAGCGTAGAGGTTACAGTTCTGGACATGGCAGGGGCGGCAGGCCTGCGCAGGGCCAGAAGAGGAGAGCAGAGGAGATATCTGCCAGTAGCCCGAGTACGGGTGGTTGTTTTGGGTGTGGGAGTCTGGATCACAGAGTTGCGACTTGCCCCAAGAGGGCGGGATCCAGAGAGACTACAATGTGCTTCTACTGCAGGGAGCCGGGGCATATCAAGACAATGTGTCCCAAGTTACAGCAGAGAGCAGTGGCAGCAGCGATTCAGCCGTTGACTATTCAGTCAGCAGCTCAGGTTGCAGCGTTGCAGTCAGGTGGGGCGCCGAGAGTTTATATTTCGGCAGAGGTGGGCCAGACCAGTCAGTCAGGCCAGATCACAGGTAAAATCTTGACTCAGACTTTTAAATTCTTAAGGTAGAATTTTGTTGGTGTTGTCTGTTTCTGTTATTTTACTGTGATAAGAGTTTAGAGGTTCTCAACACTTGTGGTGTGTGTAGGGACCTTGTTAGTTGGTGGATTTGAGTCTCACGTGTTGTTTGACTCGGGAGCATCTAATTGCTTCATTACTCCGGAGAGAGCTGAGGGAAGTGGTATTCGGAGTAGCGAGGGCGAGGCTTCAGGCTTTGTCAAGGTGGCCGGTGGTGGTTATCTGGTTACTTCGGGCAGAACTAGAGCAGTTGATGTGCAGATTGCGGGGCAGTCTATGCCAGCAGATCTGGTCATCAGTCCAGTGGAGCTGTATGACGTGATTTTGGGGATGGACTGGTTATCTTCTTACCGAGTTCATCTGGATTGCTACAGAGGTAGAGTTGTGTCTGAGCAGGATGCAGGGAAGTTGGTTTATCAGGGAGTGAGACCGACTTCGGGGAGTATAGTGATCTCAGCTATGCAGGCAGAGCAGTTGTTAGAGCGGGGCTGCGAAGCCTATCTAGCGACGATTACTATGACAGAGTCCAGTGGTGAGGTGGTTTTGCAGGATATTCAGGTTGTCCAGGAGTTTGAGGATGTTTTTCGGTCACTGAAGGGATTGCCACCATCTCGGTCAGATCCTTTCACGATTGATTTAGAGCCCGGGACAGCTCCGATATCGAAGACACCTTACATGATGGGTCCAGCAGAGATGGCAGAGCTGAAGAAGCAGCTAGAGGACCTTTTGAGCAAATGGTTCATCAGACCTAGTGTTTCGCCGTGGGGAGCGCCAGTGTTGTTTGTGAAGAAGAAGGATGGCAGTTTTCGGTTGTGCATTGATTACCGGGGACTTAACCGAGTCACAGTGAAGAACAGGTACCCACTTCCGAGGATCGATGAGTTGTTGGATCAGTTGAGAGGTGCTACTTGGTTCTCCAAGATTGACTTGGCATCGGGTTATCATCAGATTCCGATAGATGAGGCAGATGTCCGGAAGACAGCCTTTCGGACGAGGTATGGGCATTTCGAGTTTGTGGTCATGCCTTTTGGTTTGACTAATGCGCCGGCAGCTTTTATGAGGTTGATGAACGACGTGTTCAGGGAGTTTCTGGATGTGTTCGTCATTATTTTCATAGATGATATTTTGGTGTATTCGAGGAGTCCAGAGGAGCATGCGACTCATTTGAGGCTTGTTTTGGAGAAGCTTCGGGAGCAGAAGCTTTTTGCTAAGTTGAGCAAGTGCAGTTTTTGGCAGCGAGAGATGGGTTTTCTTGGCCATATTGTTTCTGCAGAGGGAGTTTATGTGGATCTGGCTAAGATTGAGGCTATCAGAGATTGGCCTAGACCGAGTAGTGCTACCGAGATCAGGAGTTCTCTGGGTTTAGCAGGCTACTACAGAAGGTTTGTCAAGGGTTTTGCGAGTATGTCTCAGCCGATGACGAGGTTGACTGGCAAAGATGTGCCGTTTGTGTGGTCGCACGAGTGCGAGGAGAGCTTTATGAAGCTCAAGGAGATGTTGACTAGTACACCAGTGTTGGCACTACCCGATCCGGGGAAGCCATATGTAGTGTACACAGATGCTTCAGGTGTTGGACTTGGTTGTGTTTTGATGCAGGAGGGCAGAGTGATTGCCTATGCTTCGAGGCAGTTGCAGGGCAGTGAGCGCAACCGTCCTACGCATGATCTTGAGTTGGGAGCAGTGGTTTTTGCGCTCAAGATTTGGAGGTCTTATTTGTATGGTGGCAGAGTGCAGATCTTTACAGATCACAAGAGTCTACAGCATATCTTTACTCAGCCTTTGCTGAATGCGAGGCAGACGCGTTGGGTGGAGTTTCTGGCAGACTATGACCTGGATATTGTTTATCATCCGGGCAAGGCCAATTTGGTGGCAGATGCTTTGAGTCGACAGAGGGTTGATTCAGCTAGAGAGCGTGGTGTTGAGGCTTTGGTCAGCGAGATTAGTACATTGCGTCTTTGTGCTATTTCAGAGGAGCCTTTGGGTTTAGAGGCAGCTGATCAGGCAGACTTACTCAGTAGGATCAGAGTGGCGCAGCAGAGTGATCAGGGTTTGATTGATGCTTCACAGGCGTCTGGTTCTGAGTATCAGGTCTCTTCGAATGGGACTATCTTGGTTCGTGGGCGAGTTTGTGTGCCCAAAGATGTGGAGTTGAGACAGGAGGTTTTGAGAGAGGCTCATTCGAGCAAGTTTTCGATTCATCCGGGTGCGACCAAGATGTACCGCGACCTCAAACAGTATTATCATTGGGTTGGGATGAAGAGGGATGTGGCAGATTGGGTTGCGAGGTGCA
Source organism: Erythrophleum ivorense (assembly GCA_026724425.1). Taxonomy (NCBI): domain Eukaryota; kingdom Viridiplantae; phylum Streptophyta; class Magnoliopsida; order Fabales; family Fabaceae; genus Erythrophleum; species Erythrophleum ivorense. The sequence continues at coordinate 3,158,733 of JAIUCV010000066.1, read as the reverse complement.
ACACTTGTTCTTTGGTCAAGGCAGAGCATCAGGTGCCTAGTGGTCTTTTGCAGAGTTTGCCCATTCCAGAGTGGAAGTGGGATATGATCACTATGGATTTTGTTGTGGGATTGCCTATCTCACGGACATTCGATGCTATTTGGGTCATTGTGGATCGCTTGACCAAGTCAGCACATTTCTTGGCCATCAAGAAGACAGATGGAGCAGCTGTCTTGGCTAGGAAGTTTGTGCGAGAGATTGTGAGGCTGCATGGAGTGCCAGCCAGTATTGTGTCGGATAGAGATCCGAGGTTTGCTTCAGAGTTTTGGAGGGCATTTCAGACTGAGATGGGCACTAAGGTGCATATGAGTACAGCGTATCATCCGCAGACAGATGGGCAGTCAGAGAGGACTATTCAGACTTTGGAGGATCTGCTGAGGATGTGTGTACTGGATTGGGGTGGTCATTGGGCTGATCACCTGTGTTTGTGATGCGTTGGGTTTTATGCTTCAAACTAATAAAATTTACAACCCAACTTGGTAGAGCTGCAAGTGCACAGCCGTGGTAAGTCGGGGTCGAACACAAGGAAGAGAGATTTCGTTTCAAGTTTATGTTGAGTGATAAGTAGCTAGAACGAAGAATGTGAGTTGTGGTGATCTTTAAATCAAAGGAAAACAAGACAGTAAGTGAATGAGATTGTAAACAAGATGGGAAAGATGTTAGGCAAGGGATAATCAATGGAAACTTTCAATGAAATGACAAGAGATTGCATGGGATAATTTATAAACCGCCTTGAACTCACAACACTAAGGTATAGCCTTTCCACTTTCGTGGCTCCGGCCACTATGCTTAAACAACCTAATAGACTCAACTTTCGATGGTTATTACAAGTTATAAGCATGCATTAATCAATGTTCAAGTTGTGATTGTTCACTAAGTTCCTTAGGTCGACTTTTGGAAGCCTAAAACACTTAGCTCATCAAATACTAGTTTCGGCAATACAACAAGCTTTTGGAGAGTGTATCAACCTAAGTTCGAGTTGTTGAGGCGCGCTTTCCTAACAACAAGCAATAAGAGCAAGCAAAGATGAAGAACCAAAAGAGTAAATCCCATTTTATGCAATCAAACAAGTCAAAACATATCAAGAGTCCATCGATCTCCCTCGGCCTAACGAGGGGATCTACTCGGACATACTAAGATCAAGCAAGCAAGGCAAGGTTGATATCATTATGCAAGTATAAAAAGAGATAAAGGATTGAAAGAGGCTTCTCTGATGAAGAACAAGTCGAATCCCTTGATAACTTTCGATCCAAAGTACAAAAGAGAAAAGGAAAAGATGAAAGAACAAAGATGAATGCGAGTGCAATGAGTTGAATGGCGCCTCCTTCTTCCTTCTGGACGGCGCACCACCTAGGGCTTCTCCTCCTTGACGGCTGCTCTCTCTCTTGCACAATACACTCGCGGCTCTCTTCCTCCAAAGGCTAAAAACATTGTATTTATAGGCTTGAAGTCGCTAGGGTATTGAAGTGCTGAAAAAGGAAACTTTCCGGTTAACCGACTCTGAAGATTTGCGACGTGATTGGACCGGGTTTAGGACAAGTAAACCACCAAAAGCAAGCTGGGCTTGTGTTAAGTCGAGAAAAGGTCCATGCCGCTGCATCCCGGGCCATTTGGTGGCGCTAAGTCTCCATGGGCTTCGTTTACTCGCCTGGCGGACACGTCTTGGGAGAAAACGAGTATCTCCGTGATGGTTGATCCAAATGACTTGAATCCACTTCTTAGTGATGCATAACTCAAATATCTATCCAGCAAGACCAAGATCATGATTTCTGGACGTCGGGAAGACCCCTTGCCGCGGTTATCTTTCGGATGCTCCGGTTCTGTCCAAATGCGAGAATCAGACAAATGGAGTTATATTGATGCTCTTGACTTGGAAACTTGCATGGATCATGGTTTGAGGCTCTTTTGCTCCTTTTTGAATCCTTTTTGATAATTTAACCTGTTAAGACTTCAAAACCAACAAATACAAGAAAACTACCTCTAAAGGCATAGAACCTTATTGAAAACATTTGAAAATACCAATAAATACTTAGTGAAAATATGCAAACTATGATGATATCAACTCCCCCAGACTTAGCCTTTGCTTGTCCTCAAGCAAACTAAGAAAGGAAAAGAGGTTTGAAAACGCGAGAACTCTTAAATCTTTTTGGAAATCCATGTCGACATTTATCTTAGTGATCCACATAAAACAGCAATGGCATTTATAATTAAGAACAAGGGAGTACATACCATGAGTTTTGCAATCATCCCAAAGCAATCCACTTCTCTTTAGGCCATCCAAATTCTCCACCCTTGACTCCTTTAGTTTCTAAAGGTGTGGTCTCAACTAGGGAGTATCGATCAAAGGGGTTATAGACTCTTACCCATCCTCTTTTATAAAACACATGTCTTGGCTCTTGTTTCACCTCTCTCTCTTCTCACTTCTTAAGTCGATTCATCCCTTTTTTAGGGTAGCATAGTATTTTTTTTATTCGACTTCTTCTCCTCTTTGTGGAGGTTTTTGGTGGATCTTCCATAGACGCGAGTATTGATGGTTGTAGCCACCTAATCCCCGGTTACTTGGATCAAAGGGCCTTCCATAGACGCGAGTATTGATGGTTGTTGCCACCTAATCCCCGGTTACTTGGAGGGGAGAGAGAGGGGAACTGAACTCACATAGACTTTCACTATTTGGTGAGGATGAGGAGTCGTGCCCTTTGTAAAACCAAGTCCCTAGCCGAGAAGGTTAAATTCATTAAGGTGCGGAGTCAAAGATGTATCCTTCTTAAGCCCTTGGAGGTGTGGACGTTTTTGGTAGATCAATCCACTCATGGTGCACATGTGATGAAGTCGACTGCCAAATACTGATCAATGGTTACTTAAACGCATGCACAACAATGGTTAGGTCCAAGATAAAGTCATAATTCTCGACAAAAGTTTTGACTCAATAAAAATGAAATGAAAACAGTGCAAACAAAAATGTCAAAATGAACAAACTTATTAGTATAATCCCCCCAGACTTAACTTGCACCGTCCCGGTGTAAGAAAAATCAGATTAAGAGAGGTGAAATACGTAATACATGTGAAAAAGGGAAAGGTTAGAATGATGTTACCAAGTGATGACCAATGGTAATGAAGATCATAGTCGGACGACTGAATGGGGCTCTTCTGGAGGCATGAGTGGGCAGTAGGTGTTGAAGGTCAAGGCCCGAATTCCTTTGGTTTGCATTTCGGTCGTGTACGTCTCATTCGGTTAACCCGGAATGAGTGCTATGAACCACATGACAAACCGTTAAGAATTTTATGAACGGGATTGAAAATTTATCGTCCAATATGATGTTTTAGAGCCGCTGGTGAAGTTTCAGGTCGTTTGGTCGAGCAGATTTGAAGATCCGGTGTCGGGTGGATCCTCCTGACGGTCGTAAGGTGATGTGATGGACCACAGCTCGGACCGTCAACATTTCGCCGACCTATCTTTAAATTTCACCGACCAATCATATATTTTAGGAGCGGTGGTGAAGTTTGAGGTCAAACAAACGAGCGGTTTGGGAGTTTCATCATTTGGTGGTCTATCCGGTCGACCGGATGATAGTGCAATAGACCACAGCTCAAACGGTGACGAATTTCCTGACCGAGCTTGAAATTCCACCGACCAACTTCATATTTTATGAGCACTGGTAAAGTTTGAGGTCAAATGGATGAGCGGTTTGAGACTTCCTTCACAACGTGGTGTAAACGGCTCCGGGAAGAGATTCTTAATCGTTCTTGAATTTGGCTCGTTTGTTCCTTGATTTTCTCTTGGAATGGTGAATTTGAAGCTCCAAGAATCCATTTCCATGTGGTGGTGTCTCCATGCCGTGATTTTGGTTTTTGTCGGCCTTCGGTTGCCCGCCATCGACCGGATGTGGCATTCGTGCGTATTTCCTCATCCGTTTACATTTCTCCGTCCTAGCTTTTGGATTGGCCGACCAATATTGTATTGTCTGGTCGCCTGTGAAGTTTGGTGGACTTCGGTCACACGGATTGTGAGATAGGTTAGGTGTGTCCTCCTTCGCACCCGTGTGGCCGAGAAAATCACCCCGAATGGAATATCTCATATTCTACGCGACCGTTTGGTGATCTTCTTTGACCGAAATGATTCTGCTTCCTTCCTTGAGTATTCCCAGGTGGTGCCCGCTCCTTGGTGTCGGTTTGGACAAGGGTGGGGTTAATGGGTGGGACACATGTCTCGTTTGGTCTCCTCTTGGTTTCTCATCCTAACAAAATGCATGCAATAATGATGTGAAAACTAAAAATGAAAAAGGAAAAGAAAAGTATCGTGTGGGTTGCCTCCCACAAAGCGCTTGTTTTAAAGTCATCTAGCTTGACTCCCTTTTTTATTTGTTTGATTAGGTGCGAATGTGATCGGCCAAAGGGTTTAGGATCCCTTTGGTGTCTTCACATTCTGGTTCAGGTGGCTCATGAGGTGGTTTGGGCTCTCCATGATCATCTTTTATGTCGTCCTTGAAGATCAAAGCTCTCGAAAAAAGTTTTAAAGTTTTTCCGAGTCTTTCCTTTGCGGTTTGCTCATCTTTGGGGTCCGGATCTTTTGGGAGAAGGACTCTTATGCTAGCAAAGGACTTGGGCACACCGTCAGGCTCTTCTTTAGCTCCATGATCGTCAAAGGATGATGACAAGACCGAGTGAATATCCTTGAAGACATTCTCATGCTTCGGCTTCAACGGTTTCATTGCTTCCTTCGGTTTTGGGTAGGGCTCGCCCTTCTTGGTGCTTCTTGGCCGCTCGGCTCCTTTTCTTGGCATGAGTGTGCTCCTCTCTGGTGGTAATTTGACTGCACTTGGAGCTTGTTTAAAATAGACGCTTGGGAAAAAGACATCTTGCCGGACATGACCAAGTGTTAATTGGTTTTTCATGTAATTGATGACCGCCCCGGCTGTGGCTAAGAATGGGGTACCAAGAATCAGCTGATTCCTCTTTGATCCTTCCCATACCATGATTTGGAAATCGGTTGGGACATGTCTCTCTCCAATCTCTAGCATAACATCTTCAAGCACTCCATAAGGCTCCATGCTTGATAGATCCGCAAACTCCACTCTCACCTTAGGCTCTTTGAAATATTTGAATCCCAAATCTTTGGCTAGTGCAAGAGACATGAGGTTCACGTTTGCTCCACTATCACACAAGCAATCGGTGAGTTGGTATCCATTGATACAAGCGGGGATCACAAACTTCCCGGGATCTCCTTGTTTAAGCAGCGGCTTGTTGTCAAGCCTTCTCTTGTAAGCTCGCCTTGACTCCCATGTGTACCTTTCTGGTTTGTACCTCTCCTTAGGCTCATCTTCTCTTTCTTCTTCTTGAGATGGTATGGAGACAATGGCTGGAAGATCCTCCTTGGATGAAACAACACTACAAAACTTTTGCGGATTTACCTCTTGTTGCTTTTTAACCGCCTCGGCTGTTTGAGAGACTTGAACATCTAACTTCTGGACATGGGTTGACAACGCCCCAAACTTATTGTTTAGATCACCAAACATGTGATCCATCTTCTCATGTAAGCTCTTGGTAGCTTGTCTTTGCTCCTCCATATATTTCTTAACCGCCACATCTACTTTTTCTTCTTGTTGAGCCGGTGCAACTCCTTGGGGGAAAGTGAGTGGCTGCTTCACTTGGTAGACTCCCTTAGGATAGAATTGTTGCTTAGGCTGGTATTGACCTCCTTGGTAAGCGTTTTGGCCTCCTTGATAAGTGTTTTGGCCCGGATAGACTTGATCATTTGGATTCTCCACATTGGTGCTTCGGTAAGAGAGGTTGGGATGGGGGCGGAATGGCTGATTGTATCCTCTATTACCGTAGTTACCTCCTATGTAGTTGACTTCCTCTTGATTTTCTTCAGCTCCATCTCTCATAAACTCCATGAGAGGCTCTTCATTAGTGGCCAAGGCATCATCAACCGCATGCACTCCTCGGTTGCTCTTTAGTAGTTGTGAGACCATGTTCTTCAACTCCATGATTTGAGCCGATTCCGATGATGAGCTCGTGGTTCTCACTCCTCTATTGTATTCAGGGCATGCGGGAATCACTTGCAGCAAGATTCTCGATCAAAAGCTTAGCCTCCGGCACCGATTTGGTCATGAAGTTGCCATTGCTCGCGGTGTCAAGTGAAAGCTTGTACTTGTGATCAATCCCATTGTAGAAGATGTTCCAAAGGTTACCTTCTGAGAAGCCATGGTTAGGGCAATCTCTTGCGTACTCCTTGAAGCGCTCCAAAGCTTCGTAGAAAGACTCCATTGGTGCTTGCTTAAACCCGGATATCTTACTCCTTATAGAGTTTGATCTTTGCTTAGTGTAGAATTGGTTTAAGAAAGCTCCCTTGTATTCATTCCATGTTGTAATGGATTGAGGTGGCAGAGACTTTACCCATCTAAGTGCTTTGTCACTTAGAGAGAAGGTAAATAGCTTGCACTTGAAGTAGTCCGGTGACACTCCATTGATCCGAGTAGTGCTACATATCTCCTCAAAGGTGTCGACATGGTCAAGTGGATGTTCGGTGGACAAACCATGGAATTGGTTTTGTTTCACCAAGGCAATGATTTGTGGCTTGATATCAAAGTCGTTCCTTGGAGGCTGAGGTGGTCGGATTGGATTCCTATCCAAGAATAATGCATCGGATGAATCAAAATCTCCCATAGTCGGATGCCTTGGATGCTGAGCGAATTGTGCTCTCCTTGGAGGCTGATGTGGTTGAGCTTGAGGCATCCCTTGGTGACCGCCAATGGGGTTTTGATGATGCTGGTTTGGTGGTTGACCGGCGTCTTGTTGACCCGGTTGTTGTTGTTGCGGCTGTAACACCCCCGACACGTGCTAGACATAGCCCGCATCGGTCGGATGCCACAATATGTCGAAATACCATCGACGATCCATCCTCAAGGCAACACACAAAGTAAAGCCGAGGTCAGTCCGTCTTTGATATCCGACCCTCTTGACAAGAACCTAAGGCTTGCCAACCCGTATTCAGGCCAAGAGTTATGTTAGTCCGGACAAGACTAATATCATTTAAACCAAGTATTTAGCATACTCAAAACATACTTTTATATATAACATAAACATTGTTTTACAAAAATTGAAAACCGTAGATTACATCCCGGATTCAGCGAATATAAAACAAACGTCGAAAAGAAAACATCGGAAACCTTACAGCTTTACAAAATACACCGCAATCTACTCCGGCCTTCCACGTCCAAGTTCCACACCACTTCTAGGGTTACCTGAAACAAATAGAGTCATCATAAGTAATCTAGGATTACTTAGTGAGCTCGGAAACCCTCTACAATACAACAACATATATCATCCCCAACCCAAACCCCAATCAATACACAATCAAAGCAATGCACAAGCGGAAGCTTGAATCAAATAACATTAAACACACTAGAGACAATGCCGTAGCAAAGCTCTCTAGCTCACGCCATAGACCAATACAACCGTATTGTCTATCACCACGCTCTTCAACCTGCCAAGACAAAAGACAAGGATAACTCTCACAAGTTATCCTAACAACACAAGAGATTACTCAACCCGAGTAACTCCAAGATCACAACACACTAGTGATCTAACACTAGAGAGGTTCTTCCCATAAGAACACTCTCTACACACACACACAACACTCTAATGAGCCACTGCTCAACCTAGAGGTTTCTATCACACAAGAAACACTCTACACACACCACACACACTATCGAGCCACCGCTCGACCTAGAGGTTTCTATCACACAAGAAACACTCTACACACACCACACACACTATCGAGCCACCGCTCGACCTAGAGGCCTCTATGGTACACCACGGTTTCCGAAGACCTGCACACCCGCACCTAGCAAACACAAAGTCACACTAGGCCTGAACAGCAATCGGGAGTTAACCGCGTTAACCCCAGTCAACCGGTTAACCCGAACTAATCCCACCACACCACGGGCAGCCGATTAGCCCACCTAGCCACTTCCGCTAGCCGTAAGTGCAACTAGGCATTTCAAAACACACCGTCGTGTGTACTCAGCCATGGGCGCTACCCAAGTACTATCTCTGAGTCATCCTTCAGGACCATCCAAGAGGGTTTCTCAGTGAACGTCCGTCAGGGCAGCGAGAACACCGTGAGTACCCCTAAGATCATGCCTATCACGAGTACATGATCCTCACACAAAAAAAAAAAAGAGAACGTAAGTACGTGACCTGCCCTCGTGGCACTCACCTTACGTCCTACCCGGCATAGTGTGACATAACTACATGTTATTCACCACTAGCCCTTGGTGCAACATTCATTGTTCGCCATCCTACACTGAACATCGTGGGATCTAAGTCCTTACTCAGCCTCCTTTATGCATCCATGAGTACAGTGTGCTGTCAAAGACATACACTCTACACGCCCCCTTGGTCTGCATAAGGTTTAGCCTTTCCCGGCACCCACCACCACATGTTCGACACAGTATGTGGCATAACTACTTGTTATCCACCATACTTGTACTCAGTAGCGATGCAACACATGAAATGTCCACCGAACCATTTTCAAAAGAACTCAACATACTGAACACATCACATATGTTAGTCTTAAGAAAATACATAATTATTCAACAAAGATACTTGAATAATAATGTCACAACGTCAGAGCATCAATATGCAATAGGTTAAACAGAAACCGCTCTAAGTGTTCTTCATCCCTGCACTAAAACCATTAGTTCATGACAACACTTAGGCGTTTCTCCCCTTCCCTACATCACAATACGTTAATCACACAACATGCAATCGATCACAAGGAACAACAACCCATGTTTTCCTTGGATCCGAACATGCATGCAAACACATCGGTTTAACCGAAGTTAAAACCGCACAACCACACAAAGTATAACGTTAGCCTCCTTGCTTAACGTATATACTTCCTGCAACCACAAAGTTAGTATAACACATACTAACAATCACCACACAAAATGCATGCATCTAATCAAAAGAAACCTACAAGTTTCTACTTGATTCTACATGCATCACACACACATAGCTACTCTCGAAGCTATCAACGAAAACTCACCAAAACCGCTTGATGAACAGCCTAGCCTTCACCACTAGCTACGCCTCACACCACCAAGCTATTCTCACTCTTAAGCTTTCTCTCCAAAGCTTCTCTACTCTCACTCACACTTAAAGAAAAGATTTCACACTCTTTTCTCTCTTAACTCTCTCTTTCTCGGTTTTTATGGAAGGGAGTAACACAAGGAATGGTAAATGGAAGCTAATGAGGCTGAGGTCTCTTATTTATAGGCCAGTGAGGGAGGATGACGGTCCAATACCGTCCAGACACTTTCACGAACAAATGGCGAGATTTCCTTCACATGCGGAGGAGGAAGCCTTAAACCGGCGACACCTCGTGCTGGCCTAAGGGCTAGCTTCCTCCATGCTCACTCACACGCCAACACCTCAAGCATATAGCTTCAAGGAGTCACACTCCTAGCTCCAAGGAGTCACACTCCTAGCTTTAAGGAGTCACTCTCCTTCACATGCAGAGATACATGCTTTCAGCGGGCAACACCTCGTGCTAGCCTAGGCGCTAGCTTCCTCCACGGTTGCCACACACTTGGACTAGATCGCCATGCACACTCACATGCTGACACTTCCAGAAAGTAGCTTCAACAAGTCAGCAAGTAGCTTTAAGGAGTCACACACCTAAGAAACTCTCTTGGTGTGACATGTGTCCTCATTTAATTTTCAACCAATCATAGAATAGTATGTGTATTTCAACACATGTGGGGATAGGTTTTCCCAACCAATCCGTCCCACTTCTCCATCCGGACCATGATCGCGTCCCATACTTCGTTCGTACCGCGATCACATCCCGCACTCCATCCGTACCGCACTCGGGTACATCCAATGTTCGTCCCGCGGCCAATAATTTTTATCCGCGGCCATTCTTGCGTGCTGACCTTTCCATGACCATTTCTCACCTTGGTCACGTCCCTATCACTTCGCTTGATAGTCGGCCATACTCAGTTCCTCCTAGTCGTTACCCGATCATCGATATAAGCTTCCCACCCTTCGGCATAGCCATCAGGCGGTAAAACTCATATCTCAAGATCCGCTCGTCCAAATCAACTTCTGTCTCGACCAGATGGTTTGGTTTGGGGTCTTCTTGTTGTCCCCAAGTTTTCATCTCATTCGGACCACGTTTGGTCAGTCGGCTCTTCTTCCCACTCGATCGAGCCCTTGTCCGTCTTTACTCGGATCGACCGTACCGTCCCGTAACGGTTTCTCCTGTCCTATCTTCAATTCTACTCGTTCATTTTTGAATGTTCTTCGACCGAAACACTCCATATGGTCTCTGGATCCTCTCCAATGTGATCTTCAGCCAGAATCTCTTATCTCACATCAGGGTTACTACATTCACCCCCACTTATAAGAATTCGTCCCCGAATTCTACACCAAAGCCTTCCATGATCGCCATAGAAAACTCTTTACCACCATTTGTACATCTTCTGTAGGCTCTTCATGATACCACCTTCTAGGTATCCTTTGTGGTCACCACCGTCTGTGTACCACCATTCGGTCCGTACACCGATTCTTGACTCCATATCTTGCCGTTGTAACCTCCTTGTTACAAGCATCTTCCTTCTCACCTTTTTCCTTCTTCTCCACTTATGCTTGTGCTTTAGTATCAAGGTCTCATACCACCGTATACCAGCCTTGACACAAGCATTCTCCTTTGCACCTTGATCACATATCAACATCTTGATATGGTCATACCTTGCAGCACTTTTCTCCAAGAAGCCTGCACACTCTAATGATCTAATCGAGTTCCATTTCGATTCTTGATCATCCTCCTCTGCCTTACACAAGTTTTGAGTTTGTGTCTCACAGACGCCCTCCTTTCCGATTGATCTTTCCATAGATCTCCATTGATTGACCTCGGTGTCAAACCAATATCCTCCATTCATGGATCTCTTCAAGATCCGTATTGATCGACAATCCTGTCCAAATCAATACTCACACTCGCCCGGTCTCTCCTAGACCCATATTGGTAGACTTCCTTGTCTGAACCAATATCTCCTCGTCACGCACAACTCACCTCACTGCCTTCCTCACTGCCTTGCTTCCCATTCCAAGGTCTACTTAAAGGTTAGGTTTTTCCTAACACTTCCAGCAAACCCAAACGAGTGACTACAGGATTTCCTTCTCCTCAGTCCAACTCGACACACACACCGCACTTCACACAGACAAGGGTTCTATGGACTCTCCACAGTCCTTCTAACCCTAAACCTAACGTTTCTCTTCTACAGAAACGCTACCACACCCTACCGAGAGAAACATCCTACGATGTCTCCAAAGATCTCCTCGATCTTTACTCTAACACACTACAGAACCATGGATTTCACCACACCATGTCCTGCTCACACAGCAAGGAAAAGAACCATAGCGTTCATCACACTATGTTCTTGACCAAGCACACTCAAACCGATCCATAGCTTTCGCCATGATCGCACACACAAACAGGTCCATAGCCTTCACCACGCTATGACCTCACACACACACAGGCATGGAACCATAGATTTCACCACACTATGATCCACCCTACACCCCGATTGCTATTATGCTAAACTACCATGCAAGCAATCAACAGAGAGAACTATAGCTTCCACCACACTATATTCTACTCTACTCAGAGATTGAAATTACGCTATCACACACAAGCAATCAATCTCACACAACGAGGTAAAGTTAAAACCCACACATACCTCGTTCTCTGGTTTATGGTTGGGGTTTCACGCTTAACCAGAGTTTCTACCACGCCTTCCTGAAGGCCTCCGTGCACTGGTTGAAGATAAGGACGATGGAGATGGCGTTGGGGTCCCAGGGCAGGATGTCGCATAGTGTCCTCGCATTCCGCATGAGTAACACGTTATTTGGTTCCTCCTCAAAGGCCTACCTTGCCTTTCATTCGGACAGGCATGAGTGTAATGCCCATGTCCTCCACACACACGACAGGGCATTGATGCCCTTTCCGGAGCCGGAACTCTCTTTCTCGCTTGAGATCGGAAACGAAGTCTTCCTGCGGGCCTTCTTCCCGAGGAACTTCCCATTTCCCAGACTGCTGGAGTCTCACTCACAGCTACCGCCTCCTCACGGTTCATATCTTCCTTCTCATCATCGTCATGATGGTCCACCTCAACTTGGTTTGTATCCTCACCATCTTGGTTTGGAGTCTCTTCCACCACTTGGCTTCCCACCTCAACGTGGTTCACCGTCTCAACTTGGTTCGGGTTTTCCACCGGAACTCGCTCTTCCACCACTTCATTACTTGGGTCTATTGCCGGAACTTCTTGGTTTCCCGGCTCTCCTCCAACTTGAATTCCAAAGAACGTAGCAAGGTTTGCTATGGCCGGTAGCATCCCTTCACTAGTTCCATCTTCTCTCGTCAGTTGTGGATCGATCGGACCTCCATGCTGAGCGTCACGATCCCAATATTTCCAAAAGTCAGCCATGGTTGCTTCTGGATCAAAATATGCTAATGGTCTCCCATCGTATGGAACTGCCTCCTCGAAGGAACTTTGGGTCACCACGTTTGATTCCCCTTGAATCGTCTGGTTCCCTTCGTAGTTTGGACTGTACACCGGACTTGGTATGGCAAAGGGTTGCCCATACAAGTCTGACATCTCCTCACTCGGCATGTACGGATGCACTCCATATCCCGGAACATAGACATGAGGCATTGGTATCTCCGGCAACACCTGTTGCGGGCTCCCTTCATCCCATGGACTTGTCGAAGTATCATCGGAAGAAATCTCGATGATCTCTGTAGACGGCACTAGGATCTCCACATCCTCGTACTTCGTCGGTATGGCCACCATATCAACTTGGTAGACCGCTTCCGTAGCTCCATATGGTGATGGCACGTCTGCCTCCACACCTCCTCCAATATCCAAACTCGAGAAATGATTCGACTCCATACAGACAGTCGAACCAAAGCTCACTTCACTCGGATCCGTCTCTACTGACGTGTCCGAGTCTCCCACCATCACATACTCCGAACCGTTCGTTCCCTCACTAGAATCATCATCGCTCGAACTCGAGCCACTCGATGAGGATATCACTACAACTTCACTGTTGCAAACCTCACTATCATCTGATCCTCCCTGACCCCATCTCCTTATCCAATCTCCCATCCTGTGTCCCATCTTACAACCTGCACAACTGCACCACCATCCACAACAAATTGGGTAAGGTCCTATCTTACTAACTAAGATTAGACGTACCGGATTCCTAATGGTGTATTCTGCGACACGTTTCGACTCGATAAAACATTGAAAACATTTTGAAAACTCTCGGTTTTATGAGCACGATCATGAACCATGCTCTGATACCACCATTTGTAACACCCCCGACACGTGCTAGACATAGCCCGCATCGGTCGGATGCCACAATATGTCGAAATACCATCGACGATCCATCCTCAAGGCAACACACAAAGTAAAGCCGAGGTCAGTCCGTCTTTGATATCCGACCCTCTTGACAAGAACCTAAGGCTTGCCAACCCGTATTCAGGCCAAGAGTTATGTTAGTCCGGACAAGACTAATATCATTTAAACCAAGTATTTAGCATACTCAAAACATACTTTTATATATAACATAAACATTGTTTTACAAAAATTGAAAACCGTAGATTACATCCCGGATTCAGCGAATATAAAACAAACGTCGAAAAGAAAACATCGGAAACCTTACAGCTTTACAAAATACACCGCAATCTACTCCGGCCTTCCACGTCCAAGTTCCACACCACTTCTAGGGTTACCTGAAACAAATAGAGTCATCATAAGTAATCTAGGATTACTTAGTGAGCTCGGAAACCCTCTACAATACAACAACATATATCATCCCCAACCCAAACCCCAATCAATACACAATCAAAGCAATGCACAAGCGGAAGCTTGAATCAAATAACATTAAACACACTAGAGACAATGCCGTAGCAAAGCTCTCTAGCTCACGCCATAGACCAATACAACCGTATTGTCTATCACCACGCTCTTCAACCTGCCAAGACAAAAGACAAGGATAACTCTCACAAGTTATCCTAACAACACAAGAGATTACTCAACCCGAGTAACTCCAAGATCACAACACACTAGTGATCTAACACTAGAGAGGTTCTTCCCATAAGAACACTCTCTACACACACACACAACACTCTAATGAGCCACTGCTCAACCTAGAGGTTTCTATCACACAAGAAACACTCTACACACACCACACACACTATCGAGCCACCGCTCGACCTAGAGGTTTCTATCACACAAGAAACACTCTACACACACCACACACACTATCGAGCCACCGCTCGACCTAGAGGCCTCTATGGTACACCACGGTTTCCGAAGACCTGCACACCCGCACCTAGCAAACACAAAGTCACACTAGGCCTGAACAGCAATCGGGAGTTAACCGCGTTAACCCCAGTCAACCGGTTAACCCGGACTAATCCCACCACACCACGGGCAGCCGATTAGCCCACCTAGCCACTTCCGCTAGCCGTAAGTGCAACTAGGCATTTCAAAACACACCGTCGTGTGTACTCAGCCATGGGCGCTACCCAAGTACTATCTCTGAGTCATCCTTCAGGACCATCCAAGAGGGTTTCTCAGTGAACGTCCGTCAGGGCAGCGAGAACACCGTGAGTACCCCTAAGATCATGCCTATCACGAGTACATGATCCTCACACAAAAAAAAAAAAGAGAACGTAAGTACGTGACCTGCCATCGTGGCACTCACCTTACGTCCTACCCGGCATAGTGTGACATAACTACATGTTATTCACCACTAGCCCTTGGTGCAACATTCATTGTTCGCCATCCTACACTGAACATCGTGGGATCTAAGTCCTTACTCAGCCTCCTTTATGCATCCATGAGTACAGTGTGCTGTCAAAGACATACACTCTACACGCCCCCTTGGTCTGCATAAGGTTTAGCCTTTCCCGGCACCCACCACCACATGTTCGACACAGTATGTGGCATAACTACTTGTTATCCACCATACTTGTACTCAGTAGCGATGCAACACATGAAATGTCCACCGAACCATTTTCAAAAGAACTCAACATACTGAACACATCACATATGTTAGTCTTAAGAAAATACATAATTATTCAACAAAGATACTTGAATAATAATGTCACAACCTCAGAGCATCAATATGCAATAGGTTAAACAGAAACCGCTCTAAGTGTTCTTCATCCCTGCACTAAAACCATTAGTTCATGACAACACTTAGGCGTTTCTCCCCTTCCCTACATCACAATACGTTAATCACACAACATGCAATCGATCACAAGGAACAACAACCCATGTTTTCCTTGGATCCGAACATGCATGCAAACACATCGGTTTAACCGAAGTTAAAACCGCACAACCACACAAAGTATAACGTTAGCCTCCTTGCTTAACGTATATACTTCCTGCAACCACAAAGTTAGTATAACACATACTAACAATCACCACACAAAATGCATGCATCTAATCAAAAGAAACCTACAAGTTTCTACTTGATTCTACATGCATCACACACACATAGCTACTCTCGAAGCTATCAACGAAAACTCACCAAAACCGCTTGATGAACAGCCTAGCCTTCACCACTAGCTACGCCTCACACCACCAAGCTATTCTCACTCTTAAGCTTTCTCTCCAAAGCTTCTCTACTCTCACTCACACTTAAAGAAAAGATTTCACACTCTTTTCTCTCTTAACTCTCTCTTTCTCGGTTTTTATGGAAGGGAGTAACACAAGGAATGGTAAATGGAAGCTAATGAGGCTGAGGTCTCTTATTTATAGGCCAGTGAGGGAGGATGACGGTCCAATACCGTCCAGACACTTTCACGAACAAATGGCGAGATTTCCTTCACATGCGGAGGAGGAAGCCTTAAACCGGCGACACCTCGTGCTGGCCTAAGGGCTAGCTTCCTCCATGCTCACTCACACGCCAAAACCTCAAGCATATAGCTTCAAGGAGTCACACTCCTAGCTCCAAGGAGTCACACTCCTAGCTTTAAGGAGTCACTCTCCTTCACATGCAGAGATACATGCTTTCAGCGGGCAACACCTCGTGCTAGCCTAGGCGCTAGCTTCCTCCACGGTTGCCACACACTTGGACTAGATCGCCATGCACACTCACATGCTGACACTTCCAGAAAGTAGCTTCAACAAGTCAGCAAGTAGCTTTAAGGAGTCACACACCTAAGAAACTCTCTTGGTGTGACATGTGTCCTCATTTAATTTTCAACCAATCATAGAATAGTATGTGTATTTCAACACATGTGGGGATAGGTTTTCCCAACCAATCCGTCCCACTTCTCCATCCGGACCATGATCGCGTCCCATACTTCGTTCGTACCGCGATCACATCCCGCACTCCATCCGTACCGCACTCGGGTACATCCAATGTTCGTCCCGCGGCCAATAATTTTTATCCGCGGCCATTCTTGCGTGCTGACCTTTCCATGACCATTTCTCACCTTGGTCACGTCCCTATCACTTCGCTTGATAGTCGGCCATACTCAGTTCCTCCTAGTCGTTACCCGATCATCGATATAAGCTTCCCACCCTTCGGCATAGCCATCAGGCGGTAAAACTCATATCTCAAGATCCGCTCGTCCAAATCAACTTCTGTCTCGACCAGATGGTTTGGTTTGGGGTCTTCTTGTTGTCCCCAAGTTTTCATCTCATTCGGACCACGTTTGGTCAGTCGGCTCTTCTTCCCACTCGATCGAGCCCTTGTCCGTCTTTACTCGGATCGACCGTACCGTCCCGTAACGGTTTCTCCTGTCCTATCTTCAATTCTACTCGTTCATTTTTGAATGTTCTTCGACCGAAACACTCCATATGGTCTCTGGATCCTCTCCAATGTGATCTTCAGCCAGAATCTCTTATCTCACATCAGGGTTACTACAGCGGCTGTTGCGGTTGATTGGCTGCACCTGGAGGTTGTTGTTGAACGTTTGGTTGAGGAATGGCTCCGCCTTGTGCCGCCTGATCAGCTCCAGCTCCTTGTTGGCCGTGGGGGACTTGTGGTTGTTGCTCTTGGTCAGCGGCTTGTTGTTGTTCTCCTTGTGCCGCGGCTTCCCCGCCTTGATTCATTCTTTCTCTTCTTTGCCGCATAAGTGTTCTTTCAAGTTGGTCAATGTCAAGATCTTCTTCTATGGAATTATCCGGATTGGACCTTCTTGTCATGCACCTAAGAGACACAAAGGAAGAGGATTAAGTAAAAATTTTATGGTTTTATAAAGTTTTATGAAAAACAGAAAGTGAAATGCAAGAATAAAAAGAACTAGACTAAAAATCAATCAAGAAACTTGAAAGAAATGCAACTCTTCCCCGGCAACGGCGCCAAAGAGCTTGATGCGTTGGGTTTTATGCTTCAAACTAATACAATTTATAACCCAACTTGGTAGAGCTGCAAGTGCACAGCCGTGGTAAGTCGGGGTCGAACACAAGGAAGAGAGATTTCGTTTCAAGTTTATGTTGAGTGATAAGTAGCTAGAACGAAGAATGTGAGTTGTGGTGATCTTAAAATCAAAGGAAAACAAGACAGTAAGTGAATGAGATTGTAAACAAGATGGGAAAGATGTTAGGCAAGGGATAATCAATGGAAACTTTCAATGAAATGACAAGAGATTGCATGGGATAATTTATAAACCGCCTTGAACTCACAACACTAAGGTATAGCCTTTCCACTTTCGTGGCTCCGGCCACTATGCTTAAACAACCTAATAGACTCAACTTTCGATGGTTATTACAAGTTATAAGCATGCATTAATCAATGTTCAAGTTGTGATTGTTCACTAAGTTCCTTAGGTCGACTTTTGGAAGCCTAAAACACTTAGCTCATCAAATACTAGTTTCGGCAATACAACAAGCTTTTGGAGAGTGTATCAACCTAAGTTCGAGTTGTTGAGGCGCTTTCCTAACAACAAGCAATAAGAGCAAGCAAAGATGAAGAACCAAAAGAGTAAATCCCATTTTATGCAATCAAACAAGTCAAAACATATCAAGAGTCCATCGATCTCCCTCGGCCTAACGAGGGGATCTACTCGGACATACTAAGATCAAGCAAGCAAGGCAAGGTTGATATCATTATGCAAGTATAAAAAGAGATAAAGGATTGAAAGAGGCTTCTCTGATGAAGAAAAAGTCGAATCCCTTGATAACTTTCGATCCAAAGTACAAAAGAGAAAAGGAAAAGATGAAAGAACAAAGATGAATGCGAGTGCAATGAGTTGAACGGCGCCTCCTTCTTCCTTCTGGACGGCGCACCACCTAGGGCTTCTCCTCCTTGACGGCTGCTCTCTCTCTTGCACAATACACTCACGGCTCTCTTCCTCCAAAGGCTAAAAACATTGTATTTATAGGCTTGAAGTCGCTAGGGTATTGAAGTGCTGAAAAAGGAAACTTTCCGGTTAACCGACTCTGAAGATTTGCGACGTGATTGGACCGGGTTTAGGACAAGTAAACCACCAAAAGCAAGCTGGGCTTGTGTTAAGTCGAGACAAGGTCCATGCCGCTGCATCCCGGGCCATTTGGTGGCGCTAAGTCTCCATGGGCTTCGTTTACTCGCCTGGCGGACACGTCTTAGGAGAAAAAGCGTATCTCCGTGATGGTTGATTCAAATGACTTGAATCCACTTCTTCGTGATGAATAACTCAAATATCTATCCATCAAGACCAAGATCATGATTTTTGGACGTCGGGAAGACCCCTTGCCGCGGTTATCTTTCGGATGCTCCGGTTCTGTCCAAATGCGAGAATCAGACAAATGGAGTTATATTGATGCTCTTGACTTGGAAACTTGCATGGATCATGGTTTGAGGCTCTTTTGCTCCTTTTTGAATCCTTTTTGATAATTTAACCTGTTAAGACTTCAAAACCAACAAATACAAGAAAACTACCTCTAAAGGCATAGAACCTTATTGAAAACATTTGAAAATACCAATAAATACTTAGTGAAAATATGCAAAATATGATGATATCAGTTTGGCAGAGTTTGCCTATAACAACAGTTTTCAGTCTAGTATTGGCATGGCTCCTTATGAGGCTTTGTATGGGAGGCCATGCAGGACACCGTTATGCTGGACCCAAGTGGGGGAGCGCAGCATGTTTGGGGCTACTTTTGTTCAGGAGACGACGGAGAAGATCCGTGTCTTGAGGTTGAACATGAAGGAGGCTCAGGATAGGCAGAGGAGTTATGCAGATAGGCGACGACGTGAGCTTGAGTTTCAAGTGGGAGATAGAGTTTATCTCAATATGGCTATGTTGAGGGGCCCTAACAGGTCCATAGCACAGAACAAGCTCAGTCCGCGTTTTATGGGTCCGTTTCCAGTGGTGGAGCGAGTTGGGCCAGTGGCTTATTCATATCATCATATTTTGCATGTTTTTACTTAGTATTTTCATATGTTTTCAAGTGCTTTCAATAAGGTTTTATGCCTTTGGAGGTAGTTTTCTTGTATTTGTTGGTTTTGGAGTCTTAACAGGTTAAAACATCAAAAAGGATTCAAAAAGGAGCAAAAGAGCCTCAAACCATGATCCATGCAAGTTTCCAAGTCAAGAGCATCATTATAACTCCATTTGTCCGATTCTCGTATTCGGACAGAACCGGAGCATCCGGAAGTTGACCGCGGCAAGGGGTCTTCCCGACGTCCAAAAATCATGATCTTGGTCTTGATGGATAGATATTTGAGTTATGCATCACGTCGATGTGGAATCAAGCCATTTGGATCAACCATCAAGGAGAAATTCACTTTATACCGAGACGTGTCCGTATAGCGACAAGATGAAGCCCGTGGAGGATCTCGCGTGTCTAAAGGCCCAGGATACCGCGGCATGGACTTTGGCTCGCTTGAGAAGAGGCTTAGCTATTATTTGGAGGTTTCCTTGGCCTTATCTCGGCCCATACACGTCGCAAAAGATTGACTCCAGCTCATCGGAAAGTTTCCTTTTCCGGCACCACGAAGACCTAAACGATTCCTCACCTATATATACAAGTTTTTAGCCTCAGAAAAAAAGAGAGAAGGGTTTTGGCCGTCAAGAATAACCAGAGAGAGAGCTGCGCAGTCCAAGGGAGGAGAAAGGAGGCGCCGCTCAAGACCCTAGCTCACATAAGACCTTGTTCTTCCATCTTCTTTGCTTTGTTACCTTTGTACTCGAGATTTCAAGTTATCAAAGGAGACCCGACTTGTTTCTTCAATAGAGAAGCTTTTCTATTCCCTTTATCTCTTACTTGTGCTTATGATTATGCTTTCAATCATGCTTTGCTTGCTTGTTTGCGCCATGGCCGAGTAGATCTCTCGGTTAGGCCGAGGGAGATCGATGGGCTCATGATATGATTTGACTTATATGATTGCATAAACCGGGATTTCACCATTTGGACCTTCATCTTTGCTTGTTCATAATGCTTGTTGTTAGGAAAGCGCGCCTAAACAACTTGATTCTAGGTTGATACACTCTCCAAAAGCTTGTTGTATTGCCGAAACTAGTATTTGATGAGCTAAGTGTCTTAGGCTTCCAAAAGTCGACCTAAGGAATTTAGTGAGCAATCACGACTTGAACACTAGTTAATGCATGCTTATAACTTGTAATAACCATCGAAAGTTGAGTCTATTAGGTTGTTTAAGCATAGTGGCCGGAGCCACGAAAGTGGAAAGGTTATACCGTAGTGTTGTGAGTTCAAGGCGGTTTATAAATTGTCCCATGCAATCTCTTGTCATTTCATTGAAAGTTTCCATTGATCATCCTTTGCTTAACATCTTTCCCATCTTGTTTACAACCTCATTCACTTACTCACTTGTTTTCCTTTGATTTTAGATCACCCCACACTCATATTCTTTGTTCTAGCTACTCATCACTCAACATAGACTAGAAACGAAATCTCTCTTCCTTGTGTTCGACCCCGACTTACCACGGCTGTGCACTTGCAGCTCTACCAAGTTGGGTTATAAATTGTATTAGTTTGAAGCATAAAACCCAACGCATCAAGCTCTTTGGCGCCGTTGCCGGGGAAGAGTTGTATTTCTTTCAAGTTTCTTGATTGATTTTTAGTCTAGTCCTTTTTATTTTTGCATTCCATTTTCTGTTTTTCATAAAATTCTAAAAAACCATAAAAATTTTACTTAATACTCTTTCTTTGTGTCTCTTAGGTGCATGACAAGAAGGTCCAATCCGGATAATACCATAGAAGAAGATCTTGACATTGACCAACTTGAAAGAACACTTAGGCGGCAAAGAAGAGAAAGAATGAATCAAGGCGGTGAAGCCGCGGTACAAGGTGGCCAACAACAAGCCCCTGACCAAGAACAACAACCACAAGCCCCTCATGTCTTACCAGAAGCCGGAGTTGACCAGCCAGCACAAGGAGCCGTGCCTCAACCTAATCAAAACGCTCCCGGTGTAGCCGATCAACCGCAGCCGCAACAACAACATCAACAACAACCGGAGCAACAAAACGCCGGTCAACCACCAAACCAGCATCACCAAAACCCCCATGGCGGTCACCAAGGGATGCCTCAAGCTCAACCACATGCGCCTCCAAGGAGGGCACAATTCGCTCAGCATCCAAGGCATCCGACTATGGGAGATTTTGATTCATCCGATGCATTCTTCTTGGATAGGAATCCAATCCGACCACCACAACCCCCAAGGAACGACTTTGAGATCAAGCCACAAATCATTGCCTTGGTGAAACAAAACCAATTCCATGGTTTGTCCACCGAACATCCACTTGACCATGTCGACACCTTTGAGGAGATATGTAGCACTACTCGGATCAATGGAGTGTCACCGGACTACTTCAAGTGCAAGTTGTTTACCTTCTCTCTAAGTGACAAGGCACTTAGATGGGTAAAGTCTCTACCACCTCAATCCATTACAACATGGAATGAATACAAAGGAGCTTTCTTATCAAGGAGGCCAAAACGCTTACCAAGGAGGCCAAAACACTTATCAAGGAGGCCAAAACGCTTACCAAGGAGGTCAATACCAGCCTAAGCAACAATTCTATCCTAAGGGAGTCTACCAAGTGAAGCAGCCACTCACTTTTCCCCAAGGAGTTGCACCGGCTCAACAAGAAGAGAAAGTAGATGTGGCGGTTACAAAATTTATGGAAGAACAAAGACAAGCTACTAAGAGCTTGCATGAGAAGATGGATCACATGTTTGGTGATCTAAGCAACAAGTTTGGGGCGTTGTCAACCCACGTCCGGAAGTTGGATGTTCAAGTCTCTCAAACAGCCGAGGCGGTTAAAAAGCAACAAGAGGCAAATCCGCAAAAGTTTTGTAGTGTTGTTTCATCCAAAGAGGATCCACCGGCCATTGTCTCCGTACCATCTCAAGAAGAAGAAAGAGAAGATGAGCTTAAAGGGAGGTACAAACCAGAGAGGTACACATGGGAGTCAAGGAGAGCTTACAAGAGAAGGCTTGACAACAAGCCGTTGCTTAAACAAGGAGATCCCGGGAAGTTTGTTATCCACGTTTGTATCAATGGATACCAACTCACCGATTGCTTGTGTGATAGTGGAGCAAACGTAAACCTCATGTCTCTTGCACTAGCCAAAGATTTGGGATTCAAATATTTCAAAGAGCCTAAGGTGAGAGTGGAGTTTGCGGATCTATCAAGCATGGAGCCTTATGGAGTGCTTGAAGATGTTATGCTAGAGATTGGAGAGAGACATGTCCCAACCGATTTCCAAATCATGGTATGGGAAGGATCAAAGAGGAATCAGCTGATTCTTGGTACCCCATTCTTAGCCACAGCCGGGGCGGTCATCAATTACATGAGAAACCAACTAACACTTGGTCATGTCCGGCAAGATGTCTTTTTCCCAAGCATCAACTTCAAACAAGCTCCAAGCGCAGTCAAACTACCACCAGAAAGGAGCACACTCATGCCAAGAGAAGGAGCCGAGTGGCCAAGAAGCACCAAGAAGGGCGAGCCCTACCCTAAACCAAAAGAAGCGATGAAACCGTTGAAGCCGAAGCATGAGAATGTCTTCAAGGATATTCACTCGGTCTTGTCATCGTCTTTTAACAATCATGGAGCTGAAGAAGAACCTGACGGTGTGCCTAAGTCCTTTGCCAGCATAAGAATCATTCTCCCAAAGGATCCGGACCCCAAAGATGAGCAAACCGCAAAGGAAAGACTCGGAAAAACCTTAAAACTTTTTCCGAGAGCTTTGGTCTTCAAAGACGACATGGAAGATGATCATGGAGAGCCCAAACCACTTCATGAGCCACCTGAACCAGAATGTGAAGACACCAAAGGGATCCCAAACCCTTTGGCCGATCACATCCGCACCTAACCGAACAAAGAAAAACGGGAGTCAAGCTAGATGACTTTAAAACAAGCGCTTTGTGGGAGGCAACCCACACGGTATTTTTCTTTTCCTTTTTCATTTTTAGTTTTCACATCATTATTGCATGCATTTTGTTAGGATGACAAACCAAGAGGAGACCAAACAAGGAAATGTCCCACCCATTCATCCCACCCTTGTCCAAACCGACACCAAGGAGCGGGAACCACCTGGGACTAATAAAGGAGGGAAGCAGAATCATTTTGGTCAAAGAAAATCACCAAACGGTCGCGTAAAATTCAAGATATTCGATCCGGCGTGCTTTTCTCGGCCACACGGGTGCAAAGGAGTACACACTTGACCTATCTCACAATCCGTGTTACCAAAGTCCACCAAACTTCACAGGCGACCAGACAATACCATATTGGTCGGCAAATCCAAAAGATAGGACGAAGAAATGTGAACGGATGGGGAGATACGCATGAATGCCACATCCGGTCGATGGCGGGTAACCGGAGGCCGACAAAAACCAAAATCACGGCACGGCGACACCACCACCTGGAAATGAATTCTTGGAGCTTCAAAATCACTATTCCAAAAGAAAATCATGGAACGAACGAGCCAAATTCGAGGAGGGTCAAAAATCTCTTTCCGGGGCCGATTAGACCACGTTGTGAAGGAAGTCTCACACCGCTCATCCATTTGACCTCAAACTTCACCAGTGCTCATAAAATATGAAGTTGGTCGGTGGAATTTCAATCTCGGTCAAGACATTCGTCACCGTTTGAGCTGTGGTCTATTGCACTATCATCCGGTCGACCGTATGGAACACCAAATGATGCAAATCCAAAACCGCTCGTTTGTTTGACATGAAACTTCACCACTGCTCCTAAAATATATGATTGGTCGGTGGAATTTCAAGATAGGTCGACGAAATGTTGACGGTTAGAGCTGCGGTCCATCCCATCACCTTACGGCCGTCCGAGAGATCCACCCGACACAGGATCTTCACATTTGCTCGACCAAACGATCTGAAACTTCACCAGCGGCTCTAGAACATCATATTGGACGGTAAATTTTCAATCCCGTTCATAAAATTCTTAACGGTTTGTCATGTTGTTCATAGCACTCATTTCGGGTCGACCGAATGGAAAGTACACGACCGAAATGACAACCGACGGATATCAGGCATTGCCCTTCAATATTCCCCGACCCATCCTGCCTACAGAGGAGCCCCAATCAGTCATATGACCCTGATCTTCATAACAATTGGTCATCACTTGGTAACATCATTCTAACCTTTCCCTTTTTCAAATCTATTACGTATTTCACCTCTCTTAATCTGATTTTTCTTACACCGGGACGGTGCAAGTTAAGTCTGGGGGGATTATACTAATAAGTTTGTTCATTTTGGCATTTTTGTTTTGCATTGTTTTCTTTTCATTGAGTCGTTTTTATTGAGTCAAAATTTTTGTCGAGAATTATGACCTTATCTTGGACCTAACCATTGTTGTGCCTATGTTTAAGTGACCATTGATCAGTATTTGGCAGTCTACTCCATCACATGTGCACCATGAGTGGATCGATCTACCAAAAACGTCCACATCTCCAAGGGCTTAAGAAGGATACATCTTTGACTCCGCACCTTAATGAACTTAACCTTCTCAGCTAGGGGCTTGGTTTTACAAAGGGTACGACTCCTCATCCTCACCAAATAGTGAAAGTCTATGTGAGTTCGGTTTTCCCTCTCTCTCCCCTCCAATTTTAAGAAAAAGCATCAAGGTCCAAGTAACCGGGGATTAGGTGGCAACCACCATCAATACTCGCGTCTATGGAAGGCCATTTGATTCAAGTAACCGGGGATTAGGTGGCTACAACCATCAATACTCGCGTCTATGGAAGATCATCCAAAACCTCCACAAAGAGGAGAAGAAGTCGAATAAAAAAATACCATGCTACCCTAAAAAAAGGGATGAATCGACTTAAGGAGTGAGAAGAGAGAGAGGTGAGGCATGAGCCGAGACAAGTGTCTAAACACAAGAGGATGAGTAAGAGTCCCTAAACCCTTTGATCGATATTCCCTAGTTGAGACCACACCTTTAGAAACTAAAGGAGTCAAAGGTGGCGAATTTGGACGGTCTAAAGAGAAGTGGATTGCTTTGGGACGATTGCAAAACTCACGGTATGTACTTCCTTGTTCTTAATTCTTAATGCCGCTGCTGATTCATGTGGATTACTAAAACAAAGGTCGACATGGATTTCCAAAAGATTTGAGAGTTCTCACGTTTTCAAACCTCTTTTCCTTTCTTAGTTTGCTTGAGGACAAGCAAAGGCTAAGTCTGGGGGAGTTGATATCATCATATTTTGCATGTTTTTACTTAGTATTTTCATATGTTTTCAAGTGCTTTCAATAAGGTTTTATGCCTTTGGAGGTAGTTTTCTTGTATTTGTTGGTTTTGGAGTCTTAACAGGTTAAAACATCAAAAAGGATTCAAAAATGAGCAAAAGAGCCTCAAACCATGATCCAAGCAAGTTTCCAAGTCAAGAGCATCATTATAACTCCATTTGTCCGATTCTCGTATTCGGACAGAACCGGAGCATCCGGAAGTTGACCGCGGCAAGGGGTCTTCCCGACGTCCAAAAATCATGATCTTGGTCTTGATGGATAGATATTTGAGTCATGCATCACGTCGAAGTGGAATCAAGCCATTTGGATCAACCATCAAGGAGGAATTCACTTTATACCGAGACGTGTCCGTATAGCGACAAGATGAAGCCCGTGGAGGATCTCGCGTGTCTAAAGGCCCAGGATACCGCGGCATGGACTTTGGCTCGCTTGAGAAGAGGCTTAGCTATTATTTGGAGGTTTCCTTGGCCTTATCTCGGCCCATACACGTCGCAAAAGATTGATTCCAGCTCATCGGAAAGTTTCCTTTTCCGGCACCACGAAGACCTAAACGATTCCTCACCTATATATACAAGTTTTTAGCCTCAGAAAAAAAGAGAGAAGGGTTTTGGCCGTCAAGAAGAACCAGAGAGAGAGCTGCGCAGTCCAAGGGAGGAGAAAGGAGGCGCCGCTCAAGACCCTAGCTCACATAAGACCTTGTTCTTCCATCTTCTTTGCTTTGTTACCTTTGTACTCGAGATTTCAAGTTATCAAAGGAGACCCGACTTGTTTCTTCAATAGAGAAGCTTTTCTATTCCCTTTATCTCTTACTTGTGCTTATGATTATGCTTTCAATCATGCTTTGCTTGCTTGTTTGCGCCATGGCCGAGTAGATCTCTCGGTTAGGCCGAGGGAGATCGATGGGCTCATGATATGATTTGACTTATATGATTGCATAAACCGGGATTTCACCATTTGGACCTTCATCTTTGCTTGTTCATAATGCTTGTTGTTAGGAAAGCGCGCCTAAACAACTTGATTCTAGGTTGATACACTCTCCAAAAGCTTGTTGTATTGCCGAAACTAGTATTTGATGAGCTAAGTGTCTTAGGCTTCCAAAAGTCGACCTAAGGAATTTAGTGAGCAATCACGACTTGAACACTAGTTAATGCATGCTTATAACTTGTAATAACCATCGAAAGTTGAGTCTATTAGGTTGTTTAAGCATAGTGGCCGGAGCCACGAAAGTGGAAAGGTTATACCGTAGTGTTGTGAGTTCAAGGCGGTTTATAAATTGTCCCATGCAATCTCTTGTCATTTCATTGAAAGTTTCCATTGATCATCCTTTGCTTAACATCTTTCCCATCTTGTTTACAACCTCATTCACTTACTCACTTGTTTTCCTTTGATTTTAGATCACCCCACACTCATATTCTTTGTTCTAGCTACTCATCACTCAACATAGACTAGAAACGAAATCTCTCTTCCTTGTGTTCGACCCCGACTTACCACGGCTGTGCACTTGCAGCTCTACCAAGTTGGGTTATAAATTGTATTAGTTTGAAGCATAAAACCCAACGCATCACTTATCGGTTGGAGTTACCACCGATTATGAGCGCCTTTCATAAGGTGTTTCATGTTTCTATGTTGAGGAGGTGTTTGCATCCTTCAGAGGAGTTAGTGGCAGAGATTCCAAAGGATCTTCAGCCAGATATGACAGTTCCGGCAGTTCCTGTGAGGATTCTTGAGAGGAGAGTCAAGGTTCTGCGGAACAAGAGGGTGCCATTGTTGAGAGTCTTGTGGGACTGTAGTGGCACAGAGGAGCAGACTTGGGAGCCAGAGGCAAAGATGAAGCTGAAGTTCAGAAAGTGGTTCGACAAGCAGGCTGTGGAGTGAGCTTCTTCATCTTTGTGGTTCTAGTCTTGTTTTTGGTTTTGTTGTTGTTGTTGGTTTTGGATTTATGTATTTTCGTTTCGTTGTACGATATACATTTTTGGAGTTATATGAGATGGAGTTTTGCCTCATATTTTGGTTTTGCGTTTTGGATGTTACAAGTTTCTTTGACCGGTGGGGTCATTGAAAGTTTTTAGTCATATGTTGGTACGCGTTTCAGTGTTATTACTCGTTTTATCTAGAGGCGGTGGGCCTTTAGAGTAGACGGTGGGTCTACTTGTGTTGGGACGGTGGGTGCCCGACAGACTTATATTGGGGGTCGCTACCTCGATATGGGTTGTTTTCGTGACGGTGGGTCACGGTTTGGATATCGTGACGGTGGGTTACGGTATTGAGAGTAATAATATCTTGGAAACATGCGTATAACATAGGACTGAAAATATGAGTTTTTGAGGTCTTTGAGAGACGGTTGTGTTGGGATTCGAGGACGAATCCAGTTTAGTGGGGGAGAATTGTAAAATCCGCGAACCAGAAAGTTGTGTTAGAGTTGGTATCGGACGACATTAGGGATTCGGGAGTCGATTGCATACGCTCTTTGAGGTGCGAATCGAGGATTGACTGTACATGTTCTTGTTTGATTGTTGTACAGTTGGTTTAAGGTTCCTTTATCTCGAAGAAAATGTGTGAAAAGCTTCTGAATGCTTAGTGTCGATCGACACCAAAGGGTGTGTCGATCGACACCGGTTATCAGGTTCGGTTCCGGTTTAAGTCGATTGCGCGTTTGATTGTGGTTTGAGTTGGTTTGGTCGATGGGTGTCGACCGACACCAAGGAAGGGTGTCGATCGACACCGGTTATTGGAAAATCGACCGGTTTGATTCAAGTCGGCTGGTTTTGTCTGGTTTAGGGCGTGGAAACCCTATTTCTCGAATAAAAAGCTCGTGGCCGCGTAGAGAAGTCACTTTTTCGAGAAAAGCAAGTTCCAGAGGTGATTTTTGAGAGTTTGGAGGAGTTTTGTGGAGTTTATGAGGCTTGTGGTTGTTGTTCTTCTCCTTTTCCTTCCTTCTAATCCCTTTTCAAGGTGATTGCGTGACTGTAGGTCCGTCAATCGTTAGAGATTGTGTGATTTCGGATTTGTGTTGTGTTCTTGAGACTGTTTATGCTGGAATTCGTGTTTTGATAGCATTGGGGCGTTGAAAACCCTTAGATTATGTGTATTGCGATTTACTATGCGATTTTCGTTGTCGTTGGTGTCTGGGCTTCGAGCTGGTGTCGACCGACACTCGATGGGTGTCGATCGACACTCAGAAGGCTGGCGTCGATCGACACCATAGAGGTGTCGGTCGACACCGACCTGGGTGTCAGGAAACGTGGGTGTTTCCTGACAGGGGAGGTTTATATTGTTGTTTATTTGTTGAGCATTGTTATTGTTGTTGATTATTTGATGATGTATTGTCTAGTGTTTGACGTACTTGGCCTGTAGGCAGGATGATCCACTCACTAAGTATTTATGATAATACTTACGCATCTCTATTCCAATGTGATGCATGTAACAGCAATGTTCTTCCGCGGAAAGAGACCGAGAGAAGAGGATGATGAGATTAAGAATTTGATTCTGGCTTTATTGTTGTGGTTGACAAGGAATTCCTGATTCTAGGGTGTTAGTCTTTATTTTCATAATATAGCAAACCTGGTGTTTAGGTTGCTAGAGTTTATTCTTTATTGGTTATTGGTTTATTGTTGGACGATTATTTATGATTTAATATTATTGATTTCTTTTTGAGAACTTCCGCATTGATAATAATTATTTAAAAAAAAAAAAAAAAAAAAGCTTGGTTGTTTCATCCCCTGTTCACTGTGTTCCAAAGAAAGGGGGGATTACGGTCATTAAAAATGACAAAGATGAATTAATCCCTACCCGAACCATAACCGGTCACCGTATGTGCCTTGACTATAGAAAACTCAACTCGGCAATGAGAAAGGATCATTTTCCACTCCCCTTCATCGATCAGATGCTTGAGCGGTTGGCAAATCATCCTTTCTACTGTTTCCTTGATGGGTATTCTGGTTTTTTCCAAATCCCTATCCATCCCAATGATCAAGAAAAAACCACCTTCACCTGTCCATACGGAACCTTTGCCTATAAAAGAATGCCATTTGGTTTATGCAACGCCCCAGCAACCTTTCAGAGGTGTATGACCTCTATATTCTCTGACCTAATTGAGGACACCGTCGAGGTTTTTATGGATGATTTTTCCGTATACGGTGGTTCTTTTGTTTCTTGTCTGTCGAACTTGTGCAGGGTCCTCAAGCGCTGTGAAGAGACCAACCTCGTCCTGAACTGGGAGAAATGCCATTTTATGGTTCAAGAAGGAATTGTCTTGGGACACAAGATATAAGAGAAAGGCATCGAGGTTGACCAAGCCAAGATCGAAGTGATGGTTCAGTTGGCACCGCCTAAGTCAGTCAAAGACGTACGAAGCTTCCTGGGGCATGCTGGGGTTTATAGGCGTTTCATCAAAGATTTCTCCAAGATTGCCCGACCCCTGACACGCCTCTTGTGCAAGGAGACCGAATTCTTGTTTGACGAGGATTGCCTGAAGGCTTTTAACTTGATCAAGGAAGCCCTAGTCATAGCCCCAATCGTACAAGCACCAAACTGGGATTACCCCTTCGAAATAATGTGCGACGCCAGCGACTATGCGGTTGGAGCAGTCCTTGGATAGAGAATTGACAAAAAGCTACATGTC
This sequence comes from Erythrophleum ivorense, assembly GCA_026724425.1. Taxonomy (NCBI): domain Eukaryota; kingdom Viridiplantae; phylum Streptophyta; class Magnoliopsida; order Fabales; family Fabaceae; genus Erythrophleum; species Erythrophleum ivorense. The sequence goes on along the minus strand of JAIUCV010000066.1, from coordinate 3,128,324 downwards.
ATCTACTACGCCAGCAGAACACTGGACGATGCCCAAGGCAGGTATGCCACAACAGAGAAAGAGCATCTTGCTGTAGTCTTTGCTTTCGAGAAGTTCCGAAGCTACCTGGTTGGATCAAAAGTCGTGGTATATACCGACCACGCAGCCCTGAGGCACATCTTGGCCAAGAAGGACACTAAACCAAGGCTCTTGAGGTGGATACTTCTGCTCCAGGAATTTAACCTGGAGATCTTAGATAAGAAAGAAGTGGAAAATGGCGTAGCTGACCACCTGTCAAGGCTCCGGATAGATGAATCAGTTCCCATAGATGATTCACTACCCGAGGAGCAACTGCTTTTGGTAAAAACCCTGAACCACAACCTCTACTTGGCCCAGAAGCTCGAAGAGATCAAAGCGATAGAGGAAAAGGCAGCACCCTGGTATGCAGATTTTGCCAACTATCTAGCTTGTGGTGAAGCGCCAACAGACCTGAACCCATATCAGCGAAAGAATTTTTTTAGGGACATATCCCATTACTTATGGGACGAGCCATACTAGCTTGTTCAAGAGAGGATCTGATGGGCTATTCAGAAGATGTGTTGCTCAAGAGGAAGTAAACGGAATCCTACAGCACTGCCATGGCTCCAGTTATGGTGGGCATTTCGCGACCTTCAAAACCGCAACAAAAGTTCTCCACGCTGGATTCTGGTGGCCCAGCTTGTTCAAGGATACCCACGATTATATCCAGCAGTGTGATCGGTGTCGGAGAGAGGGGAAGAGGAATGAGATGCCCCAGAACCCAATCTTGGAGGCTGAAGTATTCGATGTGTGGGGTATTGACTTCATGGGACCCTTCAACCCAACCTCCTATGGAAACGCTTACATCCTTGTTGCTGTGGATTACGTTTCCAAGTGGGTGGAAGCAGTGGCTTCTCCAACTAATGACGCCAAGGCGGTGATTAAGTTATTCAAGAATATCATCTTCCCCATATATGGCGTACCCAGAGTTGTGATAAGCGATGGGGGCAGTCATTTCATTAACAAAGTGTTCGAAAGCCTGTTGAAAAAGCATGGGGTTAAGCACAAGGTCGCCACCCCATATCATCCCCAAACCAGTGATCAGGTTGAGGTTTCGAACAAGCAGATCAAGGGGATCCTCAGGACAATAGTGGGAGTGACCAAGAAGGACTGGGCCGCTAAACTTGATGACGCACTCTGGGCCTACAGAACAGCTTACAAAATGCCAATAGGGAGAACCCCCTTTTCGCTGCTGTATGGGAAGTCTTGTCATTTGCCAGTTGAACTTGAGTATAAAGCACTTTGGGCAATCAAGTTACTGAACTTTGATATCAGAACAGCTCAGGAAAAAAGAGAAGCGGATCTCCATGAGCTTGAGGAAATTAGGCTGGATGCTTATGAAAACTCTAAGATTTATAAGGAGAGAACCAAGGCCTTCCATGACAAGAAAATCCTACCCAAGATCTTCAAAGAAGGGGACAATGCCTTGCTCTTCAACTCACGGCTCAAGCTGTTCCCTGGAAAACTCAAGTCGCGCTGGTCTGGTCCGTTTAAGGTTAAGGAAGTTCTGCCTTACGGGGCCGTCACATTGCTCAATCAGAATGGGGACGAATTTACAGTAAATGGCCAGAGGCTCAAACCATACTTGGGGAACGAAATTGTAGGAGGACGAGTTTCGACTCTTCTACAAGACCCTCCCCAAGCCTAAAAGGTCTGAAGAGTCAAGCTATGAGACTTAAAACAAGCTCGCTTGGGAGGAAATCCCATGCCTATCACTGTACATATTTCTTTATTCCGGTTTGTTTTGACGTTTTCTCCTCCAGGTCTAATAATAATAATAAAAAAAAAAAATCAGAGGGAGGGAGAACGCTTGATCAGTGCGCACTGCAATTTGACCATTTTGCTCAAGATACATGAGGGCAACGGTTTTGGGGAACGGTTTTTACCAATCCCTGACCGTTGCCAGGTAAGCCCATTTATTTCTCTTTAGGCGGCCCATTAGTTGATTCAAATTCAACTTAGCGATTTTGTTTAAGAAAGAGAAAGTGGGAGAGAAAAAGAAGGAGGCGGTTTTCATTTATTGGGCACGATCGATTGGACAGTTGTACTTGAAATCGTGTCCGTCCGATCTCCTCGCCCCACCCCTCTCTCCTACTTTACCTTTCTTAAACTCCTAAATCCCTAATCTCTCTCTCACGCTCTTTAACTAGAAACATATTAGTTTTCGTTTTCTCCCTAAGCTTTCTCATCTTGTTCTTCACATTTGATCTCAATCTCTTCTTCCGAACTCCAAGCGGTAAGCATCTGACTCTTGAAAAGGGATTGTGGTTTGATTTTTATTTTAGAGATGTTTAGGGTGGAAATTTTCGTTCACCGAGGGAGAGATAGTTCGATTTGACCATCGATTCCTACTTGCATGTATCTCTTTCTTGTTGAATCTAAGGGTTTGTGAGCTTACTTTGACAGCTATGAATTGATTTGAAGTCGCTTGAATCTCGTTCCTTGCATCTCGATTTAATTCCTCGACACCGCTACTTCTCTTGCTTTGCATGTGTCGGATTCTGCCCAATCCTAACTTCTCTTGTGAATTTTAATCCATTATGCAGAACATGACTACCACAAGGGGAAAGATTGCAAGAGCTGCGGCTGAAAAGGCTCAGGGCAAGAAACCGGCCGTTGAAGACGATAGCGGAAGCAAGGTCAAGGCTTCCGGTCCGACCCGCGTCTGCGCGAAGGAGTACCGGTCCATTTTTCGTCAGATGGTGTTCGTGGGGACCCGATACCCAGAACAAGATGCAATGGAGAGTCTGGGGATCCTCGAAGACTGCCAAGAAGTCTTCGACATGATGGAGCTCGACAAGTTCATGTCGATGACGTACCCAACCTACAGAAATCAAACGATTGACTTCCTTTCGTCTTTAAAGGTCCACCATTACGAACCCGATGAAGTCACACCGGAGGGAGAAGGAAGTGGGTTCATTACCTTCATGATCAAGAAAGATAAGCACCGAGTGACTTTCACCGATCTTGAGGAAGTGTACGGGTTCGCTCACAAGGATGGGAGGCAACTCACCACTACAATTACCAAAGAAGAGACCGACGCTCTCTGGGAGACAATCGCGCAAGGAAAGTTCAAGTCAGCCACAGCAAAAAGCACGCAAATCCGAAGTCCGGTCCTGCGTTACGTCCACAAAGCTCTAGCCCACACCTTCTTTGCACGGAGATACACCAGTAACGTCACCGAGCGAGAGCTGGAAATGATCAACTCCGGCGTCTACTACTCTCTGGACTTACTGAGCAACGGGAAGGCTATGGTAGGCGACAACTCCAATTCCAGCCTTGTCGTGCACCTGATAAAGAGCTTCATGGGGTACAAAGACTGGGCACTCACTTTGGACAAGATGGGCAAGGCAACGGTTGGACAAGTCAGTGTCGGAGGGGTAATCACGCCAATTTTGGTACACTGCGGAGTTGAGCTCGGAGAGCCAGACTTTCCGCCCCAGTTTATGACCCTCTCCTACTTGCGCAATTCACTTTCTCAGAGCCGAAGAAGTTGAAGGGAAATTCATCTACACATTCACTCACCATGATTTTCCCATAGCTCACACACTTTTGCCCAACAAAGCATTGACAGCAATCGAAGTGAAGGGTAACATCGAATTCGAGCTCCCCTTTGGCGCGCTCTATGATCCAACCCCTGGAGCACAACAACCCGCCTACTCAGACGACGAGCCGATGCACATGGGAGAAGAGGCTGCTCCCGCGGATCAAGACGAGATCCTTGATGAGTACTTAACCAGCGACTTTCACTTTGAGCCGTACCATGCCTCCGGGAAAAACGTCGCCCTGAACGCCGCACACAAGCATATCAACCTGCTGCAACAATGGAACAAGTGGCAGGACAAGACGATCCAGAAGCTGGTTAAAAAGGTCAAACGGCTGACTACTCAGCTCCGGAACATCGCCCCTTGCACACCTCCACCGCAAGAGAGCTACTCCGATACCGAGCTCAACGGTGGCACTCAGGCAAAACCACAAACCGCTCCTGCAACCACAACCGTTCAGTCAGCACAAAGGAAGCGAAAGGCGTCACGATCTCCATCTCTAGCACGTTCTTCGGATGAATTAATCTCATCCGACTCTGTTGACTTATAAACGGTACACCTTCAAAACTGTAAATAACATGCATTTTTCTTTTTCCTTCGATTTCTCTTTTGCTTTGGTTTTCTCCTCTTCCTTTTTATCACACAAGGGACCGTGTGAATTAAGTGTGGGGGAGAGGGTCAATGGTACTTGACGAAGTGTTTTGTGTTCTTATTTTATTTTGGCATACTTGAGTCTCATGCATATGCATCATGTATAAAATTAGAGTAAAATTTTCAAAATTTGCATTTAGTGTAGGTTCATTTCATTTAGCATTTGAGCAACCCTTGGTTAAGTTGAACAGTTGAATTGCGGGATTAGCTCATTGACCTAGTTTTAAGTTCTCTGGCGCAAATTGTTTGAGGTTGGAACTATGGTAGAACCGCATCACTTGAGCGCATCGTGGTCATTTTGGTAAAACCGAATGCATTGCTTTGATTTGAATCCACTCCTTGCTCAAGAGAACCTTAATCTGATTTTAAATTATCATGCTCATGCCTGTCTAGTTTGCTCGTGGATTACACATACTTGAATCATCTTTGCATATTGTTTTTCCATCTCTGTTGATTCAAGTAGAACTCCCCTCCCTTAACCAACCCTTTCCTTCAAGCTGAATGTTATTCTTGTGTGTTGTGAGGCCTCTTGGTGAAAGCTTGGCATAAAGTGTTAGGTCTTGAACCGACAAGGATAGGTGATCATGTAGATTATGGTCCACGCTTTTTGGGCGAGACTAGGCTAAGATCGGGTTTGGGAATTCATCTTGGGTCGGGGTCTTGAGAAGGAAAAGAAAGTATTGAGTAAAAAAGGGCAGCGAGAGTGTTAAGGTTGATAGAGCTTGGTCTATGTTTGTATAAGTTTAGCCAACATCATAAAAAAAAAAAATTTAAAAAAAAAAAAATAATAAATAAATAAATAAAAAAGAATAAAAGAAAAGATGGGTTAGAGCATAAAAAAAAAGAGTCTAGACCATGTCTCGTGTGTATTGTTGTAAGATGCCTTTGAAAAGTTTTTCTTAGCTGTCCAAGCAGAAAGCTCTTGATAAAAGCAAATTAAAGAAAGTCAAATCCGGGAAAAAGGGTAGAAATAGGAGAGCTTTGAGTTGTTCTTCATTTGGGGTTTGGGATTCAGTTGTGATACAAAGGGTAGATGATCATTTGTCCTTGTACTCATCAGTTGGTTCTCGCCTTTAGCATTATGCCGAAGCTCGTTCACTTTATTTTGAGAGAACCCTTTCCTGTTTTGTTTGATTTGAGCGCATATTGTTCACATTTGCTCTTCCTTTTCTTAGCCAAACGAGTATGCTTGACTTGCATGAGTTTTGATTCACGGTTTTTACGCTTTTAATGAATGTCAAAAGGAGTGGAGGATTTGAACGCATGTTTAGGTTAAGCTAGATGCATTTGATTGCGTTTGAGTGGTGCAGGTAAGGATTTTGAAAAAGAGAACATCATTTGCGCTTTAGACCTTGGAACTAGGTTGTTGATCTGATCCCTCTTATCGGCTTTCGCCAGACCGGTTTGCTCAAGTCGACACTCTCACATTTGGTTTGTGTTTGCTTGAGGGCAAGCAAAGACTAAGTGTGGGGGTGTTGATGTGTTCAATATTTGCATGCATTTAGGACCTTAAACTGCATAGTTGTATGTATAGTTGAGTCTCATTTATTGCCACTTAGAGTAAGTTTCATCTACTTAGGAGCATTTAGTCTTTAGGAAAGCATTTTGCATTTCCATTGCATTTGGAGTGTGTTTTGCAGGTGAAAAGAGCTGTAAGCAGAGGAGACGTGCAGAGGTGGTGACCAGAGACAAACGGGATGCATATCGGAGCTAAGGCGCATTTGGAGAAGGTGGCGGAACAGAGGACTTGAGCATGAGAAACAGAGTACTTGAGCAGCCTGACCAAGACCCGTGGAACGTGCAAAGTCAGAACCAGTGCGTTGACTGAGGGACCCCTCCTCCCTGTTGCTATATAAATCTCGAAACCTAGTTGCAGAGCGACAACTATTACCTTTTGGCAGCCGATTCTTTTTCTTTGTAAGAAAAAGATAATTTTCAAGAATCTTTGGCAAGCTTTTGTAAAACCTTTATGTTTAAGAAGTTTTAAGTTATTAATCTCTTTTCATGATGATTTCGAGTCTTCTCATTCCCTTCTTCTTCGATTTCGGAATGAGTAGCGAGTAGTTTCGTTGAGATTTTGAGGATGAGATAAGCAAGCCGCCGCCTTAGTCCCTTTGTTGCTCTGTTCTTATTCCGCTTGATCATCTTTTCCTTTGCTAGAGTTTATCCATCTTAGTTCCTCTTTGATCATTTGGGGCTAAGAATCTAGACTAGCACGCCCATAAGGTGTTTGCGTTTTTGTCTAAGAGAGCTAGCTAAGGAGAGAAACACGTCCAACCTAAGAGATTGGTTGTTGGGGTGTTTCTTATGTTGAACTAGATTAAGAATCTTGATTAAGCCTACTCCTTTGGCTTCACTAACGAGAGTTAGGTTCGGGTCAATTTGAATAGAGTGACATGTCCATGAGAGTGGCCTGTTTACCAAAAATCTGAGCATAAAGATTGATTCTTGCATAGATAAGAACTAGAGTTTTCGGGCTAAGGCGATCTTGACCAAGTCTCATCCAAGGAATCTCCTTTCTTTAATTTTCACCCCAAGTTTGCTTCTTTACGTTATTTTAATATATGTCTTTCATTTAAGTTGTTATTTCCTTTTGCAAAACTTTCAAACTCTTGATTTCACTTGAATTTTAGCTTTACTTTGCATTCCTCTTAGCATAAGCTTCCATTTGGATTGATACCTAAAGTTCTACAATGATATGAGTGGACTTTGGAGTAGTTGATTTACAAAAAAGGCTGTTATCACAGTCCAACGAGCCGGGAGAACGAGAGTTCCTTGTGGATTCAAAGGATATATGTGATTTACTTGAAGATAACAATGTACGTTATTTATTGGAGCGCACGGCTGTTATGCCATTTTTAAGGAAAAATCGATCTGAGCTGCCATGGCATTGTCTAATGCCATGTACGGATAAAAGGATAAAGACAAATTACACTTTGAACCTTAATGAAAGTGAATAAGTGAAAAAGTTAAAAAAAAATGGAGCTCTTGATTCCGCGATTTGAGAGCTCCGATTTCAGCGAGCTGCTCTTCCCTTGATTCGTCGACATGCGACTGGAGCGTGGAGCTCTGGGCTGAATTCGAGTTCCATTAATTGAGGTGAATGTTTCTTCCTTGATTCGAGCTCAAGCTGAGCCTAAAACAACCAAGCTTTTTTTTTTTTTATAATTAATAATTAGCCCAGATTAATATTCCCATAAATATTAATCCTCAACAGCTAATTCAAACAACACAATGCGGAAGTTCTCAAAAGAAATCAATAATAATATTAAATCGTAAATAATTGTTCAACAACAAGCCATAAACCAATAACCAATAAAGAATAAACTCTAGCAACCTAAACACCAGGTTCGCTACATTATGAAAGTAAAGACTAACACCCTAAACTCATGAATTCCTGGACCACCACAACAAAAGAGCCAGAATCAAATTCCTAATCTCATCATCCTCTTCTCTCGGTCTCTTTCCGCGGAAGAACATTGCTGTTACCTGCATCACATTGGAATAGAGATGCGTAAGTATTATCATAAATACTTAGTGAGTGGATCATCCTGCCTACAGGCCAATTACGTCAAACAATAGACAATACAGCACAATAACCAACAACAATGACAATGCAACAACAATAACATCAACTACCTGTCAGGAAACCCACGTTTCCTGACACCCAGGTCGGTGTCGACCGACACCCAGACACCAAACGCGATGAAACAGTGCGAAAATAGTAAAATAAACACCAATCAATGGGATTCAACCCCCATAAACGCATCAAAACACATAAAACCGAAGAACAACTCAAGAACAACAACATAAACTCAAAATCAAACAATCTCTAATGATTAACGGACCTACAGTCACGCACTCACCTTGAAAACGGATTGAAAGGAAGGAAGGGAGAAGGAACAATGAAGAACAGCAACAGATTCAACCCAGAAACTCAGAAATCACCTCCAATCCTCCAAAGGTCGCCTCTGAAACTTGATATCTCGAAACTTGTGCCTTTCTCGCGGCCACAGGGCTTTTAAAATGCGAAATAGGGTTTCCACGCCCTAAACCAGCCCAAACCAGCCGACTTGAATCAAACCGGTCGATTTTGCAATAACCGGTGTCGATCGACACCCTTCCTTGGTGTCGGTCGACACCCATCGACCAAACCAACCCAAACTCGAAACAAACGCGCAATCGACTTAAACCGGAATTGATTTCTCAAACCGGTGTCGATCGACACACCCCTTTGGTGTCGATCGACACTAAGCATTCAGAAGCTTTTCACACACTTTCTTCGAGATAAATGAACTTTAGACCAACTGTACAACAATCAAACAAGAACATGTACAATTAATCCTCGATTCGAACCTCAAAGAGCATATGTAATCGACTTCCGAACCCCTAATGTCGTCCGATACCACTTTTAACACAACTTTCTGGTTCGCGGATGTTACAATTCTCCCCCACTAAACTGGATTCGTCCTCGAATCCCCACATAAACGTCCCTCAAAGACCTCAAAACTCACACTTTCAGTCCTATGTTATACGCATGTCTCCAAGATATTATTACTCTCAATACCGTAACCCACCGCCACGATATCCATATTGCGGCCCACCGCCACAATATCCATACTGCGGCCCACCGCCCAGTATCCAAACCGCGACCCACCGTCACGAAACAAACCATATCGAGGTAGCGACCCCCAATATAAGTCCGTCGGGCACCTACCGTCCCAACACAAATAGAACCACCGTCTACAAGGCCCACCGCCTCTAGACAAAACAAGTAATAAAATCTGAAACGCGTACCAATATATGACCAAAAACTTTCAATGACCCCACCGGCCAAGGAAACTTGTAACATCCAAACCATAACCAAAAATATGAGGCAAAACTCCATCTCATATAACTCCAAAAATGTATATCGTACAACAAAACAAAAATACATAAATCCAAAACCAACAACAACAAAACCAAAAACAAGACTAGAACCACAAAGATGAATCACTCCACCGCCTGCTTGTCGAACCACTTTCCGAACTTCAGCTTCATCTTTGCCTCTGGCTCCCAAGTCTGCTCCTCTGTGCCACTACAGTCCCACAAGACTCTCAACAATGGCACCCTCTTGTTCCGCAGAACCTTGACTCTCCTCTCAAGAATCCTCACAGGAACTTCCGGAACTGTCATATCTGGCTGAAGATCCTCTGGAATCTCAACCACTATCTCCTCTGAAGGACGCAAACACCTCCTCAACATAGAAACATGAAACACCTTGTGAAAGGCGCTCATAATCGGTGGCAACTCCAACCGATAAGCCACTGGCCCAACTCGCTCCACCACTAGAAACGGACCCATAAAACGCGGACTGAGCTTGTTCTCTGCTATGGACCTGTTAGGGCCCGTCAACATAGCCATCTTGAGATAAACTCTATCTCCCACCTGAAACTCAAGCTCACGTCGCCGCCTATCTGCATAACTCCTCTGTCTATCCTGAGCCTCCTTCATATTCAGCCTCAAGACACGGATCTTCTCCGTCGTATCCTGAACAAAACTAGCTCCAAACATGCTGCGCTCCCCCACTTGGGTCCAGCATAAGGGTGTCCTGCATGGCCTCCCATACAAAGCCTCATAAGGAGCCATACCAATACTAGACTGAAAACTGTTGTTATAAGCAAACTCTGCCAAACACAGATGATCAGCCCAATGACCACCCCAATCCAGTACACACATCCTCAGCAGATCCTCCAAAGTCTGAATAGTCCTCTCTGACTGCCCATCTGTCTGCGGATGATACGCGGTACTCATATGCACCTTAGTGCCCATCTCAGTCTGAAATGCCCTCCAAAACTCTGAAGCAAACCTCGGATCTCTATCCGACACAATACTGGCTGGCACTCCATGCAGCCTCACAATCTCTCGCACAAACTTCCTAGCCAAGACAGCTGCTCCATCTGTCTTCTTGATGGCCAAGAAATGTGCTGATTTGGTCAAGCGATCCACAATGACCCAAATAGCATCGAAAGTCCGTGAGATCGGCAATCCCACAACAAAATCCATAGTGATCATATCCCACTTCCACTCTGGAATGGGTAAACTCTGCAGAAGACCACTAGGCACCTGATGCTCTGCCTTGACCAAAGAACAAGTGTTGCACCTCGCAACCCAATCTGCCACATCTCTCTTCATCCCAACCCAATGATAGTACCGTTTGAGGTCACGGTACATCTTGGTCGCACCTGGATGAATCGAAAACTTGCTCGAATGAGCCTCTCTCAAAACCTCATGCCTCAACTCCTCATCCTTGGGCACACAAACTCGCCCACGGACCAAGATAGTCCCATTCGAAGAGACATGATACTCAGAACCAGACACCTGCGAAGCATCGATCAAACCCTGATCACTCTGCTGAGCCACTCTGATCCTACTGAGTAAGTCTGCCTGATCAGCTGCCTCTAAACCCAAAGGCTCCTCTGAAATAGCACAAAGACGCAATGTACTAATCTCGCTGACCAAAGCCTCAACACCACGCTCTCTATCTGAATCAACCCTCCGTCGACTCAAAGCATCTGCCACCAAATTGGCCTTGCCCGGATGATAAACAATATCCAGGTCATAGTCTGCCAGAAACTCCACCCAACGCGTCTGCCTCGCATTCAGCAAAGGCTGAGTGAATATATGCTGTAGACTCTTGTGATCTGTGAAGATCTGCACTCTACCACCATAAAGATAAGACCTCCATATCTTGAGTGCAAAAACCACTGCTCCCAACTCAAGATCATGTGTAGGACGGTTGCGCTCACTGCCCTGCAACTGCCTCGAAGCATAGGCAATCACTCTGCCCTCCTGCATCAAAACACAACCAAGTCCAACACCTGAAGCATCTGTGTACACTACATATGGCTTCCCCGGGTCGGGTAATGCCAACACTGGTGTACGAGTCAACATCTCCTTGAGCTTCCCAAAGCTCTCCTCGCACTCATGCGACCACACAAACGGCACATCCTTGCCCGTCAACCTCGTCATCGGCTGAGACATGCTCGCAAACCCCTTAACGAACCACCTGTAGTAGCCTGCTAAACCCAGAAAACTCCTGATCTCGGTAGCACTACTCGGTCTAGGCCAATCTCTGATAGCCTCAATCTTAGCCGGATCCACAGAAACTCCCTCTGCAGAAACAATATGGCCAAGAAAACCCATCTCCCTCTGCCAAAAGTTGCACTTGCTCAACTTAGCATACAGCTTCTGCTCTCGAAGCTTCTCCAACACAAGCCTCAAATGCGTCGCATGCTCCTCTGGACTCCTCGAATACACCAAAATATCATCGATAAAAATGATGACAAACACATCCAGAAACTCCCTGAACACGTCGTTCATCAATCTCATAAACGCTGCCGGCGCATTAGTCAAACCAAAAGGCATGACCACAAACTCGAAATGCCCATACCTCGTCCGAAAAGCTGTCTTCCGAACATCTGCCTCATCTATCGGAATCTGATGATATCCCGATGCCAAGTCAATCTTGGAGAACCAAGTAGCCCCTCTCAACTGATCCAACAACTCATCGATCCTCGGAAGTGGGTACCTGTTCTTCACTGTGACTCGGTTGAGTCCCCGGTAATCAATGCACAACCGAAAACTGCCATCCTTCTTCTTAACGAACAACACTGGCGCTCCCCACGGCGAAACACTCGGTCTGATGAACCCTTTACTCAAAAGGTCCTCTAGCTGCTTCTTCAGCTCTGCCATCTCTGCTGGAGCCATCCTGTAAGGTGTCTTCGATATCGGAGCTGTCCCGGTCTCTAATTCAATCGTGAAAGGATCTGACCGAGATGGTGGCAATCCCTTCAGCGACCGAAATACATCCTCAAAGTCCTGGACAACCTGGATATCCTGCAGACTCACCTCACCACTGGACTCTGTCATAGTGATCGTCGCCAAATAGGCTTCGCAGCCCCGCTCTAACAACTGCTCTGCCTGAATAGCTGAGATCACTATACTCCCTGAAGTCGGTCTCACTCCCTGATAAACCAACTTCCCCGCATCCTGCTCAAACACCACTCTACCTCTGTAGCAATCCAGATGAACTCGGTATAGAGATAACTAGTCCATCCCCAAAATCACGTCATACAGCTCCACCGGACTGATGACCAAATCCGCTGGCATAGATTGCCCCGCAATACGCACATCAACTGCTCTAGCTCTGCCCGAAGTAGCCAGAAAACCACCACCGGCCACCTTGACAAAGCCTGATGCCTCGCCCTCGCTACTCCGAATACCACTACCCTCAGCTCTCTCCGGAGTAATGAAGCAATTAGATGCTCCCGAGTCAAACAACACGTGAGACTCAAAACCTCCAATTAATAAGGTCCCTACACAATTCCACAAGTGTTGAGAACCTCTAACTCTATCACAGTAAAATAACAGAAACAGACACACAATAAAATTCTACCTTAAGAATTCAAAAGTCTGAGTCAAGATTTTACCTGTGATCTGGCCTGACTGACTGGTCTGGCCCACCTCTGCCGAAGTATAAACTCTCGGCGCTCCACCTGACTGCAACGCCGCAACCTGCGCTGCTGACTGAATAGCCAACGGCTGAATCGCCGTTGCCACTGCTCTCTGCTGCAACTTGGGACACATTGTCTTGATATGCCCCGGCTCCCTGCAATAGAAGCACACTGTCGTCTCTCTGGATCCCGCCCTCTTGGGGCACATAGCGACTCTGTGATCCAGACTCCCACACCCAAAACAACCACCCGTACTCGGGCTACTAGCAGATATCTCCTCTGCTCTCCTCTTCTGGCCCTGCGCAGGCCTGCCGCCCCTGCCATGTCCAGAACTGTAACCTCTACGCTGCTGATGCTGCTGCTGGCCCCGAGGATGGGTAGCAGGAGCAACTGCAACTGGAACAACTGCCGTACTCACCGGCTCACGCAAGTCCTCTTCAATGGACGCTGGCAACTCCACTAAACCAGCTCTAGTGTGGTACATACCACCTCTGCACTGAGTCCTGATGTTCCTCCAAAGTCCCTGAAGAAACCTCGCCGTCAACGCCCGCTCACTGATCAGCTCGCCACCCGAATGAACCAACAATCTGCAGAACTCTGCATCATACTCTCGGACAGACCTCTCACCCTGCGTCAAGTCCAAAAACCTCAACTGCAGTCTGTCACGAGCCTCCTAAGGGAAAAACTTGTGGTTGAACTCCTCGACGAAATCAACCCAAGTCCAAACCTCTCTCCTGGTCCTAACAGACCTCCACCACAAATGTGCATCACCCCCAAGGTAGTGCACTGCCAACTCAACCTGGAACTGCTCTGGACAACGAACAGAATCGAAGTTCCTCTCTAACCTCTGACGCCACTCGTCAGCCTACTCTGGAGTAACACCGCCCTCAAACGTAGGCGTACCAATCCTCTGCATCTCCCTCATCATCTCACGATAAGGCGAATAACCAACCGCAACACCCTGCTGCACCGCAGCCTCCTGCTGCTCAACAAAACCGGCACCAACATGTGCCCCGGCACCAACCTCTGCCCCGGCCGCTGGAGGTGCAATCGGAGCCTGCTGTGGAACTGCCTGAGGAAGGCGTGCCAACAACTGCGTCAGTAGCCCCACAATCAACTCTCCCTGAGCTAAAGCAGCGCCCCCACCGGGAACCGCTCCAGCTCCTGCGCCAACACTAGCACCTGAGTTAGCCCCACCGGCCAACGAAACCGACTGTGTCACCGACGCCGCCGCCACACTCGGCGCTGCACTCTCTACGGAAACCTCAGCCTCTGGCACTCCACGACCAGCACCCCGACCTCCACGACCCGCTGCTCGCCCACCGCGACCAGCTCCTCTGCCCCCACGGGCTGCACCGCGGCCACGACCACGACCTGCGTCCATCTCTCTGCACTACCACCAAGTACAGAAAAAGAGCAAAGTCAACACAAACACAACACCACAACACACCAAATATCCAACTCACTTACCCGCGGAAAACTGGAAAACCGAGAGGATGAGACTAGACCACTAACCGACTAACTCACATAATCAATTAAACACATAGTCCAATTCATCCAATACTAACAGTCCTAAAACCGTATTCGTTCTGATACCAAAATGAAACAACCAAGCTTTTTTTTTATATATAATTAATAATTAGCCCAGATTAATATTCCCATAAATATTAATCATCAACAGCTAATTCAAACAACACAATGCGGAAGTTCTCAAAAGAAATCAATAATAATATTAAATCGTAAATAATTGTTCAACAACAAGCCATAAACCAATAACCAATAAAGAATAAACTCTAGCAACCTAAACACCAGGTTTGCTACATTATGAAAGTAAAGACTAACACCCTAAACTCATGAATTCCTGGACCACCACAACAAAAGAGCCATAATCAAATTCCTAATCTCATCATCCTCTTCTCTCGGTCTCTTTCCGCGGAAGAACATTGCTGTTACTTGCATCACATTGGAATAGAGATGCGTAAGTATTATCATAAATACTTAGTGAGTGGATCATCCTGCCTACAGGCCAATTACGTCAAACAATAGACAATACAGCACAATAACCAACAACAATGACAATGCAACAACAATAACATCAACTACCTATCAGGAAACCCACGTTTCCTGACACCCATGTCGGTGTCGACCGACACCCCTATGGTGTCGATCGACGCCAGCCTTCTGAGTGTCGATCGACACTCATCGAGTGTCGGTTGACACCAGCTCGACGCCCAGACACCAAACGCGATGAAACAGTGCGAAAATAGTAAAATAAACACCAATCAATGGGATTCAACCCCCATAAACGCATCAAAACACATAAAACCGAAGAACAACTCAAGAACAACAACATAAACTCAAAATCAAACAATCTCTAATGATTAACGGACCTACAGTCACGCACTCACCTTGAAAACGGATTGAAAGGAAGGAAGGGAGAAGGAACAATGAAGAACAGCAACAGATTCAACCCAGAAACTCAGAAATCA
Organism: Erythrophleum ivorense; assembly: GCA_026724425.1. Lineage (NCBI taxonomy): Eukaryota > Viridiplantae > Streptophyta > Magnoliopsida > Fabales > Fabaceae > Erythrophleum > Erythrophleum ivorense. Next base: position 3,113,087 of record JAIUCV010000066.1, on the reverse strand, counting down.
CCTCCAATCCTCCAAAGGTCGCCTCTGAAACTTGATATCTCGAAACTTGTGCCTTTCTCGCGGCCACAGGGCTTTTAAAACGCGAAATAGGGTTTCCACGCCCTAAACCAGCCCAAACCAGCCGACTTGAATCAAACCGGTCGATTTTGCAATAACCGGTGTCGATCGACACCCTTCCTTGGTGTCGGTCGACACCCATCGACCAAACCAACCCAAACTCGAAACAAACGCGCAATCGACTTAAACCAGAATTGATTTCTCAAACCGGTGTCGATCGACACACCCCTTTGGTGTCGATCGACACTAAGCATTCAGAAGCTTTTCGCACACTTTCTTCGAGATAAATGAACCTTAGACCAACTGTACAACAATCAAACAAGAACATGTACAATTAATCCTCGATTCGAACCTCAAAGAGCATATGTAATCGACTTCCGAACCCCTAATGTCGTCCGATACCACTTTTAACACAACTTTCTGGCTCGCGGATGTTACAGAGCCCGTGAGTGACATCGATTTCGTCTACATCTGACTGGAGCTCCGGCCTGACATCGGTTTCTTCTTCTTCTTCTGCATTCTAACATCGGTTTATTCCTTGTTCCGCCATTGTCGTAGCTTCGCCATTAATTGAGGTGAATGTTTCTTCCTTGATTCGAGCTCAAGCTGCGCCCGTGAGTGACATCGATTTCGTCGACATCCGACTGGAGCTCCGGCCTGACATCGATTTCTTCTTCTTCGCATTCTAACATCGGTTTCTTCCTTGCTCCGCCATTGTTGTAGCTCCGCCATTAATTGAGGTGAATGTTTCTTCTTTTGTTTGGGAATATGAAAAATTAGGGATCTTGGCTTGCAAATTGCTTCATTTTTTTTATGATAACATTTTATAATAAATTATTTTCTTTGGTTTGAAGTTATTAACTAAAGAGAAAACTATTTGTTTAGTACCAATATTATTAGGGTATGTAACATATTATCCGCTAAGGCCTCTTAACAAAAATAAAATAAAACATATTATCCGCTTTAAGAGTAAGAAACAATCAAACTATATATTATTTATTTAAACATGATTTTTAAAAATGGAAATAATTGATACATGAAAAATGACAAATAATCACTTATTTAAACATGAATTTTCAACAACAAAAAGTCAAATGTTATCGGATTAGTGATTTAAAATATATCTCGAAATCCATTATTATGGAAATATTTTAAATAACATATTTTAGTGGATATTTTTATATTTTTACAAGGTGTTTCAGTTGAATTTCTTAGTTAAAAAAATACAAAGATCTAAATCTTATAATTATATTCATTCAAAAATTGGTATGATTTATATATGAAAAATAAATAAATAAACATTTCAAATATTTTTGGACTAGGGATTTATATAAAAATATACAGTATATCCAAACTTTTGTTATAGAATTTTTTATTTTTTTACTGCAAAGGTTATAAAAAAATACTTTTAAGCAACATATTTTAGTTGATTTACAGCAATATCAAGGTATTTTGCTAACAAATCATAAAGAATTTCCTAATTCAACCAAAATCATTTAAATTCACACTAAAACTCAAACCTTTCCAAATATTTGGTTTTAAAAAGGGATTGCGAGAATTACAAAAGTGATATTTTGAAGCTACAATTTTTCAAAAGTACCAGTTTTTACTTTTTATTAAAATTTATGTCTAATAAAGCTTTTATAAAGCCATACAATTAATTACGTTATATACAAAATTATTTTATATAAGCTTTTATTAGGTTGTTTAAAGAAACATGTTATTATATGGTACACTTTATAAATTTTATCAAATACTTAAAAAAAAAACTATTTTCTTTTTCAATAAAATTGATTAATTTAGAACAAAAAAAAAACTCTTTAAGTTGAATTATAAAACCCAAAATATATTATATCAAACAATAAATATTTCAGATTTTTTTGTTAAAGGGTTGATATATGGAAATATTTTTGGTTTATAATGAAAGATTTAAGATTTTATAAACTCTTATAAATCATGTTATAAACTTGTATAGATTTTTGAAAACAATTTCCCTTAGTTGTGTTCTTGAAAAAATGATATTTTTCAAAATATTTTTTTGTTGAAATAGTAATAATTATTTAAATGTTAACCTTTTAATTAAAATTTAAGAAATATTACGTTGTGTCAACTCAAAACCGTTTAATTGGTAAAATTTAAAAGCTTATGTTTCATAATAGAACAGAAAATTAATTCATGTACTCTATAATGCATTTGAAAAATGTTTGTGTTTTTAAGGAAATAGGTAAATAGGTGTGTTTTTTCCCTGGAATTTTGGGTTGTATTTTGGGTAATGACAACCCCAAATATCTTTTTTGACCGGACAACCAAAAAAATGAGTATTGTACAATAAAACATTTAAAAATTAATAATTACCATCAAATGATAAATTTATCTAGTTTCGAATATGTAAATGTAAAAATAAGTAAAATTCGATAGGATAATAAGATAATAATATTTTTGAAACTCTTATGTAAAAATATGATTCTAATAATAAGATAGATTAATAATGATGAATCTATGCATATATATCTTAAAGGATATAACTATATAAGGTATTTTAGTAAAATATGACTAGACTATTGTTTCAAGTTCATGAATGTTGTTTAACTCATCTTTCAAATTCATTGATATGAAATCTTTTAAACGAATTTATTAGTGTTGAAAATAATTTTTTATTATGTCTTTTGATGAATATTAAAAAGTCAACCCAAAAATATTTCTATAAATTAATATTTTATTAATTTACCGATGAAACAATTATTATTAATTGAGGGAATTGCCTCATATAACCCACAATTTGATTTGAAATGCAAAAATAGACCCCCTATTGCACTTATGTCAAAACTAATCTTTTGGAGTTGCCAAATTACAAACCTCACCCTTCTGAACAAAGAAAAAACGCTAACCTTTTGACTGTTATACCCCGTATGAAGTCTAACTCTGAAGTCTAACTCTGAAGTCTAACTCTGAAGTCTACTCATGAAGTCTAACTGTGAAGTCTAACTGTGAAGTCTAACTGTGAAGTCTACTATATAATAAAATCTTAAATTTAAAGTTTAAAATTTATAAAAACTATTTTGATAAACTTATTTAATTACTCATAAATTTAACACAGACAATTACAATCGATATAAAATAATATGCAAAGAAATTAATCAATTTAAATCAAGTAAGACAAATTATGTTAAAATACAGTTAGAAATTTGTGTGAAGTCTACTCATGAAGTCTACCAAATAACAAAATCTTAAATTTAAAATTTAAAATCGATAAAAAATAATTTTGATAAAAACATTTATGGATAATTTAAATAAACACAACTTCTATCTATGTAAAATAATATTTCATGAAAATGAATCAATTTATAAGTTTCATGAGTAAACCATCACCAAGCTTAGTGCTTGAGGTTTAATGTATAGGGTTTATCATTGTCATGTTAGGGTTGAGAGAATTTTGCAAAAAACAAAATGTTTGTGGTTCGTTTAACGATTTAGAGGTCATGAATTCGTACTTTATAATGTTAATTGCGATTATGTAAACATAATTAACGTTTACTATAAGTTTTTTCTTAAAAATTCGATTTAGGGTTTAGGGTTAGTTAGACTTCACAGTTAGACTTCACCGTTAGACTTCTTTATGAAGTATGAAACCCAAAAAAAAAAAACAGGGGGGAAACGAAATATTTTGGCGGGAAGCGGAAATAAGGGTTAGTTAGACTTCATAAGTAGACTTCATAGTTAGACTTCACAGTTAGACTTCACGGTTAGACTTCGTGTTGTAGTCTACTTAATAATCACAACTTAAATTTAAATAATTAAATTGTAGCAAATTATTTTGATTAACAAAATTTATACATAAATAAGATGTAAACATTTATCATCTATGAAAAATAAAATTGTATAAAAATGAATCCATATAAGGGTCAGTTAGACTTCATTACTAGAGTTTATAGTTAGACTTCACAGTTAGACTTCACAGTTAGACTTCACAGTTAGACTTCACAGTTAGACTTCACAGTTAGACTTCACAGTTAGACTTCATTATGAAGTATGAAACTTAAAAAAAAAACAGGGGAAAACGAAATATTTAGGCGGGAAGCGGAATATTAGGGTTAGTTAGACTTCATTATTAGACTTCATAGTTAGACTTCACTGTTAGACTTCACATTTAGACTTCACGGTTAGACTTCATAGTTAAAACCGGCATATTAATTGTTCAATGGTTGGTCGAATTGGGTATAATAAAATTTTAACCGGCCACAATCGAGATCTAACCGGTAATCACAATCTCACGAATTACTAACCCAAAATTAGGGTTTCACTTTCACATTTCACAATTCACTTTCACTTTCACATCCGTCCGTTCCGTTCCGTTCTCTATCTCTCTCGAATAGGCGATTTGCAAATCCGTCCGCTCCGTCTTGTTCTATCTCTCTCATTCCCCGTCGATCTCCTTCGCTGTCGAAGTCAGACAGATCCAACATTGTCGCCACCGCCGCAGTTTCCTCTTCCTTCTCTCAAGTATACTTCTGTAAGTCCTATTCATCTATCTATCTTGATACAAGTCACTTTCCCTATATTCCCGTTATACTCACTCAGTTTCTCCGTTTTGAACTCGACCGCCGCCGTGATTTCCGCTGGCCGTGGTTTTTCACTTGTGTAATCGAACGACCTAAACCTTCGCTTTTTGCCGGTGGTGAGTTCTCCCTCTTTGACTATTTTCTATCTCTATACCTCCATCTAACACTCGTCTAAACGATTGTATTCTGTCGCAGGTCTGCATATACTCGTTCCACGTTTTTTAGTAGGTAAAAAACTATTTCCCTTGCGCTTTGCCGGCTGTTTACGTATGAAATTAGAGCGGCTTATAAATTAGACTTTCTATTTAGACTTCGTAGTTAGACTTCATAGTTAGACTTCATACCTTCAGAGTTAGACTTCAGAGTTAGACTTCATAGTTAGACTTCAGAGTTAGACTTCATAATTAGACTTCATAGTTAGACTTAAACTGTTAGACCTCATAAATTTGCTATTGTCTCCCTGTTTTTTTTCCTTTACATCTAATATGCTTCTCCATGTTTAAACTGTGTTTACAGGGTGGAGCCGGTTATATTTCCCAGGATGTTTTTCACAGAAGGAGAAGAACCGGAATATGACCGAAGCATTGGTTATTTCAGCAAGAACAGTGAGTTGTGGGCGAAATTGCATCTTCTACTGACAGAGGATGAATGGAGTGAGCTTGAGAGTTCCAAGCTCGGTGTCCTCTTTAAGTTCACGAAGATCAACTTCAAGTGGGCATCGAAGGTTGTGCAAAGTCTGCTCGCTATGGGCGTAGAATGCGATAAGAAGTTTGAGATATGGAGTGTCGTGGGTGTACAGCCACTGCGTTTTTCATTGCACGAGTTCGAACATATCACCGGGCTCAACTGTGAGTATAAAGAAGCATTGACGAGGCCCGAGACAGTTGAGACGGACGAAATGATAGCTTTCTGGCAGAAGCTTGGTGTGAATACCAAGGTTGGTCCGAGCATTGAAAACCTTGTAGCAGAGTGCAGAAATGCTGGAAATTGGAGCAGAGAAGATAGGCTGAGGTTGGCTTATTTGGCCATATACGCTGGCTTTGTTCATGCTCGCAAACCCAGCACCCATACACGAGTGGATATGGCTAGTTTAGTTATGGACTTAGACAGATTTGAAAGTTACCCATGGGGGCGAGGTCAAGACCAAACCATATACTCTGGACGGGTTTGCTGAAGTTTTACAAGTGTGGGCGTACCATGCTATGCCACAATTCGGACAAGACAACGGTGATCTGAGGCCTAATAATCCTGAGCCACCGCTGCTGGCATTCAACGGAATCAAAGGGAAGCGATATGTTATAGAAAACATGAAGAAGCAGGTAATCCCTTGCCTAATACTGTTTGCATATATTTTGTTTGCATTAGACTTCAGAATTAGACTTCATAATTAGATTTCAGAATTAGACTTCAGAATTAGACTTCATAATTAGACTTCAGAATTAGACTTCAGAATTAGACTTCATATATTCTGTTTGCATATATTCTGTTTGCATTTCCTTGACCTGTTTTTAATAATTTTCATTTACAGACTGTGTTCAATCACATGACAATGGTGGATAGGGAAGAGATGTACCCACTTTGGGACAACGATGTAGACGACTGGAAGGTTGACAACATCCTCAAGGCTCTGTATGGTGAATTTGGTGGACCATGGATCTGGCAACCAGCTGACTGGGCCACGATTGGGATATACATGGCAAAGACCGTGAAGTCAGGGAAGTCTGCGAAGTCAGAGAATGTTGAGAAGTCTTCTGGCTTGAAGAGACTCCATGATAGCGTTGCCGATGATGATTATGAAGCATTCAGTCTTCATAAAAGGGGTCGGACGTCTGGTTATCCATCCGTGGAGCCCTCTGGTGATGGGTGGAAGAGTCTGGAGGCGAAGATAGTGGAGCTGTTTGATCGGTTCTCCAAACAGCACTTTGCCGAGCTGAAGCTTGGGTTTGAAAGGTGCGATGAGAAGATTCAAATCCTCACTACGGAGGTGGTTGCGATGGGGAGCCTTCTCGAGAAGCTGAGGCATCCAGCGGCTGAAGAGCATGTGAAGTCTAACGATGCCAATCTCAAGCAGGATCAAACCGGTGGTCCGGTTAGTCTCGTTCATTCCCCGCAAACTTCTAAATGTGATAACAATCATAGGCGTAAGAGTAGAAGACTTCCTACTAGAATTAAGCCGCATTGTGTTTACCAATTGTTCAGATAGATGGCGATGAGGCGGAGAAGGTTCCTTGCGAGAGTGTTGGCAATGAGGATTCGGATTGCCATTTTGTCCGAACACATATCCCAACTGCCGCTGATGATGCCGAGGAGAAAAGGAAGCAAGAAACTCGAATCCGGACTGAAAATATTGCCGCACGAGCCAGAAATGCGAGAACGAGGAAACTTGCGCCCTCACAGCAAGGTGATTTTGAAGGGAACAGCACAGTTAAGAGGATTATCCCTAACAATAAGGATCCACCTGAGCTCCCTATCCCTATCAAGCCGGATCCACCTGAGCTCCCTAAAGCGAATACACCACCTCCGTTCATCCCTAAAGCGAAGACACCACCGGCGAGCAAGCCTATCCCTAAAGCGAAGACAACACCTGGTGGATATGATCCATTCGCTGTAGCGGTAGAAGAAGAAAAGAGGCCAATGTTGGACTACTTGGCCACATTACCGTGAGTCTCCTAAAACGTGATCCTGTATGCTGTGATAAATTACGACTGTTACTAAAGAACTTCTCACTGTTTCAGGGGGCATCCGACTGTCAAACCGGATGCGGACCAGTTCCCAATCTGGTCATGGTGGTTTCTGTTGCTTACAACGGAAGAGTGGCTTAGAGATACGGTAAGACTTCTGCATTAGACTTAACAATTATACTTCTGCATTAGACTTCACAGTTAGACTTCACGGATAGACTTCACATTTATACTGTAAATGTAGGATTTATCACATTTAGACTTCACATTTAGACTTCACAGATAGACTTCACGGATAGACTTCACGGATAGACTTCACAGTTAGACTTCACATTTAGACTGTAAATATGCGGGATTATCACATTTCGACTTCACAGTTAGACTTCACAGTTAGACTTCACGGATAGACTGTAAATGTAGGATTTATCACATTTAGACTTCACATTTAGGGTTCAGAGTTAGACTTCACGGTTAGACTTCACAGATAGACTTCACAGATAGACTTAACTGTATTGACTTCACTGTCTAACAATGTATTTTTCTGAATGTAGCACGTGGATGCCTGGGTCAGAATGATGAATACTCGGCTACAACAGCATCCAGAATGGTTTAGGAGTGACCGGATATGCTTCTTGGATAGTAAGGTCCCCCAATATTGGGAGAGAGACTGGCCCAGGTTTGAAACATGCCAGCTTCTGCCTGCTTTGGCGCTGGACTATTACTATGGTAGGAAACCGAGCTACTGCGCGACCAACAAGCGCTGGGGAGTTGATATCGATGATATATACATATCCCTGAGTGTAAGACAGACGCATTGGGTCGCCCTGCATATCTCCATACCAAAGAGGCACATTGTGGTATACGATAGTCTACCGAGTACCATCAGGAAAGCTGAGATCACTAAAGTGGTGGAACCGTATGTTGTGATGATCCCGCACCTTCTTAACGAGGCGGCTCTGAGCGAAGACAAACATCGCTTCCCGAAGGATAAATTCACGATCGACCGTCCGACAAAAGGTGTGCCACACCAAGATAATGGTGGAGATTGCGGTGTGTTTGTCTTGAAGTACATAGAGTGTCTCTCACTTGGATATGACACATTTCCAACATCCTTGCGCCCACGAAATGTCCCATCGATGAGGGAGAAGATTGCATCTGATTTGTTCAGCGAGGTCCAATGTCGCGGACCCATAGATAACGATGACTGGGAAGGTTTGGACTTATATGATGAGTAATGATGATTGTCAGGTTGTATTTATGGTATATAGTAGACTCTAATTTAACGGCATTATGCGGGTTTATTTTTGCAACCCTCCTTAATGCTCTTTTGTACCTAGTGATAGGGTTAGGCTAATTATATTTTATTGTATTATGAAGTATTTAACATTTCAGGTATTGTATTGTTCCTTTTGCATTACAAGTATTGTATTGTTCTTTTTGCATATAGACTTCACGGTTAAACTTCACAGATAGACTTCACATTTTCAAATATAACAAGCATTCAAGCTCCAAAAGCTCCATTTTAGCTACCTAAAACGGTTCAATTCTGAAATAATATTAGATTTCACAGATAGACTTCACGGTTAGACTTCACAGATAGACTTTGTAACATCCGTGAACCAGAAAGTTGTTTTGGAAGTGGTGTTGGACGATGCTAGGGGTTCGGGAGTAGTTGGCACATGCTCTTAGAGGTGTGAATTGAGGGTTGGCTGTACATGTTCTTGTTTGATTGTTGTGCAGTCGGTCTAAGGTTCAAGCATCGCGAAGAAAGTGTGTTAAATGCTTCTGAACGACTAGTATCGATCGACACCCGAAGGGTGTCGATCGACACCGGTTATCGGGTTTGATTTCCGGTTTAAGTCGATCGATTTGCAATTGAAGTTGGTTTGGTCGATGGGTGTCGACCGACACCAAGGGAGGGTGTCGATCGACACCGGTTATTGAGAAATCGACCGGTTTGATTTAAGTCGGCTGGTTTTGGCTGGTTTAAGGGTTTTGGAAACCCTAAGTCGCGAATAAAGTCTCTGGCCGCGAGAAAAAGTCACTTTTTGGAGTTTCTAAGTTAGAAAAGGAGGCAGAGACTTTTCAGAGGTGATTTGGGAGATTCCTGAAGTTTGGAGGCTTGATCTGAGGTTGTGGGTGGCTGTTCTATCTCCTTTCCCTCTTTCCAATCCGTTTCTAAGGTGAGTGCGTGACTGTAGGTCCGTTAATCACTAGAGATTGTTTGATTTGAGTTTATGTTATTGTTCTTGAGTTGTTCTTCGGTTTTATGTGGTTTGATGCGTATATGGGGGTTGAATCCCATTGATTGTTGTTGTTTTACTGTTTTTCGCACTGTTTCTTCGCGTTTGGTTTCTGGGCGTCGAGCCGGTGTCGAGCGACACTCGATGAGTGTCGATCGACACTCGGGAGGCTGGCGTCGATCGACACCATAGAGGTGTCGGTCGACACCAACCTGGGGGTCAGGAAACGTGGGTGTTTCCTGACAGGGAATGTTTATATTGTTGAGTATTGTTGAGCATTGTTATGGTTGTTGTTTAATGTGATGTTTTGTCTAGTGTTTGACGTAATTGGCCTGTAGGCAGGATGATCCACTCACTAAGTATTTATGATAATACTTACGCATCTCTATTCCAATGTGATGCAGGTAACAGCAATGTTCTTCCGCGGAAAGAGACCGAGAGAAGAGGATGATGAGATTAGGAATTTGATATTGGCATTGTTGTTGTGGTTGACCAGAAATTCATGAGTTTAGGGTGTTAGACTTTATTTTAAATAATGTAGCAAACCGGCTTAGGTTGCTTATTGGTTATTGGTTTTATTGGTTTTATTCTTTATTGGTTATTGTTGAACGGTTATTTATGATTTAATAATATTATTGATTCTTTTGAGAACTTCCGCATTGTGTTGTTGAATTAGCTGTTGAGGATTAATATTTATGGGAATATTAATCTGGGCTAATTATTTTAAAAAAAAATTTTGGTTGTTTCATTTTGGTATCAGAGCGTAGTCGGTTTTAGGACTGTTAGAATTGAGTGGATTGGATTGTGTGGTTAATTGATTATGTGAGTTAGTCAATTAGTGGTTTAATCTCATCCTCTCGGTCTTCCAGTTTTCCGCGGGTAAGTGAGTTGGATATTTGTTGTGTTTTGTGTTTTTGTGTTGACTTTGCCCTTTTTCTGTACTTGGTGGTAGTGCAGAGAGATGGACGCTGGTCGTGGTCGTGGCCGTGGTCGTGGTCGCGGTGCAGCCCGTGGGGGCAGAGGAGCTGGTCGCGGTGGGCGAGCAGCGGGTCGTGGAGGTCGGGGTGCTGGTCGTGGAGTGCCAGAGGCTGAGGCCTCAGTGGAGAGTGCGGCGCCTAGTGTGGCGGCGGCGTCGGTGACACAGTCTGTTTCGTTAGCCGGTGGGGCTAGTTTGGGCGTCGGGGGTGGCGCGGGGGCAGGAGCAGTTCCCGGTGGGGGCGCGGCTCTTGCTCAGGGTGATTTGATTGTGGGGCTACTGACGCAGTTGTTGGCACGTCTTCCAGAGGCAGTTCCACAGCAGGCTCCGGTTGCACCTCCAGCGGCCGGGGCACAGGTTGGTGCCGGGGCACATGTTGGTGCCGGGGCACATGTTGGTGCCGGTTTTGTTGAGCAGCAGGAGGCTGCGGTGCAGCAGGGTGTTGCAGTTGGGTTTTCTCCTTATCGTGAGATGATGAGGGAGATGCAGAGGATTGGTACGCCTACGTTTGAGGGCGGGGTTACTCCAGAGCAGGCTGATGAGTGGCGTCAGAGGTTGGAGCGGAACTTCGATTCTGTTCGTTGTCCGGCACAGTTTCAGGTTGAGTTGGCAGTGCATTACCTTGGAGGTGATGCACATTTGTGGTGGAGGTCTGTTAGGACCAGGAGAGAGGTTTGGACTTGGGTTGACTTCGTCGAGGAGTTCAACCACAAGTTTTTCCCTCAGGAGGCTCGTGACAGGCTGCAGATGAGGTTTTTGGACTTGACTCAGGGTGAGAGGTCTGTTCGAGAGTATGATGCAGAGTTCTGCAGATTGGTGGTCTTTTCTGGTGGTGAGTTGATTAGTGAGCGGGCATTGACGTCGAGGTTTCTCCAGGGGCTTCGGAGGAACATCAGGACTCAGTGCAGAGGTGGTATGTACCACACCAGAGCTGGTTTAGTGGAGTTGGCAGCGTCCATTGAGGAGGACTTGCGTGAGCCGGTGAGTACGGCGGTTGTTCCAGTTGCAGTTGTTCCTGCTACCCATCCTCGGGGCCAGCAGCAGCATCAGCAGCGCAGAGGTTACAGTTCTGGTTACGGCAGGGGCAGCAGGCCTGCGCAGGGCCAGAAGAGGAGAGCAGAGGAGATATCTGCTAGTAGCCCGAGTACGGGTGGGTGTTTTGGTTGTGGGGGTCTGGATCACAGAGTGGCGACTTGCCCCAAGAGGGCGGGATCCAGAGAGTCGACAGTGTGCTACTACTGCAGGGAGCCGGGGCATATCAAGACTATGTGTCCCAAGTTGCAGCAGAGAGCAGTGGCAGCGGCGATTCAGCCGTTGGCTATTCAGTCAGCAGCGCAGGTTGCGGCGTTGCAGTCAGGTGGTGCGCCGAGAGTGTATACTTCGGCAGAGGTGGGCCAGACCAGTCAGTCAGGCCAGATCACAGGTAAAATCTTGACTCAGACTTTTAAATTCTTAAGGTAGAATTGTTGGTGTTGTCTGTTTCTGTTATTTACTGTGATAGAGTTAGAGGTTCTCAACACTTGTGGAATTGTGTAGGGACCTTGTTAGTTGGTGGATTTGAGTCTCACGTTCTGTTTGACTCGGGAGCATCTAATTGCTTCATTACTCCGGAGAGAGCTGAGGGTAGTGGTATTCGGAGTAGCGATGGCGAGGCTTCAGGCTTTGTCAAGGTGGCTGGTGGTGGTTATTTGGCTACTTCGGGCAGAGCTAGAGCAGTTGATGTGCAGATTGCGGGGCAGTCTATGCCAGCAGATTTAGTCATCAGTCCGGTGGAACTGTATGACGTGATTTTGGGGATGGACTGGTTATCTCTATACCGAGTTCATCTGGATTGCTACAGAGGTAGAGTTGTGTTTGAGCAGGATGCAGGGAAGTTGGTTTATCAGGGAGTGAGACCGACTTCGGGGAGTATAGTGATTTCAGCTATTCAGGCAGAGCAGTTGTTAGAGCGGGGCTGCGAAGCCTATTTGGCGACGATCACTATGACAGAGTCCAGTGGTGAGGTGAGTCTGCAGGATATTCAGGTTGTCCAGGATTTCGAGGATGTTTTTCGGTCGCTGAAGGGATTGCCACCATCTCGGTCAGATCCTTTCACGATTGATTTAGAGCCCGGGACAGCTCCGATATCGAAGACACCTTACAGGATGGCTCCAGCAGAGATGGCAGAGCTGAAGAAGCAGCTAGAGGACCTTTTGAGTAAAGGGTTCATCAGACCTAGTGTTTCGCCTTGGGGAGCGCCAGTGTTGTTTGTGAAGAAGAAGGATGGCAGTTTTCGGTTGTGCATTGATTACCGGGGACTTAACCGAGTCACAGTGAAGAACAGGTACCCACTTCCGAGGATTGATGAGTTGTTGGATCAGTTGAGAGGTGCTACCTGGTTCTCCAAGATTGACTTGGCATCGGGTTATCATCAGATTCCGATAGATGAGGCAGATGTCCGGAAGACAGCTTTTCGGACGAGGTATGGGCATTTCGAGTTTGTGGTCATGCCTTTCGGTTTGACTAATGCGCCGGCAGCGTTTATGAGATTGATGAACGACGTGTTCAGGGAGTTTCTGGATGTGTTTGTCATTATTTTCATTGATGACATTTTGGTGTATTCGAGGAGCCCAGAGGAGCATGCGACTCATTTGAGGCTTGTGTTGGAGAAGCTTCGAGAGCAGAAGCTGTTTGCCAAGTTGAGCAAGTGCAGCTTTTGGCAGAGGGAGATGGGTTTTCTTGGCCATATTGTTTCTGCAGAGGGAGTTTCTGTGGATCCGGCTAAGATTGAGGCCATTAGAGTTTGGCCTAGACCGAGTAGTGCTACCGAGATCAGGAGTTTTCTGGGTTTAGCAGGCTACTACAGGAGGTTCGTCAAGGGGTTTGCGAGTATGTCTCAGCCGATGACGAGGTTGACTGGCAAGGATGTGCCGTTTGTGTGGTCGCCGGAGTGCGAGGAGAGCTTTGGGAAGCTCAAGGAGATGTTGACTAGTACACCTGTTTTGGCATTACCCGACCCGGGGAAGCCATATGTAGTGTACACAGATGCTTCAGGTGTTGGACTTGGTTGTGTTTTGATGCAGGAGGGCAGAGTGATTGCCTATGCTTCGAGGCAGTTGCAGGGCAGTGAGCGCAACCGTCCTACGCATGATCTTGAGTTGGGAGCAGTGGTTTTTGCACTCAAGATTTGGAGGTCTTATCTTTATGGTGGTAGAGTGCAGATCTTTACAGATCACAAGAGTCTACAGCATATTTTCACTCAGCCTTTGCTGAATGCGAGACAGACGCGTTGGGTGGAATTTCTGGCAGACTATGACTTGGATATTGTTTATCATCCAGGCAAGGCCAATTCGGTGGCAGATGCTTTGAGTCGACGGAGGGTTGATTCAGATAGAGAGCGTGGTGTTGAGGCTTTGGTTGGCGAGTTGAGTACATTGCGTCTATGTGCTATTTCTAAGGAGCCGTTGGGCTTGGAGGCGGCTGACCAGGCAGATTTACTCAGCATGATCAGAGTGGCTCAGCAGGATGATCCGGTCTTGTTGGATGCATCGCGGGCAGCTGGTTCTGAGTATCAGGTCTCATCGAATGGGACTATCTTGGTTCGTGGGCGAGTTTGTGTGCCTAAGGATGAGGAGTTGAGGCAGGAGGTCTTGAGAGAGGCTCATTCGAGCAAGTTTTCGATTCATCCAGGTGCGACCAAGATGTACCGTGACCTCAAACGGTATTATCATTGGGTTGGGATGAAGAGGGATGTGGCAGATTGGGTTGCGAGGTGCAACACTTGTTCTTTGGTCAAGGCAGAGCATCAGGTGCCTAGTGGTCTTTTGCAGAGTTTACCCATTCCAGAGTGGAAGTGGGACATGATCACTATGGATTTTGTTGTGGGATTACCTATCTCACGGACTTTCGATGCTATTTGGGTCATTGTAGATCGCTTGACTAAGTCAGCACATTTCTTGGCTATCAAGAAGACAGATGGAGCGGCTGTCTTGGCTAGGAAGTTTGTGCGAGAGATTGTGAGGCTGCATGGAGTGCCAGCCAGTATTGTGTCGGATAGAGATCCGAGGTTTGCTTCAGAGTTTTGGAGAGCATTTCAGACTGAGATGGGCACTAAGGTGCATATGAGTACAGCGTATCATCCGCAGACAGATGGGCAGTCAGAGAGGACTATTCAGGCTTTGGAGGATCTGCTTAGGATGTGTGTACTGGATTGGGGTGGTCATTGGGCTGATCATCTGTGTTTGGCAGAGTTTGCCTATAACAACAGCTTTCAGTCTAGTATTGGCATGGCTCCTTACGAGGCGTTGTATGGGAGGCCATGCAGGACACCCTTATGCTGGACCCAAGTGGGGGAGCGCAGCATGTTCGGAGCTAGTTTTGTTCAGGAGACGACGGAGAAGATTCGTGTCTTGAGGCTGAACATGAAGGAGGCTCAGGATAGACAGAGGAGTTATGCAGATAGGCGGCGACGTGAGCTTGAGTTTCAGGTGGGAGATAGAGTTTATCTCAAGATGGCTATGTTGAGGGGCCCTAACAGGTCCATAGCAGAGAACAAGCTCAGTCCGCGATTTATGGGTCCGTTTCCAGTGGTGGAGCGAGTTGGGCCAGTGGCTTATCGGTTAGAGTTGCCACCGATTATGAGCGCCTTTCATAAGGTGTTTCATGTTTCGATGTTGAGGAGGTGTTTGCGTCCTCCTGAGGAGGTAGTGGTTGAGATTCCAGAGGATCTTCAGCCAGATATGACAGTTCCGGCAGTTCCTGTGAGGATTCTTGAGAGGAGAGTCAAGGTTCTGCGGAACAAGAGGGTGCCATTGTTGAGAGTCTTGTGGGACTGTAGTGGCACAGAGGAGCAGACTTGGGAGCCAGAGGCAAAGATGAAGCTGAAGTTCGGAAAGTGGTTCGACAAGCAGGCGGTGGAGTGATTCATCTTTGTGGTTCTAGTCTTGTTTTTGGTTTTGTTGTTGTTGGTTTGGATTTATGTATTTTCGTTTGGTTGTACGATATTCATTTTTGGAGTTATATGAGATGGAGTTTTGCCTCATATTTTTGGTTATGGTTTGGATGTTACAAGTTTCTTTGGCCAGTGGGGTCATTGGAAGTTTTAGTCATATGTTGGTACGCGTTTCAGATTTTATTACTCGTTTTGTCTAGAGGCGGTGGGCCTTGTAGACGGTGGTTCTATTTGTGTTGGGACGTTAGGTGCCCAACGGACTTATATTGGGGGTCGCTACCTCGATATGGGTTGTTTTAGTGACAGTGGGTCACATTTTGGTTGTGACTTCGGGTCACGTTTGGTTTTGTGACATTGGTCACATTTTGGTACTGGACCGTGAGTTGCAGTACGGATGTCATGACTGCGGTTATGGCATTGAGAGTAATAATATCTTGGAAACATGCGTATAACATAGGACTAAAATTTGAGTTTTGAGGTCTTGGAGAGACGTTTGTGTTGGGATTCGAGGACGAATCCAGTTTAGTGGGGGAGAATTGTAACATCCGTGAACCAGAAAGTTGTTTTGGAAGTGGTGTTGGACGATGCTAGGGGTTCGGGAGTAGTTGGCACATGCTCTTAGAGGTGTGAATTGAGGGTTGGCTGTACATGTTCTTGTTTGATTGTTGTGCAGTCGGTCTAAGGTTCAAGCATCGCGAAGAAAGTGTGTTAAATGCTTCTGAACGACTAGTATCGATCGACACCCGAAGGGTGTCGATCGACACCGGTTATCGGGTTTGATTTCCGGTTTAAGTCGATCGATTTGCAATTGGAGTTGGTTTGGTCGATGGGTGTCGACCGACACCAAGGGAGGGTGTCGATCGACACCGGTTATTGAGAAATCGACCGGTTTGATTTAAGTCGGCTGGTTTTGGCTGGTTTAAGGGTTTTGGAAACCCTAAGTCGCGAATAAAGTCTCTGGCCGCGAGAAAAAGTCACTTTTTGGAGTTTCTAAGTTAGAAAAGGAGGCAGAGACTTTTCAGAGGTGATTTGGGAGATTCCTGAAGTTTGGAGGCTTGATCTGAGGTTGTGGGTGGCTGTTCTATCTCCTTTCCCTCTTTCCAATCCGTTTCTAAGGTGAGTGCGTGACTGTAGGTCCGTTAATCACTAGAGATTGTTTGATTTGAGTTTATGTTATTGTTCTTGAGTTGTTCTTCGGTTTTATGTGGTTTGATGCGTATATGGGGGTTGAATCCCATTGATTGTTGTTGTTTTACTGTTTTTCGCACTGTTTCTTCGCGTTTGGTTTCTGGGCGTCGAGCCGGTGTCGAGCGACACTCGATGAGTGTCGATCGACACTCGGGAGGCTGGCGTCGATCGACACCATAGAGGTGTCGGTCGACACCAACCTGGGGGTCAGGAAACGTGGGTGTTTCCTGACAGGGAATGTTTATATTGTTGAGTATTGTTGAGCATTGTTATGGTTGTTGTTTAATGTGATGTTTTGTCTAGTGTTTGACGTAATTGGCCTGTAGGCAGGATGATCCACTCACTAAGTATTTATGATAATACTTACGCATCTCTATTCCAATGTGATGCAGGTAACAGCAATGTTCTTCCGCGGAAAGAGACCGAGAGAAGAGGATGATGAGATTAGGAATTTGATATTGGCATTGTTGTTGTGGTTGACCAGAAATTCATGAGTTTAGGGTGTTAGACTTTATTTTAAATAATGTAGCAAACCGGCTTAGGTTGCTTATTGGTTATTGGTTTTATTGGTTTTATTCTTTATTGGTTATTGTTGAACGGTTATTTATGATTTAATAATATTATTGATTCTTTTGAGAACTTCCGCATTGTGTTGTTGAATTAGCTGTTGAGGATTAATATTTATGGGAATATTAATCTGGGCTAATTATTTTAAAAAAAAATTTTGGTTGTTTCAGACTTCACGGTTAGACTTCATAGATAGACTTCACATTTTCAAATATAACAAGCATTCAAGCTCCAAAAGCTCCATTTTAGCTACCTAAAACGGTTCAATTCTGAAATAATATTAGACTTCACAGATAGACTTCACGGTTAGACTTCACAAATAGACTTCACGGTTAGACTTCACAGATAGACTTCACATTTTCAAATATAACAAGCATTCAAGCTCCATTTTAGCTACCTAAAACGGTTCAATTCTGAAATAATATTAGACTTCACAGATAGACTTCACGGTTAGACTTCACAGATAGACTTCACATTTAGGGTTCAGAGTTAGATCAAGATGACATCTTTGTTTCTTCTATATTTTTTAAGAGTTCTCTTTGGTGTTTTAAACAATTGAGATTGAAGAGAAAGTGTTAATATAAATTGTGAAGAGAGAGGTATCGATCGTGTTTTCTATGACGAAAGAATCCAAGAAAGTATTCACTTTGCAACTAAGTATTCACTTTGCAACTAAGTGAATACTTTCTGGATTCTTTCGTCTTAGAAAACACTAGAGTACGAAGCGCCGATGATCGAAGAGGACAAATATCGGACTTTGACGAAGAAGCGCAAACGACAATACAGGAGAAAGGAAAGAGCGATAACGAGAGAAAGAAGAAGAAAAAGAAGAATAAGAAGAAGAGGAAGAAGAGGACGAAGAACAGCGACGAACAGGGTAGAGATTGAAGAAGAAGACCGGGTTTCATCATCGGGTTTCATCAGAGCGAAAGAGAGACGGAGAAACCGAAGTGTTTTTTTTTTTTACAACCATGTGGGTACTTAATTACCCTTTTTTACAATAATATTAGACTTCACAGATAGACTTCACGGTTAGACTTCACAGATAGACTTCACGGTTAGACTTCAGAGTTAGACTTCACATTTTCAAATATAACAAGCATTCAAGCTCCATTTTAGCTACCTAAAATGGTTCAATTCTGAAATAATATTAGACTTCACAGATAGACTTCACGGTTAGACTTCACAGATAGACTTCACGGTTAGACTTCACAGATAGACTTCACATTTTCAAATATAACAAGCATTCAAGCTCCATTTTAGCTACCTAAAACGGTTCAATTCTGAAATAATATTAGTCTTCACAGATAGACTTCACGGTTAGACTTCACATATAGACTTCACGGTTAGACTTCATAGTTAGACTTCACAGTTAGACTTCATATTTTCAAATATAACAAGCATTCAAGCCCCAAAAGCTCCATAGTTAGACTTCAGAGTTTGAAAATAACACATATTCAAGTGTTCCCACATCATATTTTTAAAAACAACACATACATATATTCAAGTGATATCCGCTAAATAGAATTCATGGGTTTACTTCAAAGGTAGACTTCCGTAAGGCCATATCAGTCTTCAGCGACCTGTAGGATTTACAAACGGGAAATTGTCAATATCTGTCGATGGGGGTACAAACAAGGACAGTAGACAAAAAGCTTACACAGTTAGGGCGAGTATGTCCCGGTTCCCCGCACTTGGAGCAGCTGTACTTCCTATGCATTTTCCTTGGTCTAGTGTTTTCCTTCCTAGACATTTCTAGCCAAGATTGCCACCGTGATTTCTTCTTCTTAGCAGGAAGGATCTTACCTATGGGAGGCAAACATGGTTGTTTCTTGACGTCAGAGTCACATCCCGATTTGGGGTAAATTGGATGCGCGTATGTCGAGTACAAGGAGTTCTTCGAATGAGTGCCGCACACGTAATAGGACATCTGTACGTTAGCTTCCGCTGCAGCTGCAATAACATGAGAGCAAGGAATTTTCTCAATGTTATACACACAACATGAGCACGTTCTTTGTTCCAAGTCAACATTGCAATCTCGTTTTCCGCCCTTGACATGAAAACGCCAGTTGTCTATGCGTTCCACGATCATACTTTCCGCGTAGTGTGAACGTATGGCTAATATGTACTCAACTCCTCTACTGTGGGCGGTAGTGAGACTCAATGCATCTTCACGCCGGCTGTTAAACCATCTACCAAGCTTCTCCCTATTAAACTCCAAAAGCATCGGAATGGGAAATCCCTTTGCCTTCTTAACCGCCGCATTAATAGATTCCTCGATGTTGCTCGTCTTTATATTGTATCTATCACCGGGAAAATGAACTCTTGACCATAATTGAGGATCTGCTTCGTCTAAGTAATCTACTAGCTCAGGTTTTGAAGCTCGTATGAGGTCCATGTAGCGGTCATATTCGGGAACCGTATGGGCATACGCAGCACCTTTAACCATATACATGATGTCCTTTGCATGGAAATCCTTTACGATGTTACCCTGTAGATGATAGTAGCATATACCTCTTTATGCCCAAGGTAGAACGATTCCACATGCCCTAGCTATGGAGTGGTGCCGGTCAGAGACTATAGCCATTGGAAAAAGATGCGTAAAACAATCTCGAAGCTTGTTGAAAAACCATTCCCATGACTCATTATCCTCAGTATCAACAATCACAAAAGCTAATGGGAATATTTGAAAGTTGTCGTCCTGTCCGGCAGAGACAAGTAGAACTCCCCCATACTTCCCAGTAAGATGAGTCCCATCCACCACAATCACTCTCCTCAAATACTGAAAGCCAGCTATTGAAGCTCCGAAAGATATAAAACAGTACTTGAAACGTTCCATTGAGTCGCACACCAAGTCAGTCACACTACCCGGGTTTGCTTCCTTAATTCTTTGCAAGTAAGAAGGCAGATTCGCGTATCTTCTGCTGTTCCCCACACCAATTCTTGAGCGTGTTTAAGAGCTCTGTACGAAGCAGTATAGTTGAGCTTCATTCCAAACATAACCCTCATTGAGTATCTGATGTGTTGCGGCACAATTCCGTCGATGATTCCGACCCGCTCGACAAATAGATGTCCAATATAGTTCGCTGTACAGCGTCTACGTGGTGTGAGGGTGGGATTGCTTCAAGTTTTACCCACTAGAGCTACCTGCAAGTGCACAGCAACGAGGTAAGTATAGATGGGATTGAATCCACAAGGACCTATCGGTTGTACTACAAATTGTAAGGAGGTTGAATCAAGCTAAAACAAAATGGTGGTTGGTACGGATTTTAATTAAAACGAAAGTGGCAAACAAGTAGAGAGAATGGAAATCAATAAGTGGAGATACTAGGCATTGGGCTAACCTCAAGGCATCATAAGTCATTAACAAGTTAATCGAATGGAAGGGATATGATAAGAACCGTTCATGAACTCATAACACAAGGGTATAGTTATCCCACTTTCGTGGATCAAACTACTATGTTAAATCAACCTAATAGACTCAACTTTCGATGGTTATTACAAGTTGAAAACAACTCATCTTATGATTGTTCACAATGATTCACAACTCATCTTTCGGTGGTTATGATTCATCGCTCACCAAATACTAAGTCTGGTAATATAACAAGCTTTTGGAGAGTATATTAACCCAAGATCCGATGCTAGTTGATCAGAAAAGCAAGTGGCATTACGCTCAAGTAAAGGTGATGAAACCAAACAAATTATCCCAACTCAAAAGATCAAGCTAACGATTTCATGAGCCTTTCGGCTTAACCCTTAACCTAGCGGGGAAACTACTCAATCATGGCACGGTTAACACAAATCACGATGAGTATGGACATAACAAGCAATGAAAAAGAGGTAAGGGTGAAGAAAGCTTCTCTATATTTAAGAACAAGTCGGCCTCTCCACAATAATCTCTCGGATCCAATACAAGAGAAAAGAGAAAAGAACAAGTGTAAGGATATGTCGAGTGCAAGAGTGTGTGCGCCTTCGATCTTGAGAGAGACCTCTTCTCTCTGCTTCCAGGATGGTTTTCTCTCCTTCTCTTGACGGCGCAGTCACTCTCTCCCTTTTTGTGAGGCTAAAAACTCGTATTTATAGGGTAGAAGTCTCTAGGTTTGTTAAGCGTAGAAAAAGGAAACTTTCCGGTTAACCGGCATGGATGATTTGCGACGTGATTGGACCGGGTTCAGGGCAAGTAAACCACCGAAAGCAAGCTGGACTTGTGTTAAGTCGGGACAAGGTCCATGCCGCTGAATCCCGGGCCATCAAGGTCCAAGTCTCCATGGGCTCCGTTTACTCGCCTGGCGGACACGTCTTGGCAGAAAAAGAGTTTCTCCCTGATGGTTGATCCAAATGGCTTGAATCCACTTCCCCGTGATGCGTGACTCCAATATCTATCCAGAAAGACCAAGATTATGATTTTTGGACGTCGGGAAGACCCCTTGCCGCGGTTATCTTTCGGATGCTTCGGTTCTGTCCAAATGCGAGAATCGGACAAATGGAGTTATATTGATGCTCTTGACTTGGAAACTTGCATGGATCATGGTTTGAGGCTCTTTTTCTCCTTTTTGAATCCTTTTTGATGTTTTAACCTGTTAAGACTCCAAAACCAACAAATACAAGAAAACTACCTCTAAAGGCATAGAACCTTATTGAAAACACTTGAAAACACCAATAAATACTTAGTGAAAACATGTAAATATGATGATATCAACTCCCCCAGACTTAGCCTTTGCTTGTCCTCAAGCAAACTAAGAAAGGAAAAGAGGTTTGAAAACATGAGAACTCTTAAATCTTTTTGGAAATCCATGTCGACATTTATCTTAGTGATCCACATAAAACAGCACGGCGATTAGAATTAAGAACAGGGAAGTACATACCACGAGTTTTGCAATCATCCCAAAGCAATCCACTTCTCTTTAGGCCATCCAAATTCTCCACCTGACTCCTTTAGTTTCTAAAGGTGCGGTCTCAACTAGGGAGTATCGATCAAAGGGGTTATAGACTCTTACCCATCCTCTTTTAAAACACATGTCTTGGCTCTTGTTTCACCTCTCTCTCTTATCACTTCTTAAGTCGATTCATCCCTTTTTTAGGGTAGCAAGGTATTTTTTTTTATTCGACTTCTTCTCCTCTTTGTGGAGGTTTTTGATGGATCTTCCATAGACGCGAGTATTGATGGTTGCAGCCACCTAATCCCCGGTTACTTGGATCAAAAGGTTTTCCATAGACGCGAGTATTGATGGTGGTTGCCACCTAATCCCCGGTTACTTGGACCTTGGTGCTTTTTCTTAAATTTGAAGGGGAGAGAGAGGGGAAGCCGAACTCACATAGACTTTCACTATTTGGTGAGGATGAGGAGTCGTGCACTTTGTAAAACCAAGCCCCTAGCCGAGAAGGTTAAATTCATTAAGGTGCGGAGTCAAAAATGTACCTTCTTAAGCCCTTGGAGATGTGGACATTTTTGGTAGATCGATCCACTCATGGTGCACATGTGATGAAGTAAACTGCTGATATACCTCTATTTTACACCCTTTTTACATCGTTTTATATACTTTATGCATGGTTTTACCGTGGATTTTTGCTTTAAAAGGTAGTTTTTATGCATATATAGTGCCAAGAGTCATTTCAGGTCAAAAGATGCAATTTGGAGCAAAACAAAGGCAAAGGTCCTCAAAGCAGCTTCATGCACTATCATTTACTTTGGAGGAGCCCCAAAAACATTCTACTCAATGGATTTCACCCAAACCAGTTCGCCGCGATGCCTACATGAGTTAGCTTTACAACGCAATTGGAATCATGCAATTTGGCCCCGTAGAATGGGAGATATGATCGTTTTAGTGAAGAGTATCAAATCAGCCGAAAACCGGACGTCTACACCAACCGCTCGACCGAACCGGTCGGACAGGGCCTCCAAGGCTCCCGTCCGACCCGACCTTCCTTCAAGTCCACGACCCATCCGGTCGACCGAGCCGGTCGGACAGGGCCTCCAAGGCTCCCGTCCGACCTGACATCCTTCCACCATCCCGTGCGCGCCCGACCATCATCCCGTGCGACCGTTCGACCGCCAGCTCGACCCGAGCACCAGCCCGACCGATCGGTCGACCGCCCCGCTCGACCGCGACACGCCTCGCTTGACCCGGCTCGTTTCCGAAGCCCGTTTTGCACGTTTTCAAGCCCAAACTTACACCGCCTCTTATGTTTCGACCAAGACCTAGGTCAAGCCGCCCTTCAAGTTCTGAAGCATTATAAATACATCTTTTTAGCCTTGTAAAAGAAGAGAGCCACACATAGAGATACAAAATATTATTCAATAAAAGTTCTTATAGTTTTTGCTTTCTTTCATTGTCTCCTCCAAGAGAGGATCTCGGATCTCTGTTCTTATGAACATGAATTCGATTTCCTTCTCTATGTCTGAGTAGTTACCTTGTTAAGTGATAGGAAATCAAAGGATAGTGTTCATGCTTGCTTGATAATCGATATATAGAATTAGGGTTTACATAAACTCTTCACCTTTGCTTGTGTCCATTGCTTGGTGTTGATCTGGCCAATCAACATATGATCCTAGGTAGATTTGAGCCACGGAAGTGATGAATCATTCGCCTGAACTAGTATTTGGTGGGCAATCTCTCTTAGACTGCGGAAGTTGATTTACTAGAGGTTGTGAACAATTGAGACTCGATCGAATTAATGCTTGTTTGAATATCTAAGGACATACCAAAAGTTTAGCGATTAGATAGATCAACATAGGGGTCGGAGCCACGGAAGTGGAAAGATCTAAATTAGTGTCTTGAGTTCTAGGTGGTACACATTCTTAAATCCCTAACAAATCGAACTTGCTTGCTTGAATCACTCATCCCGAGATTATCCTATTGCTTAGCGCTTTCCATCCATTGATTTACAACTTTATTTGCTTTGTTTACTTGCTTTCTTTACTTGCTTTAATCGTGACAACAACCAAACTCATATTGCTTTCCTAGCTAAATCTCAATCTCATACCTTGTAGTGCACTAACTGGTCCTTGTGTTCGATATACCCGTTGCTACTCTCGATCTGTGCACTTGCAGAAAAGGGGTAGAAATTGGGAAAAGTTTAATCCCCATCAAGCTTTTTGGCGTCGTTGCCGGGGACCATTATCGTGCCTACAAGTTCTTGAAAGAGATCTAGTCTAGGTTTTCCCTGTTTTAAGTTATTTAATTTTGTTTTTCCTTTTTGTTTTTGATTTTTCAGGTTTTAAGTTTTTCTCCTAGATGGAAGAGGATTTGAGAAATCCTAGTCCTATAAGGGCGATTCCTATACGCCACATATCTCCTCCTAGAGACAGTCCAACAGAGAAGAGGATGTCAAACCCTCCAGCTATTTCACCTTCATGGGATTCTCGCAGTAGTCCTCCCGGACTAGCACCCTTGAACACCAAGAAGAACCTTCTCCCCTACCTTAATGCGGCCGAACTGGAGACGTCTAGCCAAGCCTACTATGAAAGAGAAGAACACCTTCTAGCCTCACCAGAAGAAGAAATAGATCCGGAGCTGATTGAGTTTGTGAAGAGAGACAAATTCCATGATCTCTACAATGAGTATGCACTAGAACACATTGATCACTTTGAAGGTCTTTGTGATTCTTATGGAGTTTTCGATTTTGAGAAGAAACTAATGCTATTCAGCATGTCTTTAGCTGGGAGAGCTCTTGAGTGGGCGCAATACTCTCCCCCTTTTCAGATCAACACTTGGTTAGACTTCAGAGAAGCTTTCTTGAAGAGGTTCAGCAGGAACCCACCTTTCAAATCCAAGTATAACCAAAGCTCTTACCCTTACCACAACCAATCTTATGAAGAAGAAGATGATGCCTCCTTACCACCGGAGTCCATCAATGGCGACCTGATCAAGTGTGTAGTAAGAGATCCTTTCCATGACTTCATATCGGAGTGTGCTCAAGAACATGTTGAGAATTTCGAAAATCTCTGCGATTATTATGGTTTGGGAGAAAACCCAAAGAAGATCAGCTTGTTCCAAACATCCCTAGCTGGCCGAGCTCAAGAATGGGTTAGATTTTCTGCCCAACACGATTTCAAGACATGGAGAAGATACAAGGAAGCTTTCCTCAACAAGTTTGCCCGTGGACAACCCTATGTGCCGCTACTCAAACCCTACCACCCTCCCTATAGAAACCACCAACCTCCACCCCACATTGAGCAGCTACCCCAAGCCACAGAAGGATTACCCCACAACCCACACCTAACCAAGCTTGAAGAAATGCTACAAGAGTACCTTGACTATCAAGTCACAAGTACAAGAGATATGGAGAAGAAGATCGAATATGTTCATCTCACCCTTGGAGAAAAGATGGATGTTCTTTTTAACCAAGTTATCAAGCTTGACAAAGATATCAAGCAACTCAAGGAAGACCATGATCGATCACTCAACCTTGTCAAGCTAGATGCTGCTGCAAAACACCACGAGCTACTCAGCAAGAGCATTGATGCCCATAGCTTCAATGATGATAATTGCAAACATCTTGGTATCATCTATAACCGGCTGTCAGCTGTAGAAGGATCTCTTTTCTCTAAGAACCAGAGAGAAAGAAGCCCCATACCCAAACCACCTCCTTTCCCTTGCAATGTCATCACAACAATCTCCAAGGAAAACTCATCACATCTTGTAAGAAAAAAAGAAGAAGATCAAGAGTATGAGGAAGACTATGAAGATGATGAAGAAGAACAACAGAGTTTTAACAGCAATGCAAGCTCTAGAGGAAGTGAAACTAGTCCACAGCAACCTGACCCGCGATTCTCTCCACCTCCAGCTCGCATACTCGCCCTTCCTAGAATCACCGGCATTTCAAGAAAGAGAATCACCTTGGATGAACCAGAGGATTCATTCCAATATGAACCCATTGACCCTACTAAGATAAGCCCAGAGAAGCTCAAGGAATTTAACAAGAAGGTGAAGTCCATACCATTCTATGTCCCCTTTGAAGAAGCTTGGAACAACCACGATTTGGTTAAATTTTTCTTTAGTAGCAAAGAAACCAAGGATGAGATTAAGCAACTCTTTAGGCGAGCCCACCTCTCTATGTCATCTTATGCAGCAACCATACCCCCATCTCCGCCCTCTACACCTCCTCCCAAGTGGTACAGCAACCCCATATCCCGAGAGAAGCTAGCTGAATTCAACCGCTTTGTCCAAACACTTCCAGCAAGCATGACCTTTCATGAAGCCTGGAAGAACCACCCACTAACCAACTTCTTCCACAACTGCAAAGAGACCCCAGAAGAGATTCAGGAGCTATCTGAAAAAGCTAAGAAGCAACCATCTTTCCGAACCCTCTACAAGGTAGAAGACCCAGGACAGTTTACCATACCCTGCACAATCAATGGAAGATACTTTGATAGCTACATTTGTGATTCTGGTTCATGCATAAACTTGATGCCCACACACACTGCCAAACTCCTTGGGATCACACGCCTACAACCTTCTCAAATCAGCATTGGACTTGCTGATCTCACCATTGCACAACCTAGAGGTGTTGTCTATGATATCTTGCTCGAAATTGGAGATACAAGGATACCGGTGGATTTTCATATCATGAATATCAAAGGAGGAAGTGACATGCCTATTATACTTGGAAGATCATTCTTGGCAACTGCTGGCGCCATCATGGATTGGCCAAACCGCCGAATCTCTCTTGCCAATGTCAACAAATCTGTTTTCTATGATGCCGTCCCCGTTTTCACCCCTACCAAACATTCTCGGTTCATATCTCCTCATGAACCACCTGATCATCAACAAGGACGTGATGGGACACGCACAAAAAGGCTTTGTCTCAGGCCATGTCCTTCCACTTCTTCTTAGAAGAGCCAAACGGTCAAGCTAAAGACCATAAACAAGCGATGTATGGGAGGCAACCCATAAGGTCTTTTCTATCCCTTTTTAATCTTCGTTTTCATTTAATAGTTTTGTTTTAAAGTTTTGGATACAGAAATTTGAGAATCCAGCATGAAAGAAGCAGGAAGAAACCTAAGGAAAGAAGAATGCAGCATTCACCATGGTCGGGTCGACCAAGACGGTCGACCGGTGCCTCGCCCGATCGACCGTGTCCCCTCTTGCCAACCTACCATCCCACCTCACTTGCATACCATCCCACACCACTTGCATACCATCCCACCTCACTTGCATACCATCCCACCTCATTGCATACCATCCCACCTCATTTGCATATCATCCCACCATCATCCCACCACACTTTCATCCCATACCACATCACATCCCACGCCTACTTGCTGTTCTACCACATGATGATCCTACTTCACCTACACTCAGGCGGCCCTTTAAACTCACTGCTGGTGCCCAACAGCATTTGACCATCTAAGCCGGGATCTCATCCACATTATGGAGCAACATAGTCGCTGGACATATCATCCATCACACCATTCTTCGATTTCTAATACCATATCAGGTTACATCTTTCCTCTAATTCACAAACGCCTTATTACCTCTTTCTTATACCTCCCTTAATCGGATTTGCTTTCACCGGGACGGTGCAAGTTAAGTCTGGGGGGATTGTCGGTACTAATGCGTTTGTTCATGTCTTGTCTTCATCTTATATCTATTTCTCTTATCAACCTTTTTCAAAACTTCTGTTTTATTGAGTCAAAATAAGTTAGGAAACTATGATCTATCCTAGGAGCTTACCATTAGCATGCCAAAGCTCTTGTGATCACAAAGGCGAATATTGACACCGAACAATGCCCAACGGAACCACTGAGGGTGGATCGACCTACTGATTTGGCAAGATTTCTAAGGTACCCGGACAATCTAAAGTCAACTCCACCACCTAATTGAACTTTTAATTTTTCTTGTCAAGGGGCTTGAGATACATATTAGCCGATTCCTCATCCCGGTCTAGTTGAGACATGTCCACCAAAGATACAGTCCACCTCTCTCTCATCTGCAAAATGAAAATCAAAAGCTTTTAAGCACAAGGAAAACGTGTAAGCAAGAGGAATGCATACGTCTGCACCTTCTTGTCTTATGGAGACCTACTCAAACAAGGAAAAGCAAAAGCCTATCCTATGATATTCCCAGAAAAGAAAAATATTCAAAGGGAAGAAGGATCGATAGAAAAAATAAAATGATACCCTAGAAAAGTAGGGAAAGATCGATCCTTCAAAAGAAAAGAGAGAAAGAGAGAGGAATGGAACTGGATGTGCTAAAAAGGACTGTCTTGGCAAACACTTGGATGGGTAAGAGTCAATGCTCTGTGATCAATACTCCCTTGGTAAAGACCGCACGCTTTAAATACTGTAAGGAGTTGACAATGGAAAGTTTGGAGTGCTGGATGAGATTTGTTGGGTCCGGTATGGTTCGCTAAGCTCAAGGTCAGAACGGGAAGGCTAGATTCAAAGTTAGTCTTGCTCCAAGTGAAAGCAGAGAAATGGAAGATACAAGTGCCAAAGGATAAGTGAGTTTTCATGTTTTCAAACCTCTTTCTCCGATTTGGATTCTATTTGCTTGGGGACAAGCAAAGATCTAAGTCTGGGGGAGTTGATATACCTCTATTTTTACACCCTTTTTACATCGTTTTTATATACTTTATGCATGGTTTTACCGTGGCTTTTTGCTTTAAAAGGTAGTTTTTATGCATATATAGTGCCAAGAGTCATTTCAGGTCAAAAGATGCAATTTGGAGCAAAACAAAGGCAAAGGTCCTCAAAGCAGCTTCATGCACTATCATTTACTTTGGAGGAGCCCCAAAAACATTCTACTCAATGGATTTCACCCAAACCAGTTCGCCGCGATGCCTACATGAGTTAGCTTTACAACGCAATTGGAATCATGCAATTTGGCCACGTAGAATGGGAGATATGATCGTTTTAGTGAAGAGTATCAAATCAGCCGAAAACCGGACGTCTACACCAACCGCTCGACCGAACCAGTCGGACAGGGCCTCCAAGGCTCCCGTCCGACCCGACCTTCCTTCAAGTCCACGACCCATCCGGTCGACCGAGCCGGTCGGACAGGGCCTCCAAGGCTCCCGTCCGACCCGACATCCTTCCACCATCCCGTGCGCGCCCGACCATCATCCCGTGCGACCGTTCGACCGCCAGCTCGACCCGAGCACCGGTCGACCGCCCCGCTCGACCGCGACACGCCTCGCTCGACCCGGCTCGTTTCCGAAGCCCGTTTTGCACGTTTTCAAGCCCAAACTTACACCGCCTCTTATGTTTCGACCAAGACCTAGGTCAAGCCGCCCTTCAAGTTCTGAAGCATTATAAATACATCTTTTTAGCCTTGTAAAAGAAGAGAGCCACACATAGAGATACAAAATATTATTCAATAAAAGTTCTTATAGTTTTTGCTTTCTTTCATTGTCTCCTCCAAGAGAGGATCTCGGATCTCTGTTCTTATGAACATGAATTCGATTTCCTTCTCTATGTCTGAGTAGTTACCTTGTTAAGTGATAGGAAATCAAAGGATAGTGTTCATGCTTGCTTGATAATCGATATATAGAATTAGGGTTTACATAAACTCTTCACCTTTGCTTGTGTCCATTGCTTGGTGTTGATCTGGCCAATCAACATATGATCCTAGGTAGATTTGAGCCACGGAAGTGATGAATCATTCGCCTGAACTAGTATTTGGTGGGCAATCTCTCTTAGACTGCGGAAGTTGATTTACTAGAGGTTGTGAACAATTGAGACTCGATCGAATTAATGCTTGTTTGAATATCTAAGGACATACCAAAAGTTTAGCGATTAGATAGATCAACATAGGGGTCGGAGCCACGGAAGTGGAAAGATCTAAATTAGTGTCTTGAGTTCTAGGTGGTACACATTCTTAAATCCCTAACAAATCGAACTTGCTTGCTTGAATCACTCATCCCGAGATTATCCTATTGCTTAGCGCTTTCCATCCATTGATTTACAACTTTATTTGCTTTGTTTACTTGCTTTCTTTACTTGCTTTAATCGTGACAACAACCAAACTCATATTGCTTTCCTAGCTAAATCTCAATCTCATACCTTGTAGTGCACTAACTGGTCCTTGTGTTCGATATACCCGTTGCTACTCTCGATCTGTGCACTTGCAGAAAAGGGGTAGAAATTGGGAAAAGTTTAATCCCCATCAACTGCCAAATACTGATCAATGGTCACTTATACGCATGCGCAACAATGGTTAGGTCCAAGATAAAGTCATAATTCTCGACAAAAGTTTTGACTCAATAAAAACGACTCGATGAAACGAGAACAATGCAAACAAAAATGTCAAAATGAACAAACTTATTAGTACAATCCCCCCAGACTTAACTTGCACCGTCCCGGTGTAAGAAAAATCAGATTAAGAGAGGTGAAATACGTAATAGATTTGAAAAAGGGAAAGGTTAGAATGATGTTACCAAGGGAGGACCAATGGCAATGAAGATCATGGTCGGATAACTAAGTGGGGTGCTTCTGTAGGCATGATGGGTCGGTAAATAGTGAAGGGCAATGCCCGAATCCCCTTGGTTTTCATTTCGGTCGTGTACGTCTCATTCGGTCGACCCGGAAAGAGTGTTATAAACAACATGACAAACCGTTAAGAATTTTATGAACGGGATTGAAAATTTTCCGTCCAATATGATGTTTTAGAGCCGCTGGTGAAGTTGCAAGTCGTTTGGTCGAGCAAATTTGAAAATCCGGTCTCGTGTGGACCCTTCGGATGGCCGTGAGGTGATGGGATGGACCACAGCTCAAACCGTCCACATTTCGCCGACCTATCTTTGAATGTCACCGACCAATCATATATTTTAGGAGCCGTGGTGAAGTTTGAGGTCAAACAAACGAGCGGTTTGGGAGTTTCATCACGTGGTGTTCCATTCGGTCGACCCGGAGAGAGTGCAATAGACCACAGCTAAAACGGTGACGAATTTCCTGACCGAACTTTAAATTCCATCGACCAACTTCATATTTCATGTGCACTGGTGAAGTCTGAGATCAAATGGATGAGCGGTTTGAGACGTCCTTCACAACGTGGTCTAATCGGCTTCGGGAAGAGATTCTTGGCCGTCCTTGAATTTGGCTCGTTCGTTCCCAGATTTTCCTTTGGAATGGTGATTTTGAGGCTCCAAGAATCCATTTCCAGGTGGTGGTGTCTCCATGCCGTGATATTGGTTTTTGTCGGCCTTCGGGTACCCGCCATCGACCGGATGTGACATTTGTGCGTATCTCCTCATCCGTTCACATTTCTGCGTCCTATCTTTTGGATTTGCCGACCAATATGGTATTGTCTGGTCGCCTGTGAAGTTTGGTGGACTTTGGTCACACGGATTGTGAGAGAGGGCAAGTGGTCTTCCGTTGCACCCGTTTGGTCGAGAGAATCACCCCGGGTGGAATATCGTGAATTTTACCCGACCGTTTGGTGATTTCCTTTGACCGAAATGATTCTGCTTCCTTCCGTTAGTAGTCCCAGGTGCTCCCCGCTCCTTGATGTCGGTTTGGACAAGGGTGGGGTGAATGGGTGGGACATTTTCTTGGTTGGTCTCCTCTTGGTTTTTCATCCTAACAAAATGCATGCAATAATGATGTGAAAACTAAAAATGAAAAAGAAAAAGAAAAATACCGTGTGGGTTGCCTCCCACAAAGCGCTTGTTTTAAAGTCATCTAGCTTGACTCTTGTCTGTTTTAGGCTTGAGGTGCGTCGGCTAAGGGGATGACCTCTTCGTCCCCCTTATCCGCGTTTGCAAGGTAAGGTTTTAGCCTCTGCCCATTGACTGTGAAGTCTCCTCCACTAGGGTCCCAAAGAACCACTGCTCCATATGGTTTCACCTCTTTTATCTTGAACGGACCGGACCATCTTGAGCGGAGTTTACCGGGAAAGAGCTTGAGCCGTGAATTAAAGAGCAAAACCTGGTCATTTGGAGCAAAGGACTTTGGCACTATTTTCCGGTCATGAAACGCCTTAGTTCTCTCCTTGTATATCTTTGTGTTCTCATATGCCAGATGTCTTATCTCCTCCAATTCATTCAGTTGAATCAAGCGCCTCTCAGCTGCGGTTTTGAGATTAAAGTTAAGCTCCTTGACCGCCCAAGCCGCCTTATACTCCAGCTCTACTGGTAAGTGGCACGCTTTCCCGTAACCAAGATGGAAAGGTGTTGTTCCCAGTGGTGTCTTGAAGGCTGTCCGGTAAGCCCAAAGAGCGTCATCTAACTTGGCTGACCAGTCCTTCCTTGTTTTCCCGGTTGTCTTTTGGAGGATACTCTTTAGCTCTCTGTTGGAAATCTCCACTTGTCCGCTGGTTTGTGGGTGATATGGGCTTGCAACCTTGTGTCTAACCCCATATTTTCTCAATAGTTTGGCAAACACTCGGTTTATGAAGTTGGAACCGCCATCACTAATCACAACTCGCGGCACTCCAAACCTCGGGAAAATTACCGATTTGAACAGCTTAATAACAACACTATAGTCGTTTGTTGGGGCGGCAATAGCTTCCACCCATTTTGACACGTAGTCAACAGCCACTAGGATGTATTGGTCTCCAAAAGACGTGGGAAAGGGTCCCATGAAATCAATTCCCCACACGTCAAAGACTTCTACCTCCAATATAAAGTTTTGGGGCATCTCATTTCTTTTGCTAATGTTTCCCAACCTTTGACAAGCATCACATTTGGAAATGAATACCTGGGCGTCTTTGAAAATAGTTGGCCACCAGAAACCGGCCTGTAAAACCTTTGAAACCGTCTTGAATGTGGCAAAATGGCCGGCATAAGCTGATCCATGAAAACCATGAAGTATTCCCGGGATTTCTTCCTTCGGGACACATTTTCTGAACATCCCATCTTGGCATTTCTTGTAGAGGTAAGACTCGTCCCAAAAGTAGAACCGTATGTCTTTTAAGAACTTCTTCTTCTTGTAGCCATAAAATTGCGGCGGTTCAATGTCGGCTGCAAGGTAATTGGCTATGTGGCTATACCAAGGTGTACCGAGGGCGATTCTCTTGTCCGGCACGGGTGGTGGTGTGCTGGTGCCTCTTGTTATTGGTACGGCGCTGACGGAATAGACCGTTTCTTCTGGCAACGAGTCATTTATGGGGAGTTGCTCCTCTATCCTCATCCGGGAGAGGTGATCTGCCACACTATTCTCCGCACCTTTTCTGTCGATGATCTTTAAATCAAACTCTTGTAGTAAGAGAATCCACCTGATGAGACGTGCCTTTGCATCTTTCTTGGATAGGAGGTATTTGAGGGCAGCATGGTCGGTGTGAACGATCACTTTAGATCCGACAAGGTAAGATCGGAACTTCTCAAACGCAAAGCCAATAGCGAGCAGCTCTTTCTCAGTGGTGGCGTAGTTGCATTGTGCTTCATCCAGGGTTCGGCTTGCATAGTATATGACATGAAGCTTCTTCTCCTTCCTTTGTCCTAGCACGGCACCAACAGCATAGTCACTTGCATCGCACATGATCTCAAACGGGAGCTCCCAATCCGGTGATTGTACAACCGGTGCGCTTATTAGTGCCGCCTTGATCTTCTTGAAAGCCGTGAGGCAATCATCGTCGAACTCAAATGGGACTTCCTTGCATAAGAGTTGAGTTAACGGTCGCGCGATCTTGGAGAAATCTTGAATGAATCTCCTATAGAAACCGGCGTGTCCGAGGAAGCTCCTTACTCCCTTGACATTCTTTGGCGGTTCTAAGCTTACCATGACTTCTATCTTTGCTTTATCCACTTCAATCCCCTTCTTCGATATCCGGTGGCCAAGGACTATCCCATCTCTCACCATGAAATGACATTTCTCCCAGTTGAGCACAAGATGTTTTTCCTCGCATCTCTTGAGAACCTTGCTAAGATTTGACAAACAAGCATCAAAGGATGAGCCGTAAACTGAAAAATCATCCATGAATACCTCCATTATGTCTTCTATGTAGTCGGTAAAGATGGACATCATGCATCTTTGGAATGTGGCCGGGGCATTGCATAATCCAAAAGGCATCCCACTACAAGAAAACAGGCTCATTGCGACGACTTTGCGATGGAAAATTTTCGTCGCAAATTTGCGACGACTTTGCGACGGATTTGCGAAGATTTTGCGACGGACAACTAAGCCATCGCAAATCCGTCGCAAGTTTGCGATGGAAATTACTCCGTCGCAAATTTGCGACGGTCTTGCGATGGAATTGCGATGGAAACTAAAGTCATCGCAATTCCATCGCAAGTTTGCGACGATTTTGCGATGGAAACCTGAAAATTAAACAGGCCATCGCAATTCCGTCGCAAAATATGTTGGATAGTTGTAGAGAAGATGGGGATTTATATCCGAGAGTGAGAGATAACCCACTGAGGTGTATTAGGTATGACGTTGATAAACGGAGGATACGATAAGCGCTTATCGTATCCTCCATTTATCAACGTCATACCTAATACACCTCAGTGGGTTATCTCTCAGTCTCGGATATAAATCCCCATCTTCTCTACAACTATCCAACAACATCATATAGGGACGATCCATTTTGGAATCCCAACCATCATTACCATTAGTAGCACAAGAAATCGGTTACAAGTTGGAGAGAATATCAGTTTGCTCAGCATTATCCATCGATCGCAATATATCCTCCAATAGATTTATATATATACCCCAAGACGATTCACCATCATCCCTTTTATCCCCTGTTGATCTTCCCTGGAAATTAATTATGGATAATTAAGAAGAGATCAACGTACCGTCATCCTTCTTAATTATCTCATGTCCAGAGAGAATCAACATGGGGTAAAAAGGATGATGGTGGATTTTCTTAGGGTAAAAAAGAAAATCCACCGTAGGGTAAAAAAGATGATTGTATTGGTGTTTTTTTTTTTTCCTCTATCTTATTTTCTTCTTTTTCTCTTATTTTGTATTGGTGTGAATTGTGACGTGTGTTCCTCAGGTATTTATAGAATCAGAAATTTTTTTGCGATGGATTTGCGATGGATTTGCGACGGATTTGCGACGGAACAATTCCATCGCAATTAGTTAGGTGAACTTCGAATAACTCGTGTGTACTTAACTACTTTCCGTCGCAATTCCGTCGCAACATTGCGATGGAATTGCGATGGAAAATGGTTGGCCGAGATGCGACCCGTTAGGTGCGAACGTGTTAAATAAGTTCACCTAACTTATTGCGATGGAATTGCGACGGAAAGTGGGTGGCCGACATGCGACCCGTTAGGTGCGAACGTGTTAAATAAGTTCACCTACCCTATTGCGAGGGAATATTTCCGTCGCAAATCCATCGCAAAAGAATTTCGATTTCTATAAATAGCCAACCTGATTTCATTCATTTTCACGAACAAAGAACACGAAGAAAGAAAAAAAAAAATTAAACACTAAAAATGAGTTACGGAATATATGAGTTACGGAGCTGGATGTACAATCCTAGGGATCCATGGACGAAGTGACGAGAGAGTTTGTTGAAGGATTACATGGATTCTTTAACCAAGCACGAAACCAACCACAGGCGCTCCAAACTGGTAAAATATTTTGTCCCTGTGAGAAATGTAAGAACAAAAAATATATAGATGTTGATACTGCGAAAACACATGTATTTAATAGAGGATTTGTACCAAACTATTATGTGTGGTACTATCATGGGGAAAATCATTATAATACTACTCACTATGAAGCTGGAAATAGTGTTTTGGGCCAAGAGGTTGAAGAACATAATTATAACGCTAGCTATGATTATGGTCAACCTGATATATTGGGAAATGATATTGGGTATCAGCAAGGGAATAGGTTTCATGATATGGTTACAGATGCATTTCATGAAACTACTCATGTTCCTGTTGATAATCCGGCGGAAGCAATTTTGGAAGAACCGAACATTGAAGCACAAAATTTTATGATATGTTAGATGCTGCAAATCAACCACTTTACGATGGGTGTAGAGAGGGAATTTCTATATTGTCACTAGCAGCTAGGATGATGACAATTAAAAGTGAAGATAACAGCAGCGAAAGTAACATGGATAAGTGGGCTGCACTATTTCAAGAGTATTTACCGGAAGATAATCTTTATGCTGGTAATTACTATGAAATACAGAAGTTGGTTGCGGGTCTTGGGTTGCCTTATGAAATGATTGATTATGCATTGACAATTGCATGATTTTCTGGAAAGATGATGATAAGCTGCAGGAATGTCGATTTTGTGGGAAGCCGAGATACAAACCCACTACAGGAAGGAGGCGGGTCCCTTGCCAACGTATGTGGTACTTGCCAATCACTGAAAGATTGAAACGGTTATACCAATCGGAAATGACGTCAGCGTCAATGAGATGGCACGCAAAACATTCCTCACATGATGGAGAGATAACACATCCCTCAGATGCAAAGGCGTGGAAACACTTTCAGACGGTACATTCAAACTTTGCTCATGAGTCGAGGAATGTTTATCTAGGATTATGCACAGACGGATTTAGTCCATTTGGTATGTCAGGGAGACAATATTCGCTATGGCCCGTCATACTGACGCCATACAATCTTCCGCCGACAATGTGCATGCAGCGAGAATTTTTGTTCTTAACTATTTTAGTGCCAGGTCCTAAGCATCCGAAGCGATCCCTAGATATATTTCTGCAACCTCTGATTGACGAGTTGAAACAACTGTGGTATTCTGGATCCATATTGGAAGGATCACCTTTTGCGACATAATCTTGACGTTATGCATATCGAAAAGAATTTTTTTGATAACATCATGCATACCATTTTGAATGTCCAAGGGAGAAGTAAAGACAATATGAAATCGAGGCTGGACTTAGCAGAAATATGCAAAAGAAGCGAGTTGGAGATTACTAGAGACGGCAAACAGCCAATTCCGAGTTTTCGATTGTCTGCAGATGCGAAGAGAGCTCTATTTGATTGGGTGGCCTCAGATGTCAAATTTCCGGATGGATATGTTTCCAAATTCTCACGATGTATAGAGCAAGGACAAAAAATTTCTGGTATGAAGAGCCACGATTGCCATGTTTTCATGCAGAGACTACTACCGTTTGCATTACAAGAACTATTGCCGTCTCATGTCCACGAAGCAATTGCTGGTAAACAAGTATTTACATTTCTTTTAATTGAGTTTATATATGTACATATATAATTAAATATATGTGTTTTTATTAATTTGTTGTATATTAATTATATTATAGGTATTGGGGCGTTTTTCCGAGATCTTTGCACGCGAACACTGACTGAAGACGGGGTAGAGAAGTTAACAAAAAACATTGCTGTCTTGTTATGTAACATGGAAATGATCTTCCCTCCTTCATTCTTCGACGTGATGGAACACCTAACGGTACATTTGCCATATGAGGCAGATCTCGGGGGGCCTGTGCAATTCAGGTGGATGTATCCGTTCGAGCGTTTTATGGGACACTTGAAGGGAAAGGCTAAAAACCTTGCAAAAGTTGAGGGATCCATCGTACAAGGAAGTTTGACAGAGGAAACATCTAACTTCGCGTCTTACTATTTTAGTCCAAATGTAAGAACGAGAAGAACAGCGACGAGACGATACGATGATGGAGGCGTTGCACCTGTTTATAGGATGTTGTCCCCAGCATCTTCAAAGAAATATGCAGACTTGCTGGAAAGTTGAAGGAAAATTCGTGGGACCATGAAGATTTGAGTGCGGCTCACAAATACATATTACGTAATCTGGATGAAGTGCACCAATTTGAGAGGTAACCTAATTTGATCATATGTATATATATATTTGTATATATATATATATATACATATATATAACTCGAGATTTTTGTGCAGCATATTTGATAATCTGATGCGCCAGGAATACCCTGATTTACAAGAGCATGAGTATGAGTTTCTTAAAGAACGTGACTTAGCTGGATGGTTAAAATTATATGTAAGTGCTATTCAATTTAGTGATATATATATAAACTAAAACCTAACACTTTATATAATTAATGTGTGTGATTGTACCATTTGTTTTTATATAGGTGAGAAACAGCTATCATCGGGGACAAATACCGTTGTGGCTGCATGAGATTGTGAACTCTCCAATAGGAAAGATCACTACAGCACCAATGTATTGTACCCGCGGGTACATTTTCCATACGTACAAGCATGGCATTAGGAAGTCGACCGCAAATTATGGTATTCATGTCCCGGGCGAAACAGAATTCTATGGAGTTTTGCAAGAGATCATCGAGGTCACATACCCAGGAATCATCAACTTGAAATGTATTATGTTTAAATGTGATTGGTATGATCCGACACCAGGTCGAGGTGTTCGCATAAATGAGACGGTAGGTGTCACCGTTGTAAATGCAAACCGTAAATATTCCAAGTTCGAACCCTTCATCCTTGCATCGCAGGCAGAGCAAGTGTGTTTCATTCCTTATCCTCGACTCAGGCAAAGACGGGAGACTTGGTTATCGGTCATAAAGGTCAATTCAAGAGGTTATGTATTTGGTTTAGACGATGAAGTGGCCATGCAGCATGACAGAGTTGCAGGAGTTTCAAACCCGATCGAATCCATTGAAAATATCATACACGTTGACCCCGAGAACAGAGAAGTTGAAGACATCGTTGACGATTCCAGTGAAGATGGAGAAGCCGATGAATTCGAAGAGTCTGCGACTGATGAAGAAGAACGGGAGCACAGTGAAAACTCTTACGTATCTGAAAAAGACGATGACAATGACGATGAAAATGACTTTGATTAATTTTGATGTTTTTCTTTGTATTTTAAGTTGTTTGTATTTTGAATTGTGATGAATTTGTATTTCCGTCGCAAAATTATCATTGTCACTTGATGACGGCGCTTCTGTTCACCGTACACTCTTCCACCGACTTCCTAAGAAACCCCAATTCCTCTCCTTTTTCTTCGATTTGCCTCTTAAATTCTTCAGCTTTCATCACTAAATCACAAACCCGAGCTTCCGCTGCTTCAACCACTTTAGCCCTTTCTTCAAGTGGTTGAAGCAGCTGAAGCTCGGGTTTGTGATTTAGTGATGAAAGCTGATGAATTTAAGAGGCAAATCGATGGAAAAGGAGAGGAATTGGGGTTTCTTAGGAACTCGGTGAAAGAGTGTACGGTTAACAGAAGCGCCGTCATCAAGTGACAATGATAATTTTGCGAAGGAATTGCGATGGAATTGCGATGGATTATGTAATTTTTGGGTTTCCATCGCAATTCCATCGCAAGTTAGCGACGGAATTGCGATGGAATATAAAATTTTTGGACGTCCATCGCAATTCCATCGCAAGTTTGCGATGGAATTGCGATGGAAGATAAAATTTTTGGACGTCCATCGCAATTCCATCGCAAACTTGCGATGGAATTGCGATGGAATATAAAAATTTTGGACGTCCATCGCAATTCCATCGCAAGCTTGCGACGGAATTGCGATGGAAACCCAAAAATTACAGTTTTAGGGTTTAGGGTTTAGGGATTTTCGTATACCAAGGGTAATATAATCTTATTTTGTACTTTATAATTGAACCCAAAAAGCTTTTTACTAAATAAAATAGGTTTCTCTTGAACTCCGTACATATCAAGCTCATTGAAGCTTACGACGT
This sequence comes from Erythrophleum ivorense, assembly GCA_026724425.1. Taxonomy (NCBI): domain Eukaryota; kingdom Viridiplantae; phylum Streptophyta; class Magnoliopsida; order Fabales; family Fabaceae; genus Erythrophleum; species Erythrophleum ivorense. The sequence goes on along the minus strand of JAIUCV010000066.1, from coordinate 3,073,362 downwards.
ATATAACATTACAAACGGTTTTGTTGAAACATCGACCATATATATATACATATGTATGAATGTTCAATATCTATAGGAATATTCAAATTCATTCACTAATAAGCAAATATATTCATTATCTACAAACCCTAAACCCCCCGTAGTAAAACCCTAAACCGTAAACCCTAAACAAGTTTTCCTCGCAATTCCGTCGCAAAGTTGCGACGGAATTGCGACGGAATGTTCAAAATCCGTCGCAAAGCCGTCGCAATTTGAGATGGATTTGCGACGAATATGGCCTAAACCCTAACCGTGTTCGGATTTGACTTTCCAAGAGTTTCCTCGCAAATCCATCGCAAATTTGCGAGGGATTTGCGACGGAAATGCCCCGTTCCTTCGCAATTCCGTCGAAAAAATTAGGGCTTGTAGAGCTGCACAATTCCTCAAAAGAATCAACGTGATCCAAAGGATCCTCCTCAAGAAGTCCATGGTATTGACTTTGCTTCACCAATGCGATAATCCGCGGCTTAATCTCATATCTTTGGCCATCTTGCGTCCGGATGGGGCTACGGCTTTGTAAAAGCTCTGGTCTCGAGTCACTGTCCCCTATGGTCTCCTGATTCGGCCCTAGCTGGTGGTCGTCTTGGTTCCCCCATTGCACTAACCCGCCATTGTTAAGCTCTGGTTCATAACCGTTTATAGTCAAACGATTTTGAACTCCGTCTAAGGGTTGCCCATCAGCACGGTTTGCACCAAGAAGAATACCAACCCGTGCCTCTTGGTCATGTCCAACGTGATCCATGCCCCAACTTAAGGCTGCACCTACAAAAGTTTTAAAAACTAACCAAAAGGAAAAAGAACGAAATAACAAAGCAAAAACAGAAAAACGTTTTAGTCTAGATCCTAATCCAAACTTGTAGACAAGAAGGTCCCCGGCAACGGCGCCAAAAACTTGGTGTGAGCTTGGGATTGCTTCAAGTTTTACCCACTAGAGCAACCTGCAAGTGCACAGCAACGAGGTAAGTATAGATGGGATCGAATCCACAAGGACCTATCGGTTGTACTACAAATTGTAAGGAGGTTGAATCAAGCTAAAACAAAATGGTGGTTGGTACGGATTTTAATTAAAACGAAAGTGGCAAACAAGTAGAGAGAATGGAAATCAATAAGTGGAGATACTAGGCATTGGGCTAACCTCAAGGCATCATAAGTCATTAACAAGTTAATCGAATGGAAGGGATATGATAAGAACCGTTCATGAACTCATAACACAAGGGTATAGTTATTCCACTTTCGTGGATCAAACTACTATGTTTAATCAACCTAATAGACTCAACTTTCGATGGTTATTACAAGTTGAAAACATGCATTAATGGTGTTCAAGTTATGATTGTTCATAATGATTCACAACTCATCTTTCGGTGGTTATGATTCATCGCTCACCAAATACTAAGTCCGATAATATAACAAGCTTTTGGAGAGTATATTAACCCAAGATCCGATGCTAGTTGATCAGAAAAGCAAGCGGAATTACGCTCAAGTAAAGGTGATGAAACCAAACAAATTATCCCAACTCAAAAGATCAAGCTAACGATTTCATGAGCCTTTCGGCTTAGCCCTTAACCTAGCGGGGAAACTACTCAATCATGGCGCGGTTAACACAAATCACGATGAGTATGGACATAACAAGCAATGAAAAAGAGGTAAAGGGTGAAGAAAGCTTCTCTATATATAAGAACAAGTCGGCCTCTCCACAATAATCTCTCGGATCCAATACAAGAGAAAAGAGAAAAGAACAAGTGTAAGGATATGTCGAGTGCAAGAGTGTGTGCGCCTTCGATCTTGAGAGAGACCTCTTCTCTCTGCTTCCAGGATGGTTTTCTCTCCTTCTCTTGACGGCGCAGTCGCTCTCTCCTTTTTTCTGAGGCTAAAAACTCGTATTTATAGGGTAGAAGTCGCTAGGTTTGTTAAGCGTTGAAAAAGGAAACTTTCCGGTTAACCGGCATGGATGATTTGCGACGTGATTGGACCGGGTTCAGGGCAATTAAACCACCGAAATCAAGCTGGGCTTGTTTTAAGTCGGGACAAGGTCCATTCCACTGAATCCCGGGCCATTTGGCGGCGCCAAGTCTCCATGGGCTCCGTTTACTCGCCTGGCGGACACGTCTTGGGAGAAAAAGAGTTTCTCCCTGATGGTTGATTCAAATGGCTTTAATCCACTTCGCCGTGATGCGTGACTCCAATATCTATCCAGCAATACCAAGATTATGATTTTTGGACGTCGGGAAGACCCCTTTCCGCGGTTATCTTTCGGATGCTCCGGTTCTGTCCAAATGCGAGAATCGGACAAATGGAGTTATATTGATGCTCTTGACTTGGAAACTTGCATGGATCATGGTTTGAGGCTCTTTTGCTCCTTTTTGAATCCTTTTTGATGTTTTAACCTGTTAAGACTCCAAAACCAACAAATACAAGAAAACTACCTCTAAAGGCATAGAACCTTATTGAAAACACTTGAAAACACCAATAAATACTTAGTGAAAACATGTAAAATATGATGATATCACTACGCTTACCTACTCGGTCAGACACAGAACATGTATGCGACTTCATGTACTTTGTCACCCAAAACGTAGTGGCTTCGTTCTTGACAGCCGCTCTAACCATCCAAGCGCATCCAGCCACTTTGCATTTGGCCACAAACAGTTTTGTAGTAGACTTATCTACTCTGAACGTGAATCTTAGCATCACCGCCGTCAAACGCAACTCAGACAGAAGTTCTGCCTTGCTGTCAAAACTCTGGTGCTCATAGATATTGTCTTCCCAATTATTCGTCCGTCTACGCAGACCACCAAGACGCCCTCTAAGACGGGCATCATCGAAAGGAATTTTCGTCTCACACACGTCTTCATCTTTCACTTTACCGTACTCACTATAGTCCGCGTGAATATCATCGTCCACATCATAGGCTTTTTCCCTTGTATCACCCTCATCATCACAACCCGAATATAGTCCTTCTTCAGAAGCTTCATCTGAGTCTGCGGCCCATTCTTCATCGAACTCTTCATCCTGATTTTCAGTCTTAGGTCCATCAACGTGGTCTTGATCCTTCCCTTGGCTAGAGACACAAAGTCGTACAACATGAGTTCTACTTAGCTGGATCAAGCTTTGGACTTGTCTGTCATTTGTGACAAACATAGGAGGAGAATCAATAGGCAATAGCTGACTGAATGCATCTGGTAATGGATATGATAAATCCAGACGCTGTCCGTTCATGCTCACCGAATAATCATCTAAGGCCATTTGAACAAGCTCATCATGTGTACAACCATCCGTCAATGAGAACATTCGACCTCCTTTGCGATGATCAACCTCAAAATGCCATGACATATTGTCCTTTCTTACCCATTCTCCATAAACATAAGCAATGTACACCATTATCTGCAAGTAAACAAATATCAACCACGTTAGAAAACCATTTTCACGTTGTATATAACGAATAAGCATGTCAAACCCACACACAAGCAACTAAACAGACTAATGCAACTAATTGTTCAAGAAAATCTTAGAAATTAATTATACATTTTCCAAAAATGCGTTTTTAAAAAAACATTCAATATTAGACTTCATTATGAAGTCTAACTCTGAAGTCTATCTGTGAAGTCTAACCGTGAAGTCTATCTGTGATGTCTAACCGTGAAGTCTATGTGTGAAGTCTAATAGGTTAGTTTTGCAATATATCAACCAAATACGTTTTTCGTGAAGTCTATCCGTGAAGTCTACTGAGTAAAAAATGTTAGTTTTGCAATTGACTTTCGCTTGACTTTTGGGGAAGTCTAACTGTGAAGTCTATTTAGGCCGATTAGACTTCAAAATGAAGTCTAACTCTGTTGTGAAGTCTAACTGTGAAGTCTACGCCAATAATTAGACTTCAGACGGGTTAGTTTTGCAATTAATTGAAATTTTTGACTTTGGAGGTAGACTTCACCGTGAAGTCTATTTCGATAAACGTTGACCAGTAGACTTCACCCGAAAGTCTATCGCGTAATAGACTTCACAATGAAGTCTACTCGTGAGTAGACTTCATTTTGAAGTCTAATCGGCCTAAATAGACTTCACAGTTAGACTTCCCCAAAAGTCAAACGAAAGTCAATTGCAAAACTAACCTTGTTTACTCAGTAGACTTCACGGATAGACTTCACAAAAAAATTATTTGGTTGATCGATTGCAAAAACTAACCTATGAGACTTCATAGATAGACTTCACAGTTAGACTTCATAATGAAGTCTACCCCGTATTTTTTTGTTTTCAAAGGATTTCGAAGTAGACTTCACAATGAAGTCTACTCACCAAAATTTTGTGAAAGTCAATTGCAAAACTAACCTATTCGTTGACCAGTAGACTTCATTGTGAAGTCTACTTTGCTACAAATATGTGAAATATGTTCAAATCGACCAGATTTTTACCTTGCCGTGATCTTAGTTACGTACGTTCAAGACCAAGAAATCCGATTTAGAGCTTTAGCAAACTTCCCCAACCGTTAGAATGATCTCTCACACCGACAATGGCAAGATCTAAGAACATAAACTTTGAAAAGATGAAAATGTGAGTTTTTGGGTGAAAATTGAGAAGAAATTGAAGAATATAAGTTGATGAGATGATAGAATGAGTTTGTCGATATGTTTGAAGAAGAAATCATGCATTCAAAGCTTGATTTCGGTTGATCTTGGTTGTTGGATGAATTGATGGTGATGGCATTTTCGTGAATAAGTGAAGAAGATGAGGTTTCTTTAGACATTTGATTTCATAGTTAGACTTCACAGTTAGACTTCACGGAGAAAAGTAATGGCATTTTCGTTATTAAGTAAATATGAGAAGGGTGAAGAAGGTAAAAAAAATCACATTTTGCAATGGGGGTTATTTTTGCAATTGACCCCAATTCTTGGGTTATTTTTGAAACTGACCCTTATTAATTTACCGATAAAAGAATAATTATTCTATAATTTTTTTAAAAAATTCCAACATTATTAATTTACAGAGGTTTACTGTATTGTCTTTTAAGTTTTTTTTTTTTTTTTTTTTTTTGGTTCGGCCGCTTACACCTCTAATGACCATGATGCCTCACTCTTTGAAGAGCTTGTTTCTCTCGGATATCCCGAGTTTGGTGGAGCTTCCTGTTTCGATTCAGAATTTTACTAAACTAGATCGCTTGAGAATTACAGACTGCGTAAATCTGGAGACTCTTCCCACTAACATTAACTTTCAATATCTCTTGGTACTTGACCTCAGGGGATGCTCAAGGTTAAGGACATTTCCTGATATGTCAACCAACGTGGTTATACTGTATCTAGCCCGAACAGGGATTGAAGCGGTTCCTTGTTGGATCGAGAAATTCTATCGCCTCAGTCTACTAGATATGAATGGATGCAATAAATTACGATGTGAATCCCTACACATTTCTAAACTGGAATATCTTGAGCAAGTTGACTTTTCATACTGCAAGGCATTGACCGAAGCTAGTTGGAAGGATAGTTCAAGTGTTGTGGCAATGGAAACAGACATTATTTACTCTAAACTACCGGTCCTTGACGAGGCTTCCTCATTCTTTCCGGACAATTTCATCAACTGCTTTAAATTTAGCTTCAACTTGGATCAAAAACCTATCATTCTTCCACAAATTCAATACATAAAACCCCTTGTGTTTCACCAGGTGATGACACATAGGATTTTTCAAGAAGGGAGGAGCTGACACCTCAGCAAAAACGTCTGGCCAATAGGAACATTTCAAATAATACCAGTCAGCATTTCATTAATGCACCTCAGCTTCTTAACTGGTTTGATTTACTTCATTTGAATTCAATACATAAAACCCTTTGTGTTTCACCAGGTGATGACACATAGGATTTTTCAAGAAGGGAGGAGCTGACACCTCAGCAAAAACGTCTGGCCAACAGGAACATTTCAAATAATACCAGTCAGCATTTCATTAATACACCTCAGCTTCTTAACTGGTTTGATTTACTTCATTTGAAATAGAAATTGGTTTAATTTGTTCTTTCTTCTTCAAACTGGTTTGATTTACTTCATTTGCAATAGAAATTGGTTTACTTTGTTCTTTCTTCTTCCACCGAACCGGTAAAATTGATTTTATCCGCATAAATGATTTCGACGCGAATTCAGAGGCCAGTCTCTTCTTCTTCTCTGTGTCGAGTTTCAGCGAGAATTAGTAGCGGGAGAAAATGGATTTGATTTATTGTTTTCGACCCATTCAGTCTTTTCGCAGAATCTCAGTTGTGCCTTACATAAAACCCCTTGTGTTTCACCAGGTGATGACACATAGGATTTTTCAAGAAGGGAGGAGCTGACACCTCAGCAAAAACGTCTAGCCAATATGAACATTTCAAATAATACCAGTCAGCATTTCATTAATACACCTCAACTTCTTAACTGGTTTGATTTACTTCATTTGAAATAGAAATTGGTTTAATTTATTCTTTCTTCTTCAAACTGGTTTGATTTACTTCATTTGCAATAGAAATTGGTTTAATTTGTTCTTTCTTCTTCCACCGAACCGGTAAAATTGATTTTATCCGCATAAATGATTTCGACGCGAATTCAGAGGCCAGTCTCTTCTTCTTCTCTGTGTCGAGTTTCAGCGAGAATTAGTAGCGGGAGAAAATGGATTTGATTTATTGTTTTCGACCCATTCAGTCTTTTTGCAGAATCTCAGTTGTGCCTGATTTTAGCATAAGCAGTATTCCCGTTCGACGAGTCTTCGTTTTTGATTTTCGGCGCCGCCATTTAACCAGTCTCTGAAAGTTTTCATCAAGACTTATGCGAAAGAGAGTAAAAAGCAAACGATTATCGTTGAACCAAAGAAACTGAACAAAGTCGAAAAATCACTCAAAAAATTAAGAAACAAAAAAGATGATGAAGAAGAAGAAGAAGAAGAGGTGGAGGAGGAGTAAGTTCTTCTCGAAGAAGTTCTAGACGGTACGTCGTCCCTAAAAAGAAGATTCACACAGTCAATAGACAGCTCACACAGAGATAATTAAAACAGACTACATGCCCAAACTATTTTATTTCACATTTATTTAATAATAAAATAATGACCAAGATTAAATAAAAATATAACAAATTGAAAAAAAAAAACCGCGGCTTAGCGCGGGTCTAAATCTAGTTGATTTCAAAAACATGAGGTTGTCAGGTGAAGAAGTGCCTTCATATTTTACTCACCGAACTACCGGAACATCCTCCTCTCTAATTAGTATCCCTCTACCTCAGACATCTCTCTATGAACCGTGTTGTTCAGGTTTTAAGGCTTGTGCCAAGATTAATTCCAAATAATCTCCTCGTTGATATTTTGAATTTGAGATCCAGGTATCTTGCCGGTTCAAAGGTAGACTTGGTAAACACTTTGATTCCCCTTGTCGACCACATAAGTTTGGTAAACGTAAGGGTATCCACCTTGTTATATTCGAGTGTTGTTTCCCTCTAAACGAAGACAATGCTGCTCAAGCTGAGCTGAACTACGATCACTTGGATATACATTTTTGTTTAAGAAATCTTGGTGACTCTTCGTCCAAATTAGAAGGATGGGGTATACGACTCTCTCATGACTTTCCATCACTGAAGAACCGACTTGGTAATTCAAACACTGTTCCGCATGTTGGAGACAACGAGAAGCAGCAAACGGAAACGGTAAGCATTAAGCATGAACTGAAAATCATACTACCTTTTATTATTTTCAAGATCGATTAGACACCTTTTCGTACAATAGGTGACTGGATTTTTTGGTTTAATGTTTTCCTTGCAGATTAAGACAAGGACACCTCAAGAAACTACTAACTTTCCATGCCTCAAAACCCAGCTGGAGGAACAATATAATCGGTTTCTTTGTAATCAGTTACAACATATCTAAAGTAAGCAGCTGAACAATATAAGCTTCTGAAAATTTCGAGAAACAAATGGTACTGAGGAATTTATGATTGTGAGGTACTGAAGTGCAGCTTTAGTTTAGTTCATGAATCCAGTTCTTGGGAGGTTAGCTCAGAGACTGAGGACGTCAGAGAAGGTGAAAGTATATTGTTGGATCTCTTGAAAGGAATCAAATGGCTATATAAAATATGGTGCAACCGCAACAAGAGACGATAAGTTCAAATGGTGAAGCAAGCTGTAATATGTAGATCCCCAGAGTGCTAAATTGCTTATTTTATCTACTTATTTTCTTGTAACAACACTTTGTGCGGCGACGCTTATTGTTGATGTCACTCATTTTCACATGTTCTGTTTAATGTGTTTGAAGCAAAAAGCGTGTCACTTACTGATCCTGAATAAGTTGACATGGTATGGGACAAAACTGTTTTGTAGAGCTACATATTGCAGTTGCTCCAAATCACTTTGTAATTTTTTCGTAGAATTGAACTAAGCAAAAGACAAAAAAAAAACTTAAGAAATGTATTTTGAATGTTAAGACGTATGCGTATGAATTGAATATTTAAGTTTAAAAAAGGGTCTCACACACCTACATAAAACAAACAAAAATGGGAAAGAAATTCGATGAGCCAAAGAATCTTGTAAGTTTGCACATGTTTATAATTAATTAGTTCGTATTACCTTTTAAAATATCTAATTGTGCCCTCTGAGTGAAGCAAACTATGGATTCTTTGTAAGAAAATCAGCAGCTCGCCTTTACAGCATGTCAGAAGAAGAATTAAACTGCCTTTAAGAATCAAGAAAAACTAAACAGCCTTAACCAAGAAAAGCACCATCAACTTAAACTTTCTTAAACCTATATATAAACCCTTAACTCTTAAAACATCCCACAACCAAAATTATAAAGATCCATAATTAAAAGTATTACATATATCTCTGGGTTTTTTGGTTTCCCGTGACCGGAAAGAAATGGTGGAACAGCCGATGAAACCGGTGGCTTCTTTGCTTTTAGTCCTGAATTTTTGTATGTACGCCATTGTTCTCGGAATTGGAGCATGGTCCATGAACAAAGCCATCAACCACGGCTTCCTTATTGGTATATGATTACTTTATTTCCTCTATCTTTTTTTTTCCTTTGGCGTCTTAGTATTAAGTTTTTGATCAATTTTAGTCACGGAATTATGAATTCTATTTTCTTTCGTCTATATAGTGTCGAACTAAAAACTTAGCAAAAAGTATGCATGCAAGCAATTTTTAAACAACGTCTAAAATTGCATGATACAGAGGATGTGTGCTTCATATATGAAGCAAAATTATGGTTAAGTTCCTTAACTTTATATGATTTCATGAGAGATTGCCTTTTATTATAGCATTAAATTTATAGGCTATATCAGAATTAAGGTTAAGTTTGATGCTAATATAGTTTTGTGTATACGGATGGTATTTTTGAAAAGAGATTATGATAAGCATATAATATTAATTTGCTAGTTAATGGCTAATCATCGGTCTAAAGCATTTAAACATTTTGCTTTTGCAAAAACATTCAAGGTGCGGATTTTAGTCTTCCGGCTCATTTCTCGCCCATATACTTTCCGATGGGCAATGCGGCCACAGGATTCTTCGTGATGTTCGCTTTAATTGCCGGAGTTGCTGGGGCTGCCTCGATTATAGCTGGCGCCAGTCATCTACAGTCATGGACTACGGCGAGTCTTCCGGCAGCTGTCACTGCAGCTACCATTGCTTGGTCGCTCACACTTTTAGCCATGGGGTAAGACAACAAACCAACATTTGTGGTTTAGTATTCAACAAATTTTTATATCATTCTGTAAGAAATTTTTTTATTATCATTTCGTTTCTCTTGTGCAGATTTGGGTGCAAGGAAATTGAACTGGGAATGAGAAATGCTCGTCTGGTAAGTATTAAGCTATCCTTTAGTTTAGAATAATCATTGATGTAACATGTAATAGTATTAAACTTTCTAATTTTTTGTAATGTCTTTGCAGAGGACAATGGAGGCATTTCTAATAATACTTTCGGCAACTCAGCTTCTCTATATTGCTGCCATATATGGAGTTAGAAAATAAGTCGAAGAAATTCGGGGGAATTTCATTTTATGTACCCAAACATTGTTTTTTTAAAAAAAGTATACCCAATATGACTTTTTAACCAAAAGTATACCCCAAGGGGTGTAAAATGACCATTTACTCTTTTATGAACAAACAATAAACGAGTGTCGAAATGACCATTTTACCCATGGTGGCGAAGTCTACATAAGAAGTTTACGTAAAGTAGACTTCTAAACGAAGTCTACAACGCCTTAAAATCTTAAATTTAAATTATAAAATTAAAGAAAAATATTTAAACCAAACAAATTATACATAAATAAGACATTAAAGTTTCACATCTTTTAAAAATAATTTTGCTTATAAATGAATTACCCTAAGTACAACAAAGACAAAGTAAGTCACAAACCTAGAAATCTGAAGAGAAGTCTACACATGAAGTCTACTAAATTACAAAATCTTAAATTTTAATTTTAAAATTTATTAAAAATATTTTTCCAAGAATTTTTTGTCAGTAATCTAAGTAAATACAAATGTCATCTATATAAAATACAAACTCAGTAAAATGTATAAGCTTATAAGTTTCATGAGTATTTGGTCCAACAAGGATAGAGTATAGGTTTGAAGATTAGGGTTTGGTAGTATAAATTGTTAGGGTTTAGACAAATTTTTTTTGAAAACAAAGTTTACATGTTGTCTAATCATTTAAGGTTCATATATTTTTGTTGTTTATAGTGTAGATTGTGTATATGCAAAGAAAACTAATCTATGCTATAAGTTTTTATGTAAAACATTCGATTTAGTGTTTAGGGTATGGCAGACTTCGTTTGTAGACTTCCTATGTAGATTTCGTGAAGAAGTCTAAAATCCAAATAAAACCGAGCGGGAATCGAAATTATTTAGGCGGGATTTAATTCAGAGACTGTAGACTTCTTTGGTATACTTCCACTGTATATTTCTTGAAGAAGTCTACATAACCGGAATTTTAAATTAAACCGGGATGATTTACCCTCATATATAAACAGAGTTACAACCATAATAACCTAATTTTGATAAACTAAAAAACTCCTCCTCTCTAGAACGGCGGCGCTTTCCTTTCCTCTCTCACGCTCTCACCATGAACCTCCAATCTTGTTTTTCCTTCTTCTCCAATCTTCTTACGCTCAAGGGTATTACCCAATTCTATGCTTTCGTTGAAGAGCGCCAGAAGATTCATTGCTTAAATACACTTTTCTCCAAGGTTAGATCTGAACTAAGCATTCATTGTTTGGTTTTTGTTTTCCTTAGCTGGCGCTTACTCTCTTCTTCTCTGCAGCTGCAAATTTTGTTTCCGTGGTTCTCTTGAGGTCGGAGTTCCCGTCACCGCCGTTCACTCCGTCGGATCTGTTAGGTTGTGCGCCGCTATTCTCTCATCTCCGGGTGTTTTGCTCTTCGATTCAGCCCACCCCTCCACCGGAGCCTCCAGATCAACCAGATCTGCCGGACTCTCGCTATAGTCCTCCGTCTATCTCATCGTCATGTGCCATCGTGAAATCCGTACAGATAATGGCTTAAGCTTGAGAAAAAATGAGTTTCTTGTAGGCATATATCTACGGTGGAAAGCATATATCTCAAAGTCATGTAAGTATTTTGAGAGTAAATGAGTTTGTTTGTCTGTGAGATGGATGTTAAGCTTGATTCTTTCAATCTGTTTCTTGTAGGCGCTTGATCTGCCTCACAGGGGTTTGGTGTCTCCTCTGATCATATCCGGCCTCCTCCTTCCATCGCGAGTAGACTTCTCGTGTAAACTTCACGAGTAGACTTCTCGTGTAGACTTCACGAGTAGACTTCTCGTGTAGACTTCACATTATTTTTAAAAAATTACAAATTCAATGTTCACTGATGAATCTTGAGCATGTATGGGTTGTTAAAGTTAAAGGTTTTCTCGTGTTTCTTTAGTGTTAAAGCTAGAAACTGATGTTTTGCAATGTTCACTGATGAATCTTCTCCCTCTGTCTTTTTTGGTCCACTAGTGATTCTCTGGACAAAGAAGAAAGTCTATAAACTGATGTTCTATTTTTTCTTTTCGCTTTCAGCCTAATCTCCGTGACAAACGTGAGACGCTTTGGTGTCTTGTACGTGGGAAGAAGTTTCCTGTGATAATTGATGAGCTTGTAACCTTTAATATCAAAGGAAGATGTGACTTTGAACAAGACTTCGTAACCTGTAAATTATCAGTTTTTGTTCTCGTGTTGCTTGTCTTATTTTGTATTTTGTGTTTCAACTTGAGTTTCTCTGTTATCTACGTGTTTGTTGGGTCTTTTACTTTCCTTAAATCTGTTTTAATTGTTTGAAAGACATTGATCTTTTTGTTGGTCGTCATCATCTGTTTTAATTAACCATAACTTGATGCGTTATGTTGATTTGTTAGGCTATTCCCATGATACTTTTGAGGGTCTGGAAATTTTGGTGCTTTTATATTGGGTTGATATTGGTTTTTTTTTGTTTTAGATTGCAGCTATTGTCAATGTACTTCATAGCAAAACAGATGAGGATTAGTGTAAGAGCTATATTCGTCGAAGCCGTTAATGGTGGTTATCTTGAAGAGATTTGATGAGGAGAAGCCCATAGTTTCTCCACGGCTTGTCTCTGATGTGATGAGGATGAGGAGAATGAGCGGCATTGTAGAAGTAGATGCTAAGTGTTGTAAAACCAATTAAAATTTAATGATATACATATTGTATATTGTACTAGAACGGACCAAGTTCGAAAAAATAATTATACTTTATTTGTAGATTTCATTAATAGACTTTTCGTGTAGACTTCACATTTGTTTTATAAAAAAACTCAAATTTAAGTGGACTAAAAAAATACAAATTCAAGCTCATCATGTGTACAACCATCCCTCAAAAGATAGACTAATCTTGTTTATATCTTAAACAAGTTACAAACTTCCTATGGAGACTTAGCCATCTTTATCTTTAAAAACTTACGTATTAAAAGAAGAAAATTTGTCTAAGACCTGATATTAGGAATCAAGCTACAAGTATAAGAAAAAAAAATCTAGTCAACCCCATAATCATCTTTTGCCATTTCAACAAGCTCGACATGGGTACAACCATCTTTTTGACCCATTTTCCATAAACGGCAGCTACGTACACCTTTTTCGAAAAAGAAGACATAACACGTTATTAGTTGAGATATTGACTAAGTAGACATCAGTAAGAAGTCTACTACATAATCACCTACTTTCGAACAAAAACAAGAAAATTGATTTCCTTCTAAATATAATGATTAAGCATGTCAAGATGAAACACATGCAAGTAAACAGGTTAACACAACTTATTGTCTAAGAATTTTTTTAAAAAGTAGTTAGTCATTAGGCACAAATATCGAATTTAAGAAACAGCATCAAAGTAAACTTCCTCTGTAAAGTTTAAATGTAGACATCATAAGGAAGTCTACTGTAGGGTATAGATTTGCAATTGACCAAATCACGACTTTTTGGAGAAGTCTACAACTGAAGTCTACTGGTCAAGGGGTATAGATTTGGAATTGACCAAAGTTGACTTTTTAGAAGTAGACTTCTTTTATCAAAGTAGACTTCAATATGAAGTCTACTTTGTTGAGTATACTTCAATATGAAGTCTACATATGAAGTCTACCCATCAGGGGTATAGATTTGCAATTGACCAAAGTCAACTTTTTTGAAGTAGACTTCTTTTTTAAAAGTAGACTTCATATTGAAGTCTACTTTCATGAGTAGACTTCATCAAGAAGTCTACTCGAGAAAGTAGACTTCATGAAGAAGTCTACATACACAAAAGAAGTCTACTTCGAAAAAGTTGACTTTGGTCAATTGCAAATCTATACCCCTGATGAGTAGACTTCATCTGTAGACTTCACAGACAAAAGTCTTCGTGTGGTCAATTGCAAATCTAGACCTTTTCCGAACAGTAGACTTCTTAGGGAAGTCTACAAACGGGACCCACACTTTTTTGTTGTCAAAGGAAAAATGTAGACTTCTTCGAGAAGTCTACAAGCCAGAAATGTCAAAAAGTCAATTGCAAAACTATACCCCGCGTTGACAAGTAGACTTCTTCAAGAAGTCTACTTCTCGCCGGAGCTTTGAAATTCGCGAAAAACGAACGAAAAGTCATCTTGGAGAGCTATTCGGTGTCGTCTACGGCGGATTGCTTCGATTTGAAGCTTCAATAGAGAAGCCCAGCCGTCACCGTGAGCTTGGTGACCGGAAATGGTATCATACAATAACTTGAAATTTTGAGAGATGGATTATAGAGTTTTTTGTGATGAAATGGAAGATAATAAGGTGGATAAGAAGGTTAGAAGTGAATACAATGAGATTTAAGTGGTGTAAATGGGAAGAAGAAACATTAAAAGCTTGATTATGGTTGAAAATGGTGGTTAGATGAATTGAAGTGGATGGCATTTTCGTGAATAAATGTAGGAGATGAGGTTGGTGTGGACATTATCATTTAAAGTAGACTTCCCTAAGAAGTCTACTTAATGGCATTTTTGTGATTATGTTAGAAGGGTAAGGATGATATAGGAAAAATGGGGTGTAAGTATTTTAAAAAGTGAGAGGGGTGTAGATCTGCAATTCCCAAAATGTTTAAGTATAGTTTTGAAATCACCCCAAGAAATTCAACGAGTTTGTTTTATTTATTTTTATTTATTTTTCTTCTTTTTCCATTTTATTTCTTTAAATTATGTTTATGTGTGTGGTTTGGATTGTTTGATTGAATTTGACCTACAACTTTCATTACCAAATTAGCATATCTAAACAATTTGGCCGAATTAAGATTGCCAAATACAATCTTTGAGCAATTGTTTAAGCATTTGGTCTTATGATTGTTTGATTAACCAACTATAATTATTTTTGCTTTTTCTATAATATATTTTATCTATCTAGTCTGTTTAATAGTTATTGCATTTTTCATTTTGTCCATTATGCATTAGTAATTATTAGTATTAATTACATAACATGACAGGTATAAGCAATATTGGGTATAAGAACAGCAATGTATCTAGCTTTGTAAATATCTGGCATCTTTTTGTCCATTGTCGTCGCATTTCACATGAAGAGAATGAACACAAATTTTGGTTGGGGGACCTGAGAGACGACGTGTCAAGATATTGACGACTGAAAGATCCGTAATTTCACAATGAGATGAGGTCCAGTGGGCAAGCTTTTGTTGACAAGCCTTCTTAGCTCACCTATTATTGGCCGACGTGTCTTTTATTTCTATTATCTCTCCCTACAATAACACTCTACCATTGAATTCTTCTATTTTTATTCAGTCTGAAACTTTATAATTAGACCTTTGAAAATATTATATTTATCTCAAAGTTAAAAGAAAGTTACATTTAGTCGTAAAACATTAGTTTTTTTTCCATTTTCTGACATCAGTTTTTGTTTTATCTTGATAAAGAAAATGGTTGACTGTGTTTTATTTAATTAAACAGAACTATTACGTGAACAAGTCATGTCCCTATTAGTCCACGTGAAGTGATCCGACGTGTCTGTTTTACTGAATAAGAGAAGGAAATAATCCGACGTGTCATTCAGCCTTGGACAATCCAATAATTTGTGTTACAATCTGGGTTATGTTTCCCTGCGTACAATCCCACCAGGTTAAAAATTTAATGTTGTGGTAGTCTTTCTTTATTCTTTAAGTATCAATTACCCGGTTCACTCTGGGAGTAGTAGTAATAGCATCGCCGGTTTATTGCTCTCTTCTTTTCTCTCACTAAGATAACCGGATAATTCTGGCAGAGTGTAACAGTTAAAATAAGCTTCAAAGGTCAATAACAAAATATCA
Organism: Erythrophleum ivorense; assembly: GCA_026724425.1. NCBI lineage: Eukaryota > Viridiplantae > Streptophyta > Magnoliopsida > Fabales > Fabaceae > Erythrophleum > Erythrophleum ivorense. The sequence continues at coordinate 3,057,563 of JAIUCV010000066.1, read as the reverse complement.
TTATACACACAAATGGACAAAAGTTCTATTGCCATCTAAAGTGACGAAAGCATCCTTTAGGAGTCGCTGTGCTTCTTCCCTCCTCCTGCAAACAACAAAAACAACACTATTGCCAGTTAATCGTGCTTATCTCTGATATCTAGATTCTCTACAACACATCAAAAGGACCCATAAGAACTAACCAACAAGCTTTTGAAGAATCTTTTTTGGTTTATAGGTTGATGTTGATAATTAAGAGAGAAAAACTTGAACCATAAACAAACCTCTTAATGTCCTCCACAGCTTGCTTTCGCTGTTGAATTTGAAGTTCCATAATGTGAATAAGCGTTGCTCTGGCCTGGTCATGACTCATGAGAGAAAGATTTTTAGAAAAACAGTATTAGCAAAAAACCGATCAATGGAAAAAAGAGATTTTATTTACTTGGTGAGGCCTCAAGGAATTGAGAAGGTGATGCAAATTCTTGAAGATTGAAGATATTTCACCGATTCTCTTTGCATACTGAGAAGGCCTTTCAACAAGAACATCAGCAAGCTCCAGTATATGTAGCTGCAACTCTCTATTCAGCGACCTGAGTTCCTTCTTGTAATCTACATCAACAATACAAAGAAAGAAGATAACTTGCGAAAGAGTAAGGCTGAGATCAAAAGAAAGCATCTTTCAGCCAACACCATCATGTAATTAATTTGATTTCGAGCAAACCAATCCTCAGCAACTCTTGAAGCCAAAATCATTTGCATTTCACTAAATATGATTCGGTTTAGAAGAATGACATACCAACATTTGAATCTTTGGGATAAAGTTGAGGCACTCCTTGTTCTTCTAAGCTCGGAAGAACATCCTCAGTCTGTGAAAAGTAAAAAATCACAAAGATGGCGAATTGGGAAACTTAATCAGAGGAAATGTGAAGGTTAAAAGGGGAATCTCACTGTATAATTTCCTCCGAAACAAACGTAAGCTCCTTCAATCGGAGGCGGAGGTTCGGGAGCAGAAGTAGGGTTTTCTGAGTAATCCTTGTAGAGTCTGTAAAACGGAGGAGGAGGCGGATACGAAGCTGTAGCCATTCTCTACAGATCCAAATCAACAAGTAAGCAAAATCACAATTAAAAAACGCAGCAGATTGGATCGCATGGAGCCTGAAATTAGGGTTTCTAATCGATGCAACAAACGATTTAATAACATCGCAATAAAAGTTCGATTCCCAAATCTACAACTTAGCCATTTTTAATCAATCTGAGTGAAATTTGTGACAATTGAAAAGGAGCAAGTAGGGTTTACATGGACACAAACCTTTTGGGAATGAAGAAAAAAGAAACCAAACGAGGAAGATTGAAGATTGAAGATTGAAGATTGAAGATTGAAGAAGCTTGCTTGCTTCGCTTGAGAGCAGAGAAGAGAAGACGGAGGTGTGTTGGAGAGTGTTTCGTAAACCTTATGGGTTACCGGTTCAAATTGGTTTAGTCGGACGGTTCGCATAGAGTCGGTTTGGTTCAGTTTTTAATTAAAACATTGGCTTTTCCGGAATTCAGTGCTTGAGGTTAACAAAAATAAAATTACACATTTTTGTAGAAATCAAATCTTAATATATTAACGGCTTTGAAATAAATTTAGAGTATTTTACAAGATCATAAATTTAAAATATGATATTCAGTTTGGCCGGTTTTCCAAAAATTGTAATAGAATTATTGGTTATTTTTAATATAATTTTTTAGACGGTCTATATCACTATATGTCTGGAACTTTGGTTGAGTATAATTTTATTAGCATGATTGAGTTTCTTTGAGTTTCTTTCACGTGTCGACGTTCAATTTCTGATGTCTAGATTTGATTAATCATTTATCAACCCACTAATATATAAAAACTATAATACAGCACTTAACTATACATACATATATGAAAACTTCAAGATTCAAAGTTGAAGAGTCTAGCTGAACACATCATTTCTAGCTGAAGAGTCTTATGGCCTATCGTTTAGAGTCGAAGTCCTTATCGTTCAAATCACGACCTTCAACAGACGTCACACTTGGCAAAGCTTTGAAGAGATGCTGTGCGAAGAATTTAGTTAACTGTTTGAGTGAGTGAATAATCCGGTTTTTGTTAGTTGGTTGGTTTTTGGATTTTGTTTTTCGAAAAAATAATATGTTGAAAGTCTAAATTATGATCTGTTTACAGACATTACATATAACAGAGTGATGTATGAACCTGCTTTTTTCCTTCCTATACATGATTTTGATATAGTAGTAAACAGATGAATAGTTTTTGTAACAACCTAATGAACAATCTTCTGTGTTCTTGGTTCTACAATTTTATCGCAACTTTGGCTTTTGTTTGGTTCTAAAGAACAACCCTCCTCATTAGCTACTAGAATAGCTAGCAGAAAAAACCAGTGACAAGATCAAGCAAAAATGAGTGATAAAAAGAACTTACATCATTAGTCATTCTTCTTATTGAGTGTGATTCTTGCTAAAACCTGAAAATATAAGAAAAAAATGTTGTTTCACTGATCACACTGTTATACATACCTCAAGAACATAGAAACTGTAAACATGTAATTCAAACAGAAAATGAAACCCAGTCATAATTTTCTAGTGAATCAGATACATAGAAGATTAGCAAGATGCAAAAAAACACTACGACTAAAGATCCAGCTTACAGATTCAGTGCCCAAGTATGAACATTGAAATTAACAATCAAAGAATGAAAAGTAAAAAAAAAAAAAAAACGAAAGCAGATAGATACATAGATACATAGATACATTGTGCAGAAGAAGACGATTGGGTAAAGCATAAAGCTCAGATATTTCAGATCGCAGTTTCAAAGTGAAGACTCAGCTACTTGAGATGGTGAAAGAAATTGAGAGATACCAAATACATTCGATAAAATCTCACACGGAAATTCCAGCAAAACCCATAAAAGAGTTAATCAAAAGTTACGAAAAACAGACGAAGAGATAAAGGCTAGTGTTTTTGAGAGCCCAATTTCCATGGAAACATAGACCCAGATTCAGAATCTAGTTTGCAATCCAGCGAAACATGGACCTAAGCGAGGAAGGAATACAAACAAAAAAACAAAAACTTGCAATCAAACGATTTAAGAACTTTCCACAAAAAGGAATACATGGAACTTTTCCAAGCTCATACGACATTCAACTATTGTCAGCAACAAAGCTCTTAATGGCCAGATCCAGACCCAAAGTCAATAAAGCCCAGAAATTACCTGAAAGAAGCGGGAATTCTCAATTGGGTTTTCGCAATTTCCTTTGATTTGTCCTTGGAGGAGAAGAAGATCTGAATCAAAACGCAACAGAATGAATAAACAAAGACATGTCAAATTCCCGAAGAAAGGAAAGTGAGAGAGACTTGACACGTACCGCTTGGGTTTGTAGATCAATGAGAGACGTGGAAGAAGAAGGATCAATGGAGATAGAGAAGTGCGTGGGAGAGGCTGCGGAGAAAAGAGAAAATCACGATTTAGGTTTTAATAATTTTGTTATTATCGCCAAAAATAAGGTTATTTATGTCATTTACCACTCTCAGTCGCGCGTTTTAAAATCGTGCCGTTAAATAAACGCTGCGACTAAAATTTAAAATCGCTGGATCGCGCGACTGATCGCTGCGATAGTCGCAAGTTCTTGCGATTGACATACGAACAACAAATAATCGCAATCGCAATCGCAAGACCCTGCGACTGCCAAACGAACACGGCCATAATCTAAATCTCAAAAATGTATAGCCATTGAAACAATAAAAAATTGAGATAGCCGTCACAAAGTAAGAGCAGAAATTTTAAGAAGATGCGGAATAAACTCGAATGTGCTACCTCTAAACTACCAATATTTTGATCACAGTTTACGTATGTTGCATTATAACGAGTTGAAGTTGAAAAAAAATTTCTCCCTAAAGCAAAGAAACGATATCGGGTTAATTGTTTACCAAAATCATTTGAAAAACACCGGAATATATTTTGTTAAATAACTCGACTAAATTTGAAAAACAAGATATGGGTCTCCAAACTGACATTCACAAGCCCAACTCAGGTAAGGATCTCCTCTTCAAATGGTTCATCTTCTTGATCATCAAACATGCTCTCGTGCGCAGAGCTCATCACAATTGAAACAAAGTCTTTTTGCTCGTCGATCAGCAATTTCTGCTCTAGTCAGCGTCTTCCAATATTGCTTTTGATGAGCCTGTTGTGCTTCCTTTTGCCGAGGCAGCTTATCTTCCATGTCTTTTTTTACTGTTCACGGCCATCCTTGGCCTAGCTAGTGGAGCCAAATGTTTGTGCTTGTTTGTCGCCATCAATCTTGTACTCATTATCTCGAGCATACTCCATAGCTTCAAAGATCGTTTCTGGCCGGAGATACTCAACTTCTTTCCGTAAACTGTCTGTTAGTCCTGCACAAAACTGCCACAATTGTTGATCGCCAGTCAGCCTAGACAGTCTTCAAATTGGCAGCAATAATCATCAACAGTTCCTTTATGCCGTAAGTTGCACAATTCACCCACCGGATTGACTGCATCAGCTTTCCTAAAACGGCTTTTACAGATTTTATTAAACTCTGACCATCCTAAACGATGAGTGATAAGCCGCAGATTATAATTCCATTGGTACACCTTCCCAGTCAGAACTAAGGTTGCTTGTCGAACCTTCACATTATTATCGCAGATTCTTTGATCATCAAAATAATCCTCACACTTTTGTAACCACTCCACAACATTAGTTGTTCCGTCATATGGCGGAAACTCTATTTTTGCCCGCTGATGCTAGCCACGAACCTAGTTTGTAACCTTCAACACCTTTAGGTTCAAGTTCGTTTTCTCTTCTGCTTCTTGTTTTTGCTGATGTTTCACACCGATCGGTAAGACTTCCGATTGGTCTGACGTTCCAATCACACCCACCGTCTTGTCGAAGATGTCTTCTCTCTGTTCCTACTGACTGCAGTGGCCATGGTTCAGCAGAGTGAGCAGACCTCCGCTCTTCTCCAGCCCCTCCATGTACGCCTGTAGGCGAGTTGCCGCTACCATCCTTTGCTGGAGACGGTGCCCATCAGATTGGAGGGCTCTGATACCAAATTGATATGAACCAAAGCCTTTGCCTTAGCTCTTGTTATTGGACCTTGGTAATCTATGATGAACAAAGAGATTGAAAAAGATCTAAGAGAGATTTAGCTAAGCTTCCTCTTAACCCTAAACTCTCTGGTTAATTCTTGGAAGTTGGTTTCTTATTAATCAATAGAGACCTTTAAATAGACCACGACAATCCAAAACCATAAACCTAATTCAAAAAGGAAAACCTATAGAGTCAATTGTAAAAAGGAAAACACCAAAACTTAATAACTAAAAACACCTAAACCATTAATCGTATCAAAATGTTAGAATGCGAGGATGTCAATCACCAAAGAGTTAGGGCATAATGCAAAATATATACATTCGAGATTCAAGGAAACTACTACCATAACATGCATGAGTCTAACATACAGTAAACATAAATATCTACATGACCTTTATCGACAGAGAAGAGAATGAGTTTGAAATTTGCGAGCCACATTAGGAAAAACACAGTAATTAAAGTAAAATGCATTGATGATGAGAACAGAGGAAGAACAAGAAAAAAAGCAAGGTCGGGAAAAACAGAAAGTAGTCGAGGAACCCCAACTTTGATTATGAGTGTTAAGTAGTAAACAGAAAGTAGTCGAGGAACCCAGTCAACATGCAAATGTAAGACAAACCACAGAGATATCAAGAAAACAAAAAATTATAAACATATTAATTGTTATACAAATAAGATCATATGAACTGTGAGCCACCTACATGTTAGTTATCGTTTAGGAAAAAGATTGATTAATCAAGGTTGGTTCTTCATGGGGATGGTTACATCATTTGTGACCAAACACAAAGAATATGTGCACGCTAGGTAGATCAAATCAATCAGCTAATAATTTTTTCAAGCAATTAAAACTAATTTAACATATCAGCAACCTTCATGGTTATGGAGGTGAGACATTTTTGGTTCATAGATTTTACTTCCGATCAAATCTATCACCGTGTACGACTAAAAAATCTGAATATAAAGAAGAAAAGCTGACTTCTATTCATCGTACATCATCTGGTGTAAATAACAATGGAGTAAACTTAAGTAGACTTCTACTCATTATCAGGACAAACAAAGCTAATCTGATTACTATAATTGTCCACTGTAATATTGCGAGTCTGGTTACTTAAAAGCTAATCTCTCAGTTGAATTATGGGTATACATAACAAAGATAACCGAAGAAGTATAGAAAAGTTGTCAAAACATACAAGCAACCTATGAACAGTTAGGATTTCATGCCTACGCAACATTAAGCATTAAAAAACCTGAGACTGAATGATTAAAATATGATTTACTGTTATGTTTTTATCTTCTGGATATATGGCAAAGAAGAACAAGAAACTGTAGCTACAAGAAGAGGAGGGATACAAGATCACATTCACAATTGTACACTTTAATAAAACAAAGCGCAGGTAAAAGTTAGCAGAAAGTGAAACAGGCATACATTTAGTAAATAATTTGTAACTCAATAAGACACAAATGAACATAACTATTTACAAAAACATTCAACATAATTTTTCAAAGAACAAATTTATAGAAAATACCGCACGTAGAATATTAAAGACTTAAAGAGTTATAAGTAAGTAGAACACCTAAAACAAAGATATCAAATAATACTACAAATATTATACGAACATAAATAAAAATAGTTCGAAGGTTGGGAACAAAATTGATTTCTGACACCAAAGTTTCAATTATTTCTAAAACTATGTTCAATAACTATGCTATAGCAGAGAAAGTCAGAGCAAAAGATTACCAAAATTTCAGTTATCCCAAAAACTATGTTATTGCAGAGAAATATCAAAAAGTAACAGAAAACTGGAATTTGTCAAAAACTTGCAAGTCTAACTAACATTTAAACCAAAAAACAAAACACTTGCAAGTCAAACAACTGTTACAGAAACTACGATACACAAAATATTAACCTCAACAGCAGAGAAAATCAGAGCATCTATTGGATGATAAAATTGGTACTCAGATAAAGCAAATTGCTTGATTTTGACTTAAGAAACTGTTATTAAAACAAAAAGAAACATGTAAGGGAAATCAAGAAAGATCAATTACACATTCTAAATAATTGCACTAGTAATGTAATTTAAAAAATTGAACTAGTAATGTAATTTAAAAAATTGCACTAGTAATGGATGCAGAGTTACGAGGATGTCCTTTTAGAAAGATCATCAAGTGATTAGAGAGAGCATAATGCAAAACAATCATAGACTTAATTGGGTATAATGTAAGATAAACACACAAGAATAAATATATTTCCAAGAAGGTTAATCAATTTACCATACTAAGACTATTCCAATAATCAAGAAGCAAAAGTCAGACTCAGACCAGAAGCAAAGATCACTGTTAGTCGTAACAACGAATGAACAAAAATCTGGTTACAAAATAAAAATAAAAACAAAGAATGAACAATAGGCAGACAAACAACCAACCAACCAAAATGCAAGAAATGTATTCACCAAACATATTTTATAATCCCAAACACAACAAAAAACTAACAACGATATTAAAATTGTCCATCATAAACAAACAATCAACAATAAATGTTGTTTTCTTGCCTATTAATCATCAGTGATGCATATGTTAGAATGTGAGGATGCTATTTCGTATGATTATAATGATCACCAAAGATTCAGAGCATAATGCAAAACATATACACTTGAGATTCAAAGAAACCAACACCATAATATGCATGACTCTAAAATACGTTCAGAATAACTATCTACATGAGACTACTCCAAGATACATCTATTTCTTGATATGAGAGACCATCTGATACATACAAGCACCAAAATAGAGATGATAATTAATTTTCTATTCAAGATAGAGATTACTGAAATTGTAAACATACAATATTGTAACGTTCCAATAAGCAAGAAATTTTGTACCACTTTATCAAATGGATATGGTAGGAAATAAATATCTACAAGAGATTCCAAGATACACAAGTACCAATTCAAGCATAAAATCAAGACAGCGGTTACTCAATACTCACACTCACAAAATCTTATGTTCTAATACCTAAAATCTACCTTTTCATCAATGAACTGAGTTTCTAGTATCTGATAACTAACTAGAAAAAGGATAGTAGCATGCATTATCTACACAAGTGTATATTAAAATGGCATTAAGATCAGTATTTGTAACTACGTATCTACACATAACTTAACTTAATTTGATATTTTCATATTTAATAATATCAATTTAATACGGATAATTTAGAAAGCTCCATACCTGTGAAAAGCATATAAGTCCTTGAGAATTATGAACACCTATATATTAGAGAGAAACTTAAATGGCACTTAGATCAGTATTTCTAACTTTACGATATATATACATAACTTAACTTAATTTGTGGTTATCATACCTGCGAAGTCTCTCCGTCTGAAAAAAGCAGAGAAGTCCATGAGAATATGAACACTTTCTGTAGCATATACCTGAAAAAATCAAAATTAGAAATAGTTAGTCTCTACTTCAAGTAAAACACCTCGTACTTACCTTGTCACTTTCAATGCACATATCATGACTCCGGTTTTATACATGATCTTTGAAGATGTGGTCGTATTCTCCATCAAACGAATCAAAAACTAATAAAAAGTCTTTCTGTGGGTCGGCTAAAGTAAAGAACCCTTTTACCATTCAAGGGTAAAGTAAAGAACTACTTCTTGGTTCCATCCAACCAATCCAAAGCCAAACCTTTTATAAGCCGTGGGTAGTAGTAATAAGGAATGTTTTTGCTGATCAAAGCCTTTTGTCTTAAAACTTTTCTTCAGCTAATCGTTCTTTGTCTAACGATTTTTATGCCTTGTGTTTGTTCACAGCCTCTTGTCATAAAACTTCTTAAGCCGGTTTTTTTTCCGAGCCTGTCTTAAAACTCTTTTTAAGCCGTGGGTAAACTAATAAACATTCTCCAAGTCTTTGTCTTAAGACTCATTCTCCAAGTCTTTGTCTGAACTCTTTTTAAGCCGTGGGTAAACTGAGTAATCTTTTCCAAGTCTGTCTTAAGACTCTTACTCTTTTAAGCCGTGGGTAAACTAAGGATTAGTAAAGTAAATAATCCTTTCCAGGTCTTTGCCTTAAGACTTCTATAAGCCGTGGGTACAAGTAAAGTGACAGATTCATTACTTTCTATAAGCTGTGGGAACTAGCTTAAGACTTGTTTAAGCATTTGTTCATTTTTCCATCCAACAAATCGAGAATCTGCCCATAGTCTTTGTCTTTGAGAAATTTTCAGCCTTTGATCGTTTGTTGTCTAATGGCTTTTGCCTTGTGTTCATATTCAAGAACAAGTTTACGGGCCATAGTCTCTGTTTTTAAGCCTCGTTGTCATATTTAAGAAATAGTTTTTGGTTCATAGTCTGTCTCTAGACTGATCGATCCAGCAAACCCAAAAACTGTCCCAGTCTTCTTCTAAAGACTTTTTCTATAAGCCGTGGGTAAGTAAGGATTATGCTTTAGACCCAGTCTTTTGTCTTATAACTCTTATAAGCCGTGTGTCTTGCCTGAAGACTTTGTTAAGCCGTCACTCACTTTCTCCTCCAACAAGTCAAACCTCTTTATAGTCTTTAGGCTTCTTATAAGCCGTGGGTACTACTAGCTTATGACTTCTTTAAGCATTTGGTCTTTTTTTTTCCATCCAACAAATCGAGAATCTTCCCATAGTCTTTGTCTTTAAGAGATTCCAGCCTTTGATCGTTATTTTCTAATGGCTTTTGCCTTGTGTTTATAGTCAACAAATAGTTTACGGGTCATAGTCTCTGTTTTTAAGACTTCTTTAAGCCTTGTGGTCATATTTAAGACATTGTCTTTTGTCTTAAAACATTTTTCAAGCCGTGGGTACAAGTGAAGCAGCAGATTCACTACTTTCTCTAAGCCGTGGGTACTAGCTTAAGACTTCTTTAAGCGTTGGGTCATCTTTTCCATCCAAGAAATCGAGACTCCGCCCATAGTCTGTCTTTAAAAATTTTCCAGCCTTTGATCGTTCTTTGTCTAATTGCTTTTGCCTTGTGTTTATAGCCCAGAATTAGTTTACGGGTCATAGTCTCTGTTTTTAAGAATTGTGTAAGTTCTGACTTACTTTTTTTGGTTCATAGTCTTAGTCTTTGTCTCTAGACTGATTGATCCAGCAAATCCAAAAACTGTCCCAGTCTTTTCCTAAAGACTTTTTATATAAGACGTGGGTAAGTAAAGAATCTGTTTTAGACATTGTCTTTGTGTTTAAACATTTTTCAAGCCGTGGGTACAAGTAGAGCAGTAGTTATTAACTACTTTCTCAAAGCCGTGGGTACAAGTAGAGCAGTAGTTATTAACTACTTTCTCAAAGCCGTGGGTACTAGCTTAAGACTTCTTTAAGCATTTGGTCATTTTTTTCCATCCAACAAACCGAGACTGCCCATAGTCTCTCTTCAAAAATTTTCCACCCTTTGATCGTTCTTTGTCTAATGGCTTTTGCCTTATGTTTATAGTCTTTTAGACTCTAAGCCGTGGATACAAGTAACACGTCAAACCCATTTATAGTCTTTTAGACTCTAAGCCATCGGTCATATTTTCCATCCAACAAGTCGAAAACCAATTTATAGTCTTGAGACTTTTTATAAGCCGTGGGTAGTAGTAGTAAAGTAGTGAATCCGTTCAGTCTTTGTCTAAAGACTTTTCTAAGCCGTGGGTACTAAGAAACGGATTCACTACTTTTCTCAAGCCGTGGGTACTAGTAAAGTAATGAATCTTTTCTGATCCACAGTCTTTGCTTCTTTTATAAGCCGTGGGTACAACAAGTCCAAAAACCAACTCGTAGTCTTTCGCTAAAGACATTTAAGCATGCACTACCAACCAACTTAACATCCTTTGCGCATGCACTACCAACCAATCAAACGGGACATTGTACCCAAACAAGAATCTGACAAAACACTATAAGATTAGTGTCTGCCAATGATCCTTTGGGTTTGGAACTTTGATAAAACCAAAACCAAGGCGAAAAGGCTTTGAGTTTTATAAAAACGAGTAAAAGAGCTTACCGCCGTTCAAGTAACCGATGAGAACTGATGATATGGTTTTATGCAAACCACTGATTTAGCTTCCTTTGTGCAGGCTGAATCTCCAGCCATGTAAATCGGAGTATGCTAAGTAGATTCCATCCCCTACACATATAAAACAGCCAAATAAGTTGGCTAAAAGAGTTGATGACACTTACTTATACATATTCCATGAAAATAATCAGTTCGAAAACTGTTTTGCTGTCAAAAACCCATTTCTTTGTCTACAGATAATACAACTTGCTGCTTCCGTGAAAATCTTGACACACATAACTAATAGAAAATTTCCATCTAGCTACAAATAGAAACCCAAACTAACTAATACACAACTATCTTAAAGTTCCTCACCCAAATGATGCTAGTTTAAAACTATACTTGCACTCATACCAATTACAAAATTTCAGATTCAAAGCAGATTTTCAGTAGTTCACCAGATATGGGAAAGTTAAACCAAAAGACAGAGAAAGGATCATGAAGGACACATGAGACTTACCAAAAGACTTATCAAAGTGCCAGATTGATAATGCGCCAGTTCTTGAGAAGTGAAAGCCAGTCTTCCTAGAGAACATCACAATCTTATCAAAGACCAAAAGAATTGCACATATCCACTTTACAATTGTGTGAGGGCATGTATCAAACCTACAAATTTTTAACAGATAAGCCGTCTTCTCAGGCTGTGAGTAAATCATATCGAGTCTGCAACCGCCTTTACAACTCCAAAGCTTCAGCCTTATGCGCCAATGTTGCATCTCTGTCGATTAAGAAGAAAACTTATTAACACCTCTGGTGACACAAAGAGATCGCTCGCACAATAAGAACCCTAATCCAATTGACGTGAAACAAAGTCCCTGGAAATAACTAACAAATTACAATTATATTAAACACAGCAAGGTCAAAGAAACCTAAATCACTCATGTAAACGCCTGATGAGTGCAATTTCGCGTATATTCATGATCACTGCAGAAGAAGTAATTGAGAGCGATTTGGAAACTTAGAAAAACCCTAAAACATAATCACAAAGGGGAAGAGGAATAAACCCAACCGATTGCATCAGTTTTCATCTGGAATCAAGTCACGAAATCTAAAACCCTCGAATCATCAAATTTAATTCGCGATCTACAGAAATAAAAAAAAAAACCTTACCGATCTAAGAATGAAATTGATCTTTTCCATTGTGCAATTCGTCGAAGAATTGATGGCGAGAAAGCAAAAAAAGAGAGAGAAGAAAAGGGAAATTGATAAAAAAATTGATCGCGAGAAAGCAAAAAAAAAAAAGGAGAGAAGAAAAGGGAATTTGGGAGAGGAGAATCGATCGCGAGAAAGCAGAGAGAGAGAGAGAGACGAGAAGGGAATTTGAGGCTATGAATGGTAAACGCGCACACGGGGCGGTTCATGATGACGTGGGGGAGATACGCTTTTAAAACACCATTAAAATTAAGGCCATGAATGTTTGCTGGTTTTTAGATTTTAGTTTTTGGTTTTTGGATTTTAGTTTATGATTTTAGATTTTGGTTTTTAGATTTTGATTTTGTTGTAGATTTAGTTTTTAAGAAACTTGAATGGTGATTTATTTAGTTTTTGGTTTTTGTCAATATTTTAGTTTTTCATAAAAAAAAACTATGAATTTATAAAAATAATAGTTTTTGTTTTTCTTAATCTACAATTATACTTTTTAAAACGTCAATTATGTTAACCAATTTTTCTTTTTTTTTAGATTTGAAATTTACATAAAATAAATATATAATAGTTTCTTTTCAAAGCCATGCTCTTATCTAGAAATAATAAGTCTCACAAATTTATAAATATTCTTCTATAGATATTAGTTTATAATTTTTTTAAAGATACAAATACCTTATTTTACGTTGTTGTAGATATTAGATTTTTTTTTTTTTGGTTGGAGTATGTAGTATGAACACTGTTTTTATATAAAGAACAACAGCATTTAAATAATTGTTAATTAATTAAGAAACAATATTTGCATAAAATATTTTGGAAGAAAATAACTAACGGCAAAATCTTTTAGAAACCCCATAAATTGTGGTTTTTGGTTTCTATGTAGAAAATGAATAAAACTGTCAAAAACTAGTTTCCTATATTTTAGGGAATCTATTAGTTCAAAAACTTGGCTAATAAAGTGGTTTTTGGGAAAACAAAAACCAAAATCTGTTTTAAAATCTGCAAACAATCAAGGCCTAAGTTACGCAACAGTTCCTCTTTTTTTTACATTAAAAATATTGTTCAACCGCATGCGGTTCAAGTATATGAGCAAAAATCAAGAACCGCTAACTAGAGTAGTGATTCTGCAAATTGGTGTGTTTTACAGAGCGTTTCTTCTGTTTTCGTTTTTTTTTTTTCGTCTATTTTTAAATTTTTCTTTTAGAAAATAATATACATACTGATGTTTATCTTTAAAAATGTTTCCATTATGCAAAAAAATTGAACCACTTGATATTTTTTTTACCATTCAAACATTATCCCATACCGCTTATTATGTTTAAACCGCACTTATCTGGCATACCGCAATTCTCTTACACAAACCGCATCGTTGATGCAGTGTGGGTTTAAGCTTCAACGTATAGATTTATAACCCAACCAATGTAGAGCTGCAAGTGCACAACAGTAGTATAGTCGGGGTCGAACACAAGGAGATGTAATCTCGTTTCAAACCTATGGAGATTAAACAATAGCTAGAACAGAAGATATGGGTTGTTGTGAACCTAAAATCAAAAGAAAATAAAAGCAAATAAGTATATGAGATGTGAGACAATAAAAAGAAAGAGTTAGGCAAAATATAATTTTTGGAAGCATGTAATGAAATGATGAATGCATTGGGATATCATTAGAAACCGTCTTGAACTCAAATCACTAAGGTATAGTTTTCCCACTTTCGATGGTTATTAGAAGTTGAAAACATGCATTAAAGGTGTTCAAGATTCAATTGTTCACAATAGTCCACAACTCAACTTTTGATGGTTATGACCTATTGCTCACCAAATACTAGTTTTGGGAACTAGATGCAGCACTTTCGAGGTTCTACTTCCCTAAGATCAGATTGCTAGATGTACGGTAGAGCAATCATGCATTAAGCACAAGTAAAGGTGAAGATCCATAAGTTAAAATCCCATTTATGCAATCACTAAATCAAATCATGTATGCAACCATTGATTTCCTCGGCCTAACATGTGGATCTACTCGGACATGATGCAAACAAGCAAGCAAGACATGATTGAAGCATTATGTAAGTATTAAGAGAGATAATGGATGAAGAAAGCTTCTCTATTGATGAACAAAGTCGGATCTCCCTTAATAACTCTAGGATCCAAAGTACAAAACTTAGAAAAGAAAAGGAAAAGAACAAAAAATGTAAGGAACAAGATTTTGTGCAAGTGCAAGACTTGAGCGGCGCCTCCTTCTTCTCCTCCTTGATGGCGAACTTCTAGGGCTTCTCTCTCTCTCTGACGGCCGCTCTCTTCTTGCACGAGACACACTTTTTGCAGAGGCTCAAAACAAGTATTTATGGGGTTAGGGTATTGAAGTACCGGAAAATGAAACTTTCCGATGAGCCGGGATTCTTGTTTTACGACGTGTATGGGCCGCCATTGATATAACCATAATTTACATGTTTTTCTTTAGTATTTTATTATGTTTTTAAGTATTTTCAATAAGGTTTTATGCCTTTAGAGGTAATTTTCTTGTAATTGTGGGATTTGAAGTCTTTGTAGGTTAAAAAATCAAAAAGGATACAAAAAGAGCAAAAGAACCTCAAACCATGATTCATGCAAGTTTCCAAAATAATTAATATAGTATTTAAGAATATAATTAATATGATATATTTGTTAGAAATGGAAAGAATGATAATCTCTTCATAATTAAATATTGAATTATGTATAAATATTGATATAACATATTCTCTAACCAAACAAATGTCAATGGCACATTATGTAATATTTCTAGTAAATTAAACCTTATTTCATAAATATCATGAGAAGCATTCTGGTGATGACACATTAGCATGACATTCTTGTTAATAATCCCTAATATATTAAAAGAGAATACACTAACAAAATAACCTTTGTGTGATGTGTTATTAACAACAATGCCATTGCTTAGGTGTCATCACATGGTTCATTCTCAAGACAAATATTAATTAAGATAAATATTACTAGACTAATTACATTATATGCCATTACATTAGTTTGGTTAGAGAATAATTTATATCAATGATTTATACATATTTCAGCATTTAATTATAAAGATATTATCATTCTTTCCATATCTTATCAAATATATCAAATTAATTATTTCTTAAATACTACATTTTTTCTCTCATTTCTTGGTTGGACTAAATTTTATAAAAGTAAATAAATTATCACATTACCCATATATTAAAAAATGTATATTTTTTTACACAAATTATAATTTGAATTTTTAAAAACAGATATTAATTACTGAAATGATGAAAAAAAAAAGTATATCATCAAAGTCCCACATTAGAAATGAAGATATATGATAGTTCATACTTCATAACACTATTATAAAAATAACCAAAATGATAAGAAACCATAAGACTTGGAAGCTTAATTTGATAAGTATCCAAATTTATCAGTATATTTGGTTTAATATAGTTTTTTAATAAAACTATATAGTTAAACCAAATAAAATTTATATTATTATAAATATTTCACTGTGAAAAAGTTGAAAATATTTATATCAAGATATTAAAATACTTGAAATAGCTTAATTTGGTTAAAAAGTTAAAATATTTAAAATATTTAACATATTTGTTTATCAAAAAGTTGAATATGGATCCGCGCCCTGCGGAGTGAAAAGATTGCTAATCACTTACAAAGTTAAAAGATTGCTAATTAGTTCCATTGGTTATGATTTTTGTAACCTTTAAAAATAAGTAGAATTTTTTTATATTTAAATGATAAAAAAATATGAGTATGTTATGAAATTTCCACATTGAAAATAAAGTTAGATGGTAGTTCAAAAACATATTATAAAAAGAACTAAAATGATAAAAAGTCAAATAAATTTATAAGTATTTTTTGTTTAATATGATTTTTAATAGAACATTATAATTGCAATTACATTATTAACAAAAAAATATTATTAACACATATATAAAATCCAATAAATTATTTTCATTGCCAATAATTTCAAATTAAATTATATTTAATAAAATAGTTTATAAATTTTTTACTCCGCACAAAGGCGCGGATTACCACCTAATACATGAAGTAAAAGTTAATTTTAAAATGTTTTCTATTAATTAGATATTAGGATTGGCGTCAACATCAATTAATATTCTCTGAACACCTTTGCTTTGGTTAGCTTTCTCTCTCGGTATCCCCTAGAATCGAAATCGAAGACAGAAAGCCCTAGGTTCGATCTCTATCCTGAACGTTTTCTTATACTCCACTTGTGTAGGGCATTGAGGATTTCTGAGTAGCTTAGATTTCGATTTTGAATGTTAAAATCTTGTTTTTTCCTCCCTCTACTGTTTGCATCCCTAGATTCGAAGTTGTTAATCTTAGATTTCTCCTTGAAAAATTAATCGGCTTTTGGTTCATAAGTATAAGCTATTGAACTTTTAGATTCTGGAATTAGCCCTGTTTGGTTCCTCCTCGAAAAAATCACTCTGTCATGTAATTCATATGATTTAACCAAGAATCAGATGTATCCAAGAGATTGATTATCAAAAAGTTTGCAACTTTGGTTATTACATCATCTACTTCTTCATAATGCGTCTGTGACCTTTTGTGTAATTGATGTATGACGCAGCGTTGAGCAGCGTTGTCTCGGTATGATCCTAATCCCTTCCTCATGCAGGACGTCTTGCCATGTCGATTGCTCCATCGAGGAACAGCTTTCATTGATTCAGCTGAAAGAGTAGAGAGCCTTCATGAGAGAATCTCTCCAGATTTTTCATCAATGTTTGGTCTATTGATTATCACCCAAAAGGCCAAAATCAAAACTTTATTCCATGTTCTTGTATTGTATGTATGATAAAAAAACGATTCACATTTTGTGAAGAAAAATGTATACATGCATTGCAAAAACCTTTTGGAGTAGTGTTGTATTTACAATTAGAAGACAAAAGTCTTGAACGTTTTCAAAGTGTATTGTCAACAACAACAGAAAAAAAAAGTAATTTCTTCAGAATCTGTGTCTGTAAGCTGTTCCATACGCAATGAGATATGGTACTGTTCGAACAACTGTGTCAATGGGAATGGCAAAGTTCACACCGGAAGACATACTGCTCCCTGCAACACAAACATCATCGTATTCAAGTCGGTAAAAAACAGAGAATCAAAGAACAGAGTTATGTTCTCTTCTTAGATTTGGTAAAAATATTCAACCTTTGCGTGTAAATGTGGCAGTGTTCACGCCTATAGTATGGCCATAAGAATCAAGCTTAAAAATTTATATTGTTTATTTTTCAATACATTTTAACTTAACACACATCATGTTTTTAGTTTATAAACTTTGATTCATACAAATATATATATATATCTTTTACATAATATAAATAATTTATGTTCTTTTCTTATGCCCATAGGAAACTTTAAATCATTATTTATTTAATGTTAATATTTCTTTGTGAATGACTTTATTACATTCTTTCTATGTTTTATTTTTCTCTATACATTTTATTTTAAAGGTAATTCCATATTAAACTTTAATTTATTTGGATATTTTAGCCTTAGATCTATTTAGAAATCTAATTGAGGTTTTTGAAAATATATTAATGTTCAAAACTTTTAGGTATGTATTTGTTAAGAAACTACAAAATTCAGTTAGAGTTTTTTTTTACTTGAAAGATTGGTCATTAATTCATTCCATATAACTTACAAATGTTGCATGTTTCTTATCTCGCCAGCTCATCCTATGATCAGAATAAGAATATTTGGCAAGTTTGTACATCACCATATATCAAATCGATGGCAAAATCTTTGCTGGTGGGTCAAGCTATGGCCGTCGTTAAATTGTTGTGGACACCTCTTGCAAACAATGTAGCCAACAAAGAGATAGTCTCCATATCTACCTCATATGTCCTTTATGCAATCTGAGTTTGGAAGTCAGCCCATTTCCTCAATAAATTTGTGGTAAGCGAACACTATTTTGTGGAACTCTTTTAAGGTGCAACAAAGACATCTTCTTCAATGTGCATATCTTCTTTGCAACCTGACTCTATTTTCTCAATAAACTTGTGACAAGCGAACACTCCTCTTTGGAACTCTGCCCCAAAAGGTTTTATCGTCTACTCCTCTATACGCTTGGATTTGTTGGCATTTGTGAAAGGACTGTCATCTTCTCCTACTTAAATATTGTGATCAGTGGCAAATCCGAAATTGTTTTTAACAGGTTTCAGAAAATGGGTCAAGGGGCCAAAGTGGGGGATTGAACCTGGGCTAGGGGTGTCAATTAGCATATTTTACCACTTTTTCAATGAATCTTATGGTATTTTAGCTACATTTTCTATTTTTATAAAATGAAGAGGGTGTCATTTGACACCATATTCTCGTAAGTGGACTCACCACTGATTGTGATTTACATTAATATGAAAACTTCCTTAGACTGTGAAGGATGCTCATAAATGAGTGATGCCCGAAGTTCAACTAAGAAATCAGCTTCTCCTCGCCATCTTTGTTTGGTAGGCATTATCCTCTCGAACACAAACTTTGGTTTCGATGATACAACTTTGAATATATCCTCAGAAAAATGTGGTATAAGCTGGATTATCAAATCTCCCATAAACCCTCATCTTCTCCATAGCAACGCAAGCATATTGTTTACTTTTTCGGCCATTATTGGTGAAGTTTTTGCGATGAAAAAAGCGTTATCTAATGTGCTAAATGTATATTTTGCTTCCATTAATGTATTAATGGCACTCATAACTTGATCTCTCTCATCAACTCAAAATGAACTATACATGAACTCAAATATCTTCTACATGACATTACGCATCTTTGTTCTTTTTTTGTCTCTATCGCCTTTTATTTTATTTCTAGATTATGTAATATTTAGGCCGACTATCTTGTAAAATTGGTTATGTTTGCTCTGAACAATTCTCCTTATTATGGTTTAACTTCATTTTTTTGTAGTTAAAAAAAAAAACTTAAATTATGGTCTATATAATTCTTCGTAACTAATTTTGTAGTTCTGCAAATGTTTATATAGAAATATTTCAAATCTAGTTACTAAATCAACTTTAAGTTTTATAAAAAATCGAAGAACTTTGTTTAATTACTTTCGACTTGTGAAGTTTTTAATATAAAAAGATATATTTTGATTTTTGTCATCTATATTAGAGTTAATTAAAAATTTATAAATATTAAGTTAGTTTTATTTTTTTTTTATTAGAAATCTATTGTGAGGGAGTTGCGAGGGAATCTCCATTGCGACTGAAACAACCGAAATTTTTTTTTTTTTTTTTTTTTATTAAATAATTAGCCCAGATTAATATTCCCATAAATATTAATCCTCAACAGCTAATTCAACAACACAATGCGGAAGTAAACCAATATTATTAAATCATGATAATTGTTCAACAAATAACCAATAAAGAATAACCAATAAAGAATAACTCTAGCAACCTAAACCGGTTTGCTACATTATTGAAATAACGTCTAACACCCTAAACTCAAGAATTTCTGGTCAACCATAACAACAAAGCCAGAATCAAATTCCTAATCTCATCATCCTCTTCTCTCGGTCTCTTTCCGCGGAAGAACATTGCTGTTACCTGCATCACATTGGAATAGAGATGCGTAAGTATTATCATAAGTACTTAGTGAGTGGATCATCCTGCCTACAGGCCAATTACGTCAAACACTAGACAAAACATCACAATAATCAACAACAATAACAATGCTCAACATTAGTCAACAGTATAAACCATCCCTGTCAGGAAACACCCACGTTTCCTGACACCCAGGTTGGTGTCGACCGACACCTCTATGGTGTCGATCGACGCCAGCCTCCCGAGTGTCGATCGACACTCATCGAGTGTCGCTCGACACCGGCTCGACGCCCAGAAACCAGAAGCTACGAAAATCACATTCCAAAATCGCAATAACACAAAATCTAGGGGTTTTCAACGCCCCAATACTATCAAACACGAAATCCAGCATAAACAACTCAAGAACACAACCAAAACTCGAAATCAAACAATCTCTATTGATCAACGGGCCTACAGTCACGCACTCACCTTAGAAACGGATTGGAAAGAGGGAAAGGAGATAGAACAGCCACCCACAACCTCAGATCAAGCCTCCAAACTTCAGGAATCTCCCAAATCACCTCTGAAAAGTCTCTGCCTCCTTTTCTAACTTAGAAACTCCAAAAAGTGACTTTCTCTCGCGGCCAGAGACTTTATTCGCGACTTAGGGTTTCCAAAACCCTTAAACCAGCCAAAACCAGCCGACTTAAATCAAACCGGTCGATTTCTCAATAACCGGTGTCGATCGACACCCTCCCTTGGTGTCGGTCGACACCCATCGACCAAACCAACTCCAATTGCAAATCGATCGACTTAAACCGGAAATCAAACCCAAAAACCGGTGTCGATCGACACCCTTCGGGTGTCGATCGATACTAGTCGTTCAGAAGAATTTAACACACTTTCTTCGCGATGCTTGAACCTTAGACCGACTGCACAACAATCAAACAAGAACATGCACAGCCAATCCTCAATTCACACCTCTAAGAGCATGTGCCAACTACTCCCGAACCCCTAGCATCGTCCAACACCACTTCCAAAACAACTTTCTGGTTCACGGATGTTACAATTCTCCCCCACTAAACTGGATTCGTCCTCGAATCCCAACACAAGCGTCTCTCCAAGACCTCAAAACTCAAATTTTAGTCCTATGTTATACGCATGTTTCCAAGATATTATTACTCTCAATGCCATAACCGCAGTCATGACATCCGTACTGCAACTCACGGTCCAGTACCAAAATGTGACCAATGTCACAAACCAAACGTGACCCGAAGTCACAACCAAAACGTGACCCACAGTCACTAAAACAACCCATATCGAGGTAGCGACCCCCAATATAAGTCCGTTGGGCACCTAACGTCCCAACACAAATAGAACCACCGTCTACAAGGCCCACCGCCTCTAGACAAAACGAGTAATAAAAATCTGAAACGCGTACCAACATGTGACTAAAAACTCTCAATGACCCCACCGGCCAAAGAAACTTGTAACATCCAAACCATAACCAAAAATATGAGGCAAAACTCCATCTCATATAACTCCAAAAATGTATATCGTACAACAAAACGAAAATACATAAGTCCAAAACCAACAACAACAAAACCAAAACAAGACTAGAACCACAAAGATGAATCACTCCACAGCCTGCTTGTCGAACCACTTTCCGAACTTCAGCTTCATCTTTGCCTCTGGCTCCCAAGTCTGCTCCTCTGTGCCACTACAGTCCCACAAGACTCTCAACAATGGCACTCTCTTGTTCCGCAAAACCTTGACTCTCCTCTCAAGAATCCTCACAGGAACTGCCGGAACTGTCATATCTGGCTGGAGATCCTCTGGAATCTCAACCACAACCTCCTCTGAAGGACGCAAACACCTCCTCAACATAGACACATGAAACACCTTGTGAAAGGCGCTCATAATCGGTGGCAAATCCAATCGATAAGCCACTGGCCCAACTCGCTCCACCACTGGAAACGGACCCATAAAACGCGGACTGAGCTTGTTCTCTGCTATGGACCTGTTAGGGCCTCTCAACATAGCCATCTTGAGATAAACTCTATCTCCCACCTGAAACTCAAGCTCACGTCGCCGCCTATCTGCATAACTCCTCTGTCTATCCTGAGCCTCCTTCATGTTCAGCCTCAAGACCCGAATCTTCTCCGTCGTCTCCTGAACAAAACTAGCTCCAAACATGCTGCGCTCCCCCACTTGGGTCCAGCATAAGGGTGTCCTGCATGGCCTCCCATACAAAGCCTCATAAGGAGCCATACCAATACTAGACTGAAAACTGTTGTTATAGGCAAACTCTGCCAAACACAGATGATCAGCCCAATGACCACCCCAATCCAGTACACACATCCTAAGCAGATCCTCCAAAGTCTGAATAGTCCTCTCTGACTGCCCATCTGTCTGCGGATGATACGCTGTACTCATATGCACCTTAGTGCCCATCTCAGTCTGAAATGCCCTCCAAAACTCTGAAGCGAACCTCGGATCTCTATCCGACACAATACTGGCTGGCACTCCATGCAGCCTCACAATCTCTCGCACAAACTTCCTAGCCAAGACAGCCGCTCCATCTGTCTTCTTGATGGCCAAGAAATGTGCTGACTTGGTCAAGCGATCTACAATGACCCAAATCGCATCAAAAGTCCGTGAGATAGGTAATCCCACAACAAAATCCATCGTGATCATATCCCACTTCCACTCTGGAATGGGTAAACTCTGCAGAAGACCACTAGGCACCTGATGCTCTGCCTTGACCAAAGAACAAGTGTTGCACTTCGCAACCCAATCTGCCACATCCCTCTTCATCCCAACCCAATGATAATACCGTTTGAGGTCACGGTACATCTTGGTCGCACCCGGATGAATCGAAAACTTGCTCGAATGAGCCTCTCTCAAAACCTCCTGCCTCAACTCCTCATCCTTGGGCACACAAACTCGCCCACGAACCAAGATAGTTCCATTCGAAGAGACCTGATACTCAGAACCAGCTGCCCGCGATGCATCCAACAAAACCGGATCATCCTGCTGAGCCACTCTGATCCTGCTGAGTAAATCTGCCTGGTCAGCCGCCTCCAAGCCCAACGGCTCCTCTGAAATAGCACAAAGACGCAATGTACTAATCTCGCTGACCAAAGCCTCAACACCACGCTCTCTATCTGAATCAACCCTCCGTCGACTCAAAGCATCTGCCACCAAATTGGCCTTGCCCGGATGATAAACAATATCCAAGTCATAGTCTGCCAGAAATTCCACCCAACGCGTCTGTCTCGCATTCAGCAAAGGCTGAGTGAAAATATGCTGTAGACTCTTGTGGTCTGTAAAGATCTGCACTCTACCACCATAAAGATAAGACCTCCAAATCTTGAGTGCAAAAACCACTGCTCCCAACTCAAGATCATGTGTAGGACGGTTGCGCTCACTGCCCTGCAACTGCCTCGAAGCATAGGCAATCACTCTGCCCTCCTGCATCAAAACACAACCAAGTCCAACACCTGAAGCATCTGTGTACACAACATATGGCTTCCCCGGGTCGGGTAATGCCAACACTGGTGTACTAGTCAACATCTCCTTGAGCTTCCCAAAGCTCTCCTCGCACTCATGCGACCACACAAACGGCACATCCTTGCCAGTTAACCTCGTCATCGGCTGAGACATGCTCGCAAACCCCTTGACGAACCTCCTGTAGTAGCCTGCTAAACCCAGAAAACTCCTGATCTCGGTAGCACTACTCGGTCTAGGCCAATCCCTGATAGCCTCAATCTTAGCCGGATCCACAGAAACTCCCTCTGCAGAAACAATGTGGCCAAGAAAACCCATCTCCCTCTGCCAAAAGCTGCACTTGCTCAACTTAGCAAACAGCTTCTGCTCTCGAAGCTTCTCCAAAACAAGCCTCAAATGAGTCGCATGCTCCTCTGGACTCCTCGAATACACCAAAATGTCATCAATGAAAATAATGACAAACACATCCAGAAACTCCCTGAACACGTCGTTCATCAACCTCATAAATGCTGCCGGCGCATTAGTCAAACCGAAAGGCATGACCACAAACTCGAAATGTCCATACCTCGTCCGAAAAGCTGTCTTCCGGACATCTGCCTCATCTATCGGGATCTGATGATAACCCGATGCCAAGTCAATCTTGGAGAACCAAGTAGCCCCTCTCAACTGATCCAACAACTCATCAATCCTCGGAAGTGGGTACCTGTTCTTCACTGTGACTCGGTTAAGACCCCGATAATCGATGCACAACCGAAAACTGCCATCCTTCTTTTTCACAAACAACACTGGCGCTCCCCAAGGCGAAACACTAGGTCTGATGAACCCTTTACTCAAAAGGTCCTCTAGCTGCTTCTTCAGCTCTGCCATCTCTGCTGGAGCCATCCTGTAAGGTGTCTTCGATATCGGAGCTGTCCCGGGCTCTAAATCAATCGTGAAAGGATCTGACCGAGATGGTGGCAATCCCTTCAGCGACCGAAACACATCCTCGAAATCCTGGACAACCTGAATATCCTGCAGACTCACCTCACCACTGGACTCTGTCATAGTGATCGTCGCCAAATAGGCTTCGCAGCCCCGCTCTAACAACTGCTCTGCCTGAATAGCTGAAATCACTATACTCCCCGAAGTCGGTCTCACTCCCTGATAAACCAACTTCCCTGCATCCTGCTCAAACACCACTCTACCTCTGTAGCAATCCAGATGAACTCGGTATAGAGATAACCAGTCCATCCCCAAAATCACGTCATACAGTTCCACTGGACTGATGACCAAATCTGCTGGCATAGACTGCCCCGCAATCTGCACATCAACTGCTCTAGCTCTGCCCGAAGTAGCCAAATAACCACCACCGGCCACCTTGACAAAGCCTGAAGCCTCGCCATCGCTACTCCGAATACCACTACCCTCAGCTCTCTCCGGAGTAATGAAGCAATTAGATGCTCCCGAGTCAAACAGAACGTGAGACTCAAAACCTCCAACTAACAAGGTCCCTACACAATTCCACAAGTGTTGAGAACCTCTAACTCTATCACAGTAAAATAACAGAAACAGACAACACCAACAATTCTACCTTAAGAATTAAAAGTCTGAGTCAAGATTTTACCTGTGATCTGGCCTGACTGACTGGTCTGGCCCACCTCTGCCGAAGTATACACTCTCGGCGCACCACCCGACTGCAACGCCGCAACCTGCGCTGCTGACTGAATCGCCAACGGCTGAATCGCCGCTGCCACTGCTCTCTGCTGCAACTTGGGACACATAGTCTTGATATGCCCCGGCTCCCTGCAGTAGTAGCACACTGTCGACTCTCTGGATCCCGCCCTCTTGGGGCAAGTCGCAACTCTGTGATCCAGACCCCCACAACCAAAACACCCACCCGTACTCGGGCTACTAGCAGATATCTCGTCTGCTCTCCTCTTCTGGCCCTGCGCAGGCCTACTGCCCCTGCCGTAACCAGAACTGTAACCTCTGCGCTGCTGATGCTGCTGCTGGCCCCGAGGATGGGTAGCAGGAGCAACTGCAACTGGCACAACTGCCGTACTCACCGGCTCACGCAAGTCCTCCTCAATGGACGCTGCCAACTCCACTAAACCAGCTCTGGTGTGGTACATACCACCTCTGCACTGAGTCCTGATGTTCCTCCGAAGCCCCTGGAGAAACCGCGACGTCAATGCCCGCTCACTGATCAGCTCACCACCAGAAAAGACCACCAATCTGCAGAACTCTGCATCATACTCTCGAACAGACCTCTCACCCTGAGTCAAGTCCAAAAACCTCAACTGCAGCCTGTCACGAGCCTCCTGAGGGAAAAACTTGTGGTTGAACTCCTCGACGAAGTCAACCCAAGTCCAAACCTCTCTCCTGGTCCTAACAGACCTCCACCACAAATGTGCATCACCTCCAAGGTAGTGCACTGCCAACTCAACCTGAAACTGTGTCGGACAACGAACAGAATCGAAGTTCCGCTCCAACCTCTGACGCCACTCATCAGCCTGCTCTGGAGTAACCCCGCCCTCAAACGTAGGCGTACCAATCCTCTGCATCTCCCTCATCATCTCACGATAAGGAGAAACCCCAACTGCAACACCCTGCTGCACCGCAGCCTCCTGCTGCTCAACAAAACCGGCACCAACATGTGCCCCGGCACCAACCTGTGCCCCGGCCGCTGGAGGTGCAACCGGAGCCTGCTGTGGAACTGCCTCTGGAAGACGTGCCAAAAGCTGCGTCAGTAGCCCCACAATCAAATCACCCTGAGCAAGAGCCGCGCCCCCACCGGGAACTGCTCCTGCCCCCGCGCCACCCCCGACGCCCAAACTAGCCCCACCGGCTAACGAAACAGACTGTGTCACCGACGCTGCCGCCACACTAGGCGCCGCACTCTCCACTGAGGCCTCAGCCTCTGGCAAACCACGACCAGCACCCCGACCTCCACGACCCGCTGCTCGCCCACCGCGACCAGCTCCTCTGCCCCCACGGGCTGCACCGCGACCACGACCACGGCCACGACCACGACCTGCGTCCATCTCTCTGCACTACCACCCAGTACAGAAAAAGAGCAAAGGTCAAAACACAGACACAAAACCAAAACACACCAAATATCCAACTCACTTACCCGCGGAAAACTGGAAGACCGAGAGGATGAGATTAAACCACTAATTGACTAACTCACATAATCAATTAAACACATAGTCCAATTCATCCAATTCTAACAGTCCTAAAACCAACTTCGCTCTGATACCAAAATGAAACAACCGAAATTTTTTTTTTTTTTTTTTTTTATTAAATAATTAGCCCAGATTAATATTCCCATAAATATTAATCCTCAACAGCTAATTCAACAACACAATGCGGAAGTAAACCAATATTATTAAATCATGATAATTGTTCAACAAATAACCAATAAAGAATAACCAATAAAGAATAACTCTAGCAACCTAAACCGGTTTGCTACATTATTGAAATAACGTCTAACACCCTAAACTCAAGAATTTCTGGTCAACCATAACAACAAAGCCAGAATCAAATTCCTAATCTCATCATCCTCTTCTCTCGGTCTCTTTCCGCGGAAGAACATTGCTGTTACCTGCATCACATTGGAATAGAGATGCGTAAGTATTATCATAAGTACTTAGTGAGTGGATCATCCTGCCTACAGGCCAATTACGTCAAACACTAGACAAAACATCACAATAATCAACAACAATAACAATGCTCAACATTAGTCAACAGTATAAACCATCCCTGTCAGGAAACACCCACGTTTCCTGACACCCAGGTTGGTGTCGACCGACACCTCTATGGTGTCGATCGACGCCAGCCTCCCGAGTGTCGATCGACACTCATCGAGTGTCGCTCGACACCGGCTCGACGCCCAGAAACCAGAAGCTACGAAAATCACATTCCAAAATCGCAATAACACAAAATCTAGGGGTTTTCAACGCCCCAATACTATCAAACACGAAATCCAGCATAAACAACTCAAGAACACAACCAAAACTCGAAATCAAACAATCTCTATTGATCAACGGGCCTACAGTCACGCACTCACCTTAGAAACGGATTGGAAAGAGGGAAAGGAGATAGAACAGCCACCCACAACCTCAGATCAAGCCTCCAAACTTCAGGAATCTCCCAAATCACCTCTGAAAAGTCTCTGCCTCCTTTTCTAACTTAGAAACTCCAAAAAGTGACTTTCTCTCGCGGCCAGAGACTTTATTCGCGACTTAGGGTTTCCAAAACCCTTAAACCAGCCAAAACCAGCCGACTTAAATCAAACCGGTCGATTTCTCAATAACCGGTGTCGATCGACACCCTCCCTTGGTGTCGGTCGACACCCATCGACCAAACCAACTCCAATTGCAAATCGATCGACTTAAACCGGAAATCAAACCCAAAAACCGGTGTCGATCGACACCCTTCGGGTGTCGATCGATACTAGTCGTTCAGAAGAATTTAACACACTTTCTTCGCGATGCTTGAACCTTAGACCGACTGCACAACAATCAAACAAGAACATGCACAGCCAATCCTCAATTCACACCTCTAAGAGCATGTGCCAACTACTCCCGAACCCCTAGCATCGTCCAACACCACTTCCAAAACAACTTTCTGGTTCACGGATGTTACAATTCTCCCCCACTAAACTGGATTCGTCCTCGAATCCCAACACAAGCGTCTCTCCAAGACCTCAAAACTCAAATTTTAGTCCTATGTTATACGCATGTTTCCAAGATATTATTACTCTCAATGCCATAACCGCAGTCATGACATCCGTACTGCAACTCACGGTCCAGTACCAAAATGTGACCAATGTCACAAACCAAACGTGACCCGAAGTCACAACCAAAACGTGACCCACAGTCACTAAAACAACCCATATCGAGGTAGCGACCCCCAATATAAGTCCGTTGGGCACCTAACGTCCCAACACAAATAGAACCACCGTCTACAAGGCCCACCGCCTCTAGACAAAACGAGTAATAAAAATCTGAAACGCGTACCAACATGTGACTAAAAACTCTCAATGACCCCACCGGCCAAAGAAACTTGTAACATCCAAACCATAACCAAAAATATGAGGCAAAACTCCATCTCATATAACTCCAAAAATGTATATCGTACAACAAAACGAAAATACATAAGTCCAAAACCAACAACAACAAAACCAAAACAAGACTAGAACCACAAAGATGAATCACTCCACAGCCTGCTTGTCGAACCACTTTCCGAACTTCAGCTTCATCTTTGCCTCTGGCTCCCAAGTCTGCTCCTCTGTGCCACTACAGTCCCACAAGACTCTCAACAATGGCACTCTCTTGTTCCGCAAAACCTTGACTCTCCTCTCAAGAATCCTCACAGGAACTGCCGGAACTGTCATATCTGGCTGGAGATCCTCTGGAATCTCAACCACAACCTCCTCTGAAGGACGCAAACACCTCCTCAACATAGACACATGAAACACCTTGTGAAAGGCGCTCATAATCGGTGGCAAATCCAATCGATAAGCCACTGGCCCAACTCGCTCCACCACTGGAAACGGACCCATAAAACGCGGACTGAGCTTGTTCTCTGCTATGGACCTGTTAGGGCCTCTCAACATAGCCATCTTGAGATAAACTCTATCTCCCACCTGAAACTCAAGCTCACGTCGCCGCCTATCTGCATAACTCCTCTGTCTATCCTGAGCCTCCTTCATGTTCAGCCTCAAGACCCGAATCTTCTCCGTCGTCTCCTGAACAAAACTAGCTCCAAACATGCTGCGCTCCCCCACTTGGGTCCAGCATAAGGGTGTCCTGCATGGCCTCCCATACAAAGCCTCATAAGGAGCCATACCAATACTAGACTGAAAACTGTTGTTATAGGCAAACTCTGCCAAACACAGATGATCAGCCCAATGACCACCCCAATCCAGTACACACATCCTAAGCAGATCCTCCAAAGTCTGAATAGTCCTCTCTGACTGCCCATCTGTCTGCGGATGATACGCTGTACTCATATGCACCTTAGTGCCCATCTCAGTCTGAAATGCCCTCCAAAACTCTGAAGCGAACCTCGGATCTCTATCCGACACAATACTGGCTGGCACTCCATGCAGCCTCACAATCTCTCGCACAAACTTCCTAGCCAAGACAGCCGCTCCATCTGTCTTCTTGATGGCCAAGAAATGTGCTGACTTATCATCCTGCGTAAGTATTATCATAAGTACTTAGTGAGTGGATCATCCTGCCTACAGGCCAATTACGTCAAACACTAGACAAAACATCACAATAATCAACAACAATAACAATGCTCAACATTAGTCAACAGTATAAACCATCCCTGTCAGGAAACACCCACGTTTCCTGACACCCAGGTTGGTGTCGACCGACACCTCTATGGTGTCGATCGACGCCAGCCTCCCGAGTGTCGATCGACACTCATCGAGTGTCGCTCGACACCGGCTCGACGCCCAGAAACCAGAAGCTACGAAAATCACATTCCAAAATCGCAATAACACAAAATCTAGGGGTTTTCAACGCCCCAATACTATCAAACACGAAATCCAGCATAAACAACTCAAGAACACAACCAAAACTCGAAATCAAACAATCTCTATTGATCAACGGGCCTACAGTCACGCACTCACCTTAGAAACGGATTGGAAAGAGGGAAAGGAGATAGAACAGCCACCCACAACCTCAGATCAAGCCTCCAAACTTCAGGAATCTCCCAAATCACCTCTGAAAAGTCTCTGCCTCCTTTTCTAACTTAGAAACTCCAAAAAGTGACTTTCTCTCGCGGCCAGAGACTTTATTCGCGACTTAGGGTTTCCAAAACCCTTAAACCAGCCAAAACCAGCCGACTTAAATCAAACCGGTCGATTTCTCAATAACCGGTGTCGATCGACACCCTCCCTTGGTGTCGGTCGACACCCATCGACCAAACCAACTCCAATTGCAAATCGATCGACTTAAACCGGAAATCAAACCCAAAAACCGGTGTCGATCGACACCCTTCGGGTGTCGATCGATACTAGTCGTTCAGAAGAATTTAACACACTTTCTTCGCGATGCTTGAACCTTAGACCGACTGCACAACAATCAAACAAGAACATGCACAGCCAATCCTCAATTCACACCTCTAAGAGCATGTGCCAACTACTCCCGAACCCCTAGCATCGTCCAACACCACTTCCAAAACAACTTTCTGGTTCACGGATGTTACAGCGACGGAACTGGTTCTTTCGCAATTCTGTCGCAAATGTCGATTTGCGAGGGATTTGCGTTTGAATTATTCGTCACAAATCGGGTCTTTTTTCTTGTAGTGATAATAAGAAAAAAAGGATACATATTTATTACTTAGAATATTCTTCTCGGTGTAGAAAATATGAAGTAAATACATTGGATTAAAATTCATTCTCATTTTGGAGTTAGCTCATTTTGGAATACAAAATCAGGTAATACATCAGAGATTATCTCAAATAGTGAAAATTGTAAACAAATTAAATGTATGAAGATTTCTCTTCTGAACTTTGACATATGTATTCATTTATAGATAAGATCTAGTATAAACATATTAGCTGTCGTAGCTGTATATTAGCTTTGACTTGGTAATTCATTGAACCAATTCATTTGAAGGTCAGATATTATACATGAACATGCATCGATATTATCATTAGAACTAGTATAAAAGAAACAATCTCACAAAAACATTAGATACAAACATATCCCAAAAGTTTGGCTATCTAGTTGTGCTCTAGTTGAAACACTAGGCTGGTGTGATAAGCATCAGTATTCAGGTACGAGTGTTTGGTTATTTGAAGATTTTTTTTTTTTTTAAACTATAACTGAATATTTCTGGATTTTTTATGGTTGATTCAGTTTTTAGGTTGCATGAATTACTCATACTGATATGATCATTGATTAGATCGAGTAACTACGATACTTTCAAGCTACTTTTATAGGCAAAAACGACGACGTAGATTTTTAAATTCTACTATCATTGGTAGCTTTAGTCTTTAAAATTCGGTTTTATAGGGATTCATCTTTGTTAGATGCTCCTTAAAGATTGGTCGCTATCATATAGATGGAGAAGTATTTGGTCCGCAAATTTTTTTCTTGAAAGATATCTCTAGAAATTTCTGCGCTCGAGACATGGTATTTAACTGTGGAAGGATTATTGGATACTGTATCAGGAACCACGCCCGATCATCAAAACCACAAGGAAGAAATTTAGATAATATTCTCACGCTAAACCTAATTGTTTAATGTAATTATGGATTCTTTAATGTCTTGGATGATTTTCTGAATGATTTATAGTGGAAGTATGATGATTGGTTGTTTATTGAGGATGGGTAATTCAGTTTTAGGGTATTTTAGATTCAGAATTAGTAGCAGCTCTTCATTTGTTATGTTTGCTATTCAGTTTTAACGTGTATATATGTGTTAATATGCATGAATATGCACATTTTCTTTCAATTCATCAAATACTCCGCCTTATAATGTTATGTTGTCATATTGATGTCAAGTTTTTGTTGTCCTAATGAATCTAGTTCTACAATTGTAGGGTGAAAATCGAGCTTCACTTTGACCAGCTGAAGAAAGATGTCGAGCGAACAATTGAATCATGAGTTGACTGCCAAAGTGGAGATTGTGGAGAGGACACAGATTAAGCGAGAGGTGGAGATTAAGCGAGAGATGGAGATTAAGCAAGAGATGGAGATTAAGCGAGAGGTGGAGATTAAGCGAGAGGTGGAGATTAAGCGAGAGATGGAACGTAGTGATGAGGAAATGCCGGTAACGAAGAAACGGGAGTTAGAGTCGGAACCTGAGGATTGCCCGCAACCAATTGGCCAATTGGTTAAGTTTACTGGTGAGGGAGAAGAGAGGAAGTGTCATTACAAGAAGTTCCAGTTTCATGGCACCACATATGAATTGGTAAGTTTTGCTTAGCTTAAGATTTATTAATTTTAAAGTTTGCTTGGCATATTACAACAATTTTTCTACTATTACTTAAATACGAAAGGTTCCAAAATCCTTGACTTATAATGGTGGCCTTAATTAGTCGAGAGCTTAGATAGCTTGTGCCACAGACAAGTCATGAACACTACATAATTTGTTCAATACTGTGAGAGATTCTAAAATGACTTTTAGAAACACAATGGTATAACCATTTATTAATTATAATCTCTTTTTGGCATAGCATGATACAGTGCTGCTGATTCCAGAGGACGCAAACCAAAAGCCCTATGTTGCGATCATAAAGGTTACAAAGAAGAAGACAAAAATTTATAAGATATTTCAGTTTTTACCTTATCATAATCGAACTATGTTTTGGACAGGATATTTATGTACAAGACATAGAAGGATCTGTGGAGCTGAACGTCCAATGGTTTTATCGTCCAGAAGACGTGGACAAAAAATACGTTAGACACTGGAAATCGAAAGATTCAAGGGAACTCTTGTACAGTATCCATCGCGATCAAGTGATTGCTGAATCTGTGATGAAAAGCTGCTCTGTGTATTTTGTGCCAGAAAATGAGCAAATGCCAAACCGTGGAGAGTTCCCTGACGTTTTTTCCTTTGTACAACCAAAGTACCCTGACTTTATCGTGAGGCTTGTTTATGATTGTGCTAAGAAGAAGGTGTGGAAGCTCAGTGAAACCGACTTCACCGAGCAGCAGCGACAAGATTTTGATCTTGTTCTAGCAAAGACGATTGAGAAGAAGAACTCGCATGAACAAGTTGATCAAATCAAGGTTAGTTACCATTTTCCCTCAGTTTTTATTTTTTTATGTTTTTTGTATGTGTCCATGTGCTGCTTGGAAACCCTAGGCTTTAACAGTTGTTCTTGACAGTTGATCTAACAAATTAACGGTGAAAATACCTAGTACGTTATGCCACATTGATGTTTGATGATTAACTTTTGCATTATGTTTGAGTAGAATAGGGAATCTAGAAGATTTCGGGGATCATGATGAGATCAAGATAATTTTTGAAGAATTTATTACATCATCCCTTAGGAAATATCATCATTTAGGTACTACTGTACTACTCTGGTGCTACTAAAGGTTTTATCAACTAATGTCATTTAGGAATTTTTTACATCATCCTTTACGAAATAATATCATCCTCTATGGAATTTGCAGAACTATAATTTAATTCAGTTGTACTTCGTAGAAATATCTTATCAGAAGGCAAAACACACACCATAAGCAATAACGTGGGTTCATATATATTAGAGCTATGATATCATTTGATCATAAAAAATACTTATTCTCTAAGATATTATTGATATATTTTCATGACATTGTCTTAGTTAACATCAAGTTCAAGATCGTACAATCTACACGAAGATTCTTGTTTATATTGCAAAAATTTAAAAGTGTTACCCAGTTTGTACAAAAATCATTTTAAGTTAGGTTTTTCTTTTTGTTTTGCAGAACGGTCGCAGTGTTGATGAAGGAACGGCTAACAATGAGGAACCAATAGGAAGATAGATGATGCATCTACCTCAAAAAGTGTTAAGCGCTGATTTTTTTTCTAGACGATTAAAGATATCGATCTAATAAAATCTTAATCTTCTTTGTTTACCTAAATCTCTAGAGGGGTTCTTCCTAGAGTTTTCTTTTCAATTTATGCTGCAGATCATGACTTCTTATCTAAAACTTCAATTATTAAAGTTTAGGTATTTTTTTGGATTTTCAATAATTACATGTGTTAGCATGTATTCAAATGGATTATGAAGATTGTTGTTTTAAAAAGCTTGGTGCTTTGAATAGACACTTAGTGCTTGTTTCAGATTTTACAGTAGGAAGTGGATGGGAACCAATGAATCAATCATCAATTCCGTCTTGGTCAATGACCATTTGTTGAGTTTACTCTGTTTTCTCACAAAAAGTTACATCAAACCAAGTATTGTAAACCACAGAAAACTCGGTCCACAATCCTAGCCGACTTGATTTCAACGGTGTGCTATCTTTATAAGGGCTCCAGGGTAAAAAAACGGGCTTCATCTCAATCTTATTGGGATTGTGCATAGTTAAAGTACACTGTTTTCTTGTCGAGTAAGGAAAAAAAATAGGGTTTCGGCTGCATGCATGCCCTTGTTCTCTGGCCAAGCTATTGATCATCATGTCCTTTTTACCCATAAAATTCTTTCCCTTTTTTAGTGTAATGTGATCTTAATGATTTGTTTGCCTTGTTGGTAATATTTACGGATATGATTCGATTTATGCTTCCGTTGAGGTACCAATGTTCTGCGTTACTTAAAACTGATTTCATCGAAATTATTTTTTGGGTGTTTTGTATGAGAAGGCAATGTATCCAAAATAATGGAGACTTCGTTACAATAGTACAAAAGATTGTAACAATAATTGTGAACTACAGCTAAGAGCATGCGCAATGCGGATCGCTTAATAGGTAGCTTAGCAAAAAATATCATTTATTTAAATGAAAAATGCCATTAATTCGAAGCTCCGACGCCTAAAGAAGCGATTCGTTGGGTGAAAATGAGAAAAAGTTGTATATTTAAAAGTTGTATACCACAATATTTAAAATTCTCAAGCTTCCATTAATTTACGTATAATGGTTCAACTTCTATCAACGTTTAAAAAAAAAAAAAAAAAAAAAAATCTAAACTCATTCATTACATTAGCTTTCCACTATACTAGCTAAATTCTATTGTACATCTTTTAACTGGTAAACACATTATAACATACATTTTAAAAATAATATACTTTCTGTACAACTTTTTAATTAAAAATCTAGTTATATATAAGTTCAACTATAATATTTCATTATTTTCTTTCCAATTAATATTACATATTTTTAAAAAATTTAGTATCATCAAGTTATCATATACATTATATTGATAACCTGTTTTGTGTATGTTTCTTAAATGTTATTTATGTTTTAAATATGAGTGTAAAGACGTATTTGACTTATCGGATTCCCGAGCATAGAAGAAGTAATATGATCCTTGTCAGGATTCGGCCCTTTGAAGTAAGTATGGAAGGGAATGGAGCGATAGAATCGATGAGCAAATATGTAGATTGAGGTTCGGGGAGGAACCGATGGTATGAAGAAGACGAACGGGTGGATCGACTGGCTATAACAGAGATCCTGTGGAAAGGGATCTCCAACACTACCTTCAATCTCGTTGATATAACTCACAACAAGAACAAAGGGTTTTCTCGGATGTAACGCACCAAGAGAGTTGATCAAGCATGTAAAGGTTTTTGATAAAAGATGTTTGATAATGAAAAGAAAGATGGTTTCGGTTTACATAAGGAAACGAGAGAGAGAGAGAGAGAGAGAGTTAATTGGAACAAGCTCCAATACAACTCGGAAAACACCCAAGATATAAATGCAAAGACTAAGTTTGAAAAATCAAATAAAGATAAGGGCCTTGTCGTCTAGACAACAAGGGCCGGACCGGACCCAAACAACAAAGGCAAAGAGGGAGTACGAAAGTGGGTCTTAGGCCTCGTTAAAAACCTACCAAGGAAAACCCAAAGCGACAAAACCTTGGCAGGGAAAAAGAGCACGCTAAGATCCACTTGCCTCTTTAACCCAAGTGTTGGGCCGTTAAGCAAACCAAAGTGGGGTGCTTAACCTCCTGAACATGCCGACTCAAACGGCTAAGTATTCTTCCCACTCCTTGGTTAAATAACTTAGTTTGGGAGCGCGTGACCGGGCCAGTTGGGACGGCCAAAGCTTCCTCCGGTTCAAGCTGCACCTCGGCATTTCCCTCCTCGGCATTTCCTTCGGTAACAATGTATTCGGCCACAACCTCATCCATGATCATATCATCCCCTCCTTCTTGAAAAGGATTTGTCCTCAAATCTGGTTCATCTGCAAGAAAAGGAGAGAGGTCAGTAACATTAAAACTCGGACTGATATTATACTTACCTCGGAGATCAATTTGGTAGGAGTTGTTGTTGATTCGCCGGATGATTTCAAACGGTCCGTCTATCCTTGGCATAAGCTTGGATTTGCGCTTAGCTGGGAACCTTTCTTTCCGCAAGTGAATCCAAACTTTGTCGCCGACCTCAAAGACCATTTCACGGCGACCCTTATTGGCTTGTTTGGCATACTGTTTGGTTTTCGCCTTTATGTTTCTCTGTGCTTGTTCATGAATCTTCCTTACGGTTTCTGCCTTATGTTTCCCATCTATACTCAATCTATCACTCATAGGCAAAGGCATTAAATCCAAAGGAGAGAGGGGTTTAAACTCATAAACAACTTCAAAAGGAGAAAATTTAGAAGCGGAATGCACGGCATTGTTATAAGCAAATTCAATGTGCGGCAAACAATCATCCCAACTTTTAAGATTCTTTTTAATCAACGCACGCAACAAAGTTCATAAGGTTCGATTAACTACTTCAGTCTGACCGTCAGTTTGGGGGTGACAAGTAGTAGAAAATAAAAGCTTAGTACCCAACTTAGACCACAACGTTTTCCAAAAATAACTCAGAAACTTAGTGTCTCGGTCAGACACAATAGTTCTAGGCATTCCATGTAACCTAACAACTTCTTTAAAGAACAATGCAGCTACATGAGATGCATCATCAGTTTTATGACATGCCACAAAATGAGCCATTTTCGAAAATCTATCAACAATCACAAAGATTGAATCCTTCCCTGTTCTAGTTCTAGGCAAACCAAGCACAAAGTCCATTGATATATCTGTCCAGGGATGAGATGGAATAGGAGAGGGGTATACAAACCGTGAGGCTGAACCTTAGACTTAGCCTGTTTACAAGTTGCACATCTAGAACAAATCCTCTCCACGTCTCTGATCATGTGCGGCCAATGAAAATGTTCACGCATGACCTGAAGTGTTTTGGCAATACCAAAGTGTCCCATCAAACCTCCGCTATGAGCTTCCCTAACAAACAGATCCCTCAAAGAGCAGTTAGGAACACAGAGACGGTTTTTGTAAAAGAGAAACCCATCTTGTCTAATGTATCGGCCTGAAGCAAACTTGGAACAAGACTTATAAACCTCAGCAAAATCAGAATCAGAATCATACAAATCTTTAATCTGTTCGAAACCTAAGAGTTTAGCATCGAGGGTAGAAAGAAGAGTGTACCTCTGGGACAATGCGTCGGCCACGACCCACCTGGCGTGTCCTTACCTTTTTTATACTTGATCACATAAGGAAAGGTCTCAATGAACTCAACCCACCTGGCGTGTCGTTTGTTGAGTTTATGCATGCTGACCTTTGAGATGTTTAAGGGACTCGTGATCGGTATGGATGACAAACTCCTTCGGCCAAAGGTAATGTTGCCATGTTTGCAAGGCACGGACCAAGGCATAAAGCTCCTTGTCGTAAGTTGGATAGTTGAGAGTGTGATATCTCTGCATTTTGTCTCCTTTAAGCACATTTTTCCCTTAGATTTTTCTCCTATTTTAGTTCATATCTTCAGCATTTTAGTATAGATCTCATGCATTATGCTAATACATAGCATTCAAGACCTGCATTGCATATTTCGTGCATATGGGAGTTGTATCAGGTGCTTTTGAGTGCAAAAGGAGGAGACTTGGAATCAAGAGGTAGGAGCATGGAGTTCGGCGAGCAAACGGGATATGAAACGGGATGAAGAACCCGTTTGACGAAGAAGAGCTGTGCGATTTAGGAAGAAGAGAAAGTCAATTTAAGTGAGTTGACTGAGGGTGCCCTTGTCTCCCACTATATAAGACTTTATAACCTAACTTTTACAGCAGCTTTAGTAAGATCTGAATCTGAAACACAAGTTAGAAAGTTTTCCCCTTTTTGAAGATTCTCTTTGAATATTCTCCTTGTGATTTTCGAATCTTGTTTCTTAAATTTTAATCAAGTTAAGTTATTTCTCTTTGGCTTTAACTTCTTTTTACTTTCGCTCTTTTACTTTATCGTGTAATAAAACTCCTTTCCTTAACGGGAATTGGCGTCTTCTTACATGAAGAGTGAGTAAGGTCTTTTGGGTCTTGAGGGATGAGGTAGATTAGGAGCGATTAGGGGTCGATTTTGCTTCTAGAGGTGTTTAATTCTTCCAAAAGTATTTCTTTGCTGGATTTGCTTAAGGCTAGGTCTTTCTTGATCATCTAGATCTAGATCCTAGACTCTTCTCACACCAAAAGTGCCTTGAGAAGAGTTGGACCGCCCAGCAAAGAGATAAACTCGTCCAACCCACGATGGTGGTTGTTTGGAGAGGGCATCGGTCTAGGAGAGTTGTTCCTTAAGGCTGGCTTTTCTTGAATTCACTAACCAAAAGTTAGCTCCTTTGATTTCAAGATTAGCTTTGTGGTTTTCTCCATGAAAGTGGGTTAACTTTGTTTTATGAACTCTCCTCCTAAGATTTAGCTCTTAATTGAGTGTTTCTAGACACCCTTGTTGACCCCTAAAACCTCATAGTCGATTTCCTCATCCTGAGACCTTTCCCTTTTATTATCGGATTGCCAAAAATCAGTTCTTGTTCTTTCAATTAAAGTTTGGTTTCAGTTAATTTACTCCTTGATTTAAAGATTACAAAAACCCATTGGCCTTGACTTGTTGAATTTCTTGCATTCGAATTTGTCTTTTCATTCTCCATTTTGGATTGACTCTCAAGACCACAATGACATGAGTGGGATTGGTATTTGAAACCCATACAAAAATCCTTGTTTCAATTTGGCGCCGTTGCCATTTGAAGAATCTAGTTTAAGCATTTTCGATTTGGAACATTTTTCAAGATCAAGTTTTTCTTACTTATCGCATTTGTTGCTTGTTTACTCTGCTCGCTGTCTCTGGTTTTTGTTTTTCATTGTTCAGGTTTATGCAAACAAGATCACGTGGACCCGGTAATCAACTTAACACCAGCGATCTTGACAGAGCTGAGCAAGAAAAGAGAGCAAAGAGAGCACGCAACAGAGCTGAGCAACAGCCGCACACTGACCCGCAGTTGGCAGCTACCGAACCCGTGTTCGACGACATGGCAGACCCAGCAGGGGCACATGATGTTCCACCGGGGAACAACCCACCACCCGGCGGGCACCCGAACCATCCTCACCGTCCTGCGCGGCAGATCGGAGCTGGTGATACTCCAAACACACACGTCAACCGCCACGGCATTACCCCACCACCAGTCCCCAACAATAATTTCGAAATCAAGCCTGGGCTCATATCACTGGTTGAGAGGTATATGTTCCATGGTCTGTCTGATGAAGACCCTTTGGATCACTTGGATAAGTTTGATCGCTTGTGTGCT
This sequence comes from Erythrophleum ivorense, assembly GCA_026724425.1. Lineage (NCBI taxonomy): Eukaryota > Viridiplantae > Streptophyta > Magnoliopsida > Fabales > Fabaceae > Erythrophleum > Erythrophleum ivorense. The sequence continues at coordinate 3,017,985 of JAIUCV010000066.1, read as the reverse complement.
TTGATAAAGATAAATGGAGTGTCTGAAGATGGAATGAAGCTGCGGCTTTTCCCATTTTCGTTGGGCAACAAAGCTCACGTTTGGGAGAACAACCTTCCAGTCGGTTCGGTAAAGACTTGGGACCAGTGCAAGCACGCCTTCTTGGCGAAATTCTTCCCCACCTCACGCACAACAAAGCTGCGGAATGATATCTCCAGTTTTGTGCAGATGAATGGCGAAAGCTTTAGTGAAGCTTATGAGCGCTTCAAGGGGTATCAAATGAAGTGTCCTCACCATGGTTTCTCTAAGGAATCTCTCCTGGGTACTCTCTACCGTGGAGCTCTCCCTAAGTACCGCTTGCTTCTCGATACGGCCAGCAATGGGCACTTTCTGGGTCAAGATGTAGATGAAGGGCTGTTGTTGGTAGAAAACATCGCCACGAGTGATTGTAACTACAGTGAAGACTACGATCGCGCTGACAGAGGCAGTTCCGCTCAGGACGAGAAGCACAAGAAGGAAATTAAGATGCTGAACGACAAGTTAGACAAGTTACTGACGGGCCAGCAAAAACAAGTCCACTTCGTTTGCGAGGACGATGTCGCTCAAGAGGAGGAGAACGAACAAGTGGAGGAGGTGAACTATATTACCAATCAGGGGGGATACCAAAAAGGGTTTGGCAACTACAGCCACAACCCTAACCTATCCTATAGAAGCACCAATGTTGCCAATCCCCAAGACCAAGTTTATCCTCCACAACACCCACAACAACAAGGTGGACAGCAAGTCGTTTATTACAAGAAAGGTTTTCCACCAAAAACATTTGGCGCCCCACCTCAAGGATCTACCCAAGCACAAGCGGGCAGTAGTTCAGATCAGGATGCCGATCTAAAGTCCATGTTACAGCAGCTACTTCAGGGACAAGTCAGCGGAGCAAGTGACCTTCACATCAAACTGGCCGAAATACACAACAAGGTGGATAGCTCCCACCATGAACTCAACCAAAAAATTGAGTCGCTAAACTCAAAGGTTCAGCAATTGGAATCTCAGAGCAGCAATAGCCCCAAGGGGATCCTTCCTGGAAAACCAATCCCAAACCCGAAGGAGTTTGCGAAAGCCGTAACACTGCGGAGCGGAAAAGCGCTTCCCAACCAAGACGCCCCGGTTCGCCACAGTGAGGACAGTGTCGCTCAAGAGGAGGAGGATTTGGTTGACAATGAAGGAGAGGTCAGTGCTGAGAGGAAATCTGATAAGCCTGATGCGACAGACACCGTGAAAGCCCCTGCCCAAGGGAACACAAAGAGGAAGGAAACTCTTTTTGTTCCTCCGCCGTTCAAACCAGTTTTAGCTTTTCCCGGTAGATTCAAGAAACAAATGGCAGCTAAGTACCAGGGAATTTTTGACAAACAGATGGCAGAGATTGAGGTGAAAATGCCGATCCTAGACGCACTCATGTTAATACCACCATACCAAAAATTCTTGAAAGATGCAATCTTGGAGAGGACTAAAGAAGTGCAAGAAATGGTGGTGTTATCTCAAGAGTGTAGCGCTATAATACAGAGCAGAGTAGCGGCTCAAAAGCTAGGGGATGTAGGGAGTTTCACTTTGCCTTGTTCTCTAGGTCCGCTGTCTTTCAAGAACTGTTTATGTGACTTGGGAGCGAGTGTTAGCATCATGCCTCTCACGGTTGCAAAGCGCCTGGGATTTAATAAGTATAAGGACTGTCATTTCTCGCTTGTTCTCGCCGACTGTTCCATCAGACTTCCGGAGGGAATGCTAGAAGACATGCCCCTCAAAGTGGGGAATGTGATCGTACCGACAAACTTCATAGTCTTAGAGATGGGTGAGGAACCAAAGGACCCTTTGAGGCAGACCTTTTCTAGCAACCGCTGGGGCCGTTATTGATGTCAGGAAGGGAAAAATTGAGTTGAATCTGGGCAAGGATTGCAAGCTACTCTTTGACATTACAAACGTGATGAAGCAGCCAACCACAACCAGCGAGTCATTCTACATTGACACCCTGGACCAGCTGGCTGATGAGTATTTGGAAGAGATTAATGTTGAAGACAAGCTGCAGATAGCTCTGACAAAGGAGAACGAAGGATTTGGGTGTCTTCAGGCTGAGAGCATGGGGTACGCCAGGTTGCTGGGCTCGCATAAAGCTGACAAGGGAGAAACCGGTTTTGAGAATTTTGCTAAGGAAGAATCAGCACTCAATCGGGATGCCAAACAGGTTGATAACCTGTTTGCCCTCGGGACCAGTCCCTGCGAAGGAAACTCGATAAAGCAGAACACTGAGGCCGACTGGTCCGAGCTCAAGGCGCCAAAAGTGGAGCTGAAACCTCTTCCCAAGGGGCTCAGGTATGCATTCCTAGGCCTTAACTCTACATATCCTGTCATTGTGAGTGATGCATTAACCCCCGTTGAGCTTGAAACCCTTTTGACCGAGTTGCGAAAGTATAGGAGAGCCCTATGGTATTCGCTCGACGATATCAAAGGGATCTCCCCTACTCTATGCACTCACATAATCCATTTAGAGAATGAATCAAAGGGATCTATTGAACCTCAGCGTAGACTTAACCCGAACCTAAAGGAAGTAGTTAAAAAGGAAATCCTAAAACTTCTTGATGCTGGAGTGATTTACCCGATTTCGAACAGTACATGGATCTCTCCTGTCCATTGTGTCCCGAAAAAGGGTGGCATAACAGTTATCAAGAATGACAAGGATGAAATGATCCCGACTAGGACAATAGTTGGACATCGAATGTGCATAGATTATCGTAAACTAAATGCTGCATCACGTAAGGATCATTTCCCTCTCCCATTCATTGACCAGATGCTTGAGAGGCTAGCTAACCATCCATATTACTGCTTTTTAGATGGTTATAGTGGTTTCTTTCAGATCCCCATTCACCCCAATGACCAAGAAAAGACAACGTTCACATGCCCATATGGTACCTTCGCATATCGGAGGATGCCGTTTGGGCTATGTAATGCTCCAGCTACGTTTCAACGTTGCATGTTGTCTATTTTTTTCAGATCTGATCGAGGAGATGGTGGAGGTATTCATGGACAATTTTTCGGTCTATGGCTCCTCCTTCTCCTCATGTTTGTTGAATCTTTGCAGGGTCTTAAAGCGTTGTGAGGAGACAAACTTGGTTTTGAATTGGGAGAAGTGCAATTTTATGGTCAAAGAAGGGATTGTTTTGGGACACAGAATTTCCGAGCACGGAATTGAGGTTGATCGAGCCAAAGTTGATGTAATGCTACAGCTGAGTGAACCAAAGTCAGTCAAGGACATTCGGAGTTTTTTTGGGACATGCGGGTTTCTACAGGCGTTTTATAAAGGATTTCTCAAAGATTGCAAGGCCTCTCACCAGACTTTTGTGCAAGGAGAATGACTTCTTATTTGATGAGGAGTGCCGCCAAGCTTTCTTGAAGATCAAAGAAGCACTTTGTAGCGCACCTATTGTCCAAGCTCCGAATTGGGAGCTACCTTTCGAGATTATGTGTGACGCATCAGACTTTGCAGTTGGGGCTGTTTTGGGACAGCGAGTGACAAGAAGATGAACGTGATCTGCTACGCTAGTAGAACGCTTGATGAGGCTCAATCCCGCTATGCCACTACGGAGAAGGAACTTCTTGCTGTTGTGTTTTCTATTGACAAATTCAGGAGTTACATCGTGGGATCTAAGGTGGTGGTTCACACTGACCACGCAGCGTTGAAGTACCTCTACACGAAGAAAGATGCGAAGCCGAGACTTCTCCGCTGGATACTTCTTTTGCAGGAATTCGATCTTGAGATTGTCAACAAGAAAGGAGCTGAAAATGGTGTGGCCGATCACCTTTCCAGGATGCGAATTGATGAGAGCATGCCCATTAATGATTCGTTACCCGAAGAGCAGCTGATGGCTTTACAAGTTTTGCATGAAGGTTTTGAGCTGAAGAAGAAGCTTGAAGAGATTCACGCCTTAGGGGATGGGAAGCTGCCTTGGTATGCTGATTTTGTGAACTATTTGGTTAGTGGGGAAGTCCCTAACGAAATAAGTGGGTACCAGAAGAAGAAGTTCTTTCGGATGTGAATCATTACTATTGGGATGAACCATATCTGTTCAAGAGAGGGAGTGACGGTTTGTTCAGGAGATGTATTGCCGAGACTGAGGTGGAAGAGATACTATATCACTGCCACGGTTCACGCTATGGTGGACATTTTGCCACTTTCAAAACAGCGTCGAAGGTTTTACAAGCCGGATATTGGTGGCCGAGTTTGTTCAAGGACACTCAAGCCTATGTGGCTAAGTGCGATGCGTGCCAAAGGGCTGGAAATATCTCGGCAAGGGATGAAATGCCCCAAAACCCGATTCTAGAAGTTGAAGTATTTGATGTTTGGGGCATAGATTTCGTAGGGCCATTCAACCCTCCTTCTCACGGAAACTCTTACATATTAGTGGCCGTTGACTACGTTTCCAAATGGGTAGAGGCGATTGCAGCACCTACTAACGACGCTAAGGTGGTGTTGAAGCTGTTTAACACCATAATCTTCCCAAGATTCGGCGTACCGAGGTGTGTAATAAGCGTTGAGGATCACACTTTGTGAACAAGGTCTTTGAAAACCTCTTGAAGAAGCATGGAGTTAAACACAAAGTTGCCACTCCCTACCATCCACAAACCAGCGGCCAAGTGGAAGTCTCCAATAAACAGATCAAGGCCATCCTCCACAAGACTGTTAGTTCGTCGAGAAGGGATTGGTCGGGAAAATTGGATGATGCCTTGTGGGCTTACCGAACAGCGTATAAGACGCCCATAGGGAGAACACCTTACTCTCTTGTCTATGGAAAATCCTGTCACTTCCTTGTGGAGTTGGAATACAAAACGCAATGGGCGATCAAGATGCTGAATATGGATCTCAAGCCTGCCCAAGAAAAACGGGAAGTGGATTTGCATGCGTTAGAAGAGATTCGCCTTGACGCTTATGAGAGTTCAAAAATCTTCAAGGAAAGGACTAAGGCATTTCATGACAAAAAGATTCTGCCAAAAGTGTTCAAGGCAGGTGACCATGTCCTGCTGTACAACTCACGCCTTAAACTCTTCCCTGGGAAGCTGAAATCGCGCTGGGCAGGCCCATTTGAAGTTAAGGAAGTGCTCCCATATGGCGCTGTCACATTGCTCAACAAATAAGGTGTGGAGTTTACGGTGAATGGGCAGAGAGTGAAGCCTTATATGGCAAATTATGTGATTGGAGAAGGGAGTTCAATCCATCTCCATGACCCTGTTGGTGCCTAAAAAGCCTAAAAGGTCAAGCTTGGGACCTTAAACAAGCTCACTTGGGAGGAAGTCCCATGAGTATCCTCTTGTATATATCGTTTCTCATTTTGAATTATGCATTGGTTTTTGCATTTCATTTCTGTTATTTGTGTCAGGTTCTTGTTGACGTATCTGGTCTGGAAGTTGGGAGACGGGCAATGAGCGGGAGTTAGTGAAATTCAAATCGGAAATAGACTGTGAAATTAACTCAAACGGGTTGTGAAACGGGTTTCCCCCTTTAGATCAACCTGTTTCGACAACCCGCCCAGGTAAGTCAACTCTGCTAGGTTGACTTTTTCCGAGTAAAACCCTTCCCCTTCTGTTTTAAGTTAAAAATCCCGCACTTCCGTTTTCAAAGCCGCCGCCTGTTTTTCTCTTAAGCGATTTTCGATCTCTCTCTTTCTTCCACAATTTTTTCGATTTGAAAAACCCCAATCTCTCTAAATCCACCGAATTTGACACCACCGGTCTTAGTTTATCTCAACTCACAAGAAAATTCAAGGTATTTCGCCCCCTTTGAAAAAAACCCTCTTTCATGAAGCCTCTCTCACGGGGTCTCCCTCGAGAGTTGCTGGTTTTTGTTATAAACTTCTTGATTTACCTTGGATTTTCCTAGAGTTTCATGTTTCATTCGGTGCATGCACGAATACTTTCGGTTTATTGTCGTCGATTTTCAAGTCGGAATTTTAACTGTCGACCTCAATCCGATTTTCCACTTTGCTCTAAATTCGATTTGAACTTTGAATTGGCTGAAAGGAGATAGAAGTTTTACACAGCAACTAATTCAAGGATCAAATTGAATATTTCGAAATTCTCTATCCTCTTATCCGTGCGATTGATTGTTGCGTGGCCTAATTCCTCTATGAGTTTCCCTGTTTCTGCAGGACATGGTTTACGCAACACGATCCGGGAGGCAAACCCCCGATGACGACGAGACCGAGAAGGCACGCCGTGAAAAGAGAGAGGGAAAACAGATAGCAATTGAGAAGAAAGGAAAGAAAACAAAGCGGAAAGCCGAGGAACCGGCAGGAGGTAGTGAGGGAATCGAAAGGCCAATCACGAAGCCGTACGACAATCAGGACATGCTCGACATTCTGAAAAAGATGAACTTCCTGCCAATGCGATTCCCTCACGAAGCGACTATGCGAGAGCTCGGCATCTTAGAAGATGTCCAAACAACCTTCGAGGGGATGGAGATGCAGCATTTCATGGCTTTGGCTCCCCCGGCTTATCACGACCCCACTCTACATTTCCTCGCCACGTTGAAGGTGATTAAGCACCCGCGGCTGAGATAAAGGAAGACGGTCCGGGATATATCCCGTTCGCTTTGGCCCACCAACCTTTCAGGATGAGCATCCGAAAGATCGAGAAGCTATATGATTTTTATGTATGCAGGGGGCTGGGAACTAAGATGTAGTTTGAGAAAGACGAACTGGCCAAGTTGTGGGAGACAATCAGCTCCAGCAAATACCAAGTTTCCGCGATGAGGGGAGGACATATCAGAAACCCAGCCGTTCGCTACGCTCACAAAGCGATCGCTCACACGATGTTTGCCAGACATGAATGCTCCAATGTCCATACGAGAGAGTTGGAGATGTTGGATATCTCCCTTATTGACGAATTGGAGACCTTGAAGGATGGCACCGTGATGAAAGGCGATATAACAACCGACATGAGCATGGCCATGTTCATGTTGGACTCCTTCCAGAAGTGTATGCAGAACGCCATCATCTCTTATGAGCGAGGAAAAATCAGAGACTCCTACATCGGCCTCGGAAGTGTGATATCCCCGATCCTGCTTGCAAGTGGCTTCCCGTTGCCACAGCCCTCGCACCAACCCGAATGGATGGATATCGCATATCTGACCAAGAGCTGGTTTCTTCGGGGACAATCAAAGGGGAGGCACATATACCATTTCGTTCACCCGAGCTTTGGGATTTCAAAGGTGCTCCTCCCAAACCCGAAGCTGACATCTTTTGCCGAGCGAGACAACGTCATCTTTCTGCTAAGAGCCGATGATCTCCACATGGATGGGGGCGATGCCACAGTGATGGAAGAAGGAGGATCATCCGACGGACACCTGCTAGGAGACAGCCAATTCCATTTCGACCCATACGATGCATCAACCTGCGGTCCCTCGGTGAAAAAGGCTCATGCGCACATCAAGCTTCTCCAAGAATGGTGCAAATGGCAAGACAAGACCATCAAAAAGCTTGTCAACTCGGTCAAGAAGCTGAAAGGAAAGGCGAAGAAAAAGTCTTCCTCGCGATCCCCTGCCCCAGACACCAGCGATGACTCTTCTCCCTCTTCCTCCATGAACCAATGAGAGGTACAACTCCGATTCCATTGTATATACCGTCCGTTTTTCATTTGCTTTTTGATTTTGATTTTGATCTCTCTCTCAAGTTTATATTTGCACGAGGGACTGTGCAATTTAAGTTTGGGGGAGGGGTCAACAGTATTTGACTTCGTGTTTTATTTTCTTATTTTCGATTTTCATCCTTGAGTCTCATATCATCTGCATAGCATCTATGGCATAGAAAATACCAAAAAAAAAAATCAAATTTTTTTAAAAAAATTTGCATAACACAAAAAGAAGCATCATTTGCATTTACATAGTAGGATTGAGTCTAGATGCATTGTACATGATCATTGCATTTGCATAGGGGACAATGATAGAACTATCCTTACTTGAGAAATGCTTTTCGGAATGGTCTCAATGCTCTAGTTGGAAATTATTTGATGCATTCGGGTTTAGTTTGAGCCTAAAAGAACTCGCTTCTCAACATTCATGCTTGACTGAATCATTGCTTTGAATTGAAACTTCACCTAAGTGATTCGGACTTAATATGATCATTTAATTATCAAACTCGTGCATTGATGTTCCTTGCTCATGGATTTTGATTCTCTTGGACATTCTTTCTGTTACATTTATCTCTCTCTGTTTGTCCATGTTCGTTGATTACCCCACCCCTAACCAAACCCATTTCTTTCATACACAACCTGTTCACCGTGAGAAGAGAGGCCTTTTCCAATTGAGCTAGGCAAAACGTGTTGAGTTTAGACCGACAAAGCATAGATTTTCATGTAGAACTAGCTCCTTTTCCTTTGAGCTAGATTAAGCCTAGGTTGCAATTCAAGTTTGGGGGTGAGAGAAAAGAGAAAGAGCAGAAAGTGAAAAGAATTCGAGAGAAAAGAAAGGATGGGAGAAAGTAAAAGGGAAGTTTATAAAAGAGTGGTGGCTCGCTTGATGGTAAATAGTTAAGTGGCTTTGGGGCTTGGTTTATAAAGAAAGGCACCTAGCCTTGTTCATACTTTAAGAAGTTAGAAATCCCAAAGCCTATAAAAGAAAAGTGAAAAGCCTTAAGCCACAAGAAATTCGAAAGTTAATCCCCTGCTATTTTCAGAAAGTTTTATCCTCCCTAAAATCCTAAGTTTCAATCTTTAAGTTCAGAAAGGGAAAGAAAGGGTAGTTAGGACTAGGGTGGGATTCGTTCTTTATTTTAGACCTTACGTCTTGGATAGATGAGAATCTATCTTTGTACCATCTTTGGTCCTCACTCTTAGCATTTTGCCCAAGCTCAGTTCTTCTTGAGAGATACCTTATATGCTTCATGAAACCACAAAAAAAGAAAGATAAAGAGCCTAACCCTTTGAACCAAATGAGCAAGTTTTGATTGCATGAGTTTTGATTCATGATTCCGAGCTTAATTGAATGTAAATAGGTGAAGTGAATATGAGCGCATGTTTCATCATGTCTGATGTTAGGCTGTCGCTGAATTGAGTATGCGAGTGAATTGATTTGAATGGCTGAATCTATTTGCATTTCATAATTTCTAACTAGAACATTGAGGCGATTTCTTTGAGAATGTCTAATGGATTTGAGTCCCCACCCAAATCAATTTCTCTCTGATTTGTTCTTCCTTGCTTGAGGGCAAGCAAGATGCAAGTTTGGGGGAAGTTGATATCTCTGCATTTTTTCTCCTTTAAGCACATTTTCCCTTAGATGTTTCTCCTATTTTAGTTCATATCTTCAGCATTTTAGTATAGATCTCATGCATTATGCTAATACATAGCATTCAAGACCTGCATTGCATATTTCGTGCATATGGGAGTTGTATCAGGTGCTTTTGAGTGCAGAAGGAGGAGACTTGGAATCAAGAGGTAGGAGCATGGAGTTCGGCGAGCAAACAGGATATGAAACGGGATGAAGAACCCATTTGACGAAGAAGAGCTGTGCGATTTAGGAAGAAGAGAAAGTCAATTTAAGTGAGTTGACTGAGGGTGCCCTTGTCTCCCACTATATAAGACTTTATAACCTAACTTTTACAGCAGCTTTTGTAAGATCTGAATCTGAAACACAAGTTAGAAAGTTTTCCCCTTTTTGAAGATTCTCTTTGAATATTCTCCTTGTGATTTTCGAATCTTGTTTCTTAAATTTTAATCAAGTTAAGTTATTTCTCTTTGGCTTTAACTTCTTTTTACTTTCGCTCTTTTGCTTTATCGTGTAACAAAACTCATTTCCTTAACGGGAATTGGCGTCTTCTTACATAAAGAGTGAGTAAGGTCTTTTGGGTCTTGAGGGATGAGGTAGATTAGGAGCGATTAGGGGTCGATTTTGCTTCTAGAGGTGTTTAATTCTTCCAAAAGTCTTTCTTTGCTGGATTTGCTTAAGGCTAGGTCTTTCTTGATCATCTAGATCTAGATCCTAGACTCTTCTCACACCAAAAGTGCCTTGAGAAGAGTTGGACCGCCCAGCAAAGAGATAAACTCGTCCAACCCACGATGGTGGTTGTTTGGAGAGGGCATCGGTCTAGGAGAGTTGTTCCTTAAGGCTGGCTTTTCTTGAATTCACTAACCAAAAGTTAGCTCCTTTGATTTCAAGATTAGCTTTGTGGCTTTCTCCATGAAAGTGGGTTAACTTTGTTTAATGAACTCTCCTCCTAAGATTTAGCTCTTAATTGAGTGTTTCTAGACACCCTTGTTGACCCCTAAAACCTCATAGTCGATTTCCTCATCTTGAGACCTTTCCCTTTTATTATCGGATTGCCAAAAATCAGTTGTTGTTCTTTCAATTAAAGTTTAGTTTCAGTTAATTTACTCCTTGATTTAAAGATTACAAAAACCCATTGGCCTTGACTTGTTGAATTTCTTGCATTCAAATTTGTCTTTTCATTCTCCATTTTGGATTGACTCTCAAGACCACAATGACATGAGTGGGATTGGTATTTGAAACCCATACAAAAATCCTTGTTTCAGAGTGGCTCCTCCAAGTTTCTCGCTAAAATAAGCGATCGGCTTCTTATCCTGCATCAGAACAGCTCCTATGCCGATACCTGAAGCATCAGATTCAATCTCAAAAAATTTTAAGAAGTCAGGTAATATAAGAACAGGGGCGTTAGTAAGGCGATCTTTGAGAGCTTGGAAAGCATCCTCTTGAGCCTTCTCCCACTTGAATCCCACTTCCTTCTTGACAACTTCAGTTAGGGGTGCGGCCAAAGTGCTAAAATCACGGACAAACCGCATATAGAATCCGGCTAAGCCATGAAAGCTTCGGACCTCTCCAACGGTTTTAGGGCTGGGCCAATCACGAATGGCTGTGACTTTCTCCTCATCCACCTTGACTCCATCTGCGCTTACAACAAAACCTAGAAAGACCACATTATCGGTGCAAAAAGTGCATTTCTTAAGGTTGGCAAACAATTTCTCTTTTCTTAAAACAGCCATAACCGATGCAAGGTGATCTAGATGCTCATCAAGGTTCTTGCTGTATATCAGAATATCATCAAAGTAAACCACAACAAAATGGCCGATGAAATCTCGCAAGATATGATTCATTAAACGCATGAATGTACTAGGTGCATTAGTGAGGCCAAATGGCATGACAAGCCATTCATATAAACCATGCTTAGTTTTAAATGAAGGTTTCCATTCATCACCTTCTTTCATTCTAATCTGATGATAGCCACTTTTCAAATCAATTTTAGAGAAAATGCATGAACCATGCAGCTCATCTAACATATCATCAAGCCTAGGGATAGGATGTCGATACTTTACAGTGATATTGTTGATGGCTCTGCAGTCCACACACATGCGCCAACTTCCGTCCTTTTTCGGCACAAGAAGGACTGGAACAGCACAAGGACTCATGCTTTCCCGGATGTGTCCTTTGTCCACAAGCTCGTCTATCTGTCGTTGCAACTCTTTGGTTTCAACAGGATTGGTTCGGTATGCTGGCCGGTTCGGAAGAGTAGCTCCAGGAACAAAATCGATTTGATGCTCAATGCCACGGACTGGTGGCAATCCTTTAGGTTAATCGTCTGGAAAGACGTCCTTGAACTCCTGCAATAGATCTGACACTTCACTCGGAATCTCCGGTGCATTGTTAGCAAAGAGGTTAAAGGATCCTTTGAAGATAAATAACATAAAAGGTTTATCCGAGAACATGGAACTTTTAACCTGTTTGGACTTGATAAGATAGTTCAGTGGTTTGTTCGGCTTGACTTGTTCCTTTTCTGGTTGCGGCTTAGTCTTTTGGCCGATCAATTGAATTTGATCTTCATAGACTTCCTGGGGTGATAGAGGAATGAGAGTGATCTTCCGTCCTTTATGCAAGAGAGTATGCTTATTGGTAAAGCCGTCATGGATCACGCGTCGGTCTGACTGCCATGGCCTTCCCAAAATGATGTGTCCAGCGTCCATGGGCAGAACATCACACAAGATCTCATCCTCATAACTCCCTATCGATAGTGGCACCAGCACTTGTTTCTTAACACTCATATCCCCCGTTTCGTTTATCCATTGCAGCTGATATGGCCTGGGGTGTTTCTTGGTTTCAAGATCAAGTTTCTCGACCATGGTCTCACTCGCCACATTGGTACAACTGCCGCCATCGATGATCAAACTGCATACCTTCTCCTTGACTAGACAGCGCGAATGAAAAAGATTCTCCCGTTGCTCTTCCTTTCCTGGTCGGACTTGAGTGTTCAAGAGTCTCCTAGCAACCAATAGTTTTCCCATAACAGGAGCAGCCTCACACTCTTCCGGGACAGACGCTTGTTCTGGTTGGTAGACGATATCCTCATCTTCGGACTCAACTTCACCGTCATCTCTAATGATCATAAGTCTCTTGTTACGGCATTCATGGGCATAGTGTCCAAACCCCTGGCACTTGAAGCACTTAATCTCGCGGGCTCTGGTAGTGGTAGAGGTTGCACTGGCCTTGCCCTTATCTTGGCTAAAAGAAAGACCCCTTGATTCTGGTTTAGGCGTAACGGCTGGCTTGTTGTCTCTCAGGTAACTAGGTCGGCGAGACTCATGGTTGTTTTGAAAGATCACCTTCCTCTTGAGTTGTTGTTCGGCCAGAACAGCTTTATGTAGCATAGCCTCCAAGCCCACACAATTCTGCATCTCTACAATATCTTGAATTTCAGGGTTCAACCCACCAAGGAACCGAGACATAGTGGCCTCCCTGTCCTCAACTACATTCGCCCGAAGTAACATAACCTCCAACTCTTTATAATATTCTTCAACGGTTTTGGATCCCTGGCTAAGTTTCCTCAGCTTAGAATGTAGTTCACGTTGGTAGTAGCTAGGAACGAACCGCTGCCTCATAACTCTTTTCATTTCTTCCCAAGTAGAGATCTCAAATGCTCCTCCGATTTCTCGCGCGGTTGTAATCTGCTCCCACCACCTTAGGGCATAATCGTTGAATTCTGATACAGCAAGCTTGACACGGTTTATGTTGGCAATGTTGTGCAGGTTAAAGTTGAACTCGCACTTCTTCTCCCAGTCCATGTACTCGTCCGGATTGTTTCTGCCATAGAACGGAGGAATCTTTATCTTATATCCTCCGAGGTTCTCGACCATTCGGTCCGGCTCTTCTCTGGATCTCCGTGTCCGGCGTCGGCTGGCCTGAGATGAGTGGCCTGGGCTGCTGTAATAATCCTCGGTTTGGTTCTCAATTGGTTTCTTCTTAGAGATCGCCGGGTCAGGTGGTAGCTCTTCTTCCGAGTCATGTATTTGTTCAACCGGCGCTTTTTTTTTTTCCTTTAAGCTCGCTGCGCATAGCATCAAGCTTCTCATCCATCATCTTAGTAAGGGCTTCAATTAAGATCTTGTTATTCGCACTGGTTCCAGATGATGTCTCCTCGTCGTCTTCAGCCATAATCGCACACTAAAAAAAAAATCAAACAAAGAACTCGGCAGTTATTTGTTCAAAGGAAAGTAATTCCGAAAGATTATTGCAACAAGAACTAACAATAGATCCTATGATGAACACGACCAGAAGATGAACAAACTAAACAAATGGACTAAAATGATGAATCAATGGTCTGTAAAGCAACAAATGATCGGACTGATGCAATTAACACAAGGGATGATCGATCGGATGATGATAAGAAACAGAACTATGGTTTCCGAAAGAGAATATGAACGGTCACACGAATGAGATAGAATACTTAACTTCAAAGTGGCTCTGATACCACTTAATATGATCCTTGTCAGGATTCGGCCCTTTGAAGTAAGTATGGAAGGGAATGGAGCGATAGAATCGATGAGCAAATATGTAGATTGAGGTTCGGGGAGGAACCGATGGTATGAAGAAGACAAACGGGTGGATCGACTGGCTATAACAGAGATCCTGTGGAAAGGGATCTCCAACACCACCTTCAATCTCGTTGATATAACTCACAACAAGAACAAAGGGTTTTCTCGGATGTAACGCACCAAGAGAGTTGATCAAGCATGTAAAGGTTTTTGATAAAAGATGTTTGATAATGAAAAGAAAGATGGTTTCGGTTTACATAAGGAAACGAGAGAGAGAGAGAGAGAGAGTTAATTGGAACAAGCTCCAATACAACTCGGAAAACACCCAAGATATAAATGCAAAGACTAAGTTTGAAAAATCAAATAAAGATAAGGGCCTTGTCGTCTAGACAACAAGGGCCGGACCGGACCCAAACAACAAAGGCAAAGAGGGAGTACGAAAGTGGGTCTTAGGCCTCGTTAAAAACCTACCAAGGAAAACCCAAAGGGACAAAACCTTGGCAGGGAAAAAGAGCACGCTAAGATCCACTTGCCTCTTTAACCCAAGTGTTGGGCCGTTAAGCAAACCAAAGTGGGGTGCTTAACCTCCTGAACATGCCGACTCAAACGGCTAAGTATTCTTCCCACTCCTTGGTTAAATAACTTAGTTTGGGAGCGCGTGACCGGGCCAGTTGGGACGGCCAAAGCTTCCTCCGGTTCAAGCTGCACCTCGGCATTTCCCTCCTCGGCATTTCCTTCGGCAACAATGTATTCGGCCACAACCTCATCCATGATCATATCAAGATGCCACAAACAAGGATGGATTTGTCTGATCGACGGAAGCTCACTAGAATCGCCTCTCCTCATTTGTATCGAGAGAGGGGAGAAATGAAGATTTTTTGTTTTTTATGTGCGTGTGAGAACGTGGACGAGTAGGTTGTCGGTTCATAACTTTTCTAAAAGCTCTTAATTAATAGCTGTGTCTTAGCACATTAGCCTTATAATCATTTCTTTTATGTTTTTATGTTAATAACTTTTGTTAAAAAACCCTTAACAACCCTTGATGGTGATGGTCTCATAATCTCTCAAATGAGAATCGGGTCTTAAGAATTTGGGGTTATTAATTTATTTTTATTTATTTTTTGTCACTTTTTAGATGAGAGACTGATTAGAGCACTCAGAGCATCCGCAACGCACGTTGCTTAATGCAACGCACGTTGCTTAATGCAACGCACGTTGCTTAATGCAACGCACGTTGCTTAATGCAACGCACGTTGCTTAATGCAACGCTTAAGATAAAATTGCATTTAAATAAATCAAAATTAACATAATCAGCAGAGATTCGACGCTTAAATCGCTTAATCGTATTTTACGGGCATGTGGCATAATCTGATTTGGCGAAGGTTAATGAAAAAAAAACACGCGATTCTTCTTCCTCATTTCGCCTTTTCGCCTCTCTTTCTTCTCTCTCTCTTGTCCGTGGATCTCCGATGGCGATTCGGCCCAAATGCGAAGGTTCGCTCGATTTTTCACTGGAAATTGGTTGGAGATCATGTCTCCGGTGGTTGGGTGGTCATAATCACGGTGTGGTGGAAGAAGAGGCGAAGAATAGACGAAGATGAACCGATCTCCACCATTGATTATTTCTTCACTTTGTATGTGATAGGAAAGCTCGATGAATATTTTCTATTTTCGGTTTAGCATCTTATTTGATTTGGTTTTGGTTTTACACTTTAATTAATTGGTTTTGGTTTTGGTTTTACTAATGTCGGTGATGTCGACAAACTATATATGTAAGGCTTATGCCATTCAATAATATTATGAAAAACATTAACCTAATTACTCTCTTATCTCTTTCTCTCAATCAACTTCATCTTCCTCACACAGAAATCCAGAATCTTCGAGGTGATTACTCTTTCTTAATAATCAGCTCCTAGACTGAATTTCCCCTTTCTTCGAATCTTTGGTAGATTTCTAGATTGGAATTTATCCTAAATACTTATCCGTTCTCATTGGTATCAGAGCTCTAGATCCTCGGAGCTATAATTATGATGGTGGAAACAAGAGCTCAAGCTTTAGCAGAGCAAGTAGAAGAGATGCGGAATCTCCAAGCACAAACGGCCGACGAACAGAAGAAGCGGACCGAGGCTCTTGAAGAAACAGTGAAAAGGATCGAATCGATGATGGCTACTCATCTCACCCGAGAACAATCTAAACAACCACAAGTGCACCAAGAATCAAGCTCGACATCTACTGCACCTCCGATCACTCCAGGTTTGCACCAGTTTCCTGAACCACCAGATTTGAGTAAGTATGAACAGATTCAGTCGGGTAAGATCGTGTCTATCGCTGAAAAGGACAACAATACTGTCTAACGGGATGGCTGCTAGATTAACGAAGATTGGGTTTCCAATTTTTGATGGGTCAAGAGTTCGTGATTGGATCTTCAGGTGCGAACAGTTCTTTGATCTTGACAGTACTCCAGCAGAATTGAAGGTCCGTTTGGCTTCTATACATCTGGAAGGAAAAGCCCTCCTATGGCATCACCATTATATGGCCAATAGGTTCGGTATATCTCCATCTTGGACCGATTATGCGGTTGCTGCGTCAGCTAGGTTCGGAGAGCTTTATGACGATCCGTTATCAGAATTGGTGGGTTTGAAACAAGACAATGATTCGGTGGAAGTGTATTTAGAGAAGTTTGAAGGTGCCTTAACCAGATTAGCCCTACCTGAAGCCCATGCTCTTTGTATTTTTCTGACCAACATGAACCCACACCTAGCACTAGACACGAGGAAATTTGGGGTTCAAACCGTGACAGCTGCTGCCAAAATAGCTAAGCTCCATGAATCATCCCTCTTACATACACCAACAAAACAAATCCGTGTTCCCTTCAACCCATCCCAAAAATCATATCATCCTTCCCCTTACAAAAGCCCAAACACGTCTCCAATTCTTCCCCTCCCAGAAAATACCAAATCCCAATCCCATAAACCCAACTTCATTCCCCGGTCACTCAATGAGAAAAGTGCTAAAAAATACTCATACTCGGAGATGCAGGACAGGAGGAATAATGGACTATGTATGTTTTGTGATGAGCCTTTCACACCTGGCCACCACCTTAAGCATAAGAGAACACAAGTCTTTATTATGGATGGGGAGATAGAAGAGCATCATGAAGACGAAGATGACGACTCAGATGCACAGTTGGAAGAGGAGATTTCTACTGAAGTTGTTGAAAAATCTCCTGTAATCTCAGTCAATGCTTTAAGTAGTTCCGCTACTTTTAATTGCATGAGGGTCGTTGGTCAATATTCCAAGAGGAAGTTACACATACTGATTGATCCAGGGAGCACTCATAACTTTCTTGATCTCAGTATAGCTAAGGAGCTTGGTTGTTCGTTGGAGAAAATCAAACCAATGGCGGTCGCTGCAGCTAATGGGAGCAACATGGTGACTGGTTTTAAATGCAGAAATTTCACATGGAAGCTACAGGGTTATACGCTCAGAATAGAAGTCAGAACATTGTCGTTGGATTGTTGTGATTTTGTTTTGGGGGTTCAATGGCTTTCAACTTTGGGTCCTATCTTATGGGATTTTTCCAACTTACGGATGGAATTTAATCTCGCAGGAGTGAAACATGTTCTCCGAGGGGTTACTAAATCTGGTTGTATGCTGATTAAAGGGAGCAGTCTTAATAAACTAATGCTACAAGAGCCGCAGATAGCTTTACTTCAAGTGCATGAGATAACTGATTCCAACTCCACTCTCGAGCCTGAAGCTTTACTCTCACATATTTCAACAAGTGAGAGTGCATTATCTGACGATCCACATCTAAAGTCTTTGCTAGAAGATTTTAATGATCTGTTTGAAGAGCCTGAAGGACTCCCTCCATTTAGAGAAGGGTTTGATCATACAATTCCATTGGAGCATGGAGCTAACCCGGTCAATCTACGCCCTTATAGGTATTCTTCTCTACAAAAAGATGTGGTAGATAAGATGATCCAGGACATGCTTTCACAAGGAATCATACAGTGTAGTTCAAGTCCTTACGCCTCTCCAATTGTTCTGGTTAAGAAGAAAGACGGGACATGGCGACTCTGTGTGGATTATCGTGGTCTTAATAAGCAAACAGTTAAGGATAAGTATCTGATTCCTCTCCTTGAAGATTTATTGGATGAGTTAGGAGGATCTAACTAGATTTGAGAGCAGGGTTTCACCAATTGAGGATGTCACCTGAGGATGTTTATAAGACAGCTTTTAAGACTCATGCAGGGCATTACGAATATCTCGTTATGCCTTTTGGCTTAACTAATGCTCCTTGTACTTTTCAGGGGCTGATGAACCATGTCTTTCAAGCTGTTACAAGAAAATTCCTTTTGGTGTTTTTCGACGACATACTAGTTTATAGTAAAAGCTGGGAGGAACATTTGAAGCATTTGGAGGAAGTGTTCTCCATTCTTAGACATCAACAGTTATATCTTAAACCTTCCAAGTGCACTTTTGGAGCGACGGTCATAGAATATTTGGGTCACTTTATCTCAGCTGAAGGTGTGAGTACCGATCCAAAGAAAGTGAAAGCAATCGAGGAATGGCCTATTCCCGTAACGCAGAAGCAACTCCGCAGCTTCTTGGGCTTAGCTAATTATTACAGGAGGTTTATCAAGGGATATAGTGTGATCGCTAAGCCTCTGTCCACTTTGCTCAAGAAAGAGGGCTTCACGTGGAATCCCGAGGCTGATTCTGCTTTTCAGAAATTGAAATTATCCCTCACCACCACTCCCGTCCTTGCGTTGCCAAACTTTGAAAAAGTTTTTGTGGTAGAGACTGATGCGTCTAATATTGGCATTGGGGCAGTTTTGATGCAGGATTCTCATCCTATTTGCTACATCAGTAGGGCCCTTGGTCCACGACATCAAGCCCTTTCTGTTTACGAGAAGGAGTTGATGGCCGTCGTACACGCTGTTCAGACTTGGAACGCATATCTTGCCCACCGGCCATTTGTTATCAAAACTGATCAGAAAAGCCTCAAATTCTTAATGGAGCAAAAGGTAACTACTCCCTTTCAACACATGTGGCTTTCGAAACTAATGGGATATACTTTTGAGATTCAGTACAAACAAGGTAAAGAGAACCACGCAGCATATGCTCTATCAAGGGTTACCGGATCCGAACTCTTGCATATTACTCTATCTCACGGTCATCATGAATTATACGATTCCATTCGACTTCTGTGGCAGCGAGATCCTCACCTCCATAAGGTCATCTCTGATTTACAAGTTGCTGGCTCATCTCATCCCACATTCACGTTTGTAAATGAAGAATTACGACGTAGAGGCAAGTTAGTGATTGGGAATGATCCTGACGTGAAGCTTCAGATATTCAAATGGCTGCATGATTCAGCTATAGGCGGTCATTCCGGCAGGGACGCTACACTTCATCGTGTTAAATCCCTTTTCTACTGGCCAAAGATGAGTCTCGAAGTGCAGAATTACGTGCGGAACTGCTCCGTCTATCAGAGGAATAAGTATGATTTATCCGCTAAACCGGGTCTTCTACAGCCGTTACCAGTTCCAAAAGGAGTTTGGGAATCCATAAGCATGGACTTCATCGAAGGTTTACCACCTTCTCTGGGAAAACATTGCATTCTGGTGGTTATTGATAGGCTTAGTAAGAATGCACACTTTCTGGCCTTATCACATCCTTATACTGCCCTTGACGTTGCTAGAGTCTATATGGATCAGGTTTTTAAGCTACACGGCATGCCACATGATATAGTTAGTGACAGGGATCCAGTGTTCTTAAGTGAGGTATGGAAAGAGATGATTCGCGTTCACGGAGTTGATTTGAGATTTTCCACAGCTTACCATCCTCAATCCGATGGTCAGACTGAGATCACCAATAAAACTTTGGAGACTTACCTTCGATGCATGATTTCGGATGTCCCTCATACATGGAGCAGCTGGCTTCCTCTCGCTGAGTGGTGGTATAATACCACTTTTCACAGCGCTATACAAAGTACACCATTCGAGATCGTCTATGGTCAGCCACCTTCTCTGCACTTGCCCTATTTACCCGGTGAAAGTTCCTCAGTAGCAGTAGACAGAAGCTTGAAGAAAAGAGAGGAGATCATCGCCATGCTCAAATTTCATCTCCTTCGTGCCCAGAATAGGATGAAACAAAGTGCAGACTCACACAGATCACAAAGGGAATTTAAAGTTGGCGACTATGTCTATCTCAAACTTCAGCCTTATCGACAACATTCGCTCAAGAACAGGAAGGTACCAAATAAGCTCTCCCCTCGCTTCTATGGTCCATTCTGTGTTATTGACAAAGTTGGTACTGTGGCTGAAACAACCAAGCTTTTTTTTTTTTATATAATTAATTAGCCCAGATTAATATTCCCATAAATATTAATCCTCAACAGCTAATTCAACAACACAATGCGGAAGAAACCAATATTATTAAATCATAAAATAATTGTTCAACAAATAACCAATAAAACCAATAAACCAATAACCAATAAGCAACCTAAACCGGTTTGCTACATTATTGAAAATAAACTAACACCCTAAACATCACGAATTCCTGGTCAACCACAACAATAAAGCCAAGATCAAATTCCTAATCTCATCATCCTCTTCTCTCGGTCTCTTTCCGCGGAAGAACATTGCTGTTACCTGCATCACATTGGAATAGAGATGCGTAAGTATTATCATAAATACTTAGTGAGTGGATCATCCTGCCTACAGGCCAATTACGTCAAACAATAGACAATACATCACAATAAACAACAACCACGACAATGCAACAACATTAACATCCACTACCTGTCAGGAAACCCACGTTTCCTGACACCCAGGTCGGTGTCGACCGACACCTCTATGGTGTCGATCGACGCCAGCCTCCCGAGTGTCGATCGACACTCATCGAGTGTCGCTCGACACCGGCTCGACGCCCAGAAACCAGAAGCTACGAAAATCACATTCCAAAATCGCAATAACACAAAATCTAAGGGTTTTCAACGCCCCAATGCTATCAACACACGAAATCCAGCATAAACAATCTCAAGAACACATCATAAATCCGAAATCACACAACCTCTAACGCTCAACGGACCTACAGTCACGCACTCACCTTGAAAACGGATTGAAAGGAAGGAAGGAAGAAGAAACAACAACCACAAGCCTCAGAAACTCCACAAAACTCCTCCAAACTCTCCAAATCACCTTAGAATCACCTTTTTCTCTCTGAAACTCGAAAAGTGAGCTTCCTCACGCGGCTACAGTGTTTTATTCGCGATCTAGGGCTTCCCTTGCCCAAACCGAACAAAACCAGCCGACTTGAAACAAACCGGTCGATTTTCCAATAACCGGTGTCGATCGACACCCTTCCTTGGTGTCGGTCGACACCCATCGACCAAAACCAACCCAACTCGATTCGATCAACTTAAACCGGAAATCAACCCTGATAACCGGTGTCGATCGATACTAGTCGTTCAGAAGGATTTAACACACTTTCTTCGCGGTGCTTGAATCTTAAACCGACTGCACAACAATCAAACAAGAACATGTACAGCCAATCTTCAATTCACACCTCTAAGAGCATGTGCCAACTACTCCCGAACCCCTAGCATCGTCCAACACCACTTCCAAAACAACTTCCAGGTTCACGGATGTTACAGTGGCTTATAAACTTGACTTACCATCTGGAACCGCCATACATAACGTATTTCATGTAAGTCAACTTAAATTGTGCCCAAATCCTCCCACTACTACTCCAACTTTGCCTCAATACTTGGTTGATGTGGGTAATGCAAAAGAACCGGAGCTCATTCTCGAGACCAAGATGGTTCAACGACAAAACAAAGCAGTCACTAAGGTTTTGGTCCAATGGAAAGGAGAGCCACCAGAGAAAGCCACATGGGAGTTCTATCAAGACTTCATCAGCAAGTATCCTACTTTTCATCCTTGAGGACAAGGATTTTCTCAACCAGGGGGTATTGTGATAGGAAAGCTCGATGAATATTTTCTATTTTCGGTTTAGCATCTTATTTGATTTGGTTTTGGTTTTACACTTTAATTAATTGGTTTTGGTTTTGGTTTTACTAATGTCGGTGATGTCGACAAACTATATATGTAAGGCTTATGCCATTCAATAATATTATGAAAAACATTAACCTAATTACTCTCTTATCTCTTTCTCTCAATCAACTTCATCTTCCTCACACAGAAATCCAGAATCTTCGAGGTGATTACTCTTTCTTAATAATCAGCTCCTAGACTGAATTTCCCCTTTCTTCGAATGGTAGATTTCTAGATTGGAATTTATCTTAAATACTTATCCGTTCTCATTGTATGGTATGTTCTCTTCCAAAATCAGCTGTATATAGTGGTCAATTATGGTTTTAGAGTTCAATCAATCCATGAAAATGCTGTTTACACCTCTTGAATGTAGTTGATTTGTGATTGCTTACAAGTTTCAGGAAATCTTCTTGATTTGTTAATTTTGTATGAATTTCTGATTGTTTCGACTAGAAGCTTTCTCCTTGATTTATAAATTTTTAGGTGTTTTACGGAATTTATTTCGGGTTTCGTTTTATGTAGCTTTTGCTGATGGAATGGTTGAGATAGTGAACCATGCGGTGTTTACTTACACTGACTTGTCTGAATATAATCCTTTTGCGTTCTGGAAATTATGGTTTAGTGTATAAGTTTATGCCTTAAATCTTGTTGTTCAATGGAAATTATAATCTTCTTGGTTAAGGATTTGCTTGATGTATTGAATCATCCTTGATTGCTTCATTGCTTTTAACGTACTGAATAAACATGTTTTTTGTGAGGATTGTGTGGAGGATAAGCCGTTATAAGACCGGAGGCAATGGGAACAAAGAATCCACAAATACATCCATCGGCTTCTATTGTAAGTTCCACCGGAAATTCATTTGATTCAAATTTTTGTTGCTTTGTTGATTTTCATTTTTTATTTGAACTAAAAGTTAAGTGATTTCCGTATAGTTAGTGGTGATGTTGTGTATAGGAATTGAGAATTAGATGATTGTATTGATATGTGATGAGGTACATTTATACATCGAGATTATACAAAGAAAGGCAACTAGATATCTTTACAATGAATGAGAAATATATGCAAGAGTGATTGTAGGGTGATGATTGATTCCAATCTTCTGAGATATCTTGTTTCCTCTAACATCCTCCCGCAAGATCAAGGACCCTTGGTGACGCCGATCTTGTCACGAAGCAGTGTAAACCGAGCCCGACCAAGTGGTTTGGTTAGTGTGTCGGCTAATTGATCATATGTTGAGACATGAGAGACCCGTAATTGACGACTTTGGACCAGGTCACAAATGAAGTGGTAATCCAGAGCTAAATGCTTCATCCGAGAGTGAAAAACAGGATTGACACAAAGATAAGTAACACCAATATTGTCACAGTATATTGGTGGGGCAGTGTGCTGTTGAACACCAAGTTCGTGAAGAAGAGAGCATATCCAAACGACTTCAGAGGCTTTATTAGCAACAGAGCGGTACTCAGCCTCGGTAGACGATCGCGCTACACCCTTCTGCTTCTTGGCTGACCATGAGACTGCATGCTTACCCAGATAGACAATGTATCCGTTGGTGGAGACATAATTGTCAGTGTCACCTGCCCAATCAGCATCTGAGTAGGCATGGAGGCTTAGTGGGTTCGACTTACTGAAAAAGAGACCATGCGTTGGTGTGCCGGCGAGATAACGTAAGACCCGTTTGGCTGCTTGCCAATGATCGCTTGTTGGGGAGTGCATAAACTGAGAAAGCTTGTTGACAGCATAAGCAATATCTAGACGGGTGAAAGCGAGATATTGAAGGCTGCCGACAAGTGTTCTGTATTCGGATGGGTTTGAGTGTTTTCTCCGGACATCACCAACTTGGGTTCTGTGGCCATTGGGGTAGCGATTGGTTTGGCATCCTGCATTTGCATCTTATTTAGCAAGTCCAAGATGTATTTGCGTTGATTAAGATGCAAACCATGTGAAGTGCGAATGACTTCAATGCCGAGGAAGTACGAGAGTTCTCCCATATCCTTTAGAGAGAAACGAGTAGCCAAGTTCTGTAAAATTGCTTCAACAGCAGCTGTGTCATTTCCCGTGACCACAATGTCGTCAACGTAGACCAGTAAGTAAACCAGGGTGGATCCTTTCTGCAACACAAAGAGTGTTGTATCTGCAACAGAGTTTTTGAAACCAAGAGTGAGAAGATAATTCTTCAACTCAAGATACCATGACCGCGAAGCCTGTTTGAGACCATAGATTGGTTTCTTTAGACGACAGACGTGAGTCGGTCGATCTGGATCGACAGAGCCTGGGGGTTGACGCATGTAGACCTCCTCTTTAAGGCTCCCTTGCAGAAAGGCATTGTTGATATCGATTTGCCGAAGAGGCCAATCACGACTTGCAGCAACGTCCAAAACGACTCGGATTGTTGTGGCTTTGATAACAGGGCTGAAGGTTTCAAAATAGTCAAGACCTGGTTGCTGGGTGAATCCCTTTGCAACAAGTCGGGATTTGTATTTGTCGATAGAGCCACATGGTTGATATTTGAGTCGAAAGATCCACTTGTTGTCGATGATGTTCATATCCGATGATGGAGGAACTAGATCCCAAGAACGATGTCGGATTTGAGCATCATATTCATCGGACATAGAGCCTCGCCAGAGCTTATGCTTCAAAGCCTGATTGACGGTCCTTGGTTCCCAGTCTTTGTTTTGAAGAAGAGCGGATAGGCCATATTTCTTGTTAGGTTTAGAGATATGGTTCTTGCCGCGAGTCTGCATCTGGTGAGTATTTTGAGGCATGGGTAGAGCCGGAACAGGCGGTGGTTCATCGACGGCAATATGAGTAGACGTTGAAGAAGCGGATGTGGGGTTGAGGCTGTGAGATTCAGTTGAGCTTGAGCTTCCTGTTGGTGTTTGAGACTGGGCCGCAGAAGGGGATGGAGGTGGGCTTGGAGAAGAAAGCCCATTATTGTTGTCATTCGTCTCATGACCGCCATTGGGGGGAGACGAAGATGTCGAGGTGACAGAGGTGGCGCTGTGTTCGACGAAGTCCGCCGGTGATGATGGAGTCGAAGTCAACTGGGAATGGTGCATCATTTCAGGTGGTGAATCTGAGCCCGAGGATCCCATGTGCTCCGAGGAAGACAAGGGAGCTGGTATGAGTGGCAATGGTGGGATTGGAACGGATGTGGCTGTTGGAGTGAATGAGATTGGGGATTCAAAAGAGGGAAGTTCAGTGGAGGAAGAGATCATAGATTTGAAGGGAAATATTGTTTCTTCAAATCGCACATGTCGTGAGACATACATATGCTGTGTTTGAGGTTGCCAACAGAGATAAGCACTTTGAGTAAGGGAATAGCCAAGAAAGATGCAAGGGGCAGAGCGAGGGTCGAGTTTATGAGATGTGTATGGCCTCAACCATGGAAAACAGAGGCAGCCAAATATTTTAAGTTTAGAGTAGTTTGGGTCGGTTTGAAAAAGGACTTTGAAGGGGGAGGAGAGAGATAAGGTTTGAGTGGGCATGCGGTTGATTAGATATACCGCAGTGGCGAAGGCGTAAGGCCAGTAGGAATTGGGAAGATGAGATTTTGTGAGAAGGGTAAGGCCTGTCTCAACAATGTGTCGGTGGCGTCTCTCAGCAAGCCCGTTGTGCTCGGGTGTATGCGGAGGAGACGTAAGATGTGCAATCCCTTTAGAAGCGAGAAATGCACGAAGGGCAATGAATTCACCACCATTGTCGGAGAACAATGTACCTACTTTTTGCTGGAATTTATTTTCAACAAGGGCAGTGAACCGAATGAAGGTTTAACGAACTTGTGATTTGAGTTTGAGGGGATAAAACCAGACATAGCGAGAGTGGTGGTCGACAATAACGAGATAGTATTTGTAATTGTCAATTGAGATAATTGGAGAGGTCCAAACATCGGAAAATAAGTATTGAAGAGGACGAGAGGAAGTAATTGTGCTTTCGGAGAAAGGAAATATATGAGTTTTATTGATGCAACAATCAGTGCACGTAGGAAATGGAGACAAAGAATTTGAAAATGGCAATGAAAAGGAAGAGATAATGTGTTTGAGAATGGGGAAAGACGGGTGGCCTAGCCTTGAATGCCAATCGAAAGTGGTAGCTTTTATATCGTTGGTGGCTGTGAAGAATGTGGATGCGAAAGGCTTTGGGATAGGCCACTCATACAGCTCATTCTTGGTGGTTCCTTGGAGTAATGGGACACCCGTTCTGAGATCCTTCACCTGAAAGCATGACGGAAAGAATTGAACAGACACTTGATTAGCGTTGCACAATTTATAGACAGATATAAGGTTTTTCTGTATGGCAGGTACATAAAGAATATGATTAAGGTGTAGAGGTCGGGAGGAAGAGGGTAAGAGAGTGGAACCAGTGTGGGTTATGGGTACGGCTGAACCATTGCCTACGACCACTTCTTCACCCCCTGTATAGGGTTGATGAAGAGACAGATTTGCCAGATCTGAAGCAATATGGCGAGTGGCGCCAGAGTCAAGTAGCCATGGTGATGCTTCAACAAAGTTGGCTCGGGGTTGCCAAGGTTTAGGCGTTGGGAGAAGACCTTGTCCATTGTGCTGGGTAAGCAGAGAGCAGCGACGTGCACTGTGGCCTTGGGTGCCACATATTTGACAACGGCCAAGGTATGGTCGGGGTGCTCGAGAGTCGGACGAGGTGGAGGACTGAGATTGCCAGTTGTTGCCGCGATTGTTGTTTTTCTGAAAGTGAGCAGAGCGAAACTTGTTGGTAGCGACATTAGCTGAAACAGGGTGTGTCGAAGACGGCTGGACAGCAAGGATTCTTGCTTCATGATTGATAAGCTTTTCATGGAGTTCGTTAAAGGTTGGTGGTGCATCACGACCTTCAATTTGATCAGCAATGGTTTTGTACTCGTCGGGGAGACCATCAAGTGCAAGCTCAATCTGGTCTTCAAGGTCAATAATTTTTCCAAGAAGAGCAAGTTGATCTACACGAGTAGTAATTCCCTGAAGGTACTCGGAAACTGTTTTTGTTCCCTTCTTCCAGTTCTTCAGTTGCTGTTGGAGTTGTTTGATGTGTCCGCGGCTTGGTTTGGCATAGGTCTCAGCAAGCGTGGTCCAGACTTCAGCAGAGGTGGTGGCTTTGGAGAGAAGAGGTTGGACAGATTGCGCGATGGCTCCAAGAACAGCGCTGTAGAGCAGTTTGTCTTGGCGTTTGTGGAGGGTAAACTCCGGATTTGGTGTCTCAGTGCCATTGTTGGTGAGCACTTTAGATGGGATCGGTTTGGATCCATCGAGAAAGTGAGCTAGCTCATAGCCATCAAAGAGAGCGTGGATTTGGCGGCTCCACATGAGGTAATTGGTGGTGGTGAGTTTGGTGATGTTGGATGTGTTGACATTGAGAAGAGATCCCTGAGCTATAGGAAGAGATTCAGCGGTGACAAGAGGGGTATTGGAGGAAGACATAGTCGTGATAAGAAAAGAAGAAGAAGACAGAAAATTTTGGTCTTTATCAGATTAAAGGCTCTGATACCATATAGGAATTGAGAATTAGATGATTGTATTGATATGTGATGAGGTACATTTATACATCGAGATTATACAAAGAAAGGCAACTAGATATCTTTACAATGAATGAGAAATATATGCAAGAGTGATTGTAGGGTGATGATTGATTCCAATCTTCTGAGATATCTTGTTTCCTCTAACATTGTGTTGTTAGGCGATAATAAATGCAGTATTTAACAAGTAGATTATGGTTGTGACCATGAATGTTTGTCCGAAAGTACAGTTTGATTGATGGGTTGGTGTGTGTGATCAATGTTAGTTTTAGCTTATGTGTTAGGGCATCTCCAGCGGTGGTTTTTACCATGGTTTTTAAGCAAATTGAAGTAATTAATTAAAGAGAAAAGAAATTATTTTCTTAAAACCAATTCTTAGGTGAAAACTTTCGACAAGTTTTTAAACCTGCCACGTGTAGAATTCACGTTAATTCACCAAATGAGAAAAAGAGAAAAAAAAAAACGACATTTCCTTCCTTCTCTCTATCTCTTTCGTTTTCTCTCCGATGGAAACGAGGTCGTGAATCGACTCCGGCGATGGTCTCCGACCGACCTCTGATCGGACAGACGACGCTCACTTTGCCTATCTTCCTATCTCCAGCACTATTTCTCTGTCTCTCGATCTCTATCTCTCTCTTTCTCTCTTGTCGATCGGAATCCACGATTTGGGCGTTTTCCGATTGGATGCCGGCGAGGTACGGTTGAGGATCAAATAAAGCCGATGAGAAGGAGAAAAACAAAAGGAAACCATCTAGTAGTAGAGGCAGAGGTAAAGCCCAGAAAAGAGGACGAGGAACGGGAAGAGGAAGAGGAAGGGGCCGAAAGAATCTCCTCTCCGAGTTATTAGACGGCAGTTCTGGTGATGATTGTGATAATAATGATAAGGAAGTTGATTTGCAGGTACCTCATGATGAAAAACAGGGCAATCCTAAGAAAGTGCGAAGGGTAAGCCCTTGATTTTAGTTTTCTAACGATGGACTAAGATCACTTGTTTTGATTGATTATGTGGTGGTCTCACTTTGTTATCTTTAATCCCCAGTCAACACGATCTCGGAATCCTCTGAAGTACAATGCAAAAGAAGATGATGAATTGGACGAGTCAAGAAGCAATGGAGAGTCCCCTAGTGAGAATTTAGAAGATGGTGATGAATTTCTCAAAGACAAAGGCAGAGCAGCAAATGTCGCTGCTGAAAGAACACAGAATGAAACAACAACCATCGATGCATTTGCTTTTGGGTGTATTCCGTTTCTTTCTCGTTTTTGGCTATGGAAGTTTGCTCTGATCTTGAAGTTGACATTAACGGAGAAGAAACTGTCTTTCTCAATAAGGTAAACTCTTTCTCTCTATACAACAGCTAAATTAGGCTTAAGAATCCAAAATTTAACAATTTCTAAATGTTAATTTCAATTTTTTCTTATATGGGTCTCTCCAGTTTCCTTATAGTTCTTTTTTTTCTCTTGTGGTGAATGTTAATTTCGTCAAAAGGAAGAAGCTCATATGAGTTCTAATTTTCTGCATCAAAACTGTAAAAGATGGATTTTTCATATTTAAAAAAAAAAAAAAATTTGTATGTGTTCTGTTTTGATTCTCTGATAATATTATCATGGCTCACGTAGTGTGTGTGATTGTTTTGCAGGTACTTACTTGACTTCTCTGCAAATTGTTTCAGGAAGTTGATTGTATGTAACATCCGTGAACCAGAAAGTTGTTTTGGAAGTGGTGTTGGACGATGCTAGGGGTTCGGGAGTAGTTTGCACATGCTCTTAGAGGTGTGAATTGAGGATTGGCTGTACATGTTCTTGTTTGATTGTTGTGCAGTCGGTTTGAGGTTCAAGCATCGCGAAGAAAGTGTGCTAAATCCTTCTGAACGTCTAGTATCGATCGACACCTGAAGGGTGTCGATCGACACCGGTTTGGGAATCGATTTCCGGTTTAAATCGATTGTGTTCGGTTTTGTGGAGTTGGTCGAGTGGTGTCGACCGACACCAGGGAGGGTGTCGCTCGACACCGGCTATTGGAAATTCGACCGGTTTGATTTGAGTTGATTTCGGTTTGGGCTGGTTTTGGGCAAGGAAGCCCTAGGTCGCGTTTTTAAGCGAAGGAAGTCGCTTTTTGACACACTTTTCGAGGCAGAGTCTTTTCCAGAGAGTTTGGAGGTGATTTTTTAGGAGTTTTGGAGTTTGGAGGATCGATCTGAGGCTTGGTGGTTGCTGTTCATCTTTCTCCTTTGTTTCTAATCCGTTTCAAGGTGAGTGCGAGACCGTAGGTCCGTGAATCACTGGAGATTTGTGGTGTTGTTGCTATTTCGAGTTGTTCTTGAGTTGTTCTTGAGCTATTTGAGTTATTGATCGATTATGGGGGTTGAATCCCATTGATTTGGATGTTTTATACTTGTTTTCGCATTGTTTCGTTGCTGTTGGTTTCTGGGTTTCGGGAGGGTGTCGAGCGACACCTTTTGGTGTCGGTCGACACCGAGGATGCTAGTGTCGAGCGACACACTTTGTGTGTCGATCGACACCTAGCAGGGCGTGTCGAGCGACACGGTGGGGTGTCGATCGACACCAGTGCTGTTGTGCGAGTTTTGTTGCTTTTGTTTACTGTTGATGGTTATTGTTGCTGGTATTGATGATGTTGTCGTTTATTATGGTTATGGATTGTTGTATTGACTAGTGGTTGGCGTAATTGGCCTGTAGACGGAATGACCTCTCACTGAGTATTTATGATAATACTCACGCATCTCTTTCGTAATGTGATGCAGGTAGCAGGATTGTGTGACCGCGGGATCGAGGCTGAAGAGGGGGATGATAGGGTTATTGGTTTATTGGCTTATTGGTAGCTAACCTGGTGTTTAGGTTGCTAGAGTTTATTTATTATTCTGGAATTGTTTAATGAATTATTGGTTATTGATATTGAGATATTTGTCATTGAATTGAATGGATGATTTAATTATTTATTTGAAGACTTCCGCTGAGTATTGATTTAATTATAAAAAAAAAAAAAAGGCTTGGTTGTTTCATTGTATGTCCTTAGAGCTATCTTGATCCTTCTTGAATGTAGTGTTTGAAGTTTCGAGATAATATCTCTGTTTTTCTTGAATCTAGTGTTTGATATTTGTTGAATCTAGAGTATTTTAGTGTTTGATTGTAGTTAATAATGACATTGTTTGTTTCTTGTTTGGTTTCGGTTTCAAAAGTGTTTGACATAAAATGTGTTCATGTGTTAAGCCGGGACACGAGTTTCGGACTTTATCTCTTGTTCCTTAATAGAGAGTAATCTTGTTTGTTTCCTTGTCTTGTCGTCGGTTTCCAAGCTTGCTTGTTCTCCGCTTCGTCCCGACGGTTCTGATTTTTATGTTTCGTATAATAATAATTCATGTTCATGTGTTTTCCATAATTATCTCCGAATCTGATTTACCATAGCTTTTTCTTTGGTTTTCTGGTTGTTCGACATCTATCTTTTTCACAAAACTATCTCTATGTAAGGAAAATTATCTTTAATTTTTTTTGTTAAGAACCAAATAAAAAGTTTTAGGGATGGAAGAAGAAATAATTAAGAAACCACATAAAGTTTGTTAGCATAAAAATTAATAATAAAAAATGTTTAGAACCAAAAACATGGTTTTAGGGATGGAGATGGTCTAACATCATCATGAATGTGGATTGCGATAATAGGTGTGGCTCGGGTTGAGCTAGCGGTGCATTACCTTAGTGGAGATGCGCATTTGTGGTGGAGATCTATCGTGACTCAGAGGGCTATGTGGACTTGGGGCGAATTCCTAGCAGAGTTCAACGCCAAGTATCTTCCTCAGGAGGCTCGAGACAGATTCCAGATGAGGTTCGTGGCATTGACTCAGGGTGAGCGGTCAGTGCGGGAGTATGATGCGGAGTTCGGCAGACTCGTAGTGCATACGGGTTTTGGTTTTGAGGGCGAGCGGGCCTTGACGATGAGGTTTCTACAGGGTCTTCGGTCGAGTATCCGGACTCAGTGCAGAGGTGGTATGTACACCACGAGAGCGGAGTTAGTGGAGCTGGCGGCTTCCATTGAGGAGAACCTTCGTGAGCAGGTTGGTCCGGTAGCGGAGCCATCTGCAGTTGCTCCTGCTACCCGGCAGAGGGGCCAGCAGCAGCAGCAGCGCGAGAGAGTTGAGTCTGGTTCTGGCAAGGGCGACAAGCCTGCGCAGGGTCAGAAGAGGAGAGCAGACGAGATGTCTGTTGGTAGCTTGAGCAGCAACGGTGGTTGCTATGGTTGTGGGAGCAGGGAGCATAGAGTTGCTAGTTGCCCCCAAGAGGGCGGCATCCAGAGAGTCTACGGTGTGTTTCCACTGTAGGGAGCCAGGGCATATCAGACCGATGTGTCCCCAGTTGCAGCCGATGTCGGTGGCGGCGGTTCAGCCTTTGGCGATTCAGTCAGCGGAGCAGATCGCAGCGTTGCAGCAGTCAGATCAGTCAGGAGGAGTGGCGCGTGTGTACACGTCGACGACAGAGTTGGGCCAGACGAGTCGTTCAGACCATATCACAGTGGGATTGTGTAAGGACGTTGTTAGTGGGCGGTGTGGAGTCTCGAGGTGTTGGACTCGGGAATATTAAATGTTCCTTATTCCGGAGCGTGCCAAGTGTATCGGCATCCGGAACCGCGTTGTCGAGCTTTTGGGTTTTGACCAAGGTGGTCGGTGGAGGAATTTCGGCTACGTATGTGTTAGAGCGGTTAGTGGCATGGAGTTGAGTCGATGGAGAGTCGTTTTACCTAAAAGTGTTTTGTGAGGCTTTGAATGGGAGGCCGTGCAGGATGCCTGTATGCTGGACCCAAGTGGGGGGGAGCGCAGCATTAATGGAGTTACTTTCGTTCGGGAAACGACGGTGAAGGTTCGTGTCTGAAAAGTTACGCCGTTAGGCGGAAAAGAGAGTTCGAGTTTAAGGTGGGGAGATAGTGGGTATCTCCAGTTGGTTTGTGGTCTTAGCTTTGGTTTGAGGTGTTGGGCATTGTGGATATGTATTTTCATTGGTGGTACGATGTACATTTTTGAATTAATATGAGATGGAGTTGCCTCATATTTGGGTTGTGTTTCGGATGTTGCATGGAGGTGTTATACGCGTTTCAGATTATTACTCGATACAGTCCTAGAGACGGTGGGTCTTTAGAAGAGACGGGTGGGTCTCTGGAAGAGATGGGTGGATCTCTTGTGGACTTATATGTGAGGGTCGCTACCTCAGTATAAGTGGTTTTGTGGTTACTATTGTGACGGGTGGGTCACAATGGTTTTGTGGTTACTATTGTGACGGGTGGGTCACAATAGGGGCATCGGGAGATGGGTGGATCTCTCGAGGAGACGGGTGGGTCTCATGTGTAGTTTTTAGAGTTGTGGTGTTGTATTGAGGAGTAATAATGTCTGGGAACGTGTGTATAGCATAGGAATTCGGCGTGAATCTATGAGTTTAGTGGAAGGTCTTTAGTGTTGGGCCATGTGGGCCGGTTTTTGTCGTCTGTGGTAGACGAGTTTGCGTCTGTGGTAGACGTGTTGTGTTGGGATTCGAGGACGAATCCAGTTTAGTGGGAGAGAATTGTAACATCCGTGAACCAGAAAAGTGTGTTAGAAGTGGTATCGGACGACATTAGGGGTTTGGAAGTCGATTACGTATGCTCTTTGAGGTTTGAATCGAGGACTGATTGTACATGTTCTTGTTTGATTGTTGTACAGTCGGTTTAAGGTTCATTTATCTCGAAGAAAATGTGTGAAAAGCTTCTGAATGCTTAGTGTCGATCGACACCAAAGGGTGTCGATCGACACCGGTTATTGGAAATTCGACCGGTTTGATTCAAGTCGGCTGGTTTTGTCCGGTTTAGGCGATGGAAACCCTATTCCGCGATTTAAAACCCTTGTGGCTGCGAGAGAGGCTCAGTTTTCGAGGCATAAGTGTTTTTGAGAGAAG
Source organism: Erythrophleum ivorense (assembly GCA_026724425.1). Classification (NCBI taxonomy): domain Eukaryota; kingdom Viridiplantae; phylum Streptophyta; class Magnoliopsida; order Fabales; family Fabaceae; genus Erythrophleum; species Erythrophleum ivorense. The sequence goes on along the minus strand of JAIUCV010000066.1, from coordinate 2,984,642 downwards.
GAGGTGATTTCCAGAGAGTTTTTGGAGTTTGGAGGCTTGATTTGTGGCTGTTCTTCGTTGTCTCATCTCTTCTCCTTCCTTTCAATCCGTTCTAAGGTGAGTGCGTGACTGTAGGCCCGTCAATCGTTAGAGATTGTGTGATTTCGGAATTGTGTTGTGTTCTTGAGTTGCTTATGCTGGAATTCGTGTTTGGATTGTATTGGGGCGTTGGAAACCCTTTGATTATGTGTTTTGCGTTTTCTTATGCGATTTTCGTTGCTGTTGGTGTCTGGGCGTCGAGCTGGTGTCGACCGACACTCGATGAGTGTCGATCGACACTCAGGAGGCTGGCGTCGATCGACACCATAGAGGTGTCGGTCGACACCGACCTGGGTGTCAGGAAACGTGGGTGTTTCCTGACAGGTAGTCGATGTTATTGTTGATTATTGTTGAGTATGGTTATTGTTGTTGATATTGTGGTATTGTCTAGTGGTTGGCGTAATTGGCCTGTAGACGGAATGACCGTCTCACTGAGTATTTATGATAATACTCACGCATCTCTTTCGTAATGTGATGCAGGTAATAGGAATGTGTGACCGCGGGACCGAGGCTGAAGAGGGGATGATAGGGATTATTGGTTTAATTGGTTATTGGCTTATTGATTTATTGTTTAAGTTGGTAGCGAACCTGGTGTTTATGTTGCTAGAGTTTATTTACGTTTCCAGAATTGTTTATTGGATTATTGGTTATTTAATTGGTTATTGATATTGAGATATTTGAGGATAAATTGAATGGATAATTTATTTATTGGTTTAAGACTTCCGCTGAGTATTGACTTGATTTTAAAAAAAAAAAAAAAAAAAGCTTGGTTGTTTCAAGAGGTCACAAGATTTGGAAACTAAAGGAGTAAAGTGTCGACACAATGTACTACTTCTCATTTCGGCAGAAGCAGCCAAGGCATAAGCAAACAAATGAGGACATAAATCTATTATGTGAAACATGTGACATTGTTCTCATGTGAAGTCACTAGTTTTGTAACTTATGTAATCATGTGACCAGGCCCGGCCCAAAGAAAATCTAGGCCCAGTGTTTAAAACGGTTATATGTCTAGTTTTTTAAAAAATTGGGCCTTTTTGTAAATTTTTTTAAAAAATTATGGCCTGAAATATAAAGGAAAAATTTGAGTTTTAGAAAATTTGGGCCCTTTTCATAATTTTCAACGAAAATTATGCCCTAAAATATAAAAAAAAAACTGAAAAATAAAAGTGGGCCCTGTGATGTATCCCATCTCACACTTGCTATTAACCGGCGCTGCATGTGACATTGTGTCACCACTTTTGTAACTCAGCACTATATATGCGATGCTCAACAACTTTAAATTTCCTCACATTTGTATTTTCATCTTTTTAATACTACTCTTCTTCCAAATCAATTTGAAAGAAACTCATCTTTCTCCTAGTTTTTTTAAAACTTCCATCAAGACAAACACAAGTTTTGTTACAAGTTTCTGCTCTTTCTTTGTTATCCTCTTTTTCAAAGAATTATGGCTTCTTCTTCCCATAATGATTTTGATGATTCAATTGATGAAATTTTTGAGATCAAAATTGTCAAATACTAGAGCAAAGGCTCGAGAATATATCCATGCGTAATAGTGGTCGTCAAGAGGCAAGGGAGTCAAGAAGAAAAAGAGCTTTTATTCAAAGAAATCGGGAAGAAGGCGATTTGCGTTTATGGAAAGATTATTTATGGAAAGATTATTTCGATGAAGATGCAACCTACCCTCCTCATTAATTCCGGAGACGTTTCAGAATGAACAGGCCATTATTCTCGCACATTGTCGGTCGATTTTCCAATGAAGTATCATTCTTTCGACAAAAGAAAGATGCTCTCGGAAGACCTGGTCTTTCTGCACTTCAAAAGTGTACAGCAGCAATTGGGCTATTGGCATATGGTACGGCGGCTGATGCAGTTGACAAGTACCTCTGGATCAGTGAAAGTACTGCTCGTTCATGTTTAGAGAATTTTGTGGAAGGAATCATAAATGTGTTCGGCAATGAGTACCTAAGAAGACCCACCCCGGAGGATCTTCAAAGACTACTTCAAAAAGGAGCGAAACGTGGATTTTCCGGGATGATATGAAGCATCGACTGTATGCATTGGGAGTGGAAGAATTGCCCCACCGCTTGGAAAGGGCAATATTCACGTGGTTCTTCAAAACCGACAATCGTTTTAGAGGCCGTAGCTTCACATAATCTATGGTTATGGCACGCGTTTTTTGGAGTTCCAAGTACTTAAACGATCTCAATATTTTTGATCGATCACCCGTTTTTGATGATATAATAAATGTTGAACCTCCACCAGTGAATTTCTCTGTAAATGGAAATGAGTATCATCTAGGATACTATCTCGCAGATGGTATTTACCCGACATTTATCCCAACTGTTAAACTTCCACAAACCCGAAAACAAAAGTTATTTACTAAACTTCAAGAAGGTTTCCGGAAGAATGTCGTGCGTGCGTTTGGAGTCTTGCAAGCTCGTTTTGCCGTTGTTAAAAACCCGGCCCTTTTTTGGATAAAACAAAAATTGGATGGATTATGATAGCATGTGTCATACTTCACAACGTAGAAGACGAACGAGATGGACAATATGATGAAACATAATTCCAAGGAAACATAAATTCAGATGATGATGCACCTGTTTCGGATGATATGCCTACGAATGTTGAGGAAATAATGGGTATTCGAACAAGTATTCGTGATACACAAAGGCATAAGCAATTGAAAAATGATTCGATGGAGCATATATGGAAAAAATTTGGAAATTTTTATGCAGAAATTGTTGGAAATACTTAAGCCGACTGAGTTTTTCTTTATGTTTATGTTTTCAAAATATATGTTTAAAATAGTTGTATGTCAAATATGTTTGAAATTTCAATTTATGCAATATATTTTATGTTTTCTTCATCAATAAAATTAAAATTTACAAATAAAATTAAGCACCCCAAATAAGCTCCATTGGAGCAGGTAAAAACAGATAAATATTAACAGAGATGCTTAACATATTTTTTAATCATAAAATATGTCTTAAACACCTCCTTAATCTCCATGCATTGCGGATGCTCTCACATTGCAGAGCCCCATGTGGGGCTTTTTAACTTTTTTATTAATTTAAAATGACTTTCGAGAAGAAAAAAAAGTCTCAATCGGATCATGACACGTGGCAAGCTTGTGTCAGGGAACCGATTCCATCGGTGTCTCGTATAGAGTCGATTTTCTCCTAGTCTCGCCACATCAGCTTGCCACATCATTTTTATTTTCTTTTTTCTTTATTTTTTAGAATAGAATCTTGCAAAAGTTGTGCATTGTAGATGTTCTTTAGAAACTACCATCGGAGCTCTTATAAACAAACGAAAAATAAAAACAAAAAAATCCACATAAATACAACACTGAAACTCGAATACTACAATTTAGTATTAGAGTCTAAAAAATGATGTGTGAGGGGATGTGTAAGTGTGTTAATGACTCGCTGTCCTAGTCCGTGTAGAGAAGGGTGTCACAATTTTTTGGGAAAAATATGCAGTTGTCTTCAATATGTTTTTGAGGCTACAAAGTCGCTGACCGTAAAAATTGTTTTATTTTTCTTACAAAATAATTATAGAGACGACAGCTAAGATACATATGCAAAGCTATGTTACTGCATCGACATCGGTAATCGCGTATCTTGATGATCTGTTTGTCTCAAAACTTACTTGGCTAGTTTTTCTTTATTATCGCTTTGACATTGTCTGTTTCTATCAATCCTTGTAATCATATTACATCCAAAAACTGTACTATTTCACGGACCGTTTTGGTTAAGTCCAACAAAAAGTTAAATAAATGTCAAAGCTCTGTTTTAAGAGGTAGGGGTACTTAATTTTTTATGAAATAAATTAATAATGTTTCTACAAGTTCATATGCTTGTATCCTTAAATAGATTAAAATAAATACTCCTTCCATTTCACAATAAATGTAGTTTTAGCATTAAGGTTTTGTTACAATATGTGTCATTTTAAATTTTAAGTTTTTGATGCATAATTTAAGATAAACTTATCATTATTATTTGAATCCAAATTATATAAAAGTATATAGAATAATATCACTCAGTTAAACGTATTTGCGTCCAAATTAGATATATAACATATATGAGAGCAGCTTCTTTACGATCAGTACAAAGATTCAAAATGTAAAAATTCTGGCTAATTTTTTATAGTATATAGTTTTCAATACATAATTTTAAGGTGTAGCGTTTTATTTACGAAGATTTTAGTGCTGTCAACAAAAAACAAAAATAAAATTACAAAGATTTTAGTCTCTATAGTTACAGAAACAGGTAAAATACTAAAACATTAATTTCGCTTTGGCACTCATGTGAAAAGCTACAAGCGAAGCATAAGCACCACCTGAAATCTCCATTAACGTTTCATGTTTTCCTCTCTCCGCGATCACTCCATTCTTCACAACCGCGATTACATCCGCGTTCTTAATCGTAGTGAGCCGGTGAGCCACCACAACGGTAGTCCGGTTCACCATCACCCGGTCAAGCGCATCCTGCACCACCCTCTCAGACTCTGCATCCAACGCGCTTGTCGCTTCATCAAGCAACAAAACCTTAGGATCCTTGAGAATGGCCCGAGCTATTGCGATCCTCTGTTTCTGACCACCGGATAACTGTACACCACGTTCGCCCACCGACGTTTCGTAACCTTGAGGTAACGAGCTGATGAAGCCGTGCGCGTTAGCCGATTTTGCCGCGGTTATGATCTCTTCCTCCTCCGTGGTTCCACCGGTTTTACCGTAAGCTATGTTTGATCGTATTGTCTCGTTGAACAAAACCAGTTCTTGACTAACCAAACCCATCTGTTGCCTTAACCAACTCAATTTAAACGTTTGAATCTCAACTTGATCTAGAAGAATCTTGCCTGAATCCGGATTGTAGAACCTCTCGATTAAGCTTATCACCGTCGATTTCCCGCTCCCGCTCTCTCCAACCAATGCAACTGTCTGAAAACCAAAAATCGTTAACCGGTTATATCAATTTTGGTACAATTTTAACCGGTTTTCATGTTTGTTACCTGTCCAGAGGAGATGGTTAAGCATAAGTCATTAAAAACTTGAACAGCCGGTCGCGTTGGATACCGGAAACTGACATGTTGCAAGTCGATATCACCCTTCACGTTTTCTAGCATTGTTCCTTCATCACAACTCGAATCGATTTTCGGTTTACTATCGAGAATGTCGAAAATCGAAGCAGCATCGTCTTTGGCTTTGTTCCTGTCAGGTACCATACCACTCGTTTGAGCCACTCCAACCGCTGTCAAACTTAGTGCAAAGAAAACCTGAAACGTTAAAACCACTCAAAGTTTAAAAAAGAAACATAACCAAACCGGACCATAACCGACTCGAACAGAAAAATTTGTAATCCTTTATGTACCTGAAAGAATTCTCCGAACGTGGCTTTATTCCAGGAAATCAAATTGGAACCGACGTAAAAACAAAGGGAATTGATGCAATAGAGAAAGAAGAATGAGAAACCGTAGCCCAAACCACTAAAGAACCCTGACCGGACCCCTTCTTTCTTGGGTAACACGCATTTCTGCACAGAATGATGCAACCGTTCTTATGCTACTCACTGCGTCACTCGCGACCTGGCTAGCCTCTTCGTATTTTTCCTAAACCGAAGTTAACCGGATTAGATTAAGTTGAACCGGAAAATTAAAACCAAGGTTAGACGAAAATACTGACTTTTGCGTCTGCGCTAAAACCGGTTATGCACTTGGTCTGAGCGTATCCTTGAAGTAACATCACTGGTGAGACTAAAAGGACAAATAGAGCTAATATCCAATTAGCTGTAAACGCTATAATCAATGCAGCGGCTACAGTAGCTGCGTTTTGAACGACCAACCCCAAAGTATCACCCACTATACTCTTCACTGTCGAAGCATCTGTGGACAACCTTGCTCCAATCGCGCCGCTGGACAGACAAAACGCAAAATATTAAACAGCTAAAACGTTTTAGATATGAGGGAAAAAAATTGTTGTTATAGATATTACCTAGAATTCGCGGAATTGTCGAACCAACTTATCTCCTGGTGAACAACTTTATCAAACGACAAGGATCTGATGCGTTTGATGAGTTTCCCTCCAGCGATAGCGAAAAGATATTTTTGAAACGGAATGATCATGAGATCGATTGCATAACGAAAACGAGAGCCCAGAAATGTGAATATTTCCTTAGTAGATTTGAAGGTTCAAAGAATATCTTGATCGTTCTTGACAAGAGTAAACCATTGACAGGGACCACAATACCATGAACCGCTGCAGCCAATGAACCGAGCACCAAAACCGAAATCTCTGGCTTGTTGAGCTGAGCAAGCCGTGTCAACGAGACTTTCTTGCGTTTCTTGTTCGTTTTTACCACAGTGGGAGAGTTATTTTCGTGAATCTCTTCGGTCTCATTCGGATTAGTTGGTCTCGGTGAAACCATATCTGTAATGAAACTGCTCGATGAGTGTCTCTTATGGATTCTGTTTTGGCTAACCGATGTTTCAATTTCAAAACTCGTCTCATGCCTCTCTGGTTCATCGACTATTCCTCCTGTTCTCTTTGATCCTTCTTGTAGACGTACGAGCTGCGAATATGCTCCATTGGTATCTTGAACCATCTCCTTGTGAGTTCCTAATTAACACAAACTATGTTACTTGTAGCATACAAATAAATATCAATTACTTGGGTCCCACGGTACTATACAAAACCTAACCTTTCTCGACGATTTTTCCCTGCTGCACAACGGCGATCATGTTGGCGGTTCTAATGGTGGTAAGCCGATGAGCCACCACGACGGTGGTCCGGCTCGACATTAGCTTTACAAGAGCGTCTTGAACAATGCGTTCAGATTCCGCATCTAAAGCGCTCGTCGCTTCATCAAGAAGCAATATTTTAGGGTTTTTCAAAATCGCCCTCGCAATCGCGAGCCTCTGCTTCTGTCCACCGGAAATTTGCGTCCCATGTTCTCCTACCAACGTGTCTAAACCCTAGAGATAGAGAAAGAACAAAAAAAAATTAAGAAATCTAAACTCGGTTTATCGACAAATTCGGATATAACTACGTACTACCTGTGGGAGTTTGTCGATGAAACCAGTGGCGTTAGCGAGCTCAACTGCGGTTCTTATTTCTTGATCAGACGCATCGTTTTTCCCGTAAACAATGTTCTCTGTAATCGTGGTCGCGAAAAGTATATATAGGTTCTTGGCTTACTAAACTAATCTTGCATCTGATCCATCTGAGGTTAAGCTTCTTTAAATCGATTCCATCAACTAAAACATGTCCTGATTCGGGATCGTAAAACCTTTCGATCAAACTGACCACCGTTGATTTCCCGTTCCCACTCTGTCCCACCAGAGCCAACGGTCGAACCATTCGGTACAACCAAAGAAAATCCAGCAAAGATGTTCACGTCAGGTCTCGCCGGATATCGAAAGCACACATCTTTTAGCTCAATGTCTCCTTTGATCTCCTCCAAAATCATACCGCTCGAGTCATAAGCATCGATCTTTGGTCTTCTTTTGATCGTCTCGAACATTTTGTAGGCAGCAGCTTGTCCAGTCGCAAAAGCGTTAAGAGAAGGCAAGGTCTGCCCCAACGCTCTGAAAAATGTGTTAAAAACGTTAGGGTTCATTTTCAATATCACGGGCTTGCTTGGAGGATAATTAATCGTTATATATATATATATATTTACTCACATTCCTCCATTCACGGTTGCAAAAATCACGTTCATGACTTGACCTCCACTATATTCTTCATTCATTATCAGCCGAGCACCATACCAAATGGCTAAACCGTGTGTACAGAAGACCACAAACATCAATATCCCAACGCCTAAACCCGAAAAGAGCCCTGTTTCAACCGTAGTTTTATAGGCAGTCTCAAGCTTCGTCTCATAATTTTCCGTCGCTTGTTTCTCCCCCGTGAATGCCACAACCTAGACGAATAACATCAAAAATCCGGAACAAGAATCTATGTGTTTCTTTTTTTTTTTAACACAGACCAAGCCAATAACTTACTGTTCTGATTGATCCAACAGCTTGTTCTACTACGTTCCCTGCTTCCGCGTAAGCTAGTTGACCACGACCAGCCGCTCTCGACATGACTAAGTTCATTACTCCACTAGTGGCCACGATCAGTGGAATGAACAGAAGAAGAACAACTGTGAGTCGTTTGCCTTTTATAAAAGCGACCGTGAATCCATCAAAGAATGTTGATACTAGTAGAATGAATTTCCCAACCTGAAAAAAAAAAAAAAAAAAAAAAAAAAAAAAAAGAATTTCCCAACCTGAAGAAAAAGATGATTCAGTAACTTGTACCGCAAGAAACAGCTATTTATAGTCTCAGAACCTTTTCTCCCATGGAATTTTGAATAAGAATGGTGTCTCCGGACATTCTTCCGATGACTTCGCCGGTATTAGTCTCGGTGTCAAAAAAGCCGATATCTTGTCTTAATATTGTTTTTAGGTATAGACCGCGGATTCTAGCTGATTGGCGCTCCCCAGTTACCATCCAACAATAGACCTCTGCAAAAGAACAGAGAAATCTCTGTTAGCTTTGTAAACAAGTTAGGTTAAGGTAAAGGTTAAAAAATAAGTAAAACAGAGTTTGGGCTTACGCAGGAAAGACATAACACCAGCGTAGACCGCAAGGTAAAGAAACTTCACAGCAACCTGAAATTATTAAGAAAATCACATGATATAAACGGTAAGAAATTCAAATTTAAATTTTGCTTCATCGTCACGAGTTCTTAAACTTTTGTTTTTGTGAAGTTGAGCTCTTTCCATTTTAACCCTTCCTCTTGTGTGTTTTGGAGGACAAAATTAAAGTATAATTAGGGTAAATTAAAAGTCTGGTAATTAACCTTATTCTTTTAAACCTCTTAAAACTGATTATCAGTAACAAGAACAGTAAAATTTCGCACAAATCGTTTGGAATCCTAACCTTGGAGACTTCTCTAACCAAGTGATCTTGATCAGTGAAGCCAAACACGTTAATGATCTGGCCTATCAGTACTGCCACAATCGGCTGAGTTAGGCCGTTGGCCACGCGGAGATGGTCCCTGCCACCATTAAAACGATGTCGTATCGATCCGCAAACGTGAAAAGCTTGTAAAACGCTACTCTCTGATTTGCTCCTTCTCCAGTCTTCGATCTCTCCTCCATATTTTATAATTCCTCTTCGTTCTTTTCGTTTATTGGAAGAAAAAACTATATTTCATCAAATGAATGTTAATGGACTCTTATTGGTATTATGAATCGTAAATCTTTTTGAGAGTTTTATGAGAAATATGAAGAAGGATAAAAAAGTGAAGTCTTTATTGGTTTTCTTATATATCGAGAGAAAGATTGAGATTTTAGATGTCACCTTTCAGATTTTATAAAGTCAGTTTCATACCTTTTGCTATGTAGCTTTTTACTCTCTACTAAATATTAATATAATTCTCTTTAATTAGTGTGTATATTAAATTATTAATTATATCTATGGTATACAAAAATCATTATTGTTATAGCTAGTTAATGAGGGTAGATTTTAAGAATCTTAGAAATTGGTAGCATTAGAAATTGTTTTGTTTTGCTTTTTAAGCAAACTCAAAAACATTTTGGTTTTAGTTTATCTTTATTAAATTTTAACTAGCCAATGAATATTTTTAAAAAAAAAATATTATAACTTTTTCCGTTACAGAAGAAAAAATAAAAACATCTTGTTTTGGGAGAAGTTATCTTTGATGTTCCGATTTGTTCAAATTCATTAGTCAAGTCGTTACTACATCCTCAAGACTAGCCAAGCTTCTTTAACCAAAAAATAAAAAAGATTGGACGAGCTTGAAGAATACTGTACGTCTGTACGGATTGTAATGACAAGAGGACGATCTACTTTTTCGGTTTTATCGTGTTTTTGCTCGACATTTGTACTCTTGATTGGCTAAAACCAACCAATCGTTGAAATGGATGACTTCAATTCGTTGACTGGTCACAGTCTAACCGGTATGAAGAAAACCCGAATTATACCGTACCAATTTAACCGAACGACGAATACAAATACAAATACAAATACAAATCGGAGAATTACATAAATCTTCTAAATCCAAACAAGACCAGAGGAAAACACACACAATAAGAGTACAAAATTCGTGAGTATAAAAGTAACTAATTAACAAAACCTAAGTCACACTATTCTTCATCTAATACAAAATTCAAGCATCATCCTAAGTTCTTGGATCTTTTAACCAATTACCTGAAGAATCACAACGAGCTCTTACTTATACTGTTTCCTTTTCTCAATGCACTAAGAAAGTGTCTCTACAACAAAACCAGAGACGTATCAATCCCTAAACACAATCGTCAATTTGGCTCAATCGTAAAGGTTTTTACAGCTTCTTACCGGCAATTATTCTCTTGTAGTTTTCTTGCAAGATTGTGTTTGAGCCATTAATATTTCGAACCTTCTTATGCGTCTCTCCCCGTTTCTTCAACTTGGATAAGCTAAGCGAACCTTCAACTGCATGCATCATTGATCGAGGAAACAACTTTTCAATGGATGTAAAACAGAGAAACAGAGGGTTCAGAGCTATTTTGCTTTCATGAAACATACCTTGCCATTCCCATACAACCTTTTGTTCACCCTTGACAAGTTTTGGATAACGATCGATTCGTGAATCCTCTTGTATCAGCTCTTCCACCTACAAAATTAACCAGGAATATCAAGATCCATCTCAGGCAACAACATGAGAATTGGTTTTGAACAGCAGGTGATATGCAGGACAAGAAGAAGCATACCTTACTCCATAACAGAGGATCTCTTCTTTCTCTAGGCAAAAGGAGATGATCACGTAACCGTGATGCGATAACCCAAGAAGGCTCGTCTGCAGAGTTTGATGCTACTGCATTCTCTTCCAGGAAGTCGCACACCTACAAACGAATCCAAAAACGACCTGTGTTTTTAGAACACAATTGACAACAATACTCTGAGATGCTGTAACGGGTAAAGATGTATATACCTGGTCGTACAGTTCTTCAACTCTACGCGAGAAACATTGCTTACGCTGGATTTTCCGATGCAGTATTGCGCAGACCACAAGCTGTACATCTCAAACACTGTAAACAAGCTTGAAGATGTTGATCAAGTAAAACTAAAACCACTCAAAGACTGGCTTTTTTTCAAAGAAGTATAATACCATTGCACAGGAGGAGGAGATCATGAAGATGTGCTGCAAGAGCCATTGATGTATGCGACAAGTCAAGGGTTTGTAACTCTCGACTAGCAATTCAGGGCACTTCAACTCATTCATCCTTCAAAAGAGAAAAAAATATTATCAAGTAAGAATCTTTAGTCAAGAGATTGGTGCTAACCAATATTACAAATTAGTCAGTGATGAAGATACTAACCCATTAGAGTTAGTCCTTTTCTCTAGTAGCTCGGCGACAGCTTCTACAGCTTTTCCTTTCACAAAATCGTAAGCAGTCTCGTCTAAGTTATTCATGAAACCATTGCTACGTAGATCTTTCCAAATGTTATTCTCTGGAACCTAGAAAAGATCAATGTAAGAGCTCAGTGCCATGCTCACTACTATTACCACAATATTAACACATAAAGCAGAAGCGTACCCAAATGGTTCCAGTGCCATAACATTCATTATGAGCATAAGCCTCACAAACTTTTCTCTCAAAATGTCCAACCTGATCAAACAACACAGCCAGATAATTGACAAATGACAACACAGAAATCTTAAATTTCGATTTTATATATGTAATTGTAATACAAATCAATACCAGTTTCTTGGTTGATTCATTGATTTGTCCATCTTCTACACATAAATTCCCTTGATTTCTGAATCCATGATTACATTGCAACTTTCCTTGGTGACATTTGCCATTAGTTGGACATGGTTCACAGATATCTGAGGCAAATAAATTGATTAATTTACGGAATTACACTATACGACTATGAAAAAAATGGAATTGAGGATGAGTCTCGAGCTCACCTAAGTCTGAGTCGATGGAATCAAGGTCACTATCGCAGAATGATTCAGGGGTTGAGCTCAGATTCGTAGCGAGGAAACTGCAGGTGAAAGCCACCGCACACGCGACAAGCACCACCGCGAGGAGTCTCACGAACTCTTCCTTGGAAGGGAAGAAGCTTTCCGATGGCTCGAGTAATGATCTGACCGGAGAAGGAGAAGATTTAGGGCTCCGTTTTAGGGGTTTGGTCTCCGATTTGGGTCGCTTCCTTGCTATCGAATCCATGTGAGAATTTTCAGAGTTGGTTTAATTGAAGATGAAATTTGATTGTCGATAATAAGAACAAAAACTAAGGCCGGCCAAAGAAAACTAAAGTTACATGATTTTAGGCGTGGTTAATGGGCTTAGTGTTGACCCATTGTGGGCCCAAGTATAGAATTCATAGTCCAGATTTTTTCTCAAGAGAATGGGCTGATTGGTTGTGATTGTAGATTTATATTTTATGAAAATATTTGCATACATTTTCATCTAGAAAAATTATAATCGCATACAAATGAGTCATTTTAAACTGACATAGACAATTTAGATTGGAAAGCAATGAAAACATACGAGGTATAAGCAAGAGGTCTATGCATTAATTAAATCTGAAATTTAATTTAAAAAAATTATAGAAAATATTTTGATGCAAAATTTGTATTCATAAACAATACATAAACAACTATAATCCATATACAATAAATTTACATGCTAATAAGTCAATTTAAATTAACAAAAACAAATTAGGTTAGAAACTTGTAAAACCTTGAGAGGTCTACCAGTAAGGTCTACAAGAAAAAGAAATCTTAAAATTAAATTATAAAATTAATAAAAATTAATTTGATAATCAACGTGTATGCATAATTAATTCGTATACATTTGACATCAAGTAAAAATAAAATTTACGAAAATTGAATCAGAGTGGCAGTTTCATGAGTATATAGTTCAATATGATAAGAGTGTGAGTAGATAGTTTAGGGTTTAGTAGGGAGGTTTCTTAGGGTTTGGACAATTTCTATGTGAATTATTGTTTTTGGTTCTTTTTTTATTTACATTTAATAGATTTGTTATCCAAACCGAAAATATTGTTAATGGCAAACAAAATTGATATTCCGTTCATCTATTTTTAGAACAGTTGTAGTTTAGGGTTTAGTAGACCTCAAATTAGGGTAAAATTTGAATAAACCGGAATGGTTTAAAATTTAAAATATCGGGAATCTCAAAATTCGAAAACCAATGTAGCGGGAAACAAAAATTTCTGAATCCCATAGACCACGTTCGTAGACCGCTAATTAGGCCCCCTGTATAAACACAGACCCGAACCCTAATTTTATCGAGAATATATCTCTGAATCCGCGCCGCCGCTCATCCTCCGTCTGTTCTCTCTATAACCGTGCTTTTCATCCATTAAGTATTCTCACTGTCGACACTCTCACTGTTTCCAGTGGCTGTATTGGTATGGATTATTTGATTTTGTTGTGCGGTTGAGTTCTGGTGTTTGAATACTTTTGTTTATTGTTTGCCTTCCTAACATATATCTTACATCGTACATAGGAATGGGGCGCCATAGCTGGTTAACGGAGGCTTCGAGTAGCTCTGTTAGGATATTGAGCAACGACGAACAACAAGTGAGTTCTCATACCGGTCGAGATATGAGCGTTGGAATACCAAGCAACTGCTATTGTGGTTTGTTGACTGTGCTGAAAATGATGGACCATACGGATGAATATCCTGGTCGGATGTTCTTTGGCTGCAAGGATTACAAGGTAATGTAAATGGTTTATATATAGGCTAAGGTTTAGTAAAAAATTTCACTTTCGTTTTTATCTTGACTAAAAAATTGTTTGCATCATCCTTGTAGCAAGGTTTTCCGCATCTTATGAAATGGTGGGACGAGGCTGATAGCATGCGTGGGTGTGGGATGTATGCAAGTAATAAAAACCCTAAGCAAAACATGGTTGCAAGTGCACAACATGTTGTTGTAGTACTTAGGGGTCGATCCACAAGAGAATGCGAATTGCACACTGCACATTTGTAAAGATTTGGTTAAGCTAAATCAATAATATGCAAGGGGTTTTGTATTTTTGTTTTATAAGAAAGAGTAAATAACAATGCAAACTATACAAACACCATTATTGAACAAAAGACAATCCGCAAAAGACATAAGCCAAGTCGATTGAAAAGTTTGTTAAATCCGATTTCTATGAACTCAAAACACTAAGATGTGGTCATCCCACTTTCGTCGCTCCGACCACCTATGTTTCTTAAACCAATGGACTCAGCTTTCACATGGTCATTGAAGAGTGAAACATGCATTACAATTGGGTAGTGATTGTTCACAAAACTTCTTAGGTCTACTTTCATAGCCTATCAAATATTAGGACCGGAGATATAACAAGCTTTTGGAGAGTATATCAACCTTAGATCAAGTCGCTAGTTAGCTACTCTAGCAACAAGCTTTAGGTGTGAATAAAGATGGTGAACCATAAGGTTTCCCTTTCTTTAACAACCGATTCTCGATGGCTTATCATGTCATGTCTTCTTTGAAAGATCCATGATTCAATAACGAGTCTAGAGGAGTAGAGAGGATCTCATAGTTCTAGTGGAAGGAGGCGGAGTGATAGAGATCAAGCCGCGGCTCTCCCCTAGAGAGAAACCTCTAAAACCCTAGACTTAATCTAAAACATGCGAGTATGTACAAGATGCAAAAGAAAAGAAAGAGCAAGGAGACCACCTAAGTGGCTCTGATTTATTGACTGAAAGAAGAAGAGAGTTGAGTCTATGATATTGTGATGTCGATACAAGAGGCTAAAAGCAAGTATATATAGGAGAGGGGAGGCTAGGTCGGCTGTGTAACATCCGTGAACCAGAAAAGTGTGTTAGAAGTGGTATCGGACGACATTAGGGGTTCGGGAGTCGATTACATACGCTCTTTGAGGTTCGAATCGAGGATTGATTGTACATGTTCTTGTTTGATTGTTGTACAGTTGGTTTAAGATTCATTTATCTCGAAGAAAATGTGTGAAAAGCTTCTGAATGCTTAGTGTCGATCGACACCAAAGGGGTGTGTCGATCGACACCGGTTATCAGGGTCGATTCCGGGTTTAGTCGATCGAATTGAGTTTTGGTTTGGTTTTGGTCGAGGGGTGTCGACCGACACCAAGGAAGGGTGTCGATCGACACCGGTTATTAAGAAATCGACCGGTTCGATTCAAGTCGGCTGGTTTTGTCCGGTTTAGGCGATGGAAACCCTATTCTGCGACTTAAAAGCACTGTAGCCGCGAGAGAGGCACAAGTTTCGAGGCAGAGAAGAAAGGAGGCGATTTTCTAAGTGTGGAAACCGATTTCTGAGTTTCTGGGTTGAATCTGTTGCTGTTCTTCGTTGTTTCATCTCTTCTCCTTCCTTCCAATCCGTTTTAAGGTGAGTGCGTGACTGTAGGTCCGTTAGCATTGGAGATTGTTTGATTTTGAGATTGTTATTGAGTTTTCGAGTTGTTCTTGAGTATGATTGAGTTATTGTGTTGATTGATCGATGTGAGGGTTGAATCCTACAACTTCTACTTGTTTTATGCGATTTTCGTTGCAGTTGGTGTCTGGGCGTCGAGCTGGTGTCGACCGACACTCGATGAGTGTCGATCGACACTCAGGAGGCTGGCGTCGATCGACACCGACCTGGGTGTCAGGAAACGTGGGTGTTTCCTGACAGGGAAGTGATATCATCATATTTTACATGTTTTCACTAAGTATTTATTGGTATTTTCAAATGTTTTCAATAAGGTTCTATGCCTTTAGAGGTAGTTTTCTTGTATTTGTTGGTTTTGAAGTCTTAACAGGTTAAATTATCAAAAAGGATTCAAAAAGGAGCAAAAGAGCCTCAAACCATGATCCATGCAAGTTTCCAAGTCAAGAGCATCAATATAACTCCATTTGTCCGATTCTCGTATTTGGACAGAACCGGAGCATCCGAAAGATAACCGCGGCAAGGGGTCTTCCCGACGTCCAAAAATCATGATCTTGGTCTTGCTGGATAGATATTTGAGTTATGCATCACGACGAAGTGGATTCAAGTCATTTGGATCAACCATCACGGAGATACTCTTTTTATCCCAAGACGAGTCCGCCAGGCGAGTAAACGAAGCCCATGGAGACTTGGCGCCACCAAATGGCCCGGGATGCAGCGGCATGGACCTTGTCTCGACTTAACACAAGCCCAGCTTGCTTTTGGTGGTTTACTTGTCCTAAACCCGGTCCAATCACGTCGCAAATCTTCAGAGTCGGTTAACCGGAAAGTTTCCTTTTTCAGCACTTCAATACCCTAGCGACTTCAAGCCTATAAATACAATGTTTTTAGCCTTTGGAGGAAGGAGAGCCGCGAGTGTATTGTGCAAGAGAGAGAGCAGCCGTCAAGGAGGAGAAGGAAGAAGGAAGGCGCCGTTCAACTCTTGCACTCGCATTCATCTTTGTTCTTTCATCTTTTCCTTTTCTCTTTTGTACTTTGGATCGAAAGTTATCAAGGGATTCGACTTGTTCTTCATCAGAGAAGCCTCTTTCAATCCTTTATCTCTTTTTATACTTGCATAATGATATCAACCTTGCCTTGCTTGCTTGATTCTACTATGTCCGAGTAGATCCCCTCGTTAGGCCGAGGGAGATCGATGGACTCTTGATATGTTTTGACTTGTTTGATTGCATAAAACGGGATTTACTCTATTGGTTCTTCATCTTTGCTTGCTCTTATTGCTTGTTTTTAGGAAAGCGCGCCTCAACAACTCGAACTTAGGTTGATACACTCTCCAAAAGCTTGTTGTATTGCCGAAACTAGTATTTGATGAGCTAAGTGTCTTAGGCTTCCAAAAGTCGACCTAAGGAACTTAGTGAACAATCACAACTTGAACATTGATTAATGCATGCTTATAACTTGTAATAACCATCGAAAGTTGAGTCTATTAGGTTGTTTAAGCATAGTGGCCGGAGCCACGAAAGTGGAAAGGCTATACATTAGTGATGTGAGTTCAAGACGGTTTATAAATTATCCCATGCAATCTCTTGTCATTTCATTGAAAGTTTCCATTGATTTTCCCTTGCCTAACATCTTTCCCATCTTGTTTACAACCTCATTCACTTGCTCACTTGTTTTCATTAGATATTAAGACCACCCCACACTCATATTCTCGTTCTAGCGACTTATCACTCAACATAAACTTGAAACGAAATCCCTCTTCCTTGTGTTCGACCCCGACTTACCACGGCTGTGCACTTGCAGCTCTACCAAGTTGGGTTATAAATTGTATTAGTTTGAAGCATAAAACCCAACGCATCAAGCTCTTTGGCGCCGTTGCCGGGGAAGAGTTGCATTTCTTTCAAGTTTCTTGATTGATTTTTAGTCTAGTTCTTTTTATTTTTGCATTTCATTTTCTGTTTTTTCATAAAACCTTATAAAACCACAAAAAATTTACTTAATCCTCTTCCTTTGTGTCTCTTAGGTGCATGACAAGAAGGTCCAATCCGGATAATACCATAGAAGAAGATCTTGACATTGACCAACTTGAAAGAACACTTAGGCGGCAAAGAAGAGAAAGAATGAATCAAGGCGGTGAAGCCGCGGCACAAGGTGAACAACAACAAGCCGCTGACCAAGAACAACAACCACAAGCCCCTCATGTCTTACCAGAAGCCGGAGTTGACCAGCCAGCACAAGGAGCCGTGCCTCAACCCAATCAAAACGCTCCCGGTGTAGCCGATCAGCCGCAGCCGCAACAACATCAACAACAACCGGAGCCACAAGACGCCGGTCAACCACCAAACCAGCATCATCAAAACCCCCATGGCGGTCACCAAGGGATGCCTCAAACTCAACCACATGTGCCTCCAAGTAGAGCACAATTCGCTCAGCATCCAAGGCATCCGACTATGGGAGATTTTGATTCATCCGATGCATTCTTCTTGGATCGGAATCCAATCCGACCACCTCAGCCTCCGAGGAACGACTTTGAGATCAAGCCACAAATCATTGCCTTGGTGAAACAAAACCAATTCCATGGTTTGTCCACCAAACATCCACTTGACCATGTCGACACCTTTGAGGAGATATGTAGCACTACTCGGATCAATGGAGTGTCACCGGACTACTTCAAGTGCAAGTTGTTTACCTTCTCTCTAAGTGACAAAGCACTTAGATGGGTAAAGTCTCTACCACCTCAATCCATTACAACATGGAATGAATACAAAGGAGCTTTCTTAAACCAATTCTACACCAAGCAAAGATCAAACTCTATAAGGAGCAAGATATCCGGATTTAAGCAAGCACCAATGGAGTCTTTCTATGAAGCTTTGGAGCGCTTCAAGGAGTATGCAAGGGCAATCATGGCTTCTCAGAAGGTAACCTTTGGAACATCTTTTAAAATGGGATTGATAACAAGTACAAGCTTTCACTTGACACCGCGAGCAATGGCAACTTCATGACCAAATCGGTGCCGGAGGCTAAGCTTTTGATCGAGAATCTTGCTGCAAGTGATTCCAATGCATGCCCTGAATACAATAGAGGAGTGAGAACCACGAGCTCATCATTGGAATCGGCTCAAATCATGGAGTTGAAGAACATGGTCTCACAACTACTAAAGAGCAACCGAGGAGTGCATGCGGTCGATGATGTCTTGGCCACTAATGAAGAGCCTCTCATGGAGTTTATGAGAGATGGAGCAGAAGAGAATCAAGAGGAAGTCAACTACATAGGAGGTAACTACGGTAATAGAGGATACAATCAGCCATTCCGCCCCCATCCCAACCTCTCTTACCGAAGCACCAATGTGGAGAATCCAAATGATCAAGTCTATCCGGGCCCAAACACTTATCAAGGAGGCCAAAACGCTTACCAAGGAGGTCAATACCAGCCTAAGCAACAATTCTATCCTAAGGGAGTCTACCAAGTGAAGCAGCCACTCACTTTCCCCCAAGGAGTTGCACCGGCTCAACAAGAAGAAAAAGTAGATGTGGCGGTTAAGAAATATATGGAAGAGCAAAGACAAGCTACCAAGAGCTTACATGAGAAGATGGATCACATGTTTGGTGATCTAAACAATAAGTTTGGGGCGTTGTCAACCCACGTCCAGAAGTTAGATGTTCAAGTCTCTCAAACAGCCGAAGCGGTTAAAAAGCAACAAGAGGCAAATCCGCAAAAGTTTTGTAGTGTTGTCTCATCCAAGGAGGATCCACCAACCATTGTCTCCGTACCATCTCAAGAAGAAGAAAGAGAAGATGAGCCTAAGGAGAGGTACAAACCAGAGAGGTATACATGGGAGTCAAGGCGAGCTTACAAGAGAAGGCTTGACAACAAGCCGCTGCTTAAACAAGGAGATCCCGGGAAGTTTGTGATCCCCGCTTGTATCAATGGATACCAACTCACCGATTGCTTATGTGATAGTGGAGCAAACGTGAACCTCATGTCTCTTGCACTAGCCAAAGATTTGGGATTCAAATATTTCAAAGAGCCTAAGGTGAGAGTGGAGTTTGCGGATCTATCAAGCATGGAGCCTTATGGAGTGCTTGAAGATGTTATGCTAGAAATTGGAGAGAGACATGTCCCAACTGATTTACAAATCATGGTATGGGGAGGATCAAAGAGGAATCAGCTGATTCTTGGTACCCCATTCTTAGCCACAGCCGGGGCGATCATCAATTACATGAGAAACCAACTAACACTTGGTCATGTCCGACAATATGTCTTTTTCCCAAGCATCAACTTCAAACAAGCTCCAAGCGCAGTCAAATTACCACCAGAAAGGAACACACTCATGCCAAGAGAAGGAGCCGAGTGGCCAAGAAGCACCAAGAAGGGCGAGCCCTACCCCAAACCAAAAGAAGCGATGAAACCGTTGAAGCCGAAGCATGAGAATGTCTTCAAGGATATTCACTCGGTCTTGTCATCGTCTTTTAACAATCATGTAGCTGAAGAAGAACCTGACGGTGTGCCTAAGTCCTTTGCCAGCATAAGAATCCTTCTCCCAAAAGATCCGGACCCCAAAGATGAGCAAACCGCAAAGGAAAGACTCGGAAAAACCTTAAAACTTTTTCCGAGAGCTTTGGTCTTCAAGGACGACATGGAAGATGATCATGGAGAGCCCAAACCACCTCATGAGCCACCTGAACCAGAATGTGAAGACACCAAAGGGATCCCAAACCCTTTGGCCGATCACATCCGCACCTAATCAAACAAATAAAAAAGGGAGTCAAGCTTGATGACTTTAAAACAAGCGCTTTGTGGGAGGCAACCCACACGGTATTTTTCTTTTCCTTTTTCATTTTTAGTTTTCACAACATTATTGCATGCATTTTGTTAGGATGAGAAACCAAGAGGAGACCAAACGAGAAGATGTCCCACCCATTCATCCCACCCTTGTCAAAACCGACACCAAGGAGCGGGCACCACCTGGGACTAATAAAGGAAGGAAGCAGAAGCATTTCGGTCAAAGAAAATCACCAAACGGTCGAGTAAAATTCAAGATATTCCATCCGGCGTGCTTTTCTCGGCCACACGGGTGCAAAGGAGTACACACTTGACCTATCTCACAATCCGTGTTACCAAAGTCCACCAAACTTCATAGGCGACCAGACAACACCATATTGGTCAGCAAATACAAAAGATAGGACGGAGAAATGTGAACGGATGAGGAGATACGCACGAATGCCACATCCGGTCGATGGCGGGTCACCGAAGGCCGACAAAAACCAAAATCACGGCATGAAGACACCACCACATGGACATGGATTCTTGGAGCTTCACAATCACCATTCCCAAATAAAATCAAGGAACGAACGAGCCAATTTCAAGAATGATCAAGAATCTCTTCTCGGAGCCGTTTACACCACGTTGTGAAGAAAGTCTCAGACCGCTCATCCATTTGACCTCAAACTTCACCAGTGCTCATAAAATAAGAAGTTGGTCGGTGGAATTTCAAGCTCGGTCAGGAAATTCGTCACCGTTTGAGCTGTGGTCTATTGCACCTTCTTCGGATCGTCCGGATGGCCACCAAATGATGATTCTCCCAAACCGCACGTTTGTTTGACCTCAAACTTCACCACTGCTCCTAAAATTTATGATTGGTCGATGGAATTTCAAGATAGGTCAGCGAATTATTGACGGTTCGAGCTGTGGTTCATCACATCACCTCACGGCCATCCGAAGAATCCTCCCGACACCGGATTTTCAAATCTGCTCATCCAAACGACCTGAAACTTCACCAGCGGCTCTAAAACATCATATTGGACGGTAAATTTTCAATCCCGTTCATAAAATTCTTAACGGTTTGTCATGTGGTTCATAGCACTCATTCCGGGTCGACCGAATGAGACGTACAAGACCGAAATGCAAACCAAAGGAATTCGGGCCTTGACCTTCATCACTTACCGACCCATCCTGCCTACAGAGGAGCCCAAATCAGTCATATGACCCTGATCTTCAAGACGAGTCCGCCAGGCAAGTAAACGAAGCCCATGGAGACTTGGCGCCACCAAATGGCCCGGGATGCAGCGGCATGGACCTTGTCTCGACTTAACACAAGCCCAGCTTGCTTTTGGTGGTTTACTTGTCCTAAACCCGGTCCAATCACGTCGCAAATCTTCAGAGTCGGTCGGAAAGTTTCCTTTTTCAGCACTTCAATACCCTAGCGACTTCAAGCCTATAAATACAATGTTTTTAGCCTTTGGAGGAAGGAGAGCCGCGAGGTAGAGTTGGGGATGGACTGGTTATCCTTATACCGAGTTCATCTGGATTGCTACAGAGGTAGAGTTGTGTTTGATCGGGATGCAGGGAAGTTGGTTTATCAGGGAGTGAGACCGACTTCAGGGAGTATAGTGATCTCAGCTATTCAGGCAGAGCAGTTGTTAGAGCGGGGCTGCGAAGCCTATTTGGCGACGATTACTATGACAGAGTCCAGTAGTGAGGTGGTTTTGCAGGATATTCAGGTTGTCCAGGATTTTGAGGATGTATTTCGGTCGCTGAAGGGATTGCCACCATCTCGGTCTGATCCTTTCACGATTGATTTAGAACCCGGGACAGCTCTGATATCGAAGACACTTTACAGGATGGCTCCAGCGGAGATGGCAGAGCTGAAGAAGCAGCTAGAGGACCTTTTGAGTAAAGGGTTCATCAGACCGAGTGTTTCGCCATGGGGAGCGCCAGTTTTGTTCGTTAAGAAGAAGGATGGCAGTTTTCGGTTGTGCATTGATTACCGGGGACTTAACCGAGTCACAGTGAAGAACAGGTACCCACTTCCGAGGATCGATGAGTTGTTGGATCAGTTGAGAGGTGCTACTTGGTTCTCTAAGATTGACTAGGCGTCGGGATATCATCAGATTCCGATAGATGAGGCAGATGTCCGGAAGACGGCTTTTCGGACGAGGTATGGGCATTTTGAGTTTGTGGTCATGCCTTTTGGTTTGACTAATGCGCCGACAGCTTTCATGAGGTTGATGAACGACGTGTTCAGGGAGTTTCTGGATGTGTTTGTCATCATTTTCATAGATGATATTTTGGTTTATTCGAGGAGTCCAGAGGAGCATGCGACTCATTTGAGGCTTGTTTTGGAGAAGCTTCGGGAGCAGAAGCTGTTCGCTAAGTTGAGCAAGTGCAGCTTTTGGCAGCGAGAGATGGGTTTTCTTGGCCATATTGTTTCTGCAGAGGGAGTTTCTGTGGATCCGGCTAAGATTGAGGCCATCAGAGATTGGCCTAGACCGAGTAGTGCTACCGAGATCAGGAGTTTTATGGGTTTAGCAGGCTACTACAGGAGGTTCGTCAAGGGGTTTGCGAGTATGTCTCAGCCGATGACGAGGTTGACTGGCAAGGACGTGCCGTTTGTGTGGTCTCATGAGTGCGTGGAGAGCTTTGGGAAGCTCAAGGAGATGTTGACCAGTACACCAGTGTTGGCATTACCCGATCCGGGGAAGCCATATGTAGTGTACACAGATGCTTCAGGTGTTGGACTTGGTTGTGTTTTGATGCAGGAGGGCAAAGTGATTGCCTACGCTTCGAGGCAGTTGCAGGGCAGTGAGCGCAACCGTCCTACGCATGATCTTGAGTTGGGAGCAGTGGTTTTTGCACTCAAGATTTGGAGGTCTTATCTTTATGGTGGTAGAGTGCAGATCTTTACGGATCACAAGTCTACAGCATATCTTTACTCAGCCTTTGCTGAATGCGAGGCAGACGCGTTGGGTGGAGTTTCTGGCAGACTATGACCTGGATATTGTTTATCATCCGGGCAAGGCCAACTTGGTGGCAGATGCTTTGAGTCGACGGAGAGTTGATTCAGATAGAGAGCGTGGTGTTGAGGCTTTGGTCAGCGAGATTAGTACATTGCGGCTTTGTGCTATTTCAGAGCAGCCTTTGGGTTTAGAGGCAGCTGATCAGGCAGATTTACTCAGTAGGATCAGAGTGGCGCAGCAGGGTGATCAGGGTTTGATTGATGCTTCTCAGGCGGTTGGTTCTGAGTATCAGGTCTCATCGAATGGGACTATCTTGGTTCGTGGGCGAGTTTGTGTGCCCAAGGATGTGGAGTTGAGGCAAGAGGTTTTGAGAGAGGCTCATTCGAGCAAGTTTTCGATTCATCCGGGTGCGACCAAGATGTACCGTGACCTCAAACGGTATTATCATTGGGTTGGGATGAAGAGAGATGTGGCAGATTGGGTTGTGAGGTGCAACACTTGTTCTTTGGTCAAGGCAGAGCATCAGGTGCCTAGTGGTCTTTTGCAGAGTTTACCCATTCCAGAGTGGAAGTGGGATATGATCACTATGGATTTTGTTGTGGGATTGCCTATCTCACGGACTTTCGATGCTATTTGGGTAATTGTGGATCGCTTGACCAAATCCGCACATTTCTTGGCCATCAAGAAGACATATGGAGCAGCTGTCTTGGTTAGGAAGTTTGTGCGAGAGATTGTGAGGCTGCATGGAGTGCCAGCCAGTATTGTGTCGGATAGAGATCCGAGGTTTGCTTCAGAGTTTTGGAGGGCATTTCAGACTGAGATGGGCACTAAGGTGCATATTAGTACAGCGTATCATCCGCAGACAGATGGGCAGTCAGAGAGGACTATTCAGACTTTGGAGGATCTGCTGAGGATGTGTGTACTGGATTGGGGTGGTCATTGGGCTGATCATCTGTGTTTGGCAGAGTTTGCCTATAACAACAGTTTTCAGTCTAGTATTGGCATGGCTCCTTATGAGGCTTTGTATGGGAGGCCATGTAGGACATGTTGGGGTCGGATTTCCCTCCATCACATTGCCATTCGAACCGGGCATAGCCGAACCGAGCCAGGACGAACCGTCGACTGAACCAAGAAACCGGTAGGAAATCTCTCGATGGGCCGAGCCAACATCCAGCGAAGCGATTCGAGCCGAGGCCCATCGAAGAAGGCCCATGATCAGAGCTTGCCATAAATGCAAGTCGGTGCGAGCAAAAATGGAAAGTTCGATTATGGAAAGTTTACTTTAATCTTGTAAAGTCGGTTCCTATTCTCTTATAAATAGGAACCGATGTCAATTGTTTTGGGCATCACTTTTTACCCACAGCAAAGGCATACGCCACGAATTTCATAGCTCGCATAACAGCTAATAATAAAACCAACTTTGGCTCGTCATCTTCGTGTTTAATCAATAGAATTCTTCGGCTCTCCCTAAAAACGAACTAAACAATATTGCGCAAGTTTCGGCTCGCACAATTTGGCGCTAGAAGGAGGGGAGAGAGAATTCATACACAAGGAATACGAGGTAGAATGACGGACACAAATCTAGACGAGACCGACCCGAACGGTCAGCAACATGAAGGAAGCGCAGCAGCGATCCAAACGGAAACAGAGATGATCGCTTCCCTGAAAAAAACAAACTGAAGAGCAAGGAGCCTTGAACAGCACGTTGACTCAAGAGCTCGAAAATCTACGCACCCAACTAAAGGAAAGAGAAGAACGAGACGCCAGGCGACGAAAGAAACTCGACCCGAAGAATCTGGCCTTCGAGTCCCCAGCCGATGAAACAGAGGAAGAGGAAGAAGAAAAAACTCCCGAGCAAAGCAAGACAAGTTCCGAGCCAGATGATTCGCCACCGCGTCTCCGCGGGAAGAAGCAGAACACGAAGCGCAAGGATACCCAACCGATTAACCCGATACGACTTAACCTGGGAGACCGGATCCCCAGCGATATCACCTCAGAATCACTGGCTGAAATGCTCAGGCAGATACTATCAAGTCAAGGAGAATCTGCCCCGATCGACTTGACTGATGATCCGAATCAACCTACTAAGATTACCGAGCAGAGCACGGACGTCTCGCCTGCTTTACCCTCTTCCGAAACGTTTGCCGAAGCCATTACGCGACTCCTACTTGAGAAACGAACACCAACTCCCCACGGTACTCGAAACAAGGATCGGCTGCCTCGAGGCCCGAGCTCCTCAAGGAGAAATATTCCCAGCAAAGAGCTGAATATGAGCCGAGACGAATTGGCTGAAATTCGGGCTCGCCTTGAAAAATCTGATAACGAGGCAAAGCTGCTTCGAACTCAAATCCACAGAGCACTCAGCTCAGCACCAGAGATCGCTCAAATATGCGAAGACGCGGAACACACGCCTTTCTCGGCTCGCATAATTAACACCAAGGTAATCGATCCAGGGAAATTGAGCATCCAGAAGTACGACGACTCGACCAATCCTAAAGATAATATTAATGCGTTTCGGGTTGCACTAAGTCGAGCCACATTCAGAAGCATAGAAGAAAAGGATGCCGGATTCTGCCTATTATTCACTGAGTATCTGTAGGGCGCGGCCTTGGACTGGTTTTTAAACCTCGAACCGAATTCGGTCGAAAACTTCCAGCAGCTGACGGCTATCTTTCTAAAACAATACTCCATGTTTATAGAGAGGTCAGCCTCGGCGATTAATTTGTGGAACATGGTCCAAGGAGAAGAGGAGTCCCTTCGCAGCTTCATGGAGCGATTCAAAACAACTATATCGAAGGCAGGGTCGATCAACGACGAAATCACCGTCGACTCACTCAAAAAGGGGTTGTGGTTCCAGTCAGATTTCCGAAAAGAGCTCGCCCTCAACAAACCGAAGTCGATCGCCGACGCAATCCATCGATCCATAGCATTCGTAGCAGAGGAGGAAGATATGAAAGTATTAACCGCGCTCCACAGTTTGTCCAAGGCAACAGCTAAACCGCCACCAGCAGCGCAGCCGCAGACCAGTCAGAAGCGCCATAACCAGCGAGGCGCATACGTGTATCACGAAGGGCGGAACATGTCTGGGGCGCATAATTATCAAATAGAGGCGAGCCAACAGTCAGACGTCGTAAATCAAATAGGCGCTGGAAGGGGAAAAGCGCTAAAAAACAACACATGGATGAGGAACCAGAGCTCACCGAACTACGACGACAAAGCCTACTGCGAATTTCACCAATGCTACGGCCATTCTACCGAGAAGTGTCGCCACCTAGGAGCGGAGCTCGCAAAGAAGCTGCTTAGCGGAGAACTGAAAGGTGATCTGAAACTGGAGGATCTGGAACGACCCGAACCGAGAGAACGACCCGAAAAACCAGATTGACCGATCGACCAACCGAAGCGCGGAAGACGGGAGGCCGATGACCAAGGTGGAGCTCGGAGAAGAATCCATCTCATAATGGGCGGCTCACAATTCTGTCCAGATACCGTGTCATCGATTAAAGCTTTTCAGTGACGAGCCGACGCAGCAGTCAATTGGTACGAACCCCCAAAGCTGCCAAACGCCGAAATCACCTTCACGGAGAACGAAGTTATCGGCATTGATAAACCGTGGGAAACTTTGACGTAGCTCGGATCCTCATCGACACGGGGAGCACGGTCGACAGAATTTACAAGGGAACCTTGGAGCGAATGGGAATTGATCTGTCTGACGTGAGGTCAGCACCAAAACCGCTAACAGGGTTCGGAGGTGAGACGACGATGTCAATGGGAACAATCACGTTTCCGGTCGAAGCAGGCGGAATAACCAAAATGGTTCGCTTCTCCGTCTCGGATAACCCGCCAATCTACAACATCATCATGGGCACACCATGGATAAATTCAATGCGAGCCGTACCATCTACGTATCATCTGTGCATCAAATTTCCCACTCCATCTGGAATAAAAACCATACTCGGTTCGCAAAAGGAATCAAGAATATGCTTCATGACGGAGCACAAACTTCGGAATCCTCTGCCTAAACTACTCCCCTAAGCGAACAGGAAGAAGGTCAAGACGAGCCGAGAGACGGCAAACGACCTAGCTAACCTCTTATAGCAATTACAGATAGCAGATGACGGCGAGCCGACGAATAGCCAGCCCGCTCAAAATACGCTAGTCGAAGGCAAGGAAACCGTCATCGTGGAAACAACCTGCGAAGCTGTAATCTCCGTATGCATTGACGAACAGAACCCAGAAAGATGTGTGGAAATCGGAGCGAACCTGGAGGAAGCGATCCAAAAAGAACTGATTTCTTTCTTAAAAGAGAACATCAGCACCTTCGCTTGGACGGCAGAGGATATGCCGGGGATAGATATCAATGTCGCTTGTCACGAACTAAACGTCGATCCAACCTTTAAACCAGTCAAACAGAAGCGACGAAAGTTAGGGCATGAGCGTCAAAAGGCTGTGAACGACGAAGTGGAGCGTCTATTGAAAGTGGGCTCGATCGTCGAAGCAAAATACCCCGAATGGCTCGCAAATCCGGTCGTGGTCAAAAAGAAGAATGGGAAATGGCGAGTATGCATAGATTTTACAGACCTGAATAAGGCGTGCCCAAAGGACAGCTTCCCGATCCCTCATATCGACCGCCTCGTAGAAGCAACTGCAGGAAACGAGCTGTTAACCTTCATGGACGCTTTCTCAGGATACAACCAGTTTAAGATGAACCCCGACGATCGAGAAAAAATGGCCTTCCAAGCGGAGCGAGGCATCTATTGCTATCAAGTAATGCCGTTCGGACTCAAGAACGCAGGAGCAACGTATCAGCGGCTCGTGAATAAAATGTTCGCTCCCCAGCTCGGAAAAACGATGGAAGTGTACATCGACGACATGCTAGTGAAATCACTGAAGAAGGAAAATCATGTGACGCACCTCCGCGAATGCTTCAAGCAGCTGAATTCATACAATATGAAGTTGAATCCGACAAAGTGTCGCTTCGCCGTGACATCTGGAGAATTCCTGGGTTATCTGGTAACTCAGCGAGGCATCGAGGCGAACCCTAAACATATTCAAGCCCTGGTCAAAATGCCATCGCCGGAAACGAAGAGGCAGATTCAACAATTAACCGGACGTATCGCCGCGCTCAACCGTTTTATCTCACGATCCACAGACAAATGCCTTCCTTTCTACGATACTCTACGAGGAAACAAGAGGTTTGAATGGACAGCAAAATGCGAAGAAGCCTTCCTCGAGCTGAAGTCTTATCTGGCGAGCCCGCCAATACTAGCGAAGCAGGAGGACGGAGAGCCATTATATCTGTACGTTGCGGTGTCTTTAACAGCAGTCAGTGGAGTCCTCATCCGCGAAGACCGTGGAACTCAAAAACCAGTTTTTTACGTAAGTCAAAGCCTGACCGATGCAGAGACAAGATACCCACAGACTGAGAAATTCGCGCTAGCAGTCGTTATGTCGGCTCGGAAATTACGCCCGTATTTCCAATCCCATTCAATCATAGTCCTGACAGCACTACCACTAAGAATGATTTTACATAGCTCGAGCCAATCAGGAAGATTGGCGAAGTGGGCAATCGAGCTGAGCGAATACGATATCGAGTATCGAAACCGAACGAGCGCAAAGTCGCAAGTTTTGGCTGATTTCTTGATCGAGCTGCCAATCGCCACCAGCGATGAACCAAGTCTTCCCGCTGACTGGCTACTTCATGTTGATGGCTCGTCGTCAAAGCAAGGCGCCGGAGTCGGAATTCGACTCACCTCCCCGACAGGCGAAATCTTTGAACAGTCTCTTCGTCTGAATTTCGGCGCGTCAAACAACGAGGTAGAGTACGAAGCATTAATAGCTGGATTAAAGTTGGCACTCGGAATTGGAGTTCGAAACATACACGCTTACTGTGATTCCCAGCTCGTCGCGAGCCAATTCAGTGGAGAGTACGCTACAAAAGACAAAAGAATGGAAGCCTACCTCGAAGTAGTTAAGAATCTAGCCGGACAGTTCGAAAAATTTGCACTGGAGAAGATACCGCGTGGAGACAATACTCAAGCCGACGCTCTGGCATCGCTGGCCTCGACCTCCGATCCAGACTTGAAAAGGATAATTCCCGTAGAATTTATCGAACATCCCAGTATCGACATTGATGAGCCCGAAGTCCTAATGACCGTTGTCACAGATGAGCCGGGCGATAACGGTGTACTCAATGGCGATCAACCCGCGGATATGGACATCGAAGAAGAGACGGAGTACGGTTGTGACAAAGAGTGGCTCGATCCAATCCGTGGATACATAGCCGACGGAGAAGTACCAACGGATAAGTGGGCGGCTCGCAAGCTGAAAGCTCAAGCAGCACGATACATTCTGATACGCGACGCCGTGTTCCGATGGAGGTTTTCAGGACCGCTGCTCGCGTGTGTAGAAGGAAAAAAGGCGCGAGAAATAATGAAAGAAGTTCACGGTGGATCATGTGGAAATCATTCCGGAGGGCGACCCTTGGCTATCAAAATCAAACGGCACGGCTATTTCTGGCCAACGATGATCATCGACTGCGAAAAATACTCGCGGAAATGCGAAAAATGCCAACGTCATGCTCCAACAATACATCAGCCGGCTGAGCTATTATCTTCTATCTCCGCACCGTACCCATTCATGCGATGGTCGATGGATATTGTCGGACCGCTGCATAAATCGAAGCAAAAGAGGTTTTTGTTAGTCTTAACCGACTACTTCTCTAAATGGGTCGAGGCAGAATCCTACGCAAGCATAAAAGACGTCCAAGTTGAACAATTCATTTGGAAGAACATCACGCTTCCGGTCGAAGCAGGCGGAATAACCAAAATGGTTCGCTTCTCCGTCTCGGATAACCCGCCAATCTTCAACATCATCATGGGCACACCATGGATAAATTCAATGCGAGCCGTACCATCTACGTATCACCTGTGCATCAAATTTCCCACTCCATCTGGAATAAAAACCATACTCGGTTCGCAAAAGGAATCAAGAATATGCTTCATGACGGAGCACAAACTTCGGAATCCTCTGCCTAAACTACTCCCCTAAGCGAACAGGAAGAAGGTCAAGACGAGCCGAGAGACGGCAAACGA
The DNA here is from genome assembly GCA_026724425.1 of Erythrophleum ivorense. Taxonomy (NCBI): domain Eukaryota; kingdom Viridiplantae; phylum Streptophyta; class Magnoliopsida; order Fabales; family Fabaceae; genus Erythrophleum; species Erythrophleum ivorense. The sequence goes on along the minus strand of JAIUCV010000066.1, from coordinate 2,954,298 downwards.
CCTAGCTAACCTCTTATAGCAATTACAGATAGCAGATGACGGCGAGCCGACGAATAGCCAGCCCGCTCAAAATACGCTAGTCGAAGGCAAGGAAACCGTCATCTTGGAAACAACCTGCGAAGCTGTAATCTCCGTATGCATTGACGAACAGAACCCATAAAGATGTGTGGAAATCGGAGCGAACCTGGAGGAAGCGATCCAAAAAGAACTGATTTCTTTCTTAAAAGAGAACATCAGCACCTTCGCTTGGACGGCAGAGGATATGCCGGGGATAGATATCAATGTCGCTTGTCACGAGCTAAACGTCGATCCAACCTTTAAACCAGTCAAACAGAAGCGACGAAAGTTAGGGCATGAGCGTCAAAAGGCTGTGAACGACGAAGTGGAGCGTCTATTGAAAGTGGGCTCGATCGTCGAAGCAAAATACCCCGAATGGCTCGCAAATCCGGTCGTGGTCAAAAAGAAGAATGGGAAATGGCGAGTATGCATATATTTTACAGACCTGAATAAGGCGTGCCCAAAGGACAGCTTCCCGATCCCTCATATCGACCGCCTCGTAGAAGCAACTGCAGGAAACGAGCTGTTAACCTTCATGGACGCTTTCTCAGGATACAACCAGTTTAAGATGAACCCCGACGATCGAGAAAAAATGGCCTTCCAAGCGGAGCGAGGCATCTATTGCTCTCAAGTAATGCCGTTCGGACTCAAGAACGCAGGAGCAACGTATCAGCGGCTCGTGAATAAAATGTTCGCTCCCCAGCTCGGAAAAACGATGGAAGTGTACATCGACGACATGCTAGTAAAATCACTGAAGAAGGAAAATCATGTGACGCACCTCCGCGAATGCTTCAAGCAGCTGAATTCATACAATATGAAGTTGAATCCGACAAAGTGTCGCTTCGCCGTGACATCTGGAGAATTCCTGGGTTATCTGGTAACTCAGCGAGGCATCGAGGCGAACCCTAAACATATTCAAGCCCTGGTCAAAATGCCATCGCCGGAAACGAAGAGGCAGATTCAACAATTAACCGGACGTATCGCCGCGCTCAACCGTTTTATCTCACGATCCACAGACAAATGCCTTCCTTTCTACGATACTCTACGAGGAAACAAGAAGTTTGAATGGACAGCAAAATGTGAAGAAGCCTTCCTCGAGCTGAAGTCTTATCTGGCGAGCCCGCCAATACTAGCGAAGCCGGAGGACGGAGAGCCATTATATCTGTACGTCGCGGTGTCTTTAACAGCAGTCAGTGGAGTCCTCATCCGCGAAGACCGTGGAACTCAAAAACCAGTTTTTTACGTAAGTCAAAGCCTGACCGATGCAGAGACAAGATACCCACAGACTGAGAAATTCGCGCTAGCAGTAGTTATGTCGGCTCGGAAATTACGCCCGTATTTCCAATCCCATTCAATCATAGTCCTGACAGCACTACCACTAAGAATGATTTTACATAGCTAGAGCCAATCAGGAAGATTGGCGAAGTGGGCAATCGAGCTGAGCGAATACGATATCGAGTATCGAAACCGAACGAGCGCAAAGTCGTAAGTTTTGGCTGATTTCTTGATCGAGCTGCCAATCGCCACCAGCGATGAACCAAGTCTTCCCGCTGACTGGCTACTTCATGTTGATGGCTCGTCGTCAAAGCAAGGCGCCGGAGTCGGAATTCGACTCACCTCCCCGACAGGCGAAATCTTGGAACAGTCTCTTCGTCTGAATTTCGGCGCGTCAAACAACGAGGTAGAGTACGAAGCATTAATAGCTGGATTAAAGTTGGCACTCGGAATTGGAGTTCGAAACATACACGCTTACTGTGATTCCCAGCTCGTCGCGAGCCAATTCAGTGGAGAATACGCTACAAAAGACAAAAGAATGGAAGCCTACCTCGAAGTAGTTAAGAATCTAGCCGGACAGTTCGAAAAATTTGCACTGGAGAAGATACCGCGTGGAGACAATACTCAAGCCGACGCTCTGGCATCGCTGGCCTCGACCTCCGATCCAGACTTGAAAAGGATAATTCCCGTAGAATTTATCGAACATCCCAGTATCGACATTGATGAGCCCGAAGTCCTAATGACCGTTGTCACAGATGAGCCGGGCGATAACGGTGTACTCAATGGTGATCAACCCGCGGATATGGACATCGAAGAAGAGACGGAGTACGGTTGTGACAAAGAGTGGCTCGATCCAATCCGTGGATACATAGCCGACGGAGAAGTACCAACGGATAAGTGGGCGGCTCGCAAGCTGAAAGCTCAAGCAGCACGATACATTCTGATACGCGACGCCGTGTTCTGATGGAGGTTTTCAGGACCGCTGCTCGCGTGTGTAGAAGGAAAAAAGGCGCGAGAAATAATGAAAGAAGTTCACGGTGGATCATGTGGAAATCATTCCGGAGGGCGACCCTTGGCTATCAAAATCAAACGGCACGGCTATTTCTGGCCAACGATGATCAGCGACTGCGAAAAATACTCGCGGAAATGCGAAAAATGCCAACGTCATGCTCCAACAATACATCAGCCGGCTGAGCTGTTATCTTATATCTCCGCACCGTACCCATTCATGCGATGGTCGATGGATATTGTCGGACCGCTGCATAAATCGAAGCAAAAGAGGTTTTTGTTAGTCTTAACCGACTACTTCTCTAAATGGGTCGAGGCTGAATCCTACGCAAGCATAAAAGACGTCCAAGTTGAACAATTCATTTGGAAGAACATCATCTGTCGGCACGGTGTCCCTTACGAAATTGTCACGAACAATGGCTCGCAGTTTATATCGGCTCGATTTCAAAACTTCTGCGACAAATGGAAGATCCGCCTTAGCAAGTCTACGCCTCGCTACCCGCAAGGGAATGGTCAAGCCGAAGCGACTAACAAGACAATTCTAGATAGACTCAAAAAACGGCTCGACGCTAAAAAGGGCCGCTGGGCAGACGAACTGGAAGGAGTCCTTTGATCTCATCGAACAACCCCAAGACGAGCCACCGGCGAAACGCCATTCGCACTTGTCTACGGAATGGAATGTGTAATCCCACCAGAAGTACATTTTCCCGGAGTTCGTCGCTGGTTGTTACCAGAGCAAGAAGGCTATAATCACCTGATGTTGCTAGACGAGCTGGATCTAATCAACGAACGACGTGATCAGGCGCTCATCCGCATACAGAATTATCAACAATCCGTTGCTAAATACTACAACTCCAATGTCCGAGCCCGAAGATTTAGAGAAGGCGACCTGGTTCTCAGGAAAGTATTCCAGAACACCGCTGAACGGAATGCCGGAAAGTTGGGAGCAAACTGGGAGGGCCCTTACAAGATCATTGAAACGGTTCGTCCCGGGCCTATCGACTCGAAAACATGGCCGGCGAAGCAATTTCAAAGCCATGGAACGTGATGCACCTCAAGAGATATTATCAATAAGGCGCGGCGCGCTATCACCTAGAACTACACGTGACTTGATCCCCGCAAGGGGTACGTAGGCAGTTCACTTTCGAGTGGATTCAGTTGCCCCCCTCAAAAAAAAAGGGGGGGGGGGAAGTGGGTACGTGTACATATACACTCCCTTTTACGTGCAACACGGTTCGCCGTTAAACGCATCACTAGTTTGCAACACGGTTCGCCGTTAAACGCTTTATTGACCCTCGTAACACGGCTCGTCGTTAACACGACTGATAAAAAAATTTTTGTAACGCGGTTCGCCGCTAAAACATGATATCTAATAAAAATTCAAGTTTTTATTACCACGGTTCGTCAACATATTCAAACCATTTACACCACTTGATACAACTCGGAATACGCTCTTTATCAATTCCGAGCCGGATGTTGTTGGCCACAACGTCCGGTCTTGATCCTCTATCATGCGCGCGCTATATAAATTGATCATCCATCGTCTGTTCCGACCCGCCAATTACTAATAGATAAGGACGCGACAAAAACTGGAACATACAGATCAGAAACCCAACATGCGAAATGGCTCGCAAAAACGTTGGTAGAACAGTTAAATCGCCACTGTTTTGGTTCGTAACTCATTAATTCATGAGGACGCGGCAAAAACAGAAACTAGCTGGCATAAACCCGATATACAAAAACGCCTCGCGGTAACATCGGTTGAGTGTTTTAAATTCATTGCTATTTCAAGTCATAGTTGATATTAATACGCGTTTGGAGTTAGGACAAGTCAAGAAAACAACTTTAAAAGAACTAAGTACGATACTTAGAGCTAAAGTTAAAACGCTTTCCAAACATGAAATCGTTCAAACAAACTGTCATCTTTAATTACACAAGTCAGCGAGCGGATAAAGCCATCCAGGCACTATTTACAACCAAAACGGATAAAGCCATCCAGGCGCTATGTTCAAAAATCTAAAAAGAAAAACGAAAATAGTTCGGCGATTCCTTAAACGGCAACCGGAGCTTCATCAGCAACATCCACAGGTCTCGAATCCGGCTCGCCGGGGGCTTGATCAGATCCTCCCTGAACGCCAGCAATAGCCTGGCTCGACGGCTCTGAAGCCCCTCCAACTGACGACGGGTCAGGAATCGTCACCGGCTCGATTCTGTTCTGAAAGATAGAGGAACCAATGTTAGTACCGTACTGCGAATATACTCCTATCTCAATCCTATCTGACCAGGTAACCTTCTCGTCTCTGAGATGTACCTCGGGCGGAACGGAAGAAGCCATGGAGACGTCGAGGCGGTTGATCATTCTTGCGAGCAGCGCATCGGCCTCCTCGCCTGCCTTAGAATCAGAAGCGACGTGCTCCTCGAGCCCCGCGAGTTCAACTTCAAGGTCGGGAGGGTTTGCGCTTCGGATATCACCGATCAACTCGATGTTACCCTGAGCCTGAGCAAGATAAATGGCCCGGGAGAACGCCTCTTTGAGCCCTTCCGCGTCGGATTTAACCGTCTCGAGTAAGGAGGCGTACCGACTGTCCACCTCGGACCTCACCCTTTTAACCTCGGCCTCGAGGAGAGCATCCTTGGTCCGTATTAGCTCCTGCAGCGAGCTGACCTTAGCCTCGAAGGATTTGCTCCTTTCCGCGAACCTAAGATTCGAGTCAGCCATTTTGATAGCGTTCTCCCTGTGAACTTCCGCTTCGCGTTGGATTTTGGCGATCTCCTCTTTGGCTTGAGCCAACTCCTCGGCATGACCTCTCTCCGAAGCCTCATGAAGCCGCTTCAGATTATCGAGCGATTTTTGAAGATCGTCGAGAGCAGCTCGATCAGAACGAGCCCTGGCCTCGTATCCCGCCACGAGACCATTGAAGGACTCCGTGAACTGAGACAAAGAAAAAATGTGTAAGAACATGCATACCCTTCTCATTTAACTTAAGAGATAGGAAGACTCACCGAAAGAAACTTGAGAGCCGCCTCTCCATAGACCTCACTCTCCAATAAAGTATCGGGGGGAGGGAGACGAACCGTAGGAGTGCTACTTGCGAAGAAGCTAGCCGCCACGGCTCTTTGAAGAAGCTGACCCTGAGTAGGATCAGCGGGTGGAAGAGAAGGAGCATCATCTTTGGCCTTCTTCGAAGCCTTCTCCTTGAGCCCTCCGGGCGCGGCTCTCTTCTTTCCTCCCGCCTCGGGAGGTTTGTTCATCGAAAGCACGCCGGTAGGTTCGGAAACCTTCTTGGCTTTCCGATTGAGGACCAGAGTCCCCAAATCTCTGGACGCGTCCGAGCGACCTGGAGAGGAGGACGCGTCGGCCCCTTTTTTCTTTGAAGCCATAGCTTCCTTGGCCAGCTTCACGGCCTTCCCCAGATTTATGGGCCCTTCGCTTCGCGGCCCCTTTTTCGGAGGGCTCGGGGCCGTAGTCCGCTTGCCCTCAGCCTTCGATTTTGCGGCCGCCTCCGCGGCCTTAGCGAGAGCCGCTTTCTCGGCTTTCATACGAGCCTCTTCATCTCTTTTGGCTTGAAGTCTCTGACGGACGGTTTTCTTCTGCATCTCGTCGTCTGAAGACTCGGGAGCTTCTGGGATTTCTTCGTCCGAGCTGTCTGAATCGTCGAAAGAATCGTAAGCTCGAGCTCGCACGCTTTCTACTCGCTCCAAAGAGAAGTGTTTCTCCCAGTTGGTTTTCCTCGCGCGGAAGTTCTCTACGACCTCTGAAAAATCTCTGGGAAGACGGAATACGGCTCGTCGAACTGCAAAATAAACAGAAGGAGTTAGAAGCGATTCATGTAAACAAAAACGATGATTGTTTTTCGGTTCGGCTACCGATTGGCTGCAAATTCTGTCTGACAAATTTCATGGGGACGCTCCCAACGGTCGCCCCACATATTGGGACGAAGAAAAATTTTTTTCCCAACCACTGTCTTTGTACAAGAAATGTAATATCGGAGCGATTTCTTCGATCCGGCTCGAATCTCCAGAAGATTCTGAAGGTGATGGATCCCGATCGGGATGCCAGTCTCAAAACTGCGGACGATGAGCCCGATCAGATGACAAAGGCCTCGCGGCATGATCTGGCCAATGGCGAGCCCATACTTGCTCAAGTAGTGCAGGATCAGGCTCGGGATTGGGAACCATAGGAAGCAGCCGTAGAAGAAGCTCTCATAGAGCGTCAGACACCCCGGGGGAGGATCGTCAGCCCTTTGATGGCTCGCCGGCAGAAAAAGCTCGACTCCCTCAGAAATGTGAAAACACCGACGAAGCGTTTCCAGAGATGATCTGGTGCAAAGCGTCGACCCGTGAGGATTTGGAACCGTCCTCTTCACGGCTCGTCTGCGAGTGATCTTACTCGGGATCCGTTTCTCCGAAGAACACTTCTTCATTCCCTTTGACGAGCCGGCACGGAAGGCGTTGGACAGGACGCAGTCAAGAGATGCGTCATCCAGAAGAGTTCTCCTCGGCAGCTGAGGAGGTTTAAGCTTGAATCGCTCGAGGATATCTCCGATTGCCCCCTCAGACGTCATCTGTTCGATTTTGATCTCCTCAGGATTATATACTGGGTCAAGTGCTATCCCGGGACGAGCCGACTGATCCTCAGCAAATTCCGCCTCGGCACGAAGGAGGGCCAGCTCGTTCCCTTCATCCGCGTTTGGCTCGGATGCTCCATTTGAACCATCACGATGAAGAACTGACGGCTCGCTCGGCAATATATTAATTTCAGCGGTCTCGGCGACCCTGACAGACTGATTTCCCTCTTCAGATCGAGGCAAATTAATTACTTTCCGACCCTGCGGAGTGAAGGAATTGTGAGATCCCACCGAATCGGATGGCTCGGAAGAAGAAGACGAGCGGCGAACCAAGATCTCCGAATCATTCGAATTGTTCGAGCAATCCTCAGAATGATCGACGCCGACCGAAGGAGTGCGACTGCTTGAAGACATCTTTGGTTCGGAAGAAGATGGATCGGAGAACTTAAAGAATGATCGGAAAGTTTGAAGATTGCGATGCAAAACAATTCACACCGGCGGAGCAAACGAAGAACACTAGCGAAAATTGAGGACAATAAAAGGAAAAGCTAGAGAGAGAAAGAGAGTTCTACATTTTTTCTTGGTTTGGAGAGAGAGCGAGATGAGAAAAGTGAGCTCCGGAGTCCGATATTTATAGAAGTCTTGGCGCGTGGGCGCGTCGGTTCGGGAAGGCGAAACGGCACGACCTAATTCCCGCCCAATTTCTAGGGTTTCCGCCGAAATCAGCGGGCCCCGAGACGCTTCGGATTCCTCGACCGGTTAAAGTAACAACTCTACGACACCGTTTAGAAGAAAGACGAACCAGCTTCTTTTGGAAAGACGAGCCGAATACGTCGACAGCTCGGTTCGAGCAACAATGCTTTTCCTGATAAACTTATAGCTCGCCACTCTTACACATAAGACTAGCGAGCTGGGGGCAAATTGTTGGGGTCGGATTTCCCTCCATCACATTTCCATTCGAACCGGGCATAGCCGAACCGAGCCAGGACGAACCGTCGACTGAACCAAGAAACTGGTAGGAAATCTCTCGATGGGCCGAGCCAACATCCAGCGAAGCGATTCGAGCCGAGGCCCATCGAAGAAGGCCCATGATCAGAGCTTGCCATAAATGCAAGTCGGTGCGAGCAATAATGGAAAGTTCGATTATGGAAAGTTTACTTTAATCTTGTAAAGTCGGTTCCTATTATCTTATAAATAGGAACCGATGTCAATTGTTTTGGGCATCACTTTTTACCCACAGCAAAGGCATACGCCACGAATTTCATAGCTCGCATAACAGCTAATAATAAAACCAACTTTGGCTCGTCATCTTCGTGTTTAATCAATAGAATTCTTCGGCTCTCCCTAAAAACGAACTAAACAATATTGTGCAAGTTTCGGCTCGCACAGGACACCCTTATGCTGGACCCAAGTGGGGGAGCGCAGCATGTTTGGAGCTAGTTTTGTTCAGGAGACGACGGAGAAGATCCGTGTCTTGAGGCTGAACATGAAGGAGGCTCAGGATAGACAGAGGAGTTACGCAGATAGACGACGACGTGAGCTTGAGTTTCAGGTGGGAGATAGAGTTTATCTCAAGATGGCTATGTTGAGGGGCCCTAACAGGTCCATAGCAGAGAACAAGCTCAGTCCGCGTTTTATGGGTCCGTTTCCAGTGGTGGAGCGAGTTGGGCCAGTGGCTTATCGGTTGGAGTTGCCACCGATTATGAGCGCCTTTCATAAGGTGTTTCATGTGTCTATGTTGAGGAGGTGTTTGTATCCTTCAGAGGAGTTAGTGGTTGAGATTCCAGAGGATCTGCAGCCAGATATGACAGTTCCGGCAGTTCCTGTGAGGATTCTTGAGAGGAGAGTCAAGGTTCTGCGGAACAAGAGGGTGCCATTGTTGAGAGTCTTGTGGGACTGTAGTGGCACAAAGGAGCAGACTTGGGAGCCAGAGGCAAAGATGAAGCTGAAGTTCGGAAAGTGGTTCGACAAGCAGGCTGTGGAGTGAGCTTCTTCATCTTTGTGGTTCTAGTCTTGTTTTTGGGTTTTGTTGTTGTTGGTTTTGGTTATATGTATTTTCGTTTTCGATGTACGATATACATTTTTGGAGTTATATGAGATGGAGTTTTTGCCTCATATTTTGGTTATGGTTTTGATGTTACAAGTTTCTTTGGCCGGTGGGGTCATTGAAAGTTTTTGGTCATATGTTGGTACGCGTTTCGGATTTTGATTACTCGTTTTATCTAGAGGCGGTGGGCCTTTAGAGTAGACGGTGGGTCTACTTTTGTTGGGACGGTGGGTGCCCGGCAGACTTATATTAGGGGTCGCTACCTCGGTATGAGTTGTTTTCGTGACGGTGGGTCACGGTTTGGATACTGCGGCGGTGGGCCGCAGTATGGATATTGTGGCGGTGGGCCGCAATATAGATGTTGTGACGGTGGGTTGCAGCATAGATATCGTGACGGTGGGTTGCGGTATTGAGAGTAATAATATCTTGGAAACATGCGTATAACATAGGACTGAAAATGTGAGTTTTTGAGGTCTTGGAGAGACGTTTGTGTTGGGATTCGAGGACGAATCCAGTTTAGTGGGGGAGAATTGTAACATCCGTGAACCAGAAAAGTGTGTTAGAAGTGGTATCGGACGACATTAGGGGTTCGGGAGTCGATTACATACACTCTTTGAGGTTCGAATCGAGGATTGATTGTACATGTTCTTGTTTGATTGTTGTACAGTTGGTTTAAGATTCATTTATCTCGAAGAAAATGTGTGAAAAGCTTCTGAATGCTTAGTGTCGATCGACACCAAAGGGGTGTGTCGATCGACACCGGTTATCAGGGTCGATTCCGGGTTTAGTCGATCGAATTGAGTTTTGGTTTGGTTTTGGTCGAGGGGTGTCGACCGACACCAAGGAAGGGTGTCGATCGACACCGGTTATTGAGAAATCGACCGGTTCGATTCAAGTCGGCTGGTTTTATCCGGTTTAGGCGATGGAAACCCTATTCCGCGACTTAAAAGCACTGTAGCCGCGAGAGAGGCACAAGTTTCGAGGCAGAGAAGAAAGGAGGCAATTTTCTAAGTGTGGAATCCGATTTCTGAGTTTCTGGGTTGAATCTGTTGCTGTTCGTCGTTGTTTCATCTCTTCTCCTTCCTTCCAATCCGTTTTAAGGTGAGTGCGTGACTGTAGGTCCGTTAGCATTGGAGATTGTTTGATTTTGAGATTGTTATTGAGTTTTCGAGTTGTTCTTGAGTATGATTGAGTTATTGTGTTGATTGATCGATGTGGGGGTTAAATCCTACAACTTTTACTTGTTTTATGCGATTTTCGTTGCAGTTGGTGTCTGGGCGTCGAGCTGGTGTCGACTGATGTACACATATTTAGCCTTGTTTCAGCATCCTTTATTCATCGTTTTTGCATACATATCAGACCACTTCGTCACGTTTCATCTCCATTTGCATCCACTTACCACACTTCATAGCATTTCCATTAGCATTGCATGTTTCGTCGCTTTTGGAGTTGTTTTCAGGTATATTTGGAGCATTGGAGGGTGTTTTGAAGGTGGAGGATTAGTGCCTGAACCAGAGAGGTGAAGTGGAGTCCAGAACCTGTTGCTTGGGAGAAAAGACAGCGCACTTGGCGGGGTCCATATACGCACTCGACGGGGTCCAGACATGCACGTCGAGTTGCACATCGAGTCCAGAATAAAGGAGCCGCCTTTACACGAACTCGACGTGAACCAGACATACACGTCAAGTTGGTAGTCGAGTCAGAGCCAAAGGTGCAACCTTTAGAAGCACTCGACGAAGTCCAGACATACACGTCGAGTTGGACGTCAAGTCCACACGCGCGTGACCTATTTTACCTTTTTCTGCAACTTAGTATAAAAACCCTGTGATGTCACTTTTGCACTCTGTCGAATTTTTATTCCTGCTTTTAACTTTCAGAAAACACAAAATCGCCTTTGTAGTGTTCTTGATTTGCATTCCAGATTCCTTCTACGTTTTAATCAATTTGTGTTTGCTTCCTTCTTTGAACTTGATTGCTTCCTTTCTGTCTATCTTCTGATGCTAGTTTTACAGCTTTCCGAGTTTGACTTGATGAAGTCGGTTTCTGATTAGTTTTCTTAGATTCTTAAGGATGGGTTAGATTAGTGAAGAACCATGGTTACCTAGAGTGTTTAAGCCTTGATTTAATAGTTTCCCTTCTTGATTAGTATTCTTAATGCTGATTCCTTCTTGATCATTTGGAATCCGAAGCTAGGCATTTCAGCACCCAGAAGGTGTTTGATGAAATGCCTGAACCAGCTTTTACAAGAAATTTGCATATCATACCTAGGATACTAGCGTTTTTGATTGCACTTTAGCATTTGCGAACTGATTCCTAATGCTTGTTGGTGTGGATTTCGCCATGAGAGTGGGTCAGGAACACACACCAACTCGATAGCTTCTGCCACGAGAGTGGATTAGCTTGCTATCGAGTTCGCAGCCAAGGGAACAGCTCTGTCTGAGTTCTGTTGAACACCATAGTGTTGACCATGGAATTTCATTGATCCATAACACCCATTCTTAGGATCTTTGTTTAATTTGATTTTGATCTTGATTTTAAATCTTAAAGCTTCTGTCCTTTTTATCTTGTTGCATTTGTTCATTCTAGCTTATGGTTTATAGTTTCTCATTTTACATTTTACCTTTGTTCACTTGATAGCGTCGCGTCTGGACGCTGTGCGAGCCGAAACTGCACTACGATACGTTTAGTGTTTTTAGGGAGAGCCGAGAATTTCGTAAGTAAACACAAGGATCGATCCAAATGATGGTTGTTCGATTAGCTGTTATGCGAGCTACAATATGTGTGGCGTGTGCCTTTTTCTATGTGTGAAAGCGATGCCTCAAATAATGACTATCGGTTCCTATTTATAAGAGAATAGGAACCGACTTTTACAACCGACTTTACGCAAAAATGTAAACTTTCCTTTTTGGCTCGCGCCGACTTCAGAATAAATGTAAACTTTCCTTTTTGGCTCGCGCCGACTTCAGAATAAGGAAAGTCTTTGATGGGCCTCGGCTCGAATCGCTCAGTCGGATGTTGGTTCGGCCCATCGAGAAGTTTCTGGCTGGCCTTCGGGTTGACGCCCGGTTTGGCCCGGTTCGGTGCGGTTCAGTTCGGTTTTCCTCCATTTGCCCAACCCAAATGATGATGTCTCGGGGTGGAATCCGACCCCAACAGTTAGCCCCCAGCTCGTTAGTCTTAGGGGTAAGAGTGACGAGCTAAAAGTTGAAAGTGAGAAGGCATTGTCATTTGATTCTTCTATGGAGGTGGCTCGCCAAATGTTGCTTCGCTCGATATTTGACGCGAGATATTTGGCTCGCTGAGAGTCGCCTCGCTGTTTGCTTCTGATAAAACGATGTCGAGTTGCTCTATCGATATATGGGCTTAGAATCCGAAACGTTTCCGGGCCCACTAATTTTCAATGGAAGCCCTAAAGTTTGGGCGGGAATTAGGTCATGCCGTTTCGTCTTCCCGAGCCAGCGCGTGGATTAGGTCGCGCCGTTTCATCTCCCCGAACCGACGCGCCCACGCGCCAAAACTTCTATAAATACGAGGCCCGGGGCTCATTTTTCTCATTCTGCCTCTCTCTCCTCGACCGAGCAAAAGGTGGTTCTCTCTTTCTCTCCTCTCTTTTTTAAAAGTTCTTCGTGTTCTTCGTTCGCGCCACCGTGATAAGACATATCTCCGGCGTATCTTCAAACTTTCCGATCCATCTCCTTCCGAGCCAAATGTCTTCAGGCAGTCGTATCTCTTCCATTGGGCCAGATCACTCCGAGGATCGTTCATACAATTCCAACGATTCCGGGACTTCGGGTCGACGTTGGTTTTCGGATACATCCGACGATTCTAGCGGCTCGCAATCAAAAGTCAAAAGTTGGTCGGTTCGGCCCACGGGGAACGCTGAGATCGATCGACTGGCGAGCGAGCCCCCGGTTGCTCAGCGTGACGGTTCTAACGAGGCACGCGAGCCAACTGACGTTGATGAAGGGGCTATGGGCGAGCCAACTCTTCCTCGTATGGAAGCGGATCCTTCCCATGATCGATCGGATCGCGCCGTATTATCGCTAGATCCGATATACGATTGGCAGGCGATCAAAATTGAGCAGGCGTTTGATGACGGGGCGATCGGAGATATTCTCAGACCGTTTGCACCTCTCGCTCAGGTATCGAGTCGGCCACGATTTGGAGCCGGTTCGTCACGGGGAACAAGGAGGCGAGCCAAATCGACGCGAGCCCCGAGGGGGTCCTCGCAGAAGTCAGTTCAGAGTCCTCCTGGAGCGACGCTTTGTACCAAGACATCTTTGGAATCGCTCCGCCGTTACTTCAACATATCCGAAGAAGTTGAGTTTCTCCTACCAGCGAACCACCAGAGAGCCAATGATCCACCGCCTGGATGCCTGACGCTATATGAAAGCTATTTCTACCAGACTTTTCTGTGGTTTCCCGTCCCGAGCCTGATTTTACATTTCCTAGGGAAATACGGGCTCGCACTCGGTCAACTGCTACCCCGAGGCATGCGGCATCTGGTTGGGTTGATCGTCCTGAGTTATGAGATTGGCATTCCGCTCGGGATCCATCACCTTCAGAATCTCCTGGAGTTTCGTCGCAGCGGGACGTCGCTTCGCTATTATATCTCCAATAAGAAGAATCGGAAAATCATCGACGGCTTCCCCAACAAAGATGATGGCTGGGAGAAATATTTTTTCTTCGTCCCGATAAATGAAGCTTCGGTTGGGAACACACGGAGGAAGTTTATCAAGGACAATTGGCAGGAAATCGGTGCGAGCCGAAGAGAAACTACTATTTCAAATTCCCACCAACCGTCATCTAACGTTGCTCGATCTTCTTGTTTTGCAGATCGACGATTGGTGCTTCGATTCCCACCGGATCTTGTCGAATTCCTCGACCGTTCTTGCGAGCTGCAAGTTAATTGGGAGCGAGACTTTACTCTCGAACGAGTGGAGAAGGCGCGCGAACAAGCCTACGATTCATTCGACTCCTCGGACAGTTCGGACGAGGAAGTTCCCAATTGGCCCGAGCCCTCGAATACAATGCCTCCAAAGTCTGCACGCGCGCTACTCAAAGAGCAACGACGAGAAAAGGAAGCTCGTCTCGGAGTTGATCCGGTGGCTCGTCATGAAGCTGTACCCTCGAAAACCGAGGGTAAGAAGGTAATGCAACCCCGCCCGGAGAAGAAAGGTCCTGGTAATAGGCCGCCTACAGAAGTTGGGAAGGCGGTCAAGCTGGCCCAGGAAGCCTTGGCGAAAAGCAAGGCTTCGAAGCGGAAAGATTCTCCTAGACCTCCTTCTCCGGCTCCCTCGAACGCATCGAGGGACCAGGACGCCTTAGTCCTTAACCGGAGGCGGAAGAAAACTTCTAACCCTATCGGCGAGCCGTCGGCAAGCGAGCCATCTGAGATGACGAGCAAGAAGAGAGCCGCGGTTGAGGGGCTTGAGGAGAACGCGCCCAAGAAAGCCAAAGGGGATGCTCCTTCCGGTTCCTGTGTCGATCCTGTTCGGGTCCGCTCTCTTCAGAGGAGCGAGGCGGCGAACTATCTCGTCAGGAGTACCCCCGGGGTTCGCCTTCCTCCTCCCGACACGCTTTTGGAGAGGGAAGCGTATGAAGAGGCGGCCTCTCGTCTACATTTGGTAAGTTCCCTTTTCGCTTCGCTTATTTTCCGAGGAAGGTTTGCGTATATATACTCAATCGCTTTTCGTTTCTATTTTAGTTTTCGGAGTCTTTCAACAGGGTCGTCGAAGGCTATGAAGCCAGGGCTCGCTCGGGTCAAGCCGCTCTCGAAGAGCTTCAAAAGCATACCAACGATCTGAAGAGGTTGCATGAAGTCGAATCGAAGGCACGTGCCGTAGAGACCAAACAAGCCGAGGAGAAGGTGGCTAAGCTCGAGGCTGAGTTGGCCAAGGAGCGGAACGAATCAGTCAAGCACCGGGAGGCTGCAGCTAAGATGGCCGGCAAAAATGTTGATGATGCCATCAAAATGAAAGCTCTCCATGGTAAAATCTGCGAGCTCAACGAGAAAGTGCGAGCCATGGACGCCAACTATCTGGCGGAGGTTAGAAAAGTGAAATGCCGAGTGAACAGTCGGTACGCCAAGCTCCTCGAGTCGATCAAGTCTGAGTTGACGAGACTCCAGAAAGTGCATGAACGAGCCGTGCGCGTCGCTCAGGCCGAAGGCAACGTCGAACTGATCAACGACATGCGAGGCGATGATCCGCCGGATCTTGACATTGAGCTCGCTGATCTCCAGGCGCTTATTGATTTGGATCCTGGGGTCGCTGAAGAGGCTGATGCCCTGTTAGCCAACGTAATCGGTCAGCTCGTTCCCTTTCCGAATCCTGTCGAGCCGCCCGAGGTACACCTTAGAGACGAAACTATTACTCGGCTTGACCGACTTGGTCTCGGTATTGTCGATCAATGGGGTACTAATAGAGAGTCCCTTGTATTTCAGAGTGGAGTCGGACCGGTGGTGATTCCCGAGATAAGGCCGGTTGGCGCGACCCTGGAGTCGATGAGCCAAGTTCCAGTGAATCCTGCTCAAGCTAGCGAACCGCCTCCCAGAACCGAAGGTTTGGTTGAGAAAGCCCCATCTGATATCCTGGAGGCATCGAGCCAAGCTCTGGAGGCTCCTGAGAAAGCCGCAGCCGAAGTCCTGGGCGTTCCTGATAAAGTTGATGAGGCGGTTTCGAGGCCGGAGGATGTTGCCGGGAAATCCGTGCCTGACGTTCAAGAATCGTCGAACCAAACCCCTCTCACTAAACTCAAATAATTTATTTTTATATGCTGCCTTGATGGCTTTTGTTTTGTACTTAATGCCTGGACGGCTTTATCCACATACTTTTTAGGATATTTTTAATCGAACCGTTATCTGATGGAACGTTTTAGCTCGATGAAATGTTTGCCAGTCGAAACTAATATGTCTGCGAGGTGTCCTAGTATTATACCAATGTTTTCCATGAAATGTTTAATATATTGGGCTTGGTCAACTTACCCCCGTTTACCGCGAACCCTCGTTTTGCGAGCTGCGGTTTGGAATAACAAATTAGACCAACGTTGCTATGGAGCGTTTATGTTGGGTTTTTGTCAACTTATTTCGATTTTTGCCGCGGGCAACCCCAACAGTTAGCCGCGGGTTGAAATATCGACGAATTAAATTAGACCAACGTTGCTGCGAAGCGTTTATGTTGGGTTTCTGATCGATTTATTCCAGTTTTTGCCGTGTCCTCATCTATTAGTGATTAACGAGTCGGAATAAACGATGGTGATCACATTTGTATAGCGCGCGCGTGAGAGTGTAATAAGATGTTTGAGATGATCGAATGTTGCGGCCAACAACATTCGGCTCGGGACAGTTTATGAGTTTTTATCGAGATGTTAACAGCGAACCGTTTAAGAGAATTGATATGCGAATTGTACTCATCGTTGTGTTTGGCGGCGAGCCGCGTTACAGACGGAAAATTCACCGTTCGACTTATGTTATCGGCGAACCGTGTTACATCGATTTTGAGATAAAATGCATTTAACGGCGAACCGTGTTGCATTTGAATGGGAGTGTATAACCACGTACCCCACTCCCCCCCCCCCCCTTTTTTTTGGGGGGGGGGGGGCAACTGAATCCACTCGAAAGTGAACTGCCTACGTACCCCTCGCGGGGATCAAGTCACGCGTAGTTCTAGGTGATGGCGCCTCGCGCCTTATTGGTAATATTTCTTGAGATGCATAACGTTCCATGGCTTTGGTATTGCTTCGCCAGCCATTTTTTCGAGCCGATAAGCTCCCGGGCGAACTGTTTCGGTGATCTTGTAAGGGCCTTCCCAATTCGCACCCAGTTTTCCAGCGTTTCTCTCTGTGGTGTTTTGGAACACTTTTCTGAGAACTAGGTCTCCTGTTCTGAATCTCCTGGTTCGGACATTAGAGTTGTAGTACTTAGCCGCGGATTGCTGATAGTTCTGGATCCTGATAAGTGCTTGGTCGCGCCGTTCGTTGATCAAATCCAGCTCGTCCAGCATTATCATATGGTTGCAGTCTGCTTGTTCTGGTAACAACCATCGGCGTACTCCGGGAAAATGCACTTCGGGGGGAATGACACATTCCATTCCGTAGACAAGTGCGAATGGCGTTTCGCCGGTGGCTCGTCTCGGGGTTGTCCGATGAGACCAAAGGACTCCTTCTAGTTCATCTGCCCAGCGGCCCTTTTTAGCGTCGAGCCGTTTTTTAAGCCCATCGAGAATCGTCTTGTTAGTTGCCTCGGCTTGACCATTCCCTTGCGGGTAGCGAGGCGTTGACTTGCTAAGGCGGATCTTCCATTTGTCGCAGAAGTTCTGAAATCGAGCCGATATAAATTGCGAGCCATTGTCCGTGACAATTTCATAAGGAACACCGTGCCGACAGATGATGTTTTTCCAAATGAATTGTTCAACCTGCGCGTCTTTTATACTTGCGTAGGATTCAGCCTCGACCCATTTAGAAAAGTAGTCGGTTAAAACCAACAGAAACCTTTTATGCTTTGATTTATGCAGTGGCCCGACAATATCCATCGACCATCTCATGAATGGGTATGGTGCGGAGATGGAAGACAACAGCTCGGCCGGCTGATGTATCGTTGGAGCATGACGTTGGCATTTCTCGCATTTCCGCGAGTATTTCTCGCAGTCACTGATCATAGTTGGCCAAAACTAGCCGTGCCGTTTGATTTTGATAGCCAAGGCTCGTCCTCTGGAATGATTTCCACATGATCCACTATGAACTTCTTTCATTATCTCTCTCGCCTTCTTTCCTTCTACGCACGCGAGCAGCGGTCCTGAAAACCTCCATCGGAATACAGCGTCGCGTATCAGAATGCATCGCGCTGCTTGAGCCTTCAGCTTGCGAGCCGCCCACTTATCTGCTGGTACTTCTCCATCGGCTATATATACACGGATCGGAGCGAGCCACTCTTTGTCGCAACCGTATTCCGTATCTTCCTCGATTTCCATATCCGCGGGCTGATCTCCATCAAGTATACCGTTATCGTTCGGCTCGTCTGTGATGATGGTCATTAGAACTTCGGGCTCGTCGATGTCGATACTTTAACATTTTAAATTATACAATATAAAATAAAACAAAAACAAATAAAAATTAAAAATTACATACCATAAAGTTCTCAGTGGGCGGTGTGGATGAAGATGAGGGAGGAGATCATGACCGGGCTCCTCTAAAATCTCCCGCATGGCCGCATAAAATGGGGCTCTAGCGGCCTCAACCGCGGCCTCAACTGCGGCTGGCTGACGTGGTGGGGAAGAAGACCGAGACCGTACCCGCTGCTGCTGCTCCCGTCCCGTAGAACCATGGGAGCTACTAGCAGGGTTCCCGTGACTCCTCACGGGAACGGAACGAGCACCACGGGAACCCCCGGAACCAGCACGGCCCCCGGATCCTCCCTGACTCAGAAAATCCTGGTAAGTGTTTTGTTGCTCCATCTGCAATAAATTAAAAAGTAAAATTTAAAGAAACATTAATAATTGTACAAATAAAAATAAAAAAATACTCTAATAATTAAAAATTATTCTAATAATCACAAAATTATATAAAAAGTACTATAACATTAAAATAAAAACAATACTAAAACTAATCTAATGTTACATCAACAAATTAAATTCTAGAAATTTAAATAGTTCGGAAAATTCTAAATTCTAAACTAATATAATCACATTTCCAAACACTATATCAAATATAATCACATTAGAAATATAATGACATTCTAAAATTCTAAATTCTAAACACTAATCTAATTTAATTATCTAACAATCTAAAAAACTAATCAACAATCTAACCTAAACTAATTATCTAACTAATACATGTAGCTAATTTTATCTAACAACAATAGGAACATTCAAAATTGTCATTCAAAATTCTAAAAATAATATAATCACAAATTATCAAACAATCTAACTAATATAATCACACTACTAATTTAATCACATTCTAAAATTCTAAATACTAAAACTAATATAATTTAATTATCTAACAATCTAACAAACTAATTCTAACAATCTAACAATCAAACAAATTATAAATCAGTAAATAAAAAAAAAATAAAAAACTCAGGTGAAGAGATAACCAGATAGCGGCGGCGGCGGGAAGAAGCCGGCGGGAAGGGAAGAAGGCGGCGGCGGCGGCGGTCGGGAAGGAGGCGCCGGTGACGGAGAAGAAGAAGTTGTCGGCGGCGGCGGATCTGCGGATCGGCGGCGGATCTGCGGTCGGGAAGAAGACGGTGGCCGGGAAGAAGGCGCCGGTGGCAGGCGGAGAAGAAGAAGGCAGCGCCGGGCGGAGAGGACGAAGGCAGCGCCGGGCGGAGAGGAAGAAGACAGCGCCGGCGGAGAAGAAGAAGACAACTCCGGCGGAGAAGAAGAAGAGAGCGCCGGCAGAGAAGAAGAAGCTGGCGGCGGCGGCGGTCGGGAAGAAGGCAGCGCCGGGCGGAGAGGAAGAAGACAGCGCCGGCGGAGAAGAAGAAGACAACTCCGGCGGAGAAGAAGAAGAGAGCGCCGGCGGAGAAGAAGAAGCTGGCGGCGGCGGCGGTCGGGAAGAAGGCAGCGCCGGGCGGAGAAGAAGAAGAGAGCGCCGGCGGAGAAGAAGAAGCTGGCGGCGGATCGGCGGTCGGGAAGAAGGCAGCGCCGGGCGGGGAAGAAGACGGAGCGGCGAGAGGTTTTCGGAAACGGAGGCTGGTTTGAGCTTCGCTCAAACCCGAGGCTTTGTATATATAGGAAATATCAGTCCATCGCAAACTTGCGATGGATTTGCGAGGGTAAAACCACATTCCATCGCAAATACGTCGCAACATTGCGATGGATTTGCGATGGAAATGATGGAAACCCTAAACTTTGCGAAGGATATGCGATGGATTGGGCTCATTCATCGCAAATCCATCGCAAAACTTGCGATGGGTTTGCGAGGGAATGATTGGAAACCCTAATAGTTTTCGAATTAGGTCCATTCCATCGCAATTCCATCGTGAACTTGCGAGTGATTTGCGAGGGCCATGGCCCATGCCATCGCAAATCCGTCGCAATTTTGCGATGGATTTGCGATGGAAACATACGGTTTAGGGTTTAGGGGTTAGGGATTTGATAACGGACTAATAAGTTTTTATGTATGAAATATTTATGCTCATTAGTAGATGAATTTGAATATTTATATAGATATTGAACATTCGTAGATATATATGTACATGGTTGATGTGTTTTCACAAAACCGTTTGTAATGTTATATACGTCATAAGCTTTAGTGAGCTTGATATGTACCTAGTTGAAGAGAAATGTTTTTTATTTACTTGAAAGCTTTTAGTTTGAATTATACATCACATAAAAACATACCCTAAACACAAAACACTTGTTATAAGAAACAGCGAAAACCCTAAACCCTAAATATTTAAGTTTCCATCGCAAATCCGTCGCAAACTTGCGATGGAATTGCGATGGAAACTTAAAAATTAAAAATTCCATCGCAATTCCACCTAAGGAACATAAGAGAAACAAAATTTGCAAAAATTAGTAAACATGAAACAAAAGTACCTATGCAGACGGATATTACCGTTTCACAGCTTGGTTCTTCGATGACGGGATCCTTATTTTTGCCTGCTTTCTTTCTAGGCGGCTCGATCTCGCCGGTGATCTGTAATTGCTATAAGAGATTGGCTAAACCGTTCGCAGACTCTCGGTTCGTCTTTACCTTCTTTCGGTTCTCCTCCGGAGTTGGTTTAGGTAACGGGTTACGGAGTTTGTGTTCCGTCATGAAACAGATTCTCGAATCTTTCTGCGAGCCGAGGATGGTCTTGACTCCTGTCGGAGTGGGAAACTTGAGACAAAGGTGGTAAGTAGATGGCACGGCTCGCATCGAATTTATCCAAGGAGTGCCCATGATGATATTGTAGATTGGAGGATTATCCGAGACGGAAAAGTTCACCATCTTAGTAATCCCTCCAGCTTCGACTGGGAGTATGATACTTCCCATGGACATCGTCGTCTCGCCCCCGAACCCGGTCAATGGTTTTGGCGTCGTCTTTACGTCGTTCGGATCGATTCCCATTTTTATCAACGTGCTCTTGTAGATTATATCGACTGTACTTCCTGTATCGATCAGGACCCGAGCTATGTCGTAATTACCAACGGCAAGCATGATTACGAGCGGATCATCATGCGGTCTATCGATCCCGATGACTTCGTTTTCCGTGAAAGTGATTTCGACGTTTGGGATTTTGGGTGGTCCATACCAGTTAACCGCTGCGTCGGTTCGCCGTTGAAAAGCTTTGATCGACGTCACCGTATCCTGACAGTATTGCGAGCCACCCAATATGAGGTAGATTTTTTGTCGCGATCCTGATGGTTCGTCCGAATCATCGCGTCTCCCGCGTTTCGGTCGATCCGCTGGTTGGCTCGGTTGTCGATCTGATTGTTCCGGTCGTTCTCTTGGCTCGGGACGTTCCAGATCTTCCAGCTTTAGATCGCCTTTCAATTCACTGCTAAGTAGTTTTCTTGCGAGTTCTGCTCCGAGATGGCGACATCTCTCTGTCGAATGGCCGTAGCATTGATGGAATTCGCAATAAACCTTCTCGTCTTGTGGCGCGGGATTTTGGTTCCTTGTCCAAACGTAGTTTTTCGATCCTCGCCCCCTTCCGGCGCCCGCTTGGCTCGTGCCGCTTGTCTGTTGGCTCGTTCCGATCTGGTAGTTATGCGACCCGGAGAAGTTCGGCCCTTCCCGATGGATGTAACTGTTCTTTCCGCGCCGATGGTTGAAGTGATTGGGATGCTTATTCGGCGGTTGATGAGCTATCGGCGGGTTAGGCGGTTGTTTGGTGGCTGCCTTTAATGTGGGATGCGAGGCGGCTAGCAACTTCATATCTTCCTCTTCCTCGATGAACACGACAGATCGGTGGATGGCATCGGCGATCGACTTAGGTTTGTTGTACGCGAGCTCCTTCCGAAATTCCGATTTGACGCCTAAACCCTTTTTCAGAGAATCTATGGCGATCTCGTCGTTGACCGCCCCGGCTTTTGACATGGTGGTTTTAAAGCGATCCATGAAACTGCGCAGCGACTCGCCTTCGCCTTGCAACATGTTCCACAGAT
Source organism: Erythrophleum ivorense (assembly GCA_026724425.1). Classification (NCBI taxonomy): domain Eukaryota; kingdom Viridiplantae; phylum Streptophyta; class Magnoliopsida; order Fabales; family Fabaceae; genus Erythrophleum; species Erythrophleum ivorense. The sequence goes on along the minus strand of JAIUCV010000066.1, from coordinate 2,932,246 downwards.
TAATCACCGAGGCAGATTTCTCGATGAACATGGAGTACTGCTTAAGAAAGGAAGCTGTCAACTGCTGGAAGTTTTCAATCGAATTTCGCTCGAGACTTAGGAACCAGTCCAGAGCCGGACCCTTCAGGTATTCGGCGAATAGGAGGCAGAAGCCGGCATCTTTCTCTTCCGTGTTTCGGAATTTGGCTCGACTTAAGGCGACCCGAAATGCGTTGATGTGATCTTTCGGGTTCGTCGAACCGTCGTACTTCTGGATGCTTAGTTTCCCGGGATCCATTATTCTGGCGCCCATCACTTTCGCCGAGAAAGGTGTGTGTTCGGCGTCTTCGCATATCTGAGCAATTTCCGGTGCCGAGCTGAGTGCCCTGTGGATCTGTGATCGAAGTAATTTGGCCTCGTTGTCGGATTTTTCAAGACGAGCTCGGATCTCGGCCAATTCGTCGCGACTCATGCTCTGACCCTTGCCTTTTCTTGCCGTACTCACGCCTCGGGGCGATCGCTTTTCGGTTCGTGTTTCCAGCAAGAGACGTGATACTGCTTCGGCGAGCTCCGTAGGATCTAAGCTTGGTGAATCGCCGGTTTCCTGTCCCGTCGCCTTATCAGTTCCTTTGCTTTCCAACATTATCTGCCTCAGGGCTTTGGTTAGCGCCTCGGGAGTGATTTCGCTGGGGAGCGGATCTTCTAAGTCAATTCGTATTGGTTTGGTTGGCGGCGCGCTCTTGACTTTATTTTGCTTCTTCTTCTGAAGTGGCGGTGGCGAACCATCTGACTCGGATTCTGTTTCCTCTCGTTCCGGGGTTTCTTCCACGTCGTCCCCTTCTTCTCCATCTACTTCGTCAGCCCGGGAGTCGAAAACCAGATTTTTTGGATGGGAATTTTTACGTCGCGCGACACCTCGTGCTTCTTTCTCTTTTAGTTGGGCTCGCAAGGTTGCGAGCTCTTGCGTCAACGAGCTGTTCAAAACCTCTTGTTCTTCGGTCTGCTTCTGAAGGGCAGCGATCTTTTCTGCTTCCGTCTGAACTGTTGTCTCGTTATCCTCGTTCTGCAAACCGGTTGGTGTGGATCTGTTTAATTCTTCGTTGGTCATCTTGTCGAACCCTTGTGTTTTCTGGTCTCAAATCCCCCTCCTTCTAGCGCCAAATTGTGCGAGCCGAAACTGCACTACGATACGTTTAGTGTTTTTAGGGAGAGCCGAGAATTTCGTAAGTAAACACAAGGATCGATCCAAATGATGGTTGTTCGATTAGCTGTTATGCGAGCTACAATATGTGTGGCGTGTGCCTTTTTCTATGTGTGAAAGCGATGCCTCAAATAATGACTATCGGTTCCTATTTATAAGAGAATAGGAACCGACTTTTACAACCGACTTTACGCAAAAATGTAAACTTTCCTTTTTGGCTCGCGCCGACTTCAGAATAAATGTAAACTTTCCTTTTTGGCTCGCGCCGACTTCAGAATAAGGAAAGTCTTTGATGGGCCTCGGCTCGAATCGCTCAGTCGGATGTTGGTTCGGCCCATCGAGAAGTTTCTGGCTGGCCTTCGGGTTGACGCCCGGTTTGGCCCGGTTCGGTGCGGTTCGGTTCGGTTTTCCTCCATTTGCCCAACCCAAATGATGATGTCTCGGGGTGGAATCCGACCCCAACAGACGCCGTGAAGTACCATTGCATTTGTATTTGCATTTTCCATTTATGTGTTTAGGTTGATAGTTTAGAATTCACACCCTTGCATTTGGCTTGACTTACCTTCACTCGATCACGTCCTGATTGCATAGCATCTCGCCCATTTGGATTTGACACCTTCTTACACTGCATCGACATGATAGTGTTAATAGGTTAATTCGTAGTAAAATCCTACTATCATCGACCGACACTCGATGAGTGTCGATCGACACTCAGGAGTCTGGCGTCGATCGACACCGACCTGGGTGTCAGGAAACGTGGGTGTTTCCTGACAGGGAAGGTTTATATTGTTGAGCATTGTTCTTGTTGTTGATTATTATTGTGATGTATTGTCTAGTGTTTGACGTACTTGGCCTGTAGGCAGGATGATCCACTCACTAAGTATTTATGATAATACTTACGCATCTCTATTCCAATGTGATGCAGGTAACAACAATGTTCTTCCGCGGAAAGAGACCGAGAGAAGAGGATGATGAGATTAGGAATTTGATTCTGGCTTTATTGTTGTGGTTGACAAGGAATTCCTGATTCTTAGGGTGTTAGTTTATTTTAATAATGTAGCAAACCAGGTGTTTAGGTTGCTTATTCTTTATTGTTTTTATTGGTTATTGGTTTATTTGTTGCACGGCTTTTTATGATTTAATATTATTGATTTATTTCGAGAATTTTCGCATTGATAATTATTATAATCATTTATAAAAAAAAAAAAAAAGAGCTTGGTTGTTTCAGGCTGAGTTAATGCGCAAAAGAGAAGAGGAAACTTTCCATTTCTTCTCCTCGCTTGAACTTGCTCACCAAGTCTTGAGGGAGGCGCGGCTGCCACCTTCTGATCGCGTGAAATGGCGTGGGCTTGAGGCTTGATGAAGTCCAGGCTTGGCCCGCAGTGATCCCGGTCCATTTCGCTCATCCAAGCTCCATGGGCTTCACTTACTCGGCAGACGGACATGTCTTGGGAGAAAAATATCATAGGCCTCATTTCTGCTCCAAATGGCCCAATTCTACTTCGCCGCGACGCATGACTCATTTATCTATCTTTCCATATAAAGATCTCATGATTTGGACGTCAGAAAGACCCTTTTCCGCGGTCATCTTTCGGATGCTTTGATTCTGTCCGAATGCGGAAATCGGCCAACTTGAGTTTTGTTGTAGCTCTTGACTTGGGAACTTGCATGGATCATTGTTTGAAGCTATTTTGCCTTCTTTTTGCCATTTTGACCTGTTTTCTTCCCAAAACCACAATATACAAGAAAACTACCTCGTGGATACAAAATCATTATTATTAAGTAAGAAAATATAAAGAAAACCAAGGTAAAAACATGTAAAATATGGATATATCAACTCCCCCAGACTTAGCCTTTTGCTTGTCCTCAAGCAAACTAAGAAAGGAAGAGAGGTTTGAAAACATGAGAACTCTCAATGCATTTTGAAAATCCATGTTAGCTTATGTTTTAGTAATCCACATGAAAAACGGTTTTGGCTTTATGATGAGGAACATAAGTACTTACATTGAGTTTAGCAGTCATCCCAAAGTGACCCACACTTCATATGACCATCCGGGCTCACCTCCCTTGACTCCTTTAGTTTTTAAAGGTGTGATCTCAACTAGGGGATATCGATCAAAGGGTTTTATGATCTCTTTCTCATCCTCTTGTGTTTAAACACTTGTCTTGTAGCAAGGTATTTTTTTTTTTATTCGACTTCTTCTCCTCTCTGTGGAGGTTTTTTGATGGATCTTCCATAGACGCGAGTATTGATGGTGGTTGCCACCTAATCCCCGGTCACTTGGGCCTTGATGCTTTTTCTTAAAATTGGAGGGGGGAGAGAGGAGAAACCGAACTCACATAGACTTTCACTATTTGGTGAGGATGAGGAGTCGTGCCCTTTGTAAAACCAAGCCCCTAGCTGAGAAGGTTAAGTTCATTTAGGTACGGAGTCAAAGATGGATCCTCCATCGGCTTTTTGGAAATGTGGCCATCTTTGGTAGACCGATCTGCTCAAAGTGTACATTGAGTGAATGTGATGCCAAATACTGTTTCAATGGTCACTTAAACATTAGTGTAACCACTACAAGAAATATAGGCCATTTGCGATGGAAATTCCCGTCGCAATTCCGTCGCAACTGACGATTTGCGACGGAATTGTGAGGCAAACATTTCCGTCGCAAATTGTTCCTCGCAATGACTTTTCCGTCGCAACTCCGTCGCAAATTTGCGACGGAAGCGCCTCCGTCGCAAATTTGCGATGGAAATAATTCCATCGCAAAATTGCGACGGATTAACGGCGTAATTATTCAGTCGCAATTTGGCGATCGATTTGCGAGAGATTTTATTCCGTCGCAAAGTTGCGATGGATATAACTCCGTCGCAATCCATCGCAAAATTGCGACGGAGTAAGGTCCATCGCAATCCGTCGCAAACGTGCGACGGAATTGATTCCGTCGCAATTTTGCGACGGATTGAATCCCGTCGCAAGTTTGCGATGGATTGATTCCGTCGCACGTTTGCGATGGATTGATTTCGTCGCAAGTTTGCGATGGATTGATTCCGTCGCAAACGTGCGATGGAATATTTCCATCGCAAACTTGCGACGGGATTCAATCCGTCGCAAGTTTTTAATTTTTTTTTTATTTTCAAATTTTTTTTATTATGAAATTGTTTTTTAAAAATAAATAAATAAATTAAAAAATTTGAAAATCAAAATTAAATTAAATTTAATTGTAATTAAAATATTCATCAAATTCACAAAAAAACAATAAAACGAAAAACTAAAAATCGACGGATGGTCCGTCGTCACCCGATCCGCCGGTTCCGCTGTTTCCGCCCTCGGATTGCTGCTGGTTTTGACGCAAACGGCTCATAATCTCCTTGAGCTTCGGATCCGAGTTGCCCAAGTAGTCGAACATCTCTTCGAACGCCGCAACCTTCGTCTTCGTTGTAGTCAATTCTGTCTTTGTTGCAGTCAATTCCTCCTTCAACACAGCAACCTCGTTCGGATCCGGGAACTGACTCGAAGCCGAACCGCAAACATAACCGCTCCCAAGATCGATTTGGGATTGAAGAGAACCAACCCCCCAAATCTTCCCCTTTTTACGGGGAGCGGACTGAAAAACCAAAAAAAACATTGAAATTAAGAAGCCAACAATATACATAAGAATAAAAATAATTTAAACTAAAAAATGATACAAATTTACCTGAAGAAAATGGATCTCCTTTGTTTGGTTAATGATTTTTTATCATCGGGGGTTTTGGATAAAAGATTGAATATGACAAATATCTGTCTAATTCCAAAAACAGAACGCCCTACAAGAATGGTGGAGTTACGACCCATCAGCCTTTGTAATGTGGGATACAAGATTGTTTCAAAAGTTCTTTGTCAAAGGTTAAAGATGGTGTTACCAAGATTGACTACGGATACGCAATCTGCCTTTGTGCCGGGACGACTTATTTCGGACAATATTCTTATTGCCCAGGAAATGTTCCATGGTTTACGGACAAATAAATCGTGCAAAGGAAAGTATATAGCGGTCAAAACAGATATGAGCAAAGCCTATGACCGAGTGGAATGGAAATTTATAGAGGAGATAATGCGGAAAATGGGATTTGCAGAACAATGGATTACATGGGTGATGAGCTGTATTAAATCAGTAGAATACAAAGTTCTCATTAATGGACAACCAAGAGGGAGAATTATTCCACACAGAGGTTTGAGGCAAGGGGATCCCTTATCTCCTTACCTGTTCATTTTATGTACCGAGGTCTTGATCTCTAATCTAAAAAAGGCAGAGCAAGCACAGCAAATAACGGGATTAAAGGTAGCTCGGGCGTGTCCCCCGGTATCACATTTATTATTTGCAGATGATAGCTTATTCTTTTGCAAGGCTACATTGGAGGAAAGTTTGGTCCTCTTCAGTATTCTAAAGCAATATGAACAGGTGTCAGGACAAAAAATCAATTTTGATAAATCTTCAATTCAGTTCGGACATACAGTAGACATGAGTGTCCGTACTGGAATTCACCAGACTCTGGGCATTCAAAAAATTGGAGGAATGGGTAATTATCTAGGAATACCAGAAAGCTTAGGAGGGGCAAAAACAAAGATTTTTAGTTTCTTAATTGAACGACAACAAAAAAGAATAAATGGTTGGACCTCGAAGGTCTTATCAAAAGGGGGAAAGGAGGTCCTTATTAAATCAGTACTATCGGCGATGCCAACACATGTGATGTCATGTTTCCGTTTGCCCAAAGGAATTACAAATAAACTTACTAGTGCGGTGTCTAATTTCTGGTGGAGTAATAATGCAAATACAAGAGGAATGCACTGGTTGGCATGGAAAAAACTCTGTCGGCATAAAGCTGATGGGGGACTAGGATTTCGGGTTATTGAAGACTTCAACACCGCCCTACTGGCTAAACAATTATGGCGACTCATTGATTACCCGGAGTCATTATTTGCTAGGGTTTTTAGAGGAAGGTATTTTCGAAATGCCACTCCTTTGGATCATGTACGTTCTTACTCCCCGTCTTATGGATGGCAGAGTATTATTTCGGCTCGATCTCTGGTTCATAAAGGGCTTATTAAAAGAGTTGGTTCAGGACATTCCATATCTGTCTGGAACGATCCTTGGATTCCCGCTCCTCGCCCGAGGTCAGCCATATGCAAAGGGTTTAACTACTACCCTCATCTTCGGGTGAATCAGTTAGTTAATCCTTTAACCTCAACGTGGAATTTACCACTACTGAAACAACTTTTTGATGATAAGGAGATAACACTTATCACTGGGATACCTGTTACTAGTGCACTCCAGCCTGATCCATCAGGATGGCTTTTCACAACAACAGGTCGCTATTCGGTTAAATCAGGATATACACTTTTACAACAATTTCCGGATAATGGAAATAATTTCATGATGGGGCCTGATGTTCGGAGGTTACAGGCATATGCTTGGAAAATAAAATGCTCTACCAAGCTACAACATTTTATTTGGCAGATAATAACAGGATGTTTAGCGGTTGGAGATCGCCTTTGCTCCCGTGGGATTAAAGTAGATCCACAATGTCCACGATGTGGAATGGGGGTAGAGACGATTAACCACACCTTATTTGAGTGCCCCCCGGCTCGTCAGGCTTGGGCGTTATCCCCGATACCTACACCACATAACGGTTTCCCTACAGAAGCCTTGTTTACTAATATGGCTCATCTATTCTGGCACTTACCTAACGACGATAGAATGTTGATGTATCCATGGCTTCTTTGGTATATTTGGAAAGATCGGAACGAAACCGTCTTCTCAACGCCGGAACGAGATCCTAGGAAAGTTGTGGAGATGGCGACAACAGAGGCAGTGACATGGGCAAGGGCCCAATCTAGGGAACGGGTAATACCTTTGGGCTCAGAATCATTGGTAGAATCCGCTAGAACCGGAGAACGAAGCCAGATCGATGGATCGTGGAAGGAGACAGAATGTCGTGCAGGACTTGGTTGGGTTAATTATGATTTACAAAGAGGATTCAAGTTATGTGGTACAAGCAATTTACGGCGGGGCTTATCACCATTACAGACGGAGGTGGAAGCACTAGTGTGGGCCATGCAGTGTATGCTCAGACACAATAAACGGACGATGGTGTTTGAAACGGACTGTTCTACTCTGGTGAAGATGGTGTCTAAACCTGATGGGTGGCCGGCATTTACAATCTTACTTGATGAGATTGAGAAATGCAGGAAGTTGTTTATCTCCTTCTCCATAATTCACATACCGAGGACAAACAATACAAAGGCGGACAAGTTAGCACGGAGTGCTAGAGATCTACCTTACGATTTGTATTATGTAAATTCAGTTCCACCAGTTTGGGTTTCCGATCTGGCTTAAGAATTTACGCTGCTGACAAAAAAAAAAAAAAAAAAAAAACCTTGTTCTTCGCGGCGACGGAAGAACCAGAAGCGACGCTATCCGGATCATCATTCTGAGTCAACTCTTGCAGTTTTGAGTTAACGTCGTTGTAGAGCTCCTCAGAATCGTCATCCAGGAAAGTGCCATCCGGATTCCGTTTCGCATACGCGAGAACGGCCAGCAAATCCGTCTCTGATTCCCCTTGTTCCTCGGCCTATAAAAATAATTTTTGATTTCATAATAACGATAAGAAATTATAAATGGTACAAAAAATATTGTTAAAAAATAAATAGAAAGTTAAAAAAACTTACAAGCATTCGGCCGCGGGCTACGTAAGAAGTTCGGCCGGATCGATGTTTAGAATTTTTGCTCTTCCCTCGAGCAGACTTACTGTTGTCACTCCGTTTCTGGTGATCGGGATCCAACCAGTAAGCAACCAAGGCATCCCACACATTCTGATCAAAGTGAAGTGGCTTGGCAGCATCACCCTTCGCCAACCACGACTTCTTCCATCGATGTACCATATCGGGTAACCGATCATGGACTTTGGCGCAGAACTCTTGGTAAACCCTCTCGGTAATGCCAGACTCCCAGTGATACTTGCGCTTGAAAAAAAAAATCAAAAAACAATAATATAATGTTAGAGATTAGCAATAAGAAAATATTTTAAAAAAAAAAAAAAAAATACAAGAAACACTTACATCAAAAGTAGAGAACCAACGTTGAAGAACGGGTTCCTTCACATCCTTCCACCGGGCAAAAGGATCTTGATAATCTTTTTCAAAGATTTCCGTAACTGCTGAAGCTACGGACGAATCATGAGAGAACCTTAAAAAGAAAACAACACTTTAACATTTTAAATTATACAATATAAAATAAAACAAAAACAAATAAAAATTAAAAATTACATACCATAAAGTTCTCAGTGGGCGGTGTGGATGAAGATGAGGGAGGAGATCATGACCGGGCTCCTCTAAAATCTCCCGCATGGCCGCATAAAATGGGGCTCTAGCGGCCTCAACCGCGGCCTCAACTGCGGCTGGCTGACGTGGTGGGGAAGAAGACCGAGACCGTACCCGCTGCTGCTGCTCCCGTCCCGTAGAACCATGGGAGCTACTAGCAGGGTTCCCGTGACTCCTCACGGGAACGGAACGAGCACCACGGGAACCCCCGGAACCAGCACGGCCCCCGGATCCTCCCTGACTCAGAAAATCCTGGTAAGTGTTTTGTTGCTCCATCTGCAATAAATTAAAAAGTAAAATTTAAAGAAACATTAATAATTGTACAAATAAAAATAAAAAAATACTCTAATAATTAAAAATTATTCTAATAATCACAAAATTATATAAAAAGTACTATAACATTAAAATAAAAACAATACTAAAACTAATCTAATGTTACATCAACAAATTAAATTCTAGAAATTTAAATAGTTCGGAAAATTCTAAATTCTAAACTAATATAATCACATTTCCAAACACTATATCAAATATAATCACATTAGAAATATAATGACATTCTAAAATTCTAAATTCTAAACACTAATCTAATTTAATTATCTAACAATCTAAAAAACTAATCAACAATCTAACCTAAACTAATTATCTAACTAATACATGTAGCTAATTTTATCTAACAACAATAGGAACATTCAAAATTGTCATTCAAAATTCTAAAAATAATATAATCACAAATTATCAAACAATCTAACTAATATAATCACACTACTAATTTAATCACATTCTAAAATTCTAAATACTAAAACTAATATAATTTAATTATCTAACAATCTAACAAACTAATTCTAACAATCTAACAATCAAACAAATTATAAATCAGTAAATAAAAAAAAAATAAAAAACTCAGGTGAAGAGATAACCAGATAGCGGCGGCGGCGGGAAGAAGCCGGCGGGAAGGGAAGAAGGCGGCGGCGGCGGCGGTCGGGAAGGAGGCGCCGGTGACGGAGAAGAAGAAGTTGTCGGCGGCGGCGGATCTGCGGATCGGCGGCGGATCTGCGGTCGGGAAGAAGACGGTGGCCGGGAAGAAGGCGCCGGTGGCAGGCGGAGAAGAAGAAGGCAGCGCCGGGCGGAGAGGACGAAGGCAGCGCCGGGCGGAGAGGAAGAAGACAGCGCCGGCGGAGAAGAAGAAGACAACTCCGGCGGAGAAGAAGAAGAGAGCGCCGGCAGAGAAGAAGAAGCTGGCGGCGGCGGCGGTCGGGAAGAAGGCAGCGCCGGGCGGAGAGGAAGAAGACAGCGCCGGCGGAGAAGAAGAAGACAACTCCGGCGGAGAAGAAGAAGAGAGCGCCGGCGGAGAAGAAGAAGCTGGCGGCGGCGGCGGTCGGGAAGAAGGCAGCGCCGGGCGGAGAAGAAGAAGAGAGCGCCGGCGGAGAAGAAGAAGCTGGCGGCGGATCGGCGGTCGGGAAGAAGGCAGCGCCGGGCGGGGAAGAAGACGGAGCGGCGAGAGGTTTTCGGAAACGGAGGCTGGTTTGAGCTTCGCTCAAACCCGAGGCTTTGTATATATAGGAAATATCAGTCCATCGCAAATCCATCGCAAACTTGCGATGGATTTGCGAGGGTAAAACCACATTCCATCGCAAATACGTCGCAACATTGCGATGGATTTGCGATAGAAATGATGGAAACCCTAAACTTTGCGAAGGATATGCGATGGATTGGGCTCATTCATCGCAAATCCATCGCAAAACTTGCGATGGGTTTGCGAGGGAATGATTGGAAACCCTAATAGTTTTCGAATTAGGTCCATTCCATCGCAATTCCATCGTGAACTTGCGAGTGATTTGCGAGGGCCATGGCCCATGCCATCGCAAATCCGTCGCAATTTTGCGATGGATTTGCGATGGAAACGTACGGTTTAGGGTTTAGGGGTTAGGGATTTGATAACGGACTAATAAGTTTTTATGTATGAAATATTTATGCTCATTAGTAGATGAATTTGAATATTTATATAGATATTGAACATTCGTAGATATATATGTACATGGTTGATGTGTTTTCACAAAACCGTTTGTAATGTTATATACGTCATAAGCTTTAGTGAGCTTGATATGTACCTAGTTGAAGAGAAATGTTTTTTATTTACTTGAAAGCTTTTAGTTTGAATTATACATCACATAAAAACATACCCTAAACACAAAACACTTGTTATAAGAAACAGCGAAAACCCTAAACCCTAAATATTTAAGTTTCCATCGCAAATCCGTCGCAAACTTGCGATGGAATTGCGATGGAAACTTAAAAATTAAAAATTCCATCGCAATTCCACCTAAGGAACATAAGAGAAACAAAATTTGCAAAAATTAGTAAACATGAAACAAAAGTACCTATGCAGACGGATATTACCGTTTCACAGCTTGGTTCTTCGATGACGGGATCCTTATTTTTGCCTGCTTTCTTTCTAGGCGGCTCGATCTCGCCGGTGATCTGTAATTGCTATAAGAGATTGGCTAAACCGTTCGCAGACTCTCGGTTCGTCTTTACCTTCTTTCGGTTCTCCTCCGGAGTTGGTTTAGGTAACGGGTTACGGAGTTTGTGTTCCGTCATGAAACAGATTCTCGAATCTTTCTGCGAGCCGAGGATGGTCTTGACTCCTGTCGGAGTGGGAAACTTGAGACAAAGGTGGTAAGTAGATGGCACGGCTCGCATCGAATTTATCCAAGGAGTGCCCATGATGATATTGTAGATTGGAGGATTATCCGAGACGGAAAAGTTCACCATCTTAGTAATCCCTCCAGCTTCGACTGGGAGTATGATACTTCCCATGGACATCGTCGTCTCGCCCCCGAACCCGGTCAATGGTTTTGGCGTCGTCTTTACGTGGTTCGGATCGATTCCCATTTTTATCAACGTGCTCTTGTAGATTATATCGACTGTACTTCCTGTATCGATCAGGACCCGAGCTATGTCGTAATTACCAACGGCAAGCATGATTACGAGCGGATCATCATGCGGTCTATCGATCCCGATGACTTCGTTTTCCGTGAAAGTGATTTCGACGTTTGGGATTTTGGGTGGTCCATACCAGTTAACCGCTGCGTCGGTTCGCCGTTGAAAAGCTTTGATCGACGTCACCGTATCCTGACAGTATTGCGAGCCACCCAATATGAGGTAGATTTTTTGTCGCGATCCTGATGGTTCGTCCGAATCATCGCGTCTCCCGCGTTTCGGTCGATCCGCTGGTTGGCTCGGTTGTCGATCTGATTGTTCCGGTCGTTCTCTTGGCTCGGGACGTTCCAGATCTTCCAGCTTTAGATCGCCTTTCAATTCACCGCTAAGTAGTTTTCTTGCGAGTTCTGCTCCGAGATGGCGACATCTCTCTGTCGAATGGCCGTAGCATTGATGGAATTCGCAATAAACCTTCTCGTCTTGTGGCGCGGGATTTTGGTTCCTTGTCCAAACGTAGTTTTTCGATCCTCGCCCCCTTCCGGCGCCCGCTTGGCTCGTGCCGCTTGTCTGTTGGCTCGTTCCGATCTGGTAGTTATGCGACCCGGAGAAGTTCGGCCCTTCGGGATGGATGTAACTGTTCTTTCCGCGCCGATGGTTGAAGTGATTGGGATGCTGATTCGGCGGTTGATGAGCTATCGGCGGGTTAGGCGGTTGTTTGGTGGCTGCCTTTAATGTGGGATGCGAGGCGGCTAGCAACTTCATATCTTCCTCTTCCTCGATGAACACGACAGATCGGTGGATGGCATCGGCGATCGACTTAGGTTTGTTGTACGCGAGCTCCTTCCGAAATTCCGATTTGACGCCTAAACCCTTTTTCAGAGAATCTATGGCGATCTCGTCGTTGACCGCCCCGGCTTTTGACATGGTGGTTTTAAAGCGATCCATGAAACTGCGCAGCGACTCGCCTTCGCCTTGCAACATGTTCCACAGATTAATCACCGAGGCAGATTTCTCGATGAACATGGAGTACTGCTTAAGAAAGGAAGCTGTCAACTGCTGGAAGTTTTCAATCGAATTTCGCTCGAGACTTAGGAACCAGTCCAGAGCCGGACCCTTCAGGTATTCGGCGAATAGGAGGCAGAAGCCGGCATCTTTCTCTTCCGTGTTTCGGAATTTGGCTCGACTTAAGGCGACCCGAAATGCGTTGATGTGATCTTTCGGGTTCGTCGAACCGTCGTACTTCTGGATGCTTAGTTTCCCGGGATCCATTATTCTGGCGCCCATCACTTTCGCCGAGAAAGGAGTGTGTTCGGCGTCTTCGCATATCTGAGCAATTTCTAGTGCCGAGCTGAGTGCCCTGTGGATCTGTGATCGAAGTAATTTGGCCTCGTTGTCGGATTTTTCAAGACGAGCTCGGATCTCGGCCAATTCGTCGTGACTCATGCTCTGACCCTTGCCTTTTCTTGCCGTACTCACGCCTCGGGGCGATCGCTTTTCGGTTCGTGTTTCCAGCAAGAGACGTGATACTGCTTCGGCGAGCTCCGTAGGATCTAAGCTTGGTGAATCGCCGGTTTCCTGTCCCGTCGCCTTATCAGGTCCTTTGCTTTCCAACATTATCTGCCTCAGGGCTTTGGTTAGCGCCTCGGGAGTGATTTCGCTGGGGAGCGGATCTTCTAAGTCAATTCGTATTGGTTTGGTTGGCGGCGCGCTCTTGACTTTATTTTGCTTCTTCTTCTGAAGTGGCGGTGGCGAACCATCTGACTCGGATTCTGTTTCCTCTCGTTCCGGGGTTTCTTCCACGTCGTCCCCTTCTTCTCCATCTACTTCGTCAGCCCGGGAGTCGAAAACCAGATTTTTTGGATGGGAATTTTTACGTCGCGCGACACCTTGTGCTTCTTTCTCTTTTAGTTGGGCTCGCAAGGTTGCGAGCTCTTGCGTCAACGAGCTGTTCAAAACCTCTTGTTCTTCGGTCTGCTTCTGAAGGGCAGCGATCTTTTCTGCTTCCGTCTGAACTGTTGTCTCGTTATCCTCATTCTGCAAACCGGTTGGTGTGGATCTGTTTAATTCTTCGTTGGTCATCTTGTCGAACCCTTGTGTTTTCTGGTCTCAAATCCCCCTCCTTCTAGCGCCAAATTGTGCGAGCCGAAACTGCACTACGATACGTTTAGTGTTTTTAGGGAGAGCCGAGAATTTCGTAAGTAAACACAAGGATCGATCCAAATGATGGTTGTTCGATTAGCTGTTATGCGAGCTACAATATGTGTGGCGTGTGCCTTTTTCTATGTGTGAAAGCGATGCCTCAAATAATGACTATCGGTTCCTATTTATAAGAGAATAGGAACCGACTTTTACAACCGACTTTACGCAAAAATGTAAACTTTCCTTTTTGGCTCGCGCCGACTTCAGAATAAATGTAAACTTTCCTTTTTGGCTTGCGCCGACTTCAGAATAAGGAAAGTCTTTGATGGGCCTCGGCTCGAATCGCTCAGTCGGATGTTGGTTCGGCCCATCGAGAAGTTTCTGGCTGGCCTTCGGGTTGACGCCCGGTTTGGCCCGGTTCGGTGCGGTTCGGTTCGGTTTTCCTCCATTTGCCCAACCCAAATGATGATGTCTCGGGGTGGAATCCGACCCCAACAGACGCCGTGAAGTACCATTGCATTTGTATTTGCATTTTCCATTTCTGTGTTTAGGTTGATAGTTTAGAATTCACACCCTTGCATTTGGCTTGACTTACCTTCACTCGATCACGTCCTGATTGCATAGCATCTTGCCCATTTGGATTTGACACCTTCTTACACTGCATCGACATGATAGTGTTAATAGGTTAATTCGTAGTAAAATCCTACTATCATCGACCGACACTCGATGAGTGTCGATCGACACTCAGGAGTCTGGCGTCGATCGACACCGACCTGGGTGTCAGGAAACGTGGGTGTTTCCTGACAGGGAAGGTTTATATTGTTGAGCATTGTTCTTGTTGTTGATTATTATTGTGATGTATTGTCTAGTGTTTGACGTACTTGGCCTGTAGGCAGGATGATCCACTCACTAAGTATTTATGATAATACTTACGCATCTCTATTCCAATGTGATGCAGGTAACAGCAATGTTCTTCCGCGGAAAGAGACCGAGAGAAGAGGATGATGAGATTAGGAATTTGATTCTGGCTTTATTGTTGTGGTTGACAAGGAATTCCTGATTCTTAGGGTGTTAGTTTATTTTAATAATGTAGCAAACCAGGTGTTTAGGTTGCTTATTCTTTATTGTTTTTATTGGTTATTGGTTTATTTGTTGCACGGCTTTTTATGATTTAATATTATTGATTTATTTCGAGAATTTTCGCATTGATAATTATTATAATCATTTATAAAAAAAAAAAAAGAGCTTGGTTGTTTCAGGCTGAGTTAATGCGCAAAAGAGAAGAGGAAACTTTCCATTTCTTCTCCTCGCTTGAACTTGCTCACCAAGTCTTGAGGGAGGCGCGGCTGCCACCTTCTGATCGCGTGAAATGGCGTGGGCTTGAGGCTTGATGAAGTCCAGGCTTGGCCTGCAGTGATCCCGGTCCATTTCGCTCATCCAAGCTCCATGGGCTTCACTTACTCGGCAGACGGACATGTCTTGGGAGAAAAATATCATAGGCCTCATTTCTGCTCCAAATGGCCCAATTCTACTTCGCCGCGACGCATGACTCATTTA
Organism: Erythrophleum ivorense; assembly: GCA_026724425.1. Lineage (NCBI taxonomy): Eukaryota > Viridiplantae > Streptophyta > Magnoliopsida > Fabales > Fabaceae > Erythrophleum > Erythrophleum ivorense. The sequence goes on along the minus strand of JAIUCV010000066.1, from coordinate 2,917,082 downwards.
TCTATCTTTCCATATAAAGATCTCATGATTTGGACGTCAGAAAGACCCTTTGCCGCGGTCATCTTTCGGATGCTTTGATTCTGTCCGAATGCGGAAATCGGCCAACTTGAGTTTTGTTGAAGCTCTTGACTTGGGAACTTGCATGGATCATTGTTTGAAGCTATTTTGCCTTCTTTTTGCCATTTTGACCTGTTTTCTTCCCAAAACCACAATATACAAGAAAACTACCTCGTGGATACAAAATCATTATTATTAAGTAAGAAAATATAAAGAAAACCAAGGTAAAAACATGTAAAATATGGATATATCAACTCCCCCAGACTTAGCCTTTTGCTTGTCCTCAAGCAAACTAAGAAAGGAAGAGAGGTTTGAAAACATGAGAACTCTCAATGCATTTTGAAAATCCATGTTTGTAACACCCCCGGTTCGGTCTATACATAGATTAAACCAAGAATGCTACGTCGGGTTGGCTAAGCAGGTTCAGGTCAAGTCGCGGAGGGGTTCCACAACACATGGCCCGATCCCACCCAGTTCCCGTACCTCAGTTTCTGTATTACTAAGGCTTTGCAACCCGTAAAACGGAAACTGAGTTGTGTTTGTTTGGACTAAAACAAATATCATCCAAACAAGCCATCTTTAACAAAAACATACTTTATTTCATCAAAGATGGAATTCACAAAAACATATATGTTCGATCGGCCGAGGCCTAGTGCCAAAAGAAGTAATTATACATACTTTATCACAAACCGGAGTTTTACAAAAGCCAAGGAAAACTACTCCAGCTCCTAACGTTCCACGCTACCTTGCCCGAATTGGACTACGGCTTACCTGCAAAACAAATAGTCGTCATGAGTAATCTAAGATTACTCAGTGAGTCCAGGACCCTCTATACATCACAGTATAAGTCCCCACCCCGACTATCCCCACAATCAAAGCACGCATAAATCTCAAGTCAATCAATCACACAATCAATCAACAAGAAAACGCGGAAGCTTTCACACACACCACACAACATCACACAACATCACACAACATCACACAACATCACACCGTGATCACACAACATAATAGTGTTCACCAAACTATTATGCATAGACACTACCACCAAAACTACGCGGTATGTCTATCATGCTGGACCTCCTCAACCGTGATATCAGCGACCAAGGAATCACACAGAAACCCAGACTAGATCATCACTGTGATATCAGCGACCAAGGAATCACACAGAAACCCTGACTAGATCATCACACCCGAGTTCCATCTCCCAGACAGTCACATCCCGTTGGGTTGCCATTTCCATGGTTCACAACCCACACGAGTTCTGTCTCCCAGATGGTCACATCCCGGCTGCACCGTCGTGCAGAACTCAGCCATGGGCGCTACCCAAGTACTATCTCTGAGTCATCCTGCCGATCCATCCAAGAGGGTTTCTCAGTGAATGAACCGTCAGGGGGTGAGGAGCATCACGAGCACCGCTAAGATCATTGGTTTCACGACACAATGATCTATTTACGCAACTAGAGACATAGATTTCACCACACTATGTCCTAGCAAACAACAGATCCATGGCTTTGGGCCATGATCTCACACACAACAGGTCCATAGCTTTCACCACGCTATGACCTCACACACACAAAAACACAATGGATCCATAGCTTTCACCACGCTATGATCTAATACACACAAACACAATAGATCCATGGTTCTCACCATGAACTCACACAATAGATCCATAGCTTTCACCACGCTATGATCTAACACACTCAAACACAATAGATCCATGGTTCCTCACCATGATCTCACACAATAGATCCATAGCTTTCACCACGCTATGATCTAACACAACATGCAACCAATCAAGAAAACAAACAAGTGTCTTCTTGCCCTTGGCCCTGCATGAAAACACGTTAGCTTACTCTTAAGCTACCGGAACTCACTTTCGTCGAAGATCAAGCCGAACTGCTTCACAGATCCGAGATCTCCTCACTGCACCCGAACTAGATCCAACACATAGTTTAGATCGGGTTCTAGGTAAGGTTTAGATAAAAAGGGGTTAAGGGTTCCAAAGCTTACCGACCAAACCTCGCTATCGGAAGCTAACACAAGAGCTTTCACCACGCTCTTACCCTTACCGCTTGCCCAAACCTACTCTCACTAACTCACACGATCAAACCGCTCACCTAAACCACTCTTTTTCACTTTTCTCTTTTCTCTAAGAACAACAAGTGATCAAATGGTTTTCTCATGGTGAGGGAGGGGTATTTATAGGCCATTAGGGGAGACAAGTGGTTACCGGAGGTCCAATGTCCGATCGACACCTCCGTGGACATATGGCGATGTTTCCTTCACATGCGGAGAAACATGCCTAAATCGGCGACACCTCGCCCTTGTCTAAGCACGAGCTGTCTCCTTGGTCGCCACCTAACACAGCTAGCTCCTCATGCACAAACTCACGTTGACACCTCAAGCAAATAGGCTTGAAGAGTCACTCTCCCATGCACATGAAACTTCCTTTATGTGACATGTGCCTCATTTAAGTTCCAACCAATCACAAGTCGGCATGTGTATTTCAGCACATGCTTGATCGAGTCTTATACTCACTCGATCCATCCCGCGGTCCGTCTGTCCCGCGCTTCAATCGTGCCGCGACCGCATCCCACACTCCCGTTCGACAACTCGACCGAGTGCTTCCCGCGATCGTCCCGCGGCCATTCTCGTTTTCCCGCAGCCAACCGTAAATGTTGTCCGTCCCATGACCGTTTCTCGCCTTGGTCACGTCCTGGACGCACGCTTAATAGTCGACCCGCATATCACGCTCGATAGTACGGCGATCGTTCTCGGTTACACGACGATCGGACCCGGCAATCCGCTATCGTCCGTGATCACTCTTTTCGACATAACTCGAGTTGTACTCGGTCAAATCCACTTCTGTTTCGACCGTTCCTCCTCTTTTTCATCTCTCCTCTCCTCCCAGAAGGAATATCCACATTCCTTCTTACTCCACTTCACGGTTATTACATTCTCCCCCCCTTATTAGAATTCGTCCCGAATTCTTCTAAGTATGCGAGGCCTCTCCTTCCTCCACATAAATATCTTCCTTGAAGAACTCCGGATAGTTCAAACGAAACCGTTCCTCGTCTTCCCACGTAATAGCCATTCGGTTCTGCTTTCCCCAAAACACTTGTATTTGTGGGATAGTCCGGTTCTTCAACCTCCGCTCTCGTCGAAGACCAATCTTGAGAGGTCCCTCTGGATAGGTTAGATCTTGTCTAAGTTCTTCCAGCCTCTCTGGTTCGACCGCATTTGGGTCTGGTACATGTTTCCTTAGCATGGAAACATGAAACACTGGATGCAAATTCATCTCCGGGGGTAGGTCTAGCCGATAGGCCATCAACCCCACTCGCCCCATGACTCGGTATGGCCCTATGTAGCGTACCGCTAGCTTGCCCACCTTACCGAATCGATCTTTTCCTTTTTGAGCCGATACCTTGAGATATACCATATCTCCGACTTCAAAATTCACATCCCGTCTTGCTTGATCAGCATACTTCTTTTGCCGATGTTGCGCCTTCTTCATGTTGGCCCTGATAGTGAGCAGTTTGTCCATAGTCTTATCGACCATTTGCGGACCAAACACTCTTCGTTCACCAACTTCCGTCCAACACAAAGGCGTACGGCATGGCCTCCCGTATAACGCCTCATACGGAGACATACCGATACTCGTGTGGTAGCTATTGTTGTAGGAAAATTCTATCAATGGTAGATAGTCTTCCCAAACTCCACCCCAATCCAATATGCATAATCTTAGCATATCCTCCAAGGTCCGGATGGTACGCTCCGTCTGTCCATCCGTCTCAGGGTGAAAGGCCATACTAAGATTTAGTACCGTTCCTAATGCCCCTTGCAGCGCTTGCCAAAATTTTGCCGTAAACCTTGGATCTCGGTCAGATACTATATCTGCCGGTACTCCGTGTAGTCTCACGATCTGATTAATGTAGAGCTCCGCCAACGTCTCTACCTTGTCAGAATCTCGGATTGCGAGTAAGTGAGCCACCTTTGTCAACCGGTCCACAATGACCCATATGGAATTGTTCATCCGGCCCCTTGCAATTGGTAGCCCGGTGATCAAATCCATCGCTATGGAATCCCATTTCCACTCCGGTATAGGCAGACTTTGAAGTAGCCCTCCTGGCACCCGATGTTCTGCCTTAATTTGTTGACACGCTTGACATTGTGCTATCCATTTGGCTACCGCTTTCTTCAAGCCTGGCCAATGATAGTACCTTCGCACGTCTTTGTACATTTTTGTGCTCCCGGGATGAATACTAAGTACGGACTGATGTGCGATCCTTAGTATCTCATCTCGTAACCCATCTCCTTCAGGTACGGAGATTCTTCCATGAACCATTAAGGTTCCATCCTCCGCCAACTGATACTCACTCATATTCTCCTCCTCGTCCGATTCCTCAATCTTTTCCACAATCTTGCGGATCTTGTCATCCCGCAATTGTGCCTCTCGAATCCTTTGGATTAAACCCGCCTGGTTTACAGCTTGAAATCCCAAAGGTTCACTTGATTCTCCTTCCAAGGCTGAAAGCCTTATCGTTTGGAACTCCTCATTAAGAGCTTCCAATTCTTTCTCCTTGCTGACTTCCAATCTTCGTCGACTTAAAGCATCCGCTACCACATTGGCTTTACCCGGATGGTATTGGATCTTTAAATCATAGTCCGCGATGAACTCCATCCATCGCCGCTGCCGCAAATTCAAATCTCCTTGAGTGAATAAGTATTTCAGACTTTGGTGATCCGTAAATACTTGAACACTCTCGCCATAAAGATATGATCTCCATATCCTTAAGGCGAACACAACCGCTGCCATTTCCAAATCATGAGTCGGATAATTCTCTTCGTGTTTTCTAAGTTGCCTGGAAGCATAGGCCAACACCTTCCCTTCTTGCATTAAAACACATCCCAATCCGATTCTCGACGCATCCGCGTATACATCATACGGCTTGCCCGGCTCCGGTAACGTTAGTATCGGTGCCGTAGTCAAAGCCTCCTTAAGCTTTGTGAAAGCTTTCTCCACATCGTCACTCCACACAAAAGGAACTCCCTTCCCTGTTAACTTTGTCATCGGTTTTGCTATGGATGAAAATCCACTCACAAATTTCCGATAATAACCGGCCAATCCAAGAAAGCTCCTCACCTCCGTCACATTCGTTGGTTGAGGCCAATCTCGGATTACCACTATCTTCTCCGGATCTGCTGACACACCTTGTTCAGAGATCTTGTGTCCTAGGAAACCTATCTCCCGTTTCCAAAAGCGACACTTACTAAACTTCGCGTATAATTTCTGATCTCTCAACCTCTCCAAGACCTTCCTTAAGTGCTCCTGATGCTCTTCCTTGGTCCGAGAGTAGATCAGAATATCATCAATGAAGATGATCACGAAACTATCCAAGTAATCGTGAAACACTTCATTCATTAACCGCATAAACGCCGCCGGTGCGTTGGTTAATCCAAACGGCATTACCACAAACTCGTACTGACCGTACCGAGTATTGAATGCCGTTTTCATCACATCCCTACTCTCAATGGGGATTTGATGATACCCCGAAGCCAAGTCGATTTTCGAAAACCAACTTGCTCCCCGCAATTGATCCAACAATTCATCGATCCTAGGGAGTGGATACTTATCCTTGATCGTGATGTTGTTGATCCCTCGATAATCAATGCAGAGCCTCATGCTCCCATCCTTCTTCTTCACGAATAATACTGGCGCACCCCACGGTGAAGAGCTTGATCGCACAAACCCTTTCTCCAACAAATCCTCCAACTGCGCCTTCAACTCGGCCAGTTCTGCCGGCGCCATCCGGTAAGGAGTCTTTGCTATAGGAGACGCCTCCGGTATCAAGTTTATGGTGAACGGGTTACTCCGAGGTGGAGGTAACTCCGTCAACGACTTGAACACATCCTCATACTCACAAATGACTGGTATATCCTCTACCGTCGTTTCTTCCTCCACTTCCGCTTCAACCACCCGTATGGCAACTAGATAGGCACCATCCTCTATCAGTTGTTGTCTCACTCTCAATGCCGATACCACAGAGATACCCGAACTAGGCCGTATCCCTTGGTAAACCACCACCGCATTTTGGTCCCCCTCCAAGGTGACCCTTCCTCTACTACAATCTAGATTGGCCCTATACCTAGATAGCCAATCCATGCCTAATATCACCTCATAACCGGCCATAGGCACTACTAGTAGGTTTGCCCTAAAGATTCTCTTCACAATCTCTATGGGAACACCTACCACCAAGTTCGAAGATCTAAGGATTTGGTTTCCTGGGGTTAGCACGGAAACACTTACCTCTTTCAACGCATAGATCCTTCGAAACTTCCTCACCACATCAGGAGTCACAAAACTATGTGACGCACCCGAATCAAACAAGACATGAGTGGGGTTACCATCAACATGTAATGTTCCTAACACCACCACAACCACAAGAATAATCATTACTCGACTTTGCAGTTTCACCACATGCAAGTCATGATCATTCACCACACTCAAGAAAAGAAAGCAATTTCACCACATGCAATCTAATCTATCAATCAATCAAGTTCATATCACAAGCAAACAATCTTTCACACAAAGAGAGTTAGCACCCAAACAAACCTGTGATAGAATCAAGAAAAAGGGTGAGTCCTAACCTTACTCATGGAACGTACTGGATTATCCTAATTGGCTTTTGCGACACATTTTGACTCGAAAAACGTTTGAAAAGGCTTGTCCGTGAGCATGATCATAAACCATGCTCTGATACCACCATTTGTAACACCCCCGGTTCGGTCTATACATAGATTAAACCAAGAATGCTACGTCGGGTTGGCTAAGCAGGTTCAGGTCAAGTCGCGGAGGGGTTCCACAACACATGGCCCGATCCCACCCAGTTCCCGTACCTCAGTTTCTGTATTACTAAGGCTTTGCAACCCGTAAAACGGAAACTGAGTTGTGTTCGTTTGGACTAAAACAAATATCATCCAAACAAGCCATCTTTAACAAAAACATACTTTATTTCATCAAAGATGGAATTCACAAAAACATATATGTTCGATCGGCCGAGGCCTAGTGCCAAAAGAAGTAATTATACATACTTTATCACAAACCGGAGTTTTACAAAAGCCAAGGAAAACTACTCCAGCTCCTAACGTTCCACGCTACCTTGCCCGAATTGGACTACGGCTTACCTGCAAAACAAATAGTCGTCATGAGTAATCTAAGATTACTCAGTGAGTCCAGGACCCTCTATACATCACAGTATAAGTCCCCACCCCGACTATCCCCACAATCAAAGCACGCATAAATCTCAAGTCAATCAATCACACAATCAATCAACAAGAAAACGCGGAAGCTTTCACACACACCACACAACATCACACAACATCACACAACATCACACAACATCACACAACATCACACCGTGATCACACAACATAATAGTGTTCACCAAACTATTATGCATAGACACTACCACCAAAACTACGCGGTATGTCTATCATGCTGGACCTCCTCAACCGTGATATCAGCGACCAAGGAATCACACAGAAACCCAGACTAGATCATCACTGTGATATCAGCGACCAAGGAATCACACAGAAACCCTGACTAGATCATCACACCCGAGTTCCATCTCCCAGACAGTCACATCCCGTTGGGTTGCCATTTCCATGGTTCACAACCCACACGAGTTCTGTCTCCCAGATGGTCACATCCCGGCTGCACCGTCGTGCAGAACTCAGCCATGGGCGCTACCCAAGTACTATCTCTGAGTCATCCTGCCGATCCATCCAAGAGGGTTTCTCAGTGAATGAACCGTCAGGGGGTGAGGAGCATCACGAGCACCGCTAAGATCATTGCTTTCACGACACAATGATCTATTTACGCAACTAGAGACATAGATTTCACCACACTATGTCCTAGCAAACAACAGATCCATGGCTTTGGGCCATGATCTCACACACAACAGGTCCATAGCTTTCACCACGCTATGACCTCACACACACAAAAACACAATGGATCCATAGCTTTCACCACGCTATGATCTAATACACACAAACACAATAGATCCATGGTTCTCACCATGAACTCACACAATAGATCCATAGCTTTCACCACGCTATGATCTAACACACTCAAACACAATAGATCCATGGTTCTCACCATGATCTCACACAATAGATCCATAGCTTTCACCACGCTATGATCTAACACAACATGCAACCAATCAACAAAACAAACAAGTGTCTTCTTGCCCTTGGCCCTGCATGAAAACACGTTAGCTTACTCTTAAGCTACCGGAACTCACTTTCGTCGAAGATCAAGCCGAACTGCTTCACAGATCCGAGATCTCCTCACTGCACCCGAACTAGATCCAACACATAGTTTAGATCGGGTTCTAGGTAAGGTTTAGATAAAAAGGGGTTAAGGGTTCCAAAGCTTACCGACCAAACCTCGCTATCGGAAGCTAACACAAGAGCTTTCACCACGCTCTTACCCTTACCGCTTGCCCAAACCTACTCTCACTAACTCACACGATCAAACCGCTCACCTAAACCACTCTTTTTTCACTTTTCTCTTTTCTCTAAGAACAACAAGTGATCAAATGGTTTTCTCATGGTGAGGGAGGGGTATTTATAGGCCATTAGGGGAGACAAGTGGTTACCGGAGGTCCAATGTCCGATCGACACCTCCGTGGACATATGGCGATGTTTCCTTCACATGCGGAGAAACATGCCTAAATCGGCGACACCTCGCCCTTGTCTAAGCACGAGCTGTCTCCTTGGTCGCCACCTAACACAGCTAGCTCCTCATGCACAAACTCACGTTGACACCTCAAGCAAATAGGCTTGAAGAGTCACTCTCCCATGCACATGAAACTTCCTTTATGTGACGTGTGCCTCATTTAAGTTCCAACCAATCACAAGTCGGCATGTGTATTTCAGCACATGCTTGATCGAGTCTTATACTCACTCGATCCATCCCGCGGTCCGTCTGTCCCGCGCTTCAATCATGCCGCGACCGCATCCCGCACTCCCGTTCGACAACTCGACCGAGTGCTTCCCGCGATCGTCCCGCGGCCATTCTCGTTTTCCCGCAGCCAACCGTAAATGTTGTCCGTCCCATGACCGTTTCTCGCCTTGGTCACGTCCTGGACGCACGCTTAATAGTCGACCCGCATATCACGCTCGATAGTACGGCGATCGTTCTCGGTTACACGACGATCGGACCCGGCAATCCGCTATCGTCCGTGATCACTCTTTTCGACATAACTCGAGTTGTACTCGGTCAAATCCACTTCTGTTTCGACCGTTCCTCCTCTTTTTCATCTCTCCTCTCCTCCCAGAAGGAATATCCACATTCCTTCTTACTCCACTTCACGGTTATTACAATGTTAGCTTATGTTTTAGTAATCCACATGAAAAACGGTTTTGGCTTTATGATGAGGAACATAAGTACTTACATTGAGTTTAGCAGTCATCCCAAAGTGACCCACACTTCATATGACCATCCGGGCTCACCTCCCTTGACTCCTTTAGTTTTTAAAGGTGTGATCTCAACTAGGGGATATCGATCAAAGGGTTTTATGATCTCTTTCTCATCCTCTTGTGTTTAAACACTTGTCTTGTAGCAAGGTATTTTTTTTTTTATTCGACTTCTTCTCCTCTCTGTGGAGGTTTTTTGATGGATCTTCCATAGACGCGAGTATTGATGGTGGTTGCCACCTAATCCCCGGTCACTTGGGCCTTGATGCTTTTTCTTAAAATTGGAGGGGGGAGAGAGGAGAAACCGAACTCACATAGACTTTCACTATTTGGTGAGGATGAGGAGTCGTGCCCTTTGTAAAACCAAGCCCCTAGCTGAGAAGGTTAAGTTCATTTAGGTACGGAGTCAAAGATGGATCCTCCATCGGCTTTTTGGAAATGTGGCCATCTTTGGTAGACCGATCTGCTCAAAGTGTACATTGAGTGAATGTGATGCCAAATAGTGTTTTAATGGTCACTTAAACATTAGTGTAACATGGTTAGTTTCAAAGAAAAGGTCATAATTCTCGGACAAAATTTTGACTCAATAAAACGACTCAAAGAAAAAGGGAAAAATGAAAAGAAAAGAACAAACGTGTTAGTAATCCCCCCAGACTTAACTTGCACCGTCCCGGTGGAAGCAAATCCAATTAAGAGGGGTTAAAAGGAGAAGTGAAATTTGATGGGAATGTGTTTTGGATTGTGTTACCAAAGTGTGACCATAGGTCATGAAGAGCGGTTTTGCGTTGTTGAGGGACTCCAAGTGTGATATAACAGCATCAAATCATTCCTTAGATGTATTTGGTCAGTGAGTTTTCAATCCTAAGGTATGATTCCTTCCGGTGTGCAGTTTGGTCGTGTAAGGCCCGTGTGTCGGCCAAAAATGAGGGCTGTGAACCACATGACAAACCGGTAAGAATTTTATGAACGGGATTGAAAATTTACCGTCCAATATGATGTTTTAGAGCCGCTGGTGAAGTATGAGGTCAAACGAACGAGCGGTGTTGAGAATTCGTCATCGGGTGGATCCTTCGGTCGGCCGGAAGGTGATGTGAGTGACCACAGCGTGAACCGTGAACAATTCTCTGACCGATATTGAAATTCCACCGACCAATCATATATTTCAGGAGCCGGGGTGAAGTTTGAGGTCAAACAAACGAGCGGTTGGGGAGATTCATCATTTGGTGGTCCATCCGAACGATCCGAAGAGGGTGCAATAGACCACAGCCCAAACGATAATGAATTCTCCGACCGAGCTTGAAATTCTGTCGACCAACCTTATATATTGTGACCACTGGAGAAATTTGAGGGCAAATGGACCAGCGGTTTGAGACTTCCTTCACAACGTGGTTAAATCGTCTCCGGGAAGAGATTTTTGACCATTCTTGAATTTGGCCCGTCCGTCCGTTGATTATCTTGTGGAAAACTGATATTGAAACTTCAAGAATCCGTTTCCAGGTGGTGGTGTCTCCATGCCGTGATTTTGGTTTTTGTCGGCCTTCGGTTGCACCGCGTTCGACCGGATGGGGCATCTTGGCATATCTCTGTATCCGTCAACATTTCTCCGTCCTATTTTTTGGATTTGCCGACCAACATGGTGTTGTTTGGTCGCCTGTGAAGTTTGGTGGACTTTGGTTGAGCCGTTTGTGAGATGGGTCAAGTGGGTCCTCCGTGTTACCCGTTTGGCCGGGAAGATGTTACCGGACTTGATAACTTCCATTTGACTCGACCGTTGGGTGATTTTCTTCGACCGATTTGTCTCCGTAATCCTCCTTTAGCATCCCAAGGTGTTGACCGCAATGTTCTCGTCCTGAACAAGGGTGGGTTGAATGGGTGGGATTGGGTTGACCGGCTTCATGAAGCATGCAAAACTCCTTTGATGGTCTTCTTTGGCACTTAATCCTAAAGCATGTTTATTTTGTTTTGTGGATTTTATAAAATTCCCAAAAAATTCAAGTTAATAATAATAAAATTAAAACAAAAGTTAAAAGAAAAGAAAAATATGGGTTGCCTCCCATAAGCGCTAGTTTTAAGTCTTTATAGCTCGACTCCTTGTGTTCCTTAGGTGTTAGGCGAGTGTGGAGGCTGTAGAAAGCTCCTAGTACTGGATGGCTCCAAGTGCATCTTGTCTTGTAACACGTCTTTGATCAAGTAACCTTGTTGCGACCTTTCTCCTCCACTTGTGTACCAAAATCTTTTGGATGAGAAACCGGGAGGTGCGGCGACATAATAGGTGTCCTTGTCAATATTGGCTAGTGAGATTCTCCTGTTTGGCCAATCCATGATTGCTCCAGCTGTTGCTAGGAAGGATCTCCCAAGTAGAAGGGCTTGGTCTTCCGGATCCTCCATAGTGACAACATATAAATCGGCCGGGATGATGCAATCTTCAAAAGAAAGTTGGACATTTCTTACCTTGCCAAGAGGTTTGAATGAAGAGTTGTTGGCAAGCTTTATGGCCATGTTGGTCCGCTCCATGGACTCAATCAATCCCAAACTTCTTGCTATCACAGCCGGCATGAGGTTCACGCTTGAACCGGAATCGCATAGTGCATCATCAAAGAATTTGCCATTGATGGAGCAATGTATAAGGAAGTAACATGGGTCGTGAAGCTTGTGTAGTGTCCTTGGCGCAGGTATTTCCTCTCTTGCTTCATTATACATCTTCTCCACCTCGGCTAAGCTCCAATCATGAGTCCATACAAAGTCTTGAAGGTAAGGGCTCTTGTTGCAAGCGACATCAAAGGGCATATTGCTAGGGAACCTTTTTGCCATAAAATTGAAATCATCAATGGTGTAATCCATTGATGAGCTCGCCTTCCTTTTCTCCTTAGGGACGGGTGGTAGTGAAGATCTTGGAGAAAGTGGTGTTCCTTCCGGCAACTTTCTTCCTCTTATCCTTGCTGTGCGCTTGCTTTGTCTCCTTTCATCCTCATCCCAAACCACTCTTGGATTGCTCTCTCTAGCACCAAAAGCAACCAAAGCATTGTTAGGCTTTGAGTTGGCCGCTTTTGTGTCCTTTGAAGCTCGGTCTTTTTCTTCCGTATCCTCCAAGCGTTTGGTGAGGTCTTTGACTCCTTTGGAGGCTCCTCCGGTTGTATCTTGCCATAGCGTGGTCTTCTCAAGTAGCTCTTTGTATCTCTCTTCCACAAGACGCTTCAAGTCATTGATTGATACCTTGAATTGTTCTTGCCCTTCCACCAACATCACCATAGTTGAGTAAAGCTCTTTCTCTCTTTGGTTAACCTCCGATGCTCTCTTCTTAGCTTGGTGAGCCACAAGTGAGATTGAGTTGAGGCTTAGGGTTGTGCCATTGAGGTTATCTTCTAGGCCGGCGATCTTCTCATCCAAGTGGCTATCCATCTCCTTTGAGTTGAGGTTTAAGTCTCGGATTGCCTTGGTGTTGCCTTCAACGGTTTCGGCTTGTTCCCTTAGCTCCCCTTCCACTTCAATACACCTTGATTCGACTCTCTCCACTTGGTCAGAGAGGTTTCCGAACTTTCTATCAAGGTCATGCTTTAGAAACTCTAACCTTGTCTCAAGACTTTGGCTAGACTTTCTTTGGATTTCCATGAAGTCTTCTATCATGGCTTTGAGATTGTCATCTCTCCGCCTATTAAGCGCGTGCTCTTGGTATGTGGGAAGGTTGGGGCGTGGACGGTGATGATAATGAGGTGGCTGGTGAGGTCGGCCTTGATAAACCGGTGATCAGTTTTGATGATAGTGATGATGCTCTTCTCGGCTAGTCTCGGCAAAGAGTGGGTGGCGAAAATTTGGTGGGATTGGCATTGGGATGAAGTCTCCGGCCGGATTTGAATCATGTGGCCGCCTTTGGACTCCATGGGAAAGAGGTTTTCTCCCTTCAAACTGGTTACTTATGCTCGAGTAGTGGCTCATCCTTAAAGTACCTAAGGAACATAAGAGAAACAAAATTTGCAAAAATTAGTAAACATGAAACAAAAGATCTAGTCTTAACTTTTAATCTCATAAACGTGTAAGTGCAATGCATTCCCCGGCAACGGCGCCAAAAACTTGATAGCATGCGTGGGTGTGGGATGTATGCAAGTAATAAAAACCCTAAGCAAAACATGGTTGCAAGTGCACAACATGTTGTTGTAGTACTTAGGGGTCGATCTACAAGAGAATGCGAATTGCACACTACACATTTGTAAAGATTTGGTTAAGCTAAATCAATAATATGCAAGGGGTTTTGTATTTTTTTTTTATAAGAAAGAGTAAATAACAATGCAAACTATACAAACACCATTATTGAACAACAGACAATCCGCAAAAGACATAAGCCAAGTCGATTGAAAAGTTTGTTAAATCCGATTTCTATGAACTCAAAACACTAAGATGTCGTCATCCCACTTTCGTGGCTCCGACCACCTATGTTTCTTAAACCAATGGACTCAGCTTTCACATGGTCATTGAAGAGTGAAACATGCATTACAATTGGATAGTGATTGTTCACAAAACTTCTTAGGTCTACTTTCATAGCCTAAGACGAATTGCCCATCAAATATTAGGACCGGAGATATAACAAGCTTTTGGAGAGTATATCAACCTTAGATAAAGTCGCTAGTTAGCTACTCTAGCAACAAGCTTTAGGTGTGAATAAAGATGGTGAACCATAAGGTTTCCCTTTCTTTAACAACTGATCTCGATGTCTTCTTTGAAAGATCCATGATTCAATAACGAGTCTAGAGGAGTAGAGAGGATCTCATAGTTCTAGTGGAAGGAGGCGGAGTGATAGAGATCAAGCCGCGGCTCTCCCCTAGAGAGAAACCTCTAAAACCCTAGACTTAATCTAAAACATGCGAGTATGTACAAGATGCAAAAGAAAAGAAAGAGCAAGGAGACCACCTAAGTGGCTCCGATTTATTGACTGAAAGAAGAAGAGAGTTGTGTCTATGATATTGTGATGTCGATACAAGAGGCTAAAAGCAAGTATATATAGGAGAGGGGAGGCTAGGTCGGCTGAGTTAATGCGCAAAAGAGAAGAGGAAACTTTCCATTTCTTCTCCTCGCTTGAACTTGCTCACCAAGTCTTGAGTAAGGCGCGGCTGCCACCTTCTGATCGCGTGAAATGGCGTGGGCTTGAGTCTTGATGAAGACCAGGCTTGGCCCGCAGTGATCCCGGTCCATTTCGCTCATCCAAGCTCCATGGGCTTCACTTACTCGCCAGACAGACATGTCTTGGGAGAAAAATATCCTAGGCCGGATTTCTGCTCCAAATATCCCAATTCCACTTCGCCGCGACGCATGACTCATTTATATATCTTTCTATATAAAGATCTCATGATTTGGACGTCGGAAAGACCCTTTTCTGCGGTCATCTTTCGGATGCTTTGATTCTGTCCGAATGCGGAAATCGGCCAACTTAAGTTTTGTTGAAGCTCTTGACTTGGGAACTTGCATGGATCATTGTTTGAAGCTCTTTTGCCTTCTTTTTGCCATTTTGACCTGTTTGCTTCCCAAAACCACAATATACAAGAAAACTACCTCTTGGATACAAAATCATTATTATTAAGTAAGAAAATATAAAGAAAACCAAGGTAAAAACATGTAAAATATGGATATATCAGAGGCTATGATGGAGAAGTTTATAGAACTAAGATGGGCCGTCGACAACCCAGGATTTGGCATTCGCCAACCTGAAAGTGAAGATCGCGAAACCCTTAATCAGAATGAGGCAGAATTACCTCAACTGAAGGAGCAACTTCTTCAGATTAGGCGTTTCAGAAGAGTCGAGGTGACGACGGTGGTTGTTGTGCTTGTTGTGCTCGTCTGTCTTTTAAGTTATTCGGTGTTTTGTTGAGCAATGTAGCCTTTGGGCATAATTGTTCATACAATTTTTGTTCTATGCAATGAAATCATTGGAATGTTAACCAGAACAATCTTGGTAGACCTCTAATGTTAACATAATTGACAGACCTCGAAATTAGACATAAGTAGACCTCCGATGTTGACCTGAAACGTAGTCCTCATAATATACCGATTGCCACGGTTTTGTCCAAAATTACTCTTTCGCTGGATTGGTTAACCGTAATATAAAAAGACCAAACCGTAATGTAGTTAAATGGATTAGACATTTACACTAAGATAACATATGAACCAAACCAGATTGAGTTAAATCGAACAGAAATTAAAGGAAACCGAATTGAGTTAAATCGAACCGATAATAAACCAAATATAATTTGTTAACCGACCTATATATACACATAACCTCGGTCGTAACCCTCATTCGTAACCCTAATCCGTGCCTCACATTGCGCTCTCCAAAAAGAGGCGATTTTCTCGTCTCCGCCGTTTATATAATCTGTTACCACCGGTAAGATATTCTTTCTCTTCCTATTGTAACTTCTTTATGTTTCTCTTCCGCTGAAAGTTGTATGGTGTTTGCTTGTGGTCACCGCTACGGTTACGACAGAGGCATCTTTCCTGGTCTTCCATAGTTAATCTCGGTAAGAGTCATTCCAAGCGTTAGTTAATCCTGTTCGTTGTTCTCTATATACTGCTATTATGCAACTTCACATGTAGACCTCTTGTAACCGCCCTCATGTGTAGACATCATGTGTAGACCTCATGTTTAGTTGTCATGTGTAGACATCATATGTAGTAGATCTCTTTTGTAGACCACATATGTAGACCAAATGTTAGACCTTAATGGTAGTCAACCATTATCAAATCGCTGTTTATAGTTGTTGACTCACTCTATTCGCTATGCAGGATGTCGAAGCCTACATTCCCAAGGAGATTCTACACAAAAGGAGGTGACCCGGAGCCACTAATGGACGACGACGACGAATGGAATGAGCTCAGTGAATCCAGGGTCGGTGTTTTTCTAAAGTTTCGTGACTTGGAGTTTGAGTGGGCTTCGAGGATAGTGCATGCTATGCTGTTATTCCAGCTTGTATGTGATATACCTCTATTTTGTACCCTTTTTATATGGTTTTACTATGCTTTTTATAAGGTTTTTAAAGGCTTTTCGATCTAAAAAGGTAGTTTTTGTGGATTTATAGTACTAAGAGTCTAAACAGGTCGAAAGATGCATTTTGGAGCAAAACCATAGGATTTGGACTTTACGCCGCTCCACGACACAGCATCAACTTTGAAAGAGCCCCAAAAACATTCTACTCAATGGATCTCACCAAAACCAGTTCGCCGCGATGCTTACATGAGTTAGCTTTCCAACGCAATTGGAATCATGCAATTTGGACGTGTAGAATGGAAGATATTATCATTTTAGTGAAGAGTGTCAAATCAGCCGAAAACCGGTCGTCTACACCAGCCGCTCGACCGAGCCGGTCGGACAGGGCTTCCAAGGCCCCCGTCCGACCCGACCGTCCTTAACTGCACATTGACGTCGCTCGACCGAGCCGGTCGGACAGGGCTTCCAAGGCCCCCGTCCTACCCGACCTTCCTTCACGATCCGGTCGACCGAGCCGGTCGGACAGGGCCTCCAAGGCTCCCGTCCGACCCGACCTCTTTTCGCCATCCCGTGCGCGCCCGACCGCATCCCGTGCGACCGCTCGACCGCCAGCTCGACCCGACCATCATCCCGACCGACCGGTCGATCGCCCCGCTCGACCGCCGACCATCCCGCTCGACCCGCCTTAGCCGACTAAGGCCCGTTTTGCACGTTTTCACGATTTACTCGGCCCGTTTACCTAATCTCGACCCTTTGGAAGACCTAGCACTATAAATACACCTTTTTAGCCTCTTTAGAAAGAGAGAACCATAGAGCCGTATTGTATTTCAGTTTCATAGATCTACTTTTGTTCTAGAGATTTCAAGGAGAGGATCTCTCCTCCTCACTACAATTTGGAGAAGATTTCTGAACCTTTATCTATTATCATGCTTTCTTCATCTCTCTGTGTTGTTACTTTGATCATGTCTGAGTAATTCACTTGTTAGGTTGCTAGGGTTACTAATTCAATGAGTTGTTTGCTTGATCTATGATTTCGATGAACTGTTAGGGATATCATTAGAGTCTTTGTCTCGTTTTGTTCACTAATTAATGCTGATTGCTTTACCGCGCATCTAGCAATCTGATCCTAGGTTGATTTGAGCCACGGAAGTGCTGTATCATTCGCCGGACCTATTCTTTGACAAGATAGGTTTCTTAGACTGCGGAAGTTGATTTACTAAGCCTAGTGAACTGTATCCGAACTTGATCGATTTAATGCTTGATTAACTATCTAAGGACATACCAAAAGTTTAGCGATTAGATAAGTTATCATAGGAGTCGGAGCCACGGAAGTGGAAAGACTTATTTTCGTGTTTTGTGTTCTAGACGGATCTATCATCCCATCATCCCTAATATGATTCATATCTATCATCGAACTGATCACTGCTTGCTTCTCTACGAATTAGCCCCTAGAGACCTAACGCTTTTCCCTCATTGCTTTACAACTTCGATTTCTTAGCTTTAGTATTTAGTTATTAGACAACCAACCAATCATCCTTTATCTCATTCTAGCTTGATCCGAACTCCATAGATTTAAAGTGTATTCATTTTAGCCAGTCCTTGTGTTCGATAACCCGTACTTCTACGATCTGTGCACTTGCAGGATTTTAAAAAGTCGGTAAAACCTGACCACACATCAAGTTTTTGGCGCCGTTGCCGGGGACTGCAGCAGTACCTTTGAATCTCGATTAGGATCTAGTCTAGGATTTTATTGTTTTCTTGCATTTTCATTCTTTTTGCTTTTGGTTTTTCTAGTTTATTTCACTTTTCATTTGTTTTCTTCTTTTGTTTTTCAGGTGCATGACTAGACAGTCTAATAGGGACAATCTAGTTGAACCAGTTGCTGAAATCGACCGACTTGAAAAGACACTTAGACGACAAAGGGCTCAAGAGATGGCCCAAGCCGCTCATGATGCAGCAGTAGCTAGAGCTGTAGCTGAAGGGAGAGATCCACCTCCACCTTTAGTACCACAACCTCCTGCTGGGGAAGTTGATGCACAACCTCAGGCTAACAACCAAACCATTGGAGACTATGACTCCGCTGATGCCTTCTTTACGGATCGAAATCCGATCAATCCACCTCCACCTCAGAGGAATGACTATGAGATCAAGCCTCAAATCATAGCATTGGTTAAGCAAAACAAGTTTCATGGCCTACCAGCTGAGCACCCGCTTGATCACATAGATAACTTTGAAGAGATTTGCAGCACCACCCGAGCCAAAGGAGTCTCAGCCGACTACCTAAAGTGCAAACTTTTCTCATTTTCTCTTGGCGACAAAGCCCTTAGATGGTTAAAGTCTCTTCCTGCCCATTCGATCACTACTTGGGACGAGTACAAGGCAGCATTCATCAACCATTTCTACACTAAACAAAGATCGATTTCTGTTAGAAACAAGATCTCTGGATTTCGCCAAGGTGCAACCGAATCATTCTATGAGGCATTGGATCGATTCAAGGAATACATTAGGGATTGCCCTAACCACGGTTTCAAGGATGGGAACCTTTGGAACATCTTCTATCGTGGCATAGACCACAAGTATAAGCTATCCTTGGATACTGCAAGCAATGGAAATTTTATGACAAAGACTGTTGAGGAGGCCAAAGTCTTGATTGAGAACCTCGCAGCAAGTGATTGCAACAACTGCCCGGACTATGATAGATCACACCGCCCTACCAACGCACCCCCTGATGCTACTCAGTTGGCTGAACTGAAGAATATGATGGTTCAAGTTCTAAAAGGACAGTAAAGAGACATACATGCAGTTGAGGGCATAAATGATGTCAATGATGATCCTACAAGGGAATGCATGGGAGATTTCTCCAATGATCAACTTGAGGAAGAAGTTAACTATGTTGGTAACTATGGAAACAGGGGATACAATCCCAACTACCGGTCTAACCCAAACCTTTCTTACCGCAACACCAATGTGGAAAACCCACAAGACCAAACCTATCCCCCAAGATTCCAGCAGCAGAGACCACCTTTCCAACCCTATGGAGATCGTTTCCAGCAGCAA
Source organism: Erythrophleum ivorense (assembly GCA_026724425.1). NCBI lineage: Eukaryota > Viridiplantae > Streptophyta > Magnoliopsida > Fabales > Fabaceae > Erythrophleum > Erythrophleum ivorense. The sequence continues at coordinate 2,897,512 of JAIUCV010000066.1, read as the reverse complement.
GGAAACCAGTTTCAACCTAGGACGAACTATGACCAGAGAGCACCATACCCACCAAAGGAACCATATGGTTTACCCACCAGCCAACCTCCTTTAGCCCAGCCAAACAACAAGTTCGAGGGAATGTTTCAACAAATCATGGAAGGTCAAAAGAGAAACAACAAGGAGATGAATGACAAGATGGACACTTTGTTCAATGATCTCCATGCTAAATATGATGCCATTGCCGCACATGTCAAGAAATTGGAAGTACAAGCCGCTCAAACCGCAGAAGCAGTTAAAAAACAAGAGATGGAGTCCAAGAAATCTTTTTGCAACTCCGTTGCAATAGAAAAGAAGTTTGAGGATTCTATCCCCAAATGGAAGCTCTCCCCACCTAAGTATGATTGTATGACCTGGCCTGAAGAAATCTATCCCGAGAAAGAATCTAACCGTGCAAGAAAAAGACGCCTTTTCCCCAAAATCATTCCAAAGGCGGATAACTCTGGAAAGTTTGTAGTTCCATGTTCTATTAATGAAGTTAATCTCACCGATTCTCTTTGTGACACAGGAGCTAATGTCAACATCATGTCAAAGAAGATTGCAGACGAGATAGGCCTTACCAACATCCAACCTTCATCCATCTCCATCAACTATGCCGATTCATTCTCGCAAACACCTTACGGTTTCATCCCGGACGTGATGGTACGACTCGGGAACTGTTCTATTCCTACCGACTTTCAAATAGTGGAAATGAGAGAAAGTAGCCATAGACCCCTCATCCTTGGCACCCCTTTCCTATCAACCGTTGGAGCCATTTTCGACTTTCCCAACCGGAGGATCTCATTCAACAAGGTGAATAAAGAGATGTTTTTCCCCATGTGTTCAACGAGAAACCCATCAGTTGATATGGAGCAAGAGAATAAGATTATCCCCAAGCCTCCAGAAGAAGAGAAAATCCTGTCCAGCTTGCCCAGCAAAGACCTTGCCTACCAGCCCAAGCAACTTGCCCTGACAGCAAGAAGTAAGACTACGGCATTTTACCAGCCCAAGCAACTTGCCCCGACAGCAAGAAGTAAGACTACGGCATTACCTAAACACCCACCAAAAGGACCAATCAAGGATAAGACCGGGACAGAGACCACTAAGAAGGTTAAGCAAACTAAAGGATTTGCAAAAGTTAGGATTCTCCTCCAGGAAAAGCTGACTGATGAAAATTTGGAAGGATTCAAGGAAAAGTTCGCTAACACTATGAAACTCTTTCCTATGGCTGAAGTGCCCCGAGACAAGCATGGAGAGATTGTCTATCCCGCCGTGAATCATCCTCCCGATATAAATCCCAAGAAGAAAGATCTTGATGGACAAAAAGCTCCATTGATCACTACCCTCTCGTAAATCCTAAAGAGCATTAAGGTCAAGCTAAAGACCTTAAACAAGCGCTGTATGGGAGGCAACCCATAAGGTAACACCTTTAAATTTCAGTTTTTAGTTTTAGTTTTACTTTGTTTTCTTTGTTTTTCTTTTAGCAAGATAAATTAGAATGGATATCACAATGGTGCAAGAGGAACATAGAAGTGGAGCCGCCAAGCCGTTTGGGTCAACCAAACACGTTCGGGCAGGGACTCCAAGAGGTTCGGTCGACCGGTCGATCAAAACACCCCGGGTCGACCGAACCGATCGACCCAAAATAAAATAAAAAAAAAAAATCAAGATAAGCTTCTGTTTCTCCTTCCCACTTAAATTGAACCGGTTTTAAACAAACCAAACCGATTTTTCTAAACCAAAATCGATTTCATGAAGGATTTAAAGAGATTTTGAGATTGAAAACACCACTTTTCATTCTCTTCTCCAAAGAAAAGGTTTTAGAAAACCCTAGCCTCCATTGAAAGACCTTCTCAAAAAAATTTTCTTAAAACTTTGGTATTTCTTAAATTGGATTTCGAATTTAAGCTCTCCCAATCCCCACTCTCTCTTTCCAACACAAGGTATGATCTCTAAAACCCAATTTCTATGATTTTACACAATCCAAATATATGAGAGAGTTTCTTGACTAAGCTTTTGTTTAGACTTGCAATTTTTTGCTTCTAATAGACTTTTCTTAAGTTTATTTGTGTGAAATCAATGTGGTTTAGAGAATATAACATTCTAATTTCGATTCTTGAATAGTTTTTCACAAAACTTATTTTGGGTATTCAAAACCTTTGATTCAAGGATGAAATTAGGGTATCTATTGCTTATACACCTAGAATATCTTTAGGATTTGTGATTTATAACTTTATTATAGCATGATTAGATTATGAATTTCGAAATTTTAAGTTATATCATAGCATGAACAGTAAATCCGAAAATAGCTAGGATTTTGAACCTTGAAAGATGATTGTTCACTTGATTGATTTTATTAGGCTTGATTTGAGTTGATATTATACTTATCCCCTACTCTTTTCTTCCAACAAACTTTAAGAATACAAACTCATGTCTCTTGGTGAGAATTTGTTTTTGTAGGTACCATGGCAAGAACAAAACTAACTGAGGCAATAAGGAAGAAGGATGTCGCTTTAGAGCCACCAAGGAAACAAATCAAGCTCAATGCAAATCCAAGCCTCACTGAACGAGCAAACACATCGAAATCAGCAATCAAAACCAACGAAAAAGGCAAGGAAATCGAGGAGCATTCAAGTGATTCCGATAATCAACCCCTTGTCAAGTTTATCAACCATCCTATTCAATGCACTGGAGAGTATGGAACAGCAATGGAAAGAGTCATCATTGAACCATGTGTGACAATGGATAATCACACTCTTGATCTCCTAAACATCAGGAGTGATGTCATATGGTACCTAAAGAAGCTAGGAATGCGCAAGTTTTTCAAGATAGATTGCAAGGAGTACATTGAACTTACAAGAGACTTCCTCTCCACCGTCACTCTAGCCTTCCCCAACAACAATGATGACCAGCCCGCCGGCAATGGGATACTTTTCTTCATGATTGGCGATCAAAGTGGTCGGATATCCATCGCCACCATTTGCAAGCTTTTTGGTTTCAACAATGAGACTTCTCATGACTTCAAGGAGAACCACCTCACTCGTGATAATGACCTCTCCAACTGGACCCACTTCGCTGATGAACCGTTCCTCGCTTCCCGATCAAAGGTTTCACGAATCTCTCATTCGGTAATCCGCTATGTACACCGCCTCATCACCACTACTCTACAGTGCAAACCGGAAACCAGCAAAGTCACAGCAGACGAGTTCTACATCCTGACAACGCCCTTCTCCCGCTACAAATACAATGCAAACCTTGGCCTTTTATTTGCAAAAACACTTGTCCATGTGAAGCTATTGGCACGGCACACCGACAACAAGAAAGTTGTTGTGCGTTTTGGGCGACTTATCACAGCAATTGTCAATCATTGCAAGATTGACATCTCACATTACCGGCCCAGTAACAACACCGCTCCTTTAGACCTCACAGCCCTTCAACATATTCGTTTCCTAAATGGCTGGACCAAGAACCCAACCCAGTTTTGCTATGTATGCCCCATTGGAACGTCTGACACCGCGCTTGTGCAACTGCCTTGTGACGACCTCCCACTCCTCAGCTCCGGTGCTGTTACATTCTCACCACCACCAGAGAAGTACTTCATTGAAACCCCTGACTCACCGCGCTACCAGATCAACACCTACTATCTCAAGCAGAGGACCATGAGGGCAAGGCGCCCCGTTCGGAACATCAACATCATGACAGCCAGCCAAACTGCCAACCAGGCTTTAGACCGCCTTGGCCATCTGGAGAGAACCGTCCAGTGCCAATCCCGCTTCATCTCGCGCCTCATCCGTGTTGTTCGCCACATCGCTCCCGATCGCCTTTTCCGCCCTTCCACATCAACCCATGAGCCAGACCTAGGAGAATTCTCACTCACTGATAAAAGGATGGAAGTGTGTATAAATGATTCGAGTCCAGAGGACCAGCGTTGCACAGTGAACTTATGAGACAAGAAATAGAGCTAAGACAATGATATGGTTTGGTTGTGATATAGTAACGATAACAAATGTAAACAACGATTAAAATTCAATAAAGACAAAGCACTAGACCGAGGTAATTCGCATGAGCTCATGAAAGGTAACCAAACGACTATTCAGGAAAATGATTGCAAACAGGTTTCGAACTCAAACATGAAAGCACGGTAATCCACTGTCGCGGTATTAACGACTTTGCTAAACAACCTAGATGTCTAAACTATCGTTTGAATCTAGCAGTTGAAAGCAAGCAGTAAAATCAGGTTCGATATGTTCACGATTCGCCTTAGCATCAACTCTCGCAGGCTAAGGACGGATCGCTCACCAATGATTTATCTAGCACCCTATAACACTTTTGATGAATAGGAAGCCTAGGATCTAAAACTGGGCGATCAAATCAATCTTAGCATTAAGATTATCAAAGGCGAAAACAAAGAGACTCTTTTCATCAAGGATCCCGAGATACGACGACCTTAGCTGATGGTCGAAGTTGCCACAATCCAAAGATTTGGATTCTCGTTGAGGTATGTATCCGAAGACGCACTCTAAGTGATCCTTGATTCAAAGACAAAGTATCCTATTTGCATTCAGTCATCTAAGTCATGAAACTCCTTTGAAAAACCTAGATCTAGCAAGGCGACTACTCACACATGTTCGAGCAAACAGCAACGATAGCAGAAACAGTTTTCATTGAATAGTAGAAATAGCAAACAAAGAGGTTTAGAAATCTTCTCCAATACTGTCACTATGAATTCGAGATCTTCTCCTCAAACAACAATGAAAAAGCGGCTATCCTCGAAAGAACTCCGAACAAAAAAATGTAAAAACAAAAACGTGTCTGAAAACAAGACGAAAATAGGTCTAAGTAGTGAAAGTCGATTGGGCCATCGGGTCAAGTACTCGAGTGGGCCTTCGGGTGATCAGGCCCATCGAGCGGACTCCGGCGAGTGCCTCCGGCGAGTGGTGGCCGGCAGGTGCCTCCGGCGAGTGGTGGCCGGCGGCCTGGCCCGTCGAGTGGTGGCCGGTGGGTGCCTCCGGCGAGTGGTAGCCGGCGGCCTGGCCCGTCGAGTGGCCCGGCGAGTGGGTGCCGGCGGCCTGCCCGTCGAGTGGTAGCCGGCGGGTGCTTCCGGCGAGTGGTAGCCGGCGGCCTGGCCCGTCGAGTGGCCCGGCGAGTGGGTGCCGGCGGCCTGCCCGTCGAGTGGTAGCCGGCGGGTGCTTCCGGCGAGTGGTAGCCGGCGGCCTGGCCCGGCGAGTGGGTGCCGGCGAGTGGGTGACTCCGGCGAGTGGTGGCCGGCGAGTAGTGGCCGGCGGGTACCTCCGGCGAGTGGTCTTTCTGGCTATTTCGACCACTTTTTGCTCGTTTTCAACTACTTGCTCCTCCTCGTACGGAAACTCTCCTTTGAACGTCTTTATACCTGAAAAGACTCAATAACTTCTAGAAAGACTCGATAAAACTCGACAAAACAAACGTTAGAATGCGCCAAAACGCAAGACATCAATTCCCCCGGACTTAGCCTTTTGCTTGCCCTCAAGCAAACATAGGGTCTAAGACACAGAGAAGAAGTTTGAAAAAGCGGGGACTCTCAAATCATCAGCAACCATACCCCGAAGGAAAATCATTAGACCGCAAGAAACAACGCTTGATCAGCGCATAATCACTGTCGTACCCTCAAAGTCTCGCAATCCTGATCCCTTCGTGAACCCCCAACCTGCAGAGACTCAAGCTACACATCGGTCAACTCTCTACTTTCATTAAAGGTTGGCGTGAACTCCTTATCCTGGGCACTATCTAGGCGGAACGAATTTGGATAAGGTAGGTCATTTCAGGTGAAAGTGACTAAAGTGTTTAGAGAGTGGTGTTGAAGGGGTTACCATTATTTCCGGAAAGTGATGCAGGATGTCGCACAAAATGGTAAGAGAGATTGGACTTGTTGATGTCCACAACCTCTAATCACTCTCCTCTTTCTTCGATTACCAAACTCCAAATCTTCACTTCTTCTTCCTCGGGGCTTGTCTCGTGCTAAGGGACGTATGTAATTGAATTTTCGAGACCCTTTCCTTCATCCTTCGAATTGAAATTTTTTTTTTTTTTTTTTTTTTTTTTTAAATTTTTTGAAGGATGAAAGGGTCTCGATACGTATAAACGTCCCTTAAAACACAGAGGATGAGACCATAGAAGACATACCCCAAACAACTGGACCGCTTGAAACTTCTTGATTGTCCGCTCTGAGCGAGTGCTCTTGATTCGAGAGCGGTTGCTCGGTCCATCTTTCTCCTCTACTCACGATCGATTCTTCAGCAAGAGTGAGTTAGAGGTTGCGTCAGTCCAGTTCTCTCCGACCCTTTTGCACACATCTGCACATAAGAGAGAGATAAGAAAAACATGGGTCGAGAGTGGTTGGGCTATTCAGGATCAGCAAGAGTGGTAAAAGGGAAAAGAAGTCCTGAATATGTATGGTGTAACTCGCTCTACTATCTAGTGCCCAAAACAAGAAGTATTTAAAGTTCAGTTTAGTCCAGATAAAATAGAGTTAACCGAATGCTTCACCAAAAGTTCCTGCAAAATGAAAAGTTCCTGGGGGAAGTCCGACCAAAAGGGCATTTCAGCTTTTTGCACCTAACAAACCCTGAAAAATTGGTCACTAGATCGAAAATATTCAAGAGCACAAATGGTTGAAGATTATCATATGATTCGGTCATAATTCCCAACAAGTTTTTGACTCAATAAAACACAGACTTAAAGAAAACATCAAAATGACTCAAGATCAAACATAAAACAAAAGAAATAAAAATGACATTAGTACACAATGACCCTCCCCCGGACTTACTTCACACCGTCCCCGGTGTGAAAATAAATCAAAAGGAGAGTGAACAGACTCAATGAAATAAAATGAAAGGAAAAGAAGAGATAGAAATGACATGTTACAGTGGTGGTGGTGATGAGAGTTGTTGTGGTGTTCAGCGGTGGCCACGAATGATGGCGTCTATCTCCGCATCCATACTCTCTCGAGTGTACTGTGAAATGGAGGAGGAGCCTGCTCCGGCGATGGTCTGGTGCATGTACTGGTCGGCCGGAACGCTGGGATACGGCGTCAAGTGATCCGCTGGCCTCGCCGCCCCGGAAGTAGTAGCACATCGCCTCAGATAGGCATGGTCCTCTCGATTGCGTCTCTTCCCTAGTCGGGGTTCGTATGAAGAATGACGCGGTTCGTCTGGCGGTGGCTGGCGAGGAGGAGGCTCGAGATCCTCTGTAATGTCGTGTTCGGGTTCTTCTTCGGAGACTTCTAGCGGCGGAGGTGCTTGGACTGGTGCTGTGCTCCTCCGGACCGCCGCTGAAGATGTGCAGCTCATCATGTTAGTCAACGCCTTTACTTGATCGCTTAGCTTCTTTACCTTCCTCCGTAGTTTGCTGGCGAGCGTGTTTGATGCTTTATCCTGGCATTTCTGCCAGCGTTGGAGTAAGTTGATGTGCTCGTGCGCGGCTCGGAGTGCAGCGCTCTGAGTCTTTGGCACAGTGGTCTCCTCGAAGTGGAAATGGTCAAAGTCAAACAACGTATCGCCTGCTTCCTCCGGCGACTGGAATCCGCGGTTCTGGTACGGTAACGTAGTCAAGGGGTCTGAAGCGGTTGGATGTGCACGCGCGGTCGAGTGGATGACAAGTGATGATGGTGGCGGGTTGAAGTCGACATTGGCCCCACCTCTGAGTGAAGTGTAGGTCGGGTTAGGGAGCCGAATGCGGGCACTTCCGAGTAGTCGATGGGTGAATTGGTATATCTGGTCGTTCTCTTCACCGGCTGCCGTTCTCTTCTAAAATTGGCAGTTCTGCAGGTACTGTATGTCTAGCTCTTCTGGCACGGCGACGACCTCATTCATATCAGGTATAAACCCGACGGCGGCCAAGATAGGCGTCACAAGTCCTCCCATGCGTAGCTCGCACTTGGTTCTATTACTTTCATTCTTCAACGCCCAGCTTTGGTAGGAGATAAGTTGATCGATCAGCGCTCGTGTGATCCCTCCATTCGTTCTACTTCCCTGCAACCTCGTTCCATTGTTCAGACGAGGTTGAATTCCGGTAAGTGCCACATCTATCATGGTCATCTCGGTTAGATGGACGTTTCCAGTCATTTGCCTCGGGTTGAGTACGTTTGCTAATGCTTTGTGGACATAGCGGATCGATGGGCTTCTAATTTGAGCAGATTTGCATCCCGAAGTGAACACTCCCGCAGCTATAGTCTCCCATAAAGCGTCAATCTCGTCTCTGTCTACGTCGAGGCCGTCCTGGTTGCTGGGAGGAAGGAAATGAACTCTGTCAATCTCTTGGAAAGAGAGCATGCGTCTCGCGCCTCCTGTCCAGAACGTAATATAGCCATCACTCCCGTCTTTCGTAAGCTGGTCCGGAGTGCAGAGATGAAGCTCAAGCGTGGCGAGGAAGAGGCAAGTCGCTTTCTTGTAGGACTCATGCCTACAGTACATGAAAACCGCGATCCCCAGGCGGTGTAGCATGGCGTCTACATCCTCAGTGATGCCAAGCTTATCCATTGTAGCACGATCTGGGTATCTCGTTCCCCCAGTTGCATGTCAAGGAGAATTCTAAGGCGCTTGACCTCCAGTTCTGTTAGGCCGTCGACAGCTGGCTCGGTTCCCATCACCCTTGGAGACTCAACGTCTTCCATCTCGTCGTCCAACTCGAAGTCACTGTCTGACTCAGAACGCTGTTTTCCTCTCCTTCTCGATGATCCCTCGCCTTGACTACGACCTGTGTTCCTGCAATCATAAAGGAAACAACAAGTTAGCAATGCCATCATCTCGACCAAACCCGTAAGCGTTCGATCGACTGCAAGTGGTCGACCGTCTTAGTCAACATTCTCTATAAACATATTTTGATATCAAGTCTTTGCATAAGGGGATATAGCTTAAGGAAACCAAGAACACAGATTAAGTGCAACCAGCAAGCAGATGTCACACCAGCGTTAATCAATGAGACAGAGGTGAAATAGACGGTAGAACATTTTCCGAGTTTATCAACAGCAGCCTAGTTAATTTCAATCCTAGCTCAAAAATATTCAAGACACAAACCCAGGATTTTCAGCAAAAATCAATTGCTCAACACAATAATCATCAATTAAGCACAATAGCACAAATTCAGCTCTAACTCAGCCTAGAAATTAACACAGCAAGCACTCATTCAACGCAAACAACACTCAATTAATTGAATGAATAAGGAGTTCAAGGGCTCGATTGGATGAGGAAGGCGCTCGATGGAGGTACGAGACCCGCGCTCGACGGGCCGGAATGAGGCCACTCGACGGATGGAGAGCTCGCTCGTTCGACGAAAAATGGAGCCGTCGGTCGACGGCGCTCCGGCGGGGGCCGTAGCAAGCGCTCCGGCGGGGGCCGTAGCAAGCGCTCGGTCTGGTGATCGGAGGGATCGCTCGGTCTGGGTGATCGGAGGGATCGCTCGGTCTGGGTGAAGGAACCGAGCGCTCGACTGGGGGTTTGAACCGAAACCTGCACAACACAGAACAAGAGCAGAAAAAGAGAGAGATATGTCTACCTCCTCATGGTTTATGCAATGGAAAATGAGTGAAGAGGATGATGAGTGTTCGATGGGTGGGCGAGTTTGGTGGGAGAGTGAAGAGAAGAAATGGATAAGGAGAGGGGGGATCGAGTGGAGTGGAAGAGAGTGAGGATTTTTTTTTTTTTTTTTTTTTTTTTTTTTAATCAAAAAGAGGAAAAGTATGGTACACTTACCGGTGGGTTGCCTCCCACCAAGCGCTTGGTTTGAGTCACTAGCTTGACTTGTAAGCCGATTAGGCTGGAGACGGATCACTGAGAGGAACGGATTCTCTCTCTGTGATGTCAGAATCAGCAAGGTATGGCTTGATCCTCTGGCCATTGACAACAAACTCTCCGCCTTTGGTGTCCAGTAACACCACAGCTCCATAGGGTCTGACTTCCTTGATGACAAATGGTCCTGACCACCGTGACCTCAGCTTTCCAGGGAATAGCTTCAGTCTGGAGTTGAACAGCAAGACTTGCTCACCTTGGGAAAAGTCCCGTTTTAGGATTTTCTTATCATGATACGCCTTAGTGCGCTCCTTGTAAATCTTCGAGTTCTCATAGGCCAGGTGCCTAATCTCGTCCAACTCCAGCAACTGCATCTTCCTTCTCTTAGCTGCATCCTTCATGTCGTAATTCATCTGCTTTACTGCCCATGCAGCCTTGTATTCCAGCTCCACTGGAAGGTGACAAGCCTTGCCATAGACAAGGTTGAACGGCGTTGTACCCAGAGGCGTTTTGTAAGCAGTGCGATACGCCCAGAGAGCATCATCCAACTTTGCAGCCCAGTCCTTGCCTTTCGTGCCTGATGTCTTCCGCAGAATGTTCTTAATCTCTCTGTTTGATATCTCTACTTGGCCACTCGTCTGAGGGTGATAAGAAGTCGCCACCTTATGCTTCACCCCATGCCGCTTCAGCAGATTGTCAAAAGTCTTATTGATGAAGTGGGAGCCTCCATCACTAATGACAACTCTCGGCACACCGAAACGCGGGAAGATCACAGACTTGAACAACTTCATCACCACCTTTGCGTCGTTAGTGGGACTGGCCAAAGCCTCTACCCACTTAGACACGTAATCAACAGCAACCAATATGTACTGGTTGTTGTAAGACGACGGGAAGGGTCCCATGAAATCAACTCCCCACACATCGAACACTTCAACCTCCAGGATGAAGTTCTGCGGCATCTCATTTCTCTTACTGATGTTCCCTTCTCTCTGGCATCTATCACACGTAGAGACAAACCTCTGCGCATCTCGGAACATGGTTGGCCACCAGTAGCCAGCTTGTAACGCCTTGGAAACCGTCTTATATGTAGCGAAATGTCCTGCATAGGAAGAACCGTGACAGTGGAACAAGATCCCGGGTATCTCCTCATCAGCTACACATCTCCTGAATACTCCGTCAGTGCAGTGCTTATATAAGTACGGCTCGTCCCAGAAGTAATGCCTGATGTCCTTCAGAAACTTCTTCTTCTTATTCCCCACAAACCCCGTCGGTTCTTGCTCAGCAACAAGATAGTTCGCTATCTCTCCAAACCAGGGAAAACTCCGGCGGTTGACATCATTAATGCTGCCAACAAAGTCGCAGCTAACTACGTGATCGTGTGCTCTGCCATAGTCGATCACATTGACTGCATATACTTGCTCTTCACGTAGGCTGTCATTGAGAGGAACGTCTTCGTCCACCTTCAGTCTGGACAGGTGGTCTGCTACACCATTGTCAATCCCATTCTTATCCTTAATCTCCAGGTCGAACTCTTGCAGCAATAGAATCCACCTCAGCAATCTCGGCTTTGCATCCTTCTTCGTCAGCAAATACTTCAGCGCAGCATGGTCCGTGTGGACAATCACCTTCGATCCGACGAGATAGGACCGAAACTTCTCAAACGCAAACACAACTGCAAGTAGCTGCTTCTCAGTCGTAGCGTACTTGCACTGAGCATCATCAAGTGTACGGCTGGCATAGTAGATGACATGCAGTTTCTTCTCTTTCCTCTGTCCCAGAACTGCTCCAACAGCATAGTCACTAGCATCTGTCATCACCTCGAAGGGGAGATTCCAGTCTGGAGGCTGAACAACTGGAGCACTCACGAGAGCTCCCTTGATCGTGTGAAAGGCCTCCAGGCATGCACTGTCAAAGTCGAACTGGACTTCTTTGCACAACAGTTGCGTCAAGGGTCTGGTGATCTTCGAGAAGTCTTTTATGAAACGTCTGTAGAACCCCGCATGTCCTAGAAAACTTCGGATCTCCTTCACCGTTTTAGGCGGTTGCAGACTCATCATCACTTCGATCTTCGCTCTGTCAACCTCAATTCCCTTCTCTGAAATTTTGTGGCCCAGAACAATTCCGTCTCTCACCATGAAGTGGCATTTCTCCCAGTTTAGCACTAGATGTCTGTCCTCACACCGCTGCAACACCCTGCACAGATTAGACAAACAAACAGAGAAAGAGCTTCCATAGACTGAGAAGTCGTCCATGAAAACCTCCATTATGTCCTCAATAAGGTCAGTAAAAATTGACATCATGCACCGCTGGAAGGTCGCCGGTGCATTGCACAGGCCAAATGGCATTTTGCGATAAGCAAAAGTGCCATATGGACAAGTGAATGTTGTCTTCTCCTGGTCGTCTGGGTGGATCGGGATTTGAAAGAAACCTGAGTAACCATCTAAGAAACAGTAGTAAGGATGGTTAGCCAATCTTTCGAGCATCTGATCAATGAATGGGAGAGGAAAATGATCTTTGCGAGTTGCAGCATTCAGTTTGCGGTAATCAATGCACATGCGATGCCCAGTGATAGTCCTAGTAGGTATCAGTTCATTTTTATCATTTTTAACAACAGTAATACCTCCCTTCTTAGGAACTACATGAACTGGACTAACCCAAGTACTATCAGATATAGCATAAATTACACCAGCTTCTAGAAGTTTCATTATCTCTTTCTTGACAACATCTTTTAGATTCGGGTTTAACCTCCTCTGATGTTCTACAGAAGTCATCGACTCATCTTCTAGATGTATCCTATGCATGCATAGATCAGGCGAAATCCCAGGAATGTCATCTAGTGAATACCCTATAGCTTTTCTATACTTCCTAAGCTCACAGAGAAGCAAAGCAGTTTCAACATTGTTCAGATCAGAGTTCACTATCACAGGATATGTCGAATTAGGTCCTAGAAATGCATACCTAAGCCCCGCTGGAAGTGTTTTTAGTTCGAGCTTGGGAGCTCTCAACTCACTCCAGGGGCTGTTGATGGTGGTTTCGAGGACGGGTGCCTTGTCGGTTTTCTGCTTCGGCGAATCCTCTTCGTCATCCAAACTCATGTAGGCAACCAATCTCTCCATCCTCTTCGTCGCGTCCATCATTTTTGCCAAACCGTTGGCTTCTTCATTCAGATAGCTGAACTCTCCTTCAGCTCTAGTCAATGCGACCTCCAGAGGGTCGTCAAGAAGCAGTTCTTCTCTCACTTCTTCTACCAAATGCGGGCCATCTTCTATGACAAACGTCTGCCCGTCTAACATTGGTCTCTTGAGGAGTCTGTTCATCTCGAACCTCATAACCATGTCTCCCAGCTGGAGATCAATTATTCCTCCTCTGACATCTATAATAGCACCTGCTGTGCATAGGAAAGAACGCCCAAGTATCAGTGGGTCCTTCGGCTCTTCGTCAGTCTCGAGGACAACAAAGTCCGCTGGAATGAGCGTATTGCCTATCTGCACATGCAGATCCTCAAGTATTCCAACTGGAAACTTAGTCTACCTATCAGCGAAGACCAAAGATATCTTCGTGGGTTTGAACTTTGTGAATCCCAGCCGCTTCGCCACAGAGTATGGCATCAGGTTCACACTCGACCCAAGATCACAGAGAGAGCAAGCGAATATCATCTGTCCAATCTTCACTGACAAAACAAATCTGCCCGGATCGCTTCTCTTCTTCACCACCTTGTTCTGTAGCACAGCACTACACTCCTCAGAGACCAGCATCACATTTTCCTCCTCAGCTACTTTCCCAGAAATCAGCTCCTTCATGTACCTCTTCAGCGCAGGAATCATCTGTACAGCATCAGATAGAGGCAACTTCACAGTCAAGTCCCTCAACATCTCTTTACACTTCGCTTCCTCCAGACTTTTCCTCGACTTCTTCGGTGGAACTGGATAAGGCACCTTCGGCTTGTAGATCCGTGTAGGTACAGCCTCTGCAGCTACATGTGTAGGCTCGTCGGACACAGGGACAAGTTCCTGAGAAGATGAACCCTCGTCTTCAGCTCGATCCACTCTACTAGGAGCAGCTTGTCCTTCTGTTTCAAAGAACAGGTCCTCGTCGTCTTTCTCCTTCCCTGTTCTCTTTGCAGGAACTGGTGTAGGTGTCAGCTTCTTCCCACTTCGCGTCTCGACCACGGCAACATACTCATTCCTGGGATTTGTCTCTCCTTTCCCAGGAAGTGTTCCATGAGGCCTCTTAACAGCTTCGGCCATCTGAGCAACTTGTACATCAAGCTTCTTGACATGAGTCCACACGGCTTCATGCTTTCCGTTCAGATCATTGTACATCGTGTCAATCTTCTGGTTGATCTCTTCGGAAGACTTCTGCTGGTTCATCAACATCTGCTGCATCATACTCTTCAGCTCGTCGTTCGAATTGTTTGATGAACCTGAAGCTTGCTGCTGGCTACTGAACTGCACCTTCTGCTGACCAAATGTCTTCTGGTTCGGAACAAAGGTCTTCTCCTGGAAGGTGTTAGAGTAACTCTTCTGCTGGTTTTGGCTCGACCGTGGCGGGTAGACTTGATCCTGCGGATTCTCGACGTTCGTGCCCCAATAGGACAAGTTTGGATGTTGCCGGTAGTTCTGGTTGAAGCTACGGTTCTGGACAAAGGCTTGCCCGTTCACGTAGTTAACCTCCATCTGATCATCTTCTTCTTCGCCTACTCCAAACTCTTGAGAGACAGGTGTATCATCACTCTCATCAACGAAGTGGACAGACTTCTGCGACGCTTTCAGCAGCATATTCGCCTTGGCAGTCAGCTCATCAATCTTCTGCGCTTCTACACCGCTTCCCTTGGCGGACACACTACTCACAGTTCGGTCATATTCGGCGCTCTTGTTGCTCGAGCTTGCAGCCAGGTTCTCGATAAGCTCGAATGCTCCTTCCTTGGACTTCGTCATGAAATCACCATTGCTGGCTGAGTTCAAAATGTTTCTGTAGTCCCAGTTGACTCCATCATAGAAGATTCCCAGTATCTGTTCATCAGTGAAGCCGTGATGAGGACAATCTCTCCGATACTCCTTGTACCTCTCCCATGCTTCGCAGAAAGCTTCTCCGTCATACTGGTGGAATGATGCAATCTTGGTACGGAGAGAAGCTGTTTTGGACTTCGTATAGAAGTAGTCCAGGAACGCTGATCTGCATTGTTCCCACGAAGTCAAAGACCTTGTTGGTAATGACTTCAGCCAGCGAGAAGCCTTATTGGCGAGTGAGAATGGGAACAGCTTGCACTTCAGGAAATCGGCTGGTACCCCATTCGAGCTAGTCGTGCTGCATATCTCTTCAAAATTCTCGATGTGGTCCATCGGATTCTCAGCAGGTAGGCCATTGAAGAGGTGCGCCTTGACTAGTGAGATCATGTTGGGGTCTATCTTGAAGTCTTGCCTCTGAATTGGGGGAGGAACAATCGCAGACCGGTTTTGGTAGAAGGTATGCAGATTATCTCTCTCTCTAATAGAAGCTTGAGGATGCGGTTCTCTATCTTGTTGAGCCTTCCGCATTTGCTCGATCTGTTGCTGGATCTGCTGCATCTGAGCAGCCATCTGAGCAGTCAGGTCTGCATTGCCTTGACCAGCCATCTGAGCGGGTCTGGTCTGTCTGTTTTCTCGTTCTCTTCTCGCGAGTTCTGCGTTGGACAGGATAACAAGATCTTCGGTGCGGTTGCTCCTTGTAGATCTAGTGGTCATGCACCTGAAACAAACACGAGAGACAAGAGAAAGAACAAGTTAGTAAAATTCTTAGACTAAATTTCCAATCAAAATTCAATGGCAACGAGTTGGTCCCCGTCGCAACGGCGCCAGTTTGATAAAAGGATGGAAGTGTGTATAAATGATTCGAGTCCAGAGGACCAGCGTTGCACAGTGAACTTATGAGATAAGAAATAGAGCTAAGACAATGATATGGTTTGGTTGTGATATAGTAACGATAACAAATGTAAACAACGATTAAAATTCAATAAAGACAAAGCACTAGACCGAGGTAATTCGCAGGAGCTCATGAAAGGTAACCAAACGACTATTCAGGAAAATGATTGCAAACAGGTTTCGAACTCAAACATGAAAGCACGGTAATCCACTGTCGCGGTATTAACGACTTTGCTAAACAACCTAGATGTCTAAACTATCGTTTGAATCTAGCAGTTGAAAGCAAGCAGTAAAATCAGGTTCGATATGTTCACGATCCGCCTTAGCATCAACTCTCCCAGGCTAAGGACGGATCGCTCACCAATGATTTATCTAGCACCCTATAACACTTTTGATGAATAGGAAGCCTAGGATCTAAAACTGGGCGATCAAATCAATCTTAGCATTAAGATTATCAAAGGCGAAAACAAAGAGACTCTTTTCATCAAGGATCCCGAGATACGACGACCTTAGCTGATGGTCGAAGTTGCCACAATCCGAAGATTTGGATTCTCGTTGAGGTATGTATCCGAAGACGCACTCTAAGTGATCCTTGATTCAAAGACAAAGTATCCTATTTGCATTCAGTCATCTAAGTCATGAAACTCCTTTGAAAAACCTAGATCTAGCAAGGCGACTACTCACACATGTTCGAGTAAACAGCAACGATAGCAGAAACAGTTTTCATTGAATAGTAGAAATAGCAAACAAAGAGGTTTAGAAATCTTCTCCAATACTGTCACTATGAATTCGAGATCTTCTCCTCAAACAACAATGAAAAAGCGGCTATCCTCGAAAGAACTCCGAACAAAAAAATGTAAAAACAAAAACGTGTCTGAAAACAAGACGAAAATAGGTCTAAGTAGTGAAAGTCGACTGGGCCATCGGGTCAAGTACTCGAGTGGGCCTTCGGGTGATCAGGCCCATCGAGCGGACTCCGGCGAGTGCCTCTGGCGAGTGGTGGCCGGCAGGTGCCTCCGGCGAGTGGTGGCCGGCGGCCTTGCCTGTCGAGTGGTGGTCGGCGGGTGCCTCCGGCGAGTGGTAGCCGGCGGCCTGGCCCGTCGAGTGGCCCGGCGAGTGGGTGCCGGCGGCCTGCCCGTCGAGTGGTAGCCGGCGGGTGCTTCCGGCGAGTGGGTGCCGGTGGCCTGCCCGTCGAGTGGTAGCCGGCGGGTGCTTCCGGCGAGTGGGTGCCGGCGGCCTGCCCGTCGAGTGGTAGCCGGCGGATGCTTCCGGCGAGTGGTAGCCGGCGGCCTGGCCCGGCGAGTGGGTGCCGGCGAGTGGGTGCCTCCGGCGAGTGGTGGCCGGCGAGTAGTGGCCGGCGGGTACCTCCGGCGAGTGGTCTTTCTGGCTATTTCGACCACTTTTTGCTCGTTTTCAACTACTTGCTCCTCCTCGTACGGAAACTCTCCTTTGAACGTCTTTATACCTGAAAAGGACTCAATAACTTCTAGAAAGACTCGATAAAACTCGACAAAACAAACGTTAGAATGCGCCAAAACGCAAGACATCACTCACCTCTACACTTGGCTCTGATGAAGAATCTACAGACGAGGAGGAGAGCGCGGCCAGCCCTTACGCCTCCACCTAGGCACCCACGCTTCACTCGGTATCCGGTGCAATGGACACCTAACTCCATTTTCTATCCTTATCTTATTTTAATGAATTTCTTTTTATTTTTCTTTATTGTGTCTGTTTCCTCTCACCCTTAATTTGATTTGCTTTCACCGGGACGGTGCAAGTTAAGTCTGGGGGGAGTTTTACCCTTTACTAATGTATTCTTTTTCTTTTCTTATATTTTTATGTTATCTTCTTATGTTTTCATGTTTTATTGAGTCAAAACTTTAGTTGGAAATTATGATTTATCTCTATGATTCTCCGGTGTAGTGCTAACAATCTATGACCCTAGAGCGGACATCAGTTGCAGACATAAGCCTAACAGAACCTCTAACGGTGGATCGACCTACTGACTTGGCAACATTTCTAAGGTACCCGGACAATCTAACGTTAACTCCACCCTAACCAATCTAGTTTTTCTTGTCAAGGGACTTGGCATACATATGAGTCGTTCCTCACTTGATCTCAAAAGGGTGTGTCCAATACAAAGTGCAGTTCTCCTCTCTCTCAGAAAAATAAAAATCTAAAGCTTTTAAGCACAAGGAAAACGTGTAAGCAAGAGGAATGCATACGTCTGCACCTTCTTGTCTTATGGAGACCTACCAAAAACAAGGAAAAAGCAAAAGCCTATCCTATGTTATTCCCCAAAAAAGAAAAAAAAAGAGAAAGGGAAGAAGGATCGATAGAAAAAATAAAATGATACCCTAGAAAAGTAGGGAAAGATCGATCCTTCAAAACAAAAAGAGAGAGGAAAAGAACTCAAAAGCTTCAAAAAGGACTATCCTGGAGAGACTCAAGTGGGTAAGAACAAGTGCTTAATGATCGATATTCCCTTGATAAAGACCGCACGTTTTAAATTTATGCAAGGAGTTAACAATGGAAAGTCTGGAATGCTGGATGAGACTAGTTGAGTTTGGTATGGTTCGCTAAGCTTGCCGAGCATTATGTGAAGCTAGTCTAACATTGGTTATGTTTTTAGTGGAATACAGGAGAGGAAGCCACCACAGGTTCCTCAAAAAGGATAAGGAGTTTCTACGTTTTCAAACCTCTTCCTCTGATTTGGATTCTATTTGCTTGAGGACAAGCAAAGATCTAAGTCTGGGGGAGTTGATATACCTCTATTTTGTACCCTTTTTATATGGTTTTACTATGATTTTTATAAGGTTTTTAAAGGCTTTTCGATCTAAAAAGGTAGTTTTTGTGGATTTATAGTACTAAGAGTCTAAACAGGTCGAAAGATGCATTTTGGAGCAAAACCACAGGATTTGGACTTTACGCCGCTCCACGACACAACATCAACTTTGAAAGAGCCTCAAAAACATTCTACTCAATGGATCTCACCAAAACCAGTTCGCCGCGATGCTTACATGAGTTAGCTTTCCAACGCAATTGGAATCATGCAATTTAGACGTGTAGAATGGAAGATATTATCATTTTAGTGAAGAGTGTCAAATCAGCCGAAAACCGGTCGTCTACACCAGCCGCTCGACCGAGCCGGTCGGACAGGGCCTCCAAGGCCCCCGTCCGACCCGACCGTCCTTAACTGCACATTGACGTCGCTCGACCGAGCTGGTCGGACAGGGCTTCCAAGGCCCCCGTCCGACCCGACCTTCCTTCACGATCCGGTCGACCGAGCCGGTCGGATAGGGCCTCCAAGGCTCCCGTCTGACCCGACCTCTTTTCGCCATCCCGTGCGCGCCCGACCGCATCCCGTGCGACCGCTCGACCGCCAGCTCGACCCGACCATCATCCCGACCGACCGGTCGATCGCCCCGCTCGACCGCCGACCATCCCGCTCGACCCGCCTTAGCCGACTAAGGCCCGTTTTGCACGTTTTCACCATTTACTCGGCCCGTTTACCTAATCTCGACCCCTGGAAGACCTATCACTATAAATACACCTTTTTAGCCTCTTTAGAAAGAGAGAACCATAGAGCCGTATTGTATTTCAGTTTCATAGATCTACTTTTGTTCTAGAGATTTCAAGGAGAGGATCTCTCCTCCTCACTACAATTTGGAGAAGATTTCTGAACCTTTATCTATTATCATGCTTTCTTCATCTCTCTGTGTTGTTACTTTGATCATGACTGAGTAATTCACTTGTTAGGTTGCTAGGGTTACTAATTCAATGAGTTGTTTGCTTGATCTATGATTTCGATGAACTATTAGGGATATCATTAGAGTCTTTGTCTCGTTTTGTTCACTAATTAATGCTGATTGCTTTACCGCGCATCTAGCAATCTGATCCTAGGTTGATTTGAGCCACGGAAGTGCTGTATCATTCGCCGGACCTATTCTTTGACAAGCTAGGTTTCTTAGACTGCGGAAGTTGATTTACTAAGCCTAGTGAACTGTATCCGAACTTGATCGATTTAATGCTTGATTAACTATCTAAGGACATACCAAAAGTTTAGCGATTAGATAAGTTATCATAGGAGTCGGAGCCACGGAAGTGGAAAGACTTATTTTCGTGTTTTGTGTTCTAGACGGATCTATCATCCCATCATCCCTAAATTGATTCATATCTATCATCGAACTGATCACTGCTTGCTTCTCTGCGAATTAGCCCCTAGAGACCTAACGCTTTTCCCTCATTGCTTTACAACTTCGATTTCTTAGCTTTAGTATTTAGTTATTAGACAACCAACCAATCATCCTTTATCTCATTCTAGCTTGATCCGAACTCCATAGATTTAAAGTGTATTCATTTTAGCCAGTCCTTGTGTTCGATAACCTGTACTTCTACGATCTGTGCACTTGCAGGATTTTAAAAAGTCGGTAAAACCTGACCACACATCAGTATGCAAGAAGAAGTATGAGATATGGAGTGCGGTTGGGGCAAATCCTATAAGATTTTCTCTGCATGAGTTCGCAACCATAACCGGCCTCAACTGCGACTATGTTGAGAACCTTGATACACCTGATGGTGAAGGATTACCTGACGTCGCTGAGTTCTGGGAGAAACTGGGGGTAAGCGTTGAGGTGGAGCCGAGTGTTGACCAACTGACTGAAGCATGTCAGTGGGCAGATGACTGGCCAAGGGAGGACAAGCTTAGATTGGGCTACCTAGCCATATACGCAGGATTCATTCAGGCTCGTAAATCATCATCGGATACACCGGTCAACCTAGCTAGACTAGTGATGGATTCTGACAGGTTTGATGAATACTCATGGGGCCGAGTTGCTTTCAAGCATCTCATAAGGGCGATTAAAGGAGTAGATTTGGACAAGTCTGGTTACCCACTAGACGGCTTTGTTGAGGTTCTCCAAGTCTGGGCTTATCATTTCATGCCGAGTTTTGCTGACAAGCACGGCGCTCCCTCGCCATCTAAACCAACTCCACCGCTCCTGGCATACAAGGATATCCAAGGACGAAGGTACATTGCAAAGAAGATGCTCCAGCAGGTAAACGTATTACTAATATAATTCCATGCGTGTATATGTCTTCATAAACGTATTACTAAAACAATTTCATTGACATCCTCCAATCATGTTTTGCGTAGCTCAATTCAACAACTGTGAGACTGTGGATAGGGCTGCTGTCTATCCACGATGGGATGACGACGCAGACGATTTGAACATCGAGAACATCATTAAGGCACTGTACGGGGAGTTAGGTGGTCGGTGGAATTGGAAGCCAATTGACTTTGTTGACAAATGTGTCCTGGTGTCCAAACACCCGCGGGTGAAACTGGCTATGGCAAGAAAAGGAGGGCAGGAATCTCAGGCAATTTCCAAGAAGAGACCTTGTCTCTGGAGTCCATCCACGTACGACGGCATCGAGGAGACCTTACAGAGGTTGTTTTCAGAGTGCACCCGGACCTTTTTAGCTGAGTTGAAGCTGGGTTTAGAGAAGTACGACCGAAAGCTGAATACACTTACTGCGAAAGTTGTCGGTATGGAGCAAAGTATACAGTAGATGTTGGAGGCAAGGCCTCAGGACCAGGTTAAATCAAATGAAGCCGGCGCCAAAAAGGATGAACCTTATGCGCCGGTTAGTACTGATCCCTCTCCCAAATCTCCCAAATCCTCTAACGTGCAAGTTAAGCATGTTCATGGTAGAGACCTTCGACCTAGAAAACATAAGACCAAGTAGAACACTAGTTATTAGTTATTTCCCGGCAGGATGCCGTCTGTTATGTAAAACTGAAAATTTTTCCCGTTTCTTTGTGTTGGCATACCATATTTGTACTCTAAAACCTTAATAAAGTTGTATACGTGACATACAAGGAATGTAGTTTGATTGTTTGTGCATTTTTCTGTTCTGAATGTCTCTTCAATTAAAACTTGTGCCCAATTGCAGAAACAAAATACAGGTCCATGCGAGAGTGGTAACAGTCAAGAACCTATTGCGGCGTTCGTAAAAAGTTATAAACCATCGGAAGAAGAATGTCTCGCTGATATAAGGAAGAATTAAAAGAAGGTTTAGTCAAAACTAATGAGGGCTATGGCAGAGGGTGAGAGGGAAAGAAATCTAGCACCAACTCAGAAGTCTTCGTTTCTTGGAAACAGTACTGCAAAGCTGATCATTACTAACAAGAAACCGCGTGTTGAAGTATATAATCCATATGCGCCTGAGGACAAATCGGTTCGTAAGGAACTAAACGCCTTCTTGAAAAATATACCGTAAGTAGATCTCCACTAATTTCAATAATGTCATAATTGTTGATAAGCCATAAAAGTTATAGCTTTGCGTGCGTTTCCGTAGTGGGTATCCAAAACTGGACAAGATCAAGTTTCCTTTGCGATATTGGTGGTGGGAGTTACACACAGCCGGAGTGGCTATCCGACATGGTAAGACTACGTAGACCTCCTAACTAAACAGACTGTTTAGAGCTACATGTAGACCTCTAATTTAAATATCTCATATAAACATAGACCTCCTATATGTACATATCGCCTAATACGTGCCGTTTATTGATTTTGTTCCCAGCACATGGACGCGGTTATCAATCTACTATGTCTCAGAATGCAAGAACACCTGCAATGGTTTAGAAGCGACCGTATATGTCTCGTGGATAGTGGTCTTAGTTTGTTCTGGCCTCCAAAGTATGATGATTTCGTTAAATCTGAGTCGGATCTGTTTGGCCTTGGGAAGTATCTCCCCCCAGACGCACTAGATTATTTCCAAGGTAAGAAGCCAGAGTTCTGCCAAACGAACAAAAGATGGGGCAGAGACATTGATGACATCTACCTTCCATTGAACGTTGGCGGCGATCACTGGATTTCTGTCATGATCTCGCTTCCGAAGAGGCACATCACTATATGGGATAGTCTTATGGGGCATATTGAAGATGGACCGCTGGAGGCTGCGGAAGAACCTATAGTTGTGATGATGGCTTACATGTTGCGGGAGATGGCTCCGGTGGAGGAATGGGAGAACTATAATTTTTATAGGTTCACACATCAACGAATTCGTGGGGTGCCACAACAAGATAAACCTGGGGATTGCGGTGTTTATTGCCTCAAGTACATCGAATGTCACGCGACAGGAGTCCCTTTTTCAAGCGACTCTCTGTGCGGGAAGAACATCAAGGTAATCAGGGCGAAGTTTACAAGTGACATATTCAGCGAGATAAAATGCAGAGGACCCACAATCCGTAACTGGGAAGGTATGGATGCTTTCGATCCACTGTTCTGATTAGGCTACCTAGTGTTAATTTTAGATACGGTGAAATAGAGGGTTATTTTTTTTGTGCCCCTCTAACAAACGCTATTATTATGTAGACCTCGTTGATCGGGTTTGTAGTTTTTGTATGTAACCCCTACCTAATAATTGGGGTCCCTAACTTGTAATCAGACTCGCATGTAGACTTAACGTCTGCAAACAAACGACTAGTAGAAACAAAACAGTACTAAAAATATCTGTATTCAGAGTCGCTTGTAGACCTCAATATTCCATCCTGTAGACCTCATTACGGTCTCTAGACCTCAGTATTTCATACCAACTTAACGTTTGCAAACAAACAGCTACTATAAACAAAACATTATTAAAAACATTTGTAATCAGAGTCGCATGTAGACCTCAATATTCCATCATGTAGATCTCAGAAAGGGTATGTAGACCTCAATATTCCATCTTGTAGACCTCTAAACAGCCTTTAGAACTCACTTTATTTTTCCCCTGCTTCAGACACCTGATAACCAAGAGAAAAGGCCAATATTTTACAGGTTTGTATGAAAGAAACAACAAACCTGAAAGTAGTGTGGTAACTTACACAGAAGGGTCGCGTATGGCCGGGTTGCCTGCACTTAGAACAGCTGTAAACTTTGTGCATCTTCCTTGATTTCTTGCCTTTCTTCTTTGACATTTAGATTTCTTCTTTCGTCCAGGTGCAGCCTTCACGATTGGAGGCAGGCAACGCTCGCTCTTTACTGATGCGTCTAGTGCCTCCTCAGGATAAACAGGGTGTGCATACGTCGCATACAAAGTCTTTAGTGTACGTTGATCAAGTATAGTGCGACATGTGCACGGCAGGCTCAGCAAGCGCCACAAGGACATGCGAGCACAGGATTTTCTCTACTTGGAATACTCCACACTCACATTTACCCTGTTCTAGATCCACCACACAGTCCCTTCCTCCACCCGTAACATGGAACCGCATGCCATCTAATCGCTGGACATTCATGGACTGAGCGTAATGTTCATGGATGGCCAGCAAATACTCAACTCCCTTGCCGTACATAGTCTGTAGACTCAATGCATCTTCACGTCTTTTGTAGAACCACCGCCCTAACTTCTCTCTGATAAACTCGAGCAAACAGGGTATGGGAAACCCCTTGGCCTTTTTTATAGGTGAGTTGATGGATTCTGCAATGTTACTCGTCTTGATGTTGTATCTATCTCCAGGAAAATGAACTCTAGACCATAGCTTAGGGTCAGCCTCCTCCAAGTATGCTGCGAGTTCTGGTTTGGCAGCTCGGAGTGAGTCCATGCACCAGTTATACTCAGAGAGTGTGTGGGCATAAGCAGCTCATTTGACCAAATACATTAAATCCTTAGCATGGTAAATCTTCACAATATTTTGTTGAAGATGATAGTAACATATACCCCTAGTTACCCATGGTAGAACCCTCACACAAACAATTTCTATGGACATTACCCTGTCTGAAACTATCACCATGGGATGAGGCGCAAAACAAGTCTGCAATTTCTCGAAAAACCATCCCAAGACTCATTACTCTCAGCGTCAACCACTCCGTAGGCTAACGGAAAAACCTGAAAGTTAGCGTCTTGCTGATATCTCTGCATTTTGTCTCTTTTAAGCACATGTTTCCCTTAGATTTTCTCCTGTTTTAGTTCATATCTTCAGCATCTTAGTATAGATCTCATGCATTATGCAAATACATAGCATTTAGGACCTGCATTGCATATTTCGTGCATATGGGAGTTGTATCAGGTGCTTTTGAGTGCAAAAGGAGGAGATTAGGAATCAAGAGATAGGAGCATGGAGTAAGGAGAGCAAACGGGATATGAAACGGGATGAAGAACCCGTTTGACGAAGGAGCAGCTGTGCGATTTAGGAAGAAGAGGAAGTCAATTTAAGTGAGTTGACTGAGGGTGCCCATTGTCTCCCACTATATAAGACTTAAAGACCTAACTTTTACAGCAGCTTTTGTAAGATCGGAATCTGAACACAAACCAAAAAGCTTTTCCACTTTTTGGAGATTCTCTTTGAATATTCTCTTTTGTACTTATCGAACATTAATTCGTCAGTCTCGAGGACAACAAAGTCCGCTGGAATGAGCGTATTGCCTATCTGCACATGCAGATCCTCAAGTATTCCAACTGGAAACTTAGTCTACCTATCAGCGAAGACCAAAGATATCTTCGTGGGTTTGAACTTTGTGAATCCCAGCCGCTTCGCCACAGAGTATGGCATGAGGTTCACACTCGACCCAAGATCACAGAGAGAGCAAGCGAATATCATCTGTCCAATCTTCACTGACAAAACAAATCTGCCCGGATCGCTTCTCTTCTTCACCACCTTGTTCTGTAGCACAGCACTACACTCCTCAGAGACCAGCATCACATTTTCCTCCTCAGCTACTTTCCCAGAAATCAGCTCCTTCATGTACCTCTTCAGCGCAGGAATCATCTGTACAGCATCAGATAGAGGCAACTTCACAGTCAAGTCCCTCAACATCTCTTTACACTTCGCTTCCTCCAGACTTTTCCTCGACTTCTTCGGTGGAACTGGATAAGGCACCTTCGGCTTGTAGATCCGTGTAGGTACAGCCTCTGCAGCTACATGTGTAGGCTCGTCGGACACAGGGACAAGTTCCTGAGAAGATGAACCCTCGTCTTCAGCTCGATCCACTCTACTAGGAGCAGCTTGTCCTTCTGTTTCAAAGAACAGGTCCTCGTCGACTTTCTCCTTCCCTGTTCTCTTTGCAGGAACTGGTGTAGGTGTCAGCTTCTTCCCACTTCGCGTCTCGACCACGGCAACATACTCATTCCTGGGATTTGTCTCTCCTTTCCCAGGAAGTGTTCCATGAGGCCTCTTAACAGCTTCGGCCATCTGAGCAACTTGTACATCAAGCTTCTTGACATGAGTCCACACGGCTTCATGCTTTCCGTTCAGATCATTGTACATCGTGTCAATCTTCTGGTTGATCTCTTCGGAAGACTTCTGCTGGTTCATCAACATCTGCTGCATCATACTCTTCAGCTCGTCATTCGAATTGTTTGATGAACCTGAAGCTTGCTGCTGGCTACTGAACTGCACCTTCTGCTGACCAAATGTTTTCTGGTTCGGAACAAAGGTCTTCTCCTGGAAGGTGTTAGAGTAACTCTTCTGCTGGTTTTGACTCGACCGTGGCGGGTAGACTTGATCCTGCGGATTCTCGACGTTCGTGCTCCAATAGGACAAGTTTGGATGTTGCCGGTAGTTCTGGTTGAAGCTACGGTTCTGGACAAAGGCTTGCCCGTTCACGTAGTTAACCTCCATCTGATCATCTTCTTCTTCGCCTACTCCAAACTCTTGAGAGACAGGTGTATCATCACTCTCATCAACGAAGTGGACAGACTTCTGCGACGCTTTCAGCAGCATATTCGCCTTGGCAGTCAGCTCATCAATCTTCTGCGCTTCTACACCGCTTCCCTTGGCGGACACACTACTCACAGTTCGGTCATATTCGGCGCTCTTGTTGCTCGAGCTTGCAGCCAGGTTCTCGATAAGCTCGAATGCTCCTTCCTTGGACTTCGTCATGAAATCACCATTGCTGGCTGAGTTCAAAATGTTTCTGTAGTCCCAGTTGACTCCATCATAGAAGATTCCCAGTATCTGTTCATCAGTGAAGCCGTGATGAGGACAATCTCTCCGATACTCCTTGTACCTCTCCCATGCTTCGCAGAAAGCTTCTCCGTCATACTGGTGGAATGATGCAATCTTGGTACGGAGAGAAGCTGTTTTGGACTTCGTATAGAAGTAGTCCAGGAACGCTGATCTGCATTGTTCCCACGAAGTCAAAGACCCTGTTGGTAATGACTTCAGCCAGCGAGAAGCCTTATTGGCGAGTGAGAATGGGAACAGCTTGCACTTCAGGAAATCGGCTGGTACCCCATTCGAGCTAGTCGTGCTGCATATCTCTTCAAAATTCTCGATGTGGTCCATCGGATTCTCAGCAGGTAGGCCATTGAAGAGGTGCGCCTTGACTAGTGAGATCATGTTGGGGTCTATCTTGAAGTCTTGCCTCTGAATTGGGGGAGGAACAATCGCAGACCGGTTTTGGTAGAAGGTATGCGGATTATCTCTCTCTCCAATAGAAGCTTGAGGATGCGGTTCTCTATCTTGTTGAGCCTTCCGCATTTGCTCGATCTGTTGCTGGATCTGCTGCATCTGAGCAGCCATCTGAGCAGTCAGGTCTGCATTGCCTTGACCAGCCATCTGAGCGGGTCTGGTCTGTCTGTTTTCTCGTTCTCTTCTCGCGAGTTCTGCGTTGGACAGGATAACAAGATCTTCGGTGCGGTTGCTCCTTGTAGATCTAGTGGTCATGCACCTGAAACAAACACGAGAGACAAGAGAAAGAACAAGTTAGTAAAATTCTTAGACTAAATTTCCAATCAAAATTCAATGGCAACGAGTTGGTCCCCGTCGCAACGGCGCCAGTTTGATAAAAGGATGGAAGTGTGTATAAATGATTCGAGTCCAGAGGACCAGCGTTGCACAGTGAACTTATGAGATAAGAAATAGAGCTAAGACAATGATATGGTTTGGTTGTGATATAGTAACGATAACAAATGTAAACAACGATTAAAATTCAATAAAGACAAAGCACTAGACCGAGGTAATTCGCAGGAGCTCATGAAAGGTAACCAAACGACTATTCAGGAAAATGATTGCAAACAGGTTTCGAACTCAAACATGAAAGCACGGTAATCCACTGTCGCGGTATTAACGACTTTGCTAAACAACCTAGATGTCTAAACTATCGTTTGAATCTAGCAGTTGAAAGCAAGCAGTAAAATCAGGTTCGATATGTTCACGATCCGCCTTAGCATCAACTCTCCCAGGCTAAGGACGGATCGCTCACCAATGATTTATCTAGCACCCTATAACACTTTTGATGAATAGGAAGCCTAGGATCTAAAACTGGGCGATCAAATCAATCTTAGCATTAAGATTATCAAAGGCGAAAACAAAGAGACTCTTTTCATCAAGGATCCCGAGATACGACGACCTTAGCTGATGGTCGAAGTTGCCACAATCCGAAGATTTGGATTCTCGTTGAGGTATGTATCCGAAGACGCACTCTAAGTGATCCTTGATTCAAAGACAAAGTATCCTATTTGCATTCAGTCATCTAAGTCATGAAACTCCTTTGAAAAACCTAGATCTAGCAAGGCGACTACTCACACATGTTCGAGTAAACAGCAACGATAGCAGAAACAGTTTTCATTGAATAGTAGAAATAGCAAACAAAGAGGTTTAGAAATCTTCTCCAATACTGTCACTATGAATTCGAGATCTTCTCCTCAAACAACAATGAAAAAGCGGCTATCCTCGAAAGAACTCCGAACAAAAAAATGTAAAAACAAAAACGTGTCTGAAAACAAGACGAAAATAGGTCTAAGTAGTGAAAGTCGACTGGGCCATCGGGTCAAGTACTCGAGTGGGCCTTCGGGTGATCAGGCCCATCGAGCGGACTCCGGCGAGTGCCTCTGGCGAGTGGTGGCCGGCAGGTGCCTCCGGCGAGTGGTGGCCGGCGGCCTTGCCTGTCGAGTGGTGGTCGGCGGGTGCCTCCGGCGAGTGGTAGCCGGCGGCCTGGCCCGTCGAGTGGCCCGGCGAGTGGGTGCCGGCGGCCTGCCCGTCGAGTGGTAGCCGGCGGGTGCTTCCGGCGAGTGGGTGCCGGTGGCCTGCCCGTCGAGTGGTAGCCGGCGGGTGCTTCCGGCGAGTGGGTGCCGGCGGCCTGCCCGTCGAGTGGTAGCCGGCGGATGCTTCCGGCGAGTGGTAGCCGGCGGCCTGGCCCGGCGAGTGGGTGCCGGCGAGTGGGTGCCTCCGGCGAGTGGTGGCCGGCGAGTAGTGGCCGGCGGGTACCTCCGGCGAGTGGTCTTTCTGGCTATTTCGACCACTTTTTGCTCGTTTTCAACTACTTGCTCCTCCTCGTACGGAAACTCTCCTTTGAACGTCTTTATACCTGAAAAGGACTCAATAACTTCTAGAAAGACTCGATAAAACTCGACAAAACAAACGTTAGAATGCGCCAAAACGCAAGACATCACTCACCTCTACACTTGGCTCTGATGAAGAATCTACAGACGAGGAGGAGAGCGCGGCCAGCCCTTACGCCTCCACCTAGGCACCCACGCTTCACTCGGTATCCGGTGCAATGGACACCTAACTCCATTTTCTATCCTTATCTTATTTTAATGAATTTCTTTTTATTTTTCTTTATTGAGTCTGTTTCCTCTCACCCTTAATTTGATTTGCTTTCACCGGGACGGTGCAAGTTAAGTCTGGGGGGAGTTTTACCCTTTACTAATGTATTCTTTTTCTTTTCTTATATTTTTATGTTATCTTCTTATGTTTTCATGTTTTATTGAGTCAAAACTTTAGTTGGAAATTATGATTTATCTCTATGATTCTCCGGTGTAGTGCTAACAATCTATGACCCTAGAGCGGACATCAGTTGCAGACATAAGCCTAACAGAACCTCTAACGGTGGATCGACCTACTGACTTGGCAACATTTCTAAGGTACCCGGACAATCTAACGTTAACTCCACCCTAACCAATCTAGTTTTTCTTGTCAAGGGACTTGGCATACATATGAGTCGTTCCTCACTTGATCTCAAAAGGGTGTGTCCAATACAAAGTGCAGTTCTCCTCTCTCTCAGAAAAATAAAAATCTAAAGCTTTTAAGCACAAGGAAAACGTGTAAGCAAGAGGAATGCATACGTCTGCACCTTCTTGTCTTATGGAGACCTACCAAAAACAAGGAAAAAGCAAAAGCCTATCCTATGTTATTCCCCAAAAAAGAAAAAAAAAGAGAAAGGGAAGAAGGATCGATAGAAAAAATAAAATGATACCCTAGAAAAGTAGGGAAAGATCGATCCTTCAAAACAAAAAGAGAGAGGAAAAGAACTCAAAAGCTTCAAAAAGGACTATCCTGGAGAGACTCAAGTGGGTAAGAACAAGTGCTTAATGATCGATATTCCCTTGATAAAGACCGCACGTTTTAAATTTATGCAAGGAGTTAACAATGGAAAGTCTGGAATGCTGGATGAGACTAGTTGAGTTTGGTATGGTTCGCTAAGCTTGCCGAGCATTATGTGAAGCTAGTCTAACATTGGTTATGTTTTTAGTGGAATACAGGAGAGGAAGCCACCACAGGTTCCTCAAAAAGGATAAGGAGTTTCTACGTTTTCAAACCTCTTCCTCTGATTTGGATTCTATTTGCTTGAGGACAAGCAAAGATCTAAGTCTGGGGGAGTTGATATACCTCTATTTTGTACCCTTTTTATATGGTTTTACTATGCTTTTTATAAGGTTTTTAAAGGCTTTTCGATCTAAAAAGGTAGTTTTTGTGGATTTATAGTACTAAGAGTCTAAACAGGTCGAAAGATGCATTTTGGAGCAAAACCACAGGATTTGGACTTTACGCCGCTCCACGACACAACATCAACTTTGAAAGAGCCTCAAAAACATTCTACTCAATGGATCTCACCAAAACCAGTTCGCCGCGATGCTTACATGAGTTAGCTTTCCAACGCAATTGGAATCATGCAATTTAGACGTGTAGAATGGAAGATATTATCATTTTAGTGAAGAGTGTCAAATCAGCCGAAAACCGGTCGTCTACACCAGCCGCTCGACCGAGCCGGTCGGACAGGGCCTCCAAGGCCCCCGTCCGACCCGACCGTCCTTAACTGCACATTGACGTCGCTCGACCGAGCTGGTCGGACAGGGCTTCCAAGGCCCCCGTCCGACCCGACCTTCCTTCACGATCCGGTCGACCGAGCCGGTCGGATAGGGCCTCCAAGGCTCCCGTCTGACCCGACCTCTTTTCGCCATCCCGTGCGCGCCCGACCGCATCCCGTGCGACCGCTCGACCGCCAGCTCGACCCGACCATCATCCCGACCGACCGGTCGATCGCCCCGCTCGACCGCCGACCATCCCGCTCGACCCGCCTTAGCCGACTAAGGCCCGTTTTGCACGTTTTCACGATTTACTCGGCCCGTTTACCTAATCTCGACCCCTGGAAGACCTAGCACTATAAATACACCTTTTTAGCCTCTTTAGAAAGAGAGAACCATAGAGCCGTATTGTATTTCAGTTTCATAGATCTACTTTTGTTCTAGAGATTTCAAGGAGAGGATCTCTCCTCCTCACTACAATTTGGAGAAGATTTCTGAACCTTTATCTATTATCATGCTTTCTTCATCTCTCTGTGTTGTTACTTTGATCATGACTGAGTAATTCACTTGTTAGGTTGCTAGGGTTACTAATTCAATGAGTTGTTTGCTTGATCTATGATTTCGATGAACTATTAGGGATATCATTAGAGTCTTTGTCTCGTTTTGTTCACTAATTAATGCTGATTGCTTTACCGCGCATCTAGCAATCTGATCCTAGGTTGATTTGAGCCACGGAAGTGCTGTATCATTCGCCGGACCTATTCTTTGACAAGCTAGGTTTCTTAGACTGCGGAAGTTGATTTACTAAGCCTAGTGAACTGTATCCGAACTTGATCGATTTAATGCTTGATTAACTATCTAAGGACATACCAAAAGTTTAGCGATTAGATAAGTTATCATAGGAGTCGGAGCCACGGAAGTGGAAAGACTTATTTTCGTGTTTTGTGTTCTAGACGGATCTATCATCCCATCATCCCTAAATTGATTCATATCTATCATCGAACTGATCACTGCTTGCTTCTCTGCGAATTAGCCCCTAGAGACCTAACGCTTTTCCCTCATTGCTTTACAACTTCGATTTCTTAGCTTTAGTATTTAGTAATTAGACAACCAACCAATCATCCTTTATCTCATTCTAGCTTGATCCGAACTCCATAGATTTAAAGTGTATTCATTTTAGCCAGTCCTTGTGTTCGATAACCCGTACTTCTACGATCTGTGCACTTGCAGGATTTTAAAAAGTCGGTAAAACCTGACCACACATCAGTATGCAAGAAGAAGTATGAGATATGGAGTGCGGTTGGGGCAAATCCTATAAGATTTTCTCTGCATGAGTTCGCAACCATAACCGGCCTCAACTGCGACTATGTTGAGAACCTTGATACACCTGATGGTGAAGGATTACCTGACGTCGCTGAGTTCTGGGAGAAACTGGGGGTAAGCGTTGAGGTGGAGCCGAGTGTTGACCAACTGACTGAAGCATGTCAGTGGGCAGATGACTGGCCAAGGGAGGACAAGCTTAGATTGGGCTACCTAGCCATATACGCAGGATTCATTCAGGCTCGTAAATCATCATCGGATACACCGGTCAACCTAGCTAGACTAGTGATGGATTCTGACAGGTTTGATGAATACTCATGGGGCCGAGTTGCTTTCAAGCATCTCATAAGGGCGATTAAAGGAGTAGATTTGGACAAGTCTGGTTACCCACTAGACGGCTTTGTTGAGGTTCTCCAAGTCTGGGCTTATCATTTCATGCCGATTTTTGCTGACAAGCACGGCGCTCCCTCGCCATCTAAACCAACTCCACCGCTCCTGGCATACAAGGATATCCAAGGACGAAGGTACATTGCAAAGAAGATGCTCCAGCAGGTAAACGTATTACTAATATAATTCCATGCGTGTATATGTCTTCATAAACGTATTACTAAAACAATTTCATTGACATCCTCCAATCATGTTTTGCGTAGCTCAATTCAACAACTGTGAGACTGTGGATAGGGCTGCTGTCTATCCACGATGGGATGACGACGCAGACGATTTGAACATCGAGAACATCATTAAGGCACTGTACGGGGAGTTAGGTGGTCGGTGGAATTGGAAGCCAATTGACTTTGTTGACAAATGTGTCCTGGTGTCCAAACACCCGCGGGTGAAACTGGCTATGGCAAGAAAAGGAGGGCAGGAATCTCAGGCAATTTCCAAGAAGAGACCTTGTCTCTGGAGTCCATCCACGTACGACGGCATCGAGGAGACCTTACAGAGGTTGTTTTCAGAGTGCACCCGGACCTTTTTAGCTGAGTTGAAGCTGGGTTTAGAGAAGTACGACCGAAAGCTGAATACACTTACTGCGAAAGTTGTCGGTATGGAGCAAAGTATACAGTAGATGTTGGAGGCAAGGCCTCAGGACCAGGTTAAATCAAATGAAGCCGGCGCCAAAAAGGATGAACCTTATGCGCCGGTTAGTACTGATCCCTCTCCCAAATCTCCCAAATCCTCTAACGTGCAAGTTAAGCATGTTCATGGTAGAGACCTTCGACCTAGAAAACATAAGACCAAGTAGAACACTAGTTATTAGTTATTTCCCGGCAGGATGCCGTCTGTTATGTAAAACTGAAAATTTTTCCCGTTTCTTTGTGTTGGCATACCATATTTGTACTCTAAAACCTTAATAAAGTTGTATACGTGACATACAAGGAATGTAGTTTGATTGTTTGTGCATTTTTCTGTTCTGAATGTCTCTTCAATTAAAACTTGTGCCCAATTGCAGAAACAAAATACAGGTCCATGCGAGAGTGGTAACAGTCAAGAACCTATTGCGGCGTTCGTAAAAAGTTATAAACCATCGGAAGAAGAATGTCTCGCTGATATAAGGAAGAATTAAAAGAAGGTTTAGTCAAAACTAATGAGGGCTATGGCAGAGGGTGAGAGGGAAAGAAATCTAGCACCAACTCAGAAGTCTTCGTTTCTTGGAAACAGTACTGCAAAGCTGATCATTACTAACAAGAAACCGCGTGTTGAAGTATATAATCCATATGCGCCTGAGGACAAATCGGTTCGTAAGGAACTAAACGCCTTCTTGAAAAATATACCGTAAGTAGATCTCCACTAATTTCAATAATGTCATAATTGTTGATAAGCCATAAAAGTTATAGCTTTGCGTGCGTTTCCGTAGTGGGTATCCAAAACTGGACAAGATCAAGTTTCCTTTGCGATATTGGTGGTGGGAGTTACACACAGCCGGAGTGGCTATCCGACATGGTAAGACTACGTAGACCTCCTAACTAAACAGACTGTTTAGAGCTACATGTAGACCTCTAATTTAAATATCTCATATAAACATAGACCTCCTATATGTACATATCGCCTAATACGTGCCGTTTATTGATTTTGTTCCCAGCACATGGACGCGGTTATCAATCTACTACGTCTCAGAATGCAAGAACACCTGCAATGGTTTAGAAGCGACCGTATATGTCTCGTGGATAGTGGTCTTAGTTTGTTCTGGCCTCCAAAGTATGATGATTTCGTTAAATCTGAGTCGGATCTGTTTGGCCTTGGGAAGTATCTCCCCCCAGACGCACTAGATTATTTCCAAGGTAAGAAGCCAGAGTTCTGCCAAACGAACAAAAGATGGGGCAGAGACATTGATGACATCTACCTTCCATTGAACGTTGGCGGCGATCACTGGATTTCTGTCATGATCTCGCTTCCGAAGAGGCACATCACTATATGGGATAGTCTTATGGGGCATATTGAAGATGGACCGCTGGAGGCTGCGGAAGAACCTATAGTTGTGATGATGGCTTACATGTTGCGGGAGATGGCTCCGGTGGAGGAATGGGAGAACTATAATTTTTATAGGTTCACACATCAACGAATTCGTGGGGTGCCACAACAAGATAAACCTGGGGATTGCGGTGTTTATTGCCTCAAGTACATCGAATGTCACGCGACAGGAGTCCCTTTTTCAAGCGACTCTCTGTGCGGGAAGAACATCAAGGTAATCAGGGCGAAGTTTACAAGTGACATATTCAGCGAGATAAAATGCAGAGGACCCACAATCCGTAACTGGGAAGGTATGGATGCTTTCGATCCACTGTTCTGATTAGGCTACCTAGTGTTAATTTTAGATACGGTGAAATAGAGGGTTATTTTTTTTGTGCCCCTCTAACAAACGCTATTATTATGTAGACCTCGTTGATCGGGTTTGTAGTTTTTGTATGTAACCCCTACCTAATAATTGGGGTCCCTAACTTGTAATCAGACTCGCATGTAGACTTAACGTCTGCAAACAAACGACTAGTAGAAACAAAACAGTACTAAAAATATATGTATTCAGAGTCGCTTGTAGACCTCAATATTCCATCCTGTAGACCTCATTACGGTCTCTAGACCTCAGTATTTCATACCAACTTAACGTTTGCAAACAAACAGCTACTATAAACAAAACATTATTAAAAACATTTGTAATCAGAGTCGCATGTAGACCTCAATATTCCATCATGTAGATCTCAGAAAGGGTATGTAGACCTCAATATTCCATCTTGTAGACCTCTAAACAGCCTTTAGAACTCACTTTATTTTTCCCCTGCTTCAGACACCTGATAACCAAGAGAAAAGGCCAATATTTTACAGGTTTGTATGAAAGAAACAACAAACCTGAAAGTAGTGTGGTAACTTACACAGAAGGGTCGCGTATGGCCGGGTTGCCTGCACTTAGAACAGCTGTAAACTTTGTGCATCTTCCTTGATTTCTTGCCTTTCTTCTTTGACATTTAGATTTCTTCTTTCGTCCAGGTGCAGCCTTCACGATTGGAGGCAGGCAACGCTCGCTCTTTACTGATGCGTCTAGTGCCTCCTCAGGATAAACAGGGTGTGCATACGTCGCATACAAAGTCTTTAGTGTACGTTGATCAAGTATAGTGCGACATGTGCACGGCAGGCTCAGCAAGCGCCACAAGGACATGCGAGCACAGGATTTTCTCTACTTGGAATACTCCACACTCACATTTACCCTGTTCTAGATCCACCACACAGTCCCTTCCTCCACCCGTAACATGGAACCGCATGCCATCTAATCGCTGGACATTCATGGACTGAGCGTAATGTTCATGGATGGCCAGCAAATACTCAACTCCCTTGCCGTACATAGTCTGTAGACTCAATGCATCTTCACGTCTTTTGTAGAACCACCGCCCTAACTTCTCTCTGATAAACTCGAGCAAACAGGGTATGGGAAACCCCTTGGCCTTTTTTATAGGTGAGTTGATGGATTCTGCAATGTTACTCGTCTTGATGTTGTATCTATCTCCAGGAAAATGAACTCTAGACCATAGCTTAGGGTCAGCCTCCTCCAAGTATGCTGCGAGTTCTGGTTTGGCAGCTCGGAGTGAGTCCATGCACCAGTTATACTCAGAGAGTGTGTGGGCATAAGCAGCTCATTTGACCAAATACATTAAATCCTTAGCATGGTAAATCTTCACAATATTTTGTTGAAGATGATAGTAACATATACCCCTAGTTACCCATGGTAGAACCCTCACACAAACAATTTCTATGGACATTACCCTGTCTGAAACTATCACCATGGGATGAGGCGCAAAACAAGTCTGCAATTTCTCGAAAAACCATCCCAAGACTCATTACTCTCAGCGTCAACCACTCCGTAGGCTAACGGAAAAACCTGAAAGTTAGCGTCTTGCTGATATCTCTGCATTTTGTCTCTTTTAAGCACATGTTTCCCTTAGATTTTCTCCTGTTTTAGTTCATATCTTCAGCATCTTAGTATAGATCTCATGCATTATGCAAATACATAGCATTTAGGACCTGCATTGCATATTTCGTGCATATGGGAGTTGTATCAGGTGCTTTTGAGTGCAAAAGGAGGAGATTAGGAATCAAGAGATAGGAGCATGGAGTAAGGAGAGCAAACGGGATATGAAACGGGATGAAGAACCCGTTTGACGAAGGAGCAGCTGTGCGATTTAGGAAGAAGAGGAAGTCAATTTAAGTGAGTTGACTGAGGGTGCCCATTGTCTCCCACTATATAAGACTTAAAGACCTAACTTTTACAGCAGCTTTTGTAAGATCGGAATCTGAACACAAACCAAAAAGCTTTTCCACTTTTTGGAGATTCTCTTTGAATATTCTCTTTTGTACTTATCGAAGATTGCTTCTTAAATTTTAATCAAGTTTAGTTATTTCTTTTTGCATTAACTTCATCTCATCTTGCGCCCCTTCGCTTATCGTGTAATAAAACTCCTTTCCTTAATGGGAATTGGCGTTTTCCTACATGAAGAGTGAGTGAGCTCTTTTGAGTCTTGAGGGATGAAGTAGATTAGGAGCGATTAGGGGTCGATCTTGCTTCTAGAGGTGTTTAATTCTTCCAAAAATCTTTCTTTGCTGGATTTGCTTAAGGCTAGGTCTTTCTTGATCATCTAGATCTAGATCCTAGACTCTTCTCACACCAAAAGGGCCTTGAGAAGAGTTGGACCGCCCAGCAAAGAGATGAACTCGTCCAACCCACGATGGTGGTTGTTTGGAGAGGGCATCGGTCTAGGAGAGTTGTCTCTTAAAGCTGGCTTTTCTTGAAATCACTAACCAAAAGTTAGCTCCTTTGATTTCAAGATTAGCTTTGTGGTTTTCTCCATGAAAGTGGGTTAACCATGTTTTATGAATTCTCCTCCTAAGACTTAGCTTTTACTTGAGTATTTCTAGACACCTTTGTTGACCCCTAAAACCTTATAGTCGATTTCCTCATCCCGAGACCTTCCCCTTCTATTATCGGATTGTCAAAAATCAGCTATTGTTCTTTTAATTAAAGTTTAGTTTCGGTTAATTTACTCCTTGATTTAAAGATTACAAAAACCCATTGGCTTTGACTTGTTGAATTTCTTGTATTCGAAATTGTCTTATCATTCTCCATTTTGGATTGACTCTCAAGACCACAATGAATGAGTGGGATTGGTATTTGAAACCCTTACAAAAATCCTTGTTTCAATTTGGCGTCGTTGCCATTTGGAGAATCTAGATTAAGCATTTTCGATTTAGAAGTTTTTCAAGATCAAGTTTTTCTTATTTATTGCATCTGTTGCTAGTTTCATATGCTTTTTGTCTCTGGTTTTTGTCTTTGATTGTTCAGGTTTATGCAAACAAGGTCACGTGGAACAGATAATCTGCTTAGCACAAGTGATCTTGAAAGAGCTGAGCAGGAAAAGAGAGCAAAGAGAGCACAAAACAGAGCTGAGCAGCAGCCGCAAACTGACCCGCAGTTGGCAGCTCCCGAACCTGTGTTCGACGAAATGGCAGACCCAGCAGGGGCACATGATGTTCCACTGGGGAACGACTCACCACACAGAGGGCAACCGAACCATCCTCACCGTCCTGCGCGGCAGATCGGAGCCGGAGATACTCCCAACACCCATGTCAACCGCCACGGCATTATGATGTCTCTGTATTTTACATCATTTAGGAGCACATTCCATCTAGTTTCACCCCCATATTAGCTCATATCTTTAACATTTTAGTGTAGATCTCTTGCATTGTACAAACACATGGCATTTAGGACTTGCATTGCATTAGTTGTGCATTTGGGAGTTGTATCAGGTGTTTTCGAGCTGAAGAGGGGCAGAAACAGAGTGAAGATGAAGAAGCGTGGAGTCTGGACGGAAAACGGGTTGTGAAACAGGTTGAGAACCTGTTTGGCGGAGAAAAGCATAGCGTTGACCAAAACAGAGGCCATTGACCCGCGATTTCCCTGAGCTGTTTCGAAGTGTTTCGTTTGGGAAGGAGATGGGTCAACTTAAATGAGTTGACTGAGGTCTTCTATTTCCTTTGAACTATATAAAGCCTTAAACCTAATTTCTTTGGATCTTATCTTGTAATCTCTCTTATCAAGAACACCATAACTTGGTCTTTAGCCTCTAAGCTCGGATTTGTAGATTTGTACTTGGTTTTAAATAAAGTTTGTTTATTTCCTTTTGCATTCTTCTTATCTTGCTTATTCTAATCCTAATCCCTCATCCTATTCACGATTTGGACCCTTTCCCCCATGGGATTTGGTGTTCTTATTATGGATAGTGAGTAGATCCCTTTTGGTCATATGGGGTGAGGCAGAATCGAGTTAGTAGGGATAGATCTAGTGTCTAGGCGTGTTTAATTATCTCAGGAGTCTTCTCTTGCTGGGCGTGCTTAAGGCTTGACCTTAGTTGGCCATTTTGGTCTCGATCCAAGACACTTCCTACACCGAAAGTGGCTGGAGGTTGTCAGATCGACCAGCAAGAGGATGAACTCATCCCTACACACGGAAGTGGATGTCTGGGGAGTTCATTGGGTACAAGAGAGTTGGCGCTTATTGCAGACCGGTTTTAGAGTCCACTATCCGAAAGATAGATCCTTTGGATTCAAGGCCGGTTTTGTGATTCTCACCACGGAAGTGGGTGAATCTCGCTGTTGGAACTCTCTCCCTAAGACTCAGTGATCTTTGAACATTTATAGCCATTTTATCATTCTCTAAGAGCTCGATTTCGATAACCTCACTCCAAGACCTTTCATTTATCATAAAGTTTACACCTTTCATTTAGCTTATTACATTTGCATACTATATTTGGTCTTGCAATCATTCTAGTTTACATTTAAGAATTTATTTACATTTAAGTTCTTGTCTTTGCTACTTGTTACATACAAAATCTTTGTGCGCTTGACTTGATAGTATTCTGCATTCGAAATTGTCCTCAACTAGCTCCGATTGGATTGACTCTTAAATACCACGATGACATAAGTGGTTTAATTGAAACTCCACGTGAAAATCCTGTTTCAATTTGGCGCCGTTGCCATTTGGAGTTTTACGTTTGAGCATTTTCGATTTAGATAACTTTCAAGATCAAGTTTTTCATTACTATTTTCTATTACCATCTACATATTTGCTGTTTGGGAGCTGCTTTCTCTGTTTTGCAGGTTTAAACATCAAATATAATTTCCATATCTGCTGTTTGGGAGCTGTTTTTCCTTCTTTTGCAGGTTTATGCACACACGTTCTCGCGGTCGTAGCAATTTGTTCAGTCCAAGTGATCTAGAGAAAGCTGAGCAAGCAAAGCGGGATAAGCGAGCAAGAGACAGAGCTGAACAGCAGCTGAGAGCTGAACAGCAGTTAGACAACACACCACCACAGTTTGAGCAGATGGCAGACCCACCAGGGGTGCACGCACCGCCTCAGGCGGCACATCAGGCTGCAAACCAGCAGAATGCCGGCGCGCATCCCGTTCATCCTCCACGAGTTGCTCGACAAATCGGCGCTGGAGATACTCCGAATTCTCACCTTCACCGCCACGGAATTACCCCACCACCAGTCCCCAATAACAACTTTGAAATCAAGACCAGCTTGATCTCTTTGGTGGAGAATTCGCAATTTCACGGAATGCGGGATGAGGATCCGTTGAAGCACCTTGACAAGTTCGACCGACTCTGTTCCTTGCAGAAATAAATGGCGTGTCCGAAGATGGCTTCAAGTTACGGCTTTTCCCTTTCTCTTTGGGCGGCAAAGCACTAGCTTGGGAGACATCATTACCTGAAGGTTCGGTCACTACTTGGGACCAATGCAAGCGAGCTTTTCTGGCTAAGTTCTTTCCAACGTCACGGACAGCGAAGTTGAGGAACGAAATATCGGGTTTCACACAGCTGAGCAGCGAGACTTTCAGTGAGGCGTATGAGTGCTTCAAGGGATATCAGATGCAGTGCCCACACCACGGCTTCTCAAAGGAGAATTTGCTGAGCACGTTGTACCGAGGAGTGTTACCGAAGTACAGGATGTTGTTGGACACGGCCAGCAACGGATACTTCATGGGTCAAGACGTTGACGACGGTTTGATTTTGGTTGAGAACATTGCTACTAGTGATGGCAATTACAATGAGGATTATGACCGGTCTGGTAGAGGGAGCTCGGTCCAAGAAGAGAAGCACAAGAAGGAGATTAAAATGTTGAATGATAAACTCGATAAGCTTCTCACTGGTCAGCAGAAGCAAGTACACTTTGTTTGTGAAGATGATGTGGTCAACGAGGAAGAGGACACGCAGGTTGAAGAGGTAAACTACATCAACAACCAAGGAGCCTTTCAGAAAGGATTCATCAATTACAAAAACAACCCGAACCTTTCCTACCGCTCTACCAACGTGGAAAACCCACAAGACCAGGTCTATCCACCGCAGCAAGCTCAGCCACAAGCCGGACAGCAGGTGGTTTACTACAAAAAGAATTTCCCGCCAAAAACCTTTGCTGCACCGCAACAAGTTTCCACTCACGCTCAAGTTGGGAGCCATTCAAGTCAGGATTCCGACATGAAACAGATGTTGCAGCAGCTTCTCCAAGGGCAAATCAGCGGAGCCAGTGATCTCCACATCAAATTGGCAGAGATACACAATAAAGTTGATAGTGCACATCACGAAATGACTAGTTCGCAGCATGAGCTCACACTGAAGATTGAAGCACTCAGCTCAAAGGTTCAGCACTTGGAATCTCAGAGCAGCAGCAGCTCAAAAGGGATACTACCTGGAAAACCGATTTCAAACCCGAAAGCGTTTTGCGGTGCGATTCTCTCTCCTCCCGATTGTGTGGCTGGAAAAAATGAGAATGAGAGAGCTATAGACGAGATCTCTAGGCTTCTCTATGGTTCAAGTGTTACGCTTTCAGGGGATGAGAGGACACCTCATGCAGAACCACGACGTGCCAAGAAGGAGGTAGTCTCACAGCTGGTTGAAAGAGAGGAAACCACAAAGGTTGAGCCTCCTCCTTACAAACCTGAGCTTTCATTTCCTGGGAGAGTCCTTACTAAAGCTCAAAAGAAGGTAGTCTCCACGTTTAGGAATGATATGAGCGAGATTGGTGTTCATCTACCCAACATGGGGAATATGCAAGCAGCTCATCTCCAAATGAAGCTCATTAAGGACATTCTTGCAAACAAGGGGAGAGTGGCTGCTCTTCTGGAATTCTCTACACCTCCAGCTCCACCCCTTCTCACGCCAACCTCTATTCCTAAGCTTGAGAGTCAAGGGAAGTTCACATTGCCTTGCACTCTTGGAGATTTGACGCTTGATGATGCTCTTGTAGATTCTGGAGCAAGTGTGAATCTCATATCACTTGCTATGATCAAGCGGCTTGGTATAAAGAGTTTGACGTCTCCTAGCTCTTCTTTCATGCTTGGGGATGCCTCTACTAAGTCTCCACTTGGTCTCCTCAAAGATTATTGATGTGTGGTCAGGTTTTACCGACTTTTTAAAATCCTGCAAGTGCACAGATCGTAGAAGTACGGGTTATCGAACACAAGGACTGGCTAAAATGAATACACTTTAAATCTATGGAGTTCGGATCAAGCTAGAATGAGATAAAGGATGATTGGTTGGTTGTCTAATAACTAAATACTAAAGCTAAGAAATCGAAGTTGTAAAGCAATGAGGGAAAAGCGTTAGGTCTCTAGGGGCTAATTCGCAGAGAAGCAAGCAGTGATCAGTTCGATGATAGATATGAATCAATTTAGGGATGATGGGATGATAGATCCGTCTAGAACACAAAACACGAAAATAAGTCTTTCCACTTCCGTGGCTCCGACTCCTATGATAACTTATCTAATCGCTAAACTTTTGGTATGTCCTTAGATAGTTAATCAAGCATTAAATCGATCAAGTTCGGATACAGTTCACTGGGCTTAGTAAATCAACTTCCGCAGTCTAAGAAACCTAGCTTGTCAAAGAATAGGTCCGGCGAATGATAAAGCACTTCCGTGGCTCAAATCAACCTAGGATCAGATTGCTAGATGCGCGGTAAAGCAATCAGCATTAATTAGTGAACAAAACGAGACAAAGACTCTAATGATATCCCAAACAGTTCATCGAAATCATAGATCAAGCAAACAACTCACTGAATTAGTAACCCTAGCAACCTAACAAGTGAATTACTCAGACATGATCAAACTA
The DNA here is from genome assembly GCA_026724425.1 of Erythrophleum ivorense. Lineage (NCBI taxonomy): Eukaryota > Viridiplantae > Streptophyta > Magnoliopsida > Fabales > Fabaceae > Erythrophleum > Erythrophleum ivorense. The sequence continues at coordinate 2,854,854 of JAIUCV010000066.1, read as the reverse complement.
ACAACACAGAGAGATGAAGAAAGCATGATAATAGATAAAGGTTCAGAAATCTTCTCCAAATTGTAGTGAGGAGGAGAGATCCTCTCCTTGAAATCTCTAGAACAAAAGTAGATCTATGAAACTGAAATACAATACGGCTCTGTTGTTCTTTTTTCTCTAAAGAGGCTAAAAAGGTGTATTTATAGTGCTAGGTCTTCCAGGGGTCGAGATTAGGTAAACGGGCCGAGTAAATCGTGAAAACGTGCAAAACGGGCCTTAGTCGGCTAAGCCGGGTCGAGCGGGACGGCGGCGGTCGAGCGGGGCGGTCGACCGGTCTGTCGGGCTGGTGCTCGGGTCGAGCTGGGGGTCGAACGGTCGCACGGGATGATGGTCGGGTCGAGCTGGCGCGCACGGGATGGCGAAAAGAGGTCGGGTCGGACGAGAGCCTTGGAGGCCCTGTCCGACCGGTTCGGTCGACCGGATCGTGAAGGAAGGTCGGGTCGGACGGGGGCCTTGGAGGCCCTGTCCGACCGGCTTGGTCGAGCGGCGTCAATGTGCAGTTAAGGACGGTTGGGTCGGACGGGAGCCTTGGAGGCCCTGTCCGACCGGCTCGGTCGAGCGGATGGTGTGGACGTCCGGTTTTCGGCTGATTTGACACTCTTCACTAAAATGATAATATCTTCCATTCTACACGTCCAAATTGCATGATTCCAATTGCGTTGGAAAGCTAACTCATGTGGGCATCACGGCGAACTGGTTTTGGTGAGATCCATTGCGTAGAATGCTTTTGGGGCTCTTTCAAAGTTGATGCTATGTCGTGGAGCGGCGTAAAGTCCAAATCCTGTGGTTTTGCTCCAAAATGCATCTTTCGACCTGTTTAGACTCTTAGTACTATAAATCCACAAAAACTACATTTTTAGATCGAAAAGCCTTTAAAAACCTTATAAAAAGCATAGTAAAACCATATAAAAAGGGTACAAAATAGAGGTATATCAACTCCCCCAGACTTAGATCTTTGCTTATCCTCAAGCAAATAGAATCCAAATCAGAGAAAGAGGTTTGAAAACGTAGAAACTCCTTATCCTTTTGAGAACCTGTGGCGGCTTCCTCTCCTGTATTCCACTAAAAACATAACCAATGTTAGACTAGCTTCACATAATGCTCGGCAAGCTTAGCGAACCATACCAAACTCAACTAGTCTCATTCAGTATTCCAGACTTTCCATTGTTAACTCCTTGCATAAATTTAAAACGTGCGGTCTTTATCAAGGGAATATCGATCATTAAGCACTTGTTCTTAACCACTTGAGTCTCTCCAGGATAGTCCTTTTTGAAGCTTTTGAGTTCTTTTGCTCTCTCTTTTTCTTTTGAAGGATCGATCTTTCCCTACTTTTCTAGGGTATCATTTTATTTTTTCTATTGATCCTTCTTCCCTTTCTCTTTTTTTTTTCTTTTGGGGAATAACATAGGATAGGCTTTTGCTTTTTCCTTGTTTTTGGTAGGTCTCCATAAGACAAGAAGGTGCAGACGTATGCATTCCTCTTGCTTACACGTTTTCCTTGTGCTTAAAAGCTTTTGATTTTCATTTTTCTGAGAGAGAGGAGAACTGCACTTTGTATTGGACACACCCTTTTGAGATCAAGTGAGGAACGACTCATATGTATGCCAAGTCCCTTGACAAGAAAAACTAGATTGATTAGGGTGGAGTTAACGTTAGATTGTCCGGGTACCTTAGAAATGTCGCCAAGTCAGTCGGTCGATCCACCATTAGAGGTTCTGTTAGGCTTATGTCTGCAACTAATGTCCGCTCTAGGGTCATAGATTGTTAGCACAACACCGGAGAATCATAGAGATAAATCATAATTTCCAACTAAAGTTTTGACTCAATAAAACATGAAATTTTGAAAAGGTTAATAAGAGAAATAGATATGAGATGAAGACAAGACATGAACAAACGCATTAGTACCGACAATCCCCCCAGACTTAACTTGCACCGTCCCGGTGAAAGCAAATCCGATTAAGGGAGGTAAAAGAAAGAGGTAGTAATGCATTTGTGAATGAGAGGAAAGATGTAACCTGATGTGGTATTAAGTCCATGAAGAAATGACCTATTGGTGGTATGTTGCTGTCCTTGTCCGTTGACAAGTTTGGTAAAATATGTCCAATGTTGCGTTAGAATGAACTCCAGAGCAATGGCTTGTATCCCTGCGTAGATGATCAAGTACCATGCGTCCATGGTAAAGGCTCTTGAAGTCCGCCGAAGGTGAGGCAAAGGTGGGATATGCTGTTTTGCTGGAGCAAACGGATATATGAACGTGGTTGTTCCTTGCCACATTCATTGTTAATGTTTGAAGGGACAATTACTCCTTTCTTCATGTTCCGAGGTTTTTTTTTTTTTTTTTCTCAATTTGCATGTTAGATTCTCAAATCTCTGTATCCAAAACTTCAAAAGCAAAACAAAAACCATTAAACAAAAAGTAAAAGAGAAGAGTAAAACTTATAAAAGCTTGATGCGGGATAATGAGGATGAGATGGTGGGATGATATGCAAATGAGGTGGGATGGTATGCAATGAGGTGGGATGGGATGAGGGGATGGTGGGTCGGCAAGAGGGGATACGGTCGATCGGGCGAGGCACCGGTCGATCGTCCTGGTCGCCCCGAAGTGTTTTGGTCGACCGGCCGACCGAACCTCTTGGAGTCCCTGCCCGAACGTGTTTGGTCGACCCAAACAGCTTGGCGGCTCCACTTCTATGTTCCTCTTGCACCATTGTGATATCCATTCTATCCTATCCTGCTAAAAGAAAACAAAGAAAACAAAGTAAAACTAAAACTAAAAACTGAAATTTAAAGGTGTTACCTTATGGGTTGCCTCCCATACAGCGCTTGTTTAAGGTCTTTAGCTTGACCGTAATGCTCTTTAGGATTTAAGAGAGGGTAGTGATCAATGGAGCTTTTTGTCCATCAAGATCTTTCTTCTTGGGATTTATATCGGGAGGATGATTCACGGCGGGGTAGACAATCTCTCCATGCTTGTCCCGGGGCACTTCAGCCATAGGAAAGAGTTTCATAGTGTTAGCAAACTTTTCCTTGAATTCTTCCAAAGTTTCATCATTCAGCTTTTCCTGGAGGAGAATCCTAACTTTTGCAAATCCTTTAGTTTGCTTAACCTTCTTAATGGTCTCTGTCCCGGTCTTATCCTTGATCGGTCCTTTTGGTGGGTGCTTAGGTGATGCCGTAGTCTTACTTCTTGCTGTTGGGGCAAGTTGCTTGGGCTGGTAAGATGCCGTAGTCTTACTTCTTGCTGTCGGGGCAAGTTGCTTGGGCTGGTAGGCAAAGTCTTTGCTGGGCAAGCTGGACAAGATTTTCTCTTCTTCTGGAGGCTTGGGGATAATCTTATTCTCTTGCACCATATCAACTGATGGGTTCCTTGTTAAACACATGGGGAAAAACATCTCTTTATTCACCTTGTTGAATGAGATCCTCCGGTTGGGAAAATCGAAAATGGCTCCAACGGTTGATAGAAAAGGGGTGCCAAGGATGATGGGTTTATGGCTACTTTCTCTCATTTCCACTATTTGAAAATCGGTAGGAATAGAACAGTTCCCAAGTCGTACCATCACGTCCGGGATGAAACCGTAAGGTGTTTGCGAGAATGAATCGGCATAGTTGATGGAGATGGATGAAGGTTGGATGTTGGTAAGGCCTATCTCGTCTGCAATCTTCTTTGACATGATGTTGACATTAGCTCCTGTGTCACAAAGAGAATCGGTGAGATTAACTTCATTAATAGAACATGGAACTACAAACTTTCCAGAGTTATCCGCCTTTGGAATGATTTTGGGGAAAAGGCGTCTTTTCCTTGCGCGGTTGGATTCTTTCTCGGGATAGATTTCTTCAGGCCAGGTCATACAATCATACTTAGGTGGGGAGAGCTTCCATTTGGGGATAGAATCCTCAAACTTCTTTTCTATTGCAACGGAGTTGCAAAAAGATTTCTTGGACTCCATCTCTTGTTTTTTAACTGCTTCTGCGGTTTGAGCGGCTTGTACTTCCAATTTCTTGACATGTGCGGCAATGGCATCATATTTAGCATGGGGATCATTGAACAAAGTGTCCATCTTCTCATTCATCTCCTTGTTGTTTCTCTTTTGACCTTCCATGATTTGTTGAAACATTCCCTCGAACTTGTTGTTTGGCTGGGCTAAAGGAGGTTGGCTGGTGGGTAAACCATATGGTTCCTTTGGTGGGTATGGTGCTCTCTGGTCATAGTTCGTCCTAGGTTGAAACTGGTTTCCTTGCTGCTGGAAACGATCTCCATAGGGTTGGAAAGGTGGTCTCTGCTGCTGGAATCTTGGGGGATAGGTTTGGTCTTGTGGGTTTTCCACATTGGTGTTGCGGTAAGAAAGGTTTGGGTTAGACCGGTAGTTGGGATTGTATCCCCTGTTTCCATAGTTACCAACATAGTTAACTTCTTCCTCAAGTTGATCATTGGAGAAATCTCCCATGCATTCCCTTGTAGGATCATCATTGACATCATTTATGCCCTCAACTGCATGTATGTCTCTTTGCTGTCCTTTTAGAACTTGAACCATCATATTCTTCAGTTCAGCCAACTGAGTAGCATCAGGGGGTGCGTTGGTAGGGCGGTGTGATCTATCATAGTCCGGGCAGTTGTTGCAATCACTTGCTGCGAGGTTCTCAATCAAGACTTTGGCCTCCTCAACAGTCTTTGTCATAAAATTTCCATTGCTTGCAGTATCCAAGGATAGCTTATACTTGTGGTCTATGCCACGATAGAAGATGTTCCAAAGGTTCCCATCCTTGAAACCGTGGTTAGGGCAATCCCTAATGTATTCCTTGAATCGATCCAATGCCTCATAGAATGATTCGGTTGCACCTTGGCGAAATCCAGAGATCTTGTTTCTAACAGAAATCGATCTTTGTTTAGTGTAGAAATGGTTGATGAATGCTGCCTTGTACTCGTCCCAAGTAGTGATCGAATGGGCAGGAAGAGACTTTAACCATCTAAGGGCTTTGTCGCCAAGAGAAAATGAGAAAAGTTTGCACTTTAGGTAGTCGGCTGAGACTCCTTTGGCTCGGGTGGTGCTGCAAATCTCTTCAAAGTTATCTATGTGATCAAGCGGGTGCTCAGCTGGTAGGCCATGAAACTTGTTTTGCTTAACCAATGCTATGATTTGAGGCTTGATCTCATAGTCATTCCTCTGAGGTGGAGGTGGATTGATCGGATTTCGATCCGTAAAGAAGGCATCAGCGGAGTCATAGTCTCCAATGGTTTGGTTGTTAGCCTGAGGTTGTGCATCAACTTCCCCAGCAGGAGGTTGTGGTACTAAAGGTGGAGGTGGATCTCTCCCTTCAGCTACAGCTCTAGCTACTGCTGCATCATGAGCGGCTTGGGCCATCTCTTGAGCCCTTTGTCGTCTAAGTGTCTTTTCAAGTCGGTCGATTTCAGCAACTGGTTCAACTAGATTGTCCCTATTAGACTGTCTAGTCATGCACCTGAAAAACAAAAGAAGAAAACAAATGAAAAGTGAAATAAACTAGAAAAACCAAAAGCAAAAAGAATGAAAATGCAAGAAAACAATAAAATCCTAGACTAGATCCTAATCGAGATTCAAAGGTACTGCTGCAGTCCCCGGCAACGGCGCCAAAAACTTGATGTGTGGTCAGGTTTTACCGACTTTTTAAAATCCTGCAAGTGCACAGATCGTAGAAGTACGGGTTATCGAACACAAGGACTGGCTAAAATGAATACACTTTAAATCTATGGAGTTCGGATCAAGCTAGAATGAGATAAAGGATGATTGGTTGGTTGTCTAATAACTAAATACTAAAGCTAAGAAATCGAAGTTGTAAAGCAATGAGGGAAAAGCGTTAGGTCTCTAGGGGCTAATTCGTAGAGAAGCAAGCAGTGATCAGTTCGATGATAGATATGAATCATATTAGGGATGATGGGATGATAGATCCGTCTAGAACACAAAACACGAAAATAAGTCTTTCCACTTCCGTGGCTCCGACTCCTATGATAACTTATCTAATCGCTAAACTTTTGGTATGTCCTTAGATAGTTAATCAAGCATTAAATCGATCAAGTTCGGATACAGTTCACTAGGCTTAGTAAATCAACTTCCGCAGTCTAAGAAACCTATCTTGTCAAAGAATAGGTCCGGCGAATGATACAGCACTTCCGTGGCTCAAATCAACCTAGGATCAGATTGCTAGATGCGCGGTAAAGCAATCAGCATTAATTAGTGAACAAAACGAGACAAAGACTCTAATGATATCCCTAACAGTTCATCGAAATCATAGATCAAGCAAACAACTCATTGAATTAGTAACCCTAGCAACCTAACAAGTGAATTACTCAGACATGATCAAAGTAACAACACAGAGAGATGAAGAAAGCATGATAATAGATAAAGGTTCAGAAATCTTCTCCAAATTGTAGTGAGGAGGAGAGATCCTCTCCTTGAAATCTCTAGAACAAAAGTAGATCTATGAAACTGAAATACAATACGGCTCTGTTGTTCTTTTTTCTATAAAGAGGCTAAAAAAGTGTATTTATAGTGCTAGGTCTTCCAGGGGTCGAGATTAGGTAAATGGGCCGAGTAAATCGTGAAAACGTGCAAAACGGGCCTTAGTCGGCTAAGCCGGGTCGAGCGGGACGGCGGCGGTCGAGCGGGGCGGTCGACCGGTCGGTCGGGCTGGTGCTCGGGTCGAGCTGGGGGTCGAACGGTCGCACGGGATGATGGTCGGGTCGAGCTGGCACGCACGGGATGGCGAAAAGAGGTCGGGTCGGACGAGTGCCTTGGAGGCCCTGTCCGACCGGTTCGGTCGACCGGATCGTGAAGGAAGGTCGGGTCGGACGGGGGCCTTGGAGGCCCTGTCCGACCGGCTTGGTCGAGCGGCGTCAATGTGCAGTTAAGGACGGTCGGGTCGGACGGGAGCCTTGGAGGCCCTGTCCGACCGGCTCGGTCGAGCGGATGGTGTGGACGTCCGGTTTTCGGCTGATTTGACACTCTTCACTAAAATGATAATATCTTCCATTCTACACGTCCAAATTGCATGATTCCAATTGCGTTGGAAAGCTAACTCATGTGGGCATCACGGCGAATTGGTTTTGGTGAGATCCATTGCGTAGAATGCTTTTGGGGCTCTTTCAAAGTTGATGCTATGTCGTGGAGCGGCGTAAAGTCCAAATCCTGTGGTTTTGCTCCAAAATGCATCTTTCGACCTGTTTAGACTCTTAGTACTATAAATCCACAAAAACTACCTTTTTAGATCAAAAAGCCTTTAAAAACCTTATAAAAAGCATAGTAAAACCATATAAAAAGGGTACAAAATAGAGGTATATCAATTATCCTTTGAAAATTGGTGGATGCACGGTTCCAATTGACCTCACTGTTTTGGAAATGGTTGATGAAAAAGAAGTACCATTGATCCTTGGAACACCCTTCCTTACAACTGTTGGGGCCTCAATTGACTTTCACGAGAAGCTCGTGACTCTCCACCATGTCAAAAACAAAGTCTCTTACCCAATGAAGATCTCATCTACTAGTTATTGTGGGACACTAACCATTGGAAAGCCAAGCATCAAGGAAAACCAAGTTGAGCGTGATAAGGTTGTGCATCTGCTTGATGATTCTAAGGAAGATATTCTGGATGGAGAGTGTCTGATTGACATGTTCAGTGAGCACATGGGACGTGCTCAAAAGGAGGAGGTGTGTAGAGGCACAAAGGCCATTCTCGGGAAAAAGGCAAAGGTGAAGGAACCTCAACCCCACTATCTTGATCCACCCCTATACTCTCTTAAGCTGTCTCCACTGAAGCTTAAAGATGGAGAATTTGAGTTCAAGATGAAGCGTAAAGGAAAACCTAGCATGTTCTCAACCGCCAAGACCATCTTAAGCGCTAAGCCTCACGGTGATCCTACAAAGCTCAAAGATCTCCAAGCTCACGTTATGACTGTCTCTGTTGAAAGCGTGCAGCCATTCACCATTCACTAGCATGAGCTAAGGAAAGTCAAGCTAGAGACTTAAAACAAGCCCACTTGGGAGGGAATCCCATGATTATCCTTTTATATATATTGCTTTTAATTTTGAACCTTTTACTGTTTTTGCATTTTGTTTCTGCTGTTATGTTCAGGTTTTGGCTAGTATATCTAGTTTGGAGAATGGGAAACCGCCATTGAGCAGACAAGTTGTTGAAAATCGACCCAAAGTCACCAAAGGTTGATTATCTGAGAAATTAGCTCAAACGGGTTGTCAAACGGGTTTCCTCCTTTGGATCAACCCGTTTGAACGACCTGCCCAGGTAAGTCAACTCTCTCCTCTGTTGACTTTTCCGAGAAAAACCCTTCCTCCTCTCCGTTTTAACTTATGAAAAATCCCGCATTTCTTATTTCAAGTTTTCTTTCCCGTTTTTCCCCAAAGCGAAATCTCGATCTCTCTTGTTTTTCAACCAAAATTCGAATTTCAAAGTCCCACTCTCCCTAAATCCGCCGATTTTGAAACCGCAAGCCCTTATTTAGCTCAACTCGCACATTAATTTAAGGTAATTCACCTCTATGGCCATTGTTTTCTCTCGGGAAACTTCTCTTTTGGATTCTCGTTTAAGAATCGATGTCCTTTGCTCTTAATCGATGAATTTTCCTTGAATTCTACTAGGGTTGTTCAATTCGGCCGATGCATGTGGGAAATTTTGAGTTTTGAGAATTTCGAGTCAAACTTTCGGGAAATTGGATATATCGCGGTTATTGTTTGCGTGATTGTGACCCGGGCTAATTCTTTCGTGAATTCCTCTATCTATGTAGGTACAATGGTTCACGCAACACGTGCACGATCCGGGAGGAAAATCCCCATCGTGGACGAAGCCGAGAGGGCTCGACGGGAAAAGAGGGAAGGAAAGAAGATTGCGGTTGAGAAGAAAGGGGCGACTTCCAAGAGGAAAGCCGCAGAAAGGGGCAGTGGGGGAGCCGAGAGGGTGATCAAAAAGCCGTATGATAACCAAGATCGGCTCGACATTCTAAGGAAGATGACTTTCTTACCGATGCGGTTTCCCCACAAGGAGACAATGCGCGAGCTCGGAATCTTCGACGAGGTGCAAGCAATCTTCGAGGGGATGGAGATGCAGCATTTCATGGCTTTGGCTCCGCCGGCCTATTACGACTCCACACTACATTTCCTCGCCACGCTGAAGGTGGTTAAGCACCCCGAGTTGGCGCCTGAGATCAGGGAAGACGGCCCCGGATACATCACGTTCGTTTTGGCCCACCAACCTTTCAGGATGAGCATCCGGAGGATCGAAGAGCTGTATGGATTTTGTGTAGGCAGAGGGACTGGAACTAAGATGCAGTTTGCAAAAGACGAGCTGGCCATCTTGTGGGAGACAATCAGCTCCAGCAAGTACCAAGTTTCCGCGATGAGGGGCGGCCATATCAGAAACCCAGCCGTTCGCTACGCTCACAAGGCAATCGCTCACACGATGTTCGCCAGACATGAATGCTCCAATGTCCATATGAGAGAGCTGGAGATGTTGGATATCTCCCTTATTGACGAGTTGGAGACCTTGAAGGATGGCACCGTGATGAAAGGCGATCTCACAACTGACATGAGCATGGCCACGTTCATGTTGGACTCCTTCCGGAAGTGTATGAAGAACGCCATCGTCTCCTACGAACAGGGCAAAATCAAGGACTCCTTCATTGGATTGGGGAGTATGGTCACACCGATCCTGCTCGCAAGCGGCTTCCCGCTGCCACAACCGTCACATCAACCAGAGTGGATGGATATAGCCTACTTGAACAAGAGCTGGTTCCTTCGAGGCAAGTCGCAAGAGAAGCACGTGTATCGGTTCATTCACCCGAGTTTCGGGATGTCAAAGGTGCTTCTACCGAACTCGGAATTGACGTCTTTTGGAGAACGGGACAACATGGTTTTCCTTCCGAACGCGGATGCTCTTTACATGGATGGGGGCGACGCCACGCTGATGGAAGAAGGAGGACCATGAGACGAGCAAATACAAGGGGATACCCGTTTCCACTTTGACCCCTATGACGCATCCACATGTGTCACTTCGGTGAGGACGGCCCACGCTCACATTAAGCTTCTCCAAGAGTGGTGCAAATGGCAAGACAAGACCATCAAAAAGCTTGTGAGCTCGGTCAAGAAGCTGAAGGAGAAAGTGAAGAAACGGTCCGCCTCGCGATCCCCTACTTCGGACACTAGCGGAGGATTTTCTTCCTCCTCTCCATGAACCAATGAGAGGTATGACTCCCTTTCCATTGTACTTACCACCTGTTTTTCATTTCCATTATGCATTTTATTTTATTTTGTTAAATTGATCTCTTTTTCGAGCTTCTATTTGCACAAGGGACTGTGCAGTTTAAGTTTGGGGGAGGGGTCAATAGCATTTGACCTTGTTTTCTATTTTCTTATTTTCAATTTTTCATCTCTGAGTCTCATGTGCATTTCATCTAAAGGCATAGCAAATACCAAAAAAATTGAAAAATTTCGAAAATTGCATGACACAAAAAGAGTTATCACTTGCATTTACATAGTAGGATTGAGTCTAGATGCATTTAACATAACCATTTGCATATGCATAGGGGACAATGATAGGACTTCCCATGTTTGAGAAATGCTTTTTGACATCACTTCAATGCTCCAGTTGGAAGTTATTTGATGCATATCGGGTTAGTTTGAGCTTAAAAGAATTCCATACTCATTGACTCGCATTTCGGCATTCATGATTGATTGAATTATTGCTTTGATTTGAAACTTCACCTAAGCTATTTGGACTTAATATGATCATCTAATTGTCATTCTCATGCATTGAAATTCTTGCTCATGGATTTTGACTCTCTTGGACATTCTTTCTCTTGTATTTATCTCTCTCTGTCTGTCCATGTTCATTGATTATCCAGCCCTTAACCAAACCCATTTCTTTCAAACCCAACCTATTTAGCGTGAGTTGTGAGGCCTTTTCCGATTGAGCTAGGCAAAAAGTGATGAGTTTAGACCGACAAAGCTTAGATTCTCGTGTAGAACTAGCTCGTTTTCCTTTGAGCTAGATTAGGCCTAGGTTGTGATTCAAGTTTGGGGGTGAGAGAGTGAGCTGAAAAGAAAAGAGAAAAGAAAGGATTGGAGAGAATAAAAGGGAAGTGTCAAAAGAGTGGTGGCTTATTAGTAAAGTTTAAAAGATAGGTAAATTGGGGGCTTGTTCTAGAGTAAAGGGCGCAAAGCCAAGATTCTCCAAATTGAGTAAAAAGCCCCAAGCCTAAGTAAGAAATTAGAAAGCCTTAAGCCACAAGAAATTAAAAAGTTGGTCCCCTTGTATATTCTGAAAGTATTATCCTCCTTGAAAATCTTAAGTTGTTGAGTCTCTAAAGTTCATAAAGGGAGAGAAAGTGTTGCTCTAAAAAGGGAAGTTAGGATTTGGGTGGGATTCGTTCTTACAAAGCTTTTAAGACCTTATGTCTTGGGTAGATGGGAATCTATCTTTGTACCATCCTAGGTCCTTACTCTTAGCATTTTGCCCAAGCTCAATTCTTCTTGAGAGATCCCTTATGTGCTTCATGAAACCACCAAGAGAAAAAGAGCCTAACCCTTGAACCAAATGAGCAAATTTTTATTGCACTGAGTTTTGATTCACGGTTTGAGCTTAATTGAATGTAAATAGGTGAAGTGGATCTGAATGCGTGTTTCATCATGACTGACGTCGGTTTGTCACTGAACTGAGTATGTGAGTAATCTGATTCGAGTGACTAGACTTGTATGCATTTCATAATTCCCAACTTAAACATTGAGGTGATTTCTTTGAGCATATCTTTTGGATTTGAGTCCCCGCCCAAATCAACTTCTCTCTGATTTGTTCTTTCTTGCTTGAGGGCAAGCAAGATTCAAGTTTGGGGGAAGTTGATGTCTCTGTATTTTACATCATTTAGGAGCACATTCCATCTAGTTTCACCGCCATATTAGCTCATATCTTTAACATTTTAGTGTAGATCTCTTGCATTGTACAAACACATGGCATTTAGGACTTGCATTGCATTAGTTGTGCATTTGGGAGTTGTATCAGGTGTTTTGGAGCTGAAGAGGGGCAGAAACGGAGTGAAGATGAAGAAGCGTGGAGTCTGGACGGCAAACGGGTTGAGAAACAGGTTGAGAACCTGTTTGGCGGAGAAAAGCAGAGCTTTGACCAAAACAGAGGCCATTGACCCGCGATTTCCCTGAGCTGTTTCGAAGTGTTTCGTTTGGGAAGGAGATGGGTCAACTTAAATGAGTTGACTGAGGTCTTCTATTTCCTTTGAACTATATAAAGCCTTAAACCTAATTTCTTTGGATCTTATCTTGTAATCTCTCTTATCAAGAACACCATAACTTGGTCTTTAGCCTCTAAGCTCGGATTTGTAGATTTGTACTTGGTTTTAAATAAAGTTTGTTTATTTCCTTTTGCATTCTTCTTATCTTGCTTATTCTAATCCTAATCCCTCATCCTATTCACGATTTGGACCCTTTCCCCCATGGGATTTGGTGTTCTTATTATGGAAAGTGAGTAGATCCCTTTTGGTCATATGGGGTGAGGCAGAATCGAGTTAGTAGGGATAGATCTAGTGTCTAGGCGTGTTTAATTATCTCAGGAGTCTTCTCTTGCTGGGCGTGCTTAAGGCTTGACCTTAGTTGGCCATTTTGGTCTCGATCCAAGACACTTCCTATACCGAAAGTGGCTGGAGGTTGTCAGATCGACCAGCAAGAGGATGAACTCATCCCTACACACGGAAGTGGATGTCTGGGGAGTTCATTGGGTACAAGAGAGTTGGCGCTTATTGCAGACCGGTTTTAGAGTCCACTATCCGAAAGATAGATCCTTTGGATTCAAGGCCGGTTTTGTGATTCTCACCACGGAAGTGGGTGAATCTCGCTGTTGGAACTCTCTCCCTAAGACTCAGTGATCTTTGAACATTTATAGCCATTTTATCATTCTCTAAGAGCTCGATTTCGATAACCTCACTCCAAGACCTTTCATTTATCATAAAGTTTACACCTTTCATTTAGCTTATTACATTTGCATACTATATTTGGTCTTGCAATCATTCTAGTTTACATTTAAGAATTTATTTACATTTAAGTTCTTGTCTTTGCTACTTGTTACATACAAAATCTTTGTGCCCTTGACTTGATAGTATTCTGCATTCGAAATTGTCCTCAACTAGCTCCGATTGGATTGACTCTTAAATACCACGATGACATAAGTGGTTTAATTGAAACTCCACGTAAAAATCCTGTTTCACATTACCCCACCACCAGTCCCCAACAATAATTTTGAAATCAAGGCCGGGCTGATATCACTGGTTGAGAGGTATATGTTCCATGTCCTGCCCGATGAAGACCCATTGGATCACTTGGATAAGTTTGATCGTTTGTGTGCTTTGACAAAGATAAATGGAGTCTCCGAAGATGGAATGAAGCAGCGGCTTTTCCCGTTCTTGTTGGGCAATAAAGCGCACGTTTGGGAGAACAATCTTCCAGTCGGTTCGGTAAAGACTTGGGACCAGTGCAAGCACGCCTTTTTGGCGAAATTTTTCCCCACCTCACGCACCGCCAAGCTGAGGAATGATATCTCCAGTTTTGTGCAGATGAATGGCGAAAGCTTTAGTGAAGCTTATGAGCGTTTCAAGGGGTATCAAATGAAGTGTCCTCACTATGGTTTCTCTAAGGAATCTCTCCTGGGTACTCTATACCGTGGAGCAATCCCTAAGTACCGCTTGCTTCTCGATACAGCCAGCAATGGGCACTTTCTGGGTCAAGATGTAGATGAAGGGCTGCTGTTGGTTGAAAATATTGCAACAAGTGATTGTAACTACAGTGAAGACTATGACCGCGCTGACAGAGGCAGTTCCGCTTAGGACGAGAAGCACAAAAAGGAAATTAAGATGCTGAACGACAAGTTAGACAAGTTACTGACGGGCCAGCAGAAACAAGTCCACTTCGTTTGCGAAGACGATGTCGCTCAAGAGGAGGAGAACGACCAAGTGGAGGAGGTGAACTATATTACCAATCAGGGGGGATACCTGATAGCACCGCGTGGGTGTGGTATGTATGCAAGTAATAAAAACCCTAAGCTAAACATAGTTGCAAGTGCACAACATGTTGTTGTAGTACTTAGGGGTCGATCCACAAGAGAATGTGAAATACACACTACACATTTGTAAAGATTTGGTTAAGCTAAATCAATAATATGCAAGGGGTTTTGTATTTTGTTTTATAAGGGAGATTAAATAACAAATGCAAACTATACAAACACCATTATTGAACAAAGGACAATCCGCAAAAGACATAAGCCAAGTCGATTGAAAAGTTTGTTAAATCCGATTTCTATGAACTCAAAACACTAAGATGTGGTCATTCCACTTTCGTGGCTCCGACCACCTATGTTTCTTAAACCAATGGACTCAGCTTTCACATGGTCATTGAAGAGTGAAACATGCAATACAATCGGGTAGTGATTGTTCACAAAACTCCTTAGGTCTACTTTCATAGCCTAAGACGAATTGCACATCAAATATTAGGACCGGAGATATAACAAGCTTTTGGAGAGTATATCAACCTTGGATCAAGTCGCTAGTTAGCTACTCTAGCAACAAGCTTTAGGTATGAATAAAGATGGTGAACCATAAGGTTTCCCTTTCTTTAACAACCGATTCTTGATGGCTTATCATGTCATGTCTTCTTTGAAAGATCCATGATTCAATAACGAGTCTAAGGGAGTAGAGATTATCTCATAGTTCTAGAGAAAGGAGGCGGAGTGATAGAGATCAAGCCGCCGCTCTCCCCTAGAGAGAAACCTCTAAAACCCTAGACTTAAGCTAAAACATGCGAGTATGTACAAGATGCAAAAGAAAAGAAAGAGCAAGGAGACCACCTAAGTGGCTCCGGTTTATTGACTGAAAAGATAAAGAGAGTTGTGTCTATGATTTGTGATGTCGATACAAGAGGCTAAAAGCAAGTATATATAGGTGAGGGGAGGCTAGGTCGGCCGAGTTAATGCGCAAAAGAGAAGAGGAAACTTTCCATTTCTTCTCTTCGCTTGAACTATCTCACCAAGTCTTGAGGGAAGCGCGGCTGCCACCTTCTTTTCGCGTGTAAAGATGTGGGCTTGAGTCATGATGAGGTTTAGGCTTGGCCTGCAGTGATCCCGGTCCATTTCGCTCATCCAAGCCCCATGGGCTTCACTTACTCGCCAGACGGACATGTCTTGGGAGACAACGTTCCTAGGC
Source organism: Erythrophleum ivorense (assembly GCA_026724425.1). Taxonomy (NCBI): domain Eukaryota; kingdom Viridiplantae; phylum Streptophyta; class Magnoliopsida; order Fabales; family Fabaceae; genus Erythrophleum; species Erythrophleum ivorense. The sequence goes on along the minus strand of JAIUCV010000066.1, from coordinate 2,839,580 downwards.
CGTGTTTCTGCTCCAAATAGCCCAATTCCACTTCGCCGTGACGCATGACTCATTTATCTATCTTTCCATATAAAGATTGCATGATTTGGACGTCTGAAAGATCCTTTTCCGCGGTCATCTTTCGGATGCTTTGATTCTGTCCGAATGCGGAAACCGGCTATCTTGAGTTTTGTTGAAGCTCTTGACTTGGGAACTTGCATGGATCATTGTTTTAAGCTCTTTTGCCTTCTTTTTGCCATTTTGACTTGTTTTCTTCCCAAAACCACAATATACAAGAAAACTACCTCTTGGATGCAAAATCATTATTATTAAGTGAGAAAATATAAGGAAAACCAAGGTAAAAACATGTAAAATATGGATATATCAACTCCCCCAGACTTAGCCTTTTGCTTGTCCTCAAGCAAACTAAGAAAGGAAAAGAGGTTTGAAAACATGATAACTCTCAATATATTTTGAAAATCCTTGTTAGCTTATGTTTTAGTGATTCACATGAAAAACGGTTTTGGCTTTATGATGAGGAACATAAGTACTTACATTGAGTTTAGCGGTCATCCCAAATTAACCCGCACTCCATATGACCATCCGGGCTCACCTCCCTTGACTCCTTTAGTTTTTAAAGGTGTGATCTCAACTAGGGGATATCGATCAAAGGGTTTTATGATCTCTTTCTCATCCTCTTGTGTTTAAACACTTGTCTTGGCCCTTGTTTCACCTCTCTCTCTTCTCACTCCTTAAGTCGATTGATCCCTTTTTTAGGGTAGCAAGGTATTTTTTTATTCGACTTCTTCTCCTCTTTGTGGAGGTTTTTGATGGATCTTCCATAGACGCGAGTATTGATGGTTGTAGCCACCTAATCCCCGGTTGCTTGGATCAAAAGGTCTTCCATATACGCGAGTATTGATGGTGGTTGCCACCTAATCCCCGGTTACTTGGACCTTGGTGCTTTTTCTTAAATTTGAAGGGGAAAGAGAGGGGAAACCGAACTCACATAGACTTTCACTATTCGGTGAGGATGAGGAGTCGTGCCCTTTGTAGAACCAAGCCCCTAGCTGAGAGAGTTAAGTTCATTTAGGTGCGGAGTCAAAGGTGGATCCTCCATCGGCTTTTTTGAAATGTGGCCATTTTTGGTAAACCGATCTGCTCAAAGTGTACATGTTGCCTAATACTGTTTCAATGGTCACTCAAACATTAGTGTAACCTGGTTAGTTTCAAAGAAAAGGTCATAATTCTCGGACAAAATTTTGACTCAATAAAACGACTCAAAGAAAAGGGAAAAATGAAAAGAAAAGTCAAGAAGAACAAACGTGTTAGTAATCCCCCCAGACATAACTTGCACCGTCCCGGTGGAAGCAAATCCAATTAAGAGGGGCTGGAAAGAAAAGTGAATTTGTTGGGAAAGTGTTTCGGATTGTGTTACCAAAGTGTGACCATAGGTCATGAAGAGCGGTTTTGCTTTGTTGAGGGGCCTTAAGTGTGATATGACAGCATCAAATCATTCCTTAGATGTATTTGGTCGATGAGTTTTCAATCTGAAGGTATGAATCCGTCCGGTGTGCAGTTTGGTCGTGTAAGGCCCGTGTGTCGGCCAAAAATGAGGGCTGTGAACCACAGAACAAACCGTTAAGAATTTTATGAACGGGATTGAAAATTTACCGTCCAATATGATGTTTTTGAGCCGCTGGTTGAGTTTCAGGTGATTTGGTCGAGTGGTTGTGAAAATTCCGCATTGGGTGGATCCTCTGGTTGGCCGGAAGGTGATGTGAGGGACCACAGCGTGAACCATGAACAATTCTCTGACCGATCTTGAAATTCCACCGACCAATCATATATTTTAGGAGCCGTGGTGAAGGTTGAGGGCAAACAGTCGAGCGGTTTGGGAGATTCAGCATTTGGTGGTTATCCGGACGATCTGAAGAGGGTGCAATAGACCACAGCCCAAACGTTGATGAATTCTCCGACCGAGCTTGAAAATCCGTCGACCAACCTTATATTTTGTGTCCACTGGAGAAGGTTGAGGGCAAACGGACCAGCGGTTTGAGACTTCCTTCACAACGTGGTCGAAGCGGCTCCGGGAAGAGATTTTGGACCATTCTGGAATTTGGCTCGTCCGTCCGTGGATTTTCTTGTGGGAAACGGATATTGAAGCTTCAAGAATCCATTTCCAGGTGGTGGTGTCTCCTTGCCGTGATTTTGGTTTTTGTCCGCCTTCGGTTGCCCGCTGATGGGGATTAAACTTTTCCCAATTTCTATCCCTTTTCTGCAAGTGCAAAGATCGAGAGTAGTAATGGGTTATCGAACACAAGGAGCAGATAAGTGCACTACGAGCTATGCGAGTCTAATCAAGCTAGGACAAATGAGGGGATTTCGGGTTTTAAGATGCTAATTAACTAAACTAAATGAAAGCAAAGTAAAGCGGTGTAAGTTCAATATGAAAGGGACGCTAGGCAATAGGTAATTCGCAGAGATTCATAGATGATAATTTTGATGATTGATTTCTATCTATGTAGGGATATGGGATGTAAGATTCGTCTAGAACACAAAACACGAAAATAAGTCTTTCCACTTTCGTGGCTCCGACTCCTATGATAACTTATCTAATCGCTAAACTTTCGGTATGTCCTTAGATAGTTGATCTATCCATATTTTACATGTTTTTACCTTGGTTTTTCTTATGTTTTCCTACTTAATAATAATGATTTTGTATCGAAGAGGTAGTTTTCTTGTATATTGTGGTTTTGGGAAGCAAATAGGTCAAAATGGCAAAAAGGAGGCAAAATGGAGCAAAAGAGCTTCAACCAATGATCCATGCAAGTTCCCAAGTCGAGAGCTTCAACAAAACTCAAGTTAGCCGGTTTCCGCATTCGGACAGAATCGAAGCATCCGAAAGATGACCGCGGCAAAGGGTCTTTCCTACGTCCAAACCATGAGATCTTTATATGGAAAGATAGATAAATGAGTCATGCGTCGCGACGAAGTGGAATTGGGATATTGGGAGCAGAAATGCGGCCTAGGATCGTTTTCTCCCAAGACATGTCCGTCTAGCGAGTAAGTGAAGCCCATGGAGCTTGGATGAGCGAAATGGACCGGGATCACTGCGGGCCAAGCCTAAACCCCATCATGACTCAAGCCCACATCTTTACACGCGAAAAGAAGGTGGCAGCCGCGCCTCACTCAAGACTTGGTGAGCAAGTTCACGCGAGGAGAAGAAATGGAAAGTTTCCTCTTCTCCTTTGCGCATTAACTCAGCCGACCTAGCCTCCCCTCACCTATATATACTTGCTTTTAGCCTCTTGTATCATATCACGAATCAATAGACACAACTCCCTTCTTCTTTCAGTTAATAAACCGGAGCCACTTAGGTGGTCTCCTTGTTCTTTCTCTTCTTTTGCACTTTGTACATACTCGCATGTTTTAGCTTCTAGTCTAGGGTTTGGAAGTTTCTCTCTAGGGAAGAGCGGCGGCTTGATCTCTATCACTCCGCCTTCTTTCCCTAGAACCATGAGATCCTCTCTACTCCCTTAGACTCATTATTGAATCATAGATCTTTCAAAGAAGACATGATATGATAAGCCATCAAGAATCGGTTGATAAAGAAAGGGAAACCTTATGGTTCACCATCTTTATTCATACCTAAAGCTTGTTGCTAGAGTAGCTAACTAGCGACTTGATCCAAGGTTGATATACTCTCCAAAAGCTTGTTATATCTCCGGTCCTAATATTTGATGGGCAAATCGTCTTAGGCTATGAAAGTAGACCTAAGGAGTTTTGTGAACAATCATTACTCGATTTTATTGCATGTTTCACTCTTCAATGACCATGTGAAAGCTGAGTCCATTGGTTTAAGAAACATAGGTGGTCGGAGCCACGAAAGTGGGATGACCACATCTTAGTGTTTTGAGTTCATAGAAATCGGATTTAACAAACTTTTCAATTGATTTGGCTTATGTCTTTTGCGGATTGTCCTTTGTTCAATAATGGTGTTTGTATAGTTACATTTGTTATTTGAATTTCCTTTATAAAACAAAAACACAAAACCCCCCTTGCATATTATTGATTTAGCTTAACCAAATCTTTACAAATGTGTAATGTGTAATTCGCATTCTCTTGTGGATCGACCCCTAAGTACTACAACAACATGTTGTGCACTTGCAACCATGTTTAGCTTAGGGTTTTTATTACTTGCATATATACCACACCCTTGTTTGGCACACATCAATAGTTAATCAAGCATTAAATCGATCAGGTTCGGATACAGTTCACTAGGCTTAGTAAATCAACTTCCGCAGTCTAAGAAACCTAGCTTGTCAAAGAATAGGTCCGGCGAATGATACAGCACTTCCGTGGCTCAAATCAACCTAGGATCGGATTGCTAGATGCGCGGTAAAACAATCAGCATTAATAAGTGAACAAAACGAGACAAAGACTCTAATGATATCCCTAGTTAATTCATCAAATCATAATCAGCATATGAACTCTTTGAAACCCTAAAACCTAACTAGAAATCTACTCAATCATGATGCAAGTAAACAAGCACAAATCTGAGAAAGAAATCATATTATTATAAGGAGAACAGGGTTTAGAAATCTTCTCTATATTGAGATACAAAGAAGGGATCTTCTCCCTAAGGAAAACAATGAGAAGGAAGTAAAACAATGGAGAATCCCTCTAAGGGGATCTCCCTAGTGCGGCCCTCTCTTGTGGCTCCTCTCCTGTGCGGCTCTGTTGTGTCTCTCTATGTGTCTCTCTTGTGTCTCTCTATTCTAATGAGGCTAAAAAAGTGTATTTATAGTGCCCTAGGTCTTCCAAGGTCGGTTTAGGTGAAACGGGCTGAGAATTGTTGAAACTGCATAATTGGGCTTGTGTTCCCGGGATTGGGTCGACCGGGAGAGTCGTGGTCGAGCGGGGCGGTCGACCGGTCGGTCGGGATGGCGTCTGGGTCGAGCGGGCGGTCGACCGGTCGGTCGGGATGGCGTCTGGGTCGAGCAGGGCGTTCGAGCGCGCGTGGAATGGTGAAGAAAGGTTGGGTCGGACGGGAGCCTTGGAGGCCCTGTCCGACCGGCTTCGGTCGACCGGATGGTCATCATCATGAAGGAATGTCGGGTCGGACGAGGCCATGGAGTCCCTGTCCGACCGGCTCGGTCGAGCGGATGTGGATGGCTGATGTGTCCGGTTTTCGGCTGTCTAGACCACTCTTCGGTCAAAACGTGATATCTTCTAAAATGCTCATCCAAATTGCATAATTCCAACTGCATTGGAACACTAACTCATCTGGATATCTTGGTGCAGAGTTTCATTTATATCCGTTGAGTTTAATGTTCCATGCCGTTGCTTCCCGTTTGATGTACTGATGCAGTCCGAGAAAGCTCCTTCGATATGTCTCACGGAAATAGAGATATCTCCCAATCTACTCAACCAAAATGAGTGATCCCAGTTGCATTGCAAATCTAACTCATGTAGACATCGTAGCGAAGTGGATTGGATGAATTCCATTGAGTATAATGTTTTTAAGGCCCTTCCAAAGTTGATGCTACGTCCTGGAGCGGTCTTGAAGTCCAAATCTGTGTTTTGCTCCAAAATGCATCTTTTGACCTGTTTAGACTCTAAGTACTATAAATCCATAAAAAATACCTTTTTAGATCAGAAAGCCTTTAAAAACCTTATAAAAAGCATAGTAAAACCATATAAAAATGGTACAAAATAGAGGTATATCAACTCCCCCAGACTTAGATCTTTGCTTGTCCTCAAGCAAATCGAATCCAAACTAGTGAAGAGGTTTTGAAAACATGAAAACTCACTTATCCTTTAGAACTTGTATCTACCATTGCTCTGCTTTCATTTGGAGCAAAACCAACTGTGAATCTAGCTTTCCCGTACTGACCTTAAGCTTAGCGAACCATACCGGACCCAACAAATCTCATCCAGCACTCCAAACTTTCCATTGTCAACTCCTTACAGTATTTAAAACGTGCGGTCTTTCTCAAGGGAGTATTGATCACAGAGCATTGACTCTTACCCATCCAAGTGTTTGCCAAGACAGTCCTTTTTAGCACATCCAGTTCCATTCCTCTCTTTTTCTCTCTTTTTCTTTTGAAGGATCGATCTTTCCCTACTTTTCTAGGGTATCATTTTATTTTTTGTATCGATCCTTCTTCCCTTTGAATCTTTTTCTTTTGTGGGAATATCATAGGATAGGCTTTTGATTTTCCTTGTTTGAGTAGGTCTCCATAAGACAAGAAGGTGCAGACGTATGCATTCCTCTTGCTTACACGTTTTCCTTATGCTTAAAAGCTTTTGATTTATTTTGCAGATGAGAGAGAGGTGGACTGTATCTTTGGTGGACATGTCTCAACTAGACCGGGATGAGGAATCGGCTCATATGTATCTCAAGCCCCTTGACAAGAAAAATTAAAAGTTCAATTAGGTGGTGGAGTTAACTTTAGATTGTCCGGGTACCTTAGAAATCTTGCCAAATCAGTAGGTCGATCCACCCTCAGAGGTTCCGTTGGGCATTGTTCGGTGTCAATATTCGCCTTTGTGATCACAAGAGCTTTGGCATGATAAGGTAAGCTCCTACGATAGATCATAGTTTCCTAACTTATCTTGACTCAATAAAACAGAAGTTTTGAAAAAAGGTGGAAAAGAGAAAAAGATATAAGATGAAGAAAAGACATGAACAAACGCATTAGTACCGACAATCCCCCCAGACTTAACTTGCACCGTCTCGGTGAAAGCAAATCCGATTAAGGGAGGTAAAAGAAAAAGGTAATAAGGCGTTTGTGAATGAGAGGAAAGATGTAACCTGATTAAACAGTAAGTCCATGAAGAAACTACCCATTGGTGGTATGTGGCTGTCCTTGTCCTTTGAGATAAGCATGGCAAACCTTCGCCCACGTTGCGTTTGAATGAACTCCAAATAATGGCTTGTATCCCGGCTAAGATGATCAAGTACCATGCGTCCACGGTAAAATCTCTTTAAGTACCGCCTAAGGTGAGGCATAGGTGGGATTAGCCTTGGACTTGAAGCAAACGGATGAGTGATCATGGTGATATCATGCCACAATCATTGTTGATGTGTTTTTGGGACTTTGGAATGGATGCTGGACAAAGGGTGAAGTGGGATAGGTGGTGGCGAGGTGGGATGGGATAAGTGGGATATGATGGGATGGTGTGATGGGATTAGTGGGATGGTGGGATGGGATGATGGGACGGAATGGGTGGTATGGGATGGTATGGTGGAATGGGATGATGGGACGGAATGGGTGGTATGGGATGGTATGGTGGAATGGGATGATGGGACGGAATGGATGGTAGTTCGGTCGATTGGTTTGGTCGACCTGGAATGTTTTGGTCGACCGATCGACCGAATCTCTTGGAGCTCCTGCTCGAACGTGCTTGGTCGACCAGATAGCTTGGCTGGCCGGTCGAGCGAGGTCCTTGGATCCCCTGATCGACCGAGTTTGGTCAACCGAGCTTGGCTGTGTTGCTTCTACTCTATTGGTTCGGCCACTCGATTGCTCCTTTCTTCATTTTCTAGGTTTCTTCTCAAATTTTCATGCTAGATTCTCAAATCTCTGTATCCAAAACTTCAAAAACAAAACAAAAACCATTAAACTAAAACAAAAAAGTAAAAAGGGAGAGAAATGACCTTATGGGTTGCCTCCCATATAGCGCTTGTTTATAGTCTTTTAGCTTGACTCTTTCTCTTTCTAGTTATCCAATGGATCAACTAGAAGAGTTGAGGCTCCTTTAGCTTCTCTACATTCCGGACCCGACGGTTTGAAAATCCTCCTATTGACATCTTGAAGTTCTTGAATGTAGTTGCAAGAAACAATCATACCGGGAAAGAGATTCCTCCTCTTGTGTAGCTTATCTTTGTTGGGTTCTTCGTTTTCCTTATTTGAGGAACTGATTCTGAACTTAGAGAAGCATCTTGAAGACCTTGTAGGCTGTGGTGTGGCATTAATCACGTCCTCCTTATACTCCCTTGGTGTCAAAATTTTGCTTGAACTTGAAACCTCAATGCACTTGGCCTTTGCTGGTATAACAACTTCCTTAGGGATGATGAGAGGGGCTGCTGATATGACGTCTATGAACTCCTCTTGGTCATTATTAGGCTCTGATATTGGCTCCTTTCTAGCACATACATCTGCAGAATGAGTGCTTTTGATAGGAACCACCGGATAGTTGTCTTTTTTGGGTTTGGGGAGATAAACTCTTTCATTCAAATGCTCCACGAAAGCTCTGTTGGCATGAAGAAATGATGAACCAAATATCAGTGGCTTGTGAGGGTCATCTTTCATCTCTAAGATGTGGAAATCAGCCTTGAAGACATGATCTCCGATGGATAGTGGAAGATCCGAGATGAAACCATGTGAGATAATAGATGGATCCTCTCCAAACGGCATGGGTGTCTTAGAGGGTTTCATTTCTTCAATCCCAACCTTCTTTGCTATTCCTTTAGACATGATGTTAATGTGAGATTCTGTGTCACATAAGGAATCCTTGAACAAAACTCCATTAATGATGCAAGGTAATCCAAGCTTCCGCTTGAGTGGCTTCGGCTTGTAACCTCCGGTTGAGTCCAAGGAGAAATGCTCTTGTTCTGGTCTTGTAGCCATGTTAACAGCAGTTTGGGGTGGTGTATGGGTGGGCACGAACTCAGCTTCTCTTGTAGGGATGACTTTACAAAAAGCCTTCTTTTCCTCCATCTCTTGTCTTTTTAACTCTTCGGTTTGAGCAATTTGGGTGTGAAGCTTCTCGATTCGACCAGCGAGAGACTCGTTCTTGCTAATGAAACTGTTGACCAATATTTTCATCCTCTCATTCAAGTCCTTAATGCTCTGTTTTTGATCATCCACGATCTGCTGAAACATTGCTTGAATCTTGCTATTTTGCTGAACCGGATAAGGTGTGGTTGGAGGAAAGTTGTAAGATTGCTGCATGGGGTACATGCCTTGTTTATTGTACTGCTGCATAGTCTGGAATTGATTCCCTTGCTGTTGAAAACGTGGTGCTTGCTGCTGGAAGTCAGGAGGGTAAATGAAATCATCAAGATAGTTAACTTCTTGTGACTGCTCCTTTTCAAAATCTCCAATGTTTTCTTGGTAGTAAGGGGCACGCCTTAGGAGGACATGATCTTGGGTCTGGCCGTAGATCATAGCTTTATCTTTTACTCAAGTTTGCACCTGAAACACACAAAGATAAAGGCTTAAGGAAAAAATTTAAACAAAAACTAAAATAAGTGAATAATGCAGAAACTAGGATGATTATGATGATGCAAAACTATAATGATGATGATGATAATAAAACTATGATGCAAAACTATATATGATGATGATGCAAAAACTAAGATGATAATGCAAAAACTATAATGATAATGATGATGCAAAAACTACTAAAATTGAAAATCCTAGACTAGGCTATTCTCGGGAACTCGTAGGCAGCTGTATTGCTCCCCGGCAACGGCGCCAAAAAGCTTGATGGGGATTAAACTTTTCCCATTTTCTATCCCTTTTCTGCAAGTGCACAGACCGAGAGTAGTAATGGGTTATCGAACACAAGGAGCAGATAAGTGCACTACGAGCTATGCGAGTCTAATCAAGCTAGGACAAATGAGGGGATTTCGGGTTTTAAGATGCTAATTAACTAAACTAAATGAAAGCAAAGTAAAGCGGTGTAAGTTCAATATAAAAGGGACGCTAGGCAATAGGTAATTCGCAGAGATTCATAGATGACAAGTTTGATGATTGATTTCTATCTATGTAGGGATATGGGATGTAAGATTCGTCTAGAACACAAAACACGAAAATAAGTCTTTCCACTTCCGTGGCTCCGACTCCTATGATAACTTATCTAATCGCTAAACTTTCGGTATGTCCTTAGATAGTTAATCAAGCATTAAATCGATCAGGTTCGGATACAGTTCACTAGGCTTAGTAAATCAACTTCTGCAGTCTAAGAAACCTAGCTTGTCAAAGAATAGGTCCGGCGAAATGATACAGCACTTCCGTGGCTCAAATCAACCTAGGATCGGATTGCTAGATGCGCGGTAAAGCAATCAGCATTAATAAGTGAACAAAACGAGAAAAAGACTCTAATGATATCCCTAGTTAATTCATCAAATCATAATCAGCATATGAACTCTTTGAAACCCTAAAACCTAACTAGAAATCTACTCAATCATGATGCAAGTAAACAAGCACAAATCTGAGAAAGAAATCATATTATTATACGGAGAACAGGGTTTAGAAATCTTCTCTATATTGAGATACAAAGAAGGGATCTTCTCCCTAAGGAAAACAATGAGAAGGAAGTAAAACAATGGAGAATCCCTCTAAGGGGATCTCCCTAGTGCGGCCCTCTCTTGTGGCTCCTCTCCTGTGCGGCTCTGTTGTGTCTCTCTATGTGTCTCTCTTGTGTCTCTCTGTTCTAATGAGGCTAAAAAAGTGTATTTATAGTGCCCTAGGTCTTCCAAAGTCGGTTTAGGTGCAACGGGCTGAGAATTGTTGAAACTGCATAATTGGGCTTGTGTTCCCGGGATTGGGTCGACCGGGAGAGTCGTGGTCGAGCGGGGCGGTCGACCGGTCGGTTGGGATGGCGTCTGGGTCGAGCGGGCGGTCGACCGGTCGGTCGGGATGGCGTCTGGGTCGAGCGGGGCGGTCGAGCGCGCGTGGAATGGTGAAGAAAGGTTGGGTCGGACGGGAGCCTTGGAGGCCCTGTCCGACCGGCTTCGGTCGACCGGATGGTCATCATCATGAAGGAATGTCGGGTCGGACGAGGGCCATGGAGTCCCTGTCCGACCGGCTCGGTCGAGCGGATGTGGATGGCTGATGTGTCCGGTTTTCGGCTGTCTAGACCACTCTTCGGTCAAAACGTGATATCTTCTAAACTGCTCATCCAAATTGCATAATTCCAACTGCATTGGAACACTAACTCATCTGGATATCTTGGTACTGAGTTTCATTTATATCCGTTGAGTTTAAGGTTCCATGCCGTTGCTTCCCGTTTGATGTACTGATGCAGTCCGAGAAAGCTCCTTCGATATGTCTCACGGAAATAGAGATATCTCCCAATCTACTCAACCAAAATGAGTGATCCCAGTTGCATTGCAAATCTAACTCATGTAGGCATCGCAGCGAAGTGGATTTGATGAATTCCATTGAGTAGAATGTTTTTAAGGCCCTTCCAAAGTTGATGCTACGTCCTGGAGCGGTCTTGAAGTCCAAATCCTGTGTTTTGCTCCAAAATGCATCTTTTGACCTGTTTAGACTCTAAGTACTATAAATCCATAAAAACTACATTTTTATATCAGAAAGCCTTTAAAAACCTTATAAAAAGCATAGTAAAATCATATAAAAAGGGTACAAAATAGAGGTATATCACCCGCCATCGACCGGATGTGGCGTTTGCGCGTATCTCCATATCCGTCAACATTTTTCCGTCCTATCTTTTGGATTTGCCGACCAACATGGTGGTGTTTGGCCGCCTGTGAAGTTTGGTGGACGTTGGTTGAGCCGTTTGTGAGATGGTTCAATTGGGTCCTCCGTGTTACCCGTTTGGCCGAGAAGATGTTACCGGACTTGATATCTTCCATTTGACTCGACCGTTTTGTGATTTTCTTCGACCGATTTGTCTCTGTAATCCTCCTTTAGCCACTACAAGAAATCTGGTCAATTGCATCACTTATAAAGTGTCAAATAAATAACTGATGCATATTAAAATCACATAAATAAAAATGACACTAATTATTTGAATTTACATCAGTTAAAACAATTGACATTATTTGGACTTGATTAATATCATTTAAAATTAACTGATAGGAATTATGATAAACTTACATCAGTTATTTAAAATTGATACAAATAATTATGTTTACATCAATTAATCAACTGATATTATTATAATTTTTGTTAGTATCATCTCTTAAAATGATATAAACATTAACATCACTAAGGTATTGATGCCAATTCAATTTCATTAAAAAAATAAGAAAAGATATGTATAATTTAAAAAATACACGGTTGATATTGATTTGTACCAACACCACAAAAAAATGGCGATAATATCAATCTCCTTTTGCCTTCTCCACCGATTCACTTTCTTGATATTGTATATCAAATCTTATCTTTCATTCTCCATCTCCATCTCTGCTATTTTGTTCCTACAATTCTCTACAATCAAATCTAGCTAGATTTACCTTTGACATGCATCTCCGGAAACCATTTCGTCGCCGGGTTTGGTTTCTGCAACACGATCGCCGGGTTCTACGGATCCGAGCTCCGACTGACCGATCTTGTCAGGAGAGTGTAATTGGAGCTGAGGTCCGAGTTCCACACGGTCGATATTGCTTGGTATGTGATTGTTGAGGTGTGTTTCAGGGAAATGCACCAAGGAAAAACAGAATCCATTACTCACGACCATTGATGGCATCTACAATCAATGAGATGCAGCAGGTGATTAATTAGTATAAAGTAATTCACTTTTTCTATCGTCTTCTTAACTTTTTAAGGTAACCGTGAATTGAATTCAACTAACGAGAATTCTTACTCTTGCAGATTGTCAGCTCATGGAGTTTATGAAGAACAAAAAAGTTCAGATTTACTTCTTCTATCGTCTTTGTGATTTTTCTAAGGTAACCGTGAATTGAATTCAGCTAAAGAGAAATCTTACAATACATTTTATGAATTCAATTTTGTTTAGTTAATGTGTATTGTTGTTTCAATTGTTGGTCAGTGATATATAATCGCTAGGACTTGATATTTTGCTGAAAACAAATATGATGTTTTGTCCGAAAAAATTCTCTCGATATGTATTTATCTTCTAATTAATATCTCCTCCCGCCACTTAAAATATTTTGCCTTGTAAGCGGGAATATAGAATTATTTAGGACTAATTGGTTCACATTATTTTTTCACGGGAAGTTCATATATCGGATTTAGGGTTTTTACAGAATTGGGAGAGTTGGGGAAAAAGAAGAGAATTTCCAGTTTCTCGACAGCGAAAAAGGTACAACTATAGTGCCTTTTATAAAAGTGGTAACATTGTGTTAACTTTGAATCGTTTATAGATGATTTCGAAATCTATTACAGATTTAAAGTCGTAATACATGGCTTTGAAAACTGATTGTGTAGCTTGTGTTTTGAGATCTGCTAATATAGCTTGTGAATCTTTGATAGGTTAGTTAAAAACTCATGAATATAGCTTGTGATTCCTTGATAATCTGCTAGCGTACATGAATACTCTGAATTATTGTTCAGGGATTGACTTGATCTGGCCTGTGAATCTTTGATATATTAGTTAAGCACTCATGAATATGGCTTCTGAATCTTTTATCATCTACTAGCTTACATCAAAACTCTGAATTATTGTTCACAAATCGATTTGCTATCTGCTACTTTGGCTTGTAAATAATTGATAGAGTAGTTAAAAACTCATGAATATAGCTTGTGAATCATTGATCATCTGTTAGCTGACATCAAAGCTCTTTATTATTTGTACACAGCTTGATTTGAGATCTACTAATTTGGCTTCTGAAACTTTGATAGAGTAGATAAGAACTCACTAATATAGTTTCTGAATCTTAGATCATCTTCTAGCCTTCTGTTTACATAAGATATGGCGTTTTATAAAAGTTTCTGATATTTACTCCACAATGTTGTGTACTGTCGTGGAGATATAGACTGCAGTGATTTTCTGTCTCTGTAGCCATTATGTGTTATATAGCTATCTTCTTTGCAATTCCGTGATTTAGTATGGGAAAAGTTACAGTCTTGTTTTATAGGTAACTATGGACAAGTCATGGATAAACAGTCATCGTTTATCTCAAGTCTATAGAGTAGGAGTAAAGAATTTCTTGGATTTTGCCTTTGGTAAATCAAAGGCAGAAATGATGAAATGTCCGTGTACTCGGTGCTCTTTATCTAAATCCAAAACCAAGGAAGACATTAAAGGAGATTTAATGTGCTTTGGTTTTTTAAGTTCCTACACGTTTTGGAAATTACATGGAGAGGAGGCTGATATCACAGGAACATCTTCTCAAGCAAACACGGTTCATGACGAATCTGCTTCAATATCAAGTATTTTGGATGATCTCTTCCCTGATGTCAACGTGAATGCAAATTATGGATCTGGTTCTTCTGAGCAACCAATGAACATAGATATACCAAAAACTTCTACGAGAAACAATGAAAGTGGAGAAGGTTTTGAAGACTTGCTTGCTGATTTCAATCAAGTCTTATACGAAGGATGTACTAACTTCACTAAGTTATCCTTCATATTGAAGCTGTATCATATCAAATGTATGTGTGGGATCAGCGACAAGGGAATGACGATGATACTTGATTTGCTTAAAGAAGCATTTGGTCATGCGAAATTGCCAGATTCATTCAATGATATGAAAAAGGTGATTCGCAAGTTAGGTCTAACATCCGAGTCAATTCATGCATGCCCGAATAACTGCATGTTATACTGGGAAGCAAATGCAGAGAGACAAACTTGCATAGTCTGTGATGAGTCTAGGTGGAAGACAAACACATCTTCTGCAAACAGTGAGTTGTCTGAATCAAATAAGAAAAAAAAACAACTACCTGCAAAGGTTTTGCGTTATTTTCCTTTGAAACCACGCTTGCAGCGGCTCTTTATGTCGTCAAAAACTGCTTCTCATATGAGATGGCATTCAACTGCTACAAACTGTGATGGTAAGCTTAGGCATCCTAGGGATGGACAGGCTTGGAAAGCGTTTGATATACAGCATCCTGAATTTGCAGCTGACTCAAGGAATGTTCGACTTGGCTTGGCTTCTGATGGATTTAATCCATTTGGAACAATGAGTTCAAGTTATAGCATATGGCCTGTGGTCTTATTTCCATATAACTTGCCGCCGTGGATGTCTATGAAGCAGACATCAATTATTCTTTCAATGATAATTCCTGGAAAGCACATGCCCGGGAATGATATCGATGTGTATTTGCAGCCGCTTATCAAAGAGTTGAAAGAATTGTGGTTTGATGGGATCAAGACTCGAGATGCTTCTACAAATCAGACATTTGACATGCGAGCAGCAATTATGTGGACAGTAAGTGACTTTCCAGGTCTTGGAAATCTGTCTGGTTGGAATACATATACAACATTGGCATGTCCCAGCTGTAACTATGATGCTATCGGACAACGTTTACAGCACGGGAAAAAGAATTGTTTTATGGGTCATCGTCGTTTTCTTCCGTTGAATCATAGCTTTCGCCAAAATAAAAATGGTTTTGATGGAACTATAGAAAGTAGACTTCCACCTGTTACACCTTCAGGTTCTACGGTTATGCAGCAAATTGACACTGTGAATGTTACTCTAGGCAAGTGTGCTGGTCAAGTTGGGAGAAAAAGAGGTAGAAGCGATAATGATATTCAACAATGGAGAAAAAAGAGCATTTTTTTCGAGTTGCCTTATTGGAGATTCATTGGCATAAGACATAACTTGGATGTCATGCATATAGAGAAAAATGTGTTTGATAATCTAGTCAACACACTTTTGGACGACAAAAGCAAGTCAAAAGATAATTTGAATGCTAGAAAAGATCTTCGTGAGCTTGGTATTCGTTCTGATTTGTGGCCTGATGATAATGGGAAGTACAAAGCAGCGTGCTTTACTCTTAATAATGATGGGAAAGACATTTTCTTAAATGTCTTAAAGAATGTAAAATTCCCTGACGGCTATGCTTCCAACATTTCTACGTGTGTTGATCTTAATAACAGAAAGCTATTAGGCTTAAAAAGTCATGATTGTCATGTGCTAATGAGAGATTTGGTGCCAATTGCAATTCAGAACTTGTTGCCACAAGAAGTGACATCTACGGTTGTTGAGCTATGTCACTTCTTTCGAGATATCTCTGCAAGGGTCCTTGACATTAGCGATCTTGATAAATTGCAAGAACGTATTGTGTTGACTTTATGTCAGATGGAGATGTTATTCCCTCCTTCATTTTTCACGGTGATGGTACATCTGGTAGTTCATCTCACCGAAGAAGCAAAACAAGGTGGACCAGTCCCATTTCGATGGATGTATCCAATTGAGAGGTGATAAATTCATTTTTTTCGAGAAAAGATATAGTTAAACACTAGAGTTGGGACTTACTTTTTTCCGTCTCTTGTAGGATTCTTGGACATTTCAAATCGTATGTCCGTAATCGTGCAAAACCAGAAGGTTCTATATAAACAGCCGAAAACACCATACCATGCCTCATGTGTGTGGAAGAAAAAGTTTTGCAAGGAAAAGACGTGATATTGTAAGTAACTAAGTGTTGTTAGATATATGTAGGTAGTAGAACATGTCGAAATTATCAGATATTGATTGTGCATATGTTTTAAACACAGAAAAATCAGACTGGAAGAGTTCCATGCAGGGCAGAGTTTTTCATTGCTACTCGCATGAAATCTGATGGAAATTTCGTAACTGATGAAGCTAGAAAGCGTGTGGTTAGTTTTCTACTAAAACTGAAAACATGCCTATATTCTCATATTAGTGATGGTGCTGGTCTTGTTGAAAACCTTTATCAGTTTACAAGAATAATATTACTAGGTTTCTTATATAATACTTTATATTAGCATTGCTTGTGATGGATAATAAATTGTTAAAATCGTTGTTGATGGTGTCTTTGCATTGATTCTGATCATCGAAGATGTTTGTATATGTATTGTGTTTACCAGGAACAGCTTACTCCTTTGCTGAACCAAAATTCATCAACTCAGCTTTCAAGCAATGTTGCAGCTAGTTTGAATGATGAATACTCTCAAGTGTTTGGTCCAGAATGTTCAGGAAGAATACGTTGTCTTGGTCGTGGACCGACACCTTCAAAATTGACCAAGCGTATTAACCAAGCGAGATTAGAGGCATATGAAAATGCTAATGCTGAAGTTGTTCAAATGAAGACAAAGATGTCATCGTTGGAAACCCAAGTTGAAAGTTTAACTGGAATTATTCAACAGCTGCTTGGAAATAAAACCACCGATCAGGTATGACTATGACTGTTAATTTGCAAATTATATATGTGGATATACATTATGGTATACATTATGGTATAGATACTTAATATTTTAAACAAATCTTGTAGGAAAGTGCATTGGCAGCTTATGCGAACATATTGAAGCCTCACACTTCTCAGGTATCTACTTATAAATTGTATAATATAATATATAAATGCATGCCTAGTTTGGGTTGTTGGTTATAATTGAGTTTGGTCATGTTGGATATAGACGTACACATTGTGTGTCTATCTACACATAGTTTGTCTATCTATATGCACATAGTTGATAGTCGAATATCTACATTAAGATAGTTGGCTATGTGTAAAGATAGTTGATAGTCGAATAGTTGGCTATGTGTGTAAAGATAGTTGGCTATGTGTGTAAAGATAGTTGTTTATGTTCGATAATCTCTTTTATCTCTTGCTCTGTTTTTCCTTCTTACTCTCACTCTGTTTCCATATCATTATTCCAACATGGGTGTGATATTAACTAATGTTACTTTGTTTGGGCAGGGAAGAGGAAATGGAGTTGGTGAGGACTGAAGAACGACAATTACAAGACTTCTATCATGATTACCAATCTAGCTAGTATTATTTATGGTTTTTCTAAGTAGTATTTTTAGTTCATCTTATTATCTGGATTCATTTGTTTTTTCTTTTTGTTTTTGTTTTATACATTTGAACAATATATTGGGATGTATTATTTACTTTTAATATTTATTAAAATTGAAATTTTATTTCAGAAATTTTTTATAATTATTTATATAATTAAAATCGAGATGTGGCTAAATTTAAAACCAAACGTAAACATAAACGTATTCATGTCGTTCTCAAATGATACGTAAAACATTTGGAAGTATAAGATAAAAGTGATACAAAAATCATTATGTACTATCATCTATAAAACTGACACAAAATTAGGATCAATTACATAAATGAGACAAATGCTAACATCAATTGTGGCTAAATGATACAACTTATGACATCAATTACAAAAACTGATACTAATTTTCCCATCAATTATAATAAGTGAAACAAATACTAATATCATTTATTTTGAATGATACTATTTTCACAATCACTTATCTTAAACGACACATATTTATATCACTTACAATAAATGACAAAAATAGTTGCATCATTCGCTATTTATTGACACAAAGTATTAGAGTCATCACTTCCAGAGTCATTTATATAAATGATACAAATGCATTTACATCATTCAAGAAATGATATAAACAATTAAAATAAATGATACAACACACATGATTTCTTGTAGTGAGCATCCCAAGGTGTTGACCGTAATGTTGGTGTTCCGGAAAAAGGGCGGGGTGATTGGGTGGGATTTGACCGGCTCATGCAAAACTCCTTTGATGGTCTTCTTTGGCACTTAATCCTAAAACATGTTTATTTTTTTTTGTGGATTTTATAAAATTCCCAAAAATTCAAGTTAATAAAATCAAAACAAAAGTTAAAAGAAAAGAAAAATATGGGTTGCCTCCCATAAGCGCTAGTTTTAAGTCTTTATAGCTCGACTCCTTGTGTTCCTTAGGTGTTAGGCGAGTGTGGAGCCTGTAGAAAGCGCCTAGTACTGGATGGCTCCAAGTGCATCTTGTCTTGTAACACTTCTTTGATCAAGTAACCTTGTTGCGAGCTTTCTCCACCACTTTTGTACCAAAATCTTTTGGATGAGAAACTGGGAGGTGCAGCAACATAATAGGTGTCCTTGTCAACATTGGCTAGTGAGATTCTCCTGTTTGGCCAATCCATGATTGCTCCATTCGTTGCTAAGAAGGACCTCCCAAGTAGAAGGGCTTGGTCTTCCGGATCCTCCATAGTGACAACATAGAAATCGGCCGGGATGATGCAATCCTCAAAAGAAAGTTGGACATTTCTTACCTTGCCAAGCGGTTTAAATGAAGAGTTGTTGGCAAGCTTAATGCCCATGTTGGTCCGCTCCATGGACTCAATCAATCCCAAACTTCTTGCTATCACAGCCGGCATGAGGTTCACGCTTGAACCGGAATCGCATAGTGCATCATCAAAGAATTTGCCATTGATGGAGCAATGTATAAGGAAGTAACCTGGGTCATAAAGCTTGTGTAGTGTCCTTGGTGCGGGCATTTCCTCTCTTGCTTCATTATACATCTTCTCCACCTCGGCTAAGCTCCAATCATGAGTCCATACAAAGTCTTGAAGGTAAGGGCTCTTGTTGCAAGCGACATCAAAGGGCATATTGGTAGGGAACCTTTTTGCCATAAAATTGAAATCATCAATGGTGTAATCCATTGATGAGCTCGCTTTCCTTTTCTCCTTAGGGACGGGTGGTAGTGAAGATCTTGGAGAGAGTGGTGTTCCTTCTGGCAACTTTCTTCCTCTTATCCTTGCTGTCCGCTTGCCTTGTCTCCTTTCATCCTCATCCCAAACCACTCTTGGATTAGTTTCTCTAGCGCCAAAAGCAACCAAAGCATTGTTAGGCTTTGAGTTGGCCGCTTTGTGTCTTTTGAAGCTCGGTCTCTTTCTTCCATATCCTCCAAGCGTTTGGTGAGGTCTTTGACTCTCTCGGAGGCTCCTCCGGTTGTACCTTGCCATAGTGTGGTCTTCTCAAGTAGCTCTTTGTATCTCTCTTCCACAAGACGCTTCAAGTCATTGATTGATACCTTGAATTGTTCTTGCCCTTCCACCAACATCACCATAGTTGAGTAAAGCTCTTTCTCTCTTTGGTTAACCTCCGATGCTCTCTTCTTGGCTTGGTGAGCCACGAGTGAGATTGAGTTGAGGCTTAGGGTTGTGCCATTGAGGTTATCTTCTAGGTCGGCGATCTTCTCATCCAAGTGGCTATCCATCTCCTTTGAGTTGAGGTTCAAGTCTCGGATTGCCTTGGTGTTGCCTCCGACGGTTGCTGCTTGTTCCCTTAGCTCCCCTTCCACTTCAATGCACCTTGATTCGACTCTCTCCACTTGGTCAGAGAGGTTTCCGAACTTTCTATCAAGGTCATGCTTTAGAAACTCTAACCTTGTCTCAAGATTTTGGCTAGATTTTCTTTGGATTTCCATGAAGTCTTCTATCATGGCTTTGAGATTGTCATCTCTCCGCCTATTAAGCGCGTGCTCTTGGTATGTGGGAAGGTTGGGGCGTGGACGGTGGTGATGATGAGGCGGCTGGTGAGGTCGGCCTTGATAAACCGGTGATCGGTTTTGATGGTAGTGATGATGTTCTTCTCGGCTAGTCTCGGCAAAGAGCGGATGGCGGAAATTTGGTGGGATTGGCATTGGGATAAAATCTCCGGCCGGATTGGAATCATGTGGCCGCCTTTGGACTTCATGGGAAAGAGGCTTTCTTCCTTCAAAGTGGTTACTCATGCTCGAGTAGTGGCTCATCCTTAAAGTACCTAAGGAACATAAGAGAAACAAAATTGCAAAAGTTAGTAAACATGAAACAAAAGATCTAGTCTTAACTTTTAATCTCATAAACGTGTAAGTGCAATGCATTCCCCGGCAACGGCGCCAAAATCTTGATAGCACCGTGTGGGTGTGGTATGTATGCAAGTAATAAAAACCCTAAGCTAAACATAGTTGCAAGTGCACAACATGTTGTTGTAGTACTTAGAGGTCGATCCACAAGAGAATGCGAATTACACACAACACATTTGTAAAGATTTGGTTAAGCTAAATCAATAATATGCAAGGGGTTTTGTATTTTGTTTTATAAGGGATATTAAATAACAAATGCAAACTATACAAACACCATTATTGAACAAAGGACAATCCGCAAAAGACATAAGCCAAGTCGATTGAAAAGTTTGTTAAATCCGATTTCTATGAACTCAAAACACTAAGATGTGGTCATTCCACTTTCGTGGCTCCGACCACCTATGTTTCTTAAACCAATGGACTCAGCTTTCACATGGTCACTGAAGAGTGAAACATGCAATACAATCGGGTAGTGATTGTTCACAAAACTCCTTAGGTCTACTTTCATAGCCTAAGACGAATCGCCCATCAAATATTAGGACCGGAGATATAACAAGCTTTTGGAGAGTATATCAACCTTGGATCAAGTCGCTAATTAGCTACTCTAGCAACAAGCTTTAGGTATGAATAAAGATGGTGAACCATAAGGTTTCCCTTTCTTTAACAACCGATTCTTGATGGCTTATCATGTCATGTCTTCTTTGAAAGATCCATGATTCAATAACGAGTCTAAGGGAGTAGAGAGGATCTCATAGTTCTAGAGAAATGAGGCGGAGTGATAGAGATCAAGCCGCCGCTCTCCCCTAGAGAGAAACCTCTAAAACCCTAGACTTAAGCTAAAACATGCGAGTATGTCCAAGATGCAAAAGAAAAGAAAGAGCAAGGAGACCACCTAAGTGGCTCCGGTTTATTGACTGAAAAGATAAAGAGAGTTGTGTCTATGATTTGTGATGTCGATACAAGAGGCTAAAAGCAAGTATATATAGGTGAGGGGAGGCTAGGTCGGCCGAGTTAATGCGCAAAAGAGAAGAGGAAACTTTCCATTTCTTCTCTTCGCTTGAACTTGCTCACCAAGTCTTGAGGGAAGCGCGGCTTCCACCTTCTTTTCGCGTGTAAAGATGTGGGCTTGAGTCATGATGAGGTTTAGGCTTGGCCCGCAGTGATCCCGGTCCATTTCGCTCATCCAAGCTCCATGGGCTTCACTTACTCGCCAGACGGACATGTCTTGGGAGAAAACGATCCTAGGCCGTGTTTCTGCTCCACATAGCCCAATTCCACTTCGCCGTGACGCATGACTCATTTATCTATCTTTCCATATAAAGATTGCATGATTTGGACGTCGGAAAGACCCTTTGCCGCGGTCATCTTTCGGATGCTTTGATTCTGTCCGAATGCGGAAACCGGCTATCTTGAGTTTTGTTGAAGCTCTTGACTTGGGAACTTGCATGGATCATTGTTTTAAGCTCTTTTGCCTTCTTTTTGCCATTTTGACCTGTTTGCTTCCCAAAACCACAATATACAAGAAAACTACCTCTTGGATGCAAAATCATTATTATTAAGTGAGAAAATATAAGGAAAACCAAGGTAAAAACATGTAAAATATGGATATATCAATACTAAAAAGGGTTTGGCAACTACAGCCACAACCCTAACCTATCCTATAGAAGCACCAATGTTGCCAATCCCCAAGACCAAGTTTATCCTCCCCAACCCCCACAACAACAAGGTGGACAGCAAGTTGTTTATTACAAGAAAGGTTTTCCACCAAAAACATTTGGTGCACCACCTCAGGGATCTACACAAGCTCAAGCAGGCAGTAGTTCCGGTCAGGATGCCGATCTAAAGTCCATGTTGCAGCATATACTTCAGGGACAAGTCAGCGGCGCAATTGATCTTCACATCAAACTGGCCGAAATTCACAACAAGGTGGATAGTTCCCATTATGAACTCAACCGAAAAATTGAGTCCCTTAACTCAAAGGTTCAGCAATTGGAATCTCAGAGCAGCAATAGCACAAAGGGGGTTCTCCCTGGAAAGCCGATCCCCAACCCGAAGGAGTTTGCGAAAGCCGTAACACTGTGGAGCGGAAAAGCGCTTCCCAACTGAGACGCCCCGGTTCGCCACAGTGAGGACAGTGTCGCTCAAGAGGAGGAGGATTTGGTTGACAATGAAGGAGAGGTCAGCGCTGACAGGAAATCTGAAAAGCCAGACGTGACAAACACTGTTAAAGCCCCTGCCCAAGGGAACACGAAGAGGAAGGAAACTCTTTTTGTTCCTCCGCCGTTCAAACCAGTTTTACCTTTTCCCGGAAGATTCAAGAAACAACTGACAGCCAAGTACAAGGGAATTTTTGACAGACATATGGCAGAAATTGAGGTGAAAATGCCGATCCTAGACGCATTCATGTTAATACCACCATACCAAAAATTCCTGAAAGATGCAATCTTGGAGAGGACTAAAGAAGTACAAGGAATGGTGGTGTTATCTCAAGAGTGTAGCGCTATAATACAGAGCAAAGTAGCGACTAAAAATCTAGGGGATCCAGGGAGTTTCACTTTGCCTTGTTCTCTAGGTCCGCTGTCTTTCAAGAACTGTTTATGTGACTTGGGAGCGAGTGTTAGCATCATGCCTCTCACGGTAGCAAAGCGCCTGGGATTTAATAAGTACTAGATCTGGACCCGTGCTTGAGAAGCACGGGCTGTTGTAATTTTTGTTAAGCAAACTTTAATTATTAACACTGTAATTTTTTTTTTGACAGCCATTAACACTGTAATTATGTAAACAATTCTATGGATGTAATGTATAATCAATAATTAGTATTAATTGTGTATTTAATTATAGGATAACATAAAAATGATGTTGTTAATTTGGGATTCGTAGCCTAAAACCGCAAATTGGGCCAGAGGAAATATTGGGCAGAAACGCATATTTATTTATTTTAATCATTAAAAAAAAAAACAATTTTCCACAAAAGTGGAAGAACCCTACTTTTAGTTATTAGGAAATGTCATATTTTGACTTACAAAACAAAATGAACTGAAACACACATAGGTATTCAAGTAGATAAGTATGAACTCTTCCTCTTCTATATTCGTTGATGTCTTTTTTACACAGAGTTATCATCATTCCGTCAGTCACTTGCCCAATCGATTGAATCTCAATAGCTTCCATCTTCATGAGACCTATTTCAATCAATAACATCTTCATCCATCAATTCTTCCTCACTTTCATGATCAGAAAGTTGCAACTGATAAATGTAACATTTGCAAAACTATTAAATTTACTTTGATATCGTTAACGGCTAATTAACATCTATACTTATTTAAGAAACTTACATTACATTGGTGATCCGTGTTGTTGACATCACGGTTATCTTTTAGAGAATGTAAACTTTTAAGTTGAAGTTAATCATTTCATTAATTTGTCATACCTTATGTTTTAAATTTGTCTTTTAACTGAAAAATGTGTTTTGATTTAATATTGGACTAACTGATTTCATAAATAGAGTTGTTTCTTAAAACATTTAAGGAAGCTCAATTTGATGCAAAGAACAAATGTTGACTTGGGAACTTAGTTTTCAACATAATTTTATGATTTTACAAAGTACAAAGTTGATAACTTTGTGTTAATAAATTAAATATTTGCACGAGTCAATATATATATAAATATATAATGAGTACTTACAAATTACAATTTTTTACATTTGACCAGACCTGTTTTTTCTTTCCGTCTCTCCGAAAAGACCGAATATGAAAGAATTTTGGTTTTGACATGTGATGTTGTTAACCTTGAGTTAACTAAATTTGTGAACTTTGGGTTTTTAAGATTGAATAATTTTTTAACGTTTGATTAAAATGATTTTAAATAAACCGAAATTAGATTGGTCATGTGGATTTTAAATCAATCAGATCTAAAAAATTTTGGATCTGTCCCGTGATGTTGTTAACCTTGAATTAACTCATATTTATATTTAAATGCAGTTTTTTTTAAGTTTAATTCATATGTGCTAAGCACTCATGTCAGTCAAGGCCATAAAAAATATGGATCATAATGAAATGAAAATTTTATCTTTTTTTTTGTAAGTATGAAAAAAAACATATATATATGTTCAGTCGAGCCAAATTTTTTTAGAAAATTAAGTAACTAGAGTTTTGTAGATGCAAACCATTTGAGGCTCTTAAAAATTAATACACAATAGTTTTTTGTGGGGTTGAGATGTTAAATTTGATTTGATTTGAGTAAATGAGTTTATCGGGTCAGGTTTGCTCCATTCGAATCACTGGTTCGGGTTTAGCTAAATGCACTGCTTAAATGATCTCAGGGGTGATATTGTTACATGTAAAAGTTTAGGGGGAAATTTGATGAGGTTTAGAGTTTAGGGGGGAATAGGCAGCTAACCCTTGTATTTTCAACCGACAATTGGAAATCAGACAGCTCTCTCTCTGTCTCTCGCTCTTCCTCCTCTTTCTCCGTCTATCTATGGATTCTGTTCGCCATCGCAGTTGGCCACCGCATCATCATCCTTGTGAGTTTCTGCTTCTTCTAAGTTTAATTTTGAGACTCCGAAGATGCTTAATTGATTTGACCCTTGTATCAGTTTTTTTCTGAGTGTTAAAGAACGGACGTTAATGCTATTGAAGATACAAATTTCTTAATTGATTTGAATTCAAGTTTTTTGTTTGCATACATGCCCTTACATCGTTTCGAAAGCTACCTTGTTCTTCTGTTTATCTAGTATCTTCTTCTGGAGCTGGTTCATTTGCAATTAGTTGACAACCATGTTAAACTTGTATCAGGAATGTACTCGAATCTAGATCCATCTGCTTACTCCACAAGGGATTCAGGTATTTCATACATCACTTTTTCTTATTATTCTTCTGTTTTGGTTTTTAGTTTTTTTCAGTGTTGTTAAGATAAATTCATTTCAATTTAACAAATATCCAGTTCCTTGTATTTAGCGTGGAAATTTGAAACCTTGTTGCCATAGTGTAATAATGGAATGCAAAATAAGATTCTAAAAATTGATGCAAAAAACAATCCAACGTTTAATATATGAGTATGCATGCGCTCACTCCTTAAGTTTTCTTTTATGTAGGTGATTGTGTCTCATCTTCTTCATCTTTACAGCCTGTTTTAAGTTTAATATTTGAGGAGCTATTATCTCCCGATTCAAGTTTGGGGAAAAAAGAAACATTTAGAATGTTTGTTCTCTACATAAAGGTTAGTACACTACCTCCTATATCTTTCTTTTATAACACAATTACCAGCTTCAGAAAATAGGTACAGACCAGTAAAATTTGCTGTATCAGAGCTAAGCTATTACATCATTGGAGTCTATATACACACCTTTGCAATCTCTGTCTTTGTCATCTTAGCCAAGTCTTTGTTACTTAATACTTGGCTATGTCTTAAATCTCGATGTCTTCTGCAAAGTTTGATGTCTTCGGTAATGAGCTTGATGATGCTTATAGCTTGAAGGATGACATGTTGTCTGAAAATTTCTCTTATAACATTGATCTTGATGTGACCATTAGTATTGATTTTCTCACATGTTCTTTTAGTAATTTGTTTTGGTGTGACCATTTCTCGATAACTGTAGTATGAAAATTCCCTCTTTGTTCATTAATCATGAGAAATTATGCTATTACGCAGTCGGCATTTGTTTCTCTTTTTATTTGCTTTAGCACCATATATTTGCTAAGTTTCTCATTTCTTTTGGTTTTGGTTTTGACCTGTGATGTTGTTAACCTTGAGTTAACTAAATTTGTGAACTTTGGGTTTTTAAGATTGAATAATTTTTTAACGTTTGATTAAAATGATTTTAAATAAACCGAAATTAGATTGGTCATGTGGATTTTAAATCAATCAGATCTAAAAAATTTTGGATCTGTCCCGTGATGTTGTTAACCTTGAATTAACTCATATCTATATTTAAATGCAGTTTTTTTTAAGTTTAATTCATATGTGCTAAACACTCATGTCAGTCAAGGCCATAAAAAATATGGATCATAATGAAATGAAAATTTTATCTTTTTTTTGTAAGTATGAAAACAAACATATATATATGTTCAGTCGAGCCAAATTTTTTTAGAAAATTAAGTAATTAGAGTTTTGTAGATGCAAACCATTTGAGGCTCTTAAAAATTAATACACAATAGTTTTTTGTGGGGTTGAGATGTTAAATTTGATTTGATTTGAGTAAATGAGTTTATCGGGTCAGGTTTGCTCCATTCGAATCACTGGTTCGGGTTTAGCTAAATGCACTGCTTAAATGATCTCAGGGGTGATATTGTTACATGTAAAAGTTTAGGGGGAAATTTGATGAGGTTTAGAGTTTAGGGGGGAATAGGCAGCTAACCCTTGTATTTTCAACCGACAATTGGAAATCAGACAGCTCTCTCTCTGTCTCTCGCTCTTCCTCCTCTTTCTCCGTCTATCTATGGATTCTGTTCGCCATCGCAGTTGGCCACCGCATCATCATCCTTGTGAGTTTCTGCTTCTTCTAAGTTTAATTTTGAGACTCCGAAGATGCTTAATTGATTTGACCCTTGTATCAGTTTTTTTCTGAGTGTTAAAGAACGGACGTTAATGCTATTGAAGATACAAATTTCTTAATTGATTTGAATTCAAGTTTTTTGTTTGCATACATGCCCTTACATCGTTTCGAAAGCTACCTTGTTCTTCTGTTTATCTAGTATCTTCTTCTGGAGCTGGTTCATTTGCAATTAGTTGACAACCATGTTAAACTTGTATCAGGAATGTACTCGAATCTAGATCCATCTGCTTACTCCACAAGGGATTCAGGTATTTCATACATCACTTTTTCTTATTATTCTTCTGTTTTGGTTTTTAGTTTTTTTCAGTGTTGTTAAGATAAATTCATTTCAATTTAACAAATATCCAGTTCCTTGTATTTAGCGTGGAAATTTGAAACCTTGTTGCCATAGTGTAATAATGGAATGCAAAATAAGATTCTAAAAATTGATGCAAAAAACAATCCAACGTTTAATATATGAGTATGCATGCGCTCACTCCTTAAGTTTTCTTTTATGTAGGTGATTGTGTCTCATCTTCTTCATCTTTACAGCCTGTTTTAAGTTTAATATTTGAGGAGCTATTATCTCCCGATTCAAGTTTGGGGAAAAAAGAAACATTTAGAATGTTTGTTCTCTACATAAAGGTTAGTACACTACCTCCTATATCTTTCTTTTATAACACAATTACCAGCTTCAGAAAATAGGTACAGACCAGTAAAATTTGCTGTATCAGAGCTAAGCTATTACATCATTGGAGTCTATATACACACCTTTGCAATCTCTGTCTTTGTCATCTTAGCCAAGTCTTTGTTACTTAATACTTGGCTATGTCTTAAATCTCGATGTCTTCTGCAAAGTTTGATGTCTTCGGTAATGAGCTTGATGATGCTTATAGCTTGAAGGATGACATGTTGTCTGAAAATTTCTCTTATAACATTGATCTTGATGTGACCATTAGTATTGATTTTCTCACATGTTCTTTTAGTAATTTGTTTTGGTGTGACCATTTCTCGATAACTGTAGTATGAAAATTCCCTCTTTGTTCATTAATCATGAGAAATTATGCTATTACGCAGTCGGCATTTGTTTCTCTTTTTATTTGCTTTAGCACCATATATTTGCTAAGTTTCTCATTTCTTTTGGTTTTGGTTTTGACCTGTGATGTTGTTAACCTTGAGTTAACTAAATTTGTGAACTTTGGGTTTTTAAGATTGAATAATTTTTTAACGTTTGATTAAAATGATTTTAAATAAACCGAAATTAGATTGGTCATGTGGATTTTAAATCAATCAGATCTAAAAAATTTTGGATCTGTCCCGTGATGTTGTTAACCTTGAATTAACTCATATCTATATTTAAATGCAGTTTTTTTTAAGTTTAATTCATATGTGCTAAACACTCATGTCAGTCAAGGCCATAAAAAATATGGATCATAATGAAATGAAAATTTTATCTTTTTTTTGTAAGTATGAAAACAAACATATATATATGTTCAGTCGAGCCAAATTTTTTTAGAAAATTAAGTAATTAGAGTTTTGTAGATGCAAACCATTTGAGGCTCTTAAAAATTAATACACAATAGTTTTTTTGTGGGGTTGAGATGTTAAATTTGATTTGATTTGAGTAAATGAGTTTATCGGGTCAGGTTTGCTCCATTCGAATCACTGGTTCGGGTTTAGCTAAATGCACTGCTTAAATGATCTCAGGGGTGATATTGTTACATGTAAAAGTTTAGGGGGAAATTTGATGAGGTTTAGAGTTTAGGGGGGAATAGGCAGCTAACCCTTGTATTTTCAACCGACAATTGGAAATCAGACAGCTCTCTCTCTGTCTCTCGCTCTTCCTCCTCTTTCTCCGTCTATCTATGGATTCTGTTCGCCATCGCAGTTGGCCACCGCATCATCATCCTTGTGAGTTTCTGCTTCTTCTAAGTTTAATTTTGAGACTCCGAAGATGCTTAATTGATTTGACCCTTGTATCAGTTTTTTTCTGAGTGTTAAAGAACGGACGTTAATGCTATTGAAGATACAAATTTCTTAATTGATTTGAATTCAAGTTTTTTGTTTGCATACATGCCCTTACATCGTTTCGAAAGCTACCTTGTTCTTCTGTTTATCTAGTATCTTCTTCTGGAGCTGGTTCATTTGCAATTAGTTGACAACCATGTTAAACTTGTATCAGGAATGTACTCGAATCTAGATCCATCTGCTTACTCCACAAGGGATTCAGGTATTTCATACATCACTTTTTCTTATTATTCTTCTGTTTTGGTTTTTAGTTTTTTTCAGTGTTGTTAAGATAAATTCATTTCAATTTAACAAATATCCAGTTCCTTGTATTTAGCGTGGAAATTTGAAACCTTGTTGCCATAGTGTAATAATGGAATGCAAAATAAGATTCTAAAAATTGATGCAAAAAACAATCCAACGTTTAATATATGAGTATGCATGCGCTCACTCCTTAAGTTTTCTTTTATGTAGGTGATTGTGTCTCATCTTCTTCATCTTTACAGCCTGTTTTAAGTTTAATATTTGAGGAGCTATTATCTCCCGATTCAAGTTTGGGGAAAAAAGAAACATTTAGAATGTTTGTTCTCTACATAAAGGTTAGTACACTACCTCCTATATCTTTCTTTTATAACACAATTACCAGCTTCAGAAAATAGGTACAGACCAGTAAAATTTGCTGTATCAGAGCTAAGCTATTACATCATTGGAGTCTATATACACACCTTTGCAATCTCTGTCTTTGTCATTTTAGAGTCTTTGTTACTTAATACTTGGCTATGTCTTAAATCTCGATGTCTTCTGCAAAGTTTGATGTCTTCGGTAATGAGCTTGATGATGCTTATAGCTTGAAGGATGACATGTTGTCTGAAAATTTCTCTTATAACATTGATCTTGATGTGACCATTTGTATTGATTTTCTCACATGTTCTTTTAGTAATTTGTTTTGGTGTGACCATTTCTCGATAACTGTAGTATGAAAATTCCCTCTTTATTCATTAATCATGAGAAATTATGCTATTACGCAGTCGGCATTTGTTTCTCTTTTTATTTGCTGTAGCACCATATATTTGCTAAGTTTCTCATTTCTTTTGGGCCATGTATTTGCTTCCCCAAGTTGTTAACATGCTGAGTTGGTATGTATTGTATCGATACCCAATCGCCACCATGTAAGTTTCCTTTCAAAACAGGTAAGGTATGTTTTGTTACATGAAGCATATATTTTCACACCCACCCTACAAAGCATACTTGATTCTTATATAAGAATTGTAAGCATGTATTAAACCCACAACTGAATTTTATTTGTCTAATCATGATAGAGTACCACTCTCATGTATGCAATCTTCACTTGGATGGACCAACGTGATTTGAAGGGCTCCACATCCAAGGTGTTAGGTGTGTCAACTTCAAGGTACTGTCTTGTGTACGTGGTTTAAAGGATAAGCAATTGTTATTAAAATCAATGAAGCCAATTAATAAATATTAGTATATTTAAATATGGACGGAATGGTGATTAGAATTTTACAAACCTTGCACATGACAATCATTTCAACTCATTTCACCCAGTAAAGCCTCTTATTTCTTCAAATACTTTTCTGGTTCTAGTCAAAATCAAACAAAACAAACAATAAAATATTGTTAGTAAGTAGTTTGGAACTCGCAATAACCATCTTTAGCTTATTATAGTTTATAAAGAGATTTAGCATCTATTCCTTTATTTTTCTTAAAACATAACCTTGCATTTTGGTTTGCCAAAATCATCTCCAATGTATGTCCAACAGAGGACGTGTGTATTGCTTCCAAACATGAAGATGCTTGACTTGGATTCGCCAACCTTAAAAGAAAGGAAAGGCATCAAGGTATGTTAAACAAAATGGAGAAAATAGGTTCAAAGATAGGTTCAAGCTCTGGTTGCTTTGTTTTTGATCTAGGTTATAGAGGGAGGTCTATTTATACTAAAAAAATTAGGTTAAAAGATTTGATTTGATGAGAGTTTAAACTTGGTAGTTTCCTATACATATTTCGAAATTTAGGAAATATAGATAACGAATATCGATTAAAATCTCTTTGAATATAAATATTGAGAATTTTTATATAGAAAGTAACTAATTTGTTTCCAAGACTGCAGGGATCAATTAGATTGAGATTTTACTCCATATATTTTGTTTAGTCTAGTAATTTGAATTTTCCATTGTTGTTAATGATATCATTGATTCTGCTCATTCAATGCATAGTTAATTAACGATATTTTAGGAATTATTTTGCAGATGTTTCGGAAATCAGAGATGGAGTAGTTATTAGCACGCATGTTTTGGAATGTTGCCGAAGATATCGCGAGGATCCGAGCTGGAGTAGTTATTAGACGATATCTTCTGATTTGAATAACTCGGGTTGTTATTCTTAAAACGGGTCTGACTTATACATGTTTTTGGATCCGCGTGTGGTTTTTTTACAGGAATCGGGTCGGGCCAAGTCGGATAGACTGAGTTATCCCTGTTGCCAAACATATTTAACTGGGTCTGTTTTTCTGTAAAATAAAATGAGTTAACTCACTTTATCCTTGTTGCCAAACATTTATTTTTTAAGTTTCAGAAAAGATCCGCGTTTTTTTTTCGGATCAACGTGTTTGACTGAGTTAACTCAGTGTATCTCGTTTTTTTCCATAAATATTTCTTTCTTAAACCTGTTTCCAAACACCCTTATTTTTTCTTAAGTTGTGCTTCAGTTTTAATAGTATAGATAAGGACTGTCATTTCTCGCTGACCGTTCCATCAGACTCCCAGTGGGAATGCTAGAAGATATGCCCCTCAAGGTGGGGAATGTGATCGTACCGACGGACTTCATAGTCTTAGAGATGGGTGAGGAACCAAAGGACCCTTTGATCCTAGGCAGACATTTTCTAGCAACCGCTGGGGCCGTTATTGATGCAAGGATTGCAAGCTACTCTTTGATATTACAGACGTGATGAAGCAGCCAACCACAAACGGCGAGTCATTTTACATTGACACCATGGACCAGCAGCTGGCTGATGAGTATTTGGAGGAGATGAATGTTGAAGACAAGCTGCAGCAGCTCTGACAAAAGGGAACGAAGGATTTGGGTGTCTTCAGGCTGAGAGCATTGGATACGCCAGGTTGCTGGACTCGCATAAAGCTGACAAGGGAGAAACCAGTTTTGAAATTTTTGCTAAGGAAGAATCAGCACTCAATCGGGATGCCAAACATGTTGATAACCTGTTTGCCCTCAAAACCAGTCCCTGCGAAGGAAACTCGATAAAGCAGAACACTGAGGCCGACTGGTCCGAGCTAGCTCAAGGCGCCAAAAGTGGAGCTGAAACCTCCTCCCAAGGGGCTCAGGTATGCATACCTAGGCCTTAACTCCACATACCCTGTCATTGTGAGTGATGCATTAACCCCCTGTTGAGCTTGAAACCCTTTTGACCGAGTTGCGAAAGTATAGGAGAGCCCTAGGGTATTCGCTCGACGATATCAAAGGGATCTCCCCTACTCTATGCACTCACAGAATCCATTTAGAGAACGAATCAAAGGGATCTATTGAACCTCAGCGTAGACTTAACCCGAACCTAAAGGAAGTAGTTAAAAAGGAAATCCTGAAACTTCTTGATGCTGGAGTGATTTACCCGATTTCGGACAGTACATGGATCTCTCCTGTCCATTGTGTTCCGAAAAAGGGTGGCATAACAGTTATCAAGAATGACAAGGATGAAATGATCCCGACTAGGACAATAGTTGGACATCGAATGTGCATAGATTATCGTAAACTAAATGCTGCATCACGTAAGGATCACTTCCCTCTCCCATTCATTGACCAGATGCTTGAAAGGCTAGCTAACCATCCATATTACTGCTTTTTAGATGGTTACAGTGGTTTCTTTCAGATCCCTATTCACCCCAATGACCAAGAAAAGACGACGTTCACATGCCCATATGGTACCTTCGCATATCGGAGGATGCCGTTTGGGCTATGTAATGCTCCAGCCACGTTTCAACATTGCATGTTGTCTATTTTTTCAGATCTGATCGAGGAGATGGTGGAGGTATTCATGGACGATTTTTCGGTCTATGGCTCCTCCTTCTCCTCATGTTTGTTGAATCTTTGCAGGGTTTTAAAGCGTTGTGAGGAGACGAACTTGGTCCTGAATTGGGAGAAGTGCAATTTTATGGTCAAGGAAGGGATTGTTTTGGGACACAGAATTTCCGAGCACGGAATTGAAGTTGATCGAGCCAAAGTTGATGTAATGCTACAGCTGAGTGAACCGAAGTCAGTCAAGGACATTCGGAGTTTTTTGGGACATGCGGGTTTCTACAGGCGTTTTATAAAGGATTTCTCAAAGATTGCAAGGCCTCTCACCAGACTTCTATGCAAGGAGAATGACTTCTTATTTGATGAGGAGTGCCGCCAAGCTTTCTTGAAGATCAAAGAAGCACTTTGTAGCGCACCTATTGTCCAAGCACCGAATTGGGAGCTACCTTTCGAGATTATGTGTGACGCATCAGACTTTGCAGTTGGGGCTGTTTTGGCACAGCGAGTTGACAAGAAGATGAACGTGATCTACTACGCTAGTAGAACGCTTGATGAGGCTCAATCCCGTTACGCCACTACGGAGAAGGAACTTCTTGCTGTTGTGTTTTCTATTGAAAAATTCAGGAGTTACATCGTGGGATCTAAGGTGGTTGTTCACACTGACCATGCAGCGTTGAAGTACCTCTACACGAAGAAAGACGCGAAGCCGAGACTTCTCCGATGGATACTTCTTTTGCAAGAATTCGATCTTGAGATTGTCGACAAGAAAGGAGCTGAAAATAGTGTGGCCGATCACCTTTCTAGGATGCGAATTGACGAGAGCTTGCCTATTAATGATTCGCTACCCGAAGAGCAGCTGATGGCTTTACGGGTTTTGCATGAAGGTTTTAAGCTGAAGGAGAAGCTTGAAGAGATTCACGCCCTAGAGGATGAGAAGCTGCCTTGGTATGTGATATCATCATATTTTACATGTTTTCACTAAGTATTTATTGGTGTTTTCAAGTGTTTTCAATAAGGTTCTATGCCTTTAGAGGTAGTTTTCTTGTATTTGTTGGTTTTGAAGTCTTAACAGGTTAAATTATCAAAAAGGATTCAAAAAGGATCAAAATAGCCTCAAACCATGATCCATGCAAGTTTCCAAGCCAAGAGCATCAATATAACTCCATTTGTCCGATTCTCGCATTTGGATAGAACCGGAGCATCCGAAAGATAACCGCGGCAAGGGGTCTTCCCGACGTCCAAAAATCATGATCTTGGACTTGCTGGATATATATTTGAGTCATGCATCACGGCGAAGTGGATTCAAGCCATTTGGATCAACCATCACGGATATACTCTTTTTCTCCCAAGACGTGTCCGTCAGGCGAGTAAACGAAGCCCATGGAGACTTGGTGCCACAAACGGCCCGGGATTCCGCGGGCTGGACCTTGTCTCAACTTAACACAAGCCCAGATTGCTTTTGGTGGTTTACTTGTCCTAAACCCGGTCCAATCACGTCGCAAATCATCAGAGTCGGTTAACCGGAAAGTTTCCTTTTTCAGCTCATCATAACCCTAGCGACTTCAAGCTTATAAATACTCGCTTTTAGCCTCTGCAAGGGAGAGAGCCGCGAGTGTATTGTGCAAGAGAGAGAGCAGCCGTCAAGGAGGAGAAGCCCTAGGTGGTGCGCCGTCCAGAAGGAAGAAGGAGGCGCCGTTCAACTCATTGCACTCGCATCTCATCTTTGTTCTTTCATCTTTTCCTTTTCTCTTTTGTACTTTGGATCGAAAGCTATCAAGGGATTCGACCGAAATTAGATTGGTCATGTGGATTTTAAATCAATCAGATCTAAAAAAATTTTGGATCTGTCCCGTGATGTTGTTAACCTTGAATTAACTCATATTTATATTTAAATGCAGTTTTTTTTAAGTTTAATTCATATGTGCTAAGCACTCATGTCAGTCAAGGCCATAAAAAATATGGATCATAATGAAATGAAAATTTTATCTTTTTTTTGTAAGTATGAAAAAAAACATATATATATGTTCAGTCGAGCCAAATTTTTTTAGAAAATTAAGTAACTAGAGTTTTGTAGATGCAAACCATTTGAGGCTCTTAAAAATTAATACACAATAGTTTTTTGTGGGGTTGAGATGTTAAATTTGATTTGATTTGAGTAAATGAGTTTATCGGGTCAGGTTTGCTCCATTCGAATCACTGGTTCGGGTTTAGCTAAATGCACTGCTTAAATGATCTCAGGGGTGATATTGTTACATGTAAAAGTTTAGGGGGAAATTTGATGAGGTTTAGAGTTTAGGGGGGAATAGGCAGCTAACCCTTGTATTTTCCACCGACAATTGGAAATCAGACAGCTCTCTCTCTGTCTCTCGCTCTTCCTCCTCTTTCTCCGTCTATCTATGGATTCTGTTCGCCATCGCAGTTGGCCACCGCATCATCATCCTTGTGAGTTTCTGCTTCTTCTAAGTTTAATTTTGAGACTCCGAAGATGCTTAATTGATTTGACCCTTGTATCAGTTTTTTTCTGAGTGTTAAAGAACGGACGTTAATGCTATTGAAGATACAAATTTCTTAATTGATTTGAATTCAAGTTTTTTGTTTGCATACATGCCCTTACATCGTTTCGAAAGCTACCTTGTTCTTCTGTTTATCTAGTATCTTCTTCTGGAGCTGGTTCATTTGCAATTAGTTGACAACCATGTTAAACTTGTATCAGGAATGTACTCGAATCTAGATCCATCTGCTTACTCCACAAGGGATTCAGGTATTTCATACATCACTTTTTCTTATTATTCTTCTGTTTTGGTTTTTAGTTTTTTTCAGTGTTGTTAAGATAAATTCATTTCAATTTAACAAATATCCAGTTCCTTGTATTTAGCGTGGAAATTTGAAACCTTGTTGCCATAGTGTAATAATGGAATGCAAAATAAGATTCTAAAAATTGATGCAAAAAACAATCCAACGTTTAATATATGAGTATGCATGCGCTCACTCCTTAAGTTTTCTTTTATGTAGGTGATTGTGTCTCATCTTCTTCATCTTTACAGCCTGTTTTAAGTTTAATATTTGAGGAGCTATTATCTCCCGATTCAAGTTTGGGGAAAAAAGAAACATTTAGAATGTTTGTTCTCTACATAAAGGTTAGTACACTACCTCCTATATCTTTCTTTTATAACACAATTACCAGCTTCAGAAAATAGGTACAGACCAGTAAAATTTGCTGTATCAGAGCTAAGCTATTACATCATTGGAGTCTATATACACACCTTTGCAATCTCTGTCTTTGTCATCTTAGCCAAGTCTTTGTTACTTAATACTTGGCTATGTCTTAAATCTCGATGTCTTCTGCAAAGTTTGATGTCTTCGGTAATGAGCTTGATGATGCTTATAGCTTGAAGGATGACATGTTGTCTGAAAATTTCTCTTATAACATTGATCTTGATGTGACCATTAGTATTGATTTTCTCACATGTTCTTTTAGTAATTTGTTTTGGTGTGACCATTTCTCGATAACTGTAGTATGAAAATTCTCTCTTTGTTCATTAATCATGAGAAATTATGCTATTACGCAGTCGGCATTTGTTTCTCTTTTTATTTGCTTTAGCACCATATATTTGCTAAGTTTCTCATTTCTTTTGGTTTTGGTTTTGACCTGTGATGTTGTTAACCTTGAGTTAACTAAATTTGTGAACTTTGGGTTTTTAAGATTGAATAATTTTTTAACGTTTGATTAAAATGATTTTAAATAAACCGAAATTAGATTGGTCATGTGGATTTTAAATCAATCAGATCTAAAAAATTTTGGATCTGTCCCGTGATGTTGTTAACCTTGAATTAACTCATATCTATATTTAAATGCAGTTTTTTTTAAGTTTAATTCATATGTGCTAAACACTCATGTCAGTCAAGGCCATAAAAAATATGGATCATAATGAAATGAAAATTTTATCTTTTTTTTGTAAGTATGAAAACAAACATATATATATGTTCAGTCGAGCCAAAATTTTTTAGAAAATTAAGTAATTAGAGTTTTGTAGATGCAAACCATTTGAGGCTCTTAAAAATTAATACACAATAGTTTTTTGTGGGGTTGAGATGTTAAATTTGATTTGATTTGAGTAAATGAGTTTATCGGGTCAGGTTTGCTCCATTCGAATCACTGGTTCGGGTTTAGCTAAATGCACTGCTTAAATGATCTCAGGGGTGATATTGTTACATGTAAAAGTTTAGGGGGAAATTTGATGAGGTTTAGAGTTTAGGGGGGAATAGGCAGCTAACCCTTGTATTTTCAACCGACAATTGGAAATCAGACAGCTCTCTCTCTGTCTCTCGCTCTTCCTCCTCTTTCTCCGTCTATCTATGGATTCTGTTCGCCATCGCAGTTGGCCACCGCATCATCATCCTTGTGAGTTTCTGCTTCTTCTAAGTTTAATTTTGAGACTCCGAAGATGCTTAATTGATTTGACCCTTGTATCAGTTTTTTCTGAGTGTTAAAGAACGGACGTTAATGCTATTGAAGATACAAATTTCTTAATTGATTTGAATTCAAGTTTTTTGTTTGCATACATGCCCTTACATCGTTTCGAAAGCTACCTTGTTCTTCTGTTTATCTAGTATCTTCTTCTGGAGCTGGTTCATTTGCAATTAGTTGACAACCATGTTAAACTTGTATCAGGAATGTACTCGAATCTAGATCCATCTGCTTACTCCACAAGGGATTCAGGTATTTCATACATCACTTTTTCTTATTATTCTTCTGTTTTGGTTTTTAGTTTTTTTCAGTGTTGTTAAGATAAATTCATTTCAATTTAACAAATATCCAGTTCCTTGTATTTAGCGTGGAAATTTGAAACCTTGTTGCCATAGTGTAATAATGGAATGCAAAATAAGATTCTAAAAATTGATGCAAAAAACAATCCAACGTTTAATATATGAGTATGCATGCGCTCACTCCTTAAGTTTTCTTTTATGTAGGTGATTGTGTCTCATCTTCTTCATCTTTACAGCCTGTTTTAAGTTTAATATTTGAGGAGCTATTATCTCCCGATTCAAGTTTGGGGAAAAAAGAAACATTTAGAATGTTTGTTCTCTACATAAAGGTTAGTACACTACCTCCTATATCTTTCTTTTATAACACAATTACCAGCTTCAGAAAATAGGTACAGACCAGTAAAATTTGCTGTATCAGAGCTAAGCTATTACATCATTGGAGTCTATATACACACCTTTGCAATCTCTGTCTTTGTCATTTTAGAGTCTTTGTTACTTAATACTTGGCTATGTCTTAAATCTCGATGTCTTCTGCAAAGTTTGATGTCTTCGGTAATGAGCTTGATGATGCTTATAGCTTGAAGGATGACATGTTGTCTGAAAATTTCTCTTATAACATTGATCTTGATGTGACCATTTGTATTGATTTTCTCACATGTTCTTTTAGTAATTTGTTTTGGTGTGACCATTTCTCGATAACTGTAGTATGAAAATTCCCTCTTTATTCATTAATCATGAGAAATTATGCTATTACGCAGTCGGCATTTGTTTCTCTTTTTATTTGCTGTAGCACCATATATTTGCTAAGTTTCTCATTTCTTTTGGGCCATGTATTTGCTTCCCCAAGTTGTTAACATGCTGAGTTGGTATGTATTGTATCGATACCCAATCGCCACCATGTAAGTTTCCTTTCAAAACAGGTAAGGTATGTTTTGTTACATGAAGCATATATTTTCACACCCACCCTACAAAGCATACTTGATTCTTATATAAGAATTGTAAGCATGTATTAAACCCACAACTGAATTTTATTTGTCTAATCATGATAGAGTACCACTCTCATGTATGCAATCTTCACTTGGATGGACCAACGTGATTTGAAGGGCTCCACATCCAAGGTGTTAGGTGTGTCAACTTCAAGGTACTGTCTTGTGTACGTGGTTTAAAGGATAAGCAATTGTTATTAAAATCAATGAAGCCAATTAATAAATATTAGTATATTTAAATATGGACGGAATGGTGATTAGAATTTTACAAACCTTGCACATGACAATCATTTCAA
This sequence comes from Erythrophleum ivorense, assembly GCA_026724425.1. NCBI lineage: Eukaryota > Viridiplantae > Streptophyta > Magnoliopsida > Fabales > Fabaceae > Erythrophleum > Erythrophleum ivorense. Next base: position 2,800,460 of record JAIUCV010000066.1, on the reverse strand, counting down.
CTCATTTCACCCAGTAAAGCCTCTTATTTCTTCAAATACTTTTCTGGTTCTAGTCAAAATCAAACAAAACAAACAATAAAATATTGTTAGTAAGTAGTTTGGAACTCGCAATAACCATCTTTAGCTTATTATAGTTTATAAAGAGATTTAGCATCTATTCCTTTATTTTTCTTAAAACATAACCTTGCATTTTGGTTTGCCAAAATCATCTCCAATGTATGTCCAACAGAGGACGTGTGTATTGCTTCCAAACATGAAGATGCTTGACTTGGATTCGCCAACCTTAAAAGAAAGGAAAGGCATCAAGGTATGTTAAACAAAATGGAGAAAATAGGTTCAAAGATAGGTTCAAGCTCTGGTTGCTTTGTTTTTGATCTAGGTTATAGAGGGAGGTCTATTTATACTAAAAAAATTAGGTTAAAAGATTTGATTTGATGAGAGTTTAAACTTGGTAGTTTCCTATACATATTTCGAAATTTAGGAAATATAGATAACGAATATCGATTAAAATCTCTTTGAATATAAATATTGAGAATTTTTATATAGAAAGTAACTAATTTGTTTCCAAGACTGCAGGGATCAATTAGATTGAGATTTTACTCCATATATTTTGTTTAGTCTAGTAATTTGAATTTTCCATTGTTGTTAATGATATCATTGATTCTGCTCATTCAATGCATAGTTAATTAACGATATTTTAGGAATTATTTTGCAGATGTTTCGGAAATCAGAGATGGAGTAGTTATTAGCACGCATGTTTTGGAATGTTGCCGAAGATATCGCGAGGATCCGAGCTGGAGTAGTTATTAGACGATATCTTCTGATTTGAATAACTCGGGTTGTTATTCTTAAAACGGGTCTGACTTATACATGTTTTTGGATCCGCGTGTGGTTTTTTTACAGGAATCGGGTCGGGCCAAGTCGGATAGACTGAGTTATCCCTGTTGCCAAACATATTTAACTGGGTCTGTTTTTCTGTAAAATAAAATGAGTTAACTCACTTTATCCTTGTTGCCAAACATTTATTTTTTAAGTTTCAGAAAAGATCCGCGTTTTTTTTTCGGATCAACGTGTTTGACTGAGTTAACTCAGTGTATCTCGTTTTTTTCCATAAATATTTCTTTCTTAAACCTGTTTCCAAACACCCTTATTTTTTCTTAAGTTGTGCTTCAGTTTTAATAGTATAGATAAGGACTGTCATTTCTCGCTGACCGTTCCATCAGACTCCCAGTGGGAATGCTAGAAGATATGCCCCTCAAGGTGGGGAATGTGATCGTACCGACGGACTTCATAGTCTTAGAGATGGGTGAGGAACCAAAGGACCCTTTGATCCTAGGCAGACATTTTCTAGCAACCGCTGGGGCCGTTATTGATGCAAGGATTGCAAGCTACTCTTTGATATTACAGACGTGATGAAGCAGCCAACCACAAACGGCGAGTCATTTTACATTGACACCATGGACCAGCAGCTGGCTGATGAGTATTTGGAGGAGATGAATGTTGAAGACAAGCTGCAGATAGCTCTGACAAAAGGGAACGAAGGATTTGGGTGTCTTCAGGCTGAGAGCATTGGATACGCCAGGTTGCTGGACTCGCATAAAGCTGACAAGGGAGAAACCAGTTTTGAAATTTTTGCTAAGGAAGAATCAGCACTCAATCGGGATGCCAAACATGTTGATAACCTGTTTGCCCTCAAAACCAGTCCCTGCGAAGGAAACTCGATAAAGCAGAACACTGAGGCCGACTGGTCCGAGCTAGCTCAAGGCGCCAAAAGTGGAGCTGAAACCTCCTCCCAAGGGGCTCAGGTATGCATACCTAGGCCTTAACTCCACATACCCTGTCATTGTGAGTGATGCATTAACCCCCTGTTGAGCTTGAAACCCTTTTGACCGAGTTGCGAAAGTATAGGAGAGCCCTAGGGTATTCGCTCGACGATATCAAAGGGATCTCCCCTACTCTATGCACTCACAGAATCCATTTAGAGAACGAATCAAAGGGATCTATTGAACCTCAGCGTAGACTTAACCCGAACCTAAAGGAAGTAGTTAAAAAGGAAATCCTGAAACTTCTTGATGCTGGAGTGATTTACCCGATTTCGGACAGTACATGGATCTCTCCTGTCCATTGTGTTCCGAAAAAGGGTGGCATAACAGTTATCAAGAATGACAAGGATGAAATGATCCCGACTAGGACAATAGTTGGACATCGAATGTGCATAGATTATCGTAAACTAAATGCTGCATCACGTAAGGATCACTTCCCTCTCCCATTCATTGACCAGATGCTTGAAAGGCTAGCTAACCATCCATATTACTGCTTTTTAGATGGTTACAGTGGTTTCTTTCAGATCCCTATTCACCCCAATGACCAAGAAAAGACGACGTTCACATGCCCATATGGTACCTTCGCATATCGGAGGATGCCGTTTGGGCTATGTAATGCTCCAGCCACGTTTCAACATTGCATGTTGTCTATTTTTTCAGATCTGATCGAGGAGATGGTGGAGGTATTCATGGACGATTTTTCGGTCTATGGCTCCTCCTTCTCCTCATGTTTGTTGAATCTTTGCAGGGTTTTAAAGCGTTGTGAGGAGACGAACTTGGTCCTGAATTGGGAGAAGTGCAATTTTATGGTCAAGGAAGGGATTGTTTTGGGACACAGAATTTCCGAGCACGGAATTGAAGTTGATCGAGCCAAAGTTGATGTAATGCTACATCTGAGTGAACCGAAGTCAGTCAAGGACATTCGGAGTTTTTTGGGACATGCGGGTTTCTACAGGCGTTTTATAAAGGATTTCTCAAAGATTGCAAGGCCTCTCACCAGACTTCTATGCAAGGAGAATGACTTCTTATTTGATGAGGAGTGCCGCCAAGCTTTCTTGAAGATCAAAGAAGCACTTTGTAGCGCACCTATTGTCCAAGCACCGAATTGGGAGCTACCTTTCGAGATTATGTGTGACGCATCAGACTTTGCAGTTGGGGCTGTTTTGGCACAGCGAGTTGACAAGAAGATGAACGTGATCTACTACGCTAGTAGAACGCTTGATGAGGCTCAATCCCGTTACGCCACTACGGAGAAGGAACTTCTTGCTGTTGTGTTTTCTATTGAAAAATTCAGGAGTTACATCGTGGGATCTAAGGTGGTTGTTCACACTGACCATGCAGCGTTGAAGTACCTCTACACGAAGAAAGACGCGAAGCTGAGACTTCTCCGATGGATACTTCTTTTGCAAGAATTCGATCTTGAGATTGTCGACAAGAAAGGAGCTGAAAATAGTGTGGCCGATCACCTTTCTAGGATGCGAATTGACGAGAGCTTGCCTATTAATGATTCGCTACCCGAAGAGCAGCTGATGGCTTTACGGGTTTTGCATGAAGGTTTTAAGCTGAAGGAGAAGCTTGAAGAGATTCACGCCCTAGAGGATGAGAAGCTGCCTTGGTATGTGATATCATCATATTTTACATGTTTTCACTAAGTATTTATTGGTGTTTTCAAGTGTTTTCAATAAGGTTCTATGCCTTTAGAGGTAGTTTTCTTGTATTTGTTGGTTTTGAAGTCTTAACAGGTTAAATTATCAAAAAGGATTCAAAAAGGATCAAAATAGCCTCAAACCATGATCCATGCAAGTTTCCAAGCCAAGAGCATCAATATAACTCCATTTGTCCGATTCTCGCATTTGGACAGAACCGGAGCATCCGAAAGATAACCGCGGCAAGGGGTCTTCCCGACGTCAAAAAATCATGATCTTGGTCTTGCTGGATATATATTTGAGTCATGCATCACGGCGAAGTGGATTCAAGCCATTTGGATCAACCATCACGGATATACTCTTTTTCTCCCAAGACGTGTCCGTCAGGCGAGTAAACGAAGCCCATGGAGACTTGGTGCCACAAACGGCCCGGGATTCCGCGGGCTGGACCTTGTCTCAACTTAACACAAGCCCAGATTGCTTTTGGTGGTTTACTTGTCCTAAACCCGGTCCAATCACGTCGCAAATCATCAGAGTCGGTTAACCGGAAAGTTTCCTTTTTCAGCTCATCATAACCCTAGCGACTTCAAGCTTATAAATACTCGCTTTTAGCCTCTGCAAGGGAGAGAGCCGCGAGTGTATTGTGCAAGAGAGAGAGCAGCCGTCAAGGAGGAGAAGCCCTAGGTGGTGCGCCGTCCAGAAGGAAGAAGGAGGCGCCGTTCAACTCATTGCACTCGCATCTCATCTTTGTTCTTTCATCTTTTCCTTTTCTCTTTTGTACTTTGGATCGAAAGCTATCAAGGGATTCGACTTGTTCTTCATCAGAGAAGCCTCTTTCAATCCCTTATCTCTTTTCATACTTGCATAATGATATCAATCTCGCCTTGCTTGCTTGATCTTAGTATGTCCGAGTAGATCCCCTCGTTAGGCCGAGGGAGATCGATGGACTCTTGATATGATTAGACTTGTTTGATTGCATAAAACGGGATTTACTCTTTTGGTTCTTCATCTTTGCTTGCTCTTATTGCTTGTTGTTAGGAAAGCGCGCCTCAACAACTCGAACTTAGGTTGATACACTCTCCAAAAGCTTGTTGTATTGCCGAAACTAGTATTTGATGAGCTAAGTGTTTTAGGCTTCCAAAAGTCGACCTAAGGAACCTAGTGAACAATCACAACTTGAACATTGATTTATGCATGCTTATAACTTGTAATAACCATCGAAAGTTGAGTCTATTAGGTTGTTTAAGCATAGTGGCCGGAGCCACGAAAGTGGAAAGGCTATATCTTAGTGTTGTGAGTTCAAGACGGTTTATAAATTATCCCATGCAATCTCTTGTCATTTCATTGAATGATTCCATTGATTATCCCTTGCCTAACATCTTTCCCATCTTGTTTACAACCTCACTACTTATTTTCATTGTTTTCCTTTGATTTTAGGATCACCCCACACTCATATTTTCTGTCCTAGCTACTCATCATTCACCATAAACTTGAAACGAGATCACTCTTCCTTGTGTTCGACCCCGACTTACCACGGCTGTGCACTTGCAGCTCTACCAAGTTGGGTTATAAATTGTATTAGTTTGAAGCATAAAACCCAACGCATCAAGCTCTTTGGCGCCGTTGCCGGGGAAGAGTTGCATTTCTTTCAAGTTTCTTGATTGATTTTTAGTCTAGTTCTTTTTGTTTTTGCATTTCACTTTCTGGTTTTCATAAAACTCTAAAAAACCATAAAAATTTTACTTAATACTCTTTCTTTGTGTCTCTTAGGTGCATGACAAGAAGGTCCAATCCAGATAATACCATAGAAGAAGATCTTGACATTGACCAACTTGAAAGAACACTTAGGCGGCAAAGAAGAGAAAGAATGAATCAAGGCGGGGAAGCCGCGGCACAAGGAGAACAACAACAAGCCGCTGACCAAGAGCAACAACCACAAGTCCCCCACGTCCCACAAGGAGCTGGAGCTGATCAGGAGGCACAAGGCGGAGCCATTCCTCAACCAAACGTTCAACAAGAACCTCCGGGTGCAGCCGATCAACCGCAACAGCCGCAACAACAACAACCGGGTCAACAAGACGCCGGTCAACCACCAAACCAGCATCATCAAAACCCCCATGGCGGTCACCAAGGGATGCCTCAAGCTCAACCACATGTGCCTCCAAGGAGAGCACAATTCGCTCAGCATCCAAGGCATCCGACTATGGGAGATTTTGATTCATCCGATGCATTCTTCTTGGATAGGAATCCAATCCGACCACCTCAGCCTCCTAGGAACGACTTTGAGATCAAGCCACAAATCATTGCCTTGGTGAAACAAAACCAATTCCATGGTATGTCCACCGAGCATCCACTTGACCATGTCGACACCTTTGAGGAGATATGTAGCACTACTCTGATCAATGGAGTGTCACCGGACTACTTCAAGTGCAAATTGTTTACCTTCTCTCTAAGTGACAAGGCACTTAGATGGGTAAAATCTCTACCACCTCAATCCATTACAACATGGAATGAATACAAGGGAGCTTTCTTAAACCAATTCTACACCAAGCAAAGATCAAACTCTATAAGGAGTAATATATCCGGGTTTAAGCAAGCACCAATGGAGTCTTTCTATGAAGCTTTGGAGCGCTTCAAGGAGTATGCAAAAGATTGCCCTAACCATGGCTTCTCAGAAGGTAACCTTTGGAACATCTTCTACAATGGGATTGATCACAAGTATAAGCTTTCACTTGACACCGCGAGCAATGGTAACTTCATGACCAAATCGGTGCCGGAAGCTAAGCTTTTGATAGAAAATCTTGCTGCAAGTGATTCCAATGCATGCCCTGAGTACAATAGAGGAGTGAGAACCACGAGCTCATCATCGGAATCGGCTCAAATCATGGAGTTGAAGAACATGGTCTCACAACTACTAAAGAGCAACCGAGGAGTGCATGCGATTGATGATGTTTTGGCCACTAATGAAGAGCCTCTTATGGAGTTTATGAGAGATGGAGCAGAAGAGAATCAAGAGGAAGTCAACTACATAGGAGGTAACTACGGTGATAGAGGATACAACCAGCCATTCCGCCCCCATCCCAACCTCTCTTACCGAAGCATGCACCAATGTGGAGAATCCAAATGATCAAGTCTATCCGGGCCAAAACACTTATCAAGGAGGCCAAAACACCTATCAAGGAGGTCAATACCAGCCTAAGAAACAACTCTATCCTAAGGGAGTCTACCAAGTGAAGCAGCCACTCACTTTCCCCCAAGGAGTTGCACCGGCTCAACAAGAAGAAAAAGTAGATGTGGCGGTTAAGAAATACATGGAGGAGCAAAGACAAGCAACCAAGAGCTTACATGAGAAGATGGATCACATGTTTGGTGATCTAAACAATAAGTTTGGGGCGTTGTCAACCCATGTCCAGAAGTTGGATGTTCAAATCGCTCAAACGGCCGAGGCGGTTAAAAAGCAACACGAGGTGAATCCGCAAAAGTTTTGTAGTGTTGTTTCATCCAAGGAGGATCCACCAGCCATTGTCTCCGTCTCAAGAAGAAGAAAGAGAGGATGAGCCTAAGGAGAGGCACAAACCAGAGAGGTACACATGGGAGTCAAGGCGAGCTTACAAGAGAAGGCTTGAGAACAAGCCATTGCTGAAACAAGGAGATCCCGGGAAGTTTGTGATCCCCGCTTGTATCAATGGATACCAACTCACCGATTGCTTGTGTGATAGTGGAGCAAACGTGAACATCATGTCTCTTGCACTAGCCAAAGATTTGGGATTCAAATATTTCAAGGAGCCTAAGGTGAGAGTGGAGTTTGCGGATCTATCAAGCATGGAGCCTTATGGAGTGCTTGAAGATGTTATGCTAGAGATTGGAGAGAGACATGTCCCCACCGATTTCCAAATCATGGTATGGGAAGGGTCAAAGAGGAATCAGCTGATTCTTGGAACCCCATTCTTAGCCACAGCCGGGGTGATCATCAATTACATGAGAAACCAACTAACACTTGGTCATGTCCGGCAAGATGTCTTTTTCCCAAGCATCAACTTTAAACAAGCTCCAAGTGCAGTCAAATTACCACCAGAAAGGAGCACACTCATGCCAAGAGAAGGAGCCGAGCGGCCAAGAAGCATCAAGAAGGGCGAGCCCTACCCAAAACCAAAGGAAGGGATGAAATCGTTGAAGCCGAAGCATGAGAATGTCTTCAAGGATATTCACTCGGTCTTGTCATCGTCTTTTGACAATCATGGAGCTGAAGAAGAGCCTGACAGTGTGCCTAAGTCCTTTGCCAGAATAAGAGTCCTTCTCCCAAAGGATCCGGACCCCAAAGATGAGCAAACCGCAAAGGAGAAACTCGGAAAAACCTTAAAACTTTTTCCGAGAGCTTTGGTCTTCAAGGACGACATGGAAGATGATCATGGAGAAACCAAACCACCTCATGAACCACCTGAACCAGAGCGTGAAGACACCAAAGGGATCCCAAACCCTTTGGCCGATCACATCCGCACCTAACCAAGCAAATAAAAAGGGAGTCAAGCTAGACGACTTTAAAACAAGCGCTTTGTGGGAGGCAACCCACACGGTATTTTTCTTTCTTTTCTTTCATCTTTAGTTCTCACATCATTATTGCATGCATTTTGCTAGGATGAGAAACCAAGAGGAGACCAAACGAGAAAATGTCCCACCCATTCATCCCACCCTTGTCCAAACCGACACCAAGGAGCGGACACCACCTGGGAATACTAAAGGAAGGAAGCAGAATCACATCGGTCAAAGAAAATCACCAAACGGTCGAGCCGATTTCAAGATATTCCATCCGGCGTGATTCTCTCGACCAAACGGGTGCCACGGAGGACCAACTTGCCCTATCTCAAAATCCGTGTACTCAAAGTCCACCAAACTTCACAGGCGACCAGATGATGTGTTTATAATTTGCATGTCTTTAGCATTCGATTTCGTATGTTTTTGCATTCATAATCATTCATTTGCATTGTTTCCACTCACCTTCACTTATATTTCGCATTTAGGACTAGCACTCTTGCATCTTGTACATTTGTGTCAGTTTTAGGTGTTTTCTGGAGTGGAGTGATGGAGTGGAGTGATGGAGTGGAGTTATCGAGCTACTCTGTAGCTGGAGTGATCGCGCTGCAATCTGGCATGAGAGATCGAGCTCGCGCTGCAATCTGGCAGGAGAGATCGAGCTCGCGCTGCAACGAACTGGTGTGGTCGCGCTGCAACGAACGGGAGTGATCGCGCTGCGCTATAGCTGGGGTGATCAAGCTGAGCTAGAGCGAGATCAAGCTGGAGATCGAGTAACGAGATCAAGCCACGGTACAACTGAGCGCGATCGAGGTAGCTACATGCGGGATCGATCGAGCTGGTACATGCGGGATCGATCGAGCTGGTACACGCAGGATCGATCGAGTTGGGCCTGGTTGAGTGGGCTTGATCGCGCTGGTGTCGACCTGAGAGATCCAGCCCATTAAGGAGACCGACCTTGTTTCAGCAAATTTACCTTTTCTTCTATTTTCTTTTTCTGAGGGTTTTTCTTTTGTATTATAAATAGTAAGGTGAACCTCTTTTACAGACATCTTCGTTTTTACTTTCGCTTCGAGAAACCAAGTTGTAATTCAGATTTCTTTTGCGTTTTAAGTATTTTAGTGTTCTCGAATCTATCTCTCTGCTTTAATCTTTTTATGCATTCTATCTCTTTTGACTTTGAACTCTGTCTCATGAGTTCTAGCGAGTAGTTTTCTTTAAGTTTCTAGGGATGGGATAGATCCGTAACGAACCCTAGCGTGATCGAGTTGCTTAAGATTTGTTTTCTAATAGATCCCTTCTGGATTTGTGATCTTAAAACCGGATTCTGTCTGATCAACTCTATCTGGATTCTAGACGTCTCCATACTCACGAGGTGTTTGATGAGATGTCGGAACCAGCTGATTCAGAGATTTACTGTTCTAGCCTAAGGGATTAGATGTCTAGAGAGTATTTCGACTCTATCGAACCTGAACTTAATGCTTACTTGTGTTTTCTTCGCTAATGATGATTAGGTCTTGAGAATTCACTAGGTTGTTGATCTCTATCATGAAAGTGAATTGATCTTGTTTATCGAGTTCGTTGTTGAGGGATTAGCCCTTGTTTGGGTTTGTTAAACGACGAGACCACGTTAGGAGTAGTTACAGATTGATTACCCCATCCTTAGGAGCTTGCTTTTCTCTGATAGTTGCATCTGTTATTTTATTGATTTGGTTCGATTGCACTCATTCCTGACTTGATCGAATTCGTTTACGTTTAGTTTTCTTCTAGCTCGATCGAATCACTAGCGAACTCGATCGCTTTGCTTTGCTGCACTAGCTCGATCGAGTCCCTACTCGACTCGATCTCTTCGTTTGTAAACCACCACCAACTGATAGATTTGGCTTGAAATAAGTAGTTCTGTCATAACTTGATTGCTAGCATCACACCTGATTGGATTGATACCTAAAGTACTGCAGCGATAGATACATTGCTTTAGGATAATTGATAGAAAAATCCTAGTATCAATTTGGCGCCGTTGCCAACTGGTGTTTGCTTGTTACATTCAAGATCTCAGAAAACTTGAGATCAAGTTCGTTTAATTATTTTCATCATTACTGATTATTTTTTTTCCTTTGCTTGTTTTTGATACTTGTAGGTACCCTTGATCGATTCTTAACTTGCATGCACACTACACGATCGTGTAAGGATAAGACTTTGATCCCGCTCAACCCTAACATCAACAAGCTACAACGGAAAAGAAAAACCGGTAATCAGCAAGATCGAGTTGAAATGAATCAACACGATCAGAATCCGCAGAATCAGCCTCCGCAGGGTCAGCATCCGCATAATCAGGCTCCGCAGGGTCAGCATCCGCAGAATCAGGCTCCAGAAGGTCAGAATCCGCATAATCAGGCTCCGTTGGGTCAGAACGCGCAGAATCCGCACAATCGTGTCCCTCCCGCTGTACCAATCCCAAGGATAGCACGATGCATTGGAGCCGGTGACGCACCGAACACACACGTTCAGAGACAGGGGATAGTTCCGCCAGCTGTGCAGAACAACAACTTTGAGATCAAGTCCAGTCTCATCTCCATGATTCAAAACAACAAGTTTCATGGACTCCCTATGGAAGACCCACTTGACCATTTGGATGAGTTTGATCGTCTCTGCGGTCTCACTAAGATCAATGGAGTCAGTGAGGACAGTTTTAAGCTGCGTCTGTTCCCGTTCTCTTTAGGGGACAAAGCTCATCAGTGGGAGAAGAATCTGCCTCAGGGCTCTATCACTTCCTGGAACGACTGCAAGAAAGCCTTTCTAGCAAAGTTCTTCTCTAACTCAAGAACTGCAAGGCTTAGGAACGATATTTCTGGATTCGTTCAAAAGAATGGGGAAACGTTCTCTGAAGCTTGGGAACGCTTCAAGAGCTACACTACTCAGTGTCCTCACCATGGTTTCAGCGTGGAGTCGCTTCTCAGCACTCTCTACAGAGCCGCGCAACCGAGTATTAGACAGATGCTTGATACAGCGAGCAATGGCAACTTTCTCTACAAGGATGTTCAGGAAGGTTGGGAATTGGTTGAGAATCTGGCACAATCGGACGGGAACTATAATGAAGAATATGACCGTACCCCGAGGGGATCGAGCGAGTCCGAGGATAAGCACCGCAAGGAGATCAAGGCCCTACACGAGAAGATCGATAAACTGTTAATGGTTCAGCAGAGGCCAGTTCACTTCGTCACTGAAGAGGGTGACTACGTGATTCAAGACGGGGAGAACGATTCAACCACTGAGGAGTTATGCTATATCCAGAACCAAGGAGGTTACACTAAGGGGTTTGTCCCATTCAAACAACACCCCAATCTATCATACCGAAGTACAAACGTGGCCAACCCCCAGGATCAAGTGTATCCTCAGCAACAGAACCACGTGTTCGTCCCAAAGCAGCAGTTCCAAGGAGGATTCCAACCAAAGCAGACATTTGGAGCACCACCAGGATTTCAACCTCAGCCGCAAGCGATCGCTCCAGCAGCACCAGAGATCGATATGAAGGCTATGCTTCAGCAACTTCTGCAAGGTCAAGCTAATGGAGCAATGGAAGCTAGCAAAAAGTCTGCAGAAATTAACAACAAGCTCGACTGCACCTACAATGATCTCAACTCCAAGATCGAAGCATTGACCAGTAGGGTACAATTCATCGAGAGCAATCGAGCTTCAACTTCTACAGGCAAACCTACTGGACAGCTCCCTGGTAAATCTGTTCAAAACCCGAAGGAGTATGTGCACTCGATCAGCGCTATCCCACTGCGGAATGGGAAGGAGCCACCCCAAGCCTGATAAGTTAAGGAAGTCAAGCTTAGAGACTTAAAACAAGCTCACTTGGGAGGAAATCCCATGTCTATCTTGTATATATTTTTGTTTCTGGTTATTTTTAATTTGTCTTCTAGTGTTTTTGGCTGACAGGTCACAAAACAGGGTTTGAGCACGAAGCAATCAGATCGATCGAGTCGCTCGACCATCCGATCGAACTCGACCACTCATACCAGCTCGACCGAACGAGCTCCTAGCGGTCCACTCTAACTCAACCCCTCATTATACCATCCGTTTTAGTCTTACATTTTCTTTGATTTTTCTTTCTTGAATCTTCTTTTCTAGACTTTTATTACACAAGGGACCGTGTAATTCAAGTTTGGGGGGGAAGGTTCAGGACGCATGCATCATCATTTAAAAAAAAGAAAAAAAAAAAAAAAAAAAAAAAAAAAAAAAAAAAAAACTTTAGATCGCATTGCATTTTAAGATCGAGTCTAGACATTCATATAGAACTTTTGCACTTGCATAGGGGGCTAGGATGATTATAACCTTGTAAGCATGTTAATGAAGTGGAAAATTTGAGTGCCCTCGTTATTAGTTCTTTGAGTGCATAACTGATTGAGTCTGAACGCATACTGTGAATTGAAGTCATTCTCCATTTATCTGAACTTAATTGATTGATAATTATCTTGTTGTGCACTGAGATCGAGCTCATGGGTACTCTATACATATCTGGATTTTCTTCTATCTGTTTGCCAATCTTGTTAATCCAGGTAGCTGATTCCCACTTTTGGAACAGTCCCACGCCCTTTAACCAGACTTTCTTTCAAGCCTTGATTATTTAATGAGTGGTAAGCCTATTTCCTGGTTTGAGCTTGGGAGAACGTGTTAGGATTAGGACCGACAAGAGTGAAATCCCATATAGGTCTGATTCACGCTTTCTGAGTCAGTTAGATCTAAGTTTGGGGGTGCTTTACTATAAGCTCGATCGAGTTATTTTTGACGTTGAGAGAAATTGAGATAGAGTCAGAAAGGGAGATGAAGAGTTAAGGTCTAAGGGAATTAGAAACAGTGTACTGTACTGTATGGCAACTCTAGCTCTTTGTATAACTAGACCGGTTCGAAAAAAAAAAAAAAAAAAAAAAAAAATTTAGCCTATGTATATGATTAGGAACCGAGTCTAGATAGAGCCGCAGCCATCAAGTGAAAGAAAATAAAGCTATTCCCTTAGATCATTCAAAAGGAGAGAATGAGTTCGATCGCGTCTGTCTCGAAACAAAAAAAGGGGTAGAACTAGGAACAGTTCTGGGACACTTATAGATAGATGGGATTGATCTCTTGTACGCATCAGTTGGTCTTTACCTTTAGCGTTCTCCTAAAGCTCACTCCTTTCTTTGAGAGAACCCCGTTGCCTAAAAGAAGAACTAAACCATTTGAGAGGGACGAACTCTGTCTCTAAAAAGCCTCACCCTTAGCCAAATAAGTTCTATTTAGGTGCACAGCTCGATTCACCAGTTACTTGTAATTGAATGTTAAGGAGATTGACTGAGATTTTATGATTGACTCTATCACATTGCACCTTAGAACTAGTAACTAGGACATTGATTTTATCTTCTTTATGTGCATGTTTTGGTTCTGAGTCCCCACCTTCAAACCTCACTTCTATGACCTGGTCGCGCTTGTTTGCTTGAGGGCAAGCAAAGACTAAGTTTGGGGGTGTTGATGTGTTTATAATTTGCATGTCTTTAGCATTCGATTTCGTATGTTTTTGCATTCATAATCATTCATTTGCATTGTTTCCACTCACCTTCACTTATATTTCGCATTTAGGACTAGCACTCTTGCATCTTGTACATTTGTGTCAGTTTTAGGTGTTTTCTGGAGTGGAGTGATGGAGTGGAGTGATGGAGTGGAGTGATGGAGTGGAGTTATCGAGCTACTCTGTAGCTGGAGTGATCGCGCTGCAATCTGGCAGGAGAGATCGAGCTCGCGCTGCAACGAACTGGTGTGGTCGCGCTGCAACGAACTGGTGTGGTCGCGCTGCAACGAACGGGAGAGATCGCGCTGCGCTATAGCTGGGGTGATCAAGCTGAGCTAGAGCGAGATCAAGCTGGAGATCGAGTAACGAGATCAAGCCACGGTACAACTGAGCGCGATCGAGGTAGCTACATGCGGGATCGATCGAGCTGGTACATGCGGGATCGATCGAGCTGGTACACGCAGGATCGATCGAGTTGGGCCTGGTTGAGTGGGCTTGATCGCGCTGGTGTCGACCTGAGAGATCCAGCCCATTAAGGAGACCGACCTTGTTTCAGCAAATTTACCTTTTCTTCTATTTTCTTTTTCTGAGGGTTTTTCTTTTGTATTATAAATAGTAAGGTGAACCTCTTTTACAGACATCTTCGTTTTTACTTTCGCTTCGAGAAACCAAGTTGTAATTCAGATTTCTTTTGCGTTTTAAGTATTTTAGTGTTCTCGAATCTATCTCTCTGCTTTAATCTTTTTATGCATTCTATCTCTTTTGACTTTGAACTCTGTCTCATGAGTTCTAGCGAGTAGTTTTCTTTAAGTTTCTAGGGATGGGATAGATCCGTAACGAACCCTAGCGTGATCGAGTTGCTTAAGATTTGTTTTTTAATAGATCCCTTCTGGATTAGTGATCTTAAAACCGGATTCTGTCTGATCAACTCTATCTGGATTCTAGACGTCTCCACACTCACGAGGTGTTTGATGAGATGTCGGAACCAGCTGATTCAAAGATTTACTGTTCTAGCCTAAGGGATTAGATGTCTAGAGAGTATTTCGACTCTATCGAACCTGAACTTAATGCTTACTTGTGTTTTCTTCGCTAATGATGATTAGGTCTTGAGAATTCACTAGGTTGTTGATCTCTATCATGAAAGTGAATTGATCTTGTTTATCGAGTTCGTTGTTGAGGGATTAGTGTAGCACCCGTGAACCAGGGTTCTACTGGGCGGTCGAGAAAATGGTTCGGGAAGACAGTTGTGGTCGAGGGAAAGTGGCTGAATCTGAACGTATGGTGAAGTTATGGTTAGACCGACTGGATGGATCGACTGGATAGTCGAGAGTCTGGACTGTGGTCGAGCTGGACCAGTCGGCCGATCGGTACAGTCGAGCTGTAGTCGGCAGAATTGAACTTTATGCGATCAAAATGGAACTTGGTCGTATAAAGTGGTCGGTGTTAGGACCAGGCGGTTATTGGTCAGGGTAGAAATAAGTTCGGTCGAATAAAATGAGAGTATGATCGATTTCTATCGAGAGAAATCATAAACCGATCGTCGAAAATGCGCCTAAGTCATTTGGCGGGAACGGTTACCGACTGGAATGAAGAAGCGCTCGATCAAAAATGAGCGGGAGCGGTTATTGGCCGATAGAAACGCGCGCGTTTTAGTAAAGCGGCGGTTACCGAGCAGTTATTAGACTTATATCGCGTGTAGGATCTTTCTCGATCATTTCCAGTCGAGAGAGCGATCGAGAGAGAGCGAGAGAGAAAGCGGTTATCGATAGAAAGTGAGATTTCATCGATAGAAAAGAGTTCTGTTCGATTGAAAGAGTGTTTCAGTGAGATTCTATCGAGGGGGAAGAAGATCGATCGGGGAAAATCGAGTCTTGATCGGTAGAAGAGCATTCGGGTCGAGGAGAGCGGTTAGCGATCGACCGTTTGTTGCTGTGTTCGATAGATCGTCGACTGAAGTCGATATTCTGTTACTGAAATCTGTTTTCACCGTTCGAAATTAGGCAAAGGTGAGTGTGTGACCTGAAGTCATAGTGTATGGTCGTTCTCACGGCATAGATAGATTCAATGATTGATGATTGCGTGTAACTGAGTCTGTTTGCGTGTTAAACCAAGTCTGAAAGCTTGATCGGGTAATCGATCCATTTGGCGAGAGGGTGCTCGACCACTTTGGGTGTTTAGCCGCGATAAGCGACTGTGGTTGATGCATGACTGGTTGTTGAACTGTGTGTTATGATTGCGATTCTCTGTACTGTGACTTAGTGGATGGAATGATCGCATTCACTAAGCAAACTTGTTTGCTTATGCCTCATTTTAATGTGGCAGGTTCTGAGACCATTCAAGGTGATGGTCGTGATGTTTAATCTGGACGCGAGACTTGGCAGGAAGGAAGGGATGGTTAGGAATGGGTAGATCCGGACTAGAATGTGATGTAAAGCCTATCGCGAACACGCATTAATTCTAGAACCGAATTTGTATTTCAAGTTTCTGTTAAATCTATGTTTATCTAAGTTGTTGAATCGTTAAACATGGTTGAATGAAGTTAAGTTCATATTCTGTCTATCCGTTTGTGCATAATTCATAGCTATCCAGTGGGAAAACCTCATGCGTTGAAAAAGGTTAAGGAAAACCGAACTGAAAATTTGACTAAGTATAAGTTAAATGAAAAACCGGGTTAGGGTGTTTCAAGTTGGTATCAGAGCATGGTTGGTTCTAGGATATCCTTTATGCATAGACGGGTAGTGGGTTTACGACCATCCTTCCAAGGCCGGAAAAAGTCTCGCGGATTATTGTGTGATCTGTTGTGTGTGGACTGAGTTAGTCGTGCGGCTAACTCATAAATCTGAACTTGCAGATGGCAAAGAGTGCTAGAAACTCTAGAAGAAGTGTACCCGAAACTGGGGAGAACTCAGGGGTACATGTTGCGAATGATCGCAATGCTGAGGTGCGTGCACCTAATGCGGCCGATGAAGTGGCTGCTGAGGAAGTGGCTGATGCTACCGTTCCTCCTCCTCCTCCTCCCGCTGGGATGGAAGCTCTGTTAGGTCTGTTAGCTCAGGTGTTAGAGCGGTTGCCGGTCGTTCCTCCTGAAGGTGTGGATACACCGGGAGCAGTCGAGGAACCGGTGGAGGTGAACGTGAATGTTGGTGTGGAACCGGATCCAGGAGAAAGAGTTCCGTCGTATCTGCGGGTGTTGGAGCAGATGCAGAAGCTGGGAACTAAGTTCTTCTCTGGTGGATCCAGGCCGGTCGAGGCGGACGAGTGGATTACTCGGTTGGAGCGGAACTTTAGTTCCATCCGCTGTCCCGGAGTGTACAAGAGGGACATTGCGATCCACTATCTGGAAGGGGATGCGCATATCTGGTGGGGAGGTGTGGTTGCCCGTAATGGTGGCAATGGGAACTGTACCTGGGTAACCTTCCGTGAGGAGTTCACGTTGAAGTACTTTCCCCCAGAGGCATTTGATAGGATGGAAATGGCTTTTCTGGAACTGCGCCAAGGCAGTAAGACCGTACGGGAGTACGAGGCGGAGTTTAACACTCTGAAGAAGTTTGCGGGACGCGAACTGGATGCGGAGAGTGCTCAGGTCCGTAGGTTCATGCGTGGCCTTAGAGCGGATATCCAGAATCGCTGTCAGATACGCGGGTATGCGACTGTTGCGGAGTTGGTTGAGAAGGCGGCTCAACAGGAGGCCGGAATGGTCGAGGAGATGAAACTGATGGAAAAGGAACTCCATATTCAGTCAAAGAACATAGTTGGGAAGAGCCAGAGTGCTGGTCATGGCAAGTCCGCTGCGGGACGCAGTGCGTGTGCGACTTGTGGAAAGACACACGCGGGCGCATGTAGGAAGGCGTCCGGTGCTTGTCATCGCTGTGGAAGTCAGGATCACAAGGTTCGTGATTGTCCTGAGGAGGATAAGAGGCCAAAGGAGAGCCGTGTGGTGCAGTGTTACGGCTGTGGAGAGCCGGGTCACTACAAGAACAAGTGTCCGAATGGAGCGGAAACGGGAAAGCGCGCAAGTGAGGGACCAAACCCGAGTGCAAAGAGGCAGGCAGTGGAGCCTCGGGTTTACTCGATTGGGGATGCAGCTATGGACCCAAGCTCATCTCGTCCGATCACTGGTCAGTCCTCTCACTTAGCTGATTAAGCTTTCTGCGTGAATAGCTAGGAGTAGCTAGTTGCTTGTTCTGTGGTAGTTAGGTTTCTTAGCATTCGGATGAATGTGTAGGGACCTTGAACATGGGTGGAATGGCGACCCATGTTCTGTTCGATTCCGGTGCGTCGCACTGTTTTGTTCACCCAAACCTGGTCGGTAGTGGGGAGTTCCGTAAGGAACCCGGGGAAGACCATGGGATGGTTCAAGCAGCTGGTGGGCAAGTTATGTTTACCTTGGGGAAGATCAGGAACGTGTCTGTGATGATCGGAGGGGTAAACATGCCAGCTGACTTGGTAATATGTGCGGTTGATAAGTACGATGTGATCCTTGGTATGGACTGGCTAGGGAAGTACAAGGCACATCTGGACTGTCACCGTGGTAGGGTTAGGTTCGAAACGTCCAAGGGTAAGTTGGAGTACCAAGGAGTTCGACCAACCGATGGGAGTTTGATCATATCGGTCATCCAAGCGGAACGGATGATCGAGAAAGGCTGTGAAGCATATCTAGCCGCGATCACATCCACGGAGGTGGGGAAAGACGCTAGCCTTAGCGAGATTCCAGTAGTTAGTGAGTTCGAGGATGTGTTCCGGGCACTATCTGGAGTGCCCCCTGATCGGTCGGATCCGTTCACGATCGAACTGGAACCTGGAACGGCTCCGTTGTCAAAGTCGCCCTACCGGATGGCGCCGGCTGAGATGGCTGAATTGAAGAAGCAGTTGAACGACCTAATGGAAAAGGGTTTCGTTCGACCGAGTAGTTCGCCATGGGGTGCACCGGTCCTGTTTGTAAAGAAGAAGGACGGTAGCTTTAGGCTCTGTATCGATTACCGCGGTTTGAATCGGGTAACGATAAAGAACAAGTACCCTCTTCCGAGGATAGACGAGTTGTTGGACCAACTCCGAGGGGCTACTTGGTTCTCAAAGATCGACTTAGCGTCAGGCTATCATCAGATCCCGATAGCAGAATCGGATGTGAGAAAGACCGCCTTTAGGACAAGGTACGGTCACTACGAGTTCGTGGTCATGCCGTTCGGGCTGACTAACGCACCGGCTGCGTTTATGAAACTCATGAACAACGTATTCAGGGACTGCTTGGATGAGTTCGTAATCATTTTTATCGATGATATACTGATCTACTCTAAGAGTCCGGAGGAGCATACGGTTCATTTGAGTACGGTCATGCAGCGGTTGCGGGAACATCGTTTGTTCGCCAAGTTCAGTAAGTGTAGCTTCTGGCAAAGGGAAATTGGATTCCTAGGTCATGTGGTCTCGGATAAAGGAGTGTCCGTTGACCCGGAGAAGATTAAGTCAATCGCGGAGTGGCCGAGACCGAGGAATGCATCGGAGATAAGGAGCTTCTTGGGTCTGGCCGGATATTATAGGCGTTTCGTGAAAGGATTTGCGAGTATGGCGTCGCCCATGACTCAACTCACCGGGAAGGACGTTCGGTTTGAGTGGTCGACCGAGTGTGAAAAGAGTTTTGGAAAGCTTAAGGACATGCTTACCACTACTCCGGTCTTGACCTTACCGAAGCCGGATGAGCCGTATTCCGTATACACAGACGCATCCAAGACAGGACTTGGTTGTGTGCTGATGCAACACGGAAGTGTTATTGCCTATGGGTCTAGGCAGTTGCGGAAACACGAGTGCAATTATCCTACGCACGATCTGGAGATGGCTGCGGTAGTGTTTGCGTTGAAGATATGGCGACCTTACTTGTATGGAGCCAAGGTCCAAGTCTTCACGGATCACAAGAGTTTGAAGTACATCTTCACTCAACCGGGTTTGAATATGAGACAGCAGAGGTGGATGGAGTCCATTGCTGATTTCGACGTGGATATAGCTTACTGTCCGGGCAAAGTTAACTTGGTCGTGGATGCCTTAAGCCGGAAGAGAGTGGCTGTGGATTCGGACAAGGACATGTCTGGACTAGTCGAGATGTTGGGAACATTGAGACTGGCGGCCTTGACTAACGCAGTGGAACCGTTAGGTCTTGGTGCGGCGGACCAGGCAGACTTATTGACTAGAGTCAGGAAGGCTCAAGAGTCAGATGAGGAGCTGGTTAAAGCGTCGAAGAATGATAATACTGAGTATCAGACTTCTAAGAACGGTACGATCGTTGTTCACGGTCGGGTGTGTGTACCGAAGGATCAGGATTTGAGGGAAGAAATCCTTAAGGAAGCGCATCATTCGAAGTTTTCCATTCATCCGGGGTCGACCAAGATGTATCGGGATTTGAAGAGATACTATCACTGGGTCGGGATGAAGCGGGATGTGGCTAAATGGATAGCCGGGTGTCAAACCTGTCAAATGGTTAAGTCGGAACACCAAGTACCGAGTGGGCTGTTGCAAAGTCTACCGATCCCAGAATGGAAATGGGATATGGTCACGATGGACTTTGTGACTGGATTGCCTATGTGCGGGAAAATGGATTCGATTTGGGTCATAGTCGATAGACTGACCAAATCTGCGCACTTCTTGGCTATCAATAAGCATGATAGAGCGGATGCTTTAGCTAAGATCTATGTGGAGGAGATCGTTAAGCTACATGGCGTACCTGTGAGTATAGTGTCAGATAGAGATTCACGGTTTAGTTCTGTCTTCTGGAAAGCGTTTCAGAAACGACTGGGTACCAAGGTACACATGAGTACGGCCTATCATCCTCAGACGGATGGCCAGTCGGAAAGGACGATCAGAACACTCGAGGATCTGTTGCGAGCGTGTGTTCTGGACTGGGGCGGCAAGTGGAAGGATTACTTGCCCTTGGCCGAGTTCTCATACAACAATAGTTATCAGGCAAGCATTGGGATGTCGCCATACGAGGCACTGTATGGTCGACCTTGCCGAACACCGTTGTGTTGGACTGAAGTGGGGGAGCGTAGTCTCTATGGTCGGGACTACGTTGAGGAAACCACGGAACGGATTAGAGTCTTGAAACTGAAAATGAAAGAAGCCCAGGATAGGCAGAAGAGCTATGCGGATAAGCACCGTAGGGAATTAGAGTTTCAAGTCGGAGACATGGTCTATGTCAAGCTCATAACCTTTAAGGGAAAGGATAGAGCCGCGGCAACTGGAAAGTTGAAGCCGAGATACATGGGACCGTACCAAGTCCTGGAAAGGATTGGAGTGGTTGCGTATAAGTTAGATTTGCCACCGTCATTGGTCGCATTTCATCCGGTCTTCCATGTATCATTACTGAGGAAGTGCGTGACAAACGGGGAGAACGTTGTGTCCGAGCCTCCGCCCGACCTACAGGAGAATCTGACGGTCGAAGGAAGACCTGTTCGGATAATAGGTCGGAGAGTTAAGGCAGTAGGCCGAAAGAAAATCAAGATGGTACAAGTCGTTTGGGATTGTGAGGGGGAAGAAGAGACGACTTGGGAACCTGAGATTAGAATGGAAGAGAAATTCTCTAAGTGGTTTGAGAAGCAACCGAAGCAATCTAAGTCTAGGAAAGGCGAAGATTCGAGGACGAATCTAGATTGAGTGGGGGAGACTTGTAGCACCCGTGAACCAGGGTTCTACTGGGCGGTCGAGAAAATGGTTCGGGAAGACAGTTGTGGTCGAGGGAAAGTGGCTGAATCTGAACGTATGGTGAAGTTATGGTTAGACCGACTGGATGTATCGTAGAAGTTGAGCTGGATCGACTGGATAGTCGAGAGTCTAGACTGTGGTCGAGCTGGACCAGTCGGCCGATCGGTACAGTCGAGCTGTAGTCGGCAGAATTGAACTTTATGCGATCAAAATGGAACTTGGTCGTATAAAGTGGTCGGTGTTAGGACCAGGCGGTTATTGGTCAGGGTAGAAATAAGTTCGGTCGAATAAAATGAGAGTATGATCGATTTCTATCGAGAGAAATCATAAACCGATCGTCGAAAATGCGCCTAAGTCATTTGGCGGGAACGGTTACCGACTGGAATGAAGAAGCGCTCGATCAAAAATGAGCGGGAGCGGTTATTGGCCGATAGAAACGCGCGCGTTTTAGTAAAGCGGCGGTTACCGAGCAGTTATTAGACTTATATCGCGTGTAGGATCTTTCTCAATCATTTCCAGTCGAGAGAGCGATCGAGAGAGAGCGAGAGAGAAAGCGGTTATCGATAGAAAGTGAGATTTCATCGATAGAAAAGAGTTCTGTTCTATTGAAAGAGTGTTTCAGTGAGATTCTATCGAGGGGGAAGAAGATCGATCGGGGAAAATCGAGTCTTGATCGGTAGAAGAGCATTCGGGTCGAGGAGAGCGGTTAGCGATCGACCGTTTGTTGCTGTGTTCGATAGATCGTCGACTGAAGTCGATATTCTGTTACTGAAATCTGTTTTCACCGTTCGAAATTAGGCAAAGGTGAGTGTGTGACCTGAAGTCATAGTGTATGGTCGTTCTCACGGCATAGATAGATTCAATGATTGATGATTGCGTGTAACTGAGTCTGTTTGCGTGTTAAACCAAGTCTGAAAGCTTGATCGGGTAATCGATCCATTTGGCGAGAGGGTGCTCGACCACTTTGGGTGTTTAGCCGCGATAAGCGACTGTGGTTGATGCATGACTGGTTGTTGAACTGTGTGTTATGATTGCGATTCTCTGTACTGTGACTTAGTGGATGGAATGATCGCATTCACTAAGCAAACTTGTTTGCTTATGCCTCATTTTAATGTGGCAGGTTCTGAGACCATTCAAGGTGATGGTCGTGATGTTTAATCTGGACGCGAGACTTGGCAGGAAGGAAGGGATGGTTAGGAATGGGTAGATCCGGACTAGAATGTGATGTAATAGCCTATAGCGAACACGCATTAATTCTAGAACCGAATTTGTATTTCAAGTTTCTGTTAAATCTATGTTTATCTAAGTTGTTGAATCGTTAAACATGGTTGAATGAAGTTAAGTTCATATTCTGTCTATCCGTTTGTGCATAATTCATAGCTATCCAGTGGGAAAACCTCATGCGTTGAAAAAGGTTAAGGAAAACCGAACTGAAAATTTGACTAAGTATAAGTTAAATGAAAAACCGGGTTAGGGTGTTTCAATTAGCCCTTGTTTGGGTTTGTTAAGCGACGAGACCACGTTAGGAGTAGTTATAGATTGATTACCCCATCCTTAGGAGCTTGCTTTTCTCTGATAGTTGCATCTGTTATTTTATTGATTTGGTTCGATTGCACTCATTCCTGACTTGATCGAATTCGTTTACGTTTAGTTTTCTTCTAGCTCGATCGAATCACTAGCGAACTCGATCGCTTTGCTTTGCTGCACTAGCTCGATCGAGTCCCTACTCGACTCGATCTCTTCGTTTGTAAACCACCACCAACTGATAGATTTGGCTTGAATTAAGTAGTTCTGTCATATCTTGATTGCTAGCATCACACCTGATTGGATTGATACCTAAAGTACTGCAGCGATAGATACATTGCTTTAGGATAATTGATAGAAAAATCCTAGTATCACCAGATAACACCATATTGGTCAGCCAATCCAAAAGATAGGACGGAGGAATATGAACGGATGAGGAGATACGCACAAATGTCACATACGGTCGATGGCGGGTAACCGAAGGCCGACAAAAACCAAAATCACGGCATGGAGACACCACCACCTGGAAATAGATTCTTGAAGCTTCAAAATAACCATTCCAAAAGAAAATCAGGGAACGAACGAGCCAAATTCAAGGACTGTCAAGATTCTCTTCCCGGAGCCGATTAGACCACATTGTGAAGGAAGTCTCAAACCGCTAATCCATTTGACCTCAAACTTCACCAGTGCACATGAAATATAAAGTTGGTCGATGGAATTTCAAGCTCGGTCAGAGAAATCATCATCGTTTGAGCTGTAGTCCACTGCACTATCATCCGGTCGACCGAATGGACCACCAAATGATGCAACTCCCAAACCGCTCGTTTGTTTGACCTCAAACTTCACCACGGCTCCTAAAATATATGATTGGTCGGTGGAATTTAAAGATAGGTCGGCGAAATGTTGACGGTTCGAGCTGTGGTCCATCACATCACCTTACGGCCATCCGAAGGGTCCACCCGACACCGGATTTTCAAACCTGCTCATCCAAACGACCTGAAACTTCACCAGCGGGTCTAACACATCATATTGGACGGTAAATTTTCAATCCCGTTCTAAAATTCTTAACGGTTTGTCATGTGGTTCATAGCACTCATTCCGGGTCGACCGAATGAGACGTACACGACCGACATGACAACCGAGGGGATTCGGGCCTTGACCTTCAACATTTACTGACCAATCATGCCTAAAGAGGACCCCTGTTCAGTTATCCGACCCTGATCTTCATTACAATTGGTCATCACTTGGTAACATCATCCTAAACTTTCCCTTTTCAAATTTATTACATATTTTTACCTCTTAATCTGATTTTTCTTACACCGGGACGGTGCAAGTTAAGTCTGGGGGGATTATACTAATAAGTTTGTTCATTTTGGCATTTTTGTTTTGCATTGTTTTCATTTTATTGAGTCGTTTTTATTGAGTCAAAACTTTTGTCGAGAATTATGACTTTATCTTGGACCTAACCATTGTTGTGCATGTGTTTAAGTGACCATTGATCAGTTATTGGCAGTTTACTTCATCACATGTGCACCATGAGTGGATTGATCTACCAAAAATGTCCACATCTCCAAAGGCTTAAGAAGGATACATCTTTGACTCCGCACCTTAATGAACTTAACCTTCTCGGCTAGGGGCTTGGTTTTACAAAGGGCACGACTCCTCATCCTCACCAAATAGTGAAAGTCTACGTGAGTTCGGTTTCCCCTCTCTCTCCCCTTCAAATTTAAGAAAAAGCACCAAGGTCCAAGTAACCGGGGATTAGGTGGCAACCACCATCAATACTCGCGTATATGGAAGTCCTTTCGATCCAAGTAACCGGGGATTAGGTGGCTACAACCATCAATACTCGCGTCTATGGAAGATCCATCAAAAAACCTCCACAAAGAGGAGAAGAAGTCGAATAAAAAAAAAAATACTATGCTACCCTAAAAAAGGGATGAATCGACTTAAGAAGTGAGAAGAGAGAGAGGTGAAACAAGAGCCAAGACATGTGCCTTATAAAAAGAGGATGGGTAAGAGTCTATACCCCCTTTGATCGATACTCCCTAGTTGAGACCACACCTTTAGAAACTAAAGGAGTCAAAGGTGGAAAATTCGGATGGCCTAAAGAGAAGTGGATTGCTTTGGATGATTGCAAAACTCATGGTATGTACTTTCTTGTTCTTAATTCTAAATGCCATTGCTGATTTATGTGGATCACTAAGATAAATGTCGACATAGATTTCCAAAAAGATTTAAGAGTTCTCACGTTTTCAAACCTCTTTTCCTTTCTTAGTTTGCTTGAGGACAAGCAAAGGCTAAGTCTGGGGGAGTTGATATCATCATATTTTACATGTTTTCACTAAGTATTTATTGGTGTTTTCAAGTGTTTTCAATAAGGTTATATGCCTTTAGAGGTAGTTTTCTTGTATTTGTTGGTTTTGAAGTCTTAACATGTTAAATTATCAAAAAGGATTCAAAAAGGAGCAAAAGAGCCTCAAACCATGATCCATGCAAGTTTCCAAGCCAAGAGCATCAATATAACTCCATTTGTCCGATTCTCGCATTTGGACAGAACCGGAGCATCCGAAAGATAACCGCGGCAAGGGGTCTTCCCGACGTCCAAAAATCATGATCTTGGTCTTTCTGGATATATATTTGAGTCATGCATCCCGGAGAAGTGGATTCAAGCCATTTGGATCAACCATCACGGAGATACTCTTTTTCTCCCAAGACGTGTCCGTCAGGCGAGTAAACGAAGCCCATGGAGACTTGGTGCCACAAACGGCCCGGGATTCCGCGGGATGGACCTTGTCTCGACTTAACACAAGCCCAGATTGCTTTTGGTGGTTTACTTGTCCTAAACCCGGTCCAATCACGTCGCAAATCATCAGAGTCGGTTAACCGGAAAGTTTCCTTTTTCAGCTCATCATAACCCTAGCGACTTCAAGCTTATAAATACTCGCTTTTAGCCTCTGCAAGGGAGAGAGCCGCGAGTGTATTGTGCAAGAGAGAGAGCAGCCGTCAAGGAGGAGAAGCCCTAGGTGGTGCGCCGTCCAGAAGGAAGAAGGAGGCGCCGTTCAACTCATTGCACTCGCATCTCATCTTTGTTCTTTCATCTTTTCCTTTTCTCTTTTGTACTCTGGATCGAAAGCTATCAAGGGATTCGACTTGTTCTTCATCATAGAAGCCTCTTTCAATCCCTTATCTCTTTTCATACTTGCATAATGATATCAATCTCGCCTTGCTTGCTTGATCTTAGTATGTCCGAGTAGATCCCCTCGCTAGGCCGAGGGAGATCGATGGACTCTTGATATGATTAGACTTGTTTGATTGCATAAAACGGGATTTACTCTTTTGGTTCTTCATCTTTGCTTGCTCTTATTGCTTATTGTTAGGAAAGCGCGCCTCAACAACTCGAACTTAGGTTGATACATTCTCCAAAAGCTTGTTGTATTGCCGAAACTGGTATTTGATGAGCTAAGTGTTTTAGGCTTCCAAAAGTCGACCTAAGGAACTTAGTGAACAATCACAACTTGAACATTGATTTATGCATGCTTATAACTTGTAATAACCATCGAAAGTTGAGTCTATTAGGTTGTTTAAGCATAGTGGCCGGAGCCACGAAAGTGGAAAGGCTATATCTTAGTGTTGTGAGTTCAAGACGGTTTATAAATTATCCCATGCAATCTCTTGTCATTTCATTGAATGATTCCATTGATTATCCCTTGCCTAACATCTTTCCCATCTTGTTTACAACCTCACTACTTATTTGCATTGTTTTCCTTTGATTTTAGGATCACCCCACACTCATATTTTCTGTCCTAGCTACTCATCATTCACCATAAACTTGAAACGAGATCACTCTTCCTTGTGTTCGACCCCGACTTACCACGGCTGTGCACTTGCAGCTCTACCAAGTTGGGTTATAAATTGTATTAGTTTGAAGCATAAAACCCAACGCATCAGTATGCTGATTTTGTGAACTATTTGGTAAGTGGAGAAGTCCCTAATGACATAAATGGGTACCAAAAGAAGAAGTTCTTTAGGGATGTGAATCATTACTATTGGGAGGAACCATATCTGTTCAAGAGAGGGAGTGACGGTTTGTTTAGGAGATGTGTAGCCGAGGCTGAGGTGGAGGAGATATTGTATCACTGCCATGGTTCACGTTATGGTGGACATTTTGCCACTTTCAAAACAGCGTCGAAGGTTTTACAAGCCGGCTATTGGTGGCCGAGTTTGTTCAAAGACACTCAAGCCTATGTGGCTAAGTGTGATGCGTGCCAAAGGGCTGGAAATATCTTGGCAAGGAATGAAATGCCCCAAAACCCGATTCTAGAAGTTGAAGTATTTGACGTTTGGGGCATAGATTTTGTAGGGCCATTCAACCCACCTTCTCACGGAAACTCTTACATATTAGTGGCCGTTGACTACGTTTCCAAATGGGTAGAGGCGATTGCAGCACCTACCAACGACGCTAAGGTGGTGTTGAAGCTGTTTAACACCATAATCTTCCCAAGATTCGGTGTACCGAGGTGTGTAATAAGTGATGGAGGATCACACTTTGTGAACAAGGTCTTTGAAAACCTCTTGAAGAAGCATGGAGTTAAACACAAAGTTGCCACTCCCTACCATCCACAAACCAGCGACCAGGTGGAAGTCTCCAACAAACAAATCAAGGCTATCCTCCACAAGACTGTTAGTTCGTCACGAAGAGATTGGTCGGGAAAACTGGATGATGCCTTGTGGGCTTACCGAACAGCGCACAAGACGCCCATTGGGAGAACACCATACTCTCTTGTCTATGGAAAATCTTGCCACTTCCCGGTAGAGTTGGAATACAAGACACAATGGGCGATCAAAATGCTGAATATGGATCTCAAGCCTGCCCAAGAAAAACGGGAAGTGGATTTGCATGCGTTAGAAGAAATCCGCCTTGATGCTTATGAGAGTTCAAAAATCTTCAAGGAAAGGACTAAGGCATTTCATGACAAAAAGATTTTGCCAAAGGTGTTCAAGGCAGGTGACCATGTCCTGCTGTACAACTCACGCCTTAAACTCTTCCCTGGGAAGCTAAAATCGCGCTGGGCAGGCCCATTTGAAGTTAAGGAAGTGCTCCCATATGGCGCTGTCACATTGCTCAACAAAGAAGGCACAGAGTTTACAGTGAATGGGCAGCGAGTGAAGCCTTATATGGCAAATTCTGTGATTGGAGGAGGGAGTTCAATCCCTCTCCATGACCCTGTTGGTGCCTAAGAAGCTTAAAAGGTCAAGCTTGGTACCTTAAACAAGCTCACTTGAGAGGAAGTCCCATGAGTATCCTCTTGTATATATCGTTTCTCATTTTGAATTATGCATTGGTTTTTGCATTTTGTTTTTGTTGTTTGTGTCAGGTTTTTGTTGACGTATCTGATCTGGAAGTTGGGAGATGGGCAAGGAGCGGGAGTTGGTGAAATTCAAATCGGAAATAGACTGTGAAATTAACTCAAACGGGTTGTCAAACGGGTTTCCTCCATTGGATCAACCTGTTTCGACAACCCGCCCAGGTAAGTCAACTATGCTAGGTTGACTTTTTCCGAGTAAAACCCTTTCCCTTCTGTTTTAAACTAAAAATCCCGCATTCTGATTTTCAAGCCGCCACCCGTTTTTCCTTCAAGCGAATTTTCGATCTCCTTCATTTTTCCACCATTTTTCGATTTGCAAAATCCCTCTCTCTCTACATCCACCGAATTTGACACCACCGGTCTTCATTTAATTCAACTCGCAAGATAATTCAAGGTATTTCGCCCCTTTGAAAAACCTCTCTTTGTGAAGCCTCTCTCATGGGGTCTCCCTTGAGAGTTGCTGGTTTTTGCTCTAGACTGCTTGATTTACCTTGGATTTTCCTAGAGATTAATGTTTCATTCGGTGCATGCAAGAATACTCTCGGTCTATTTTTTGTTGGTTTTCAAGTCAGAATTTTAACTGTCGATCTCAATCCGATTTTTCCACTTCGCTCTAAATTCGATTTGAACTTTGAATTGGCTAAAAGGAGATAGAAGTTTTACACAGCAACTAATTCAAGGATCAAATTGAATATTTCGAAATTCTCTACCATCTTATCCGCACCATTGATTATTGCGTGGCCTAATCCATTTATGAGTTTCCCTGTTTCTGCAGGACATGGTTTACGCGACTCGATCCGGGCGTCAAACCCCCGATGAGGACGAGACCCAGAGGGCACGCCGTGAAAAGAGAGAAGGAAAGAAGATAGCGATCGAGAAGAAAGGGAAGAAAGCAAAGAGGAAAGGCGAGGAACCGGCAGGGGGTAGTGAGGGAATCGAAAGGCCAATCACGAAGCCGTACGACAATCAGGACAGGCTCGACATCCTGAAAAAGATGAACTTCCTGCCTATGCGTTTCCCTCACGAAGCGACTATGCGAGAGCTCGGCATCTTGGAAGATGTCCAAACAATCTTCGAGGGGATGGAGATGCAGCATTTCATGGCTTTGGCTCCCTCGGCTTATCACGACCCCACTTTACATTTCCTCGCCACATTGAAGGTGATTAAGCACCCCGAGTTGGTGCCTGAGATAAAGGAAGACGGCCCCGGATATATCACGTTCGCCTTGGCCCACCAACCTTTCAGGATGACCATCCGAAAGATCGAGGAGCTATATGGTTTTTATGTAGGCAGGGGGCTAGGAACTAAGATGCAGTTTGAAAAAGACGAACTGGCCAAGTTGTGGGAAACAGCAAATACCAAGTTTCCGCGATGAGGGGAGGACATATCAGAAGCCCAGCCGTTCGCTATGCTCACAAGGCGATTGCTCACACGATGTTTGCCAGACATGAGTGTTCCAATGTCCATACGAGAGAGTTGGAGATGTTGGATATCTCCCTTATTTACGAATTGGAGACCTTGAAGGATGGCACCGTGATGAAAGGGGATAAATCAACCGACATGAGCATGGCCATATTCATGTTAGACTCCTTCCAGAAGTGTATGCAGAACGCCATCATCTCTTATGAACGAGGAAAAATCAGAGACTCCTACATCGGCCTAGGAAGTATGGTCTCGCCCATCCTTCTGGCGAGTGGCTTCCCGTTGCCACAGCCCTCGCACCAACCCGAATGGATGGATATCACATATCTGACCAAGAGTTGGTTCCTTAGGGGACAGTCACAGGGGAGGCACATTTACCGTTTGGTTCACCCGAGCTTTGGGATTTCAAAGGTGCTCCTCCCAAACCCGAAGCTGACATCTTTTGAGAAGCGGGACAACGTCATTTTTCTGGTAGGAGCGGATGATCTCCACATGGATGGGGGCGATGCCACGGTGATGGAGGAAGGAGGATCATCCGACGGACACCCGCTAGGAGACAGCCAATTCCATTTCGACCCATACGATGCGTCAACTTGCGCACATCAAGCTTCTCCAAGAATGGTGCAAATGGCAAGACAAAACCATCAAAAAGCTTGTCAACTCGGTCAAGAAGCTGAAGGCAAAGGCGAAGAGAAAATCTTCCTCGCCATCCGCTGCTCCGGAGACTAGCACTCGTTCTCCCACCAGTGAGGACTCTTCTTCCTCTTCATCCATAAACCAATGAGAGGTACAACTCCGATTCCACTGTATATATCATCTGTTTCCATTGGCATTTTGATTTTGATTTAGTTTTGTTAAGTTGATCTCTCTCTCAGGTTTATATTTGCACAAGGGACTGTGCAATTTAAGTTTGGGGGAGGGGTCAATAGCATTTGACATCGTGTTTTATGATCTTATTTTCGATTTTCACCCTTTGAGTCTCATATCATTTGCATTGCATCTATGGCATAGAAAACACCAAAAAAATCGAAAATTTTTGACAAAAAGAAGCATAAGAAGCATCATTCGCATTCGCATAATATGATTGAGTCTAGATGCATTGTACATGATCATTGCATTCGCATAGGGGACAATGATAGAACTATCCTTACTTGAGACATGCTTTTCGGAATGGTCTCAATGCTCTAGTTGGAAATTATTTGATGCATTCGGGTTTAGTTTGAGCCTAAAAGAACTCCACACTCAAGGACTCGCATCTCAACATTCATGCTTGACTGAATCATCGCTTCGAATTGAAACTTCACCTAAGTGATTTGGACTTAATATGATCATTTAATTATCAAACTCGTGCATTGATGTTCTTGCTCATGGATTTTGATTCTCTTGGACATTCTTTATGTTACATTTATCTCTCTCTGTTTGTCCATGTTCGTTGATTACCCCACCCCTAACCAAACCCATTTCTTTCATACCCAACCTGTTTACCGTGAGAAGAGAGGCCTTTTCCAATTGAGCTAGGCAAAACGTGTTGAGTTTAGACCGACAAAGCATAGATTTTCATGTAGAACTAGCTCCTAACTCTTTGAGCTAGACTAAGCCTAGGTTGTGATTCAAGTTTGGGGGTGAGAGAATGAGAGAAGAGAGAAAGATCAGGAAGTGAAAAGGAGTCGAGAGAAAGAAAGGATGGGAGAAAGTAAAAGGGAAGTTTATAAAAGAGTGGTGGCTCGCTTGATGTTAAATGGTTAAGTAGCTTTGGGGTTTGGTTTATAAAGAAAGGCACCTAGCCTTGTTCACACTTTAAGAAGTTAGAAACCCCAAAGCCTATAAAAGAAAAGTGAAAAGTCCTAAGCCACAAGAATTTCGAAAGTTAGTCCCCTGTTATTTTCAGAAAGTTTTATCCTCCCTAAAATCCTAAGTTTAAATCTCTAAGTTCAGAAAGGGAAAGAAAGGGTAGTTAGGACTTGGGTGGGATTCGTTCTTTATTTTAAACCTTACGTCTTGGGTAGATGAGATTCTATCTTTGTACCATCTTTGGTCCTCACTCTTAGCATTTTGCCCAAGCTCAGTTCCTCTTGAGAGATCCCTTATATGCTTCATGAAACCACCAAAAAGAAAGAAAAAGAGCCTAACCCTTTGAGCCAAATGAGCGAGTTTTGATTGCATGAATTTTGATTCACGATTTCGAGCTTAATTTAATGTAAATAGGTGAAGTGAATATGAACGCATGTTTCATCATGTCTGATGTTTGGTTGTCGCTGAATTGAGTATGCGAGTGATCTGATTTGAATGGCTGAACCTATTTGCATTTCGTAATTTCTAAGTAGAACATTGAGGCGATTTCTTTGAGCATGTCTAATGGATTTGAGTCCCCACCCAAATCAATTTCTCTCTGATTTGTTCTTCCTTGCTTGAGGGCAAGCAAGATGCAAGTTTGGGGGAAGTTGATATCTCTGCATTTTGTCTCTTTTAAGCACATGTTTCCCTTAGCTTTTCTCCTGTTTTAGTTCATATCTTCAGCATCTTAGTATAGATCTCATGCATTATGCTAATACATAGCATTTAGGACCTGCATTGCATATTTCGTGCATATGGGAGTTGTATCAGGTGCTTTTGAGTGCAAAAGGAGGAGATTAGGAATCAAGAGATAGGAGCATGGAGTAAGGAGAGCAAACGGGATATGAAACGGGATGAAGAACCCGTTTGACGAAGGAGCAGCTGTGCGATTTAGGAAGAAGAGGAAGTCAATTTAAGTGAGTTGACTGAAGGTGCCCTTTGTCTCCCATTATATAAGACTTAAAGACCTAACTTTTACAGCAGCTTTTGTAAGATCGGAATCTGAACACAAACCAAAAAGCTTTTCCACTTTTTGGAGATTCTCTTTGAATATTCTCTTTTGTACTTATCGAAGATTGCTTCTTAAATTTTAATCAAGTTTAGTTATTTCTTTTTGCATTAACTTCATCTCATCTTGCGCCCCTTCGCTTATCGTGTAATAAAACTCCTTTCCTTAACGGGAATTGGCGTTTTCCTACATGAAGAGTGAGTGAGCTCTTTTGGGTCTTGAGAGATGAGGTAGATTAGGAGCGATTAGGGGTCGATCTTGCTTCTAGAGGTGTTTAATTCTTCCAAAAGTCTTTCTTTGCTGGATTTGCTTAAGGCTAGGTCTTTCTTGATCATCTAGATCTAGATCCTAGACTCTTCTCACACCAAAAGTGCCTTGAGAAGAGTTGGATCGCCCAGCAAAGAGATGAACTCGTCCAACCCACGATGGTGGTTGTTTGGAGAGGGCATCGGTCTAGGAGAGTTGTCTCTTAAAGCTAGCTTTTCTTGAAATCACTAACCAAAAGTTGGCTCCTTTGATTTCAAGATTAGCTTTGTGGTTTTCTCCATGAAAGTGGGTTAACCTTGTTTTATGAATTCTCCTCCTAAGACTTAGCTTTTACTTGAGTATTTCTAGACACCTTTGTTGACCCCTAAAACCTTATAGTCGATTTCCTCATCCCGAGACCTTCCCCTTCTATTATCGGATTGTCAAAAATCAGTTATTGTTCTTTTAATTAAATTTTAGTTTCGGTTAATTTACTCCTTGATTTAAAGATTACAAAAACTCATTGGCTTTGACTTGTTGAATTTCTTGTATTCGAAATTGTCTTATCATTCTCCATTTTGGATTGTCTCTCAAGACCACAATGACATGAGTGGGGTTGGTATTTGAAACCCTTACAAAAATCCTTGTTTCACTTGCCCAGCTGCCACCAGCAATACTCCTCCATATTTCCTAGTGAGATGGGTTCCATCTACCACAATAACTCGCCTCAGATACTGAAATCCGGCTGTTGAAGCCTCTAAAGAAACAAAGCAATACTTGAAACGATCCTCTTCATCACGCAGGAGGTGTTTTATAGTTCAAGGGTTTGCTTGCTTCAGTCTTCTAAGGTATGAAGGCAGTGACGCATATCCATCTTCTGGACTTCCTCTCACAAATAGTTGGGCAAATTTCATAGCCCTGTATGACGTTGTATAGTTAAGCCTCAGACCAAACATAACCCTCATTGCATCCGCAATATGTCTAGGGACAATTCCATCAATGATGCCAACCCTCTCCACAAATAGTTGTCCGATATATCTCGGTGTACAACGGTGAGCTACATGGTCCATAACTTAGCATGTATGACCCTTAACGTACTTGGTAACCTAGAACCTACCCTCTTCATTCTTCACAGCTGCTCTCACCTTCCATGCACATCCATTGACAACACATTTTGCCACAAACAAGTCTTTAGTGGACTTATAAACCTTGAATGCGAATCTTGCCATCACCGCCGTCATTCGCAAGTCAGCAAGAAGGGCATCCTTGCAGGCATAGCTCTGGTTCACATAAATATTGTCTGACCAAATACTTGTGAACCTTCCACTTTCACCATTCCAATCACCTCTACGCAGCCTTTCACATAAATAAATACCCTCACACTCGTCCTCGTCTTTGACTCTTCCATACTTACTATAATCTGCTTCGATGTCATCGGATTTATCAGTTGCATAAGCACCCAAATTACCAGCATTAACATTCTCATTGTCATCAGTCTCTTCTTCTGAATTTACATCTCATGCTTTGTCTTCCCAGTCTTTATCATCTCCCTCTTCACATCCCAGTCGTTATCATCAAACTCTTTATCATCCCAGTCTTTATCCACCTCTTCAGACTCATTTTCGTCCTCATCTTCATGTAGCGGTTCATGATCGTTCCTTCCCATGCATATGCGGCTAGAGACGCAAAGGCGGATCACATGCGTTTTACATAATTCGACCAAGTTATGCACCTGTCTGTTGTTTGTGACATACATAGGAAGTGAATCAGTAGGCATTTGGTCCATCATAACAGCTGGTACTGGATATGACAACTCCAACAGCTCGGCTTTCATGTCCAACATATAGTCGGTTAGCATCATTTCAACTAGCTCAGCATGTGTACAACCATCCCGCATGCACAACATTCTTCATCCTCTCTTCTTCTCCACCTCAAAATGCCATGAAGTGTCTCTCATCGTCCATACTCCATACACAGAAGCTAAACAAACCATTATATGCATGAAAACAAATGCAAATCACATTAATAAAGTTTCTCGGATACACAGTTGATGGAACCGGTAGACCTCATATGAGGCGTGAGGTCTACAGAAATTAAGCTAGTTACCTAATTATGGCGAAAAACTAATACAGCCTTCATCATAGAAAACTAACATGTAAAACTCTTACAGGGCCAAGTAAATAGCCTAAAAGAAGTATTTATGCAAGAAAATATACAAAAACATTTATAATTTGCTCAAAAAATCAATTTTAAAAACCAAAAAACTTTAGACCTCCATCATAGATCTCGGCCGTAAAGTTCAACAAGAGGTCTAAAAAAGGTTAGTTTTGCAATTGACAGAGGGAGGGCTTTTTTTTTAGGTTTGCACTTGAGGTTAGTTTTGCAATTGATCAGTTTTTGTGTGTAGACCTCATCATAACGGTAGACCTCTTTTTTAGGTCTACGGTATAGGTCTACAAATTAAAACTGTAGACCTCAAAGAGGTTACTTTTGCAATTGATTGAATTTTTTTGTCCAACTTTAGACATCCCTTGTAGACCTCCGGATATTTTGCGTTGACCAACTAATTGTGGTAGACATCAGACTGAGGTCTAACACCTGTGTAGACCTCAGGTGTAGACGTCCCGCAAAAAAATTGAAACAACCAAGCCTTTTTAAAAAAAAAAAATATATATTAAGTAGTTATCAATGCGGAAATTCTCAGAAAGAAATCGATAATATTAAATCATAAATAATTGTTCAACAAATAATCAATAACCAATAAACCAATAAAGAATAAGCAACCTAAACACCAGGTTTGCTACATTATTAAAATAAAGACTAACACCCTAAACGATGAATTCCTAGTCAACCATAACAAAAGAGCCAATATCAAATTCCTAATCTCATCATCCTCTTCTCTCGGTCTCTTTCCGCGGAAGAACATTGCTGTTACCTGCATCACATTGGAATAGAGATGCGTAAGTATTATCATAAATACTTAGTGAGTGGATCATCCTGCCTACAGGCCAAGTACGTCAAACACTAGACAATACATCAAAATAATCAACAATAATCCACAACAAGAACAATAATCAACAATAACATTAACTCCATGTCAGGAAACACCCACGTTTCCTGACACCCAGGTCGGTGTCGACCGACACCTCTATGGTGTCGATCGACGCCAGCCTCCTGAGTGTCGATCGACACCAGCTCGACGCCCAGACACCAACAACAACGAAAATCGCCTAAAACAAGTAAAAATCGTGGGATTCAACCCCCACATCGATCAAACAACAAAATAACTCAATCATAACTCAAGAACAACTCGAAAACTCATCAACAAAACCGAAATCAATCAAACTCCAATGAATAACGGACCTACAGTCACGCACTCACCTTGAAAAGGATTGGAAGGAAGGAAAAGAAGATGAACAGCAACCCAAAGCCTCAGAAACTCCACAAACTCTCTGAAAATCACCCAAAATCGCCTCTGAAAACTTTTCTCCTCGAAACTTGTGCCTCTCTCGCGGCTACAGTGCTTTTAAATCGCGGAATAGGGTTTCCATCGCCTAAACCGGACAAAACCAGCCGACTTGAATCAAACCGGTCGATTTCACAATAATCGGTGTCGATCGACACCCTTCCTTGGTGTCGGTCGACACCCATCGACCAAACCAAACCAAACTCAATTCAAACGCGCAATCGACTTAAACCGGAATCGACCCTGATAACCGGTGTCGATCGACACACCCCTTTGGTGTCGATCGACACTAAGCATTTAGGAGCTTTTTACACATTTTCTTCGAGATGATTGAACCTTAAACCAATTGTACAACAATCAAACAAGAACATGTACAATCGATCCTCAATTCACACCTCAAAGTGCGTATGTAATCTACCCCCAAATCCCTAATGTCGTCCGATACCACTTCTAACACAACTTTCTGGTTCGCGGATGTTACAAAAATAGTAAGTGTAGACCACAAGAAGAGGTCTACGTTGAAATGTTGAAATTCAGTCAATTGCAAAACTAACCTCTTTGACCGATAGACCTCATCTGTAGACCTAAAAAAAAAGCCCTCCCTTGTTCAATTGCAAAACTAACATGTTTTCAGAGTATACCTCTTCTTGAGGTTTACGCCTATTTTTTTGTTTTCAAAGGCATATATTTAGACTTCCCCATGAGGTCTAACTCCCCAAATTTGTCATGATCAATTGCAAAACTAACATCTGCGTTGACCTGTAGACCTCACCCCGAGATCTACGGTCTCTTCACAGATCTGAAAAAAAACGAAAATGGAATAAAGCACTACCTGGCCGTCGTCTTTAGGGGCCGCCGAGGGCTAAAAGTGTTTCTTTAAGCCTTCTGGAACGTTCCTCGGTGGTGAGCATAAGCCACACACCTGATAATGACAAAATCAAGAACTTAGAATTTTGAAATGTTGATTTAAAGAGATTTTGGGATGAAAATAGAGAGAAAATAAAAGAGTAAGAGTGTAAAGGATGTAAGAATATGTGGAGTTTCACAATTATGAATATGAAGCATTAAAATCTTAGTGTTGGCTGAAAATGGTGGTTGAGGTCATTGATGAGAGTGACAGTTTCGTTAATAAATGTAGAAGATGAGGTTCAATTAGTCTTCTGTCGGAGGACGTAGACCTCTCCCGTAGACCACACTTGAAAAAAATAATAGCATTTTCGTGATTATCTGAAGAAAAGTGGATAAAACCAAAATAGAAAATAGAAGAGGTTGTTTTTGTATTTGACCATAAATTTTGGGTTACTTTGGCAAACGTCTCTAATTGTTTTGCCAATTCCGTGAAGATTGAACTAAAGATGCTGATGATAAATGTAACATTATTATCCAACTAAAGCTTGAACTAAAGATGCTGATGATAAATTTCGTCGCATAAAATTTCGAAATAGTTAAATAGACATTTTTTAATAAAAATATAAATTCAGAAACTATCATCCCGTGCAGGGCGCGGATCCAACCCTAATGTATGATTATTATCCAACTCTATAATTTTTACCATTGTTTTGCGTCTTCGTTAACCGTAAATCATCCACGTTTTGCTATAACTAGAAATCGCTTTACGGTTGTCAATTTGGAAATTCTAGATCTAGAATAGTGAAATTTCGACGGATTACATTTTAATATTTTAACGAAGTTCACTTAGTAGTTAACCATTGACTCGTTTCAACAAGATTTTGCGAAGTCTACTACACATTACAAAAATATATGCGCAAGAATAAAATGTACAATTACAATTAGTTGAAGAATTAAATAAGCATTTTTCTCCAACGACAGTAAATATATTTTAACACTGTCCGTTTAGTCGTTAACTGTTAACTCATTTAAATCTGATTTTGCGAAGTCAAACTATATGTTGAATTTTTTTATGTGTAATCGGTAATTAGAGGATAAAATATATAATTTCAGATAGTTTAAATAGTTTAATAATTAAATGAGCATTTTCCTGATGTAGAACATCATTTAACGAGATGTTATGTTTCTATGTTCACGCAAATTTTTATATGAGAATTGTTTTGTTTTGACCTGGTTTTTGAGAGAATTTAAGTATGATCGTGTATCTATCTATCTATATATACTACTATTAATTGAAAAGTATATTTTAATAATGTTTGGATATAAAGATAAAAGAAGAATATATAAGAGATAAAACTATTTGGATACAACAATAATAACTTAAAATAA
Source organism: Erythrophleum ivorense (assembly GCA_026724425.1). Classification (NCBI taxonomy): domain Eukaryota; kingdom Viridiplantae; phylum Streptophyta; class Magnoliopsida; order Fabales; family Fabaceae; genus Erythrophleum; species Erythrophleum ivorense. Next base: position 2,762,120 of record JAIUCV010000066.1, on the reverse strand, counting down.
ACCAATAATCAGTTAAACTAAAAACCAAATCTGTTAATTGATCAGGTAAAGAAAAAATAGAAATATATCTGAAAGCCAAAAAAATCCGAAAAACCTAAACTTTTTTGGTAAAAAAAACAAATATATATAATATTAAAAATATTCCACAATACCTATTCGGATAATTTGGGTATCTGATAGGGTATCGGTTCGGTTCTGGTATTATATAATATCCATGGATATCAAAAATTTTACCCATCAGGTGATTTGTTTTATACCCAAAAAAAAAAAATCCAAAAAACTGTTATAGAAAAGAGAGAATAAGAGATGAGAGGAATTGGTTGTTCTTATTCATGAATGATAGATCCTATATATAGGAGTACAACATAGGGTTTCAAGATAGAAAACACAAATAGAGAAGTGGATCTAATGGGCTAATGGGCATCCACATATTTACCCATAACACTCCCCCTTGGATGTCCATTATCTAAAATATCTTCTAAATGTGTAAGATGCTGCCTCGTTAAAACTTTTACAAGGAAAACCCAATGGGAAAAACATTTGTTAAAGAAAAAGAGTGCAGCGCGTAATTACTCCCTCTCATGAGAACATCCGTCTAGATCTTTGATATGATATGATCCAATAAGATAAATTAACTCCTTGAAAGTAGTAGATGAAAACTCCTTTAAAATCTTCACTTGAATAATCTTTAGAACATTGACATCGCCATTCTTCTTGGGGTTGGTAATGAATCTACTTTATCATTCTCTTCACTCCACTTGATCTCATAAGTGAATGACAAGGACTTTGGAAAGGAGATAGACCTTCGTGTTTCTCATTTGTGTGTTCTTTGTTGCCTCATTAAAACCTTTCATAGAAAAACCCAGTAGGATAAAAACTATGATAAGGAAAAAGAGTACAACCACACATCATCATATATCTCCTCCTTTGAAGTATCTTCTTCAAGAGATACATTCCAATAGATATATTTCTCCCCCTTGGAAGCATCTTCTTCAGGAGATGCATTCCAATCATATATACTATCTTTTAACAATCATTATAAGTATAGGCTTAATGAATAAAGTCATTTGATTATCATATAATCTCTTAGGTTATTAGACTTCTGGTCCATAACAACTTTTCACAAAAACAATTACTTCTTGATCTTTTGAACTTCGGGTCCAAACTTTATTTCACATGAAAAGATCAATATATTGCTCAATTAACATTTTAAATATGGTACTTCGGGACCAAATATATATGAGCATTCTTTATGTATATACTGCAAGAATCTTTTAAGATAACATATCTTTTGCTAAATTGTCTATTTGAGATAACCGAAGACAACTTTGTCTTCCAAGATATTTTATCTCATATTCTTTGCATCATACTATTTTCGATAACTCTTCAAGAGTTTGATATTCATATTAAAGATTTCTTTTGATCCATAATACTTTGATAAATATACATGGGTATTAGTTAGCCTTATATATTCACTTTCATGATTATACCCATGAAACATATTTCTTTTCATTTGATTGAATAGCTAGTGTTCTCCAGGAACATAACTATTAAATCATTAATTCTTCAATAATTATATCCTTCAGGGACTTTTATTGCTTAGTGGGTCATATATGTCAAGTTCTTCTTTTATTGCCAAACTTAAGTAACTTGAAAGTTGCATCCACCACATGAGATTATATCTCTTCATATCATTTTTCTTAGGCACAAAGGCCTTTATAACCCACTCGTTTTACACTTTTTAGGTGTAAGGACTTCTGGTCCAAATACTTTTCTCTTTGTAAGAGATATTAGTTCTGCGTCTATTGCTTCTTTTTGATTTGGCCAAATCATTACTTTGTGTACACAATGCAATAGACTTTGTTTCTTGATCCTCTTTTTCATTCATAATATCAACTGCTATATTGCATGCAAATATTTTATTTACGACGTCGTTTTGCTTTTATGGTTCCATTTTATTCCAGACATGACATAACTAATTCTCGAGATCTTTTCGTTGTCTCAGGTACCTGAATTTCTTATTTGTCATGTTTATTGTCTCTTCTGGAGATCACTCAAAAATATTTGTTTCCTCGGTTTGACCATTGTCAATCAATTTATGCTCATTTACTTTTCTGAGGATTTTAATATTCGGAACCAACCGGTCTATCACGCTTCATGCGTTCTTTAGACTTACTAGCAGCTTGATATCATCCTTCTGGGACATCAATTCTTATTAGAGCATTTATTACCAGTGACTCATTCACTATATTTGGGTCAGTAAATGTATCTGGCAATTGATACAGTAAGTTTTGTGAATGAATTATCTTTAGGACTTCTATTTCACATTCTATAGTCCGAGGATCAATGATAATTCATTCCAACTTTAATCTTTTTCCAACTGTTTATTTTCTCCCCCTTATGTTGGAAAGGTTGGCTTACTAAAATGACAATATGCATATCAAGCCATATTTAAATCCTTCATGGATAGCTATAGATATTATCAAAGGAGATTCATATCCAACATATATCTACCACCTCTTTCGAGGATCCATCTTATATTGCTGTGGTGGAGCAATATTGATGTATATTCACTACAGGAAAAACGGGTATTGTTAGCGTCGGAAAAACGCTATCTAAAGTTATAATAGCGTTGAGTTAAACGCTGTATCATCGACCGCGATAATAGGTCTGACACATTTCATAGCGTTTTTTCAGCCTGCTATTGTATTGTCATTTAGCATAGCGCTTTCCAGCCTGTTATTGTATAACATATGATAGCATTTGGATTTCGTTATTAAATGTTATTAAATGTTATTATTTATGAAAATCTGGGTTTCAATATTAAATTTTGGATTTTATAATTTAGATTTTGAATTCTTAAAAACCCATAAAATCCATATTTTAATTTACCAGAAAAAAAGAATAATAGTAATAATAGATTACAAAGAATATATATCTATTGGTTTCTAAACTACTATAGTTTCTAGTCTAAATTTCTAAATAATCTCAGCAGATCTCTAACACCTCGCCACCTCAATCACCAAGGCTCCTCCGTCTTTACCAAACAACCTTTTTGGCAGCTTCATGGTGCAATCTAGCATCCTAAACGCCACATTTGTGCTTGTAGGCAATGGTAACTTCCCTTCCACCTGAAGAAAAACATTCAATTCATCAGATCTGATAGGAGAAAACACTTTCTTATCACAATTCACATTGATCAGATTTCAGAAGAATGAACAAACTCATAGAAATCAGAGGTTCGATACTGGTTATACTGATGCATCGACTTGACATAGAAACATATTTCAACACTCATTGCTAGAGCAAATGATCTCATCAACATAGAAACATATTTCAACACTCACCACTGGTTATACTGATGAATTGACTTGACATACATTTGATTTCAGCTCCTCCACTTTCTCAATTGATCTAAGCACATGCTTCATGCTACATTCAGGAAAAAGAAGCAGAGAAGTAAATATCATAAAGTACTATCGAGCAATGAACAAGTCAAATGAATAATCAATTTCATAGAATTTCTCATTAGAAAAAACAAAAGTCCTGTTTCCACGAAGTTGCTTCCATATATTAAATTAACAAAACGTTGTCTGCATAACGAGATATATCAAACTCCTATCCCTAAAATAAACAATCAATTTGTTTTGAAATATTGAAAGAAGAACAATCAAACTCAAGGATTAGCGGAGAGAGAAAAAGAGGTATCATGGAAGAGATTTGTCGGAAAAGAGTGTTGATGATTCCAGCGCTGAATGCCATTTACCTTTGATGATATGAATTTAGCCTCATCCCTTTCTTCCAAAGGCGTATTATTCAGAATCATCCGAACCCAATTCGATTTCTACGGTATCGCAGAAAATTTCCCTCTACTTGCAGATTCCATAAGTGAACAAACGAACCAAAAGATGGAAGCATAGGTTAAAGAGGATTCTCGATTTGAGACAAAATGAACCTGGAACCGTCACAGACCCACACTGTCTGTGAGAGGGAGATCGAAATAAGAGAGATGGAGAACGAGAGATTGAGAGAGCGAAGGGAAGCTTGAGAGATGAAGGCGACTACTATAGATCTGGCGCTGTCTTGAACCGTCACAGACCTGCACTTCGGCAACCATCTCAACCCAGATCTACGGCTGCTCCCCTGAAAACCTAGAGAGGAGATGAAGGAAAAGAAGCTAAGGAAGAAAATTAAACGACAAATAAAAATGTTAAGTAATTTAGGTTTTTATGTATGTTCAATTTTTCATATTTGGATAAACTCTATCATAACGTTTCATATTTGGTAGAACAAATAAATACAAGGACGGATTTAATTATTTTACCTGCTCAATATATCTTAGCGTTTGTTTTCTTAAAACGCTATGGAAAAAATAGGCGTCACTCAACCATAGCAAAAGAACCTAAAACGTTATTGTTTACTGCTATTAATACCCAATTTTCTTGTAGTGATTGTACATCAAAATACTTAAAGATGGAATATATTAGGTTTCTGACCTAAAACCAATTTCAATGGGGAGAACCTTTAGTTACACCTTGGCTTTATGCGAATTAATGCTTCTGCATTATGTGTATGAACATTTGCTACTGGATGTTCAACGTTTACTCTTACAAACATGATTTTCTTATCAAATGCTTAAGATGTGAATTTACTAGCACTACCAAGTCATCTCACAAACTTCAAGTTGCAGATTTATAACATTGATACATACAACTAACTTGTTGATGTATTAAGAAATACCTTAATATCTCTCTTAGTGGATGATTAGTCCACATAATAGGTTACTAAACCACAAATATTTCTAGTATTCTATCTAGAAATTGGATCATTCCAAATCTATTTTGGCTAGTGATAATTGTATTATCATAATCTATTTTGATAAAATATTATATTAGAAATCATTAAGAAGAATCTTCTAGTTCTTCAATAAATGTCTACATGTTGTAATTTACTTCGCATAATTTTTGAACCGGAATGGTCTAACCAGTTCATGTCAAACTATGTTATATTCGGTAAACTTCTGGTTTACTATATAACATATATCTATTTAACTTTTCTTCATATATTGTCTTAACTTGATTAACTTTGAAATCCCTTGGAGTTACTTTATATATGATTCATCAAGATCATTTATCTTTGAATATAATCTTCTGGACTATGATATAGGGATTGTTAGATTTTTCTTGATCAATGATCAAGTTTATCTTGAGTGTGAACATAATCTTCTAGATGTTCCACTTATTATATATTGATTGTGGGATTCATCCATTCTTCCCCTCGAGATGATGATACTTCTGGTTCATCTATCTCGAATTGAATCATAGTATAAAATCAATAACATATCCATCTTGAATTATGTCTTATATCTTTGATTCTTTAAACTTTTGATATTTGTATTATATCTTTAATTCTTTCACTTCTGGGACTTTAGATATATAATGTATCAATGATTGTATATTCTTCCAGAGATATATATATTTTATTTGCTACTATCTTTATTTTCTCACTTCTTATGAGAATTTGAGTTTTTGAAATAAAACTCTTTGATCTTGACTTTGACATTAATCATCATATGTCTATATGATCACATATTTCATCATTTATTCGCATATCACATTCACTCCAGGGAATGAATCATAACCAATTAGACAAGATTTATGATTTCATAATTTTCTCAAAATAATTTATTAAATTTTCTTTAATGATATTTTGTCTACAGGACAACATTATTTGTCTACAGGACAATATTATTTGTCTAAGATTAGAGTATGCTTTTAAGCATCTCTACACATTGATATGCATTATGAAACAACAAAACTTTTTTTTTTTAATTAAGTGCGGAAATTCTCAATAAAATAAACTCCATAAAATTAATAATTCAAACAATCATATTCAATTCCAAAATACCATAAAATAACCTAGCAACCTAAACACCAGGTTTGCAAATAACAACATAAACCAAAAACGGTAAACAACAAAATCCTATCATCCTCTCTCCGGCCCGATTCCGCGATCACACTTTCTTTTACCTGCATCACATTAGGGAAAAAGAGATGCATAAGTATTTCATAAATACTTAGTGAGGCAATCACCCCGCCTACAGGCCAATTACGCAATTTAAAACACTTTTAAATAATATTAATAATTACCAAAATTATTAAATTCACTTCTTTTAATTCTTATACAATTTCCTCAATTAAATAACAATTCTTAACCCTCAAAATGATTTCCACCATTATTAAATAATTTCCACAATTATTATAATAATTTTCAACACATAAAATAATTTCCACAATTATTATAAACTAATTTAATTAATTAATTAACCACTAATTAATTAATTTCAGAATTAAACCACTTAATTCCAATTAAACCGATTAAACCAGATTAAACCATTAATTAATTCAATTTAATTAATTCGGCAGAAAACCGGATTTAACCGGACCAGTGTCGATCGACACAGCTTGTGTCGCTCGACACCCGGCCCGATTGGTGTCGAGCGACACCGGCTTGGTGTCGATCGACACCGATCCAGGAGATCGACGCCCAACTCGATTTCTAACACAAAAACACCCAAAACACGAAATTGTCACAATCCAATCGATCAAATGCACTAATAACACATAAACCACCACAAACAACACATCAACTCATCAAATCAACAATTCACTTTCACAATTTCCACTATTTGCGAGCCTACGGTCATGCACTCACCTCGACATCCGATTGAACAAAGGGAAAAGAGGAAAAAACGATGAACAGTGCGCGATGAACAGTAACTCCGGCGATGAACAGTAACTCCGGCGATGAACAGTGCGCGATGAACAGTAACCGATGAACAGTAATCGATGAACAGTGTTTTCGACTTCTCCCAAAAATCGCCTCTTTTCTCTCTGGAAACTCCAGCCTCGAAAATTGTGTCAAAAACAGACGGCTGCACCCCTTTAAACTCGTTTTTAGGGTTTCCTTCCCTTAACCGGACTAAACCGACAACTTAAATCAAACCGGTCGATTTCACAATAACCGGTGTCGATCGACACCCTTCCTTGGTGTCGGTCGACACCCATCCACCATACCAACTCAAACCACAAATCAAACGCGCAATCGACTTAAACCGGAATTGATTTCTCAAACCGGTGTCGATTGACACTTCCCTTAGGTGTCGATCGACACTAGTCATTCAAGAGCTTTTTACACATTTTCTTCGCGATGTTCGAACCTTAGACCGACTGCACAACAATCAAACAAGAACATGCACAGCCAATCCTTGATTCACACCTCAAAGAGCATATGTAATCTACTCCCGAACCTCTAATGTCGTCCGATACCACTTCCAAAACAACTTTCTGGTTCACGGATGTTACAATTCTCCCCCACTAAACTGGATTCGCCCTCGAATCCTAACACAGAACGTCTACTCAAGACGACAAAACCCGGCCCTCCACTGGCCAAACACAAGAGATCCACCACTGATCCCAGAGACTCACATCTAATCCTATGTTATAAGCACGTTTCCAAACATTCATTACTCTTTACTCAAAACCAAACCATGACACCACCGTCACAAATACCCAAACCGTGACACCACCGTCACAAAATCTGTACCGTGACACCAGCGTCACAAGTACCCAAACCGTGACACCACCGTCACAAAATCTGTACTGTGACACCACCGTCACAATACCCATATAAATGCAAGAGACCCACTTGTCTCTCTCAAGGGATCCACCACCCCTTGATGCTCACTTCGTGACTCGTCAGCCACTAGTAAGCAGCACCCTTATACCAAGTATAAGTCTGCAAGCACTTCCCCTGAGGTAGCTAATCCCAGGTAAGGCCGCACGGAGATCTCAATCTCCCCACTTATACTGAGGTTGCTAGCCCCAGATAAGTCTGCAAAAACAAACCACGGCACCTATCTGCAGATAAGTCCGCCAAAACCCTACCGAGCACCCACCGTCTCAGATAGGTCTGCAGGAGAAAACAATCTCCTAAATGTAAAGAGTAATAAACCGAAACGCCTATAACATAACCGACTAGAACTGTCTCACGACCCAAACTGGTCAACACAACCCGTAACATCCGTAACACAGATTTATAAGGACACTCCCTCTTATAAATCTCCAACAATGTACATCGTACCACAGACGAAAATACATAAACCACTGCAACAACATAGCCTAAGGCTAACCAACTGAAACCATAAAGATGAAGAGCTAATTCCTCGACCTACTAGTCGAACACTTTCAGAAATCCAACTTCATCTTTGCCTCAAGTTTTCACAACGACACTCTCTTGTTCCGCAGAACCTTGACTCTCCTCTCGAGAATCCTCACAAAACCGCCAGAACTCCCTAAAAAGGCCTAAGATCCTCTGAAATATTAACCACCAACTTCCCTGAAGGATGGAAGCACTCTCTCTCCACCTCAAAACACGAAACACCTTGTGAAACATCCTCATAAACACAGGTAACTCAAGCTGATACGCCAATGGTCCAACTCGCCCCACTACTGGAACGGGCCCATAAACCGCGCACTCAGCTTGTTCTTTGCTATGGGTCTGTTAGGACCCCTCAACATAGCCATCTCGAGGTATACTCTAACTCCAACCTGAAACTCGAGTTCCGCCTACGCCTAACAGCGTAACTCTTCTGCCTATCCTGAGCTTTCTTCTTGATCAACCTCAAACACGGACCTTCTCCGTCATTTTCCTGAACAAAAGTAACTCCATAAATGCTGCGCTCCCCCACTTGGGTTCAGCATAAAGGCGTCCTACATGGCCTCCCATACAAAGCCTCACACGGAGCCATGCAAAAACTCGCCTGATAACTATTGTTGTGGCAACTCTGCCTGACACAGATGACCAGTCCAATGGTCGCTCCAATCCCACACACACATCCTCAACAAAACTTCCAAGGTCTGGATAGTCCTCTCTGACCACCCCTTTGCACGCGGATGATACACTGTACCCATATGCACCTTAGTGCCCATCTCCGTCTGAAACGCCCTCCACACTCTGAGGCGAATCCCGGATCATGACCCGACACGATACTGACTGGCATACCATGCAGCCTCACAATCTCTAACAAAATTTCCTAGCCAAACAGCAACTCCATCGGTCTTCTTAATGACCAGAAAATGTTGACTTGGTCAACCGACCCACAACCACCCAAAACATCACATGACTGTGAGATAGATAATTCCATCTTGAATCCATCATGATCCTAGCCCACTTTCACTCTGAAATGGATAAACTCTGCAGAAGACCACTCGAAGAGCGATGTTCTGACTTGACCAACGAACACGAGTTGCACCACGCAACCCAAAACAGCTACAACTCTCTTTAACCCGACCCAGTGATAACACCGCTTGAGATCGCGATACATCTTGGTCGCTCTTCCATGAATCGAGAACTTGCTCACACGAGCCTCTCTCAAAACCTCCTGTCTCGACTCCTCAACCTCGGGTATACAAGCCCGACCACGCGCCATAAACGCCCTTTTGATGAGACGAAAACTCGGAGCCAACTGCTCGCGATTGCATCAAAATAAACTACGCTCACTCCGCTGAGCCATCCTGATTCTACTGAGTAGATCTGCCTGATCCACTGTCTCTAAACGCGAAGGCTCCTCCCAGGTAGCATAAAAACACAAAGTACTAAAACCCGCCTACCATGGCATCATCATCCTGCTCTTTAGCTGAAACAACTCTCCGTCAACTCAACGCGACTGCCACCTAATCAACCTCGTCGGAAGATAGACAGTATCCAGATCATAAATTATTGGAAGCTCGATACACAACCCAAACCAACTCCAGCAACAACTATGTACACTATGAAAGGCTTCCCCGGCTCAGGTAATGCCAATACTGGTGTACTGAACAACAACTCTTTAAGTTTCCCAAAGCTCTCTCACACTTTGACGACCATACAAACGGCACATCCATGCTCGTCAACCTCGTCATCGACTGCGACACACTCACAAAACCCTTAACGGACTCCTGCAGTATTCTGCTACACCCTGAAACACAACTGTCAATTGCGAGAAACCGTATTTGCTCAACTTAGCATACAGTTCCTGCTCTTGTATTTTCTCCAGAAACAACTCTAATGAGCCACGTGCTCCTCAGAACCCCTCGAGCTCCTGAACCACACGGATATCCTTGATATCCCCGGAACTCTTCGATAAACACCTCAACACTGGACTCCGAAACCGATCGTCGCCAAAAGCCTCGCAACTTGCTCTAACATCTGCTCACCCTGCATAGCCGAGACACAAAACTCTCGGAAGTCAGTCTCAACCCCTGAAACACCAACCTCCTTGCATCCCGCTTAGACAGCACTCTGCCTCTAAAGCAATTCAGATGAACTCGGTAAAACTCCAACCAGTTCATCACCAAAATTACGTCATGTAGTCCCACCGAACTGATGACGAACACTGCTGGCATCGACTGTCCGCACTCCGAACATCAACTATTCTAACACAGCCGTATGTAGCCCGAAATCCTCCACTCGGTACCTTGACCCAACACGAACGCTCACCAGCGCTGCTCCGGACGCCACTACACTTGGCACGCTATGGAATGATGAATGATGAAGCATTTAAATGCTCCCGAGTCAAACAACCCTGAGACTCAACACCGCCCACTAACCATGACAAGTGTTTAGAACCCTAACACTCTATCACATATAAAATAAAAGAAACAGACGACCACCACAATTCTACACTAAGAATTTACGAAGTCTGAATCAAGAATTTTACCTGTGATCTGCCTCGGACAGACTAGTCTGACCAACTTCTGTCGAAGGGACCTCACTCGGCGCCGCCCCACTATGACTCAACGGCTGCACCGCTGCGATCTGAGACTCTGGTTGAGCCACTATTGGCTGAAACTCCACTGCCGCCAATGGCTGTAACTTGGGACACTCCTGTCTGATATGCCCCTGCTCGCCACAACGAAAACACACCCTAACACTTGAATCTGTCTCCCTCCCGGGACAGCTCGCCACACGATGCTCCGTGCTCCCACAACCAAAACAACTGCCGCGAACCTTCCGGCTGCCTCCAAAAACCTCGTCCAATTTCCTCTTCTGGCCTTGTGCAGGCTTACCGCCCTTGCTAGAACCAGAACCTCTACACCGCTGCGACTGATGTCGCTGCTGCTGCTGCGGATGACTCCTCTGAACAAACGGAGCAACCACAGACGGAACCACCACCGGATCAACCTGCTCATGTTGATCCTCCTCAATCGAAACTGCAAGCCTCACTAGCTCTGCCCACGAGAAACGCAAAGCAAACCTCTGCATCTGTCCCTTCATCTCTAAATAAGGCGGACTCTCACCAACTACAGCCTCCTGCTGCCCAACAACTGCAGCACCATGCTGCCCAAAAACTGCAGCATCCTGCTGCGCCCCGGCCACTGGAGGTGCACCCGAAGCCTGCTCTGGAACCGCTGGCGGAAAACGTGCCAACAGCGGCGTCAGCAACCCCACAACCTGGTCACCATGACCCTGAGTTAGAGCCGCGCCCCCACCTAGTACCGCCCCAACTCCCGCGCCACTACCGACGCCCAAACCGGCCTCACTCGCCAAAGAAACTGACTGGGTCACTGACGCAGTCGCCACACTAGGCACTGCACTCTCTCCCGACTCCGCCGGTAATCCACAACCCTGACTCCGGCCTCCACGGCCTGCCGCTCGGCCACCACGGCCAACTGCTCCGCCCACACGGGCACTAACTCTACCGCGCCCACCTGCGCCACGACCTCTAGCACCTGCGTCCATTTCGCTGCACTTCCAAAGAACAGGAAATGAGCCGGCTAGAAACCAACCACAAAACTCCACACAACACAAAACACAAAACACTACTCACCGCGGAATCACTGAAGGCCGAGAGGATGATACTAGACTACTAACTGACTAAACAAAATAATCAATTAAACACATAGTCCAGTTCACCCAATACTAACAGTCCTAAAACCGTATACGCTCTGATACCAAAATGAAACAACCAAACTTTTTTTTTTTAATTAAGTGCGGAAATTCTCAATAAAATAAACTCCATAAAATTAATAATTCAAACAATCATATTCAATTCCAAAATACCATAAAATAACCTAGCAACCTAAACACCAGGTTTGCAAATAACAACATAAACCAAAAACGGTAAACAACAAAATCCTATCATCCTCTCTCCGGCCCGATTCCGCGATCACACTTTCTTTTACCTGCATCACATTAGGGAAAAAGAGATGCATAAGTATTTCATAAATACTTAGTGAGGCAATCACCCCGCCTACAGGCCAATTACGCAATTTAAAACACTTTTAAATAATATTAATAATTACCAAAATTATTAAATTCACTTCTTTTAATTCTTATACAATTTCCTCAATTAAATAACAATTCTTAACCCTCAAAATGATTTCCACCATTATTAAATAATTTCCACAATTATTATAATAATTTTCAACACATAAAATAATTTCCACAATTATTATAAACTAATTTAATTAATTAATTAACCACTAATTAATTAATTTCAGAATTAAACCACTTAATTCCAATTAAACCGATTAAACCAGATTAAACCATTAATTAATTCAATTTAATTAATTCGGCAGAAAACCGGATTTAACCGGACCAGTGTCGATCGACACAGCTTGTGTCGCTCGACACCCGGCCCGATTGGTGTCGAGCGACACCGGCTTGGTGTCGATCGACACCGATCCAGGAGATCGACGCTCAACTCGATTTCTAACACAAAAACACCCAAAACACGAAATTGTCACAATCCAATCGATCAAATGCACTAATAACACATAAACCACCACAAACAACACATCAACTCATCAAATCAACAATTCACTTTCACAATTTCCACTATTTGCGAGCCTACGGTCATGCACTCACCTCGACATCCGATTGAACAAAGGGAAAAGAGGAAAAAACGATGAACAGTGCGCGATGAACAGTAACTCCGGCGATGAACAGTAACTCCGGCGATGAACAGTGCGCGATGAACAGTAACCGATGAACATTAACCGATGAACAGTGTTTTCGACTTCTCCCAAAAATCGCCTCTTTTCTCTCTGGAAACTCCAGCCTCGAAAATTGTGTCAAAAACAGACGGCTGCACCCCTTTAAACTCGTTTTTAGGGTTTCCTTCCCTTAACCGGACTAAACCGACAACTTAAATCAAACCGGTCGATTTCACAATAACCGGTGTCGATCGACACCCTTCCTTGGTGTCGGTCGACACCCATCCACCATACCAACTCAAACCACAAATCAAACGCGCAATCGACTTAAACCGGAATTGATTTCTCAAACCGGTGTCGATTGACACTTCCCTTAGGTGTCGATCGACACTAGTCATTCAAGAGCTTTTTACACATTTTCTTCGCGATGTTCGAACCTTAGACCGACTGCACAACAATCAAACAAGAACATGCACAGCCAATCCTTGATTCACACCTCAAAGAGCATATGTAATCTACTCCCGAACCTCTAATGTCGTCCGATACCACTTCCAAAACAACTTTCTGGTTCACGGATGTTACACATTATCTTCCAGATAAAAAAAAAATATTTACAAACTTCAGGTCTTGTAATTTTAGATGCAAATTCAAGATATTCAAATAGAGGATAGTAGAAAAATAAAAATAAATAAATATTATCACATTATATATATATATATATAAAAATGCATAATTAAAACAATTAATATTAATAACAATTACCTTTTTATTATCACTTCAGGTGACAATTTGAGTTTGTTATATTTTGTCTACAAGATAATAATATTTAAAATTACTTTTCAAATATTATAATATTTTTGTGTCTACAAGACAAAAAAAAAAATACTTCTCAAATATAATAATGTTATTGTGTCTGCAAGACAACAATATTTACATGATGTATTTTAACATCTTTGCATTAGTGGTATTATCTTCACATATAGACTTCAAGTCATATGCTCTTAGATGCTATCATCTATAATTTAAATCATGTCACATTCTTGTGATCATGCATTTTCTTTAGATCAATATATTAATCTTAATATCATCAAAGATGTGATGATAGATAAAATATCTAATTTACAAAAAAAATAATAATAGCAAAATATAACTCAATCAACCATATCATTTACTAGTAATATCATCTCATTAATCAATTAATTCATCAATCGATATGATAGCAAAATACAATAACCATGCTCAAATAAAGTCAATTTGAAATTGCAGTATTTATGATTGAGAATAAACAGTATTTATCAATTTTCTATTTTTCATTTTCGAGATATGCAATAATATAGTATTATATGATTAGCAAATGATTAGTATGATCGAATGATGATTTAAGAATAAAGCAATGATAAGCAATGATATATTCATACGAAGTTATGATTCCAACAACGAGATATACAATGTGCTAAAATCAATCAATAATATTCAATAAAGCTATTCAAAATTCGTTGTAATAAAAAAAATAACAAAGCAGTATGCACTTCATGTTTGATTTTAAAATCAGCTGTTAACAACCATTAAATTTGTAATATTAAAGACAAATATTTTCAGAGTGATTCTAGTATAAACATTAATTATAATTAAATTGTGATCAAAAGGTCAAATTAAGAATTTAATATGGTCATAATAGTGCAAGAATATTTGAAATTAATAGTCAAATTAATTCAAACCATGAAACTTCTTCTAGACAATTTCCAAACAATTATTCAATTTAGCAATCAATTTAATATATTACGAAAAAATAATTAGAATAACAGGTATCATATAAGAAGTAATAAAATAACTCAAAATAAAATAAATAAATAAGAACAATATATATTTTCAAATGAAATAATAAACAATATAATATCTTTCTGGGATATATAAAATATAAATCCTTCAGGGATATATATAAATTTTGTAATGTTAATCTTTATGTGATATAAATAATATATAAATCCTTCCAGGATATCAATAAAATATATATATTCTTCTAGAATATATAAATAAATTATAAAATCCATCATGATTTAAACAAACAGCAAATAAAAATAAATAAATTCAGTCAAACCAAATTAATTACTCTAAATTAGAGTCGAAATTCATAATATTAATTCAGTCAATAGTAATTTAAGACGAAAATTTAAAGCATGATCTTAATAATTAAAATATACAGAAATAAAATCATTTAGGGATATTCATGAAATATAAATCCTTCAGGGATATTCATAAAATATAAATCCTTCTGGGATATTCATAAAAAAAAACTTTCAGAGATATATGTATATGATTTTGTAATGTTAATCCTTGTGTGATATAATTTAATTAGACAATAATATAAATAATTGCATAAACAATATAATATCCTTCTGGGATATATATAAATAAATAAAATATAAATCCTTCAGGGATATATATAAATAGAAATGAATAAATTATAAATCCTTCTGGGAAATATAATTAAAAAAAAATAAAAAAAAATAAATATATATATATATATATATATAAACCATATTGTTTGGTGAATCCAAAGTATTATCAATAAGTAATATTGATTAAATATTGATAAAATGGATTTATATGAAAAACACATATCAACAAAGTAATATGAATTACTCATTGAATCTTGTGAAATCAAACTAAAAGAACTATTAGAATTTTTGATTACCTAGAAAAGCTAAGAGGTAGAGACTCGTGCTGATAACGTGTTATAGAAAAGAGAGAATAAGAGATGAGAGGAATTGGTTGTTCTTATTCATGAATGATAGATCCTATATATAGGAGTACAACTTAGGGTTTCAAGATAGAAAACACAAATAGAGAAGTGGATCTAATGGGCTAATGGGCATCCACATATTTACCCATAACAAAAACCTAATTTTTTTTTTTTATAATATCAAAAATAGTCCATAATATCCATTCGAGTAATTTGGGTATCCGATCGGGTATCGGTTCGGTTCTGGTATTATCTGATACCCACGGATATCAAATATTTTACCAATCGAATATGGGTATTGTGGATTAATTCGGTTCAGATTTTCGGGTATGAGTTAAAAGTCTTAGATCTACTTTCTCATAACATAAATATAATGAATCCAACAGAAATAACATAAACTAAATTAAACTAAAAAATTTTAAAAAAAAAATATATCCACTACTACTATTTTTTTCTTGATAAAAACATAATGTACCACCCGCACTCCACTAGTGTTTATTAAAAACGATAATGTGTAGTAAATTAGTAATCCTATGGGTACTATAAGTAAAAAACGCGTATTTTTTTTAATCCAACCTTTAAAAGCCCTCTCACTTCGAGGGAAACAAAAAAAAAAAAAAGTTTCATCGCCGGATTTTTGTTTTTCATCACTCTGCTTCACGCCGAGTACACTCTTACACAAAATCGTTCATTCGATCGATTAGTTCTTCCCCCAGGTTAGCTTTTTCTGAATTTTCTTTCTCAAATCACTGTTGTTTCGCATCCTTCTTGTGGTTTCGTTTCTTAAACGCCATGTTTCCTCCTTTTCTAAGGTTTTTGCCGATCGGAAAATCATCGATACTGATAAACCTTTATCGCCCCTCGTTTGATCGTAGAAATTTTAGCCTAGATTGGTCAGTGTTTTTTAGTCGGAATCTGTTGGGTTTCTAATTATCGCATCAATTTGACGTATAAACCCTAAATTCGGGGGGTTTTGCGCAATCGCGAAGAAAAAAAACCCTAATTTCAGGAGCTCAATAGTTTCTAACTCGTTTCCTTCACCTTTACAGGTGTTTCCGAATCTGAAATCATGGTTGCAGTACCCAGATTGAGGATAAAGTTTGGTCCCGAAGGTTCCGTCAAAACTTTCCAAAAGGTTCCGGATATTCACAACCCCGGTCACGCCAAGTTGATTGAGAAATCATTCGGTGAAGATGTAAATCAATCGAGAAAGCGTGGACCTAACGAGCTAGAGGAGGTTCAAGCGAAGAAGATGCAAAAGCTAGACCGTTTTTTGTCTAGTCAGTGTTTCACACTGTTAAAGTTATTAATGGATCAGGAGTATGGTTGGCTCTTCAACGAGCCTGTGGATCCTGTTAAGCTGAAGATCCCTGATTACTTCTCTGTCGTATCGAAGCCGATGGATTTAGGCACAGTGAAGTCGAGGCTTTTGAAGAATGCGTATAGCAGGGCTGATGAGTTTGCAGCGGATGTGCGGTTAACGTTTGACAATGCGATGCTGTATAATCCTCCTGACCATTTTGTTCACGAGATGGCAAAGAAGTTTAAGGAGATTTTTGAGGTTAGATGGGGATCACTCGAGAGGAAGAAGAAGCTTTCGAAGTTATCTGTGAGTGAAGTCGATTGTACAAGACAGAGAAGGACTGAAACAGCAGCAGCATCCTCTGGGAGATTGCCGAAACCAGTGAAAGAGAAGTCCGAAAAGGTTTCTCTTTTGTTAAAGCCTGTGAAAGGGGAGAGCAAAAAGGATACTCCTGTTGTCACACCGAAAGCTTTAGCAACGAAGGTAAAGGATATATGATCAGAATAGTAGGCTTTTAACCATTATCGTGGTTAACTTCTTACTGATATTCATTGGCATTTTCAGTTGAGGGTTAAGAAACTCGAGCAGGGCCTTGGTATCAGTTCGACTGTGAAAATCCCAAGCAAAGGTATATAGTTAGAGAATTGTAAAATTGTGCACTGTTGGAGGTAACTAAACCATTTCCATGGCATGCAGGTTCAGGTCTAATTACATCCTGCAAATGTGGTTCATGTGGGAGGATTACTTGTATATGCCTCAAGTCCTGTAACTCATCCGGAAGTGAAGTTTCTTCATTAACGGTATATAGGCAGACTGTTGGTTGATACGTGATCAATTTTGAGTTTCCTTTTGGTCTTTGTCAAAAGGAATTCAAATTTCAATGCTCTTGTGGAAACAGGATTGTCTGGTAAAGAACACTTCAGGTTCACAGGCGACCGAGTCAGATCCACAGTCCAATGGTGAGGAACCTCGAGCTTTTTCTTTCCCGTTTCATTCATTCACACCTCGTAATTCTATTTCTGGTACTTTTTCTGTAACAGTATACTTTTTGAATGAAGGGTCTGTGAGTTCAAGGAATGAGAAAAACGGCTGTGTTAGTTCTCAGCCTGATAAACCTCTAAACGGTAAGTTAACAATCCTATTGGATCTGCGGGTTCCTCTTGATTTTGTATAGTTTGGTTTCTTAAGATAATCACTATCTGATTGGTACAGAGTTGAAAACAACATTACCTGCTATGCCTCCGTTACCACCTGAGAAGGCTCTTCGTGCTGCAATACTAAAGGGTCAATTTGCAGAAACCATTCTGAGAGCTAAACACAGAAAAGTTCTTGACCAGGTATCATCATCACTCTTCTTGATTCCAGTTACTTCCACACAGGTTTTGTTATACTGAAAGTTGCTAACTTGTTTGTGTTTTTCTTTACAGAATAATAACAAAGCGGATCTAATTAGAATACAGATAGAAAAGGAACAGATGGAAAGAGCTCAACGTGAAGGTACGCTATATTAAGATGGAAAGAGCTCAACTTTTCAGGTTTTCGCGTCTTAACTGTTTTATGAAAAAAATGCAGAGAAAGCTAGAATTGTAGCTGGGATGAGAGACGCTGAGATTGCTAGACGAATGAGAGCAGAAACCGAGTTGAAACAGAAACGGGAGAGACAACGGCTTGAACTCGAAATGGTATTTTGCGCAACTTTTTAAAAACCCGTTTTAACAAGTTGGAGAAGATTCTGATCTTTTTCAATGTTTACAGATGAGAAAAACATTCGACTTTGAAGAGAACAACTTCTTGATATTGGACAAGGATTTGGTTAAGATCTGTGGTAGCTCTAATCTCACAAGAACTATGTTGCTTAAGCTGGGTCTGTTACTAAGAAAAGATGATTGCGTGGAAGAGATGGACTCAGAGATTCCTGATGCTATGAGAATCGATGATCTTGAAGAAGGAGAGATCTTTTAGGAGTCTGAAAACCTCTTGGATGTAATTTTTGACCGGAAAAAATGTTGTAGTGTGACCTTAACTTTGTTAATATATTAAATCAAATTTTCGTTGTTCCTAGTCGTATATATGGACATGAACAAAACACTCTTCAAACCTGATGAAACTCGTCACAAGTCATATGTCATTACATTTAGAAGTAATCAAAACAGAAACCAGAGAGCTTCTTATAAAATCACCAGTTGAATAAATATTGCTCTGTGTCATGCATGACTCATGATGATTGATGTGAAACTAAACCACGATAGTTTATGAGGTTTTTTCGGGGTTACCTGAAACCTGGTATGAATAAAATTACTTATTCAACCCCTGTGCAGATGAAGTTTTCATTATGTTTTCTAGCTGGAACATTTGATCTTTTCACATCGCCAAGCTTCTATGGTACCAAAGAAGAAGGGAAACTTTCTGCTGATTCTCTGTTCGCATTCTCTTTTCACTTCTTCTGCATTATAGAAACACATTCCCACCAGTCTATTATATAGGTTCTCAATTGATCACAAGTAATGTGGAACTATAATAAGTTGTTTATGATATTTTTAGGTTACCTGAAAACGTATGTCCAATTGGGAAGGCAATGGTGTATTTCTACCAGCACTCCTTGGATAAAATAGCATGTTTTATGATATTTTTAGAAATACTCATTTCTTATATAAACCAAAGATTCAAGATGGCTTCATGTGTTCCTCCAGCTGGGTTTTAAGGCATGGCAAGTTGGTAGCTTCTTGAGTGGCCCTTGTTTTAACCTGCATAAAAACAAATAAATTCAGTGTCTATTTATTGTACAAAAAAACGTTTCTAATCGATCTTGCAAAAAGGTAATTTGATGTTGAGTTCATGCTTTATGCTTACCTGTATCCGTTTGCTACTTCTCATTGTCTCCAACAGTGTTTGGATTACCAAGTCGGTTCTTCGGTGATGGAAAGCCAGGAGAGAGTCGTATACCCCATCCTTCTAATTTGGATGTAGAGCCATTAAGATTTCTTAAACGAAATTGTATATCCACGTGATCGTAGTTCATTTCAGCTTGAGAAGCATTGTCTTCGTTTATAGGGAAACAACATTCAAATATAACAAGGTGGATACCCTTACGTTTACCAAACTTATGTGGTCGACAAGGGGAATCAAAGTGGTTACCAAGTCTACCTTTGAACTGGCAAGATACGTGGATCTCAAATTTAAAATATTTTGTATGAGGAGATGATTTGGAGTCAACCTTGGCGCAGGCCTTAAACCTGAACAACGACGGTTCATAGAGAGATGTCTGAGGTAGAGGGATATTGGTTAGAGAGGAGGAGGTTCCGGTAGTTCGGTGAGTAAAATATGAAGGCACTTCTTCACCTGACAACTTTATGCTTTTGTAATCAATTTGTGATTGAAGGAGAGGTTTTTGATCGAAGTTAAAGTTGAAGCAGTTTATCAAATTTCCCGGAAAAGAATAGGAAGCCTCGTCAAGAACTGGTAGTTTAGAGTGAATAATGTCTGTTGCCACTGCCTCAACACTTGAACTATCATTCCAACTAGCTTCAATCAATGACCCACAGTCTGAAAAATCAACTATCTCAAGATATTTCAGTTTAGAAATGTCTAGGGATACAGACTGTAGTCTATTGCATCCACTCATAAGTAGCCGATGGAGGTCAGAGAATTTCTCAATCCACCAAGGAACCTCTTCAATCCCTGTTCGGGATAGATTGAGAATACACACGTTGGTTATGATATCAGGAAATGTCCTCAATCTTGAGCATCCAGTGAGGTCAAGGTCGAACAGTTGATGAAAATTGATGCCAGTGGGAAGAGTCTCCAGATTTACGCAATCTGTAATTCCCAAACACATAAGTTCAGTGAAATTCTGAATAAAGGAAGGAAGCTCCACCAAACTTGGGATATCCGAGAGAAACAAACACTTCAAAGAGTGAGGCAGCGTGGTCACTAGAGGTGTAAGCGGCTGAACCCAAAAGAAATAAAAAAAAATCAAAATCAGTTTAGAGATGTTAAATGATATTTAGTTATTTACTCCAAAAAAAATCTTGTAAAAAATTACCTGCACTCTTCCCCACAATTTCTTACTCATTTTACGCATGCTAAAATGATAAAGCTTCTCTAAACGCAAGTTTGAGGGGAAATTTTTAATCCCTGTTTTACTTAAAATAAGCCATTGGATATTACATGAGATATGAGGAAAAATCTTCAGCCGTTTGCATCCATCGAGGTTAAGCCAAAAAAGAGATCGGAGGTTGATGAAGGTTGGAAGAGTCTTCAGATTTATGCATCGTGACGTAGCTTATTGAGATACTGAATGGAAGACGAAAGCTCCACCAAACTTGAGCAATAGCAGAGATCAAGTTTCTCAAGATTGGTGGCCATGGAAAGATCTGGTATTTCTTTCAGGCTTGTACATCTCTGCAAATCAATATCCTTGAGCCCTCCAAGTGACTGAAATATAAGCAAGTTACACATCGCATATGTCATCCACATCGCATATGTCATCTACAATTTCAAATATATATAATTTTGTATAGAGCAACTTACATGAACTCCTTTCCATAGCCTCTTGAGTTTACTTCCCCGCATTTGGAGCTTAACGAGGTTTTCAGGACAAAATTTAGAAGGCATACATTTCTTTGGGTATCCGTCCAACGTCAATAATTTAAGTTTATGGGGCAAATAGTTGAAGCCTCCCGATAAGTGCCATCTCACTTCTTTCTGCTGGTCCCATTTCTTATTGTACATTTTTAGAAAACGGAGATTGCTCATCCCATTGAAGGCTTCTTTATGTATCCGCAAGACATCAATCTCATCCATATCCAGTGCTATACCTAAAACCTTTTTAGTACCCTGAGATGATATATAATATCAATATAATTAATTTCAGCAGTGGCATAATTTATCTTATAGAATTGAGATATATGAAAAGAGCATGAAGAAACTTACATTGTTATCTTCAAGTAAATCACATATATCCTTCGAATCCACAAGAAACTCTCGTTCTCCAGGATCATTGGACTGTGCACGGACGATCTCTTTACCCATATCTTCTAGTGATAAGTGGAGATTTTGGCTCATTCTAACCCTTGTTTACTAATGTTTACTAGAGTCTTTTGAGTCTTTGTCAGGATATTTCAGGTAACTAGGAGGCAATAGGCGAGGATTGGAGCAGCTAGAGCGTTCGGAGCAAAAAGGAGATGAAACTGAACAAAAGAGCCCAACTTACGCAGAAGTACCACTTCTCATCCGGGAGCACCTGCTCCAACTACCCGAAGCAAAATAAGGAAAGCTATTTTACCTAGTTGGGACGCGAAGGAATAAAAGGAGAGCCGCCCTCTGAGCAAAAAGGAGACCGCCCCCACGCCCAGTTTGGAGAAAAAACACTTTTCACTTTTATAGTTTTGGAGATTTTGAGATTTACACTTGGAGTTTTTGGAGAAGAATTCTAAACCCTTATTTTCTTAATATCATTATGCAATTCTCTTCATCTCTTTGTGATTTCTCTTTCACCATGTCTGAGTAGTCTCTTAGTTAGATTTTAGGGTTTTTCAAAGGGATTTCATGAATTGCTAAAATAGAGATTGTTTGACAGGGATTTATCCCGTGGTTCTTCATCTGTTGTTGTTCTTATTGCTGAAACTTGATTAGCTACCTAGTTTCTGATCATAGGTTGTTTAGCGCACCAAAAGTGTTTGATTAAACCCCTGAAAGAACTTAGATGAGCAAAACGTCCATAGCCTGCGAAAGTTGATGTTATGGCGTTTTGTGAACATATTAAGCTTGATCTTAATGCATGTTTAACCTCCTGAATTCAAACGACAGTTTAGAATCTTAGATTGTTAGACATAGTAATTGGCGCTACGACAGTAGGCTGATTATATAATCGTGACTTGAGTTCTAGAACGTTGCTTAATGATTTCCTTTGCTCGTTTATCAATCTATGCATTTCTTGATTTCCCTGCGAATCTCCCTGAAGTCTAGCACTTGAATTTATATACATCGTTTTACTAGTGCTTTGAATGCCCTTTAGTCACAAACAAAACCATATATTGTCTTAGCTCTACTTTACTCTCAAAGATTTGTAGTGTAACCTTGGTCTCTGTGGATTCGATCCCTTCTATACTACTGTGATTGTCTGTGCACTTGCAATATAATATTTGGGTTAAAACCTGTGTTATCAAGTTTTTGGCGCCGTTGCCGGGGACCAATTGCGTTACCTACGAGTCTAGGACTATAGTTTAGTCTAAGACCCTGACTTTTACTAACTTTTTCTTTTACTCATTTTTGTTTCTTACAGGTGATGGCTATGGACTACAATGATTGGCCACGAGAAGAGGATACCATGTCTGATGAGAACATTCAAGATGAAACATATGAGGAGCCACCACTTGATGAAAATGTGCTCACGCCGGAACAAAAAGTGGAGTTGGATAAGCTTTGCGAAGAAAATACAATGTTGACAAGGAGTGATCTTGCGATCATGATCCGACTGAACATCATGTCGCATCGAGCAGCACTTGAAGGAAGAGAGCTCACATTTTATGAGATAGGGATAGCTCAAGCACTTGAAGAGGTAATTTATTGGGTTCCACCATGCCCACTAGAAGGTACATGCGATTCAACCGTGGAAACCCATGATTATGAGGACAGTCACATACCATGCATTGATGTTGTAGCTTCTAGTGTATACACTCCCATTCTCATTGATGAATGTCATGATTTGATATGTGAGACGCAGAGACTAGACACTCTAAGAGTAGAAAAGCTTGCTAGAGATTACCATGAAATATGTTTTGATATTAATCATCTCAGTGCTTTGAATGCTCATGATCTAGAGTTTAAGTTTCCAGTGCTTGAGGAATCTAAATCTATTCTTGAAGAATCTTACCTAGGAGATGTGCTTGATGTAGATAAAATCTTGAATGAGGCAGAAGGTTCTAAGGTTGAGATAGATTTTAGAGAAGAGGATATAGTGTTTTACATGATTGATGGAGATGTTGACTATTTTGTAATGAACTCTTTTAAACCTGAAGTTGACTTTATTTTTCCATCAAATACATTTGATCCTCATGAACATTTAAGCATCAAAGAAAATTTCAATTATATGCTCTATTCGTGGTAGAGTTGTTTGATGTAAAGTTGGCCTCTTTGGCATGGATAGTTGGATGTTGTTTGGCACATGTTGTTTTTTGCAATAACAGGAGAAGGACAAAAGATGCATTGGCCCAACCTTTTGATTCTTATGATTAACATATGTGCAACGAAGTCAAGCTAATGACTTAAAACAAGCGCTTGGTGGGAGGCAACCCACCGGTAAGAGTCTCTAACTTTGAGTCCTTTTAATTTCTAACCACTAATTTTTAGTTTTGTTTTTCTGTTTCAAAAAAAAAAAAAAAAAAAAAAAAAAAAAAAAAAAAAATAGCCAAGGAGTGGAAGGTCGATGGGAGTGCCCTATGGAAATCTCCAGCAGGCTCACCAAGGGAAGAAGATAACGCAGAAAAATCGTCGGAGCACCCTATTCTGATCCGGAGCACCTGCTCCGCTAGGGTGCTCGCCATGCGCGAACCAGGTAAGTTTTCTTAAACCCGAAATCGATTCAAATCCGGTTAAATTTCACAATAGATTGCTTTAAACCCTCGGGTTCTCCGAAAACCGGACCGATTTCGTTTTTAAAACCCCCTCGTCGCTTACTTTTCTCTCCTCAAACGACGGTTTCCTTCTTCTTCTTCCTCTCCCTCTCGATTTTTCTCAAACTCTAACTCTCTGGATTCTCAACCGTTTCGAGCGATTTTTGAGTCTAAACCGGTCGGATTTCTCTCCTCTCTCTGTATCTCTCATCAATTTCGCAAACCAAGCAAGGTATCTCTCTGAAACCCCCTTTTACAGTCGCGATTTTGATGGGTAATGTGAACTTTTGGGTGATATACTACCTGATTTGCTTGCTCACATATGTTCTAGATGGTATAATGATTGATTTCGACTTGATTGTGAGAGCTTTTGTTGCAAATTTAACACATGAAAAATCTGTAGAAATATGGAAAAAGTGGGTATATTGTGCTAGCGAAATTCTGATTGTGTGATTTGCGTCGGTTTACTCTTGTGTTGAGCTGATTGCTGCATCTATGAACCATTTAATCACTGAAGCTCTCAAATTTGGAACCGAGTAGATTTTGTCCTTCATCATTGTACTTGGTTTCGCCAAGCACTTGTATCTCATTCTCTTGCGTGTTTGCCTATTCTACAGGATATGGCTCCTAAGCAGAGATTCTCTACGCGGAAGGACAAGCACGTAGCCGGCCCAAGCGACGTCACTTCGTCGACTTACCCTTGGCCGCGACCTGATGGCGTGCCCTTTAACCTTCCCGACGATACCATTCCTGAGAATTCCGACAGCCGCTGGGACCAAGTAGATTGTTTCTACTACAACAAGCTGCTCAATGTCGAGATGGAGCCCACACGTCTGATGTGCGCTGAGACACTCAAGAGACTTGGCATCCACGACCAAGTGCAGAGTATCCTCCTTCACGCCAAGCTCATGGGTTTTGCCTTAGAGACCTCACCTCTTTACCCCGACCTGGCTAGACAGTGCCTCGCCACCGTACGCATCACCTATGCGAATCCGGAGACACCACTGGTCAAGGAAGCCACACTCTCTTTCTTTGCTGGAGGAAAGAAGTACAACATACCCATGGAGCACTTCTGCGATCTCTACGGGTTCCATTCAGAAGACGCAGACCTTACCTTCCCGAAGAAATTCGGCATCGCGTCTCGTTTCTGGCAGACCATCGCCGACGGACCTTACCGGTCCAACTCCGCCAGCCAGTCTCTTATCCGCCACCCCGCTGTGCGCATCTGCGCAAGAATCATCAGCCAGATGTTTTTCAACCGATACGCCGGCAACAAAGTCCACATGGATGAGCTGATGTTGCTATACTATGGCTGCAGAGAGATCGTGCGCGAGCCATTTGGTAGAGAGTTCGCCGTGGAACACTCCATCAGCCTTGGCACTCAGTTTGCGATGACAATCTGCGCGGTCAAGGACAAAGTGCGGAGCGGCGCTTCAGGAAAAACAGAGCGCATCGGTAGCCTGCTCACCACTCTCTTTGAGATCGCCAGAGTTCCTCTAAATTCTGCGAAGCGCTATGATAAGCTAGACTTGATGGACACAGCGCATTTGATCAACTCCCAGATCCTCCGAGACGCAGACACCTACCGTTTCAAGAACGAGCATGGAGTACTGCAATACGTCTCCCTTCCCGACCCGTCCATCACTCAGCTGAACACCCTGGAAGATCTTCGCTTCCTGCACGCCCCACTCCAGACTACATCCGCTCCACACAGAGATGCTCCTGCACCGGCACGCCCTAGCTCTTCACGAGCACAACCACCTCACCTGGAGGACATGGAGACATCGGAGCGATCCGCTGATGCACCATTCACTACCCCCGCCTACGACAGCGAGTTTGACCTTCCACCCATCTCAGACGAGTATGATATCGCTGAGTACAGACGCTGGATGGTTGCATCCCAGAAGAAGAACAATAGCCTCATGCAGAGGATCTTGCAGATGTTAGCCCGAGGATGCTCCTCCACCACCACAGCAGCGGCGGCCCCTTCTGAGCGACTCTCACGTCGTAGGCGCCGCAACGACAGCAACGAAAGTCAGAGTCCGGAAGAACACACCACTCGGTGATTCCCAGTAACATTTTTCCTCCATCATTTCATCATATTCTTTTTATTTCTCTTTATTTTAGACACTTCTCAGATTTATTCTCACATCGGGGACGATGTGGAGTAAGTCAGAGGGAGGGTCGCTTTCTGCACTTCTTTATTTTCTTCCTTTGTTTTTGTTTCATTGAGTCAGTTTGTCGTATGAGTCAAGTCAAAACTTATGTGGGAACTAGGACCAAGATCTATGATGAGTCTTAAACCATTAGCGAGCTGATACCTCGATTTTACCATCTCTCTAGTGACCATTGCTGCAGAATTAGAGTACAAGGACGAGCTGAAGCTTCTGCACAATCGGATCCTACTCCGTCCAGAATATTTTCCCTCCCATCGAGGTTTCATCAGAATGACATAGACTCTATTTTATCTGGATTAAACTGAACTTTAAATACTTCTTGTTTTGGGCACTAGATAGTGAAGAGAGTTACACCATACATATTCAGGACTTCTTTTCCCTTTATACCGCTCTTGCTGATCCTGAATAGCTAGCTCATCTTTAGCTAGTACCCACCAAAAAGCCTAACCACTTTTCAACCCATATGTACTCTTGTGTTTTTATCTCTCTCTTATATGCAGATGTGTGCAAAAGGGTCGGAGAGAACAGGACTGACGCAACCTCTAACTCACTCTTGCTGAAGAATCGTGAGTGTAGGAGAAAAATGGACCGAGCACCTGCTCTTAACCTTGGAGCACCGGCTCCGAGCAAACCATGAAGAAAATTCAAGTCGTCCAGTTGTTTGGGGTACGATATCTACTGTCTCATTCTTTGTGTCTTAAGGGACATGCATATGTATAGACCCCCTTCATCCTTCCATCTTTCATCTAAAAAAAAAAAAAAAAAAAAAAGATATATATATATATATATAATTTGAAGGATGAAGGAAAGGGTCTCAAAAACTCGAAGACATATGTCCCTTAGCACGTGACAAGCCCCGTGGAAGAAGAAGTGGAGTTTGGAGTTTGTTAATCAAGAAAGAAAGAGAGTGATTAGAGGTTGTGGACATCAACAAGTCCATTCTCTCTTGCCATTTTGCGCAACATCTTGCATCTACCATCAAAAAAAAAATGGTAACCCTCTAAACACTACTCTCTAAATACTTCAAACACTTTTACCCTTTAAACACTCTAACCTTCCAAACACTTTAAACCTCACCATAAAATGCACCAAATCTCGTTTTCTAGATAGTGCCCTTCATAAGAAGTTCACGCCACCTTTAATAAATGTAGAGAGTCTATTGTTTGATAGATAAACCTCACAGGGTCTAAACTTCAAGTATGGATTGGAGTGAGTGATGAATGTTGGAGAGGTTTTGGTGAGAATGTGTTGCTCTGGTCCTAAAGTATGTGGTCTGCAGATTATATCACGGTTTCTGAGATCTTGCGAGTTTCCACCTTCTTTCTTATGACTGAGACTGAGTTTTGTTTGAGGACAAACAAAGGTTTAAGTCTGGGGGAATTGATAAGTGGAGATTTTGGCTCATTCTAACCCTTGTTTACTAATGTTTTCTAGAGTCTTTTGAGTCTTTGTCAGGATATTTCAGGTAACTAGGAGGCAATAGGCGAGGATTGGAGCAGCTAGAGCGTTCGGAGCAAAAAGGAGATGAAACTGAACAAAAGAGTCCAACTTACGCAGAAGTACCACTTCTCATCCGGGAGCACCCGCTCCGCGACGGGAGCACCTGCTCCAACTACCCGAAGCAAAATAAGGAAAGCTATTTTACCTAGTTGGGACGCGAAGGAATAAAAGGAGAGCCGCCCTCCGAGCAAAAAGGAGACCGCCCCCACGCCCAGTTTGGAGAAAAAACACTTTTCACTTTTATAGTTTTGGAGATTTTGAGATTTACACTTGGAGTTTTTGGAGAAGAATTCTAAACCCTTATTTTCTTAATATCATTATGCAATTCTCTTCATCTCTTTGTGATTTCTCTTTCACCATGTCTGAGTAGTCTCTTAGTTAGATTTTAGGGTTTTTCAAAGGGATTTCATGAATTGCTAAAATAGAGATTGTTTGACAGGGATTTATCCCGTGGTTCTTCATCTGTTGTTGTTCTTATTGCTGAAACTTGATTAGCTACATAGTTTCTGATCATAGGTTGTTTAGCGACCAAAAGTGTTTGATTAAACGCCTGAAAGAACTTAGATGAGCAAAACGTCCATAGCCTGCGAAAGTTGATGTTATGGCGTTTTGTGAACATATTAAGCTTGATCTTAATGCATGTTTAACCTCCTGAATTCAAACGACAGTTTAGAATCTTAGGTTGTTAGACATAGTAATTGGCGCTACGACAGTAGGCTGATTATATAATCGTGACTTGAGTTCTAGAACGTTGCTTAATGATTTCCTTTGCTCGTTTATCAATCTATGCATTTCTTGATTTCCCTGCGAATCTCCCTGAAGTCTAGCGCTTTTCTCCACTTTAATTTATATACATCGTTTTACTAGTGCTTTGAATGCCCTTTAGTCACAAACAAAACCATATATTGTCTTAGCTCTACTTTACTCTCAAAGATTTGTAGTGTAACCTTGGTCTCTGTGGATCGATCCCTTCTATACTACTATGATTGTCTGTGCACTTGCAGTATAATATTTGGGTTAAAACCTGTGTTATCATCTAGCAAACGGTGCATCTCAACAATGTCCTTTCTTACATGAATGAGGGACTTATCAACTAGGTTTTTCAACCCGTTATTAATATCCAAGTCACTATCTGCTAGTAGGAGTTTGATCTCACTGAGTTTTGCACCATTGAAGAGACATGCAATGTGACGAAATATCTCTTGATCTTTTCTGTTATTTAAACCATCATAGCTGACTCTTAATGTTCTCTCAATTTTTCCATTCAGCCTGTCACGAAGGCTAGACATCATATCCATCCAATCCTCTTTGTCCTCACCTCGTAAATAAGATCCCAGAACCTTAAGACCCAAAGGAAGATTACCAGCAAGCAATGCAACTTCAGAAGCAAGCTCCATCATACCATGAGGTGGAGAGTTTTTCTTGAAAGCAGATCTACAGAACATTTCAAGAGCAAGCTCTTTAGATGGGACACATACCTCATAAATATGATCGATCCCATGAGCCCTTAAGAAATGTTTATCTTTTGTAATCACAACAATTCTGCTCTAACATCCAAACCAGTGAGTTTGACCAACTAAAGTATCTAACACCACTTGATCATCCAAATCATCAATAAAGATGAGAACTTTCTGGTGCTTTAGCCTCTCTTCAACTGAATCTAAACGGTCTATCCTTATGTCTTTTTTGTCTAAGATTTCAGACAAAAAACTTCTTAGCAAATGCAACTTCATGTTGTAGTCGTCCGGGTTAGAACTATTATAAAGTTCCATACTCTTGGAGACAAAAGCTTTGTCTATGAAAACACTACCTTGGAACCGACGAGAGAGTTGACTGTATAAAACTCTTGCAATGGTAGTCTTGCCAATTCCAGATGAGCCCCATATCCCAACCATCCTCACTTCTTCAGATTCTAAATCCAATAAGACACTCATCTTTGAAATATGATCTTCCATTCCAACAAAGTCCTCAAACTCTTTTGATGGAGACAAATTCAGTTTATCCAAGACATCATTGGCAACTGCTTCAATCATTTTTGCTTCGTTGTGCCTAACAAGATGCGAAAGATCATTTCACACATACGAAACAAGAATCAATCAATTGTAACATGTCAAGTTCTATAAGAAAAAAAAAAAAACAAATGGATATATAAGAAGTTGTGTACCAGTTCTGAGAGTGGTAGCCAAGGAGATTTGCTACTTGGATCAACGATTGCCGCCAAAGCTTTGTTTCATCCTCTGTTTTGCTCTCACAAGTTTTGGCAAAAGCTTCTCCAAATTTTCCGGTTTGTTTCCTGACATGAGATGGATCTAAACCATAGAAAATGGGTATAACCACTTGACCTGACTCTTCCTTGCATCTCACGATCTCCACCAACTCGTCCAGACACCAACTGGAACAGGCGTACTTTGTCGAGAACACAACCACCGCAATCCTTGAAGTCCTAATCGCTTGTTTAAGCTCGGGATCGAGAGATTGGCTTCTCTTGATCTCGTTGTCTTTGAAAGCGATAACCAACCTCCGATCAAGCTCCTTTAGAAAATGGCTGAGGAAAGTTACGCGGACGTCTTCTCCACTGAAGCTTGGGAAAACGTCGTATACCCAATTACGAGGAGATGAGAAAGAAGGAGAAGCCATCAAATTAAACTGAAAGAAGAAAGAACGATTAAGAGAGACCAAAGACTTGATCGAAACATATTAAAAGGAAAAAAAAAAAAATCACATTGATTGAGTTAGATTCAAATATTTAAACAAAACTAAATATCATTGCTTACGTAAATGTTCCTTTGTATGCTTCTAATCCCTAATCCTAGTCACAGGTAGGAAGTTTCCCTAATTTATATGTTTTTAAAGCAAGAAGTCACATTGATGGAGTTAGGTTCAATTTTTTACACAAAAGTAATTAAACATCATTGCTTACGTAACTATTCCATTATTTATGCTTCGTTGTGCCTGAATCTAGTCACAAGTACGTAGGGAAGATCAGTTTGTGTTACCTAACAAAGTTGAAGATTCTCACAGTCAAAAGATTCATGGTGAGATTCTCCTATGTATCTTGCCTTTTAATTTGAAGTTAGAGCAAGTCAGTAGTTTCTTTGAGTCTTCCCATCTTATGTTGCAGACAAATTACACTCATATCATCATATAAAATACTTTCTTGTTTATTGTAATAATGATTCAATTTCAGTTACTCGTAATACTTACCACCCAGGGCTGTATTCTCCGTTACTCTACACTGTTATCAGTCTGTCTCATTTCTAATATCAGTATCATCAGTGCTGATACCAATTTGTTACGTGTAGAGATGGATTCTCCAAACAAAAGATAGATTACTGATTTGATAAACGATTACAAGGCTTGAGAGATTTATCGGAGTCTCTCACCTCCCCTAAGAGATATTAATGCAGTCTCTTACCTCCCCTAAGATCACTCAATTCCGTGATGAAGCTCTCTCTCTAACCCCCAAAGCACATATATAGATCAAGACTACGAGTAACCAATAAACTATGGTTACTTTGACACCCTTATTAAATAAACCATAACATTTTAACGCGCTCCTATCATCTTCCCACTTATCACAGCTTTCAGTCTCTCATGTCCTCCAATATTATCCCCATTCTTTTCAGCGTATTCATGTGAAGAAATGTTTGGATTATTCAAATATGGCGTAGAGTCCCCAGCGAGTCGTATGCACACAAAGGTTCAAAAGAAGGATCAAGCAGAACACAACCTCGCCGTGGTTGTTATATAATATCAGGAGCAGTAGCAGAGTGGTACCTAGCTTATTGCATCACTGTTTCTCAGACTTTGCTGATGCAATCTGACGGAAGTTTCCTCTTTTGGACTGGTTCCTGACGTAATCACCACCACACAACTCACAACCATATTTAGAGTTTATTTCTCGCATCACAAGTCAAAAGCTTGTAACTTTCTCAGGTCGCTTTTCTACCAATAATCCCCACAAGAACACATCCCATTTTTAAAGTGATGAAACCGAGTCGAATCTCTTAAAACAACCTCACGTTCCACAACTCTTGAGATCAGCTTAAACACTGAGTGACAATCTTCACAAACCCGTAAATTCTTCATCACTGTGATACTACTTCCTTCAACTGTATAAACCAACGCAAACGCAATAGCAAGCCTCTCACTGTGATTCCACAAACTCTCTTCTTTCTGTTCATCTTCAACATCGTGTAACGCAGATCTGTAATCAGGAACATAGCCAATTTCCTTCAACTTGTCTCTCAGAAACTCCAACTTCTCATATATAATCAAGCTATCTGGTCGATCCCCAGAGAAAAACTGGTGCTTTTTCCCTCTAAACACAACCCAACTGCTCCCAGGTTTCTTCATTATCCCCTTCTGCTTCATCTTCACTCTCAATTTCGATACATTCGACCATCTACCAGCAGAAGCATATATATTTGACAACAAGACATAAGCAGCGCTTGATTTCGAGTCCAGCTGAAAAATAGCAGCAGCAGCTTTCTCGCCTCTGTCTAAATCAGAATGCATCCTACAAGCACTAAGTAAAGCCAACCAAACCATTTCATTAGGTTTCACAAGCATGCTCTCGATAAGCTCCTCTGCCTCTTTCAGTTCCCCGCTTCTTCCCAAGATATCTACCATACAAGTGTAGTGTTGAATCTTTCTATCGATATGATTTGGTCCGCTTGACATGTAATCAAACAGCTTTCTTCCTTTCTGTAGATACCCACAATGGCTACAGGCAGAGAGCAAGCCCGTGAAAGTGATCTCATCTGGCTCTTTGTTTAAGCGAATCATTTGACCGAGTATAACAAAAGCCCATTTAGCATGCCCATGCTGCGCGCAGCCAACAATAATGGAATTCCACGACACAATGCTCTTCTTCAAGATTTCTGTGAACACCAACACAGCATCGTTTGCATTTCCACAGTCACTGTACATGACAACAAGAGAATTACCTACAAAGGCATCAGTTCCTAAACCAAGTTTCACCGCAACTCCATGCATCTCCTTACCCCAATCCAATGATCCCAAAGCAGAGCAAGAGTTTAATCCGCTAGCAAATGTTGATTGATTCGGTAAGATACTGTTTCTCAACATCTCAGAGAAAACACTTAGAGCATCTTCATGCTTTCTGTTCAGACTGTACCCTGACAATAGAGCAGTCCACACAGCAACTTGGTCATGAACCTTCTCCTCAAACACCTTCCGAGACTCCTCTGTTCTTTTGCAGTTTGCATAAAACGTTATGAGCGAAGCAGATACATATTCCTCATACAAAAACCCCGACTTGATGATGAAGCCATGAACTTGTGTACCCATATGAAACGCTAAAGCATTTGCACAGGCTGTGATTACACAAGCGAATGTTCTCGAAGTCGATTTTATGCAACAGCTCAACATATCCTTGAACAAAACGAGAGCTTCTCCACTCACCTCATTCTGGTCTAACCCACAGATCATCGTCGTCCACGAAATCACATTCTTCCGAGGAATTTGCTTAAACAACTTCAAGGCCTCTTCTACTCTACCAAACTGTAAATACCCATGAAGCATCGCGTTCCAAGCTGCAATATCTTTCACAGGCATTTGAGAAAACAATCTCTCAGCTCGATCAACCATACCGGACCTAAAACACCCATTCACCATCGCCGTCCATGAAACAACACTTCTCTCGGGCATTTCATCGAACAGCTTCACCGCAGTATCCATATCCCCACACTCAACACATCCACTAATCATCGAATTCCACGAAACAACATCTCTCACAGTCAGAGGAATTTCATCGAACAAATTCAACGCATCAACCAATCTGTTATTCCTCGTGTACCCAGAGATCATCTTTGTGTAAAGACTCACATGAGGAGATGGAACCTGATTGAAAATCACTCGAGCCTCGTCGAGTCTTCCGTTCCACAAGTGATCACACATCCGGAGCTCCATGGCAACTGCGAAACTCCTGGTGCATGTTCCATGGAAGCACGAGAAGGAGAGAGCTTGAAACCTGAATCGTTGACAAATGGCGCCACTCCCCATTTCTGTAACAGTCACATAAGCGAATCGACAATATATTCCTACGAAGCACCAAAACGTTGCCGTTTCGTAGTATCGATTCGTTTCACTTACACCAGTGAAGATTAAATTCAGCAATTTACACATTTCCGGAGTTATAAAAGGTTTGAAATTTCGGACGAATTAGCTTTAAGGTCAGTTAAAGAGAGACAAAATTTAGTCGATAAATTGAAGATTTTCAGGTCAAAAGTCTGAATTTGTAAGTAATATTGGAATGTAGAATAGATTCTGATAATTGATCATCCTTAAACCAGAAAGGATAAAAACATTTAGTCACTCTTCAATACGCAAAAAAAAGATAGAAAGTCGGAATAAACTCTGAAATTGTCAAGGACAGATAAAAGCAACACTAATGTTTTCGTTTAGGGCTTATATCACTCGTCTTCTTGGCTACGCAACCTAGCAAGCTTGTTGGTAACGCAAATGTCAAGCTGAGCAGCTCTCTCCACGATGAATTTCCTCAACCTTGTTGAGACATTGTGAGCAATCTCTGCACAGTAAGTCCTGACAAGCAATAAACAAGAGCAACAACAGACCATGAGAATTTGCTTAATAATCTCTCAAATGCATAACTAACTATATATGGGTGTATTAAAAATATACATACCTGTTGTGCATCATGAGTAGCTCGAGCTCATTAACGTTGTGGACAACGAACTTCTTGAATCCATTGGGAAGATAGTGACGGGTCTTCTTGTCAGATCCGTAACCAACATTGGGCATCAAAGTGACACCCTTGAACTTTCTACGAACTCTGGAATCAATACCCTTTGGCCTCCTCCAGCTTTCCTGAAAAAAGAGAAACAAACAAAAACCGTGTTGGAGAGAACAAAAGAACCAATTACAGAAAATGAAAATTCAGCAAGAGTGTTTAGAGAAACGATATATGTCAACAGGGTTTGAAGTAACAGTAAGCTTATCAAAACAAAAGCAAACTGTGTCGCAAGACCTGTAGGTGTTTCACTTTCTGCCCTTGAAAAACGAAGTGACCAGAAACATATGTTGAAATTCTGGCCACCAGATACCATAGGGCATATTCAGATGGAAAATGGAACTAGTCAAGATTGAAACAATCAAGATCATCTTAATCTTTTCCAGCTAAACAGCATAAAATATAGTTCGTCTAACCAAGTCCAGAGAAAGAACAGAATCGAAAAATCTATCACCAAATATCATCTCGTAAGTATCTAAGCTAAATGTTCCAGAAGAGCAAAGCTATCAGTCTCCAGAAAGTAAAGAATAAGCATAACAAAAAAAAGGTTAAATCTTTAACAATGAAAACAAGAGAAAAGTGGTTACCTTCACAGTGATGCGGCGATCACTCTGGGGTCTGATGAATTTGGCAGACCTCTTCTTCACGATCTTCTTGGTTTGCAACGGGACGGCCATTTTTGCTCCTTCGTAAGATCTCAAAGGCGACGCTGTAAACAGAAGAAAAAATCAATTTATAGGCATAATCTAGGGTTTCTGATTGCCCACGAATTGGGCTCACGTTTTGGCCCAATAGAATTCTCTTCCGGGCTTTAAAACTGTAAGGAACTTATAAATTAATAATCGTGAGGGCATTTTTTAGATTGTAGACATGTGGACCTATTAGCTATCTGTAAAAGGAAAAGGAATAAATAAGAGGGCAAACATTTAACAAAAAAAAAAAGACTAAGGGTACAAATGGATACATTTATAAAGTAACAAAATTTGGTGGAATTAGTATTTCTATCAAAAATTTACCATTTGTATCAAAAGTTACTTCAAAATAATTTCACCTAGCTAGAAATAATTGAATTTGTTCAGAATTCTGCTTAAGGGGGGTTATTGGGAGATGGATTTCAAAGAATTTTTAAAACAAAAACATTCATCTATCATCTATCTTCCACTAACTTGTACTCCTTTTGTCCCAAAATGTAAGCAGTTTTGGAAAAGAAAATTGTTTCAAAATATAAGCAGTTTTCTCCGACCAATGCAACTTTTACTTTATTGGATATTATGTGCTCAGTTATATTCTACACTAGGTTTTTCACCCGCGCATTAATAATTTGATTAAATATTTTTATTTATAAGTTTTTTCCTCGGTAGCATGATTGATTGTAGTGAATCAATGTTCTTATTTCTGTTCTTTTGTTTTGTATTTTTTAGTTCTTTTTCCTTTATTTTCGCTCTTTATTCGATTTTTTTTTTTTTTGTTTTTTCTTCATCTTTACTTTTCCTCGTCTTTCTTCCTCTTCAGTTCTTTGTCCTTACAATTTCTTATTCGGCCTCCTTCTTCATCTTTGTTATTTTTCTGTTTATCTTTTGTCCTCATTCTTTAATATCATTGTCTTCACTATTTTATTGTTTCTTCTTAAATTTGTCCTCGTCTTGGTTCTTGTTCTTCCGTTTTTTCTATGATTAGTTCATACGGTCGAAGTTGCTAGGAGTTTGGTATATTTCTTTTGTTTAGCTTCTTCTCTTTATTTTTCTTGATTATTATCCCTTTTATAAATAGTTTTATTGTAGTTCTCTTTAATTTAATCTTATGTAGAGTAAAAATTTAATTATCTGATACACCCAACCAAACTTAAAAATGAAAAGATTCACGGAAACAAAATTAAGCTAGAGATGATACAATTACAATATTCACACATGTAATAAGCAATGTCTAATAGTAATATAAATAATTTAATTTACGCGATCATAGAGATATAGTTACGCATAGCTTTCAATTTCTTATTTTTCGGTTTCATCTTTTTATTTGGTTTCCTTCTTTACCCTTATCTTTTTGGTTTTGATCTTTGCTATCTTTGTCCTCCCTTTTCTTCATTTACTTCTTATTCTTTTTGTTTTTCTTGGTTCTTATTCTTCTGTTTCTTCTATGATAAATTATTTCCATTGAAAATGCTAATGTTTTGCTAGATTTGTTTTCTTCTTCTTTGTATTGGTTATTCTCCCTTCTAATTTTTTCCTCACTCTATTGCTTTTGTACATATTTTAGCATAAGTCTCTTTAATCCTATGTAGAACATATTTTCATTATCTGATACACCAAACCAAACTTAAAAATGAAAATGTACGTATAAACAAATTTAAGTTAGAAGATAAGCTAATATTTTTGTAGGTTTTCTAGGGTTATAAACCAAAATGAAGAGAAGCTAATCAACATATATCATTATTTTTCATTTTCTTCTTCGTTCTTGTTTTTATGTTTTTAAATTTTCTTTGATTCATTCTTATTCAGTCTCTTCTAATTTGATTTCTTCTTTATCTTTTCTCTTATATGGTTTCTTCTTCATTTTCACTCATCTTTGCATTTGCTTTTCTTCGTCTTCGCGCTTCTTTTTTATTCTTTTTTGTTTTTGTTTTTGTTTGATTTCGTCTCATTCGTTCTTATTCGCTTTCCTCTTTAGATTGGTCTTTGTAAGTTTTTTGTTTTTGTTTGGTTTCTTCTCATTCGTTCTTATTCAATTTCCTCTTCAAATTTTTCTTCGCAAGTTTTTTTATCTGGTTTTTTCTTATTCATCTTTGCCTTCTTTGGTTTCTATTTTGTCTTCGCAATTCAATATATTCGTTTTCGCTCTTCTTCAGTTTTATCTTCTTACTCTTCTTCTTTGTGTGTGTTTTTTTCTTCAACTTTTTTTCTTTCTTATTTGTCTAGGTTATTCTCCACCATTAAAATTCTACATGGCTCCACTCCTCTTGTAAAATATTAATTTTATGTTGAAATTTGTAAACTAATTTTAACATAAGCCTTTTTAATTTGATATCGATCCATAAGTTACTTAGAGTGTCCACATATAAAATATATATATGCTTTATAAATTTGTTCTTTCTTATTTGTTAAAAAATTTCAGTGATTATTTATATAATTAAAACCATTATCTTAAATTAAGAAATTTTCCTAATATAAATCTAAGTAGATTTTTGGTGTTACTAAAAACTTATACATGTTTTTCTTATATCTATCGATATTCCAAATATAAAATTTGGAAAATTTCTTAATCTTAGATGATGATATAGAAAAATATTATTGGTTGTTTAAAATTTGGAAAATTTCATAATTTTAGAGATGCTGATTTGGCATAATTTAATTGGTTAAAAGAAAATAAAAGCTGATGTGGACACCCTTAGAGGCATTTAGCCTCAAATTTTATATAGTATAGATTTTTTTTAGAATTAGTTAAGTTCTATTTAATTTATATATTAAATAATAATTTTTTAAAATAAAATAGTTTTTTTAAATTTTCAGTTTTGTCTAAAACTCTTTACATATTGGGACAGAGAGAGTATTTCACTAATTTTCTTATGTCCTCTATTTGCATAAAAAAAAATAGAAAAAAAGGAAATAGACAAGAGGATCATGTATGTATATAAACTAGTAGAGGACCCGCACGTTCGTGCGGTGTGATGTTGCGGTTTTGTGAATAAAAACTAATACCTTATTCACTAAAAACTTTAACCGTATAATGTATTAGATCATGTTACCGTATAACCGTATGTTATGTTTTCATCAATAAAAACCAAAAAATATTGACAAATAATAGATTTTACAAACTTTCGCATGCTTACAAACTCCTACAAAATTTATCTAAATCTCAGAGAGTTATTTTATATTGATAGTTTAAATTATCTTTTCAGTTTATTTTAGTTTTGGTACCTGACTATAGGAATAAGACTTTTAACCAATCCGATCCGAAAAAACCCGAACCGACCTCAAATTTTTTTAAAAAGATATGTTTCTATATTTATAAACCCACAACCCGAAATCCGTAAAATCCAAAATTTTTAAAAACCCGATCGGTTTCTATATCTCTAAATCTGAAAATCCAAAACCCCAAAAAAACCGATTTGAACCCATTCAATTTGTTTGACCACTTTCAATTTTCTTGTTTTGTCGAGGAAAATAGGTTGATAATATTTGTCTAAAGCCCAAATATTAATCTGACCCATTCAATTTGTTTGACCACTTTCAATTGGCTTGTTTTCACTACGGTAATGGTTTTGTAATTGATTGTTGGTTTATGAGATTATATTGGTTTAATTTAAGTGATCAGATAAAACCTGAAACCAGAACCCGACAGATAAAACCCAAACCCGAACCCGCCAGATAAAACCCGAACTGAATCCCGAACCAAAATTCAAAAAAAATATCCGAACAGTTTTTATATCTCTAAATCTGAAAACCCGAAACCCAAAAAAACTTTAGAAATCCCAAAAACCCAAAAAAACCCGAACCGGATTTTTTAAAAAACTGAACGTTTTCTATATCTTTAAATCCAAAAACCCAAAACCCAAAAAACTTAACCCGAATCTGATCTGAAACCCGAAGTCGAAAGACTACATAAAATTAATTTAAAAATGTTTTAGATAAAATAACACACCGTGTGGACGTGTGGTGGCCAAATTTATATTTGTTTTTTAATATATATATAAGTTTTTGTTAGAGAAAACTCAATTAGTCAAGTTAATGAGAATATTCGCTTCGATCTTTGGATTTATTGGGTTTGTTTCTTAAATACTACAAATACAGTTTTTTCCACCTTATTCAACCGGTTTACAAATAAATTTCCAATTAAAGTGGAATCTTCAGCAACTAATTGAACCGATCGCTGATTGGGCTTGATTTCAGTTTGCATTGGGCTTTCTATTTCACTTTGTAACGGCCTTTTGGCATTAAAATTAATGAATGTTCACGAAATTTTTAAAAAACGATTGAACCGATGGCATCAATTGGTTTCACTGAACCGTTCGTTATTTTAATATCTCAGCGATTCCGGTTTCAATTAAGTTGCCAAAGATCCGCGTGTATCCATCTTATATTGGGTCGGGTTTTTTCATTTTTTTTACAAAATTAACCCTAGATATACCTGTTTCCAAACAGATTTTGTTCACAAAGAGGTATGGTTTTTTGATCTTAAAACAAAAATGTACTTCTCAATTAATAGTATAGAGATTTTGTTTAGCTCTGTTTTTCTTTATTGACCCATGCATGCAAATCCGTTTTCTTCAAATATCAATCTTCAGATCTGTGACAAAATAAAAATATAACTTTTATATGTAAGCCTATTGCAACCAAAAAAAAAAAAAAAAAGACTAGAGGAGATCGAATAACTGAGACTATTGCAAAAACCAGGGCTTCCATAAGCAAATATAAAAAATATTGTCTTTATTCGTAAAATCAGAATTGTTGTTTGGTCACATAGTAATATCAATAAAATGAAACTAATAAATAAAAAGATAGTTCTAAAAAATGGTTGATTAAATTTTCAAAATCAATGTTCTAGAAATTCTTTTTCAATGGATAAGATAAGCATAAAAAAAAGTAATTAAAAATAAGAAAACCAAATTTTCCTTCAGTTGTAACTAAATTATTTCAAAAACTTTGAAAAACTTTGAAAAACTAAATGAACTTCTCAATGTTAAATCAGCGACTTAAGTGAAAAGGAAAGAAAAATCTTACATATATCTTTTTTTTCCTTACCCTAAATCTCCCTAAGTCAATAATATTAATAATTGTTTTTTTTTTAATTACTATAAACTTTCTTTTAAAAAAAGGTTTGGGCTCTGTTTGGGCTGCCATGAACCTATTTGGGTTATCCATGTGTGCCAAAAACTAATTCATCTATCATACTATTATTTGCGAAGACAGAATTTCGTTTCGAGGCACCACGTTCGCTCTCAGCCGCGGAATTACCGGATTACCCTTAATGAAAATCTTGATTAAATCTCCAATTAAAATTCAATTTGTGTTAAATTTAAAAAGCAAACTTATCATTATCTTCTTCTAATAATCTTCTATGAATTTTTTTTAAAAAGTAAACTAAACATTATATTCCGAAAAATAAAAGGAAACTTATCATTATCTTTCTTCTAATAATCTTCTTCCAATTTTTTCTTCCAATTTTTAAAAAGTAAACTAAACATTATAATAATAATTATTAAAACTTTCACGTAAACTCAAAACCCTAGCATTAAAAATCTATATATACTTCAGTCTTAGATGTCTTATCTCTTTATGTCTTTTGTTAGGATCAACGATGGAATTAAGTAAATCCGACGAAATCTTCAAGAAGCAGTTAATTAATATATCTCGACTTGGGCCACAAAAACACAATTCAGCTATTTTGGTAAAGATTTTGCGCTTTTGGATCTCCGAACATGGAACTACATGTCAAAGAATAGAGCTAATCATGATATATCATGGCAAAACATGGGTTTATGGAAACCCATAAATTGTTCACCCTCGATTGGCAATTTATGGGTTTCCATGATGATATACGAGTGAAACATGGGTTTAGGGAAGGTTTGAAAAACACAAAAATATCCTAAATTGATTAATGTGGTATGTTACTTAAAAGATTTGGTTTGAAATGATTTTTTAGGTTATTTTTATTAGCAAAATTTTAAAACTTTTTTTGGCTACTTTTTAAAAAATGAATAATTTTGTTTTCAAATAATAAATTTAAATTTTATTTTTCATAAAAACCTTGCACCCGCGCAAGGCGCGGGTCAACCACCTCGTTGAATATATTCTCGGTATTTTCTGGGTTGGATTTTCTTGTAGGCATGTTTTAATGGGTTTTAGGTGGGTTGGAATTTAGGCATGTCAATTTGTGACTCAATCCGCGAGTCATGCCCCGTTTAACCCGCCGTAGGCAGATGTGGGTAAAAAAAAATCATCAAAATAAAAAGTGGGTTGTGCAGGGCGGATATTTCAAAAATGAGGGGCGGTGCGGATACAAATATTATATTTCGCGGATTGGCGGATTACCCGCAATTAAAAAAAAAAAAATTTAACATCAAAATTTAGAAATATTAACATTTATCTAACAATTTTATCAAAATGTTGACTATCTTAAGTGATATTTATAAATTAGTTAATAGTTTTTTTTTTCAAATACATAAAAAAAAATTATTCATGATTTATCATATAAAATATATTTATTAATATTTTATTTTTTAAAAAATATATATATATATATATAATTTTTTATTATTATTTAAATATGTGCGAATTACCTGCAAACATCCGCAAATTTAAACGAGGCAAATACGGATCAAAGCGGGTCAAAAAAATTTGAAAACAGCGGATTTGACCCGATTGACAGCTCTAGGTTGGATATGACTGCCCATAAATACACCCCTAATTATGACTTAGAAATATGATAAACATACACACAAAACTTAATAAATTACTTCCAATTGAAAGATTTTTCTTTTCTGGTCAATTCCAATTCATCTTTTTCAAAATTATTTTTAATAAAATAACTTATA
Organism: Erythrophleum ivorense; assembly: GCA_026724425.1. Classification (NCBI taxonomy): domain Eukaryota; kingdom Viridiplantae; phylum Streptophyta; class Magnoliopsida; order Fabales; family Fabaceae; genus Erythrophleum; species Erythrophleum ivorense. The sequence continues at coordinate 2,719,501 of JAIUCV010000066.1, read as the reverse complement.
TTTTCTTACTCTGGTGCGTCTCTTCCACGAGTGTATTCTATGATGGTTATACATGTTTGTTCTACACTGTGATGTTCATCAAACAAATCTTAGCTAATGAAGAAGAACATTCACTCAAGACTCTGTAAATATCCGAACGAAACTCAAACGAGTTTGGTTCTGATGGTACCAACTCGATCCACTCTTTCTCAACCTTCTGAACATGTGAATTCATCTTCATAACAGCTTCAAACACAATTTTGCCCTTCAATCTCTTCAGAAACTTCACCGAGAATACCATTTCCAAGTTCTTGACTTCAGAATCTCCTGCAATCTGGATCCCAATCTCTGCTTCTTTTGCGCTCACGAGTCCAGCAAGCATCGGACTGATGTAATGTTGCAAATCTTCTTGTGGTTTCGATTCGATGCTGTGTACCTATGAAGACGCAAACATCTTAAAGTTCCTTTTTTTTACCAAAGTTTGAAGGAAGAAATCACAAAGGAACAAACTTTTCTGAATATGAGTTGGATCAAGAGATAATTGATACCTGAAGATAATCGATTCCTAGGCTGGAAAGAGAGTCTGTGACTCCATGTGAAGCAAGGATGCTCAATACTCCGCCAGAGCCAACCGGAGACTTGAGTATCTCCCATGGCGATTTCATCAAAATCTTGTGCTTTTTCGGTTCCAACGGTGAGCTACAAACTACCGGAAGAGTTTCTTCTTTGAGAAACCAAATCTACATATTAGTAAACCATGAGTTTTGTTAGAATTTAAAATGCAAAACTGTTCTTGGAGAGGGAATTAAAGCCTTAACCTTTTCTGAGTCAAATCCAAAATGATCATTATCTTGAAATAGCTTCTGCAGAGCTTCGATGGCATGTTCAGGAGAAACTACGACTAAAGGCACACAAGCACGCTCTTCTTCCTGCATGTATCCCAGCAGTTATCTTCTAGTGAAATCATATCTAAACATGACATGAGAAAATTCATGCTTTCAGCTAACCTTTGGGAACCTCTGCTCATCATCAAGTAGAGTGAGAAGGTACGAGACTGCACCATTCTCACCTTCTGATTGTTCGTTCTCATGATCACTGAGAACCAAACAGACAGAAACTTTTCCCTCAGAGAATAGACTTTTCCCTAGTTGAAGGAAAGTGAAGTTATCACCCATTTTCTCTTTACTTGCATCCAAACCAAGGCACTCGCGAGATACACTTAGATTACACTCCGATACTCTAGCTCTCAGTGCGTTGATTTCCTCAGTTACATTCCATCTAATTCATCAAGATTCATATGATGAGAACACAGACTTCAGTTATCACAATGGTTGGGAGATTTCTTGGGAGTTATATTTTACCTCTTCTTCGATGGATTCTCGATGCTTTGCAAAGCTTTCTGAAGCAGTGTGGAGTTTACTTGAACGATATTCTCAGCAAGCAAATTCCGTTGAGACTTTTCTCCGCACCTTAATCCATCAAACACATGCTTCTGCTCCAATTCACATAACTTCTTCTTAGCAGCAAGAAGCCGCTTCTGCTGCTTTTTTCTTTCTTTCCACTCCTGAAATGACCAAAACGTAAAGTTTAAAGATCACTTCACAATGGGAAAATCTACAAAAAAACTGATCAATTATAAGAGCGCAGAAGAAGAATATGCCTCACAAGCTGACGCCTTTCTTTCTTGGAACGATCATCTGCTCGCATATTCACCTCGAGGAGTCCTTTCGGAGGAGTTATATACATCTCTTTTCTCTCTAAATCAACGTCCGGAACAATTGCATCTACAAAAGGTATCCACACAAGCTGGTTCGTCTTTGGATTCCCATTGCAAACTTCCATGGATGATGAATCAAGCAAGACATGTAGAAGATCGTTTCCTCCATTGTCGAAAACATTATCAACAGTTCCAACAAGTTGACCAGTCTCCTGTATATAAAATACAACTGATTTAGACCAGAGAACTATCACATTTTTTCGAGAAGAGGGCAAATAAAGAAGAAAAAAATATGCACCTTGAGAAGAACTCTCATGCCTATAAGATCACGAGAGTAAAACTCTCCTTCGTCAAGCTCAGGACGATCGTCTTCCTCAGCAAGAAGAGTTGCGCCAACGAGCTGTCTCACCTGAAAAGAAACCCGTCACAATTGACTCAAACAGATCTCTCATGGATCATTCATTTACACTACCTGATCAACATCGTCCAAGCCTCGAAACTTGAGAATCCAACTCTTGTGCGCAGGATGAGGTCTTCCTTCCACTAATTCGACCTCTTCGATCTTTTCTTGTCCCATCAGTTGTTGTTTTAACCATCTTCTACCAGGCTAATGAAGTAAAAATCATGCCAATGGAAGAGCAATTTCAAATCATATAAATTTTCTTAATTTAAATAATAAAAAAAAAAACACAAACTTTCCACAACTTTCTCTCCTTTGTAATTACTTTTACCTTAGAGAAGCGTAAATCTGGAAAATCAGTGTTTGGTTTGATGCAAATCTCTCCTTGTAGGCCATGAACACCAGACAAGAATCCAACCTCAACCAAATCCAATTCACTGTTACTACTCGTTTCCACAACTTCCTGAGTAGCTGAAAATTTATGAGCACAAGAGGGCCAATCAAATCATGTTTAGAATCAATTCAATAATCAAGTTGGCAAGAGCTTTCAATTCAAGAAAACCCTAAAATTCTGTAGTTTCCACAGCTCGGAAAGAGAAAAATATATCCAAGAGAAACCGAAAGACCATCCATGGAACAAAGTAAACAAATTTCATAAGAAAGAAGAAGAAGAAAATTATGAAATAAGAACAAGAATGAGGAACCCAAACCGCAAAACGAGATTAGAATCAAAGAAACCTTCTTCTACGCACAGTCCAGTTGCTGAAAACTTTTCAAAATTTCCAAAATAGTTTCAAATAAACCCAAGAAAATTACCAGTGGCACGAATGAAGAAGCTGGATTTTCCACGAGCCCCAACGAAACTGAAGTGACATCGGGGACGACACAAAGCAGATAAGGGACGCGAGAGTTCTAAGGTTTGGAAATGAGGAGAAATATTGGGATTGAATAGTTGAATTGGTGTGAAAGTGACAGAGGTTGAAGAACAGAGAAGCGAAGAAGTTCTCAGCAACATATCTTCTCTTTCTACAGCTCCTTCGGTTGCAGTGGGGTGTATGGACAACGTCGAAGCTTATCTCTGCTGAAAGACTCTAAACGGTGCGGAAGGTTTTGACTTTCGATGGTCATATGCGAGCCACTGATTTTTTTTTTTCTTTTTTTCTTTTTCTAAGGGTCTGACTGGTTTAAACGCTGCGGATGCGGTTGCGGTTGCGGTTGCGAGAGTTTGCGGAAGTGGGAGTTTGCGGTTAAACACGTAATTAAGCTGTTTGTACGACTGGTATAGTGATTGAGAGCGGATGCGTTTGCGGAATATTTTTGACCGGTTAACCAACGGGTGAAATAGCGGTTAAATAATAAATTAACAATATAAATATATTTTATAATTATAAAACATCAAAACTATATTATATTGAACAATTATAAATTTATAGTTCAACATAATTAATAATAAAAATTTATGAAAAATAATATGTATATAATACTTAGTTCATCTTTTAATTTCTATAATTTAGATAAAAATGTGATTTCTATTAAAATTTAGTGTGGAGATTAAATTTAGATTACCATTTTATTTTTTAAATAGATATATATATATTAGTATGAAGTGAACATTTATGAAGAGAACTTTAATTTGTAGGACTTAGAAATATAAAATTATGATATGTCTTTAATGCATTTTACCAAAAAAAATACCAAATTTATTTTTATTATGATTACAATATCTAAATCTTATTTTTAAATAAATATTATTTATTTTCTAATTTTAAAATAAATTTGTGTTTTTTTTTTTTCATCCGCAACCGCCCGCAACCGCAAACACTTGCGGAAATGAGCTTTTGATTTTCAGCGATACGGAGCGGTACAAAGTGGTACAGAGCAGTTGTTGTGATTGTTATAAAACGCCAAAAACCGCTATCACCCGCAGATGTTGCGTTTGCGGGTGGTAGCGGGAAAACCAATCACCACCTAAGTAAGGGCCTGACTGGTTTAAACGCTTGTTGCGGTTGTGGGAGTTTGCGGAAGTGGGAGTTTGCGGTTAAACATGTAATTAAGCTGTTTGTACAACTGGTATAGCGATTGAGAGCGGATGCGTTTGCGGAATATTTTTGACTGGTTGACCAGCGGGTGAAATAGCGGTTAAACAATAAATTAACAATATAATTATATTTTATAATTATAAAACATCAAAACTATATTATATTGAACAATTATAAATTTATAGTTCAACATAATTAATAATAAAAATTTATAAAAAATAATATGTATATAATACTTAGTTCATCTTTTAATTTCTATAATTTAGATAAAAATGTGATTTCTATTAAAATTTAGTGTGGAGATTAAATTTAGATTACCATTTTATTTTTTAAATAGATATATATATATTAGTATGAAGTGAACATTTATGAAGAGAACTTTAATTTGTAGGACTTAGAAATATAAAATTATGATATGTTTTTAATGAATTTTACCAAAAAAAATACCAAATATTTTTATTTTTATTATGATTATAATATCTAAATCTTATTTTTTAATAAATCTTATTTATTTTCTAATTTTAAAATAAATTTGTTTTTTTTTTTTTCATCCGCAACCGCCCGCAACCGCAAACGCTTGCGGAAATGAGCTTTTGATTTCCAGCGATACGGAGCGGTACAAAGTGGTACAGAGCAGTTGTTGTGATTGTTATAAAACGCCAAAAACCGCTACCATCCGCAGATGTTGCGTTTGCGGGTGGTAGCGGGAAAACCAATCACCACCTAAGGGCTTGACTGGTTTAAACGCTGTGGTTGCGGTTGCGGTTGCGGGAGTTTGCGGTTAAACGCGTAATTAAGCTATTTGTACGACTGGTATAGCGATTGAGAGCGAATGCGTTTGCGGAATATTTTTGACTGATTGACCAGCGGGTGAAATAGCGGTTAAACAATAAATTAGCAATATAAACATATTTTATAATTATAAAACATCAAAACTATATTATATTGAACAATTATAAATTTGTAATTCAACATAATTAATAATAAAAATTTATAAAAAAATAATATGTATATAATAGTTATATTCATCTTTTAATTTCTATAATTTAGATAAAAATGTGATTTCTATAATTTAGATAAAAATGTGATTTCTATTAAAATTTAGTGTGGAGATTAAATTTAGATTACCATATATATATTAGTATGAAATGAACATTTATGAAGAGAACTTTAATTTGTAGAACTTAGAAATATAAAATTATGATATGTTTTTAATAATTTTTTCCAAAAAAATACCAAATATTTTTATTTTTATTATGATTATAATAGCTAAATATTATTTAGTTTCTGATTTAAAATAAATTTGTTTTTTTTTTTTCATCCGCAACCGCAAACGTTTGCGGAAATGAGCTTTTGATTTTCAGCGATACGGAGCGGTATAAAGTAGTACAGAATGGTTGTTGTGATTGTTATAAAACGCCAGAAACCGCTACCACCCGCATATGTTGTGTTTGCGGGTGGTAGCGGGAAACCAATCACCACCTAAATGTTTTCGAAACCAGACAAGAACAGCGGTTTGGCTGAGAATCTTTTTTCTTGTCGAATTAATAAGTAACCAGCGGTCTGACTGATCAGAGCCGAATGTCGATAGATTGTAAGAAAGGTTTGTAGAGACACCGAAGGATTTTTTTTTTTTTTTATAACTGTACGCCAAAAAAGTCCATATGATAAGGGTTCTACAGAATGAAGAAAAGTTTATATAAAACTGTGAAAGGATCACTAGACGTTGAGATTATCTGCCTCTAAAAAGACTCCAGAGATCTTTTTCATATGTTATACAAGAGTTACAAAGTTTTCTAACTGTTGCAAAGGTTACTTTTCATGTGCAGACAGAATGCCTGAGATTGGTTTTTATTTTTAAGCACAGCTCTGATTCCTCGAAAGTTTCACTCAAGACAATATCAAAGATCAACAACACACTAATGAACTTAAACCCAATCAGAGCACCACAAATGTTTAAACCAGGGAGGAAACAAACAAACAAACCTCAGAAAACTGATTTAACAATATTATCTGACACTGAGATATACATACATATTACTAATCATCTGTGAATTTTGTCAAAAATTAATCATCTGTGCAATATTAAGCCTTGGTATCTACATGAAACAATGGTGGAGAAACAGAAGACAGAAACAAGTTTTCTACTGGGTCAAGTAACAAAACTGTGAAACAGCTTTCAGTATAACGATTACATACATGGCTTTGGTTTTTAGACAACCACAAGGTTAGACAGGGAGGAAACAAAAAACCAAAAGCAAAAGGAAGCTTGTTAGACCAATAAAAAGTGACAAGTAAAAATGGATTCAACATACTTACTCGTCATTTCCTTATAGCGTATAATATAGTTAAAGGTTCGTTACTTCGTTGGATGATATCTGCACATAAGGCATGCAAGATTATGTAAACTTTTATGAGGATCATATAGACTATGTATATACCATGAAGCTGACTCGATCGTCGCATATTCAGTATTCCTCCCACCTCAGAAGTATGATTATCTATCTGAATGTTGCAGAGCCAAGAGGCGAAAAGTGGAATAACTTTGCTCAAAACCTTTAAAAGAAACCATATAAGCTGGAAAATTTGGATTTTACCAGTTCAAGCAAGAACTTCAAGTTTAAGTAACAGTATAAAAGACGTTCAAAGAGAAAGACATGAATGCAACTGGTGTTAACTTCCAAAATGATTTCACGCAATAAGAACTCATTTGTACACATTCATATTATCTCAGCTTAACCAACTGTACATTTGTAACTGCAAGATCTACGATCTATCTTGGCAGAGAAGAACCAGTATAACAATATGATTTAAGCCCACAACTAGATCTTCTATTCAGAAGGTTCTAAACTGCGAGCAAGCAAGGAAAACTTACTCTCACTAGACTCAACGAGCTTATTATTTGGTTACCTAATTAACGACCTAAAAAGAGATATGAAGGACTAGAATTAAGGGCCAGTTTATGACTAAAATTCGAAAGGAAAGAAATCAGAATCTGCACTCGATGTATATAGAGAAAAAAGAGAAGGAAGCTCTTATTCCTTGTTACCAAATCTCCTGCCAATGATAGGCCGAACATCATCCGCAACAGCCAAAGTCTCTAAGAAGGGAAGTATGGAAATCAAACCATCATCAGATGGATCATCATACCAACTTTTGATAGGGATCCCATTGTTTATTTGCAATCTGTACACCTGAAACAATTAACAAAGACAAGAGTTAAATGATCAAAACGGAAGTGATGAGAGGTCCATGTACACACCAAGAAAGCTTGAAATATGTAATGAGACAGATATTCTTCAAACTGAAGTTGATGGTGGGTCCTTTCATGAAATTATGTAATAGTGTCCTAAGTAAGCGAGTATAATAAGTACAAAGAAACACCAACAGATGAAAAATGCCAAAGGTCGATGAGCAGATCTCTAGATAAAGTACCTGCGGACAGTTGTCAATTATAGCCACTTTGGCCAAATCAAGACCCAGAACAGTTAAATCCTTGGTGTAAATTCCATCAGAAAGAATGCATGAGTCTCGGTAAAAACGCTGTGATATGAACTTTCCATCTGGGTCCAATATATCGAGAAGCTGTGAGGCGTAGATGCTGTGGCTCGCAGTGAAGACAACAACATGAAACAATTCCAACACCCTCTCCAAGAACCTGTAAAGGTGTGGCCTTTGTTTCACATAGACCGTGTTTTCTTGCATGTTGAAAAAGACTTTGAAGGAAAAATCTGCAACATTGCATGATTCCAGAGTCGAATGGACCAGAGTTTCTGCATTTGAGAGAAAATTACATTTGGTAAGTTGAGCAGCACATTCACCTTTAGAGGTAAGAGAAACTGAAAAATTTAACAGTACAAAATCAATTAAATGCTTCCCCAATTTTCCTAATCAACAGAAAAAGTTGCAAAGGGCAATACCACGCTTAGAATTTCAATCATACAACCAATGATAATGAACCAATGATAATGAACCAATCAAAATGAAGAAATAAATCAAATCACATTCAGTACCAAACAAATACCACATAGAGTCAAGGAACAACTGTATAACAAATGAGAAGTCAGACTACCGTGACAGGACAAGTCAGACTCAATAATTATTAAATGAGAAGTCATACCATCCAAATCAAGGACAAGGGTCACAGCCTTCTTTCTTAGGTTATCCCTAGGCCAATAGTTGGATACAACATCCGATAGCTCCGGCTGATTCCTTATAAAAAGCTGAGGGTCAAACTCTTCAGCTTGTTCAGACTCAGCATGATCCTCTGGTTGCACAGTGTGCGATCTTGTCCTGTTGAATGCCAGAAATAAGTCATGGCTATCGAGATTAATCCTGCTGTCAACATCCGACTTAACATCATCTGTGTTGGCTGATCCATCTTCTAAGTAAGGTAGTATCATGTACTGCTCAGGGAAGATGTAATGAGGTAAAGGGCTTATTTCGGTGAAAGCATCACTGTTTCCACTCTCATCAAATGGTAAGCTCGCAATAAGAACGTCAGAGATATAGAAATCAGAAACGTTGCACGTTTGGTTGTCAAAGCAAATCTTGTTGCTGCTCTCGTCGCCTCCCCACCTGGGAATTTCCCAGTTCACAGAGTTTCCTGCCGTAAACACTGAACGAAAGAAATCTATTAGATTTATTATAAATCAAACAAAGGAAGGCTTAGATCGAAAACTGCACCAGTAAACAAATACCTCGATCAGTTCCATTCAGTTCGTCATTCAGAACAGGTGAGAATATTGTATCCGAGTTTGACATATAATTGCAAGCATTTTCCTGTATGGTCCACAACAGAATTTGCTCATCTAGTGTTTGTGAAAGGAAGGATAATCGAAAGTAAGCTACATATGCCAAATCTTACCGTTTTTTCGACAGATTCAGAACCACCAACGGAAGATGAAAACGCCTGAGACTGAGACTGAGACTGAGAATTGTCTTCAACAAGCATTTCAGCTGACTCATTGGTTTCAATATCCCGAGTAAAAGTATCCAAACCTGAAGAAACTGGCACAATCATCAGACGGTTGGTGACACAAGAAAAGAAATATCTCAGATGATCTAAATTAACAATTAGGGCACAATACCAAGATTCTGTTTCTCGTCGTCGTCGTGGCAGGTATGAGTAGCTGTGCTCATGCCTTGCACGCGCTCTGAGAATTTGGAAAGAGAGCATGAGTTTCTTGTAGTTGCTTTATGTTTCTTACAGACACCAAGAACCTTGCTTATCTTGCTCTTCATTTCTATATATGGCATTGGCTCTGTATGTCGAATTATAGCGACCTTGAACCAAGCAGTGCAACGAGACCTTACTCAAGGATCAGGATCAAGCCAACCACAGATGCTGCAAAACAGAGCCCATCACAATCAGTCAATTGAATAATCAAATCCACAGGAAAATAATCTACACAGAGCCAAAGGGGAAATCTCTGAGACAAAATCGATAGCCAAACCAAAACCAAAAGTCAACCTATCAGAAATAGCAAACCCAGAATCCACACAGAAATAACCCTAATTAAGATTCACAAATAAGTCTCCATTTCCTAATTCAGTCGAAATTTAAGCAAATCAATCAGAGAAACAAAATCAAAGCTACATGCTTTCACTGCAACTAGAATTCCAGCTCCAAACCAGAGATAAACTAACATCGAATCAAGTAATCGCTACGGATGATTCGATAGCAAAACAAGGAAAAGTTTAAGAACATAAAGCTAATTCGGCAGAATCAAAATTGAAACAATAAACATAAACCCAAATGAAAACTTACCAAAGACCAGCTAATCCGAAACCAAAACCGATAAGAAAATTTCACAAATTCAAACTCTTCTCCAGCACAATTTGAAAAACCAAGGAAAAATCTTCCAGAGAAATCCGGATGAAAAATGACAGGTTATTTTCAAACAAATCCAACAATTCACGTCGGAATAAGCAAAAACAAGCACATAATTAAGAATTCGAAAGTCAAACAGCACAGAAAATAAACAAAAATATAAAATCAAACAAATTTTACAGGAAGAAGAAGAAGAAGAAAGCGATCGAATTTGGAGAAAGAAGGCGACGAAGACCGACCTGAGAGAAAGGAGAGAGAGCTTCTCTTTTCTCTTTTGTTTTGTGGTCTCTACTTGTGCTCTCTCTCTCTCTCTCTCTCTGGGTTTCTTTCTCTCTCACATAACTTCCACGAACGGTCAATACAGAATTATGACGGCTCTTGCTGGATCAAATCGACGGCTATGATTTGTTCCTTTGGTGGGCGCTTCTAATCCAATAGAAAACAAACACGTATATATTATAACCAGCTGGACGACTCACCCACATAATTTGACGCGTGTTCAAGCCCTCGATTTTAAATTTTTTTTTATTTTAGATTCTTTTCTAGATTTCAGGCAAAACAGAAAAGGAAAAATAAAAAAGGCGCAAAAATAACGAAAATATTTAAATTGGTTCGGTTTCGTCCACTGAAATAATCTCGGGTTCTACAATTTACTAATTTAGCCTTGCCCGACTAAAGTCGAAAACATTTTTACTTTGCCTCGGGCTTTAAGATAAAACATCAGTCTCCATGAGATTCATATAGAACTAATTGAGGTGTCAGAAGAGTGATCTACTTCATTTCCTCCAGATTCTCGACTCTACAAGAAGAGCATATCTTCTTAGTAAACCACTTTAAGATAATGATAAACAAAAGAAAAAAAGATTTGAAGCAAACCTTTTGAATATCACTAGTGGAGACTTGTGGCATTGATGGTGTCTGTTCGTCACTTTTTGCTTCTCCTTGTAACTGCTGTTGCTGAAGGTAGAGAAGATACTGTTGCTGCTGTTGTTGTTGTTGTTGCTGTTGCCATTGTTGTTGCTGTTGAAACCACTCTTGCTGTTGTTGCTGGAATTGAATTTGCTGCTGATTTGTTGGTTCTTGGCTCTGTTGCTGCTGTGTATTGAGTTGTGGATACTGAGTTCCAGCTTGAGATTGGTACTGTTTGGAGAGAAGTTGCGCAAGATTTTGATCTAGTTTTGGCTGAGAGTTCTGATTCGGTTGTGGTTGTTCAGACAGAAGCTGCTGCTGCTGTTGTTGCTGATGGTAGTAGTAATTGTAATAGTGATACTGTTGCCACATCTGGTTATAAGCTTCATTGCTCTGCATCTGACCTTGTTGTTGGTCATTACTTTGCACTGTATTCTGAGGAATCTGAGTCTGAGGATAAGGATAAGCAAATGATGTTTGAACATGAGATGCAGAGTCTTGATATTGGTTCTGTGTCATTGGTAAGATTGAGCTTTGAACTGTTGCTGGATTGTCTGAAGAAGCTACACTCATCTGCTGACCAAGAATCTGGGTTTGAGGATAAGCATTGGATGTTTGAACCATGGGATGCATCTGAGATGCAGTGTACTGAGACTGGCTTTGGTTTTGCGGATTATGTGAGACTGAGCTTTCTAGGGCAACACCCATCTGCTGACCAAACATCCCCCGCCCGGTTCCGACTGGAGAATATGACATCTGTGAAGGTCTCGAATCTCTGTAATTCTGATTTATGTCTCTTCTATAGTACATGTTACGACCAGCTTGCCTGAGAGGCTCTTGACTTTGGTAACTATTGGGACTTCTTGAGCCACTAGGTTGGATCTCTATCGCATCAGATTTCACAGTATCTACTGAACTGGACGAGAAGTGAGCTTGTTTAGTGACAAAACCATGTTTTGGTGTGGCTTGGATCGGTAGGCTTACTCCACGAGAGTGTGCACCACAGGACAGATCACTCTGTGACTCACAGAGATTCTTCCTCTCTGCATCATTATTGTTTGCTTCACTGGTGAAACAGTCAGAACGAACATCATCTCTAGATCGGTGCGCATCATCAGAGTCTAGAGGTAACTCTTTCTTTTCTTCGGGGACGGTGCTGCCAATGCCTTTGTCTGTTGATAGGTCCTCATTCAAGCACACACGAGCCTTCTCTCTTCTCTGAATCAACTCTCTGAATGATTTCCCTAAAGGACGAGGCCCATGTGACTTGGCTCTAGCAGAATGTGGGAATAACTTTACGTGTCGTCCCAAAGCTTTCCTCACATCATGGATGGTTCCAGAGAGGTCAATAAACTGCTCAAAGCCGAGAGCACTAAGTATCAAACACATTATATGCAATCCAAAATTGAAATAGGAAAGGCCACAAGCAAGACGACCATTGATTCTCCAATCTGTTAAAGAAACGTTACCTCCATGTATAAATTTGATATCTCCTCCTTCTCCTCTGCGCTCAGACCTTCGGAGGAATCTGCCTGGTGAGATATTTCCTTATCTATGATAGGATCTAACAAATCCACTTGTCGAGACCCTCCATGCATCATCAAGAGTCTTATAAGCTCCTAATAGCACAAAGATTAATAGCAACTGAGGCTTAAATATGTGAATAGACGCTTATAGACCTTCAGAGGAAAAGTGTGATTAAAATGTTTGCAGAGTTTCAAAAACCTCAAGAAGTAATTTGCAGTGCGGAACTTTCTCATTGCCCTCTACCAGAATCTGAGCTGCCTCATCAGCACTGTTTGTTATCTAAGAAAAGATTTAAGCCGTCAGGTAAGAAAGATTTCTAAATCATGTGACGCATTGAAGGTAAGGTAGTGACCCAAACAGTCCCCAAAGCCCTAAATCGTGACATGTTATGGGTCAAAACATTACTTACCATGTACTTGAGACGAGAAAATTGGACATACAACATTGCGGTGGTTTCTGAGTTTTCTTTTCCAATGAGTGATTTCTTCAGAGCCTCTCTGTATGTAGTAACAGCCGCTTCAAAATTACCCTTCATGGAACACGGGATAATCAGATATTCTCGACCACTAACTCATCAAAATCAAAATGGTACCGAGTAATGTATCACCCATACCAGACGCTTTTCCATGTTAGCCTTCTTGGTTACATTTTCAACAAAACCAAAACCAAGTTCCTCACCACATCTAGACAGAGCAACAGAAGCAGCAGATGCATCTCCAACGTGTTCCTTGAATCTTGCATTGAATAGATGGATAACAGATGCATCCTACAGTGAACACACAAAGGGCATCAAACGAATAATGTATGATCTTAGTTGTTCATCTTCCTTGTTTCCCACTTTTTTGGATACACTAAAGCAATTGTAATCCCATTTACCTTGACAAAAGTTTGGGATGCTCGAGCCAACGCAAAGTTTGCTAGCTCCCTTCCACCCTTGCTCTCAACAAAATCCACATAGCGGAACCAGAACTCAGTGTGATTAGCACATGGTATTAAGCATCTCTCATAAAGCTTAATTGCCTGCGATTAAATTAAAAAAAAACACACAAGTTTTGAATATAAAACAAGAAAGGAACAAGAGCCAAACTCAACCAGAAGCCAAGAGATACTCCTACCCAATCAAAGTCTCCATATGTTTCGGCAAAGCTCAAATATGCATGCCAATTGTCCAGCTGATCAGTGTCCAACGGCTTTACATGAAAATAAGGCCTGCGGATATGTGCCTCAAAGCAACTTATTTTTTCCATCAATCCCTGTGAATCTTGATAGAACTGTTCTCCAACCGACAAATATGCATGCAATGCTTTTGACACAGCCGAGCTGGAGGAAGGGCCCATCAAGTCTCTTATAACAACAGAGATCTCTTTATCAGTGTGACGTGTAGAGATCAAATCTTCTTCCATGTGGTCTGAAGAAAGGTCTCCGTTAACATCTATTCTGCAATTAACCTTCTCTTTCAAAGAAGCTGCAATCTTCCTGAAGCTGTAAAAAGTATAATGGATAGAGAACCTTAAGCCACAGGAACACAAAGTATCAGTATAGGACAATCATCTGTAAAAGGACATACTTCTTGTAATAGAAATGCAATTTCTTGGATGGATATCTCAGTGTCCGGAGATGTACATGAGCCAGTGAACTCCATTGCTTCTGACCCAAAAGAAACTCTATATATTTGTCCCATAGAGCAAAGCAAGAATAATCTTTTCCAACAAAGGAAAGCCCCCTCTCAAATAATCTGCCAGCAAAAATCGTGTTCAGTAAATGGGTTACTCAAAGAACAAAAAACAAAGACTACCCAAAAATTCAGAAATACCTACTAACATCATGAGGATCCTCAAACGCAGCAACACCGATAGCGCAATAGTCGAGCCATACAGGTAGAGAATAAGTAGCTGCTTGTACTGCTCGTTCGAAAACTTCAACAGCATCTTCTAAAGTGCATAACTTTATCTTGTGGTAAGCATATTTCCTCCAATAGCCATGGCACAATGGAAACTCCAACAAGAAAGCATCGTAAACTAAACATAGCTTCTCAATATCATCCTACAATATAGCAAGTTCGACGATTTTTAGTTTCCACAAGTTTTGAAAAACTTGAACAAGAACCTAATTTTGACTTACAGGGAACGAAGTCTCTATTTCGGAGATTAACAAAGTCCAATCATCAAGATCAAGTTCTCCACTGGATAAAGTTTCTTCTAGTCTATCGTTGTCGAGGAAATCTGCAAACAAAACCAATTCTATGAGGTGACTTGAGATTCCACTCACTTCTTCAGAGTGATGGTGGAATCACTCTGCAAACGGGAGAGAGTTTACCGGCAGAGCCATCTGATTCTGCAGGCGGAGACATTGCTTTCATACCGGAGACGGCGGTGTTAACCTCCGTAGACACCTTTAAAGGTCACGACTTTAAATTTTGTTCTAAGTCAGGGGAATTCATATGACTGATTTTTTCCTTTTTCTTTTATTATTGACACACACAAATTTAACATTGAATGCCATTATTATTATTATTATTATTATTATTATTATTATTATTATTATTATTATTATTATTATTATTATTATTATTAAATGGTTTTGCATTTAACAAGAAATTAGTAGTCGATCCGCGTAATAGTAATAGTGCAGAGTTATGTTTTTTATTTTTTCAGTTTAGTTTTGTTTTGTTATTCTACTCGATCAATTAACAAATTTGATTTCTGATTTAACTACGCGATGTTACGTTTTTATCTTTTTAGTTTAGTTTTATTTTGGTACCCTATCTGATTAATTAACAGATTTAATTTTTGATTTGATTGAATCATATGCCAATTTGTTTTAAATTTCCGATCTAATCAATTAATAGATTTGATTTTTGGTTTGACATAACCATTTATCGGTTCGTTTTAAGTTATTATTTTGTATTTAAACAATTTTTTTATTCTTGTATTCAAATATTTAATGTAATGTATTTTTCAATTAGTATTATAAAATATAAAGAATAGTTTACAGCCAAAATGTTTATTTTTCTTCTTGACACCTTGACACACGTCCAAAATTTGGCCCTTGAAATTTTGTCAAAACTTCAATTAAACCCCACATATTTTCTTTATCTTGACACCCCAAAAATACCCATGATCACACTATATAACAAAGACATAAATAGTTCAGTATACATCAATTACCAAGCTTAAGATTGTTTGACTTGCTAATGGAAGATTTAACCATGGTTGTTAGGATATAGATCGTTTTTGAACTAAATGAGAGAACACTTCAAAATTCACATGAGCGTAAGAAAGTTCATAATTTTCAATTTTTCTTTGTTATATTTATGGATCATTGAACATCAACTATTGTGAGCAGCGACAAATATAGTCTAATGGAAACATTGCATTCAATTTTCTAATCTATATTCTTCTAAAGAGTGTCCACATAGTATTTAAAAACCCGATTTTATTAGTCCACGTAAGCATTTCCAAAACTAAAAAATTTTCCAAATTTAAAACAACCAATAATATCATTTCATATCATCATCTAAAATTAATTATTTTAAAACATAAATAAATTATATTTTCTAATAAAAACAAAAAAACTACAAAGTTGTACTTTCAAAATAATGCACGAAAAGAACACACTATCTAAATTTGAATAGTATCTCAAAACATTAAACCAACATTATTGATAATATTGATCATTCGATTTTGGTTAACGTGGAGACTTGTGGTTTTGTTACTCAATAGGGACCATTGATGGCACTCAAGCACTCTGGTCCTTGAGTGTCAAGACTCTCAAAGACTAAAATGGGTTATACTGGTTTTCATAAAAAAATGTTTGTCAACGATTTTTGACATCTAAATATTCCCAAATAGTTCCTTTCCGATGGATAAGACACCTAGATAACAAAATAGTTGAAAAAATGTTTTACTTTGGTGGGTCCGTTTCAAAAATAACTCAAGAATTATGGTCAATTGCAAAAGTAACCCCCATTGCAAAATGTGATTTTTTTTACCTTCTTCACCCTTCTCATATTTACTTAATAACGAAAATGTCATTACTTTTCTCCGTGAAGTCTAACTGTGAAGTCTAACTATGAAATCAAATGTCTAAAGAAATCTCATCTTCTTCACTTATTCACGAAAATGCCATCACCATCAATTCATCCAACAACCAAGATCAACCGAAATCAAGCTTTGAATGCATGATTTCTTCTTCAAACATATCGACAAACTCATTCTATCATGGGAAAACGGCCATTTGGTACCCCAACTAGACGCAGAGGTGCCAATTAGTACCTGAACAAATTTGGTGTGCTAATTGGTATCCAAACTCTCACATATCGGCATTTTAATACCCGAACTATGTTTCATTTGGCCAAAACAGACATTGACCCGAATTCCGTTAGTCAAAATCGTGATTTTGTTAACGGAGATGAGTCACTTGCCACGTCAGAGTCTTAGTTGGCATAAAAACTCAAAACGACGTCGTTTTGACGTCTTATTAATTTCTAAAAAATAACAAAAATTGGTGCCTTGAAGATTTGAACCTATGACCTCAGCGCTATAAAGAATAGAAGCATGCCATTAGACTACACCAATATTGTTGTATACATTTACATTTCAAATATATATATATAATAGAATTGCATTTTAACAACCATAACTCAAATTTATATCTAACCGTTAACCATAATTAATTCAATTTTCAGATTTAATATTCCGATAGTAATCAAAATTATAAATACAAACTAATAAATAATGTAATAATTTTAATATAAAATATTATCAGATGAATTTATAAATGATTTTTGTATATAATTTATGATAAAATCATTGCGTTTTCACAAACAAACTAGGAAATAATATAATAATTTTAATATAAAATATTATCATATGAATTTATCATAAATACTACAAAAAAAATCATTTATAAAATCATCATATGATTTTATCATAAATTATACACAAAAATCATTTATAAAATCATCTGATAATATTTATATTAAAATTATTACATTATTTATTAGTTTGTATTTATAATTTTGATTACTATCGGAATATTAAATCTGAAAATTGAATTAATTATGGTTAACGTACGGTTATATATAAATTTGAGTTATGATTGTTAAAATGCAATTTACTTATATATATTTGAAATGTAAAAGTATACAACAATATAAGTGTAGTCTAGTGGCATGCTTCTGTTCTGCATAACCCTCAGGTCACATGTTCGAATATCCAAAGCACCATTTTTTTCATTTTTCAGAAATTAATAAGATGGTCAAAACGACGTCGTTTTGAGTTTTTATACCAATTAGGACTCTGACGTGGCAGATGACTCATCTCCGTTAACAGAATCACGATTTTGACTAACGGAATTCGTGTCAATGCCTGTTTTGGCCAAATAATACATAGTTTGGGTATTAAAATAATACATATGTGAGAGTTTGGGTACCAATTAGCACACCAAATTTGTTCAAGTACTAATTGGCACCTCTGCGACGAGTTGGGGTACCAAATGGCCATTTTCCCTTCTATCATCTCATCAACTTATATTCTTCAATTTCTTCTCCATTTTCACCCAAAAACTCACATTTTCATCTTTTCAAAGTTTATGTTCTTAGATCTTGCCATTGTCGGTGTGAGAGATCATTCTAACGGTTGGGGAAGTTTGCTAAAGCTCTAAATCGGATTTCTTGGTCTTGAACGTAACTTAAGATCACGGCAAGGTAAAAATCCGGTCGATTTGAATGAATTTCACATATTTGTAGCAAAGTAGACTTCACAATGAAGTTTACTGGTCAACGAATAGGTTAGTTTTGCAATTGACTTTCACAAAATTTTGGTGAGTAGACTTCATTGTGAAGTCTACTTCGAAATCCTTTGAAAACAAAAAAATACGGGGTAAACTTCATTATGAAGTCTAACTGTGAAGTCTATCTATGAAGTCTCATAGGTTAGTTTTTGCAATCGATCAACCAAATAATTTTTTGTGAAGTCTATCCGTGAAGTCTACTGAGTAAACAAGGTTAGTTTTGCAATTGACTTTCGTTTGACTTTTGGGGAAGTCTAACTGTGAAGTCTATTTAGGCCGATTAGACTTCAAAATGAAGTCTACTCACGAGTAGACTTCATTGTGAAGCCTATTACGCGATAGACTTCCGGTTGAAGTCTACTGGTCAACGTTTATCGAAATAGACTTCACGGTGAAGTCTACCTCCAAAGTCAAAACATTTCAATTAATTGCAAAACTAACCCGTCTGAAGTCTAATTATTGGCGTAGACTTCACAGTTAGACTTCACAACAGAGTTAGACTTCATTTTGAAGTCTAATCGGCCTAAATAGACTTCACAGTTAGACTTCCCCAAAAGTCAAGCGAAAGTCAATTGGAAAACTAACCTTTTTTACTCAGTAGACTTCACGGATAGACTTCACGAAAAACGTATTTGGTTGATATATTGCAAAACTAACCTTTTTTACTCAGTAGACTTCACGGATAGACTTCACGAAAAACGTATTTGGTTGATATATTGCAAAACTAACATATTAGACTTCACAAATAGACTTCACGGTTAGACTTCACAGATAGACTTCACGGTTAGACTTCATAGATAGACTTCAGAGTTAGACTTCATAATGAAGTCTAATATTGAATGTTTTTTTTAAAAACGCATTTTTGGAAAATGTATAATTAATTTCTAAGATTTTCTTGAACAATTAGTTGTATTAGTCTGTTTAGTTGCTTGTGTGTGGGTTTGACATGCTTATTCGTTATATACAACGTGAAAATTGTTTTCTTGTTTGATTAGCACTTTAGACATTACCAAGTAGACTTCACAGTGAAGTCTATCTGTGAAGTCTATCTGTGAAGTCTAACTGCGAAGTCTACCCATGTTTTTTCCTTAACATTTCTAACGTGGTTGATATTTGTTTACTTGCAGATAATGGTGTACATTGCTTCTGTTTATGGAGAATGGGTAAGAAAGGACTATATGTCATGGTATTTTGAGGTTGATCATCGCAAAGGAGGTCGAATGTTCTCATTGACGGATGGTTGTACACATGATGAGCTTGTTCAAATGGCCTTAGATGATTATTCGGTGAGCATGAACGGACAGCGTCTGGATTTATCATATCCATTACCAGATGCATTCAGTCAGCAATTGCCTATTGATTCTCCTCCTATGTTTGTCACAAATGACAGACAAGTCCAAAGCTTGATCCAGCTAAGTAGAACTCATGTTGTACGACTTTGTGTCTCTAGCCAAGGGAAGGATCAAGACCACGTTGATGGACCTAAGACTGAAAATCAGGATGAATAGTTCGATGAAGAATGGGCCGCGGACTCAGATGAAGCTTCTGAAGAAGGACTATATTCGGGTTGTGATGATGAGGGTGATACAAGGGAAAAAGCTTATGATGTGGACGATGATACTCACGCGGACTATAGTGAGTACGGTAAAGTGAAAGATGAAGACGTGTGTGAGACGAAAATTCCTTTCGATGATGCCCGTCTTAGAGGGCGTCTTGGTAGTCAGCGTAGACGGACGGATAATTGGGAAGACAATATCTATGAGCACCAGAGTTTTGACAGCAAGGCAGAACTTCTGTCTGAGTTGCGTTTGACGGCGGTGATGCTAAGATTCACGTTCAGAGTAGATAAGTCTACTACAAAACTGTTTGTGGCCAAATGCAAAGTGGCTGGATGCGCTTGGATGGTTAGAGCGGCTGTCAAGAACGAAGCCACTACGTTTTGGGTGACAAAGTACATGAAGTCGCATACATGTTCTGTGTCTGACCGAGTAGGTAAGCGTAGACGCTATACAGCGAACTATATTGGACATCTATTTGTCGAGCGGGTCGGAATCATCGACGGAATTGTGCCGCAACACATCAGAGACTCAATGAGGGTTATGTTTGGAATGAAGCTCAACTATACTGCTTCGTACAGAGCTCTTAAACACGCTCAAGAATTGGTGTGGGGAACAGCAGAAGATGGATACGCGAATCTGCCTTCTTACTTGCAAAGAATTAAGGAAGCAAACCCGGGAAGTATGACTGACTTGGTGTGCGACTCAATGGACCGTTTCAAGTACTGTTTTATATCTTTCGGAGCTTCAATAGCTGGCTTTCAGTATTTGAGGAGAGTGATTGTGGTGGATGAGACTCATCTTACTGGGAAGTATGGGGGAGTTCTACTTGTCGCTGCCGGACAGGACGACAACTTTCAAATATTCCCATTAGCTTTTGCGATTGTTGATACTGAGGATAATGAGTCATGGAAATGGTTTTTCAACAAGCTTCGCGATTGTTTTACGCATCTTTTTCCAATGGCTATAGTCTCTGACCGGCACCACTCCATAGCTAGGGCATGTGGAATCGTTCTACCTTGGGCATCAAGAGGTATATGCTACTATCATCTACAGGGTAACATAGTAAAGGATTTCCATGCAAAGGACATCATGTATATGGTTAAAGGTGCTGCGTATGCCCATACGGTTCCCGAATATGACCGCTACATGGACCTCATACGAGCTTCAAAACCTGAGCTAGCAGATTACTTAGACGAAGCAGATCCTCAATTATGGTCAAGAGTTCATTTTCCCAGTGATAGATACAATATAAAGACGAGCAACATCGCAGAATCTATTAATGTAGCGGTTAAGAAGGCAAAGGGATTTCCCATTCCGATGCTTTTGGAGTTTATTAGGGAGAAGCTTGGTAGATGGTTTAACAGCCGGCGTGAAGATGCATTGAGTCTCACTACCGCCCACAGTAGAGGAGTTGAGTACATATTAGCCATACGTTCACACTACGCGGAAAGTATGATCGTGGAACGCATAGACAATTGGCGTTTTCACGTCAAGGGCGGAAAACGAGATTGCAATGTTGACTTGGAACAAAGAACGTGCTCATGTTGTGTGTATAACATTGAGAAAATTCCTTGCTCTCATGTTATTGCAGCTGCAGCGGAAGCTAACGTACAGATGTCCTATTACGTGTGCGGCACTCATTCGAAGAACTCCTTGTACTCGACATACGCGCATCCAATTTACCCCAAATCGGGATGTGACTCTGACGTCAAGAAACAACCATGTTTGCCTCCCGTAGGTAAGATCCTTCCTGGTAGGAAGAAGAAATCACGGTGGCAATCTTGGCTAGAAATGTCTAGGAAGAAAAACACTAGACCAAGGAAAATGCATAGGAAGTACAGCTGCTCCAAGTGCGGGGAACCGGGACATACTCGCCCTAACTGTGTAAGCTTTTTGTCTACTGTCCTGGTTTGTACCCCCATCGACAGATATTGACAATTTCCCGTTTGTAAATCCTACAGGTCGCTGAAGACTGATATGGCCTTACGGAAGTCTAACTTTGAAGTAAACCCATGAATTCGAAGTAAACCCATGAATTCTATTTAGCGGATATCACTTGAATATATGTGTTGTTTTTAAAAATATGATGTGGGAACACTTGAATATGTGTTATTTTCAAACTCTGAAGTCTAATTCTGAAGTCTAACTCTGAAGTCTAACTCTGAAGGTAGGTAAAATGGAGCTTTTGGAGCTTGAATGCTTGTTATATTTGAAAATATGAAGTTTAACTGTGAAGTCTAACTATGAAGTCTAACCGTGAAGTCTATCTGTGAAGTCTAATATTATTTCAGAATTGAACCGTTTTATGTAGCTAAAATGGAGCTTTTTGGAGCTTGAATGCTTGTTATATTTGAAAATGTGAAGTCTAACTCTGAAGTCTAACCGTGAAGTCTATCTGTGAAGTCTAACCGTGAAGTCTATCTGTGAAGTCTAACCGTGAAGTCTATCTGTGAAGTCTAATATTATTGTAAAAAAAGGGTAATTAAGTACCCACATGGTTGTAAAAAAAAAAACACTTCGGTTTCTCCGTCTCTCTTTCGCTCTGATTAAACCCGATGATGAAACCCGATCTTCTTCTTCAATCTCTACCCTGTTCGTCGCTGTTCTTCGTCCTCTTCTTCCTCTTCTTCTTCTTCTTCTTCTTCGTATTCTTCTTTTTCTTCTTCTTTCTCTCGTTATCGCTCTTTCCTTTCTCCTGTATTGTCGTTTGCGCTTCTTCGTCAAAGTCCGATATTTGTCCTCTTCGATCTCCGGCGCTTCGTACTCTAGTGTTTTCTAAGACGAAAGAATCCAAAAAGTATTCACTTAGTTGCAAAGTGAATACTTAGTTGCAAAATGAATACTTTCTTGGATTCTTTCGTCATAGAAAACACCATCGATACCTCTCTCTTCACAATTTATATTAACACTTTCTCTTCAACCTCAATTGTTTAAAACACCAAAGAAAACTCTTAAAAAATATAGAAGAAACAAAGATGTCATCTTCTTCTCATCATTCTTTTTCATTCAATGAAGCGTTTGATCTAACTGTGAAGTCTAACCGTGAAGTCTATCTGTGAAGTCTAACCGTGAAGTCTATCTGTGAAGTCTAATATTATTTCAGAATTGAACCGTTTTAGGTAGCTAAAATGTAGCTTTTGGAGCTTGAATGCTTGTTATAATTGAAAATGTGAAGTCTATCTGTGAAGTCTAACCGTGAAGTCTATCTGTGAAGTCTAACCGTGAAGTCTAACTGTGAAGTCTAATATTATTTCAGAATTGAACCGTTTTAGGTAGCTAAAATGGAGCTTTTGGAGCTTGAATGCTTGTTATAATTGAAAATGTGAAGTCTATCTGTGAAGTATATCCGTGAAGTCTATCTGTGAAGTCTAATATTATTTAAGAATTGAACCGTTTTAGGTAGGTAAAATGGAGCTTTTTGGAGCTTGAATGCTTGTTATAATTGAAAATGTGAAGTCTATCTGTGAAGTCTATCTGTGAATGCAAAAGGAACAATACAATACTTGTAATGCAAAAGGAACAATACAATACCTGAAATGTTTGATACTTCATAATACAATACAAAAGAACATAGCATACGGGTTACAATACAAAAAAATAATTAGCCTAACCCTATCACTAGGTACAAAAGAGCATAGCATACGGGTTGCAAAAATAAACCCGCATAATGCCGTTAAATTAGAGTCTACTATATACCATAAATACAACCTGACAATCAGGGTTACTCATCATATAAGTCCAAACCTTCCCAGTCATCGTTATCTATGGGTCCGCGACATTGGACCTCGCTGAACAAATCAGATGCAATCTTCTCCCTCATCGATGGGACATTTCGTGGGCGCAAGGATGTTGGAAATGTGTCATATCCAAGTGAGAGACACTCTATGTACTTCAAGACAAACACACCGCAATCTCCACCATTATCTTGGTGTGGCACACCTTTTGTCGGACGGTCGATCGTGAATTTATCCTTCGGGAAGCGATGTTTGTCTTCGCTCAGAGCCGCCTCGTTAAGAAGGTGCGGGATCATCACAGCATACGGTTCCACCACTTTAGTGATCTCAGCTTTCCTGATGGTACTCGGTATACTGTCGTATACCACAATGTGCCTCTTTGGTATGGAGATATGCAGGGCGACCCAATGCGTCTGTCTTATACTCAGGGGAATGTATATATCATCGATATCAACTCCCCAGCGCTTGTTGGTCGCGCAATAGCTCGGTTTCCTACCATAGTAATAGTCCAGCGCCAAAGCAGGTATAAGCTGGCATGTTTCAAACCTGGACCAGTCTCTCTCCCAATATTGGGGGACCTTACTATCCAAGAAGCATATCCGGTCACTCCTAAACCATTCTGGATGCTGTTGCAGCCGAATATTCACATTCTGACCCAAGCATCCACGTGCTACATTCAGAAAAATACATTGTTAGACAGTGAAGTCAATACAGTTAAGTCTATCTGTGAAGTCTATCTGTGAAGTCTATCTGTGAAGTCTATCTGTGAAGTCTATCTGTGAAGTCTAACCGTGAAGTCTAACTCTAAACCCTAACTGTGAAGTCTAAATGTGATAATCCCGCACATTTACAGTCTAAATGTGAAGTCTAACTGTGAAGTTTATCCGTGAAGTCTAACTGTGAAGTCTAAATGTGAACTCTAAATGTGATAAATCCTACATTTACAGTCTAAATGTGAAGTCTAACTGTGAAGTCTATCCGTGAAGTCTATCTGTGAAGTCTAAATGTGAAGTCTAAATGTGATAAATCCTACATTTACAGTCTAAATGTGAAGTCTATCCGTGAAGTCTAACTGTGAAGTCTAATGCAGAAGTATAATTGTTAAGTCTAATGCAGAAGTCTTACCGTATCTCTAAGCCACTCTTCCGTTGTAAGCAACAGAAACCACCATGACCAGATTGGGAACTGGTCCGCATCCGGTTTGACAGTCGGATGCCCCCTGAAACAGTGAGAAGTTCTTTAGTAACAATCGTAATTTATCACAGCATACAGGATCACGTTTTAGGAGACTCACGGTAATGTAGCCAAGTAGTCCAACATTGGCCTCTTTTCTTCCTCTACCGCTACAGCGAATGGATCATATCCACCAGGTGTTGTCTTCGCTTTAGGGATGATCGCCGGTGTTGTCTTCGCTTTAGGGATAGGCTTGCTCGCCGGTGGTGTCTTCTCTTTAGGGATGACCGGAGGTTGTGTATTCGCTTTAGGGAGCTCAGGTGGATCCGGCTTGTTAAGGATAGGGAGCTCAGGTTGATCCGGCTTGTTAGGGACAATCCTCTTAACTGTGTTGTTCCCTTCAAAATCACCTTGCTGTGAGGGCGCAAGTTTCCTCGTTCTCGCATTTCTGGCTCGTGTGGCAATATTTTCAGTCCGGATTCGAGTTTCTTGCTTCCTTTTCTCCTCGGCATCATCAGCGGCAGTTGGGATATGTGTTCGGACAAAATGGCATTCCGAATCCTCATTGCCAACACTCTCGCAAGGAACCTTCTCCGCCTCATCGCCATCTATCTGAACAATTGGTAAACACAATGCGGCTTAATTCTAGTAGGAAGTCTTCTACTCTTACGTCTATGATTGTTATCACATTTAGAAGTTTGCGGGGAATGAACGGGACTAACCGGACCACCGGTTTGATCCTGCTTGAGATTGGCATCGTTAGACTTCACATGCTCTTCAGCCGCTGGATGCCTCAGCTTCTCGAGAAGGCTCCCCATCGCAACCACCTCCGTAGTGAGGATTTGAATCTTCTCATCGCACCTTTCAAACCCAAGCTTCAGCTCGGCAAAGTGCTGTTTGGAGAACCGATCAAACAGCTCCACTATCTTCGCCTCAAGACTCTTCCACCCATCACCAGAGGGCTCCACGGATGGATAACCAGACGTCCGACCCCTTTTATGAAGACTGAATGCTTCATAATCATCATCGGCAACGCTATCATGGAGTCTCTTCAAGCCAGAAGACTTCTCAACATTCTCTGACTTCGCAGACTTCCCTGACTTCACGGTCTTTGCCATGTATAACCCAATCGTGGCCCAGTCAGCTGGTTTCCAGATCCATGGTCCACCAAATTCACCATACAGAGCCTTGAGGATGTTGTCAACCTTCCAGTCCTCTACATCGTTGTCCCAAAGTGGGTACATCTCTTTCCTATCCACCATTGTCATGTGATTGAACAGAGTCTGTAAATGAAAATTATTAAAAACAGGTCAAGGAAATGCAAACAGAATATATGCAAACAGAATATATGAAGTCTAATTCTGAAGTCTAACTGTGAAGTCTAATTCTGAAGTCTAATTCTGAAGTCTAATTCTGAAGTCTAATGCAAACAGAATATATGCAAACAGTATTAGACAAGGGATTACCTGCTTCTTCATGTTTTCTATAACATATCGCTTCCCTTTGATTCCGTTGAATGCCAGCAGCGGTGGCTCAGGATTATTAGGCCTCGGATCACCGTTGTCTTGTCCGAATTGTGGCATAGCATGGTACGCCCACACTTGCAAAACTTCAGCAAACCCGTCCAGAGTATATGGTTTGGTCTGATCTACCCTCTTTACAGACTTGATGAGGGTCTTGAAAGCTACTCGCCCCCATGGGTAACTTTCAAATCTGTCTAAGTCCATAACTAGACTAGCCAGTTCCACTCGTGTATGGGTGCTGGGTTTGCGAGCATGAACAAAGCCAGCGTATATGGCCAAATAAGCCAACCTCAGCCTATCCTCTCTGCTCCAATTTCCAGCATTTCTGCACGCTGCTACAAGGTTTTCAATGCTCGGACCAACCTTGGTATTCACACCAAGCTTCTGCCAGAAAGCTATCATTTCGTCTGTCTCAACTGTCTCGGGCCTCGTCACAGCTTCTTTATACTCACAGTTGAGCCCGGTGTTCGAACTCGTGCAATGAAAAACGCAGTGGGTGTACACCCACAACACTCCATATCTCAAACTTCTTATCGCATTCTACGCCCATAGCGAGCAGACTTTGCACAACCTTCGATGCCCACTTGAAGTTGATCTTCGTGAACTTAAAGAGGACACCGAGCTTGGAACTCTCAATCTCACTCCATTCATCCTTTGTCAGTAGAAGATGCAATTTCGCCCACAACTCACTGTTCTTGCTGAAATAACCAATGCTTCGGTCATATTCCGATTCTTCTCCTTCTGTGAATAACCTCCTGGGAAATATAACCGGCTCCATCCTGTAAACACAGTTTAAACATGGAGAAGCATATTAGATGTAAAGGAAAAAAACAGGGAGACAATAGCAAATTTATGAAGTCTAACAGTTTAAGTCTAACTATGAAGTCTAATTCTGAAGTCTAACTCTGAAGTCTAACTATGAAGTCTAACTCTTAAGTCTAACTCTGAAGGTATGAAGTCTAACTATGAAGTCTAACTACGAAGTCTAAATAGAAAGTCTAATTTATAAGCCGCCCTAATTTCATACGTAAACAGCCGGCAAAGCGTAAGGGAAAGAGTTTTTTACCTACTAAAAAATGTGGAACGGGTATATGCAGACCTGCGACAGAATAAAATCGTTTAGACGAGTGTTAGATGGAGGTATAGAGATAGAAAATAGTCAAAGAGGGAGAACTCACCACCGGCAAAAAGCGAAGGTTTAGGTCGTTCGATTACACAGGTGCAAAACCACGGCCAGCGGAAACCACGGCGGCGGTCGAGTTCAAAACGGAGAAACTGAGTGAGTATAACGGGAATATAGGGAAAGTGACTTGTATCAAGATAGATAGATGAATAGGACTTACAGAAGTATACTTGAGAGAAGGAAGAGGAAACTGCGGCGGTGGCGACAATGGTGGATCTGTCTGACTTCGACAGCGAAGGAGATCGACGGGGAATGAGAGAGATAGAATGAGACAGAGCGGACGGATTTGCAAATCGCCTATTCGAGAGAGATAGAGAACGGAACGGAACGGACGGATGTGAAAGTGAAAGTGAATTGTGAAATGTGAAAGTGAAACCCTAATTTGGGTTAGTAATTCGTGAGATTGTGATTACCGGTTAGATCTCGATTGTGGCCGGTTAAAATTTTATTATACCCAATTCGACCAACCATTGAACAATTAATATGCCGGTTTTAACTATGAAGTCTAACCGTGAAGTCTAAATGTGAAGTCTAACTGTGAAGTCTAACTATGAAGTCTAATAATGAAGTCTAACTAACCTTAATATTCCGCTTCCCGCCTAAATATTTCGTTTCCCCCTGTTTTTTTTTTAGTTTCATACTTCATAATGAAGTCTAACTGTGAAGTCTAACTGTGAAGTCTAACTATAAACTCTAGTAATGAAGTCTAACTGACCCTTATATGGATTCATTTTTATACAATTTTATTTTTCATAGATGATAAATGTTTACATCTTATTTATGTATAAATTTTTTTAATCAAAAGAATTTGCTACAATTTTATTATTTAAATTTAAGTTGTGATTATTAAGTAGACTTCAACACGAAGTCTAACCGTGAAGTCTAACTGTGAAGTCTAACTGTGAAGTCTAACTATAAAGTCTACTTATGAAGTCTAACTAACCCTTATTTCCGCTTCCCGCCAAAATATTTCGTTTCCCCCCTGTTTTTTTTTGGGTTTCATACTTCATAAAGAAGTCTAACTGTGAAGTCTAACTAACCCTAAACCCTAAATCGAATTTTTAAGAAAAAACTTCTAGTAAACGTTAATTATGTTTACATAATCGCAATTAACATTATAAAGTACGAATTCATGACCTCTAAATCGTTAAACGAACCACAAACATTTTGTTTTTTTGCAAAATTCTCTCAACCCTAACAATTACAATGATAAACCCTATACATTAAACCTCAAGCACTAAGCTTGGTGATGGTTTACTCATGAAACTTATAAATTGATTCATTTTCATGAAATATTATTTTACATAGATAGAAGTTGTGTTTATTTAAATTATCCATAAATTTTTTTTTCAAAATTATTTTTTATCGGTTTTAAACTTTAAATTTAAGATTTTGTTATTTGGTAGACTTCATGAGTAGACTTCACACAAATGTCTAACTGTGAAGTCTAACTATGAAGTCTACTTATGAAGTCTAACTAACCCTTATTTCCGCTTCCCGCCAAAATATTTCGTTTCCCCCCTGTTTTTTTTGGGTTTCATACTTCATAAAGAAGTCTAACTGTGAAGTCTAACTAACCCTAAATCCTAAATCGAATTTTTAAGAAAAAACTTCTAGTAAACGTTAATTATGTTTACATAATCGCAATTAACATTATAAAGTACGAATTCATGACCTCTAAATCGTTAAACGAACCACAAACATTTTGTTTTTTGCAAAATTCTCTCAACCCTAACAATGACAATGATAAACCCTATACATTAAACCTCAAGCACTAAGCTTGGTGATGGTTTACTCATGAAACTTATAAATTGATTCATTTTCATGAAATATTATTTTACATAGATAGAAGTTGTGTTTATTTAAATTATCCATAAATTTTTTTTTTCAAAATTATTTTTTTATCGATTTTAAACTTTAAATTTAAGATTTTGTTATTTGGTAGACTTCATGAGTAGACTTCACACAAATTTCTAACTGTATTTTAACATAATTTGTCTTACTTGATTTAAATTGATTAATTTCTTTGCATATTATTTTATATGGATTGTAATTGTCTGTGTTAAATTTATGTGTAAATAAGTTTATCAAAATATTTTTTATAAATTTTAAACTTTAAATTTAAGATTTTACCATATAGTAGACTTCACAGTTAGACTTCATAGTTAGACTTCACAGTTAGACTTCACAGTTAGACTTCATGAGTAGACTTCAGAGTTAGATTTCAGAGTTAGACTTCATACGGGGTATAACAGTCAAAAGGTTAGCGTTTTTTTCTTTGTTCAGAAGGGTGAGGTTTGTAATTTGGCAACTCCAAAAGATTAGTTTTGACATAAGTGCAATAGGGGTCTATTTTTGCATTTCAAATCAAATTGTGGGTTATATGAGGCAATTCCCTCTACTTTGGTTGTAACTAAATTGTTGTAAAAGGTTTTAAAACTTTGTTACTAATGAATTTTTCAATGTCTGGCCAGGTGCATAAATAAAAGTAAGGAAGAAAATTACATAGACTATTTTTTTTACCGGAAATGTTTAACAACTACAATTATTTTATTTTTCTTACAGTATTTAGTTAGTTAAATGTTATTAACTTACTGTAAACTTTTTTATGTTAGACTCATATATAATTTACCTATGTAGACATATTTTATTATTTAAAATTTATACAATATAACTAATGAACTAATTTTCAATGTCTGGCCAGCTGCATAAATAAAAGTAAGGAAGAAAGTTACATAGACTATTTTTTTTACCGGAAATGTTTAACAACTACAATTATTTTATTTTTCTTACAGTATTTAGTTAGTTAAATGTTATTAACTTATTGTAAACCTTTTTTATGTTAGACTCATATATAATTTACCTATGTAGACATATTTTAGTATTTAAAATTTATACAATATAACTAATGAACTATATCAATTTTTCTTTTTTAAATTGCTGCCCTATAAAAAAGAGAAAATTTGCTGCCGTAAGCAAATTCTTAATAAACTACAACGCATTGCACATGGAATCAATCTGCGAAAGTCTCCTGTGCTTCAGTATCTCTACTACCTCGCCCAGGTTTATAGGAAAAATATGAATGCTCACATAACTTATTAAACATTAAATTCATGTATTATATACAAGAGTTACATAATTGCACGAACAGGAGGAATACTCTGTTCGCACCTGAAGAAATTCTCAGGATCATACTTGGCTTTAACTTCCATCAGTTTTTTCAAATTCCCTAAGAAATATTTCGATCCATAGATTTTAGCTTCATCAACATTCGTCTCATCACTCGGATTGCTTCCAACATCAATGTCTCTGTAATTCAAGAACGCCTCTCTCGGGTTGCTTGACACGTACGGCTCCGTCACTTGGTAAAGCTCTTTCATTAAACTGAGATTCGAGTCTGTGTTGTTTACGTCAGACCATGACGCAAAGTAGAGAATCTTGAACAAGTTTCCTTTCCTGTGAGGAAACGCAGTCGCGTTCGCCGGAATCTGGTCCGCCGTAAAGGTTCCATTGCATCCACACATTTTCGAATTTCAACATTAGTTTCCAAACCTTCTCCATTCCTTCTTTTGGTATCGGTTTCTTGACGTAATCCGATTTGTTCTTGAAGAATCGTCCGGACGGAGACGTTGGCCTATCAAGAAGAACGCTTGTTGATGCCCCAACCGGATGATTATTCCAAAACGTCACCGTATTAATCCAGTTCATTTCGTAGCAATCTTCACGTTTAAGCCCTAATTCAGGCAAATTCTTGTTTATAATCGCCATTAGGTTATTTGCTGAGCCTTGAAACTGAGCGTAGAACACAACTGCGAGTCTGCGATGGTTTTCTTTCCGGGCTGTTCTCGAGGAAACTTGCTAGATACAAGCTGCCATTTGAAGAGAACATCAGTAGCTCCTTGTTCCAATGTTTTGTAAACCTTAAACACTGTCATGATCTCTGGAACATCGACGAGGTTGATTGTCCAAGAGAGAATAACACCGAAGCTCGCGCCACCGCCACCACGAATCGCCCAAAACAGATCTTCTCCCATTGAGGCTCTGTTCAACTAACTGAGCATCAACGCCATGATCGACAGAGATTCCGTATTTTCTTATTAGATTCCCGTAGCCTTCGCCGCTAAAGTGGTTTTTTACATTTAACCAGAAATTAATTTACCGCCAAAATGTTTCTTTTTCCTTTTCATACGTCCAAAATTTGGCAGCGATTTTTACATGAATAAACATTATTACTAAATGGCCCTTAAAAGTTTGCAAAAAATACAATTACACCCACATATTTTATCTATCTTTGACGCCCAAAAATTTGGCTAGTTTCTGTTGAGCAAAGAATAAGAGACAGCCTGATGAATTTCATCACGTTTCAGCTTTGTTGGAGAATGTTGCTGCACTTAGACAAACGCTCTTTCACTTCATCCCAAGCTGCTTGATCATAATGCATCATCAAATCAAAAAGATTAAATCGAGGTTAATAAATGATTGTTCAAATGGCTAAAAAATACTAATAATCAAGAATCAAGAGTTTGTTTAAAACCTGGTAAATTTCTGAAATCAGGTTCAATTCCACCACCATTGATGTCCA
Source organism: Erythrophleum ivorense (assembly GCA_026724425.1). NCBI lineage: Eukaryota > Viridiplantae > Streptophyta > Magnoliopsida > Fabales > Fabaceae > Erythrophleum > Erythrophleum ivorense. The sequence continues at coordinate 2,687,550 of JAIUCV010000066.1, read as the reverse complement.
TACGGTTAGGTGTCACATACTTTCCTATTGTCACAACAACTCCTGAACCATCTCGGAGTTCGAACACCGATTGAATCAAACCCTGATTCAGTCCACAAGAAAATGATCACAAACTGATAGATTCCGATATAACACTAATAGAGTCAGGAATCAACCTTTCCGTAAGTTCTTTCACCAACAAGAACTGCTTTACAGTTATCATGAAGTGCAGAGGCCACCTGGACAAAACAGACAAATCATTTCGTTGAATATTTTTGAAGAAAGACGGAGTCCGTGGCTTATATATGCTGAAATCACTCACAATTTCACTAGCACTTGCTGTTCTGTTATTTACCATTACCTGCAACAATGATAAGTAATTTTAATCAGCTCATGATGCATAAGAGCATTAATAGTGTGGAAAAAATAAATGGCTTACATGATCCATCACATACAATAAGTGGGGCAGTGATCAACGGTTTTCTATCTGCAAGAACAGTCTTTTGAGCCTCCATGTCTCTCCCGGCTGTATATATCACCTGTTACACAATTGCAACATACATACGAACAAGAGTTTTAAGTAAATCGTGATGTGCTGGATCTCTTCATGTAAGCTGAAGTATTTACCGTATCTCCTTCATCTAGGAACAGCTTAGCAGTTTCAATTCCAGCCTGAAATAACCAAAACCGAGAATAAAGTCTCCTCTAAAGCATTCATGAGAAGATATATATGGTTTTAAGTTATAGTTGTAGAATGAACCTGCACAAGTCCACCAAGGTTATCTCTAAGATCCATAACGAAATAAGACGCACCCTTGTCTTGAAGTCGCTTCATTGCTGCACATAGTGAGAACAAAAACGAATGAGCAGCCTAAAACACAAGAAGTTAAAAAAGAATGGAACCACACAAGTTGATGACTTACCAATCACCAAATCTTTTCTAGCCAAGGCATTAAACTCTTTTAAGCGGATATACCCGACAGAGATTTTGCCATTGTCAACTTTTTCGAGCCGATAAGAGACTGGCGTCGTTGCATTAACTTGTCTCTGGATTTTCACTGTCTTAACAGGTCCACATTTCCCATGCTTCACCTGCAATATGCATTAAACTACATAAATCTTACCATCCAAACTTAAATAGAGTAGTTTGTGTTTTATACTTGGAATAATAACCTTGAGAACCACAAAAGTTTTACTTGGGCCTTGTAACAAAGATGATACTTCAAACGATGATTTCCCAATAACATCCATTCCATTGACAGCCAGAATTTCATCTCCCTAACAAAGAGAAAGTCATTGCACACTCTGAGCAGCGAACCAAAACCACTAGAAAGAAACTAGACCGGTTTTCTAAACCTGTTTCACGCCAGAAATGTCAGCAGGACCGTCCAATACAAGACCAAGAACCTTCAACTTTGCATTTCCACCACCATCAGAAACTTCTCTAAGGTTTATTCCAATACCAGTGATGTCATACTTCGACATCCTCGAGAACTTTATAAAACAAAGAAATGTGTAACTGAGACATACTTCTCTTAAAAATCAAATTCATATAACCAAGCACTGAGTGTGGAGAATAAAAACCTCTTCCGGTGAGAGGAATCGAGTGTATTGATCACCCAAGCTGCCTAACATTTTCTTAATCACTTCATGAGCCTTTGATCTACTTTTAATTGGACTAGCCAACAACACTTCCTTCTGTTTCTGCAAAGTAACACCAAAAATTCTATCTTTACAAATAAAAAGCCTCTCTTTATCCAACCCAAACAAAAAAATTTCAATCTTTACACATCAAAGTTTCTTCCTTTATCATACCCACATAAATGTTTTAACTACCTGCCAAGTTTCAGGAGTCCAGTTATGGCTTCGAGTATCTAGAAAGGCGTCATTAACAATCTCCCAAGCTTCTTCTACAATGCCTTCATTAGTTACTAACTGAGGCCTGACGTCATCATCCAGCGTCTCAGTATCAGCTTCTTCCTCTTCAGGGCAATCTTCCGGAGAGGAATCGAAGCGATTCAGAGAAGAATCAGGCGATGAAGAAGGCGGATTCAGAGATAGGTAAGGATCGATAGCAGCAGAAACGGAGGAGAGCGGCGACGAGAATACGAGAGTGAGCGACAGAGCTCCGGTGAGGGTTCCGATTACCGATTTTTTGAAAATTTTACTGAGACCAGAGTAGTCGATTTGCCATGGAGGTTGAAATTCCGGAAGAAGTTGCGGCGCAGCCGGCGGTGACGTGGCGGGTAACGGCGAGGAAAATGGAAGCAAGAGCCTCATCTTTGTTTAACGGTTCGTTTTAATTGGTGGTGAGGATTGAAAAGATTCAAGAGATACGTATATTTATAAATGGTGCAACAGTATTTAGAAGCATTTACAAATATGTCCTCGTACTCATAAGTATTATATTAATAACTACTAACTTTACACTTATACAATTTTAATCCACTTTCGACAAAAAAAAACAAAAAAAAAAGAACTGACTTGATCCAAAATCCCAATGTCCAAAATCCCAATGTCTATAGTAGACTCTACACAGTTTCTTCTGGAAAGTAATCGTCTTTTATTTCTTAATTTGAATTTTTTTCCGATATCCCACAACTAGGCCTGGGCATAAAAACCGGAATCGGAAATTCTGAACCGAACCGAACCGAAATTGACACCAAAAATCGAATGGTTTTTATACTTCTAAACCCGAAAAACCGAAACCGAACCGAACCGATCATCTTTTGCAAATTTAATTTAATTTAATTTAAATTATTTTATTTTTTAGCCGATATTTAAATACCCTAAACCGATCTGAATCCGGATGAAACCGAACCGAACCCGAACCGAAAATGAAAAATAACCGAACGGTTTCTACAACTCTAAAACCGAAATATCAAAAATCCGAAAAAACCGATCCGAATCCGAATCGAAAACCGAATGCCCAGGCCTACCCACAACCATTATATAAAGTCCAAAATTGAAAGTGAGAGACAGAGAGGAAAAGTAAACAAGATGGTTTCTTGATACTCCAAGGCTCGAAGCTAAAAAGCTTTTCAGTTCGTTCTTCTGCGATTTGAAAAGAAATCTCGCTAAACTGTTACATATTCTAAACGGGGGTTTTTCGTTTTCAGCAAAAATGGAAAAGAGTAGGAAAAAAGAGAGTGCGAAAGACGACAAATGTAACGTAAATGCCGTTGATATTCCAGCAGAATCCAAAGAGAGCGTTCAAAGAGTGAAGGAAATCGTGAATTTCTCAAAGCAGAAGATTTACACAATGCTTGTTGAATGTTGTATGGACGATAACGAAGCCATAATTTGTCTTCTTTCTCAAGGTTTTTTCGGAAAAAAGTTTCTTATTTTCTTTATGGATTTTAAGCTTTCGAAGTTGTTTGATTAAAAGTAAAGTGAGAAGATGAAAGAAAACATAGCAATGCTCAATCTCTTAAACCCTTTATGGGTTTTAAGTTTTTTTTTTGCATTTTCCTTGAAATAGTAATTTTTGTTTTTTATTGAGTCAAATCACCATTTGTTATATATTTATGGAAAGACCCTAATGATTTGTTGTTTCTTTTTTTTTCTTTTTCTTTTTATGGCTATTGTGTTTTCCTTTTTACTACGAACTAGGGTTGGACCCACGCACTGCACGGGGTGATGGTTTCTAAATTTGTATTTTATTAAAAAGATGTATATTTATCTATTTCAAAATTTTATGCAACGGATTTTTACCTTAGTTTGGTTCTTGTGTTCGTTTATGGTGTGGAAATTAAGTATCTTAAACATTTTTTTTTTAAAAAGTAAACAATTAAAGATTTAACCGTAGCCATAAATTTAATATGATAGATTTAATCAAGATACATAAAACCCAAATGACTACAATATAATAAGATAAGAAGTTTTATGTTCGGATTAAAACTATTTTTTTTTTCTTTGAAAACTTAAACACGTTTTATTATAATTCTAAAAAAATCTAACCAATAAGAAAATAATCTGCAAAATCCAAATTGTCAAAATAACAAAAATATAATTAATTTTATAATGAAAGTTGAAACAGATAGAGTAATATTCAAAAATTTGATTAAAATAAAATATTTATAAAAAATAGTTTTATTCGATTTAATTATATAGTTTAATTAAAAATCATATAAATCGAATATAAAAAAACAATTTATATTTGGATACCTACTAAATGAGGTTTCCTACTCATATGGTTGCATATCATCTATTTTTTATAATATATTTCTACACCTCCACACAATAAGTCAATAACATATCCAATATGAGAATTTTAACAGTTTTAGTGATTATTATTTTTTTCAAAAATTCAAATCATAGCATATACAGAAAAAGTTTAAGATTTTCTTTATATTGTGATTCAAATTATTAAAAAAAATAAAGTTAAACAAAGATGATAGGAGATATATAATGATTTTTAAAAAATTATTATGATAGACATAAATTGAATCCCATATATTCTTTATTTACTTATTTTCGTAATTGCCAATTAAGGAAGGAGAATGATAATTTTTTTATTAATAGTTATATATATGATTAGTTGAATAATACATATTTGATTCGTTACATAATATGTAATGGCATTCTGTAACATCCGTAAACCAAGAAGTGTGATTTTTTGTGTGGTGTCGAGCGACACCAAGAGTGGTGTCGATCGACACCGATCCGAATTTGGAATTTCGGTCTGATTTAATTTTTCGGTTTGGGCTGGTTTTGTGGGAAAAAAAACCTAAGTCTCGAAATAAAAGTGTGTGGCCGCGTGGGGAGGCTCATTTTTCGAGAAAACAAGAGGAGAAAAGGGCAGAGAGCTTTTGTGGTGATTTCTGGAGATTGGAGGTTGATCTGAGGTGTTGTTGTGCTGTTCTTCATCCTTTCATCTTCTCAATCCGTTATCAAGGTGAGTGCATGACCGTAGGCTCGCATATAAGAGGATTTGTGGATGTGGATCATGATTTGGTAGAGTTATGTGGTTTTTCGTGTTGTTTTGTGTGTTATCCGCGGGTTGAATCGCGTGTGTTGAGTTGATTTCGTGTTTTGGTGTTTTCTGTGTTGAAAATTGAAGTTGGCGTCGATCTCCTGGATCGGTGTCGATCGACACCAAGCTGGTGTCGGTCGACACCAAACGGGCAAGGCGTCGTCCGACACAAGTGTGAGTCGATCGACACCGTCCGGTTTAATCCGGTTATCTGGCGAATTAAGGAATTAATTGGATTAAGTGGTTTAATCCGGTTTAATGTGGTTTTATTGGAATTAAATGGTTTAATGCGAGAATTAATTAATAAATGGTGAAATTAATTAATTAAATGATTTAAAAATAATTGTGGGATTTATTAAAGTGTTTAAAAATTATTATTTAATTGTGGTAATTATTTAATAGTTAAAGTGAAGGATTTAATAATTGTGGTAATTATTAATATTAATGAAAATTGTTAAAATTGCGTAATTGGCCTGTAGGCGGGGTGATTGCCTCACTAAGTATTTATCAAATACTTATGCATCTCTTTTCCCTAATGTGATGCAGGTAGAAAGAACGTGTGATCGCGGAATCGGGCCGAGGAGAGGGTGATAGGAATTTGTTTTATTGTTGAGTTATTTGTTTAATGCAAACCTGGTGTTAGGTTGTTAGTTATCTTTGATATTGTTTCTGGAATTGAATTTGGTTGTTTGAATTATTTATTATTGAAGTTTATTTTTATTGAGAATTTCCGCACTTGATAAAAAAAAAAAAAAAAGGGCTTGGTTGTTTCATTTTGGTATCAGAGCGTATACGGTTTTAGGACTGTTAGTATTGGGTGAACTGGACTATGTGTTTACTTGATTAATTGTGTTTAGTCAGTAGTAGTCTAGTATCATCCTCTCGGCCTTCAGTGATTCCGTGGTAAGTTGTGTGTTTTATTTTGTGGTTTGTTTCGTGTTTTCTTGTTTGCTCATCTACTGTGCTGTAGTAGTGCAGTGAGATGGATGCAGGAGCTAGAGGTCGTGGCAGGGGTAGTGGTAGAGGCCGTGGCGGAGGCCGTGGCAGAGGCCGTGGTCGTGGAGCGCAGGCGGATTCCGGTGAGAGTGTAGTGCCTAGTGTGGCGACTGCGTCGGAGACCCAGTTTGTGGCGAGTGAGGCCAGTTTGGGCGCTAGTGGAGGCGCGGGAGTTGGGGTTTCCCCAGGTGCGGGTGCCGCTCCGGCTCATGGTCTTGGTGACCAGTTGATGGGACTTCTGACGCAGATTTTGGCACGTCTTCCTCAGGCGGTTCCAGAGCAGGCTCCAGTTGTTCCTTTGGTGGTAGGGGCACAACAGGGTGCGTTTGTTGGGCAGTCTGGTGCTGCGGTGGTGGGACATCCTTCTTATTTGGAGATGATGAGGGAGATGCATAGGATCGGGACGCCTTTCTTTGAGGGTAGAGGTGGGCCCGAGGAGGCCGATGAGTGGCAGCAGAGATTGGAACGGAACTTCCGTTCGGTCAGGTGTCCAGAAGGGTACCAGGTGGAGTTTGGCAGTGCATTACCTTGGTGGGGATGCACATTTGTGGTGGCGATCTGTCATGTTGAGGAGGGCAGTGTGGACTTGGGGTGACTTCCTAGCGGAGTTCAACGCCAAGTATTTTCCTCAGGAGGTCAGAGACAGATTTCAGCTGAGGTTTGTGGCATTGACTCAGGGTGAGAGTTCGGTGCGAGAGTATGACGCTGAGTTTGGCAGACTTGTGGCGTATTCTGGTTACGGTTTTGAGGGTGAGCGAAGTCTGATGGCGAGATTCCTTCAGGGTCTTCGATCGAGCATCAAGACTCAGTGCAGAGGTAGTTCGTATTCTACCAGAGCAGAGTTGGTGGAGCTAGCGGCTTCCATCGAGGAGGACCTTCGTGAGCAGGTTGGTGCAGCTGTGGTGCCAGCTGCGGTTGTTCCTGCTACCCAGCCGAGAGGCCAGCAGCAGCAGCAGCAGCGCATGAGTTTCAGTTCTGGTTCTAGCAAGGGCGGCAAGCCTGCGCAGGGCCAGAAGAGGAGGTTTGAGGAGGTTGTTGGAGGCAGCCAGAGTGCTCGTGGTTGTTTCGGTTGTGGGAGCTTGGAGCATCGGGTGGTTAGTTGTACCAAGATTAGTGCGTCTCGGGATACTAGAGTGTGCTTTCACTGCAGAGAGCCGGGACATCTCAGGCCGATGTGTCCCAAGTTGCAGCAGTTGTCAGTGGCGTCGGTTCATCCGGTAGCGCAGATTTCAGCGGTGCAGCCGTTGGAGCAGTTGGGAGCAGCGCCGCGGGTGTACTATTCGGCAGAGGTGGGCCAGACCAGTCAGTCAGGCCAGATCACAGGTAAAATTCTGATTCAGACTTCGTAAATTCTTAGTGTAGAATTGTTGTGTAGTTGTATGTCCTTTATTTTACTGTGATAGTGTATAGGGTTCTCAACACTTGTGGAATTGTGTAGGGACCTTGTTAGTGGGTGGTGTTGAGTCTCACGTGCTGTTTGACTCGGGAGCATCGAACTGCTTCATTACTCTGGAGTGTGCCGAGAGTAGAGGTATCCAGAGTAGCGCTGGTGAGCGCGAGGGTTTTGTCAAGGTTGCCGGTGGAGGTTACTTGACTACTTTGGGCCGTGCTAGAGCAGTCGACGTTCAGATTGCGGGGCAGTCTATGCAAGCAGATTTGGTCATCAGTCCGGTGGAGCTGTATGACGTGATCTTGGGGATGGATTGGCTGTCGTGTTACAGGGTTCATCTAGATTGTTTCAGAGGCAGAGTGGTGTTTGAGCGAGATGCAGGGAGGTTGGTTTATCAGGGTGTGAGACCGACTTCAGGGAGTCTTGTGATCTCGGCTATTCAGGCTGAGCAGATGATAGGGCGAGGTTGCGAGGCGTATTTGGCGACGATAGTGATGTCGGAGTCCAGTGGTGAGGTGGGTCTTGCAGATTTTGAGGTTGTCCGGGAGTTCGAGGATGTCTTTTGGTCGCTGAAGGGGTTGCCACCATCTCGGTCAGATCCCTTCACGATTGAGTTGGAGCCCGGGACAGCTCCGATATCGAAGACACCTTACAGGATGGCGACAGCAGAGTTGGCAGAGCTGAAGAAGCAGTTGGAGGACCTTTTGAGCAAGGGGTTCATTCGGCCGAGTGTTTCACCGTGGGGAGCACCAGTGTTGTTTGTGAGGAAGAAGGATGGCAGTTTCCGGCTGTGCATCGATTACCGGGGACTCAACCGAGTCACAGTGAAGAACAGGTACCCACTCCCGAGGATTGATGAGTTGTTGGATCAGTTGAGGGGTGCTACTTGGTTCTCCAAGATTGACTTGGCATCGGGTTATCATCAGATCCCGATAGATGAGGCAGATGTTCGCAAGACGGCGTTCAGGACGAGGTATGGGCACTTCGAGTTTGTAGTCATGCCATTCAGGTTGACTAATGCGCCAGCAGCATTTATGAGATTGATGAACGACGTGTTCAGGGAGTTTTTGGATGTGTTCGTTATCATTTTCATTGATGACATCTTAGTGTATTCGAGGAGTCCAGAGGAGCATGCGACTCACTTGAGGCTTGTGTTGGAGAAGCTTCGAGAGCAAAAGCTGTTTGCTAAGTTGAGCAAGTGCAGCTTTTGGCAGAGAGAGATGGGGTTCCTTGGCCATATTGTTTCTGCAGAGGGAGTTTCTGTGGATCCGGCTAAGATCGAGGCTATCAGAGATTGGCCTAGACCGAGTAGTGCTACCGAGATCAGGAGTTTTCTGGGTTTAGCAGGATACTACAGGAGGTTTGTCAGGGGCTTTGCGAGTATGTCTCAGCCGATGACGAGGTTGACAGGCAAGGATGTGCCGTTTGTGTGGTCGCCGGAGTGCGAGGAGAGCTTTGGGAAGCTCAAGGAGATGTTGACTAGTACACCAGTGTTGGCATTACCCGATACGGGGAAGCCTTATGTGGTGTATACAGTTGCTTCAGGTGTTGGGTTAGGTTGTGTCTTGATGCAGGAGGGCAGAGTGATTGCTTATGCTTCGAGGCAGTTGTAGGGCAGTGAGTGCAACCGCCCTACACACTATCTTGAGTTGGGAGCGGTGGTCTTTGCACTCAAGATTTGGAGGTCTTATCTCTATGGTGGTGCTGTGCAGATCTTTACAGATCACAAGAGTTTGCAGCATATCTTTACTCAGCCTTTGCTGAATGCGAGGCAGACGCGTTGGGTGGAGTTTCTGGCAGATTATGATCTGGATATTGTGTATCATCCAGGCAAGGCCAACTTGGTGGCAGATGCGTTGAGTCGACGGCGAGTTGATTCGGCTAGAGAGCAGGATGTGGAGACTTTGGTCAGCGAGATTAGTACATTGCGGCTTTGTGCTATTTTAGAGGAGCCTTTGGGGTTTGGAGGCAGCTGATCAGGCAGACTTACTCAGTAGGATCAGAGTGGCTCAGCAGGATGATCAGGGTTTGGTTGATGCATCGCAGGCAGCTGGTTCTGAGTATCAGGTCTCGGCGAATGGGACGATATTTGTCCGTGGGCGAGTTTGTGTGCCCAAGGATGAGGAGTTGAGACGAGAGGTCTTGAGAGAGGAGCCTTTGGGGTTAGGAGGCAGCTGATCAGGCAGACTTACTCAGTAGGATCAGAGTGGCTCAGCAGGATGATCAGGGTTTGGTTGATGCATCGCAGGCAGCTGGTTCTGAGTATCAGGTCTCGGCGAATGGGATGATATTGGTCCGTGGGCGAGTTTGTGTGCCCAAGGATGAGGAGTTGAGACGAGAGGTCTTGAGAGAGGCTCATGCGAGCAAGTTTTCGATTCATCCGGGTGCGACCAAGATGTACCGTGACCTCAAGCGGTATTATCACTGGGTTGGGATGAAGAGAGATGTGGCAGATTGGGTTGCGAGGTGCAACACGTGTTCGTTGGTCAAGGCAGAGCATCAGGTTCCAGGTGGACTATTGCAGAGCTTACCCATTCCAGAGTGGAAGTGGGATATGATCACGATGGACTTTGTGGTGGGATTACCTATCTCACGGAGGTTTGATGCGATTTGGGTCATTGTGGATCGTTTGACCAAGTCCGCGCATTTCTTGGCCATCAAGAAGACAGATGGAGCTGCTGTCTTGGCTAGGAAGTTTGTGCGAGAGGTTGTGAGGTTGCATGGTGTGCCAGCTAGTATTGTGTCGGATAGAGATCCGAGATTTGCCTCAGAGTTTTGGAGGGCATTTCAGACAGAGATGGGCACCAAAGGTGCATATGAGTACAGCGTATCATCCGCAGATAGATGGGCAGTCAGAGAGGACTATCCAGACTTTGGAGGATCTGCTTAGGATGTGTGTGTTGGATTGGGGTGGCCATTGGGCTGATCATCTGTGTTTGGCGGAGTTTGCTTATAACAACAGTTTTCAGTCTAGTATTGGCATGTCTCCTTATGAGGCTTTGTATGGGAGGCCATGTAGGACACCCTTATGCTGGAACCAAGTGGGGGAGCGCAGCATGTTTGGAGCTACCTTTGTTAAGGAAACGACGGAGAAGATCCATGTTTTGAGGCTGAACATGAAGGAGGCTCAGGATAGACATAGGAGTTATGCAGATAGGCGGAGACGTGAGCTTGAGTTTCAGGTGGGAGATAGAGTGTATCTCAAGATGGCTATGTTGAGGGGCCCTAACAGGTCCATAGCAGAGAACAAGCTCAGTCCGCGGTTTATGGGTCTGTTCCCGGTGGTGGAGCGAGTTGGGCCAGTGGCTTATCTGTTGGAGTTGCCACCGATTATGAGCGCCTTTCACAAGGTGTTTCATGTGTCTATTTTGCGGAGGTGTCTGCATCCTTCAGAGGAGTTAGTGGCTGAGATTTCAGAGGATCTTCAGCCAGATATGACAGTTTCGGCGGTTCCTGTGAGGATTCTCGAGAGGGGAGTCAAGGTTCTGCGGAACAAGAGGGTGCCATTGTTGAGGGTCTTGTGGGACTGTAGTGGCACTGAGGAGGAGACTTGGGAGCCAGAGGCAAAGATGAAGATGAAGTTCAGGAAGTGGTTCGACAAGCAGGTCATCGAGTGAGCTTCTTCGTCTTTGTGGTTCTAGTGTGATAGCGTGGTGCTATGTTTTTGTTGTTTTCTTTGGACTTATGTATTTTCGTTTTGGTGTTGTAACGATATACATTTTTGGAGTTATATGAGAAGGTGTTTTCCTCATTTTTTTGGTTTTTTTTGTGGTTTGGATGTTACAAGTGTGTTGACCAGTGGGTCGTGAGACAATCTTCTCAGTTATGTCTTAGTCGTTTTCGAATTTTTACTCTAGGGGCGTGGTGTCCCCGAATAACTCATTGCCAAGAGATAGTGTTCTCTGATAGACTTGTACGAGAGGGTCGCTACCTCAAGTATAAGTGATATGTACTTACCAGTGACTAGTGTGTCGCGTAGTAAGTAACGAGAAGATAGTGTTCCTCTTAGGGAGATAGTGTTCTCCGGCAGAATTGAGTTAAGAGTAAGGATGTCTGAAAATGTATGCATGACATAGAGTTAGATGTGAGTCTCAGGGATCGAGTGAGGATCTCGTGTATTTGGCCATGTGGGTCGGATTTTGTCGTCTGTGGTAGACGAGTTGTCGTCTGTGGTAGACGAGTTGCGTCTGTGGTAGACGTGTTGCGTTGGGATTCGAGGTCGAATCCAGTTTAGTGGGGGAGAATTGTAGCATCCGTAAACCAAGAAGTGTGATTTTTTTTGTGTGGTGTCGATCGACACCGGTCCGAATTTGGAATTTCGGTCTCATTTAATTTTCCGGTTTGGGCTGGTTTTGTGGGAAAAAAAACCTAAGTCTCGAAATAAAAGTGTGTGGCCGTGTGGGGAGGCTCCTTTTTCGAGAAAACAAGAGGAGAAAAGGGCAGAGAGCTTTTGTGGTGATTTCTGGATATTGGAGGTTGATCTGAGGTGTTGTTGTGCTGTTCTTCATCCTTTCATCTTCTCAATCCGTTATCAAGGTGAGTGCATGACCGTAGGCTCGCATATAAGAGGATTTGTGGATGTGGATCATGATTTGGTAGAGTTATGTGGTTTTTCGTGTTGTTTTGTGTGTTATCCGCGGGTTGAATCGCGTGTGTTGAGTTGATTTCGTGTTTTGGTGTTTTCTGTGTTGAAAATTGAAGTTGGCGTCGATCTCCTGGATCGGTGTCGATCGACACCAAACGGGCAAGGCGTCTACCGACACAAGTGTGTGTCGATCGACACCGTCCGGTTTAATCCGGTTATCTGGCGAATTAAGAAATTAATTGGATTAAGTGGTTTAATCTGGTTTAATGTGGTTTTATTGGAATTAAATGGTTTAATGCGAGAATTAATTAATAAATGGTGAAATTAATTAATTAAATGATTTAAAAATAATTGTGGGATTTATTAAAATGTTTAAAAATTATTATTTAATTGTGGTAATTATTTAATAGTTAAAGTGAAGGATTTAATAATTGTGGTAATTATTAATATTAATGAAAATTGTTAAAATTGCGTAATTGGCCTGTAGGCGGGGTGATTGCCTCACTAAGTATTTATCAAATACTTATGCATCTCTTTTTCCCTAATGTGATGCAGGTAGAAAGAACGTGTGATCGCGGAATCGGGCCGAAGAGAGGGTGATAGGAATTTGTTTTATTGTTGAGTTATTTGTTTAATGCAAACCTGGTGTTAGGTTGTTAGATATCTTTGATATTGTTTCTGGAATTGAATTTGGTTGTTTGAATGATTTATTTATTGAAGTTTATTTTTATTGAGAATTTCCGCACTTGATAAAAAAAAAGGGCTTGGTTGTTTCACATTCCATGTAAATTCTTAGTAACTTATGACTTAATTGCTAAACGCCTTGAGAGTGAACCTAATGATGACAACTAACCAATGACATTCTTGTTAATAATACATGAAATAAAGGTTGTTTTTATAGTGAATTCTGTTTTAATATATTAGGGATTTGATTCATATAATTAACCTAAAACCAAGTTGTGCATTAATTGTACCATTTTTGCAATATTGCTCTGTTTTGTGTACTTCAACATCCATGAATTTGTTTTGCTTTTGAGTTATTTTTGCTTCGTGATTCATGTGCATCAAGTTGGTTTCTGATAACTGAGTTATCTTTGCTTCGTTATGTTTGCTACAGTAGCAGGGAAGGACTTATCTAAACTCTTATTTGATTATGGTGTTTGCTTTAGATAAGTTTTGTTTTTAACTATTTAGAACCACTCGGTTTGTTTTTCATATCTTTTATAGGAACACAAGGTTATAGAGAAAGAGGAAGTAGCCCTAGTACCCGTTTGTCATTCAACTAGAAAGAGACACTGTGCCATTGACCCTTTCAATCTATTGTAGGTCTGTTGCAACACCTTCTCGACAGATTTCATGACCGAGATATTCTACCTGAGATTGTCCAAAGAGGCATTTCTTCTTGTTGGCGAACAACCTATGCGGCACAAAGATCTCCAACACTGTTTGTAAATGAATCACATGTTCTTCTATTGATGCGATGAATATCAATATGTCGTCAAAGAAGACCAGTACGAAGCTTCCCAAAAATGGCTTGAATAACACATTCATGAGCGCCTGAAATGTAGCTGGAGCGTTTGTTAAGCCGAAAGGCATAATTAAGAACTATCAAAGCAGCAACACAAGTATTTATACTAAAGCAACTTCTTATTTACTCTGAGCTCCTATTCGTGCAGCTCAGCAACGGATTCCAACTCATCACTGACGAACCTCTCCTGCTCTGACTTATTCTTTCCTAATGATCCGTTGTTTTTTTTTTTTTTCTACTGTTTTCCTTCCAGTGTTCCGCGGTGAGTTCTGTTTGTGGTTTTGTTTTGTGTTGGGCTAGTTGCTCATCTTCTGTTCTTTGGTAGTGCAGCAAGATGGACGCAGGTGCTAGAGGTCGTGGTGCGAGAGGGCGCGGTAGAGCCCGTGCGGGAAGAGCAGTTGGCCGTGGTGGCCGAGCTGCGGGTCGTGGAGGTCGGGGTCGTGGGCGTGGTTTACCAGAGGCTTCAGCGGAGAGTGCAGTGCCTAGTGTGGCGACTGCGTCAGTGACACAGTCAGTGGCGGGTGTGGCCAGTTTGGGTGCCGGTGGTGGCGCAGGAGTTGGGGCGGCTCAGGGTGGGGGCGAGGCTCCAGCTCAGGGTGACTTGATAGTGGGGCTACTGACGCAGCTTTTGGCACGTCTTCCGCAGGCGGTTCCACAGCAGGCTCCGGGTGCACCTCCAGTGGCCGGGGCACAGGTGGGTGCCAGATTTGTTGGGCAGCATGGGGCTGCGGGTTTTGTTGGGCAGCATGGGGCTGCGGGTTTCGTTGGGCAGCAGGGGGCTGCGGCGTTTGGGCATCTGCATTATCTTGAGATGATGAGGGAGATGCAGAGGATTGGGACACCATTCTTTGAGGGCGGGAGTGAGCCCGAGCAGGCCGATGAGTGGCGGCAGAGACTGGAGCGGAACTTCGGTTCAATCAGGTGTCCAGAGGAGTATCGGGTTGAGCTAGCGGTGCATTACCTTAGTGGAGACGCACATTTGTGGTGGAGATCTGTTGTGACTCGGAGGACAGTGTGGACTTGGGGCGAATTCCTAGCGGAGTTCAACGCCAAGTATTTTCCTCACGAGGCTCGAGACAGATTCCAGATGAGGTTCATGGCATTGACTCAAGGTGAGAGGTCAGTGCGGGAGTATGATGCGGAGTTCGGCAGACTCGTAGTGCATACAGGTTTTGGTTTTGAGGGCGAGCGGGCCCTGACGATGAGGTTTCTACAGGGTCTTCGGTCGAGTATCTGGACTCAGTGCAGAGGTGGTATGTACACCACGAGAGCATAGTTAGTGGAGCTGGCGGCTTCCATTGAGGAGGACCTTCGTGAGCAAGTTGGTCCGGTAGCGGTGCCATCTGCAGTTGCTCCTGCTACCCGGCAGAGGGGCCAGCAGCAGCGCATGAGTGTTGAGTCTAGCTCTGGCAAGGGCGACAAGCCTGCGCAGGGTCAGAAGAGAAGAGCAGATGAGATGTCTGTTAGTAGCTTGAGCAGCAAGGGTGGTTGCTATGGCTGCGGGAGCATGGAGCATAGGGTTGCTAGTTGTCCCAAGAGGGGGGCATCCAGGGAGGCTACGGTGTGTTTATACTGTAGGGAGCCAGGGCATATCAGGCCGATGTGTCCCAAGTTGCAGCCGTTGTCAGTGGCGGCGGTTCAGCCTTTGGCGATTCAGTCAGCAGCTCAGATCGCAGCGTTGCAGTCGTCGGATCAGACTGGAGGAGTGGCGCGTGTGTATTCTTCTTCGACAGAGGCGGGCCAGACGAGTCAGTCAGGCTATGTCACAGGTAAAATCCTTATCTCAGACTTTGTATGTTTTTAGTAGTAAAATTTTGGTGTGTGTTTGTTTCTTCTTTGTTTATGGGATAGAATTTTAGGGTTATAGACACTTGTAGTTGTGTAAGAACTTTGTTAGTGGGTGGTGTTAGAGCAGAGGCTGTGCGGAGGGTGTGTCAGTCGATGCCAATAGTTCGGTCATCAGTTCAGGGAGCCGTGGGCTCGGAGAAAGTAGATCAGGCGGATCTACTCAGTACGATCGGAGTGTGTTTTGACGCATCGTGGGCAGCGGGTTTAGAGTGTCGGGTCTCGGCGAACGGGATGGTTTGATTTGTGGTCGGTGTGTGTATCCAAGTGGGGGAGCACAGCACGTAAGGAGCTACTGTTGTTCAGGGAATGACGGGGAGGTCCGTGTTTGATAAGTTACACCGTTAGGCGGAGTCGAGAATTGAGTTTAAGGTGGGGGATCGTGTGCATCTCCAGATGTTTAAAGATGTTAGTTCTGGTTTGTGGTGTTTGGCGTTTTGGTGGTGATGTATGTTCGTTGTGGTAACGATATACATTGTTGGAGATTTATAAGATGGGTTTTCCTTATCAATCTGAGGTTCGGTGTTTCGAGTTTTGTCGAGTGACACCAAGGTGTAGTTTGCACATGTTATGCAAGGTGTCAATCTCTGAATTGGCTGTGCATGTTCTTGTTTGATTGTTGTGCGGGCAGTTTAGAGGCTAAAGCATCTTTGTGTAGCATGCGTGAAAAAACGCCCTGGTTATTGGAGACAAGTCGTGTTGACCATTTTTGGTCGTTTGTTAAGGATATTCCGGTGTGGGGAATATCGTGTGTTGACCAGTTTGGGTTGTGAGGTATTTCTAGTCGGATGTGTTATACGCGTTTCAGATTATTACTCGATACAGTTCTAGAGACGGTGGGTCTTTAGAAGAGGCGGGTGGATCTTTAGAGGAGACAGGTGGGTCTTTAGAGGAGATGGGTGGATCTCTTGCAGACTTATATGTGAGGGTCGCTACCTCAGTATAAGTGGGTTTTGTGGTTACTATTGTGACGGGTGGGTCACAATAGGGGTATCGAGGGACGGGTGGATCTCTCGAGGAGACGGGTGGGTCTCATGTTTTGGTTTTTAGAGTTGTGGTATTGAGATGGGGAGTAATAATGTCTGGAAACGTGTGTATAACATGGGATTAAATGTGAGTCTCGGGAGATCGGGTGAGGATCTCTAGTGTTTTTGGCCATTGGGGCCGGACTTTGTGGTCTTGGTAGAAGCATTGTGTTAAGTCACCAGGTCGAATCCAGTTTTGGTGAGGATATCTTGTGGTTGGCCTTGCGGGCCAGATTTGTGACATCCTTGGTAGATGTGTTGTTTTGGGATTCGAGGGCGAATCCAGTTTAGTGGGGGAGAATTGTAGCATCCGTAAACCAAAGAATTGGAATTGTTGTGTGGTGTCGAGCGACACCAAGGTTGGGTGTCTAGCGACACCAAGGTTGGGTGTCGGTCGACACCGGTCCGACGAATTAATTTTGGTTTGATTTAATTCGTTCGGTTTAATGCTGGTTAAGGTGGAAACCCTTGTTATCAAGTATTTAAGGGTTGTGGCCGCTTTTGTGCCTCCTTTTTTTGGAGAAAACAGAGACAAGAGAGAGGAGAAGGAGATTTCTGAGTTTTTGGAGTTTTGGGTTCGGAGTTACTGTTCATCGCCGGAGTTACTGTTCATTGTTCATCGCCGGAGTTACTGTTCATCTTCCTTTCATCATTTTCAATCTGAATCGAGGTGAGTGCGTGACTGTAGGTCCGGAATTTCTAGATGGGTAATTTGTGAATGGTTTGATTGATGAATTTGTTGAGTTTATGCTGTTTTTCGTGTTGTTCTTATGCTGTTTGATGAGCTGAATCTTGGTTTGTGATGTTGTGATTGAATTTCTGTGTTTGTGTTGATGTTTTGTTGAAGTCGGATTCGTTCTGTCGAACGGGTGTCGATCGACACCAGGCCGGTTCGGTCAGAGGATTCTGGTTTAATCGAATTAAAATTGAATTAATTGGTTAAGTTGGTTAAATCGAATTATTTTCGGTTTCCTAGTTTAAATTATTTTAAGTTATTAATTGAATTGGTTTAATTAATTATTTTCGGATTAATAATTAATTAATATTATCATTTAATTTTTAGAATTGTTTAATAATTATTTGGAGATGTTTATTTATGAGAAAAATACTAAATAATTGTGGAAAATTATTTAATAATTGTGGTAATTACTTTAAGTGTCATTAATTATTTAAAGGGTGGAAAAAATAATTAATTGATGGAAATATTATGAAAGTTGCCTTAAATTAATTGTGGGAAATTATTTAAGTGGTTTAAGATAATTGTGGTAATTTATTTAAGTGGTTTAAAATATATGTGGTAATTATGTGAGTGTTGGGTAATTATTTAATTATGAGAATTATCTAATGTTTATGAGGAAGTATTTTAATAATTATGAGAATTATTAATGTGGTTTATTATTGTGAGGAATTATTTAATAATTGTGAAAATTATTTTTTAAAATACTTAAAATGGTCTAGAAATTGCGTAATTGGCTTGTAGACGGGAAGACCGTCTCAATACTCACGCATCTCTTTCGTAATGTGATGCAGGTATCAGAAGTGTTCGACCGCGGAATGAGGCCGAGAGATGAAGGGAATGATAGGATGTTGATTTTATATATTCTTATGTGGCTAGCAAACCGTCGCTTTTTTGGTTGTTAGTTTATTGGTTATTGGATTTATGTGTTTTGCAATCCTGGTGTTTAGGTTGCTAGAGTTATTTATTATTTCTGGAACTATTTGTTGAATTGATTTGATTTATTAATTATTATTTTCTTTCGAGAATTTCCGCATTGATAATTAATTATATATATAAAAAAAAAACTTGGTTGTTTCATTTTGGTATCAGAACCAAATCCAGACGTGAGTGTGGAGTCAAGTGGAGTGGCCTTGACTCACACAGTCAGGGGGTGACGATCCAGGTGCGCAACGAGGACGTTGCGCTCAGTGAGTGGGGGTGAATTGTAACATCCCGGTTTGTGGAGAGGCTTAAGAGAATTGATTTGGCTACCTATGTCAACAAAGTGCACTTACCTTTTCGGTCAAAGGCCCATAAGTAACTCCAGAGTTAAGCGTGCTTGGGCTGGAGTAGTGGAAGGATGGGTGACCTTCCGGGAAGTGGTCTACGGAATCGTGTAAGTGAGGAAAAAACACGGGAAAAGGTCGGGTGTTGATTGCAGGGACAGTAAACAAGTCCGGGAAGTGGTCTACGGAACCGTGTAAGTGAGGAAAAAACACGGGAAAAGGTCGGGTGTTGATTGCAGGGACAGTAAACAAGTCGGTAGAACCTCTCAAAAATAACAAACCGACCGTCAGACAAGGGTGGGGCCCACGGGCCGAGAGAGGGCGTGGGTGACTCACCGGAATGGGCGGTTGTTAGGGTCGGATTCCACCCCGAGACATCGTCATTTGGATTGGGCAAATGAAGGAAAACCGAGCCGAACCGCACCGAACACGACCGAACCGGGCCAAACCGGGTGCCGACCCGAAGGCCAGCCGAAAACCTCTCGATGGGCCGAACCAACATCCGACTAAGCGATTCGAGCCGAGGCCCATCAAAGACTTTCCTTAAACTGAAGTCGGCGCGAGCCAAAAAGGAAAGTTTACATTTATTCTGAAGTCGGCGCGAGCCAAAAAGGAAAGTTTACATTTTTGGGTAAAGTAAGTTGTAAAAGTCGGTTCCTATCCTCTTATAAATAGGAGCCGATAGTCATTATTATCGCCATCGCTTTACACATAGAAAAAGGCACACGCCACATATATTGTAGCTCGCATAACAGCTAATCATCATTTGGATCGACTCTTGTGTTTACTTACGAAATTCTCGGCTCTCCCTAAAAACATTAAGAATACCGTAGTGCAGTTTCGGCTCGCACAATTTGGCGCTAGAAGGAGGGTAAATCGAGACTAGAAAACACAAGGGCTCGACAAGATGACCAACGAAGAATTGAACAGATCCACACCAACCGGTTTGCAGAACGGGGATAACGAGACAACGGTTCAGACGGAAGCGGAAAAGATCGCTGCCCTTCAGAAGCAGACCGAAGAACAAGAGGTTTTGAACAGCTCGTTGACACAAGAGCTCGCAACCTTGCGAGCCCAACTAAAAGAGAAAGAAGCACGAGGTGTCGCGCGACGTAAAAATTCCCATCCAAAAAATCTGGTTTTCGACTCCCGGGCTGACAAAGTAGATGGAGAAGAAGGGGACGACGTGGAATAAACCCCAGAACGAGAGGAAACAGAATCCGAATCAGACGGTTCGCCGCCGCCACTTCAGAAGAAGAAGCAAAATAAAGTCAAGAGCGCGCCGCCAACCAAACCCCTACGAATTGACTTAGAAGATCCGCTCCCCAGCGAAATCACTCCCGAGGCGCTAACCAAAGCCCTGAGGCAGATAATGTTGGAAAGCAAAGGAACTGATAAGGCGACGGGACAAGAAACCGGTGATTCACCATGCTTAGATCCGGCGGAGCTTGCCGAAGCAGTATCACGTCTCTTGCTGGAAACACGAACCGAAAAACGATCGCCCCTAGGCGTGAGTACGGCAAGAAAAGGCAAGGGTCAGAACACGAGCCGCGATGAGTTGGCCGAGATCCGAGCTCGTCTTGAAAAATCCGACAACGAGGCCAAATTACTTCGATCACAGATCCACAGGGCGCTCAGCTCGGCACCGGAAATTGCCCAGATATGCGAAGACGCCGAACACACTCCTTTCTCGGCGAAAGTGATGGCCGCCAGGATAGTGGATCCCGGGAAACTAAGCATCCAGAAGTACGACGGTTCGACGAACCCGAAAGATCACATCAACGCATTTCGGGTCGCCTTAAGTCGAGCCAAATTCTGAAACTCGGAAGAGAAAGATGCAGGCTTCTGCCTCCTATTCGCTGAATACCTGAAGGGTCCGGCTCTGGACTGGTTCCTAAGTCTCGAGCGAAATTCGATTGAAAACTTCCAGCAGCTGACAGCTTCCTTTCTTAAGCAGTACTCCATGTTCATCGAGAAATCTGCCTCGGTGATTAACTTGTGGAACATGTTGCAAGGCGAAGGCGAGTCGCTTCGCAGTTTCATGGATCGCTTTAAAACCACCATGTCGAAAGCCGGGGCGGTCAACGACGAGATCGCCATAGATTCTCTGAAAAAGGGTTTAGGCGTCAAATCGGAATTTCGGAAGGAGCTCGCATACAACAAACCTAAGTCGATCGCCGATGCCATCCACCGATCTGTCGTGTTCATCGAGGAAGAGGAAGATATGAAGTTGCTAGCCGCCTCGCATCCCACATTGAAGGCAGCCACCAAACAACCGTCCAACCCGCCGATAGCTCATCAATCGCCGAATCAGCATCCCAATCACTTCAACCACCGGCGCGGAAAGAACAATTACATCCATCACGAAGGGCCGAACTTCTCCGGGTCGCATAACTACCAGATCGGAACGAGCCAACAGTCAGGCGGCACGAGCCAAGCAGGCGCCGGAAGGGGACGAGGATCGAAAAACTACGTTTGGACAAGGAACCAAAATCCCGCGCCACAAGACGAGAAGGTTTATTGCGAATTCCATCAATGTTACGGTCATTCGACAGAGAGATGCCGCCATCTCGGAGCAGAACTCGCAAGAAAACTACTTAGCGGTGAATTGAAAGGCGATCTAAAGCTGGAAGATCTGGAACGTCCCGAGCCAAGAGAACGACCGGAACAATCAGATCGACAACCGAGCCAACCAGCGGATCGACCGAAACGCGGGAGACGCGATGATTCGGACGAACCGTCGGGATCACGACAAAAAATCTACCTCATTTTGGGTGGCTCGCAATACTGTCAGGATACGGTGACATCAATCAAAGCTTTTCAACGGTGAACCGACGCAGCGGTTAACTGGTATGGACCACCCAAAATCCCAAACGTCGAGGTCACTTTCACGGAAAATGAAGTCATTGGGATCGATAGGCCGCACGATGATCCGCTCGTAATCACGCTTGCCATCGGTAATTATGACATAGCTCGGGTCCTGATCGATACGGGTAGCACAGTCGATATAATCTACAAGAGCACGTTGATAAAAATGGGAATCGATCCGAACGACGTAAAAACGACGCCAAAGCCACTGACTGGGTTCGGGGGCGAGACGACGATGTCCATGGGAAATATCATACTCCCAGTCGAAGCGGGAGGGATTACGAAGATGGTGAACTTTTCCGTCTCGGATAATCCTCCAATCTACAATATCATCATGGGCACTCCTTGGATAAATTCGATGCGAGCCGTGCCATCCACTTATCACCTTTGTCTCAAGTTCCCCACTCCGACAGGAGTCAAGACCATCCTCGGCTCGCAGAAAGACTCGAGAATCTGTTTCATGACGGAACACAAACTCCGCAACCCGTTACAAAAACCAACTCCAGAGGAGAACCGAAAGAAGGTTAAGACGAACCGAGAGTCAGCAAACGATTTAGCCAACCTCTTATAGCAATTACAGATCATCGGCGAGATCGAGCCGCCCAGAAAGAAAGCCGGCAAAAACGAGGATCCCGTCATCGAAGAACCGAGCTGTGAAGCGGTAATATCCGTCTGCATAGACGAGCAAAACCCTGAAAGATGTGTGGAGATCGGAGCGAACCTAAACGAGACAATAAGAGAAGAATTGATCTCCTTTTTGAAAGAAAACGTCAACACCTTCGCTTGGACAGCCGAGGACATGCCGGGGGTAGATATCAACATCGCCTGCCACGAGCTGAATGTCGACCCGACGTTCAAACCAGTGAAACAGAAGCGAAGAAGATTGGGGCACGAGCGGTTAAAGGCAGTAAATGACGAGGTTGAACGCCTGCTGAAAGTGGGCTCGATCGCCGAGGCAAAATACCCAGAGTGGCTCGCCAACCCAGTAGTGGTCAAAAAGAAGAACGGAAAATGGCGGGTTTGCATAGATTTCACGGATCTGAATAAGGCGTGCCCAAAGGACAGTTTCCCGCTCCCTCATATCGACCGGCTCGTGGAAGCGACGGCGGGAAACGAACTGCTGACCTTCATGGATGCCTTCTCAGGCTATAATCAGAACCGGATGCACCCCGACGACAGAGAAAAGACGGCGTTCCAAACAGAGCGAGGCATCTATTGCTACAAGGTCATGCCGTTCGGACTCAAGAATGCGGGAGCGACATACCAGCGGCTCGTAAACAAGATGTTCGCCTCGCAGCTTGGGAAAACGATGGAAGTTTATATCGACGATATGCTAGTGAAATCTCTGAAAAAGGAAGAACATGTGGCACATCTCCGCGACTGCTTCGAGCAGCTGAACTCACACGATATGAAGCTAAATCCAACGAAGTGTCGGTTCGCTGTAACATCCGGAGAATTCTTTGGATATCTGGTTACCTACAGAGGCATCGAAGCTAACCCGAAGCAGATCCAGGCTTTAATCAGAATGAGGTCGCCAGAGACGAAGAAGGAAATACAACAATTAACCGGACGTGTCGCCGCGCTCAACCGATTCATTTCACGATCCACGGATAAGTGTCTCCCTTTCTACGACACTTTGCGAGGAAACAAGAAGTTCGAATGGACAGCAAAGTGTGAAGAGGCTTTCCGCGAGCTGAAGTTGTACCTAGCAAACCCACCGATACTGACGAAACCAGAAGAAGGAGAGCCATTATATCTGTACATCGCCGTATCAGTAACAGCAGTCAGTGGGGTCCTGGTTCGCGAAGACCGAGGAATCCAAAAACCCATTTTCTATGTAAGCCAAAGTTTGACTGACGCAGAGACGAGGTACCCCCAGACCGAGAAACTGGCACTAGCAGTCGTAGTGGCGGCCCGCAAACTACGCCCGTATTTCCAGTCTCACACGATCGTAGTTCTAACGGCGCTACCATTAAGAACGATCCTGCACAGCCCGAGCCAATCCGGAAGATTAGCCAAATGGGCAATCGAGCTGAGCGAATACGATATCGAATATCGAAATCGAACGAGCGCAAAATCACAGGTTTTGGCTGATTTCTTGATCGAGCTGCCAATCGCCGCCAGCGAGGAACCAAATCTTTCCGCTGATTGGCTACTTCACGTTGACGGCTCGTCGTCAAAACAAGGCGCCGGAGTCGGAATTCGACTCACCTCCCCAACGGGCGAAATCTTGGAACAGTCTCTTCGCCTCAATTTCGGCGCGTCAAACAACGAGGCAGAGTACGAAGCATTAATAGCTGGATTAAAGTTGGCGCTCGGAATTGGAGTTCGAAACATACATGCTTACTGTGATTCCCAGCTCGTCGCGAGCCAATTCACTGGAGAATACGCTACAAAAGACAAGAGAATGGAAGCTTACCTCGAAGTAGTCAAGAATCTAGCCGCGCAGTTCGAAAATTTTGCCTTGGAGAAGATTCCGCGCGGAGATAATACCCAGGCCGACGCCTTGGCATCCCTAGCCTCGACCTCCGATCCAGACTTGAAAAGGATAATTCCCGTAGAATTTATCGAACATCCCAGTATCGACATCGACGAACCCGAAGTTCTGATGACTATCGTCACAGACGAGCCGAACGATAACGATATACTTGATGGAGATCTGCCCGCGGATATGGAAATCGAGGAAGATACGGAATACGGTTGCGACAAAGAGTGGCTCAATCCGATCCGTGTATACATAGCCGATGGAGAAGTACCAGCAGATAAGTGGGCGGCTCGCAAGCTGAAAGCTCAAGCAGCACGATACATCCTGATACGCGACGCTGTATTCCGATGGAGGTTTTCAGGACCGCTGCTCGCGTGCGTAGAAGGAAAGAAGGCAAGAGAGATAATGAAAGAAGTTCACAGTGGATCATGTGGGAATCATTCCGGAGGACGAGCCTTGGCTATCAAAATCAAACGGCACGGCTACTTTTGGCCAACTATGATCAGCGATTGCGAAAAATACTCGCGGAAATGCGAGAAATGCCAGCGTCATGCTCCAACAATACATCAGCCGGCCGAGCTGTTGTCTTCCATCTCCGCACCATACCCATTCATGAGATGGTCGATGGATATTGTCGGGCCGCTGCATAAATCGAAGCAGAAAAGGTTTTTGCTGGTTCTAACCGACTACTTTTCTAAATGGGTCGAGGCTGAATCCTATGCAAGCATAAAAGACGCCCAAGTTGAACAATTCATTTGGAAAAACATCATCTGTCGGCATGGTGTCCCTTACGAAATCATCACGGACAATGGCTCGCAATTCATATCGGCTCGATTTCAAAACTTCTGCGACAAATGGAAGATCCGCCTTAGCAAGTCAACGCCTCGCTACCCGCAAGGGAATGGTCAAGCCGAGGCGACTAACAAGACGATTCTCGACGGGCTTAAAAAACGGCTCGACGCCAAAAAAGGCTGCTGGGCAGATGAGCTAGAAGGAGTCCTTTGGTCTCATCGGACAACCCCGAGGCGAGCCACCGGCGAAACGCCATTCGCACTCGTCTACGGGATGGAATGTGTCATTCCCCCCGAAGTGCATTTTCCCGGAGTACGACGATGGTTGTTACCAGAACAAGCAGACTGCAACCATATGATGATGCTGGACGAACTGGATTTGATCAACGAACGGCGCGACCAAGCACTTATCAGGATCCAGAACTATCAGCAATCCGTGGCTAAGTACTACAACTCCAATGTCCGAGCCAGGAGATTCAGAGCAGGAGACCTAGTTCTCAGAAAAGTATTCCAAAACACCGCAGAGAGAAACGCTGGAAAGCTGGGTGCGAACTGGGAAGGTCCTTACAAGATCACCGAAACAGTTCGCCCTGGAGCTTATCGGCTCGAAAACATGGCTGGCGAACCAATACCAAAGCCATGGAACGTTATGCATCTCAAGAAATATTACCAATAAGGCGCGAGGCGCCATCACCTAGAACTACGCGTGACTTGATCCCCGAAAGGGGTACGTAGGCAGTTCACTTTCGAGTGGATTCAGTTGCCCCTCCCAAAAAAAAAGGGGGGGGGGAGTGGGGTACGTGGTTATACACTCCCATTCAAATGTAGCACGGTTCGCCGTCAAAAGCATTTTATCGTCGCTAACACGGTTTACCGTTAACGCACTCTCAAAATCGATGTAACACGATTCGTCGTTAACATAAGGCGAACGGTGAATTTTCCGTCTGTAACGCGGCTCGCCGCTAAACACAACGATGAATAAAATTCGCACATCAATTCTCTAAAACAGTTCGCTATTAACATCTCGATGAAAACTCATAAACCACCCCGAGCCGAATGTTGTTGGCCGCAACATTCGATCATCTCCAATCTCTTATTACACTCTCACGCGCGCGCTATACAAATATAATCATCATCGTTTATTCCGACCCGTTAATCACTAATAGATGAGGACACGGCAAAAACTGGAATAAATCGATCAGAAACCCAACATAAACGCTTCGCAGCAAAGTTGGTCTAATTTAATTCGTCGCTATTTCGACCCACGGCTTTCTAATTGAGTTGTCCGCGGCAAAAACCGAAAGAAGCTGACAAAAACCCAACATAAATGCCCCGTAGCAACGTTGGTCTAAATTGCTATTATCATTATTGAACACAAAGTCGAAAAACGTTGATATAATATTAAAACGCCTCGCAGACATATTTATTTCAACTGGCAAACATTTCATCAGGCCAAATCATTCGATCAGAAATTCTAAAAGGTCTGTGGATAAAGCCATCCAGGCATTAAGTACAAAATAAAATAAAAAAAAAAGTAGCATACAAAAACAAACAACAGTTTAATTGGGGGCTTGGTTCGACGATTCTTGAACGTCGGGCACGGATTTCCCGGCAACATCCTCCGGCTTCGAACCCGCCTCGTCAACCTTATCAGGAACGCCCAGGACTTCGGCTGCATCCTTCTCAGAAGCCTCCAGAGCTCGGCTCGATGCCTCCGGGATATCGGATGGAGCCTTCTCAACCAGACCCTCGGTTCCGGGAGGCGGTCCGCTAGCTTGAGCAGGATTTATCGGAACTTGGCTCGTCAATTCCAGGGTCGCACCAACCGGCCTCAGCTCGGGAATCACCACCGGTTCGACTCCACTCTGAAATATAAGGGATTCCCTATTAGTACCCCATTGATCGACAATACCGAGACCAAGTCGGTCTAACCGAGTAATAGTGTCGTCGCTAAGGTGTACCTCGGGCGGCTCGACGGGATCCGGAAAGGGAACGAGCTGACTGATCACGTTGTCTAACAGGGCACTAGCCTCTTCAGCGACCCCAGGATCGGAATCAATAAGCGCCTGAAGATCAGCGAGCTCAATATCGAGATCCGGCGGATCGTCGCCTCGTATGTCGTTGATCAGTTCAACGTTGCCTTCGGCCTGAGCAATGCGCACGGCTCGTTCATGCACTTCATGGAGTCTCGTCAACCCGGACTTGATCGACTCGAGGAGTTTGGCGTATCGGCCGTTCACTCGGCACTTCACTTTTCTAACCTCGACCAGGAAGTTGGCGTCCATGGCTCGCACTTTCTCATTAAGCTCGCGGATTTTACCATGGAGAGCCTTCATTTTGATGGCATCATCAACGTTTTTGCCGGCCATCTTGGCTGCAGCCTCCCGGTGCTTGATCGATTCCTCCCGCTCCTCGGCCAACTCAGCCTCGAGCTTAGCCACTTTCTCCTCGGCTTGTTTGGTCTCTATGGCATGTGCCTTCGATTCAATTTCATGCAATCTCTTCAGATTATCGACATGCTTTTGAAGCTCTTCGAGAGCGGCTTGACCCGAGCGAGCCCTGGTTTCATAACCTTCGACGACCCTGTTGAAAGCCTCCGAAAACTAAAACAGAAACGAAAAGCAATTGAGTACATATACGGAAACCTTCCTCGAAAGATAAGCGAACGGAAAAAGAACTTACCAAATGAAGGCGAGAAGCCGCCTCCTCATACGCTTCCTTTTCCAAAAGCATATCGGGAGGAGGAAGGCGAACCCCAGGAGTACTCCTGGCGAGAAAATTCGCCGCCTCGGTCCTCTGAAGAGAGCGGACCCGAGTGGGATCGACAGAGGAACCGGAAGGAGCGTCCCCTTTGGCTTTCTTGGGCGCGTTCTCCTTAAGCCCTTCGACCGCGGCTCTCTTCTTGCCCATCGCCTCAGATGGCTCGCTCGCCAACGGTTCGCCGGTAGGGTTGGAAGTCTTCTTTCGCCCCCGGTTAAGGACTAAGGCATCCGGGTCCCTCGATGTGTTCGAGCGAGCCGGAGAAGGAGGTCTGGGAGAATTTCTCTGCTTCGAAGCCTTGCTTTTCGCCAAGGCTTCCTGGGCTAACTTGACCGCCTTCCCAACTTCCGTAGGCGGCCTATTACCAGGACCTTTCTTCTCTGGGCGGGGTTGCACTACCCTCTTACCCTCGCTCTTCGAGGATACAGCCTCACGACGAGCCACCGGATCAACTTCAAGACGAGCTTCCTTTGCTCGTCGTTGCTCTTTGAGTAACGCGCGTGCAGACTTTGGGGGCATTGTACTCGAGGGCTTGGGCCAACTGGGAACTTCCTCGTCCGAACTGTCTGAAGAATCGAATGAATCGTAGGCTTGTTCGCGCGCCCTCTCCACTCGTTCGAGAGTAAAGTCTCGTTCCCAATTAACTTTCAGCTCGCAGGAACGGTCAAGGAATTCGGAAAGATCCGGCGGGAATCGAAGCACCAATCGTCGATCTGCAAAACAAGAAGATCGAACAATGTTAGATGATGGTTCGGAAGAATTTGAAATAGTGATTTCTCTTCGGCTCGCACCGATTTCCTGCCAATTCTCCTTGATAAACTTCCTCCGCGTACTCCCAACCGAAGCCCTATTTATTGGGACGAAGAAAAAATATTTCTCCCAACCATCATCTTTGTTGGGGAAGCCGTCGATGATCTTCCGATTCTTCTTATTGGAGATGTAATAACGAAGCGACTTCCCGCTACGACGAAACTCCAAGAGATTCTGCAGGTGATGAACCCCGAGCGGAATGCCAATCTCATAGCTCAGGACGATCAACCCAACCAGATGCCGCATGCCTCGCGGCAGAAGTTGACCGAGTGCGAGCCCGTATTTCCCTAGGAAATGAAGAATCAGGCTCGGGATGGGAAACCACAGGAAAGTCTGGTAAAAATAGCTCTCATATAACGTCAAGCATCCAGGCGGTGGATCATCGGCTCTCTGATGGTTCGCTGGTAGGAAAAACTCAACTTCTTCAGATATATTGAAGCAACGACGAAGCGATTCCAAAGATGTCTCGGTACAAAGCGTTGCACCAGGAGGGTTCCGAACTGACTTTTTCGAAGAACCCCTAGGGGCTCGCATCAATTTAGCTCGCCTCTTTGTTCCCCGGGACGAACCGGCTCCAAATTGTGGCCGACTCGATACCTGAGCGAAAGGAGGTGCAAACGGTCTGAGAATATCGCCGATCGCCCCATCATCAAACGCCTGCTCAATTTTGATCGCCTCCGCATCGTATATCGGATCTAGCGATAGTAGGGCGCGACCCGATCGATCATGTGAGAGTCGATGCTCTCCCATAGCCCCTTCATCAACATCACTTGGCTCGCGTGCCTCGTTAGAACCATCACGCTGAGCAACCGGGGGCTCGCTCGACAGTCGATCGATCTCAGCATCCCCCGTAGGCCGAACCGACTGACTTTTGACTTTTGGTTGCGAGCCGCTAGAAGTATCTGATGTATCCGAAAACCAACGCCGACCCGAAGTCCCGGAATCGTTGGAATTGTATGAACGATCCTCGGAGTGATCTGGCCCAATGGAAGAGATACGACTGCCTGAAGACATTTGGCTCGGAAGGAGATGGATCGGAAAGTTTGAAGATACGCTGGAGGTATGTCTTATCACGGTGGCGCGAACGAAGAACACGAAGAACTTTTAAAAAAGGGAGGAGAGAAAGAAAGAACTACCTTTTGCTCGGTCGAGGAGAGAGAGGCAGAATGAGAAAAATGAGCCCCGGGCCTCGTATTTATAGAAGTTTTGGCGCGTGGGCGCGTCGGTTCGGGGAGATGAAACGGCGCGATCTAATCCACGCGCTGGCTCGGGAAGACGAAACGGCATGACCTAATTCCCGCCTAAACTTTAGGGCTTCCATTAAAAATTAATGGGCCCGGAAACGTTTCGGATTCTAAGCCCATATATCGATAAAGCAACTCGGCATCGTTTTATCAGAAGCGAAGAGCGAGGCGATTCTCAGCGAGCCAAATATCTCGCGTCAAATATCGAGCGAGGCAACATTTGGCGAGCCGTCTCCATAGAAGAATCAAATGACAATACCTTCTCACTTTCAACTTTTAGCTTGTCACTCTTACCCCTAAGACTAACGAGCTGGGGGCTAACTGTTAGGGTCGGATTCCACCCCGAGACATCGTCATTTGGATTGGGCAAATGAAGGAAAACCGAGCCGAACCGCACCGAACACGACTGAACCGGGCCAAACCGGGTGCCGACCCGAAGGCCAGCCGAAAACCTCTCGATGGGCCGAACCAACATCCGACTAAGCGATTCGAGCCGAGGCCCATCAAAGACTTTCCTTAAACTGAAGTCGGCGCGAGCCAAAAAGGAAAGTTTACATTTATTCTGAAGTCGGCGCGAGCCAAAAAGGAAAGTTTACATTTTCGGGTAAAGTAAGTTGTAAAAGTCGGTTCCTATCCTCTTATAAATAGGAGCCGATAGTCATTATTATCGCCATCGCTTTACACATAGAAAAAGGCACACGCCACATATATTGTAGCTCGCATAACAGCTAATCATCATTTGGATCGACTCTTGTGTTTACTTACGAAATTCTCGGCTCTCCCTAAAAACATTAAGAATACCGTAGTGCAGTTTCGGCTCGCACAGCGGTCGGGGCGTTATACTATGAATTTGATTCATAAAATTAACCTAAAACCAAAGTGCTAGCTACTTGTTCATTAATTGTACAGTTTATGCAATGCTTCTGAGTTATTTTTGCTTCGTGATTCGTGTGCATCTAGTTGATTTTTGATAACTGAATTATCTTTGCTTCGGTACCATTTCCAAATCCTTTTCAAGAAGTTAAGGGCAAACGAGGCAATAAGAAAGAGGTAACAGAAACAGAATGTAGAGACATTTGTGTAAATTTTCAATCTAAAACTTGATCCTTTCTACGTCCTATTCCACTAATTTGCTTATTTTTCCAAGACCAAGGACACGTTTGATTCTTGATCTCAAGGAGTTGATAGTAGCCTCCATGTAATCAATTGAATGGCAATAACGGAAACAATATCAACTCAGATGGTAAATGAGATGAATAAGACTTGTTTTCTTCTGTTAATATGGTTCAGAGACAAGTGATGCGCAAGGAACCCATAATCATTTGGTTGATTCATCTACTACTTCCAGTATCTTAGGTCCATATAAAAGGTTTTTCTCATGTCTTTCTCTGTTAATCTCTTGTTAAATGCCTTAGTTTATTTTCAATGCAATCCTCGTTACATGATTGTCTTTGCAGTGATATAACAAATGGTGAAACTAAGAACGTTCCAGTAATCTCTGGTGAAGCAGCTCCTTCGTTATATGTGTCATCTACTACTTCCAGCATCCTTGGTCCACATAATAAAAGGTTCTTTTCCATGTCGTTTCTCAGATAATCTCTTGTTGAATGCCTTAAATTTCCGTATTAACTTTATTAATTAGCTTGTAACAAATGGTAAAACTAACAAATGCCTCGTTATATCCTTGTCTTTGCAGTGATCTAACAAATGGTAAAACTAAGAAAGTGCCAATCAGCTTGCGTAAAGCAGCTCCTACTAGGTTGATATCTGCTTGGGATGGTGGTATCTCAGGGCAGAGAACAATGGCTGATAAAGTGAAGAGAGCTATAGGTTTATCTAAAGAGAATGTAACTGAAGCTCCTTACAAGGATGTTTCTGATCCATTCTCTAACTCAATTACCGACTCTGCTTCCATATCTAAATAAACTTGCGTGATGACGATTTTCCTTTTCTCTCTAAGCCATCTTTTGAATCTGCTGCTGGAAGAGATCCACCTGGAGATCAGTCTTCTTCGGTATCAAACCAAAACTTGCACAATGAAGATTATGGAGGAGGATCAAGGTTGTTGCGTGACGAACAAGGCAACAAAAACGATGAGAGTTATCAAGTGCAAAGACGTTCTTTTGAGAACAATCAAAATAATAAAGAGGACGAGACCGTCGGTCTTCTATCACAGTCTATGAATGATGATGACGCAGAAGATACACACGAGTTTTCTGATGAATTGTCGCTTAAAGACCTGAACATAAGGTAAGCCATATTTAACCTGCTCCTCTAAGCTTTAATTCTCCATTTATATACCTTCTAGTGGTCTCTTAAAATGTTTTCGCAGAGATGATAAAGAGGTAGAAAAACTATGGAGGGGTGGTAATGAACCGGTGCAGTATGAAAACTCATGAACCTGCTCGAGAAAATCAAAACAACGAGTCTTCTTCCTCTGCTACAGATTTCACATTTGGCATTAGTCAGTCAACGAATCTTGAACAGGCTGCTATGGACCACGGCGAGGTTATGGTGAAAAACAACGTATATATCTTCCTTTGTCTCTTAGGCTTTCTTTAGTTGAATCAAGATCTTGTACGTAAAGCTTCTTCTGCTTAAATCCGTCTTGTTTTTTCTTTTCTTTTCTTTCATATGTTTGTATATTCAACAAGCACACACAAGAGAAGGGGATTTTCAATTCTCGGATCTTCCCTTGGATTCTTTCAATCAGTCAGTGCCTACAAACCAAAGCATTGCTACTCTATCTTCACTTGGTCGTACGCCATCAATTTTCATCTGCTTTAAGAATAGTCATCAGAATTTACTAAATTTCCGATCAAATTCGATAGACTGCTGTGATCCGATTGCGATTCCAATTTTGATTCAATTTATTAACTATAAAGGAAAATCAGAAAACGGTCCTAATTAGTAAGAAAGAGTAAAAACTCTATCGAGAAGATTGGTCATGATGATAATCTTAATCAGAATGATTAAAAAACAGATTAGAAACATCTAATTTTTTCTGAAGAATACATAGAGAGAGAGAGAGAGAAAGAGAGAGAGATAGAGAGAGAGAGAGATTTGTGCACCTGAGAATTGTGAGAAGAGGAGAAACAGAGGAAGGCGTTAAAAGATGGTTGGAATGCGAAACGCGCGATGTTATTAACGCAGTGTGAGAGAAACCCGTGACGATGAAAAACGTAAAGAGACAGAAAGAGAGAAGCAGAGCGAGAGAGAGAGAAAGAGAGAGTATGAAGAAAAGGAGGAAGAAGACGAAGAAATCCAAAAAGTAAACGTGAATTGTTAAACGAGGGCACGACGACGACCTGGTCGCTACTTTCTTTCTCTATCGCGTCGGTTATGTGTTTTTATATCCCTTTCACCCATCTTGGATTCTCTGCATTCCTTTAAAGCTGATTATTTCAAGCTGCAAGTGAGATCTTCCGATGTTCAAGCAAAATGGGGTGTTTTGACTTTTAGACCACAATTTGTGCTCAAATGCAAAACTAATCTCTTCAATTTTTATTTTTTTTTGTCCAATTATTTACGAGAATGTCATTACTTTTTCGAGTGGTAGACCTCAACTGAGGTCTACGAGAACTGCTTAAAGACCAAATACCCCTCATCTTCTACACTTAATTTCCAAAATGCCATATCATCAATATTGCCAACCACCATTTTCGTCCAATTTGGAGCTGTTAATGCTCCGAAAACTCACTTTTGAGCTACCATTGCTCATTCTCTCATCTCATAAACTCTTATTCTTCAATTTTCTCCCCATTTTCATCCCAAAAACTCTATAAGCAAACTCAAATCTTGGATCTTGGCATTTCCGATTGTTTAGCTTACAGCAACGACCGGAGCTCGTTATTGAAGGCTTCAATCGAAGTTATCAGCCCTCGAATAGCCTTTCTCCGACGGCCATGTAACTTTTCTTCCAAAATTCTAAGAATTTCAGTTTTGGTCCGCGAATGTAGACCTCAGTTGAGGTCTACTATTACTTAGTAGACCTCAGTTGAGGTCTACTGGTCAACGCAGGGTAGACTGCGCCATTTCCTTTGCAAACAAAAAAAACTAGTCGTAGACCTCAACTGAGGTCTACTCCACGTGGAGGTTAGTTTTGCAATTGATAGAGAAAAATGTTTGTTTTGGAGGTCTACCTCGGAGGTCTACTCCACGTGGAGGTTAGTTTTGCAATTGATCGAGAAAAATGTTTTTTGGAGGTCTACGCCTTAGGTCTACCTACAAAAAAAAGTTAGTTTCGCAGTTGACAAAAGTTTGACTTTCCTCAAAAAGAAGAGATTTTCGACATTGAGGTCTACGGGGCTGGTAGACCTCAGGTGAGGTCTACTAAAATATCTGGTCAACGCAAAAAAATTGAGGTCTACCATCAAAGTCTACTAGAGGAAAGTCAAACTTGGGTCAACTGCAAAACTAACCATTTTGAGGTCTACTTTTCGCCGTAGACTTACATCGTAGACCTCGTTGTACTCCGTAGACCAATTCAGAGGTCTATTAATCAAAACGAGGTCTACCGCCGAAAAGATTTACCTCGATCAATTGCAAAACTAACCTCCACGTGTAGTAGACCTCCACAGTAGACCTCAAAAAAAAAAAGATTTTTCTCGATCAATTGCAAAACTAACCTCCACGTGTAGTAAACCTCCGTAGAGATCTACGTTGTAGGCTTAATCGCGGTCTACTAAGTAGGTCTACTAAGTAGGTCTACCTATTAGGTCTACTATTATGTGTTATTTTGTAAATCGTTTTTTGGGTCAATATATCAAGTATTTTGAAAATTTTCTTGAACAGTTGGTTGTTTTTACTTATTTACTTGCTTATATATGAGTTTCAAATGTTCATTCGGTGTAATTAAGGCTCTATTCGGTTTTCTTTTAAATTAGTTAACTAGCTTAATTTATTGGTAGACCGATGTGGAGGTCTACACGTTAGGTCTACGCCTTAGATCTACTAATCTACTTATGTTGTTTTGTTTGTATGACCTGGCCTGAAGAAATCTATCCCGAGAAAGAATCTAACCGTGCAAGGAAAAGACGCCTTTTCCCCAAGATCATCCCAAAGGCGGATAACTCTGGGAAGTTTGTAGTTCCATGTTCTATTAATGAAGTTAATCTCACCGATTCTCTTTGTGACACAAGAGCTAATGTCAACATCATGTCAAGGAAGATTGCAGACGAGATAGGCCTTACCAACATCCAACCTTCATCCATCTCTATCAACTACGCCGATTCATTCTCGCAAACGCCTTACGGTTTCATCCCGGACGTGATGGTACGACTTGGGAACTGTTCTATTCCTACCGACTTTCAAATAGTGGAAATGAGAGAAAGTAGCCATAGACCCATCATCCTTGGCACCCCTTTTCTATCAACCGTTGGAGCCATTTTCGATTTTCCCAACCGGAGGATCTCATTCAACAAGGTGAATCAAGAGATGTTTTTCCCCATGTGTTCAACAAAGAACCCATCAGTTGATATGGTGCAAGAGAATAAGATTATCCCCAAGCCTCCAGAAGAAGAGAAAATCCTGTCCAGCTTGCCCAGCAAAGACCTTGCCTACCAGCCCAAGCAACTTGCCCCGGCAGCAAGAAGTAAGACTACGGCATCCTACCAGCCCAAGCAACTTGCCCCAGCAGCAAGAAGTAAGACTACGGCATCACCTAAACATCCACCAAAAGGACCGATCAAGGATAAGACCGGGACAGAGACCACTAAGAAGGTTAAGCAAACTAAAGGATTTGCAAAAGTTAGGATTCTCCTCCAGGAAAAGCTGAATGATGAAACTTTGGAAAGATTCAAGGAAAAGTTCGCTAACACTATGAAACTTTTTCCTGGCTGAAGTGCCCCGGGACAAGCATGGAGAGATTGTCTATCCCGCCGTAAATCATCCTCCTGATATAAATCCCAAGAAGAAAGATCTTGATGGACAAAAAGTTCCATTGATCATTACCCTCTCTTAAATCCTAAAGAGCATTACGGTCAAGCTAAGGACCTTAAACAAGCGCTGTATGGGAGGCAACCCATAAGGTAACACCTTTAAATTTCAGTTTTTAGTTTTAGTTTTACTTTGTTTTCTTTGTTTTCTTTTAGCAGGATAGGATAGAATGGATATCACAATGGTGCAAGAGGAACATAGAAGTGGAGCCGCCAAGCCGTTTGGGTCGACCAAACACGTTCGGGCAGGGACTCCAAGAGGTTCGGTCGACCGGTCGACCAAAACACCCCGGGTCAACCGAACCAATCGACCCAACAAAAAAACCATCCACCCAAAATCAAGATAAGCTTCTCTTTCTTCTTCCCACTTAAATTGAACCGGTTTTAACCAAACCAAACCGATTTTTCTAAACCAAAATCGATTTTAGGAAGGATTTTAAAGAGATTTTGAGATTGAAAACACCACTTTTCATTCTCTTCTCCAAAGAAAAGCTTTTTGAAAACCATAAACTCCATTGAAAGACCTTCAATAAATTTTTTTTTTTAAAAGTTTGGTATTTCTTCAATTGGATTTCGATTTTAGCTCTCCCAATCCCCAATCTCTTTTTCTAACACAAGGTATGATCTCTACAACCCAATATCTATGATTTTACACAATCCAAACATATGAGGGAGTTTCTTAACTAAGCTTTTGTTTAGACTTGAAAATTTTAGCTCCTAATAGACTTGTCTTAAGCTTATTTGTGTGAAATCAATGTGGTTTAGAGAATATAACATTCTAATTTCAAATTTTGAATAGTTTTTCACAAAACTTATTTTGGGTATTCAAAACCTTTGATTCAATAATGAAATTAGGGTATTCATTGCTTAAACACCTAGAATATCTTTAGGATTTGTGATTTATAACTTTATTATAGCATGATTAGCTTATGAATTTCGAAATTTTGAGTTATATCATAGCATGAACAGTAAATCCAAAAATAGCTAGGATTTTGAACCTTGAAAGATGATTGTTCACTTGATTGGTTTTATGAGGCTTGATTTAGGTTGATAATACTTATCCCCTACTCTTTTCTTCCAACAAACTTTAAGAACACAAACTCATGTCTCTTGGTGAGAATTTGTTTTTGTAGGTGCCATGGCAAGAACAAAGCTAAATGAGGCAATAAGGAAGAAGGATGTCGCTTTAGAGCCACCAAGGAAACAAATCAAGCTTAATGCAAACCCAAGCCTCACAGAACGAGCAACCACATCGAAATCAGCAATCAAAACCAACGAAAAAGGCAAGGAAATCGAGGAGTATTCAAGTGATTCCGATAATCAACCCCTTGTCAAGTTTATCAACCATCCTATTCAATGCAATGGAGAGTATGGAACGGCAATGGAAAGAGTCATCATTGAACCATGTGTGACAATGGATAATCACACTCTTGATCTCCTCAACATCAGGAGTGATGTCATATGGTACCTAAAGAAGCTAGGAATGCGCAAGTTTTTCAAGATAGATTGCAAGGAATACATTGAACTTACAAGAGACTTCCTTTCCACCGTCACTCTAGCCTTTCCCAACAACAATGATGACCAGCCAGCCGGCAATGGGATACTTTTCTTCAAGATTGGCGATCAAAGTGGTCGGGTATCCATCGCCACCATTTGCAAACTTTTTGGTTTCGCCAATGAGACCTCTCATGACTTCAAGGAGAACCACCTCACTCGTGATGATGATTTCTCCAACTGGACCCACTTCGCTGATGAACCGTTCCTCGATTCCCGATCAAAGGTTTCACGAATCTCTCATCCGACAATCCGCTATGTGCACCGGCTCATCACCACCACTCTACAGTGCAAACCGGAAACCAGCAGAGTCACAGCAGACGAGTTCTACATCCTGACAACGCCCTTCTCCCGCTAAAAATACAATGCAAACCTTGGCCTTTTGTTTGCAAAAACACTTGTCAATGTGAAGCTATTGGCACGGCACACCGACAACAAGAAGGTTGTTGTGCGTTTTGGGAGACTTATCACAGCAATTGTCCACCATTGCAAGATTGACATCTCACAATACCGGCCCAGTCACAACACCGCTCCTTTAGACCTCACAGCCCTTCAACATATTCGTTTCCTAAATGGCTGGACCAAGAACCCAACCCAGTTTTGCTATGTATGCCCCATTGAAACATATGACATCGCACTTGTGCAACTGCCTTGTGACGACCTCCCACTCCTCCGCTCCGGTGCTGTTACATTCTCACCACCACCAGAGAAGTACTTCATTGAAACCCCTGACTCGCCGCGCTACCAGATCAACACCTACTATCTCACGCAGAGGACCATGAGGGCAAGGCGCCCCATTCGGAACATCTACGTCATGACAGCCAGCCAAGCTGCCAACCTGGCTTTAGACCGCCTTAGCCATCTGGAGAGAACCGTCCAGTGCCAATCCCGCTTCATCTCGCGCCTCATCCGTGTTGTTCGCCACATCGCTCCCGATCGCCTTTTCCGCCCTTCCACATCAACCCATGAGCCAGACCTTGGAGAGTTCTCACTCGCCTCTGCACTTGGCTCTGATGAAGACTCTACCGACGAGGAGGAGAGCGCGACCAGCCCTTACACCTCCACCTAGGCACCCACACTTCACTCGGTATCCGGTGCAATGGACACCTAACTCCATTTTCTATCCTTATCTTATTTTAATGAATTTCTTTTTATCTTTATTTATTGAGTCTGTTTCCTCTCACCCTTAATTTGATTTGCTTTCACCGGGACGGTGCAAGTTAAGTCTAGGGGGAGTTTTATCCTTTACTAATGTAATCTTTTTCTTTTCTTATATTTTTATGTCCTTTTCTTATGTTTTCATGTTTT
The DNA here is from genome assembly GCA_026724425.1 of Erythrophleum ivorense. Lineage (NCBI taxonomy): Eukaryota > Viridiplantae > Streptophyta > Magnoliopsida > Fabales > Fabaceae > Erythrophleum > Erythrophleum ivorense. The sequence goes on along the minus strand of JAIUCV010000066.1, from coordinate 2,649,467 downwards.
ATTGAGTCAAAACCTTAGTTGGAGATTATGATTTATCTCTATGATTCTCCGGTGTTGTGCTAACAATCTATGACCCTAGAGCGGACATCAGTTGCAGACATAAGCCTAACAAAACCTCTAACGGTGGATCGACCTACTGACTTGGCAACATTTCTAAGGTACCCGGACAATCTAACGTTAACTCCACCCTAACCAATCTAGTTTTTTCTTGTCAAGGGACTTGGCATACATATGAGTCGTTCCTCACTTGATCTCAAAAGGGTGTGTCCAATACAAAGTGCAGTTCTCCTCTCTCTCAGAAAAATAAAAATCAAAAGCTTTTAAGCACAAGGAAAACGTGTAAGCAAGAGGAATGCATACGTCTGCACCTTCTTGTCTTATGGAGACCTACCAAAAACAAGGAAAAAGCAAAAGCCTATCCTATGTTATTCCCCAAAAGAAAAAAGAAAGGGAAGAAGGATCGATAGAAAAAATAAAATGATACCCTAGAAAAGTAGGGAAAGATCGATCCTTCAAAAGAAAAAGAGAGAGGAAAAGAACTCAAAAGCTTCAAAAATGACTATCCTGGAGAGACTCAAGTGGGTAAGAACAAGTGCTTAATGATCGATATTCCCTTGATAAAGACCGCACGTTTTAAATTTATGTAAGGAGTTAACAATGGAAAGTCTGGAGTGCTGGATGAGACTAGTTGAGTTTGGTATGGTTCGCTAAGCTTGCCGAGCATTATGTGAAGCTAGTCTAACATTGGTTATGTTTTTAGTGGAATACAGGAGAGGAAGCCGCCACAGGTTTCTCAAAAGGTTAAGGAGTTTCTACGTTTTCAAACCTCTTTCTCTGATTTGGATTCTATTTGCTTGAGGACAAGCAAAGATCTAAGTCTGGGGGAGTTGATATACCTCTATTTTGTACACTTTTTATATGGTTTTACTATGTTTTTTATAAGGTTTTTAAAGGCTTTTCGATCTAAAAAGGTAGTTTTTGTGGATTTATAGTACTAAGAGTCTAAACAGGTCGAAAGATGCATTTTGGAGCAAAACCACAGGATTTGGACTTTACGCCGCTCCACGACACAGCATCAACTTTGAAAGAGCCCCAAAAACATTCTACTCAATGGATCTCACCAAAACCAGTTCGCCGCGATGCCTACATGAGTTAGCTTTCCAACGCAATTGGAATCATGCAATTTGGACATGTAGAATGGAAGATATTATCGTTTTAGTGAAGAGTGTCAAATCAGCCGAAAACCGGACGTCTATACCAGCCGCTCGACCGAGCCGGTCGGACAGGGCCTCCAAGGCTCCCGTCCGACCCGACCGTCCTTAACTGCACATTGACATCGGTCGACCGAGCCGGGCTCGGTCGGACAGGGCCTCCAAGGCTCCCGTCCGACCCGACCTTCCTTCAAGACGACGACCCATCCGGTCGACCGAGCCGGTCGGACAGGGACTCCATGGCCCTCGTCCGACCCGACCTCTTTTCACCATCCCGTGCGCGCCAGCTCGACCCGACCATCATCCCGACCGACCGGTCGACCGCTCCGCTCGACCCGATCACCATCCCGACCGACCGGTCGATCGCCCTGCTCGACCGCCGCCGTCCCGCTCGACCTGCCTTAGCCGACTAAGGCCCGTTTTGCTCGTTTTCACGATTTACTCGGCCCGTTTACCTAATCTCGACCCCTGGAAGACCTAGCACTATAAATACACCTTTTTAGCCTCTTTAGAGAGAAGAGAACCACAGAGCCGCATTGTATTACAGTTTTTATAGATCTACTTTTGTTCTAGAGATTTCAAGGAGAGGATCTCTCCTCCTCACTACAATTTGGAGAAGATTTCTGAACCTTTATCTATTATCATGCTTTCTCCATCTCTCTGTGTCGTTACTTTGATCATGTCTGAGTAATTCACTTGTTAGGTTGCTAGGGTTACTAATTCAATGAGTTGTTTGCTTGATCTATGATTTCGATGAACTGTTAGGGATATCATTAGAGTCTTTGTCTCGTTTTGTTCACTTATTAATGCTGATTGCTTTACCGCGCATCTAGCAATCCGATCCTAGGTTGATTTGAGCCACGAAAGTGCTGTATCATTCGCCGGACCTATTCTTTGACAAGCTAGGTTTCTTAGACTGCGAAAGTTGATTTACTAAGCCTAGTGACCTGTATCCGAACTTGATCGATTTAATGCTTGATTAACTATCTAAGGACATACCAAAAGTTTAGCGATTAGATAAGTTATCATAGGAGTCGGAGCCACGAAAGTGGAAAGACTTATTTTCGTGTTTTGTGTTCTAGACGGATCTATCATCCCATCATCCCTAAATTGATTTATATCTATCATCGAACTGATCATTGCTTGCTTCTCTGCGAATTAGCCCCTAGAGACCTAACGCCTTTCCTTCATTGTTTTACAACCTCGATTTCTTAGCTTTAGTATTTAGTTATTAGACCACCAACCAATCATCCTTTATCTTATTCTAGCTTGATCCGAACTCCATAGATTTAAAGTGTATTCATTTTAGCCAGTCCTTGTGTTCGATAACCCGTACTTCTACGATCTGTGCACTTGCAGGATTTTAAAAAGTCGGTAAAACCTGACCACACATCAGTTTCACAATTACTCTGTTGCATATGGCCTCTAAGCAAAAAAAGATGAACAAGTTTTAGTATTCTGCAGATCATGGACAGTAAAATTATCTTAAAGCTAGAAAGCTACTTGTTATATGAAACAAAACAAGTGCCATTTATACTTATTCAGGAGCCAAAAAAGCTGACTAACCTCTATTCTCTCCTTTCGGATCTGAACAGAATTGAGAGGCTTGTTCGGATCTGTTCTCCTAACCTACAGTTGACATAATTAAACCGTAAGCAAGATTCTGAAACAAGAGGCATTATAATGACAAAAATCACTTCAACAATCAAGCAATTCTAGGATTAAACAAGAGTTATGGCAGTACAAAAATCCCATATTATGAATACCTTTTCACGGTTTGAATTGTTTCTCACAGTTTTTCAAGTCCTCGTTTACTCTTTCTTCTCCACCAACTATGCTTCCTTCACCAGAACCATTAACCATTAAAGAAAGGGATTAAGAACACACAAAATTGTAAATCAAAGAGCAAATGCATGGAGGATTTTAGAGAGAGAGAGAATCAGAATAACACAAACACATTTGGGAAACATAGAGACAAAGAGAAAGATTCATCCTTGTTTACCCAAATCCTTTCTTGCTTGTTCGGTTTTGCCTTGCTCCTGCAACCTCATGTAACGCTCATGAGCTAAGCTCGCTGCTTCTCTAGCTCCTCTCTGCATATTAAGCCAAAGACAATGGCAAATGGAACTGATTAAGAAGCTCCTTAATAAGATATGTTGAATCAGTTCAAAAGAAGCGTAAGAAAGAAGTCCCAAAAGAGAATCCTTGGATTCCAAAACCATGAGAAACGAACCTGCAACCTGGAAAGCTCATCCATGAATTCACGTGAAACCCGGGGGTATGGAGACGGCGAGAAGGTGAGACGTGCAGACCAACGAGGCCGCGCGAAGGCAACAGAGGCAACAAACGCATCTCCAAAGGACTCAGGCGAAGCCACAACAGAAGCAAACGCCGGATCTAGAACTGGGAAAACCAGATCTAGAAATGGGAAAACCGGATCTAGAAATTGGCCAAGCGTCGTGGAAGAGGACATGAGGGATGCTACAAGGACCGAGGGTGAAACAACCAGGCCCTTTTTTTTTTTAATTATCAAGTGCGGAAAATTCTCAATAAAATAAACTCCATAAAATTAATAGTTCAAACAACAATATTCAATTCCAGAATACTATAAAATAATCTAGCAACCTACACCAGGTTTGCAAAACAAATAACTGAAAACAAATAAATAAATCCTATCATCCTCTCCTCGGCCCGATTCCGCGATCACACTTTCTTTTTACCTGCACCACATTAAGGAAAAAGAGATGCATAAGTATTTAAGAAATACTTAGTGAGGCAATCACCCCGCCTACAAGCCAGTTACGCAATTTTAACACTTTTGAATAATATTAATAATTACCACAATTATTAAAACACTTCACTTTAGTTATTAAATAATTACCACAATTAAATAATGATTTTTAAACACTTAAATAATTTCCACAATTATTTTTAAAACCATTAATTACTTTAATTCACTATTTAATAATTAATTCTCGCATTAAACCATTTAATTTCAATTAATTCGAGTTAAACCGGATTAAACCACTTAATCCAATTAATTAAATCAATTCGTCAGAAAACCGGATTAAACCGGACCAGTGTCGATTGACACACGCTTTGTGTCGGTCGACACCTGCCCGATTGGTGTCGACCGACACCAGCTTGGTGTCGATCGACACCGATCCAGGAGATCGACGCCCAATTCGATTTTTAACACAAAAACACCCCAACACACAATCATCACAATACACACGATTCAACACACGAATAACACACCAACCATCTCGAAGAACACATGATCTCAACCATGAACACAATCCAATTTCACAGATCTATCATTTTGCGAGCCTACGGTCATGCACTCACCTTGATAACGGTTAGAGAAGAAGAAAGGAGATGAAGAACAACAACCAACAGCCTATGAACCCTCAGAAATCACCCAGAAATCACCACTTCTTCTCTCTGCCTCTTTTCTTTCTCAAAAACTCGAAACTTGTGAAAGAAAGGCGACTGCTCGCTTAAAAAATCGAGACTAGGGCTTTTTCCCACAAAACCAGACCAAACCGGACAACTCGAATCGAACCGAAATTCCAAATTCGGACCGGTGTCGACCGACACCACCCTTGGTGTCACTCGACACCACACAAAAACGACAAATATTGGTTTACGGATGTTACAATTCTCCCCCACTAAACTGGATTCGACCTCGAATCCCAACACAACATGTCTACCACAGACGCACGCTCGTCTACCACAGACGACAAACTCATCTACCACAGACGCAAACTCGTCTACCACAGACGACAAACTCGTCTACCACAGACGACAAACTCGTCTACCACAGACGACAAACTCGTCTACCACAGACGACAAATCCGGCCCACATGGTCAGTCACACACGAGATCCTCACTTGATCCCTGAGACTCACATCTAATTCTATGTCATACGTACATTTCCTAGACATCTTTACTCTTAACTCAACTCTGCCGGAGAACACTATCTCCAAATGACATGTAGGAGAACACTATCTCCCCAAGAGGAACACTATCCCCTCGTTACTTACTACGCGACACACTAGTCACTAGTAAGTAAACATACCAAATTACTTATACTTGAGGTAGCGACCCTCTCGTACAAGTCTAACAGAGAACACTATCTCTTGGCAAAGAGTTATTCGGGGACACCACGGCCCCTAGAGTAAAAATTCTGAAACGTCTATGACATAACTAAAAAGATTGTCTCATGACCCACTGGTCAACACACTTGTAACATCCCAACCACAAAAACAAAAATGAGGCAAACACCATCTCATATAACTCAAAAATGTATATCGTTACAACACCAAAACGAAAATACATAAGTCCAAAGAAAACAACAAAAACATAGCACTACGCTATCACCACTAGAACCACAAAGACGAAGAAGCTCACTCGACGACCTGCTTGTCGAACCACTTCCTGAACTTCAGCTTCATCTTTGCCTCTGGCTCCCAAGTCTCCTCCTCTGTGCCACTACAGACCCACAAGACTCTCAACAATGGCACCCTCTTGTTCCGCAGAACCTTGACTCCCCTCTCGAGAATCCTCACAGGAACCGCCAGAACTGTCATATCTGGCTGAAGATCCTCTGGAATCTCAGCCACCAACTCCTCTGAAGGATGCAGACACCTCCGCAACATCGAAACATGGAACACCTTGTGAAAGGCGCTCATAATCGGTGGCAACTCCAACCGATAAGCCACTGGTCCAACTCGCTCCACCACCGGGAACAGACCCATAAACCACGGACTGAGCTTGTTCTCTGCTATGGACCTGTTAGGGCCCCTCAACATAGCCATCTTGAGATACACTATATCTCCCACCTGAAACTCAAGCTCACGTCTCCGCCTATCTGCATAACTCCTCTGTCTATCCCGAGCCTCCTTCATGTTCAGCCTCAGAACACGGATCTTCTCCGTCGTTTCCTGAACAAAGGTAGCTCCAAACATGCTGCGCTCCCCCACTTGGGTCCAGCATAAGGGTGTCCTACATGGCCTCCCATACAACGCCTCATAAGGAGCCATGCCAATACTAGACTGAAAACTGTTGTTGTAGGCAAACTCCGCGAAACACAGATGATCAGCCCAATGGCCACCCCAATCCAACACACACATCCTCAGCAAATCCTCCAACGTCTGAATAGTCCTCTCTGACTGCCCATCTGTCTGTGGATGATAAGCTGTACTCATATGCACCTTGGTGCCCATCTCTGTCTTAAATGCCCTCCAAAACTCTGAGGCAAATCTCGGATCCCTATCCGACACAATACTGGCTGGCACACCATGCAGCCTCACAATCTCTCGCACAAATTTCCTAGCCAAAACAGCAGCTCCATCTATCTTCTTGATGGCCAAGAAATGCGCGGACTTGGTCAAACGATCCACAATGACCCAAATCGCATCAAACGTCCGTGAGATAGGTAATCCCACCAAAAACTCCATCGTGATCATATCCCACTTCCACTCTGGAATGGGTAAGCTCTGCAATAGTCCACCTGGAACTTGATGCTCTGCCTTGACCAACGAACATGTGTTGCATCTCGCAACCCAATCTGCCACATCTCTCTTCATCCCGACCCAGTGATAATACCGTTTGAGGTCACGGTACATCTTGGTCGCACTCGGATGAATCGAAAACTTGATCGCATGAGCCTCTCTCAAGACCTCTCGTCTCAACTCCTCGTCCTTGGGCACACAAACCCGCCCACAAACCAATATCGTCCCATTCGCCGAGACCTGATACTCAGAACCAGCTGCCCGCGATGCATCAACCAAACCCTGATCATCCTGCTGAGCCACTATGATCCTACTGAGTAAGTCTGCCTGATCAGCTGCCTCCAAAACCAAAGGCTCCTCAGAAATAGAACAAAGACGCAATGTACTAATCTCGCTGACCAAAGTCTCCACATCCTGCTCTCTCGCCGAATCAACTCTCCGTCGACTCAACGCATCTGCCACCAAGTTGGACTTGCCTGGATGATACACAATATCCAGATCATAATCTGCCAGAAACTCCACCCAACGCGTCTGCCTCGCATTCAGCAAAGGCTAAGTAAAGATGTGCTGCAAACTTTTGTGATCTGTAAAGATCTGCACTGCACCACCATAAAGATAAGACCTCCAAATCTTGAGTGCGAAAACCACCGCTCCCAACTCAAGATCGTGTGTAGGGCGGTTACGCTCACTGCTCTGCAACTGCCTCGAAGCATAAGCAATCACTCTGCCCTCCTGCATCAAGACACAACCCAAACCAACACCTGAAGCATCTGTATACACCACGTAAGGCTTCCCCGGATCGGGTAATTCCAACACTGGTGTACTAGTCAGCATCTCCTTGAGCTTCCCAAAGCTGTCCTCGCACTCCGGCGACCACACAAACGGCACGTCCTTGCCAGTCAACCTCGTCATCGGCTGAAACATACTCGCAAAGCCCCTGACAAACCTCCTGTAGTAGCCTGCTAAACCCAGAAAACTCCTGATCTCGGTAGCACTACTCGGTCTAGGCCAATCCCTGATAGCCTCAATCTTAGCCGGATCCACAGAAACCCCCTCTGCAGAAATAATATGGCCTAGAAACCCCATCTCTCTCTGCCAAAAGCTGCACTTGCTCATTTTAGCAAACAGCATCTGCTCCCGAAGCTTCTCCAAAACAAGTCTCAAATTAGTCGCATGCTCCTCTGGACTCCTCGAATACACTAAGATGTCATCGATGAAGATGATGACGAACACATCCAGAAACTCCCTGAACACATTGTTCATCAACCTCGTAAACGCTGCCGGCGCATTAGTCAACCCGAACGGCATGACTACAAACTCGAAGTGACCATACCTTGTCCTGAACACCGTCTTGCGAACATCTGCCTCGTCTAACGGGATCTGATGATAACCCGATGCCAAGTCAATCTTGGAGAACCAAGTAGCACCCCTCAACTGATCCAACAACTCATCAATCCTCAGGAGTGGGTACCTGTTCTTCACTGTGACTCGGTTGAGTCCCCGGTAATCGATGCACAACCGTAAGCTGCCATCCTTGTTCTTCACAAACAACACTGGTGCTCCCCACGGTGAAACACTCGGCCGAATGAACCCCTTGCTCAAAAGGTCCTCTAGCTGCTTCTTCAGCTCTGCCAACTATGCTGGCGCCATCCTGTAAGGTGTCTTCGATATCAGAGCTGTCCCGGGCTCCAACTCAATCGTGAAAGGATATGACCGAGATGGTGGCAATCCCTTCAACGACCGAAAAACATCCTCAAACTCCCGGACAACCTCAATACCCTCCAGAGCCACCTCACCACTAGACTCCGACATCACTATCGTCGCCAAAAACGCCTCGCAACCTCGCTTTATCATCTGCTCAGCCTGAATAGCCGAGATCACAAGACTCCCGGAAGTCGGTCTCACCCCCTGATAAACCAACCTCCCTGCGTCCCGCTCAAACACAACTCTGCCTCTGAAGCAATCCAGATGAATTCTGTAACACGACAGCCAGTCCATCCCCAAAATCACGTCATACAGCTCCACCGGACTGATGACCAAATCTGCTGGCATAGACTGCCCCGCAATCTGAACGTCGACTGCTCTAGTACGACCCAAAGTAGTCAGGAAACCTCCACCGGCAACCTTGACAAAACCCTTGCGCTCACCAGCGCTACTCTGGATACCTCTACTCTCGGCACACCCCGGAGTAATGAAGCAATTCGATGCTCCCGAGTCAAACAACACGTGAGACTCTACACCGCCCACTAACAAGGTCCCCACACAATTCCACAAGTGTTGAGAACCCTAAACACTATCACAGTAAAATAAAGAACATACACCACAACAACAATTCTACACTAAGAATTTACGAAGTCTGAATCAGAATTTTACCTGTGATCTGGCCTGACTGACTCGTCTGGCCCACCTCTGCCGAAGAGTACACCCGCGACGCTGCTCCCAACTGCTCCAACGTCTGCACCGCTGCAATCTGCGCCACCGGCTGAACTGACGCCACTGACAACTGCTGCAACTTGGGACACATCGGCCTGAGATGTCCCGGCTCTCTGCAGTGAAAGCACACTCTAGTATCCCGAGACGCACCACTCTTGGGACAACTAGCCACCCGATGCTCCAAGCTCCCACAACCGAAGCAACCATGAGCACTTTGGCTGCCTCCAGCAACCTCCTCAAACCTCCTCTTCTGGCCCTGCGCAGGCTTGCCGCCCTTGCCAGAACCAGAACCGAAACTCCTGCGCTGCTGCTGTTGCTGCTGGCCCCTCGGCTGGGTAGCAGGAACAACCGCAGCTGGCACCACAACTGGACCAACCTGCCCACGAAGGTCCTCCTCGATGGAAGCCGCTACCTCCACCAACTCTGCTTTGGTAGAATACGAACTACCTCTGCACTGAGTCCTGATGCTCGATCGAAGACCCTGAAGGAATCTCGCCATCAGACTCCGCTCACCCTCAAAACCGTAACCAGTATACGCCACAAGTCTGCCAAACTCAGCGTCATACTCTCGCACCGACCTCTCACCCTGAGTCAATGCCACAAACCTCAACTGAAATCTGTCTCTGGCCTCCTGAGGAAAATACTTGGCGTTGAACTCCGCTAGGAAGTCACCCCAAGTCCACACTGCCCTCCTCAACATGACAGATCGCCACCACAAATGTGCATCCCCACCAAGGTAATGCACTGCCAACTCCACCTGGTACCCCTCTGGACACCTGACCGAACGGAAGTTCCGTTCCAATCTCTGCCGCCACTCATCGGCCTCCTCGGGCCCACCTCTACCCTCAAAGAAAGGCGTCCCGATCCTCTGCATCTCCCTCATCATCTTTAGATAGGAAGGATGTCCAGCCACCGCAGCACCATGCTGCCCAACAAACGCGCCCTGCTGTGCCCCCACCACCGGAGGAACACCCGGAGCCTGCTCTGGAACTGCCTGCGGAAGACGTGCCAATATCTGCGTCAGAAGCCCCATCAACTGGTCACCAAGCCCATGAGCCGGGGAGGCACCCGCACCTGGGGCAACCCCAACTCTCGCGCCTCCACTAGCGCCCAAACTGGCCTCCCTCGCCACAAACTGGGTCTCCGACGCAGTCGCCACACTAGGCACTGCACTCTCACCGGAATCCGCCTGCGCTCCACGACCACGGCCTCTGCCACGGCCTCCGCCACGGCCTCTGCCACGGCCTCCACCACGGCCCCTGCCACGGCCTCCACCACGACCTCTACCACGACCTCTAGCTCCTGCATCCATCTCACTGCACTACCACAGCACAGTAGATGAGCAAACTAGAAAACACAAAAACAAACCACAAGATAAAACACACAACTTACCGCGGAATCACTGAAGGCCGAGAGGATGATACTAGACTACTACTGACTAAACAGAATTAATCAAGTAAACACATAGTCCAGTTCACCCAATCTAACAGTCCTAAAACCGTATTCGCTCTGATACCAAAATGAAACAACCAAGTTTTTTTTTTTTTTTTTTTTTTTTTTTTTTTTTTTTTTTAATTAAGTGCGGAAAAACTCAATTAAAATAAACTCCAATAATAATTAATTCAAACAACCAAATTCAATTCCAGAAACATTATTAAAAATAACTAGCAACCTAACACCAGGTTTGCAAATAACAAATAACTCAACAAATCAAAACAATTCCTATCATTCTCTCCTCGGCCCGATTCCGCGATCACACTTTCTTTCTACCTGCATCACATTAGGGAAAAAGAGATGCATAAGTATTTAATAAATATTTAGTGAGGCAATCACCTCGCCTACAGGCCAATTACGCAATTTAACAATTTTAAGTCATATTAATAATTACCACAATTATTAAAATCTTTCACTTTAATTATTAATCAATTACCACAATTAAATAATAAATTTTAAACACTTAAATAAATTCCAAAATTATTTTTAAATCATTTAATTAATTAATTTCACCAATTATTAATTAAATCTCGCATTAAACCATTTAAATTCAATTAAACCACATTACACCGGATTAAACCACTTAATCCAATTAATTCCATAATTCGCCAGATAACCGGATTAAACCGGACGGTGTCGATCGACACACACTTGTGTCGCTCGACGCCTTGCCCGTTTGGTGTCGACCGACACAAGCTTGGTGTCGAGCGACACCGATCCAGGAGATCGACGCCAACTTCGATTTTAAGCACAGAAACACCAAATCACGAAATCAACACATCACACGTGATTCAACCCGCGATTATCACACAAAACAACACGAAAACCACATAACTCTACCAAATCATGATCCACATCCACAAATCCTCTTATATGCGAGCCAACGGTCATGGACTCACCTTGATAACGGTTTGATAAGAAGAAGGAGATGAAGAACAGCAGCAAAACAATCCAGAACACACCAAAATCTCCTCCAAGCTCTCTTCCTCTTTTTCTCTTTTGTTTTTTCACGAAAAGGACAAAAGAAAGCGGCTCTGCCTTTTTATTTCGCAACTCAAGGGTTTCCACCCCTTAACCGGCCAAACCGAGCGAATAAAAACAAACCGAAATTCCAAATTCGGACCGGTGTCGATCGACACCACACAAAAATCACACTTCCTGGTTTACGGATGTTACAGATGCTACATGGCCAAACCGCGACCGCCGCAACACCGTTTCAGGAGAGTTTCAGATCCGGAGGATTTGAGAGTAGATCCGGGAAAGGAGAACAGTACAGCTTTAGATCTGATGGAGCTGAAGTTGAGAAAAGAAGAGAGAAGCGTCGCCATATGATGCATGCGTGAGTGTGGGATGAATGCAAGTAATAAAAACCCTAAGCAAAACATGGTTGCAAGTGTACAACATGTTGTTGTAGTACTAAGGGGTCGATCCACAAGAGAATGCGAATTGCACACTACACATTTGTTAAGATTTGGCCAAGCTAAATCAATAATATGCAAGGGTTTTGTGTTTTTGTTTTACAAGAAAGAGTAAATAACAATGCAAGCTATACAAACAACATCAAATGAACAGGGATAAACCGTGAGAACATATGCCAAATCAATTGAAAAGATTGTCAAATCCGATTCCTAAACTCAAAACACTATGATGTGATCATCCCACTTTCGTGGCTCCGACCACCCATACCTCTTAAACCAATGGACTCAGCTGTCGCATGGTCATTGAAGAGTGAGGTATGCCTTAGGTTTAAATAATGATTGTTTACAATAATCCTTAAGTCTACTTTCATACCTTAAGACTTATTGCTCATCAAATACTAGATCCGGAGATATAACAAGCTTTTGGAGAGTATATCAACCTTAAATCATGTCGCTAGTTAGCTACTCTAGCAACAAGCATGAGGCGCAAATAAAGATGAAGAACCATGGGGTTTTCCCTTTATTCAACAACCGATTATTGAAGGCAATTATGTCATGTCCTCTTGGAAAGATCCATAATTCAACGATGAGTCTAAAGGAGTAGAGAGGATCTCATGGTTCTTGTGGTAGGAGGCGGAGTGATAGAGATCAAACCGTGGCTCCCCCATAGAGAGAAGCCTCTAGACCTAGACTTAAGCTAAAACATGCGAGTATGTACAAGATGCAAAAGGGAAAAGAAAGAACAAGGAGACCACCCAAGTGGCTCCGGTTTATTCACTAAAAAGAGAGTTCGAATTGTGTTCTATGATATTCTGATGTCGATACAAGAGGCTAAAAGCAAGTATATATAGGTGAGGGGAGGCTAGGTCGGCTGAGTTAAGGCGCAAAAGAGAAGAGGAAACTTTCAATTTCTTCTCCTCGCTCGAACTTGCTCACCAAGTCTTGAGTGAGGCGCGGCCGCCACCTTCTGATCGCGTGAAATGGTGTGGGCTTGAGTCTTGATGAAGTCCAGGCTTGGCCTGCAGTGACCCCGGTCCATTTCGCTTATCCAAGCTCCATGGGCTTCACTTACTCGCCAGACGGACATGTCTTGGGAGAAAAAGATCATAGGCCGCATACCTTCTCCAAATTGCCCAATTCCACTTCGCCGCGACGTATGACTCAGTTATCTATCTTTCCATATAAAGATCTCATGATTTTGATGTCGGAAAGCCCCTTTGCCGCAGTCATCTTTCAGATGTTTTGATTCTGTCCGAATGTGGAAATCGGCTAACTTGAGTTTTGTTGAAGCTCTTGACTTGAGAACTTGCATGGATCATTGTTTGAAGTTCTTTTGCTCCATTTTGCCTTCTTTTTTGCCATTTTGACCTGTTTGCTTCCCAAAACCACAATATACAAGAAAACTACCTCTTGGGTACAAAATCATTATTATTAAGTAAGAAAACATAAGAAAAACCAATGTAAAAATATGTAAAATATGGATATATCAACTCCCCCAGACTTGGCCTTTTGCTTGTCCTCAAGCAAATTAAGAAAGGAAAAGAGGTTTGAAAACATGAGAACTCTCAATGCATTTTGAAAATCCATGTTAGCTTATGTTTTAGTAATCCACATGAAACGGTTTTGGCTTTGTGATGAGGGACATAAGTACTTACATTGAGTTTAACAGTCATCCCAAAGTAACCCACACTCCATATGACCATCCGGGCTCACCTCCTTTGACTCCTTTAGTTTTTAAAGTTGTTGTCTCAACTAGGGGATATCGATCAAAGGGTTCATGATCTCTTTCTCATCCTCTTGTGTTTAAACACTTGTCTTGGCTCTTGTTTCACCTCTCTCTCTTCTCACTCCTTAAGTCGATTGATCCCTTTTTTAGGGTAGCAAGGTATTTTTTTATTCGACTTCTTCTCCTCTTTTTGAAGGTTTTTGATGGATCTTCCATAGACGCGAGTATTGATGGTTGTAGCCACTTAATCCCCGGTTACTTGGATCAAAAGGTCTTCCATATACGCGAGTATTGATGGTGGTTGCCACCTAATCCCCGGTTACTTGGACCTTGATGCTTTTTCTTAAAATTGGAGGGGAGGGAGAGGGGAAACCGAACTCACATAGACTTTCACTTGTTGGTGAGGATGAGGAGTCGTGCCCTTTGTAAAACCAAGCCCCTAGCTGAGAAGGTTAAGTTCATTTAGGTGCGGAGTCAAAGATGGATCCTCCATCGGCGTTTTGGAAATGTGGCCATGTAAAATATGGATATATCACCATAGTCTCCGGAAGGAAATGTTGGAAAAAATGATGGCCAAAACGGAGAAGAAGAGGAAGAAGAAATCGACGGAGGACGAAAGAGAGAGAGGCGTTGATGAGAGAGAGTTTCACATAATTTTTGTTTTCACAAAATTAGGGTTTCCCCTTTATATACCAGGATAAAACGGTTGGTAGACCTCCTTGGTAGACCTCCGTGGTAGACTTACTCGGTAGACCTCACAGTTTTATAGGTTTTTACTAAATGTACTTACATTGAGTTTAGCAGTCGTCCCAAAGTAACCCACACTCCATATGACCATCCGGGCTCACCTCCTTTGACTCCTTTAGGTTTTAAAGGTGTGGTCTCAACTAGGGGATATCGATCAAAGGGTTTATGATCTCTTTCTCATCCTCTTGTGTTTAAACACTTGTCTTGGCCCTTGTGTCACCTCTCTCCCTTCTCACTCCTTAAGTCGATTGATCCCTTTTTTAGGGTAGCAAGGTATTTTTTTATTCGACTTCTTCTCCTCTTTGTGGAGGTTTTTGATGGATCTTCCATAGACGCGAGTATTGATGGTTGTAGCCACCTAATCCCCGGTTACTTGGATCAAAAGGTCTTCCATATACGCGAGTATTGATGGTTGTAGCCACCTAATCCCCGGTTACTTGGACCTTGATGCTTTTTCTTAAAATTGGAGGGGAGAGAGAGGGGAAACCGAACTCACATAGACTTTCACTTTTAGGTGAGGATGAGGAGTCGTGCCCTTTGTAAAACCAAGCCCCTAGCTGAGAAGGTTAAGTTCATTTAGGTGCGAAGTCAAAGATGGATCCTCCATCGGCTTTTTGGAAATGTGGCCATGTAAAATATGGATATATCACCATAGTCTCCGGAAGGAAATGTTAGAAAAAATGATGGCCAAAACGGAGAAGAAGAGGAAGAAGAAATCGACGGAGGACGAAAGAGAGAGAGGCGTTGATGAGAGAGAGTTTCACATAATTTTTGTTTTCACAAATTAGGGTTTCCCCTTTATATACCAGGATAAAACGGTTGGTAGACCTCCTTGGTAGACCTCCGTGGTAGATGATATATCCATATTTTACATGTTTTTACCTTGGTTTTCTTTATATTTTCTTACCCAATAATAATGATTTTGTATCCAAGAGGTAGTTTTCTTGTATATTGTGGTTTTGGGAAGCAAACAGGTCAAAATGGCAAAAAGAAGGCAAAAGAGCTTAAAACAATGATCCATGCAAGTTCCCAAGTCAAGAGCTTCAACAAAACTCAAGTTAGCCGGTTTCCGCATTCGGACAGAATCGAAGCGCCCGAAAGATGACCGCGGCAAAGGGTCTTTCCTACGTCCAAATCATGAGATCTTTATATGGAAAGATAGATAAATGAGTCATGCGTCGCGACGAAGTGGAATTGGGCTATTTGGAGCAGAAATGCGGCCTAGGATCTTTTTCTCCCAAGACATGTCCGTCTGGCGAGTAAGTGAAGCCCATGGAGCTTGGATGAGCAAAATGGACTGGGATCACTTCGGGCCAAGCCTAAACCTCATCATGACTCAAGCCCACATCTCTACACGCGAAAAGGAGCTGGAAGCCGCGCCTCACTCAAGACTTGGAGAGCAAGTTCACGCGTGGAGAAGAAATGGAAAGTTTCCTCTTCTCCTTTGCGCATTAACTCAGCCGACCTAGCCTCCCCTCTCCTATATATACTCGCTTTTAGCCTCTTGTATCATAATCAGAGACACACCAAAACACATCTTGAAACTCTTTCAATAAACCGGAGCCACTTAGGTGGTCTCCTTGTTCTTTCTTCTTCTTCTTTTGCATCTTGTACATACTCGCATGTTTAGATAGTTTTAGGTCTAGGTTTAGAGGTTTCCCTCTATGGAAGGGCCACGGTTTGATCCATATCACTCCGCCTCTCTCCATTAGAATCATGGGATCCTCTCTACTCCTTTAGACTCATCATTGAATCATGGATCTTTCAAGGAAGACATGACATGATAAGCCATCAAGAATCGGTTGTTAAAGAAAGGGAAACCTTATGGTTCACCATCTTTATTCATACCTAAAGCTTGTTGCTAGAGTAGCTAACTAGCGACTTGATCCAAGGTTGATATACTCTCCAAAAGCTTGTTATATCTCCGGTCCTAATATTTGATGGGCAAATCGTCTTAGGCTATGAAAGTAGACCTAAGGAGTTTTGTGAACAATCACTACCCGATTTTATTGCATGTTTCACTCTTCAATGACCATGTGAAAGCTGAGTCCATTGGTTTAAGAAACATAGGTGGTCGGAGCCACGAAAGTGGGATGACCATGTCTTAGTGTTTTGAGTTCATAGAAATCGGATTTAACAAACTTTTCAATTGATTTTTCTTATGTCTTTTGCGGATTGTCCTTTGTTCAATAATGGTGTTTGTGTAGTTTGCATTTGTCATTTGATTTCCCTTTATAAAACAAAAATACAAAACCCTTGCATATTATTGATTTAGCTTAACCAAATCTTTACAAATGTGTAGTGTGTAATTCGCATTCTCTTGTGGATCGACCCCTAAGTACGACAACAACATGTTGTGCACTTGCAACCATGTTTAGCTTAGGGTTTTTATTACTTGCATATATACCACACCCTTGTTTGGCACACATCAAGTTTTTGGCGCCGTTGCCGGGGAATGCATTGCACTTACACGTTTATGAGATTAAAGGTTAAGACTAGATCTTTTGTTTCATGTTTACTAACTTTTGCAAATTTTGTTTCACTTATGTTCCTTAGGTACTTTAAGGATGAACCATCACTCCAGCACGAGTAACAACTTTGAAAGAAGAAAACCGCTTCCTCATGAAGTCCAAAGGCGGCCACATGATTCAAATCCGGCCGGAGACTTCATCCCCATGCCAATCCCACCAAATTTCCACCATCCGCTCTTTGCCGAGACTAGCCGAGAAGAACATCATCACTATCATCAAAACCGATCACCGGTTTATCAAGGCCGACTTCACCAGCCGCCTCATCATCACCACCGTCCACGCCCCGACCTTCCCACATACCAAGAGCACGCGCTTAACCGGCGGAGAGATGACAATCTCAAAGCCATGATGGAAGATTTCATGGAACTCCAAAGAAAATCTAACCAACGTCTTGAGACAAGGTTAGAGTTTCTGAGGTATGACCTTGATGGGAAGTTTGAAACCCTCTCTGACCAAGTGGAGAGAGTTGAATCAAGGTGTATTGAAGTGGAGGAGGAGCTGAAGAAGCAAACCGCAACCGTCGGAGACAACACCAAGGCAATCCGAGACATGAGCCTCAATTCAAAAGAGATGGATGGCCACTTGGATGAAAAGATCACCAGCCTAGAAGATGACCTCAATGGCACAACCGAGAGCCTCAACTCAATCGCACTTATAGCTCACCAAGCTAAGAAGAGAGCCTCGGAGGTTAACCAAAAGGAGCAAGAGCTTTATTCAACTATGTTAGTATTGGTGGAAGGACAAAAACAATTCAAGGTGTTGCTCGATGACTTGAAGAACCATGTGGAGGAGAGACACAAGACCCTACTTGAGAAGACCACATTATGGCAAGATAGAACCGGAGGAGTCTCCAAGGGAATCGAAGACCTCACCAAACGCTTGAAGGACGTGGATGAGAAGATCCGAGCTTTGAAAGACACAAAGGCGGCCGATTCAAAACCAGACAAAGCCCTAGCTGCCTTTGGTGTTAAAGAAACCAATTCAAGAGTCGTTTGGGATGAGGATGAAAAGAGACAAGGAAAGCGGACAGCAAGGATAAGAGGAAGAAAGTTGCCGGAAGGAACACCACTCTCTCCAAGATCATCACTACCACCCGTCCCTAAGGAGAAAAGGAAAGCGAGCTCATCAAATGATTACACCATTGATGACTTCAATTTCATGGCAAAAAGGTTCCCTAGCAATATGCCCTTTGATGTCGCTTGCAACAAGAGCCCTTACCTTCAAGATTTTGTATGGACTCACGATTGGAGCTTAGCCGAGGTGGAGAAGATGTATAATGAAGCAAGAGAGGAAATGCCTGCTCCAAGGACACTACACAAGCTTCATGACCCAGGTTACTTCCTTATACATTGCTCTATCAACGGAAAATTCTTTGATGATGCATTGTGTGATTCCGGTTCAAGCGTGAACCTCATGCCGGCTGTAATAGCAAGAAGTTTGGGATTGATCGAGACCATGGAGCGGACCAACATGGGCATAAAACTTGCCAACAACTCTTCATTCAAACCACTTGGCAAGGTAAGAGATGTTCAACTTTCCTTTGAAGATTGCATCATCCCGGCCGATTTCTATATTGTCACTATGGAGGATCCGGATGACCAAGCCCTTCTACTTGGGAGGTCCTTTTTAGCAAAAGCCGGAGCAATTATGGATTGGCCAAACAGGAGAATCTCACTAGCCAATGTTGACAAGGATACCTACTATGTTGCTGCACCTCCCGGTTTCTCATCCAAAAGATTTCGGTACACAAGTGGAGGAGAAGGCGCACAACAAGGTTACTTGATCAAAGAAGTGTTACAAGACAAGTTGCACTTGGAGACATCCAGTACTAGGAGCTTTCTACAGCCTCCACACTTGCCTAACACCTAAGGAACACAAGGAGTCGAGCTATAAAGACTTTAAACTAGCGCTTATGGGAGGCAACCCATGTTTCTTTTTTCTTTTCCCTTTTATTTTGATTTTATTATTAACTTGAATTTTTTGGGAATTTTATAAAATCTACGAAAACACAAAAACACATGTTTTATGATTAAGTGCCAAAGAAGACCATCAAAGGAGTTTTGCATACGCCGGCCAATTCCCACCCAATCATCCCGCCCTTGTTCCGGAGCACCAACATAGCGGTCAACCTATTGGAATCCTAGAGGAGGATCACGGAGATCACTCGGTGGAAGAAATTCGCAAAACGGTCGAGTCATATGGAAGATATCAAGTCCGGCAGCATTCTCCCGGCCAAACGGGTAACACGGAGGACCCAATCGACCCATCTCACAAACGGCTCAACCAAAGTCCACCAAACTTCACAGGCGACCAGACAACACCATGTTGGTCGGCAAATCCAAAAGATAGGACGAAGAAAAGTCGACGGTTCAGGAGATATGCTTGGAAGCCCTAATCCGGTCGATGGCGGGCACCAAATGGTCGACAAAACCCAAATCACGACATAGGTGCGGCAACCAGCTGGGAATGACTTATTGGAGCCTCACTAACACTTTTCCAGAAGAAGATCCAAGATCGAACGAGCCAATTCCAAAAGAAGTCAAGCAAACCCTTCCCGGAGCCGTATTGACCACTTTGTGAAGGAAATCTCAAACCGCCCGTCCGTTTGCCCTCAAACTTCTCCAGTGGTCATAAAATATAAGGTTGGTCGACGGATTTTCTAGCACGGTCGAGGAATTCATCATCGTTTGGGCTGTGGACTATTGCACCCTCTCCGGATCGTCCGGATGACCACCAAATGATGCATCTCCCAAACCGCCCGTTTGTTTGACCTCATACTTCACCACGGCTCCTAAAATATATGATTGGTCGGTGGAATTTCAAGATCGGTCAGAGAATTGTTCACGGTTCAGGCTGCGGTCATCTACATCACCTTCCGGCCAGCCGATGAATCCACCCGATGACGAATTCTCAAATCCGCTCGTTCGTTTGACCTCACACTTCACCAGCGGCTCTAAACCATCATATTGGCCGGTAAATTTTCAATCCCGTTCATAAAATTCTTAACGGTTTATCATGTGGTCCACAGCCTTCATTTTTGGCCGACACACGGGCATTACACGACCACACTGCACACCGGACGGAATCACACCCTCAGATTGAAAACTCACCGACCAAATTCATCTGAGGATTGATTTGATGTTGTCATATCGCACCTGGAGTCGCTCAACGAAGCAAAACCGCTCTTCATATTCTATGGTCACACTTTGGTAACAAAATCCGAAACACTTTCCCAACAAATTCAACTTTCTTTTTCACCCCTCTTAATTGGATTTGCTTCCACCGGGACGGTGCAAGTTAAGTCTGGGGGGATTACTAACACGTTTGTTCTTTTTGATTTTTCTTTTCATTTTTCCCTTTTCCCTTTGAGTCGTTTTATTGAGTCAAAATTTTGTCCGAGAATTATGACCTTTTCTTTGAAACTAACCATGTTACACTAACGTTTAAGTGACCATTGAAACAGTATTTGGCAACACACTCACTCAATGTACACTTTGAGCGGATCGGTTTACCAAAAATGACTACATTTCCAAAAAGCCAATGGAGGATCCACCTTTGACTCCGCACCTTAATGAACTTAACCTTCTCAGTTAGGGGCTTGGTTTTACAAAGGGTACGACTCCTCATCCTCACCAAATAGTGAAAGTCTACGTGAGTTCGGTTTCCCCTCTCTCTCCCCTTCAATTTAAGAAAAAGCACCAAGGTCCAAGTAACCGGGGATTAGGTGGCTACAACCATCAATACTCGCGTCTATGGAAGACCCTTTGATCCAAGTAACCGGGGATTAGGTGGCTACAACCATCAATACTCGCGTCTATGGAAGATCCATCAAAAACCTCCACAAAGAGGAGAAGAAGTCGGATAAAAAAATACCTTGCTACCCTAAAAAAGGGATCAATCGACTTAAGGAGTGAGAAGAGAGAGAGGTGAAACAAGAGCCAAGACAAGTGTTTAAACACAAGAGGATGAGAAAGAGATCATAAACCCTTTGATCGATATCCCCTAGTTGAGACCGCACCTTTAAAAATTGAAGGAGTCAAAGAAGGTGAGCCCGGATGGTCATATGGAATGTGGATTGTTTTGGGACGGCTGCTAAGCTCAAATGTAAGTACTCATGTCCTTCATCATAAAGCCAAAACCGTTTTTCATGTGGATTACTAAAACATAAGCTAAACGTGGATTTTCAAAATGCATTGAGAGTTCTCATGTTTTCAAACCTCTTTTCCTTTCTTAGTTTGCTTGAGGACAAGCAAAAGGCTAAGTCTGGGGGAGTTGATATATCCATATTTTACATGTTTTTACCTTGGTTTTCTTTATATTTTCTTACCCAATAATAATGATTTTGTATCCAAGAGGTAGTTTTCTTGTATATTGTGGTTTTGGGAAGCAAACAGGTAAAAATGGCAAAAAGAAGGCAAAAGAGCTTAAAACAATGATCCATGCAAGTTCCCAAGTCAAGAGCTTCAACAAAACTCAAGTTAGCCGGTTTCCGCATTCGGACAGAATCGAAGCGCCCGAAAGATGACCGCGGCAAAGGGTCTTTCCTACGTCCAAATCATGAGATCTTTATATGGAAAGATAGATAAATGAGTCATGCGTCGCGACGAAGTGGAATTGGGCTATTTGGAGCAGAAATGCGGCCTAGGATCTTTTTCTCCCAAGACATGTCCGTCTGGCGAGTAAGTGAAGCCCATGGAGCTTGGATGAGCAAAATGGACTGGGATCACTTCGGGCCAAGCCTAAACCTCATCATGACTCAAGCCCACATCTCTACACGCGAAAAGGAGCTGGAAGCCGCGCCTCACTCAAGACTTGGAGAGCAAGTTCACGCGTGGAGAAGAAATGGAAAGTTTCCTCTTCTCCTTTGCGCATTAACTCAGCCGACCTAGCCTCCCCTCTCCTATATATACTCGCTTTTAGCCTCTTGTATCATAATCAGAGACACACCAAAACACATCTTGAAACTCTTTCAATAAACCGGAGCCACTTAGGTGGTCTCCTTGTTCTTTCTTCTTCTTCTTTTGCATCTTGTACATACTCGCATGTTTAGATAGTTTTAGGTCTAGGTTTAGAGGTTTCCCTCTATGGAAGGGCCACGGTTTGATCCATATCACTCCGCCTCTCTCCATTAGAATCATGGGATCCTCTCTACTCCTTTAGACTCATCATTGAATCATGGATCTTTCAAGGAAGACATGACATGATAAGCCATCAAGAATCGGTTGTTAAAGAAAGGGAAACCTTATGGTTCACCATCTTTATTCATACCTAAAGCTTGTTGCTAGAGTAGCTAACTAGCGACTTGATCTAAGGTTGATATACTCTCCAAAAGCTTGTTATATCTCCGGTCCTAATATTTGATGGGCAAATCGTCTTAGGCTATGAAAGTAGACCTAAGGAGTTTTGTGAACAATCACTACCCGATTTTATTGCATGTTTCACTCTTCAATGACCATGTGAAAGCTGAGTCCATTGGTTTAAGAAACATAGGTGGTCGGAGCCACGAAAGTGGGATGACCATGTCTTAGTGTTTTGAGTTCATAGAAATCGGATTTAACAAACTTTTCAATTGATTTGGCTTATGTCTTTTGCGGATTGTCCTTTGTTCAATAATGGTGTTTGTGTAGTTTGCATTTGTCATTTGATTTCCCTTTATAAAACAAAAATACAAAACCCTTGCATATTATTGATTTAGCTTAACCAAATCTTTACAAATGTGTAGTGTGTAATTCGCATTCTCTTGTGGATCGACCCCTAAGTACGACAACAACATGTTGTGCACTTGCAACCATGTTTAGCTTAGGGTTTTTATTACTTGCATATATACCACACCCTTGTTTGGCACACATCAGTAGACTTACTCGGTAGACCTCACAGTTTTATAGGTTTTAACCTAAATGTCTTTGCTTATCTATAAATGATTCATTTGTATGCATTCATATTTTTGGAAGATGATAATGTCTATCTTTTAATTATTCATACAGGTTTTGTTGTCAAATTATTTTTTATTTAATTTTTAATTTAAATTTAAGATTTAATGATTTGGTATACCTCCTTGGTAGACCTCCGTGGTAGACTTACTCGGGAGACCTCACACTTTTATAGGTTTTTACCTAAATGTCTTTGCTTATCTATAAATGATTTATTTGTATGCATTCATATTTTTGGTAGATGATAATGTCTATCTTTTAATTATTCATACAGGTTTTGTTGTCAAATTATTTTTTATTTAATTTTTAATTTAAATTTAAGATTTAATTATTTGGTAGACCTCCTTGGTAGACCTCCGTGGTAGATTTACTCGGTAGACCTCACACTTTTATAGGTTTTTACCTAAATGTCTTTGCCTATCTATAAATGATTCATTTGTATGCATTCATATTTTTGGTAGATGATAATGTCTATATTTTAATTATTCATACAGGTTTTGTTGTCAAATTATTTTTTATTTTATTTTTAATTTAAATTTAAGATTTAATGATTTGGTAGACCTACATGGTAGACCTCCGTGGTAGACTTACTTCGGTAGACCTCACAAATTTATAGGTTTTAACCTAAATATCTTTGTTTATCTATAAATGATTCATTTGTATGCATTCATATTTTTGGAAGATGATAATGTCTATGTTTCAATTATTCATACAGGTTTTGTTGTCAAATTATTTTTTATTTAATTGTTAATTAAAATTTAAGATGTTATTACGAGGTAGATCTCCAAGTTTGTCTACAACGAAAGTACCGAAATGTTTCAATTCCAGCCGTCGGTTTGAAATTTTGGGATTCCCGCTAGGTTAAAACGGTTGGTAGACCTCTATTGCGGTCTACCACTGCCTTCAGTAGACCACTATTGCGGTCTACTAGGTTATTCTACGAGTTAGGTCTATGATGCATGCGTGGGTGTGGGATGTATGCAAGTAATAAAAACCCTAAGCAAAACATGGTTGCAAGTGCACAACATGTTGTTGTAGTACTTAGGGGTCGATCCACAAGAGAATGCGAATTACACACTACACATTTGTAAAGATTTGGTTAAGCTAAATCAATAATATGCAAGGGGTTTTGTATTTTGTTTTATAAGATAAAGTAAATAACAATGCAAGCTATACAAACAACATCAAATGAACAAGGATAAACCGTGAGAACATATGCCAAATCAATTGAAAAGATTGTCAAATCCGATTCCTAAACTCAAAACACTACGATGTGGTCATCCCACTTTCGTGGCTCCGACCATCTACACCTCTTAAACCAATGGACTCAGCTGTCGCATGGTCATTGAAGAGTGAGGTATGCCTTAGGTTTAAGTGATGATTGTTCACAAATAATCCTTAAGTCTACTTTCATAGCTTAAGACTTATTGCTCATCATATACTAGATCCGGAGATATAACAAGCTTTTGGAGAGTATATCAACCTTAAATCATGTCACTAGTTAGCTACTCTAGCAACAAGCATGAGGCGCAAATAAAGATGAAGAACCATGGGGTTTTCCCTTTATTCAACAACCAATTATTGAAGGCAATTATATCATATCCTCTTGGAAAGGTCCATAATTCAACGATGAGTCTTAAAGGAGTAGAGAGAGTCTCATGGTTCTAATGGTAGGAGGCGGAGTGATAGAGATCAAACCGCGGCTCCCCCATAGAGAGAAACCTCTAAAACCCTAGACTAAATCTAAAACATGCGAGTATGTACAAGATGCAAAAGGAAAAGAAAGAGCAAGGAGACCATCTAAGTGGCTCCGGTTTATTGACTAAGAAGAAGAGAGTTGCGTTCTATGATATTGTGATGTCGATACAAGAGGCCAAAAGCAAGTATATATAGGTGAGGGGAGGCTAGGTCGGCTGAGTTAATGCGCAAAAGAGAAGAGGAAACTTTCCATTTCTTCTCCTCGCTTGAACTTGCTCACCAAGTCTTGAGTGAGGCGCGGCTGCCACCTTCTGATCGCGTGAAATGGTGTGGGCTTGAGTCTTGATGAATTCCAGGCTTGGCCCGCAGTGATCCCGGTCCATTTTGCTCATCCAAGCTCCATGGGCTTCACTTACTCGCCAGACAGACATGTCTTGGGAGAAAAAGATCCTAGGCCGCATATCTGCTCCAAATGGCTCGATTCCACTTCGCCGCGACGCATGACGCATTTATCTATCTTTCTATATAAAGATCGCATGATTTGGACGTCGGAAAGACCCTTTGCCGCGGTCATCTTTCGGACGCTTTGATTCTGTCAGAATGTGGAAATCGGCTAACTTGGGTTTTGTTGAAGCTCTTGACTTGGGAACTTGCATGGATCATTGTTTGAAGTCCTTTTGCACCATTTAGCCTTCTTTTTTGCCATTTTGACCTGTTTGCTTCCCAAAACCACAATATACAAGAAAACTACCTCTTGGATACAAAATCATTATTATTAAGTAAAAAAATATAAGAAAAACCAAGGTAAAAACATGTAAAATATGGATATATCAACTCCCCCAGACTTAGCCTTTTGCTTGTCCTCAAGCAAACTAAGAAAGGAAAAGAGGTTTGAAAACGTGAGAACTCTCAATGCATTTTGAAAATCCATGTTAGCTTATGTTTTAGTAATCCACATGAAAAACGGTTTTGGCTCTATGATGAGGAACATAAGTACTTACATTGAGTTTAGCAGTCGTACCAAAGTAACCCACACTCCATATGACCATCCGGGCTCACCTCCTTTGACTCCTTTAGGTTTTAAAGGTGTGGTCTCAACTAGGGGATATCGATCAAAGGGTTTATGATCTCTTTCTCATCCTCTTGTGTTTAAACACTTGTCTTGGCCCTTGTGTCACCTCTCTCCCTTCTCACTCCTTAAGTCGATTGATCCATTTTTTAGGGTAGCAAGGTATTTTTTTATTCGACTTCTTCTCCTCTTTGTGGAGGTTTTTGATGGATCTTCCATAGACGCGAGTATTGATGGTTGTAGCCACCTAATCCCCGGTTACTTGGATCAAAAGGTCTTCCATATACGCGAGTATTGATGGTTGTAGCCACCTAATCCCCGGTTACTTGGACCTTGATGCTTTTTCTTAAAATTGGAGGGGAGAGAGAGGGGAAACCGAACTCACATAGACTTTAACTATTTGTTGAGGATGAGGAGTCGTGTCCTTTGTAAAACCAAGCCCCTAGCTGAGAAGGTTAAGTTCATTTAGGTGTGGAGTCAAAGATGGATCCCCCATCGGCTTTTTGGAAATGTGACCATCTTTGGTAGACCGATCTGCTCAAAGTGTACATTGAGTGAATGTGTTGCCAAATACTGTTTCAATGGTCACTTAAACATTAGTGTAACATGGTTAGTTTCAAAGAAAATGTCATAATTCTCCGACAAAATTTTGACTCAATAAAACGACTCAAAGAAAAATGAAAAATAAAAAGGAACAAACTTGTTAGTAATCCCCCCAGACTTAACTTGCACCGTCCCGGTGGAAGCAAATCCAATTAAGAGGGGTTAAAAAGTAAAGTAAATTTGATGGGAATGTGTTTTGGATTTTGTTACCAAAGTGTGACCATAGGTCATGAAGAGCGGTTTTGCTTTGTTGAGAGACTCCATGTGTGATATCACGGCATCAAATCATTCCTTAGATGGATTTGGTCGGTGAGTTTTCAATCTTAAGATATGATTCCGGCCGGTTTGCATTTTGGTCGTGTAAGGCCCATTTTGTCGACCAAAAATGAGTGATGTGAACCACAGAACAAACCGTTAAGAATTTTATGAACGGGATTGAAAATTTACCATCCAATATGATGTTTTAGAGCCGCTGGTTAAGTTTCAGGTGATTTGGTCGAACGGTGTTGAACGTTTGGTGTCGGGTGGATCCTTCGGATGGCTGTAAGGTGATGTGAGTGACCACAGCGTGAACCGTGAACAATTCCCTGACCGATCTTGAAATTCTACCGACCAATCATATATTTTAGGAGCCGTGGTGAAATTTGAGGCCAAACGAACGGGTGGTTTGAGAGATCTGTCACTTGGTGCTTCATTCGAACGATCCGTAGAGAGTGCAATAGACCACAGCTCAAACGATGATGAATTCTCCGACCAAGCTTGAAATTCCGTCGACCAACCTTATATTTTGTGACCACTGGAGAAGTTTGAGGTCAAATGGACGAGCGGTTTGAGAGTTCTTTCACAACGTAGTCTAATCGGCTCCGGGAAGAGATTCTTGAACATCCTTGAATTTGGCTCGTCCGTCCGTTGATTTTCTTTTGGAAAACTGATATTGAAGTTCCAAGAATCCATTTCCAGGTGGTGGTGTCTCCATGCCGTGATTTTGGTTTTTGTCGGCCTTCGGTTGCACCGCGTTCGACCGGATGGGGCATCTTGACATATCTCTGTATCCGTCAACATTTCTCCGTCCTATCTTTTGGATTTGCCGACCAACATGGTGTTGTTTGGTCGCCTGTGAAGTTTGGTGGACTTTGGTTGAGCCGTTTGTGAGATGGGTCAAGTGGGTCCTCCGTGTTACCCGTTTGGCCGGGAAGATGGTACCGGATGTGATATCTTCCATTTGATTCGACCGTTGAGTGATATTCTTCGACCGATTTGTCTCCGTAATCCTCCTTTAGCATCCCAAGTTGTTGACCGCAATGTTCTCGTCCTGAACAAGGGTGGGTTGAATGGGTGGGATTGGGTTGACCGGCTTCATGAAGCATGCAAAACTCCTTTGATGGTCTTCTTTGGCACTTAATCCTAAAACATGTTTTTTTTTTTTGTGGATTTTATAAAATTCCCAAAAAATTCAAGTTAATAATAAAATCAAAACAAAAGTTAAAAAAAAAAAAAAATATGGGTTGCCTCCCATAAGCGCTAGTTTAAAGTCTTTATAGCTCGACTCCTTGTGTTCCTTAGGTGTTAGGCAAGTGTGGAGGCTGTAGAAAGCTCCTAGTACTGGATGGCTCCAAGTGCATCTTGTCATGTAACACTTCTTTGATCAAGTAACCTTGTTGTGAGCTTTCTCCTCCACTTGTGTACCAAAATCTTTTGGATGAGAAACCGGGAGGTGCAGCAACATAATAGGTGTCCTTGTCAACATTGGCTAGTGAGATTCTCCTGTTTGGCCAATCCATGATTGCTCCAGCTGTTGCTAAGAAGGATCTCCCAAGTAGAAGGGCTTGGTCTTCCGGATCCTCCATAGTAACAACATAGAAATCGGCCGGGCTGATGCAATCTTCAAAGGAAAGTTGAACATCTCTTACCTTGCCAAGTGGTTTGAATGAAGAGTTGTTGGCAAGCTTTATGCCCATGTTGGTCTGCTCCATGGACTCAATCAATCCCAAACTTCTTGCTATCACAGCCGGCATGAGGTTCACACTTGAACCGGAATCGCATAGTGCATCATCAAAGAATTTGCCATTGATGGAGCAATGTATAAGAAAGTAACATGGGTCATGAAGCTTGTGTAGTGTCCTTGGCGCAGGCATTTCCTCTCTTGCTTCATTATACATCTTCTCCACCTCGGCTAAGCTCCAATCATGAGTCCATACAAAGTCTTGAAGGTAAGGGCTCTTGTTGCAAGCGACATCAAAGGGCATATTGCTAGGGAACCTCTTTGCCATGAAGTTGAAGTCATCAATGGTGTAATCCATTGATGAGCTCGCCTTCCTTTTCTCCTTAGGGACGGGTGGTTGTGAAGATCTTGGAGAAAGTGGTGTTCCTTCCGGCATCTTTCTTCCTCTTATCCTTGCTGTGCGCTTACCTTGTCTCCTCTCATCCTCATCCCAAACCACTCTTGGATTGGTCTCTCTAGCGCCAAAAGCAGCCAAAGCATTGTTAGGCTTTGAGTTGGCCACTTTTGTGTCCTTTGAAGCTCAGTCTCTTTCTTCCATATCCTCCAAGCGTTTGGTGAGGTCTTTGACTCCTTTGGAGGCTCCTCCGGTTGTATCTTGCCATAGCGTGGTCTTCTCAAGTAGCTCTTTGTATCTCTCTTCCACAAAACGCTTCAAGTCATTGATTGATACCTTGAATTGTTCTTGCCCTTCCACCAACATCACCATATTTGAGTAAAGCTCCTTCTTTCTTTGGTTAACCTCTGATGCTCTCTTCTTGGCTTGGTGAGCCACAAGTGAGATTGAGTTGAGGCTCAGGGTTGTGCCATTGAGGTTGTCTTCTAGGCCGGCGATCTTCTCATCCAGGTGGCTATCCATCTCCTTTGAGTTGAGGTTCAAGTCTCAGATTGCCTTGGTGTTGCCTCCAACGGTTGCGGCTTGTTCCCTTAGCTCCCCTTCCACTTCAATACACCTTGATTCGACTCTCTCTACTTGGTCAGAGAGGTTTCCGAACTTCCTAACAAGGTCATGCTTTAGAAACTCTAACCTTGTCTCAAGACTTTGGCTAGACTTTCTTTGGATTTCCATGAAGTCTTCTATCATGGCTTTGAGATTGTCATCTCTCCGCCTATTAAGCGCGTGCTCTTGGTATGTGGGGCGTGGACGGTGATGATGATGAGGTGGCTGGTGAGGTCGGCTTTGATAAACCGGTGATCGGTTTTGATGATAGTGATGATGTTCTTCTCGGCTAGTCTCGGCAAAGAGCGGATGGTGGAAATTTGGTGGGATCGGCATTGGGATGAAGTCTCCGGCCGGATTTGAATCATGTGGCCGCCTTGGGACTTCATGGGGAAGCGGTTTTCTTCCTTCAAAGTGGTTACTCATGCTCGAGTAGTGGCTCATCCTTAAAGTACCTAAGAAACATAAGAAAAACAAAATTGCAAAAGTTAGTGAACATGAAACAAAGGATCTAGTCTTAACTTTTAATCTCATAAACGTGTAAGTGCAATGCACTCCCCGGCAACAGCGCCAAAAACTTGATGCTTGTGTGGGTGTGGGATGTATGCAAGTAATAAAAACCCTAAGCAAAACATGGTTGCAAGTGCACAACATGTTGTTGTAGTACTTAGGGGTCGATCCACAAGAGAATGCGAATTACACACTACACATTTGTAAAGATTTGGTTAAGCTAAATCAATAATATGGAAGGGGTTTTGTATTTTGTTTTATAAGATAAAGTAAATAACAATGCAAGCTATACAAACAACATCAAATGAACAAGGATAAACCGTGAGAACATATGCCAAATCAATTGAAAAGATTGTCAAATCCGATTCCTAAACTCAAAACACTACGATGTGGTCATCCCACTTTCGTGGCTCCGACCACCTACACCTCTTAAACCAATGGACTCAGCTGTCGCATGGTCATTGAAGAGTGAGGTATGCTTTAGGTTTAAGTGATGATTGTTCACAATAATCCTTAAGTCTACTTTCATAGCTTAAGACTTATTGCTCATCAAATACTAGATCCGGAGATATAACAAGCTTTTGGAGAGTATATCAACCTTAAATCATGTCACTAGTTAGCTACTCTAGCAACAAGCATGAGGCGCAAATAAAGATGAAGAACCATGGGGTTTTCCCTTTATTCAACAACCGATTATTGAAGGCAATTATATCATATCCTCTTGGAAAGGTCCATAATTCAACAATGAGTCTTGAAGGAGTAGAGAGAGTCTCATGGTTCTAATGGTAGGAGGCGGAGTGATAGAGATCAAACCGCGGCTCCCCCATAGAGAGAAACCTCTAAAACCCTAGACTAAATCTAAAACATGCGAGTATGTACAAGATGCAAAAGGAAAAGAAAGAGCAAGGAGACCACCTAAGTGGCTCCGGTTTATTGACTAAGAAGAAGAGAGTTGTGTTCTATGATATTGTGATGTCGATACAAGAGGCCAAAAGCAAGTATATATAGGTGAGGGGAGGCTAGGTCGGCTGAGTTAATGCGTAAAAGAGAAGAGGAAATTTTCCATTTCTTCTCCTCGCTTGAACTTGCTCACCAAGTCTTGAGTGAGGCGCGGCTGCCACCTTCTGATCGGGTGAAATGGTGTGGGCTTGAGTCTTGATGAAGTCCAGGCTTGGCCCGCAGTGATCCCGGTCCATTTTGCTCATCCAAGCTCCATGGGCTTCACTTACTCGCCAGACGAACATGTCTTGGGAGAAAAAGATCCTAGGCCGCATATCTGCTCCAAATGGCCCAATTCCACTTCGCCGCGACGCTTATCTATCTTTTCATATAAAGATCGCATGATTTGGACGTCGGAAAGACCCTTTGCCGCGGTCATCTTTCGGACGCTTTGATTCTGTCAGAATGTGGAAATCGGCTAACTTGGGTTTTGTTGAAGCTCTTGACTTGGGAACTTGCATGGATCATTGTTTGAAGTCCTTTTGCACCATTTAGCCTTATTTTTGCCATTTTGACCTGTTTGCTTCCCAAAACCACAATATACAAGAAAACTACCTCTTGGATACAAAATCATTATTATTAAGTAAGAAAATATAAGAAAAACCAAGGTAAAAACATGTAAAATATGGATATATCAGTCTACTTTACCCCAAACCCTAAATCGAATAATTTAGATAAAATTTAGCAACAATTTGCTTGCCATATTGTCATTTTACAGTTTAAATAACAAATAACCGAACATTGAATCGTATAACAAACCAAAATGGGTCAGTTTCAAAAATAGACCAAGAACTGGGGTCAATTGCAAAATGTGATTTTTTTTACCTTCTTCACCCTTCTCTTATTTACGTAATAACGAAAATGCCATTACTTTTTCCCGTGAAGTCTATTACGAAAATCAAATGTCCAAAGAAACCTCATCTTCTTCACTTATTCGTGAAAATGCCATCACCATCAATTCATCCAACAATCAAGCTCAACCGAAATCAAGCTTTGAATGCATGATTTCCTCTTCAAACATATCTACAAACTCATTCTATCATCTCATAAACTTATATTCTTCAATTTCTTCTCCATTTTCACCCAAAAAGCTCACCTTTTCATCTTTTCAAAGTTTATGTTCTTAGATCTTGCCATTATCGCTGTGAGAGATCATTCTAACGGTTGGGGAAGTTTGCTAAAGCTCTAAATCGAATTTCTTGGCCTTGAACGTAACTTAAGATCACGACAAGGTAAAAATCCGGTCGATTTGAATGAATTTCACATATTTGTAGCAAAGTAGACTTCATTGTGAAGTCTACTGGTCAACGAATAGGTTAGTTTTGCAATTGACTTTCACAAAATTTTGGAGAGTAGACTTCATTGTGAAGTCTACTTCGAAATCCTTTGAAAACAAAAAAATACGGGGTAAACTTCATTATGAAGTCTAACTATGAAGTCTATCTATGAAGTCTAATAGGTTAGTTTTTGCAATTGATCAACCAAATAATTTTTTTGTGAAGTCTATCCCTGAAGTCTACTGAACAAAAAGGTTAGTTTTGCAATTGACTTTCGCTTGACTTTTGGGGAAGTCTAACTGTGAAGTCTATTTAGGCCGATTAGACTTCAAAATGAAGTCTACTCACGAGTAGACTTCATTGTGAAGTCTATTACGCGATAGACTTCCGGTTGAAGTCTACTGGTCAACGTTTATCAAAATAGAGTTCACGGTGAAGTCTACTTCCAAAGTCAAAAAATTTCAATTAATTGCAAAACTAACCCGTCTGAAGTCTAATTATTGGCGTAGACTTCACCGATAGACTTCATAACAGAGTTAGACTTCATTTTGAAGTCTAATCGGCCTAAATAGACTTCAAAGTTATACTTCCCCAAAAGTCAAGCGAAAGTCAATTGCAAAACTAACCCTTTTTATTCAGTAGACTTCATGGATAGACTTCACCAAAAACGTATTTGGTTCATATATTGCAAAACTAACCTAGTAGACTTCATAGATAGATTTCATAGTTAGACTTCATAATGAAGTCTACTATTGAATGTTTTTTTTAAAACGCATTTTTGGAAAATGTATAATTAATTTTTAAGATTTTATTGAACAATTAGTTGTATTAGTCTGTTTAATTGCTTGTGTGTGGGTTTGACATGCTTATTCGTTATATACAAAGTGAAAATGGTTTTCTTGTTTGATTAGCACTTTAGATATTACCAAGTAGACTTTGTAGAGAAGTCTATTTGTGAAGTCTAACTATGAAATCTATGTTTTTCCTTAGCATTTCTAATGTGGTTGATATTTGTTTACTTGCAGATTATGGTGTACATCGCTTCAATTGAACCGTTTTGGGTAGGTAAAATGGAGCTTTTGGACTTGAATACTTGTTATATTTGAAAATATGAAGTCTAACGCTGAAGTCTAACTCTAAATTCTAACTCTGAAGTCTAACTCTGAAGTCTAACTATGAAGTCTAACTATGAAGTCTCACTCTGAAGTTTAATATTATTTCTCAATTGAACCGTTTTAGGTAGGTAAAATGGAGACTTGAATACTTGTTATATTTGAAAACATGAAGTCCAACTCTGAAGTCTAACGCTGAAGTCTAACTCTGAAGTCTAACACTGAAGTCTAACTATGAAGTCTAACTCTGAAGTCTAATATTAGTGTATGCCGATTAATTTTAATGCTCAGCTTAAACCTCTTATATATCTTATCTTTGTCGATCTATATACACGTAAGTGATGCTAAAATGTGAAAAAAATAAGTACAAAAATATAGACAATGCATCAATTGATAAATTTAGATATCATACCATATTATTTGTATCACTCCATTTATAATGATTGATATGGTGATTAGATAGTAGTATTAAAAGATAAGTACTTCATTATATTTATTAAAAATATTTATAAAAAACAAAACATGCGCGTATGCGCGGGAATTAGTCTAGTATATTAAATAAATCGAAGAGTTACAGATTACTGGACATTGCTTTTCAATGTAACTCATGTTTACCTTTACTGTGTTAAATTTTGTTAGTTACAAATATGGTCGAGTTACTTGACTAACGTATGTTATTTTACTTGTTTTAGTTTTAGTTTTTTTTCTTTTCTGCCTTTTAAGTTTCTCAATTGGCTAACCTGCAATGGGTTTTATGGGTAAAATTATTGTTACATAGCTCCGGCGTATTTAAATCGGCATTTTAATAAACAAAAATTACGGATATCCAGATTGGTCCGAACCCAAAATTGTGTGTTCTACCTACCAAAACAGTAACATATTAAAAACAATATAACTTATATTTTTGTGGCTATCTCATCATATCTCTGAGTGTCTACAAAATAAAAATGACAGAAATGCTTAAAGGTTTGAAATGTTAATAGTTTTAACCACTCAATTCATGTCTATTTCATATTATTAATTAAGCTTCAAATCTCTTATGCGAAAAAAATGAGGGATAAAATTCCAAATTTTAACATTCCATGGTGGTATAACTAAACTTTTGAATCTTGGTAAATCTCTATTGCTAATCCCAATTAGGTGATTCAGTAATTTTTTTAATTTTTTTTTTTTTAAATCTTTGCCTTGGTTTTAAATTTAAGGATACCAAAATACTGATTTATGATTGTTTACTACGGAGCTTCAGGTTTATATAGTATTTATGCAAACAATCAACCTTCAAATAATCTTTAGAAAATATTAACAAAAAAAATCTCACCCAAGGAAAATCTGTTGCAATGTAAGAGCTTGAAACACTACAAGAAAGCATGACGTTTGCGATGACAAAAAGATCGTATCCCAAATGGCCCAATGTTCTAAGCTTATATAGAGTGAGCAACATTTATGATATGTATTGTTTGGTGAACATAACAGACGTTCACCATTATCTTTATCTTTCTCCTCCGGCCCCTTTTTTTCTTTCTAATATGGACAAGTGAAATGTATGGGAGCTTTTATTTTTGTTTTGTTTCACTATGTAACATCCGTAAACCGAAAAATGCTGTTTTGGGAGTAGTGTCGGACGACACCAAGTGATCAGGTGCTGTTTGCTTGTGTTATACAAGTTATTGATTCCGGATTGGCTGTGCATGTTCTTGTTTGATTGTTGTGCAGTCGATCTAGAGATTGAGCCATTCTTGTGTTAACATTCGTAAAACAGCTTCTGGTTAGTTGGTGTCGAGCGACACCAGTAGGGTGTCGATCGACACCGGTTAGTGAAATCGATTTCCCGATTAAATCGATTGTTGTTCGGTTTTGTTGGTTTGGTCGAGTGGTGCCGACCGACACCAGGAAAGGTGTCGCTCGACACCGGTTATTGGAAAATCGACCGGTTCGTTTCAAGTCGGCTGGTTTTGTCCGGTTTAGGGCGAGGAAACCCTATTTCTCAAATAAAAACATTGTAGCCGCGTTTCAGAGCACAGTTTTCGAGAGACAAAGTCCCAGAGAGAGTAGGAGGCGATTTTGGAGAGAAAATCCGAGTTTTTGGGCTAGATCTATTGCTGTTCTTCTCTGTTCATCTTCCTTCCCCTTGTTCAATCCGTTTCAAGGTAAGTGTGCGACCGTAGGCTCGTGAATCACTAGGGATTCGTTCTATTGTTGAGTTTTCGAGTTGTTCTTGAGCTGTTCTTCGTGTATTTGTGTATTGGATCGTTTATGGGGGTTGAATCCCATTGTTGCTGTGTTTTGGTGTTGTTTCGTTGTTTCTGGTTTCGAGGTTTCGGGGCTGTGTCGAGCGACACACTTTGGTGTGTCAGTCGACACGAGTACTGTTCTGCGAGTATTGTTGTTAGTGTTAATTGTTGCTGTTTATGTTGTTAGTGTTAATTGTTGCTGTTTATGTTGTTGTTTATTGTTGATGTTGATTGATGTATTGTCTAGTGTTTGTTGTAATTGGCCTGTAGACGGAATGACCGTCTCACTAAGTATTTATGATAATACTTACGCATCTTTATTTCAATATGATGCAGGTAAAGGCATAGTGTGACCGTAGGATCGAGGCTGAAGAGGGGGATGATAGGATTGTTCGTTTATTGCTTTATTGTTATGTTTCATCGAACCTGGTGTTAGGTTGATAGACTATTTATGTTTTCTGGAATTGATTATTGGTGTTTGATTTGGAGGTTGACATTGGTTGTTTAATTATTGGTTTTAAGATTTCCGTTTTGCTGAGTTAAATTGTTTGTTTAAAAAAAAGAAAGAAAAAAAAAAAGACTGGTTGTTTCACACTCTCAGAATTGCTTGCTACACACAACGAAAAATGCATAAAACGATTTTTTTTTTGGTAGAACAGCGGAGGGCTAGCCCCCCCCCCCCCCATTTTATTAAAGAAGAATAAACTATTACAATCGAACGTGTCGTGGGAGCGAAGTCCCAGTCGCATCCTCTAACATAATTAAACTAACAACATCCGGCATAGCCGCTAATGAATGAAAACCCAACGGTAATGAAAACGCATAGTTGGCTAACCCATCGGCAAGACGGTTAGCTTCTCTATACACGTGTGAAATACGGAAACTCCAGTCCTTCGAAATGAAGCCATAGCACAAACGTACTAGGAATGACAGCGGATGAGCATCACCTATCCCTGCCTTTAAGAACCCCACTACTAGTTCAGAATCCACTTCCAACTCAACCCACCTCGCACCATGTTCCCAAGCCGTAACCAAACCATAATACACCCCCAAAAGTTCAGCTAAGGGAGCCGAACATATTCCGATGTTCACCGCAAAACCAACACACCAATTTCCAGAAGAGTCTCTAATCACACCACCCGCCGTTGCAAGACCCGGATTACCGTGTGACGCTCCATCGGTGTTCAATTTCACCCATCCCTCACTCGGTGGACTCCAAGCTATCATTCGCTCAACCCGCACTCCCTGGTTCGGGCCTGCCAATAAATTCATATTTGCAACTCCAACCTCTTGCGCTATCTTCTTAATAAATCTCACGCGATCCCGACACTGCCCAACAACTCCGAAGACATTCCCACATCGCCACTTCCAACCCCACCATACCGCCATAGCAAATAAAGTCGACCATGGACACCCCTCCACAAATCGGCTCTCTCCCAGGTTCGTATACACCCATTCAAATAAGGATTGTGTAAAAAAGATTGCTACGCATCTCCGAGGCACAATCATGGTCCATATTCCAGCCATAGAGGGACAATCCCTTAACACATGAAGAATAGTCTCTTCTCCACCTTTACAAACTTGGCAAATTGGCGTGTCACCCAAATGACGTCGGAACCGTTCCACATTGGTCATAATAGCTTGATTAGTAACTAGCCAGAAGAAAACCCGAACCCTTTCTGGCACCACCACTTTCCAAACTCTATCAAAGAGACCTCCCATATATGGACCATCTAAGTTATCCCGACTCAACATAGTATAAGCCGAGCGAACCGTGAACTTACCATCAGCACTATCTCCCCACGATAACCGATCCTTACCACCCGTGATGATATCCACCACCACCGCAAGTAACTTAAGCTTAATATCTCCTGATACATAGCCCATAATCTTGGAGAATTCCCAGCCAACACCATCGGTCCATAAGTCTTTGACCCTCAAATCCACCATATCACTCGGACAATCACCACTCATATACTCCATTAGTGGTTTATTTAAGAGCCATTTATCCGTCCAAAAACGAATATGTCTTCCATCTCCCAAGACCCAACTCAGACCCGGCATAATAACCTCTCGAATACCAACATTCACACTCCTCCACAATGCAGACCAAGTCCCCTTTGTCACCGTCCATGAGAAGTCATGAGATTCATTCACCTTATATTTTTTACGCAGAATCTTGGCCCATAGCCCCTCGGTGTTGTTCAAGAGTCTCCAACCCAACTTAGATATAAGTGCTACATTCATGTGTCTTGCCGATCGAATCCCCAAGCCACCTTCCAGCTTCGGCTTACACACTCGACTCCAACTAACCAAGTGTTGTCTTCGTCTCTCTGATGTACTACCCCAAATAAAGTCCCGAGACACTTGGTCCAGCCTCTTAAGAATACTTTGAGGTAATACAATCGTACTCATAGTATGCACCGGTAGTGAAGCCAACACAGTTTTAGTAAGTGTTAATCTTCCTGCCATACTCAAAAAACGTCCTCTCCAACCCGCTAAACGCGATGAGACTCTCTCCAAAACTTCACCGAAAGTATCTTTATTAATTCGTTTATGGAGGATAGGCATGCCAAGATACTTTCCCAAATCACAAGTAGCTTTGATACCACTCTCATCACTAATCGATTTTGCCAAGTCCCTATGGACATTATCCGAGAAGAAAATCTTAGATTTCTCAAGACTAACCTTTTGTCCCGATTTTGTTTTGATGTTGGGGATATACCGTTTTGTTAAAAGGCGACCGTTTTGCTGGGCTATGAGCATAACGAAAACTGATCTAGTGATAGACCCAAATAGGTTAAAACCTGCAATAAAACTGTGACCTAAAGAACTATAATGTGCTAAGCTTAGGGGCAAATATCTCTCTATGACTAAGAGAAACCTCCACGGAAAATTACATTTACATCCATGCAAAACTCCATTGCAAGAACTCGAGGACACCCCTGGAAACCAAACCCGAAAGCCCATAACTGACTTCATTGTACGTATCATTCGCTCGTCAAATGCGCGCATATATTTTCTTTATTGGTTATATTGTGATGTATACCGGTTTGGTTAAGGTCCACGGGTTATCTTCATCTCTTCTTAGTACTTTTTTTTTTCTTTTA
This sequence comes from Erythrophleum ivorense, assembly GCA_026724425.1. Lineage (NCBI taxonomy): Eukaryota > Viridiplantae > Streptophyta > Magnoliopsida > Fabales > Fabaceae > Erythrophleum > Erythrophleum ivorense. The sequence goes on along the minus strand of JAIUCV010000066.1, from coordinate 2,610,913 downwards.
ATTAATGTTGCACGAGTCGTCGTCACTCGTCCCATGTGACTCTAATTCAAGTTTAGAAACTGATAATTAAATTAATATAAAAACTGCTTCTTAAATGCCTTAAAAAACGTAAAGACGTTTTAGAAAGAAAATTAATAACTTAAACTCTTTTGTTCCCGTATAAATAACAAAAGACCTTCAATATTGTTCATCAATAAAATACTGATTCGTCAAAGAATATAATACCAAGCTATTTAACACTTCTTTTCTTACGCACCATGGCTTTCAAAAACGTGCTTTTTCTCATATCTGTTGTATGCATTGTGGTTTCCGTGAATGCTCAGTTACCACAGTTTCCAGCTCCGTTCCCCTTTCCCTTTTTGCCGACTCCTGGCATTCCAGGATTACCTGATATAACAAAATGTTGGTCGTCGGTGATGAATATTCCTGGATGCATTGCAGAGATTTCTCAATCCATATTCACCGGCCAATTTGGTAGCATAGGTCCCGCTTGCTGCAAGGCATTTTTGGAAGCCGAAGCCAATTGCTTGCCTAAATTTCCATTTATTCCGTTTTTCCCTCCGATGCTTAAAGAACAATGTTCAAAAACTGCTGGCGCTGTCCCTCCTACCGAAACATAGATTTTTCAAATGTTTTAGGTTTACTGCTCATTTCTTTTAGTTTAAAAATAATGTAAACTTTATTTTATTTTACCCAACAATTACAATTTTATAAACTTATAATAATAGCACTTTTACAACAGTCATAAAACTCCATGATCAACCTTCGCATTACTAATCGACCAAAATGATAACAAAACTAATTATGGTTTCCTTCGAGAACAAGAGGTCAACTACAGTGAGACACAATGGGGGATTAAATAAAGGGAAACTTTGACTGAATATCAAGAACACTCTCTTTATCTCTCTAAGAATTAATATTCTTAACATTAAAACTATTAGGATTGGAAGTTGATGAGTGACTGGTCTAAAGCTGTATGCTTTTACTTCTGCATGGGGGAGCTGGAGACGATGTGGGCGCACTTTTCCTTGAGGAGTGTGTTAGAGGTGAAATGAGCACATTTCCCCGAGCCCATCGCAATGAGTAACAGCACAAAAAGCCCGGCCCGTCTTCAGCCCTAGCCTCCTCACAGAAATGGAAAGCCTTGAGGAGGAAGGTAATACCTTAAGCAAAAAGGAAAAAGATGCAGCCGCCACTCGAAGAAAGGAAAGAAATCAAGAGAAGAATAAGATTTCCTTTATGATCAAGAGGAGAATATTCAGCAGAGAATCGCCTTAACTCAACTATATAAGGAGAGGTCTTCATTCCCTGAAGACCAAGTCACGCTACCCTGCAAACCCTAAAAGCATTCGCTCACTTTTTCTCTGTTTTATTCATCTTTAGCATTACGTCTCGTCAAGTCCTGTTTGACGAGACAATCCCTTGTATCCAAACTTCTTTTCGAGTAATAAATCCGAAGCTTCCCAAGTCTCCCATCCGAAATATCCCGTCACATTAACGTGTGCTATTTCTGGAATCAACAATTGGCGCCGAGTGTGGGGACTGGGAATACCTTTGTCCGATTAAGCATCTCAAAAGAAACTCGGACGATGTCTAACTCAGCGGGAAGCTCCCCCGAGAGAGAACCGCGACATGCCAACAAGACCCTCCCGGAGAATCCTCTCGAAGACGGAGAAGACCTTCTCGAGCATGAGGAGGACCGCGTCGAGCACGACGGAAACGTACCGCGCGACGAACCCGAGGATACAATTCAGCCGCCAGCTCCCGCTCGCCGCAGATCCAGAGCAAAGGCCGTCACGCACGACGACCTGATGAAAACAATCCGAAGGGATATGAAGCCATTCTCCGAAGAAGTCCAGACGATGTGAGCATATCAGCAGAAGACGCAGGAATTCATCGACTCAGTAACAGCGGAAGACGGCAAGTTTTCGCCGGCTCGTCGGCTCTCGTTCGATACACCGACAGGTCATGCCACGGGGACCACGATAGCAGACGCAACTGCTAATCGAACTGAAGCGACGAGTCGAATCTCGCGGGCCAGCAAGCAGACCCATGCCGAGCTCGATAAAATTAATCGTCGGCTGGACGAGTTCAATTCCAGAGTGCATCTCGTCACGAGCTCTGCACCAGAATTGGCAAAAATCCTTGCCTACACCCGGAGAAGCCCGCTTACGGCAAGGATTCGCAGAATCCGGCTCCGCGAAAGAGTCCGACTAAAGATCGAGCCCTTTGCCGGCGAAGAAGATCCGAAGAAGTGGTTGACAGTTTTCAACCTCGCTATGACAAGGGAACAGTATGCCACTCCCGAGGAGAGAGAGGCGAACTATTGCCAAGTCTTCGTCGAGCATATGACGAAAGAAGCACTCGGATGGTTCTCCAGGCTCCCTGCCGAGTCGATCGATAACTTCGACGACTTGACGAACGCATTCTTAAAACACTACTCCATGAACATGACCAGGGTGACCCGAAACATGTTTACCATTACGCAATCAAGAGGGGAACCACTGCGGAGTTTCATGGAAAGGTTTAAGAAAGCCGCGATGGATCTCGGCGACATGCCCGATAGCGTCCCGCTGGAGGCACTCCGCAACGGTCTCCGATACGACTCTAAATTCAAAGCAGACCTCTCTCTCCAACCATCGCCAACCCTCGAAGATGCGCTCCATCGGTCCCAGAGATACATCTTCTTAGAAGAAGACACCAACTTCTACGCCGAGAGAAGCGGTGAGAAAAAGCCCGCCGTCGCCATACCTAAGGAAGAAAATTACGAACAGCGACAAAGGCCCGAAGTCTGGAGATCACTCTCTTTTGCCGTCGACGACGATCTCAACCACTGGGACCCAGCAGAGCAGCCGCACATTGACGTCGTCTCGTCCAGCCGTCGCCGACCCAGATGACAACAATAATCATGACATGTTCTGCAGCTTCCACGGTCGAACCGGTCACGCAACGGAGAACTGCAGGCACCTCATCGGTAGCCTCCTCATGAAATGCCGAGAAGGAGCCGTTGCAGTAGAAGGCGACCGATCTCAAGGCAAAGATTTCGCGCCGAAACCAGCCAAAGGGGGCCAAAAGGGAAAGCGACCCCGCCAGTTTCGCCCCCAAAAGCAGGGGAAGGCAAACCCGAAACCAGCATCTAAGAAGGAAGATCGTGACTATCCAGAGGATTTGCCGCCCCCGCCAAAGCGACAGGTCAGCATGATCATGGGAAGTCTCTTAGACAATAACGATTCCATCTCGGCAATCAAGGAGTATGAGCGAAAAGCTGTCTCGGCTCAGCGCCGCCCTAGTTCCCACCAGGATGGAGAAGCCCTGCTCGGCCAATCTGTCCACCAGGACACAGGCGCGATATCCTTCACGGATAAGGATGCGGAGGGGCTGGATACCCCGCATCTCGACCCGCTGGTGGTCAAAATACAAGTCCACGATTGCGACGTGGCAAAGATACTAGTCGACACCGGGAGCACGGTGAACCTAATCTTCAAAGAGACCCTAGACCGGATGGGGATCGAAGAAGAAGCCATCAAGCCAGCATCTCGTCCGCTGACTGGATTCACCGCCGACACCGTATTCAGTATCGGCACTATCCGCCTGCCCGTCTATGTCGGAGGAATTTCTAAGCTCGTGAAATTTATCGTCATAGACAGACCAGCAAATATAACGCCATTCTAGGAACGCCATGGATCCACGAGATGAAAGCCGTCGTCTCGACCTTTCATCAATGCGTCAAATTTCCAACACCATTGGGAATCTTCACATTACGTGGCAGCCAAAGAGTGTCAAGATCTTGCTTCCTCCAAGAACGCCGACTCCGCTCTTCATCCTCATGCATGATCAATGAAGAGCTGGACCCGCGACTCCCCTATCATCAGAGACCTAAACCCGATCTCGTCGACCAAGTCAGCATCGACGAGACGAGACCGGAAAGGTGCGTTGGTATCTGCAGCAATCTCAACGCCGAAATCAGAACCCAGCTGGTGGATCTACTGAAGGAGAACGTGCATCTCTTCGCATGGTCAATGGAGGATATGAAAGGGATAGATCCCAGGATCACCTCGCACGAGCTTAACGTCGACCCCACCTACAAACCGATCAAGCAGAAGAGGCGTAAGCTCGGCACCGATAAAGCTCAAGCAGTCAATGACGAAGTCGAAAAGCTACTGCGAGCCGGATCAATCACTGAAGTAAAGTACCCTGACTGGCTTGCCAACCCGGTCGTCGTCAAGAAGAAGAACGGGAAGTGGAGAGTATGTGTGGACTTCACCGACCTGAACAAGGCTTGCCCAAAGGATAGCTTTCCGCTGCCGCATATCGACCGCCTCGTCGAAGCTACGGCGGGGAACGAATTACTCTCCTTCATGGACGCATTCTCCGGCTACAACCAGATATTCATGCACCCAGACGACCGCGAGAAGACAGCCTTCATCACTGATCGAGGCACATATTGCTACAAAGTCATGCCCTTCGGCTTGAAGAACGCTGGCGCCACCTACCAAAGATTGGTCAACAAGATGTTTGCAAAACAGCTCGGCAACAGCATGGAAGTCTACATCGACGACATGCTGGTAAAATCTGCTAAAGACGAGGATCACGTCAAGAACCTTCAAGAATGCTTTCAGGTCCTGACAAAGTACGGAATGAAGCTCAACCCGGCAAAGTGCAATTTCGCCGTCACGTCCGGAGAATTCCTCGGCTACATCGTAACTCAGCGCGGCATCGAGGCGAACCCGAAGCAGATCTCGGCAATTCTCGACCTCCCCTCGCCGAAAAACGCAAAGGAGGTCCAGAGGCTCACCGGCCGAATCGCCGCACTGAATAGATTCATCTCGCGCTCGACCGACAAGTGTCTCCCCTTTTACCAGCTGCTCCGCTCCAACAAGCTCTTTAAATGGGACGAGAAGTGTGAAGACGCATTCAAGCAACTGAAAGAGTATCTCACTACCCCGCCGATCCTCGCAAAACCCGAAGATGGCGAGACGTTACTCCTCTACATCGCCATATCTGGCACAGCCGTTAGTGGCGTACTGGTCCGAGAAGATCGCGGCGAGCAGAAGCCCATCTTTTACGTGAGCAAAACCCTCAACGATGCCGAGACGAGATATCCTACCCTCGAAAAGCTGGCATTAGCGGTAGTGATCTCGGCGAGGAAATTGAAACCGTACTTCCAGTCCCACGCGATCATCGTCCTCTCAAGCCAACCATTGCGCCAAATCCTTCATGGCCCAAACCAATCGGGTCGCATGGCAAGATGGGCGGTAGAACTGTCAGAGTACGATATCGAATTCAAAGGCCGAACCAGCACAAAATCCCAGGTTCTCGCCGATTTCATTGTCGAGATCCCACCAGAGCTCGTCGTGAACGAAGCCGAGCATATATCCAAATGGCTCCTGCACGTTGACGGAGCTTCATCCAAGCAAGGATCTGGTGTCGGCATCCGCCTCGTATCTCCTACAGGCGAGATTCTCGAACAATCTTTCAAGCTCGACTTTCCAGCATCCAATAACGAGGCCGAATATGAGGCAATCATCGCAGGACTACGTCTCGCAAAGGAAGTTGGGGCCGAGCACGTGCACGTATTCTGCGACTCTCAGCTCGTAGCAAAGCACTTCAGCGGAGATTACGATGCTAAAGACGACCGCATGGACGCATATCTCAAGGTAACGACGGAACTGTCCAAGCAATTCAAGACGTTCGAGTTGACAAAAATCCCCCGTGCCGAGAACACAGAAGCCGACGCGCTCGCTGCCTTAGCCTCGAGAACCGACTCGGCTTTGCGGCGAACGATTCCCGTCGAAACAATCGAGCAGCCTAGCATCAAACTTCCTAAAGGAGCGTTTATCATGGCAATATATCAAGAAGAGGAGGAAGATGAAGAAGACGAGCCAATGACCCCCGAGTCAGAAGAAGATCAACCTCACTCATGGCAGGACGAGATCAAGGATTATCTGATCAACGGAACGATTCCGGGGAATCGTTGGGCAGCTCGTCGACTACGCCGCAAAGCCGCCTACTACTTCCTCCAAAACGACGAGTTATTCCGGTGGACCGCAAACAAAGTCGTCCTACGTTGTTGCGACGAGACACAAGCCAGGAACGTGATGGTCGAGACTCACGAAGGAGCCGGAGGAAACCATGCCGGCGGGAAATCTCTGGCCTCTAAGATCAAGAAGCACGGCCTTTTCTGGCCAAAGATGATCGAAGACTGTGAAAATTACACCGCGAAGTGCATTCCCTGCCAGAGATACGCCCCAATCATCAACGCCCCTGTGCGAGCCGAAACTGCACTACGATACTTTTAGTGTTTTTAGGGAGAGCCGAGAATTTCGTAAGTAAACACAAGGATCGATCCAAATGATGGTTATTTTATTAGCTGTTAAGCGAGCTACAATATGTGTGGCGTGTGCCTTTTTCTGTGTGAAAAGTGATCCTCAAATAATGACTATCGGTTCCTATTTATAAGAGAATAGGAACCGACTTTTACAACCGACTTTACGCAAAAATGTAAACTTTCCTTTTCTGCTCGCGCCGACTCCGCAATAAATGTAAACTTTCCTTTGTGGCTCGCGCCGACTTCAGTTTAAGGAAAGTCTTTGATGGGCCTCGGCTCGAATCGCTCCGTCGGATGTTGGTTCGGCCCATCGAGAAGTTTCCGGCTGGCCTTCGGTTTGACGCCTGGTTCGGCCCGGTTTGGTGCGGTTCGGCTAGTGTGGTTCAGCTCGATCTTCCCCCATTTGCCCAATCCAAATGACGATGTCTCGGGGTGGAATCCGACCCCAACAGTTAGCCCCCAGCTCGTTAGTCTTAGGTGTAAGAGTGACGAGCTAAAAGTTGAAAGTGAGAAGGCATTGTCATTTGATTCTTCTATGGATGTGGCTCGCCAAATGTTGCTTCGCTCGATATTCGACGCGAGATATTTGGCTCGCTGTTTGCTTCTGATGAAACGATGTCGAGTTGCTTTATCGGTATGTGGGCTTAGAATCCGAAACGTCTCCGGGCCCACTAATCTTCGATAGAAGCCCTAGAGATTAGGCGGGAATGCCGTTTCGTCTTCCCGAGCCAGCGCGTGGATTAGGTCGCGCCGTTTCATCTCCCCGAACCGACGCGCCCACGCGCCAAAACTTCTATAAATATGAGACCTTGGGGTTCGTTTTTCTCATTCTGCCTCTCTCTCCTCGACCGAGCAAAAGGTAGTTCTCTCTTTCTCTCCTCTCTTTTTTAAAAGTTCTTCGTTTGCGCCACCGTGATAAGACATTTCTCCGGCACATCTTCAAACTTTCCGATCCATCTCCTTCCGAGCCGAATGTCTTCAGGCAGTCGTACCCCTTCCATTGGGCCAGATCACTCTGAGGATCGTTCATACAATTCCAACGATTCCGGGACTTCGGGTCGGCGTTGGTTGTCGGATACATCCGACGATTCTAGCGGCTCGCAGTCAAAAGTCAAAAGTCAGTCGGTTCGGTCTACGGGGGATGCTGAGATCGATCGACTGACGAGCGAGCCCCCGGTTGCTCAGCGTGATGGTTCTAACGAGGCACGCGAGCCAACTGATGTTGATGAAGGGGCTATGGGAGAGTGTTGGCTCTCCCATGATCGATCGGGTCGCGCCCTACTATCGCTAGATCCGATATACGATTCGGAGGCGATCAAAATTGAGCAGGCGTTTGATGATGGGGCGATTGGCGACATTCTCAGACCGTTTGCACCTCCTTTCGCTCAGGTATCGAGTCGGCCACAATTTGGAGCCGGTTCGTCCCGGGGAGCAAAGAGGCGAGCCAAATCGACGCGAGCCCCGAGGGGTTCTTCGGAAAAGTCAGTTCGGAACCCTCCTGGAGCAACGCTTTGTACCAAGACATCTTTGGAATCGCTCCGCCGTTGCTTCAACATATCCGAAGAAGTTGAGCTTCTCCTACCAGCGAACCATCAGAGAGCCGATGATCCACCGCCTGGATGCTTGACGTTATATGAAAGCTATTTTTACCAGAATTTTCTGTGGTTTCCCATCCCGAGCCTGATTCTTCATTTCCTAGGGAAATACGGGCTCGCACTCGGTCCACTTCTGCCACGAGGCATGCGGCATCTGGTTGGGTTGATCGTCCTGAGCTATGAGATTGGCATTCCGCTCGGGATCCATCACCTTCAGAATCTCTTGGAGTTTCGTCGTAGCGGGAAGTCGCTTCGCTATTACATCTCCAATAAGAAGAATCGGAAGATCATCGACGGCTTCCCCAACAAAGATGATGGCTGGGAGAAATATTTTTTCTTCGTCCCAATAAATGGGGCTTCGGTTGGGAGTACGCGCAGGAAGTTTATCAAGGACAATTGGCAGGAAATCGGTGCGAGCCGAAGAGAAATCACTATTTCAAATTCTCGCGAACCGTCATCTAACGTTGCTCGGTCTTCTTGTTTTGCAGATCGACGATTGGTGCTTCGATTCCCGCCGGATTTCTCCGAATTCCTTGACCGTTCTTGCGAACTGCAAGTTAATTGGGAACGAGACTTTACTCTCGAACGAGTGGAGAAGGCGCGCGAACAAGCCTACGATTCATTCGACTCCTCAGACAGTTCGGACGAGGAAGTTCCCAATTGGCCCGAGCCCTTGAATACAATGCCCCCAAAGTCTGCACGCGCGCTACTCAAAGAGCAACGACGAGAAAAGGAAGCTCGTCTCGAAGTCGATCCGGTGGCTCGTCGTGAAGCTGTATCCTCGAAAACCGAGGGTAAGAGGGTAATGCAACCCCGCTCAGAGAAGAAAGGTCCTGGTAATAGGCCGCCTACGGAAGTTGGGAAGGCGGTCAAGCTGGCCCAGGAAGCCTTGGCGAAAAGCAAGGCTTCGAAGCAGAAAAATTCTCCTAGACCTCCTTCTCCGGCTCGCTCGAACGCATCAAGGGACCAGGACGCCTTAGTCCTTAACCGGGGGCGGAAGAAAACTTCTAACCCTGCCGGCGAACCGTCGGCAAGCGAGCCATCTGAGGTGATGAGCAAGAAGAGAGCCGCGGTTGAGGGGCTTAAGGAGAACGCGCCCAAGAAAGCCAAAGGGGATGCTCCTTCCGGTTCCTTTGTCGATCCTGCTCGGGTCCGCTCTCTTCAGAGGACCGAGGCGGCGAACTATCTCGTCAGGAGTACCCCCGGGGTTCGCCTTCCTCCTCCCGATACGCTTTTGGAGAGGGAAGCGTATGAAGAGGCGGCTTCTCGTCTTCATTTGGTAAGTTCTCTTTTCGTTCGCTTATTTTGCGAGGAAGGTTTTCGTATATATACTCAATCGCTTTTCGTTTCTATTTTAGTTTTCGGAGTCTTTCAACAGGGTCGTCGAAGGCTATGAAACCAGGGCTCGCTCGGGTCAAGCCGCTCTCGAAGAGCTTCAAAAGCATACCAACAATCTGAAGAGATTGCATGAAGTCGAATCGAAGGCACGTGCCATAGAGACCAAACAAGCCGAGGAGAAGGTGGCTAAGCTCGAGGCTGAGTTGGCCAAGGAGCGGGCCGAATCCGTCAAGCACCGGGAGGCTGCAGCTAAGATGGCCGGCAAAAACGTTGATGATGCCATCAAAATGAAAGCTCTCCATGGTAAAATCTGCGAGCTCAACGAGAAAGTGCGAGCCATGGACGCCAACTATCTGGCCGAGGTTAGAAAAGTGAAATGCCGAGTGAACAGCCGGTACGCCAAGCTCCTCGAGTCGATCAAGTCTGGGTTGACGAGACTCCAGGAAATGCATGAGCGAGCCGTGCGCATCGCTCAGGCCGAAGGCAACGTCGAACTGATCAACGACATGCGAGGCGATGATCCGCCGGGTCTCGACATTGAGCTTGCTGATCTCCAGGCGCTTATTGATTCGGATCCTGGGGTCGCTGAAGAGGCTAGTGCCCTGTTAGCCAACGTAATCGGTCAGCTCGTTCCCTTTCCGGATCCCGTCGAGCCGCCCGAGGTACACCTTAGAGACGAAACTATTACTCGGCTTGACCGACTTGGTCTCGGTATTGTCGATCAATGGGGTACTAATAGAGAGTCCCTTGTATTTCAGAGTGGAGTCGAACCGGTGGTGATTCCCGAGATAAGGCCGGTTGGTGCGACCCTGGAGTCGATGAGCCAAGTTCCAGTAAATCCTGCTCAAGCTAGCGGACTGCCTCCCCGAACCGAAGGTCTGGTTGAGAAAGCCCCATCTGATATCCCGGAGGCATCGAGCCGAGCTCTGGAGGCTCCTGAGAAAGCCGCAGCCGAAGTCCTGGGCGTTCCTGATAAAGTTGACGAGGCGGTTTCGAGGCCGGAGGATGTTGCCGGGAAATCCGTGCCCGACGTTCAAGAATCGTCGAACCAAACCCCCCACTAAACTCTCAAATAATTTGTTTCTGTATGCTGCCTTGATGGCTTTTATTTTGTTTTTGTATTTAGTGCCTGGATGGCTTTATCCACAGACTTTTTAGGATACTTTTAATCGAACCGTTATCTGATCGAACGATTTAGCTTGATGAAATGCTTGCCAGTCGAAACAAATATGTCTGTGATGTGTGCCAAACAAGGGTGTGGGATATATGCAAGTAATAAAAACCCTAAGCTAACATGGTTGCAAGTGCACAACATGTTGTTGTAGTACTTAGGGGTCGATCCACAAGAGAATGCGAATTACACATTACACATTTGTAAAGATTTGGTTAAGCTAAATCAATAATATGCAAAGGATTTTGTGTTTTTGTTTTATAAAGGAAAATCAAATAACAAATGCAAACTATACAAACACCATTATTGAACAAAAGACAATCCGCAAAAGACATAAGCCAAATCAATTGAAAAGTTGTTAAATCCGATTCTTATGAACTCAAAACACTAAGATGTGGTCATCCCACTTTCGTGGCTCCGACCACCTATGTTTCTTAAACCAATGGACTCAGCTTTCACATGGTCATTGAAGAGTGAAACATGCAATAAAATCGAGTAGTGATTGTTCACAAAACTCCTTAGGTCTACTTTCATAGCCTAAGACGATTTGCCCATCAAATACTAGGACCGGAGATATAACAAGCTTTTGGAGAGTATATCAACCTTGGATCAAGTCGCTAGTTAGCTACTCTAGCAACAAGCTTTAGGTATGAATAAAGATGGTGAACCATAAGGTTTCCCTTTCTTTAACAACCGATTCTTGATGGCTTATCATGTCATGTCTTCCTTGAAAGATCTATGATTCAATAATGAGTCTAAGGGAGTAGAGAGGATCTCATGGTTCTAGGGAAGGAGGCGGAGTGATAAAGATCAAGTCGCCGCTCTCCCCTAGAGAGAAACCTCTAAACCCTAGACTAGAAGCTAAAACATGCGAGTATGTACAAAGTGCAAAATAAAAGAAAGAGCAAGGAGACCACCTAAGTGGCTCCGGTTTATTGACTGAAAGAAGAAGAGAGTAGTGTCTATTGATTCTTTCTAATACAAGAGGCTAAAAGCAAGTATATATAGGTGAGGGGAGGCTAGGTCGGCTGAGTTAATGCGCAAAGGAGAAGAGGAAACTTTCCATTTCTTCTCCCCGCGTGAACTTGCTCTCCAAGTCTTGAGTGAGGCGCGGCTTCCAGCTCCTTTTCGCGTGTAGATATGTGGGCTTGAGTCATGATGAGGTTTAGGCTTGGCCCGGAGTGATCCCAGTCCATTTCGCTCATCCAAGCTCCATGGGCTTCACTTACTCGCCAGACGGACATGTCTTGGGAGAAAAAGATCCTAGGCCGCATTTCTGCTCCAAATAGCCCAATTCCACTTCGTAGCGACGCACGACTCATTTATCTATATTTCCATATAAAGATCTCATGATTTGGACGTAGGAAAGACCCTTTGCCGCGGTCATCTTTCGGGCGCTTCGATTCTGTCCGAATGCGGAAACCGGCTAACTTGAGTTTTGTTGAAGCCCTTGACTTGGGAACTTGCATGGATCATTGTTTTAAGCTCTTTTGCCTTATTTTTGCCATTTTGACCTGTTTGCTTCCCAAAACCACAATATACAAGAAAACTACCTCTTGGATACAAAATCATTATTATTAGATAAGAAAATATAAAGAAAACTAAGGTAAAAACATGTAAAATATGGATATATCAACTCCCCCAGACTTAGCCTTTTGCTTGTCCTCAAGCAAACTAAGAAAGGAAAAGAGGTTTGAAAACATGAGAACTCTCAATGCATTTTGAAAATCCACGTTAGCTTATGTTTTAGTAATCCACATGAAAAACGGTTTTGGCTTTATGATGAGGAGCATAAGTACTTACATTGAGTTAAGCAGTTGTCCCAAAGTAACCCACACTCCATATGACCATCCGGGCTCACCTCCTTTGATTCCTTCAGTTTTTAAAGGTGTGGTCTCAACTAGGGGATATCGATCAAAGGGTTTATGATCTCTTTCTCATCCTCTTGTGTTTAAACACTTGTCTTGGCTCTTGTTTCACCTCCCTCTCTTCTCACTTCTTAAGTCGATTCATCCCTTTTTTAGGGTAGCATAGTATTTTTTTATTCGACTTCTTCTCCTCTTTGTGGAGGTTTTTGATGGATCTTCCATAGACGCGAGTATTGATGGTTGTAGCCACCTAATCCCCGGTTACTTGGATCAAAAGGTCTTCCATATACGCGAGTATTGATGGTGGTTGCCACCTAATCCCCGGTTACTTGGGCCTTGGTGCTTTTTCTTAAATTGAAGGGGAGAGAGAGGGGAAACCGAACTCACGTAGACTTTCACTATTTGGTGAGGATGAGGAGTCGTACTCTTTGTAAAACCAAGCCCCTAGCTGAGAAGGTTAAGTTCATTAAGGTGCGGAATCAAAGGTGGATCCTCCATTGGCTTTTTGGAAACATGGCCATTTTTGGTAAACCGATCCGCTCAAAGTGTACATTGGGTGAATGTTGCCAAATACTGTTTCAATGGTCACTTAAACATTAGTGTAACATGGTTAGTTTCAAAGAAAAGGTCATAATTCTCGGACAAAATTTTGACTCAATAAAACGACTCAAAGGGAAAAATGAAAAGAAAAGTCAAAAGGAACAAACGTGTTAGTAATCCCCCCAGACTTAACTTGCACCGTCCCGGTGAAAGCAAATCCAATTAAGAAGGGTGAAAAAGAAAATTGAATTTGTTGGGAAAGTGTTTCGGATTTCGTTACCAAAGTGTGACCATAGGTCATGAAGAGCGGGTTTGCATTGTGAAGCGACTCTAAGTGTGATATGACAACATCAAATCACGCCTTAGATCCATTTGGTCGGTGAGTTTTCAATCTGAAGGTGTGATTCCGTCCGGTGTGCAGTGTGGTCGTGTAATGCCCGTGTGTCGGCCAAAAATGAAGGCTGTGGACCACATGACAAACCGTTAAGAATTTTATGAACGGGATTGAAAATTTACCGTCCAGTTTGATGTGTTAGAGCCGCTGGTGAAGTATGAGGTCAAACAAACGAGCGGATGTGAGAATCCGTCATCGCGTGGATTCATCGGCTGGCCGGAAGGTGATGTAGATGACCGCAGCCTGAACCGTAAACAATTCTCTGACCGATCTTGAAATTCCACCGACCAATCATATATTTTAGGAGCCGTGGTGGAGTTTCAGGGCAGACAAACGATCGGTTTGGGAGATTCATCGTTTGGTGGCCATCCGGACGATCCGGAGAGGGTGCAATAGACCACAGCCCAAACGATGATGAATTCCTCGACCGGGCTTGAAAATCCTTCGACCAACCTGATATTTTATGACCACTGGAGAAGTTTGAGGCCAAACGGACGAGCGGTTTGAGATTTCGTTTACAACGTGGTCTAGTTGGCTCCGGGAAGAGATTGTTGACCTTTCTTGAATTTGGCTCGTCCGGGCGTGGATTTTCTTCTGGAAAGCTGATAATGAAGCTTCAAGAAGCCTTTCCCATGTGGTGGTGTCTCCATGCCGTGATGTTGGTTTTTGTCGGCCTTCGGGTGCCCGCCATCGACCGGATGTGGTATTCGTGCGTATCTCCTTATCCGTCAAGATTTCTCTGTCCTATCTTTTGGATTTGCCGACCAACATGGTGTTGTCTGGTCGCCTGTGAAGTTTGGTGGACTTTGGTTGAGCCGTTTGTGAGATGGGTCGATTGGGTCCTCCGTGTTACCCGTGTGGCCGGGAAGATGCTACCGGACTTGATATCTTTCATTTGACTCGACCGTGTTGCGATGTTCTTCCACCGATTGATCTCCGTAATCTTCCTTGTGCATCCGAAGGTGGTGACCGCTATGTTGGTGCTCCGGAACAAGGGCGGGATGATTGGGTGGGAATCGGCCGTCTTATGCAAAACTCCTTTGATGGTCTTCTTTGGCACTTAATCATAAAACATGTTTTTTTGTATTTTCGTGAAGTTTATAAAATTCCCAAAATAATTAAGTTAATAGTAAAAGCGAAAAAAAGTTAAAAAGAAAAAGAAAAGAAGAGAAAAAAAAAAAAAGGAAATATGGGTTGCCTCCCATAAGCGCTAGTTTAAAGTCTTTATAGCTCGACTCCTTGTGTTCCTTAGGTGTTAGGCAAGCGTGGAGGCTGTAGAAAGCTCCTAGTACTGGATGGCTCCAAGTGCATCTTGTCTTGTAACACTTCTTTGATCAAGTAACCTTGTTGTGCGCCTTCTCCTCCACTTGTGTACCGAAATCTTTTGGATGAGAAACCGGGAGGTGCAGCAACATAGTAGGTATCCTTGTCAACATTGGCTAGTGAGATTCTCCTGTTTGGCCAATCCATAATTGCTCCGGCTGTTGCTAAGAAGGACCTCCCAAGTAGAAGGGCTTGGTCGTCCGGATCCTCCATAGTGACAATATAGAAATCGGCCGGGATGATGCAATCTTCAAAGGAAAGTTGAACATCTCTTACCTTGCCAAGTGGTTTGAATGAAGAGTTGTTGGCAAGTTTTATGCCCATGTTGGTCCGCTCCATGGTCTCGATCAATCCCAAACTTCTTGCTATCACAGCCGGCATAAGGTTCACGCTTGAACCGGAATCACACAATGCATCATCAAAGAATTTTCCGTTGATAGAGCAATGTATAAGGAAGTAACCTGGGTCATGAAGCTTGTGTAGTGTCCTTGGCGCAGGCATTTCCTCTCTTGCTTCATTATACATCTTCTCCACCTCGGCTAAGCTCCAATCGTGAGTCCATACAAAGTCTTGAAGGTAAGGGCTCTTGTTGCAAGCGACATCAAAGGGCATATTGCTAGGGAACCTTTTTGCCATGAAATTGAAGTCATCAATGGTGTAATCATTTGATGAGCTCGCTTTCCTTTTCTCCTTAGGGAAGGGTGGTAGTGATGATCTTGGAGAGAGTGGTGTTCCTTCTGGCAACTTTCTTCCTCTTATCCTTGCTGTCCGCTTTCCTTGTCTCTTTTCATCCTCATCCCAAACCACTCTTGGATTGGTCTCTTTAGCACCAAAAGCAACCAAAGCATTGTTAGGCTTTGAGTTAGCCGCTTTTGTGCCTTTTGAAGCTCGGTCTCTTTCTTCCATATCCCCCAAGCGTTTGGTGAGGTCTTTGACTACTTTGGATGTTCCTCCGGTTGTATCTTGCCATAGCGTGGTCTTCTCATGTAGCTCTTTGTATCTTTCTTCCACAAGATGCTTCAAGTCATTGATTGATTCCTTGAATTGTTCTTGCCCTTCCATCAGCATCACCATGGTCGAGTAAAGCTCCTTCTCTCTTTGGTTAACCTCCGATGCTCTCTTCTTGGCTTGGTGAGCCACAAGTGAGATTGAGTTGAGGCTTAGGGTTGTACCATTGAGGTTATCTTCTAGGCCGGCGATCTTCTCATCAAGGTGGTTATCCATCTCCTTTGAATTCATGTTCAAGTCTCGGATTGGCTTGGTGTTGCCTCCGAGGGTTGCGGCTTGTTCCTTTATCTCTCCTTCCACTTCAAAACATCTCGATTCGACTCTCTCTACTTGGTCAGAGAGGTTTCCGAACTTTCTATCAAGGTCATGCTTTAGAAATTCTAACCTTGTCTCAAGGCTTTGGCTAGACTTTCTTTGGATTTCCATGAAGTCTTCTATCATGGCCTTGAGATTGTCGTCTCTCCGCCTATTAAGCGCGTGTTCTTGGTATGTGGGAAGGTCGGGGCGTGGACGGTGGCGATGATGAGGCGGCTGGTGAGGTCGGCCTTGATAAACCGGTGATCGGTTTTTATGATAGTGATGATGTTCCTCTCGGCTAGTCTCGGCAAAGAGTGGATGGTGGAAATTTGGTGGGATTGGCATGGGGATGAAATCTCCGGCCGGATTTGAATCATGTGGCCGCCTTTGGACTTCATGGGGAAGCGGTTTTCTTCTTTCAAAGTGGTTACTAGTGCTTGAATGATGGCTCATCCTTAAAGTACCTAAGGAACATAAGTGAAACAAAAGTGCAAAAGTTAGTAAACATGAAACAAAAGATCTAGTCTTAACTTTTAATCTCATAAACGTGTGAGTGCAATGCATTCCCCGGCAACGGCGCCAAAAACTTGATGTGTGCCAAACAAGGGTGTGGGATATATGCAAGTAATAAAAACCCTAAGCTAACATGGTTGCAAGTGCACAACATGTTGTTGTAGTACTTAGGGGTCGATCCACAAGAGAATGCGAATTACACATTACACATTTGTAAAGATTTGGTTAAGCTAAATCAATAATATGCAAAGGATTTTGTGTTTTTGTTTTATAAAGGAAAATCAAATAACAAATGCAAACTATACAAACACCATTATTGAACAAAAGACAATCCGCAAAAGACATAAGCCAAATCAATTGAAAAGTTGTTAAATCCGATTCTTATGAACTCAAAACACTAAGATGTGGTCATCCCACTTTCGTGGCTCCGACCACCTATGTTTCTTAAACCAATGGACTCAGCTTTCACATGGTCATTGAAGAGTGAAACATGCAATAAAATCGAGTAGTGATTGTTCACAAAACTCCTTAGGTCTACTTTCATAGCCTAAGACGATTTGCCCATCAAATACTAGGACCGGAGATATAACAAGCTTTTGGAGAGTATATCAACCTTGGATCAAGTCGCTAGTTAGCTACTCTAGCAACAAGCTTTAGGTATGAATAAAGATGGTGAACCATAAGGTTTCCCTTTCTTTAACAACCGATTCTTGATGGCTTATCATGTCATGTCTTCCTTGAAAGATCTATGATTCAATAATGAGTCTAAGGGAGTAGAGAGGATCTCATGGTTCTAGGGAAGGAGGCGGAGTGATAAAGATCAAGTCTCCGCTCTCCCCTAGAGAGAAACCTCTAAACCCTAGACTAGAAGCTAAAACATGCGAGTATGTACAAAGTGCAAAATAAAAGAAAGAGCAAGGAGACCACCTAAGTGGCTCCGGTTTATTGACTGAAAGAAGAAGAGAGTAGTGTCTATTGATTCTTTCTAATACAAGAGGCTAAAAGCAAGTATATATAGGTGAGGGGAGGCTAGGTCGGCTGAGTTAATGCGCAAAGGAGAAGAGGAAACTTTCCATTTCTTCTCCCCGCGTGAACTTGCTCTCCAAGTCTTGAGTGAGGCGCGGCTTCCAGCTCCTTTTCGCGTGTAGATATGTGGGCTTGAGTCATGATGAGGTTTAGGCTTGGCCCGGAGTGATCCCAGTCCATTTCGCTCATCCAAGCTCCATGGGCTTCACTTACTCGCCAGACGGACATGTCTTGGGAGAAAAAGATCCTAGGCCGCATTTCTGCTCCAAATAGCCCAATTCCACTTCGTAGCGACGCACGACTCATTTATCTATCTTTCCATATAAAGATCTCATGATTTGGACGTAGGAAAGACCCTTTGCCGCGGTCATCTTTCGGGCGCTTCGATTCTGTCCGAATGCGGAAACCGGCTAACTTGAGTTTTGTTGAAGCCCTTGACTTGGGAACTTGCATGGATCATTGTTTTAGGCTCTTTTGCCTTCTTTCTGCCATTTTGACCTGTTTGCTTCCCAAAACCACAATATACAAGAAAACTACCTCTTGGATACAAAATCATTATTATTAGATAAGAAAATATAAAGAAAACTAAGGTAAAAACATGTAAAATATGGATATATCAGTCTGCGAGGTGTCTTAGTATTATACCAATGTTTTCCATGAAATGTTTAATATATTGGGCTTGGTCAACTTACCCCCGTTTACCGCGAACCCTCGTTTTGCGAGCTGCGATTTGGAATAATGATGATAACAAATTAGACCAACGTTGCTACGGAGCGTTTATGTTGGGTTTTTGTCAACTTATTTCGGTTTTGCCGCGGACAACTCAATCAGAAAGCCGCGGGTCGAAATAGCCACGAATTAAATTAGACCAACGTTGCTGCGAAGCGTTTATGTTGGGTTTCTGATCGATTTATTCCAGTTTTTGCCGTGTCCTCATCTATTAGTGATTAACGGGTCGGAATAAACGATGGTGATCATATTTGTATAGCGCGCGCGTGAGAGTAAGATGTTTGAGATGATCGAATGTTGCGGCCAACAACATTCGGCTCGGGACAGTTTATGAGTTTTTATCGAGATGTTAACAGCGAACTGTTTAAGAGAATTGAGGTGCGAATTTTTATTCATCGTTGTGTTTAGCGGCGAGCCGCGTTACAGACGGAAAATTCACCGTTCGACTTATGTTAACGGCGAACCGTGTTACATCGATTTTGAGAGTGCGTTAACGGTAAACCGTGTTAGCGAAGATAAAATGCATTTAACGGCGAACCGTGTTGCATTTGAATGGGAGTGTATAACCACGTACCCCACTCCCCCCCCCCTTTTTTTTCGGGGGGGGGCAACTGAATCCACTCGAAAGTGAACTGCCTACGTAGCCCTCGCGGGGATCAAGTCACGCGTAGTTCTAGGTGATGGCGTCTCGCGCCTTATTGGTAATATTTCTTGAGATGCATAACGTTCCATGGCTTTGGTATTGCTTCGCCAGCCATGTTTTCGAGCCGATAAGCTCCCGGGCGAACTGTTTCGGTGATCTTGTAAGGACCTTCCCAATTCGCACCCAGTTTTCCAGCGTTTCTCTCTGCGGTGTTTTGGAACACTTTTCTGAGAACTAGGTCTCCTGTTCTGAATCTCCTGGTTCGGACATTAGAGTTGTAGTACTTAGCCGCGGATTGCTGATAGTTCTGGATCCTGATAAGTGCTTGGTCGCGCCGTTCGTTGATCAAATCCAGCTCGTCCAGCATCATCATATGGTTGCAGTCTGCTTGTTCTGGTAACAACCATCGGCGTACTCCGGGAAAATGCACTTCGGGGGGAATGACACATTCCATTCCGTAGACAAGTGCGAATGGCGTTTCGCCGGTGGCTCGTCTCGGGGTTGTCCGATGAGACCAAAGGACTCCTTCTAGTTCGTCTGCCCAGCGGCCCTTTTTAGCGTCGAGCCGTTTTTTAAGCCCATCGAGAATCATCTTGTTAGTCGCCTCGGCTTGACCATTCCCTTGCGGGTAGCGAGGCGTTGACTTGCTAAGGCGGATCTTCCATTTGTCGCAGAAGTTTTGAAATCGAGCCGATATAAATTGCGAGCCATTGTCCGTGACAATTTCATAAGGGACACCGTGCCGACAGATAATGTTTTTCCAAATGAATTGTTCAACCTGGGCGTCTTTTATACTTGCGTAGGATTCAGCCTCGACCCATTTAGAAAAGTAGTCGGTTAAAACCAGCAAAAACCTTTTCTGCTTCGATTTATGCAGCGGCCCGACAATATCCATCGACCATCTCATGAATGGGTATGGTGCGGAGATGGAAGACAACAGCTCGGCCGGCTGATGTATCGTTGGAGCGTGACGCTGGCATTTCTCGCATTTCCGCGAGTATTTTTCGCAGTCGCTGATCATAGTTGGCCAAAAATAGCCGTGCCGTTTGATTTTGATAGCCAAGGCTCGTCCTCCGGAATGATTTCCACATGATCCACTATGAACTTCTTTCATTATCTCTCTCGCCTTCTTTCCTTCTACGCACGCGAGCAGCGGTCCTGAAAACCTCCATCGGAATACAGCGTCGCGTATCAGAATGTATCGCGCTGCTTGAGCCTTCAGCTTGCGAGCCGCCCACTTATCTGCTGGTACTTCTCCATCGGCTATGTATACACGGATCGGAGCGAGCCACTCTTTGTCGCAACCGTATTCCGTATCTTCCTCGATTTCCATATCCGCGGGCTGATCTCCATCAAGTATACCGTTATCGTTCGGCTCGTCTGTGATGATGGTCATTAGAACTTCGGGCTCGTCGATGTCGATACTGCGATAAATTCTACGGGGATTATCCTTTTCAAGTCTGGATCGGAGGTCGAGGCTAGGGATGCCAAGGCGTCGGCCTGAGTATTGTCTCCACGTGGAATCTTCTCCAAGGCAATTTTTTCGAACTGTCCGGCTAGATTCTTGACTACTTCGAGGTAGGCTTCCATTCTTTTGTCTTTTGTAGCGTATTCTCCAGTGAATTGGCTCGCGACGAGCTGGGAATCACAGAAAGCATGTATGCTTCGTGCTCCAATTCCGAGCGCCAACTTTAATCCAGCTATTAATGCTTCGTACTCTGCCTCGTTGTTTGACGCGCCGAAATTGAGACGAAGAGACTGTTCCAAGATTTCGCCCGTTGGGGAGGTGAGTCGAACTCCGACTCCGGCGCCTTGTTTTGACGACGAGCCGTCAACGTGAAGTAGCCAATCAGCGGAAAGATTTGGTTCCTCGCTGGCGGCGATTGGCAGCTCGATCAAGAAATCAGCCAAAACCTGTGATTTTGCGCTCGTTCGATTTCGATATTCGATATCGTATTCGCTCAGCTCGATTGCCCACTTGGCTAATCTCCCGGATTGGCTCGGGCTGTGCAGGATCGTTCTTAATGGTAGCGCCGTTAGAACTACGATCGTGTGAGACTGGAAATACGGGCGTAATTTGCGGGCCGCCACTACGACTGCTAGTGCAAGTTTCTCGGTCTGGGGGTACCTTGTCTCTGCGTCTGTCAGACTTTGGCTTACATAGAAAACGGGTTTCTGGATTCCTCGATCTTCGCGAACCAGGACTCTTCTGGTTTCGCCAGTATTGGTGGGTTCGCTAGGTACAACTTCAGCTCGCGGAAAGCCTCCTCACACTTCGCTGTCCACTCGAACTTCTTATTCCCTCGCAAAGTGTCGTAGAAAGGGAGACACTTATCCGTGGATCGTGAAATGAAACGGTTGAGCGCGGCGACACGTCCGGTTAGTTGCTGTATTTCCTTCTTCGTCTCCGGCGACTTCATTCTGATTAGAGCCTGGATCTGCCTCGGGTTAGCTTCGATGCCTCTGTAGGTAACCAGATATCCCAAGAATTCTCCGGATGTTACAGCGAACCGACACTTCGTTGGGTTTAGCTTCATATTGTGTGAGTTCAGCTGCTCGAAGCAGTCGCGGAGATGTGCCACATGTTCTTCCTTTTTCAGAGATTTCACCAGCATATCGTCGATATAAACTTCCATCGTCTTCCCAAGCTGCGAGGCAAACATCTTGTTCACGAGCCGTTGGTATGTCGCTCCCGCATTCTTGAGTCCGAACGGCATGACTTTGTAGCAATAGATGCCTCGCTCTGTTTGGAACGCCGTCTTTTCTCTGTCTTCGGGGTGCATCCGGACCTGATTATAGCCTGAGAAGGCATCCATGAAGGTCAGCAGTTCGTTTCCCGCCGTCGCTTCTACGAGCCGGTCGATATGAGGGAGCGGGAAACTATCCTTTGGGCACGCCTTATTCAGATCCGTGAAATCTATACAAACCCGCCATTTTCCGTTCTTCTTTTTGACCACTACTGGGTTAGCAAGCCACTCTGGGTATTTTGCCTCGGCGATCGAGCCCACTTTCAGGAGGCGTTCTACCTCGTCGTTCACTGCCTTTAACCGCTCATGCCCCAATCTTCTTCGCTTCTGTTTCACCGGTTTGAACGTCGGGTCGACATTCAGCTCGTGGCAGGCGATGTTGATATTTATCCCCGGCATATCCTCGGCTGTCCAAGCGAAGGTGTTGACATTTTCTTTCAAAAAGGAGATCAATTCCTCTCTTATTGTCTCGCTTAGGTTTGCTCCGATCTCCACACACCTTTCTGGGTTCTGCTCGTCTATGCAAACGGATATTACCGCTTCACAGCTTGGTTCTTTGATGACGGGATCCTCATTTTTGCCTGCTTTCTCTCTCGCTGCCTTGTTTTTGGCGGCTTTCTTTTTGGGCGGCTCGATCTCGCCGGTGATCTGTAATTGCTATAAGAGATTGGCTAAACCGTTCGCTGACTCTCGGTTCGTCTTAACCTTCTTTCGGTTCTCCTCTGGAGTCGGTTTGGGTAACGGGTTGCGGAGTTTGTGTTCCGTCATGAAACAGATTCTCGAATCTTTCTGCGAGCCGAGGATGGTCTTGACTCCTGTCGGAGTGGGAAACTTGAGACAAAGGTGGTAAGTAGATGGCACGGCTCGCATCGAATTTATCCAAGGGGTGCCCATGATGATATTGTAGATTGGAGGATTATCCGAGACGGAAAAGTTCACCATCTTTGTAATCCCTCCAGCTTCGACTGGGAGTATGATACTTCCCATGGACATCGTCGTCTCGCCCCCGAACCCGGTCAATGGCTTTGGCGTCGTCTTTACGTCGTTCAGATCGATTCCCATTTTTATCAACGTGCTCTTGTAGATTATATCGACTGTGCTTCCTGTATCGATCAGGACCCGAGCTATATCGTAATTACCGACGGCAAGCATGATTACGAGCGGATCATCATGCGGCCTATCGATCCCGACGACTTCATTTTCCGTGAAAGTGATCTCGACGTTTGGGATTTTGGGTGGTCCATACCAGTTAACCGCTGCGTCGGTTCGCCGTTGAAAGGCTTTGATCGATGTCACCGTATCCTGACAATATTGCGAGCCGCCCAATATGAGGTAGATTTTTTGTCGTGATCCCGATGGTTCGTCCGCATCATCACGTCTCCCGCGTTTCGGTCGATCCGCTGGTTGACCCGGTTGTCGATCTGATTGTTCCGGTCGTTCTCTTGGCTCGGGACGCTCCAGGTCTGCAAGCTTTAGATCGCCTTTCAATTCACCGCTAAGTAATTTTCTTGCGAGTTCTGCTCCGAGATGGCGGCATCTCTCTGTCGAATGGCCGTAGCATTGATGGAATTCGCAATAAACCTTCTCGTCTTGTGGCGCGGGATTTTGATTCCTTGTCCAAACGTAGTTTTTCGATCCTCGCCCCCTTCCGGCGCCCGCTTGGCTCGTGGCGCCTGTCTGTTGGCCTGTTCCGATCTGATAGTTATGCGATCCGGAGAAGTTTGGCCCTTCGTGATGGATGTAACTGTTCTTTCCGCGCCGATGGCTGAAGTGATTGGGATGCTGATTCGGCGGCTGATGAGCTATCGGCGGGTTAGGTGGTTGTTTGGTGGCTGCCTTCAATGTGGGATGCGAGGCGGCTAGCAATTTCATATCTTCCTCTTCTTCGATGAACACGACAGATCGGTGGATGGCATCGGCGATCGATTTGGGTTTGTTGTACGCGAGCTCCTTCCGAAACTCCGATTTGACGCCTAAACCCTTTCTATGGCGATCTCGTCGTTGACCGCCCCGGCTTTTGACATGGTGGTTTTAAAGCGTTTCATGAAACTGCGAAGCGATTCGCCTTCGCCTTGCAACATGTTCCATAGATTAATCACCGAGGCCGATTTCTCGATGAACATGGAATACTGCTTAAGAAAGAAAGCTGTCAACTGCTGGAAGTTTTCAATCGAATTTCGCTCGAGACTTAGGAACCAGTCCAGAGCCGGACCCTTCAGGTACTCAGCGAATAGGAGGCAGAAGCCGGCATCTTTCTCTTCTGCGTTTCGGAATTTGGCTCGACTCAAGGCGACCCGAAATGCGTTGATGTGATCTTTCGGGTTGGTCGAACCGTCGTATTTCTGAATGCTAAGTTTTCCGGGATCCATTATTCTGGCGCCCATCACTTTCGCCGAGAAAGGAGTGTGTTCGGCGTCTTCGCATATCTGAGCAATTTCCGGTGCCGAGCTGAGTGCCCTGTGGATCTGTGATCGAAGTAATTTGGCCTCGTTGTCGGATTTTTCAAGACGAGCTAGGATCTCGGCCAATTCGTCGCGACTCGTGTTGTGACCCTTGCCTTTTCTTGCCGTACTCAAGCCTCGGGGCGATTGCTTTTCGGTTCGTGTTTCCAACAAGAGACATGATACCGCTTCGGCGAGCTCCGCAGGATCTAAGCTTGGTGAATCGCCGGTGTCCTGCCCCGTCGCCTTATCAGTTCCTTTGCTTTCCAACATTATCTGCCTCAGGGCTTTGGTCAGCGCCTCGGGAGTGATTTCGCTGGGGAGCGGATCTCCTAAGTTAATTCGTATTGGTTTGGTTGGCGGCGCGCTCTTGACTTGGTTTTGCTTCTTCTTCTTCTGAAGTGGCGGTGGCGAACCATCTGATTCGGATTCTGTTTCCTCTCGTTCCGGGGTTTCTTCCACGTCGTCCTCTTCTTCTCCATCCACTTCGTCAGCCTGGGAGTCGAAAGCCAGATTTTTTGGATGGGAATTTTTACGTCGCGAGACACCTCGTGCTTCTTTCTCTTTCAGTTGGCCTCGCAAGGTTGCGAGCTCTTGCGTCAACGAGCTGTTCAAAACCTCTTGCTCTTCGGTCTGCTTCTGAAGGGCAGCGATCTTTTCCGCTTCCGTCTGAACTGTTGTCTCGCTGTCCCCGTTCTGCAAACCGGTTGGTGTGGATCTGTTCAATTCTTCGTCAGTCATCTCGTCGAGCTCTTGTGTTTTCTAATCTCAGATCTCCCCCCTCCTTCTAGCGCCAAATTGTGCGAGCCGAAATTGCACTACGATACTTTTAGTGTTTTTAGGGAGAGCCGAGAATTTCGTAAGTAAACACAAGGATCGATCCAAATGATGGTTATTTTATTAGCTGTTAAGCGAGCTACAATATGTGTGGCGTGTGCCTTTTTCTGTGTGAAAAGTGATCCTCAAATAATGACTATCGGTTCCTATTTATAAGAGAATAGGAACCGACTTTTACAACCGACTTTACGCAAAAATGTAAACTTTCCTTTTCTGCTCGCGCCGACTCCGCAATAAATGTAAACTTTCCTTTGTGGCTCGCGCCGACTTCAGTTTAAGGAAAGTCTTTGATGGGCCTCGGCTCGAATCGCTCCGTCGGATGTTGGTTCGGCCCATCGAGAAGTTTCCGGCTGGCCTTCGGTTTGACGCCTGGTTCGGCCCAGTTTGGTGCGGTTCGGCTAGTGTGGTTCAGCTCGATCTTCCCCCATTTGCCCAATCCAAATGACGATGTCTCGGGGTGGAATCCGACCCCAACAGCCCCGACGCAAGAGCTTCAAGCTTCCGTCCCGGCATATCCCTTTATGCGCTGGGCGATGGATATCGTCGGCCCGATGCAACGATCCCGGCAATGCGCGTACCTCCTGATCGTCACCGACTACTTCACCAAGTGGGTAGAAGCTAAAGCCTTCCCGAACCCCACTGCCAAAGACGTGCAGAACTTCGTCTGGCAGTACATCATCTGCCGACATGGTCTACCATATGAAATCGTCACCGACAACGGTGGCCAATTCATCGCGGCAAGCTTCAGCGAGTTCTGTGCCAATTGGAAGATCAAGCTCGCCTATTCCACGCCAAGATACCCCCAAGCCAATGGGCAAGCCGAGGCAACAAACAAAACTATCGTCGACGGCCTGAAGAAAAGACTCGAGAGCTACAAAGGAACGTGGGCAGACGAACTTGACGGAGTACTTTGGTCTCACCGCATAACACCCAGGTCAGCGACTGGCGAAACCCCTTTCTCCCTATCCCACGGTTGGGAAGCATTAGCCCCTGCCGAGCTACACGTTGCGAGCTTACGCCGATCACTAATGCCCCTCAACTCCTCATTGAATGACGAATCTTTGCACGATAGTCTCGTTAACACTGAGGAGCTAAGAGATCGCTCCCTCTTGCGTATGCAAAACTACCAGCAAAAAGCAGCAAGATACTACGCCAAGAAGATTCGCAACCGCCGCTTTGCACTACATGATCTCGTACTGAAGAAAGTCCACGACTTCACCAAACCCGAGCACGCCGGCAAATTTGGCTTCAATTGGGAAGGACCTTACCGCATCACGCGAATCATCAAGCCAGGAGTGTACCAGCTCGAAGATGACGACGGAAGCATACTCCCTCGCCCGTGGAACTCCATGAACTTGCGCAAGTTCCGCCACTAGACGCATAGCTTCGCGTCCCGCAAACAAAAAAAAAAAAAAAAAGACATGTTCACTACACGAACACTTGTAACGAACTACGAATGGCTTGATCCCGGCACGGGTACGTAGGCAGCCTTTTCACCGAGGCGCAGCTATAACTTAATAAAAATAAAAAAGCTTTTTTATTTTATTAATTCGCTTGTATGCATGCATCTTTTTCTGAATCCTTGAGAAGCATCCCATCTCGGCAGAAAAACCCAAGCAAGAATTTCCTGATTGACTTAGGTCAAAATCAGATGTTTTGGTGTGCCTAGTGAGCTTGGCAAAATCAGAGTCATAAAATTCCTTTAGTACTCGGTAAATTAATGAGTCTCAAAGCCTCCGGAACTCGGCAGTATAATGAGTCCTTGTCTACGAGCTCGGCAAAAAAAGAGAGTCTCGAAGCTACTCTGAAGCGCACGCATAAAAGAGTAGTGTCGACGTTCTGGCCAAACGATTGACCGCACATCGCACCCAGTGGACTGATCATCCCCCATTCTTCAAGAATGACGCACTACAAGTCGAGAGCACGCATATCTCGCACGACCCTAAGCCATATGGGGAAGAAAAAATCGCTACCTTGTTAATCATATTCGACTTAGGAGTAATTCGAATTTCTAGACTTCGGTTCCTGTTACCAGCCTAAAAAGCGCCACCGCAAACAGATCCAACAAGCACGGATCGGTGTCTCTTAAAAACGAGAATTCTGACGAGCTGCGTGACACCGCATCTCGTCAGATGCATAGCATTGTCATAGCGAGTAGCATCTCGTCACGACAGAACTTGAGCATGCCAAGTTGTCTCGGCACGTTGAACCACTTGTCTAATGACGATTAGACACTTGAATCATTCCGCTAGATTGACAACACAGTGCACCTCATTAAAGGATATAGATTAAAAGCAGGATGTTTCAAAAAGCACGAAATCATCAACTATATTCGCGATATTCATCTCGCACAAAGCAAAAAGATGAACGAGGAAGTAAAGCAAATACTTAAGTTTTAAATCCTGAAAAGCATACGGATTAAAACCCTCCCGGGCAATGTTGTTACATCGGCATGAATCACCGCGACTAATAAAAAGAAGAGTTCTTAAAAAACAGAAAAAGGAGAGAATAGAGACGAAGTCCTAAACAGCCTCGGCCTCGGAAGCATCCGGACCCGATTTCGTCCCGGCTTCAGCACTAGCTGCTCCCGAACTCTCTCTCGTCGGCGATCCACCAATTATAAGCTCAGCAAGATTGGGCCTGAAAGTATGATACATTGTACCAAATTGATTAAAACCTCTCGGAGTAACCCAAGTGTTATCAAAACAGAAATCGGCAAGATCAAAGAGGCAATCTAACCTGTGTGGCGCTGCATAGTCGTCCGCGCCGATATCGACCTCGTCGATCTCATCCCCGGCAGCTCTGCTCTCCTTGACCTTAGCCTCCAGTTTCACAATAACGAGATCGAAAGTTTGAGAGACGCCTTTCGTCTTTCGCACATAGTCAAGCAGCGCTTCGTAAACCGCAATCCTGACCACCGCCTTTTCCACCTCGTCGCGCTGCGCGACAAACTTGCCAAGACGATCAAGACGGGGAGCGTACCACTCTTGCATGGTGTCGTAGACCTGAGTAGCAACAGACTCGGCCCACTTCCGACGCGATTGACGAAGGCGAGAAGCCTCAGCTGCAGCAACCTCCGCATCCAGACGAGACTTCTCCTCGAGTTCCACTACCTGAGCTCGCAGCTTAGTTACCTCATCCTGAAGACCGATCATCTTCAGGACCTCGCCATTCAGGACGCCGACCTTCCTCTCGAGATCAGCCTTTTCCCTCTCAAGGAACTCCAGCCTCGGACCCTTCCCCTTGGACCGCTCATTCTGCAGTTTGACGATTTCCTCCCGAGCCGCCTTCAGCATGGTGTCATATTGCTGGATAACTGAAGAGAACTTCCCAGCAACGTTGACGAGATCTGAAGAAACATCGACGACATCGTCCTTCAGCTCGATCTTCTTGAGTGGAACCCCCCAATGAGGTTTAGGCTTGCAGCTCCAAACCAGCTCGGCGCATAACTTCTTGTTAAGCATAAGAGGAGAAACCCCCGACCAGACGACGGCGACCGCATCCGGATCCGGGACCTCAGAATCAACGGGCTCGACCTTAGGGCCTGACGAGCTCGCCCTGGCGCCGAGACCAGAAAGGCCTCCCGGCTGTTCAGACGGGTTCTCGCCAAGATCGTCATCACCTGACTGACGAGATGGATCCTCGCCGACCTCGTCGCAACCTGAGTAACGAGATGCATCGACACCATCACCCGAAGGAAGGGCATCCTCCTCATCGAGCACGACCTCAGGTGTCGTCTCGGCAGCAGACGACCGCATCCCGCTCGCGGCCATCTTTTCAAGCTTGGCCCTCTTCGAAGCCCTGCAGAAGTGACAGCATATCAGCAACACGCGCCAAAATAAAGAACAAGTTCTCCATAAGAAAACTTACTTCGTCCTCGACGCAATCGAGGAAGCCGGACGTTTAGGCGGACCGCCCGACTCGGCAGCCGAATCAGTCTTCTTCTCCCTCGGAGGAGAATCCGGGATCAGAATGGCGTCATCAGCTGACACGGGAGTCCTCTTCTTAAGCCCCATCTTCTTAGTACGACGAGACGATTTAGCTGCAAAAGATCAAGCAAGGATCAATGACAAACATAGTCATGACGCAAAATCCGAATCAAAAAGCAATCGGATTCTCATCGGCTGCTGGAGTCGAAGCGGACTCGGTCCTTCCTCTTCTCTTCCTCTTCTTCCTCTCCTCGGACTTGGCAGCAAAGTCGGCCCAGATGATTCGACTTCGATCTCGCAAAGCCTCGCACTTCTTCTGGAATGCAGTAGACGTCGGTCTCGGCACGATCCTCTCTGCAAAACAAACAAAAGCAAAAGGTTAGCATACCAAAACCAACTCAATCTATGCCGCGACGAAATCTACAAGCAATCTACCAGCTTCATCAACCCATCCCGTCAAGACATGGTCGGGGTTAAAATCCCCGATCGACGCGGCATCCTTCTTGACATAAAAGTAATAGTGCTTCCAGTGGTGGATCTTGTCTTTGTGGACGCCATATACAATGCCGTACTTCATCGTGGTACAGAATCGTCTGAACCTCCCTCCTTCGCACTAGCACGAAAGTCAGCAACGCGCTCGAAGAGCTCTCGGTCAAAGGTAATCCCGAGATGCTTGGCCAAGGCCTCGGTAAAGACCATATGCCGGACCACACCGTGAGTCAGCTGACTCATAGGGACACCACGCTGATTGGCGTAATCCAACAGATGGTGGAAAATGGGAAACCGCACCCCAAATTCCGTGAACCAGCACTCGTAGGCACAGAACCATCCCGGCGGAGCGTCGAATGGCCTTTGCTGGGCAGACGGAACCCGAATCTCCACGACATCGGGGATTGAGCACCTCGACCTGAGTGCTGCGACGATCCCTTCGTCAATCCAAGACCGACCATCGGCGGTCAAGGAAGTCGCCGGAGTGCGCCACGGCATCTCGACGACCGGCGGAAGACCCTCGAGTTCGACATCATCCGGAGTCGGCACTTCATCCGGTCCTGTCTCGGAATCCGCGTCCGAATCATCCTCCGGGATCCCATCGCGGTACCCGGAACTCTCACTATCCTCGTCCCGCAAGAACGGAGCGTCAGAATCAGCCCGGACCCCCGAAGAAGAGTCCTTGGCCGTAGAATCCGCCCTTTCCACTGCTGCCGCCCTACGACGACGCTCCATGATCCGGCCTGCTCGGACCGCATCCCCGAGAAAACCCGGGACTAGACTTGAAAGCGGAACATCATCGTCGTCCCGCACTACAGCCTTTCCTTTCCCTTTTCGATCCGACGGATCCATCGTGCACCAACAGACGAGAATCGGAAGACGAAAAGCCAAAATTCGACGAAAAACCCTAGAAATTCTGGCGAGAGGAAGGATTGAGGCGAGAAGAGAAAGAGTTTCGAGTCAAGAAGCAAGCGAATCTAAGACAATTACACAAAACCTATCGGTTTAATCAAGCAACGCGATTCGGATTCGAGATGGAAGAAGGAAGTTACCTTTTCTCTTTTAGGGCGGTTGAAGGCAATGAGCAGGCAAAAAAGGAACTAATGTGGAAAAGAAATCCGAACGGTCTCTTTAAGAGAAGTTTCGTAGCTTTCAAGGAAAAAACTTATCTTCCTTTTTCCCGCTTGGAAAAACCTAACGGGACTTGGGCCTTTTTTGCAAAATCTCAACCGCCGACCCACTTTTGCAGTTTTAATAAGATGTGCATTGATGACGTGGCAACCCCACTCCTGACAAACTGCCTGCTAAGCGGCATAACTCCTTCTTTTGACGAGCTGACGTTGAAATAAGGACGAACGGTTATTCTCTTCGACGAGCTGACTCGTATGAGACCGTCATAGATGGTTGGGTCTCTTTGACGAGCTGATGTCAAGAACAATCATCGAAATGCATATTCTTTTGCGGACAAGAAGACGTCAACGTACTCTTTTCCCTTCTTATGGTTTTTATCCCAAACCGGGTTTTTCCATATCAAGGTTTTAACGAGGCGGCACGAATCTAAAGTCAATCGCACCGAAGACGAGCTAGCGCTGGCGCCTTGCGCTGTTACTAATAACTCTTGAGCTCAACTCCCATTCATGAAGTTCGCCGAGATCAAACTGCATTTGACTCGCCAAACTGGGGGGGGACTAATTGTTAGATGTGAAATGAGCACATTTCCCCGAGCCCATCACAATGAGTAACAGCACAAAAAGCCCGGCCCGTCTTCAGCCCTAGCCTCCTCACAGAAATGGAAATCCTTGAGGAGGAAGGTAATACCTTAAGCAAAAAGGAAAAAGATGCAGCCGCCACTCGAAGAAAGGAAAGAAATCAAGAGAAGAAGAAGATTTCCTTTATGATCAAGAGGAGAATATTCAGCAGAGAATCGCCTTAACTCAACTATATAAGGAGAGGTCTTCATTCCCTGAAGACCAAGTCACGCTACCCTGCAAACCCTAAAAGCATTCGCTCACATTTTCTCTGTTTTATTCATCTTTAGCATTACGTCTCGTCAAGTCCTGTTTGACGAGACAATCCCTTGTATCCAAACTTCTTTTCGAGTAATAAATCCGAAGCTTCCCAAGTCTCCCATCCGAAATATCCCGTCACATTAACGTGTGCTATTTCTGGAATCAACAGAGTGGTGGGAAGAATGGGTTCAGCGGAAACATTTGAGGCCAACAATTTGCATTTAAACTCGAGAACGTCTTGCAACATGCGGCTTCAAGATTTTCAAACTTGCCTGAAAAAATGGATTTGGATATTTTAAGCACACATCCTTCGACGTCAAAAGAGACGACCAACATTTTACAAGATCAATAGGTGAACCGGGAAGAAAAAGGCTAGGAATCGTTGGCATCGGTTGCACTTGAGCTTCTCCTTCATCGACAAAAATTGGGGAATAAAGGGAGAAAAGTAAGATCAATGAGACAATAGCTTTTCTTCTCATTTCCTCAAAAATCTTTTTATACTTTTTCTATTTTTTTTATTTTTATTTTACTTTGGTTGTAGTCATTTAGATGTTTGGATGGTTTTGGATAAACAGAGAAACTTAGAATTTGGAGGATTAGAAAAGACATCATATATATGAATAGTGAGCATCCATCTTCATAATTTGGACATGTAGACATAGGAGAAGACAACACGTGGCAAATATTTTTACTTTAACAAAAAAATGTTTTAAGGGTTTAGTGGAATTTTAATGCAACTTTTGGTATTTTTCTGTACTCATCGTAACTCCTATAAAATTCATTCCGTAAAGTGACAGGTAATCTACAATATAAATCTTCTAAATTTTTTTGTTTGTTCCAACAAGCTAAGCCATGAGAAATGAAGGTCATAGGGATTCATAAACACATGTTGGTGAGAGACATACGAAAAAGTATGAACTATGTAAATAAAACTAAGGAAAAAAAATAGGTTTCAAAAACGAATATAGTATGGTTTGTTGGCTACTAGGAATAGGCTATGATACTTGAAACAACCAAGCCTTCTTTTTTTTTATATAATTTAATCAATACTCAGCGGAAGTCTTTAAATAATAAATCAATAATTAATAAATCGAATCAATTCCACAAATAATTCTGGAAATAATAAATAACTCTAGCAACCTAAACACCAGGTTTGCAAAACATATAAATCCAATAACCAATAAACTAACAACCTAAAAGCGACGGTTTGCTAGCCACATAAGAATATATAAAATCAACATCCTATCATCCTCTTCATCTCTCGGCCTCATTCTGCGGTCAAACATTCCTGATACCTGCATCACATTACGAAAGAGATGCGTGAGTATTATCATAAATACTCAGTGAGACGGTCATCCCGTCTACAGGCCAATTACGCCAACCACTAGACAATACAGCAATCCATAGCAACAATAAACAACAATGTCAACAATAACCATTAACAATAACCACTAACAATAAACCACAACATCAACAACTCGACAAACTCGAAACAGCAACAATAGTGTCGACCGACACCAAAAGGTGTCGTTCGACACTGCCCCGACCACAACAAACCAAACGCGACGAAACAGCATAGAAACACCAATTCCTTGGGATTCAACCCCCACAAACGATTCAACACGTAATAAACGAAGAACAGCTCAAGAACAACTCGAAAACTCAACAATAAACTCGAATCCAAGGAATCTCTAGTGATTCACGGATCTACGGTCGCGCACTCACCTTAGAACGGATTGAACAGGGAAGAACAAGAGAGAAGATGAAGAACACAAGCAATCCTCTCCAGATCAAGCTAAAAACTCCAAGAATCTCCCAAAATCGCCTCTCTTTGCCTCTGCCTCGAAAATTGTGCCTCAAACGCGGCTACAGTGTTTTTAATCGTGAGAATAGGGTTTCCTCGCCCTAAACCGGACAAAACCAGCCGACTTGAATCGAACCGGTCGATTCCTCGATAACCGGTGTCGAGCGACACCTTCACTTGTGTCGGTCGACACTACTCGACCAAACCAACAAAACCGAAAAACAATCGATTTAAACCGGAAATCGATTTCACTAACCGGTGTTGATCGACACCCTCCTGGTGTCGCTCGACACCAACTAACCAGAAGTCGTTTTACACATTTTTCTACCCAATGCTTGAACCTTTAGACCGACTGCACAACAATCAAACAAGAACATGCACAGCCAGCCTGAGATTCACACCGTATAGAGCATATGCAACTACTCTCGATCATTTGGTGTCGTCCGACACCACTTCCAAAACAGCACTTCAGGTTTACGGATGTTACAATACTAAAACCTCGGAACCACATTGACTATTAGTGTATGCCGATTAATTTTAATGCTCAGCTTAAACCACTTATATATCTTATCTTTGTCGATCTATATACACGTAAGTGATGCTAAAATGTGAAAAAAATAAGTACAAAAATATAGACAATGCATCAATTGATAAATTTAGATATCAAACCATATTATTTGTATCACTCCATTTATAATGATTGATACGGTGATTAGATAGTAGTATTAAAAGATAAGTACTTCATTATATTTATTAAAAATATTTATAAAAAACAAAACATGTGCGTATGCGCGGGAATTAGTCTAGTATATTAAATAAATCGAAGAGTTACAGATTACTGGACATTGCTTTTCAATGTAACTCATGTTTACCTTTACTGCGTTAAATTTTGTTAGTTACAAATATGGTCAAATATGGTGGGAAGAATGGGTTCAGCGGAAACATTTGAGGCCAACAATTTGCATCTAAACTCGAGAACGTCTTGCAACATGCGGCTTCAAGATTTTCAAACTTGCCTGAAAAAATGGATCTGGATATTTCGAGCACACATCTTTCGACGTTAAAAAGAGACGACCAACATTTTACAAGATAAATAGGTGAACCGGGAAGAAAAAGGCTAGGAATCGTTGGCATCGGTTGCACTTGAGCTTCTCCTTCATCGACAAAAATTGGGGAATAAAGGGAGAAATGTAAGATCAATGAGACAATAGCTTTTCTTCTCATTTCCTCAAAAATCTTTTTATACTTCTTCTATTTCTTTTATTTTTATTTTACTTTGGTTGTAGTCATTTAGATGTTTGGATGGTTTTGGATAAACAGAGAAACTTAGAATTTATAGGATTAGAAAAGACATCATATATATGAATAGTGAGCATCCCTCTCCATAATTTGGACATGTAGACATAGGAGAAGACGACACGTGGTAAATATTTTTACTTTAACAAAAAAATGTTTTAAGGGTTTAGTGGAATTTTAATGCAACTTTTGGTATTTTTCTGTACTCATCGTAACTCCTATAAAATTCATTCCGTAAAGTGATAGGTAATCTACAATATAAATCTTCTAAATTTTTTTGTTTGTTCCAACAAGCTAAGCCATGAGAAATGAAGGTCATAGGGATTCATAAACACATGTTGGTGAGAGACATACGAAAAAGTATGAACTATGTAAATAAAATTAAGGAAAAAAAGTAGGTTTCAAAAACGAATATAGTATGGTTTGTTGGCTACTAGGAATAGGCTATGATACTTGAAACAACCAAGCCTTCTTTTTTTTTATAATTAAATCAATACTCAGCGGAAGTGTTTAAATAATAAATCAATAATTAATAAATCGAATCAATTCAACAAATAATTCTGTAAATAATAAATAACTCTAGCAACCTAAACACCAGGTTTGCAAAACACATAAAAACACATAAATCCAATAACCAATAAACTAACAACCTAAAAGCGATGGTTTGCTAGCCACATAAGAATATATAAAATCAACATCCTATCATCCTCCTCATCTCTCAGACTCATTCTGCGGTCGAACATTCCTGATACCTGCATCACATTACGAAAGAGATGCGTGAGTATTATCATAAATACTCATTGAGACGGTCATCCCGTCTACAGTCCAATTACGCCAACCACTAGACAATACAGCAATTCATAGCAACAATAAACAACAATGTCAACAATAACCATTAACAATAACCACCAGCAATAAACCACAACATCAACAACTCGACAAACTCGAAACAGCAACAATAGTGTCGACCGACACCAAAAGGTGTCGTTCGACACTGCCCCGACCACAACAGACCAAACGCGACGAAACAGCATAGAAACACCAATTCCGTGGGATTCAACCCCCACAAACGATTCAACACGTAATAAACGAAGAACTGCTCAAGAACAACTCGAAAACTCAACAATAAACTCGAATCCAAGGAATCTCTAGTGATTCACGGACCTACGGTCGCGCACTCACCTTAGAACGGATTGAACAGGGAAGAACAAGAGAGAAGATGAAGAACACAAGCAATCCTCTCCAGATCAAGCCAAAAACTCCAAGAATCTCCCAAATTCGCCTCTCTTTGCCTCTGCCTCGAAAACTGTGCCTCAAACGTGGCTACAGTGTTTTTAATCGCGAGAATAGGGTTTCCTCGCCCTAAACCGGACAAAACCAGCCGACTTGAATCGAACCGGTCGATTCCTCGATAACCGGTGTCGAGCGACACCTTCACTTGTGTCGGTCGACACTACTCGACCAAACCAACAAAACCGAACAACAATCGATTTAAACCGGAAATCGATTTCACTAACCGGTGTCGATCGACACCCTCCTGGTGTCGCTCGACACCAACTAACCAGAAGTCGTTTTACACATTTTTCTACACAATGCTTGAACCTTTAGACCGACTGCACAACAATCAAACAAGAACATGCACATCCAACCCGAGATTCACACCGTATAGAGCATATGCAACTACTCCCGATCATTTGGTGTCGTCCGACACCACTTCCAAAACAGCACTTCAGTTTATGGATGTTACAATACTAAAACCTCGGAACCACATTGACTATTAGTGTATACCGATTAATTTTAATGCTCAGCTTAAACCTCTTATATATCTTATCTTTGTCGATCTATATACACGTAAGTGATGCTAAAATGTGAAAAAAATAAGTACAAAAATATAGACAATGCATCAATTGATAAATTTATATATCATACCATATTATTTGTATCACTCCATTTATAATGATTGATATGATGATTAGATAGTAGTATTAAAAGATAAGTACTTCATTATATTTATTAAAAATATTTATAAAAAACAAAATATGCGCGTATGCGCTGGAATTAGTCTAGTATATTAAATAAATCGAAGAGTTACAGATTACTGGACATTGCTTTTCAATGTAACTCATGTTTACCTTTACTGCGTTAAATTTTGTTAGTTACAAATATGGTCGAGTTACTTGGCTAACGTATGTTATTTTACTTGTTTTAGTTTTAGTTTTTTTCTTTTCTGCCTCTTAAGTTTCTCAATTGGCTAACCTGCAATGGGCTTTATGGGTAAAATTATTGTTACATAGCTCCGGCATATTTAAATCGGCATTTTAATAAACAAAAATTACGAATATCCAGATTGGTCTGAACCCAAAATTGTGTGTTCTACCTACCAAAACAGTAACATATTAAAAACAATATAACTTATATTTTTGTGGCTATCTCATCATATCTCTGAGTGTCTACAAAATAAAAATGAAAGAAATGCTTAAAGGTTTGAAATGTTAATAGTTTTAACCACTCAATTCATGTCTATTTCATATTATTAATTACGCTTCAAATCTCTTATGCGAAAAAAAAAATGATCGAGGGATAAAATTCCAAATTTTAACATTCCATGATGGTAAAACTAAACTTTTGAATCTTGGTAAATCTCTATTGCTAATCCCAATTAGGTGATTCAGTAATTTTTTTTAAAAAAAAAATTTTAAATCTTTGCCTTGGTTTTAAGTTTAAGGATACCAAAATACTGATTTATGATTGTTTACTATGGAGCTTCAGGTTTACATAGTATTTATGCAAACAATCAACCTTCAAATAATCTTTAGAAAATATTAACAAAAAAAATATCACCCAAGGAAAATCTGTTGCAATGTAAGAGGCGACCGTTTTGCTGGGCTATGAGCAAAACGAAAACTGATCTAGTGATAGACCCAAATAGGTTAAAACCTGCAATAAAACTGTGACCTAAAGAACTATAATGTGCTAAACTTAGGGGCAAATATCTCTCTATGACTAAGAGAAACCTCCACGGAAAGTTACATTTACATCGGCCCTGTTCTTTTTAAAATCGCTGTGATCACTCTCGCGACAAAAAAAAAACAGTTAACAGACACGATATAAAATTGAAAACCAGTCGCTGCGTTTACTTTTTCGGAGGATGCCGGTGTCGTCGGAATCGCTGGAAAAAACCAGCGGCTGTAAAAGTGATCCTGCGACTAGTTTTGTGACTAGTTTACGTTGTTGGCGATGTTAGTCTCCACAGACTTAGGGGAAAAGTAACTAATAATTGTGGTCGCAATCGCTGCCGCAGCGACTTTAAAAAAAACACGGCCATCCATGCAAAACTCCATTGCAAGAACTCGAGGACACCCCTGGAAACCAAAGCCGAAAGCCCATAACTGACTTCATTGTACGTATCATTCGCTCGTCAAATGCGCGCATATATTTTCTTTATTGGTTATATTGTGATGTATACCGGTTTGGTTAAGGTCCACGGGTTATCTTCATCTCTTCTTAGTACTTTTTTTTTTCTTTTAATTAATGTTGCACGAGTCGTCGTCACTCGTCCCATGTGACTCTAATTCAAGTTTAGAAACTGATAATTAAATTAATATAAAAACTGCTTCTTAAATGCCTTAAAAAACGTAAAGACGTTTTAGAAAGAAAATTAATAACTTAAACTCTTTTGTTCCCGTATAAATAACAAAAGACCTTCAATATTGTTCATCAATAAAATACTGATTCGTCAAAGAATATAATACCAAGCTATTTAACACTTCTTTTCTTACGCACCATGGCTTTCAAAAACGTGCTTTTTCTCATATCTGTTGTATGCATTGTGGTTTCCGTGAATGCTCAGTTACCACAGTTTCCAGCTCCGTTCCCCTTTCCCTTTTTGCCGACTCCTGGCATTCCAGGATTACCTGATATAACAAAATGTTGGTCGTCGGTGATGAATATTCCTGGATGCATTGCAGAGATTTCTCAATCCATATTCACCGGCCAATTTGGTAGCATAGGTCCCGCTTGCTGCAAGGCATTTTTGGAAGCCGAAGCCAATTGCTTGCCTAAATTTCCATTTATTCCGTTTTTCCCTCCGATGCTTAAAGAACAATGTTCAAAAACTGCTGGCGCTGTCCCTCCTACCGAAACATAGATTTTTCAAATGTTTTAGGTTTACTGCTCATTTCTTTTAGTTTAAAAATAATGTAAACTTTATTTTATTTTACCCAACAATTACAATTTTATAAACTTATAATAATAGCACTTTTACAACAGTCATAAAACTCCATGATCAACCTTCGCATTACTAATCGACCAAAATGATAACAAAACTAATTATGGTTTCCTTCGAGACCAAGAGGTCAACTACAGTGAGACACACAATGGGGGATTAAATAAAGAGAAACTTTGACTAAATATCAAGAACACTCTCTTTATCTCTCTAAGAATTAATATTCTTAAAATTAAAACTATTAGGA
Source organism: Erythrophleum ivorense (assembly GCA_026724425.1). NCBI lineage: Eukaryota > Viridiplantae > Streptophyta > Magnoliopsida > Fabales > Fabaceae > Erythrophleum > Erythrophleum ivorense. The sequence goes on along the minus strand of JAIUCV010000066.1, from coordinate 2,572,116 downwards.
TTGGAAGTTGATGAGTGACTGGTCTAAAGCTGTATACTCACTACAAGAAAACAGGCTAATTGCGACAGAAATTTGCGATGGAATATTTCCATCGCAAATTTGCGACGCTTTTGCGACGGATTTGCGATGCTTTTGCGACGGATTACAAAGCCATCGCAAATCCGTCGCACGTTTGCGATGGAAGGTGTTCCATCGCAAATTTACGACAGTCTGGCGATGGAATTGCGACGGAAAACAAAACCATTGCAATTCCATCGCAATTTTGCGACGGTTTTGCCATGGAATAATTCCGTCGCAAATTTGCGACGGAATTGCGATGATTTATGCCGTCGCAAAAGTAACGTCGCAAATCCGTCGCACTTATCCATCGCAAAATTGCGACGGATTTGCGACGAAAAGTTGTTGGCCGACATACCACCGGTTAGGTACGCACGTGTTAAATAAGTTCACCTAACACATTGCGATGGAATACTTCCGTCGCAAATCCGTCGCAAATGCGTCGCAAATTCGTCGCAAGTCTGTCGCAAATCCGTCGCAAATCCGTCGCAAATCCATCGCAAATAAAATTTCAGAGTCTATAAATAGCGGACGAACTCACGTCACAATTCAAAACAAAGAGAAGAGAAAAAGAAGAAAAGAATAGAGAGAAAAAAAAAACACCAAAAAAATGAGTTACGAGGCTAGCTAGGTGGATATGATGTACAATCATCTTTTTACATTACGGTGGATTTTCTTTTTTACCCCAAGAAAATCCACCACCATCTTGTTTACCCCATGTTGAATCTCTGTGGACATGAGATAATTAAAAAGGAGGACGGTACGTTGATCCTTTCCTAGTTATCCAATTTCCACAGAGGTTCAACAGGGGATAAATGGGATGGTGGTGAATCGTCTTGGGGTAAATCTATTGGAGGATTGCAATGGATAATTAATGCTGACCAAACTGATATTCCCTCCAACATGCAACGGATTTCTTGTGCTACTAAAGTTAATGATGGTTGCATGGGATTCCAAAATGGATCGTCGCTATATGATGTTATTGGATAGTTGTAGAGAAGATGGGGATTCATATCCGAGAGTGAGAGATATAGTTCACTGAGCTGTATTGGGTATAACGTCGATAACGTAGGATACATACCTAATCCTCCGTTATCAACGTCATACCTAATACACCTCAGTGGATTATCTCTCACTCTCGGATATGAATCCCCACCTTCTCTACACCTATTACATTTTGCGATGGAATTGCGATGGAAATAAAAAGATTTAGATTCCATCGCAACGCCATCGCAAGATTGCGACGGGATTGCGATGGAATCTAAAATTTTTTTATTTCCATCGCAATTTTGCGACGGAATTGCGATGAAATCTAAAATTTTTTTGTTTTCATCGCAAATCCGTCGCAAGATTGCGATGGAATTGCGATGGAATCTAAAATTTTTTTATTTCCATCGCAATTCCGTCGCAATCTTGCGATGGCCTTGCGATGGATTCTAAAATTTTTTATTTCCATCGCAATTCCATCGCATTCTTGCGACGGATTTGCGATGAAAAGTTGTTGGCCGACATGACCCTGGTTAGGTACGCACGTGTTAAATGACGTTTACCTAACTTGTTGCGATGGATTATTTCCGTCGCAATTCCTTCGCAAGTTAGTCGCAAGGCCGTCGCACTTCCGTCGCAAATTTGTGTCCGTCGCAAAGCCGTCGCAAATTTCCATCGCAAATCCATCGCAAAAAAATTTCTGATTCTATAAATAGCCGACGTGAGGAGAGTTGTAATCACACCAAAGCAAACGCAAAAGAAAGAAAATAAGAAGAGAGAGAAAAAAAAAAGAGGGAAAAAGAAAATAAAAAAATGAGTTACGGAATATATGAGCTACGAAGCTGGATGTACAATAAAAAAAATCCAGAGAACGGCGAAGTGACGGAAGAATTTTTTGAAGGATTACAAGGATTCTTTAATCAAGCACAAAATCAACCAGAGGCTTTGCAAACCGGTAAAATTTTTTGTCCCTGTCAGAAATGTAGGAACAAAAAATATGTCGCTATTGATACTGCTAAAGCACATGTATATAATAGAGGATTTCTACCAAACTATTATGTGTGGTATTTTCATGGAGAAGGTCAATATAATACTACTCATCATAATGCGGGAAATAGTGGTGGGAGTCGTGGGGTTGAGGAACATAATTATAACGCTAATTATAATTATGGCCATCATGATATATTGGGAAATGATATAGAATATCAGCAAGGGAATAGGTTTCATGATATGGTTACAGATGCATTTCATGAAACTTCAACTGTTTTTGCTGATAATCCTATGGAAGATATATTGGAAGAACCCAACATTGAAGCAAAAAAGTTTTATGATATGTTAGACTCTGCAAATCAACCACTCTATGATGGGTGTAGAGAGGGACTTTCTAGATTGTCATTAGCAGCTAGGATGATGACAATTAAAAGTGAAGATAACAGTAGCGAAAGTAACCTGGATAAGTGGGCTGGACTATTTCAAGAGTATTTACCAGAAGATAATCTTTCTGCTGGTAATTACTATGAAATACAGAAGTTGGTTGCGGGTCTTGGGTTGCCTTACGAAATGATTGATGTATGCATTGACAATTGCATGATTTTCTGGAAAGATGATGATAAGCTGCAGGAATGTCGATTTTGTGGGAAGCCGAGATACAAACATACTTCAGGAAGGAGGCGGGTCCCTCACCAACGTATGTGGTATTTGCCAATCACTGAAAGATTGAAACGGTTATACCAATCGGAGATGACGTCAGCGTCAATGAGATGGCATGCAGAACATTCAACACATCATGGAGAGATTACGCATCCCTCAGATGCAAAGGCATGGAAACACTTTCAGTCGGTACATCCAAACTTTGCTAACGAGTCCAGAAATGTTTATCTAGGGTTATGCACGGACGGATTTAGTCCATTTGGTATGTCAGGGAGACAATATTCGCTATGGCCTGTCATATTGACGCCATATAATCTTCCGCCAACAATGTGCATGCAGCGAGAATTTTTGTTCTTAACTATTTTAGTGTCAGGTCCTAAGCATCCGAAGCGATCCCTAGATGTATTTCTGCAGCCTTTGATTGAAGAGTTGAAACAGTTGTGGTTTTCAGGAGTCTGCACTTTTGATTACTCGCAGCAACAGAACTTCAACATGCGCGCAGTATTATTGTGGACGATTAGTGACTTTCCAGCGTATGGAATGTTGTCTGGGTGGACTACGCACGGAAGACTATCGTGTCCACACTGTTTGAATAGTTCAGAAGCATTTCAGCTGAGGCATGGAAGAAAACCATGTTGGTTTGATTGTCACCGTCGTTTTCTTCCTATCAATCATAGGTACCGAAAGAACAAGAATTTATTTACGAAGAATAAGGTTGTCCGTTATCCCCCTCCGGATTATCTTTCGGGAAAAGATTTGCTCGATCGAATCGATTATTATGGCGGCGAGGAAACATGCAAACGTGGGGGTAATTGGCATTGCAATGCAAACATGCCTGATTGGCACAAAAAGAGTATATTCTGGGAGTTGCCGTATTGGAAGGATCATCTTTTGCGACATAATCTTGACGTAATGCATATCGAGAAGAATTTTTTCGATAACATCATGCATACCATTTTGAATGTCCGAGGAAAAAGTAAAGACAATATGAAATCAAGGCTTGACTTAGCACAAATATGCAAAAGAAGCGAGTTGGAGATTTCCAGAGACGGCAAGCAGCCAATTCCGAGCTTTCGATTGTCTGCGGATGCGAAGAGAGCTCTGTTTGACTGGGTTGCCTCAGATGTTAAATTTCCGGATGGATACGTTTCCAAGTTCTCACGATGTATTGAGCAAGGGCAAAAATTTTCTGGTATGAAGAGCCACGATTGTCATGTTTTCATGCAGCGGTTACTACCATTTGCGTTACAAGAACTGTTACCGTCTCATGTCCATGAAGCAATTGCAGGTAAACAAGTATTTACATTTCTTGTTATTGAGTTCATGTACATATTTAATTAATTAAAAATGTTTTTATTAATTTGTTTATCGTGTATATATATTAAAGGTATTGGGGCGTTCTTCCGGGATTTGTGCACACGAACAATGACAGAAGACGGAGTAGAGAAGTTACAAAAAAACATTTCTATCTTGCGATGTAACATGGAAATGATTTTCCCTCCGTCGTTCTTCGACGTGATGGAACACCTAGCGGTACATTTGCCATATGAGGCGGCTCTTGGAGGGCCTGTTCAGTTCAGGTGGATGTATCCGTTCGAGCGATTTATGGGACACTTGAAGGGAAAGGCGAAAAACCTTGCAAAAGTTGAGGGATCTATTGTACAAGGAAGTTTGACAGAGGAAACATCTAATTTCGCGTCTTACTATTTTAACCCAAATGTGAGAACGAGAAGAACCGCTACGAAACGATACGACGATGGAGGCGTCGCACGTGTATATAGGGTTGATGTCCCTAACATCTTCAAAGAAATAGGCAGACTTGCTGGAAAGTTGAAGGAAAAATCGTGGGACCATGAACATTGGAGTGCGGCTCACAATTACATATTGCGTAATCTGGACGAAGTGCGCCAATTTGAGAGGTAACTTTGATAATTAATTATTTGTCAATTACGTCTTCATAATTATGTATACATAACTTTCGAATTTTTGTGCAGCATATTTGACTATCAGATACGCCAGACATACCCTGGTTTACAAGAACACGAGTATGAGTTTCACAAGGAACGCCAGTTTGCTGATTGGTTAAAATTTTATGTAAGCCAGCCCGGCCGACTCCAAATTAATTACTGATATTTAAACTTATATGTATGTAACAATATATATATATATATATATAATTAATGTGTTTTGATTTATTTTACTATTTGGTTGTAGGTGAGAAAAGGATATCATCCTGATCAAATACCGTTATGGCTGCATGAGATTGTGAACGAACCAATAGGAAAGATCACTACAACACCAATGTATTGCACTCGCGGATACGTATTCCATACGTAAAATCATGGTATGCGGAAGTCGACCGCAAATTATGGTATTCATGTCCCGGGCGAAACAGAGTTCTATGGAGTTTTGCAAGAGATCATCGAGGTCACATACCCAGGAGTTATCAACTTGAAATGTGTTATTTTTAAATGTGATTGGTATGATCCGACACTTGGTCGAGGAGTTCGCAGAAACGATACGGTCGGTGTCACCGATGTAAATGCAAACCGGAAATATTCGAAGTTCGAACCCTTCATCCTTGCATCGCAGGCAGAGCAAGTGTGTTTCATTCCTTATCCTCGAGTTAGGCAAAAAAAGGAGACTTGTTGCGATGGAATTGCGATGGTCATAAATTTATATATATGTCTCTCGGCGGGTTTGAGCTTCGCTCAAACCGCAAACCTAACCCGCCGCCTCGCGTTTCTTCTCTCGATTCGCCGCCCATTTGCCGCCGACTCGCCGTTCTTTTCTTCTCTCGCCGGTGTCACGCCGCCGCCTCGCGTTTCTCCTCCCCGGCGTCTCCCCTTTTTCTGCCGGAGCGACGCCGTCCCTCTCTCCTTCCTCTACTCGATTTCCGCCGCTCTCGTCCCGGATTCGCACCCGTCGTCCCGGAGCGCAGCCGTTCGTCCAGCAGCGCCGGAAATCTTCCCGCAGCGCCGCCCTCGTCCCGCAGCGCCGCCCTCGTCCCGCAGCGCCGCCCTCGTCCCGCAGCGCCGCCCTCGTCCCGCAGCACCGCCGTTCGTCCTGCAGCGCCGGTAATCGTCCCGCAGCAGCCGCCCTCGTCCAGCAGCGCCGTCGTCGTCCCGGAGCGCTTCCGTTCGTCCCGCCGCACCGCCGCACCGCCGCACCGCCGACCAAGACTCCGCCGTTTTCCTCGGTAAACCGTTTTTAAATTTTTTTTTCTACTTTCGTTTCATTTTCTTATTTTTTAATTGCATTTTAGAATTGTTAGATAAGAAATGATTTTGATTTTGTTAGATAACAAAATTTAAATTTTTAGAATTGTTAGATAATTAAATCATAATTTTTAGAGTTAGTAATGATATATTATGATTGTTGAATTTGTTAAGATTGTTGAGTTTTTTAGAAATAAAGTAAAAGCTAATTAATCGTTAAAAAACTTAGAAATTATTTTGATTTTGTTTGGTAGTTAAATCTAAATTTTTAGATTAAGATTGTTAAGATATAAGTTGAAGTTGTTAACATTGTTTAGTTGTTTAGAAATGAAATAAAAGCTAATTAAATAATAAAAAAAAATTAGAAATGATTTTGCGATGTTTTTTTGAAATGAATGTTTATATTTAGGCACTTGGGAATATTTGTGAATAATTTTGTGGCAGATGGCTGATAACAGTTACAGTCAGTTTTTGAGCGAGGGAGGAGGCCGTTCACCCGGTTCTCGTTCTCGAGGTGGTGGTCGTTCCTATGGTCATTCCCGTGGTGCTTCCCAGGGTAGTTTACGAGGTGCTTCTTCCCAGGGTGGTGGTACCCGTGGTCCTTCTAGCTCTCATGGTTCTACGGGGCAGCGGGAGCAGCACCGGGCACCGTCCCCATCTCCACCCGCTCACCAGTCCCCTCCACATTTTCCGGAGCACGTTGATCAAGCCATGATTAACGCCAGCTTAGACGCATTGTTTGCGGCGATTAGGGACATTTTATATGAGCCTGGTCATGATCTCCTCCCTCATCTTCACCCACACCGTCCCCCGAACACTTTATGGTAAATATTTTTTTTTTTATTATTATTTGTTTTTAAATGATATTTTACATTTTATTAATCTAAATTCTAATGCTTTTTTTTTCGAGGTTCACTGAGGATCCATCCGTAGCTTCAGCAGTCACGGAAATCTTTGAAAAAGATTACAAAGAACCTCATGGTCGGTGGAAAGATGTACAGGAGACCGACATTCACCGTTGGTTCGGTACATTCGCTGTAAGTTTTATTATGTGTTTAATTGACAATTTAAAAATCTTATTCATTGCTTTTTATCTGATATTATATTGTTATTTTTTGTTTTTTTTGTTGAAGCGGAAGTACCATTGGGACGCTGGCATTACCGGGACGGTTTACGAGGAGTTCAAAAACAAAGTCAGGCAGCGGTTGCCTGATATGGTATCACGGTGGAAGCAGGCTTGGCTTAAAAAGGGAGATGATGCCATGCCTTCCGGGTTCAGCCAATATGTTTGGCAAGGTTTAGTAGCATTTTGGATGGATCCCGATCACCAGACTAGGAGCGCCAACAGCAAGGCAACTCGATCGAAGAGTAAGAACTCTACACATCGATCCGGCCGACTTTCATACAGAGCCCGAGGCCGAATGATCGTAAGTTTTTTTATTTCTAATTATTATTTATTTATATTATTTATTTTATTTATTTTTTATTATTTTAATTTATCAAATCAAAATTAATTTTGAAGGCCGAGGAAAAAGGGGAATCCGAGACGGATTTGCTGGCGGTTCTCGCGCTCACAAAGCAGAAACCGGATGGGACTTTCATGGACGAAGATTCTGAGGAGCTTTACAACGAGGTTAGCTCGAAGATACAAGAAATGACTCAGAATGCTGATCCGGAGAGCATCGCTTCTGGTTCTGGTGAGCTATCTACCGCCGTGAGGAACAAAGTTTTTGTGGACGTAAGTATTTTTCATATTTTTATTTCAAATTATTTGAATTCATATATCTATATTAAGTTATATATTGTTTACTCAATTTTTTTTTTCAGACCGCACCCCGTAGAAAAGGGAAAATTAGGGGGGTTGGTTCTCTTCAATCCCAAATCGATACTAGGAGCGGTTCTGTTCGCGGTTCCGCTTCAAGTCGGTTTCAGGATCCCGACGAGGTTGCTCGGTTGAAGGACGAATTGACTGCAACAAAGACGAAGGTAGCGGTGTTCCAAGATATGTTTGACTACTTGGGCGCGACGGATCCGAAGCTCAAGGAGATTATGAGCCGCTTATATCCAGACCAGCAGCAGGTCCAGGGCGGAGCCAGCGGAGGAGATCCATCATCGGGCGGTGTTCCGTCTGAAGAATTTTAGTTTTTGTTTGAATTGTTTTTTTTTCCCGCTTTTTGTATTATATTTGAATTTAAATTTTAATATATTTAATATTTTTAATTTATTTGGTTTTAATTTTTTATAATATTTTTTTTTATTACGAAAAAAAAATTCACAAAAATTAGTATTTGCGACGGAAATATTTCCGTCGCAAATACGTCGCAAGTTTGCGATGGAAATTAACCATCGCAAAATTGCGACGGATAATTTCCATCGCAAACTTGCGACGGATAATTTCCATCGCAAACTTGCGACGGATAATTTCTATCGCAAACTTGCGACGGATAATTTCCATCGCAAACTTGCGACGGCTAATTTCCATCGCAAACTTGCGACGGCTAATTTCCATCGCAAAGTTGCGACGGTTAATTTCCATCGCAAATTTGCGATGGAAATTTCTCTCGCAAATCCGTCGCAAATTTGCCACGGAACAAAATCCATCGCAAATGTGCGACTGTAATTTTTTGTCGCAAATGGGTCGCAAGTTTGCGATGGAATTTTATCCATCGCAAACTTGCGATGGATTTGCGACGGAAACTTCATTGCGATGAAAGATTTGCGAAGGAAACAAGTTTATCGCAATTCCGTCGCAAATCGTCCTTTGCGACGGAATTGCGACGATATATTTCGTCGCAAATCGGGTATATTTCTTGTAGTGACTTTTACTTCTGCATGGGGGAGCTGGAGACGATGTGTGCGCACTTTGCCTTGAGGAGTGGTGGGAAGAATGGGTTCAGCGGAAACATTTGAGGCCAACAATTTGCATCTAAACTCGAGAACGTCTTGCAACATGCGGCTTCAAGATTTTCAAACTTGCCTGAAAAAATGGATCTGGATATTTCGAGCACACATCTTTCGACGTTAAAAAGAGACGACCAACATTTTACAAGATAAATAGGTGAACCGGGAAGAAAAAGGCTAGGAATCGTTGGCATCGGTTGCACTTGAGCTTCTCCTTCATCGACAAAAATTGGGGAATAAAGGGAGAAATGTAAGATCAATGAGACAATAGCTTTTCTTCTCATTTCCTCAAAAATCTTTTTATACTTCTTCTATTTCTTTTATTTTTATTTTACTTTGGTTGTAGTCATTTAGATGTTTGGATGGTTTTGGATAAACAGAGAAACTTAGAATTTATAGGATTAGAAAAGACATCATATATATGAATAGTGAGCATCCCTCTCCATAATTTGGACATGTAGACATAGGAGAAGACGACACGTGGTAAATATTTTTACTTTAACAAAAAAATGTTTTAAGGGTTTAGTGGAATTTTAATGCAACTTTTGGTATTTTTCTGTACTCATCGTAACTCCTATAAAATTCATTCCGTAAAGTGATAGGTAATCTACAATATAAATCTTCTAAATTTTTTTGTTTGTTCCAACAAGCTAAGCCATGAGAAATGAAGGTCATAGGGATTCATAAACACATGTTGGTGAGAGACATACGAAAAAGTATGAACTATGTAAATAAAACTAAGGAAAAAAAAGAGGAGTGGGAGTGGTGTCGAGCGACACCAAGTGATCAGGTGTTGTTTGCATATGTTATGCAAGGTATTAATTTCTGGGTTGGCTGTACATGTTCTTATTTGATTGTTGTGCGGTCGGTTTAGAGGTTAAGTCGTCCTTGTGTTAATATTTTTAAAACCAGCACCTGGTTAGTTGGTGTCGAGCGACACTAGGAGGGCGTCGGTCGACATCGGTTAGCGAAATTGATTGCGCTTTAATTCAATTTTTGCTCGGTTCAGTGGGTCGACACCGGTTATGGTGAAATCAAGATGGTTCGATTTAAGTTGCCGGCTTAGGCCGGTTTAGGGGTGGAAACCCTATTTCTCGAGATAAAAGAGGTGCAGCCGTATTTTGAGAGTTTTCGAGGTGAAAAAGTTTCACAGAAGAAAAGAGGCGAGTTGGGAGATTTCTGGAGTTTTGGGATCGGATTACTGTTCACCGCAATACTGTTCATCGCGATACTGTTCATCATCTCTCTTTTTCCCCCTTTCAACCCTTTGATGCGATCATGGATGAGGTTCTTGCCGAGACCAACGTTGCCGAGACGGATTATGCCGAGACCAACATTGCCGAGACGGATTATGCCGAGCAGCTCGTTGCCCAGGAAGGAAATGCCGAGCAGCTTGAACCTGAGGAGGCAATAGCCATACCAACTGGCCCGGTGACCCGTTCCAAAACTAAGGCACTGAACCTACGCATTGGGAAAGTCCTTAGCCGTCTGAGTCGGCATGATGATAAGCCAACCACTCGGGAGTATAGTGATCTCGGCGATTCAGGCAGAAGAGATGATTGAACGGGGCTGCGAGGCCTATTTGGCGACGATCACTATGGCGGAGTCCAGTGGTGAGGTGATTTTTGAGGATATTCGTGTGGTTCGGGAGTTTCCGGAGGTATTTCAGTCATTGACGGGGTTGCCACCATCTCGGTCAGATCCTTTCACGATTGAGTTAGAGCCGGGAACAGCGCCGATATCTAAGACGCCTTACAGGATGGCTCTAGCAGAGTTGGCAGAGCTGAAGAAACAGCTAGAGGACCTTTTGAGCAAAGGGTTCATTCGACCGAGTGTTTCACCGTGGGGAGCACCAGTTCTGTTTGTGAAGAAAAAGGATAGGAGTTTCCGGCTGTGTATCGATTACCGGGGACTTAACCGAGTCACTGTGAAGAACTGGTACCCTCTCCCGAGGATTGACGAGTTGTTGGATCAGCTGAGGGGTGCTACTTGGTTCTCCATGATAGACTTGGCATCGGGTTATCATCAAATCACGATAGACGAGGCGAATATTCGCAAGACTGCTTTCAGGACGAGGTATGGGCATTTTGAGTTTGTAGTTATGCCATTCGGTTTGACGAATGCGCCAGCAGCATTCATGAGGTTGATGAACGACGTATTCAGGGAGTCTTTGGATGTGTTCGTCATCATCTTCATTGACGATATTTTGGTGTATTCGAGGAGTCCTAAAGAGCATGAGACTCATTTGAAGTTGTATGCTAAGCTGAACAAGTGCAGTTTCTGGCAGCGAGAGATGGGTTTTCTCGGACACATTGTTTCTGCAGAGGGAGTGTCTGTAGATCCGGCAAAGATTAAGGCCACCAGGGATTGGCCTAGACCGAGTAGTGCTACCGAGATCAGGAGTTTTCTTGGTTTAATAGGTTATTATAGGAGGTTCGTCAAGGGTTTTGCAGGTATGGCGCAGCCGATGACGAAGTTGACTGGGAAGGATGTCCCTTTTGTTTGGTCGCCAGAGTGTGAGGAGAGCTTTGGGAAGCTCAAAGAGATGTTGACTAGTACACCTGTTTTGGCGTTACCCGAGCCAGGGAAGCCTTATGCGGTGTATACTGATGCTTCAGGAGTTGGTCTAGGTTGTGTGCTGATGCAGGAGGGCAGAGTTATTGCTTACGCTTCGAGGCAGTGGCAGGGCATTGAGCGTAACCGTCCTACCCATGATCTTGAGTTGGGAGCGGTGGTCTTTGCACTTAAGATCTGGAGGTCGTATTTGTATGGTGGTTCAGTTCAGATCTTCACTGACCACAAGAGTTTACAGCACATTTTCACTCAGCTATTGCTGAATGCGAGACAGACACGCTGGGTTGAGTTTTTGGCAGATTATGACTTGGAGATTATCTATAATCCAGCCAGGGCTAACCTAGTGGCGGATGCTTTGAGTCGACGGATGTGTGATTCGGCTTTAGAGCAGGATGTGGAGGCATTGGTGAGCGAGATTAGCACTTTACGCCTTTGTGCTATTTCGCATGAGCCTTTGGGCTTAGAGGCAGTTGATCAGGCAGATTTGCTGAGCAGGATCAGACTGGCACAGGAGAGTGATCAGAGTCTGATTGATGCATCACGAGTACCGAGTTCTGAGTATCATATATCTGATAACGGGACTATCTTGGTACGTGGTCGGGTTTGTGTACCCAAAGTGGAGGAGTTGTGGCAGCAGATTCTAAGAGAGGCTCATTCGAGCAAGTTTTCGATTCATCCAGGGGCGACCAAGATGTACCATGACCTCAAGAGGTATTATCATTGGGTCGGGATGAAGAGAGATGTGGCCGATTGGGTTGCGAGGTGCAACACGTGTTCTTTGGTGAAGGCTGAGCATCAGGTTCCGGGTGGTCTTTTGCAGATTTTACCCATTCCAGAGTGGAAGTGGGACAGGATCACGATGGATTTCGTGGTTGGGCTACCTATTTCGAGGACTCATGATGCCATTTGGGTTATTGTGGATCGGTTGACCAAGTCAGCACATTTCTTGGCCATCAAGAAGACAGATGGAGCTGCTGTTTTGGCTAGGAAGTTTGTGCGGGAGATTGTGAGGATGCATGGAGTGCCAGCCAGTATTGTGTCAGACCGAGATCCGAGATTTGCCTCAGAGTTTTGGAGGGCATTTCAGACAGAAATGGGCACTAAGGTGCACATGAGTACGGCATATCATCCGCAGACAGATGGGCAGTCAGAGAGGACTATTCAGACTTTGGAGGATCTGCTGAGGATGTGTGTGCTAGATTGGGGTGGTCATTGGGCAGATCACTTGAGCTTGGTTGAGTTTGCTTATAACAACAGCTTCCAGGCGAGTATAGGCATGGCTCCTTTTGAGGCTTTGTATGGGAGGCCATGTAGGACACCCTTATGCTGGACCCAAGTGGGTAAGCGCAACATTTATGGAGCTACTTATGTTCAGGAGACGACAGAGAAGGTTCGTGTTGTGAGGCTGAACATGAAGGAAGCTCAGGATAGACAGAAGAGTTACGCAGATAGACGCAGACGAGAGCTTGAGTTTCAGGTTGGAGATAGAGTGTATCTCAAGATGGCGATGTTGAGGGGTCCTAACAGATCCATCGCAGAGAATAAGCTGAGTCCGCGTTTTATGGGTCCGTTTCCGGTTGTGGAGCGAGTTGGACCATTGGCGTACAGATTGGAGTTACCTCCGATTATGAGAGCCTTTCACAAGGTGTTTCATGTATCGATGTTGAGGAAGTGTCTTCATCCTTCAGAGGAGTTGGTGGCTAAGATTCCAGATGATCTTCAGCCAGATTTGACAGTTCCGGCGGTACCTATGAGGATTCTTGAGAGGAGAGTCAAGGTTCTGCGGAACAAGAGGATACCGTTGCTGAGAGTTTTGTGGACTTGTGGCGGTATAGAGGAGGAGACTTGGGAGCCAGAGGCAAAGATGAAGTTGAAGTTCAGAAAGTAATTCGACAAGCAGGTCGTAGAGTGAGCTTCTTTCGTCTTTGTGGCTTTGTTTTTGGTTTACCTTTCGAGCTTTGTTGTTGTTGTTTTTGGTTTACGTTGTAAAGACATACATTTTTGAGATTTATGAGATGGAGTTTTTCCTCATTATCAGTGTTATTAAATTGTCTTGGATGTTACACGTGTTGACCAGTTGGGTCGTGAGACAGTTTCAATCTTTTTGTTATAGGCGTTTAAGAATTTTTCTCTAAAGGCTGCGGTCCTGAATAACTCATTACATTTTGGAGGCGTTGGTTCTCTGGCAGACTTACCTGAGTGCCGTGGCTTCAGTGTGAGTGGCTTATCCGAGTGTTGTGGCTTCGGTATAGGCGATGGCAGGCCCATCTGGGAGGCCGTGACCCCAATTTGGGTAGTTGCAGACTTGTTTGGGAGGCCGTGGCCCCAATACAAGTAGTGTGGTTTAGACTTATTTGGGAGCCGTGGCCCCAATATAAGTGTTCCGGATAATGAGTTAAGAGAAAGATGTTTTGGAACGTGCGTATACATGGGATTGAATGTGAGTCTCGGGGATCAGGTGAGGATCTCCAGTGTTGTGGCCTTGCGAGGTCGGGTTTTGGTCTTGCGAGACGTGTGTTGTGTTGGGATTCGAGGTCAAATCCAGTTTAGTGGGGAAGAGTTGTAACATCCGTAAACCAAAGATGTGTGTTTTTGTCTGGTGTCGAGCAACACCAAGGCTGGTGTCGGTCGATACCGGTCCGATTGACGAATTTCCGGTTTGTTTTTAATTGTCGGTTTGGGACTGGTTTTGGGTCTGGAAACCCTATGTTGCAAATTAAAAAGGAGCAGCCGCGTTTTTGAGCTCATATTTCGAGGCAGAGAGTTCTAAGTGGCGATTTTGGGAGTTTCGAGGAGATTTGTGGAGTTTCTGAGGTTGCTTGCTGTTGATTCTTGTTGTTCATCTCCTTGCTCTTCCTTTCAATCCAAAATCAAGGTGAGTGCGTGACTGTGGGTCCGAAATTTCTAGATCCGTGTTTATGGTTGAATAGTTGATGTGTTCTTGAGGTTTATGTGATGATTTCGTGCTTTTGTATGAGTATGATCGTGTTTGGTGAAGTTGGTTTGCGTTTTCTGTGTTTATGGTGTTGTTGATTCACGTTCGGATTCACCCTGTCGAACGGGTGTCGAGCGACACCAAAGTTGTTAGTGTCGAACGACACCAAGCCGGTGTCGGTCGACACTGATGGCTGGTTTGGGTGGTTATCCGGTTTAATTGAATTGAAATTAAAGCAAATGGTTTAATCCGGTTTAATGAATTTAAATGATTTGAATGGTTAATTGTTTCGGTTTAATTAATATTATTACTTAATTATGAGAATTATTTAATAAGTATTTGAAGATGTTTTAATATGAGAAAAATATTTAATAATTGTGGAAATTATTTAAAATACTTTAATTGTCTAGAAATTGCGTAATTGGCCCGTGGTCAGAGTGATTGTCTCATTAAGTATTTATGATAATACTTATGCATCTATTTCCTGTGATGCAGGTAAAAATAGAGTGTGATCGCGGAATCAATGCCGGATAAGAGGATGATATGACTTTCATGTTTTAATAAATTGTTTAAATTGCTAGATTATTTATTTATTTTATTTGCTTTAGCTGAATATTGTTGTTGAATGATTTATTATTTGTTTAATAGTTTAAGATTTCCGCTACAGTTGGAAGCTCTGTTCGAAAACTCGCCTGAGTTGACGAATATTCGGCCGAAATATTGTGCAACGGTGGCTTTCCGAGGCAATTTGGGTTAATCGGAGCGATTAACCTCTGACATGTTTTTAAAATAAATAAAAATCTTATTTAGATTTGATTAAACAGTGATATATATCTAAAAATCAATGGATTTTGCATGTTAAATCAAAGAAAACCGAGAAAAAATGATTAAAATTGAGAAATATGAAAGAAGTCGAGTGGCTGCGGGGATTAGGGTTGCAAGGGTCGAGATGGTTAGGAAGAAGATGAAGTTGAATTCGAAACGAAAAAAATGACCAAAATCCCCTCTTCAGGATTCGAACATCAGACCTAATGGGCTAAAGAAAAAATGTATTGGGCTTAGTCATAATAGATTAATGATTTATGATATGATAAGAAACCAAGCTTTCATAATTAACGGGGCAAGTAGTAACAGGCAATTATCAAAACTAAAAAAATGTGAGTTGATACTTACCTGTACTTGAAGTATTAAAAATTTTCGACTTGTGACCCATATTGTTTCGAACAAGTACTTGATTTTTTAAAGTAGGTACAAGGCAAATCACGGGTTTTGGACAAATTATAACTTTAAAAGGGGTTTATAATTTAAATATTTGAGTTTGGATTTAGAATTTAGGGTTGAGGGTTTAGTATTTAGGGTTTAGGGTTTAGTTTTGATGGTTTAAAGTTAATTTTGTATTTATTAACCTTTATGAAAATGGTATGAGTTGGAAAAAAATAGTGAAAGGAATTAAAAAACTTTTTGATGGTAGATGTGAAAATTGCCCCTTTTTTTTTAATAGCACAAAAATATACTCATTCTGTTTTTCATTTTCACTATTTTTAGATTTACCTTCGATTTTTAGCCAAGTTGAAACTGTGTCGGATAAGTCGGAAATAAACGAAGAAACTCGGTTCTCAGTTCTCACATGAATCCAAGCTGCTTGACACGCGAAGGATTAATATCTGATTTTGTAAGACGTAACTTTTCGATCAAGAAATCCCTTATATGTAATATTCGTATACCGTGTGAAAACCAATGTTATATATCATGAAAGATCCTCAAATAAATAATAGCTTTGTTCTTGCTGATACACAAAAGTCTCACGGTCACGGAAACAACTTCAAGCGTTTGTTTTTGTTTTCCGTTCTAAAGGCCACGATTATTGAAGATGCAGCTGGATTGACGCAGTCCATGAATCAGTCAGGAAGTACATCAAGAACATTGGAAGGACTTGTAGCGGAGCAAAGTGGAGCTAAAAGAATGTTGCTGAACTGGAAGCGAGCTTGTAGCGGTTAAGAACGAATCCAGAAGAGGCGGTAGCTGCGTTGGATGAGGAGATTTGGAGCTATCAAGACAAAGAAAATATTTCCGGTTCTTAGAAAAAAATAAGGAAGGAAATATTCTTTTGGAGATTTGGAGTAATCACCAAGGCTGAAACCTTGTAGGGTTTTATGATGTACGACTACCTTGTATAAGTAGTGTGTAGCGGCTGTTTGTAGACGGCTATCACAAATATCGAGAGCTTTAGCATTTGGGTTTAGATCATCTTGTAAGAGAGATAAGACAAAGGGTTAGGGTTTGAGAGCTTCTTGGATCAAGTATAGATCTCAGAACGTGAGAGTTACTAGAACAACAAGTCAAGGATGTCTTGAGCTTGTTGAGTTCGTTTAAGCATATACTTGTAAGTTATCTTAAAGAAGTTTCTAGTAATATATTTTCTTTGTAGAGAAATCTCTTGTGTCATATTGTGATCCTTTTCTGCATCAATAGCCCTTGGTTTTTCAATTGGTATCAGAGCCAGGTTATAAATTTGAACTAGGTTTTTCAGATTGATCTTGGTTTTTCATATTGATCTTGGTTTTTCAGATTGAGAGAGAATGTGCAGAAGTACAACTTACCTTGCAGATTGGCGATGAGATCCTGAACTGATTTTCTGCATCAATAGCCCTTGGTACTTCTGCACATTCTCTCTCAATCTGATTATTCATCTTGTGTTTTTAACTTGTGTGTGCTCACAAGCAGGGGGAGAACAGGGGAGAACAGGATGAACCAGTGAACGAAAACTAGGATCTAAGCTAGAATTGTGGGAGAGCAAGACTCTTTCATTTGTTTGCTTAGTTTTTGTGTAATCTTTCGTTCTAGTATTCTGGGGGAGTTGAGAGTTTTTCTATGGATTTAACTCTATGTTTCTTTTGGTTTGAAACTCATAACTCTATGTTCTGAATCATGTTTAATATTTCTATGCTTAATGTTGAAGTATTCAGATCATTCTAGTTTTCTGGTTATCTCTGGTATGTGCATTGCGGATTTGAGTTTTTACAGGTGCTTGAGAGACACAAAGCTAAAAAGGGGGAGATTGAAGATGCAGCTGGATTGACGCAGTCCGTGAATCAGTCAGGAAGTACGTCAAGAACATTGGAAGGACTTGTAGCAGAGCAAAGTGGAGCTAAAGGAATGTTGCTGAGCTTGAAGCGAGCTTGTAGCGGTTAAGGACGAATCCATAAGAGGCGTTAGCTGGGCTAGATGAGGAGATTTGGAGCTATCAAGACAAAAGGAATATTTCCGGTTCTTAAAGAAAAATAAGGAAGGAAATATTCTCTTGGAGATTTGGAGTAATCACCAAGGCTGAAACCTTGTAGGGTTTTAGGATGCACAACTACCTTGTATAAGTAGTGTGTAGTGGCTGTTTGTAGACGGCTATCACAAATATCAAGAGCTTTAGCATTTGGGTTTAGATCATCTTGTAAGAGAGCTAAGACAAAGGGTTAGGGTTTGAGAGGTTCTTGGTGTAACATCCGTGAACCTAGAGTACTATTTTGGAAGTGGTGTCGGACGACACCAAGTGGCCGGTTGTGGTTTGTGATATACTCAACATTTGTATGCATTTAGCACATTGTTCTACATGGTTTTGTGTATAGTTGAGTCTCATTTATTGCCACTTAGTGTATGTTTCATCCACTTAGGAGCATTTAGTCCTTAGGAAAGCATTTTGCATTTCCATTGCATTTGGAGTGTGTTTTGCAGGTGAAAAGAGGTGTAAGCAGAGGAGACGTGCAGAGGTGGTGACCAGAGACAAATGGGATGCAGATCGGAGCTAAGGCGCATTCGGAGAAGGTGGCAGAACAGAGGACTTGGGCACGAGAAACAGAGTACTTGAGCAGCTTGACCAAGACCCGTGGACAAGCGAAGTCAAAGCGAGTGCGTTGATGATGTGTGGTCAGGTTTTACCGACTTTTTTAAAATCCTGCAAGTGCACAGATCGTAGAAGTACGGGTTATCGAACACAAGGACTGGCTAAAATGAATACACTTTAAATCTATGGAGTTCGGATCAAGCTAGAATAAGATAAAGGATGATTGGTTGGTTGTCTAATAACTAAATACTAAAGCTAAGAAATCGAAGTTGTAAAGCAATGAGGGAAAAGCGTTAGGTCTCTAGGGGCTAATTCGCAGAGAAGCAAGCAATGATCAGTTCGATGATAGATATGAATCAATTTAGGGATGATGGGATGATAGATCCGTCTAGAACACAAAACACGAAAATAAGTCTTTCCACTTCCGTGGCTCCGACTCCTATGATAACTTATCTAATCGCTAAACTTTTGGTATGTCCTTAGATAGTTAATCAAGCATTAAATCGATCAAGTTCGGATACAGTTCACTAGGCTTAGTAAATCAACTTCCGCAGTCTAAGAAACCTAGCTTGTCAAAGAATAGGTCCGGCGAATGATACAGCACTTCCGTGGCTCAAATCAACCTTGGATCAGATTGCTAGATGCGCGGTAAAGCAATCAGCATTAATTAGTGAACAAAACGAGACAAAGACTCTAATGATATCCCTAACAGTTCATCGAAATCATAGATCAAGCAAACAACTCATTGAATTAGTAACCCTAGCAACCTAACAAGTGAATTACTCAGACATGATCAAAGTAACAACACAGAGAGATGAAGAAAGCATGATAATAGATAAAGGTTCAGAAATCTTCTCCAAATTGTAGTGAGGAGGAGAGATCCTCTCCTTGAAATCTCTAGAACAAAAGTAGATCTATGAAACCGAAATACAATGTGGCTATATTGTTCTCTCTTCTTTCTAAAGAGGCTAAAAAGGTGTATTTATAGTGCTAGGTCTTCCAGGGGTCGAGATTAGGTAAACGGGCCGAGTAAACCGTGAAAACGTGCAAAACGGGCCTTAGTCGGCTAAGCCGGGTCGAGCGGGACGGCGGCGGTCGAGCGGGGCGGTCGACCGGTCGGTCGGGCTGGTGCTCGGGTCGAGCTGGGGGTCGAGCGGTCATGCGGGATGCGGTCGGGCGCGCACGGGATGGCGGAAAGAGGTCGGGTCGGACGGGAGCCTTGGAGGCCCTGTCCGACCGTCTCGGTCGACCGGAACGTGAAGGAAGGTCGGGTCGGACAGGGGCCTTGGAGGCCCTGTCCGACCGGCTCGGTCGAGCGACGTCAATGTGCAGTTAAGGATGGTCGGGTCGGACGGGAGCCTTGGAGGCCCTGTCCGACCGGCTCGGTCGAGCGGATGGTGTGGACGTCCGGTTTTCGGCTGATTTGACACTCTTCACTAAAATGATAATATCTTCCATTCTACACGTCCAAATTGCATGATTCCAATTGCGTTGGAAAGCTAACTCATGTAGGCATCGCGGCGAACTGGTTTTGGTGAGATCCATTGAGTAGAATGTTTTTTGGGGCTTTTTCAAAGTTGATGCTGTGTCGTGGAGCGGCATAAAGTCCAAATCCTGTGGTTTTGCTCCGAAATGCATCTTTCGATCTGTTTAGACTCTTAGTACTATAAATCCACAAAAACTACCTTTTTAGAGCGAAAAGCCTTTAAAAAACTTATTAAAAGCATAGTAAAACCATATAAAAAGGGTACAAAATAGAGGTATATCAACTCCCCCAGACTTAGATCTTTGCTTGTCCTCAAGCAAATAGAATCCAAATCAGAGAAAGAGGTTTGAAAACGTAGAAACTCCTTATCCTTTTGAGAAAACCTGTGGCGGCTTCCTCTCCTGTATTCCACTAAAAACATAACCAATGTTAGACTAGCTTCACATAATGCTCGGCAAGCTTAGCGAACCATACCAAACTCAACTAGTCTCATCCAACACTCCAGACTTTCCATTGTTAACTCCTTGCATAAATTTAAAACGTGCGGTCTTTATCAAGGGAATATCGATCATTAAGCACTTGTTCTTACCCACTTGAGTCTCTCCAGGATAGTCCTTTTTGAAGCTTTTGAGTTCTTTTCCTCTCTCTTTTTCTTTTGAAGGATCGATCTTTCCCTACTTTTCTAGGGTATCATTTTATTTTTTCTATCGATCCTTCTTCCCTTTCTTTTTCTTTTGGGGAATAACATAGGATAGGTTTTTGCTTTTTCCTTGTTTTTGGTAGGTCTCCATAAGACAAGAAGGTGCAGACGTATGCATTCCTCTTGCTTACACGTTTTCCTTGTGCTTAAAAGCTTTTGATTTTTATTTTTCTGAGAGAGAGGAGAACTGCACTTTGTATTGGACACACCCTTTTGAGATCAAGTGAGGAACGACTCATATGTATGCCAAGTCCCTTGACAAGAAAAACTAGATTGGTTAGGGTGGAGTTAACGTTAGATTGTCCGGGTACCTTAGAAATATTGCCAAGTCAGTAGGTCGATCCACCGTTAGAGGTTCTGTTAGGCTTATGTCTGCAACTGATGTCCGCTCTAGGGTCATAGATTGTTAGCACAACACCGGAGAATCATAGAGATAAATCATAATTTCCAACTAAAGTTTTGACTCAATAAAACATGAAAACATAAGAAGATAACATAAAAATATAAGAAAAGAAAAAGAATACATTAGTAAAGGATAAAACTCCCCCCAGACTTAACTTGCACCGTCCCGGTGAAAGCAAATCAAATTAAGGGTGAGAGGAAACAGACTCAATAAAGAAAAATAAAAAGAAATTCATTAAAATAAGATAAGGATAGAAAATGGAGTTAGGTGTCCATTGCACCGGATACCGAGTGAAGTGTGGGTGCCTAGGTGGAGGCGTAAAGGCTGGCCGCGCTCTCCTCCTCGTCGGTAGATTCTTCATCAGAGTCAAGTGCAGAGGTGAGTGAGAACTCTCCAAGGTCTGGCTCATGGGTTGATGTGGAAGGGCGGAAAAGGCGATCGGGAGCGATGTGGCGAACAACACGGATGAGGCGCGAGATGAAGCGGGATTGGCACTGAACGGTTCTCTCCAGATGGCCAAGACGGTCTAAAGCCTGGTTGGCAGCCTGGCTGGCTGTCATGATGTTGATGTTCCGAACAGGGCGCCTTGCCCTTATGGTCCTCTGCTTGAGATAGTAGTTGTTGATCTGGTAGCGCGGTGAGTCAGGGGTTGCAATGAAGTATTTCTCTGAAGGTGGTGAGAATGTAACGGCACCGGAACTGAGGAGTGGGAGGTCGTCACAAGGCAGTTGCACAAGCGCGGTGTCAGACGTGCCAATGGGGCATACATAGCAAAACTGTGGTGGGTTCTTGGTCCAGCCATTGAGGAAACGAATATGCTGAAGGGCTGTGAGGTCTAAAGGAGCGGTGTTGTTACTGGGCCGGTAATGTGAGATGTCAATCTTGCAATGGTTGACAATTGCTGTGATAAGTCGCCCAAAACGCACAACAACCTTCTTGTTGTCGGTGTGTCGTGCCAAAAGCTTTACATTGACAAGTGTTTTTGCAAACAAAAGGCCAAGGTTTGCATTGTATTTGTAGCGGAAGAAGGGCGTTGTCAGGATGTAAAACTCGTCTGCTGTGACTTTGCTGGTTTCCGGTTTGCACTGTAGAGTAGTGGTGATGAGGCGGTGTACATAGCGGATTACCGGATGAGAGATTCGTGAAACCTTTGATCGGGAAGCGAGGAACGGTTCGTCAGCGAAGTGGGTCCAGTTGGAGAAATCATCATCACGAGTGAGGTGGTTCTCCTTGAAGTCATGAGAAGGCTCATTGTTGAAACCAAAAAGCTTGCAAATGGTGGCGATGGATATCCGACCACTTTGATCGCCAATCTTAAAGAAAAGTATCCCATTGCCGGCGGGCTGGTCATCATTGTTGTTGGGGAAGGCTAGAGTGACGGTGGAGAGGAAGTCTCGTGTAAGTTCAGTGTACTCCTTGCAATCTATCTTGAAAAACTTGCGCATTCCTAGCTTCTTTAGGTACCATATGACATCGCTCCTGATGTTTAGGAGATCAAGAGTGTGATTATCCAATGTCACACATGGTTCAATGATGACTCTTTCCATTGCTGTTCCATACTCTCCATTGCCTTGAATAGGATGGTTGATAAACTTGACAAGGGGTTGATTATCGGAATCACTTGAAAGCTCCTCGATTTCCTTGCCTTTTTCGTTGGTTTTGATTGCTGATTTCGATGTGTTTGCTCGTTCAGTGAGGTTTGGATTTGCATTGAGCTTGATTTGTTTCCTTGGTGGCTCTAAAGCGACATCCTTCTTCCTTATTGCCTCAGTTAGCTTTGTTCTTGCCATGGTACCTTGTTTTGGAAAGAGAGATTGGGGATTGGGAGAGCTAAAATTCGAAATCCAATTTAAGAAATACCAAAGTTTTAAGAAAAATGTTTGTGAAGGTTCTTCAATGGAGGCTAGGGTTTTCTAAAACTTTTTCTTTGTAGAAGAGAATGAAGAGTGGTGTTTTCAATCTCAAAATCTCTTTAAATCCTTTATGAAATCGATTTTGGTTTAGAAAAATCGGTTTGGTCTGGTTAAAACCGGTTCAATTTAAGTGGGAAGGAGAAAGAGAAGCTTATTATTATTATTTTTTTTTTTTATTTTGGGTCGAACGGTTCGGTCGACCCGGGGTGTTTTGGTCGACCGGTCGACCGAACCTCTTGGAGGCCCTGCCCGAACGTGTTTGGTCGACCCAAACGGCTTGGCGGCTCCACTTCTATGTTCCTTTTGCACCATTGTGATATCCATTCTATCCTATCCTGCTAAAAGAAAAACAAAGAAAACAAAGTAAAACTAAAACTAAAAACTGAAATTTAAAGGTGTTACCTTATGGGTTGCCTCCCATACAGCGCTTGTTTAAGGTCTTTAGCTTGACCGTAATGCTCTTTAGGATTTAAGAGAGGGTAGTGATCAATGGAACTTTTTGTCCATCAAGATCTTTCTTCTTGGGATTTATATCGGGAGGATGATTTACGGCGGGATAGACAATCTCTCCATGCTTGTCCCGGGGCACTTCAGCCATAGGAAAGAGTTTCATAGTGTTAGCGAACTTTTCCTTGAATCCTCCCAAATTTTCGTCAGTCAGCTTTTCCTGGAGGAGAATTCTAACTTTTGCAAATCCTTTAGTTTGCTTAACCTTCTTAGTGGTCTCTGTCCCGGTCTTATCCTTGATCGGCCCTTTTGGTGGGTGTTTAGGTAACGCCGTAGTCTTACTTCTTGCTGTTGGGGTAAGTTGCTTGGGCTGGTAGGATGCCGTAGTCTTACTTCTTGCAATCGGGGCAAGTTGCTTGGGCTGGTAGGATGCCGTAGTCTTACTTCTTGCTATCGGGGCAAGTTGCTTGGGCTGGTAGGCAAGGTCTTTGCTGGGCAAGCTGGACAGGATTTTCTCTTCTTCTGGAGGCTTGGGGATAATCGTATTCTCTTGCACCATATCAACTGATAGGTTCCTTGTTGAACACATGGGGAAAAACATCTCTTTATTCACCTTGTTGAATGAGATCCTCCGGTTGGGAAAATCGAAGATGGCTCCAACGGTTGATAGGAAAGGGGTGCCAAAGATGAGGGGTCTATGGCTACTTTCTCTCATTTCCACTATTTGAAAGTCGGTAGGAATAGAACAGTTCCCAAGTCGTACCATCACGTCCGGGATGAAACCGTAAGGTGTTTGCGAGAATGAATCGGCATAATTGATGGAGATGGATGAAGGTTGGATGTTGGTAAGGCCTATCTCGTCTGCAATCTTCTTTGACATGATGTTGACATTAGCTCCTGTGTCACAAAGAGAATTGGTGAGATTAACTTCATTAATAGAACATGGAACTACAAACTTTCCAGAGTTATCCGCCTTTGGGATGATCTTGGGGAAAAGGCGTCTTTTCCTTGCGCGGTTGGATTCTTTCTCGGGATAGATTTCTTCAGGCCAGGTCATACAATCATACGTTGGTGGGGAGAGCTTCCATTTGGGGATAGAATCCTCAAACTTCTTTTCTATTGCAACGGAGTTGCAAAAAGATTTCTTAGACTCCATCTCTTGTTTTTTAACTGCTTCTGCGGTTTGAGCGGCTTGCACTTCCAATTTCTTGACATGTGCAGCAATGGCATCATATTTAGCATGGAGATCATTGAACAAAGTGTCCATCTTCTCATTCATCTCCTTGTTGTTTCTCTTTTGACCTTCCATGATCTGTTGAAACATTCCATCGAACTTGTTGTTTGGCTGGGCTAAAGGAGGTTGGCTGGCGGGTAAACCATATGGTTCCTTTGGTGGGTAAGGTGCTCTTTGGTCGTAGTTCGGCCTGGGTTGAAACTGGTTTCCTTGCAGTTGGAAACGATCTCCATAGGGTTGGAAAGGTGGTCTCTGCTGCTGGAATCTTGAGGGATAGGTTTGGTCTTGTGGGTTCTCCACATTGGTGCTGCGGTAAGAAAGGTTTGGGTTGGACCGGTAGTTGGGATTGTATCCCCTGTTTCCATAGTTACCAACATAGTTAACTTCTTCCTCAAGTTGATCATTGGAGAAATCTCCCATGCATTCCCTTGTAGGATCATCATTGACATCATTTATGCCCTCAATTGCATGTATGTGTCTTTGCTGTCCTTTTAGAACTTGAGCCATCATATTCTTCAGTTCAGCCATCTGAGTAGCATCAGGGGGTGTGTTGGTAGAGCGGTGTGATCTATCATAGTCGGGGCAGTTGTTGCAATCACTTGCTGCAAGGTTCTCAATCAAGACTTTGGCTTCCTCAACAGTCTTTGTCATAAAATTTCCATTGCTCGCAGTATCCAAGGATAGCTTATACTTGTGGTCTATGCCACGATAGAAGATGTTCCAAAGGTTCCCGTCCTTGAAACCGTGGTTAGGGCAGTCCCTAATGTATTCCTTGAATCGATCCAATGCCTCATAGAATGATTCGGTTGCACCTTGGCGAAATCCAGAGATCTTGTTTCTAACATAAATCGATCTTTGCTTAGTGTAGAAATGGTTGATGAATGCTGCCTTGTACTCGTCCCAAGTAGTGATCGAATGGGCAGGAAGAGACTTTAACCATCTAAGGGCTTTGTCGCCAAGAGAAAATGAGAAAAGTTTGCACTTTAGGTAGTCGGCTGAGACTCCATTGGCTCGGGTGGTGCTGCAAATCTCTTCAAAGTTATCTATGTGATCAAGCGGGTGCTCAGCTGGTAGGCCATGAAACTGGTTTTGCTTAACCAAAGCTATGATTTGAGGCTTGATTTCATAGTCATTCCTCTGAGGTGGAGGTGGGTGGATCGGATTTCTATCCGTAAAGAAGACATCAGCGGAGTCATAGTCTCCAATGGTTGGATTGTTAGCTTGAGGTTGTGCATCAACTTCCCCAGCAGGAGGTTGTGGTGCTAAAGGTGGAGGTGGATCTCTCCCTTCAGCTACAGCTCTAGCTACTGCTGCATCATGAGCGGTTTGGGCCATCTCTTGAGCTCTTTGTCGTCTAAGTGTCTTCTCAAGTCGGTCGATTTCAGCAACTGGTTCAACTAGATTGTCCCTATTAGACTGTCTAGTCATGCACCTGAAAAACAAAAGAAGAAATTAAATGAAAAGTAAGATAAACTAGAAAAACCAAAAGCAAAAATAATGAAAATGCAAGAAAACGATAAAATCCTAGACTAGATCCTAATCGAGATTCAAAGGTACTGCTGCAGTCCCCGGCAACGGCGCCAAAAACTTGATGTGTGGTCAGGTTTTACCGACTTTTTTAAAATCCTGCAAGTGCACAGATCGTAGAAGTACGGGTTATCGAACACAAGGACTGGCTAAAATGAATACACTTTAAATCTATGGAGTTCGGATCAAGCTAGAATAAGATAAAGGATGATTGGTTGGTTGTCTAATAACTAAATACTAAAGCTAAGAAATCGAAGTTGTAAAGCAATGAGGGAAAAGCGTTAGGTCTCTAGGGGCTAATTCGCAGAGAAGCAAGCAATGATCAGTTCGATGATAGATATGAATCAATTTAGGGATGATGGGATGATAGATCCGTCTAGAACACAAAACACGAAAATAAGTCTTTCCACTTCCGTGGCTCCGACTCCTATGATAACTTATCTAATCGCTAAACTTTTGGTATGTCCTTAGATAGTTAATCAAGCATTAAATCGATCAAGTTCGGATACAGTTCACTAGGCTTAGTAAATCAACTTCCGCAGTCTAAGAAACCTAGCTTGTCAAAGAATAGGTCCGGCGAATGATACAGCACTTCCGTGGCTCAAATCAACCTTGGATCAGATTGCTAGATGCGCGGTAAAGCAATCAGCATTAATTAGTGAACAAAACGAGACAAAGACTCTAATGATATCCCTAACAGTTCATCGAAATCATAGATCAAGCAAACAACTCATTGAATTAGTAACCCTAGCAACCTAACAAGTGAATTACTCAGACATGATCAAAGTAACAACACAGAGAGATGAAGAAAGCATGATAATAGATAAAGGTTCAGAAATCTTCTCCAAATTGTAGTGAGGAGGAGAGATCCTCTCCTTGAAATCTCTAGAACAAAAGTAGATCTATGAAACCGAAATACAATGTGGCTATATTGTTCTCTCTTCTTTCTAAAGAGGCTAAAAAGGTGTATTTATAGTGCTAGGTCTTCCAGGGGTCGAGATTAGGTAAACGGGCCGAGTAAACCGTGAAAACGTGCAAAACGGGCCTTAGTCGGCTAAGCCGGGTCGAGCGGGACGGCGGCGGTCGAGCGGGGCGGTCGACCGGTCGGTCGGGCTGGTGCTCGGGTCGAGCTGGGGGTCGAGCGGTCGTGCGGGATGCGGTCGGGCGCGCACGGGATGGCGGAAAGAGGTCGGGTCGGACGGGAGCCTTGGAGGCCCTGTCCGACCGTCTCGGTCGACCGGAACGTGAAGGAAGGTCGGGTCGGACGGGGGCCTTGGAGGCCCTGTCCGACCGGCTCGGTCGAGCGACGTCAATGTGCAGTTAAGGATGGTCGGGTCGGACGGGAGCCTTGGAGGCCCTGTCCGACCGGCTCGGTCGAGCGGATGGTGTGGACGTCCGGTTTTCGGCTGATTTGACACTCTTCACTAAAATGATAATATCTTCCATTCTACACGTCCAAATTGCATGATTCCAATTGCGTTGGAAAGCTAACTCATGTAGGCATCGCGGCGAACTGGTTTTGGTGAGATCCATTGAGTAGAATGTTTTTTGGGGCTTTTTCAAAGTTGATGCTGTGTCGTGGAGCGGCATAAAGTCCAAATCCTGTGGTTTTGCTCCGAAATGCATCTTTCGACCTGTTTAGACTCTTAGTACTATAAATCCACAAAAACTACCTTTTTAGAGCGAAAAGCCTTTAAAAACCTTATTAAAAGCATAGTAAAACCATATAAAAAGGGTACAAAATAGAGGTATATCAGTTGACCAAGACTCCTTCCCCTCTTTAGTATAAATACCCTTTAGACCTAATTTTATTTGATATCTTGTAATTTCTCTCTTGGTGACAAAGAACAAAAACACCTCTTTTAGGGTTCTTCCCATTTGGGGAGAACCCAATTTCGTTTTTAATAAATTTTTGCACTTTCCCTTCTTAATCTTCTTATATTAGCTTATTTCATCCTCCTAATCATGTTTAGGGACCTTTCCCTCTTGGGATTTGGGTTTCTAAGCATGATTAGTGAGTGAATCTCTTGGGTCTTTTTGGTTGCCATAGATTAGGGGTTGTTAGGGCTCGATTTGAATTTTTAGATGCTTAAATTCTTCCTAAAATCCTTCCTTGTTGGGTTTTCTTAATGCTAGGTCTCTCTTGATCAATTCGATCTTGATTTTAGACATTTCCTACATCAAAGGTGTTTGGAAATTGTTGGACCCAACCAACAAGGAGATTTGCTTGTCTAACCCACGATGGTGGTTGTTTAGAGAGCTTATCGGTCTAGGAGAGTTGTTTCTTAATGCTTGCTTGAATCGATTCCGCTAACGACAGTTAGGTCCTTGGATCGATTCTTGCTTTGTGATTTTCACCATGGAAGTGGGTTAATCCTGCTTATTGAACTCTCTTCCTAGGATTTAGCTTTTGTTGTGTTTGTTTGAACATCAATATCGATCTCTAGGATACTTAGAGTGTAGTTCTTTCATTAATCCTTCTTTATTTGGTGGTCTTAATGCTGAATCTTCTTGATGGAGTTGATTCTAGACTGATATATCCATATTTTACATGTTTTTACTATGGTTTTTAATATCTTTTATAACATAAATAATAAGGTTTTTGTGTCCAAGAGGTAGTTTTCTTGTATATTGTGGTTTTGAGGTACCAACAGGTCAAAATGGCAAAAAGGAGGCAAAATGGAGCAAAAGAACTTCAAACAATGATCCATACAAGTTTCCAAGTCAAGAGCTTCAATAAAACTCCAAAAGTCCAAATTCCGCAATCGGACTTAACCGGAGCATCCGAAAGATGACCGCGGCAAGGGGTCTTCCCGACGTCCAAAAATCATGATCTTGGTCTTGCTGGATAGATAATTGAGTCATGCATCACGAAGAAGTGGAATTGGGCCATTTGGAGTAGGAATACGGCCTAGGATCTTTTTCTCCCAATACATGTCCGTCTGGCGAGTAAGTGAAGCCCATGGAGCTTGGATGAGCGAAATGGACCGGGACCACTTCGGGCCAAGCCTAAACTTCATCAGGACTCAAGCCCACATCCTTACACGCAATTTGGAGGCGGCGGCCGCGCCTCTCTCAAGACTTGGTGAGCAGGCTCAAAGGAGAAGAAGAAAAGGAAACTTTCCTCCTCTCGCCCACGCATTAACTCAGCCGACCTAGCCTCCTCTCACCTATATATACTTGCTTTTAGCCTCTTGTATCAATCATCCTACAATTCCTTGAATCTCTTAATAAATTTCGGAGCCACTTAGGTGGTCTCCTCTCTTCCCTTTTCTTTTCTTCCCATTGTAAATATTTACATGTTTCTTTAAGTTTTGCATACATCTATGAGTAGAGGTTTTTCTCCATGAAGGAGCCACGGTTTGATCTCTATCACTCCGCCTCTTTTCAGTGGAATCATGAGACTCCTTCTATCTCTTAGATCTATTGTTGAATTATCGATCCTTCAATGAGGACATGACATGATTGCCTTCGCTATTCGGTTGTTAAATAAAGGGGAAACCTTGTGGTTCTCCATCTTTATTTAAACCTAAGGCTTGTTGCTAGAGATGATCAACTAGCAACTTGATCTAAGGTTGATATACTCTCCAAAAGCTTGTTATATCTCCGGATCTAATATTTGATGGGCAAATCGTTTTAGGCTATGAAAGTAGACCTAAGGATGTTTGTGAACAATCATTACCTAACCGTAATGCATGTCTCACTCTACAATGACCATGCGAAAGCTGAGCCCATTGGTTTAAGAGACATAGGGGATTGGAGCCACGAAAGTGGGAAAATCCTTCATTAGTGTTTTGAGTTCATGAATCGGATTTAACAATCTTTTCAATCGATTTGGCACATGCCTTTGCGAATGTTTCCATTCAACAATATTTATCTTTTGCTTTATGTTTTGCATTGTTAATATCTTTATGTTTTACAAAAACCAAAAAAACACAAAACCCCTTTTCCATATTGTCGATCTAGCTTAGTTTGCATCTCATGATCTTGAAGTGTACATTCCGCAATCCTCAGTGGTTCGACCCCTAAATACTACAATTGTCTGTTGTGCACTTGCAACTCACGGTTTGTTTTAGGGTTATTTATTACTTGCATATCCCACACACATCAAGTTTTTGGCGCCGTTGCCGGGGATTGCTTTGTACCTTCGAGTTTTCTTGATAAAAGCTAAGACTAGATCTTTTATTTTCATGCTTTCTAAATTTTTGTTTTTGTGTTTGATAGGTACCTAAAGATGAATCACTACTCACGCCTGGACCCTCATCAATACCATGACTACGTCCCTAATGAGCCTAGAGGTACCAATCTCGAAGCTATGCTAGAAGAGTTCATGGAAAGCCAAAGACAATCTAACCGAGATCTTGGATCAAAGTTGGAGTTTCTAAGGTATGATCTTAATGAGGACTTTTGGGAGTCTCTCTACAAGATGAGATCATGGCTGTATTCATCAAGAGCTAGGAGATTCATCACTTAAGCATCAAATGTTTTATGGTCATGCCCCGGATCTTGAAGCCTGAGCTTAGGCGTGACCAAAACATGAATACCTTGATTCCGCCATCCAAGGTAAGTACTTCCTTCTATATCATTCAATCAATACTATCTTTCCCTTTTATAAGCATTTGAACCATGCACTTAATTGATTATATTTGGTGGTTTAAATTGCTTAAAATTGGTGGTCTTTGAATGAATGAATATTGATTTCTATGTCTTACTCATTTTCTGCATTGATTTCACTTAAGATTAAACTATTTCTAGAACTTTGGGATCTCTAGTCAAGGTCCACAATGTTTTTATAGTTTATACTATTTTATCTTAGATAAAGAACTTCAAGTTGACTACTTGAGGATCTCGATTTAAGAATGCTTTGACAAGTGATTTCTAGTGTTTTTGCAAGAGCTTCAATGTTTGACATGAAAGATGTAAGGACCACTTGCTGTGGACGCACAAATAAAGTTGTCAAAAGAAGGATTACAATGGTTTCAAAACCACAAGAAACAATGGAGTCCATAGCGGTTTCTAAGCGTATGCAAAGGAGAAACTCGGGTACACCTTAAAACTTTTCCCGAGTTCATTTGTCTTCAAGGATGGCATGGGAGATCATTATGGAGAGCCCAAACAACCATATGAGCTCCCTGAACCAGAGAATGGAGAAGCTAAAGGGATCCCAAACCCTTTAGTTGATCTTCCCCGCACCTAAAAAAAAAAAAAAAAAGGGGAGTCAAGCTAAATGACTTAAAACAAAGCGCTTTGTGGGAGGCAACCCACATGGTTTTTATTTTTATTTTAAATTTTCATATCATTATTGCATGCATAACTACTTAGTTTTATTTTTCAGGAGTTTTTAAAATTGCATAAAAATACAAAAAAATGTTTTTAGGATGAAGAACCAAAAGGAGACCAAAACAAGAAAGTGACCCACCCTTTGTTCCCACCCTTGTAGAAGGCGAAATCTCCAATCAAGGTAAGTAAATCCTCCTCATGCATTCATTAAAAACCATCTTTGATCCTCACTTGATAAGCATTTGAACCTTGAACTTCATTAGTTACATTTAATGGTTTAAAATTGCTTAATATTGATGGTTAATGAATGAGAATGAATCTTGACTTGTCAAACTGAATTATACATTGATTTCACTGATGATAAAACTATTTCAGAACTTTGGGATCCCTAACCAAGACCCAACATGTTTTTATAGTTTATACCATATTGTCTTAGATTGTGAACTTCAAGTTGGTTACTTGGAGATCTCAATCTAAGACCGAACTTAACAGTGGTTTCAAGTATTTTGCAAGGACTTCAATCTTTGACAGGAAGGACACAAAGGAGAGATGCTGTAACCGACCAAAACTACAATCCATATGGCGGTTTAAAGGCGGTTTTCAATGGAGGATCACAACAAGGCACAAGAAACAAGGTGGGCACGACCTGGAAATGATAATGGAGGATACAAGAATCACTTCGGACGAAGAAAATCACAAAACGGTCGAGTAGATTTCAAGATATCCCATCAGGCGAGATTCTCTCGGCCAAACGGGTGCAAAGGAGGACAAACATCAACCATCTCCCAAACCACGTGACCAATGTCCACCAAACTTCACAGGCGGCTACACAACACCATGTTGGTCGGCAAATCCAAAAGATAGGACGGAGGAATGTTGACGGATCAGGAGATATGCAAAGATGCCTCATCCGGTCGATAGCGGTGCACTCAAAGACCGGCAAAACCGAAATCACGGCATGGAGACACCACCAGCTGGAGATGGATCCTTGAAGCTTCAAAATCATTATTCCAGAAGAAAATCAAGGAACGAACGAGCCAATCACAAAGAAGTCAAGAAAACTCTTCCCGGAGCCGAATTGACCACTTTGTGAAGGAACTCCCAAACCGCTCGTTCGTTTGGCCCCAAATTTCACCAGTGTTCATAAAATATGGGGTTGGTCGATGGAATTTCAAGATAGGTCAGAGAATTCTTCATCATTCGAGCTGTGGTCTATTGCACTATCATCCGGTCGACCGAATGGACCACCAAATGAAGAATCTCACAAACCGCTCGTTCGTTTGACCTCAAACTTCACGAGGAGCTCTAAAACATCAACTTGGATGGTAAAATTTCAATATGGTACATGAAATTCTTAACGGTTTGTTCTGTGGTTCATAGCACTCATTTCGGGTCGACCAAATGAGCCATACTCGACCAAAACGCCAACCGGCGAGAATCAGACCAGGAAATTCAAAATTCACCGACCAATCACGCCTACAGAGGAGCCCCAATCCGTTATCTGACCCTGATCTTCATCACAACTGGTCAACACTTGGTAACATCATCCTAACCTTTCCCTTTTCCATTTTATCTCACATTTTGCCTCTCTTAATCTGATTTTTCTTACACCGGGACGGTGCAAGTTAAGTCTGGGGGGATTATACTAATAAGTTTGTTCATTTTGGCATTTTTGTTTTGCATTGTTTTCTTTTCATTGAGTCGTTTTTATTGAGTCAAAATTTTTGTCGAGAATTATGACCTTATCTTGGACCTAACCATTGTTGTGCCTATGTTTAAGTGACCATTGATCAGTTATTGGCAGTACACTTCATCATATGTGCACCATGAGTGGATTGATCTATCAGAAACATCCACATCTCTAAGGGCATAAGAAGGATCCATCTTTGACTCCGCACCTTAATGAACTTAATCTTCTCAGCTAGGGGCTTGGCATTACAAAGGGCACGACTCCTCATCCTCACCAAGTAGTGAAAGTCTATGTGAGTTCGGTTTCCCTCTCTCTCCCCTTCAAATTTAAGAAAAAGCACCAAGGTCCAAGTAACCGGGGATTAGGTGGCAACAACCATCAATACTCGCGTCTATGGAAGACCTTTTGATCCAAGTAACCGGGGATTAGGTGGCTACAACCATCAATACTCGCGTCTATGGAAGATCCATCAAAAACCTCCACAAAGAGGAGAAGAAGTCGAATAAAAAAATACCTTGCTACCCTAAAAAAAGGGATCAGTCGACTTAAGAAGTGAGAAGAGAGAGAGGTGAAACAAGAGCCAAGACATGTGTTTTATAAAAAGAGGATGGGTAAGAGTCTATAACCCCTTTGATCGATATTCCCTAGTTGAGACCACACCTTTAGAAACTAAAGGCTTTAGAAACTAAAGGAGTCGAAGGTGGCGAATTTGGATGGCCTAAAGAGAAGTGGATTACTTTGGGATGATTGCAAAGCTCATGGTATGTACTTCCTTGTTCTTAATTCTCAATGCCATTGCTGTTTTATGTGGATTACTAAGATAAAGGTCAACTTGGATTTCCAAAAGATTTGAGAGTTCTCATGTTTTCAAACCTCTCTTTCATGCTTAGTTTGCTTGAGGACAAGCAAAAGGCTAAGTCTGGGGGAGTTGATATATCCATATTTTACATGTTTTTACTATGGTTTTTAATATCTTTTATAACATAAATAATAAGGTTTTTGTGTCCAAGAGGTAGTTTTCTTATATATTGTGGTTTTGAGGTACCAACAGGTCAAAATGGCAAAAAGGAGGCAAAATGGAGCAAAAGAACTTCAAACAATGATCCATACAAGTTTCCAAGTCAAGAGCTTCAATAAAACTCCAAAAGTCCAAATTCCGCAATCGGACTTAACCGGAGCATCCGAAAGATGACCGCGGCAAGGGGTCTTCCCGACGTCCAAAAATCATGATCTTGGTCTTGCTGGATAGATAATTGAGTCATGCATCACGAAGAAGTGGAATTGGGCCATTTGGAGTAGGAATACGGCCTAGGATCTTTTTCTCCCAATACATGTCCGTCTGGCGAGTAAGTGAAGCCCATGGAGCTTGGATGAGCGAAATGGACCGGGACCACTTCGGGCCAAGCCTAAACTTCATCAGGACTCAAGCCCACATCCTTACACGCAATTTGGAGGCGGCGGCCGCGCCTCTCTCAAGACTTGGTGAGCAAGCTCAAAGGAGAAGAAGAAAAGGAAACTTTCCTCCTCTCGCCCACGCATTAACTCAGCCGACCTAGCCTCCTCTCACCTATATATACTTGCTTTTAGCCTCTTGTATCAATCATCCTACAATTCCTTGAATCTCTTAATAAATTTCGGAGCCACTTAGGTGGTCTCCTCTCTTCCCTTTTCTTTTCTTCCCATTGTAAATATTTACATGTTTCCTTAAGTTTTGCATACATCTATGAGTAGAGGTTTCTCTCCATGAAGGAGCCACGGTTTGATCTCTATCACTCCGCCTCTTTTCAGTGGAATCATGAGACTCCTTCTATCTCTTAGATCTATTGTTGAATTATGGATCCTTCAATGAGGACATGACATGTTTGCATCGCTATTCGGTTGTTAAATAAAGGGGAAACCTTGTGGTTCTCCATCTTTATTTAAACCTAATGCTTGTTGCTAGAGATGATCAACTAGCAACTTGATCTAAGGTTGATATACTCTCCAAAAGCTTGTTATATCTCCGGATCTAATATTTGATGGGCAAATCGTTTTAGGCTATGAAAGTAGACCTAAGGATGTTTGTGAACAATCATTACCTAACCGTAATGCATGTCTCACTCTACAATGACCATGCGAAAGCTGAGCCCATTGGTTTAAGAGACATAGGGGATTGGAGCCACGAAAGTGGGAAAATCCTTCATTAGTGTTTTGAGTTCATGAATCGGATTTAACAATCTTTTCAATCGATTTGGCACATGCCTTTGCGAATGTTTCCATTCAACAATATTTATCTTTTGCTTTATGTTTTGCATTGTTAATATCTTTATGTTTTACAAAAACCAAAAAACACAAAACCCCTTTTCCATATTGTCGATCTAGCTTAGTTTGCATCTCATGATCTTGAAGTGTACATTACGCAATCCTCAGTGGTTCGACCCCTAAATACTACAATTGTCTGTTGTGCACTTGCAACTCACGGTTTGTTTTAGGGTTATTTATTACTTGCATATCCCACACACATCATAGACCTTAGGCATTTCATGCACCACAAGTGTTTGATGAAATGCTTGAACCAACCATCTAAAGGATTTACATGCCTAGCTCATGAGAGTGATTGTTTAGGGTGTTTATTGGCTTTATAGAATTGGTTCTTCATGCTTGTTGGTTATGAATTCACTAATGATGATTAGCTTTGGATTTGTAATTAACAAAAGAATTTTCACCATGAAAGTGGGTTAATCTTGTTGATGAATTCTATGCCTAAGGAGTAAGGATTAGCACTGTTTGTGTAGGTCTAAGCATCTTGATCTATTTGTGGATTATCCTATTCAATTATCCCATCCCAAGACCCATTTGCTTATCTTGTTTTACTTCTTCAGTTTTCGTTTTTATTTTTGTCTCTTGAGTTTGACTTATTGTTTTATGTTTTTGCTTTAAGTTTATGCTTAATTTCTCATCTAGGTTGCTAGATAAAAACCCCTATTTGATTTGCTTAGCTTAGATAGTTTCTTGCATTCCTATTGTCTTAATCTTAACTCCATTGGATTGATACCTCAAATGTTACAATGACATGAGTAGTGGATTTGAGTAATTGGTAGCAAAAATCCTACTATCAGTTTGCATATGCTCTATAAGGTGTGAGTTTCGGATTGGTTGTGCATGTTCTTGTTTGATTGTTGTGCAGTCGGTCTAGAGGTTCAAGCATCGTGTAGAAAAATGTGTAAAATGGCTTCTGGTCAGTTGGTGTCGAGCGACACCAGTAGGGGTGTCGATCGACACCGATTTGTGAAATCGATTTCGAGTTAAATCGATTTGTGTTCGGTTTTGTTGGTTCGACAGGGGTGTCGAGCGACACCAAGGGTTGGTGTCGGGCGACACCAGTTATGTGGAAATCGATCGGTTCGATTTAAGTGGTCTGGTTTGGGCTGGTTAAAGGGAGGAAACCCTTTTTCACGAGTTTATAAGCAAGGCAGCCTCCTTTTCTTCACTTTTTCGAGAATCAGAGGCAAGAGAAGAGAGAAGGAGATTTCAGGGGAGATTTGTGAGTTTTGGGGCTTGATCTGGAGTTGTTCTTCGTTGTTAGTCGTTCCTTCATTGTTTTCCCCTCTTTCAATTCGTTGCCAAGGTGAGTGCGTGACCGTAGGCCCGTGATTCACTAGAGATTGTTTGATGATTGCGGATTGTGATGATTATTGTTGTTATCATGATGTGTTCATGTTGGATTTTCTTGTTATTGTGCATATTTGATCGATATCGGGCGTTGAAAACCCGTTGATTCTGTGTTTCAGCGTCGTTTCGTCGCTGTTGGTTTTGTGGTTTCGGAGCCGTGTCGAGCGACACCTTTTGGTGTCGGTCGACACAGAGAAGCTAGTGTCGAGCGACACCTTTCTGGTGTCGATCGACACCAAGCAGGGCGTGTCGAGCGACACCTTGGGGGTGTCGGTCGACACCAGTGTTTCAGTGTGAGAGTTGTTCTTGTTTAATTGTGGTTATTTGTGTTAACTGTTAATTGCTGTTTGAGTTATTATTATGTATTGCTGTTGAGAGATATTGCTGAGTAATATTGTTATTACTGTTTTGAGATATTGCTGAGTTTGTGGTTATGCTGTTTATTGTGAGTATTGTCTAGTAATTGCATAATTGGCCTGTAGGCGGAGTGATCCACTCACTAAGTATTTATGATAATACTTACGCATCTCTTTCGTAATGTGATGCAGGTAAAGGCTAATCGTGATCGCGGAATCGGGCCGAGGAGAGGATGATAGGATGTTTTATTTAATCGATTTTGTTGTTCGAATTGTTAGCACCTGGTGTTTAGGTTGCTAGACTTATTTATTTATTTTTGTTATGAATATTGTTGAATTGATTAATTATTCATTTGATTATTTATTTGAGAACTTCCGCATTGATAGCTGTTGATAATTAATACTTCATGAATATTGATTCGAGTTATGTTAATTTAAAAAAAAAAAAAACTTGGTTGTTTCACTTGGATCAAGTATAGATCTGGATCAAGTATAGATATGAGAACATGAGAGTTATTAGAACAACAAGTCAATGGTGTCTTGAGCTTGTTGGCTTCGTTTAAGCATATACTTGTAAGTTATCTTAAAGAAGTTTCTAGTAATATATTTTATTTATAGAGAAATCCCTTATGTCATATTGTGATCCTTTTCTGCATCAATAGCCCTTGGTTTTTCAATTATAGCTTTGCTTTTGCATGTCAAAACATTATAAAACGAAAATGCCAATGCATACATAGAAACAAATCATGCCATGAGAAAGGATTTGAGTTTAAAAGTTTCATAACATAATTTGTTTTAAAAAATAATCAAACATTACACAATATCTATCTTGGACTTGTTATGCATTCAAACAGAGAATCAAACGATACATTTTTATCTGAAAGATTCAAGGGGAAGGTACAAGAACAGTTTGCATCATGTTCTTGAACTCGAAAAAGTCAACGCGATCATCGTGATTGCTATCAACAGAGACAATCATCTTCTCCACTTGTTCGATCTCTCCTGCTTCAGGAATTCCAAGCTTTCAAAACCTTTTGCAATTCCACGGCAGAGATGAATCCGTCACCATTTTCGTCAAGCACGTTGAAAGCTTCTTCGAGATCTGATTCAGGAGATCTGTCGACACACTCGCAGTCTCCTCCGAAGAAAGATTCGTTTAGGGTTTTGTGTAGCGCTGCGAAATCGTCGAACCGGAGTCCGGTTTTGTCCGGTTTGATGAATGATTCGATATTCTGCTAACGGTTTTGTCACGTCGAGTGATGACTCTGCAAACTCAGAGGTTTGGGTTTGACGGTATAAGCAATCACTTGCCACCAATTCAGTATCAGGTGAAACTCATATATCAAATCTCTCTTAGGGTGTTAAGCATTTGAGATTTCGGTTTGGTAAATATATTATACCCTAACTCGATGACTTCTCGTATACGTAACCTTGTTTCTTTCTTTCCTGTGATTTGATTTCAGAATGGAAGCTCACATATTTGGTGTGTGCATGGAGAAGAAGATACTTACAGCTTATTCCCAAGTCAGTCACCGAGTTTCAGACCTCAACAAGAACAGCAGCCTTACTATTCACCTCTGAGCCAACGAAGAAGTGACTCATCTAACCAAACCCAACAAGAACAGCAGCCCTGCTATTCATCTCTGGCCAGAAAAATAACGGTGCAAGTGACCCATCTTACCAAACTCACCAACGGTTATGGCGAAGAGACAGCTACTAATCAAAGTCAACCAATCAAAACTAATATGGTTTTTGCTTTTGATTAGCCCCTTTTGTGTAGTATTATAGCTAATGCCTTAGCGTTGAAAAAACTCTGTAAAACCTTAAGGTTTTCTGATTTTACAAGATTCGACCTTTTTCTGTTGTGTAAATAGTAAATACTACTCTCGACTTCCTGGTCGTCATTCTTCTTTTTTTTCGGTAAAATTGCCTGGTCGTTCTTCTTGCCATCATATTCTAATTTTATTGTTTACGTCGCAACGATTGAAGAATCCATAAACTGATCTAAAGTTTTTACAAGAATAATTAAAAATAATCGATCTAATAGCAAATATATAGTTGTAAAATATAAGAATTTGTAAATGAATAATACTAGCTATTGCCTATAAGTTATATAAAAATCTGAATTCATTCCTTTAAAACTCACAAGGGTACATTTTTTATTTGAGACAACCGGCTCCTAACACATCAAAACGTGAGAATGTGAGCTCTACATGATTGATATCACGATCGTGTACATATTTTTGACAGGTCAAGTGTTTCTTACATTATTTTATAGCTATAATTTGTTGTTCTCACACGTGTTACCAAAACGAGAAGTAAAGATATTAATAACAATAGTTGTCGGTAAAAACAATATTTTGCTTAAGAAATATGATATTTGGGTTTTGGCTAACAATGTTTGTTCAGATATTATGTTTTTTTTTTTTGTATTTTGATATACAAACTTATTTATTTTGATATATTGCCATTAGTGTATATTCAACCATTTTCTTGCATTCACTTGTCTACCTATCTGATGAAAATTTCAGTGTTCCCGAAACATTCCTTTGGGTTGATCGTTTCTCAAAATCCGAAGGTGTCAAAAATAAAAAGGTTTTAAAAATATAAAATAGGTGCAAGAAATACATACAAATCCGACATTCCAAAGACACGTCAGCTGTAACGGGAAAAGGACACGTCTTGCCGTTTGTCATTCAGCTAGAAAGAGTCGCATTGACCCTTTCAATTTACTAGACTACTGTCCGTAAAAAAAATGGTGAAAAATAATTATAGATTTTTGACTAATATTTTATAATCTCTAACTTAAATAATACATGTATTTGAATTTTAACTTGTTTAGTTAACGACTATTTTTAAAATATATATTTTTGCATCGTATTATATGTTTCTTAGCCTTTAATTTTTTTTGTTTATTCACCATTACATGAAATGGATTCCGCTTTCCCGCCATCGCTCTTCGCTGTATTCGTTTTTTAAGATAAAAGTCGAAAAGTGATAATTTGAAGTAATATAATAGTTTTTATTACACCAAATTAAATGTTTAGTAAATAAATAAGATTTAGAGTTGTCAGTTAAAAAGAAAATGAAAAGTTATGATACGTATCAATTTCTAGAGTATCTACGTGTTGCAGAAATAAAGAGAGTTGGTCACAATTTATATATCCACAAGCAAGAAGATACAATGCACTACTTTTAAGTTTACTAATTTTGTAATCTTCGTTTTTTACGAATGATTTCTAAACATTTTTCCCTTAACAGCATGAATTTATGGTTCAAAACTAAAATTTATTTAAAAGCAGGGTTCATTGGTCAAATAGTTACAAGTTAACTATAAAGTACATAAACCAAAGGCAAAATCTAAGTCACATTCAAGTAATCATCTAAATTATATAACGAAAGTTGTAACAGAACTATACAAGTATCGTGTTAATCTATTATCATTAGTAAGAAATAATCCGTTATTAAAAACCTTATCTTTGTGAAACTTCGTCTTATATAATTCGAATGATATACTCTGGAGTCTAGAAGCCATCAAAACCCACAAAAAGGTTCGATCTTTGGTGGGGCTTTTGGAAGAAAATTTCTTCCTTTGTCCCTCTTTTTGTCATCGGAAAACCACCCTGGTTACTGTTATTTTTGTTTCCCTCCAATTTTCCGGTTTCCCGGCGAAAACTCCAATGGCGAACGACGGAAATGGCGGCAACGACATTGACCCTTTACTCCAATACTTGATGAGTCCTAGAGTCAACCCACCACCGCCTCTGTTTCCCTTACCGGAGCACGACGACGTCACGATTCCGATGCCAATGACACCGTCGGAATTCAAAAACCGGTTAATCTACGGTCCGTTCCCTCGCTCTCAACGAGATTCATCTCTTCTCATCGACGCTCTCTCTCAAAACCCTTCTCCGTCATCCTCCGCCTCAACGTCCTTCTCCGATTCCTCAACCCAAGACCTCCCCTTCCTTACACCTCCGGATCTCAATTTACCCGCCGGAAAACTCAAATCCACCCGTCGTGGATACCACCGGTCAAAAACAGCTCCCGCTATGGCTGCAATCAACGATCTAACTCACCCGCTCGATCAGAAAACAGAGCGATCAGATTCGAAACCCATCGTAAGACAAGCCGTTGCTCTGCTTATCGTGTATCTCACGTTAGGTGTGCTTTTCTTCTATCTGAATAGAGATAGCTACGTAGCCAAACACACTCATCCCGTTGTTGACGGTTTATACTTTTGTATCGTCACAATGTGTACGATTGGGTACGGAGACATCACGCCGGATAGCGCCGTCACGAAGCTCTTCTCGGTTATGTTTGTGCTCGTTGGGTTTGGTTTCATGGATATATTGCTTAGCGGGATGGTTTCTCACGTTCTTGATCTTCAAGAAAACTATTTGTTGGAAGCTGCGAGGAACGATAGCTTTGACGAGCCGGAGAGGAAGAGGTCTTATATAATCGATGTGAAGAAAGGGAGGATGAGGATTAGGTTGAAAGTTGGATTGGCATTGGGTGTTGTCATGTTGTGCGTTGGGTTTGGAGTCTTGATTATGCATTTCATTGAGAAAATCGATTGGTTGGATTCGTTTTATTTCTCGGTTATGTCGGTTACCACGGTCGGGTATGGGGATCGGGCTGTTAAGACGTTGCCCGGTAGGCTTCTTGCTGCGATTTGGTTGCTTGTGTCTACTTTGGCTGTTGCTCGAGCGTTTCTGTATTTGGCTGAAGCGAGAGTGGATAAGAGGAACAGAGAGCGGGCTAAGCGAGTTCTTGGTGAAAACATGTCTATCTCTCAGTTCTTTGCTGCGGATATCGACCACAACGGCTGCGTTAGGTAATCAAATTATGTGCTTTTACTGTTGATTCGCAAGGTTGGTGCATTCTACATTGAAAAGTTTTCTTCTTTGATATTATTAGAACCAAATTTTTGTTCTTGATAATGTTCTTGAATGAAATCACTAAGTTTATGAGATTCTTGAATCTGTTTTCTTGAACTCTGAGGTATATGCGTGTTTTCTTGATCTTCTTGGTTTTAAATCTGCAGTAAAGCAGAGTTTGTGGTATACAAGCTAAAGAAGATGGAGAAAATATTCGATAAGGACATTAATCCGATTGCTAACCAGTTTGACAAGCTTGACCGAACCAATAGTGGAAGGATTACTCTTTTAGATCTCTTGGAAACCAGCACCAACGATTTATCCACTGCAGCTTCTATTTAGGAAAGTGCCCACATTACACAACATGATTGAAGATGACAATGAAAAATATGTGGTTTCCGGTTTAAGTTCTGGTTTGTCTTGGCATTTTCTTCTAGCAGAAAGTTTAACACCCTCAGCTAAGATGATTGATGATGAGGATGAAGAAGTTTAATGTACAATCCCTAATTTTCTGAGTGATACTTCGGTTTGATCAAATCCTTTTGTTCCGGGTTTGGAGTAATTAACTTGTGTTCACAAATGTCAAAGAGTGTAAATGTTTAATGTAAAGATTTGTTGATGAACTTGTTAATTATTTATAATCACCTAATTGTGTTTGGTTTTAAAATGATTTATATCTTTCACAAATTCTCAAAGTTTGGGACAGAATATATAAGATTGATTTCGACATACTTATAGTTTCTTGATTCCAACATCAACCTAAAGAAAGAAAGAAATATTTTCCAAGCTTCCATCAACTCAATTAAGATTAAGTGACAGAAACTAGTACATAACAGGAATATCTTCAATCACTGTATCGTAAAAACTCAAGTCAATGGGTAGAATTTATAGAATCTAACACAATAAGTATCAGTAGCATGATACAAAATGCATAATTTCTCAAACAAAATTTAAATGTAGGATTGTGAATTTGTGAGGATGTCATTTCACATTTTTATGATGATCACCAAAGGTTTTAGGACATAGCGAAAACAAATACATTCAAGATCAAGCAACCTTGTACGAGAATCTACAAGACTCTTTTTTACATTAATAAAAATAGATATTTACAAGTAACACTAGGACGTCTTTGGATGGTCTTTGGAAAGTATAGCTCTCTCTCGAAGGGCGATAAAATTGCCGCCGCCTGTTAAAGTCGTTGCCGCCTGATCTCGGTGCCGCCGGCGAGTGGGCTTCCACAGCCACGTCGTCGGCCATCTTTCTCTTTGCTTTTGTTGTTGATTGCTTGTTTCATGTATAGAAGGTGGATCTGGTCGGAGATGAGCTAAGATCACGCCCCGCCGAAGGCTCGCTTGCTGCTCAGGCTCCGTCGAGGATGCCAGTCTTGCGGCTGTAAGTCCTGTGTGTGAGCGGTGGGTGATTCCAGATCTGTCGAGTCCCACGGTTTTCTGGACTTCTAAGGTTTCTTCCTTCTCGATGGCGGATCCGGAGGGTGAAGTGGTGTGTCGAGTGGTTCTGCCTGGTTGTTTTGGTTCTCCGTGTGGTGGAGTTGCTCCATATGGTGTCGCCGGCTCTTTTTGAGTTGCGGATTCGTTAGAAATCGACATCGTTTGTGGTTCTGTGCCGGCCTTTTCAGTAGATCTACTTGTAGATCTATCTTGTGGAGGTGTCTCCTCGACGTTTTGGTGCCGTAAATCTCGATAGTGGTCGTCCTTGGACTGTCACAGGTCAGATTTAGGTGTTTAGCTATTTTCGGCCAGGTGGAGTATTCGCAATTCCCGTTTCAGGTGTTAGTTTTTCTTGCCTGCAAGTGTTTGGTTCTTTGGAGTTTCGCCTTTGTCGCTAACCGCTGCGCTTCTGTGTTGTGCTCTCCGCTGAGCCTGTGTCTTCCTTTGAAGTGGTTGGGCTTCCATCCTGTCTATCTAGGCCGGTTTGTCTACGGCCCTGATTTGTTTCAT
Source organism: Erythrophleum ivorense (assembly GCA_026724425.1). NCBI lineage: Eukaryota > Viridiplantae > Streptophyta > Magnoliopsida > Fabales > Fabaceae > Erythrophleum > Erythrophleum ivorense. The sequence continues at coordinate 2,528,434 of JAIUCV010000066.1, read as the reverse complement.
CAGTCTTCTATGTAGGTGTTCTTTGTCGCCCGACGTCGCCTCTTCCGGGTCCTTGCCGGTGTTGGAAGTTCTGTCTTCGTGGTGAGGAGATGTGTTTCTCGTCCATCTCTCATCATCTCAGGAGGAAGTTGTTTATCGTTATTATGGCCGATGGCTCTCTCGATATTCACAGGGCTTTGGGTTTTTTCAGGTTTCGTTTCGCTTGCAGGTGGGAGTGCTAATGCTGATTTCGGTTTAGAGTTTGCTTTTGCTCTGTTTAGTGTTTCAAATGTCTCCCTTGTTTGGGCTATAGTCTGCTCGTCTTTGAGCCTTCGTTTCCAGGGGCTTGTTTCTCGCTGGCATAGTTTTTCATATCCGCATCCCATCAACGCATTCCACCCCTGTAACAGATCTTTTATCTTAATCAATCAGATGAAAAAAAAAAAACAAGTAACACTAGGACATATCCAGTTCATAATTTGAGTGACCCACAATGCATATAGTACCAAAACAGAGCTAATACAATATTTTTTAACTAGTCAAGAGAGAGAAATACATTCAAGATTCAACAAAATTACTACTGTAGCCTGCAAGAGTCCTGCAAAATAGATATTCAGCCATAAATCTATATGTATAGTTTAATGGCTGAGACTTAAACTTAGAAATGTTATTCCGACATCAACCTAAACATACTTATAATCTGGTGCGGGATTCTTTGTCAGCGACGATGCGAATGTTTATGAAAAGCTTCATCAGAGTTCGAGAGAGCTATGAACGGATCACCGGTTTGAAACGTGTGGCTGATGTGGTTGTACCATAGGTGCTTAATTTCGTTACCCGTGCGTCCCGAAAGTTTTTTGTTATAGAAGACCACCTGAAAAAAACGCAGCGACCAGTTAAAACAAGAACAAAAACAGAACTTAGAAAAATTTGGAACATAGAAGGTGGAGAAGCACGCGCATGCCTGCCCCTAGTGATATACTCTACTATGGGCATATGCGCATGTTAGTCGATTTTATTAATAACTATATTTAGTCTAGTAATTATAATAAACAAATTAATATTATTCAAGAATAAATAATTAATTTATACATCAAATGAAGATAGTATTTTATTAATAACTATATTTAGTCTAGTAATTAGAATAAACAAATTAATATTATTCATGAATAAATAAATAATTTATACATCATGAAAATAGTTTGTCAAAAATTAACTTTACAAAAATAAGTATAATATAAGTAAAATATATTCAAAACATAAGCAAAATTTATGCAAACCATAAGCAAAATTTATGTGAACCAACAAAAGTGATATTAAAAAAAAAACACTAAAACTAAAACACTGTTAATTGAGTCAAAATTGATGTCTTAGAATGTACTAAAAAATTTGTGGAACTTGAAATATAATGGTTATAAAGGTGTTTGTGGCTTACTATATTGAAACAATTTCTGATACAATAAATTTAGGGAAATTTGGCAAAACACACAAAAAAAAGAGAACTCTTGTCCTATACTCTTTTTTTTCCAAATGTTGTCCATATACACTTTATTAAAATTTAATCCCAGTTTTAACCTTCACATCATGTTTAAGAAAATTTAATAATTAATAAATAATTAAATTATTAAATAATTAACAAATAATTTGTTAAAAAATATATATATATATATTATGTTTCTCTCATTCTCTCGACATTTGCCCTCTTCTCTTCTTTTCTCCTCCTGTTTTTTTTTCACCTTAAGATTTGGTCGCCGTTCTTCTGCTCCTCGCCCTGCTCCACTTTTCCTCTCGCCGTTCTTCCGCTCCTCGCCCTTGCTCCACTTTTCCTCTCGCCGTTCTTCCGCTCCTCAGCGTTCGGTCGTCGGCGTTCAGTCCTCGCCGTTCGCTCCTCGCCATTCGCTCCTCGCCGTTCGGTCCTCGCCGTTAGGTAAGTTTGAAATTCCTTTTATCTTTTGATTGAACCCTCTTGCAATTTTTCGTACTACAATATGCAATTGGTATGTTGAATGTGTTGATTAAGTGTAGAAATTGATTGAATTGGTAAAATTGTGTTTAGATTTAGTAAAATTGCAATTGTGATTGTGATTGTGTTTAGATTTAGTAAAATTGCAATTGTGATTGAATTCGGGATTTATGGTTCGAGGTGGAGTTAATAGGTGCTAAATTTGCTTGTTTTTGTTTTAGAAATTGCTTAATGTGAAGCATTCTTCTTTTTCTTAACGATTTCTCGCATGTTTCTTTTCTAGATCATGGTTGCTTTCATATAAGTTCTTTCCATTGACTCATATAGCTTTCTCTCACGTGTTTGTTCAATGTAAGATTACAATTTGCTTTTTCTGCTTTGTATGTCCTTCTGCGTTTAGACATTTGAAAGAAAATTTAGGTAGTTGCTTCCATATTAGCTTTCTCTTATGTGTTCAATGTTTGTTTAAGCCCCTCGGTTATTCTGGAATTTCATTATAATTACTCTATATTCTCTGATATTAATGTATTTGTTTTTGTTGTTTTTATTACTTGTAGAAATGGATGCAGAGTTGCCTAAAAGATTGTATGAGCAAGGAACCGAACCACAAGTTGACAAGATCAACAATAGTTGCAAGACGTCGATATTGGATTTTCTGAGTGCAAAAATGCCAGATGAGTACAATGCTGTGAAGAGAGACCCAGTTTTTGCTCCTGTTTTTGCCATTCATGAAAACCATCTAGGATTCTCAGCGACTTTGGTGCACAGTATGATGTGCAGGCAGCTTCTTACTGCCAAGAAGCATGAGTTGTGGTTTGTTTTTGCTAGGAGACCATTGCGATTTTCAATGCAAGAGTACCATGCGGTTACCGGGTTGAAGTGTGAAGACGATGGCAACTATGACCTTCAGAATTTTGTTGATGATGGCGGTTTCTGGAGTAAGTTGCTGAAGAGAGGCGGTAAGATTAGCATCCTCTCGATTAAGAAGTCGCATATGAAAGACATTCATAGGTGGACCCGTGTGGACAGGCTCAGATTGGTGTATTTGTGTGTTATTGCTGGTGTGCTGATGGCAAAGGATGAGAAGATGTGCATCTCAGACGAGTACATCAAGCTGGTTATGGATTTTGATAAGCTGCGGGCTTATCCATGGGGTCTTCGCAGCTTTTATTATCTGGTGCAATCGATCATCAACACAAGGGTGAAATTAAGCAGTCCGAGGAGCTATGTTCTGAGAGGATTCAACTATGCTTTTCAGGTTTGGATTATGGAATCTATACCTGATATCGGTACTATGCTGGGCACAAAGTTCAATGAGGTTGCCGTAGTTAGTCCGAGATGCTCAAACTGGCGTGTAACTAAAAGTCTGGCATATCACCAAATCATCAGCCTCAAGAACTCATTTGGATCAAAGGTGTGTTGTGCCAAACTGTTAGCCTTGTATGTGCTTATGTGTTTAGATATTTGAAAGATTATTTAGTTAGAAAGAATATGATTTGCACTAGCTTTGTTAGGTAGTTGCTTTTGTTTTTTGCTGAGTTTTTGTTATTGTCGTTGACTGCTGCGTTGGAAAATGGCTTTGAGATTAGTTTCTATACTCGTTGTTCAATATAAAAAATGATTGCTGCATATATAATAGCTGCGAAATTAGCTAGTTGTTGGGTAAGTAAGTCTTTTGTTCTGTTTTTCTTTGTTTTATATGTATATAAAACATATAACAAATGTTTCTCTTTGTTTTATTATCTTTTGTAGGATATTCTATACTCATATATCTCTTCAACCGGGAACATGGATGTGCTCCGTTCTCAGAACTTTCTGAGAGATGACGAAATGAGGGACGAAAGGGTTGATCACCTAAACAATCTCATCAGCGATGATAAAGATTGGAGTGATTACATATGGGGATTCGATGAGCATGCCAGACCAGAACCTTCCAGTCCTGAGCAACAGGAAGAAGATGTGGAGCGTGAAAGCGGTGACGAAGTCAATGACTTCATGACGCCATGCGCAGATGATCAAGCAGCTTCTAGTTCCAGGAAGGGTAAGAGAAAGGTGGCTGACAAGGCTGCCGAGACACGCAAGCAGCACTTATTGACTCAACGTGCAGCGAGAAAAGGTGGAGATAATATGGAAGACATGAAGTGCTTTTTGCGAGGTATGTTTCAAGAGCTGCAGGCACAGAATGCCCACGATAATGAGGCCAGATATGGAAAATTAGAAAGCGAAGTCTCATCACTTAAGACTGAAGTTTCACAACTTAAGGATTTGCTCAGTGAAGCTATAACCCAACGAAACATTGGAGAGCAACCAATATCTTCAACGCCTGCTAGTGTCATCCCTCCTCCAATTGTCACTTCCACTAGGCCACAACGAAAGGTAAAGAAGAAAAACAACTCTTAGACTTGCTTATGTTTTTGTTATATGATGAGGCTATGTGTTTGTCATGCTGCTGTTGTAATTCCTAGATATTGTAAACTTGATAAATAACTCTAGACTGTTGTATATCCTGCACTTCTGATTTTCTGTGTTTGTAATGAAAGTTTGTAAACAACTCACTACTTTATTTACGAGTTATCTTTACTATCAATTACTGATATTTGTATTCTTCAACTAGCAGGATAAAAACATAAACATCTCGTTAGACAAGCTCCATGAAGTTAACTTAACTCAGAGCTCAGATGTGAATATGGAGATGAGTACACAAGCGGACCTCCACCGAATGATTGGCGCACTTTCCCAAGATTCATATGTATATGGTTTTGATCCAAACCAGCAGTCAATGGAGGAAGACCCGCTTGTTTGGAGAACACCGCTGACTTCTTTACGACCCGTATCTAGTAGGAATGCCGACAAGATTAAGACACCAGTTTTAAAGGGCTTTGATATTCCACAAAGCAGCCAACGAACTCCAGATTACGAGTTGGTGTACGTTTCTCATGAAGCGTGGGAACAATTGCAAGAGTGGTCGAAGTTGGCCACGTGAGTCCACAACCGTATTTTTTTTTTCAAGTATATTCATTTTGTTTGACATTCTGACATTGCTTTCTGGGAGACTATTTCAGGGAGTTACCACTCGGTCCAGTTGTTTTCAATGCACAATTTTCTCATTGTATAACAGGAGCAAACGAATGGCTAAGTTCCCAGGTTAGACCAAGATTTATATTAATCTGGAGTACATAATTTGAATCACATTACAACATCCTAGTTTTCTTTTTTCAGACTATGGATGCAGTTATGTACTTATTCCGGGAGAAGACATCTCTGCGGCGATGGAAGCCGGAAGGAGTCGGGTTCATGAGCTACGCATTTGTCATCGAAATAAAGAGCCAGCACCAACGATGGAAGCTTGACAAGAAAAAATTCGAACTAACGGAATTACTCATGTTATACGGAAAAGGGGAGCTACCTTCTCACGGGAGAACAGACAAGGTTTGGGATGTAGACATCAAACGTATCTATGTTCCACTCAATGTGAACGGTAATCACTGGATCTCTTTGTGCATTGATAATCTGAAAATAGATTCCTATTCTCTACTGCAAGTGTATAGTGATGAAGAATGTAATATTTAAGATTCGAATTCCAGAGGACCAGTGTTACGCTATGAAACTAAGAGATTTGAAACAGAGATAAGACAAGAGAGATTTGTTTGTGAAATCGGTAACGAATAACGAAAGTAAGCGACGATGTAAAATCAATGAAAACAAGCACTAGATCAAGGCAATTCGCAGGAGATTCAAGGATAGTACCAAATAACTGTTCAGGGCACAAATTTAATGCAGGTCTCGAACTCAAACATAAGAGTAAGTTAATCCACTGTCGTGGTCTTAACAACCTTGTCTATCAACCTAGATGCCTAAACTGTCGTTTGAATCTAGCAATTGAAGACAAGCAATATGGACGGGTTCGATATGTTCACAAATCGCCTTAACATCAACTTTCGCAGGCTAAAGATGATTTCCTCACCAATGTTCGTTCTAGCAACCTATAACACTTTTGATGAATAGATTAACCTAAGATCAGAGATTAAGTGATCAATTCAATCTAAGCATTAAACTTAACAATGGCGAAGACAGTATGATGAAGCCCTATTTGTATTTAGTTTGGCTAACACATGAATTCCTTTGAAAAACCTAGATCCAGCTAAAGGACTACTCAGACATAGCGAAATAGATCACAGCAATTGATGAGATGAAATTCATTGAATAAGAAACAAGAAACAAGGGTTCAGAAATCTTCTCCAATACTGTCACAAAGGTTCAGAAATCTTCTCCCTAAAAAACAATGAAAAACGGCGTATCTCACCAAGTGTCGAAATCAAAATCAAAACTAAAAGAAAAGCGTAGTCTAAACAATGGCTGAAAATCAGGTCTAAGCAGCTTCGAAGTCGAGTACGGTTTAATCCGGTTTGAAGACGGGTCGGATAGGCGCTCGGTCGAGTAACCAAGGGAAGTGACCGAGCGGTTTGGGCCGAGCGCCTGGACCGAGCGGTTTGGGCCGAGCGCCTGGACCGAGCGGTTTGGGCCGAGCGCCTGGACCGAGCGGTTTGGGCGAGCGGTGTGGTCGAGCGGGTGCTCGAGCGGGTGCGGTCGAGCGGGTGCTCGAGCGGTGTGGTCGAGCGGGTGCTCGAGCGGTGTGGTCGAGCGGGTGCTCGAGCGGTGTGGTCGAGCGGGTGCTCGAGTGATTCTCTCCCGGACTCGAGCGGGCTTTGAATGACGGCCTTTTTACTCTTTTTTGCCTTCTTTCACTCTTGATGCTCCTTGTAACCGAAACTCTCCTTAGAACGTCTTTAGACCTGTAAAGACTCGATAAAAGCTAGAAAGACTCGGAAAACTCGTGAAAACAACGGTTAGAAAGCGTCAAAAACGCAAGACATCATGCATCAACTTCGGTGAGCGAAGAATAGAAGTGTTTGATTGTGCAGGCTTGAAAAGATACAAAGAAGTGGATGCATTCGCAGTCATGATACCTCGTATTGTGAAAGAAGTTCAGCCGCCTCAGAAGAAGAAAATCTTAAACGTTGCACCATATTCAGTCACATACGTGCCAGTTGCGAACGACCTCAACAAAAGTGTTTGTGACTGCGGTGTGTATGCTCTAAAATTCATTGAGTGTCATGTGCTTGGACTTGACATTTCCTTGATCAACGATGGCAATATTCAGGAGGCCAGGCATAAGATTGCAACTGATCTGTTGCAGGCAGCAACTGACGAGGTGTTGGTCTACCGAATGTCTATGTATAAAGCTCCCACGTTTGAAACTCCAAGTGAGGTTGTAGACATTAGCTGACTATTGTAGACATGATTTACGTTATTCTTTAAAAACTCATTGGTTACTCTTCCATGATTTTGGTGTTTATTTTAGAGTTATGTGTTTTTCCCTTTGTCGATCGTTGCTTAATGTTATTCTATAAAATCGGTCATTATTCCAAAACAGATCACATGCATTCGAAAACAGAGCACATGTGTACGACATCCACGTCGAAGTGAAATTGAAAACTTTGTCTCAAATAAACACAAACTTTTGAGCCAAAACAAGTAGTTAATAACGATTGTCAATACCAAACCCAAACTCGAAGTACAATATCACTAAAACCAAACAGAAATAACGATTGTCAATAAGAGAAATAACTGAAACAAATCAAAGTTAAAAACTGAAACAAATCGATGGATAACAAGAAACACATACTATATGGGCATATCACAAGTGGCTTTGTTGTGACCTTCGATTCCACATCGACTGCACTTGTGTTTCTTTTTACCTTGTGATGATCGTAACTGATATACCTCTATTTTGTACCCTTTTTATATGGTTTTACTATGCTTTTTATAAGGTTTTTAAAGGCTTTTCAATATAAAAAGGTAGTTTTTGTGGAATTATAGTACTAAGAGTCTAAACAGGTCGAAAGATGCATTTTGGAGCAAAACCACAGGATTTGGACTTTACGCCGCTCCACGACACAGCATCAACTTTGAAAGAGCCCCAAAAACATTCTACTCAGTGGATCTTACCAAAACCAGTTTGCCGCGATGCCTACATGAGTTAGCTTTCCAACGCAATTGGAATCATGCAATTTGGACGTGTAGAATGGAAGATATTATCATTTTAGTGAAGAGTGTCAAATCAGCCGAAAACCGGACGTCCACACCATCCGCTCGACCGAGCCGGTCGGACAGGGCCTCCAAGGCCCCCGTCCGACCCGACCTTCCTTCACGTTCCGGTCGACCGAGACGGTCGGACAGGGCCTCCAAGGCTCCCGTCCGACCCGACCTCTTTCCGCCATCCCGTGCGCGCCCGACCGCATCCCGCACGACCGCTCGACCCCCAGCTCGACCCGAGCACCAGCCCGACCGACCGGTCGACCGCCCCGCTCGACCGCCGCCGTCCCGCTCGACCGCCGCCGTCCCGCTCGACCCGGCTTAGCCGACTAAGGCCCGTTTTGTACGTTTTCACGGTTTACTCGGCCCGTTTACCTAATCTCGACCCCTGGAAGACCTAGCACTATAAATACACCTTTTTAGCCTCTTTAGAAAGAAGAGAACAATAGAGCCACATTGTATTAGAGTTTAATAGATCTACTTTTGTTCTTAGAGATTTCAAGGAGAGGATCTCTCCTCCTTACCACAATTTGGAGAAGTTTTCTGAACCTTTGTTCTATATTTATGCTTTCTTCATCATCTTTCTGTGTTGTTACTTTGATTATGTCTGAGTAATTCACTTGTTAGGTCGTGGGTTAATCAAAGAGTTCATGTATTGTTAGGGTTCTAAATCGAATTAGGGGTTCATCATAATAGGTCTTCACCTTTGCTTGATCTTATTGCTGCATGCTTTTCTGATCAACTAGCATCAGATCTTAGGTAGACTTGAGCCACGGAAGTGCTGTATCATTCGCCTGAACTAGTATTTGGTGGGCAACACCTCATAGACTGCGGAAGTTGATCTATGTGGGGTTGTGAACAATTGAGACTTGAACGAATTAAAGCTTGTTTAACAATCTAAGGACATTCCGAAAGATTAGCGATTAGGTTAGTTAACAAAGAGATCGGAGCCACGGAAGTGGAAAGATTTTACATCAGTGTTTTGAGTTCTAGACGGCACCCAAATTAAACCCCCCTAATAAGTTGATTTAACCTAGTAATCATAAATCTCTGCGAGTCTCCCATTGCCTAGCGCTTTCATACCTTGATCTTTTACCGTTTTTACATCGCATTCAATTAGTTTAGTTAGCTATTTTACCAATCACAACCAAAACCCTTATCTTGTCCTAGCTAAATTGGAATTATATAACTTGTAGTGCATCTCTCTGCTCCTTGTGTTCGATATACCCGTTACTACTCTCGATCTGTGCACTTGCAGAAAAGGGATAGAAATTGGGAAAAGCTTATCCCGCATCAAGCTTTTTGGCGCCGTTGCCGGGGAGCATTACAGCTGCCTACAAGTTCTCAAAACTGATCTAGCCTAGGATTTTTAATTTCAGTACTCGCAAATTTAATTTTCAGTTTTTCTTTACATTTAAAAACATTCCCTTTGTGTATTTCAGGTGAAAAATCTGAGCAGAAGACCTTGAGATGAGTGACTCGGAAAGTCATTCAGAAGATGAAAACGCTGCCGCAGCAGCCATGATGTTTAGACAACCGCAGGATCCACCGCTGAATACACTCGGTGATAGCATACCCGTGCGCCTGGACAAAGAAACTATGGGGGATTTTGACTCGGCCCCTACATTGCTTTTAAGCCGAAATCCTATTCATCCGCTACTCCCGGAAGGAAGGGATTATGAGATCTCACCGGAAGTAATTGTTTTGGTAAAGCAAAACCAATTCCAAGGATTAACAGAGGAGAATCCTTTAGAGCACATTGATGCATTTGAAGAAATATGTGGGACCATTAGTGCGGATGGAGCTCCCAAAGATTATTTGAAATGCAAGCTTTTCTCTTTCACACTCAAAGGGAAAGCCATGAGATGGGTAAAATCCCTTCCAGCTCAGTCCATCACAACTTGGAAGGAATACAAAGGAGCATTCCTAGGACACTTTTTCACTAAGCAAAGGGCGAATTTGTTAAAGGAAAAGATTTCTAGCTTTCAACAACGGCCAGTGGAGCCATTTCATGAAGCATTGGAGCGCTTCAAGGATTACACAAGAGAATGCCCGAACCATTGTTTTTCAGAAGGAAACCTATGGAACATCTTCTATAGAGGGATAGATAGGAAATGTCGATTCTCACTCGACACTGCAAGTAACGGAAACTTCATGACCAAGACAGTGATGGAAGCAAAGACTTTGATTGAGAATTTGGCGTCCAGTGACAGTGACAACTTCATAGGGCATGAGAAGGCTGTGAAAGCAATAAATTCGAGCCCAAGCCAAGAAGAGTATAATGAGATGAGGGCAATCATGGTAACAATACTGAAGAATCAGGAAAATGCAATGAGTAATAGAGGGGGTTGTATGACTTACGACATAGATGGACGAAGATGTGTAGGAGATTTTGCACCTGAATTCCAAGAAGAAGTTAATTTTGTTGGCATAAGAGATCAACACTTCAGGCGAGAGCACGGAGATTCACGAGTGTGGAATGATGAGACTTTAGAATCCGAATATCAACAGAAAGTTCGGAACAGAGAAAGATACCAGGAATATGAGTATAGGCCGCAGAATGTCAGGCAAGGTGCATATGGAAGAAGCTCCATGGAATCACGAGACAACCTTGACCCAATGATAAGTGAGCTTTTGGACTCACATCGGAAACACCTGAACGAAGTTGAAGAGAAGCTGGATTTTATATGTAGGGACATGCATGAAAAATTCGACCTCATCGCTGCCGCCACAAAGAGTTTAGACTTCAAAATTGCTGAAATAGCCGGAACTGTTAAGAGGGAAATGGGAGTCCTTCCTGGAAAAGTAGAGATAAATCCCAGAGGTGAAAATGTTGCTGCTATAACCCTAAGGAATGGGAAGGAATATAAACCACCAGCCTACCCTGAGGAAGAATTAACCCCAGCCAGAAAAGATAAACCTTTGGAGTATGTTATAATTGGAGATGGAGAAGAGCCACCTAAAGAAGTACGGGTGCGCACAGAACCAGGAATTCGAGAACAAGATATTGACCCACCAGTCATACCAAAGGTTTATGAACCAAAGCCTCCCTACCGCAGTGTTCTTAACCAGCCAAAGAAAGAAAAGGAGCAAGCCAAACTTAAGGATCTGGTTAGCCAGCTGACAGTCAGACTACCATTCGTAGATGCTTGCCATATCATACCATCTCTAAAGAAGTATATGAAGGGTATACTTACAAACAATATAAGTCTAGAGGAAGGAGCCATGATGATCACAAAGGAGTGCAGTGCGATCCTCCAGAATAGAATGCCGGAAAAATTAGATGATCCGGGAAGTTTTGTTCTAGCGTGTGAGATTGGAGGAACACTTTTCAATCGGGCCCTCTGTGATTTGGGATCAAGCGTCAATTTAATGCCTTACTCAGTAGCAAGACTACTAGGAATCACAAACTTTAAACCTACAAAAATCTCTCTTGTTTTTGCAGATCGATCCGTTCGACGCCCCATAGGGGTTGTTTTGGACGTCACCATTGTTGTACGAGGATGCAACATCCCAGCCGATTTCGTGGTCCTGGAATTGGAGCATGAACCCAAGGATCCTATAATACTAGGACGTCCCTTTTTAGCCACTGCCGGAGCAATGATAGATGTGAAGAATGGGAAGATTGACCTTCACCTGGGAGATATTGTTATGAACTTCGAAGTCAACAGAACGATCGATAGACCTACAATGGATGGTCAAACTTTTTGGATTGGAGAGGCAAAAGAAGAGATATTGGAGGATATGTTGCTTCATGATCCTCTTGAATTAGCCTTAACCCGAGCTGAAGAAGAGTTGGGTTATGCAGAAAGAGAAGCACAAGGCTTGGTTAAATTCATGAATTCGGTCGAAGCATACAAAGAACTAGTGGCATACACGGATTTGAAGGGAGGTAAAGGAGAGGATGCCAAAGCAGAGAAACAAAAATCAGCTCCCCAGCCAGAACCAGACCCATGGTGCCCCTTGAGAGCACCAAAAACAGACCTAAAACCGCTCCCTGTTGGGCTGAGGTATGAATATCTAGGTCCAAATGAAACTTATCCTGTGATAATAAATTCCGGACTAACAAATGAGGAGACCGCTTTACTCGTTCACGAACTGAGAAAGCACAGAAAGGCCCTCGGTTATTCTTTGGATGATATAACAGGAATCTCACCAAACCTCTGCATGCATAGAGTCATCTTAGAAGACGGATCCAGCTCATCAATTGAACATCAGAGACGGCTTAACCCGAACCTCAAGGAAGTAGTCAAGAAGGAAATAATGAAACTTTTGAATGCAGGGATAATTTACCCAATCTCGGATAGCAAATGGGTTAGCCCAGTACACGTGGTACCAAAGAAGGGAGGGATCACAGTTGTCAAGAATGAGCAAGACGAGTTAATCCCTACCAGGACGATAACAGGACACCGGATGTGTGTCGATTACAGGAAGCTTAACTCAGCCACCCGCAAAGATCACTATCCTTTACCATTCATAGATCAAATGCTTGAGCGCCTTGCTAACCATCAATATTACTGTTTTCTTGATGGATATTCAGGATTTTTCCAGATACCAATACACCCGGATGATCAAGAGAGGACAACCTTCACATGTTCCTATGGCACTTTTGCCTATAGAAGAATGCCTTTCGGTCTATGCAACGCGCCAGCCACTTTCCAAAGATGCATGATGTCCATATTCACCGACTTTATAGAGGAAATCATGGAAGTATTCATGGACGACTTCTCAGTATATGGTTCATCCTTTAAGGCATGCCTAGCAAATCTTGGAAAAGTTTTACAGCGATGTGAAGATAAACACTTAGTTCTAAATTGGGAGAAATGTCACTTCATGGTCAGAGATGGGATTGTCCTCGGGCATCGAATCTCAGAAAAAGGAATCGAAGTAGACAAAGCCTAGATTGAAGTCATGACAAACCTACAACCTCCAAAGAGTGTAAAGGATATAAGGAGTTTCCTCGGCCACGCCGGATTCTACAGGAGGTTCATCAAGGATTTCTCAAAGATAGCAAGACCATTGACACGACTGTTATGCAAAGACATCACGTTTGAATTCACGGATGAATGTCATGCCGCTTTCACCAAGATCAAGGAGGCCTTAGTTAGCGCACCAGTTGTCCAGCCACCAGATTGGGAACAACCATTTGAGATCATGTGTGACGCCAGCGACTATGCAGTAGGAGCAGTGCTTGGACAACGAAAGGATAAGAAGTTACATGTCATCTACTATGCTAGCCGAACTCTAGATGAAGCACAATGCAAATATGCAACCACTGAGAAAGAACTCCTTGCCATAGTCTTTGCATTCGAGAAATTCAGATCATACTTGGTAGGCTCCAAAGTAATAGTTCATTCTGACCATGCCGCACTGCGATATTTATTGTCTAAAAAGGATGCAAAGCCAAGGCTTTTAAGATGAATATTACTCCTCCAGGAGTTTGACCTCGAAATAAAGGATAGAAAAGGTGCAGATAACGGAGTGGCGGATCACCTTTCACGCATGAGAGTTAATGAAACCATGCCATTGGATGACAGGCTGCCTGAAGAAACTGTTTACGCGGCCCAAGCTACAGCCATCACTCATCCGTCAAGCCATCCCAGACCAAAGCCAAGAATTTCATCAGCAAACACTCCATGGTTTCGCCACATTGCAAACTTTCTTGCAGCAGACCATCCACCCCCACAATTCTTTGGCTACAGAAAGAAGAAATTTCTCCGTGACATTAGACGGTATTTTTGGGATGAACCTTATCTTTATAAAAAATGCTCTGACGGTATGTTTCGTAGGTGTATTCCAGAGGAAGAGATAGAGGGAATATTATTCGCCTGCCACAGCTCCAGCTATGCCGGTCATTTCGCCACTTACAAAACGGTTTCTAAAGTACTTCAATCAGGATTCTGGTGGCCGACCATGTTTAAAGATGCCCACACCTTCATATCCCGCTGTGATGCCTGCCAAAGGATGGGGAACATAAGCAAAAGAAATGAGATGCCACAAAATTTCATTCTAGAAGTAGAAGTTTTCGACGTGTGGGGAATAGATTTCATGGGACCTTTCCCGACATCTTTTGGTGACCAATACATTCTCGTTGCAGTAGACTATGTTTCGAAATGGGTGGAAGCGATAGCAAGCCCGACCAATGATGCTCAAGTTGTTATAAAGATGTTCAAATCTATCATCTTCCCGAGATTTGGAGTACCAAGGATTGTCATTAGTGACGGAGGATCTCACTTTATCAACAGGATTTTCGCCAACCTTTTGAAGAAGCATGGAGTGACACACAAAGTTGCTTCCCCATATCATCCTCAGACTAGTGGCCAAGTGGAAATCTCAAACAGAGAACTTAAAAGCATCCTACAAAAGACTACAAGAAAGAATAGAAAGGATTGGAGTGCTAAGTTAGATGACGCTTTATGGGCGTACCGCACTGCTTTCAAAACACCACTGGGCACAACCCCTTTCCACTTAGTCTATGGAAAAGCCTGTCACCTCCCTGTTGAGCTAGAATATAAGGCGGCATGGGCAGTAAAGGAGTTAAACTTCAACCTTAAAACCGCAGGAGAAAGACGACTCATTCAACTCAATGAGCTTGATGAGATCCGCCACCTTGCATATGAGAATGCGAAGATATACAAAGAAAGGACCAAAGCTTTCCATGACAGGAAGATCATACCAAAGATATTCGCACCAAATGATCAAGTCCTCCTTTTCAACTCCCGTTTAAAACTTTTTCCCGGGAAGCTTCGTTCTAGATGGTCGGGACCATTCACAATCAAAGAAGTTCGGCCATACGGAGCAGTTGTGCTATTAACCCCATCCGGAGGTGAATTCACAGTCAATGGGCAAAGACTTAAACCGTATCTAGCCAATACAGAGACATCACCAGAAGTCCGAATCGATTTGGACGATCCCTCACCAGTCTGAATCATAAACGGTCAAGCTAAAGACCTTAAACAAGCGCTGCATGGGAGGCAATCCATAAGTTTTACCCTCCTCTTTTACTTTTTGTTTTAATTTAATGATTTTTGTTTTGCTTTTGAAGTTTTGGATACAGCGATTTGAGAATCTAACATGAAAATTGGGAAGACACCTTGGAATATGAAGAAAGACGCAATTGTCCCCTCTAACATTAACAATGAATGTGGCAAGGTACAACCACGTTCATATATCCGTTTGCTCCAGCACAACAACATATCCCACCTATGCCTTACCTTCGGCGGACTTCAAGAGCCTTTACCATGGACGCATGGTACTTGATCATCTACGCCGGGATACAAGCCATTGCTTTGGAGTTCATTACAACGCACCATGGGACATCTTTTACCACCCTTATCAATGGCCAAGAACAGCAACATACCACCACTAGGTCATTTCTTCATGCACTTAATGTATAATCAGGTTACATCTCCCCTCTCATTCACAAAACGCCTTACTACCTTTTTCCTTTTACCTCCCTTAATCGGATTTGCTTTCACCGAGACGGTGCAAGTTAAGTCTGGGGGGATTGTCGGTACTAATGCGTTTGTTCATGTCTTGTCTTCATCTTATATCTATTTCTCTTATCAACCTTTTTCAAAACTTCTGTTTTATTGAGTCAAAACCTCAGTTGGAAATTATGATTTATCTCTATGATTCTCCGGTGTTGTGCTAACAATCTATGACCCTAGAGCGGACATCAGTTGCAGACATAAGCCTAACAGAACCTCTAACGGTGGATCGACCTACTGACTTGGCAACATTTCTAAGGTACCCGGACAATCTAACGTTAACTCCACCCTAACCAATCTAGTTTTTCTTGTCAAGGGACTTGGCATACATATGAGTCGTTCCTCACTTGATCTCAAAAGATTGTGTCCAATACAAAGTGCAGTTCTCCTCTCTCTCAGAAAAATCAAAAGCTTTTAAGCACAAGGAAAACGTGTAAGCAAGAGGAATGCATACGTCTGCACCTTCTTGTCTTATGGAGACCTACCAAAAACAAGGAAAAAGCAAAAGCCTATCCTATGTTATTCCCCAAAAAAAAAAAAAAAAAAAAAAAAAATAAGAAAGGGAAGAAGGATCGATAGAAAAAATAAAATGATACCCTAGAAAAGTAGGGAAAGATCGATCCTTCAAAAGAAAAAGAGAGAGGAAAAGAACTCAAAAGCTTCAAAAAGGACTATCCTGGAGAGACTCAAGTGGGTAAGAACAAGTGCTTAATGATCGATATTCCCTTGATAAAGACCGCACGTTTTAAATTTATGCAAGGAGTTAACAATGGAAAGTCTGGAGTGCTGGATGAGACTAGTTGAGTTTGGTATGGTTCGCTAAGCTTGCCGAGCATTATGTGAAGCTAGTCTAACATTGGTTATGTTTTTAGTGGAATACAGGAGAGGAAGCCGCCACAGTTTTCTCAGAAAGGATAAGGAGTTTCTACGTTTTCAAACCTCTTTCTCTGATTTGGATTCTATTTGCTTGAGGACAAGCAAAGATCTAAGTCTGGGGGAGTTGATATACCTCTATTTTGTACCCTTTTTATATGGTTTTACTATGCTTTTTATAAGGTTTTTAAAGGCTTTTCAATCTAAAAAGGTAGTTTTTGTGGATTTATAGTACTAAGAGTCTAAACAGGTCGAAAGATGCATTTTGGAGCAAAACCACAGGATTTGGACTTTACGCCGCTCCACGACACAGCATCAACTTTGAAAGAGCCCCAAAAACATTATACTCAGTGGATCTCACCAAAACCAGTTCGCCGCGATGCCTACATGAGTTAGCTTTCCAACGCAATTGGAATCATGCAATTTGGACGTGTAGAATGGAAGATATTATCATTTTAGTGAAGAGTGTCAAATCAGCCGAAAACCGGACGTCCACACCATCCGCTCGACCGAGCCGGTCGGACAGGGCCTCCAAGGCCCCCGTCCGACCCGACCTTCCTTCACGTTCCGGTCGACCGAGACGGTCGGACAGGGCCTCCAAGGCTCCCGTCCGACCCGACCTCTTTCCGCCATCCCGTGCGCGCCCGACCGCATCCCGCACGACCGCTCGACCCCCAGCTCGACCCGAGCACCAGCCCGACCGACCGGTCGACCGCCCCGCTCGACCGCCGCCGTCCCGCTCGACCCGGCTTAGCCGACTAAGGCCCGTTTTGTACGTTTTCACGGTTTACTCGGCCCGTTTACCTAATCTCGACCCCTGGAAGACCTAGCACTATAAATACACCTTTTTAGCCTCTTTAGAAAGAAGAGAACAATAGAGCCACATTGTATTAGAGTTTAATAGATCTACTTTTGTTCTTAGAGATTTCAAGGAGAGGATCTCTCCTCCTTACCACAATTTGGAGAAGTTTTCTGAACCTTTGTTCTATATTTATGCTTTCTTCATCATCTTTCTGTGTTGTTACTTTGATTATGTCTGAGTAATTCACTTGTTAGGTCGTGGGTTAATCAAAGAGTTCATGTATTGTTAGGGTTCTAAATCGAATTAGGGGTTCATCATAATAGGTCTTCACCTTTGCTTGATCTTATTGCTGCATGCTTTTCTGATCAACTAGCATCAGATCTTAGGTAGACTTGAGCCACGGAAGTGCTGTATCATTCGCCTGAACTAGTATTTGGTGGGCAACACCTCATAGACTGCGGAAGTTGATCTATGTGGGGTTGTGAACAATTGAGACTTGAACGAATTAAAGCTTGTTTAACAATCTAAGGACATTCCGAAAGATTAGCGATTAGGTTAGTTAACAAAGAGATCGGAGCCACGGAAGTGGAAAGATTTTACATCAGTGTTTTGAGTTCTAGACGGCACCCAAATTAAACCCCCCTAATAAGTTGATTTAACCTAGTAATCATAAATCTCTGCGAGTCTCCCATTGCCTAGCGCTTTCATACCTTGATCTTTTACCGTTTTTACATCGCATTCAATTAGTTTAGTTAGCTATTTTACCAATCACAACCAAAACCCTTATCTTGTCCTAGCTAAATTGGAATTATATAACTTGTAGTGCATCTCTCTGCTCCTTGTGTTCGATATACCCGTTACTACTCTCGATCTGTGCACTTGCAGAAAAGGGATAGAAATTGGGAAAAGCTTATCCCGCATCAAGCTTTTTGGCGCCGTTGCCGGGGAGCATTACAGCTGCCTACAAGTTCTCAAAACTGATCTAGCCTAGGATTTTTAATTTCAGTACTCGCAAATTTAATTTTCAGTTTTTCTTTACATTTAAAAACATTCCCTTTGTGTATTTCAGGTGAAAAATCTGAGCAGAAGACCTTGAAATCAGTCGTGGATGTATCATCACTAAATAAATGTGCCTCCTTCCCTAAATGAAGACATGCTCTAATCGCGTGTCTGCAAGGAATTTTCTGCAGATCGTACTTGGCGCACGTACATGAGCGTCTGACCAGATCAACAAGACATTCAAATCTGTCGCCTCGGACAATCAGCCTATTCTCGTCAACTGGATAAACCTTAAATGTTTTACCCTTTTCAATCCTTCTAGCAATCTTCTTTTCCACGGCAATCGTTAAAGGATGCTTATGTTTCATAGCCAATGTTCTACGCTTACAAAACCACTGCGTTAACATTTCTCTGATGCTGTCCAGAAGAGGAATTACCGGAAACTCTCTAGGTGATCTCAGCGCCGAATTTAACGACTCAGAGGGGTTATTGGTCCTAATGTCGTACCTGTAGCCAACAAAAAGGCAACGAGCCCATTTTCTCGCATCAACCTCCAACAGATATTTTCCAACAACTGGACTGTTTTTGCAAATATCCGTCATCAACCTCTGAAAATCGACGATCCTGTATACTTTAGAAGCCTTTGCGACCAAGACAGCCACACATGATAAGTTCTTATGACGTTGTTCAACAAATGGTGAATGCAAACTCCATGGCTAGCTCGTTGGTAAACTTTAGCAATTCCTTTTTCAATGGAGAAATGTTTATCTGACACAAAAGCCAAAGCGTAATCATCTTGGATAACAACATGTAGTTGCCTCAAAAACCACTCCCATGAAAGATCATTTTCCGAATCAACAACCCCAAACGCAAGTGGATACAAATTAGAGTTACCATCCAAAGCCGTAGCAACTAGTAGCGTTCCTTTGTACTTATTCTTCAAAAATGTGCCATCAAGAACAATAACCTTTCGAATGGCTTTGTAGAAACCTCTTACACATTGACCAAAAGCAATAAACAGATATCTGAAACTTCCATCTAGATCCGTTTTGTAAGAAGTATGCGTACCAGGATTAGCTTCTTTTAGCATGTGCAAGTACTTGGGTATTTTACCATAACTCTTCTCAGGTATACCTCTGACTATATTGATAGCATACTCACGGGACTCCCACGCTAAAGAGTAGGATATATCGCAACCATGATCTGTGCGCATAAGCTGTATGATATCGTTGGTTTTAGGACCTTCTTTGACACCCTCGTATTTATGCAAAATTAGGTTGCCGACTGTTTTTGCAGAGGCTGACCTAGCGGTTTTTTTCTTACTTGAAGGAGCACAAGTATGTTCACCCACGTACTTGTTGATAGTAAAATATGTCGACCCCTTTAGATTCACTGCACGAGCACCCCAATTGCAGTCCTTTTCTGTGCAGTGTATGGTCCAAAAATTTGTATCGGATTTAAGCACCTTGTAGTCGAAGTTGTGCTTCATTGCAAGGATTTCGAAATGTGCCTTCAAATGGTTTTTGCAGCTGAATTCTTGCTTCTTCTTAACAGCTTCCACCAAAGACAAACAAATTTTATCCTCCTTATCCCCTTCTTTTTCAGACCGCACACTGTCTTCATCATCATCAAGATCAGAGATATGGCCTTTGTTTATTTCTGCTTCATCGTCGAAATATATGTTGTCTTCTCCATCAAATGAATCCGCAGTTGGGTCGTCATCCAAATCAATGTCGATTCCAATGGTTACATTTTGAACTGGATCCGTGAAAGTCACAAACAACTGTTTTGACGCTTGTTCCCTTATATATCCAACAAAAATTTTCAGTTGACGATCATTGTCGATTACTACTCGGGGAGATGTTGTGTTGTCGATCAATCCACTAGGCAAATAACTGAACTCAACAATGGACCCACTTTCGATTGAGTAGTCCTCCAATACCGTCGTCTTTAGCTCTTCAAAGGTAGTTGTAGATTCCAAAGCAACTAATCTTGCTCCTTTTGTCTCATCAGCAACAAAATTCCAACCCTTGATTGTATTTGATTTCCATGTGCCACTGGTTACATAGATATGCAACATAATAACCAAGAAAAGAAAGAAACTGAAACACAAAATCTAAGAGAAAACTAGAGTAAAAGATAAGAAAAAGTAAAAAAGAAGAAGAAGAAGATTAGAAAATCGTGGAAGGAGGTGTAGGTTTTTTTATTTTTTTTGCTGAGAAAAGAAATAAAAGGAAATATATTTTTCAAAAGATTTTTAAATATTCAGTTACTATTTTTGCTATATTTTCTCAGATTTTCGTAGAAGATGAATTCTACCTTCCGTAGAAGTAAGTGTCAACGGAAGAATGGTGTTTCTACTTACGGTAGAAGACGTTGTTTTGAGTAAAACACATAATCTACGAGTAGTAGAAGACAGTATTTTCGGCAGAACATGCAATCTAAAAAATGTAGAAGAGAGTGTTTACCGTAGAATACATATTCTACGATTGGTAGTAAACAGTGTCTATGGTAGAATATAGATTCTACCGGTGGTAGAAAACAGTGTAACACGTAGAACAATTGACGAACCATTCTACCAACTCGTAGAACGTATGATATTTAGCAGAAGGCAAATTCTACGACGGTAGATGACTGAACAGACGGTAGAATTCATGTTCTACTACGGATAGATGTTAGAGCATTTATTAGAAGACATATTCTACTTTGAAAACCAAACTTGGTAGAACCAAACTTCATTTAATTTTCTGAACTTCAAATTTCAAAAAACAATTGTGAAAAAATTCTCTATAATTTTGATATATTATTATTGAATTTATTAAAATTTATTTTAAAAATTTTAAATTGTAAAACTATTTATTTCATATTGTTAGTATATGCAAGGGTATTAGAGTCCAAATTTGGGAATTTTCAAAAAAGGTGTAAAAGGACAAGAGGTCTCAAAAAATGGGGTATATTCACAATTCCCCCATAAATTTACCGGTTGGGAGGTGACTGGGGACATTAAATCTGAAACAATCTGTGATACAATCAAATGATTCAAAAGAGACTTCACAAGTTTAAATACACAATTAGAAGCAGAATTAACTAATCTTAGACCTGGATCATTGACACAAGACGTGAAAAAACAACTCTGAGTGCAACCAAAACCCAAATAAATAATCTGCAAAAGCAAACGATGCGTTAATTGAAACAACCAACTTTTTTTTTTTTAATAAATACTTAAACAATTCTAGCGGAAGTCTTAAACAATTAAATTATAATAAATCAATTCAACAATATTCAGCAATGAAGCAAATAACATAATTAAATAATTCTAACAACTTAAACTGTTCACAAAGCAATAAAATCCTATCATCCTCTTCTTCGGCCTTGATTCCGCGATCACACTTTACTTTTACCTGCACCACACGAAAAGAGATGCGTAAGTATTATCATAAATACTTAGTGAGACGATCACTCTGCCCACGGGCCAATTACGCAATTTCCAGATAATTATAGTCTTTTAAATAATTTCCACAATTATTAAATATTTTTCCACCATTAAAATATTTCCAAATAATTATTAAATAATTCTCATAATTAAATAATAATCTTAATTAATTATTAATCCGAAAATAATTAATTAAATCAACCCAATTCACCACTTAAATCAATTAAATCCATTAAACCGGATTAAACCATTTTAATTCAATTTCCAATCAATTAAACCGATACACGCCGTCTGAACCAGTCTCTGGTGTCGACCGACACCCGCTTGGTGTCGTTCGACACCCTTGACCTTGGTGTCGATCGACACCCGATTCTCAGGGTGAAACCAAACGCGATGAAACAACCTAACAAACACAAAATCAACACATGTTAAAAATCCACACACGATTAAACTCAACATTCAACACATAAACATCACCAAAAACAACATAAACTCATCAATACATCCATCTAGCAACCTAGATCCAGAAATCCCGAGCCCACAATCATGCACTCACCTTGATTTTGGATTGAAAGGGAGAACAAGGGGATGAACAGCAAGAATCAACAACAAACAATCTCCAAAACTCCACAAAACTCCAAAATCGCCTCCTAAAACCTCTTGCCTCGAATATGAGCACCAAAAACGCGGCCAGCCCTTTTTATTTCGAGTCTTAGGGTTTCCAACTCAAACCAACGCGAACCGAACAAAATAGAAACAAACCGGAAATTTGCGATCGGGCCGGTGTCGATCGACACCAGGCAAAAATCCTGCTTCTTTGGTTTACGGATGTTAAAACTCTCCCCCACTAAACTGGATTCGACCTCGAATCCCAACTCATCAAACGTCTCGCAAGACCAAAACCCGACCTCGCAAGGTCACAACACTGGAGATCCTCACCTGATCCCCGAGACTCACACTCAATCTTATGCATACGCACGTTCCAAGACATTTTTCTCTTAACTCATTATCCAAACACTCATATTGGGGCCACGGCCTCCCAATTAAGTCTCAACAAAACCACTTGTGTTGGGGCCACGGCCTCCCAAACAAGTCTGCAACTACCCAAACTGGGGCCACGGCCTCCCAGATGGGCCTGCCATCGCTTATACCGAAGCCACGACACTCGGATAAGCTACTCACATTGAAGCCACGACATTCAGGTAAGTCTGCTAGAGAACAAACGTCTCCAAAAAATATAATGAGTTATTCAGGACCGCAGCCCTTAGAGTAAAATTCTTAAACGCCTATAACACAGAGATTGAAACTGTCTCACGACCCAACTGGTCAACACGTGTAATGATGGGGATTAAACTTTTCCCAATTTATACCCCTTTTCTGCAAGTGCACCGATCGAGAGTAGTAACGGGTATATCGAACAC
The DNA here is from genome assembly GCA_026724425.1 of Erythrophleum ivorense. NCBI lineage: Eukaryota > Viridiplantae > Streptophyta > Magnoliopsida > Fabales > Fabaceae > Erythrophleum > Erythrophleum ivorense. Next base: position 2,505,378 of record JAIUCV010000066.1, on the reverse strand, counting down.
AAGGACCAGTTAGTGCACTACAAGGTATGAGATTGAGATTTAGCTAGGAAAGCAATATGAGTTTGGTTGTTGTCACGATTAAAGCAAGTAAAGAAAGCAAGTTAACAAAGAAAATAAAGATGTAAATCAATGGATGGAAAGCGCTAAGCAATAGGATAATCGCGGGATGAGTGATTCAAGCAAGCAAGTTCGATTTGTTAGGGATTTAAGAATGTGTACCACCTAGAACTCAAGACACTAATTTAGATCTTTCCACTTCCGTGGCTCCGACTCCTATGTTGATCTATCTAATCGCTAAACTTTCGGTATGTCCTTAGATAATCAAACAAGCATTAATTCGATCAAGTCTCAATTGTTCACAACCTCTAGTAAATCAACTTCCGCAGTTTAAGAGAGATTGCCCACCAAATACTAGTTCAGGCGAATGATTCATCACTTCCGTGGCTCAAATCTACCTAGGATCATATGTTGATTGGCCAGATCAACACCAAGCAATGAACACAAGCAAAGGTGAAGAGTTTATGTAAACCCTAATTCCAGATATCGATTATCAAGCAAACATGAACACTATCCTTTGATTTCCTACCACTTAACAAGGTAACTACTCAGACATAGAGAAGGAAATCAAATTCATATTCATAAGAAAAGAGATCTGAGATCCTTTCTTGAAGGAGACAAAGAAAGCAAAAACTATAAGAACTTTTATTGAAAATAATATTTTTTGTATCTCTATGTGTGGCTCTCTCTTTTACAAGGCTAAAGATATGTATTTATAATGCTTCAGAAGTTGAAGGGCGGCTTGACCTAGGTCTTGGTCGAAACATAAGAGGCGGTGTAAGTTTGGGCTTGAAAACGTGCAAAACGGGCTTCGGAAACGAGCCGGGTCGAGCGGGATACGTCGCGGTCGAGCGGGGAGGTCGATTGGTCGGTCGGGATGGTGTTCGGGTCGAGCTGGCGGTCGAACGGTCGCACGGGATAGCGGTCGGGTCGAGCTGGGCGGTCGAGCGGTTGCGGGATGGTGAAAAAGGGTCGGGTCGGACGGGAGCCTTGGAGTCCCTGTCCGACCGGCTTCGGTCGACCGGATGGTCGTCGCCAAGACGGAAGGTCGGGTCGGACGAGGGCCATGGAGTCCCTGTCCGACCGGCCTCGGTCGAGCGGCCTTGATGATGTCCAGTTTTCGGCTCTTTTGACACTCTTCACTAAAACGATCATATCTCCCATTCTACATGGCCAAATTGCATGATTCTAATTGCGTTGGAAAGCTAACTCACGTAGACATCGTGGCGAACTGGTTTTGGTGAAATCCATTGAGTAGAATGTTTTTGGGGCTCTTCCAAAGTTAATGATAGTGCATGAGGCTGCTTTGAGGACCTTTTCCTTTGTTTTGCTCCAAATTGCATCTTTTGACCTGAAATGACTCTTGGCACTATATATGCATAAAAACTACCTTTTAAAGCAAAAAGCCACGGTAAAACCATGCATAAAGTATATAAAAACGATGTAAAAAGGGTGTAAAATAGAGGTATATCAACTCCCCCAGACTTAGATCTTTGCTTGTCCCCAAGCAAATAGAATCCAAATCAGAGAAAGAGGTTTGAAAACGTAGAAACTCCTTATCCTTTTGAGAAACCTGTGGCGGCTTCCTCTCCTGTATTCCACTAAAAACATAACCAATGTTAGACTGGCTTCACATAATGCTCGGCAAGCTTAGCGAACCATACCAAACTCAACTAGTCTCATCCAGCATTCCAGACTTTCCATTGTTAACTCCTTGCATAAATTTAAAACGTGCGGTCTTTATCAAGGGAATATCGATCATTAAGCGCTTGTTCTTACCCACTTGAGTCTCTCCATGATAGTCCTTTTTGAAGCTTTTGAGTTCTTTTCCTTTCTCTTTTCTTTTGAGGGATCGATCTTTCCCTACTTTTCTAGGGTATCATCTTATTTTTTCTATCGATCCTTCTTCCCTTTCTTTTTCTTTTGGGGAATAACATAGGATAGGCTTTTTGCTTTTTCCTTGTTTTTGGTAGGTCTCCATAAGACAAGAAGGTGCACACGTATGCATTCCTCTTGCTTACACGTTTTCCTTGTGCTTAAAAGCTTTTTGATTTTCATTTTTCTGAGAGAGAGGAAAACTGCACTTTGTATTGGACACACCCTTTTGAGATCAAGTGAGGAACGACTCATATGTATGCCAAGTCCCTTGACAAGAAAAACTAAGTTGATTAGGGTGGAGTTAACGTTAGATTGTCCGGGTACCTTAGAAATGTTGCCAAGTCGGTAGGTCGATCCACCGTTAGTGGTTCTGTTAGGCTTATGTCTGCAACTCTCCGCTCTAGGGTCATAGATTGTTAGCACAACACCGGAGAATCATAGAGATAGATCATAACTTCTGATATACCTCTATTTTGTACCCTTTTTATATGGTTTTACTATGCTTTTTATAAGGTTTTTAAAGGCTTTCTGATCTAAAAAGGTAGTTTTTATGGATTTATAGTACTTAGAGTCTAAACAGGTCAAAAGACGCATTTTGGAGCAAAACACAGGATTTGGACTTCAAGACCGCTCCAGGACGTAGCATCAACTTTGGAAGGGCCTTAAAGACATTCTACTCAATGGAATTCATCAAATCCACTTCGCTGCGATGCCTACATGAGTTAGATTTTCAATGCAACTGGGATCACTCAGTTTGGTCGAGTAGATTGGGAGATATCTCTATTTCCGTGAGACATATCGAAGGAGCTTTCTCGGATTGCATCAGTACATCAAACGGGAAGAAACGGCATGGAACCTTAAACTCAACGGATTTCAATGAAACTAGGCACCAAGATAGCCAGATGAGTTAGTGTTCCAATGCAGTTGGAATTATGCAATTTGGATGAGCAGTTTAGAAGATATCATGTTTTGACCGAAGAGTGGTCTAGATAGCCGAAAACCGGACACATCAGCCATCCACATCCGGTCGACCGAAGCCGGTCGGACAGGGACTCCAAGGCTCCCGACCGACCGGTCGACCGAAGCCGGTCGTACAGGGACTCCAAGGCTCCCGACCGACCGGTCGACCGCCCCGCTCGACCACGACTCTCCCGGTCGACCCGACCCCGCGAATACAAGCCCAATTATGCAGTTTCAACAATTCTCAACCCGTTTCACCTAAGCCGACCTTGGAAGACGTAGGGCACTATAAATACACTTTTTAGCCTCATTAGAATAGAGAGACACAACAGAGCCGCACAGGAGAGGAGCCACAAGAGAGGGCCGCACTAGGGAGATCCCCTTAGAGGGATTCTCCATTGTTTTACTTCCTTCTCATTGTTTTCCTTAGGGAGAAGATCCCTTCTTTGTATCTCAACATAGAGAAGATTTCTAAACCCTGTTCTCCTTATAATAATATGATTTATCTCTCAGATTTGTGCTTGTTTACTTGCATCATGATTGAGTAGATTTCTAGTTAGGTTTTAGGGTTTCAAAGAGTTCATATGCTGATTATGATTTGATGAATTAACTAGGGATATCATTAGAGTCTTTGTCTCGGTTTGCACACTTGCTAATGCTAATCACTTGAAGGTACAACTTGTGATTCGATCATAGGTAGATTTGAGCCACGAAAGTGCTAAACATTCTCCGGACATAATCTTTGACAAGCTAGGTTTCTTAGACTGCGAAATTTGATTTACTAAACCTAGTGAACTGTATCCGAACTTGCTCGATTTAATGCTTGATTAACTATCTAAGGACATTCCAAAAGTTTAGCGATTAGATAAGTTATCATAGGAGTCGGAGCCACGACAGTGGAAAGACTTAATTTCGTGTTTTGTGTTCTAGACGGATCTTACATCCCATATCCCTACATAGATAGAAGTCAATCATCAAACTTATCATCTATGAATCTATGAGAATTACCTGTTGCCTAGCGTCTTTCCACCTTGAACTTACACTGCTTTTATTCTTGCTTTTACTTAGTTTAGTTAATTTAATTTGCATCTCAAAACCCAAAACCCCCTCATTTGTCCTAGCTTGATTAGACTCGCATAGCTCGTAGTGCACTTATCTGCTCCTTGTGTTCGATAACCCATTACTACTCTCGATCTGTGCCCTTGCAGAAAAGGGATAGAAATTGGGAAAAGTTTAATCCCCATCAACTTCCAACTAAGGTTTTGACTCAATAAAACAGAAGTTTTGACAAAGGTTGATAAGAGAAATAGATATAAGATGAAGACAAGACATGAACAAACGCATTAGTACCGACAATCCCCCCAGACTTAACTTGCACCGTCCCGGTGAAAGCAAATCCGATTAAGGGAGGTAAAATAAAGAGGTAATAAGGCGTTTGTGAATGAAAGGAAAGATGTAACCTGATATGGTATTAGAAATCGAAGAATGGTGTGATGGATGATATGTCCAGCTACTATGTTGCTCCATAATGTGGATGAGATCCCGGCTTAGATGGTCAAGTGCTGTTGCGCACCAGCAATGAGCTGTAAGGGCCGCCTGAGTGTAGGTGAGGTAGGATCATCATGTGGTAGAACAGCAAGTAGGCGTGGGATGGGATGTGGTATGGAATGAAAGTGTGGTGGAATGATGGTGGGATGGTATACAAATGAGGTGGGATGGTATGCAAGTGAGGTGGGATGGTATGCAAATGAGGTGGGATGGTGGGTCGGCAAGAGGGGACACGGTTGATCGGGCGAGGCACCGGTCGATCGTCCTGGTCGACCCGACCATGGTGAGTGCTGCATTCTTCTTTCCTGAGGTTTTCTTTCTACTTCTTTCATGCTGGATTCTCAAATTTCTTTATCCAAAACTTCAAAACAAAACTATTAAATGAAAACAAAGGTTAAAACGGGATAGAGAAGACCTTATGGGTTGCCTCCCACACAGCGCTTGTTTATGGTCTTTAGCTTGACCGTTTGGCTCTTCTAAGAAGAAGTGGAAGGACATGGCCTGAGACAAAGCCTTTTTGTGCGTGTCCCATCACGTCCTTGTTGATGATCAGGTGGTTCATGAGGAGATATGAGCCGAGAATGTTTGGTAGAAGTGAAAATTGGGACGGCATCATAGAAAACAGATTTGTTGACATTGGCAAGAGAGATGCGGCGGTTTGGCCAATCCATGATGGCTCCAGCAGTTGCCAAGAATGATCTTCCAAGTATAATAGGCATGTCACTTCCTCCTTTGATATTCATGATATGAAAATCCACCGGTATCTTTGTATCTCCAATTTCGAGCAAGACATCATAAACAACACCTCTAGGTTGTGCAATGGTGAGATCAGCAAGTCCAATGCTGATTTGTGAAGGTTGTAGGCGTGTGATCCCAAGGAGTTTGGCAGTGTGTGTGGGCATCAGGTTTATGCATGAACCAGAATCACAAATGTAGCTATCAAAGTATCTTCCATTGATTGTGCAGGGTATGGTAAACTGTCCTGGGTCTTCTACCTTGTTGAGGGTTCTGAAAGATGGTTGCTTCTTAGCCTTCTCAAATAGCTCCTGAATCTCTTCTGGGGTCTCTTTGCAGTTGTGGAAAAAGTTGGTGAGTGGGTGGTTCTTCCAGGCTTCATGAAAGGTCATGCTTGCTGGTAGTGTGTGGACAAAGCGGTTAAATTCAGCTAGCTTCTCTCGGGAGATGGGGTTGCTGTACCACTTGGGAGGAGGTGTAGAGGGCGGAGATGGGGGTAGGGGTGCTGCATAAGATGACATAGAGAGGCGGGCTCGCCTAAAGAGTTGCTTAATCTCATCCTTGGTTTCTTTGCTACTAAAGAAAAACTCAACCAAATCGTGGTTGTTCCAAGCTTCTTCAAAGGGGACATAGATGGTATGGACTTCACCTTCTTGTTAAACTCCTTGAGCTTCTCTGGGCTTATCTTAGTAGGGTCGATGGGATCATATTGGAATGAATCCTCTGGTTCATCCAGGATGATTCTCTTTCTTGAAATGCCGGTGATTCTAGGAAGGGCGAGTGTGCGAGCTGGAGGTGGAGAGAATCGCGGATCAGGTTGCTGTGGACTAGTTTCACTTCCTCTAGAGCTTGCATTGCTGTTAAAACTCTGCTTCTCTTCTTCATCATCTTCATAGTCTTCCTCATACTCTTGATCTTCTTCTTCTTTTCTTACAAGATGTGATGAGTTTTCCTTGGAGATTGCTGTGATGACATTGCAAGGGAAAGGAGGTGGTTTGGGTGTGGGGCTTCTTTCTCTCTGGTTTTTAGAGAAGAGAGATCCTTCTACAGCTGACAACCGGTTATAGATGATTCCAAGATGTTTGCAATTATCATCATTGAAGCTATGGGCACCAATGCTCTTGCTAAGTAGCTCATGGTATTTTGCAGCAACATCTAGCTTAACAAGGTTGAGTGATCGATCATGGTCTTCCTTGAGTTGCTTGATATCTTTGTCAAGCTTGATAACTTGGTTAAAAAGAACATCCATCTTTTCTCCAAGGGTAAGCTGAACATATTCGATCTTCTTCTCCATCTCTCTTGTACTTGTGACTTGATAGTCAAGGTACTCTTGTAGCATCTCTTCAAGCTTGGTTAGGTGTGGGCTGTGGGATAATCCTTCTGTGGCTTGGGGCAGCTGCTCAATGTGCGGTGGAGGTTGGTGGTTTCTATAGGGCGGGTGGTAGGGTTTGAGTAGCGGCACATAGGGTTGTCCACGGGCAAACTTGTTGAGGAAAGCTTCCTTGTATCTTCTTCATGTCTTGAAATCATGTTGGGCAGAAAATCTAACCCACTCTTGAGCTCGGCCAGCTAGGGATGTTTGGAACAAGCTGATCTTCTTTGGGTTCTCTCCCAAACCATAGTAATCACAGAGATTTTCGAAATTCTCAACATGTTCTTGAGCACACTCCGATATGAAGTCATGGAAAGGATCTCTTACTACATACTTGATCAGGTCGCCATTGATGGACTCCGGTGGTAAAGAGGCATCATCTTCTTCTTCATAAGATTGGTTGTGGTGAGGGTAAGAGTTTTTGTTATACTTGGATTTGAAAGGTGGGTTCCTGCTAAACCTCTTCAAGAAAGCTTCTATGCAGTCTAACCAAGTGTTGATCTGAAAAGGGGGAGAGTATTGCGCCCACTCAAGAGCTTTCCCAGCTAAAGACATGCTGAATAGGAATCGCCCTTATAGGACTAGGATTTCTCAAATCCTCTTCCATCTAGGAGAAAGACTTAAAACCTGAAAAACCAAAACCAAAAAAGGAAAAACAAGATTAAATAACTTAAAACAGGAAAAACCTAGACTATATCTCTTTCAAGAACTTGTAGGCACGATTTTGGTCCCCGGCAACGGCGCCAAAAAGCTTGATGGGGATTAAACTTTTCCCAATTTCTACCCCTTTTCTGCAAGTGCACAGATCGAGAGTAGTAACGGGTATATCGAACACAAGGACCAGTTAGTGCACTACAAGGTATGAGATTGAGATTTAGCTAGGAAAGCAATATGAATTTGGTTGTTGTCACGATTAAAGCAAGTAAAGAAAGCAAGTTAACAAAGAAAATAAAGTTGTAAATCAATGGATGGAAAGCGCTAAGCAATAGGATAATCGCGGGATGAGTGATTCAAGCAAGCAAGTTCGATTTGTTAGGGATTTAAGAATGTGTACCACCTAGAACTCAAGACACTAATTTAGATCTTTCCACTTCCGTGGCTCCGACCCCTATGTTGATCTATCTAATCGCTAAACTTTCGGTATGTCCTTAGATAATCAAACAAGCATTAATTCGATCAAGTCTCAATTGTTCACAACCTCTAGTAAATTAACTTCCGCAGTCTAAGAGAGATTGCCCACCAAATACTAGTTCAGGCGAATGATTCATCACTTCCGTGGCTCAAATCTACCTAGAATCATATGTTGATTGGCCAGATCTGATCAACACCAAGCAATGAACACAAGCAAAGGTGAAGAGTTTATGTAAACCCTAATTCCAGATATTGATTATCAAGCAAACATGAACACTATCCTTTGATTTCCTATCACTTAACAAGGTAACTACTCAGACATAGAGAAGGAAATCGAATTCATATTCATAAGAACAGAGATCCGAGATCCTCTCTTGAAGGAGACAAAGAAAGCAAAAACTATAAGAACTTTTATTGAAAATAATATGTTTTGTATCTCTATGTGTGGCTCTCTCTTTTACAAGGCTAAAAAGATGTATTTATAATGCTTCAGAAGTTGAAGGGTGGCTTGACCTAGGTCTTGGTCGAAACATAAGAGGCGGTGTAAGTTTGGGCTTGAAAACGTGCAAAACGGGCTTCGGAAACGAGCCGGGTCGAGCGGGATACGTCGCAGTCGAGCGGGGCGGTCGACTGGTCGGTCGGGATGGTGTTCGGGTCGAGCTGGCGGTCGAACGGTCGCACGGGATAGCGGTCGGGTCGAGCTGGGCGGTCGAGCGGTTGCGGGAGTTGATAAATGGTCGGGTCGGACGGGAGCCTTGGAGTCCCTGTCCGACCGGCTTCGGTCGACCGGATGGTCGTCGCCAAGAAGGAAGGTCGGGTCGGACGAGGGCCATGGAGTCCCTGTCCGACCGGCCTCGGTCGAGCGGCCTTGATGATGTCCGGTTTTCGGCTCTTTTGACACTCTTCACTAAAACGATCATATCTCCAATTCTACATGGCCAAATTGCATGATTCCAATTGCGTTGGAAAGCTAACTCACGTAGGCATCGCGGCAAACTGGTTTTGGTGAAATCCATTGAGTAGAATGTTTTTGGGGCTCTTCCAAAGTTAATGATAGTGCATGAGGCTGCTTTGAGGACCTTTTCCTTTGTTTTGCTCCAAATTGCATCTTTTGACCTGAAATGACTCTTGGCACTATATATGCATAAAAAATACCTTTTAAAGCAAAAATCCACGGTAAAACCATGCATAAAGGATATAAAAACGATGTAAAAAGGGTGTAAAATAGAGGTATATCATGTAACATCCAAGACAACATTTAACAACACAGAAAATGAGGAAAAAAACTCCATCTCATAAATCTCAAAAATGTATGTCTTACAACGAAAACCAAAACAACAACAACAAAGCTCGCAAGCTAAACCAAAAACAAAGCCACAAGACGAAAAAATCTCACTCCACAATCTGCTTGTCGAACCACTTCCTGAACTTCAACTTCATCTTCGCCTCTGGCTCCCAAGTCTCCTCCTCAATACCACCACAAGTCCACAAAATTCTCAGCAACGGTATCCTCTTGTTCCGCAGAACCTTGACTCTCCTCTCAAGAATCCTCGCAGGTATTACCGGAACTGTCAAATCTGGCTGAAGATCCTCTGGAATCAGAGCCACTAACTCCTCTGAAGGGTGAAGACACTTCCTCAACATCGTTACATGAAACACCTTGTGAAAGGCTCTCATAATCGAAGGTAGCTCCAACCTGTACGCCAACGGTCCCACTCGCTCCACAACCGGAAACGGACCCATAAAACGCGGACTCAGCTTGTTCTCTGCGATGGATCTGTTAGGACCCCTCAACATCGCCATCTTGAGATACACTCCATCTCCAACCTGAAACTCAAGCTCTCGTCTGCGTCTATCTTCGTAACTCTTCTGTCTATCCTGAGCTTCCTTCATGTTAAGCCTCACGACACGAACCTTCTCAGTCGTCTCCTGAACATAAGTAGCTCCGTAAATGCTGCGCTCCCCCACTTGGGTCCAGCATAAGGGTGTCCTATATGGCCTCCCGTACAACGCCTCAAAAGGAGCCATGCCAATACTCGCCTGGAAGCTGTTGTTGTAAGCAAACTCAACCAAGCCCAAATGATCTGCCCAATGACCACCCCAATCTAGCACACACATCCTCAACAGGTCCTCCAAAGTCTGAATCGTCCTCTCTGACTGCCCATCTGTCTGCGGGTGATATGCCGTACTCATGTGCACCTTAGTGCCCATCTCAGTCTGAAATGCCCTCCAAAACTCTGAGGCAAATCTTGGATCCCGGTTTGACACTATACTGGCTGGCACTCCATGCAGCCTCACAATCTCACGCACAAACTTCCTAGCAATAACAGCTGCTCCATCTGTCTTCTTGATGGCCAAGAAATGTGCTGACTTGGTCAACCGATCCACAATAACCCAAATGGCATCATGCGTCCTCGAAATAGGTAGCCCAACCACGAAATCCATCGTGGTCCTGTCCCACTTCCACTCTGGAATGGGTAAACTCTGTAACAGACCACCTGCAACCTGATGCTCAGCCTTCACCAAGGAACAAGTGTTGCACCTCGCAACCCAATCAGCCACATCTCTCTTCATCCCAACCCAATGATAATACCTCTTGAGATCATGGTACATCTTGGTCGCTCCTGGATGAATCGAAAACTTGCTCGAATGAGTCTCTCTCAGAATCTGCTGCCTCAACTCCTCGACCTTGGGTACACAAACTCGACCACGAACCAGAATAGTCCCGTTCTCAGATACCTGATACTCAAAATTCGGTACTCGTGATGCATCAATCAGACTCTGATCACTCTCCTGAGCCACTCTGATCCTGCTCAACAAATCTGCCTGATCAACTGCCTCTAAACCCAAAGGCTCCTGCGAAATAGCACAAAGGCGCAAAGTGCTAATCTCGCCCACCAACGCCTCAACATCCTGCTCTAAATCTGAATCACACCTCCGTCGACTCAAAGCATCTGCTACTAGGTTAGCCTTGCCCGGATGATAGATGATCTCCAAGTCATAATCCGCCAAAAACTCAACCCAGCGCGTCTGTCTCGCATTCAGCATCGGCTGAGTGAAGATGTGCTGAAGACTCTTGTGGTCAGTGAAGATATGAACTGAACCACCATACAAATATGACCTCCAGATCTTAAGCGCAAAGACCACCGCTCCCAACTCAAGATCGTGGGTAGGATGGTTACGCTCACTCCCCTGCCACTGCCTCGAAGCGTAAGCAATAACTCTGCCCTCCTGCATCAGCACACAACCCAGACCAATCCCTGAAGCATCAGTGTACACTGCATAAGGCTTCCCTGGCTCGGGTAACGCCAAAACAGGTGTACTAGTCAAATACTCCTTGAGCTTTCCAAAGCTCTCCTCACACTCAGGCGACCAAACAAAAGGGACATCCTTCCCAGTCAACTTCGTCATCGGCTGTGCCATACTCGCAAAACCCTTGATGAATCTCCTGTAATACCCTGCTAAACCAAGAAAACTCCTGACCTCGGTAGCACTACTCGGTCTAGGCCAATCCCTGATGGCCTCTATCTTCGCCGGATCTACAGACACTCCCTCTGCAGAAACAATGTGTCCGAGAAAACCCATCTCTCGCTGCCAGAAACTGCACTTGCTCAGCTTAGCATACAGCTTCTGCTCTCGAAGCTTCTCCAGAACCAACCTCAGATGTGTCTCGTGCTCCTCAGGACTCCTCGAATAAACCATAATATCGTCAGTGAAGATGATGACGAACACATCCAAATACTCCCTGAATACGTCGTTCATCAACCTCATGAATGCCGCAGGTGCATTCGTCAAACCAAACGGCATTACCACAAACTCAAAATGCCCATAACGCGTCCTGAAAGCAGTCTTGCGAATATCAGCCTCATCTATCGGGATCTGATGATAACCCGATGCCAAGTCTATCTTGGAGAACCAAGTAGCACCCCTCAGCTGATCCAACAACTCGTCAATCCTCGGGAGAGGGTACCTACTCTTCACAGTGACTCGGTTCAGTCCCCGGTAATAAATACACAGCCGGAAACTCCCATCCTTCTTCTTCACAAACAGAACTGGTGATTTGCGACGTGATTGGACCGGGTTTAGGACAAGTAAACCACCAAAAGAAATCTGGGCTTGTGTTAAGTCGAGACAAGGTTCATGCCGCGGAATCCCGGGCCGTTTGGTGGCGCCAAGTCTCCATGGGCTTCGTTTACTCGCCTGACGGACACGTCTTGGGAGAAAAAGAGTATCTCCGTGATGGTTAATCCAAATGGCTTGAATCCACTACTCCGTGATGAATGACTCAAATATCTATCCAGCAAGACCAAGATCATGATTTTTGGACGTCGGGAAGACCCCTTGCCGCGGTTATCTTGCGGATGCTCCGGTTCTGTCCAAATGCGAGAATCGGACAAATGGAGTTATATTGATGCTCTTGACTTGGAAACTTGCATGGATCATGGTTTGAGACTCTTTTGCTCCTTTTTGAATCCTTTTTGATAATTTAACCTGTTAAGACTTCAAAACCAACAAATACAAGAAAACTACCTCTAAAGGCATAAAACCTTATTGAAAACACTTGAAAACATAAATAAATACTAAGTAAAATCATGCAAAATATGGATATATCAACTCCCCCAGACTTATCTTTTGCTTGTCCCCAAGCAAACTAAGCATGGAAAAGAAGTTTGAAAACATGAGAACTCTTAAACCTTTTGGAAATCCATGTCGACATTTATCTTAGTGATCCACATAAAACAGCAATGGCATTTAGAATTAAGAACAAGAAAGTACATACCATGAGTTTTGCAATCATCCCAAAGCAATCCACTTCTCTTTAGGCCATCCGAATTTTCCACCTTTGACTCCTTTAGTTTCTAAAGGTGTGGTCTCAACTAGGGAGTATCGATCAAAGGGGTTATAGACTCTTACCCATCCTCTTTTTATAAGGCACATGTCTTGGCTCTTGTTTCACCTCTCTCTCTTCTCACTTCTTAAGTCGATTCATCCATTTTTTAGGGTAGCATAGTATTTTTTTATTAGACTTCTTCTCCTCTTTGTGGAGGTTTTTGATGGATCTTCCATAGACGCGAGTATTGATGGTTGTAGCCACCTAATCCCCGGTTATTTGGATCAAAAGGTCTTCCATAGACGCGAGTATTGATGGTGGTTCCCACCTAATCCCCGGTTACTTGGACCTTGGTGCTTTTTTCTTAAATTGAAGGGGAGAGAGAGGGTAAACCGAACTCACATAGACTTTCACTATTTGGTGAGGATGAGGAGTCGTGCCCTTTGTAAAACCAAGCCCCTAGCCGAGAAGGTGAAGTTCATTAAGGTGCGGAGTCAAAGATGTATTCTTCTTAAGCCTTTGGAGATGTGGACATTTTTGGTAGATCGATCCACTCATGGTGCACATGTGATGAAGTAGACTGCCAAATACTGATCAATGGTCACTTAAACACATGCACAACAATGGTTAGGTCCAAGATAAAGTCATAATTCTCGACAAAGATTTTGACTCAATAAAAACGACTCGATGAAATGAAAACATGCAAGATGGAATGTCACAATGAACAAACGTATTAGTATAATCCCCCCAGACTTAACTTGCACCGTCCCGGTGTAAGAAAAATCAGATTAAGAGAGGCAAAATGTGAAATAAAATGAAAAAGGGAAAGAGTATGATGATGTTACCAAGTGATGACCAATTGTTATGAAGATCAGGGTCAGATGACTGATTGGGGCTCCTCTGTAGGCATGATTTGTTGATAAATTTTGAAGGGCAATGCCTGAATCCACTTTGTTTTCATTTCGGTCGTGGACGTCTCATTCGGTCGACCCGGAATGAGTGCGATGAACCACATGACAAACCGTTAAGAATTTTATGAACGAGAGTGAAAATTTACCGTCCAATATGATGTTTTAGAGCCGCTGGTGAAGTTGCAGGTCGTGTGGTCGAGCAGATTTGAAAATCCGGTTATTGGGTGGACCCTTCGGATGGCCGTAAGGTGATGGGATGGACCACAGCTCGAACCGTCAACATTTCGCCGACCTATCTTTAAATTCCACCGACCAATTATATATTTTAGGAGCCGTGGTGAAGTTTGAGGTCAACAAACGAGCGGTTTGGGAGTTGCATCATTTGGTGGTCCATTCGGTCGACCGGATGATAGTGCAGTGGACTACAGCTCAAACGATGATGAATTCTCTGACCAAGCTTGAAATTCCATCGACCAACTTCATATTTCATGGGCACTGGTGAAGTTTGAGGTCAAATGGATGGTCGGTTTGAGACTTCCTTCACAACGTGGTCTAATCGGCTCCGGGAAGAGATTCTTGACCGTCCTTGAATTTGGCTCGTTCGTTCCCTGATTTTCTTTTGGAATGGTGATTTTGAAGCTTCAATAATCCATTTCCAGGTGGTGGTGTCTCCATGCCGTGATTTTGGTTTTTGTCGGCCTTCGGTTACCCGCCATTGACCGTATGTGACATTTGTGCGTATCTCCTCATCCGTTCACATTCCTCCGACCAATATGGTATTATCTGGTCGCCTGTGAAGTTTCGTGGACTTTGAGTACACGGATTTTGAGATAGGGCAAGTTGGTCCTCCGTGGCACCCGTTTGGTCGAGAGAATCACGCCGGATGGAATATCTTGCAATCTATTCGACCGTTTGGTGATTTTCTTTGACCGATGTGATTCTGCTTCTCTCCTTTAGTATTCCCAGGTGGTGTTCGCTCCTTGGTGTCGGTTTGGACAAGGGTGGGATGAATGGGTGGGACATTTTCTCACTTGGTCTCCTCTTGGTTGCTCATCCTAACAAAATGCATGCAATAATGATGTGAGAACTAAAAATGAAAGAAAAGAAAGAAAAATACCGTGTGGGTTGCCTCCCACAAAGCGCTTGTTTTAAAGTCATCTAGCTTGACTCCCTTTTTATTTGTTTGGTTAGGTGCGGATGTGATCGGCCAAAGGGTTTGGGATCCCTTTGGTGTCTTCACACTCTGTTTCAGGTGGTTCATGAGGTGGTTTGGGCTCTCCATGATCATCTTCCATGTCGTCCTTGAAGACCAAAGCTTTCGGAAAAAGTTTTAAGGTTTTTCCGAGTTTCTCCTTTGCGGTTTGCTCATCTTTGGGGTCCGGATCCTTTGGGAGAAGGAGTCTTATGCTGGCAAAGGACTTAGGCACACCGTCAGGCTCTTCTTCAGCTCCATGATCTTCAAAGGATGGTGACAAGACCGAGTGAATATCCTTGAAGACATTCTCATGCTTCGGCTTCAACGGTTTCATCCCTTCCTTTGGTTTTGGGTAGGGCTCGCCCTTCTTGATGCTTCTTGGCCGCTCGGCTCCTTCTCTTGGCATGAGTGTGCTCCTTTCTGGTGGTAATTTGACTGCGCTTGGAGCTTGTTTAAAGTTGATGCTTGGGAAAAAGACATCTTGCCGGACATGACCAAGTGTTAGTTGGTTTCTCATGTAATTGATGATCGCCCCGGCTGTGGCTAAGAATGGGGTTCCAAGAATCAGCTGATTCATCTTTGATCCTTCCCATACCATGATTTGGAAATCGGTGGGGACATGTCTCTCTCCAAATTCTAGCATAACATCTTCAAGCACTCCATAAGGCTCCATGCTTGATAGATCTGCAAACTCCACTCTCACCTTAGGCTCTTGAAATATTTGAATCCCAAATCTTTGGCTAGTGCAAGAGACATGATGTTCACGTTTGCTCCACTATCACACAAGCAATCGGTGAGTTGGTATCCATTGATACAAGCGGGGATCACAAACTTCCCGGGATCTCCTTGTTTCAGCAATGGCTTGTTCTCAAGCCTTCTCTTGTAAGCTCGCCTTGACTCCCATGTGTACCTCTCTGGTTTGTGCCCCTCCTTAGGCTCATCTTCTCTTTCTTCTTCTTGAGACGGTACGGAGACATCGGCCGGTGGATCCTCTTTGGATGAAACAACACTACAAAACTTTTGCGGATTCACCTCGTGTTGCTTCTTAACCGCTTCGGCCGTTTGAGAGATTTGAACTTCCAACTTCTGGACATGGGTTGACAACGCCCCAAACTTATTGTTTAGATCACCAAACATGTGATCCATCTTCTCATGCAAGCTCTTGGTCGCTTGTCTTTGCTCCTCCATGTATTTCTTAACCGCCACATCTACTTTTTCTTCTTGTTGAGCCGGTGCAACTCCTTGGGGGAAAGTGAGTAGCTGCTTCACTTGGTAGACTCCCTTAGGATAGAATTGTTGCTTAGGCTGGTATTGACCTCCTTGGTAAGCGTTTTGGCCTCCTTGATAAGTGTTTTGGCCCGGATAGACTTGATCATTTGGATTCTCCACATTGGTGCTTCGGTAAGAGAGGTTGGGATGGGGGCGGAACGGCTGGTTATATCCTCTATTACCGTAGTTACCTCCTATGTAGTTGACTTCTTCTTGATTCTCTTCTGCTCCATCTCTCATAAACTCCATAAGAGGCTCTTCATTAGTGGCCAAGACATCATCGATCGCATGCACTCCTCGGTTGCTCTTTAGTAATTGTGAGACCATGTTCTTCAACTCCATCATTTGAGCCAATTCCGATGATGAGCTCGTGGTTCTCACTCCTCTATTGTACTCAGGGCAGGCATTGGAATCACTTGCAGCAAGGTTTTCTATCAAAAGCTTAGCCTCCGGCACCGATTTGGTCATGAAGTTACCATTGCTCGCGGTGTCAAGTGAAAGCTTGTACTTGTGATCAATCCCATTGTAGAAGATGTTCCAAAGGTTACCTTCTGAGAAGCCATGGTTAGGGCAATCTCTTGCATACTCCTTGAAGCGCTCCAAAGCTTCATAGAAAGTCTCCATTGGTGCTTGCTTAAACCCGGATATTTTACTCCTTATAGAGTTTGATCTTTGCTTGGTGTAGAATTGGTTTAAGAAAGCTCCTTTGTATTCATTCCATGTTGTAATGGATTGAGGTGGCAGAGACTTTACCCATCTAAGTGCCTTGTCACTTAGAGAGAAGGTAAACAACTTGCACTTGAAGTAGTCCGGTGACACTCCATTGATCCGAGTAGTGCTACATATATCCTCAAAGGTATCGACATGGTCAAGTGGATGTTCGGTGGACAAACCATGGAATTGGTTTTGTTTCACCAAGGCAATGATTTGTGGCTTGATCTCAAAGTCGTTCCTTGGAGGCTGAGGTGGTCGGATTGGATTCCTATCCAAGAAGAATGCATCGGATGAATCAAAATCTCCCATAGTCGGATGCCTTGGATGCTGAGCGAATTGTGCTCTCCTTGGACGCGCATGTGGTTGAGCTTGAGGCATCCCTTGGTGACCGCCATGGGGGTTTTGATGATGCTGGTTTGGTGGTTGACCGGCGTCTGGTTGACCCGGTTGTTGTTGTTGCGGCTGTTGCGGTTGATCGGCTGCACCCGGAGGTTGTTGTTGAACGTTTGGTTGACGAATGGCTCCGCCTTGTGCCGCCTGATCAGCTCCAGCTCCTTGTGGGACGCGGGGGACTTGTGGTTGTTGCTCTTGGTCAGCGGCTTGTTGTTGTTCTCCTTGTGCCGCGGCTTCCCCGCCTTGATTCATTCTTTCTCTTCTTTGCCGCCTAAGTGTTCTTTCAAGTTGGTCAATGTCAAGATCTTCTTCTATGGTATTATCCGGATTGGACCTTCTTGTCATGCACCTAAGAGACACAAAGGAAGAGTATTAAGTAAAAATTTTATGGTTTTTTAGAGTTTTTTGAAAAACAGAAAGTGAAATGCAAAAACAAAAAGAACTAGACTAAAAATCAATCAAGAAACTTGAAAGAAATGCAACTCTTCCCCGGCAACGGCGCCAAAGAGCTTGATGCGTTGGGTTTTATGCTTCAAACTAATACAATTTATAACCCAACTTGGTAGAGCTGCAAGTGCACAGCCGTGGTAAGTCGGGGTCGAACACAAGGAAGAGTGATCTCGTTTCAAGTCTATGTTGAGTGATAAGTAGCTAGAACGAAGAATATGATTTGAGATGAACTTAATATTCAATGAAAACAAGCGAGTAAGTGAATGAGATTGTAAACAAGATGGGAAAAATGTTAGGCAAGGGATAATCAATGGAAACATTCAATGAAATGACAAGAGATTGCATGGGATAATTTATAAACCGCCTTGAACTCACAACACTAAGATATAGCCTTTCCACTTTTGTGGCTCCGGCCACTATGCTTAAACAACCTAATAGACTCAACTTTCGATGGTTATTACAAGTTATAAGCATGCATTAATCAATGTTCAAGTTGTGATTGTTCACTAAGTTCCTTAGGTCGACTTTTGGAAGCCTAAAACACTTAGCTCATCAAATACTAGTTTCGGCAATACAACAAGCTTTTGGAGAGTGTATCAACCTAAGTTCGAGTTGTTGAGGCGCGCTTTCCTAACAACAAGCAATAAGAGCAAGCAAAGATGAATAACCAAAAGAGTAAATCCCGTTTTATGCAATCAAACAAGTCTAATCATGTCAAGAGTCCATCGATCTCCCTCGGCCTAACGAGGGGATCTACTCGGACATACTAAGATCAAGCAAGCAAGGCGAGATTGATATCATTATGCAAGTATGAAAAGAGATAAAGGATTGAAAGAGGCTTCTCTGATGAAGAACAAGTCAAATCCCTTGATAACTTTCGATCCAAAGTACAAAAGAGAAAAGGAAAAGATGAAAGAACAAAGATGAGATGCGAGTGCAATGAGTTGAACGGCGCCTCCTTCTTCCTTCTGGACGGCGCACCACCTAGGGCTTCTCCTCCTTGACGGCTGCTCTCTCTCTTGCACAATACACTCGCGGCTCTCTCCCTTGCAGAGGCTAAAAGCGAGTATTTATAAGCTTGAAGTCGCTAGGGTTATGATGAGCTGAAAAAGGAAACTTTCCGGTTAACCGACTCTGATGATTTGCGACGAGATTGGACCGGGTATAGGACAAGTAAACCACCAAAAGCAAGCTGGGCTTGTGTTAAGTCGAGACAAGGTTCATGCCGCGGAATCCCGGGCCGTTTGGTGGCGCCAAGTCTCCATGGGCTTCGTTTACTCGCCTGACGGATACGTCTTGGGAGAAAACGAGTATCTACGTGATGGTTAATCCAAATGGCTTGAATCTACTTCTCCGTGATGAATGACTCAAATATCTATCCATCAAGACCAAGATCATGATTTTTGGACGTCGGGAAGACCCCTTTCCGCGGTTATCTTTTGGATGCTCCGGTTCTGTCCAAATGCGAGAATCGGACAAATGGAGTTATATTGATGCTCTTGACTTGGAAACTTGCATGGATCATGGTTTGAGACTCTTTTGCTCATTTTTGAATCCTTTTTGATAATTTAACCTGTTAAGACTTCAAAACCAACAAATACAAGAAAACTACCTCTAAAGGCATAAAACCTTATTGAAAACACTTGAAAACATAAATAAATACTAAGTAAAATCATGCAAAATATGGATATATCACTAACTCAATCGTGAAAGGATCTGACCGAGAAGGTGGCAACTCCGTCAACGACTGAAAAACCTCTGGAAACTCTCGAACCACCCGAATATCCTCGAAAACCACCTCACCACTGGACTCCGCCATAGAGATCGTCGCCAAATAGGCCTCACAGCCCCGCTCAATCAACTGCTCTGCCCGAATCGCCGAGATCACTATACTCCCGGAAGTCGGTCTCACACCCTGAAACACTAACCTCCCGCCATCACGCTCAAAAACCACTCTACCTCTGTAGCAATCCAGATGAACCCGGTAAAAAGATAACCAATCCATCCCCAGAATGACGTCATACAGCTCCACCGGACTAATCACCAAATTCGCTGGCATCGACTGCCCCGCAATCTGAATATCGACGCCTCTAGCACGGCCCGAAGTAGCCAGGAAACCACCTCCAGCCACCTTGACCATGCCCGAACGCTCACCCGCGCTGCTCCGGATGCCACTACACTCGGCCCGCTCCGGAGTGATGAAGCAGTTAGATGCTCCAGAATCGAACAAAACGTGTGACTGAACGCCACCGACTAACAAGGTCCCTACACATTTAAAAATATGAGACCCTGCTAATCCCATCACAGGCAAGATATTGCAAACAAACAACAACCACAAAATAACTTAGGGAATTTACGAAGTCTAAGTCAATAAATGTACCTGTGATCTGCCCAACCTGACTTGTCTGGCCGACCTCTGTCGAAGAATAGACTCTCGGTCCCGGCCTCAACTGGCCCACTGGCTGAACCGCCGCCAACTGAGTCACTGGTCGAGCCGCTAATGGCTGAACCGCTGCCACCGCCAAACCCTGCATCTTGGGACACATCGGCCTGATATGCCCCGGATCTCCGCAATGGAAACACACTCTAGTATCCCGAGGCGCCTCCTTCTTGGGACAACTAGAGACTCGGTGCTCCATGCTGCCACACCCGTAACACGAGCCACGAGGAAAACGGCTGCAGGTCCTCCCGACTACTCTTCTGACCCTGCGCAGGCTTGCCGCCCCTGCCAGAACCAGAACCAACACTAGAACTCCGGCGCTGCTGCGACTGCTGCTGCTGACTCCGAGGATGGATAGCAGGAGCAACTGCAGACGGCACCGCCACCGGACCAACCTGCTCACGAAGGTCCTCCTCAATGGAAGCTGCAAGCTCCACTAACTCCGCTCTCGTGGTATACACACGACCCCGCTCTCGTGGTATACACACAACCCCGCGCTCACCGCCTACACCGAGACCAGTATGCTCCACTAGCCTGCTAAACTCTGCGTCGTACTCACGCACTGAACGATCTCCCTGCGTCAACGCGATAAACCGCAAATGAAGTCGGTCTCGAGCCTCCTGAGGAAAGTACTTGGAGTCAAACTCCGCCACAAACTCGCCTCAAGTCCAGACAGCTCTTCTGCCCTGAACAGCCCGCCACCACAAATGCGCGTCACCACTCAGATAGTGGACTGCTAACTCCACCTGGTACTCCACTGGACATCTGATCGACTGGAAGTTCCGCTCCAATCTCGATCTCCACTAATCGGCCACCTCTGGACCAACTCTGTAATAACCGTGAAGTGGAGTAAGAAGGAATGTGGATATTCCTTCTGGGAGGAGAGGAGAGATGAAAAAGAGGAGGAACGGTCGAAACAGAAGTGGATTTGACCGAGTACAACTGGAATTATGCCGAAAAGAGTGATCACGGACGATAGCGGACTGCCGGGTCCGATCGTCGTGTAACCGAGAACGATCGCCGTACTATCGAGCGTGCTATGCGGGTCGACTATTAAGCGTGCGTCCAGGACGTGACCAAGGCGAGAAACGGTCATGGGACGGACAACATTTACGGTTGGCCGCGGGGAAAACGAGAATGGCCGCGGGACGATCGCGGGAAGCACTCGGTCGAGTTGTCGAACGGGAGTGCGGGATGCGGTCGCGGCACGATTGAAGCGCGGGACAGACGGACCGCGGGATGGATCAAGTGAGTATAAGACTCGATCAAGCATGTGCTGAAATACACATGCCGACTTGTGATTGGTTGGAACTTAAATGAGGCACATGTCACATAAAGGAAGTTTCATGTGCATGGGAGAGTGACTCTTCAAGCCTATTTGCTTGAGGTGTCAACGTGAGTTTGTGCATGAGGAGCTAGCTGTGTTAGGTGGCGACCAAGGAGACAGCTCGTGCTTAGACAAGGGCGAGGTGTCGCCGATTTAGGCATGTTTCTCCGCATGTGAAGGAAACATCGCCATATGTCCACGGAGGTGTCGATCGGACATTGGACCTCCGGTAACCACTTGTCTCCCCTAATGGCCTATAAATACCCCTCCCTCACCATGAGAAAACCATTTGATCACTTGTTGTTCTTAGAGAAAAGAGAAAAGTGAAAAAGGAGTGGTTTAGGTGAGCGGTT
Organism: Erythrophleum ivorense; assembly: GCA_026724425.1. Lineage (NCBI taxonomy): Eukaryota > Viridiplantae > Streptophyta > Magnoliopsida > Fabales > Fabaceae > Erythrophleum > Erythrophleum ivorense. The sequence continues at coordinate 2,483,814 of JAIUCV010000066.1, read as the reverse complement.
TGATCGTGTGAGTTAGTGAGAGTAGGTTTGGGCAAGCGGTAAGGGTAAGAGCGTGGTGAAAGCTCTTGTGTTAGCTTCCGATAGCGAGGTTTGGTCGGTAAGCTTTAGAACCCTTAACCCTTTTTTATCTAAACCTTACCTAGAACCCGATCTAAACTATGTGTTGGATCTAGTTCGGGTGCAGTGAGGAGATCTCGGTTCTGTGAAGCAGTTCGGCTTGATCTTCGACGAAAGTGAGTTCCGGTAGCTTAAGAGTAAGCTAACGTGTTTTCATGCAGGGCCAAGGGCAAGAAGACACTTGTTTGTTTTCTTGATTGGTTGCATGTTGTGTTAGATCATAGCGTGGTGAAAGCTATGGATCTATTGTGTGAGATCATGGTGAGAACCATGGATCTATTGTGTTTGTGTGTATTAGATCATAGCGTGGTGAAAGCTATGGATCCATTGTGTTTTTGTGTATGTGAGGTCATAGCGTGGTGAAAGCTATGGACCTGTTGTGTGTGAGATCATGGCCCAAAGCCATGGATCTGTTGTTTGCTAGGACATAGTGTGGTGAAATCTATGTCTCTAGTTGCGTAAATAGATCATTGTGTCGTGAAACCAATGATCTTAGCGGTGCTCGTGATTCTCCTCACCCCTGACGGTTCATTCACTGAGAAACCCTCTTGGATGGATCGGCAGGATGACTCAGAGATAGTACTTGGGTAGCGCCCATGGCTGAGTTCTGCACGACGGTGCAGCCGGGATGTGACCATCTGGGAGACAGAACTCGTGTGGGTTGTGAACCATGGAAACGGCAACCCAACGGGATGTGACTGTCTGGGAGATGGAACTCGGGTGTGATGATCTAGTCAGGGTTTCTGTGTGATTCCTTGGTCGCTGATATCACAGTGATGATCTAGTCTGGGTTTCTGTGTGATTCCTTGGTCGCTGATATCACGGTTGAGGAGGTCCAGCATGATAGACATACCGCGTAGTTTTGGTGGTAGTGTCTATGCATAATAGTTTGGTGAACACTATTATGTTGTGTGATCACGGTGTGATGTTGTGTGATGTTGTGTGATGTTGTGTGATGTTGTGTGATGTTGTGTGGTGTGTGAGAAAGCTTCCGCGTTTTCTTGTTGATTGATTGTGTGATTGACTGACTTGAGATATATGCGTGCTTTGATTGTGGGGATAGTCGGGGTGGGGACTTATACTGTGATGTATAGAGGGTCCTGGACTCACTGAGTAATCTTAGATTACTCATGACAACTATTTGTTTTGCAGGTAAGCCGTAGTCCAATTCGGGCAAGGTAGCGTGGAACGTTAGGAACTGGAGTAGTTTTCCTTGGCTTTTGTAAAACTCCGGTTTGTGATAAAGTATGTATAATTACTTCTTTTGGCACTAGGCCTCGGCCGATCGAACATATATGTTTTTGTGAATTCCATCTTTGATGAAATAAAGTATGTTTTTGTTAAAGATGGCTTGTTTGGATGATATTTGTTTTAGTCCAAACAAACACAACTCAGTTTCCGTTTTACGGGTTGCAAAGCCTTAGTAATACAGAAACTGAGGTACGGGAACTGGGTGGGATCGGGCCATGTGTTGTGGAACCCCTCCGCGACTTGACCTGAACCTGCTTAGCCAACCCGACGTACCATTCTCGGTTTAATCTATGTATAGACCGAACCGGGGGTGTTACAAATGGTGGTATCAGAGCATGGTTTATGATCATGCTCACGGACAAGCCTTTTCAAACGTTTTTCGAGTCAAAATGTGTCGCAAAAGCCAATTAGGATAATCCAGTACGTTCCATGAGTAAGGTTAGGACTCACCCTTTTTCTTGATTCTATCACAGGTTTGTTTGGGTGCTAACTCTCTTTGTGTGAAAGATTGTTTGCTTGTGATATGAACTTGATTGATTGATAGATTAGATTGCATGTGGTGAAATTGCTTTCTTTTCTTGAGTGTGGTGAATGATCATGACTTGCATGTGGTGAAACTGCAAAGTCGAGTAATGATTATTCTTGTGGTTGTGGTGGTGTTAGGAACATTACATGTTGATGGTAACCCCACTCATGTCTTGTTTGATTCGGGTGCGTCACATAGTTTTGTGACTCCTGATGTGGTGAGGAAGTTTCGAAGGATCTATGCGTTGAAAGAGGTAAGTGTTTCCGTGCTAACCCCAGGAAACCAAATCCTTAGATCTTCGAACTTGGTGGTAGGTGTTCCCATAGAGATTGTGAAGAGAATCTTTAGGGCAAACCTACTAGTAGTGCCTATGGCCGGTTATGAGGTGATATTAGGCATGGATTGGCTATCTAGGTATAGGGCCAATCTAGATTGTAGTAGAGGAAGGGTCACCTTGGAGGGGGACCAAAATGCGGTGGTGGTTTACCAAGGGATACGGCCTAGTTCGGGTATCTCTGTGGTATCGGCATTGAGGGTGAGACAACAACTGATAGAGGATGGTGCCTATCTAGTTGCCATACGGGTGGTTGAAGCGGAAGTGGAGGAAGAAACGACGGTAGAGGATATACCAGTCATTTGTGAGTATGAGGATGTGTTCAAGTCGTTGACGGAGTTACCTCCACCTCGGAGTAACCCGTTCACCATAAACTTGATACCGGAGGCGTCTCCTATAGCAAAGACTCCTTACCGGATGGCGCCGGCAGAACTGGCCGAGTTGAAGGCGCAGTTGGAGGATTTGTTGGAGAAAGGGTTTGTGCGATCAAGCTCTTCACCGTGGGGTGCGCCAGTATTATTCGTGAAGAAGAAGGATGGGAGCATGAGGCTCTGCATTGATTATCGAGGGATCAACAACATCACGATCAAGGATAAGTATCCACTCCCTAGGATCGATGAATTGTTGGATCAATTGCGGGGAGCAAGTTGGTTTTCGAAAATCGACTTGGCTTCGGGGTATCATCAAATCCCCATTGAGAGTAGGGATGTGATGAAAACGGCATTCAATACTCGGTACGGTCAGTACGAGTTTGTGGTAATGCCGTTTGGATTAACCAACGCACCGGCGGCGTTTATGCGGTTAATGAATGAAGTGTTTCACGATTACTTGGATAGTTTCGTGATCATCTTCATTGATGATATTCTGATCTACTCTCGGACCAAGGAAGAGCATCAGGAGCACTTAAGGAAGGTCTTGGAGAGGTTGAGAGATCAGAAATTATACGCGAAGTTTAGTAAGTGTCGCTTTTGGAAACGGGAGATAGGTTTCCTAGGACACAAGATCTCTGAACAAGGTGTGTCAGCAGATCCGGAGAAGATAGAGGTAATCCGAGATTGGCCTCAACCAACGAATGTGACGGAGGTGAGGAGCTTTCTTGGATTGGCCGGTTATTATCGGAAATTTGTGAGTGGATTTTCATCCATAGCAAAACCGATGACAAAGTTAACAGGGAAGGGAGTTCCTTTTGTGTGGAGTGACGATGTGGAGAAAGCTTTCACAAAGCTTAAGGAGGCTTTGACTACGGCACCGATACTAACGTTACCGGAGCCGGGCAAGCCGTATGATGTATACGCGGATGCGTCGAGAATCGGATTGGGATGTGTTTTAATGCAAGAAGGGAAGGTGTTGGCCTATGCTTCCAGGCAACTTAGAAAACACGAAGAGAATTATCCGACTCATGATTTGGAAATGGCAGCGGTTGTGTTCGCCTTAAGGATATGGAGATCATATCTTTATGGCGAGAGTGTTCAAATATTTACGGATCACCAAAGTCTGAAATACTTATTCACTCAAGGAGATTTGAATTTGCGGCAGCGGCGATGGATGGAGTTCATCGCGGACTATGATTTAAAGATCCAATACCATCCGGGTAAAGCCAATGTGGTAGCGGATGCTTTAAGTCGACGAAGATTGGAAGTCAGCAAGGAGAAAGAATTGGAAGCTCTTAATGAGGAGTTCCAAACGATAAGGCTTTCAGCCTTGGAAGGAGAATCAAGTGAACCTTTGGGATTTCAAGCTGTAAACCAGGCGGGTTTAATCCAAAGGATTCGAGAGGCACAATTGCGGGATGACAAGATCCGCAAGATTGTGGAAAAGATTGAGGAATCGGACGAGGAGGAGAATATGAGTGAGTATCAGTTGGCGGAGGATGGAACCTTAATGGTTCATGGAAGAATCTCCGTACCTGAAGGAGATGGGTTACGAGATGAGATACTAAGGATCGCACATCAGTCCGTACTTAGTATTCATCCCGGGAGCACAAAAATGTACAAAGACGTGCGAAGGTACTATCATTGGCCAGGCTTGAAGAAAGCGGTAGCCAAATGGATAGCACAATGTCAAGCGTGTCAACAAATTAAGGCAGAACATCGGGTGCCAGGAGGGCTACTTCAAAGTCTGCCTATACCGGAGTGGAAATGGGATTCCATAGCGATGGATTTGATCACCGGGCTACCAATTGCAAGGGGCCGGATGAACAATTCCATATGGGTCATTGTGGACCGGTTGACAAAGGTGGCTCACTTACTCGCAATCCGAGATTCTGACAAGGTAGAGACGTTGGCGGAGCTCTACATTAATCAGATCGTGAGACTACACGGAGTACCGGCAGATATAGTATCTGACCGAGATCCAAGGTTTACGGCAAAATTTTGGCAAGCGCTGCAAGGGGCATTAGGAACGGTACTAAATCTTAGTACGGCCTTTCACCCTGAGACGGATGGACAGACGGAGCGTACCATCCGGACCTTGGAGGATATGCTAAGATTATGCATATTGGATTGGGGTGGAGTTTGGGAAGACTATCTACCATTGATAGAATTTTCCTACAACAATAGCTACCACACGAGTATCGGTATGTCTCCGTATGAGGCGTTATACGGGAGGCCATGCCGTACGCCTTTGTGTTGGACGGAAGTTGGTGAACGAAGAGTGTTTGGTCCGCAAATGGTCGATGAGACTATGGACAAACTGCTCACTATCAGGGCCAACATGAAGAAGGCGCAACATCGGCAAAAGAAGTATGCTGATCAAGCAAGACGGGATGTGAATTTTGAAGTCGGAGATATGGTATATCTCAAGGTATCGGCTCAAAAAGGAAAAGATCGATTCGGTAAGGTGGGCAAGCTAGCGGTACGCTACATAGGGCCATACCGAGTCATGGGGCGAGTGGGGTTGATAGCCTATCGGCTAGACCTACCCCCGGAGATGAATTTGCATCCAGTGTTTCATGTTTCCATGCTAAGGAAACATGTACCAGACCCAAATGCGGTCGAACCAGAGAGGCTGGAAGAACTTAGACAAGATCTAACCTATCCAGAGGGACCTCTCAAGATTGGTCTTCGACGAGAGCGGAGGTTGAAGAACCGGACTATCCCACAAATACAAGTGTTTTGGGGAAAGCAGAACCGAATGGCTATTACGTGGGAAGACGAGGAACGGTTTCGTTTGAACTATCCGGAGTTCTTCAAGGAAGATATTTATGTGGAGGAAGGAGAGGCCTCGCATACTTAGAAGAATTCGGGACGAATTCTAATAAGGGGGGGAGAATGTAATAACCGTGAAGTGGAGTAAGAAGGAATGTGGATATTCCTTCTGGGAGGAGAGGAGAGATGAAAAAGAGGAGGAACGGTCGAAACAGAAGTGGATTTGACCGAGTACAACTGGAGTTATGCCGAAAAGAGTGATCACGGACGATAGCGGACTGCCGGGTCCGATCGTCGTGTAACCGAGAACGATCGCCGTACTATCGAGCGTGCTATGCGGGTCGACTATTAAGCGTGCGTCCAGGACGTGACCAAGGCGAGAAACGGTCATGGGACGGACAACATTTACGGTTGGCCGCGGGAAAACGAGAATGGCCGCGGGACGATCGCGGGAAGCACTCGGTCGAGTTGTCGAACGGGAGTGCGGGATGCGGTCGCGGCACGATTGAAGCGCGGGACAGAGGGACCGCGGGATGGATCGAGTGAGTATAAGACTCGATCAAGCATGTGCTGAAATACACATGCCGACTTGTGATTGGTTGGAACTTAAATGAGGCACATGTCACATAAAGGAAGTTTCATGTGCATGGGAGAGTGACTCTTCAAGCCTATTGCTTGAGGTGTCAACGTGAGTTTGTGCATGAGGAGCTAGCTGTGTTAGGTGGCGACCAAGGAGACAGCTCGTGCTTAGACAAGGGCGAGGTGTCGCCGATTTAGGCATGTTTCTCCGCATGTGAAGGAAACATCGCCATATGTCCACGGAGGTGTCGATCGGACATTGGACCTCCGGTAACCACTTGTCTCCCCTAATGGCCTATAAATACCCCTCCCTCACCATGAGAAAACCATTTGATCACTTGTTGTTCTTAGAGAAAAGAGAAAAGTGAAAAAGGAGTGGTTTAGGTGAGCGGTTTGATCGTGTGAGTTAGTGAGAGTAGGTTTGGGCAAGCGGTAAGGGTAAGAGCGTGGTGAAAGCTCTTGTGTTAGCTTCCGATAGCGAGGTTTGGTTGGTAAGCTTTAGAACCCTTAACCCTTTTTTATCTAAACCTTACCTAGAACCCGATCTAAACTATGTGTTGGATCTAGTTCGGGTGCAGTGAGGAGATCTCGGTTCTGTGAAGCAGTTCGGCTTGATCTTCGATGAAAGTGAGTTCCGGTAGCTTAAGAGTAAGCTAACGTGTTTTCATGCAGGGCCAAGGGCAAGAAGACACTTGTTTGTTTTCTTGATTGGTTGCATGTTGTGTTAGATCATAGCGTGGTGAAAGCTATGGATCTATTGTGTGAGATCATGGTGAGAACCATGGATCTATTGTGTTTGTGTGTATTAGATCATAGCGTGGTGAAAGCTATGGATCCATTGTGTTTTTGTGTATGTGAGGTCATAGCGTGGTGAAAGCTATGGACCTGTTGTGTGTGAGATCATGGCCCAAAGCCATGGATCTGTTGTTTGCTAGGACATAGTGTGGTGAAATCTATGTCTCTAGTTGCGTAAATAGATCATTGTGTCGTGAAACCAATGATCTTAGCGGTGCTCGTGATTCTCCTCACCCCTGACGGTTCATTCACTGAGAAACCCTCTTGGATGGATCGGCAGGATGACTCAGAGATAGTACTTGGGTAGCGCCCATGGCTGAGTTCTGCACAACGGTGCAGCCGGGATGTGACCATCTGGGAGACAGAACTCGTGTGGGTTGTGAACCATGGAAACGGCAACCCAACGGGATGTGACTGTCTGGGAGATGGAACTCGGGTGTGATGATCTAGTCAGGGTTTCTGTGTGATTCCTTGGTCGCTGATATCACAGTGATGATCTAGTCTGGGTTTCTGTGTGATTCCTTGGTCGCTGATATCACGGTTGAGGAGGTCCAGCATGATAGACATACCGCGTAGTTTTGGTGGTAGTGTCTATGCATAATAGTTTGGTGAACACTATTATGTTATGTGATCACGGTGTGATGTTGTGTGATGTTGTGTGATGTTGTGTGATGTTGTGTGATGTTGTGTGGTGTGTGAGAAAGCTTCCGCGTTTTCTTGTTGATTGATTGTGTGATTGATTGACTTGAGATATATGCGTGCTTTGATTGTGGGGATAGTCGGGGTGGGGACTTATACTGTGATGTATAGAGGGTCCTGGACTCACTGAGTAATCTTAGATTACTCATGACAACTATTTGTTTTGCAGGTAAGCCGTAGTCCAATTCGGGCAAGGTAGCGTGGAACGTTAGGAACTGGAGTAGTTTTCCTTGGCTTTTGTAAAACTCCGGTTTGTGATAAAGTATGTATAATTACTTCTTTTGGCACTAGGCCTCGGCCGATCGAACATATATGTTTTTGTGAATTCCATCTTTGATGAAATAAAGTATGTTTTTGTTAAAGATGGCTTGTTTGGATGATATTTGTTTTAGTCCAAACAAACACAACTCAGTTTCCGTTTTACGGGTTGCAAAGCCTTAGTAATACAGAAACTGAGGTACGGGAACTGGGTGGGATCGGGCCATGTGTTGTGGAACCCCTCCGCGACTTGACCTGAACCTGCTTAGCCAACCCGACGTACCATTCTCGGTTTAATCTATGTATAGACCGAACCGGGGGTGTTACAAACTCCGCCCTCAAAGAAAGGCGTCCCGATACGCTGCATCTATCCCATCATCTCTAAGTAAGACGGATGACCAATCACCGAAGCCCCATGCTGCCCAACAAAAGCCGCGCCCGGCTGACCAAACACTGCAGCACCCTGCTGCCCAAACACTGCCGCACCCGGCGGTGCTCCGGCCATCGGAGGAACACCCGGAGCCTGCTGCGGAACCACTGGCGAAAAACGTGCCAGCAACTGTGTCAGTAACCCCACAACTAGGTCATCACGACCCTGAGCCGGAGCCGCACCCCCACCTGGGGCCGCCCCAACCTCCGCGCCACCACCGACGCCCAAACCGGCCTCACTCGCTAAAGGAAAAGACTGGGTCACCGACGCAGTCGCCACGCTCGGCGCAACACTCTCGCCCCAATCCGCTGGTGCACCACGACCCCGACCTCCACGGCCTCTGCCACGGCCTCTGCCGCGGCCTCTACCTCGACCTCTAGCAACACCGTCCATCTCATTGTATGGAACAAAATGTGAGATACAAAACACAAAGAAAATCAACAACACAAAAAAAACTCACCGCAGAATCTCCTGAAGCCCGAAGAGGATGATACTAAACTATCAACCTAACAGTTCTAAAACCGTCTAGGCTCTGATACCAAAATGAAACAACCAACTTTTTTTTTTTTTAATAAATACTTAAACAATTCTAGCGGAAGTCTTAAACAATTAAATTATAATAAATCAATTCAACAATATTCAGCAATGAAGCAAATAACATAATTAAATAATTCTAACAACTTAAACAGTTCACAAAGCAATAAAATCCTATTATCCTCTTCTTCAGCCTTGATTCCGCGATCACACTTTACTTTTACCTGCACCACACGAAAAGAGATGCGTAAGTATTATCATAAATACTTAGTGAGACGATCACTCTGCCCACGGGCCAATTACTCAATTTCCAGATAATTATAGTCTTTTAAATAATTTCCACAATTATTAAATATTTTTCCACCATTAAAATATTTCCAAATAATTATTAAATAATTCTCATAATTAAATAATAATTTTAATTAATTATTAATCCGAAAATAATTAATTAAATCAACCCAATTCACCACTTAAATCAATTAAATTCATTAAACCGGATTAAACCATTTTAATTCAATTTTCAATCAATTAAACCGATACACGCCGTCTGAACCAGTCTCTGGTGTCAACCGACACCCGCTTGGTGTCGTTCGACACCCTTGATCTTGGTGTCGACCGACACCAGCTTGGTGTCGGTCGACACCCGATTCTCAGGGTGAAACCAAACGCGATGAAACAACCTCACAAACACATAATCAACACAGTTAACAATCCACACACGATTAAACTCAACATTCAACACATAAACATCACCAAAACAACAGAAACTCATCAATACATCCATCTAGCAACCTAGATCCAGAAATCCCGAGCCCACAGTCACGCACTCACCTTGATTTTGGATTGAAAGGGAGAACAAGGAGATGAACAACAAGAATCAACAACAAACAATCTCCAAAACTCCACAAAACTCCAAAATCGCCTCCTGAAACCTTCTGCCTCGAATATGAGCTCCAAAAACGCGGCCAGCCCTTTTTATTTTGAGTCTTAGAGTTTCCAACCCAAACCAACGCGAACCGAACAAAATAGAAACAAACCGGAAATTTGCGATCGGGCCAGTGTCGATCGACACCAGGCAAAAATCCTGCTTCTTTGGTTTACGGATGTTACATTAATAACCTCTGTTGCCAGATTAGGAAAGCAGAATAAGAAGACTCAAGGTTTTTTTTTTTTGTTGTAAAAGTTGTAGATTCAAATTTGGCTGGAAATATAAACAAACCATCAAGATATGGTTTAGTGTAATGTGTATTTTGTAAATTCTATTCCATTGGTTTGGATTCTTTAACCATAGTCGGAATATAGGTTGTTGACAAAAAAAAAATAAAAAAGATATGGTTTAGTGTCACGAGGATGAAGGTTGCCATATGGAGCTTGAGCATCCATACCTAAATAAACCCAAGATCACACGGTAAAAAATATATTTGTGAAAAATTAATAGGAGATAATAAGAGAAAAACTTCATCAAACCTGAAACAACCAAGCTCTTTTTAAAAAAAAAAAAATAATTAAGTGCGGAAAACTCAATTAAATTAACTTCAATAAATAATTAATTCAAACAACCAAATTCAATTCCAGAAATAATATTAAAAATATCTAGCAACCTAAACACCAGGTTTGCAAATAACAATAACAACCAAAAACAATAAACCACACAATCCTATCATCCTCTCCTCGGCCCGATTCCGAGATCACACTTTCTTTCTACCTGCATCACATTAAGGAAAAAGAGATGCATAAGTATTTAATAAATACTTAGTGAGGCAATCACCCCGCCTACAGGCCAATTACGCAATTTTTAACAATTTTCATTAATATTAATAATTACCACAATTATTAAATCCTTCACTTTAATTATTAAATAATGGGCTTACCACATTTAATAATAATTTTTAAACATTTAAATAAATTCCACAATTATTTTTAAATCATTTAATTAATTAATTTTACCAATTCAATTAAACCATGTTAGGGTTTAATCCGGTTTAATCCGGTTTAACATGGTTTAATTGAATTTAAATGAAGGAGATGAACAGCAACCAACCACCACAATCAGCCTCATAAACCTCAACAAAAACACCAGAAATCTCCCCTCTCTCTTCCTTTCTCTCCTTTTCACGAAAAGTGACAAGAGAAAGCGGCCACACACTTTTATTCTCGCGAATAGGGTTTCCACTCCCTTAACCAGCAAAACCGGAACAACTCAAATCGAACCGAAATCGATTTTAACCACTGGTGTCGAGCGACACACCCCTGGTGTCGATCGACACCCTTCCTCAGAAACGACAGATTGGTTTACGGATGTTACAATTCTCCCCCACTAAACTGGATTCGACCTCGAATCCCAACACAACACGTCTACCACAGACGCAACTCGTCTACCACAGACGACAAACTCGTCTACCACAGACGACCAATTCGTCTACCACAGACGACATAATCCGGCCCACATGGCCAAATACACGAGATCCTCACTTGATCCCTGAGACTCACATCTATTTCTATGTCATACATACATTTCCCAGACATCTTTACTCTTAACTCAACTCTGCCGGAGAACACTATCTCCTCAAGAGGAACACTATCCTCTCGTTACTTACTACGCGACACACTAGTCACTAGTAAGTAAACATATCACTTATACTTGAGGTAGCGACCCTCTCGTACAAGTCTATCAGAGAACACTATCTCTATAGAGAACACTATCTCTTGGCAATGAGTTATTCGGGGACACCACGCCCCTAGAGTAAAAATTTGGAAACGTCTATGACACAACTGAAAAGATTGTCTCACGACCCACTGGTCAACACACTTGTAACATCCAAACCACAAAAACCAAAAATGAGGCAAACACCATCTCATATAACTCAAAAATGTATATCGTTACAACACCAAAATCGAAAATACATAAGTCCAACAACAACAATAAAACATAGCACCACGCTATCACACGAGAAACACAAAGACGAAAAAGCTCACTCGATGACCTGCTTGTCGAACCACTTCCTGAACTTCAGCTTCATCTTTGCCTCCGGCTCCCAAGTCTCCTCCTCAGTGCCACTACAGTCCCACAAGACTCTCAACAATGGCACCCTCTTGTTCCGCAGAACCTTGACTCCCCTCTCGAGAATCCTCACAGGAACCGCCGGAACTGTCATATCTGGCTGAAGATCCTCTGGAATCTCAGCCACTAACTCATCTGAAGGATGCAGACACCTCCGCAACATAGACACATGAAACACCTTGTGAAAGGCGCTCATAATCGGTGGCAGCTCCAACCGATAAGCCACTGGCCCAACTCGCTCCACCACCGGGAACGGACCCATAAACCGCGGACTGAGCTTGTTCTCTGCTATGGACCTGTTAGGGCCCCTCAACATAGCCATCTTGAGATACACTATATCTCCCACCTGAAACTCAAGCTCACGCCTCCGCCTATCTGCATAACTCCTCTGCCTATCCTGAGCCTCCTTCATGTTCAGCCTCAAAACACGGATCTTCTCCGTCGTCTCCTGAACAAAGGTAGCTCCAAACATGCTGCGCTCCCCCACCTGGGTCCAGCATAAGGGTGTCCTACATGGCCTCCCATACAAAGCCTCATAAGGAGCCATGCCAATACTAGACTGAAAACTGTTGTTATAGGCAAACTCCGCCAAACACAGATAATCAGCCCAATGGCCACCCCAATCCAACACACACATCCTCAGCAGATCCTCCAAAGTCTGGATAGTCCTCTCTGACTGCCCATCTGTCTGCGGATGATACGCCGTACTCATATGCACCTTGGTGCCCATCTCTGTCTGAAATGCCCTCCAGAACTCTGAGGCAAATCTCGGATCTCTATCCGACACAATGCTAGCTGGCACACCATGCAACTTCACAACCTCTCGCACAAACTTCCTAGCCAAAACAGCAGCTCCATCTGTTTTCTTGATGGCCAAGAAATGCGCGGACTTGGTCAAACAATCCACAATGACCCAAATCGCATCAAACGTCCGTGAAATAGGTAATCCCACCACAAAATCCATCGTGATCATATCCCACTTCCACTCTGGAATGGGTAAGCTCTGCAAAATTCCACATGGAACCTGATGCTCTGCCTTGACCAACGAACACGTGTTGCACCTCGCAACCCAATCTGCCACATCTCTCTTCATCCCGACCCAGTGATAATACCGTTTGAGGTCACGGTACATCTTGGTCGCACCCGGATGAATCGAGAACTTGCTCGCATGAGCCTCTCTCAAGACCTCTCGTCTCAACTCCTCATCCTTGGGCACACAAACTCGCCCACGAACCAATATCACCTGGAACCTGATGCTCTGCCTTGACCAACGAACACGTGTTGCACCTCGCAACCCAATCTGCCACATCTCTCTTCATCCCGACCCAGTGATAATACCGTTTGAGGTCACGGTACATCTTGGTCGCACCCAGATGAATCGAGAACTTACTCGCATGAGCCTCTCTCAAGACCTCTCGTCTCAACTCCTCATCCTTGGGCACACAAACTCGCCCACGAACCAATATCGTCCCATTCGCCGAGACCTCATACTCAGAACCAGCTGCCCGCGATGCATCAACCAAACCCTGATCATCCTGCTGAGCCACTCTGATCCTACTGAGTAAGTCTGCCTGATCAGCTGCCTCCAAACCCAAAGGCTCCTCTGAAATAGCACAAAGCCTCAATGTACTAATCTCCCTGACCAAAGTCTCCACATCCTGCTCTCTAGCTGAATCAACTCGCCGTCGACTCAACGCATCTGCCACCAAGTTGGCCTTGCCTGGATGATACACAATATCCAGATCATAATCTGCCAGAAAGTCCACCCAACGCGTCTGCCTCGCATTCAGCAAAGGCTGAGTAAAGATGTGCTGCAAACTCTTGTGATCTGTAAAGAACTACACTGCACCACCATAAAGATAAGACCTCCAAATCTTGAGTGCAAATACCACTGCCCCCAACTCAAGATCGTGTGTAGGGCGGTTGCGCTCACTGCCCTGCAACTGCCTCGAAGCATAAGCAATCACTCTGCCCTCCTGCATCAAGACACAACCTAACCCAACACCTGAAGCATCTGTATACACCACGTAAGGCTTCCCCGGATTGGGTAACGCCAACACTGGTGTACTAGTCAACATCTCCTTGAGCTTCCCAAAGCTGTCCTCGCACTCCGGCGACCACACAAATGGCACATCCTTGCCAGTCAACCTCGTCATCGGCTGAGACATACTCGCAAAGCCCCTGACAAACCTCCTGTAGTATCCTGCTAAACCCAGAAAGCTCCTGATCTCGGTAGTACTACTCGGTCTAGGCCAATCTCTGATAGCATCGATCTTAGCCGGATCCACAGAAACTCCCTCTGCAGAAACGATATGGCCAAGAAATCTCATCTCTCTCTGCCAAAAGTTGCACTTGCTCAACTTAGCAAACAGCTTCTGCTCTCGAAGCTTCTCCAAAACAAGCCTCAAGTGAGTCGCATGCTCCTCTGGACTCCTCGAATACACTAAGATGTCATCAATGAAAATGATAACGAACACGTCCAAAAACTCCCTGAACACGTCGTTCATCAACCTCATAAATGCTGCTGGTGGATTAGTCAACCCGAACGGCATGACTACAAACTCAAAGTGCCCATACCTCGTCCTGAACGCCGTCTTGCGAACATCTGCCTCATCTATCGGGATCTGATGATAACCCGATGCCAAATCAATCTTGGAGAACCAGGTAGCACCCCTCAACTGATCCAACAACTCATCTATCCTCGGGAGTGGGTACCTTTTCTTCACTGTGACTCGGTTGAGTCCCCGGTAATCGATGCACAACCGGAAACTGCCATCCTTCTTCTTCACAAACAACACTGGTGCTCCCCACGGTGAAACACTCGGCCGAATGAACCCCTTGCTCAAAAGGTCCTCCAGCTGCTTCTTCAGCTCTGCCAACTCTGCTGGCGCCATCCTGTAAGGTGTCTTCGATATCGGAGCTGTCCCGGGCTCCAACTCAATTGTGAAGGGATCTGACCGAGATGGTGGCAACCCCTTCAGCGACCGAAAAACATCCTCGAACTCCCGAACAACCTCAATACCCTCCAAAGACACCTCACCACTAGACTTTGACATCACTATCGTCGCCAAATACGCCTCGCAACCTCGCCCTAACATCTGCTCAGCCTGAATAGCCGAGATCACAAGACTCCCTGAAGTCGGTCTCACACCCTGATAAACCAACCTCCCTGCATCTCGCTTAAACACCACTCTGCCTCTGAAGCAATCTAGATGAACCCTGTAACACGACAGCCAGTCCATCCCCAAAATCACGTCATACAGCTCCACCGGACTAATGACCAAATCTGCTGGCATAGACTGCCCCGCAATCTGAACGTCGACTGCTCTAGCACGACCCAAAGTAGTCAGGAAACCTCCACCGGCAACCTTGACAAAACCCTTGCGCTCACCAGCGCTACTCTGGATACCTCTACTCTCGGCACACTCCGGAGTAATGAAGCAGTTCGATGCTCCCGAGTCAAACAGGACGTGAGACTCAACACCACCCACTAACAAGGTCCCTACACAATTCCACAAGTGTTGAGAACCCTAGACACTACCACAGTAAAATAAAGAACAGACAACCACACAACAATTCTACACTAAGAATTTATGAAGTCTGAATCAGAATTTTACCTGTGATCTGGCCTGACTGACTGGTCTGGCCCACCTCTGCCGAAGAGTACACCCGCGGCGCTGCTCCCAACTACTCCAACGGCTGCAACGCTGCAATCTGCGCTACCGGCTGAACCGACTCCACTGACAACTGCTGCAACTTGGGACACATCGGCCTGAGATGTCCCGGCTCTCTGCAGTGAAAGCACACTCTAGTATCCCGAGACGCACCACTCTTGGGACAACTAGCCACCCGATGCTCCAAGCTCCCACAACCGAAGCAACCACGAGCACTCTGGCTGCCTCCAGCAACCTCTTCAAACCTCCTCTTCTGGCCCTGCGCAGGCTTGCCGCCCTTGCCAGAACCAGAACTGAAACTCCTGCGCTGCTGCTGCTGCTGGCCCCTCGGCTGGGTAGCAGGAACAACCGCAGCTGGCACCACAACTGGACCAACCTGCTCACGAAGGTCCTCCTCGATGGAAGCCGCTAGCTCCACCAACTCTGCTCTGGAAGAATACGAACTACCTCTGCACTGAGTCCTGATGCTCGATCGAAGAACCTGTAGGAACCTCGCCATCAGACTCCTCTCCCTCTCAAAACTATAACCAGTATACACCATAAGTCTGCCAAACCCAGCGTCATACTCTCGCACCGACCTCTCACCCTGAGTCAATGCCACAAACCTCAACTGAAATCTGTCTCTGGCCTCCTGAGGAAAATACTTGGCGTTGAACTCCGCTAGGAAGTCGTCCCAAGTCCACACTGCCCTCCTCAACATGACAGATCGCCACCACAAATGTGCATCCCCACCAAGGTAATGCACTGCCAACTCCACCTGGTATCCCTCTGGACACCTGATGATGTCTCTGTATTTTACATCATTTAGGAGCACATTCCATCTAGTTTCACCCCCATATTAGCTCATATCTTTAGCATTTTAGTGTAAATCTCTTGCATTGTACAAACACATGGCATTTAGGACCTGCATTGCATTAGTTGTGCATTTGGGAGTTGTATCAGGTGTTTTGGAGCTAAAGAGGGGGAGAAACGGAGTGAAGATGAAAAAGGAGTGAAGTCTGGGCGCAAACAGGATGAGAAACAGGTTGAGAACCTGTTTGCCGACGGAAAGCTGAGCATTGACCAAAAGAAGGGAGTTGACCGGCGTTTTACCTGATCTGTTTTGAGCTGTGCGAATTGGGAAGGAGATGGGTCAACTTAAATGAGTTGACTGAGGGCTTCTATTTCCTTGGAACTATATAAAGCCTTAAACCTAATTTCTTTGGATCTTATCTTGTAATTTTCTTTTATCAAGAACACAAAAACCTTTGTTTAAGCTCTAAGCTTGATTTTGTACGAATTGCTTTGGATTTCTAATCAAGTTTAGTAATTTCATCTTGCATTCTTCTTATCTTACTTAGTTTCACGCTATCCTCTCTTCCTATCTATGATTGGGACCCTTTCCTCTCTAGGATTTGGTGTTCTTGTTATGGGTAAAAAGTGAGTCATCTTGGGTCTTGAGGGATGAGATAGATTAGAAGAAATTGGGGTTTGATTGAGTGTCTAGAGGGTTTTAATCCTTCCATAAGGTCCTTCTTTGCTGGGTTTGCTTAAGGCTAGACCTTCTTTGATCACTTAGATCTAGATCCAAGGCTTTTCTCACCACGGGAGTGGGTGAAAAGCTGGACCGACCAGCAAAGAGATGAGCTTGTCCTTCACACGGGAGTGGTTGTTTGGAGAGCTCATCGGACTAAGGGAGTTGGCGTTTAAGGCTGGCTTGCGTCGTCCAGCTAACGGGAGTTAGATCCTTGGGCTGACGCTAGCTTAGGGGTTCTCACCACGGGAGTGGGCTAACCTTTCTCCTTGAACTCCCTTCCTAGGACTTAGCTCTAGTTGAGTGTCTCTAGACATTTTATTGACCCCTAATATCTTGTAATCGATTGTCTCATCCCAAGACTCTCTTTTTATCATCAAAGTTTACATCTTTCATTTAGCTAAACGTTTATTGCATATCGCTTCTTGAATTGCATTCATTCTAGATTACATTTACGGTTTTTATTGCATTTAAGTTTTTGTTCTAAGTTCACTTGTTACATTTAAAACCATTGCTCTTGACTTGATCATTTCTCGCATTCGAAATTTTTTTCAACTAGCTCCATTTTGGATTGACTCTCAAGACCACAATGACATGAGTGGGATTGTTAATTGAACACGCAAAAATCCTGTTTCAATTTGGCGCCGTTGCCATTTGGAGTTTTACGTTTGAGCATTTTCGATTTAGATTATTATCAAGATCATGTTTTCTATTTTCTTATTTTCCATGGTTTGTTTCATACCTGTCATTTGGGAGCTGCTTTTCTCTTTTGCAGGATTATAAAAACGTGTTTGCTTGTTTGTTGTTTGGGATTTGCCTTCTTTCTTTTGCAGGTTTATGCACACTCGATCACGTGGAGCTCACAATTTGCTTGACAATAGTGATCTTGATCGAGCAGAACGAGCTAAGCGAGAACGGCAAGCACAACTCAGAGCTGAACAGCAGCTAGCGGCTGAGCAACAGGCTCTTGAACACGAGCAGCAGTTTGACACAATGGCAGACCAACAAGGGGTACAACAGAATCCCGCAGTCGGGCACGCAGTTCACCCGCAGCGAGTCCCACGACAGATAGGAGCTGGAGACACTCCGAATTCTCACCTAAACCGCCACGGAATTACCCCACCACCGGTCCTTAATAATAACTTTGAAATCAAGACGAGCTTGATCTCTTTGGTGGAGAATTCGCAATTCCATGGAATGAAGGACGAGGATCCGTTGAAGCATCTTGACAAATTTGATAGACTATGCGGTTTGCAACGGATCAATGGAGTGACAGAAGATGGGTTCAAGCTGCGGCTTTTCCCTTTCTCATTGGGCGGCAAAGCACTAGCTTGGGAGACATCCCTACCAGAGGGGTCAGTCACTACTTGGGAGCAATGCAAGAGGACTTTTCTGGCTAAGTTCTTTCCGACATCACGAACCGCAAAGTTGAGGAACGAAATCTCCGGTTTCATGCAGCTTAACAGCGAGACTTTCAGCGAGGCATATGAGCGTTTCAAAGGATACCAAATGCAATGCCCCCACCACGGTTTCTCCAAGGAAAATTTGCTGAGCACTCTATACCGAGGGGTGTTACCGAAATACAGGATGTTGCTGGACACCGCAAGCAACGGTTACTTCATGGGTCAAGATGTTGATGATGGATTGCTTTTGGTTGAGAACATCGCTACTAGTGATGGCAATTACAATGAGGAATATGACCGATCTGATAGAGGCAGTTCACTTAACGAAGAGAAGCTCAAGAAAGAGATAAAGACACTCAACGATAAGTTTGACAAGATGATCAGCGGTCAGCAGAAGCATGTGCATTTTGTTTGTGAGGATGATGTAGTCGAAGAGGAGGAGGAAACTCAGGTTGAGGAAGTGAGCTACATCAACAATCAAGGTGGTTACCAACGAGGGTTCATCAACTACAAGAACAATCCCAACCTTTCCTACCGTTCTACCAACGTTGAGAATCCTCAAGACCAAGTCTATCCTCCACAACAAAACCAGCAGCAGCACAGTGGACAGCAAAACCAGCAGCAAAGTGGACAGCAAGGTGGACAGCAAGTGGTCTATTACAAGAAAGGTTATCCACCTAAAACATTTTGGTGCACCGCAACAAGGCAGCACACAAGCTCAGTCCGGCAGTAGTTCAGGTCAAGATTCTGACATGAAACAAATGCTGCAACAGATACTTCAGGGTCAAGTAAGCGGCGCAAGTGATCTCCATATCAAGCTGGCCGATATCCACAACAAAGTTGATAGTTCCCACCATGAGCTAACTAAGAAACTAGAGGAACTTAGCTCAAAGGTTCGGCATTTGGAGTCTCAGAGCAGCGGCACCCAAAAGGGCATCCTTCCTGGAAAACCGATCCCTAACCCCAAGGATTATGCCAAAGCCATTACTCTTAGAAGCGGCAGAGCCTTACCGACGCGTGAGGCACCAGCGAGTCACAACGAGGACATTGTGATTCAAGAGGAGGAGGATTCGGTTGAGAAAGACGCTGCGGTAACCGCTGGGAATGAGTCGGAAGCTAAGGAACAGAAAGAAACGTCCAAGGAAAGCAGCAAGGAGAACACAAAGAGGAAGGAAACTCTTTTTGTTCCCCCTCCCTACAAGCCACCGTTGCCATTTCCGGGCCGGTTTAAGAAACAGTTGATAGCTAAGTACAAGGGACTCTTTGACAAGGTTATGGATGAGATTGAAGTTAAATTGCCAATTCTGGACGCCCTAATGTTGATACCGCCATACCAGAAATTTCTCAAAGACGCTATCTTAGAGAGGACCAAAGAGGTTCAAGGCATGGTAGTGCTATCTCAGGAGTGTAGTGCCATAATCCAAAGTAGAGTGGTCACTAAGAAACTAGGCGATCCAGGAAGCTTCACTTTACCTTGCTCTTTAGGCCCACTATCTTTCAGAAACAGCTTATGTGACTTGGGAGCGAGCGTTAGTATCATGCCTTTGACCGTAGCTAAGCGAATTGGTTTCAGCGACTACAAGAGGTGTAACTTCTCCCTAGTGCTGGCCGACCGTTCCATAAGACTACCAAAGGGAATGCTAGAGGACATGCCACTCAAAGTCGGAAATGTGGTAGTACCCACGGATTTCATAGTGCTGGAAATGGATGAGGAACCCAAGGATCCATTGATCTTGGGAAGGCCATTTTTGGCAACCGCTGGGGCTGTTATTGATGTGAAGCGTGGGAAAATAGAGCTGAATCTGGGTAAGGACTGTAGGATGGTCTTCGATATCAACGATGTGATGAAGCAGCCAACCATAAGTGGCGAGTCGTTCTACATTGAAACCTTAGACCAACTGGCTGACGAGTACTTGGAAGAGTTGAACGTTGAGGATAAGCTCCAGATCGCCCTTACAAAGGATAATGCTGAATTTGGGTCTCTGCAGGCTGAGAGTTTGGGTTATGCTTGGTTGCTGGACACAAACAAAGCTGAGACAGGGGAAATCGGTTTAGAAAAACTCGTTGAGACAGCCTCAGATGTCAAACAGGATGTCAAACAGGATGTGAACCTGTTTGCGCTCGGGAAGAATCCGAATGAAGAAGTCTCGCCGCCTCAGCCAGCTGATGATGACTGGTCCGAGCTTAAGGCACCGAAAGTTGAGCTTAAACCTCTTCCAAAGGGGCTCAGGTATGCGTTCTTAGGTCTTAACTCCACTTATCCTGTCATAGTAAATGCTGCATTAACCCCTCATGAGCTAGATACCCTTCTTGCCGAGTTGCGAAAGTACAGGAGAGCTCTTGGTTATTCGCTAGATGATATCAAGGGTCTCTCCCCTACTCTTTGCACTCACAGAATTCATCTTGAGAACGAATCGAAGGGATCAATAGAACACCAACGTAGATTGAACCCAAAGCTTAAAGAAGTAGTTAAGAAAGAGGTTTTAAAGCTTCTTGATGCTGGGATTATTTATCCAATTTCGGACAGTACATGGGTTTCACCTGTACATTGTGTCCCGAAAAAGGGTGGTATCACAGTCATCAAGAACGAGAACGATGAGCTGATCCCTTCTAGGGTAATAGTTGGACATAGAATGTGCATTGACTATAGGAAACTTAATGCTGCATCTAGGAAAGACCATTTCCCCTTGCCATTTATCGACCAAATGCTTGAACGTCTAGCTTGTCATCCGTTTTATTGTTTCTTGGACGGGTACAGTGGCTTTTTCCAGATCCCTATCCACCCGGATGATCAGGAGAAAACCACTTTTACCTGTCCTTATGGAACTTTTGCATATAGACGCATGCCTTTCGGTTTATGTAATGCACCCGCCACTTTCCAGCGTTGCATGACTTCCATATTCTCGGATTTGATAGAGGAAACGGTCGAAGTCTTTATGGATGACTTTTCCGTATATGGCTCGTCCTTTTCCTCGTGTTTGTCTAATTTGTGCAGGGTATTGGAAAGATGCGAGGCGACAAATCTTGTGCTTAATTGGGAGAAGTGCAACTTCATGGTGCAAGAGGGCATAGTGTTAGGGCACAAGATCTCCGAAAGTGGTATCGAGGTTGACAAAGCAAAGATTGAGGTTATGATGCAGCTGGGTGAACCAAGGACAGTAAAGGATATCATGAGCTTTTTGGGACATGCGGGTTTCTACAGACGGTTTATTAAAGACTTTTCGAAGAATGCTAGGCAACTCACTAGACTTCTGTGCAAAGAGAAGGACTTTGAGTTCGATGGAGAGTGTCGCCAAGCCTTCTTAGAGATCAAAGCCGCCCTTTGTAGCGCACCGATTGTCCAAGCTCCGAACTGGGAGCTGCCTTTTGAGATAATGTGTGATGCTTCGGATTTTGCGGTTGGTGCTGTATTAGGACAGCGGGTTGAGAAGAGACTGAACGTTATCTACTATGCAAGTAGAACACTCGATGATATATCCATATTTTACATGTTTTTACCTTGGTTTTCTTTATATTTTCTTACCCAATAATAATGATTTTGTATCCAAGAGGTAGTTTTCTTGTATATTGTGGTTTTGGGAAGCAAACAGGTCAAAATGGCAAAAAGAAGGCAAAAGAGCTTAAAACAATGATCCATGCAAGTTCCCAAGTCAAGAGCTTCAACAAAACTCAAGTTAGCCGGTTTCCGCATTCGGACAGAATCGAAGCGCCCAAAAGATGACCGCGGCAAAGGGTCTTTCCTACGTCCAAATCATGAGATATTTATATGGAAAGATAGATAAATGAGTCATGCGTCGCGACGAAGTGGAATTGGGCTATTTGGAGCAGAAATTCGGCCTAGGATCTTTTTCTCCCAAGACATGTCCGTCTGGCGAGTAAGTGAAGCCCATGGAGCTTGGATGAGCAAAATGGACTGGGATCACTTCGGGCCAAGCCTAAACCTCATCATGACTCAAGCCCACATCTCTACACGCGAAAAGGAGCTGGAAGCCGCGCCTCACTCAAGACTTGGAGAGCAAGTTCACGCGTGGAGAAGAAATGGAAAGTTTCCTCTTCTCCTTTGCGCATTAACTCAGCCGACCTAGCCTCCCCTCTCCTATATATACTCGCTTTTAGCCTCTTGTATCATCATCAGAGACACACCAGAACACATCTTGAAACTCTTTCAATAAACCGGAGCCACTTAGGTGGTCTCCTTGTTCTTTCTTCTTCTTTTGCATCTTGTACATACTCGCATGTTTAGATAGTTTTAGGTCTAGGTTTAGAGGTTTCCCTCTATGGAAGGGCCACGGTTTGATCCATATCACTCCGCCTCTCTCCATTAGAATCATGGGATCCTCTCTACTCCTTTAGACTCATCATTGAATCATGGATCTTTCAAGGAAGACATGACATGATAAGCCATCAAGAATCGGTTGTTAAAGAAAGGGAAACCTTATGGTTCACCATCTTTATTCATACCTAAAGCTTGTTGCTAGAGTAGCTAACTAGCGACTTGATCCAAGGTTGATATACTCTCCAAAAGCTTGTTATATCTCCGGTCCTAATATTTGATGGGCAAATCGTCTTAGGCTATGAAAGTAGATCTAAGGAGTTTTGTGAACAATCACTACCCGATTTTATTGCATGTTTCACTCTTCAATGACCATGTGAAAGCTGAGTCCATTGGTTTAAGAAACATAGGTGGTCGGAGCCACGAAAGTGGGATGACCACGTCTTAGTGTTTTGAGTTCATAGAAATCGGATTTAACAAACTTTTCAATTGATTTGGCTTATGTCTTTTGCGGATTGTCCTTTGTTCAATAATGGTGTTTGTATAGTTTGCATTTGTTATTTGATTTTCCTTTATAAAACAAAAATACAAAACCCTTGCATATTATTTAGCTTAACCAAATCTTTACAAATGTGTAGTGTGTAATTCGCATTCTCTTGTGGATCGACCCCTAAGTACTACAACAACATGTTGTGCACTTGCAACCATGTTAGCTTAGGGTTTTTATTACTTGCATATATCCCACACCCTTGTTTGGCACACATCAAGTTTTTGGCGCCGTTGCCGGGGAATGCATTGCACTTACACGTTTATGAGATTAAAAGTTAAGACTAGATCTTTTGTTTCATGTTTACTAACTTTTGCAATTTTGTTTCACTTATGTTCCTTAGGTACTTTAAGGATGAGCCGTCACTCGAGCATGAGTAACAACTTTGAAAGAAGAAAACCGCTTCCTCATGAAGTCCAAAGGCGGCCACATGATTCAAATCCGGCCGGAGACTTCATCCCCATGCCAATCCCACCAAATTTCCACCATCCGCTCTTTGCCGAGACTAGCCGAGAAGAACATCATCACTATCATCAAAACCGATCACCGGTTTATCAAGGCCGACTTCACCAGCCGCCTCATCATCACCACCGTCCACGCCCCGACCTTCCCACATACCAAGAGCACGCGCTTAACCGGCGGAGAGATGACAATCTCAAAGCCATGATGGAAGATTTCATGGAACTCCAAAGAAAATCTAACCAACGTCTTGAGACAAGGTTAGAGTTTCTGAGGTATGACCTTGATGGGAAGTTTGAAACCCTCTCTGACCAAGTGGAGAGAGTTGAATCAAGGTGTATTGAAGTGGAGGAGGAGCTGAAGAAGCAAACCGCAACCGTCGGAGACAACACCAAGGCAATCCGAGACATGAGCCTCAATTCAAAAGAGATGGATGGCCACTTGGATGAAAAGATCACCAGCCTAGAAGGTGACCTCAATGGCACAACCGAGAGCCTCAACTCAATCGCACTTATAGCTCACCAAGCTAAGAAGAGAGCCTCGGAGGTTAACCAAAAGGAGCAAGAGCTTTATTCAACTATGTTAGTATTGGTGGAAGGACAAAAACAATTCAAGGTGTTGCTCGATGACTTGAAGAACCATGTGGAGGAGAGACACAAGACCCTACTTGAGAAGACCACATTATGGCAAGATAGAACCGGAGGAGTCTCCAAGGGAATCGAAGACCTCACCAAACGCTTGAAGGACGTGGATGAGAAGATCCGAGCTTTGAAAGACACAAAGGCGGCTGATTCAAAACCAGACAAAGCCCTAGCTGCCTTTGGTGTTAAAGAAACCAATTCAAGAGTCGTTTGGGATGAGGATGAAAAGAGACAAGGAAAGCGGACAGCAAGGATAAGAGGAAGAAAGTTGCCGGAAGGAACACCACTCTCTCCAAGATCATCACTACCACCCGTCCCTAAGGAGAAAAGGAAAGCGAGCTCATCAAATGATTACACCATTGATGACTTCAAATTCATGGCAAAAAGGTTCCCTAGCAATATGCCCTTTGATGTCGCTTGCAACAAGAGCCCTTACCTTCAAGATTTTGTATGGACTCACGATTGGAGCTTAGCCGAGGTGGAGAAGATGTATAATGAAGCAAGAGAGGAAATGCCTGCTCCAAGGACACTACACAAGCTTCATGACCCAGGTTACTTCCTTATACATTGCTCTATCAACGGAAAATTCTTTGATGATGCATTGTGTGATTCCGGTTCAAGCGTGAACCTCATGCCGGCTGTGATAGCAAGAAGTTTGGGATTGATCGAGACCATGGAGCGGACCAAAATGGGCATAAAACTTGCCAAAAACTCTTCATTCAAACCACTTGGCAAGGTAAGAGATGTTCAACTTTCCTTTGAAGATTGCATCATCCCGGCCGATTTCTATATTGTCACTATGGAGGATCCGGATGACCAAGCCCTTCTACTTGGGAGGTCCTTCTTAGCAACAGCCGGAGCAATTATGGATTGGCCAAACAGGAGAATCTCACTAGCCAATGTTGACAAGGATACCTACTATGTTGCTGCACCTCCCGGTTTCTCATCCAAAAGATTTCGGTACACAAGTGGAGGAGAAGGCGCACAACAAGGTTACTTGATCAAAGAAGTGTTACAAGACAAGATGCACTTGGAGCCATCCAGTACTAGGAGCTTTCTACAGCCTCCACACTTGCCTAACACCTAAGGAACACAAGGAGTCGAGCTATAAAGACTTTAAACTAGCGCTTATGGGAGGCAACCCATGTTTCTTTTTTCTTTTCTTTTCCTTTTAACTTTTATTTTGATTTTATTATTAACTTGAATTTTTGGGAATTCTATAAAATCCACAAAAACAAAACAAACATGTTTTAGGATAAGTACCAAAGAAGACCATCAAAGGAGTGTTGCACGTTTCATGAGCCGGAGCTTAATGAAGTCGAGTTATCCCACCCATATCATCCCGCCCTTGTTCCGGAGCACCAACATAGCGGTCACCACCTTGGGATGCTCCAGGAAGATTACGGAGATCAATCGGTGGAAGAAATTCACAAACCGGTCGAGTCATATGGAAGATATCAAGTCCGGCAGCATTCTCCCGGCCAAACGGGTAACACGGAGGACACAACCGACCCATCTAACAAACGGCTCAACCAAAGTCCACCAAACTTCACAGGCGACCAGACAACACCATGTTGGTCGGCACATCCAAAAGATAGGACAGAGAAATCTTGACGGATAAGGAGATACGCACGAATGCCACATCCGGTCGATGGTGGGCAACCGAAGGCCGACAAAAACCAAAATCACGGCATGGTGATACCACCACCTGGAGATGGATTCTTGGAGCTTCATCATCACTATTCCAGAAGAAAATCAAGGGACGGACGAGCCAAATTCAAGAATGGTCAAAAATCTCCTCCCGGAGCCGATTTGACCACGTTGTGAAGGAATTCTCAAACCGCTCGTCCGTTTGCCCTCAAACTTCTCCAGTGGTCATAAAATATCAGGTTGGTCCACGGATTTTCAAGCACGGTCGAGGAATTCATCATCGTTTGGGCTGTGGACTATTGCACCCTCTCCGGATCGTCCGGATGACCACCAAATGATGCATCTCCCAAACCGCTCGTTTGTTTGACCTCAAACTTCACCACGGCTCCTAAAATATATGATTGGTCGGTGGAATTTCAAGATCGGTCAGGGAATTGTTCACGGTTCAGGCTGCGGTCGTTTACATCACCTTCCGGCCAGCCGATGAAACCACCCGATGACGGATTCTCCCATCCGCTCGTTCATTTGACCTCATACTTCACCAGCGGCTCTAACACATCATATTGGACGGTAAATTTTCAATCCCGTTCATAAAATTCTTAACGGTTTATCATGTGGTCCACAGCCTTCATTTTTGGCCGACACACGGGCATTACACGACCACACTGCCCACCGGACGGAATCACACCTTCAGATTGAAAACTCACCGACCAAATGGATCTAAGGCGTGATTTGATGTTGTCATATCACACTTAGAGTCGCTTCACAATGCAACACCGCTCTTCATGACCTATGGTCACACTTTGGTACACAATCCGAAACACTTTCCCACCAAATTCCATTTTCTTTTTAACCCCTCTTAATTGGATTTGCTTCCACCGGGACGGTGCAAGTTAAGTCTGGGGGGATTACTAACACGTTTGTTCTTTTTGATTTTTTTTTCTTTTTTCCCTTTTTCTTTGAGTCGTTTTATTGAGTCAAAATTTTGTCCGAGAATTATGACCTTTTCTTTGAAACTAACCATGTTACACTAACGTTTAAGTGACCATTGAAACAGTATTTGGCAACACACTCACTCAATGTACACTTTGAGCGGATCGGTTTACCAAAAATGGCCACATTTCCAAAAATCCAATGGAGGATCCACCTTTGACTCCGCACCTTAATGAACTTAACCTTCTCAGCTAGGGGCTTGGTTTTACAAAGGGTACGACTCCTCATCCTCACCAAATAGTGAAAGTCTACGTGATTTCGGTTTCCCCTCTCTCTCCCCTTCAATTTAAGAAAAAGCACCAAGGTCCAAGTAACCGGGGATTAGGTGGCTACCACCATCAATACTCGCGTCTATGGAAGACCCTTTGATCCAAGTAACCGGGGATTAGGTGGCTACAACCATCAATACTCGCGTCTATGGAAGATCCATCAAAAACCTCCACAAAGAGGAGAAGAAGTCGGATAAAAAAATACCTTGCTACCCTAAAAAAGGGATGAACCGACTTAAGAAGTGAGAAGAGAGAGAGGTGAAGCAAGAGCCAAGACATGTGTTTTAAAAAGAGGATGGGTAAGAGCCTATAACCCCTTTGATCGATATCCCCTAGTTGAGACCACACCTTTAAAAACTAAAGGAGTCAAAGGAGGTGAGCCCGGATGGTCATATGGAGTGTGGGTTACTTTGGGACAACTGCTAAACTCAATGTAAGTACTTATGCTCCTCATCATAAAGCCAAAACCGTTTTTCATGTGGATTACTAAAACATAAGCTAAACGTGGATTTTCAAAATGCATTGAGAGTTCTCATGTTTTCAAACCTCTTTTCCTTTCTTAGTTTGCTTGAGGACAAGCAAAAGGCTAAGTCTGGGGGAGTTGATATATCCATATTTTACATGTTTTTACCTTGGTTTTCTTTATATTTTCTTACCCAATAATAATGATTTTGTATCCAAGAGGTAGTTTTCTTGTATATTGTGGTTTTGGGAAGCAAACAGGTCAAAATGGCAAAAAGAAGGCAAAAGAGCTTAAAACAATGATCCATGCAAGTTCCCAAGTCAAGAGCTTCAACAAAACTCAAGTTAGCCGGTTTCCGCATTCGGACAGAATCGAAGCGCCCGAAAGATGACCGCGGCAAAGGGTCTTTCCTACTCCCAAATCATGAGATCTTTATATGGAAAGATAGATAAATGAGTCATGCGTCGCGACGAAGTGGAATTGGGCTATTTGGAGCAGAAATGCGGCCTAGGATCTTTTTCTCCCAAGACATGTCCGTCTGGCGAGTAAGTGAAGCCCATGGAGCTTGGATGAGCAAAATGGACTGGGATCACTTCAGGCCAAGCCTAAACCTCATCATGACTCAAGCCCACATATCTACACGCGAAAAGGAGCTGGAAGCCGCGCCTCACTCAAGACTTGGAGAGCAAGTTCACGCGT
This sequence comes from Erythrophleum ivorense, assembly GCA_026724425.1. Lineage (NCBI taxonomy): Eukaryota > Viridiplantae > Streptophyta > Magnoliopsida > Fabales > Fabaceae > Erythrophleum > Erythrophleum ivorense. The sequence continues at coordinate 2,455,500 of JAIUCV010000066.1, read as the reverse complement.
GGAGAAGAAATGGAAAGTTTCCTCTTCTCCTTTGCGCATTAACTCAGCCGACCTAGCCTCCCCTCTCCTATATATACTCGCTTTTAGCCTCTTGTATCATCATCAGAGACACACCAGAACACATCTTGAAACTCTTTCAATAAACCGGAGCCACTTAGGTGGTCTCCTTGTTCTTTCTTCTTCTTCTTTTGCATCTTGTACATACTCGCATGTTTAGATAGTTTTAGGTCTAGGTTTAGAGGTTTCCCTCTATGGAAGGGCCACGGTTTGATCCATATCACTCCGCCTCTCTCCATTAGAATCATGGGATCCTCTCTACTCCTTTAGACTCATCATTGAATCATGGATCTTTCAAGGAAGACATGACATGATAAGCCATCAAGAATCGGTTGTTAAAGAAAGGGAAACCTTATGGTTCACCATCTTTATTCATACCTAAAGCTTGTTGCTAGAGTAGCTAACTAGCGACTTGATCCAAGGTTGATATACTCTCCAAAAGCTTGTTATATCTCCGGTCCTAATATTTGATGGGCAAATCGTCTTAGGCTATGAAAGTAGATCTAAGGAGTTTTGTGAACAATCACTACCCGATTTTATTGCATGTTTCACTCTTCAATGACCATGTGAAAGCTGAGTCCATTGGTTTAAGAAACATAGGTGGTCGGAGCCACGAAAGTGGGATGACCACGTCTTAGTGTTTTGAGTTCATAGAAATCGGATTTAACAAACTTTTCAATTGATTTGGCTTATGTCTTTTGCGGATTGTCCTTTGTTCAATAATGGTGTTTGTATAGTTTGCATTTGTTATTTGATTTTCCTTTATAAAACAAAAATACAAAACCCTTGCATATTATTTAGCTTAACCAAATCTTTACAAATGTGTAGTGTGTAATTCGCATTCTCTTGTGGATCGACCCCTAAGTACTACAACAACATGTTGTGCACTTGCAACCATGTTAGCTTAGGGTTTTTATTACTTGCATATATCCCACACCCTTGTTTGGCACACATCACTCGACGAGGCACAGACTCGCTATGCCACCACGGAGAAGGAACTCTTAGTTGTTGTCTTTGCATTCGATAAATTTCGCAGCTATATAGTGGGATCCAAGGTAGTAGTTCATACGGACCACGCTGCCTTAAGGTACCTCTACACGAAGAAAGATGCCAAGCCGAGGCTCCTCCGCTGGTTGCTTCTTTTGCAGGAATTCGATCTTGAGATTGTGGACAAGAAGGGAACAGAGAACAGCGTGGCCGATCACCTTTCTAGGATGCGGATTGACGAGAGTGTGCCCATTAATGATTCCTTACCCGAAGAACAGCTGATGGCTTTACAGGTTTTGCGGGAAGGTTTTGTGCTGAAAGAGAAGCTTGAAGAGACCCACGCCCTTGAGGACAAGAAACTGCCTTGGTATGTTGATTTCATTAACTATTTGGTGAGTGGAGAAGTCCCTGATGACATAAATGGTTACAAGAAGAAGAAGTTCTTTAGGGATGTGAATCACTACTATTGGGATGAACCTTATTTGTTCAAGAGAGGGAGTGATGGTTTGTTTAGGAGATGTGTGGCCGAGGCCGAAGTGGAGGAGATATTGTATCATTGTCATGGTTCAAGCTACGGTGGACACTTCGCTACTTTTAAGACAGCCCAAAAGGTCTTACAGGCCGGTTATTGGTGGCCAAGTCTATTCAAGGATACTCACGCCTATGTCGCTAAGTGCGATGCTTGCCAGCGAGCGGGAAACATCTCGACAAGGAATGAGATGCCCCAAAACCCGATTCTAGAAGTCGAAATATTTGACGTTTGGGGGATCGATTTCGTTGGGCCATTCAACCCTCCTTCTCACGGAAACACCTACATATTGGTGGCCGTTGACTACGTTTCAAAGTGGGTGGAGGCGATTGCAGCGCCTACTAATGATGCTAAAGTGGTGTTGAAGCTGTTTAACACCATAATCTTCCCAAGGTTTGGTGTGCCGAGATGTGTGATAAGCGATGGAGGATCACACTTTGTGAACAAAGTCTTTGAAAACCTTTTGAAGAAGCATGGAGTAAAGCACAAAGTGGCCACTCCTTACCATCCCCAAACCAGAGGTCAAGTAGAAGTCTCCAACAAGCAGATCAAGGCCATCCTCCACAAGACCGTTAGTTCGTCTAGGAGAGATTGGGCGGCAAAACTGAACGACGCTTTATGGGCCTACCGGACCGCCTACAAAACGCCGATTGGGAGGACACCGTATTCCCTTGTCTATGGGAAATCTTGTCACTTTCCGGTTGAGTTGGAGTACAAGACTCAATGGGCAATCAAGATGCTGAACATGGAACTCAAGACTGCCCAAGAAAAGAGGGAAGTGGATCTACACGAGCTGGAAGAAATTCGCCTTGATGCTTATGAGAGCTCAAAGATTTTCAAAGAAAGGACTAAGGCATTTCATGACAAAAGGATTGTGCCCAAAGTGTTCAAGGCTGGTGACCAGGTTCTGTTGTACAATTCACGCCTCAAACTTTTCCCTGGGAAACTCAAGTCACGCTGGTCAGGACCGTTTGTCGTCAAGGAAGTATTACCTTATGGAGCCATAACTTTGTTGAACAAAGAAGGAGGAGATTTCACTGTAAATGGCCAGCGAGTTAAGCCTTATATGGCGAATCTGATGATAGGAGAGGGGAGTTCAGTCTCTCTCCATGATGTTGATGCTGCCTAACAGGAATGAAGGTCGAGCTTGTGACTTTAAACAAGCCCACTTGGGAGGGAATCCCATGACTATCCTTTTGTATATATTGTTTTAATTTTGGATCTTTAGTTGTTTTGCATTTTGTCTCTGCTGTTATGTTCAGGTTTTGGCTAGTTTATCAAGTCTGGAACATGAGAGACCTTCATTGAGCAGAAAAGTTGTAGAAAATCAACCCAAAACGGGTTGATTGTCTGAGAAATTGGCTCAAACGGGTTGTCAAACAGGTTTCCTCCCCTGGATCAACCTGTTTGACAGCCCGCCCAGGTAAGTCAACTCTCCTCTGTCGACTTTTCCGAGAAAAACCCTTCCTCCGTTTTAACTTATGAAAAAATCCCGCATTTCTCTTTTCGAGCCTTCTTCCCGTTTTTCCCGAAAGAGAAATCTCGATCTCTCTCATTTTTCACTAAAATTTCGAATTTCAAACTCCCCCTCACTCTAAATCCACCGATTTTGAGACCGCAAGTCTTTGTTTAGCTCATCTCGCCAGTCAATTCAAGGTAATCTTTCCCTTTCAGAATTCAATTCTCTCGGTAAGCCTCTCCATTGGGTTTCACTTGAGAATTGGAAGATTTTGCTTTTAATCAGCTGATTTGCCTTGAATCCAACTGGCGTTGAACGGATTTAATCGGTGCATGCTAGTAATTTCCAGTTTGGAGGATCGAATTTCTGGGCTTAGTGTTTTTCGATTAATTCAAGCTGCAGCCTTACCTCACCCTAGAATTCGATCTTATTTCAAGCTTTTCCTCTTGCATTAGCTATTATCGGTTGGGATGATGAGGGAGTAGAATTGATTTTAGCTTCTATTGAAATTTTCGAAATTCGTTTTCAAGGAGATTTGAGTTTTTCTGATATTTGCTCTCTCGACTGTTTTGCGAAATTGTAGCTTGGTCTAAACTCCTCTTAACCGTTTTGTCTCAACAGGTACAATGACCAACACTAGATCAAGGAGACAAAACCCTCAAGAAGATGACAGAGAGAGAGCAAGAAGGGAAAAGAGGGAAGGAAAGCGAAAAGTGGAGTATAGTGCGAAGAGGAAGAAAGGCGTAACAAAGGAGAAATCGCCGGAGGTTGCCGAAACCGTTGAGCAGGATATGGACGAGTCGGTGATTCCCAGGCCTTATGGAGTCCAAGGCCGCATCCGTATCCTCCGAAGAATGAAGTTCCTCCCGATGCGCTATCCACACGGAGAAACGCTCAGGGAGCTCGGGATAGAGGAGGATGTGGAAGACATTTTCTTCCAGACTGAGCTTGGGGAGTTCATGAAGCTCGCCTTACCGGCGTACAAGCACCAAGCGATCCAATTTCTCGCATCCTTGAAGGTGAGAATCCACCCGGCAGCAGCCACAGCAGATATTAAGAAAGATGGGCCGGGGTTTATCACCTTTCAGCTCTCCGGAGCCGACCACCGGTTGAGCATCGCCGAGCTAGAGGGGATCTATAAACTGGAGGAAGATGTCGGTTCGGATACTGAGATATGTGTCCCTGGAACAGAGCTGATAGGCCTATGGGGAATGATTAGCTCGCGGCCTTACCAAATCTCGGCAAACAAAAGTAGTCATATCCGCAGCCCAGCCATCCGCTACGCACACAAGGCGATTGCCCACAGTCTCTTTGCACGACACGAGTGTGCCAACGTCACCAAGCAGGAGTTCGAGCTTATCGACATCTCCCTTGAACAGAAGTTGCAGACGCTGGACAACGGCGAGGACATGCGAGGAGATCTGAAGAGGGCCAGCAAAGCGTGGGCGATTCTAGACTCCTTCAAGCAATGCATGAGGAATGCAGAGCTTGCTTATGAACAGGGGAAGATCAAGGACTCCTATCTCGTAATCGGGAGCATGATCACTCCAATCCTGCTCGCAACCAACGTACCGCTGCCAGCGCCGACGCACCCGCCTCAGTTCATGGATATCGCCTACCTCAACAAAACCTGGTTTTTAAGGGGAATGCACAACGGGAAGCACGTCTATCGGTTCGAGCACCCTTCTTTTGGCGTCTCGAAGATCCTCCTCCCGAACAAGGAGCTCACAAGCCACGACACCAGAGACGGGATCATCTTCCTTCCCACAGCGCACCAGCTGTTCATGGACGGAGGCGATGCGACAGTGAACGAGGAACAGGGGAACGACGAAGGAGAGCCTTCGGAGAGTCAAGCGAGCGGGCATGACGACTTCGACTTCATCCCTTACAACGCCAGCGGCAGCGCCCCAGCCATAGTCAAAGCTCATGAGCACATCCGGCTGTTGCGTAAGGGATTCAAGAAGCAGGCTGAGCTAATCAAGAAGCTCACCGAGACGGTCAATGTCCTGAAGGCTAAGCTTTCGTGCACATCGCCGAAAGCAGCTGAGACCGTGGAGCCGGTGTTGCGTAGAAGCAGGCGCAAAAGGAGGACTGGCGGATCACCACCACCGACGTCATTCACTCGGCCGATCAACCTCGATGAAGTTCCCACACCACCCGACAACAGCCCCTGAAAGGTACAACTCCTTTGCCATTGTACATACCGTTTTCTTTATCTATTTTTCATATGCATTTCATATTTTATTTTTGTTTCATTGATCTCTCTTTCAAGCTTCTATTTGCACAAGGGACCGTGCAATTTAAGTTTGGGGGAGGGGTCAATAGCATTTGACCTTGTTTTCTATTTTCTTATTTTCAATTTTTCATCTTTGAGTCTCATATGCATTTCATCTAAGGCATAGAAAATACCAAAAAAATTGAAAAAATTTCGAAAATTGCATTACACAAAAAGACCTATCTTTTGCATTTACATAGTAGGATTGAGTCTAGACGCATTTCACTTAGTTACTTGCACTTGCATAGGGAGCAATGATAAGCATTTTTCTTAAAAAGTGAAGCTTTTCGAAGAGATTTCAATGTCCCTGTGGTTAATTATCTGGTGCATGGATTGAGTTTGAAGTTAAGTTAGAACCACATTTGGAATGCACTTGATGACATCATGACTCGGTTGAAGCATCGCTTTGAATTGACCTCTCACTTTACTTATCGAAACCTAATTTGGGCAACTTAAATATCATTCTCTTGCATTGAAAGTTTTTGCTCATGGATCTTGTTTCCCTTGGACACTCTTTATTCATTTTTTCATCCCTCTTTGTGTGTCTGAGTTTGCTTGAAAACCCTCCCGTTGCCGAACCTTTCCTTTAAGCCCAAGTTTTTACCGAGTGTAGTGAGGCCTTTTTCCGATTGAGCTAAGCAAAAAGTGTTGAGTCTTGACCGACAGAGTTTGAGCTTCCATGTAGAACTAGCTCACGGTTCTTGAGCTAGAATAGGCTTAGGATTGGGTGCTTGGGAGTTCGTGAAAGAGGGAATGAGATTTTGATTAGATCTTGAGGGGGTCGAGAGTTTGGAACGATAAAAAGAAAAGAAAAGAAAGAGGAGAGTGAAAAAGAGTGGTGGCTGTTAGTGAAATTGTCAAAATTAGGCAAGAAAAATAAGAAAGAAAGCAAATCAAAGCCTAGAAAAAGAAAAGCCTTAAGCCACAAAGAGTTCAAAAAGTCTAAATCCTCTGTTTTGAAAAGAAAGTTCATCCTCCTTTAAGTCCTAGTTTATAACCCTCTCAAGGTCCAGAAATTAGAAAAAGAGTGTTCTTTGGGCTCAATTGAGTTTCGTTCTCTAGTGAAAAAGGGTAGATAGGATCGTTGGGTGTTTTGGGTTTCTCGGCTCAGTTTTGGGTAGATGGAAGTTCAACTTTGTATCATCCTTGGACTTGACTCTTAGGTTTTTGCCCAAGCTCGATCCGTCTTTGAGAGATCCCTGTTTTGAAATTCAGAAAACAACCTTGGAGAAACCACTCTTATCTCCTAAAAAGCCTAGTCCCTTAACCAAATGAGCAAATTCTGAAGTGCATGGGTTTATGATTCACGGTTTGTGTTAATTGAATGTCAAAAAAGTGAGAGTGATATGAATGCATGTGTAGGTTGAGTCTGATGTCGTTTCGTTGCTTTTGAATGTGGCTGAAGTTGTTGAAATGGAACAAACTCATATTGCACCTTATAATTCTGCACATGTTCATTGATCTATCTTCCTCTCGCTTCACTGTTTAAGAATTTTTGAGCTCCCGCCTGCATCATCAACCCTTTTCGGATTTGTTTTCTTTGCTTGAGGGCAAGCAAGATTCAAGTGTGGGGGAAGTTGATGTCTCTGTATTTTACATCATTTAGGAGCACATTCCATCTAGTTTCACCCCCATATTAGCTCATATCTTTAGCATTTTAGTGTAAATCTCTTGCATTGTACAAACACATGGCATTTAGGAGCTGCATTGCATTAGTTGTGCATTTGGGAGTTGTATCAGGTGTTTTGGAGCTGAAGAGGGGGAGAAACGGAGTGAAGATGAAAAAGGAGTGAAGTCTGGGCGCAAACAGGATGAGAAACAGGTTGAGAACCTGTTTGCCGACGGAAAGCTGAGCATTGACCAAAAGAAGGGAGTTGACCCGCGTTTTACCTGATCTGTTTTGAGCTGTGCGAATTGGGAAGGAGATGGGTCAACTTAAATGAGTTGACTGAGGGCTTCTATTTCCTTGGAACTATATAAAGCCTTAAACCTAATTTCTTTGGATCTTATCTTGTAATTTTCTTTTATCAAGAACACAAAAACCTTTGTTTAAGCTCTAAGCTTGATTTTGTACGAATTGCTTTGGATTTCTAATCAAGTTTAGTAATTTCATCTTGCATTCTTCTTATCTTACTTAGTTTCACGCTATCCTCTCTTCCTATCTATGATTGGGACCCTTTCCTCTCTAGGATTTGGTGTTCTTGTTATGGGTAGTGAGTGAGTCATCTTGGGTCTTGAGGGATGAGATAGATTAGAAGAAATTGGGGTTTGATTGAGTGTCTAGAGGGTTTTAATCCTTCCATAAGGTCCTTCTTTGCTGGGTTTGCTTAAGGCTAGACCTTCTTTGATCACTTAGATCTAGATCCAAGGCTTTTCTCACCACGGGAGTGGGTGAAAAGCTGGACCGACCAGCAAAGAGATGAGCTTGTCCTTCACACGGGAGTGGTTGTTTGGAGAGCTCATCGGACTAAGGGAGTTGGCGTTTAAGGCTGGCTTGCGTCGTCCAGCTAACGGGAGTTAGATCCTTGGGCTGACGCTAGCTTAGGGGTTAACCTTTCTCCTTGAACTCCCTTCCTAGGACTTAGCTCTAGTTGAGTGTCTCTAGACATTTTATTGACCCCTAAGATCTTGTAATCGATTGTCTCATCCCAAGACTCTCTTTTTATCATCAAAGTTTACATCTTTCATTTAGCTAAACGTTTATTGCATATCGCTTCTTGAATTGCATTCATTCTAGATTACATTTACGGTTTTTATTGCATTTAAGTTTTTGTTCTAAGTTCACTTGTTACATTTAAAACCATTGCTCTTGACTTGATCATTTCTTGCATTCGAAATTGTTTTCAACTAGCTCCATTTTGGATTGACTCTCAAGACCACAATGACATGAGTGGGATTGTTAATTGAACACGCAAAAATCCTGTTTCACCTGACCGAACGGAAGTTCCGTTCCAGTCTCTGCCGCCACTCATCGGCCTCCTCGGGCCCACCTCTACCCTCAAAGAAAGGCGTCCCTATCCTTTGCATCTCCCTCATCATCTCCAGATAGGAAGGATGCCCCACCACCGCAGCACCATGCTGCCCAACAAACGCGCCCTGCTGTGCCCCCACCACCGGAGGAACACCCGGAGCCTGCTCTGGAACTGCCTGCGGAAGACGTGCAAAGATCTGCGTCAGAAGCCCCATCAACTGGTTACCAAGACCATGAGCTGGAGCGGCACCCGTACCTGGGGCAACCCCAACTCCCGTGCCTCCACTAGCGCCCTTGGAATTGAAGAACGCTATTTGGAAAGTTCACATACCCCCAAAGATCCAACACTTCTTATGGAAAGCAGTGACTGGAGCAATACCAACGGCTGAAAGGTTATGTTCTAAAACTATTGCTATTGATCCAATTTGTCAGAGATGTTGCCTTCATGAGGAGAATTAATCATGTTTTGTTTCATTGCCAACATGCAAATTCTATATGGAGGTGCGCAGGGTTCACACAATTTGACGATGGGCAGCTACATTTGGAGGACAATATAAGGCAAATGTTTCAAATAAAGGAGATGCAAAGTTTCATGGATGAGAAAAGATTACTTCCGTTTTGGATAGTTTGGATGATTTGGAAGTCAAGGAATGAGTTTATCTTTACACAAAGGAATGTGCATCCGCAGGAAGATACCAATAAAGGAGTTCAAGCGGTAGCGGAATGGATTTTGGCTAATCCAGAGACTCTGTCCCAAGAAAATAGACCTAGAGTGCCATCAACAAGCTTATGGGAACCGCCGGAGTCAGGTTGGTTAAAATGTAATTTTGATAGTACCTTTCGGGTAAATGCAGAATATATGGGTGTAGGTTGGATTATTAGAGATGACGAAGGTCACTATATCGAATCTGGATGGGCAAAACTTCCACAAGTAAGTTCATCTTTGCAGGCGGAGGCGAATGGCTTTCTTTATGTTACTCAACGCATATGGAGTAAAGGAATGAGACAAGTCTGGTTTGAGGGAGACTGCCTTGAATTAGTAAATGTGATAAATAAGAGGGAAGAAAGCACAGACCTAGGCAATCTTCTGATTGATATACGTCATTGGATAAGCTTACTACCACTCTGTTCTTTGGAACATGTTAACAGGGAGAAAAATCAAGTAGCAAATAGGTTATCAAAGTGTGTTTATGATTCTGTTGATTCTTTTATGATGTATGTAAGTCCTCCTCAATGGTTGACTATTTATTTGTACTATCTGTTTACTATTTAATAAAATTTCAGATGTTACAAAAAAAAAAAGTGAAATCATAATTGTGGAAAGACTAATTTGAAAAATAAATTAATGTATGATGAGAAGGTGATAGTTAACCATTTCATGATTCATCCATCAATCCATTTCAATTTGACCCATTTAATCCACAACCCATTTGATCCACAATCCATTTGATCCATTAATCCATTAGAACCAAAAAATTTGATCCATTAGGGTTAATGGGTTGGTTGGGTTGGGTCAACCCATAAATTTCAACCCATTTTGACACCCCTAGATGTGTGGGTGGTTCACTAAACTATTATATTAAAAAAAATGATAAGAAACTATAAGAGTAAGAGAAATAATTTAATAAGCATCCAACTTTATAAATATTTTTGGTTTAATATAATTTTTTTAATGGAACCATATAATTAAATTAAATAATATCTAAATATTAAAAATATTTTGATGTGAAAAAGTTGAAAATATTTATATGAAAATATTAAATTATTTGAAATACGATAACTTGGATAAAAATTTATAATATTATAAATATTTTTATCAAAAGGTAAATATTATAAATATAATATTAAAATATTATATTATAACTCATTCAAATTTCTAAATATTGAATAAAAATAAAAATAAAATATTATAAATATTTTGAAAGTCCCACATTGGAAATGAAGAAGTATGGTGGTTCATAAACCTATTATAAAAAGAACCCCAATAATAAGAAATCATAAGAGTATGAAGATTGATTTAATAAGCAATTCTAAATTATAACTAATTTTTGTTTAATATAGTTTTTAATAGAACATTTATCACATAAAAACTTATTAAATTACATTTTTAAAAAAAAAAATAACTATTTATTTAGTAATATAACCCGTAAATTTCTCACTTTGTACAGGGCGCTGATCCAACCCTAGTATAAATTTATTTCGTAAACTCCTAAAACTAGAAATCGCCTAAGTCCCGATGAAGCATTCTAACTCTAGGCTTTGGGTCACCATCCAATCAAATAAAATTTGATTCCACGATAACATAACAAACTTGGTCCACAAATTCATTATAGGCCCTATCCGTTCACTAGAATTTACTCATATTCACTTAGATACAAGAATGTCACGAAATCTAAATCTAGTGTTAATTCATCAAATTCAGATGAGAAAAAGTCAAGACTCAAGATTAATTCTTTCACCCGTTTGACCTAGGCCTGGGCGAAAAAACCGGAACCAAAAAATTCGAATCAAACTGAACCAAAAAACCCAAACCGATCTGAACCGAAACTAACACAAAATACTGAATGGTTTTCAAACTTCTTAACCCAAAAAATCGAAACCGAACTCGAACCGAATCAAAAACCGAATGGACAACCAAAGTATAATTATATACAAAAATAATTAGTTATATTTATATTTAAAATAACTAAAATATATAAAAAATTATAATTCTATACTGAATATATTAGTTATATTTAGAATAAAATAATTAAAATATTTTAAATATCCTAATTGTTTTAGTAATATTTGTTAAATTCAATCCTTTTGCAAATTTAATTCAATTTTATTTAAATTATTTTATTTTATTTTTATTTTTTAGCTGTTTATATATTCGAAACCGATCCGAACCCGGGCAGAATCGAACCGAACCGAAAATAAAAAATAGGTGAACGGATTCTACAACTCTAAAACCAAAATATCCAAAACCCGAAAAACGATCTGAATCCGAATCCGAACCGAAAAGCGAATGCCCAGGTCATTCAAAACTAAAATAATTTAGTTCGCCTGAAGCCCAAAAGCCCATCCAAAAATGAAAAGCCCACAAAGCCCATCCACTTAATAGAGTGTAGGATAGGATTTTGGATTCAGAGAAAACGATTAGGTTTCTGCCTCCCTACTCATTCCATCTCAACTTCTCCTCCAATGGACGATACGGGAAAGATGCATATGGAAGCAACCCCAGCACAGCACGAGAGCCGGAAGAAACAGTGTAAGGTTAGATCTCTAATCTTTCGTAGCTATTGCTGGTCCTGGTCAAATTTCACTTTCTCTAAAAAAAAAAAAAAAAAACATTGTCCTTCTAGGTTGATCCAACCATAGTCTCTTCTGAGACAGATGATTCTGATGCCTCAGAGAATAAGAGGAATCAGGAGCGCAAGGCTCTCAAGGAGCTCAAGGCTTTCAAGGAGCTTAAGGTTCTCAAGAAGCTCAAAAAGCTCAAGGAGAAGCAGAAGTACAAGAAGCAGAAAAAGGTTAGATTTTTTAAAATAAATATCTCCATCGTTAGAGCCTTAGAGCGATAGATCGATCAGATTCGTTTACTTGTTCAATTTTTCTACTTTTTCTCAGCGTGTGATTAGCTTTCGCTTCCTTTACTCATTTTTTTTGTTTTTGTTTTTTCGCTTCTAATCCTATGGCAGATAATAAAAGAATTAAATAATCGCGTGGACGTGCTCACTGAAGCTGTCGAAAAACTAGAGAAGTCTCAAGTTCTACAGGAGACTTCATTCAAGGTATATGTGTGTGTGTGTTTTTTTAATGATGTATTTTGTATGATGAGGAATGATACTTTAACACTCCATAGCTGACATGTTTGTTCAATTTCTACCATGTCTGTAGGAGAAACTAATTCCAAATGAAAAGGTGGAAGAAAAAGAGTGCTGTTTCGAATCTGAAGATGCAGATTTGAATAACCCGGAAACCATTTTCGTTAAGGGATTCAATTGTTCATTTCCCAGGGAAGAAATCAGGAGCACATTGATAAAACACTTCAGTTCTTGTGGAGAGGTCGTAACGGTTTTTATTCCCTTTCATTGTAAAACCGGTTCTCCTTTAGGGTTTGTGACTTGATTCTTCCTCCAATTTCTCACAACTTTTAAGTTAAATGCAAACGACAAGATTTTCTTACTCTCTTTTTCTTTTTCTCACTGTCAGGTTTGCTTTCATTAATATGGTAGAATATCCAGACAAGGCGTTGAAACTCGATGGAAGTTGCTTGCAAGGGCAGAGGCTATTGGTTACGATGGGTGTAAACAGAGACGAATACTTTTTTTATAAACACCATGATGGTTGTAAACGTTGTCATAATGCTATTATGAAGCGCCGTTTGAAACTCTTCCATGAGAGTTTCAGAATGCGAATACGTTTAGGTACATACATACATACATATGTTTTTTTTTTGCTAATGAATCTTAATTATGAAGAAAGTAACTTCTCTTTAATTAGTGCTTATTTTTTGTTTTTGTTCTTGATACTGCAGATACCTGCACTAACCCTGGCGAGATCGAGCAGTAAAGAGCTAACATTTTGCCGTTGCTTCTACCGACCAGCTACATCAGAACTTTTATAAATTTCGTGTGTATCTGAGAGAATTTGTATTATATATGGGATTCGTGCTTTTTAATTAGTTGCATAATTTATGCCTACAACTTTCTTTTTGAAGGTAATCTTTAATCTTTTTTTTTCAAAATACTTTCAGTTATTGTATTTTGTGTTATAGCATAACATTTTTCAACAAACAGCCGTTGAAATATTTGAATTATCTTGATCAGAATTGAAGTAAGAAACATGTTAACCATTAAAAAAAAAAGAGGATTAAATGGTCTTCTCCCACATGTTATTTATGTAGAGGGTGAATGCACCAAATGCTTTCACATTGAATCCAGTTGAAGGTTAATGTCGATGTTAGCTCCATGATCATTGAATCTCCTTAACACCCTTGTAGATTTGCATTTAACATGATATTAGAAGCTTTGATATCTCTGTGTAAAACAACTTGGCTAGCTCCTGTATGCAAGTAACAGAGCGGAGACGCGATATCTTTCAAAATTGCGAGTCTTTGAGGCCACGAAAGAGGCGGTTTATCGTCGTGAAACAAGTACTGATCAACGCTTGCTCCTTCCATGTACTAAGGTACTAAGAGACAAGCAATACCCGAGCAGAGGAACTAGTTTCTTGTGCTGCAAGCTTCGCATTGCTGTGTTGTGTATACCGTCTACAAAGTCGGAAAATTTTCACAGCATACAGCCGATCTAAACAACATGGAAATCAAACAACATTGTTGTGTAGCAGCATACAGCATACACGCACTCACCTTAGAACAGATTGAACAGGGAAGAACAAGAGAGAAGATGAAAAACACAAGCAATCCTCTCCAGATCAAGCCAAAAACTCCAACAATCTCCCAAAATCGCCTCTCTTTGCCTCGGCCTCGAAAACTGTGCCTCAAACCAGCCGACTCGACTGGAATCGCGAAAATAGGGTTTCCTCGCCCTAAACCGGACAAAACCAGCCGACTTGAATCGAACCGATCGATTCCTCGATAACCGGTGTCGAGCGACACTTTCACTTGTGTCGGTCGACGCTAGTCGACCAAACCAACAAAACCAAACAACAATCGATTTAAACCGGAAATCGATTCCCAAACCGGTGTCGATCGGCACCCTCCTAGTGTCGCTCGACACCACTTAACCAGAAGTCGTTTTACACATTTTTCTACACAATGCTTGAACCTTTAGACCGACTGCACAACAATCAAACAAGAACATGCACAGCCAACCCGAGATTCACACCGTATAGAGCATGTGCAAACACATCCGGTCACTTGGTGTCGTCCGACGCCACTTCCAAAACAGCACTCCAGGTTTGCGGATGTTACACCAAGCATCAAACAAAGAATTTACCGGTCAAAAGAAGCATCCAACGCCTAACCACAGTGATCACTGCAAAAATTAGTCTTTGAACGGTTACGCAAATTGAAAACGCTAAACAAATCGGGAGATTTAGAAACCCTAACCTTGATGACGACGAGCAAAAAACACCAGCGGAATCAAGCTTGTAGGTAGCTTCCAAAGAACAAAAACGAAAAAAGCTTAATCAAAGATCACTTCAAAGCAATTTTAAAACTCGGAACCCTGCAACAAAACCGCGATCGAAGGTTCCAACAAGAAACTTAGCAAACAAATTCACGATTTACAGATAACAAAAGCACTTACTAATCTCATAATGTAAATGGATTTTCCGCAATTGCATATCTCCGAAGACTCGATCAAGAGAATTCTACGGAAAAAAATAAATAAATAAATAAAGGAAGAGAGAAAAATTGGGAGAAAATACATAAACTTTTCTGTGAAGATTTGAGGAAATAAAAATGGGAGAGGATGATGTTTTTATGTACCCTTGCGTTTGACAACACGTTTCTTAGGGCCTGACTGGTTTAAACGCTGCGATTGCGGTTGCGGTTGCGGGAGTTTGCGAAAGTGGGAGTTTGCGGTTAAATGCGTAATTAAGCTGTTTGTACGACTGATATAGCGATTGAGAGCAGATGCGTTTGCGAAATATTTTTGACTGGTTAACCAGCGGGTCAAATAGCGGTTAAACAATAAATTAACAATATAAACACATTTTATAATTATAAAACATCAAAACTATATTATATTGAACAATTATAAATTTATAGTTCAAAATAATTAATAATAAAAACTTATAAAAAATAATATGTATATAATACTTATATTCATCTTTTAATTATATAATTTAGATAAAAATGTGATTTCTATTAAAATTTAGTGTGGAAATTAAATTTAGATTACCATTTTACTTGTTAGATATATATATATTAGTATGAAGTGAACATTTATGAAGAGAACTTTAATTTGTAGAACTTAGAAATATAAATTATGATATGTTTTTAATGAATTTTACCAAAAAAATACCAAATATTTTTATTTTTATTATGATTATAATATCTAAATCTTATTTTTTCATAAAGATTATTATTTATTTTCTGATTTTAAATAAATTTGTGTTTTTTGATTTTTTTTTTTTTAACTATCCACCTGCAACCGCCCGCAACCGCAAACGCTGCTGGGAAGAAGCTTTTGATTTTGAGGAATCTTGAGGGATCTGGAGCGGTTTGAAGCGGCAGAAAGCGTTTGCTATGATTGTTGTCAAACGCCAATAACCGCTACTACTCGCAAAAGCTGCGTTTACGGGTTGTAGCGGGTGAACCAATCTAGGTTATAATTTTTAAACGAGTCGATTTAGTTGTGACCAAACCGGTCCTGCATTTTCAGAAAATCACTTAAACCGAACCGGTTCTGCATTTTCCAAATTAACATTGTTTTAGTTCTTAAAATAACTTAAACATTGTGATTTTGAGAGTTTCTTGAACATTGTTTGAGAAACAATCACATTTTCCAAAGTCACATTGTTCTTAAACATTGTTTTTTCACCAACGTCACATTTTCCAGACCGAACCGGTTCTGGGTGTTACAATTTATGTTCACGAAGTATGGGTCTTGGATGATGTCAAGAACAACACATGGTCTCCTTTTGGTGACAACTCCAGCTTCTCTTCCTCAAGATGATTTCAGGTCTTTCTCGTCTCGACCAAAACTTTAAGAACCGATTTCATTTATTATATTGAATGACAGATAGTGAAAGAAAAATTCCAGTCAACAACAAAAATCTTTAAGAAGTTTGGTGCATCCGTACATATTCCACAAAATTGGTCGTAAATTTCAGCTGCGAACACATAATGTTTGTTAAGTAATAGCTGCTTCCTTTTTTTGTCGCTTATCAAAATAGAGGTTGACTGCTAACTTTTGGTAATTTACAGGCTTGAAATATAAAAGAAAAGACATAAAACCTTTAAACTAATTATACAACTAAGGCTATATAGTATATACTATATTACATACGCACTTATGAATCCAGTACGCTATCTTTACCTATGAATAATAAATATAACTGCCAATATTAAAATAAACTGTACTATGGACATAATATTATCTTATTTTGTAGGGTTTAGTCGTTTAGACATTAAACTTCAGTTATGCTAAAGGAAATTCAACATTAAATAAAAGGAATATTGAATGGAAATTTTATACTTTATTTATTTTAGGGTATTTCTCTTTATTTATTTTGGTTCGGAGATAGAAAAAATACGTCAAGTCATTAAGTCGTCGTGTACGTAACTAGTAATTATTGACGTATTTGGTCCACCGAGAAGATTGACTCATTATCCAGACTCGATCAAAAGATTGATATAATTGTAGTTACATATATATTTTTTCTTCCTTTCTTTTCGTTAAAAAGTAGCTACTTTTACATATTTTCACCTCGGTTTTTCATTGATTAACTATTACAGATTTGATTACACAAACGCTTAGTACTCTACTTATAATGTCATCAACAAAAGGTCACTTATTTATCAATTTATGATCAATCACGCATATATGTAGTTAAGTAGTTTAATGGCCTGAGACAACGTAAACTCGCATTCTTCAAATTTATATTTCACTGAAGAAAATTAAAACACATGTGCATCATTAGAAACTTTAGTAGATAAGATGTTTCGACCATCTTGCATTACTTGAATTCGCATGTATATAATATACTACTGTAGGACCGCAAAAATCCAGATCGAAAATACGAATAAAGATCTTATAGTATGGATATTAAATAATAATAAAACGATTGAAAAACCTTTAAGAAAAGAGACGAATACGTAGAGGCAAGATTTGATCTCTTTCCTTAACTCAATAAATCTCCCGCAGTGTGGCGGTTTGATGAGATTGAGAGTCCCAAGATACAACTACATGAGACTATAGTCGCGACACTCGACTATAGAATCTGCGAACTAAATATCTACGCTATACTCTCGAGACTTACGTTTAGAGAAGAAGAGAAGATATGTAGGAGATTTGCTGGAGAGAAGATTTTCGAGTGAATAAATAATGAAAGAGGTGAGACCCTTTATTTATAGTTGAGAGAGGCTTGATCCGCAAGGGATATGCTCTACGCGCAGGAAAAGATATTCGGAGAATATCCTTTGCAGCCGATAAGGAATATGGATTTATCCCATATTTATTTTCGTGTTTATCAAACCGAAAATCCGAACTCAATCTTCTAGAAGTTTCTGGAAGATTTATTCTTGACATTATGCGATTTCGTTTTGGGCCTTAACAAAAACCGTTGATAGAAATTTGGCCCAAAAAGAATAGTCTTTTGTGGGCGAAGCCCACATGACCCAAGACCCAAGCCCAAGCCCGGCTCGGCACAGCGGCGGCGCTCGCGCACGCGTGTGTGTTTTTGCATAATGGCCCCCTTTCTCTCAACCTCCATAGTCTCTCACTAAAGGCTATTAAACCTTGTTTGGAAATGTATATATTTAAACAAGGGGAAAAAGTTCATTCTTTCCAATGTGGTACAAATGAAGTGCTCCTTCATTTAACTCACTTAACTTTCTCATTCATTTTACATGAGTCAAAGCTCATTTCTGTTCACATTTGTCCACAATTTTATTCAACCCATTTGATTTAAAAATTTGGTTCCAACAACTACTTGGTTAACCAAAAGGAAATTATTCAGAACTAATTTACAAAAGAATTAGAAAAAAAAAATCACAGAGAAACGTAACTGAACCGTGAGTATTTTACTTTTTTAACATTTGTAAATATAGGGGGGCTTATTGAATCAATCATTTGAGGGGATTTGTATATAAAATGATTTATAGAACTTTTAAAAGATTTTTGAGATTTGACAAGATTTTGTAAATCCACTGATATAAATCCACTGAGATTAGATAGGATTTTAAGAGATTTAGGTAAAAAAACAAAAACAAAAAACAAAAACAAAAAGTCAATAATCTCTCACTTTCACGAAACAAAAAAGAAACTAAAGAGTTTATTAAAATTAATAAAAAATAACAATTACAAATTTTCCTAAAGACATGAAAAAAACTTCCAACATATAATGCCGTAAGTGATCGTTCTCAAATCTTAAAAAAAACTACATACTATTTCAATTGGCAGTGAGCTTGGTTTTA
Organism: Erythrophleum ivorense; assembly: GCA_026724425.1. Taxonomy (NCBI): domain Eukaryota; kingdom Viridiplantae; phylum Streptophyta; class Magnoliopsida; order Fabales; family Fabaceae; genus Erythrophleum; species Erythrophleum ivorense. The sequence continues at coordinate 2,437,132 of JAIUCV010000066.1, read as the reverse complement.
TTGTGACAGTAAGATCCTGCAAATGTTAAAAATAATCTCACAAATATCAGCCAATAAACATATCCTGGTTTCACACTATTGTTATCAACCTTAAATACTGAAGAGAACTATAAACATATTGAGAAAGATAACTTACTTCTGGCATATATCACCGTTGAGATTCAGTAAGGATGGCATCATTCCACATACTTGTAGCAATTGTTTCTCTCCATTCATTAGCATGTTCTCGTTGTTGTTCTTGTGTCCCAAGGTATTGATGACCAGCACCACTTGATTGGGTATCACATTGTTCATCACTAGTTTCCTCCGGAGGAAACTCATCTGAGCGACACTCTTGACGAAGATAATTATGCAATGCAGCACATGCAAGGACTAATTCAGCTTGTGTCTCATATGGAAAGCTAGGTGCAGATTTGAATATCAAAAATCTGGATTTGAAAATACCAAAAATTCTTTCAATGACATTCCTCAAACAAGCATGGCGGTGGTTGAATAATTCTTCTTTATTTTTGGGATCACTGTCTCCTCCAGTAAATTCTTTGAGATGATAACGAGTGCTTCGAAATGGAGTTAAAAAATTTCTCCGGTTGGCATACCCACAATCAGCTAGATAAAATTTTCCTAAAAATATGTTAACGTCAATATAAAATGAAGTCATAAGATCATAGAAAAAAACTTTATCTTCAAACACAAAAAAAAATATTTGTACAGAGTAATGCGTGTACCTTCTGGGACTTCAAATCTATTGTTACGTCTTGTTAAAGCATCACTTAACACTTTTGCATCATGAGCTGAACCTTCCCAACCAGTAAGGACATATATGAATTGCAAATCAAAGTTGCATGCAGCTAGCACATTCTGGGACAAAATTCCTTTTCGGTTTCGATAGCTACCAGTTTCATTTCCAACTATCATAGCAGGAATATGTGTTCCATCAATAGCTCCAATACAATCCTAAAAAAGATCATAATTATTTGCTAATAAAATTGAACAAAACTAACAGTGGGAAAAAGCAACTTCTTACATACCTTAAAGTAGGGATAAAATCTTGTGCTTTCTCTTATTCTTGAAGGCACAACATTTCCTGGTTTGATCATCCAACTTGGGCCAATGGTGTTTAACACCTTTAATATTTTATTAAAACTCTGACTTATTGTGAAACTTGATCTCTTGAAAACATCTTTCGGCAGAATATATCTCGAGCTCTGGCCAACAATGAGCAAAAATGTGGCAAGCATTTCCTCAACTGAAACCCATCTAGTGTCTCTTAAAGATGTCTTTTGTCGGATAATGGTGCACAACTTCAAGAAAACCTCTGGATACATACGATACAAACTCCGAAAATGTTCTCGATCCTCAGTTAGAACATTTTGTATATACTGATTTCCCAGACTTGTAGTTGGCTTCTTAATCGGACGATGAACTTGTGACAATAAATATTGTGCTAGAAAGCAGATCCTCACATTGATAGTTGACATCAATAAAATTATATCCACATCTGATTGAAAACTCCTTGATCTCTTTCTATTTTTTCTTAATTGTAGTTCTTCTCTCTGCTGAATTGCTTGATCCATAATTAGAGAATCTGATACAAAAATGGAAATGGAAAACCAAGATTAGGTAGAACTTATGAAAGCTTTAGCTTAGTCCGAACCCATCACATATATACGTATGTACAATACTAAAGTGTTTTAAGGGAATAAGGTATTAATTTTTCTTCACAAAACCGCAACATCACACCGCACGAACGTGCGGGTCCTCTACTAGTTGTCTTCATATTTTTAAAATTCGCAAGCTGAGTCATGAATGAGTTTTTGTATAATTTCGTTCATTGCAAAGCATGTCAACACTATTATTATTAATCTGGTGCTATCTCCTAATTGTTTGTTAAACTAAGGCAAAATATTGAAAATAGTAAAGAAAGAAGAATCATACGTACCATTCCTTCTCCAAGATGTCTAGAATAAAACTTCGTAGACGTGGAAAGTGACCACAACCTTCCTTACCTGCTCATATGACACATGTGTAAAAATATCAGTGACTCATCTCTTATAAACTGATTAAACACAAAATCATAATTATAGTCACAAAAAGTGTAAAAATGAACATGAAGAACAACTTGTTTTGGCAAAATACAATAGCTTTATAAAAAGCTATTGTATGTAATTTATTATTTAGAAGCAACTACACGAAAAGAAATACCAAACCAGAAATGATAAACACCATGACAAAGCACAAAGATCATTAAAAAAAAACCAAAATAACTAAAATATCTAAAAACTTGATAATTCTTCCACCACCAACTTCAAGGCTTGTGCACACTACGCTTAATCCATCCACGACGTTCCTCTATAGTCATCTTCACGAACCCAGCTTTCATACCTAACCGGTGAACTAAGTTCATCGCATCAAAACGTTCGTTGTCCTCTAAATCAGGAACTTCCTTAATAGCATCCCATACATTATCATTTTTTTCCTCAGCTTGTTTTTCTTCAGCTTCTTTCTCCCATCTTTGTTGTATCATACTAAACATCTGGTTATTCATTCCAGTGACTGCACTGATCTCATCAGAAATTTTCTCCACATTGAATTTCTCAGTCCTAGCTTTCTTTCTTATCGGGAGCTTTTCTTTCGCATTCCTCCGTGATGAAGATGAAACAAATTGTTCTGTTCCATCATTATTGTCATCATCCTCATCCTCATCATCATCACCCATCATTTGAGAAGTATATCCATCTTGGGAGTCCCACTCATTATCTTCTGCTCCATAAGTACGGGCATCTGTGGTATCGCCTAAACCAATTGCATTCTTTCCTATTGCTACATTCTTCCCATAGATGATGTGTAGGTCCTCAAAATCTTCAAATGAATTGTCACGTAAATGTTTATCTTTTGGATGTCCCTATTGTAAAAAAGAAAACAATTTTATCATGTAAGACAAGATGCATAAGCAAATCACGTATTATGTTTTTTAACAAATTATTTACCTTCAAATATTCTTCCCATACTTCATGTGGAGCAGTAAATTTCTTTGTCTCTGGATCCCATCCAAATCCTGAACTAAAACGTAGAAGATCTGCAAAACTCTTGTACCTAGCCCTTAAAATCTTTGTTCGGTTTTTGTAATGGAAATGAGTTCTCTTAGATCCACAAATTTTGTTTAGCTCTGGTAGTATTCTTTGCTCCACGGTAAGTTTATTGAATAAACCATTCTGATCAGCCCAGTTCTGATTGACACCATCGACCAACAAACGCAACAATGTTTTGGATTCGTGAGGAGACCAAGGAAGGTATGAATTTTTACTTTTGCTTTCTTGTGTATCTCCCATTTAGAATTAGAGATAGCTACCCAATCAATTCACTACTATTAAGAAAATTAAGAGAACGTTGAGAAAAACTCAAGAACAACAAACACAACCATAACAAAACATTCATCGTTATATAAAAACAGCAAACATAAATAATAGAGACAAGAACTTTTACCTCTTTTTCTCTGAAAACCTAATGCTATTTTTTTTGAAAAGGGTTGTGTTTGGAGATCGGCACACTAATCTATTTAATTAACTATCAAGAAGATAATCTCAAACAGTTCATGTGAAATCAACACAATATTTTTTTATCATTATCAATATCATAAAAATCTGCAGGAATTTTGTCGTCAATGATAAGAAAAAATAAAAATGGTAATTCAGTTGATTATTTATTCAAATCTCATCACATAAGGTGGTATTTGGAATCTGTTTTTTTTAACTAAAAATATCTCATAAATCACTCATAACAGTTTTTGATATATTTTTTTGATGAAATCCTAATTTTCCAATAAGGGGAGATTTGAAAGGATTTATATAAATGATCAATCCAATAACCTTGGATTTTTAATGATTTTTAGAAATATTAGATCCAATAAGAGGTGATTTGGAAAAAAATCCAAATCCCCTCAAATGATTGATTCAATAAGCCCCCCATAGTTTTCTTCGGAAGCTATTAAGTGTGGGTATATCCTCTTACCCGAAAAAAAAAAAAACTATTAAATGGGTTATATAAAAGAGAGAAAAAAAAAATCATTTGACCCGTATATGTAAAGTCAATATATGTCACTTCTCGTTGTCGTTTTCGGCAAGGAATCATCTCTGTCTCTCTCTTTTCTTATATACTAGGTTTTTGTAGCGCGGATCTGTATTAATAATTTAACAAAATATTTTTATTCATAAGTTTTTTTCATCGGTAGCATGATTGATTGTAGTGATTCAATGTTCTTATTTCTCTTATTTTATTTCATGTTTTTTAGTTTTTTTTTTCTTTATTTTTGCTCTTTATTTGATTTTTTTTCTTCATCTTTACTCTTTCTCGTCTTCCTTCCTTTTTAGTTATTTATCCTTACAATTTCTTATTCGATCTCCTTCTTCATCTTTGTTATTATTCTGTTTATCTTTTATCTTCGTTCTTTAATATAATTGTCTTCGCTTTTTTATTGTTTTTTTCTTATTTTTGTCCTCGTCTTGGTTCTTGTTCTTCCGTTTTTTTTTATAATTAGTTCATACGATCGAAGTTGCTAGGAGTTTGCTATATTTCTTTTGTTTAGCATATTCTCTTTATTTTTCTTGATTATTCTCCAGGACTTTATCCCTTTTATAAATAGTTTTATTGTAGTTCTCTTTAATTTAATATTATGTAGAGTAAAAATTTAATTATCTGATACACCCAACCAAGCTTAAAAATAAAAAAAGATTCAAGGAAACAAAATTAAGCTAGAGATGGTATAATTACATATTCACACATGTAATAAGCAATGTCTAATAATAATATAAATAATTTAATTTATACGATCATAGATATATAGTTACGCATAGCTGTCAATTTCTTATTTTTCGGTTTCATCTTTTTATTTTGTTTCCTTCTCTAGCCTTATCTTTTTGGTTTCTTTTATGGCTTTGTTCTTTGCTATCTTCGTCCTCCCTTTTCTTCATTTACTTCTTTTTATTTTTGTTCTTCTTGGTTCTTATTCTTATGTTTCTTCTATGATAAATTATTTCCATCGAAAATGCTAATGTTTTGCTAGATTTGTTTTCTTCTTCTTTGTATTGGTTATTCTCCTTTCTAATTTTTTCCTCACTCTATTGCTTTTGTACATATTTTAGCATAAGTCTCTTTAATCCTATGTAGAACATATTTTCATAATCTGATACACCAAACCAAACTTAAAAATGAAAATGTACGTATAAACAAATTTAAGTTAGAAGATAAGCTAATATTTTGGTAGGTTTTCTAGGGTTATAAAACCAAAATGAAGAGAAGCTAATCGACATATATCATTGTTTTTCATTTTCTTCTTCGTTCTTGTTTTTATGTTTTTTAATTTTCTTTGATTCATTCTTATTCAGTCTCTTCTGTTTTGATTTTTCTTTGTCTTTTCTCTTATATGGTTTCTTCTTCATTTCCACTCATCTTTGGGTTTGCTTTTGTAACATCCGTAAAGCAAAGAAGTGGGATTTTTGCCTGGTGTCGATCGACACCGGCCTGATTGCAAATTTCCGGTTTGTTTCTATTTTGTTCGGTTCGCGTTGGAAACCCTAAGACTCGAAATAAAAAGGGCTAGCCGCGTTTTGGATCTCTGTTTTCGATCGAGGTGATAAAGCTCTAGAGGCGATTTTGGTGTTTTGTGGAGATTCTGAGGTTGTTTGCTGTTGATTCTTGTTGTTCATCTTCCTTGTCCTCCCTTTCAATCCAAAATCAAGGTGAGTGCGTGACTGTGGGTCTGTGGTTTCTGGATCTATGTTGTGGGTTGATTGTTAGTGGCGTTCTTGATGATTTTCGTGTTGATTATGTGTTGATTGTGAAGTTTAATCGCGTTTGGATTGATAACTGTGATGATTTGGTGTTTGTAGTGTCGTTTCATCGCGTTCTGATTCCCCCTGTAAATCGGGTGTCGAGCGACACCAAGCTGGTGTCGGTCGACACCAAGGTTGTGGGTGTCGAGTGACACCAAGTGGGTGTCGGTCGACACCGATGGCTGGTTTGGGTGGTTATCCGATTTAATTGAATTGAAATTGAAGTTAATGGTTTAATCCGGTTTAATGAATTTAATTGATTTAAGTGGTTAATTGGTATGATTTAATTAATTATTTTCGGATTAATAATTAATTAAGATTATTATTTAATTATGATAATTATTTAATAATTATTTGGAAATATTTGAAATGTGGAAAAATATTTAATGAAAAATTATTTAAAAGACTTTAATTGTCTAGAAATTGCATAATTGGCCCGTGGGCAAAGTGATCGTCTCACTAAGTATTTATGATAATACTTACGCATCTCCTTTCCTGTGATGCAGGTAAGAGTAAAGTGTGATCGCAGAATCAAGACCGAAGAAGAGGATGATAGGACTTTTATGTTTATTGAATTGTTTAAATTGTTAGACTTATTTAATTATTGTTTTGCTTCCGCTGATTATTGTTGACTGATTTATTATTTATTTAATGGTTTAAGATTTCCGCTAGAATTGTTAAAAAAAAAAAAGCTTGGTTGTTTCAGCTTTTCTTCGTCTTCGCGCTTCTTTTTATTTTTTATTTTTATATTTATTTTTTGGTTTCGTATCCTTCGTTATTATTCGCTTTCCTCTTTAGATTGGTCTTTGCAAGTTTTTTTTTTGTTTGGTTTCTTCTCCTTCGTTCTTATTCGATTTCTTATTCAAATTTTTCTTCGCAAGTTTTTTATCTGGTTTTTTCTTATTCATCTTTGCCTTCTTTGGTTTTTATTTTGTCTTCGCAATTCAATATATTTGTTTTCGCTCTTCTTCGATTTTATCTTCTTACTCTTCTTCTTTTTGTCTGTTTTTTTCTTCAAATTTTTTTCTTTCTTATTTGTCTAAGTTATTCTCCACCATTAAAATTCTACACGGCTCCAATTGATGTGATCCCGGAATGGATCGGCTTGAGGTTAAGTGAATAAAAGGTGCGGAAAGAAATCAAACGGCGAAAGATAGACTCGATCGAGTGGATGGTTCGGCGAGAATGGGAAGCGGCAAGGAAGAAACGCGGTGAATGGAATGAATCGGTTTATACCAGAGTTTTGTGATAGAAACTCTAACACCGACCTAATGACTCTATGGATATTACGCACCAAGAGTGGTTAGGTTTTCCTTGGATATTACGCACCAAGAACAATGATCAAGCATAAAGAGTTTTTGAATAAAATGATTGATAAAGAACAAAGATAGTTGTGGCGAGAATATAAGAGAAAGAAGAAGGGAGATGAAGAGATGGGAAGGAACACGCTCCTCCCATCTCGTAAACACACACAAACATTAAATGAAACATGCAAACGATAAATGACCCCTTTCAAACATGTTTGGCGCGGCATAGGATGGTGAAACGGGTCGGGCCGATCGAACAAGGGTCAAGAGATGGTTTGAAGTGAGATTTGGGCCTCGTTAAAAACCTTGTCAAGAAAACCCAGTGGGACAAAACTTGACAAGGGAAAAAGAGCACTCAAACCTCACTTGTCTCTTTATCCAAGTCGATGGGCCGTTAAACAAACCAGTGTGGTTGGTTCAACATGTGGCCGACTCAAACGGCTAAGGAACTTCCCAATGTGATGGTTTAGTGCCTTAGTTTGTGAACGGGTGATTGGGCCAGTTGGTATGGCGATGGTCTCCTCTGGTTCAAGCTCAGGTTCAAGCTCAGGTTCAAGCTGCCCATCCTTAGCATCAATCCCATCCTTGTCCATGATCGCATCATCTCCTCCCTCTTGAAAAGGATTTGTCCTCAAATCTGGATCATCTGCAAGAAAAGGAGATAAATCGGTAACATTAAAACTTGGACTAATATTGTACTTACCTTGGAGATCAACTCGATAGGAGTTGTTGTTGATGCGCTGAATGACTGTAAAAGGACCATCAACCCTCGGCATAAGTTTGGATTTGCGTTCGGCCGGGAATCGTTCTTTGCGTAAATGGATCCAAACTTGGTCTCCGACTTCAAAAGTCATTTCACGCCTTCCTTTGTTTGCCTTCCGAGCATATTGCTTGGTCTTCTCTTCTATATTTCTCCTGGCCTGCTCGTGTATCTTTTTCACCATTTCTGCTTTTCGTTTACCATTTGTGCTCAACCTTTCACTCAAAGGAAGTGGCATTAAATCTAAAGGTGACAAAGGTTTAAATCCATACACAATTTCAAATGGCGAAAACTTAGATGCTGAATGAACCGAATGATTATATGCAAATTCAATATGCGGCAAACATTCATCCCAAGCCTTAAGGTTCTTTTTAAGCAAAGCACGCAACAAAGTTCCTAAAGTTCGATTAACAACCTCAGTTTTTCCGTCAGTCTGTGGATGGCAAGTAGTAGAAAACATCAGTTTAGTGCCTAATTTAGACCACAAGGTTTTCCAGAAATAACTAAGGAACTTTGTATCACGATCAGAAACAATAGTACGCGGCATACCATGCAACCTAACGATTTCTCTAAAGAACAAGGCAGCAATATGGGATGCATCATCAGTTTTGTTACATGCAACAAAATGAGCCATCTTAGAAAATCGATCAACAATAACAAAGATGGAGTCCTTCCCATTTCTAGTTCTAGGCAATCCAAGAACGAAATCCATAGAAATATCAACCCAAGGATGCGATGGGATAGGGAGAGGAGTGTACAAACCGTGCGGCTGAACTTTTGATTTAGCCGACTTACATGTAGTGCATCTAGCACAAATTCTTTCAACGTCCCGAAGCATTTGTGGCCAATGGAAATGGTCACGCATAATCTGAATAGTCTTGGTTACTCCAAAATGTCCCATCAGTCCTCCTCCGTGGGCTTCCCTAACAAACAATTCTCTCAAAGAACAGTTAGGCACACAAAGACGGTTCTCATAGAAGAGAAACCCATTTTGTTTCACATATCTACCTGAGGCAAACTTAGAACAAGCTTTATAGATATCCGCAAAGTCAGTATCAGCAGCATATAGTTCTTTAATTTGTTCAAAGCCTAAGAGTTTTGCGTCAAGAGTAGAGAGAAGAGTGTACCTCCTTGACAATGCGTCGGCAACGACATTGTCCTTACCTTTCTTGTACTTAATGACGTAAGGGAAAGTCTCTAGAAACTCAGCCCATCGAGCATGGCGTTTGTTTAGCTTATGCTGACCCTTGAAATGTTTGAGCGACTCATGATCGGTATGAATGACAAATTCTTTCGGCCAAAGGTAATGTTGCCAAGTTTGCAAAGCTCGGACCAAGGCATAAAGCTCCTTGTCGTAGGTTGGATAATTGAGAGTGGCCCCTCCAAGTTTCTCACTAAAATAGGCAATTGGCTTCTTGTCCTGCATAAGCACAGCTCCAATCCCAATTCCTGAGGCATCACACTCAATCTCAAAAGTTTTTAGAAAATCAGGTAAGATAAGGACAGGTGCATTAGTTAGTCGATCTTTAAGAGTTTGAAAAGCCTCTTCTTGCGCCTTATCCCACTTGAATCCAATGTCCTTTTTGATTATCTCGGTCATGGGTGCGGCTATAGTGCTGAAGTCTTTCACGAACCTCCGATAGAACCCAGCCAGTCCATGGAAGCTCCGGACTTCTCCTACGGTCTTAGGGGTTGGCCAATCTTGTATAGCTGCAACCTTCTCTTCATCCACCTGCACGCCATCTGCACTAACCACAAAGCCTAGAAAAACCACGTTATCCGTACAAAAGGTGCATTTCTTAAAGTTGGCAAATAGCTTTTCCTTCCTAAGAACTTTCATAACCGATGCGAGATGATCTAAATGCTCTTCATGGTTTTTACTATAGATCAATATGTCATCAAAGTAAACTACCACAAAATGACCAATGAAAGACCTAAGAACATGATTCATTAGACGCATAAAGGTACTAGGTGCATTTGTCAATCCAAATGGCATAACAAGCCACTCATAAAGACCATGTTTAGTGTTGAATGCCGTTTTCCACTCATCACCTTCCTTCATTCTAATTTGGTGATAGCCACTCTTAAGATCTATCTTAGAAAATATGCAAGACCCATGAAGCTCATCTAACATATCGTCTAATCTAGGGATAGAATGGCGATACTTTACAGTGATGTTATTGATGGCTCTACAGTCGACGCACATCCTCCAGCTCCCATCTTTCTTTGGCACGAGCAAAACAGGCACGACACATGGACTCATGCTCTCTCTGATGTGTCCTTTCTCCATAAGTTCGTCAATTTGACGCTGAAGCTCTTTTGTTTCCACGGGATTGGTTCGATACGCCGGGCGGTATGGCAATGTAGATCCCGGGACGAAATCGATTTGGTGCTCAATACCCCGGACAGGGGGTAGCCCTTGTGGACTCTCTTCTGGAAAAACATCCTTGAAGTCCTGCAAAAGATTAGCCAAATCACTCGGGATAACCGGTGTATGGTTAGCCAAACTAGCCAAAGCTCCCTTAAAAATAAATAAAAGACAAGGTTTATTAGAGAACATGGAATGTTTAACCTGTTTGGACTTAACCATATAGTTAAGTGCTTTGTTTGACTTGGGCGGATCATCCTTTAGTTGTGGTTTGACTTTCTGTTTGCTCAGTTGGACCTGATCCTCATAAACATCTTGTGGAGTTAAAGGAGTGAGAGTGATCTTACGGCCTTGGTGCAAAAGGGTGTACTTGTTGGTGAAACCATCATGAATCACACGTCGGTCGGATTGTCATGGTCTACCCATAATAATGTGTCCAGCATCCATAGGTAGAATGTCGCATAAAACTTCATCTTCATAGCTCCCAATCGACAATGGCACAACCACTTGCTCTTTGACTCTCATATCTCCGGATTCATTAATCCATTGCAGCTGATATGGTTTGGGATGTTTCTGGGGTTTAAGCCCAAGTTTCTCTACCATGGCTTCACTTGCCACGTTAGTGCAGCTTCCACCATCAATAATCAAACTGCAAACCTTTTCCTGAACCAAACAACGAGAGTGGAAGAGGTTTTCCCGCTGCTCATTCCGTTCTGACCGGACTTGAGTATTCAGTAGGCGTCGAGTTACTAAGAGTTTTCCCAAAACTGGCGCGGCCTCACATTCTTCAAAGTCAAACTCCTTTTCAGGGCTAGATTCTTCTTCGGACTCAACTGCCCCATCCTCACGAATGATCATAACTTTCTGGTTCCGGCAGTTGGTAGCATAATGTCCATACCCTTGACATCTAAAACACTTAATCTCTCTGGACCTTGTAGACGGACTCCTCTCGATTCGGCTCTTATCTCTGTCCTGACTGGTAAGAGGAGAGATCGGTACTGGTTTTGGCGAGAAAGGTTTGGTATCTCGGCCAAAAGGTGGTCGTCGTTGATCGGCTCCGGTTTTGAACGATGATCGCCTCTTTAGTTGTTGTTCGGCCAAGGTTGCCTTGTGCAACATTTCTTCTAGATCAGAACAGTTTTGCATTTCCACCACATCATGGATCTCTCGGTTCAGCCCACCAAGAAATCGAGACATTGTAGCTTCTCGGTCTTCGGTCACATTTGCCCGCAACTTCATTACTTCCATTTCTTGATAATACTCGTCCACGGTTTTAGACCCTTGACTAAGTCGCCTGAGTTTGGAATGCAACTCTCTCTGGTAATGGCTCGGCACAAACCGGTGTCTCATGATCCGTGTCATCTCTAACCAGCTGGTGATCTCAAACCCGCCGCTCCTAGCTCTCTCGGTAACTATATTTTCCCACCAACTCAAGGCATAGTCATAGAACTCGGTAACAGCAAGCTTGACACGGTTGACATCGGCTAAGTTGTGAAGATTGAACGTGAAATCACACTTCCTTTCCCAGTCAAGATAAACATCGGGATCGTTCTTCCCATGAAACGGCGGAATCTTCATTTTATAACCTCCCAAATTTTCCACCATACGGTCGGGCTCGGGTTGGGACTTCTTTGACCGGCGTCGGCTGGCTTGAGAAGAGTGACCGCTGCTGTAATACTCTTTAGCCTTCTCATCAACCACTTTCTTTCTCGACGTCATAGGAATGTCATTGTCTTGATCCGAGACATGGATCGGACTCTTAGCTTCCTTTTTCTTGCCTTCCCGGATTTGATCTCTTCGGTCTAGCTCCTCAGTCAACATCTTTTTAATCTGGTCGATCAAGGCTTGGTTGATAGTTGATGGTGACTCATGACTCGAGTCTTCTTCCTCCTTTTCCGACATGATTCCGTCTCCTGAAAAATCCAAACAAGTGCTACGGCAGTTAAAAGTTCAACGGAAGGATGCAACAATCTTTAAAACTTATGCAAACAATTTTTAAAAATTATATAACCCTTAAGAAAAGATAGATCAACACGAAAATGAGCAACACAAATTATGATAATATTTTTAAAATTATGCAAATAATTTATGCAATGATTCCGGATGTAGATGCACAAGTGGATGCGGCTAAAATGAATGGATACCAAATGATGTGATAAATTGTTTGCGCAAGTGAGATGAACAGCCGTGAGGGAAGATGAACCGCTACTTTCAAAATGATCAATATGTAAATCAAATGAACGCACATGCATCAAAGGTGAACGAGATGCAAAAGGATAACAACGGATCTAAACGGTTTGAAAACAACAAGCACTAGATCGATGATAAGAAGATGAACAGTCAACATAAAAGGATGAAAACGAAAGAAAATCACTTAGCTTCAAGTGCTCTGATACCACCTAATGTGATCCCGGAATGGATCGGCTTGAGGTTAAGTGAATAAAAGGTGCGGAAAGAAATCAAACGGCGAAAGATAGACTCGATCGAGTGGATGGTTCGGCGAGAATGGGAAGCGGCAAGGAAGAAACGCGGTGAATGGAATGAATCGGTTTATACCAGAGTTTTGTGATAGAAACTCTAACACCGACCTAATGACTCTATGGATATTACGCACCAAGAGTGGTTAGGTTTTCCTTGGATATTACGCACCAAGAACAATGATCAAGCATAAAGAGTTTTTGAATAAAATGATTGATAAAGAACAAAGATAGTTGTGGCGAGAATATAAGAGAAAGAAGAAGGGAGATGAAGAGATGGGAAGGAACACGCTCCTCCCATCTCGTAAACACACACAAACATTAAATGAAACATGCAAACGATAAATGACCCCTTTCAAACATGTTTGGCGCGGCATAGGATGGTGAAACGGGTCGGGCCGATCGAACAAGGGTCAAGATATGGTTTGAAGTGAGATTTGGGCCTCGTTAAAAACCTTGTCAAGAAAACCCAGTGGGACAAAACTTGACAAGGGAAAAAGAGCACTCAAACCTCACTTGTCTCTTTATCCAAGTCGATGGGCCGTTAAACAAACCAGTGTGGTTGGTTCAACATGTGGCCGACTCAAACGGCTAAGGAACTTCCCAATGTGATGGTTTAGTGCCTTAGTTTGTGAACGGGTGATTGGGCCAGTTGGTATGGCGATGGTCTCCTCTGGTTCAAGCTCAGGTTCAAGCTGCCCATCCTTAGCATCAATCCCATCCTTGTCCATGATCGCATCACCAATCCTCTTGTAAAATATTAATTTTATGTTGAAATTTGTAAACTAATTTTAAGATAAACTTTTTTATTTTGATATCGATCCATAAGTTATTTAGAGTGTCCATGTAACATCCGTGAACCAGAAAGTTGTTTTATAGGTGGTATCGGACGACATTAGGGATTTGGGAGTAGATTACATACGCTCTTTGAGGGGTGAATTGAGGATTGATTGTACATGTTCTTGTTTGATTGTTGTACAGTTGGTTTAAGGTTCGATCATCTCGAAGAAAATGTGTAAAAAGCTTCTAAATGCTTAGTGTCGATCGACACCGGTTATCGAGTTTGATTCCGGTTTAAGTCGATTGCACGTTTGATTTGTGGTTTGAGTTGGTTTGGTCGATGGGTGTCGACCGACACCAAGGGAGGGTGTCGATCGACACCGGTTATTGAGAAATCGGCCGGTTTGATTTAAGTCGGCTGGTTTTGTCCGGTTTAGGCGAAGAAACCCTATTCCGCGATTTTAAAAGCAATGTAGCCGCGTGAGAGGCACAAGTTTCGAGGCAGAGAAGAAAAGAGGCGATTTTCTGAGAGAGGAATCCGATTTCTGAGTTTCTGGGTTGGATCTGTTGCTGTTCATCTTCTATTCCTTCCTTTCAATCCGTTTCAAGGTGAGTGCGTGACTGTAGGTCCGTTTTAGCACTAGAGTTTTCTGGAGTTTGAGTTTGTTATTGTGTTCTTGAGTTGTTCATACTAAAAATCGTGTTTTGGATGTATTGGGGCGTTGAAAACCCTTTGATTATGTGTTTGTGGAATCTTATGTGCTGTTTCATAGCTTCTGGTGTCTGGGCGTCGAGCTGGTGTCGATCGACACTCTGTGGGTGCCGATCGACACTCAGAAGACTAGCGTCGACCGACACTCTTTGAAGTGTCGATCGACACTAGGCTGTGCAGTCGGGAAACGTGGGGTGTTCCCGATGTGGTGGTTTCTGTTGTTGCTTATTATTTATTGTTGTTGTTATTTGATGTTTTGTCTAGTGTTTGACGTACATGGCCTGTAGGCAGAATGATCCACTCACTAAGTATTTATGATAATACTTACGCATCTCTATTCCAATGTGATGCAGGTAACAGGAATGTTCTTATGCGGAAAGAGACCGAGGGAAGAGGATGATGAGACTAGGAACTTGATTTTGTTCATCTTGTTGTGGCTAGCAAGGAATTCGTTTTTAGGGTGTTAGATTTATTTTAATGATGTAGCAAACCTGGTGTTTAGGTTGCTAGAGTTTATTCTTTATTGGTTATTGGTTTATGACTTTTTGTTGAACTGAATATTTATTATTTAATATTATTGATCTCTTCTTGAGAATTTCCGCATTGATAATTATTTTAAAAAAAAAAAAGGCTTGGTTGTTTCAGTCCACATATAAAATATATATATGCTTTATAAATTGGGGGAATTGCCAAAAATAGACCACAAATTGATTTTTTCTATTCAACTAGACCACAATTCGAAACAATTGCAAAACTAACATTTTCTACAGTAACAGTACCTCACACTCTTTTATGAACAAATAAAAAAACGCATGCCAGGATTACGATTTTAACCTCCAGACGCTGTGGTAGACAAACATGGAGATCTACCATGTAGATCTACCACAGAGGTCTACCAAATCATTAAACCTTAAATTTAAATTAAAAATTAAAAAAAAAAATTTACAACAAAACCTGTATTAATAATTAAAAGATAGACATTATCATCTACTAAAAATATGATTGCATATAAATGAATCATTTATAGATAAGCAAAGACATTTAGGTTAAAACCTATAAATGTGTGAGGTCTACCGGGTACGTCTACTATGTAGATGGTAGATCTACCACATAATTAAATCTTAAATTTAAATTAAAAATTAAAAAAAAAATAATTTGACAAAAAAACTTGTATGAATAATTAAAAGATAGACATTATCATCTACCAAAAATATGATTGCATACAAATGAATCATTTATAGATAAGCAAAGACATTTAGGTTAAAACCTATAAATGTGTGTGGTCTACCGGGTACGTCTACCATGTAGATCTACCATGTAGATCTACCACATAATTAAATCTTAAATTTAAATTAAAAATTCAAAAATATGATCTCAGAAAAATGCATGAATCTATAAATATCATGAATATATAGTTCATAAGGATAAGAGTTTGAGTAGATTGTTTAGGGTTGAATGGTGTAAGTTGTAGGGTTTTGAAAATTTCTAGACCAATTGTTGTTTTTGGTTTGTTATACGATTCAATGTTCGTTTATTTGTTATCCAAACTGTAAAATGACAATAGGGCAAACACATTGTTACAAAATTTTATCTAAATTATTCGATTTAGGGTTTAGGGCCAAATAATTAATTCTTAAATTTAAATTAAAAATTAAATAAAAAATAATTTGACAACGAAACCTGTATGAATAATTAAAAGATAGACATTATCATCTACAAAAAATATGATTGAATACAAATGAATCATTTATAGATAAGCAAAGACATTTAGGTTAAAACATATAAATGTGTGAGGTCTACCGGGTACGTCTACCATGTAGATCTACCATGTAGATCTACCATGTAGATCTACCAAATAATTAAATCTTAAATTTAAATTAAAAATTAAAAAAAAAAAAATTTGACAAAAAAACTTGGATGAATAATTAAAAGATAGACATTATCATCTACAAAAAATATGATTGCATACAAATGAATCATTTATAGATAAGCAAAGACTTTTAGGTTAAAACCTATAAATGTGTGAGGTCTACCGGGTACGTCTACCATATAGATCTACCACATAATTAACCTAGCGGGAATCCCAAAATTTCAAATGGACGGGTGGATTTGGGGGGGGATTTGAAACGTTTCGGTAATTTCGTGGTAGACCGTAGAGGTAGACCTCAGTTATAAAATAACCAGAAATAACCGGCTGAATTTGTTGTAATGAACCGTAAATTGAACACCTGAACCGAGATTAATTGAAAACCGGTATTTGTTGCTTGAAACCGAAATAACCAACCGTACATCTGAACCGTTGTATATAATGCGATTTTAACCTTGAACTGTAAATTTTTAGGGTTTGTTAGAAGTTGAAGTCGGCGCTCTCGAGAGGCAATTTTCTTCGATTTCCGTGTCCGACGCCTTTTGCTTCGACGCCGTTTGTTCCGCCGCCGTTTGCTCCGCCTCCGTTTGCTCCGCCTCTGTTTGTTCACGCCGGTAATATCTCCGCCCTCTATCTAGCATCGTTAACATATATCATTTCAGTCGGGGCTAACGGTTTATTGTTCGCAATATGTACAAATTGGTGCCGTCTTCGGTCCGTCGTCATTGGTCCGCCACGTTGTGATTTCATCGACGTTGTTCATCAGAGTCGGAGCGCTCCTGACGATTCCCTTTCCCGGTAATAACTCAGTCACTCACTCTTCTTACCATTTCCACTTTGTATAACCACATATAATCTCACCGAACTCATGTGTCATTTTGTTTTTAGATCTCGTTTCAGACATAGTTCCCGCTGATAAGGGCTTAGGACCGTCGTTTTTCGCAGAGATACATGTATAATCTATAACTCATTCATGTCGTTTCTTCTTCGACATTTCGGCTGAAACATAGGTCAGTGTCGTTTGGGAAGAGCAAACCATAGAATTGATACGTAGACATGCAGTAGACGTTTGCAGTAGACCTTTGCAGTAGACGTTTGCAGTAGACGTTTGCAGTAGACATTTGAAGTAGACCTTTGCAGTAGACCTTTGCAGTAGACCTTTGTAGTAGACCTTTGCAGTAGACCTTTGCAGTAGACATTTTACGTAGACCTTTACAGTAGACCTTTTACGTAGACCTTTTACGTAGACCTTTTACGTAGACCGATTACGTAGACCTTTTACGTAGACCGTTTCAGTAGACCGTTGTGAATGTACTGAGTTGGTCTTTCTCTGACTACTGTGTTATGTCTTGTGAATGTTACGTAGACCTTTCCAGTAGACCTTTTCAGTAGACCTCCTACGTAGACTTTTTCAGAATTAATTGTGAATATACTGAGTTGGTCTTTCTCTGACTACTGTGTTATATCTTGCAGAATGAAGAAGCCAACCTTTCCAAATAGGTTTTACACAAGAGGAGCTGAACCCGTGATGCGTTGGGTTTTATGCTTCAAACTAATACAATTTATAACCCAACTTGGTAGAGCTGCAAGTGCACAGCCGTGGTAAGTCGGGGTCGAACACAAGGAAGAGAGATTTCGTTTCAAGTTTATGTTGAGTGATAAGTAGCTAGAACAAAGATATAAGTGTGGGGTGATCTAAAATCAAAGGAAAACAAGTGAGAATGTGAATGAGGTTGTAAACAAGATGGGAAAAATGTTAGGCAAAGGATAATCAATGGAAACATTCAATGAAATGACAAGATTGCATGGGATAAGTTATAAACCGTCTTGAACTCACAACGCTAAAGTATAGCCTTTCCACTTTCGTGGCTCCGGCCACTATGCTTAAAAAACCTAATAGACTCAACTTTCGATGGTTATTACAAGTTATAAGCATGCATAAATCAATGTTCAAGTTGTGATTGTTCACTAAGTTCCTTAGGTCGACTTTTGGAAGCCTAAAACACTTAGCTCATCAAATACTAGTTTCGGCAATACAACAAGCTTTTGGAGAGTGTATCAACCTAAATTCGAGTTGTTGAGGCGCGCTTTCCTAACAACAAGCAATAAGAGCAAGCAAAGATGAAGATCCAAATGGTGAAATCCCGGTTTATGCAATCATATAAGTCAAATCATATCATGAGCCCATCGATCTCCCTCGGCCTAACCGAGAGATCTACTCGGCCATGGCGCAAACAAGCAAGCAAAGCATGATTGAAAGCATAATCATAAGCACAAGTAAGAGATAAAGGGAATAGAAAAGCTTCTCTATTGAAGAAACAAGTCGGGTCTCCTTTGATAACTTGAAATCTCGAGTACAAAGGTAACAAAGCAAAGAAGAGGGAAGAACAAGGTTTTATGTGAGCTAGGGTCTTGAGCGGCGCCTCCTTTCTCCTCCCTTGGACTGCGCAGCTCTCTCTCTGGTTCTTCTTGACGGCCAAAACCCTTCTCTCCTTTTTTCTGAGGCTAAAAACTTGTATATATAGGTGAGGAATCGCTTAGGTCTTCGTGGTGCCGGAAAAGGAAACTTTCCGATGAGCTGGAGTCAATCTTTTGCGACGTGTATGGGCCGAGATAAGGCCAAGGAAACCTCCAAATAATAGCTAAGCCTCTTCTCAAGCGAGCCAAAGTCCATGCCGCGGTATCCTGGGCCTTTCGACACGCGAGATCCTCCACGGGCTTCATCTTGTCGCTATATGGACACGTCTCGGTATAAAGTGAATTTCTCCTTGATGGTTGATCCAAATGGCTTGATTCCACTTCGTAGTGATGCATAACTCAAATATCTATCCAGCAAGACCAAGATCATGATTTTTGGACGTCGGGAAGACCCCTTGCCGCGGTCAACTTCCGGATGCTCCGGTTCTGTCCGAATACGAGAATCGGACAAATGGAGTTATAATGATGCTCTTGACTTGGAAACTTGCATGGATCATGGTTTGAGGCTCTTTTGCTCCTTTTTGAATCCTTTTTGATGTTATAACCTGTTAAGACTCCAAAACCAACAAATACAAGAAAACTACCTCCAAAGGCATAAAACCTTATTGAAAGCACTTGAAAACATATGAAAATACTAAGTAAAAACATGCAAAATATGATGATATCAACTCCCCCAGACTTAGCCTTTGCTTGTCCTCAAGCAAACTAAGAAAGGAAAAGAGGTTTGAAAACGTGAGAACTCTCAAATCTTTTGGAAATCCATGTCGACATTTATCTTAGTGATCCACATAAATCAGCAGCGGCATTAAGAATTAAGAACAAGGAAGTACATACCGTGAGTTTTGCAATCGTCCCAAAGCAATCCACTTCTCTTTAGACCATCCAAATTCGCCACCTTTGACTCCTTTAGTTTTTAAAGGTGTGGTCTCAACTAGGGAATATCGATCAAAGGGTTTAGGGACTCTTACTCATCCTCTTGTGTTTAGACACTTGTCTCGGCTCATGCCTCACCTCTCTCTCTTCTCACTCCTTAAGTCGATTCATCCCTTTTTTAGGGTAGCATGGTATTTTTTTATTCGACTTCTTCTCCTCTTTGTGGAGGTTTTAGATGATCTTCCATAGACGCGAGTATTGATGGTTGTAGCCACCTAATCCCCGGTTACTTGAATCAAATGGCCTTCCATAGACGCGAGTATTGATGGTGGTTGCCACCTAATCCCCGGTTACTTGGACCTTGATGCTTTTTCTTAAATTTGAAGGGGAGAGAGAGGGGAAACCGAACTCACATAGACTTTCACTATTTGGTGAGGATGAGGAGTCGTACCCTTTGTAAAACCAAGCCCCTAGCTGAGAAGGTTAAGTTCATTAAGGTGCGGAGTCAAAGATGTATCCTTCTTAAGCCCTTGGAGATGTGGACGTTTTTGGTAGATCGATCCACTCATGGTGCACATGTGATGGAGTAGACTGCCAAATACTGATCAATGGTCACTTAAACGCATGCAAAACAATGGTTAGGTCCAAGATAAAGTCATAATTCTCGACAAAAGTTTTGACTCAATAAAAACGACTCGATGAGATGAAAACAATGCAAACAAAAATGTCAAAATGAACAAACTCATTAGTATAATCCCCCCAGACTTAACTTGCACCGTCCCGGTGTAAGAAAAATCGGATTAAGAGGAGAAAAATAAGTAATAAATTTGAAAAAGGGAAAGTTTAGGATGATGTTACCAAGTGATGATCAATTGTGATGAAGATCAGGGTCAAAAACTTGATGTGAGGAAGGTCAAGGCAGGATGGGTCGGTAAGTGATGAAGGTCAAGGCCCGAATTCCTTTGGTGTGCATTTCGGTCGTGTACGTCTCATTCGGTCGACCCGAAATGAGTGCTATGAACAACATGACAAACCGTTAAGAATTTTATGAACGGGATTGAAAATTTACCGTCCAATATGATGTTTTAGAGCCGCTGGTGAAGTTTCAGATCGTTTGGTCGAGCAAATGTGAAGATCCTGTGTCGGGTGGATCTCCCGGACGGCCGTAAGGTGATGGGATGGACCACAGCTCGAACCGTCAACATTCCGTCGACCTATCTTGAAATTCCACCGACCAATCATATATTTTAGGAGCATTGGTGAAGTTTCATGTCAAACAAACGAGCGGTTTGGGAGATTCATCATTTGGTGGCCATCCGGACGATCCGTAGAGGGTGCAATAGACCACAGCTCAAACGGTGATGAATGTCCTGACCGAGATTGAAATTCCACCGACCAACTTCATATTTTATGAGCACTGGTGAATTTTGAGGTCAAATGGATGAACGGTGTAAGACTTCCTTCACAACGTGGTGGAAACGGCTCCGGGAAGAGATTTTTAACCCTCCTCGAATTTGGCTCGTTCGTTCCATGATTTTCTTTTGGAATAGTGATTTTGAAGCTCCAAGAATTCATTTCCAGGTGGTGGTGTCGCCATGCCGTGATTTTGGTTTTTGTCGGCCTTGGGTTACCCGCCATCGACCGGATGTGGCATTCGTGCGTATCTCCCCATCCGTTCACATTTCTTCGTCCTATCTTTTGGATTTGCCGACCAATATGGTATTGTCTGTTCGCCTGTGAAGTTTGGTGGACTTTGGTAACACGGATTGTGAGATAGGTCAAGTGTGTACTCCTTTGCACCTGTGTGGCCGAGAAAAGCACGCCGGATGGAATATCTTGAATTTTACGCGACCGTTTGGTGATTTTCTTTGTCCGAAATGATTCTGCTTCCCTCCTTTATTAGTCCCAGGTGTTGCCCGCTCCTTGGTGTCGGTTTGGACAAGGGTGGGATGAATGGGTGGGACAGTTCCTTGTTTGGTCTCCTCTTGGTTTGTCATCCTAACAAAATGCATGCAATAATGATGTGAAAACTAAAAATGAAAAAGGAAAAGAAAAGTACCGTGTGGGTTGCCTCCCACAAAGCGCTTGTTTTAAAGTCATCTAGCTTGACTCCCGTTTGTCTTTGTTCGGTTAGGTGCGGATGTGATCGGCCAAAGGGTTTGGGATCCCTTTGGTGTCTTCACATTCTGGTTCAGGTGGCTCATGAGGTGGTTTGGGCTCTCCATGATCATCTTCCATGTCGTCTTTGAAGACCAAAGCTCTCGGAAAAAGTTTTAAGGTTTTTCCGAGTCTTTCCTTTGCGGGTTGCTCATCTTTGGGGTCCGGATCCTTTGGGAGAATGATTCTTATGCTGGCAAAGGACTTAGGCACACCGTCAGGTTCTTCTTCAGCTCCATGATTGTTAAAAGACGATGACAAGACCGAGTGAATATCCTTGAAGACATTCTCATGCTTCGGCTTCAACGGTTTCATCGCTTCTTTTGGTTTAGGGTAGGGCTCGCCCTTCTTGGTGCTTCTTGGCCGCTCGGCTCCTTCTCTTGGCGTGAGTGTGCTCCTTTCTGGTGGTAGTTTGACTGCGCTTGGAGCTTGTTTGAAGTTGATGCTTGGGAAAAAGACATCTTGCCGGACATGACCAAGTGTTAGTTGGTTTCTCATGTAATTGATGACCGCCCCGGCTGTGGCTAAGAATGGGGTACCAAGAATCAGCTGATTCCTCTTTGATCCTTCCCATACCATGATTTGGAAATCGGTTGGGACATGTCTCTCCCCAATCTCTAGCATAACATCTTCAAGCACTCCATAAGGCTCCATGCTTGATAGATCCGCAAACTCCACTCTCACCTTAGGCTCTTTGAAATATTTGAATCCCAAATCTTTGGCTAGTGCAAGAGACATGAGGTTCACGTTTGCTCCACTATCACACAAGCAATCGGTGAGTTGGTACCCATTGATACAAACGGGGATAACAAACTTCCCGGGATCTCCTTGTTTAAGCAACGGCTTGTTGTCAAGCCTTCTCTTGTAAGCTCGCCTTGACTCCCATGTGTACCTCTCTGGTTTGTACCTCTCCTTAAGCTCATCTTCTCTTTCTTCTTCTTGAGATGGTACGGAGACAATGGCCGGTGGATCCTCTTTGGATGAAACAACACTACAAAACTTTTGCGGATTTGCCTCTTGTTGCTTTTTAACCGCCTCGGCTGTTTGAGAGACTTGAACATCTAACTTCTGGACGTGAGTTGACAACGCCCCAAACTTATTATTTAGATCACCAAACATGTGATCCATCTTCTCATGTAAGCTCTTGGTAGCTTGTCTTTGTTCTTCCATAAATTTTGTAACCGCCACATCTACTTTCTCTTCTTGTTGAGCCGGTGCAACTCCTTGGGGGAAAGTGAGTGGCTGCTTCACTTGGTAGACTCCCTTAGGATAGAATTGTTGCTTAGGCTGGTATTGACCTCCTTGGTAAGTGTTTTGGCCTCCTTGATAAGTGTTTTGGCCCGGATAGACTTGATCATTTGGATTCTCCACATTGGTGCTTCGGTAAGAGAGGTTGGGATGGGGGCGGAATGGCTGATTGTATCCTCTACTACCGTAGTTACCTCCTATGTAGTTGACTTCCTCTTGATTCTCTTCTGCTCCATCTCTCATAAATTCCATGAGAGGCTCTTCATTAGTGGCCAAGACATCATCAACCGCATGCACTCCTCGGTTGCTCTTTAGTAGTTGTGAGACCATGTTCTTCAACTCCATGATTTGAGCCGATTCCGATGATGAGCTTGTGGTTCTCACTCCTCTATTGTACTCAGGGCATGCATTGGAATCACTTGCAGCAAGATTCTCAATCAAAAGCTTAGCCTCCGGCACCGATTTGGTCATGAAGTTGCCATTGCTCGCGGTGTCAAGTGAAAGCTTGTACTTGTGATCAATCCCATTGTAAAAGATGTTCCAAAGGTTACCTTCTGAGAAGCCATGATTAGGGCAATCTCTTGCATACTCCTTGAAGCGCTCCAAAGCTTCATAGAAAGACTCCATTGGTGCTTGCTTAAACCCGGATATCTTACTCCTTATAGAGTTTGATCTTTGCTTGGTGTAGAATTGGTTTAAGAAAGCTCCTTTGTATTCATTCCATGTTGTAATGGATTGAGGTGGTAGAGACTTTACCCATCTAAGTGCCTTGTCACTTAGAGAGAAGGTAAACAATTTGCACTTGAAGTAGTCCGGTGACACTCCATTGATCCGAGTAGTGCTACATATCTCTTCAAAGGTGTCGACATGGTCAAGTGGATGTTCGGTGGACAAACCATGGAATTGGTTTTGTTTCACCAAGGCAATGATTTGTGGCTTGATCTCAAAGTCGTTCCTTGGGGGTTGTGGTGGTCGGATTGGATTCCTATCCAAGAAGAATGCATCGGATGAATCAAAATCTCCCATAGTCGGATGCCTTGGATGCTGAGCGAATTGGGCTCTCCTTGGAGGCTGATGTGGTTGAGCTTGAGGCATCCCTTGGTGACCGCCATGGGGGTTTTGGTGATGCTGGTTTGGTGGTTGACCGGCGTTTTGTTGCTCCGGTTGTTGTTGATGTTGTTGTTGCGGCTGCGGCTGATCGGCTACACCGGGAGCGTTTTGATTAGGTTGAGGCACGGCTCCTTGTGCTGGCTGGTCAACTCCGGCTTCTGGTAAGACATGAGGGGCTTGTGGTTGTTGTTCTTGGTCAGGGGCTTGTTGTTGGCCACCTTGTGCCGCGGCTTCACCGCCTTGATTCATTCTTTCTCTTCTTTGCCGCCTAAGTGTTCTTTCAAGTTGGTCAATGTCAAGATCTTCTTCTATGGTATTATCCGGATTGGACCTTCTTGTCATGCACCTAAGAGACACAAAGAAAGAGTATTAAGTAAAATTTTTATGGTTTTTTAGAGTTTTATGAAAAACAGAAAACGGAATGCAAAAATAAAATGAACTAGACTAAAAATCAATCAAGAAACTTGAAAGAAATACAACTCTTCCCCGGCAACGGCGCCAAAGAGCTTGATGTGTTGGGTTTTATGCTTCAAACTAATACAATTTATAACCCAACTTGGTAGAGCTGCAAGTGCACAGCCGTGGTAAGTCGGGGTCGAACACAAGGAAGAGAGATTTCGTTTCAAGTTTATGTTGAGTGATAAGTAGCTAGAACAAAGATATAAGTGTGGGGTGATCTAAAATCAAAGGAAAACAAGTGAGAATGTGAATGAGGTTGTAAACAAGATGGGAAAAATGTTAGGCAAAGGATAATCAATGGAAACATTCAATGAAATGACAAGATTGCATGGGATAAGTTATAAACCGTCTTGAACTCACAACGCTAAAGTATAGCCTTTCCACTTTCGTGGCTCCGGCCACTATGCTTAAACAACCTAATAGACTCAACTTTCGATGGTTATTACAAGTTATAAGCATGCATAAATCAATGTTCAAGTTGTGATTGTTCACTAAGTTCCTTAGGTCGACTTTTGGAAGCCTAAAACACTTAGCTCATCAAATACTAGTTTCGGCAATACAACAAGCTTTTGGAGAGTGTATCAACCTAAATTCGAGTTGTTGAGGCGCGCTTTCCTAACAACAAGCAATAAGAGCAAGCAAAGATGAAGATCCAAATGGTGAAATCCCGGTTTATGCAATCATATAAGTCAAATCATATCATGAGCCCATCGATCTCCCTCGGCCTAACCGAGAGATCTACTCGGCCATGGCGCAAACAAGCAAGCAAAGCATGATTGAAAGCATAATCATAAGCACAAGTAAGAGATAAAGGGAATAGAAAAGCTTCTCTATTGAAGAAACAAGTCGGGTCTCCTTTGATAACTTGAAATCTCGAGTACAAAGGTAACAAAGCAAAGAAGAGGGAAGAACAAGGTTTTATGTGAGCTAGGGTCTTGAGCGGCGCCTCCTTTCTCCTCCCTTGGACTGCGCAGCTCTCTCTCTGGTTCTTCTTGACGGCCAAAACCCTTCTCTCCTTTTTTCTGAGGCTAAAAACTTGTATATATAGGTGAGGAATCGCTTAGGTCTTCGTGGTGCCGGAAAAGGAAACTTTCCGATGAGCTGGAGTCAATCTTTTGCGACGTGTATGGGCCGAGATAAGGCCAAGGAAACCTCCAAATAATAGCTAAGCCTCTTCTCAAGCGAGCCAAAGTCCATGCCGCGGTATCCTGGGCCTTTCGACACGCGAGATCCTCCACGGGCTTCATCTTGTCGCTATATGGACACGTCTCGGTATAAAGTGAATTTCTCCTTGATGGTTGATCCAAATGGCTTGATTCCACTTCTTAGTGATGCATAACTCAAATATCTATCCAGCAAGACCAAGATCATGATTTTTGGACGTCGGGAAGACCCCTTGCCGCGGTCAACTTCCGGATGCTCCGGTTCTGTCCGAATACGAGAATCGGACAAATGGAGTTATAATGATGCTCTTGACTTGGAAACTTGCATGGATCATGGTTTGAGGCTCTTTTGCTCCTTTTTGAATCCTTTTTGATGTTATAACCTGTTAAGACTCCAAAACCAACAAATACAAGAAAACTACCTCCAAAGGCATAAAACCTTATTGAAAGCACTTGAAAACATATGAAAATACTAAGTAAAAACATGCAAAATATGATGATATCAACCCGAACCCCAAAAAAGCATTGCCTACTACAGCAACGACAGAAAGCTGTTCACTGCCGTGAAGGGACTCTTGAGTGATGCCGAGTGGGAAATGCTCTGCGACTCGCAAGTTGGTGTCTTCTGCAAGTTTCACGACCTTAAATTTGAGTGGTCTTCGAAAGTGGTTCACACTATGCTCTCATACCCAGTTAGAGTGCAAGAGGAAGTATGAGATCTGGAGTGCGGTTGGGGCAAACCCACTTAGATTTTCCCTACATGAATTTGAACATCTCACCGGCCTCAACTGCGAGTATGTAGAGGAGGAGGATCTTGATGACCCCAAGTGTGAGGTTACTCTAGAGATGAGGGCATTCTGGGAGAGGCTCGGAGTAGACGTTGAGGCTGGTCCGAGTCAACATCAGCTCACACAAGCATGCAAATGGGCAACACACTGGCCGAGTGAGGACAAACTTAGGCTGGGTTACTTGGCCATCTATGCAGGCTTTATTGCGGCTCGGAGAACCACTTCCCACACTCCGGTGAACCTTGCCAGATTAGTGATGGATGAAGAGAAGTTTGAGAGTTATCCGTGGGGGCGTGTAGCTTTCAAGAACCTGATGCAAGACATCAAAGGAGCAGAGCTATGGAAGTCTGGATATGTGATGGATGGGTTTGTTGAGGTGCTACAAGTATGGGCCTATCGTTTCATGCCTGAATTCGGAGCCAATTTTGGTGCACCCATACCAAACGCTCCATCAACTCCGCTCCTGGCCTACAAAGGTATATGGGGCTTAAGAAACATTGGACAAACCATACTGAAGCAGGTACATACTTCGTTTTCAGACTAATGTAGACCTCTTAGCATGAACTCTTATGTAGACCTCTTACGTAGACCTCTTACGTAGACCTTTCCAGTAGACCTATTACGTAGACCGATTACGTAGACCTCTATAGTAGACCTCTTACGTAGACCTCTTTAATAACTTTACCTTATGTTTGTAGGTGAACTTTGAGCACTGCGTAATGGTGGAGAGAGATCTTGTTTACCCAAAGTGGGATGATGATGAAGATGACCCGAACGTTGAGAATATTATCAAGGCACTGTACGGTGAACTAGGTGGTAGATGGAAGTGGAAGCCGGACGACTGGAATCCTGATGGTGTACTGGTGGCCAAGAATGCTAAATCCGGGGAGTCTGCGAAGAGGAAAAGATTAGCAGAACATGGAGAGGAGATGCAGAAGAGGCAGTGTCCAGAGACCGTTTCCGTTGCTGACGAAGGCTTCAGTCGCTTTGAGGAGAAGATTAAGAAGCTGTTTGAAGAGTGCAGCGAGAAGTTGACTGCGGAGATGAAGTTGGGCTTCGAACAGACTGATGCCAGGTTGTGGACCCTAACTGAGAAGGTGGTCAGCATAGAAGAAACCATCCGGGTTATGAAAGAAGCATCAAGGCATGCGGAGCCCGAAGAGTCTAAGGAGCCTAAGCCTAAGGAGCCTGAGGAGTCTGCAAAGGATGACGAGCCTTCCGGTGAAGAGGAGAATGATGCAGAGGAGAAAGTTGGCGATAACACTGCCACTCCTGTGAAGAAGGTTACCGAGACAGCTACCACTCCTAAGAAGAAAAAAGATCGGGTTAGTGCTGATCCTGTACCTGATAGAGTCCTTCGAGTCAAGCATAAGCCTAAGAAGTACTTGTAGTTTATTTTGGTTTTGCTGATATTGTTTTTTTATATGCCTGAACCTTGTTTGGTTCGTGTAAAACCTGAGAATATTTGTGCCATTTATACATCTCATTGCCCCAAATTTACATACCGTAATTACCAAATATTGATACATACTTGGTTCACATTTGCAGAAACAACATATATCTCCATGCGGGAGTGACAACGGTAACGATTCGGAGCTCGTTTTTGTTAAGGCGCATATGCCATCAAAAGAAGAGCAAAGGGAGGATACGAAGAAGCAGCAACTAAAACAACAAGCAGCAATACTTGTTGCACGTGCAAACGTTGATCGTCAACGACAGCTTGCCGCATCTCAACGGTCTCCGTATTTGGGAAATAACACAGTGAAGAATATCATTGGTAACAAGCAACGGTTTGGGTACGATCCGTTCACGCCAGTAGATAAGGATAGGCTCTCAGCACTTAGGAAGGAGTTTAAAGGCATTTTGTAAGTAGTTTCTTAAAATTCCTCTTAATAATTATATTTATCCTGATGGTTTGATTAGTAACTGAGTGTTTTCTGTCTTCTATCCAGTGGCCCTAAGAAACCTCTTTGGGACACTGACCCTCAACTCCACTGGTGGTGGGAATTAGTCACCCAGACAGAATGGCTTGCGGATACGGTATACATGTTCTTTTACTCAGTAGACCTTTGTAGTAGACGTTTGCAGTAGACCTTTCCAGTAGACCTTTATTCTTATGCTTTTCATGCGCTTAGACCTTTCCAGTAGACCTTTTCAGTAGACCTTTCCAGTAGACCAATTACGTAGACCTTTGCAGTAGACGTTTGCAGTAGACATATCCAGTATACCTTTATTCTTATGCTTTTCATGCTCTTAGACTTTTCCAGTAGACCTTTCCAGTAGACCGATTACGTAGACCTTTGCAGTAGACAGTTGCAGTAGACAGATGAAGTAGACAGATGCAGTAGACCTTTATTCTTATGCTTTTCATGCGCGTAGACCGTTTCAGTAGACCTTTCCTGTAGACCTATCCAGTAGACCTATCCAGTAGACAGTTGCAGTAGACCGTTGAAGTAGACCGTTGCAGTAGACCTTTCCAGTATACATTTATTCTTATGCTTTTCATGTCTTCAGCGTTCTAACGTGCATGTATATTTCAAAAATATTTTCAGCACATGGAGTCTTGGACTTGTTTCGTTAGCGCATGAAATTGCACCCGAAATGGTTTAGGAGTGAGCGAATCTGCTTTGCTGATAATGGTCCTAGTATGTTGTGGACGAAAGACAAGTATAAGAGGTTTAAGGATTCTGAGCCGGATCGACATGGATTAGGAAGATGGCTACCAGGAGGTGCTTATGATTACTTTGAAGGGAAGAAACCAACATTCTGCCAAACTCTGAAGAAATGAGAAGTAGATATTGATGAGATCTACATGCCATGGAACGTGAAAGAGAATCATTGGGTTGCCTTGATGATTTCGATACCCAGAAGGCATATTACTGTGTGGGACAGCTTACCTGGTTATCTCAGTGAGGCTGTGTTGTCTCACTCCCTCGAGCCAATTGCTGTGATAATGCCTTATCTTCTTCGGCTCATGGCTGACATCAATGATAGAGACAGGTACCCGTTGGAGCGTTTCACACACGAGTATCTGTCTGGAAAGGATGTGCCTGCGCAAGACAATTGCAGTGACTGTGGAGTCTTCTGTCTAAAGTTCATCGAGTACCATAGCCTTGGGAGGCTTTTTCCGAAGACGCTATGTGGTAAGAACATGAAAGCTATAAGAGCAAAGCTTGCAGCGGACATATTCGTTGAGCTCAACTGTCGCGGACCACCAGAACGTGATTGGGATGATCTGGAGATATAGCTAGCTAGATATCTTTGCATATTAACTGGGTTTACTTTGGAAAAGCGCTATGGTACCATTTTTTCTGTGTACCTATAACTGACGCTCTATTTGTTTTTGGTGTAACCTATAACCTTGTTGATGAATCATAATGTAAATGTTTTTGGAGTAGACCTCTAATGTATATCTCGAATTAGTGCAAGTGTTCTGATACATGAAAAAGCTGCATAGGTTGCGACTCGTATTAACTTAGATAAAAAAACATGAAAAAGCTGGAGACCTCCTGCGTAGACCGATTACGTAGACCTCCTGCGTAGACTAACGCGTAGACCTCCTGCGTAGACTAACGCGTAGACCTCCTGCGTAGACCTACCACGTAGACCTACCGCGTAGACCTACGACGTAGACCTCCTGCGTAGACCTTAGTCGTAGACCTCGTTTTCAGTCTACATCTTCGTTGTTCACCTAAATCAGTGCAAACGATTCAATTTTTAAAAACACATGTAATCATAAAACATTAACCATGAACACACAGTGAGTTGTAAGTAGCTTACACAATGAGGACGGGTATGCCCCGGTTGCCGGCACTTCGAACAACTATAAATTTTGTGCATCTTTCTTGGTTTGGTGCGTCTCTTCTTAGACAATTCTAGCCATGTTAGAAACCTAGATTTCTTTTTCCGGCCAGGAGCTGGCTTAACATCTGGAGGGAGGCAAATGTCTTCTTCTGGCTCTACATCATGTGTTGCCTCGGGGTATATGGGATGTGCATATGTCACGTATAGCGCCTCTTTCGTGTAAGTCGTTGCAATGTTTTGCGACATGTGTATGTTTGCCTCAGTAGCCGCTGCAATCACATGTGAACAAGGGATTTTTTCAACTAGGAATACACCACATTCACATGAATGGTTTTCCAAATCAACAATATAAGGTCCTCCTCCACCTTTAACGTTGAACTTCCATCCATCTATGTGTTCCACATTGTATGATTCTGCATAGTGTGAACGGACAGACAGCAAATATTCAACTCCCTTACTGTATGGGGTGTGAAGACTCAAGGCGTCCTCTCGCCTTTTGTTAAACGACACCCCTAGCTTCTCTCGGATGTATTGCAGCAGACAAGGTATTGGAAAGCCCTTGGCTCTCTTCAGTGCGGAATTGATAGATTCAGCAATGTTACTCGTCTTAATGTTGTACCGATCCCCTGGAAAATGTACTCTAGACCACAACTTAGGATCCGCTTCCTCTAAGTATTGTGCAAGTTCCGGTTTAGCAGCTCGGATTGCGGCCATGCAACGGTTAAACTCCATGAGCGTATGGGCGTAGGCAGCTCCTTTCACTAAATACATGATGTCCTTTGCTTGGTATTTTGTGACTATGTTATGTTGAAGATGGTAGTAACATATACCTCTAGTAACCCAAGGTAGAAAACGGAGACATGCATTATGTATGGAGGGATGCCTGTCCGAAACTATCACCATGGGATGAGGTGAAAAGCATTGTTGCAACTTGTCGAAAAACCAACCCCAAGATTCGTTACTCTCGGCATCTACAATCCCAAAAGCCAACGGGAAGACCTGAAAATTAGCGTCCTGTCCGGCTGCAACAAGCAAAACTCCTCCATACTTTCCAGTTAGATGAGTCCCATCTACCACAATAACGCGTCTCAAATACTGAAATCCCAAAATTGAAGCATTTAAGGATAAGAAGCAGTATTTGAATCGACCCATCTCATCACATACAATGTCAGTCACGGAGCCCGGGTTTAACTGCTTCACTCTTCTCAAGTACGAGGGCAACTTCGCGTATCCACCTTCTGGTGTTCCCCTAACGAAAAGTTTCGCAAATTTCAAAGCTCTGTAAGCAGTGGTATAATTAAGCTTAATTCCAAGCATCACCCTCATTGAGTTTGCAATATGTCTCGGGACAATTCCATCAATGATTCCAAACCGCTCTACAAAGATCTGTCCTAGATACCTTGGAGTACATCCCTTACGGAATCCGGCACGGTCCACAACAGAACATGTATGAAACTTGACATACTTTGTCACCCAGAACCTCTTTGCTTCATTCTTTATAGCAGCTCTGCACATCCACATGCATCCATCTACGATACATTTGGCCACAAACAGCTTAGTAGTAGACTTAGAAACCTTGAAGGTGAATCTGGACACCACTGCCTTTAGTCGCAAGGCAGATATGAGAGCATCCTTGCTTACATAGCTCTGATTCACATATATAGCGCCTGACCCATTTCCATTGATTCCTCCACCTTGACCATTCAAATCACCTTTGCGAAGCCTTTCCTCAAAACATTTTTTCTCCCAATCATCTTCATCTTGAACTTTCCCATACTCGCTATAGTCTGCGTCCGTGTCATCAACTTTCTTTCCTGTAAAAGCTTCATCCACATAGTCATCGTCCCCTACATCATCATCCTCTTCCTCAACTTCTTAATCTGAATTTGCATCCCAATTTATATATGAAAGTTCCTCCTCTTCTTCATCCTCATCCTCATCGACATATCTATCCTCATCTCGCTCCTCAACTTTATCCTTGTTTCGAACAGAGATGCAAAGGCGCAGCACATGCGTTTTGCCTAACTCTATCAAGCTATGAACCTGCCCCTCGTTGGTGACGTACATAGAAGGAAAGTCCGAGGGCATTTGATGGAGCATCACATCTGGCAATGGATAAGATATCTCCACCAGCTCTGCTTCCATATCCAACATATAGTCAGACTGTACCATTCTCACAAGCTCCTCATGGGTACAACCATCCCGCAAGTAGAACACTCTCCCTCCTTTTCCTTTATCCACCTCAAAATGCCATGACCTGTCTTCTACCATCAGCCATTTTCCATAGACGGAAGCTAAACAAACCATTTTCTGCAACAAAAACAAACAAACAAAACAACATAAGTACAGTAGACCTAAGCAGTAGACCTAACGTGTAGACCTCCACATCGGTCTACCAATAAATTAAGCTAGTTAACTAATTTAAACGAAAACCAAATAGAGCCTTAATCACACCAAATGAACATTTGAAACTCATATATAAGCAAGTAAACAAGTAAAAAAACCCAACTGTTCAAGAAAAATTTCAAAATACTAGATATATTGACCCAAAAAACGATTTACAAAATAACACATAATAGTAGACCTACAACGTAGATCTATGTAGTAGACCTAATACGTAGACCTACAACGTAGATCTCTACTGAGGTCTATCCACGTGGAGGTTAGTTTTGCAATTGACCGAGAAAAATGTTTTTGACCGGAGGTCTACTGCGGAGGTCTACTCCACGTGGAGGTTAGTTTTGCAATTGATCGAGAAAAATGTTTGTTGCGGTAGACCTCGTTTTGATTAGTAGACCTCTGAATTGGTATACGGAGCACAACGAGGTCTACGTTGTAGGTCTACCGCAAAAAGTAGACCTCAAAATGGTTAGTTTTCAGTTGACCCAAGTTTGACTTTCCTCTAGTAGACCTTCGCACTAGACCTCAATTTTTTGCGTTGACCAGATATTTTAGTAGACCTCACCTGAGGTCTACCAGACCCCGTAGACCTCACCTGAGGTCTACCAGACCCCGTAGACCTTAACGGTAGACCTTTTTGAGGAAAGTCAAACTTTTGTCAACTGCGAAACCAACTTTTTTTTGTAGGTAGACCTAAGCCGTAGACCTCCAACAAACATTTTTCTCGATCAATTGCAAAACTAACCTCCACGTGGAGTAGACCTCCGCGGTAGACCTCCGGACAAAAACATTTTTCTCGATCAATTGCAAAACTAACCTCCACGTGGAGTAGACCTCAGTTGAGGTCTACGACTAGTTTTTTTTGTTTGCAAAGGAAATGTCGCGGTCTACCCTGCGTTGACCATTAGACCTCAACTGAGGTCTACTAAGTAATAATAGACCTCAACTGAGGTCTACAAAGTAATAGTAGACCTCAACTGAGGTCTACATTCGCGGACCAAAACTGAAATTCTTATAATTATGGAATAAAAGTTACATGGCCGTCGGAGAAAGGCTATTAGAGGGCTGATAACTTCGATTTAAGCCTTCAATAACGAGCTCCGGTCGTTGCTGTAAGCTAAACAATCGGAAATGCCAAGATCCAAGATTTGAGTTTGCTTATAGAGTTTTTGGGATGAAAATGGGGAGAAAATGGAACAATAAGAGTTTATGAGATGAGAGAATGAGAAATGGTAGCTCAAAAGTGAGTTTTCGGAGCATTAACAGCTCCAAATTGGGCGAAAATGGTGGTTGGCAATATTGATGATATGACATTTTGGAAATTAAGTGTAGAAGATGAGGGGTATTTGGTCTTTAAGCAGCCCTAGTAGACCTCAGTTGAGGTCTACCACTCGAAAGAGTAATGGCATTCTCGTAAATAATTGGACCAAAAAAAAATTGAAGAGGTTAGTTTTGCATTTGACTTCAATTTTTGGTCTAAAAGTGAAAACAGCCCTTATAAATTTGTTCTTTCTTATTTGTTAAAATTTTTTAGTGATTATTTATATAATTTAAATCATTATCTTAAATTAAGAAATTTTCTTAATATAAATCTAAATAGATTTTTGATGTTACTAAAAACTTATACATATTTTCTTATATCTATCGATATTCCAAATCTAAAATTTAGAAAATTTCTTAATATTAGATGATGATATAGAAAAATATTATTGATTATTTAAAATTTGGAAAATTTATTAATTTGAGAATTGCTGATTTGCTATAATTTAATTGGTTAAAAAAAAAATTAAAAGCTAATGTAGACACGTTTAGAGGCATTTAACCTCAATTTTTATATAGCATGAAATTTCCATCAATTCTGCAATTCTTTAGCGAAGTAAATTTAGTTAGTATTAAATTTCAGAAGCATTAATATATTATTTTTTATTTATATCTATAATACAGCTGACCATATTTCTTATTTTAACGTATTGTTAAAAATATATTATTTTAAAATGTACGTTTACATGCTTGAGGAAAGTTCTAATGTGAAAACTGAAAAGAGGATTGTGCAGCGTGATGACGTTGTTAATCCGTCAGCATTTCACTCACATGTTTCTAAACTTATACGGCATAATGAAATTTGCCGTCAAAAATTTGATAATATAATTAATTTTTTGTCTCATGTATAATATAATATAATTCGATAAAATAATAAAATAATAAAAACCTATGTAAATATATAGTCTCACTAATATTATAAATTAATAATTTCCATAAAAAATCTTACACAAATATATAATCTACGAGAATATACTAAAATATAAGTGTAATATTGTTTTTTTATCTAAATTTAAATATTTTTACAGTTTACCTCTACTTTAAGAATAAAACTTTAAAAACTATTTTAATATTTTTAAAATATATTATTTTTAATAAAAACATTATTTTAGTCAAAACCGATAACTTAATAACTTTATAAATTAATAAAATATCAAACTGTCAACTTTATTAATTTATAGAGTTTCTACTATAATACCAACATTCTATCAAAAAAATAATATATATAATACCAATTTTGTAAGTCCTTTTTGGTCGTATTTTTAACGTCCTTAAAATTTGTTATTAAATATATAAATTAAGTTCAATCCCAAAAAAAAATTAATAAAAAATAATTTAAACTAGATTCATTTTATGTAAATTGGTTATAAGCTATATTGTATGGAAACGGAAACGGAAACGCGGAAGCGAAACGTTTCCGAAATGGAAAACGTGTATTTTGAAAATTTAAGTTTGGAAACGTGTATATATATAAATAAATAAAATTTTATATATATATTTTAAATATTAAATAGCTTAATTAAATATAAAAATCATAATGTTCAATGTTAAAATATTAAAAATATTTTCTATTATTATTGTTATATGCTCAATCAATCGAAATTATCTTCAGCTATTTTCATCCAGAGAAATATCTTAAAACTCAATATATAATGGTAAGACTAATCTCATATAATCTAATAAATAAAATTAATCATTTATTTATTTTAAATAATTATATTAATCAGTTATTATTATTATTTGTTATGTAATTATTTAGTTATTATATTTTCAAAAATAAGAAATAAGTTTTTGTCAATTTTAGATCGTAAGTTTCCAAAATGGAAACGCGCGTTTTCTAACGAGTTTCTAAATTGCAAATTTTAGGAAACGTAGAAAAATGAATTTTCGGCAATTTTATGAGAATTTCTGTTTCGGAAACGTTTATCTTCCATGTAACAGGTTATAAGTTTAAAAGTTTCTAACTTTTATTTTCTTTTTTTCTATAAGAAAGTTTCTTAACATCATGATGCCCCTTGACTCGGAATATTAAATGAATAAATTAACGCTGATATGTGATATTTATTAGGGTTGAGGAACAAGATACAATAGTCCCCCACGTGCCAGGTCATGTTTCGGTTACGGTCAAACGCCGGTGCCAACATAGAACACGTGTCATTCTAACAACCTCACAATGTTTCACCTTTGTTATCTTTCTTCGTCCGAATATTTGACTTGGCTCAGGTGACCGGAGACTGACGGTTTCTGGTCACCGGTTAAGAATTAGTCATCGGCTTCGTCCTCAAGATTGTTCCCATCTTCTTCCATATCAAAAAGTGGTAAATAATAACTTTTCAAGTCTTACTTTAAGACCCCAAAAGAAAAGTAGGAAACCAAAAGAACCCAAGTTTTGTACCTCGTGTTTATCTACATTTCTGAAAATTTTAAATTTATTAACTTAAAGAAGTTTATCTATGATCAGAATGGCTTTTTTTCTTCTTTTTTTGTTCATGATGTTCACATTAAACATTTAAGAAACAAAACCAAGTAATGTCTCCTTACTCGACGCTACTTTTGTAACTCTCCATTTGGGAGGTAAAATGCTTTTCGTCAACTCAACTTTACAAAATAAAATAAAAAAACTTTCTAAAACAAATTTTTCGTTTTTTAATGTTAAAAAAGTCATTCAAACTCCAAATCTTTTTAATCATTCACACTCGAGTACTATTTCGTTCAACCTTAGAACTTTAAAGATATTTGTTTATTAAAAATAGTATTATTTTGAAAACGCAAGACAT
Organism: Erythrophleum ivorense; assembly: GCA_026724425.1. Lineage (NCBI taxonomy): Eukaryota > Viridiplantae > Streptophyta > Magnoliopsida > Fabales > Fabaceae > Erythrophleum > Erythrophleum ivorense. The sequence goes on along the minus strand of JAIUCV010000066.1, from coordinate 2,400,456 downwards.
ATTAAATAATATATTTTTCAAAAGGATAAATACGAGAAGACCCAAAAGTCTTGACACCCAAATTTAGACCGACTAAAAAATTCATAAACGTAAAAAGTTATTATTTCTTTCTTTCTTTCTTCGTCTTCTTCAAGCTCCTCTCTTTGTTTTTGATTTAAAGTTCCTTTGTTTGTTCTTCATCATGTCTAATGAGACCAAAGATCTTAACAGCTATCACTACACTTCATCGTATAGTCACAACAACAACAGCTTCGACAACCAATATATTATCAATCTCCCTTACGTTTCCGGTCAGTCTACCTATAATGCAAACATGATCTCATCACAAATCGGTTCTGATCTACACTCGAGTCCTCAAGGAGCATACGAATTGGGTTTCGAGCTCTCGCCACCATCCACCGAGTATTTTAATCCTTCGATCGATCAAGAAAATGGGTTTTACAATGGTTATAATTATAATAATAGTCACAAGAGTCCTGAAGTTGTCGGTGGTGGTGGTGCAATCGTTGAGGGTGAAACTAGGGTTTCTGCATCTCCTTCTTCGAGTGAGGCCGATCATCATCACGGCGAAGATTCCGGCAAGAGCCTGAAGAAAAGAGAAGCTGACGATGGAGGAGAAGATGATCAACGCTCTCAAAAAGTGTAAGTTTTATAAATCCTTTTAGTAGTTAAATCTTATTTATTTAAGCAAGATAGAAATATTTGGAGTTCACATGAATCATGAAAGCAAATGTTTTTACCACCAAAAATTGTTCTTTTCTCTAATTAAATACAAAACCTTGATTAAATGAAGATATAAAACACATTTCTTATTTTTTTCACTTTCAGGGCAAAATCAAGAATCGTTTCTTGAAAATGATTTTCTTTAACTAATTATAAATAAATAAAATATTAGTTCAGAATGTTTTTATACGAAGCATTATATATGGAGAGAATTCGAATATCATAAAATGACATATTTTTAAGAATACAGAAGGGATTTTATTTTCTAATGAAACTTATTTATATGTACTTGTGAAAATTGTAATTTATATGTACATAAACATGTGTTAGCTATAATGCTAATTTCATATTTGGAAGAACGATAAATAAATTATTTTAATCACACAAGCTTACTTATTTTTCTGTCATGCATGAATTTTATATATAGGAATTTTAGTGTGATTCAAATATTATTTTCATTTGTTTTGACCTATACTGATGAATTATCTACCCCCTCAAGAACATGCTTAAATAGAAAGACGATAGTCCCATTTTTGGTAGACTACCACCTAAGATTATTGTATTACTTCTGTCCTAACTCCTAAGTCCTAACAATCATTTGGTGCTTGGCATTAGTAACTATTTAGTCCAAAGTCAATTGTATGGTAAAAGCCCTCTAACAAAAAAAAAAAAAAATTGTATGGTAGGTATCATTAATTATAAAAAGGTCCAATCTATAAGCATTTATTTAACTAACTAATGTATCTATATGGTTCAGAGTTAAAACGAAGAAGAAAGAGGAGAAGAAGCAAAGAGAGCCACGGGTCTCGTTTATGACTAAGACCGAAGTTGATCATCTCGAAGACGGCTATCGTTGGAGAAAGTACGGCCAAAAAGCAGTCAAAAACAGTCCTTATCCGAGGTAACTCAATTGGTTATGTTACTTATGTATATATATGAAAGAAACAATAAGTATAATCAATCAAAAAATTGTTGAACAAATGTAGTTTTTGGCTTTTAAAATCTCAAAATTGTTGTTTTCCAGCCCTTTTTTAAAAAAAAATCATTGTTTTGCACTCCCTTGAAACAACATTTTCATATTCTTAGGAAAAAATAAAGAATTAGTTTTTCCTAACCTTTTTTTATTTAAATAAGTAAAAAAAAACCAACTTAAAATTTCTCTCGTCGACAACCATTGAAGGTCTAAGATTTTCTTGTATGTTGTATTTTATTTTTAGGTTTTATTTGGTTTATTGCTAATTTTTCAATTTTAAAATGAATGAATTGGTTTTATATTTCTTAGAATTTTACGATGATTGTTCACATTCACATATATACATACATCACAAATATCATCCACTAATTATTTATCATTAAAATTTCAGTTTCTAAAAAAAAAATATACATCCAAAAAACATATTTTGGTCAAGTCAAGTTTTTGTGTGTGAATTTTTGCCTCTTTTACCAACTCATCATATTTTCTAAATATTTTTTCCATAAATAGTTATGTTTTCTTAATTACAACATATATTACATATCAGATTCTGACATTGTTTGAAAAGTCATCAATTTTTTAATATAAATTTTAATTTGTAACCGACATTACAAGTCGCATGTTAATACAGTATGCATATGTTGATTACGTTAACAGGAGTTATTATAGATGCACGACGCAGAAGTGCAACGTGAAGAAGAGAGTTGAGAGATCTTATCAAGATCCAGCGGTCGTGATCACCACCTATGAAAGTCAACACAACCATTCGATCCCGACCAGTCGCCGTACGGCAATGTTCGCTGGATCCGCCACACCTGATTATAACTCATCGTCGCTGTCTCCAGTTTCCGATTTCATCATCAATACTCCGAGAAGCTTCTCACGTGATGATCTCTTCCGTGCGCCATACGCTAGTGTGAATGTAAACCCTAACTATCCTCAACAACAAAACCAAGAGTTTCATCATGAGAGTGAGTATGAGCTTTTGAAGGAGATGTTTCCTTCGGTTTTCTTCAAGCAAGAACCTTGATGATATAGTATACAGTGAAATACTATTATATAGAAACAAACAATATATATCGTATGAATAATAAATAAGTGATGGTGTTATTAATTATTCTCTTTTTTGGGTATGTAAATATAAAAATGAGTTACATGGGATATAATGAAGAAATGTTAGGCATGGATATGGAGTCTCTTCATGGGTCTCTCGCTTTCGTTACTTGCCTCATATATTAACTAATGAGGAAACCTTTTTCTCATATATCAACATGTTCTCCTTCCCTCCCACAATGCCACTTCAGTGCGCTTCAGAAACCTCTGTTACTCACTTCTTCAACCACAATTTGTTCAAATTTTCTCCTTTGAAAGCCAAATCGTCAACCATCTTAGTAACGTGAGTAGCACAAGATCTTGTGTAGAACTTGTAACGAACTTGGGTTTTGTCTTAAACGAAGGCTATCGTGTAAGGCAAATGCAAGCGTACTCCTCTTAGTGCTTGTAAAAGCTCTGTGATTAATAAGATTCAATATATTCAAAAGGTGTCTTACAAAAGCCATAATCAGCCCCTTTTATACAAGAGTAGAGAAGCTATATCGTATCTACTAATCCTAATCTATAAAGGAACTCAAGTTTATCCTAAACTGAAAAGAAAACTAAAAGAACACCAAAGCAAAGAACAAACGTGATAAGCACACAAAGCCCAATGTGCTTATCGGCAAGGCCCACGTAGTAACAAGGATGCGCTGCATCAGATACATGTCTTATCTTCTCCCACACTTGCTTATGCTTTATATTTCTTAAACAGGAAGACATAAAAATTTGGATTAGGGTTGGAGATTTTACTTTGCACTTTGAAGAATATGCCGAGGTACAAAAGATAATACACATCTTGGTTCGTGTTATCTATTATAATATTTTAAGTTACCTTTTTCACACTACATGAGAAGCTGACATGTGTTTCTCTAATTTGATGACATGTGTCCATTTTAATCTTTTTAAATTATAATTTATTTTTCTTCTCATTACCTTTAATTTAAAAACAATTATTCCTCACCAAATCAATTCATATGTATTCATTATAATTTTGTTTTTCTACTAACATATATAATTTTATTCAAATAAAACACTCAAATTATATATATGTACTTAACAAAAACTAATTATTAAAAATCATATAAAATTAGTTTTAAATAAATTTGAAAAAGTTTAACTATACAATCAACAAAAAAAAATTAATATTTTACTCAACATTATTAGAAAAAACATATATGTACTTTAACAGAAACCATGGTAACATATATGTACTTTAACATATATGTACTTTAACATGGTAACTAAATTTTAAAAAACCATATCAAAACTTTTCTAAAAATTTAACTAGAAAATCAACAAGAAAACATATAAATCATGTGTAAAATACACTTTCAAAATATTTATTTGTTTTGATTTTGTTTTAAATCACTTACCTACATAAAATATGTACATTAACTACACATTTACTAGAAAACCTGTAAATCATGTATAAAATGTAACTTCCAAAATATTTATTTGTTTTGATATTTTTTTTTAAATCACTTACCTTCATTATTAATATGTACATTAACTACACATTTACTCATACTAAAATTTATTTGATTAGAAAATTAAAAAATATTGGGATTAAATGTGATTACATGTTCCTCCTCACCAAACCAATCCCTATGTATACATATAATTTTTTTTTTGTCTACTAACAAATATATTTTTGTTCAATTAAAACACTTAATATTTTATGCAACATTAATTAGAAAAAACTATATATGTCCTTTAACAAAAACTAATTATTAAAAATCATATCAAAATTTGATATTTTTTCTCAATATTTTACTCAACATTATTCAAAAAATATATATGTGTACTTTAACAGAAACTACATTTTAAAAAACCATATCAAAATTTCTGAATTTTTTTGGGGTTTACGGGTTTCGGATTTTTCGGGTTTAAGATATAAAAACCGTTTCGGGTTTTTTCAAATTTTGGTTCGGGTTCGGTTCGGTTTTTTTTCTGGAGGCGGGTTCGGGTTTCGGGTAAAAGTCTCAGGCCTAAGAAAACCTGTAAATCATGTTTAAAATGTAACTTTCAAAATATTTATTTGTTTTGATTTTTTTTTAATCACTTACCTACATTAATGTTTAAATTAACTACGCATTTACTCATACTAAAATTTATTTGATTAGAAAATAAAAAAATATTGAGACTAAATATGATTACATGTTCCTCCTCATCAAACTAATCCCTATGTATTCATTATAATTGTTTTTGTCTACTAACAAATATATTTTTGTTCAATTAAAACACTCAATATTTTGTTCAAAATTAATTATAAAAAACTATATATGTACTTTAACAAAAAATAATTATTAAAAAACATATCAAAATTAATTTTCAATCAATTTTGAAAAGAAATTTAAATATACAATCAACAAAAACAAATTTGATATTTTTTCTTGTGATTACATAATTAGATGATTTATTTAGATCACTAACCACACACTCAATATTTTACTCAATATTATTAGAAAAAACAAATATGTACTTTTGTAACATCCGTGAACCAGAAAGTTGTTTTGGAAGTGGTATCGGACGACATTAGGGGTTCGGGAGTAGATTACATATGCTCTTTGAGGTGTGAATCAAGGATTGGCTGTGCATGTTCTTGTTTGATTGTTGTGCAGTCGGTCTAAGGTTCGAACATCGCGAAGAAAATGTGTAAAAAGCTCTTGAATGACTAGTGTCGATCGACACCTAAGGGGAGTGTCGATCGACACCGGTTTGAGAAATCAATTCCGGTTTAAGTCGATTGCGCGTTTGATTGTGGTTTGAGTTGGTATGGTCGATGGGTGTCGACCGACACCAAGGAAGGGTGTCGATCGACACCGGTTATTGTGAAATCGACCGGTTTGATTTAAGTTGTCGGTTTAGTCCGGTTAAGGGAAGGAAACCCTAAAAACGAGTTTAAAGGAGTGCAGCCGTCTGTTTTTGGACACAATTTTCGAGGCTGGAGTTTCCAAAGAGAAAAGAGGCGATTTTTGGGAGAAGTCGAAAACACTGTTCATCGGTTACTGTTCATCGCCGGAGTTACTATTCATCACGCACTGTTCATCGCGCACTGTTCATCGTTTTTCCTCTTTTCCCTTTGTTCAATCGGTTGTCGAGGTGAGTGCATGACCGTAGGCTCGCAAATAGTGGAAATTGTGAAAGTGAATTGTTGATTTGATGAGTTTATGTGTTGTTTGTGGTGGTTTATGTGTTATTAGTGCGTTTGATCGATTGGATTGTGACAATTTCGTGTTTTTTGTGTTTTTGTGTTAGAAATCGATTTGGGCGTCGATCTCCTGGATCGGTGTCGATCGACACCAATCGGGCCGGGTGTCGAGCGACACAAGCTGTGTCGATCGACACTGGTCCGGTTAAATCCGGTTTTCTGGCGAATTGATTAAATTGAATTAATTAATGGTTTAATCTGGTTTAATCGGTTTAATTGGAATTAAGTGGTTTAATTCCGAAATTAATTAATTAGTGGTTAATTAATTAATTAAAGTGGTTTATAGTAATTGTGGAAATTATTTTATATGTTGAAAATTATTATAATAATTGTGGAAATTATTTAATAATTGTGGAAATCATTTTAAGGGTTAGAAATTATTATTTAATTGAGGAAAATTGTATAAGAATTAAAAGAAGTGAATTTAATAATTTTGGTAATTATTAATATTATTTAAAAGTGTTTTAAATTGCGTAATTGGCCTGTAGGCGGGGTGATTGCCGCACTAAATATTTATGAAATACTTATGCATCTCTTTTTCCCTAATGTGATGCAGGTAAAAGAAAGTGTGATCGCGGAATCGGGCCAGAGAGAGGATGATAGGATTTTGTTGTTTACCGTTTTTGGTTTATGTTGTTATTTGCAAACCTGGTGTTTAGGTTGCTAGGTTATTTTATGGTATTTTGGAATTGAATATGATTGTTTGAATTATTAATTTTATGGAGTTTATTTTATTGAGAATTTCTGCACTTAATAAAAAAAAAAAAAAAAGCTGGGTTGTTTCATTTTGGTATCAGAGCGTATACGGTTTTAGGACTGTTAGTATTGGGTGAACTGGACTATGTGTTTAATTGATTATTGTGTTTAGTCACTTAGTAGTCTAGTATCATCCTCTCGGCCTTCAGTGATTCCGCGGTGAGTAGTGTTTTGTGTTTTGTGTTGTGTGGAGTTTTTGTGGTTGGTTTTCTAGCCGGCTCATTTCCTGTTCTTTGGAAGTGCAGCGAAATGGACGCAGGTGCTAGAGGTCGTGGCGCAGGTGGGCGCGGTAGAGTTAGTGCCCGTGTGGGCGGAGCAGTTGGCCGTGGTGGCCGAGCGGCAGGCCGTGGAGGCCGGAGTCAGGGTCGTGGAATACCGGCGGAGTCGGGAGAGAGTGCAGCGCCTAGTGTGGCGACTGCGTCAGTGACCCAGTCAGTTTCTTTGGCGAGTGAGGCCGGTTTGGGCGTCGGTAGTGGCGCGGGAGTTGGGGCAGTCCTAGGTGGGGGCGCGGCTCTAACTCAGGGTCATGGTGACCAGGATGTGGGGTTGCTGACGCAGCTGTTGTCACGTTTTCCGCCAGCGGTTCTAGAGCAGGCTTCGGGTGCACCTCCAGTGGCCGGGGCGCAGCAGGATGCTGCAGTTTTTGGGCAGCATGGTGCTGCAGTTGTTGGGCAGCATGGTGCTGCAGTTGTTGGGCAGCAGGAGGTTGTAGTTGGTGAGAGTCCGCCTTATTTAGAGATGAGGGGACAGATGCAGAGGTTTGCTTCGCGTTTCTCGTGTGCAGAGCTAGTGAGGCTTGCAGTTTCGATTGAGGAGGATCAGCATGAGCAGGTTGATCCGGTGGTGGTTCCGTGTGTGGTTGCTCCGTTTGTTCAGAGGAGTCATCCGCAGCAGCAGCAGCGACATCAGTCGCAGCGGTGTAGAGGTTCTGGTTCTAGAAAGGGCGGTAAGCCTGCACAAGGCCAGAAGAGGAGATTGGACGAGGTTTCTGGAGGCAGCCGGAAGGTTCGCGGCAGTTGTTTTGGTTGTGGGAGCACGGAGCATCGTGTGGCGAGCTGTCCTGGTAGGGAGACAGATTCAAGTGTTAGGGTGTGTTTTCGTTGTGGCGAGCAGGGGCATATCAGACAGGAGTGTCCCAAGTTACAGCCATTGGCGGCAGTGGAGTTTCAGCCAATAGTGGCTCAACCAGAGTCTCAGATCGCAGCGGTGCAGCCGTTGAGTCATGGTGGGGCGGTGCCGAGTGAGGTTCCTTCGACAGAAGTTGGTCAGACTAGTCTGTCCGAGGCAGATCACAGGTAAAATTCTTGATTCAGACTTCGTTAATTCTTAGTGTAGAATTGTGGTGGTCGTCTGTTTCTTTTATTTTATATGTGATAGAGTGTTAGGGTTCTAAACACTTGTCATGGTTAGTGGGCGGTGTTGTTTGACTCGGGAGCATTTAAATGCTTCATCATTCATCATTCCATAGCGTGCCAAGTGTAGTGGCGTCCGGAGCAGCGCTGGTGAGCGTTCGTGTTTGGTCAAGGTACCGAGTGGAGGATTTCGGGCTACATACGGCTGTGTTAGAATAGTTGATGTTTGGAGTGCGGGCAGTCGATGCCAGCAGTGTTGGTCATCAGTTCGGTGGGACTACATGACGTAATATTGGTGATGAACTGGTTGGAGTTTTACCGAGTTCATCTGAATTGCTTTAGAGGCAGAGTGTTGTCTGAGCGGGATGCAAGGAGGTTGGTGTTTCAGGGGTTGAGACTGACTTCCGGGAGTTTTGTGTCTCGGCTATGCAGGGTAAGCAGATGTTAGAGCAAGTTGCGAGGCTTTTGGCGACGATCGGTTTCGGAGTCCAGTGTTGAGGTGTTTATCGAAGAGTTCCGGGGATATCAAGGATATCCGTGTTGTTCAGGAGCTCGAGGGGTTCTGAGGAGCATGTGGCTCATTAGAGTTGTTTCTGGAGAAACTACAAGAGCAGGAACTGTATGCTAAGTTGAGCAAATACGGTTTCTGGCAAGTGACAGTTGTGTTTCAGGGTGTAGCAGAATACTACAGGAGTCCGTTAAGGGTTTTTCGAATGTGTCGCATTCGATGACGAGGTTGACGGGTATGGATGTGCCGTTTGTATGGTCGTCAAAGTGTGAGAGAGCTTTGGGAAGCTTAAAGAGTTGTTGTTCAGTACACCAGTATTGGCATTACCCGAGCCGGGGAAGCCTTTCATAGTGTACATAGTTGTTGCAGGAGTTGGTTTGGGTTGTGTATCGAGCTTCCGATAATTTATGATCTGGATACTGTCTATCTTCCGACGAGGTTGATTAGGTGGCAGTCGCGTTGAGTTGACGGAGAGTTGTTTCAGCTAAAGAGCAGGATGATGATGCCATGGTAGGCGGGTTTTAGTACTTTGTGTTTTTATGCTACTTGGGAGGAGCCTTCGCGTTTAGAGACAGTGGATCAGGCGGATCTACTCAGTAGAATCAGGATGGCTCAGCGGAGCGAGCGTAGTTTATTTTGATGCAATCGCGAGCAGTTGGCTCCGAGTTTTCGGTCTTATCAAAAGGGCGTTTATGGCGCGTGGTCGGGCTTGTATACCTGAGGTTGAGGAGTCGAGACAGGAGGTTTTGAGAGAGGCTCGTGCGAGCAAGTTCTCGATTCATGGAAGAGCGACCAAGATGTATCGCGATCTCAAGCGGTGTTATCACTGGGTCGGGTTAAAGAGAGTTGTAGCTGTTTTGGGTGCGTGGTGCAACTCGTGTTCGTTGGTCAAGTCAGAACATCGCTCTTCGAGTGGTCTTCTGCAGAGTTTATCCATTTCAGAGTTAAAGTGGGCTAGGATCATGATGGATTCAAGATGGAATTATCTATCTCACAGACATGTGATGTTTTGGGTGGTTGTGGGTCGGTTGACCAAGTCAACATTTTCTGGTCATTAAGAAGACAGATGGAGTTGCTGTTTGGCTAGGAAATTTTGGATTGGCTTTTGAGAGGCTGCATGGTATGCCAGTCAGTATCGTGTCGGGTCATGATCCGGGATTCGCCTCAGAGTGTGGAGGGCGTTTCAGACAGAGATGGGCACTAAGGTGCATATGGGTACAGTGTATCATCCGCGTGCAAAGGGGTGGTCAGAGAGGACTATCCAGACCTTGGAAGTTTTGTTGAGGATGTGTGTGTGGGATTGGAGCGACCATTGGACTGGTCATCTGTGTCAGGCAGAGTTGCCACAACAATAGTTATCAGGCGAGTTTTTTTTGCATGGCTCCGTGTGAGGCTTTGTATGGGAGGCCATGTAGGACGCCTTTATGCTGAACTCAAGTGGGGGAGCGCAGCATTTATGGAGTTACTTTTGTTCAGGGAAATGACGGAGAAGGTCCGTGTTTGAGGTTGAACAAGAAGAAAGCTCAGGATAGGCAGAAGAGTTACGCTGTTAGGCGTAGGCGGAACTCGAGTTTCAGGTTGGAGTTAGAGTATATCTCGAGATGGCTATGTTGAGGGGTCCTAATAGACCCATAGCAAAGAACAAGCTGAGTGCGCGGTTTATGGGTCCGTTCCAGTGGTGGAGCGAGTTGGACCATTGGCGTATCGGCTTGAGTTACCTGTGTTTATGAGGATGTTTCACAAGGTGTTTCGTGTTTAGAGGTGGAGAGAGAGTGCTTCCATCCTTCAGGGAAGTTAGTGGTTAATATTTCAGAGGATCTTAGGCCTTTTTAGGGAGTTCTGGCGGTTTTGTGAGGATTCTCGAGAGGAGAGTCAAGGTTCTGCGGAACAAGAGAGTGTCGTTGTGAAAACTTGAGGCAAAGATGAAGTTGGATTTCTGAAAGTGTTCGACTAGTAGGTCGAGGAATTAGCTCTTCATCTTTATGGTTTCAGTTGGTTAGCCTTAGGCTATGTTGTTGCAGTGGTTTATGTATTTTCGTGGTGGTACGGAATACATTGTTGGAGATTTATAAGATGGAGTTTTCCTTATAAATTTGGGTTCGGATGTTACGGGTTGTTTTGACCAGTTTTGGGTCTTGAGTCAGCTCTAGTCGATTATGTTATAGGCGTTTCGGATTTATTACTCTTTACATTTAGGAGATTGTTTTCTCATGCAGACCTATCTGAGACGGTGGGTGCTCGATCGGTATGGGTTGTGGCAGACTTATCTGCAGATAGGTGCCGCGGTTTGTTTTTGCAGACTTATCTGGGGCTAGCAACCTCAGTATAAGTGGGGAGATTGAGATCTCCGTGCGGCCTTACCTGGGATTAGCTACCTCAGGGGAAGTGCTTGCAGACTTATACTTGGTATAAGGGTGCTGCTTACTAGTGGCTGACGAGTCACGAAGTGAGCATCAAGGGGTGGTGGATCCCTTGAGAGAGACAAGTGGGTCTCTTGCATTTATATGGGTATTGTGACGGTGGTGTCACAGTACAGATTTTGTGACGGTGGTGTGATGGGGATTAAACTTTTCCCAATTTCTACCCCTAATTCTGCAAGTGCACAGATCGAGAGTAGCAACGGGTATATCGAACACAAGGAGCAGATAAGTGCACTACGAGCTATGCGAGTCTAATCAAGCTAGGAAAAATGAGGGGGTTTTGGGTTTTGAGATGCAAATTAACTAAACTAAGTAAAAGCAAGAATAAAAGCGGTGTAAGTTCAAGGTGGAAAGACGCTAGGCAATAGGTAATTCTCAGAGATTCATAGATGATAAGTTTGATGATTGACTTCTATCTATGTAGGGATATGGGATGTAAGATCCGTCTAGAACACAAAACACGAAAATAAGTCTTTCCACTTCCGTGGCTCCGACTCCTATGATAACTTATCTAATCGCTAAACTTTTGGTATGTCCTTAGATAGTTAATCAAGCATTAAATCGATCAAGTTCGGATACAGTTCACTAGGCTTAGTAAATCAACTTCCGCAGTCTAAGAAACCTAGCTTGTCAAAGAATAGGTCCGGCGAATGATACAGCACTTCCGTGGCTCAAATCAACCTAGGATCGGATTGCTAGATGCGCGGTAAAGCAATCAGCATTAATAAGTGAACAAAACGAGACAAAGACTCTAATGATATCCCTAGTTAATTCATCAAATCATAATCAGCATATGAACTCTTTGAAACCCTAAAACCTAACTAGAAATCTACTCAATCATGATGCAAGTAAACAAGCACAAATCTGAGAAAGAAATCATATTATTATAAGGAGAACAGGGTTTAGGAATCTTCTCTATATTGAGATACAAAGAAGGGATCTTCTCCCTAAGGAAAACAATGAGAAGGAAGTAAAACAATGGAGAATCCCTCTAAGAGGATCTCCCTAGTGCGGCCCTCTCTTGTGGCTCCTCTCCTGCGAGCGGGCGTGGAATGGTGAAGAAAGGTTGGGTCGGACGGGAGCCTTGGAGGCCCTCTCCGACCGGCTTCGGTCGACCGGATGGTCATCATCATGAAGGAAGGTCGGGTCGGACGAGGGCCATGGAGTCCCTGTCCGACCGGCTCGGTCGAGCGGATGTGGATGGCTGATGTGTCCGGTTTTCGGCTGTCTAGACCACTCTTCGGTCAAAACGTGATATCTTCTAAACTGCTCATCCAAATTGCATAATTCCAACTGCATTGGAACACCAACTCATCTGGCTATCTTGGTGCCGAGTTTCATTTATATCCGTTGAGTTTAAGGTTCCATGCCGTTGCTTCCCATTTGATGTACTGATGCAGTCCGAGAAAGCTCCTTCGATATGTCTCACGGAAATAGAGATATTTCCCAATCTACTCGACCAAAATGAGTGATCCCAGTTGCATTGCAAATCTAACTCATGTAGGCATCGCAGCGAAGTGGATTTGATGAATTCCATTGAGTAGAATGATTTTAAGGCCCTTCCAAAGTTGATGCTACGTCCTGGAGCGGTCTTGAAGTCCAAATCCTGTGTTTTGCTCCAAAATGCATCTTTTGACCTGTTTAGACTCTAAGTACTATAAATCCATAAAAACTACCTTTTTAGATCAGAAAGCCTTTAAAAACCTTATAAAAAGCATAGTAAAACCATATAAAAAGGGTACAAAATAGAGGTATATCATGGTGTCACGGTTTGGGTACTTGTGACGGTGGTGTCACGGTACAGATATTGTGACGGTGGTGTCACGGTATAGATATTTGTGACAGTGGTGTCACGGTATGGTTTTGAGTAAAGAGTAATGAATGTCTGGAAACGTGCTTATAACATAGGATTAGATGTGAGTCTCTGGGATCAGTGGTGGATCTCTTGTGTTTGGCCAATGCAGGGCCGGGTTTTGTCGTCTTGAGTAGACGTTCTGTGTTAGGATTCGAGGGCGAATCCAGTTTAGTGGGGGAGAATTGTAACATCCGTGAACCAGAAAGTTGTTTTGGAAGTGGTATCGGACGACATTAGGGGTTCGGGAGTAGATTACATATGCTCTTTGAGGTGTGAATCAAGGATTGGCTGTGCATGTTCTTGTTTGATTGTTGTGCAGTCGGTCTAAGGTTCGAACATCGCGAAGAAAATGTGTAAAAAGCTCTTGAATGACTAGTGTCGATCGACACCTAAGGGGAGTGTCGATCGACACCGGTTTGAGAAATCAATTCCGGTTTAAGTCGATTGCGCGTTTGATTGTGGTTTGAGTTGGTATGGTCGATGGGTGTCGACCGACACCAAGGAAGGGTGTCGATCGACACCGGTTATTGTGAAATCGACCAGTTTGATTTAAGTTGTCGGTTTAGTCCGGTTAAGGGAAGGAAACCCTAAAAACGAGTTTAAAGGAGTGCAGCCGTCTGTTTTTGGACACAATTTTCGAGGCTGGAGTTTCCAGAGAGAAAAGAGGCGATTTTTGGGAGAAGTCGAAAACACTGTTCATCGCCGGAGTTACTGTTCATCGCCGGAGTTACTGTTCATCGCCGGAGTTACTGTTCATCGCCGGAGTTACTGTTCATCGCGCACTGTTCATCGCCTGAGTTACTGTTCATCGCCGGAGTTACTGTTCATCGCGCACTGTTCATCGTTTTTCCTCTTTTCCCTTTGTTCAATCGGTTGTCGAGGTGAGTGCATGACCGTAGGCTCGCAAATAGTGGAAATTGTGAAAGTGAATTGTTGATTTGATGAGTTTATGTGTTGTTTGTGGTGGTTTATGTGTTATTAGTGCGTTTGATCGATTGGATTGTGACAATTTCGTGTTTTTGGTGTTTTTGTGTTAGAAATCGATTTGGGCGTCGATCTCCTGGATCGGTGTCGATCGACACCAATCGGGCCGGGTGTCGAGCGACACAAGCTGTGTCGATCGACACTGGTCCGGTTAAATCCGGTTTTCTGGCGAATTGATTAAATTGAATTAATTAATGGTTTAATCTGGTTTAATCGGTTTAATTGGAATTAAGTGGTTTAATTCCGAAATTAATTAATTAGTGGTTAATTAATTAATTAAAGTGGTTTATAGTAATTGTGGAAATTATTTTATATGTTGAAAATTATTATAATAATTGTGGAAATTATTTAATAATTGTGGAAATCATTTTAATGGTTAGAAATTATTATTTAATTGAGGAAAATTGTATAAGAATTAAAAGAAGTGAATTTAATAATTTTGGTAATTATTAATATTATTTAAAAGTGTTTTAAATTACGTAATTGGCCTGTAGGCGGGGTGATTGCCTCACTAAGTATTTATGAAATACTTATGCATCTCTTTTTCCCTAATGTGATGCAGGTAAAAGAAAGTGTGATCGCGGAATCGGGCCAGAGAGAGGATGATAGGATTTTGTTGTTTACCGTTTTTGGTTTATGTTGTTATTTGCAAACCTGGTGTTTAGGTTGCTAGGTTATTTTATGGTATTTTGGAATTGAATATGATTGTTTGAATTATTAATTTTATGGAGTTTATTTTATTGAGAATTTCTGCACTTAATAAAAAAAAAAAAAAAAGCTGGGTTGTTTCAACTCTTAAAAAACCATATCAAAATTTAGAAAAGAACTTTAACTATAAAATCAACAAGAAAACCTATAAATCATGTATAAAATGTAAACTTCAAAATATTTATTTGTTTTGATTTTTTTAATCACTTACTTACATATATTTATATTAACTACACATTTACTAGAAAACCTCTAAATCATGTATAAAATGTAACTGTCAAAATATTTATTTGTTTTGATTTTTTCTTAAATCACTTACCTATATTAATAAGTACATTAACTACACATTTACTCAAATTAAAATTTATTTTATTAGAAAATAAAAAAATATTGAGATTAAATGTAAAATAAACTCAGCTCAATATCTAATGTCTAATAATTCTTCATAGGTTAAAAGAAAAGAGAAATTAATATACAACGAGCATGAGCTCATAGGAAAACAATACAACAACAATTCAAGCAATACACACCTTCAAAACCACCAAATGGACAATATAATATTTTCATTATAATATAGGAATGTCATTTCCACCACCGTACGGAAACCAACTCCAACTAGACGATCCTTTGTACCACCGATCAAATAATACAATCAAATAATTCAAACTTCAAATATTCACTTCGATAACTATACTATCATCTTGAGATGACACCGCACGATGTCTATAAGTTTTTTCAAAATTGTGGATCTCAACCCAAATTCATCAAGAAGATTAGATGTCAACCGAGTAATCAAAGACCTATAAACAATGCAAAAACAAGCTATGAAATAATAAACAAGAAATAGTTATAACCTTCAATACAATAATCTTTACACAATTGTTTCTAACAACAGTTGTTAAGTGTTTCAAATTATCCTCCAGATTTCGTAAAACTTCATTACAAAATGATTAAATTTCACTATAACATTTCTAATTTTCAATAATATATAATTAGCATATAATATTTAATTCAATCATATCAAATTGAAAGATTGTTAAAAAAATATATGGTCGAACAAAAAAAAAACCTACCACGTAGTAAATTTAAATGCATAATTTTGACAAGCATAAAATACTAATAATAAAATATAATTTTTTCAAAAATTCATAGGATCGAGTTTCCGCGGACTTCTCCCTAGTAGAAGATATTTTGCAAATGGCTAGACGACTCTCGTTTTTATTATGATGCAGCATAACAGCCTCCGCATATAAAGAGTTGTAGATTCTTAATCATTCATTAATCAATCATTCCTCAAATGACGACTTTGATCCGATCAAAATCAACAAAATTGGTTTTTTTTTTTTTTTTTCATGTTCCTTACAAAAGAAATCGACCTTTATTGAAAAAGACAGTTAAAGTTTCCAAATTTTTTTAATTGAAATCTCTTGTCCAAATTTTTTTTGCCTTCTTTAGTATTTGTTATGATGCAACTTTTTTTGTGTTTTACATTGACTTTTATTTGTGTCACAGAAAGAAGTTTTCATGGCGGCATTGGAGGAGCTAAAGAAAAAGCTTTCTCCACTGTTTGATGCTGAGAAAGGTTTTTCTTCGTCGTCATCGTTAGATCCAAACGATTCATATTTACTAAGTTTCTTGTAATTTCATAGTGAAGAAGTTATGTTATGTTATATAGGCTTCTATTGTGTTTAAAATGATCTTCTTTTTGTTGTTGTTGAAGTTATCAAATGGTGAAACTGTTAATTTGCTTAGTAGATCATATGGAGTTTAAAACTTCAACAAGCTCGGGTTACAAAAATGTACATCTTCTCATGCTGATGAGTCTGAAACTTGTGAGACGACATATAAATGTGCTTCCCATGAAATGCGTGTTTTCGGAGCTATAGGAAGCAGAGCTAGGAGCGTTGTTCAACGAGCTATTCATATCCCGAATCATAGAATTCTAGCTTTGATGAAGATTAATATATTTGAAAGGGTAATGTAAACTAGAGAGTTTATTAGTTTCTTGATTTACATTTAGTATGTCTCTTTAAATGAATATTTAGTGATTTTGGTTGAGCAGGAGAAGAGACGGCAACTGCTTACAGAGATAAGGACGTTGTGTGAAGCTCCTTGTCATGAAGGACTTGTGGATTTTCACGGAGCGTTTCTAGTCCAGACTCAGGACAAATCAGCATAGCTCTTGAATATATGGATGGAGGATCTCTTGCAGATATCTTGAAAGTAACAAAGAAGATGCCTGAGCCTGTTCTTTCATCAATGTTCCACAAACTTTTGCAAGTAAAGACACTTATTGAAACAACCGAGTTTTTTTTTTTTTTTAATTAAACAATTCTAGCGGAAGTCTTAAATCATTAAATAAATAATAAATTAAACAACAATAATCAGTTCAGCAATTATTCAGCGAAAGCAATAAAATAAATAAATAGTCTAACAACTTAAACAGTTCAAGAAACATAAAAGTCCTATCATCCTCTTCTTCAGCCTTGATTCCGCGATCACACTTTACTTTTACCTGCATCACAGGAAAAGATATGCGTAAGTATTATCATAAATACTTAGTGAGACGATCACTCTGTCCACTGGCCAATTACGCAATTTCTAGACAATTAAAGTCTTTTAAATAATTTCCACACTTATTAAATATTTTCCATATTTTAAAATATTTCCAAGTAATTATTAAATAATTCTCAAAATTAAATAATAATATTAATTAATTATTAATCCGAAAATAATTAATTAAACCAAACCCATTAACCATTCAAATCCATTAAATCCATTTAATTTCAATTTCAATTCGATTAAACCGGAACACACAGACCGAACCAGCCTCTGGTGTCGACCGACACCCGCTTGGTGTCGACACCCGTGACCTTGGTGTCGACCGACACCCGTTCGACAGGGTGAATCCGAGTGCGATTCAAGAGCACCATAAACACATAAATCAGTTAATAAGTATTAAATCAAACAATCAAATTCGAATTCCAAAATAATAAAATACTAGCAACCTGAACACCAGGTTTGCCATAGTAAATCTAACAACCTAAAAACGGTTTGCTAGCCACATAAGAATAAACAACACCAACATCCTATTATCCTCTTCATCCCTCAGCCTCATGCCGCGGTCACACTTTCTTTTTACCTACATCACATGGTTATAAGAGATGCGTAACTATTTCATAAATACTTAGTGAGGCAATCACCCCACCTACAGGCCAATTACGCAATTTTCCAAACATTTAAACATTAATAATAATTTCCACAATTATCAAAATAATTCTTTTAATTATTAAATAATTTTCATAATTAAATAATAATTTTCCACAATTAAAATAATTACCACAATTATTTTAAAACCATTTAATTAATTAACTCCACCATTTATTAATTAAGTACGAATTAAACCACTTAATTCCAATTGAACCGAGTTAACCAGATTAAACCACTTATTCCAATTGATTAAATCAATTCGCCACATAACCGGATTTAACCGGCCAATGTCGACCGACACAAGCTTTGTGTCGTTCGACACTCGCTCGGTTGGTGTCGACCGACACACGATTTGTATCGTTCGACACCGATCTTGGAGATCGACAGTTCGATCAATTTCAAGCACAAAAACACCCAAATCACATAATCGCAACACCAAACTCGATCTAAGACACAATTAACACATAAACAATCACAAAAATCACATAAACTCAACAATTCAACAATCCACTTTTACAAATCTCATTATTTTCGAGCCTACGGTCATGCACTCACCTTGACAAGAGTTGAAAGGGGAAAACGAGAGATGATGAACAGTGCTCCGATGAACAGTATCGCGATGAACAGTACCGCAATGAACAGTACCGAAAAACAGTATCACGATGAACAATATCTCGATGAACAGTAATCCGATCCCAAAACTCCATAAATCTCCCAATTCGCCTCTTTTCTTCTCTGAAACTTTTTCACCTTGAAAACTGTGCTCAAAATACGGCTGCACCTCTTTTATCTCGAGAAATAGGGTTTCCACCTCTAAACCGGCCCAAACCGGCAACTTATATCGAACCAGCTCGATTTCACCATAACCGGTGTCGACCCACTGAACCGAGCAAAAATCGAATTAAACCGCAATCAATTTCGCTAACCGATGTTGACCGACACCCTCCTAGTGTCGCTCGAGACCAACTAATCAGGCACTGGTTTTACAAATATTAACACAAGGACGACTTAACTTCTAAACCGACCGCACAAAAATCAAACAAGAACATGTACAGCCAACCCATAAATTAATACCTTGCATAACATATGCAAACAACACCTGATCACTTGATGTCGCTCGACACCACTCCCAAAACAGTACTTTTCGGTTTACGGATGTTACAATTTGAATGCGGCACTGGAGAGTTTCCGTATATAGCTAATGAAGGGCCTGTTAATCTTATGCTGCAGGTGATCAACTTGGCCCAAATTCTTTCTTCTTCTCCAATATACTATGTAGAGTATACATTAAAAGTTTATCTCTTTTTTCTTGTGTTATCCGATTGGGAAGATCTTGGATGATCCATCACCGACACCTTCGAAACAAGAATTTTCACCAGAGTTCTGTTCCTTCATTGATGCTTGCCTCCAGAAAGATGCAGAAGCTAGACCAACAGCTGATCAAGTTTGTCAACTGAAATGTGATACTTTAGTTTACCGTATTTGTCTACGGCTGATCAGAATTGGTTTAGTGCTTTTGTTTGTACTGTTTAGAAACTTTAGAATTCTCTGCAACTAAGATTCAATTTTGATGGTGTTTACTCTGTTTCTTGAATTCTGATGGTGTTTCCTCTGTTTCTTGAATTCCGATGGTGTTTACTCTGTTTCTTAAATTCTGATGGTGTTTGCTCTGTTTCTTGAACAACTTCTGTCACACCCTTTTATTACAAAACACGAGAAGGAAAGAGTAGATTTGGCGAGTTTTGTTCAAAGCATCTTTGATCCAACTCAGAGATTGAAAGATATTGCAGATGTAAGTATGATGGTTTTGGTTTTAATGCAACATTTGATTAGTCAGTAAATGTCAAAGGAAACTTAACACTAATGATCTTATTTGCTCTGTTCTCATATGATCACCATACATTATAACCCTCTTTTTGATGGATTTGATGATCTTGGCACCACGCAAAATCGCTCTACACTGAAACATATGTTTTCAGGTAACCAATGCATATGGTCTAAATGGTAACCGCTGAATGTTGTTGAATGCAGAATCAGGCGGAATTAAATGATGATTTGCTGCGGAATCTAGCTGATTAGTTCGTAATATGAATGGTAACAGCTGAATGCAGAATAAATACCTAACAAATTATTCGTGTAACAGTATAACAAAATATGTATAACGCCCCGACCGCCCATCCCGGTGAGTCACCCACGCCCTCTCTCGGCCCATGGGCCCCACCCTGTCCGACGGCCGATCCGCTATTTTTGGGAGGCTCTAGAGACTTGTTTACTGTCCCTGCAATCAACACCCGACATTTCCCCGTGTTTTTTTCTAACTCACAAGGTTCCGCAGACCACTTCCCGGAAGGTCACCTATCCTTTCACTACTCCAGCCAAAGCATGCTTAACTCTGAAGTTACTTATGGGCCTTTGACCGAAAAGGTAAGTGCACTTTGTTGACAAAGGTAGCCAAATCAATTCTCTTAAGCCTCTCCTCATTTATCACAAACCGGGATGTTACAATATGTATACAGTTTAATTAATAAAATAATAAAAACTTATACTTGTGAAATAACTAAATAATAATTAGATAAAAAAAATTATTTAAAATATATAAAACTTAATTTTTTTTATTCATAATAATTTATTAAACATCAAAGCTAAAAAAGGTATACATTTAAAAACATAATATTTATAATTATCAATTTATTAATGGAAGTCATCACATATTTGCTGCTTAATTCCTTTTCGTATTGTATGCATAATGATTTTATCCGTTGTTCTCTCTTATTCTTTCACAAACTTTATGTGCTATATTAATTTGAAAATCTATATTTGATCTAATTATAATTAAATTTATTTGAAATTTAAATAAATTTTATTTAATACATTTACATGGATCCACATCCATAAATATATATTTTTGGATCCACATCCATGACCTCTGCCACGGCCCCTACCATGATCTCTACCACGACCTCTAGCACCTGCGTCCATCTCAATGCACTACCAAGGCACAGTATATGAGCAACTCGACAAACACAAAACAAACCACAAACACAACTCACCGCGGAATGCTAGAAGGCCGAGAGAGGATGATACTAGACTACTACTGACTAAACCACAATTAATCAATTAACACATAGTCCAGATCAACCAATTCTAGCAGTCCTAAAACCGTCTAGGCTCTGATACCAACCAACCAAACAAACAACCAAGTTTTTTTATTTTTTTTTTTTAATTAAACTAATACTCAGCCGAAGTCTTTAAATAAAAACTCAATAAATAATAAATACCAGTTTAACGATAATCCCAGAAATAATAAATAACTCTAGCAACCTAAACACCAGGTTTGCAAAACACATAACTCAAAAACCATAAAAGAATCTAGCAACCTAAAAACGGTTTGCTAGCTACTTAAGAATAAATAACACTAACACCCTATCATCCTCTTCATCTCTCGGCCTCTTTCCGCGGTCGAACATTCCTGTTACATGCATCACATTGGAATAGAGATGCATGAGTATTATCATAAATACTCAGTGAGTCGATCATACCGTCTACAGGCCAATTACGTAATCCACTAGACAATACATCAAACAATAATAACAGCAACAATGATCAACAGCAACAATGAACAACAACAATAGTGAACAACAGCAGTACTCGCAAACAGTACTCGTGTCGACCGACACCCCACCGTGTCGCTCGACACCCCACCGTGTCGCTCGACACCCCACCGTGTCGCTCGACACTACCCACTAGGTGTCGACCGACACACAGAGGTGTGTCGCTCGACACTAGCCATTCTGTGTTGACGGACACCAAAAGGTGTGGCTCGACTCAGCCCCAAAACCCAGAAACTCAAAGCGACGAATCAAACTCAATAATCACCGAATCAATGGGTTTTCAACGCCCAATCACAATCAAAACAACAATTTCGATAAGAACAACTCAAAAACACAATCGAAACTTTGAAAACCAAACAAGAATCTCTAAGCTTTCCAAAATCCAGTTTCTATTTCTTCTCAATGACCCAATCTCTCGTGAGTCATGAGTTTGCGTTTGGTGACGATGGTCGATGGTGACGATGGTTCGTATTTTCCAAAACCTAAAAAATATCAAAAACAATATTTATGGGCCCTTGAAAATTTAAGAAAAACTGAGGCCCCATTCCAAAGAATTATTGGAATGGGCTCAGGCCCGGGCCTGGACGTGGAGGATAATCCGAATTGGTTGTGGTTTGTGCAGCTTTTAAAAACGGATTTAGGACTTGAAGATGGAGCAGATATTACTATAATCTCTGACAAACATAGGTATGTCCTGGTTTAACATGTTCTTTTTTTTTTTGCTTGATTATCCACGTTAAACTTATTTTCTTGTTTGTTTCTCTTTGTGTGACAGGGAATTCTAGCTGCAGTTTATGAGGAGCTTCCAAAAGCAGAACATCGAATGTGTGCAAGACACATTCTTGAAAACTGGAAGAAGACAAATAAAGACATTGAGCTTGAGCGTATGTTTTGGAAGATAGCTCGGAGTTACACAGCAGAAGCGTTTGAGAGTAACTTGGAAGCGTTGAAGAAATACAACCAAGGTGCCTACGATTCACTACAATGCACACAACCAAAAACATGGTCTCGACATTTCTTTAAGCTCGGATCTTGTTGTAACGATAACCTCAACAATCTGTCAGAGTCTTTTAACAGAAGCGTGAGAGAGGTAAGAAGGAAACCTTTACTTGATATGTTGACAGATGTGAGGAGGCAATGCATGGTGAGAAACGCAAAGAGAACTCTCATAACTAACAGATGGAAAAAAGGTTTACACCAAGAGCAGACAAAGAGATTGAGCTAAATAGGAAGAAAGCTAAAGACTGCAAGCGGTTTATGACCACAGTAAATTTCTCAAGCTGGATCATCACAAGTAGGAGCTTCTCAATCATCACAAGGAGGATTCGGTTTCTCTTCTTAATCACTTGTGTTATATCTCTTCTTAATCACTTGTGTTGTTTCTCTTCTTTGTTTTATTGAGTCATGTCAAACATATGTTCTTTTGGCACTTATGTTTCATGTTTCTTTTGGATTATCATCGGTTCCATTTTTTTGTTGTGGAGTCTTTTTTTTTTACAGAAAAACGTGAAGTTATGTATTGACTTCTCTGTTTTTATGATTTAGAACCGTAAAAAAAAGTAAAACCAAACAAAGAAAGAGCTCTTACATGTCTTAAGAACTTAAAGCAACAAAGTGTTAAATAATAATCTCTTACATGTCTCAAAAACTCTTACATCATCCCTTACATAATCTCTTACATGTCTCAAAAGTTTTGTCATGATCTCTTACATAATCTAATAAGCTCATAGCTATAGCCTATCATCAAATTAGTTACCAAATACAAGAGTGTTATCTTCACCTTGGTTAAACACAATGTGGTACATTATCAGAAATGCTAAAATACACAAACAAACAACAAGCACAATGTTCTTGATTTTTAGTTTCTTTAGCTCCTTTTTGCAATGGAGGATCTCTTCCATCTCACTCGTCATACCCTTCACTTCAATCTTCTCAACCATGACCTTCAGCTCATTCACTTCTTCATATACTGCATCTTCTACCCACTTGAACAAGTGACCATCCTAATATCAACAAGCAAGAATTAAGTTTAAGATCATTGCAAATAAAAACGAGAAATGAAAACAAATAAGTAGCTGACCTTTCGAGAAGCACCACAACTAAAGTATGGACGTCCATTGTTAGAGGTGAAATGAGCACATTTCCCCGAGCCCATCGCAATGAGTAACAGCACAAAAAGCCCGGCCCGTCTTCAGCCCTAGCCCCCTCACAGAAATGGAAAGCCTTGAGGAGGAAGGTAATATCTTAAGCAAAAAGGAAGAAGATGCAGCCGCCACTCGAAGAAAGGAAAGAAATCAAGAGAAGAAGAAGATTTCCTTTATGATCAAGAGGAGAATATTCAGCAGAGAATCGCCTTAACTCAACTATATAAGGAGAGGTCTTCATTCCCTGAAGACCAAGTCACGCAACCCTGCAAACCCTAAAAGCATTCGCTCACTTTTTCTCTGTTTCATTCATTAATTCGCATTACGTCTCATCAAGGCTTGTTTGACGAGACGATCTCTTGTATCCAAACTTCTTTTCGAGTAATAAATCCACAGCTTCCCAAGTCTCCCATCCGAAATATCCCGTCACATAAACGTGTGCTATTTCTGGAATCAACAATTGGCGCCGTCTGTGGGGACTGGGAATACCTTTGTCGGATTAAGCATCTCAAAAGAAACTCGGACGATGTCTAACTCAGCGGGAAGCTCCCCCGAGAGAGAACCGCGACATGCCAACAAGACCCTCCCGGAGAATCCTCTCGAAGACGGAGAAGACCTTCTCGAGCATGAGGAGGACCGCGTCGAGCACGACGGAAATGCACCGCGCGACGAACCCGAGGATACAATTCAGCCGCGAGCTCCCGCTCGCCGCAGATCCAGAGCAAAGGCCGTCACGCACGACGACCTGGTGAAAACAATCCGAAGGGCTATGAAGCCATTCTCCGAAGAAGTCCAGACGATGCGAGCATATCAGCAGAAGACGCAGGAATTCATCGACTCAGTAACAGCGGAAGACGGCAAGTTTTCGCCGGCTCATCGGCTCTCGTTCGATACACCGACAGGTCATGCCACGGGGACCACGATAGCAGACGCAACTGCTAATCGAACAGAAGCGACGAGTCGAATCTCGCGGGCCAGCAAGCAGACCCATGCCGAGCTCGATAAAATTAATCGTCGGCTGGACGAGTTCAATTCCAGAGTGCATCTCGTCACGAGCTCTGCACCAGAATTGGCAAAAATCCTTGCCGACACCCAGAGATCGAGCCCTTTGCCGGCGAAGAAGATCCGAAGAAGTGGTTGACAGCTTTCAACCTCGCTATGACAAGGGAACAGTATGCCACTCCCGAGGAGAGATAGGCGAACTATTGCCAAGTCTTCGTCGAGCATATGACGAAAGAAGCACTCGGATGGTTCTCCAGCCTCCCTGCCGAGTCGATCGATAACTTCGACGACTTGACGAACGCATTCTTAAAACACTACTCCATGAACATGACCAGGGTGACCCGAAACATGTTTACCATGACGCAATCAAGAGGGGAACCACTGCGGAGTTTCATGGAAAGGTTTAAGAAAGCCGCGATGGATCTCGGCGACATGCCCGATAGCGTCCCGCTAGAGGCACTCCGCAACGGTCTCCGATACGACTCTAAATTAAAAGCAGACCTCTCTCTCCAACCATCGCCGACCCTCGAAGATGCGCTCCATCGGTCCCAGAGATACATCTTCTTAGAAGAAGACACCAACTTCTACGCCGAGAGAAGCGGTGAAAAAAAGCCCGCCGTCGCCAGACCTAAGGAAGAAAATTACGAACAGCGACGAAGGCCCGAAGTCAGGAGATCACTCTCTTTTGCCGTCGACGACGATCTCAACCACTGGGACCCAGCAGAGCAGCCGCAAGCACTCGCATTGACGTCGTCTCGTCCAGCCGTCGCTGACCCAGATGACGACAATAATCATGACCTGTTCTGCAGCTTCCACGGTCGAACCGGTCACGCAACGGAGAACTGCAGGCATCTCATCGGTAGCCTCCTCAGGAAATACCGAGAAGGAGCCGTTGCAGTAGAAGGCGACCGATCTCAAGGCAAAGATTTCGCGCCGAAACCAGCCAAAGGGGGCCAAAAGGGAAAGCGACCCCGCCAGTTTCGCCCCCAAAAGCAGGGGAAGGCAAACCCGAAACCAGCATCTGAGAAGGAAGATCGTGACTATCCAGAGGATTTGCCGCCCCCGCCAAAGCGACAGGTCAGCATGATCATGGGAAGTCTCTTAGACAATAACGATTCCATCTCGGCAATCAAGGAGTATGAGCGACAAGCTGTCTCGGCTCAGCGCCGCCCTAGTTCCCACCAGGATGGAGAAGCCCTGCTCGGCCAATCTGTCCGCCAGGACACAGGCGCGATATCCTTCACGGATAAGGATGCGGAGGGGCTGGATACCCCGCATCTCGACCCGCTGGTGGTCAAAATACAAGTCCACGATTGCGACGTGGCAAAGATACTAGTCGATACCGGGAGCACGGTGAACCTAATCTTCAAAGAGACCCTAGACCGGATGGGGATCGAAGAAGAAGCCATCAAGCCAGCATCTCGTCCGCTGACTGGATTCACCGCCGACACCGTATTCAGTATCGGCACTATCCGCCTGCCCGTCTATGTCGGAGGAATTTCCAAGCTCGTGAAATTTATCGTCATAGACAGACCAGCAATATATAACGCCATTCTAGGAACGCCATGGATCCACGAGATGAAAGCCGTCGTCTCGACCTTTCATCAATGCGTCAAATTTCCAACACCATTGGGAATCTTCACATTACGTGGCAGCCAAAGAGTGTCAAGATCCTGCTTCCTCCAAGAACGCCGACTCCGCTCTTCATCCTCATGCATGATCAATGAAGAGCTGAACCTGCGACTCCCCTATCATCAGAGACCTAAACCCGATCTCGTCGACCAAGTCAGCATCGACGAGACGAGACCGGAAAGGTGCGTTGGTATCGGCAGCAATCTCAACGCCGAAATCAGAACCCAGCTGGTGGATCTACTGAAGGAGAACGTGCATCTCTTCGCATGGTCAATGGAGGATATGAAAGGGATAGATCCCAGGATCACCTCGCACGAGCTCAACATCGACCCCACCGACAAACCGATCAAGCAGAAGAGGCGTAAGCTCGGCACCGATAAAGCTCAAGCAGTCAATGACGAAGTCGAAAAGCTACTGTGAGCCGGATCAATCACTGAAGTAAAGTACCCTGACTGGCTCGCCAACCCGGTCGTCGTCAAGAAGAAGAACGGGAAGTGGAGAGTATGCGTGGACTTCACCGACCTGAACAAGGCTTGCCCAAAGGATAGCTTTCCGCTGCCGCATATCGACCGCCTCGTCGAAGCTACGGCGGGGAACAAATTACTCTCCTTCATGGACGCATTCTCCGGCTACAACCAGATATTCATGCACCCAGACGACCGCGAGAAGACAGCCTTCATCACTGATCGAGGCACATATTGCTACAAAGTCATGCCCTTCGGCTTGAAGAACGCTGGCGCCACCTACCAAAGATTGGTCAACAAGATGTTTGCAAAACAGCTCGGCAACAGCATGGAAGTCTACATCGACGACATGCTGGTAAAATCTGCTAAAGCCGAGGATCACGTCAAGAACCTTCAAGAATGCTTTCAGGTCCTGACAAAGTACGGAATGAAGCTCAACCCGGCAAAGTGCAATTTCGCCGTCACGTCCGGAGAATTCCTCGGCTACATCGTAACTCAGCGCGGCATCGAGGCGAACCCGAAGCAGATCTCGGCAATTCTCGACCACCCCTCGCCGAAAAACGCAAAGGAGGTCCAGAGGCTCACCGGCCGAATCGCCGCACTGAATAGATTCATCTCGCGCTCGACCGACAAGTGTCTCCCCTTTTACCAGCTGCTCCGCTCCAACAAGTTCTTTAAATGGGACGAGAAGTGTGAAGACGCATTCAAGCAACTGAAAGAGTATCTTACTACCCCGCCGATCCTCGCAAAACCAGAAGATGACGAGACGTTACTCCTCTACATCGCCATATCTGGCACAGCCGTTAGTGGCGTACTGGTCCGAGAAGATCGCAGCGAGCAGAAGCCCATCTTTTACGTGAGCAAAACCCTCAACGATGCCGAGACGAGATATCCTACCCTCGAAAAGCTGGCATTAGCGGTAGTGATCTCGGCGAGGAAATTGAAACCGTACTTCCAGTCCCACGCGATCATCGTCCTCTCAAGCCAACCATTGCGCCAAATCCTTCATGGCCCAAACCAATCGGGTCGCATGGCAAGATGGGCGGTAGAACTGTCAGAGTACGATATCGAATTCAAAGGCCGAACCAGCGCAAAATCCCAGGTTCTCGCCGATTTCATTGTCGAGATCCCACCAGAGCTCGTCGTGAACGAAGCCGAGCATATATCCAAATGGCTCATGCACGTTGACGGAGCTTCATCCAAGCAAGGATCTGGTGTCGGCATCCGCCTCGTATCTCTTACAGGCGAGATTCTCGAACAATCTTTCAAGCTCGACTTTCCAGCATCCAATAACGAGGCCGAATATGAGGCAATCATCGCAGGACTACGTCTCGCAAAGGAAGTTGGGGCCGAGCACGTGCACGCATTCTGCGACTCTCAGCTCGTAGCTAAGCAATTCAGCGGAGATTACGATGCTAAATACGACCGCATGGACGCATATCTCAAGGTAACGACGGAACTGTCCAAGCAATTCAAGACGTTCGAGTTGACAAAAATCCCCCGTGCCGAGAACACAGAAGCCGACGCGCTCGCTGCCTTAGCCTCGAGAACCGACTCGGCTTTGCGGCGAACGATTCCCGTCGAAACAATCGAGCAGCCTAGCATCAAACTTCCTAAAGGAGCGTTTATCATGGCAATATATCAAGAAGAGGAGGAAGATGAAGAAGACGAGCCAATGACCCCTGAGTCAGAAGAAGATCAACCTCACTCATGGCAGGACGAGATCAAGGATTATCTGATCAACGGAACCGGGGAATCGTTGGGCAGCTCGTCGACTACGCCGCAAAGCCGCCTACTACTTCCTCCAAAACGACGAGTTATTCCGGTGGACCGCAAACAAAGTCGTCCTACGTTGTTGCGACGAGACGCAAGCCAGGAACGTGATGGTCGAGACTCACCAAGGAGCCGGAGGAAACCATGCCGGCGGGAAATCTCTGGCCTCTAAGATCAAGAAGCACGGCCTTTTCTGGCCAAAGATGATCGAAGACTGTGAAAATTACACCGCGAAGTGCATTCCCTGCCAGAGATACGCCCCAATCATCAACGGAAGCATACTCCCTCGCTCGTGGAACTCCATGAACTTGCGCAAGTTCCGCCACTAGACGCGTAGCTTCGCGTCTCGCAAAAAAAAAAAAAAAAAAAAAAAAAAGACATGTTCACTACACGAACACTTGTAACGAACTACAAATGGCTTGATCCCGGCACGGGTACGTAGGCAGCCTTTTCACCGAGGCGCAGCTATAACTTAATAAAAATAAAAAAGCTTTTTTATTTTATTAATTCGTTTGTATGCATGCATCTTTTTCGGGATCCTTGAGAAGCATCCCATCTCGGCAGAAAAACCCAAGCAAGAATTTCCTGATTGACTTAGGTCAAAATCAGATGTTTTGGTGTGCCTAGTGAGCTCGGCAAAATCAGAGTCATAAAATTCCTTTAGTACTCGGTAAATTAATGAGTCTCAAAGCCTCTGGAACTCGGCAGTATAATGAGTCCTTGTCTACGAGCTCGGCAAAAAAAGAGAGTCTCGAAGCTACTCTGAAGCGCACGCATAAAAGAGTAGTGTCGACGTTCTGGCCAAACGATTGACCGCACATCGCACCCAGTGGACTGATCATCCCCCATTCTTCAAGAATGACGCATTACAAGTCGAGAGCACGCATATCTCGCACGACCCTAAGCCAAGAAAAAATCGCTACCTTGTTAATCATATTCGACTTAGCGGCGTAGGAGTAATTCAAATTTCTAGACTTCGGTTCCTGTTACCGGCCTAAAAAGCGCCACCGCAAACAGATCCAACAAGCACGGATCGGTGTCTCTTAAAAACGAGAATTCTGACGAGCTGCGTGACACCGCATCTCGTCAGATGCATAGCATTGTCATAGCGAGTAGCATCTCGTCACGACAGAACTTGAGCATGCCAAGTTGTCTCGGCACGTTGAACCACTTGTCTAATGACGATTAGACACTTGAATCATTCCGCTAGATTGACATCACAGTGCACCTCATTAAAGGATATAGATTAAAAGCAGGATGTTTCAAAAAGCACGAAATCATCAACTATATTCGCGATATTCATCTCGCACAAAGCAAAAAGATGAACGAGGAAGTAAAGCAAATACTTAAGTTTTAAATCCTGAAAAGCATACGGATTAAAACCCTCTCGGGCAATGTTGTTACATCGGCATGAATCACCGCTACTAATAAAAAGAAGAGTTCTTAAAAAGCAGAAAAAGGAGAGAATAGAGACGAAGTCCTAAACAGCCTCGGCCTCGGAAGCATCCGGACCCGATTTCGTCCCGGCTTCAGCACTAGCTGCTCCCGAACTCTCTCTCGTCGGCGATCCACCAATTATAAGCTCGGCAAGATTGGGCCTGAAAGTATGATACATTGTACCAAATTGATTAAAACCTCTCGGAGTAACCCAAGTGTTATCAAAACAGAAATCGGCAAGATCAAAGAGGCAATCTAACCTGTGTGGCGCTGCATAGTCGTCCGCGCCGATATCGACCTCGTCGATCTCATCCCCGGCATCTCTGCTCTCCTTGACCCTAGCCTCCAGTTTCGCAATAACGAGATCGAAATTTTGAGAGACGCCTTTCGTCCTTCGCACATAGTCAAGCAGCGCTTCGTCAACCGCAATCCTGACCACCGCCTTTTCCACCTCGTCGCGCTGCGCGACAAACTTGCCAAGACGATCAAGACGGGGAGCGTACCACTCTTGCATGGTGTCGTAGACCTGAGTAGCAACAGACTCGGTCCACTTCCGACGCGATTGACGAAGGCGAGAAGCCTCAGCTGCAGCAACCTCCGCATCCCGGCGAGACTTCTCCTCGAGTTCCACTACCTGAGCTCGCAGCTTAGTTACCTCATCCTGAAGACCGATCGTCTTCAGGACCTCGCCATTCAGGACGCCGACCTTCCTCTCGAGATCAGCCTTTTCCCTCTCAAGGAACTCCAGCCTCGGACCCTTCCCCTTGGACCGCTCATTCTGCAGTTTGACGATTTCCTCCCGAGCCGCCTTCAGCATGGTGTCATATTGCTGGATAACTGAAGAGAACTTCCCAGCAACGTTGACGAGATCTGAAGAAACATCGACGACATCGTCCTTCAGCTCGATCTTCTTGAGTGGAAGCCCCCAATGAGGTTTAAGCTTGCAGCTCCAAACCAGCTCGGCGCAGAACTTCTTGTTAAGCATAAGAGGAGAACCCCCCGACCAGACGACGGCGACCGCATCCGGATCCGGGACCTCAGAATCAACGGGCTCGACCTTAGGGCCTGACGAGCTCGCCCTAGCGCCGAGACCAGAAAGGCCTCCCGGCTGTTCAGACGGGTTCTCGCCAAGATCGTCATCACCTGACTGACGAGACGGATCCTCGCCGACCTCGTCGCAACCTGAGTGACGAGATGCATCGACACCATCACCCGAAGGAAGGGCATCCTCCTCATCGAGCACGACCTCAGGTGTCGTCTCGGCAGCAGACGACCG
Source organism: Erythrophleum ivorense (assembly GCA_026724425.1). Lineage (NCBI taxonomy): Eukaryota > Viridiplantae > Streptophyta > Magnoliopsida > Fabales > Fabaceae > Erythrophleum > Erythrophleum ivorense. Next base: position 2,369,322 of record JAIUCV010000066.1, on the reverse strand, counting down.
CATCCCGCTCGCGGCCATCTTTTCAAGCTTGGCCCTCTTCGAAGCCCTGCAGAAGTGACAGCATATCAGCAACACGCACCAAAATAAAGAACCAGTTCTCCATAAGAAAACTTACTTCGTCCTCGACGCAATCGAGGAAGCCGGACGTTTAGGCGGACCGCCCGACTCGGCAGCCGAGTCAGTCTTCTTCTCCCTCGGAAGAGAATCCGGGATCAGAATGGCGTCATCAGCTGACACGGGAGTCCTCTTCTTAAGCCCCATCTTCTTAGTACGACGAGACGATTTAGCTGCAAAAGATCAAGCAAGGATCAATGACAAACATAGTCATGACGCAAAATCCGAATCAAAAAGCAATCGGATTCTCACCGGCTGCTGGAGTCGAAGCGGACTCAGTTCTTCCTCTTCTCTTCCTCTTCTTCCTCTCCTCGGTCTTGGCAGCAAAGTCGGCCCAGGTGATTCGACTTCGATCTCGCAAAGCCTCGCACTTCTTCTGGAATGCAGTAGACGTCGGTCTCGGCACGACCCTCTCTGCAAAACAAACAAAAGCAAAAGGTTAGCATACCAAAACCAACTCAATCTATGCCGCGACGAAATCTACAAGCAATCTACCAGCTTCATCAACCCATCCCGTCAAGACATGATCGGGGTTAAAATCCCCGATCGACGCGGCATCCTTCTTGACATAAAAGTAATAGTGCTTCCAGTGGTGGATCTTGTCTTTGTGGGCGCCATATACAATGCCGTACTTCATCGTGGTACAGAATCGTCTGAACCTCCCCTCCTTCGCACTAGCACGAAAGTCAGTAACGCGCTCGAAGAGCTCTCGGTCGAAGGTAATCCCGAGATGCTTGGCCAAGGCCTCGGTAAAAACCATATGCCGGACCACACCGTGAGTCAGCTGACTCATAGGGACACCACGCTGATAGGCGTAATCCAACAGATGGTGGAAAATGGGAAACCGCACCCCAAATTCCGTGAACCAGCACTCGTAGGCACAGAACCATCCCGGCGGAGCGTCAAATGGCCTTTGCTGGGCAGACGGAACCCGTATCTCCACGGCATCGGGGATTGAGCATCTCGACCTGAGCGCTGCGACGATCCCTTCGTCAATCCAAGACCGACCATCGGCGGTCAAGGAAGTCGCCGGAGTGCGCCACGGCATCTCGACGACCGGCGGAAGACCCTCGAGTTCGACATCATCCGGAGTCGGCACTTCATCCGGTCCTGTCTCGGAATCCGCGTCCGAATCATCCTCCGGTATCCCATCGCGGTACCCGGAACTCTCACTATCCTCGTCCCGCAAGGACGGAGCGTCAGAATCAGCCCGGACCCCCGAAGAAGAGTCCTTGGCCGTAGAATCCGCCCTTTCCACTTCTGCCGCCCTACGACGACGCTCCATGATCCGGCCTGCTCGGACCGCATCCCCGAGAAAACCCGGGACTAGACTTGAAAGCGGAACATCATCGTCGTCCCGCACTACGACCTTTCCTTTCCCTTTTTGATCCGACGGATCCATCGTGCATCAACAGACGAGAATCGGAAGACGAAAAGCCAAAATTCGACGAAAAACCCTAGAAATTCTGGCGAGAGGAAGGATTGAGGCGAGAAGAGAAAGAATTTCGAGTCAAGAAGCAAGGGAATCTAAGACAATTACACAAAACCTATCGGTTTAATCAAGCAACGCGATTCGGATTCGAGATGGAAGAAGGAAGTTACCTTTTCTCTTTCAGGGCGGTTGAAGGCAATGAGCAGGCAAAAAAGGAACTAATGTGGAAAAGAAATCCGAACGGTCTCTTTAAGAGAAGTTTCGCGGCTTTCAAGGAAAAAACTTCTCTTCCTTTTTCCCGCTTGGAAAAACCTAACGGGACTTAGGCCTTTTTTTCAAAATCTCAACCGCCGACCCACTTTTGCAGTTTTAATAAGATGTGCATTGATGACGTGGCAGCCCCACTCCTGACAAACTGCCTGCTAAGCGGCATAACTCCTTCTTTTGACGAGCTGACGTTGAAATAAGGACGAACGGTTATTCTCTTCGACGAGCTGACTCGTATGAGACCGTCATAGATGGTTGAGTCTCTTTGACGAGCTGATGTCAAGAACAATCATCGAAATGGATATTCTTTTGCGGACAAGATGACGTCAACGTACTCTTTTCCCTTCTTATGGTTTTTATCCCAAACCGGGTTTTTCCATATCAAGGTTTTAACGAGGCGGCACGAATCTAAAGTCAATCGCACCAAAGACGAGCTAGCGCTTGCGCCTTGCGCTGTTACTAATAACTCTTGAGCTCAACTCCCATTCATGAAGTTCGCCGAGATCAAACTGCATTTGACTCGCCAAACTGGGGGGGGGGGGGGGGGAACTTATTGTTAGAGGTGAAATGAGCACATTTCCCCGAGCCCATCGCAATGAGTAACAGCACAAAAAGCCCGGCCCGTCTTCAGCCCTAGCCCCCTCACAGAAATGGAAAGCCTTGAGGAGGAAGGTAATATCTTAAGCAAAAAGGAAAAAGATGCAGCCGCCACTCGAAGAAAGGAAAGAAATCAAGAGAAGAAGAAGATTTCCTTTATGATCAAGAGGAGAATATTCAGCAGAGAATCGCCTTAACTCAACTATATAAGGAGAGGTCTTCATTCCCTGAAGACCAAGTCACGCAACCCTGCAAACCCTAAAAGCATTCGCTCACTTTTTCTCTGTTTCATTCATTAATTCGCATTACGTCTCGTCAAGGCTTGTTTGACGAGACGATCTCTTGTATCCAAACTTCTTTTCGAGTAATAAATCCACAGCTTCCCAAGTCTCACATCCGAAATATCCAGTCACATAAACGTGTGCTATTTCTGGAATCAACATCCATGATTATTTTTTTACTCTGATGTATACTTTCTAACATCACTTCCACAAACACATTTTTTTGGAAATCCTTTTTCTCCATTGAAGAACTCATATCCATATCCACATGAGTTCCCAAATTCGTTTCTACCATTGGAACTTATCTCCTCCTACACTTACTCAATTTCAATTCCATTATTCTATCGGTCAATCAATTGGTTTCCATTTCCAGAAAAACACGCACTTACAGATTTAGTAACAGAGGAGATTCGTTCTGTTTCTGGACAAATATTCTTGTTCTTCGAGATGTTCTTCATGGTGGACTACGCCTCCTCTCGCTGGAACTCGCCTCCAATGGCCGGATTTCACCTTCTCCCCTAAAGCGTCGTTCTCTGATTAGGGATTTTGGTTCTCCAATTGCCGTATTTACTTCAAGTTTTTTGACAGAAAAGAGAAAGGAAAAAGGGGAATTGAATTCTGAGCGATTTCTGGAGTGATTTGGATTGTTCTGGAGCTATTTTTCACTGTTCATCGTCATCTCTCTCATTTCTCTCTGTTTTACTCCGATTTCGAGGTGAGTGCACGACCGTAGGCTTGTATATGTTAGAATTACTGTGTTAGGAGGTTAAGTTATCGATTATATGGTTGATTGCGTGATGAACTGCGTTATTGTCATGTTTGATCGAGTTATTGTGTTGATTTTATGTGTTTTCGTGTTTTTGCACAGTTTATTGTCTCTGAGTTTTGATCTGCGAACTTAGTGTCGAGCGACACCAATCTGGTGTCGGTCGACACCAAGTGTTGAGTGTCGGGTGATACCTTCTGGGTGTCAGTCGACACTAGTGTTTTCTGCTATTAATTGTTTTAAATTGTTATTTGTTGATTGATGTTCTAGTATGTGCGTAATTGGCCTGTAGACAGGATGACCGTCTCACTAAGTATTTATGAAATACTTACGCATTTCTTTTTCTCATGTGATGCATGTAAAAAAGTGTGTGATCGCGAAATCAAGGCTGGATAAGAAGATGATTAGGATTATTAGATTTTATTTGTTTCCGTTGTTAGTCTAGTGGAACTTAGTGTTTAAGTTGCTAAATATTTATTATATTTCTGGAATTGAATTGATTAATTTATTTATTGATTTTTTTAGTTGAGAATTTCCGCATTGTTATTTATGTTGATTCCAGAAATAGCACGTGTTTTTAAGACGAGATACTTTGGATGGGAGACTTGGGAAACCGTGGATTTACTACTCGAAAGAAGGTTTTACACAAGAGATCGTCTCGTCAAACAAGCCTTGACGAGACGTAATGCGAATGACAAATAAAACAGAGAAGAAGTAAGCGAATGCTTTAGGGTTTATGCCGGGTTTTACACTTTTTCTTCAGGGAATGAAGACCTCTCCTTATATAGTTGAGTTAAGGCGATTCTCTGCTGAATATTCTCCTCTTGATCATAAATGAAATCTTCTTCTTCTCTTGATTTCTTTCCCTTCTTCGAGTGGCGGCTGCTGCTTTTTCCTTTTTGCTTAAAGTATTACCTTCCTCCTCAAAGCTTTCCATTTCTGTGAGGAGGCTAGGGCTGAAGACGGGCTGGGCTTTTTGTGCTGTTACTCATTGCGATGAGCTCGGGGGAATGTGCTCATTTCACCCCTAACAATAAGTCCCCCCCCCCCAGTTTGGCGAGTCAAATGCGGTTTGATCTCGGCGAACTTCATGAATGGGAGTTGAGCTTAAGAGCTATTAGTAACAAGTGCGATATGCCAGCGCTAGCTCGTCTTCGGTGCGATTGGCTTTAGATTCGTACCGCCTCGTTAAAACCTTGATATGGAAACACCCGGTTTGGGATAAAAACCATAAGAAGGGAAAAGAGTACGTTGACGCCATCTTGTCCGCAAAAGATCATGCACTTTAATGCTTTTTCTCAAACTCGACATAGGCTCGTCAAGGAGATTTAACTGTTTAACTCCATTTGCCGGACCAGCTCATCGGGGTGGATGTTATGCTATTCAATGGGCATCCCGTCGAGAGTGGGGTTGCCACGTCATCGATGCGCATCTTATTAAAATTGCAAAAGTGGGTCGGCGGTTGAGATTTTGCAAAAAAGGCCCAAGTCCCGTTAGGTTTTTCCAAGCGGGAAAAAAGAAGGGAAGTTTTTTCCTTGAAAGCCGCGAAACTTCTCTTAAAGAGACCGTTCGGATTTCTTTTCCACATTAATTCCTTTTTTTGCCTGCTCATTGCCTTCAACTGCCCTGAAAGAGAAAAGGTAATTTCCTTCTTCCATCTCCCTCGAATTCGAGTCGTGTTGCTTGGTTAAATCGATAGGTTTTGCGTAATTGTCTTGGATTCTCTTGCTTCTTGACTCGGAATTTCTTCTCTTCTCGTCTCAATCCTTCCTCTCGTCAGAATTTCTAGGGTTTTTCTTCGTCGAATTTTGGCTTTTCGTTTTCCGATTCTCGTCTGTTGGTGTGCGATGGATCCGTCGGACCGAAAAGGGAAAGGGAAGGCCCTCGTGCGGGACGACGATGACGTCCCGCTTTCAAGTTTAGTCCCGGGTTTTCTCGGGGATGCGGTCCGAGTCGGTCGGATCATGGAACGTCGTCGCAAGGCGGCGGAGGAAGCGGCGGCGGCGGAGAGAGCGTCTGAGGTTGAGGGTTCTTCTCCCCGGGTTCGCGATGACTTCGAGGCTCCATCCTTGCGGGATGAGGATTCCGAGAGTTCTGGGTATCGTGACGGGATTCCGGAGGATGACTCGGATGCGGATTCCGAGATAGAACTAGACGAAGTGCCAGTTCCGGATCAGGTCGAGTTCGAGGGTCTTCCGCCGACCGTCGAGATGCCTTGGCGCACTCCGGCAACCTCCTTGACCGCCGATGGTCGGTCTTGGATTGATGAAGGGATTATCGCAGCACTCAGGTCGAGATGCTCGATCTCCGATGCCGTGGAGATTCAGATTCCGTCTGCCCAGCAGAGGCCGTTTGATGCTCCGCCGGGATGGTTCTGTGCTTACGAGTGCTGGTTCACGGAGTTTGGGGTGCGGTTTCCCCTCTTTCGCCTCCTGCTGGATTATGCTTTCCAGCGCGGTGTTTCTACGAGTCAGCTGACTCACGGCGTGGTTCGCCATATGGTTTTCACCGAGGCTCTTGCTAAGCATCTCGGGATTACCTTTGACCGGGAGCTCTTTGAGCGCGTCACCGATCTTCGTGCTAGTGCGAAGGAGGGAAACTTCCGACGTTTTTGCACGACAATGAAGCACAGCATTGTCTTTGGAAATCACCGGGACAAGATTCACAATTGGTCGCGCTATTATTTCTTTGTCAGGAAAAACAGCGCGTCAATTGGGCATTTTGACCCCGACCATGTTTTTACGGGATGGGTTCGCGAAGCTGGTAGATCGCTTATAGGTTTCACCTCGGCATCCGATGGTTTGTTTTTGTGCTAACCTTTCGTTTTTGTCTCGCAGAGAGAGTTGTGCCGAGACCAGCATCTACTGCGTTCCGGAGGAAGTTCCAGCTCTTGCAGGATCGAAGTCGGATCATCTGGGCTGACTTTGTCGCGGAACTTGAGGAGAGGAACAAGAGGAAGCGAGAGAGGACCAAATCCGCGTCGACTCCATCTACTGGTAAGGGCATGATTGCTTCCTGCTTCTTTAAATTTTGCGTCGCGAGTTTGCTTGTTAGTGATTTCTCCGTGATCTCTTTTTGCAGCTGAACCGTCTCGTCGTCCTAAGAAGATGGTGCTTAAGAGGAGAACTCCGGTGGCCGTTGACGACACCATTTTTATACCCGACTCCCCCCCGAAGGAGAGGGAGACTAGATCGGCTGCTGAGCCGAGCAATCCATCTAAGCGTTCGGCTTCCTCGATTGCTTCGAGGACGTAGTAAGTTTTCTTAGGACGGGTTTGATTCTCTACTAAAGCTTTAGTGAATGCTGCGAATGTAACGTTGCTCTTGCAGGGCTGCGAAGAGGGCCAAGCTTGAGAGAGAGAGCAAGGCCAAGGAAACGCCGCCTGCTGCCGAGACGACACCTAAGGTCGTGCTTGATGAGGAAGACATTCCTCCTGGTGGTGACGACCCGTCTCGTCAAGGAGGTCGTGACGAGCTCGGAGAGGATCCGTCTCATCGATCAGGAGACCGTTCCGGTCTTGATACTGGGACGAGCTCGTCGGGCCCCAAGGTTGAGCCTGCTAATTCCGCGGCTCCAGATCCGGACGCGGTGTCCATAGTGTGGTCGGGTGGTGTGCCTCTCATGCTTAACCCGAAGTTCTGCGCCGAGTTGGTATGGAGCTGTAAGCCGAAGCCTCATTGGGGAATCCCACTCAAGAAGGTCGAGCTGAAGGATGACTTCTGCGATGGTTCTGCGGATCTCGTCAGTGCTGCTGGGAAGTTTTCTTCGATTATTCAGCAAAACGAAACTATGCTGAAGGCGGCTCGGGAAGAGATTAGCAGGCTGCAGTCCGAGCAATCCAAGGGGAAGGATGCAAGGATGGAGTGTCTTGAGCTGGAGAAGGCTGGCCTTGAGCGGAAGGTTGGCGTCCTGAATGGTGAGATCCTGAAGGTAGATGGCCTTCAGGACGAGGTTACCAAGTTGCGCGCCCAAGTTGCGGAGCTCGAAGAGAAATCTCGCCGAGATGCAGAGACTGCTATGGCTGAGGCTTCCCGTCTCCGACAGTCCTGCCAGAAGCAGGCTGAGTACGTCGCCACTCGCGTCTATGACGACATGCAGGACTGGTATGCTCCTCGCCTGGATCGTCTCGGCAAATTCGTCGGCCAGCGCGAAGCGGTGGAGAAGGCTGTTGCCAAGATCGCGGTCGACGAGGCGTTGCTCGACTACGTTCGGAAGACGAAGGGGGTCTCCCAGAATTTTGACGCCGTGATTGCAAAGCTGGAGGCTAACGTCAAGGAGAGCAGAGCTGCCGGGGACGAGATCGACGAGGTCGATATCGGAGCGGACGATTATGCAGCGCCACACAGGTTAGACTGCCTCTTTCATCTTGCCGATTTTTGTTTTGATAACACTTGGGTTACTCCGAGGGGCTTTGATCAATTTGGGACAATGTATCGTACTTTCAGGCCCAATCTTGCCGAGCTGATAATTGGTGGGTCGCCGACGAGAGAGAGTTCGGGAGCAGCTAGCGCTGAAGCCGGGACGGGATCGGGTCCGGATGCTTCCGAGGCCGAGGCTATTTTGGACTCCGTCTCCATTCTCTCCTTTTTCTGCTTTTAAGAACTCTTATTTTTTATTAGTCGCGGCGACTCAATCCGATGTAAAAACATTGCCCGGGAGGGTTTTAATCCGTATGCTTTTCAGGATTTAAAACTTAAGTATTTTCTTTACTTCCTCGTTCATCTTTTTGTTTTATGCGAGATGAATATCGCGAATATAGTTGATGATTTCGCGCTTTTTGAAACATCCTGCTTTTAATCTATATCCTTTAATGAGGTGCACTGTGTTGTCAATCTAGCGGAATGATTCAAGTGTCTAATCGTCATTAGACAAGTGGTTCAACCTGCCGAGACAACTGGGCATGCTCAAGTTCTGTCGTGACGAGATGCTACTCGCTACGACAATGCTATGCATCCGACGAGATGCGATGCCACGCAGCTCGTCAGAATTCTCATTTTTAAGAGACACCGATCCGTGCTTGTTGGATCTGTTTGCGGTGGCGCTTTTTAGGCCGGTAACAGGAACCGAAGTCTAGAAATTCGAATTACTCCTACGCCGCTAAGTCGAATATGATTAACAAGATAGCGATTTTTTCTTGCCCATATGGCTTAGGGTCGTGCGAGATATGCGTGCTCTCGACTTGTAGTGCTTCATTCTTAAAGAATGGCGGATGATCAGTCCACTGGGTGCGATGTGCGGTCAATCGTTTGGCCAGAACGTTGACACTACTCTTTTATGCGTGCGCTTCAGAGTAGCTTCGAGACTCTCTTTGTTTGCCGAGCTCATAGACAAGGACTCATTATACTGCCGAGTTCCAGAGGCTTTGAGACTCATTAATTTACCGAGTACTAAAGGAATTTTATGACTCTGATTTTGCCGAGCTCACTAGGCACACCAAAACATCTGTTTTGACCTAAGTCAATCAGGAAATTCTTGCTTGAGTTTTTTTGCCGAGATGGAATGTTTCTCAAGGATTCAGAAAAAGATGCATGCATACAAGCGACTTAATAAAATAAAACAGCTTTTTATTTTTATTAAGTTACAGCTGCGCCTCGGTGAAAAGGCTGCCTACGTACCCGTGCCGGGATCAAGCCATTCGTAGTTCGTTTCAGATGCTTCTGATTTTACTTTAGCGATGCAAGACGAATGACTCGTCGATCATTCGACGACGAGGTGAGTCTGTCGATTACTCGTTGACGAGATGCTTTTGACAATCACTGCTGATTGCTTGACGACCACATGATTCGTTGATCTTTCGTTTGTCGACGAAGAGATGAAGTCATTCTTTGCCGAAGTGATAGATGCTTCGATGCTTTAGGCCAGGAAAGACGATAATGCAGAATTCATCGGCAAGAAGCATTCCTGCCGAGACCGTCAAGTAATCTGATGCTAAGCTGGACATAAAACTTTAGTTATGCCGAGCCGATCGGAAGTGGACAGAGATAACATCGCGATGATACTAACCCCGGCACAAAGCTTATATGCCGAGATGATCAATGGCAGAATATATGAAGTGCTGCTGTGATGCGATGCTAAGCATAGAATCTATGTTATGCCGAACCTCATCGACGAAGTGATCGAACCTGTCGAAAATTCGTTAACGAGGTGATCTCATCCATCAAGTGACTCGTCAAATTTCTATCGACGAATTGATCATGCTTGATCAATCGGACGAAATGACATGCTTTGCGGTGTTTTCTCAAGCTGGAGAGATGTAACAAATCAATTTCTTTTAGATTTGCTTATGTGCGGGCACTTTAGGCCGAGGTGGATGCGAAAGCTAGCTGTTCCGACTTATTCCTTTTTGGGTCTTGACGAGAACCTTCGCCAGTTCTAGTGCCGAACTTGTGACGAGATGTGCGTTCGAGTTGGTCTCGCCGATTGATTCTTGAGTTGAATACAGAACATGTAAGGCCCTAGTATCGCCAAACTTCCTTGTATAGCTCAAAACCATGCGAGGTTCTATCTTGATAATGCCGAGAATGCTTATCGTCTCGTCATTTGCTTTCGACTCGTCAATGAGGGATCCGTTGATCACTCGTCGACGAAGAGATTCATCGATGAAGAGACGTGTTGCTCACGCATTCATTGACGAAGTGATTCGTTGTATTCCGGTTTATTCGGTCGAACGAATCAGCAAAGTAAAGACATGCCACTGACGAGATGAGTCTGTCAATGAAATGATCTGCTGAACCGACATGATTTTTTCTTCATATGCTATAGCGCTTTAGGCTGAGTTGGACGTGAAGGCGATTTTCTTCGGCTTATGTTGTTTACGATTCTGAGTAATGCTCTTCAGAAAAGTTCCAGAACGTCTCCATCTCGTCATGACTATGCTTGCCATTGATTTTTTGCAAAAATGCTTTGTAGTTAAACCAAATCGTCCAAGGAAGATGGTGCTTAAGAGGAGGCCAGCTGCGTCTGCTGCCGAGGCCATCCAAGTACCCTACTCCCCCCCCCCCCCCGAAAGGAGGAGAACCGACTCAACTGCCGAGTCGATTGATCCTCCGAAGACTACGAAATCTTCCATCGCGTAGAGGAAGAAGTAACTCTTTTTCGACTTTGATGTAACTGTGCAGTTTATTGCTTATTGCTGACGATTTGAATGCTGACGATTTGAATGCTTCGTCGTGCTTTCAGGGCTGCTTCTGCCCTGAAGAAGGTCAAGTTTGAGAAAGCGGCCAAGGAGAAATTATCTCGAACTTGACAGCGACTCATCAAGGAGAAGTTATCTCAAACTTGACAGCGGCTGGCCAAGGAGAAATTATCTCGGACTTGACAGCGTCTCGTCAAGGAGAAGTTATCTCGAACTTAAGGTGTTTATGAATTTGAAGGCGACGACGGGCTGGAGGTGATGTTTCTGCTGTCGACGAGCTGGAGATGATTTTTTCGTCTTGGCAAAGACTTTCGCAATCTCGGGTGCCGAGCTGGTATCGCCGTTCATCGCGGCGTTAGAGCCTGTTGCCGCGATGGTTCTTGCATGGTCGCTGTAAACGCAGCGTTGGTGATTGGAGCTTTGCGTCTGGGACCGGTTGCGGCGGAGGATTGACGTGACCGTCGTTCGCGTTGCTTCCGACGGGACGAATGATGGGGTTTCCATCTGCGCCCAGCTCAGGTTGACTTTGCAGTCCGCCTGTTCCGGCGCCGAGATCATTGTTCAGAGATCTCATCTTTGAACCTTGATTGTCTTTTTCCGAGACGCTTTTCCGAGTTTATTCTCCTATCCCCGATCTGGCATCTTCGTCTCATGCCGAGATGAACTCTGATGCTTCTGCTAAAAAGTGATGCTATTCTAAGTGCTATTTAGAATAGGTTTTTAATAAAATTTATAATGCCGATCTCGTCGGATGGATTATAAAATTTTATTAGAGTTATAGCTGGACCTTTTGCAAGGCTGCCTACGTACCCAAGCTAGGATCAAGCCATTCGTAGTTCATTATAATCACTGCTCGATTGTTGGACTCGGGCTAGGAGTAATATTACTGCCGAGCTAGGAGTAATATTTCGCCGAGTTGCAGGCGTAAGCCTCTTCGAGATGTATCTCGAAGATCTGTAGAGTGCGTCTGCGAGGCTTTTTGGCTCGTCAAGCATCAGACTTGCTTTGAATTCCGATTCGAACCAAAGACCGCATTCTAGTGCCTTGATGGCCATCTCATCAGAAAGGTTGTGATGCTCTGTTGCCGCAACCCGTAATCTATCTATGAACTTACGCAAAGGTTCATGCCTCTCTTGAGTCAATGCGAAAAGATTTGTGCAACTTTTTGACATGAACGTGGAGTATTGCTTCAAGAAGATCGTAGCGAGGTCGTCGAAGCTGTCGATAGATTCGGCTGGGAGGTTTGAGAACCAGATTGATGCTTCTTTATCCAGATGCTCGGCAAAAATCTGACAAAAGTTTGCATCTCGCTCTTCGGGTGATGCATATTTTTGTCTCTTCATAGCAATTTCGAAGGTTCTGAGCCAGCTTTTGGGGTCGTCACGGCCATTAGAGAGGTCTAAGCGCAGAGTGATTTAGTCTTTCAGAGGAATCGCGGCGAGACGAGGAGTCAGAGGACTTTTTCTCGTCTCGACAAGGATTTTAGCTATCCCGTGTGCCGAGCTGGCGATGCGATTTGCTCTGGAACTGATCAGACTAAGCTCTCGGCGTAACTTCGTTACTCCAGGGTCGATTTCTCGTACAGTGTTTTGTAGAGTTTGACTCGCAGCATCACTACCGTTCGTCTCGCCATGATATTCGATGTTGATCAACTGAGCCGCAATTCTTTCAGAGCCCTTTGCCAGGTTGGAAGCTGGCCACGACGGAGAGTTGAGAGAATTTCCTTTTGCATGTCTCTCGACGTCGCCGCTAACAACATCTACAATATCTTGACGAGATGAAAGTTGCTATTGCGAATGCGATTGGTTAAGTCGCCGCCAATGGTTCCGAGGTCTTTTAGCAACATACTTCTCCACGCTGCAGGAGAGTGATCTCTTATCAGCTTTCGTTTGTTGTAAAGACTCCGGATCTTCTTCTTCTAGCATAGCGATTGCCGACTTGACCTTGCCGAGATGCTTGGCATTGCAGTTGTCATCCTCCTCAAGGAGGATGTATTGCTGAGCTAGATGAAGTGCGTCATCCAACGTCGAGCAGGTTTGGAGGATTAATGCTTCTTTGAATTTCGACTTATACCAAAGGCCGTGTCGAAGTGCTTCGAGGGACATGCTGTCTGGAGTTTCGCCGAGGTCAGATAATGTGCTTTTGAATCTGTGGATGAAACTCCGTAGGGGTTTACCCATTGATTGCGTCAAGGTGAACAGGTCTCGCATACTCCTGGTCGTGATTGGACTCTTTCGGGTCTCGGCAAGGGTTTCCGTCAGTTCTAGTGCCGAACTTGTGACGAGATGCGTATTCGAGTTGGTCTCGTCGAAACACCGATGGATTCTTCCAATTTCGAGATCGGCTCTCCTGGTAGGTCGTGCGATCCAATTTGCCGAGTTGCCTTGTTTGGTGTTAACACCTGCCGTTGCGACTTTTAATCTCGTGGTTTTAATTGCTGGCAACTCGTCGAAAGGACGACGACCTCCTGGAGTTAGCTCGTCGAGCTGCTCTTGCGTTTTCTTTTACTGAGCTTGCATTGCGTCAAGATTGTTTGAGAGCGGTTGCATGGCGGTGCGGATTGTCGCCGAGAGATCTGCTTGCGAGATCATCATTGGTCGTGCAGCAAAACGATCAGCGGATGGCGGTGGAGTTTCGTCGCATGCTAGCGGTAGAGTCTCGTTGCAGAACGACATAGTATTGTCATGAGCTGGTGACATAGTCTCGGCGAGAGCTGTTCGCGGAGTCTCGTCGCAAGCTGGTCGCGGAATCTCGACGCGAGCCGGTGGCGAAGCCTCGTCGTGAGCTGATGGTTCGGTACGACGATCAGCGGTCGGCTGCAGAGCCTCGACGCGAGCTGATCGCGGAGTCTCGTCACATGCCGATGAAGTGTCACGATGGTCAGAATCCGGTGGCATCTCGTCGTGAGTTGGTAGTGCGGGATGACAATCGGCAGTCAGCGGCGTCTCGTCTCGCGTGCTCGTGACGAGATCGCCAGATTCTTCGAACTCCTGCTGGTGTTGTTCGACGTCGACGGACAGATGTGCTTGCGAGATTACTACTGGTAATGTGCCATGATGATCAGCAGCCGGCTGTGGCGTCTCATCAGGTGCTGGCGGCAGGGTCTCGTCGCGTGCTGGTGGTAGGATCTCGTCGCGTGCTGGTGGTAATCAGCGGTCGGCAGCGGCGTCTCATCGCGTGTGCTCGCGACAAGATCGCCAGATTCGTTGAACTCCCGCTGCTCGTCGTCGACAGACAGATCTGCTTGCGAGATTAGCACTCGTCTTGCGACAGAACAATCAGCAGACAGTGGAGGCGTCTCGTCGCACGTGCTGGCGACGAGATTGCCAAATTCGTCAAGTTCCTGCTGGAACTGTTCGATGTCGTCGACAGACATATCTGCTTGCAGTTGCAGAGTCTTATCGCAAGCGTCGACGACATGATTTCCGAACTCGTCGAGCGTTAGCTTATTCTGTTCATCTTTGCTTTTGCTAGTCATCTTCAAGCTTAAGATTGCAAGAAGACTATTCCCAGTCCCCACAGTCGGCGCCAATTGTTGATTCTGGAAATAGCACACGTTTATGCGACGGGATATTTCAGATGAGTTATTGAAAACTGGGAAAATAGTCTTATTAAACTTGGAAGATGAAAAGAGATTACAAAGGAAAAGCGTCTCGGCGACAAGCTTGCCGAGACGGAATCGAAGAAAAAGAATAGACAAAGAACTAAGGACGAATTTATGCTAGGGTTTTTGCCTCTCTGCTCTCAGCTGTTATGTATCAATCTCCGGATCCTCTTCAAGTAATGAGGGGTCTTCTATTTATAAGGAGAGGAGGTCGGCTTGCGTGAATATCTTCCTTCTTTCTCCATAAAGGAAATATTCCCTTTGTAATTATCTCTTTCCATTCTTCAAAGAGGTGCATCTCTATATTGACATTTTTCCCAAGATTTACCTTTCTCCTCAAGACTTGCCATTTTTCTGAGGAGGTTAAGGTGAAGATGGGCCGGGTTTTTGCATTGTTATTAATTATGACGGGCTCAAGGAATTGTGCTAATTCCGGTACTAACAATAGCGAGGTTGAAAGCTGTCAACCACTTCTTCGGATCTTCTTCGCCGGCAAAAGGCTCGATCTTTAGTCGGACTCTTTCGCGGAGCCGGACTTTGCAAATCCTTGCCGTAAGCGGGCTTCTCCGGGTGTCAGCGAGGATTTTTGCCAATTCTGGTGCAGAGCTCGTGACGAGATGCACTCTGGAATTGAACTCGTCCACCCGACGATTAATTTTATCGAGCTCGACATAGGTTTGCCTGCTAGCCCGCGAGACTCGACTCGTTTCTTCTGTTCGATTAGCAGTTGCTTCTGCTACCGTGGTCCCCGTGCCATGACCTGTCGGTGTATCGAACGAGAGTCGACGAGCTGGTGAGAACTTGCCGTCATCCGTCATCACCGAGTTGATGAATTCCTGCGTCTTCTTCTGATATGCTCGCATCGTCTGGACTTCTTCGGAGAATGGCTTCATAGCCTATCGGATTGTTTTCACCAGGTCGTCATGCATAACGGCCTTTGCTCTGGACTTGCGGCGAGCGGGAGCTGGCGGCGGAATTTCATCCTCGGGTTCCTGCTCGTTACGCGGCGTGTTTCCGTCGTGCTCGACGCGGTCCTCCTCATGCTCGAGAAGGTCTTCTCCGTCTTCGAGAGGATTTTCCTGGAGGGTCTTGTTCGCATGTCGAGGTTCTCTCTCAGGGGAGCTTCCTGCTGAGTTAGACATCGGCTGCTTTTCTTGGTGTCTGAGATTCTTCCGAGATATTTAATCCGACAGAAGTATTCCCAATCCCCACAGACGGCGCCAATTGTTGATTCCAGAAATAGCACGTGTTTTTAAGACGAGATACTTTGGATGGGAGATTTGGGAAACCGTGGATTTACTACTCGAAAGAAGGTTTTACACAAGAGATCGTCTCGTCAAACAAGCTTTGACGAGACGTAATGCGAATGACAAATAAAACAGAGAAGAAGTAAGCGAATGCTTTAGGGTTTATGCCGGGTTTTTCACTTTTTCTTCAGGGAATGAAGACCTCTCCTTATATAGTTGAGTTAAGGCGATTCTCTGCTGAATATTCTCCTCTTGATCATAAAGGAAATCTTCTTCTTCTCTTGATTTCTTTCCCTTCTTCGAGTGGCGGCTGCTGCTTTTTCCCTTTTGCTTAAAGTATTACCTTCCTCCTCAAGGCTTTCCATTTCTGTGAGGAGGCTAGGGCTGAAGACGGGCCGGGCTTTTTGTGTTGTTACTCATTGCGATGAGCTCGGGGGAATGTGCTCATTTCACCCCTAACAATTTATTAAAAAAAACAAAAAACCTAGGTTGCTTCGTATGAATTCTGACGGTGTTTGGAAACAAGAAGGATATGGATTTTGAAAAACAGTTTATCTTGAAGTCAGATTGTAGATGATTGTGCCATCTCTCTCTACATTTTTTTCCTACTCGTCCTTCGAAATGTTATGCTATCAATGCCCAACGTGTGGCCCCATAAGCCTTCACTTCAGCTTTCAACTTTCTATATATTTGAATGTCTTAACAGATAAATATGTAACAACATCCTCAAAAATATCATAAAACATAAAAAAATTTATTACTTATGAGAATCTATATATGGAAATGAATATTACTTTTTATTTTTATATTAATTATAAAAAATAAGAAGACTTACTTATCCACATCAAGACTCCATTTCTCTTTGAAATTCTTCAAAGGATTGCTTCTCTTCACCACTTTAAATTTCTTCTTTTGATCCGTATTTATCATCACACGATATTGACGATAAATAATGATCTATTTAGTTGTGACTTTAACACTATATGGCCCTGGAAAATTAAATGAATAAAACTTAAGAATAAATTTATCAAACGATGAAACAAAACCACTAGTGATAAATTTTTTACAGTGCATAGTATCATCCTACATAACATTTCCCCGAGAATCATGAAAAATATTGAATATACATTTAGGTTCGATGGAGAATGGAATGCAATTGGCTATAGATTTTTGTTTGTTGCTGGATAAGGTATACATAGGTTATTCAAAAGTATCGGTCTTTGAGTAGGTACTGATATTCATAAACGAATAATTTGATGGTACTTCCACTACGAGAGAATTGTATACTGGAAGATTTGCAGTTGTAACCAAATTTTGACTGAAGGGATCAAATTTTTTGTTTGGGATCAATAGTATCTTATTTTGATTATATGAATCAGAAATACCAGTCAAAATCAGCGAAGGAGACTATCCACTGAAAGAAGATTGGCCTAAGTTTTCATTAAAAAAACTGAGACGATCTTTCTGTAGATAAGCTAAATCATTATCAGTAAGTAATTGGTAAGCATTATTTATGATTAAATCATCCTTGGAAATATTCAGCAAAAATCCATTTCAATGAATCATATGATGATTTATGTAAAATCCCGATTTGTGATAAATGAAAAAAGATTTAAGAGAATTGATTTGACTATCTATGTCAATAAAGTGCATTTACCTTTTCGGTCAAAGGCCCATAAGTAACTCCAGAGTTAAGCGTGCTTGGGCTGGAGTAGTGGAAGGATGGGTGACCTTCCGGGAAGTGGTCTGCGGAACTGTGAAAGTGAGGCCAAAACACGGGAAAAGATCGGATGTTGATTGTAGTGACACTAAACAAGTCTTTAGAGCCTCCCAAAAATAGTGCATCGACCGTCGGATAGGGATGGGCCCATGGACCGAGAGAGGGCATGGGTGACTCACCGGGATGGGCGGTCGGGGCGTTAGAATTTGGTATCAGAGCTATTACGGTTTTACGACTGTTAGAATTGGGTGAACTGAGACTATGTGTTTAATTGATTATATGTGTTTTAGTCAGTTAGTAGTCTTAGTATCATCCTCTTCGGCCTTCAAAGTGATTCCGCTGTGAGTTGTTGTTTTTGTTGTGTGTTTTTCTAGCTTGTTCATCTTCTGTTCTTTGGAAGTGCAGCGAGATGGATGCAAGTGCTAGAGGTAGCGGTAGAGTCGGTGCACATGGGGGCAAAGCAGTTGGCCATGGTGGCCGAGTTGCAGGCCGTGGAGGCCGGGGTCGTGGTCGTGGAGCAGCGGCAGAGTCATGAGAGAGTGCGACACTTAGTGTGGTGTCTGCGTCAGTGTCACATTATGTGGGGTCTGCGAGTCAGGCCGGTTTGGGTGCTTGTGCTAGTGTGGGGACTGGTGCCGGTGGTGGTGTTGGGGCTGAGGTGGCCCCATGTGGGGGTGCTGCTCCAGCTCAGGGTCGTGAGGACCTAGTCGTGGGTATACTGACGCAGCTATTGGCACGTTTTCCGCCAGTGGTTCCAAAGCAGTCTCCGGGTGAACCTCTAGTGGTCGGGGTGCAGCAGGATGCTGCAGTTGTTCAGCAGACGAGGGCTGCAGTTGCTGGGTGTCCGCCTTATCTAGTGATGATGGGGCAAATGCAGAGGATTGCTACGCCGTTCTTCGAGGGCAGAGTTGGGCCTGAGGAGGCCGATGAGTGGCGTTTGAGACTGGAGCGGACCTTCCAATCTATCTGATGTTTTGCGGAGTATCAGGTGGAGTTGGTTGTGCATTATCTAGGTGGAGATGCACATTTGTGGTAGTTAGCCATTGAGGCTAGGAGGGCAGTGTGAACTTAGGGCGAATTTCTAGTGGTGTTCAACGCCAAGTACTTTCCTCAGGAGGCTCGAGATCATCTTCAAATGCTGTTTATGGCGATGTCTCAGGGAGAGAGTTCAGTGTGGGAGTACGACGCCGAGTTCAGCAGACTCGTAGTTCATACCGGGCGTGGATTGGAGGACGAGCAGGCTTTAGTACAAAGGTTCTTACAGGAACTTCGTTTGAGTATCCGGACTCAGTGCAGAGGTGTCAGATATGAGACGAGGAGGATCTTCATGAGCAGGTTGGTCCGGTAGTTGTTCCAGCTGCAGTTGCTCCTGCTATCCAGCCGAGGAGTCAGAAGCAGCAGCGCATAGGTTCTGGTTCTGGTTCGGGCAAAGGCGGTAAGCCTGCACAAGGCCAGAAGAGGAGGTTGGACGAATTTTCTGGAGGCAGTCAGAGTGGTCGTAGTGGTTGTTTTGGTTGCGGGAGCACCGAGTATTAAGTTGCGAGTTGTCCTAAGAAGGACACACCTCGGGAGGCGAGAGTATGCTTCTATTGTAGCAGATGTCGGTGGCTTCGGTTCAGCTAGTAGTGGCTCAGCCTTTGGCTCAGATTGTGGTGGTGCAGCCGTTGGGTCAGATTGGATCGGCACCTTGGGTGTACTCTTCGGTGGAGGTGGGCCAGACTAGTTAGTTCGGGCAGATCACAAGTATAATCTTTGACTCAGACTTTGTAAGTTCTTTAGTGGTAATTATTGTCGTCGTTTGTTTCGATTATTTTCCTGTGATAGTGTGCTAGGGTTCTCAACGCATGTAATTGTGTAGGGACCTTGTTAGTGGGCGGTTTTGAGTCCCACGTGCTATTTGACTATGGAGCATCGAATTGCTTCATTACTCTGGAGCGTGCCGAAAGCAGTGGCATACAGAGCAGTACTGGTGAGCGTTCGGACATGGTCAAGGTGGCCAGTGGAGGATTCCTGGCTACTTACGGCCGTGCTAGATCGGTTGATGTTCAGATTGCGGGGCAGTCGATGCCAGCAGATTTGGTAATCAGTCCGGTGGAGCTGTATGATGTTATTCTGGGGTTGGACTGGTTAGCGTACTACCGAGTTCATCTGGATTGTTATCGAGGCAGAGTGATGTTTGAGCGGGATGCAGGGAGGTTGGTATTTCAGGGAGTGAGACCGACTTCCAAGAGTCTTGTGATCTCGACTATTCAGGCATAGCAGATGAAAGAGCGAGGTTGCGAGACTTATTTGGCGACGATTGTTATGTCGTAGTCCATTGGTGAGGTGGCTATTGGGGATATTCGGGTTGTTCAGGAGTTTTAGTACGTTTTTCGGTCGCTGAAGGGATTACCACCATCTCGGTCTGATCCTTTCACGATTAAGCTAGAGCGGATAGCTCTGATATCTAAGAAGCCTTACAGGATGGCTCCAGCTGAAGAAGCACCTCGAGGACCTTTTGAGCAAGGGTTTTATTCGGCCGAGTGTTTCGTCATGGGGAGCACCAGTTTTGTTCGTGAAGAAGAAGGATGAGAGTTTCCGGTTGTGCATTGATTACCGGGGACTTAACCGAGTTACTGTGAAAAACAGGAACCCTCTCTCGAGGATTGATGAGTTACTGGATCAGCTGAGGAATGCTACCTGGTTCTCCAAGATAGACTTAGCATCGGGTTATCATCAGATTCCGATAGACGAGGCAGATGTTCGCAAGACGGCGTTCAGGACGAGATATGGGCACTTTGAGTTTGTGGTCATGCCTTTCGGTTTGACTAATGTGTCGGAAGCATTTATGAGGTTGATGAACCATGAAGTTTTTGGACTTGTTCATTATCATCTTGATTGACGACATTTTGGTGTATTCGAGGAGTCCTGAGGAGCATGAGACTCATCTAAGATTGGTTATAATTTGAGCAAGTGCATTTTGTGGCAGCGAGTGATGGGTTTTCGGGGCACATTGTTTCTGCAGAGGGAGTTTCTGTAGATCCGGCGAAGATTGAGGCTATCAGGGATTGAACTAGACCGAGTAGTGCTACCGAGATCAGGAGTTTTCTGGGTTTGGCAGGTTATTACAGGAGATTCGTCAAGGGTTTTTCGAGCATGTCGCAACCTATGACCTAGTTGACCGGCAAGGACGTTCCGTTGTTTGGGTCGCAGGACTGTGAGGAGAGCTTTGCGAAGCTCAAGGTGATGTTGATTAGTACACCAGTTTTGGCATTACCCAAGCCGGGGAAGCCTTACACAATGTACATAGATGCTTCAGGAGTTGGTATGGGTTGTGTCTTGATGCAGGAGGGTAGAGTGATTGTCTATGCTTCGAGGCAGTTGCAGGGCAGCGAGCGTAGTCGCCCTACACATGATCTTGAGTTGGGAGTGGTAGTCTTCGCGCTTAAGATCTAGAGGTCTTATTTATATGGCGGTTGAGTGCAGATCTATACAGATCACAAGAGTCTGCAGCATATCTTCACTAAGCCTTTGCTGAACATGAGACAGACGCGCTGGGTTGAGTTTTTGGCAGACTATTACCTGGAGATTATCTTTCATCTAGGGAAGGCTAACCATATGGCAGATGCGTTGAGTCGACGGAGGTCATATTCTGCTCGAGAGCAGGATGTTGAGGCCTTGGTGAGCAAGATTAGTACGTTGCGTCTTTGTGCTATTTTGAAGGAGCCTTTGGGCTTGGAGACAGTTGATCAAACAGATTTTCTTAGTAGGATCAGAGTGGCTCAACAGAGTGATCAGGGTTTGATTGATGCATCGCGAGCGGTTGGTTCTGAGTATCAGGTCTCTGCGAATGGGACGATTTTGGTTCGTGGTCGGGTTTGTGTACCCAAGGTTGAGGAGTTGAGACAAAAGATTCTGAGAGAGGCGACCAAGATGTATCATGATCTCAAGAGGTATTATCACTGGGTCAGGATGAAGAGAGATGTGGCTTATTGGGTTGCAAAATGCAACACGTGTTCGTTGGTCAAGGCAGAGCATCAGGTTCCGGGTGGTCTTCTGCAGAGTTTGCCCATTCCAGAGTGGAAGTGGGATATGATCACGATGGATTTCGTGGTGGGACTACCTATCTCGCGGATCTACGATGCTATCTGGGTGATTGTGGATCGGTTGACTAAGTCATCACATTATCTGGCCATTAAGAAGACAGATGGAGCGGCTGTTTTGGCTAAGAAATTTGTGAAGGAGATTGTGAGGCTGCATGGTGTGCCAGCCAGTATTGTGTGAGACCGTGATCCTAGATTTGCTTCAGAGTTTTGGAGAGCGTTTCAGGCAGAGATGAGCACTAAGGTTCATATGAGTACAACTTATCATCCACAGAATGATGGGCAGTTAGAGAGGACTATTCAGACTTTGGAGGATTTGCTGAGGATGTGTGTGTTGGATTGGGGTGGCCATTGGGCAGATCATTTGAGTTTGGCTGAGTTTGCTTACAACAACAGCTTCCAGGCGAGTATCGGTGTGGCTTCTTTTGAGGCTTTGTATGGGAGGCCATGTAGGACGCCTTTATGCTGGACCCAAGTGGGGGAGCGCAACATTTATGGAGCTACTTATGTTCAGGAAACGACGAAAAAGGTCCGTGTTTTGAGGTTGAACATGAAGGAAGCTCAGGATAGACATAAGAGTTACAATGATAGGTGGAGGCGAGAGCTTGAGTTTCAGGTAGGAGATCGTGTGTATCTCAAGATGGCTATGTTGAGGGGTCCTAACAGATCCATATCAGAGAACAAGCTGAGTCCGGTGGTGGAGCAAGTTGGACCAGTAGCGTATCGACTTGAGTTACTTCCGATAATGCGGGCATTTCACAAGGTGTTTCATGTTTTGATACTGAGGAAGTGCCTTCATCCTTTACAGGAGTTGGTGGCTAGGATTCGAGAGGATCTTAGGCCTGATTTGACGGTTCCGGCGGTTCCTGTGAGGGTTCTCGAGAGGAGAGTCAAGGTTCTGCGGTACAAGAAGATACCATTGCTGAGAGTTTTGTGGGACTATAGCGGTACAGATGATGAGACTTGGGAGCCTGAGGCAAATATGAAGCTGAAGTTCAGAAAGTGGTTCGACAAGCAGGTCGTGGAGTGAGCTTCTTCATCTTTGTTGTTCTAGTTGTTTAGCGTGGTGTTATGTTGTGGTTTATGTATTTTCGTTTTCGTTGTAACGATATACATTTTTGGAGATTTATAAGATGAAGTTTTTCCTTACATTTCTGTGTTTCGGATGTTACGAGTTTGTCGACCAGTTGGGTCGTGAGGCGGTTCTAGTTGGATATGTTATAAACGTTTCAGAATTATTACTCTAGGGGCCGTGGTGTCCACGAATAACTCTTTACACTTTTGGAGACGGTGGTTCTCCGGCAGACTTATCTGAGTGTAGTGGCCTCAGTATAAGTGGTTGGGAATTCTTACTGAGTGTAGTGGTCTCAGTATGAGCGAGTTATCTGGGTGTAGTGGCCCCAATATAAGTGGTTCTCCTACATTTCCTTTGGAGATAGTGTTCTCCGGCAAACTTATCTGGGTGTAGTGGCCCCAATATAAGTGGTTAGTGTAATGACTTAAGAGCAATGATGTTTGGGAACGTGCATATAACATAGGATTAGATGTGAGTCTGTGGGATCAGGTGTGGATCTCTAGTGGTTTGGCCAGGTGGGGCAAGGATTGTCGTCTTTGGTAGACGTATTTCGTTGGGATTTGAGGTCGAATCCAGTTTAATGGAGGAGAATTGTAACATCCGCAAGCCAAAGAATCGATTTTGGTTGGTGGTGTCGAGCGACACCAGGGAGGGTGTCAATCGCACCTGTTCCGAATTTCGATTCCTGGTTCGATTTAAGTCGTTGGTTTGACCGGTTTGGGCAAGGAATGGCCTAAGTCGCATTAAAAGGAGAGCAACCAATTTTCTTTCATGTTTTTCGAGGTGAAAAGTGAGAGGAGAAGAAGTGGAGTTTTTGGAATTTTTGAGCTTGTTGTGGAGGATTGTCATCACAATCTCTTGTTCTTCCCTTGTCAATCCGTTTTAGAGGTGAGTGCGTGACTGTAGGCCTGTGTTTTCCTAGATCTGATGTTTGGGTTGATTGTGTTTTGAGTTCATATTGATTGAGTGATGATTTTGTGTTGATTATTGGGTTTAATCGTGTTAATTATGAGAAAATTGATATTTTGGGTATTTTCCGTCGCTGTTCGTCGTTTGGAATTCGCACCTGCGAATTGGTGTCGGTCGTCACCATGAGGCGAGTGTCGACCGACACCACTTGTGGGTGTCGCTCGACACAGTGGTTTGTACGGTTCCGGTTTGTGGTTTAATCGGTTGAATGGTGTTAATTGGATTAATTTGTTTCATCAATTTAATTGAATTATTTGGTTAATTGGTTCCGTTTAATTAATTATTTATGGTTTAAAAATTAATAAAATTATTATTTAATTATGGAAATTATTTAATAATGAGGCCGTGAAAGTGGGGTCAAAACACAGGGAAAGGTCGAGTGTTGATTGCAGGAACAGTAAACAAGTCTTTAGAGTCTCCCAAAAATAGTGCATCGACCGTCGGATAAGGGTGAAACCCACGGATCGAGAAAGGGCGTGGGTGACTCAATGGGATGGGCGATCGGGGTGTTATAATTTGAGTGATTTGTTAAAACGAAATGAAAAACGACTTAGATATGGTATGAAATCGAAAATATGTGTTGATTAAAATACATAAAGAAGATATTAAAAACCGCGAATAGATGAGAGCTTGAGAAAAATCTTAGAAAAAAAGTTATTGGAACTTCAAGAAGATTAAACGTTAATATTTTAAGTTGGAGGTTAAATTTGCAAAAAGAATTTAGTTGGTGGGGTTTTTTGCACAAAATCATTTTTAATTTTGTTACAAATATACATAAGTGCTATATTGCGGGTTCTTTTGACTTCAGGGTTTAATTTGCACAGTTTTTAACTGATGGTTTGATTTGCAAAAAAAAATCAGTTTGATTTTTTTTTGCACAAACCCTATAATTAACTCCAAATTGTCAAAAAATGTCAAAAGTTCCAAAAATGTACTTCCGTTACCATGTTGTGTGGGAGGGCTTGGTTGCTTACTGGTTGGATCCTGATCACCGGAAAAGGAGTGACAACAGTAAGTCCGCTCGAGGGAAGAGTAAAAATTCTAAACATCGATCCGGCCGAACTTCTTACGTAGCCCGCGGCCGAATGCTTGTAAGTTTTTTTCTAATTATTTTTTAACAATATTTTTTGTTTCATTTATAATTCTTATCATTTTTATGAAATCAAAAATTATTTTATAGGCCGAGGAACAAGGGGAATCAGAGACGGATTTGCTGGCAGTTCTCGCGTATGCCAAACGGAATCCGGATGGCACTTTCCTGGATGACGATTCTGAGGAGCTCTACAACGACGTTAACTCAAAACTACAAGAGTTGAGTCAGAATGATGATCCCGAGAGCGTCGCTTCTGGTTCTTCCGTGGCCGTGAAGAACAAGGTTTTTCTTCAGGTAAATTTGTATCATTTTTTTAGTTTAAATTATTTTTATTCTTATGTATATTGTTGGCTTCTTAATTTCAATGTTTTTTTGGTTTTTCAGTCCGCTCCCCGTAGAAAGGGGAAGATTTGGGGGGTTGGTTCTCTTCAATCCCAAATCGATCTTGGGAGCGGTTATGTTTGCGGTTCCGCTTCGAGTCGGTTCCCGGATCCCAACGAGGTTGCTGTGTTGAAGGAGGAATTGACTGCAACAAATACAGAATTGACTACAACAAAGACGAAGGTTGCGGCGTTCGAAGAGATCTTCGACTACTTGGGCAACTCGGATCCGAAGCTCAAGGAGATTATGAGCCGTTTGCGTCAAAACCAGCAGCAAGCCGAGGGCGGAACCAGCGGAACCGGCAGATCGGATCAGGACGGACCCAGCGGATCGGATCAGGACGGACCCAGCGGACCATCCGTCGATTTTTAGTTTTCGTTTTATTGTTTCTTTATGTTATTTATGAATATTTTTATTTAATGATATTTGAATTAAAAATTTATTTAATTTAATTAGTTGATTTTCGTTTTTTTAATTTTATTTATTTATTAATATAAAAAAATTAAAAAACCAATTTAATAATTGAAAAATTAAAAAAAAAAAAAAAATTCCGTCGCAAGTTTGCGATGGAAACTTGCGACGGGATTGATTTCGTCGCAAACTTGCAATGGAATCAATTCCTTCGCAAGTTTGCTATGGAATCAATCCCGTCGCAAGTTTGCGATGGATTGCGACGGACGGTATTCCGTCGCAAACTTGCGACGCACGGTATTCCGTCGCAAACTTGCGATGGATTGCGACGGAGTTAAGTCCATCACAAGTTTGCGACGGAATATAATCCCTCGCAAATCGATCGCCAAATTGCGACTGAATTAATGCGGTCGCAAATCCGTCGCAAATTTGCGACGGAATGAATTTCATCGCATGTTTGCGACGGAGAAGCTTCCATCGCAAACTTGCGACGGAGTTGCGACGGAAAAGTCATTGCGAGGAACGATTTGCGACGGAAATTTTTGTCTCGCAATTCCGTCGCAAATGGCCTATATTTCTTGTAGTGAGACACCAATTTTTTTGGTAAAGAGAAAAATTTAAAGTATAAACAATTTATTAGTCCACAAAGAAAAAAAGAGGGGTTGAGAACAAGAGAGATATATATTTTCGTTTATCAAACAATACACAGACATGGTCTGCATTTTATCTTTAATTTGTCATTTTCTTTTTTTTCAACAAATTTGTGGTTATTATACAAATTTTCTATAATTAAGAGGTGATTTTGTTTTGCAAGTTTATTGATATTATTATAAATTGGTAAAATAATGAGCTATGAAATTAATTGTGATTGCTAGGTGAATGGTGATATTTCTGAATTTTTTGTTTTTCTCTCAAATATTTCACTAAAATAAAAGAAATACACAGAAAAACAGATATGGTATGAAATCGAGATTTATTTTGATTGATTGCGCAAATACGGAAAAATGTATTGAAAACACAGAATGGATGAAAACTTAAGCAAAATTTTATAGAAAACAATTATTGGAATTTCGAGTAGATAAAATAATTAATATGAAAATATATAAAATTGTATTTCGTAGAAGGTAATATGAAACAAAAAAGGAAAAAGACAGTTTAAAAGATATAAATTTTAGTACCTCGTGACAACTGTGAGGCATTAAATTTATAACAAATTTTCAAAATAACATAACAATAATCATTAATCATTCAGTTACGAATTGCATGTAATTAAAGCAAAAAATCAAAAGTGTGAAAAGTGCCAAAAATGCTATTATGTTACACACTATTCAAATTTCTTTCTCTTAATCTCTTTTGTATGTGTATTTCAAAACATGCATTTTGATACTCCATTCGTTTCTTACTAGTTATCGTTCTAGAATGTGTTTCCAGTTAAATATGTGTAGAAGGACAACTAATAAGAAACGGAGGGAGTAATAATTTTCTTGCTTCAATCTTTTCATGTATATTGATTCAGATTTATGTTCATGCATGTAGTTAGACATCTTGTTCATAGAGACATTAAACCTGCAAACCTGCTGGTAAATCTTAAAGGAGAACTAAAAATAACTGATTTTGGCATAGGTAGTGGCGAATCTAGAAAATATTTTTATCGGGGTCAAAAACCATTATGAAAATTAAATGCATAGTGTGTCATTCATACTTAAATTTTCATATCATGTGAAATACTTAAATGGCTAAATATTAAGTCAAATTAGCCATTTATACTACATAAATTATTTATACTACATACTTCAGTTGACACCCTATCACTACAAGTGGCTTCGGCACTGGGTATAGGTGCTACTCTTGAAAACTCAATGGATATGGTGAGTGATAGAATCTTATGAATCCAATATTTTTAGTTTTTTAGTTTCTAACTTACATTATCTGAAAATGGTGGTTGCAAAGTGTGCTACTTTTGTTGGAACGGTCACTTACATGTCACCGGAGCGGAATGACGATTATTCTTATCCAGCTGATATATGGAGCCTTAGTCTTGCTCTTTTTGAATGTGGCACTCGAGAGTTTCCCTATACAGCCAATGAAGGTCCTGTAAATCTTATGTTGCAGGTTAATCAACTTGTGTTATGTCTTTTTGTTTTCCTCAATATTCATTAAATTTACGTCTTTTTTTTGTGTTATGAGATTGGAAGATCTTAGATGATCCATCACCAACACCTTCGAAACAAGAAATTTCACCTGAGTTATGTCCCTTCGTCGATGCCTGCCTCCAGAAAGATGCAGAACTAGACCAACAGCTGATCATGTTTGTTAACTGAAATGCAATACTTTACAACTTCAGTACTTTATCGTAAAACTCTTTGTATAAAGGCGAGATATGGATTGGTTTGATGCGTTAGTTTGTATATGTGTGTTATATCCTCTAAATCTGTGTGCTTATTTCTGGTTCAGAAACTTTAAAATTCTATCCAACTAAGATTCAATTATGATGGTCTTTACTCTGTTTCTTGAATTATGATGGTGTTTACTCTGTTTCTTGAATTCTGATAGTGTTTCCTCTGTTTCTTGAATTCTGATGATATTTACTCAGTTCTTGAAGTTTGATGGTGTTTCCTCTGTCTCTTGAATTCTGATGGTGTTTACTAGACCTGCGACTTCGGGTGATCGGGTCGGGTTTGGGTAGGTACCGATCGGGTCCGGGTCTATCGGGTAGTTGATCTCTGTACCCATATAGGTACCAAATGAATTTTGGTTCGATATCGGGTCGGGTCCGTTCGGATATGTTCGGGTCTAAGTATAAAGAACCAAATTGTACCCTATATTTTTCGGTTATGGTTTGGGTTAGGATATTCCGGTTATTTATCACCCGGAAAAAATATACCCAAAAATCCGGAAAATATCTGTAAAACCGATTTTTTAAAAAACAAAAATTAAAATAGTGGAAATATATCTGAAAGCCCAAAAAAAATCAAAAAACCTAAAACCAAATTATATCAATAATACGAAAAATAATCCACAATACCCATAATTTGGGTAATTTGGATACTCGATCGAGTATCGGTTCGGTTGGGTATTACCCGATACCCACAGTATCATATATTTTATCCATCGTGTGATTTGTTTTATACCTGAAACCAATCGGGTACGGGTATTTCGGGTCGGATCGGTTTGGGTTTTCAGGTATGGATTAAAAGTCACAGGCCTAGTGTTTACTCTGGTTCTTGTATTCTGATGGTGTTTACCAGAAGAAAATAGTTAATTTGGCGGGTTTTGATCAAAACATCTTTGATCCAACTCAGATATTGAAAGATATAGCAGATGTAAGTATGATGATTTTGGTTTAAATACAACATTTTCTTAGTCAGTGACTGTCAAATGAAACTTAACACTAATGATCTTACTATTGGCTCTGTTCTTAGATGACCACCATACATTATTACTCTCTCTTTGATGGATTTGATAATCTTTGGCTGCACGCAAAATCGCTCTACACTAAAACCTTTGTTTTTAGGTAACCGATGTATTGCATTTCAATATCAGAGGGATGTGACCATTTGCAATTTAGTTGGGATTATAATGATTTTTTTTTTTTTTTTTTTTTTGGAAAACATTACACATGACCAACAAAAATCTTCTCAGCATTATGCGATTCTCATTTAGCATAAGTTTTACAAGAAATACTTAAATAGTTAAATTGCATATTCAGATTATACACCAAATAACAAAACATATATGTTTAGCAAAAGATAGATAGATAGATACCATCTTAGATGATAATTACAAAATACTCAGAGCATCAAAGTTTACCTTTTATCACAAATTACTCCCACCCATCCATGAACATTTTAAAGTCAACAGATTCACAAACCTTTGTAAAATAATCATCCCATGAAAACATTGTTGGCTCTGGAACTGATGATGTAGACGCATTGATCGATGGTTCGCCTGTTTGTATTGTGACGTCCAGACTCAAGTTCAGATTCCCGTCAGAAATATCCTTTGGAGGGTCATTGTTGATTGTGACAGACCTTATGTAGTTTTCAAGTATGCTATCGTGGAGTGGATTTTTCGAGAGCATTCGGCGCTTTGTGACATTCCAATGGTTCTTAATAGCATTTTCGCTTCTTCCTGGGAGTTCAAGGGAAATCTCAGACCACTTGTTGCCAGCAGTCCTGTGAGCTTCAATCAATATTTGATCTTCCTCTTCACTCCAAGGACCTCGCTGAAATCACATATATTATATATATCATGTTCATATTATTCTATGCATGTGAGTATTGATCGATGGAGGGAAAATAAAACCGGTAGAGTTTGCATTTTTGGTTTTAAAGTTACGTAACAACAAATATATGACGATTATTTATTTGTATATGAAAAGATCTATACATTTCATAAATATTATGCATATTTTAACAAAAGTGAAAATAATATTTTTTGCGTTTTTATTTTGCTTTTAGTTTAATATGCACTATAAGTAAATAAGCACTAATTATAAGTAAATATGCACTAATATTTTTAAATAAGTTTCTGAAATTTTTGTGATTAAATTAGCCGGTCTCAGCACTAATTATAAATTATATGAATTAGAAATTACTTATTATTAAACAGAAAATTATATGTGTCATGATAATGCAACATGGATTATATACATATGAGTTATTATGGTGTCCGGAAACAAGAATGATTTGGATTTCAAAAAAAAGATTACCTTAAAGTCACAACGTAGATGGTTGCGCCATCTCTCTCTACATTGTTTTCCTACTCGTCCTTCAAAATGTTCTGCTATCAATTTCCAATGTTCTTCCCCATAAGACTTCACTTGGTCTTCCAATTTTCTATATATTTATATGCATGTTCCAACAAATAAGTAAAATATAACTTCATTAAAAATATCATAAAAGATAGAAAGAAAAACATTACTTATGAGTATATGAGGATGGAATTGAATATTACTTTTGTTTTTATATTAAGAATAAAAAATAAGAAAACTTGCCTGTCCTCGTCAATACTCCATCTATCTTTAGATTTCTTAAAAGGGTTGCTTCTCTTCACCACTTTGATGCTCTTCTTTTGATCGGCTTTTATCATCACATGATCTTGACGATGATTAATGATCTCTTTAGTTGTGACTTTAACACCGTCAGGCACCTGAAAATCAAATGAATGAGATTCAACCATGAATTTATCAAGTGATGACTCATAACCACTAGTGATAACCTTTTTATTGTGCATAGTGTCACTCCACATAGTATCTCCCTGATAATCATAAAAAATTATCGAATTTTGGTTGTTATTGGTTATGGTATACATAGGTTTTTCAAAAGTATCGGTCGTCGAGTAGGAACCGATATTCATGAATGGATTTTTTGAAGGTATTCCAGTTACGAAAGAATTGTAAACTGGAAGATTTTGAGTATTAACCAAATTTTGATAAAGGGGATTGAAATTTTGGTTTGGGATCAATGGTATCATATTTTGATTATATGCACCAGAAATACCGGTCAAAATCGGTGAAGGAGACCATCCACTGAAAGAAGATTGGCCTAAGTTATCGTTGGAAAACCTAAGATGATCTTTTGGTAGATAAGCGAAATCATCATCAGTAAGAGAATGGCGAACATTATTTATGATTAAATCTTCTTTGGAAATATTCAATGAAAAATCCATTTCAACACCGATTTGATTCAAATGATGATTTTAAAACAAGACGGATTAGATCTGGGTATGAAATTGAAAAATATTTTGACTGATTTCACAAATACGGAAGAAAGAAATTGAAAACCACGAATGGATGAAAACTTAAGCAAAATCCTAGGAAAATAAGTTATTGGAACTTCACAAAGATAAAACGTGAATATAAATACATAAATAATTTTATTTTTTAGAAGGTAATTCAAATCAAATAAGGTAAACGACAATTTACAAGATACAATATTTACTCATTCGTGGCAAGTGTGAGTCATTAAGAGCTTGACTGGTTTAAACGGTTGCGATTGTGGGAGTTTGCGGAAGTAGGAGTTTGTAGTTAAACGCGTGATTAAGCTGTTTGTACGACTGATATAGCGATTGAGAGCGGATGCGTTTGCGGAATATTTTTCACTGGTTGACCAGCGGATGAAATAGCGGTTAAACAATAAATTAACAATATAAACACATTTTATAATTATAAAACATTTAAACTATATTATATTGAACAATTATAAATTTATAATTCAACATAATTAATAATTAAAATTTATAAAAATTAATATGTATATAATACTTATGTTCATCTTTTAATTTCTATAATTTAGATAAAAATTTGATTTCTATCAAAATTTAGTTTGTAAATTAAAAACATATCATAATTTTATATGTAACATCCGTAAACCAGGAAGTGTGATTTTTGCCTGGTGTCGAGCGACACCAAGGCAGGTGTCGGTCGACACCGGTCCGATTGGCGAATCTCCGGTTCGATTTAAGTGTGGTTTGGCCGATTTGGGGAAAAGAGAAGCCCTAGGTCGCGATTTAAAAAGGCACAATCGCCTATTTTGACACAAGTTTCGAGGCAGAGAAGTTCTAGAGGCGATTTTGGAGTTTTTAAGAGATTTGAGGGAGTTATGAAGCTGATTTTTGCTGTTCTTCCTTGTTCATCTTGTTTTCCTCCTTTTCAATCTGAAATCAAGGTAAGTGCGTGACTGTGGGTCTGTGGTTTTCTGGATCTAGGTTGTTAGATTGATGAGTTGATGAGTTCACGTTGTTTTCGCGAGTTGAAGTGATAATTGTGATGTTTGATCATGTCTTGAGTGATATTTGTGATGATTTTGTATTTATTGTGTTGTTTCATCGCTTTCGGATTCACCCAGAGAATCAAGTGTCGAGCGACACCAAATCTGGTGTCGGTCGACACCAAAGTTGTTAGTGCCGAGCGACACCAAGCGGGTGTCGGTCGACACTGAGGCCTGGTTCGGGTTGGTTAACCGGTTCAAATTATTTTAATTGGAATTAATGGTTTAATCCGGTTTAATGGATTTAATTGATTTAAGTGGTTAATTGGTTTGGTTTAATTAATTACTTTTGGATTAATAATTAATTAAGATTATTATTTAATTATGATAATTATTTGGAAATGTTTGAAATGTGGAGAAAATATTTAATAATTGTGAAAATTATTTAAAAGACTTAAATTGTCTAGAAATTGCGTAAATGGCTCGTGGGCAGAGTGATCGTCTCACTAAGTATTTATGATAATACTTACGCATCTCTGTTCCAATGTGATGCAGGTAAAAGAAATGTCTAAGCGCGGAATCAAGGCCGAAGAAGAGGATGATAGGATTTATGTGTTATTCGTTTTGCTTAAGAGCTTGACTGGTTTAAACGGTTGCGGTTGTGGGAGTTTGCGGAAGTGGGAGTTTGTAGTTAAACGCGTAATTAAGCTGTTTGTACGACTGGTATAGCGATTGAGAGCGGATGCGTTTGCAGAATATTTTTGACTGGTTGACCAGCGGATGAAAGAGCGGTTAAACAATAAATTAACAATATAAACACATTTTATAATTATAAAACATTTAAACTATATTATATTGAACAATTATAAATTTATAATTCAACATATTTAATAATAAAAATTTATAAAAATTAATATGTATATAATACTTATGTTCATCTTTTAATTTCTATAATTTAGATAAAAATTTGATTTCTATTAAAATATAGTGTGTAAATTAAAAACATATCATAATTTTATATGTAACATCCTTAAACCAGGAAGTGTGATTTTAGCCTGGTGTCGAGCGACACCAAGGCTGGTATCGGTCAACACCGGTCCGATTGGCGAATTTCCGGTTCGATTTAAGTGTGGTTTGGCCGATTTGGGGAAAAGAGAAGCCCTAGGTCGCGATTTAAAAAGGCACAGTCGCCTATTTTGACACAAGTTTCGAGGCAGAGAAGTTCTAGAGGCGATTTTGGAGTTTTTGGGAGATTTGAGGGAGTTCTGAGGCTGATTCTTGCTGTTCTTCCTTGTTCATCTTGTTTTCCTCCTCAATCTGAAAAAAAGGTGAGTGCGTGACTGTGGGTCCGTGGTTTTCTGGATCTAGGTTGTTAGATTGATGAGTTGATGAGTTCACGTTGTTTTCGTGAGTTGAAGTGATATTTGTGATGTTTGATCATGTCTTGAGTGATATTTGTGATGATTCTGTGTTTATTGTGTTGTTTCATCGCTTTCGGATTCACCCAGAGAATCGAGTGTCGAGCGACACCAAGCGGGTTTCGTTCGACACTGAGGGCTGGTTCGGGTTGGTTAACCGGTTCAAATTATTTTAATTGGAATTAATGGTTTAATCCGGTTTAATGGATTTAATTGATTTAAGTGGTTAATTGGTTTGGTTTAATTAATTACTTTTGGATTAATAATTAACTAAGATTATTATTTAATTATGAAAATTATTTAATAATTATTTGGAAATGTTTGAAATGTGGAGAAAATATTTAATAATTGTGGAAATTATTTAAAAGACTTAAATTGTCTAGAAATTGCGTAAATGGCTCGTGGAGAGAGTGATCGTCTCACTAAGTATTTATGATAATACTTACGCATCTCTGTTCTAATGTGATGCAGGTAAAAGAAATGTCTAAGCGCGGAATCAAGGCCGAAGAAGAGGATGATATGATTTATGTGTTATTCGTTTTGCTTAAGTTGTTAGACTTGTTTAATATTTGAGTTCATTTGATTATTGGCTTTTATGTTGAATTGATATTTATTATTTATTGATTTATTTTTTTAAAGACTTCCGCTGAGTATTGATTTAATTATAAAAAAAAAGCTTGGTTGTTTCATTATATTTCTAAGTTCTACAAATTAAAGTTCTCTTCATAAATGTTCACTTCATACAAATATATATTAGTATGAAGTGAACATTTATGAAGAGAACTTTAATTTGGAGAACTTAGAAATATATGTTTTTAATGAATTTTACCAAAAAATACCAAATATTTTTATTTTTATTATGATTATAATATCTAAATCTTATTTTTAATAAAGATTATTATTACTTTCTGATTTTAAATAAATTTTTGTTTTTTTAATTTTTTTTTTAATTATCCATCCGCAACCGCCCGCAACCGCCAAAGCTGCTGGAAAAGAGCTTTTATGTAAAGCGAAGACAACACCTGGTGGATATGATCCATTCGCTGTAGCGGTAGAGGAAGAAAAGAGGCCAATGTTGGACTACTTGGCCACATTACCGTGAGTCTCCTAAAACGTGATCCTGTATGCTGTGATAAATTACGACTGTTACTAAAGAACTTCTCACTGTTTCAGGGGGCATCCGACTGTCAAACCGGATGCGGACCAGTTCCCAATCTGGTCATGGTGGTTTCTGTTGCTTACAACGGAAGAGTGGCTTAGAGATACGGTAAGACTTCTGCATTAGACTTAACAATTATACTTCTGCATTAGACTTCACAGTTAGACTTCACGGATAGACTTCACATTTAGACTGTAAATGTAGGATTTATCACATTTAGACTTCACATTTAGACTTCACAGATAGACTTCTGCATTAGACTTCACAGTTAGACTTCACATTTAGACTGTAAATGTGCGGGATTATCACATTTAGACTTCACGGATAGACTTCACATTTAGATTGTAAATGTAGGATTTATCACATTTAGACTTCACATTTAGGGTTTAGAGTTAGACTTCACGGTTAGAC
The DNA here is from genome assembly GCA_026724425.1 of Erythrophleum ivorense. Lineage (NCBI taxonomy): Eukaryota > Viridiplantae > Streptophyta > Magnoliopsida > Fabales > Fabaceae > Erythrophleum > Erythrophleum ivorense. The sequence continues at coordinate 2,334,450 of JAIUCV010000066.1, read as the reverse complement.
TTCACAGTTAGACTTCACGGATAGACTTCACATTTAGACAGTAAATGTAGGATTTATCACATTTAGACTTCACATTTAGGGTTTAGAGTTAGACTTCACGGTTAGACTTCACAGATAGACTTCACAGATAGACTTAACTGTATTGACTTCACTGTCTAACAATGTATTTTTCTGAATGTAGCACGTGGATGCTTGGGTCAGAATGATGAATATTCGGCTGCAACAGCATCCAGAATGGTGTTGGATAGTAAGGTCCCCCAATATTGGGAGAGAGACTGGCCCAGGTTTGAAACATGCCAGCTTCTGCCTGCTTTGGCGCTGGACTATTACTATGGTAGGAAACCGAGCTACTGCGCGACCAACAAGCGCTGGGGAGTTGATATCGATGATATATACATTCCCCTGAGTGTAAGACAGACGCATTGGGTCGCCCTGCATATCTCCATACCAAAAGGCACATTGTGGTATTCGACAGTCTACCGAGTACCATCAGGAAAGCTGAGATCACTAAAGTGGTGGAACCGTATGCCGTGATGATCCCGCACCTTCTTAACGAGGCGGCTCTGAGCAAAGACAAACATCGCTTCCCGAAGGATAAATTCACGATCGACCGTCCGACAAAAGGTGTGCCACACCAAGATAATGGTGGAGATTGCGGTGTGTTTGTCTTGAAGTACATAGAGTGTCTCTCACTTGGATATGACACCTTTCCAACATCCTTGCGCCCACGAAATGTCCCATCGATGAGGGAGAAGATTGCATCTGATTTGTTCAGCGAGGTCCAATGTCGCGGACCCATAGAGAACGATGACTGGGAAGGTTTGGACTAATATGATGAGTAATGATGATTGTCTAGTTATGGATTTGATGGTATATAGTAGACTCTAATTTAACGGCATTATGCGGGTTTATTTTTGCAACCCGTATGCTATGCTCTTTTGTACCTAGTGATAGGGTTTAGGCTAATTATTTTTTTGTAACCTATCAAACATTTCAAGTATTGTATTGTATTGTATTGTTCCCTTGTTAATATTAAGTATCAAACATTTCAGGTATTGTATTGTTCCTTTTGCATTACAAGTATTGTATTGTTCCTTTTGCATAAAGACTTCACGGTTAGACTTCACAGATAGACTTCACATTTTCAATTCTGAAATAATATTAGACTTCACAGATAGACTTCACGGTTAGACTTCACAGATAGACTTCACATTTTCAATTATAACAAGCATTCAAGCACCAAAAGCTCCATTTTAGCTACCTAAAACGGTTCAATTCTGAAATAATATTAGACTTTACAGATAGACTTCACGGTTAGACTTCACAGATAGACTTCACATTTTCAATTCTGAAATAATATTAGACTTCACAGATAGACTTCACGGTTAGACTTCACAGATAGACTTCACATTTTCAATTATAACAAGCATTCAAGCTCCAAAAGCTCCATTTTAGCTACCTAAAACAGTTCAATTCTGAAATAATATTAGACGTCACAGATAGACTTCACGGTTAGACTTCACAGATAGACTTCACAGATAGACTTCACATTTTCAATTATAACAAGCATTCAAGCTCCAAAAGCTCCATTTTAGCTAAATTGTGAAGAGAGAGGTATCGATGGTGTTTTCTATGACGAAAGAATCCAAGAAAGTATTCACTTTGCAACTAAGTATTCACTTTGCAACTAAGTGAATACTTTTTGGATTCTTTCGTCTTAGAAAACACTAGAGTACGAAGCGCCGGAGATCGAAGAGGACAAATATCGGACTTTGACGAAGAAGCGCAAACGACAATACAGGAGAAAGGAAAGAGCGATAACGAGAGAAAGAAGAAGAAAAAGAAGAGGAAGAAGAGGACGAAGAACAGCGACGAACAGGGTAGAGATTGAAGAAGAAGATCGGGTTTCATCATCGGGTTTCATCAGAGCGAAAGAGAGACGGAGAAACCGAAGTGTTTTTTTTTTTTTACAAGGGTACTTAATTACCCTTTTTTACAATAATATTAGACTTCACAGATAGACTTTCCGGTTAGACTTCAGAGTTAGACTTCACATTTTCAAATATAACAAGCATTCAAGCTCCATTTTAGCTCCCTAAAATGGTTCAATTCTGAAATAATATTAGACTTCACAGATAGACTTCACGGTTAGACTTCACAGATAGACTTCACGGTTAGACTTCATAGTTAGACTTCACGGTTAGACTTCACGTTTTCAAATATAACAAGCATTCAAGCTCCATTTTAGCTCCCTAAAACGGTTCAATTCTGAAATAATATTAGACTTCACAGATAGACTTCACGGTTAGACTTCATAGTTAGACTTCACAGTTAGACTTCATATTTTCAAATATAACAAGCATTCAAGCTCCAAAAGCTCTATTTTACCTACCTTCAGAGTTAGACTTCAGAGTTAGACTTCAGAGTTAGACTTCAGAGTTTGAAAATAACACATATATTCAAGTGATATCCGCTAACACATATATTCAAGTGATATCCCACATCATATTTTTAAAAACAACACATATATTCAAGTGATATCCGCTAAATAGAATTCATGGGTTTACTTCAAAGGTAGACTTCCGTAAGGCCATATCAGTCTTCAGCGACCTGTAGGATTTACAAACGGAAAATTGTCAATATCTGTCGATGGGGGTACAAACCAGGACAGTAGACAAAAAGCTTACACAGTTAGTGCGAGTATGTCCCGGTTCCCCGCACTTGGAGCAGCTGTACTTCCTATGCATTTTCCTTGGTCTAGTGTTTTTCTTCCTAGACATTTCTAGCCAAGATTGCCACCGTGATTTCTTCTTCCTACCAGGAAGGATCTTACCTACGGGAGGCAAACATGGTTGTTTCTTGACGTCAGAGTCACATCCCGATTTGGGGTAAATTGGATGCGCGTATGTCGAGTACAAGGAGTTCTTCGAATGAGTGCCGCACACGTAATAGGACATCTGTACGTTAGCTTCCGCTGCAGCTGCAATAACATGAGAGCAAGGAATTTTCTCAATGTTATACACACAACATGAGCACGTTCTTTGTTCCAAGTCAACATTGCAATCTCGTTTTCCGCCCTTGACGTGAAAACGCCAGTTGTCTATGCGTTCCACGATCATACTTTCCGCGTAGTGTGAACGTATGGCTAATATGTACTCAACTCCTCTACTGTGGGCGGTAGTGAGACTCAATGCATCTTCACGCCGGCTGTTAAACCATCTACCAAGCTTCTCCCTAATAAACTCCAAAAGCATCGGAATGGGAAATCCCTTTGCCTTCTTAACCGCCGCATTAATAGATTCCGCGATGTTGATCGTCTTTATATTGTATCTATCACCGGGAAAATGAACTCTTGACCATAATTGAGGATCTGCTTCGTCTAAGTAATCTGCTAGCTCAGGTTTTGAAGCTCGTATGAGGTCCATGTAGCGGTCATATTCGGGAACCGTATGGGCATACGCAGCACCTTTAACCATATACATGATGTTCTTTGCATGGAAATCCTTTACTATGTTACCCTGTAGATGATAGTAGCATATACCTCTTGATGCCCAAGGTAGAACGATTCCACATGCCCTATCTATGGAGTGGTGCCGGTCAGAGACTATAGCCATTGGAAAAAGATGCGTAAAACAATCTCGAAGCTTGTTGAAAAACCATTCCCATGACTCATTATCCTCAGTATCAACAATCGCAAAAGCTAATGGGAATATTTGAAAGTTGTCGTCCTGTCCGGCAGCGACAAGTAGAACTCCCCCATACTTCCCAGTAAGATGAGTCCCATCCACCACAATCACTCTCCTCAAATACTGAAAGCCAGCTATTGAAGCTCCGAAAGATATAAAACAGTACTTGAAACAGTCCATTGAGTCGCACACCAAGTCAGTCACACTTCCCGGGTTTGCTTCCTTAATTCTTTGCAAGTAAGAAGGCAGATTCGCGTATCCATCTTCTGCTGTTCCCCACACCAATTCTTGAGCGTGTTTAAGAGCTCTGTACGAAGCAGTATAGTTGAGCTTCATTCCAAACATAACCCTCATTGAGTCTCTGATGTGTTGCGGCACAATTCCGTCGATGATTCCGACCCGCTCGACAAATAGATGTCCAATATAGTTTGCTGTACAGCGTCTACGATTACCTACTCGGTCAGACACAGAACATGTATGCGACTTCATGTACTTTGTCACCCAAAACGTAGTGGCTTCGTTCTTGACAGCCGCTCTAACCATCCAAGCGCATCCAGCCACTTTGCATTTGGCCACCAACAGTTTTGTAGTAGACTTATCTACTCTGAACGTGAATCTTAGCATCACCGCCGTCAAACGCAACTCAGACAGAAGTTGTGCCTTGCTGTCAAAACTCTGGTGCTCATAGATATTGTCTTCCCAATTATCCGTCCGTCTACGCTGACCACCAAGACGCCCTCTAAGACGGGCATCATCGAAAGGAATTTTCGTCTCACACACGTCTTCATCTTTCACTTTACCGTACTCACTATAGTCCGCGTGAGTATCATCGTCCACATCATTAGCTTTTTCCCTTGTATCACCCTCATCATCACAACCCGAATATAGTCCTTCTTCAGAAGCTTCATCTGAGTCCGCCGCCCATTCTTCATCGAACTCTTCATCCTGATTTTCAGTCTTAGGTCCATCAACGTGGTCTTGATCCTTCCCTTGGCTAGAGACACAAAGTCGTACAACATGAGTTCTACTTAGCTGGATCAAGCTTTGGACTTGTCTGTCATTTGTGACAAACATAGGAGGAGAATCAATAGGCAATTGCTGACTGAATGCATCTGGTAATGGATATGATAAATCCAGACGTTGTCCGTTCATGCTCACCGAATAATCATCTAAGGCCATTTGAACAAGCTCATCATGTGTACAACCATCCGTCAATGAGAACATTCGACCTCCTTTGCGATGATCAACCTCAAAATGCCATGACATATTGTCCTTTCTTACCCATTCTCCATAAACAGAAGCAATGTACACCATTATCTGCAAGTAAACAAATATCAACCACGTTAGAAATGTTAAGGAAAAAACATGGGTAGACTTTGCAGTTAGACTTCACAGATAGACTTCACAGATAGACTTCACTGTGAAGTCTACTTGGTAATGTCTAAAGTGCTAATCAAACAAGAAAACCATTTTCACGTTGTATATAACGAATAAGCATGTCAAACCCACACACAAGCAACTAAACAGACTAATACAACTAATTGTTCAAGAAAATCTTAGAAATTAATTATACATTTTCCAAAAATGCGTTTTTAAAAAAACATTCAATATTAGACTTCATTATGAAGTCTAACTCTGAAGTCTATCTGTGAAGTCTAACCGTGAAGTCTATCTGTGAAGTCTAACCGTGAAGTCTATGTGTGAAGTCTAATAGGTTAGTTTTGCAATATATCAACCAAATACGTTTTTCGTGAAGTCTATCCGTGAAGTCTATCCGTGAAGTCTACTGAGTAAAAAAGGTTAGTTTTGCAATTGACTTTCGCTTGACTTTTAGGGAAGTCTAACTGTGAAGTCTATTTAGGCCGATTAGACTTCAAAATGAAGTCTAACTCTGTTGTGAAGTCTAACTATGAAGTCTACGCCAATAATTAGACTTCAGACGGGTTATTTTTGCAATTAATTGAAATGTTTTGACTTTGGAGGTAGACTTCACCGTGAAGTCTATTTCGATAAACGTTGACCATTAGACTTCAACCGGAAGTCTATCGCGTAATAGACTTCACAATGAAGTCTACTCGTGAGTAGACTTCATTTTGAAGTCTAATCGGCCTAAATAGACTTCACAGTTAGACTTCCCCAAAAGTCAAACGAAAGTCAATTGTAAAACTAACCTTGTTTACTCAGTAGACTTCACGGATAGACTTCACAAAAAAATTATTTGGTTGATCGATTGCAAAAACTAACCTATGAGACTTCATAGATAGACTTCACAGTTAGACTTCATAATGAAGTCTACCCCGTATTTTTTTGTTTTCAAAGGATTTCGAAGTAGACTTCACAATGAAGTCTACCCACCAAAATTTTGTGAAAGTCAATTGCAAAACTAACCTATTCGTTGACCAGTAGACTTCATTGTGAAGTCTACTTTGCTACAAATATGTGAAATTCATTCAAATCGACCGGATTTTTACCTTGCCGTGATCTTAAGTTACGTTCAAGACCAAAAAATCCGATTTAGAGCTTTAGCAAACTTCCCCAACCGTTAGAATGATCTCTCACACCGACAATGGCAATATCTAAGAACATAAACTTTGAAAAGATGAAAAGGTGAGTTTTTGGGTGAAAATGGAGAAGAAATTGAAGAATATAAGTTGATGAGATGATAGAATGAGTTTGTCGATATGTTTGAAGAAGAAATTATGCATTCAAAGCTTGATTTCGGTTGATCTTGGTTGTTGGATGAATTGATGGTGATGGCATTTTCGTGAATAAGTGAAGAAGATGAGGTTTCTTTAGACATTTGATTTCAGAGTTAGACTTCACAGTTAGACTTCACAGAGAAAAGTAATGGCATTTTCGTTATTAAGTAAATATGAGAAGGGTGAAGAAGGTAAAAAAAAATCACATTTTGCAATGGGGGTTATTTTTGCAATTGACCCCAATTCTTGGATTATTTTTGAAACTTTCCCACAAATTAATCTGTAATATTCAAACACAAAAAAAAAAACAATCAAATAATCAACAAACCAAAAAAAAATTCTTGGATTATTTTTTTTTTTTTTTTTCCCTTTCTCATTCTGGTGATGAAGGCTTCGTTGTGTGAGAAGGTTTTACAGTGAGTGCTTTCTTCACCTTAGAAATCGAATGCTTTACCTGTGAGAGAATGCCTTGTGATTTCTTATGTTGAGTTTTGGTAATGTTTACTGTATTTTTAGCTTCAACCATCACAATAAAATCTGGACTTGTTTTATCATCTTTATGCTCATCTCCATCTTCATCTTCTTCCTCTGTGTTATCCTCCTCTTCGATATGGGGTTTTGTTATTGCATCTTCAGTCTTGTTTGTTCCTTTCACTTTTTGGATGAGATCTGATTGCGGTTTCCTTGCTGGTTCGTTCACTGTTGGTTCAGATTCTTTGTTGTTTTCAGCTTCTCCATCATTTTGCTGCAACTCTTCTGCAATCTTTAGAGTCTCTAGCTTTGGAACTTCATCTTCTTTCTGCAGAAAATGATTAATAAGCTTTTGTTTGTAGGCCTTATTTGTGACTTTGGAAGAGTTTGTGACCATTAGTTATGCAGAAGACATGATGATAATTAATACCAAAGTAAGTTTTTTACCTTGATTTGTATTGTGTGTTGCTGACAGAAGACAAGTTTTCGGACTCCCGAGTCTTGGATTCTGTTCTTTCTATGGCATTATCAATGTTCTTGATACTGTTGACATATTCTTGTGTTGTTGTTTCCTTCTGCAGAAAAAGATCCAGTTTAAAATATAAATTAATGTGAAAACAGAACAATAAAGAATAATGTTCTCATTCATACCTGATCTTCTTATTTGATCTCTTCCTTGATATCTGTTTGCTTACTCTCCTCTTGATCAATCTTTCCAGACTCTTTGTTCTTCTGCATTGACAATATCACATTAAATAGTCTGGTTTGCCAAAAAGATAATAAGTAGAACCGTAGAGTTTAAGTTAACTAAAATACTTAGGTCTCTTTGCTTTTGAAATTACCTCTCCTATGGAAACCTCATGTTTGATTGAATCTCCAAGCTGTGTCTTTACATAATCAACCTCCCTTTAGTCCTCTATTAAGCAAGTTTCTCCCTTTTGCAACAACCAAGCTTTTTTATTTTCATAAGTAATTAATTACTAGCAATGCGGAAGTTCTCAAATAATAAATCAATAAATAATTAATTAATTCAACCAACAATAAATTCCAAAATAATCAAATCTAGCAACCTAGCACCAGGATAACTGAAAGAAACAACTAAAACAAATAAATCTTATCATCCTCTTCATCGGCCCTGATTCCGCGATCACACATTTCTTTTACCTGCATCACATGGGAAAAAGAGATGCGTAAGTATTTCATAAATACTTAGTGAGACGGTCATCCTGTCTACATGCCAATTACGCAATTACCAGAATAATCAACAACATAAATAAATTAAACAATTCACGTCAGATAACATGGGTGTCAATCGACACTCAACTCGTAGATCGACAGAAAAGACGATGAACATAGCGAAAAACACGAAATAACACAAATAATCACTAATAACACGATTAAACACACAAATCAACACAAAAACATCATGAACTCAACCACAACTCTTCAACCTAGCAATTACGACCCTACGGCCACGCACTCACCTCGAAACCGGATTGAAAAAGGGGAGAAAGAGAGAAACAGCAACAAACAGCTCAGGAACAAGCTACAACACTCCAAAATCGCCCATAAATCTCCCTTTTCTTCTACTCTCCCATTTCTGCCTCTTAATTTCTCAAAAACCTCGACAAAAAGCGACTCAACCTTTAAATACTTGCGATTAGGGCTTTCCCCAAACCAACCACTAAACCGGACGGAATCAAATCAGACCGAAATTGATTCGCCGAACAGGTGTCGACAGACACCTTCCCTGGTGTCACTCGACACCATCTGCCCAAAACGACAGATTGGTTTACGAATGTTACAATTCTCCCCCACTAAACTGGATTCGGCCTCGAATCCCAACGAAACACGTCTACCAAAGACCACAAACCTGGTCCACATGGACAACCCTCTCGAGATCCTCACCTGATCCCAGCAACTCGTGTAACATCTGTAACCTTGTCGTTGGGACAGTGGTGTCGAGCGATACCAAGAGGGTGTCGGTCGACACTGGTTTGGAAATCAATGCGGTTTGATTTGAGTTTTCGTCCGGTTTTGGTGGTTCGGCCAATTGATTTCTGATTCGATTTCAATTGCCGGTTTAGTGGCTGGTTTAGGTTAAAAACCTAATGTCGCGAGTTTAAAAGGGTGCAGCCGTATTCCTTCTTCTCTTTTGTCGTTTTTCGAGAGAGAAAATGAGAAAAGGAGAAAAGTGGAGATTTTTGGGAGATTCTGAGGTTTTTGGAGCTGTTGGTTGTTGTTCTTTTCTGCATGTTCATCTTCTTTTCCCCCCTTTTAATCCGAATTCAAGGTGAGTGCGTGACCGTAGGCTCGTGGATTTCTAGATCTGTCGATTTGGTTTGATTGTGGTTGATTGGATGATGATTTCGTGAGATGTTTATGTGATAATGGTGTTTGGATCGAGTTGATTGGTGATTATTGTGTATATTCGTGTTTATGTGTTGATTTTCGTAAATGGGTTCGAACTGCGAACTCGGTGTCGAGCGACACCAAAGGCCTAGTGTCGAACGACACCAATCTGGTTTCGGTCGACACCGATGTCCTGATCGGTTATGTGGTTCGGTTTACTTGATTTAATTATTTGGTTTAATCGAATTAATTGGTTTATTTCGGTTTGATTGGTTAAGTGTTTTAATTGGTTTAATTAATTATTTCATGGTTAAATTAATTAATTAATTGGTTTAAAACTAATTATGGAAATTATTTTAAGTGTTGAAATTTATTATCTAATTATGGAAATTATTTAATAATTAGGAAAACTATTTTAATAATTATGGGAATTATTTTAATAATGTTTAAATGTCTGGAAATTGCGTAATTGGTCTGTAGGAGGGGTGATCGCCTCACTAAGTATTTGTGATAATACTTACGCATATCTTTTCCTGTGATGCATGTAAAAGAAAAGTGTGATCGCCGAATCAAGGTTGAAGAAGAGGATGATAGGATTTTATTGTTTTAATTTGATATGTTTAAGTTGTTTATGCGAATCGGGTGTTTAGGTTGCTAGTTTATTTATTCTGGAATAATTGGTTGACTTTCGCATTGTGTTGATAATTGTGATAGCTGTTGAGAATTAATATTTACGGGAATATTAATTTGGGCTAATTATTATTTAAAAACAAAAAAAGCTTGGTTGTTTCATTTTGGTATCAGAGCGTATACGGTTTTAGGACTTTTAGAATTGGGTGAACTGAGACTATGTGTTTAATTGATTATGTGTGCTTAGTCAGTTATTAGTCTTAGTATCATCCTCTTCGGCCTTCAAAGAGATTATGCGGTGAGTTGTGTGTTTTCGTTGTGTTTTTCTAGCTTGGTCATTTCTTGTTCTTTGGAAGTGCAGCGAGATGGATGCAAGTGCTAGAGGTCGTGGCATGAGAGGGCACGGTAGAGTTGGTGCCCGTGGTGGCCGAGCTGCGAGCCGTGGAGGCTGGGGTCGTGGTCGTGGTCGTGGACTACCGGCGGATTTGGGAGAGAGTGCAGCGCCGAGTGTGGCGACTGCGTCAGTGACTCAGTCAGTTTCTATGGCGGGTGAGGCCAGTTTGGGTGCCGGTGGAGGCGCAAGAGTTGGGGCTGCCCCGGGTGCGGGTGCTGCTCCAGTTCAGGGTCGTGATGACCCAGTGGTGGCTCTACTGACGCAGCTGTTGGCACGTTTTCCGCCAGCAGTTCCACAGCAGGCTCCGGGTGCACCTCCAGTGGCCGGGGCGCAGTATGGTGCTGCAGTTGTTGGACAGCCGGGAGCTGTAGTTACGGGGCATCCGCCTTATCTAGAGATGATGGGGCAGATGTAGAGGATTGCTACGCCGTTCTTCGAGGGCAGAGTTGGGTCTGAGGAGGCCGATGAGTGGCGTTCGGGACTGGAGCAGAACATTCGGTCTATCATATGCCCCGAGGAGTATCAGGTGGAGTTGGCGGTGCATTATCTGGGTGGAGATGCACATTTGTGGTGGAGGGCGATCGAGACTAGGAGGGCAGTGTGGATTTAGGGCGAATTCCTAGCGGAGTTCAACGCCAAGTACTTTCCTCATGAGGCTCGAGATCGTCTTCAGATGCGGTTTATGGCACTGTCTCGGGGTGAGAGGTCAGTGCGGGAGTACGACGCCGAGTTTAGCAGACTCGTGGTCCATACGAGTCGTGCTATGGAGGACGAGCGGGCTCTTATGCAGAGGTTCTTGCAGGGGCTTTGGTTGAGTATCCGAACTCAGTGCAGAGGCGGTGTCTACACTTCGAGGGCGGATATAGTGGAGCTACCGGCTTCGATTGAGGAGGACCTTCGTGAGCAGGTTGGTCCGGCAGCTGTACCAGCTGCAGTTGCTCCTGCTATCCCGCCGAGGAGTCAGCAGCAGCGCAGAGGTTTTGGTTTTGGTTCTGGTAAGTGCGGCAAGCCTGCGCAGGGCCAGAAAAGGAGGTCAGATGAGATTTCTGGAGGCAGCCAGAGTGTTTGTGGTGGTTGTTTTAGTTGTGGGAGCACGGAGCTCGTGTGGCGAGCTGTCCTAGGAAGGACACATCTCGGGAGGCTAGAGTGTGCTTCCATTGCAGAGAGCTGGAGAATATCAGGCCGATGTGTCCCAAGCTGCAGCAGTTGTCGGTGGCGTCGGTGCAGCCAGTGTCATAGATCGCAGCGGTGCAGCCGTTGGGTTAGATTGGAGCGGCGCCGAGAGTGTATTCTTTGGCAGTGGTGGGCTAGACTAGTCAGTCCGGGCTGATCACAGGTAAAACTTATGATTCAGACTTCTTAAATTCTTAGTGTAGAATGGTTGTGGTTTGTTTCGTTTATTTTTCTGTGATAGAATTTTAGGGGGTTCTCAACGAATTTGAATTGTGTAGGGACCTTGTTAGTGGGCGGTTTTAAGTCCCACGTGTTGTTTGACTCTGGAGCATCGAATTGCTTAATTACTCCGGAGTGTGCCGAGAGCAGTGACATTCGGAGCAGCACTGGGAAGCGTTCGGGCATGGTCAAGGTGGCTGGTGGAGGATTCCTAGCTACTTCCGGCCGTGCTAGAGTAGTGGATGTTCAGATTGCGGGGCAGTCGATGCCAGCATATTTGGTCATCAGTCCGGTGGAGCTGTATGACGTTATTCTGGGGATGGACTGGTTAGCTTATTATTGAGTTCATCTGGATTGCTATCGACGCAGATTGGTGTTTGAGCGAGATACAGGGAGGTTGGTTTATCAGGGAGTGAGACCGACTTGAGTCTTGTGATCTCGGTTATTCGGGCTGAGTAGATGATAGAGCGAGGTTGCGTGGCGTACTTGGCGACGATTGTGATGTCGGAGTCCAGTGGTGAGGTTGCCTTGGAGGATATTCTGGTTGTTCAGGAGTTCGAGAATGTGTTTCGGTCGCTGAAGAGATTAGCACAATCTCGGTTAGATCCTTTCACGATTGAGCTAGAGCCGGTGACAGCTCTGATATCAAAGACACCTTACAGGATGGCGCCAGCAGAGTTGGTAAAGCTGAAGAAGCAGCTAGAGGACCTTTTGAGCAAAGGTTTTATTTGGCCGAGTGTTTCACCGTGGGGAGCGCCAATGTTGTTCGTGAAGAAGAAGGATGGGAGTTTCCGGTTGTGCATCAATTGCCGGGGACTTAACCGAGTCACTGTGAAGAACAGGTACCCTCTCCCGAGGATTGACGAGTTGCTGAATCAGCTGAGGGGTGCTACTTGGTTCTCCAAGATTGACTTGGCATCGGGATATCATCAGATTCCGATAGATGAGGCAGATGTTCGTAAGACAGCTTTCAGGACGAGATACAGACATTTTGAGTTTGTGGTCATGCCTTTTGGTTTGACTAATGCGCCGGCAGCATTTATGAGGTTGATGAACGATGTGTTCAGGGATTTTTTGGATGTGTTAGTTACCATGTTCATCGACGATATTTTGGTGTATTCGAGGAGTCCAGAAGAGCATGCGACTCATTTGAAGTTGGTTTTGGAGAAGCTTCGGGAGCATAAGTTGTATTCTAAGTTGAGAAAATGCAGTTTCTGGCAGCGAGAGATGGGTTTTCTTGGTGACATTGTGTCTGCAGAGGGAGTTTTTGTAGATCCGGCTAAGATTGAGGCTATTAGGGATTGGCCTAGACCGAGTAGTGCTACCGAGATCAGAAGTTATCTGGGTTTAGCGGGCTACTACAGGAGGTTCGTCAAGGGCTTTGGGAGTATGTCGCAGCCAATGACGAAGTTGACTGGCAAGGATGTGCCGTTTGTATGGTCGTCGGAGTGTGAGGAGAGCTTTGGGAAGCTCAAGGAGATGTTGACTAGTACACCAATGTTGGCATTACCCGAGCCGGGGAAGCCTTATGTGGTGTATATAGATGCTTCAGGAGTTGGGCTTGGTTGTGTCTTAATGCAGGAGGGTAGAGTGATTGCCTATGCTTCGAGGCACTTACAGGGCAGCGAGCGTAATCGCCCTATGCATGATCTTGAGTTGGGAGCGGTGATCTTCCCGCTTAAGATCTGGAGGTCTTATTTGTATGGCGGGGCAGTGCAGAAGTCTGTAGCATATCTTCACAAAAGTCTGCAGCATATCTTCACCCAGCCATTTCTTGTTCATTTCTTGTTCTTTGGAAGTGCAGCAACGGTACATCCCCACAAAACTGTCAGCAACGGTACCCTCTTGTTCCGCATAACCTTGATTCTCCTCTCGAGAATCCTCACAGGAACCGCTGGAACCATCATATCAGGCCTAAGATCCTCTGGAATCTTAGCCACTAACTCCTTTGAAGGATGAAGGCATGTTCTCAACATCGAAACGTGAAACACCTTATGAAATGCCCTAATAATCGGAGGTAACTCAAGCCGATACGCTGATATACCTCTATTTTGTACCCTTTTTATATGGTTTTACTATGCTTTTTATAAGGTTTTTAAAGGCTTTTCGATCTAAAAAGGTAGTTTTTGTGAATTTATAGTACTAAGAGTCTAAACAGGTCGAAAGATGCATTTCGGAGAAAAACCACAGGATTTGGACTTTACGCCGCTCCACGACACAGCATCAACTTTGAAAGAGCCCCAAAAACATTCTACTCAATGGATCTCACCAAAACCAGTTCTCCGCGATGCCTACATGAGTTAGCTTTCCAACACAATTGGAATCATGCAATTTGGACGTGTAGAATGGAAGATATTATCATTTTAGTGAAGAGTGTCAAATCAGCCGAAAACCGGACGTCTACACCAGCCGCTCGACCGAGCCGGTCGGACAGGGCCTCCAAGGCTCCCGTCCGACCCGACCTTCCTCCACGATCCGGTCGACCGAGCCGGTCGGACAGGGCCTCCAAGGCTCCCGTCCGACCCGACTTCTTTTCACCATCCCGTGCGCGCCCGACCATCATCCCGTGCGACCGTTCGACCCCCAGCTCAACCCGAGCACCAGCCCGACCGACCGGTCGACTGCCACGCTCGACCGCCGCCGTCCCGCTCGACCCGCCTTAGCCGACTAAAGCCCGTTTTGCACGTTTTCACGGTTTACTCGGCCCGTTTACCTAATCTCGACCCCTGGAAGACCTAGCACTATAAATACACCTTTTTAGCCTCTTTAGAAAGAAGAGAACAACATAGCCACATTGTATTTCAGTTTCATAGATCTACTTTTGTTCTAGAGATTTCAAGGAGAGGATCTCTCCTCCTCACTACAATTTGGAGAAGATTTCTGAACCTTTATCTATTATCATGCTTTCTTCATCTCTCTGTGTTGTTACTTTGATCATGTCTGAGTAATTCACTTGTTAGGTTGCTAGGGTTACTAATTCAATGAGTTGTTTGCTTGATCTATGATTTCGATGAACTGTTAGGGATATCATTAGAGTCTTTGTCTCGTTTTGCTCACTAATTAATGCTGATTGCTTTACCGCGCATCTAGCAATCTGATCCTAGGTTGATTTGAGCCACGGAAGTGCTGTATCATTCGCCGGACTTATTCTTTGACAAGCTAGGTTTCTTAGACTGCGGAAGTTGATTTACTAAGCCTAGTGAACTGTATCCGAACTTGATCGATTTAATGCTTGATTAACTATCTAAGGACATACCAAAAGTTTAGCGATTAGATAAGTTATCATAGGAGTCGGAGCCACGGAAGTGGAAAGACTTATTTTCGTGTTTTGTGTTCTAGACGGATCTATCATCCCATCATCCCTAAATTGATTCATATCTATCATCGAACTGATCATTGCTTGCTTCTCTGCGAATTAGCCCCTAGAGACCTAACACTTTTCCCTCATTGCTTTACAACTTCGATTCTTAGCTTTAGTATTTAGTTATTAGACAACCAACCAATTATCCTTTATCTTATTCTAGCTTGATCCGAACTCCATAGATTTAAAGTGTATTCATTTTAGCCAGTCCTTGTGTTCGATAACCCGTACTTCTACGATCTGTGCACTTGCAGGATTTTTAAAAGTCGGTAAAACCTGACCACACATCATACGCCACTGGTCCAACTGGCTCCACTACCGGAAATGAACCCATAAACTGCGGACTCAGCTTGTTCTCTGCTATGGATCTGTTAGGACCCCTCAACATAGCCATCTTGAGATACACACGATCTCCAACCTGAAATTCAAGCTCTCTCCTCCGCTTATCAGCGTAACTCTTCTGTCTATCCTGAGCCTCCTTCATGTTCAGCCTCAAAACACGGACCTTCTTCGTCGTTTCCTGAACAAAAGTAGCTCCATAAATGTTGCGCTTCCCCACTTGGGTCCAACATAAAAGCGTCCTACATGGCCTCCCATACAATGAAGGAGCCATGCCAATACTAGCCTGAAAGCTGTTGTTGTAGGCAAACTCTGCCAAACACAAATGATCTGCCCAATGGCCACCCCAATCTACCCCACACATCCTCAGTAAATCCTCCAAAGTCTGAATCGTCCTCTCTGACTGCCCATCAGTCTGTGGATGATAAGCTGTACTCATATGCACCTTGTGCGAGCCGAAACCTTCACAATAGTGTTTAGTGTGTTTTAGGGAGAGCCGAGGAATTCTATGGGTAAAACACAAAGAGGATGAGCCAAAGATGGTTGTTTATTGATAGCTGTTTGGCGAGCTACAGAGTTTGTGGCGTATACCTTTGTTGGGAGTCAAAAGTTATCCCGAAACAATGGATATCGGTTCCTATTTATAAGAGAGTAGGAACCGACTTTACAAGATTTAAGTAAACTTTCCATAATGGTTGTTTCCTTTTCCGTTCGCGCCGACTTCAGCTAAGGCAAACTTCAATCGTGGGCTTTCTTCGATGGGCCTCGGCTCGGATCGCTTCGTTGGATGTCGGTTCGGCCCATCGAGAGATGTCTTCCTGGTTTTCTGGTTTAGTCACCGGTTCGGCCCGGTTTGATGCGGTTGTGCTCGGCTTTTCTCTTCATTTTCTCGGTTCAAATGACAATGCCAGGGGGTGAAATCTGACCCCAACAGTTAGCCCCCAGCTTACTAGTCTTAGGAGTAAGAGTGGCGAGCTAAAAGTTAAAAGGGAAAGCGTTGTCAATTGAACCGAGCCGTCAACACATTCGGTTCATCTTCTTCAAGAGGTTGGCTCGTCATAGTTTGCCTTGGAAATCATTTACTGAGATGCGCTTGGCTCGTTTTTGTTACTTTTCTTCTAAACGACGTCGAAGAGTTCCAACGTTTATCGGGCCTGGAATCCGAAACGTTTCTGGGCCCGCTGGTTTCGATGGAAACCCTAGAAATCGGGCGGGAATTAGGTCGTGCCGTTTCGTCTTCCCGAACCGACGCGCCCACGCGCCAAAACTTGTATAAATATGTGACCCGGGGCTCACTTTCCTCATTTTGCTTCTCTCTCCAAATCGAGCAAAAGGTAGATTTCTCTCCTTCTCTCTAGCTTTTCTTTTCTGTTCTTCGATTTTGCTAGTGTTCTTTGTTTGCGTCGCCGGGGTGAATCATTTTCAGTCACGTCTTCAAACTTTCCGGCCAATCTCCAAGTTTTCCGATTCATCTTCTTCCGAGCCGAATGTCTTCGAGTAGTCGCACTCCTTCTATCGGAGCTGATCATTCTGAGGATCGCTCCCACAATTCGAATGATTCCGACGCCTCGGTTCGTCGTTCACCTTCGTCCTCCGAGCCGTCTGATTCGGTAGGGTCGCACAATTCCTACACTTCGCAGGGCCGGAAGATAATCAACTCGCTTCGATCCGAAGACGGAAATCGATCTGTTCGGATTGCCGAGATCGCCGAGGTTGACCCACTGGCGAGCGAGCCGTCAATTCTTCGTCGTGATGGCTCGAACGGGGCGTCCGAGCCGAATATGGATATGAAAGAAGATGAAGGAGACGAGCTGGCTCTTCTTCACGCTGAGGCGGAATTTATTCAGGACCAATCGGCTCGTCCTGGAGTAGGACTTGATTCGGTATTTAATCCCGAGGAAACAAAATTCGAAGAGATGATGTCCGAAGGGGCAGTTGGTGACATTCTTGGGTCGGTCAGACCCAGATCCTCTCAGGCGCCGAGGAGACCGTTGCTGGATGATGCATCCATTGATTGCCTACTTTCTAAGGCCTACGGAGCCGGCTCGTCCCAAGGAATAAAGAGGCGTACTGTGAATAGGCGGGCTCCAAGGAAGGTTACAAACAAACGAGCCACGAAAAAAGGCGGTTCTGAATCCTCCTGGGTCGACACTCTGTACCGAGTCTTCTTTGGAAACGCTCCGACGTTGTTTCCATATTTCCGAAGGAGTCGACCTCTTCCTTCCCGCGAGCCATCAGCGAGCCGACGATCCTCCCGAGGGATGTCTGACGCTATACGAAAGCTTCTTCTACGGGTGCTTCTTGTGGTTCCCGATCCCGAGTCTAATTTTACATTACCTGAGTAAATATGGGCTCGCCATTGGTCAAATCATGCCGCGAGGTCTCCGTCACCTGATCGGGCTTATTGTCCGTAGTTTCGAGACGGGCATTCCGATTGGGATCCATCATCTTCAGAATCTTCTGGAGAATCGAGCCGGGTCGAAGAAGTCGCTTCGATATTATATTTCTTCCAAGAAGAATCGGAGGATTATCGACGGTTTTCCCAACAAAGACAGCGGTTGGGAGAACTTTTTCTTTTTCGTCCCGATATGTGGGGCGACTGTCGGGAGTATCCCTCTGAAGTTTGTCAAGCAGAGTTGGCAGCCAATCGGTAGCCGAATCGAAATATAATCATTGTCTCGGTTCGCGTCGATTGTTTTCTAACTCCCTTTCTGCGATTTATTTTGCAGTTCGACGAGCCGTGCTACGCTTTCCTAGTGATTTCTCAGAGGTCGTGGAAAGCTTTCGCGCAGAGAGAACCAGCTGGGAGATTGATTTTTCTCTGGAGCGAGTAGAAAGTGCTCGAGCTCAGGCTTACGATTCCTTTGACGACTCCGACAGCTCAGACGAAGAGATCCCGGAGGTCCCTGAACTTTCGAACGAGATGGAGAGAAAAACTATTCGCCAAAGACTTCAGGAGAAGAGAGAGGAGGCGGCTCACGCAAAGGCTGAGGAAGCGGCTCGCGCAAAGGCTGAGGAGGTGGCCACCCAATCTAAGGCCGAGGGCAAAAGAACGAAGATACCGAGCCCTCAGAAGAAAGGTTCGCGAAGCGATGCGCCGCTAGATCTTGGGAAGGCAGTGATGCGTGCCAAAGAGGCCATGAGGAAGGATATGGCTTCAAAGAAAAAGGAGTCTTCTCTGCCTCCTTCTTCGGCTCGCTCGGATGCTTCCAAAGATTCCGGGACCTTGGTTCTCAATCGGAAAACGAAGAAAGTTTCCGACCCCGCTGGCGAGCCGTCAATGAGCAAACCT
This sequence comes from Erythrophleum ivorense, assembly GCA_026724425.1. Classification (NCBI taxonomy): domain Eukaryota; kingdom Viridiplantae; phylum Streptophyta; class Magnoliopsida; order Fabales; family Fabaceae; genus Erythrophleum; species Erythrophleum ivorense. Next base: position 2,315,834 of record JAIUCV010000066.1, on the reverse strand, counting down.
TCTGAGATGGGAGGCAAGAAAAGGACCGCGACGGGGGGGCTCAAGGAGAAGGCTTTGAAGAAAGCCAAAGGGGATGCTCCCTCTGGTTTACTTGCTGATCCAACTCAAGCTCGGCTTCTTTGGAGAGCCGAAGTGGCCAGTTATCTTGCGAACAGTACTTCCACGGTTCGTCTTCCTCCTCCCGATACTCTCCTGGAGAGTGAAGTTTACGGAGAGGCGGCCCTCAAGCTCTTTTCGGTGGGTTTTCTCTCCGTTCATATAATGAGGAAGATGTGTGTACTTTTGCTTATTTTCCATTCTTATTTCAGTTCACGGAGTCCTTCAACAGCATCGTGGCGGGATACGAGGCCAGGGCTCGCTCTGATCGATCGGCTCTCGACGAACTTCAGAAGACAGTTGATACTTTGAAACAACTGCATGAAGTTTCTGAGAAGGGACATGCTAGCGAGCTGGCTCGAGCCAAAGAGGAGGTTGTGATGCTGGCTGGGTTTAGCTTCAAGTAATTAACCCAACCTACACAACTGCAAGTGCACAGCAAGAGAGTAGTATAGTTCGGGGTCGAACCACAAGGAGATGTTATTTCACTTCAAACTTGTAGAGATTGAAATAAAAGCTAGAACAAGAATATGAGTTTGTTGTAGATGTTGTGAACTTCAAAACAAAAGAAAACAAAAGCAATGATTGAAATATAAATGCAAACAATAAGGAAAAGCATTGGGCATAAGAGAATTCGTAGGTCATCAAGGATTGGTTTATTTGGATAGTTAAACAAGGAGATCAATAGATATGTTCTAGAACTCGAATTATGAATGTATAATCAACTTACTCCCGCAATGTCAATTAATATGTCTAAACAACCTAAGATTACTCTACTCCCATAGGTAATCAAGTGATTAAACAAGCATATAAAGTCCAAATTCGAATTTGTTCACAAGGCCTTGCAATTCTACTCCCGTAGGTTACTATGCCTTGCTCACCCAAGTTGATTCAAGAGATTTAACAAACGATCAGAATGTAAATCTACCTAAGAGCAGTAGCATAAATGGTCAATCCAGATATAAGCAGTAAGCACAAACTTGGATGAAGAACATCTAATGATAAAACCGAATCTAACAACCTAGTGATCAATCCATGAATTCCCTTGAAAAACTCTTAAGCCCAACAATAAAACTACTCAGCCATGATGCAAACAAACAAGCAAGAGATGTATGAAAGCATTATGTGAGTATTAAAAGAGATAAGGGATGAAGAAATCTTCTCTATTTAAGAACAAAGTTGAATCTCTCCCTTGAAACTTTCGGGTTCAATACAAAAGAAAAGAAAAGGAAAAGATGAAAAGAGTTTAAGGATTTGTGTGTGTGTGTGTGTGTGTGCCTTAGATCCTGAGAAGCGCCTCTTCTCTCTGCTCCCTTCAGCTCTCCAGGATGGCTCTCTCTCTGTCTCTGACGGCGCACACGGAGCTCTCCTTAGGTCGAGGTTAAAAGCTTGTATTTATAGGGTAGAAGTCGCTTAGGTCTTCAGGGTGCCGAAAAAGGAAACTTTCCGATGAGTTGGACATGATGTTTTGCGACGTGAATGGGCCGGGATTGCGCCAAGGAGGCCTCCAAATAGTAGCTAAGCCTCTTCTCAAGCGAGCGAAGGCCTAAACCTCAGTGTTCTGGGCCATTAGACACGCGAGATCCTCCATGGGCTTCATCTTGTCGCTAACCGGACATGTCTCGGTAGCAAATGCGTTTTTCCCTGATGGTTGATCCAAATGGCTTGAATCCACTTTGCCGTGATGCCTGACTCAAATATCTATCCAGCAAGACCAAGATCATGATTTTTTTACGTCGGAAAGACCTTCAACCGCGGCCATCTTTCGGATGCTCTGGTTCAGTCCGAATACGAAAATCGGACAAATGGAGTTATATTGATGCTCTTGACTTGGAAACTTGCATGGATCATGGTTTGAGGCTCTTTTGCTCTTTTTTCATCCTTTTTATGTTTTAGCCTGTTAAGACTCCAAAACCAACAAATACAAGAAAACTACCTCTAAAGGCATAAAACCTTATTGAAAATACTTGAAAACATAGATAAATACTAAGTAAAATCATGCAAAATATGGATATATCAACTCCCCCAGACTTATCTTTTGCTTGTCCCCAAGCAAACTAAGCATGGAAAAGAGGTTTGAAAACATGAGAACTCTTAAATCTTTTTGGAAATTTATGTTGACATTTATCTTAGTGATCCACATAAAACAGCAATGTCATTTAGAATTAAGAACAAGAAAGTACATACCATGAGTTTTGCAATCATCCCAAAGCAATCCACTTCTCTTTAGGCCATCCAAATTCTCCACCTTTGACTCCTTTAGTTTTTTAAGGTGTGGTCTCAACTAGGGAATATCGATCAAAGAGGTTATAGACTCTTACCCATCCTCTTTTTATAAAACACATGTCTAGGCTCTTGTTTCACCTCTCTCTCTTCTCACTTCTTAAGTCGATTCATCCCTTTTTTAGGGTAGCAAGGTATTTTTTTATTTGACTTCTTCTCCTCTTTGTGGAGGTTTTTGATGGATCTTCCATAGACGCGAGTATTGATGGTTGTAGCCACCTAATCCCCGGTTACTTGGATCAAAAGGTCTTCCATAGACGCAAGTATTGATGGTGGTTGCCACATAATCCCCGGTTACTTGGACCTTGGTGCTTTTTCTTAAATTTGAAGGGGAGAGAGAGGGAAACCGAACTCACACAGACTTTCCTTTGTTGGTGAGGATGAGGAATCATGCCCTTTGTAAAGCCAAGCCCCTAGCCGAAAAGGTTAAGTTCATTAAGGTGCGGAGTCAAAGATGGATCCTTCTTATGCCCTTAGAGATGTGGATGTTTCTGGTAGATCAATCCACTCATGGTGCACATATGATGAAGTGTACTGCCAAGAACTGATCAATGGTCACTTAAACATAGGCACAACAATGGTTAGGTCCAAGATAAGGTCATAATTCTCGACAAAATTTTTGACTCAATAAAACGACTCAATGAAAAGAAAAATGATGCAAAATGAAATGCCAAAATGAACAAACTTATTATTATAATCCCTGATATACCTCTATTTTGTACCCTTTTTATATGGTTTTACTATGCTTTTTATAAGGTTTTTAAAGGCTTTTCGATCTAAAAAGGTAGTTTTTGTGGATTTATAGTACTAAGAGTCTAAACAGGTCGAAAGATGCATTTCGGAGCAAAACCACAGGATTTGGACTTTACGCCGCTCCACGACACAGCATCAACTTTGAAAGAGCCCCAAAAACATTCTACTCAATTGATCTCACCAAAACCAGTTCGCCGCGATGCCTACATGAGTTAGCTTTCCAACACAATTGGAATCATGCAATTTGGACGTATAGAATGGAAGATATTATCATTTTAGTGAAGAGTGTCAAATCAGCCGAAAACCGGACGTCTACACCAGCCGCTCGACCGAGCCGGTCGGACAGGGCCTCCAAGGCTCCCGTCCGACCCGACCTTCCTCCACGATCCGGTCGACCGAGCCGGTCGGACAGGGCCTCCAAGGCTCCCGTCCGACCCGACTTCTTTTCACCATCCCGTGCGCGCCCGACCATCATCCCGTGCGACCGTTCGACCCCCAGCTCGACCCGAGCACCAGCCCGACCGACCGGTCGACTGCCCCGCTCGACCGCCGACCGTCCCGCTCGACCCGCCTTAGCCGACTAAGGCCCGTTTTGCACGTTTTCACGATTTACTCGGCCCGTTTACCTAATCTCGACCCCTGGAAGACCTAGCACTATAAATACACCTTTTTAGCCTCTTTAGAAGAGAGAACAACATAGCCACATTGTATTTCAGTTTCATAGATCTACTTTTGTTCTAGATATTTCAAGGAGAGGATCTCTCCTCCTTACTACAATTTGGAGAAGATTTCTGAACCTTTATCTATTATCATGCTTTCTTCATCTCTCTGTGTTGTTACTTTGATCATGTCTGAGTAATTCACTTGTTAGGTTGCTAGGGTTACTAATTCAATGAGTTGTTTGCTTGATCTATGATTTCGATGAACTGTTAGGGATATCATTAGAGTCTTTGTCTCGTTTTGCTCACTAATTAATGCTGATTGCTTTACCGCGCATCTAGCAATCTGATCCTAGGTTGATTTGAGCCACGGAAGTGCTGTATCATTCGCCGGACCTATTCTTTGACAAGCTAGGTTTCTTAGACTGCGGAAGTTGATTTACTAAGCCTAGTGAACTGTATCCGAACTTGATCGATTTAATGCTTGATTAACTATCTAAGGACATACCAAAAGTTTAGCGATTAGATAAGTTATCATAGGAGTCGGAGCCACGAAAGTGGAAAGACTTATTTTCGTGTTTTGTGTTCTAGACGGATCTATCATCCCATCATCCCTAAATTGATTTATATCTATCATCGAACTGATCATTGCTTGCTTCTCTGCGAATTAGCCCCTAGAGACCTAACGCTTTTCCCTAATTGCTTTACAACTTCGATTTCTTAGCTTTAGTATTTAGTTATTAGACAACCAACCAATCATCCTTTATCTTATTCTAGCTTGATCCGAACTCCATAGATTTAAAGTGTATTCATTTTAGCCAGTCCTTGTGTTCGATAACCCGTACTTCTACGATCTGTGCACTTGCAGGATTTTTAAAAGTCGGTAAAACCTGACCACACATCAAGTTTTTGGCGCCGTTGCCGGGGACTGCAGCAGTACCTTTGAATCTCGATTAGGATCTAGTCTAGGATTTTATCGTTTTCTTGCATTTTCATTATTTTTGCTTTTGGTTTTCCTAGTTTATTTTACTTTTCATTTGTTTTCTTCTTTTGTTTTTCAGGTGCATGACTAGACAGTCTAATAGGGACAATCTAGTTGAACCAGTTGCTGAAATCGACCGACTTGAAAAGACACTTAGACGACAAAGGGCTCAAGAGATGGCCCAAACCGCTCATGATGCAGCAGTAGCTAGAGCTGTAGCTGAAGGGAGAGATCCACCTCCACCTTTAGCACCACAACCTCCTGCTGGGGAAGTTGATGCACAACCTCAAGCTAACAATCCAACCATTGGAGACTATGACTCCGCTGATGCCTTCTTTACGGATAGAAATCCGATCCACCCACCTCCACCTCAGAGGAATGACTATGAAATCAAGCCTCAAATCATAGCATTGGTTAAGCAAAACCAGTTTCATGGCCTACCAGCTGAGCACCCGCTTGATCACATAGATAACTTTGAAGAGATTTGCAGCACCACCCGAGCCAATGGAGTCTCAGCTGACTACCTAAAGTGCAAACTTTTCTCATTTTCTCTTGGCGACAAAGCCCTTAGATGGTTAAAGTCTCTTCCTGCCCATTCGATCACTACTTGGGACGAGTACAAGGCAGCATTCATCAACCATTTCTACACTAAGCAAAGATCGATTTCTGTTAGAAACAAGATCTCTGGATTTCGCCAAGGTGCAACCGAATCATTCTATGAGGCATTGGATCGATTCAAGGAATACATTAGGGATTGCCCTAACCACGGTTTCAAGGATGGGAACCTTTGGAACATCTTCTATCGTGGCATAGACCACAAGTATAAGCTATCCTTGGATACTGCAAGCAATGGAAATTTTATGACAAAGACTGTTGAGGAAGCCAAAGTCTTAATAGAGAACCTTGCAGCAAGTGATTGCAACAACTGCCCGGACTATGATAGATCACACCGCTCTACCAACGCACCCCCTGATGCTACTCAGATGGCTGAACTGAAGAATATGATGGCTCAAGTTCTAAAAGGACAGCAAAGACACATACATGCAGTTGAGGGCATAAATGATGTCAATGATGATCCTACAAGGGAATGCATGGGAGATTTCTCCAATGATCAACTTGAGGAAGAAGTTAATTATGTTGGTAACTATGGAAACAGAGGATACAATCCGAACTACCCGTCTGATGCGGGATAAGCTTTTCCCAATTTCTATCCCTTTTCTGCAAGTGCACAGATCGAGAGTAGTAACGGGTATATCGAACACAAGGAGCAGAGAGATGCACTACAAGTTATATAATTCCAATTTAGCTAGGACAAGATAAGGGTTTTGGTTGTGATTGGTAAAATAGCTAACTAAACTAATTGAATGCGATATAAAAACGGTAAAAGATCAAGGTATGAAAGAGCTAGGCAATGGGAGACTCGCAGAGATTCATGATTACTAGGTTAAATCAACTTATTAGGGGGTTTAATTTGGGTGCCGTCTAGAACTCAAAACACTGATGTAAAATCATTCCACTTCCGTGGCTCCGACCTCTTTGTTAACTAACCTATTCGCTAATCTTTCGGAATGTCCTTAGATTGTTAAACAAGCTTTAATTCGTTCAAGTATCAATTGTTCACAACCCCGCATAGATCAGTTTCCGCAGTCTATGAGGTGTTGCCCACCAAATACTAGTTCAGGCGAATGATACAGCACTTCCGTGGCTCAAGTCTACCTAAGATCTGATGCTAGTTGATCAGAAAAGCATGCAGCAATAAGATCAAGCAAAGGTGAAGACCTATAATGATGAACCCCTAATTCGATTTAGAACCCTAACAATGCATGAACTCTTTGATTAACCCACGACCTAACAAGTGAATTACTCAGACATAATCAAAGTAACAACACAGAAAGATGATGAAGAAAGCATAAATATAGAATAAAGGTTCAGAAAACTTCTCCAAATTGTGGTAAGGAGGAGAGATCCTCTCCTTGAAATCTCTAAGAACAAAAGTAGATCTATTAAACTCTAATACAATGTGGCTCTATTGTTCTCTTCTTTCTATAGAGGCTAAAAAGGTGTATTTATAGTGCTAGGTCTTCCAGGGGTCGAGATTAGGTAAACGGGCCGAGTAAACCGTGAAAACGTACAAAACGGGCCTTAGTCGGCTAAGCCGGGTCGAGCGGGACGGCGGCGGTCAAGCGGGGCGGTCGACCGGTCGGTCGGGCTGGTGCTCGGGTCGAGCTGGGGGTCGAGCGGTCGTGCGGGATGCGGTCGGGCGCGCACGGGATGGCGGAAAGAGGTCGGGTCGGACGGGAGCCTTGGAGGCCCTGTCCGACCGTCTCGGTCGACCGGAACGTGAAGGAAGGTCGGGTCGGACGGGGGCCTTGGAGGCCCTGTCCGACCGGCTCGGTCGAGCGGATGGTGTGGACGTCGCTGATTTGACACTCTTCACTAAAATGATAATATCTTCCATTCTACACGTCCAAATTGCATGATTCCAATTGCGTTGGAAAGCTAACTCATGTAGGCATCGCGGCGAACTGGTTTTGGTGAGATCCACTGAGTAGAATGTTTTTGGGGCTCTTTCAAAGTTGATGCTGTGTCGTGGAGCGGCGTAAAGTCCAAATCCTGTGGTTTTGCTCCAAAATGCATCTTTCGACCTGTTTAGACTCTTAGTACTATAAATCCACAAAAACTACCTTTTTAGATTGAAAAGCCTTTAAAAACCTTATAAAAAGCATAGTAAAACCATATAAAAAGGGTACAAAATAGAGGTATATCAACTCCCCCAGACTTAGATCTTTGCTTGTCCTCAAGCAAATAGAATCCAAATCAGAGAAAGAGGTTTGAAAACGTAGAAACTCCTTATCCTTTCTGAGAAAACTGTGGCGGCTTCCTCTCCTGTATTCCACTAAAAACATAACCAATGTTAGACTAGCTTCACATAATGCTCGGCAAGCTTAGCGAACCATACCAAACTCAACTAGTCTCATCCAGCACTCCAGACTGTCCATTGTTAACTCCTTGCATAAATTTAAAACGTGCGGTCTTTATCAAGGGAATATCGATCATTAAGCACTTGTTCTTACCCACTTGAGTCTCTCCGGGATAGTCCTTTTTGAAGCTTTTGAGTTCTTTTCCTCTCTCTTTTTCTTTTGAAGGATCGATCTTTCCCTACTTTTCTAGGGTATCATTTTATTTTTTCTATCGATCCTTCTTCCCTTTCTTATTTTTTTTTTCTTTTGGGGAATAACATAGGATAGGCTTTTGCTTTTTCCTTGTTTTTGGTAGGTCTCCATAAGACAAGAAGGTGCAGACGTATGCATTCCTCTTGCTTACACGTTTTCCTTGTGCTTAAAAGCTTTTGATTTTTCTGAGAGAGAGGAGAACTGCACTTTGTATTGGACACAATCTTTTGAGATCAAGTGAGGAACGACTCATATGTATGCCAAGTCCCTTGACAAGAAAAACTAGATTGGTTAGGGTGGAGTTAACGTTAGATTGTCCGGGTACCTTAGAAATGTTGCCAAGTCAGTAGGTCGATCCACCGTTAGAGGTTCTGTTAGGCTTATGTCTGCAACTGATGTCCGCTCTAGGGTCATAGATTGTTAGCACAACACCGGAGAATCATAGAGATAAATCATAATTTCCAACTGAGGTTTTGACTCAATAAAACAGAAGTTTTGAAAAAGGTTGATAAGAGAAATAGATATAAGATGAAGACAAGACATGAACAAACGCATTAGTACCGACAATCCCCCCAGACTTAACTTGCACCGTCTCGGTGAAAGCAAATCCGATTAAGGGAGGTAAAAGGAAAAAGGTAGTAAGGCGTTTTGTGAATGAGAGGGGTGATGTAACCTGATTATACATTAAGTGCAGGAAGAAATGACCTAGTGGTGGTATGTTGCTGTTCTTGGCCATTGATAAGGGTGGTAAAAGATGTCCCATGGTGCGTTGTAATGAACTCCAAAGCAATGGCTTGTATCCCGGCGTAGATGATCAAGTACCATGCGTCCATGGTAAAGGCTCTTGAAGTCCGCCGAAGGTAAGGCATAGGTGGGATATGCTGTTGTGCTGGAGCAAACGGATATATGAACGTGGTTGTACCTTGCCACATTCATTGTTAATGTTAGAGGGGACAATTGCGTCTTTCTTCATATTCCAAGGTGTCTTCCCAATTTTCATGTTAGATTCTCAAATCGCGGTATCCAAAACTTCAAAAGCAAAACAAAAATCATTAAATTAAAACAAAAAGTAAAAGAGGAGGGTAAAACTTATGGGTTGCCTCCCATGCAGCGCTTGTTTAAGGTCTTTAGCTTGACCGTTTATGATTCAGACTGGTGAGGGATCGTCCAAATCGATTCGGACTTCTGGTGATGTCTCTGTATTGGCTAGATACGGTTTAAGTCTTTGCCCATTGACTGTGAATTCACCTCCGGATGGGGTTAATAGCACAACTGCTCCGTATGGCCGAACTTCTTTGATTGTGAATGGTCCCGACCATCTAGAACGAAGCTTCCCGGGAAAAAAATTTAAACGGGAGTTGAAAAGGAGGACTTGATCATTTGGTGCGAATGTCTTTGGTATGATCTTCCTGTCATGGAAAGCTTTGGTCCTTTCTTTGTATATCTTCGCATTCTCATATGCAAGGTGGCGGATCTCATCAAGCTCATTGAGTTGAATGAGTCGTCTTTCTCCTGCGGTTTTAAGGTTGAAGTTTAACTCCTTTACTGCCCATGCCGCCTTATATTCTAGCTCAACAGGGAGGTGACAGGCTTTTCCATAGACTAAGTGGAAAGGGGTTGTGCCCAGTGGTGTTTTGAAAGCAGTGCGGTACGCCCATAAAGCGTCATCTAACTTAGCACTCCAATCCTTTCTATTCTTTCCTGTAGTCTTTTGTAGGATGCTTTTAAGTTCTCTGTTTGAGATTTCCACTTGGCCACTAGTCTGAGGATGATATGGGGAAGCAACTTTGTGTGTCACTCCATGCTTCTTCAAAAGGTTGGCGAAAATCCTGTTGATAAAGTGAGATCCTCCGTCACTAATGACAATCCTTGGTACTCCAAATCTCGGGAAGATGATAGATTTGAACATCTTTATAACAACTTGAGCATCATTGGTCGGGCTTGCTATCGCTTCCACCCATTTCGAAACATAGTCTACTGCAACGAGAATGTATTGGTCACCAAAAGATGTCGGGAAAGGTCCCATGAAATCTATTCCCCACACGTCGAAAACTTCTACTTCTATAATGAAATTTTGTGGCATCTCATTTCTTTTGCTTATGTTCCCCATCCTTTGGCAGGCATCACAGCGGGATATGAAGGTGTGGGCATCTTTAAACATGGTCGGCCACCAGAATCCTGATTGAAGTACTTTAGAAACCGTTTTGTAAGTGGCGAAATGACCGGCATAGCTGGAGCTGTGGCAGGCGAATAATATTCCCTCTATCTCTTCCTCTGGAATACACCTACGAAACATACCGTCAGAGCATTTTTTATAAAGATAAGGTTCATCCCAAAAATACCGTCTAATGTCACGGAGAAATTTCTTCTTTCTGTAGCCAAAGAATTGTGGGGGTGGATGGTCTGCTGCAAGAAAGTTTGCAATGTGGCGAAACCATGGAGTGTTTGCTGATGAAATTCTTGGCTTTGGTCTGGGATGGCTTGACGGATGAGTGATGGCTGTAGCTTGGGCCGCGTAAACAGTTTCTTCAGGCAGCCTGTCATCCAATGGCATGGTTTCATTAACTCTCATGCGTGAAAGGTGATCCGCCACTCCGTTATCTGCACCTTTTCTATCCTTTATTTCGAGGTCAAACTCCTGGAGGAGTAATATCCATCTTAAAAGCCTTGGCTTTGCATCCTTTTTAGACAATAAATATCGCAGTGCGGCATGGTCAGAATGAACTATTACTTTGGAGCCTACCAAGTATGATCTGAATTTCTCGAATGCAAAGACTATGGCAAGGAGTTCTTTCTCAGTGGTTGCATATTTGCATTGTGCTTCATCTAGAGTTCGGCTAGCATAGTAGATGACATGTAACTTCTTATCCTTTCGTTGTCCAAGCACTGCTCCTACTGCATAGTCGCTGGCGTCACACATGATCTCAAATGGTTGTTCCCAATCTGGTGGCTGGACAACTGGTGCGCTAACTAAGGCCTCCTTGATCTTGGTGAAAGCGGCATGACATTCATCCGTGAATTCAAACGTGATGTCTTTGCATAACAGTCGTGTCAATGGTCTTGCTATCTTTGAGAAATCCTTGATGAACCTCCTGTAGAATCCGGCGTGGCCGAGGAAACTCCTTATATCCTTTACACTCTTTGGAGGTTGTAGGTTTGTCATGACTTCAATCTTGGCTTTGTCTACTTCGATTCCTTTTTCTGAGATTCGATGCCCGAGGACAATCCCATTTCTGACCATGAAGTGACATTTCTCCCAATTTAGAACTAAGTGTTTATCTTCACATCGCTGTAAAACTTTTCCAAGATTTGCTAGGCATGCCTTAAAGGATGAACCATATACTGAGAAGTCGTCCATGAATACTTCCATGATTTCCTCTATAAAGTCGGTGAATATGGACATCATGCATCTTTGGAAAGTGGCTGGCGCGTTGCATAGACCGAAAGGCATTCTTCTATAGGCAAAAGTGCCATAGGGACATGTGAAGGTTGTCTTCTCTTGATCATCCGGGTGTATTGGTATCTGGAAAAATCCTGAATATCCATCAAGAAAACAGTAATATTGATGGTTAGCAAGGCGCTCAAGCATTTGATCTATGAATGGTAAAGGATAGTGATCTTTGCGGGTGGCTGAGTTAAGCTTCCTGTAATCGACACACATCCGGTGTCCTGTTATCGTCCTGGTAGGGATTAACTCGTCTTGCTCATTCTTGACAACTGTGATCCCTCCCTTCTTTGGTACCACGTGTACTGGGCTAACCCATTTGCTATCCGAGATTGGGTAAATTATCCCTGCATTCAAAAGTTTCATTATTTCCTTCTTGACTACTTCCTTGAGGTTCGGGTTAAGCCGTCTCTGATGTTCAATTGATGAGCTGGATCCGTCTTCTAAGATGACTCTATGCATGCAGAGGTTTGGTGAGATTCCTGTTATATCATCCAAAGAATAACCGAGGGCCTTTCTGTGCTTTCTCAGTTCGTGAACGAGTAAAGCGGTCTCCTCATTTGTTAGTCCAGAATTTATTATCACAGGATAAGTTTCATTTGGACCTAGATATTCATACCTCAGCCCAACAGGGAGCGGTTTTAGGTCTGTTTTTGGTGCTCTCAAGGGGCACCATGGGTCTGGTTCTGGCTGGGGAGCTGATTTTTGTTTCTCTGCTTTGGCATCCTCTCCTTTACCTCCCTTCAAATCCGTGTATGCCACTAGTTCTTTGTATGCTTCGACCGAATTCATGAATTTAACCAAGCCTTGTGCTTCTCTTTCTGCATAACCCAACTCTTCTTCAGCTCGGGTTAAGGCTAATTCAAGAGGATCATGAAGCAACATATCCTCCAATATCTCTTCTTTTGCCTCTCCAATCCAAAAAGTTTGACCATCCATTGTAGGTCTATCGATCGTTCTGTTGACTTCGAAGTTCATAACAATATCTCCCAGGTGAAGGTCAATCTTCCCATTCTTCACATCTATCATTGCTCCGGCAGTGGCTAAAAAGGGACGTCCTAGTATTATAGGATCCTTGGGTTCATGCTCCAATTCCAGGACCACGAAATCGGCTGGGATGTTGCATCCTCGTACAACAATGGTGACGTCCAAAACAACCCCTATGGGGCGTCGAACGGATCGATCTGCAAAAACAAGAGAGATTTTTGTAGGTTTAAAGTTTGTGATTCCTAGTAGTCTTGCTACTGAGTAAGGCATTAAATTGACGCTTGATCCCAAATCACAGAGGGCCCGATTGAAAAGTGTTCCTCCAATCTCACACGCTAGAACAAAACTTCCCGGATCATCTAATTTTTCCGGCATTCTATTCTGGAGGATCGCACTGCACTCCTTTGTGATCATCATGGCTCCTTCCTCTAGACTTATATTGTTTGTAAGTATACCCTTCATATACTTCTTTAGAGATGGTATGATATGGCAAGCATCTACGAATGGTAGTCTGACTGTCAGCTGGCTAACCAGATCCTTAAGTTTGGCTTGCTCCTTTTCTTTCTTTGGCTGGTTAAGAACACTGCGGTAGGGAAGCTTTGGTTCATAAACCTTTGGTATGACTGGTGGGTCAATATCTTGTTCTCGAATTCCTGGTTCTGTGCGCACCCGTACTTCTTTAGGTGGCTCTTCTCCATCTCCAATTATAACATACTCCAAAGGTTTATCTTTTCTGGCTGGGGTTAATTCTTCCTCAGGGTAGGCTGGTGGTTTATATTCGTTCCCATTCCTTAGGGTTATAGCAGCAACATTTTCACCTCTGGGATTTATCTCTACTTTTCCAGGAAGGACTCCCATTTCCCTCTTAACAGTTCCGGCTATTTCAGCAATTTTGAAGTCTAAACTCTTTGTGGCGGCAGCGATGAGGTCGAATTTTTCATTCATGTCCCTACATATAAAATCCAGCTTCTCTTCAACTTCGTTCAGGTGTTTCCGATGTGAGTCCAAAAGCTCACTTATCATTGGGTCAAGGTTGTCCCATGATTCCATGGAGCTTCTTCCATATGCACCTTGCCTGACATTCTGCGGCCTATACTCATATTCCTGGTATCTTTCTCTGTTCCGAACTTTCTGTTGATATTCGGATTCTAAAGTCTCATCATTCCACACTCGTGAATCTCCGTGCTCTCGCCTGAAGTGTTGATCTCTTATGCCAACAAAATTAACTTCTTCTTGGAATTCAGGTGCAAAATCTCCTACACATCTTCGTCCATCTATGTCGTAAGTCATACAACCCCCTCTATTACTCACTGCATTTTCCTGATTCTTCAGTATTGTTACCATGATTGCCCTCATCTCATTATACTCTTCTTGGCTTGGGCTCGAATTTATTGCTTTCACAGCCTTCTCATGCCCTATGAAGTTGTCACTGTCACTGGACGCCAAATTCTCAATCAAAGTCTTTGCTTTCATCACTGTCTTGGTCATGAAGTTTCCGTTACTTGCAGTGTCGAGTGAGAATCGACATTTCCTATTTATCCCTCTATAGAAGATGTTCCATAGGTTTCCTTCTGAAAAACAATGGTTCGGGCATTCTCTTGTGTAATCCTTGAAGCGCTCCAATGCTTCATGAAATGGCTCCACTAGCCCTTGTTGAAAGCTAGAAATCTTTTCCTTTAACAAATTCGCCCTTTGCTTAGTGAAAAAGTGTCCTAGGAATGCTCCTTTGTATTCCTTCCAAGTTGTGATGGACTGAGCTGGAAGGGATTTTACCCATCTCATGGCTTTCCCTTTGAGTGTGAAAGAGAAAAGCTTGCATTTCAAATAATCTTTGGGAGCTCCATCCGCACTAATGGTCCCACATATTTCTTCAAATGCATCAATGTGCTCTAAAGGATTCTCCTCTGTTAATCCTTGGAATTGGTTTTGCTTTACCAAAACAATTACTTCCGGTGAGATCTCATAATTCCTTCCTTCCGGGAGTAGCGGATGAATAGGATTTCGGCTTAAAAGCAATGTAGGGGCCGAGTCAAAATCCCCCATAGTTTCTTTGTCCAGGCGCACGGGTATGCTATCACCGAGTGTATTCAGCGGTGGATCCTGCGGTTGTCTAAACATCATGGCTGCTGCGGCAGCGTTTTCATCTTCTGAATGACTTTCCGAGTCACTCATCTCAAGGTCTTCTGCTCAGATTTTTCACCTGAAATACACAAAGGGAATGTTTTTAAATGTAAAGAAAAACTGAAAATTAAATTTGCGAGTACTGAAATTAAAAATCCTAGGCTAGATCAGTTTTGAGAACTTGTAGGCAGCTGTAATGCTCCCCGGCAACGGCGCCAAAAAGCTTGATGCGGGATAAGCTTTTCCCAATTTCTATCCCTTTTCTGCAAGTGCACAGATCGAGAGTAGTAACGGGTATATCGAACACAAGGAGCAGAGAGATGCACTACAAGTTATATAATTCCAATTTAGCTAGGACAAGATAAGGGTTTTGGTTGTGATTGGTAAAATAGCTAACTAAACTAATTGAATGCGATATAAAAACGGTAAAAGATCAAGGTATGAAAGAGCTAGGCAATGGGAGACTCGCAGAGATTCATGATTACTAGGTTAAATCAACTTATTAGGGGGTTTAATTTGGGTGCCGTCTAGAACTCAAAACACTGATGTAAAATCATTCCACTTCCGTGGCTCCGACCTCTTTGTTAACTAACCTAATCGCTAATCTTTCGGAATGTCCTTAGATTGTTAAACAAGCTTTAATTCGTTCAAGTCTAAATTGTTCACAACGCCGCATAGATCAACTTCCGCAGTCTATGAGGTGTTGCCCACCAAATACTAGTTCAGGCGAATGATACAGCACTTCCGTGGCTCAAGTCTACCTAAGATCTGATGCTAGTTGATCAGAAAAGCATGCAGCAATAAGATCAAGCAAAGGTGAAGACCTATAATGATGAACCCCTAATTCGATTTAGAACCCTAACAATGCATGAACTCTTTGATTAACCCACGACCTAACAAGTGAATTACTCAGACATAATCAAAGTAACAACACAGAAAGATGATGAAGAAAGCATAAATATAGAATAAAGGTTCAGAAACTTCTCCAAATTGTGGTAAGGAGGAGAGATCCTCTCCTTGAAATCTCTAAGAACAAAAGTAGATCTATTAAACTCTAATACAATGTGGCTCTATTGTTCTCTTCTTTCTATAGAGGCTAAAAAGGTGTATTTATAGTGCTAGGTCTTCCAGGGGTCGAGATTAGGTAAACGGGCCGAGTAAACCGTGAAAACGTACAAAACGGGCCTTAGTCGGCTAAGCCGGGTCGAGCGGGACGGCGGCGGTCGAGCGGGGCGGTCGACCGGTCGGTCGGGCTGGTGCTCGGGTCGAGCTGGGGGTCGAGCGGTCGTGCGGGATGCGGTCGGGCGCGCACGGGATGGCGGAAAGAGGTCGGGTCGGACGGGAGCCTTGGAGGCCCTGTCCGACCGTCTCGGTCGACCGGAACGTGAAGGAAGGTCGGGTCGGACGGGGGCCTTGGAGGCCCTGTCCGACCGGCTCGGTCGAGCGGATGGTGTGGACGTCCGGTTTTCGGCTGATTTGACACTCTTCACTAAAATGATAATATCTTCCATTCTACACGTCCAAATTGCATGATTCCAATTGCGTTGGAAAGCTAACTCATGTAGGCATCGCAGCGAACTGGTTTTGGTGAGATCCACTGAGTAGAATGTTTTTGGGGCTCTTTCAAAGTTGATGCTGTGTCGTGGAGCGGCGTAAAGTCCAAATCCTGTGGTTTTGCTCCAAAATGCATCTTTCGACCTGTTTAGACTCTTAGTACTATAAATCCACAAAAACTACCTTTTTAGATTGAAAAGCCTTTAAAAACCTTATAAAAAGCATAGTAAAACCATATAAAAAGGGTACAAAATAGAGGTATATCACCGTCCAACCCAAACCTTTCTTACCGCAGCACCAATGTGGAGAACCCACAAGACCAAACCTATCCCCCAAGATTCCAGCAGCAGAGACCACCTTTCCAACCCTATGGAGATCGTTTCCAGCAGCAAGGAAACCAGTTTCAACCTAGGCCGAACTACGACCAAAGAGCACCATACCCACCAAAGGAACCATATGGTTTACCCGCCAACCAACCTCCTTTAGCCCAGCCAAACAACAAGTTCGATGGAATGTTTCAACAGATCATGGAAGGTCAAAAGAGAAACAACAAGGAGATGAATGAGAAGATGGACACTTTGTTCAATGATCTCCATGCTAAATATGATGCCATTGCCGCACATGTCAAGAAATTGGAAGTACAAGCCGCTCAAACCGCAGAAGCAGTAAAAAAACAAGAGATGGAGTCTAAGAAATCTTATTGCAATTCCGTTGCAATAGAAAAGAAGTTTGAGGATTCTATCCCCAAATGGAAGCTCTCCCCACCAAAGTATGATTGTATGACCTGGCCTGAAGAAATCTATCCCGAGAAAGAATCTAACCGTGCAAGGAAAAGACGCCTTTTCCCCAAGATCATCCCAAAGGCGGATAACTCTGGAAAGTTTGTAGTTCCATGTTCTATTAATGAAGTTAATCTCACCGATTCTCTTTGTGACACAGGAGCTAATGTCAACATCATGTCAAAGAAGATTGCAGACGAGATAGGCCTTACCAACATCCAACCTTCATCCATCTCCATCAACTATGCCGATTCATTCTCGCAAACACCTTACGGTTTCATCCCGGACGTGATGGTACGACTTGGGAACTGTTCTATTCCTACCGACTTTCAAATAGTGGAAATGAGAGAAAGTAGCCATAGACCCCTCATCCTTGGCACCCCTTTCCTATCAACCGTTGGAGCCATCTTCGATTTTCCCAACCGGAGGATCTCATTCAACAAGGTGAATAAAGAGATGTTTTTCCCCATGTGTTCAACAAGGAACCTATCAGTTGATATGGTGCAAGAGAATAAGATTATCCCCAAGCCTCCAGAAGAAGAGAAAATCCTGTCCAGCTTGCCCAGCAAAGACCTTGCCTACCAGCCCAAGCAACTTGCCCCGACAGCAAGAAGTAAGACTACGGCATCTTACCAGCCCAAGCAACTTGCCCCGACAGCAAGAAGTAAGACTACGGCATTACCTAAACACCCACCAAAAGGACCGATCAAGGATAAGACCGGGACAGAGACCACTAAGAAGGTTAAGCAAACTAAAGGATTTGCAAAAGTTAGGATTCTCCTCCAGGAAAAGCTGACTGATGAAAATTTGGAAGGATTCAAGGAAAAGTTCGCTAACACTATGAAACTCTTTCCTATGGCTGAAGTGCCCCGGGACAAGCATGGAGAGATTATCTATCCCGCCGTGAATCATCCTCCCGATATAAATCCCAAGAAGAAAGATCATGATGGACAAAAAGTTCCATTGATCACTACCCTCTCTTAAATCCTAAAGAGCATTACGGTCAAGCTAAAGACCTTAAACAAGCGCTGTATGGGAGGCAACCCATAAGGTAACACCTTTAAATTTCAGTTTTTAGTTTTAGTTTTACTTTGTTTTCTTTGTTTTCTTTTAGCAGGATAGGATAGAATGGATATAACAATGGTGCAAGAGGAACATAGAAGTGGAGCCGCCAAGCCGTCTGGGTCGACCAAACATGTTCGGGCAGGAACTCCAAGAGGTTCGGTCAGCCGGTCGACCAAAACACTTCGGGTCGACCAGGACGATCGACCGGTGCCTCGCCCGATCGACCGTATCCCCTCTCGCCGACCCACCATCCCCCCATTCCATCCCACCTCATTGCATACCATCCCACCTCATTTGCATATCATCCCACCATCTCATCCTCATTATCCCACATCAAGCTTTTATAAGTTTTACTCTTCTCTTTTACTTTTTGTTTAATGGTTTTTGTTTTGCTTTTGAAGTTTTGGATACAGAGATTTGAGAATCTAACATGCAAATTGAGAAAAAAACCTCGGAACATGAAGAAAGGAGTAATTGTCCCTTCAAACATTAACAATGAATGTGGCAAGGAACAACCACGTTCATATATCCGTTTGCTCCAGCACAACAGCATATCCCACCTTTGCCTCACCTTCGGCGGACTTCAAGAGCCTTTACCATGGACGCATGGTACTTGATCATCTACGCCGGGATACAAGCCATTGCTTTGGAGTTCATTCTAACGCAACATGGGACATATTTTACCAAACTTATCAACGGACAAGGACAGCAACATACCACCAATAGGTCATTTCTTCATGGACTTAATGTCTAATCAGGTTACATCTTTCCTCTCATTCACAAACGCCTTATTACCTCTTTCTTTTACCTCCCTTAATCGGATTTGCTTTCACCGGGACGGTGCAAGTTAAGTCTGGGGGGATTGTCGGTACTAATGCGTTTGTTCATGTCTTGTCTTCGTCTCATATCTATTTCTCTTATTAACCTTTTTCAAAACTTCTGTTTTATTGAGTCAAAACTTTAGTTGGAAATTATGATTTATCTCTATGATTCTCCGGTGTTGTGCTAACAATCTATGACCCTAGAGCGGACATCAGTTGCAGACATAAGCCTAACAGAACCTCTAACGGTGGATCGACCTACTGACTTGGCAACATTTCTAAGGTACCCGGACAATCTAACGTTAACTCCACCCTAACCAATCTAGTTTTTCTTGTCAAGGGACTTGGCATACATATGAGTCGTTCCTCACTTGATCTCAAAAGGGTGTGTCCAATACAAAGTGCAGTTCTCCTCTCTCTCAGAAAAATAAAAATCTAAAGATTTTAAGCACAAGGAAAACGTGTAAGCAAGAGGAATGCATACGTCTGCACCTTCTTGTCTTATGGAGACCTACCAAAAACAAGGAAAAAGCAAAAGCCAATCCTATGTTATTCCCCAAAAGAAAAAAAAAAAGAGAAAGGGAAGAAGGATCGATAGAAAAAATAAAATGATACCCTAGAAAAGTAGGGAAAGATCGATCCTTCAAAAGAAAAAGAGAGAGGAAAAGAACTCAAAAGCTTCAAAAAGGACTATCCTGGAGAGACTCAAGTGGGTAAGAACAAGTGCTTAATGATCGATACTCCCTTGATAAAGACCGCATGTTTTAAATTTATGCAAGGAGTTAACAATGGAAAGTCTGGAGTGCTGGATGAGACTAGTTGAGTTTGGTATGGTTCGCTAAGCTTGCCGAGCATTATGTGAAGCTAGTCTAACATTGGTTATGTTTTTAGTGGAATACATGAGAGGAAGCCACCACAGGTTTCTCAAAAAGGATAAGGAGTTTCTACGTTTTCAAACCTCTTTCTCTGATTTGGATTCTATTTGCTTGAGGACAAGCAAAGATCTAAGTCTGGGGGAGTTGATATACCTCTATTTTGTACCCTTTTTATATGGTTTTACTATGCTTTTTATAAGGTTTTTAAAGGCTTTTCGATCTAAAAAGGTAGTTTTTGTGGATTTATAGTACTAAGAGTCTAAACAGGTCGAAAGATGCATTTCGGAGCAAAACCACAGGATTTGGACTTTACGCCGCTCCACGACACAGCATCAACTTTGAAAGAGCCCCAAAAAAATTCTACTCAATGGATCTCACCAAAACCAGTTCGCCGCGATGCCTACATGAGTTAGCTTTCCAACACAATTGGAATCATGCAATTTGGACGTGTAGAATGGAAGATATTATCATTTTAGTGAAGAGTGTCAAATCAGCCGAAAACCGGACGTCTACACCAGCCGCTCGACCGAGCCGGTCGGACAGGGCCTCCAAGGCTCCCGTCCGACCCGACCTTCCTCCACGATCCGGTCGACCGAGCCGGTCGGACAGGGCCTCCAAGGCTCCCGTCCGACCCGACTTCTTTTCACCATCCCGTGCGCGCCCGACCATCATCCCGTGCGACCGTTCGACCCCCAGCTCGACCCGAGCACCAGCCCGACCGACCGGTCGACTGCCCCGCTCGACCGCCGACCGTCCCGCTCAACCCGCCTTAGCCGACTAAGGCCCGTTTTGCACGTTTTCACGATTTACTCGGCCCGTTTACCTAATCTCGACCCCTGGAAGACCTAGCACTATAAATACACCTTTTTAGCCTCTTTAGAAGAGAGAACAACATAGCCACATTGTATTTCAGTTTCATAGATCTACTTTTGTTCTAGAGATTTCAAGGAGAGGATCTCTCCTCCTTACTACAATTTGGAGAAGATTTATGAACCTTTATCTATTATCATGCTTTCTTCATCTCTCTGTGTTGTTACTTTGATCATGTCTGAGTAATTCACTTGTTAGGTTGCTAGGGTTACTAATTCAATGAGTTGTTTGCTTGATCTATGATTTCGATGAACTGTTAGGGATATCATTAGAGTCTTTGTCTCGTTTTGCTCACTAATTAATGCTGATTGCTTTACCGCGCATCTAGCAATCTGATCCTAGGTTGATTTGAGCCACGGAAGTGCTGTATCATTCGCCGGACCTATTCTTTGACAAGCTAGGTTTCTTAGACTGCGGAAGTTGATTTACTAAGCCTAGTGAACTGTATCCGAACTTGATCGATTTAATGCTTGATTAACTATCTAAGGACATACCAAAAGTTTAGCGATTAGATAAGTTATCATAGGAGTCGGAGCCACGGAAGTGGAAAGACTTATTTTCGTGTTTTGTGTTCTAGACGGATCTATCATCCCATCATCCCTAAATTGATTTATATCTATCATCGAACTGATCATTGCTTGCTTCTCTGCGAATTAGCCCCTAGAGACCTAACGCTTTTCCCTCATTGCTTTACAACTTCGATTTCTTAGCTTTAGTATTTAGTTATTAGACAACCAACCAATCATCCTTTATCTTATTCTAGCTTGATCCGAACTCCATAGATTTAAAGTGTATTCATTTTAGCCAGTCCTTGTGTTCGATAACCTGTACTTCTACGATCTGTGCACTTGCAGGATTTTTAAAAGTCGGTAAAACCTGACCACACATCAATCCCCCCAGACTTAACTTGCACCGCCCCGGTGAAAGAAAAATCAGATTAAGAGAGGCAAAATATGAAATAAAATGGAAAAGGTAAAGTTAGGATGATGTTACCAAGTGTTGACCAGTTGTGATGAAGATTAGGGTCAGATAACTGATTGGGGCTCCTCTGTAGGCATGATCGGTCGGTGAATTTTGAATTTCCAGTCCGGATTCTCGCCGGTTTGCATTTTGGTCGAGTATGGCTCATTTGGTCGACCCGAAATGAGTGCTATGAACCACCGAACAAACCGTTAAGAATTTCATGTACCATATTGAAATTTTACCGTCCAAGTTGATGTTTTAGAGCTCCTCGTGAAGTTTGAGGTCAAACGAACGAGCGGTTTGGGAGATTCTTCATTTGGTGGTCCATTCGGTCGACCGGATGATAGTGCAATAGACCACAGCTCGAATGATGAAGAATTTTCTGACCGATCTTTAAATTCCATCGACCAACCTCATATTGGTGAAGTTGGAGGGCAAACGAACGAGCGGATTAAGAGTTCCTTCACAAAGTTGTCAATGCGGCTCCGGGAAGAGTTTTCTTGACTCCCTTGAGTTTGGCTCGTTCGTTCCTTGATATTATTCTGGAATAATGATATTGAAGCTCCAAGGATCCATCTCCAGCTGGTTGTTGCTCCATGCCGTGATTTCGGTTTTGCCGGCCTTTGGGTGCACCGCTATCGACCGGATGAGGCATCTTTGCATATCTCCTGATCCGTCAACATTCCTCCGTCCTATCTTTTGGATTTGCCGACCAACATGGTGTTTGTTAGCCGCCTGTGAAGTTTGGTGGACATCGGTCACGTGGTTTGGGAGATGGTTGATGTTGGTCCTCCTTTGCACCCGTTTGGCCGAGAGAATCTCACCGGATGGGATGTCTTGAAATCTACTCGACCGTTTTGTGATTTTCTTCGACCGATGTGATTCTTCTTCCCTCCTTTAGTATTTCCAGGTCGTGCCCGCCCTCTGGGTGTCGCCTTTGACAAGGGTGGGATGAATGGGTGGGACATGTTCTTGTTTGGTCTCCTCTTGGGTCTTCATCCTAAAAAAAATGTTATGCATGCAATAGTTATATGAAAATTGAAAATGAAAAAAAAAAATACCGTGTGGGTTGCCTCACACAAAGCGCTTGTTTTAAAGTCATCTAGCTTGACTCCCTTTTTTTTTTTTTTAGGTGCTGATGTGATCGGCCAAAGGGTTTGGGATCCCTTTGGCGTCTTCACACTCTGGTTCAGGTGGCTCATGAGGTGGTTTGGGCTCTCCATGATCATCTTCCCTGTCCTCCTTGAAGACCAAAGCTCTCGGAAAAAGTTTTAAGGTTTTTCCGAGTTTCTCCTTTGCGGTTTGCTCATCTTTGGGATCCGGATCCTTTGGGAAAAGGACTCTTATGCTGGAAAAGGACTTAGGCACACCGTCAGGCTCTTCTTCAGCTCCATGTTCGTCTAAGGATGGTGACAAGACCGAGTGAATATCCTTGAAGACATTCTCATGCTTCGGCTTCAACGGTTTCATCGCTTCCTTTGGTTTTGGATAGGGCTCGCTCTTCTTAGGAGATTTGGATGGTGCTGGTCTTGGCGGTGCTCTAGAACGTGTCTCAAGCTTGAAAACATCCCATGTATAATTTCCATGATGATCTTGAGGAGTCAAACTTATACCACTATCACTTGAAACGCTTTGGCAATCACCTATTACCGGTTTGTAAACGTCATAAGATCTAATGTAGAGAGCTTCTTTAGGAACGTCTTGTGACCATTTTATGTCATCTCCAGGGTCTAAACTTGTCCTCTCTTCATTGTAGATGCTCGTGCAGCATGAGGTTTCAGTAGAGACTGCATGATAGAAGACTTTCTTTTTTATTTCGGAGAAATAGACTTGTCCCTTGCGAAAATCAAATATTGCTCCCACGGTTTTGAGAAAAGGAGTCCCAAGAACCAGTGACATTGAGTGCTCATCTTGCATCTCTATAATGTGAAAGTCAAGGGGGACAAGACATCCTCCCACTTGCATCTCCAAATTACGCACAAACCCATATGGAGTTGTGCTAGAAGCATCTGCGAACTTGAGCATCTTTCATGGAGGCTCCATCTCTACAATCCCCAGCTTCTTTGATATGGTTTTAGACATAAGATTCACTGTAGATCCTGTATCACACAAAGAGTCTATAAAATCAATACCATTAATTGTGCAAGGGAAGATGAACTTCACTTGATCTTGTATCTTTTTAAGCTTCCTTTGATGTGGTGCTTTTGAAATAGGCTCATCATCTTCACGCCTTGTCACATGGTACTTGAAGGTTGATTGATCAGTGGGGGTTGGTGAAATCACGGCCTTGTTCTCAGTTGTTATCACTTTGCAAAACCTAGGATTTTCCTCCACTTTTCCCGGAAGAACATTGGCTTCTCTCTTGGATCCTTCCGCAATTTGAGAGACTTGCACTTCTACCTTCTTAACATGATTAGAGAGGTTGATAAACTTCCCATACAGCTCCTGGTTACCCCCGCTAAGATGATCATACATGCTATCCATCTTGAAGGCAAGATTTTTGTTATCTTTGGCGTTTTGCTTCATTCCTTCAATGAATTGCTGTTGATTCTCCATGAGCTGATGGATCATAGCTTCAAAGTTTCTCTCTTTAGGTGTCAAGGCCACGTCATCTTGGTCTAGAAGAGGATCTTCTGTACTTGGCTGAGAGTTTCCAAGCCTAAAACCATTGTTTTTTCGGTTTTGATGGTTGCTTCCAAACTCGCCAATGTAGCTGATTTCTTCTTGCCTCTTAAGAGAGCTATCATCAATAAACTCTTTATCTTCCTTACTCTTAGAAGCTCCCACGTTCTCACAAAGATCAACTTCTCTTGATTGGTTTTTGAGAAGTTGAGCAACCATTGACTTAAGCTCGAGAATTTCCGAAAAATCAGATTTTGGTTTGATCTCTTCCATGTTTTGCACATAGTCTTGGCGTGAATTTTTGCTGCTTGCCGCCAAGTTATCAATGAGAATGCTGGCTTGAGAAATAGTATTCGTCATGAAGTCCCCTTGACTTGCTATGTTAAGCGCCATCTTGAATTTCTCATCAACTCCTTGATAGAAGAAGTTTAGCAAAGCAATCTCTGTAAAACCATGGTGAGGGCACTCTCTCTTGTATTCCTTGAACCGTGAAACAGCATCAAAGAATGATTCATATGCCTCATGCCGAAATTCTGAAATTCTTCTTCTCATCCGCTCCAATCTCTCTTTTGGATAAAAAGTGCTTCAAGAAAGCTCTCTTATACTCATCCCAAGTAGTGATTGATCCGGCTGGAATTCATCCATTTGTAGGCTTTCTCAACCAAAGAGAATGAGAATAGAGTACACTTCAAGTAATCCTCAGAAACTCCACTACATCTCCTTGTACCACATATTTCTTCAAACTTCTCAATGTGATCAATGGGCTGCTCTTCCTCTAGGCCACGAAACTGATTCTGCTCCACCAAATCAATGAGTTTAGAGCTTATCTTAAACCCTCCAGTAGGTGGTAAAGGGCATATAGGTGGGCGTTTTGTGAAGAAGATGTCTAGTGAATCAAACTCTCCGATTGGGCGGTTTTAAGGATCCATCTTCTATGTCTTGTGAATTCTTCTTCAAGATCTCCTATCTCTTACTCAAGGTACCTTCAAACACACAAAGATAGAGATATCAGTAAATGTTTATGATTTTTTTTTTTTTAATTTTTTTGAAAAACAGAAAAGTAAATTGCAAAAAATAAGAACTAGACTAGAATTCAATCAAAAAGCTTGAAGGAAATGGAACAATCTCCCCGGCAACGGCGCCAAAAACTTGATGCTGGCTGGGTTTAGCTTCAAGTAATAATTAACCCAACCTACACAACTGCAAGTGCACAGCAAGAGAGTAGTATAGTTCAGGGTCGAACCACAAGGAGATGTTATTTCACTTCAAACTTGTAGAGATTGAAATAAAAGCTAGAACAAGAATATGAGTTTGTTGTAGATTTTGTGAACTTCAAAACAAAAGAAAACAAAAGCAATGATTGAAATATAAATGCAAACAATAAGGAAAAGCATTGGGCATAAGAGAATTCGTAGGTCATCAAGGATTGGTTTATTTGGATAGTTAAACAAGGAGATCAATAGATATGTTCTAGAACTCGAATTATGAATGTATAATCAACTTACTCCCGCAATGTCAATTAATATGTCTAAACAACCTAAGATTACTCTACTCCCATAGGTAATCAAGTGATTAAACAAGCATATAAAGTCCAAATTCGAATTTGTTCACAAGGCCTTGCAATTCTACTCCCGTAGGTTACTATGCCTTGCTCACCCAAGTTGATTCAAGAGATTTAACAAACGATCAGAATGTAAATCTACCTAAGAGCAGTAGCATAAATGGTCAATCTAGCTATAATCAGTAAGCACAAACTTGGATGAAGAACATCTAATGATAAAACCGAATCTAACAACCTAGTGATCAATCCATGAATTCCCTTGAAAAACTCTTAATCCCAACAATAAAACTACTCAGCAATGATGCAAACAAACAAGCAAGAGATGTATGAAAGCATTATGTGAGTATTAAAAGAGATAAGGGATGAAGAAATCTTCTCTATTGAAGAACAAAGTTGAATCTCTCCCTTGAAACTTTCGGGTTCAATACAAAAGAAAAGAAAAGGAAAAGATGAAAAGAGTTTAAGGATTTGTGTGTGTGTGTGTGTGTGTGCCTTAGATCCTGAGAAGCGCCTCTTCTCTCTGCTCCCTTCAGCTCTCCAGGATGGCTCTCTCTCTGTCTCTGACGGCGCACACGGAGCTCTCCTTAGGTCGAGGTTAAAAGCTTGTATTTATAGGGTAGAAGTCGCTTAGGTCTTCAGGGTGCCGAAAAAGGAAACTTTCCGATGAGTTGGACATGATGTTTTGCAACGTGAATGGGCCGGGATTGCGCCAAGGAGGCCTCCAAATAGTAGCTAAGCCTCTTCTCAAGCGAGCGAAGGCCTAAACCTCAGTGTTCTGGGCCATTAGACACGCGAGATCCTCCATGGGCTTCATCTTGTCGCTAACCGGACATGTCTCGGTAGCAAATGCGTTTTTCCCTGATGGTTGATCCAAATGGCTTGAATCCACTTTGCCGTGATGCCTGACTCAAATATCTATCCAGCAAGACCAAGATCATGATTTTTTTACGTCGGAAAGACCTTCAACCGCGGCCATCTTTCGGATGCTCTGGTTCAGTCCGAATACGAAAATCGGACAAATGGAGTTATATTGATGCTCTTGACTTGGAAACTTGCATGGATCATGGTTTGAGGCTCTTTTGCTCCTTTTTCATCATTTTTTATGTTTTAACCTGTTAAGACTCCAAAACCAACAAATACAAGAAAACTACCTCTAAAGGCATAAAACCTTATTGAACATACTTCAAAACATAGATAAATACTAAGTAAAATTATGCAAAATATGGATATATCAGGTTGCTAAGTTCAAGAGCGAGGCGGCGGTTCATCAGGCAAACGCTATTAAAGTCGCAGCCTCGAATCTTAACATCGTGGAGAGGAATAGATGCTCTTCTTGAAGTTGAAGTCAAGAGGGCAAAGTCCGAGGTGAACGACCGATACGCCTCTCTTTTCGAGACGGTTAAATCTGATCTAAAAGACCTTAAGGAGGCATATTCTCGAGCCGTACATCTCGCCCAAGCCCAAGGTAACATCGAACTGATCGATGATATCCGAAGCGCGAACCCGCCGGATCTTGATGTCGAGCTTGCCGGACTCAAGGAGCACGTTGCTTCCGATCCCGAAGCTGTCGAGGAGGCTAGTGCGCTGCTGGCCAAAGTGTTTGGTCGGCTCAACGTCTTCCCGGTTTCTTCCGATCCGCCCGAGGTACATCTCAGAGATGAGAGGGTTACTTGGTCTGAACGACTCAAGATCGGTGTAGGTTCGCAGTATGGTACTAATTTTGGTTCCCCTATCTTTCAGAGTGGAATCGAACCGGTGGTGATTCCTGAGCCGATGCCAGTCGAGGGAGCCCCGGAGCCAACGAACCAAGCCCTAGTCGATTCTGGTAAAGCCGGAGAATCAAGTGTTCGACTCGCGGGTCCTGCCGAAATTTCGGAAGAATCGAGCCAAGCTGCTGTCGTAATCGATAAGACTGGCGAACCGAGCTCGAGACCCGAGGACACCATTGATAAAGATCCGGCTGGCGTTGAGGAATCATCGAGCCAAATCCCTCTCTAAACCCTTTCTATATTTGTCTTAGATTATCGAACACGATGCCTGGACGGCTTTATTTGTTTCTGTTTGTAATTAGTGCCTGGATGGCTTTATCCGTTGATCAGACTCGTTTAATCAAATTAATTGAAAAGTCTATTTATTCAAATCATGATTGATCGAGTATTGCGAAAGATCTATTTATGGGATTAGCCGATGTAATTGCGAAGTTTTTAACTGATATTGCTATCAAGTGTTTCTAGTATCGGGCTTAAGCCAACCTATTCCAGTTTTGGCCACGAACTTATCAAACATTGTGGGTCGGAATGGTGACGAATTTAAACGTTAGACCAATGTTACCGCGAGGCGTTTAGTATATTGGGTTTATGCCAACTGGTTTCAGTTTTTGCCGCTAACTCACCGATTAGCGAGTTGCGGGTCGAAACAGTGACGATTTAAATATTGAACCAACGTTGCTGCGAAGCGTTTTGGATATTGGGTTTCTGATCGATTTGTTCCAGTTTTTGCCGCGTCCTTATCTATTAGTAATTAGCGGGTCGGAACAGATGACGAATGATCAATTTGTATAGCGCGCGCATGATATAGAGTTAAGGTAAAGAGATTAAGATCGAGTATTGTGGCCAACAACACTCGGCTCGGAACGGTTTATGAACATCCTCCGAGCTATTAAAAACGAAATAGCACAGATGGGCGGATTGTGTTGCCAAGCTATTGTAATGGAAATCAGAATTTTTATTAGTCATTGCGTTTAGCAGCGAGCCGCGTTACAAGAGAAACAACGTCCTTCATTTGTGTTAACGGCGAACCATGTTACAAAGAGTAAAAATTCGTTAACGGCGAACCGTGTTACAAACGAAAGGGAATGTATATGTACACGTAACCCACTCCCCCCCCCCCCTTTTTTTTGGAGGGGGCAACTGAATCCACCCGAAAGTGAACTGCCTACGTACCCCTTGCGGATATCAAGTCACGCGTAGTTCTAAGTGATGGCGCGGCGCGCCTTATTGATAATATTTCTTGAGGTGCATTACGTTCCATGGCTTCGGTATCGCTTCGCCAGCCATATTTTCTAGCCAATAGGCTCCAGGACGAACCGTTTCAGTGATCTTGTATGGACCTTCCCAGTTCGCTCCTAATTTTTCGGCGTTTCGTTCAGCGGTGTTTTGGAACACTTTCCTGAGAACCAAGTCGCCTTCTCTGAATCTCCGGCCTCGAACATTTGAGTTGTAGTACTTGGCGACGGATTGTTGATAGTTTTGGATGCGAATAAGCGCTTGATCGCGCCGTTCGTTAATCAAATCCAGCTCGTCTAGTAGCATCAAGTGGTTGTAGCCTTCTTGTTCCGGTAGTAGCCAGCGACAAACTCCGGGAAAGTGTACTTCCGGTGGGATTACACACTCTGTCCCGTAGACAAGTGCGAACGGTGTTTCGCCAGTGGCTTGTCTCGGAGTTGTTCGATGGGACCAGAGTACACCTTCTAGTTCGTCTGCCCAGCGACCTTTTTTAGCATCGAGCCGTTTTTTGAGACCATCCAAAATCGTTTTATTAGTCGCTTCGGTTTGGCCGTTTCCTTGCGGGTAACGAGGCGTTGACTTGCTGAGACGAATATTCCATTTGTCGCAGAATTTCTCAAATCGAGCTGATATAAACTGCGAGTCGTTATCTGTAACAATTTCGTAGGGGACACCGTGCCGACATATGATGGTCTTCCAGATGAACTGCTCGACTTGGGTATCTTTTATGCTCGCGTAAGATTCCGCCTCGACCCATTTAGAGAAGTAGTCGGTTAAAACCAGCAAGAATCTCTTTTGCTTCGACTTGTGCAGCGGTCCGACGATATCCATTGACCATCTCGTGAATGGATACGGTGCGGAGATAGATGACAGTAGCTCGGCTGGTTGATGTATCGTCGGTGCGTAGCATTTTTCGCATTTCCTTGAATATTTCTCACAGTCGCTGATCATCGTTGGCCAGAAATAGTCGTACCGCTTAATTTTGATAGCTAGGGCTCGTCCACCGGAATGATTTCCACACGAACCGCTATGTACTTCTTTCATTATTTCTCTCGCCTCTTTCCCTTCTATGCATGAGAGTAATGGTCCCGAGAATCTCCATCTGAACACAGCGTCACGTATCAAAACATATCGTGCTGCCTGAGCCTTCAGCTTGCGAGCTGCCCAGTTATCCGTTGGTGTTTCTCCATCTGCTATGTAAGCACGGATCGGTCTCAACCAATCTTTGTCGCAACCGTACTCCGTGTTATCGTCTATGTCCATTTCTGCAGGTTGGTTGTAATCGGGTTCACCATTATTATCCGGGTCGTCCTCAACTATAGTCATTAGGGTTTCTGGCTCGTCTACGTCAATACTGGGGTGTTCGATGAATTCTACGGGGATTATTCTTTTCAAATTTGGGTCGGAAGTCGAGGCCAGTGACGCCAGAGCGTCGGCTTGAGTGTTTTCTCCACGTGGGATTTTTTCCAAGGTGAACTTTTCGAACTGTCCGGCTAGATTCTTAACAACTCCGAGATATGCCTCCATTCTTTTGTCTTTGGTGGCGTATTCTCCACTGAATTGACTCGCGACGAGCTGAGAGTCGCAGTAGGCATGTATGTTTTGGGCTCCGATCCCAAATGCTAACTTCAGTCCAGCTATTAAGGCTTCATATTTTGCTTTGTTATTCGATGCGCCAATATTTAGGCGAAGCGACTGCTCCAAGATTTCGCCTGTAGGGGAGGTAAGTCGAATTCCAACTCCAGCGCCTTGTTTAGACGACGAGCCGTCGACATGAAGTAACCAGTCAGCGGGAAGATTCGGCTCTTCTCTGGTGCCGATGGGTAATTCAATTAGGAAGTCAGCCAAGACCTGCGATTTCGCGCTCGTTCGACTTCGATACTCGATATCGTATTCACTCAACTCGATCGCCCACTTTGCCAACCTTCCGGATTGGCTTGGGCTATGCAGAATTGTCCTTAGCGGTAGTGCCGTTAAGACTACGATTGAGTGAGATTGAAAATATGCACGTAATTTCCGAGCCGACGTCACGATTGCTAGTGTGAACTTTTCAGTTTGAGGGTATCTTGTTTCTGCATCGGTCAAGCTCTGGCTCACATAGAAGACCGGTTTTTTGATTCCACGGTCTTCGCGAATCAGGACTCCACTAACCGCTGTTAGTGACACGGGGATGTATAAGTACAATGGCTCTCCTTCTTCTGGCTTCGCCAATATTGGGGGGCTCGCCAAATAAGATTTTAGCTTGCGGAAAGCTTCTTCACACTTCGCTGTCCACTCGAATTTCTTGTTTCCTCGCAGTGTGTCGTAAAAGGGGTGACATTTATCCGTGGATCGCGAGATGAAACGGTTGAGCGCGGCAATACGTCCGGTTAGTTGCTGTATTTGTCTCTTCGTTTCTGGCGACGGCATCTTGATCAGGGCTTGAATCTGTTTCGGATTTGCTTCGATACCTCGCTGAGTTACCAGATAACCCAAGAATTCTCCGGATGTCACGGCGAAACGACATTTTGTTGGATTCAGCTTCATGTTGTATGAATTCAACTGTTCGAAGCATTCGCGGAGGTGTGCTACGTGGTCCTCTTTCTTCAGGGATTTCACCAGCATGTCGTCGATATAAACTTCCATCGTTTTTCCGAGCTGAGAGGCGAACATTTTGTTCACGAGCCGTTGATATGTTGCTCCTGCGTTCTTAAGTCTGAATGGCATAACCTCGTAGCAATAGATGCCTCGTTCCGCTTGGAAGGCTGTTTTTTCCCGGTCATCGGATCAATATGCGGGATCGAGAAGCTGTCCTTCAGGCATGCTTTATTTAGGTCCGTGAAATCTATGCACACTCGCCATTTTCCATTCTTCTTCTTAACTACAACCGGGTTAGCGAGCCATTCAGGATATTTTGTCTCGGCAATCGAGCCTACTTTTAACAGACGTTCCACCTCGTCGTTTACGGCCTTCAGGCGCTCGTATCCTAACTTTCTCCGCTTTTGTTTTACTGGTCTAAACGTTGGGTCGACGTTCAGCTCGTGACAGGTGACGCTGATGTCTATCCCAGGCATATCCTCTGCCGTCCAAGCGAAGGTGTTGATGTTTCCCTTCAGAAAAGAGATTAGCTCCTCTTTTATCGCCTCGTCCAGGTTTGCTCCGATCTCCACGCATCTTTCTGGGTTCATTTCGTCGATACATACGGAAATTACGGCTTCGCAGCTTGGCTTTTCGGTGACGGTTTCCTTGCCTTTGACTACCTTGTCCTGGGCAGCCTTGTTCTTCGTTGGCTCGCCGTCGCCGGTAATCTGTAATTGCTATAAGAGATTGGCTAAGCCGTTTGCCGCCTCTCGGCTCGTCTTGACCTTCTTCCTATTTTCTTCAGGAAGTAACTTAGGTAATGGATTCCGGAGTTTGTGCTCCGTCATGAAACAGATTCTTGATTCCTTTTGCGAACCGAGTATGGTCTTTACTCCCGACGGAGTGGGGAACTTGATGCACAGATGATAGGTAGATGGTACGGCTCACATCGAGTTTATCCACGGGGTGCCCATGATGATGTTGTAGATTGGCGGGTTATCCGAAACGGAAAAACTAACCATCTTGGTTACTCCACTCGCTTCGACGGGGAGCGTGATAGTTCCCATAGACATTGTCGTCTCGCCTCCGAACCCTGTTAACGGTTATGGCGTTGACTTTACGTCGGCCAGATCGATTCCCATTCGTTGCAAGGTGTCCTTGTAAATTATATCTACCGTGCTCCTTGTATCGATAAGGACTCGAGCCACGTCGAAGCTGCCGACGGCTAGCATGATCACGAGTGGATCGTCGTGCGGTTTGTCAATTCCGATAACTTCATTCTCCGTGAAGGTGATTTCGGCATTTGGGAGCTTGGGAGGCTCGTACCAGTTGACCGCTGCCTCGGCTCGACGCTGAAAAGCTTTGATTGACGATACAGTGTCTGGGCAGTATTGCGAGCTGCCCATTATGCGATGGATTCTCCTTCGTGCACCCGGATGGCCGTCCGAATCCTCCCGTCTTCCACGCTTCGGTTGGTCGGTCGGTCGATCTGATTGTTCTGGTCGTTCCCTTGGTTCGGGTCGTTCCAGATCTTCCAGTTTCAGATCGCATTTCAGCTCGCCACTAAGCAGTTTCTTCGCAAGCTATGCCCCTAGATGACGGCATTTTTCGGTGGAGTGGCCATAGCATTGGTGAAATTCGCAGTAGGCTTTGTCATCATAGTTCGGAGAATTTTGATTCCTCGTCCATGTGTAACTCTTTGGCGCTCTTCCCCTTCTTGTGCCTACTTGATTTACGATGCTTGGTTGTTGACTCGCGTCCACTTGATAGTTATGCGCCCCGGATAAGTTCTGCCCTTCGTGATACACGTATCCGCCTCGTTGGTTATGACGCTTCTGGTTAGTCTGCTGCTGGACTACTGATGGTAGTTTGGCCGTTGCTTTTGACGAGGTGTGTAGCGCAATCAACAATTTCATATCTTCTTCTTCTGCTGCGAACGCCACAGATCGATGGATGGCATCGGCGATCGACTTGGGCTTATTGAGTGCGAGCTCTTTTCGGAAATCTGATTGGAACCATAACCCCTTTTTAAGCGAGTCAATGGCGATTTCGTCATTGACCGTTCCCGCCTTCGACATGGTCGTCTGGAAACGATCCATGAAACTGCGAAGCGATTCTCCTTCCCCTTGGACCATATTCCATAGATTGATCGCTGAGGTCGACTTTTCTATAAACATGGAGTATTGCTTGAGAAAGAGAGCCGTCAGCTGCTGGAAGTTTTCGATCGAGTTCGGCTCGACGTTCAAGAACCAGTCTACGGCCGCGCCTTTCAAGTATTCAGCGAATAACAGGCAAAATCCGGCATCCTTTTCTTCTACGCTTTTGAATGCGGCTCGACTCAAGGCAACCCGAAATGCGTTAATGTGATCCTTTGGATTGGTCGAGCCGTCATACTTCTGAATGCCCAATCTCCCTGGATCGACTACTTTGGTGTTAATTATCCTCGCCGAGAAAGGCGTGTGCTCCGACTCTTCGCATATTGAGCGATCTCTGGTGCCGAGCTGAGTGCTCTGTGAATCTGCGACCGGAGCAATTTAGCCTCGCTGTCAGATTTTTCAAGACGAGCCCGAATTTCAGCCAATTCGTCTCGACTCATACTCTGCTCCTTGTTCGGATTATTCTTTCAATTTTTGTTTCGAATGCTTGGCGATGTCGGCGTTCGCTTTTCGAGTAGGAGGCGCGTAACGGCTTCGGCAAATGTTTCTATAGGGGCCGAAGTTGGCGAGCCGTCGGTTCTCTGCTCGGCAGTCTTGGTTTGTTGGTTTTGATCACTAAGCGAATCGTTCGGGGCAGATCCCCCTTGATTCGATAGTATCTGCTTGAGAATCTCGGCCACTGATTCTGGGGTGATGTCACTGGGAATTGGGTCTCCCAGGTTGATTTGTATTGGCTCGGTCGGTGGCGCGCCTTTGCATCTTGCGTTCTGCTTCTTCTTTTGGAGATGTGGTGGCGAATCATCTGACTCGGATTCTGTTTCGCCTCGCTCGGGAGTTTTTTCCTCTTCATCTTCTCCTTCTGCTTCGTCGGCTGGGGAGTTGAAAGCCAGGTTCTTTGGATTAAGCTTCTTTCGCCACCTGGCGTCTCGTTCTTCTCTTTCCTTCAGATGGGTTCGCAAGTTTTCGAGCTCTTGGGTTAACGTGCTGTTCAGGGCCTCTTGCTCCTCGGTTTGTTTCTTAAGGGCAGCGATCTTCTCTGCTTCTGTCTGGCTCGGTGTCGCGCTGTCCTCGTGCTGCTGATTGACAGGGTCGTTCCTGTTTAAATCTCCGTCGGTCATCCTGTCGAGCTTTGTATTTTTCGGTGTTTGAATTCACTTCCCCCCTCCTTCTAGCGCCAAATTGTGCGAGCCGAAACCTTCACAATAGTGTTTAGTGTGTTTTAGGGAGAGCCGAGGAATTCTATGGGTAAAACACAAAGAGGATGAGCCAAAGATGGTTGTTTATTGATAGCT
The DNA here is from genome assembly GCA_026724425.1 of Erythrophleum ivorense. NCBI lineage: Eukaryota > Viridiplantae > Streptophyta > Magnoliopsida > Fabales > Fabaceae > Erythrophleum > Erythrophleum ivorense. The sequence goes on along the minus strand of JAIUCV010000066.1, from coordinate 2,281,213 downwards.
ATTAGGCGAGCTACAGAGTTTGTGGCGTATGCCTTTGTTGGGAGTCAAAAGTGATCCTGAAACAATGGATATCGGTTCCTATTTATAAGAGAGTAGGAACCGACTTTACAAGATTTAAGTAAACTTTCCATAATGGTTCTTTCCTTTTCCGTTCGCGCCGACTTCAGCTAAGGCAAACTTCAATCGTGGGCTTTCTTCGATGGGCCTCGGCTCGGATCGCTTCGCTGGATGTCGGTTCGGCCCATCGAGAGATGTCTTCCTGGTTTTCTGGTTTAGTCACCGGTTCGGCCCGGTTTGATGCGGTTGTGCTCGACTTTTCTCTTCATTTTCTCGGTTCAAATGACAATGCCAGGGGGTGAAATCCAACCCCAACACACCTTAATGCCCATCTCTGTCTGAAATGCTCTCCAAATCTCTGAGGTGAACCTGGGATCACGGTCTGACACAATACTGGCTGGCACACCATGCAGCCTCACAATCTCCCTCACAAATTTCTTACCCAAAACAGCAGCTCCATCTGTCTTCTTAATGGCCAGGAAAGTGTGCGGACTTGGTCAACCGATCCACAATCACCAAGATAGCATCATAAGTCTGTGAGATAGGTAATCCCACAACGAAATCCATCGTGATCATGTCCTACTTCCACTATGGAATGGGTAAACTCTGCAGAAGACCACATGGAACCTAATGCTCTGCCTTCACCAATGAACATGTGTTGCACTTTGCAACCCAATCAGCCACATCTCTCTTCATCCCGACCCAATGATAATACCGTTTGAGGTCACGGTACATCTTGGTCGCACCCGGATGAATCGAGAACTTGCTCGCATGAGCCTCTCTCAGAATCTGCTATCTCAACTCCTCATCCTTGGGTACACAAACCCGACCACGAACCAAAATCGTCATGTTCGAAGAGACCTGATACTCAGAACTAGCTGCTCGCGATGCATCAATCAAACCCTTATCACTCTGCTGAGCCACTCTAATCCTACTGAGTAAATATGCCTGATCAACTGACTCTAAGCACAAAGGCTCCTCCGAAATAGCACAAAGACGCAAAGTGCTAATCTCACTCACCAAGGCCTCAACCTCTTGCTCTCAAGTTGAATCAACTCTCCGTCGACTCAACGCATCTCCCACTAGGTTAGCCTTGCCCGGATGATAGATAATGTCCAGGTCATATTCTGCCAAAAAAACAACCCAACGCGTCTGTGTCGCATTCAGAAATGGCTGGGTGAAGATATGCTGCAGACTTTTGTGATCCATATAGATCTGCACTGACCCGCCGTATAAATAAGACCTCCAGATCTTAAGCGCAAAGACCACCGCTCCCAACTCAAGATCATGTGTAGGGCGACTACGCTTGCTACCTTGCAACTGCCTCGAAGCATATGCAATCACTCTACCCTCCTGCATCAGAACACAACCCAGACCAACTCCTGAAGCATATGTGTACACTGTGTAAGGCCTCTCCGGCTCGGATAATACCAAAACAGGTGTACTAGCCAACATCTCCTTGAGCTTCGCAAAGCTCTCCTCGCACTCCGGAGACCAAACAAACAAGACATCCTTGCCGTTCAACTTCGTCATAAGTTGCGATATTTTAGCAAAACCATTGGCGAATCTCTTGTAATAACCTGCTGTTGGGGTCGGAATACTCCCCATCGAGCTCAACGATTAACTCAGAACACGATCCAACCATCGCGGCACGCGAACTAGGCGCATTACGCAACTCAAAGAAGATAATGACGAGCTCAACTCAAAGAAGACAATAATGCATCCATTCTGCAATCCATCGCAACGTTCATAGCTCGCCGTAGCTCGCCATCCTTCGTTGAGCTTGTCATTGTCTTCTTTGAGTTGCGTAATGCGCCTAGTTCGTGTGCCGCGATGGTTTGGTCCACGTCTTCGATCGTGTTCCGCAGAGTTAATCGTTGAGCTCGAGGGGGGGTATTCCGACCCCAACAGTTAGTCCCCCAACTCATTAGTATTAATGTAAGACTGATGAGCTAAAAGAGTCATCGTGGTTTGAGATCAACGAATCCAAATCTTTCCTACGAACCGAGCTTTCTCCGCGAACCAAACTTTTTCCTACAGCCCGTTATTCGGCGAGCCAGCCGCTTTAGTGCAGATGATTGTATATTGTTAAGTATTGGCTTGCCGTCACCGCAGCTTGTTTGACTAAGCTCGAGCGGGCGAACCGTACTCGAGCTGCAGTTTATTTCGCCAAGTCTCCGGCTTTAGACAAATAGAAAATTCTTGCTATGGGCCAACGTTTTTCCTAAAAAAAATTTATTTGCAGTGGGCTTTCCAAAATCGGCTCATGCCACTCTAAAAATATCTTCAATTGCCTCGGAAAGCGAGCCTCCTTTCTGCCTTTAAAAGTCTGCTCCTTCTCCTTCATTTCTCAATCTCCATTCTCCAAAAGTTGACTAAGGTAAATTTTTTTCCTTTCTCTCTTTTTCTTTGGTTTTTCTCTCTATATTTTTTTTTTTTTTTTTTTTTCGTCGCCGAGTTCCCAAGCTTTCCGGCGTGGCGAGGTCTTGAGCTTCTCCGATCTGTTCTTGAGTGGTTCGTCGAGTGCTTCGTCTTGTTCTTTGCAAGCTTTGGTTGTGGATCTTTCTTCGGGGACTCCAACTTCTCTAGGTGTGTTTGTTGAATTTTGGAACTTCAAATCAAATCGAGATTGTCTTCTGCGAGCTGTGGAATCGGGTTCATCTCCGTCAGGCAAACTACGAGATACGCGTTTTGGTACTCTTCCTCGTTTATTCTTTAGACGAGCTGTCTGGGTTGGGTTCTCCGGTTCTCCGAGCCGTTTTTCAGAGGTCTGGATTGGTCGTGCCGTTGATTGGGCGAAGTATGCTTTGGTTGAGCCGCGGCCGTGAGTTTTGGTCGGACTGTGGCGCATTAATTCGCGGCGAGCCAGCGTGACTCTCTTTTGCATAACTGATACCCGAGCTGTTTCTCAACCCAGCGAGCGAGAGTTCAGGCGAGCCGGGTTGCTGCTCATCGATCTTTGATAAGGCGAACTTGCTGTAATAGATGGCTTCAGGCGACCCGCTAGATTCTGTCGGATCAATGGAAATTTTGAGCCGTGGTGATGCTCGTATTTGCGTTGATTCTGCGAATTTTGCAGGTCCTCTTCGTCAGAGAGTGAGTTCCTCGTTGAACGGCGAAGCAAGTAGCTCTGTGTTGCCGTGTCGAGCTGCTAGCGATCCCGAGGCAGTTAAAGAGGTAGAAATTTTTCCTTCGTTTGATCCTCTGGTGGAAAAGATACGGTTAGGGTTCCTTTACGGCGGGTGAGCTGCTGGTTCCTCACGACGACGAGCTCCGCGGAAGAAAAAAGTAGTCGCTGATCCTCCAGGTTCGACCTTATCTACTGCGGCCTCGCTAGCGGATTTGCGAGCTGTGTTCGCGATTCCTGAAGATGTGGAATTCTTGCTTCCGTCTTCGAGCGACGGATCTGATTGTCCTCCTCCGAACTACTTCACCGTTTATGAGAGCTATTTCAGCTTGAGCTACTTGTGGTTCCCAATTCTAGAGGTGATTTTGCGTTTTTTGAAGAAGTATGGTGATATAACCATATTTTACATGTTTTTATTTAGTATTTTATTATGTTTTTAAGTATTTTCGATAAGGTTTTATGCCTTTAGAGGTAGTTTTCTTGTATTTGTTTTTTTGGAGTCTTTGTAGGTTAAAACATCAAAAAAAGATACAAAATGGAGCAAAAGAGTCTCAAACCATAATCCATGCAAGTTTCCAAATCAAGAGCATCAATAAAACTTCAAGTGTCCGATTTTCGTAATCGGACAGAACTGGAGCATCAGAAAGATGGCCGCGGTAGAAGGTCTTCCCGATGTCCAAAAAATATGATCTTGATCTTTCTGGATAGATAATTGAGTAATTCTTCATGGCGATGTAGAATGGAGTCATTTGGAGTTTCCATCAGGGAGAAACCTTTTTTCTCCCAAGACATGTCCGTCTGGCGAGGGAATGAAGCCCATGGAGAATTTGTGTAACCCACGGCCCGGACTTCCGCGGTATAAGCTTTGGCTCAACTTAACATAAGCCTGGCCTGTTCTTGGTGGTTTCCCTGCTGTGATCTCGGCTCATACATGTCGTATAACATCCGTAAACCAAACAATCGTTTCTGAGAAGTGGTGTCGACCGACACCAGGTGTGTGTCACTCGACACCAATGGTTAAAATCGATTTCGGTTCGATTTGAATGGCCTGGTTATCGCTGGTTATGTTGGAGAAACCCTAAGTCGCTCAATAAATAGAGAGGGGCCGACTTCTTTTGTCGTTTGGCGAACCAGAGAGGCTGAGAAGGCGATTTTGTGGAGTTTGGAGAGTTGTGGTTCGATCTGAGGGTGTTCATGTGCTGTTCTTCATTCCTTTCCTCTTCTCAATCCTTTGTCAATGTGAGTGCATGACCGTAGGCTCGCAAGAGAATCAGCCTTGTGAAATTGGAATGTTGAATTGTTGAGTTTATGTGTTTTTCGGGGTTGTTCATGTGTTATATTGTGCTTTTGATCGAGATTGTGATTGTGGAATTGAGTTTTGTGTGTTTATGTACTTGAAATCGATCGAAGTGTCGATCTGTCGGGTCGGTGTCGAGCGACACCAAGCTGGTGTCGGTCAACACCAATCGAGCGAATGTCGAACGACACAAAGCATGTGTCGGTCGACACTGGCCGGTTAAATCCGGTTTTCTGGCGATTGGATTAAATTGATTTAATTAATGGTTTAATCGGTTTAATTGGAACTAATGGTTTAATTCGATAATTAATTATTAAATGGTGAATTTAATTAATTGATTTAAAATAATTGTGGAAATTATCTAAGTCTTTAAAAAATATTATTTAATTGTGAAAATTATTTAATAATTAAAAAGAATTATTTTAATAATTGTGGTAATTATTATAAATATTTAAATGTGTTAAAATTGCGTAATTGGCCTGTAGGCGAGGTGATTGGCTCACTAAGTATTTCTTAAATATTTATGCATCTCTTTTTCCCTAATGTGATGCAGGTAAAAAGAAAGTGTGATCGCGGAATCGGGCCAGAGAGAGGATGATAGGATTTTGTTGATTATCGGATTTGTTTATGTTGTTATTGCAAACTTGGTGTTTAGGTTGCTAGTTATTTTTAATATTATTTCTTGAATTGAATTTGGTTGTTTTGGAATTAATTATTTAATGTTATTTGTTTGAGTTTATTTTAATTGAGTTTTCCGCACTAAATTAATTATAAAAAAAAAAGGGCTTGGTTGTTTCACGTCGCAAAACATCAAGCCCGGCTCACAGGAAAGTTTCCTTAACCGGCACTTCAAAACCCTACTCAACCCTTACCCTAGAAGTACATGTTTTTAGCCTCTGCAAAAGGTGTGCGCCACCAGTGTCTCGTGCAAGAGGAGAGCGGCCGTCAGAGAGAGAGAGAAGCCCTAGGAGTTCAAGGAGGAGGAGGCGGTGGCGCTCAAGTTTTGCACTTGCACAAAAGTATTCTTTACATTTTTGTTTTTTTTCCTTTTCTTTTCAAACCTTTGTACTGGATCTAAGAGTTATCAAGGGAGATCGATTTGTTCTTCAATATATAAGCTTCTTCTATCCCTTATCTCTTTTTAATACTCATATTATGCTTTCAATCATAACTTGTTGTGTTGCTTGCATCATGTCCGAGTAGATCCGCATGTTAGGCCGAGGAAATCAATGAGGCTTGTATGATTTGATTGGCGGTTGCAAATTGGGATTTTCATTTATGAACTGATCTTCACCTTTACTTATGTCTAATGCATGATTGCTCTACCGTACATCTAGAAATCTGATCTTAGGGAAATAGAACCTCGAAAGTGTCGCATCTAATTCCCGAAACTAGTATTTGGTGAGCTACGCGTCTTAGACAATGAAAACTGACCTAAGGAGTCTAGTGAACTCTATCATTACTTGTCCCATTAATGCATGTTTACAGCTTGTAATAACCATCAAAAGTTGAGTCTATTAGGTTGTTTAAACATAGTGGTCAGAGCCACGAAAGTGGAAAGAACATACCTTAGTGTTTTGTGTTCAAGACGGCTCATAATAAAATACCAATGCAATCATCATTCCATTAAATGTTTTCAAAGATTATCCTTTGCCTAACTCTTTCTTATATTTGCTTACAACCTTATTTACTTACCAGCTTTTGTTCTTTTGATTCTTAGGTACACCACAATCTTATATTTTGTTCTACCTACTTGTCAATCACCACAAGTTTGAAGTAAGATCACATTCTCCTTGTGTCTCTCAGATGCATGACAAGAAGGTCCAACACTAATAACACAATTGGAGAGAATCTTGACATTGATCAGCTTGAAAGAACACTTAGGCAACAAAGAAGAGAGAATGAATCAAGCCGGAGAAGCCGCGGCACAAGGTGGCCAGCAGCAACCTCCTGCCAAGGCGAACCAACCGCAATACCCCCCACGTCCCACAAGGAGCTGGAGCTGACCAGCCAGTACAAGGATGAGCCGTACCTCCACCAAACATCCTCCCGGTGTAGCCGATCAGCCGCAGCCGCAACAACAACATCAACACCAACCACCACCGGTGTTTCCAAACATGGGACAACAAAACCAACATCATGGTGACCATTGAGGAATGCCTCAAGCTCAACAACATGTGCCTCAAAGGAGAGCACAATTCACTCAGCATCTAAGACACCAAACTATGGGAGATTTTGATTCTTCCGATGCTTTCTTCTTGGATCAGAATCCTACCCGACCACCTCAGCCTCCAAGGAACGACTTTGAGATCAAGCCTCAGATCATTGCCTTGGTGAAACAAAACCAATTCCATGGTTTGTCCACCGAGCATCCTTTTGAGGAGATATGCAGCACAACTCGGATCAATGGAGTGTCACCGGACTACTTCAAGTGCAAGTTTTTTACCTTCTCTCTAAGTGACAAGGCTCTTATATTGGTAAAGTCTCTGCCACCTCAATCCATTACAACATGGAATGAGTACAAAGACGATTTTTTAAACCAATTCTACACCAAGCAAAGATCTAACTCAATAAGGAGCAAGATATCCGGGTTTAAGCAAGCACCAATGGAGTCTTTCTATGAAGCTTTGGAGCGATTCAAGGAGTATACAAGGGACTGCCCTAACCATGGCTTCTCAGAAGGTAACCTTTGGAACATCTTTTACAATGGGATTGATCATAAGTACAAGCTTTCACTTGATACCGCAAGCAATGGGAACTTCATGAAAAAGTCGGTGCCGGAAGCTAAGCTCTTGATCGAAAACCTTGATGTGACTGATGCCTGCCCTGAGTACAATAGAAGTGTGAGAACCACAAGCTTATCATCGGAATCAGCTCAAATATCGGAGCTAAAGAACATGGTCTCACAACTACTAAAGAGCCGACAAGGAGTTCATGCTATTGAATATGCCTTGGCCACTAATGAAGACCCTCTCATGGAGTTTATGGGAGATGGATCAGAAGAGAATCAAGAGGAGGTCAACTACATTGGTGGAAACTTTGGTACAAGAGGATACAACCAGCCATTTCGCGCCCATCCCAACCTATCCTACCGGAGCACTAATGTGCAGAATCCTAATGATCAAGTCTATCCTGGCCAAAACGCATATCAAGGAGGTCAATAAAAGCCTAATAAACAAGTCTATCCCAAGGGAATCTATCAAGTGAAGCAGCCATTCACTTTCCCTCAAGGTGTTGCACCGGCTCAACAAGAAGAAAAGGTGGATGTGGCTTTAAAGAAATACATGGAGGAGCAAAGACAAATCATCAAGAGCCTACATGAGAAGATATATCACATGTTTGGTGATATTAGCAGCAAGTTTGGGTCTCTATCCACTCATGTCCAGAAGCTAGAGGTGCAAATTGTCCAAACCACGGAAGCCGCAAAGAAGCAACATGAGGTAAACCCTCAAAAAATTTGTAGTGTTGTTTTATCTCATGAGAACCAGCTAGCCCTTATCCCTACACCATATCAAGAAGGAAAAAATAAGATGAGCCTAAGGAGAGCCAAAAACCGGAGAGGTATACATGGGAATCAAGAAGAGCTTACAAGAGAAGGCTTGAGAACAAGCCATTGCTGAAACTAGAAGATTCGGGGAAGTTTGTGATTCCAGTTTGTATCAATGGATACCAACTCAATGATTGCCTATGTTATACTGGAGCTAATGTGAATATCATGTCCCATGCACTAGCAAAATATTTGGGTTTTAAATAGTTTAAAGAACTTAGGGTGAGAGTAGAGTTTGTGGATCTATCAAGCATGGAGCCTTATGAAGTTCTAGAAGATGTAATGCTGGAGATAGGAAAGAGACTAGTCCCTACTGACTTTCATATCATGGTGTGGGAAGGATCAAAGAGGAACCAGCTGATACTTGGAACCCCATTCCTAGCCACAGCCGGTGCAGTCATGGACTACATGAGGAACCGCATATCACTTGGCCATGTCCGGCAAGATGTCTTCTTTCAAAGCATCAACTTCAAATCAGCACCAAGTGCGGTCAAGCTACTATCAGAAGAGACCACTCTCATGCCAAAGAAAGGAGCCATGCTGCCTAAAGACCCTAAGAAGAGTGAGCACAATCCCAAACTGAAGGAGGTCATGAAACCATTGAAGCTGAAACATGAAGATGTCTTCAAAGACATTAACTCGGTTTTGTCACCGACCTTGGATGAACGTGGAGCTAAAGAGGAGCCTGATGACGTGCCTAAATCCTTTGCCCACATAAGAGTCCTTTTCCCAAAGGATCCGGAGCCCAAAGATGAGCATACCACAAAGGAGAAGCTAGGTAAGACATTAAAACTTTTCTCGAGTGCACTAGTCTTTAAGGATGGAATGGAGGATAAACTTGGAGCGCCAAAACCACCTCATGAGCCGCCAAAACCACCTCATGAGCCACATGAACCAGAGAATGGAGAGACTAAAGGGATCCCAAACCCTTTAGTTGAGCTCATCCGCACCTAAGAAGAAAAAGGAGTCAAGCTAAATGACTTAAAACAAAGTGCTTTGTTGGAGGTAACCCACATGGTTTTTATTTTCATTTTTAATTTTCATATCATTATTTCATGCATAAATATTTAATTTCATTTTTCAGGAATTTTTAAAAATTGTATAAAAATACAAAAAATGTTTTTAGGATGAAGACCCAAAAGGAGACCAAACAAATAAAGTATCCCACCCAATGTTCCCACCCTTGTACAAGGTGAATTCTCCAATCAAGGTAAGTAACTTCTTTTATTTTCATTCACTAATAACCATTTTGATCTTCACTTGATAAGCATTTGAATCATTGACCTTCATTGATAACATTTAATGGTTTAAATTGCTTAAAACTTTTAATGGTTAATGAATGAAAAATACCTTGACTTGTGAAACTGATTTATGCATTGATTTAGTTAATGTTAAACTATTCTTGAACTTTGGGATCCCTAACCACGACCCAACATGTTTTTATAGTTTATACCTTAATCTCTTAGATTGTGAACTTTAAGTTGGTTACTTGAGGATCACAATCTAAGACCGGACCTAACAATGATTTTAAGTGTTTTGCAAGGACTTAACTCTTTGACAGGAAAGGTAAAAGAAGAGTTGATATAGCCGACCCAAACCACAAAGTTTATGGTGGTTTCATTGGAGATCTACACCAACTCACAAGCAACAAGGCGAACACCACTTGGGAATGATAAAGGAGGATAAAAGAATCCATTCGGTCGAAGAACATCTTAAAACGACCGAGTAGATATGAAGATATTCCATCCGGCCACATTATATCGGCCATAACGGGTGCAAAGAGGACATTCATCAGCTATCTCACAATCCGTGTGACCGAAGTCCACCAAACTTAACAGACGGCCTTACCAGACCATATTGGTCGGCAAATCCAAAATATAGGACAGTGAAAAGTTCACGGATGAGGAGATATGCAAGGAAGCCCCATCCGGTCGATCGTGGTGCACCAAAATGGCTGGCAAACCCAAATCACGGCATAGGCACAACCATCGGTTGGAAAAAAATTCTTGGAGCTTAAATATCATTATTCAAGAAGAAAATCAGAAGACGAGCGAGCAAAAATCAAACGGGCAAAGGAAGAAGTTCCCGGAGCCGGTTTGATCATTTTATGAAGGATCTCTGAAACCGCTCGTTCGAATGGCCTCAAACTTCACCAGTTGTCATAAAATATGAGGTTGGTCCATTAAATTTCAATATCGGTCGAGGAAATCTTCACGGTTTGAGCTGTGGTTCATGGCACTCTTCTCGGGTCGACCATATGAGCCATACTCGACCAAAATGCCAATCTAAAGACAATCAAGCCTAGAAATTCAAAACTCACCGACCAATCATGCCTAGGGAAGTGCTTGATACACTTTTCCGACCCTGTTGTTCATCTTAATTGGTCATCACTTGGTAACATCATCCTATTGCTATCTTTTCCATTTTATTTCATATTTTACCTCTCTTAATTTGATATTTCTTTCACTGGGACGGTAAAAGTTAAGTCTGGGGGGGATTATTACTAATAAGTTTGTTCATTTTGGCATTTTATTTTGCATTACTTTCATTTTATTGAGTCAAAATTTTTGTCGAGAATTATGACCTTATCTTGGATCTAACCATTGTTGTGCCTATGTTTAAGTGACCATTGAGCAGTTCTTGGCAGTATACTTCACCACATGTGCACCATGAGTGGATCAATCTACCAAAAATGCCCACATCTCTAAGGGCATAAGAAGGATCCATCTTTGACGCCGCACCAAATGAACTTAATCTTCTCAACTAAGGGTTTGGCATACAAAGGGCGTGACTCCTTATCCTCACCAACAAGTAAAGTCTGTGTGAGTTCGGTTTTCCTCTCTCCCCTTCAATTTAAAGAAAAAGCATCAAGGTCCAAGTAACCGGGGAATAGATGGCAACCACCATCAATACTCGCGTCTATGGAAGACTTTTGGATCCAAGTAACTGGGGATTAGGTGGCTACAACCATCAATACTCGTGTCTATGGAAGATCCATCCAAAGAAAAACATCCAAAAAACCAAAGGAGAAGAAGTTGATAGAAAAAAAAATACATTGCTACCCTAAAAAAGGGAGAAATCAACTTGAAGAAGTGAGAAGAGAGAGAGGAGAAACAAGAAGAAAGACATATGTGTAATCAAAAGAGGATGTGTAAGAGACTAAGAGTCCTTTGATCGATATTTCCCTAGTTGAGACCACACCTTTAGAAACTAAATGAGTCAAAGGTGGCGAATTTGGATGGTCCAAAGAGGATTGGAATGGTTTGGGATGATTGCAAGACTCATGGTATATTCTTAATCTAAATACCATTGTTGTTTTATGTGGTTTACCAAGATAAAGGTCAATGTGGATTTCCAAAAGATTTGAGAGTTCTCATGTTTTCAAACCTCTTTTTCATGCTTAGTTTTCTTGAGGACAAGCAAAATCTAAGTCTAGGGGAGTTGATATAACCATATTTTACATGTTTTTACTTAGTATTTTATTATGTTTTTAAGTATTTTCAATAAGGTTTTATGCCTTTAGAGGTACTTTTCTTGTATTTGTTGGTTTTGGAGTCTTAGTAGGTTAAAACATCAAAAAGATACAAAATGGAGCAAAAGAGCCTCAAACAATGATCCATACAAAGTTTTCAAGTCAAGAGCATCAATAAAACTTCAAGTGTCCGATTTCCGCAATCGGACAGAACAAGAGCATCAGAAAGATGGCCGCGGTAGAAGGTTTTCCCGATGTCCAAAAAGTATGATTTTGGTCTTTATAGATAGATAATTGAGTCATGTTTCACGGCGACGTAGAATTGAGTCATTTGAAGTTTCCATCAGGGAGAAAAAAATTTTCTCCCAAGACATGTCCGTCTGGCGAGGAAATGAAGCCCATGGAGAATTGGTGTAACCCACGGCCCGGACTTCCGCGGTATAAGCCTTGGCTTAACTTAACATAAGCCTTGGCTTAACTTAACATAAGCATGGCCTGTTCTTGGTGGTTTCCAAGAGTTTCCGTTTTGGAAACGTTTTCGAAACGGGAAACGCGTCTCAGACGGAGTTTCCATGCAACATAGAAAAACCAAAATCCACATTTTTGGGGTTTCTCCATAAAATCCATCATTTTCTTTTTTTATTTTTATTTTTTATTTTGTTAGTTTTGTAATAACAATATATAATGTGGAAGCCCATTTGACCCATTGGTTTGGTCAAGGGTTTATTAATTAATGTTTTTACCCCAGTAGATATGTGGTTCGAATCCCAGCGATTTATTATCATTTATACAAATTATTAAAGTCATGCTTGTAGAAGGCTCGAAACTGTCGCTCGTGGTACCTCATAAGATAAAAATTGTTCGTTACAGAATCTTCATTGTAACATTTCTAATAATTTGTAATAATATAATAAATCAAGTGAAGAAACACAAAAAAAACAAAAACAATATATAGTCACCAACATTTTATCAAAATTTTCTTTTTTCATTAAACCCTTTTCTGACGGAAATCAAAAACCACAAACTAAAATCACTATTTAAAAGTTTTTCTGGAAACCAAATCTACTGTAATCTAAAATTAAAAACCAAAAGCCAAAAACCACTCAAACATTCGTGGCTTTAAAATAAAATAAAAAAAAACCGTTAGGAAGACAATGCATACTTGTCACGCAGCTATACATAAAATATCATTTTTCTCCCCCAATTCCTTTTTTTCTCACAGTTCTTCACAATATCTCTCTTCTTTGTTTTTCTTTGAAGAATTCTCTCGATCGGCTCTTTGAGTATTTGCATAAACGAAAAATACATTTACATCTTTAGATTTGTAAGTGATTCAATCTCTGAAAATCGTTAATTTTATTTGAGGATTTCTATGTTTGGTATAATCTTTGATCGCGATCTTGGGATTCCCAAATTGTCGTATCATTCAATTTCTTCTTTTCTTTTTTTTGTGGTGATGTTAATTGGAGTTTTCGTTTTGTTTTTGAAACCCTACTAGCTTTGATTCCGCCTGAAACCAACCCGAATTGGTTGGGTTTCTCGCTCGTCGTCGCCGAACTGGTTAGGGTTTCCAAGTTTCTGTAATCGTTCAGATGTTTTGTACTTTTCTTGGTGTTGATGTTAGCGTTTTCAAGTTGATGTTCTAGACTTTGATTTTTAAATTTTCATTCCATATGCCAGAGGCAATGCCGTAAATTCCTGGCCGAGTCTCACTACAAGAAGCTGAAGAAAGGGCATGGAGACCGAGGCTTAAGATGGTGAATTTTCTACTTCTCCCTTGTGTCTGTATACATGTAAATTGTAACAATGGGATTAGAGTTCATATGGTCTCAGGGTTGGAGGAACGTTTGGTTTAAAGGGGATAACAAATATTTATTTGGTAAAGACAATCAATCAGAGAGAGGAGCATGTGGAGATTGGGACAATTTTAATTGATATACGTCACTGGATGATGAAACTCCCAGATTGTTCTTTGGATTACATCAACAGAGAAAGAAACCAAGCTGCAGATAACTTATGTAAACGTGTCTATAATTCTCCTGTTTCTTTTGTTAGTTGTTCACGGCCACCTGTTCGGCTAACTAAATATTTGTATCATCCGTTTACAGTATAATTTTAATATAGTAAGGTGTTACAAAAAAAAAAATTCTCTATTATCGGTTTATTCGGTTTGGATATTTTTTTGTTTGAATATGCTCAGTTTTCGGTTTATTTATTTTTATTTTTTTATGTATGTTTTTTTTCAAATTTTCGTGTAATCAAATGAGAGAAAACAAACTTGTCTTATTTTAAAATTATTATTATTAAATTTATAATAAAGATTAACAAATTATCATTTTATATAGTATCACTTTAAACTTATATGATTATATATCATATGTGTATATTAAGATATAGAACTATTCGGTATTCGGTTAATATCTAAACCATATTAGTATTCACGGTTTGCCTAAAATTATATCCATATGGTTTATATGGTATATCCAAATTTAAATCATATGACCTATTTCGATTTAGTTTGATACAGTTCGGTTTAGTTCGGTTTTACCAGATTAAACAGCCCTACCAATAATACATGATTGGAATATGTATTTTAAAATCATATAACTAATAACGCATGATTTAAATATGTATATTAAAATCATAGAACCAATAACATTAGAACCAATCTCTCTCAATCATGAGCAAACTCGAATATCCATTGTTGTCACTTTTGATCCTTGAGTTTCTCATTTTGTATGTACTTAAGAACTCCATATGCAGTTGTCCCAGCCACAAATAATCCAACCGATGGAGTGAACACTGGATACACATACTTGACAAACAACTTATCCAACTCTTCTGGGAGGAATCCTGCAGAAGCCAAAACGAAAAACATAGAGATTTTAATAAATTGTGTATGACATAAAGATTTTGATAAAAAATTGAGACCAAACTTCACTCTTCAATGATTTATTCCAAGACTAATACTAATTGACAAGTATCCACTTGTGGATTCACTATAATCTTCAAAGTTAAAAACTCTCGAGGAAACAAAAAGTACCTGAAGCGGCTAGAACAACACCTTCGATAAGGATGAGGATACCAAGGCCAAGCCATGTAAGAAGAAACGCATTCTCGTTCCTTCTCAGCTCCTCTGCCTTGGCAGCTCCCTCTTCGCTCACAAACACCGGTTTCTCCACAGGAGGACGCCGAATCACCTCTCTCTTCCCTTTCCCTCTCTTCGCCGACGAAGCCGGTGACCCGAATCCTACTCCGGATGAGCTCGATTTCCTCGGATCCTCTGTCGTCTCGGATTCAATTTGGGAATTCTGACATTTGATTGCGAATCTAGTGTTTCTGGTCGCCAAGAGATGATAGGGTCTCGTGGAGAAGGGGTACCAAGAGTTGATTTGTAGCGCCATTTTCAGAGTTGATTTGTCTTTGCGATAGTATCGTCGTGGATAATGTGCTTGTTTCTTCACTCTGACCCTAACGACGTCGTATTACTATATCGGTTTCACTTTCGGTTCATTTTTTAATCGGAGATATAACTTCATTTTTCTTTGAATTTCGGTTCAAATTTCTACCTTTTTCTATTCGAGTCGCGCTACGCGTGGGTTTTTGATCTCGTAAATTTTGTTATCGCTTTCAAGGTGAAAGAAAAAACAAACCTTTTTCCGTTATCTCTTTATTTATAATTAATTGAGAAGTACATCTCTTTTTTTGGACCAAAAAACCATCTCCCTTCGTGAATAAAATCTGTTTAGAAACAAGTATAGTGAGGGTTAATTTAGTAATCTAAATTATCACTTAAATCAAACCAATGTTTGGTTCACTTAAACCAACAATCGACTCTTTTAATTAAAAATATTTGTTTCAATTATAGATGATAATACCAAAATTAGAGTAGATAATATCATAATCAAAGATTTCTGTTTTATACATTATCAATTAGAATCTGCAAAAAGGTAAAAAAATTAAAAAAACTAGCGATAATACCAAATCAAAGGAACTTTGATACTAAATAAAAGATAATTAATTATAATTTATATAATTTAAATCATTATCTTAAATTAAGAAATTTTTCTAATATAAATTCTAAGTAGATTTTTGGTGTTATTAAAAACTTATACATGTTTTTCTTATATCTATCGATATTCCAAATCTAAAATTTAGAAAAAAAATTAATCTTAGATGATGATAAAGAAAAAATTTCAAAAACCAATTTGTAAATATTGCAAATATGATCTGTCGACAACACACCACACTTTTTTGTTTCGGGTTCTACATAATGTCATTACATGATTTTGAAGTCTATCCATAAATGTACTTTTTCATTTTTTTATCAAACTGGAACCACAAACATATTTTATTCAAGAGTATATAAAAGTTTGAAGCTATTCAGATTATGGATTAAGTTGGTATTAGGGTTGGACACGCACCCTGCACGAGGTGATATTTTACTCTAATGTTTTTTAACTTAAAGATGTCTATTTACATAACTCGAAATCTTATGCGACATATTAATTTGATGGTTTGGTTCTTATCTTCGTTTTACAGTGTGGAAATTAAACATTTTAAATAATTTTTTAAAAAGGTAAAAAACAAAATAAAACATTAATCATAGTCCTAAATTACATATGATAAAATTGAGTGAAAAACATAAAAATCAAATGACTATAGTATAATAAAATAACAAATCAAATGACTACATTTAAATTGTTATTCTTTTTTTAGATTTGTCTTGAAAATGAACATGGTGATAACACCTAAACATGGCAAAGTTGTTAATACCACATGAGAGAAATGTTAATTTTTAAAAATGCTTCTCTTTTAGTATATTAGGGATAACAGTTATAACATAACCATGATGTAATATTTTATTGTTTGGACATATGTTTGGTTATTGTATTTTTTTTTAATTATTAATAAATAAAGACAGTATAATCAATAGTCAATACTGCAAAATTTGAATCACTTAATACAAAAATTCAGATTCAAATTAACAACATACTTGACAATTTTAACAGAAAAGAACATACAACACAAAAAAACATACAACTCTTAAACTAAGACTAAAATTAAAACATGTTATAAAAAGAAGGAAAAAAACAAAAAACAAAAACATAATCCCGCACTGCACTGCTGTGCGGGTCAGATACTAGATCATTCGGTGATTGAAAACCCACTTTTGAAATAAAATTAGAAAGCAATAAATAAAAAACTTTATTTTAAAGTTTGGGAAAAAAAAGTTAGTTTGACCCTAATTTATAGTTTAATTACTAGAGTAACTCTTATTTTTATTTTATTATTAATGTGTTTTTAAACCTATTTTACCCTCAAATTCTTTGTTAACCAAAAACTTGAATCACATAAATGCAATTATAAATTGTTTTTTTTAAACGACAGACTTATTATATAGATAACATAGACTTATTTTTTTATAGACTTATTATTGTTTAGCCACAAATTTACCTTATTTTAACAGATTTATTTACGGATTCATAGACTTTTTGTTTTGTTTAGCCACAGACTTGATTAATTTTTATAGACTTGTTAAATTTTTATAGATTTAATTTTCTTTGAGCACAGACTTACTTAATTTTGATAGACTTATTTAGTTTATACAGATTTAATTTCCTTTGGTCACAGACTTGGTTAATTTTCATAGACTTAGTTAGTTTCTACATATATATAAGTTTTTTTGGAAACAAACTTACTTAATTTTCATAGATTTATTTAGTTTCCACAGATTTAATTTTCCTTTGTCGTCCATAGATTTAACTAACTTTGACAAACTTATTTATTTTACATAAACTTATTTCTTTGAACCATAGATTTACTCGATAAGTTTGTTTCCCTTTGAACACAGATTTATTTTCTATTGGCCACATACAGACATTTCGATTTTAAATGAAACCAATCCTAACCGAATTTTGAATTCTAATACTTAACCAAACCAAATCCTATTTAACCAAACATAATAATTTACAAATGGATGTTTGAGAATAACATATGGTTGTTCGGTATTGATAACAAAAGAGGGAAAAAAAAACTTAGAACAAACGAGAGTACTGCTTTTAGTGATTTTGTGAACATGGTGATTACATAATACAATGTTGACAACCAACTTTACAGGTCGAACTGAGCTACATGTTTCCCAAGAAGGTTTTGTTGAAAACACACCTCCTGTAGATGTTGGAACTCGTAGGCAATTTGATGGCTTTTTGCAACAACTAAAATCGGATGCGGTGCAACTTTGTGTCGAACTGAAGACAAAAAGTTTGGAGGACGGTGCAACTGACGAAGAGGACGAGCAGGAAGAGGAGGACAGGTTTGATTGGTGTGATGATTCAGACGAAGCATCTTCAAGTGATGAGGACTTTACTCTATACGGGTTGGCTCCTGAAAGAGAAGAGAATAAGCAAAATTCTCCAAGTACAAAGACAGGCTCCACGCTCATCAATGCACATGCTAAGTTAGAATTATCTGCGCTCAATCTAGCTATCGGACAACGATTCAAGTCAAAAGAGGCATTGGCAACAAGGTTGAAAATTTTAACAGTCCTTCACCAGTTTGATTTTAAAGTAGACAGATCAGTGCCCGACAAGCTAGTTATTAAGTGTTGGGTCGAAGGTTGTTCATGAAGAGTAAGAGCTACCCCAGTCGGAGATTCAAATGAGTTTACTATACGTGTTTATGTTGACAAACATTCATCTTCTGTTACACAACGTTCTGCTCGTGCCCGACAAGCCACTCCATATATTCTCGCGATGCTATATGTTGATTTTGTTGGAGCTATTGACTCAAAAGTTCTACCAAAACATGTTGGAGAAGCCTTAAACATGAGATTTGGTGTCAAGGTGAGTCGTAAAGTTTTTCTACTTTTGTTTAGAAAAAAACGTTGGTTATAGGTTATATGAACGTGGATAACAAGTTTTTGTTTAAATTACTTGTTCGTAGATGGATTACTGGAAGGCTCATAAGATACTTTTATGTGTGAGGAATTTGATTCGAGGTTCCGCAGAGAGTGGATACTCAGAGCTGCCTACCTATCTATACCAAATCAGAAAAGCAATTCCATGAACTTTCACACGCCTTGAAGTTGATGAGTTCGACAGATTTAAGTATTTGTTTTTAGCATTTGGAGCTAGTATAGTTGGATTTTCGTGCATGCAAAAGGTGATTGTTGTGGATGGTACGTTTCTGCAGGGTAAATATAAAGGGACATTGCATTTTCCTGGGGAAAGATACAACTTAACAACAACAAACATAGCCAAGTCCATCAACAATCAAATTTCGAGTTCGCGAAGCTTGCCTATAGTACGACTACTGGATGCAATTCGATTGATGATGACAAGATGGTTTGCGGAACGGAGGTCCGATGCGGGATCTGTGAAGACAACCCTCACTCGTGGAGTTGAGAAAATGTTGGAGGTTAATATATAAACCTTACTCTGTTATCAAAAATTAAATGTAAAGACTAACTTAGATCCTTTTGTTTTTCAGAAACGTGTATTACATGCAAAGTCGCTCAAAGTACAAGCAATCGATTCACGTCATACACAAATTACTGGGGGAACATCTCTGCATGTCGTTAATTTGACCGAAAGGAAATGTACTAGTCGTCGTTTTGATATTGAGAAGTTGTCATGTGTGCACGCACTTGCCGCAGCGGAAGCCAGTAAGAAATGTCGTATTGCACTTGAACATCGCTACTTTCACAACAACCACTTGAACATTGGATATTCTTCTTCTGTAATGCCAAGGGATGATGGTTCTGATGTACCAAGTCATGTCGCGACGAAGTTCTGCTTGCCACCAATAGTGCGCAGACCACCTGGGAGACCTAGAAAATCAAGATTCAAATCAGCATTAGAGAAAGCGTCTGACAAAAAACGTCCTAGAAAAGATTACACATGTTCAAGATGTCATCAAAGTGGTCATAATTGCAAAACATGTAAGGTTCCAATTTAGCAATGTTGGATATCCTCTTGATGTTTTTAAATTCTTGACAATTGTAAGACAGCTGAAGGCTGTTACTTGTAGTTTCTATTCGTGATCTTGTGTGCTGCAATTTTTCAAAAAAAAACAAATTGTGTTCCTGTGTGCTATTTTTGGAGGACGAATCTAGGTGTTTTTGGGAAGCTGTTACTGCAGTTAATCTGTAGAATGAAACTTACATTCAATCGGAGTAGTAACCCAACTCCAAATCGCCTTGAAAGTCACCAACAAATGACTGAAAACCTGCAATTTTTGGAGGACGAATCAGAGCATTACGCAGGGACTTGGAGCATAGCTTTGAAGTGGAATTGGATATCTCAAGGAAATTCATGTTTAACATATAAAACGCACCAATTCTGGAACAATAAGATGGCTTAAGAAACTTCGTACTAAATATGTGATCCTGTTCATAAAAGCTTAAGAAAACACCAACTGAAGATTCTTTCAAAGCATCCCATGCATCGTTTCCAACTCCTACTTGAACCATTTGGAAATTTGACAAATAGCTATCGAAACTCATGCTTTTCTTTTGACTGGGTGCTTTCCCCTTTGGATAGAGTAGTTGAGGATATTTAGAGGATATTTAGAGTAGGAGCCATATCTAGCAATAGAAAACAAACAAAATTTCAGAACATTTCCCATTTATTAATCTGAATAACCCAGAATAGCCAAATAAAATAAAATTGCAGAGACATATAATGAAGAATTGCAGGTGACCAAGTTGAAACTTTTAATATGTCTTTGAATTAGTGTTATTCTGACTAATTTTCTCTTAAAATTTTTGATATAGTTGGTCGTTACAAACTCCCCTTCTTTTCCAAAATTTTGCAAAACTAAAAAATTAAAATAAACAGAACTTCAACGACCATAGAGCATAGAAAATTTTTTGTCGACACGAATTTTTAGTTTACTATCTGAGTGGACACGAATTTTTTTGTCGAGTCACTGTCTCAAACCAGTACGCCGAACTTCAACGACCATAGACCAATCGCTCGGAAAATCAATCGCCGGCGATCGAAAACGACCGCTCGCCAGACGTCTTTCTCTCTTCTTGAAGCAAACTCTTTCACATCTCTCTCTCTATCTCTCTCTCTTCCTCTCAGTTATTTATTATGATCGTCTGCTAGAGATCATTTCTCTCGATATCATATTCATCACCTTCTTCTTTCTCCGTCGAATTCGCCTCACTTAACGTCTCGATCTCTGGTAATTTCAAATCTCTGAGAAAATTTCCCGAGTTTTCGTCGTTGGTGTTTTTCTGCAGGACGGAGTTTTCATAGCGATCCCTGAAAATGGTGGATCCGGGACCGATTACGCCGGGCCAGGTACAATTTCTCGAGAAACATTTCACTCGGTACTCAATTTTTGTTTTCGTTCTGCTACTTTCGATTCAATGCTGAGTCGATTTATAGGTTAATTTTGAAAAAAATTGTCAATACCATTTGGTTTAGGGTACTATGGGTTTCTATAAATTTACGTTTATCATTGTCCCAAAGTAGTAAACCTGTCAATGATGGAGGCTGTCAAGTAGATGAAAAATCGAATCTTTGTTTGTAACTTTCTAGTAGCTCTTTAGAGCAAGATTTGACTTTGAGTGAGTGAAATTTTTGTAGGTGTCATTTCTACTTGGAGTGATTCCAATCTTTATTGGTTGGATATACTCGGAGCTACTTGAGTACAAGAAATCTTGGATTCCTTTGAAACCGTAAGTCTTTGGCAAGAACATAGTAGATGTGCCCTCTCTGTACTAGTTCCTCTGTTTCGGTTTAGTTGTTGATAGGAGTTGCATTCTCTCTAATGCAGTCACTCGGATAATAATCTGGTTGAATTGGAAGACGTAGCAGAGAAAGACGATGAAAAAGCTGATTTATTGGAGGGTGGTCTTGCCCGATCGGCATCTGTAAGATTTCATAATTCATCCATCAGAACCAACATAATCAGGTTTTTGAGTATGGAAGATTCGTTTTTGCTCCAACACCGAGCGACCTTGAGAGCAATGTAAGTGAAAATCAACTTCAACAAGTGATAATATCTTTGTTCGTTATCTTTATGTTAACATTCACAATCATACACTAGGTCGGAGTTAGGCGCAATCTTAATATATTTCTATATCTGTGACCGCACGGAATTGCTTGGAGATTCTACCAAGGTAGTACACATGTCTTTCACTCGCTTCAATATTATGTGAACGCTTTTTTGCTCATAGGACTCGGGTTTCTTTTCACAGAACTACAACCGCGACCTTTTCCTTTTCCTCTACGTTCTTCTCATCATAGTGTCAGCCATGACATCTCTCAGAAAGCACAATGACAAGTCTCCCATAACCGGGAAATCCATTCTTTACCTTAACCGCCACCAGACCGAAGAGTGGAAAGGATGGATGCAGGCAAGTATCTCTTGATCATTGTAGCTCTTAGTGCTCGCTTTCTACGTATTGTTCTCATGTGTTACTTCTTGACAGGTTTTGTTCTTAATGTATCACTACTTTGCCGCGGCTGAGATATACAACGCAATCCGTATCTTCATCGCTGCTTACGTCTGGATGACTGGTTTTGGAAACTTCTCCTACTACTACATCAGAAAGGATTTCTCTGTGGCACGTTTTGCGCAGGTGAGACATGGAAAAACTCTCGTCTTTGTACTTTTATCTCCCCACATCTAAATATCTTGTCCCTCTTACAGATGATGTGGAGGCTGAACTTCTTTGTAGCATTTTGCTGTATTGTTCTCAACAATGACTACATGCTCTATTACATCTGCCCGATGCACACTCTCTTCACCCTGATGGTTTACGGAGCTCTAGGTATCTTCAGCAAGTACAATGAGATAGGCTCCGTGATGGCTCTCAAGATATTTTCATGCTTCCTCGTTGTCTTTGTGATGTGGGAAATTCCTGGAGCTTTTGAAATATTCTGGAGTCCATTGACATTTTTGCTAGGTGGTTAACTTCTCTGGGTTCTCTATATGGAATGAAACATGGAATCTAAGGGGTTTGGCATGTGAATAACTGCAGGTTACAGTGACCCTGCGAAGCCCGATCTTCATCGGTTGCATGAATGGCACTTTAGATCAGGCCTTGATCGTTACATATGGATCGTTGGAATGATTTATGCCTATTTTCATCCTACCGTAAGTTGTTAAACATAGACACACTTTCGGTTTTCTTTTGTTCTTTTGTGTTTTTCAAGTGTTGATGTAATAAACTTCAAAACTTGAGATCATTCTGTAGGTGGAGAGATGGATGGAAAAGTTAGAGGACTGTGAAACGAAGAAAAGACTATCAATCAAGACCGCCATAGTTACTATTGCTGTGCTTGTAAGTAGTTTCAGTCATCTTTTAGCTTACTGATTGCATCATCCAAATTATACACATTGATATATGTTTTGTTTGCTCACATTTTAGGTTGGCTACGTTTGGTATGAATGTATCTACAAGCTGGACAAGACCAGTTACAACATGTATCACCCATACACATCTTGGATCCCCATAACGTATGCACATAGAAACTCTCTTTCTGACTTTATATCCATCTCTTATTTTACTAACATGACTCGCCTTTTGCTTCTCTGGGATCCAGTGTCTACATATGCCTTCGGAATTTCACCCACCAGCTTCGAAGCGTGTCATTGACTCTCTTCGCGTGAGTGGAGTAAAGTCACACTTGCATTTCTAAGCGAAACCGCGGTTTGATATGCTTGCCTCATTTTTAACGTTTCTCTGCGCAGGTGGCTTGGCAAGATCACTTTGGAGACTTACATTTCCCAGTTTCATATATGGCTAAGGTTTGCTTTCCTCTGACTTAAATCTTGTTTTCTTGATCTCTGGTTTGACCCAACACACCAATATTTTCAGATCAAACATGCCTGATGGGCAACCAAAATGGCTGCTTTCTATCATTCCTGGATACCCTATGCTCAATTTCATGCTCACAACCGCAATATACGTCCTTGTAAGAAACCTAAACAACTTCTCTCTCCCGTCTCTTTTCTGTTACCAAACTTTCTGAAACATCTCTCCTCTTCTTCTCTAGGTATCGCACCGTCTCTTCGAACTAACCAACACACTCAAGACGGTATTTGTAACTACAAAAGACAACAAACGTCTTTTGTCAAACCTTATAGCTGGGATCGCCATTGCTGTTCCTCTATATTTCTTCTCTTTTGTTCTTCTTCAGATTCACCGCTAAAACCGTGAGTCTCCACACTTACACATCAAAAATCTTATCCATGTTCATGTTTATAAACTCTTGTCGAAGTTTATTATTTACAGGTACAGAAAAGTGTTGTTCTTAGTGTTTCTTCATCGCGGTATCATCAAAGCAAAGGAAAAAAAAAACAATCTAGCTTTGTGGATCATTTTCTTGTGCACATTCAGCTTCAGAGTTCGTTCAACAAAAGCGCCAAGACCAAGGATCTCAGAAAACACTGCTTTGCTCTATTGCCATCCGATGTGAAAGTAACTGTTGTCCATCTAAATTTTCATTTCTTATATAGAGTTTCTTTAGATTTTGTTTTGTAATCATTAAAGCAAACAATCTGTGTGGTTCGTCGGAAAATGTATAGTGATGAGTTTTAATATAATTACAAATCTTTCTTATACATACATATAACTTCACAGCTAGTACATAAAATCGGTTGATAATTTTTAAATCTACATGAGGCACACAAACCACTGTTGCTCTGCAATTTAGGTGAAACATCATCTTTACAATGCTACAATTCTCTGCAACTCTATGCTCAGCTAACTCTGCTTAACCGTTCGAAAAGAATATCAACAGTTGAACATGGTTTTCAACTACCCCATTGTACATGGTCTTACATTGGAAGGTACTAGTACCGTGGGTGCTTAATGATCTTATTGTCCACATTAAATAGGAAACGTAAGAGTGACATTCTCAATTTTGGATCTTTGTGATCCATTTCTAAAGTAAATACCACTTTGTGGCCCACAGTAGCACCATAAATCGTGCACTAGGAACATTTGCCAGTGGGTAAGATCAGCCATGGAAAAAGTCTGAATCACTTCAAGTCACTGTTACTGAAAAAATATTTATAAAGGTGTTCTCTTTGATTTTTCTCAGATAAGCAAAACACAAAAGATTAATCATGGATGGTGAATCATCATCATCAGAGAAGAACCGCAAGAGATGGCTCCACATCTTCGTTTATTCGTTCCTTCTTCTCTCCTGCCAAGCAACAGCTACAATTCTCGGTAGATTATACTATGACAACGGTGGAAAGAGCAAGTGGATGGGATCTTTAGTTCAACTTATCGGCTTCCCTGTTCTTGTTCTGTTTCGCTTCTCTTCAACCGTCAGACAAGAACCTCAAACAACAACAACAACAACAACAACAAAGACAAAGGCAAGTTTCAGACAAATGTCTTCCTTCACAACCATTGGACCAGTTTACATGGGCGTTGGACTAGTCGTAGCAGCTATCTGTTACCTTTCCTCATTCGGGTTGCTCTACTTACCTGTTTCTACTTACTCTCTCATATGGGCTTCACAACTGGTTTTCACTGCTTTCTTCTCATACTTCCTCAACTCCCAAAAGTTCACTCCTTTCATAGTGAACTCTCTGTTTCTCCTCACCATTTCCTCTGTTCTCCTTGTGTTCAACAATGAATCACAAACCACAACAAAAGTCTCTAAAAGCAAATATGCAATAGGCTTCCTGTGTACCTTAGCTTCTTCTGCTGGCTCTGGACTGTTGCTATCTCTCGTGCAGCTCATTCTCCGCAAAGTTCTAAAGAAGAACACGTTTTCGGTAGTCACGGACATGGTTTTCTACCAGTCTCTGGTTGCAACCTGTGTGCATCTGGTTGGGCTTTTTGCAAGCGGAGAGTGGAAAACTTTAACCGGTGAGATGAAAAGCTACAAACTTGGAGAGGTTTCATATGCAATGACTCTGGTTTTCACAGCTGTTACCTGGCAAGTCTACACGATTGGTGTTGTGGGGTTGGTTTTCGAGTCATCTTCTGTGTTCACCAATGCTATAACCGCCGTTGGATTGCCTGTTGTTCCGATACTAGCGGTGGTTGTGTTCCGTGATAAAATGGATGGCACAAAAGTCATCTCCATCATTTTGGCTATATGGGGCTTCATTTCATTTGCTTATCAGCATTACCTCGATGAAAAAAAGTTGAACAACCTTGAGGCTGTTCCTGTTTCAGCACCAGCAAAAGAAGATAGACACACGAAACAACAAGCCGCCCATAACCATTGCGATATGGATATGATTCACAATATTCTATGAGTGTAGTAAGTGATTTAATGCAATAAGAAAACGTATAAACCTAATGCATATGTTTCATTAATATAAAGTTTGGTTGTGTCTTTGCCATAGAGCAAGTGCTTCTCCATTTTAGCTTAAACAATCGGTCGACATCGGCCCGATTGCGAATTTTCGGTTTGTTTTGAGTGGCCGGTTTATGCTGGTTAAGTGGGGAAAACCCTTGTGTCGCGAATAAGAAGAGTCAGCCGCTTTTCTTCTTCGAGTTTTTGTCGTTTTGTGGAGAGGAGAAGTTCTTGAGAGAGTTCTGGGCGATTTTGTGAGTTGGAGGCTTGATCTGAGACTGTTTGTTGCTGTTCTTCACCATCTCCCTTGTTTTCCCCTTCTCAAACCTTCGGCAAGGTGAGTGCGTGAGTGACTGTGGGCTCGGAATTTCTAGATCTAGGTTGATAGATTGATGAGTTGATGAGTTCTTGTTGTTCTTCGTGAGTTTTAAGTGATAATTGTGGAATTGGATCGTGTTTGGTGATGATTGTGCCTTGATTCTGTGTTTGTCACGCTGCTTGATTTCTTTTCGGAATCGCCCTGTCGAATGGGTGTCGAGCGACACCAAGGTCGCGGGTGTCGAACGACACCAAGCGGGTGTCGGTCGACACCAGAGGCCGGCTCAGTCTGCTGTCTTGGTCTAATTGAATTAGAATTAAAATTAAATGGTTTAATCCGGTTAAATGAATTTAATAATTATTTGGAGATGTTTTAAGTGTGAGAAAAATATTTAATATTTGTGAAAATTATTTAAAAGACTTTAATTGTCTAGAAATTGCGTAAATGGCCTGTGTGCAGAGTGATCGTCTCACTAAGTATTTGTGATAATACTTACGCATCTCTTTTCCTGTGATGCAGGTAAAAGTAAAGTGTGATCGCGGAATCAAGGCCGAAGAAGAGGATGATAGGACTTTCATGTTTTAATAAACTGTTTAAATTGTTAGACTTATTTATTTATTTTATTTGCTTTCGCTGAATATTGCTGAATTGTTTATTGTTGATTGACTCATTATTTATTTAATGGTTTAAGACTTCCGCTAGAATTGTTTAAATTATTAAAAAGAAAGAAAAAAATAAAAAAAAACTTGGTTGTTTCAAAGAGAGATGATGAACAGTGCTCTGATGAACAGTATCGCGATGAACAGTAATCCGATCCCAAAACTCCAGAAATCTCCCAATTCGCCTCTTTTCTTCTCTGAAACTTTTTCATCTCGAAAAATGTGCTCAAAATACGGCTGCACCTCTTTTCTCTCGAGAAATAAGGTTTCCACCCATAAACCGGCCCAAACCGGCAACTTAAATCGAATCAGCTCATTATTTATTTAATGGTTTAAGACTTTCGCTAGAATTGTTTAAATTATTAAAAAAAAAAAAAAAAAAAAAAGCTTGGTTGTTTCAAAGAGAGATGATGAACAGTGCTCTGATGAACAATATCGCGATGAACAGTAATCCGATCCCAAAACTCCAGAAATCTCCCAATTCGCCTCTTTTCTTCTCTGAAACTTTTTCACCTCGAAAAATATGCTCAAAATACGGCTGCACCTCTTTTCTCTAGAGAAATAAGGTTTTCACCCATAAACCGGCCCAAACCGGCAACTTAAAACGAATCAGCTCGATTTCACTATAACCGGTGTCAACCCACTGAACCGAGCAAAAATCAAATTAAACCACAATCAATTTCGCTAACCGATGTCGACCGACACCCTTCTAGTGTCGCTCGACACCAACTAACCAGGCGCTGGTTTTACAAATATTAACACAAAGACGACTTAACCTATAAACCGACCGCACAACAATCAAACAAGAACATGTACAACCAACCCATAAATTAATACCTTGCATAACATATGCAAACAACACCTGATCACTTGGTGTCGCTCGACACCACTCCCAAAACAGTACTTTTTGGTTTACGGATGTTACAGACAAAGTTTAGTTAGATGTTTAATTGATCATTATTAAAAGGTTTTTGATAATTTATGCTATGTATTATTTTAAATTAAGAAACTTTCATAATTTAAGATTAAAATGATTTTTAATATTAACAAAAACTTATATGTAATTTTCGTATCTCCTACATATTTTTACTGATATTACAATTTTAAAATTTGGAAAATTTCTTAATCGTGGAGATGTTTATGTGGAACAATAAATTTGCGCTTTTAAATCCTATGTGGACGTTCTCAGAGGCATTTAGCCTCAAATTTTATATAGTATAGATTTTAGTGTAAGTTCTTTTAGTTTGATATATGCTATATAAAATTATTTTTATTGTTATATTTGCTATAAAATTTTAAGTGATTATTTATGTAACTGAAATTCTTATTTGAAATTAAGAAAAATTCATAATTTAATTCTAAGTATATTTTTGGTATTAATAAAAACTTATAAATGTTTTCCTTATCTCTTACATATTTCTATCAATATTAAACAATTTAAAATTTGAATTTTTTTTTAGTTTTAGATAACCTTATATGTACCAATAATATTGTTAGTTTAAAATCCTATATATCTAATTTAATATAACATATATTTCTTTTTGTTGTTATTTGAAAATACAATTTCTTTATTTTATAAAGTATTTAACTAATAAAGTTTTCTGACAAATAAAAATAAAAATATTTAATTAATTTTAGTGATGATATGAAATTATACTATTGGTTGTTTAATATTTTATATTTAATTTCCTTATCTCTTACGTATTTAAAAATTGGAAATTTTCTTAATTATGTAAATGTTTACGTGGACCAATCCAATTGCGTTTAATTTTCTGAAAAATAAAAAAGAATATAATTAACTAATTTTAGTGATGATGTGAAATGCTACCATTGGTTATTTAAAATCATGTAAGTAATTTATTTATTATTAAGCTACTTTTGTTATTGTTGTAACATCCGTAAATCAAAGAAGTGAGTTTTTCTTGGGGTGTCGAGCGACACCAAGGTGGTTTGATCGACACCGGTCCGAAATCGAATTTTCGGTTTGATTTAAGTCGCTGGATTCGGGTCGGTTCGGGTCGGAAAACCCTAGGTCGCTTTTAAAAGTCGAGCAGCCGCTGGGAAGGCTCGTTTTTCGAGGCAGAAAGTGTTCTAGGCGATTGTGGAGAGGTTTGAGGAGATTGTGAAGTTTCTGAGGTGTTTTGCTGTTGTTCTTCCTTGTTCATCCTTTGCTTCTCCCTTTCAATCCAAATCCAAGGTGAGTGCGTGACTGTGGGCTCGGGATTTCTGGATGTATGTTGTTAGATGAATGTATTGATGAGTTTTTGTGGTTTTCGTGATGTTTATGTGTTGATTGTGGTGTTTAATTCGTGTTTGGTTTGATCATTGTTGTAATTTGGCGTTTTCTGCGTGTTTCGTTGCTCTCGGTATCGCCCTGTCGAGCGGGTGTCGATCGGGTCGACACCAATGCTGGTTCAAGGTGGTTAACCGATTTGAATTGGAAATCAATTGGAATTGGAATTTGATGGTTAAATCCGGTTTAGTGGATATAATTAATTTAAGTGGTTAATTGAATTGGTTTAATTAATTATTTTCGGATTAATAATTAATTAAGATTATTATTTAATTATGAAAATTATTTAATAATTATTTGGAAATAATTTAAAGGTGGAAAATATTTAATAATTGTGGAAATTATTTAAAAGACTTTAATTATCTGTAAATTGCGTAATTGGCCCGTGGGCAGAGTGATTGTCTCACTAAGTATTTATGATAATACTTACGCATCTCCTTTCCTGTGATGCAGGTGGTAGAAATGTTTAAGCGCGGAATCAAAGCCGAAGAAGAGGATGATAGGATTTATGTTTTATTTATCTTGGTTAAGTTGTTAGAGTTATTTGATATTTGAATTTATTTGATTATTGGCTTTTGTTGCTAATTTGATATTATGATTTATTGAATTATTTATTTTAAGACTTCCGCTAGAATTGTTTAAGTATAAAAGAAAAAAAAAAGTGTTGGTTGTTTCAATTGTTAACATATTGTTTTATAGATTTGGTTATATCTCGACGAATATGTTAACTTTTATCAATATTGATGAATACGGATGTTTAAACTTTAAATTGAACAAGTAAACCAATAACAATAATTCCTTATGATAATCTTATTTTTAAAAGTACGAATGTGCGATGAAAAACATACATGATCATGAAACAAGTCATCCAAAGTGATGATGATCTATAGAATCAATCAAAAGCCCATGCATTTTCTTGGCGCATCTTTGCTTCTTCTTCGGGTGTGAAATCGTTCTCCATGTTGAAAAGTGTGCGAAGCTCTTCTGGAGTTTTACCTTTGATCATATCAGCGACAGTCTGACAAGTAAGATCAAGAAGAGTTTTGATGTTTAGAAAATTAGTAGCCATAATAAGATGAAAGAGCGTCGATTGATCGATATCATTCATAAACTTAGTGTCCCACTCCTTGAGCTCCTCTTCAGTCGAACCACCATCACCATTGGGGACGACGACGGCGTGTTTCTTGCAGTACTTGATCACTTTGGAGAGGATATCTCCTGTGATGTTGGTGAGAGGGATTGTGTTTTCAACGCAGTTGTCTTCGATCATGTGAGCTATCGTCTGCGACTGAAGAGCCACCGCTTTTTCAATTTCAAAGATCTCACCATCTGAGCTTTTCAAAACAATCTTCTTTGTCGACATCGTTAGTTTCTTTTGTGGAGATTGGTGATGAAAATTAGGAAGTGAGGATGCTTATAAAGTCATGAACCTATTGCATCTCCATTTTATAATCTTTTGATTTTCAGAGGCGGTGTATTTGATTCAAAGGTTAATAATGATTAGGAAATATAGAAATATATTTCCTTTCTCAAACAGTCAAGAAAAGGGAAGAAATTTATCTGTTTTAAGAAAAAAATCTTATCATATAAAAGTGGATGCTCGCAACGTTGACACGTTAGATTACAAAGTTTTTTATATTAATAACCAAATAATAAAATAAAAATTAATCAAAAAAGAATATGTAAAAAAGTTTAGTTGAAAACTAAAGAATAAAAAAAAAGAAAAAAAAAATCTTATCATTTAAAAGGGAATACCCGCAACGTCGACATGTTAGATTGCGTTGACACGTTAGATTTTATTTACTTATATGAAATGAGTCACATCATGACATCTGTCATTGTTAGTAATATCTTAGTGTAATAAAAAGTAAAATTTGTAACAAATAACTTTATAAAAAAATAATTTTTTACAGAGTTTATTTATATTAATAACCAACTAATAAAATAAAAAATAATTAAAAAAACACATTAAAAAGTTTAGTTGAAAACTAAAAAATTAAAAAAAAAAAATCTTATCATTTAAAAGTGGATGCCCGCAACGTTGACACATTAGATTGCATTGACAAGTTAGATTTGTATGACTCACATGAAATGTGTAACATCCGTAATCCTGAAGTGCTGTTTTGGAAGTGGTATCAGACGACACCAAGTGATCGGGAGTAGTTGCATATACTCTATACGGTGTGAATCTCGGGTTGGCTGTGCATGTTTTTGTTTGATTGTTGTGCAGTCGGTCTAAAGGTTCAAGCATTGTGTAGAAAAATGTGTAAAACGACTTCTGGTTAGTTGGTGTCGAGCGACACCATGAGGGTGTCGATCGACACCGGTTTGAGAAATCGATTTCGGGTTAAATCGATTTGTGTGCGGTTTGTTGGTTCAACAAGGGTGTCGAGCGACACCAAGGGTTGGTGTCGGTCGACACCGGTTATCGAGGAATCGAGTCGGTTTGATTTAAGTCGCTGGTTTTGGTCGGTTTAGGGAAGGAAACCCTATTTCTCGATTTAAAAGAGGTGCAGCCGCGAGTTGAGGCTCAATTTTTCGAGGTTAGAGTTTCCAGAGAGAAAAGAGGTGATTTTGGGAGAATTTCGGAAACACTGTTCATCGGGATTACTGTTCATCGCGTATTGTTCATCGGGATTACTGTTCACCGTATACTGTTCATCGGGATTACTGTTCATTGTTTTCTCTCTTTCCTCTTTGTTCAATCCGTTGTCGAGGAGAGTGCGTGACCGTAGGCTCGTGAATCACTAGAGATTCGTTGGTAGATGAGGTTTTTGTTGTGTTCTTGAGCTGTTCTTAAGTTATTTGTGTATTTGATCATATATGGGGGTTGAATCCCATTGGTTGTGTGTTTGCTGTGATTAATGGTTGAGTTTTGTGTATCATTGGTGATGTTTATGCGATGATTGATGAGTTTGATCTTGATTGATGTCGTTGATTGAGTATTTTGGTGTTTTTGTGTTGGAAAAATCGAGTTGGGCATCGGTCGACACCGACGGTCTGATCTCGGTTTGGTTTGGTTTAATCTGGTTATTGGAATTAATTAATTTTAATCCGGTTTAAGTGGTTTTATTTGGTTCAGTTCGTAATTAATTAATAAAAGATGGAATTAATTAATTAAATGGTTCAAATAATTTATGGAAAATTATTTTAAGTGTGAAAAATTATTAATAATGGTTAATTGGTTTCGAGGTTTCGGGGCTGTGTCGAGCGACACGGTGGGTGTCGGTCGACACAAGTACTGTTCTGCAAGAATTGCTGTTATGTTTCGTATGTTGCTGGTTATTGTTGTTTTTGTTGTTGCTCTTGATTGTTGTATTGTCTAGTGGTTGGCGTAATTGGCCTGTAGACGGAATGATCGTCTCACTAAGTATTTATGATAATACTTACGCATCTCTTATAACCATGTGATGCAGGTAAAGGCTAAGTGTGACCGCGGGATCGAGGCTGAAGAGGGGGATGTAGGATGTGTTGTTTTATGATTACTGTCTTATGGAGCCTGGTGTTAGGTTGTTAGATTATTTATGTTTCTGGTTTTGATTTATGTTGGTTATTGGATATTGTTGATTGGTTTATTTGGTTATTTATTTATTGGTTTAAGACTTCCGCTGAGTATTGTTTAATAAAAAAAAAAAAAAGGACTGGTTGTTTCAAAATGAGTCACATCATGACATTTGTCATTGTGTCATTTGTCATTGTTAGTTTAGATAATAAATGTCTTTGTGTAATAAAAAGTAAAAATTGTAATAAATAACTTTATAAAAGAGTAATTTTTTTAACAAAGTTTTTATATTAATAACCAAGTAAAAAATAAAAATTAATTGAAAAAAAGAAAAACATGTAAAACAGTTTAGTTGAAAACTAAAGAATAAAAAAAAAATCAAAAAAAAAAAAAAAAAAATTGTTAGTCGCTCGCTTATTTTATGTAAAATAAAAATTGAATTTTTTTTAATAATGTAAATACTTACGTAAACCAATTAAATTGCGTTTTTTCAATTATACTTGGACGCTAATTGAGTAAAAAGCCTATAGCCTCAACTTTTATTAGTAATAGATAGGTCACATTTTTATATTTTTTATCAGTAGTTTATAGACTATAAAACTGAAATCCTATATATTTTTCTTTAAAAATAGTATTTATAATGTTTTTTAAAATGGTTTTGGTCAAAAGTGAGCCAAATTTTTTTATTTTACTGTAAATTAATTATTTACAAAAGATTGCAATTTGTTTTTAGAATCAGACCACCAAATTTGTTGGACCGGGAACTGTGAAGTAAAATACAATGTGCCACATACAAGTGTCTAACACTTCCGCAAACAAGTCATAAAGAGATTTATCCAATTTCATGCAATACAAGGCAAATATGAATCATTTACGATAAAGCCAGATAAAGCCAATGAAACAACCAAGCTTTTTTTTTTTAAAAAAAAAAAAATATTTTAAGTGCGAAAATTCTCAATCAATAAATCAATTAAAAATTAATTCAATAAATAATATTCAATTCAACTCCATAAATAATAAAAATAACTCTAACAACCTAAACATCAGGTTCACTAGACAACAACGTGAACAAATAAATAAAACAAACAATCCTATCATCTTCTTCCTCGGTCCTGATTCTGCGATCACACTTTTCTTTTACATGCATCACAAGAAAAGAGATGCGTAAAAATTATCACAAATACTTAGTGAGATGATCATCCCGTCTACAGGCCAATTACGAAATTTCAGACATTTAAATACCATTAAAATAATTTTCATAATTATTAAAATAATTTCTTAATTATTAAATAATTTCCACAATTAAATAAAAAAAATTCAAAAATTAAATAATTTCCATAATTATTTTTAAACCAATTAATTAAATAATAAAATCATTAATAATTAATTACACCAATTAAACCACTTAAACCAGATTAAACCATTAAATAATTCAATTAGACCAATAACCAATTAAACCGGACTAAACCACCTGTGTCGCTCGACACTCGACCGCTTGGTGTCGACCGACACCATATTGGAGTCGACCGACACCATATTGGAGTCGCTCGACACCGAGCTCACAGATCAACGCCAAAACGAAAAACAGCACAGAAACACGAAAAACAGCAAATAAACACAATCAATCCGATATAAAGCACAACTATCACATAATCCATCACGAAAATACCATGAACTCAACCACAATTCACTCAACCCATAAATCACGAGCCTACGGCACACAGTCACCTTGAAAAAGGATTGAATAAGGAGGAAAGGAGATGAACAGCAACAATCAGCTCCAGATCAAACCAAAGCTCTCCAGAAATCACCCAAAAAATCTCCATTCTCCTTTTCTGCTATGAAACTCTAGAAAAACAGAAGGAAAAGCGGCCTTCTTCGCTTATAACTTCGAGACTTAGGGTTCCCTACCCAAACCAAACAAAACCGGCCGATTTAAATCGAACCGAGAATTTCTTCCAATAATCGGTATCGACCGACACCCTCCACGGTGTCGCTCGACACCAACTCCAAAAGTCGGTTCTTCGGTTTACGTATGTTAAAATTCTCCCCCACTAAGCTGGATTCGACCTCAAATCCCAACAAAACACATCTACCACAGACGACAAACCTGGCCCCACTAGAGATCCTCACCTGATCCCCGAAACTCGCATATAATCCTATGTTATACGCACGTTTCCAGACATTTATCACTCTTAACTCATTATTACTCTGCTTATACTGAGACACACTAGTCCCAGATAAGCTCGTCGGAGAACCACCATCCCCAAAAGAAAGACAGGGGAACCACCATCCCCAAAGGAAATGCACAGGAAACACCATCCCCTCGAGGGAACCATCATCACTCGATACTTATTTTGCGACTCGTCGGCCACTAGTAAGTAAACATCCTTAACCACTTATACCGAGGTAGCGACCCCCAGATAAATATGCCGGAGAACCACCATCTCCAAAAACATTCAACGAGTAATAATTCTGAAACGCCTATAACATATCTGACTATAACTGTCTCACGACCCTAAACTGGTCAACAACTCGTAACATCCAAAACTCAGATTTATAAGGAAAACTCCATCTATAAATCTCCAAAAATGTAAATTGTTACAACGAAAACAAAAATACACAAAACAACAACAACACCGCATAAAGCTCAAAAACTAGAACCACAAAGACAAAAGAAGCTCACTCCACGACTTGTTTGTCGAACCACTTCCTGAACTTCAGCTTCATCTTTGCCTCAGGCTCCCAAGTCTCATCCTCAGTACCGCTACATTCCCACATAACTCTCAGCAACGGTACCCTCTTGTTCCGCAAAACCTTGACTCTCCTTTCGAGAATCCTCACAAGAACTGCCGGAACCGTCAAATATGGCCTAAGATCCTCTTGAATCCTAGCCACTAACTCCTCTGAAGGATGAAGGCACTTCCTCAGCATCGAAACATGAAACACCTTGTGAAATGCCCTCATGATCGGAGGTAACTCCAACCGATATGCCACTGGTCCAACTCGCTCCACAACCGGAAATGGACCCATAAAATGCGGGCTCAGCTTGTTCTCTGCTATGGATCTGTTAGGATCCCTCAACATAGCCATCTTGAGATACACTCTATCTCCAACCTGAAACTCAAGCTCTCGCCTCCGCTTATCAGCGTAACTCTTCTACCTATCCTGAGCTTCCTTCATGTTCAGCCTCAAAACACGGACCTTCTCCGTCGTTTCTTGAACAAAAGTAGCTCGATAAATAATGCACTCCCCCACTGGGGTCTTGCATAAAGGTGTCCTACATGGCCTCCCATAAAAAGCCTCAAAAGGAGTCATGCCAATACTCGCCTGGAAGCTGTTGTTGTAAGCAAACTCAACCAAGCTCAAGTGATCCGCCAAATGACCACCTCAATCCAGCACACACATCATGCTGTCTCAACTCCTCAACCTTGGGTACATAAACCCGACCACGAACCAGAATTGTTCCGTTCGAAGAGACCAGATACTCGAAACCAACTGCTTGCGACGCATCAATCAGACTCTGATCACTTTGCTAAGCCACTCTGATCCTACAAAGCAAATATGCCTGATCAACTGACTCCAAGCCCAAAGGCTCCTCCGAAATAGCACAAAGACGCAATGTAATAATCTCGCCCACCAAGGCCTCCACATCTTGCTCTCAAGCTGAATCAACCCTCCGTCGACACAACCCATCTGCCACTATGTTAGCCTTGCCTGAATGATAGATAATCTCCAAGTCATAATCCGCCAGAAACTCAACCCAGCGCATCTGTCTCATGTTCAACAATGGCTGAGTGAAGATATGCTGCAGACTCTTGTGATCTGTAAAGATCTGCACTGACCCGCCATACAAATAAGACCTCTATATCTTAAGCGCGAAGACCACCTCTCCCAAATCAAGATCATGCATAGAGCGACTACGCTCGCTGCCCTGCAACTGCCTCGAAGCATAGGCAATCACTCGACCCTCCTGCATCAAGACACAACCCAGGCCAACTCCTGAAGCATCTGTATAATCATTGCGATATGGATATGATTCACAATATTCTATGAGTGTAGTAAGTGATTTAATGCAATAAGAAAACGTATAAACCTAATGGATATGTTTCATTAATATAAAGTTTGGTTGTGTCTTTGCCATAGAGCAAATGTTTCTCCATTTTAGCTTAAACAATCGGTCGACACCGGCCCGATTGCGAATTTTCAGTTTGTTTTGAGTGGCCGGTTTATGCTGGTTAAGTGGGGAAAACCCTTGTGTCGCGAATAAGAAGAGTCAGCCTGTAACATCCGCGAACCAGAAAGTTGTGTTGGAGTTGGTATCAGACGACATTAGGGATTCGGGAGTCGATTACATACGCTCTTTGAGGTGCGAATCGAGGATTGACTGTACATGTTCTTGTTTGATTGTTGTACAGTTGGTTTAAGGTTCATTTATCTCGAAGAAAATGTGTGAAAAGCTTCTGAATGCTTAGTGTCGATCGACACCAAGGGGTGTGTCGATCGACACCGGTTATCGTGAGCGATTCCGGGTTTAGTCGATCGAATTGAGGTTGGTTTGGTTTTGGTCGAGGGGTGTCGACCGACACCAAGGAAGGGTGTCGATTGACACCGGTTATTGAGAAATCAACCGGTTTGATTCAAGTCGGCTGGTTTTTGGTCCGGTTAAGGGTTTGGAAGCCCTAAGTCGCGATTAAAACCCTGTGGCCGCGTGAAAAGGCTCAGTTTTCGAGGAGACACTTTTCTGAGGCGATTTTGGGAGATTTCTGAGGTTGTGAGGCTTGTTCTGAGGCTTTGGGTTGCTATTCATCTTCTATTCCTTCCTTTCAATCCGTTTCAAGGTGAGTGCGTGACTGTAGGTCCGTTTATCATTAGAGTTTGATTGATTTCGAGTTTGTTGATGAGTTTTCGAGTTGTTCTTGAGTTGTGGTTGAGTTATTTTGTTGTTTGATCGATGTGGGGGTTGAATCCCACGATTTTTGTGTGTTTATGCGATTTTCGTAGCTTCTGGTGTCTGGGCGTCGAGCTGGTGTCGACCGACATTCGATGAGTGTCGGTCGACACTCAGGAGGCTGGCGTCGATCGACACCATAGAGGTGTCGGTCGACACCGACCTGGGTGGTCAGGAAACGTGGGTTTTTCCTGACAGGGAGGTTTCAGTTGTTGTTTATTGTTCTTGTTGTTGATTATTGTTGATGTATTGTCTAGTGTTTGACGTACTTGGCCTGTAGGCAGGATGATCCACTCACTAAGTATTTATGATAATACTTACGCATCTCTATTCCAATGTGATGCAGGTAACAGCAATGTTCTTCCGCGGAAAGAGACCGAGAGAAGAGGATGATGAGATTATGAATTTGATATTGGCTATTTTGTTGTGGTTAATAAGGAATTCATGATTAGGGTGTTAGTTCTATTTTTAATAATGTAGCAAATCTGGTGTTTAGGTTGCTTATTCTTTATTGGTTTTCATTGGTTATTGGTTATTTGTTGAACGGTTTATTATGATTTAATATTATTGATTTCTTTCGAGAATTTCCGCATTGATAATTATTATAATCGTTTATAAAAAAAAAAGGAATCGGTTGTTTCACAGCCGCTTTTCTTCTTCGAGTTTTTGTCGTTTTGTGGAGAGGAGAAGTTCCTGAGAGAGTTCTGGGCGATTTTGTGAGTTGGAGGCTTGATCTGAGACTGTTTGTTGCTGTTCTTCACCATCTCCCTTGTTTTCCCCTTCTCAAACCTTTGGCAAGGTGAGTGCATGACTGTGGGCTCGGAATTTCTAGATCTAGGTTGATAGATTGATGAGTTGATGAGTTCTTGTTGTTCTTCGTGAGTTTTAAGTGATAATTGTGGAATTGGATCGTGTTTGGTGATGATTGTGCCTTGATTCTGTTTTTGTCACGCTGCTTGATTTCTTTTCGGAATCGCCCTGTCGAATGGGTGTCGAGCGACACCAAGTTCGCGGGTGTCGAACGACACCAAGCGGGTGTCGGTCGACACCAGAGGTCGGCTCAGTCTGCTGTCCTGGTCTAATTGAATTAGAATTAAAATTAAATAGTTTAATCCGGTTAAATGAATTTAATAATTATTTGGAGATGTTTTAAGTGTGAGAAAAATATGTAATATTTGTGAAAATTATTTAAAAGACTTTAATTGTCTAGAAATTGCGTAAATGGCCTGTGGGCAGAGTGATCGTCTCACTAAGTATTTGTGATAATACTTACGCATCTCTTTTCCTGTGATGCAGGTAAAAGTAAAGTGTGATCGCGGAATCAAGGCCGAAGAAGAGGATGATAGGACTTTCATGTTTTAATAAACTGTTTAAATTGTTAGACTTATTTATTTATTTTATTTGCTTTCACTGAATATTGCTGAATTGTTTATTTTTGATTGACTCATTATTTATTTAATGGTTTAAGACTTCCGCTAGAATTGTTTAAATTATTAAAAAAAAAGAAAAAAATAAAAAAAGCTTGGTTGTTTCAAAGAGAGATGATGAACAGTGCTCTGATGAACAGTATCGCGATGAACAGTAATCCGATCCCAAAACTCCAGAAATCTTCCAATTCGCCTCTTTTCTTCTCTGAAACTTTTTCACCTCGAAAATGTGCTCAAAATACGGCTGCAACTCTTTTCTCTCGAGAAATAGGGTTTCCACCCATAAACCGGCCCAAACCGGCAACTTAAATCGAATCAGCTCGATTTCACTATAACCGGTGTCGACCCACTGAACCGAGCAAAAATAAAATTAAACCACAATCAATTTCGCTAACCGATGTCAACCGACACCCTCCTAGTGTCGCTCGACACCAACTAACCAGGCGCTGGTTTTACAAATATTAACACAAAGACGACTTAACCTATAAACCGACCGCACAACAATCAAACAAGAACATGTACAACCAACCCATAAATTAATACCTTGCATAACATATGCAAACAACACCTGATCACTTGGTGTCGCTCGAAAACACTCCCTGTAACATCCGCGAACCAAAAAGTTGTGTTAGAGTAGGTATCGGACGACATTAGGGGTTCGGAAGTCGATTACATATGCTCTTTGAGGTTCGAGTCGAGGATTGATTGTACATGTTCTTGTTTGATTGTTGTACAGTCGGTCTAAGGTTCATTTATCTCGAAGAAAATGTGTGAAAAGCTTCTGAATGCTTAGTGTCGATCGACACCAAAGGGTGTGTCGGTCGACACCGGTTTGAGAAATCAATTCCGGTTTAAGTCGATTGCGCGTTTGATTTGAAGTTGGTTTGGTTTTGGTCGATGGGTGTCGATCGACACCAAGGAAGGGTGTCGATCGACACCGGTTATTGGAAATTCGACCGGTTTGATTCAAGTCGGCTGGTTTTGTTCCGGTTAAGGGTTTGGAAGCCCTAGGTCGCGAATAAAAGCCTCGTGGCCGCGTGAAAAGTGAGTTTTTCGAGAAAGTTAAGTTCCAGAGGTGTTTTTGAGAGAAGGAGGTGATTTCCAGAGAGTTTGTGGAGTTTCTGAGGCTTTGGGATTGTTGTTTCATCTCTTCTCCTCCTTTTCAATCCGTTCTAAGGTGAGTGCGTGACTGTAGGTCCGTTAGCATTGGAGATTGTTTGATTTTTGAGATTGTTATTGAGTTTTTCGAGTTGTTATTGAGTATGATTGAGTTATTATGTTGATTGATCGATGTGGGGGTTGAATCCCACGAAATTATGTGTTTTGTGCGATTTTCGTTGATGTTGGTGTCTGGGCGTCGAGCTGGTGTCGAGTGACACTCGATGAGTGTCGATCGACACTCAGGAGGCTGGCGTCGATCGACACCATAGAGGTGTCGGTCGACACCGACCTGGGTGTCAGGAAACGTGGGTGTTTCCTGACGGGGAGTTTATGTTGTTGTTGCTTCTGGTTATTGTTGTTGATCATGGTGATGTATTGTCTAGTGTTTGACGTAATTGGCCTGTAGACGGAATGACCGTCTCACTGAGTATTTATGATAATACTCACGCATCTCTTTCGTAATGTGATGCAGGTAGCAGGATTGTGTGACCGCGGGATCGAGGCTAAAGAGGGGGATGATAGGGTTATTGGTTTATTGGTTATTGTTTTATTATTTGAATTGGTAGCTAACCTGGTGTTTAGGTTGCTAGAGTTTATTTATTATTCTGGAATTGTTGGTTATTGATATTGGGATAATTGTCATTGAATTGAATGGATGATTTAATTATTTATTTGAAGACTTCCGCTGAGTATTGATTTAATTATAAAAAAAAAAGCTTGGTTGTTTCATTTTGGTATCAGAGCGTATACGGTTTTAGGACTGTTAGATTGGGTGAATTGAGACTATGTGTTTAAATTGATTATTGTGGTTAGTCAGTTTAGTAGTCTAGTATCATCCCCTTCGGCCTTCGAGAGATTCCGCGGTAAGTGTGTTGTTGTTTTGTTTTGAGTTGGTCTAGTTGCTTATCTTCTGTGCTTTGGTAGTGCAGCAAGATGGACGCAGGTGCTAGAGGTCGTGGTGCGAGAGGGCGCGGTAGAGCCCGTGGGGGCAGAGCAGTTGGCCATGGTGGCCGAGCTGCGGGCCGTGGAGGTCGGGGTCATGGGCGTGGTTTACCAGAGGCTTCAGCGGAGAGTGCGGTGCCTAGTGTGGCGGCAGCGTCAGTGACACAGTCAGTGGCGGGTGAGGCCAGTTTGGGTGCCGGTGGTGGCGCAGGAGTTGGGGCGGCTCAGGGTGGGGGCGCGGCTCTAGCTCAGGGTGATTTGATAGTGGGGTTACTGACGCAGCTTTTGGCACGTCTTCCGCAGGCGGTTCCACAGCAGGCTCCGGGTGCACCTCCAGTGGCCGGAGCACAGGTGGGTGTTGGATTTGTTGGGCAGCATGGCGCTGCGGGGTTTGGGCATCCGTCTTATCTAGAGATGATGAGAGAGATGTAGAGGATTGGGACACCGTTCTTTGAGGGCGGGAGTGAGCCCGAGTAGGCCGATGAGTGGCGGCAGAGACTGGAGCGGAACTTTAGTTCTGTCAGGTGTCCAGAGGAGTATCGAGTTGAGTTAGCAGTGCATTACCTTAGTGGAGATGCGCATTTGTGGTGGAGATCTGTTGTGACTCGGAGGGCTATGTGGACTTGGGACGAGTTCCTAGCGGAGTTCAACGCCAAGTATTTCCCTCAGGAGGCTCGAGACAGATTCCAGATGAGGTTTGTGGCATTGACTCAGGGTGAGCGGTCAGTGCGGGATTATGATGCAGAGTTCGGCAGACTCGTAGTGCATACGGGTTTTGGTTTTGAGGGCGAGCGGGCCTTGATGATGAGGTTTCTACAGGGTCTTCGGTCGAGTATCCGGACTCAGTGCAGAGGTGGTATGTACACCACGAGAGCGGAGTTAGTGGAGCTGGCGGCTTCCATTGAGGAGGACCTTCGTGAGCAGGTTGGTCCGGTAGCGGTGCCATCTGCAGTTGCTCCTGGCTACCCGGCAGAGGGGCCAGCAGCAGCAGCAGCGCGAGAGAGTTGAGTCTGGTTCTGGCAAGGGCGACAAGCCTGCGCAGGGTCAGAAGAGGAGAGCAGACGAGTTGGGTGTTAGTAGCTTGAGCAGCAACGGTGGTTGCTATGGCTGTGGGAGTAGGGAGCATAGAGTTGCTAGTTGCCCCAAGAGGGCGGCATCCAGAGAGTCTACGGTGTGTTTCCACTGTAGGGAGCCAGGGCATATCAGGCCGATGTGTCCCCAGTTGCAGCCGATGTCAGTGGCGGCGGTTCAGCCTTTGGCGATTCAGTCAGCGGAGCAGATCGCAGCGTTGCAGCAGTCAGATCAGACAGGAGGAGTGGCGCGTGTGTACACGTCGACGACAGAGTTGGGCCAGACGAGTCGTTCAGGCCATACCACAGGTAGAATCTCTTTCTCATACTTTGTAAATTCTTAGTGGTAGAATTTTAGTGTTATTGTTGGTATCCTTTTTCTTCCGGCGTTAGAGTTTAGGAATCTTTTGCATAATTGGTAGAATTGTGTAAGGACGTTGTTAGTGAGCGGTGTGGAGTCTCAAGGTGTTTGACTCGGTAATGTTAAATGTTTCCTTACTACGGAGCGTGCCAAGTGTATCGGCATCCGGAACAGCGTTGTTGAGCTTTTGGGATTTGACCAAGGTGGTCGGTGGGGGAATTTTTGGCTACGTATGTGTTAGAGCGGTTAGTGGCATGGAGTTGAGTCGATGGAGAGTCGTTTTACCTAAAAGTGTTTTGTGAGGCTTTGCATGGGAGGCCGTGCAGAATGCCTGTATGCTGGACCCAAGTGGGGGAGCGCAGCATTAATGGAGTTACCTTCGTTCGGGAAACGACGGTGAAGGTTCGTGTTTGAAAAGTTACGCCGTTAGGCGAAAGGGAGAGTTCGAGTTTAAGGTGGGGAGATAGTGGGTATCTCCAGTTGGTCGGTGGTTATAGCTTTGGTTGGAGGTGTTTGGCATTGGGGATATGTATTTTCGTTGGTGGTACGATGTACATTTTTGAATTTTATGAGATGGAGTTGCCTCATATTTGAGTTGTGTTTCGGATGTTGCATGGAGGTGTTATACGCGGTTCAGATTATTACTCGATACAGTCCTAGAGACGGTGGGTCTTTAGAAGAGACGGGTGGGTCTTGGTTAGAGACGGGTGGGTCTCTGGAAGAGATGGGTGGATCTCTTGTGGACTTATATGTGAGGGTCGCTACCTCAGTATAAGTGGTTTTGTGGTTACTATTGTGACGGGTGGGTCACAATGGTTTTGTGGTTACTATTGTGACAGGTGGGTCACAATAGGGTTATCGAGAGATGGGTGGATCTCTCGAGGAGACGGGTGGGTCTCATGTGTTGTTTTGAGAGTTGTGGTGATGTATTGAGGAGTAATAATGTCTGGGAACGCGTGTATAACATAGAATTTCGGCGTGAATCTCTGAGATTAATGGAAGATCTCTAGTGTTGGGCCATGTGGGCCGGTTTTTTTGCGTCTGTGGTAGACGTGTTGTGTTGGGATTCGAGGACGAATCCAGTTTAGTGGGGGAGAATTGTAACATCCGCGAACCAGAAAGTTGTGTTAGAGTAGGTATCGGACGACATTAGGGGTTCGGAAGTCGATTACATATGCTCTTTGAGGTTCGAGTCGAGGATTGATTGTACATGTTCTTGTTTGATTGTTGTACAGTCGGTCTAAGGTTCATTTATCTCGAAGAAAATGTGTGAAAAGCTTCTGAATGCTTAGTGTCGATCGACACCAAAGGGTGTGTCGGTCGACACCGGTTTGAGAAATCAATTCCGGTTTAAGTCGATTGCGCGTTTGATTTGAAGTTGGTTTGGTTTTGGTCGATGGGTGTCGACCGACACCAAGGAAGGGTGTCGATCGACACCGGTTATTGGAAATTCGACCGGTTTGATTCAAGTCGCCTGGTTTTGTTCCGGTTAAGGGTTTGGAAGCCCTAGGTCGCGAATAAAAGCCTCGTGGCCGCGTGAAAAGTGAGTTTTTCGAGAAAGTTAAGTTCCAGAGGTGTTTTTGAGAGAAGGAGGTGATTTCCAGAGAGTTTGTGGAGTTTCTGAGGCTTTGGGATTTGTTGTTTCATCTCTTCTCCTCCTTTTCAATCCGTTCTAAGTTGAGTGCGTGACTGTAGGTCCGTTAGCATTGGAGATTGTTTGATTTTTGAGATTGTTATTGAGTTTTTCGAGTTGTTATTGAGTATGATTGAGTTATTGTGTTGATTGATCGATGTGGGGGTTTAATCCCACGAAATTATGTGTTTTGTGCGATTTTCGTTGATGTTGGTGTCTGGGCGTCGAGCTGGTGTCGAGCGACACTCGATGAGTGTCGATCGACACTCAGGAGGCTGGCGTCGATCGACACCATAGAGGTGTCGGTCGACACCGACCTGGGTGTCAGGAAACGTGGGTGTTTCCTGACGGGGAGTTTA
Organism: Erythrophleum ivorense; assembly: GCA_026724425.1. Classification (NCBI taxonomy): domain Eukaryota; kingdom Viridiplantae; phylum Streptophyta; class Magnoliopsida; order Fabales; family Fabaceae; genus Erythrophleum; species Erythrophleum ivorense. The sequence continues at coordinate 2,236,751 of JAIUCV010000066.1, read as the reverse complement.
TGTTGTTGTTGCTTCTGGTTATTGTTGTTGATCATGGTGATGTATTGTCTAGTGTTTGACGTAATTGGCCTGTAGACGGAATGACCGTCTCACTGAGTATTTATGATAATACTCACGCATCTCTTTCGTAATGTGATGCAGGTAGCAGGATTGTGTGACCGCGGGATCGAGGCTAAAGAGGGGGATGATAGGGTTATTGGTTTATTGGTTATTGTTTTATTATTTGAATTGGTAGCTAACCTGGTGTTTAGGTTGCTAGAGTTTATTTATTATTCTGGAATTGTTGGTTATTGATATTGGGATAATTGTCATTGAATTGAATGGATGATTTAATTATTTATTTGAAGACTTCCGCTGAGTATTGATTTAATTATAAAAAAAAAAAAGCTTGGTTGTTTCACTCCCAAAATAGTACTTTTCGATCGGTTTACGGATGTTACAGACAAAGTTTAGTTAGATGTTTAATTGATCATTATTAAAAGGTTTTTGATAATTTATGCTATGTATTATTTTAAATTAAGAAACTTTCATAATTTAAGATTAAAATGATTTTTAATATTAACAAAAACTTATATGTAATTTTCGTATCTCCTACATATTTTTACTGATATTACAATTTTAAAATTTGGAAAATTTCTTAATCGTGGAGATGTTTATGTGGAACAATAAATTTGCGCTTTTAAATCCTATGTGGACGTTCTCAGAGGCATTTAGCCTCAAATTTTATATAGTATAGATTTTAGTGTAAGTTCTTTTAGTTTGATATAAGCTATATAAAATTAGTTTTATTGTTATATTTGTTATAAAATTTTAAGTGATTATTTATGTAACTGAAATTCTTATTTGAAATTAAGAAAAATTCATAATTTAATTATAAGTATATTTTTGGTATTAATAAAAACTTATAAATGTTTTCCTTATCTCTTACATATTTCTATCAATATTAAACAATTTAAAATTTGAATTTTTTTATATTAATTTTAGATAACCTTATATGTACCAATAATATTGTTAGTTTAAAATCCTATATATCTAATTTAATATAACATATATTTATTTTTGTTGTTATTTGAAAATACAATTTCTTTATTTTATAAAGTATTTAACTAATAAAGTTTTCTGACAAATAAAAATAAAAATAAAAATATTTAATTAATTTTAGTGATGATATGAAATTATACTATTGGTTGTTTAATATTTTATATTTAATTTCCTTATCTCTTACGTATTTAAAAATTGGAAATTTTCTTAATTATGTAAATGTTTACGTGGACCAATCCAATTGCGTTTAATTTTCTGAAAAATAAAAAAGAATATAATTAACTAATTTTAGTGATGATGTGAAATGCTACCATTGGTTATTTAAAATCATGTAAGTAATTTATTTATTATTAAGCTACTTTTGTTATTGTTGTAACATCCGTAAATCAAAGAAGTGAGTTTTTCTTGGGGTGTCGAGCGATACCAAGGTGGTTTGATCGACACCGGTCCGAAATCGAATTTTCGGTTTGATTTAAGTCGCTGGATTCGGGTCGGTTCGGGTCGGAAAACCCTAGGTCGCTTTTAAAAGTCGAGCAGCCGCTGGGAAGGCTCGTTTTTCGAGGCAGAAAGTGTTCTAGGCGATTGTGGAGAGGTTTGAGGAGATTGTGAAGTTTCTGAGGTGTTTTGCTGTTGTTCTTCCTTGTTCATCCTTTGCTTCTCCCTTTCAATCCAAATCCAAGGTGAGTGCGTGACTGTGGGCTCGGGATTTCTGGATGTATGTTGTTAGATGAATGTATTGATGAGTTTTTGTGGTTTTCGTGATGTTTATGTGTTGATTGTGGTGTTTAATTCATGTTTGGTTTGATCATTGTTGTAATTTGGCGTTTTCTGCGTGTTTCGTTGCTCTCGGTATCGCCCTGTCGAGCGGGTGTCGATCGGGTCGACACCAATGCTGGTTCAGGGTGGTTAACCGATTTGAATTGGAAATCAATTGGAATTGGAATTTGATGGTTAAATCCGGTTTAGTGGATATAATTAATTTAAGTGGTTAATTGAATTGGTTTAATTAATTATTTTCGGATTAATAATTAATTAAGATTATTATTTAATTATGAAAATTATTTAATAATTATTTGGAATTAATTTAAAGGTGGAAAAATATTTAATAATTGTGGAAATTATTTAAAAGACTTTAATTATCTGTAAATTGCGTAATTGGCCCGTGGGCAGAGTGATTGTCTCACTAAGTATTTATGATAATACTTACGCATCTCCTTTCCTGTGATGCAGGTGGTAGAAATGTTTAAGCGCGGAATCAAGGCCGAAGAAGAGGATGATAGGATTTATGTTTTATTTATCTTGGTTAAGTTGTTAGAGTTATTTGATATTTGAATTTATTTGATTATTGGCTTTTGTTGCTAAATTGATATTATGATTTATTGAATTATTTATTTTAAGACTTCCGCTAGTATAAAAGAAAAAAAAAAAGTGTTGGTTGTTTCAATTGTTAACATATTGTTTTATAGATTTGGTTATATCTCGACGAATATGTTAACTTTTATCAATATTGATGAAAACGGATGTTTAAACTTTAAATTGAACAAGTAAACCAATAACAATAATTCCTTATGATAATCTTATTTTTAAAAGTACGAATGTGCGATGAAAAACATACATGATCATGAAACAAGTCATCCAAAGTGATGATTATCTATAGAATCAATCAAAAGCCCATGCATTTTCTTGGCGCATCTTTGCTTCTTCTTCGGGTGTGAAATCGTTCTCCATGTTGAAAAGTGTGCGAAGCTCTTCTGGAGTTTTACCTTTGATCATATCAGCGACAGTCTGACAAGTAAGATCAAGAAGAGTTTTGATGTTTAGAAAATTAGTAGCCATAATAAGATGAAAGAGCGTCGATTGATCGATATCATTCATAAACTTAGTGTCCCACTCCTTGAGCTCCTCTTCAGTCGAACCACCATCACCATTGGGGACGACGACGGCGTGTTTCTTGCAGTACTTGATCACTTTGGAGAGGATATCTCCTGTGATGTTGGTGAGAGGGATTGTGTTTTCAACGCAGTTGTCTTCGATCATGTGAGCTATCGTCTGCGACTGAAGAGCCACCGCTTTTTCAATTTCAAAGATCTCACCATCTGAGCTTTTCAAAACAATCTTCTTTGTCGACATCGTTAGTTTCTTTTGTGGAGATTGGTGATGAAAATTAGGAAGTGAGGATGCTTACAAAGTCATGAACCTATTGCATCTCCATTTTATAATCTTTTGATTTTCAGAGGCGGTGTATTTGATTCAAAGGTTAATAATGATTAGGAAATATAGAAATATATTTCCTTTCTCAAACAGTCAAGAAAAGGGAAGAAATTTATCTGTTTTAAGAAAAAAATCTTATCATATAAAAGTGGATGCTCGCAACGTTGACACGTTAGATTACAAAGTTTTTTATATTAATAACCAAATAATAAAATAAAAATTAATAAAAAAAAAACATGTCAAAAAGTTTAGTTGAAAACTAAAGAATAAAAAAAAAGAAAAAAAAAATCTTATCATTTAAAAGGGAATACCCGCAACGTCGACATGTTAGATTGCGTTGACACGTTAGATTTTATTTACTTATATGAAATGAGTCACATCATGACATCTGTCATTGTTAGTAATATCTTAGTGTAATAAAAAGTAAAATTTGTAACAAATAACTTTATAAAAAAATAATTTTTTACAGAGTTTATTTATATTAATAACCAACTAATAAAATAAAAAATAATTAAAAAAACACATTAAAAAGTTTAGTTGAAAACTAAAAAATTAAAAAAAAAAAATCTTATCATTTAAAAGTGGATGCCCGCAACGTTGACACATTAGATTGCATTGACAAGTTAGATTTGTATGACTCACATGAAATGTGTAACATCCGTAATCCTGAAGTGCTGTTTTGGAAGTGGTATCAGACGACACCAAGTGATCGGGAGTAGTTGCATATACTCTATACGGTGTGAATCTCGGGTTGGCTGTGCATGTTTTTGTTTGATTGTTGTGCAGTCGGTCTAAAGGTTCAAACATTGTGTAGAAAAATGTGTAAAACGACTTCTGGTTAGTTGGTGTCGAGCGACACCATGAGGGTGTCGATCGACACCGGTTTGAGAAATCGATTTCGGGTTAAATCGATTTGTGTGCGGTTTGTTGGTTCAACAAGGGTGTCGAGCCACACCAAAGGTTGGTGTCGGTCGACACCGGTTATCGAGGAATCGAGTCGGTTTGATTTAAGTCGCTGGTTTTGGTCGGTTTAGGGAAGGAAACCCTATTTCTCGATTTAAAAGATGTGCAGCCGCGAGTTGAGGCTCAATTTTTCGAGGTTAGAGTTTCCAGAGAGAAAAGAGGTGATTTTGGGAGAATTTCGGAAACACTGTTCATCAGGATTACTGTTCATCGCGTATTGTTCATCGGGATTACTGCTCACCGTGTACTGTTCATCGGGATTACTGTTCATCGTTTTCTCTCTTTCCTCTTTGTTCAATCCGTTGTCGAGGAGAGTGCGTGACCGTAGGCTCGTGAATCACTAGAGATTCGTTGGTAGATGAGGTTTTTGTTGTGTTCTTGAGCTGTTCTTAAGTTATTTGTGTATTTGATCATATATGGGGGTTGAATCCCATTGGTTGTGTGTTTGCTGTGATTAATGGTTGAGTTTTGTGTATCATTGGTGATGTTTATGCGATGATTGATGAGTTTGATCTTGATTGATGTCGTTGATTGAGTATTTTGGTGTTTTTGTGTTGGAAAAATCGAGTTGGGCATCGGTCGACACCGACGGTCAGATCTCGGTTTGGTTTGGTTTAATCTGGTTATTGGAATTAATTAATTTTAATCCGGTTTAAGTGGTTTTATTTGGTTCAGTTCGTAATTAATTAATAAAAGATGGAATTAATTAATTAAATGGTTCAAATAATTTATGGAAATTATTTTAAGTGTGAAAAATTATTAATAATGGTTAATTGGTTTCGAGGTTTCGGGGCTGTGTCGAGCGACACGGTGGGTGTCGGTCGACACAAGTACTGTTCTGCAAGAATTGCTGTTATGTTTCGTATGTTGCTGGTTATTGTTGTTTTTGTTGTTGCTCTTGATTGTTGTATTGTCTAGTGGTTGGCGTAATTGGCCTGTAGACGGAATGATCGTCTCACTAAGTATTTATGATAATACTTACGCATCTCTTATAACCATGTGATGCAGGTAAAGGCTAAGTGTGACCGCGGGATCGAGGCTGAAGAGGGGGATGTAGGATGTGTTGTTTTATGATTACTGTCTTATGGAGCCTGGTGTTAGGTTGTTAGATTATTTATGTTTCTGGTTTTGATTTATGTTGGTTATTGGATATTGTTGATTGGTTTATTTGGTTATTTATTTATTGGTTTAAGACTTCCGCTGAGTATTGTTTAATAAAAAAAAAAAAAAGGACTGGTTGTTTCAAAATGAGTCACATCATGACATTTGTCATTGTGTCATTTGTCATTGTTAGTTTAGATAATAAATGTCTCTGTGTAATAAAAAGTAAAAATTGTAATAAATAACTTTATAAAAGGGTAATTTTTTTTACAAAGTTTTTATATTAATAACCAAGTAAAAAATAAAAATTAATTGAAAAAAAAGAAATACATGTAAAACAGTTTAGTTGAAAACTAAAGAATAAAAAAAAATCCAAAAAAAAACAAAAAAAAATTGTTAGTCGCTCGCTTATTTTATGTAAAATAAAAATTGAATTTTTTTTAATAATGTAAATACTTACGTAAACCAATTAAATTGCGTTTTTTTCAATTCTACTTGGACACTAATTGAGTAAAAAGCCTATAGCCTCAACTTTTATTAGTAATAGATAGGTCACATTTTTATATTTTTTATCAGTAGTTTATAGACTATAAAACTGAAATCCTATATATTTTTCTTTAAAAATAGTATTTATAATGTTTTTTAAAATGGATTTGGTCAAAATTAAGCCAAATTTTTTTATTTTACTGTAAATTAATTATTTACAAAAGATTGCAATTTGTTTTTAGAATCAGACCACCAAATTTGTTGGACCGGGATCTGTGAAGTAAAATACAATGTGCCACATACAAGTGTCTAACACTTCCGCAAACAAGTCATAAAGAGATTTATCCAATTTCATGCAATACAAGGCAAATATGAATCATTTACGATAAAGCCAGATAAAGCCAATGAAACAACCAAGCTTTTTTTTAAAAAAAAAAAAAAATAATTTTAAGTGCAAAAATTCTCTATCAATAAATCAATTAAAATTAATTCAATAAATAATATTCAATTCAAATCCATAAATAATAAAAATAACTCTAACAACCTAAACACCAGGTTCACTAGACAACAACGGGAACAAATAAATAAAACAAACAATCCTATCATCTTCTTCCTCGGTCTTGATTCTGCGATCACACTTTTCTTTTACATTCATCACAAGAAAAGAGATGCGTAAAAATTATCACAAATACTTAGTGAGATGATCATCCCGTCTACAGGCCAATTACGAAATTTCAGACATTTCAATACCATTAAAATAATTTTCATAATTATTAAAATAATTTCTTAATTATTAAATAATTTCCACAATTAAATAAAAAAATTCAAAAATTAAATAATTTCCATAACTATTTTCAAACCAATTAATTAAATAATAAAATCATTAATAATTAATTACACCAATTAAACCACTTAAACCAGATTAAACCATTAAATAATTCAATTAGACCAATAACCAATTAAACCGGACTAAACCACCTGTGCCGCTCGACACTCGACCGCTTGGTGTCGACCGACACCATATTGGAGTCGACCGACACCATATTGGAGTCGCTCGACACCGAGCTCACAGATCAACGCCAAAACGAAAAACAGCACAGAAACACGAAAAACAGCAAATAAACACAATCAATCCGATATAAAGCACAACTATCACATAATCCATCACGAAAATACCATGAACTCAACCACAATTCACTCAACCCATAAATCACGAGCCTACGGCACACAGTCACCTTGAAAAAGGATTGAATAAGGAGGAAAGGAGATGAACAGCAACAATCAGCTCCAGATCAAACCAAAGCTCTCCAGAAATCACCCAAAAAATCTCCATTCTCCTTTTCTGCTATGAAACTCTAGAAAAACAGAAGGAAAAGCGGCCTTCTTCGCTTATAACTTCGAGACTTAGGGTTCCCTACCCAAACCAAACAAAACCGGCCGATTTAAATCGAACCGAGAATTTCTTCCAATAATCGGTATCGACCGACACCCTCCACGGTGTCGCTCGACACCAACTCCAAAAGTCGGTTCTTCGGTTTACGTATGTTAAAATTCTCCCCCACTAAGCTGGATTCGACCTCAAATCCCAACAAAACACATCTACCACAGACGACAAACCTGGCCCCACTAGAGATCCTCACCTGATCCCCGAAACTCGCATATAATCCTATGTTATACGCACGTTTCCAGACATTTATCACTCTTAACTCATTATTACTCTGCTTATACTGAGACACACTAGTCCCAGATAAGCTCGTCGGAGAACCACCATCCCCAAAAGAAAGACAGGGGAACCACCATCCCCAAAGGAAATGCACAGGAACCACCATCCCCTCGAGGGAACCATCATCACTCGATACTTATTTTGCGACTCGTCGGCCACTAGTAAGTAAACATCCTTAACCACTTATACCGAGGTAGCGACCCCCAGATAAATATGCCGGAGAACCACCATCTCCAAAAACATTCAACGAGTAATAATTCTGAAACGCCTATAACATATCTGACTATAACTGTCTCACGACCCTAAACTGGTCAACAACTCGTAACATCCAAAACTCAGATTTATAAGGAAAACTCCATCTATAAATCTCCAAAAATGTAAATTGTTACAACGAAAACAAAAATACACAAAACAACAACAACACCGCATAAAGCTCAAAAACTAGAACCACAAAGACAAAAGAAGCTCACTCCACGACTTGTTTGTCGAACCACTTCCTGAACTTCAGCTTCATCTTTGCCTCAGGCTCCCAAGTCTCATCCTCAGTACCGCTACATTCCCACATAACTCTCAGCAACGGTACCCTCTTGTTCCGCAGAACCTTGACTCTCCTTTCGAGAATCCTCACAAGAACTGCCGGAACCGTCAAATATGGCCTAAGATCCTCTTGAATCCTAGCCACTAACTCCTCTGAAGGATGAAGGCACTTCCTCAGCATCGAAACATGAAACACCTTGTGAAATGCCCTCATGATCGGAGGTAACTCCAACCGATATGCCACTGGTCCAACTCGCTCCACAACCGGAAATGGACCCATAAAATGCGGGCTCAGCTTGTTCTCTGCTATGGATCTGTTAGGATCCCTCAACATAGCCATCTTGAGATACACTCTATCTCCAACCTGAAACTCAAGCTCTCGCCTCCGCTTATCAGCGTAACTCTTCTACCTATCCTGAGCTTCCTTCATGTTCAGCCTCAAAACACGGACCTTCTCCGTCGTTTCTTGAACAAAAGTAGCTCGATAAATAATGCACTCCCCCACTGGGGTCTTGCATAAAGGTGTCCTACATGGCCTCCCATAAAAAGCCTCAAAAGGAGTCATGCCAATACTCGCCTGGAAGCTGTTGTTGTAAGCAAACTCAACCAAGCTCAAGTGATCCGCCAAATGACCACCCCAATCCAGCACACACATCCTGCTGTCTCAACTCCTCAACCTTGGGTACATAAACCCGACCACGAACCAGAATTGTTCCGTTCGAAGAGACCAGATACTCGAAACCAACTGCTTGCGACGCATCAATCAGACTCTGATCACTTTGCTAAGCCACTCTGATCCTACAAAGCAAATATGCCTGATCAACTGACTCCAAGCCCAAAGGCTCCTCCGAAATAGCACAAAGACGCAATGTAATAATCTCGCCCACCAAGGCCTCCACATCTTGCTCTCGAGCTGAATCAACCCTCCGTCGACACAACACATCTGCCACTATGTTAGCCTTGCCTGAATGATAGATAATCTCCAAGTCATAATCCGCCAGAAAGTCAACCCAGCGCATCTGTCTCATGTTCAACAATGGCTGAGTGAAGATATGCTGCAGACTCTTGTGATCTGTAAAGATCTGCACTGACCCGCCATACAAATAAGACCTCTATATCTTAAGCGCGAAGACCACCTCTCCCAACTCAAGATCATGCATAGAGCGACTACGCTCGCTGCCCTGCAACTGCCTCGAAGCATAGGCAATCACTCGACCCTCCTGCATCAAGACACAACCCAGGCCAACTCCTGAAGCATCTGTATAATCATTGCGATATGGATATGATTCACAATATTCTATGAGTGTAGTAAGTGATTTAATGCAATAAGAAAACGTATGAACCTAATGCATATGTTTCATTAATATAAAGTTTGGTTGTGTCTTTGCCATAGAGCAAATGTTTCTCCATTTTAGCTTAAACAATCGGTCGACACCGGCCCGATTGCGAATTTTCAGTTTGTTTTGAGTGGCCGGTTTATGCTGGTTAAGTGGGGAAAACCCTTGTGTCGCGAATAAGAAGAGTCAGCCTGTAACATCCGCGAACCAGAAAGTTGTGTTGGAGTTGGTATCAGACGACATTAGGGATTCGGGAGTCGATTACATACGCTCTTTGAGGTGCGAATCGAGGATTGACTGTACATGTTCTTGTTTGATTGTTGTACAGTTGGTTTAAGGTTCATTTATCTCGAAGAAAATGTGTGAAAAGCTTCTGAATGCTTAGTGTCGATCGACACCAAGGGGTGTGTCGATCGACACCGGTTATCGTGAGCGATTCCGGGTTTAGTCGATCGAATTGAGGTTGGTTTGGTTTTGGTCGAGGGGTGTCGACCGACACCAAGGAAGGGTGTCGATTGACACCGGTTATTGAGAAATCAACCGGTTTGATTCAAGTCGGCTGGTTTTTGGTCCGGTTAAGGGTTTGGAAGCCCTAAGTCGCGATTAAAACCCTGTGGCCGCGTGAAAAGGCTCAGTTTTCGAGGAGACACTTTTCTGAGGCGATTTTGGGAGATTTCTGAGGTTGTGAGGCTTGTTCTGAGGCTTTGGGTTGCTATTCATCTTCTATTCCTTTCTTTCAATCCGTTTCAAGGTGAGTGCGTGACTGTAGGTCCGTTAATCATTAGAGTTTGATTGATTTCGAGTTTGTTGATGAGTTTTCGAGTTGTTCTTGAGTTGTGGTTGAGTTATTTTGTTGTTTGATCGATGTTGGGGTTGAATCCCACGATTTTTGTGTGTTTATGCGATTTTCGTAGCTTCTGGTGTCTGGGCGTCGAGCTGGTGTCGACCGACATTCGATGAGTGTCGATCGACACTCAGGAGGCTGGCGTCGATCGACACCATAGAGGTGTCGGTCGACACCGACCTGGGTGGTCAGGAAACGTGGGTTTTTCCTGACAGGGAGGTTTCAGTTGTTGTTTATTGTTCTTGTTGTTGATTATTGTTGATGTATTGTCTAGTGTTTGACGTACTTGGCCTGTAGGCAGGATGATCCACTCACTAAGTATTTATGATAATACTTACGCATCTCTATTCCAATGTGATGCAGGTAACAGCAATGTTCTTCCGCGGAAAGAGACCGAGAGAAGAGGATGATGAGATTATGAATTTGATATTGGCTATTTTGTTGTGGTTAACAAGGAATTCATGATTAGGGTGTTAGTTCTATTTTTAATAATGTAGCAAATCTGGTGTTTAGGTTGCTTATTCTTTATTGGTTTTCATTGGTTATTGGTTATTTGTTGAACGGTTTATTATGATTTAATATTATTGATTTCTTTCGAGAATTTCCGCATTGATAATTATTATAATCGTTTATAAAAAAAAAAGGAATCGGTTGTTTCACAGCCGCTTTTCTTCTTCGAGTTTTTGTCGTTTTGTGGTGAGGAGAAGTTCCTGAGAGAGTTCTGGGCGATTTTGTGAGTTGGAGGCTTGATCTGAGACTGTTTGTTGCTGTTCTTCACCATCTCCCTTGTTTTCCCCTTCTCAAACCTTTGGCAAGGTGAGTGCGTGACTTTGGGCTCGGAATTTCTAGATCTAGGTTGATAGATTGATGAGTTGATGAGTTCTTGTTGTTCTTCGTGAGTTTTAAGTGATAATTGTGGAATTGGATCGTGTGTGGTGATGATTGTGGCTTGATTCTGTTTTTGTCACGCTGCTTGATTTCTTTTCGGAATCGCCCTGTCGAATGGGTGTCGAGCGACACCAAGTTCGCGGGTGTCGAACGACACCAAGCGGGTGTCGGTCGACACCAGAGGTCGGCTCAGTCTGCTGTCCTGGTCTAATTGAAATAGAATTAAAATTAAATAGTTTAATCCGGTTAAATGAATTTAATAATTATTTGGAGATGTTTTAAGTGTGAGAAAAATATGTAATATTTGTGAAAATTATTTAAAAGACTTTAATTGTCTAGAAATTGCGTAAATGGCCTGTGGGCAGAGTGATCGTCTCACTAAGTATTTGTGATAATACTTACGCATCTCTTTTCCTGTGATGCAGGTAAAAGTAAAGTGTGATCGCGGAATCAAGGCCGAAGAAGAGGATGATAGGACTTTCATGTTTTAATAAACTGTTTAAATTGTTAGACTTATTTATTTATTTTATTTGCTTTCACTGAATATTGCTGAATTGTTTATTTTTGATTGACTCATTATTTATTTAATGGTTTAAGACTTCCGCTAGAATTGTTTAAATTATTAAAAAAAAAGAAAAAAATAAAAAAAAAGCTTCGTTGTTTCAAAGAGAGATGATGAACAGTGCTATGATGAACAGTATCGCGATGAACAGTAATCCGATCCCAAAACTCCAGAAATCTCCCAATTCGCCTCTTTTCTTCTCTGAAACTTTTTCACCTCGAAAAATGTGCTCAAAATACGGCTGCAACTCTTTTCTCTCGAGAAATAGGGTTTCCACCCATAAACCGGCCCAAACCGGCAACTTAAATCGAATCAGCTCGATTTCACTATAACCGGTGTCGACCCACTGAACCGAGCAAAAATAAAATTAAACCACAATCAATTTCGCTAACCGATGTCGACCGACACCCTCCTAGTGTCGCTCGACACCAACTAACCAGGCGCTGGTTTTACAAATATTAACACAAAGACGACTTAACCTATAAACCGACCGCACAACAATCAAACAAGAACATGTACAACCAACCCATAAATTAATACCTTGCATAACATATGCAAACAACACCTGATCACTTGGTGTCGCTCGAAAACACTCCCAAAACAGTACTTTTCGATGGGTTTACGGATGTTACAGACAGAGTTTAGTTAGATGTTTAATTGATCATTATTAAAAGGTTTTTGATAATTTATGCTATGTATTATTTTAAATTAAGAAACTTTCATAATTTAAGATTAAAATGATTTTTAATATTAACAAAAACTTATATGTAATTTTCGTATCTCTTACATATTTTTACTGATATTACAATTTTAAAATTTGAAAAATTTCTTAATCGTGGAGATGTTTGTGTGGAACAATAAATTTGCGCTTTTAAATCCTATGTGGACGTTCTCAGAGGCATTTAGCCTCAAATTTTATATAGTATAGATTTTAGTGTAAGTTCTTTTAGTTTGATATATGCTATATAAAATTAGTTTTATTGTTATATTTGTTATAAAATTTTAAGTGATTATTTATGTAACTGAAATTCTTATTTGAAATTAAGAAAAATTCATAATTTAATTCTAAGTATATTTTTGGTATTAATAAAAACTTATAAATGTTTTCCTTATCTCTTACATATTTCTATCAATATTAAACAATTTAAAATTTGAATTTTTTTATTAATTTTAGATAACCTTATATGTACCAATAATATTGTTAGTTTAAAATCCTATATATCTAATTTAATATAACATATATTTCTTTTTGTTGTTATTTGAAAATACAATTTCTTTATTTTATAAAGTATTTAACTAATAAAGTTTTCTGACAAATAAAAATAAAAATATTTAATTAATTTTAGTGATGATATGAAATTATACTATTGGTTGTTTAATATTTTATATTTAATTTCCTTATCTCTTACGTATTTAAAAATTGGAAATTTTCTTAATTATGTAAATGTTTACGTGGACCAATCCAATTGCGTTTAATTTTATGAAAAATGAAAAGGAATATAATTACCTAATTTTAGTGATGATGTGAAATGCTACCATTGGTTATTTAAAATTGTAACATCCGTAAACCAATCTATCGCTTCTGGGAAGCGGTGTCGATCGACACCAGGGGTAGTGTCGGTCGACACCAAAGGTTAAAATCGATTTCGGTTCGATTTGAGTTCCGGTTTGGGCTGGTTTTGTGGGAGAAGCACTAAGTCGCATTATAAAGGGTGTGGCCGCATTGTTTTGTCGTTTTTTGGGTTCTGAGAGGAGAAAAAGAGGCAGAGAGGAAAAGTGGTGATTCTGGAGCTTTGTGGTTGATCCGTGGTGGATTTGTGCTGTTCTTCATCTCTTTCTTCTCTTCAATCCTTGTCAAGGTGAGTGCATGACCGTAGGCTCGCAGATAAGAGGATTTGTGAATTGTGGATCATGATTTGGTAGAGTTATGTGGTTTTTCGTGATGTTTTATGTGATACTCGCGGGTTGAATCGCGTGTGGTGTGTTGATTTTGTGATTTGGGTGTTTATGTGTTGAAAATCGAAGTTGGCGTCGATCTCCTGGATCGGTGTCGATCGACACCAAGCCGGTGTCGGTCGACACCAAACGGGCAAGGTGTCGACCGACACAAGTGTGTGTCGATCGACACAGTCCAGTTAAATCCGGTTATCTGGCGGTTTAAGAAATCAATTGGATTAAGTGGTTTAATCCGGTTTAAATGTAATTAAATGGTTTAATTCGAGAATTAATTAATAATTGGTGAAATTAATTAATTAAGTGATCTAAAAATAATTGTGGAAATTATTTAAGTGTTTTAAAAATTATTATTTAATTGTGGTAATTATTTAATAATTAAAGTGAAGGATTAATAATTGTGGTAATTATTAATATTGTTGAAAACTGTTAAAATTGCGTAATTGGCCTGTAGGCGGGGTGATTGTCTCACTAAGTATTTATTAAATACTTATGTATCTCTTTTTTCCTAATGTGATGCAGGTAGTCGAAATGTTCTTCCGCGGAAAGAGACCGAGAAAAGAGGATGATGAGACTAGGAACTTGATTTTGGCAATCTTGTTGTGGCTAGCACGGAATTCGTTGTTAGGGTGTTAGCTTGATTTCAATAATGTAGCAAACCTGGTGTTTAGGTTGCTAGGATTTATTATTGGTTTTTATTGGTTATTGGTTTATTGTTGAACGGTTTAATTGGTTTAATATTATTGATTTCTTTCGAGAATTTCCGCATCGATAATTAATTAAAAAAAAAAAAAGCTTGGTTGTTTCATTTTGGTATCAGAGCGAATACGGTTTTAGGACTGGTAGAATTGGATGAATTGACTATGTGTTTAATTGGTTATGTGAGTTAGTCAGTTAGTAGTGTAGTCTCATCCTCTCGGTCTTCCAGTTTTCCGCGGTAAGTTATGTGTTTTATCTTGTGGTTTGTTTTGTGTTGTCTAGTTGCTCATCTACTGTGCTGTGGTAGTGTAGTGAGATGGATGCAGGAGCTAGAGGTCGTGGTAGAGGTCGTGGTAGAGGCCGTGGTGCAGATCGTGGCAGAGGCCGTGGCGGAGGCCGTGGCAGGGGCCGTGGTCGTGGAGCTCAGGCTGATTCCGGTGAGAGTGCAGTGCCTAGTGTGGCGCCTAGTGTGGCGACAGCGTCAGAGACTCAGTTTGTGGCGAGTGAGGCCAGTTTGGGCGCTAGTGTGGGCGCGGGAGTTGGGGTTGCCCCAGGTGCGGGTGCCACCCCGGCTCATGGTCTTGGTGACCAGTTGATGGGGGTTCTGACGCAGATTTTGGCACGTCTCCCGCAGGTAGTTCCAGAGCAGGCTCCGGGTGTTCCTCCGGTGGTGGGGGCACAGCAGGGCGTTTTTGCTGGGCAGCATGGTGCTGCAGTGGTTGGGTATCCTTCCTATCTTAAGATGATGAGGAAGATGCAGAGGATCGGGACGCCTTTCTTTGAGGGTAGAGGTGGGCCCGAGGAGGCCGATGAGTGGCGGCAGAGGTTGGAACGGAACTTCCGTTCGGTCAGGTGTCCAGAGGGGTACCAGGTAGAGTTGGCAGTACATTACCTTGGTGGGGATGCACACTTGTGGTGGCGTTCTGTCATGTTGAGGAGAGCAGCGTGGACTTGGGGTGACTTCCTAGCGGAGTTCAACGCCAAGTATTTTCCTCAGGAGGCCAGAGACAGATTTCAGTTGAGGTTTGTGGCATTGACTCAGGGAGATAGGTCAGTGCGAGAGTACGACGCTGAGTTTGGCAGACTTGTGGCGTATACTGGTTACAGTCTTGAGGATGAGCGGAGTCTGATGGCGAGATTCCTTCAGGGTCTGCGATCGAGCATCAGGACTCAGTGCAGAGGTAGTTCGTATTCTACCAGGGCAGAGTTGGTGGAGCTAGCAGCGTCCATCGAGGAGGACCATCGTGAGCAGGTTGGTCCAGTTGCGGTGCCAGCTGCGGTTGTTCCTGCTACCCAGCCGAGGGGCCAGCAGCAACAGCATCAGCGTAGGAGTTTCAGTTCTGGTTCTAGCAGGGGCGGCAAGCCTGCGCAGGGCCAGAAGAGGAGACTTGAGGAGGTTGCTGGAGGCAGCCAGAGTGTTCGTGGTTGCTTCAGTTGTGGGAGCTTGGAGCATCGGGTGGCTAGTTGTCCCAAGAGTAGTGCGTCTCGGGATACTAGAGTGTGCTTTCACTGCAGGGAGCCGGGGCATATCAAGCCCTTGTGTCCCAAGTTGCAGCAGGTGTCAGTGGCGTCGGTTCAGCCGGTGGCGCAGATTGCAGCAGTGCAGCCGTTGGAGCAGTTGGGAGCAGCGCCGAGGGTGTACTCTTCGGCAGAGGTGGGCCAGACCAGCCAGTCAGGCCAGATCACAGGTAAAATTCTGATTCAGACTTCGTAAATTCTTAGTGTAGAATTGTGGTGTGGTTGTCTGTTCTTTATTTTACTGTGATAGTGTTTAGGGTTCTCAACACTTGTGAATGTGTAGGGACCTTGTTAGTGGGCGGTGTTGAGTCTCACGTGCTGTTTGACTCGGGAGCATCGAACTGCTTCATTACTCCGGAGTGTGCCGAGAGTGGAGGTATCCAGAGTAGCGCTGGTGAGCGCAAGGGTTTCGTCAAGGTTGCCGGTGGAGGTTACTTGACTACTTTGGGTCGTGCTAGAGCAGTCGACGTTCAGATTGCAGGGCAGTCTATGCCAGCAGACTTGGTCATCAGTCCGGTGGAGCT
Organism: Erythrophleum ivorense; assembly: GCA_026724425.1. NCBI lineage: Eukaryota > Viridiplantae > Streptophyta > Magnoliopsida > Fabales > Fabaceae > Erythrophleum > Erythrophleum ivorense. The sequence goes on along the minus strand of JAIUCV010000066.1, from coordinate 2,220,364 downwards.
GTATGACGTGATTTTGGGGATGGATTGGCTGTCGTGTTACAAAGTTCATCTGGATTATTTCAGAGGCAGAGTTGTGTTTGAGCGAGATGCAGGGAGGTTGGTTTATCAGGGTGTGAGACCGACTTCAGGGAGTCTTGTGATCTCGGCTATTCAGGCTGAGCAGATGATAGGGCGAGGCTGTGAGGCGTACTTGGCGACGATAGTGATGTCGGAGTCTAGTGGTGAGGTGGTTCTTGAGGATATTGAGGTTGTCCGGGAGTTCGAGGATGTGTTTCGGTCACTGAAGGGGTTGCCGCCATCTCGGTCAGATCCCTTCACGATTGAGTTAGAGCCCGGGACAGCTCCAATATCGAAGACACCTTACAGGATGGCGCCAGCGGAGCTGGCAGAGCTGAAGAAGCAGCTAGAGGACCTTTTGAGTAAAGGGTTCATCAGACCGAGTGTTTCACCGTGGGGAGCACCAGTATTGTTTGTGAAGAAGAAGGATGGCAGTTTCCGGTTGTGCATTAATTACCGGGGACTCAACCGAGTCACAGTGAAGAACAGGTATCCACTCCCTAGGATTGATGAGTTGTTGGATCAGTTGAGGGGTGCTACCTGGTTCTCCAAGATTGACTTGGCATCGGGTTATCATCAAATCCCGATAGATGAGGCAGATGTTCGCAAGACGGCGTTCAGGACGAGGTATGGGCACTTTGAGTTTGTAGTCATGCCATTTGGGCTGACTAATGCGCCGGCAGCGTTTATGAGATTGATGAACGACGTGTTCATGGAGTTTTTGGACGTGTTCGTTATCATTTTCATTGATGACATCTTAGTGTATTCGAGGAGTCCAGAGGAGCATGCGACTCACTTGAGGCTTGTTTTGGAGAAGCTTCGAGAGCAGAAGCTGTTTGCTAAGTTGAGCAAGTGCAGTTTTTGGCAGAGAGAGATGGGGTTTCTTGGCCATATCGTTTCTGCAGAGGGTGTGTCTGTGGATCCGGCTAAGATCGAGGCTATCAGAGATTGGCCTAGACCTTGTAGTGCTACCGAGATCAGGAGTTTTCTGGGTTTAGCAGGGTACTACAGGAGGTTTGTCAGGGGCTTTGCGAGTATGTCTCAGCCGATGACGAGGTTGACAGGCAAGGATGTGCCGTTTGTGTGGTCGCCGGAGTGCGAGGAGAGCTTTGGGAAGCTCAAGGAGATGTTGACTAGTACCCCAGTGTTGGCATTACCTGATCCGGGGAAGCCTTATGTGGTGTATACAGATGCTTCAGGTGTTGGGTTGGGTTGTGTCTTGATGCAGGAGGGCAGAGTGATTGCTTATGCTTCGAGGCAGTTGCAGGGCAGTGAGCGCAACCGCCCTACACACGATCTTGAGTTGGGAGCGGTGGTCTTTGCACTGAAGATTTGGAGGTCTTATCTTTATGGTGGTGCAGTGCAGATCTTTACAGATCACAAGAGTTTGAAGCATATCTTTACTCAGCCTTTGCTGAATGCGAGGCAGACGCGTTGGGTGGAGTTTCTGGCAGATTATGATCTGGATATTGTGTATCATCCAGGCAAGGCCAATTTGGTGGCAGATGCATTGAGTCGACGGCGAGTTGATTCAGCTAGAGAGCAGGATGGGGAGACTTTGGTCAGCGAGATTAGTACATTGAGGCTATGTGCGATTTCGGAGGAGCCTTTGGGTTTAGAGGCAGCTGATCAGGCAGACTTACTCAGTAGGATCAGAGTGGCTCAGCAGGATGATCAGGGTTTGGTTGATGCATCGCGGGCAACTGGTTCTGAGTATGAGGTCTCGGCGAATGGGACGATATTGGTTCGTGGGCGAGTTTGTGTGCCCAAGGACGAGGAGTTGAGACGAGAGGTCTTGAGAGAGGCTCATGCGAGCAAATTTTCGATTCATCCGGGTGCGACCAAGATGTACCGTGACCTCAAACGGTACTATCACTGGGTTGGGATGAAGAGAGATGTGGCAGATTGGGTTGCGAGGTGCAACACGTGTTCGTTGGTCAAGGCAGAGCATCAGGTTCCAGGTGGACTTTTGCAGAGCTTACCCATTCCAGAGTGGAAGTGGGATATGATCACGATGGATTTTGTGGTGGGATTACCTATCTCACGGACGTTTGATGCGATTTGGGTCATTGTGGATCGTTTGACCAAGTCCGCGCATTTCTTGGCCATCAAGAAAACAGACGGGGCGGCTGTTTTGGCTAGGAAGTTTGTGCGAGAGATTGTGAGGTTGCATGGTGTGCCAGCTAGTATTGTGTCGGATAGAGATCCGAGATTTGCCTCAGAGTTTTGGAGGGCTTTTCAGACAGAGATGGGCACCAAGGTGCATATGAGTACAGCGTATCATCCGCAGACAGACGGGCAGTCAGAGAGGACTATCCAGACATTGGAGGATCTGTTGAGGATATGTGTGTTGGATTGGGGTGGCCATTGGGCTGATCATCTGTGTTTGGCGGAGTTTGCCTACAACAACAGTTATCAGTCTAGTATCGGCATGGCTCCTTATGAGGCTTTGTGTGGGAGGCCATGTAGGACACCCTTATGCTGGACCCAAGTGGGGGAGCGCAGCATGTTTGGGGCTACCTTTGTTCAGGAAACGACGGAGAAGATCCGTGTTTTGAGGCTGAACATGAAGGAGGCTCAGGATAGACAGAGGAGTTATGCAGACAGGCGGCGACGTGAGCTTGAGTTTCAGGTGGGAGATAGAGTGTATCTCAAGATGGCTATGTTGAGGGGCCCTAACAGGTCCATAGCAGAGAACAAGCTCAGTCCGCGGTTTATGGGTCCGTTCCCGGTGGTGGAGCGAGTTGGACCAGTGGCTTATCGGCTGGAGCTGCCACCGATTATGAGCGCCTTCCACACGGTGTTTCATGTGTCTATGTTGCGGAGGTGTCTGCATCCTTCAGAGGAGTTGGTGGCTGAGATTCCAGAGGATATTCAGCCAGATATGACGGTTCCGGCGGTTCCTGTGAGGATTCTCGAGAGGGGAGTCAAGGTTCTGCGGAACAAGAGAGTGCCATTGTTGAGAGTCTTGTGGGACTGTAGTGGCACTGAGGAGGAGACTTGGGAGCCAGAGGCAAAGATGAAGCTGAAGTTCAGGAGGTGGTTCGACAAGCAGATGATCGAGTGAGCTCTTCGTCTTTGTGGTTCTAGTGTGATAGTGTGGTGCTATGTTTTGTTACTGATGTTGGACTTATGTATTTTCGTTTTTGGCGTTGTAACGATATACATTTTTGAGTTATATGAGATGGTGTTTTCCTCATTTATGGTTTTGTGGTTTGGATGTTACAAGTGTGTTGACCAGTGGGTCGTGAGACAATCTTTCCAGTTATGTCGTAAACATTTTCGAATTTTCACTCTAAAGGGCGTGGTGTCCCTGAATAACTCATTGCCAAGAGATAGTGTTCTCTGATAGACTTGTACGAGGGGGTCGCTACCTCAAGTACAAGTGATATGTTTACTTACTAGTGACTAGTGTGTTGCGTAGTAAGTAACGAGAGGATAGTGTTCCTCAAGAGGAGATAGTGTTCTCCGGCAGAGTGAGTTAAGAGTAAAGATGTTTGGAAATGTAAGTATGGCATAGAAACAGATGTGAGTCTCGGGGATCAAGTGAGGATCTCGTGTGTTTGGCCAAGTGGGCCGGATTATGTCGTCTGCGGTAGACGAGTTGGACGTCTGTGGTAGACGAGTGTGTCGTCTGTGGTAGACGAGTTGCGTCTGCGGTAGACGCGTTGTGATGGGATTCGAGGACGAATCCAGTTTAGTGGGGGAGAATTGTAACATCCGTAAACCAATCTATCGCTTCTGGAAAGCGGTGTCGATCGACACCAGGGGTAGTGTCGGTCGACACCAAAGGTTAAAATCGATTTCGGTTCGATTTGAGTTCCGGTTTGGGCTGGTTTTGTGGGAGAAGCCCTAAGTCGCATTATAAAGGGTGTGGCCGCATTGTTTTGTCGTTTTTTGGGTTCTGAGAGGAGAAAAAGAGGCAGAGAGGAAAAGTGGTGATTCTGGAGCTTTGTGGTTGATCCGTGGTGGATTTGTGCTGTTCTTCATCTATTTCTTCTCTTCAATCCTTGTCAAGGTGAGTGCATGACCGTAGGCTCGCAGATAAGAGGATTTGTGAATTGTGGATCATGATTTGGTAGAGTTATGTGGTTTTCCGTGATGTTTTATGTGATACTCGCGGGTTGAATCGCGTGTGGTGTGTTGATTTTGTGATTTGGGTGTTTATGTGTTGAAAATCGAAGTTGGCGTCGATCTCCTGGATCGGTGTCGATCGACACCAAGCCGGTGTCGGTCGACACCAAACGGGCAAGGTGTCGACCGACACAAGTGTGTGTCGATCGACACAGTCCGGTTAAATCCGGTTATCTGGCGGTATAAGAAATCAATTGGATTAAGTGGTTTAATCCGGTTTAAATGTAATTAAATGGTTTAATTCGAGAATTAATTAATAATTGGTGAAATTAATTAATTAAGTGATCTAAAAATAATTGTGGAAATTATTTAAGTGTTTAAAAATTATTATTTAATTGTGGTAATTATTTAATAATTAAAGTGAAGGATTTAATAATTGTGGTAATTATTAATATTGTTGAAAACTGTTAAAATTGCGTAATTGGCCTGTAGGCGGGGTGATTGCCTCACTAAATATTTATTAAATACTTATGCATCTCTTTTTCCCTAATGTGATGCAGGTAGTCGAAATGTTCTTCCGCGGAAAGAGACCGAGAGAAGAGGATGATGAGACTAGGAACTTGATTTTGGCAATCTTGTTGTGGCTAGCACGGAATTCGTTGTTAGGGTGTTAGCTTGATTTCAATAATGTAGCAAACCTGGTGTTTAGGTTGCTAGGATTTATTATTGGTTTTTATTGGTTATTGGTTTATTGTTGAACGGTTTAATTGGTTTAATATTATTGATTTCTTTCGAGAATTTCCGCATCGATAATTAATTAAAAAAAAAAAAAGCTTGGTTGTTTCAAAAATCATGTAAGTAATTTATTTATTATTAAGCTACTTTTGTTATTGTTAACATATTGTTAACATATTGTTTTATAGATTTGGTTATATCTCGACGAATATGTTAACTTTTATCAATATTGATGAAAACTGATGTTTAAACTTTAAACAGAACAAGTAAACCAATAACAATAATTCCTTATGATAATCTTATTTTTAAAAGTACGAATGTGCGATGAAAAACATACATGATCATGAAACAAGTCATCCAAAGTGATGATGATCTATAGAATCAATCAAAAGCCCATGCATTTTCTTGGCGCATCTTTGCTTCTTCTTCGGGTGTGAAATCGTTCTCCATGTTGAAAAGTGTGCGAAGCTCTTCTGGAGTTTTACCTTTGATCATATCAGCGACAGTCTGACAAGTAAGATCAAGAAGAGTTTTGATGTTTAGAAAATTAGTAGCCATAATAAGATGAAAGAGCGTCGATTGATCGATATCATTCATAAACTTAGTGTCCCACTCCTTGAGCTCCTCTTCAGTCGAACCACCATCACCATTGGGGACGACGACGGCGTGTTTCTTGCAGTACTTGATCACTTTGGAGAGGATATCTCCTGTGATGTTGGTGAGAGGGATTGTGTTTTCAACGCAGTTGTCTTCGATCATGTGAGCTATCGTCTGCGACTGAAGAGCCACCGCTTTTTCAATTTCAAAGATCTCACCATCTGAGCTTTTCAAAACAATCTTCTTTGTCGACATCGTTAGTTTCTTTTGTGGAGATTGGTGATGAAAATTAGGAAGTGAGGATGCTTACAAAGTCATGAACCTATTGCATCTCCATTTTATAATCTTTTGATTTTCAGAGGCGGTGTATTTGATTCAAAGGTTAATAATGATTAGGAAATATAGAAATATATTTTCTTTCTCAAACAGTCAAGAAAAGGGAAGAAATTTATCTGTTTTAAGAAAAAAATCTTATCATATAAAAGTGGATGCTCGCAACGTTGACACGTTAGATTACAAAGTTTTTTATATTAATAACCAAATAATAAAATAAAAATTAATAAAAAAAAAACATGTCAAAAAGTTTAGTTGAAAACTAAAGAATAAAAAAAAAGAAAAAAAAAATCTTATCATTTAAAAGGGAATACCCGCAAAGTCGACATGTTAGATTGCGTTGACACGTTAGATTTTATTTACTTACATGAAATGAGTCACATCATGACATCTGTCATTGTTAGTTTAGATCATGAATATCTTAGTGTAATAAAAAGTAAAATTTGTAACAAATAACTTTATAAAAAAGTAATTTTTTACAAAGTTTATTTATATTAATAACCAACTAATAAAATAAAAAATAATTCAAAAAAACACGTTAAAAAGTTTTGTTGAAAACTAAAAAATAAAAAAAATTAAAAATCTTATCATTTAAAAGTGGATGCCCGCCGTTGACACGTTAGATTGCATTGACAAGTTAGATTTGTATGACTCACATGAAATGAGTCACATCATGACATTTGTCATTGTGTCATTTGTCATTGTTAGTTTAGATAATAAATGTCTTTGTGTAATAAAAAGTAAAAATTGTAATAAATAACTTTATAAAAGAGTAATTTTTTTACAAAGTTTTTATATTAATAACCAAGTAAAAAAATAAAAATTAATTGAAAAAAAAAGAAAAACATGTAAAACAGTTTAGTTGAAAACTAAAGAATAAAAAAAAAAATCCAAAAAAAAACAAAAAAAAATTGTTAGTCGCTCGCTTATTTTATGTAAAATAAAAATTGAATTTTTTTTAATAATGTAAATACTTACGTAAACCAATTAAATTGCGTTTTTTTCAATTCTACTTGGACGCTAATTGAGTAAAAAGCCTATAGCCTCAACTTTTATTAGTAATAGATAAGTCACATTTTTATATTTTTTATCAGTAGTTTATAGACTATAAAACTGAAATCCTATATATTTTTCTTTAAAAATAGTATTTATAATGTTTTTAAAAATGGTTTTGGTCAAAATTGAGCCAAATATTTTTATTTTACTGTAAATTAATTATTTACAAAAGATTGCAATTTGTTTTTAGAATCAGACCACCAAATTTGTTGGACCGGGAACTGTGAAGTAAAATACAATGTGCCACATACAAGTGTCTAACACTTCCGCAAACAAGTCATAAAGATATTTATCCAATTTCATGCAATACAAGGCAAATATGAATCATTTGCGATAAAGCCAGTTAAAGCCAATGAAACAACCAAACTTTTTTTTTTTAAAAAAAATTAAATAATTTTAAGTGCGAAAATTCTCAATCAATAAATCAATTAAAATTAATTCAATAAATAATATTCAATTCAACTCCATAAATAATAAAAATAACTCTAACAACCTAAACACCAGGTTCACTAGACTACAACGGGAACAAATAAATAAAACAAACAATCCTATCATATTCTTTCTCGGTCTTGATTATGCGATCACACTTTTCTTTTACCTGCATCACAAGAAAAGAGATGCGTAAAAATTATCACAAATACTTAGTGAGATGATCATCCCGTCTACAGGCCAATTACGAAATTTCAGACATTTAAATACCATTAAAATAATTTTCATAATTATTAAAATAATTTCTTAATTATTAAATAATTTCCACAGTTAAATAAAAAATTCAAAAATTAAATAATTTCCATAATTATTTTCAAGCCAATTAATTAATTAATTAAATCATTAATAATTAATTACACCAATTAAACCACTTAAACCAGATTAAACCATTAAATAATTCAATTAGACCAATAACCAATTAAACCGGACTAAAGCACTTGTGTCGCTCAACACTCGACCGCTTGGTGTCGACCGACACCATATTGGAGTCGCTCGACACCGAGCTCACAGATCAACGCCAAAACGAAAAACAGCACAGAAACACGAAAAACAGCAAATAAAAACAATCAATCCGATCTAAAGCACAACTATCACATAATCCATCACGAAAATACCATGAACTCAACCACAATTCACTCAACCCATAAATCACGAGCCTACGGCACACGGTCACCTTGAAAAAGGATTGAATAAGGAGGAAAGGAGATGAACAGCAACAATCAGCTCCAGATCAAACCAAAGCTCTCCAGAAATCACCCAAAAATCTCCAATCTCCTTTTCTGCTATGAAACTCTAGAAAAACAGAAGGAAAAGCGGCCTTCTTCGCTTATAACTTCGAGACTTAGGGTTCCCTACCCAAACCAAACAAAACCGGCCGATTTAAATCGAACCGAGAATTGCTTCCAATAATCGGTATCGACCGACACCCTCCACGGTGTCGCTCGACACCAACTCCAAAAGTCGGTTCTTCGGTTTACGTATGTTAAAATTCTCCCCCACTAAGCTGGATTCGACCTCAAATCCCAACAAAACACATCTACCACAGACGACAAACCTGGCCCCACTAGAGATCCTCACCTGATCCCCGAAACTCGCATATAATCCTATGTTATACGCACATTTCCAGACATTTATCACTCTTAACTCATTATTACTCTGCTTATACTGAGACACACTAGTCCCAGATAAGCTCGTCGGAGAACCACCATCCCCAAAAGAAAGACAGGGGAACCACCATCCCCAAAGGAAATGCACATGAACCACCATCCCCTCGAGGGAACCATCATCACTCGATACTTATTTTGCGACTCGTCGGCCACTAGTAAGTAAACATCCTTAACCACTTATACCGAGGTAGCGACCCCCAGATAAATATGCCGGAGAACCACCATCTCCAAAAACATTCAACGAGTAATAATTCTGAAACGCCTATAACATATCTGACTATAACTGTCTCACGACCCTAAACTGGTCAACAACTCGTAACATCCAAAACTAAGATTTATAAGGAAAACTCCATCTATAAATCTCCAAAAATGTAAATTGTTACAACGAAAAAAAAAATACACAAAACAACAACAACACCGCATAAAGCTCAACAACTAGAACCACAAAGACGAAAGAAGCTCACTCCACGACTTGTTTGTCGAACCACTTCCTGAACTTCAGCTTCATCTTTGCCTCAGGCTCCCAAGTCTCATCCTCAGTACTGCTACATTCCCACATAACTCTCAGCAACGGTACCCTCTTGTTCCGCAGAACCTTGACTCTCATTTCGAGAATCCTCACAAGAACTGCCGGAACCGTCAAATCTGGCCTAAGATCCTCTTGAATCCTAGCCACTAACTCCTCTGAAGGATGAAGGCACTTCCTCAGCATCGAAACATGAAACACCTTGTGAAATGCCCTCATGATCGGAGGTAACTCCAACCGATATGCCACTGGTCCAACTCACTCCACAACCGGAAATGGACCCATAAAATGCGGACTCAGCTTGTTCTCTGCTATGGATCTGTTAGGATCCCTCAACATAGCCATCTTGAGATACACTCTATCTCCAACCTGAAACTCAAGCTCTCACCTCCGCTTATCAGTGTAACTCTTCTACCTATCCTGAGCTTCCTTCATGTTCAGCCTCAAAACACGGACCTTCTCCGTCGTTTCCTGAACAAAAGTAACCCGATAAATAATGCACTCCCCCACTGGGGTCTTGCATAAAGGTGTCCTACATGGCCTCCCATAAAAAGCCTCAAAAGGAGTCATGCCAATACTCGCCTGGAAGCTGTTGTAGTAAGCAAACTCAACCAAGCTCAAGTGATCCGCCAAATGACCACCCCAATCCAGCACACACATCCTGCTGTCTCAACTCCTCAACCTTGGGTACACAAACCCGACCACGAACCAGAATCGTTCCGTTCGAAGAGACCAGATACTCGGAACCAAGTGCTTGCGACGCATCAATCAGACTCTGATCACTTTGCTAATCCACTATGATCCTACAAAGCAAATATGCCTGATCAACCGACTCCAAGCCCAAAGGCTCCTCCGAAATAGCACAAAGACGCAATGTAATAATCTCGCCCACCAAGGCCTCCACATCCTGCTCTCGAGCTGAATCAACCCTCCGTCGACACCACACATCTGCCACTATGTTAGCCTTGCCTGAATGATAGATAATCTCCAAGTCATAATCCGCCAGAAACTCAACGCAGCGCGTCTGTCTCATGTTCAACAATGGCTGAGTGAAGATATGCTGCAGACTCTTGTGATCTGTAAAGATCTGCACTGACCCGCCATACAAATAAGACCTCTATATCTTAAGCGCGAAGACCACTTCTCCCAACTCAAGATCATGCATAGAGCGACTACGCTCGCTGCCCTACAACTGCCTCGAAGCATAGGCAATCACTCGACCCTCCTGCATCAAGACACAACCCAAGCCAACTCCTGAAGCATTTGTATAATCCAAATAAGGCTTCCCCGGCTCGGGCAATGCCAAGACTGGTGTACTAGTCAACATCTCCTTGAGCTTCGCAAAACTCTCCTCACACTCCGGCGACCACACAAACGGAACATCCTTGACGGTCAAAGTCGTCATCGGCTGCGACATGCTCGCAAACCCCTTGTCGAACCTCCTGCAATAGCTTGTTAAACCCAGAAAACTCCTGATCTTGGTAGCACTATTCGGTCTAGGCCAATCCCTGATAGCCTCAATCTTCGTCGGGTCTACAAAAACTCCCTCTGCAGAAACAATGTGACCCAAAAAGCCCATCTCTCGCTGCCAGAAACTGCACTTGCTCAACTTAGCGTACATCTTCAGCTTCCGAAGCTTCTCCAGAACCAACCTCCAATGAGTCTCGTGCTCTTTGGAACTCCTCGAAAACACCAAAATGTCGTCAATGAAGATGATAACGTACACGTCCAAAAACTCCCTGAACACGTCGTTCATCAACCTCATGAATACTGCTGGCGCATTAGTCAAACCAAAAGGCATGACCACAAACTCAAAATGCTCATATCTCGTCCTGAACGCCGTCTTGCGAACATCTGCCTCGTCTATCAGAATCTGATGATAACCCGATGCCAAGTCTATCTTGGAGAACCAGGTAGCACCCCTCAACTGATCCAGCAACTCATTAATCCTCGGGAGAGGGTACCTGTTCTTCACTGTGACTCGGTTAAGTCCCCGGTAATCGATGCACAATCGAAAACTCTCATCCTTCTTCTTCATGAACAACATTGGCGCTCCCCACGGCGAAACACTTGGCTGAATAAAACCCTTGCTTAAAAGGTCCTCTAGCTGCTTCTTTAGCTTTGCCAACTCTGCTGGAGACATCCTGTAAGGTGTCTTTGATATGGGAGCTGTCCCCGGCTCTAGCTCAATCGTGAAAGGATCAGACCGAGATGGTGGTAATCCCTTCACAACCGAAACACATCCTCGAACTCCTGAACAACTCGAATATCCTCCAAAGCCACCTCACCAATGGACTCCAACATCACAATCGTCGCCAAATACGTCTCGCAACCTCGCTCTATCATCTGCTCAGCCTGATACACCAACCTCCATGCATCCCGCTCAAATACCACTCTACCTCAATAGCAATCCAGATGAACTCTGTAATGCAACAACAAGTCCATCCCCATAATAACGTCATACAGCTCCACTGGACTGACGACTAAGTCTGTTGGCATCGACTGCCCCGCAACCTGCTCATCCATTGCTCTAGCACGGCCATAAGTAGCCAGAAATCCTCCACAGCAACCTTGACCATACACCGAACGCTCACCAGTGCTGCTCCGAGTGCCACTACTCTCGGCACGCTTCAGAGCAATGAAGCGATTCGATGCTCCATAGTCAAACAACACGTGGGACTCAAAACCGCCCACTAACAAGGTCCCTACACAATTCAATGCGTTGAGAACCCTAGCACACTATCACAGGAAAATAATCAAAATAAACGACGACAATAATTTAACCACCAAAGTACTTATGAAGTCTGAGTCAAAGATTTTAAATGTGATATGCCCGGACTGACTGCTCTGCCCGACCTCCGCCGAAGAGTACACCCGTGGTGCCGCTCCAATCTGACCCATTGGCTGCACCGCTGCAATCTGAGACACTGGCTGAGCCATTACATGCTGAACTGACGCCACTGACAACTGCTGCAACTTGGGACACATCGGCTTGATATGCCCCGGCTCTCTGCAGTAGAAGCACACCTTGGCTTCCCGGGACACCTCCCTCTTGGGACAGCTCGCCACACGATGCTCCGAGCTCCCACAACCAAAGCAACCATGACCACTCTGGCCGCCTCCAAAAATCTCGTTTGACCTCCACTTCTAACCCTGCGCAGGCTTGCTGCCTTTGCCAGATTCAGAACCGAAACCCGAACTTCTACGTTGCTGCTACTGCTACTGCTGACTCCTCGGCTGGATAGCAGGAGCAACTGCAGCTGGAACAGCCACCAGACCAACCTGCTCACGTAAATCTTCCTCAATCAAAGCCGCTAGCTCCACTAGATCCGCCCTCAAAATGTACATGCCGCCTCTGCACTGAGTCCTGATACTCAACCGAAGTCCCTGAAAAAACCTCTGCACAAGAGTCCGCTCGTCCTCCATACCTCGGCCGGTATGGAACACCAGTCTACTGAACTCGGCGTCGTACTCCCACACTGAACTCTCTCCCAGAGACAGCGCCATAAATCCCATATGAAGTTTTTCTCGAGCCTCCTGAGGGAAGTACTTGGCGTTGAACTCCGCTAGGAATTTGTCCCAAGTCCACACTGCCCTCGTAGTCTCAATGGATCGCCACCACAAATGTGCATCTCCATCCAGATAATGCACAGCCCACTCCACCTGATACTCCGCAGGACATCTGATAGACCAAAAATTCTGCTCCAGTCTGAACTGCCACTCGTCGGCCTCCTCAGGCCCAACTCTTCCCTCGAAAAATGGCGTAGCAATCCTCTGCATCTGCCCCATCATCTTGAGAGAGGGTGGATGCCCCGCAACTGCAACCCCCGGCTGCCCAACAACTGCAACACCTTGCTGTGCCCCGACCACTGGAGGTGCACCCGGAGGCTGCTGTGGAACCGCTGGCGGAAAACGTGCCAACAGCTGCGTCAGTAACCCCACAACGAGGTCATCATGACCTTGAGCTAGAGAAGCACCCCCCACAGGGGGACGCCTCAGCCCCCGCGCCTCTGCCGGCACTCACACTGGCATCACCCGCCATCGAAACTGACTGAGTCACTGATACAGTCGCCACACTCGGCGCTGCACTCTCCCGAATCCGCCGGTAGTCCACGACCACGACCCCGGCCTCCACGGCCCGCAGTTCGGCCACCACGGCCAACTGCTCTGCCCCCACGGGCACCGGCTCTACAGCGCCCTCTCGCACCACGACCTCTAGCACCTGCATTCATCTCGCTACACTTCCAAAGAACATAAGATAAGCAAGCTAGAAAACACACAACAAAAACACACAACTCACCGCGGAATCACTTTGAAGGCCGAAGAGGATGATACTAAAACTACTAAATGACTAAAATACATAATCAATTAAAACACAGTCTCAGTTCACCCAATTCTAACAGTCCTAAAACCGTAAGAGCTCTGCTACCAAAATGAAACAATCAAGCTTTTTTGTTTTTTTTAATAATTAAATAACTTTAAGTGCGGAAATTCTCAATCAATAAATCAATTAAAATTAATTCAATAAATAATATTCAATTCAACTCCAGAAATAATAAAATAACTCTACCAACCTAAACACCAGGTTCACTAGACTACAGCAGAAGCAAATAAATAAAACACACAATCCTATCATCCTCTTCCTCGGCCCTGATTCTGCGATCACACTTTTCTTTTACCTGCATCACTGGAAAAGAGATGCGTAAGTATTATCACAAATACTTAGTGAAACGATCACCCCGTCTACATGTCAATTACGCAATTCCAGACATTTAAACACCATTAAAATAATTTCCATAATTAAATAATAATTTTCAACAACTAAATAATTTCCATAATTATTTTCAAACCAATTAATTAATTAATTAAACCATTAATAATTAATTATACCAATTAAACCATTTAAACCGGAGTAAACCTTTAAATAATTCGAGTAGACCAATTACCAATTAAACTGGATTAAACCACCAATGTCGACCGACAGCACCTGTGTCGCTTGACACTCGACCGATTGGTGTCGACCGACACCAGATTGGTAACGCTTGACACCGAGCTCACAGATCGATGTCAAAGACGAAAAACAGTAAATCAACACAATCAATCTGATCTAAAGCACAACTATCACATAATCCATCCCGAAAATACCATGAACTCAACCACAATTCACTCAACCCAGAAATCACGAGCCTACGGTCACGCACTCACCTTGAAAAATGATTGAACAAGGAGGAAATGAGATGAACAGCAACAATTAGCTCCAGATCAAACCAAAGCTCTCCAAAAATCACCCAAAAATCTCCAATCTTCTTTTCTGCTCTGAAACTCTCAAAAAACAAAAGGAAAAGCGGCATCCTTCCCTTATAACTTCGCGACTTAGGGTTCCCAACCCAAACCAAACAAAATCGATCGATTTAAATCGAACCAAAAATTGTTTTCAATAACCGGTGTCGACCGACACCCTTCCTAGTATCTCTCGACACCAACTCCAAAAATTGGTTCTTGGTTTACGGATGTTACAGCCTATCTCATATTCCAAAAACAATTACTATAAGCAAGAGACAAAAAAAACTCAAAAGAGAAATGGATAACAATACACCGCTTAACGTCGGGACATGTGTTATCGTAAGACAAATAGTTCAATTCGGTTTCAGTTTGGTTTCTTTGAATTAGATTTTCGGTTTAAAATAATATCTTGGACAGGTTGAATTTAGAGAAATTATAATAATAGTAAAATGTTCAGATGGCATAAATATATATATCGTATTTGCATCATGATACTAAATTACTAATAATTTTTTAAAAAATACTCAAATGACTTTGCGAGAACTTTTACTTGAAACATCATTATCATTTTTTCTCTTTTCATCTTTTTTTTTTTTCTCTCTCTTTTTTCTTCTCCAGGGAAAATCTATCTCACTTATATTCTTATTTTTCTCTCTATTCTTTGATTATTTCTTCTCTTTTACTCTTTATAATCTCTTTCTAAATCTATTATTGCAACTAATCCTCTTCAACTCTCTCTCTCCATCACCTGATGTCATTTCTTAATTCTTCATATATTGTCGTTCGACACTGGTGGTTTAATCCAGTTTAATTGGTAATTGGTCTAATCAAATTATTTAATAGTTTAATCCGGTTTAAGTTATTTAATTGGTGTAATTAATTATTAATGGTTTAATTAATTAACTAATTGGTTTGAAAAAATTATGAAAATTATACAATTGTTGGAAATTATTATTTAATTATGGAAATTATTTAATAATTAAGAAATTATTTTAATAATTATGGAAATTATTTTAATGGTGTTTAAATGTGTGAAATTGCTTAATTGGCCTCTAGACGGGTGATCGTTTCACTAAGTATTTGTAACATCCGTGAACCAGAAAGTTGTTTTGGAAGTGGTGTTGGACGATGCTAGGGGTTCGGGAGTAGTTGGCACATGCTCTTAGAGGTGTGAATTGAGGGTTGGCTGTACATGTTCTTGTTTGATTGTTGTGCAGTCGGTCTAAGGTTCAAGCATCGCGAAGAAAGTGTGTTAAATGCTTCTGAACGACTAGTATCGATCGACACCCGAAGGGTGTCGATCGACACCGGTTATCGGGTTTGATTTCCGGTTTAAGTCGATCGATTTGCAATTGGAGTTGGTTTGGTCGATGGGTGTCGACCGACACCAAGGGAGGGTGTCGATCGACACCGGTTATTGAGAAATCGACCGGTTTGATTTAAGTCGGCTGGTTTTGGCTGGTTTAAGGGTTTTGGAAACCCTAAGTCGCGAATAAAGTCTCTGGCCGCGAGAAAAAGTCACTTTTTGGAGTTTCTAAGTTAGAAAAGGAGGCAGAGACTTTTCAGAGGTGATTTGGGAGATTCCTGAAGTTTGGAGGCTTGATCTGAGGTTGTGGGTGGCTGTTCTATCTCCTTTCCCTCTTTCCAATCCGTTTCTAAGGTGAGTGCGTGACTGTAGGTCCGTTAACATTGGAGATTGTGTGATTTTGAGATTGTTGATGAGTTTTTCGAGTTGTTCTTGTGTAGGATCGAGTTATTTTGTTGTTTGATCGATGTGGGGGTTGAATCCCACGAAATGGTGTGTTTTATGCGATTTTCGTAGCTTCTGGTTTCTGGGCGTCGAGCCGGTGTCGAGCGACACTCGATGAGTGTCGATCGACACTCGGGAGGCTGGCGTCGATCGACACCATAGAGGTGTCGGTCGACACCAACCTGGGTGTCAGGAAACGTGGGTGTTTCCTGACAGGGAGTGTTTATACTGTTGATGATTGTTGAGCATTGTTATTGTTGTTGTTTATTGTGATGTATTGTCTAGTGTTTGACGTAATTGGCCTGTAGGCAGGATGATCCACTCACTAAGTATTTATGATAATACTTACGCATCTCTATTCCAATGTGATGCAGGTAACAGCAATGTTCTTCCGCGGAAAGAGACCGAGAGAAGAGGATGATGAGAGTAGGAATTTGATATTGGCATTGTTGTTGTGGTTGACCAGAAATTCATGAGTTTAGGGTGTTAGACTTTATTTTAAATAATGTAGCAAACCGGCTTAGGTTGCTTATTGGTTATTGGTTTTATTGGTTTTATTCTTTATTGGTTATTGTTGAACGGTTATTTATGATTTAATAATATTATTGATTCTTTTGAGAACTTCCGCATTGTGTTGTTGAATTAGCTGTTGAGGATTAATATTTATGGGAATATTAATCTGGGCTAATTATTTTAAAAAAAAAATTTTGGTTGTTTCAGTATTTGTGATAATACTTACGCATCTTTTTTTCTATGATGCATGATCGCGGAATCCGGGTCGATGAAAAAGATGATAGGATTGTGTGTTTTATTTATTTGCTTCCGCTGTAGTCAGAGAGAGAGAGAGAGAGAGAGAGAGAGAGAGAGAGAGAGAGAGAGAGAGAGAGAGAGAGAGAGAGAGAGAGAGAGAGAGAGAGAGAGAGAGAGAGAGAGAGAGAGAGAGAGAGAGAGAGAGAGAGAGAGAGAGAGAGAGTATTGCATGCAAAATTGTTTTAGTTTTCACTTAAAAGTTGTTTTGGTCAATATTGAGCCACAATTTTTATTTTAATGCAAATTAATTATTTACAAAAGATCGAAATTTGTTTTTAGATTCGGACCACTTAATTTGTTGGACCGAGAACTATGAAGTAGAATCACACTAACACTTACGCAAACAAGTCATAAGAGATTTATCCAATTTCATGCAATACAAGGCAAATATGAATCATTTACAATAAGCTAATCTCATCTTCCAAGAAGGGGTGTTCAATTTGGTAAAACCGAACTGAACCGAACCAAACCAAACCGAAATAGATTATATGGTTTGGATTTGGATATACCGTAAAACCATATGGATGCAATTTTATATAAACCGTGGATATTGATATGGTTTGGATATTAACCGTAAAAACTAAAAAAAACCGAATAGCTCTATATATTAATATAATAGTATATTATATACGCATATGATATATAATATTATAAGTTTAGAGTAATTTCATATAGAATTATAGATTATTAATTAACTAAAATTTAACAATTAAGAAACTCTAGATACTAAAACCCTAGATAATAACTGCATTTATTCATTTTCAAGTTTTATTCTTCAATGTGTGTTTTTTTTTTTTAAATTCTTTTAGAATCTTTAGAGTTTTATACTTTAAAATAAGATATGATATTTGAATTTGATTCTTTTGATTAGGAGAAAAATTGAATACCTAAATAATAATAAAACCAAAAGTACAAACAAATCGAAAATCGAGATTATTCAAATCGAAAATATCCAAACCAAGAAAAACGATAACTGAGACTATCCAAACCGAAGTAAGTATGGTTATAATATGGTAATTATTTTTTATTAACCGAAAAACCAAAAACCGAAAAAACTGATCTAAAACCGAACTGATATCCAGATTGAACATCCCTACCAAAAACAAATACTATAATCAAGAGACAAAAAAAAATATAAAAAAAATAAAAAAAATAAAGAAATGGATCAACTTTTGGAAAATAATAGATTGGACCGGCTGAATTTATCCAGCCAAAGCTGCTTGATAGATTGAATTTATCCGGTCCAAGCTACTTGAATTTATCCAGCCAGTGTGTTGATTCCAGAAATAGCACACGTTTATGCGACGAGATATTTCGGATGGGAGACTTGGAAAACTGTGGATTTATTACTCGAAAGAAAGTTTGAATACAAGAGATCGTCTCGTCAAACAGGCCTTGACGAGACGTAATGTTAAGGATGAATAAAACAGAGAAAAAGTGAGCGAATGCTTTTGATGTTCGCGGGGTTGCGTGACTTGGTCTTCAGGGAATGAAGACCTCTCCTTATATAGTTGAGTTAAGGCGGTTCTCTGCTGAATATTCTCCTCTTGATCATAAAGGAAATCTTCTTCTTCTCTTGATTTCTTTCCTTTCTTCGAGTGGCGGCTGTTGCTTTTTCCTTTTTGCTTAAAGTATTACCTTCCTCCTCAAGGCTTTCCATTTCTGTGAGGAGGCTAGGGCTGAAGACGGGCCGGGCTTTTTGCGTTGTTACTCATTGTGATGGGCTCGGGGAAATGTGCTCATTTCACCCCTAACAACCCCCCCCCCCCAGTTTGGCGAGTCAAATGCAGTTTGATCTCGGCGAACTTCATGAATGGGAGTTGAGCCTAAGAGCTATTAGTAACAAGTGCGAGATGCCAATGCTAGCTCGTCTTCGATGCGATTGACTTTAGATTCGTACCGCCTCGTTAAAACCTTGATATGGAAAAACCCGGGTTGGGATAAAAACCATAAGAAGGGAAAAGAGTACGTTGACGTCATCTTCACTACAAGAAATATGCACATTGATAGCATATTAAGATAGCACGATTTCTGAAAGTGCTATGAAATGTGGATTTTGTGTTTTTGACATCTTATCATAGCTCTTCGAAAATGCTATCCTCAAATTCAGTAAGCGGGAATCAAAATTGACATATAATACCACCAAGTCAATGAAAATAACACCTGATACCGCCAACACTTAGAGAAAAAATTAAAAACTTGTCCGCTCGTTTCGTTTTCATACATGTGACCTTAGAAAAAAAAAAACACTTACAACTTTTTTTTTTATAAAAGCCAATCTCAAAATCCAGTAACATATCTCCTCCCCCGATATCGACCTCCGTCGTCGCCGTATTCTCAGAAATTGGTCGGATTCTTTGGATCTATTTCAGACAGATCTAAGTCTCAGTGATAGCACAGACTATTTCGACCTCGTCCCCTCAATCTCAAAACGACCTCTTCCAATCTCAAATCGCTCGAAACAAAGTCGAGGTAACTACATTACCCCGGCTTATAGCTGCTTGGATTTCACTCTCATTCAACGCTCCTTAGCCTGCATTTTCTATATACGAGTGAAATTAGGGTTTTTATATACTCGAATTGGGGGAATTGTGAATCATGCATATTTTCACTTTATAAGATTTTGATTAGTTAACGGCAGTAGGTTTTGTTTTCTCAGGTAAGGACACATCACAAGTTCTACACTTCTCCTCGAAAGGTTAGACACATCTATTGCAAACTTAGTCTTTACATTTATTTTATGTACTTTTTCATTTGTCATTGTGATTGTTTTATGGATGAATCTCACTAGTTGTTAAGTCTCGGCATGTGTATAAGAAAATTTGATTTGCTTTCTTGCTGTTTGAATCATGTATGGGTTTGAATTGTTGTGGCAAGGGTTTTCAATAAGAGCATCTGTGATAATGCTGGACAAGGCATGGGTTCACCTACGCAGGTATACATATCTAACTAGCTACTTATCTTCAAACTATTATTTACGGAATTAGTAACACTTGGTTTATGTCTTTTTCTGAATGGCATGAACTAAAGAGCTGATCCTGCATACGAGTCTGGTGCTTGGAATTTTGTACATTCGGTTAGTGAGACAGTAGGGGAATCTGAGATGGTTATATGCCCCTGTACAGACTGTCGAAATAATGACAGACACTCATGTAGTGTAGTAGTAGCTCATCTAGTAACTAGGGGAATGGATGAGGCCTATAGGATGAGGGTAGATTGGTATCATCATGGAGATTTAGTTCCTGAAGTAGAGAGAAACGAAAATCAGTGGAATGAGGAGATCATGGGATTATACAAGGCCGCTGAATACTTAGACGAGGATATGGCTACAAAGTGTATTGACTCAGGGGAGATAACTGAGGGTGAGGACGAGAAAGAAGATGAATTCCTTGCAAAGCTAGCAGACGCAGAGATGCCACTATATCCAAGTTGTACTAGTCATAGCAAGCTATCAGCTATTGTTTCATTGTTCAGAATTAAGACAGATAATGGCTGGTCAGATAAGAGTTTCAATGATCTTCTCGAAGCATTGCCAACCATGTTGCCTGAGGATAATGTTCTGCATACGTCGACGTATGATGTGAAGAAGTTTCTGAGGTCTTTTGATATGGGTTATCAGAAGATCCATGCATGTGTAAACGACTGCTGCCTGTTCAGAAACCAGTTTAAAAAGCTTGAAACATGTCCTAAATGTAAAGCTTCAAAGTGGAAGATTAACATGCACACTGGTCAAGTAAAAAAGGGTGTCCCACAGAAAGTGTTAAGGTATTTCCCGATTATCCCGCGTCTCAAGAGGATGTTTAGGTCAGAGAAAACAGCTATGGACTTAAGGTGGCATTTCAGTAATAAGAGCAATGATGGAAAATTGCGTCATCCTGTAGACTCTGCAACATGGGATCAGATGAATGGTAAATACCCAGTTTTTGCAGCAGAGCCAAGGAACATTCGGCTAGGACTTTCTACTGATGGATTCAATCCTTTCAGCATGAAGAGTAGCCGTTATAGTTGCTGGCCAGTTTGGTTAGTGAATTATAACATGGCCCCTGACCTCTGTATGAAGAAGGAAAACATCATGCTTAGTCTGCTGATACCTGGTCCTCATCAACCAGGTAATAGCATAGATGTGTACTTGGAACCCCTTATAGAGGATCTCAACCATTTGTGGATCACAGGAGCGTTAACGTACGATGCTGTAAGTAAAACAACTTTCACTTTAAAGGCAATGCTACTCTGGACTATTAGCGACTTCCCGGCTTATGGAAACCTTGCTGGATGCAAAGTTAAGGGAAAAATGGGTTGTCCTCTATGCGGAAAGAACACAGACAGTTTATGGTTGACTAATAGCAGGAAGCACGTCTATATGTGCCATAGAAAGGGACTATCTCCTGCACACAGCTATAGAAGAAAGAAGACATGGTTTGATGGCAAAGTTGAGCACGGGAAAAAATCTAGGATACTGTCAGGTAACAATATCTCGTCACTACTGAAGAATTTCAAGAATGATTTTGGGAACAAGAAAGAAACGGGAAGGAAGAGATCCAGAGTTACTGCTGTTAGAACATCCTCAGACAATGAAGATGAAGACACTGCTGAAGAAGAAGAAAGACAAGACATAGATGAGGAAGAGTTGTCGCGGTGGAAGAAAAGATCTATATTTTTTAGTCTGCCTTATTGGCAGGTACGTTTTTAATTACAATGACGTACACTATTCAGTTTAATTATTGCACAAGTAAAAAGAGTTTGATTTATTGGTGACTTATTGTGTTTGTTAGGAACTTCCGGTGAGACATAACTTAGACGTGATGCACGTTGAGAGAAATGTCGCAGCGAGCATAGTTGCTACGCTGTTGCATTGTGGGAAGTCAAAAGATGGTTTAAACGCTCGAAAAGATCTCCAGCTTCTGGGTATTAGGAAAGACCTACACCCAAGAGATCAAGGTAAAAGAACCTTACTTCCCGCAGCACCTTGGTCCTTGTCTAAGTCAGAGAAACAAATATTTTGTAAGCGGCTTTTTGATTTCAAAGGACCTGACGGTTATTGTTCAAACATAGCAAGCTGCATCTCTCTAGAGGAATGTAAGGTCATGGGACTCAAGTCACATGATTATCACGTTTTGATGCAACAATTGCTTCCAGTTGCGGTTAGAGGATTGCTTCCTAAAGGTCCTAGGATAGCAATTGTTCGTTTATGCAAGTTCTTCAATTACTTGTGTCAACGAGTTATTGACAAAGAGCAGATTCTAGTCATGGAAAATGAAGTAGTGGAGACACTTTGCATGTTCGAAAGATTTTTCCCACCAAGTTTCTTCGATATCATGGTGCATCTGTGTGTTCATCTTGGGAGAGAAGCCAGACTTGGTGGACCTGTCCATTTCAGGTGGATGTATCCATTCGAAAGGTACATATTACTTTGCATTAACATTTTTAAAAACACTTTTAAGTTGATGCTATGTAGTAACTCCATATATTTGCAATATGTGTAGGCACATGAAGATTTTAAAAGATTTTGTAAGAAACACTGCAAGACCAGAAGGTTGTATAGCTGAGTCATATCTCGCAGAAGAATGCATGCTGTTTTGCAGTTCTTTCTTGAAGAAGACAACAAATGTTGAAGAGTAGGTTGAAAGAAACACTGAGTATGAGAACAAATATGTTCTGGAGGGCCGTACTATATCCGCAGACATTTCAATTACTCTCACTGATTTGGAAAAGAGAATCGCACATCTAGCTGTGATTCAAAATACGGCTGTAGTGGATGCGTACGTAGAGTAAGTACTTATAACTATGTCTTTTGAGCGTGAGTATATTCATCTTCATTGTCTGATATGATTTCTTATTTCTTCTTATTTCAAATACAAGCAAGCATCTACAACATCTACAAGACTCCAATGCCAGATGTAGACGTGATGCCACTGTGTTATGGAATATGCATACACAGAATTTTGCAGCTTTGTTAAAACAGCAGGCATGTTTTCACTCAAATGCTTTTGTCTCATCATATTTTAATTCAGTATGTATGCTAACTATACATTTATGTTTATTTAGATATCAATAGATTCTGAAGAACATGATGAGACACTGAGATGGTTAGCATATGGTCCACGAAATAGTGCAAGAACATACACTGGTTTTATAGTTAATGGTTTGCGGTTTCACACGAACTCAGTCCATAGACTAAGTCAGAATAGCGGAGTATTCTATGAAGCTACAGCCATGTGTAGATCTAGTGCAAAGGACATGTCTCAAGTGGTTGATTTAGTGTCTTACTATGGCAGAGTGGTCGACATAATCTTACTGGATTACAATGTCTTCTACGTTCCTATATTTAAGTGTCAGTGGGCAGTTAGAGGTAATGGTGTGAAGGTAGAGGATGGCTTTACACTAGTAAACTTGAATCAGAGTCAAGCCTCGTTTTCAAGAGACCCATACATCATAGCTGATGCGTTGGGTTTTATGCTTCAAACTAATACAATTTATAACCCAACTTGGTAGAGCTGCAAGTGCACAGCCGTGGTAAGTCGGGGTCGAACACAAGGAAGAGAGATTTCGTTTCAAGTTTATGTTGAGTGATAAGTAGCTAGAACAAAGATATGAGTGTGGGGTGGTCTTAATATCTAATGAAAACAAGTGAGCAAGTGAATGAGGTTGTAAACAAGATGGGAAAGATGTTAGGCAAGGGATAATCAATGGAAACTTTCAATGAAATGATAAGAGATTGCATGGGATAGTTTATAAACCGCCTTGAACTCACAACACTAATGTATAGCCTTTCCACTTTCGTGGCTCCGGCCACTATGCTTAAACAACCTAATAGACTCAACTTTCGATGGTTATTACAAGTTATAAGCATGCGTTAATTAATGTTCAAGTTGTGATTGTTCACTAAGTTCCTTAGGTCGACTTTTGGAAGCCTAAAACACTTAGCTCATCAAATACTAGTTTCGGCAATACAACAAGCTTTTGGAGAGTGTATCAACCTAAGTTCGAGTTGTTGAGGCGCGCTTTCCTAACAACAAGCAATAAGAGCAAGCAAAGATGAAGAACCAATAGAGTAAATCCCGTTTTATGTAATCAAACAAGTCAAAACATATCAAGAGTCCATCGATCTCCCTCGGCCTAACGAGGGGATCTACTCGGACATAGTAAGATCAAGCAAGAAAGGCAAGGTTGATATCATTATGCAAGTATAAAAAGAGAATAGGGATTGAAAGAGGCTTCTCTGATGAAGAACAAGTCGAATCCCTTGATAACTTTCGATCCAAATTACAAAAGAGAAAAGGAAAAGATGAAAGAACAAAGATGAATGCGAGTGCAATGAGTTGAACGGCGCCTCCTTCTTCCTTCTGGACGGCGCACCACCTAGGGCTTCTCCTCCTTGACGGCTGCTCTCTCTCTTGCACAATACACTCTCGGCTCTCCTCCTCCAAAGGCTAAAAACATTGTATTTATAGGCTTGAAGTCGCTAGGGTATTGAAGTGCTGAAAAAGGAAAGTTTCCGGTTAACCGACTCTGAAGATTTGCGACGTGATTGGACCGGGTTTAGGACAAGTAAACCACCAAAAGCAATCTAGGCTTGTGTTAAGTCGAGACAAGGTCCATGCCGCTGCATCCCGGGCCATTTGGTGGCGCCAAGTCTCCATGGGCTTCGTTTACTCGCCTGGCGGACACGTCTTGGGAGAAAAAGAGTATCTCCGTGATGGTTGATCCAAATGACTTGAATCCACGTCGTCGTGATTCATAACTCAAATATCTATCCAGCAAGACCAAGATTATGATTTTTGGACGTCGGGAAGACCCCTTGCCGCGGTTATCTTTCGGATGCTCCGGTTCTGTATAAATGCGAGAATCGGACAAATGGAGCTATATTGATGCTCTTGACTTGGAAACTTGCATGGATCATGGTTTGAGGCTCTTTTGCTCCTTTTTGAATCCTTTTTGATGTTTTGACCTGTTGAGACTCCAAAACCAACAAATACAAGAAAACTACCTCTAAAGGCATAGAACCTTATTAAAAACATTTGAAAATGCCAATAAATACTTAGTGAAAACATGCAAAATATGATGATATCAACTCCCCCAGACTTAGCCTTTGCTTGTCCTCAAGCAAACTAAGAAAGGAAAAGAAGTTTGAAAACGTGAGAACTCTTAAATCTTTTTGGAAATCCATGTCGACATTTATCTTAGTGATCCACATAAAACAGCAATGGCATTTAGAATTAAGAACAAGAAAGTACATACCATGAGTTTTGCAATCATCCCAAAGCAATCCACTTCTCTTTAGGCCATCCAAATTCTCCACCCTTGACTCCTTTAGTTTCTAAAGGTGTGGTCTCAACTAGGGAGTATCGAACAAAGGGGTTATAGACTCTTACTCATCCTCTTTTTATAAGGCACATGTCTTGGCTCTTGTTTCACCTCTCTCTCTTCTCACTTCTTAAGTCGATTCATCCCTTTTTTTAGGGTAGCATAGTATTTTTTTTATTCGACTTCTTCTCCTCTTTGTGGAGGTTTAATTGATGGATCTTCTATAGACGCGAGTATTGATGGTTGTAGCCACCTAATCCCCGGTTACTTGGATCAACAGGTTTTCCATATACGCGAGTATTGATGGTGGTTGCCACCTAATCCCCGGTTACTTGGACCTTGGTGCTTTTTCTTAAATTGAAGGGGAGAGAGAGGGGAAACCGAACTCACATAGACTTTCACTATTTGGTGAGGATGAGGAGTCGTACCCTTTGTAAAAACAAGCCCCTAGCTGAGAAGGTTAAGTTCATTAAGGTGCGGAGTCAAAGATGTATCCTTCTTAAGCCCTTGGAGATGTGGACGTTTTTGGTAGATCGATCCACTCATGGTGCACATGTGATCAAGTAGACTGCCAAATACTGATCAATGGTCACTTAAACGCATGCAAAACAATGGTTAGGTCCAAGATAAAGTCATAATTCTCGACAAAAGTTTCGACTCAATAAAAACGACTCGATGAGATGAAAACAATGCAAACAAAAATGTCAAAATGAACAAACTTATTAGTATAATCCCCCCAGACTTAACTTGCACCGTCCCGGTGTAAGAAAAATCGGATTAAGAGAGGTGAAAGACATAATAAATTTGAAAAAGGGAAAGGTTAGAATGATGTTACCAAGTGATGACCAACGGGAATGAAGATCATAGTGAGACGACGGAATGGGGCTCTTCTGGAGGCATGAGTGGTCGGTAATTTTTGAAGGTCAAGGCCCGAATTCCTTTGGTTTGCATTTCGGTCGTGTACGTCTCATTCGGTCGACCCGGAATGAGTGCTATGAACCACATGACAAACCGTTAAGAATTTTATGAACGGGATTGAAAATTTACCGTCCAATATGATGTTTTAGAGCCGCTGGTGAAGTTTCAGGTCGTTTGGATGAGCAGAGTTGAAAATCCGGTGTCGGGAGGATTCTTCGGATGGCCGTGAGGTGATGTGATGAACCACAGCTCGAACCGTCAATAATTCGCCGACCTATCTTGAAATTCCACCGACCAATCATAGATTTTAGGATCAGTGGTGAAGTTTGAGGTCAAACAAACGTGCGGTTTGGGAGATTCATCATTTGGTGGCCATCCGGACGATCCGAAGAAGGTGCAATAGACCATAGCTCAAACGGTGACGAATTTCCTGACCGAGCCTGAAATTCCACCGACCAACTTCATATTTTATGAGCACTGGTGAAGTTTGAGGTCAAATGGACGAGCGGTCTGAGACTTTCTTCACAACGTGGTGTAAACGGCTCCGAGAAGAGATTCTTGATCATTCTTGAAATTGGCTCGTTCGTTCCTTGATTTTCTTTGGGAATGGTGATTGTGAAGCTCCAAGAATCCATTTCCATGTGGTGGTGTCTCCATGCCGTGATTTTGGTTTTTGTCGGCCTTCGGTGACCCGCCATCGACCGGATGTGGCATTCGTGCGTATCTCCTCATCCGTTCACATTTCGCCGTCCTATCTTTTGGATTTGCCGACCAATATGGTGTTGTCTGGTCGCCTATGAAGTTTGGTGGACTTTGGTAACACGGATTGTGAGATAGGTCAAGTGTGTACTCCTTTGCACCTGTGTGGCCGAGAAAAGCACGCCGGATGGATTATCTTGAATTTTACTCGACCGTTTGGTGATTTTCTTTGACCGAAATGATTCTTCTTCCTTCCTTTATTAGTCCCAGGTGGTGCCCGCTCCTTGGTGTCGGTTTGGACAAGGGTGGGATGAATGGGTGGGACATCTTCTCGTTTGGTCTCCTCTTGGTTTCTCATCCTAACAAAATGCATGCAATAATGATGTGAAAACTAAAAATGAAAAAGGAAAAGAAAAATACCGTGTGGGTTGCCTCCCACAAAGCGCTTGTTTTAAAGTCATCTAGCTTGACTCCCGTTTTTATTTGTTCGGTTAGGTGCGGATGTGATCGGCCAAAGGGTTTGGGATCCCTTTGGTGTCTTCACATTCTGGTTCAGGTGGCTCATGAGGTGGTTTGGGCTCTCCATGATCATCTTCCATGTCGTCCTTGAAGACCAAAGCTCTCGGAAAAAGTTTTAAGGTTTTTCCGAGTCTTTCCTTTGCGGTTTGCTCATCTTTGGGGTCCGGATCCTTTGGGAGAAGGATTCTTATGCTGGAAAAGCACTTAGGCACACCGTCAGGTTCTTCTTTAGCTCCATGATCGTCAAAGGATGGTGACAAGACCGAGTGAATATCTTTGAAGACAATCTCATGCTTCGGCTTCAACGGTTTCATTCCTTCCTTTGGTTTAGGGTAAGGCTCGCCCTTCTTGGTGCTTCTTGGCCGCTCGGCTCCTTCTCTTGGTATGAGTTTGCTCCTTTCTGGTGGTAGTTTGACTGCACTTGGAGCTTGTTTAAAGTTGATGCTTGGGAAAAAGACATCTTGCCGGACATGACCAAGTGTTAGTTGGTTTCTCATGTAATTGATGATCGCCCCGGCTGTGGCTAAGAATGGGGTACCAAGAATCAGCTGATTCCTCTTTGATCCTTCCCATACCATGATTTGGAAATCGGTTGGGACATGTCTCTCTCCAATCTCTAGCATAACATCTTCAAGCACTCCATAAGGCTCCATGCTTGATAGATCCGCAAACTCCACTCTCACCTTAGGCTCTTTGAAATATTTGAATCCCAAATCTTTGGCTAGTGCAAGAGACATGAGGTTCACGTTTGCTCCACTATCACACAAGCAATCGGTGAGTTGGTATCCATTGATACAAGCGGGGATCACAAACTTCCCGGGATCTCCTTGTTTAAGCAGCGGCTTGTTGTCAAGCCTTCTCTTGTAAGCTCGCCTTGACTCCCATGTGTACCTTTCTGGTTTGTACCTCTCCTTAGGCTCATCTTCTCTTTATTCTTCTTGAGATGGTATGGAGACAATGGCTGGAAGATCCTCCTTGGATGAAACAACACTACAAAACTTTTGCGGATTTACCTCTTGTTGCTTTTTAACCGCCTCGGCTGTTTGAGAGACTTGAACATCTAACTTCTGGACGTGGGTTGACAACGCCCCAAACTTATTGTTTAGATCACCAAACATGTGATCCATCTTCTCATGTAAGCTCTCGGTAGCTTGTCTTTGCTCCTCCATATATTTCTTAACAGCCACATCTACTTTTTCTTCTTGTTGAGCCGGTGCAACTCCTTGGGGGAAAGTGAGTGGCTGCTTCACTTGGTAGACTCCCTTAGGATAGAATTGTTGCTTAGGCTGGTATTGTCCTCCTTGGTAAGCGTTTTGGCCTCCTTGATAAGTGTTTTGGCCCGGATAGACTTGATCATTTGGATTCTCCACGTTGGTGCTTCGGTAAGAGAGATTGGGATGGGGGCGGAATGGCTGATTGTATCCTCTATTACCATAGTTACCTCCTATGTAGTTGACTTCCTCTTGATTTTCTTCAGCTCCATCTCTCATAAACTCCATGAGAGGCTCTTCATTAGTGGCCAAGACATCCTCAATCGCATGCACTCCTCGGTTGCTCTTTAGTAGTTGTGAGACCATGTTCTTCAACTCCATGATTTGAGCCGATTCCGATGATGAGCTTGTGGTTCTCACTCCTCTATTGTATTCAGGGCATGCATTGGAATCACTTGCAGCAAGATTCTCGATCAAAAGCCTAGCCTCCGGCACCGATTTGGTCATGAAGTTGCCATTGCTCGCGGTGTCAAGTGAAAGCTTGTACTTGTGATCAATCCCATTGTAAAAGATGTTCCAAAGGTTACCTTCTGAGAAGCCATGATTAGGGCAATCTCTTGCATACTCCTTGAAGCGCTCCAAAGCTTCATAGAAAGACTCCATTGGTGCTTGCTTAAATCCGGATATCTTACTCCTTATAGAGTTTGATCTTTGCTTGGTGTAGAATTGGTTTAAGAAAGCTCCTTTGTATTCATTCCATGTTGTAATGGATTGAGGTGGTAGAGACTTTACCCATCTAAGTGCTTTGTCACTTAGAGAGAAGGTAAACAATTTGCACTTGAAGTAGTCCGGTGACACTCCATTGATCCGAGTAGTGCTACATATCTCCTCAAAGGTGTCGACATGGTCAAGTGGATGCTCGGTTGACATACCATGGAATTGGTTTTGTTTCACCAAGGCAATGATTTGTGGCTTGATCTCAAAGTCGTTCCTTGGAGGTTGTGGTGGTCGGATTGGATTCCTATCCAAGAAGAATGCATCGGATGAATCAAAATCTCCCATAGTCGGATGCCTTGGATGCTGAGCGAATTGTGCTCTCCTTGGAGGCACATGTAGTTGAGCTTGAGGCATCCCTTGGTGACCGCCATGGGGGTTTTGATGATGCTGGTTTGGTGGTTGACCGGCGTTTTGTGGCTCCGGTTGTTGTTGATGTTGTTGTTGCGGCTGCGGTTGATCGGCTACACCGGGAGCGTTATGATTGGGTTGAGGCACGGCTCCTTGTGCTGGCTGGTCAGCTCCGGCTTCTGGTAAGACATGAGGGGCTTGTGGTTGTTGTTCTTGGTCAGGGGCTTGTTGTTGGCCACCTTGTGCCGCGGCTTCACCGCCTTGATTCATTCTTTCTCTTCTTTGCCGCCTAAGTGTTCTTTCAAGTTGGTCAATGTCAAGATCTTCTTCTATGGTATTATCTGGATTGGACCTTCTTGTCATGCACCTAAGAGACACAAAGAAAAAGGATTAAGTAAAATTTTTATGGTTTTATAAAGTTTTATGAAAAACAGAAAGTGAAATGCAAGAATAAAAAGGACTAGACTAAAAATCAATCAAGAAACTTGAAAGAAATGCAACTCTTCCCCGGCAACGGCGCCAAAGAGCTTGATGCGTTGGGTTTTATGCTTCAAACTAATACAATTTATAACCCAACTTGGTAGAGCTGCAAGTGCACAGCCGTGGTAAGTCGGGGTTGAACACAAGGAAGAGAGATTTCGTTTCAAGTTTATGTTGAGTGATAAGTAGCTAGAACAAAGATATGAGTGTGGGGTGGTCTTAATATCTAATGAAAACAAGTGAGCAAGTGAATGAGGTTGTAAACAAGATGGGAAAGATGTTAGGCAAGGGATAATCAATGGAAACTTTCAATGAAATGACAAGAGATTGCATGGGATAGTTTATAAACCGCCTTGAACTCACAACACTAATGTATAGCCTTTCCACTTTCGTGGCTCCGGCCACTATGCTTAAACAACCTAATAGACTCAACTTTCGATGGTTATTACAAGTTATAAGCATGCGTTAATTAATGTTCAAGTTGTGATTGTTCACTAAGTTCCTTAGGTCGACTTTTGGAAGCCTAAAACACTTAGCTCATCAAATACTAGTTTCGGCAATACAACAAGCTTTTGGAGAGTGTATCAACCTAAGTTCGAGTTGTTGAGGCGCGCTTTCCTAACAACAAGCAATAAGAGCAAGCAAAGATGAAGAACCAATAGAGTAAATCCCGTTTTATGCAATCAAACAAGTCAAAACATATCAAGAGTCCATCGATCTCCCTCGGCCTAACGAGGGGATCTACTCGGACATAGTAAGATCAAGCAAGCAAGGCAAGGTTGATATCATTATGCAAGTATAAACAGAGAATAGGGATTGAAAGAGGCTTCTCTGATGAAGAACAAGTCGAATCCCTTGATAACTTTCGATCCAAATTACAAAAGAGAAAAGGAAAAGATGAAAGAACAAAGATGAATGCGAGTGAAATGAGTTGAACGGCGCCTCCTTCTTCCTTCTGGACGGCGCACCACCTAGGGCTTCTCCTCCTTGACGGCTGCTCTCTCTCTCTTGCACAATACACTCGCGGCTCTCCTCCTCCAAAGGCTAAAAACATTGTATTTATAGGCTTGAAGTCGCTAGGGTATTGAAGTGCTGAAAAAGGAAAGTTTCCGGTTAACCGACTCTGAAGATTTGCGACGTGATTGGACCGGGTTTAGGACAAGTAAACCACCAAAAGCAAGCTGGGCTTGTGTTAAGTCGAGACAAGGTCCATGCCGCTGTATCCCGGGCCATTTGGTGGCGCCAAGTCTCCATGGGCTTCGTTTACTCGCCTGGCGGACACGTCTTGGGAGAAAAAGAGTATCCCCGTGATGGTTGATCCAAATGACTTGAATCCACTTCGTCGTGATGCATAACTCAAATATCTATCCATCAAGACCAAGATCATGATTTTTGGACGTCAGGAAGACCCCTTGCCGCGGTTATCTTTCGGATGCTCCGGTTCTGTCCAAATGCGAGAATCGGACAAATGGAGCTATATTGATGCTCTTGACTTGGAAACTTGCATGGATCATGGTTTTAGGCTCTTTTGCTCCTTTTTGAATCCTTTTTGATGTTTTGACCTGTTGAGACTCCAAAACCAACAAATACAAGAAAACTACCTCTAAAGGCATAGAACCTTATTGAAAACATTTGAAAATGCCAATAAATACTTAGTGAAAACATGCAAAATATGATGATATCAATAGCCTTGCAAGCAAAACAAGTGTTTTTTTCTAGGGAAAATGATGATTCCAGTTAGCATCCCAGTCAGTCCACTACCCTGAAACATTTCTTTGGAGGCCAACAGCAGAACTTTCAAACCTGGAGGACTCTCTCAAATCTTTCGTAGCATGGCCATTTAACAGAATTGACTTTGGTGGGGAAATGCCAAAGACACCAGGTGCATCCTCTCCTAATATATTTACTGATGTGACTCCACCAGCTCCGACAAAGAATCCGCGACCATCTCCACAATCTTCTCCTGATCAGGTATTTTAATTAGTAGTAATAAAATTGAGCATTCTAATATATGCATGCAGTTGGATATGTATCTTACATTAGAGTTAATTACTTTGTTTGTGCAGCGTAACATGGACAAAACAGATGTCCAGGAAAATCAGAAATGCATTCTGATGGATATTAGTGGAGAAAACCGTGTGGTTGCCGAAGGTAGGTGGTCTTCAGACGATCCAGACGTAACAGTACACTTTGTCCCATTAGGACATGATGGAGTTCGTGTATGGGTAGATGTAGTGAAGGTGGGTGATGCAGAGGTGTGGAGGTCTTCTTCCTATATTGAGTGTATGGAAGATGCTATTGGCAGTACTATAGCATGGCCCAAGGACAAAGTGGTGATCGTCTAAACTGGTGTAAGAAGCCTCTCCAGATTTTGGTTTGATTTATATGTTTGTGACTGGAATGAGATAAGTGTTTTTTAAATGTTAGTTAAGACTTGAATTCAGACTTGTGGTTGGATAGATGTTTGGATATTGAGTATTGTATGGAATTTCATTTGCTTCTTTCAATGGAAAATCTGGATTTGGTTAAATACATTTACTTGTTTCAGTGTAATATGTATTTTGGTAATATGCTTGAATGAAAATATATCACGGCTTATAGCTGCAATTTTGGGATTCAAATATCAGGTTGTAGATAGATCTTGGCTCTAAAAAAAAGCTACAACAACATATTTTATAGGACAGAAAAAAGCTATGAACGCATTATAAATGACACGATAATACAGCTACAACAAAAAATAACCTAGCAATAAAAAAGAGCTACAACATAGTTTTAAATAGCAATAACACAGCGCTACAATAAACTTTACAATGGCGTTAGAATGTGTTATGAAAAAATAAAATGTAGTACTGTATTGGCGCTATAATATGTAAATATATAATAGCACAACACAAAAAACGCTATTGTATGTGGTGACCCTACCATAGCTCCGGCTAACACAGCGGTTGTGAAAACGCTATAAAACACAAATGATAGCTATAATACGGTGCTATCAATGTGCATATTTCTTGTAGTGCTTGTCCGCAAAAGATCATGCATTTTAGTGCTTTTTCTCAAACTTGACATAGGCTCGTCAAGGAGATTTAACTGTTTAGCTCCATTTATTGGACCAGCTCGTCGGGGTGGATGTTATGCTATCCAATGGGCATCCCGTCAAGAGTGGGGTTGCCACGTCATCGATGCTCGCGTTCGCGCATCTTATTAAAACTGCAAAAGTGGGTCGGCGGTTGAGATGTTGCAAAAAGGCCCAAGTCCCGTTAGGTTTTTCCAAGCGGGAAAAAAGGAAGGGAAGTTTTTGAAAGCCGCGAAACTTCTCTTAAAGAGACCGTTCGGATTTCTTTTCCATATTAATTCCTTTTTTGCCTGCTCATTGCCTTCAACTGCCCTGAAAGAGAAAAAGTAATTTCCTTCTTCCATCTCCCTCGAATTCGAGTCAGGTTGCTTGGTTAAATCGATAGGTTTTGCGTAATTGTCTTAGGGTTTCCCCAATTCCTTAGATTCGCTTGCTTCTTGACTCGGAATTTCTTCTCTTCTCGTCTCAATCCTTCCTCTTGTCAGAATTTCTAGGGTTTTTCTTCGTCGAATTTTGGCTTTTCGTCTTCTGGTTCTCGTCTGTTGGTGCGCGATGGATTCGTCGGACCGAAAAGGGAAAGGGAAGGCCGTCGTGCGGGACGATGATGACGTCAAGTCTAGTCCCGGGTTTTCTCGGGGATGCGGTCCGAGTCGGTCGGATCATGGAACGTTGTCGCAAGGCGGCGGAGGAAGCGGCGGCAGCGGAGAGAGCGTCTGATGTTGAGGGTTCTTCTCACCGGGTTCGCGATGAGTTCGAGGCTTCATCCTTGCGGGATGAGGATTCCGAGAGTTCTTGGTACCGTGACGGGATCCCGGAGGATGACTCGGATGCGGATTCCGAGATAGAACAGGACGAAGTGCCGGTTCCGGATCAGGTCGAGCTCGAGGGTCTTCCGCCGACCATCGAGATGCCTTGGCGCACTCCGGCAACCTCCTTGACCGCCGATGGTCGGTCTTGGATTGATGAAGGAATTATCGCAGCACTCAGGTCGAGATGCTCGATCTCCGATGCTGTGGAGATTCAGATTCCGTCAGCCCAGCAGAGGCCATTCGATGCTCCGCCGGGATGGTTCTGCGCTTACGAGTGCTGGTTCACAGAGTTTGGGGTGCGGTTTCCCCTCTTTCGCCTCCTGCTGGATTATGCTTTCCAGCGCGGCGTTTCTATGAGTCAGCTGACTCACGGCGTGGTTCGCCATATGGTTTTTACCGGGGCTCTCGCTAAGCATCTCGGGATTACCTTTGACCGGGAGCTCTTTGAGCGCGTCACCTGAAACAACCAAGCCTTTTTTTTTTTTTTATAATTAGCCCAGATTAACATTCCCATAAATATTAATCCTCAACAGCTAATTCAACAACACAATGCGGAAGTTCTCAAAAGAATCAATATTATTAAATCATGAATAACCGTTCAACAAATAACCAATAAAGAATAAAACCAATAAAACCAATAAGCAACCTAAACCAGGTTTGCTACATTATTAAAAATAGGCTATCAACCTAAGAATTCCTGGTCAACCATAACAAAAGAGCCATAATCAAATTCCTAATCTCATCATCCTCTTCTCTCGGTCTCTTTCCGCGGAAGAACATTGCTGTTACCTGCATCACATTGGAATAGAGATGCGTAAGTATTATCATAAATACTTAGTGAGTGGATCATCCTGCCTACAGGCCAATTACGTCAAACAATACACAATACATCACAATAATCAACAACAATGACAATGCAACAACAATAACATCAACTACCTGTCAGGAAACCCACGTTTCCTGACACCCAGGTCGGTGTCAACCGACACCTCTATGGTGTCGATCGACGCCAGCCTCCTGAGTGTCGATCGACACTCACCGAGTGTCGGTCGACACCAGCTCGACGCCCAGACACCAAAAGCTACGAAAATCGCAATCAACAATCACAAACTCATAATCAAGGGTTTTCAACGCCCCAATACAATCCAAAACACGATTTCCACTATAAACAACTCAAGAACACAACCAAAACTCGAAATCAAACAATCTCTATTGATTAACGGACCCAAGTCACGCACTCACCTTGAAAACGGATTGAAAGGAAGGAAGGGAGAAGGAACAATGAAGAACGGCAACAGATTCAACCCAGAAACTCAGAAATCACCTCCAATCCTCCAAAAGTCGCCTCTGAAACTTGATATCTCGAAACTTGTGCCTTTCTCGCGGCCACAGGGCTTTTAAAACGCGAAATAGGGTTTCCACGCCCTAAACCAGCCCAAACCAGCCGACTTGAATCAAACCGGTCGATTTTCCAATAACCGGTGTCGATCGACACCCTTCCTTGGTGTCGGTCGACACCCATCGACCAAAACCAACCCAACCACAATCGAACGCGCAATCGACTTAAACCGGAATTGATTTCTCAAACCGGTGTCGATCGACACACCCTTTGGTGTCGATCGGCACTAAACATTCAGAAGCTTTTCACACACTTTCTTCGAGATAAATGAACCTTAGACGAACTGTACAACAATCAAACAAGAACATGTACAATTAATCCTCGATTCGAACCTCAAAGAGTATATGTAATCGACTTCCGAACCCCTAATGTCGTCTGATACCACTTTTAACACAACTTCCTGGTTCGCGGATGTTACAATTCTCCCCCACTAGACTGGATTCGTCCTCGAATCCCAACACAAACGTCTCTCAAAGACCTCAAAACTCACATTTTTAGTCCTATGTTATACGCATGTCTCCAAGATATTATTACTCTCAATACCGTAACCCACCGTCACGATATCCATATTGCGGCCCACCGCCACAATATCCATAATGCGGCCCACCGCCCAGTATCCAAACCGCGACCCACCGTCACGAAAACAACCCATATCGAGGTAGCGACCCCCAATATAAGTCCGTCGGGCACCTACCGTCCCAACATAAATAGAACCACCGTCTACAAGGCCCACCGCCTCTAGACAAAACGGGTAATAAAATCTGAAACGCGTACCAACATATGACTAAAAACTTCCAATGACCCCACCGGCCAAAGAAACTTGTAACATCCAAACCATAACCAAAAAATATGAGGCAAAAACTCCATCTCATATAACTCCAAAAATGTATATCGTACAACGAAACGAAAATACATAAACCAAAACCAAAAAGATGAATCACTCCACAGCCTGCTTGTCGAACCACTTTCCGAACTTTAGCTTCATCTTTGCCTCTGGCTTCCAAGTCTGCTCCTCTGTGCCGCTATAGTCCCACAAGACTCTCAACAATGGCACTCTCTTGCTCTGCAGAACCTTGACTCTCCTCTCAAGAATCCTCACAGGAACTGCCGGAACTGTCATATCTGGCTGAAGATCCTCTGGAATCTCAACCACTATCTCCTCTGAAGGACGCAAACACCTCCTCAACATAGACACATGAAACACCTTGTGAAAGGCGCTCATAATCGGTGGCAACTCCAACCGATAAGCCACTGGCCCAACTCGCTCCACCACTGGAAACGGACCCATAAAACGCGGACTGAGCTTGTTCTCTGCTATGGACCTGTTAGGGCCCCTCAACATAGCCATCTTGAGATAAACTCTATCTCCCACCTGAAACTCAAGCTCACGTCGCCGCCTATCTGCATAACTCCTCTGTCTATCCTGAGCCTCCTTCATGTTCAGCCTCAAGACACGGATCTTCTCCGTCGTCTCCTGAACAAAACTAGCTCCAAACATGCTGCGCTCCCCCACTTGGGTCCAGCATAAAGGTGTCCTGCATGGCCTCCCATACAAAGCCTCATAAGGAGCCATACCAATACTAGACTGAAAACTGTTGTTATAGGCAAACTCTGCCAAACACAGATGATCAGCCCAATGACCACCCCAATCCAGTACACACATCCTAAGCAGATCCTCCAAAGTCTGAATAGTCCTCTCTGACTGCCCATCTGTCTGCGGATGATACGCTGTACTCATATGCACCTTAGTGCCCATCTCAGTCTGAAATGCCCTCCAAAACTCTGAAGCAAACCTCGGATCTCTATCCGACACAATACTGGCTGGCACTCCATGTAGCCTCACAATCTCTCGCACAAACTTCCTAGCCAAAACAGCCGCTCCATCTGTCTTCTTGATGGCCAAGAAATGTGCTGACTTGGTCAAGCGATCTACAATGACCCAAATAGCATCGAAAGTCCGTGAGATCGGCAATCCCACAACAAAATCCATAGTGATCATATCCCACTTCCACTCTGGAATGGGTAAACTCTGCAGAAGACCACTAGGCACCTGATGCTCTGCCTTGACCAAAGAACAAGTGTTGCACCTCGCAACCCAATCTGCCACATCCCTCTTCATCCCAACCCAATGATAATATCGTTTGAGGTCACGGTACATCTTGGTCGCACCCGGATGAATCGAAAACTTGCTCGAATGAGCCTCTCTCAAAACCTCATGCCTCAACTCCTCATCCTTGGGCACACAAACTCGCCCACGAACCAAGATAGTCCCATTCGAAGAGACCTGATACTCAGAACCAGACGCCTGCGAAGCATCAATCAAACCCTGATCACTCTGCTGCGCCACTCTGATCCTACTGAGTAAGTCTGCCTGATCAGCTGCCTCTAGACCCAAAGGCTCCTCTGAGATAGCATAAAGCCGCAATGTACTAATCTTGCTGACCAACGCCTCACACCACGCTCTCTATCTGAATCAACCCTCCGTCGACTCAAAGCATCTGCCACCAAATTGGCCTTGCCCGGATGATAAACAATATCCAGGTCATAATCTGCCAGAAACTCCACCCAACGCGTCTGCCTCGCATTCAGCAAAGGCTGAGTGAAAATATGCTGTAGACTCTTATGATCTGTAAAGATCTGCACTCTACCACCATAAAGATAGGACCTCCAAATCTTGAGTGCAAAAACCACTGCTCCCAACTCAAGATCATGCGTAGGACGGTTGCGCTCACTGCCCTGCAACTGCCTCAAAGCATAGGCAATCACTCTGCCCTCCTGCATCAAAACACAACCAAGTCCAACACCTGAAGCATCTGTGTACACAACATATGGCTTCCCCGGGTCGGGTAATGCCAAAACTGGTGTAGTAGTCAACATCTCCTTGAGCTTCCCAAAGCTCTCCTCGCACTCCTGCGACCACACAAACGGCACATCCTTGCCAGTCAACCTCGTCATCGGCTGAGACATGCTCGCAAACCCCTTGACGAACCTCCTGTAGTAGCCTGCTAAACCCAGAAAACTCCTGATCTCGGTAGCACTACTCGGTCTAGGCCAATCTCTGATAGCCTCTATCTTAGCCGGATCCACAGAAACTCCCTCTGCAGAAACAATGTGACCAAGAAAACCCATCTCCCTCTGCCAAAAGCTGCACTTGCTCCACTTAGCATACAGCTTCTGCTCTCGAAGCTTCTCCAACACAAGCCTCAAATGAGTCGCATGCTCCTCTGGACTCCTCGAATACACCAAAATATGATCGATAAAAATGATGACAAACACATCCAGAAACTCCCTGAACACGTCGTTCATCAACCTCATAAAAGCTGCCGGCGCATTAGTCAAACCGAAAGGCATGACCACAAACTCAAAATGTCCATACCTCATCCGAAAAGCTGTCTTCCGGACATCTGCCTCATCTATCGGAATCTGATGATATCCCGACGCCAAGTCAATCTTGGAGAACCAAGTAGCACCTCTCAACTGATCCAACAACTCATCGATCCTCGGAAGTGGGTACCTGTTCTTCACTGTGACTCGGTTAAGTCCCCGGTAATCAATACACAACCGAAAACTGCCATCCTTCTTCTTCACAAACAAAACTGGCGCTCCCCATGGCGACACACTGGGTCTGATGAACCCTTTACTCAAAAGGTCCTCTAGCTGCTTCTTCAGCTCTGCCATCTCTGCTGGAGCCATCCTGTAAGGTGTCTTCGATATCGGAGCTGTCCCGAGCTCTAATTCAATCGTGAAAGGATCTGACCGAGATGGTGGCAATCCCTTCAGCGACCGAAATACATCCTCAAAATCCTGGACAACCTGAATATCCTGCAAAACCACCTCACCACTGGACTCTGTCATAGTAATCGTCGCCAAATAGGCTTCGCAGCCCCGCTCTAACAACTGCTCTGCCTGAATAGCTGAGATCACTATACTCTCCGAAGTCGGTCTCACTCCCTGATAAACCAACTTCCCTGCATCCTGCTCAAACACAACTCTACCTCTGTAGCAATCCAGATGAACTCGGTATAGAGATAACCAGTCCATCCCCAAAATCACGTCATACAGCTCCACTGGACTGATGACCAAATCTGCTGGCATAGACTGCCCCGCAATCTGCACATCAACTGCTCTAGCTCTGCCCGAAGTAGCCAGAAAACCACCACCAGCCACCTTGACAAAGCCTGAAGCCTCGCCAACGCTACTCCGAATACCACTACCCTCAGCTCTCTCCGGAGTAATGAAGCAATTAGATGCTCCCGAGTCAAACAGAACGTGAGACTCAAAACCTCCAACTAACAAGGTCCCTACACAATTCCACAAGTGTTGAGAACCTCTAACTCTATCACAGTAAAATAACAGAAACAGACAACACACAATTCTACCTTAAGAATTTAAAAGTTTGAGTCAAGATTTTACCTGTGATCTGGCCTGACTGACTGGTCTGGCCCACCTCTGCCGAAGTATAAACTCTCGGCGCTCCACCTGACTGCAACGCTGCAACCTGCGCTGCTGACTGAATAGCCAACGGCTGAATCGCCGCTGCCACCGCTCTCTGCTGCAACTTGGGACACACAGTCTTGATATGCCCCGGCTCCCTGCAGTAGAAGCACATTGTCGTCTCTCTGGATCCCGCCCTCTTGGGGCAAGTCGCAACTCTGTGATCCAGACTCCCACACCCAAAACAACCACCCGTACTCGGGCTACTAGCAGATATCTCCTCTGCTCGCCTCTTCTGGCCCTGCGCAGGCCTACT
The DNA here is from genome assembly GCA_026724425.1 of Erythrophleum ivorense. Lineage (NCBI taxonomy): Eukaryota > Viridiplantae > Streptophyta > Magnoliopsida > Fabales > Fabaceae > Erythrophleum > Erythrophleum ivorense. Next base: position 2,180,201 of record JAIUCV010000066.1, on the reverse strand, counting down.
GCCCCTGCCGTAACCAGAACTGTAACCCCTACGCTGCTGATGCTGCTGCTGGCCCCGAGGATGGGTAGCAGGAGCAACTGCAACTGGAACAACTGCCGTACTCACCGGCTCACGCAAGTCCTCCTCAATGGACGCTGCCAACTCCATTAAACCCGCTCTAGTGTGGTACATACCACCTCTGCACTGAGTCCTGATGTTCCTCCGAAGTCCCTGAAGAAACCGCGACGTCAATGCCCGCTCACTGATCAGCTCACCACCAGAATGAACCACCAACCTGCAAAACTCTGCATCATACTCCCGAACAGACCTCTCACCCTGCGTCAAGTCCAGAAACCTCAACTGCAGCCTGTCACGAGCCTCCTGAGGGAAAAACTTGTGGTTGAACTCCTCGACGAAGTCAACCCAAGTCCAAACCTCTCTCCTGGTCCTAACAGACCTCCACCACAAATGTGCATCACCTCCAAGGTAGTGCACTGCCAACTCGACCTGAAACTGCTCCGGACAACGAACAGAATCGAAGTTCCTCTCCAACCTCTGACGCCACTCGTCAGCCTGCTCTGGAGTAACACCGCCCTCAAACGTAGGCGTACCAATCCTCTGCATCTCCCTCATCATCTCACGATAAGGAGAAAAACCAACTGCAACACCCTGCTGCACCGCAGCCTCCTGCTGCTCAACAAAACCGGCACCAACCTGTGCCCCGGCACCACCCTGTGCCCCGGCCGCTGGAGGTGCAACCGGAGCCTGCTGTGGAACTGCCTGAGGAAGACGTGCCAACAACTACGTCAGTAGCCCCACAATCAACTCTCCCTGAGCTAAAGCAGCGCCCCCCCACCGGGAACCGCTCCAGCTCCTGCGCCACCACTGGCACCTGAGTTAGCCCCACCGCCCAACGAAACCGACTGTGTCACCGACGCTGCCGCCACACTAGGCGCTGCACTCTCTACGGAAACCTCAGCCTCTGGCACTCCACGACCAGCACCCTGACCTCCACGACCCGCTGCTCGCCCACCGCGACCAGCTCCTCTGCCCCCACGGGCTGCACCGCGACCACGACCACGGCCACGACCACGACCTGCGTCCATCTCTCTGCACTACCACCAAGTACAGAAAAAGAGCAAAGTCAACACACCACACAAAACACAACACACCAAATATCCAACTCACTTACCCGCGGAAAACTGGAAGACCGAGAGGATGAGACTAGACCACTAACTGACTAACTCACATAATCAATTAATCACACAATCCAATTCATCCAATTCTAACAGTCCTAAAACCGTATTTGCTCTGATACCAAAATGAAACAACCAAGCCTTTTTTTTTTTTATAATTAGCCCAGATTAACATTCCCATAAATATTAATCCTCAACAACTAATTCAACAACACAATGCGGAAGGTCTCAAAAGAATCAATATTATTAAATCATGAATAACCGTTCAACAAATAACCAATAAAGAATAAAACCAATAAAACCAATAAGCAACCTAAACCAGGTTTGCTACATTATTAAAAATAGACTATCACCCTAAGAATTCCTGGTCAACCATAACAAAAGAGCCAGAATCAAATTCCTAATCTCATCATCCTCTTCTCTCGGTCTCTTTCCGGGGAAGAACATTGTTGTTACCTGCATCACATTGGAATAGAGATGCGTAAGTATTATCATAAATACTTAATGAGTGGATCATCCTGCCTACAGGCCAATTACGTCAAACAATAGACAATACATCACAATAATCAACAACAATGACAATGCAACAACAATAACATCAACTACCTGTCAGGAAACCCACGTTTCCTGACACCCAGGTCGGTGTCAACCGACACCTCTATGGTGTCGATCGACGCCAGCCTCCTGAGTGTCGATCGACACTCACCGAGTGTCGGTCGACACCAGCTCGACGCCCAGACACCAAAAGCTACGAAAATCGCAATCAACAATCACAAACTCATAATCAAGGGTTTTCAACGCCCCAATACAATCCAAAACACGATTTCCACTATAAACAACTCAAGAACACAACCAAAACTCGAAATCAAACAATCTCTATTGATTAACGGACCCACAGTCACGCACTCACCTCGAAAACGGATTGAAAGGAAGGAAGGGAGAAGGAACAATGAAGAACGGCAACAGATTCAACCCAGAAACTCAGAAATCACCTCCAATCCTCCAAAAGTCGCCTCTGAAACTTGATATCTCGAAACTTGTACCTTTCTCGCGGCCACAGGGCTTTTAAAATGCGAAATAGGGTTTCCACGCCCTAAACCAGCCCAAACCAGCCGACTTGAATCAAACCGGTCGATTTTCCAATAACCGGTGTCGATCGACACCCTTCCTTGGTGTCGGTCGACACCCATCGACCAAAACCAACCCAACCACAATCGAACGCGCAATCGACTTAAACCGGAATTGATTTCTCAAACCGGTGTAGATCGACACACCCTTTGGTGTCGATCGACACTAAGCATTCAGAAGCTTTTCACACACTTTCTTCGAGATAAATGAACCTTAGACCAACTGTACAACAATCAAACAAGAACTTGTACAATTAATCCTCGATTCGAACCTCAAAGAGTATATGTAATCGACTTCCGAACCCCTAATGTCGTCCGATACCACTTTTAACACAACTTCCTGGTTCGCGGATGTTACAATACCGATCTTCGTGCCAGTGCGAAGGAGGGAAACTTCCGACGCTTTTGCACGACAATGAAGCACGGCATTGTCTTTGGTAATCACCGGGACAAGATTCACAATTGGTCGCGCTATTATTTCTTTGTCAAGAAAAACAGCGCGTCAATTGGCGATTTTGACCCTGACCACGTTTTCACGGGATGGGTTCACGAAGCTGTTAGATCGCTTATAGGTTTTACTTTGGCATCCGATGGTTTGTTTTTGTGCTAACCTTTCTTTTTTGTCTCGCAGAGAGAGTTGTGCCGAGACCAGCATCTACTGCATTCCGGAGGAAGTTTCAGCTCTTGCGGGATCGAAATCGGATCATCTGGGCTGACTTTGTCGCGGAACTTGAGGAGAGGAACAAGAGGAAGTGAGAGAGGACCAAACCCGCGTCAACTCCATCTACTGGTAAGGGCATGATTGCTTCCTGCTTCTTTAGATTTACCGTCGCGAGTTTGCTTGTTAGTGATTTTTCCGTGGTCTGTTTTTGCAGCTGAACCGTCTCGTCGTCCTAAGAAGATGGTGCTTAAGAAGAGAACTCTGGTGGCCGTTGACGACGCCATTCTTATATCCGACTCCTCCCCGAAGGAGAGGGAGACCAGATCGGCTGCTGAGCCGAGTAATCCATCTAAGCGTTCGGCTTCCTCGATTGCTTCGAGGACGAAGTAAGTTTTCTTGGGACGGGTTTGATTCTCTACTAAAGCTTTAGTAAATGCTGCGAATGTAACATTGCTCTTGCAGGGCTGCGAAGAAAGCCAAGCTTGAGAGAGAGACCAAGGCCAAGGAGACGTCGCCTGCTGCCGGGACGACACCTAAGGTCGTGCTTGATGAGGAAGACATTCCTCCTGGTGGTGACGACCCATCTCGTCAAGGAGGTGGTGACGAGCTCGGCGAGGATCCTTCTCATCGACCAGGAGGCCGTTCTGGTCTTAATACTGGGGCGAGCCCGTCGGGCCCCAAGGCTGAGCCTGCTGATCCCGCGGCTCCAGATTCAGACGCAGTGTCCATAGTGTGTGTCGGGTGGTGTGCCTCTCATGCTTAACCCGAAGTTCTGCGCTGAGTTGGTATGGAGCTGTAAGCCGAAGCCTCATTGGGGAATCCCACTCAAGAAGGTCGAGCTGAAGGATGACTTCTGCGATGGTTCTGCGGATCTCGTCAGTGCTGCTGGGAAGTTTTCTTCGATTATTCAGCAGTACGACACTATGCTGAAGGCGGCTCGGGATGAGATTAGCAGGCTGCAGTCCGAGCAATCAAAGGGGAAGGATGCGAGGATGGAGTGTCTCGAGCTGGAGAGGGCTGGTCTTGAGCGGAAGGTTGGCATCCTGAATGGTGAGATCCTGAAGGCTGCTGGCCTTCAGGACGAGGTGACCAAGTTGCGCGCCCAAGTTGCGGAGCTTGAAGAGAAATCTCGCCGAGATGCTGATATATCCATATTTTGCATGATTTTACTTAGTATTTATCTATGTTTTTAAGTGTTTTCAATAAGGTTTTATGCCTTTGGAGGTAGTTTTCTTGTATTTGTTGGTTTTGGAGTCTTAACAGGTTAAAACATCAAAAAGGATTCAAAAAGGAGCAAAAGAGCCTCAAACCATGATCCATGCAAGTTTCCAAGTCAAGAGCATCAATATAACTCCATTTGCCCGATTCTCGTATTCGGACTGAACCGGAGCACCCGAAAGATGACCGCGGAAAGGGGTCTTCCAGACGTCCAAAAATCATGATCTTGGTCTTTATGGATAGATATTTGAGTCATGCATCGTGGAGAAGTGGATTCAAGCCATTTGGATCAACCATCAGGGAGAAACTCATTTTCTACCGAGACATGTCCGGTTAGCGACAAGATGAAGCCCATGGAGGATCTCGCGTGTCTAATGGCCCAGAACACTGCGGTATAGGCCTTGGATCGCTTGAGAAGAGGCTTAGGTATTTTTTGGAGGCTTCCTTGGCGCAATCCCGGCCCATTCACGTCGCAAAACTTCATGTCCAACTCATCGGAAAGTTTCCTTTTCCGGCACCTCATTACCCTAGGCGACTCCAGCCTATAAATACAAGTTTTTAGCCTCACGAAAAAGGTGTGTCTCGTGCAAGAGGAGAGTGGCCGTCAGAGAGAGAGATAAGCCCTAGGATCTCGCCATCAAGGGAGAGGAGAAGGAGGCGCCGCTCAAGTCTTGCACTTGCACAAAATCTTGTTCTTGACATTTTTGTTTCTTTTCCTTTTCTCTTCTAAGTTTTGTATTGGATTCAAGAGTTATCAAGGGAGATTTCGACTTGTTCTTCAACATAGAAGCTTCTTCTATCTCTTATCTCTTACTTATACTTGTGATTATGCTTTCAATCATGCTTTGCTTGCTTGTTTGCATCATGGCCGAGTAGATCTCTCGGTTAGGCCGAGGAGATCTATGGTGGCTGTGATGGTTTGATTGAGTTGCGCTTTAAATGGGATTTTAACTTATGGATCTTCACCTTTACTTGAACCTAATGCATGACTACTTTACCGTACATCTAGTGGTCTGATCATAGAGAGGTAGAACCACGACAGTGTTGCATCTAGCTCTCGAATCTAGTATTTGGTGAGCAATGGGTCATGACCAACGAAAGCTGAGTCATGGACCATTGTGAACAATTGAATCTTGCTCATCTTTTATGCATGTTTGCAGCACTAATGGCCAACGAAAGCTGAGTACATTAGGTTGTTTTAAACATAGTGGTTGGAGCCACGAAAGTGGGAAAACCATACACTAGTGATTCATGTTCAAGGCGGTTTTTAAACTACATCCCAATGCAACTATCTCTTCATCACATGCTCCATATGATTATCCTTTGCCTAACATTTGTTTCAAATTGCTTACAACTCTCATTTACTTATTTGCTTTTGTTTCCTTTCATTTTAGGTTCACCACAACAACATATTTTTCCGTTCTAGCTACTCATCAATCACCACAAGTTTGAAGCGAGATCACACCCTCCTTGTGTTCGACCCCGACTACAACACAGCTGTGCACTTGCAGCTCATTTTGGTTGGGTTATAAATATTAAAACTGAAGCTAAACCCAGCCCCCACCAAGTTTTTGGCGCCGTTGCCGGGGAGGCTGTCGCATTTCCTTCAAACTTTTTGATTGATTTTTAGTCTAGTTCTTACTTTCTTGCATTTTACTTTCTGTTTTTCATAAAACCTTAAAAACTCATAAAAATTTTACTTAAATCTCTTCCTTTTTGTGTCTTAGGTGCAGGACAAGAAGACCTAACTCCAACAACACACTAGAAGAGAAAGAATGGGCTTGATGAGCTTTTATGCATTTCCCCCGCCTGTAACAACCCCGGTTCGATCTATAAATAGATTAAGCCGAGAATGCTACGTCGGGATGACTAAGCCGGTTCAGACCAAGTCGCGGAGAGGTTCCGTAACACATGGTCCGATCCTACCAAGTTCCCGTACCTCAGCTCCCGTAATACTAAGGCTTTGCAACCCGTAAAACAAGAACTGAGTTGTGTTAGTCCGGACAAGACTAATATCGTAAAAATCCAAGTTTTAATACACATAAAACATGTTTTTTTTTAATTAAACTTAATAACGTTTTACATAAATCCGAAATTGGAAATTATCCATTACAAACTGAGATAGCGAATATAAAACACGAGTTATAAAACAAACTGCGAAAGTCTTACGTAAATTTTACAAAACACACCGCAAATCTACTCCGGCCTTCACGTCCAAGCGTCCACACCACGACTAAGGTCACCTGAAACAAACAGAGTCATCATAAGTAATCTAGGATTACTTAGTGAGTTCGGAAAACCCTCTACAATACAACAACAATAATATTCCCAACCCAAACCCCAAACAAACAACTCAATCAAAGCAATGCACAAGCGGAAGCTTAAATATAATTAAAACACAATCACGCCTTGGACCAATACAACGTATTGTCCAACTCCACGCTCGCCGAAACCTGCTGAGACAAAACACAGGGATAACTCTCACAAGTTATCCCAAAACACAAGAGATTACTCAAAACGAGTAACTCTAAAACCTAAGATCACCTCAACACGTGATCTACTACCCCAGAGAATCTTCCCACAAGACTTCTCTTTACGACAGACACAACCAAAACTACTCCTAAAACTAGAGGTTTCTATCACAAGAAACACTCTACACACTACACACTAACACAATAACGAGCCACTTGCTCCACCTAGAGGCCTCTATAGTACACCACGGTTTCCGAAGACCTGCACACCCGCACCTAGCAAACACAAAAGTCACACTAGGCCTGAACTGCATTTCGGGGGTTAACTCCGTTACTCCCACTAGTCGGACCCGTTAACCCGGATTAATCCCGCCATTTCACCACAGGCAGCCGATTAACCCACCTAGCCCCTTCCGCTGCGGCGAAAGCGCAACTATGCATTTCTTTCATCACACCGTCGTGTGGACTCAGCCATGGGAGCTACCCAAGTACCCTCTCAGTCATCCTTCAGGACCATCCAAGAGGGCTTCTCAGTGAATGTCCGTCAGGGCAGCAAGAACACCGTGTGTACCCCTAAGATCATACCTAACACGAGTACATGATCCTAGCATCCTACACTCACACTCAACACAGGGAACCGTAAGTACGTGACCTGCCCTCAACGGCATTACCTTACGTCCCAAACGTCCTGGCATAGTGTGACATAACCGCTTGTTATGCACAACTAGCCTTAAGTGCAACATTCATGTTAGCCATCCTACACTAAACATCGTGGGGCCTAAGTCATTACTCAGCCTCCTCCATACATCCACAAGTACAACATGTTGTCCGAGACATACAATGTTTAACGTACCATGAACTGTATAAGGTTTAGCCTTTCTTTGTACCCACCACCACATGTTCCACACAGCAATGGGCGTAAACCGCATGTTACCCACATTACCTGCACTAAGTGTAGCGACGCAGTACATGCAATGTTCACCGAAACACATTCACAAGGTCCACAACACATTGAAACATGTCAAGTGTGTTGGCCTTAACAAAACTCACAATCGTTCAACAATAATACTTGAACGACCATGACACAACCTCAAAGCATCAACATGCAATGAGTTAAACAGAAACCGCTCTAAGTGTTCTCCTCATGACAACACTTAAGCGTTTCTCTCCTCCCTACACCACAAACACGTTAGTATTCACAACTAACTACAACACACACAAGTATAATGGTAAGCCTCCTCGCTTAGCATTCATACTTCCTGCAACCACAAGGTTAGTATAACACAACTAACAACAACCACACAACATGCATGCACTTAATCAAGAGAAACAGTTAAGTTCCTAAATGATTCAACATGCAACACACAAAAACACAAATAGCTACTCTCGGAGCTATCACCGAGACTCACCAACACCGATTGATGAAACGCCTAAACACCTCCACAAGCTACGCCACACACCAAGCTATCCTATAGCTTCAAGCTTCCTTAAGCTTCTCCACACTCACTCACTCACACTTAAAGAAAAGAAAGACTCTCGCTAACTCTCTTTTCTCTCTAACTCTCTCTAACTTTTTCTAAGGTAAGAAAGAACTCTAGGAATGATGAAATGGAAGCAAGTGAGGCTAAGGGCTGTATTTATAGGCATTTTGGGCGTGAGTTGTCCCTGACACAACACTTGTCCTTTTGCGTTTGCCATTTGTCTTGAATGTGAGACACTTGTTAACTTTTATCCTCCTTTGATATGTCCCATCATTTGGGTGTCTTCTTGCATGTGTATGATTATGTCTTGGCTGGACATGTATGGAGTCTATTCCTAGCTCCTGGATAATAGACCACTCCCTTGGTCAGTTTTCGTCTCCCACTATAGCAACATTCTCGCCATTTGTTATCCTCCTATCCGTTCTCTCTCTTTTCACAAGTTTCCATGGAATATTCTGATCAAAAGGGGCTCCTACTCCTTAGGTCTGCACTCCTATAGGTCTTCTAACTCTCCTGAATTACAGCCACGTTCAATGCATCACGTCCAGGTGCATTGCATGGACATTTCGGTTGTTATGCATCACATCGCTTCCCATGCAACCATTCAAGTTTCTCCAAGTGTTATAAACCTTTTAACACTTGTAGCCACTTCTGCCAAGTGTCAAATGATCTTAGAGATGTCAAACATTCCTCCCTTGCATGAGGAAATGGTTTCCTTAAAGCTAGACAATTGCACATGTAGCCTTAAAAGGGAACATTGTCGCCACTTCTCACGTTCTGATTGGTCGATCAATCCGTGATGTCCTTGATCATCCCGACTATGGCAAAGCGCGGCATAGACTCTCCTCAGTTCACGCCAATGTTCGGTTCCTTCCAATCCGTTGCCCGATCGTCGATATAAGCCTTCCCGCCCTTCGGCATGGCCATCAAGCGGGCAAACTTATATCTCGGGTTCCGCTCGTCCAAATTCACTTCTGTCTCGACCAGATTGTTTATTTTGGCTTCTTCTTGTTGTCTCCAAGTTTTCACCTCATTTGGATAACTTTTGGTCAGTCGCCCTTCTATCCCACTCGATCGAGTGCTTGTCCGCATATGTTCGGCTCGACCACTTCGTCTTGTTGCGGTTTTGTCTCGTCCTATCTTGGATTTTAGCCGTTCGTTTCTGAATGTTCTTCGATCAAAACACTATATATGATCTCCTGATCCTTTCCATTGTGATCATTGACCAGAATTTCTCATCCCGCTTCAGGGTTACTACACCGCCGGTTATTCCGCACAAAGTGGAAGTGAACTATGTTGGTGGAAACTTTGTGTATCCTGGCCAGCACGTCTATCAAGGAGCTCAATACCAGCCTAAACAACATGTCTACCCTCAAGGGATCTGTCAAGTGAAGCTGCCTTTCACTTTCCCTCAAGCTGTTGCACCGGCTCAACAAGAAGAGAAGATAGATGTAGTCTTGGAAAGATACATGGAGGAGCAAAGGCAAATCAACAAGAACCTCTGTGAGAAGCTAGATCATGAGTTCACTGATCTTTGCAGCAAGTTTGAGTCTCTCTCCACTCGTGTCCAGAGGATGGAGGTTTACACCGTCCTAACTGCGGAAGCCGTAAGGAAGCAAAATGAGGTAAACCCTCAAACATTTTGTAGTGCTGTCCTATCTAAGGAGAACCAGCTCGCCCTTGTCCCTACACCATCTCAAGAAGGAGAAAAAGAAGCTGATCCAAAGGAGAGACAGAAACCGGAGCTGTTTCCAGGGGAGTCAAGAATAGCTTACACCGGTGTGGCATAGACTTTACGTGAAGCCGCATGTCACTAGGAAATATCCGACAAGATGTTTTCTATCAAAGCACCAACTTCAAGACAGCACCAAGAGAGATCAAGCTGCCACCGGATAAGACTTCTAACATGCCAAAGAAAGGAGCCATAATGCCTAAAGACGCCAAGGAGAGTGACCCCTATCCAAAACCGAAGGTGGCCATGAAACCGTCAACGCTGAAACATAAAGATGTCTTCACGGATATCTACTCGGTTTTACTCCATACCTTGAACGAAAATGAAGCTGATGAGGAGCCTGATGGCGTACTTAAGTCCTTTACCAAGATGATAATCCTTACCCCTAAGGATCCGGACCCAAAAGAAGCTCATACCGCAAAGGAGAAGCTCATGAACACCTTAAAGCTCTTCCCGAGGGCATTTGTCTTCAAAGATGGCATAGGAGATGATCTTGGCGTGCCCAGACCACCAAGAAAGCCCCCTGAACCGGAGAATGGAGAATCTAAAGGGACCCCAAACCCTTTAGTTGAGCTCATCCGCACCTAAAAAGAAAAAGGAGTCAAGCTAAATGACTTAAAACAAAGCGCTTTGTGGGAGGCAACCCACATGGTTTTTATTTTCATTTTAAATTCTCATATCATTATTGCATGCATAACTACTTAATTTTATTTTTCAGGAATTTTTAAAATTGCATAAAAATACAAAAAAAAATGGTTTTAGGATGAAGAACCAAAAGGAGACCAAAACAAGAAACTGACCCACCCTTTGTTCTCACCCTTGTAGAAGGCGAAATCTCCAATCAAGGTAAGTAACTTCTCCTCATGCATTCATTAAAAACCATCTTGATCCTCACTTGATAAGCATTTGAACCTTGAACTTCATTAGTTACATTTAATGGTTTAAATTGCTTAATATTGATGGTTAATGAATGAGAATGAATCGTGACTTGTCAAACTGAATTATACATTGATTTCACTGATGATAAAACTATTTCAGAATTTTGGGATCCCTAACCAAGACCCAACATGTTTTTATAGTTTATACCATATTCTCTTAGATTGTGAACTTCAAGTTGGTTACTTGGAGATCTCAATCTAAGACCGGACTTAACAGTGATTTCAAGTGTTTTGCAAGGACTTAACTATTTGACAGGAGGGATATCAAGGAGAGTTGCTGAAACAAACCAAAAGCACAAATCACATGGCGGTTTAAAGGCGGTTTCAATGGAGGATCACAACAAGGCACAAGAAACAAGGTGGGCACGACCTGGCAATGATAATGGAGGATACAAGAATCACTTTGGTCAAAGAAAATCACAAAACGGTCGAGTAGATTTCAAGATATCCCATCCGGCGAGATTCTCTCGGCCAAACGGGTGCAAAGGAGGACAAACATCAACCATCTCCCAAACCACGTGACCGATGTCCACCAAACTTCACAGGCGGCTACAAAACACCATGTTGGTCGGCAAATCCAAAAGATAGGACGGAGGAATGTTGACGGATCAGGAGATATGCAAAGATGCCTCATCCGGTCGATAGCGGTGCACCTAAAGGCCGGCAAAACCGAAATCACGGCATGGAGAGACCACCAGCTGGAGATGGATCCTTGGAGCTTCAAAATCATTATTCCAGATGAAAATCAAGGAACGAACGAGTCAATCACAAAGAAGTCAAGAAAACTCTTCCCGGAGCCGAATTGACCACTTTGTGAAGGAACTCTCAATCCGCTCGTTCGTTTGACCTCCAACTTCACCAGTGGTCATAAAATATGGGGTTGGTCGATGTAATTTCAAGATAGGTCGAAGAATTCTTCATCATTTGTGCTGTGGTCTATTGCACTATCATCCGGTCGACCGAATGGACCACCAAATGAAGAATCTCCCAAACCGCTCGTTCGTTTGACCCCAAACTTCACCAGTGTTCCTAAAACATGAGGTTGGTCGATGAAATTTCAATATGGGTCAGTAAAATCTTCACGGTTTGAGCTGTGGTGCATGGCACTCTTCTCGGGTCGACCAAATGAGCCCAACTCGACCAAAACGCCAACCGACGAGAATCAGGCCCGGAAATTCAAAACTCACCGACCAATCATGTCTAAAGAGGAGCCCTATTCAGTTATCCGACACTGATCTTCATTACAATTGGTCATCACTTGGTAACATCATCCTAAACTTTTCCTTTTCAAATTTATTACATATTTTACCTCTCTTAATCTGATTTTTCTTACACCGGGATGGTGCAAGTTAAGTCTGGGGGGATTATACTAATAAGTTTGTTCATTTTGGCATTTCATCTTGCATCATTTTTCTTTTCATCGAGTCATTTTTTTATTGAGTCAAAACTTTTGTCGAGAATTATGACTTTATCTTGGACCTAACCATTGTTGTGCCTGTGTTTAAGTGACCATTGATCAGCTATTGGCAGTTTACATCATCACATGTGCACCATGAGAGGATCGATCTACCAAAAACGTCCACATCTCCAAGGGCTTAAGAAGGATACATCTTTGACTCCGCACCTTAATGAACTTAACCTTCTCGGCTAGGGGCTTGGTTTTACAAAGGGCACGACTCCTCATCCTCACCAAATCGTGAAAGTCTATGTGAGTTCGGTTTCCCCTCTCTCTCCCCTTCAAATTTAAGAAAAAGCACCAAGGTCCAAGTAACCGGGGATTAGGTGGCAACCACCATCAATACTCGCGTCTATGGAAGACCTTTTGATCCAAGTAACCGGGGATTAGGTGGCTACAACCATCAATACTCGCGTCTATGGAAGATCCATCAAAAACCTCCACAAAGAGGAGAAGAAGTCGAATAAAAAAAAAAATACTATGCTACCCTAAAAAAGGGATGAATCGACTTAAGAAGTGAGAAGAGAGAGAGGTGAAACAAGAGCCAAGACATGTGTTTTATCAAAAGAGGATGGGTAAGAGTCTATAACCCCTTTGATCGATATTCCCTAGTTGAGACCACACCTTTAGAAACTAAAGGAGTCAAAGGTGGAGAATTTGGATGGCCTAAAGAGAAGTGGATTGCTTTGGGATGATTGCAAAACTCATGGTATGTACTTCCTTATTCTTAATTCTTAATGCCATTGCTGTTTTATGTGGATCACTAAGATAAAGGTCAATATGGATTTCCAAAAAGATTTAAGAGTTCTCATGTTTTCAAACCTCTTTTCCTTTCTTAGTTTGCTTGGGGACAAGAAAAGGCTAAGTCTGGGGGAGTTGATCTATCCATATTTTGCATGATTTTACTTAGTATTTATCTATGTTTTTAAGTGTTTTCAATAAGGTTTTATGCCTTTGGAGGTAGTTTTCTTGTATTTGTTGGTTTTGGAGTCTTAACAGGTTAAAACATCAAAAAGGATTCAAAAAGGAGCAAAAGAGCCTCAAACCATGATCCATGCAAGTTTCCAAGTCAAGAGCATCAATATAACTCCATTTGCCCGATTCTCGTATTCGGACTGAACCGGAGCACCCGAAAGATGACCGCAGCAAGGGGTCTTCCAGACGTCCAAAAATCATGATCTTGGTCTTTCTGGATAGATATTTGAGTCATGCATCGTGGAGAAGTGGATTCAAGCCATTTGGATCAACCATTAGGGAGAAACTCATTTTCTACCGAGACATGTCCGGTTAGCGACAAGATGAAGCCCATGGAGGATCTCGCGTGTCTAATGGCCCAGAACACTGCGGTATAGGCCTTGGCTCGCTTGAGAAGAGGCTTAGATATTATTTGGAGGCTTCCTTGGCGCAATCCCGGCCCATTCACGTCGCAAAACTTCATGTCCAACTCATCGGAAAGTTTCCTTTTCCGGCACCTCATTACCCTAGGCGACTCCAGCCTATAAATACAAGTTTTTAGCCTCACGAAAAAGGTGTGTCTCGTGCAAGAGGAGAGTGGCCGTCAGAGAGAGAGAGAAGCCCTAGGAGCTCGCCATCAAGGGAGAGGAGAAGGAGGCGCCGCTCAAGTCTTGCACTTGCACAAAATCTTGTTCTTGACATTTTTGTTTCTTTTCCTTTTCTCTTCTAAGTTTTGTATTGGATTCAAGAGTTATCAAGGGAGATTTCGACTTATTCTTCAACAGAGAAGCTTCTTCTATCTCTTATCTCTTACTTATACTTGTGATTATGCTTTCAATCATGCTTTGCTTGCTTGTTTGCATCATGGCCGAGTAGATCTCTCGGTTAGGCCGAGGAGATCTATGGTGGCTGTGATGGTTTGATTGAGTTGCGCTTTAAATGGGATTTTAACTTATGGATCTTCACCTTTACTTGAACCTAATGCATGACTACTTTACCGTACATCTAGTGGTCTGATCATAGAGAGGTAGAACCACGACAGTGTTGCATCTAGCTCTCGAATCTAGTATTTGGTGAGCAATGGGTCATGACCAACGAAAGCTGAGTCATGGACCATTGTGAACAATTGAATCTTGCTCATCTTTTATGCATGTTTGCAGCACTAATGGCCAACGAAACCTGAGTACATTAGGTTGTTTTAAACATAGTGGTTGGAGCCACGAAAGTGGGAAAACCATACACTAGTGATTCATGTTCAAGGCGGTTTTTAAACTACATCCCAATGCAACTATCTCTTCATCACATGCTCCATATGATTATCCTTTGCCTAATATTTGTTTCAAATTGCTTACAACTCTCATTTACTTATTTGCTTTTGTTTCCTTTCATTTTAGGTTCACCACAACAACATATTTTTCCGTTCTAGCTACTCATCAATCACCACAAGTTTGAAGCGAGATCACACCCTCCTTGTGTTCGACCCCGACTACAACACAGCTGTGCACTTGCAGCTCATTTTGGTTGGGTTATAAATATTAAAACTTGAAGCTAAACCCAGCCCCCACCAGATGCGGAGAATGCTGTGGCTGAGGCTTCTCGTCTCCGACAGTCCCGCCAGAAGCAGGCTGAGTACATCGCAACTCGTGTCTATGACGACATGCAGGACTGGTATGCTCCTCGCCTGGATCGTCTCGGCAAATTCGTCGGCCATCGCGAAGCGGTGGAGAAGGCTGTTGTCAAGATCGCGGTCGATGAGGCGTTGCTCGACTACGTTCGGAAGACGAAGGGGGTCTCCCAGAATTTTGACGCCGTGATTGCAACGCTGGAGGCTAACGTCAAGGAGAGCAGAGCTGCCGGGGATGAGATCGACGAGGTCGATATCGGCGCGGACGATTATACAGCGCCACACAGGTTAGATTGCCTCTTTCATCTTGCCGATTTTTGTTTTGATAACACTTGGGTTACTCCGAGGGGTTTTGATCAATTTGGGACAATGTATCATACTTTCAGGCCTAATCTTGCCGAGCTGATAATTGGTGGATCGCCGACGAGAGGGAGTTCAGGAGAGACTAACGCTGGAGACAGGACGGGAGCGGGTCTGGATGCTTCCGAGGATTCAACTGCTTGAAACTCTATCCCTTTTCTCTCCTCTTTCTGCTTTTTAAGAACTCTTCCTTTAGTCGCGGCGATTCATGCCGATGTAACAACATTGCCCGGGAGGGTTTTAATCCGTATGCTTTTCAGGATTTAAAACTTAAGTATTTGCTTTACTTCCTCGTTCATCTTTTTGCTTTGTGCGAGATGAATATCGCGAATATAGTTGATGATTTCGTGCTTTTTGAAACATCATGCTTTTAATCTATATCCTTTAATGAGGTGCACTATGTTGTCGATCTAGCGGAATGATTCAAGTGTCTAATCATCATTAGACAAGTGGTTCAACTTGCCGAGACAACTCGACATGCTCAAGTTCTGTCGTGACGAGATGCTACTCGCTATGACAATGCTATGCATCTGACGAGATGCGATGTCACGCAGCTCGTCAGAATTCTCGTTTTTAAGAGACACCGATCCGTGCTTGTTGGATCTGTTTGCGGTGGCGCTTTTTAGGCCGGTAACAGGAACCGAAGTCTAGAAATTCGAATTACTCCTACGCCGCTAAGTCAAATATGATTAACAAGATAGCGATTTTTTCTTGCCCATATGGCTTAGGGTCGTGCAAGATATGCGTGCTCTCGACTTGTAGTGCTTCATTCTTAAAGAATGGTGGATGATCAGTCCACTGGGTGCGATGTGCGGTCAATCGTTTGGCCAGAACGTTGACACTACTTTTTTATGCGTGCGCTTCAGAGTAGCTTCGAGACTCTCTTTGTTTGCCGAGCTCGTAGACAAGGACTCATTATACTGCCGAGTTCCAGAGGCTTTGAGACTCATTAATTTACCGAGTACTAAAGGAATTTTATGACTCTGATTTTGCCGAACTCACTAGGCACACCAAAACATCTGTTTTGACCTAAGTCAATCAGGAAATTTTTGCTTGAGTTTTTCTGCCGAGATGGAATGTTTCTCAAGGATTCAGAAAAAGATGCATGCATACAAGCGAATTAATAAAATAAAACAGCTTTTTATTTTTATTAAGTTACAGCTGCGCCTCGGTGAAAAGGCTGCCTACGTACCCGTGCCGGGATCAAGCCATTCGTAGTTCGTTACAAGTGTTCGTGCAGTGAACATGTCTTCTTTGTTTTTTTTTTTTTTTTTTTTTTTTTTCTTTTTTTTTTGCGAGACGCGAAGCTACGCGTCTAGTGGCGGAACTTGCGCAAGTTCATGGAGTTCCACGAGCGAGGGAGTATGCTTCCGTCGTCATCTTCGAGCTGGTACACCCCTGGTTTGATGATTCGCGTGATGCGGTAAGGTCCTTCCCAATTGAAGCCAAATTTGCCGGCGTGCTCGGGTTTGGTGAAGTCGTGGACTTTCTTCAGGACGAGATCATGTAGTGCAAAGCGGCGGTTGCGAATCTTCTTGGCGTAGTATCTTGCTGCTTTTTGCTGGTAGTTTTGCATACGCAAGAGGGAGCGATCTCTTAGCTCCTCAGTGTTGACGAGACTATCGTGCAAAGATTCGTCATTCAATGAGGAGTTGAGGGGCATTAGTGATCGGCGTAAGCTCGCAACGTGTAGCTCGGCAGGGGCTAATGCTTCGCAACCGTGAGATAGGGAGAAAGGGGTTTCGCCAGTCGCTGACCTGGGTGTTGTGCGGTGAGACCAAAGTACTCCGTCAAGTTCGTATGCCCACGTTCCTTTGTAGCTCTCGAGTCTTTTCTTCAGGCCGTCGACGATAGTTTTGTTTGTTGCCTCGGCTTGCCCATTGGCTTGGGGGTATCTTGGCGTGGAATAGGCGAGCTTGATCTTCCAATTGGCACAGAACTCGCGGAAGCTTGCCGCGATGAATTGGCCACCATTGTCGGTGACGATTTCATATGGTAGACCATGTCGGCAGATGATGTACTGCCAGACAAAGTTCTGCACGTCTTTGGCAGTGGGGTTCGGGAAGGCTTTAGCTTCTACCCACTTGGTGAAGTAGTCGGTGACGATCAGGAGGTACGCGCAATGCCGGGATCGTGGCATCGGGCCGACGATATCCATCGCCCAACGCATAAAGGGATATGCCGGGACGGAAGCTTGAAGCTCTTGCGTCGGGGCGTTGATGATTGGGGCGTATCTCTGGCAGGGAATGCACTTCGCGGTGTAATTTTCACAGTCTTCGATCATCTTTGGCCAGAAAAGGCTGTGCTTCTTGATCTTAGAGGCCAGAGATTTCCCGCCGGCATGGTTTCCTCCGGCTCCTTCGTGAGTCTCGACCATCACGTTCTTGGCTTGCGTCTCGTCGCAGCAACGTAGGACGACTTTGTTTGCGGTCCACCAGAATAACTCGTCGTTTTGGAGGAAGTAGTAGGCGGCTTTGCGGCGTAGTCGACGAGCTGCCCAACGATTCCCCGGAATCGTCGCGTTGATTAGATAATCTTTGATCTCGTCCTACCATGAGTGAGGTTGATCTTCTTCTGACTCGGGGGTCATTGGCTCGTCTTCTCCATCTTCCTCCTCTTCTTGATATATTGCCATGATAAACGCTCCTTTAAGAAGTTTGATGCTAGGCTGCTCGATTGTTTCGACGGGAATCGTTCGCCGCAAAGCCGAGTCGGTTCTCGAGGCTAAGGCAGCGAGCGCGTCGGCTTATGTGTTCTCGGCACGGGGGATTTTTGTCAACTCGAACGACTTGAATTGCTTGGACAGTTCCGTCGTTACCTTGAGATATGCGTCCATGCGGTCGTCTTTAGCATCGTAATCTCCGCTGAATTGCTTTGCCACGAGCTGAGAGTCGCAGAATGCGTGCACGTGCTCGGCCCCAACTTCCTTTGCGAGACGTAGTCCTGCGACGATTGCCTCATATTCGGCCTCGTTATTGGATGCTGGAAAGTCGAGCTTGAAAGACTGTTCGAGAATCTCGCCTGTAGGAGATACGAGGCGGATGCCGACACCAGATCCTTGCTTGGATGAAGCTCCGTCAACGTGCAGGAGCCATTTGGATATATGCTCGGCTTCGTTCACGACGAGCTCTGGTGGGATCTCGACAATGAAGTCGGCGAGAACCTGGGATTTTGCGCTGGTTCGGCCTTTGAATTCGATATCGTACTCTGACAGTTCTACCGCCCATCTTGCCATGCGACCCGATTGATTTGAGCCATGAAGGATTTGGCGCAATGGTTGGCTTGAGAGGACGATGATCGCGTGGGACTGCAAGTATGGTTTCAATTTCCTCGCCGAGATCACTACTGCTAATGCCAGCTTTTCGAGGGTAGGATATCTTGTCTCGGCATCGTTAAGGGTTTTGCTCACGTAAAAGATGGGCTTCTGCTCGCCGCGATCTTCTCGGACCAGTACGCCACTAACGGCTGTACTTGATATGGCGATGTAGAGGAGTAACGTCTCGCCGTCTTCGGGTTTTGCGAGGATCGGCGGGGTAGGGAGATACTCTTTCAGTTGCTTGAATGCGTCTTCACACTTCTCGTCCCATTTAAAGAGCTTGTTGGAGCGGAGCAGCTGGTAAAAGGGAAGACACTTGTCGGTCGAGCGTGAGATGAATCTATTCAGTGCGGCGATTTGGCCAGTGAGCTTCTGGACCTCCTTTGCGTTTTTCGGCGAGGGGAGGTCGAGAATTGCCGAGATCTGCTTCGGGTTCGCCTCGATGCCGCGCTGAGTTACGATGTAGCCGAGGAATTCTCTGGACGTTACGGCGAAATTGCACTTTGCCGGGTTGAGCTTCATTCCGTACTTTGTCAGAACCTGAAAGCATTCTTGAAGGTTCTTGACGTGATCCTCGGCTTTAGCAGATTTTACCAACATGTCGTCGATGTAGACTTCCATGCTGTTGTCGAGCTGTTTTGCAAACATCTTGTTGACCAATCTTTGGTAAGTGGCGCCAGCGTTCTTCAAGCCGAAGGGCATGACTTTGTAGCAATATGAGCCTCGATCAGTGATGAAGGCTGTCTTCTCGCGGTCGTCTGGGTGCATGAATATCTGGTTGTAGTCGGAGAATGCATCCATGAAGGAGAGTAATTCGTTCCCCGCCGTAGCTTCGACGAGGCGGTCGATATGCGGCAGCGGAAAGCTATCCTTTGGTCAAGCCTTGTTCAGGTCGGTGAAGTCCACACATACTCTCCACTTCCCGTTCTTCTTCTTGACGACGACCGGATTGGCGAGCCAGTCAGGGTACTTTACTTCAGTGATTGATCCGGCTCGCAGTAGCTTTTCGACTTCGTCATTGACTGCTTGAGCTTTATCGGTGCCGAGCTTACGCCTCTTCTGCTTGATCGGTTTGTAGGTGGGGTCGACGTTGAGCTCGTGCGAGGTGATCCTGGGATCTATCCCTTTCATATCCTCCATTGACCATGTGAAGAGATGCACGTTCTCCTTCAGTAGATTCACCAGCTGGGTTCTGATTTCGGCGTTGAGATTGCTGCCGATACCAACGCACCTTTCCGGTCTCGTCTCGTCGATGATGACTTGGTCGACGAGATCGGGTTTGGGTCTCTGATGATAGGGGAGTCGCGGGTCCAGCTCTTCATTGATCATGCATGAGGATGAAGAGCGGAGCCGGCGTTCTTGGAGGAAGCAGGATCTTGACACTCTTTGGCTGCCGCGTAATGTGAAGATTCCCAATGGTGTTGGAAATTTGACGCATTGATGAAAGGTCGAGACGACGGCTTTCATCTCGTGGATCCATGGCGTACCTAGAATGGCGTTATATATTGCTGGTTTGTCTATGACGATAAATTTCACGAGCTTGGAAATTCCCCCGACATAGACGGGTAGGCGGATAGTGCCGATACTAAATACGGTGTCGGCGGTGAATCCAGTCAGCGAACGAGATGCTGGCTTGATGGCTTCTTCTTCAATCCCCATCCGGTCTAATGTTTCTTTGAAGATTAGGTTCACCGTGCTCCCGGTGTCGACTAGTATCTTTGCCACGTCGCAATCGTGGACTTGTATTTTGACCACCAGCGGGTCGAGATGCGGGGTATCCAGCCCCTCCGCATCCTTGTCCGTGAAGGATATCGCGCCTGTGTCCTGACGGATAGATTGGCCAAGCAGAGCTTCTCCGTCTTGGTGGAAACTGGGCCGGCGCTGTGTCGAGACAGCCTTTCGCTCATACTCCTTGATTGTCGATATGGAGTCGTTATTGTCTAAAAGACTTCCCATGATCATGCTGACCTGTCGCTTTGGCGGAGGCGGCAAATCTTCTGGATAGTCATGATCTTCCTTCTCAGATGCTGGTCTCGGGTTTGCTTTCCCCTGCCTTTGGGGGCGAAACTGGCGGGGTCGCTTTCCCTTCTGGCCTCCTTTGGCTGGTTTCGGCGCGAAATCTTTGCCTTGAGATCGGTCGCCTTCCACCGCGACGGCTCCTTCTCGGTATTTCCTGAGGAGGCTACCGATGAGATGCCTACAGTTCTCCGTTGCGTGACCGGTTCGACCGTGGAAGCTACATAACAGGTCATGATTGTTATTGTCGTCTGGATCGGCGACAGCTGGACGAGACGACGATAGTGCGAGTGCATGCGGCTGCTCTGCTGGGTCCCAGCAGTGGTTGAGATCGTCGTCGACGGCGAAGGAGAGTGATCGCTTGACCTCGGGCCTTCGTCGCTGCTCGTGATTTTCCTCCTTAGGTCTAGTGATAGTGGGCTTTTTATCACCGCTTCTCTCGGCGTAGAAGTTGGTGTCTTCTTCTAGGAAGATGTATCTCTGGGACCGATGGAGCGCGTCTTCGAGGGTCGGCGATGGTTGAATCGAGAGGTCTGCTTTGAATTTAGAGTCGTACCGGAGACCGTTGCGGAGTGCCTCCAGCGGGACGCTATCGGGCATGTCGCCGAGATCCATCACGGCTTTCTTAAACCTTTCCATGAAGCTCCGCAGGGGTTCCCCTCTTGATTGCGTCATGGTGAACATGTTTCGGGTCACCCTGGTCATGTTCATGGAATAGTGTTTCAGGAATGCGTTCGTCAAGTCGTCGAAGTTATCGATCGACTCGGCAGGGAGGCTGGAGAACCATCCGAGTGCTTCTTTCGTCATATGCTCGACGAAGACTTGGCAATAGTTTGCCTCTCTCTCTTCGGGAGTGGCATACTGTTCCCTTGTCATAGCGAGGTTGAAAGCTGTCAACCACTTCTTCGGATCTTCTTCGCCGGCAAAAGGCTCGATCTTTAGTCGGACTCTTTCGCGGAGCCGGACTTTGCAAATCCTTGCCGTAAGCGGGCTTCTCCGGGTGTCAGCAAGGATTTTTGCCAATTCTGGTGTAGAGCTCGTGACGAGATGCACTCTGGAATTGAACTCGTCCAGCCGACGATTAATTTTATCGAGCTCGACATGGGTCTGCTTGCTGGCCCGCGAGACTCGACTCGTCGCTTCTGTTCGATTAGTTGTTGCTTCTGCTATCGTGGTCCCCGTGGCATGACCTGTCGGTGTATCGAACGAGAGTCGACGAGCTGGTGAGAACTTGCCGTCGTCCGTTGTCACCAAGTTGATGAATTCCTGCGTCTTCTTCTGATATGCTCGCATCGTCTGGACTTCATCGGAGAATGGCTTCATAGCCTTACGGATTGTTTTCACCAGGTCGTCGTGCGTGACGGCCTTTGCTCTGGATTTGCGGCGACCGGGAGCTGGCGGCGGAATTTCGTCCTCGGGTTCCGGCTCGTCACGCGGTGTGTTTCCGTCGTGCTCGACGTAGTCCTCCTCATGCTCGAGAAGGTCTTCTCCGTCTTCGAGAGGATTCTCCGGGAGGGTCTTGTTCGCATGACGAGGTTCTCTCTCGGGGGAACTTCCTGCTGAGTTAAACATCGGCTGCTTTTCTTGGCGTCCGAGCTTCTTTCGAGATGTTTAATCCGACAGAAGTATTCCCAGTCCCCACAGTCGGCGCCAATTGTTGATTCCAGAAATAGCACACGTTTATGCGACGGGATATTTCGGATGGGAGACTTGGGAAACTGTGGATTTATTACTCGAAAGAAAGTTTGAATACAAGAGATCGTCTCGTCAAACAGGCCTTGACGAGACGTAATGTTAAGGATGAATAAAACAGAGAAAAAGTGAGCAAATGCTTTAGATGTTTGCGGGGTTGCGTGACTTGGTCTTCAGGGAATGAAGACCTCTCCTTATATAGTTGAGTTAAGGCGGTTCTCTGCTGAATATTCTCCTCTTGATCATAAAGGAAATCTTCTTCTTCTCTTGATTTATTTCCTTTCTTCGAGTGGCGGCTGTTGCTTTTTCCTTTTTGCTTAAAGTATTACCTTCCTCCTCAAGGCTTTCCATTTCTGTGAGGAGGCTAGGGCTGAAGACGGGCCGGGCTTTTTGCGTTGTTACTCATTGCGATGGGCTCGGGGAAATGTGCTCATTTCATCCCTAACACAGTGCACAATGAAGAATGACTAATGATGTAAGTTCTTTTTATCACTCATTTTTGCTTGATCTTGTCACTGGTTTTTTCTGCTAGCTATTCTAGTAGCTAATGAGGAGGGTTGTTCTTTAGAATTGGACGGATGCGGAATGTCGTTATTTCTTTGATCTATTTGCGGGTGAGAAAAAAAAGGGGAACAAAACAAAGGCTGGAATGAATCAAACTGGCAAAGACTTCATCGCTAAGAAATTTGAAGAGAAATTTGGGAAAAAACATATATGGAATATATTCAGGAACAAGTATGATACTAGCAGAAGAATCTACGCAAGATACAAGAAACTAATTTATAATAGGACCGGACTTGGCTATGATGCTATGGGAAGAATTGATATGTCTGAAGATTGGTGGGAACAACGTAAACAGGTGCGTAAAGTTGATGTTTATTGTTTATTGTTGGCACTATTATAAACAATAAACAATAATATGTTTACGTAAAGTTAATGTTTATTGTTTATTGTTTATTTGCCATATTCTAATCACGTATGAATTGATGTTTATTGTTTGTTTTTTTAGATATGTGAGGTTTTGAGTGTTCTTGTAATGAATAAATGTTTTTCTTTTGTTATAGGAGTGGCCTGAAGCTGTAAATTACAAAAACAAGATGCTTCCAAACATGGATGTGTATGACAGGGAGTTTGGTGCTATTGTTGTGACTGGAGCAGAAGGATGGAGCGCTCAGCAAGGAGAAGCTAGTTTAGATTCTAGAGTGGGTACAGAAAATAATGATGATGAGGCTGATTCGGTTGATATGCAAGTGCCAATAGAGGAAACACAAAACAGAGTTGGGTGTTCTAGACCAAAAAGAAAGCGTAAGGAGGTTCACCCTGCTACAGAGATTAGTATTGCACGCAATGTAATTCTTTGAGAAGAAGAATAAACTAGTGGCACATATGGTGGAGCGTGATGACCGATCTAGTGTAGAAATGTTTTGGAGGTTCTTAATGATTTGCCAGAAGTGAGGAAGTGGTCACCGTTTCACAGTGGAGCGGTTGATCATCTTTTAGCTGATCTAGCAAACCGACAGGGTTTCATGGCGTTTCCTAGTGTCGAAGATAAGATTAGCTATTTGGAGCACAGAACTGGAAGAAAGCTTGATGACTGAGATTTTATTTTGTTACTTGTTTACTGTAGTACTTTGGTTGATTTTTGTAAGACTCTTTAAGTATGACTAAGATTTAATACACTTCATCCGTCCTTTTTATTTTGTTTCTATTTGATCACACTTCATCTTTTTGATTAATAAACGTTTACCTATTTGTTTTACAGATTATTAATTGGATGTTAGATGATGATGATGATGATGATGATGATGATGAACTGAATATGCTAAATACCGAGAGATTGATTCATAGAACAGATCGAGGTGCAGGATGGCGACATGTTCAACAACTTATGCATGGATCAGATCAACAATGTTATGATATTCTACGAATGAACCAGCAAACTTTTGCACATTTATGTAGGATGCTAACTACTCGATATGGATTGCAAGCATCTGATAATGTTTATGTCGAAGAAAGTGTTGCAATGTTTCTTGAGGTGGTTGGTCAAGATAAAACCGTACGGGTTATTGGTGACAGATATCAGCGGTCATTGGATACAGTCAAAAGAAAGATTGATGAGGTTTTGAGTGTTGTCCTAAGGTTTGCAGCTCATACATTACAACCAGAAGAAGGAGAGTTCACAAGAGTAAACCCAGTTTTGAGGAATAATGATCGATATTATCCGTTTTTTAGGGATTGTATTGGAGCATTGGATGGAACTCATATCCCAGTTCGTCCTCCACCACGAAGAGCAGAAACATTTAGAGGTAGAAAGCTGGAGCCTACAATGAATGTCCTTGCTATATGTAACTTCGATATGAAGTTCATATATGCATATGTTGGTGTACCTGGTAGAGCACACGATACGAAGGTGTTAACTCATTGTGCCAAGAATGAGCCTTTTTTTCCACATCCCCCAAATGGAAAGTATTATTTAGTTGACTCTGGATATCCCACTAGGACAGAGTATCTTGGTCCGCATCGTAGGGTTCGGTATCATCTTGATCAATTTGCTAGAGGAGGACCGCCATCAAACACCAGAGAACTTTTCAACCGAAGGCATTCAGGTTTACGGACAGTGATAGAGCGAACATTTGGTGTATGGAAAGCAAAGTGGAGAATTCTAGACCGTAAACATCCAAAATATGGTCTAACTAAGTGGATAAAACTTGTAACAGCAACAATGGCACTACACAACTTCATACGTGATTCACACCGAGAGGATTCAGATTTTGTACGTTGGCAGGAAAGAGAAGCATATCATATCCACGGTGACGACGGTGACGATAATGATGGTGATGGTGATGGTGATGATGATGATGATGATGATGATGATGATGATGATGATGATGATGATGATGATGATGATGATGATGATGGTGGTGGTGGTGGTGGTGGTGGTGGTGGTGGTGGAGGAAATACTTTGTATGAGCCGGTGGGTGATAGAGCTATGGAAAGTTTACGAAATGTCATCACAAGTGAGATTAGTAGAGGAAGTCGCTTACCTTATTAGTAACTTTTTTATTCGTTTATGGTTTTTAGTACATATGATTTGTGTGATTTTTGGTTTATAAATTTCATAACACATTTATTGCATTTCGGTTTACATAATATTATCATAGAAACTATAACATTTTGATGGAAAAAAAATAATTTTGGCATTTAAAAAAAAATAAAATCGTGCTATCAATCGCAGCTCTCACACATACAACGAACAACCCTGCGACCAATCGCACGACCAATAGCACGACCGAAAAACGAACAACCCTGCGATCAATCGCACGACCAATCGCACGACTGAGAAACGAACAACATCCCGCGATTGTTAAATCGCAGTCGTAGTCGTAGTCGTAATCGCAATCGCTGGCGATTATCAAATGAACATGGCCTAATTAGACCATCATTAACGGTGGTTTCTTAGTACCTTTTCTTAGTATATACATGATTTAATTAAATCAAAATTGCATAATAAACTAAAAGACGTAGGTTAATTAAGCGACGTTTGTTAATGCCACGTGTTTTCTCATTCTCTCCAATTTCTTTCTTCTCTGTTCTCTCTCTTCCGGGTTTCTTCCTCTTGCGATATGAAATCGAAGTTGATCGATTCATGCTGATCGAGTTTTGACACGGGTCTATGCATGTGACGATTCTCCCTTCGGAGCCAGGGATGGAAGGCGGTTCGGGTGGTGGCTAGGGTGAGGCCATCGACGGAGCCAGGGAGGGAAAGCGGTTCGGGTGGTGGCTAGGGTTAGGCCATCGACGGAGCCAGGGATGGAAGGCGGTTCGGGTGGTGGCTAGGGTGAGGCCATCGACGGATCCGGCTGTAGAAGCGTCATCGAGATCAAGATCAATTCATCGAGAGTCGGCTGTAGAATCGCAGACAGCTTTGATTTCATTCGGAGCTCAATTTGCTGGGTGATATTCGTTTCATATATCTTCTCTAAAAAACCGTGAATGTAAGCTAGAATCTTAGATTTTGCCCTGGAATTGTTTTTCTTTGATAGATTTCTCTCTAAGAATTGATGTTTCTTCTTCACAGCTTCAATTGCATGTTTCTTCTTCACACTCTTTTCTCTTTTAATAGCCATGGAATATGATGTGATTTGTGTGTTGAATATGGTTAGGGAACAAGACAGATATAATAAGGTTGTGTGTTGCTGCTGCTTTGTTTCTGATACAGATTTAACGTGTGTGTTGCTGCTGCTTTGTTTCTTCATCACTTTATTATCCATCGATCTTCTCTGTTTATCCATCGATCTCCTCTACTTTATTATGTAGTTTGCTTTGATTAGGATTGCTAATGTAAGAATATGATTCTCAATTATTTCAGGTGTTGGTGTTTAGAACTCAATTATTTGTAAAGAATATATTCGCATAGATGCAACTGTGTCGAACTGCTTACTTGCATTAGTGTTTTCATCTTTTCTTAGGAAAATTATATGTAGTTTCCTGTGAGTTACTCTCCTTAAGTTAGATAGTCTTGATAGACCTTGGCGAGAGTTTTTTTTATAGATAGTCTATCTAACTATCTGTTTTGATAGACAAAACCGACAACTCTCTTGTTCTAATCCTCTTACAAAGTGAAAACTCCATTAGCAATGGCCAAAGTTGGGAAGCTGACAAAGCTTAAGTCAGCGATAAAGAAATGGCCTTCCTTCGCCAAGAACCACCATCACTCATCGTCCTCGGCCGCCGTCTCCGACGAGCTCTCAGAGGACAGCAATCTCCATGTGGTTTATGTTGGTCAAACCCGACGACCTTACATGCTTAGACCAGACATCATCGCTCACCCACTCTTCCAAGAACTCGTGGATCGCTCTTCTAGATCCGGCGAACAAGATCGTGAGATTGTTGTAGCTTGTGAAGTTGTTCTGTTCGAGTACTTGTTGTGGATGCTCAAGACAGGTCAAGAAGGAGGATCCGTTGAAGAATTGGCTGAGTTCTATACTTATTGACATCGACAGATTAATTTTCAAATACATTTGTTTCGTTTAATATATACTTTTTGTTGTTGTTATAGTTGTTGCTGCTGATTTGTATTTTGATCCGATGCGGTGTGTGATCCAAACGTGATCTCGTTAACCATGTCATTTGCTTCTGTTTATTTCTCGAGCAATTTTATGATGAGAGCACATATGCAGCTTCTTTCTTTATTACGACCAAGAAATCATTATTTTCCCTAAACAACAATCTTCATATTTCCTTTTATTTGTATATATACCTCCATTAATTGCAATATGCATATAACTAAAAGAATATGATGATTTCGAAGCATTTACTTGTATATATAAACATAGATAGATAGATAGTTAGATAGTCTTGATAGATAGTCTTGATGAAGTTAACAATGAAGATGATATTTTTATGGTTTCAAAAGTTATGTTTTAAATGTTTTATGTGAAATTATGATTTAATTTTCGGTCAATGTAAAATACGTAATGTATTTATCTATAAATAAACTAAATTTACAAAAAATAGAAAGTTAAGAACACCTAAAAAACTTTACTAATCATTGATGCAAAAACAAACGTCTATTTCTTAATTTATTTTATTGTTATAATAATACTAAGTGAATTTGGGTCTCCACCAGTAACGATGCTCTTACACCGGTTAACTTTGGTACATGTGTTATCGTAAGACAGATAGTTCAATTCGGTTTCGGTTTGGTTTCTTTGGGTTAGATTTACGGTTTTTTTTTTTTTTTTTTTTTTTGACAAGATTTACGGTTTAAAAGAATAGATTGGACCGGTTGAATTTATCCAGCCAAAGCAAAAAAAAAAAACAAAAAAAGCTTTTACAGAGGAATTCCAATTTCCAATCATTTGCTTGCTGCTAAACCTCTACATCACCATTACGTTCTGGAACTGAGATCGATTTTCCTCTGAGTTTCATCAGATGCGTAAGAATCTCATTCATATCGGGTCGATCTTCGGGTCTAGAGCTTGTGCAGAACAAGCAAAGCTTCAACAGATCTTCAATTGCCTCGTCCTGTTTCTTAGAAACGATGGAGTACCCGAGCTCTGAATCAACAACCCTAATTATCCCTTCTTCTTTTCCATCTCCGAGCGATTTCTCCACTAATTGACGCAGAGTCATGCCTTGTGACTCTTCATCGATCACCGACGTCGGTCTCTGTTTCGTCATTAGCTCCATCATTATAATCCCGAAGCTGAACACATCGGCTTTTGTCGTCACTTTCCTCATATAAGCAAACTCTGATCATTGGAAAAAAAAAAAAAGAGACTGATTCAGTTAAAAATCAATGGCGAAATTTGGATGAAGTTGAGTTTCTCTACCTGGAGCTAAGTATCCAATTGTGCCTTGGAAGGCTGAGGTAGAAGCTGTGGTGCTTCCATCTTCGCGTAACCCTAGAATCCGAGCAGTCCCAAAATCGCTGACGTGAGCAACTCGATCGCCGTCGAGGAGTATATTCGCCGGCTTCAGATCACAGTGAACGATTGGGAATCCAAATCCGGAATGAAGATAATCGATTCCGCTCGCGATATCAACGCAGAGATCGATCCTCTCAGAGAACGTTCCGGTTGATGCAGAGCCGTGAATCGCATCCTCCAAGCTTCCCTTCTCCATAAACGGAAGCACCAAGGCCTTCATTTTGCCGCTCTCCCAAGCAAACCCTAAGATTTTCACCAGGTTTCGGTGCTTTAACTGGCTTAGCGTTTTAGCTTCTGTGTAGAACCATTTATCTGATTCTGCAGAGAATTGCTTTAGATTCAATACTTTCACTGCAATCACTGTCCCGTCTTCTAAATGGCCTTTGTACACTGTGCTTAAGCTGCTTGATCCGATGATGTTGGCGTTGTTGAAAGAATCTGTCGCTATTTCCAATTCGTTTGGATCGAATCTCTTCAGCTTCAGAGCTGAATCCAAATCCGGCAATGGAGACGACTCTGGTGATTTTTCGATCTTTTTTCCCTTTTTCTTGCAACAGATGAGAATCAGAGCAAGAAGTAGTATAAGAAGAAGAACTGCGGCTGATCCAAGAACAATCACGATGATTGCAGTTCTCTTCGAGAAGTGGCTCGACCTCTTCTTGATCATACATGGCTTGAGAGGCTTCTTGCTTCCACAGAGATCTGTGTTCCCCATCAGATCAGCCGCGTCCATGTTTTTGAACACACCAGATTCAGGAAGATGGCCTTTGAGGTGGTTTGAAGCAAGTTTGAGATGTTTCAGCGTCGAGAGATTGGCGAGGCTCTCTGGAATTTCACCTGTGAGATTGTTACTAGAGAGATCCAGAGAGACTAATTGCGTCATGTTCCCGAAGCTCTCCGGGATTCCTCCAGAGAGACTGTTCCTTGAAAGGTTCAAGCTTCTGATCATATCCATGCCTCGTTGTTGGAAGACTTCATCTGGGATCTGACCCGAGAGATTGTTCCGTGAGAAATCCAGAGAGAAGACGTTTTTGCAGGCCTTCAAAGATCTTGGAATAGGCCCGGAGAAGAGATTGTTCGAAAAGTCGATTTCTTGAACCATTTCAAGCTTTCCAAGCTCATTTGGGATGGGTCCAGTCAAGAAATTGTTTGAGAAGTTGAGGTTAAGCTGCAAGTTTCTCATGGAAGATATCAGCTCGTCAGGGATGGTTCCAGTGAGAAGATTGTCTGAGATATCGAATGTGTTGAGATGCGAAAGTGACTTGAAGCTTGCAGGGATAGACCCGTTGAACTTGTTTCCTTGAAGACTCAGATAGGTAAGCGACTCGAGCTTCGCGAACAAGACAGGAATCGGACCTGAGAATCTGTTGTTGGATAGCTCGAGCAGTGACAGTAGCTTCATACCAAACATTTCTTCAGGAATTGGACCTTGGAGATCATTTGTATGCAGCACAAGCCCCTGGAGCAGAGTGAGATACGACACCTCCCTTGGGATTCTTCCTGTGAAATGATTAGCTTGAAGGAACAAGAGATTCAGCTCTCTCAGATTCCCAATCTCTCCAGGGATCTTCCCTGTGAGAGAGTTAAACGAAAGTTGCAAAATCCTGAGTTTCTCAAGCTTCCCAATTAACGGCTTGAGAGTTCCTGTTAAGTTGTTCTCTGCCAAATTAAGAATTTCCACGTTTGAACAGTTGAAGATATCATCTGGAATTTCTCCGGTAAACCGATTAGGTCCCAGAGAAATAAACGTAAGATTCATACGTCCCAAACCCCTCGGAATCTCGCCGGTCATCTGGTTATGAGACAGGTCCAGGACTTTAAGACCAGTGCAGTTACTTATGCCGGAAGGTATTGGTCCGGTAAGAAGATTGTCGTGCGCAGAAATGTTCCGAAGATTTGTCAGTAGCCCTAGATCCGCCGGGAGCTCACCGGAGATATTATTGAATCCCATCGTTATTACTGTCAAGTTTCTCAAGTTTGTGATGGACTGTGGAAACTCTCCTGTTAAGTTGTTTGAATGAAGCGTAAGGACTTTAAGTGACTTAAGCAAACCAATCTCTTCCGGTATTGGTCCAACCAACTGGTTTTCCGATAATCCCAAAATGGTTAACCGGGTCAACCGAAATAACGAGGATGGGATTGAAGAATTTAGTTTGTTCCCGTATAACCGGAGTGCCTCCAGCTGAACCAAATTCCCTAGTTCAGCTGGTATTTCCCCGGTTAACTGGTTACCATACAGCTCAATTTCTATCAAGCTCGTGCAGTTTCCGATCTCAGTCGGTATTTCTCCTTCCAACGAGTTATCAAACAAAGCGAGAGCTTGTAAGTTCGAGAGATTTCCTATCTCTCTCGGTATTTTACCGGTTAACTGGTTACCACTCAGGTCTAAATCCGTCAGATTAACCAAAGTACCAATTGATGCCGGAATCGAACCGCTAAACCTGTTTAAGCCTGCCATAAAAATCTGGAGATGAACCAAATTTCCTAGGCATTCAGGTATTTTTCCGGTTAAGTTGTTGTTTGCAAGTCCAACTAATACCAAAGAACTAGTTTTGCAGATTGCTTCAACATCGCCGGTCAACAAATTATCTCTCAGATCAAGATACACAATATTCTTAAGCTCCCAAATCTCAGAAGGAATCGTACCAGAGAAATAATTTAAGTAAAGAATCAGCTGGTTGAGCTCGGTTAGTTTCCCGATTTCAGCCGGTATTTCACCGGTAAAATTATTTGAAGTGAGATCAAGAACCTGGAGATAAGTGAGATTCGAAATGGCTGGAGAAAGAACACCTTGAAGTTGCTTCTCCGGCAAGGAAATCGAGACAACATGGCCGGTAGGATCGCAGGTGATTCCGGTCCAATTGCAGTGTCGTAGCGAACCAGTGGTGGTCCAATCCGACAATACCTCTAAAGGGTCGCTGGAGATGCCATTCTTGAAGGATCCTAAAGCTTCAATCTCTGGTTCTAAGCTCTCTTTGGCAAGTGAAAAGGCAGAGAAGAACAAGATGAGAGGCAAGACCAAAATGGTCTTTGAGAGTGACGTCATGGTTTAGATGAATTGAAATTGGTGAGAAAATGTTACGAGAGAATTATCTTTATACTCATGTGTTATATTTTTCTATATGTATATCATTATCTGTGCAAGAAGATATAGAATTGAGGGATCATGTCACGGATGTGAAAACGGCCAAGACGCAATAACATATTCATATTTCACATAAATTATAATTCGGTCAAGTTGCATATAAAGCCACTAAATGCATTCCCACTCATACACATGCTTCAAATGAACACATGTTTGTATTATATATCATATTCATTTAATCCCACTATATATACAGCCATATCTCTTATTGATGCAGTCTCTTTGGAAAGAAATTCGAGTTTGTCAATTGTCAATTGAAAAAGAAATCCTTTTTGGTCAAACAGTAGCATCACTGAAACTGAAACCATTGTGCTCGACATAGTTTTTGACTATTAAGTATTTTAGTAACAAAACAATCATCATCTGTTTTTTTTTCTTTCTCTACGGAAATATATGTATTCCGTTTTACGTCTATTTATTTAATCTAACTTATTAACACGTCTTCTTCGACCGTCTAAATGAGATATTTTATATACAAATTGTATTTCGTAAAAGCAATCTAATATGTCAAACATTTTAATTTGAAAAATGATTATAAAACTCACATGTCAAACATTTTAATATGAAAAATATTATAAAACTCATATGTCAAAATAAAATACTAAAATCCTGACATTATTAATTTAATTATTAATCTATAGAGTTTTTACTGTATTATATGCTTTAAAAAAGTTGAAATCAATTGTGGACTTGTATGGAATCATCCATAATTCCATATAGCTGATTTGGACAACCTGTATCCCGGATACTATGCTTACATGACCAGTTGACCCGTAATATTTAAAAATAAGAAAACCAAAAAACAAATGATTACTTGACCTTAGTTTGACCCATTTAGCAATAATATTTTTAAAATAAGAAAACCACAAGAAAACATATGACACGGACCAGAGCCTAAATCTGGCGCCTTAGACCACTCGGCCAAACTGTCACTTAGTGTCTTAATTGCCATCTTTATTTTAATATAAGTTCATTAAAATTGGAATTTGTCCTATATTTTTTTACATTTAGTAAAACTTATCTTCTTCGTATGGAGGTATGATGTACTTGTTTTCGACAACGACACTTACAAGATTTATTTCTTTAGTTTTTGATAAAACATATTCTGTTTACCTGCATGGGAATAAGAGAACCATAAAGGCTATTTTAGTTGAACTCTTGCAGATACCCATGTAAGCCCAAAACCACAATTGGTTTAGAAGAAAGAAAACCACAACTTGTTTGTTGGAGTTTCTTCGTTTGTACTTTGTACCGAAGCCAATCTAAAGAGATGAAGTTGAAGAGTCTTTTGGCGAGCTTTGCAAGAGCATAGCTCCACCAGTCGAAAAGATAGTAGTAGCAGTTACGAGATATCAATAATAAGTTCTCAACGTGAATTATCTCCAAGTTCGACTTTAAGTCATAGTTTCTTTCTTCATCTTTTAGGTTCTTTAGCAGGCAGTCATGTATTAGAGTTTGTATTAAGTTTCGAAGTTCTGTTGATTCGATATGTATATTGATGGGCATGGCCAAAGCAACAGATCTAAGAAGAGCACTTCTTTTCCTCCTTGAGAAAGAAATCGATCATACCACCCAAACAATCTAACCTTCAGCTTGTCTTTGATATAGTTTAGCATTTCAACTTTTGAGCCTCTGAAACACTCAGGTAAGCCTAAGTAACAACCAACTCTTTCCTCTTTACATATACCAAAAACATTTTGCAAAGAGAACTTTAAACCCAATTCCACTTTACTACCAAAGGAGATAGAAGATTTGATGGGATTGATCACCTGTGTTGTGAGGCTGATTCTGTTTTCATGTTTGTGATTAGTTTAATCTAAACCGAAGGAAAAAATAAGTCTTGTTTGGTTTGGTAACAAAATCAAAGCTCATAAAAAAAAGGAAATTGACGAGAAGAAGAAAAAGGAAAGTGAAGACAATTGGGAAGAGGAAAGAAGCTCTACTAGTCGCGATAGGAGTCTTAGGTTCTCTAGTATAAATACATGTCATTGTCTCTTCTTTTATCTTTGTATCAATCAAGCTCTTCCTTGCTCATTGATTCTTAAAGCTTGATTTTAGAGCTTTGTAAAAAGTTTCCAAGTTTAGTGAATTGCTGAATCGAATCGGCCCCAGAGTAGGTTCAATCATATCGATTGAATTGAGCTGGGAAAACAAGTCTCTTGTGCTTTTGTTCTTGCTTTTACTTTCAGTTCTTATAGCAAAGTTAATTGAGAGACTGTGAGTTCTATTTCTAACAAAGTGGTATCAGAGCCAGGTTTATGGCTAAGGAACTCATGTCGAATGCTCGCATCGACATCGAGCGATTCAACGGAGAAGGAGACTTCTTGTTATGGAAGATTCGAATGTTGGCACACTTTGGAATGTCAAGGATCAAACACATCTTGTTTGATGATAATCTGGATAAGTTGGTTCCTTTGAGCAAAAGCGAAGAGAAGAAATCAGTTGTTGCTGCTGCTGATTCGCTGTCATCGTCGGATCCTCTCACGAAGACCGTACTAGATCCTGTGAAGCACGATCAGAATGAAAGAGCTATGGGAATCATTATCACGAACATCAATAATGTTGTCTTACGAAAGATTAAGCATTGCACAACAGCAGCTGATATGTGGGCGTTGTTGGATCACTTTTACACCGAGAGCTCTTTACCAAATGGAATTCATCTACAACTGAAGTTCTACACATTCAAGATGAAGGAAACGATGATTGTTGATCAAACGGTTGATGATTTCTTGGAGATTGTTGCTGAGATGGGAAATCTTGAGATTGAAGTATCTGATGAGGTTCAAGCAATACTGTTCTTGACGTCTCTCTCGCCAGGCTTTGATCAGTTGAAGCACACCCTGAAATATGGAAGAGAAACTTTGAAGCTTGAAGATGTTATCTCAGCTGCAAAATCAAAAGAACGAGAGTTTCCTGAAAGTCAAAGGAATGACAAGGGATCAGCTTTGTATTCTGAAGATAGAGGTAGATCCTCAACAAAAGGAAAGTCTGATAGGAGTGGGAGAAGGTCGAATTCGAAGACTAGAATGACTTGCTGGTTCTGTAAAAAGGAGGGACACCTAAAGAAAGACTGTTTTGTGAGAAAGAAGAAATTACAGAATGAAGGTCAAGGAGAGGCTGGCGTGATCATTGAGAAGATTGTGTTCTCAGAGGCACTAAGTGTAGATGATCAGGATTCAAAGGAGCAATGGGTCATTGACTCTGGTTGTACCTATCACATGACATCAAAGAAGGATTGGTTCTTGGAGTTCAATGAGAATGCAAGCACAACAATTCTTCTTGGAGACAATCACACCGTTGAATCAAAAGGGTGTGGATCCGTGAAACTCAGAACTAATGGTGGCTCCATCAAAGTTCTGAATAATGTGAGGTATGTTCCAAATCTCAGAAGGAATCTGATATCTACTGAAACTCTTGATAAGCTAGGATATACAAATGAAGGTGGAGATGGTGTAGTCAGCTTCTTTAAGAATAAGAAGTTAGCTCTGCGTGGTATTCTTAAGAATGGCTTATATATCCTAGATGGCAAGACGACTAAGAGTGAGGCTTGCAATGTAGAATTGTCAAAGGATAAGACGGCATTATGGCAAAGCATAATAGGACATCTAAGTCTGAATAATATGAAGATCTTATCTGGAAAAGACTTGCTGGAGAAGAGTGACGTGAAAGATTTATCTTTCTGTGAACATTGTGTCATGGGAAAATCTAAGAAGCTAAGCTTCAATGTTGGGAAGCAGGACACAGAAGACGCTCTTGGATACGTTCATGCCGACTTATGGGGATCAGATAATGTAACTCCATCACATTCTGGAAACAAGTACTTCCTGTCTATTATAGATGATAAGACAAGGAAAGTTTGGTTGATGTTTCTCAAGACAAAAGATGAGACATTCAAAAACTTATGCGAATGGAAAGATCTCGTTGAGAATCAGGTTGATAAGAAGGTCAAAGTTTTGAGAACAGACAATGGCCTAGAGTTTTGCAATACAAGGTTTGATGAGTATTGCAAGAAGCACAAAATTGAAAGGCATAGAACATGCACTTACACACTGCAGCAAAACGGAGTGGCTGAAAGAATGAACAGGACAGTGATGGAGAAAGTTAGGTGCTTACTTGATGAATCAGGTCTCGACGAAGTTCTTTGGGCTGAAGCAGCTGTAACCGCAGTCAATTTGATTAACAGATCACCATCTTCTGCATTGGATCACAATGTACCAGAACAGCTTTGGTTAAACAGAAAACCGGGTTACAAGCATCTGAGAAGATTTGGGTCTGTAGCATATGTTCATCAAGATCAGGGAAAACTCAAGCCTAGAGCTTTGAAAGGTGTATTCTTAGGCTATCCTCAAGGTACTAAAGGATACAAGATCTGTTGATTGATGAAGAAAAGTGTGTGACTAGCAGAAACGTGATATTTCGTGAAGACTTGGTGTTCAAGGATTTGAAATCAGAAGGAAGGGTTCAACATGTTTCTGAAGCTTATCCATCCAGAAGAGAGTTTACAGAAATCTCTCCTGAAGATGTTACTGAAAAGGAGACTACAAAGATTGCAGAAAGTTCTAGTGCAGGTGGAGCTATTCCAGTTAGCTCAAGTGATTCAGAATCAGAAGAACCTGAAAATAATGATGAAACAGAAACAAGTGCAGAGAGCTGCAGAGTTATCATCTTGCAAGAGATCGACCCAGGAGAGAGATTAGACTTCCAGTGAAGTTTAATGACTATACTGAAGTTGGTTTTGCTCTATTAGCAGCAGAAAACATAGATATAGAAGAATCTCAATGCTATCACGATGCAAAGAGGAGTGAAGATTGGATCAAGTGGAATGATGGAATGATTGATGAGATGAATTCACTATGGAAGAATAACACTTGGATCATTGTTGATAGACCTAAAGACAAAAAGGTCATTAGCTGCTGTTGGTTATACAGAAAGAAACCAGGAATTCTTATGGTCGAACCTGAGAGGTTTAAGGCTCGAGTTGTAGCTAGAGGGTTTACACAAAGAGAAGGAATTGATTATGATGAGGTATTTGCTCCAGTAGTGAAACATATTTCCATCAGAATTTTGATGTCTTTGGTCGTTCAAGAAGAAATGGAATTGGAGCAAATGGATGTGAAAACAGCATTTTTACATGGAGATATTGATCAAGAGCTTTACATGGAATAGCCTGAAGGGTTTGAGGTACATCCAGAAAAAGATCAAGTCTGTTTATTCAAGAAGTCGCTTTATGGATTAAAGCAAACTCCACGACAATGGAACATGAAGTTTGATACTTTTATGAAGAATCAGAAGTTCAACAGGAGTGTACACGATTCTTGTGTATATGTGAAAGAGGTTGGACATGAAGATTACATTTATGTACTCTTATACGTTGATGATATGTTGTTGGCTGCTAAGAGTATGACAGAGATCAGAAAGCTAAAGAGTGTTCTAAGTCAAGATTTTGAGATGAAGGACATGGGTGCAGCAAGTAGAATATTGGGAATCGACATTAAGAGAGATAGAGAAAAAGGAACTTTATGCTTATCTCAATCAAGATACATAGAAAAGGTTATACAAAGGTTCAACATGAGTGGAGCAATTACTGTTACAACTCCGATTGGTGCACACTTTAAGCTTTCATCTACAAAAGAAGATGAAGAAGGCGTTGATACAGAGATTGTACCATACGCAAGCGCAGTTGGAAGCATTATGTACGCTATGGTGGGAACTCGTTCTGATGTAGCTTATGCTATTGGACTTGTGAGCAGGTTTATGAGCAAACCAGGAGCAGTACATTTGGAGGCTGTCAAGTGGTTACTAAGGTATTTAAGAAGTTCTACATAGCTAAATCTGGTCTACACCAAAGACGAAAATTTCAGAGTTCAAGGATATTGTGACTCCGATTATGCAGGAGATTTAGACAGAAAAAGATCAATTAGTGGCTATGTGTTTACAGTCGGAGGTAACACAGTAAGTTCGAAGTCAAGTTTGCAGTCAACAGTAGCTTTATCAACTACGGAGGCTGAGTATATTTCTCTTACAGAAGCTGTTAAGGAAGCAATATGGATTCGAGGTTTATTGATTGATATGGGTTTGAAAGCAGAAAAGGCTTCGATCTGGTTTGACTCTCAGTCAGCTCTATGTTTGTCTAAGAACAATGCGTTTCATGAAAGGACAAAACATATGGCTACTAAGTTCAGTTTCATCAGAGATATCATCGAGGAAGGAGAAGCGGAAGTTCTGAAAATCCATACATATGAGAATCCTGCAGATATGCTTACTAAAGGCATTCCTGTGTAGAAGTTTGATTCAGCTTTAGAGTTTCTAAAGTTGATCAAGTGAAGATTGAAAAAGTCTTCATGCCGAGGTTAGATTCAAGATTGCAATTCGCTAAGGGTAAACAAGAAAAAGAATCAAGGTGGAGTGTTGTGAGGCTGATTCTGTTTTCAGGTTTGTGATTGGTTTAATCTAAACCGGAGGAACAAATAAGTCTTGTTTGGTTTGGTAACAAAACCAAAGCTCATAAAGAAAAGGAAATTGACGAGAAGAAGAAAAAGGAAAGTGAAGACAATTGGGAAGAGGAAAAAAGCTCTCCTAGTCGCGATAGGAGTCTTAGGTTCTCTAGTATAAATACATGTCATTGTCTCTTCTTTTATCTTTGTATCGATCAAGGTCTTCCTTGCTCATTAATTCTTAAAGCTTGATTTTAGAGCTTTGTAAACAGTTTCGAAGTTTAGTGAATTGCCTAATCGAATCGGCCCCAGAGTAGGTTCAATCATATCGATTGAATTGAGCTAGGAAAACAAGTCTCTTGTGCCTTTGTTCTTACTTTTACTTTCAGTTCTTATAGCAAAGTTAGTTGAGAGATTGTGAGGATTGTGAGTTACGTTCTATTTCTAACAACCTGACATGTCGCCTCCCCATAAGATAAAAAAATTTGCTTGAGAACATTGCATTGAACTTCAGAACCCTTACACATGAAAAGGCTATCATCCGCAACGAGCAAGTGGCAGTGGCGGAGCCAGGAACAATTATTATTTGGGGCAATATTTTAAAAATTAAAATTTTATTAAATTTTAAAAACTAGTATGTTCCATATATAATTTTAATATGTAGATCATTGATATTTCTTTTTTATTTAAAAATAGTAACAAAAATTGAGAAAAGAAAGACACAAATATTTTTTTGAGAAAATTGCCAAAATACTAAAAAAAAAAAAACATTTCTTGTCCTGTTACTCTTTCACGTTTGGACTTTGTCCCATTATACTTTTTTGACAATTTTTCCGTTTTTGACCTTGAATTTGAGTGGATAAATTTTTTTTAAAATAAAAACATTTTTAATTAAAAAATAAATGGAATAAAAATATCTCATTAAGAAGAACAGATATCGTCGAACATAGATTCGGATAGTTAGAGAAAAAAAAGGAAACAAAGATTTGAAAATATTCAGTTGGTATATTTTCTCGAATTTGGTAGAAGATGATTTCTACGAAAGGTAGACGACACTTATTTTAGTAGAACATCTGATAAAAACATGAATACTACGGATTGTAGAAAACTTGTTTTTAGTAGAACACTAATTCTGCGGGTGGTAGAATAAACTGTAATACGTAGGACACGAAAACTACGGTAG
Organism: Erythrophleum ivorense; assembly: GCA_026724425.1. Classification (NCBI taxonomy): domain Eukaryota; kingdom Viridiplantae; phylum Streptophyta; class Magnoliopsida; order Fabales; family Fabaceae; genus Erythrophleum; species Erythrophleum ivorense. Next base: position 2,140,787 of record JAIUCV010000066.1, on the reverse strand, counting down.
GTAGATGTTAGTGTTTAGCGTAGAACTTGAAATCCACTATTAGCAGAATATAGTGTATTCTGTAGAATATATTGGGAGCAAATTCTACCAAACGGTAGAGCCTATAGTATTTGGTAGATATCGAATTCTGATTTTGGTAGAAGTATGAGCTAGCTGTAGATTCTGAATTCTACAGCCGTTAGACTTCCGAGTAACTAGTAGAAAACGTATTCTACTTTGAGTTTAGAGATTGGTAGAAACCAAACTTCTAATAATTTTCTGAACATGAAAACCAATTTTAAAAATGTTCAAATTTTTTAAACAGTCTTTAGATTATTTTTATGAATTTTAGAAATTTTGTTAAATTGTAAAAGAGTTTAATATAAGTTTTTAATTATATTAAAGGGTAATCTTGGCAAAAAATTACGAAAGTAAAAAAAGGAGTAAAATGACAAGAAGAGCTTTTTTTTTAGGTACATTCACAATTCTCCTTTTTTTTTTTTGGTTGTTTACTTTGATTAGTAAGTTACCACATTTATTAAACAAGCTACTATGAGTCATTTTAAAGCATTTTCCATTATTTTCTAAGAAATTGTTACCATTTAATTTACAAAAATAATTAGTTTCATAAAAAATGATTTCATGAATTTAATTCGATTTCGTTTGAAGAACTTAGAGTTAAAATATTGTAAGTTTTGCATAAAATTATAAACAAGAGAAAAAATAAAGTGTTAGTACAAGTGAAATCTTTTAAATATATTGATTAAAAATCTATAAGTGATATGATATGAAGAGAAAAATTTAAGTAAATTTATTTGACTACCAAATGGATGAAAAAAATTCAAGTATATAAAAATAAATTACTTGAAAAAATGAAATAAATTAATGGGGCCAAATATAATACTCCCTCTGTTTCATAATATAGGGGGTTTAAGGTTTTTGCACATAGATTAAGAAGCTATTTAATTCTTATACTTTTTGAAATAAAATATATTTTATCATCAATTCCAAAACATTTAAACTAATAACAAAATAATATGAAAAATATAAATAATCAAAAGTAACAAAAACACATTTAATTTTGCCTAGAAACTCTAAAACTCCTTATATTATGAAACAAAAAAAAAACTTTAAAACCCCTTATATTATGAAACAGATGGAGTATTTGTTATGGGGGCAATAATTATTCTTTAAGAAAATTGCATTAATTAGCAACAGCCCTCATCTTACCCTATGTGGCTCCGCCACTCGCAAGCGGTGGATAGATGGACCAGAATTAGAAAACTGAGTTCCAATAAAAAGCTCATGCTCTTTCAGCTCGGTTTAGAAGAAGATATGTAAGCCCTTCAGTGCTTAAAATAAAAAGCAATAGAGAAAGAGGATCACCTTGTCTTGGACTACGATTAGGAATGATCAGGCCGTGAGGTTGATCATTGATCAGCACTGAATAAGAAACTGTTGAAACTCAGAAAGCTGAGAGCTACCAATATTGCTTCCAAATAATTCCATGTCATAAGCTTTTGACTTGTCAGATTTGATTGCCATAGACTCTTTAGATAACCGAGGATTAGAATGCAAAATTGCAAATCAAACCATGAACCATCATCTTGTGAGCTATTAAAATATCATAAAAAGTTGAGGTATTAAAAAAAAAACAGGACAATTGGGTATTTTTTTGGGTATTTTTATAGTTAGGATATTAAAAAGTTTGGTATTTTTGTGGAATTTTCAGATTGGTGGAGCTATGCTCTTGCAAAAGCAGACCGGCTTGGAGAAACTTGGAGACAAAAACAGACTGGTTTGGAGAAACTAAGGAAGCTTTAAACGATTTTACTCTTCCACTACAGGAAAACAGGCATTTTGCGACGACGAAATACGTTGTAAAATCGTTGGTAATGTGCATTTACATCGGATTTGCATCGAATTCCAAATCGTCGGTAAGCGATCGATGTTAATTAGAAATCGTCGTAAATTCGATGTTAAAAAGCGATGACAAATAATCGTCGTTAATTCGACGCAAAAATTCTTCGTTAAAGCGTCGCAAATTTTACGACGAATTTACGAGGACCGTAAACGCGTCAGAATTTTTACGACGAATTTGCGAGGCCTCTGAAAAGACGTCGGTAATTCGAAGCAAATTGTACATCGGAAAAACGACGAAAAATAAAGTCGGCAACAAATCGTCGTTTACTCGATGGTACATTACCGACGATTTGCCGTCAGATTAGTAACGTGTTGTATAAATATGCATATTTATATTTCGTCGGTAATTAGTTGCAATATTATCGTCGTTAAATCGTTGGTATTTTGCGTCGATTTAACGACGACAATCGTTTATTATTCACCTCGAATTTACGACGAATTGTTTTATTGATTTAAAAAAAAACGAAAAAATATTAAATAATATTAAAAAGAAATTCGGAAATATTTTACAATTTAACAATATTTTACATTTAATCAAAATCCGGGAGCTCTCTGCGTGCTGCCTGAGCCGTTGTAGCTGCAAAAGCCGCTGTTTTCCGTTGCTCGTCTGTAAGCTCCTCTTCCATTTGTCCGCCTGAACTCTCAGCAGCCGCTGCAGCTTGCCGCCGCCGTCTCTTGTCCGTCATGATTGCTGCAACCTCTGGGTGATGCATAGCCATGATCGAAAATGGCGTCGTTCTCTGCACTCTCTAATTGCATAGTTTGCTCCAGAGTCGAAATCTTGGCCCGCAATTGAACCGGATCATCCTCAGGACGTCGATGTCGCGGAGCAAATGACGAAGTAACCGGGACATGTCGAATAGAACCCATTCCAATAACTTTCCCCTTAATTTTTTGGGGCAACCTACAATTTATAATTATAAAATGTCATGTATATATATATATATATATTCAAAATATGGATATATAAAGAAATATATGTTTATTTTTAAATATATATATTACCTGCTCAAAAATGCGGTCGATCGCCGGGGTTCCCAATTCCACCGACTGCTGACTCGAACCGCCCGGTGATAAATGTTGAGATAATTGTGTTTGCTCCTCGACCACCCTCACATTGACATTGTTCCAGATTTCCTCAGCTCTCGGGGATACAAAAGTCCCATCTTTCCTGGTATGCGTGTTCTGAAAAAGTGCCGTCAATGGAGGGAGAACGCCTCCGTTCGTCGCAGCCTATATATCAATTTCATAGTTTGTAATTACATATTTTAGTTAATCAAAAATATTTTTATATTTATTATAATTAGTAATGTAATGTTAAAATAATAAAAAGTGAAACAATTACCATCTCTAAACGCCTTCCTGCAAAAGGTGTCTGGCCAGCTGTGTGAGGAAGTACGACAGGTGTAACATCCGTGAACGTGAAGTGCTGTTTTGGAGGTGGTGTCGGACGACACCAAGTGATCGGGAGTAGTTGCATATGCTCTATACGGTGTGAATCTCGGTTTGGCTGTGCATGTTCTTGTTTGATTGTTGTGCAGTCGGTCTAAAGGTTCAAGCATTGTGTAGAAAAATGTGTAAATCGACTTCTGATTGGTTGGTGTCGAGCGACACCAGGAGGGTGTCGATCGACACCGGTTTGGGAATCGATTTCCGGTTTAAATCGATTGTGTTCGGTTTTGTGGAGTTGGTCGAGTGGTGTCGACCGACACCAGGCTGGTGTCGATCGACAACGGTTATCGAGAAATCAATCGGTTCAATTCAAGTTGGCTGGTTTTGTCGGTTTAGGGCGAGGAAACCCTACTTTCGCGAATAAAAACACTGTAGCCGCGTTTGAGGCACAATTTTCGAGGCAGAGAGTTCTAGAGGCGATTTTGGAGCTTTGGAGGTGATTTCTGGAGTTTTGGAGTGATTTGTGGCTGTTCTTCGTGGTTCCATTTTTCCCTTCGTTTCTAATCCGTTCTAAGGTGAGTGCGTGACCGTAGGTCCTTGAATCACTGGAGATGAAACAACCATGTTTTTTTTTTTTTTTTTAAATAATTAAGTGCGGAAAAACTCAATTAAAAATAAAATCCAATAATAATTAATTCAAACAACCAAATTCAATTCCAGAAACATTATTAAAAATAACTAGCAACCTAAACACCAGGTTTGCAATAACAACATAAACCAAAAACAATAAACCACACAATCCTATCATCCTCTCCTCGGCCCGATTCCGCGATCACACTTTCTTTCTACTTGCATCACATTAGGGAAAAAGAGATGCATAAATATTTAATAAATACTTACAATCACCCCGCCTACAGGTCAGTTACGCAATTTTAACAATTTTAATTAATACTAATAATTACCACAATTATTAAATCATTCACTTTAATTATTAAATAATTACCACAATTAAATAATAATTTTTAAAAACTTAAATAAATTCCACAATTATTTTTGAATCATTTAATTAATTAATTTCACCAATTATTAATTAATTCTCGCATTAAACCATTTAATTACAATTAAACCGCATTAAACCAGATTAAACCACTTAATCCAATTAATTCCTTAATTCGCCAGATAACCGGATTAAACCGGACGGTGTCGATCGACACACACTTGTGTCGGTCGACGCCTGCCCGTTTGGTGTCGATCGACACCGATTCAGGAGATCGACACCAACTTCAATTTTAAGCACAAAAACACCAAATCACGAAATCAACACATCACACGTGATTCAACCCGCGATTATCACACAACACAACACGAAAAACCACATAACTCTACCAAATCATGATCCACATCCACAAATCCTCTTACATGCGAGCCTACGGTCATGCACTCACCTTGATAACGAATTGAGAAGGGAAAGGAGATGAAGACATCACAAACAACCTCAGATCAACCACAAAGCTCCAGAAATCTCCAGAATCACCTCAACTCTTTTCTCTGCCTCTTTTCCTCTTGTTTTCACAAAAAAGACAAAACCAATGCGGCCAAACACTTTTAAAACGCGACCTAGGGCTTCTCCCACAAAACCAGCCCCAAACCGGAACTCAAATCGAACCAAAATTGATTTTAACCGCTGGTGTCGAGCGACACACCCCTGGTGTCGATCGACACCCCTCTCCAGAAACGATAGATTGGTTTACGGATGTTACAGGAGATTTGTTGTGTTGTTGATATTTCGAGTTGTTCTTGAGTTGTTCTTGAGTTATTTGAGTTATTGATCGATTATGGGGGTTGAATCCCATTGATTTGGATGTTTTTATACTTGTTTCGCACTGTTTCGTTGTTGTTGGTTTCTGGGTTTCGGGAGGGTGTCGAGCGACACCTAGCAGGGCGTGTCGAGCGACACGGTGGGGTGTCGGTCGACACTAGTGCTGTTGTGCGAGTTTTGTTGATGTTGTTTACTGTTGATGGTTATTGCTGCTAGTATTGTTGTTACTGTCGTTTATTATGGTTATGGATTGCTGTATTGTCTAGTGGTTGGCGTAATTGGCCTGTAGGCGGAATGACCGTCTCACTGAGTATTTATGATAATACTCACGCATCTCTTTCGTAATGTGATGCAGGTAACAGGAATGTGTGATCGCGGGATCGAGGCTGGAGAGGGGGATGATAGGGTTATTGGTTTATTGATTCATTGTTTAAGTTGGTAGCGAACCTGGTGTTTAGGTTGCTAGAGTTATTTATTATTTCTGGAACTATCTGTTGAATTGGTTATTGATATTGAGATATTTGTTGTTGATTTGAATTGATAATTTAATTATTTATTTGTTGTTTAATTATAAATAAATAAAAAGCTTGGTTGTTTCAACAGGTCTGCCATCTGGACCAACCATCAACCGGGAAGCAGAGCACTTCCCCAGAAAATGCTCTTCTTATGCCAATTGTGTTGATCCCCATATCCATCTGGCATATTTCCGGGAGTGTGCCAGTTGCCGCCATGTCTGACTGTACTTTGTGCACCAAAATGATCAATTTGCGCTTCAATGTGTACCCCAGTTAAGACCACAAGAGGAGGAACACGAACTGCTTTGTTCTTCTTAAACAGTTGTTTGTTTCTTCGGTATCTATGGTTCAGCGTTAAGAAGCGACGGTGACAGTCGAACCAGCTTGTCTTTCTTCCGTGTTTTAGCTGAAAAGCATCTGTTCGATCAAGACAATACGGGCAAGATAACCGCCCGTGCGTAGTCCACCCGGAAAGCATCTCGTACGCCGGAAAGTCGCTTATTGTCCACATAAGCACTGCACGCATTGTAAAATTCCTCTTCCGTGAGATATCATACGTCCAAGCTCCAGTGTACCACAACTCTTTCAGTTCTTCTATCAAAAGCTGTAAAAAAACATCAAGAGAACGCCAGGGATGTTTCGGGCCAGGGACTTGATACTCATGAATAGAAATTCTTTTTGCATGCACATTTCAGGGGGAAGATTGTAAGGAGTGAGTATTATCGGCCATAGAGAGTATTGCCTGCCAGACATACCAAAAGGACTGAATCCATCTATGCAAAGACCCAGGTAGACATTTCTTTTCTCTCTAGCGAAATCGGGGTGCACCGCCTGAAAATGCTTCCACGCTTTAGCGTCAGATGGATGCCGAATCTCTCCATCTGTAACGGAATGATCGGCATGCCATCTCATCAATCCAGCCGTCCTTTCAAACTGATACATTTTTTGCAATTTATCTTTTATTGGCAAGTTCCACATTCGTTGGTAAGGTACTTTGTTCCGACCACGACCTTGTGGCTTATATCGTGGCTTACGACAGAATCGACACTCCTGCAACTTATCATCATCTTTCCAAAATATCATACAATTGTCAACACAAACATCTATCATCTGAGAAGGCAACCCAAGGCTACATACCAGCTTCTGTATGTCGTAATAAGAATCAGCAGCTACATTGCCTTCCGGCAAAATATCCTTAATTAGATCAGCCCAACTGTCCAAGGAAAACTGACTCTGATTACCATCATTTTTTAGAGTCATCATCCTAGCTGCCACCGACAATTTGTGTGCCCTTTAGTACATTTGTCGTACAATGGCTGATCCGCTGCTGCTAACATATCAAAAAACTTTTTTGCATCTGCATTGGGTTCCTCATACGCTACATTGTGAGGATCTCTAAATGTACTTGCGGTTTCACGAAATGCATCTGTCACCATCTCATGCATCCGATCAACTTCAACATTGTAATTCACAGGCTCATGATCATCAACTAGATGCACACTATCCTCTAATGGCATTCCTTCATTATAATTACTACTAGCTGCATTTCCCCATGACCTTCCCCATGACAATACCAGATATAGTTGTTCGGCATAAATCCTCTATATAATAGATGCGACCATACCCTCGAGATAAACACAAATTTCCTATTTGTGCATTTTGGACAAGGACAAAAAATGAATTTATTACCGCTTTCAATTGTAATTTGCAGTGTGCTAGCCTGGTACATGAATCCTTCAAGACCATCTCAGAATTCCTTCTTTAGCAATCTGTCGGAATCATGCCGATTGTACATCCATTCCCAAAGTTGGTAAATTGACATAGTTAGTCAGAGAGATATTTGGTTTTTTAGAAAGATTTTTTTTTTCCAGAGAGAGAGATAAGTGGTATACATTCAACAACTTCAATTGTTCAGCCGTGTTTATATAGAGAGTGTTGGACATTTGCAACGGATTTGCAACGAATATGCAATATTTTTTACCACGATTTTCCATCGAATTTCCAACGACTTTGTCTTTTTACAAAGAAATTGCATCGATTTGTTTTGTTGTTAAAATACCGGTACAGATCTTAAAGACACGATTAAATTCACGTGCCTACCTAACTGAGCCGTTGTAAATACGTCGCCATTTACCTACGGTTTAACAACGAAACCTGAATACTCTCTATTTTCTTGCTAATTCGACGTCATTTACGTACAAAACCGCTCCATCGTGATATCGTCGTAAAGTTACTACAAATTTACGACGAAATGTGTAAACATTGTTCAGTCGTCGTATATTCAACGGTATTTAACGACGAGTTTACGACTATTTTTTTCGTCCCAATTAACGACGGATTTACGACGACCTAGTTGTTCGTCGTAAATCCGATTGTAGTTCGACGTTAGTTTGCGTCGTAAACTTCGTCGCAAAATGCCTGTTTTCTTGTAGTGTTCTAATCAAAATCTTAGAGATGATCTTGTACAAAACTAAGCACAATGTTCCGATTTTCAGGATACAGTTGCAACTATTCTGTTTTACACAATCCAAGAAAAGAATTTAATGAACGCATGAAATCTGTGTGTACTCTCAGAGAAGAGAACAACAACAAAATAAGGAAAAAATGGTAGAGGTTTTGATGTCTTGTCCAGTGAGAGGCTCATTCTTATCGCCTTCTCGTGGAAGCATTTGTGGAAGTTGTTCAGTTTGCACATTTTGTAAAAGTAGCATTCCTACATTACTTGGTTTGAAAGGTTCAAAGGACTTGACTTGGCTGTTGTTCGCTCAAAATCTCAAGAATCTAATGGAGCTTGATTCAGAAAGCATAGAAGAAATTATCAATAATGAGAAAGGAATGAGTATTAGCAATTTGCATCCACATCTTTCTGTTCCCTTTGGGAAGCTACAACGCCTAGAACTGTTTAATTTGTCTGAATTAAAGAGAATTTTGTCGAATCCTTCAGCACTTCCAAACTTGAAATTTTTTTATGTCAACGACTGCCCAAAGCTGCCCAAAGCTGCCCAAAGCTACCACTGACTTTCCAAGACGTGAACAAGAGTAATGGATTTTTTTTTGCAATCGCGACTGCCATCAAGCCATCAAACGTTTTTCGTTTGGCAGTCAGCGATGTAACTTTAAATCCTGCGATGATGAAAAATGACAAAAATACCTTTGCTTTTTGTTAATCACATTGATTAGTCGAGCGATAAATTAATAAGCAAGCAAACAATAGTCGTGCAACTACAAAACTAACAATATCATGTGATTGCTAAAATGTTACTGCAATCGCAATTGCATGGAAACAATCAGGGACGTCCAAAGAGAATCGAAGAGAGACAAAACAAATTATCAAAAAGAAAAGACTTGTTGATTAATTATGAGAATCCTACATAATTCGAAAACAAAGATAAACGATATGACATCGTTTCATTAATACAACAAACCCCATATGGCCATATTAGTTCTTCCATAAAAACTTTGAAGGAGTAAATACTAGTACTTCTTCTTTCCCTCGTGAGCCTGTTTCTTCACAACAGTTTTCTTTAACATTTTGAGCAGAGCGTTATGTAATTGATCCATAACCTTTTTTTTCTCAGCGTACTCGATCATCTTCTTTTCCAATTCCTAAGATTTATAAGAATCTAATATAATCAAAATTTAAGTACACATAAATTAGAAATAAGCGTTAAATATATAAAGCTACCTTCACATGCTCTGATCTAATTCTGATCCTTCTTTGACACGATCTAGTTCAGCTTTAACCTCGAGAATCTCAGCCTCTGTAAGAACCATTTCTTGATTTTTTTTTGGTATAGAACAAAAGTGAAAGATTTATGTATAATTTCTCTTTGCTTTTTTTTTTCTTTGTACTTCTTAATGCATGATCCTCAATATATAGAGGTATAGTGTCAAGTGTGTAAAATACAACATGTGGATCTGGATGAACTTCGCACTGTTTTTTTATTTTTAGAAATTTATTTTTCTTAAAGATTAGATAACTTCCATATATGGTAAATTTTATTTCTAAAAATTAAAGAGCGTGATAAAAAATCTATATATGAAAGCGCGTGAATATTTTATATACTAAAGCACAAGATATTTTATGAAAAACAATTTCTACAGAAAATATTTTATATATATATATATATATATATATATATATATAATGTAACATCCGTAAACCAATCTGTCGTTTCTGAGGAGGGGTGTCGATCGACACCAGAGGTGTGTCGCTCGACACCAGTGGTTAAAATCGATTTCGGTTCGATTTGAGTTCCGATTTGGGTTGGTTTTGTGGATGAATCCCTAGGTCGCGTTTTAAAAGTGGGTGACTACATTGGTTTTGTCTTTTTCGTGAAAACAAGAGAAAAAGAGGCAGAGAGAAGAATTGAGGTGATTATGGAGATTTCTGGAGCTTTGTGGTTGATCTGAGGTTGATTGTGCTGTTCTTCATCTCCTTTTCCCTTCTCAATCTGTTATCAAGGTGAGTGCATGACCTAGGCTCGCAAGTGAATAGATCTGTGAATTTGGATTGTGTTATGGCTGAAATCGTGCGTTCTTGAGTTGGATTGTGTGATATTCGCGTGTTGAATCGCGTGTGTTGTGTTGTTTGTGTGATTTGGTATTTTGTGTCAAAAATCGAATTAGGCGTCGATCTCCTGGATCGGTGTCGATCGACACCGTCCGGTTTAATCCGGTTATCTGGCGAATTAAAGGAATCAATTGGATTAAGTGGTTTAATCCGGTTAATGCGGTTTAATTGTAATTAAATGGTTTAATGCGAGAATTAATTAATAATTGGTGAAATTAATTAATTAAAGGATTTAAAAATGATTGTGTAATTTATTCAAGTGTCTGAAAATTATTATTTAATTGTGGTAATTATTTAATAATTAAAGTGAAAGATTTTAATAATTGTGGTAATTATTAATATGATTTAAAATTGCTAAAATTGCGTAATTGGCCTGTAGGCGGGGTCATTGCCTCACTAAGTATTTATTAAATACTTATGCATCTCTTTTTCCTTAATGTGATGCAGGTAGAAAGAAAGTGTGATCGCGGAATCGGGCTTGAGAGAGGATGATAGGATTGTGTGGCTTATCGTTTTTGGTTTATGTTGTTATTTGCAAACCTGGTGTTTTGGTTGCTAGTTATTTTAATATTATTTCTGGAATTTAATTTGGTTGTTTGAATTAATTATTTAATGAGTTTATTTTATTGAGAATTTCCGCACTTGATTAATTTAAAAAAAAAAAAAAAAAACTTGGTTGTTTCATTTTGGTATCAGAGCGTATACGGTTTTAGGACTGTTAGATTGGGTGAACTCGACTATGTGTTTACTTGATTAATTGTGTTTAGTCAGTAGTAGTCTACTATCATCCTCTCGGCCTTCAGTGATTCCGCGGTAAGTTGTGTGTTGTATTTTGTGGTTTGTTGTGTGTTTTCTAGTTTGCTCATCTACTGTGCTGTGGTAGTGCAGTGAGATGGATGCACGAGCTAGAGATCGTGGCAGGGGCCGTGGTGGAGGCCGTGGCAGAGGCCGTGGCAGAGGCCGTGGCAGAGGCCTTGGTCGTGAAGCACAGGTGGATTCGGGTGAGAGTGCAATGCCTAGTGTGACGACAGCGTCAGAGACTCAGTTTGTGGCGAGTGAGGCCAGTTTGGGGGCTAGTGGAGGCGCGGGAGTTGGGGTTGCCCCAGGTGCGAGTGCCGCTCCAGCTCATGGTCTTGGTGACCAGTTGTGGGGTTTCTGACGCAGATCTTGTCACGTCTCCTGCAGGCGGTTCCAGAACAGGCTCCGGGTGTTCCTCTGGTGGTGGGGGCACAGCAGGGCGCGTTTGTTGGGCAGCATGGTGCTGCGGTGGTTGGGCATCCTTCCTATCTGGAGATGATGAGGGAGATGCAGAGGATCGGGACGCCTTTCTTTGAGGGTAGATGTGGGCCCGAGGAGGCCAATGAGTGGCGGCAGAGACTGGAACGGAACTTCCGTTCGGTCAGGTGTCCAGAGGGATACCAGTTGGAGTTGGCAGTGCATTACCTTGGTGGGGATGCACATCTGTGGTGGCGATCTGTCATGTTGAGGAGGGCAGTGTGGACTTGGGGCGACTTCCTAGCGGAGTTCAACGCCAAGTATTTTCCTCAGGAGGCTAGAGACAGATTTCAGATGAGGTTTGTGGCCTTGACTCAGGGAGAGAGGTCAGTGCGTGAGTATGACGCTGAGTTCGGCAGACTTGTGGCGTATACTGGGTACGGTTTTGAGGGCGAGCGGAGTCTGATGGCGAGATTACTTCAGGGTCTTCGATCGAGCATCAGGACTCAGTGCAGAGGTAGTTCGTATTCTACCAGAGCAGAGTTGGTGGAGCTAGCGGCTTCCATCGAGGAGGACCTTCATGAGCAGGTTGGTCCAGTTGTGGTGTCAGCTGCGGTTGTTCCTGCTACCCAGTCGAGGGGCCAGCAGCAACAGCAGCAGCGCAGGAGTTTCAGTTCTGGTTCTGGAAAGGGCGGCAAGCCTGTGCAGGGCCAGAATAGGAGGTTTGAGGAGGTTGCTGGAGGCAGCCAGAGTGCTCGTGGTTGCTTCGGTTGTGGGAGCTTGGAGCATCGGGTGGCTAGTTGTCCCAAGAGTGGTGCGTCTCGGGATACTAGAGTGTGCTTTCACTGCAGAGAGCCAGGGCATCTCAGGCCGATGTGTCCCAAGTTGCAGCAGTTGTCAGTGGCATCGGTCCAGCCGGTATCGCAGGTCGCAGCGGTGCAGCCGTTGGAGCAGTTGGGAGCAGCGCCGCGAGTGTACTCTTCGGCAGAGGTGGGCCAGACGAGTCAGTCAGGCCAGATCACAGGGACCTTGTTAGTGGGTGGTGTTGAGTCTCACGTGCTGTTTGACTCGGGAGCATCGAACTGCTTCATTACTCCGGAGTTTTCCGAGAGTAGAAGTATCCAGAGTAGCGCTGGTGAGCGCAAGGGTTTCGTTAAGGTTGCCGGTGGAGGTTTCTTGACTACTTTGGGCTGTGCTAGAGCAGTCGACATTCAGATTGCGGGGCAGTCTATGCCAGCATATTTGGTCATCAGTCCGGTGGAGCTGTATGACGTGATTTTGGGGATGGATTGGCTGTCGTGTTACAGAGTTCATCTGGATTACTTCAGAGGCAGAGTTGTGTTTGAGCGAGATGCAGGGAGGTTGGTTTATCAGGGGGTGAGACCGACTTCAGGGAGTCTTGTGATCTCGGCTATTCAGGCTGAGCAGATGATAGGGTGAGGTTGCGAGGCGTATTTGGCGACGATAGTGATGTCGGAATCTAGTGGTGAGGTGACTCTGGAGGGTATTGAGGTTGTCCGGTAGTTCGAGGATGTTCTTCGGTCGCTGAAGGGGTTGCCACCATCTCGGTCAGATCCCTTCACGATTGAGTTGGAGCCCGGGACAGCTCCAATATCGAAGACACCTTACAGGATGGCGCCAGCAGAGTTGGCAGAGCTGAAGAAGCAGCTGGAGGACCTTTTGAGCAAGGGGTTCATTCGGCCGAGTGTTTCACCGTGGGGAGCACCAGTATTGTTTGTGAAGAAGAAGGATGGCAGTTTCCGGTTGTGCATCGATTATCGGGGACTCAACCGAGTCACAGTGAAAAACAGGTATCCACTCCCTAGGATTGATGAGTTGTTGGATCAGTTGAGGGGTGCTACTTGGTTCTCCAAGATTGACTTGGCATCGGGTTATCATCAGATCCCGATAGATGAGGCAGATGTTCGCAAGACGGCGTTCAGGACGAGGTATGGGCACTTCGAGTTTGTAGTCATGCCTTTCGGGTTGACTAATGCGCCGGCAGCGTTTATGAGATTGATGAACGACGTGTTCAGGGAGTTTTTGGACGTGTTCGTTATCATTTTCATTGGTGACATCTTAGTGTATTCGAGGAGTCCAGAGGAGCATGCGACTCACTTGAGGCTTGTTTTGGAGAAGCTTCGAGAGCAGAAACTGTTTGCTAAGTTGAGCAAGTGCAGCTTTTGGCAGAGAGAGACGGGGTTTCTTGGCCATATTGTTTCTGCAGAGGGAGTTTCTGTGGATCCGGCTAAGATCGAGGCTATCAGAGATTGGCCTAGACCGAGTAGTGCTACCGAGATCAGGAGTTTTCTGGGTTTAGCAGGCTACTACAGGAGGTTTGTCAGGGGCTTTACGAGTATGTCTCAGCCGATGACTGTTGGGGTCGGATTTCACCCCGAGACATCGTCATTTGGATTGGACAAATGGGGGAAGATCGAGCCGAACCGCACCAAACCGGGCCGAACCGGGCGTCAAACCGAAGGCCAGCCAGAAACTTCTCGATGGGTCGAACCAACATCCGACGGAGCGATTCGAGCCGAGGCCCATCAAATACTTTCCTTAAACTGAAGTCTGCGCGAGCCACAAAGGAAAGTTTACATTTATTGTGGAGTCGGCGCGAGCAGAAAAGGAAAGTTTACATTCTTGCGTAAAGTCAGTTGTAAAAGTCGGTTCCTACTCTCTTATAAATAGGAACCGATAGTCATTATTTGAGAGAGGACTTTTCACATAGAAAAAGGCACACGCCACAAATATTGTAGCTCGCATAACCGCTAATCAAATAACCATCATTTGGATCGATCCTTGTGTTTACTTACGAAATTCTCGGCTCTCCCTAAAAACACTAAAAGTATCGTAGTGCAGTTTCGGCTCGCACAATGACGATGTTGACTGGCAAGGATGTGCCGTTTGTGTGGTCGCCGGAGTGCGAGGAGAGCTTTGGGAAGCTCAAGGAGATGTTGACTAGTACACCAGTGTTGGCGTTACCCGATCCGGGGAAGCATTACGTGGTGTATACAGATGCTTCAGGTGTTGGTTTGGGTTGCGTCTTGATGCAGGAGGGCAGAGTGATTGCTTATGCTTCGAGGCAGTTGCAGGGCAGTGAGCGCAATCGCCCTACACACGATCTTGAGTTGGGAGCGGTGGTCTTTGCACTCAAGATTTGGAGGTCTTATCTTTATGGTGGTGCTGTGCAGATCTTCACAGATCACAAGAGCTTACAGCATATTTTCACTCAGCCTTTGCTGAATGCGAGACAGACGCGTTGGGTGGAGTTTCTAGCAGATTATGATCTGGATATTGTGTATCATCCAGGCAAGGCCAACTTGGTGGCAGATGCGTTGAGTCGACGGCGAGTTGATTCAGCTAGAGAGCAGGATGTGGAGACTTTGGTCAGCGAGATTAGTACATTGCGGCTTTGTGCTATTTCAGAGGAGCCTTTGGGTTTGGAGGCAGCTGATCAGGCAGACTTACTCAGTAGGATCAGAGTGGCTTAGCAGGATGATCAGGGTTTGATTGGTGCATCGCGGGCAGCTGGTTTATCTGTGTTTGGCTGAGTTTGCCTATAACAATAGTTTTCAGTCTAGTATTGGCATGGCTCCTTATGAGGCTTTGTATGGGAGGCCATGTAGGACACCCTTATGTTGGACCCAAGTGGGGGAGCGCAGCATGTTTGGAGCTACCTTTGTTCAGGAAACGACGGAGAAGATCCGTGTTTTGAGGCTGAACATGAAGGAGGCTCAGGATAGGCAGAGGAGTTATGCAGATAGGCGGAGGCGTGAGCTTGAGTTTCAGGTGGGAGATAGAGTGTATCTCAAGATGGCTATGTTGAGGGGCCCTAACAGGTCCATAGCAGAAAACAAGCTCAGTCCGCGGTTTATGGGTCCGTTCCCGGTGGTGGAGCGAGTTGGGCCAGTGGCATATCGGTTGGAGTTGCCACCGATTATGAGCGCCTTTCACAAGGTGTTCCATGTTTCTATGTTGCGGAGGTGTCTGCATCCTTCAGAGGAGTTGGTGGCTGAGATTCCAGAGGATCTTCAGCCAGATATGACAGTTCCGGCGGTTCCTGTGAGGATTCTCGAGAGGGGAGTCAAGGTTCTGCGGAACAAGAGGGTGCCATTGTTGAGAGTCTTGTGGGACTGTAGTGGCACAGAGGAGGAGACTTGGGAGCCAGAGGCAAAGATGAAGCTGAAGTTCAGGAAGTGGTTCGACAAGCAGGTCGTCGAGTGAGCTTCTTCGTCTTTGTGTTTCTAGTTGTGATAGCGTGGTGCTATGTTTTGTTGTTGTTGTTGTTGGACTTATGTATTTTCGTTTTGGTGTTGTAACGATATACATTTTTGAGTTATACGAGATGGTATTTGCCTCATTTTTTTGGTTTTGTGGTTTGGATGTTACAAGTGTGCTGACCAGTGGGTCGTGAGACAATCTTTTCAGTTATGTCATAGACGTCTCCGAAATTTTACTCTAGGGGCGTGGTGTCCCCGAATAACTCATTGCCAAGAGATAGTGTTCTCTTATAGACTTATACGAGAGGGTCGCTACCTCGAGTATAAGTGATATGTTTACTTACTAGTGACTAGTGTGTTGCGTAGTAAGTAACAAGAGGATAGTGTTCCTCTTGGGGAGATAGTGTTCCCCGGCAGAGTTGAGTTAAGAGTAAAGATGTCTGGAAAATGTATGTATGACATAGAAATAGATGTGAGTCTCAGGGATCAAGTGAGGATCTCGTGTATTTGGCCATGTGGGCCGGATTATGTCGTATGTGGTAGACGAGTTGGTCGTCTTTGGTAGACGAGTTCGTCGTCTGTGGTAGACGAGTTGCGTCTGTGGTAGACGTGTTGTGTTGGGATTCGAGGTCGAATCCAGTTTAGTGGGGGAGAATTGTAACATCCGTAAACCAATCTGTCGTTTCTGAGGAGGGGTGTCGATCGACACCAGTGGTTAAAATCGATTTCGGTTCGATTTGAGTTCCGGTTTGGGCTAGTTTTGTGGGTGAAGCCCTAGGTCGCGTTTTAAAAGTGGGTGGCCGCATTGGTTTTGTCTTTTTCGTGAAAACAAGAGAAAAAGAGGCAGAGAGAAGAATTGAGGTGATTATGGAGATTTATGGAGCTTTGTGGTTGATCTGAGGTTGATTGTGCTGTTCTTCATCTCCTTTTCCCTTCTCAATCCGTTATCAAGTTGAGTGTATGACCGTAGGCTCGCAAGTTAATAGATCTGTGAATTTGGATTGTGTTATGGCTGAAATCGTGTGTTCTTGAGTTGGATTGTGTGATATTCGCGTGTTGAATCGTGTGTGTTGTGTTGTTTGTGTGATTTGGTGTTTTTGTGTCAAAAATCGAATTAGGCGTCGATCTCCTGGATCGGTGTCGATCGACACCAAGCTGGTGTTGGTCGACACCAAACGGGCAGGCGTCGAGCGACACAAGATGGTTTAATCCGGTTAATGCGGTTTAATTGTAATTAGATGGTTTAATGAGAGAATTAATTAATAATTGGTGAAATTAATTAATTAAAGGATTTAAAAATAATTGTGAAATTTATTCAAGTGTCTGAAAATTATTATTTAATTGTGGTAATTATTTAATAGTTAAAGTGAAAGATTTTAATAATTGTGGTAATATTAATATGATTTAAAATTGCTAAAATTGCGTAACTGGCCTGTAGGCGGGGTGATTGCCTCACTAAGTATTTATTAAATACTTATGCATCTCTTTTTCCTTAATGTGATGCAGGTAGAAAGAAAGTGTGATCGCGGAATCGGGCCTGAGAGAGGATGATAGGATTGTGTGGCTTATCGTTTTTGGTTTATGTTGTTATTTGCAAACCTGGTGTTTTGGTTACTAGTTATTTTAATATTGTTTCTGGAATTGTATTTGGTTGTTTGAATTAATTATTTAATGAGTTTATTTTATTGAGAATTTCCGCACTTGATTAATTAAAAAAAAAAAAACTTGGTTGTTTCATATAACATATGGAAAATTATGATAAATAAATAATTCATATTGTAGCCATAATAATTTTCTATTAAACAAAAAAAAAGCCATGAGAAATCCATTTTTCCACTATACGTCTAATATTTTCAGTCAGAGTGAGTACAGTTGTTGTGTAGCACGGTTTCAGATAATTTTGAAACATAATTATCGACTAGAAAAATGGGAATGATTATATACTTTCAATTTTCATTTTAGCCACATAATTTTCTTTTAAACTAAAAAAAAGCCAAGGAAATCCAGTTTTTCACCATACGTCTAATATTTCCAGCCAGAGTGAGTACAGCTGTTGTGTAGCACAGTTTCCAATGAATTTAAAACATAATTATTGATTATAAAAATGGGAATGATTATATAATTTCACGTATGAGAATAATTGATTTTTAAAAAAAAAATGTGATAAAAGTGTATTTCTAAAGACTAAAGAGCTTGATAAAATAAATCTACATATAAAGAGAAAATTCCATAAAAATAACTCAACAAAATTTCGAAAATTTTTTTAATATTCCAACTCTTTTTGTTCCCAGAACAATACCTCAACTATATTGTTTGTCTATTTTAATACCTAAACTTTTTAAACCGTACCCATTTAACACATTCGGTTTAACAGAAACTTAACTTCCGTTATCTTTTTTTTATTTTTTAATAATTACATATTAATATTTTTAAAAATATATATTAAATTTCGAAAAATACCAGAAAAATTTCAAAAAATCACCGAAAATCCAAAAAATTGAAAATAACAATTTTTAAAAAACATTGTAAGTTTTTGACAGAAAAGTTACAAATTTAAAATTTTCCGTCTTTAAAAAAAACATAAAAATTCCCAAAAACTAAAAAAATTCATAACTTCAAAATACAAAATTAGAATGCTTCATAACTTATTCACCTTTTCATGTTTATGAATCTTTACATAGTTGTTTCTTCAAAACTCAATATTGCTTCTGTTTTAACTAATCTTTTAATTTTTAAATTTTTGGGTGTTTTAATTTTTTTCTAAATGAAAAATAAACAAATAAAATATTGTTAATCTAAAATTTGAAAATATTATTTCGCAACTTAATATTTTTATAGAATATTTTTTTATTGTTTTCGGACTTTTGAAAGGATATTTTAAGAATTTTAAGGTTCATTACAATTAATATATCTTAAGTCAAAATTTAAATTTATTATTCTCAATTTTAATTGTATTGATTGTTTTGGATTTTGGGTATTTTCTGAAATTTTCCTGGGACTTTTTCGAAATTTAATATATAATATTTTATTTAAATTTTAATATTAAATTATTAAAAAATAAAAAGATAACGGAAGTTAAGCTTCTGTTAAACAGAATGTATTAAAAAGTTTAGATATTAAAATAGATAAACATAATAATTGGGGGTATTGTTTTGGGCACAGAAACAGTTGGAATTAAAAAGTTTTTTGAAATTTAGTTGAGGTATTTTTATGGAATTTTCACGTATATTAAAGCACGTTAATCATTTATATACTGATATTTTATGGAAAAAAAATTTGACGGAAAATATTTTTATATATATAACATATGGAAAATTATGATAATAAATAATTCATATTGTTGAAGTGCAATTTCAATTTTCATTTTAGCCATAATAATTGTTTTAAACAAAAAAAAAATCGTGAGGAATCTAGTTTTTCACCATACGTCTAATATTTCAGCGAAAGTGAGTACAACTGTTGTGTAACACGGTTTCTAATGAATTTAAAAAATAATTATTGACTAAAAATGGGAATGATTATATAATTTCATGTTTGAAAATAATTGATATTTAATCTAGACCTACAAGATAATATTTCAAAACCAGTGTGACTAAGTAGCTACAAATAGGTACAAAACATATTTTGTGTATATTAATCCACAAGTAAGTTTGTGGTTATTAGCCATAACAATGTGGTAACATGAGATACAAATAGTCACATAGTTGGTTTTGTGTTTATTTAACCACAAATTATTACAATTTTCCACAAATTTCAAAACTAATATATGTTATGGCTATTTTGTGTTAACCATAGATTACATTGTAGCTTGTTTGTGGCTATTTAGAGTTTTTTTTTAGTATTTTTTTTTTTTTTTTTTTTTAACCGTGGGTGATCCTATAGGCTTTCTATGCCCAAAGACTAATCCCACGAGCCCACGGCAGACCACATATTCTTATCATTTAAGGCAGCTCGGGTGGCCAAGGGGACTCAAACCCAGATGGCGGAAGTCACAGCTGTGACCCCTTTACCACTGGGCCACGAGGCCTTGGTTTTGTAGTATCTTTTTCTTTGTAATTAATTATACCGAATTGGACTTGAGGCTTCTTCAAATTCATAGTTTGCTTAAAGGTCTACTTCTTTCCACGATCCATCTTTTTAAATCTTCTCGGAATGAAGACAAATTAAAGAGGAAAAGCTTCTATATAGGCTCTCTTTTAGTTTATTCTTGCTAAATTCTCCTCCTTTTATAGATGTATTGTGTCAAATATTTGCTAAATTCTTGCTAAAAATCTTTACGTAGATATTTGTCACGTAGATTACGTTTAAAATATAATTTGATTGAAAATCATTTACAAAATGCCATTATACTTGTACTTTCAAAGAATGTAAAATACTAAAATAGAAAAAGGGGAAAACAGTATCAAGTCAATTTACTCTATACTCATTCTGTTTTCTAATAAGTGGTAATCAAAAAAACAAAAATACAATAAATATTTGATGACTGCCCAAAACGAAAAACGTTTGATGGCTTCACAAACTTTGCAAGAGAGAAGATCAAGATCAAATTGTGAATTTTAACTACTTACTATCCTAAACGCAAACTCTGCCACAAAACTGCAATAAACTGCGATAACCATTTATTTCACAGGCGATGTCGCTTTTATTATTCTCCTCTTGTTCAGTGTTGTTGTAAGACATGCTCATGATCTTTGATGTTCATGGAAGACGTGAATGGGAAGGGTTTACTTCTGAAGCAAGTCACTTTCTCTGGAACCCTAACTAGCTTTACTCTCCATAAAATTACAACGCCAAAGCAGCTTTATAGCAGCTCTATTGCCTCTAATCAGAAATGGCCATAGACTGATCATAGTTTATGTGTAAAATAAGCTTTGAAAATTGAGCGACAACTGTTATCCTACGTGATTCCACTAAAGACTCGTTATGAAGTTGAGTATCAATGGCTAAAGAAATAGGCAAATAACGGCTCGCGGACGTGGAGGACGAGGCTGAGTCTCATTATCTTTAGCTTAAAGTATATCGAAGCGGAAGATTCGATATTAACTAGTTCATCATTTGTACTCCAAACTTTATCATTGCTTGTAACCATTTTCAGAAACTGCATGACTCAAATCATGGCTTAATAAAATATTTTTAAAAAAATAAATAAATAAAAAGTTGAGCATCAATTAATATTACAGATCTTATAGTTCCCAATTTTCAATTGATTAATTGAAAATTGGGAACTATAAGATCTTGCAAAAGCTGAAAAAAACTTGGTTTCGAATCTACCATAACGTTCTCACATCCCAATGTGTAGTCACAAGCTAGAGTTAAGGGTGATAACATCAAAATCATCAGAAAGCATATCGAAATCTTGATAACCACACACATTCCAAAAGATAAGGAGTTATTTGATCCCCCATACATTAACCATAGATGGGGTCTGTAATTCAATAATCTTACTATCACAAGTTTTGAAATTTGAGTAGGAAGAGGTTTCTGATCGAATGCAAGTTCAACCCAAAATATACAAGATTAAACACCACCAAATACTGTATGTTTTCTATTAAAAAACCATAAAATGGAAAATTAACAAACGAGGTTTCGGAGAACACACCCGACAAATTTATTACAAACAGATATGTATGCTTAAAAAAAAAAAACTCAAATGATGCAACAAGAGATGGTACGTTTAACGAGGACTTACAAAGTGACTTGTCTCAGCTTGTTTCGACCAAACCATTCCGTGAACTACTCACGTCTGTGTAAAGCAAAGATATGTCCAATCACCAATCCGCAGAATACACCAGGTCCATAGGCTATTGCCGCTGCTATCCAGTTAATCACTTCTTCTTCTGGCTCTGACAGTTGTTTGACTTCTTCAGGTGTAGGATTCGGGACATGAGTTTTTCCACAGATTTGCTCAAGACCATGAAGTTTAGGGTTGTTCATGAACGAGGAACACTCTTTCCTTTGAAACTGTGTGCCTTGAGGGATTGGACCTTGGAGAAGATTATGGGAAAAATTCATGTAGGACAGAGAAGAAATGTTACCAAGATCTTGCGGAATCTGACCAGACAACTGATTCCGAGATAGGTCTAATGCTTCAAGAATCGTCAAATTTGCCAACGATTGAGAGATGTTGCCCGTGAATGCTGAAGGTATTGTTCTGTATCTTATGAATTGTATTAATCTCTCTCTCTCGGGTATCTCGGTTTAGTTGGTTTAAGCTGAACCAGGTTTAAGTGCTTCGGTTATTGCACTTGGGTAGATGTTAATTGTAACGACGAGTTATAAGTCGTGGATAAGGTTAGAGCCTTATATAAGATCTGAGAATCATTCGTGTAACAGATCGAGGTTTAGAGAGGGAAGGAGAGAGAGAGATCAAGATCCATAAGCTTGAGTTTGAGCTGAGTTCTAGTGGATTATTGCCGGTAGAAACCGTGCCCCAGGAGAGTAGGCAACGAACTCCTGGGTTATCAAATTCTCGTCTTCTTTACTTTCTGTTTCATCATCTGTTTCTCGATTCAATTTCATTCCGAGAGATTGCAAATCGAGCTCAGGCGAATCCGAGTCAAAACCGCACAAATTGGTATCAGAGACAGGTTGCGACTTGGGAGGATTGATCGGAGATACGATCGGCAAGGATGAGTTCAACGAGACCGGAGATTCCGCAGTTCGATGGGTCCGGCGACTTTGCGATCTGGAAGAAAAGGATGTTGGCTAACATCACGGTTCAAGGCTTGAAGGATTTGCTAAAGGAGAAGCCTCCGGTGACTGAGAGGCAGATTCTCGAGGACACTCCAGAAGAAAAGAAGAAAAGACTTGAAGACGAGGAAGAGCGATTAGAGCGGGATGATAAAGCGCTAAACATGATCTTCATGTATGTTAACGATCTAGTCTTGAGGAAGCTTGATAAATGCACAACAGCGGCTCAGGCTTGGGAGACTCTTGATCGACTATATCTGGCAAAGACGTTGCCGAATCGAGTTCACTCACAGCTAAAGGTATATTCGTTTAAGATGTTAGACTCAAGAACGATAGATCAGAATGTAGATGAGTTTCTGAAATTGATAGCGGATCTGGGAAACTTGAGTATTGAGGTTCCTGAAGAGGTTCAAGCAATTCTTCTGCTGAATTCGCTTCCATCAAGATACGATCAATTGAAAGAAACTCTCAAATACGGTCGAGAGGGAATAACGATGGAGGAAGTAGCGAGTGCGGCAAGGTCTAAGGAAAGAGAGTTTAAGGATACTCCGAGTTCAAGGAGTAACGATGGAGAAGGACATTTTGCTCGAGGAAGACAGGAAACAAGAAGCTTCAAGCCGGGCAAAGACAAGCAGCATAGATCGAGATCCAAATCAAGAGATGGAAAGAAGGTTTGTTGGATCTGTGGTAAGGAAGGACACTTCAAGAAGCAGTGTTACAAATGGTTGGAAAGGAATAAGGGAAAGTCTTTCTCCCAAGATCAAGGAGAAGCATCATTAGCCAGGGACGATGCGAATGACTTACTTGGACTCGTAGCTCAAGAGGTGAATTTCACTCAAGGCATCGGAAATAGAGATGAGTGGGTGATGGATACCGGGTGCTCATTCCATATGACACCAAGGAGAGATGTGTTTCTAGAGATGAAAGATCTCGACACAGGACGTGTGAAGATGGCAAACAATACTCAGGCGCAGGTTAAAGGCATAGGATCAGTGAGATTCCAGAATCTAGATGGCACCACGTTTGTGCTACATGATGTTCGATACATGCCTGAGATTGGGAGAAACCTGATCTCTATAGGAACCTTGGAAGAAAAGGGTTGCGTCTTCAAAGGATCAGAAGGAGTATTGAAGATTATCAAGGGCTGCACTGTGATTATGAAAGGTTCAAGAGAAGGGAAGGATACACTTTACATTCTACAAGGAACGGCAAAGGTAGCTGAGGCTTGTACTGCTACAGAAGGTTCTACATCCCAGAAGGCAACTAAAGAAGACAACACGAAGTTGTGGCACAGCAGATTGGGTCATGTAGGCCAAAAGGGCTTGGATATCTTGGTCAAGAAAGGCTGTATCGGAAAAGACCAAGTTTCAAATTTGGAGTTTTGTGAGGATTGTGTAATGGGAAAGACTCACAGATCAAGCTTCGGTCCAGCTCAACACGTCACCAAAGGGAAGTTGGACTACATCCATTCAGACTTATGGGGATCTCCTAATGTTCCCATAAGTCTAGGTAAAAGCCAATATTTTATCTCTTTCATTGATGATTGGTCTAGAAAAGTTTGGATTTATTTTCTTAAGACTAAAGATGAAGCCTTTGATAAATTTTCTGAGTGGAAAAGGATGGTGGAATTACAATCCGAAAGGAAAGTAAAGAAACTAAGAACTGACAATGGTTTAGAGTTTTGTAATAACAGGTTTGATAGTTTCTGCAAGCAAGCAGGCATTGTGAGGCATAAGACGTGTGCGTACACTCCACAGCAAAATGGAGTTGCTGAGCGTCTTAACAGGTCCATTATGAACAAAGTACGAAGCATGCTGAGTGAAAGCGGTCTAGAGCAAAGATTCTGGGCTGAAGCAGCATCAACGGCTGTGTATCTCATTAATAGATCCCCATCATCGGTCATAGACTTCGAGATTCCTGAAGAAAGATGGACCTCTGCTGCACCAAACTTATCGAACCTGAGAGTATTTGGTTGTATCTCGTACATTCACTCAGATGATGGGAAGCTGAATCCGAGAGCCAAGAAGGGAGTGTTCACTGGTTACCCTGAAGGAGTCAAAGGGTTCCGAGTCTGGTTATTGGATGAAGAGAAGATCACTATAAGCCGGAACGTGGTCTTCAGGGAGGATGTGATGTATAAGGACTTCAAGGAATCAGCATCACAAACAGGTATAAAATTTACGTCTGTGTTAACTGATGAGTTTGTGAGAAATGATCTTGCAGGTAGTGACAAGGAATCTGGAGCATCAGCTCAAGGTGGAGCTACTCAAAGAGAGGATTCTTCTGAACCAGTTCATGATGAGCAAGTTGACAATACGGGAAATGTGGAAGTGAATGTTGAGGCTTTAGGAGACTATCAGCTAGCCAGAGATCGATCACGGAGACAAACCAGGAAGCCACTCAGATTTGAGGATTACCAGGTCGATGATGGCGATGAAGACATAGCTGGTTATGCATATGCAGTGATCGAAGATGGCGGAAGACCAGAGCCAGGAAGTTATCAAGAGGCACTTGAAGATCCAGACAGTGAGAAATGGTTATCAGCGTCAGATGACGAGATGGAGTCCCTACTAAAGAACAAAACTTGGAAGCTAGTTGACAGAATCTCAACTCAAAGACCCATTGGGTGCAGATGGATCTTTACCAGGAAAGCTGGTATAATCGGAGTGGAGAATCCAAGATTCAAAGCACGGCTAGTGGCAAAAGGATACTCCCAGAAGGAAGGAATTGACTACCAGGAGATTTTTTCACCTGTTGTGAAACATGTATCGATCAGGTTCTTACTGTCAATGGTGGTTCATTTCAACATGGAGCTTCAACAGATGGACGTGAAGACAGCCTTCCTTCACGGGTACCTAGATGAGACGATTTATATGGAGCAGCCAGAAGGATATGTGGATGAGAGATACCCAAACAAAGTGTGTTTGCTGCAGAGATCGTTGTATGGGTTAAAGCAGTCACCTCGTCAATGGAACACGAGGTTTGATAGTTTCATGCAGTCACATAAGTATGTGAGGAGCGAGTATGACAGTTGCGTTTACTTCAAGGAACTTCGCAGGAATGAATATGTTTATCTTCTTTTATATGTCGATGACATTCTCATTGCCTCAGAAGATAAGAAGTATGTGGAGGAGCTTAAGACTTTGCTCAGCTCGGAGTTTGAAATGAAAGATCTAGGAGAAGCTAAGAAGATTCTGGGAATGGAGATTACTAGAGATAGAGTTAAAGGGACGTTAACTATTTCGCAAGAAGGCTATGTGAAGAAGGTGCTTGGTAATTTTGGGATGGATCAGTCAAAGTCCGTGTCCACTGCAATGGGAGCTCATTTCAGATTCATGGCAGCGACAGAAGACGAGTTACAAGATCAGCGAGAAGACATGGAGAAGATTCCTTATCAGAGTGCCGTGGGCAGCCTGATGTATTCCATGATCGGTACTCGTCCTGACTTGGCGTATTCAGTCGGCCTAGTATGCAGGTTCATGAGTAACCCAATAAAGGAACATTGGTTGGGAGTCAAATGGATCTTGCGTTACTTGAATGGTACTACCGAGATGAAGCTGAGTTATAGGAACGATGGAGAGTTTGTCCTCAAGGGATACTGTGACGCAGACTACGCAGCGGATTTGGACAAAAGAAGATCAATATCAGGAGTAGTTTTCACACTCGGAGGAAACACGATAAGCTGGAGGTCAAGCTTACAGAAGACTGTGGCGTTGTCAACAACTGAAGCAGAGTACGTAGCTTTAGCGGATGCAGCGAAGGAAGCAGTTTGGTTGAAGGGTCTGATGAATGAGTTAGGTTTCAAGCAGGAAGCAGTGAGTATCTACTGTGACTCGCAGAGTGCAATCGCCTTAGCCAAGAATGCTGTACATCATGAGAGGACAAAGCATATCGATGTCAAGCTTCATTTTCTCAGGGACTTGATCAGTTCGGGGAAGATTCGAGTGTTAAAGATTGCTACAGAGTACAATCCAGCTGATATTTTCACGAAGGTTTTACCGGTGGGTAAGTTCCAAGACGCTTTGGAGCTGCTCAGAGTTTCAAAGAAGTGATTCACCAAAACATTTAAGTTATTGAAGACTGAATGAGGTTACTCAGGAGGTCTGAAAGTTGGGAGGGTTATTCTCAGGTTGGTGGAGTTTTAAAGTTTACTCAGAACAAGTTTATGTTCTAAGAGATGAGAGGTGATTCGAAGCTCATCATCACTAGGACTGATCATATGATGCAGAACAAGGTGGAGATTTGAAGGTATTGTTCTGTATCTTATGAATTGTATTAATCTCTCTCTCTCGGGTATCTCGGTTTAGTTGGTTTAAGCTGAACCAGGTTTAAGTGCTTCGGTTATTGCACTTGGGTAGATGTTAATTGTAACGACGAGTTATAAGTCGTGGATAAGGTTAGAGCCTTATATAAGATCTGAGAATCATTCGTGTAACAGATCGAGGTTTAGAGAGGGAAGGAGAGAGAGAGATCAAGATCCATAAGCTTGAGTTTGAGCTGAGTTCTAGTGGATTATTGCCGGTAGAAACCGTGCCCCAAGAGAGTAGGCAACGAACTCCTGGGTTATCAAATTCTCGTCTTCTTTACTTTCTGTTTCATCATCTGTTTCTCGATTCAATTTCATTCCGAGAGATTGCAAATCGAGCTCAGGCGAATCCGAGTCAAAACCGCACAAATGCGTTGCCCGACAAATTGAGAAGATGCAGTCTCTTCAACAAATTTGAGACAATCTAGTTAAATTTGATATTATAAAAGGGTAATTTCCTCGTGTGAATTGGGTTGCTGAAAGATCTAAACAATACAGCTTCTTTAAATTGGCAAATGAAATAGGAATACTTCCGCTCATTTTCGATTGAAACCGGTATTTGACCCACTACCCCCAAGTTCAAGGTATCTGAGACGAGAAAGGTTTCCGATTGAAACTGGAATTTGACCTTCTAATTTACAATCGTTAAGTGCAAAATATGTGAGATGAGAAAGGTTTCCTAATGAAGAAGGAATCTCCCCATAGAGATTGGAATTTCTAAGGGATAGGCTTTGAAGATATATTGGAGTTTGAAAAGACTACTATTTGGTGTCAAAGAGTTTTTGGGAGAAATGGATTCAAGTTCAAGTGAAATCACCTGGCCAGTTTTAGTATCGCACGTAACACCTTCCCAAAAACAGCAATCCCCACTCTTGTTCCATGAACTCAACACTCTACTATAAGTGATCACCTCGGCAGATTTATTTTCCGGACGCTCCTCTGCGAACTCCAAAAGAGCATCCCTCTGGTCATGGCGGCAATAATGGGACGTAGGAGAAGCAAGAGTGTGTAGAATGAGGGAAAGCAAGAAGAATAAATACAAGGTAACAATACCAGAAAAGCAATAAGATTGGCTTTGAATCATCATTACCCCTTTTTGGTTTTGAGTTTGTGTGGTAAGTAATGGATTATGATCAAGGCGCTCTTTATATAGGGAAAAAAAGACTCAGTTATGGAGCACTTGACTTGGCAAAAGTCTTGCGTCAATTGTCAGATACCGTTGATTTCTTAAGTCTTTATTTTTTGTTTTGTAAAAGGATATCGTTGATTTCTCAAGTGGTTTTTTTTTTTAAAGTATACCGTTGATTTCTCCACATAGACCAATATTCTTGACTCATTTCGGTTCACAGAGGTTTTACCATTTTAGTATCACACGACTTCCTTACTTCATAATCAAGCAAAGTCAAGGAACGAATAAGGTTCGAGTCATTTACATTTTGCACTATAATACACTCTCACAACTTGCTATATAACAAAATAGGACACTTTTTTACTATTGGATCATTTTTTGGTTAATCCGAATTCCGAAACTACCCGCATGGAGAGAAAAATGGTGGCTGCGTTATCGGTTGATAAGTTTAAGGTTTGAGTAAAAAATAATTATTAATCTTCCACTTGTTTTATTTGTTCAATTTATATATTATGAGAAACATAAAACAATTTTTGGTATAAATAAATTATTCTATTTTTCTGTATTTTAGAAAATTCATTTTACTATATTTTATGTGTCAAACAAGAGATCCAATCAGTTCGAAACAAGAAATTCATTTGGATGATTGATTGTAGACGATGTTATATGAATCACTTATAAATGCGTTGGATTTTATTTACGAACCAAATTCACTAACAAGAAAAATTGATATAGTATTATGAAGAAGAAAAAGTATGGTGGACAAGTTATGAATTTTTTACTCATGGATCAATATTATCATAGAAAAACAGGCATGGTCAAACTATCACTAATACATCGAATTAAAGAGAATTTGTGATTGCATCCTCTCATTATTCCCACGAGATTGAAGTATCATGTTATTCTTTTTTCCGAGCTGGAACACAGTGTCATGTTATGTAGCGAAGTAAAGATTGCAGAAAATTCTTGCAACCCAAGAAATGTCAGGAAAATGGTTTGATTTCTTCAGATTCTCGTAACTCTGTTTCGGACAGAATCCTCTGTTTTTCTAAAGTCTCCTGTTTATTCTCATGCATTAAGAGTATGTCGATCTTCTGAATAGAGGCATTGATGTAATTTTTTCATTCACACATTTTGGGACTACTTGTATTACGAAATAAGAAATCAGACATATCTCTACAGACTCAGAGTTTTCTGCAATAAGAAATAAGAAATAAGAAATCAGACAAATTATACAACAATTTCTAAGAAGTATTATTTTTTCCGTAGCTGGACCACAATGTCATGTTATGTAGCAAAGAAAAGGGTACATAATTCTTGCAACCCAAGAAATGTTATTAAATTCTTCAATGATGTCTAGAAAATGGATAGAGGCTTCTTTTTTTTTTGTTCAAAGGATAGAGGATTCTATAAGCTAGATAAAATCCTTAACGAATCTATGTATATACAACAGTCAAACAGTTTCTTCACTTTTTTTTTTTCATTTCTCTGAAAGCCCTCTCATCACAACCCCAACTTGCTGAATCGCTGCAACATAACACACCGTAAACGAGAAGAACCAACAACTGTTACCCTACTAAATAACTCTAATATTGGTGGGTATATCCTTGTGCCTATCTCTGGGAGAAGATTATCCATCACATGAATCAAAAAATACTTATCATTGTTAAGCTCTGGAAGATAAAGACTGCTTCCTTGAACTCTGTTTTGTATTGTGATGCAATATACCAAAAAATGTGTCCTCTTGGTAACCAAGCATCTCATGTTCAATGGAAATGAATCTTGAACGTGTCCCATATATCCATTCAAACACATATGATCTAGTTATCTTCTCTAGACGTTCATCCATCTCAGTTAATGCCACCATTCTCCAAATTTCCACTGAAGAACGAATGCATAATCAGTTTGCACATTTTGTTCACCTCTTGTGTAAATATATTTTACCCTAGTTCACCTCTTGTAATCTCCTATATATAGTCTGTTCTCTTGTCATCTTTTCTCTACTCTACGCCACTATGGCCACCTCTCCAGCCACCACTAATGAGACCATCAATGTCTCCAACACTCATACACTTGTCAACGTCAATATGACGAATGTTACCAAACTTAGTGCCACAAACTTTCTGATGTGAAGCCGTCAGGTTCATGCTCTCCTTGATGGGTATGATCTTGCCGGGTACGTTGATGGCTCAATCGTTGTCCCTGCACTCACGATGACTGAAGCAGGGACATCATCTCCAAATCCTGCCTACTTGTTGTGGAAACGACAAGATCGGCTCATTTACTCTGCTCTGCTTGGAGCCATCTCCACGTCTCTTCAGCCACTTCTATCGGCTGCAACCACGGTATCTCAGATCTGGACTACCTTAACTGAGACGTACGCCAAACCGAGTCGTGCTCATTTTAAACAACTGAAGCAACAACACGAAGACAATCAATGACTACTTCCAAGGCTTGACAACTCGTTTCGATCAGATTGCGGTGCTCGGCAAACCACTTGATCACGAAGACCAGATTGAATTCGTTCTTGACGGTCTTCCTGAGGAATACAAGGTGGTCAAGATCGAGGGTCGCGACACTCCTCCCTCTCTCACTGAAGTCTTCGAGCGTCTTCTCAACCATGAGGTTAAACTCCAAACCGCTCTAGTTCCCTCCTCTCTTCTGATATCTGCTAACGCTATTTTCTACAATGGAAACAAACCACCAAGCAACAATCGGAATCAACATCCCACTCGTTACAACAACTCCACACGCAAACCTGGCAGCAGCAACACAACTTCTCGTCACGTCCAGATCAGCGTCAGACTCGTGGGTACTACATGGTCACAGTGCTCAGCGATGCTCACAACTGTCTCTTGCGGGGTCCTCCACAGGATCCAACTACAACTCGGTTCCTTGGCAACCTCGTGCTCATCTTGCAGCTCTTGTTCCTCCGTATAATGCCAACAATTGGGTCCTTCATAGTGGGGCTACTCACCACCTAACCACGGATCTCAACAATATGTCACTCCATCAGCCTTATAATGGTGGCGAAGAAGTTATGATTGCTGATGGATCCAGCCTTGGGATCTCGCATACTGGTTCAGCCTTACTTCATACACCCTCTCATTCCTTAGCTTTAAAAGACGTTTTATATGTCCCTAACGTCAATAAAAACTTGAAGCCTGTTTACCGTCTTTGTAGAATTTTTTCCGGCTCATTTTCAGGTGAATGTTCGGATAGAAAACTAAAGATAGAAACTTGAAATAGCTCAAAGAGCCTTTA
This sequence comes from Erythrophleum ivorense, assembly GCA_026724425.1. NCBI lineage: Eukaryota > Viridiplantae > Streptophyta > Magnoliopsida > Fabales > Fabaceae > Erythrophleum > Erythrophleum ivorense. The sequence continues at coordinate 2,109,759 of JAIUCV010000066.1, read as the reverse complement.
TTCAAATGTAAATGAGAAAATGAAAGAACTTTGAGTTGTCTTCAAGAACACAAATGGATTAAAATCAATATCATAAAAAGATTTAAGGGGGGTTGTTCTATCGACAGCCAAAGTTACAATCACAAAGCACTGAAACTACATTTATATGAAACAAGAAACCCTAAACCTCAAACCCTAAACATTGGGCTTGTGGGCTTGATCGTTGGGCTCTAATACATATATGTTTTTTGTTCAAAATATAAAAAGGCAAAAAGCTGATAATTGGAGTTTGTTTAACAGAGAGAGGTAGCCAGCCTCTGTTCGTTTTGCAGTTGGAGGATTTTTTTTGCAATCGCGACTGCCATCAAGCCATCAAACGATTTTCGTTTGTATTGGGATTAATTAAGAGTTAGGATAAATATGAGTTAAAAGATAAAGTTGTATTATGATAAGGTCAAGTTAGTTATGTTGTTATCAAGTTGGTATGCCGACTTAAGCCTTGTATATAAAGGGTTCTAAATTCACAGTTTGGCAGTCAGCGATGTAACTTTAAATCCTGCGATGATGAAAAATGACAAAAATACCTTTGCTTTTTGTTAATCACATTGATTAGTCGAGCGATAAATTAATAAGCAAGCAAACAATAGTCGTGCAACTGCAAAACTAACAATATCATGTGATTGCTAAAATGTTACTGCAATCGCAATTGCATGGAAACAATCAGGGACGTCCAAAGAGAATCGAAGAGAGACAAAACAAATTATCAAAAAGAAAAGACTTGTTGATTAATTATGAGAATCCTACATAATTCGAAAACAAAGATAAACGATATGACATCGTTTCATTAATACAACAAACCCCATATGGCCATATTAGTTCTTCCATAAAAACTTTGAAGGAGTAAATACTAGTACTTCTTCTTTCCCTCGTGAGCCTGTTTCTTCACAACAGTTTTCTTTAACATTTTGAGCAGAGCGTTATGTAATTGATCCATAACCTTTTTTTTCTCAGCGTACTCGATCATCTTCTTTTCCAATTCCTAAGATTTATAAGAATCTAATATAATCAAAATTTAAGTACACATAAATTAGAAATAAGCGAAAAATATATAAAGCTACCTTCACATGCTCTGCATCTAATTCTGATCCTTCTTTGACACGATCTAGTTCAGCTTTAACCTCGAGAATCTCAGCCTCTGTAAGAACCATTACTTGATTTTTTTTTGGTATAGAACAAAAGTGAAAGATTTATGTATAATTTCTCTTTGCTTTTTTTTTTTCTTTGTACTTCTTAATGCATGATCCTCAATATATAGAGGTATAGTGTCAAGTGTGTAAAATACAACATGTGGATCTGGATGAACTTCGCACTGTTTTTTTATTTTTAGAAATTTATTTTTCTTAAAGAATAGATAACTTCCATATATTATTCCATGCGTCACATGGTAAATTTTATTTCTAAAAATTAAAGAGCGTGATAAAAAATCTATATATGAAAGCGCGTGAATATTTTATATACTAAAGCACATGATATTTTTATGAAGAAAAAAATCTTCAGAAAATATATATATATAACATAATTTATACAGTATATATATATAATTCATATTTTTGAACTGTGATTTCAATTTTCATTTTAGCTCACAATAATTTTCTTTTAAACAAAAAAAAGCAAGGAGGAATCCAGTTTTTCACCATACGTCTAATATTTACGGTCAGAGTGAATACAGCGGTTGTGTAGCACGGTTTCTAATGAATTTAAAACATAATTATTGACCAGAAAAATAGGAATGATTATATAATATCAATTTCCATTTTAACCACAATAATATTATTTTTTTTAAAGCCTGGAAAATCCAGTTTTTCACCATACGTTTAATATTTCAAGCCAGAGTGAGTATAGCTGTTGTGTAGCACGGTTTCTAATGAATTTAAAACATAACTATTGACTAGAAAAATGGGAATGACTATATAATTTCACGTTTGAGAATAATGTTTTTTTAAGATTAAACGTGTGATAAAAGTGTATTTCTAAAAACGAAAGAGCGTGATAAAATAAATCTATATATTAAAACACGTGAATCTTTCATATACTAAAGCACAAGATATTTTATGAAAAACAATTTCTACAGAAAATATTATATACTAGTATGTCCTCCCGATCAATTTCTATTTATTTTAAATATTTTTGCCATTAAGATTATATCTCATCAAATACAAATATTATTTTTTCTTCTATGATTAAAAAAAATAACAATAATTAATGAGAAATGTGTACAAATTAAATGTCCAGAAAACATAAATAAACAGCTGATTTTGTAATTAACATAAACTTTAATAACGATTCAGAAAGGCCCAATTTTAAAAAAAAAAACAGCTTATACAAAGTTAAAAATTAATTGCTTCTCTGCGTCTTCCAACTCCCTTAATTCTCTGTTTCTCAAAATTTTATTCATGTCTCGTTCTTAATTATATTTCATTTTTTATATTCAAACAGATACCCAATTACATCACCTTTGAATTGGCCGAGAGTTCACAGAACGATCATAACCCTACTGGATCGATCGTTCCACATCACAGATTCAGACGATTTTCACCCGACACTTCACAGAACGATCGTTCCTCCTTGGATCGATCGTTCCTCCTTGGATCGATCGTTCCCAAACCAGACCGATCATTCCCCTTCTGGATCGATCGTTCCCGGCCTATTTGTAGAACAATGCAGAGATGTCAAAAGTTTGGCAGTCGTTGAAGTACTTCCCACCGATGGATCGAGCTGAATTTTGGATATAATATGCATCATTGAGCTAAATTTCATTTGGAAGTGGTTTGAAGAAGATCCAACGGTGCAATCAAAAGTTATACCATTTTTAGTGAAGACAGTCCAGTCTGGCGAGTAGTTATCTACAAATTTATAAAGGTTTATAAGATAATGGATCTTGTGCATTTTCCAAACTAAAACCTTTCCTAAAGATAATTTAAACTATGCTTGATCATTTATCTTTGGTCTTTTATAAACCTTTATAAACTTATGTTCGGCCTTAACATCTCTCACTCTAATAATCATGTGTAGCTCCAAAAACGAAAACGACAGAAACAAAGACAAATGAAACAAAGACAGCTAAAACAAAAAAAAAAATGAAACATGTCTAGATTGTCATCATCTCTAGTTCCAAACTATATTGGCATATCACAGGTTGCTCTGTTGTGGCCTTGCTTATCACATCGACTACACTTGTGTTTCTTCTTACTTTGGGATCTTATCTTGTCCTCAACTGTTTCGTATCGTCGTTTTCTTCTCCTACCAGCAGCTCTGCGTGATTCCGGGCAAGAAACGATTTCTTGTTCAACTAGTAGAGGGACACGCCATGCATCCTCAGGAACACCTATAGGATTAATTGGTTCTTCATACGCTACTCTCCAGAAATCACTTTTGGACAGGTCATCAGAGTACTCGTGTGGTTGCTTTCATAAAAAAAAAATAGCTTTGATTGCATGCTTACATGGAATTTTCAGCAGATCGTACTTGGCACATGTACATGTTCTTTTCGCCAAATCAACCACACATTCGAAGCTGTCGCCTCCAACTACAAATCTGTTTGCATCAATAGGCTGAACTGTAAACTGTTTACCCTTTTCAATTCTTCTGTTAATCTTCTTCTCAACAGCAGCAGTTAAAGGGTGGTTATGCTTGGAGCTCAAATTTCTTCGCTCATAGAACCACCGTGTCATCATTTCTCTGATGCTGTCCAGAAGAGGGATTACTGGGTACTCTCTAGGTGATCTCAATGCCGAATTTAACGACTCTGCAGGGTTAGTTGTCCTAATATCATACCTGTATCCAACAAATAGACAACGAGCCCATTTTCTCACATCAGCTTGCAAGAGATATTTTCCAACATCAGGTCTATTTTTACAGACATCAGTCATCATCTTCTGAAAATCAGCAACTCTGTATGCTTTGGAAGCCTTCGCAATCAAACCAGCCAAACCTTTACCATGGAGATGTGAGATGACATTGTTCAGCAAGTGGTGAATGCAAATTCCATGACTAGCTCGTTGGTAAACTATAGGAAGTACTCTACCAATGGATAGATTTCTGTCTGAGATAAAAGCCAAACTATAATCATCCTCAATAACAACATGTAACTGCCTCAAAAACCATTCCCATGAGAGATCATTCTCCGAATCAACCACACCGAAAGCTAGTGGATACAAATTAGAGTTACCATCTAAAGCTGTAGCAACTAGTAGTGTTCCTTTGTATTTATTCTTCAAGAACGTACCATCAATAACGATGACCCGACGCATCGCTTTGTAGAACCCTCTTATCGATTGACCAAAAGAGATGAACATGTATCTGAAACTACCATCACGATCAGTTTTGTAAGCAGTATGCGTACCATGATTAGCTTCTTTTATCATGTGCAAGTACTTTGGTATTTTACCATAACTCTTCTCAGGTACACCTCTCACATAATTGACAGCATACTCACGTGCCTCCCATGCTAGATCGTAAGAAATCTGGCATCCATGCTCTATACGCATCAGTTGTATGATATCATTTGGTTTAGGTCCTTCTTTGACACCTTCATACTTCTTCATAATCAGATTGCCAATTGTTTTTGATGAGGTTGTCCTAGCGTTTTTGGTTTTACTTGAAGGAGCACAAGTATGTTCACCCACATACTTGTTGATGGTGAATAAAGTTGTACCCTTCAGATTCTCTGCACGAACACGCCAGTTGCATTCTTTTTCCACACAACGAACAACCCACAACCTAGTATCGGATTTTAGCACCTTGTACTCGAAATTGTGCTTCATTGCAAGAATTTCGAAATTGGACTTCAACTCATTTTTGCATCTGAATTGTTGCTTGATCTTCACAGCTTCCACCAAAGCGAAACGAAATTGATTAGCATACTCGATTTCCTTTTCAGACAATACTTCCTCATCATCAATGGATTCCCTTTTCTCGTTCTTAATTTCATGAAAATAACCCTCGGCTGGAGGTACTCCCTCACGATCAATATTATCATCAACGTCGATTCCATTGTTTTCATTGGGATCATTAAGTGTCACACACAAATGTCTTGACTCTTGTTTCCGTATGTAGGACACGAAATTTTGCACCTGACGATCATTCGCAATCACAATTCGGGGAGACATAGCGTTATTGATCAAACCGCGTGGCAAATAGCTAAACTCAACGTCAACGCCCCTCTCGATTGAGAAGTCCTGCAAAACAATCGTTTTCAACTCCTCAAAACTAGTACTAGATTCCAAAGCAACTAGTGTTCCTCCTTTTTCCTCATCAGCAACAAATATCCACCCATTGGTTGCACACCTTTTCCATGAACCACAAGTTACATAGATATGCAACATATTAATTTAGATGAAGAAAAAGAGAGTTAGGGTATAGAGAGAGGAAGATGAAGAGGAAGAAGATCGATGACAGAGGTTTATTTTCAGAGGCAGAGAAAAAAAAGGAAATAAAGATTTGAAAAATATTCAGTTGCAATATTTTTTCGATTCTCGTAGAAGATGAATTCTACAAATTGGTAGATGACAGTTATTTTGGTAGAACTTGTAGTAAAAACATGAATTCTACGAAATTGTAGCAAAACTTGTTTTTTGTTGAACACAAACTCTGCGAATGGTAGAATGTCATGTAATACGTAGAACATAAAAACTACGAACGGTAGATGTCAGTGTTTACCGTAGAACTCGAAATCCACAATTAGCAGAAGACTGTGTATTCCGTAGAATATATTTGGAGCAAATTCTACAAAACGGTAGAGGTACAAACAATTTGTAGATATCATCTTCTACACTCGCTAGACGTCCGCGTAAATAGTAGAAAACGTCTTCTACTTTGATAATCGAAGTTGGTAGAACCAAACTTCAATTAATTTTCTGAACATGAAAAAAAAAACTAAAAAATCTCAAAAATTCTAGACAGTGTTTACATCATTTTTATGAATTTTATAAATTTTGTTCACTTGTAAAAGAATTTAGATTCAGTTTTTAATTATATTGAAGGACAATTTTGGCAAAAAATGACCAAAGTCAAAAAAAAGGAGTAAAAAGACAAGAGAAGCTTTTTTTTTGTTATATTCACAATTCCCCCTTGATATTTCAAGGCATTGACATATATTTCAAAACTTGTTAATGGCGGCTTAGGATGCTTCCCTGGTGATGATTTGTAGGTTGCTACATTGATCATGATATTTTGTTGGTGTGGCAACAATTCTCTTTCTTTTCTTGTTTGCGGCGATATGCAAACATGAAGAAAAAAGTATTCATAGATTTTGGTTAAAAAAAGAAAGAGAAGTAAAAGAATGCTTATCGTGACTTTTTTTTTTATAATGGATGTGTTTGAAGATTTTCCAGGTAAGAGAAATTATTATTCATGAAATATAGGAATCAGTGATTTAGTGGTCTAGAAAGTGTAACTTTGGTTCATACAGTTTTGAAAAATAGTGGGAGTTATGGATGGATTACAACTTCTCCACACATCGATTTTGAAGTTAAAATTTCTAAAAGCTTTCTCTATTGTACATGTATAATTTCTTTTTTAAACAATAACATACGGTCATGTTTACTTGGAGTCTTATATGTTCTGAGATTGCGAGTACAAACTCTGGAGCAACAGGTTCACTTGCAGGATGGTAAGGAAATTTTGTCACAAACATTTTCTGATATATTTTTTTTCTAGAAAATATACGTACGGTAAGAAAAGAAAAATTACATGAAATATATAACGATTCAAAGCAGAAAACATGTCATCTAGAAAAGATGGTAAAGTGATCGTTTGTTCTTAAAAAGAAAACAGAATCATATTGGAAATCACTTTTTGTTAGTGTCTTTGTCTATCCTTTCCATTTGGCTTACCTTCTTCACGTTTTTGTACTTTTCTATAAACTTTACCCGTCTTTTCTATTGCCTCAAGTTTGGTTGATGATTCTTGAACTCCTTCTTCTTCTATTATGTCATCTTGTTATCTTTTTTGGAGTACCAGGAGAACATAGTGTAAGTTCAGTGTTATTAATTTGCTTAAAAAGAAGTGTTATCCATCTGTGGAAAAACAAAATGGTTTAGGATAACATTTAAATCAATAATATTAAATACAATTGTACCCACCAAAAAAAATACAATTGTTAAACTAAACAGAAATAAACAACCTGAAACGCATTAGATGTGCTTGAAAAGATAGGCATTTCTGAATGTGTAGAATCCTAAAATTTGTATAAGAATATTGGTTAGTGATATATAATCCAAAAGATAGTGCTACAAATAGAAAGTGCTTGAGTGAGTTTAACCACTTTAAAACTGGAATGCCTCTTACTTTTCTGGCTACCATGCACAAAAATCTTCCAAAACAATGAGCTCCGGAGGAACTTTACCATCACGATTAAACTGCATCATCACTAAATAAACAATTGATTCTAAATATATTCGAAAGACACATGAAATCAACGAAAAATGATGCAAAACAGACCTGCACTTGTTGTTCAAGCAATATGCAGATTTATCTTTGGGATAATAACCCCAAGTCGGAAGTTACTAAAACTCTGATTTTCCATTCTTTTTCCGAAGAATCGAGCTGTGACACAGGAGTATACTCCACTCCATGTTGGTTTATGATCGGTTTGCGCCCATGATTTGGCAGCATACATAACCGGTATCTAGTTAACCGGTATGATCAAGAAGTTATCTCTCGAGAGACACATGTAATTTGTGTCTGTTCATGACATTGGTGTCTCTCTGTTGTTTCTCTTCACTTGTCTATATAAAAGGATGATTGTAGAGAGACACAGTCTGACGTGAAACAAGTAACCGAAAAACACAAAAGGGAAACACCACAATACATAGAGAATAAAAGAGAGAGACAAGGCTTTGGAGAGATCAATCGGAGAGGCACTTGAACGGTGGTTTGTGGTTGATTTCCATCCGTGATATCAACCCTGATCTCTGCATCCATTCTCAGTCGATCCCGTGACAAGTACGTCACGAAACCGGCCAAGGTACGGTACTCTGTTTTACAACTCGGATTCTCGCTTCCGCTAGTAACTCTAACACTCCATGGCATGATTAACCTGAAACATGATGAAAGAATCAGACAATAAGTAAATGATATAAACATTTAGAGATTTTGTATAAAATAGGAATCGTAAGAAACCTTAGACGATAGAGTTGGCGATAGTCGGTGAACATAAAGAAAGAATCAGATACACAAAATTAGAGGTTAGATACAGCAAAAGTAACCTATTACCTTTCAACAACCCAGGTCTGTTTTGTTGTCTTTCTTCAGTTTCTTATGTTTAATGTTGAGAAATGCAGTGATAGCTTCTTCTCCACAAATATTGTGTGATGTTTTTTTTCAGTCGTAAGTTAATGAAATGCAGGAGAATTAGACATGTTTGAGTAGTATGCTTTGTCGTAAGATTCTTGACCGGTTAGATTGAGAAGTCAAACTTGACTGCATTATTGATTTGGTTTGGTTTCATCATTTCTTGTGTGATTGGTGATAACCCTTTGGCTGTTAAGAATACTTCTCGTGGCTTTTAAGTATACATGTCACTGTTTTCTGATTTTTAATTATTGACGATTAAGGACTTATATGCATATTGAATATGTCTTTAGGTTTGTTTCATCTATCAAATGGCTGTATGTTCTTCCTGCTCCGGATCAGCTGGTTTCAGTTTCAGTTTGGACGTATGATGGTGAAGAGGAAATTAACGTTGGGGAAGAGACATGTTTGGTGTTCTATTTGGTTATCAAATTACAAACTTTCCAGTTTAGAGTTTGGTTTGAATAAGATTTCATATTACTTTTGTTGCTTCTCAGATTTAAGTTTAGAATTTTTTTTACTTTGCTATCGGATCTCTGTTTTTCCTTTCATGGTTGGTTTGATTATTTGAATAATGTTTTGTGTTACACATTGAAGATTTCAGGATTTTATTATAATGTCATGACTCATGAGTTAGTTTTCGCATTCGTAAGGAAGTATGTCACAAGTTTTGTCAACACATGTTTGGTTCTGTTTTATACACACATCAAGAGAAGCAATTGCAGAGCAGGCGATTGCAGTCTCAAAGAGAATAGCAAGTAAAATATGAAAGAACAAATATTTTTGGTGAACTTAGAATATGTCTTTGATTGTCAATATTACAAATTTGAGTAAAAACATACAGGTTTGGTTAAACATACACAAGAGTACGATTGTCTTAGGTTTGATTCCATTTACATTATATCTCTCTTTAGCCTAGAGAGCAACATTGTAAAACAAAGAGAAAGAGATTTATGTTGACCCACTGGCTGACCCGCATAACCGCCAATGTAATGCAGTGCGGGTTTGGGTCAAGCTATTGGAAATCGCAGCCCGCAGCAGTCCAACCCGCATGATCCACCGGAGAAGTGAAACCGCGGCAGTTCAGCCTGTTTTAGCGCGGTCCAGCCCGTTTGATATCTCTACTTATTAGAGAACAGATGAAAGAGTAGTAATTTGCTCGTGTTACTCATTAACTTGACTCTATGGGAATATAAAGATTCTCTACCGTTTAATTAAATATATGTTATCTGTCCGAAATTGAACAAAATTTATAATAACAAATTGGTAGATAAATTTTTATACCGCATAAGTTTGAAACTGTATCCAAATCAAACCTGAATTTTGTGTAACCAAATCAAAAGTTATATTCAATTTAAAAATTGTATTATTAAGAGAAAAAAAAGAAGCTTATTGTACATTTTGAGCAAATCCAAACTGAACTGAAGGACACCAATATCTTAGTCCAAAAATATATTAATCGTAAGAAATAGGATAATCATTTGAAATAGAATATTATTTATCTATGTATAGCAAAACAGGTAATGATATATCCAAGAAAATTCGTTAGAAAATATAAGGAAACAGAGTGCTCCCACGTCAGGACACCTACGTTGATCATTGGAAACTGAAAACGCGCTTACTCACTCGTAATGACCAAAATACCCTCGACTTAGACCTGTATAAATAAACTCCGACGTTTGTCTGCGAAGAATAAAACACAACTGAAACAAAAACGTAACCCTGTTTCTTATCTTCGTTCGATTGATCGATTTTGATGAAGCTTCTAGAATTAAAGATGATGAGAAAAGGGAAATTTTCGTTATGGAAGACGACAAAGGAAAGGACGAGATTGAAATTTTTGGGACTATCGGGGCTAAAGTGGAAGAGATTGAATCTGAAGATGTCGTTTTTCGAAAGTTTGAGATTCAGAATTCTGTCTATCATCGAAGGAATGGTTTTGGTCTCTAGGCTTGCTTTCTTCTTTCTTTGTTGCGGTTGCAGATTTTAACGACACGCAAGTTTTCTTTTTGGGTCAACTCTGTATTTTTTTTCCTTCTTATTCTTAGTTAATTTTTGTAAAATTCGATTTATTTTTTATTCAAATGAAAATGAAAATTTCTCATTCGTTTCTGCTTTTTTTATGAATTTTGCGCTGTTAAAACTGCAAATTATCATCATGATATTAACAGAAGAGAATTGGGATTTGTGCCAAGCTATTTATTATTACTATAAGTTTCTTGAAATAAATTTTTGCAATTTAACTTAATAAATTAGGCTGATCACGCCCCTGGTTACGGAGGTTTGAAATGTGATTTTAAGGATGAGAGAACATTCGGTGTAATTACGTTTTGAAACATAAAGGATGATCAGGGTTTGTAATTAACTGACTTGTATTAGAGTTGACGTATCAGTAAGTACATGTTCAAATGGGAGTGTTCCTGGGTGAGTTGAAAAAACAAAACAAAAAACATAGTAGATTACTTTTGACATAATTAACTTCTAACAAGTTTTTTCCTTAAAAGAAAATTAATAGATCATCTAAGTTCTCACAATCGAATTTTTATATTAAGTTAATACCAACTATAGATTCTAGGAGGTAATACGCTATAGTCTGATATTATTCTATTGGATTCGAACCAAATCGGATCTCAATAGTTGAATGTCCTTATAAGATTGGAAAGGGTCAAAGTCTTTTTTGGCAGCGGTTTGTTTTGGTGCAAATGAAGTGTAACGTAGGATTGACTGATACGAAACGAATGTTGAATTTGTCAGCAAAAGTCAATGTAGCGTTGTATTTGTATGATTGAAGCTTTATTTAGTCTCCAGAACGTCTGTGCACCCAAAAAAAGTTTCTAGAACATCTATATATGTCTAATGATCTCGAGGACTAAAATATTTCCTTATCCTCTGCCAATTATAGTCTAAAATTTCAATTTCTGTTTTTACCTTTTTTGATAAAGAATTTCTGTTTTTACTTTGTCAGCCGATTACGATCATGTTTGGCAAACAGGAGAACAAGAGATTTGGAGGGCTCTATAATTTTATTTTCGGTAGAGTATGAAAGTTTAATTGAAATACAATGTTAAACATTATCATAATGTAATCTGAGTGAACTTCATAATCAAACATGCATGAGTTGAAGTCATCTAAACGGTTAGTAATTAATTTAATGTAATTAATTAGTGGGGTTGCTATCACTACTGTGGCCATTTCTTTGTTGGTTTAAGTAATCCTTACATCTCTAATAAATAATGTCAATTGGCTTACCGCCTCATTAATCTCTCACAAAAAGCACTAGATGAGCAACTTTGTTTCCATCTTCATACCCAAAAAAAAAAACTTTGTTTCCATCCCCAAAAATAAGGAAACCAAAGGAATTATTCATTCTTGCCACATATCTTGTGGATATAAATAGGTTTAATCTCTTTTACTATTAATTGAGAAGTACATCTCTTTTTTTGGACCAAAAAACCATCTCTCTTTGTGAAGATAATCTGTTTGAAAACAGGTTTAGTGAGGGTTAATTTAGTAATCTAAAATATCACTTAAATCAAACCAATGTTTGGTTCAATTAAACCAACAATCAATTCCTTTTAGAGTAGATAATACCATAATCAAAGATTTTCATTTTATGCATTCTCTAGATAATACCATAATCTAAGATTTCCGTTTTCAAAGATTTCCGTTTTATACATTCTCTATTAAAAATCTGCAAAAAGAATAATAAAAAAAACTAGCGATAATACCAAATCGAAGCAACTTTGATACTAAATAAAAAAAAAAAAAAAAAAACAAGACTTTTGTAATGAAAGTCACAGACAAATTAAACCCATAATTCATTTTAACGATAACTGGAAATCGACATGGCAGGAAGATCATATGAAGAATTTGCTTACTGACCTGAGAATTCCAGATCTGGTTGTCACTGAAGTTTGCAGATTTCCTAAATTGAATTGTCACGATTTCTTTCTCTCATGCTTCTCTAAATTGAAGCAATCTAAAAAAATATTTCGTAGAGTTTAGTAATTGATGATGGTTTCGGAGAGTAAAAAACTGAAATCTCATAACCAAACAAAATTAACGAGCAAAAAGAGCAAATGGAACGTGGAAGACAATTCATTCGTAAGACTAAGATTCGCACAATAGTATTCTACGGAAGACATCTGTTTTGACAGGTGTTTGGTTATTATTATTTTTTTTTGTTGGACAAATGTTTTTACAAAGGATTTTACTATCGTTGGAAAAAGAATCATCTGTCGACAACACAACACACTTCTTTCCTTGATTCTTTTCTGTTTCGGGTTCTACATAATGTCACTACATGATTTTGAAGTCTATCCATAAATGTATTTTTCATTTTTTATTAAACTAGAACCACAAACATATTTTGTTCAAGAGTATATAAAAGTTTGGAGCTATTCAGATTATGGATTAAGTTGGTATAACAGTTATAACATAACCATGATGTAATATTTTTATTGTCTGGACATGTGTTTGGTTATTGTATTTTTTTTCTTAATTATTAATAAATAAAGACAGTCTAATTAATACATCAAAGTTTGAATCACTTAATACAAAAATTTAGATTCAAATTAACAATATACTTTGACAATTTTAACATAAAAAAACATACAACTCTTAAATTAAAACATGTTACAAAAAGAAGAAAAAAAGCAAAAAAATAAAAACATAATCTCGCACTGCACTGCTGTGCGGGTCATACACTAGTCATGTGTTATTTTGAAAAACTCAAAATTGAGTTGACTTCGCTGAGCTCTCCAACTTAAGAAACTTTTTCTATTCCTTCCATATTACATATATCTACCTATTCCCTCCAAACTAATTGATCTTGCGTATTTTCACCGAAATCACAATTTTCCCTAAAACGCGACTTGATGAATTAATCGCAATTATAGTTTGTAATATGATTTGGGGATATCAACAGAAACAAAATACAATAAGTCTCGGCGGAGCGCGTATATTAGAGGGAGCTAAGACCGAAAACTAGGTCTGTCAATTTGTAAACTGAATCGCGCGGGTCCTATCCTGTTTGACCTACCGCGGGGTGGGCGCGGGTAAAAAATTCAACAAAAAAAAGTGGATCTTACGAGGCAGAGATTTTAAAAATGCGGGAAAGATGCAGATTTAAATATTATAGTTTGCGGGTTACCTGCCAATTTTTTTTTAATTTCAAAATTTTAAAATATAAATATTTAGTCAACTATTATTATTAAAATTTTTGAAATGTTCAAAAATATTTTAATTTTTTTTAAATATGTTTAAATTAGTTAAATATTTCTTTAAATTCTTTAAAAAATTAAATATTCATGATGATCTCATTAAATATTTTTGTATTAATATTTTTTTTATAAATTATATATAACTTAAACTTTTATTATTTTTAAATATTTGCGGGTTACCCGCGAGTATCCACAAACTCAAACGGGACTGATGCGGATCGGAAATTTTATGTTTAAAAATTTGGCGAAGCGGGTCAAAGCGGGTCAAAAATATATTATGGGCCTGACTGGTAGCTTTAATTATTTTGCTGTATAAAGAAGACTGTATGAGGATGTATTGAACTTGAGATTTATAGTGATGTGATTTCATTTTTAGATGATTTAGGATAATTTTAGAGAAGTTGTTATGATTTTAATGAAATCACTCTAAAATCCCACCAAAAACTATGAGATTTTAGGTGATTTGTTTTTAACAAAGAAATCCAACCAAATAACTATAAAATCACTTGAAATCACTTAAAATCCATTTCTAAAAATATTTCTAATAACACTGGATTTGAAAGTGTATTTTAAAATCACAAGTTCAATAACACTGGATTTTAAAAGAGGTTTTAGAATTTAAGTTTGAATAACAAGGGATTTGTCATTTTAACACAAATCACCTAAACTCACTCAAAATACCAAATTGGATTATATTTTTTGTCTGTAACTTTAGCTTTATTGCTGTAGATTTTTTTGCTCTAAAAGACTTTATTTATTTAATATATATTATAATAAATATGTAGCACTAAATTAGAAAAAATAGATTTAGAAAAAAAGAAAAAAAAAGATATTGAACAAAAAAATAAGGAAATAGAAGAAAGATAATTCTCGGAGCACTTAAATTGGTGCTCTGAAAATTTTGATTTCTAAAATCAAAATGTTTTCATATTTAAAATTATTGCTCTGAAATTTAAAAATTGAACCAAAGCTTGATTGGTTTAATACTAGTGCTCTAGAAAAAAATATAGTTCTGCAGAACACTCAGAACACTTACCAGCAACCCCCTATGACCCATGCGGGGCATATTTGACCCGATTGATAGGCATACCGAAAACCTGAAGACAGAATATGAAAAATTATTTTGTTATGAATAGTGTACGTTTGATTATGAAGTAACCTTTTATTAACCGAAACGTTTGCATTTGATGTTTCTGTTTAACGTTATGTTCACACATCGTTTTTATAAAAAAACACAAATTGGTAAAAACGGGAAATCAAAATTTACTATTGAAACAACCGAAACCTCCACCAACTTGTTATGAATGGTTATTACAGTTGTATATTATCATTCGAACAAGTAGTCATAAAGTTTTAGAAGACTTTAGAGAAGTTAGATTTTGAACTTAGGTGTTGAACAACTTGTACCAGCTTTCTACTTACAATTTTCTCTTGTTGTCTTGGCTATTCTAAGATCAATGCCCCCACGTGAGTATCGGTTCACCTACCTTACCCATCTGCAATTAACTACATTTCGGGTATTTATTTTTCGGTTTCTTGCTACCTTTGTTGGTCATTTTGTTTTACGTTTTCAACTTTAAAAATATTTGTTTTTTAATAATGTTTGTTCATGCTCAACTTTGAAATTTCTTATATTACGGTAGGCTAAAATCTTGAGGAACAGAAGTATGAGGCTAACAAGCGAACAGTTGTAAGCATTTAGGGGCCATTACAGATAAATTGAACCAAGTGGCTGTGCCATCTCTTACCTTGAGCACGAGACTTCGGCTCTAATTTCTCTATGCACTTAGTGGACCCATTATGAAAGAAAATACAGAGAAATTGAAAGATCATACTTATCAGATTTGCTCGTGTAAAGAACTACATAGATGCAAAAAAATGTATTGTTAGGATGTGACTTTATTATCATCCAGTTCAAATGAAAATTGTACTACTTCAGATTTGCTTTCGTATGGATGTTCAATCCAAAATAAACCAATTCAATAGAAACCAAGGAATCCAAAATCCAAAATCCAAATAATTTGTCAACCAAAGCAAAACCGATTTAAACCGAATTTAAAGTACGAATAAATGTCAATTTCGTTTTAAAAGATAGTTGTTAGACTAGCATAATAATGGAATAGTTGAATCATAAAATAGCAGAAACACTCGAGCTAAAACATTCGTAAGCTGAATAACCAAAATTAAGGATTCAGAAAATAAATGAAAATTTGGCTTCTCTATTTATAAAACTAAAATGCGTGAGATGGATTTAAAATCACTTATTAATTTTTGCATTAGATCATTTGGTGTTTTTCATTATGAATGGTATGTACTTAGCAAAATCACGTTTTCACGCTTTCGAATAATTTGATATCCGATCTTTAGCTGGAAATTGAAATCAAATATCAAATTTTATCCAATTCATACTCGTACATTGTTCTATTACTAATAGAAATTATAATACCAGTTATCCAATTCGTAAGCTACATACACATGCATTTTTCTTCAACGCATATATTAGTTGTAGTCTTGGAGAACGGATTACATGTAGTAAGAGGCCAGCTCATGAAGACCAAATATTTTGAATAACAAAACTAAATGGTCGAAACTAAAATAGTTGTAAATATTTAGGGACTTACAAAAAAAGTTAACTCTCCCCAAAGTTTCTCTCTTCTATTTTTTCGGTGTTTTTTTTTATAAATTCACACTACTCGTGAAATCTGACAAACTCAAGCTCTTTCGCAAACACACCATTTTCACAACATCGTACTTATCGCCTCTCTCTCGCTCGCTCTCTCTCCCTCTCTTTGGATCCGCCATGCAAGCTCTTCAATCTTCGTCTCTCCGTGCTTCTCCGCCGAACCCACTTCGTAGACCTTCGAATCGGCAGTCGCATCAGATTGCCAATGCGCGACCCACGAGGAGACGCTCATTCGTCTCCGCATCAGCCGCTGTTTCCGCTCCTAAACGCGAGACAGATCCGAAGAAACGGGTTGTGATTACTGGTATGGGTCTCGTCTCCGTATTTGGGAACGATGTCGATGCCTACTACGAGAAATTGCTTTCCGGTGAGAGTGGAATCAGCTTGATTGATCGATTCGATGCCTCCAAGTTCCCGACTCGATTCGGTGGTCAGATCCGCGGGTTTAGCTCCGAAGGTTACATCGATGGGAAGAATGAGCGCCGGCTTGACGATTGTTTGAAGTACTGCATTGTCGCTGGGAAGAAGGCTCTTGAGAGTGCGAATCTTGGCGGTGATAAGCTTAACACGGTACATTTTCATCCTTCACTATCTTAGATTGATCAATTTCAATTGCTCAGGTTGATTTGAAGATTATTCAGTTTAAGACCTCCTTGTACCAATGGATTCAATCGGGTTTGGAGTTGAAATTTGATCGATTAGGCACATTTATACTTGAAATTTGAACATGAACTTAATTTCTCTTTGATGGGTTTAACTACGTTTCTCTCGATTTTATCACATCACTCTTTTTTTTTTTTTTTTTTTTTTTTTCATCACTGTTTTTGGGGTTTCTTGTAGATTGATAAGCTGAAAGCTGGAGTACTAGTTGGGACTGGTATGGGTGGTTTGACTGTGTTTTCAGACGGTGTTCAAGCACTGATCGAGAAAGGTCACCGGAGAATATCTCCGTTTTTCATTCCTTATGCCATAACAAACATGGGGTCTGCTTTATTGGCTATCGATCTTGGTCTTATGGGTCCAAACTACTCGATCTCGACCGCTTGTGCCACCTCTAACTACTGCTTCTACGCGGCTGCGAACCACATTCGCCGTGGTGAAGCTGATATGATGATTGCTGGTGGAACCGAGGCTGCCATTATTCCTATTGGGTTGGGAGGTTTTGTTGCTTGCAGGGCACTGTCTCAGAGAAATGATGACCCTCAAACCGCTTCGAGGCCATGGGATAAACAAAGAGATGGCTTCGTTATGGGTGAAGGAGCTGGTGTTCTGGTATGTCTCACGTATTCTTACTCACACTAAAACTATAAATTTGCATACAGTTTGGCTCTGTGTGTTTAGGTGTTTGTAGATAGGAACCTTACTCTTTTTGTTTCCCATAGTTGATTAGCTCGGGAAGTATTGTCCTTGCACTTGAATTTTACTAAATTTACAAAGTTGGTTTGATTCACCATGAGATTAGCTGATACATGTGACATGTTGTTTCCGCAAGTCCATAGATTGCGTTAATTGATTTTATGCTGTAACAGGTGATGGAGAGCTTGGAACATGCGTTGAAACGTGGTGCTCCAATTGTAGCAGAATATCTTGGAGGAGCTGTGAATTGTGATGCTCATCATATGACTGATCCTAGAGCTGATGGGCTTGGTGTCTCTTCATGCATTGAGAGCTGCCTTGAAGATGCCGGTGTATCACCCGAGGAGGTAAAAACACACTTGCTTTCAAAGTTTTATGGCTTATCTGAAAGACTGAAACAAAGCGTTTTGTGACTCTTCCTACTTTATTCATAGCTTGTGATTCTCTCCACGTTTTTCAGGTAAATTACATCAACGCACATGCAACTTCCACTCTTGCTGGTGATCTTGCTGAGATTAATGCGATTAAAAAGGTATTCAAGAGCACTTCAGGGATCAAAATCAACGCCACCAAGGTTCGTTCCCAAAGCTTCAGTGACTGAATGGTCTTCTCCTCCTTTGTATTTCTTTAGTATATGTTTGCTTTGCATTTCGTCTAATGACGGTTTTGTGAATGCATGTTACAGTCCATGATAGGT
Organism: Erythrophleum ivorense; assembly: GCA_026724425.1. NCBI lineage: Eukaryota > Viridiplantae > Streptophyta > Magnoliopsida > Fabales > Fabaceae > Erythrophleum > Erythrophleum ivorense. The sequence continues at coordinate 2,091,470 of JAIUCV010000066.1, read as the reverse complement.
CACTGCCTCGGTGCAGCTGGAGGTCTTGAAGCCATCGCCACCGTGAAGGCTATCAACACTGGCTGGCTTCATCCCTCAATCAACCAATTTGTACGTATCCTCTATCCTCTCCTGAAACCAAAATCATTCGCTAGTCACAACAATAACCAAAGAACAGGCTTCTTTGATTCCGCTCCCTGAGGATTTTGAAATTGGGCTTTGTTTTAGAGTTTTTACACTCTTGTTTCTCATTGTAGAACCCAGAAGAAGCAGTGGACTTCGACACGGTTGCTAACGAGAAGAAGCAGCACGAGGTTAATGTTGGTAAGTGACGACGTGGCCGGTCTTCTCATTGTATTAAACAGACGACGGTTTCTCTGATAATGTCTTCTTTCTGTTTTGCTGCAGCAATATCAAACTCGTTTGGGTTCGGTGGACATAACTCAGTCGTCGCCTTCTCTGCCTACAAACCCTGATTTCTTCAGACCTTTTGATTCTCTGCACCATCTGTTACATCACCATTGCCATCACGTCATCATCATCATCTTCCTTGCAGCTTCTTGGTTCACAAGTTTGAGCATTTTCTCTGGCCTTTTACGTTTCTATCAGCTTTTTTTCTTTTCTTATTTGTTTATTGAGCTGCTGAGATCAGATTTTGCTTCTTCTCTCTTGCACGGGAATGTTTGTATCTTAGTTCGATCCATATTTGCCTAATTTATAAACAGAACTGAGAGATCTCTTGTAGTAATGGTGTTAGTGTCAGAATAAATCCGACTAGGGAATTTTTCATCTTTTCTTCTCAACTATACTTCTCGAGGATTACTCACTAGATAAGATTACATTTATTGAAAAAAAAGAAACTCATATAATTGCAGATAAGTACCGTCGGATTGGGACCGTTGGGTACAAATATACATCCAATCAGGACTTTAGTTTGGTTTTTTATTAAGCTTTTTTATGGCTAAGCCATAATTTTACACGCCGGGAAATAGAAACAACTAAACTTTCTATAAAAAAAAACTCGGTTTTCTGGTATGCAGACACCGAAACAAGAACTGAATTTGTAACATCCGTAACAGTGGAATTTTTCTTTGGTGTCGAGCGACACCATGTCTGGTGTCGGTCGACACCTGCCCGTTTTGCGAATTTTCGGTTCGATTTAAGTCGATTAATTCCCGGTTTGGTTCAAGGGAACCCTAGGTCGCGAATTAAAAAGAGAGGAGCTGCCTCTTTTGTCGTTTTTTGAGGAAAACAGTAGCAGAGAAGAGAAATGAGGCGATTTTGGTGATTTTGTGGAGTTCTTGGCTGAATTAGGGGCTGTTGGTTGTTGTTCTTCCTCATCTCTCTTGTTTATCTCTTCTCAATCCGAAATCAAGGTGAATGCGTGACTGTAGGCCCGTGATTCTCTAGATTTGTGATTTTGGTTTGATTTGTCTGAGTTTTCGTGGTGTTCATGTTGATTTATGAGTTTACTCGTGATATGTGGTGTATCTTGGTGTTGATTGTGTGTTTCTGTGCAAAACCGTCGAGCTGGGATTCTTCCCTGCGAGCCGGTGTCGAGCGACACCAAGCGGGTGTCGGTCGACACCAAGTGGTCAAGTGTCGACCGACACCAAGCGGGTGTCGCTCGACACTGTCCGGTTCAATGTCGGTTTAATCGAATTAAATTGGTTAAGGAAATTAATTCAATGGTTTAATCGGTTTATTGAATTTAAATGGTTTTGATGGTTAATTGGTCCGGTTTAATTAATTATTTTTGGATTAATAATTAATTAATATTATTATTTAATTATGGAAATTATCTAATAATTATTTGGAGATGTTTTAAATATGGGAAAAATATTTAGTAATTGTGGAAATTATTCAAAAGACTTTAATTGTCTAGAAATTGCGTAATTGGCATGTAGGCAGAATGATCGTCTCACTAAGTATTTGTGATAATACTTATGCATCTCAATTCCAATGTGATGCAGGTAAAAGTAAAATGTGATCGCGGAATCAAGGCCGAAGAAGAGGATGATATGACTTTTATATTTTATTGAACTATCTAAGTTGTTAGATCTATTTATTCATTTTATTTGTTTCCGCTGAATATTGTTGATTTGATTATTATTTATTTATTGGTTTTAAGACTTCCGCTAGTGTTTATTTAATTATTAAGAAAAAAAAAGAAGCTTGGTTGTTTCAGAATTATTTTAATCGGCTAAATAGGAGCCGTGAATAGACTCTCTCGTCCCTCTCTTGTATCTTTCCTCTCTTCTGTTTTTTGTGTTAGTTTTAGATTGAATAAATTTTCGAAACGCAAAAGCGAAATGTTTCGGAAACGAAAACCTTTATTTAGAAAAAATTAAGATTATAAACATTTTGGAAACATATATTCAATATTCAATAGTTTAACTAAAGAAAAATATTATAATGTTAAAAAAAAATTATTTGATGTTTAAAGTATTTGCTTGGTTTTTTCTTCTAACTTTTGGTTCGGTTTTAATTAAGTTTTCTGTATTTAAATCATACTCTCTCTCAATGGGCTAATGTCATAGCTAATGGGTCATTAATTAACTATAAGGTTAAATTATATATTATCAAATAATATATATATATATATGCTAGTTCTGTTTATATAATCAGTTTTTTTTTTGGTAATTTAAAAATATAATTATCAAAAAATTTATGAATTTACATAAATTAATTATATGTGTTTATATAATCATTATGAATAGCCACTTTAAAATAAATTCTAAAAAGGTTTATATGTTCGAATTTAACCAAAAGCGGATTTTTCTTTTTCTTCATGTATTAATACTGTTGCGGTTCAAAATTATTTTTCTAATTATTTTCTTTACTTTTAAATGACCACCACACTTTATTTATGTGATTTTTGCTGAATGGAACATAGAAGCGGATCAAAGAAGTACCACTTAAAAACCGTACCACACCTTTTCACCATTCAAAGCCATAGATTCAAAACAAGATCGTTGTAACATTGCTACATATGTTGAAAACGTAATATTTAGAACAAAATTATATATGTTATATTTTCATTTGAATAAAATTAACCTAATTTGTATAAAAAAAAAAGTTGTAATGTAAGATATAGTTTGGAAAATAGGTTTAAAGACGAACATAAAAATGAGGATTTGAGTAACTTATTTTTATTAAACTACATGTTTTTACTTTTATTTAAAAGGATAATAGTATCTATTATATAAAGTTCCATCCAAAAATGTTAGTAAAATAGTTGTACGAATAATAGTGTATACGCGCATATTTAAAAAAACAATTACTGATTATGAAGAAAAAATTAATATTTTATGTTGAGTTTGTATAAGTGGTTAAGATATAAATAAATTATGTTTATACAAGTAAACAAACTATATTAACAACAAAATATTAACTTAATATTAGACGACTAAGTAACATTCCAGTCAACATACAACAATTGGCAAAATTTGATTTTTATACATAATTACTACCAATATCTATCTGATCCATACAAACAATATATGAGTAATACTTTTTAAAATTATATTTAAACAAGAGAGTATATCGTGGATCAAGCTCTAATTGTCAAAGATAGACATAGTATTCAAATCAAAACATGGAGAAAATAGACATCAATTAAAAGTAGTGAGAAGTAATGTGAACCCAAGATTAAACACTATCTTATAGATTTTTTTTTCCTACAACAAGCTAATGGTATAATGAAAATAAAATTTATATGAATGATGATGAAAGTAACAAGGGATGTATAAGCTAAAAGTTGTATAAACTCTAACAAAAAAGCAAGAAATCGCTCTGCACGATCATTGCAGCTTCCTAACAAAGGTAAAGACAGCCTTTCGTTATTTGTTATAGCTGGATTTTCTTTTGATTTCCAGAAACACACTTGCACAAAAATCGGTCTACATATTAGCAATTGAATGACCATTTACTGTATATATTGCAATTCATTGAACTTTGCATTCATATTAACTAAATTGATAAAACAACAGATTTTATTTTAAAAGAGTATACAATTTGGAATCAACATATATCAGAGATTTTAGATGCATATGTACACAACATCAAACATACATTTAAACGAATAACCAAAGATTCAAACACATAAACTTTTTTAGAATGTATTTTAAAGTGGCTATTCATAATGACTGTTTAAACACATAGAATAAATTTATGTAAATTCATAAAGTTTTTGATAATTGTGTTTTAAAATTACCAAAAAATAAACTCAATTATTTAAACAGACTCGCGTGTAGTGCGGATAAAAGATCTAAAATCACTGCTTTCTACCATTTTTAGAATTCATCTTCTACGAGAATCGAAAAAATATTGCAACTGAATATTTTTTAATTTTTTGTTTCCTTTTTCTCCTCTCCTTCTGAAAATAAACCGGATTAGTATTTAAAAAAGTTTTTGTCGGATTTTCATAAGTTTCCTTTTCATAATTATTTGTTTATAAAACGAAAAATATATAAATGAAAAGATTATCAAGTTAATTTTGGGGATAAAACATGATTAGTGTCTAAAAAAGGTGTAAAGGAGACAAAAACACTTTGAGAAAATGTAAGTGGACAAGAGAAAGCTTTTTTGGGGGTAAATTGCCAATTTTCTCTTAAATAAAATCTAAAACATCAAACTATTAAGAACAAGAAAAAAAAGTGAAAACATCAAATTATGAGTCAACTTTTTATTTTAATATAAATAAATATATCATATTTTGTATTTTTCATATTTAAAATTAAGAAGAAAATGGAAAAGTATAATATAAATTTAAAGTCAACTTTTTGTAAGAGTATAGCAAGGACAATTTAATATGTTTCCAAATTAGCGCGAGAATGTTAAAATAATGTTTATATCCAAACAGTCAACGTTTTATCCATAATAGTCTGTGATATAATTGTTCATAATATAATCTTGAATTGTATCGCCAACGTTTAGTTTCCAAAAAGAGATGTTAAACTTGCTATTTTGTACAATTCACAATAATGGAAATGATATGGTCAATTAAACTATAAACATTAACTAATGACAAACTACAAATTAAATAATAAATTAAGTGTGTTGAATATGACCACAAAGTCATATTATTCCCCAACATATTTGGAAAGAAATTCATTTTGAAACAACCAAACTTTTTTTTATTTATAAGGGTTTATAATATTATCAATGCGGAAGTTCTCATGAAGAAATCAATAATATCAAATCATAAAAAGCCGTTCAACGAATAACCAATAAAGAATAAAACCAATAAGCAACCTAACACCAGGTTTGCTACATTATTGAAAATAAACTAACACCCTAACATCACGAATTCCTGGTCAACCATAATAAAAGAGCCGAGATCAAATTCCTAATCTCATCATCCTCTTCTCTCGGTCTCTTTCCGCGGAAGAACATTGCTGTTACCTGCATCACATTGGAATAGAGATGCGTAAGTATTATCATAAATACTTAGTGACTGGATCATCCTGCCTACAGGCCAAGTACGTCAAACACTAGACAATACTTCAACAATAATCAACAACCATAACAATGCTGAACAATAAACGACAATATAAACCATCCCTGTCAGGAAACACCCACGTTTCCTGACACCCAGGTCGGTGTCGACCGACACCTCTATGGTGTCGACCGACACCTCTATGGTGTCGATCGACGCCAGCCTCCTGAGTGTCGATCGACACTCATCGAGTGTCGGTCGACACCAGCTCGACGCCCAGACACCAGAAGCTACGAAAATCGCAATCCACAACCACAAACTCACAATCAAGGGTTTTCAACGCCCCAATACAATCCAAAACACGATTTCCACTATAAACAACTCAAGAACACAACCAAAACTCGAAATCAAACAATCTCTAATGATTAACGGACCTACAGTCACGCACTCACCTTGAAAAGGGATTAGAAGAGAGGAAAGGAGATGAAACAACGAAGAACAGCCACAAATTCAACCCAGAAACTCAGAAATCGGATTCCACACTTAGAAAATCGCCTCCTTTCTTTACTGCCTCGAAACTTGTGCCTTTCTCGCGGCCACAAGGCTTTTAAATCGAGAAATAGGGTTTCCACGCCCTAAACCGGACAAAACCAGCCGACTTGAAACAAACCGGTCGATTTCTCAATAACCGGTGTCGATCGACACCCTTCCTTGGTGTCGGTCGACACCCATCGACCAAACCAACTCAAACCACAATCGAACGCGCAATCGACTTAAACCGGAATTGATTTCTCAAACCGGTGTCGATCGACACTAAGCATCCAGAAGCTTTTCACACACTTTCTTCGAGATAAATGAACCTCCAACCAACTGTACAACAATCAAACAAGAACATGTACAATCAATCATCGATTCGCACCTCAAAGAGCATATGTAATCGACTACCGAACCCCTAATGTCGTCCGATACCAACTCTAAACATAACTTTCTGGTTCGCGGATGTTACAATTCTCCCCCACTAAACTGGATTCGTCCTCGAATCCCAACACAAACGTCTCTCAAAGACCTCAAACTCATGTTTTCAGTCCTATGTTATTCGCATGTCTCCAAGATATTATTACTCTCAATACCGTAACCCACCGTCACAATATCCATATTGCGGCCCACCGCCACAATATCCATACTGCGGCCCACCGCCACAGTATCCAAACCGCGACCCACCGTCACGAAAACAACCCATATCGAGGTAGCGACCCCCAATATAAGTCCGTCGGGCACCCACCGTCCCAACCAAAAGTAGACCCACCGCCTCTAGACAAAACAAGTAATAAAATCTGAAACGCGTACCAACATATGACCAAAAACTTTCAATGACCCCACCGGCCAAAGAAACTTGTAACATCCAAAACGCGAAACCAAAATATGAGGCAAAACTCCATCTCATATAACTCCAAAAATGTATATCGTACAACGAAACGAAAATACATATGTCCAAAACCAACAACAACAACAAAACCAAAAACAAGACTAGAACCACAAAGATGAATCACTCCACAGCCTGCTTGTCGAACCACTTTCCGAACTTCAGCTTCATCTTTGGCTCTGGCTCCCAAGTCTGCTCCTCTGTGCCACTACAGTCCCACAAGACTCTCAACAATGGCACCCTCTTGTTCCGCAGAACCTTGACTCTCCTCTCAAGAATCCTCACAGGAACTGCCGGAACTGTCATAACTGGCTGAAGATCCTCTGGAATCTCAACCACAATCTCCTCTGAAGATCGCAAACACCTCCTCAACATAGAAACATGAAACACCTTGTGAAAGGCGCTCATAATCGGTGGCAACTCCAACCGATAAGCCACTGGCCCAACTCGCTCCACCACCGGAAACGGACCCATAAAACGCGGACTGAGCTTGTTCTATGCTATGGACCTGTTAGGGCCCCTCAACATAGCCATCTTGAGATAAACTCTATCTCCCACCTGAAACTCAAGCTCACGTCGCCGCCTATCTGCATAACTCCTCTGTCTATCCTGAGCCTCCTTCATGTTCAGCCTCAAGACACGGATCTTCTCCGTCGTCTCCTGAACAAAACTAGCTCCAAACATGCTGCGCTCCCCCACTTGGGTCCAGCATAAGGGTGTCCTGCATGGCCTCCCATATAAAGCCTCATAAGGAGCCATACCAATACTAGACTGAAAACTGTTGTTATAGGCAAACTCTGCCAAACACAGATGATCAGCCCAATGACCACCCCAATCCAGTACACACATCCTAAGCAGATCCTCCAAAGTCTGAATAGTCCTCTCTGACTGCCCATCTGTCTGCGGATGATACGCTGTACTCATATGCACCTTAGTGCCCATCTCAGTCTGAAATGCCCTCAAAAACTCTGAAGCAAACCTCGGATCTCTATCCGACACAATACTGGCTGGCACTCCATGCAGCCTCACAATCTCTCGCACAAACTTCCTAGCCAAGACAGCCGCTCCATCTGTCTTCTTGATGGCCAAGAAATGTGCTGATTTGGTCAAGCAATCCACAATGACCCGAATACCATCGAAAGTCCGTGAGATCAGCAATCCCACAACAAAATCCATAGTGATCATATCCCACTTCCACTCTGGAATGGGTAAACTCTGCAAAAGACCACTAGGCACCTGATGCTCTGCCTTGACCAAAGAACAAGTGTTGCACCCCGCAACCCAATCTGCCACATCCCTCTTCATCCCAACCCAATGATAATACCGTTTGAGGTCACGGTACATCTTGGTCGCACCCAGATGAATCGAAAACTTGCTCGAATGAGCCTCTCTCAAAACCTCCTGTCTCAACTCCACATCCTTGGGCACACAAACTCGCCCACGAACCAAGATAGTCCCATTCGAAGAGACCTGATACTCAGAACCAACCGCCTGCGAAGCATCAATCAAACCCTGATCACTCTGCTGCGCCACTCTGATCCTACTGAGTAAATCTGCCTGATCAGCTGCCTCTAAACCCAAAGGCTCCTCTGAAATAGCACACAGCCACAATGTACTAATCTCGCTGACCAACGCCTCAACACCACGCTCTCTACCTGAATCAACCCTCCGTCGACTCAAAGCATCTGCCACCAAATTGGCCTTGCCCGGATGATAAACAATATCCAGGTCATAGTCTGCCAGAAACTCCACCCAACGCGTCTGCCTCGCATTCAGCAAAGGCTGAGTGAAAATATGCTGTAGACTCTTGTGATCTGTAAAGATCTGTACTCTGCCTCCATAAAGATAGGACCTCCAAATCTTGAGTGCAAAAACCACTGCTCCCAATTCAAGATCATGCGTAGGACGGTTGCGCTCACTGCCCTGCAACTGCCTCGAAGGATAGGCAATCACTCTGCCCTCCTGCATCAAAACACAACCAAGTCCAACACCTGAAGCATCTGTGTACACTACATATGGCTTCCCCGGATCGGGTAATGCCAAAACTGGTGTACTAGTCAACATCTCCTTGAGCTTCCCATAGCTCTCCTCGCATTCATGCGACCACACAAACGGCACATCCTTGCCAGTCAACCTCGTCATCGGCTGAGACATACTCGCAAACCCCTTGACGAACCTCCTGTAGTAGCCTGCTAAACCCAGAAAACTCCTGATCTCGGTAGCACTACTCGGTCTAGGCCAATCTCTGATAGCCTCTATCTTAGCCGGATCCACAGAAACTCCCTCTGCAGAAACAATGTGGCCAAGAAAACCCATCTCCCTCTGCCAAAAGCTGCACTTGCTCAACTTAGCGAACAGCTTATGCTCTCGAAGCTTCTCCAACACAAGCCTCAAATGAGTCGCATGCTCCTCCGGACTCCTCGAATACACCAAAATATCATCGATAAAAATGATGACAAACACATCCAGAAACTCCCTGAACACGTCGTTCATCAATCTCATAAACGCTGCCGGCGCCTTAGTCAAACCAAACGGCATGACCACAAACTCGAAATGCCCATACGTCGTCCGAAAAGCTGTCTTCCGGACATCTGCCTCATCTATCGGAATCTGATGATAACCCGATGCCAAGTCAATCTTAGAGAACCAAGTAGCACCTCTCAACTGATCCAACAACTCATCGATCCTCGGAAGTGGGTACCTGTTCTTCACTGTGACTCGGTTAAGTCCCCGGTAATCGATGCACAATCGAAAACTGCCATCCTTCTTCTTAACAAACAACACTGGTGCTCCCCACGGCGAAACACTAGGTCTGATGAACCCTTTACTCAAAAGGTCCTCTAGCTGCTTCTTCAGCTCTGCCATCTCTGCTGGAGCCATCCTGTAAGGTGTCTTCGATATCGGAGCTGTCCCGGGCTCTAAATCAATCGTGAAAGGATCTGACCGAGATGGTGGCAATCCCTTCAGCGACCGAAATACATTCTCGAAATCCTGGACAACCTGAATATCCTGCAGACTCACCTCACCACTGGACTCTGTCATAGTAATCGTCGCCAAATAGGCTTCGCAGCCCCGCTCTAACAACTGCTCTGCCTGAATAGCTGAGATCACTATACTCCCTGAAGTCGATCTCACTCCCTGGTAAACCAACTTCCCTGCACCCTGTTCAAACACCACTCTACCTCTGTAGCAATCCAGATGAACTCGGTATAGAGATAACCAGTCCATCCCCAAAATCACGTCATACAGTTCCACTGGACTGATGACCAAATCCGCTGGCATAGACTGCCCCGCAATATGCACATCAACTGCTCTGGCTCTGCCCGAAGTAGCCAGAAAACCACCACCGGCCACCTTGACAAAGCCTGAAGCCTCGCTATCACTACTCCGAATACCACTACCCTCAGCTCTCTCCGGAGTAATGAAGCAATTAGATGCTCCCGAGTCAAACAACACGTGCGACTCAAATCCACCAACTAACAAGGTCCCTACACAATTCCACAAGTGTTGAGAACCTCTAACTCTATCACAGTAAAATAACAGAAACAGACACACAACAATTCTACCTTAAGAATTTAAAAGTCTGAGTCAAGATTTTACCTGTGATCTGGCCTGACTGACTGGTCTGGCCCACCTCTGCCGAAGTATAAACTCTCGGCGCTCCACCCGACTGCAACGCCGCAACCTGCACTGCTGACTGAATAGCCAACGGCTGAATCGCTGCTGCCACTGCTCTCTGCTGCAACTTGGGACACATTGTCTTGATATGCCCCGGCTCCCTGCAGTAGAAGCACACTGTAGTCTCTCTGGATCCCGCCCTCTTGGGGCAAGTCACAACTCTGTGATCCAGACTCCCACACCCAAAACAAACACCCGTACTCGGGCTACTAGCAGATATCTCCTCTGCTCTCCTCTTCTGGCCCTGCGCAGGCCTGCTGCCCCTGCCGTAACCAGAACTGTAACCTCTGCGCTGCTGATGCTGCTGCTGGCCCCGAGGATGGGTAGCAGGAGCAACCGCAGCTGGAACAACTGCCGAACTCACCGGCTCACGCAAATCCTCCTCAATGGAAGCTGCCAACTCCACTAAGCCCGCTCTAGTGTGGTACATACCACCTCTCCACTGCGTCCTAAGTTCCTCCGAAGTCCCTGAAGAAACCGCGACGTCAATGCCCGCTCACTGATCAGCTCACCACCAGAATTCACCACCAGAATGAACCACCAACCTGCAAAACTCTGCATCATACTCGCGTACAGACCTCTCACCCTGCGTCAAGTCTAGAAACCTCAACTGCAGCCTGTCACGAGCCTCCTGAGGGAAAAACTCGTGGTTGAACTCCTCGACGAAGTCAACCCAAGTCCAAACCTCTCTCCTGGTCCTAACAAACCTCCACCACAAATGTGCATCACCTCCAAGGTAGTGCACTGCCAGCTCAACCTGAAACTGCTCTGGACAACGAACTGAATCGAAGTTCCGCTCTAACCTCTGACGCCACTCGTCAGCCTGCTCTGGAGTAACACCGCCCTCAAAAGTAGGCGTACCAATCCTCTGCATCTCCCTCATCATCTCACGATAAGGCGAAAACCCAACTGCAACACCCTGCTGCACCGCAGCCTCCTGCTGCTCAACAAAACCGGCACCAACATGTGCCCCGGCACCAACCTGTGCCCCGGCCGCTGGAGGTGCACCCGTAGCCTGCTGTGGAACCTCCTGAGGAAGACGTGCCAACAACTGCGTCAGTAGCCCCACAATCAAATCACCCTGAGCTAAAGCAGCGCCCCCACCGGGAACCGCTCCAGCTCCTGCGCCACCACTGGCACCTGAGTTAGCCCCACCGGCCAACGAAACCGACTGTGTCACCGACGCTGCCGCCACACTAGGCGCTGCACTCTCTACGGAAACCTCAGCCTCTGGCACTCCACGACCAGCACCCCGACCTCCACGACCCGCTGCTCGCCCACCGCGACCAGCTCCTCTGCCCCCACGGGCTGCACCGCGACCACGACCACGGCCACGACCACGACCTGCGTCCATCTCTCTGCACTACCACCAAGTACAGAAAAAGAGCAAAGTCAACACACAACGCAAAACACAACACACCAAATATCCAACTCACTTACCCGCGGAAAACTGGAAGACCGAGAGGATGAGACTAGACCACTAACTGACTAACTCACATAATCAATTAATCACACATTCCAATTCATCCAATTCTAACAGTCCTAAAACCGTATTTGCTCTGATACCAAAATGAAACAACCAAACTTTTTTTTTTTTATCAGGGTTTATAATATTATCAATGCGGAAGTTCTCATGAAGAAATCAATAATATCAAATCATAAAAAGCCGTTCAACGAATAACCAATAAAGAATAAAACCAATAAAACCAATAAGCAACCTAACACCAGGTTTGCTACATTACTGAAAATAAACTAACACCCTAACATCACGAATTCCTGGTCAACCATAATAAAAGAGCCAAGATCAAATTCCTAATCTCATCATCCTCTTCTCTCGGTCTCTTTCCGCGGAAGAACATTGCTGTTACCTGCATCACATTGGAATAGAGATGCGTAAGTATTATCATAAATACTTAGTGAGTGGATCATCCTGCCTACAGGCCAAGTACGTCAAACACTAGACAATACATCAACAATAATCAACAACCATAACAATGCTGAACAATAAACGACAATATAAACCATCCCTGTCAGGAAACACCCACGTTTCCTGACACCCAGGTCGGTGTCGACCGACACCTCTATGGTGTCGATCGACGCCAGCCTCCTGAGTGTCGATCGACACTCATCGAGTGTCGGTCGACACCAGCTCGACGCCCAGACACCAGAAGCTACGAAAATCGCAATCCACAACCACAAACTCACAATCAAGGGTTTTCAACGCCCCAATACAATCCAAAACACGATTTCCACTATAAACAACTCAAGAACACAACCAAAACTCGAAATCAAACAATCTCTAATGATTAACGGACCTACAGTCACGCACTCACCTTGAAAAGGGATTAGAAGAGAGGAAAGGAGATGAAACAACGAAGAACAGCCACAGATTCAACCCAGAAACTCAGAAATCGGATTCCACACTTAGAAAATCGCCTCCTTTCTTTACTGCCTCGAAACTTGTGTCTTTCTCGCGGCCACAAGGCTTTTAAATCGAGAAATAGGGTTTCCACGCCCTAAACCTGACAAAACCAGCCGACTTGAAACAAACCGGTCGATTTCTCAATAACCGGTGTCGATCGACACCCTTCCTTGGTGTCGGTCGACACCCATCGACCAAACCAACTCAAACCACAATCGAACGCGCAATCGACTTAAACCGGAATTGATTTCTCAAACCGGTGTCGATCGACACACCCTTTGGTGTCGATCGACACTAAGCATCCAAAAGCTTTTCACACACTTTCTTCGAGATAAATGAACCTCCAACCAACTGTACAACAATCAAACAAGAACATGTACAGTCAATCATCGATTCGCACCTCAAAGAGCATATGTAATCGACTCCCGAACCCCTAATGTCGTCCGATACCAACTCTAAACATAACTTTCTGGTTCGCGGATGTTACACATTTTACGTAATTCCATGGAATAACATAGTCAAATAGATATTTCAAACATGGTTCAATCCGGGTTTCAGATTTGGTTTGGTTTCGAACAAATAATTAATGTATAAACCAAATCAAATATAAACAGCTTGATACTATTTTGGTATAGTTTGGAATTCAATTTTGAACCAAATTGTTTTATTAATCTAATATAAATGTATTTTTTTTATTTTTAAGAAATCTAGTTTCAATTTTTTTTCTCCACTATGGTTGGAAATCAATTAAGGTCTTTTTGATATTTGAGAAATAAATATTTTAAACAGAATACGGTATATTTTTCAGTTTCTATAAAAAATAGTTTCTATTCAGTTTAGATAGACCCGGTTTAGTTTTATCTTAAATGCGTCAACAAAAACTTAATACTATTCAAACAAAAATCTTCAATTCATATCTTTACAAAACATTTACCCATTTTTTTTGTCAACAATATTAGAATACCAAAAAAAGTTCACAAATTCAAATTGAAGATACAAAGTTTACATATAAAAATCAGAATGATAGATGCGAGCAAGATCATCTATCTTATCTCTTTGTTTCAATTCTACTTATATAAACCACTAGTGCAATATTCTTCCATCGACACCAACTAAAACAGAAAAAACAAAAAAAAACTCAAACCAAGAGACCGTAGTTTGTGTTTGACTTTCTCCAATGGCTTTCCGTTGAGATAATTGAAGACTTGGTCTTCCGTTAACGGGAAGCCATTTGAGAAAGTCAAAAACAGACTACGTCGTCTGAATGAGCCGGCTTAAAGGTCGGGGCACTTGGGTTGAGCACAAACTGATTGATGTACACATATTTAGCCTTGTTTCAGCATCCTTTATTCATCATTTTTGCATACATATCACACCACTTCGTCACGTTTCATCTCCATTTGCATCCACTTACCACACTTCATAGCATTTGCATTAGCATTGCATGTTTCGTCGCTTTTGGAGTTGTTTTCAGATATATTTGGAGCATTGGAGGATGTTTTGAAGGTGGAGGATTAGTGCCTGAACCAGAGAGGTGAAGTGGAGTCCAGAACCTGTTGCTTGGGAGAAAAGGAAGCGCACTTGACGGGGTCCATATACGCACTCGACGGGGTCCAGACATGCACGTCGAGTTGCACATCGAGTCCAGAATAAAGGAGCTGCCTTTACATGAACTCGACGTGAACCAGACATACACGTCGAGTTGGTAGTCGAGTCGGAGCCAAAGGTGCAACCTTTAGAAGCACTCGACGAATTCCACACATACACGTCGAGTTGGACGTCGAGTCCACACGCGCGTGACCTATTTTACCTTTTTCTGCAACTTAGTATAAAAACCCTGTGATGTCACTTTTGCACTGGGTCAAATTTTTATACCTGCTTTTAACTTTCAGAAAACACAAAATCGCCTCTGTAGTGTTCTTGATTTGCATTCCAGATTCCTTCTAAGTTTTAATCAATTTGTGCTTGCTTCCTTCTTTGAACTTGATTTCTTCCTTTCTGTCTATCTTCTGATGCTAGTTTTACTGCTTTCCGAGTTTGAACCATGGTTACCTAGAGTGTTTAAGCCTTGATTTCATAGTTTCCCTTCTTGATTAGTATTCTTAATGCTGATTCCTTCTTGATCATTTGGAATCCGAAGCTAGGCATTTCAGCACCCAGAAGGTGTTTGATGAAATGCCTGAACCAGCTTTTACAAGAAATTTGCATATCATACCTAGGATACTAGCGTTTTTGATTGCACTTTAGCATTTGCGAACTGATTCCTAATGCTTGTTGGTGTGGATTTCGCCATGAAAGTGGGTCAGGAACACACACCAACTCGATAGCTTCTGCCACGAGAGTGGATTAGCTTGCTATCGAGTTCGCAGCCAAGGGAACAGCTCTGTCTGAGTTCTGTTGAACACCATAGTGTTGACCATGGAATTTCATTGATCCATAACACCCATTCTTAGGATCTTTGTTTAATTTGATTTTAAATCTTAAAGCTTATGTCCTTTTTATCTTGTTGCATTTGTTCATTCTAGCTTATGGTTTATAGTTTATCGTTTTACATTTTACCTTTGTTCACTTGATAGCGTTGCGTCTGGACGCCATGAAGTACAATTGCATTTGTATTTGCATTTTCCATTTCTGTGTTTAGGTTGATAGTTTAGAATTCACACCCTTGCATTTGGTTTTTCTTACCTTCACTCGATCACGTCCTGATTGCATAGCATCTCGCCCATTTGGATTTGACACCTTCTTACACTGCATCGACATGATAGTGTTAATAGGTTAATTCGTAGTAAAATCCTACTATCACTGATCCCACGGCACCGTCTGAATGAGCCGGCTCAATCTTCTAAATCTATATAAAAAAAGATAATAGTTTTCATACGCATGATTTGTAATTCTGTTACATCGTGACATAGATTGTTGGCTAAGTGTATAACAAGATCATGCGTATGAAAAATTATAATCATTTTTTAATATAGATTTAGAGGATTTGAGCCGGCTTATTCAGACGTGCCTTGGGATCTGTATGTGCTCAACCCAAGTGCCCCAGCCTTTAAGTCAGCTCATTCAGACGCCGTAGTCTGTTTTTGACAATAACTTGGAATTTGAACCTTATTTCGCTAGACATTGTAATACGACCCTTGTTGAGAATCGACACTTTGAAGCAAGCGAGATAAGGTTTGGAGCGAAAAGGAACAATGGAACGATGGATGATCGAAGAAGAATGAATCCGGGGAAGATGAACCGATGGATTGGACTGAAGAAGATGGATCGATGGACTGATGGATTCGATGGGATGAGGAATGGATCGAGTGGCTGTAACAGAGATCCAGCGACAAGGATCTCCAACACCACCTTTAATCTCGTTGAATCACACAACAAGAACAAAGGGATTTCTTAGAATCACACTAAGAGATGAACTCGTTGAATCACACAACAAGAACAAGGGATTTCTTAGAATCACACTAAGAGATGATCAAAGTTTTAGAGAGAGTTTGAGAATAAAAAGTTTGATAAAAGAAAACAAATGAGAGGGTTTCAGTTTACATAAGGGAAAACGTGAGAGAGAGAGAGAGAGAGAGAGAAGGATGATTGGAACAAGCTCCAATCAGCCTTGGAAACACACGAAAGAAATAAATGCATGCAAGACTAAGTTGAAAACAAAGAAGAAGGGATAAAAGAGCCTTGTCGCCAAGGCAAGAGTGGGCCGGACCAAAACATCATCAAACGGACCGGGCCGGACCAAGCGACCAAGGTAAAGAGGCGATGTGAAAGTGGGACTTGGGCCTCGTTAAAAACCTATCAAGCAAAACCCAATGGGACAAAAACTTGATAGGGAAAAAGAGTACACCAAGTACCACTTGTCTCTTTAACCCGGGTGTTGGACCGTTAAACAAACCATGGCGGAATGTTTAACCTCATCATCTTGTGAATTCACACCGCTAAGTATCCTTCCTAGCTGCTCCGGTTCTAGCTGCTCCTCAGCTACATGTTCCTCCACGGCTCCCTGGTTCAAGTTCCAAGCATCCCCGCCCATGATCATATCACATTGGGTGTAAATAGTTGTCTTGCTTGTACGTTTGGTCATTAATCATAAGGGTTTTTTGTTAATAAATTACAATTTTTGTGCTCTCCAATTGTTTTTTAATGTGTATACATATAATGATGATCAGGGAGGACTTCATTTGAAAGACATAAAAGAGGAAGCATCTTAATGAAACCCACAAGATAAACCCAACCACATATTATCATGATGGCTTCATTCATTTTAATTAAATTTTCATTTTCTCCAAATATTTTAACTTATTATACCAATTAGATTAATTTTATCAAAGTGAAACTCTTACTAACTTACAATAATTTTTTTTACATTCTTTTAAGATCCATTTTCTAATATTTTATAGTTAAAAATATTATAAGTTTTATCAAAAAAAAAAAAAATAATTACTACACCAAATTAATTTAGTGCATTTTAAATGCTAAAAATAGTTTAAAATTTATATTATAGACAAATTTTTTTTCCATCATATTTAAATAAAAAGTCACAGTTCTTACAGTTTTTGTTGCCAATCAGACTTTTATAAATATTGAAAGTAACAGTTAGAGTCTTTAAAATCAAACTAGGTATTTTATCCGCGCTACGTGCGGGTCTATATTAATAATTTGATTTAATATTTTTTATTTATAAGCTTTTGTCATCAGTAGCATGGTCATGGTGATTGTAGTGAACCAATATTCTTATTCTTCTTCTTTTCTTTCATTTTACTCTTCTTCATCTTCCTCTTTCATTTCTTCTTCCTTGCGGTTTCTTATTCCATTATACGATCTCTTTCTTCATATTTGTTCATCTTTGGTTTATTTTTTGTCTTCGTTCTTTTACATCTTCATCTTCAGTTTTTTTTATGTTTCTTCTTATGTTTTGTGCTCGTCTTGGTTCTTATTCTTCTATTTATTTTATGATTAGTGATGTGTGCCAAACAAGGGTGTGGTATATATGCAAGTTATAAAAACCCTAAGCTAAACATGGTTGCAAGTGCACAACATGTTGTTGTAGTACTTAGGGGTCGATCCACAAGAGAATGCGAATTACACATTACACATTTGTAAAGATTTGGTTAAGCTAAATCAATAATATGCAAGGGGGGGGTTTTGTGTTTTTGTTTTATAAAGAAAATTCAAATAACAAATGCAACTATACAAACACCATTATTGAACAAAGGACAATCCGCAAAAGACATAAGCCAAATCAATTGAAAAGTTTGTTAAATCCGGTTTCTATGAACTCAAAACACTAAGATGTGGTCCTCCCACTTTCGTGGCTCCGACCACCTATGTTTCTTAAACCAATGGACTCAGCTTTCACATGGTCATTGAAGAGTGAAACATGCAATAAAATCGAGTAATGATTGTTCACAAAACTCCTTAGGTCTACTTTCATAGCCTAAGACGATTTGCCCATCAAATATTAGGACCGGAGATATAACAAGCTTTTGGAGAGTATATCAACCTTGGATCAAGTCGCTAGTTAGCTACTCTAGCAACAAGCTTTAGGTATGAATAAAGATGGTGAACCATAAGGTTTCCCTTTCTTTAACAACCGATTCTTGATGGCTTATCATGTCATGTCTTCTTTGAAAGATCTATGATTCAATAATGAGTCTAAGGGAGTAGAGAGGATCTCATGGTTCTAGGGAAAGAAGGCGGAGTGATAGAGATCAAGCCGCCGCTCTTCCCTAGAGAGAAGCCTCCAAACCCTAGACTAGAAGCTAAAACATGCGAGTATGTACAAAGTGCAAAAGGAAAGAAAGAACAAGGAGACCACCTAAGTGGCTCCGGTTTATTAACTGAAAGAAGAAGGGAGTTGTGTCTATTGATTCGTGATATCGATACAAGAGGCTAAAAGCAAGTATATATAGGTGAGGGGAGGCTAGGTCGGCTGAGTTAATGCGCAAAGGAGAAGAGGAAACTTTCCATTTCTTCTCCCCGCGTGAACTTGCTCTCCAAGTCTTGAATGAGGCGCGGCTGCCAGCTTCTTTTCGCGTGTAGAGATGTGGGCTTGAGTCATGATGAGGTTTAGGCTTGGCCCGAAGTGATCCTGGTCCATTTTGCTCATCCAAGCTCCATGGGCTTCACTTACTCGCCAGACGGACATGTCTTGGGAGAAAAAGATCCTAGGCCGCATTTCTGCTCCAAATAGCCCAATTCCACTTCGCCGCGACGCATGACTCATTTATCTATCTTTCCATATAAAGATCTCATGATTTGGACGTAGGAAAGACCCTTTGCCGCGGTCATCTTTCAGATGCTTCGATTCTGCCCGAATGCGGGAACCGGCTAAATTGAGTTTTGTTGAAGCTCTTGACTTGGGAACTTGCATGGATCATTGTTTGAAGCTCTTTTGCCTCCTTTTTGCCATTTTGACCTGTTTGCTTCCCAAAACCACAATATACAAGAAAACTACCTCTTGGATACAAAATCATTATTATTAGATAAGAAAATATAAAGAAAACTAAGGTAAAAACATGTAAAATATGGATATATCAACTCCCCCAGACTTAGCCTTTTGCTTGTCCTCAAGCAAACTAAGAAAGGAAAAGAGGTTTGAAAACATGAGAACTCTCAATGCATTTTGAAAATCCACGTTAGCTTATGTTTTAGTAATCCACATGAAAAACGGTTTTGGCTTTTGATGAGGAGCATAAGTACTTACATTGAGTTTAGCAGTTGTCCCAAAGCAACCCACACTCCATATGACCATCCGGGCTCACCTCCTTTGACTCCTTCAATTTTTTTTTAAAGGTGCGGTCTCAACTAGGGGATATCGATCAAAGGGTTTAGGATCTCTTTCTCATCCTCTTGTGTTTAAACACTTGTCTTGGCTCTTGTTTCACCTCTCTCTCTTCTCACTCCTTAAGTCCATTGATCCCTTTTTTAGGGTAGCAAGGTATTTTTTTTTTATTCGACTTCTTCTCCTTTTTGTGGAGGTTTTTGATGGATCTTCCATAGACGCGAGTATTGATGGTTGTAGCCACCTAATCCCCGGTTACTTGGATCAAAAGGTCTTCCATATACGCGAGTATTGATGGTGGTTGCCACCTAATCCCCGGTTACTTGGGCCTTGGTGCTTTTTCTTAAATTGAAGGGGAGAGAGAGGGGAAACCGAACTCACGTAGACTTTCACTATTTGGTGAGGATGAGGAGTCGTACTCTTTGTAAAACCAAGCCCCTAGCTGAGAAGGTTAAGTTCATTAAGGTGCGGAACCAAAGGTGGATCCTCCATTGGCTTTTTGGAAATGTGGTCATTTTTGGTAAACCGATCCACTCAAAGTGAGTGTTGCCAAATACTGTTTCAATGGTCACTTAAACATTAGTGTAACATGGTTAGTTTCAAAGAAAAGGTCATAATTCTCGGACAAAATTTTGACTCAATAAAACGACTCAAAGGGAAAAATGAAAAGAAAAGTCACAAGGAACAAACGTGTTAGTAATCCCCCCAGACTTAACTTGCACCGTCCCGGTGAAAGCAAATCCAATTAAGAAGGGTGAAAAAGAAAATTGAATTTGTTGGGAAAGTGTTTCGGATTTCGTTACCAAAGTGTGACCATAGGTCATGAAGAGCGGGTTTGCATTGTGAAGTGACTCTAAGTGTAATATGACAACATCAAATCACGCCTTAGATCCATTTGGTCGGTGAGTTTTCAATCTGAAGGTGTGATTCCGTCCGGTGTGCAGTGTGGTCTTGTAAGGCCCGTGTGTCGGCCAATAATGAAGGCTGTGGACCACATGACAAACCGTTAAGAATTTTATGAACGGGATTGAAAATTTACCGTCCAGTTTGATGTGTTAGAGCCGCTGGTGAAGTATGAGGTCAAACGAACGAGCGGATGTGAGAATCCGTCATCGGGTGGATTCATCGGCTGGCCGGAAGGTGATGTAGATGACCGCAGCCTGAACCGTGAACAATTCTCTGACCGATCTGGAAATTCCTCCGACCAAACATATATTTTAGGAGCCGTGGTGGAGTTTCAGGTCAAACAAACGAGCGGTTTGGGAGATTCATCATTTGGTGGCCATCCGGACGATCCGAAGAGGGTGCAATAGACCACAGCCCAAACGATGATGAATTCCTCGACCGGGCTTGAAAATCCTTTGACCAACCTGATATTTTATGACCACTGGAGAAGTTTGAGGGCAAACGGACGAGCGGTTTGAGATTTCGTTCACAACGTGGTCTAGTTGGCTCCGGGAAGAGATTTTTGACCTTTCTTGAATTTGGCTCGTCCGGGCGTGGATTTTCTTCTGGAAAGCTGATAATGAAGCTTCAAGAAGTCTTTTCCAGGTGGTGGTGTCTCCATGCCGTGATGGTGGTTTTTGTCGGCCTTCGGGTGCCCGCCAACGACCGGATGTGGTATTCGTGCGTATCTCCTTATCCGTCAAGATTTCTCCGTCCTATCTTTTGGATTTGCCGACCAACATGGTGTTGTCTGGTCGCCTGTGAAGTTTGGTGGACTTAGGTTGAGCCGTTTGTGAGATGGGTCGATTGGGTCCTCCGTGTTACCCGTTTGGCCGGGAAGATGCTACCGGACTTGATATCTTCCATTTGACTCGACCGTTTTGTGAATTTCTTCCACCGATTGATCTCCGTAATCTTCCTTGTGCATCCGAAGGTGATGACCGCTATGTTGGTGCTCTGGAACAAGGGCGGGATGATTGGGTGGGAATCGGCCGTCTTATGCAAAACTCCTTTGATGGTCTTCTTTGGCACTTAATCATAAAACATGTTTTTTGTGTTTTTGTGAAGTTTATAAAATTCCCAAAATAATTAAGTTAATAGTAAAAGCGAAATAAAAGTTAAAAAGAAAAAGAAAAGAAGAGAGAAAAAAAAAAAAAAAAGGAAATATGGGTTGCCTCCCATAAGCGCTAGTTTAAAGTCTTTATAGCTCGACTCCTTGTGTTCCTTAGGTGTTAGGCAAGCGTGGGGGCTTTAGAAAGCTCCTAGTACTGGATGGCTCCAAGTGCATCTTGTCTTGTAACACTTCTTTGATCAAGTAACCTTGTTGTGCGCTTTCTCCTCCACTTGTGTACCGAAATCTTTTGGATGAGAAACCGGGAGGTGCAGCAACATAATAGGTATCCTTGTCAACATTGGCTAGTGAGACTCTCCTGTTTGGCCAATCCATGATTGCTCCAGCCGTTGCTAAGAAAGATCTTCCAAGTAAAAGAGCTTGGTCTTCCGGATCCTCCATAGTAACAACATAGAAATCGGCTGGAATGATGCAATCTTCAAAGTCAAGCGGAACATCTTTTACCTTGCCAAGTGGTTTGAATGAAGAGCTGTTGGCAAGCTTTATCCCCATGTTTGTCCGCTCCATGGTCTCAATCAGACCCAAACTTCTTGCTATTACCGCCGGCATGAGGTTCACGCTTGAACCGGAATCACACAATGCATCATCAAAGAATTTTCCGTTGATAGAGCAATGTATAAGGAAGTAACCTGGGTCATGAAGCTTGTGTAGTGTCCTTGGCGCAGGCATTTCCTCTCTTGCTTCATTATACATCTTCTCCACTTCGGCTAAGCTCCAATCGTGAGTCCATACAAAATCTTGAAGGTAAGGGCTCTTGTTGCAAGCGACATCAAAGGGCATATTGCTAGGGAACCTTTTCGCCATGAAATTGAAGTCATCAATGGTGTAATCCATTGAGGAGCTTGCTTTCCTTTTCTCCTTAGGGAGGGGTGGTAATGAAGATTTTGGAGAAAGTGGTGTTCCTTCCGGCAACTTTCTTCCTCTTATCCTTGCTGTCCGCTTTCCTTGTCTCCTTTCATCCTCATCCCAAACCACTCTTGGATTGGTTTCTTTAGCACCAAAAGCAGCCAAAGCATTGTTAGGCTTTGAGTTAGCCGCTTTTGTGCCTTTTGAAGCTCGGTCTCTTTCTTCCATATCCTCCAAGCGTTTGGTGAGGTCTTTGACTCCTTTGGAGGCCCCTCCGGTTGTGTCTTGCCATAGCGTGGTCTTCTCAAGTAGCTCTTTGTATCTCTCTTCCACAAGATGCTTCAAGTCATTGATTGATTCCTTGAATTGTTCTTGCCCTTCCACCAACATCACCATGTTTGAGTAAACCTCCTTCTCTCTTTGGTTAACCTCCGATGCTCTCTTCTTGGCTTGGTGAGCCACAAGTGAGATTGAGTTGAGGCTTAGGGTTGTACCATTGAGGTTATCTTCTAGGCCGGCGATCTTCTCATCAAGGTGGTTATCCATCTCCTTTGAATTCATGTTCAAGTCTCGGATTGCCTTGGTGTTGCCTCTGACGGTTGCGGCTTGTTCCCTTAGCTCCCCTTCCACTTCAAAACACCTTGTTTCGACTCTCTCCACTTGGTCAGAGAGGTTTCCGAATTTTCTATCAAGGTCATGCTTTAGAAACTCTAACCTTGTCTCAAGACTTTGGCTAGACTTTCTTTGGATTTCCATGAAGTCTTCTATCATGACCTTGAGATTGTCGTCTCTCCGCCGATTAAGCGCGTGCTCTTGGTATGTGGGAAGGTCGGGGCGTGGACGGTGGTGATGATGAGGTGGCTGGTGAGGTCGACCTTGATAAACCGGTGATCGGTTTTGATGATAGTGATGATGTTCTTCTCGGCTAGTCTCGGCAAAGAGTGGATGATGGAAATTTGGTGGGATTGGCATTGGGATGGAGTCTCCGGCCGGATTTGAATCATGTGGCCGCCTTTGGACTTCATGGGGAAGAGGTTTTCTCCTTCCAAAGTTGTTACTCATGCTTGAGTGATGGCTCATCCTTAAAGTACCTAAGGAACATAAGTGAAACAAAATTGCAAAAGTTAGTAAACATGAAACAAAAGATCTAGTCTTAACTTTTAATCTCATAAACGTGTAAGTGCAATGCATTCCCCGGCAACGGCGCCAAAAACTTGATGTGTGCCAAACAAGGGTGTGGTATATATGCAAGTTATAAAAACCCTAAGCTAAACATGGTTGCAAGTGCACAACATGTTGTTGTAGTACTTAGGGGTCGATCCACAAGAGAATGCGAATTACACATTACACATTTGTAAAGATTTGGTTAAGCTAAATCAATAATATGCAAGGGGGGTTTTGTGTTTTTGTTTTATAAAGAAAATTCAAATAACAAATGCAACTATACAAACACCATTATTGAACAAAGGACAATCCGCAAAAGACATAAGCCAAATCAATTGAAAAGTTTGTTAAATCCGGTTTCTATGAACTCAAAACACTAAGATGTGGTCCTCCCACTTTCGTGGCTCCGACCACCTATGTTTCTTAAACCAATGGACTCAGCTTTCACATGGTCATTGAAGAGTGAAACATGCAATAAAATCGAGTAATGATTGTTCACAAAACTCCTTAGGTCTACTTTCATAGCCTAAGACGATTTGCCCATCAAATATTAGGACCGGAGATATAACAAGCTTTTGGAGAGTATATCAACCTTGGATCAAGTCGCTAGTTAGCTACTCTAGCAACAAGCTTTAGGTATGAATAAAGATGGTGAACCATAAGGTTTCCCTTTCTTTAACAACCGATTCTTGATGGCTTATCATGTCATGTCTTCTTTGAAAAATCTATGATTCAATAATGAGTCTAAGGGAGTAGAGAGGATCTCATGGTTCTAGGGAAAGAAGGCGGAGTGATAGAGATCAAGCCGCCGCTCTTCCCTAGAGAGAAGCCTCCAAACCCTAGACTAGAAGCTAAAACATGCGAGTATGTACAAAGTGCAAAAGGAAAGAAAGAACAAGGAGACCACCTAAGTGGCTCCGGTTTATTAACTGAAAGAAGAAGGGAGTTGTGTCTATTGATTCGTGATATCGATACAAGAGGCTAAAAGCAAGTATATATAGGTGAGGGGAGGCTAGGTCGGCTGAGTTAATGCGCAAAGGAGAAGAGGAAACTTTCCATTTCTTCTCTCCGCGTGAACTTGCTCTCCAAGTCTTGAATGAGGCGCGGCTGCCAGCTTCTTTTCGCGTGTAGAGATGTGGGCTTGAGTCATGATGAGGTTTAGGCTTGGCCCGAAGTGATCCTGGTCCATTTTGCTCATCCAAGCTCCATGGGCTTCACTTACTCGCCAGACGGACATGTCTTGGGAGAAAAAGATCCTAGGCCGCATTTCTGCTCCAAATAGCCCAATTCCACTTCGCCGCGACGCATGACTCATTTATCTATCTTTCCATATAAAGATCTCATGATTTGGACGTAGGAAAGACCCTTTGCCGCGGTCATCTTTCAGATGCTTCGATTCTGCCCGAATGCGGGAACCGGCTAAATTGAGTTTTGTTGAAGCTCTTGACTTGGGAACTTGCATGGATCATTGTTTGAAGCTCTTTTGCCTCCTTTTTGCCATTTTGACCTGTTTGCTTCCCAAAACCACAATATACAAGAAAACTACCTCTTGGATACAAAATCATTATTATTAGATAAGAAAATATAAAGAAAACTAAGGTAAAAACATGTAAAATATGGATATATCAATTAGTTCAAGCGATCTAAGTTGCTAGGGTTTTGCTATAGTTTTTTTTT
The DNA here is from genome assembly GCA_026724425.1 of Erythrophleum ivorense. NCBI lineage: Eukaryota > Viridiplantae > Streptophyta > Magnoliopsida > Fabales > Fabaceae > Erythrophleum > Erythrophleum ivorense. The sequence goes on along the minus strand of JAIUCV010000066.1, from coordinate 2,065,980 downwards.
GTTTGGTAATATATAATTCTACAAAGGTTAAAATTTAAAATGTTTTAAAATTTTATATTTATAAATATTAATAAAAACTTATACATGTTTTCTTATCTCTTACATATCTTTATCGATATTACAATTTTAAAATTTGGATATTTCTTAGTTTTAGATGAACTTATGTGTACCAATAATATTATTTATTTAAAATTATATATAACTAATTTATTATAACATAATTTTCTTTTTCTTGTTATTAGAAAATATATATTTTTTATTTTTTAAAGTATTTGATTAAGAAACTTTTTAGAAAAATAAAAAAGAAAATAATTAATTAATTTTAGTGATGATGTGGAATGATACTATTAGTTGTTTATAATTCTATATACTTAATTTCCTTATCTTTTATATATTTAAAATTTTAAAAAATTCTTAATTATATAATTGCATCGACCAATCAAATTTGTGTTTTGTTCAATATTATGTGGGGTAGTAGATAATATAAATGTAGATCCCTTGAAACTAGCGCGTAGACAGAAAAACTCATGAGTTGGGTATATCAGAGAAAGGCCCAATATAAATCGGCCCAACAGAACGCTCTCTTCCCGCCAAAAAGGGCACAGGTCATGTCACAATATCCCGCCATAACAAGACCCTCCTTTATGCCTCTCCAAATCGAAAAAACTACATTTTTGACTTCTCTGGTAATCGAGACGACGGAGAAAGGCTTACGAGTTAACGAGATTTTGTAAGAAATGGATGTGCCGGAGGAGACGAGGCTTCGCCACAAGCGAGATTTCATCCAGTTCCTGGAAAATGTAAGTCACATCTCTCTTTGAAGCTTCGTGTTTGCGTGTAGATAACTTTGTAATTGGACGTCTTTTTTTTTTTTTTGGGTTTTGATGATGGATTGTAGATTTACATGGATGAGATCAAGGCGTTGGTACAGCAAAAGCGTCACCGTCTCATTGTAAATGTCTCCGACATTCATACCTCCTTCCCTGGATCTGCGCTTAGGTTCGTAATTTGCCTGATTCTCTCCACTTTCTTCTTGGTTCCAGATTCATATTTCTCCCTAGTACAAGGTTAAAGATTTTGAGAAACTTTAGGGTTTTCAGCGAATTTGGGGATTTCCATAGGATTCACGACTGTTTTGCGAAATTTAGATAAGAAGGAGTTTGCATATGAAGAATTGATGATAAATTGGCAAACTTATTTGAAAGCTAGCTGGTTAGAGTCTAAAAGCTTATTGCTTTGTTTTGTGTAGGATACTCAAGAGTCCAATTGAGTACATGCAGTCGTTTTGTGACGCAGCCACTGAAGCTACACGCAATATTGACCCAAAGTACTTGAAGGAAGGAGAGCAAATCCTTGTCGGATTCGAAGGTCATTTTGTCTCTCGCCGTGTCACTCCTAGAGAGCTTCTCTCAGAGTTTATTGGATCTTTGGTCTGTGTCGAGGGCATTGTCACCAAATGTAAGCTCTCTCCTTGAAATCTCTTTGTTTCCTTCTTGTTTTGAAATGATCTGACACATGTTTTTCCTTTCTCAGGCTCTCTTGTGAGGCCAAAGGTTGTTAAAAGCACACACTTTTGTCCATCAACTGGTGATTTTACCCATCGAGATTACCGAGACATAACGTCCCACGCGGGTTTACCCACTGGCTCTGTCTATCCCACAAGGGTAATTTTCTCACGTGCTCTTTTGCTTTGCTAATCTGTCTTTTATTTCTGGAAAGATTAACCTTTTACTGGGTTTTTTCGTTTTCAGGATGATAATGGAAACTTATTGGTGACTGAGTATGGGCTGTGCAAGTACAAAGATCACCAGACCTTGTCTATTCAAGAGGTGCCTGAAAATGCTGCTCCTGGTCAGCTTCCACGAAGCGTTGATGTCATAGCTGAGGATGACCTTGTTGACTCATGCAAGCCAGGAGATCGAGTGGCCATTATCGGTATTTACAAAGCTCTTCCAGGCAAAAGCAAGGGTAGTGTAAATGGTGTCTTTAGGTGCGTGTTCTTTACACACCTTTTAAGTTCAAGATGTTCTTTTTTCTCACTGTGATAATCTTGATCCGAGCTCTTTCTGTGTAGGACTATCCTCATTGCTAATAATATAAATCTGCTCAACAAAGAAGCAAATGCACCTATATACTCTCCGAAGGACTTGCAGGACATTAAAAAGATTGCAGCAAGAGATGATGCATTTGATCTCCTTGCTCGTTCGTTGGCACCTTCTATCTATGGGCACGCTGGAATAAAGAAAGCTGTAATTCTACTGTTGCTTGGCGGTCTTGAAAAGAACCTCAAGAACGGAACCCACTTAAGAGGGTAAAGCTTTCTGTTCATTGGATCCTTTTTTGTCTAAATAGTTTTTCTTTCTTCACTTGAAAACAAATCTTGTGCTTTTTCAGGGATATCAACATGATGATGGTTGGTGATCCATCTGTTGCCAAGTCTCAACTTCTGAGAGCCATTATGAATATTGCACCACTGGCTATATCAACCACAGGCCGTGGTTCTTCCGGTGTTGGGTTAACTGCTGCTGTGACGTCTGACCAAGAAACAGGTAAAAAGAAAACAGAATTGTTTTGACATCAACCCACTTTCAAATGCTAAAATATATAAAATTGTCATAGTGCTTTGTCTCATGAAAATCAATCCTCTTTTTCCATCAGGGGAACGAAGACTAGAAGCTGGTGCGATGGTCCTCGCTGATAAAGGTGTTGTGTGCATTGACGAGTTTGATAAGATGAACGATCAGGACAGAGTTGCTATACACGAAGTGATGGAGCAACAAACCGTAACAATCGCTAAAGCCGGTATCCATGCATCACTGAATGCTAGATGCAGTGTGGTTGCAGCAGCAAATCCCATTTACGGAACTGTAAGCTTACTCTAAACTTGTCATAATAGGTTGACTCTATTGTTGTTCCTAATATCCTACTCTTGCTCCTGCAGTATGATAGATCACTGACTCCAACAAAGAACATTGGACTTCCAGACTCACTGCTCTCTCGTTTTGATCTGCTGTTTATTGTGCTGGATCAAATGGATCCCGGTATCGACAGTCAGATATCAGAACATGTCTTGCGCATGCACCGTTACAAAAACGATACAAGTAGGCTACAACAAATCTTGCTTGTCCAGTGTGATAAACATGTTCACAACCCCGTGTCTTGAAACATTTCTGACTTTTGAGTGAACCATAGGTGAGGCAGGGCCAGATGGGAGCTTGCCATACGCAAGAGAGGAAGATGGTGAAAGTGAAGTGTTTGTAAAGTACAACCGAATGCTACATGGGAAGAAGAAGAGAAGAGGCCAAACAAATGAGAAAACACTTACGATTAAGTTCCTGAAGAAGTACATTCACTACGCCAAGCATAGGATTCAACCAGAGCTCACTGATGAAGTGAGACACTGAAATCAAATATACAGCTTTTTTTTCTCTCTTACGTATCTGATAAGCTTTTCCACTAACATATCTCTTTTGTTATTGAATATTCAGGCGTCCGAAGTTATTGCAGAAGCATATGCAGATCTTAGAAATGCAGGTTCTGTAACTAAGGTAAATAAATCATTTCACAACATGCCTTTGAACATTGGAGTTTATGTTTTGCATCTTAAGAACTTGTATTTGATACGACTATCCACGTTTCTGTAGACTGGAGGTACGCTTCCGATCACAGCAAGAACTCTAGAGACAATAATCCGTCTTGCCACAGCACACGCGAAAATGAGGTTGAGCAGAGAGGTAACAAACAAACAAACTCAAATCTTTCTATTTTGTCCTCCTGGTCGTGAATAAGTTTTACTAAGAGATTCACTCTTAATATGATATGTTTTTTGTTTGGAAAGGTTGCTAAAGAGGATGCAGAGGCTGCCTTGGAGCTTATGAAATTTGCAATATATCATCAAGAGTTGACAAAGATGGATGAACGTGAGGCAAAAGAACGTCAAAGGGAACAAACAGAACAGGAACAAACACCAAGTGGTCAACGAAGGGATAATGATAATGGAGGAGAGAATGCCACTGCAAATGTCGAAAGGTATCTAATTTGATTTCTTCCATGGAAACCCGAAATCGCAGCTACCCTAACCCTAACCCTTACACATTGTTCTTTCTCATTCAGTGAAACAGCAGATCCAATGGAAGTAGATGAACCTACCTTAGAGCAATTTAGTGGCACGGTCTCTGCAGCAAGGATTGAAGCGTTTGAGCGAGTGTTTGGGCAGCACATGAGGACAAACAGGCTCGACGACATTTCTATTGCAGAGATAGATACTGTAGTCAACAACAATGGAGTTGGAGCTTCACGTTACTCTGCAGATGAGATTATGGCTCTATTAGAGGTACATTCACAAAATAAGAAATCAGCTTTTTGCCTATACAGTTTCTTCAGTACTTACCCATAGTATGGATTTTTTTTTTTATGCAGAAACTGCAAGATGATAACAAAGTGATGATCAGCGATGGTAGAGTTCATATTATTTGATCCATCATGAAGAAAGAAGTAACTTCCTCATATTAGAGACCTCAAAGTAGTGTTGTTGGAGAAGATAAACTCTTGGGAGACAAAAGTTGTCTTCTTTTTGTGTGAAATCTTTACTTTTTAAAAAAGTTATGTGTTTGCAACTACTAGTGAAGTAAAGAAACGCATTTTGATTGCAAAAAAGTTGAGAAACATATGAGATGCTGTGGATCATCCCCATACTTGAAGACAATAGGATATAAATCTGTTTGAGTACAAGTATTTCACTAGTTGATCCGTGGTTAAGATATGCTTAGTTTTTTTTAATCTTGACAACAATCAACTTTGGATATATGCTTTAACCATTTTCTTTTTCCAGCATCGGTTAATTGAGTGATGCCAAAAAAAAAAAGGTTTTACGTTAATCGTAATCGATGTAAACAATAGCATAATCGTAATCTTCTTATATCATAATCGGAAGAGTGTTAGTAGAAAAGAAATAGAATCAAGGTTTTTTTTAAGAAAAATAAATTGAAAGTACATATAAGTTGTCATGAGTTAGGATTTGTTTAATACATTTACGCGATTACTGCAAACCTGATTCCAGTCCAAAATGAATCGATCCAGTGACCCTCACGTCAAATAATCTTGCACATCCAGAACGTTATGCGAATGTTAGTTTTACCATCATGTCATTAGTTTAATATAAATACATTTGTATCATTAACACAACTCAAAGCAAGAAAAAAGAAGCAAAAAAACAAAAACAATGAGAATTAGGTGCAATCGCATTACGGTTGATGATCTCCTTGATACTAGCTGCCATTACAGCATCCATAGTTGCTGGTCAAAACGCAGCAGTGCTTGATATCAATGAAATTACATGAACCTACACCAACAATATCAAATTCACAATAATGCAAACACACAGGCTTTCTTCAATGAGATTTATTAAGATTTACTTTAAACAGAGATTCCTTACAATCTTGTTAATCAGAGTTATGCAACATCACCATGTGATTAGCTCCTGAACTAAATCATAATCTACCCAATCTCACAGACGCAGCAACAGTCGCGTAGCTCTTTGTTCACTCACTCACTGAAACCCAGTTTCTTGAGGATAGAGGATGTTCTTCTTTCTAAGAGAACATGGCTTTTTTTTCTATTACAAAAGAGATAACCTCTTTCTGGAAATCCCAAAGACCTTTTGTATATGCTTGAGACTTGAGACTTGAGACCTCTTTCTTCAACCTTGAGACTTGCTATGGACCGTTGGATCTTTGCATGTCGTCATTGTAGAGACACCTCCAATCTAGACTGCACCTGCAGTCCCATATGTTGACTTTAGCCACAATTGTAGCTACCGTCAACCACTTTGGACTTGTCGCATGTCGTCGTTGTAGAGACACCTCCAATCCAAACTGCACCTGTCCAAGCCCGTACATATCGAGATTGATGGTCAAAGAGCCATCGTCTCAAGGGGGCGTATTAGGGAATAATATCCCACATCGGAAGTTAGAAGGGATCTTGAATAGTATATAAGGGATATGGGCCTCTCCACTCATCGCCAATTGGTTTTGAGTTGGAAGCCCATAACTTAACAATTCATGGAAGTGTGAAAGGCTTTTGTGCTTGGCCACGTGGCAATTTCTGGGAAGCTGACGAGTCACTAGAGAGTGACATTCCCCTTTCATATAATAGATTCACGAGGTTCATACATTTTCGCATATTTCTCACAAACATATGTTCATGATACATAATATCATTTAATATATATTTCTCATCGCTTAGTTTGTTGAAAGAAGAAAATAAATTAAGATTTATATTGGTGGTCACATGTCACTTTATGAAACAAATTTTGCAAATATTACAATCGAGAAGAAGAACAAAAGCTGCATTGAAGTTATATTAAATTTTTGGATTTTTTTTGTTAAAGTAAAAATTAAGTAACACATGTCAGTCTAGGAATTGCCGATGTGTCAAAAATCAGGAGATGGTTGACCTCATTTCATATAGATGATTTTTTTTTTTTTTTTTTTTGCAGCAGTCTCTACACCTATAACGATTCAGTAATCCAAACCGGTGGTGAAGAGTTTACATAGTATACATCATGAAAGAGATCTCGAGCATTCCGTGCTAGCTTGTCTGCTTTCGTGTTTTTTGTCCTTGGAATGTGAGCAATAGAAAATGATGATAACAGCTTTCTGCACTTTGTGACTTCCTCCAATAGGATTGAGAATGCCGGCCACTCTTCAGGTGTAGACACCATCTTCACCAAATCCGAACAGTCCGTCTCAAATCTCATTACTCGTTTCGTCTGTACCAACATGCTCTGCATAGCCCATACCAATGCTTCTAGTTCCGTTTGTAGGGGTGTTAATCCCCTCCTTAGATTACTGGCCCCCATTAATCGCTCCTTGGTATGTGTTGTAGTAATACCATCCCAGTCCTGCCCGACAAGTAGTCTCTTTCCATGACCCATCGATTTGACATATTTCACCCCACCCTGTCATTTGGTAAGAACTCCGTGTGCCAATCCGCCTTTCCGCCAAATCTTCTCGATTTTGAGCTGTTTCCCAAGCTATTGCTTCCGCTTCTGCTAGCGTAATGAGATATAGATGATTTATTAGTTTTGGTTTTACGTACATCTAAATATTTGATTCTTGTAATCATATCGTTATTTTTGTTTTTTGTTAACTAGGAAAGGTTCGGGCCTAGGCTCTTATCCTTCCCTTGGCTCAGGACCAGCCTTTGCTACTCCTTGCATATTGTATCTTGGATTTTCAATTTAGATGTGGAACCAGATGGTTCAGAATGATACTTATATTTTTTCTAAAACGGCATAATATATTTTAAATTTTAGGATATTTAGATCCGATCTCTAAATTCTAGAGATTTAAATTTTGGTAGAATATAGATATCCTAATCTGAATCCATTTTTTATTAAATAAATATGTGAAGTAAAACTATGTAAAGCAAATAAGAATAAATACTTAGAGTTGCAATATTTGTATAAATTTTTAAAAGGGAACTTACAACAACATAAGAAATAAATCTACGAATAATTTCACATATTATATAATAAATATTTATATTAAATAGCAAGAAATACAAAGTTTTCATTTTACTGGAGAAATAAATAGGTGCATTTGACAGACCATAGTTAACTGTAACAGGTAAGAATATTATAATTTATGGAGAAATAAATAAATAGGTACATTTGACAGTTCATTGACAGGTAAGAATATGATAATTTTTACAGCTTATACATAAATTTAGGGATAAGTATTGGATGCTTGAAGTGCAAATAAATAAATTATATAGAAACTAGAATAATTTTTTTTTTAAATTACTTTATAATAACTTAAATGTTAAATACATGTAGATAACATCTCTCTCTCTATAAATACAGCATATTCATTCCATTTGCTTACATCAAAAAAATTATTTTCTTTGTTAAAGATTTTTTTTGAGAATGACCAGAAACAAAAGAGGTCGTCAAAAAATAAAGATAGAGAAAATGAAGGAGGATAGCAACCTTCACGTAACTTTTTCAAAAAGAAGATACGGTCTTTTTAAAAAAGCGAGTGAACTTTGCACGTTATGTGGTGTAGAGATTGGAGTAATAGTATTTTCACCCGGTCGAAAAGTGTTTTCCTTTGGTAATCCAGATCTTAGATCTGTAATTGACCGTTTCAAAAATCATAATCATAATCCTATTCTACGTGTTTATAATGGTCTGAATGCAACTATCCAAGAACTCAACAGTTTATTCAGTCAGGTAAAATTTCAATTGTTCTTTTTTTTGTTTTTCAGTCTTTATAAGAATATAAATAAGTGCTCTAACAAGTTTTATACTCCACCATAGCTTACACAATGTAATATATGTAAGAATGTATAGAGCTCGATGAGCAATGTATTATTAGAGTCACAATATATAAAGTGATACAGAGGATTTCCCTAGGGACTATACAGTTATGATACGATACATACGTTAAGGTAAATATGGAATAATGTATTACTCCCCCGCAGTTGCAGCGTTGGTTTCATCGAACGTTGAGACTGGATCTGAAATCAAGAAACAGGGACGATGGGAGACCTTTGGTGAAGATGTCTGCAAACTGTTGAGCGAAGGGGACGTGTAGAACTTTGACTTGGCCAATTGCTACCTTTTCACAGACAAAGTGAATGTCTATTTCAATATGTTTGGTGCGTTGGTCTTGTACGGGATTAGAGGACATGTAGATCGCATACACATTGTCGCAGAAAACAATCGTGGCACGAGGAAGAGGGATCTTCATCTCAAGGAGCAGAGTGCGTATCCATGTGGTTTCAGAAACCGCGTTTGCGACTCCACGGTATTCTGCTTCTGCGCTTTATCGAGAGATGGTGGCTTGGCGCTTTGACGACAACGAGATAAGATTAGGACCAAGATAGACACAGTAGCCCGAAGTCGAGCGCCGCGTTGTGGGGCAGCCGGCCCAATCAGCGTCAGAGTAAGCGACCAAGTCGAAGGAGGCTGAGCGATACATCCGGAGACCTTTTGAGAGTGTACCTTTAAGATATCGGAGGATCCGTTTGAGAGCACTGAAGTGGCTTTCACGAGGATCATGCATGAAAAGGCAGATTTGTTGGACGACGTATGTGATGTCAGGTCTCGTGAAGGTGAGATACTGAAGTGCTCCGACGAGGCTACGGTAGAGAGTAGGATCAGACATTGGTGGACTATCGTCAGCGGAAAGTTTGGATTTGGTGTCGCAAGGTGTAAGGCAAGGATTGCAGTCCGTCATTCCGGCACGGTGGAGTATGTCGGTGGCGTAATTTGTTGTTGAAGGAAAAGACCATATTTATCACGTTTAAACGAGATGCCGAGGAGCATACCCAAGTCACTCATTTCGAACTCAGATGCTAATGCAGAGATAATCCGGTCAAGGAGTTGCGGAGAGGAGGCAGTAAGAGCAATATCATCCACGTATAAAAATAGATAGGCGATCTCTTTACCGTGACTAAGAATGAACAGAGAGGGATCCGAGAAACTCTGTTTGAAGCCTATTTTGCGAGCATGATCAGCGAAGTGTTTGTTCCATGCACGAGGGGCTTGCTTCAGGCCATAGAGTGATCGCTTGAGGAGACAAACATGGTACGGTTTGGTCGGATCAACAAAGCCTAGTGGTTGGTGCATATACACCGTTTCTTCAAGCTTGCCGTGTAAGAAGGCGTTTTTTACGTCAAGTTGGCGAATGGACCAGTCTTTGTTGATGGCAACGTGTAGGAAGGCACAGATAGTTGTGGGTTTGACCACCGAACTGAAGGTTTCGTCACAATCGACACCGGTTTGTTGTGACTTGCCATTAGCTATGAGACGCGATTTGTAGCATGTAAGCTTGCCTTCTCTGTTGAATTTGTGCCTGAAATTCCACAAAGAGCTAACAACATTAGTAGCAACCGGTCGCGGCACTAGGGTCCACGTTCCGGCTTTAATAAGCGCATCATATTCTTCTGTCATTGAAAGATTCCAATTGGGATCCTTTGCGGCTTTAATGTAAGAAGATGGTAGAGGAGAAACTATGTCAGTATGGAGACATAGTGGATTTCGTGGTTTAGTGATACCACTTTTAGCACGGGTGGTCATGGGATGTCGCGGCGCATGAAGAGGAGGAAGAGGAGCTGCAGCGACAACCGAAGGGACAGGAGCTGGTGGTGCTTTGTCCCGAGAGATAGGTGGAGGTGAAAGCTCAGGAGGTTGTGGAGAAGAAGACTGTTTAGGGAGATAAGAAAAAGGAAATTGACTTTCATCAAAAATGACATGGCGAGAGAGAATGATCTTACGAGTAGAGAGTTCTAGGCAACGGTATCCACGGTGATTTGTTGGATAGCCAAGAAACACGCAAGGAGTGGGGCGTGGTTCGAGTTTGTGAGAGGTGGTGGCAGAAACATTCGGATAACAGAGACATCCGAAGGTACGGAGATGGGTATAGGAAGGTGGTAACCCATATATTTTAGTGAACGGGATTTGATTGGAGATGGCAGATGAAGGCTGGATGTTGAGGAGATAAGAGGTTGTGAATAAGGCTTCGGCCCAGTAGTGATGAGGCATGTGGGCTTGAATTGTAAAGAAACCAACACCGATAGTGCTTAGTACTAGCCCAAGACCGTAATACCCGAGAAACCCGAAAGAAACAAAAGCCCTTCTAAGTATGAAGAAGAATATGGAAGAACACTTGGACAATACTTGAAAGACTTTAGGAAAGAGCAAGGGAACTTATTTTTAGAACAATTTTTATTAACTTGTTCAAATTCTTGTACAACTCTTGTGTTTTACAAATGAGGGGGTGAGGAAGTATTTATAGCCTTCCAAGTCTACATTACAAAGTCTCTAGAATATTCTCTAACCTCCTTACTAACTAGATTTTTCTTCTTCTTCTTCTACAACCTTCTTCTACAATTATCTTATAAGAATCTAGATTTTTCTAACATCTTACAACTTTATCCTAATCTCTAGAACTCTCTATAATATCTAGATTTTTATCTTACAACTATGTAGAACTTTCTACATTATATCTAGATATTAATCTAATAGAATTCTCTAGAACACTTAAGAGATAATGAACTCTTGTGATGTTTCTAGAGAGATTCTAGATGATTGGCCTAATTTTGGGTTTAATCCAATGATGGATAGTTTAGTTATGAACCCAAAATTAAGGTTTTGATCAAAATCAAGTTTAACTTCAATACTCCCCCTTAAACTTGATTTTATCAACCATCCCGAGTTTTGAGCGAAGTAACTCGAACTGACCTTTTGGTAGTGGCTTGGTGAAGATATCTGCAATATTTTCTTCGGTTCGAACCTCCAAAGCTTCAATTGTTCCATCAAGCACCTTCTCCCGTATGAAGTGATGTTCCAACTCAATATGCTTCGTCCTTGCATGGAACACCGGATTGTTAGCAAGCTTGATAGCACTTTGGTTATCTCCATATATGGCAACCGGCTTGTTGATTGGCTCAAACAAATCTTCAAGAAGCCTTCGAAGCCATATACACTCTTGGGCTGCGAGCGTCGAAGCTTTATACTCCGCTTCAGTGGTAGACAGCGACACCGTTGCTTGTTTCTTGCTGCACCATGAAACGCTTGTGTCTCCACACAAGAACACAAAGCCCGAAGTTGATTTTCGACCATCAAGATCTCCACCAAAGTCAGCATCCGTGAAGCCATAGAGAGAGACCTTGGCATTGTACTTATACATCAAACCCATGCCGAGAGTTGTCTTCACATACTTCAAGATCTTCTTCGCTGCTTCTAGATGTGGCTTTCTTGGTGTCTGCATAAACCGGCTTACAAGACCAACTGCAAAGGAAATGTCAGGTCTTGTAATTGTTAAATACAGCAGACTTCCTACAAGAGAGCGGTAAGGTCGAGGATTGGGTAGCAAGGATCCTTCATCACGCCTCAACTTGATGTTGGCATCCATCGGAGTAGTACGTGTCTTCCCTTCGTGTACCCCGAACTTCTCAACAATCCTTCTTGCATAGCTTTGTTGGCCGATGAATATTCCATCCTTTACCCTTTCAACCTCCAAACCAAGAAAGTTGTTCAGCTCACCCAGCATCTTCATCTCAAACCTTATCGACATATCCTCTTGTAGACGAGCAATTTCTGCTTCATCATTCCCTGTAATGATCAAGTCATCCACGTAAAGAACAACTACCACGTGGACTCCTCCATTCTTCTTGAGGAATAGACTCGGATCAGAATTTGATGCAACAAACCCGCAGAACTGAAGAAACTGAGCAAGCTTTCCATACCAGGCTCTTGGTGCTTGTTTTAACCCATACAGAGCCTTCTTCAGCTTGCAAACATAATCAGGATGCTCTCGTGATATATACCCAAGTGGCTGCTCCATATAGATCTCCTTATAAAGTTCTCCGTATAGGAAAGCATTCTTCACATCTAGCTGCCATAACTTCCAGCCAAAGCTTGCAGCTAAAGATAAGAGTGTACGTACCGTAGTCATCTTTGCCACTGGACTGAAAGTCTCATCATAATCTTCCCCATATTTCTGAGAAAATCCCCGAGCAACCAATCTTGCTTTGTGTCTATCAATGTTTCCATCCGTCTTGCGCTTGATCCGATACACCCATTTGCATGAGACGGGTTGGACATCCCTGGGTTTTGGAACCAAATCCCAAGTTTCATTGTTCTTAAGAGCATCCATCTCCTCCTTCATTGCGGTCTCCCACTCTTTAACTCCTTTTGCTTCATCATATGATGATGGTTCTTCTTCATCAAAAGGAGCTGCAAAATAGCATGAGTATGTAGTGACAAACCTTTCATCTCTGAACCGAGCAGGTTTGACAACGTTCCTTTTTGGCCGTTGATTAGCCATGGAACCTTGGTCTTCTTCCTCATCTTCTTCTTGGTTAGTGCTCCCCCTTTCACCTTGCGTCTCCGGTTCAGAACTTCCACCATCACTTGGTATCTGAACAGCTGGTTCATCGCCTTTGAGGGAACCCGCACCATCTTTCTCAACTAAGACTTGAGGAGGTCCGTAATATGAAGAAACTTCATCAAAGACAACATCACGAGATATTGTGTACCTGTGAGTCTCTGGATCCATACACCTCCACCCCTTCCTTTGTTCATCATTGCCGACAAAGATGCACTTCTTCGCCTTTGCCTCCAGCTTGGTTCTTTGAGAGTCAAACACATGGACATAGCAGATTGATCCAAATATTCTGAAATGTTTCACCGTCGGCTTCTTCCCATGAACCATATCATAAGGTGACTTCATATTATTTGGACTAAGCGGCATCCGATTGATGACATAGGCTGCACATCTCATACCTTCCGCCCATAAGGCCTTAGGCAAATTCTTCGCATGTAGCCAGCTTCTACATGTCTCACTTAGATGCCGTATCTTCCTTTCTGCTACTCCATTTTGCTGAGGTGTGTATGGACAAGTAAATTCTCTCTTGATACCTTGCTTCCGGCAGAAAGATAGAAACTCGTTTGACATGAACTCCCCTCCATTATCCGTCCTTAAGGTCTTGATTTTCCGACCTAACTCTCCTTCCACGGTGACCTTGAATTCTTGAAACTAGGAGAATACTTCTGACTTTTCCTTCACGAAATATACCCAAGTGTACCGTGAGAAGTCATCAACGAACAACAACATGTAGCGAAACCCGGAATAGGAGGATGTTCTCGTTGGACCCATTAAATCACTATGGACCCTCTCCAACGGAGCGTTGCACCGTGAAGTAGAATTGTCAAATGGAAGCCTATGTGATTTTCCATATTGACAACCTTCACAAAGCTTTCCTTCATCTTTAATTTTCAGCTTCGGGAGCCCATTAACCAGATCTTTATTCACCATAACCTTCAACTTAGTCATATTTATATGACCAAGTCTAGCATGCCAAATAAATTTATTATCATTCGTACTCATCTTCTCAATGTACGAATTTGAGGCCGATAAGACATAAAGATCTTTAACTCGTGCTCTGGTGTGAACTACGTCCGCTTTTAACTCTTGAATATTTTTCAAGAATTTAACGTCTTTTGGGCCAAATAAAACGTAGTTACCTGAGTCCACCGCATTCACCACGGAAAGAAGATTCTTCTTTACTCCAGGGACATGGTATACGTTCTTGAGAGTGATTGGGCCTTCATCATCTCCATCAATAACAACGGTCCCTTCCTTCTCAACCCGGTGGATTGAATTATCTGCCGTGATGATAGATTCTTTCCCGTCATGGTGCTGAAGACTAGAAAATAACTTCTCGTTTCCGGTAATATGATGGCTACAACCCGAATCCACAATCCAATCACTCCCAATATTTTTAGTTGTGGATGTACCTAAAGATGCAGCCTCCACCGTGAAACATTTCCCCCATTCTTCGTACTCAGAGTGACATTTTGATTCCGCCATATTGGTTTCCTTCAGTTTGACTCGGCAATCCTTTTTGAAATGTCCAAGCTTTCCACACCGGTAGCACTTAAACTGCTTCTTGTCTCCCGTAGAAGATCGTTCCCGTCCATCATTGGTCTTTGCACCATCATACTTAGGTTTTCCTTTGAAGCTCTGTTGCCTCCGAGCTACAAAAGCGCTCCCCGAGTCGTCATGGATTTTGACTCCCGCCATTTGCGTGGCTAACGATTCTTGCGAAGCTAACAAATTCTCAAACTCTTCCAAGGAAGGTTGTGTAGCCCATCCTTGAACGGAAGTTACAAACGGTGTATATTCGGGTCGTAAACCACGAATGATAGACCGCTTTAACCGAGCTTCCGAAATTGACTCCTCCGGATTTAGAGTATTAATCTCAGAGCAAAGGTTTTATACCTTGATGAAAAACTCTGAGATTGAAGACTCCCCCTGCTTCGCATTCGCCAACTCGTTCTCTAACAACTGTAGACGAGCCTCGTTCTTCTTGTTGAACAATTGATCCAATGCTTGCCAAATGGAACTGGCGGATGTGCACCTTGAGACATGCTCAAATATTCCCGAGGATATTGACCTCTTCAACGCAAACTCCGCCTTGGCGTTCTTCCGTGTCCACTCCTTTGTCGCTTCCGCTGTCGCAGCAGCTCCCCTTGGTGGTGTTGTGCTGCTGCCGCCGACGACATCCCATAAGTCCTCACTCACCAAGTATGACTCCATGCATGACTTCCATAACCGGTAGTTTGATTGGTTTAAGATCTCCATACCCAATCCAACAACACGACCCATTGATTCCATACTTAGAGTAAACCCGAGTTCTCCTAAATCCCGATCTTGATGAGCACAAGATTAGAATGGCTCTGATACCATGTAAAGAAACCAACACCGATAGTGCTTAGCACTAGCCCAAGACCGTAATACCCGAGAAACCCGAAAGAAACAAAAGCCCTTCTAAGTATGAAGAAGAATATGGAAGAACACTTGGACAATACTTGAAAGACTTTAGGAAAGAGCAAGGGAACTTATTTTTAGAACAATTTTTATTAACTTGTTCAAATTCTTGTACAACTCTTGTGTTTTACAAATGAGGGGGTGAGGAAGTATTTATAGCCTTCCAAGTCTACATTACAAAGTCTCTAGAATATTCTCTAACCTCCTTACTAACTAGATTTTTCTTCTTCTTCTTCTACAACCTTCTTCTACAAGAATCTAGATTTTTCTAACATCTTACAACTTTATCCTAATCTCTAGAACTCTCTATAATATCTAGATTTTTATCTTACAACTATGTAGAACTTTCTACATTATATCTAGATATTAATCTAATAGAATTCTCTAGAACACTTAAGAGATAATGAACTCTTGTGATGTTTCTAGAGAGATTCTAGATGATTGGCCTAATTTTGGGTTTAATCCAATGATGGATAGTTTAGTTATGAACCCAAAATTAAGGTTTTGATCAAAATCAAGTTTAACTTCAATATGAATGAGAAGAGTTCGAACAAGGTTATTGATTGTTCGGAGCATCTGTTCCGCTCGACCGTTTTGTTGAGATGTGTGAGGGCAGGAGAAACGAACAATGGTTCCTTGTGCAGCAAGGGGAGAAACTGACGGTTGTTATATTCCCCGCCATTGTCGCATTGAAGTGCTTTGATTTTCGATTAAACCGTGTCTGCACATATTGAGAGAAGTGAATGTATTTCCCATAAGTATCACTTTTTCTGTGCAAAGGATACACCCAAATGTAATGAGTAAAGTGATCAAGAAATAGGAGATACTATTTGAAACCACTGTTGCTCAAAATCGGAGAGGTCCATAAATCGGAGTGAATAATATCAAAAGCATGAGAAACAATAGAATTTGAATCAAAGAAAGGAAGACGTGTGTGTTTCCCCAATTGACAAGCTTGGCACATGGTTGCCAGCTCTGTTTTATTGCATAAAATAGATTGAGAAGATAAAATAGTTTTTAGAGATTGTTGACTCGGGTGGCCAAGACAACGATGCCAAACCGAGGTGCTGGTGGAAAATGCAAGAGGAGAGGATGACGATGGTCGAGCGGAGGGAGTGTCGACATAGAGAGGGCCGCTACTGTCACATCGGAGGAGCTTTTTCCGAGTGTGAAGATCCTTTATAGAGAAACCAAAAGGATCAAATTCAACAGAACATTGGTTATCAATAGAGAATTTACGAACATATAATAAGTTTTTGACAATAGAAGGACAGACAAGAATATTTTTTAGAAGAAAGTGACGAGATGGAGTGACAATGGTACCATTTCCTACACACGAAACCGGAGCATAGGATCCATTTCCGACAATGACAGGAGGACACGAGCTCTTATTAAGGGCGGAAAGTAGATTACCTGGTTGAGCCGTGGTATGGTTTGTGGCGCCAGTGTCCATGTACCAGTTGGACTCACTCGGATCTTGCAGAGACATAGTGCTAAAAGCGTTGTTGATCTCAGATGCAAGATAGGCCTCTGGTGTGTCACGGGCTAAGTGCGCTTCACCATTTTGTCGAGAAGGGTATGGTCCGAGAATACCATTGGAAACGGAGTTCGACGGTGGTGGAGTACGCAATGGTGATGCATGGTACATGGACGGAGGTGGGTACATCGGAGAGCCATGGTACGCGTAGGGGTAAGGATACGCTGCGTGACCGTAGTTCCATGGATGCAACCAGTTGTGGTGGTTGTTATGCTGGCGTCCTCTGCCTCGTTGGTTACGACCTCCACGACCGCGATACTTGTTGTTGTTGCGATTGTAGGAATGACCAGTGGAGTTGTTGTTGTGATACGAGGTTGGTGGCGTAGGTGTGGCGGTGTAGAGGATCTGAGAGGAGGAGGCATTGGGAGATGCCGAGACACTCTGTTTGGAGTGTTTGGAGAGACGATCTTCCTCCATTTGAAGCATGGATCTCGCAACGGTGAATGAAGGAAAGGGACTCTTGTGTTTGATGACGTTGAGGATGTAGTCATACTTTTCTGACAAGCCATTAAGCATGTACATCACAAGGGCGCGATCGGTGACTGGAGAATCGACGTTGGCCAATAGATCATAAAGTGTTTTGAGTTTTTGGCAGTACACGTGAACACTCATGTCACCAATGGTGAGGGTGCGAAGCTCGGTATCGTATTGAATGTCCTGTGCTTCTTTGTTGTCGCGGAAGAGATTCTCCAGAGAGATCTAGAGATCTCGTGAGGTACAGTTTTTGGTGATGATGGTGTCGAGGAGAGAATCTGAGATGGTTCCGAAGATCCACATCTTGACGAGGCCGTCACATTCCTTCCATGGGGCGTCGGTGGCAGAGGTGGGTAGAGAGGAGCCATCGAGATGGCCGAGAACCTCGAAGGTGAGACAGTGAGTCTCAAAGAGCTCTCTCCAAGTGTCATAGTTGAGGTTGGTCATGTCAAGCGTGATCGGAACATAGGCCTTGATTTAAGAAATTCCGAAGACACGCTCGGAACCATTGGCTGTGCAGCGGCAGGGGCGGCCATTGTTTGATTGAGAGAAGAGAGACAGAGGAGGAAGAAGAAGAAGAGATTTGTGTGATTTAGAGGAGAAAGGAGAGAAGATAGATATCATAACTAGCTTGGCAGCTAGGTTAGGCTCCTGATACCATGTAAGAATGTATTGAGCTCGATGAGCAATGTATTATTAGGGTCACAATATATATAGTGATACAGAGGACACTATACAGAGGATTTCCCTAGGGAATTTACAGTTATGATACGATGTATACGTTACGGTAAATATGGAATAATGTATATTCTAATAATATATTATCCGTAAAAATAATTGATTATTAATAGATAAATTATATTATTATGTTTTAAATATAAATCCATTCACATGCCAGACATTAGAATTGGCATTCAAATCACAAAAATTGGTATGATCGTTTATATAGTTAGTTATATAGGTATTATTTAGTTTTTATTTACATATAAAAGTATGAGTCGATTACTTACGTATGATAACTTTAATTGCAGGAGTTGACGAAGCGTGAAGCGATGAAAGAAGAGAAACGTTTTATGGAAAAGTTAAGAAACGAGAGAGAAGGAATGAAAAAATGGTGGGAAAATCCTCCGAATCAACTTGACTTCAGTCAAACCACTCGTCTAATAACTGTTCTGGAAAAGATGAAAATGGATTTGGAGAGTCAACGATCCAAGCATTTACAAGAAATTGTTCCTTATCAGAATTAAATCTCTGGATAAGAGATTCGTTTGTTTTAGTTTATTTCTTTTTATTTTGCTGTTTGTTTTTCCTGTCAACATTTTCTTTTGTGTTGTTTCTCTTGTTTTTGGGATGTGTTATGAATAAATAGTTCAGTATTTGAGTTTCATTTCCAAACATTATTCATAACTATATATTTATACCAAATAACTATAATATAATGTAGAAAATTTATCAGCACGTTGTTAGTTGGAGCAGAATTCCGATTGATGATTCCAAGAACGATAAATAATTCTGACTTTAATGCAGATTTTCCTGAATTGGTGTAGATGTTGCACTTTCCTGGTAAAGAAGTCGTCTTCTCCGACCTACCTGCTATAATAGTTTTTGTTCTTTTAAGATTTCAATTAGGGTTGGTAGAATATTACATTTGTGATGTGTATTTAAAAAATTAACATGTATGAAAACAATTTTAGGAAAGCAACAAAGAGAAAATAACATATGGCGAAAATGTCTTTCTGCATAAAACTTTTTTTCCGACAATAAAGCCACTGTCGCCAAGTCTCCGCTGGCTACACAATGAGATATAATCGTTCGTTTTCTTGTGTCAATCGCTTAGCTTTATTAGAACTATGACTTCTCTCTTAGTAAAGCACTTCTGTGTGGTTTGTATGTAGTTATAAAGTTTGGTTAAATTCTTCTCAGAACCCATTCAGAAAAGAGCTTGCTGGTTTTTGAAAAACAAATTGATTTGGTAATGGTAATATACTTAGTTTAGTTCTATACACTTTTCATTATGTCTTTGCAAAAACTACATAAGTTTTATGTAGTGATCAATAGTTTTGGTAAGGAGTACAATTGTGAGTAAGTGATCTTCATCATTATTAGTTTTCTCCATCTTCTGGAGAAGCTGGAGATCTTTTTGTTTATGGCTAATGGCTTCTTTTCCCTCCATCGTCTTGTACTTCTCCGATTCTGATGAAGGTCACTTACTGTTGGGGGTGCACAGGCTGTTGAATAAGCTTGAAGGAAGCTTAAGCCACAAGTTGCATTAATCCTATTTAGATATGGAATCCTAATGAGCTTAGGATTAGAGAAAGTGTTTTCTTATAGGATTAGGAGTTATATGTAACATCCGTGAACGTGAAATGCTGTTTTAGAGGTGGTGTCGGACGACACCAAGTGATCGGGAGTAGTCGCATATGCTCTATACGGTGTGAATCTCGGGTTGGCTGTGCATGTTCTTGTTTGATTGTTGCGCAGTCGGTCTAAAGGTTCAAGCATTGTGTAGAAAATGTGTAAAACGACTTCTGATTGGTTGGTGTCGAGCGACACCGGTTTGGGAATCGAATTCCGGTTTAAATCGATTGTGTCGGTTTTGTGGAGTTGGTCGAGTGGTGTCGACCGACACCAGGGAGGGTGTCGCTCGACACCGGCTATTGAGAAATCGACCGGTTCGATTCAAGTCAGCTGGTTTTGTCCGGTTTAGGCGATGGAAACCCTATTCCGCGATTTAAAACCCTTGTGGCCGCGAGAGAGGCTCAGTTTTCGAGGCATAAGTGTTTTTGAGAGAAGGAGGTGATTTCCAGAGAGATTTTGGAGCTTGAAGGCTCGTTTTGTTGCTGTTCTTCGTTGTTCTATCTCTTCTCCTTCTTTCCAATCCGTTTCTAAAGTGAGTGCGTGACTGTAGGCCCGTCGATCGTTAGAGATTGTGTGATTTCGGATTTGTGTTGTGTTCTTGAGTTGTTTATGCTGGAATTCGTGTTTGGATTGTATTGGGGCGTTGAAAACCCTTGGATTATGTGTTTTTGCGATTTGTTATGCGTTATCGTTGATGTTGGTGTCTGGGCGTCGAGCTGGTGTCGACCGACACTCGATGAGTGTCGATCGACACTCAGGAGGCTGGCGTCGATCGACACCATAGAGGTGTCGGTCGACACCGACCTGGGAGTCAGGAAACGTGGGTGTTTCCTGACAGGGAATTCATATTGTTGATGATTATTGTTGAGCATTGTTATTGTTCTTGATTATGGTGATGTATTGTCTAGTGGTTGGCGTAGTTGGCCTGTAGACTGAATGACCGTCTCACTGAGTATTTATGATAATACTCACGCATCTCTTTCGTAATGTGATGCAGGTAACAGGAATGCGTGACCGCGGGATCGAGGCTGAAGAGGGGGATGATAGGGATTATTGGTTTATTGGTTATTGTTTTATTATTTGAATTGGTAGCTAACCTGGTGTTTAGGTTGCTAGAGTTATTTATTATTCTGGAGTTGATTATATTGTTTATTGGATTATTGGTTATTCATTGGTTATTTAATTGGTTATTGATATTGAGATATTTGATGTTGAATGGAATGGATAAATTAATTATGTGTTTAAGACTTCCGCTGAGTATTGATGTAATTATAAAAAAAAAAAAAGCTTGGGTGTTTCATTTTGGTATCAGAGCGTATACGGTTTTAGGACTGTTAGATTGGGTGAATTGAGACTATGTGTTTAAATTGATTATTGTGGTTAGTCAGTTTAGTAGTCTAGTATCATCCCCTTCGGCCTTCGAGAGATTCCGCGGTAAGTGTATTTAGGTTTTGTTTTGAATTGGTCTAGTTGCTTATCTTCTGTGCTTTGGTAGTGCAGCAAGATGGACGCAGGTGCTAGAGGTCGTGGTGCGAGAGGGCGCGGTAGAGCCCGTGGGGGCAGAGCAGTTGGCCGTGGTGGCCGAGCTGCGGGCCGTGGAGGTCGGGGTCATGGGCGTGGTTTACCAGAGGTTTCAGCGGAGAGTGCAGTGCCTAGTGTGGCGGCGGCGTCAGTGACACAGTCAGTGGCGGGTGATGCCAGTTTGGGTGCCGGTGGTGGCGCAGGAGTTGGGGCGGCTCAGGGTGGGGGCGCGGCTCTAGCTCAGGGTGACTTGATAGTGGGGCTACTGACGCAGCTTTTGGCACGTCTTCCGCAGGCGGTTCCACAGCAGGCCCCGGATGCACCTCCAGTGGCCGGAGCACAGGTGGGTGCTGGTTTTGTGGGGCAGCATGGGGCTGCGGGTTTTGTTGGGCAGCATGGCGCTGCGGGGTTTGGGCATCCGTCTTATCTGGAGATGATGAGGGAGATGCAGAGGATTGGGACACCGTTCTTTGAGGGCGGGAGTGAGCCCGAGCAGGCCGACGAGTGGCGGCAGAGACTGGAGCGGAACTTTGGTTCTGTCAGGTGTCCAGAGGAGTATCGGGTTGAGCTAGCGGTGCATTACCTTAGTGGAGATGCGCATTTGTGGTGGAGATCTGTTGTGACTCGGAGGGCTATGTGGACTTGGGGCGAATTCCTAGCGGAGTTCAACGCCAAGTATTTTCCTCAGGAGGCTCGAGACAGATTCCAGATGAGGTTCGTGGCATTGACTCAGGGTGAGCGGTCAGTGCGGGAGTACGATGCAGAGTTTGGCAGACTCGTAGTGCATACGGGTTTTGGTTTTGAGGGCGAGCGGGCCTTGATGATGAGGTTTCTACAGGGTCTTCGGTCGAGCATCCGGACTCAGTGCAGAGGTGGTATGTACACCACGAGAGCGGAGTTAGTGGAGCTGGCGGCTTCCATTGAGGAGGACCTTCGTGAGCAGGTTGGTCCGGTAGCGGAGCCATCTGCAGTTGCTCCTGCTACCCGGCAGAGGGGCCAGCAGCAGCAGCAGCGCGAGAGAGTTGAGTCTGGTTCTAGCAAGGGCGACAAGCCTGCGCAGGGTCAGAAGAGGAGAGCAGACGAGGTGTCTGTTAGTAGCTTGAGCAGCAACGGTGGTTGCTATGGTTGTGGGAGCAGGGAGCATAGAGTTGCTAGTTGCCCCAAGAGGGCGGCATCCAGAGAGTCTACGGTGTGTTTCCACTGTAGGGAGCCCGGGTATATCAGGCCGATGTGTCCCCAGTTGCGGCCGATGTCAGTGGCGGCGGTTCAGCCTTTGGCAATTCAGTCAGCGGAGCAGATCGCAGCGTTGCAGCAGTCAGATCAGACAGGAGGAGTGGCGCGTGTGTACACATCGACGACAGAGTCGGGCCAGACGAGTCGTTCAGGCCATATCACAGGTAGAATCTCTTACTCAGACTTTGTAAATTCTTAGTGGTAGAATTTTAGTGTTATTGTTGGTATCCTTTTTCTTCCGGCGTTAGAGTTTAGGAATCTTTTGCACAATTGGTGGAATTGTGTAAGAACGTTGTTAGTGGGCGGCGTGGAGTCTCAAGGTGTTGGACCCAGGAATATTAAATGTTTCCTTATTCCGGAGCGTGCCAAGTGTACCGGCATCCGGAAAAGCGTTGTGGAGCTTTTGGGTTTTGACCAAGGTGGTCGGTGGAGGAATTTCGGCTACGTATGTGTTAGAGCGGTTAGTGACATGGAATTGAGTCGACGGAGAGTCGTTTTATCTAAGAGTGTTTTGTGAGGCTTTGCATGGGAGGCCATGCAGGATGCCTGTATGCTGGACCTAAGTGGGGGAGCGCAGCATTTAAGGAGTTACTTTCGTTCGGGAAACGACAGAGAAGGTTCGTGTTTGAGAAGTTACGCCGTTAGGCGAAAAGGAGAGTTCGAGTTTGAGGTGGGGAGATAGTGGGTATCTCCAGTTGGTTTGTGGTTTTAGCTTTGGTTTGAGGTGTTTGGCATTGTGGATATGTATTTTCGTTGGTGGTACGATGTACATCTTGGAATTATATGAGATGGAGTTGCCTCATATTTGGGTTGTGTTTCGGATGTTGCATGGAGGTGTTATACGCGTTTCAGATTATTACTCGATATAGTCCTAGAGACGGTGGGTCTTTAGAAGAGACGGGTGGGTCTTGATTAGAGACGGGTGGGTCTCTGGAAGAGATGGGTGGATCTCTTGTGGACTTATATGTGAGGGTCGCTACCTCAGTATAAGTGGTTTTGGGGGTACTTGATGTGAGCGTGGGATTGCTTCAAGTTTTACCCACTAGAGCTACCTGCAAGTGCACAGCAACGAGGTAAGTATAGATGGGATCGAATCCACAAGGACCTATCGGTTGTACTACAAATTGTGAGGAGGTTGAATCAAGCTAAAACAAAATGGTGTTTGGTTCGGATTTTAGCTAGAATGAAAGCGGCAAACAAGTAGAGAGAAATGGAAATCAATAAGTGGAGATACTAGGCATTGGGCTAACCTCAAGGCATCATGGAACATTAACAAGTTAATCGAATGGAAGGGATATGATAAAAACCGTTCATGAACTCATAACACTAGTATATAGTTATCCCACTTTCGTGGATCAAACCACTATGTTAAATCAACCTAATAGACTCAACTTTCGATGGTTATTACAAGTTTAAAACATGCATTAAAGATGTTCAAGTTATGATTGTTCACAATGACTCGCAACTCATCTTTCGGTGGTTGTGATTCATCGCTCACCAAATACTAAGTCCGGCAATATGTCAAGCTTTTGGAGAGTATATTAACCCAAGATCCGATGCTAATTGATCAGAAAAGCAAGCGGCATTATGCTCAAGTAAAGGTGATGAAGCCAAATAAATTATCCCAACTCAAAAGATCAAGTTAACGAATTCATGAGCCTTTCGGCTTAGCCCTTAACCTAGCGGGTAAACTACTCAATCATGGCGCGGTTAACACAAGGCATGATGAGTATAGACATGATAAGTAATGAAAAAGAGAGAAAGGGTGAAGAAAGCTTCTCTAGGTCGAAGAACAAGGTCGATTCCTCCTCAATACTCTCTCGGATTCAATACAAAAGTCAAAGAGAAAGAACAAATGTAAGGATTTGATAAGAACAAGTGTGTGTGCGTCTTGGATCTTGAGAAAGCCTCTTCTCTCTGCTTCTAGGACAGCTCTCTCTTCTCCTCTGACGGCGCACACGCTCTCCCCTTTTTCTGAGGCTAAAAACTCGTATTTATAGGGTAGAAGTCGCTAGGTTTGTTAAGTGTCGAAAAAGGAAACTTTCCGGTTAACCGGCATTGATGATTTGCGACGTGATCAGACCGGTTTTAGGGCAAGTGAACCACCAAAAGAAAGCTGGGCTTGTGTTAAGTCGAGACAAGGTCCATGCCGCTGCATCCCGGGCCATTTGGTGGCGCCAAGTCTCCATGGGCTTTGTTTACTCGCCTGGCGGACACGTCTTGGGAGAAAAAGAGCATCTCCGTGATGGTTGATCCAAATGACTTGAATCCACTTCGTCGTGATGCATAACTCAAATATCTATCCAGCAAGACCAAGATCATGATTTTTGGACGTCGGGAAGACCCCTTGCCGCGGTTATCTTTCGGATGCTCCGGTTCTGTCCAAATGCGAGAATCGGACAAATGGAGTATTATTGATGCTCTTGACTTGGAAACTTGCATGGATCATGGTTTGAGGCTCTTTTGCTCCTTTTTGAATCCTTTTTGATGTTTTAACCTGTTAAGACTCCAAAGCCAACAAATACAAGAAAACTACCTCTAAAGGCATAGAACCTTATTGAAAACATTTGAAAACACCAATAAATACTTAGTGAAAACATGCAAAATATGATGATATCAACTCCCCCAGACTTAGCCTTTGCTTGTCCTCAAGCAAACTAAGAAAGGAAAAGAGGTTTGAAAACGTGAGAACTCTTAAATCTTTTTGGAAATCCATGTCGACATTTATCTTAGTGATCCACATAAAACAGCAATGGCATTTAGAATTAAGAACAAGAAAGTACATACCATGAGTTTTGCAATCATCCCAAAGCAATCCACTGCTCTTTAGGCCATCCAAATTCTCCACCTTTGACTCCTTTAGTTTCTAAAGGTGTGGTCTCAACTAGGGAGTATCGATCAAAGGGGTTATAGACTCTTACCCATCCTCTTTTATAAGGCACATGTCTTGGCTCTTGTTTCACCTCTCTCTCTTCTCACTTCTTAAGTCGATTCATCCCTTGTTTAGGGTAGCATAGTATTTTTTATTCGACTTCTTCTCCTCTTTGTGGAGGTTTTTGGTGGATCTTCCATAGACGCGAGTATTGATGGTTGTAGCCACCTAATCCCCGGTTATTTGGATCAAAAGGTCTTCCATGGACGCGAGTATTGATGGTGGTTGCCACCTAATCCCCGGTTACTTGGACCTTGGTGATTTTTCTTAAATTTGAAGGGGAGAGAGAGGGGAAACCGAACTCACATAGACTTTCACTATTTGGTGAGGTTGAGGAGTCGTACCCTTTGTAAAACCAAGCCCCTAGCTGAGAAGGTTAAGTTCATTAAGGTGCGGAGTCAAAGATGTATCCTTCTTAAGCCCTTGGAGATGTGGACGTTTTTGGTAGATCGATCCACTCATGGTGCACATGTGATGGAGTAGACTGCCAAATACTGATCAATGGTCACTTAAACGCATGCAAAACAATGGTTAGGTCCAAGATAAAGTCATAATTCTCGACAAAAGTTTTGACTCAATAAAAACGACTCGATTAGATGAAAACAATGCAAACAAAAATGTCAAAATGAACAAACTTATTAGTATAATCCCCCCAGACTTAACTTGCACCATCCCGGTGTAAGAAAAAAAATCAGATTAAGAGGGGTGAAAGACATAATAAATTTGAAAAAGGGAAAGGTTAGGATGATGTTACCAAGTGATGACCAATGGGAATGAAGAGCAGGGTCATATGACTGATTGGGGCTCCTCTGTAGGCAGGATGGATCGGTAAGTGATGAAGGTCAAGGCCCGAATTCCTTTGGTTGGCATTTCGGTCGTGTACGTCTCATTCGGTCGACCCGAAATGAGTGCTATGAACCACATGACAAACCGTTAAGAATTTTATGAACGGGATTGAAAATTTACCATCCAATATGATGTTTTAGAGCCGCTGGTGAAGTTTCAGATCGTTTGGTCGAGCAAATGTGAAAATCCTGTGTCGGGTGGATCTCTCGGACGGCCGTAAGGTGATGGGATGGACCACAGCTCGAACCGTCAACATTCCGTCTACCTATCTTGAAATTCCACCGATCAATCATATATTGTAGGAGCAGTGGTGAAGTTTCAGGTCAAACAAACGAGCGGTTTGGGAGTTGCATCATTTGGTGGTCCCTCCGGTCGACCGGATGATGGTGCAATTGGCCACAGCTCAAACGATGATGAATTTCCTGACCGAGCTTGAAATTTCACCGACCAACTTCATATTTTATGAGCATTGGTGAAGTTTGAAGTCAAATGGATGAGCGGTGTGAGACTTCCTTCACAACGTGGTCTAATCGGCCCCGGAAAGAGATTTTTGACCCTCCTCGAATTTGGCTCGTTCGTTCCATGATTTTCTTTTGGAATAGTGATTTTGAAGCTCCAAGAATTCATTTCCAGGTGGTGGTGTCGCCGTGCCGTGATTTTGGTTTTTGTCGGCCTTGGGGTACCCGCCATCGACCGGATGTGGCATTCGTGCGTATCTCCTCATCCGTTCACATTTCTCCGTCCTATCTTTTGGATTTGCCGACCAATATGGTATTGTCTGGTCGCCTGTGAAGTTTGGTGGACTTTGGTAACACGGATTGTGAGGTAGGGCAAATTGGTCTTCCGTTGCACCCGTGTGGCCGAGAAAATTACCCCGGATGGAATATCTTGAATTCTACTCGACCGTTTTGTGATCGTCTTTGACCGAAATGATTCTGCTTCCTTCCTTTAGTATTCCCAGCCGTTGCCCGCTCCGTGGTGTTGGTTCGGACAAGGGTGGGATGAACGGGTGGGACATTTTCTTGTTTGGTCTCCTCTTGGTTTCTCATTCTAACAAAATGCATACAATAATGATGTAAAAACTAAAAATGAAAAAGGAAAAGAAAGATACCGTGTGGGTTGCCTCCCACAAAGCGCTTGTTTTAAAGTCATCTAGCTTGACTCTTGACGGTTTAGGCGTTAGGTGGATCGGCTAAGGGGATGACCTCTTCTTCTCCTTTGTCCGTGTTTGCTAAGTACGGCTTTAGCCTCTGTCCGTTGACAGTGAAGTCTCCTCCACTAGGGTCCCAAAGAACTACTGCTCCATATGGTTTCACTTCTTTAATTTTGAACGGACCGGACCATCTTGAGCGGAGTTTACCGGGAAAGAGCTTGAGCCGTGAATTAAAGAGCAAAACCTGGTCGTTTGGAGCAAAAGACTTTGGTACTATCTTTCGGTCATGAAACGCCTTAGTTCTCTCTTTGTAAATCTTTGTGTTCTCGTATGCCAGATGTCTTATCTCTTCCAATTCATTCAGTTGAATCAAGCGCCTCTCAGCTGCAGTTTTGAGATTGAAGTTAAGCTCCTTGACCGCCCAAGCCGCTTTATACTCCAGCTCTACTGGTAAGTGGCACGCTTTCCCGTAAACAAGATGGAAAGGTGTTGTTCCTAGTGGTGTCTTGAAGGCTGTCCGGTAAGCCCAAAGAGCGTCATCTAACTTGGCTGACCAGTCCTTCCTTGTTTTCCCGGTTGTCTTTTGGAGGATGCTCTTTAGCTCTCTATTGGAAATCTCCACTTGTCCGCTTGTTTGTGGGTGATACGGGCTTGCAACCTTGTGTCTAACCCCATATTTTCTCAATAGTTTGGCAAACACTCGGTTTATGAAGTGGGAACCGCCATCACTAATCACAACTCGCGGCACTCCAAACCTCGGGAAGATTACCGATTTGAACAGCTTGATAACGACACTAGAGTCGTTTGTCGGGGCGGCAATAGCTTCCACCCACTTGGACACATAGTCAACAGCCACGAGGATGTATTGGTCTCCAAAAGACGTGGGAAAGGGTCCCATGAAATCAATTCCCCACACGTCAAAGACTTCTACCTCTAGGATAAAGTTTTGGGGCATCTCATTTCTTTTGCTAATGTTACCCATCCTTTGACAAGCATCACATTTTGAAATGAATACCTGGGCATCTTTGAACATTGTTGGCCACCAGAAACCGGCCTGTAAAACCTTTGAAACCGTCTTGAATGTGGCAAAATGGCCGGCATAAGCCGATCCATGACAACCATGAAGTATTCCCGGGATTTCTTCCTCCGGGACACATTTTCTGAACATCCCATCTTGGCATTTCTTGTAGAGGTACGGCTCGTCCCAAAAGTAGAACCGTATGTCTTTCAAGAACTTCTTCTTCTTGTAGCCATAAAATTGCGGAGGTTCAATGTCGGCTGCAAGGTAGTTTGCTATGTGGCCATACCAAGGTGTACCGAGGGCGACTCTCTTGTCCGGAACGGGTGGTGGTGCACTGGTGATCCTTGTGATTGGTATGGCGCTGACGGAATAGACCGTTTCTTCTGGCAACGAGTCGTTTATGGGGAGCTGCTCTTCTATCCGCATCCGGGAGAGGTGGTCGGCTACACTATTCTCCGCACCTTTTCTATCGACGATCTTTAAGTCAAACTCTTGTAGTAAGAGAATCCACCTGATGAGACGTGGTTTTGCATCTTTCTTGGATAGGAGGTATTTGAGGGCAGCATGGTCGGTGTGAACGATCACTTTAGATCCGACAAGGTAAGATCGGAACTTCTCAAACGCAAAGACAATAGCGAGCAGCTCCTTCTCAGTGGTGGCGTAGTTGCATTGTGCTTCATCCAAGGTTCGGCTTGCATAGTATATGACATGAAGCTTTTTCTCCTTCCTTTGTCCTAGCACGGCACCTACAGCATAGTCACTTGCATCGCACATGATCTCAAACGGGAGCTCCCAATCCGGTGATTGTACAACCGGTGCACTTATTAGTGCTGCCTTGATCTTCTTGAAAGTCGTGAGGCAATCATCGTCGAATTCAAATGGGACATCTTTGCACAAGAGCTGAGTCAATGGTCGTGCGATCTTGGAGAAATCTTGGATGAATCTCCTATAGAAACCGGCGTGTCCGAGGAAGCTCCTTACTCCCTTTACATTCTTTGGCGGTTCTAAGGTCACCATGACTTCTATCTTTGCTTTATCCACTTCAATCCCTCTCTCTGATATCCGGTGGCCAAGCACTATCCCATCTCGCACCATGAAATGACATTTCTCCCAATTGAGGACAAGATGTTGCTCCTCACATCTTTTGAGAACCTTACTAAGATTTGATAAACAAGCATCAAAGGATGAGCCATAAACTGAAAAGTCATCCATGAATACCTCCATTATGTCCTCTATATAGTCGGTGAAGATAGACATCATGCATCTTTGGAATGTGGCCGGGGCATTGCACAATCCAAAAGGCATTCGCCGGTAAGCGAACGTGCCATAAGGACATGTAAATGTTGTCTTCTCTTGGTCATCCGGATGGATTGGTATTTGGAAAAAACCTGAATAGCCATCTAGAAAACAATAGTAAGGGTGGTTAGCAAGCCTTTCTAGCATTTGGTCTATAAATGGTAAAGGGAAATGATCCTTCCGGGTCGCGGTATTGAGCTTGCGGTAGTCGATGCACATTCGGTGGCCGGTGATTGTTCTAGTGGGGATCAGTTCCTCATTCTCGTTCTTTATCACCGTGACTCCTCCCTTTTTAGGGACCACATGCACCGGACTTACCCACGTACTATCCGAGATTGGATATATGATCCCCGCGTCCAAGAGTTTCATTATCTCCTTTTTCACAACATCTTTTAAGTTCGGGTTTAATCTCCTTTGGTGCTCTATGGACGATGTTGACTCGTCCTCAAGGTGTATCCTGTGCATGCATAGATCCGGAGAGATGCCCGTGATATCCTCAAGGGTATACCCAAGGGCTTTACGGTGTTTTCTCAACTCACAAAGCAATAGAGCCGTCTCCACATTGGTTAGGTTTGAATTGATAATGACCGGATATGTATTATTAGGTCCGAGAAACGCATACCTTAGTCCAACTGGAAGTTCTTTAAGCTCAACCTTGGGTGCTCTATGCTCGCTCCAAGGATCATTCGAAACTTTGGTGAGGTTCTTAGTTGCTCCCGGCTTCTTTACATCCTCCCCCAAGCTGATATACGCTACTAGTTTGTCATAAGTGGCGGCGCCATCTAGAATCTTGGTCAGCCGGTGTGCTTCTTCATTTAAATGGTCGTTATCTCCTTCACCCCCGGTTAATGCTATCTCTAATGGGTCATTCCGGATGAGCTCTTGATAGATACCTTCAGAAACCTCGCTCATGTTGTCCACCAAAAACGAATGCCCGTCTATTGTCGGCTTGCCGAGTGACTTGTCCACTTGAAATTTCATCACGAGGTCTCCCAAATGCAAGTCGATCTTTCCTCCTTTGACGTCAATTATGGCACCGGCGGTGGCTAAGAATGGTCGTCCAAGGATCAAGGGGTCTCTAGGCTCTTGATCAAGCTCTAACACCACAAAATCAGCCGGTATGGAACATTTACCGATCATGACTTGAACATCGGTTACAATTCCAACCGGTCTTCTAACCGACCGATCTGCAAAGACTAGTTGAATCTTTGTTGGTCTGAAATTAGTTATCCCAAGACGTCTGGCCACCGTGTAAGGCATTAAATTCACGCTAGAGCCCAAGTCACAAAGGCATCGCTTGAAAGTGGTACCTCCGATTTGACAAGATAGCACAAAGCTGCCCGGATCATCAAGCTTCTCCGTTGTTTGGTTTTGAAGCACATCACTGCATTCTTGAGTTATCAGCATCACACCTTCTTCCAAGCTTAGGTTGCTTGTCAAGATACTCTTCATGTATTTTTTTAAAGACGGTATGATCATGCAAGCGTCAACAAATGGTAGCCTAACACTTAGCTGGCTCACAAGATCTCTTAGCTTTGCTTGCTCCTTCTCCTTCTTAGGCTTCTTCACAACCCTAGGGAAGGGTGGTTTCGGCTTGTACACTCGAGATATCACCGGTGGGATGATTTCTTCTTCTAACTCTCCATTGGCCGCATTGTTGTCTTCCGGTTCATTCTCATCTATCACGATTGTGTGCTGGGTCGACTCCTTCTCAACTCCCTCCGGCATTTGCACCTCATCTAGTTGCGTCCCACTCCTAAGAGTGATGGCGGCAATGTGCTCTTTTCTTGGATTTACCTCGGGTTGGCCGGGAAGGACTCCGATTAGCCTCTTGATTGAACCGGCGATGTGGGCTATTTGGAGGTCAAGCCGCTTTACGTGGGATTCAAGAGAATCAAACTTACTATTCAGGTCATAGTACATGTGGTGTATCTTCTCATGAATCTCCTTGTTGGCTTGCCTTTGCTCATGCATGAACTCGTAGATATAAGATTTAAGATCACCTTCTTGATTGTCTCTATGCACCGGCTGGTGCCCCGGGTTAGGTAAGGTCACCTTAGGGATGTGCATGAGCTGATGATTGGAGTGCTGAAGAGGGTAGCTAGAAGAATTCTTTTCACCATAGTAACGGTCTTGTGTGTTGAGAAATGGCATAAAACTTCTTTCTCCGGGTTCATGTTTGCTGATGAAGTTCACGTCTCTTTGAAGATTGCCAAAGATCTCCCGGTCCATCTCCTCATCCAAGGGTTGGTTGTCTTCAAAGACTTGGCATTGCCTCGGTTGCCTCTCCAAAAGTTTAGAGATCATGGATTTGATCTCCTTGAACTCGGTTTGCTCCGGTCTTGTGTTGATCGCCTTAATGGTTTCCTCATAGCTCGGCTGGTTCTTGCTATCACTGGCCGCCAAGTTGTCTATCAATGTCTTTGCTTCTTCAATGGTCTTGCTCATGAAGTCCCCATTGCTAGCTATGTCAAGGCACAGCTTGTACTCTCGCCTAATCCCATCATAGAAGGTGTTCCATAGATTGACATCCGAAAAGCCGTGTTGTGGGCAATCTCTTATGTATTCCTTGAAACGTTCTAGAGCTTCATGGTATGGCTCTATAGGACCTTGCTGGAAGCCCGAGATTTTGCTCCTCATCAAGGTTGCCCTTTGTTTGGTGTAGAATTGTCCTAGAAAAGCCTTTTTGAACTCCATCCATGTGTTGATTGAGCGAGATGGCAAAGATTTTAGCCATCTAAGTGCTTTGCCCGCCAAAGTGAAAGCAAAGAGCCGGCACCTCAGGTAGTCCACTGGAACTCCATTGGCGCTTGTAGTGCTGCACAACTCCTCAAAAGAATCAACATGATCCAAAGGATCCTCCTCAAGAAGTCCATGGTATTGACTTTGCTTCGCCAATGCGATAACCCGCGGCTTAATCTCATAACGTTGGCCGTCTGGTCTACGGCTACGGCTACGGCTACGGCTACGGCTTTGTAGAAGCTCTGGTCTGGAGTCACTATCTCCAATGTACTCTTGATTTGGCCCCTCTCGGTGGTCGTCTTGGGGTGGTTGATGCGCCGGCCCGTCAATGTCGAGCTCCGGTTCATTGCCGTTTTGCGGTAAACGGTTTTGAACTCCAATCAAAGGGCGGTCATCAATGCGATTTGCTCCAAGAAAAACACCAAGCGGCGGCCCTTGATCATGTGCTTCCTGATCCATAGGTCAGCTCAAGTTGTACCTACAAGAGCTTGAAAACAAACTAAAGAAAAATGTTAAGTGACAAAACAAAGGAAAAACGTTTTAGTCTAGATTCTAGTCCAAACTTGTAGACAAGAAGGTCCCCGGCAACGGCGCCAAAAACTTGATGTGAGCGTGGGATTGCTTCAAGTTTTACCCACTAGAGCTACCTGCAAGTGCACAGCAACGAGGTAAGTATAGATGGGATCGAATCCACAAGGACCTATCGGTTGTACTACAAATTGTGAGGAGGTTGAATCAAGCTAAAACAAAATGGTGTTTGGTTCGGATTTTAGCTAGAATGAAAGCGGCAAACAAGTAGAGAGAAATGGAAATCAATAAGTGGAGATACTAGGCATTGGGCTAACCTCAAGGCATCATGGAACATTAACAAGTTAATCGAATGGAAGGGATATGATAAAAACCGTTCATGAACTCATAACACTAGTATATAGTTATCCCACTTTCGTGGATCAAACCACTATGTTAAATCAACCTAATAGACTCAACTTTCGATGGTTATTACAAGTTGAAAACATGCATTAAAGATGTTCAAGTTATGATTGTTCACAATGACTCGCAACTCATCTTTCGGTGGTTGTGATTCATCGCTCACCAAATACTAAGTCCGGCAATATATCAAGCTTTTGGAGAGTATATTAACCCAAGATCCGATGCTAATTGATCAGAAAAGCAAGCGGCATTATGCTCAAGTAAAGGTGATGAAGCCAAATAAATTATCCCAACTCAAAAGATCAAGTTAACGAATTCATGAGCCTTTCGGCTTAGCCCTTAACCTAGCGGGTAAACTACTCAATCATGGCGCGGTTAACACAAGGCATGATGAGTATAGACATGATAAGTAATGAAAAAGAGAGAAAGGGTGAAGAAAGCTTCTCTAGGTCGAAGAACAAGGTCGATTCCTCCTCAATACTCTCTCGGATTCAATACAAAAGTCAAAGAGAAAGAACAAATGTAAGGATTTGATAAGAACAAGTGTGTGTGCGTCTTGGATCTTGAGAAAGCCTCTTCTCTCTGCTTCTAGGACAGCTCTCTCTTCTCCTCTGACGGCGCACACGCTCTCCCCTTTTTCTGAGGCTAAAAACTCGTATTTATAGGGTAGAAGTCGCTAGGTTTGTTAAGTGTCGAAAAAGGAAACTTTCCGGTTAACCGGCATTGATGATTTGCGACGTGATCAGACCGGGTTTAGGGCAAGTGAACCACCAAAAGAAAGCTGGGCTTGTGTTAAGTCGAGACAAGGTCCATGCCGCTGCATCCCGGGCCATTTGGTGGCGCCAAGTCTCCATGGGCTTCGTTTACTCGCCTGGCGGACACGTCTTGGGAGAAAACGAGCATCTCCGTGATGGTTGATCCAAATGACTTGAATCCACTTCGTCGTGATGCATAACTCAAATATCTATCCAGCAAGACCAAGATCATGATTTTTGGACGTCGGGAAGACCCCTTGCCGCGGTTATCTTTCGGATGCTCCGGTTCTGTCCAAATGCGAGAATCGGACAAATGGAGTATTATTGATGCTCTTGACTTGGAAACTTGCATGGATCATGGTTTGAGGCTCTTTTGCTCCTTTTTGAATCCTTTTTGATGTTTTAACCTGTTAAGACTCCAAAGCCAACAAATACAAGAAAACTACCTCTAAAGGCATAGAACCTTATTGAAAACATTTGAAAACACCAATAAATACTTAGTGAAAACATGCAAAATATGATGATATCAGTACTATTGTGACGGGTGGGTCACAATGGTTTTGTGGTTACTATTGTGACGGGTGGGTCACAATAGGGGTATCGGGAGATGGGTGGATCTCTCGAGGAGACGGGTGGGTCTCATGTGTTGTTTTTAGAGTTGTGGTGTTGTTTTGAGGAGTAATAATGTCTGGAAACGTGTGTATAACATAAGAATTCGGCGTGAATCTCTGAGATTAGTGGAACATCCCTGGTGTTGGGCCGTGTGGGCCGGTTATTGTCGTCTGCGGTAGACGAGTTTGCGTCTGTGGTAGACGTGTTGTGTTGGGATTCGAGGACGAATCCAGTTTAGTGGGGGAGAGTTGTAACATCCGTGAACGTGAAATGCTCTTTTAGAGGTGGTGTCGGATGACACCAAGTGATCGGGAGTAGTCGCATATGCTCTATACGGTGTGAATCTCGGGTTGGCTGTGCATGTTCTTGTTTGATTGTTGCGCAGTCGGTCTAAAGGTTCAAGCATTGTGTAGAAAATGTGTAAAACGACTTCTGATTGGTTGGTGTCGAGCCACACCAGGAGGGTGTCGATCGACACCGGTTTGGGAATCGAATTCCGGTTTAAATCGATTGTGTCGGTTTTGTGGAGTTGGTCGAGTGGTGTCGACCGACACCAGGGAGGGTGTCGCTCGACACCGGCTATTGAGAAATCGACCGGTTCGATTCAAGTCGGCTGGTTTTGTCCGGTTTAGGCGATGGAAACCCTATTCCGCGATTTAAAACCCTTGTGGCCGCGAGAGAGGCTCAGTTTTCGAGGCATAAGTGTTTTTGAGAGAAGGAGGTGATTTCCAGAGAGATTTTGGAGCTTGGAGCCTCGTTTTGTTGCTGTTCTTCGTTGTTCTATCTCTTCTCCTTCTTTCCAATCCGTTTCTAAAGTGAGTGCGTGACTGTATGCCCGTCGATCGTTAGAGATTGTGTGATTTCGGATTTGTGTTGTGTTCTTGAGTTGTTTATGCTGGAATTCGTGTTTGGATTGTATTGGGGCGTTGAAAACCCTTGGATTATGTGTTTTTGCGATTTGTTATGCGTTATCGTTGATGTTGGTGTCTGGGCGTCGAGCTGGTGTCGACCGACACTCGATGAGTGTCGATCGACACTCAGGAGGCTGGCGTCGATCGACACC
Organism: Erythrophleum ivorense; assembly: GCA_026724425.1. Lineage (NCBI taxonomy): Eukaryota > Viridiplantae > Streptophyta > Magnoliopsida > Fabales > Fabaceae > Erythrophleum > Erythrophleum ivorense. Next base: position 2,030,166 of record JAIUCV010000066.1, on the reverse strand, counting down.
ATAGAGGTGTCGGTCGACACCGACCTGGGTGTCAGGAAACGTGGGTGTTTCCTGACAGGGAATTCATATTGTTGATGATTATTGTTGAGCATTGTTATTGTTGTTGATTATGGTGATGTATTGTCTAGTGGTTGGCGTAGTTGGCCTGTAGACGGAATGACCGTCTCACTGAGTATTTATGATAATACTCACGCATCTCTTTCGTAATGTGATGCAGGTAACAGGAATGCGTGACCGCGGGATCGAGGCTGAAGAGGGGGATGATAGGGATTATTGGTTTATTGGTTATTGTTTTATTATTTGAATTGGTAGCTAACCTGGTGTTTAGGTTGCTAGAGTTATTTATTATTCTGGAGTTGATTATATTGTTTATTGGATTATTGGTTATTCATTGGTTATTTAATTGGTTATTGATATTGAGATATTTGATGTTGAATGGAATGGATAAATTAATTATGTGTTTAAGACTTCCGCTGAGTATTGATGTAATTAAAAAAAAAAAAAAGCTTGGGTGTTTCATTATATGTGGCTATATAAGAAGATACCAATGTGTGGTATAGCTTATGTGTTTTGAGAGAGAGATTGTGTGAAGACTTAAGTTTTGAGTTATTTTCTTAAGTAATAGAGAGAGTTATTCTATTCATCAATCTCATATTTCAAACAGCAATCATTCTTAGTTTCAATAATTGGTATCAGAGTTAAAAGTTGAAACAATGGGAGATCTTTTGGTGACTACGCCGAAACCAAAAGAGACAGGATCATCCTCGATAAAGTGTCCCATATTAAGCACAACGAATTACACCGTCTGGGCGATTAAGATGAAGATCATGCTTAAGGTACACAAAGTCTGGGATATCATTGAAACCGAAGGTGAAGATAACGAGAAAAACAACATGGCCATGGCGTTGCTAGTTCAATCCATACCCGAAGCTCTAGTTCTACAAGTCGGTGAATTGGACACAGCAAAGAAGGTTTGGGAGGCCATTAAAACAAGACACATGGGAGCCGATAGAGTCAAAGAAGCTCGTCTGCAGACACTAATGGCGGAATTTGATCGTTTGAAGATGAAAGACGATGAAACTATTGATGAGTTTACAGGAAGGATCTTTGAGATTTCTTCAAAATCTGCTGCACTTGGAGAAGAAATAGAGGAATCAAAACTTGTTAAGAAATTCTTAAAAAGTCTCCCTCGAAAGAAGTATATACATATTGTGGCAGCACTTGAACAAGTTTTGGACCTTAAAACAACTGGTTTTGAGGATATCATCGGACGTTTAAAAGCCTATGAAGAACGTGTCCATGAGGAAGAAGAGACATCTGAAGATCACAACAAGCTAATGTACTCTAATTTCGAACATCAATCTGTCCGTGGAGTTAATGAAAGAGGTCGTGGTCGCGGAGGACGATTCTATAACAGAGGAAGAGGCCGTGGTCGATTTGGCGGTCCAAGAGATTCAACAAAAATCACGTGCTACCGTTGTGACAAGCTAGGACATTATGCCTCAGACTGTCCCGATCGTTTACTTAAACTACAAAAGACTCTTGAGACAAAAGAAGAAGACTCACAGGAGGCAGATGAGTTAATGATGCATGAAGTGGTGTTTCTCAATGAAGAAAAGGTGAAACCAAATACCTTTGAAACAACTCTTGATAAGAGCAATATTTGGTATCTAGATAATGGTGCTAGTAACCATATGACTGGAGATCACACGTACTTTACTACGCTTGATGAAACAATCACTGGAAAGGTCAGGTTTGGTGATGATTCCCGCATAGACATAAAAGGAAAAGGTTCTATTAACTTTATCTTCAAGGACGGAGTGAAGAAAGCTATGTCGGATGTATATTTCATACCAGCCCTTAAATGCAATATCATAAGTCTGGGCCAGGCTACGGAGGCGGGATGTGAAGTCAGAATGAAAGAGGATCTCTTGAATATGTATGATCGTGATGGAAACCTGCTCGTAAGAACTAACAGAGGAAGAAATCGCTTGTACAAGGTAGCACTTGATGCTGAGACCAAGTCATGTCTTCAAATAATGGCGTCCAACGACTCAACAAAGTGGCATGCGAGGCTAGGACACATTAACTTTGACAATATCAAACTGATGATCAACAAGGAGTTAGTTACGGGCATACCAAAGATAATCATTGAGAAGAAAACCTGTGTTTCTTGCTTACTTGGCAAACAAGCAAGGCGGCCATTTCCTCAAACGACACAATTTCGAGCAACACAGAAACTTGAATTGCTACATGGGGATCTTTGTGGTCCAATCACGCCTCCAACGATTGGTAAAAACAGATATGTCTTCGTGATCATAGATGATTATTCACGTTACATGTGGACGATACTCTTGAAGGAAAAGAGTGAAGCTTTCGGAAAATTCAAGAAATTCAAGACGTCTATAGAACAAGAAATTAAACGGGTATCTCGATCAAAAATCTTCGAACTGACAGGGGAGGAGAGTTTACGTCTCTAGAATTTAAAACATTCTGTGAAGAAAACGGTATCAAGAGACACTTGACCGCGCCATATTCTCCTCAACAAAATGGGGTAGTTGAAAGACGTAATAGAACAATCTTGGAGATGGTTAGGAGTATCTTGAAGCACATGAGGGTTCCGAATTTCATGTGGAGAGAGGCAGTAAGGCATGTTACGTATCTTATCAATCGAGTTGCAACAAGAACACTAGCAGCCAAAACTCCATACGAAGCTTTCAAGGGAAATAAACCAAATCTATCACATTTACGCGTCTTTGGTTGCATCGGGTATGCAAGAACAGAGACTCCTCATAGGAAGAAACTGGATGATAGGTCGCGCGCTCTAGTACACTTAGGAACAGAACCCGGTTCTAAAGCATATCGCCTATTTGATCCAACAAGCAAAAGAATCACCGTGAGTCGAGACGTGGTATTTGACTATTTGTGGAGGAGGAAAGTTGGAATTGGGATAGTCGAGTAGAAGAACCGAGCAATGATCCCGGTTCGTTTAGTATTAATCTTGGAGAATTTGGCAACAGAGGCTTAAAGGAGATTGAGTTAGAACAGAGAAACAGTGATGATGTAACAGAACCGGATCTAGAAAATGCTGAGATTGAGAAACCCGATCAAACCGAAGAGAAACTTGAAAACAGCGGTGAAGATACTTCAGATAAGGAGAGTGAGGAACTAGAGCAGCCTACGTTGAGACGATCAACGAGAAAAAGAACAAGACCTGAATATTTGTCTGACTTTATTCTTCTGGCCGAAACAGAGAGTGAATGGCTTTTAACGGTGATGAATGAGGAGCCATGGAACTTCGATGAAGCAAAAGAAATGAAAGTATGGCTAGAAGCATGTGAAGATGAGATATCTTCGATTGAGAAAAACAAGACTTGGTCTTTAGTTGATCTTCCTTCAGGAGCCAAACCCATTGGATTAAAGTGGGTTTTCAAAATTAAACGTAACCCAGATGGAAGTGTGAATAAGTATAAAAGGTTAGTTGCAAAAGGTTATGTGCAAAGACATGGGATAGATTACGACGAAGTGTTTACTCCCGTCGCGAGAATTGAAACAGTTTTACTTATCATTGCCTTAGCAGCATCAAATGGTTGGGAGCTACACCATCTTGATGTGAAAACCGCATTTCTCCATGGAGATTTGAAGGAGGAAGTATATGTCTCTCAACCTGAAGGCTTCAAAGTCAAAGGAAGCGAAGAAAAGGTGTATAAACTGTCAAGAGCTCTCTATGGATTAAAGCAAGCACCTAGAGCTTGGAATGACAAGTTGAATACGATTCTCAAAGAGTTGAACTTTTCAAGATGCTCGAAGGAACCCTCACTGTATCAAAGGAAGAAGAAAGAACATCTTCTAATTGTGGCTGTGTATGTGGATGATTTACTTGTCACAGGTTCAGATTTGGAGATGATAATTGAGTTCAAACAGGAGATGGCAACAAAGTTCGAAATGAGTAATCTCGGGAAATTAAAGTATTACTTAGGCATTGAGGTAATGCAACATGAAGGTGGAATTACACTGAAACAAGAACGGTACGCGTTGAAGATTCTCGAAGATACCGGAATGAACGAATGTAACTCATCTCATACGCCAATGGACTCGAGTCTCAAGTTGTCAAAAGCACCTGCAGAGAAGTCTGTCGATGAGAAGAAATACAGGAGAAGTATCGGGTGTCTACGCTACTTAATCCACACACGTCCAGATCTTTCGTATAGCATTGGAGTCTTGAGTAGGTACATGATTGATCCAAAAGAATCTCATGACGCAGCTCTAAAACATGTTCTAAGATACTTGTGCGGCACTTGTTCTTTTGGTCTCACATACAAGCGTATGAACATGATGAGGCTTTTAGGCTATAGCGACACCTCTCTCAATGTAGATATTGATGACGGCAGGAGTATAACAGGGCACATATTCTATCTTGAAGAATGTCCTATCACCTGGTGTTCGCAAAAGCAGGAAAGTGTGGCCTTGTCTTCATGTGAGGCTGAGTTCATGGCAGCCACAGAGGCAGCAAAACAAGCAATATGGCTTCAGGAACTTTTGAGTGAGATTACTGGTGGAACGTGCGAGAGAGTGATCATACGAGTTGACAACAAATCTGCAATAGCCTTGACAAAGAATCCCGTTTTCCACGGACGAAGCAAACACATTCATAGAAGATATCACTTTATAAGGGAGTGTGTTGAGAATGGGAAGGTGGAAGTCTGAACACGTATCCGGAGACAAGCAGAAGGCAGATATTTTGACCAAAGGACTTGGCAGAATCAAGTTTAAAGAAATGAGAGATCTCGTTGGTGTGAAAAGCTTAGATGGAAATGAGTTCAAGCTTAAGGGGGAGAATGTTGAATAAGCTTGAAGGAAGCTTAAGCCACAAGTTGCATTAATCCTATTTAGATATGGAATCCTAATGAGCTTAGGATTAGAGAAAGTGTTTTCTTATAGGATTAGGAGTTATATGTGGCTATATAAGAAGATACCAATGTGTGGTATAGCTTATGTGTTTTGAGAGAGAGATTGTGTGAAGGAATAAGTTTTGAGTTATTTTCTGAAGTAATAGAGAGAGTTATTCTATTCATCAATCTCATATTTCAAACAGCAATCATTCTTAGTTTCAATACAGGCTAGCATTCAATATTTCCACGAGACTGAGATAGGAGTTAGAGGCTTAGAGCCATGGAGAAAAACAGTCTATATTATCATTTTCCTTCTCTCAAATTGCATATTAAGAATAAATATTATCAATTAATCATCACAGTATTTGCATGTTAGATTATCTAATTAAACTTAAATCTGATTGTAAAACTTTAAGATGTGCAGAATTTTGTTTATTCAATAGCTATAAATAGCTTTAGAAATATTGAGTTTATTCATAAACCATAATTAGTAGCCGACAAGAACATTGATCTTTTAAAAAGTAAAAAAACAATCAAAAGCAGAAATCGAACAACCACAACGCACCTGAGTACAAACAAAGAAGATAACGTTTTATTTTAAGGATACAATGGGTTATCACTTAACGATAACATTCTTCTTTTAAAACCCACTTCACCATGTATATATGTTTGCTTAGTATACTGGAGGAGGGGGAGAGCTATAGCTATAGCTTGGAGGGTGCGGTGGGGATTTGTAAACATAAGGGGGAGGTGGTGGAGAACTATAGACGTAAGGAGGAGGTGGCGACTTGTAAACATATGGAGGAGGTGGTGGGGAGCTGTAGACGTAAGGAGGAGGTGGTGGTGAATTGTAGACATAAGGAGGAGGTGGTGGGGAGCTGTAGACGTAAGGAGGAGGAGGGGGAGATTTGTAAACATATGGAGGAGGAGGTGGGGAGCTATAGACGTAAGGAGGAGGTGGTGGCGACTTGTAAACATATGGAGGAGGTGGTGGGGAGCTGTAGACGTAAGGAGGAGGTGGTGGAGAGCTGTAGACGTATGGGGGTGGAGGTGGAGATTTGTAAACATAGGGAGGTGGTGGTGGAGAGGTATAGACGTAAGGAGGAGGTGGTGGCGACTTGTAAACATATGGAGGAGGAGGTGGGGAGCTGTAGACGTAAGGTGGAGGTGGTGGCGATTTGTAAACATAGGAAGGAGGTGGTGGAGAGTTATAGACGTAAGGAGGAGGCGGTGGGGAGCTATAGACATATGGAGGAGGTGGTGGGGAGCTATAGACGTATGGAGGAGGTGGTGGCGACTTGTAGACATAAGGAGGTGGTGGAGGGGAGCTATAGACATATGGAGGAGGTGGTGGAGAACTGTAGACATATGGAGGAGGAGGGGGAGATTTGTAAACATAAGGAGGAGAGCTATAAACATACGGTGGTGGTGATGGTGGAGTATATGTGTATTGGGCACTTGTATGAGCAGCAATGGCATGCAAGGCCAAGACCAACATAAGCAAAGATGACCAACTCTTAGGACTGGCCATGTCGGTTGGGGTTGTGTGTTGTTTCTTGTCTCTGTTTTGTTAGTATGATTCTTAATTACTATTCAACCAAATTATTTTTGAGTAAATTGTGATAAAAAAGATGCAATATATATAGCACTCAGTACGACAACTATTATGCTTGTTTATGGAAGCGTTTGAATGTTTCTTTAAGGAATAGTGTTATAATGTTTAATAAGTCAATTTAGCCTAAGCATTTGTCCAAAGAAAAACTAGGGAATATGTCTTTGGTAGAAAAATGTTTAATAAGCTTTTGAATGTTTCTTTAAGGAATAGTCTTATAATGTTTGATTTTAGTTTTTGCTTTGTCTTAACATTAATTTCTATTGTTTTTAATGTTTTTGGTGTATCTTTTTAAATTTAATTATTGTCATATAATCAATATTAAGATAAAGCAAAACTAAAATCGCCACACCGGCTAGGATTCTAGCGAAAGTGCTTCAAAACTCATGCTTTCTTGTTGTTTTATATTCTAAACCTTATATTGTAAAGTAATAAGTTCTTGTAGATATTGTAAAGTAATAAGTTCTTGTAAAGTAATTGTTTTAAGCACTTTGAATTAACCCCGTCAAATGAAAACAAAAGTATCTACTATTATATATGAAAAGTTCCAATGTAGAAGATCTTGAATCAATCACTGAATAAGATATATGAACGGTACCTTATAAAAAAACATTCTTCTTGTGACTTATTTGAGAAGACTTGTAAACACTCTGGACGCCATGAAGACTTTGTATTTTTTATTTTTTATATAATATAATTGGAGCGTGATGCAGACTTTTTATTGTCAATTTATCTTCGCGGATTAGCATAATCACAAAGGAGCTCCCTTAAAAGTTTTATAATGGAGTTAAAGCATAGTATTATTTTGAACTGTCAAATGAAAACTGAGAATGCAAGACTACACAGTGGGAATCGTACCAATCAGAAAACAAAATTACACCATATGGTTCGTAAATGAAAAATATTGTTTGGACAATAAATATCAACTGTATAGTGATGAAACTACTGTATGTTCAAAATTCAAAAAAAAAAAAAAACTTCGACTGACACTTATTGACTATTCCAAAACCGATTTTTCTGTTTTAGATCTAGATGTTGGATTTACTTACTAAAAGTATAGAACTATCTAAAATGTTATTAATGGGATGATTATATGATAATTTTTTGAAAAATATATATTTAAAATGGTTATAGGCCTATTTAGTATTTACTCTTCAGATCTCTCACCTGAGACTCTCCAGATCTCCCACTTGGAAGGTCCTACAGCCATTATTAACACCTCAAATGACGGATCTGAAAGGAAAAAACATCATCATCGACGAGGAAGTTGAACCCATCCAACTACCAGAGCAAGATAACACTGGTTTGATCCAGGAATACGGTTTGTCTCTCATAGGGAAAGTCTTAAATCCAAGGAAACAAGACGTGGAGAAACTGATTGGCTTCATGCAGCCATGCATGCCATAGGCTCATCTTGAAAGTAAAAAAAAAAAAAAAAAACTTAAAATATTGTTTTTGCCTAGGGCTCTATTTTGAACTAAGTCGGGGCTGGCTTCATGCCCCAACACTGGGGATTGGAATACAGAATCTAAGCTATGGATCTAGAAAAATGATGCTTCCTCTTCAACTTTGAAACGGAAGAAGTTCAAAAAGTTCTCAATCTGGGTCCCTTTCACTACAACTTTTGGATCAAGCGCCCTCAGCAGCGATCTCAACCACGTCTGGAGCGGTCCCAGCCACGTCCTGAGCAGCGATACCAGCCACGTCCTGAGCCTGATCCAAACCTTTATAAACCCCGACACCAGACCTCCTGCCATCATCACTCGTCCACCCCCAAAGATGATCATACAACCCGTCCCCAAAATGGGATCCCACTACAAGCGGTGGATAGTCACCTCTGAAAAGCAAAGCTAGGAGATAGCTCAAGTAAGGAAGCTCCAAGAAAAGACGTTGTGTCTGAAGAAGTGCAATCTCACCATTGTGAGATGCAAGAAAACATAATGGAACAGCAAATACCCTCCACAGAAGGTATCCATCTCCACTCTCGTATGGAGGACTAAGATAAAAATCTGCCAGGAGATGCACTAATGATAGGAGCTCTCCATGAAATGGAAACGGAAGAAAACGGTGACAATGAGGATATGCTAGGAGATGATTTTCTTGGGGAAGACTTGGAGATGATGGAAATTGAAAAGAAAAAAACATTCATCCACCTTAGACATCGACTCACATGAGGATAGTCTCAATGAGACCATTACGGCTTTTAAGGCCAACGTCAAATCAAAGGGACAAGAGACCCCACTAGATACCACGAAGAAACAACAAGCTCTTCAAACCTCTAAGAAGGTATTTAGGAGTCTCTTTCCCCAGGGAGCTCATGTTAAAAGAGCCGGAATCCTTGCAGACGTACCGTTTCTGCAGCTGCGACTACCTCATCCAAGTATCCAAAACTCAAGTGGTTTACTCCCTTCAGACAAGATGACGAAAAACACTAAGAATCTCTCTTCTACCGATGATGTAGGTTTGGTGGGTCTCCAGAAACCACCCAGTTCACACATATGAAGACTATCGGTTGGAACTGTCGAGGGATTGGAAATTACCTCACAGTTCGACGCCTCAAGGAGATACATGGGAAGTATCATCCAGGCTTACTATTCCTATCGGAGACTAAAAATAAGAAGGCGGTACTACAAGACCTTCAAGTGGAACTAGGTTATAATCAATTGTATACAGTTGAGCTTCTTGGCCTCAGCGGTGGTTTAACTTTATTTTGTATGGATTATTTTCAAGTTAATGTTTTATTTTCGAACAATCGTATGATCGATGTAGAAGCTGTAGTTGACAGAGTGAAAGTTTATATGTCTTTTATTTATGGAGTCCCAGCCCTTTGGGATCGCAGAGAATTAGTTTGGGAACGGTTAATACGTTTCGCCACAAAACATAATGGACCTTGGTTCAGGATAGGTGACTTTAATGAGATAACAGGTCACCATGAGAAACAGGGAAGAAGGACCAGATCTGAAGCCTCTTGTCTTTTTTCAAAACAAATGATTCGTGATTGCGGAATGCTGGAATTTCCTTGCACCGGAAATCTCATGTCATGGGTCGGGAAAAGAAGGCGCTCAAGCATCCGTTGTAGACTACACCGAGCTCTATGAAATGAGGATCGGCACGAGTGATTTCCCCACTCTTCTGTACAATACTTAAGATTGTGGGGATCAGATCATAGACCAGTCTTGGCCAATATGCTTGCTAAGCCAATTCGAACAAAAAAATCCTTCCGCTTTGATAAAAGATGGATAGATCACTGAAGAGGTCATCCAAATTGTTAGAGAAGGATGGAATTCCAATAATTCACAAAACAATGCTAATATCATGATCAAGGTTTCGAATTGTCGGAAATCCCTTGGACAATGGCGTCGCCACCAGGACTTCAACTCTGAGAAACGAATCACAGATCTCAAAGAAAAATTGGATAACCTCTATAGCGACGATAATGATTCCACCAAAGACATAACTTCGGCTATCTTAGAGCTCCACGAAGCTCTCAAAGCAGAAGAAACTTATCGCCGTCAGAAAAGCAGAGCTTTATGGCTTAGAGAAGGGGATAATAATTAAAAATTATTCCATGCTACCATAAAACAGAGACGAGCCAAAAATCGAATTACCTGCCTTACATACGAGAATGGGAAGAAAGAAGAAACAGAGGAAGGAATTGTAGCCATTGCTACACATTACTTTCGAAACCTTTTTGAATTGTCGGAGTTGGACCCATCCGACATAGACCATGCTTTGGCACATGCCAAACACTCCATCACCGGTAGTATGAATGCATATATCTCACCAAACCAGCCTTAGAAAGTGAAATAAAACGGGCATTATTTTCCATGCACCCAAAGAAATTTCCAGGACCCGATGGTATGACTGCGCTCTTTTACCAGAAATTTTGGGAGATTGTGAAGGAGGATATAATCCATATATCAGTTCCTCACAGAGGGTTCCGTTGTACCCGGACTAAACGAGACAAACATTTGCCTCATACCCAAAAATGAAAAACCACAAGAGATGGCACAGTTTAGACCTATTAGCCTTTGTAAGATTATATCGAAGCTCCTGTGCCAGAGGCTGAAAAAGGTCCTCCCTGACATTATCTTTGAAACTCAGTCGGCCTTTGTCGCAGGGAGACAGATCTCAGACAACATTTTGATTGCTCAGGAGCTTTTCCACTCTTTACGGACAAATCCGGGAGGAGAAGTTAAACGCTTAGCCATAAAAACAGATATGAGCAAAGCATATGACTGCATTGAATGGGATTTTGTTGACGCCGTTATGAGAAAGATGGGCTTTGTAGAAAATTTGGATTACTTGGATAATGAGATGCATTACATCGGTTTCATACCATGTCCTTATTAACGGTCTACCACGTGGAAACATAAGACCCAATCGAGGACTGAGACAAGGAGACCCTCTGTCTCATTTCATCTTCATCTTGTGATCGGAAGCGCTCATTGCCCTTCTTACAGAGGATGAAGACCGGGGAAAGCTTAATGGGATGCGGGTGGCCCGCTCCAGCCCACCGGTATCTCACCTCCTATTCACCAATGATAGCCTTTTCTTCTGCAAGGCGGAGCCCCGAGAACGTGATGAAGTTATGAAGATTCTCCAGATCTATGGGAGAGCCTCAGGCGAGCGCATAAATTATGAAAATTATCCATTCTATTTATCAAACGAGTGTCGGGTCCTATCAAATCAGAGATCAAGACCGTCTTAGGGAACCATAAGGAGAGGGAATGGGGACCTACCTAAGTATCCCAGAAGATATTTGTAGGTCAAAGTGCAAATTTTTTGCTTACATCGCAGAACCGAGTTAATGGGTGGTCATCTAAATGGTTGTCCAAAGGGGAAAAGAGATACTGATTAAATCAGTGGCACTAGCCCTCCCAACATATGTCATGTCTTGCTTCTTATTTCCGCTGGACATTTGTGAAAAACTTACGAGTGCGATCGCTAAATTTGGAGTTCGGATCCCAACAAGAGAGAAATTCACTGGACGAAATGGGAGAAATTGTGTCTTCCTAAAGATAAGGGAGGAGTCGGATTCCGAGCAATCCATGAATTCAACCTATCTCTTTTGGCTAAGCAATTGTGGAAATTACTAAAGTACCTGGACTCCCTCCTTGCCAGAGTGTTGAAAGGGAAATATTACAATTACATCACTCCATTACGGGTTCCACTCATTGAGCCACACTCTTATGGATGGCAGAGCATTATGGAAGCTAATCCTTTTGCTAAATCTTGGTATAAGACAAAAGATACAATATGGTCTTATTACTAGGGCACGGGAGGATCCATGGATCCCTACGGTACCAGCAAGGCCAGCCCGGCCTCGCGTCCCTGTTGTACATCCTTTGATGACAGCCAGTGATTTTATCTTTAGGGAGACCCGAGAATGGAATGTGGAGAAGTTAACATAATTCATGCACCCGGAAGACATCCCACTCATGAGAAGTCTTGCCATCAGCAAGACTTTTCATATGGATATCTTTTGCTGGGAATTCACTAAAAGCGGTGAATATACTGTTAAATTTGGGTATTGGATAGCCAGAAACATTGTAAACAAGGAAACATAGGTTGTATATGCGGGACCTAGTGTCCGACCTCTCCAAGCACATGCCTGGAAATTGAGAGCTCCTCAAAAAAATTGCCACCTGGTTTGGCAGATTGTATCAGGATATCTACCTGTTACAAAGAACCTCACCCACAGAGGGATGACATGTGATAACCATTGTCCTCGGTGTGGAATGCCTGATGAATCACCAAATCATGCTATTTTTTAGTGTCCTCCAGCTTTTCAAACATCACCCACATCCTCTCCTCCGAACACATTCACAACTCCTGCCCTATTCACCAACATAGATCACCTCTTTTGGAGGAAATCAAGCTTAGAGGATCCAGAGAGAGACGAGGACCCCTACCTTTGGATAATTTGGTTTATATAGAAAGCACGTAATGAGAAACTATTCAACGTTATCATAAGGGAACCGATTGATATCATACGACATGTTGTGGCTAAATATAAAGCATGGCACGAGGCAAACACCTCAGTAGTTACCCCGGTGGAACCCAATGTATCTGAAACAGGATTTTTGTGTGTTCAATTAACAATCCCACTCATGTCATTGTGGTCTTGAGAGTCAATCCATAATGGAGCTAGTTGAAAACAATTTCGAATGCAAGAAATGATCAAGTCAAGGGCAATGGTTTTAAATGTAACAAGTGAACAAGACTAAAACTTAAATGCAATAAAAAACGTAAATGTAATCTAGAATGAATGCAATTCAAGAAGCAATATGCAATAGATGTTTAACTAAATGAAAGATGTAAACTTAGTGATAAAGGGAGAGTCTTGGGATGAGACAATCGATTACAAGTCCTTAGGGTTCAATAAAATGTCTAGAAATACTCAACTAGAGCTAAGTCCTAGGAAGGGAGTTCAAGGAGAAAGGTTAGCCCACTCCCGTGGTGAGAACCCCTAAGCTAGCGTCAGTCCAAGGATCTAACTCCCGTTAGCTGGACGACGCAAGCCAGCCTTAAACGCCAACTCCCTTAGTCCGATGAGCTCTCCAAACAACCACTCCCGTGTGAAGGACAAGCTCATCTCCTTGCTGGTCGGTCCAATCTCTCTATGCACTTTCGGTGGAAGAGAGATCTTGGATCTAGATCTAAGTGATCAAAGAAGGTCTAGCCTTAAGCAAACCCAGCAAGGAAGGACCTTTTGGAAAGATTAAAACCCTATAGACACTAGATAGAACCCCAATTTCTTCTAATCTATCTCATCCCTCAAGACCCAAGAAGATTCACTCACTACCCATAATAAGAACACCAAATCCTAGAGAGGAAAGGGTCCTAATCATAGATAGAAAGAGAGAATAGCGTGAAACTAAGCAAGATAAGAAGATTGCAAAAGGAAAATGACTAAACTTGATTAGAAATCCAAAACAAATCGTACAAATCAAGCTTAGAGCTAAAACAAAGGTTTTTGTGTTCTTGATGAAGAAAATTACAAGATAAGATCCAAAGAAATTAGGTTTAAGGCTTTATATAGTTCAAAGGAAATAGAAGCCCTCAGTCAACTCATTTAAGTTGACCCATCTCCTTCCCAAACGAAACACTTCGAAACAGCTCAGGGAAATCGCGGGTCAATGGCCTCTGTTTTGGTCAACGCTCTGCTTTTCTCCGCCAGACAGGTTCTAAACCTGTTTCACAACCCGTTTGCCCTCCAGACTCCATGCTCTTTCATCTTCACTCCGTTTCTCCCCCTCTCCAGCTCCAAAACACCTGATACAACTCCCAAATGCATAACTAATGCAATGCAAGTCCTAAATGCCACGTGTTTGTACAATGCAAGAGATCTACACTAAAATGCTAAAGATATGAGCTAATATGGGGGTGAAACTAGATGGAATATGCTCCTAAATGATGTAAAATACAGAGACATCAACTTCCCCCAAACTTGAATCTTGCTTGCCCTCAAGCAAGGAAGAACAAAGTCAGAAAGAAGTTGATTTGGGCGGGGACTCAAATCCAAAAGATATGCTCGAAGAAATCATCTAAATGCTCAAGTTGGGAATTATGAAATGCAAACCGGTCTCAGCAATTCAAATTAGATTACTCACATACTCAATTCAGCGACAAACCGACGTCAGCCATGACGAAACATGCATTCAAATCCACTTCACCTATTTACATTCAATTAAGCTCAAAACCGTGAATCAAAACTCATGCAATCAAAACTCGCTCATTTGGTTCAAGGGTTAGGCTCTTTTTCTCTTGGTGGTTTCATGAAGCACATAAGGGATCTCTCAAGAAGAATTGAGCTTGGGCAAAATGCTAAGAGTAAGGACCTAGGATGGTACAAAGATAGATTCCCATCTACCCAAGACATAAGGTCTTAAAGCTTTGAAAGAACAAATCCCACCCAAGTCCTAACTACCCTTTTTAGAGCAACACTTTCTTTCCCTTTTTGAACTTTAGAGACTCAACAACTTAGGATTTTCAAGGAGGAATAAAACTTTCGGAATTTACAAGGGGACCGACTTTTTAATTTCTTGTGGCTTAAGGCTTTCTACTTTCTTACTTAGGATTGGGGCTTTTTACTCAATTTGGAGAATCTTGGCTTTGCGCCCTTATTAGCTTAGAACAAGCCCCCAATTTACCTATCTTTTAAACTTTACTAATAAGCCACCACTCTTTAGACACTTCCCTTTTAATCTCTCCAATCCTTTCTTTTCTCTTTTCTCTTCAGCTCACTCTCTCACCCCCAAACTTGAATCACAACCTAGGCCTAATCTAGCTCAAAGGAAAAACGAGCTAGTTCTACATGAGAATCTAAGCTTTGTCGGTCTAAACTCAACACTTTTTGCCTAGCTCAATCGGAAAATGCCTCACAACTCACGATAAATAGGTTGGGTTTGAAAGAAATGGGTTTGGTTAAGGGCTGGATAGTCAATGAATCATGGACAACAGAGAGAGATAAGTATAAGAGAAAGAATGTCCAAGAGAGTCAAAATCCATGAGCAAGAATTTCAATGCATGAGAATGACAATTAGATGATCATATTAAGTCCAAATATCTTAGGTGAAGTTTCAAATCAAAGCAATGATTCAATCAATCATGAATGCCGAAATGCGAGTCAATGAGTATGGAGTTCTTTTAAGCTCAAACTAACCCGATATGCATCAAATAACTTCCAACTGGAGCATTGAAGTGATGTCAAAAAGCATTTCTCAAACATGGAAAGTCCTATCATTGTCCCCTATGCATATGCAAATGGTTATGTAAAATGCATCTAGACTCAATCCTACTATGTAAATGCAAATGATAATTCTTTTTGTGTTATGCAATTTTCGAAAAATTTTCAATTTTTTTGGTATTTTCTATGCCTTAGATGAAATGCACATGAGACTCAAAGATGGAAAATTGAAAATAAGAAAATAGAACACAAGGTCAAATGCTATTGACCCCTCCCCCAAACTTAAATTGCACAGTCCCTTGTGCAAATAAAAGCTTGTAGAAAAAATCAATCAAAACACAAGTATGAAATGCATATGAGAAATAAAAGAAACGGTATACACAATGGTAAAGGAGTTGTACCTCTATTGACTTGTGGAGTGGGAGGAGAAGGATTCGTCCTCAGTCTCGTGAGATGTGGAGTCTGGAGTTGGTGATCGGACAGCTCTCCTCTTGCGTCTGTTTGACACCGAAACTGTGTCGTCACTGGCTCGTGAGGTGCAGGAGAGCTTGGCTTTCAGAGTCTTCACCGTGCGCACGAGCTTCTTGATAGTCTTCTCTTGCTGCTTACACCATTCTTGGAGCAGACGAATGTGTTCGTGAGCTTTCTGGATTGCCGGGTTGGTACCTTCAGCGTTGAAAGGAGTGAAGTGGTACCCCTCGAGTTGATTCGACGGCTCTCCTTGGTGCCCCACTGTTGCATCTCCGCCGTCCATGTGAAGCTCGTCGGCGGTGGGAAGAAACACGATGTTGTCCCTCTCGGCGAAATCAGTCAACCCCTTGTTCGGAAGAAGGATCTTACACGCTCCATAGCTTGGGTGTTGGAAGCGGTAAATTTGCTTCCCCTCGTGTGTTCCATTTAGGAACCACATCTTGTTCAGGTAAGAGATGTCCATGTACGTCGAATAATGAGAGAAATGAGGCAGCCGGCACGAACTTGCCTTAAGAATTGGGGTAATCATGCTCCCAATGGCTATGGATGTGTCGCCAATCCTCCCGCGTTCGTATGCTACAATAGCATTCCTCATGCATTGCTTGAAGGAATTGAGCGTCACCATAGCCATGCTCGCTGAGGAACGGTCTCCCTTCATTTTCGTTCCGTTGGCCAAGGTATCGAGATGGTCTAAGAGAGAGATATCGAGCATCTCAAGCTCCCCCTTCGTCACGTTGGCGGTGTCTTGTCGCGCAAACAAGGTGTGCGTCAATACCTTGTGAGCATAGCGAATTGCCGGGTGGCGAATGTGGTCTCCTCTCATCTTGGAAATCTCGAATTTGGTGGAGCTAATCGTCTCCCAAAAGTCTGCCAGCTCGTTATCCGGAATGTCTATCTTGGTGTCGAGACCTCTTTTCGTGTTGAAATCAAACGCCTCCTCAATCTCTCGGATGCTCATTCTGAATTGCCGACCATCGATTTCAAAGGTGATGTAGCCAGCTCCCTCTTCTCTAATGACCTCCTTTTCTGACTCTGGATGCATGATGACTTCCAAAGATGCAAGAAAGTGGATCGCAGGTTCTCTGAGGTTACGGGCTCCTTCCTGATGAACTCGTCTAACTCCATGCCCTCAAGGATTGACTCCACATCCTCCTCGATGCCGAGTGCTTCCATTATCTCCTTGTGAGGGTATCTCATTGGCAAGAAGTTCACCCGTCTTAGAATCTGGATACGCTCCTGGACCCCATAAGGTCTCGGTATAACCGAGTCATCAGGATCCCTTTCATCCGTTGTCTGCCCTTCCTCCGGAGCACCTCTAGCTTCCTTCCCTTTACTTCTCTTCTCTTTTGACGCAGCCACCTTCCTTTTTCCTTCTCTCTTCTCGCGACGAGCTCTCTCGGTTTCATCCCCTCTAGAACTTTGTCCTCCTGATCTCGTGATTGTCATTGTACCTATCACCTGGTGAGACAGAAATTTTCAAAGCACAAGTAAGTTTCGGGTTTTGGGCAAACACGAAATTAAGGAATTTCAAAACTCAAACTTCAATTAAACTCCAATAATCTCAATTTTCATGAAATCCCCAACATGCAACCACAAATTCCGTAAATCCTAGTCTCACCCAAGGATAAATCATCAACCAAAAACCTTAGCCATCAATTTTCACTGGAAATTTCGTGAAACAAGTTCTCTCAAGAGAGCGACAACAATGGAGAAGAATTACCTTGGATGGACTTGTGGAAATACGAAAATCAGGAAGTGCTTGATAAATTCGGCCTAATCAGAAGGTTTGAAGCTTTGAAAATCGAATTTTGGTTGAGAAAATAGAGAGATCGAGATTTCGCTATGGAGGAAAAACGGGAAAGAGGCTTGAAATAAGAAGTGCAGGATTTTAAGTTAAAAAGGAAGGGGAAAAGAAAACGGGTTTAAGTTAATAAGGTTTCTCACGAAAAAGTCAAAGGAAGCGAGTTGATTTACCTGGGCGGGTCGTTCAAACGGGTTGATCCAAAGGAGGAAACCTGTTTGACAACCCGTTTGAGCCAATTTCTCAGACAATCAACCCGTTTTGGGTTGATTTTCAACAACTTTTCTGCTCAATGGAGGTTTCTCATTCTCCAAACTTGATATACTAGCCAAAACTTGAACATGACAGCAGAGACAAAATGCAAAAACAGCAAAAGATCCAAAATTAAAAGCAATATATACAAAAGGATATTCATGGGATTCCCTCCCAAGTGGGCTCGTTTAAGGTCTCAAGCTTGACCGTCAGTCCTTTTAGGCAACATCCGCATCATGGAGAGAGACTGAACTCCCCTCTCCAATCACCAGATTCGCCATATAAGGCTTAACTCGCTGGCCATTCACAGTGAAATCTCCTCCTTCTTTGTTCAACAAAGTTACGGCTCCATAAGGTAATACCTCCTTGACGACAAATGGTCCTGACCAGCGTGACTTGAGCTTCCCAAGGAAGAGTTTGAGGCGTGAATTGTACAACAGAACCTGGTCACCAGCCTTGAATACTTTAGGCACAATCCTTTTGTCATGAAATGCCTTAGTCCTTTCTTTGAAAATCTTTGAGCTCTCGTAAGCATCAAGGCGAATTTCTTCCAGCTCGTGCAGATCCATTTCCCTCTTTTCTTGGGCAGTCTTGAGATCCATGTTCAGCATCTTGATTGCCCATTGAGTCTTGTACTCCAACTCAACCGGAAAGTGACAAGATTTCCCATAGACAAGAGAATAAGGCGTCCTCCCAATTGGCGTTTTGTAGGCGGTCCGGTAGGCCCATAAAGCATCGTTCAGTTTCGTCACCCAGTCTCTCCTAGATGAACTAACGGTCTTGTGGAGGATAGCTTTGATCTGCTTGTTGGAGACCTCTACTTGACCGCTGGTTTGTGGATGGTAAGGAGTGGCGACTTTGTGCTTTACTCCATGCTTCTTCAAAAGGTTTTCAAACACTTTATTCACAAAATGCGATCCTCCATCACTTATTACGCACCTCGGCACACCAAATCTTGGGAAGATTATGGTGTTAAACAGCTTCAACACCACTTTAGCATCATTAGTAGGTGCTGCAATTGCCTCCACCCATTTGGAAACGTAGTCGACGGCCACTAATATGTAGATGTTCCCGTGAGAAGGAGGGTTGAATGGCCCAACGAAATCTATCCCCCAAACGTCAAATATTTCAACTTCTAGAATCGGGTTTTGAGGCATCTCATTCCTTGCCGAGATGTTTCCCGCTCGCTGGCAAGCATCGCACTTAGCTACATAAGCGTGAGTATCCTTGAACAGACTTGGCCACCAATAACCAGCCTGTAAGACCTTTCGGGCTGTCTTAAAAGTAGCGAAGTGTCCACCGTAGCTTGAACCATGGCAATGATACAATATCTCCTCCACTTCAGCCTCGGCTACACATCTCCTAAACAAACCGTCACTCCCTCTTTTGAACAAATAAGGTTCATCCCAATAGTAGTGATTCACATCCCTAAAGAACTTCTTCTTCTTGTAACCATTTATGTCATCAGGGACTTCTCCACTCACCAAATAGTTAATGAAATCAACATACCAAGGCAGTTTCTCGTCCTCAAGGGCGTGGGTCTCTTCAAGCTTCTCTTTCAGCTCAAAACCTTCATGCAAAACCTGCAAAGCCATCAGCTGCTCTTCGGGTAACGAATCATTAATGGGCAAACTCTCGTCAATTCTCATCCTAGAAAGGTGATCGGCCACACTATTTTCGGCTCCCTTCTTGTCCACAATCTCAAGATCGAATTCCTGCAAAAGAAGTATCCAGCGGAGAAGTCTCGGCTTCGCGTCCTTCTTCGTGTAGAAGTACTTCAATGCTGCGTGATCAGTGTGAACAACTACCTTAGATCCCACGATGTAACTTCTGAATTTGTCAATAGAGAACACAACAGCAAGAAGTTCCTTCTCCGTAGTGGCGTAACGGGATTGAGCCTCATCAAGCGTTCTACTAGCGTAGTAGATCACGTTCATCTTCTTGTCAACTCGCTGACCCAAGACAGCACCAACAGCAAAATCTGAAGCATCACACATAACCTCAAATGGTAGATCCCAATTCGGAGCTTGGACAATTGGTGCGCTACACAGGGCGTCTTTGATTCTCAAGAAAGCTTGGCGGCAATCCTCATCAAACAAGAAGTCCTTCTCCTTGCATAAAAGTCTGGTGAGCGGCCTTGCTATCTTAGAGAAATCCTTAATGAAACGCCTGTAGAAACCCGCATGTCCCAAAAAGCTCCTGATGTCTTTCACCGACCTCGGTTCACCCAGCTGCATCATAACCTCAATTTTTACTTTATCAACCTCGATACCACTCTCGGAGATCTTGTGCCCTACCACGATGCCCTCTTGCACCATGAAGTTACACTTCTCCCAGTTAAGCACAAGATTTGTCGCCTCGCATCTCTCCAATACCCTGCACAAATTAGACAAACACGAGGAAAAGGACGAGCCATATACGGAAAAGTCATCCATAAAGACTTCGACCGTTTCCTCTATCAAATCCGAGAATATAGAGGTCATGCAACGTTGGAAAGTGGCGAGTGCATTACATAAACCGAAAGGCATGCGTCTATATGCAAAAGTTCCATAAGGACAGGTAAAAGTGGTTTTCTCCTGATCATCCGGATGGATAGGGATCTGGAAAAAGCCACTGTACCCGTCCAAGAAACAATAAAACGGATGACAAGCTAGACGTTCAAGCATTTGGTCGATAAATGGCAAGGGGAAATGGTCTTTCCTAGATGCAGCATTAACTTTCCTATAGTCAATGCACATTCTATGTCCAACTATTACCCTAGAAGGGATCAGCTCATCATTCTCGTTCTTGATGACTGTGATACCACCCTTTTTCGGGACACAATGTACAGGTGAAACCCAAGTACTGTCCGAAATCGGGTAAATAATCCCAACATCAAGAAGCTTTAAGACCTCTTTCTTAACTACTTCTTTAAGTTTTGGGTTCAATCTACGTTGGTGCTCAATTGATCCCTTCGATTCGTTCTCAAGATGTATCCTGTGAGTGAAAAGAGTAGGGGAGAGACCCTTGATATCATCTAGCGAATAACCAAGAGCTCTCCTGTACTTTCGCAACTCAGCAAGAAGGGTATCTAGCTCATGAGGGGTTAATTCAGCGTTCACTATGACAGGATAAGTGGAGTTAGGACCTAAGAACGCATACCTGAGCCCCTTTGGAAGAGGTTTAAGCTCAACTTTCAGTGCCTTAAGCTCGGACCAGTCGTCATCAGCTCGCTGAGTCGGCGAGACTTCTTCATTCGGATTCTTTCCGATCGCAAACGGGTTCACATCCCGTTTGATATCCTGTTTGACATCTGAGGCTGTCTCAACAAGTTTCTCTAAACTGATTTCCCATGTCTCAGCTTTGTTTGTGTCCAGCAACCAAGCATAACCCAAACTCTCAGCCTGTAGAGACCCAAATTCAGCATTATCCTTTGTAAGGGCGATCTGGAGCTTATCCTCAACATTCAATTCTTCCAAGTACTCGTCAGCCAGTTGGTCTAAGGTTTCGATGTAGAATGACTCGCCGCCTATGGTTGGCTGCTTCATCACATTATTAATATCAAAGATCAACTTGCAGTCTTGGCCTAGATTCAGCTCTATCTTCCCACGTTTAACATCAATAACCGCTCCAGCGGTTGTCAAGAACGGCCTTCCCAAAATCAATGGATCTTTGGGTTCCTCATCCATTTCCAGTACTATGAAATCAGTTGGTACTACCACGTTGCCGACTCTCAGAGGCATATCTTCGAGCATTCCCTTAGGGAGTCTAACAGAACGATCAGCAAGCACTAGTGAGAAATTGCACTTCTTATACTCGCTAAACCCAAGTCGCTTAGCCACTGTCATAGGCATGATGCTCACGCTGGCTCCCAAGTCGCACAAACAGTTTTTGAAAGATAACCGGCCGAGAGAACATGGGAGGGTAAAGCTCCCTGGATCTCTGAGCTTCTTGGCAACTGCTCAGCTCTGAATAATGGCGCTACATTCTTGAGATAGCACTACCATGCCTTGGAATTCTTTAGTCCTTTCCAAGATCGCATCTTTCAGAAACTTTTGGTATGGCGGTATCAACATGAGGGCGTCCAGAATAGGCATTCTCACTTCAATCTCAGCCATAACCTTATCAAAGAGTCCTTTATACTTTGCTATTAACTGTTTCTTGAACCGACCCGGAAACGGCATCGGGGGTTTGTAAGGCGGAGGGACAAAAGGAGTTTCCGTCCTCTTTTTGTCCTCATTGTTGCTGTTTCTGGACGTCTCTCGTGTCTTTCTAGCTTCCGACTCATTCTCAGCAGTGACTTCAGCATCGCCCTCAACTAAATCCTCCTCCCCTTGAATCACAACGTCCTCGTTGTGACTCACCGGAGCGGTACGCGGCGGTAGTTTCCTGCCACTGCGAAGAGTTATGGCTTTCGCATACTCCTTCGGGTTGGGGATCGGTTTGCCGGGTAGCGTTCCTTTCGAGCTGCTGCTGTGATGAGACTCTAAGTACTGAACCTTGGAGTTTAGTTCCTCAATTTTCCTTGTTAGCTCATGGTGGGAACTGTCGACTTTGTTGTGGATCTTAGCCAACTTGATGTGGAGGTCACTCGCCCCGGTAACTTGTCCCTGAAGGATCTGTTTCAGCATGCTTGTCATATCCGACTCTTAACCTGAACTGCTGCCTGCCTGACCTTGAGTAGAGACTTGTTGTGGTGAACCAAATGTTTTAGGTGGATAACCTTTCTTGTAATAGACCACTTGCTGTCCACTTTGCTGTCCACTTTGCTGCTGGTTCGGTTGTGGAGGGTAGACTTGGTCTTGAGGATTCTCAACGTTTGTAGAACGGTAGGAAAGGTTGGGATTGTTCTTGTAGTTGATGAACCCCTTTTGGTAGCCGCCCTGATTGTTAATATAGTTGACCTCTTCAACCTGCGTTTCCTCCTCCTCTGCGACAACATCATCCTCACAAACAAAATGCACATGCTTCTGCTGACCGCTGATCATCTTGTCAAACTTATCGTTGAGTGTCTTTATTTCTTTCTTGAGCTTCTCCTCGTTAAGTGAACTGCCTCTATCAGATCTGTCATACTCCTCATTGTAATTCCCATCACTGGTGGCGATGTTTTCAACCAAAAGCAATCCATCATCAACATCTTGACCCATGAAGTAACCGTTGCTGGCCGTGTCCAACAACATCCTGTATTTTGGTAATACTCCTCGGTACAACGTACTCAGCAAATTCTCCTTTGAGAAGCCATGGTGCGGGCACTGCATCTGATATCCCTTGAAATGCTCATAAGCCTCACTGAAAGTCTCGCTGTTGAGCTGCGTGAATCCCGAGATGTCATTCCTCAATTTCGCTGTCCGTGATGTTGGAAAGAACTTAGCCAGAAAAGCGTGCTTGCATTGCTCCCATGTTGTGACCGACCCCTCGGGCAGAGATGATTCCCAAGCAAGAGCTTTGCCGCCTAAGGAGAAAGGGAAAAGCCTTAATTTGAAACCATCTTCGGACACTCCATTGATTTTCTGCAAAGAACAGATTCGGTCGAACTTGTCAAGGTGCTTCAACGGATCCTCGTCCCTCATTCCGTGAAACTGCGAATTCTCCACCAAATAGATCAAGCTGGTCTTGATTTCAAAATTGTTATTGGGGACTGGTGGTGGGGTGAGTCCGTGGCGGTTCAGATGAGAATTCGGTGTGTCACCCGCTCCGATCTGTCGGGCAACTCGTGGCGGATGAACGGGATTCGCTCCAGCATTCTGCTGGTGTGCGGCCTGATTTGCCGCCTGAGGCGGTGCGTGCACCCCTGGTGGGTCTGCCATCTGCTCAAACTGTGGTGGCGCGTTTTCTAACTGCCGGTCAGCTCTCAGCTGCTGTTCAGCTCTGTCTCGTGTTCGCTTATCCCGCTTGGCTTGCTCAGCCTTCTCTAGATCACTTGGACTGAACAAATTGCTACGACCGCGAGAACGTGTGTGCATAAACCTGCAAAATGAAGAAAAGCAGCTCCCAAACAGCAGATATAGAAAGTTTATTTGATGTTTAAACCTGCAAAACAGAGAAAGCAGCTCCCAAACAGCAAATACTGATATGGTAATGGAAAGTAATAATTAAAAACTTGATCTTGAAAATTATCCAAATCAAAAATGCTCAAACTGAAAACTCCAAATGGCAACGGCGCCAAATTGAAACAGGATTTTTGTGTGTTCAATTAACAATCCCACTCATGTCATTGTGGTCTTGAGAGTCAATCCATAATGGAGCTAGTTGAAAACAATTTCGAATGCAAGAAATGATCAAGTCAAGGGCAATGGTTTTAAATGTAACAAGTGAACAAGACTAAAACTTAAATGCAATAAAAAACGTAAATGTAATCTAGAATGAATGCAATTCAAGAAGCAATATGCAATAGATGTTTAACTAAATGAAAGATGTAAACTTAGTGATAAAGGGAGAGTCTTGGGATGAGACAATCGATTACAAGTCCTTAGGGTTCAATAAAATGTCTAGAAATACTCAACTAGAGCTAAGTCCTAGGAAGGGAGTTCAAGGAGAAAGGTTAGCCCACTCCCGTGGTGAGAACCCCTAAGCTAGCGTCAGTCCAAGGATCTAACTCCCGTTAGCTGGATGACGCAAGCCAGCCTTAAACGCCAACTCCCTTAGTCTGATGAGCTCTCCAAACAACCACTCCCGTGTGAAGGACAAGCTCATCTCCTTGCTGGTCGGTCCAATCTCTCTATGCACTTTCGGTGGAAGAGAGATCTTGGATCTAGATCTAAGTGATCAAAGAAGGTCTAGCCTTAAGCAAACCCAGCAAGGAAGGACCTTTTGGAAAGATTAAAACCCTCTAGACACTAGATAGAACCCCGATTTCTTCTAATCTATCTCATCCCTCAAGACCCAAGAAGATTCACTCACTACCCATAATAAGAACACCAAATCCTAGAGAGGAAAGGGTCCTAATCATAGATAGAAAGAGAGAATAGCGTGAAACTAAGCAAGATAAGAAGATTGCAAAAGGAAAATGACTAAACTTGATTAGAAATCCAAAACAAATCGTACAAATCAAGCTTAGAGCTAAAACAAAGGTTTTTGTGTTCTTGATGAAGAAAATTACAAGATAAGATCCAAAGAAATTAGGTTTAAGGCTTTATATAGTTCAAAGGAAATAGAAGCCCTCAGTCAACTCATTTAAGTTGACCCATCTCCTTCCCAAACGAAACACTTCGAAACAGCTCAGGGAAATCGCGGGTCAATGGCCTCTGTTTTGGTCAACGCTCTGCTTTTCTCCGCCAAACAGGTTCTCAACCTGTTTCACAACCTGTTTGCCCTCCAGACTCCATGCTCTTTCATCTTCACTCTGTTTCTCCCCCTCTCCAGCTCCAAAACACCTGATACAACTCCCAAATGCACAACTAATGCAATGCAAGTCCTAAATGCCACGTGTTTGTACAATGCAAGAGATCTACACTAAAATGCTAAAGATATGAGCTAATATGGGGGTGAAACTAGATGGAATATGCTCCTAAATGATGTAAAATACAGAGACATCAGTATCCTTCCAACCCAAAACCATATGTTTGATGAATATCTGTCTCGTAGACGGATCCTGGCATCCGGATGAAGACCAAAGTGGAATAGGTTGGGTATGGTTTGGCTCTGAGGGAGAACTCCGCCTCATGGGGACATGAAACCAACCAAGGCGACTATCCCCACTCCACACGGAATTGGAAGCACTCTTATGGGCGATGCGGTATATCCTTCGTCACTCCCATATCCAACACTTCGGAACTGACTGTCAAGACTTAATCGCAATGATTACAACACTGGAAACGTGGCCAAACTTCTCCACAGAACCAGAAGAATTCTTTCACCTCAGAGGACTGCTCCCCGGAATTCTCTCTATCATATATTCCTCGAACACTGAATTCTAAAGCCGACTGTTTGGCTAAGTTAGCTAGATCTCACAGAGATGTTCTTGATTTTGTGGGTTGTTCTATTCCGGTGTGGCTCACACCACCTCAAACTTGAGTAATAAAACAGCCTTTTGCTCCCAAAAAAAAAAAAAAAAAAAAAAAAAAAAAAAAAAAAACCAACTGTTTTGGACAATATCAATGCACGTGAAAAAAAATTCGCATGAGAAACCAAAAAAAATCATCTCGCTTGAATCTCTTTTCGAACTTCGACACACTTTTTAATCAAATTTTTAAGGACAGATGAGTCTTACCAAATTCTCCATGATCTACCAGAGAGGCTTGTTTGAAACAGAAAAATCTGTAACCCAAAGGATCTTCTATACTGTTTATATCTGTCTCACTAATTTCCAAGTTCGTTTTAAATAGGTTTTCAATATGTTGCATTTCAACCAAAAGCCTTGGAAGAGTCCATATCCTTGCTAATCTGATCTCTTCTCTTAGTCCTTAGTCAACCATAATTGTTGATGTTCATCTTATTTGCATTGTACCAGAAAGTTGCTGCAGCATCAGGTGATATGAGAAAGGCTATAAGCGTCTGCGCAGGTGATTTCAAGTTTTTTTTCTAGAGTTTATTTTCGTAATATGTAATGTATAAATCATCACTCTAATATATTTCTGATTTGAAAATGTGTGTTTTAAATGTTTTTATGTCTTGTATTGTATGTTTCAAATTTTATTTAATGTAATACATTTTATGCTTTATTCAAAAAAATAAACTCTACTCTCTCACCAACAAAAAAAACAAAAAAAAAACAAAAAAAACAAAAAATTAAATCCTCGTTTTAATTTAATCGTTCCTTTTTTCTGCTAAGTTTAATCATGAGAACCAAGAGAAAAAGGGCCAAGTAAACGACAAAACTGAAATAAAAGAGTCATTAAGCATCATTACCGTGTATTTTAACACCTTTTCTTAATAAATCAGCTGATTTAATTAAATAAAAAATGACCAATAAACTTGAAGAAGTCGCTTACATACCTGATTGAGTCTGTTCAATCCGGATATCAGTTTGGTTTCGGTTCGATTTTCTCGGTTTTCAGTTTTTCAGTTTTTTCGATTAATAAAAATAGCTACTATATTAGAATCATACTTACTTTAAACCACTTTGTTTGGTTTGGTTCAGTTTGAATAGTCTCGGTTATTGGTTTTTTTCGGATTGAATATATTTATTTCGAATAATCTTGGTTTTTGATTTATTTATACTTTTTATTTTATATTATTATTTTATTATGTAAATTTTTCAAAAAATTTCATAATCAAAGAGTTAAATTCGAATAAAAGAATTTAAAAAGTTAAATTCAAATTTAAATTTGGTTAATTAATAATCTATAATTCTATTATTATAAACTTATATTATTATATATCATATATTATATATTATTATATTAAGATATATAAATTATTTGGGTTTTTTCGAGTTTTGCGGTTATTCGGTTACTATGAAGGCCATATAACTTCAGGAACAGCCGTATAAACGATGTCCGTACGTGCCACGTGTCAGTTTTTTACTGGACCGAGTTGATGAGAAGAAAAAACGTTTTTTCATTTCCTCATTCTCGCTATTTCTTTTTTTCTCTCTCTCTTCTCTCTCTTCTCTCTCTCTCTCTCTCTTGCGAAGGTGATTCATGCCTTTGAATCGATACCAGGTTAGCCACTCTCCGATCGTGGCTCCGGAGAAGGAGACCACAGTTTTCGAGGCGTATTTCGATCTGGGAATCGACGGGATCGGTCACGCTGATCGGGTTTTGAAACGGGTCTCTGCATGTGATTCGATTCTCCCCGATTCGAGATTCGATTTCGGGATGGCTGTTGGCGTCGGCGGCGAGATTCTACCAGAGACGCTCGAGAAGATGGTGGAGGAAGGAATGTTGTGTTGGATTAATCTGGAAGCCCCAAGGTTGTGAATGATGGAGTCAAGAGGTATTGAGCTACCTGACGCCATGGAAAATGCTGGTGGTTGGTGTACTAATCACGGGTCGAGCTTTCTCTCTGTTGGACTAATTGCAGGGAAGATGAATCGCTCCCTCTTGATCAAGGTACTGGAAATTGAGATTTATTGATGGTGGATTATTATTCGATCGGCTTTAGGTGTTTCATATACCAGTAATGTTCTTATTGCTTGATTTAGTTGTAGAACCTGAGGATGAAGCAGCAGTTCCAAAAGAACAATTGGCAATGTGGGTATGCATTATGCTTATTCTTAAGTAAAATTTCGAAGATCAAATGGCATCAATAGTCACTGATGTAAACTATTGTGTTGGTTTAGGATTTTGGTCAATGTGATGCAAAGAGGTGCACTGGTCGTAAGCTTGCTAGATTCAACTTGTTAAAAGTAAGAATCATGAGCTAATAAGATTTTTAGATATGTCCTCTTGCTTGCTTCTAAATGTAGGTATTAAGTGTTAACCTGTTATTCTTCTATCTCAGGGTCGTTTTTAAAGACACTCTTAATCCTCTGTTTTTTATGATTTTGGCAGTCCAGTTGGTAGACAATGTGTTTCCAGAGAAGACTATATAGTCTGATTAAAAGAAAAGGATTAACTTGTTATCCTTCATTTGAATTGATTATCAGCTGAGTATGGACGCACGAAGCGTTACCGAAAAGCTCAGGAACTCCGGTCTTTTACGAACACAAGGTCTGATAGGAGGAAAGTGGATTGATTCGTATGACAAGACGACAATCAAGGTCATACATCTCAGCCTCTTGCCTCTTATTTTCTCTTTTGAAACTGTTATTTACAATGCTTTCTGTTGACATAATATATCCTTCTTGTCAGGTTCACATTCCAGGAACCGGCAAACTTCTAATTATCAGGATTTTTTTTTATGGTTTTTTCATGGATTATTAAGAAACAAGTAGTTTACTCATTTTATATTATGAGTTTTAGAGAAAGTATTTTTACATGGAACGTTGAATTGTCTTGATCATATCTACCTCTTTTATCAAAACTTATACATATTCTTAAAACAAATCTCTACAGTATTAATTGAGAAGTACAATTTAAAAAAAAAAACAAAAAAATCCATGTATTTACGAAGAATGCCACTGAGTTAATGTAGAAATTTTGTTTGGATGCAGGTATAGCAGAGTTTAAAAGTGTAAAAAAAAAAACAAATAGCGCGAGATGACTCGGTGACTCGCGAATAGCCCACCCGAATAGTATAAAACGAGAATAACCCGCCCAAATTATTAATGAATAGCACGCGGATCTTTATGCAACTTAAATTGAACCGTTTGTTTTGGTTTTCCAATCTCATCCATGGTTTAGCAATACCAAAAAGAAAACCGATTGGTTTAAGCTCCTTAGCCATATCAATTGGGTTTTCTGGAGAAGAAAAACGGAGAAGAAGACGATACAATTGAAAGAAGGCAAGAACTAAATTACATCAAGAACTCTCGCATTAGACGGAAACAAGAACTTACATCAGAATCAGAAAAATAAAAGGAGAAGGAGAGAGTAACAAGGCGAATGGAGATGAAAGGTTTACCCAAACCCAGCTTAGTAGCCATGTGTCGCGAGATTGAATATTCACCCAGAAAATGTTCAAAATTAAGCTAATTTGCCACGATACTTGACAAGAAAACACCTCCCAACACCTCGAATCAGTAACGATCACATTTAATTTCGATTTACATTGATAGAATGATAAAAAAAATTCGAATCAGATAGGGGAAAGGGGAAAGGTGTATTAAAATGTTTTCGAATGTTGGTAGAAGGGGAATTAGTAGTGGATCTATAAATTATAGGGTGGACCCGAAAATACAGAGCTTACTTTAAAGAAAATACATAGTCATAAATCATAATCCGGAATTAGTAGTGGACCCCTTAGTCTCAATCTTCAATGTTTTCTTCGTTAAAGAAAATACAGAGCTTACTATCCCTTTTTCGATGGTAACATAGAAAATATTTTATTTTTGTTTATCTTTTTAAATCAAAACACTTTTTCTGTTTTAGATTTGAAATATTGCTAATAAGTTAATATTAGAAAAATAAAGCATAAAAAAAAACATAATTGTAGAATGACAAATAATGTAAGAAACTTTGAAAAGATAATTTACATTATATAGATGTCAATTTAAATAAAAACATATTAACAAAGCTAATTTGGTGACTTCCTATTAACATTACAAAACATAATACCAAATTAACATAAATGGTTCAAAAGAAAATAAACTAATAACCATGTCAACAAAATTATAATTTTATTCCTAAAAAACTCATTCAAATTGAGGATTTTTAAATTGAAAAGATTTAACAAATAATAATTATTAGCTAAATCATGACTAAACAATGTTTCAAAAAATACAACTAACTAAAGAGTCCACTACCACAAATATGATTAGCAAAATCTTGAACATGTAATAGGGCTAAACAAAGTGTTTATGAATTTAGCCTAGGCCTCTGACTTCGGGTTTCAGGTTGGGTTTTTCAGATTTTGTATTTTTGGGTTTAGAGATATAGAAATCCTTCGGATTTTTTGAAAAATTATGTTTAGGTTCGGTTCAGGTTTTTCCGGGTTTTTGGGTTTTTAAAGGTTTTTCAGTTTTTTTAGGTTTTGGGTTTTCGGATTGATTTTCTTTTATGGGTTAAATATGTTTGTTTCATTGAATGAATTTTTGACACATGTTGGATAATATTTTACGGATTAAATAATTTTTTCTACGGGTTGAATAATTTTCTTTTGCAAGTTCAATAATATCTTTTTACGGATTGAATAATTTCATTTAACGGGTTGATTAAGTTCTACGGATGGAATTATTTTTTTTTATGGGTTGAATATGTTTATTTCACTGAATGGTTTTTTTTTACACATGTTGGATAATTTTTTTATGGATTGAATAATTTTTTTCAACGGGTTAAATAATTTTCTTTTGCGAGTTCAATAATATCCTTTTACGGGTTCAATAATATCCTTTTACGGGTTGAATAATTTTATTTTATGGGTTGAATAAGTTATACATATTGAATAATTTTCTTGTGTTAAATATGTTTGTTTCCCTATTATTTGTTAAAATCTAATATTTGTTAATATTTTTTAGTTTTTCTCGATGAAAACACAACGCACCACCGCGCTGACGCGCGGGTCCTCTACTAGTTTATTGATAAAACAAAATTTATTGATAATTAGTTAAGAGACTATGGGTTTTTACCAATGATGATGGTCTTACATTCCCATCAATAAACAACAACACAAAAGCTAGAATACCAAAGTGAGGATTAAGACTTGTAGATGTCAAAAGGAAACCCAAATCCCACACAACATCTCACTTCTCATATAACTACATACATGTTTCACTTCTTTTTCTTTTTTTTCTAAGCGAAACGAAACCACACAACAACACATGGGAGACGAGAAAACGATCAAACTTCGTGATTGGTTTGGGCAGATGTGAGAGGAGGAGGAGGAGGAGCAAGTGGTTTACCACGCCCCATTGTGAACCCTCTCGTCCCATCAGGCATTCTCGGGCCAGGCGGTCGCTTTGTCACCTCAACGGGATGATGATTATAGTTCTGATGGAAAGAAGATGAGCTTGATGGTGAGGTTCCATGTCCTGTCGCAAAATCACAAAAAAAAAAAAAACAATGAGTCTCAATATTTCATTTCCACTTTCCGTCATAGAAATTTGCAACAAGTGTAGAAATAATGAAACAAACTCAAAAAAAAAAAAGTACAAATACCGTTGCTGCCTTGCTGATTCTGTCGCCTTCCTCGTCCCTGAACTCTGCTTTTGTTCCCATTTTTATTCGCCACATCCTGAAAACAGTTACAAGGAGTTTAAGAAAACAGCTGTTTTGTATCCACATCATAACTATGCAAATACTAGAATCAAAGATGGGCTATGAGAATCAAAGTAGTGACGGAAATAAGATGGAACTTACATCATCAGCCCGAGTATCAGAATGATGGTGACGGTGGTTATGCTGCTGATCATTTGCCTTTTTGTTCTCCTCACCTCCAGTTTGATCATGCACTCGGCCAGTGTTGTCCTTTTCTGTATCGACTTCCCTCCTAGCTGGTCTTCTCTGTACAAACTTTCCCTATGGTGTATACAGCAATCAGTTTCTAAAAGCTATGGTTTTGACTCCATGTGTATTTTTCAGATTACTTACTGCTTGTTCAAGAAGCTTAACTCGCAACCCGTTTCTCCAGTCTTGCTCATTATTCAACGTAGCTGCCTGTACCGATTAATAAAAAGTAGATAATTGACAACCATTCCTTATAAGAAAGAGAGCTAACCAAAACATCATATTTGACACTCACCGCTTTCTCAGCTGCCTCCACTGTTTCATATTCCACAAAGGCATGTAACTATAGCCAGAAGAAGAAAAAGTCAATTACTTACATACACATAAATATACATGTGCGTGCCTGCGATTCCATATAAAACAAGTTGTCGACAAAAAAATCCATACTCTGGTTGTAATGTATTTGTCCTTCTTACAACCCTTCCCTGATTCTTCAACAGCGTTTGGATCGCAAATGGATACACTTTTTATTCTACAATTCGGGAAGAAGAAGAAGCGTTAATCAGTAGTAATGTATAACTGAGAAAACCAAGATGTAAGCAATGATATGACAGGTGGAAAAGACATACCTTCCAGCTTTACCAAATATCTCCCGAATATTCTCATCTGAATGATCCTCTGGCAAATTTTCTACCAAAACAGTGAAAATCTATGGTACACTCATTAGGAACGAATATACATATATCTCAAAGACACAACACATTAGTCAGTCAGAGAAAGAAGAATCATGTTTTAAGGCGATTGATACCTTTGGATCCCTGACCTCAGGAAGAGGACTCAAACGCTTCACCTTCTTCCCATCCGAGCTAACAACCTGCAGATTGACCAAACAGATACTCAACCTCTGCTTTATTCCGACCTGCTACTTGATTCGAATTTTCTCTATTGCTATGTTATATAGTTACTCCAACAGTTTCAGTTGGCACTACTTGTAACTACTAATAAGAAGCTTACAAGAAATGACGACTCCTTTAAGGCTGATACTATCAAAGCAAGGTCTCGAGTAAGCTTCTTCATTTTGTGGAACGTAGCAATGGTAGATATAGGAACTGCACGAGGAAAACCGCCATTGACATTGTTCTTAGCAGTTCGATAAACCAACAATGACAAATAGTTTTGGACTAATCAACAAGTTTCAAGTATCAAGTACCAGAAAATTCATAACTAGATGAGCAATTCGAGATACTCACCAAAGCCTTTTTTGTTTTTCTTCATAGCATTCAGAAGAAATTTGTCACTAGGCAAATTCTCGTCACTAAAGTAGTATTCAACCTGTCGCAAATAGAAGAAAATAACAATAAACCCCAAATCATAAACCACCAGAAGAGAGAAATCGAGAGAGAGAGAGAGAGTAGCAAAAATCACTTGCCTGTCTGATGATCTTCTGCTTCAACTCATCGTTAGGAACAACAACGTCGGTCTCGACCGGATTATCGCCGTGATCCTCCTGATCGCGATCCTCGCCGCTAATTCGCTCGTGGTCAAAATCATCATCTGACGGAGTTAAAAACGGTAACTCCGAGACAACGACATCTTCGGAAGATCCAGCAAGTAGTGGTAACGAATCGACTTCATGTGACGGCGGTAGGGAAATATCCGCGGTGGAGCCAATCGCGTCTCCCGCTAATTGCAATTTGGCGGCGGCGACTGAAGGCATCTCTGCGGTATCCATCTTACCGGAGCGAAGAGGAAGAGACGACGAAAGACCGCCGGAGAAGAGAGAAGAATGAGTTGAAACAATCCTCCCGCCCCTCTTTTTCCTTTAAGTCTCTCTTCCTCTTACCTCTCAGCCGTCGCGTCTTCTCCTTCTTCCATTCTTATACGATTGAGACCTTTTCCTGTGATCGGTCAAAAGCAAAAGGCTAATTTGGTGAAAACGCCACCGTATTACTCTGACTTTATCGAGTTATATAATGGGCCCTTTATGGGCTTTTTATAGCCGGCCCATTTAATAGTTTTTAATATCTCAATAGTTTTCATATTTTTGCTTTGAGAAAGAAAAGAAAAGCGAGAGGTCAAATTGCACGAAATAACATAAATTCTAACCAAACCAAATCAAATTAAGAAAATGTGTATCCGTAAACTACAAGAGAAGCAAAAAAAAAAAAAGTACTTATGTGAGTAACTGAATTATAGTTCAAGATATGTTGTGGTAACTGATGATTTGAGTAGTTTTCATTAAAAGCTGATTTTCATATGTATACTAATTTGTAGGCATTGTAGACTTTGTAGTATTCATCTGAACATTGTAAACATTAACTTTAAGTTTTGGTTAAAAATTAGTGTCATAAAAAAAACGATAGATATTACATATTCGTAAAGGTGACAAAAAAGTTGGTTTGGATTTGAACACTAAAACGATTAGGACATTAGATAGCATATAATCTTTAGAACACTCTTTGTGGAATGATGACTCGGAGATTATAATTTTATAGTCTCTCTTATCAACCACTTAAAAGGAATGTTGATCTATACACTAGCATATCATCAAACATTATATGCCTAATGATCATTATACATGTTGATAATGGCCGAGAGTGATTTATCAAGTATAACACTATCAATTTGATTTCCTATATAATAGACAAATTTTGTATAAATTTTACTTTAATATTATTGAAATGGATGTGGACTAGGCAGTATAAAATTCACTAGGTTGGAGAGAAATATAAATGGCTCAATTGGATTTTAAGGACATGATATTTGATCACGAGTTTTTAACAATTATTCTATAATGGTCTAACAATATTAATTAAAATTCAAAAAAAAAAAAAAAACTATGTGCTAAATATAGGTAATATCATTTATAATAAAAAATATTATTAGTGAATTCCTGACTTTATCCTCGTCTAGTTGTATATATATAGAGAATTGAGTACTGTAAATTGGACCAATTTCATAATATATGCTTTTAACAAAAAAAAAAAAAATTCATAATATATGAAAACAAAAATATTGCATACCCATATAGTTTCTTCTCGTTTGCCTTGAGAGGCGATTGGCTTAAGTTATTTTTTGGTCCCCATTTTGGTCCTCCACAAAGTAAATGAGAACATTTATATTCTCTCCTCTCTATCTACAATTTCTATGAAGTCTTCTATATCAAGTACAAATTCTTAATATTCTTTTTGGCCGTAGATGATAAATACATTCTCTGATCAAGATTGTTACTAATAATATTATTATACTAAGTAAAAGGTTTATTTAAGGCATCTCATTGCTTTAAGAAATACGATCAGTTTATTTACACACATGTTGTTTTCTTTTCTAAATGAGAATATTTGATGTAACAACACAAAGTTACCACTACCAATATAGATCTTATTCGACATAATCAAGTATTAAAGATGAAATTATTTAATTAAAAAAAGTATTAACGATGAAATTTCAAGGAATATTTAGCCCATACATCTTTTACAAATTAGAACAGTGCTAGGATCCATAGTCTTATAGTCAGTTAATTCTTTCTTTTTTTTTTTGTAATGAATTATAATGTGAAACGTTTCAAAAAGGAATAACAATGCGCATTCCAATTCTTCGCGTAGATTTGAGACTTATGCAGTACATATTCTGATTTGCAGATTGCAGTACTTTATTTGAGCATGTTTTGGAAAACAATATTTCTAAGAGAAATTACAATAGAAAAGAATCACTGAGACTTTTCTGGCTAAATGTATAGAAAGAGACTTTTAAATTTTGTATTCTCTAAAGTCTCCACATCAAAAGGGTTTTAGAAAATCATTAAGGTTTTACTCTTTAAATAGTGAGACTTTATATAGTGAGAGAGTCTCTCCCCTACAAATTAGGGATATGCTCTTTTGTCTTGGTCTCCAATTTTAGTAAATGGTCGAATTGACCATATCCAAAACCTCTACTCATACATCTCAAGTCACGTAAGACTATGTGGCAAGAAAACCCATCATCACGAGCGAAAAGATCTTGGTCATAACTCATAACTATTTTTTTGTTCATTGTGATCATTGTTTTAAAGCTTACCTAATAATAGGGGAGAGAAAATAAGTCAATAAATAGGTCAAAATATAGCAGACGCTTGTGAAATAAATAAGAGGCTACAATCTTTTATACATATAAAAAAAAAACACAATGTACAATTTCGCATTTGTTCTTTTCGCACTAATATTGATAATCAGAAGCTCTCAGACCTTTTCTGGAAGTAAGATAAATGAGAATCTTTACGAGATAGCCATAAATATATATGTATCCAATATTTTTTTCCCAACAATAGTGTTTTAGAATGACAATTGATATAATATTGAAAAAGAATGTTTTTTTATATTAATTTCTGTTCAGTAATACTGTGATCAGTTACGAACTTGCGATTATGTGTACTTCTTTTTTTGTTTTTTGGACGAACTATGCATTTTATTATAAAGAAATCAGCCACTCAAACGAGGGGGATTAGTAGGGGATACAAGCCTGGACTTTGCCAGTAAGTCTGCCTCAGAGTTTTGAGCTCAAGGGATAAACTGAAAAACAACAGATAGGAAAAAATCTTTAAGAGCCTTAATATCTAATAAGAGCCCTTGGATCTCATTCGAGTGACCACCGGAATTAATTAGAAGCACGAGTTCCTGACAATCCGAGAAACAAGTCACCCTTGATATGCAATTATGTGTACTTCTATGATCATAGAATCCACAATATGTTATACATGTATTCAATAAAAATAAATAAAAAATAAAAAATCTGTAAAACTCTAGTTCACTGAAATTTCACTATAATTATCACTCACTGAATAAATCAACATGTAAAATACCGAGGTTCTTAATTTGATTACTACTAACATTCATATAATCATATTTAATCCGATATTGAATATATCATGAAAATTTAATTTAAAAAATAATTATCACTAAGAAAAAAAAAGTTGTTCACCATGACAAACTACTATATAACTGAACAAAAAATCGTGCAAATAAAAAAGAGTAATTTCTTAAACAAGTTTCCAAAAAAAAAAACTTTACACGAGTTGTTTGATTATCAATCATGGTAGCTTGTTTTCTTTAATTATAGTGAATCTGATTTTCTCTATTTTTTAAAAAGCACCCTACCAACCACGAACACGTTTCATTTCCGAGTAAAGAAAAACAAATCAAGATATGATTTCTTATAACCTATTAAAATCTTCACTTTACTAGAAAATTTTTTTTATACCATATATAACTTTTCTATGAATGATGGTTAATGGAATAATGTAATTGAAGACAAAGTTATAAAACTTTAACAATTCCTTGGACATATAATGTATGAGTTTGGCTATGCAAAAAAAAACAAAAATAAAAAACACATAAAAAAACAAGGGATATAAGTAATAACTATATATATACTAGCATACTCTATGCAAGATTTTCTTCTTTAGTTTTCAAAACTAAACTAGACTAATGCCCGCATATGCGCGGGTTTTTCTGTTATTATAATTTTTTAAAAACTGCTATAAAACAATTATAGATTTGTGATTAATACTTTTATTCAAATAACTTCTGCATTTTAATTTTCATTTGCTTGGTTAGCGACTAACTCTCAAATATATAGTTTTGCATAATATTATATGTCTTTATGCCCTTGACTCTATTTATTTATTCACCGCTACATGGAACTGGCTTTGTTTTCCCGCCATCGCTTTTCGCTGAATCAAATTCTCTGTATATTAAGAGAACTTAGAAGTTTAATAGTGATTTAAGATGAAAGTCGAAGGATAATAGTCTTGGAGTAATATTTTTTTTTGTAAGTTATAATGAGCACAAAAGAAATTCAAAAATTGTATTTGAAGTTCCACTAAATTTTTGTTTTTTTTTTTCAAGTGAAAATTATATGAAAATTTATTTTGTAAGTTAGAATGATCACAAAAAAGACCAAAAGTTGGATTGATGTTCCATTAAATTTTTGGATTTTTTTTATAAAGTGAAAATTATATGTTACATGTCATCTTCTCATGTATACACACGTCCACAATATGGAAAGGGTTGATCACAATTCATATATATGATTTTGGTAATGATAATAATTTATTTTATATATTTTAAAAAAACTGCTTAGTGCGATATTTTTAAAATAAATGCTATTTTCTTATATTGTCGGAAGGAACTTAAAGCAACTAATTATGGGGAACAAAATTAAAGAGCAAACTAACAGAATTTCTGGTCGTGTGGTTCCTAGAAAAAGAGAGTTTTAAAAAGCTTAAACCATTCTTAATTAACAGGCTATATATACCTACCCAACAAAAAAACAAAAGATGTGTGAATGATTTAATTTTGCTTTATAGCAAAAAGTTTCCCACGTTGTAGGACAATCACGAGGAGTTTCCTTACGGTTTTGACCCTACCCGTCTTTAACTACATAACCTACCAAATTATTGAATCTAGTTAGTCGCATGTTTTAAAACCTAAATGTTTTGCCAAACTATAAAATGTCATGTTCAATTGAAGAACTAGATTATGAATCAATTGTAAGAAGTTTGATAGTACTAATTATTATCTAGTTGTTCTTCCCTAATTTTGTAGAACTCTTTAGTGATCTACAAAACCAGTAATTTATGAAAACCCTTTATCAGAAAAAAACAAAACCAGTAATTTTGTTTATGTGACCCATGTTTAGTGTTTTTATAGATCATAGGCTCATATTTAAGCCTAACTTTTAAGACGACAATCTCATACACATGGATTCTGCCGACATTGCATAGAGGCACTAACAGCGTGTCTAATACTCGTTTTTCATGTTGTTCCGTTGAAATTATGGAAGATCTGTCTTGTTTTTCTTTGTTTTAAAACAGCTTTTTCTTCTCTTTAATCACATGAAACAAAAGATAATCAAGATGGGATATTCCATCAATAATGGCTATATATACTTAATTAATAGACGTTTTATATAATTAACGACATGTATGTTTGAATCCTGATCGTGACAGAACTTTAACCCTAGCATAAATCATATTTGATCATACTTATATGTACGTTAAAAGCCTCATACTCTAATGATCATGAGAAGGGTTTAGAATACAATACCAATAGTTGACTTCAAATTTAATGGAAGATTTACTGGAAAATGTCTCTATTTGTTATCTAGTAGTATTGGACCCGTTATTAAATTGCAATATATGTGGGGTACTAAATCCAGAGAGAAAAAAAAATCAGGATTTTCTAGAAAACAGATTTTATTATTTTTGTAGTGGAACAGACGAGCATGGTTCTATCTGGTCGTTTCTAAAAAGACCAATCGAAAACAGACCCATATGTTTTAGTCTAAATCCAAATGTGTATATGGTTTTTACATAAACCATCAAAATTTAAAGAAAAAGTTATTAAACCGCTTTAGTCCAATACGCCAGTCTTATACTAACCGGAGGCCAATATGCTTGGTTCATCATGATCGTTTTTCAAAAGCAAATCCTAGATGACATATACCAATCGGACCAATGTCGGTCCATATTTTTTTAATTTAAGCCTAAAAAGTTGATTAGTCGAACTCTTTGATTTTTGTTTTTTTTGGTAAAATTACTCTATGATATTTTTCATTGGACAGAATGAAAAATCAGCTCCAATTTTCAAATTTGTTTCAAAACTTATAAAACCGGTTTTGGAGCCTACATCACCCTTATCATGTGACACTAACCGACTTAAATTTAAGCCGTTAGCATTAACGACCTCACTTGCACTAGGAAGACAGCAAGTGGCAAACTAACCCTGTTAAATATTTTTTCAGTCCCTTTTAATTCATGATAATTTTTTTGTTTATTATTAAACTCTCACGTTTTCTAGTTTTTCTATTATGATATGGTTACTAGCTAGTATATTATTATTAAGTAATAACGTTAATTGAAATTAGCACCACGGAAAAGGCACCAAACAAAAATTCAACAAGGAATCACGAAAGATGCATTCGAACGAACTCAGATCGACGCAGAAACCAAAAAGGTTTTGAATGATTTATTAAAACAAATTTGGCGAAAAGGTTTGAAGAATTTATACTTGGCATTCTATTCTACCGTCGAAAATGAAAGTTTTAGTCAAATGATTAGAATTACCAAAACAACTCAATATTCGTGAATGAATGTGTTTTATTATGAACCATTATTTTTTTTCCTAAAGACCCTTTGTAACTTTATTCACAGATATTTTTTTTTTTTCTAAAACAGACGAAAATTAATCATAAATTGTTAAAATTTAATTACTAGAAATAAGATCAGAGCCTAAGAAGAAAACAAGGGAAAACAACTCAAGAAAGACTGAAAGAGGTAATAAGAAAACATGAAGGAGATTAATTAATTGTTAAGACTAGACACAAATGGAAAATCCATCGTGTGTTTGTTTGCGT
Organism: Erythrophleum ivorense; assembly: GCA_026724425.1. Classification (NCBI taxonomy): domain Eukaryota; kingdom Viridiplantae; phylum Streptophyta; class Magnoliopsida; order Fabales; family Fabaceae; genus Erythrophleum; species Erythrophleum ivorense. The sequence goes on along the minus strand of JAIUCV010000066.1, from coordinate 1,990,151 downwards.
TTTCTCCTAAGTAAACTAAAATAAAATGAAAAACAGACAACAAATCTCAAAGACGTATTCGAGCTTGGTCCGAGTGAAAAGAGAATGGGTTGTAAGAGCTAGATTTTTGTCTGACAACGTGGACACCTACTATCAGTCCACGTGGTTTCTATAATTTTATAAGCCGTTCGATTAAAAGAATCTGAGTTTCTCTCCCTCATGCATAAAATGTGATGAAAACCGTAAACGTCTATTCTTAATACCGGTCGTCCACAACCATTCGGACGTTTTGATTTTGGCCGAGTCTGGCATTTGTACATGGGTTAGTTGATTTTAAGAAATCTGTCTAATAGCGTTTATGTGCGAGTTTCGAAAAGAGTTCCAGCTGAAAATAATAGATGATATGTAACTGGATGCACGATCACGAAGCCTACAAACTCTAGCTATTTGATTATCGAAGAGTCAACGGTTAACACTAGCTAAGTTACAAATTGAGTTTTTGGTACTTTTATATAAAAATGTGAAAAAAAAAATGAAGAATATTTTTATTTACTTTTATAATTTATACAGAAGACTTATATATCTCCTATTAATCCTCTGTTTAGTTAACTATGTGCTACGCCATACTCGAGCAATTGATTAGCATTCAGTGAAATTTGTAAATTAATGACTGATTTTGAGTATGGGAAGGAAAAAAAAAAAAAGGAAAGTGATACTCTAAAGAATAGTAGGAGAAAAAATCGTATACTCTGGCCCCTAAAATATTCTGTCAAAATGCCATTTTCTATCTTTATTTTGGTTGGCCCATTTCTTGATTCCTGAAATGAACACACCATTATTTTCATGCCCATTTTTGTCCTCCCATTAACACACACCAAACACCAAACGTACTTTCCTTGTAGATATGTGTATGTCTATATATCACTTCCACCTTCAAGTGCTGAGAAAGTGGAATTCACAAGATAGTCATAAAATCTCATAAGTAGAAATCTCCATAACCAGATTGCGTCTACTCTTCTTCTTCTTCTTCTTCTTCTTCTTCTTCTTTCATGTTGGATTTCGAATCTGTTTCCTATCAAAAGAAAGAAACCATGAGCATTGCTTCCACAAAAGCTCATTGTTTGCCACTTAAATTTTGTCTCATTTCTTAAGATTTTTAATTTCACATACTATTCTGTTCCGTGTTTTTCGCTTCTTGTTCACCATTGTTGCTTCTTGCAGCGTTAATGGTACACTCTGCATAAAACTTTCCCTGCCAAAAAGATAACCAAATGGGTCAGAGCAAGTTGACAAACTTGGCATAAAATGTTCTAACAGAAGAAGAAAATAGAACTTTCTCGTGTCACTTTTTCACAAGCTTCATCACTATATATAACTACCTTTCTAAGAAGAAACCCTTTGAACCTGCAAAAGATCCATTCTCATAAACATTTTCTTATTCATAACATCGAAAAGATGGCGATTTCCTGTACCCGAAATTTCTTCCAAAGATTCTGTATTGAGGAATACAATATTGACACGGTAAAACAGAGTAGTTTCCTCTCCGCGGATCTTTTGCCATCTCTTGGAGCCAGAATTAACCAATCAACGAAGCTCCGGAAACACATAATCTCTCCTTTCAATACAAAATATAGGTAATTTACTCATCTCTATGTAAACAGTAATACTAAGTAACATGATTTTTTAGTTATTTTTTCAAATCCTCTGTTTTATGTTAAAACAGAGCATGGGAGATGTGGCTAGTGTTTCTGGTAATTTACTCAGCTTGGATTTGTCCGTTTGAGTTTGCCTTCATCACCTACAAAAAAGACGCAATTTTCATCATCGACAACATTATCAATGGCTTCTTCGCCATCGATATTGTTCTCACTTTCTTCGTCGCCTATCTCGATAGCCACTCTTATCTTCTAGTTGACAATCCTAAGAAAATAGCAATAAGGTAAGGAAAAAATAATAATAATCTAAAGTTGTATGTATATGTTAAACCTGTAATAAAAGTGAAACAGATTCTCAAGAACATGTAGCATTTCCAGGTACCTTTCAACATGGTTCGCTTTCGACGTGTGTTCAACAGCACCATTTCAGCCTTTGAGCCTCTTGTTTAACTACAATGGGAGCGAATTAGGATTCAGGATCCTTAGCATGCTCAGGTTATGGCGTCTCAGACGAGTTAGCTCGCTATTTGCAAGGTTCATTTTCAATGCTCAAAACAAGTGAAAAAAACAGACCATTAACTGTAAATTTTCATACCCATCTCTGCCATTTACTTTGTTTCAGGCTCGAGAAAGACATCCGTTTCAACTATTTCTGGATACGATGCACAAAACTCATCTCGGTAAGTTCCAAAACAGAGCAAAAAGGAAACCTTTTTTTTTCAAAACAGAGCAAAAAGGAGACTTTTTTTTGTCAAAACAGAGCAAAAAGGAGACTTTTGTTGTCAAAACAGAGCAAAAAGGAAACTTTATTACAAATCTGTAGGAAGCTTAGCTACTTGTGTTTGTTGATCTCAGGTCACTTTGTTCGCTGTGCATTGTGCTGGATGTTTCAACTACCTGATTGCAGATAGATATCCTAATCCAAGAAAGACATGGATTGGAGCTGCGTATCCGAATTTCAAGGAAGCAAGTCTATGGAATAGATACGTGACTGCTCTTTACTGGTCAATTACGACATTGACTACAACAGGATACGGAGATTTGACTCCTCAGAATACAAGAGAAATGCTGTTTGACATTTTCTTCATGTTGTTCAATCTCGGTTTAACGGCCTACCTGATTGGAAACATGACCAACCTAGTCGTTCACTGGACTAGCCGAACCAGAACCTTTGTAAGTTTAAAAGCTTGCTTTTTTTTTTTATATCTTACTTAGACTGTTCATTTAATTAGGTAAACATTATAATACAGCTCAAATATTTGACATAGAGTTTTTATTAAAGAAAAATAAAGTTTAAACTATAATAATCTTGAGTATTATTCTCTAAAAACTAATTATTCTTGTTCAACAGAGAGATACAGTGAGATCTGCTTCAGAGTTTGCTTCAAGAAACCAACTCCCACACGACATACAAGACCAAATGTTATCACACATTTGCTTAAAGTTCAAAACAGAGGGCTTGAAACAGCAAGAAACATTGAACAATTTGCCAAAAGCCATTCGTTCAAGCATTGCAAACTACCTCTTCTTCCCCATTGTTCAGAACATTTACCTCTTTCAAGGAGTTTCTCGTGACTTCCTCTTTCAGCTGGTAAACTAAAAAAAAAATATTCAATTTAATTTCTAACATTTAAGAGGTTTCAGGAAGTGTAACCTTTTTTGTTTTTTTGTTTTTTTTGTTTTCTGTTTCAAAGGTTTCAGATATAGATGCTGAGTATTTCCCACCTAAAGAAGATATAATTCTACAAAACGAATCTCCTGCGGATCTTTACATTCTTGTCTCAGGAGCAGTGGTAAGCGAATTATATCAGTTTTTTAAAATGTAATCAAAGGCTTATAGAAATGTCAAAAAAGAACATTCAAAACATTGTTTACGTAATTGTTGCAGGACTTCACTGCTTACGTTGATGGACAGGATCAGATTCAAGGGAAAGCAGTGATTGGAGATACGTTTGGAGAGATTGGAGTTTTATGCTACAGACCGCAACCTTTCACAGTAAGAACAACCGAGCTATCTCAAATACTACGAATAAGCAGAACATCGCTGATGAGCGCCATGCATACTCATGCTGAAGATGGACGTATTATAATGAACAATCTCTTCATGGTATGTGAGTTTAAAACTATATGCTTTGTTGAAAAAAAAAATAACTAAAAACCGAAAACAAACTTAACTTGCAGAAACTTAGAGGACAACAGTCGATAGCAATAGATGATACATATACAGATCAAGAAAACAGAGATTTTCAACGAATGGGATGGGAAGAGTGGAGGGATTCATCAAGAAAAGATGGCTACGGTTGCGCAGATGTTAAGAATCAAGAATCGAGTTCCGAAAATGGAGAAAAGGCTTTGATGGACGCAATTCACAAGGGAGACACTGAAATGGTTAAGAAGCTACTTGAGCGAAGGATTAACATTGAGAAATCAAAGGCTCTTGCGGAAGAACAAGGAAAGAAAAGCATACATGATCTCTTGCTAAGTTATGAAATGAAAATAGATCAAGAACAGAAGTTAGAGAGCTCAAAAGGAGAGAAACCGAATGGCGAAACCAAAGAAATAAGTTACCGTAACGATTCAGATCAATATTGCTGCTCTAGCATACAAGTCAAGCCATGTAAGGGAAAAGAGAAGAGAGTTACTATTCACATGTTGTCACAAGATCAGAAAGATCTATCACAGCTACATAACGGGAAGTTGATTATCTTACCTACATCCTTAGAAGAGCTTCTAAGACTTGCAGGTAAGTTCTGAAAATACTCAAATGAAGAACAAACTCTTCCTTCTGAAAAAAGTTTCTGACAAGTAGAAAAAATTTGGAATTGTGTAGGTGAAAAGTTTGGAGGATGCAGCTTTACAAAGATCACCAATGCGGAGAACGCTGAGATTGATGATTTAGATGTTATTTGGGATGGTGATCATTTGTTATTTTCGTAAAATTTGAGTATGAAGGTCGTAATTGAAACTCGACTTTTTTTTTTTGGTATGAATGTTAAGACTTGACTTCTTTCATAGAGCAACAATGTATATCTCCAGGCAATGTAATTTATCCGGTTTCATAGAAAGTCTAGATTATCAAAAAGCATAGCCTTCAACACTAGTATAATATTGATTGACACAAAAGCACAATCATATTTCTCTGCTTGGATTTCGCCATCGAAACAAAATGATACTAGTCTTGCTTCCATTTCTAGTTGAATAAATATTTTCTCTGTGCTTCAATATTTTCTTTAAAAAAAAAAATTTTGAGTATGCCCTGGATATAAAAGTCTAAAAAAAAAACAATTACCCAAAAAGTGTAGGCCTAGAGAAGAAAGTGTCCCAAAAAAACGTATAGGCTTTAGGAAAAAAGTTTCCGAAAAAGGAACTTTCTAAAATTCATTTATTTCCTTATTACCCAAGTAATCGACATGGATCTAACTCTGCAAGGAAAATAAATGCACGATTCTTCTAATTTAAAACTGTAGGCCTTGGGGAAGAAACTTTCCTAAACAATAACATTTCCAAAATTCGACCTTTAAGTTAAATATACTATTACCTAGTAAATCCACATTATATAAAACCCTTCATAAGGTGTCTCTCTTCTTCATTCATCGATCTCAGTTTCTCTCTCAACGTGTGATTTCTCTCTCTCATCGCCGTGATGGTGCTCTCCCACGCCGCGTCGGAGTCTGACGTCTCCGTCCACTCCACGTTCGCATCACGATACGTCCGAACTTCACTTGCCAGGTAACATATAAGTAACACATAATAGCAAATCTTGATCGTGTTCTATGTATGTATGTAACTTTGATTGATATGGAGGGCTGAAAACGTAAATATCAGGTTTAGGATGCCGGAAAACTCGATTCCGAAAGAAGCGGCGTATCAGATCATAAACGACGAGTTGATGCTTGACGGCAATCCTAGGCTTAACTTGGCCTCCTTCGTGACGACTTGGATGGAGCCTGAGTGTGATAAACTCATCATGGCTTCTATTAACAAGAACTATGTCGACATGGACGAGTACCCCGTCACCACCGAACTCCAGGTAATTTAATCATATTTAGTGTCTTTATATAAATCATGATCGTAAACATAGTTATTCGCAGATAAGTGTTTACAAGATCTTGAGAACTTTTTTTTTTTTAAAGGACTTGATGATAGTACATGACCGAGGAGTTATATAGTATTTTTGATTGCATGTTTTTGGATTTCTGTTCATACCATTCTTAATTAGTTGAATTCATATGATGCTTTGTTATTAAACCTGTTTCAAAAAAAAATGCTTTGTTATTAGTAAATCGGAATTTATTTTTACTTACATTATAAAATTTACACAATATCATGTTGGACTATACAATACTACAAAATTTTATGCATAGTAATTAACATCGCTTTGTTTTCTTAATATCTGTCACGTTGTTATTCACTAAGATTATTAAAATTTAGCGTCAATAAGTCTTCAATAGTCTAGTGGGTTCTCTCTAATCGATCTCTTTTTTTTTACTATTAACAAAACAGAACCGATGTGTGAATATGATCGCACATCTATTCAATGCACCGTTAGGAGAGACGGAGACAGCCGTCGGAGTAGGGACCGTTGGATCGTCGGAGGCCATAATGTTGGCCGGTTTGGCCTTCAAGCGCAAATGGCAGAACAAGCGTAAAGCCGAAGGCAAACCTTTCGATAAACCCAACATTGTCACCGGAGCCAATGTTCAAGTAATTACTATTAACCATTGTTCAAGTCTAATAATTAAATTTGTGCTTTTTAGTCAAATTCTAATAACGGATCAAAATGTTAGGTGTGTTGGGAGAAATTCGCTAGGTACTTTGAGGTTGAGCTTAAGGAAGTGAAACTACGTGAAGGGTACTATGTGATGGACCCAGAACAAGCTGTTGAGATGGTCGATGAGAACACTATCTGTGTTGCGGCCATTCTTGGTTCCACTCTTAATGGAGAATTCGAAGATGTTAAACTCTTAAACGATCTCTTGGTCGAAAAGAACAAAGAAACCGGGTAATTAATTAATATAAATAGATACTACCATTAATGGATTGTTTACACTAATCAAAACAACTAATTTATGTACATATATATTTGATAGATGGGCTACACCGATCCATGTTGATGCAGCAAGTGGAGGATTCATCGCACCGTTTCTGTATCCGGAATTGGAATGGGACTTTAGATTGCCATTGGTGAAGAGTATTAATGTGAGTGGTCACAAGTATGGACTTGTGTACGCAGGTATTGGATGGGTGGTTTGGAGAAACAAAGAGGATTTGCCTGAAGAACTCATCTTCCATATCAATTATCTTGGTTCTGACCAGCCCACTTTCACTCTCAATTTCTCCAAAGGTAAATACTCTACTTGGTAAAATCACACATAAATAGTTATCATGTACCACATTTTTTTTTTCTTTTTTTTTTTTAAACAGCCAAAACATGTTTGCATTATATCTACTCTCATTTTTTTTCTCTGTATTTATTGATAACATTTTTGTTTTCGATAAACGCAGGTTCAAGCCAGGTCATAGCTCAGTACTACCAACTTATCCGATTGGGACATGAGGTGAGTGGATCCACGATTGTAACTTACATACTATGCTAATATAATTAAACACAACTTAACAATATCAAATATGTATCAATCAAACAGGGTTATAGAAATGTGATGGAGAACTGCAGAGAGAACATGATCGTCCTAAGGCAAGGACTTGAGAAGACAGGAAGATTCAACATCGTGTCAAAAGATGAGGGAGTGCCACTTGTTGCTTTCTCGTTGAAAGATAACAGCTCTCACACTGAGTTCGAAATCTCCGAAATGCTTCGCAGGTTGGTTGTCATAAAACAAGTAGTTAAAAGATATATGTTTGATGAATCTATATATAGTTACATATTTTAATTAATAGGTATGGATGGATTGTGCCGGCATACACAATGCCCCCAAACGCACAACACATAACTGTTCTTCGAGTGGTCATCAGAGAAGATTTCTCAAGAACACTGGCGGAGAGACTTGTGATCGATATTGAGAATGTGATGCGTGAGCTAGATGAGCTTCCTGCGCGAGTGATCAAAAAGATTTCACTAGGAGAGGTCAAGAGTGAAGATAACGATGATAACTTGATGGTTATGGTGAAGAAAAGCGATTTGGAGAAGCTCAAAGAGATCAGCAATGGCTCGACCAAGCCTGTCTCGGACAAGCCCATATTTTGTTGATTATTTTTATCACAACCGGCTCATAGGTCTATTTTTATGACATAGTTTCTATTTTCATAATTATTGAGAGGGTTTATACACCCTTATACACTTTTTTGGAAGTTATTACATTTATAAACACTTGCCTTCTCGTTGACGATGTTGATGTCATTTCGGATGGTTTTTTAACACAAGCTTAACCTAATTTTTGACTCTTACTTAATTACTTAACCATCTTTTTGTTAGATTAGGATAAAATCAGTTTGATTAATCTAATACCACAATCTTCTATAAATAACATTTTAAAAACAAGAATTTGTTTTTGCGACAAAAATAAAATATGTATTACACGAACACGAAGTGCATGCGTCCCACCTACGCAGCAAGCACATCAGTTTGCTTAACCTACTCATCTTATTTTTTGCAATTCCTATTTTACCCCTAGCTTGACACTTTATTCCTTTCTCTCTACAAACCCAATTTCGTCATTTCCTCTAAATATCTCACAAACCCGAGACCTCTATATATAAAAAGGTCCTCAAAACAAACAAATCTCATAAAATCTAATGTCGTCGCAAGTAACTAAATCAGATCAAAGAGAAGGAGCTGAGATCTGCAATGGCGGATCTATCTGCAAGAAAAAAGCAGACGAGATCTTATCGACGATGAATCTGCCCAAAGGACTTCTCCCTTTAGACGACATGACAGAGATCGGTCACAACAAATCAACCGGTTACGTCTGGATCAAGATGAAGAACAAGGTTCAGCATCGGTTTAAAGCCATCGGACGAAACGTATCGTACGATTCGGAGGTTACTGCGTTCGTCGAGAACCGTCGGATGCGTGCGCTCACCGGAATCAAGAGCAAGGAGCTTCTGATTTGGGTTACTATTTCTGAGATCTTCGTTAATGATCAAGACAAAACCAAGATTACTTTTGCTAATCCGACGGGAATATCACGTACTTTCCCCGTCACTGCTTTTGAGGAAGAGAATTGATTTTGTCAACGGTCCTCTACTCTCTGCTTTTAGCTAAATCATTTTCTTCTTCTTCTTGTTTTGTCTTTGCTTAGCTAAATTATCTTGTGTTCTACAACAACAACCAAAAAAAAAAAAATTTATAATATTTTAGATTTTAATGTTTTTCATATATCATATACGGAGCTTGTAGGCCGATCAGATCCACAGATCAGTTCTATGTATTGTTTGGTCTGCTGCGACTTGCATGCGACGTTTTACTTATTGTTTTTTTTTTTTTTTTTTTTTTTTCTGTTTGAGAAGTTTAGGGGGCTAATTTGGATATAGTCATAAAAAAAAAAAAAAAAAAAAAAAGAATTTGGATATAAAGAGATTTAAGAACTTTTATGCAAAATTTGGCAAAACACACCCAAAAAAAGAAAACTCTTGTCCTTATACTTAATTTTATTCAATTACGAAACTTAATTTATGAAAAAAAAACTAAAATAACAACCATGCAGGAGTTTACAGAAGACAGATTGTTCTCTTCTCGTCGTGAAGAAAATATTTAGCAAAAATTGATGATGGTACAAAACAACAAATTCCTATATAATTTGTATGCAGTTGTGGTTATGTATAAATCAAAAAATATATATATGGTTGCTCTAATTTGGAGTTATAGTTGAACTTTTGATTGTATGTACAGTAAAACCTCTATAAAGTAATAATGTTGGGACTTTGAAAATTTATTATCTTATAAAGGTATTACTTTATCGAAATTATAATTTGTTAACTTATAGATACATATTTTCTTATTTATAATATTCGAAAATTATTCTCCATATAATAATGTATTAAGAATATGATAATGTATTAAGAATTTAGAAAAAATACTTTTTTGTTAATATGACATGCATAAACTTGAAATTATGATTAAGATTTTTAGATATCGTAATAAAACATTTATTATTAGCTTATTTGAATATATTTATATAAAGTTTGATGCACGAATAATTATTGTGTTTATAAAATATTTCACAATTTTATATGCATATAAAAAAAGTTAGAGGTAAACTTAAATTTATAGTTTAATAAACTTTCTTTAGCATATATGTATAGTTTTATATAATTATTACTTTAACTTATTATTGGGTTTATACTTTTACATAGGAGTTTCAAAAATATTATTATCTTATCTTATCGCATATTGCTTATTTTTACACTGGCCCGAGTTGGGACCGGAGAAATTTATTATCTTATAGAGATTATTACTTTATCGAGTATTACTTTATAGAGGTTCTACTTTATATATTATAAAAAAAATAGGTACGATTTGTAAATATTGAGAATATATATAATAATTATGTATTCAAATATTCTTACAAGAATATGGCTGGATAACTTTGACTTTTAAAAAATATATAACTAAATATTTGATTTGTATTTTTTAAAAGTTCGGATCCAAAGTTATCCCGGAGAAGTGAAGGACATGCAAAAGAAACTTAAAAAGGCTGATTCCAAAAGAGTCGATTTAAGCCGAAATTTCTTTTTTTTTGGCAGCTGATCTAAGTCAGAAAAGAAATCCAATTTTTTTAAATCAGAAGATAACTCTCTCTAAGAAGTTTAGAGAAATGAGAGAAAGAGAAGAGAAAGCGAGAATAGGAGACGTTTATTTTCTTAACACACCAAATCAAACGAGTGGGGTAAACGAATCACATCAAGAAAATGGTAAAATTTTCTTTTAGATACTTTGCATTTGCTATCAGATTTTTGTTTACATTTCAAAATTGTGTTTGCGTTTACCTTAAAAACGTTTGCTTTGCGTTTACATTTTTCATGATGTGTTTCATATTTACGTTTGGGTTTACATATGTATAATATATTAGTGAACATTTTTCATGATGTATTTTATTTTTGTTAATGTTTGTGATCGTGTTTGCGTTTCTGTTAGTATGTATTCGCACTCTTATTTATATTTTAGATTTGTGAGTATTGACGTTCGTGTTTGCGTTTTTGTTTGTGAGCTTACATTTAAATGTATTTGTTCGCCTAATTTGTGTATATGTATTTATGCCTTTATTCCTAAATCAAACAATCAACCTAGAAAATAACACAAGTCTAAGTCAAACCTCATGCTAACTATTCAAGAAGTTAATCGCAAATCGCAATCAACAAATACTAAAAGTCAAAGTCGAAAGAGAAGGACGTTACCTTAGAAAGAAACTAAAGCTTTGCTTTTCTGAAGATAAAAATTCCGTCAAGCAAACTTAGGATTTGAATACTTACTTGCAAAGAGTGTTGAAGATGTTATGCACCGCAAAAAGCTCCAATCCTGCCTCTGATAAATGAATCATAAATAGTTATGGTTCGGTTTAAAAAATATAAAAAAGACTCAAAATATCATCCAATAAGCTGTTAAGAACATAAATGGATGACTGACAAAGTCATTAGTCCCTTAGCGTCTCATGGAGTCCTTAAATCTTGCAAGTTTTGATCTAAACCTAAAAAATTAATTATGAGATCTCAACTTAGTAGTTTCATTACAATCTATGAAATAACAACTTTGATTAAGAGAAAACAAACTATTACCTGATCAAAAGCGGCTAAATTTCTTGGTTTAAGAATCAGACACTAAGATATTTATGTGAGGCCAAAAAGAAACTACATGATGTTGAACAATCATGATAGTTGATAACATACCGTTCTAGCATCTGAACTTCATGAACATTCTACGACATCACATGTCTTCATGGCTTTTCTCTAGCAAAATCTGAGAACACATTAAAAAAATAAAAGTCTTTTTGGTCTCCTACTCAAACGGTTTGAGTCAAACCTTAGAAACTTAACAAGGCAAAATTCAAAAATCACCCTTAAAGAGTCATTTATTTAACAAACTCACCAAATTTAAAGTGTGGGTAACGAATTAAATCATGAAAATAGTTTAATTTTCTTTTCGATATAAATGCAATCAAAATTGTGTTTACATAATGCATATGTGTTTGCATTTGCCTTAAAAAGTTTCACCTAAAATTTTGCATTGGGCTTTGTATTTTAAGTTTGCTTTGCGTTTAGATATGTATTTGTGGATATTTTTCACAATGCATTTCGTTTTGGTTAGTGTTGAGTTCGTGATTTTTTTATAGTGTTCATCACACTCTCATTTATATTTAAGATTTGTTTGTATGTTGGTGTTTGTGTTTCTGTTTGTGAGCACAATATTAATGTTTGCGTTTTCGTGTATGTGTTGGCGTTTGTGTATATTCCTAAATCAAACAATCTAGCGAGAAAATAACACATGTCTAAATCAAACCTCATGCTACTCAAAAAGCTAATTGCAATCAACAAATATTAAAAGTCAAAGTCGAAAGAGAAGGACGTACCTTAGAAAGAAACCAAACCTTTGCTATTCTGAAGATGAAAAATTCATCAAGCAAATTTAACTTAGGATTTGAATACTTACTTGCAAAAAGGAGTGTTGAACATGTTGTGCACCCCAAAAAGCTCCAATCCTGCCTCTGATAAATAAATCATAAATAGTTATGCTACGGTTGAATATATCAAAAAGGCTCAAAAATTTAACAGAGAAGTTGTTTGTTTATGGGAAAACAGTTTGGGGATATACAAATGTGATGTCTGCTTCACTCTCTTTAGCTTGTCGTCCCGAGCATGACTGAGTTTCCCCTGTGCAAATTCCAAAATGACTTTATATCAATCAAATGGCTCTTTCAAATTTCTATTAAATCTATCATTATATAAAGCAACACAAAATTATGGGATCGCATCGGAAAACAAAATTAAAAGTTTCAGGTTATACGACTGATTAGTTAAAGGCAAAGAATTACCCGATACAATAAGTCTTGTATGTTGATGTAACATACTTGCTGGTGTTGTGGAAGAGACTGAATGGTAATCAACTATAATGGAGATTTAAACGTCTTGGATAGTGCAGCTACCATATGATTTACAGAGATGATAACAATTATTGGAATAAGACCACAATTTTCTATGATAACAACTAATGTTATTTGCGTTGTCAGTAAGTGAACTGAGTAAAATCGAGAGAGTCAAAATACTAACCACTTGATCCTCTGTAACTGAACTTTGGGTTCTTGACCAAAAAGCTAAGAGAATTATGTAGAACAGAGAAGAATGTCCCAGTGGTACAGTAAGATGGAGAAGTTCTTACAATTTTGGGAGGAAACGATCTGCGAGGTGTATTGCATTTGCTACACCTGTTTATAGGCAATACATATGGTTTCAAAGAAGCTTTTAAGACCATAATTAAATGGATGAAAAATTCATTATTAGTCTCTTAACGTCTCATGGAGTCCTTTATTCCTGCAAGTTTATGTAAACAATAGGATGTTAAAAATCACGACATCTTTGTAGTTTCATTAAATAACAATTTTGATCAAGAGAAAACAAACTATTACCTGAACAAAAGCTGAACTAAGACACTTATGTGAGGCCAAAAAGAAACAATCATGCGACATACAGTTCACAACATACCGTTCTAGCATATGAGCTTCATGAACATTCTACGAGCTTTTCTGTAACAAAATCTGAGAAATCAATTTAAAAGAAAAAGTCTTTTGGTCTCTAACTCAAAACCTTAAACAGTTCATGCTATTCTACAAAAATCAAACGCAACCAACAAACTAATTACTATTTGAAAACTGAAAAGCAATAGAAAGAAGAAGACTATACCTGGAAAACCAAAGATTTATTTTCTGGAAAATAAAATTGCTGAAATCGGAAACACAAAGAGAGACGGATTCTTATAAGATGACTTTTTCTCATACAAAACAAACAAATATATATACATATATATATATATATATATATATATATATATATATAATTTTATTACATACCTACTTGTTCAGCTAATCTGGAGAGCTGTTTAGCTGATACTCGGGTTGTAAAGAGTGTCTTTTGTTCCTTTTGCAGGTTTATGTGAGACAGACCCTACGAATCGTTGCTGTTGGTTTCTGACACACTAAATCGAAAATATAGACAAACTGAATCAGCAATTAGTAAGATAAGGAGCTTTTAGACGAATTTTCTTACCAGACCACCAATCTTAGGCTGGTTTGATCTCGAAACAGCAGGTCTGCGAACAAAATTACTCCACCATTGTCATTAGCAGACAAATCTACTGGTCAATTACGTGTGCATGGGTTTAACAGAATCATCCTGGTCAACCACAAACCTGCTTAGACCAAAGCTTTTATCCTTCTCTGCTCAGGATAGCTTTTGAACGTAGGGCTGAAGCAGAGGCTGCCTGAGAAGATCAGAAGCCTACACAGAAGTAGAGAAATGTCAAGAATCAGAATTGTTACAGCTCAGAGATAAATGATCACAAAATGCCACAAAATTGTGCCTACGCTTGGTCTGAGTTCTGGATTCTTCCTGAGCAACGAACCATCTGTTTATCTTGCCCTTCCATGTCCTAAAATGCGGAAAGTTTTAATGAATATCATTAACGTCGAGAATTTTCCTTAAAAAAATTATTTAATGTTGGAAACCGAGGGAGAGAGAGAGTGAGAGAAGTAAAACCTGAGACAGATCATTGTACGTACTCCAGTTCTTGGTCTTCTGAAGCTCAAACAATTAGCTAATAACTAATAGTTGTAAAAGACTTTACGTGATAAAAAGGATAATTCTTTAAAAAGATTAATTCAAGATAATCACAAAACTTGGTTTTAAGGATGTAAGAGACATTTACCTAATCAAAAGCGGGAAAGATGACACTTTGATTGCCCTGTTAAGAAAGAGTCACCAAAAGATATGGTTAGAACAACACAGTGAAGCAAGATAATGTACATTCAATAAAATAAAAGAACTTACCTTTGATGCTAGACCCAATGCAAATATATAACACTACCTTACCTGGTTTATTATAATACACTACCAATCAGACCAATCTTGAGACATCATCCAATAATCCTTATTAAAGGTATCTCCTATCATGTTTAAGCAGATACAGTAATTGAATTTTCTCCACTTTAGGATGTCCTTAGACAAGCCTTATTATAATGCAGAATATTGAATTTCTTCGTGAGTTTGCAGAGTATTGAATCATATAGTTATGTTGTCCTAACATAACAAGACATAGAGTGTCTGTGCAGAAAACTTGAATCTCCCAATCTTGAGACATACTTCAACAAGATAGAGAGAGTATAAGCTGAAGCCTGAATTTTCCAATGCAACAAGCCTGTACCAAGGCGAGGATCTAAGCAGAAATTTGAATAGATCATGCAATCCCAACTCAAGATATTAGAGTCTTATGCAACAACTTGAGATTTTTATATCCTGAGACATAATTCGACAAGCATTTTCAAAGGCATATACTGAATATATATCATGCCTTTGTTATAAGCAGATGCAGAGAATTTGATTTCTCATTCTTAAGGCATAATCGAGAAATGCAGAAGCCTGAATTTTGTCATTCTTGGGACATTTATTCGGAAAGAACTTCTCCTTTGTTGACTCTTTTTTTAACTGATATGGGTTCTGAAATTCTTAACTTTCAGACTCTTGATGAATTTAAGCAGAAAACTGAATCTATCATTCTCAGGAGTTCATCATCATACTACAGGAGAATGAAGTTTTCATTCTAGTCCCAAGCTTAGCAAGACAAAGTTTATGCAGATACTTGAACTTTATAAACTTTGGGACCATCCGGGACATTCTTATACAAGCCTTTAAGGCATATCCCTGCAGAAAATGAAGTTTTGTGGGAAATAAATCTTCCATCATATTTTGCAGAACATTGAAGTTCAAGCAGAAGTTTGAATTTCTCATTTCGGGACATTTTCTTATGCAAGCCTTTAAGGCATATCCCTGCAGAAACTGAAGTTTTATGGGACAATTACTTTCCAGCAGAAAATTGAAGTTCAAGCAGAAAGTTAAAGGCATACAATCCTTTAAGGCATGTCCCTGCAGAAACTGAAGTTTTATGGGACATAAACCTTATATCGTATTTTGCAGAACATTGAAGTTCAAGCAGAAACTTGAATTTCTCATTTTCGGGACATATTCGTATACAAGCCTTTTAAGACATATCCCTGCAGAGACTGAAGTTTTATGGAACATTTTACCTTCCATCATATTTTGCAGAACATTGAATTTTCTCAACTGAAGTTTTATCATCGAACTTGGGACATGTAATTTCAAGCATATCTTGCTTGTGTGTCGTCTAATTTCTTTAATTCAGTTCTTGAGCCTGCAACACAAAATTGGAAGAAAAAAAAAAGGTTTGTAAATTGAGAAGAAACGCTAAAGATGAGAAAGTAATCAACTCTCAATTTGCAACCATACAGTAAATATGTAAAGAAAAGAGAACAAACATACCCAAGCGATCCAATTGCTCCACTTTTATGCAATTGCTCCATGAGAATTTTCACAGCAACATCCTGAAATTGGTAGAGAATTAGTTTTGCAATGATCAAAATTCATATGTTTCTTATGCGAAACTCAAACAGAAAGATAATTTTTTCGATACGAAGACAGAAATTCCAGCGTCGGAACACATCGACAAAAAAAGGGGTTTTTCAAATTGATCGAATCAGAAAAGGAAGGTTTCGAATCAGAGGAAAAATACAGGATTCGAGAAGGTGTATGATTTGCAGAATCCAAAATAAACAGAAACCCTAATTTGCAAAATACAAACGCGTAAAAATCTACGACATATGTTTGGTAAAAATTCAAATCGAAATTCCGATTATAGAAAAGAGAGTTCGAAATCAAAGAAACAAAAAAAAAAAAAAAAACGCAACCATGGTGATCTGCGATTAAAAACCTCTAAAAGAGAGGTTTTGAGATTGATAGAAAACGAAATCAAACCCTAAATAATTAAACGAATAAGGATAACCAAAGAGTACCTTGCGATGATGTTGGCCTTCGAAGAAAACTTGGAATCGCTCCTGAAAAATCGCTCTGAGAAACGAGAGAGAAAGAAGAAAATAAATGAAGAGATTTTGTAACCTTTATCTCATTTAAATTTGTGTTGGGTTTGAATAAACATCAGGCCTATATCTTTGTCAACTATTTTTCTCTGAAAAGCCCAATTAACAATGAGCTTATACTGACAAAACGTCGTCGTTTAAATTTGCTGTTAAATTTGTGTTTACATCTAAATTCTAAAACATGCGTTTGCGTTAAAATTTTTAGGAGTTGTACTTTACGTTATGCTTTGCGTTTACATATGTGTACGTGAACATTTTCCATGATCCGTTTCATATTTTACGTTTACATAGGTATGTATTTGTGAACATTTCTCATTATGCATTGTGTTTTTGTAAGTTTTTACATTTTAGATTGTTATTATTGATGTTTGTTAGTGTTCACACGCTTATTAATATACTAGATTTGTTAGTATTTTTTACGTTTGTGTCTGTGAGCCTATATTTCCAAATCAAACAATCAACCTAGAAAATAACAAATGACTAAAAAAAATCAAAGTCAAAAGAGAAGGACACACCTTAGAAAGAACACCAAGCTTTGCTTTTCTGAAGATGGAAATTTCACGAAGCAAACTCTGGATTTGAATGCATAGGCTATTTACATGCAAATCAGAGTGTTGAAGATGTTGTGCACCGCAAAAAGCTCCAAATTCTGCCTCTGATAGATGAATCATATAGATAGTTATACTTTGCGTTAAAAGATCAAAAGACCAAAATTTTAATAACAGAGAAGTAGTTTCATTATAGACAATACCTTTGGTTTCAAAGAAAAAGATGAGCTTTTAGGATCATAAATGAATGACAAAATCATTTGTCCCTTAGCGTCTCTTGGACTTAGGGGAGATAATAGCCCCTTAATTCCTGCAAGTGTTGATGTAGACCATATGATGTTAAAAATCATGAGATCTCAACTTTGTAAATTCCAATAACAATCTACGAGTAAACAACTTTGATTTAAAGAAAAACAAATTATTACCTGATCAAAAGCGGTTATATCTACAATGGCTGATCAAAAGCGGTTATATCTACAATGGCTGGATTTCTTGAAGATCAAACAAAGAGACATTGATGTGAGGCCAAAAACAAAACATGTAATGTTGTAACAGTCATGATGGTATAATTTCCTGACATACCACTCTAGTATATGAACTTCATGAACATCTTACTAATCACATTCACATGTCTTCTCTAACAATATCTGAGAAACCATCTAGAAAAATGAAAAATTTGTTTGGTCTTAGACTCAAACCTTAGATAAACTCATGCTATTACTATAAAACTGAAACACGTCCAACAACTCATACTATTGGAAATTGAGAAGCTTAGAAAGAAGACGTACCTGGAAAACCAAATATCAATATACACATTCCAGTTCTTGCCCTGTTAAGAAAGAGTCAGTAGAAGATATGGTTAGAACAAGACAGTGAGTCAAGCGGAGGTTGAAGTATTCGTTAATGACTTAAAAACTGCAAGAGATGTACATTAAAAGAAAAGTGAACACTACAAGAATATTGACTTTTGGTAGCACTAAAAGATAGCGTTTATTCAGTAGTGCTATATTAGACTTACCCTGAAAACTTATATAGCGTTTTTTTATTAGGAAACGCTATGGTATATAGTCTCTGTATTACACGGGTCTCTTTTCCATCCTATAGTAGCAAAATATACACGGAAACGCTGTGATAGATTTGGGCGGAAAAATGAAAAGGAAAACCCGCGACACTTAGTAAAATTTAGCTCGAAAAATAAAATCCCCAAATTAATCTCAACTTTTCATCTTCTTCCTCGATCTAGGTTGTGTGTTCTTTAATCCCCAAATTAATCTCTGCACAATCTGAGTTCCTCTCAGAGAAATCCCAGGAAGAACACCTCTTAAACACCTCCTCTCCTCTCTTTCTACTCCGTTAAATTCGATCGATTCTAACACCCTTTACTGTAGATCGAGAAACCCAGAAACTGTGCTGATTTCGCTACTCTCTTCAACCTAGAATCCGAAGGTTGTCCTCTTTCTCACTCACCCATACAACTAATTTTGTTGCTTTCGAGCCTCCTTCACTTCGTTTTTAGGAAAACCTCCTGTGAATCCCATATCGAAGGTGAAATCATTTTAATGTCAGATTTTTGAATTGATTGTGGGTTCTGGCTTGTTTAATTGACCAATTGGGAATGATTTATCTCACATGCAGGAAGAAATCGGCGAAGATTATCTAGATTCTCAACAAAATCCGACAGGTATATATATTTCTCCACTTAGATTAACGCTTTCGATCAGTGTAGTGTATGATTTAATGCATTATCTGTGACAAAATACTTGTATCCACGTTTCGACGGAGCTGTTGTATCATGGATAAAGCTTGGGTTTGGTTACCAAGGTACGACATTCTTATTGTATTCATATCTTCTTTGATTCCTTACTACACATTTGCATATAATAAACTATGGATTGCTGTTATCTTTGAATGGTAGGGCTAGTCTTGAGTATGAACAAGGAGCAACTAAGTTTGTCTATGATTCATCTCTGAGATTGGGTAATCCTGCACACATGTTCTGCCCGTGTATGCATTGCCGCAATGTGTGCCATCAGTCGTTGGAAACGATATTGGAACATTTGGTGATTAGAGGGATGGATCAGAAATACAAGACAAGTCAGTGTTGGAGCAAACATGGGGAAACAAGGCTTCACAGGCCGACTAGTGTTCAACCATCTGAAACCGAGGCTTACGACCTGTTTAGGAGTGCCTTTACATCTACAGAAGATAATCAGCCATCTCACAACCATAACGAAGGTCAGTCTGATAAGGTCAACAGCGAGGAAGACTCTGCTTTTAGAAAAAAGTTAGAAGATGCTGAAACTCCACTCTACTCGACATGTCCTAACTACACCAAGGTCTCTGCAATCATGGGGCTATATCGCATAAAAGTCAAGAGTGGGATGTCTGAAAACTATTTTGATCAGCTTCTCACGCTAGTGCATGATATGCTTCCGGGTGACAATGTGCTTCCTAAATCGACTGATGAGATGAAGAAATTTCTGAAGGTGTTTGGTTTTGGTTATGAGAGCATTCACGCCTGTAAAAATGACTGCATTCTCTATCGGAATCAGTATGAGGACTTGTTAAACTGTCCAAGATGTGGGGATTCAAGATGGGAAAGGGATAAGCACACTGGTGAGGCGTAAAAAGGGATTCCTGCAAAGGTTCTTCGATATTTTCCTATTAAAGACAGATTAAAGAGAATGTTTAGATCACCACGGCTGGCAGAGGACTTGCGGTGGCATTCCACTAATGCTAGTACAAATGGTACTATGCGACATCCTGTGGACTCATTAACTTGGGTCCAGGTCAATGATAAGTGGCCAGAATTTGCTGCTGAAGCAAGAAACCTGAGACTCGGTTTATCTACTGATGGCATGAATCCATTCTCAATACAGAACACGAAGTACAGTACTTGGCCTGTCTTGCTTGTCAACTACAATATGGCGCCAACGAAGTGTATGAAGACAGAGAACATAATGTTGACAATGTTGATCCCTGGACCAACAACACCTAGTAACAACATTGATGTTTATTTGCAACCGCTGATAGATGACCTAAAAGACTTATGGAATGAAGGTGTGGAGGTCTACGACGGTTACTTGAAAGAGAGTTTCAATATGAAAGCTATGTTGTTGTGGACTATCACAGACTATCCTGCGTTGGGGACATTGGCAGGATGTAAAGTGAAGGGGAAACAAGCTTGTGTTGTCTGTGGTAAGGATACACCCCATAGATGGTTAAAGTTCAGTCGTAAGCATGTGTATATGGGCAATAGGAAATGTCTGAGGCCTGCTCATCCTTACAGGCGTAAAAAAAAATGGTTTGACAATACTGAAGAGCTTGGCACGGCAAATAGAATTCAGAGTGGAGCAGAGATATTTGAGAGTCTCAAGGATTTTAGGAATGATTTTGGAAGACCATTAGATAAAAGAAACAAAAGAAAAAGAACAAATGGTGAAGATGAAGTGGTTTCCCAAGAAGAATACGAAGAAGATAATGATATGTGGCGGTGGAAAAAAAGATCCATCTTCTTCGACTTGCCGTACTGGAAGGTTAGTAGTTTTCAAGTAGGTTTCACATATGAGATACTCATAAATTTTATGTTTCTAACTTCTGTTTACTTATGTGTTAGGATATGCCTGTGCGTCACAACATCGATGTAATGCATGTGGAGAAGAACGTCTCAGATGCACTACTATCTATTGTCATGCATAATAGCAAGTCAAAGGATGGCGTAAATGCTCGGAAAGATTTACAAGACATGGGAATTCGCAGTGATCTTCACCCAGAGGTACGTGGGAAGAGAACATACTTGCCTCCAACTACTTATTGGCTGTCTAAGGAAGAAAAACGTAGATTTTGCAAACGGTTATCTAGTTTTAGAGGACCTGATGGCTATAGTGCGAATATAGCGAACTGTGTTTCAATGGATCCTCCTCTTATAGGTAGTATGAAGTCACATGATCATCATGTACTCATACAAAATCTTTTTCCTGTGGCACTAAGAGGTTTGCTGCCTAAAGGACCGAGAGTGGCAGTGAGTCGTCTGTGTTACTACTTCAACATACTATGTCAACGTGTTATTGATCCTGAGAAGTTGATATCATTGGAGTCAGAGGTTGTGGAGACAATGTGCCAGCTTGAGAGAGCATGTGTCAGTACTTCTAGGAGACTGGAGACACCTTGATGAGGAGACGAAAGAGACAATGTGGGAGGAAATACAGGTATATATTTTACGAGTACATAAATTATCACCATATAAACCACCATATAAACCAGCATATGACTATACTCTTCAGTTATGTTAATTTTTCAGGGAATATTTAACCTAACGGAAGCCTGGCAAAAAGATGCTGTTTTTAGGCAGATGGGGTCTATATGGAGGTCGTCTAAATCTAAACTTGTTAGGCTAGTGAGAGCCACAAAAAGTAAGGCTCACCTACAGAAGTTAAAACCAAGCAACATTCAGTCTGTCGCAGCTTGGAATACTTGGGTGAAGAACAAAACTAGCCCTGCTTTTAAGGTTATATATTTGAAACCTCCTTTTTTAATAATGACATTAAGGTCTTTAATTTTGTGATATGAAATAATGTAATAAATGATTGCATAGGTGCAAAGTGACAAGTTCAGGGAACTGAGGTTGGCTCAGATTCCTCACACCACCGGCCGTAAAGGAATGACTCGACTAGCGGATGAGATGGTATGTGGCTTCCTTGTCAATGCTATATTCTCAGAATAACTATTATTAAACAGAATTGCGTCTTGTTTAAAAATTTCACATTTACAGAAGAAAAAGAGTTCTGACCCAACGAAAGTGAGTAGAAGTAAGGTTTGGATAGCTGGACACACGCATTCTGACGGGAGACCTGTCAGATCAGAATATGCAGAAACTATTGTAAGAATTAATCAAATTTTTAATGGTGTTTCTCGTTTATATAGTATATAATGTGAACCTCTCAATTTCAGGAAAAGATTAAAACAATAGATAGTCAAATGGACTCCAACTCGAACGATAATATTAGAGACGATGCTGTGAGTCAAGTTCTTGGAAAAGACAAACCTGGAAGAGTGAGAGGGATGGGCAGAGGAGCTACTGTTACGAAGTTATCATTTTTACTGGCTAGAGACTCACACGTACAAAAGCTTGAAGCTACACAAGTAGAATTACTCAACAAACTTGAAGAATTGCGCCTTGTAGTCAATGATTTAGCTGGTAAAAAGGTACGATCTCAATCAAACCCTTTGTTTTTTCCATTTTTGAAACCCAATATATAACATAAGGCATTCTAATATGTTCTGCTTGTGCCAAACTGTCAGGCTCACTCTCAATCAGTTTCGCAGTCTGAGCTTAGTGATGTTAGCAAAGGAGGAATTAGGTGTCAGCTACTAGATTGGTACTCGTCTGAAGATGTTGTCGTTGGAGAAGGAGAATTCTGCACTGCAGAACAAACATACAAGATTGGTCACATCCCACTAGGTCCAAATGCGGCTGCTGTTATTGTCAAATATGCAGTCAAGTCAGAAGCCAATGTCTGGAGACCTACGCCAAGTATTGTCACGATTGGGCAAGCTGTAGGAGTGAAAATAGCATGGCCTAATGACAAGGTCATTTTGGACGAACTCAGTGAATCACCTGATGGAGCCAACAATAATGGATCAGAGGTAATTGCAGACCTAACTTCTTTAACTTGGAAAGTCAATGATTATATAACTAATATAGGTTGAAATATGTTATTCATAGGCTACAACTTCATCAATTGGAAAAGTGCACATTTTCGATTGGAATTTAGATGAAGTCCTAGTTGCTGAGGGTATATTGTGTTCAACTGACCCAAAAGAAATGGTCAATGATATTCCTCTGGGTCCGAATGCTGCAAGTGTGACGATCCTGAATGTGGTTAAAGCCGATGCTTTCTTATGGAGGCCAAGTGCTGAGATCTCGGTGATGGGTGATGCACTTAATGGGAATATCGCATGGCCTGTTGATAAAATACGTTTAGCTGCTATACCTTCTAGGGAAGAATCAGCCAAAAACTCACCTCAGGTAAACTATACTAACTCATGTTCTCATGTTTTAATACCGCAAGTGTTAGATAGTTGCTTGTGATGTCATTTTGCTGATTGTGTTGTATATTTGTGTTATTAGAGTGGTAGTCAGAGTACTGGTACCAGTAAATGTGCAAAACAGAAGTGCATATTGTTGGCCTGTGATGATAATTCCGGACAGAGAGTGGCGCTAGGTCGTGTTTCTTCTACAGATCCAGCAGACATGGTACATTTCGTCCCTCTAGGTCCTAATGCTAGTAAGGTTTGGGTAGAGGTTTCAAAGGTTGATAGTGCAAGAGTATGGAGACCAAATTCTGAAGTTGAGTTCATAGCAGATGCAATAGGAACCACGGTGGCTTGGCCAAATGATAAACTCATTTTGTTGTAATGCATACTATCTTTACTTGTTACAATTCAGATTTGATGTAATACTATTGTTGAGTTGGGATCTTTGTAGAATCATATGTTATGACCTTATGTTATTTGCTTCTTTCAATTAAATGCAGTGTTTTCATAATCGTGTGTACAACCCAAATGAATTGTGATTCAGTAATAACGATTGCATTTGAAAAAGTGCTATTAAAATAACAAAAATAACAATTCTTAAACGCTGTGTAAAATATTATTAATAGCAATTCTAAAGTGTTATAGTAGGTTATTTAATTGCACTTACTAAAACGCTATCGTATATAAAGTTACAGTAGCATCGACAAAAAACGCTACCTAAAGTGTCAGACCTATGGTCGCGGGCTCTGATATAGCGTTTATTAAAACGCTATAATATAATTAGATAGCGTTTTTCCGGCGCTACTAATACCCTTTTTTCCTGTAGTGGAACTTACCATTGATGCTAGACCAATGCAAAAATCTAACACTGCCTTACCTGGTTTGATGTAACATAAGATAATCTAGTTGGAGTTGAAATACATCAACACGTCGAATTCTTGTATTATGCAGAGTTTTGTTGAATATTCCATCCATATTGTTCAGATACGGCAAAGCAGAGAGATTGAGTAATCAAAATCCAGCCGATATTATGTTTAAGCAGATAATTAAATTTTCTCACTTTAGATGTCTTTAGACAAGCCTTCTATTTAAGCAGATAATTGAATTTTCTCATATTTATGCAGAATATTGAATTAGTTTGCAGAGTGTTGAATTATATAGATCATGTTGTCCTAAAACAACAAGACAGAGAGTTTGTGCAGAAACTCGAATCTCCCAATCTTGATACACAATTCAAAAGCATATCTTATCATACTATTGAATATCCATCATGCTCAACAAGATAGAGAGTTTATGCAGAAGACTGAAGTTCCCAAATCCCATTCAAATACAGGATCTAAGCAGAAAATTGAATGTATCATGTTGTTTCCACCAGCACAACAAGATATCAAATTTATGCACTTAAATTTCTTGATCTTTTGACAAGGCAAAGATCTAAGTAGAAAACATTATATATATCATGTTTTCCCATTCCAATTATTTCTTAGGGAGTTTTTTTTTTATCAATCCAGCTGTGATTGAATAGTCTATCAAGCTGATTCAAATCAGCAAGATCAAATTGTTATGCAGAGTTTTGAATTTCAGAAATTTTGCGACTGTACTGGATTTTTTGAGGGTGTAAGATTTTTCCCCACTTTATGATGTCTTTAGAACAGTCCTTATTATTAAAGAACATTTTTATTTCCCCTTCAATATGCAGAACATTGAGTAGCATTAGTATGCAGAGTATTGAATTACATACATATCAATGTTGTCCAAAGACAACAAGACATAGAGTTTGAGCAGAAACTGGAATTCCTCTTTGGGACAGTGAAATGCGAAGCTTTTTTGTTTCCGGGCAAGTATTTGTGGTGATGGGGTGGCTTTTTCTTTGTGTCTTAGTAATTCCTCCAGGTGTGTAAGAAGCTGGAGATGACGAGTTTGTGATGCTTAGGCATTGCCACTTGACCATAAAGATCGTATTTTTCAATCAGTTTCAATTTCATATACAATTAAGACTGTTACTTTCCTCTTGAGAACTCATCTATGATGTCCCAATGTTTCTCTCTTTGATTTTGTGACAGTACTGAATATTTATGTCTGTTGTCCACGCCATATAGTTCATGCAGAAACTTGATCTTATTTTGCATTGGACACCACTTGATATGTTCCCACGCATATGCAAGAGAATGAATAGTTTATGATCTTGTCCTCTCAATCCAGCAATGAGCAAGATGTAAAGTTTAAGCAGAAACTTGAATCCATCATTCTCTGGAGATCGATCATTAGACACTTTCTGTTAATGTTGGGTTTTATGCAGAAGCTTGAAGTTTTTTTCATCCTTCAGTTCCAAGCCATAGTAGCAAGATCTTGTTTTCTCAATCCAGTAGAGTTTACTTTTTCCTCTTGAGAGCTCATTTATGTCCCTTTCTTTGATTGTCTCATTACTTATGGTAATGTATATTATGTAACTGCAACGCCGGGTTGGTCATAGATCTTTTCTCAAACCATTTTTCAATGAGTTTTTGTTGAATCATTTGGTCGTTGCTTTTCTATCAAGCTATCTCAAATCAGCAAGATCCAACTGTTAGATGCAGAGATTTGAATTTCAGTAATTTTGCGAACTGAATATTTAAGCTTGTTGTTCAGCCAAACAAGATCCATAGATATGCAGAAACTTGAATTTGAATTTTTCCATTGGACATTTGTTTGATAGAGCAAGCAGAAAACTGAATCTATCATTCTCGGGACATGATCTATGCAGAATATATTAAATTATTAAATAATTAATTTATAATGTAATAGTTGTTAAAAAAAGAAGAGAAGAAAAGAGAAATATCTCTTCTTTTCACCATCGTCTTTCTTTTTCTCCACGACATTTTTCCTCTTCTCTGCTTTTCTCCTCCCGTTCTTCTGCTGCTCCACTTTTTCTCACACCGTTCGCTTCTCGCCGTTCTTCCGCTTTTCTATTTTACCTCGCCGTTCGCTCCTCGCCATCTTCCGTTTCTCTACTTTTTGTCGCCGTTCGCTCCTCGCTGTTCTTCCGCATTTCTACTTTTTCTCGCCGTTCGCTCGTCACCATTCTCCTCGATTTCTTATCTTACTGGAACCTCGTCGGTGTTTTTACTTTGTTATCAACACAATTCAATTTTAGGGTTTAGGTAAGTTTGAAATTCCTTATCTTTTGATTGAACCCTCTATCAATTGTTTTTCCGTACTA
The DNA here is from genome assembly GCA_026724425.1 of Erythrophleum ivorense. Lineage (NCBI taxonomy): Eukaryota > Viridiplantae > Streptophyta > Magnoliopsida > Fabales > Fabaceae > Erythrophleum > Erythrophleum ivorense. The sequence continues at coordinate 1,963,621 of JAIUCV010000066.1, read as the reverse complement.
CAATATGCAATTGGTATGTTGAATGTGTTGATTAAGTGTAGAAATTGATTGAATTGGTAAAATTGTGTTTAGATTTAGTAAAATTGCAATTGTTCTATATCAATTATGAATTCGGGATTTATGGTTCGAGGTGGAGTTAATAGGTGCTAAATTTGCTTGTTTTTGTTTTAGAAATTGCTTAATGTGAAGCATTGATTCTTCTTTTTCTTAACGATTTCTCGCATGTTTCTTTTCTAGATCATGGTTGTAGTTGCTTTCATATAGGTTCTTTCCATTGACTCATATAGCTTTCTCTCACGTGTTTGTTCAATGTAAGATTACAATTTGCTTTTTCTGCTTTGTATGTCCTTCTGCGTTTAGACATTTGAAAGATAATTTAGCTAGTTGCTTCCATATTAGCTTTCTTTTATGTGTTCATCAAATGTTTGTTTTAGCTCCTTGGTGGTTCTGGAATTTCATTATAATTACTCTATATTCTCTGATATTGATGTACTTGTTTTTGTTGTTTTTATTACTTGTAGAAATGGATGCAGGGTTGCCTAAAAGATTGTATGAGCAAGGAACCGAACCACAAGTTGACAAGATCAACAATAGTTGCAAGACGTCGATAATGGATTTTCTGAGTGCAAAAATGCCAGATGAGTACAATGCCGTGAAGAGAGACCCAGTTTTTTTCTCCTGTTTTTGCCATTCATGAAAACCATCTAGGATTCTCAGCGACTTTGGTACACAGTATGTTGTGCAGGCAGCTTCTCACTGCCAAGAAGCATGAGTTGTGGTTTGTTTTTGCTAGGAGACCATTGCGATTTTCAATGCAAGAGTACCATGCGGTTACCGGGTTGAAGTGTGAAGACGATGGCAACTATGACCTTCAGAATTTTGTTGATGATGGCGGTTTCTGAAATAAGAAGTCGTTAAGATTAGCATCCTCTCGATTAAGAAGTCGCATATAAAAGACATTCATAGGTGGACCCGTGTGGACAGGTGTGTTGTGCCAAACTGTTAGCTTTGTGTGGACAGTAAGATTAGCATCCTCTCGATTAAGAAGTCGCATATGAAAGACATTCATATCACCAAATCATCAGCCTCGAGAACTCATTTGGATCAAAGGTGTGTTGTGACAAACTTTTAGCTTTGTATGTGCTTATGTGTTTAGACATTTGAAAGATTATTTAGTTAGAAAGAATGTGATTTGCAATAGCTTTGTTAGCTAGTTGCTTTTGTTTGTTGCTGAGTTTTTGTTAATGTCGTTGACTGCTGCGTTGGAAAATGGCTTTGAGATTAGCTTCTATACTCGTTTTTCAATATAAAAAATCACTGCTGCATTATATAATAGCTGCGAAATTAGCTAGTTGTTGGGTAAGTAAGTCTTTTATTATGTTTTTCTTTGTTTTATATGTATATAAAACATATAACAACTGTTTCTCTTTGTTTTATTATCTGTTGTAGGATATTCTATATTCATATATCTCTTCAACCGGGAACATGGATGTGCTCCGTTCTCAGATTTTTCTGAGAGATGACGAAATGAGAGACAAAAGGTTGATCACCTAAACAACCTCATTAGTGATGATAAAGATTGGAGTGATTACATATGAGGATTCGATGAGCATGCCAGACCAGAACCTTCCAGTCCTGAGCAACAGGAAGAAGATGTGGAGCGTGAAAGCGGTGACGAAGTCGATGACTTCATGACGCCATGCGCAGATGATCAAGCAGCTTCTAGTTCCAGGAAGGGTAAGATAAAGGTGGCTGACAAGGGTGCCGAGACACGCAAGCATCACTTATTGACTCAACGTGCAGCGAGAAAAGGTGGAGATAATCTGGAAGACATGAAGTGCTTTTTGCGAGGTATGTTTTAAGAGCTGCAGGCACAGAATGCCCTCGATAATGAGGCCAGATGTGGCAAATTAGAAAGCGAAGTCTCATCACTTAAGACTGAGGTTTCACAACTTAAGGATTTGCTCACTGAAGCTATAACCCAACGAAACATTGGAGAGCAACCAACATCTTCAAAGCCTGCTAGTGTCATCTCTCCTCCAACTGTCACTTCCACTAGGCCACAACGAAAGTTAAAGAAGAAAAAAAAATCTTAGACTTGCTTCTGTTTTTGTAATATGATGAGGCTATGTGTTTGTCATGCTGCTATTGTAATTCCAAGATATTGTAAACTTGATAAATAACTCTAGGCTTCTGATCTTCTGTGTTTGTAATGAAAGTTTGTAAACAACTCACTACTTTATTTACGAGTTATCTTTACTATCAATTACTGATATTTGTATTCTTTAACTAGCAGGATAAAAACATAGACATATCGTTACATAAACTCCATGGAATTAACTTAACTCAGAGCTCAGATGTGAATATGGAGATGAGCACACAAGCGGACTTCCAGCGAATGATTGGCGTACTTTCCCAAGATTCATATGTATCTGGTTTTGATCCAAACCAGCAGTCAATGGAGAAAGACCCGCTTGTTTGGAGAACACTGCTGACTTCTTTACAACCCGTCTCTAGTAGGAATGCTGACAAGATTAAGACGCCAGTTTTAAAGGACTTTGATATTCCACAAAGCAGCCAACGAGCCAAAGATTACGAGTTGGTGTACGTTTGGGAACAATTGCAAGAGTGGTCGAAGTTGGCCACGTGAGTCCACAAGAGTATTTTTTTTTTTTCAAGTATATTCAATTTGTTTGACATTCTGACCTTGCTTTCTGGGAGACTATTTCAGGGAGTTACCACTCGGTCCAGTTTTTTTCAATGCACAATTTTCTCATCGTATAACAGGAGCAAACGAATGGCTAAGTTCTCAGGTTAGACCAAGATTTATATTAATTTGGAGTACATAATTTGAATCACATTACAACATCCTAGTTTTCTTTTTTCAGAATATGGATGCAGTTATGTACTTATTCCGGGAGAAGACATCTCTGCGACGATGGAAGTCGGAAGGAGTCGGGTTCATGAGCTACGCATTTGTCATCGAAATAAAGAGTCAGCACCAACGATGGAAGCTTGACAAGAAAAAATTTGAACTAACAGAATTACTCATATTATACGGAAAAGGGGAGCTACCTTCTCACGGGAGAACATACAAGATTTGGGATGTAGACATCAAACGTATCTACGTTCCACTCAATGTGAACGGTAATCACTGGATCTCTTTATGCATCAACTTCGGTGAGCGAAGAATAGAAGTGTTTGATTGTGCAGGCTTGAAAAGATACAAAGAAGTGGATGCATTCGCAGTCATGATACCTCATATTGTGAAAGAATTTCAGCCACCTCAGAAGAAGAAAATCTTAAACGTTGCACCATATTCAGTCATGTACGTGCCAATTGCGAACGACCTCAACAAAAGTGTTTGTGACTGCGGTGTGTATGCTCTAAAATTCATTGAGTGTCATGTGCTTGGACTTGACATTTCCTTGATCAACGATGGCAATATTCAGGAGGCCAGGCATAAGATTGCAACTGATCTGTTGCAGGCAGCAACTGACGAGGTGTTGGTCTACCGAATGTCTCTGTATAAAGCTCCCACGTTTGAAACTCCAAGTGAGGTTGTAGACATTAGCTGACTACTGTAGAACTTACTTTTTTTTTAAGTTGCTATGCAGACATGATTCACGTTATTCTTTAAAAACTCATTGGTTACTCTTCCATGATTTTGGTGTTTATTTTGGAGTTATGTGTTTTTCCCTTTGTAGATTGTTGCTTAATGTTGTTCTTTAAAATCAGTCATTATTCTAATTGTTCTCTAATCTCAGCGACACAATGTAACTCGAAAGTGAAATGCATTCCAAAACAGAGCACATGCATTCCAAAACAGAGCACATGTGTACGACATCCACGTCGAAGTGAAATACAAAACTTTGTCTTAAATAAACACAAACTTTTGAGCAAAAAAAAAAAAGTTAAATAACGCAAAGTACAATATCACTAAAACCAAACAGAAATAACAATTGTCAATATGAGAAATAACTGAAACAAATCGAAATTAAAAAACTGAAACAAATCGATGGATAACAAGAAACACATACTATATGAAACAACCAAGCTTTTTTTTTTTTTTTTTTTTTTAATTATCAATGCGGAAACTCTCGAAAGAAATCAATAACATTAAATCATAAAAAGAGTTCAACAAATAACCAATAACCAATAAAACCAATAAAGAATGAACTCTAGCAACCTAAACACCAGGTTTGCTACATTAATGAAATAAAGACTAACATCCTAGAAAAAGGTTCATTTCTAATCATCCATAAAATAATTCTTAAAACCAACATCCTAAATTCCTCTTCAGCCTCTTCTCTCGGTCTCTTTCCGCGGAAGAACATTATTGTTACCTGCAACACATTGGAATAGAGTTGCGTAAGTATTATCATAAATACTTAGTGAGTGGATCATCCTGCCTACAGGCCAATTACGTCATCACTAGACATTACATCAATCAACAACAGCAATAAACAAAAGCAGAACGATCAAACCACAACATAAACCTCCATGTCAGGAAACTCTCACGTTTCCTGACTTCCCAGGTTGGTGTCGACCGACACCTGAATGGTGTCGATCGACGCCAGCCTCCCGAGTGTCGATCGACACTCACAGAGTGTCGCTCGACACCGGCTCGACGCCCAGACACCAACAGCAACGAAAATCGCACAAAACACACAATTTCGTGGGATTCAACCCCCACATCGATCAAACAACAAAATAACTCGATCCTACACAAGAACAACTCGAAAAACTCATCAACAATCTCAAAATCACACAATCTCCAATGCTAACGGACCTACAGTCACGCAATCACCTTGAAAACGGATTAGAAGGAAGGAAGGGAGAAGGAACAACGAAGAACAACCACGGATTCAACCCAGAAACTCAGAAATCACCTCCAATCCTCCAAAAATCGCCTAAGAACCTTGATATCTCAAAACTTGTGCCTCTCTCGCGGCCACAGAGCTTTTAAAACGCGAAATAGGGTTTCCACGCCCTAAACCGGACAAAACCAGCCGACTTGAATCAAACCGGTCGATTTCTCAATAACCGGTGTCGATCGACACCCTCCCTTGGTGTCGGTCGACACCAATCGACCAAACCAACTCCAATTGCAAATCGATCGACTTAAACCGGAAATCAAACCCGATAACCGGTGTCGATCGACACCCTTAGGGTGTCGATCGATACTAGTCGTTCAGAAGAATTTAACACACTTTCTTCGCGATGCTTGAACCTTAGACCGACTGCACAACAATCAAACAAGAACATGTACAGCCAACCCTCAATTCACACCTCTAAGAGCATGTGCCAACTACTCCCGAACCCCTAGCATCGTCCAACACCACTTTCAAAACAACTTCCAGGTTCACGGATGTTACAATTCTCCCCCACTAAAATGGATTCGTCCTCGAATCCCAACACAAACGTCTCTCCAAGACCTCAAAACTCAAATTTTAGTCCTATGTTATACGCATGTTTCCAAGATATTATTACTCTCAATGCCATAACCGCAGTCATGACATCCGTACTGCGACCCGCAGTCCAGTACTGAAATGTGACCAATGTCACAAAACCAAACGTGACCCGAAGTCACAACCAAAATGTGATCCCTGTCACAACCAAAATGTGACCGAAGCCACTAAAACCACTTATACCGAGGTAGCGACCCCCAATATAAGTCTGCCGGGCACCAATCGCCCCCAAAATGTAGACCCAAAGTCTACCCAAACCAAACGAGTAATAAATCCGAAACGCGTACCAACAAATGACTAAAATTTTCAATGACCCCACTGGCCAAAGAGCTTGTAACATCCCAACATAAACCAAAAATATGAGGCAAAACTCCATCTCATATAACTCCAAAATGTATATCGTACAACGAAACGAAAATACATAAATCCAAAAACAACAACACCAAAACCAAAAATGAGACTAGAACCACAAAGATGAAAGGAGATCACTCCACAGCCTGCTTGTCGAACCACTTCCCGAACTTCAGCTTCATCTTTGCCTCTGGCTCCCAAGTCTGCTCCTCTGTGCCGCTACAGTCCCACAAGACTCTCAACAATGGCACTCTCTTGTTCCGCAAAACCTTGACTCTCCTCTCAAGAATCCTCACAGGAACTGCCGGAACTGTCATATCTGGCTGAAGATCCTCTGGAATCTCAACCACTACCTCCTCTGAAGGACGAAAACACCTCCTCAACATAGAAACATGAAACACCTTATGAAAGGCGCTCATAATCGGTGGCAACTCCAACCGATAAGCAACTGGCCCAACTCGCTCCACCACTGGAAACGGACCCATAAAGCGCGGACTGAGCTTGTTCTCTGCTATGGACCTGTTAGGGCCCCTCAACATAGCCATCTTGAGATAAACTCTATCTCCTACCTGAAACTCAAGCTCACGTCGCCGCCTATCTGCATAACTCCTCTGTCTATCCTGAGCCTCCTTCATGTTCAGCCTCAAGACACGAATCTTCTCCGTCGTCTCCTGAACAAAACTAGCTCCAAACATGCTGCGCTCCCCCACTTGGGTCCAGCATAAGGGTGTCCTACATGGCCTCCCATACAAAGCCTCATAAGGAGCCATACCAATACTGGACTGAAAATTGTTGTTATAGGCAAACTCTGCCAAACACAGATGATCAGCCCAATGACCACCCCAATCCAGTACACACATCCTAAGCAGATCCTCCAAAGTCTGAATAGTCCTCTCTGACTGTCCATCTGTCTGCGGATGATACGCTGTACTCATATGCACCTTAGTGCCCATCTCAGTCTGAAATGCCCTCCAAAACTCTGAAGCAAACCTCGGATCTCTATCAGACACGATACTGGCTGGCACTCCATGCAGCCTCACAATCTCTCGCACAAACTTCCTAGCCAAGACAGCTGCTCCATCTGTCTTCTTGATAGCCAAGAAATGTGCTGACTTGGTCAAGCGATCTACAATGACCCAAATAGCATCGAAAGTCCGTGAGATCGGCAATCCCACAACAAAATCCATAGTGATCATATCCCACTTCCACTCTGGAATGGGTAAACTCTGCATAAGACCACTAGGCACCTGATGCTCTGCCTTGACCAAAGAACAAGTGTTGCACCTCGCAACCCAATCTGCCACATCCCTCTTCATCCCAACCCAATGATAATACCGTTTGAGGTCACGGTACATCTTGGTAGCACCCGGATGAATCGAAAACTTGCTCGAATGAGCCTCTCTCAAAACCTCATGCCTCAACTCCTCATCCTTGGGCACACAAACTCGCCCACAAACCAAAATAGTTCCATTCGAAGTGACCTGATACTCAGAACCAGCTGCCCGCGATGCATCCTGCTGAGCCACTCTGATCCTGCTGAGTAAATCCGCCTGGTCAGCCGCCTCTAAGCCCAACGGCTCCTCTGAAATAGCACAAAGACGCAATGTACTAATCTCGCTGACCAAAGCCTCAACACCACGCTCTCTATCTGAATCAACCCTCCGTCGACTCAAAGCATCTGCCACCAAATTGGCCTTGCCTGGATGATAAACAATATCCAGATCATAGTCTGCCAGAAACTCCACCCAACGCGTCTGTCTCGCATTCAGCAAAGGCTGAGTGAAAATATGCTGTAGACTCTTGTGATCTGTAAAGATCTGCACTCTACCACCATAAAGATACGACCTCCAAATCTTGAGTGCAAAAACCACTGCTCCCAACTCAAGATCATGTGTATGACGGTTGCGCTCACTGCCCTGCAACTGCCTCGAAGCATAGGCAATCACTCTGCCCTCCTGCATCAAAACACAACCAAGTCCAACACCTGAAGCATCTGTGTACACTACATATGGCTTCCCCGGGTCGGGTAATGCCAACACTGGTGTACTAGTCAACATCTCCTTGAGCTTCCCAAAGCTCTCCTCGCACTCCTGCGACCACACAAACGGCACATCCTTGCCAGTCAACCTCGTCATCGGCTGAGACATACTCGCAAACCCCTTGACGAACCTCCTGTAGTAGCCTGCTAAACCCAGAAAACTCCTGATCTCGGTAGCACTACTCGGTCTAGGCCAATCTCTAATGGCCTCAATCTTAGCCGGATCCACAGAAACCCCCTCTGCAGAAACAATGTGGCCAAGAAAACTCATCTCCCTCTGCCAAAATCTGCACTTGCTCAACTTAGCAAACAGCTTCTGCTCTCGAAGCTTCTCCAAAACAAGCCTCAAATGAGTCGCATGCTCCTCTGGACTCCTCGAATACACCAAAATGTCATCAATCAAAATAATGACAAACACGTCCAGAAACTCCCTGAACACGTCGTTCATCAACCTCATAAACGCTGCCGGCGCATTAGTCAAACCGAAAGGCATGACCACAAACTCGAAATGCCCATACCTCGTCCGAAAAGCCGTCTTCCGGACATCTGCCTCATCTATCGGAATCTGATGATATCCCGATGCCAAGTCAATCTTGGAGAACCAAGTAGCCCCTCTCAACTGATCCAACAACTCATCGATCCTCGGAAGTGGGTACCTGTTCTTCACTGTGACTCGGTTAAGTCCCCGGTAATCAATACACAACCGAAAACTGCCATCCTTCTTCTTAACGAACAACACTGGCGCTCCCCACGGCGAAACACTAGGTCTGATGAACCCTTTACTCAAAAGGTCCTCTAGCTGCTTCTTCAGCTCTGCCATCTCTGCTGGAGCCATCCTGTAAGGTGTCTTCGATATCGGAGCTGTCCCGGGCTCTAATTCAATCGTGAAAGGATCTGACCGAGATGGTGGCAATCCCTTCAGCGACCGAAATACATCCTCGAAATCCTGGACAACCTGAATATCCTGCAGAGTCACCTCACCACTCGACTATGTCATAGTGATCGTCGCCAAATAGGCTTCGCAGCCCCGCTCTAACAACTGCTCTGCCTGAATAGCTGAAATCACTATACTCCCCGAAGTCGGTCTCACTCCCTGATAAACCAACTTCCCTGCATCCTGCTCAAACACAACTCTACCTCTGAAGCAATCCAGATGAACTCGGTAAAGAGATAACCAGTCCATCCCCAAAATCACGTCATACAGTTCCACTGGACTGATGACCAAATCAGCTGGCATAGACTGCCCCGCAATACGCACATCAACTGCTCTAGCTCTGCCCGAAGTAGCCAAATAACCACCACCAGCCACCTTGACAAAGCCTGAAGCCTCGCCATCGCTACTCCGAATACCACTACCCTCAGCTCTCTCCGGAGTTATGAAGCAATTAGATGCTCCCGAGTCAAACAACACATGAGACTCAAATCCACCAACTAACAAGGTCCCTACACAATTCCACAAGTGTTGAGAACCTCTACTCTATCACTGTAAAATAACAGAAACAGACAACACCAACAATTCTACCTTAAGAATTTAAAAGTCTGAGTCAAGATTTTACCCGTGATCTGGCCTGACTGACTGGTCTGGCCCACCTCTGCCGAAGTATACACTCTCGGCGCTCCACCCGACTGCAACGCCGCAACCTGCGCTGCTGACTGAATAGCCAACGGCTGAATCGCCGCTGCCACTGCTCTCTGCTGCAACTTGGGACACATTGTCTTGATATGCCCCGGCTCCCTGCAGTAGAAGCACATTGTCGTCTCTCTGGATCCCGCCCTCTTGGGGCAAGTCGCAACTCTGTGATCCAGACTCCCACAACCAAAACAACCACCCGTACTCGGGCTACTAGCAGATATCTCGTCTGCTCTCCTCTTCTGGCTCTGCGCAGGCCTGCTGCCCCTGCCGTAACCAGAACTGTGACCTCTGCGCTGCTGATGCTGCTGCTGGCCCCGAGGATGGGTAGCAGAAGCAACTGCAACTGGAACAACCGCCGTACTCACCGGCTCACGCAAGTCCTCCTCGATGGAAGCTGCCAACTCCACTAGCTCAACTCTGGAGTGGTACATCCCACCCCTGCACTGAGTCCTGATGCTCCTCCGAAGTCCCTGAAGAAACCTCGACATCAGCTCTCTCTCACCCACCAGCTCACTCCTGGTGTGGACCACCAACCTGCATAACTCTGCATCGTACTCCCGTACTGACCTCTCGCCCTGAGTCAGCCCCATAAACCTCACTCGCAACCTGTCACGAGCCTCCTGCGGGAAGAACTTGTAGTTGAACTCCTCGACGAAGTCAACCCAAGTCCAAGCCGCCCTCCTGGTCCTAACAGACCTCCACCACAAATGTGCATCGCCTCCAAGATAATGCACCGCAAGCTCAACCTGGAACTGCTATGGACAACGGACCGAACCGAAGTTCCGCTCTAACCTCTGACGCCACTCGTCAGCCTGCTCCGGAGTGACACCGCCCTCAAACGTCGGCGTGCCAATCCTCTGCATCTCCCTCATCATCTCGCGATAGGGAAAATGATCATCTGCAGCACCATGCTGCCCAACAAAACCTGCAGCCCCCTGCTGCTGAACAAAACCGGCACCCGCCTGTGCCCCGGCACCTGCCTGTGCCCCGGCCGCTGGAGGTGCAACCGGAGCCTGCTGTGGAACTGCCTCTGGAAGACGTGCCAAAAGCTGCGTCAGTAGCCCCACAATCAAATCACCCTGAGCAAGAGCCGCGCCCCCACCGGGAACTGCTCCTGCCCCCGCGCCACCACCGACGCCCAAACTAGCCCCACCGGCTAACGAAACAGACTGTGTCACCGACGCAGTCTCCACACTCGGTACTGCACTCTCCGCTGAAGCCTCAGCCTCTGGCAAACCACGACCAGCACCCCGACCTCCACGACCCGCTGCTCGCCCACCGCGACCAGCTCCTCTGCCCCCACGGGCTGCACCGCGACCACGACCACGGCCACGACCACGACCTGCGTCCATCTCTCTGCACTACTACCAAGTACAGAAAATGAGCAAAGTCAGCACAAAACAAAACACCACAAACACCAAATTCCACTCACTTACCGCGGAAAGCCGAGACCGAGAGGATGATACTAGACTACTAAATGACTAATCACACATAATCAATTTTAACACATAGTCCAGTCCACTTAATGCTAACAGTCCTAAAACCGTATACGCTCTGATACCAAAATGAAACAACCAAGCTTTTTTTTTTTTTTTTTTTTTTTTTTTTTTTTTTTTTTTAATTATCAATGCGGAAACTCTCGAAAGAAATCAATAACATTAAATCATAAAAAGAGTTCAACAAATAACCAATAACCAATAAAACCAATAAAGAATGAACTCTAGCAACCTAAACACCAGGTTTGCTACATTAATGAAATAAAGACTAACATCCTAGAAAAAGGTTCATTTCTAATCATCCATAAAATAATTCTTAAAACCAACATCCTAAATTCCTCTTCAGCCTCTTCTCTCGGTCTCTTTCCGCGGAAGAACATTACTGTTACCTGCAACACATTGGAATAGAGTTGCGTAAGTATTATCATAAATACTTAGTGAGTGGATCATCCTGCCTACAGGCCAATTACGTCATCACTAGATATTACATCAATCAACAACAGCAATAAACAAAAGCAGAACGATCAAACCACAACATAAACCTCCATGTCAGGAAACTCTCACGTTTCCTGACTTCCCAGGTTGGTGTCGACCGACACCTGAATGGTGTCGATCGACGCCAGCCTCCCGAGTGTCGATCGACACTCACAGAGTGTCGCTCGACACCGGCTCGACGCCCAGACACCAACAGCAACGAAAATCGCACAAAACACACAATTTCGTGGGATTCAACCCCCACATCGATCAAACAACAAAATAACTCGATCCTACACAAGAACAACTCGAAAAACTCATCAACAATCTCAAAATCACACAATCTCCAATGCTAACGGACCTACAGTCACGCACTCACCTTGAAAACGGATTAGAAGGAAGGAAGGGAGAAGGAACAACGAAGAACAGCCACAGATTCAACCCAGAAACTCAGAAATCACCTCCAATCCTCCAAAAATCGCCTAAGAACCTTGATATCTCGAAACTTGTGCCTCTCTCGCGGCCACAGAGCTTTTAAAACGCGAAATAGGGTTTCCACGCCCTAAACCGGACAAAACCAGCCGACTTGAATCAAACCGGTCGATTTCTCAATAACCGGTGTCGATCGACACCCTCCCTTGGTGTCGGTCGACACCAATCGACCAAACCAACTCCAATTGCAAATCGATCGACTTAAACCGGAAATCAAACCCGATAACCGGTGTCGATCGACACCCTTAGGGTGTCGATCGATACTAGTCGTTCAGAAGAATTTAACACACTTTCTTCGCGATGCTTAAACCTTAGACCGACTGCACAACAATCAAACAAGAACATGTACAGCCAACCCTCAATTCACACCTCTAAGAGCATGTGCCAACTACTCCCGAACCCCTAGCATCGTCCAACACCACTTTCAAAAAAACTTCCAGGTTCACGGATGTTACACTATATGTGCATATCACAAGTGGCTCTGTTGTGACCTTCGATTCCACATCGACCGCACTTGTGTTTCTTCTTACCTTGTGATGATCGTAACTTGTCCTCAACGGTTTCGTATCTTCGTTTCCTTCGCCGACCAGCAGCTCACCGTGATTCAGGACATGAAACTATGTCCTGTGCAACATATATTGGAACTCGCCGTTCATCCTCAGGACATGATATTGGATTAATTGTTTCCTCGGACGCCGTTCTCCAGAAATCAGTCTTGGATGTATCATCACTAAATAAATGTGCCTCCTTCCGTAAATGAAGACATGCTCTAATCGCGTGTCTGCAAGGAATTTTCTGCAGATCGTACTTGGCGCACGTACATGAGCGTTTGACCAGATCAACAAGACATTCAAATTTGTCGCCTCGCACAATCAGCCTATTCTCGTCAACCGGATAAACCTTAAATGTTTTACCCTTTTCAATCCTTCGGACAATCTTCTTCTCCACAACAATCGTCAAAGGATGCTTATGTTTCATAGCCAATGTTCTACGCTTATAAAACCACCGCGTTAACATTTCTCTGATGCTGTCCAGAAGAGGAATTACCGGAAACTCTCTAGGTGATCTCAATGCCGAATTTAACGACTCAGCGGGGTTATTGGTCCTAATGTCGTACCTATAGCCAACAAAAAGGCAACGAGCCCATTTTCTCGCATCAACCTCCAACAAATATTTTCCAACAGCTGCACTGTTTTTGCAAATATCCGTCATCAACCTCTGAAAATCGACGATCCTGTATGCTTTAGATGCCTTTGCAACCAAGCTTTACCATGATAAGTTCTTATGACGTTGTTCAACAAATGGTGAATACAAACTCCATGGCTAGCTCGTTGGTAAACTTTAGCAAGTCCTTTTTCAATGGAAAAATGTTTATCTAACACAAAAGCCAAATCGTAATCATCTTGGATAACAACATGTAGTTGCCTCAAAAACCACTCCCATGAAAGATCATTTTCCGACTCAACAACCCCAAACGCAAGTGGATACAAATTAGAGTTACCATCCAAAGCCGTAGCAACTAGTAGCGTCCCTTTGTACTTATTCTTCAAAAATGTGCCATCAACAACAATGACCTTTCGAATGGCTTTGTAGAAATCTCTTACACATTGACCAAAAGCAATAAACAGATATCTGAAACTTCCATCTAGATCCGTTTTGTAAGAAATATGCGTAACAAGATTAGCTTCTTTTAGCATGTGCAAGGATATGGGTATTTTACCATAACTCTTCTCAGGTATACCTCTGACTATATTGATAGCATACTCACGAGACTCCCATGCTAAAGAGTAGGATATATCACAACCATGATCTGTGCGCATAAGCTGTATGATATCGTTGGGTTTAAGACCTTGTTTGACACCCTCATATTTCTGCAAAATTAGGTTGCCGATTGTTTTTGCAGAGGCTGACCTAGCGGGTTTTTTTTTACTTGAAGGAGCACAAGTATGTTCACCCACGTACTTGTTGATAGTAAAAGATGTCGACCCCTTTAGATTCACTGCACGAGCACCCCAATTGCATTCCTTTTCTGTGCAGCGTATGGTCCAAAAATTTGTATCGGATTTGAGCACCTTGTAGTTGAAGTTGTGCTTCATTGCAAGGATTTCGAAATGTGCCTTCAAATGGTTTTTGCAGCTGAATTCTTGCTTCTTCTTAACAGCTTCCACCAAAGACAAGCGAACTTTATACTCGTTATCCCCTTCTTTCTCAGACTGCACATTGTCTTCATCATCATCAAGGTCAGAGATATGGCCTTTGTTTATTTCTGCTTCATCGTCGAAATATATGTTGTCTTCTCCATCAAATGAATCTGCAGTTGGGGCGTCATTCAAATCAATGTCGATTCCATTGTTTACATTTTGAACTGGATCCGTAAAACTCACAAACAACTGTTTTGACGCTTGTTTCCTTATGTATCCAACAAAAATTTTCAGTTGACGATCATTGTCGATTACTACTCGGGGATATGTTGTGTTGTTGATCAATCCGTTAGGCAAATAACTGAACTCAACATTGAACCCACTTTCGATTGAGTAGTCCTCCAAAACCGTCGTCTTTAGCTCTTCAAAGGTAGTTGTAGATTCCAAAGCAACTAATCTTGCTCCTTTTGTCTCATCAGCAACAAAATTCCAACCCTTGATTGCATTCGATTTCCATGTGCCACTGGTTACATAGATATGCAATATAATAACCATGACAAGAAAGAAACTGAAACACAAAATCTTAGTGAAAACTAGAGTAAAAGATAAGAAAAGGTAAAAAAGAAGAAGAAGAAGAGTATCGTGGAAGGAGGAGATGTAGGTTTTTTTTTTTTTTTGCCGAGAAAATAAATAAAAGGAAATATATTTTTTTCAAAATATTTTTAAATATTCAGTTACTATTTTCGCTATATTTTCTCAGATTTTCGTAGAAGATGAATTTTATCTTCCGTATAAATAAGTGTCAACGGAATAATGGTGTTTCTACTTACGGTAGAAGATGTTGTTTTGAGTAGAACACATAATCTACGAGTAGTAGAAGATAGTATTTTTGGCAGAACATGCAATCTAAAAAATGTAGAAGAGAGTGTTTACGGTAGAATACAGATTCTACGATTGGTAGGAAACAGTGTCTATGGTAGAATATAGATTCTACCGGTGATAGAAAACCGTGTAACACGTAGAACAATTGTCGAACCATTCTACCAACTCGTAGAACGTATGATATTTAGCATAAGGCAAATTCTACGACGGTAGATGAATGAACAGACGGTAGAATTCATGTTCTACTACGGATAGATGTTAGAGCATCTAGTAGAAGACATATTCTACTTTGAAACCGAACTTGGTAGAACCAAACTTCATTTAATTTTATGAACTTCAAATTTCAAAAAACAATTGTGAAAAAATTCTCTAAAATCTTCTTATAATATTATTGAATTTATTAAAGTTTGTTGTAAAAATTTTAAGTTGTAAAAATATTTATTTCATATTGTTAGCATATTCAAGGGTATTACAGTCCAAATTTGGGAAGTTTCAAAAAAAGTGTAGAAGGACAAGAGTTCTCAGTTTTTGGGGTATATTCACAATTCTCCCAACTTTTAAAGGGGTTTGAGATTTGAGAAGATTTTGCAAATTTATTGTTAGATATTTTAAAGTGATTCTAAAAGATTTGAAGGTATTTAAAAAACAAAAAACAATTTATTTGATTCACCTTAAAAAAGCAGAACTCTAAAATTTAGTCACGCCCAGATGTTAACACACTAAACACCCATGTTAAGTTATTAAATCCAGCATGACAGCATCAAATTACACTTTACCCATGAGGAGGTCGGCACCATATTGATATGATCTACACCAATATTCTTTACCGAGAACAGAAACGATCGAGAGTTGCTGTCCCAAAAACGCCAAGCCACTTTGTTTTGAAAAACGTGATGCTTCAGATGTGTTCGTCTACATCCCAATTAAATCTGAACTAAAGCGTAGAAGCAAAACTCTTATACC
This sequence comes from Erythrophleum ivorense, assembly GCA_026724425.1. NCBI lineage: Eukaryota > Viridiplantae > Streptophyta > Magnoliopsida > Fabales > Fabaceae > Erythrophleum > Erythrophleum ivorense. The sequence continues at coordinate 1,947,680 of JAIUCV010000066.1, read as the reverse complement.
TAACCCCTTAGAATCCTCATTCTATTTTTGTAATGGAAATAAGTTTTCTTAGATCGACAAAGGGGTGTATCTAATTTGGTATTTTGAGTGAGTTTAGGGGCCTTATAAGCCCCCTTAGAATTGAATATTGAGGTCCAAAAAAAAATTAAATTCTCCCAAATTCATTTGTCACCGGTTCGTAACTTCGTATAAATAACTATATGGTCAAATATCACGAAATAACCAAGCCCGTCTAGCTCAGTTGGTAGAGCGCAAGGCTCTTAACCTTGTGGTCGTGGGTTCGAGCCCCACGGTGGGCGTAAATTTTAGAATCACGTCTTAAATTTTACCTAAAAATATATATATATAAAAACCGACGTTTGATGTAAGTGTATAACCATGTTTTTTGAATGGTTTGATTGAAATTTATAACCAGCCCATTCGATTCAAATAATACCGATCTGGTTATAGTCTACTCGTGTTAGTACAATGTGACAGTAAAAATCACCAGCGCCTTCGGTTCAAATTATACCATGCAACACTGTGTATTTCCTTCAATGGTTTTTCTTATTAAAACGCCGAAGAAAACAAATGTTAGTGAACCATGCCTTTTTCGCCGTAGCCCAAAGAAGAGGCAGAAGGATCAAGGTTCTGATCCCAAATTCTAGGCAGAGCTGAAATAAAGATCGACATATAAATGGTTTCTGTCGACAAATTATAGCGAAGGCAAGTTGGGTCAGTTCATAATCATATGACACACTCAGGTTAATTAGGAGTGAGGACTCGATCCGTACTTAAAGGAGGATTGATTCCTCACGAGAACCAAACCTCTTTTTTTCCAACCTAATTTAGGTCGATGTTCTTAAAGCAGACTATAAATATTCCCATCGATCACCCATCCAGATAGACGTGCCTTCATTCATACGTTTCAAATGAGAACGACTCATCAAGTTTAGATATTACATTATGTAAGCTAAGCTTTGCCTTCTCTTTTTTTTTTTCTTTGAAAAACTGTTAATTCCATAATGAGTACGATAACCAGTTCTTCTTTCGTGGGAAAAAAATGAAAATAAATGTCGCACGCAGAGAAGACAACACCTAGTACGTATATATGCATATCACCATCAAGTAAACCTTAAAATGAATCATATCATATCAAACCGATTAAAGGGATTAAAATATCCATCGAACTTATATAAAAGAAAAAGAAGTGGTGAGATAGTGAGATTCATGGTTTACTCCACCGTACCTCATGTCCATGAGAATGAGATATTCTATAAAATTTGTCAACTCTTGCGTATTGTTTTCGTTTGTATTCGATTAGGTACTTAGGTTCGTAATGTCTTGATAAGAATTAATAATATTCATATATGCAACAATTATAACTTAATCAGTTTGATATATTTAAAACGTAACACTTCAATATGTTCGTCAAAAAAACAACTTCTCTAGTCTCTACATGTTATAAAAAAATTGTTTAATCACAAAAAAGTACTTTATATTATATTTGGGGCAATTGCCAAATATATACCACAATTTGATTTGAAATGCAAAACTAGACCCCTATTGCATTTATGTCAAAACTAGTCTTTTGGGGTAGTGAAATTACAAACCCCACTCTTCTGAACTAAGAAAAAACGTTAGCCATATTGTCTATTTTACCCCGGATAAAGTCTACTTCCTAATCATAACTTCAATTTAAATTAGAAAATTATAACAAATTCTTTTGATTAAAAAAATTTATACATAAATAAGATGTAAACATTTAGTATCTATGAAAAATAAAATTTCATAAAAATGAATTCATATAAGTCAACTAAGATAAATTATATTTGTAACCTATAAACCGTGTGAAGTCTACTAAATAATAAAACCTTAAATTTAAAGTTTAAAATTTATAAACAATATTTTGATAAAAATATTTACACATAAATTTCACAGACAATTACAATCCATGTAAAATAAATTTGCAAAGAAATTAATCAATTTAAATCAAGTAAGACAAATAATGTTAAAACCAAAAAGCAATTGTGTGAAATCTACTCAAGAAGTGTGCTAAATAACAAAATTTTAAAGTTTAAAATCGATAAAAAATAATTTTGATAAAAAAATTTATGGATAATTTAAATAAATACAAGTCCTATCTATGTAAAATAAAATTTCATGAAAATGAATCAATTTATAAGTTTCATGAGTAAACCAATCACCAAGCTTAGTGTTTGAGGTTTAATGTATAGGGTTTATAATTGTTATTATTAGGGTTTAGAGAATTTTGACATAAAAAATGTTTGTGGTTCGTTTAACGATTTAGAGCTCATAAATTCGTACTTTATAATGTTAATTATGATTATGTAAACATAATTAACGTTTACTATAAGTTTTTACTTAAAAATTCGATTTAAGGTTTAGGGTTAGTCATACTTCATTAGTAGACTTCATTATGAAGTCTGAAACTCAAAAAAAAAAAAGATCAGGAAACGAAATATTTTAGCGAGAACCGGAATATTAGGGCTAGTTAGACTTCAATAGTATACTTCATAGTTAGACTTCGTTATGAAGTCTGAAACTCAAAAAAAAAACTGAGCAGGAAACGAAATATTTTGGCGGAAATTGGCGGGAACCGGAATATTCTCGAACAAATTTCTGATAAATTGTTCAATGTAGTTGGTTTGTGAGACTTCCGGAATAGACTTTACCAAGAAGTCTGAAATTCAAATTAAATATAGTGAAAATTCAAACTTTTCTAAATAAATGAGCGGGAATCAAAATCCACCGGATTGATTTTGTTGGTAAATTACATAATTTAACCACATACAAAGACTTTGAGTGTAAACTTCTTCGGTAAACTTCATATATAGACTTTATTCAATACACTTCATTTTTAAACTTCATTTAAGATCTGCTTAACCGAGTTTTTTTTTTTAACTAAACCGAAAAATTTACCCTCATATATAAAAAATTTAACCCTAATTGTTGTTAAAATTAAAAACATTGTCTCTCTCTAAAACGCCGCACCTCTTTCCCCTCTCTCTCTGTCTCTCTCTCCTCTCCACGCTCTCCGTCTCTCGCTGTCGCCGCATCTTTCCCTCGCTGTCGCTGCATCTTGTCCCTCACCGTCGCCGCACTTGTCCCTCGCTGTTGCCGCATCATGTCCCTCGCCGTCGCCGCGTCTTGTCCCTCGCCGTCGCCGCATCCTGTCAATGCCGTCACATATCTGAGCCGTCACAGCCGCTGCTGTTCGGAAGTAGCAACCATCCGACTCTACCTTGAACAGTACGAGAAGGATGCTTCTCCAGCGCCGTCGATCTCTGTCTTCTCCAGCGCCGTCGATCTTTGTCTTCTCCAGCGCCGTCAATCTCTGTCTTCTCCACCACTGTCTATGTCTCTTCTCTCCTTTGCCGTCTTTTTTCCCCAGTTACTAGATCTCTGGGTATTGACTACTGAACATTCTTAGCTCTCAAATGATTCAACATTTATTATTAAGGAGCTTCTTAATCAGTTCCATTTGCCATTGTCTTTGGCTTAATATGCAGAGAGGAGCTAGAGAAACAGCAAGCTCATGAGCGAATTATGAGGTTGCAGGAGCAAGGCAAAACCGAACAAGCCAGAAAATATTTGGGTAAACAAGGATGAATCTTTCTCTTTGTTTCTATGTTTCCCAAATGTGTTTGTGTTATTCTGATTCTCTCTCTCTCTCTGTGTACGTACAGATCGTTTGGCTCTGATTCGCCAACAGAGAGAAGAAGCTGCCAAGAAGCGAAAGAGGAAAAAGCTGGTAAAAGCTTTTGCAGTGCATTTGGTTTTGAAAAAAACATATTCTTTTGCTCATGTCTTTGATCCTATAATGCGTCTCTGTTTTTTAGTGGTCAACAAACCTCTCCTAGACATTTGTTTTTCCCTACATGGCTACTTCTTGTCTTATGCTCTTAAGCATTTGATTTTTGTCTCTCTTTTTAAGCTGCTTCTGATCTTTATTTTTCACTCTCTTTGTTGCAGTCTTTGATCTTGTGTTTCAGTAGAAATAAGCAACTCATACTTTTGTGATGTTCATAGAAAATTTATATTGGCTGGTCATGTTTATGGTTTGTGAAGCCTTTTTATATCTTTGAAATTCAACAAGACTGGTCATGTTTATGTTTTTTTTGAATGTGTCTTTGCAGATTGGATTCAGTTTCTGGGTATGTGATCTTATATATGATATGAGAAGTTACATTTCGTTGTTCAGTTTAAAGGAATAGCATTTATGTGTTTGGTTGATTAGGAGTTATGTTCGTTTTGATATTTGAGTTGTAGTGGAGGTTTTGATATTTACTATTAGAATCAGACTTTCTTATTGTTAGAGGGTTGTATTTTTGGCTTTGCATTACTGAGTTTTAACCTGATGTGTTTTAGGTTGGATGTCCACTGTGTTGATCGTTTCAGAGATATAAAATAACAGTTGGTGTTGGAAGTCTTATAGCTAGGGAGAAGACCTAGAAGAAGGAGGAAGAAGTCTTATAAGTGTTGTTCTGCTCATATTCTAGACTCTTGTGCGATTCAGTTTTTTGTTTTACAGTAATTTGGTTGCTTTTCTCTCATTTAGCTTTTTTGTTGTTGTACATATTGATTCTTATATTGTTGACTCATTTTACCTAGCTACCAAGTTAAAACAGAGAGTAAGATTTTTTTAGTCGACTTCACGCGTAGACTTTACTAGTTGACTTTACATGGAGACCAAGTTTACACTAAACTCACACGATAGTTAGACTTCTCAAGTAGACTTCTCAAATTTTTGAAAAGATACAAATACAACATTCTCATGCATTTTACCGTTAAAACAGACAAAGTTAAAACAAGTAGACTTCTTAGTGCAGATTGAATGCTCATATGTCAAAAACATAGAAGTTAAAAAGAAACCAGATACAAGCATTTTTGATACATTTTACCTAGCTAAAGTATACCAAGTACAAACAAATAGTTAAACTTCACGAGTAGACTTCACATATAGACTTCACTGAAAAGTCTATTTGGTAATGATCTAATGTGCTAATCAAACAAGAAAAGGGTTTTCACTTTGTATATAACGAATAAGCATGTCAAACTAACACGTAAGCAACTAAACAAACTAATACAACTAATTATTCAAGAAAATCTTAAAAATTCGTTATACATTTTCCAAAATTGCATTTTTAAAAAATACATCATATAGTAGACTTCTCGATGAAGTCTTCTCTACAAAGTCTATTTGGTAATGTCTAAAGTGCTAATCAAACAAGAAAATCATTTTCACTTTGTATATAACGAATAAGCATGTCAAACCCACACACAAGTAACTAAACAAACTAATACAACTAATTGTTCAAGAAAATCTTAAAAGTTCATTATACATTTTCCAAAAATGCGTTTAAAAAAAAAAAAATTCAATAGTAGACTTCTCGCTGAAGTCTATTAGGTTAGTTTTGGAATTCACCAACCAAATACTTTTTTTGTGAAGTCTATCCCTAAAGTCTACTGAAAAAAAAAATTTAGTTTTGCAATTGACTTTCGCTTTGACTTTTTCGAATATACTTCATTAACGTGATTAGACTTCAAAATAAAGTCTAACTCTGTTATGAAGTCTACCGGTGAACTTTACGACAATAATTAGACTTCATATGGGTTAGTTTTGCAATTGATCGAATTTTTAGACTTTGGAAAGTAGACTTCACCGCGAAGTCTATTTCGATAAACGTTGACCAGTAGACTTCAACCGGAAGTCTATCAGGTAATAGACTTCACAATGAAGTCTACTCGTAAGTAGACTTTATTGTGAAGTCTAAACGGCCTAAATAGACTTCTGGTGTAGACTTCCCAAAAAGTCAAGCGTTGGTCAATTGCAAAACTAACTCTTTTTTTTAGTAGACTTCACAAAAAAGTATTTGGTTGGTGAATTGCAAAACTAACCTAATAGACTTCAGCGAGAAGTCTACACCATATTTTTTTGTTTTCAAAGGAATATGGCGCAGACTTCACAATGAAGTCTACTTTCCAAAATTTTGTGAAGTCAATTGCAAAACTAACATGTTCGTTGACAAGTAGACTTCGTATTGAAGTCTATTTACATGAGTCTACTTCGCTACAAATATGTGAAATTCATTCAGATCGACCGGATTTTTACCTTGCATTGATCTTAAGTTAAGTTGACGGCTCAGAACTTCGATTTAGAGCTTCAACAAACTTTCCCAACAGTTAGCATGATCTCACACACCGATAATGGCAAGATCTAAGAACATAAACTTTGAAAAGATGAAAATGTGAGTTTTTGGGTGAAAATGGAGAAGAAATTGAAGAATATAAGTTTATGAGATGATAGAATGAGTTTGTAGATATGTTTGAAGAGGAAATCATGCATTCAAAGCTTGATTTCGGTTGAGAATGGTTGTTGGATGAATTGATGTGATGGCATTTTCGTGAATAAGTGAAGAAGATGAGCTTTTTTTGGACATTTGATTTTCGTAGAAGACTTTATGGATAGACTTCAAGGAAAAAGTTAAAGGAAAAAGTTAATGGTATTTTTGTTATTACATAAATATGGAAAGAATGAAGAAGAAGAAAAAAATGTAATGGAAGTTTTTTTTACAATTGACTTTAATTCTTAACCTATTTTTGAAAGTATCCTGCATTATATTTAACACGAGTTGAAAAGAGGAAAAAAAATATATATATATATATTCCAAGAATATGAACGAAGCGCATGCATCCCACTACCACATACGTAGTACGCACATCTGTTCCATAACATACTACCAATTTACCATTTTGACCTCACAATTACGCTTTACTCCTTTCTCTTCACCGGATCTAATTTCGTAAATTACCACAAATCCACACAAAACTCAGTACGTATATAAAAACCATCATAAAAAACCCCCAAACTCACAAAAATCTCATTGAGCAGAATCAATAAAATGTCGTCTCAAGAAACCAAATCAGACCAAAGAGAAGGAGCTGAGATCTGCAATGGCGCCGGATCAATCTGCAAGCAAAAAGCCGACGAGATCTTGTCGACCATGAACCTACCCAAAGGACTTCTACCTCTAGACACCATGACCGAGATTGGTTACAACAAATCAACCGGTTACATCTGGATCAAGATGAAGAACAAGGTTCAGCACCGGTTCAAAGCCATCGGTAAAAACGTATCGTACGATTCTGAGGTCACTGCGTTCATTGAGAACCGTCGGATGCGTCGTGTCACCGGAATCAAGAGCAAAGAGCTTCTGATTTGGCTAACGATCTCTGAGATTTATGTTAATGATGAAGATACGAAGAAAATCACTTTTGCTGGTCCGACGGGAATGTCACGTTCTTTTCCCGTCACTGCTTTCGAGGACGAGAAATGATTTTGTTAACGGGACTGTCACGTTGACTTTTATGATCTTTCCATTTTTACTTTGCTAAATCATATTCTATGTAATGTTGTTTTTTTATTATTACAATATTGTTTGTTTTTTTCTGTTACAAACTTCTTTTTTTTACAGCCTCTTACAACTTCGTTTCTTGAAAATCCTACAAACTTTATTTTTTCCACCTAAGTTAGTGAGAAAAGGCTGAAAAAGAAACCAAACATCCTTTGCAAGTTTAAAGAACTAAAATTGACGTGTATAACCCAAAAAAACCCACAAATATATATGTTATAACACTTTGTAAACCTATAATTGGAATCATATTAACAATAAAAAATATCAAATTAAAAAAAAAAAATGAATGATGAGATTCACCCCCACATCTCCATGAGATAACTCCTACAGCTACTACTATTGAGAGACCAAGATTCATTATCTAACCACCTTTTTTCCTTCTGTATTGTCCTCAAAGATTCTTGTTTCTGCTCTTCTTCTTGTTCCTCGTATGAAGATGTCTCAATCTTCTTGAGATTGTGTCTATATTCAACAACTACTTGTTCAAACACTTCCACCTCAAACATGTTCATCTTCACCATAGGGTTTATGTGATCCCTCACAAACGCAAATGCCAATTGGTCTCGCGGGTTAAACGCTTCTAACTCGTTGAACATGAAGCACGAGAATAGGTTGCTTCTTACTCCGTGCCTTCTCAGTATTAACGCACTATCTGGTACATCTAAATCCCATAAAGTATAAACAAGTGTCTAAAGCTAAAAAAAAAAAAAAAAAAAAAAAAAAATTGAAATCAAATTAATAACACCAGTCACTACAATTATCACGAGTATTTAGATTTCTTAAGAACATTAAAATTTCATGAACATAAACTTTTATGATTGATACTAGGAACTAGGAAGTATCACCCAATCACCCATATGTAAGCAAATCGAATTTTATTACTCCAAATTTCATTTCTATTCATTTTTTAATGACGTAAAAATCTGACCAAATCCATCGGACAACTTGCTTTTGGGACCCCGACTTGATGTTATAACATTTCTTTCTCTATTTCATATATTTCACTGATGTGTTTATATGGGACCGCGTCGTGATTCTTTGATTGCAACTATGATTTTATTTTATTGCTAAAGGAATGTCCAACAAACAAACAAATAAAAACAAAATATACAGCTAAAAGTTAAGCAAGAACACTAGATTTATTATCCGTTTTATTCTAAAATGTTTTTGTTGTGTGTAATTTTACTTTCTTCTTTTGCATATATTCCCGAGTTTCTTTTATCAACTACGTACACATGATAAAATTAATAATACTCGATCAGTCACTAAAGTATCAAGTTACCTCTCTACAACTTGAATCACTGAAAGTATGGTTTTCATGATTACCCGTGACTTGAATTTAGAAAAGCCACAAGTAAAAAGAGCATAACCTACCTAACCAACTAGAGCCAATCTTCATGCTTAAGACATGACTCTTTAGTCTTTATTGCAAAGTAATAAAAGTCCACACCAACATTCTAGACAAAGAAAGGTATAATATGTTTTTCTAAAGATGTTTTAACTTAAACTTGTTATAAGAATAGAGACTCGAACGATATATTTTACATAAAATCAGACCAAACTTTTATATATATTGAACGAATTGTTTTAAAGAAACTCACTTATACCAAACTACACTTCATGACTAAAACTCACTTATTTTTAATAAAAATTTACTTCATAAAAAACAAAGTTAAAGCCTACGACCGGACCAATGTTAATTAGAAAATTAATTTTCATCATAAGCTTGTGCAATTAATTGACTCCACTATCTAATTAATTATGCGTATATATGTACAAAACTAACAATTAATACTTTGCGATTACTCTAACATATTCTTTTGTAAAGAACCTTACCTAACCTTCCTAAGTACGGGTAAAGACCATTAATATATGATTAATCAACCATTTTAAAAAAGTAAAGCTCGTTCGTTATAATTTAGGGAAGATTTTTATTACCTGTTGGATATGGCAACTTATGAGAACTCCAAGGTTTTAAACCATGCTCACAATAAGTCTCCATTTGCATCCTTAGCCCATCGACATCTCCCCATTTCTTCCACCTCGCGGTAGCCATAGCCTCCTCCATTGTATTTACAAAAAACGGATGTTTAGAGATCGCTATATCAGCACCAGGAACCACTAACATCGAATGAATTAGAAGTAGTGGATCGATCATAAGCTGAATTTTCGCGTCTATCCATACACTAAACTTTGAGTTTGGAAACAATCTATGTATTAGATACTTTGGTATAACTCCGTTCATAGCCGGATTAAGGTATAGATTTTCGGATTTTGAGGTTTTGATGATCCTCCATGCACCGACTCTATAGTCTCTTGGATTGTTTTTTGGGATAACATTGTGGTGGAAGAGAGAGTTTAGGGTTTTGTCGTCGATGAACATGTAGAAGCAAACGGTTTCTAAGGTTTTAGCTCCAAGTCCCACTGGTTGTCTGATTTTGTCATGGTCGTGAAAAATGGCTGATGCAACTACTAGTCCACATTTCTCCATCTCAGCTCTATCTACCATATCAGAGAAAACAAAATTAAAACGAAACATATTATGTTTTGTAATAAACAACTGATGTTAGTGAACTTGTCATTGTCGATTAATTGTTTAGGGTAAATGTGACAGCAATGTCAGCAGATACAAACAATCGTTACATATATGATTTTAAAAATTGAAATAAATGTTACATGAAATTTTAATTAGAATCATTAAAATAAACCAAACTATAATTAATTAATTATACAGTAATGATCCTGTTTTTCTCCTGTTACTTGGTGTTTTGAGTTTTGACTAGATCAAATTAAATAGGATGTGTTGGGTTAACTTGCTACAATTCATAAACCCGTTTACTGGTTACTTAAATGACGATAATCTTACCGGAGTTGCTGATCGGAAAAGCTCTGAAAAAGCCACATGGAACTTCGACGTCGTTTTTCGAATGATTGAAATAAGAAAATCTCTTCTGGGTACTGAAATTTCCACCGAAAGTTTCACTTTTTCCATTAATGTAACTCAAACTCTCCGGCGATGATGAATCGCTACAGAGGCTCTGTATCTCCTTCAACACTGTCCAGTAATCTGATTCACATAAAACAACAAATATCATTTCCATATCATTACATAGACAGAAATTAGAAAGAAAAAAAAAAAAAAAAAAAAACAGAAACCCATTGTGTAGAATCCGATTATTCATTAAAATCTGAAGAAAGGTAAGAACGAGACCAAAACATTAATTGATTCTCTTAAGATTTTTGTTTTTATTTTATTTCTTTGAGAAATGTCATTTTAAAAGGTTCTCAGAAATATCAAAATGAAGAAATGATATGTTTTTTCTTTTTCTTTTTATTTACCTGAGAAGAAAACAGGGGAAGAACAAGAAGATCTATGAGTGGGAAGAGCGTATTTGTGTTCACCATAGGAAGAAGGATAAGAGAAAAGCTTTGTTTGGATCGGATCGAACGGTGAATATCGAAACACACATTGGTTTCTTGAGAGAGAAACGTAGAGGAAAAGAAAAAGTGTGGTGAATAAGTAGAGAAGTGAGAAACAGAGGAGCTTTGATCGGACATAGAGCGTCGGAGACACGGTGGTTCTGATGAATTGTCCCATCGGAGAGAGAAAGAGAGAGAAAAGAGAGATTTATCGTTTATTATTCATTTTTATTTTTGTTCTTTTGTTTTGAAGGAGGATCTTCATTTGAGTCTGTGCAGATGAAATGAACTGAAAGTTAGAAACTTTAGCAGCTTTTTATGGGTAAAGCGTTACTGAGAAATAAATATTTTTATAAAAATAATTAAAATCGCTATTTCTAAATTTCGTGTAGGATTTATATTTTATTATGGAATATATTACATAAACAGAACGATGAGATTTTCTTCCATATGATAAAGCAATAGAGATTACGATATGTGCCAAAATCATACAAAAATTATGATCCACATGTGCAGAAAAAGTTATCAGAATTCAGAAGTATACTTAAAAAAAAAAAAAGTTTCCAAGTCTAAATGAAGCGAAGCTCGATGTATGAGACAACTCGAGTATTTAAGCGTGGTAGAATTAATAGTGACCACCATTAGCCCGTAACTGTAACATCTGTAAACCAATTTATCGTTTCTGATAAGCGGTGTCGACCGACATCAGGGGGAGTGTCGCTCAACACCAATGGTTAAAATCGATTTCGATTCGATTTGAGTGGTCCGGTTTGGGCTCGTTTGGGTTGGAAACCCTTGTTTCGCGATTAACAGAAGGCAGCCGCATTGTTTTGTCGTTTTTCGAGAAAAGTCAGAGGAGAAGAAGAGCAGAAAACTCTTGGGAGATTTCTGGAGCTTGTAGCTGATCTGAGGCTGTTTGGGTGTTGTTCTTCTCTTTCTTCTTCTCAATCCCTTGTCAAGGTGAGTGCATGACCGTAGGCTCGCAAATAGTGAAAATTGTGAAAATGAATTGTTGATTCGATGAGTTTATGCGATTTTCGTGGTGGTTTATGTGATACATGTGTCTTTGATCGAGATTGTGGTGTTGATTTCGTGTTTCTGCTGTTTATGTGTTGAGAAATCGAATTGGGGCTCGATTTGTCGGATCGGTGTCGAATGACACCAAGCTGGTGTCGATCGACACCAACCGAGCGAGTGTCGAACGACACAAATCTTGTGTCGGTCGACACTGGCCGGTTTAATCAGGTTATCTGGCGATTTAATTTAATTAATTAGATTAAGTGGTTTAATCTGGTTAACTCGGTTTAAATAGAATTAAGTGGTTTAATTCGTAATTAATTATAATTGGTGAATTTAATTAATTAAGCGGTTTGAAAATAATTGTGGAAATTACTTTAAGGGTTAAAAAATTATTATTCAATTGTGGAAATTACCTAATAATTATGAGAAGCTATTTAATAATTGTGGTAATTATTCTTAATATTTAAAAGTGTTAAAATTGCGTAATTGGCCTGTAGGCGGGGTGATTGTGTAACATCCCGGTTTGTGGAGAGGCTTATGAGAATTGATTTGGCTACCTATGTCAACAAAGTGCACTTACCTTTTCGGTCAAAGGCCCATAAGTAACTCCAGAGTTAAGCGTGCTTGGGCTGGAGTAGTAGAAGGATGGGTGACCTTCCGGGAAGTGGTCTGCGGAACCGTGTAAGTGAGGTCAAAACATGGGGAAAGGTTGGGTGTTGATTGCAGGGATAGTAAACAAGTCGGTAGAGCCTCTCAAAAATAGCGCACCGGCCGTCGGACAGGGGTGGGGCCCACGGGCCGAGAGAGGGTGTGGGTGACTCACCGGGATGGACGGTCGGGGCGTTATAATTTGGTATCAGAGCCGAACCCAGACGTGAGTGTGGAGTCAAGTGGAGTGGCCTTGAGTCACACCGTCAGGGGTGACGATCCAAGTGCGCAACGAGGACGTTACGCTCAGTGAGTGGGGGTGAATTGTAACATCCCGGTTTGTGGAGAGGCTTATGAGAATTGATTTGGCTACCTATGTCAACAAAGTGCACTTACCTTTTCGGTCAAAGGCCCATAAGTAACTCCAGAGTTAAGCGTGCCTGGGCTGGAGTAGTGGAAGGATGGGTGACCTTTCGAGAAGTGGTCTGCGGAACCGTGTAAGTGAGGCCAAAACATGGGGAAATGTCGGGTGTTGATTGCAGGGATAGTAAACAAGTCGGTAGAGCCTCTCAAAAATAACGGACCGACCGTCGGACAGGGGTGAGGCCCACGGGCCGAGAGAGGGCGTGGGTGACTCACCGGGATGGGCGGTCGGGGCGTTATAGATTGTCTCACTAAGTATTTCTTGAAAATACTTATACATCTATTTTTCCCTAATGTGATGCAAGTAAAAAGAAAGTGTGATCGCGAAAATCGGGCCGAAGAGAGGATGATAGGATTTGTTTTATTGTTTGAGTTATTTAATTATTGTAAACCTACTGTTTAGGTTGCTAGTATTTTATTTTATTTATGGAGTTGAATATTGTTGAATTAATTATTTAAGGTTATTTATTGGAGTTTGATTTAATTAAGTTTTATGCACTTGATTTAATTATTAAAAAAAAAGCTTGGTTGTTTCAGTAACACTCTATACAATTTCAAAGTCTCATCAAACACGATTAGTGTAACATCCGTAAACCAAACTACCAAACTGCCGTTTTGGACATGTGTATTGACCGACACCAAAACACCATTCGTGTAACATCCGTAAACCAAACTACCAAACTGCCGTTTTGGGCAGGTGGTGTTGAGCGACACCGGTCCGGCAATTGATTTCCGGTTGGATTTTAATTGTCCGGTTTGCGACTGGTTTAGAAGAAAAACCTAGGTCGCGAGTTTATAAGTGTTTCAGCCGCATTTTTATTGTGGTTTTCGAGGAGAATCGTGAAAGAGGAAGAGAGGAGAGTTTTTTTGGAGTTTTCTGAGGTTTGTGGAGCTGTTTGTGGCTGTTCTTCACTGTTCATCTCCTTCCCCTTTGTTCATCCCTTTGTCAATGTGAGTGCGTGACCGTAGGCTCGTGATTTCGAGATTGGATGATTTGTGGTTGATTGTGTGATAATTTTCGTGATTGTTTATGTGATAATCGTGCTTTTGATCGAATTTGATGGTGTGGTTTTATTATTTTCGTGTTTTCGTACTGTTTATCGTTTTGAGTGTCGATCGATACCAAGTGGTCGAGTGTCGAGCGTGGTGTCGGTCGACACCAGTTGTTGTCTGCAGTTGTTCAATCCAGATATCGGTTCGGTTTTTTGGTTTTCGGTTAATAAAAAATAGCTACCATATTAGAACCATACTTACTTCAGTTTGGTTCGGTTTGGATAGTCTCGGTTATTGATTTTTTTGGTTTGGATATTTTTGGTTCGAATAATCTCGGTTTCCGGTTTATTTGTACTTTTTTCTTTATATTATTATTTCATTACGTAGGTTTTTTAATTTTTTTCATAATCAAATGGTTAAATTCAAATAAGAGAAATCAAAAGGTTAAATTCAAATTCAAATTTTGTTAATTAATGATCTATAATTTATAGAAGATTACTCTAAACCTATATTATTTTATATCATATATATATGTATATTATATACTATTATTATATTAAGATATATAACTATTCGGGTTTTTTTTTCGGTTTTTGTGATTTATTCGGTTAATATCCAAACTATATCAATATCCATGGTTTTTATAAAATTGCATCCATTCGGTTTATACGGTATATCTAAATCCAAACCATATGACCTATTTTTGTTCGGTTTGGTTCGGTTCAGTTCGGCTTTACCAGATTGGACAGCCCTAGTCTGCGAGACTGGTTTAATTGGATTAATGGTTTAATCGTTTTAATTGAATTGTTGGGTTAATTGGTTCGGTTTAATTATTTATTTATAGTTGAAAAATTAATTAAGATTATTATTTAATTTTGAAAATTATTTAATAATTGTGGAAATTATTTAATTATGTAAATTATTTAAATATTGTTAATTGTCTAGAAATTGCGTGAAATACTTATGCATATCTTTTCTCTAATGTGATGCATGTAAAAAAAAGTGTGATCGCGGAATCAAGGCCGAAGAATGGTTGATAGGATTTATTTATCGTTTTTAATTGTTTAATCGAACATAATGTTTAGGTTGTTAGTTTATTTCACTGTTAAATTAATTGTTGAATTGTTTATTTATTTATTAAATGATTTTTGAAGTCTTCTGCATTGTTAGTGTTTTGTTTGGCATTGTTTAATTTAAAAAAAAAAAAAATCTTCGACATTAAACATCCACTCTACAGGAACATTGAATGCATATATAGGAAAATGAAATAAGTTTCATGGTCAATAAAATATCGAACATCTCTTTTATCTGATGAACACTCTATTTAGCACAAAATTCAGACACCAATATTTCTATAAAAAAATATATTTAAAAACTCAGACACCAATAAATGTAAAATTTTAGGACCGTGCAAGTAGTTGATAATCCGTAACATCGAACACATTGTCAAATATCTCCTTATTCTAAAAGCTTCCTTTCTCTAATTACATACATTTCAACAAGTTCATATATTTCATCTCCATTTACCGAAATTATAAAATTTCATAGCGTATAATACTCTGAATATTATTTTTAATGTTGATGATGAATTCAAAAACTATAATATAGTACATTTAGAGCCGATTATATACACATAATATAACAATGATCACTTGTAGAATTTGTTAAAAGAATTGATCCATTATGTAGAGACATCACCATAAATGTTTTGATGCAATAAAGAAAATTAAAAGATAAAAGTTCCAACAATTTTTAATTCAAAACAATATGAGAAATTTTAAGAAATACACTTTTTGGGGTGTTAATTTTCAAAACTATACTTTTATGGTGTTAGTTTTCAGAATTACATTTTTTCCAAATTTAACATCTAAGTTTAGGTTTACTAGTTCCTAACTAGGGTTTAGATTTTGGACTTTAAAGTTTAATTTCCGGTTTAGATTTCTTTTACTCAATGAAAAAAATGTAATTTTGAAAAAAAACACTCTAGAAGTGGAGTTTTGAAAATGTACACCCAAAAAGGTCTAGTTTTGAAATTTCTCCAACAATATTCTAATTTTTTATAAGTTTATATAATTTTCAACTCCACATATTTTTTTCTCCAACATACATAATATCAGCTCGAACATATATTTAAAATTATATATATATTCAAATGTGGAGTTATCTAATTATTTCTATTTGATAAATTGAAATGGAGTTGACAAAAAAAAAAAAAAAAAAAAAATTGAAATGGTGTTATGTCTTAGACCTATTAGAAAACTCGGTGAGTGTTTTACTGAACGGTTACACTCATATATATATATATATATATTTATTTAGGAAAATCGTATTTTAAACCATGAAGGTGACAAATGATAGCACTTTAAACCTTCAAGGTTTTTCACTAACACTTCAAACACTCAAATCATTTACTTTCACACTTTAAACCATGAAATTAACAATTTTTTACACAATGCTGAAAAACTTAACGGAAAAAGTTTAATAATTGAGTTTTGAATAGATTATTGAATGTTTAGAAGTTGAAATAGGATAAATAAAATTTGTATGATTGAGTTCGAGTTATTAAGCATTTTTCGTTTAATTTTTGATTCTTTGAATTTAAAGTATTAAGCCTTTTTTCATTAAATTTTTCGCCGGCGTAAATATTTGTTAATTTTGTGGTTTAAAGTGTGAAAGGAAATGATTTGAGTGTTTGAAGTGCTAATGAAAACTTTGAAGGTTTAAAGTGCTAAAATTTGTCACTTTCATGGTTTAAAATGTGATTTTCCCTATTTATTTATAATCAAGTTGCATTGACTCAACATAAATTCTAAGTGTCATGGGTTCGAATCGGGGCACCTAACTTTAAATTTAGAATATTTCTGAACACGTATTCACAATTAAAAATAGTAAATATTTAATTTTTTGAAATAAATTTACAATCGTGTAAACTGATTAAGTGTTAAAGCCCGAATCATCCTTTAATTATTATAATAAGATATTTAAAATTATATCTCTCAAAATTTATTAAAAACGGTAATTAACATTTTTATATTTTTATCATATAATCAAAAAAAAGAAAAGAAATTATCTCCATTTTCTCGGTCTATTTTCGCGAATTTCGCTTAGGTCCGAGAGAGAGAGAGCACAGTGTTTTTGTTTGAAAGGGTTAAGGCTAATTGGGACATGTCTTCTTCATCCTCTTGATTTCACCCTTCTCGCACCCTTTTTTCATGTCTCTTCCAACCAAACGCTCTACTTGCTCCGCCGCTTCTTCTGCCTCCGCCGACTCTTCTTACTCTTCTCCGCCCATGAAAAAGGCCAAAAACGGCCTCCACCATCCCTCCTCGCAGCAGCCTAACGCCGCCGACAAGGTCGGCTTTCCCATGGAGGAAGATCCAACTCCCGCCGCCGCCAATCTCTCCCGGAAGAAAGCTACACTCCCGCAGCCTACTAAGAAGTTCGTCATCAAGCTCAATAAAGGTTTTCGCCCGATTTCTCTCATTTGCGATTTTGATCGTAATCGGGATGTTCTTACGTTTTCTTCACACTAATCCTAAGATTCGTTTGGATAGTATGTCAATTGATCCTTTTGATTGAATTGAAAATCCTAATAACTCTCCGTACGATTGGTTTTTAGCGTAGGTTTCTCGATTTTAGGGTTTTTAATAGCCTTGCTGATTAGTTACTTACAGCGAAATTCACTGTTAATCGAGTCCGACTGTTGATTTTGTTGTGGATGAGTGGTTGGGTTTTTTTTGTAATTCTTTGTTTAGCCGATCTGAGAATTGAAGATCCGGAATTCTTGTTATGTGCAATCTAGTTTTCTTGTTTCTCAATGAAGCTTGATTTGCCACTAGAAACATCTTGAGAATTAGCTTTCTCTTTTACACAGAGACTAGGTAGCAATTGTGAGGATGCGTATGATATCATGTTTCATAATTTCAAAGTTTCTGATTGTACCGTTTGTAATATATATATATATGTGAAGCTAAACCAACCCTACCTACAAACTTTGAGGAGACTACCTGGGAAAAGCTGCAGACAGCTATCAGAGCTATATTCCTGAAAAAGCCAGTTTCCTTTGATCTTGAGGGGCTTTACCAGGTAACGTTACTTGTAAATTCTGCAGCTTTCTTTATCAGGTGCTTCTTGTCGTATGTGAAAATGTCTTACTTGATGAGAAAATGTCAGGCTGTTGATAACCTCTGCTTGCATAAGCTGGAAGGAAAGCTTTACGAACGGATTGAGAAGGAGTGTGAAGAACACATCTCTGCAGCATTACAATCTCTTGTTGGGCAAGACACTGATCTGTCTGTTTTCTTGTCACTTGTTGAGAACTGCTGGCAGGATTTTTGTGACCAGATGCTTATGATCCGTAGTATAGCCCTGTCTCTGGATAGGAAATATGTGATACAAAACCCAAATGTACGTTCATTATGGGAGATGGGGCTGCAGCTTTTCCGGAAGCATCTTTCTCTGTCCCCTGACGTTGAGCAGAGGACAGTTACTGCTCTCTTAAGAATGATTGAAAAGGAAAGGTAATCTTGTTATAATTCCGGTATTTCAAAAATATGAGAAGCAAGGTTTATTTGTCACATTGGGAAGTTATCTTCTTTAAGCCACTGTTTACCTGTTAAACTTACGTCTCAGTGAATCACTAGCAATACTAAGTAGTCATAGGTAAAAGTTCAAGAGAGGACTATTATAAGTCATTAATTTGCAACTCGTTATTATAAGGCATTTATGTATTGTATAATGTTTTCACCGAAATCTACTGACCTTTTTTTCGCATGACACTGGTCCTGCAGATTAGCCGAAGCTGTCAATAGAACATTACTAAGCCATCTTTTAAAGATGTTCACTGCACTGGGAATATATACGGAAAGCTTTGAGAAACCTTTCCTAGAATGCACTTCTGAATTTTATGCCGCTGAAGGAATGAAATACATGCAGCAGTCTGACGTTCCCGAATACCTGAAGCATGTCGAGGTGCTTTGCATGACTCCATATGTTTTCTCCTAATGATAAGCTGTCGTACAGGTTATTAGTTGATCTGGTCTCTCTAATGTTTCTACTGGTGATTGGTGCAGGGAAGGTTGCATGAAGAGAATGAAAGATGCATACTGTACATTGATGCCGCAACCAGGAAACCACTGATAGCAACTATTGAAAAGCAACTTCTCGAGCGTCATATACTTGCTGTTCTTGATAAGGTTCAACTCTTCTGTCATCCTTGTGGTTAGCAAATTTGGGTTTGCTGCAAGCTTATTTATCTCTGAATATTCCCCAGGGTTTCACACCATTAATGGATGGACGCCGTATTGAGGACCTCCAGAGGATGTACACCCTGTTTTTTAGGGTCAATGCACTAGAGCCTCTGAGGCAGGCGCTGAGTTCCTACATCCGCAAAACTGGTCAGAAGATCGTTATGGACGAAGAGAAAGATAAAGATATGGTACAATCACTATTGGATTTCAAGGCTTCTCTTGACATAGTATGGGATGAGAGCTTTTGCAAGAATGAATCATTTGGCAACACCATCAAAGATTCATTTGAGCATCTGATAAATCTTCGCCAGGTATTAAATGTTTATTTTCTTGATTATTGCATAATCTTTTGCTAACAGTTTTACTTTCATATATTAGCAACAGGCTGATTATTGTGGAAATGCCATCCTTATAATGACAATGCTGCACTGTTAACTTATAGCAATCTGGAGTTGCATTATATTGCTATATATCTTCTTGAAACATTTTTGGGCACTGTATAATTATCAAACATAATTTCGATATCTGACTTCCTTTTTGGGCTCTGGACCTAATTACAGTAGTGTGGCTAGTATTTATCACTTCTGATACCAAATACTATTGAACAATTTTATCCAGTATTATAGCTCAAGTCTTGAGCAATAATTTTCTTATGTAATATCAAGAATCCTCTTGACAAAAATTCACATTAGACTTTGCTCATTGGTGCCGTATTCAAATCTGTAGAAGTTTCAAATTTCCATGTTAGCATGCTCACAAAATAATATACTTGATGTCTGTTTTGCAGAACCGGCCAGCTGAACTTATCGCCAAATTTTTGGACGAGAAGCTCCGTGCTGGGAATAAGGGTACTTCTGAAGAAGAATTAGAGAGCACCCTTGAAAAAGTCTTGGTTTTGTTCAGATTTATCCAGGTTATTCCTGATTCTTTTTATCTACTACTATCTTTTTCTGATAAATAACTGCCTTCAGGCCAGCGCATGGTCTGAAAACATGCTATATGATCATCTAGATTCAGTTTTACTGAAGGATTTCTATTTTTTTTTTTTTTATGATCAAAGGGTAAAGATGTGTTTGAAGCATTCTATAAAAAGGATCTTGCAAAGAGACTCCTGTTGGGAAAGAGTGCGTCAATTGATGCTGAGAAATCCATGATCTCTAAGGTAGAAAACTGATTTAATTTTCTGGCTGTATCTCTTTATCGCTGAAAATTTTTCTGTATCGGTAATTTCTTATCCACTTACCCAACCTTTGTGACACCTACAGCTTAAGACTGAGTGTGGTAGCCAGTTTACAAACAAACTCGAAGGGATGTTCAAGGTCCTCTTTCTTTCTCTTTCTCTCTTTTTTGTCTCTCTTTTTTAGTTTTTTTTAAAAAGATGCTGGTCTTTAAGTTTTAGTAAAGGAACAAACAAAAGGATCCCAAGTCAGGGTGTTTAATAGTCGGTACTAGTCTAGTCTTAGACAAGATTGTTGGATGCTCTTGCAACGTACCTACTTTAAGGAAGTTTGTGCCTGTACTACAATTAATGAGCTTGTACCTCCTGTTTCCTTGAAATTTTTGCCAGGATATTGAATTGTCCAAGGAAATCAACGAGTCATTCAAACAATCGTCTCAGGCCAGAACAAAACTGCCATCAGGAATTGAGATGAGTGTCCACGTTTTAACAACGGGGTATGTACTATGTACTATGCATCACATTTGTTCAGGTTTATACCAGATAGCATGACGTATTTATAAAGCTTGTTAAACCTTCCATGTATAATGCAGGTACTGGCCAACATATCCACCTATGGATGTTAAACTTCCTCATGAATTAAATGTCTATCAGGTTTTACTTGAAGTTCTGATATAATTTTCCTTTCCGCGCGACGGGTTTTATCATACAAGCTTTTGTTTTAATTTATCTGTTTGTTTCGTAGGATATCTTTAAAGAGTTCTATTTAAGCAAGTACAGTGGCCGGAGGTTAATGTGGCAAAATTCATTAGGTCACTGTGTTTTGAAGGCAGATTTCTCCAAAGGTAAAAAGGAGCTTGCTGTTTCCCTGTTTCAGGTCAGTCATTCGTTTAGACTTTTACTTGTCTTCCCTGAGGTTACAGTGTGAATCCATTGCTTAGAAGGTGTGTTTGTCTTTTTATTGTCTCAGGCTGTTGTGTTGATGTTATTTAACGATGCAATGAGGCTTAGCTTTGAAGACATCAAAGACTCCACTGGCATAGAGGACAAGGAACTGAGGAGGACTCTGCAGTCGCTTGCCTGTGGGAAAGTTCGTGTCCTGCAGAAGGTTTGGCTCAAATCTGGACTCTGTTAACTCACATTTCTACTAATGCAGAAACCACTGTGATCGTGGCTTTGATATATTAATTATTCCATATCAATGCGCCTTGTGTAAATGTTCTTGCAGTATCCAAAGGGAAGAGACGTTCAAGACGGGGATGAATTTGATTTCAACGACAGCTTTGCAGCTCCTCTGTATCGCATTAAGGTACATCATTCTTTTTTTTTTATTTTGGCCGGCTCTTGATCCTTTTTGTGGCATATAATAAACCAAATTATTATTATCTTTTGCTGGGTGCAGGTGAATGCAATCCAGATGAAAGAGACAGTAGAAGAGAACACGAGTACAACAGAGAGAGTATTCCAGGACCGACAATACCAGGTTTGACTTATGTTCCTGTTTACTGTTTTCTTAATATCTTTCTCACAATTTGGTTCCTGGACGAGAGAAGATTTGACGAAATGAGTTACTTATGTTACAGATTGATGCAGCCATTGTTCGAATTATGAAGACAAGAAAAGTCTTGAGCCATACACTTCTAATCACTGAGCTCTTCCAACAGGTAACTAAACCCGTGTTGCTATGATGCTGATGATGATGAGAGTTCTCACTAGGCCTGGGACTTCGTGGTTTCGGGTCGGATTTAGAGATATAGAAACCGTTCGGGTAATTTTGAATTTCGGTTCAGGTTTGTTCAGGTTCTAGTCGGTTTTCGGGTTTTCTTTTTAATTTTTTTTTTTTTTGGTTTTTTTCGAAAACAATTCAGGTTTCTTCTTTCGGATTTAGAGATATAGAAACCGATCGGGTATTTTAAAATTTATGTTAGGGTTTGGTTTGGGTTTTTTTGGGTCGGGTTCGGGTTTGGGTAAAAGTCTCAAGCCTAATTCTCAGTACTTGTCTAAATGTGCAATGTATGGATGATATTTTCGTGATTTTGCAGCTCAAATTCCCGATAAAACCGGCTGATCTGAAGAAGAGGATCGAAAGCCTCATAGATCGAGAATACTTGGAGAGGGACAAGAGCAACCCTCAAATATACAATTATCTTGCTTAGACTCTCCCTCTCTGGTGAACACTTTTTCCAACATTTTCTTTCTTCTCTGTATATTTATTTACAAACTATGTCCCAAATTTTCTTCTTCAATTTGATGATGAAAAAAGAAAAAAAAGAACTCCAGATTCCGTTTGTTCTCGCCGTTTTCGAGTGACTTTGTTGCACGGTACCAACTTGTGTTTTTTTCTTCTTGCACTTCGTCTTTTGTTTTCCGCTACTATGAGCATTCAGGCAAAAGCTTTTAGCACCAAAGAACTAAAACGAAAAGAGAGAATCAGATACAAATTGATATTAAGTCCAATTGCACAACATAGTTTTGAAAATTTGTTTCTACGCCCATTTTGATTTTAATCAATATATCGAAAAATGAAACACTTGCCGAGTTGCCGGGGAACATGTAATCAGAGAAATGTGGCTGTGCCAGTTTTAAATTCAGCATAAGTGACTCTAAAATCCAATATCCATTTTTATCAACACATTCAGCATAAATTACGTAGCAAGTAGTCAACTTAGGGTCTTTTATATGTAAATTAATACTATAATTCAATTGATTAAGAAATATGCATATGCAAGAATATAACCAAATAAAACTTTACTCTAATCATCATATATAGTTTATATAGAATGTTTATAATAGCCTCTTTTTTGTTTATGTTTTTTCTTATTTGTAAATTTGCATATTTTAGTTACATGTTAGATAAATAAAAAGATATATACATATATATACACCCTCTCGGTTCAATTTTTAATGTATAACTTAAAGATTTTTCTGGATCAATATTTATAGTTGTTTTCTGTTTTCTAAATATTTACACATAAAAAATTTACCCCGATAGATATTATTTTGGAGACCATTTGGATATCTATACATGGATATTACTTAGGGTCCAACTCCAACCTTGGATATTCAAAAATTCAACATATGTATTGGCAAGAATAACCATGAAAACCTCATAAATTAATACCATGTCCACTCGAACGTTTGATAGTTCTACATAATTATAATTTGATTAGGAGACCAAATAATGGAATCATTTTTAATTGTATCTCAATGGCTTCTATATGTCATGTAACTAGGAGTGTCAAAATGGGTAATCCAACCCATCCAACCCATTATCCAAATGGGTTGAGAGTTAATGGGTCATGGGTTAATCCAACCCAATTAGTAAATGGATTAGGTTGATCCATGATCCATCTAATTATATAATTTAATTGCTTAAATGGTTAACCCATGATCCATAAACAATAAACATAAATAATTTTATCAAAATGCATTTTAGGCTGGAAAATTTGTGAAAACGCGTTTTGGACGGGAAAATTTGCCAAAACACGATTTTGGACGAAAAATTTATGAAAACGCGTTTTGGCCGGGAAATTTTATCAAAACACGTTTTAGGCGGGAAAATTTGTCAAAACGCGATTTTGGACGGAAAATTTGTGAATACGCGATTTCGGACAGAAAATTTGTGAAACGCGTTTTGGGTTGAAAAATATCAAAATGCGTTTTAGGCGGAAAAATTTGTCAAAACGCCATTTTGGACGGAAAATTTGTCAAAACACGATTTTGGCGGGAAAATTTGTCAAAACGCGTTTTGGCGGGAAAATATCAATACGCGTTTTAGGCGGGAAAATTTGTCAAAACGCCATTTTGGACGGAACATTTGTCAAAACACGATTTTGGCGGGAAAATTTGTCAAAACGCGTTTTGGCGGGAACATAGCAAAACGCGTTTTAGGCGGGAAAATTTGTCAAAACGCCATTTTGGATGGAAAATTTGTCAAAACACGATTTTGCCGGGAAAAAATTGTGAAAACGCATTTTGGGAGGAAAAATTTATCAAAACTTGATTTTGGACGGAAAATTTGTGAAAACGCGATTTCGGACGGAAAATTTGTGAAACGCGTTTTGGGCGGGAAAATTTGTCAAAACGCGTTTTGGGCAGAAAAATAGTGAAATCGTAAGTTTTGGTGAAAATTTGTGAAAACGCGATTTCGGACGGAAAATTTGTGAAACGCGTTTTGGGCGGGAAAATTTGTCAAAACGCGTTTTGGGCAGAAAAATAGTGAAATCGTAAGTTTTGGTGAAAAATTGTGAAACCCGCATTTTTGCGAATTTTTTTGTGAAAATTATATATTTGGGGAAAAAACTAAATTTCATATTTTGTTGGGTATAATTTTGAAAAAAAAAAAATTGGGACGGGGTAATTTGTTAAATCATGTTTTTTGTACACAAAAAGTGAAATCATAATTGTGGAATGACTAATTTGAAAAATAAATTAATGTATGATGAGAAGGTGATAGTTAACCATTTCATCAATCAATCCATTTCAATTTGACCCATTTAATCCACAACCCATTTGATCCACAGTCCATTTGATCCATTTGAACCAAAAAATTTGATCCATTAGGGTTAATGGGTTGGTTGGATTGGGTCAACCCATAAATTTCAACCCATTTTGACACCCCTACATGTAACGTATGTGTTTGAACTTTTTTAACCAAAAGAAAACGTATGTGTTTCATTTAAACACATGGATCAGCCAAACCCTAATGATTTTACACTCTTTTTATAAATCTATTATAATATTAGATGGTTACACTCTTTCTCACTCCATGAGAAGCTGACATATGTCACTCCAAATTTTTGACATGTGTCTATTTTTCAATTCAACATCAATTAAGTTTTTTTATCAAGCAAATATTTACTTAATATAAACTAAATAATTAAATCATATTTATTTCATGCAAACACATATCATCTTTTTAAATTCAACATCAATTTCTCTTCATTAAGTTTTTATGTCAAACAATTATTTAATTCATATAAACTATACAATTAAACCACATTCAGTTATGCAAACATATGTATATATAATATATATAAAAAAATTTAAAAATCTATATATAAATAAGTTGATAGTTTACAATGCAAATAATGTCCACCAAAAATTTGCAATTAAAACCACATACAATTAATTAAATCATACACAAAACTTTTTTCATGAAAATATTTATTTCATATAAAATACACAATTAAAATATACATAAAATTCATGCAAACATACATAAAATATTTGATATTTTACTATTCAAATGATTTCCAGAAAAAAATTGATGGAATTAATTTAATCTATTCATATAAAACTTGAATTTCACACAAAATAATAATAATAATAATAATAATAATAATAATAATAATAATAATAACTTCATTGATTTTACTTATTTTCTATGGTAACTTCACATAATAGTTCAATTAAATTAAATGTTCATAACTAACAATTTGTAACAGCCAATTAAATTCTATGAAAATCAATGTACTGCTCAAAAAATTATGTAACTAAAACCACATAAAATTAATTTTCTCACAAAATTATAATATTTATTTCATAGAAACTAGAAATTGAACGACACTCAAGTCATACAAACACATGTAAATCTTGCATATAAAGATTTACATGTAATATATGGATATTTTTTCTTAAACAAAACAATAGAAAAATATTTAATATTTAATTATGCAAATAACGTCCATACAAAAAAATACAATTAATTAAATCATACATAAAAAATTTGAGATCCACACATAACAACTCCATTGATTGTATACATTTAATTAATGTAAAATATTTAAATGTGTCAACCATACTAAATATTTGCATTGTCCTAGAAAAATGAAACTAAATTAAATTTTCATAATATTAGATTCTAAGAACATAAAAAGTTTATAGTCAATTAATCAATTTTAAGATCAGCCAAATAAATTACTAAATGTTTACAACATGTTATATATATATTTATATAATTCAAATCCACGCAACGCGTGGGCTTTCCCTAGTAAAAAATATTTTGGAGTTTATCCCATCGATCACACAAAAAGTTGATCTAACATTTTTTCACTGATTATTGATCTAACGTTTTCTTCACTGATATATTAATATTCCGACTATTTCCTACAATACAAACTCTGGCAATCAACTAATCGTGGACGGTGGATCAGGAACAAATCACCAGTTATTTGGTAATGTATTTTTCCATGCTTCAAGTGTTCTTCTAAATTTTTATTTGGACTATTTCCAAGTGAATTATTTTTAGTAAACTAATAGAATCAAGACCCTGCGCAGGCCTACCTCTAGTTTACTATATAGTTACCTGAAAGAGCTAATAAAATGAGCTTTCATCGTTTGTTATCTCCCTTTTCTTTCCAAAATAAAAAATTAGATTTTTTTAGTTTTGTATATTATCTCATCCAAAATCGTTTTCCCTATCAGATAATATATACTAGAGACTCTGTATACTAATGGTATAATTATTTTAATTATTTGAATAAGTTCGAAACAGTCAATTAAAAAACAATTGTTAACTTTTTTATTTACCAATGTAATCTTTGATTTGTGTTGACTAACGTTTGGACTAAAGTAATTTGGTCAACAAAAATTTAGTTTGATCAACAAAAATTAGAAATTATTGGAGCATTTTTTTGACTGAAAGTGTGTGGCTGGGGATTTTATGATATGTTTCCCCATATATTTTGTAGGCTTAAAGCACGGAAATAATTTTCTAATTTTGTAACCAATGCAATACCTGCATCTAAACATATAAAAAAGAAACACTCTCCAATAAAACAAAGAAAAAAGAAACCAATGGCTTCTCTTTGGTTGATGTTAGTCGTCTCCTTAGGGATAATATGCCTCAGTTGTAATGCTAAACGACAGGTACGTTAGTTATAACAAGTATGTCGTATACTAAAATTATCCAATTTCTCATATTTAAAAGTGTTAAATTGTACTGCAGGACCAAGAAACCGAGTTCGAATGCGTCTCTATGTACAAGCAATCTGCATTACAACACCCTCTATTAAAGAATCACCAAATACAGGTATCAATTATATGCCATCAAACATACTAAATCAAGCTATATAAACAAATTTGTTGGAAAAACCTGTTTTGTCGTTTTTATTGTAGATTCGACCAAGTCGAGAGCTTTTATCAATGCTCTCTACTTCTAATGATGACACAATCACAAAGATTGTTCTGAAGGGATCAGAAGAATGTCCTAAAGGACATGTACCGATTCACAAACCAAAAACCAACTTGACCAATTATCTTATCCATCCTCAACAATTTACTAAAGCAGGTAAAAGCTTTATCCTTTATATTAATCAACTTTTTTTTGACGGCCTTTATATTAATCAACTTTGATGGCGATATATCGTACCTTTTTTTTATAATTATGGTATGTTTCTTTATCCTAAAATGTCTTTTTTTTTTTAGTTTTGATGTAGCACTCGTAGTTGATTTTTTAACAACCTTGACAAAATTTGATATATATTATACATCAGTCTTGTTTATCAAACGTTATTTTTTCTAGGCCTGTTTATTTTAAAACTACAAAACGAGTTTATTTGGCTTTTTCTCAACCTTTTGCGGGGATGTGAAATCGAACTCACAAGCTTTTTTTTTGGAATTTGTAGAAACACGAATCAGAAACATAAATTTTTATTATTTACAGTTTGTGGTGATTTTAAAGTGAAAACAATAGATAATATTAAGTTTTCTTTTGTTAATTATGGCCACAATTTTTTGTTTTTGTTTTAGGTCGTCTCCTAAAACAAACTCGTGGGGGTAAAAGGAGGAGAATTAGAAGGCCTCGACACCCGTCAAAATTAATTAGGGAGTTTAACCAACATGTAAGTACATTAAGCTGCAAAAACCCCATTAACATGGAGTAATATTAACACTTGAGAGTAATTTTGTTTTTATTTATAGTATGCAATTATCAGGGTATTTGAAAATACGACAAAAAGATGGCGTGGAGCACAAGCATTGTTCGATATTAACAAGCCGCAAGTGGCGCAAAATCAATATAGTAAGGCTTGGATTTGGCTTAATTACATTCGAGGAAACATAATGAGCAGCATCCAGTTCGGTGTGGCTGTAAGTAAATTACTACAAACTTAATTGATCAATTTTAGTTGTCTTTTTGTAGTAAAAATTCATCAACTTTTTGAATGTCACACTTATTCTAAAGTGTTGAATTCGAAAAGTTCAGTTTTTTTTTTCTTTCCAAAAATTATTCTAATAGTTTTTAATCCTATTCGGTTTTAGTTTTTGGATTTCTAACAAATTAAAATATTTCAATCAAATTAAAAGAGTTTAAGTTCACTTTTGATCGAATTTGTTCAATTTATTTTCAAAATTAACACCTCTCTCGCTTGATTCATAGGTGCATACAACACTATATCGAGATAACCGTCCAAGACTAACGACATTATGGATGGTGAGTAATGAATTACAGTGTTTTTATTTTTTTTCTCGAGTTTTATAATAGTTTAAGATGTTTTTTTGGTTAACTTTGGTGTAAGCATAATCAAATATATATGCACTAATTATATATTGCAGTCAGAAAATCAACGAAATGGATGTTACAATGCGTTGTGCCCAGGAGGTTATGTCCAGATTCATAAATCAATCTACCCTGGTATGGTTTATGATCAAGCCACCGTCCATCTTTCTGTTGCCGAGGTACATACAACACTGATTTAGATACAACACTGACTCAACACTGATATTGATTTTTGTTCTAAGGAAAGACTAAAGTACTCTTAGCAATATAATCTTGATTTCATTAAGTCTTAGTCAAGTATGAGTAACTAAAGATGTGAAGCTACATGTAATGCAGGATCCAAGGACAAAAAATTGGGTATTGACGATGGGAACCATGATGATAGGCTATTGGCCACGTCAAACTTACATGGCAAATGGAGCTTCTGAAGTTTACTTCGGTGGATTTGCAGGAACTACATTGCCTACACCCTAAGCCCACCAATGGGAACTGGAGATTTTCCGACGAAAGATCTGACTCGGTCTAGTTTCATGAAACAGCTTAAATATGTTCTTTCGGATAATACACTAGTGGATATTAATCCCAACGAGATGGAGTATTATGTTGATGATCCTAAGTGTTATGGCGTAATGTTTCTTAAGTACGTAGATTTTAATTCGAGAGAGACTCTTACGTTTGGAGGACCTGGTGGACGTTGACTTTCTGATGGATAATTTAACAATTACAAGGTTACCTACAATCACAATTTATTATATATTGCCATGTGTTTTCTCTAAGTATTTGTCCTTTTCTTTAGACAACTAAATATTTAGTAAACTTTATTAAACAACTAGAGGATTTAATAAAACCACAAACTCATATGTTTAAATTAGTTATACAATTAGAATACTCAATCAAACACTTACTATTTTATTCAACATCTATTTATTTTTTCATAATATTATAAGATTACATACAATCAAACAATTTATGATATGCTGTCAAGAATCCAATCATTATACACTTTCAAAATTATCAAGTGGACAATATATGATTTGGACTATACTATAGGAGTACCATTTACACCACCATACGGAAACCAACTCCATCTCAAAATCATTTGCTGATTCGGTCAACAATACCACATCAACTACATAACTTATTTACCACCGATCAAATAATACAACCAAATAGCTCAAGTTTCAAAAATGTTGTTAGACAAGTATATTATCATCTCGAGACGACATCACACAACGTCTAGAAGTTTTTTTCGAAATTGCGGATCTCAACCCAAATTCATCAAAAAGCTTAAGAAGATTAGATGTCAACCGGGTAATTGAAGACTTAGAAACAATCTATTCTAATATTATATGATTACATTTTTTCTCACTCTCTGAGAGACTGTCACGTGTCACTCTAAATTTTTTACACATGTCCTTTTTAAATCCAACATCAAATTTCTCTTTATTTTAAGTTTTTCTGTCAAGCAACAATTAAACATGCATATTTAATTTATGCAAACTTATATGGATGTAATATATATGAATTTTTCTTTTTAAATATATAATAAATAAATAATTTGATATATTACAATGCAAATGATGTCCACAAAAATATGCAATTAAAACCATATACAATTAATTAGTGCTAATGGATGAAGAAATTTACTCAGACGAGAATCATAAGACGATCCATACGCTGCACATGCACAAGAATAGAGCAAACCCAAAACAACAAAAAAACCTGTAATTTCTCAACAAATCTACTAATTCAAAACACAAAAAGCTTTCTAAAAGTAAAACACATAGATCTACGAAACGATCAAGCATCGGGAATGATGATAGATGTATGTTTTCTTCCAGAGATCTCACGATTATTAGCTTTACAAGTCAAAACCAATAGATCTACGACTCGGTCAAGCAACGGGAATGACGACTCTAACAACTGAAATTTGTATAATGAGTGGTTGATTAATTGTGGTTTAGTAAGTTGTTTGTCTTAATATCATCCCCTTCGGCCTTCGAGAGATTCCGCGGTAAGTGTGTTTTTGGTTTTGTTTTGAGTTGGTCAAGTTGCTTATCTTCTGTGCTTTGGTAGTGCAGCAAGATGGACGCATGTGCTAGAGGTCGTGGTGCGAGAGGGCGCGGTAGAGCCCGTGGGGGCAGAGCAGTTGGCCGTGGTGGCCGAGCTGCGGGCCGTGGAGGTCGGGGTCGTGGACGTGGTTTACCAAAGGCTTCAGCGGAGAGTGCAGTGCCTAGTGTGGCGGCGGCGTCAGTGACACAGTAAGTGGCGGGTGAGGCCAGTTTGGGTGCCGGTGGTGGCGCAGGAGTTGGGGCGGCTCAGGGTGGGGGCGCGGCTCTAGCTCAGGGTGACTTGATAGTGGGGCTACTGACGCAACTTTTGGCACGTCTTCCGCAGGCGGTTCCACAACAGGCTCCGGGTGCACCTCCAGTGGCCGGAGCACAGGTGGGTGCTGGTTTTGTTGGGCAGCATGAGGCTGCGGGTTTTGTTGGGCAGCATGGCGCTGCGGGGTTTAGGCATCCGTCTTATCTGGAGATAATGAGGGAGATGCAGAGGATTGGGACACCGTTCTTTGAGGGCGGGAGTGAGCCCGAGCAGGCCGATGAGTGGCGGCAGAGACTGGAGCGGAACTTTGGTTCTGTCAGGTGTCCAGAGGAGTATCGGGTGGAGCTAGCAGTGCATTATCTTAGTGGAGATGCGCATTTGTGGTGGAGATCTGTTGTGACTCGGAGGGCTATGTGGACTTGGGGCGAATTCCTAGCGGAGTTCAACGCCAAGTATTTTCCTCATGAGGCTCGAGACAGATTCCAGATGAGGTTCTTCGCATTGACTCAGGGCGAGAGGTCAGTGCGAGAGTACGATGCGGAGTTTGGCAGACTCGTAGTGCATACGGGTTTTGGTTTTGAGGGCGAGCGGGCCCTGACGATGAGGTTCTTACAGGGTCTTCGGTCGAGTATCAGGACTCAGTGCAGAGGTGGTATGTACACCACGAGAGCAGAGTTAGTGGAGCTGGCGGCTTCCGTTGAGGAGGACCTTCGTGAGCAGGTTGGTCCGGTAGCGGTGCCAGCTGCAGTTGCTCCTGCTACCCGGCAGAGGGGCCAGCAGCAGCAGCAGCAGCGCGAGAGAGTTGAGTATGGTTCTGGCAGGGGCGACAAGCCTGCGCAGGGTCAGAAGAGGAGAGCAGACGTGATGTCTGTTAGTGGCTTGAGCAGTAAGGGTGTTTGCTATGGCTGCGGGAGCATGGAGCATAGGGTTGCTAGTTGTCCCAAGAGGGAGGCATCCAGAGAGTCTACGGTGTGTTTCTACTGTAGGGAGAAAGGGCATATCAGGCCGATGTGTCCTAAGTTACAGCCGATGTCAGTGGCGGCGGTTCAGCCTTTGGCGATTCAGTCAGCGGATCAGATCGCAGCGTTGCAGCAGTTGGATCAGACTTGAGGAGTGGCGCGTGTGTACACGTCGACGACAGAGTTGGGCCAGACGAGTCGTTCAGGCCATATCAAGGTAGAATTTCTTACTCAGACTTTGTAAATTCTTAGCGGTAGAATTTTAGTGTTACTGCTGGTTTCTTCATTCTTTCGGTGATAGAGTTTAGGAATCCTTTGTACCATTGGTGGAATTGTGTAAGAACGTTGTTAGTGTATCGGCATCCGGAGCAGCGTCGTTGAGCTTTTGGGTTTGACCAAGGTGTTCGGTGGAGGACTTTCGGCTACGTATGTGTTAGAGCGGTTAATGGCGTGGAGTTGTGTCGACGGAGAGTCGTTTTACCTAAGAGTGTTTTGTGAGGCTTTGCATGGGAGGCCATGCAGGATGCCTGTATGCTGTGGACCCAAGTGGGGGAGCGCAGCATTTTTGGAGCTATTTTGTTCAGGAAAACGACGGAGAAGGTCCGTGTTTGAGGCTTGGCAAGAGGGAAGCTCGAGGTATGCGGGAAGGATACACTGTTAGGCGGGAACGAGAGTTCGGGTTTGAGGTGGGGAGATCGTGGGTATCTCCAGTTGGTTGGTGGTTTTAGTTTGGATTGAGGTGTTTGGTATTTTGTGGATATGTATTTTCGTTGGTGGTACGATATACATTTTTGAATTATATGAGATGGAATTGCCTCATATTTTGGGTTGTGTCACTACAAGAAATATAGGCAATTTGCGACGGAAAATTACGTCGCAATTCCGTCGCAAATGACCTTTTGCGACGGAATTGCGAGGAAAGCATTTCCGTCGCAATTTGTTCGTCGCAATGAAAGTTCCGTCGCAAATCCGTCGCAAAATTGCGACGGATTTACGACAATCAATATTCCGTCGCAAATTTGCAATGGATTTACGACGATTAATATTCCGTCGCAAATTTGCGATGGAATATAATCCGTCACAATTTTGCGAGGGAAAGTTTACGACGGCGTGAATTCCATCGTAGGTTTGCGTCGGAATCGGATTCCTTCGCAAATTCACGACGGAATTTAATCCGTCGCAAATTTGCGATGGAATTCAATTCCTTCGCAAACCTTCGACGGAACATGTTCCATCGCAAATACTAATTTTTAAAATTTTTTTTTTATTTTTAATTTTTCAGTTATTAAATTGGTTTTTTAATTTTTTTTTTTAATAATAAATAAATATAATTATAAAAACGAAAATCAGATAAAAAAAATTTTGTTCAAATATCATTAAAAAACATTAAAAATATTCATAAATAACATTAAAAAGAACTAAAATTCCGGAGATTGTGCGCTGGTTCTGGCCTGATCCGGTCCGCTCGGTTCGCCCTCGGGTTGCTGCTCGTTTGGACGCATCCGGGTCAAAATCTCCCTGAGCTTGGGATCCGAGGCGCCTAAGTAATCGAACACCTCCTCGAACGACTCAACCTTCGACTTTGTTGCTTCCAATTCTGACTGTGTTGCAATCAATTTATCCTGCAACTCAGCAACCTCGAGGGAATCTTGGAGCCGACTTGAAGCAGAACCACTGGCAGTATCGATTTGAGAGGTTAGAGACCCCCCCCCCCAAATCTTCCCCTTTCTACGGGGAGCGGACTGAAAAACAAAAAAAAAACAATAGAATTAAAAAACCAACAAAATACATAAGAATGAAAATAATTTAAACAATATTATACAAATTTACCTGAATAAAAATCTTGTTCTTCATGGCCACAGAAGAAGCGGAAGCGATACTCGCCGGATCATCATTCTGAGTCAACTCTTGTAGTTTCGAGTTGACATCATTGTAGAGCTCCTCAGACTCAACATCGAGGAAAGTGCCATCCGGTTCCCGCTTCACCTCCTCGAGAACTGCCAGCCAATCCATCTCGGAATCCCCTCGTTGCTCGGCCTATAAAATAAAAATAATTTTGATTTGATAAAAATGATTAAATATTAAAAAAAAAAATAATTTTTAAAAATAATTTAAAAAAACTTACAAGGATTTCGCCGCGACGAAGGAATGAAGTTCGGCCGGATCGATGTGTAGATTTGCTGCTGCTCTTCGCCCGAGCGGATTTGCTGCTGTCACTCCGTCTCAGGTGATCAGGATCCTTCCAATATGCAACCAAGCCCTTCCACACGTCAGGGCTAAAGTGTAGTGGCTTGGCAGCATCTCCCTTGGCGAGCCACAACTTCTTCCACCGAGACACCATATCGGGCAACCGATCATGGACTTTGGCCATAAACTCCTTGTAAACCGTAGCGGTGATGGCAGAATCCCAGTGATACATGTGCTTAAACCAAAAAAAAAAAACAATAATAAAATGTTAGAAATCAGCAATAAGAAAAATATTTTTAAAAAGTAAATAGAAATTAACATTATACTTACAGCAAAAGTACAAAACCAGCGTTGGAAAGCGGATTCCTTCACATCCTTCCACCGGCCAAAAGCATCTTGGTAATCTTTTTCAAAGATTTCCGTAACTGCTGAGGCGACGGATGAATCATGAGTGAACCTGAAAAAGAAAACAATACACTTTAACGTTATAAAATATACAATATAAAATAAAACAAAAACTAACAAAAATTAAAAAATATATACCAAAATGTTCTCGGAGGGCGGTGTGGATGAAGACGAGGGAGGAGCTCATGACCGGGCTCATCCAAAATATCCCGAATAGCCGCATAAAATGGGGCTCTACCAGCCTCAACCACGGCCTCAATTTGGGCTGAAGGACGAGGTGGGGACGGAGACCGAGACCGTGTCGGCTGGTGCTGCTTCCGTCCCGTAGAACCATGGGAACTACTAGTTCGGACCCCAGAACCCCCGGAACCTCCATGCCGACTGATGTGGGCCCGGAAACCAACACGGGGGGTTCCTCCCTGACCCCCGGATCCGCCCCTACCCCCGGATCCGCCGGAACCCTCGGATCCACTCCGATTCAGAAACTCTCTGTAACTGTTTTCTTGATCCATCTGCAATAAATTAAAAAGATAAAATTAGAAGTAACAAAACACCAATCACTACAAAAAAAGCTGATTATTCTTACGTTTTTTTTTGTCACAATGCATAAATATTCCGTCACAAAACTTCTATTGTGACAAAATTGTTACTAATTCGAAAAGGTTACAGTAGAAACATCACAAATCAACTTATGTCACAAAAAACGTCATAAAGTGTTGTGAAAACCAAAAACTAAAATCTACAACAAAATCAAAAACCAAAAATTCAAATCTACAACAAAATCTACAACAAAATCAAAAACCAAAAATTCAAAAACCAAAATCTAGAAATCAAAAACCAAAAATTCAAAAACTAAAAATCAACTAACTAATTTAATCACATAACCAACTAATAATCACAAAACTAATTTAATCACATAACTAAAGTAATCATTTAAATAATTTAATCATCTAATAACAATAATTTAATGATTTACAATAATTAAAAACATAAAAATTAGAAGTAACAAAAATAATTAGAAACCAAAAATAATAATTTGAAAATAATAATTTGCATTTTTTATATTAGACCAAAAAACTAAAAACTCGTAAAAACACAAATCAAATTTTTCTGAAAACTAAAATCTACAACAAAATCACAAACCAAAAATTCAAAAACCAAAATCTAAAAATCAAAAACCAAAAAATCAAAAACTAAAAATCCTCTAACTAAAGGATTTTAACTAAAAATCCTCTATCTAAAAATCGCACACTTAATTTTAACTCCAGAATATTTTAACTAAAAATCCTCTAACTAAAAATCCTCTAACCAAAATCTAAAAATCCTCTAACTAATAATCGCACACCTAATTTAATCACATAACTAAACTAATCATTTAAATAATCTGATCATCTAATAAAGATAATTTAATAATTTACAATAATTAAAAAAATAATACCTAGAAAAAACGGCGGTGGCTGAGAGAGTCGACGGCGGCGGCGGTGGCGGAGATATCCGTTCCGGCGGCGGTGGAGAAAAGGGAGACGGGCGGAGAAAAGGGAGACGGGCGGCGCCGGGAAGAAGAGCGGAGGCGCGGGGAAGAGGAGAAGACGGAGTCGCGGGGAAGAGGAGGGAGACGGCGGCGCGAATGGGAGTTCTGACCGGAAATGAGGCGGCGCCGGGATGATGAACGGAGGCGCGGGGAAGGAGAAGCGAGGCCGGCGGCGGCGCGAAACCCAGAAGAAAACGGCGGCGCGAAACCCAGAAGAAGCGAGGCCGGCGACGACGGCGGCAATCGGGAGCGGTCGGCGGCGATTGGAAGGAGAGAGGTCGACGTTTTTTTGTGGAAGGGGGGGGGGGGGGGGGGGGGTTGGTTTGAGCTTCGCTCAAACCGGTGCGAGAACATATATAGAAAATATATTCCATCGCAATTCCGTCGCAAGTTGGAAACCCTAATTTTTGCGACGGAATTGCGAGGGAACGGGGCATTTCCATCGCAATTCCGTCGCAAATTTGCGAAGGAATTGCGAGGAAACTCTTGAAAAGACAAATCCGAACACGGTTAGGGTTTAGGACATATTCGTCGCAAATCCATCGCAAAATTGCGACGGCTTTGCGACGGGTTTGAACATTCCATCGCAATTCCGTCGCAACTTTGTGACGGAATTGCGAGGGAAACTTGTTTAGGGTTTACGGTTTAGGGATTTTACTACGGAGGGTTTAGGGTTTGTAGATAATGAATATATATGCTTATTAGTAGATGAATTTGGATATTCCTATAGATATTGAACATTCATACATATATACATATATAAGGTCGATGTTTCAACAAAACCGTTTGTAATGTTATATACGTCGTAAGCTTCAATGAGCTTGATATGTACGGAGTTCAAGAGAAACCTATTTTATTTAGTAAAAAGCTTTTTGGGTTCAATTATACAGTACAAAATAAGATAATATTACCCAAAGCCCTTGTTATACGAAAAAAAGGAAACCCTAAACCCTAAAACTGTAATTTTTGGGTTTCCATCGCAATTCCGTCGCAACTGTGCGATGGAATTGCGATGGAAACCAAAAAAAATTATATTCCATCGCAATTCCATCGCAAATTTGCGATGGAATTGCGATGGAAACCAAAAAATTTTATACTCCATCGCAAATCCATCGCAAATTTGCGACGAAATTGCGATGGAAACGCAAAAATTACATAATCCATCGCAATTCCATCGCAATTCCGTCGCGAAATTATCATTGTCACTTGATGACGGCGCTTCTGTTCACCGTACACTCTTCCACCGACTTCCTAAGAAACCCCAATTCCTCTCCTTTTCCTTCGATTTGCCTCTTAAATTCATCAGCTTTCATCACTAAATCACAAACCCGAGCTTCAGCTGCTTCAACCACTTGAAGAAAGGGCTAGAGTGGTTGAAGCAGCGGAAGCTCGGGTTTGTGATTTAGTGATGAAAGCTGATGCCGGCGGAAAATCGAAGAAAAAGGAGAGGAATTGGGGTTTCTTAGGAAGTCGGTGGAAGAGTGTACGGTGAACAGAAGCGCCGTCATCAAGTGACAATGATAATTTCGCGACGGGAATACAAATTCATCACAATTCAAAATACAAACAACTTAAAATACAAAGAAAAACCTCAAAATTAATCAAAGTCATTTTCATCGTCTTTTTCAGATACGTAAGAGTTTTCACTGTGCTCCTGTTCTTCTTCATTAGTCACAGACTCTTCGAATTCATCGGCTTCTCCATCTTCACTTGAATCGTCAACGATGTCTTCAACTTCTCTGTTTTCAGTGTCAACGTGTATGATATATTCAGTGGATTCGATCGGGTTTGAAACTTCTGCAACTCTGTCATGCTGCATGGCCACTTCATCGTCTAAACCAAATACATAACCTCTTGGATTGACCTTTATGACCGATAACCAAGTCTCCCGTCTTTGCCTGAGTCGAGGATAAGGAATGAAACACACTTGCTCTGCCTGCGATGCAAGGATGAAGGGTTCGAACTTGGAATATTTACGGTTTGCATTTACATCGGTGACACCTACCGTCTCATTTATGCGAACACCTCGACCTGGTGTCGGATCATACCAATCACATTTAAACATAATACATTTCAAGTTGATGATTCCTGGGTATGTGACCTCGATGATCTCTTGCAAAACTCCATAGAATTCTGTTTCGCCCGGGACATGAATACCATAATTTGCGGTCGACTTCCTCATGCCATGCTTGTATGTATGGAAAATGTACCCGCGAGTACAATACATTGGTGATGTAGTGATCTTTCCTATTGGAGAGTTCACAATCTCATGCAGCCACAACGGTATTTGTCCCCGATGATAGCCGTTTCTCACCTATATAAAAACAAATGGTACAATCACACACATTAATTATATATAGTGTTAGGTTTTAGTTTATATATATATCACTAAATTGAATAGCACTTACATATAATTTTAACCATCCAGCTAAGTCACGTTCTTTAAGAAACTCATACTCATGCTCTTGTAAATCAGGGTATTCCTGGCGCATCAGATTATCAAATATGCTGCACAAAAATCTCGAGTTATATATATGTATATATATATACAAATATATATATACATATGATCAAATTAGGTTACCTCTCAAATTGGTGCACTTCATCCAGATTACGCAATATGTATTTGTGAGCCGCACTCAAATCTTCATGGTCCCACGATTTTTCCTTCAACTTTCCAGCAAGTCTGCCTATTTCTTTGAAGATGCTGGGGACAACATGCCTATAAACAGGTGCAACGCCTCCATCATCGTATCGTCTCGTCGCTGTTCTTCTCGTTCTTACATTTGGACTAAAATAGTAAGACGCGAAGTTAGATGTTTCCTCTGTCAAACTTCCTTGTACGATGGATCCCTCAACTTTTGCAAGGTTTTTAGCCTTTCCCTTCAAGTGTCCCATAAAACGCTCGAACGGATACATCCACCTGAATTGCACAGGCCCCCCGAGATCCGCCTCATATGGCAAATGTACCGTTAGGTGTTCCATCACGTCGAAGAATGAAGGAGGGAAGATCATTTCCATGTTACATAACAAGACAACAATGTTTTTTTTTAACTTCTCTACCCCGTCTTCAGTCAGTGTTCGCGTGCAAAGATCTCGGAAAAACACCCCAATACCTATAATATAATTAATATACAACAAATTAATAAAAACACATATATTTAATTATATATGTACATATATAAACTCAATTAAAAGAAATGTAAATACTTGTTTACCAGCAATTGCTTCGTGGACATGAGACGGCAATAGTTCTTGTAATGCAAACGGTAGTAGTCGCTGCATGAAAACATGGCAATCGTGGCTCTTCATACCATAAATTTTTTGTCCTTGCTCTATACATCGTGAGAATTTGGAAACATATCCATCCGGAAATTTGACATCTGAGGCCACCCAATCAAATAGAGCTCTCTTCGCATCTGCAGACAATTGAAAACTAGGAATTGGCTGTTTGCCGTCTCTAGTAATCTCCAACTCGCTTCTTTTGCATATTTCTGCTAAGTACAGCCTCGATTTCATATTGTCTTTACTTCTCCCTTGGACATTCAAAATGGTATGCACGATGTTATCAAAAAAATTCTTTTCGATATGCATAACGTCAAGATTATGTCGCAAAAGGTGATCCTTCCAATATGGGAGTTCCCAGAATATATATTTTTGTGCCAATTGTGTGCTTGTCCATATCCGTCAGGCATGTTTGCAATACAATGCCAATTGCCCCCACGTATGCATGTCTCCTCACCACCGTAATGATCGATCTGATCAAGTAAATCCTGTCCCGTAAGATAATCCGAAGGGGGACCGCGGACAACTTTATTCTTCGTAAATAGAACCATGTTCTTTCTGTACCTGTGATTGATAGGAAGAAAACGACGATGACAATCAAACCAACAAGGTTTTCTTCCACGCCTCAGCTGAAATGCTTCTGTCCTACCCAAACAGTGTGGACACGATAGTCTTCCGTGCGTAGTCCACCCTGACAACATTCCATACGCTGGAAAGTCGCTAATCGTCCACAATAATACTGCGCGCATGATGAAGTTTTGTTGCTGCGAGTAATCAAATGTGCAGACTCCAGAATACCACAGTTGTTTCAACTCGTCAATCAAAGGTTGCAGAAATATATCTAGGGATCGCTTCGGATGCTTAGGACCTGGCACTAAAATAGTTAAGAACAAAAATTCTCGCTGCATGCACATTGTCGGCGGAAGATTGTATGGCGTCAGTATGACGGGCCATAGCGAATATTGTCTCCCTGACATACCAAATGGACTAAATCCGTCTGTGCATCATCCTAGATAAACATTCCTGGACTCATGAGCAAAGTTTGAATGTACCGTCTGAAAGTGTTTCCACGCCTTTGCATCTGAGGGA
Source organism: Erythrophleum ivorense (assembly GCA_026724425.1). Classification (NCBI taxonomy): domain Eukaryota; kingdom Viridiplantae; phylum Streptophyta; class Magnoliopsida; order Fabales; family Fabaceae; genus Erythrophleum; species Erythrophleum ivorense. Next base: position 1,907,051 of record JAIUCV010000066.1, on the reverse strand, counting down.
TGTGTTATCTCTCCATCATGTGAGGAATGTTCTGCGTGCCATCTCATTGACGCTGACGTCGTTTCCGATTGGTATAACCGTTTTAATCTTTCAGTGATTGGCAAGTACCACATACGTTGGCAAGGGACCCGCCTCCTTCCTGTAGTGGGTTTGTATCTCGGCTTCCCACAAAATCGACATTCGTGCAGCTTATCATCATCTTTCCAGAAAATCATGCAATTGTCAATGCATACATCAATCATTTCATAAGGCAACCCAAGACCCGCAACCAACTTCTGTATTTCATAGTAATTACCAGCATAAAGATTATCTTCCGGTAAATACTCTTGAAATAGTGCAGCCCACTTATCCATGTTACTTTCGCTGCTGTTATCTTCACTTTTAATTGTCATCATCCTAGCTGCTAGTGACAATCTAGAAATTCCCTCTCTACACCCATCGTAAAGTGGTTGATTTGCAGCATCTAACATATCATAAAACTTTTGTGCTTCAATGTTGGGTTCTTCCAAAATTGCTTCCGCCGGATTATCAGCAGGAACAAGTGTAGTTTCATGAAATGCATCTGTAACCATATCATGAAACCTATTCCCTTGCTGATAACCAATATCATTTCCCAATATATCAGGTTGACCATAATCATAGCTAGCGTTATAATTATGTTCTTCAACCCCTTGGCCCGAAACACTATTTCCAGCTTCATAGTGACTAGTATTATAATGATTTTCCCCATGATAGTACCACACATAATAGTTTGGTACAAATCCTCTATTAAATACATGTGTTTTCCCAGTATCAACATCTATATATTTTTTGTTCTTACATTTCTCACAGGGACAAAATATTTTACCAGTTTGCAGCGCCTGTGGTTGGTTTCGTGCTTGGTTAAAGAATCCATGTAATCCTTCAACAAACTCTCTCGTCACTTCGCCGGTCCATGGATCTCTCGTCAATTATTCCGTAACTCATTTTTAGTGTTTAAATTTTTTTTTTCTTTCTTCGTGTTATTTGTTCGTGAAAATGAATGAAATCAGGTTGTCTATTTATAAAAATCGAAATTCTTTTGCGATGGAATTGCGACGGATTTGCGATGGAAGTGTGCGACGGGTTTGCGATGGATTTGCGACACAAAATAATTTTGCTACCCATTTGCGATGGATTTGCGACGGTTTTGCGACGGTTTTGCGACGGTAATATTCCATCGCAATAGGGTAGGTAAACTTATTTAACACGTTCGTACCTAACGGGTCGCATGTCGGCCAACCATTTTCCATCGCAAATCCATCGCACATTGCGACGGAAATGCCCCATTCCCTCGCAATTCCGTGCAAAATTGCGATGGAATTGCGATGAAATAGTTTATTCCGTCGCAATTCGTTCGCAAATTGCGACGGATTTGCGACGGAAAGTTGTTAGGTATGCACGAGTTATTCGAAGTTCACCTAACTCATTGCGATGGAATTGTTCCGTCGCAAATCCATCGCAAACAAATTTCTGATTCTATAAATACCCGACGAACTCACGTCACAATTCACACCAATACAAAAGAAGAGAAAAAGAAGAAAAGAAGAGAGAGGAAAAAAAAAACACCAATACAATCATCTTTTTTACCCTACGGTGGATTTTCTTTTTTACCTTAAGAAAATCCACCGTCATCCTTTTTACCCCATGTTGATTCTCTCTGGACATGAGATAATTAAGAAGGATGACGGTACGTTGATCTCTTCCTAATTATCCAATTTCCAGGGAGGATCAACAGGGGATAAAAGGGATGATGGTGAATCGTCTTGGGGTATATATATAAATCTATTGGAGGATATATTGCGATGGATAATGCTGAGCAAACTGATATTCTCTCCAACATGTAACCGATTTCTTGTGCTACTAATGGTAATGATGGTTGGGATTCCAAAATGGATCGTCGCTATATGATGTTGTTGGATAGTTGTAGAGAAGATGGAGATTTATATCCGAGAGTGAGAGATAACCCACTGAGGTGTGTTAGGTATGACGTTGATAACGGAGGATACGATAAGCGCTTATCGTATCCTCCGTTTATCAACGTCATACCTAATACACCTCAGTGGGTTATCTCTCACTCTTGGATATAAATTCCCATCTTCACTACAACTATCCAACATATTTTGCGACAGAATTGCGATGGAATGTTTAAGTTTTAGGTTTCCATCGCAATTCCGTCGCAATTTTGCGAGGGAATTGCGAAGTCATCGCAATTCCATCGCAAATTTGCGACGGAATTGCGATGGCCTGTTTAATTTTTAGGTTTCCATCGCAAAATCGTCGCAAACTTGCGATGGAATTGCGATGACTTCAGTTTCCATCGGATTTCCATCGCAAGACCGTCGCAAATTTGCGACGGAATAATTTCCATCGCAAACTTGCGACGGATTTGCGATGGCTTCTTATCCGTCGCAAATCCGTCGCAAAGTCGTCGCAAATTTGCGACGGAAATTTTCCATCGCAAAGTTCCTTCGCAATGAGTCTGTTTTCTTGTAGTGTGTTTCGGATGTTGCATGGATGTGTTATACGCGTTTCAGATTATTACTCGATACAGTTCTAGAGATGGTGGGTCTTTAGAAGAGACGGGTGGGTCTTTATTAGAGATGGGTGGGTCTTTAGAGGAGATGGGTGGATCTCTTGCGGACTTATATGTGAGGGTCGCTACCTCAGTATAAGTGGTTTTTGTGTTACTATTGTGACGGGTGGGTCACAATAGGGGTATCGAGAGATGGGTGGATCTCTCGAGGAGACGGGTGGGTCTCATGTGTTGTTTTTAGAGTTGTGGTGTTGTGTTGAGGAGTAATAATGTCTGGGAACGTGTGTACAGCATATGATTTGACGTGAATCTTTGAGATTAGTGGAAGATCTCTAGTGTTGGGCCATGTGGGCCGGTTTTTGTCGTCTGTGGTAGACGAGTCTGCGTCTGTGGTAGACGTGTTGTGTTGGGATTCGAGGACGAATCCAGTTTAGTGGGGGAGAATTGTAACATCCGTAAACCTGAAGTGCTGTTTTGGAGGTGGTGTCGGACGACACCAAGTGATCGGGAGTAGTTGCATATGCTCTATACGGTGTGAATCTCGGGTTGGTTGTGCATGTTCTTGTTTGATTGTTGTGCAGTCGATCTAAAGGTTCAAGCATTGTGTAGAAAAATGTGTAAATCAACTTCTGATTGGTTGGTGTCGAGCGACACCAGGAGGGTGTCGATCGACACCGTTTAAGAATCGATTTCACGTTTAAATCGATTGTGTTCGGTATGTGGGGTTGGTCGAGCTGCTGGCTATTGGGAAATCAACCCGTTTGATTTGAGTTGATTTCGGTTTGGGCTGGTTTTGGGCAAGGAAGCCCTAGGTCGCGTTTTTAAGCGAAAGAAGTCGCTTTTTGGCACTTTTTCGAGGCAGAGACTTTTCCAGAGAGTTGGGAGGCGATTTTGAGGAGATTTTGGAGTTTGGATGATCGATCTGAGGCTTGGTGGTTGTTGTTCATCTTTCCCCTTTGTTTCTAATCCGTTTCAAGGTGAGTGCGTGACCATAGGTCCGTGAATCACTGGAGTTTTGCTGTGGTGTTGATATTTTGGGTTGTTCTTGAGTTGTTCTTGAGTTATTTGAGTTTATAATCGTTTTAGGGTGTTGAATCCCCTTGAGTATGTGTTTTGTGCTGTTTCGTCGAGTTTGGTCTGTTGAGGTCGGGGCAGTGTCGAACGACACTTCTTGGTGTCGGTCGACACTGAGGCGCTAGTGTCGATCGACACTGAGGCGCTAGTGTCGATCGACACCTAGCTGGGCGTCGAGCGACACCATGGGGAGGTGTCGATCGACACTATTGTGCTGTTTCGAGTTTGTCGAGTATTGTTGCTGTTGTTTACTGTTGATGGTTATTGTTGATATTGTTGTATTGCCTAGTGGTTGGCGTAATTGGCCTGTAGACGGAATGACCGTCTCACTGAGTATTTATGATAATACTCACGCATCTATTTCGTAATATGATGCAGGTAACAGGAATGTGTGACCGCGGGATCGAGGCTGGAGAGGGGGATGATAGGGTTATTGGTTTTTATTGGTTATTGGTTTATTGTTTCATTGTTTAGGTTGGTAGCGAACCTGGTGTTTAGGTTGCTAGAGTTTATTTATGTTTCTGGAATTGTTTATTGGATTATTGGTCATTTAATTGATTATTGTTATTGAGATATTTATTGTTGAATTGATTTGATAATTTAATTATTTATTTAAAGACTTTCGCTGAGTGTTGATTTAATTGTTTTATAAAAAAAAAAAAAGGCTTGGTTGTTTCACCAAATCCTTATTATCCTCTCCTCGGCCCGATTCTCCGATCACACTTTTTTTTTACCTGCATCACATTAAGGAAAAAGAGATGCATAAGTATTTCTTATACTTAGTGAAGCAATCACCCCGCCTACATGCCAATTACGCAATTTAAACACGTTTAAATATTTATAATAATTACCACAATTATTAAAATAATTACTTTTAATTATTAAATAATTTCTATAATTAAAAAATAATTTTTAAACACTTAAATAATTTTCACAATTATTTTAAATCAATTAATTAATTAAATCCACTATTTAATAATTAATTCTTGAATTAAACCACTTAATTTCAATTAAACCGATTAAACCAGATTAAACCATTATTTAAATCAATTCAATCAAATCGCCAGAAAACCGGATTAAACCGGACCAGTGTCGATCGATACAGCTTGTGTCGCTCGACACCCGGCTCGATTGGTGTCGATCGACACTGATCCAGAAGATCGACGCCCAAATCGATTTCTCAGCACAACAACACCAAAACAATCTCGCACAACAATCAACACGATTCAAGACACGATTACCACATGAACAACACGAAAAACCACATAACTCCACCAAAATCATAATCCAAAACCACAAATCCTCTTATATGCGAGCCTACGGTCATGCACTCACCTTGTTAAGGGATTAGAAAGAAGGAAGAGATGAAGAACAGCACAAGCAGCCTCAGATCAACCCCGAAATCACCTAGAATCACCACAAACTCTCTGCCTCTTTCTCCTTTTGTTTTCTCGAAAAACGAGCCACCAATGCGGCTGAAAACTTAAATATCGCAATGATATATCCATATTTTACATGTTTTTACCTTGGTTTTCTTTATATTTTCTTACCTAATAATAATGATTTTGCATCCTAGAGGTAGTTTTCTTGTATATTGTGGTTTTGGGAAGTAAACAGGTCAAAATGGCAAAAAGAAGGCAAAATGGAGCAAAAGAACTTCAAACAATAATCCATGCAAGTTCTCAAGTCAAGAGCTTCATCAAAACTCAAGTTGGCCGGTTTCCCGCATTCGGACAGAATCGAAGCATCTGAAAGATGACCGCGGCAAAGGGTCTTTCCTACGTCCAAATCATGAGATCTTTATATGAAAAGATAGATAAATGAGTCATGCGTCGCGACGAAGTGGAATTGTGCTATTTGGAGCAGAAATGCGGCCTAGGATCTTTTTCTCCCAAGACATGTCCGTCTGGCGAGTAAGTGAAGCCCATAGAGCTTGGATGAGCAAAATGGACTGGGATCACTTCGGGCCAAGCCTAAACCTCATCATGACTCAAGCCCACATCTCTACACGTGAAAAGAAGCTGGCAGCCGCGCCTCACTCAAGACTTGGAGAGCAAGTTCACGCGGGGAGAAGAAATGGAAAGTTTCCTCTTCTCCTTTGCGCATTAACTCAGCCGACCTAGCCTCCCCTCAACTATATATACTTGCTTTTAGCCTCTTGTATGAGAATCACGAATCAATAGACACAACTCTCTTCTTCTTTCAGTCAATAAACCGGAGCCACTTAGGTGGTCTCCTTGTTCTTTCTTTTCTTTTGCATTTTGTACATACTCGCATGTTTTAGCTTCTAGTCTAGGGTTTTAGAGGTTTCTCTCTAGGGGAGAGCGGCGACTTGATCTCTATCACTCCGCCTCCTTCCCCTGGAACTATGAGATCCTCTCTACTCCCTTAGACTCATTATTGAATCATGGATCTTTCAAAGAAGACATGACATGATAAGCCATCAAGAATCGGTTGTTAAAGAAAGGGAAACCTTATGGTTCACCATCTTTATTCATACCTAAAGCTTGTTGCTAGAGTAGCTAACTAGCGACTTGATCCAAGGTTGATATACTCTCCACAAGCTTGTTATATCTCCGGTCCTAATATTTGATGGGCAATTCGTCTTAGGCTATGAAAGTAGACCTAAGGAGTTTTGTGAACAATCACTACTCGATTTTATTGCATGTTTCACTCTTCAATGACCATGTGAAAGCTGAGTCCATTGGTTTAAGAGACATAGGTGGTCGGAGCCACGAAAGTGGGATGACCACATCTTAGTGTTTTGAGTTCATAGAAACTGGATTTAACAAACTTTTCAATTGATTTGGCTTATGTCTTTTGCGGATTATCCTTTGCTCAATAATGATGTTTGTAAAGTTTGCATTTGTTATTTAATTTTCCCTTATAAAACAAAATACAAAACCCCTTGCATATTATTGATTTAGCTTAACCAAATCTTTACAAATGTGTAGTGTGTAATTCGCATTCTCTTGTGGATCGACCCCTAAGTACTACAACAACATGTTGTGCACTTGCAACCATGTTTAGCTTAGGCTTTTTATTACTTGCATATATACCACACCCATGTCTGGCACACATCAAGTTTTTGGCGCCGTTGCCGGGGAATGCATTGCACTTACACGTTTATGCACTACAAGAAAACAGGCTCATTGCGAAGGAACTTTGCGACGGAAAATTTCCGTCGCAAATTTGCGACGACTTTGCGACGGATTTGCGACGGTTTTGCGACGGAATAAGAAGCCATCGCAAATCCGTCGCAAGTTTGCGATGGAAATGTTTCCGTCGCAATTTTGCGACGGTCTTGCGATGGAATGGCGAGGGATTTGCGATGGAATTGCGAGGGATTTGAGAAGTCATCGCAAATCCATCGCAAATTTGCGACGATTTTGCGATGGAAACCTAAAAATTAAACAGTCCATCGCAATTCCGTCGCAAAATTGCGATGGACAGCGATGACTTCGCAATTCCCTCGCAAAATTGCGACGGAATTGCGATGGAAACCTAAAAATTTCACATTCCATCGCAATTCCGTCGCAAAATATGATGTTGTTGGATACTAGTAGAGAAGATGGGGATTTATATCCGAGAGTGAGAGATAATCCACTGAGGTGTATTAGGTATGACGTTGATAACGGAGGATACGATATATAAGCGCTTATATATCGTATCCTCCGTTATCAACTTCATACCTAATACACCTCAGTGGGTTATCTCTCACTCTCAGCTCGGATATAAATCCCCATATTCTCTACAACTATCCAACAACATCATATAGCGACGATCCATTTTGGAATACCAATCATTATTACCTTTAGTTGCATATTGGAGCGAATATCAGTTTTCTCAGCATTATCTATCACAATCCTCCAATAGATTTACCCCAAGACGATTCACCTCCATCCCATTTATCCCCTGTTGATCCTCTGTGGAAAGTAGATAATTAGGAAGAGATCAACGTACCGTCATCCTTCTTAATTATCTCATGTCCACAGAGATTCAACATGGGGTAAACAAGATGGAGGTGGATTTTCTTAGGGTAAAAAAGAAAATCCACCGTGGTGTAAGAAAATGATTGTACACCCGGCTAGCTTCGTAACTCATTTTTTTGGTGGTTTTTTTGTTCCTCTCTCTTTTTTTCTTCTTTTTCTCTTCTCTTTGTATTGGTGTGAATTGTGACGTGAGTTCGTCGGCTATTTATAGAATCAGAAATTTGTTTGCGATGGATTTGCGATGGATTTGCGATGAGATTTTGCGACGGATTTGCGAGGGAAATAAATTTGCGAGGGAATAGCGACTGTTTTGCGACGACTTTGCGACGGAATTGCGACGGAAACTTCCATCGCAATGAGTTAGGTGAACTTCGTTTAACACGTGCGCACCTAACTCATCGCATGTCGGCCAACCACTTTCCCTCGCAAATCCATCGCATTATTGCGACGGAATTGCGATGGAAATCCCCTATTCCATCGCAATTCCGTCGCAATAATGCGATGGATTTGCGATGGAATGGGACATTTCCGTCGCAAATCCGTCGCAAATTGCGATGGAACTTTCCCTCGCAAATCCGTCGCAACATTGCGACGGAATTGCGAGGGAAATCCCCTATTCCATCGCAAGTCCGTCGCAATAATGCGGTGGATTTGCGATGGAATGGGACATTTCCGTCGCAAATCCGTCGCAAATTGCGATGGATTTGCGACGGAATTTTTGGTTTAGGGTTTAGGGTATATAAAGTTCTAAATTAGTGTTTTATAGATTACTGTGTATGTTTATTAAAGGGTGAATGTGAATATGATAAATGTTTTATATTGATAATACATTTGTACGTATAGATATACATATAATTCGTGTTTAACGAACATCTTCCGTAATGTTTAATATATCATAAGCCTAAATGAGTTCGATACCGTAAGGAGTTTCAGAGAAATATATTTTAGTAGTGTAGATCGTTTAAAATTCAATTATCAGTTACAAATGTAGGATTTTGTTATCGTAAACACTTTTATTTTGAAAAGACGAAACCCTAAACCCTAAATTTTTTTTGTATCCATCGCAATTCCCTCGCAAAATTGCGAGGGAATTGCGAGGGACAGAAAAAATTCTTTGTTTCCTCGCAAATCCGTCGCAATATTGCGACGGATTTGCGAGGGAAAGTGGTTGGCCGACATGCGATGAGTTAGGTGCGCACGTGTTAAACGAAGTTCACCTAACTCATTGCGATGGAAGTTTCCGTCGCAATTCCGTCGCAATTCCGTCGCAAAGTCGTCGCAAAACAGTCGCTATTCCCTCGCAAATTTATTTCCCTCGCAAATCCGTCGCAAAATCTCATCGCAAATCCATCGCAAATCCATCGCAAACAAATTTCTGATTCTATAAATAGCCGACGAACTCACGTCACAATTCACACCAATACAAAGAAAAACAAAGAAGAGAAAAAAAAAAAAGAGAAGAAGAGAAAAAGAGGAAAAAAAGAAAGAGAAGAAGAGAAAACCAAAACACTAAAAAAATGAGTTACGGATTATACGAGTTACGAAGCTGGATGTACAATCAAAGAGATCCGGTGACCGGCGAAGTGACGAGAGAGTTCGTTGAAGGATTACATGGATTCTTTAACCAAGCACGAAACGAACCACAAGCAATGCAAACTGGTAAAATATTTTGTCCCTGTGCGAAATGTAGGAACAAAAAATATATCGCTGTTGATACTGCTAAAACACATGTATTTAATAGAGGGTTTGTTCCAAACTATTATGTATGGTATTTTCATGGGGAAAATCATTATAATACTACGCACTATGAAGCGGGAAATAGTGGTTCGAGTCAATGGGTACCGGTTGAGGAACATAATTATAACGCTAGCTACGATTATGGTCATCCTGATATATTGGGGAATGATGGTGGGTATCAGCAAGGGAATAGGTTTCATGATATGGTTACAGATGCATTTCATGAAACTACCCCTGTTTTTGCTGATAATCCACCGGAAGCAATTTTGGAAGAACCCAACATCGATGCACAAAAGTTTTACGATATGTTAGATGCTGCAAATCAACCACTTTACGAGGGGTGTAGAGAGGGAATTTCTAGATTGTCACTAGCAGCTAGGATGATGACAATTAAAAGTGAAGATAACAGCAGCGAAAGTAACATGGATAAGTGGGCTGAACTATTTCAAGAGTATTTACCGGAAGATAATCTGTCTGCTGGTAATTACTATGAAATACAGAAGTTGGTTGCGGGTCTTGGGTTACCTTACGAAATGATTAACGTATGCATTGACAATTGCATGATTTTCTGGAAAGATGATGATAAGCTGCAGGAATGTCGATTTTGTGGGAAGCCGAGATACAAACCCACTACTGGAAGGAGGCGGGTCCCTTACCAACGTATGTGGTACTTGCCAATCACTGAAAGTTGATGAAAGTTGATGAATTTAACAGGCAAATCGATGAAAAATGAGAGGGATTGGGGTTTCTTAGGAAGTCGGTGAAAGAGTGTACGGTTAACAGAAGCGCCGTTATCAAGTGACATTGAAAATTTTGCGACGGATTTGCGATGGAATTGCGATGGATTATGTAATTTTTGAGTTTCCGTCGCAATTCCATCGCAAATTTGCGACGGAATTGCGACGGAATATAAAATTTTTGAAAGTCCATCGCAATTCCATCGCAAATTTGCGACGGAATTGCGATGGATTATGTAATTTTTGGGTTTCCATCGCAATTCCATCGCAAATTTGCGATGGAATTGCGATGGAATATAAAATTTTTGAAAGTCCATCGCAATTCCATCGCAAATTTGCGATGGAATTGCGATGGAAACCCAAAAAATACAGTTTTAGGGTTAGGGTTTAGGGATTTTCGTATAGCAAGGGTAATATAATCTTATTTTCTACTGTATAATTGAACCCAAAAAGCTTTTTACTAAATAAAATAGGTTTCTCTTCAACTCCGTAGATATCAAGCTCATTGAAGCTTACGACGTATATAACAGTACAAACGGTTTTGTTGAAACATCGACTATATATATATATATATGTATGAATGTTCAATATCTATAGGAATATTGAAATTCATTCACTAATAAGCATATATATTCATTATCAACAAACCCTAAACCCCCCGTAGTCAAATCCCTAAACCGTAAACCCTAAACAAGTTTCCCTCGCAATTCTGTCGCAAAGTTGCGACGGAATTGCGACGGAAATGCCCCGTTCCCTCGCAATTCCGTCGCAAAAATTAGGGCTTCCACAATTGCGATGGATTTGCGACGGAAATGCCCCATTCCATCGCAAATCCGTCGCAAAGTTGCGACGGATTTGCGAGGAAAACGTTGGAAACCCTAAATCGTGTTCAGATTAGGGTTTCCAACGTTTTCCTCGCAAATCCATCGCAACTTTGCGACGGATTTGCGATGGAATGGGGCATTTCCGTCGCAAATCCATCGCAAGTTTGTACGGATTAGGGTTTCCATCTTTCGTTCCGTCGCAAATCCATCGCAACTTTGCGATGGATTTGCGACGGAAATGCCCCATACCATCGCAAATCCGTCGCAAAGTTGCGATGGATTTGCGACGGCACAAAATCTTTATAAATATGAGGGCGCGGGTTTGAGCTTCGCTCAAACCGACCCTGCCTCTCCGAAAACTTACGCCGCCCCGCCGTCGTAATTCCGCCGACCTCGTTTTCTTAGTTTTCTCTCGGCCGCCGTCGCTCTTCACGCGGCCGCGTCTTCTCCTTCTCCTGCCGCCGCCGCGTCTTCTCCTTCTTCCGCCGACCTCGTTTTCTTCGTTTTCTCTCGGTCGTCGTCGCTCTTCACGCCGCTGTCGCTCTTCACGCCGCCGCGTCTTCTCCTTCTCCCGCCGCCGCTGCGTCTTCTCCGTCTTCCGCCGACCTCGTTTTCTTCGTTTTCTCTCGGCCGCCGTCGCTCTTCACGCCGCCGCGTCTTCTCCGGCCTGTCTCCTTCTCCCACCGCCGCCATCTTGTCCTTCTCCCGCCGCCGCCATCTTCTCCGGCGTCTTCTCCGGCGTCGTGTCCTTCTCCCGCATCCGCAGATCCGCCGTTTCATCTCGGCCGCTCTGCCCCAACGCACCGCCTCTCTTCAGCCACCGCAAGCCATTAAGTGAGTAATGTTATTCCCTTAGCATATTTCCGGATTAGTTTTAGATTAAGGAATTTTAGATGTAAATTGTTATGAGTATTGTTTAGGTGAATTTGATAATTAACATTGGATTAGTTTGGGATAATTTAGCTACTTATTTTGAAGATATAAGTTTGTTAGAATTATTTTACAAAAAATTGTAAAAGTTTTTAGATTGAAAATTGTAATTATTACATTAGTTTTAGAATTTAGAATTTTAGATTTAGAATTTAGAGTTTTAGAATTTAGAGTTTTAGAATTTAGAGTTTTAGAATTTACAATTTTAGAATTTAGAATTTTAGATTGTGATTATAATAGTTTTAGTAAGAATTTTTTGAGTTTCTAAAATTTAATTTGTTCATTTCATTAGATTAATTTCGGAATTTAGAATTTAGAGTTTTAGAATTTACAATTTTAGAATTTAGAATTTTAGATTGTGATTATAATAGTTTTAGTAAGAATTTTTTGAGTTTCTAAAATTTAATTTGTTCATTTCATTAGATTAATTTCGGAATTTAGATTTTAGGTTAGTAATTTTAATTATTAGTTTATATAGTAATTTTATAAAAATTGTGTGATAATTAGAATATTTTTTGGGAATAATTTTTTTAAAATTGCTAATTTCACTTTTTTATTTGTTGCAGATGGAGCAACAAAACTCTTACCGGCAGTTCCTGAGTCAGGGATCCGGAGGTTCCGGGGGTTCCCGTGGTGCTCGTTCTCCTTCCTTCTCTCTTGGTCATGGGAACCCTACTAGTAGTTCCCATGGTTCTACGGGCCGGGAGGAGCAGCAGACCCGGTCTCGGTCTCCATCCCCACCTCGTCCCGCAGCCGCACTTGAGGCCAGATTTGAGGCCTCTAGAGCCCCATTTTATGCGGCGGTTAGGGAGATATTAGATGAGCCTGGTCATCATCACCTCCCTAACCTTCATCCACACCGCCCACCGAAGACTTTCTGATATATCTTTTTAATTTTTATAGTTTTTTATTTTATTTTATATTATACATTTTGTAAAGTTAAAGTCTATTGTTTTCTTTTTCAGGTTCACTAATGATTCATCCGTCGCTTCTGCGGTTACGGAAGTTTTTGAAAAGGATTACAAAGATCCTATTGCCCGGTGGAGGGATGTAAAGGAACTCGTTCTTCAACGCTGGTTCACTACTTTTGCGGTAAGTACGAGTTTGATTCGTATTTACTTTTTAAAAATATTTTTTAATTGCTAATAACTAACATTGTATTATTGTTATTTGATTTTTTTTTTGAAGCGCAAGTATCACTGGGAATCTGGTTTTACCGCCATAGTCTACCATGAGTTTTGTGCCAAAGTCCGTGATCGGTTGCCTGATATGGTTTCTCGGTGGAAGAAGTTGTGGCTCGCTAAGGGAGATGACGCCAAGCCAACTCACTTTGACCCGAACGTGTGGGCTGGCTTGGTTGCATATTGGTTGGATCCTGACCACCAGAAGAGGAGTGGGAACAGTAAGGCCGCTCGAGCGAAGAGCAAACATTCTACTCATCGCTCCGGCCGAACTTCATTCTTAGCCCGCGGCCGAATGCTTGTAAGTTTTTCTCAAATTATTTTTAAAAAATATTTCTATTTCTTTTATTTTTTTTTTTTCATTTTTTCCGTATTTATCTAATCGAATCAAAATTTATTTCATAGGCCGAGGAAAGAGGGGAATCTGAGACAGATTTGCTGGAAGTCCTCGCGTATACGAAACGGAGGCCGGATGGCACTTTCTTGGATGACGATTCTGAGGAGCTCTACAACGACGTCAACTCAAAACTACAAGAGTTGACTCAGAATGATGATCCCGACAGCATCGGTTCTGGTTCTTATGTGGCCGTAAAGAACAAGCTTTTTGTTCAGGTAAATTTGTACCATATTTTTTTAGTTCAACTTATTTTTTACCTATGTATATTGTTGGTTTATTAATTTCAATGTTTTTTTTGGTTTTTCAGTCCGCTCCCCGTAGAAAGGGGAAGATGATTGGGGTTGGTTCTCTTCAATCCCAAATCGATACTGGGAGCGGTTATGTTTGCGGTTCTGCTTCAAGTCAGCTTCAGGATTCCAACGAGGTCGCTACGTTGAAGGAGAAGTTGACTGCACAGGAGACGAAGGTTGCCCTGTTCGAACAGATGTTCGACTATTTGGGCAACTCGGATCCGAAGCTCAAGGAGCTTATGGACCGTTTGCGTCAACAACAGGACGGACAGGGCGGATCGGGACAGGGCGGATCGGGACCATCCGACGAATTTTAGTTTTCGTTTTTTTTGTCTATTTTTAATTTTATTTATGAATAATTTTTATGATATTTGAATTAATATTTTATTTAATTTTAATATTTATTTAATTTTTTTCTTTTAATTTTTATTTTTTTAAATTACAAATTAAAATAAAAAATCAATTTAACAATTACGAAATTAAAATAAATTAAGAAAATATTAATTAAAATTTGCGACGGAAGTTGTTTCCCTCGCAAACTTGCGAGGAAAAGATTCCGTCGCAAGTTTGCGACGGAAAAGATTCCGTCGCAAGTTTGCGACGGAAAAACTTCCGTCGCAAGTTTGCGACGGAAAAACTTCCGTCGCAAGTTTGCGCGGTTTGCGACGGAATCTTTTCGTCGCAACGTTGCGAGGGAAAAACTTCCGTCGCAAGTTTGCGACGGAACATTTTCCTCGCAACGTTGCGACGGAAATGTTTCCGTCGCAACGTTGCGAGGAAAAGATTCTGTCGCAAACCCCGCAAACTTGCGACGGAAATTATTCCCTCGCAAATTTGCGACGGAATCTTTTCCTCGCAAGTTTGCGACGGAAAAATTTCCGTCGCAAATTTGCGATAGAGCTGATTCCGTCGCAAATAAATCGCAACTTCGCCACGGAGTCGATGCCTTCGCAAATCCGTCGCAAGTTTGCGACGGCACAAATCCGTCGCAAACTTGCGAGGGATTTGCGACGGAACAGGCATTGCGACGAACAATTTGCGACGGAAATTTGTCACTCGCAATTTCGTCGCAAATGGTCATTTGCGACGGAATTGCGACGATATTTTCCGTCGCAAATGGCCTATACTTCTTGTAGTGATGAGATTAAAAGTTAAGACTAGATCTTTTGTTTCATGTTTACTAACTTTTGCAATTTTTGTTTCTCGTATGTTCCTTAGGTACTTTAAGGATGAGCCACTACTCGAGCATGAGTAACCACTTTGAAGGAAGAAAACCGCTTCCCCATGAAGTCCAAAGGCGGCCACATGATTCAAATCCGGCCGGAGACTTCATCCCCATGCCAATCCCACCAAATTTCCACCATCCGCTTTTTGCCGAGGCTAGCCAAGAAGAACATCATCACTATCATCAAAACCGCTCACCGGTTTATCAAAGCCGACCTCACCAGCCACCTCATCATCATCACCGTCCCCGCCCCAACCTTCCCACATACCAAGAGCACGCGCTTAATCGGCGGAGAGATGACAATCTCAAAGCCATGATAGAAGACTTCATGGAAATCCAAAGAAAATCTAGCCAAAGTCTTGAGACAAGGTTAGAGTTTCTAAAGCATGACCTTGATAGAAAGTTCGGAAACCTCTCTGACCAAGTAGAGAGAGTCGAATCAAAGTGTTTTGAAGTGGAAGGAGAGATAAAGGAACAAACCGCAACCCTCGGAGGCAACACTAAGGCAATCCGGGACTTGAACCTCAACTCAAAGGAGATGGATAACCACCTGGATGAGAAGATCGCCGGCCTAGAAGATAACCTCAATGGTACAACCCTAAGCCTCAACTCTCTCACTTGTGGCTCACCAAGCCAAGAAGTGAGCATCGGAGGTTAACCAAAGAGAGAAGGAGCTTTACTCGACCATGGTGATGTTGGTGGAAGGGCAAGAACAATTCAAGGAATCAATCAATGACTTGAAGCGTCTTGTGGAAGAGAGATACAAAGAGCTACATAAGAAGACCACGCTATGGCAAGATACAACCGGAGGAGCCTCCAAAGGAGTCAAAGACCTCACCGAACGCTTGGAGGATATGGAAGAAAGAGACCGAGCTTCAAAAGGCACAAAAGCGGCCAAACCAAAGCCTAACAATGCTTCGGTTGCTTTTGGCGCCAAAGAGACCGATCCAAGAGTAGTTTGGGATGAGGATGAAAGGAGACAAGGAAAGCGGACAGCAAGGATAAGAGGAAGAAAGTTGCCGGAAGGAACACCACTCTCTCCAAGATCTTCACTACCACCCGTCCCTAAGGAGAAAAGGAAAGCAAGCTCATCAATGGATTACACCATTGATGACTTCAATTTTATGGCGAAAAGGTTCCCTAGCAATATACCCTTTGATGTCGCTTGCAACAAGAGCCCTTACCTTCAAGACTTTGTATGGACTCACGATTGGAGCTTAGCCGAGGTGGAGAAGATGTATAATGAAGCAAGGGAAGAAATGCCTGCGCCAAGGACACTACACAAGCTTCATGACCCAGGTTACTTCCTTATACATTGCTCTATCAACGGCAAATTCTTTGATGATGCATTATGTGATTCCGGTTCAAGCGTGAACCTCATGCCGGCTGTGATAGCAAGAAGTTTGGGATTGATCGAGACCATGGAGCGGACCAACATGGGCATAAAGCTTGCCAACAACTCTTCATTCAAACCACTTGGCAAGGTAAGAGATGTTCAACTTTCCTTTGAAGATTGCATCATCCCGGCCGATTTCTATGTTGTTACTATGGAGGATCCGGACGACCAAGCCCTTCTACTTGGGAGATCCTTCTTAGCAACAGCCGGAGAAATTATGGATTGGCCAAACAGGAGAATCTCACTAGCCAATGTTGACAAGGATACCTATTATGTTGCTGCACCTTCCGGTTTCTCATCCAAAAGATTTCGGTACACAAGTGGAGGAGAAGGCACACAACAAGGTTACTTGATCAAAGAAGTGTTACAAGACAAGATGCACTTGGAGCCATCCAGTACTAGGAGCTTTCTACAGCCTCCACACTTGCCTAACACCTAAGGAACACAAGGAGTCGAGCTATTAAGACTTTAAACTAGCGCTTATGGGAGGCAACCCATATTTTTTTTCTTTTCTCTTTAACTTTTATTTTGATTTTATTATTAACTTGAATTTTTTTGGGAATTTTATAAAATCCACAAAAAAAAAAAAAAAATTATGTTTTAGGATAAGTACCAAAGAAGACCATCAAAGAAGTTTTGCATGTTTTATGAGCCGGAGCTTCATGAAGTCGAGTTATCCCACCCATATCATCCCACCCTTGTTCAGGACGAGACGATTGCGGTCAACACCTTGGGATGCTAAAGGAGGATTAAGGAGACAAATTGGTCGAAGAAAATCACTCAACGGTCGAGTCAAATGGAAGATATCACGTCCGGTAACATCTTCACCACCACACGGGTAACACGGAGGACCCACTTGACCCATCTCACAAACGGCTCAACCAAGGTCCACCAAACTTCACAGGCGGCCAAACAACACCATATTGGTCGGCAAATCCAAAAGATAGGATGGAGGAATGTTGACGGATAAGGAGATACGCTCAAATGCCACATCCGGGTGATGGCGGGCAACCGAAGGCCGACAAAAACCAAAATCACGGCACGGCGACAACATCACCTGGAAATGGATTCTTGAAGCTCCAATATCCGTTTTCCACAAGAAAATCCACGCACGGACGAGCCACATTCAAGAATGGTCAAAAATCTCTTCCCGGAGCCGATTTAGTCACGTTGTGAAGGAAGTCTCAAACCGCTGGTCAATTTGCCCTCTAACTTCTCCAGTGGTCACAAAATATAAGGTTGGTCGACGGATTTTAAAGCTCGGTCGGAGAATTCATCATCGTTTGGGCTGTGGTCTATTGCACCTTCTTCGGATCGTCCGGATGGCCACCAAATGATGGATCTCCAAAACCGCTCGTTTGTTTGACCTGAAACTTCACCACGGCTCCTAAAATATATGATTGGTCGGTAGAATTTCAAGATCGGTCAGCGAAATGTTCCCGGTTCAAGATGTTGTCCATCACATCACCTTCCGGCCAACCGAAGGATCCACCCGATGACGAATTCTCACCACCGCTCGTTCGTTTGACCTCGTACTTCACCAGCGGCTCTAAAACATCATATTGGACGGTAAATTTTCAATCCCGTTCATAAAATTCTTAACGGTTTGTCATGTGGTTCACAGCCTTCATTTTTGGCCGACACACGGGCATTACACGACCAAACTGCACACCGGACGGAATCACACCTTCAGATTGAAAACTCACCGACCAAATACATCGAAGGAATGATTTGATGCTGTCATATCACACTTGGAGTCGCTCAACAAAGCAAAACCGCTCTTCATGACCTATGGTCACTCTTTGGTAACACAATCTGAAACACTTTCCCAACAAATTCAATTTTCTTTTTAACCCCTCTTAATTGGATTTGCTTCCACCGGGACGGTGCAAGTTAAGTCTGGGGGGATTACTAACACGTTTGTCCTTTTTGACATTTCTTTTCATTTTTCCCTTTTTCTTTGAGTCGTTTTATTGAGTCAAAATTTTGTCCGAGAATTACGACATTTTCTTTGAAACTAACCATGTTACACTAATGTTTAAGTGACCATTGAAATAGTATTTGGCAACACACTCACTCAATGTACAGTTTGAGCGGATCGGTTTACCAAAAATGGCCACATTTCCAAAAAAAAAAACCGATGGAGGATCCACCTTTGACTCCGCACCTAAATGAACTTAACTCTCTCAGCTAGGGGCTTGGTTTTACAAAGGGGACGACTCCTCATCCTCGCCGAATAGTGAAAGTCTATGTGAGTTCGGTTTCCCCTCTCTCTCCCCTCCAATTTTAAGAAAAAGCATCAAGGTCCAAGTAACCGGGGATTAGGTGGCAACCACCATCAATACTCGCGTATATGGAAGACCTTTTGATCCAAGTAACCGGGGATTAGGTGGCTACAACCATCAATACTCGCGTCTATGGAAGATCCATCAAAAACCTCCACAAAGAGGAGAAGAAGTCGAATAAAAAAAAAAATACCTTGCTACCCTAAAAAAGGGATTAATCGACTTAAGGAGTGAGAAGAGAGAGAGGTGAAACAAGGGCCAAGACAAGTGTTTAAACACAAGAGGATGAGAAAGAGTTCATAAAAACCCTTTGATCGATATCCCCTAGTTGAGATTACACCTTTAAACTAAAGGAGTCAAGGGAGGAGAGACCGGATGGTCATATGGAGTGTGGGTTACTTTGGGACGACTGCTGAACTCAATGTAAGTACTTATGCTCCTCATCATAAAGCCAAAACCGTTTTTCATGTGGATTACTAAAACACAAGCTAACATGGATTTTCAAAATGCATTGAGAGTTCTCATGTTTTCAAACCTCTTTTCCTTTCTTAGTTTGCTTGAGGACAAGCAAAAGGCTAAGTCTAGGGGAGTTGATATATCCATATTTTACATGTTTTTACCTTGGTTTTCTTTATATTTTCTTACCTAATAATAATGATTTTGCATCCAAGAGGTAGTTTTCTTGTATATTGTGGTTTTGGGAAGTAAACAGGTCAAAATGGCAAAAAGAAGGCAAAATGGAGCAAAATAACTTCAAACAATAATCCATGCAAGTTCCCAAGTCAAGAGCTTCATCAAAACTCAAGTTGGCCGGTTTCCCGCATTCGGACAGAATCGAAGCATCTGAAAGATGACCGCGGCAAAGGGTCTTTCCTACGTCCAAATCATGAGATCTTTATATGGAAAGATAGATAAATGAGTCATGCGTCGCGACGAAGTGGAATTGTGCTATTTGGAGCAGAAATGCGGCCTAGGATCTTTTTCTCCCAAGACATGTCCGTCTGGCGAGTAAGTGAAGCCCATAGAGCTTGGATGAGCAAAATGGACTGGGATCACTTCGGGCCAAGCCTAAACCTCATCATGACTCAAGCCCACATCTCTACACGCGAAAAGAAGCTGGCAGCCGCGCCTCACTCAAGACTTGGAGAGCAAGTTCACGCGGGGAGAAGAAATGGAAAGTTTCCTCTTCTCCTTTGCGCATTAACTCAGCCGACCTAGCTTCCCATCAACTATATATACTTGCTTTTAGCCTCTTGTATGAGAATCATGAATCAATAGACACAACTCTCTTCTTCTTTCAGTCAATAAACCGGAGCCACTTAGGTGGTCTCCTTGTTCTTTCTTTTCTTTTGCATTTTGTACATACTCGCATGTTTTAGCTTCTAGTCTAGGGTTTTAGAGGTTTCTCTCTAGGGGAGAGCGGCGACTTGATCTCTATCACTCCGCCTCCTTCCCCTGGAACTATGAGATCCTCTCTACTCCCTTAGACTCATTATTGAATCATGGATCTTTCAAAGAAGACATGACATGATAAGCCATCAAGAATCGGTTGTTAAAGAAAGGGAAACCTTATGGTTCACCATCTTTATTCATACCTAAAGCTTGTTGCTAGAGTAGCTAACTAGCAACTTGATCCAAGGTTGATATACTCTCCAAAAGCTTGTTATATCTTCGGTCCTAATATTTGATGGGCAATTCGTCTTAGGCTATGAAAGTAGACCTAAGGAGTTTTGTGAACAATCACTACTCGATTTTATTGCATGTTTCACTCTTCAATGACCATGTGAAAGCTGAGTCCATTGGTTTAAGAGACATAGGTGGTCGGAGCCACGAAAGTGGGATGACCACATCTTAGTGTTTTGAGTTCATAGAAACCGGATTTAACAAACTTTTCAATTGATTTGGCTTATGTCTTTTGCGGATTATCCTTTGCTCAATAATGATGTTTGTAAAGTTTGCATTTGTTATTTAATTTTTCCTTATAAAACAAAATACAAAACCCCTTGCATATTATTGATTTAGCTTAACCAAATCTTTACAAATGTGTAGTGTGTAATTCGCATTCTCTTGTGGATCGACCCCTAAGTACTACAACAACATGTTGTGCACTTGCAACCATGTTTAGCTTAGGGTTTTTATTACTTGCATATATACCACACCCATGTCTGGCACACATCACGCAACATATGGTTTCTCCAACATAACCAGTGATAACCGGCCACTCAAATCGACACCGCTTCTCAGAAACGATAGTTTGGTTTACGGATGTTACAATTCTCCCCCACTAAACTGGATTCGACATCGAATCTCAATACAACACGTCTACCACAGACGCAAACTCGTCTACCACAGACGACAAAAATCTGGCCCACATGGCCATCACTAGAGATCCTCACTTGATCCCTGAGACTCACATCTAATTCTATGTCATACACACGTTTCCCAGACATTTTTACTCTTAACTCAACTCTGCCAGAGAACACTATCTCCAAAGGACATGCAGGAGAACACTATCTCCCCAAGAGAAACACTATCCCCTCGTTACTTACTACGCGACACACTAATCACTAGTAAGTAAACATACCATATCACTTATACTTGAGGTAGCGACCCTCTCGTATAAGTCTATCAGAGAACACTATCTCTCGGCAAAGAGTTATTCGGGGACACCACGGCCCCTAGAGTAAAAATTCTGAAACGTCTATAACATAACTGAATAGGTTGTCTCACGACCCACTGGTCTACACACTTGTAACATCCAAACCACAAAACAAATATGAGGCAAACACCATCTCATATAACTCAAAAATGTATATCGTTACAACGCAAAACGAAAATACATAAGTCCAAAAACAACATCAAAAACATAGCACCACGCTATCACAACTAGAACCATAAAGACGAAGAAGCTCACTCGACGACCTGCTTGTCGAACCACTTCCCGAACTTCAGCTTCATCTTTGCCCCTAGCTCCCAAGTCTCCTCCTCTGTGCCACTACAGTCCCACAAGACTCTCAACAATGGCACCCTCTTGTTCCGCCGAACCTTGACTCCCCTCTCGAGAATCCTCACAGGAACCACCGGAACTGTCATATCTGGCTGAAGATCCTCTGGAATCTCAACCACTAACTCCTCTGAAGGATGCAGACACCTCCGCAACATCGAAACATGAAACACCTTGCGAAAGGCGCTCATAATCGGTGGTAACTCCAACCGATAAGCCACTGGTCCAACTCGCCCCACCACCGGGAACAGACCCATAAACCGCGGACTGAGCTTGTTCTCTGCTATGGAACTGTTAGGACCCCTCAACATAGCCATCTTGAGATACACTCTATCTCCCACCTGAAACTCAAGCTCACGTCTCCGCCTATCAGCATAGCTCTGCTGCCTGTCCTGAGCCTCCTTCATGTTCAGCCTTAAAACACGGATCTTCTCCGTCGTTTCTTGAACAAAGGTAGTTCTAAATATGCTGCGCTCCCCCACTTGAGTCCAGCATAAGGGTGTCCTACATGGCCTCCCATACAAAGCCTCATAAGGAGCCATGCCAATGCTAGACTGAAAACTGTTGGTATAGGCAAACTTCGCCAATCACAGATGATCAGCCCAATGGCCACCCCAATCCAACACACACATCCTCAGCAAATCCTCCAAAGTCTGAATAGTCCTCTCTGACTGCCCATCTGTCTGTGGATGATAAGCTGTACTCATATGCACCTTAGTGCCCATCAACCTGAAAAGCTGAGCTCACCAGACTTCCAGAAGTCGGTCTCACACCCTGAAACCCAACCTCCCTGCATCCCGCTCAACACCATTCTGCCTCTACAGCAATTCAGGTGGACTCGGTAACCAACCAGTCCATCCCCAAAATCAAGTCAAACAGCTTCACCGAACTGATGACTAAGTCTGCTGGTATCGACTGCTCGGCAATCTACACATCCACTGCTCTAGCACGGCCCGAAGTAGCCAGGAAAACTCCTCCAGCCACCTCGACCAAACCTCCTCTTCTGGTCCTGCGCGGGCTTACCGCATTTGCAGAACCATAACCAAAACCCGATCCTCTGCACTGCTGCTGCTGACTCCTCGGCTGGATAGCAGGAGCAACCGTAGATGGAACTACTGCCGGACCAACCTGCTGACGCAGATCCTCCTCAATCAAAACCGCAAGTTCCACCAAAACCGCCCTCCTCTCGTATCTGGCACCCCTACATTGACTCCGGATACTCAACCGAAGTCCCTGCTCGCCCTCCAAACCAAAACCAGTATTAACCACAAGTCTGCTGAACTCGGCGTCATACCCCCGCACTGAACTCTTTCTCTGAGTCAGCACCATAAACCGCAACTGAAGACAAGACGGCCTCGCGCCTCCTGCGGGAAGTATTTGGCGTTGAACTTTGCTAGGAAGTCGCCCCAAGTCCACACTGCCCTCCTAGCTTCAATGGCTAGCCACCACAAATGTGCATTTCCACAAAGATAAAGCAATGCTACACTCAACCTGATACTCCTCAAAATATCTGCTCGACCGAAAGCTCCGCTCCAGTCTCAAACGCCACTCAACGGCCTCCTTTGGCCCAACTCTACCCTAAAAAAAAGGCGTAGAATCCTCTGCGTCTGCCCCATCATCACTAGATAAGGCGGACGACCAACAACCGCAACCCACGGCTGCTCAACAACTGCAGCACCATGCTGCACCCCGGCCACTGGAGGCACACCCGGAGCCTGCTCTGGAACTGCTGACGGAAAATGTGCCAACATCTGCGTCAGTAACCCCATAACCCGGTCACCACGACCCTGAGCTGGACCCGCGTCCCCACATGGGCCGCCCCAACTCCCGTGCCACCAACGGCACTCAAACTGGCCTCAACTGCCAGTCCCTCTAAAAGCGTCTGGTCAATGACGCAGTCGCTACACAAAGCGCTGCACTCTCTCCCGACTCAGCCACTGCTCCACGACCACAACCCCAGCCGCCACGGCCAACTGCTCCGCCTCCATGGGCTCTATCGCGCCCTCTCGCGCCACGACTTCTATCACCTGCATCCATCTCACTGTTCCCCAAAGAACAGTAGACAGCAACTCGAAACACAAAGAAACTCAAACCAAAACAACAACTCACCGCGAAATCTCTCAAAGGCTGAAGGGGATGATACTAGACTACTAAACTGACTAACCACAATAATCAATTTAAACACATAGTCCAGATCAACCAATTCTAGTAGTCCTAAAACCGTCTAGGCTCTGATACCAAAATGAAACAACCAAGTTTTTTTTTTAAATAGCCCGAATTAATATTCCCATAAATATTAATTCTCAACAGCTATCACAATCTCAACACAAAGCAGAAGTCAAATAAAATAAATCATTAAATATAATAATAATTCAACCAACAAATTATTCCAAATAAATAACTATCAACCTAAACACCACGTTCGCAAAAACAATTTCAAACTCAATAAATAAACACCCTATCATCCCCTTCTTCAGTCTTGATTCCGCCGCGATCACACTTTTGTTTAACCTGCATCACATAGCAATAAGAGATGCGTAAGTATTATCATAAATACTTAGTGAGGCGATCACCCCGCCTACAGACCAATTACGCAATATTTCAGACATTTTCTCTTATTTAAACATTAATAATAATTCTCATAATTATTAAAATATCTTTCACAATTATTAAAATAATTTCCACTATTAAATATTAATTTTTCAAGAAATTAAACCTTATTAATAATTCCCATAATTATTAAAATAATTCTCTCCATTATTAAATAATTCTCCACAATAAAATAATAATTCTCAACATTTAAAATAATTTCCATAATTATTTTTAGACCATTTAATTAATTAATTCCACCATTGAATAATTAATTAAACCAAATAACCAACCAATTTCCATTAAACCTGATTAAACCGGACCATAACCGAAATCAGACCGTCCGTGTCGACCGACACCAGCTTGGTGTCTCTCGACACTTGGTCACTTGGTGTCGCTCGACACCGATCTCACAGATCGATATCCAAATCGATTCAACACCACATAAAACACGAAATACACAATCAATCATCAATAAACTTGATCAAAACACGAATATCATCACCAAAATCACATGAAGAAACACATAAACTCAACCCAATCAATTCACAATCACTTTCTCTGTCAATTACGAGCCTACGGTCACGCACTAACCTTGATAAGGGTTGAAAGGGGGAAAAAGAGAGATGGTGAACAGTGCTCTGATGAACAGTATCGCGTTGAACAGTACCGCGATGAACAATACCGATGAACAGTATCACGATGAACAGTATCACGATGAACAGTATCACGATGAACAGTAATATGATCCCAAAACTCCAGAAATCTCTCAATTCGCCTCTTTTCTTCTCTGAACCTCTTTCACCTCGAAAATTGTGCTCAAAATACGGCTGCACCTCTTTTATCTCAAGAAATAGGGTTTCCACCTCTAAACCGGCTCAAACCGGCAACTTAAATCGAACCAGCTCGATTTCACCATAACCGGTGTCGCTCGACACCAACTAATCAGGCGCTGGTTTTACAAATATTAACACAATGACGACTTAACCTCTAAACCGACTGCACAATAATCAAACAAGAACATGTACAGCCAACCCATAAATTAATACCTTGCATAACATATGCAAACAACACCTAATCACTTGGTGTCGCTCGACACCACTCCCAAAACAGTACTTTTCGGTTTACGGATGTTACAAATTTAAAATAAAACAGACTCCAATATACAACGAACACAACTCATAGAAAAACAATACAACTTTGAACCAAAAAAACAATACAATAAGAATCTAATCACTACACACTTTCAAAAGCACTATTTGGATTATACTATAGCTGAATACCATTTACACCACCATATGAAAACCAACTCCATCTTAAAATCACTTGTTCAATCCGTCAACAATACAACATCAGCTACACAATCATGTTTATCACCAGTCAAATGGTACAACCAAATAATTTAAACTTCAAACATGTTGTTAGACAATTATACTATTATCTCAAGACAACAACACACAATGTCTAGAAGTTTTTTCGAAATTGCGGATCTCAACCTAAATTCATCAAGAAGATTAGATGTCGACCGGATAATCGAAATCTTAGAAACAACACAAACCCAAGATACAGAAGAATCTGACAATTTGATTGGGTCTAAAACACAAATCGATCTTAATTGTCTTTGTTTTCATATTTAACCATTGTCTATGCTATACTATGAATTTATGATACATTTTGTTATATATGTTTAAATTTCAATTTGATGGTATTCTAACCACATAAAATTAAGCAAAATTGATTGGAGAACCAGTGTATTATGGTTGGAGAATACTATTTGGTTATTGAAGTTAAAAATATCGTCAAAAAATATGGGTATGAACACAAATGTTTGTTTGAAGATTATATGTATTAAATTTTTCAGTTTGATGTTTAAACTATTAGTTTAAAACTCGGTGAGTGGCTGCCACCTTGAGGAAAAACGCTCATTTAATTCCTGAATTTTATGAAATTGCACGTTTTATTCTCCAACTGTTGATTACACATATAATTCTCCAAGATATCATTGACTTTTCAAAATTGGGTTTTAATTAGTCAATCGTTAACATGAAAACACTCTCTGTTAAATTTATAACATAATCCATCAGGATTTTCTGTTTTAAACTCAGAATTTCCAAACTTAAAAATCTCAAGAGAATTTTCGGCGAACTCTGACGATTTGTAGCAATTTTCAGCAAATTTCGGAGCTCGGATTTTGAATTGGTACAATCACCGAAATTTGTTGGAAATTGGTAAAAATCGTCGGAGTTCGCCAAAAATTCCTTTAGAATTTTTAAGTTTGGAAATTCTGAGTTTAAACCAGAAAATTTCGACGGATTATATTAAAAATTTAATGGAGTTTGTTCCACGGATTATATTAAAAATTTAACAGAGTTTGTTCCCATTGAAATCTGATTTTGATAAGTCAATCACACATTGGAGAATTATATATGTGCAATCAACAAAATAACATGTGCAATTTCATAAAGTAGAATTAAATGAGCGTTTTCTCGCCACGTTGATGGTGTTTCATGCTATTTTCCCAAATTTTTGATTTCTCGGTCCAACTTTTGTTTTTGGGACACGAAACAGAATTTTAGTTTAAGGTTTAAAAAAGGATGTTTCAAAAGATTTATGTCTTAAAATAAACGATTTGGGCCTAATAGATCATTATGAGAGAATCAGACTAAATTACCAAATATAAAACAAAGTAAGGTCCTTCCTGACCCGGCGAAGAAATTTATAACCGAAGATATCTTCAAAGTATCTTAACACGTCGCCGTCTTCTTCTTCTGGAACAAACAAATCTCTCTCTCTCTCTCCTTCCTCCCTTCTCTTCTTCACAAACAAGTCACTGGGTTTTTGTTTCTCGTCATCTCTGAGACTCATTGTACGGAAAATCTTCTTGTATGTTGTTGGTTTGGATTCATATCATGTCTGATTTCCAATTATCGAATTTCCAAGTCCCATTGATTCCAAATTGACCAAAAAAATCGTCACTTTCAGTTTTTCTTATCCAGCCAATTTCAAAATTTAGTTATTTTTAGGGCTTCTCTCCGTTTTGTAGCCTTATTCTCCCTAATTATATTGCCTTGTACATTCTTGGATGCAATTTTCCAGATTTCCAATTTCCCAATTCTCATTGGTTTAAAGTCGAAATAAAAATCCTTACTTTCACTTTTTTTCTCTCTTAATCAGTTTTTGTGTTTCAGGTTTTGTAATTTGCTGAGAGACACAAGCAACAATGGTTGAGCGAGGGAAGAAAAGTCATAACCGTAGCAAGAGAGACAAGAACAACAACAACAACAACAGCAACGAGAACAATAGGAATCAAAAGAGACGACTTTCTTACGAAACCGACGAAAAGATCAACAGCAAAGACGATAACGTCGTCGTCTACAGAATCTTATGCCCAAGTGGAGTCATAGGAAGCGTGATAGGCAAAAGCGGTAAAGTCATTAACGTGATAAGGCAAGAAACAAGAGCTAGAATCAAAGTCGTTGATCCTTTCCCAGGCTGTAGCGAAAGAGTCATAACCATCTATTGCTCGGTTAAGGAGAAGAAAGACATTGTCGATATAGAGAAGAGCGAATCAAACTACACCGAGCTTACTCCTCTCTGCTCTGCTCAAGAAGCTCTTCTCAAAGTCCATGACACAATCGTCGCTTCTTTAGCTGCTGCTGCAGAGAACACTAAGATAGACAGAGATGATCTCAGAGAGTGTCGCATTTTAGTTCCGTCTAGCCAGTGCTCTAACGTGATTGGCAAAGCCGGTTCGACGGTTAAGAAGATCAGAAGTAGAACCGGAGCTAGCGTCAAGATTGTCTCTAAAGACGTCTCGGATCCTTCACACATTTGCGCCATGGATTTTGACAACATTGTTCTGGTTAGTTAGTTAGTTAGTTATTCTCTTGAGGATCTTGCTGATTCGTAAAGCTTATGTTTGCTTTCTTGATTCTTTAGATATCCGGCGAGCCTGAATCCGTCAAGAGAGCACTGTTTGCGGTTTCGGCTATCATGTACAAATTCAGTCCTCGAGAACAGATTCCTCTTGACACAAGTGTTCAAGAAGTTCCTGCTAGTATCATAATCCCTTCGGATCTTTCCGTCTATCCGCAAACCGGTTTATACACTAACCATGATCCTGTTTTCCAACAACCGTTTATCGGTTATGGAGAAAGCGCTCCGGTTTTCTCTTCTTCTGCTGTTCATCATCATAGTTTTGGCGGGTCTTCAAGATCAGGAGAGCTGGTTGTAAAAGTTTTGTGCTCTTTTGTTAACATCGGTCGTGTTATAGGGAAAGGAGGATCAACCATTAAGGGGATAAGGCAAGCAAGTGGAGCTCATATTGAGGTTAATGACTCAAGAGCAAACCGTGATGACGACGACGGCTGTGTTATCATCACCGTCACTGCTAAAGAGGCTCCTGATGATTTGAAGTCCATGGCGGTTGAAGCCGTTCTTTTGCTTCAGGAGCAGATTAACGATAAAGAAGAGGCAAAGGTGAAAATGCAACTTCTTGTACCTTCTAAGGTGATTGGATGCATTATAGGGAAGAGTGGCTCGATCATAAGCGAGATCAGGAAGAGGACGAACGCAGATATCTATATCTCGAAAGGGAATCATAAGCCTAAGTGTGCTGATCCCAATGATGAGCTCGTTGAGGTTAATGATGATTCTTTCAAGCTTTTTGCTTTATTCTATTCTTTTGAGGTTTCTCTAACAATGTTTGTTTATATATGTGAATTAGATATCGGGTGAAGTAGCTGACGTGAGAGATGCTCTGATTCAGATTGTTTTGAGGCTTAGAGATGATGTTTTAAGAGATAGAGAGACTGGTTCTTCAAGAAACCAACAACATCCTCCTGCAAGATCTGAGAATAATAATAGCAGCTTCTTCTCTTCGACTAGTGGTATTAGTAACACTGGTCTTGCACTTCCTCCTCCATCTTTCATGTCTTCTGTTCCGCAAGTTGCTTCTGTAGATTTCGATAGGAGAACAGAGACCGGGACTATGCTTTCTTCGAGCGGTGGACTCTATGGTTATGGAAGTTTTCCGGTAAACAGCTCCTTCTTCTGCTCCAATTCTCTATGTTTCTTGTAGCTCAGACTTATATATAACTTTTAAGTTTGTTCAACAAACAGGCGAGCAATAGCAGTTATGGATCCAACTCTTCGTACTCATCCAATATATATGGAGGGTAAGTTTGCAACAACTATACAATATCTTTTGTTATATTCTTTCAACTTATCTTGTGCGTTGACAGATTGGCTCAATCTACAACAATGGAGATTCGAATCCCTGCCAATGCGGTTGGTAAAGTAATGGGCAAAGGAGGAGGCAACTTGGATAACATAAGAAGGGTTTGTTCATGATTTTCCTTTCTTTCCTCATTGCTCTCTGACTGATCTGATCAGATTAGCCTCGTTCGACTCTTCTTCTTCTTCTTCTTCTCTCTTTCCAGTATAACATTTTCACATGATGTGTGTGCCCTCTCTCTCTTCAGATATCAGGAGCTATGATAGAAATTTCTGATTCCAAAAACTCCCACCATGGAGGTCGCACTGCTCTTGTTTCCGGAACACCTGAACAGAAGCGTACCGCAGAGAACTTGTTCCAAGCTTTTATCATGTCCACTTGAATAGTTTGCTCTGCCCTGAAAATCCA
Organism: Erythrophleum ivorense; assembly: GCA_026724425.1. Lineage (NCBI taxonomy): Eukaryota > Viridiplantae > Streptophyta > Magnoliopsida > Fabales > Fabaceae > Erythrophleum > Erythrophleum ivorense. The sequence continues at coordinate 1,877,192 of JAIUCV010000066.1, read as the reverse complement.
TTCTCTCTAGCTCTCACTGGATTTCTCTGATCGGGTTTCTCAGGGCTTTCCTCCTTCCATCAAGCTCATGTTTGGATTTGTCATCAAAACATTTCGAGATCTTGACCCTTCATTCGGTAACTTTTGTTTCTCGTGTTATAGTCAGTGTTTCCAAGACCAAGACCATTCTTTCTCCCTTTCCTTGCGAGAGCTGTTGGCTCAATAAATGCTTAATAAAACAAATCTTTCTTGTATCAAAGCTTTGCCTGTTCTCCTCACATGGAAAATCGTGTCTGCTTTGTGCTTTTTCAAAACCAAAGCAGTCTTAGTTTACTGAAATCTGCAAATCCCATGTCTCAGCTTCTCTATATGTGAGGCCAAAGTTTTAGTCATCACATAATAGTTGTTGATGTTTCTCTAGAAATTTCTCTAGTGAACAGCCATATCTTATATAGCTTATAGTAGTAGTAGACTAGTAGTAGTAGTAGCCTAGTGATCTTCAAGAACAGTAATCTTTGGATCTCTTCTCATTGATAATTTGGAATTGTTTCTGCTTCTTAGAAGCTTTGATCTTGCTATCTGATTGATAATTGCTCATCTTCCCATTCTATGCTAACATTGATTGAGATATCTTCTTTGTCTCGAGCTCAATTACCACTTCTGATTCCTTCTTTTCCCGGGACATTTCCAATGAACATCTCTCGAGCTCATCTATCTATCTGACAGTGCTGCTTGTAGCAGCATACTAGATAGGATTTTAGCATTAGAACCCGCAACACTTTTTTCTTTTTCCGGTTCCCACAAACTTTCGAAATGAATCACTTCCCGGTGGCATTTATCCGAAAAACCAGCAACGTTCTTCTTCTTTTTTCTTTAGCTTTTGCGGTTTGATCATTTTTGTCAGATGAGCCTTACGGTTAGATACACGCTGGGTTTTATAGCGGGTGTGTAGGCAGTTTATTCATCCTTTGTCCGCTTAATCCAGACTAGTCTTTGGTTTCATGAATGTAATGTATAGTTTTAGTTCTTGGCAATTATCTTAGTTTTCTGCATCTTCTTGATCAAAGGTGAAACTTTTATTCTATGGTCTATGTTGTAGTTTACGTTACGCAACTAAAGTGCTTTTCCAATTTTCTAATATAATGTGGTTACTGTTAACCAAGTTGTCTTCTTGGATTCTTCTTCTTATCTATTAGCACTATTTAAATTATAGCATGAAAAAAAAAAAGGAAAAGAAAATGGGAATGTGGCAAGCATTGGAATTAATACACTACGTATTAATATTTTCACGATAATTCGGCAAAAAAATACTGCAACTGGAAAGCAAACTGAAAATGTTCAGAATGAAATTGTTTTTGTTAACCTGATGCAGCTCTGGCTACGATGAAGTAGTTTTCAAATCTTATTCAACTCTCTTGCTACCTTATTTTTTATTTAATTTTTGCCAAGGTATCAATTATGTTAGGCCCTGCTCCTTGTAAATCCTAAACTTTCATTTTATATGATATTTACAATTTAGCAACAAAAAAAAAAGAAATTTTTTTTGCTAACCAATTGTTTTTGTTATTTTAAAATCTAGAAAATCGGAAAAAAAAAACTAAATCGACTAAATTGATTTAAATCGCCGCAAAACTGTTTTGATTGGTCACATTTTACTATAGGGATAAAATTTGCACCCCGATCATATTCTTGGAAAACGAAAAAAAAAAAAAAAAAAAAAGAACGTTTGCTTCCACCTCCGAAAGACTCAAATGGCAGCCACCAGACGGTTGCTTCAGTGTGTATCTACGAGAATTTCATCCGCCGGAGCACGGCGGAGCTATGGCGGTTTTCCGCAATCGAACTCTAAAACTCCGTCTTCTTCGCAGCGGTTGATAGAATTGGAATCCGATTTCAGCGCCCACAAGTAAAGTCTCTCTCTTTTCTTTTATGTTTCCCTTCTTCCTCTCCGATTTGGATATATCGTCGATGAATTTTGAATTTCTCAGTTTTACTCGTTTCATCAAATTTGTTGCTCTTTAATTGACGTTTTTAAATTTGGGTTTTGATCGAAACCTATAATAGTATTTAATAGATGTATATAGAACATGTTTCTTGTAATTTTTTTCTTGATTTCAAATCTGGTTGTTTCATATGTAAAACAAGCAGAAATGGGTGAGAGTTTTGTTTGTAAATTATAATATTTTTGGTGTTGGAAAATCCAGTTACCATCCTGTTCCGGTTGTGTTCTCTCGCGCAAATGGATCAACCATATGGGACCCTGAAGGAAAGCGATACATCGATTTTCTTGCAGCGTACTCTGCTGTTAATCAGGTAAAAACAATTGTTATTTGTGTTTCGATGCGTTAAAATTTTTGATGTTTGTGTATATCGGTGCAGGGACATTGCCATCCAAAGATCATCAAGGCATTGCAAGAACAAGTGGAGAAGCTCACTCTAAGCTCACGAGCATTCTACAACGACAAATTCCCGGTTTTCGCAGAGCGTCTCACCAACATGTTCGGTTACGAGATGGTGCTTCCTATGAACACCGGTGCTGAAGGTGTCGAAACCGCTTTGAAACTAGCACGAAAATGGGGTCATGAGAAGAAAAGCATTCCCAAAGATGAGGTTAAACAACTTTCTTTAGAGAAAACATGACTTAGTGCTCTGCTATATCAAGGCTTTTCTCTTAGAGATTTGGGAAAATGTGTTTTTACAGGCTATGATCATCTCTTGTTGTGGCTGCTTTCATGGTCGTACCTTAGCAGTTATCTCCATGAGTTGTGACAATGATGCTACTCGTGGATTCGGGCCGTTGTTGCCCGGTAATCTCAAAGTTGATTTTGGTGACGCTGATTCGCTTGAGAAAGTCTTTAAAGGTAATCAAAATGTTTCAGTCTTCAACTTTTTTATCAGAGAGAGTTTCATTTCCTGATGTTATTGGTAATTGCAGAAAAAGGAGATAAAATCGCGGGGTTTCTTTTCGAGCCTATTCAAGGCGAAGCTGGAGTAAGTTTTCTCTCTTCTGAGCTAGATTTCTTCTTCATGCTGGTTTTTTGTTTACAAATGGAGTTTGGTTTTTAGGTTATTATTCCTCCGGATGGTTATTTGAAAACTGTTAGAGAACTCTGCACCAAGTACAACGTTTTGATGATAGCGGATGAGGTACAAAGCGGTCTTGCGAGATCCGGAAAGATGTTAGCTTGTGACTGGGAAGAAATCCGTCCTGATATGGTGGTATGTTCTTCTTTCACATAGACTAAATCTTGAATCTTGAATCTTGAATCTTGAACCTTGAACCTTGAATCTACTTTTTGAAGATTCTTGGGAAAGCATTAGGTGGAGGAGTGATTCCAGTAAGTGCGGTGCTTGCTGATAAAGATGTGATGCTTCATATCAAACCTGGTCAACACGGGAGGTTCGCATAAACGTTACTCTTCTTCTTGTTAACCGAAATTAGCATTTCAAGAACATTTAGTTAGTTAGTGTTTTGGTTGCCGATTAAGCTTGTTCCTTTTGTTTGTCCAAAATCAGCACATTTGGTGGCAACCCTTTAGCTAGTGCTGTAGCTATGGCTTCTTTAGATGTTATCGAGGAAGAGAAACTCGTCGAAAGGTACCATTTTTTTTTACTTTTGAAAAAATCGATTCGGGGCAAGATTGTTCACTTCTTGTTTGTTTTGGTTGAATCTTTAGATCAGCAAGTCTTGGAGAGGAGCTGAGGATTCAACTGAATGAAATCAAGAAACAGTTTCCGGATTACATAAAAGAAGTACGAGGAAGAGGATTGTTCAATGCGGTTGAGTTCAATAGCGAAAGCTTATCTCCGGTTTCAGCTTACGATATATGCTTGAGCTTGAAGGAGAGAGGAGTGTTGGCTAAACCGACTCACAACACCATTGTCCGGTTAACTCCACCACTCTCCATAAGGTAAAATTATAGACAACTGAACCGGTGTGGTTAAGTGAGCGGTTTATTATTGGTTTATCAATTTTGTTTATTTTGCTAGCTCTGATGAACTCCGAGAAGGCTCTAAGGCTCTTCACGATGTTCTTGAGGTCGATCTTCCAAATCTGCGGAAAATCAATGCCGGTAAAGCCCCGGTTTCTCATTTAACCGAGTGTGATCGCTGCGGAAGAAACCTCTATGCTTGAACTGGATTGGAACTTGATTAGGTTCTGATTTAATTTGATTGTTTAGATTATTAAAAACACTACACTGGTTCGGTATAGAAAATATGTGATACGTATGAGGCCGAACCGGATTGTACCGAGCTTCCGTAGAAATAATTCTGGTTTACCTCTGGTTTGGGATTGAATAAACCCGATTTGGCTGTTTGCACAATTATCAGTTTAGCAGTGAGTTTTTTTTTTTACCAGTACTTTTAATTTCAAATCACTTAAAATTTTGTAACAAAAATATCATTTTATTTAATATTTAAAAATTTATTAAATTTGTTTTTAGCTTTTCTGAAATAGTAACGAAAGTCTTATATTTGCAGAAGACCTTATTTAAATCATATTTCCACTATATTGTCTGTTTTTCATAAATGTTACCTGTCAATATCAATATGTATGGATGCAGTAGTGTATGTGTACACGGTATGTATGGTATATTAGTGTGTATGTGTACGCAATACACGTGTTGGCATGTGTATGTAGATATTTGATATGGGACATGAAATCATGACTAAACTGATGCTTGTCTTCTATAACTGCTCAACCCAAACATGTTGAGGCGTGAAAAACCCCATATGATTGGTTGGCTCTCCAATTTTCAGTTACATTATCGTAACCTTAATCATTTTAAATTAAACTATAAATTATAACTATCCAAAATATCAGTTACATATACCAAACTAATGACCTTGGATCTCGAATTTCTTATTCTCTTAAATTTTTATTTATGCAAGAATATTACTCTTTCTTTTCTGTTCGTTAAATGCAATAAAAATTGTTTTGAGGGAAGAAACTTAGATGTGTTCCTATAGTTCTATTGTCTCCTATCATTATTTTGCTTCTAAGTCCAATCTGAGGCGTGCGAAACGAGGAGACACACAACACAACTGATCTTTTAGATAGTTTGTGGCTTTTTTTTGTGTGTGTGTTAATAATGAATAATTTATTTTCTTTTGTCGATCCATTTTTCATCGAAATAAATAAAATGATACCAATTACATGATAGTATATGTGGCTTTGGATTTTTCTAAATTTTTAAAAATCCATATATAATATCAGTCTATCATAATTCATATACATCGCAAAAACATGGCTGGTCTTGAGATTTTGGAGGTTTGAAACAATATTGAAGATAAAAACTAATATTTCATATCGTGAAAACTTAATAAAAGAAAAGAGAAACGTGGCTGAAAATAAGTTTTTTAATTTTCTGATTTGTTTTTCAACTGATTGTGCCAATTTAAAATTTTTGTTGGCTCATACTGATAGTTATTAAGTTTTCCCTAAATTATCACTATAAATGTACAGTAAATCAATGTAGTATATAGAGTTATTGAATTCAAAACATTTTGTAATTACACAACAAATTCTCATATTTAAATCAAGTTAAGTGAATGATAATAAAAGTAATGCAAATAGAGTAAATAAAGCAGCAGGTGATTGATTTAAGAAGTTAAATTTAAGAAAGACAAACGCTAATTTTTGAGAAATTTTCAGGTTGAATCTGAATTGCATGATGAAAATATCAGTATATTAATTAAGCACTATTCTAGAACTCAAATCACAATTATAAACCAATCAATTTTCGTTGCATAGATTATCTATGTCTAAATTTAGAATCTCAAATTTCTTTGCAAATTCAATCAAATAAACAAGCATTAATGATCATGTTTGATTAGTTCACAAAATCTCTAAACCAAATTTCTTTGCAGATAGATAGTTTGCTAATCTAAAATAGTTCAAGAAATCAATAACACTTTCGTATCTACTAATTAACCTAAGATTAGATTCTATATCGTGAAGTTATAATAAGCAATAAACACAATCCAGATGAAGAACTCTAATGATTTATTCTAACAGTATTGCAATTTTTCTTTAACCTTCAAAAGACTCTAAACCTAACAAACAAACTACTCAGATATGGTGATTAAAACAAACATCATGAATAAAATAGATTGCATAAAAGAAATAAAAAAGGAGTTTAAAATCTTCTCTGAAATGTTCTGATTTATCTCTCCAAAGCTCTGCTACAAATCTCTCTTTTTGTCTCAATAGAATAAAGTATGAATAAGATAATAGCCTAACAATGGCTTTAAAAACCTAAAATAATGTCTTACACACGATTTGGGGCAATTTTGCAAATAAATAAAAAATTTGGGCCTAAACTGCAATTCTTCCAAAGTGCTTGGATTTTTGTCTTGTAGTGGTGTCGACCGACACCAAAGTTTGTGAACGCCTGAAACAACTAAGCTTTTTTTTTTTATCAGTTCTCAAATGCGGAAATCAACAAATCAAATAACTCATTAAACTAGATAATAATTCAACTATTAAATTCCAATATGAATAAAATAATGGGAAATTTGGCAAAACACACCAAAAAATGAAAGCTCTTGTCCCTATACCCTTTTTTTTTCAAATGTTGTCCATATACACTTTATTAAAATTTAATCCCATTTTTAACCTTCAAATCATATTTAAGGAAATTTAATAATTAATAAATAATTTGTTAAAAAAAAAACTGAAATGTTCACTTCATAAATTTATCTGAAAACTTTATAACTTTTTTTTTAATCTGAAATATTAGTTAACACTAAAAAGGAAAAAAAAAAAACAATTTCGACTAGCTTAAAAACCAAATATAATTTGCACAGCACATGTTAGCATTTAATACTCTTTTATTTTTATCTATTTTTCTTCTTTTTTCTAAATTATTATTCTCTATTTCTGTATTTTCAAATATCGTAAAAGTTAGTAAAATACTTGGTGTATTGGTTTTTTTTTTTTTTTTTGCTGAGAAAAGAAATAAAAGGAAATATATTTTTTCAAAAGATTTTTAAATATTCAGTTACTATTTTTGCTATATTTTCTCAGATTTTCGTAGAAGATGAATTCTACCTTCCTAAACAACAGGTTTACTAAATATAAGTAATAAACTCAAAGCAATCATCTAGCATCCCCTTCTTCAGCCTTGATTCCGCGATCACATTTTCCTCCCGCCTACAGGTCAATTACGCAATTTACTAGCAATAAACAATTAATAACATTTACCACATAAACAAACAACATCATAGAAAACAGCTCTGGTGTCGAGCGACACCCCCTAGTGTCGGTCGACAGCCCATCCCATGTGTCAACCGACACCAAAGAGGTGTCGCTGTGTCGACCGACACCCCATGGTGTCGCTAGACACCGACTCGCAGTCAGCAACCCAACACTACGGAAAACGCATAGAAACACGAAATCAAGGGTTTCAACACCTATATACGACCATAAACTCAAATCAATCATGAACATAACAAGAACTCAACACAAAACTCGAATCACAACCAACAACCTGGTAACCCTGGTAATCAAGGGTTATGCTTTCAAAGCTTCACTTGGCTTGGCCTAGGCTGACTACATGACTAATTTAGTCAGTAGTGCATTATGCATTCCTTATTCATTTCAAGTTATTGTCTTATACTACTTAAGGATAATGAATTTCGGTAGAATATGCAAAGGTGGAATAAATTAGGTTTTTGATGGTATAACCGATTGCGTAAGAAACATATTTAAAGTTTGAAGTACAATTTGTTCCTTAAAGAAATTCAAGATTGTTGTCCCAAACCATCAGCAACACATAAAATTAAATCGTATAAATTTTATTATAGCAAAATATCACCTATTATGTTATTACTTTTTCCTATGAGTAGTCTACCATCAGGCCAATCCAGTTCATTCTCCACAATGACCTTAGGATTTGTCGCTATTATCTCCAATTTTGTTGTCTACCTTTTTAATATATTTATTTTTATCAAATTGATAATAAATACACTTATAAAAATAATAAAAGATACAATAAAAATACATACAGTATAAATTCACTTTGATATTTTATTAATTTATAAAGTTATTAAATTATTTTTTTTTAATATAATAAATATTTATTATTAATTAACTAAAATTTAATTTAAAACAATATATTTTTTTAAAAAAATTATTGTGTTTTGTATAGTTTAAAATTAAAGATGAATTAAATATACATTTTAATTCTAAATATATAAATATATAAATAAAAACAAATAAAATTATACTTATATTTTAGTATATTATCATAGATAGATATATTTGTATAAAATTATTTATAATAATTATTAATTTATGATATTAATAAGATTATATAGAAGATTTAAAATATTATTATTTTATTATTTTTACACTATGTCAACTTGTTAAAAAAAATATTATTTTATAAAATTTATTAATTTATTGAATATTATCTACTGTATAATTGTCAAATCAGTTGTCCAAAAACAAAAATCGTCACACCAATTATTTGTTGATTGAAAAATAAGAAAGAAGAAAACTCCTCCATACATATGCCTTTTTCTTCTTCACGCGCTCATGTTTTCTTCACGCGCTTAAAGTAGAGACAAAAAACCTCGTGGATCTATTTCCTCCCACCATTTTCTTCTCCTCTCCCTCTAGAAACCTCGCCATGCGTTATCTTCTCAGATTCTGATTCGAATCCTTCTCTGAAACCCTAGAATTCTCCCCCCAAATCGAAGATCCAATCAATTCCGCCATCCCATGGCTGTTATTTCTCGTTCAGATCCACCTTCACGGATCCATCCCGAACCACAAACCCTAGAAATCGACCACTTCGATCGTCTCCCAGACTCAATCCTCCTCCTAGTTTTCAATAGAATCGGCGATGTGAAAGCGCTCGGCCGATGCTGCGTCGTTTCCCGGAGATTCCATTCCCTCGTTCCTCAGGTCGAGAACGTCGTCGTCCGTGTCGACTGCGTAATCTCCGACGACGATTCTTCTTCTCTGTCTTCTATTAAATCCCGCTCCGACGCATCGATTTCCGCCGGATCGTTCTCCGCCATATTTCGCCTTGTCGTCGGCGGCATTGTCAAGCCGTTACAGGCTTTAGGACAATTCCTCGGCACGAAGAGATCATGTGGCTCTTCAGCATCTTCTTCGTCTTCTCTGTCTATCAGTGGAGACGAAGGCGGAGAGATGGAACAAGGCGGCGTGACTCACCATTCTCCTACGCAGGTTTTGAAAAACTTCGACGAGATTCGTTACTTGCGAATCGAGCTACCTAGCGGCGAGCTCGGGATAGACGACGGAGTTTTGTTGAAATGGAGAGCACAGTTTGGTTCAACCTTAGACAACTGCGTGATTCTCGGCGCATCCTCGGTGATTCAACCAAGCCAAATGCGAATCTCTCAAGCCTTGGACACTACAACCGTTGAACCTTCCGGCGCCGCCGATGACAACGGGAGCATACCGGAATCTTTTTACACAAACGGAGGTCTAAAGCTGCGTGTGGTATGGACGATCAGCTCCTTGATTGCTGCATCAGCACGACACTACTTGCTACAGCCAATAATTGCAGAGCACAAGACGCTCAACAATTTAGTCCTCACTGATTCCGATGGGCAAGGTGTTCTCTGTATGAACAGAGATCAGCTTGAGGAGCTTAGAGTGAAGCCATTGTCAGCTTCATCGGCTTCTAAGAGGACTCTTGTGCCTGCTCTGAACATGAGACTATGGTATGCTCCGACCTTGGAATTGCCTGATGGAACTGTGCTAAAGGGTGCGACTTTAGTGGCAATAAGACCGAGCGAGTCGAAGAAGGAAGTGTCTGATATCTCTTGGGTATCGTCGGCTTTCGAGGAGCCGTATGAGACAGCTGCTAAAATGCTGGTCAAGAGAAGGACTTACTGTCTAGAAATGAACTCGTTCTAGCTTAAAATCTTTGAGTCCAATGAATCTGAGGTAAGTTGTTACCTCAAATGTTCTCTGTGATCTGATTAAGAAGTGATTTTAGGATATCATTTGTGTGTGTTGAAACCATTAAGATTTAACCGTTTGAAGATGAATCTAGGCGTTACTGATCACAACTTAATCATCACAGTAGGAAACTGAAAATGTCACTATAATCTCTTACCTCATTGCATTTCATGATTCGTTAAGCATTGGAATTTATAGAATGAAATGAAAAATTGGGAATCTTTGGTTTTTGAAAAGCATAGAACTTTTCCTTATTGGTTATGATTTCTTGTTTGTTAGGGAAGCCGATGGCGATTCAGGGATGTTGCGTATGAAAGCTATAATGGGGAAGCAGAGAATGAAATAAAATACAGTTTTGATGATGAATCCAGGAACCAGTTTTGCTGCCTACTGCATCTGCTAGCTATTTTTTTTTTCTTTGAAGCATATGCCTTTGCAGGATCTCACGATCATATATATCAACAAATTGCTTTTATCATAAGTAAGAGCTTCTTTTTTTTTTGTTATGTTTTTTGTTAGTCACTTGCAAAGTCTTCAGCTTTTGCTTGGTCTTCTCTCTTTATGTGAATATTGTAGGTACGACCGTACGAGAAATACATTTACTTATTCCCATGTCATTATAAAAGTTATTTAAGAACAGAAAAAAACAGAGCAATCTAGGACTTTATCTTTCTCTTTTCTGATCTTCCATTGGCTCCAATTGGTATTTTGCAGAACTATAAAACGAAAATAATCTAATTGTTGAATGACTTAAAAGCTTTTGTTATAAACTAGATTTAGACCTGCGCTACGCCGCGGTATTTTTTTTTTTCAATTTGTTATATTTTTATTTAATCTTGGTCATCATTTTATTATTAAATATATATAAAATAAAATAGTTTGGGCATGTAGCCTCTTTTAATTACTTTTGTGTGAGCTGTCTATTGACTGTGTGAATCTTCTTTTTAGGGACGATGTACCGTCTAGAACATATTCGAGAAGAACTTGCTCCTCTTCCACCTCTTCTTCTTCTTCATCATCTTTTTTGTTTCTTAATTTTCTGAGTGATTTTTCGACTTTGTTCTGTTTCTTTGGTTCAACGATAATCATTCGCATAAGTCTTGATGGAAACTTTCGGAGACTGGTTAAATGGCGGCGCCAAAAATCAAAAACGAAGACTCGTGGTCGAACGGGAATACTGCTTATGCTAAAATCAGGCACAACTGAGATTCTGCGAAAAGACTGAATGGTCGGAAACAATAAATCAAATCCATTTTCTTCCGCAACTAATTCTTGCTGAAACTCGATACAGAGAAGAAGAAGAGACTGGCCTCTGAATTCGCGTCGAAATCATTTCTGCGGATAAAATCAATTTTACCGGTTCGGTGGAAGAAGAAAGAACAAATTAAACCAATTTCTATCTCAAGTGAAGTAAATCAAACCGGTTAAGAAGCTGAGGTGTATTAATGAAATGCTGACTGTGATTAATCGAAATGTTCTGATTGGCTCCTTGTTTTTGCTGAGTTGTCAGCTTTTCCCTGCTTAAAAAAGCTGATGTGTCAGCTGCTGGAGTAACACAAGGGGTTTTTGTGTATTGAATTTAGTAGAATGTAGAATGCAAAATGGCCGAACATAATTTAATGATGAATTGTATACTCATTTTGGTTAATATAGAACACCAATTCCAGTTGCTGATTCTCAAAGCACTACCCTAATTATATTATAAGTTTAATAAGATGTCAACTACATGTCAACACCAATTGTATAAGTTTTATAAGATGCAACTTGGTACGAAGTGATGTTTGAATGTTTATTATAACTGAACATGTCAAATTGCCATTTGTCTAATATATTGCCATGTGCTAAGGTGCTGAAATGTATTACTCTTATCCACCGGACATAAGTAGCTTACATAAGCATAAACCTTATATAAACTAAAATTATATCTAAGCTATGGATAATGGATATTGACAAAGGTGGACCCACGTAATGTAGGCATGAGGGAATTGGACAAGCCTCCTAATGATTATGTCTAATCTTTTTTGAATTAACTCCTTAAACTTCTCACTTTGTCTGAAAATGAGATTTAATTTTTGATTTTTTTTTCTAGACCGTAAGTGGAGAAACTCTCGAATGGAAAATATCATTAGCGGATATCTATCAAGCTTGTTTAAAATTTGCTTTTGACCGATATATGAGATTTATATCGAGATAAGATGGGTTCGTCTACCGTTGAGGTCTAATAAAATATCTGGTCAACGCAAAAAAATTAAGGTCTACTATCAAAATCTACTAGAGGAAAGTCAAACTTGGGTCAAAGACAAAACTAACCATTTTGAGGTCTATTTTTTGCGGTAGACTTACAACATAAACCTCGTTATGCTCAGTAGACCAATTCAGAGGTCTATTAATCAAAACGAGGTCTACCGCCGAAAATTTTTACCTCGATCAATTGCAAAACTAACATCCACGTGTAGTAAACCTCCAAAGTAGACCTAAAAAAAAAAGATTTTTCTCGATCAATTGTAAAACTAACCTCCACGTGTAGTAGACCTCCGTAGAGATCTACGTTATAGGCTTAATCGCGGTCTACTAAGTAGTTCTACCTATTAGGTCTATTATTATGTGTTTTTTTGTAAATTATTTTTCGGGTCAATATATCAAGTATTTTGAAATTTTTTTTGAAGAGTTGGTTGTTTTTACTTGTTTACTTGCTTATATGTGAGTTTCAAATACCCCTGATTAAAACCTTGTCTGTCTCTTCTCACGCTTTTAACCTTTTTTCCGTTGTTCAGCCTCTTTTGGCTCTTTCTCTTTCTGATTTCTCAGTCGAGACTTCTATTCAACTGTTGTAAGTCCAACTCTTTATCGTCATTTTTTTTTTTTTTTGGTCAACATTGAGAAATTCTGTTAAAAACCCTAAATACTATTTGTTCAAAAAAACCTTAAATACTGCAAGGAACTTGAAAAATACACTTTATTGAATCGAAGTCTCGAATTGCAGAAATGGCGGCAGCTTTAGCCTCCAGATTCTCCCGAGGTATGTTACTTATCTCATACCCATTTTTGTATCGAATTAGCTAATTTCGTCTTCTTCTTGAAATTGACTCAAATCTTATAAACCGTGAATTGGTGGTCTTTGTTTGGAAAACATCCAATTAGATCTGTCAATTTGAATTTAACAGTGTTTTTTTTTCGCATCAAGAAAATGATATATAACGATTATGCATTTTGTAATTTTGTAAAATTCCCGCAAGCATTTGTGCGTGAGGTTTGTTGAAATTTGTAAAATTGAATTTTATTGGTTCTTAAAAAAGGCAGATACATTTTTGGTTCTTCTTCTTCTGTTGTCTAATATGATTCATATACAACAAAATCATGAAACAGGTGGACGTTCATTCCTTAGCAGTCTTCGCAATGGCTTCTCTGGTTTGATGAATTCCTCCAATGGAACAATGAACCAAAACATTCTCTTCCAGGACAGGAAAACATCATCTCGCAAAATGTCTAAAAAAACCCAGTAACTTGTTCTAAAAGGTTTCTCTTTTTGGCGGAAGAAACAGCAACAGCAATGAAGGACGTTTATTCAAATGGGAACGATTCTAAAAGTAGTGGACAATACGGGAGCAAAGAAAGTTAAGTGTATCAAAGCTTTGACGAGAAAGAAAGGAGCAACACTCGGCGATACAATAGTTGTGTCGGTGAAAGATGCAATGCCTAACGCTAGAGTAAAGAAAGGATCGGTTTGTGTATGGTGTGATTGTGCGAGCTGCGATGCAGAAAAGTCGTGTCGATGGAAGCCAAGTTAAGTTCGATGAAAATGCGGTCGTTCTTCCTTATACATCTCCGCGGAGTATAGGAATGAATATCAGAAATTCTGAGTAGCAAGTAGGTGATAAAGTGATGAGAGGTTTAATTTGTAATGGAAGAATTGTATATTCACTCTCATAACATCTAAAATATACATAGAACACATATATATACAAGATGAACATAATCTTAATTAATTACAAGAGAATATATTGTAGTAATGATATGAGAAATCATAGGGATTGAATAATTGATTGGAGTAATTTCTTTCCCTTTACATTCCCCCTCAAGATGAAGGGGCTTTGGCCACTTCAATCTTGAACGATGATGACGACATAGCGATGGAAACCGATTGGAGACATAGATGCGATGGAAGACGGAGCGATGGACATGGATGGTGAAGTAGAGAGAACCAGATCTGGAAGAGCTGCTAAGGAAGGAGAGGAGATCAAAGATGTCGTTGTGATGCATCCTTCTATGGCTGCGTTGCAGCAGAGTTTGAAGCTTGGAGATGAAGCTTCTCCGTGGAAAATAATTTTTTTTTTTGTTTTTTGTTTTTTTTAGAAAATTAAATAAATTAACTGGAAAATCTTGAATAAATTCAAAGACTTTTAGAAAATATTTTTGTCATTTTTTTTAATAATAAACTGAAGAATCGATAAATATTTTTTTTAATGGAAAATTAAATAAAATAACTGGAAAATAAACATTTAGAATATTTGTTTTTTCTTAAAGAAACCCTAAGGCTTTGAGATGCACATGGCTTGAGTTGAGAAGAGCGAGTCATTCTCGTGTAGATTGTGTTCTGCATAGTTATGTGTAACACATACAGAAAATGATTCAGAGGTTCATGATAAACTTGAATTTGGGAAGCACTTGGCTTAAAACACAAAATAAAAAGAATGAAGAAAAAAAAAGAAAGAGTTTGATTCAGAGGTCGATGATAGACTTGAATAAAGAAAGCACATGGCTTTAGAAAATATGAAGAAAAGAGAGTTTGATCGCTAGATTGAAACTCTTGAGCATAACCTGCTCTGATACCATGATAAAGTGATGAGAGGTTTAATTTGTAATGGAAGAATTGTATATTCACTCTCATAACATCTAAAATATACATAGAACACATATATATACAAGATGAACATAATCTTAATTAATTACAAGAGAATATATTGTAGTAATGATATGAGAAATCATAGGGATTGAATAATTGATTGGAGTAATTTCTTTCCCTTTACAGTAGGCATCCAAATATATAAGATTTTCTTTATTCGATTTAATATGGTTTTTAATTGAACTGTAGAAGTAGCTAGAATAAATTTAAACCTTATAATATATTAATTTGATCATGATTTTAAATTATTATATCAGTTTAACTATTTTAAATATATGATATGATCAAAAAACAATTTAGATACTCTAAATTGATCAAAACATTTTATAATAGATTTTATAATATTTTTAATATTTTTGTTTGATCAGAAAATTAAATATTGTTAACATCTGTTAAATTACTTTGTAGTGAAATATATATAACTGTTTTTTTTTCGACTGTTAGAAAAGAGAGTATGGGCAAATTACGGACATTCATTCGTCAATTATAAATTAATGATAAGTCATCTAATTAGTACATACAGGAAAATCAGATCACAAAATCCTCATGTGTATAGTAATGACTTCATAGGAAAAGAAATCATATATAGTGTTTATAAAATTGTAATGACTATTATAGGTGACATAACAACTCTTAAGATATGAGCTAATTGTAATGAGATCTTTCAAAATTTTCTTTTGGAAGATACTGACACCTAATTAAGAGCTACATATCAATTCCAATGTAATAAAAAAATATAGGAATAAAATATTATATTGTGCAGTGCGGGAATCAAACCCTAATTTTAATTTAAAGGAGAAGAGGGGTTCGTTTAGTGATTTTCCCAACTTTTATTCCGTTTTGTTTTCTTTGCCTAAAATAACCATTACACACTTGAAGCCCAACATTCATTTCTTTGGCCCAAAAGTAGAAACATACCTGAAAATCAAAACACTAATTACTGTTATACCCTTGATCAAACCTTCAGTTTACATTTGTTGCCACGCTTAAACCTTTCCTAATACCATCCATCCTCCTCCGCCTCGCTCTCTCTCTCTATCGTCACTGCTCTAATTCTTCTGCAACGAATCTATTTCTCTCCATCAACAACTCGTAAGTTAACAATTTTTTCCGAATTAATATTATCTCTATCTCGAGAAGATTATGATTTTTATTTTTTTTTATTTTTGTTATTAACGTTAAAGATCGAAACTTGTAATTGCAGAAATGGCGGCTGCTTTAGTATCCAGATTCTCCCATGGTAAGAGACTATAGCTAATTCCTCCTTATTTGATCTCATTCATTAACCACAGATTCTAGTAAAACTATCCAACATAGATTCTGAGAAGCTGTGTGATTTTAAAAGTAATGAAATGAGATCCGATTTTTTTAGACTGTGATGAAAAATTCCGGATATTCGAGAAGTGTAATATCAAAAAGTTTTGATTTTTGCAACCGATATTGAAATTCAATTTCAAAAAGGTATAACCTTTGGTTGTTTGTTGTTGATGATGTCATCAATTCATGCTAAAAAATCTCTTCTTTTTTTATTTTTCTGGTATCTGTTGAGTAGGAGGACGTTCATTGCTTGGAGGTCTTAAGAATGGCGTCTCTGGATTGATGATGAATGAAAGTATCCTCTCTCAGGTCACAAGTCTCTTCCTTTATATGATTATAAACATGGAGTAACATATATATATCTGCGTCTTCATAAATTTTAGTATCTGTGTTTCGATGGCATAAAAGCTTTCTTCTTTGTGGTGGGAAGCAGCAGCAACAGAGAAGGACATTCATTCAAATGGGGACGGTGCTCAAAGTCGTGGACAACTCGGGAGCGAAGAAAGTGATGTGTATTCAAGCGCTAAAGTGCAGGAAAGGAGCTAGGCTCGGCGACACGATCGTTGCTTCGGTGAAAGAAGCGATCCCGAACGGCAAAGTGAAGAAAGGAGCGGTCGTGTACGCTGTCGTTGTGAGAGCAGCGATGCAGAGAGGTCGCGTTGATGGAAGCGAAGTCAAGTTCGATGATAACGCTGTTGTGCTCGTTGATAACAAGAACAAAGGTATCAAAACTGATCGGCAGCCGATTGGTACTCGTGTGTTTGGTCCTGTTCCTCACGAGCTACGCAAGAAGAAACATCTCAAGATTCTTGCTTTGGCTCAACACATTGCTTGAGTCAGAGATACACAGCATAAAACCCTAAATCACTTGATGTGTTTTCTTCTGTAAACCTCTCAACCATAATTTGTTATTTTTCTTCTTCTTTTTATGTCTTCGTTAAGCTCACAACTTTTTTTTGTGTGTTTTGAGAGATTTAGAGGCTTCAAATTTTAGGCCATTGTGCTATGGATTTTGTTAGTTCATGACAAATAAAAATGAAAATGAAAGCTGAAAATTCAGCCCGGTTTAATATGGTTTCGATTTTCATAGAATATCTTTCAGTTGAAGAAGTTGTCAGCGACATTGCTGTTCTTTTTTTTTTTCCTGGTTGCGGTTGAGTTAGGTTTAGCTATTAAAAAACTAGGCCTAACATAGGGTTAGGACTTCGGGTTTCGGGTTCGGGTTTAAAAATATAGAAACCGAGCGTTTGGGTTTTTTTGAATTTCGGTTCGGATTTGGGTCGGGTTTCGGGGGAAAGTCTCAGGCCTATCTAAGACTTTTACCTGAAATCCGAATCCAAATCCGAATTCGACCCAAAAACCTGAATCTCGATCGCTCGGTTTCTATATATCTAAATTCGAAAATCCGAAACCCGAAAAAATCCGTTTTGATTTTGAAAAAAACCTATGAAAAAAGCCCAAAAATCTCAAAAAAACCGAATTTAGCTGAACCAAAAAACGTTCGGGTTGCATGAACCCAAAAAAATTCGAACCAAACCCGAACTAAAATTCAAAAATACCGATCAGTTACAATATCTCGAGACTCGAAATCCCGACCCGAAAGCAAAGTAGTCAGGCCTAAAAAACTACCGCTATTTAGATTGGTTCATTTGATGTGGTTTCGCGTTGGTTCGGATTGGTTAAACCGGACTGATTATTAATTTGCGATTTACCATATATTTTTATTTACTGCATATGTTGTTCCCTATAAGGTAAACTTTCAAATTCGGTCCTCTGTTCTTAAAACTTTTTGGTTCTTTCTCCTTTTTTTCAAACATTAAATTGCTTCACCAAAGAGAAAAAAGGATCTGTTTTACAAATTCAAAACAAAATCAGGCGAAAACGCAAAAATCAGAGATCAGGTGAATCTACGTATCGTGTTTCCCCCAGAGACGACGCGATTCTTTAGATCGATTCACCGTGAGAGACGCCGGGGGTTTTTGCCCCGCCGATTTGTGTTTTAGCCGCGGAGTGGGAGTAATTTCTTCTTCCGATGTAATATTGGTGAAGTCGAAAGGGAAGAAAATGATGGAAGTGGAAGGATCGAGCACTCCGATGAATCGTGCTCCTGATCAATCATCCTTCTTACGCTCGAGGCGATCCAAAGGTGATTCTGAGATTTCGAAATCTAATCAAAATCCATCTCGATTAGGGAAAGGACCTGTGATTTGGTATCAATTGTTGCATTGTTTATAGATTCATATAACTAATTTCAATCTCTTTCACTGAACACTGAATCGCTGTGAGTGGCAGCTCTCAGTTACGGTTTAGTTGAGGGCAAAAATCTGTGATTTGGTACCGATTGTTGCATTGTTTAGAGATTCGTGTAACAAGTTCAAGCTTTGTTAACTGAACATTGAATCAATTTGGCAGCTCTGTATCAGTTTAAGCAGCAGAAACTCCCAGCTTGTAAGCCAGTTTTAACACCAAAATCGGTTAGTAACATGAATTCTTGTGATCATCTGATAAAAATCCATAGCTCCATTGCTTGAGATTCCACACTCTGATGCAGGTTATATCAGTGTTTCTATTGATGGGTTTTGTTTTCATTCCCATTGGCTTCATTACTCTCCGTGCTTCTCATGATGTAAGTTTCCCCATTGTAGTCTAAAACCTCATCTCTCTCTCTCTCTCTCTCTCTCTCTCTCTCTCTCTCTCTCTTGTAAGTTCTTGAGCAAACTTTTGAAAATCCTTCAATGGCAGGCTATTGAAATTATAGACCGGTATGACGCTGACTGCATTCCTGAAGAATATAAAAGCAACAAACTGTCTTACATAACAGACTCATCGATCCCAAAGAATTGCACGCGTTACTTGAAGGTAATGACTTTCTGCTTCCATTGATTACCAATCAAAGAGTATCTTCATTGTTACATATTGGTTGTTTTTTTTCGACTTTCAGTGTCTTATATTCTGTATGCACAATTCTAGGTGGAAAAGTATATGAAAGCTCCCATCTTTATTTACTACCAGCTTGATAACTACTATCAAAACCACCGACGGTATAACAATATCCCTTCTGTTTTTTTTACTTCTCGAAAGTAAAAATCATTTGCAAGCCGGATTTTTTTGTTTTCAGATATGTAAAGAGTAGAAGTGATCAACAATTGTTACATGGACTTGAGTATAGCCACACAAGTTCTTGTGAACCTGAGGAGTCGTCTAATGGTCTCCCGATTGTTCCTTGTGGATTAGTGGCTTGGAGTATGTTCAATGATACATTTACTTTCGCTCGTAAAAGCACAAACTTGAAGGTTAGCCGGAATAACATTGCATGGAAGAGTGACCGCGAGCACAAGTTTGGGAAGAATGTGTATCCTTTCAACTTCCAGAACGGAACTTTGATTGGTGGAGCAAAGTTGGATCCAAAAGTTCCCGTATGCATTCTTAAACCACTTCAGTTCTGTTACCAGAAGAATCTTAAGTGTGTTTCTGAGCTGAAGCCATTTTGATTACTTTGCAGCTAAGTGACCAAGAGGACTTTATCGTGTGGATGAGAGCAGCTGCTCTGCTAAGCTTCCGGAAACTATACGGAAGAATCGAAGAGGACTTGGAACCAGGAAACGTTCTTGCGGTGGATTTGATGAACAATTACAACACTTACAGCTTTAGCGGGCAGAAGAAGCTTATTCTCTCCACATCAAATTGGTTAGGAGGGAGAAACGATTTCCTCGGCATCACCTATCTCGTTGTTGGTTCCTCTTCCATAATCATATCAATCATCTTCACGTTGTTCCATTTGAAAAATCCCAGGTAAAAAGATACACTTGCAGATAAAACTTGGTTATTATATTTGATTTCCACTCGCTTATAAGCATCATTTTTCAATCTCAGGCCTTATGGGGACAATTCTTGGAACAAGAAAAGCCTTTCGAGCTGAGAAGCTGTTACATTCTTTCTCTGGCAGATTCTGTTTCCAGGTTCTCACATATATTCCTACATGCTCAAGAGCTGTACTTTGTCTATATAGGCGATCATATAGATTTAGGGAGTATATAACCAATCTATTGAGCCTATAGTTGTAGAAAACTGATAAATTTCCTCCTTTTTTCTCTATTATCGTCGTCTCTTCGGTTTTCGGGTTCTAAAGATAATTGTTTGACTCTTTCTTTAACTCTTAAACCTCTAACATAGATGGGTTTGTTTGGGTACCATCCTTTTTTAGAGTCTCTAAGTTTAGCAAATCTAACAAAAGCTATCATTGGCAATCTCTAAACCGCACATTTTTCTTCTTCCATATCCCGAAAAACCTGCATTTTTTTCTTCTCATTTTCCATATATGTCACCTTAAGTCTCTCTATTTAACCTCTCCCATTTGTCTCCTTCTACATCATACGCACCTCTAAGCTTCTCCCATTGTGAAAGAATCTTTCATTCATTGAGTCAAAATTCACCTTTTGAATCTTCCTCTGCCCTCCTCCACTTTCCTTGTTAAACTAAACCTGCGTTTTCCTTCTCCTGCATCGGATTGTTGTTGGCGAAAAGAAAAAGAAAATGGCCAAGGGAATGAGGTTTGTTCAAACGTGGGGAGAGGTAGCACCAAGGCTTATTGCATCTCACCAGAAGCAACAACAGCAATTCTCAAGCTTGCCGAAGCTTGAGACGATTCTTGAAGAAGGTTGCTGCACCGCCGATAGTTTTGCTGTTAGAGCGCCGAAGCGGATTGTGATCTTTCTTCCTCTTGTACTCTCAATGATTTTGTACATGGTGTTGCACAAGAGTATCCTTTAACTTTTGGTTTTTTGTTTGTTTTTGGTTTGGTTATGCGACTTCTTTAATCTAGTGGTGAGAAGAAGAGAATGTTATGGATGATAAAGAGAGAGATTGGAAATGTTTGGAAAGTTGATGACAGAATCTCTAATATGAATTTAGGTCGAGAGAGAGAGATTGTTGAAATTGAATTGTCTTGTGTTGTTTTTCTCCATTTTCTAGGATTTATATAACATGATTTCTTTTTCTGATTCCTTTAATTGAATAAGCTATGACGAGTATTGTACATTCTCTCATCTTGTCAACTGGTGATTCAAATTAACACTTTAATAGTTTTATGCATATAAAAGCATGAGCTAAAGTAACTTGGTCCAGTTTTATAAAATTTGGGTTCACATTAAGCCTTGCACGAAGTTTACATTAAAGACCAATATTACGAGAACAACATTCTTAAACAACACATAAAAATATTTTTAAAATATCTAAGATTCATATAAAATCAAGAAATATTTAATGGTTAGCTGATTATAAAACCCATCCGAGAGAAAAAACACCTAAATCATAGATAGTGTAGAGAATTTAGAAAAAAAAAAATGTCTCAACAAGTTCTTAGCCGAATCTTGAAGCCACTTGTCTACAAAACCGTCCTCGCAAGCTTTATTTCTTCTTTCTATGATAATTAGGGTTAATTTGTTTCGTTATATATATATATTGTATAACGTGCTTACATTTGGCAGAGGAACTATAACATGGCTCCGTCTTGTTCGTCTACACCATACTACTATCCATATCTATTAATCGACCACCTTCTTAAGGTAAGGTCGGAGATTCTTCCGATGGCCGCGTAGAAAGAGGGGACGAATCAGAAGGTGAAAAGAACGTTGTGATTAATGACGATTATAGAATCTGGAGGTGAGAAGAACACCAAAATATAAAGAATCACTCTTTATTAATGCTTAAGAAACTTACTCAAAACTTAAGCTTTCTCAACTCACAAACTCATAAGTTATGTCCAGTGGCGGACGCAGAAATATATTTAATATGGGGCACATAAATAAAAAAAGTTTATCAAAATAATATTAAAAACTACAAAAGTTTGTAAACAATAAAAAACCAAAAAATCCCTACAAAACTACTCTACGATCTTCCATATTTTGGAATATCTTTATCACTATCTCATTTGTCACATTATCAAATAGTTCTTTCTCAATTAGACAAATTAGACAATCATTTAAAAACTGGTCACTCATTCGATTGCGCAAGGTAGTCTTCACGATCTTCATTGCAGAGAAACATCTCTCAACAGTAGCAGTGGCTACAGGTAAAGTCAACACAAGCTTCAGAAGTTGATAAACAAGAGGATGTGAAAAATGTTTCTTTGTCTCTACCATTACTCGTGCAAGATCTCCAAGATTCTCCAAATTAGCAAATCTTACATCATCTCGAATATTATCAATGTAAATACCAAGCTGATGCTCAAGAGAAATCCGCTCCATAGGACCAAAATCTTCTGGATAAAACTCAGACAACCTCAAAAGTTTTAACATATCAAACTCACGGAATGAATCAATAGGACTCAAAGACACAATGCATCCAAGCAGTTCAGTGTTTATTTCATCAAAACGATCATTAAACTCTAGAATTTGCATATCCACTACGTGGTAAAAGCATTCCACTCGATAATGATGCAAGTTTGTTATGTTGCTTTTTTTTCTTGGCTTCTTTGGATCGACAAACTGTTCTTCCATAATGAACAAATCAGTGTTATGATTCTCAGAAAAAGATGATACCTTATCAATAAGAGAATCCCATCCACTATCCCTGAGCTTTTGCAGTTGTTGCTTGGTGGATTTCACTAGAGACATAGCATTCAAAATGTCTTGATTTTTTTGTTGTAGAGCCTTTGATAGATTATTGGTGAGCCCAAGAAGAAGCAACATCAACTGTAAGTAGAACACAAAGTCAAATGTGTGAAAATATTTGAGAAGACCATTAGCTTGGCGCCTTTTGATACCATCAGTCCCATCGATTTCGACACACTCAAGCACCTTAAATGATAGAAGAAAATAAACTAACCAACCGTAGTAAAGTTTTGTAGTGAGAACCCCAACGAGTATTACCAGGTCTTTGAAATGAAAGTTCCTGATTCAATCCTTTCCCTGTCTTAATCTCACATTTACGGATTCCTTCCTCGATTTTCTTCCTATGGTCTTCTCGAATAATATCCTTTCTCTTACAAGAAGCTCCAACCACATTTAACAAGATATAAATCATGTCAAAAAAATCACCAACTTCAAAATGTTTTTTTGCAACCGCCACGACAACCAACTGAAGCTGATGAGCAAAGCAATGGACATAATATGCAGAACTATTTTCTTTCAAAATCAGTGATCTCAGCCCATTAAATTCACCCTTCATGTTACTTGCTCCATCGTAGCCTTGTCCTCTTATTTTTTTCATACTCAATCCATGTTTATCAAACAGTGAATCAACAGCACGCTTTAGAGTATGAGAAGATGTTTCCATGACATGAACAAGACCAATGAATCTCTCTTTGACTATCCCATAACTATCAACAAAACGCAAAACCACTGCCATTTGCTCTTTATCAGAAACGTCTGCAGATTCATCAACCAACAAGCAAAACACATCATGATTAACTTCTTGAATAATAGATCCAATAACTTCTTCAGCAAAGCAATGCACTATTTCTGTCTGGATTTTGTGAGACACCATCTGATTATTTTTTGGAGCATTCTCCAGCACAACCTTGCTTACAAGCTCATTTTGCTCTGCAGTATATTTCAATAGCTCTACAAAATTTCCCCTGTTAGCTGATGCCGCACTTTCATCATGGGCTCGAAAAGCTAATCCTTGCCGTAATAAATATCTACAACAATCAATTGAAGCATTCAATCTGATTCTGTATTCATTTTTTATTGTGTCATCTTGCTTATAAAAAGCATGAACGATTGACTGACCTTGTGTCATCAAATTATCAGCCATTTTCAGTGCATTATTGTGAAAACTATTCACTAGTCCCACGTGATCTGATAATCTATTTGGATTTTTCCAAGTATCAAAGCCTTTTGTCACAAATTCATCACTCCCACCTTTATTTTCAGTGTAATCTCTAAACAAGTAGCAAACTAGACAAAAAGCTTTGTTTTTTTTCTTACTATATTCCAACCAACGACGATAATGAGGAGTATCAAACCAAGCTGAATTAAATCTTCTAAGCTTATTTCCTACCAATGTCTGAGGAAATTTATAATCACGAGGTTGACAAGGACCCATAATAAGATATTTGCGTCTAACCTCGTCTCTTTCATTAGGATGATAATCCAAAATTCTTTTCCTATCTGCAGGATCCAAAGGCAAATTCTCCAAATCGGTTTTAGAAGTCGATACACATTGCTTTTTAAAATATCTTTCCATGAGTACCTAATTAAAAAATAACTATTTCAGTTAATAAACAATCTAGCATAAATCAAATAGATAAAAAAAATAAAAATAAAGATGACTGAAACTCACCAAAATTAGAAAGCTTAATAGAGAGATGACGATGTGTTGATGCCGTCGTCGTAGAACACCAACGGAGACCAACAGTTAATTAAAAAAACAATAGGGTTTGTTTCTTGTGGTTAGATTAATTAATTATTTGGGCTGGACATTTTTATTAATTTTTACTAACTTTTACTGGATCGAGACATTCTTAAGTTTGAGATTGGGCTGTGGGCCTGTGGCACTTTTGCTTATTATTTTTTATTTATAACTAAAGAATATACTAAATTTAATAAAAGTCATTAGAAAAAAATTTTAAACAGCATGTGGCACGTGCCACACCTCTCTCCTTAGTGGGTCCGCCCCTGGTTATGTCACACATTGACATCTCCTTATATAACCACACAAACTCCTAATCCTATAAGAAAACACTTTCTCTAATCCTAAGCTCATTAGGATTCCTTTTCTTAATAGGATTGAGCTGACTTAAGGCCTAAGCTTTCTTCAAGCTTAATCCAACATTCACCCCCTTAAGCTTGAAGTCATTTCCAGCCAAGTTCTTCACACTAATGAGATCTCTCATCTCTTTGAACTTGATTCTTCCAAGTGCTTTTGTCAAAATGTCTGCTTTCTGTTCACTCCCAGGAACATGTTCTACTTCGACTTGACCATTCTCAACGCATTCTCGAATGAAGTGATATCGTGTATGGATGTGCTTGCTACGACCATGGAAAACGGGATTCCTAGTGAGGGCTATTGCCGATTGGTTGTCAATGCGGATCACAACCCTTTCTCCTATTGTGCCAACGATCTCTCCAAGTAAATCTTGAAGCCAGATCGCTTGTCTCGCAGCTTCAGTTACTGCCATGAACTCAGCTTCACATGATGACAACGCCACCGTGTCCTGTTTCTGCGAGCACCAAGTGATCGGGCTTTCTCCAAGATAAAACACATGTCCTGTTGTGCTTCTCCCGTCGTCAGGGTCTACGTTGTGGCTGCTATCGCTATAGCCGATCAATTTTGGCTTTCTTGAAGTCACCTTTTCATACGTCAACCCAAAACTTGTAGTTCCCCGCAAGTATCTCAAGCATTGTTTCATGGCATGTCCATGAGATTCTCTTGGACTTTGCATGTAACGGCTTAACACTCCTACACAATATGCCAAGTCGGGTCTTGTGTGCAATAAATATCGAAGGCAACCAATGTTTCTTCTGTAACTTGTAGCATCAATCTCCTTTTCATCTTCTGCTTTGGAGAGTTTCGAGCTAGAATCCATTGGTGTGTGAACTGGATTGCAATCACTCATCCCTGCTTCTTCTAAGATCCTTTGAGCATAACGATTCTGGGTCAACGTGATACCTTCTCCATGTTGACATACTTCGATTCCAAGATAGTAAGTCAACCTTCCCAAATCGCTCATCTCAAATTTGGTTGCCATCTCCTTCTTGAATTCGTTGATCACGACAATGTTTGTTCCTGTTACAAACAGATCATCCACATAGACAGCCACGATGAGGAGATGATCTCTTACCTCCTTTCGATACACTGATGGTTCTTTTGCACACCTTTTGAACTAGGAGCTCTATAAATATCTGATTTAGCTTATTGTTCCATGCCCTTGGTGCTTGTTTCAAACCGTACAGAGCTTTGTCAAGCTTGTAGACTTTACTCTCCTGTCCTGTTACTTCAAAACCCTCTGGTTGCAGCACATAAACTGTTTCCTTTAGCTCTCCATGTAAGAAAGCTGTCTTCACATCAAGGTGATATATTTCCCAGCCACTTATTGCTGCAAGACTAAAGAGGAGTCGAATGGTTTCTATTCTTGCGACAGGAGCAAAGACTTCTTCAAAATCAACTCCATGTTTCTGCACGTATCCTTTTGCGACCAAACGAGCTTTGTGTTTGTTTATGCTCCCATCAGAGTTTCTCTTGACCTTAAACACCCACTTCAAACCAATAGGTTTGACTCCAGTAGGCAACTCTACAAGTCTCTATACTTTATTTTTTTCGATCGATCGTAGTTCATCAACACAAGCAAGCCTCCATTCCTTCGAGTCTTTAGCTTCATACCAATTCCTTGGTTCATTATTTATGCTCAATAACAACAACTCTCCCTCTTCTACGGCTGAAAGTATGTAATCTTCAAGATACTTTGGCTTTGTTTTTTCTCTGTCTGATCTTCTTAACACGGTCTCGCCTTGATTACTATCCTCCGGCTTTTCGCTATCGCTCAGATCACTATCTTCCTTTTCTATCTCTTCTTCCTTTTCCTCTTCACCGCTAGTCTCTGTTTTTTCTACTTCTGTTTTCTCTGTTTCTACACTTGTTATCTCCCAAGACAGGTTTTTAGTATCTCCTTTTGTTTCCTTAAGATTCAAATTCCAACCCTTTGTCTCATCGAAAACGACATCTCGACTCACCACCACCTTCTTCGATTGTGGATCAAGCAATCGATATGCCTTTGAGCCTAGTTCTGTTCCTAGATGAACCAACATTTTTGATCTATCGTCAAGTTTCTTTAGATGTGGCTTCACTATTTTCGCGTAGCAAATACATCCAAAGATCCTGAGATGATCAATCCTCGGCTTCTTGGATCTCAGAACCTCATATGGAGTCTTATCCTTGATAGCCCTTGTCGCTATTCTGTTCAGCAGATAGGTAGAGTGCCGTATTGCTTCTCCCCACAAGTAGCTTGGTATGTGCATGTGTTTCATCATACTCCTTGCCATCTCCAACAAAGTCCTGTTACGTCTTTCAACCACACCATTCTGTTGAGGAGTGTATGGAGCGGTGAGATGCCTCTTCATACCGGCCAACTCGCAGAAAGAGTTAAACTCTTGAGATGTGAACTCTCCTCCTCTGTCTGTTCTGAAAACCTTAATCTTGACTCCTAGATCCTGTTCCACCGTCTCCTTAAACTTCTTGAATTTGTTGAAAGTCTCTCCTTTTTCTTTCAACAAAATTGTCCACATATATCGGGAGTGATCATCTATGAGCACGAAGATATACCAGTTTCCTCCACTCGTACTTGGTGTCACAGGACCACAAAGGTCTCCATGAATTAGCTCTAGGTTCTTCTCAGCTCGATAAGAGGTTGCTTGAGGAAACACCTTCCTTGCTTGTTTTCCAATCAAACATGAACCACATACTTCTTTCTCAAAGACTAGCTGTGGAACTCCTTCCACAAGTTCTCTTTGTGTCATCGCTTTTATGGTCTCGTAGTTGATGTGCCCTAGCCTCGCATGCCACTTCCTTGATTCACTCGTAGATGTAAGGTGTAGGGTTGCAACATCTCTTATTCCCATACACACTTTGTATAGGCGGTTTTTAGACCTATTTGCCTTAACAAGCAATTTCCCTTTGCTATCATGCATTGTGAGATGATCTCCCCTCAATCTTATATCACAACCTGATTCAGTAGCCTGTCCAAGACTAATGATATTACTCTTTAGGTCTGGGATAAAGTAAACATCCGTCATGGTTCTTGGTTCTCCATTTGCATCAGTGAACTCGATTGTGCCCTTTCCTTTGATGTCTATCCGAGAGTCATCTCCAAACCTTACTTGTCCAGTAATCGAGTGATTTATGCTAGAGAAATATCTCTTATCACCAGTCATATGATTACTGGCTCCGTTATCAAGGTACCACACGTTCTTCTCGTCGGTGTTTGTCTCATAGTTGTTTGGCATGCAATTCTTCTCGTGAAGATTTACTACCTCATGCATCATGAGGTCGTCCGCGCTTTGTGTTTCGGTGTTGTCGTTTTCTTGAGCTTCTTGAAGTTTCAGCAATCGGTCTGGACAGCTCATAGCGTAATGACATGTTTTATCACATCGATAGCATACAACATTCGATAAGTCTCTTTCTTCACCCGATCGTCCTCGACCTCGTCCTCTGTAACCGAACCTTCCGCCGCGGCCTCTTCCTCTTTGGTTACTATTGTAGACTGGATTGTATTGTCCTCCTTGGTTCTCTGTGTTTGTATACAAGAGTTTACTTGTATCTTCTCGTGCCCGCTCCTTAGCATGTATGCGTTCTTCATATGCTTTGAGACGACCAACTATGTCTTCAAAAGTTGTAACTTTAAGATCCAATACTTGCTCCAGTGAGGCAACGATGTTTATGTATTTCTCCCAAGGAAGACTCTGAAGAAATTTCTTAACCACCTTTGATTCTTCAATATTTTCACCTAAGCCTGCTGCCTTTGATGTTAACTCTGATAACCTTCCTGCAAACTCATCAATTGTATCAGAGTCTTTCATCTGCAAACGATCGAAATCCGCCAATAAGGTTTGTAGTCTCGCCTCTCTAACTCTCTCAGCTCCGACATGTCTCACTTTGATTGCTTCCCAAATCTTCTTTGCTGTATCCAACTCTCCAACGGACAAAACAAGACTCTCTGGTATTGATTGGCAGATTAAGCATATAGCCATATTGTTCTTCTCGATGTTGATCGGAACTGCTTCTGACTCAATTACTTCCCACACCTTATGTACCTTGAGCGCCATCCTCATTCTCATGCTCCAAACTGTGTAGTTTGTTGCATTGAGCATGGGACACATAATGGCGGAGGTTCCTCCCCCTTCTTTTGGCTTCGCTACCGTCACAGCAAGATCATCTTCTCCTGCCATGTCTCTCCCTTTCTAAACGAGGCTCTGATACCAAATATAGAATATGGAGGTGAGAAGAACACCAAAATATAAAGAATCACTCTTTATTAATGCTTAAGAAACTTACTCAAAACTTAAGCTTTCTCAACTCACAAACTCATAAGTTATGTCACACATTGACATCTCCTTATATAACCACACAAACTCCTAATCCTATAAGAAAACACTTTCTCTAATCCTAAGCTCATTAGGATTCCTTTTCTTAATAAGATTGAGCTGACTTAAGGCCTAAGCTTTCTTCAAGCTTAATCCAACATTCACCCCCTTAAGCTTGAAGTCATTTCCAGCCAAGTTCTTCACACTAATGAGATCTCTCATCTCTTTGAACTTGATTCTTCCAAGTGCTTTTGTCAAGATGTCTGCTTTCTGTTCACTCCCAGGAACATGTTCTACTTCGACTTGACCATTCTCAACGCATTCTCGAATGAAGTGATATCGTGTATGGATGTGCTTGCTACGACCATGGAAAACGGGATTCCTAGTGAGGGCTATTGCCGATTGGTTGTCAATGCGGATCACAACCCTTTCTCCTATTGTGCCAACGATCTCTCCAAGTAAATCTTGAAGCCAGATCGCTTGTCTCGCAGCTTCAGTTACTGCCATGAACTCAGCTTCACATGATGACAACGCCACCGTGTCCTGTTTCTGCGAGCACCAAGTGATCGGGCTTTCTCCAAGATAAAACACATGTCCTGTTGTGCTTCTCCCGTCGTCAGGGTCTACGTTGTGGCTGCTATCGCTATAGCCGATCAATTTTGGCTTTCTTGAAGTCACCTTTTCATACGTCAACCCAAAACTTGTAGTTCCCCGCAAGTATCTCAAGCATTGTTTCATGGCATGTCCATGAGATTCTCTTGGACTTTGCATGTAACGGCTTAACACTCCTACACAATATGCCAAGTCGGGTCTTGTGTGCAATAAATATCGAAGGCAACCAATGTTTCTTCTGTAACTTGTAGCATCAATCTCCTTTTCATCTTCTGCTTTGGAGAGTTTCGAGCTAGAATCCATTGGTGTGTGAACTGGATTGCAATCACTCATCCCTGCTTCTTCTAAGATCCTTTGAGCATAACGATTCTGGGTCAACGTGATACCTTCTCCATGTTGACATACTTCGATTCCAAGATAGTAAGTCAACCATCCCAAATCGCTCATCTCAAATTTGGTTGCCATCTCCTTCTTGAATTCGTTGATCACGACAATGTTTGTTCCTGTTACAAACAGATCATCCACATAGACAGCCACGATGAGGAGATGATCTCTTACCTCCTTTCGATACACTGATGGTTCTTTTGCACACCTTTTGAACTGGAGCTCTATAAATATCTGATTTAGCTTATTGTTCCATGCCCTTGGTGCTTGTTTCAAACCGTACAGAGCTTTGTCAAGCTTGTAGACTTTACTCTCCTGTCCTGTTACTTCAAAACCCTCTGGTTGCAGCACATAAACTGTTTCCTTTAGCTCTCCATGTAAGAAAGCTGTCTTCACATCAAGGTGATATATTTCCCAGCCACTTATTGCTGCAAGACTAAAGAGGAGTCGAATGGTTTCTATTCTTGCGACAGGAGCAAAGACTTCTTCAAAATCAACTCCATGTTTCTGCACGTATCCTTTTGCGACCAAACGAGCTTTGTGTTTGTTTATGCTCCCATCAGAGTTTCTCTTGACCTTAAACACCCACTTCAAACCAATAGGTTTGACTCCAGTAGGCAACTCTACAAGTCTCTATACTTTATTTTTTTCGATCGATCGTAGTTCATCAACACAAGCAAGCCTCCATTCCTTCGAGTCTTTAGCTTCATACCAATTCCTTGGTTCATTATTTATGCTCAATAACAACAACTCTCCCTCTTCTACGGCTGAAAGTATGTCATCTTCAAGATACTTTGGCTTTGTTTTTTCTCTGTCTGATCTTCTTAACACGGTCTCGCCTTGATTACTATCCTCCGGCTTTTCGCTATCGCTCAGATCACTATCTTCCTTTTCTATCTCTTCTTCCTTTTCCTCTTCACCGCTAGTCTCTGTTTTTTCTACTTCTGTTTTCTCTGTTTCTACACTTGTTATCTCCCAAGACAGGTTTTTAGTATCTCCTTTTGTTTCCTCAAGATTCCAATTCCAACCCTTTGTCTCATCGAAAACGACATCTCGACTCACCACCACCTTCTTCGATTGTGGATCAAGCAATCGATATGCCTTTGAGCCTGGTTCTGTTCCTAGATGAACCAACATTTTTGATCTATCGTCAAGTTTCTTTAGATGTGGCTTCACTATTTTCGCGTAGCAAATACATCCAAAGATCCTGAGATGATCAATCCTCGGCTTCTTGGATCTCAGAACCTCATACGGAGTCTTATCCTTGATAGCCCTTGTCGCTATTCTGTTCAGCAGATAGGTAGAGTGCCGTATTGCTTCTCCCCACAAGTAGCTTGGTATGTGCATGTGTTTCATCATACTCCTTGCCATCTCCAACAAAGTCCTGTTACGTCTTTCAACCACACCATTCTGTTGAGGAGTGTATGGAGCGGTGAGATGCCTCTTCATACCGGCCAACTCGCAGAAAGAGTTAAACTCTTGAGATGTGAACTCTCCTCCTCTGTCTGTTCTGAAAACCTTAATCTTGACTCCTAGATCCTGTTCCACCGTCTCCTTAAACTTCTTGAATTTGTTGAAAGTCTCTCCTTTTTCTTTCAACAAAATTGTCCACATATATCGGGAGTGATCATCTATGAGCACGAAGATATACCAGTTTCCTCCACTCGTACTTGGTGTCACAGGACCACAAAGGTCTCCATGAATTAGCTCTAGGTTCTTCTCAGCTCGATAAGAGGTTGCTTGAGGAAACACCTTCCTTGCTTGTTTTCCAATCAAACATGAACCACATACTTCTTTCTCAAAGACTAGCTGTGGAACTCCTTCCACAAGTTCTCTTTGTGTCATCGCTTTTATGGTCTCGTAGTTGATGTGCCCTAGCCTCGCATGCCACTTCCTTGATTCACTCGTAGATGTAAGGTGTAGGGTTGCAACATCTCTTATTCCCATACACACTTTGTATAGGCGGTTTTTAGACCTATTTGCCTTAACAAGCAATTTCCCTTTGCTATCATGCATTGTGAGATGATCTCCCCTCAATCTTATATCACAACCTGATTCAGTAGCCTGTCCAAGACTAATGATATTACTCTTTAGGTCTGGGATAAAGTAAACATCCGTCATGGTTCTTGGTTCTCCATTTGCATCAGTGAACTCGATTGTGCCCTTTCCTTTGATGTCTATCCGAGAGTCATCTCCAAACCTTACTTGTCCAGTAATCGAGTGATTTATGCTAGAGAAATATCTCTTATCACCAGTCATATGATTACTGGCTCCGTTATCAAGGTACCACACGTTCTTCTCGTCGGTGTTTGTCTCATAGTTGTTTGGCATGCAATTCTTCTCGTGAAGATTTACTACCTCATGCATCATGAGGTCGTCCGCGCTTTGTGTTTCGGTGTTGTCGTTTTCTTGAGCTTCTTGAAGTTTCAGCAATCGGTCTGGACAGCTCATAGCGTAATGACCTGTTTTATCACATCGATAGCATACAACATTCGATAAGTCTCTTTCTTCACCTGATCGTCCTCGACCTCGTCCTCTGTAACCGAACCTTCCGCCGCGGCCTCTTCCTCTTTGGTTACTATTGTAGACTGGATTGTATTGTCCTCCTTGGTTCTCTGTGTTTGTATACAAGAGTTTACTTGTATCTTCTCGTGCCCGCTCCTTAGCATGTATGCGTTCTTCATATGCTTTGAGACGACCAACTATGTCTTCAAAAGTTGTAACTTTAAGATCCAATACTTGCTCCAGTGAGGCAACGATGTTTATGTATTTCTCCCAAGGAAGACTCTGAAGAAATTTCTTAACCACCTTTGATTCTTCAATATTTTCACCTAAGCCTGCTGCCTTTGATGTTAACTCTGATAACCTTCCTGCAAACTCATCAATTGTATCAGAGTCTTTCATCTGCAAACGATCGAAATCCGCCAATAAGGTTTGTAGTCTCGCCTCTCTAACTCTCTCAGCTCCGACATGTCTCACTTTGATTGCTTCCCAAATCTTCTTTGCTGTATCCAACTCTCCAACGGACAAAACAAGACTCTCTGGTATTGATTGGCAGATTAAGCATATAGCCATATTGTTCTTCTCGATGTTGATCGGAACTGCTTCTGACTCAATTACTTCCCACACCTTATGTACCTTGAGCGCCATCCTCATTCTCATGCTCCAAACTGTGTAGTTTGTTGCATTGAGCATGGGACACATAATGGCGGAGGTTCCTCCCCCTTCTTTTGGCTTCGCTACCGTCACAGCAAGATCATCTTCTCCTGCCATGTCTCTCCCTTTCTAAACGAGGCTCTGATACCAAATATAGAATATGGAGGTGAGAAGAACACCAAAATATAAAGAATCACTCTTTATTAATGCTTAAGAAACTTACTCAAAACTTAAGCTTTCTCAACTCACAAACTCATAAGTTATGTCACACATTGACATCTCCTTATATAGCCACACAAACTCCTAATCCTATAAGAAAACACTTTCTCTAATCCTAAGCTCATTAGGATTCCTTTTCTTAATAGGATTGAGCTGACTTAAGGCCTAAGCTTTCTTCAAGCTTAATCCAACAACGATAAACTCGTTGAAGAAGTCCGTAACGCAATGAACGAAGCATTTATCGGAAGGGGACATGATTTTCACATTGTGGGGAAAAATAATATCTACAACTAGCACAGAATCGAATCGAATCCCCGAGATGCAAACAGCAAGCGAATATCGAAGAGGAGAAACCCTAAGAATCTCGACGAAGCGATATTTGGGGGAGAAAAAGCTAAGCCTGAATCATGCAGATCTTCGTTTAGAAGATATAACGAGATTGTGTGATTTGTTTGCATATATATGTCTAGACCGGTCCAATGTCGGTCGTCACAAAACCGGTTTATGATCTGCCCTTTGTTTTATTTTTTTCATCTTGGGGGTATTATGAGTTTTTCGATAGCGTCTCTTTTCAACATTTTTGTCTCTTCTTTAATCGACTAGTGTTTTTTTTGGTCAACTATCGACTAGTTTTACTAAAAGTAATCAAAACATAAATAATAATATTTTGCACTGCATTTTAGTGTATAAATAAAACAAAAATGTCATTTAGAAATCTAGATTAGAGTCAATAGATGACGACTACTAATCTAGACGACACTTTGTACACCCACATTTGTTATTTGGTCAAAAAACTATAGGTACTTTTGTTGTTGTTAATTTTCTCCAACAAGAACACCTTTCACCACCCAACTCTCACGAAACAATTCAACTTATGAAATATTTATTTTTATTGTCGCTAGTCAGCGTAAGAACATTAAGTTTCTGCAAATAATATGGAGAATTTCTCATTTTCCAATTCTTGAAACGAGGAAAAGGTGACATGATGAGTTGTGTTGTCGTAGTGAAGTGAAATATGAGTTGATTAAAAGAATCTTTCATTGTGTCCAAGGAAGAAGCCAATAGGGTTTAGTGTACAAAGGTAACAACACTCCACATGAGTTTCATTAAATATCGAATTGACTTGGTCAAAAAGAAAAACTCTCTAATTTTGTTCCTTCATAATCGCTAGGGTTGGATCTGCGCCCTAGACGGAATGATAGTTTCTGAATTTATATTTTTATTAAAATATGTCTATTTAACTATTTCAAAATTTTATGCGACGAAATTTTTACCTTAGTTTGATTATGTCTTCATTTACAGTGTTGAAATTAAGCATTTTAAACCATTTTAAAAAAAAATTAAAAAGGTAAACAAATTAAAACTTTGACCGCAAACATAAATTAAATATGATAGATCTAAGCAAGATACATAAAACTCAAATGACTACAATATAATAAGATAGTTCAAAGAAGAAAAAATTGAAAATAAAACTTTATTATTTTTAAAAAATTATACTTCATGTATTTCATAAGATAAAAAGTTTTAGGTGTGATTACTTAAGTTTAGAAAAACTACATTTCATAAGATAAAATATATATTTCTTAAGTTTTATATTATTGATTATTTATTAAAATTCCATATTATATTATAAATCTTTAAATTTTGTACTTTTCAAAGATCTTGATAGAATTATAATAATATTAAATATATTAACATACTAATATTTTAACTTTTTGATCAGGTTAAAATATTACATTTTTCTAAAAATAAAAAATTAGTTATTATAATTTTGATCTAATATAAAATATTTTACAATTATGATCAAATTAAAATATTTATTTATTTGTTATAATCATATACTCTAACTGAAAAACTATATTAAATCGAATAAAATTTAGAAATTTTTTTACATTTAGATGCATACTAAATGAGGTTTTATACCCATATGGTTGCACATAATGTATATTTTTTTTATAATAGATTTTTTAACCATCACTCAACAACATATCCGATGTGGAATTTTAACAGTTCTAGTAATTTATTTTGTTTTTAAAAATTCAAATCATAAAATATAAAGAAAAAAATAGATTTTTTATTCTATTTTTTTATATAGATGATACAAATTATTTTTTTAAATAAAGTTAAACAAAGATGATAGGAGAAATATAATGATTTTAAAAATAATTAATATGATCAAACTGAATTAAATATATTTCTTATTTAATAATTTCGTGATTACCAGTTAAAGAAAACAATGCAAAGAAAGTTATTAGGTTTATATAATAAGATTCTGCCATGTGGGTTACATTTAGTCATAGATAATAATAATATGATCCTTTGTCGTTTTAGTATACATTGTGATCAGTCATCAGTGGCAACACCAAAGTTGGTTAAAAAGCCGTCGATCATACAGTATGTACCTTCAGGGAAGATACCACTCCATGAGCAACCTTCTCCATCATATATATCATAGTCTTTGTTTCTTGTGATCTTACTCTTCTGAAATCTTCTCCCTTTGAATCCCCCCTCAGTTTTTGTGTTGTTTCATTCTTTTGTCATATATACTGATATACATGAAAACTATGGTTGCGATATCACAAAATGTAGTCCATAGCACGGTTTGATACCACGATATCCTGATAAAACCGATAATAGAAGATGAACCGTGAGCGGTACCACAAAGTGGTCTGGATCCAAAAACAAAAAGAGGAAGGATATGTGTGGTCCGGATATGTAACAAAACATGCTCTCTGGTAAAAGCAGTAAGAAGACAAGACAATCAATTGGCAAATTTATACTTGCCTCTTTTTTTTTGTTCTCTTTCAAAACCTACAAACTTGGAAAAACAATGAAGAAAACGTGAGTTGCTCCCATGTTTCTAAGAAGCTTGCAAAAAAATAAAGAAAATAAATAAACAACAACAAGAGCAAGACTTTAATCTTGGTTTGGTAATTTACAATGAACTTGATCGTCACGTCTGGGTTTGACCGGTCGGTTCCGTGTCCGCATCACCTTCGACACACTCATCAGTGGAATTGGGCAAACAACAATCCATGGGGTTACCAAGTTGCTCTTTTTTCTTTTTCTTTCTTTTAGTTACCATTTCTAAACATTCAATATAAAAGGAAAAGTCAAAAGTGTTACACATATATGATATAGTTGTGCTTTATCTTCCATGTATCGAACGGCTCCCTCTACATTCATATGAATAAAATAGTAAGTTGATTGATTCCATTGAATTCTCAGTTCTGTAACTATATCACAAAACCTGAAAGCACATATTGAGCCTTATATCATAAATGTATCAGAGAGAAGAAGAAACCAAGGAGACCTCTCTTATAACCAAACCTTATGCTTGACCATTCCACCTCTTTGATGCTTTTAAAAAACAACAGACTATAGCAAACCACGAAGATTAATTCCAATGCAACTATCATTTGTATCAAAATGAATCACCAGATCCAGAAAGCATATCTAGAAAGCTTTTGTCCAATCTACCACTCGATAGCATATCAATAACCATCTTTATGGTGGAAGCATTTGCAGAGAACCCACAACTCTTCATTTCTTCGATGAGTTCAACCGAAGTGATTCGGCCACTGCCCCCGAGATGTGCTCGGATTAGTGTGTTGTATGTACAATCATTTGGTGCAATCCCATCCTCTCCCATCTTTCTAAACAACAAGTCAGCTTCAGAGAGTGAGCCTTTCTTACATAGACCTGCAATCATCACGGTGTATGTCTTCACATTGGGCTTCACTCCTTTCAGAGGAAGCCTACAGAATAAATCCCAAGCATCATCGACCTTACTACCATTGCACATCCCGTGTATGATGATATTGTAGATAGCAATATCAAAACCCAATTTACTCTTCTCCATTTTCTCAAATATCTCCAATGCATTTTCTAGTTCTCCATTGTCACACAAACCATCCAACAAAATACCATAAGTTACAACACTGGGTAGCACACCACGGGAAACCATCTCTTGGAAGAGTTCTTTGGCAACATTCAGTTTTCCAGATTGAAGAAACCCATGGATGAGAGTGCTATAAGTGACTGTATTCCCAACCAGTCCTCTCAGAGACATTTTGCGAAATATTTCCAAACCATGGTCAACCAGATTAGCCTTGCAATATCCATTTATAAGGATACTACAAGTCACAATATCATGATCGCATCCCTTGCTAACCATAAGATCCAACATCT
Source organism: Erythrophleum ivorense (assembly GCA_026724425.1). Lineage (NCBI taxonomy): Eukaryota > Viridiplantae > Streptophyta > Magnoliopsida > Fabales > Fabaceae > Erythrophleum > Erythrophleum ivorense. The sequence goes on along the minus strand of JAIUCV010000066.1, from coordinate 1,839,469 downwards.
TATTGGCCTCGTCTAGGCGCTTCTCCATGCATAACCCATCTATCAAAGAATTATATGTAAAAGTGGTAGGAGTGATACCTCTTGCAATCATCTCATTGTACAATTCTTTAGCCTCTACAAGTTTTCCTTCTTTCACAAAACTGTCGATCAACGCACTGAAAGTGACGACGTTGGGGATGATTGTCCTTGTGATCATATCCCTCAGCAACTCTGCACCATCATTCCATCTACCGTCTTTACAAAGGCCTCCTATGAGAGTGCTGTAGGTAATAACATTTGCTTTGATCTCTTTCGTTTCCATTTCTTTGAAAAGCTTGAGTGCATCGTCGAGCTTCCCGTCTTTGCAAAAACCATCAATGATGATATTGTATTGTACTACACTGAGCTTGATCTTTCTTGCTTCCATCTTTCTAAGCAAATCCAAGGCCATAGCAGTATTTCCTTGTTTGCACATAATATTTAAAACCGGTCCATAGGTAGCTGCATCGGGCTGACATCCGTTGTCCACCATTCGAGCGATTAAATCCGTTGCTTCAGACACTTTGCCTTTGAGACAAAGTCCATTGATGAGAGTGTTAAGCGTTATGAGATTGGGTGTAAGCTCCATTGCTACCATTCGATCAACTAATGTCAGAGCTTCAGAAACTCTACCCTCGAGACATAATCCATTCATCAAAGTTGAAAATGTGACTGTGCCAGGCTCATACCCAAGTTTCAAGATCTTTCCCACAGCAGAAAAAGCAAAACCGAGTTTCCGGAGCCGGCAGAAGCAATTGATCATAATATTCAGAGAGTAGATATCATGTGCAATCCCTTGAAACTCCATTTGCTTACTGAGATCTAAAACAAGATCGTACCTTTTTGCTTTGGCGACACAACTAAACAGCCTGTTGAAATCAATGACAGAAGGGAGGGGACGAGACCGAAGCATGGATTGGAAGAGATTCACAGCATCATCCGCCTTAATATCGACAAGCCCACTTCTCAATCTTTCTTTGTAAGAGAGATTTCTATCGCTCCTGCTGAGACCAGAAAAGTCTCTTTCGGAGAAATTCAATAGGTTTCTATGGAATGAAGCATTTCTCAAAGTACCTGTCTCCAGGAAACGAGGCTGAACACATTCCAAAGCTTTACCACTCCATCTCCATCTCCGAATCATCGTCGTCGTCGTCGTCGTCGTTGTTTTTCTCAGTCACTGTGTTCGTGTGCCCTCCAACGAGCCAAAACACATATCGACGAAACCAAACAATTTGGTCGGTTTAAAGCATATACCGGAATTCGTTTAGTCAAGTTTTACGGTTTGAAGCAAGTATTTGGTTTTCTTGCGTCATATCATATATCGCCCACAAGTTGCTCGGTGAAATGACTCAAGAGCTGCTACTTCTTATAATACTACTAGGGGAAACCGGGGATAAATTTTTTTATTAGTTTACTAAAAAAATGTTTTTTTTGTTATTAATCTTATACTTGTGCAAATTATATGTTTTTAATTTAATATTTAGTGGCTGTTTTTGTGATGTCTTATATTTTTTTATAAAGTTTTAATTTGATATCATTTATTTAAATAGTAGATGTCAATTATATATCATCAAAAATTAAAAATGTTATGGTAAAATTTACTCAATTTTTAATATGGGCTATCTTATAATTTTTTGGTGATTTGAACGGAATTTTTTTGTACTTGGTGAAGTAGAATAAACTTGAAAATAGAACTACTATGATATTTATAGTTAAAATAATTGTAGTTGTATTTTTTTTTAATTAGATGATGTGTAGTTTGAAACTGAATATAGGTTATTATTAATAATCTACAGTAAATTTGATTTTAAAATAAAGTGAAATTAATTTATTATTGATTTGAAAATACCAAAAAGGAGAAGAAGCGTATAAGAATCATGCAATAATAATTCAGAAAACACATGAAGTAGCAAATTAGGCGGATCTAATTATTATGTAGTGTATTTAATATTCATATATACATATCAGTATATTGATTGTTCTTCCATTTAGATAAAAGTTTTACATATTGCATAAATTAAATGTTGTTATAGGTAAATATGTGGATGCCCATTAGCCCATTGGGTCCACTTCTCCATTTGTTTATTCTACCTTGAAACCCTATGTTATACTCCTATATATAGGAGCTATCACTCATGGAATAAGACATTTCATTCTCTCTTTCTCACAACACGTTATCAGCACGAGTCTCTACCTCTTAGCTTTTCTAGGTAATCAAAAGTTCTAATAGTTCTTTTAGTTTGAATTCACAAGATTCAATGAGTAATTCATATTACTTTGTTGATATGTGTTTTTCATATAAATCCATTTTATCAATATTTAATCAATATTACTTATTGATAATACTTTGGATTCATCAAGCAATATGGTTCATATATATATATATATATATTTATTTATTATTAATTATATTTCCCAGAAGGATTTATAATTTATTCATTTCTATTTATATATCCCTGAAGGATTTATATTTTATTTATTTATATATATCCCAGAAGGATTTATATTTTATTTATTTATATATATCCCAGAAGGATATTATATTGTTTATGCATTTATTTATTTTATTGTCTAATTAAATTATATCACACAAGGATTAACATTACAAAATTATATATATATATATATATATATATATATATCTGAAAGATTTATATTTTATGAATATCCCTGAAGGATTTATATTTTATGAATATCCCTGAAGGATTTATATTTTATGAATATCCCTCAAGGATTTATATTTTATGAATATCCCTGAAGGATTTATATTTCATGAATATCCTGAAGGATTTATATTTTATGAATATCCCTAAATGATTTATATTTTATGAATATCCTAGAAGGTTTTATATATTTCAAATTATCCCAGCAGGATTTATATATTCACTATCCCAGCAGGTTTTATATATTTCTATGTTAATTTGACTCATGGTTCATAATATATTAATTTGAATTGAATATTGTTTATATATGATTTTAGTTGATTTTATTTCTGTATATTTCAATAATTAAGATCATGCTTTAAATTTTCGTCTTAAATTACTATTTACTGAATTAATATTATGAATTTTGACTCTAATTTAGAGTAATTACTTTGGTTTGACTAAATTTATTTATTTTTGTTTGCTGTTTGTTTAAATCATGATGGATTTATAATTTATTTATATATTCCAGAAGAATATATATATTTTATTGATATCCTGGAAGGATTTATATCCCAGAAGGATTAACATTACATAATTTATATATATCCCCGAAAGATTTATATTTTATTTATATCCCTGAAGGATGAAGGATTTATATTGTTTATTAAGACAATATATACATTGTTCTTATTTTTTTATTTTTATTTTGAGTTATTTTATTGACCATCATATGATATTTGTTATTTTAATTGAATTTCGTAATAATTAAATTGATTGCTAAATTGAATAATTATTTGAAAATTATCTAGAAGAAGTTTAATCGTTTGAATTAATTTGACCATTAATTTGAAATATTCTTGCATTATTTTGACCATATTAAATTCTTAATTTGACCATTTGATCACAATTTGATTATAATTAATGTGTAAGCTAGAATCACTCCGAAAATATTTGTCTTTAATATTTCAAAGTTAATGGTTGTTACCAGCTGATTTTAAAATCGTTTGATGTGCATTCTACTTGGTTATTTAAAAAAAAAAAAAAAAAAAAAAAAAAACGAATTTTGAACAGCTTTGTTGAATATTGTTGATTGATATTCGCACCTTGCATATCATATTTGCCAATCATTTAATATTATATTATTGCATATCTCGAAAATGAAAAATAGAAAATTGATAAATGCTGTTTATTTTCAATGATAAATACTGCAATTTCAAATTAGCTTTAATTGAGCATGGTTATTGTATTTTGCTATTATATTGATTGATTAATTGATTAATGAGATGATATTACTAGTAAATGATATGGTTGATTGAGTTATCTTCTGATATTATTATTTTTTGTAAATTGGATATTTTATCTATCATCACATCTTTGATGATATTAAGATTAATATATTGATCTAAAGAAAATGCATGATCACCAGAATGTGACATGATTTAAATTATAGATGATAGCATCTAAGAGCATATGACCTGAAGTCTATAAGTGATGATAATACCACTAATGCAAAGATGTTAAAATACATCATGTAAATATTGTTGTCTTGCAGACACAATAACATTAATATATTTGAGAAGTATTTTTTTTTGTTGTTGTTGTCTTGTAGACAAAACAAATATTATAATATTTGAAAAGTAATTTTAAATATTATTATCTTGTAGACAAAATATAACAAACTCAAACTGTCACCTGAAGTGATAATAAAAAGGTAATTGTTATTAATATTAATTGTTTTAATTATGTTTTGTTTTTATACATATATGTAGTTTGATAATATTTATTTATTTATTTATTTTTCCATCATCAATTTGAATATCTTATATTTGCATCTAAGATTACATGACCTGAAGTCTGTAAATATTTTTTAATTATCCAGAAGATAATGTGTATCAATGATGTATAAAATACATATTCTAATCTTAGATAAATAATATTGTCCAGTAGACAAAAGATTACTAAAGAAAATTTAAGAAATTATTTTGATAAAATAATGAGTTACTGATGAGAATCTTGAATCTTGTCTAATTGGTTATGATTCATTCCCTGAAGTGAATGTGATATGCGAATAAATGATTAAATATGTGATCATATAGACATATGATGGTTAATGTCAAAGTTAAGATCAAAGAGTTTTATTTCAAAAACTCAAATTCTCATAAGAAGTGAGAAAATAAAGATAGTAGCAAATAAAATATATATATATATATATATATATATATATATCTGGAAGAATATACAATCATTGATGCATTATATCTCTAAAGTCCCAGAAGTGAAAGAATTAAACATATAATCAAATATCAAAAGTTTAAAGAATCAAAGATATAAGACATAATTCAAGATGGATATGTTATTGATTTTATACTATGATTCAATTCGAGATAGATGAACCAGAAGTATCATCATTCGAGGGGGAGAATGGATGAATCCCACAATCAATATATAATAAGTGGAACATCTAGAAGATTATGTTCACACTCAAGATAAACTTGATCATTGATCAAGAAAAATCTAACAATCCCTATATCATAGTCCAGAAGATTATATTCATAGATAAATGATCTTGATGAATCATATATAAAGTAACTCCAATGGATTTCAAAGTTAATCAAGTTAAGACAATATATGAAGAAAAGTTAAATAGATGTTATATAGTAAACCAGAAGTTTACCGAATATAACATACTTTGGCATGAACTGGTTAGACCATTCCGGTTCAAGAATTATGCGAAGTAAAATACAACATGTAGACATTTATTGAAGAACTAGAAGATTCTTCTTAATTGAAACAACCAAACTTTTTTTTTTTTTTTTTTAAATAATTAGCCCAGATTAATATTCCCATAAATATTAATCCTCAACAGCTAATTCAACACAATGCGAAAGAAAACCAATATTATTAAATCATAAATAATTAATCAACAATAACCAATAAAGAATAAAACCAATAAAACCAATAACCAATAAGCAACCTAAGCCGGTTTGCTACATTATTAAAATAAAGTCTAACACCCTAACTCATGAATTTCTGGTCAACCATAACAACAAGGCCAGAATCAAATTCCTAATCTCATCATCCTCTTCTCTCGGTCTCTTTCCGCGGATGAACATTGCTGTTACCTGCATCACATTACGAAAGAGATGCGTAAGTATTATCATAAATACTTAGTGAGTGGATCATCCTGCCTACAGGCCAATTACGTCAAACACTAGACAGAACATCACAATAATCAACAACAATAACAATGCTCAACATTAATCAACAGTATAAACATTCCCTGTCAGGAAACACCCACGTTTCCTGACACCCAGGTCGGTGTCGACCGACACCTCTATGGTGTCGACCGACACCTCTATGGTGTCGATCGACGCCAGCCTCCCGAGTGTCGATCGACACTCATCGAGTGTCGCTCGACACCGGCTCGACGCCCAGAAACCAGAAGCTACGAAAATCGCATAAAACACACAATTTCGTGGGATTCAACCCCCACATCGATCAAACAACAAAATAACTCGATCCTACACAAGAACAACTCGAAAAACTCATCAACAATCTCGAAGTCACACAATCTCCAATGCTAACGAACCTACAGTCACGCACTCACCTTGAAAAGGAATTGGAAAGAGGGAAAAGAGATAGAACAGCCACCCACAACCTCAGATCAAGCCTCCAAACTTCAGGAATCTCCCTAATCACCTCTGAAAAGTCTCTGCCTCCTTTTCTAACTTAGAAACTCCCAAAAAGTGACTTTCTCTCGCGGCCAGAGACTTTATTCGCGACTTAGGGTTTCCAAAACCCTTAAACCAGACAAAACCAGCCGACTTAAATCAAACCGGTCGATTTCACCATAACCGGTGTCGATCGACACCCTCCCTTGGTGTCGGTCGACACCAATCGACCAAACCAACTCCAATTGCAAATCGATCGACTTAAACCGGAAATCAAACCCGATAACCGGTGTCGATCGACACCCGTCGTTCAGAAGAATTTAACACACTTTCTTCGCGATGCTTGAACCTTAGACCGACTGCACAACAATCAAACAAGAACATGCACAGCCAATCCTCAATTCACACCTCTAAGAGCATGTGCCAACTACTCCCGAACCCCTAGCATCGTCCAACACCACTTCCAAAACAACTTTCTGGTTCACGGATGTTACATTAATGATTTCTAATATGATGTTTTATCATAAGAGATTATGATAATACAACAGTTATCACTAGCCAAAATAGATTTAGAGTCTATTCATTTTCTAGAGAGTATACAAGAAACATATGTGGTTTAATAACCCATTGCGTGGACTAATCATCCTCTAGAAGAAAATTTATTGTGTTTCTTCATGCATCAACAAAATGGTTGTATGTATCAATGCTTTTAATCTGCAACCTGAAGTTTGTGAGATTACTTGGTAGTACTAGTGAATTCACATCTTAAGTCTTTGATGAGAAAATCATGTTTGTAAGAATAAATGTTGAACATTCAGTTGCAAATGTTCATACACATAATGCAGAAGCATTCATTCGCATAAAGCCGATGAGTAACTAAAAGTTCTCCCCATCAAAATTGGTTTTGGGTCAAAAAACCTAATATATTCCTACTTAAGTATTTGGATGTACAATATACATCAATATTGCTCCACCACAGCAATATAAGATGGATCCTCGAAAGAGGTGGTAAATATATGTTGGAGATGAATCTCATTTGACTGTTATTTTAGTGAGTCAGTCTTTCCAACATCAGGGGGAGAAAATAAACAGTTGGAAAAAGATTAAAGTTCGAATGAATTATCATTGATCCTCGGACTATAGAATGTGAAATAGAAGTCCTAAAGATACTTCATTCACAAAACTTACTGTATCAGTTGCCAGATACATTTACTGACCCAAATATAGTGATTGAGTCACTTACCAGCTGTAAATGCTCTAATAAAAATTGATGTCCCAGAAGGACAATATCAAGCTGCTAGTAAGTCTAAAGAACGCATGAAGCGTGATAGACTGGTTGGTTCCGAATATTATAATCCTCATAAAAGTAACTGAGCATAAATTGACAATGGTCAAACCGAGGAAACAAATATTTTTGAGCGATCTCCAGAAGAGATATTAAACATGACAAATAAGAAATTCAGGTACCTGAGACAATGAAAAGATCTCGAGAATTAATTATGTCATGTCTGGAATAAATTGGAACCAGAAAAGCAAATCGACGTCGTAAATAAAATATTTGCATGCAATGTAGCAGTTGATATTATGAATGAGAAAGAGGATCAAGAAACAAAGTCTATTGCATTGTGTACACAAAGTAATGATTTGGCCAAATCGAAAAGAAGCAATAGACGCAGAACTAAAATCTCTTAGAAAGAGAAAAGTATTTGGACCAGAAGTCCTTACACCTAAAAAGTGTAAAACGAGTGGGTTATAAATAGGCCTTTGTGCCTAAGAAAAATGATATGAAGAGATATAATCTCATGTGGTGGATGCAACTTTCAAGTTAGTTAAGTTTGGCAATGAAAGAAGAACTTGACTTATGTGACCCACTAAACAATGACATTTATATAAAAGTCCCTGAAGGATATAATTATTGAAGAATTAATGATTTAATCGTTACACTACAACAAAACAGGCAATTTCCATCGACATGTTGCGTCGACCCAAAAAAGAGTCGTTAAAAACCTCTAATTTGCAACTAATTTACGCCGAAAATTAATTTCGTCTTATAATCGTCGTAAACTGTGACGAAAAACAGTCGTCGTAAAATCGTAGTAAAATGCGAGGATTTTACGACGAATTGACCACTGTCGTCGTATAATCGTTGTAAATTGGGGACGAAAATAACTCGTTGTAAAATCGTCGTCCATTTACAACGGTTTTACTACGAATTAAACACTTTGACTTTCATCGACGCTAAATCGTGGTAAAGTTACGACGATTTCACAACGAATACAATATGTAGGTAATGAACATCGAATTTACAACGATATAAAGTGTAAATTTTTTTTCGAAGGGAAATCGTTGCAAACTTGCGACATTTTTACATCAACCGAATTAGGTGAGCACATGGTTTAAAACGATTCTTACCGGTTTTTAACATCAGTTAAAGTCGATGGTAAGTGGTTGTAAAAGAAATTCCGTCGTTGGAAATTGGTTGGAAATTGGTTGGAATGGTCGTTGCAAATTCGTTGTTAATGTCCAAAAGTTTTCTATATATACCGTGACCTCCAATAACCATCATTTCACTCTCAACTACTTAAACTTCTATCTCTCTAAAAAAACAGAAAAAAACAACTACTTCAAAAAATATGTCAATTTATCAGCTACGAGAATGGATGTACAATCGTCAAGATTCCGACGGGTTGCTGAGGAAAGAGTTCAGAGATGGGCTTGAGGGATTCATGTACCAGGCCAGCACATTGCAAATTACGATCGAAAGCGGTAATAAGTACATGTATTGTCCTTGTCCAAAATGCAAGAATAGGAAATTTGTGCTTATCTCAAAAGTGTGGTCGCATCTGTTGAATAGAGGATTTATGCAGAATTATTATATTTGGTATTGTCATGGGGAAGGTCATGGGGGAAATGCAGCTAGTAGTAGCAGTAGTAATTATATTAATGAAGGAATGCGTTTTGACGAAAATGTGGATCCCGTACTTGAACATCCTCCTGTTAATTACGGTAGAAGTGAAGTTCATAGAATGCATGAAATGGTAACAGATGCATTTCCGGAAACCGCAAGTACATATGGAGATCCTCATAATGTAGCGTATGAGGAACCCAATCCAGATGCAAGAAAGTTTTTTGATATTTTAGCAGCAGCAGATCAGCATTTGTACGATGGATGTACAAAAGGGCACACAAAATTGTCAGTTGCAGCAAGGATGATGACTCTTAAAACTGATGGTAATATAAGTCAGTTTATCATGGATGGTTGGGCTGATCTAATTAAGGATATCTTACCAGATGACAATGTAGCTGCTGATTCGTATTACAAGATACAAAAGTTGGTGTTTAGCCTTGGGTTGCCTTCTCAGATGATAGATGTTTGTGTTGATAATTGCATGATATACTGGAAAGATGATGATAAGTTGCAGGAGTGTCGATTTTGTCAGAAGCCACGATACAAGCCACAAGGTAGTGGTCGAAACAAGGTACCGTACCAACGGATGTGGTACCTACCAATAAAAGATAGATTGCGAAGACTGTATCAGTCTGAGAGGACGGCAAGATTGATGAGATGGCATGCCGATCATTTGCAAACAGAAGGAGAGATTAGGCATCCATCTGACGCTAAAGCGTGGAAACACTTTCAGGCGGTTCATCCAGATTTCGCTAGCGAGAAAAGAAATGTCTACTTGGGTCTTTGCACGGACGGATTTAGTCCTTTCGGCATGTCTGGTAGGCAATACTCTCTATGGCCGATAATACTAACGCCGTACAATCTTCCTCCTGATATGTGCATGCAGAGAGAATTTCTATTTATGAGTATCTTGATCCCTGGCCCGAAGCATCCCCGGCGTTCCCTTGACGTTTTTTTGCAGCCTTTGATAGAGGAATTGAAAGAGTTGTGGTATACCGGAGCTCGGACGTATGATATTTCGTGCAAGAGGAACTTTACGATGCGGGCAGTGCTTATGTGGACAATAAGCGACTTTCCTGCATACGGAATGCTTTCTGGGTGGACTACGCATGGGCGGTTATCTTGTCCGTACTGCCTCGATCGAACAGATGCATTTCAGCTTAAACACGGGAGAAAGACAAGCTGGTTTGACTGTCACCGCCGATTCTTACCGTTGAATCATAGATACCGGAGAAACAAGAAACTGTTTAGGAAGAACAAAGCTGTTCGTGCTCCTCCACCGGTGATTTTATCTGGAGAGTCTATAGAAGCGCAAATTGATCATTATGGCGCAGAGAGTACAGTTAAACGTGGTGGGAACTGGCACACCCCGGGGAATATGCCTGACGGATACGGGGAAAAACACAATTGGCATAAGAAGAGTATTTTTTGGGACCTTCCATACTGGAGCTCTCATCTTCTCAGACACAACCTCGATGTTATGCACATTGAAAAGAATTTCTTCGATAATATCATGCATACGGTGTTGAACGTAAAAGGCAGAACGAAAGACAGTGTAAAGTCAAGATTGGACTTGCCTGAAATTTGTTCACGGAGTGAATTGCATATTTCTAACCAGGGGGAAGTACCAGTTGCTATATTTCAGTTAGGGGCTGCGGAAAAGTTGTTCTTCTTCAAATGGGCAACGTCCGACGTGAAGTTCCCCGACGGGTATGTTTCTAATCTATCTAAATGTGTTGAAGGACGAAAGTTTTCTGGGATGAAAAGCCACGACTGTCATGTGTTTATGGAACGGTTATTTCCGTTTGTATTTGCGGAACTTCTACACCCAGAAGTACATGCGGCAATTGCAGGTATATTTTAGAAACAATATATTATATATATGCATGCATTTATTAAATAATTAATCTATATATGAAATAACAAAATCTCTTATGTTATATACAGCGATTGGAGCGTTCTTCCGAGATCTTTGTACCTGTACTCTTACCGTAGATGTTATTGGTAAACTCCAGCAAAATATTCCTATGTATTTGTGTAATTTGGAGCAGATATTTCCACCAGCCTTTTTTGATGTTATGGAACATCTAGCTGTACATCTTCCTTACGAAGCAGAGCTTGGTGGGCCAGTTCATTATCGGTGGATGTACCCGTTTGAGCGATTTATGGGGTACCTAAAAGGAAAAGCCAAAAATCTTGTAAGGGTTGAAGGATCGATCGTTTCTGGAAGTTTGTCTCAAGAAACTTCTCATTTCACTGACTTCTATTTTCCATCAAAAGTGCGCACACGTAAAAGGGCTACAAAACGATATGACGATGGTGGTGTTGGTCGGTCATATCCAGTGGAAGGTGTACCAGATATATTCACGTCAGTCGGCCGATTAGGTGGATGTATTAAAGAAGTATGGTGGGAAAACGAGAACGATCGTCATAGTGCACATACGTATGTCTTACTCAATTGCGAGGAAGTTACTCCGTTTGAGACGTAAGTCATTTATGTTATATATATATATATATATATATATATATATGATTATGCAGGTTATATTTGATTTAACAAATATATTCTATACATTAATTCCTTGAATTTTGCAGGGAATTTTGTAGACAGGTCCGGGAGTGTATCGACGGGGTTACAGATACGGAACTCAACAAACGGAAAGATCAGCACTTTGCGGAGTGGATTAAATCATCGGTTAGTTTGAATTACTTACCTCAATATATTACGTTTGTATAATTAATATGACCCTATTACATATAGTAATTGAGTTTGTCAACGATTTGTTTATTAATATATATAGGTTAATCCTGGTGACGAAGCATATCCGCAGTGGTTTCACGAGTTAATCAAAGGGCCAATATGGAGGATCACTTCTGCTCCTATGTATTGTACACGCGGATACGTGTTCCATACGTTCAACTATGGAAACGAAAGGGCTACTGCGAATTACGGTGTTTGCGTTAGGGGTGATGTTGATTTCTATGGCGTGTTGCAAGATATTATTGAAGTGCAATACCCCGGATTGCTTGGTTTAAGATGTGTTCTCTTCAAATGTGATTGGTTTGACCCAACACTCGGCAGAGGCGTTCGAGAGAACACATATGGAGTTGACATAAACCAATCTCGGCGTTACAACAAATTCGAGCCGTTTATCTTGGCGTCGCAAGCTGAACAAGTAACATTCGTACCATATCCGCGTGTTCGAACATCAGGAATTACTTGGTTATCTGTTGTTAAGGTATCTCCTAGGGGCACAATCGTTGGAGATCATGATGAAATTCCGCCAATGCAGCAAGATCATTGTTCGGTTATACCTTCTTAATAGATCCTCAAAACCCACAAAGTGTAAATGTGGCTGACGATACCAGTGATGATGATGAAGAGGAGAGTGTTCCGGATGAATTCTCCGAAAGCGATGAACCGGATGATGATGAGTTCAGCGACCGAAATGACTCGGACGAGTATTGACAGAAGATATATTGTATTCTGAGATATTGTACCATATTGTATCATATTTGATATTTCTGTTAATTTGCACCTTATGTTATGAACTTCCCGTTTTGTTACTAATGATGAATAATTAAGTACTAAATATCATTTCCCGTTTTAGACATATATAACTCTATTTATTACTTGTAACTATGTTACGTTGTGATGGACAAAAACTATCGGAAAACAAATTTCCGTAACTTATTCAACGATCATCCCGTATGAAACAGACTTAGAAAATCAAATTTCCATAACTTTTTCCAACATACCCACTAAGATGTAAACTAGATGTAATTCATGACGATTTCCCAGGCTACTTCACCATCGATGGAAAATCGTTGGCAATTGCGTCGACATTACGACGATTCGATGTTAAACAGATGCATTGTGCATCGATATCCCTACGAGAATAAAAACACTGTTCCAAATTCGTGGTAATTTCGTTGCAATTGTCAAAAATAAATAAAAAAAATTCTTCATCACTTGTCGAGATCAGATGATCCCATATAACTATGTTTAGGAAAGCCTAAACATTTTGCATGGGATACTCTGACCTCAACAAGAGATGAGGAAGATTTATGATGTGTGTGAAAGAATATGGAGGGGGTGTTGGTCATTTTATAGGAAAATATGGTCATTTTCCAACATACCAGGAAAGTAGCAATCTTGTTGCACATAACGACGATCGAGAGACGGGTCGTCGTAAATTGGATGTAAGTTACAACGATTTTCCAACTATCCCAACAAATTTAGTCGTAAATGCGACGTAACTTGCAACGATTTCCCGACTAATCACAAATACATACCAAATTCGATGGTAAAACGTTTGTAATTTTGTTATAAAAAATTTTCCAACATCTAGGCCAGAGATCGTCCTTCCGGAAAATGTTCCCGACAAGGATTTCCATTTTCCGAAGGATGATCTCCAGATCTAGATGAGAGAAAAAGTCTTTTTTTTTCAAATGTTGTGTGTGGTTGTGAACCAGGGGGTGTTGGTCCTTATATAGAAAAAATATTACACTGAACGACGATTTTCCAACGAATACTATACTTTAGATGGCAAATCGTCGTAAATACCGACGATTTGCAATCGACTACTGTACGGGCGATGGAAAATCGTCGTAAATTGCGACGATATTAGGACGACTAAACCATAAAATGAAACCCTAAACCCTAAAATGCCTTCAAAGACACCTCATATCGATTATAAGGCTAACCAAGCATCAAAAATTGACTATATGACATTGAAACTAAGTTTGTAGATGAAAAATCATTGAAAATATGTTTTCATAAACATTTTACGTAGTATAAGGTTTACTTACATGTATTATAACAAGATATTGTCAAAATGAGGTTTTGAAATTTTTTTTATGTTTTCATTTCAATTTATAACTTCTTATTCACAGTTTTTAAGCTTTTCATACTTCCATTCAAGCAAATAAGAGTTTGGGGCGAGTTTAGGGTTTAGGGTAAAATTTAGCGATGATTTTGCGACGAGTCGTTGGCAAGTCGTTGTTAAACGGAAAATAAAAAATTATTTCATCGTACCAAATCGAAAAGTGATAGTAGGCGCCGTAATATTGGATTCTAGTTGACCATCGATTTTACGACGGTTATCGTGGGACCGACGTAAATGCGATGGTAAGTTTTATTTTTTTCCCAATTAATTTTTATAAAACAAATTGAAAACGCTTACCGTCGAGTTTAAAACGATTATGTGGGACCGACGTAAAAACGATGGAACGTTGCAACGATTTAGCGACGACACTAATTATTTTCCCCCCTTAATATTTCCGCTTCCCGCGTGCGGGAATATAAAACAAATTGAAAATGCGTACCATCGATTTTACGACGACTCTTGTGGGACCGACGGAAAATCGATGGTAAGTTGCGACGATTTAGCAACGACCCCACTTTCTCCGTTTCCCGTGCGGGAATATTAATTTAATGGGAAATATAAATTTCCTTTTGGTTGGAAAATCGTCGTAATTGGCGACGACTTAACGACGACACTATTCATGTCGTCGGTATATCGTCGTAAATTGCGACGATGTAGCGACGACAACAAATTCTATATATATCAACCTCGCCTCAGATTTGCATCGCCACAACTTCTTCCTCTCTCTAAAAAAACCCTTTCTCACGAAAAAAAAAAAATTTCGGTTTTCAATTGCTTTCGGCTTTCCGTTATCATTCCAAACAACGGTTAGTTTTTTATTTACTTGATTTTTCATTTATATTTGTTTAATTTACTGTATTTTTCATTAGAAACGGTTTAGAAATGGGTATTTAGATTTGTTAGAAATAAATAGTTATAGAATTTTCATTATATTGTTTAGGAAATTAGGTTAAATTAATATATATGTTTGTTTTTATTAATTTGCAGATGATTCCTCCATCCGGCCACAACCAGTATTGTCATCAGCTCATGCCGGGCACAGGTGTTTCTGGTGGTTCTACTTCTACCTCGGGGGATACGAGGGTTCCGCCGACTCAGTCGCAGTCGCAGTCTCAGGGATTTTATCCCCCCCCCCCCGCCACCACCGCACCACGATCAACGCCCACCGCAATCCCATCAACTCCCACCACAACACCAACAACCGCCACCGCCCCAACATGTACAACTGCCTCGGCCCTATGCACATATGACCATTGAAGAGTTGCTAGCTTTACCCGGACGGGTAAATCTAACTAGACTCCATCCAGAGAAGGAAGATGGAGCATTGTGGTACGTTAAAACGTTTAAAATTTTTAAAATTTTATGTATTAATTTCATATTTATATAATCTCTTAAATATATTAATTAACAATTAACATTTTTATAGGTTTGGTGTCGAAAATTCGGTCTCGCGCACCATCAGCGACATCATCAAGTCCTATTTTTCCGAGGCTCATCCAAATTGGTCGGCAGTCAGTCAAGATATCAGAGATACTTGGTTTAAGATGTTTGCGGTGATAATTTTTGAACTTTTTTAATTTTTAATATTTTATATTTACTTAATTACTTATATTTGATATAAATACTTTAATTATAAATTCGTTTTTTTCAGCAACGGTACACCTGGGATCAAGCTCATAATGAGGAGGTGAAGGCACAATGGAAGGAGAAAGCCAAGTTGCGTACAAACAACACCGTCTGCGACTGGAAAAAGAGATGGCAGGCAAAGGGCAACGACGCAAAGCCGATAGGCGTCAGCCAAACGGTGTGGGACGGATTGGTTCAATTCTGGATGAAGCCAGATTCCGTAGAGACCTCTATGAAGTGCTCTGCTTCCCGTTTATCGGTTGGTCCTGACGGCCAACCGAAGGTCGTCCCTCACTGCTCCGGTCAGACGTCTTTCGCCGGAAGACGTTTAGAGATGGTAATATCGCACTTTCATTTTGTTTTTAATTATTTATATATACAAATAATATAAATTATAAGATAATTAAAGTATAAATTAATTAAATTCATTTTTAGGCTGCGGAGAGAGGAGGTGTGCTCCCTCCATTGACAGATGTTTGGGAGAAGACCCACAAGAAGAAAGACGGCACTTTTGTATCTCCGAGAGCAGAGGAGATATGGAACGACGTGAACGCAAGGGTCGTTGAGGAACAAACGCAATGCTCCCAGCAGCTATCTCCCGGGGGATCCACTCAGGTGCAGTTGAGCACCCCCGAGATTGATCGCATCTTCGTAAAGGTAAATATTAATTTATTGTTAATTAATTAAATTTTATTATATTTAAACTCTATTATTTAATATCAATTCAATGATTAAAATGGCAGGTCGCCCCTCAGAATAGGGGTAAAACTATTGGGATGGGATCAATTGCCAAGGTTCCTGTTGCTTCGGCACTTGCTCCGCCCCGCCGACGATCCGACGATGAAGAGCAGACCCAACTGCGGGCCAAGATTGCACGTCTTGAGCGGGAAATCCAAGATGAGCGTTCAGAACGTTCAGATAACGACGCCATTTTCGAGCTCATGGCTAGGGATAACCCGCAGATTGCCGCAATCTTGCAAGAAAAAGGCGTAAACGAGAAGCGCTAGCTGCAGCAAGAGCGCTAGAGGAGACCGACGAGCAACGGGCAACGACGAGCGGGACGGCTTGTGATCTGTCCCCGTCAGAATTTGAATTTGTTTAAATATTTTTTTTAAATTTTGTGAAATATATTTTATTTTATTTTATTTCGTTTTATAATTTTTATTTTATTTTTTTATATTTTTTTTTATATTTTTTTTATTATTTTTATATTAAGTCGTCGTAAATACGACGTAGACGTTCAAATATTAATAAATAAAAAATTCGATGTTTCGTCGTTAAATCGTCGTAAACTTGCATCGGTTTTACAATGTAGTTTTGCCTCGCCTTAACGACAATAACCATAACATCTGGTTAACAACGTTATCGTTGTAAACGCGTCGTAGAATGGCATCGGTTTAACAACATTTGGTTTTCCGATTTTGTAATTGACCTGGTATATTTAACCGGTGTTTTACGACGATTTTGTTTGGTCGTAAATAGAAATGGCAAATATGTCGTTAATCGATCGTAAAGTTTACATCGATCTAACGACTAAACTAGTATTTCGTTGTAAATCAGTTGTTAATGTTACATCGACTTTACGTCGACTAGAAACAACGAGTTAACGACGAAAATTATTTCGTCACAATGTACGACGATTTTACGACGATTTCGAATTTACGTCGATCGATTACCGTCGATTTGAAAATCGATGGAAATTCGATGTAATGGCTGATTCCCGTCGATTTTACAACGATTCATGCAGATGGAAAAAGCCTGTTTTGTTGTAGTGTTATGTTCCTGGAGAATACTAGCTATTCAATCAAATGAATAGAAATATGTTTCATGTGTATAATCACGAAAGTGAATATATAAGGCTAACTAATACTCATGTATATTTATCAAAGTATTATGGATCAAAAGAGATCTTTAATATGAATATCAAACTCCTGAAGAGTTATCGAAAATAGTATGATGCAAAGAATATGAGATAAAAGATCTTGGAAGACAAAGTTGTCTTCGGTTATCTCAAATAGACAATTTAGCAAAATATATGTTATCTTAAAAGATCCTTGCAGTATATACATAAAGAATGCTCATATATATTTGGTCCCGAGGTATCATACTTAAAATGTTAATTGAGTAATGTTAATTTGCAGTATTGATCTTTTCACATAAAGTTTGGACCCGAAGTTCAAAAGATCAAGAAGTGAATGTTTTTGTGAAAAGTTGTTATGGACAAGAAGTCCAATAACCCAAGAGATTATAAGATAATCACATGACTTTATTCATTAATATTATACTTATAATTAATGATTGCCAACACATGGTATATATGATTGGAATGCATCTCCTGAAGAAGATGCTTCCAAGGGGGAGATATATGACGATATGTGTGGTTGTACTCTTTTTCCTTATCATAGTTTTTATCCTACTGGGTTTTTCTATGAAAGGTTTTAATGAGGCAACAAAGAACACACAAATGAGAAACACGAAGGTCTCCTTTCCAAAGTCCTTGTCATTCACTTATGAGATCAAGTGGAGTGAAGAGAATGATAAAGTAGATTCATTACCAAACCCAAGAAGAATGGCGATGTCAATGTTCTAAAGATTGTTCAAGTGAAGATTTTAAAAGAGTTTTCATCTACTACTTTCAAGGAGTTAGTTTATCTTATTGGATCATATCATATCAAAGATCTAGACGGATGTTCTCATGAGGGGGAGTAATTACGCGCTGCACTCTTTTTCTTTAACAAATGTTTTTCCCTTTGGGTTTTCCTTGTAAAAGTTTTAACGAGGCAGCATCTTACGCAGTTAGAAGATATTTTAGATAATGGACATCCAAGGGGGAATGTTATAGGTAAATATGTGGATGCCCATTAGCCCATTGGGTCCACTTATTGTTTCTTCTACCTTGAAACCCTATGTTATACTCCTATATATAGGAGCTATCACTCATGGAATAAGACACTTCATTCTCTCTTTCTCACAACAAATGTAGTTTAATTTGATAGTTTATATGAAACAAATATTTACACTCTATTATTTTGTGTGAATTGAATGTGGTTTAATTGTGTATTTTATATGAAATAAATGTTTGCTTGACCAAAAAACTTAATATGAAAAATGGATGTTGAATTTCAAAAGAGGACATGCGTCAAAAAATAAGGGTGACACATGGCAACCTCTCAGAGAGTGAGAAATATGGTAACCCTTTAATATTATAATAGAATAGATAGATAATGATGAACAAGTTCGTCTCTACACGTCTTACCTTAAAGAATCTCAAATCCCTCCTCTTCCCAAAGGCTCTCAGATCCAAAACATAGCAATGTCTTGTCGTCCTTACCTTAACAATATTGAAGATTTGGTGGTTGCTGTCAAGTTTTCAGGATCTCAACTTAGGTTTGTAGGCATAAGGACACTCGTTGGATCGATATCGAAACCACGCATGAGAGTATAAGCCCATACTCGAACCTCATGTATTCTAAAAAAGATGAAAGGTTCTACGTTCCAACTCCTGGTTGCAATTACTTATGCGCCTTTGATCTTAACTTCAAGGAGAAGGACAAACCCGAGTTCATCGAGGTTTGGAAAAAAGATCTTCCAAAGTATGATTTGTTCGAGTTAATTCAGATGAGTAAGCTTACCAAGACAGACCACATGGTGGAGTCACCCTCTGGTGAACAATTCCTTATCTCCAGGTATATATATATATCTAAACACTGTTTCTAACTTTTATTAACAAATACGAATTTAGTTAAGTGTGAGGAAAATTCTCTGTTGAAACTTTTACTTAGACCAAGTGTTGTTAGCTCAACTGTAAAAAAAAAAAAAAAAAAGACAAAGCTTAAAGTTTCAACCCAAATGCTCCTAGTATATTTAAAAAAAACTAAAAAAAAAAATTAAAAAAAAAATATATGTGAACGGAATTCCAGTGAAAGAGTCATTTTAATTCATTAATGTGTTTGAATTTTGATGTAACATCCCGGTTTGTGGAGAGGCTTAAGAGATTTGGCTACCTATGTCAACAAAGTGCACTTATCTTTTCGGTCTAAGGCCCATAAGTAACTCCAGAGTTAAGCGTGCTTGGGCTGGAGTAGTGGAAGTATGGGTGACCTTCCGGGAAGTGGTCTGCGGAACCGTGTGAGTTAGGAAAAAACACGGGAAAGGTCGAGTGTTGATTGCAGGGACAGTAAACAAGTCTCGGTAGAGCCTCTAAAAAAATAACAAACCGACCGTCGAACAGGGGTGGGGCCCACGGGCCGAGAGAGGGCGCGGGTGACTCACCGGGATGAGCGGTCGGGGCGTTATATTTGAAGGTACTACGAGGAGGAGACTGATATTTACAAAGGGTTATTAAGAGTCATTAGCGTAACAAGACAGTTCATGGTGTTTAGAGAGGATGAACAATTAACGGACAAAAAAACAAAATATATGTCTTACACTGAAAACATTGGAGACCTTTGTATCTTTCTTGGACGTGATGAAGCTTTCTGTGTACGAGCGAGCTCATCTCCAGGTCTTAAGGCTAATTGCATTTATTTCCTGGGACATAGCTATGGTGTTTACGATATCGCCACCCAAACTTGCACTCTCTTCTTAGGAAAGGATTTAAGCTCCAATGAATTCCCTTACTGGCCTCATCCACTTTCTCTTACTCCTTATAAATACTAAGTGATGTTTGGTGCAAATGCGCAGGTTTTTTTGTTCCATGTTTTTATATAACTATTTTGGTATTTGATAGAGATTTCGCTCTTCTTGGTTCTTATTGGAAATGTTATGTGTTCACTGTTCAATGCAATTTTTTTTGGGAATATGATTGTTATCCTTTTAATGTGTTATAGAACCTTTTCTCTTGCTGTGTGATTAGGTCAACTTAATTCTTAATTACATTTTTTCAGAAACACAACAACAACAACAAGAAGATGGTTCGGTGGTGGTGTTCCTCTACGCCAATCTACCCACAGGGGCGGAGGCAGAGCATAACCTACGGGGTCACGTGCCCCCATCTTATTTTTTACTTTCTCTAAATTGTTAATATGAATCCATGTCAATATCCCAAACTCAAGTATTTTGATAATCGCACTAGCCTAAAACTAAATAAACACTTTCACCTTAACCACCTACATTAATCATAAGAATATGACTAAATTTTTTTGTTCTTTGAAATTTTTATGCCCCCGACATAAAACATTTCTAGATCCGCCCCTGTCTACCCATATATGTTAATTGACCACCTCCTCACGGTCGAAGATTCTTCGGATGGTCTTGTAACAAGAAGATCCGGATCCGATGGTGAAAATGAAATCGTAATTAAGTGCAAGTTTCTCGTTGAAGAAGTGCGTAACGCAATGACTATCGGATGCAATAAAAGCGGATTCATTATTCACATGAAGGAAAAAAATATCTCCATGATACCGACAAAACTCTTCTAAACATCTATTACAAGCCCTCTGACCCTAAATCAAAACATGTGGCTGTTCATCCACCTCCTCTTCCCAAAGGCTGCCAAATCCAAAACCTAGCGATGTCCTCTCTTCCTGACCTGGAAAACGAAGATTGGGTCGTTGTTATCAAGTTGAGATCTCAGCTTATGTTCTATAGGCATAAGGACTTACGTTGGATCAATGTCGGAACCATGCATGCGCATGAGTCTATAAGCCCATACTCAAGTCTCATGTATTCTAAGAAAGATCAAAGGTTCTACATTCCAAGTCCTGGAGGAGGATATTTGTGCTCCTTTGATCAAAAACTCAAGGAGAAGGACCAGCTCAAGTACAGTATCATATGGAGAAAAGACATTCCTCAGTATATGTTGTACGAGTTGGAGGAGATGAATTCGTTTACTAGGACAGACCACATGGTGGAGTCACCTTCCGGCGAACAATTCTTCATCTCATGGTATGTATATCAAAACTTTGTTAGCCAAAGTATATACATTATAGTTGAGTTTTAGCAAAATTCTTGAAGTTCTTACATCGTCTCATTTAAACAAACACTTCATTATTAGGACGTATTTCTAAAATTCACATTTATTGCAGAAGAAGTAAAAAAAAAAAAAAAAAAAAAAATCTTTAGCAAAAACAAAAGAATTTGTTTTTTTTTACGTTAATGGTTTTCTTATAAATGTATTTGAAGGTACTACGGAGACAACATTGAGGTACACGAAGGAGACAGAACAGTCATGCAAAAAACAAAGCGATTCATGGTGTTTAAAAAGCAAGAAACGAAGAATGAAGACAATACATGTAATGTTAGCGATGTGTTTTACACAGAAAACATTGGAGATCATTGTATTTTTCTTGGACATGGTGAAGCTGTGTGTGTCCCAGCGAGCTCATCCCCAGATCTTAAGCCTAATTGCATCTATTTCGTGGGACACAACTATGGAGTTTACGATATCACCACCGAAACTTGCACTCTCTTCTACACAGAGAAAGGTCCATTAAGATCCACTCACTTTCCTTACTGGCTTCATCCATTTTCTCTCACTCCCCATTGATGTGGCGTTATGTATTTTTCTTGTTACTTTTTTATTCATGATTTAGTTGAAACTATATTGGAATAGATATAAATTTATTTTAAGTGAAAGCCTTAGTATTTGAATTGACATATAATAATACAGATTTTGTTATTTATTTAATTAAAAGAAAATACTTTTAAAGAATTTCAGGTAATTTGGTCCAGTTTTATAAAATTTGGGTTCAATATGGCTGCTAAATTATATTTTGATTGTTCGTCAAGACCAAGTCGAATCTGGTCCAAGTGGTTGGGTCTCTAAACTTTGATTTCAACGCCACTTGAGCACCAGAGTTCGAACCTTCTTGGTACCCTTCTCTCTCTCTCTTTGCCAGTTGTTCCAACGAGAAATCTGCTATTGTTGTTGTTCTTGTTGTCTATAAAACGAGGTAATATAAATTACCTTTTTTTATTTAAATCTATTACAACAGCTGTTGTTCTTGTTGTCTATAAAATGAGTTAATAATATATATTACTTTTTGGGTTTTGTGTAAAAACATCATCAAACTAATTTTTTTTTCACCGTTACCGATTTGGATTCTTAAAAAAGACATAGCTTTATGTCGTAGCTTCAACAGCTTTTTAAACATCCAACAAACCATTGAATTGTCCTCTTTGATAGCCCAGAAACATTGTCTTGAGAGATAGCGGTTTCTCACTCAAGCCACCCAAATAGATCCGAACGAAAGATCAACATCCAAATGAGCTTCAGAGAGGTGAAAACCCTCAATTTATTCATAACTTTATCAAATTGCACATTTTATTCCTTAACTATTGATTGCACATATAATTTCTCTAATGTATTGTTGACTTTTTAAAATTAGGTTTTAATTAGTCAACTTTTAATGTGGAACTGGACTCCGTTAAATTTGTAACATAATCCATTGAGATTTTTTGTTATAAACTCATAATTTTCATATCTAAAAACTTTAAGAAAATTTTCGGCGAATTGCAGCAATTTCTAGCGAAATTCGGCGATTGTACCAATTCAAAGTTCGAGCTCCAAAATTTACTGAAAATTGTTAAAAATCGCCGGAATTCGCCGGAAATTCCCTTAGAGTTTTTAATTTTGAAAATTATGAGTTTATAACAGAAAATCCCGACAGATTATGTTACAAATTTAACGGAATTCGGTTTCACATTAAAGGTTGACTAATTGAAACCAAATTTTGAAAAGTTAACAATACATTGGAGAATTATATTTACAATTAATAGCTGAGAAATAAAATGTGCAATTTGATAAAGTTTAGGAATAAATTGAGTGTTTGCAGGTTTCATTCCAAGAGGACCATAAGCGCAGTCCTAAACCCCCTTGGAGTTTGGGGAAACAAATTTCAGACCATGCCACCTTCGCTCCCCCTGGATTGTCCAAGGAGCCATGCCACAGGTAAGAGGTTGTTAGACTGTTTATCCGCCTACAATACCAGCTATAACCGAGAATATTAGTTGTAGCCGGCCTGCTAAACTCAGTTTACGGTGCCAATAGCTAGACAATTTCAATCTTATTTTGGATAATAATGGGGCGCAGTCCTTAATGGAGAGTTTCCTTGAATAGAGTGGAAATCCCAAATACCGCACCGGCAAGGAGGATGCAGAAAGAGAGAACCGCCGGGAGATGTTGTTTAGACTGTCTTTCGGAATTCCCGCACAAACAATTGACGTCTTGGATATGTTCAGTCTTAGCGTGGCTGTTTGTTTTAAATCGAAATCCCACTCTTGATAGAGTCTCATCTTGGGGTATGGATGTGGCTTTGACATGTCTTCTCTGAAACTCGTAACCACCTGTTTTTTGAGTGCTCTTACTCCAAGAAGGTGTGGTTCGGCATTCCGCTCCTGCCTCATGGGAATCCATCTTACCGTGGCTAGTCACGGTTGCTCCTAATAGATACATAAGTCTGGCTGTTTTACAAGGTTGGCAGGCTTGTATTAATGAGATCTGGGCAGAGCATAACAGAAGATATATCATCATGAATTATCAATTTTGGAACCAGTGATTATTCGACGGATTATTAGGGTGATAAGAGATCAATCTGTGGCTTTAAAGCTCATCGGTTTCGAGTGTGGAGAGCAACTCATTGCTATTTGGTCTCACAGGCAGTGGCGGACGCAGAAATATATTTAATATGGGGCACATAAATAAAAAAAGTTTATCAAAATAATATTAAAAACTACAAAAGTTTGTAAACAATAAAAAACCAAAAAATCCCTACAAAACTACTCTACGATCTTCCATATTTTGGAATATCTTTATCACTATCTCATTTGTCACATTATCAAATAGTTCTTTCTCAATTAGACAAATTAGACAATCATTTAAAAACTGGTCACTCATTCGATTGCGCAAGGTAGTCTTCACGATCTTCATTGCAGAGAAACATCTCTCAACAGTAGCAGTGGCTACAGGTAAAGTCAACACAAGCTTCAAAAGTTGATAAACAAGAGGATGTGAAAAATGTTTCTTTGTCTCTACCATTACTCGTGCAAGATCTCCAAGATTCTCCAAATTAGCAAATCTTACATCATCTCGAATATTATCAATGTAAATACCAAGCTGATGCTCAAGAGAAATCCGCTCCATAGGACCAAAATCTTCTGGATAAAACTCAGACAACCTCAAAAGTTTTAACATATCAAACTCACGGAATGAATCAATAGGACTCAAAGACACAATGCATCCAAGCAGTTCAGTGTTTATTTCATCAAAACGATCATTAAACTCTAGAATTTGCATATCCACTACGTGGTAAAAGCATTCCACTCGATAATGATGCAAGTTTGTTATGTTGCTTTTTTTTCTTGGCTTCTTTGGATCGACAAACTGTTCTTCCATAATGAACAAATCAGTGTTATGATTCTCAGAAAAAGATGATACCTTATCAATAAGAGAATCCCATCCACTATCCCTGAGCTTTTGCAGTTGTTGCTTGGTGGATTTCACTAGAGACATAGCATTCAAAATGTCTTGATTTTTTTGTTGTAGAGCCTTTGATAGATTATTGGTGAGCCCAAGAAGAAGCAACATCAACTGTAAGTAGAACACAAAGTCAAATGTGTGAAAATATTTGAGAAGACCATTAGCTTGGCGCCTTTTGATACCATCAGTCCCATCGATTTCGACACACTCAAGCACCTTAATGATAGAAGAAAATAAACTAACCAACCGTAGTAAAGTTTTGTAGTGAGAACCCCAACGAGTATTACCAGGTCTTTGAAATGAAAGTTCCTGATTCAATCCTTTCCCTGTCTTAATCTCACATTTACGGATTCCTTCCTCGATTTTCTTCCTATGGTCTTCTCGAATAATATCCTTTCTCTTACAAGAAGCTCCAACCACATTTAACAAGATATAAATCATGTCAAAAAAATCACCAACTTCAAAATGTTTTTTTGCAACCGCCACGACAACCAACTGAAGCTGATGAGCAAAGCAATGGACATAATATGCAGAACTATTTTCTTTCAAAATCAGTGATCTCAGCCCATTAAATTCACCCTTCATGTTACTTGCTCCATCGTAGCCTTGTCCTCTTATTTTTTTCATACTCAATCCATGTTTATCAAACAGTGAATCAACAGCACGCTTTAGAGTATGAGAAGATGTTTCCATGACATGAACAAGACCAATGAATCTCTCTTTGACTATCCCATAACTATCAACAAAACGCAAAACCACTGCCATTTGCTCTTTATCAGAAACGTCTGCAGATTCATCAACCAACAAGCAAAACACATCATGATTAACTTCTTGAATAATAGATCCAATAACTTCTTCAGCAAAGCAATGCACTATTTCTGTCTGGATTTTGTGAGACACCATCTGATTATTTTTTGGAGCATTCTCCAGCACAACCTTGCTTACAAGCTCATTTTGCTCTGCAGTATATTTCAATAGCTCTACAAAATTTCCCCTGTTAGCTGATGCCGCACTTTCATCATGGGCTCGAAAAGCTAATCCTTGCCGTAATAAATATCTACAACAATCAATTGAAGCATTCAATCTGATTCTGTATTCATTTTTTATTGTGTCATCTTGCTTATAAAAAGCATGAACGATTGACTGACCTTGTGTCATCAAATTATCAGCCATTTTCAGTGCATTATTGTGAAAACTATTCACTAGTCCCACGTGATCTGATAATCTATTTGGATTTTTCCAAGTATCAAAGCCTTTTGTCACAAATTCATCACTCCCACCTTTATTTTCAGTGTAATCTCTAAACAAGTAGCAAACTAGACAAAAAGCTTTGTTTTTTTTCTTACTATATTCCAACCAACGACGATATTGAGGAGTATCAAACCAAGCTGAATTAAATCTTCTAAGCTTATTTCCTACCAATGTCTGAGGAAATTTATAATCACGAGGTTGACAAGGACCCATAATAAGATATTTGCGTCTAACCTCGTCTCTTTCATTAGGATGATAATCCAAAATTCTTTTCCTATCTGCAGGATCCAAAGGCAAATTCTCCAAATCGGTTTTAGAAGTCGATACACATTGCTTTTTAAAATATCTTTCCATGAGTACCTAATTAAAAAATAACTATTTCAGTTAATAAACAATCTAGCATAAATCAAATAGATAAAAAAAATAAAAATAAAGATGACTGAAACTCACCAAAATTAGAAAGCTTAATAGAGAGATGACGATGTGTTGATGCCGTCGTCGTAGAACACCAACGGAGACCAACAGTTAATTAAAAAAACAATAGGGTTTGTTTCTTGTGGTTAGATTAATTAATTATTTGGGCTGGACATTTTTATTAATTTTTACTAACTTTTACTGGATCGAGACATTCTTAAGTTTGAGATTGGGCTGTGGGCCTGTGGCACTTTTGCTTATTATTTTTTATTTATAACTAAAGAATATACTAAATTTAATAAAAGTCATTAGAAAAAAATTTTAAACAGCATGTGGCACGTGCCACACCTCTCTCCTTAGTGGGTCCGCCCCTGCTCACAGGTTGACTTTTTATCTTCAATCAACTCATCTTTCTCGCTTTTGTTGTAGAATCAAATAGTGGGGTTACTCCATCATCTCTCTCCCATCTTTCTGTTTATCCTTTCTTGTTCTTTCGGTTTATATTCTTGCTATTTATTGCATCCCTTTCAATTCCTAGTTTAAATGAAAGCCCTTTAACCAATTTTTTTTTTTTTTCTAAATTAAATTATCACCTAAAAAACGTGCAAGTCAATTATATCAAATTAAAAATCACCCGCAATATAAAACTTCCGTATATTTGTGACGAAATTCAAAAGGCTTATGTGCAAAAAACCTCTAGCAAACTAAATTTTTTTTTGTAAATCTAACCCCAACTTAAAAACTTATGTCAGACATGCGAAGTCGGAAGTCACCACTAAAATAGACTTATGTATATTTATCTTTAACTGTATAAACATTTAGTCAACCACTTTATTACTTTTGTTACTTTTTTTGTTGTGTAGTTTTTGTTACTTTTTTTTACTCATGTTTGATTGAAAGTTGAAACTATATTAAAATATATATGGATATAAATTTATTTTTAGTGAAAGCCTTAGTATATGAATTGACATACGAAATATGGGTTGATGAAAAACTGACATATCATAAAAATCATTTATCGAAATACAGATTTTGTTATATATTTAATTTAAAAAATCAATGAATTTCAGTTAATTTGGGTTAAATTTGAATATTAAATATTGTTTTGATTGTTCGCCAACACCAAGTCGAACCTGGTCAAGTGGTTGGTGTCAAAGCTTTGATTCCAACGCCACTTTGGCACCAGAGTTCGAATAATCTTGGTACCATTTCTTTCTCTCTCTCTCTTTGAGCCTGCTGTTGTTGTTTCTTGTCCTCTATAAAATGAGGTAATCTAAATTACCTTTTCTTAAAAAGCTATTAATTTGCTGTAGTTGTACTTTTTTTTCCTATGGTTGTAGCCTTGTAGGATTTTATAAAAAAAAAATTATATGGATGAATTTTTTAGGCAGTTAAATGCCTATAAAGTTGGTTTCTAAGGTTTTTATTTATTTTGTTTAACCGTACCAAACTAGGTCTAGGCAAATTATTTGGGATCTGTTATTCGATTGGCTATCCGATTCGATCAACACCGAAAATTTGGATATCCACGATGCCCAGATCTGGATCGGATAATAAAATCACGGATCCAGATCCGGATAATTAAAATTTTCAGAGCCAGATATCCGAATTCAGAATAATATATTATATGATTATTATTGTAATCTTAATTAAACCTAACTGTGATAAAGTTTCATGATAATTTTAAAAGTCTAAAATAATTTTAACATATAGTTGGCGGATATATCCTTTAAAATTTTTCAATATTCAACTCACAAACATTTTTTTAATTAAATATTTTAAATATTATATGTAAAAACTGAAAAATTGATATTCTTTTTCTTTAATTTTGGTGAAAATTGGATCTCTAACACAATTTTGCACAATTTTATCATTTATCTCTTTATTTTCTTTTAAAAAATAATATTTATAATTATAAAATATAATATTTCTGATTATAAAATTTGACCCGGATCGGATCCGGATATCCGGCAGATATCCGATTTGTTCACGGATACCCAATTTCCGGATATCCGGAATTTTTAGATGCGGATCCAGATAGCAAATTCACGGATCCGACAGATCCGGAGCCTAAAAAAGATATCCGATTTGTGTCCAGGCCTAAACCAGACCCTCTCTAATCAACATACTTAATCAACAAATTATTCAAATTTTCACAATTAACAAGCCACAAATACGAAAACCGCTTGCTTAGTTTCTACCACATCAGATCTACGTTACACAATGCATGGAATCTAGGATTCGATTACCTCTCTCGTTTCGGTTCTGTTGTGCTTATTTAAATCAAGTTTATATAAGTTAGCAATTACCATATAAGTTTTTTGTTTTACCTTTTTTTTTTAACTAATTTTCAATTCTATTAAACCAAATAGTACAAAAGTTTGAGCTTAGTACATGGGATTTGGGTATTTCACGATTTTACTAGTAACTGTTTGCTTTTGTGTTCTGAGTTCTGTTGAAGTGTTGATGTGCCGTGGCATAAACAATGTCAACAGCTTTCGTCTACCTTGAAATGGATTTGCAAGAGCAGTACTCTTACATGTAATTATGTAAACCATTAAACAAATGTGAGTTGGTTATAGAATATGTTTGTTTTTTGTATCATAAAATAACAAAAATTTTAAAATTATGCAATTCGTAAAAACAGAAACTTGGAATCATTTTAGGCTGCTAATCCGAACATATCACTAAATATATAAAAAATCTAAATCATCCAGATAAAAAAAAAAAAGAAATAGAAATTCCAAAATATCCAAAAACGTACAAATCGAAATCTCTTTACTTAGAATCTACCATTACGGTTCCCATAAGCGTCACTTCTATAGTAAAATTGATCATTGTCTTCTATATCATTTGAGTTATCTTCTTCATTGTTGGTGTGGCCCTCATGACGACCATAGAGACCATAACCATGTCCTGTATCTCGGACAAAGACTGGCTCTTGCTCTTTTTCCTCATCCGTTGTGCTCCCGTGATTCTCTTCCACCGGTACACTCTGGTTTTGATCGGTTAGTTCGGTTATGGTTTGGAGGTTTTTTGCATGTGTTTGCGTAAGCAAGAAATATATGATGAAGAAGGCGAAACAGAGAAGAGTTGTGAGTTTTAGTGATTGAGCCATTTTTCTTGGGTATAAGTTGGTCGAGTAGAGATTATATATTACCAAATGTTTGGTGGAGTTAATTGGAAATAGTTATTCATACACTACCAAACATTAGGTAAAATAAAATTAAAACGATAGAGTTGACCAACGAATGATGAGAAAGCGACTAAACGAGTCTCATTAGTTTGGTTCCTTGATTTGTGGAAAAGCAGTTCGAAGGATCTCCCACCGAAAGTATAATGTTACACGCCTTTAGAGAAATTTAATTTAATCCAAGTAACCTTTTTTTATGCAACAAGTAAACCCATTTACCAGTTGAAAACATATGTTTAGATCTATTTTTTAGTCCTTTTCATAAAACCTATATACAATCTGTATGGGATGGAATGAGCACTTTTGTATTATGGTATTTCCCACGTTAAAAATCAGCACATCAGAGTCAAGGCCCGCCGAACCGCCGACCTAAAGAAAAGAGGAAAAATTCAAGAGATAAGGAAGATGCCGAGAAAAAAGAAAATGATAACAACAAGTAGAAAGATTTCCTGAATCAATAAGGAATGAGAATCAAAGGAACTGACTCCCCATTCATTATATAAGGAGAGCTCCTCACAACCAAAAGATCATCCAAGAATTACTGGAGAGAGCTAGAGAATAATTCACATCTTTTACACTTTCTAGTCTTTTTCTTTATTGGTCTTGACCTAAAAGCCATCTCGGCACCTCTTTTTGTACTCTGTTGAACTTCGATTCGATCAATAAGAAAGATTATCCTCTAAACCTTAAACCTAATTACTATAATTAGGTTGTGTGATACATTGGATAGTACGCAATCCTTAAAAGGCATTATTAAACTTTTATCTGTCTAAGATGATGGGTATATGCTCCAAACAGATACATTATTGTACTCTTCACCTGTCGAGATAATTGCAAATCAGAAGAAATGACAAATGTTTTTCTCCATCGAAAGCAAAAGACGCAGAATAAAAAATTATATATGACTTTAAAAAAGCAAACAGAAAAGAGATGAAAAATCGAAAACAATGGTTGATGGTACAATACAATATACTATTGCATTTTTGTTATTTATTATATAAATATCCATCGGAGGAAATGTTTATGCAAACTTCGACCGCCGTCTGCTGCCGCTCTCTACGCCGTCTTTCCTTTCTGATGCAAAAGAAAGAAAAAAAAAAAATCAAATTCTAACATTAATCATACATTCCTCAAATTTTGTATATACTACAAATGACTATAAATAATGAACTGACCCGTTTATCTTCTTCGATCTTGGCCTTAATGACAGAGTATATTGCAACTCCAGCAATGGCTATTCCAGTTCCTATACCTGTCTGCGTCGATATCTTGTTTCCTGCGAATTAAAAAATAATTATTTTAAAAACACATTAGTTATTTCATTTGTGTCAAATATAGATGAACATGAACAGGGTTGTAGTATTTTACCGAAGATAACGATGGAGAAACCGATGACGAACACACGTTTCAGAACGTTTCCAACCGCATGAGTCAGCGGTGCGACCCTCTCCAAGGTATTAGTAGCCAACTGCATGCAACCGCGGTTTTCTTAGGTTTTACTTTCCTTTTATAAACGCACGTTTGAGGTTAAAGATTATTGAAAAAACTTTGGAATTTGAATTTAAATCACCTGATTGTAGAGATGGTAAAACATTCCAACCCAGAAGAGATCAGAGACGAATTTAGTCATTCCGACTTTTGCAATCGCGTCGCTGAAACCGTGTTTCAACAGTTGAGGCCCTTCAACCTAACCATAAAAAAATAACCAACAAACCCTAATAAATAAAATTGCTTCTCTCACACGTAACTAATGAGAAATAATAACAAGTGAATTCGAAAAAACACTTAACGATGATGGCAGGAGGAATGCAGACGAAGAGAGCGATGATGGAGATGTAAGCGTATACATTTGTACTGTCCATATCAGTCTGCAAAATCATACGAACACAATCTTGTTTTCAAAACCAAACTTGATATGAGACACTTAAAATAGTAGTGTGAAGAAGAGTCAAGCAAGAACCATGGCTTTCTTGGAGAAGATGCTTCGGTAAGTGAAAGAGATATTTGAGATCATCGCACTGATGAAACCGAGCCAGTTGAATGATAGCTCGGTAAGCGAAGCCATTGAAACTCCTGCAAGTTTTTTTATAAGGGTTAATCCGAGAAAACTTAGGTTACACGAAACAAGAGAGGTTATATTTGAGTGGTTACCAAGAACAACAGGAAGTAGAGACAACCATAGTGATATGGGAATGGATTGTCCAAGAACGAATTGAGAAGCAGCCGCATTGAAGAATGGCTCGAGCGCTGTGGTTTTGAACAGGATACATGTTAGATGTTGTTATATACAATATAGTATAAGTTTCAAATCCTTTTAGAGGAAAACTAAGTACCTTTGATGGTGTGAGTGAAGGAGACAGCAACGGCTGCGAAGGAAACGTTGCTAGTGACATGGCCTAAGGCGTGACACACTGCAACTGGTATCAATACCTTGAGGAGGTTCGAGTCAATTGGCTGCAACCATCAAGATAATAGTTATCAGAGAATATTAATGATGGAATGTCAAATGGGCGTTTGGTCTAGTGGTATGATTCTCGCTTTGGGTGCGAGAGGTCCCGAGTTCGATTCTCGGAACGCCCCACATTTTGCCCCCGCTTTTATAGGTTTTTCATCTTTGCGTATCTTTAGAAATTGTAAAGTCGACTAATAAAAAGTGTAGAAGAGTACTTACGGCCCGTTTAGGAAGGCCCACGGACCAGCTAATCAAGCAGTATACAACTCCAACCAACAAGTGAATAACCGATACAAAACTGAAAAGGGCCAAAATTAACTTATATTATAAATAAATAAAAAATGGATTCTCTTGATTATTCAGATTCGATTCTTCATGGACCAACAGAATATGGTTCCATCATATATAAACCGAATTTTTTTAAAAATAGTGAATTAACTCTAAACTTAAATTTACAAATAAATTGTCAGCGATAAAAAAAAGATTTTAGACACCATGTAAATTGTAAAATGTAAATGTGTTTACTTACTAGGGATAAGGGAAGTAATTGTAAATCTTCTTGTTAAGGATGTTGAAAATGACGTTCAAGAAGTACCTGTAATAATAAAAGATCCAAAATCGACAGGGGTTAAAACCGTAAATTTCACGCTATTAAACTTTGGCGGTCAAAAACTGCTACAGTGCGCCTTATCACATGCGCAGGTTATGAGATAGTAAGCGCATGAGTGACACTAACCACATGAAGAAGAAGAATCCGGTGACGAGCCACGGATACTTCCCGAGGATTCCAGATTTCGTTTCCCTGCGAGAAAGAAAACGAGTCAGAACACCCCGAGTCAAACGAGTTAACACCGAGTGAGCCAGAAACGGACCTCATTCTTACCCAGCGGATTCTCCACCTTCGGCAGCGGCGGCTCTAACCGGCTTTAGAATCTCTCTTTTCTCCGGAGAGCTGTCGAGAAGGAGAATCGGACGGAGCTGACGACCGGAGATCAAATTCCCTCCCTCTCCGATTGCTCCGATCGGCTTAGCGAAAGCCGTGAACGACGACGACGACGCAGTGCTGAATTGACGGTGGATCGCTACGATCGGTCGTCTCAGTTGCGGTATTCCGGCGACCGGTGCGGTGGCGCGTAACAGCACGCGTGACTCCATCTCGAAATTTTTTTCAGAGGTTACACAATTTTTCTCTGACAGTGAGAGAGGGAAGGAAGCGAAATATGAGGTTGTCGCGTATTTCAAGAGTTGATAACTTCGTGATCGGACGGCTACGATGATTTTGATTATCCTAAGAGAGGGTTAATCAAGTGTATCGCGATGTATGGTATTACAGTATGTTCGGTGGTGTAATATGATCTGACGGTGACGAGTGATGTGATTAGATAAGAATCTTAAGATAGTGGCTCAGATTGGATGACTGTGGGACCTATCTTATCTTGAGGTGGATGGCTTAAGAGACTGAGTGAATTTCAGCCAATCGAATTTCCATATCATCATCCTCTGTTGTTTCTTATGGTTTCTTTGTTGTTTTTCTCATTTTGGAGATAATAATAATGGAAATTATGTAGATTTTTTTGTTTCTCCCACTTACAGTATTTACTTGTGTTGAGTGGTCTTCAAATTATTGAACGTGACAGAGTCACAAGAAAGTAGATTTTTTATGAAATTTACTTGTTTCTGTTATGGGTAAATATGTGGACGCCATTAGCCTATTGGGTTCACTTCTCTATTTGTTTCTTCTACCTTGAAACCCTATGTTATACTCATATATATATGAGCTATCACTCATGGAATAAGACACTTCATTCTCTCTTTCTCACAACACGTTATCAGCACGAGTCTCTACCTCTTAGCTTTTCTAGGTAATCAAAAGTTCTAATAGTTCTTTTAATTTGAATTCACAAGATTCAATGAGTAATTCATATTACTTTGTTGATATGTGTTTTTCATATAAATCTATTTTATCAATATTTAATCAATATTACTTATTGATAATACTTTGGATTCATCAAGCAATATGGTTCATATATATATATATTTTTATTTATATTTCCCAGAAGGATTTATAATTTATTCATTTCTATTTATATCTATCCCTGAAAGATTTATATTTTATTTATTTTTATTTATATTTCCCAGAAGGATTTATAATTTATTCATTTCTATTTATATATATCCCTGAAGGATTTATATTTTATTTATTTGAATTTATATTTCCCTGAAGGATTTATAATTTATTTATTTATATTTATATATCCCTGAAGGATTTATATTTTATTTATTTATATATATCCCAGAAGGATATTATATTGTTTATGCATTTATTTATTTTATTGTCTAATTAAATTATATCACACAAGGATTAACATTACAAAATTTTTTTATATATATATATATCTCTAAATGATTTATATTTTATGAATATCCCAGAAGAATTTATATTTTATGAATATCCCTGAAGGATTTATATTTCATGAATATCCCTGAAGGATTTATATTTTATGAATATCCCTAAATGATTTATATTTAATGAATATCCTAGAAGGTTTTATATATTTCAAATTAATATCCCAGCAGGATTTATATATTCACTATCCCAGCAAGTTTTATATATTTCTATGTTAATTTGACTCATGGTTCATAATATATTAATTTGAATTGAATATTGGTTATATATGATTTTAGTTGATTTTATTTATGTATATTTTAATAATTAAGATCATGCTTTAAATTTCGTCTTAAATTACTATTGACTGAATTAATATTATGAATTTTGACTCTAATTTAGAGTAATTAATTTGGTTTGACTGAATTTATTTATTTTTGTTTGTTGTTTGTTTAAATCATGATGGATTTATAATTTATATATATATATATATATATATATATATATATATATATATATATATATTTATTGATATCCTGGAAGGATTTATATATTATTTATATCCCAGAAGGATTAACATTACAAAATTTATATATATCCCTGAAGGATTTATATTTTATTATATCCCTGAAGGATTTATATTTTATTTATCCTAGAAGGATTTTATATTGTCTATTATTTCATTTGCATATATATATATATATATTTTTCTTATTTATTTTTATTTGCTTTTCATATGATATTTGTTATTTTAATTGATTTTCGTAATATATTAAATTGATTGCTAAATTGAATAATTATTTGAAAATTGTCTAGAAGAAGTTTCATCATAATAATTCTTATATAAGTCTTTGCATATTAATTCAGTCAAAGTTGAATTAATTTGACCATTAATTTGAAATATTCTTGCATTAAATAATTGATAGAATGATTGAATTATTTTATTTTATGATATTATTATCATTGTTTATATCATATGTATAGATCATATATTTTACAAATATACAGATTTATCTATCATCATATTTTTTTGATGATATTAAAATCAAATAATTGATTATAAAGCAATCCAAATAAAAGGATTAATCACCAGAAGTGATACAATGTAAAGAGTAATCTAAAGAAAGTAATTGTATTATAAAATCACATGATTTGAAGTCTATAAGTAAGAATAATACTATTAATATAAAGATGTTAAAATACATCACAAAAATATTGTTGTCCTGCAGACACAATAGCAAAAATATGTTTGAGAAGTAGTTTTAAAATATTGTTGTCCAGCAGACATAATAGCAAATGAATTCTTATTAATAATATTTAATCTGTTATTATTTTATTGAATTTGTCACCTGAAGTGATAATAAGATGATATTTGTTATTGATATTAGTTATTTTTCTTTACTATATTTTGTTTATACATATATGTAGTTTAATAATTTTTATTTCTCTATTATTTTTATATTTATATGAATATTTTGTATTTGATTGTAGAAGAACCTGAAGTTCTTTACATAAATCTAAGGAAAAGTATGATCACTATAATGCGACATTAGTTAAAGCTTATATAAGTCTTTGCATATAAGATTATAAGACCTGAAGTCTATACATAATCATTAATTATCTTGAAGATTATGGGAATAAAATATGAATGATGTAAAGATGCTAAAAAGCATACTCTAATCTTAGACAAATAATATCGTCTGGTAGACAAATAATATTGTCCTGTAGACAAAATATCATTAAAGAAAATTTAAGAAATTATTTTGAGAAAATAATGAATTATTGATGAAAATCATTAATCTTGTCTAATTAGTTATGATT
Source organism: Erythrophleum ivorense (assembly GCA_026724425.1). Classification (NCBI taxonomy): domain Eukaryota; kingdom Viridiplantae; phylum Streptophyta; class Magnoliopsida; order Fabales; family Fabaceae; genus Erythrophleum; species Erythrophleum ivorense. Next base: position 1,802,777 of record JAIUCV010000066.1, on the reverse strand, counting down.
CATTCCCTGAAGTGAATGTGATATGCGAATAAATGATTAAATATGTGATCATATAGACATATGATGGTTAATGTCAAAGTCAAGATCAAATAATTTTATTTCAAAAACTCAAATTCTCATAAGAAGTGAGAAAATAAACATAGTAGCAAATAAAATATATATATCTCTGGAAGAATATATAATCATTGATGCATTATATCTCGAAAGTCCCATAAGTGAAAGAATTAAAGATATAATACAAATATCAAAAGTTTAAAGAATCAAAGATATAAGACATAATTCAAGATGGATATGTTATTGATTTTATACTATGATTCAATTCGAGATAGATGAACCAGAAGTATCATCATCTCGAGGGGGAGAATGGATGAATCCCACAATCAATCATTAATAAGTGAAACATCTAGAAGATTATGTTCACACTCAAGATAAACTTGATCATTGATCAAGAAAAATCTAACAATCCCTATATCATAGTCCAGAAGATTATATTCAAAGATAAATGATCTTGATGAATCATATATAAAGTAACTCCAAAGGATTTCAAAGTTAATCAAGTTAAGACAACATATGAAGAAAAGTTAAATAGATGTTATATAGTAAACCAGAAGTTTACCGAATATAACATACTTTGGCATGAACTGGTTAGACCATTCCGGTTCAAGAATTATGCGAAGTAAAATACAACATGTAGACATTTATTGAAGAACTAGAAGATTCTTCTTAATGATTTCTAATATGATATTTTATCATAAGAGATTATGATAATGCAACAATTATCACTAGCCAAAATAGATTTGGAATCTATTCATTATTCTAGAAAGTATACAAGAAATATTTATGGTTTAATAACACATTTGCAACAAGATAATTGTATGTATCAATGTTATAGATCCGCAACCTGAAGTTTGTGAGATTACTTGGTAATGCTAGTGAATTCATATCTTAAGTCTTTGATGAGAAAAACATGTTTATAAACATTAACGCTGAACATCCAGTAGCAAATGTTCATACACAAAATGCAAAAGCATTAATTCGCATAAAGCCAATGAGTAACTAAAAGTTCTCCCCATCAAAATTGGTTTTGGGTCAGAAACCTAATAAATTCCATCTTTAAGTATTTGGATGTACAATATACATCAATATTGCTCCACCACAGCAATATAAGATGGATCCTCGAAAGAGGTGGTAGATATATGTTGGATATGAATCTCCTTTGATAATATCTATAGCTATCCATGAAGGATTTAAATATGGCTTGATATGCATATTGTCATCTTAGTAAGCCAATCTTTCCAACATGAGGGGGAGAAAATAAACAGTTGGAAAAAGATTAAAGTTGGAATGAATTATCATTGATCCTCGGACTATAGAATGTGAAATAGAAGTCCTAAAGATAATTCATTCACAAAACTTACTGTATCAATTGCCAGATACATTTAGTGATCCAAATATAGTGATTGAGTCACTTACAAGCTGTAAATGCTCTTATAAGAATTGATGTCCCAGAAGGATAATATCAAACTGCTAGTAAGTCTAAAGAACGCATGAAGCGTGATAGACCGGTTGGTTCCAAATATTAAAATCCTCAGAAAAGTAAAAAGAGCATAAATTGATAATGGTCAAACCGAGGAAACAAAAAAATTTTATATGATCTCCAGAAGAGACATAAACATGACAAAGAAAGAAATTCAGGTACCTGAGACAAAGAAGAGATCTCGAGAATTAATTATGTCATGTATGGAATAAAATGGAACCATAAAAGCAAAACGACGTCGTAAATAAAATATTTGCATGCAATGTAGCAGTTGATGTTATGAATGAGAAAGAGGATCAAGAAACAAAGTCTATTGCATTGTGTACACAAAGTAATGATTTGGCCAAATCGAAAAGAAGCAATAGACGCAGAACTAAAATCTCTTAGAAAAGAGAAAAATATTTGGACCAGAAGTCCTTACACCTAAAAAGTGTAAAACGAGTGGGTTATAAATAGGCATTTGTGCCTAAGAAAAATGATATGAAGAGATATAATCTCATGTGGTGGATGCAACTTTCAAGTTACTTAAGTTTGGCAATAAAAGAAGAACTTGACATATATGACCCACTAAACAATGACATTTATATAAAAGTCCCTGAAGGATATAATCATTGAGGAATTAATAATTTAATCGTTACGTTCCTGAAGAACATTAGCTATTCAATCAAATGAAAATAAATATGTTTCATGGGTATAATCACGAAAGTGAATATATAAGGCTAACTAATACCCATGTATATTTATCAAAGTATTATGGATCAAAAGAGATCTTTAATATGAATATCAAACTCTTGAAGAGTTATCAAAAATAGTATGATGCAAAGAATATGAGATAAAAGATTTTGGAAGACAAAGTTGTCTTCGGTTATCTCAAATAGACAATTTAGCAAAAGATATGTTATCTTAAAAGATCATTGCAATATATACATAAAGAATGCTCATATATATTTGGTCCCGAGGTATCATACTTAAAATGTTAATTGAGCAATGTATTGATCTTTTCACATAAAGTTTGGACCCGAAGTTCAAAAGATCAAGAAATGATTGTTTTTGTGAAAAATTGTTATGGACAAGAAGTCCAATAAGAGATTATAAGATAATCACATGACTTTATTCATTAATATTATACTTATAATGATTACCAACATATGGTATATATGATTGGAATGCATCTCCTGAAGAAGATGCTTCCAAGGAGGAGATATATGACGATATGTGTGGTTGTACTCTTTTTCCTTATCATGGTTTTTATCCCATTGGGTTTTTCCACGAAAGGTTTTAATGAGGCAACAAAGAACACACAAATGAGAAACACGAAGGTCTCCTTTCCAAAGTCCTTGTCATTCACTTATGAGATCAAGTGGAGTGAAGAGAATGATAAAGTAGATTCATTACCAAACCCAAGAAGAATGGCGATGTCAATGTTCTAAAGATTGTTCAAGTGAAGATTTTAAAGGAGTTTTCATCTACTACTTTCAAGGAGTTAGTTTATCTTATTGTATCATATCATATCAAAGATCTAGACGGATTTTCTCATGAGGGGGAGTAATTACTCGCTGCACTCTTTTTCTTTAACAAATGTTTTTCCCATTGGGTTTTCCTTGTAAAAGTTTTAACGAGGCAGCATCTTACGCATTTAGAAGATATTTTAGATAATGGACATCCAAGGGGGAGTGTTATGGGTAAATATGTGGATGCCCATTAGCCCATTGGGTCCACTTCTCTATTTGTTTCTTCTACCTTGAAACCCTATGTTATACTCCTATATATAGGAGCTATCACTCATGGAATAAGACACTTCATTCTCTCTTTCTCACAACAGTTTCGAAGATATGAATATTTTTTATTTATTAATTTCCTTATTTATTTTTATTGGTTAAATGTCGGCATTTGATTTGCTGCTTTTAATTTACTTATTTTTACGTGTTGTATAATTTTTTGCGCGTTTGTGCGTACCTAAAAAAAAAAAAGTACATTTTTCTATATTTTTATTATGAGGGAGTAGGTCTGAGACTTTTAACTCATACCTAAAAACCTAAACCGAACTAATCCACAATACCGTACCCGATTGATTTTGGGTGAAACAAATCACCCGATATATACAATATTTGATACTTGTGGGTATCATATAATACCAAAACTGAACCGATATCCGATCGGATTCCCAAATTACATAATGAGTATTGTAGATTATTTTTAATATTATAGATATATATATTTTTTAGGTTTTTCATATTTTTAGAGGTTTTCAGATATATTTCCAATTATTTTTGACCAGATCAATTAACATATTAAATTTCTGCTTTGACTGAACCATCGGTTTATTTTAAGTTATTACTTTTGTATGCAAACAATTTTATCTTTTATTCTTTTATCCAAATAATTTTTTCCTCTTATCTTTATATCGATAGATAGATAGATAGTTAGATTCCTTATTAGTATGTGTCTAGATTTTATAATCTTTGGGGGGGGGGGGGGGGGGGGGGGGGGGTGTATTGAAAATGGGATTTGGAGTGATTTAAGGTGATTTGTATTAAAATGACAAATCCAGTGTTATTCAAGTTTGAATTCTAAAAACCATTTTAAAATCCAATGTTATTGAACTTGTGATTTTAAAATCCACTTTCAAATCTAATGTTATTGGAAATATTTTTAAAAGAAAGATTTGATTTTAGAGTGATTTTGGGAGATTTCCTTGTTAAAAATAAGAGATTTCGAATCACATGATCTTAGGTGGGATTTTAAAATATTTTAACTAAAATCAATTCACACAAAATCATCTAAAAACTCACTAAAAATCAAATCACCCTAAATTACTCTAAGGGGCTGTTATCTCTAATATATTATTTGAGACGTATCTTTTTAGAGATACCCAAAAAAATCGTTTTAATAACAAGACTGCCACTGGAAATAACAAATGGAAAGATATGAAGAAAATCCATTCTGAAATATTTGCGTAAGATTGCTAAAATATCGGACAAAATATTCAGTATATTAAGATTGAAAAAATCTCGGGGAAAGGATTGATATACAAATATCCAGAATATTCTGTTTGCCAAAAAACTCAAAGGATTTACGGTTGAGTGCGAAATCTTCTGCGGATATTCTAGGGTTCCACACCGGAAGAGTATTATAAATAAGTTAGATAGATTATACCTCGGTGCCGGGTACCAAGCAGAAAACCACTATCATACCATACGATCATTTACGACGAGGAGGAATGGCCATGGCAAATGCGATGCCGGTGACGTTGTGCAAGAATGTTAAGCCATTTAAAACGGGGTGGAGGATCCAAGTGAAGATCTTGAACCTATGGAAGCAGTACGCGAATGGCCATGGAGAGTCCATCGAGATGATACTGTGCGATGTAGAGGTAATGGGACTAAACGAACATTCATTTGATGTTTAAAAAGTTAATATACAATCTAATATAAGTAATAAGTTAGTATTCATTTGCTGAGCAGGGCAATAAGATCCATGGACAGGTGCGAAAGCAGGATGTGAAGCGTTACGAAAGATACCTGGAAACACAGAGTTGGAGGTTTATTCAGAATTTCAGTGTCTCGGCTTCGACGGGATTCTATCGAACAACATCGAATCCTTACAAATTAGGATTCATCAAAGAAACCTTTGTTACACCAAGTGAAAACATGAGTGATGACAACTATTTGTCGTTGGTCAGTTTCAAGGTCATTCATGATGGCAAACACAATGAATCCGTGCTGTGCGGTAAGTATAAGCGTTCATAGTTGACATCTATTGTGATACTACGAAAATGCTAAAACTAAAACGTACTGGAAAACATTGGGTTTGATACCTGCAGACATCTTGGGGCAAGTCATTAGCGTAGGGCAGATGAAAGTGGTTGAGACTCAGAACAAGCAGCAGAAGAAGCTTGAATTAGAGATCCGAGATGAGAGGTTGTTATTAAAACGAATGACCTTCATAACATCGTATGCAATTGCCTATATAATTGATATCGGAAGTTTTTGTGTTTAACAAGTGCTTTTGTAATTCACACAGTGATGAAAGGATTGGATGTACCTTATGGGGCGCACTCGCTGATGACATGCTGCGTGCCTGTGAAAGAGCTGGTGATGACAAGTTGATTTGTGTCTTAAGATGGGCAAAGATTAGGGAGTACCAAGGTTTGTTGTTAAGCATAAGAAAATATTATCAAAGTTATAAGTAAATGAAAGTTATATTTTCCAATTATTTGTGTAGAGGTTAAAAGCGTAACCAATGCCTACAATGCAACATCGATGTTTATCAATCCACCATGGCCTGAAATCGAATCATTTGCCAAAAGGTGATCACCTAACCGAGACGTATAAAGAAAAACATTATCTTTAAGGAAATTAGGCAATCTTTTACTACTCAGACACTTTTCTAATATCATCTACTTTTTTGTCATGTACCAGGATTCCCAATGATGGCATTTTGTTAACACTAGCAGAAGCTACTGCTAAAGACGAAATTGTTGTCAAAAAGCAAGAGGATGACTATTGGAATGTTTTCCCTGTATCTTCTATTGTTGAGGTCAATGCTTTTGATGCTGTAAGTAGATGTTTAAAATGATCGTATTATTCACTAGTGTGATATATTATGATTAGTGGTTTGTGAAATATGAATGTTCGTTTTCTATACCTAATTCGTACAATGATGAGCTAAACTATGACTATTGCCATGAAAATTACTATTGGTACCTACTATTATAAAAGTAGTTGATGAGAAAATTATTCGATGAATGTTCGTTTTCTATGCCTAATCCAAGTACGAATATTTGGTACCTTCATTAACAGGAGGGCAATGCTAAAATTATTTGCACTGTCTATGCTATCGATACCGATATGGGCTGGTACTACATAGCATGTCCGAAGTATCAGCACAACAAGGTTAGGAAAGTGTACGCAGGTCCCAACCAGAAGCTTCTTCCGGGAGCTAAGCAGAAGTGGGATTGCTCCAAGTGCCCGAACAACATTACCAACGTTACGGCGAGGTAAAAATGGTGTTGTGGCAAATTAGGAGTCTTAATAAATCATATACAAGGATGTTTCTTATACCGATTATATATCATCACCAGTTGTCATTAAAACGATTGTAGATTCAAGCTGCATCTCAAGGTGATGGATAACACAGGTGAGACAAAACTGATGTTATTTGATTCATTGGCCAAAGAAATTGTTGGGAAAGAAGCTGGAGAGTTACTTGGCGGTGTCTACGACGAGGTAATTAAGGAAGTTTTAAAATTGATATTATGCCATGACAGTGAAGTAATATGATTAATCTCTAGAAGGAAGAGTGACATCTGAATCACCCAAAATTGAATTGCAGATTGAAGATCCTGAAAATGTGCCAGATGCACTACAAGCTTTGATTGGAAAGACTTTCTATTTCGTAGTGGCCGTGGAAAAGACTAATTTGAACGGTGGACATGATACTTTCAAAGTAATCAAGGTCCTTTCATCAAATGGTCTGGTCGAGGAAACAGCAATGCTAACGGATTCGGAGAAGCAAGTTACCCCTTCCGAGCTGCTTTCTGGTTAACCGGTAATTGTATTTATACCTCATACAAAACTGTGATATATATTTTAGCTCATGCATACAATAAATATTCGAATATAATGTTATGCCATAAATTTGTAGAGTGTTATGATGCTCGAGGACAGCAATGAGACCACGCAAACGGATGGAATGCCCTTTGACATAACCCCAACTTCGAAGAGAGGTGCTGAAGGTGGTGATGTTGAGAACTTGGAGGATATGTGCTCGGTTCAAAAGAAAGCCCGTTTGAGAAATGTCAAGATTGAGAAGATCGAAAACATGCGAGGATTGGCTTAGAGTTTAGTGCAATGATAGCAATGAAGTCGAAGATTATATTTTTTTAATCGTTTCAATAAGGACTGAGTCCATTAGTGGTGTTTCTTTGTCTGTTGGATGTTCATTTGTTCTTCAACATTTCTTTTCAAAATAAGTCACTCGGTTACATTTTGTCCAATTTCAAGTCAACTTTCATAAATTTTCGTGCACTGTCTGTTGGAGGTTTCAAATGAGTAATGCAGTGTAATAATGTTGGTGGAAGTCTTATATATAATGTTGGAAACTGTTCTATGGGGAAAATATTGTGATTTCGCAAACCCACTCAAGTCTGATCCGATCATGTGAGGATAATAATAAAAGATCAACAGATTACCTTCCATAGTCATCGCCATGTCTTCATTTTGCTAAGTCATTGAGAATCTGGAATCACATAGGTACATGAAATTAAAAACAACTCATGTTCCCACTTCCCAACTGGTCAGATTCAAATATTGATTTGCAAAAGTAAAATGGGAACAAAGATCATAAGAGACTAACCTTAGTGGCTTTGCAGACAATCTCTGGACAGAGAGGAATCACCGCCTCCATCAACAACGATACCGATCTTACGAATCGATCATGGCTAGAAGCTAAACAATTATCCACTAAAGAATTGCAAATTTTTGAGACCTACATAATATTTTAGACGTACCGAGTAATATATACACAGTTACACATACATTATCACAATCATTTCTTAGGTTTTTTATATACATATATTTGTATTAACAAATGCAGGTTCAGCAAAAACGTGTTTTTAAAACTGTATTGTCTAAGTCAATATCTCAGTTTATGACTCAGGGCGTGTTACCCAAAACAAAATATCGAATAAACATAACATGTGTAGCCAACTAATATATTAGAGATATAGGGGATCTCGAATCTTTAAACCTAACCTTAAATTAGGACCTGTCATATATTGCGGGGCGTCATTATAGGGAATTAATTATTAGTACTACCATATATGATTGATTAGGTAAACCTCTATATATCGATCTTCATGATCCACCATCTAGGTATTCCCTATCAAGTACCAGCTTAGGTGTTGAAAACCAAAATGAATAAGAGAAATGATGAATCTCCACCAATAAAAAAATGGCAAAATCAGGAGTCCATGAAGAAGCCTAAACAATCACTATTGGATGAAAACTCACCTAATACGCCGACGCCGTCGCAATCAAACGTTTCGATGTGTTCAATTCCAGTAGGTTCCATTTTCAGGCGAGTTCTTGGAGATGTAACAAACATCCCAGGTTCATTAACACAGCGTTCAAAGCCTCTTGCCCAAACTGTTCCATCATCGACTCATCACACCCAGAAAACAACATCAAGTAATATTTTATGATAGTTAGAATTTGCAATGCATATAGTTTACTATGACAGATAAACATATATTAGATGTTGTCAACAAGTTATAACTAATTTGATGTCTGACTGTTATTCAGGGAAACGCTCTATTGCTTTTAAGGAGGTAGGGTTGGACAAAGCTTCGGATCCCAAAGGTTTCGACTCTATCAAAAATGGAAAGTCTCCAGGTATATTGTCTGAATGCTTAACGAAACACGTAGAAGAGTTTTGATTCTTTATTTTATGTTGGATACATAGTTACAGTTCATCAACTAATTATATGATATTTTGTAATTCATAGTGAAACTAGCAAAACTGTCTAAACTACGAACTACGAATGCCATTCTGAATCACTCTTCATCACATGGTGCTGCGTCTAACACTTTTGCAAGTCAAATGACACAGCAAAAGACGTCGAAGGATACTCCATCAAGAGGTTGTAAATATTTATAGCTTCCGAATTAGCCAAAGAGTTATTAATTTAAATAATATGGCCCTGTTGAAATTAAATTGGGATTAACATTGTTGTTGGCCAATAATGTAGTGCCCACGATCAACGGAAACACAAATGCCCTAACTAAAGCCCACGCCAAGGGAAAACAAAAAGGTTTGTGCATTCTTTCATTAAAATTGCAGATTTCTGTTGTTTTCAAACTAAGCAATGATTCATCGAACCGTTTATAATTGTGCAGCAGGGGACGATATATCCAATCGTAACTCAAGACTCGGTCTTGACGATGAGAATACTTTGCAAAGTTTCCTATTTGAGGAAGGTTGAGATTATAAACTACCCATATCACCTAATATCACCTATTACTGGTTGTACTAATTTTACTTATAAGACAAAAAGAAGAACATCCAACAATAAAATTGTATATTTCAGGTGATGAAGATCTATTCCACCAAGATTTTGATTGTTCAGAATACGAGGATACCGATTCAGAGACTGACCATTGTGAGTTAGATAGAGATAGAGAAATGGCAAGGCTGAAAGAATTCAAGGAATTTGATATTCATAAAATTTTAAGAGATCAATTGAATCGAAAGAAGCGACTTGCAAAGGAGAAGGAGTCTAATGTCACAGGAGAAGAGGATAAAGTTGGTATGTGACATTTTAGACGATTGTTTCATGTCTAACTTCTACATAAACAAAAGTATACTATAATATTAACGAGCGTTTATTTGGATAACAGAGTATTTGGATCACGGTGACCCAATGTATAGTTGCGACAAATGTGGCGCAATTTTCTGGTACGATGAGCGTCTTGACAAAAGGAAAAATGCAAAAAATCCAAAGTTTTCCATGTGTTGCCTAGGAGGAACAATCAAGTTACCGTTGCTGAGGAGTTCTCCTAAAGTTCTAATGGATTTGCTAACTCATGATGACGAGATTAGTAGACACTTTCGTGAAAATATTAGGGCATACAACATGCTATTTGCGTTTACGTCTCTTGGTGGACAAGTCAACAAGTGTATACCAAATGGACGGGGTCCTATGATGTTTCAGATTCATGGTCAGAATTATCATTTGATGGGAAGTTTGAAACCTGTGGATGGGGACTACCCTAAATTCTCGCAACTATATATTGTTGATACTGAAAATGAAGTTCAGAACAGAGCTACCGTTATGAGGTATTTTCAGAAACAAAGTGTCGGTTAAGAATTTTTTGGGATTATTCGTTAGCAATTATCAACATATCTGATTAAAAGTATTCGAAATGTGCAGCAAGGGCAAGAACCCGCAGGCACCCAAGAAGAAAAATGAGTTCAGAACCAAGATAATAGAAAAGTTAATGAACATGCTAAGAGAAGTCAACCCTTACGTAGAAGTATTCCGGATGGCTAAAGACAGAATGGAAACGAATGGAGAGGAATCATTCCACATGAGGATTATAAGGGATAGACCAGGAAAAGATGCTAGGACGTACAATACTCCCACTGCTTCTGAGGTCGCAGCTTTAATCCCGGGTGATTTTCATTTGGAAATGCCGGAACGTGACATTATTCTAGAAGAGAAGTCCACCGGAAAACTTCAACGTATTAGTGAAATACATCCATCTTATTTAGCATTGCAATATCCTCTGGTTTTTCCATACGGTGAAGATGGATTCAGAATCAAAACAGAGAAAGTCTTCACGGGAATCAACAATGGAACTTCAAAGCAGAAGATGAGCATGAGACAGTTCTTTGCGTTTCGCATTATGGAGAGGCCAAAAGAAAGTCAGACTTTACTACGCTCTAAAAGGTTGTTCCAACAATTCCTCTGCGATGCATTTACCATGATAGAATCAAACAGGCTTTCTTTCATAAAATACAACCAGTCGAAGCTGAGATCAATGGATCACGATTCCCTGAAGGCAATGTTGCACTCTGGGTCAACAGACATGGGTGAGCAAGGAAATAAGATTCTTCTGCCAGCTTCTTTTGTTGGTGGGCCGAGATATATGCAGCAGCAATATTACGATGCTATGGCTACGTGTAAGCACTTTGGATTCCCAGACTTATTCATCACGTTCACCTGCAATCCTAAATGGCCTGAGATTACCAGATATTTAAAGAAGAGGAACTTAGTCATCGATGATAGGCCAGATATTGTTTGCCGTGTTTTCAAAATGAAGCTCGACTCTCTCATGAGAGATTTAACAGATGGGAATCATTTTGGTAAAACGTCTTCAGGTAATATACTAACACGGACCTTTTTATACTTTAACTAAATAGATGCTATTAGTTATTATGCTGATGAAGATCAACCATAATTTTATGATTTTGTCAACAGCTATGTACACGGTTGAATTTCAGAAACGAGGACTGCCTCATGCCCATATTCTTCTCTTCATGCATCCAAGCTGTAAGTTTCCAACCGCAGAGAGCATTGACAAAATCATTTCAGCTGAGATACCGGATAAGGATTTGGAGCCTGAGCTATACGATGTGGTTAAAGATTGTATGATCCATGGACCATGTGGTGCTGTAAATACTAAATCACCGTGTATGGTGAATGGAAAATGCTCGAAATTTTTCCCAAAGAGTTTTGTCGAAGCAACTACAGTAGATAAAGATGGTTATCCCGTTTACAGAAGAAGACAAACAGGATCTTTTGTGGAGAAGAATGGATTCAAATGTGACAACAGATACGTTGTGCCTTATAACAAGGATCTATCTGTTCGTTATAAATCGCATATAAATGTAGAGTGGTGCAATCAATCTGGATCTATTAAGTACTTATTCAAGTACATCAACAAAGGTCAGGATCATCTGACCGTTGCTGTTGAACCAGGAGAAAACAGTTTTCACAGAGCATGTACCAGTAAAGAAAATGATGATCCGGAGAAGCCAAAGAACGAAATCAAAGACTTCTTCGATTGCAGGTATATACTATTTGTCCATTACGTTCTTTAAGAATACATAGTCCGTGTATAATGCACACATGGATCTAATAATTAATACATTTTTTATCTCATAGATATGTGTCAGCTTCGGAAGCAGTCTGGCGAATTCTAAAATTCCCAATGCATTGGAGATCAACACCTGTTGAGAAGCTATCTTTCCATCTCGAAGGCAAACATATGCTTTATTTCAGAGGGGATGATGACGTCAAGAGTATTTTGTCACGCAAATCTGCTGAGCTCTCCCAGATGTTGGCTTGGTTTAAACTAAACGAGACAAATGCTTTTGCACGAACACTAACATTTGCACAGATCCCGAACTACTTTACTTACCATAGTAAAGAGCGAGAGTTCAGACCAAGACAGATGGGATTTAGCATCGGAAGGATCAATTACGTGCCACGGAAGATAGAAGAGGGGTATTATCTCCGAGTTCTTCTTAATATAGTGAAGGGTCCTATTTCGTTTGAAGAAATCAGAACCTACCGAGGTGTGGTTTATGAAAAGTTCAAGGATCATGTTATGCAAGAGGCCTTTTAGATGATGATGAGGTGTGGGTTGATAGTATCATATCTTCAAGCCAATGGTGTTTTGGTGATCATCTTCGAAACTTATTTGCGGTTATGCTTGCCAGTGATTGCTTCACTACACCAGAGGATGTGTGGGAAAGAACCTGGCATATTCTAGCGCAAGACATACAAGAGAAGAAGAGGATTGAGTTTGAAAATCCAGGTTAGTTTAATGTAGCTCCGCAATGAACAATCTTATAATCTGGAATCTATTATACTGACTCTAAAAACCATTTCTACAATTCTTTGTAGATCTTAATCTTAACGACGAACAGAAAAGGAATTTCGTTCTTCAGGAGATTCAAATGGTCATGTTAAGGAATGGAACATCATTGGCTAACTATACGACAATGCCACAACCACAGAAGGAAGGAGTTGAGTATACTAACCGATTGTTAACTGATGAGCTAAACTATGACAAGGACTTACTCAGGGAGAAACATGATGAATGGATAAAGATGCTGACTATCGAGCAGAAGACTATTTATGATGAAATAGTAGGAGCTGTTCTCAATAAAAAGGGAGGTATCTTTTTTGTTTACGGATTCGGAGGAACAGGCAAAACATTCATGTGGAAAACACTATCAGCTGCTATACGATCAAGGGGAGAGGTTGTTTTAAATGTGGCCTCTAGCGGTATTGCTTCGTTGTTATTGGAAGGTGGACGTACGGCGCATTCAAGGTTTGCGATTCCTATAAATCCGGATGATTTTACCATGTGTCATTTTGCGCCAGGGTCAGATCTTGGAAATCTTGCTAAACAAGCATCCCTTATTATTTGGGATGAAGCGCCTATGATGAGCAAATACTGCTTCGAGTCTCTCGATAGGTCTTTGTCTGACGTAATTGGTAATGTAGACAATAAGCCTTTTGCAGGGAAGGTAATTGTATTTGGTGGTGACTTCAGACAAGTTCTCCCTGTGATCGTTGGTGGTGGTCGTGCAGAGATTGTTCTTGCATCATTGAATTCTTCTTATCTTTGGGAACATTGCAAAGTCCTAAAGTTAACTAAGAACATGAGGCTTATGAGCAACAGTCTGAATGCTGAAGATGCCAAGGAGATAAGTGATTTCTCAGAATGGTTATTGGATGTTGGTGATGGGAAGCTTGCCGAACCAAACGATGGTGAGGCGGAGATTGATATTCCGGAAGAATTACTTATTACATCGGCAGAGGATCCTATGGAAGTTATCAGCTCTGAAATATATTCTGATCCAGATATGTTTGAAGTCAATAAAGATCCATTGTTTTTTCAAGAGAGGGCCATATTATGTCCCACAAACGACGATGTAGACATGATAAATCAGCTTATGCTACGTAAAATGTGCGGTAAGTTTCAATGTCGACAACTTGATGTTCCAAATTCTATATAATTCAATATCGATATTTATGATGTATTTTTCCTAGAATATTTTTATTATAGACATCTAAGATAATGTGTGACACTATGTATTTTGCAGGGGAAGAACGAATATATTTGAGTGCTGATAGCATAGATCCAATGGATACAGCAGCAAGGAACAATCCAATTTTCACTCCAGATTTTTTAAACGCTATCAAGGTACCAGGTCTACCAAGGCATTTACTTTGTCTCAAAATAGGAACTCCAATTATGTTGCTAAGAAACATAGACTCCAAGGGTGGTTTATGCAATGGTACAAGACTACAAGTAACGCAGATGGCGGATCATGTTTTAGAAGCAAGGGTTATAACAGGAGATCGTGTTGGTGACAAAGTATTGATCCCAAAAATTGTCATATCTCCTACTGATTTAAAATTACCATTTAGAATGCGACGGAGACAATTTCCTATTGCTGTTGCCTTTGCTATGACCATCAACAAGAGTCAAGGTCAGTCACTCAAGCAAGTTGGTCTTTATCTCCCAAGACCTGTATTCTCACATGGTCAACTGTATGTAGCACTATCGAGAGTTACATCGAAGAAGGGTCTTAAAATCTTGATCGTCGACAAAGAAGGGAGGCCCCAGAAAACAACAACCAATGTTGTGTTCAAAGAAGTTTTCCAGAATTTAGGCGTCTGAGTTTTTGGTGTGAATTTTGTGGACTGTTCAATCACAATTGTTATTTTAAGTTGTTCTATCAGTTTTAATAAAGATTTTTACTAATAAGTTCAGTTTTAATAAAGATCTTCAACTTTTCTTTCTCATGGTGAATTTGGAATCACATAGGTTCTCAAAGTCAATTTCACTAATGTGAAATGTATTTCTCAAAGTCTGATCCAGTCACATAAATTGGAAGCAAAGCTTAAAGCTTGCGATTTAGGAGATTAAGAAGAAACATAGAAATTGCTGAATCTGAAGAAAGCAGAGATGAGTTTTGTCAAAGGATTACCTGGGTTATGCAAATCAGGTGGAGCTTGATTCTTCTAGCTTCTCGGCTGTAGAAAGACAAAAAATTAGAAGCAGAGTTTACAGACTTTGAGTTTTTCAATTGAGAAGAAAGGTTGTGAATTCAGTGCTATCGTGTGAGGTGTGAATCAAGCCACATGTTCTCAATTTCTTTTTGCTAGCTAACTTTTTATATTCATTTGTCATCCATATTCATTAGAAAGTTATTGTTTATTTATAAATAACTATATGAACGTAAGATCGAATAATATTTATGAAAGTTAGTACACGACAATCTGTAGTAAAGGAAAACGTTTCTGAAAATACCTCATAAAATTCGAAAGAGGAGAGATGAGGAGCAAAAAGGAGATAGTAATGCTCAGTCTATGAAAAGAAGAAAATCAAACTTCATAGCTATCCATGACAAGAAAAGAATCTGTCAACAAAACTCTAACGTGTCAAGCAATATTATTCCTATGAAGACAATATTCGGCAGATTCCTACAAGATTAAACTGATTCTCATCATTCCAGAGGGTTGAAAGAATCTACGGCACAATTTTGTTCTTTATCAACTGACATTACAAAATAATGGAGATTGATAAAAACTTTACCTTATTCGAAGGTGCCAATTCTCCGACAATGCCAAATCCGAAGAGAAATCCAAATATCGACATGAAACAATCAAAGAAAAATAGAGGAGGTCCGTAAATGTTATTCCCAGATTACTAATGCTAACACAAATTAAATCATGCGAAATCTCAGTCTATGAAAAGAAGAAAATCAAACTTCATAGCTATCCATGACAAGAAAAGAATCTGTCAACAAAAATCTACCGTGTCAAGCAATATTATTCCTATGAAGACAATATTCGGCAGATTCTTACAAGATTAAACTGATTCTCATCATTCCAGAGGGTTGAAAGAATCTACGGCACAATTTTGTTCTTTATCAACTGACATTACAAAATAATGGAGATTGATAAAAACTTTACCTTATTCGAAGGTGCCAATTCTCCGACAATGCCAAATCCGAAGAGAAATCCAAATATCGACATGAAACAATCAAAGAAAAATAGAGGAGGTCCGTAAATGTTATTCCCAGATTACTAATGCTAACACAAATTAAATCATGCGAAATCTCAGTCTATGAAAAGAAGAAAATCAAACTTCATAGCTATCCATGACAAGAAAAGAATCTGTCAACAAAAATCTACCGTGTCAAGCAATATTATTCCTATGAAGACAATATTCGGCAGATTCTTACAAGATTAAACTGATTCTTATCATTCCAGAGGGTTGAAAGAATCTACGGCACAATTTTGTTCTTTATCAACTGACATTACAAAATAATGGAGATTGATAAAAACTTTACCTTATTCGAAGGTGCCAATTCTCCGACAATGCCAAATCCGAAGAGAAATCCAAATATCGACATGAAACAATCAAAGAAAAATAGAGGAGGTCCGTAAATGTTAATCCAAGATTACTAATGCTAACACAAAGTAAAGCATGCGAAATCTTATATACCAAAAGAAGCCAGCAACATAAAAGAAATTGAAATACCTGCAATTGATTATCGACGAAGGTAATTGAGGATGGATAAGAAAATACAGTGTCAAATCCATCGTATGAGAGTGCCGAAATTTTCACCGTGAGAAGGTTTAGGTCGAAAAGAGAAAGTGAGATGACAATCGGAAAGAGATAGTGAGATGAAGAGTCCATTACAAAGACGCCTCTTTTTCGGTAACATAATAACAAAAAAAAACCATAAAAGATAAAGAAGATAAACCACATATTTATGGAAAAAAGATAAAGGATAAGGTTTTTATTTATTTTCTTTTTAGTTAAGTCTAAAATGAAAAAGAAAAAAAAATGTATTGGTTTGTTTTTATTTGCACATGTATTTATTTGTAGGGCTTTTTTATCTCTTAAAATTGTATTTATTTCATTTAAAAATTAACAGTTTAAAAGAGTTATTAAACTAGGCCTTCAACTTCGGGTTTCGGTTCATATTTGGGTCGAGTTATTCTGGTTTCGGGTTTAAAGATATATTTGGACGTAATATCGAATAATATTCTTTCACATATCGATAGTTATCTTTCACGACCCGGAACGGGGAGTTAGATTACTCCATGTCTCATGTTTCTTTTTACCAGTTTTTATGTTTTACGGTCTTAATAATCAACAATTTTGTTTACATTCATGTTTTATTATAGATTATGCACTCTTTTTTAATTATTGAAGTATATTACTAAATTTAGTACAACAGTACCATGTTACATTCATTATCACAAAGTGAATACGGCGACCAACTCTATTTCGTTAACTATTAAATCATAAGCGAGTCACCACATTAATCTAATTATAATCTATAAACTTTAGAAATAAATTTCTTCTTGCAAACAAAAAAAACTATATTAATTCTTTATAAGTTTTGAAGAACAGTTTGCCCCGCACATTGTGCGGGTTAAATCCTAGTTAGATGTTGTATTTGAAATGAACTGAAACTGAATTACAATCCAGTGTTATTCAATCAAGATTTCAAATCCGGTTTTAAAATCCAGTGTTATTTAATATCTGATTTGTAATCTATCATTAATAGATGAGGGAATTGCCTCATATAACCCACAATTTGATTTGAAATGCAAAAATAGACCCCCTATTGCACTTATGTCAAAACTAATCTTTTGGAGTTGCCAAATTACAAACCTCACCCTTCTGAACAAAGAAAAAACGCTAACCTTTTGACTGTTATACCCCGAAGTCTAACTCTGAAGTCTAACTCTGACGTCTAACTCTGAAGTCTAACGCTGAAGTCTAACTCTGAAGTCTACTCATGACGTCTAACTGTGAAGTCTAACTATGAAGCCTAACTATGAAGTCTAACTCTGAAGTCTAATATATAATAAAATCTTAAATTTAAAGTTTAAAATTTATAAAAAATATTTTGATAAACTTATTTACACATAAATTTAACACAGACAATTACAATCCATATAAAATAATATGCAAAGAAATTAATCAATTTAAATCTAGTAAGACAAATTATGTTAAAATACAGTTAGAAATTTGTGTGAAGTCTACTCATGAAGTCTACCAAATAACAAAATCTTAAATTTAAAGTTTAAAATCGATAAAAAAAAATTTTGGAAAAAAAATTTATGGATAATTTAAATAAACACAACTTCTATCTATGTAAAATAATATTTCATGAAAATGAATCAATTTATAAGTTTCATGAGTAAACCATCACCAAGCTTAGTGGTTGAGGTTTAATGTGTAGGGTTTATCATTGTCATTGTTAGGGTTGAGAGAATTTTGCAAAAAACAAAATGTCTGTGGTTCGTTTAACGATTTAGAGGTCATGAATTCGTACTTTATAATGTTAATTGCGATTATGTAAACATAATTAACGTTTACTAGAAGTTTTTTCTTAAAAATTCGATTTAGGGTTTAGGGTTAGTTAGACTTCACAGTTAGACTTCACAGTTAGACTTCTTTATGAAGTATGAAACCCAAAAAAAACAGGGGGAAAACGAAATATTTTGGCGGGAAGCGGAAATAAGGGTTAGTTAGACTTCACGGTTAGACTTCGTGTTGTAGTCTACTTAATAATCACAACTTAAATTTAAATAATTAAATTGTAGCAAATTCTTTTGATTAAAAAAATTTATACATAAATAAGATGTAAACATTTATCATCTATGAAAAATAAAATTGTATAAAAATGAATCCATATAAGGGTCAGTTAGACTTCATTACTAGAGTTTATAGTTAGACTTCACAGTTAGACTTCACAGTTAGACTTCACAGTTAGACTTCATTATGAGGTATGAAACTAAAAAAAAAACAGGGGGGAAACGAAATATTTTGGCGGGAAGCGGAATATTAGGGTTAGTTAGACTTCATTATTAGACTTCATAGTTAGACTTTACTGTTAGACTTCACATTTAGACTTCACGGTTAGACTTCATAGGTAAAACCGGCATATTAACTGTTCAATGGTTGGTCGAATTGGGTATAATAAAATGTTAACCGGCCACAATCGAGATCTAACCGGTAATCACAATCTCACGAATTACAGACCCAAAATTAGGGTTTCACTTTCACATTTCACAATTCACTTTCACTTTCACATCCGTCTGTTCCGTTCCGTTCTCTATCTCTCTCGAATAGGCGATTTGCAAATCCGTCCGCTCCGTCTCGTTCGATCTCTCTCATTCCCCGTCGATCTCCTTCGCTGTCGAAGTCAGACAGATCCACCATTGTCGCCACCGCCGCAGTTTCCTCTTCCTTCTCTCAAGTATACTTCTGTAAGTCCTATTCATCTATATATCTTGATACAAGTCACTTTCCCTATATTCCTGTTATACTCACTCAGTTTCTCCGTTTTGAACTCGACCGCCGCCGTGGTTTCCGCTGGCCGTGGTTTTCCCTCGCTTTTGCACCTGTGTAATCGAACGACCTAAACCTTCGCTTTTTGCCGGTGGTGAGTTCTCCCTCTTTAACTATTTTCTATCTCTATACCTCCATCTAACACTCGTCTAAACGATTGTATTCTGTCGCAGGTCTGCATATACCCGTTCCACGTTTTTTAGTAGGTAAAAAACTCTTTCCCTTGGGCTTTGCCGGCTATTTTACGTATGAAACTAGGGCGGCTTATAAATTAGACTTTCTATTTAGACTTCGTAGTTAGACTTCATAGTTAGACTTCATACCTTCAGAGTTAGACTTCAGAGTTAGACTTCATAGTTAGACTTCAGAGTTAGACTTCATAGTTAGACTTCAGAGTTAGACTTCAGAATTAGACTTCATAGTTAGACTTAAACTGTTAGACTTCATAAATTTGCTATTGTCTCCCTGTTTTTTTCCTTTACATCTAATATGCTTCTCCATGTTTTAACTGTGTTTACAGGATGGAGCCGGTTATATTTCCCAGGAGGTTTTTCACAGAAGGAGAAGAACCGGAATATGACCGAAGCATTGGTTATTTCAGCAAGAACAGTGAGTTGTGGGCGAAATTGCATCTTCTACTGACAGAGGATGAATGGAGTGAGCTTGAGAGTTCCAAGCTCGGTGTCCTCTTTAAGTTCACGAAGATCAACTTCAAGTGGGCATCGAAGGTTGTGCAAAGTCTGCTCGCTATGGGCGTAGAATGCGATAAGAAGTTTGAGATATGGAGTGTTGTGGGTGTACACCCACTGCGTTTTTCATTGCACGAGTTCGAACATATCACCGGGCTCAACTGTGAGTATAAAGAAGCATTGACGAGGCCCGAGACAGTTGAGACAGACGATATGATAGCTTTCTGGCAGAAGCTTGGTGTGAATACCAAGGTTGGTCCGAGCATTGAAAACCTTGTAGCAGCGTGCAGAAATGCTGGAAATTGGAGCAGAGAGGATAGGCTGAGGTTGGCTTATTTGGCCATATACGTTGGCTTTGTTCATGCTCGCAAACCCAGCACCCATACACGAGTGGAACTGGCTAGTCTAGTTATGGACTTAGACAGATTTGAAAGTTACCCATGGGGGCGAGTAGCTTTCAAGACCCTCATCAAGTCTGTAAAGAGGGTAGATCAGACCAAACCGTATACTCTGGACGGGTTTGCTGAAGTTTTGCAAGTGTGGGCGTACCATGCTATGCCACAATTCGGACAAGACAACGGTGATCCGAGGCCTAATAATCCTGAGCCACCACTGCTGGCATTCAACGGAATCAAAGGGAAGTGATATATTATAGAAAACATGAAGAAGCAGGTAATCCCTTGCCTAATAGTGTTTGCATATATTCTGTTTGCATATATTCTGTTTGCATTAGACTTCAGAATTAGACTTCAGAGTTAGACTTCACAGATAGACTTCAGAATTAGACTTCATATATTCTGTTTGCATATATTCTGTTTGCATTTCCTTGTCCTGTTTTTAATAATTTTCATTTACAGACTGTGTTCAATCACATGACAATGGTGGGTAGGGAAGAGATGTACCCACTTTGGGACAACGATGTAGAGGACTTGAAGGTTGACAACATCCTTGGGGCTCTGTATGGTGAATTTGGTGGACCATGGATCTGGAAACCAGCTGACTGGGCCCCGATTGGGATATACATGGCAAAGACCGTGAAGTCAGGGAAGTCTGCGAAGTCAGAGAATGTCGAGAAGTCTTCTGGCTTGAAGAGACTTCATGATAGCGTTGCCGATGATGATTATGAAGCTGAAGCATTCAGTCTTCATAAAAGGGGTCGGACGTCTGGTTATCCATCCGTGGAGCCCTCTGGTGATGGGTGGAAGAGTCTGGAGGCGAAGATAGTGGAGCTGTTTGATCGGTTCTCCAAACAGCACTTTGCCGAGCTGAAGCAAGGGTTTGAAAGGTGCGATGAGAAGATTCAAATCCTCACTACGGAGGTGGTTGCGATGGGGAGCCTTCTCGAGAAGCTGAGGCATCCAGCGGCTGAAGAGCATGTGAAGTCTAACGATGCCAATCTCAAGCAGGATCAAACCGGTGGTCCGGTTAGTCCCGTTCATTCCCCGCAAACTTCGAAATGTGATAACAATCATAGGCGTAAGAATAGAAGACTTCCTACTAGAATTAAGCCGCATTGTGTTTACCAATTGTTCAGATAGATGGCGATGAGGCGGAGACGGTTCCTTGCGAGGAGAGTGTTGGCAATGAGGATTCGGATTGCCATTTTCTCCGAACACATATACCAACTGCCGCTGATGATGCCGAGGAGAAAAGGAAGCAAGAAACTCGAATCCGGACTGAAAATATTGCCGCACGAGCCAGAAATGCGAGAACGAGGAAACTTGCGCCCTCACAGCAAGGTGATTTTGAAGGGAACAGCACAGTTAAGAGGATTATCCCTAACATGCCAGCATCTGATCCACCTGAGCTCCCTAAAGCGAATACACCGCCTCCGGTCATCCCTAAAGCGAAGACACCACCGGCGAGCAAGCCTAACCCTAAAGCGAAGACAACACCTGGTGGATATGATCCATTCGCTGTAGCGGTAGAGGAAGAAAAGAGGCCAATGTTGGACTACTTGGCCACATTACCGCGAGTCTCCTAAAACGTGATCCTTTATGCTGTGATAAATTACGACTGTTACTAAAGAACTTATCACTGTTTCAGGGGGTATCCGACTGTCAAACCGGATGCGGAGCAGTTCCCAATCTGGTCATGGTGGTATCTGTTGCTTACAACGGAAGAGTGGCTTAGAGATACGGTAAGACTTCTGCATTAGACTTAACAATTATACTTCTGCATTAGACTTCACAGTTAGACTTCACGGATAGACTTCACATTTAGACTGTAAATGTAGGATTTTTCACATTTAGACTTCACATTTAGACTGTGAATGTGCGGAATTATCACATTTAGACTTCACAGTTAAACTTCACAGATAGACTTCACGGATAGACTTCACATTTAGACTGTAAATGTAGGATTTTTCACATTTAGACTGTGAATGTGCGGAATTATCACATTTAGACTTCACAGTTAGACTTCACAGATAGACTTCACGGATAGACTTCACATTTAGACTGTAAATGTAGGATTTTCATATTTAGACTTCACAGTTAGACTTCACTGATAGACTTCACAGTTAGACTTCACTGATAGACTTCACATTTAGACTTCACAGATAGACTTCACTATCTAACAATGTATTTTTCTGAATGTAGCACGTGGATGCTTGGGTCAGAATGATGAATATGAGGCTGCAGCAGCATCCAGAATGGTTTAGGAGTGACCGGATATGCTTCTTGGATACTAAGGTCCCCCAATATTGGGGGAGAGACTGGCACAGGTTTGAAACATGCGAGCTTCTGCCTGCTTTGGCGCTGGACTACTACTACGGTAGGAAACCGAGCTACTGCGCGACCGACAAGCGCTGGGGAGTTGATATCGATGATATATACATTCCCCTGTGTGTAAGACAGACGCATTGGGTCGCCCTGCATATCTCCATACCAAAGAGGCACATTGTGGTATACGACAGTCTACCGAGTACCATCAGGAAAGCTGAGATCACTAAAGTGGTGGAACCGTATGCTGTGATGATCCCGCACCTTCTTAACGAGGCGGCTCTGAGCGAAGACAAACATCGCTTCCCGAAGGATAAATTCACGATCGACCGTCCGACAAAAGGTGTGCCACACCAAGATAATGGTGGAGATTGCGGTCTGTTTGTCTTGAAGTACATAGAGTGTCTCTCACTTGGATATGACACCTTTCCAACATCCTTGCGCCCACGAAATGTCCCTTCGATGAGGGAGAAGATTGCATCTGATTTGTTCAGCGAGGTCCAATGTCGCGGACCCATAGATAACGATGACTGGGAAGGTTTGGACATATATGATGAGTAATGATGTTAATAGATTGTATTTATGGTATATAGTAGACTCTAATTTAACGGTTACGCTCTTTTGTACCTAGTGATAGGGTTAGGCTAATTATTTTTTTGTAACCTATCAACAAACATTGTATTGTATTTATATTATGAAGTATATAACATTTCAGGTATTGTATTGTATTGTATTGTTCCTTTTGCATATAGACTTCACGGTTAGACTTCACAGGTAGACTTCACGGTTAGACTTCACAGATAGACTTCACATTTTCAAATATAACAAGCATTCAAGCTCCAAAAGCTCGATTTTAGCTACCTAAAACGGTTCAATTCTGAAATAATTTTAGACTTCACAGATAGACTTCACGGTTAGACTTCACATGTAGACTTCACGGTTAGACTTCACAGATAGACTTCACATTTTCAAATATAACAAGCATTCAAGCTCCAAAAGCTCGGTTTTAGCTACCTAAAACGGTTCAATTCTGAAATAATTTTAGACTTCAGAGATAGACTTCACGGTTAGACTTCACAGGTAGACTTCACGGTTAGACTTCACAGATAGACTTAAAGGCTTCATTGGTGTCCCTGTTTTCTATGACGAAAGAATCCAAGAAAGTATTCACTTTGCAACTAAGTATTCACTTTTCAACTAAGTGAATACTTTCTGGATTCTTTCGTCTTAGAAAACACTAGAGTACGAAGCGCCGGAGATCGAAGAGGACAAATATCGGAGAAAGGAAAGAGCGACAACGAGAGAAAGAAGAAGAAAAAGAAGAAAAAGAAGAATAAGAAGAAGCAGAGGAAGAAGAGGACGAAGAACAGCGACGAGGGTAGAGATTGAAGAAGAAGATCGGGTTTCATCAGAGCGAAAGAGAGACGGAGAAACCGAAGTGTTTTTTTTTACAAGTACTTAATTACCCTTCACAGATAGACTTCACGGTTAGACTTCAGAGTTGGACTTCACATTTTCAAATATAACAAGCATTCAAGCTCCATTTTAGCTACCTAAAACGGTTCAATTCTGAAATAATATTAGACTTCACTGATAGACTTCACGGATAGACTTCACAGATAGACTTCACGGTTAGACTTCAGAGTTGGACTTCACATTTTCAAATATAACAAGCATTCAAGCTCCATTTTAGCTACCTAAAACGGTTCAATTCTGAAATAATATTAGACTTCACCGATAGACTTCACGGATAGACTTCACAGATAGACTTCACGATTAGACTTCAGAGTTGGACTTCACATTTTCAAATATAACAAGCATTCAAGCTCCATTTTAGCTACCTAAAACGGTTCAATTCTGAAATAACATTAGACTTCATAGATAGACTTCACAGATACACATATTCAAGCGTTCACACATCATAGTTTTAAAAACAACACATAAAATAGAATTCATGGGTTTACTTCAAAGGTAGACTTCCGTAAGGCCATATCAGTCTTCAGCGACCTGTAGGATTTACAAACGGGAAATTGTCAATATCTGTCGATGGGGGTACAAACCAGGACAGTAGACAAAAAGCTTACACAGTTAGGGCGAGTATGTCCCGGTTCCCCGCACTTGGAGCAGCTGTACTTCCTATGCATTTTCCTTGGTCTAATGTTTTTCTTCCTAGACATTTCTAGCCAAGATTGCCACCGTGATTTCTTCTTCCTACCAGGAAGGATCTTACCTACGGGAGGCAAACATGGTTGTTTCTTAACGTCAGAGTCGCATCCCGATTTGGGGTAAATTGGATGCGCGTATGTCGAGTACAAGGAGTTCTTCGAATGAGTGCCGCACACGTAATAGGACATCTGTACGTTAGCTTCCGCTGCAGCTGCAATAACATGAGAGCAAGGAATTTTCTCAATGTTATACACACAACATGAGCACGTTCTTTGTTCCAAGTCAACATTGCAATCTCGTTTTCCGCCCTTGACGTGAAAACGCCAGTTGTCTATGCGTTCCACGATCATACTTTCCGCGTAGTGTGAACGTATGGCTAATATGTACTCAACTCCTCTACTGTGGGCGGTAGTGAGACTCAATGCATCTTCACGCCGGCTGTTAAACCATCTACCAAGCTTCTCCCTAATAAACTCCAAAAGCATCGGAATGGGAAATCCCTTTGCCTTCTTAACCGCCGCATTAATAGATTCCGCGATGTTGCTCGTCTTTATATTGTATCTATCACCGGGAAAATGAACTCTTGACCATAATTGAGGATCTGCTTCGTCTAAGTAATCTGCAAGCTCAGGTTTTGAAGCTCGTATGAGGTCCATGTAGCGGTCATATTCGGGAACCGTATAGGCATACGCAGCACCTTTAACCATATACATGATGTCCTTTGCATGGAAATCCTTTACTATGTTACCCTGTAGATGATAGTAGCATATACCTCTTGATGCCCAAGGTAGAACGATTCCACATGCCCTAGCTATGGAGTGGTGCCGGTCAGAGACTATAGCCATTGGAAAAAGATGCGTAAAACAATCTCGAAGCTTGGTGAAAAACCATTCCCATGACTCATTATCCTCAGTATCAACAATCGCAAAAGCTAATGGGAATATTTGAAAGTTGCCGTCCTGTCCGGCAGGGACAAGTAGAACTCCCCCATACTTCCCAGTAAGATGAGTCCCATCCACCACAATCACTCTCCTCAAATACTGAAAGCCAGCTATTGAAGCTCCGAAAGATATAAAACAGTACTTGAAACGGTCCATTGAGTCGCACACCAAGTCAGTCACACTTCCCGGGTTTGCTTCCTTAATTCTTTGCAAGTAAGAAGGCAGATTCGCGTATCCATCTTCTGCTGTTCCCCACACCAATTCTTGAGCGTGTTTAAGAGCTCTGTACGAAGCAGTATAGTTGAGCTTCATTCCAAACATAACCCTCATTGAGTCTCTGATGTGTTGCGGCACAATTCCGTCGATGATTCCGACCCGCTCGACAAATAGATGTCCAATATAGTTCGCTGTACAGCGTCTACGATTACCTACTCGGTCAGACACAGAACATGTATGCGACTTCATGTACTTTGTCACCCAAAACGTAGTGGCTTCGTTCTTGACAGCCGCTCTAACCATCCAAGCGCATCCAGCCACTTTGCATTTGGCCACAAACAATTTTGTAGTAGACTTATCTACTCTGAACGTGAATCTTAGCATCACCGCCGTCAAACGCAACTCAGACAGAAGTTCTGCCTTGCTGTCAAAACTCTGGTGCTCATAGATATTGTCTTCCCAATTATCCGTCCGTCTACGCTGACCACCAAGACGCCCTCTAAGACGGGCATCATCGAAAGGAATTTTCGTCTCACACACGTCTTCATCTTTCACTTTACCGTACTCACTATAGTCCGCGTGAGTATCATCGTCCACATCATAAGCTTTTTCCCTTGTATCACCCTCATCATCACAACCCGAATATAGTCCTTCTTCATAAGCTTCATCTGAGTTCGCGGCCCATTCTTCATCGAACTCTTCATCCTGATTTTCAGTCTTAGGTCCATCAACGTGGTCTTGATCCTTCCCTTGGCTAGAGACACAAAGTCGTACAACATGAGTTCTACTTAGCTGGATCAAGCTTTGGACTTGTCTGTCATTTGTGACAAACATAGGAGGAGAATCAATAGGCAATTGCTGACTGAATGCATCTGGTAATGGATATGATAAATCCAGACGCTGTCCGTTCATGCTCACCGAATAATCATCTAAGGCCATTTGAACAAGCTCATCATGTGTACAACCATCCGTCAATGAGAACATTCGACCTCCTTTGCGATGATCAACCTCAAAATGCCATGACATATTGTCCTTTCTTACCCATTCTCCATAAACAGAAGCAATGTACACCATTATCTGCAAGTAAACAAATATCAACCACGTTAGAAATGTTAAGGAAAAAACATGGTAGACTTCGCAGTTAGACTTCACAGTTAGACTTCACAGTTAGACTTCACAGATAGACTTCACCGTGAAGGCTACTTGGTAATGTCTAAAGTGCTAATCAAACAAGAAAACCATTTTCACGTTGTATATAACGAATAAGCATGTCAAACCCACACACAAGCAACTAAACAGACTAATACAACTAATTGTTCAAGAAAATCTTAGAAATTAATTATACATTTTCCAAAAATGCGTTTTTAAAAAAACATTCAATATTAGACTTCATTATGAAGTCTAACTCTGAAGTCTATCTGTGAAGTCTAACCGTGAAGTCTATGTGTGAAGTCTAACCGTGAAGTCTATGTGTGAAGTCTAATAGGTTAGTTTTGCAATATATCAACCAAATACGTTTTTCGTGAAGTCTATCCGTGAAGTCTACTGAGTAAAAAAGGTTAGTTTTGCAATTGACTTTGGCTTGACTTTTGGGGAAGTCTAACTGTGAAGTCTATTTAGGCCGATTAGACTTCAAAATGAAGTCTAACTCTGTTGTGAAGTCTAACTGTGAAGTCTACGCCAATAATTAGACTTCAGACGGGTTAGTTTTGCAATTAATTGAAATGTTTTGACTTTGGAGGTAGACTTCACCGTGAAGTCTATTTCGATAAACGTTGACCAGTAGACTTCAACAGGAAGTCTATCGCGTAATAGACTTCACAATGAAGTCTACTCGTGTGTAGACTTCATTTTGAAGTCTAATCGGCCTAAATAGAATTCACAGTTAGACTTCCCCAAAAGTCAAACGAAAGTCAATTGCAAAACTAACCTTTTTTACTCAGTAGACTTCACGGATAGACTTCACGAAAAACGTATTTGGTTGATATATTGCAAAAACTAACCTATTAGACTTCATAGATAGACTTCACGGTTAGACTTCATAATGAAGTCTACCCCGTATTTTTTTGTTTTCAAAGGATTTCGAAGTAGACTTCACAATGAAGTCTACTCACCGAAATTTTGTGAAAGTCAATTGCAAAACTAACCTATTTGTTGACCAGTAGACTTCATTGTGAAGTCTACTTTGCTACAAATATGTGAAATTCATTCAAATCGACCGGATTTTTACCTTGCCGTGATCTTAAGTTACGTTCAAGACCAAGAAATCCGATTTAGAGCTTTAGCAAACTTCCCCAACCGTTAGAATGATCTCTCACACCGACAATGGCAAGATCTAAGAACATAAACTTTGAAAAGATGAAAATGTGAGTTTTTGGGTGAAAATGGAGAAGAAATTGAAGAATATAAGTTGATGAGATGATAGAATGAGTTTGTCGATATGTTTGAAGAAGAAATCATGCATTCAAAGCTTGATTTCGGTTGATCTTGGTTGTTGGATGAATTGATGGTGATGGCATTTTCGTGAATAAGTGAAGAAGATGAGGTTTCTTTAGACATTTGATTTCATAGTTAGACTTCACAGTTAGACTTCAAGGAGAAAAGTAATGGCATTTTCGTTATTAAGTAAATATGAGAAGGGTGAAGAAGGTAAAAAAAATCACATTTTGCAATGGGGGTTATTTTTGCAATTGACCCCAATTCTTGGGTTATTTTTGAAACTTTCCCTTAATAGATTTTCAAATTCAGTGTTATTTAATCAAGATTTCAAATCTGGTTTTAAAATCCAGTGTTATTCAAAAGGTAAATGACTTTTAAAATCTTTGTTTATTGAGTCATTTGAAATGAATTCCAATGGAGTTTCATGAGTAAATTATTTAAAACAGAATCCAAGCTACATTGCAGAGATTTTAGAATCAACTCCTATGGATTCTTTTAAATAAAATCAAAATTTTAAATCTGAAAGATTATAAAACCTATAGAATTGATTTTAAATACATAATTGAATAACACCCCCTAAATTCCAATTTCAATACACTCCCTCCCTTTATGTATAAAAGTTGGGAAACTCTCCGTTTACTGCCACGTCACCACTAAAGAGAGCACGTTGGCAGTCCCAAAAATTGAAAAAAAAAAAAAAAAAAAGTTTCAGAAACATTGAATTTGACGTCTTCTCTTCCGTCTCCGACGTTAGTGTTTCCGGTTCATCTCCTCCCATTTCCTCCGTCTAACTCCCCCAAAACTTAATTAAGACTCTCGATAGTTAAAGATTCATGTTCTTCGTTTCACTTCTACCTTCTCCCAGATGTTTGTGCTTAGATATTAATTTCACCAAGTATGATTCCTTTATCACTTTTTTTCTTTTTCTTTCCTCATTCCGTTTCATAACATTCTCGCATGTAAAAGAATCAAATTCCCGTTTCATACCCAAAATTGTACTCTTAGTTATGTCTCTGTCAATCTGTTTTTTTATTCTTACACTCAAATAATCCTCATTAACATTGGTCTAATACACTCAATTTATAGAGAAATACATAAGGCATAAGCAAAGAAAATCACCCAACTCATGAAACAGGTGGAGAAAGTTTCTCCTCTTCTTTTCGTCTCCTTTTAAGTTCATGTATTCAATGTTTGTGTTTCTGGAGTTGCTTAATTGTTAATAGTTTAAACCTGATACAGTGGTGGCACAAACAAAGTTTCTTCTCTGAGGCTCTGTTTTTGGTTTCTTCTCTGAATATGTCTCCACATAACCAGTTCTCCATATATTGCAGTTTTTTTTTACCCCTTATTGCTCTCTAAATTGCATGATTCAATTATGAGTTTGTTTACACAATGTTTGGACATATGATCAGATTATTCAATTTTTACTCTTATTTCAATATAGAGGATCGAAGGAATCATTCAATTGCCGTATCTATTTTTGTTTATTTTTAATTTGATGGTAAGAGGAGTTTTTACATGAGAGATACGAGAATTTCGGGTAAGGAGAGGAAAACCTCATTAATTTCGATCAATTACTCTTTTCTCAAAAAATAAAAAAGGAAAATAATTAATTAATTTTAGTGTTGATGTGGAATGATACTATTGGTAATTTTTGGTTCCTATATATTTAATTTTCTTTTCTCAATATAATTTTTTTATTTTCTAATTAAGATTTTTTTCTGAAAAATAAAAAATAAAATTATTTATTTATTTTAATGCTGATATGGAATGATAAAATTGGTAATTTAAAATTATATATATTTAATTTTCTTATTTTTTAAAGTGTTTAATTAATAAATTTTTCGGAAAAAAAAATTAATTAATTTTAGTGCTGATGTGGAATGATACTATTGGTAATTTTTAGTTCCTATATATTTCATTTCTTTATCTCAATATAATTTCTTTATTTTCTAAAATAAAGTGTTTAATTAAGATATTTTTTGAAAAATAAAAAAGAAAATTATTAATTTAATTTATTGATGATGTGAAATGATACTATTGGTTATTTAAAATCATATATACCTAATTTATTTATTTTCTAAAGTGTTTAACTAAAACAAATTTCTGAAAAAGAAAATAATAATGAATTAATTTTAGTTTTGAAGTGGAATGATACTATTGGTTATTTAAAATCCTAGATATTTAATTTCTTTATCTCTTTCAAATTTAAAAATTGAAAATTTTATTAATTACGTAAATTCTTACGTGGACCAATCAAATTATGTTTAAATTGTAAATTTTTTTAATTATGTAAATTTTTACGTAAACCAATCAAATTACGTGTTTTAATCCTATGTTCTAAAGGGTTTAATTAAAAAACTTTTCTTAGAATAATAAAAAGAAAATAATGAATTAATTTTAGTAATAATGTGGAATGATACTATTGGTTATTTAAAATTTTATATATTTAATTTCTTTATCTCTTACAAATTTAAAAATTGGAAATTTTATTAGTTATGTAAATTCTTATGTGTCAAATTGCGTTTAAATTATAATTTTTTTTAAATATGTAAATTTTTACTGACCAATCAAATTATTTTTTTAATCATACGTGGAAGCTCTCTAATGTTTAAAGAGTTTTTATTAATAATAGATAGATGGTGTGTTGCGTTAGTAGTAGTAGAGAGAGACCTGCTAAATCATCCAGAGACTCAGCTAAAATCTCCCATTTCGAAAGCCCGCCGTGTTTATTTGTCTTTCCCCTTCGATAATCCTTAGTCCAAGTCGCCAAACTGGTTATCGATTCTTCTCCGGCGATTTGATTCACCTTCTAGCTCGTAACGAGTTTCATTGCTGCTTCTTTCGATTTTCGTGAGATACTGAGAAGGGTGTTGTATAACTCAGACAAGTTCTTGGATTAACCCGCGTAATTTCAGAGACAGACGAGAAAAATGTTAGTGAGATCATCCTTTGTACATGTTGTTTGCTCCCTCTATCAGTATAGTTTTGATGATCGAATGATTTATCTGGCCTGTGTTTTATTGTTTTGGTTTGAGGCTTGTAGAAGTGTTAATGCGCACAAACTGTTCGACGTAATGCGTAGCAGAGGTTTTGCAAAGTCGCCATTTTTCTATAATCGTTTTTTTTTCCGTTCTCTTTATTGTAGAAAGGCGTCATTTTTATAGAAATGGGTAGCAAAGTGAAGATGTTCAAGTGGTCAAAAGAGATCACACCTTCACAGGTTATCAAACTGATGCGAGCTGAAAAAGACGTTGAGAAGTTGATTGCAGTCTTCGATTCCGCGACCGCAGAATACGCAAATGGGTTCTTACACGATCAGAGTTCCTTCGGTTACATGGTCTCGAGGTTGGTCTCTGCGAATAAATTCAAAGCAGCTGAAGATCTGGTTGCAAGAATGAAGATTGAGAACTGTGTTGTTAGTGAAGACATATTGCTTTCGATATGCAGAGGGTATGGTAGGGTTCATAGGCCATTTGATTCTTTGAGGGTTTTCCACAAGATGAAAGATTTTGATTGTGATCCTAGCCAGAAGTCCTACGTTACTGTTCTGGCTATTCTTGTGGAAGAGAATCAGTTAAAAATGGCTTTCAAGTTTTACAAGAATATGAGAGAGATCGGTTTGCCTCCTACCGTTGCGTCCCTCAATGTTTTGATCAAAGCTCTCTGCAGAAACGACGGGACTGTGGATGCTGGGCTTAAGATTTTTCTTGAAATGCCTAAACGAGGGTGTGATCCGGATTCCTACACATATGGAACCTTGATTAGTGGTTTGTGCCGGTTTGGAAGGATAGACGAGGCGAAGAAGTTATTTAAGGAGATGGTTGAGAAAGACTGTGCACCAACTGTTGTTACCTATACTTCTATGATCCACGGTTTGTGCGGATCGAAAAACGTTGAGGAAGCAGTGAGATTTCTGGAAGAGATGAAAAGTAAAGGCATCGAGCCGAATGTGTTCACTTATAGCTCTTTAATGGACGGTCTTTGCAAAGACGGACGACCATTGCAAGCCATGGAGTTATTTGAGATGATGATGACCAGAGGCTGCAGGCCAAACATGGTAACCTATAGCACTTTGATCACTGGTCTTTGTAAGGAGCAGAAGATTCAAGAAGCCGTTGAACTTCTCGATAGAATGAATCTTCAGGGTTTGAAACCTGATGCTGGATTATATGGGAAAGTAATCAATGGGTTCTGTGCTATCAGTAAGTTTCCCGAAGCTGCTAATTTCCTTGACGAGATGATTCTTGGGGGAATAACTCCGAATCGTTTAACTTGGAACATCCATGTTAAGATAAGTAATGAAGTAGTCCGAGGTCTTTGTACAAGTCATCCGAGCCGAGCGTTTTCTCTGTATCTAAGCATGAGGAGTAGAGGCATCTCGGTTGAGGTTGAAACATTAGACTCTTTGGTGAAGTGTTTGTGCAAAAAGGGTGAATTTCAGAAAGCGATTCAATTAGTTAACGAGATAGTGGCTGATGGGTGTATTCCAAACAAAGGAACTTGGAAGATACTTATAGGTCACACACTGGATAAAACAATTGTAGGAGAAGCTTCAGAATCTCTTCTCAGAGATTTGGAGATTTAAGTGCCAAAAGGAAGATAGACTGAAGACAGCTGAAACAAACATGCCGAATTGAACAACTTACACTAACGTTGAGATATTCTAATCAAGAGATCATCTCAGAAGAATGGTAAAGCCGTAAAGAGCAAAGATACAAGAACAGAGAAGGTCAGATTCCAAAAGCTATATGAAAATTTTACATTTTGAGTCAGAACATCGTTTAGCAATGAGAAGAGAGAGGAAAACCGATACCATGGCGTGTAGTAGGAAATGTAGCGAACATCATACTGCAGAAGACTCCTACGGCTACGGGCAAAGCTGAGAGAAGCTCTGCTGCTTCAGCTGATGGTTCGGGGAAGAAACAGTTGACCACATTGTGATCAAACATAACCACGGCTCCAAACACCAGAACCGACATAAAGGCATGCGCGAAATCTATAAACTGAAGTTTGTAGCTTTGGGAACGTCCTTTAGGAAGAACAGCTTTGCCATCGATTATCCATAAGCCATTGGTTGTGGCTAACCAATAGCAGACGTTTCCGTTCAAGTCCTTGTAAGAATCAGTGAAGCTAAGTATGAAGCAAGATAATCCGCAGATGGAAACTAGCAATTCCGCCATGAATCTGCTAGCTAAATCGCAGCGTCCACCGTTTGTGAAAATCGGCGACAATACCTGGTACGCGAGAAGTGTCCCTGTAGGCAAGAGGTTAGCTAGATGAGCTGTGGTTTGAAATGTCTGACCTATTGCCTTGTGTATCCAAGTATTCCTTTCTATTTCAGGAAAGTCTTGTTCCTTCAAGAGTGGAACTTTCTCTTCTTTGGTCTTGTGACCAGCACCATTGTTTCCAGCTTCTTCATCAACCTTAGTCTCCATAACACTCAAGATTCAAGTCTCTTTTTCTTTTTCAAGGTGTTTTGTTGTTTCACTGTTTTGAGCAGAATGCTTGAGTTTAATATAACAGTGGGGGCTGCTTACTTTATTATGCATTGAAGGCCAAAACCTGAGTGTTTGTTTAAGTTGAGTATAAGCTTTGATTTTTATTTTTGTCTATTAAAAGGAATGTTTGTGGTTTACATAACTGAATAGTGTTTTAAAAGTTTGGTTTAGGTTTTGCAACTGTAGGGGCCATCTTATCTTGAAGTGATTGGCTTACAAGGAACCGTATCATTTGAGTGGTCCGAAAATTATCTAACCTCACACGGTCACAAGAAAAACGTGCATGACAAAATCACAAGTAAGTGAAAAAGATAAATTCTGTAAAAAAAAAATATTACTATTATGATTTTTTTGCTTATATGTTTATTGGTTTTTCTGTTGGCATTGGATTTGCTGCCGCCTCAGTGTTTCATATGTTTTCTCTAGATTGTTTTTCATATTTTATGTACTAAATGATTCTTCATTTTTTGTAATTCATTTTTCTTACATTCGCACAAAAGGAACAAAATAACTATAACTACAATACCAAATGCTTTTAATTTGTAATTTTCTTAATATTAAAAGGATTATAGTTTTCTTAGAAAAGTAAGATGTTGGTTCATTACCGAATCTTCTAAAAAGGTTTGGTAATGTGATTCTGATTTGGATTTTCCCATGAACATTTTGCTTGAATGTCTCTCTTTGTCTAGTCATTTTTATCATAAAAGTTAGGTTTTTTTAAAAAGTGTTTTTTTCTGACAAAAAGAATGTAATCTTAGTGGCATTAATTTTAAATGAAGACAGCTAAAAATGAACATGTCGGATAAAGCAATTTACACAAACAATGAAACATTATATTCAAGAGATCATCTCAAGATGCAACAAAGAATATCAGAATCTAAAGGAGTTACAAATCAGATTTTACGTTTTTTTAAAAAAGAACATCATTTAGCAGAGAGAGGAAAACCAATACCATGACGTGTAGTGGGAAACGTAGCAAACAACATACTGCAAAAGACTCCAATGGCTACAGGCAAAGCACTGAGAATCTGGGCAACTTCATCAGATGGTTGAGGGAAGAAACACTTGACCGCATTCTGATCAAACATAACCACAGCTCCAAACACAAGAAACGACATGAACGCGTGCGCAAAGTCTATAAACCTTAACCCATAGCTTTTGGAACGTTCTTGAGGAAGAGAAGCCGAGCCATCGATTATCCATAAGCCATTGGTTGTTGCTAATCCGTAGCAAACATTTCCATTCAAGTCCTTGTAAGAATCTGTGAAGCTGAGTATGAAACAAGAGAATCCGCAGATGGAAACTAGCGATGCCGTCATGAATCTGCTAGCTAAACTGCAGTTTCCAGCGTTTGTGAAAATCGGCGATAGGATTTGGTAAGCAAGAACTGTCCCTGTAGGTAGGAGATTAGCTAGATTAGCTGTTGTCTGAAATGTTTGACCTATTGCTTTTTGTATCCAAGTGTTCCTTTCTATTACAGGAAACTCTCGACTTTGAATCAGAATTGGATCTTCCTCCAAGAGTGGAACTTTCTCTTCTTTGATCATGTGACGAGCACTATTGATTCCAGCTTCTTCGTCAACCTTAATCTCCATAACTTCACTCAAGATTCAAATCTCTGTTTTTTTTTTTCTTTTCAGGTTCTTTGTTTTTCCTCTGTTTTGAGAAAGTCTTTGCGTTTGATTCAATACATGACATTGGCTGCTTACTTTATTATGCATTATGCATTGCAACTTGCAAGCAAGTTCGAAACCAAATACTTAAGTATTTTTTTTTTTTTTTGGTGCAAAATACTTAAGTATTTGTTTACGTGAAGGATAAGCTTTGACCTTGTCTATCAAAGGATTGTAGTTTTTTACTTTTATATATCTTGGTTCCACGATCGAATCTTTTTTAATGGTTTGTTTTGTATTTCCCATGAACATACTATGTTTTTAACGTCTTTCTATGTCTCGCTAGTCATTTTTCATCATAAATTTTTTGTTGTTTTTAGAATCTTTCATTCTTTTGACAAAAAAAAAAAAGAAAAAAGATAATCCTTGTGGGATTCTTCATTCTTGTTAAACAAGAATAAAAGTTTCTCCAACGCCTTGGGATAATTTCGAGTAGCTCCGCTTGGAGGTCAAGCAAGGTTATAAGAATATGCCAAAACAATGTTTAATGTAAAATATTTTCTTAACGCAAGACATTGTGTAATGATTAGTTTTATTATTAAATGTTAACTAACTTCAAAATCAGATTAAAGTCGCATTCCTTCGGTGGCGTCATGAGATTAGACTTGCACGTTAACAGCGTTTTCGTTCTGATATCTCAATTATTAACGAGCTAATTAACGATGTATCGTTGACTAAAAAGAATTAAACGTAATATCGTTGACAAAAGGAAATTAGTGAAGTTATTTCCTAAGCATATTTTCTTGGAACATTTGGCTATGCGAACGAGAAAGCCCATATAAAGAAAAACCTTAACAAAATCTCACAAAATAATGAATTTTGCAAAATTGGCTTCAGCTTTCAGGCCTGTTAACAAAGCAGAGTATGAATTAAGGGTTTTCATTACATATAATAGATAGGTTATCCGATCTTACCTACAATCGACCAGGATTATCTAAGTATCGTTCATGTTATAATATAAAACTAGGGTTGGACCCGCGCTCTGCACGGAGTGATGGTTTCTAAATTTGTATTTTATTAAAAATATGTATATTTATCTATTTCAAAATTTTATGCGATGAATTTTTACCTTAGTTTGGTTCTTGTGTTCGTTTATAGTGTGGAAATTAAGTATCTTAAACCATTTTTTATAAAAAAGTAAACAAATTAAAGATTTAACCGTAGCCGTAGATTTAATATGATATATTTAATCAAGATACATAAAACCCAAATGACTACAATATAATAAGATAAGAAGTTTTATGTTCGGATTAAAACTATTTTTTTTTCTTTGAAAACTTAAACACGTTTTATTATAATTCCAAAACAATCTAACCAATAAGAAAATAATCTACAAAATCCAAATTGTCAAAATAACAAAAATATAATTAATTTTATATTGAAAGTTGAAACAGATAGAGTAATATTCAAAATTTTGATTAAAATAAAATATTTATAAAAAATAGTTTTATTCGATTTAATTATATAGTTTAATTAAAAATCATATAAATCGAATATAAAAAAACAATTTATATTTGGATACCTACTAAATGAGGTTTCCTACTCATATGGTTGCATATCATCTATTTTTTATAATATATTTCTACACCTCCACACAATAAGTCAATAACATATCCAATATGAGAATTTTAACAGTTTTAGTGATTATTATTGTTTTTAAAAATTCAAATCATAGCGTATACAGAAAAAGTTTAAGATTTTCTTCATTAGATTTTTTATATTGTGATTCAAATTATTTTAAAAAATAAAGTTAAACAAAAATGATAGGAGATATATAATGATTTTTTTTTAAAATTATTATGATAGACATAAATTGAATCTCATATATTTCTTATTTACTTATTTTCGTAATTGCCAATTAAGGAAGGAGAATGATAATTTTTTATTAATAGTTATATATATATGATTAGTTGAATAATACATATTTGATTCTTTACATAATATGCAATGGCATTTCATGTAAATTTTCTAGTAACTTATGACTTAATTGCCAAACCCCTTGAGAGTGAACCTAATGATGACACCTAAGCAATGGCATTCTTGTTAATAATACATGAGATAAATGTTGTTTTTATAGTGCATTTTGTTTTAATATATTAGGGATGTTATAATATAATTTAAAACATGTTATAATATAACTTAAAATAAAATGTTACCATATAACTACTCGTTTTAAGACAATCTGATACATTCAATCCAACACTATTATATATTACTTCATCATCATCAAAACGAAATGAGAAACAAAATGAGAAACAGAAATCCTACAAATTAACTAGATTTTCGATTAACAAGAATGAAAAACCTGTTACCATGAGTAAGAAATACTAGAGCTCGGTAATTGTTGGAGATGGGTGTAAGGATATTTATATATTCTTATATATGACCTATGTGTTTTTTCAGTTTAATATAAAGATCAAATTCATAGTTAATGATTCTAATATAAAAGACGATACCGTGATGAATTGGTTTCGATAAAAGACATTAGAATCTGGGTGTGTTGATAACCCTCCTCTCTTACTTTATTATAAGTCTTATTCTCTTATAAAGTGGTGGTTATTTAACGAAAAGTTACATTTGGTTTTATATTCATGATGGTTCATCACAATTCTTAAAAGGAGTATAAAAGCCATGCATATGACGTAACGTAAAGGCACGTTTTCTTCACCGTAAGAAACAAGAACACTTATCAAAGAGAACAAAAAATACAGAGAGAAAGGTTTTGATTCTTTGTCCATCAAAAGGGATCACAAAGAGAAAGGGTCAAGGGGAGGAGAAAATCAATTGAAGAATTGATCTCATAAGAACAGAAGGAAAGCATGGATCAAGGTTCACTACAAGAAAACATCCATTTAGACACTCCATTTTGCGACTACAGACGCAGTCGATAAATTGTACCACTGTTTTGCTATTAATTTGAGACGATTTTACTACTACAAACTATTAGTCGCAAAAGAGTCACAAATTTGCTACTAAAAGTTGCCGTCATTCTGTAGTCGTCCATTTGCAACGGTATTGCGATGGTTTGACGACTAACATAAAGAGTCGCAAAACAGTAGCTTATTTACCACCATTTTGTGAGAATCCTGATGGTCACGTATATGGAGTCGCAATATGTTGTCGCTAAATTATTGAAAACTTGTTAGTCGCAAAAACGTCGCTACGTTTGCGACTGTTTGCCGACTTTACTGTGTAGTGTCAGGCAAGTGGCGTACTAGTAATATTAAAAACACATGTCTTTGGCAAATGAAAGGAATCTAGTAGAAGATATTGATTTTGATGTCGGAGATGCTCAAAGAAAAGATGAATTTCAGTGCAATATATCATCTTCCGATGAAGATGAAGATGAAGAGCAAGCAGAACAATAAAGAATTTATTATTATTTTAAATAAGTTAAAGTGTGTAATGAAATAATCACTTTTCTAAGTAATAGATTAGATAGAAAATGTGTGAAAAATATTTGTATTGTCAAGAAATTTGCTTATCATCTTTTCGTGCCTCTCATTTTACTATTTTTATCTATAAACCAAAACCATAGTCTCAAATAAGTAGCAATATTTGCAACATTTGAGTAACTTGTATTTTAATTTTAGTTTTATTTCTAAAATAATTATTCGCTTTCCACATATGGTACTCAGAATGAAAAAACATTGCATTTATGGTTTAGAGGATGAAGAATTAACTACTTTGCAAATAAAAGAATTTTAAGTCGCAAATGAGAAGCAAACTTTGCGACTCAATGGCGACAAATTTCGCAAAAACGTCCCAAAGAAGTGTCGCTTTATCACTAATGTGCAACTACAGTTTTAATTTGTGTATCTTAGTTGTCATTACTCGTTATATCTCATTTCTTTACCAGGGATTTTCATTTTGAAATATGAAATATAAGACTTTTGAAACAATTAATTTTTTGGATTTTTTTTTTTTTGAAACAATTAATTTTCATTCCCATATGGCTATATATTTAATTCTGATACCCAATATTGATATCAAGCTAATTCACCCATTTAATTATGATATCTCATAATTAAATAGCCAATAAAAATCATTGTAGAACACTATCCTTTCATTGAGAACGTTATCTTTATAATTTAAAAACGTAATTTGTACTCAATTGGTTTGAACATAAACAAATTCAAACCGTGAATATCAACTTCAAACAAATTCAAATTCAAACCCAAGTCCAAAAAAGGAATTAGCCAACTAAAATAATTAAAAACTTCCAATGAAGACCAACCAAACTAAGTACAAGACGAGAAGCTTAGAGCGAAAGAGGCTAATGAAGGAGCTCCAAAATCTGGAAGATGAATGGAAGAGACCAAGGGCTCCAAAAACTGATCCCACCCTACTACGATAATCGTAGAAAAGAGGTTAAAACCCTCGAGCAAACCTCAAAAATACAACCAACCAATCACAATCTAAACTTTGAGAAGATGAATTTAAAATAACCACGTAAATTTTAGGCAAAACAAACTGAAAATAGAGTGACGTTTGGAAAGGGTTTGCTCACTAAAAGAGATGATTTAGGTTTTGTCTTGGGGGATGTACGGATCTTCGGGCTCAGAATATAACGCCCTGACCGCCCATCCCGGTGAGTCAGCCACGCCCTCTCTCGGCCCGTGGGCCCCACCCTGTCCGACGGTCAGTTTGTTATTTTTGAGAGGCTCTACCAACTTATTTACTATCCCTACAATCAACACCGACCCTTTCCCGTGTTTTGACCTCACTCACACGGTTCCGCAGACCACTTCCCGGAAGGTCACCCATCCTTCCACTACTCCAGCTCAAGCACGCTTAACTCTGGAGTTACTTATGGGCCTTTGACCGAAAAAGTAAGTGCACTTTGTTGACATAGGTAGCCAAATCAATTCTCTTAAGCCTCTCCTCATTTATCACAAACCGGGATGTTACAATTCACCCCCAGTCATTAAGCGCAACGTCCTCGTTGCACACCTAGATCGTCACCCCCTGACGGTGTGAGTCAAGGCCACTCCACTTGACTCCACACTCACGTTTGGGTTCGGCTCTGATACCAAATTATAACGCCCTGACCGCCCATCCCGGTGAGTCAGCCACACCCTCTCTCGGCCCGTGGGCCCCACCCTGTCCGACGGTCAGTTTGTTATTTTTGAGAGGCTCTACCGACTTATTTACTATCCCTACAATCAACACCCAACCCTTTCCCGTGTTTTGACCTCACTCACACGGTTCCGCAGACCATTTCCCGGAAGGTCACCCATCCTTCCACTATTCCAGCTCAAGCACGCTTAACTCTGGAGTTACTTATGGGTCTTTGACCGAAAAGGTAAGTGCACTTTGTTGACATAGGTAGCCAAATCAATTCTCTTAAACCTCTCCTCATTTATCACAAACCGGGATGTTACACAGAACCTCTAATCAACAAAAAGAAGTGTATTTCTGATTTTAAAGTTTTGGCGACTTTCAGAAGCAATTTGGAATTATACTTGCTTCTTTAAAGTTTAAGAAAATCAAAATGTTCTTTGGTCCTAAATATATATATAGCGTTTTAAAGTTTTATTTTATATCTTACCTTCAACTAGACATTTGAATACTTTGTGTAACAGCCCGGCCCCACTGGCTCTACCGCCCGCCCGACGCTGTTATGGGCTGCAGCCCAATACACCCCAACCCCTCTGGTGTATAAGGCCACAGCCACTATACCAACCTAGGTTGTTGGTGAGACTCGAACCTGAGACCTCACCCTTTAAGTAGCCTTCCCACAGGAAGCTACCACCAATTGACCGTTGTAACATCCGTAAACCAAAGAAGTGGAGTTTTTGCCTGGTGTCGATCGACACCGGCCAAATCGCAAAATTCCGGTTGGTTTCTATTTTGTTCGGTTCGCGATTGGTTCGGGTTGGAAACCCTAGGACGCGAAATAAATAGTCTGTGCCGTCGAGTTTTTGTCTTTTTGCGGTTTGAGAGAAGTCCAGAGGCGATTTTGAGGAGATTGTGAAGTTTCTGAGGTGTTTTGTTGTGGTTCTTCCTTGTTCATCCTTTGTTTCTCCCTTTCAATCCAAATCCAAGGTGAGTGCGTGACTGTGGGTTCGGGATTTCCGGATTTAGGTTGTTAGATGAATGAATTGATGATTTTGGTTGTTGTTCTTGAGTTATGTGATGATTTTTGTGCTGACAATTGTGTTGAATCGTGTGTGGAATGACTGGTTTGAGTTTTCTGTGTTTTGTTGCCGATCTGTTGCACTCGGATTCGAGCAGACGACCGAGTGTCGATCGACACCAAGTTTGGTGTCGGTCGACACAACCGGTTTAGTCTGGTTTAATCCGATTTGATTGAGAATGATGGTTTAATCAAATTGGAATTGGTTTAATCTGGTTTAATGGATCTAATTGATTTAAATGGTTAATTGAATTGGTTTAATTAATTATTTTCGGATTAATAATGAATTAAGATTATTATTTAATTATGAGAATTATTTAATAATTATTTGGAATTATTTTAATGGTGGAAAAATATTTAATAATTGTGGAAATTATTTAAAAGACTTCAATTATCTGGAAATTGCGTAATTGGCCCATGGGCAGAGTGATCGTCTCACTAATTATTTATGATAATACTTACGCATCTCATTTCTTGTGATGCAGGTGGTAGAAATGTTTAAGCGCGGAATCAAGGCCGAAGAAGAGGATTATAGGATTTATGTTTTATTCATTTTGCTTAAGTTGTTAGAGTTATTTAATATTTGAATTATTTGATTATTGGCTTCTGTTGTTGAATTGATATTATGATTTATTGAATTATTTATTTTAAGACTTCCGCTAGAATTGTTTAAGTATTAAAAAAAAAGGCTTGGTTGTTTCACTTTGAGTTTGAATGGCAAGCATGAAATGTCAGAATTTCATTTAAGATATAGCAAGCATATATTTACAATGACTTCTAATACAAAAATAAATTAAATGTATGAATTTTAAGATAAATATTTCATAGTGTGTTTAATATTTAATACTACATTTAATATAAAATAAGTATTTCAGAACATCGTATCTATCGATTCAAAATAAATATTTTATGTATGATCATCAACCATTTTTATGACAGTTAATTATTATGATATTTTATCTATGTTAAAACACTTTTAAATGAAAACAAAATAATAATTGTGTAAACATATCTAGATAAATATTGATAAATATTTTATATTATGGATACAAAATAATTCCAACCAAATTCGGCTGTGTATCCTTAGATACAACAACATACACGACTGTTTCCATAAGGCTCACACAGAGCTGTTTTAAAAGGTGGTTTGTTTACTCCACACCTTTCGTTGCAATCTTCTTTCTTATGGCATGGTCCTTTAAATTCACAATCGCTTGAATCATCCATAATTCCTGTTTATTATAAATTATAAAATTTTAGTAATAAAATGGTGATAACTAAAAGTTTATAAAAATGAATATAATGCAAAACATGCACATATTTTTAGAATAAGAAAAGAAAAAAACTTACGAGCGGATTGAATATTAACGATGAAAGAAATAACAATAAGCAGAACGACAAAATGAATTTTTGAAGATGTCATCCTTCGATAAAAGTTTTTACAATATAAATTATTTTGAAACTATTTTGTAAAGCCAATAGGTGAATAAAACAAGATTCATGGCCCTTTTATATATACTTTTAATATAATTTTCAGATGTTAATACAATTTTTAAAAATTGAAAGAAATTTGATAGATGATTTGTTGACATATATATATATATATATATTCATTTAAAATTTTCAGCCTTACCATATAATATGCTAACATTTTATCAAAAGAAAATTTCAATGATAAATTTCCAAAATTATTAGCATAAATATATTAACTAAGATTAAGTTACTATATAAAAAAGTATTTGGTGAATATTTGTAAATAGCAGGTTGTGTTTTCCAAATTTACTAATATAAATATATTGACTAAAACAAGTATGTATTCAGTGAGTGTTTGTAAAAAGAGATTTGTATTAGTAAACCAACTGCTTTTTAATGAAATTTAATAGATATGATCATCCCTAGATATTATCCCATAAATATTCTTAATTATTATCCCTAGAGATCATCTCTTAAGAGAATTGATTTGGTTACCTATGTCAACAAAGTGCACTTAATTAAAAGGCACATAAGTAACTCCAGAGTTAAGCGTACTTGGGCTGGAGTAGTGGAAAGATGGGTGACCTTCCAGGAAGTGGTCTGCGGAACCGTGTAAGTGAGGCCAAAACACGGGGAAAAGTCGGGTGTTGATTGCAGGGATAGTAAATAAGTCGGTAGAGCCTCTCAAAAATAGCGCACCGGCCGTCGGACATGGGTGGGGCCCACGGGTAGAGAGAGGGCGTGGGTGACTCACCGGGATGGGCGGTTGGGGCGTTATAATTTGGTATCAGAGCCGAATCCAGACGAGAGTGTGGAGTCAAGTGTGGGACTTGACTCACACCGTCAGGGGTGACGAACCTGGTGCGCAACGAGGACGTTGCGCTCAGTGAGTGGGGGTGAATTGTAACATCCCAGTTTGTGGAGAGGCTTAAGAGAATTTATTTGGCTACCTATGTCAACAAAGTGCACTTACCTTTTCGGTCAAAGACCCATAAGTAACTCCAGAGTTAAGCGTGCTTGGGCTGGAGTAGTGGAAGGATGGGTGATCTTCCGGAAAATGGTCTGCGGAACCGTGTAAGTGAGGCCAAAACACGGGGAAAGGTCGGGTGTTGATTGCAGGGATAGTAAATAAGTCGGTAGAGCCTTTCAGAAATAGCGCACCGGCCGTCAGACAAGGGTGGGGCCCACGGACCGAGAGAAGGCGTGGGTGACTCACCGGGATGGGCGGTCGGGGCGTTATAATTATCATGCCCTAAAGATAGAGACGATAACATTTTGTAATGGATATACATGATCTATTTTGTATGTTGGAAATAATTAAAATTAATAAAATATTTAATTCTGATACCCAATATTGATATCAAGCTAATTCACCCATTTAATTATGATATCTTATTTTTTGGATTTCGTTTTTTTTTGACACAATTAATTTTCATTCCCATATGGCTATATATTTAATTCCGATACCCAATATTGAAATCAAGCTTATTCAC
The DNA here is from genome assembly GCA_026724425.1 of Erythrophleum ivorense. Lineage (NCBI taxonomy): Eukaryota > Viridiplantae > Streptophyta > Magnoliopsida > Fabales > Fabaceae > Erythrophleum > Erythrophleum ivorense. The sequence continues at coordinate 1,757,884 of JAIUCV010000066.1, read as the reverse complement.
CAATTTAATTATGATATCTCATAATTAAATAGCCAATAAAAATAATTGTAGAACACTATCTTTTCATTGAGAACGTTATCTTTATAATTTAAAAACGTAATTTGTACTCAATTGGTTTGAACATAAACAAATTCAAACCGTGAATATCAACTTCAAACAAATTCAAATTCAAACCCAAGTCCAAAAAAGGAATTAGCCAACTAATCTACACTAATACAAGGGGCTATTTGGGGCTCCTCATAGTGTCCACCTCAGCATTTTCACATACTCTCACAGCTTGCCACGTCATCGCTTCTAATTTGTTGGGGCCCATGACAAATCTAAAGAAGTAAACGGCCAATTATAACAACTCTAACTTGGGCCTATAAAAAACATAAAGCCCAAAATATATTGTTGTTACTTTAAACATTTTATACAGAGTCTTACAATCACTATATTGTTGTTGTTGTTACAGGTAAAGAAGCACAATGATTTTCATTAAATAGTCATGACCTCAACCTGATTCATGAGCTCTTGAATGCCAAACGGTTGAAGCTTCTCCTCTAGCCATCCGTCCTGCAATGCAATTCTATAAATCAGCACATGTATGAGGTATAATACACGTGATGAAGAATATAACTGCATAACTTGAACTGAGAAAAATACTGTATATACCTCTTTCATTCAATAAGTGCATCATTTTTTCTTTCCTAAATTTATGTTGCCCGCTCTGTTAACATGTTACTTTTCCATTATAGATTTCTTTATTAACAAAGAGACAAAGAGGCTGGAAGAGTGGTACTATGCCAACCAAAATGCAAGTTCTGGATTGAATCACCATTAAATCCGTCACCATCAAATACTTGTGAGATCTTCAAGGGATCTGTGAACTACGCTTGGACAAGCGTTTCAACTTATCCGAGTGGAGTCATTGGGTTCATGCTTTGTTCAACGGAAGGGCCAGATGTTGATTTCAAGAAACCGGTGAATCCAATAGATGCTGATGAGAGCTCTATCAAATCAAACGGGCCCCTGAAGTTTCTTGATGATCAAAGTTATACGTTTTTAGAGATTCATTTTCGTATATATGATCAAAGTCATCAACAACATAAATTACAGGTACTAATGATTCTTACGTGGGATTTAGGAACATCATATTCACAACAAAATGAAGGATCATTTACCGCAATGATTGTAGTTCTACCAAATTTGGCATCGATTGCAAACTCATAGGCGATATATAAGTAAGTTGATACACATGTTCTCTCTTCTATGTAGCAATGGGAGGAAGCAACAGAATGGTGGATGCAGGACGATTCCATAAACAAATGGATTCGGAAAATAATCATCTTATCGGACCTCATATATGCTTTTAGATTGTAGTAAGAACACTATTACCCCCATGGTGGTCTCCATATTATTATTAATTTTCTGGAATTACGAATACCATTCTTATTCTCTGTTAGGGTAGCTCTGTTTTTCTAGAGAAAAGAAAAGAATGTTACATGTACATACATGATACATAAAAGTTGTTCGGCAAGGACAACATGTTTCGAAGGGGACTTCTACAATGACAAAGAAAAGCTGATCGAAGCTACCCTTTTTAATAGTTTGATGTTTCCATGTAGAGAACGTAATCTTTCAAACCAAAAATATTAAGAAGCATTTTAAAGCAAAATGTCTATGTGAGATTACTGAATCTTGAAGCATTCTTAAAAGTTAAGGTTTTTCTTAAATTACTTTTATGTTGATACTTTTATCAAATATATTGTGAAATGTATAAGAAAAACTCTGCGCGTAGCGCGGGATAGTCTCTAGTATAATTAAAAACTTCCAACGAAGACCAACCAAACTAAGTACAAGACGAGAAGCTTAGAGCGAAAGAGGCTAATGAAGGAGCTCCAAAATCTGGAAGATGAACGGAAGAGACCAAGGGCTCCAAAAACTGATCCCACCCTACTACGATAATCGTAGAAAAGAGGTTAAAACCCTCGAGCAAACCTCAAAAATACAACCAACCAATCACAATCTAAACTTTGTGAAACAACCAAGCTTTTTTTTTTTTTAAAATCAATACTCAGCGGAAGTCTTTAAACACATAATTAAATTATCCATTCAATTCAACATCAAATATCTCAATATCAATAACCAATTAGATAACCCACGAAATAACCAAGAATCCAATGAACAATTCCGGAAACATAAATAAACTCTAGCAACCTAAACACCAGGTTCGCCACCAACTTAAACAATGAATCAATAAACCAATAACCAATAAAACCAATAACCCTATCATCCCCCTCTTCAGCCTCGATCCCGCGGTCACACATTCCTGTTACCTGCATCACATTACGAAAGAGATGCGTGAGTATTATCATAAATACTCAGTGAGACGGTCATTCCGTCTACATGCCAATTGCGCCAACCACAAGATAATACAACAATATGAACAATAATAAACGACAACATCAACAATATCAACGATACTAACCATCAACAGTAGATAACAGCAATAAAACTCGCAAAACAGCACTAGTGTCGATCGACACCCCACCGTGTCGCTCGACACCCCACCGTGTCGCTCGACACGCCCTGCTAGGTGTCGATCGACACACAAAGTGTGTCGCTCGACACTAGCATCCTCGGTGTCGACCGACACCAAAAGGTGTCGCTCGACACCCTCCCGAAACCCATAAACCAACAGCAACGAAACAATGCGAAACAAGTATAAAAACATCCAAATCAATGGGATTCAACCCCCATAATCGATCAATAACTCAAATAACTCAAGAACAACTCAAGAACAACTCGAAATAGCAACAACACAACAAATCTCCAGTGATTCACGGACCTACGGTCTCGCACTCACCTTGAAACGGATTAGAAACAAAGGGGAAAGATGAACAGCAACCACCAAGCCTCAGATCGATCCTCAAAACTCCAAAAACTCCTCAAAATCGCCTCCCAACTCTCTGGAAAAGTCTCTGCCTCGAAAAGTGTGCCAAAAAGCGGCTTCCTTCGCTTAAAAACGCGACCTAGGGCTTCCATGCCCAAAACCAGCCCAAACCGAAATCAACTCAAATCAAACCGGTCGAATTTCCAATAGCCGGTGTCGAGCGACACCCTCCCTGGTGTCGGTCGACACCCACTCGACCAACCCCACAAACCGAACACGATCGATTTAAACCGGAAATCGATTCCCAAACCGGTGTCGATCGACACCCGACGTTCAGAAGGATTTAGCACACTTTCTTCGCGATGCTTGAACCTTAAACCGACTGCACAACAATCAAACAAGAACATGTACAGCCAATCCTCAATTCACACCTCTAAGAGCATGTGCAAACGACTCCCGAACCCCTAGCATCGTCCAACACCACTTCCAAAACAACTTTTCACGTTCACGGATGTTACACTTTGAGAAGATGAATTTAAAATAACCACATAAATTTTAGGCAAAACAAACTGAAAATAGAGTGACATTTGGAAAGGGTTTGCTCACTAAAAGAGATGATTTAGGTTTTGTCTTGGGGGATGTACGGATCTTCGGGCCCAGAATCTCTAATCAACAAAAAGAAGTGTATTTCTGATTTTAAAGTTTTGGCGACTTTCACAAGCAATTTGGAATTATACTTCTCCTTTAAAGTTTAAGAAAATCAAAATGTTCTTTGGTCCTAAATATATATATAGCGTTTTAAAGTTTTATTTTATATATTACCTTCAACTAGACATTTGAATACTTTGAGTTTGAATGGCAAGCATGAAATGTCAGAATTTCATTTAAGATATAGCAAGCATATATTTACAATGACTTCTAATACAAAAATAAATTAAATGTATGAATTTAAAGATAAATATTTCATAGTGTGTTTAATATTTAATACTACATTTAATATAAAATAAGTATTTCAGAACATCGTATATATCGATTCAAAATAAATCTTTTATGTATGATCATCAACCATTTTTATGATAGTTAATTATTATGATATTTTATCTATGTTAAAACACTTTTAAATGAAAACAGAATAATAATTGTGTAAACATATCTAGATAAATATTGATAAATATTTTATATTATGGATACAAAATAATTCCAACCAAATTCGGCTGTGTATCCTTAGATACAACAACATACACGACTGTTTCCATAAGGCTCACACAGAGCTGTTTTAAAAGGTGGTTTATTTACTCCACACCTTTCGTTGCAATCTTCTTTCTTATGGCATGGTCCTTTAAATTCACAATCGCTTGAATCATCCATAATTCCTGTTTATTATAAATTATAAAATTTTAGTAATAAAATGGTGATAACTAAAAGTTTATAAAAATGAATATAATGCAAAACATGCACATATTTTTAGAATAAGAAAAGAAAACAACTTACGAGCGGATTGAATATTAACGATGAAAGAAATAACAATAAGCAGAACGACAAAATGAATTTTTGAAGATGTCATCCTTCGATAAAAGTTTTTACAATATAAATTATTTTGAAACTATTTTGTAAAGCCAATAGGTGAATAAAACAAGATTCATGGCCCTTTTATATATACTTTTAATATAATTTTCAGATGTTAATACAATTTTTAAAAATTGAAAGAAATTTGATTGATGATTTGTTGACATATATATATTCATTTAAAATTTTCAGCGTTACCAATATAAGCATTTTGTGGAATCAAATTGTGTTAATGTTCAAATCTTCTCAGCATAATAATATGCTAACATTTTATCAAAAGAAAATTTCAATGATAAATTTCCAAAATTATTAGCATAAATATATTAACTAAGATTAAGTTACTATATAAAAAAGTATTTGGTGAATATTTGTAAATAGCAGGTTGTGTTTTCCAAATTTACTAATATAAATATATTGACTAAAATAAGTATGTATTTAGTGAGTGTTTGTAAAAAGAGATTTGTATTAGTAAACCAACTGCTTTTTAATGAAATTTAATAGATATGATCATCCCTAGAGATTATCCCATGAATATTCTAAATTATTGTAACATCCGTAAACCGAAGTGTTGTTTTGGAAGTGGTGTCGGACGACACCAAGTGACCGGGTGTGTTTGCATATGCTCTATACGGTGTGAATCTCGGTTGGCTGTGCATGTTCTTGTTTGGTTGTTGTGCAGTCGGTCTAAAGGTTCAAGCATTGTGTAGAAAAATGTGTAAAACGACTTCTGGTTAGTTGGTGTCGAGCGACACCAGGAGGGTGTTGATCGACACCGGTTTGGGAATCGATTTCCGGTTTAAATCAATTGTGTTCGGTTTTGTGGGGTTGGTCGAGTGGTGTCGACCGACACCAAGGGTTGGTGTCGCTCGACACCGGTTATTGTGAATCGTGTCGGTTTGATTTAAGTTGCTAGTTTTGGTCGGTTTAGGGAAGAAAACCCTATTTCTCGATTTAAAAGAGGTGCAGCCGCGAGTTGAGGCTCAATTTTTCGAGGTTGGAGTTTCTAGAGAGAAAATATGTGATTTTGGGAGAATTTCGGAAACACTGTTCATCGGGATTAGTGTTCATCGCGTACTGTTCATCGGATTACTGTTCATCGCGTATTGTTCATCGGGATTACTGTTCATCATTTTCTCTCTTTCCTCTTTGTTCAATCCGTTGTCGAGGTGAGTGTGTGACCGTAGGCTCGTGAATCACTAGAGATTCGTTGGTAGATGAGGTTTTTGTTGTGTTCTTGAGCTGTTCTTGAGTTATTTGTGTATTTGATCGTATATGGGGGTTGAATCCCATTGGTTGTGTGTTTGCTGTGATTAGTGGTTGAGTTTTGTGTGTCATTCGTGATGTTTATGTGATGATTGATGAGTTTGATCTTGATTGATGTCGTGGATTGAGTATTTTGGTGTTTTTGTGTTGGAAAAATCGAGTTGGGCATCGGTCGACACCGACGGTCTGATCTCGGTTTGGTTTGGTTTAATCTGGTTATTGGAATTAATTAATTTTAATTCGGTTTAAGTGGTTTTATTTGGTTCAGTTCGTAATTAATTAATAAAATATGGAATTAATTAACTAAATGGTTCAAATAATTTATGGAAATTTTTTTTAAGTGTGAAAAATTATTATTTAATGGTGGAAATTATTTAATAATTATTTGGAGTATTTCATAATTATGGAAATGATTTTATTGGTTGAAAAATATTATTTAATTGTGGAAATTACTTAATATTGGAAGTAAAGTATTTTAATAATTGTGGTAATTATTAATAATGGTTATGGTTAATTGGTTTCAAGGTTTCGGGGCTGTGTCGAGCGACATGGTGGGTATTGGTCGACACAAGTACTGTTCTGCGAGAGTTACTGTTGATGTTTGTGTTGATGGTTATTGTTGTTGCTGTTGATTGTTGTATTGTCTAGTGGTTGGCGTAATTGGCCTGTAGGCGGAGTGATCCACTCACTAAGTATTTATGATAATACTTGCGCATCTCTTATAACCATGTGATGCAGGTAAAGGCTAAATGTGACCGCGGGATCGAGGCTGAAGAGGGGGATGTATGATGTGTTGTTTTATGATTATGTGTTTTGCAAACCTGGTGTTTAGGTTGCTAGAGTTATTTATTATTTCCGGAATTATTTGTTGAATTGATTCGATTTATTATTTATTGATTTACTATTTAAAGACTTCCGCTGAGTATTGATTTAATTATAAATAAAAAATAAAAAGCTTGGTTGTTTCAATTATTATCCCTAGAGATCATCCCTTAAGAGAATTGATTTGGCTACCTATGTCAACAAAGTGCACTTACCTTTTCGGTCAAAGGCCCATAAGTAACTCCAGATGAAGTGGTCTGCGGAACTATAACGCCCTCACCGCCCATCCCGGTGAGTCACCCACGCCCTCTCTCGGCCCGTGGGCCCCACCCTGTCCGACGGTCAGTTTGTTATTTTTGAGAGGCTCTACCGACTTATTTACTATCCCTGCAATCAACACCCGACCCTTTCCCGTGTTTTCAACACACTCACACGGTTCCGCAGACCACTTCCCGGAAGGTCACCCATCCTTCCACTACTCCAGCCAAAGCACGCTTAACTCTGGAGTTACTTATGGGCCTTTGACCGAAAAGGTAAGTGCACTTTGTTGACATAGGTAGCCAAATCAATTATCTTAAGCCTCTCCACAAACCGGGATGTTACAATTCACCCCCACTCACTGAGCGCAACGTCCTCGTTGCGCACCTGGATCGTCACCCCCTGACGGTGTGAGTCAAGGCCACTCCACTTGACTCCACACTCTCGTCTGGGTTTGGCTCTGATACCAAATTATAACGCCCTGACCGCCCATCCCGGTGAGTCACCCACGCCCTCTCTCGGCCCGTGGGCCCCACCCTGTATGACGGTCCGTTTGTTATTTTTGAGCGGCTCTACCGACTTATTTACTATCCCTGCAATCAACACCCGACCATTTCCCGTGTTTTGACCTCACTCACACGGTTCCGCAGACCACTTCCCGGAAGGTGACCCATCCTTCCACTACTCCAGCTCAAGCACGCTTAACTCTGGAGTTACTTATGGGCCTTTGACCGAAAAGGTAAGTGCACTTAGTTGACATAGGTAGCCAAATCAATTATCTTAAGCCTTTCCACATCAGATTTGCAAAACAATGCCAATATCATGAGTTTAGAACATAAATCAAACATGGTTTGTGTATTTGTCTAATATCTAAAGATAAACCATTTGATTTGGTAGTCAACAAATTGGAACATTCTACAAATGATTGGATTTACACATATGATATGAAAAAAAAAAACTAACATGACAGTAAAGTTTTAGGATATGAATTAATCAATATTTTGCAACTAAAAATACATTATTGTCGCAAATGAGTAGCAAAATGTGCGACTCAATAAGGACATTCCTTGATGATGCATGCTAGGTTGTGGGATGAATGCAAGTAAATAAACCCTAAGCAAAAACATAGTTGCAAGTGCACAACATGTTGTTGTAGTACTTAGGGGTCGATCCACAAGAGAATGCGAATTACATGCTACACATTTTAAAGACTTGGCCGAGCTAAATCAACAATATGCAATGGGGGTTTTGTACTTTGTTTTATAAGAAAATAACAATGCAAGACTATACAAGCAACATCATTAGATCAAAAGATAATCCGCAAAAGACATAAGCCAAGTCGATTGAAAAGTTTGTTAAAATCCGATTCTTATGAACACAAAACACTAGAGTGTGGCCATTCCACTTTCATGGATCCGACCACCTATGTTTCTTAAACCAATGGACTCAGCCTTCGCATGGTCATTGTAGAGTGAAACATGCCTTAAGACTAAGTAATGATTGTTCACAAAACTCCTTAGGTCTATTGAAACAACCAAATTTTTTTTTTTTTTTTTTATAAATAATTAGCCCAGATTAATATTCCCATAAATATTAATCCTCAACAGCTAATTCAACAACACAATGCGGAAGAAAACAATAATATTATTAAATCATAAATAACCGTTCAACAATAACCAATAAAGGAATAAACCAATAAAACCAATAACCAATAAGCAACCTAAGCCGGTTTGCTACATTATTAAAATAAAGTCTAACACCCTAAGAATTCCTTGTCAACCACAACAACAATGCCAATATCAAATTCATAATCTCATCATCCTCTTCTCTCGGTCTCTTTCCGCGGAAGAACATTACTGTTACCTGCAACACATTGGAATAGAGTTGCGTAAGTATTATCATAAATACTTAGTGAGTGGATCATCCTGCCTACAGGCCAATTACGTCAAACACTAGACAAAACATCACAATAAACAACAACCATAACAATGCTCAACATTAAACAACAGTATAAACCATCCCTGTCAGGAAACACCCACGTTTCCTGACACCCAGGTTGGTGTCGACCGACACCTCTATGGTGTCGATCGACGCCAGCCTCCCGAGTGTCGATCGACACTCATCGAGTGTCGCTCGACACCGGCTCGACGCCCAGAAACCAGAAGCTACGAAAATCGCATAAAAACACACAATTGCGTGGGATTCAACCCCCACATCGATCAAACAACAAAATAACTCGATCCTACACAAGAACAACTCGAAAAACTCATCAACAATCTCGAAATCACACATTCTCCAATGCTAACGGACCTACAGTCACGCACTCACCTTAGAACGGATAGAAAAGAGCAAAGGAAGATGAACAAGGAAGAATAAGCCTCAAATCGATTCTCCAAACACCAAAATCGCCCAGAAATCACCCTCCTTCTCTCTGCAACTTGTTTTTTCTCGAAAACTGTGCCTCTGCTCGCGGCCACAGGGTTTTATTCGAGAACTAGGGCTTCTTTCGCCCAAAACCGCGCTAAACCGAACTCACTCAAATCGAACCGACCGATTTCACCATAACCGGTGTCGATCGACACCCTCCCTTGGTGTCGGTCGACACCCATCGACCAAAACCAACCCAATTGCAAATCGATCGACTTAAACCGGAAATCAAACCCGATAACCGGTGTCGATCGACACCCTTCGGGTGTCGATCGATACTAGTCGTTCAGAAGAATTTAACACACTTTCTTCGCGATGCTTGAACCTTAGACCGACTGCACAACAATCAAACAAGAACATGTACAGCCAATCCTCAATTCACACCTCTAAGAGCATGTGCCAACTACTCCCGAACCCCTAGCATCGTCCAACACCACTTCCAACACAACTTTCTGGTTCACGGATGTTACAATTCTCCCCCACTAAAATGGATTCGTCCTCGAATCCCAACACAAACGTCTCTCCAAGACCTCAAAACTCAAATTTTTGTCCTATGTTATACGCATGTTTCCAAGATATTATTACTCTCAATGCCATAACCGCAGTCATGACATCCGTACTGCAACTCACGGTCCAGTACCAAAATGTGACCAAAGTCACAAAACCAAACGTGACCCGAAGTCACAACCAAAATGTGATCCCTGTCACAACCAAAACGTGACCCACTGTCACTAAAACAACCCATATCGAGGTAGCGACCCCCAATATAAGTCCGTTGGGCACCTAACGTCCCAACACAAATAGAACCACCGTCTACAAGGCCCACCGCCTCTAGACAAAACGAGTAATAAAATCTGAAACGCGTACCAACATGTGACTAAAACTCTCAATGACCCCACCGGCCAAAGAATCTTGTAACATCCCAACCATAACCAAAAATATGAGGCAAAACTCCATCTCATATAACTCCAAAAATGTATATCGTACAACAAAACGAAAATACATAAGTCCAAAACCAACAACAACAAAACCAAAACAAGACTAGAACCACAAAGATGAATCACTCCACAGCCTGCTTGTCGAACCACCTTCCGAACTTCAGCTTCATCTTTGCCTCTGGCTCCCAAGTCTGCTCCTCTGTGCCGCTACAGTCCCACAAGACTCTCAACAATGGCACCCTCTTGTTCCGCAGAACCTTGACTCTCCTCTCAAGAATCCTCACAGGAACTGCCGGAACTGTCATATCTGGCTGGAGATCCTCTGGAATCTCAACCACAACCTCCTCTGAAGGACGCAAACACCTCCTCAACATAGAAACGTGAAACACCTTGTGAAAGGCGCTCATAATCGGTGGCAACTCCAACCGATAAGCCACTGGTCCAACTCGCTCCACCACTGGAAATGGACCCATAAAGCGCGGACTGAGCTTGTTCTCTGCTATGGACCTGTTAGGGCCCCTCAACATAGCCATCTTGAGATAAACTCTATCTCCCACCTGAAACTCAAGCTCACGTCGCCGCCTATCTGCATAACTCCTCTGTCTATCCTGAGCCTCCTTCATGTTCAGCCTCAAGACACGAATCTTCTCCGTCGTCTCCTGAACAAAACTAGCTCCAAACATGCTGCGCTCCCCCACTTGGGTCCAGCATAAGGGTGTCCTACATGGCCTCCCATACAAAGCCTCATAAGGAGCCATACCAATACTAGACTGAAAACTGTTGTTATAGGCAAACTCTGCCAAACACAGATGATCAGCCCAATGACCACCCCAATCCAGTACACACATCCTAAGCAGATCCTCCAAAGTCTGAATAGTCCTCTCTGACTGCCCATCTGTCTGCGGATGATACGCTGTACTCATATGCACCTTAGTGCCCATCTCAGTCTGAAATGCCCTCCAAAACTCTGAAGCAAACCTCGGATCTCTATCCGACACGATACTGGCTGGCACTCCATGCAGCCTCACAATCTCCCGCACAAACTTCCTAGCCAAGACAGCCGCTCCATCTGTCTTCTTGATAGCCAAGAAATGTGCTGACTTGGTCAAGCGATCTACAATGACCCAAATAGCATCAAATGTCCGTGAGATAGGTAATCCCACCACAAAATCCATCGTGATCATATCCCACTTCCACTCTGGAATGGGTAAACTCTGCAGAAGACCACTAGGCACCTGATGCTCTGCCTTGACCAAAGAACAAGTGTTGCACCTCGCAACCCAATCTGCCACATCCCTCTTCATCCCAACCCAATGATAATACCGTTTGAGGTCACGGTACATCTTGGTCGCACCCGGATGAATCGAAAACTTGCTCGAATGAGCCTCTCTCAAAACCTCATGCCTCAACTCCTCATCCTTAGGCACACAAACTCGCCCACGAACCAAAATAGTCCCATTCGAAGAGACCTGATACTCAGAATCAACCGCTTGCGAAGCATCAATCAAACCCTGATCACTCTGCTGCGCCACCCTGATCCTACTGAGTAAATCTGCCTGATCAGCTGCCTCTAAACCCAAAGGCTCCTCTGAAATAGCACAAAGACGCAATGTACTAATCTCGCTGACCAAAGCCTCAACACCACGCTCTCTATCTGAATCAACCCTCCGTCGACTCAAAGCATCTGCCACCAAATTGGCCTTGCCCGGATGATAAACAATATCCAGGTCATAGTCTGCCAGAAATTCCACCCAACGCGTCTGTCTCGCATTCAGCAAAGGCTGAGTGAAAATATGCTGTAGACTCTTGTGATCTGTAAAGATCTGCACTCTACCACCATAAAGATAAGACCTCCAAATCTTGAGTGCAAAAACCACTGCTCCCAACTCAAGATCATGTGTAGGACGGTTGCGCTCACTGCCCTGCAACTGCCTCGAAGCATAGGCAATCACTCTGCCCTCCTGCATCAAAACACAACCAAGTCCAACACCTGAAGCATCTGTGTACACAACATATGGCTTCCCCGGGTCGGGTAATGCCAAAACAGGTGTACTAATCAACATCTCCTTGAGCTTCCCAAAGCTCTCCTCGCACTCCTGCGACCACACAAACGGCACATCCTTGCCAGTCAACCTCGTCATCGGCTGAGACATACTCGCAAACCCCTTGACGAACCTCCTGTAGTAGCCTGCTAAACCCAGAAAACTCCTGATCTCGGTAGCACTACTCGGTCTAGGCCAATCTCTGATAGCCTCTATCTTAGCCGGATCCACAGAAACTCCCTCTGCAGAAACAATATGGCCAAGAAAACCCATCTCCCTCTGCCAAAAGCTACACTTGCTCAACTTAGCATACAGCTTCTGCTCTCGAAGCTTCTCCAAAACAAGCCTCAAATGAGTCGCATGCTCCTCTGGACTCCTCGAATACACCAAAATGTCATCAATGAAAATAATGACAAACACATCTAGAAACTCCCTGAACACGTCGTTCATCAACCTCATAAATGCTGCCGGCGCATTAGTCAAACCAAAAGGCATGACCACAAACTCGAAATGCCCATACCTCGTCCGAAAAGCTGTCTTCCGGACATCTGCCTCATCTATCGGAATCTGATGATATCCCGATGCCAAGTCAATCTTAGAGAACCAGGTAGCACCTCTCAACTGATCCAACAACTCATCAATCCTCGGAAGTGGGTACCTGTTCTTCACTGTGACTCGGTTAAGTCCCCGATAATCGATACACAACCGAAAACTGCCATCCTTCTTCTTAACGAACAACACTGGCGCTCCCCATGGCGACACACTAGGTCTGATGAACCCTTTACTCAAAAGGTCCTCTAGCTGCTTCTTCAGCTCTGCCATCTCTGCTGGAGCCATCCTGTAAGGTGTCTTCGATATCGGAGCTGTCCCGGGCTCTAAATCAATCGTGAAAGGATCTGACCGAGATGGTGGCAATCCCTTCAGCGACCGAAATACATCCTCGAAATCCTGGACAACCTGAATATCCTGCAGACTCACCTCACCACTGGACTCTGTCATAGTGATTGTCGCCAAATAGGCTTCGCAGCCCCGCTCTAACAACTGCTCTGCCTGAATAGCTGAAATCACTATACTCCCCGAAGTCGGTCTTACTCCCTGATAAACCAACTTCCCTGCATCCTGCTCAAACACCACTCTACCTCTGTAGCAATCCAGATGAACTCGGTATAGAGATAACCAGTCCATCCCCAAAATCACGTCATACAGCTCCACTGGACTGATGACCAAATCTGCTGGCATAGACTGCCCCGCAATCTGTACATCAACTGCTCTAGCTCTGCCCGAAGTAGCCAAATAACCACCACCAGCCACCTTGACAAAGCCTGAAGCCTCGCCATCGCTACTCCGAATACCACTACCCTCAGCTCTCTCCGGAGTAATGAAGCAATTAGATGCTCCCGAGTCAAACAGAACGTGAGACTCAAAACCTCCAACTAACAAGGTCCCTACACAATTCCACAAGTGTTGAGAACCTCTAACTCTATCACAGTAAAATAACAGAAACAGACAACACCAACAATTCTACCTTAAGAATTTAAAAGTCTGAGTCAAGATTTTACCTGTGATCTGGCCTGACTGACTGGTCTGGCCCACCTCTGCCGAAGTATACACTCTCGGCGCTCCACCTGACTGCAACGCCGCAACCTGCGCTGCTGACTGAATAGCCAACGGCTGAATCGCCGCTGCCACTGCTCTCTGCTGCAACTTGGGACACATAGTCTTGATATGCCCCGGCTCCCTGCAGTAGTAGCACACTGTCGACTCCCTGGATCCCGCCCTCTTGGGGCAAGTCGCAACTCTGTGATCCAGACTCCCACAACCAAAACACCCACCCGTACTCGGGCTACTAGCAGATATCTCATCTGCTCTCCTCTTCTGGCCCTGCGCAGGCCTACTGCCCCTGCCGTAACCAGAACTGTAACCTCTGCGCTGCTGATGCTGCTGCTGGCCCCGAGGATGGGTAGCAGGAGCAACTGCAACTGGAACAACCGCCGTACTCACCGGCTCACGCAAGTCCTCCTCAATGGACGCTGCCAACTCCACTAAACCAGCTCTGGTGTGGTACATACCACCTCTGCACTGAGTCCTGATGTTCCTCCGAAGCCCCTGGAGAAACCGCGACGTCAATGCCCGCTCACTGATCAGCTCACCACCAGAAAAGACCACCAATCTGCAGAACTCTGCATCATACTCCCGAACAGACCTCTCACCCTGAGTCAAGTCCAAAAACCTCAACTGCAGCCTGTCACGAGCCTCCTGTGGGAAAAACTTGTGGTTGAACTCCTCGACGAAGTCAACCCAAGTCCAAACCTCTCTCCTGGTCCTAACAGACCTCCACCACAAATGTGCATCACCTCCAAGGTAGTGCACCGCCAGCTCAACCTGAAACTGTGCCGGACAACGAACAGAATCGAAGTTCCGCTCCAACCTCTGACGCCACTCGTCAGCCTGCTCTGGAGTAACCCCGCCCTCAAACGTAGGCGTACCAATCCTCTGCATCTCCCTCATCATCTCACGATAAGGAGAAAACCCAACTGCAACACCCTGCTGCACCACAGCCTCCTGCTGCGCAACAAAACCGGCACCAACATGTGCCCCGGCACCAACATGTGCCCCGGCCGCTGGAGGTGCAACCGGAGCCTGCTGTGGAACTGCCTCTGGAAGACGTGCCAAAAGCTGCGTCAGTAGCCCCACAATCAAATCACCCTGAGCAAGAGCCGCGCCCCCACCGGGAACTGCTCCTGCCCCCGCGCCACCCCCGACGCCCAAACTAGCCCCACCGGCTAACGAAACAGACTGTGTCACCGACGCTGCCGCCACACTAGGCGCCGCACTCTCCACTGAGGCCTCAGCCTCTGGCAAACCACGACCAGCACCCCGACCTCCACGACCCGCTGCTCGTCCACCGCGACCAGCTCCTCTGCCCCCACGGGCTGCACCGCGACCACGACCACGGCCACGACCACGACCTGCGTCCATCTCTCTGCACTTCCACCAAGTACAGAAAAAGAGCAAGGTCAACGCACAAAAGCACAAAACACAACACACAATATCCAACTCACTTACCCGCGGAAAACTGGAAGACCGAGAGGATGAGATTAAACCACTAATTGACTAACTCACATAATCAATTAAACACATAGTCCAATTCATCCAATTCTAACTGTCCTAAAACCGACTACGCTCTGATACCAAAATGAAACAACCAAATTTTTTTTTTTTTTTTTTATAAATAATTAGCCCAGATTAATATTCCCATAAATATTAATCCTCAACAGCTAATTCAACAACACAATGCGGAAGAAAACAATAATATTATTAAATCATAAATAACCGTTCAACAATAACCAATAAAGGAATAAACCAATAAAACCAATAACCAATAAGCAACCTAAGCCGGTTTGCTACATTATTAAAATAAAGTCTAACACCCTAAGAATTCCTTGTCAACCACAACAACAATGCCAATATCAAATTCATAATCTCATCATCCTCTTCTCTCGGTCTCTTTCCGCGGAAGAACATTACTGTTACCTGCAACACATTGGAATAGAGTTGCGTAAGTATTATCATAAATACTTAGTGAGTGGATCATCCTGCCTACAGGCCAATTACGTCAAACACTAGACAAAACATCACAATAAACAACAACCATAACAATGCTCAACATTAAACAACAGTATAAACCATCCCTGTCAGGAAACACCCACGTTTCCTGACACCCAGGTTGGTGTCGACCGACACCTCTATGGTGTCGATCGACGCCAGCCTCCCGAGTGTCGATCGACACTCATCGAGTGTCGCTCGACACCGGCTCGACGCCCAGAAACCAGAAGCTACGAAAATCTCATAAAAACACACAATTGCGTGGGATTCAACCCCCACATCGATCAAACAACAAAATAACTCGATCCTACACAAGAACAACTCGAAAAACTCATCAACAATCTCGAAATCACACATTCTCCAATGCTAACGGACCTACAGTCACGCACTCACCTTAGAACGGATAGAAAAGAGCAAAGGAAGATGAACAAGGAAGAATAAGCCTCAAATCGATTCTCCAAACACCAAAATCGCCCAGAAATCACCCTCCTTCTCTCTGCAACTTGTTTTTTCTCGAAAACTGTGCCTCTGCTCGCGGCCACAGGGTTTTATTCGAGAACTAGGGCTTCTTTCGCCCAAAACCGCGCTAAACCGAACTCACTCAAATCGAACCGACCGATTTCACCATAACCGGTGTCGATCGACACCCTCCCTTGGTGTCGGTCGACACCCATCGACCAAAACCAACCCAATTGCAAATCGATCGACTTAAACCGGAAATCAAACCCGATAACCGGTGTCGATCGACACCCTTCGGGTGTCGATCGATACTAGTCGTTCAGAAGAATTTAACACACTTTCTTCGCGATGCTTGAACCTTAGACCGACTGCACAACAATCAAACAAGAACATGTACAGCCAATCCTCAATTCACACCTCTAAGAGCATGTGCCAACTACTCCCGAACCCCTAGCATCGTCCAACACCACTTCCAACACAACTTTCTGGTTCACGGATGTTACATCTATTTTCATAGCCTAAGACGAATTGCCCATCAAATACTAGATCCGGAGATATAACAAGCTTTTGGAGAGTATATCAACCTTGAATCAAGCCGCTAGTTAGCTACTCTAACAACAAGCTTTAGGTATGAATAAAGATGGTGAACCATAAGGTTTCCCTTTCTTTAACAACCGATGCACGATGGCTTATCATGTCATGTCTTTCTTGAAAGATCCATGATTCAATGATGAGTCAAAAGGAGTAGAGAGGATCCCATGATTCTAATGGAGAGAGGCGGAGTGATAGAGATCAAACCGTGGCTCTTCCATAGAGAGAAACCCCTAAACCTAGACTTAAAACTTATCTAAACATGCGAGTATGTACAAGATGCAAAAGAAGAAGAAGAAAGAACAAGGAGACCACCTAAGTGGCTCCGGTTTATTGAGAGAGTTTCGAGATGTGTTCTGTGTGTTTCTGATTCGTGATCATGATACAAGAGGCTAAAAGCAAGTATATATAGGAGAGGGGAGGCTTAGGTCGGCCAAGTTAATGCGCGGGCAAGAAGAGGAATGTTTCCTTTTTCTCCACCCGGGTGAACTTGCTCACCAAGTCTTGCTCAAGTCGGCGCCGCTGCTTCCTGATCGCGTGAAAGAGTGTGGGCTTGAGTCTTGATGAAGTCTAGGCTTGGCCCGCAGTGATCCCGGTCCATTTCGCTCATCCAAGCTCCATGGGCTTCACTTACTCGCCAGACGGACATGTCTTGGGAGAAAAAGATCCGAGGCCGCATTTCTGCTCCAAATAGCCCAATTCCACTTCGTCGCGACGCATGACTCATTTATCTATCTTTCCATATAAAGATCTCATGATTTGGACGTAGGAAAGACCCTTTGCCGCGGTCATCTTTCGGGCGCTTCGATTCTGTCCGAATGCGGAAACCGGCTAACTTGAGTTTTGTTGAAGCTCTTGACTTGGGAGCTTGCATGGATCATTGTTTTAAGCTCTTTTGCCTTCTTTTTGCGATTTTGACCTGTTTGCTTCCCAAAACCACAATATACAAGAAAACTACCTCTTGGATACAAAATCATTATTATTGGGTAAGAAAATATAAAGAAAACCAAGGTAAAAACATGTAAAATATGGATATATCAACTCCCCCAGACTTAGCCTTTTGCTTGTCCTCAAGCAAACTAAGAAAGGAAGAGAGGTTTGAAAACATGAGAACTCTCAATGCATTTTGAAAATCCACGTTTAGCTTATGTTTTAGTAATCCACATGAAAAACGGTTTTGGCTTTATGATGAGGAACATAAGTACTTACACTGAGTTTAGCAGTCATCCCAAAGTAACCCACATTCCATATGACCATTCGGGCTCACCTCCTTTGACTCCTTTAGTTTTTAAAGGTGTGGTCTCAACTAGGGGATATCGATCAAAGGGTTTATGATCTCTTTCTCATCCTCTTGTGCTTAAACACTTGTCTTGGCTCTTGCTTCACCTCTCTCTCTTCTCACTTCTTAAGTCGGTTCATCCCTTTTTTAGGGTAGCAAGGTATTTTTTTATCCGACTTCTTCTCCTCTTTGTGGAGGTTTTTGATGGATCTTCCATAGACGCGAGTATTGATGGTGGTAGCCACCTAATCCCCGGTTACTTGGATCGAAGGGTCTTTCATAGACGCGAGTATTGATGGTGGTAGCCACCTAATCCCCGGTTACTTGGACCTTGGTGCTTTTTCTTAAATTGAAGGGGAGAGAGAGGGGAAACCGAACTCACGTAGACTTTCACTATTTGGTGAGGATGAGGAGTTGTTCCCTTTGTAAAACCAAGCCCCTAGCTGAGAAGGTTAAGTTCATTAAGGTGCGGAGTCAAAGGTGGATCCTCCATTGGCTTTTTGGAAATGTGGCAATTTTTGGTGGACCGATCCGCTCAAAGTGTACATTGAGTGAATGTGTTGCCAAATACTGTTTCAATGGTCACTTAAACATTAGTGTAACATGGTTAGTTTCAAAGGAAAGGTCATGATTCTCGGACAAAATTTTGACTCAATAAAACGACTCAAAGGGAAAAGGGAAAAAAAAAGAAAAATCAAAAAGAACAAACGTGTTAGTAATCCCCCCAGACTTAACTTGCACCGTCCCGGTGGAAGCAAATCCAATTAAGAGGGGTGAAAAAGAAAGTTGAATTTGTTGGGAAAGTGTTTCGGATTGTGTACCAAAGTCCGACCATAGGTCATGAAGAGCGGGTTTGCATTGTGAAGTGACTCTAAGTGAGATATGACAACATCAAATCACGCCTTAGATCCATTTGGTCGGTGAGTTTTCAATCTGAGGGTGTGATGCCGTCCGGTGTGCAGTGTGGTCGTGTAAGGCCCGTGTATCGGCCAAAAATGAAGGCTGTGGACCACATGATAAACCGTTAAGAATTTTATGAACGGGATTGAAAATTTACCGTCCAATATGATGGTGTAGAGCCGCTGGTGAAGTGTGAGGTCAAACGAACGAGCGGATTTGAGAATTCGTCATCGGGTGGATTCATCGGCTGGCCGGAAGGTGATGGAGATGACCGCAGCCTGAACCGTGAACAATTCTCCGACCGATATTGAAATTCCACCGACCAATCATATATTTTAGGAGCCGTGGTGGAGTTTCAGGTCAAACAAACGAGCGGTTTGGGAGATTCATCATTTGGTGGCCATCCGGACGATCCGGAGAGGGTGCAATAGACCACAGCCCAAACGATAATGAATTCCTAGACCGAGCTCGAAAATCTGTCGACCAACCTGATATTTTATGACCACGGGAGAAGTTTGAGGGCAAACGGACGGGCGGTTTGAGATTTCCTTCACAAAATGGTCAATACGGCTCCGGGAAGGGGTTGCGTGACTTCTTTTGGGATTGGCTCGTTCGATCTTGGATCTTCTTCTGGAAAAGTGTTAGTGAGGCTCCAATAAGTCATTCCCAGCTGGTTGCCGCACCTATGTCGTGATTTGGGTTTAGTCGACCATTTGGTGCCCGCCATCGACCGGATTAGGGCTTCCAAGCATATCTCCTGAACCGTCGACTTTTCGTCGTCCTATCTTTTGGATTTGCCGACCAACATGGTGTCGTCTGGTCGCCTGTGAAGTTTGGTGGACTTTGGTTGAGCCGTTTGTGAGATGGGTCGATTGGGTCCTCCGTGTTACCCGTTTGGCCGGGAGAATGCTGCCGGACTTGATATCTTCCATATGACTCGACCGTGTTGTGAATTTCTTCCACCGATTGATCTCCGTAATCTTCCTTGTGCATCCGAAGGTGGTGACCGCTATGTTGGTGCTCCGGAACAAGGGCGGGATGATATGGGTGGGATAACTCGACTTCATTAAGTTCCGGCTCATGAAACGTGCAAAACTCCTTTGATGGTCTTCTTTGGTACTTATCCTAAAACATTTTTATTATTTTTTTTTGTATGGATTTGATAAAATTCCCAACAAAAATTCAAGTTAATAAAAACCAAATCAAAAGTTAAAAAGAAAAGAAAAGAAAAATATGGGTTGCCTCCCATAAGCGCTTGTTTTAAGTCTTTTTAGCTCGACTCCTTGTGTTCCTTAAGTGTTAGGCAAGTGTGGAGGCTGTAGGAAGCTCCTAGTGCTGGATGGATCCGAGTGCATCTTGTCTTGTAACACTTCTTTGATCAAGTAACCTTGTTGTGAGCCTTCTCCTCCACTTGTGTACCGAAATCTTTTTGATGAAAAACCCGGAGGTGCAGCAACATAGTAGGTGTCCTTGTCAACATTAGCTAGTGAGATCCTCCTGTTCGGCCAATCCATGATTGCTCCAGCCGTTGCTAAGAAAGATCTTCCAAGTAAAAGAGCTTGGTCTTCCGGATCCTCCATAGTAACAACATAGAAATCGGCTGGAATGATGCAATCTTCAAAGTCAAGCGGAACATCTTTTACCTTGCCAAGTGGTTTGAATGAAGAGCTGTTGGCAAGCTTTATCCCCATGTTTGTCCGCTCCATGGTCTCTATCAGACCCAAACTTCTTGCTATTACCGCCGGCATGAGGTTCACACTTGAACCGGAATCACATAACGCATCATCAAAGAATTTGCCATTGATGGAGCAATGTATAAGAAAGTAACCTGGGTCATGAAGCTTGTGCAACGTCCTTGGCTTAGGCATTCCCTTTCTTGCTTCATCATACATTTCCTCCACTTCGGCTAAGCTCCAATCGTTGCTCCACACAAAGTCTTGTAAGTAGGGGCTCTTGTTGCAAGCAATATCGAATGGCATGTTGCAAGGAAATCTTCTTGCAATGAAGTTGAAATCATCAATAATGTGATTAAATGATGATCTCTTCTTCCTCTTCTCCTTCGGGAATGGTGGTTGTGGAGCTCTTGGAGAGATTGGTGTACCTTCCGACAATCTATTTCCTCTTATCCTTGCCGTGCGTTTGCCTTGTCCTCTATCATCCTCGTCCCAAACAACTCTTGAATTAGTTTCTTTAACACCAAAGGCAGCTAGGGCTTTGTCCGGTTTTGAATCGGCCGCCTTTGTGTCTTTCAAAGCTCGGATCTTCTCATCCACATCCTTCAAGCGTTTGGTGAGGTCTTCGACTCCTTTGGAGACTCCTCCGGTTCTATCTTGCCATAATGTGGTCTTTTCAAGTAAATCTTTGTGTCTCTCCTCCACATTGTGCTTCAAGTCATCGAGCACCACCTTGAATTGTTTTTGTCCTTCCAACAAAACTAACATAGTCGAATAAAGCTCTTGCTCCTTTTGGTTAACCTCCGAGGCTCTCTTCTTAGCTTGGTGAGCTATAAGTGCGATTGAGTTGAGGCTCTCGGTTGTGCCATTGAGGTCATCTTCTAGGCTGGTGATCTTCTCATCCAAGTGGCTATCCATCTCTTTTGAATTGAGGCTCATGTCTCGGATTGCCTTGGTGTTGTCTCCGACGGTTGCGGTTTGCTTCTTCAGCTCCTCCTCTACTTCAATACACCTTGATTCAACTCTCTCCACTTGGTCAGAGAGGGTTTTAAACTTCCCATCAAGGTCATACCTTAGAAACTCTAACCTTGTCTCAAGACGTTGGTTAGATTTTCTTTGGAGTTCCATGAAATCTTCCATCATGGCTTTGAGATTGTCATCTCTTCGCCGGTTAAGCGCGTGCTCTTGGTATGTGGGAAGGTCGGGGCGCGGACGGTGGTGATGATGAGGCGGCTGGTGAAGTCGGCCTTGATAAACCGGTGATCGGTTTTGATGATAGTGATGATGTTCTTCTCGGCTAGTCTCGGCAAAGAGCGGATGGTGGAAATTTGGTGGGATTGGCATGGGGATGAAGTCTTCGGCCGGTTTTGGATGGTGTGGCCGTCTTTGGACTTCGTGGGGAAGTGGGTTTCTCCTTTCAAAGCGGTTACTCACACTTGAGTGGTGGCTCATCCTAAGAAACACAAGAAAGTAAAAGTTAGTAAGTTAATAAACATGAAACAAAAGATTTAGGCTTAGCTTTTGATCTCATGAACGTGTAGATGCAATGCATTCCCCGGCAACGGCGCCAAAATACTTGATGCATGCTAGGTTGTGGGATGAATGCAAGTAAATAAACCCTAAGCAAAAACATAGTTGCAAGTGCACAACATGTTGTTGTAGTACTTAGGGGTCGATCCACAAGAGAATGCGAATTACATGCTACACATTTTAAAGACTTGGCCGAGCTAAATCAACAATATGCAATGGGGGTTTTGTACTTTGTTTTATAAGTAAATAACAATGCAAGACTATACAAGCAACATCATTAGATCAAAAGATAATCCGCAAAAGACATAAGCCAAGTCGATTGAAAAGTTTGTTAAAATCCGATTCTTATGAACACAAAACACTAGAGTGTGGCCATTCCACTTTCATGGATCCGACCACCTATGTTTCTTAAACCAATGGACTCAGCCTTCGCATGGTCATTGTAGAGTGAAACATGCCTTAAGACTAAGTAATGATTGTTCACAAAACTCCTTAGGTCTATTTTCATAGCCTAAGACGAATTGCCCATCAAATACTAGATCCGGAGATATAACAAGCTTTTGGAGAGTATATCAACCTTGAATCAAGCCGCTAGTTAGCTACTCTAACAACAAGCTTTAGGTATGAATAAAGATGGTGAACCATAAGGTTTCCCTTTCTTTAACAACCGATGCACGATGGCTTATCATGTCATGTCTTTCTTGAAAGATCCATGATTCAATGATGAGTCAAAAGGAGTAGAGAGGATCCCATGATTCTAATGGAGAGAGGCGGAGTGATAGAGATCAAACCGTGGCTCTTCCATAGAGAGAAACCCCTAAACCTAGACTTAAAACTTATCTAAACATGCGAGTATGTACAAGATGCAAAAGAAGAAGAAGAAAGAACAAGGAGACCACCTAAGTGGCTCCGGTTTATTGAGAGAGTTTCGAGATGTGTTCTGTGTGTTTCTGATTCGTGATCATGATACAAGAGGCTAAAAACAAGTATATATAGGAGAGGGGAGGCTTAGGTCGGCCAAGTTAATGCGCGGGCAAGAAGAGGAATGTTTCCTTTTTCTCCACCCGGGTGAACTTGCTCACCAAGTCTTGCTCAAGTCGGCGCCGCTGCTTCCTGATCGCGTGAAAGAGTGTGGGCTTGAGTCTTGATGAAGTCTAGGCTTGGCCCGCAGTGATCCCGGTCCATTTCGCTCATCCAAGCTCCATGGGCTTCACTTACTCGCCAGACGGACATGTCTTGGGAGAAAAAGATCCTAGGCCGCATTTCTGCTCCAAATAGCCCAATTCCACTTCGTCGCGACGCATGACTCATTTATCTATCTTTCCATATAAAGATCTCATGATTTGGACGTAGGAAAGACCCTTTGCCGCGGTCATCTTTCGGGCGCTTCGATTCTGTCCGAATGCGGAAACCGGCTAACTTGAGTTTTGTTGAAGCTCTTGACTTGGGAGCTTGCATGGATCATTGTTTTAAGCTCTTTTGCCTTCTTTTTGCCATTTTGACCTGTTTGCTTCCCAAAACCACAATATACAAGAAAACTACCTCTTGGATACAAAATCATTATTATTGGGTAAGAAAATATAAAGAAAACCAAGGTAAAAACATGTAAAATATGGATATATCACTTGATAATTGAGTTATTTCTTGACGTTGATCGCAAAAATGTCACAAATAAGTGTCACTTTGTCACTCCTTTGCGACTGCAATATTTTTTATCTTACATTTTTACAAAAATCTTATCTTTCATATTTCGAAAAATGAAAATCTCTAGTAAAGAATTGAGATATAACAAGCAATGAGAACTCACATTCTGTAAAAAATACAAATCATGAGTTTAGCTAATTTTAATCAAACATGAGTTAGATATAACATAAGATATATTTGTGGCCATATTAGAAAACTCATTAAATGTAGATTAAATATCTCTAAATTATTTATATATCATAAATAATGATTGGATTTACACATATGATGAACAAAAATGAATTAACATGATATTTAGGGTTTAGGGTATGAATTAATCATTATATTGCAATTTAAAATTTATTAAAGTCGCACATGAGTAGCAATATTTGCGACTAAATAGCGACACTTCTGTTTATTTATTTATTTGTTTGCCGCTTAGTGTGAGTAAAATTTTCACCAAATACTTTGCATTTAGCGCCGAATGTTAGACGAAATTTTTCGTCTTCCCTTTTCGAGAACCTTCTTACAATTATCAATCTCATTTCTCGTTCTCTCACGACCAAAACCTACAGGTCGATTTCACATCCAAAATCACTCCATCTCTCACTTTCTAAACCCTTAAACTCGCAATCGATTGCTCTTCAATGGGCGCCACCGGAAAATCTCTTCGGGGTCGTGGTGGTAAAAGCGGCGGGCTTCAATCATCTTCGGGAATAAATTATTCTCAATCCTCAAACCCGACCGCCCCTATATGCTCACAGCCAGACTTCTATTCCGGAGACACCACCGGCGAATGCATCTAATCAACAGTCACCGACCGCCTTATCGTTCAATGCCACATCGTTTTGCTCCATCTCAGGCTCCACCGTCACACGCTCCACCTGTGCCGGCCCCCGGCACCACACGTTTTTGGATATTGAGCTTATGTAGTGCATTTGAACTCCTTGTTTAACCTAATGTTTAATATAGTATTTCTTCTTAATTTTCGTTTTCTTAATCTATCTAATTAATATTTTTAATATATCAATTTCACATTCCAAATTAGAACGAAGTAAATTAGTCACGATAAAGTATCAAATGTTAGAAACTGCTTTGCAACTACCTAATCTAATGGAGTCACAAATTAGTCGTGGTAATTTACAACTAATTTGCGACTACAAGACAATATTCCGTCAAGTCCAATTTAAAAAATTAAAACAAAGTAGTCGTACAGGCTTTCCACGATTTTGTGACAACACCTTTAGAAGTCGTAAACCAGTCTCAAGACTTTGCAACTAGATTCCGACTATTTTATAACCAGCAAATTAGTCTTTCAATAGTCGCAAAGTTGTGCGACGTCAAAGCCACTCTAATGTGCAACTCTTTTGTCACTATTCTCTACTCATCGTCCTATTTCTTTAGAGACGCTAAAGCGTAGCAAAAATAAGTGAAACAACCAAGCTTTTTTTTTTTTTTTTTTATAAATTATCAATGCGGAAATTCTCGAAAGAAATCAATAATATTAAATCATAAATAAGCCGTTCAACAAATAACCAATAACCAATAAGAACCAATAAAGAATAAGCAACCTAAACACCAGGTTTGCTACATTATTAAAATAAAACTAACAACCTAAAATAATGACTTCCTTGCTAGCCACAACAAGATAGCCAAAATCAAATTCCTAGTCTCATCATCCTCTTCTCTCGGTCACTTTCCGCGGAAGAACATTGCTGTTACCTGCATCACATTGGAATAGAGATGCGTAAGTATTATCATAAATACTTAGTGAGTGGATCATCCTGCCTACAGGCCAAGTACGTCAAACACTAGACAATACAGCAACAATAATCAAAGAACAATAATCAACAACAGAAACCTCCAAGTCAGGAAAAACCCACGTTTCCTGACATCCCAGGTCAGTGTCGACCGACACCTCAAGAGTGTCGATCGACGCCAGCCTTCTGAGTGTCGATCGACGCCAACCTTCTGAGTGTCGATCGACACCCATCGAGTGTCGGTCGACACCAGCTCGACGCCCAGACACCATAAGCTACAAAACCACGTATAGGAAAAGTAAAAACTCGCAGTCAAGGGTTTTCAACACCCCAATACAATCCAAAACACGATTTCCAGTATAAACAACTCAAGAACACAATACAAACTCGAAATCAAACAATCTCTAACGATTAACGGACCTACAGTCACGCACTCACCTTGAAAAGGATTGAAAGGAAGGAATAGAAGATGAACAACAACCCAAAGCCTCAGAAACTCCACAAAACTCTCTGAAAATCACCTCCTTCACTCAAAAACGCCTTTGGAACTTTTCTTTCTCCAAAAAGTGCCTTTTCACGCGGCCACAAGGCTTTAAATCGCGACTTAGGGCTTCCAAACCCTTAACCGAAACAAAACCAGCCGACTTAAATCAAACCGGTCGATTTCTCAATAACCGGTGTCGATCGACACCCGTCCTTGGTGTCGGTCGACACCCATCGACCATACCAACTCAAACCACAAATCAAACGCGCAATCGAGTTAAACCGGAATCGAACCTGATAACCGGTGTCAATCGACACACCCCTTTGGTGTCGATCGACACTAGGTACTCAAAAGCGTTTTACACATTTTCATCGCGATGATCGAACCTTAGATCGATTGTACAACAATCAAACAAGAACATGTACAATCAATCCTCAATTCACACCTCAATAAGCATATGTAATCTACTCCCGAACCCCTAATGTCGTCCGATACCACTTCCAAAACAACTTTCTGGTTCGCGGATCTTACAATTCTCCCCCACTAAACTGGATTCGTCCTCGAATCCCAACAAAACGTCTCTCCAAGACCTCAAAACTCACATTTTAGTCCTATGTTATACGCATATTTCAAGACATTATTACTCCTCAATACCGTGACCCACCGTCACGACAATCTATATTGCGACCCACCGTCACAATATCCAAACCGTGACCCACCGTCACAAAAACCAAACCGTGACCCACCGTCACAAAAACCACTCATACTGAGGTAGCGACCCCCAAATATAAGTCTGCCGGGCACCCACCGTCCCAAAAATGTAGACCCACCGTCTACTCTAAAGACCCACCGTATACTCTAAAGATCCACCGTCTCTAGATGTATCGAGTAATAATTCTGAAACACGTATAATCATATGACCAAAAATTTTCAATGACCCCACCGGCCAAAGAAACTTGTAACATCCAAAACACGAACCAACATATGAGGCAAAAACTCCATCTCATATAACTCCAAAAATGTATATCGTACAACGAAAACGAAAATACATAAATCCAAAGCCAACAACACAAAAGCCAAAAACAAGACTAGAACCACAAAGATGAAGAAGCTCAATCCACAGCCTGCTTGTCGAACCACTTTCCAAACTTCAGCTTCATCTTTGCCTCTGGCTCACAAGTCTGCTCCTCTGTGCCACTACAGTCCCACAAGACTCTCAACAATGGCATCCTCTTGTTCCGCAGAACCTTGACTCTCTTCTCAAGAATCCTCACAGGAACTGCCGGAACTGTCATATCTGGCTGCAGATCCTTTGGAATCTCAGCCACCAACTCCTCTGAAGGATGGAAACACCTCCTCAACATAGAAACATGAAACACCTTGTGAAAGGCGCTCATAATCGGTGGCAACTCCAACCGATAAGCCACTGGCCCAACTCGCTCCACCACTGGAAACGGACCCATAAAACGCGGACTGAGCTTGTTCTCTGTTATGGACCTGTTAGGGCCCCTCAACATAGCCATCTTGAGATAAACTCTATCTCCCACCTGAAACACAAGCTCACGTCGCCGCCTATCTGCATAACTCCTCTGTCTATCCTGAGCCTCCTTCATGTTCAACCTCAAGACACGGATCTTCTCCGTCGTCTCCTGAACAAAAGTAGCTCCAAACATGTTGCGCTCCCCCACTTGGGTCCAGCATAACGGTGTCCTGCATGGCCTCCCATACAAAGCCTCAAATGGAGCCATGCCAATACTAGACTGAAAACTGTTGTTATAAGCAAACTCTGCCAAACACAGATGATCAACCCAATGACCACCCCAATCCAGTACACACATCCTCAGCAGATCCTCCAAAGTCTGAATAGTCCTCTCCGACTGCCCATCTGTCTGCGGATGATACGCTGTACTCATATGCACCTTGGTGCCCATCTCAGTCTGAAATGCCCTCCAAAACTTTGAAGCAAACCTCGGATCTCTATCCGACACAATACTGGCTGGCACTCCATGCAGCCTCACAATCTCTCGCACAAACTTCCTAGCAAAGACAGCTGCTCCATCTGTCTTCTTGATGGCCAAGAAATGTGCTGACTTGGTCAAGCGATCCACAATGACCCAAATAGCATCAAATGTCCGTGAGATAGGCAATCCCACAACAAAATCCATAGTGATCATATCCCACTTCCACTCTGGAATGGGCAAACTCTGCAAAAGACCACTAGGCACCTGATGCTCTGCCTTGACCAAAGAACAAGTGTTGCACCTCGCAACCCAATCTGCCACATCCCTCTTCATCCCAACCCAATGATAATACCGTTTGAGGTCACGGTACATCTTGGTCGCACCCGGATGAATCAAAAACTTGCTCGAATAAGCCTCTCTCAAAACCTCCTGCCTCAACTCCACATCCTTGGGCACACAAACTCGCCCACGAACCAAGATAGTCCCATTCGATGAGACCTGATACTCAGAATCAGTCGCCTGCGAAGCATCAACCAAACTCTGATCACTCTGCTGAGCCACTCTGATCCTACTGAGTAAATCTGCCTGATCAGCTGCCTCCAAACCCAAAGGCTCCTCTGAAATAGCACAAAGACGCAATGTACTAATCTCGCTGACCAAAGCCTCAACACCACGCTCTCTAGCTGAATCAACCCTCCGTCGACTCAAGGCATCTGCCACCAAGTTGGCCTTGCCCGGATGATATACAACATCCAGGTCATAGTCTGCCATAAACTCCACCCAACGCGTCTGCCTCGCATTCAGCAAAGGCTGAGTAAAGATATGTTGTAGACTCTTGTGATCTGTAAAGATCTGCACTCTACCACCATACAGATAAGACCTCCAAATCCTGAGTGCAAAAACCACTGCTCCCAATTCAATATCATGTGTAGGACGGTTGCGCTCACTGCCCTGCAACTGCCTCGAAGCATAGGCAATCACTCTGCCCTCCTGCATCAAAACACAACCAAGTCCTACTCTTGAAGCATCCGTGTACACTACATATGGCTTCCCTGGATCGGGTAATGCCAACACTGGTGTACTAGTCAACATCTCCTTGAGCTTTTCAAAGCTCTCCTCGCACTCATGCGACCACATAAACGGCACATCCTTGCCAGTCAACCTCGTCATCGGCTGAGACATACTCGCAAACCCCTTGACGAACCTCCTGTAGTAGCCTGCTAAACCCAGAAAACTCCTGATCTCGGTAGCACTACTCGGTCTAGGCCAATCTCTGATAGCCTTAATCTTAGCCGGATCCACAAAAACTCCCTCTGCAGAAACAATGTGGCCAAGAAAACCCATCTCTCTCTGCCAAAAGCTGCACTTGCTCAACTTAGCAAACAGCTTCTGCTCTCGAAGCATCTTCAAAACGAGCCTCAAATGCGTCGCATGCTCCTCTGGACTCCTCGAATATACCAAAATATCATCTATGAATATGATGACAAACACATCCAGAAACTCCCTGAACACGTCGTTCATCAACCTTATGAAAGCTGCCGGCGAATTAGTCAAACCAAAAGGCATGACCACAAACTCAAAATGCCCATACCTCGTCCGAAAAGCCGTCTTCCGAACGTCTGTCTCATCTATCGGAATCTGGTGATATCCCGATGCCAAGTCAATCTTGGAGAACCAAGTAGCACCTCTCAACTGATCCAACAACTCATCAATCCTCGGATGTGGGTACTTGTTCTTCACTGTGACTCGGTTAAGTCCCCGAATGCACAACCAAAAACTGCCATCCTTCTTCTTCACAAACAACACTGGTGCTCCCCACGGCGAAACACTCGGTCTGATGAACCCTTTACTCAAAAGGTCCTCTAGCTGCTTCTTTAGCTTTGCCATCTCTGCTGGCGCCATCCTGTAAGGTGTCTTCGATATCGGAGCTGTCCCGGGCTCTAACTCAATCGTGAAAGGATCTGACCGAGATGGTGGCAATCCCTTCAGCGACCGAAATACATCCTCAAAATCCCGAACAACCTGAATATCCTGCAAAACCACATCACCACTGGACTCTGTCATAGTAATCATCGCCAAATAGGCTTCACAGCCCCGCTCTAACAACTGCTCTGCCTGAATAGCTGAGATCACTATACTCCCTGAAGTCGGTCTCACTCCCTGATAAACCAACTTCCCTGCATCCTGCTCAAACACAACTCTGCCTCTGTAGCAATCCAGATGAACCCGGTAAGAAGATAACCAGTCCATCCCCAAAATCACGTCATACAGCTCCACTGGACTGATGACCAAATCTGATGACATAGATTGTCCCGCAATCTGAACATCCACTACTCTAGCTCTGCCCGAAGTAGCCAGAAAACCACCACCGGCCACCTTGACAAAGCCTGAAGCCTCGCCATCGCTACTCCGAATACCACTACTCTCAGCTCTCTCCGGATTAATGAAGCAGTTAGATGCTCACGAGTCAAACAACACGTGAGACTCAAATCCGCCAACTAACAAAGTCCCTACACACATCCACAAGTGTTGAGAACCCCTAACTCTATCACAGTAAAATAAAAGAAACAGACAACACCAAAATTCTACCTTTAAGAATTTACAAGTCTGAGTCAAAGATTTTACCTGTGATCTGGCCTGACTGACTGGTCTGGCCCAACTCTGTCCGAGTATAAACCCGCGGCGCACCACCTGACTGCAACCCTGCAATCTGAGCTGCTGACTGAATAGCCAACGGCTCAACCGCTACCACAGACCTCTGATGTAACTTGGGACACATCGGCTTGATATGCCCTGGCTCCCTGCAATAGAAACACACAGCCGTCTCTCTGGATCCCGCCCTCTTGGGGCAAGTAGCAACTCTGTGATCCAAACTCCCACAATCAAAGCAACCACCCGCACTCTGGCTACTAGCAGATATCTCCTCTGCTCTCCTCTTCTGGCCCTGCGCAGGCCTGCAGCCCTTGCCATGACCAGAACCGAAACCCCTACGCTGCTGCTGCTGCTGCTGGCCCCGAGGATGGGTAGCAGAAGCAACTGCAAATGGTACAACTGCTGAGCTCACCGGCTCACGCAAATCCTCCTCAATGGAAGCTGCCAACTCCACTAAACCAGCTCTAGTGTGGTACATACCACCTCTGCACTGAGTCCTGATGTTCCTCCGAAGTCCCTGAAGAAACCTCGACATCAAAGCCCGCTCACTCACCAGCTCACCATTAGTGTGAACCACCAATCTGCAGAACTCTGCATCATACTCCCGAACAGACCTCTCTCCCAGAGTCAAGTCCAAGAACCTCAACTGCAACCTGTCACGAGCCTCCTGCGGGAAAAACTTGTGGTTGAACTCCTCGACGAAATCAACCCAAGTCCATACCGCTCTCCGGGTCCTAACAGACCTCCACCACAAATGTGCATCACCTCCAAGGTAGTGCACTGCCAACTCAACCTGAAACTGCTATGGACAACGAACTGAATCGAAGTTCCGCTCCAACCTCTGACCCCACTCGACAGCCTGCTCTGGAGTAACACCGCCCTCAAACATAGGCATGCCAATCCTCTACATCTTCCTCATCATCTCACGATAAGGCGAATGCCCAACCGCAGCACCCTGCAGCCTCCTGCTGCTCAACAAAACCGGCACCAACCTGTGCCCCGGCACCAACCTGTGCCCAGGCCGCTGGAGGTACAACCGGAGCCTGCTGTGGAACTGCCTGTGGAAGACGTGCCAACAACTGCGTCAGTAGCCCCACAATCAAATCTCCCTGAGCTAAAGTTGCGCCCCCACCGGGAACTGCTCCTGCTCCTGCGCCACCACCGGCAACTGAGTTAGCCCCACCGGCCAACAAGACTAACTGAGTAACTGACGCCGTCGCCACACTCGGCGCTGCACTCTCCACTGAAACCTCAGCCTCTGGCAAACCACGCCCAGCACCCCGACCTCCACGACCCGCTGCTCGTCCACCACGACCAGCTCCTCTGCCCCCACGGGCTCCACCGCGACCACGGCCACGACCACGACCTGCATCCATCTCTCTGCACTTCCACCAAGTACAGAAAAGGAGCAACGTCAGCACACAACACAAACACAACACGAAATATCCAACTCACTTACCGCGGAAAACTGGAAGACCGAGAGGATGAGACTAGACCACTAACTGACTAACTCCCATAATCAATTAACCACATAGTCCAATTCATCCAGTACTAACAGTCTAAAACCGTATACGCTCTGATACCAAAATGAAACAACCAAACTTTTTAATTTTTTTTATAAACTATCAATGCGGAAATTCTCGAAAGAAATCAATAATATTAAATCATAAATAAGCCGTTCAACAAATAACCAATAACCAATAAGAACCAATAAAGAAAGAATAAGCAACCTAAACACCAGGTTTGCTACATTACTAAAATAAAACTAACAACCTAAAATAATGAATTCCTTGCTAGCCACAACAAGATAGCCAAAATCAAATTTCTAGTCTCATCATCCTCTTCTCTCGGTCTCTTTCCGCGAAAGAACATTGCTGTTACCTGCATCACATTGGAATAGAGATGCGTAAGTATTATCATAAATACTTAGTGAGTGGATCATCCTGCCTACAGGCCAAGTACGTCAAACACTAGACAATACATCAACAATAATCAATAACAAGAACAATAATCAACAACAGAAACCTCCAAGTCAGGAAAAACCCACGTTTCCTGACATCCCAGGTCAGTGTCGACCGACACCTCAAGAGTGTCGATTGACGCCAGCCTTTTGAGTGTCGATTGACACCCATCGAGTGTCGGTCGACACCAGCTCGACGCCCAGACACTAGAAGCTACAAAACCACGCATAGGAAAAGTACAAACTCGCAGTCAAGGGTTTTCAACGCCCCAATACAATCCAAAACACGATTTTCAGTATAAACAACTCAAGAACACAATACAAACTCGAAATCAAACAATCTCTAACGATTAACGGACCTACAGTCACACACTCACCTTGAAAAGGATTGGAAGGAAGGAATAGAAGATGAACAACAACCCAAAGCCTCAGAAACTCCACAAAACTCTCTGAAAATCACCTCCTTCATTCAAAAACGCCTATGGAACTTTTCTTTCTCCAAAAAGTGACTTTTCACGCGGCCACAAGGCTTTAAATCGCGACTTAGGGCTTCCAAACCCTTAACCGAAACAAAACAAGCCAACTTAAATCAAACCGGTCGATTTCTCAATAACCGTTGTCGATCGACACCCGTCCTTGGTGTCGGTCGACACCCATCGACCATACCAACTCAAACCACAAATCAAACGCGCAATCGACTTAAACCGGAATCGAACCTGATAACCACTGTCGATCGACACACCCCTTTGGTGTCGATCGACACTAGGTACTCAAGAGCGTTTTACACATTTTCATTGCGATGTTCGAACCTTAGACCGACTGTACAACAATCAAACAAGAACATGTACAATCAATCCTCAATTCACACCTCAATAAGCATATGTAATCTACTCCCGAACCCCTAATGTCGTCCGATACCACTTCCAAAACAACTTTCTGGTTCGCGGATGTTACAATAAGACTACAGTGTCAGTCGCACTTTAGTTTCAAATGTGTTACTTTTCTGCGACTACAACGTTTTGCGACGAGCGATTTGCGACTTCTTGTTGTAGGCGCTAATTAGTCTTAGAACTCTGCTTTGCGACTTCCTTGCCACCTTTCTTGATGTGGCAAATCGGATGTTTTCTTGTAGTGGTTAGTGTTGCTTTCTTCTTCTCTAAGAAACTGATTAAGGATTGGATTAAAACAAGTCTAGATGACCTTGGGATAGATTTCATGAGTAATATAAATCATTAAAGTAGTTTACAATTGGTATCAGAGCCATTCTAGATTTGTTTAATTCACCATTAATGAACGTACGGCATCACATGACATGTTTGAATTAGTCCGTCAATGGTTTTCTCTTGTTCTGGAATTTTGTTCTGTTAATATGCATGCATGCATGGACGTGTGCTTCTCCTCATGTGTGCGCTCATGTAAGATTGAGTATTTTGTCTTTTTCTGGAATTTGTTTCATTTTGGTAACCGTTTATTTGGGAAAAGTCGCAATTAATTATAAGACGGGAAGTACATAACCATTAAGCGTATGTGGAAAATGGATAGTGAATTATAATAAACCATTGGTTTAGTTTGTGGTTTGCTGTCTCATATGGTTTTAAGAACACGCTTAATTTTATTTAGTATTGTACTGGATTAATATAGTATAGAAGAATTTAGTATTTGGTTTCCGCTGTGCATTATAATTATAGGGTATTTTGTATTATGTGATATTAATACAATATTACCCATTAAAGTTTTTTAATGTTTTATATTGTCTATGACATGTTAGTCACCAAAGTGACCTTGTTATTTACGTATAGACATTGAAAAATAGTTATAATGGATTGGTCATGATTAAAGAGATGCTATAAATAACATAAAAGTTTTGATTGATCAATTGTTTTTACTATCTATACTCTAGGAGATTACCCAAAGGTAGATCATTGATTATAGTTAGTAATATGAATAGAATTAGTCTTTTCTTACCATAGTCAATAATATGTATACCCAAAGGTAGCATTCTTATTTGTTTTGTGTATGATTTGATTAATTATAAAAGTATAAATCTAGCATCGCTGAAAGTGTGTGTTTAAGTATTGCCCAAAGGTTGCTTAAATTCATGTTTTAAAGTTTCCATAATATTTTTTGAATCTGTATTAAAGTTTCAAAGCACTAATGGGTAAGCATGTATTAATGCTTGCAGCTTCATCAAATTTGTTTGCATTTGCTAACTCTGTCGTGCAGTTCAATGGGCTCAATTATGCGGAATGGTCCGAACAGATCCGGTTTGCACAGGGTTTTATGGCATTGGACTCCGCAATACTAACATATGAAGAGCCTGCAGCCATTACAGAAGAAAGCTCCGAAGCTGAAAAAATCTCGATATGAGAGATGGGAGCGATCTAACAGGCTGAGCTTGAACCTCATGAGGATGACGATGGCAGAAAGAATAAAGCCATCTATGCCTAAGACAGAGAAAGCAAGGGAATTCTTACAGAAGATAAAAGAGTGTTCAGAATCGGATTTGGCTGACAAGTCGATTGTAGGAAGCTTAATGAATGAGCTAACTACGAGAAATTTTGACTGGTCTCAGCCAATCCATGATCATGTGACACACATGTCTAACTTGGCAGCAAAGTTATCGACCTTGGGAATGGAAGTGAATGAGCATTTCTTGGTCCAATTCATCATGAACTCTCTACCTTTTGAGTTTAGCCAGTTCCAGGTGAACTACAACACCATAAAAGATAAATGGAACTTTAAGGAGTTAAAGGCTATGCTGGTTCAAGAGGAAGGGAGGTTAAAGAAGAGGAGAGATCAAGTTGCTAATTTTGTGGGTCATGGAAGTGCCAGTAGCAGCAAAGGAAAACCGAGTAAAATAGGTAAAAAGAAGGATAAGACTTTCATGAAGGGACCTGAGAGTCAAATCCAGAAGGAGAGGAAGTGTTTCTTTTGCAAGCAAGTGGGACACTTCAAGAAAGATTTCCCTAAAAGAAAGGCATGGTTCGATAAGAAAGGTTAACATCATAGTTTCGTTTGCTCTGAATTGAACCTTATAGAAGTGCCTAATAATACTTGGTGGTTAGATTCTGGTGCAACTACTCATGTGTATCATATTAAACAGGGATTCAGTTCGATCCAGCCTATAAGAGGACCTGAACAGTACTTGTTCATGGGAAACAGGATGAAAGTGCGAATAGAAGGCATTGGGACATATAAATTGATCATGGACACTAGTTGTCATGTGAATCTTGAAGGGTGTCTTTATGTACCTGAGTGTGCTAGAAATCTTGTTACAGTAAGTAGGTTGGACAATTTAGGTTTCGATTTTAAGATTGGACATGGTGTATTCTCATTGTACCGAAATGATTACTTTTATGGTAGTGGTACTTTATTTGATTCACTTTATCGGTTCAACCTTGATGCAAAGTTCTCTGAATCCTTATTTAATATTGAAAGTCGAGGCATTAAACGTAGTGCATCAGATGAAAGTTCTGCTTTCTTGTGGCATCAAAGATTAGGTCCCCTTTTCAAAGAAAGGATGATGAGGTTGGTAAAGAATGAAATTCTACCTCAGTTGGATTTTAGTGATCTAAATGTGTGTATAGACTGCATTAAAGGAAAGCAGACTAAAGATGTAATAAAGAAACCAGCCACAAGAAGCACTCAGCTTCTTGAGTTAATTCATACCGATATATGTGGCCCTTTCGATGCTCCCTCTTGGAGCGGCGAAAAATACTTCATCACTTTTATCGATGATTTCTCACGTTATGGATATACATATCTTCTGCATGAAAAATTCCAGTCTATGAATGTTCTAAAGGTGTTCATTGATGAGGTGGAAAGGCTGTAACATCCGCGAACCAGAAAGTTGTTTTGGAAGTGGTATCGGACGACATTAGGGATTTGGGAGTAGATTACATATGCTCTTTGGGGTGTGAATTGAGGATTGATTGTACATGTTCTTGTTTGATTGTTGTACAGTTGGTTTAAGGTTCAATCATCTCGAAGAAAATGTGTAAAAAGCTCTTGAGTACCTAGTGTCGATCGACACTAAAGCGGTGTGTCGATCGACACCAAAGGGGTGTGTCGATCGACACCGGTTATCAGGTTCGATTCCGGTTTAAGTCGATTGCGCGTTTGATTTGTGGTTTGAGTTGGTTTGGTCGATGGGTGTCGACCGACACCAAGGAAGGGTGTCGATCGACACCAGTTATTGAGAAATCGACCGGTTTGATTTAAGTCGGCTTGTTTTGGGCTGGTTAGGGCGAGGGAAGCCCTAGTCTCGCGAATAAAAGCTTGGTGGCCTCGTGAAAAGTCACTTTTTCGAGACAGATACTTTCAGAGGCGATTTTTGGAGTTTTGTGAGGTTTGGAGGGTTGATCTGAGGCTTTGGGTTGTTGTTCATCTTCTTCTCCTTTCTTCCAATCCTTTTCAAGGTGAGTGCGTAACTGTAGGTCCGTTAATCGTTAGAGATTGTTTGATTTTGAGTCTGATATTGTGATGTGTGCCAGACATGGGTGTGGTATATATGCAAGTAATAAAAACCCTAAGCTAAACATGGTTGCAAGTGCACAACATGTTGTTGTAGTACTTAGGGGTCGATCCACAAGAGAATGCGAATTACACACTACACATTTGTAAAGATTTGGTTAAGCTAAATCAATAATATGCAAGGGGTTTTGTGTTTTTGTTTTATAAGGGAAAATTAAATAACAAATGCAAACTATACAAACACCATTATTGAACAAAAGACAATCCGCAAAAGACATAAGCCAAATCAATTGAAAAGTTGTTAAATCCGATTTCTATGAACTCAAAACACTAAGATGTGGTCATCCCACTTTCGTGGCTCCGACCACCTATGTTTCTTAAACCAATGGACTCAGCTTTCACATGGTCATTGAAGAGTGAAACATGCAATAAAATCGAGTAGTGATTGTTCACAAAACTCCTTAGGTCTACTTTCATAGCCTAAGACGATTTGCCCATCAAATATTAGGACCGGAGATATAACAAGCTTTTGGAGAGTATATCAACCTTGGATCAAGTCGCTAGTTAGCTACTCTAGCAACAAGCTTTAGGTATGAATAAAGATGGTGAACCATAAGGTTTCCCTTTCTTTAACAACCGATTCTTGATGGCTTATCATGTCATGTCTTCTTTGAAAGATCCATGATTCAATAACGAGTCTAAGGGAGTAGAGGGGATCTCATGGTCCTAGGGAAAGAAGGCTGAGTGATAGGAATCAAGCCGCCGCTCTCCCCTAGAGAGAAACCTCCAAACCCTAGACTAGAAGCTAAAACATGCGAGTATGTACAAAATGCAAAAGAAAAGAAAGAACAAGGAGACCACCTAAGTGGCTCCGGTTTATTGACTGAAAGAAGAAGAGAGTTGTGTCTATTGATTCGTGATTCTCATACAAGAGGTTAAAAGCAAGTATATATAGTTGAGGGGAGGCTAGGTCGGCTGAGTTAATGCGCAAAGGAGAAGAGGAAACTTTCCATTTCTTCTGCCCGCGTGAACTTGCTCTCCAAGTCTTGAGTGAGGCGCGGCTGCCAGCTTCTTTTTGCGTGTAGACATGTGGGCTTGAGTCATGATGAGGTTTAGGCTTGGCCCGAAGTGATCCCAGTCCATTTTGCTCATCCAAGCTCCATGGGCTTCACTTACTCGCTAGACGGACATGTCTTGGGAGAAAAAGTTCCTAGGCCGCATTTCTGCTCCAAATAGTCTAATTCCACTTTTTCGCGACGCATGACTCATTTATCTATCTTTCCATATAAAGATCTCATGATTTGGACGTCGGAAAGACCCTTTGCCGCGGTCATCTTTCGGACGCTTTGATTCTGTCCGAATGCGGAAACCGGCTAACTTGAGTTTTGTTGAAGCTCTTGACTTGGGGACTTGCATGGATCATTGTTTGATGCTCTTTTGCCTTATTTTTTCCACTTTGACCTGTTTGCTTCCCAAAACCATAATATACAAGAAAACTACCTCTTGGATACAAAATCATCATTATTGGGTAAGAAAATATAAAGAAAACCAAGGTAAAAACATGTAAAATATGGATATATCAACTCCCCCAGA
The DNA here is from genome assembly GCA_026724425.1 of Erythrophleum ivorense. Taxonomy (NCBI): domain Eukaryota; kingdom Viridiplantae; phylum Streptophyta; class Magnoliopsida; order Fabales; family Fabaceae; genus Erythrophleum; species Erythrophleum ivorense. The sequence continues at coordinate 1,719,089 of JAIUCV010000066.1, read as the reverse complement.
CTTAGCCTTTTGCTTGTCCTCAAGCAAACTAAGAAAGGAAAAGATGTTTGAAAACATGAGAACTCTCAATGCATTTTGAAAATCCATGTTAGCTTATGTTTTAGTAATCCACATGAAAAACGGTTTTGGCTTTATGATGAGGAGCATGAGTACTTACATTGAGTTTAGCAGTTGTCCCAAAGTAACCCACATTCCATATGACCATCCGGGCTCACCTCCCTTGACTCCTTCAGTTTTTTAAAGGTGTGGTCTCAACTAGGGGATATCGATCAAAGGGTTTTTATGAACTCTTTCTCATCCTCTTGTGTTTAAACACTTGTCTTGGCTCTCGTTTCACCTCTCTCTCTTCTCACTCCTTAAGTCGATTGATCCCTTTTTTAGGGTAGCAAGGTATTTTTTTTTTTTTTTTTATTCGACTTCTTCTCCTCTTTGTGGAAGTTTTTGATGGATCTTCCATAGACGCGAGTATTGATGGTTGTAGCCACCTAATCCCCGGTTACTTGGATCAAAAGGTCTTCCATAGACACGAGTATTGATGGTGGTTGCCACCTAATCCCCGGTTACTTGGACCTTGATGCTTTTTCTTAAAATTGGAGGGGAGAGAGAGGGGAAACCGAACTCACATAGACTTTCACTATTCGGTGAGGATGAGGAGTCGTCCCCTTTGTAAAACCAAGCCCCTAGTTGAGAGAGTTAAGTTCATTTAGGTGCGGAGTCAAAGGTGGATCCTCCATCGGCTTTTTTGGAAAGTGGTCATTTTTGGTAAACCGATCCGCTCAAAGTGTACATTGAGTGAATGTGTTGCCAAATACTGTTTCAATGGTCACTTAATCATTAGTGTAACATGGTTAGTTTCAAGGAAAAGGTCATGATTCTCGGACAAAATTTTGACTCAATAAAACGACTCAAAGAAAAAGGGAAAAATGAAAAGAAAAATCAAAAGAACAAACGTGTTAGCAATCCCCCCAGACTTAACTTGCACCGTCCCGGTGGAAGCAAATCCAATTAAGAGGGGTGAAAATGAAAATCGAATATGTTGGGAAAGTGTTTCGGATGTTGTTACCAAAGTGTGACCATAGGTCATGAAGAGCGGTTTTGCATTGTGAAGCGATTTAAGTGTGATATGACAACATCAAATCACGCCTTAGATCCATTTGGTCGGTGAGTTTTCAATCTGAAGGTGTGATTCCGTCCGGTGTGCAGTGTGGTCGTGTAAGGCCCGTGTGTCGGCCAAAAATGAGGACTGTGAACCACATGACAAACCGTTAAGAATTTTATGAACGGGATTGAAAATTTACCGTCCAATATGATGTTTTAGGGCCGCTGGTGAAGTTTCAGGTGATTTGGTCGAGCAGTTTGAAAAATTTCGTCATCGGGTGGATTCTTCGGCTGGCCGGAAGGTGATGTAGATAACCGCAGCCTGAACCGTGAACAATTCCCTGACCGATCTTGAAATTCCACCGACCAATCATATATTTTAGGAGCCGTGGTGGAGTTTCAGGTCAAACAAACGAGCGGTTTGGGAGATTCATCATTTGGTGGCCATCCGGACGATCCAGAGAGGGTGCAATAGACCACAGCCCAAACGATGATGAATTCCTCGACCGGGCTTGAAAATCCGTCGACCAACCTTATATTTTATGACCACTGGAGAAGTTTGAGGGCAAACGGACCAGCGGTTGGAGACTTCCTTCACAACGTGGTCAAATCGGCCCCGGGAAGAGATTTTTGACCATGCTTGAATTTGGCTTGTCCGTCCCTTGATTTGCTTCTGGAATAGTGATGTTGAAGTTCCAAGAATCCATCTCCAGGTGGTGGTATCTCCATGCCGTGATTTTGGTTTTTGTCGGCCTTCGGTTGCCCACCATCGACCGGATGTGGCATTCGTGCGTATCTCCTTATCCGTCAAGATTTCTCCGTCCTATCTTTTGGATTTGCCGACCAACATGGTGCTGTCTGGTCGCCTGTGAAGTTTGGTGGACTTTGGTTGAGCCGTTTGTGAGATGGGTCGATTGTGTCCTCCGTGTTACCCGTTTGGCCGGGAAAATGCTACCGGACTTGATATCTTCCATATGACTCGACCATTTTGTGAATTTCTTCCACCGATTGATCTCCGTAATCTTCCTTTAGCATCCCAAGGTGGTGACCGCTATGTTGGTGCTCCGGAACAAGGGCGAGATGATTGGGTGGGAATTGGCCGGCGCATGCGAAACTCCTTTGATGGTCTTCTTTGGCACTTAACCATTGAGGTTATCTTCTAGGCCGGCGATCTTCTCATCAAGGTGGTTATCCATCTCCTTTGAATTCATGTTCAAGTCTCGGATTGCCTTGGTGTTGCCTCCGAGGGTTGCGGCTTGTTCCTTTATCTCTCCTTCCACTTCAAAACACCTTGTCTCGACTCTCTCCACTTGGTCAGAGAGGTTTCCGAACTTTCTATCAAGGTCATGCTTTAGAAACTCTAACCTTGTCTCAAGACTTTGGCTAGACTTTCTTTGGATTTCCATGAAGTCTTCTATCATGGCCTTGAGATTGTCGTCTCTCCGCCGATTAAGTGCGTGCTCTTGGTATGTGGGGAGGTCGGGGCGTGGACGGTGGTGATGATGACGTGGCTGGTGAGGTCGGCCTTGATAAACCGGTGATCGGTTTTGATGATAGTGATGATGTTCCTCTCGGCTAGTCTCGGCAAAGAGCGGATGGTGGAAATTTGGCGGGATTGGCATTGGGATGAAGTCTCCGGCCGGATTTGAATCATGTGGCCGCCTTTGGACTTCATGGGGAAGAGGTTTTCTTCTTTCAAAGTGGTTACTCATGCTTGAGTGATGGCTCATCCTTAAAGTACCTAAGGAACATAAGTAAAACAAAATTGCAAAAGTTAGTAAACATGAAACAAAAGATCTAGTCTTAACTTTTAATCTCATAAACGTGTAAGTGCAATGCATTCCCCGGCAACGGCGCCAAACACTTGATGTGTGCCAGACATGGGTGTGGTATATATGCAAGTAATAAAAACCCTAAGCTAAACATGGTTGCAAGTGCACAACATGTTGTTGTAGTACTTAGGGGTCGATCCACAAGAGAATGCGAATTACACACTACACATTTGTAAAGATTTGGTTAAGCTAAATCAATAATATGCAAGGGGTTTTGTGTTTTTGTTTTATAAGGGAAAATTAAATAACAAATGCAAACTATACAAACACCATTATTGAACAAAAGACAATCCGCAAAAGACATAAGCCAAATCAATTGAAAAGTTGTTAAATCCGATTTCTATGAACTCAAAACACTAAGATGTGGTCATCCCACTTTCGTGGCTCCGACCACCTATGTTTCTTAAACCAATGGACTCAGCTTTCACATGGTCATTGAAGAGTGAAACATGCAATAAAATCGAGTAGTGATTGTTCACAAAACTCCTTAGGTCTACTTTCATAGCCTAAGACGATTTGCCCATCAAATATTAGGACCGGAGATATAACAAGCTTTTGGAGAGTATATCAACCTTGGATCAAGTCGCTAGTTAGCTACTCTAGCAACAAGCTTTAGATATGAATAAAGATGGTGAACCATAAGGTTTCCCTTTCTTTAACAACCGATTCTTGATGGCTTATCATGTCATGTCTTCTTTGAAAGATCCATGATTCAATAACGAGTCTAAGGGAGTAGAGGGGATCTCATGGTCCTAGGGAAATAAGGCTGAGTGATAGGAATCAAGCCGCTGCTCTCCCCTAGAGAGAAACCTCCAAACCCTAGACTAGAAGCTAAAACATGCGAGTATGTACAAAATGCAAAAGAAAAGAAAGAACAAGGAGACCACCTAAGTGGCTCCGGTTTATTGACTGAAAGAAGAAGAGAGTTGTGTCTATTGATTCGTGATTCTCATACAAGAGGTTAAAAGCAAGTATATATAGTTGAGGGGAGGCTAGGTCGGCTGAGTTAATGCGCAAAGGAGAAGAGGAAACTTTCCATTTCTTCTGCCCGCGTGAACTTGCTCTCCAAGTCTTGAGTGAGGCGCGGCTGCCAGCTTCTTTTCGCGTGTAGACATGTGGGCTTGAGTCATGATGAGGTTTAGGCTTGGCCCGAAGTGATCCCAGTCCATTTTGCTCATCCAAGCTCCATGGGCTTCACTTACTCGTTAGACGGACATGTCTTGGGAGAAAAAGTTCCTAGGCCGCATTTCTGCTCCAAATAGTCTAATTCCACTTTTTCGCGACGCATGACTCATTTATCTATCTTTCCATATAAAGATCTCATGATTTGGACGTCGGAAAGACCCTTTGCCGCGGTCATCTTTCGGACGCTTTGATTCTGTCCGAATGCGGAAACCGGCTAACTTGAGTTTTGTTGAAGCTCTTGACTTGGGGACTTGCATGGATCATTGTTTGAAGCTCTTTTGCCTTATTTTTGCCACTTTGACCTATTTGCTTCCCAAAACCACAATATACAAGAAAACTACCTCTTGGATACAAAATCATCATTATTGGGTAAGAAAATATAAAGAAAACCAAGGTAAAAACATGTAAAATATGGATATATCATATTGTGTTCTTGAGTTGTTTATATTGGAAATCGTGTTTTGGATGTATTGGGGCGTTGAAGACCCATTGATTGAGTGTTTGTGAAATCCTATGCACTGTTTTGTAGCTTCTGGTGTCTGGGCGTCGAGCTGGTGTCGACCGACACTCGATGGGTGTCGATCGACACTCAGAAGGCTGGCGTCGATCGACACTCTTGAGGTGTCGGTCGACACCGACCTGGGGTGTCAGGAAACGTGGGTTTTTCCTGACTTGGAGGTTGCTGTTGTTGATTATTGTTCTTGTTGTTGATTAGTGTTGATGTATTGTCTAGTGTTTGACGTACTTGACCTGTAGGCAGGATGATCCACTCACTAAGTGTTTATGATAATACTTACGCATCTTCATTCCAATGTGATGCAGGTAACAACAATGTTCTTCCGCGGAAAGAGACCGAGAGAAGAGGATGATGAGACTAGGAATTTGATTTTGGCTATCTTGTTGTGGCTAGCAAGGAATTCGTTGTTAGGGTGTTAGTTTTATTTCAATAATGTAGCAAACCTGGTGTTTAGGTTGCTAGAATTTATTATTGGCTTTATTGGTTATTGTTTTATTTGTTGAACGATTATTTATTATTTAATATTATTGATTTCTTTTTGAGAATTTCCGCATCGATAATTAAAAAAAAAAAAAAAAACTTTGTTGTTTCATTTTGGTATCAGAGCGAATACGGTTTTAGGACTGTTAGTATTGAGTGGATTGGACTACGTGTTTAATTGATTATGTGAGTTAGTCAGTTAGTAGTCTACTTGTCTCATCCTCTCGGTCTTCCAGTTTTCCGCGGTAAGTGAGTTGGATATTTTCGTGTTGTGTTTTGTGTGTGTGCTGACCTTGCTCATTTTCTGTACTTGGTGGAAGTGCAAAGAGATGGACGCAGGTCGTGGTCGTGGTCGCGGTGGAGCCCGTGGGGGCAGAGGAGCTGGTCGTGGTGGACGAGCAGCGGGTCGTGGAGGTCGGGGTGCTGGGCGTGGTTTGCCAGAGGCTGAGGTTTCAGTGCCGAGTGTGGCGACAGCGTCAGTTACTCAGTCAGTCTCGTTGGCCGGTGGGGCTAACTCTGGTGCCGGTGGTGGCGCAGGAGCAGGAGCAGTTCCTAGTGGGGAAGCGGGTTTGGCTCAGGGAGATTTGATTGTGGGGCTACTGACGCAGTTGTTGGCACGTCTTCCTCAGGCAGTTCCACAGCAGGCTCCGGTTGCACCTCCAGCGGCCGGGGCAAAGGTTGGTGCCGGTTTTGTTGAGCAGCAGGAGGCTGCGGGGCAGCAGGAGGCTGCGGGGCAGCAGGGTGCTGTGGTTGGGTATTCGCCTTATCGTGAGATGATGAGGGAGATGCAGAGGATTGGCTCGCCTATGTTTGAGGGCGGTGTTACTCCAGAGCAGGCTGACGAGTGGCGTCAGAGGTTAGAGCGGAACTTCGATTCAGTTTGTTGTCCAGAGCAGTTTCAGGTTGAGTTGGCAGTGCACTACCTTGGAGGTGATGCACATTTGTGGTGGAGGTCTGTTAGGATCCGGAGAGCGGTTTGGACTTGGGTTGATTTCGTCGAGGAGTTCAACCACAAGTTTTTCCCGCAGGAGGCTCGTGACAGACTGCAGTTGAGGTTCTTGGACTTGACTCAGGGAGAGAGGTCTGTACGGGAGTATGATGCAGAGTTATGCAGATTGGTGGTTCACACTGGTGGTGAGCTGGTGAGTGAGCGGGCATTGATGTCGAGGTTTCTTCAGGGACTTCGGAGGAACATCAGGACTCAGTGCAGAGGTGGTATGTACCACACTAGAGCCGGTTTAGTGGAGTTGGCAGCTTCCATTGAGGAGGATTTGCGTGAGCCGGTGAGCTCAGCAGTTGTACCAGTTGTAGTTGCTTCTGCTACCCATCCTCGGGGCGGCAGGCCTGCGCAGGGCCAGAAGAGGAAAGCAGAGGAGATATATGCTAGTAGCCAGAGTGCGGGTGGTTGCTTTGGTTGTGGGAGTTTGGATCACAGAGGGCGGGATCCAAAGAGACGGCTGTGTGTTTCTATTGCAGGGAGCCGGGGCATATCAAGCCGATGTGTCCCAAGTTACAGCAGCGGTTCAGCCGTTGGCTATTCAGTCGGCAGCTCAGATTGCAGCGTTGCAGTCAGGTGGTGCGCCGCGGGTTTATACTCCGGCAGAGTTGGGTCAGACCAGTCAGTGAGGCCAGATCACAGGTAAAATCTTTAACTCAGACTTGTAAATTCTTAAAGGTAGAATTTTGGTGTTGTCTGTTTCTTTTATTTTACTGTGATAGAGTTAGGGGTTCTCAACACTTGTGGAATTGTGTAGGGACCTTGTTAGTTGGCGGATTTGAGTCTCACGTGTTGTTTGACTCGTGAGCATCTAACTGCTTCACTACTCCGGAGAGAGCTGAGAGTAGTGGTATTCGGAGTAGCGATGGCGAGGCTTCAGGCTTTGTCAAGGTGGCCGGTGGTGATTTTCTGGCTACTTCGGGCAGAACTAGAGCAGTGGATGTGCAGATTGCGGGGCAGTCTATACCAGCAGATTTAGTCATCAGTCCGGTGGAGCTGTATGACGTGATTTTGGGGATGGACTGGTTATCTTTATACCGGGTTCATCTGGATTGCTACAGAGGTAGAGTGGTGTTTGAGCATGACGCAGGGAAGTTGGTTTATCAGGGAGTGATACCGACTTCAGAGAGTATAGTGATCTCAGCTATTCAGGCAGAGCAGTTGTTAGAGCGAGGCTGTGAAGCCTATTTGGTGACGATTACTATGACAGAGTCCAGTGGTGAGGTGGTCTTGCAGGATATTCAGGTTGTTCGGGATTTTGAGGATGTATTTCGGTCGCTGAAGGGATTGCCACCATCTCGGTCAGATCCTTTCACGATTGAGTTAAAGCCCAGGACAGCTCCGATATCGAAGACACCTTACAGGATGGCACCAGCAGAGATGGCAGAGCTGAAGAAGCAGCTAGAGGACCTTTTGAGTAAAGGGTTCATCAGACCGAGTGTTTCGCCGTGGGGAGCGCCAGTGTTGTTTGTGAAGAAGAAGGATGGCAGTTTTCGGTTGTGCATTGATTACCGGGGACTTAACCGAGTCACAGTGAAGAACAGGTACCCTCTTCCGAGGATCGATGAGTTGTTGGATCAGTTGAGAGGTGCTACGTGGTTCTCTAAGATTGACTTGGCATCGGGATATCACCAGATTCCGATAGATGAGACAGATGTTCGGAAGACGGCTTTTCGGACGAGGTATGGGCATTTTGAGTTTGTGGTCATGCCTTTTGGTTTGACTAATGCGCCGGCAGCTTTCATGAGATTGATGAACGACGTGTTCAGGGAGTTTCTGGATGTGTTCGTCATTATTTTCATAGATGATATTTTGGTGTATTCGAGGAGTCCAGAGGAGCATGCGACGCATTTGAGGCTTGTTTTGGAGAAGCTTCGAGAGCAGAAGCTGTTTGCTAAGTTGAGCAAGTGCAGCTTTTTGCAGAGAGAGATGGGTTTTCTTGGCCACATTGTTTCTGCAGAGGGAGTTTTTGTGGATCCGGCTAAGATTAAGGCTATCAGAGATTGACCTAGACCGAGTAGTGCTACCGAGATCAGGAGTCTTCTGGGTTTAGCAGGCTACTATAGGAGGTTCGTCAAGGGGTTTGCGAGTATGTCTCAGCCGATGACGAGGTTGACTGGCAAGGATGTGCCGTTTGTGTGGTCGCATGAGTGCAAGGAGAGCTTTGAAAAGCTCAAGGAGATGTTGACTAGTACACCAGTGTTGGCATTACCCGATCCGGGGAAGCCATATGTAGTGTACACAGATGCTTCAGGAGTAGGACTGGGTTGTGTTTTGATGCAGGAGGGCAGAGTGATTGCCTATGCTTCAAGGCAGTTGCTGGGCAGTGAGCGCAACCGTCCTACGCATGATCTTGAGTCGGGAGCAGTGGTTTTTGCACTCAAGATTTGGATGTCCTATCTTTATTGTGGTAGAGTGCATATCTTTACAGATCACAAGAGTCTACAGCATATCTTTACTCAGCCTTTGCTGAATGCGAGGCAGACGCGTTGGGTGGAGTTTCTGGCAGACTATGACCTGGATATTGTATATCATCCGGGCAAGGCCAACTTGGTGGCAGATGCTTTGAGTCGACGGAGGGTTGATTCAGCTAGAGAGCAGGCTGTTGAGGCGTTGGTCAGCGAGATTAGTACATTGCGTCTTTGTGCTATTTCAGAGGAGCCTTTCGGTTTGGAGGCAGCTGATCAGGCAGATTTACTCAGTAGGATCAGAGTGGCTCAGCAGAGTGATCAGAGTTTGGTTGATGCTTCGCAGGCGTTTGGTTCTGAGTATCAGGTCTCATCGAATGGGACTATCTTGGTTCGTGGGTGAGTTTGTGTGCCCAAGGATGTGGAGTTGAGACAGGAGGTTATGAGAGAGGCTCATTCGAGCAAGTTTTCGATTCATCCGGGTGCGAATAAGATGTACCGTGACCTCAAACGGTATTATCATTGGGTGGGGATGAAGAGAGATGTGGCAGATTGGGTTGCGAGGTGCAACACTTGTTCTTTGGTCAAGGCAGAGCATCAGGTGCCTAGTGGTCTTTTGCAGAGTTTGCCCATTCCAGAGTGGAAGTGGGATATGATCACTATGGATTTTGTTGTGGGATTGCCTATCTCACGGACATTTGATGCTATTTGGGTCATTGTGGATCGCTATACCAAGTCAGCACATTTCTTGGCCATCAAGAAGACAGATGGAGCGGCTGTCTTGGCTATGAAGTTTGTGCGAGAGATTGTGAGGCTGCATGGAGTGCCAGCCAGTATTGTGTCGGATAGAGATCCGAGGTTTGCTTCAGAGTTTTGGAGGGCATTTCAGACTGAGATGGGCACTAAGGTGCATATGAGTACAGCGTATCATCCGCAGACAGATGGACAGTCAGAGAGGACTATTCAGACCTTGGAGGATCTGCTGAGGATGTGTGTATTGGATTGGGGTGGTCATTGGGCTGATCATCTGTGTTTGGCAGAGTTTGCGTATAACAACAGTTTTCAGTCTAGTATTGGCATGGCTCCGTTTGAGGCTTTGTATGGGAGGCCATGCAGGACACCATTATGTTGGACCCAAGTGGGGGAGCGCAGCATGTTTGGAGCTACTTTTGTTCAGGAGACAACAGAGAAGATCCGTGTCTTGAGGTTGAACATGAAGGAGGCTCCGGATAGACAGAGGAGTTATGCAGATAGGCGGCGACGTGAGCTTGAGTTTCAGGTGGGAGATAGAGTTTATCTCGAGATGGCTATGTTGAGGGGCCCTAACAGGTCCATAGCAGAGAACAAGCTCAGTCCGCGTTTTATGGGTCCGTTTCCAGTGGTGGAGCGAGTTGGGCCAGTGGCTTATCGGTTGGAGTTGCCACCGATTATGAGCGCCTTTCACAAGGTGTTTCATGTTTCTATGTTGAGGAGGTGTTTGCATCCTTCAGAGGAGTTGGTGGCTGAGATTCCAGAGGATCTGCAGCCAGATATGACAGTTCCGGCAGTTCCTGTGAGGATTCTTGAGAAGAGAGTCAAGGTTCTGCGGAACAAGAGGATGCCATTGTTGAGGGTCTTGTGGGACTGTAGTGGCACAGAGGAGCAGACTTGTGAGCCAGAGGCAAAGATGAAGCTGAAGTTCGGAAAGTGGTTCGACAAGCAGGCTGTGGATTGAGCTTCTTCATCACCAAAGAGGTGTGTTGATCGACACCGGTTATCAGGTTCGATTCCGGTTTAAGTCGATTGCGCGTTTGATTTGTGGTTTGAGTTGGTTTGGTCGATGGGTGTCGACCGCCACCAAGGAAGGGTGTCGATCGACACCGGTTATTGAGAAATCGACCGGTTTGATTTAAGTCGGCTGGTTTTGGGCTGGTTTGGGCGAGGGAAGCCCTAGTCTCGCGAATAAAAGCTTGGTGGCCGCGTGAAAAGTCACTTTTTCGAGACAGAGACTTTCAGAGGCGATTTTTGGAGTTTTGTGAGGTTTGGAGGGTTGATCTGAGGCTTTGGGTTGTTGTTCATCTTCTTCTCCTTTCTTCCAATCTTTTTCAAGGTGAGTGCGTGACTGTAGGTCCGTTAATCGTTAGAGATTGTTTGATTTTGAGTTTGATATTGTGTTCTTGAGTTGTTTATGTTGGAAATCGTGTTTTGGATGTATTGGGGCATTGAAAACCCTTTGATTGAGTGTTTGTGAAATCCTATGCACTGTTTTGTAGCTTCTGGTGTCTGGGCGTCGAGCTGGTGTCGACCGACACTTGATGGGTGTCGATCGACACTCAGAAGGCTGGCGTCGATCGACACTCTTGAGGTGTCGGTCGACACCGACCTGGGGTGTCAGGAAACGTGGGTTTTAGGTGTCGGTCGACACCGACCTGGGGTGTCAGGAAACGTGGGTTTTTCCTGACTTGGAGGTTGCTATTGTTGATTATTGTTCTTGTTGTTGATTATTGTTGATGTATTGTCTAGTGTTTGACGTACTTGGCCTGTAGGCAGGATGATCCACTCACTAAGTGTTTATGATAATACTTACGCATCTCTATTCCAATGTGATGCAGGTAACAGCAATGTTCTTCCGCGGAAAGAGATCGAGAGAAGAGGATGATGAGACTAGAAATTTGATTTTGGCTATCTTGTTGTGGCTAGCAAGGAATTCATTGTTAGGGTGTTAGTTTTATTTCAATAATGTAGCAAACCTGGTGTTTAGGTTGCTAGAATTTATTATTGGCTTTATTGGTTATTGGTTTATTTGTTGAACGATTATTTATTATTTAATATTATTGATTTCTTTTTGAGAATTTCCGCATCGATAATTAAAAAAAAAAAAAAAAAGCTTTGTTGTTTCAAAAGCAGTTAGAAAGAAAAATAAAGGTTGTGAGATTTGATAGAGGTGGTGAGGTTTACGGAAAATTCAATGAAAGTGGACAATGTCCTGGTCCATTTGCAAAGTTACTTGAAAGTAAAGGCATTTGTGCACAGTATATAATGCCTGGTACTCCTCAGCAGAATGGTGTAGCTGAGAGGCGGAATCGTACTCTAATAGAAATGGTTAGGAGTATGTTAAGTAATTGTTCTTTACCCCTGTCTTTGTGGATATATGCATTAAGGACTGCAACGTATGTGCTAAACCGGGTTCTTAGTAAGGCAGTTTCTAAGACCCCTTATGAACTGTGGACGGGAAGGAAACCTAGTTTAAGACATTTACGTGTTTGGGGTTGCCCAGCATAAGTAAGGTTATATAACCCACATGAAAAGAAACTTGATTCTAGGACTGTCAGTGGATTTTTCATTGGCTATCCTGAAAAATCAAAGGGGTATACTTTTTACTGTCCTAAGCATAGTACGAGAATAGTTGAGACGGGTAATGCTAGGTTTATTGAGAACGGTGAAACTAGTGGGAGTGGTGAATCTAGAAAGGTGGACATTCAAGAAATTCAGGTTGAAGTTTCTTCACCTGTTGTTTCACCTACGACAGTTGTTCCTATTGTTGCATCACAGACAAATAGCACAATAGAACAACATGATGATGAGCTAATCCCACCAGATGATAATATTATCAATGAACCTGTCACAATTCAAGAAGAGAATAATGCACCACAAGAACCATTAAGGCGATCTGAAAGGGAAAGGAGATCTGCCATTTCTAATGATTATGTGGTTTACGCGGTTGAAAGTGAATGTGACTTAAGTATTGATGATTACCCGAAGTCATTCCAAGAGGCCATGGAAAGTTACGATTCTGAAAAATGGTTTAATGCCTCAAAAGAAGAAATGAAGTCTATGGGTGATATAAGAGTATGGGACTTAGTAGAGTTGCCTGACGGTTTCAAGACCGTTGGTTCTAAATGGGTTTATACGATTAAACGCGACTCAAAAGGTGTCATTGACAGATACAAGGCTCGCCTTGTAGCTAAAGGTTTCACCCAAAAAGATGGCATTGACTACAAAGAGACCTTCTCTCCAGTTTCTAAGAAGGATTCTCTAAGGATTGTTTTGGCTTTTGTGGCTCAGTATGATCTTGAGCTTCACCAAATGGATGTGAAAACCGCCTTTCTGAATGGAGATCTTGAGGAAGAAGTATATATGGACCAACCTGAAGGATTTGTGGTCGCAGGAAAAGAACATCTGGTATGTAAGCTGAGAAAGTCAATATATGGACTTAAACAAGCTTCCAGACAATGGTATTTAAAATTTAATGATACCATCACGTCATATGGTTTTGTAGAGTTCATTGTTGATCGATGTATCTACGTTAAGATCAGTGGGAGCAAATTTATGATGTTAGTCTTATATGTTGATGATATTTTGCTTGCTGCAAATGACATGGGAATGTTACATGATGCAAAGAAGTATCTCTCTAAGTTTGAAATGAAAGATATGGGTGAGGCATCCTATGTGATCGGAATAGAAATATTTCGAGATAGATCACAAGGTTTGTTAAGTTTGTCTCAGAAATTATATATTAATAAGATCTTAGAGAGATATAAAATGGAAAAATGCTCGGCAGGGATAGCTCCAATTCAGAAAGGGGATAAGTTTAGTAAAATGCAATGTCCTATAAATGAATTGGAACGTAAGGAAATGGAAAGAATTCCATATGCATCAGTGGTTGGGAGTTTGAACTATGTTCAAACATGTACTCGGCCAGATATCACCTTTGTTGTTGGTATGTTGGGTCGATATCAAAGTAATCCTGGAATGGACCACTGGAAGGCTGCAAAGAAGGTTCTCAGGTACTTGCAAGGCACCAAAGAGCACATGCTTACATTCAGGATATCTGATCATGTAGAGTTCATTGGATATTCAGATTCAGATTATGTTGGATGCCCTCGATAGCAGAAAATCGACGTTTGGCTATTTGTTCCAATTATCTGGAGGAGCAGTATCGTGGAAAAGTGGAAAGCAATCTGTCATTGCTACTTCCACTATGGAGGCTGAGTTCGTGGCATGCTTTGAGGCCACAATTCATGCATTGTGGCTGCGGAACTTAATTTATCTCAGGGCTTCAAATTGTCGACAATATTGAGAAGCCACTGAGAATTTATTGTGGTAATTCTGCAGCTGTCTTCTTTTCAAAGAACAACAAGTACTCGAAGGGTGCCAATCACATGGAGATAAAGTATTTGTCTGTTAAAGAAGAAGTACAGAAACGTAGAGTGTCCTTTGAGCACATAGGAACGGATATGATGGTTGCAGATCCGTTAACTAAAGGACTACCACCCAAGGCGTTCATTGGCCATGTAGAACGTATGGGTATTATAGATAAAGCCTTGCTATTTTAGATATGGAATGCTCATTATGTGTGTGACACTATGAATTCACTTAAAGTTATGTTTTTGTTTTTTATTAAGTATGTTATTATTAAAGTATGTGTATACACTTATGGTTTATAGATAGCATATGTTTAGTTTGAGAATTAAGGTTCTTCTCAAATGCACTACAAGAAAACATGTTGTTTCCATCGATTATTTGCAACGAAAATAAAACGACGGAAAATTACATCGACCTTACAACGATTTAACAACGATTTTCAAAATCGTCGTAAATTAGTTGTAAATTGGCGAAGAAATAAAACGTTGTTAAATCGTCGTAAAATAACATTTTTTTTACGACGATTTCATGACGTTTTCATATATCGTTGTAAATTCATCGTTAAGTCACATCAATTTTACAACGTAATATTTATGTCATAAAATAGCGTCTTATTTACAGACGATTTACGATGTCTTATCTGGGCGTATTCCAACATTTATTTTCGTTGTAACTTCGTTGTAAACCATAATTTCGATTCCATACGATGAAATTTACTATTGAAAATGTCACTTTACGATGAATTTACAACGAATCGTCGTAAAATCGTTGTAAAATTGAAACCCTAAACCCTAATATTACCAAAATTCACAGTTAATTGATGATAAGTCTAACCATCATCAAATATTAACATATTTGAAGTTTAAACCAAGATTATATATGTTGTTTAAGTTTAGTGATGAGTGATACAAACATTACATATAGTGTGAGTTTAGGGTATATGTAATCCAAGTGAATTTTTGTAATTGATGTTTTTCTATGAAAATGATTTTGTGCTTTGACATAAACAAAACATATCTCAATATCAGTTCGGTCTTTAGAGTTACAATTGATCAGGTAAGAGTTTAGGAAAATTTTAGGGTTTAGGGTTATATTTTACGACTAATTTACAACGATTTTTGGAAATCGTTGTAAATTCGTTGGAAAATTACAACGATTTTACGACGATTATTAACGTCGAATTAACGACGACATTTGTGTCGTCGCAATTTACGACGAATTTACGACGATTTTAAATTAACGTCGATCGCTTACCGACGATTTGAAAATCGATGGAAATTCGATGTAAAAGACGATTAACATCGATTTTACAACGAATCCGGCCGTCGGAAAATGCATGTTTTGTTGTAGTGATGTAAGGAAACCTATAAAATTATGATTAGTTTGTGATACATGGAAGGAATCATGTCGTTTAATGATGTGTGACCGCCATGATTCAATTAGTTCTGATTTTATTGTGGTAATTAAGGTTATATGAATTTGATATAAAAGTGGGCATTATATGTATTAAACTATTAAGTTAACACAAAGGTCAAGTGGGAGATTGTAAATATATTTATATATTCTTATATATGACCTATGTGTTTTTCAGTTTAATATAAAGATCAAATTCATAGTTAATGATTCTAATATAAAAGGCGATACATTGATGGATTGGTTTCGATAAAAGACATTAGAATTTGGGTGTGTTGATAACCCTCCTCTCTTACTTTATTATAAGTCTTATTCTCTTATAAAGTGGTGGTTATTTAACGAAAAGTTACATTTTGTTTTATATTCATGATGGTTCATCACAATTCTTAAAAGGAGTATAAAAGCCATGCATATGACGTAACGTAAAGGCACGTTTTCTTCACCGTAAGAAACAATAACACTTATCAAAGAGAACAAAAAAATACAGAGAGAAAGGTTTTGATCATTTGTCCATCAAAAGGGATCACAAGGAGAAAGGGTCAAAGGGAGGAGAAAATCAATTGAAGAATTGATCTCATAACAACAGAAGGAAAGCATGGATCAAGGTTAGTGTTGCTTTCTTCTTCTCTAAGAAACTGATTAAGGATTGGATTAAAACAAGTAGATGACCTTGGGATAGATTTCATGAGTAATAGAAATCATTAAAGTAGATTACAATGGGAACCCAGCATCCAAATATATGGGTTCCTCTTGAGTTGGTGATGAACTCCTTAAGATAGATTGTTGGTACATCTTATCATATATGTAATTAGGGGCAGCTCTACGCAATGCGCAAATTGTTGATTTATTAATTTACTAAATTTTTTTTTATTATTAATATCTTATTTTTGTGTGTATGTTGTGTTTTAATTTAATATAGATATAGTATATTTTTAGATAAATAAATATTCTATGAAAATATAATGATGCAAATTTAATGATTTATTAATGTGGTTTTAGCTGATGACAATTATATATGTAGAATGTGTCTATTATTGTCATTCCAATTTTTTAAAAATGTATGGAAATTGTAATATAATAAGGCTTTTAGTTTTTCTTTCATCAAAAATACCAACTATAAACATTAAATTATCTAATTATATGAATCAATGTAAATACTACAATGACCAATAGAATTGAGATATTTTTATAATTATAACTAAAACAATTGGCTTAGTAAATAAAATTTGTAAATTGTTATTATTTAATTAGAAACAAACAATTAACTTATACATAAAATGAAGAGAGTTGTCAAAAAATTTATTTACAAAAATAAGTATAATATAAGAAAATTATAAGCAAAATATATGCAAAACATAAGCAAAACATAATGAATATGACAATTTTATGATGTTTTACTAATATGTATAGCCTTTTAATAAAACATAAGTAAACCTATTGAACTCAAATCCGTTTAACTTTTTAATTTTGTAAAAAGACGTCAACTAGGAAGAAGAAGAAAAATATTATTCCATATGTTTGTAGTTTTAGAGTATAAATTACGAATTCCAAGTTAGAAAATAGACTAGGTAGATGCAATTTGTTGTGAGAGTTATATATAGAATTATTATAAGATATATATAATATAAAATGGCATTAGTTATTGGTTAGGTGCGAGTTTCACCTGCCACAGTTATATGGGTCTATTTTGAATTTAGTATCGGTTTTTATATCATATATATAAACGTTCATCCATAAATTGGGGCAAGGAAATGTTGTCAAGTATATAAACAAGAAATAGTTTATGCATTTGCCATTTTGCAACTAAAACAAATTTAGGACAGTAACTGATCTTAATCCACAGAAACCAACAAACATTTATCATTTAAAAAATTTATGATAAAAACTATGTAGTAAGATCTTTCATATGAATTCGTTTCTTTCACCAATATTATCCCTCTAAGACTAGTAGTATACATAATTGTCGTTTTTTGTCACTATATCCAAATTTAAACATGCATAATGCATATTATTAAAGAAAAAGAAGTACGTATATATTCTTCTTACTATTCAAACTTTTCACTCTAAATTCTATTGAATTAAATGCTATATGCTCATGTGGTATTCATGGTTAATGCAAATGGGACATCTTCGAGAAGTAACATACTCTTTTAGCGAGAAAATCGACAGTAATATTGCCATAACATGGAATAAACCAATACCAAAATTTAATAATTAAGTTTAAAAGCTAACGGGAAGATCCGACTTCATAGGATAAGTTGGCCAATTCAAGTAATTTTGTACTTCAATTAACTCATAATAATCCGTCTTGAACATCGCACAGTTTAGATGGTGAAAAATATTCGACTGTATTATGAATCTCAGTGTGGAGAGGAGATCTCCTACGGTTTGAAAATTTTAGGCCGTATAAATAATTGTTAATTAATTTTATGAGAGGTTAATATGCATCTTTATAACTTTTCTAATTCAAGATAGCTAAAACTATTTTTATAGAATTTAGTAAATTCGAAAATCTTACCATGTTAACATACAACATCAAAAAGACAACTTTGACGTATATATATGAAACGTAATACATATCTCCATAAAATAAAGAGTCCATGAATATTTATTGACCATCTAGATGAATTATTCCTTCCTGTCTTTTGACCTTTATTTTATTTTACTTTTCTTCTCGTATATATATATAAATTCATGAATGAGTCTCTTTCTTTTTAAGAAATCAAATGGACAAATCTGAAAAAATCGCATACGTTTCCGTTTTGTCTCTTCTCTCACTTTCTCTTCTTCTTCTCATCGTCTTCCTCTTCTTATTATGCAGAAAGAAACCGATTCGGTCAGACGAATCTCTACTTACAGAAATCAAACCGGCCGGTCATGCTTATCCCTTGACAGAATTAGATTCGGCAACCGACGGATTTAACCAGCGACGAATCCTTGGTAGCGGTCGGTTAGGAACGGTTTACGCGGCGGTTCTTCCAGAGCATAAAAACCTCGTCGCGGTTAAAAGAATACATCCCGGTTTGGTTTTGAGTAAACCGGGTTTCGGTTTCTCCACGGTTCTCAAAACGCTTTCTTCTTGTCATCATCCCAACGTCGTCTCGATCTTAGGGTTTTCAGAAGCTCCTGGAGAGAGAATCGTGGTAACGGAACTCGTCGGGGAGGCCAGAAGTTTGAGCGATCACTTACACGGAGATTCCGATCTCGAAACGGCGGTTTCTACCGGTGATCTTGACTGGCGGAAACGTTTTAAAATCGCGGCGGCAGCGGCGAGGGGTATAGAGTATCTGCACGACGTTATAAGCCCTAGAATCGTCCATGGTCGATTTACGTCTTCGAATATACTGTTAGATGATAAATTCGCGGCTAAGGTTTCGGATTACGGATTTGGGTTTTTGATTCCGCGTGAGAAATCGGAGATTTCTGGGTACATTGAAGAAGGGTATTGTAAAGAGAGCGATGTGTACGGATACGGCGTCGTTTTGCTGGAGATTCTGAGTGGGAGAAGAAGCGAAAACGGATTGATTGTGAAATGGGCAACGCCTCTGATCAAAGAACAGAGATTCGGTGAGCTTTTAGATCCGAGAGTTGTTGTTCAAAGTGAAACTAAGTGTTTGGTGATAAGATTAGCGAAAGTCGCTTTGGCCTGCGTCGGGAATTCGCGGAGGAGCCGGCCGTCGATTTCTCAGGTGGCGGCGATTTTGAACAGTTTAGAGAGGGAAGGGGGGTGATTTCTTAAATTTCTAAAAGTTTTGGGGTTCTTACAAAGAAAACTCGGAATTAGAAGGGTAAGGTAGTTATTAATAGAACAGTTTCGTAGATTTTATTTTACGCCGTGTATTATATATTATATGATTTTATTTTGAGAGGTGTAAATTCGGGTTCATATAATAAATCAGTTAATAATGTCCTTTGATGATTTTATTCGAATAAATTTCAAAACTACCTTTTTTTCAGTGTCAATTTTCAAGTATATTTTCAATATTACATTTTTTCATTAAGTAAAAAAACTCTAAAAGAGGTGTTATTGGATGTTGTATTTGAAATAAACTGAAATATAATCACAATCTAGTGTTATTCATGATTCTAAATTATATTTTTAAATCCAGTGTTATTGGATATCTTATTTGTAATCTATCATTAATAGATTTTCAAATCTAGTGTTATTCAATCAAGATTTAAAATCCTGTTTTAAAATCTAGTGTTATTCAAAAGGTAAATAAATTTTAAAATATTTGTTTATTGAATCATTTGAAATGAATTCCAATGGAGTTTCATGAGTAAATTATTTTAAACAAAATCCAAACTATATTGTAGAGATTTTAGAATCAACTCCTATGGATTCTTTAAAATAATATCAAAACTTTAAATCTAAAGGATTATAAAACCTATAGAATTGATTTTAAATACATGGTTGAATAACACCCCCTAAAGCATAAAATATAAACATTATACCCTAAAATATAACCTTAAATCCTTAAATCTAAAATTTAAACCCCAAAATCTAAATTCTAATCAATCAAGTGAAGCCAAACTTATATATTAAAATTAAAAAAAAAAAAATTTAAAAATTGCAATGCTAAAGGTGTAGTTTTGAAAAGTTACACCATATTTTTTAAATTTTCTCAATCAATCTGCATAAATTGAAAATAATATTTCTAATAAACTATTGATACGTTGTAATTCGGACAAACTTATTTTTGCATGCTCTGTCCGAAATAAATCATAGATTACGAGGATTATAATGATAAAAATATTGCAGTGTGTACGAAAGAATATTTTAAACTCATTCTGATATTGACGAGACTTGGAAGCTAGATTTTCGTCAAAACTGGACGGTGGACCTAACCATTGCACCTTGTGGAACAAGTCAAATAATTAAAGGTTAAAATGGCATTTACGATTTAAAAAAGAAAAGAAAATAGAGAACCCTAAACTATCACCTTTTCTATAAATTGATTTGGGAAAACCGCCTAAAAAATCCTCAATTATTCAGATTTGACCAAACAAAGCTCCTACCTCTTCATAAATGTAATAAATCACCAACTAATATTGACTTACTAGGTAGGAGTCCGCGGATTTTATAATTATGCGGATTCTATAAATTTGGTTATAATTATTTGTACTTGAAAAATATTTACATTTAATTATTATATGTTTTTTATTTTGTATCTATATGTTTACCACTTTTCTCACTTCATGAGAGGCTACCATGTGTCATCTTAAAATTATGACATGTGTCTTCTTTCTAAACATTTTTTTTATCTCTATTTCTCTTTAAAAGTCAACACATGTTCAAGACTACTAAATATTTATTTAACTTCAATATCACTAAATAATTATATAAAATTTTTATGTACATAATTATAGATTTAATAGATTAGTTACACAATTAGAATATTCAATTATAACACTTAATATTTATTCAACATTTTTAGAAAAAAATCATAAATGTACATTAACAACTACACAACTATCATTTTAAAAAAGTTTAACTACACAACTATCAACAAAAAAAAAATTGAAAAAAAAATATTAAAATTACAGAAAACAAAATTATCAAAAACTAAATATTAATGTAACATCCGTAAACCAAAGTTCTGAGTTTTTGAGGGGTGTCGAGCGACACCGGTCCGAAATCGAATTTCCGGTTTGATTTAAGTCGCTGGAATCGGGTCGGTTCGGGTCGGAAACCCTAGGTCGCGTTTTAAAAGTCGAGCAGCCGCTGTGAAAGCTCGTTTTTCGAGACAGAAGTGTTCTTGGGCGATTTTGGGAGAGTTTGTGGAGATTTGAGAAGTTTCTGAGGTGTTTGCTGGTTGTTCTTCCCTGTTCATCTTCATTTCCTCCCTTTCAATCCAAATCCAAGGTGAGTGCGTGACTGTGGGCTCGGGATTTCCGGATTTAGGATGTTAGATGAATGAATCAATGTTTCTAGTTGTTGTTCTTGGGTTGTGTGATGATTTATGTGTTGATTGTGGTGTTGAATCGTGTTTGGAATGATTATTATGTTAATTGATGTTTCTGTGTGTTTAGTGCCGATCTGTTGCACTCGGATTCGAGCAGACGACCGAGTGTCGATCGACACCAAGTTTGGTGTCGGTCGACACCACCGGTTTTGTCTGGTTTAATCCGATTTTGAATTGGAATAATGGTTTAATCGAATTAAAATGGTTTAATCCGGTTTAATGGTTTTAATTAATTTAATTGAATAATTGAAATGATTTAATTAATTATTTTCGGATTAATAATTAATTAAGATTATTATTTAATTATGAGAATTATTTAATAATTATTTGGAATTATTTTAATGGTGGAAAATATTTAAAAATGGTGGAAATTATTTAAAAGACTTTCATTATCTGGAAATTGCGTAATTGGCCCGTGGGCAGAGTGATCGCTTCACTAAGTATTTATGATAATACTTACGCATCTCCTTTCCTGTGATGCAGGTGGTAGAAATGTCTAAACGCGGAATCAAGGCCGAAGAAGAGGATGATAGGATTTATGTTTTATTCCTTCTGCTTAAGTTGTTAGAATTCTTTGATATTTGATTTATTTGATTTATTTGATTATTGACTTCCGTTGTTGAATTGATTATGATTTATTTAATTATTTATTTTAAGACTTCCGCTAGAATTGTTTAAGTAAAAAAAAAAAAAAAAAAAAAAAAAAAACTTGGTTGTTTCATTTTGGTATCAGAGCCAAGACGGTTTTAAGACGTGCTAGGTTGATAGTTTTAGTATCATCCTCTTCGGGCTTCAGGAGATTCCGCGGTGAGTTTTGTTTGTGTTGTTGGTTTTGTGTTTTGTATCTCACCTCTTTGTTCCATACAGTGAGATGGACGGTGGTGCTCGAGGTAGAGGTAGAGGCCGAGGTGCAGGCCGCGGTCGAGGCCGTGGCAGAGGTCGTGGAGGTCGTGGAGGTCGGGGTCGTGGCGAGCCAGAGGATTCGGGCGAGAGTGTTCCGGCGAGTGAGGCCGGTGTGGGTGTCGGTGGTGGCGCGGGGGTTGGAGCGGCCCCATGTGGGGGTGCGGCTCCGGCTCAGGGTCGAGATGACCTGGTTGTGGGGTTACTGACACAGTTGCTGGCACGTTTTCCGCCAGTGGTTCCTCAGCAGGCTCCGGGTGTTCCTCCGATGGCCGGTGTACCGCAGGGTGCGCCAGGGTTTGGGCAGCAGGATGCTGCAGTGCTTGGTCAGCCGGGTGCGGCTTTTGTTGGGCAGCAGGGAGCTGCGGTGGTTGGTCATCCGTCCTACTTAGAGATGATGGGACAGATGCAGCGTATCGGGACGCCTTTCTTTGAGGGCGGAGTTGGTCCAGAGGTGGCCGATGAGTGGAGGTCGAGAGTGGAGCGGAATTTCCAGTCGATCAGGTGTCCAGTTCAGTATCAGGTTGAGTTAGCGGTCCACTATCTGAGTGGTGACGCGCATTTGTGGTGGCGGGCTGTTCAGGGCAGGAGAGCTGTCTGGACTTGGGGCGAGTTTGTGGCGGAGTTTGACGCCAAGTACTTTCCTCAGGAGGCTCGAGATAGACTTCATCTGCGGTTTATCGCTTTGACGCAGGGAGACCGTTTAGTGCGTGAGTACGACGCAGAGTTTAGCAGGCTAGTGGTGCATACTGGTCCCGGTATAGGCGGCGAGCGCAGTGTTATGCAGAGGTTCCTTCAGGGGCTTCGTCCGAGTATCAGGACTCAGTGCCGAGGTCGTGACTATACCGTGAGAGCTGAGCTAGTGGAGCTGGCAGCTTCTATTGAGGAGGACCTTCGTGAGCAGGCGGGTCCGGTGGTGGTGCCGTCTGCGGATGCTCCTGCTATCCAGCCTCGGAGTCAGCAGCAGCAGTCGCAGCAGCGCCGTAGTTCGAGTGTTGGTTCTGGTTCTGGCAGGGGCAGCAGGCCTGCACAGGGTCAGAAGAGGAGTCGGGAGGAGTCTTCTTCCGGCAGCCGTTTTCCTCGTGGTTCGTGTTACGGGTGCGGCAGTACGGAACACCGAGTGTATAGTTGTCCCAAGAAGGATGTGCCTCGGGATACTAGGGACACTAGGGTGTGTTTCCATTGCGGAGAGTCGGGACATATCAGGCCGAGGTGTCCCAAGATGCAGAGTTTGACAGTGGCAGCAGTTCAGCCGATAGCGGCTCGACCAGTGACTCAGGTGGCAGCGGTTCAGCCAGTGGGCCAGTTGGGGGCGGGACCGAGAGTCTACTCTTCTACAGAGGTTGGCCAGTCGAGTCAGGGCGGACAGATCACAGGTACATTTATTGACTCAGACTTCGTAAATTCCCTAAGTTATTTTGTGGTTGTTGTTTGTTTGCAATATTTTGCCTGTGATGGGATTAGCAGGGTCTCATAGTTTTAAATGTGTAGGGACCTTGTTAGTCGGTGGCGTTCAGTCACACGTTTTATTCGATTCTGGAGCATCTAATTGCTTCATCACTCCGGAGTGGGCCGAGAGTAGTGGCATCCGGAGCAGCGCGGGTGAGCGTGCAGGCATGGTCAAGGTGGCTGGAGGTGGTTTCCTGGCTACTTCGGGCCGTGCTAGAGACGTTGATATTCAGATTGCGGGGCAGTCGATGCCAGCGGATTTGGTGATTAGTCCGGTGGAGTTATATGTCGTCATTCTGGGGATGGACTGGTTATCTTTTTACCGGGTCCATCTGGATTGCTACAGAGGCAGAGTGGTTTTTGAGCGCGATGGTGGGAGGTTAGTGTTGTTTCAGGGTGTGAGACCGACTTCCGGGAGCATAGTGATCTCGGCGATTCAGGCAGAGCAGTTGATTGAGCGAGGCTGTGAGGCCTATTTGGTGACGATCTCTATGGCGGAGTCCAGTGGTGAGGTGGTTTTCGAGGATATTCGGGTGGTTCGAGAGTTTCCAGAGGTTTTTCAGTTGTTGACGGGGTTGCCACCTTCGCGGTCAGATCCTTTCACGATTGAGTTAGAGCCGGGGACAGCGCCGATATCCAAGACGCCTTACAGGATGGCTCCAGCTGAGTTGGCAGAGCTGAAGAAGCAGCTAGAGGACCTTTTGAGCAAGGGGTTTATTCGACCGACTGTTTCACCGTGGGGAGCACCAGTACTGTTTGTGAAGAAGAAGGATGGGAGTTTCCGGCTGTGTATCGTTAACCGGGGACTGAACCGAGTTACTGTGAAGAACAGGTACCCTCTCCTGAGGATTGACGAGTTGTTGGATCAGTTGAGGGGTGCTACTTGGTTCTCCAAGATAGACTTGGCATCGGGTTACCATCAGATCCCGATAGATGAGGCGGATATCCGCAAGACTGCTTTCAGGACACGTTATGGGCATTTTGAGTTTGTGGTTATGCCTTTCGGTTTGACAAATGCGCCTGCGGCATTCATGAGATTGATGAACGACGTATTCAGGGAGTATTTGGATGTGTTTGTCATCATCTTCATCGACGACATTTTTTTTTATTCGAGGAGTCATGAGGAGCATGAGACTCATTTGAGGTTGGTTCTGGAGAAGCTTCGAGAGCAGAAGCTGTACGCTAAGTTGAGCAAGTGCAGTTTCTGGCAGCGAGAGATGGGTTTTCTCGGACATATTGTTTCTGCGGAGGGTGTGTCTGTAGATCCGGCGAAGATAGAGGCCATCAGAGATTGGCCTAGACCTAGTAGTGCTACCGAGATCAGGAGCTTTCTTGGGTTAGCAGGTTATTACAGGAGATTCGTCAGGGGTTTTGCGAGTATGGCACAGCCGATGACGCAGTTGACTAGGAAGGATGTTCCTTTTGTGTGGACGCCTGAGTGTGAGGAGAGCTTTGAGAAGCTCAAGGAGTATTTGACTAGTACACCTGTTTTGGCGTTACCCGAGCCAGGGAAGCCTTATGCAGTGTACACTGATGCTTCAGGTATTGGTCTGGGTTGTGTGCTGATGCTGGAGGGCAGAGTTATTGCTTACGCTTCGAGACAGTGGCAGGGGAGCGAGCGTAACCGTCCTACCCATGATCTAGAGTTGGGAGCGGTGGTCTTTGCGCTTAAGATCTGGAGGTCTTATTTGTATGGTGGTTCAGTTCAGATCTTCACTGACCACAAGAGTCTTAAGCACATTTTCACTCAGCCGATGCTGAATGTGAGACAGACGCGCTGGGTTGAGTTCTTAGCGGATTATGACTTGGAGATTATCTATCATCCAGGCAAGGCTAACCTAGTGGCGGATGCTTTGAGTCGACGGAGGTGTGATTCGGCTTTAGAGCAGGATGTTGAGGCGTTGGTGGGCAAGATTAGCACTTTGCGCCTTTGTGCTATTTCGCAGGAGCCTTTGGGTTTAGAGGTAGTTGATCAGGCAGATTTGTTGAGCCGGATCAGGGTGGCGCAGCAGAGTGATCAGAGTCTGATTGACGCATCACGAGTACCGAGTTCTGAGTATCAGGTAGCTGAGAACGGGACTATTCTGGTTCGTGGTCGGGTCTGTGTACCCAGGGTTGTTGAGTTGAGGCAGCAGATTTTGAGAGAGGCTCATTCGAGCAAGTTTTCGATTCATCCAGGAGCGACCAAGATGTACCATGATCTCAAGAGGTATTATCACTGGGTCGGGATGAAGAGAGATGTGGCTGATTGGGTTGCGAGGTGCAACACTTGTTCCTTAGTGAAGGCTGAGCATCAGGTTCCAGGTGGTCTATTACAGAGTTTACCCATTCCAGAGTGGAAGTGGGACATGATTACGATGGATTTCGTGGTTGTGCTGCCTATTTCGAGGACACATGATGCTATTTGGGTTATTGTGGATTGGTTGACAAAGTCAGCACATTTCTTGGCCATCAAGAAAACAGATGGAGCAGCTGTTTTGGCTAGGAAGTTTGTGCGTGAGATTGTGAGGCTGCATGGAGTGCCAGCCAGTATAGTGTCAGACCGAGATCCGAGATTTGCTTCAGAGTTTTGGAGGGCATTTCAGGCTGAGATGGGCACTAAGGTGCATATGAGTACGGCATATCATCCACAGACAGATGGGCAGTCATAGAGGACGATTCAGACTTTAGAGGATCTGTTGAGGATGTGTGTGCTAGATTGGGGTGGTCATTGGGCAGATCACTTGAGCTTGGTTGAGTTTGCTTACAACAACAGCTTCCAGGCGAGTATTGGCATGGCTCCTTTTGAGGCTTTGTACGGGAGGCCATGTAGGACACCCTTATGCTGGACCCAAGTGGGGGAGTGCAGCATTTATGGAGCTACTTATGTTCAGGAGACGACTGAGAAGGTTCGTGTTGTGCGACTGAACATGAAGGAAGCTCAGGATAGACAGAAGAGTTACGCAGATAGACGCAGACGAGAGCTTGAGTTTCAGGTTGGAGATAGAGTGTATCTCAAGATGGCGATGTTGAGGGGTCCTAACAGATCCATCGCAGAGAACAAGCTGAGTCCGCGTTTCATGGGTCCGTTTCCAGTTGTGGAGCGAGTGGGACCGTTGGCGTACAGGTTGGAGCTACCTCCGATTATGAGAGCCTTTCACAAGGTGTTTCATGTGTCGATGCTGAGGAAGTGTCTTCATCCTTCTGAGGAGATAGTGGCTCAGATTCCAGAGGATCTTCAGCCAGATTTGACAGTTCCGGCAGTGCCTGTGAGGATTCTTGAGAGGAGAGTCAAGGTTCTGCGGAACAAGAGGATACCGTTATTGAGAGTTTTGTGGGCTTGTGGCGGTATTGAGGAGGAGGCTTGGGAGCCAGAGGCAAAGATGAAGTTGAAGTTCAGGAAGTGGTTCGACAGGCAGAGTGTGGTTTGAGCTTCTTTCGTCTTTGTGGCCTTGTTTTGGTTTAGCTTGCGAGCTCTTGTTGTTGTTGTTTTGGTTTACGTTGTAAGACATACATTTTTGAGATTTATGAGATGGAGTTTTGCCTCATTATCTGAGTTATTTAATGTTGTCTTGGATGTTACACTTGTTGACCAGTTGGGTCGTGAGACGTTTCAATCTTCTTGTTACAAGCGTTTTAAGAATTTTTCCCTAAGGGCTGCGGTCCTAAATAACTCATTACGTTTTGGAGACTTTGGTTCTCTGGCAGACTTACCTGAGTGCCGTGGCTTCAGTGTGAGTAGCTTATCCGAGTGCTGTGGCTTCGGTATGAGCGTTGGCGACCCATCTGGGAGGCCGTGGCCCCAGTTTGGGTAGTTGCAGACTTGTTTGGGAGGCCGTGGCCCCAATACAAGTGGTTTGGTTGAGACTCATTTGGGAGGCCGTGGCCCCAATTTGAGTGTTTGGGTAATGAGTTAAGAGGAAAAATGTCTTGGAACGTGCGTATACATAAGATTGAGTGTGAGTCTCGGGGATCAGGTGAGGATCTCCAGTATTGTGACCTTGCGAGGTCGGATTTGTTGGTCTTGCGAGACGTGTTTTGAGTTAGGATTCGAGGTCGAATCCAGTTTAGTGGGGGAGAGTTGTAACATCCGTAAACCAAAGTTCTGAGTTTTTGAGGGGTGTCGAGCGACACCAAGGTGGTGTCGATCGACACCGGTCCGAAATCGAATTTCCGGTTTGATTTAAGTCGCTGGAATCGGGTCGGTTCGGGTCGGAAACCCTAGGTCGCGTTTTAAAATTCGAGCAGCCGCTGTGAAAGCTCGTTTTTCGAGACAGAAGTGTTCTTGGGCGATTTTGGGAGAGTTTGTGGAGATTTGAGAAGTTTCTGAGGTGTTTGCTGGTTGTTCTTCCCTGTTCATCTTCATTTCCTCCCTTTCAATCCAAATCCAAGGTGAGTGCGTGACTGTGGGCTCGGGATTTCCGGATTTAGGATGTTAGATGAATGAATCAATGTTTCTAGTTGTTGTTCTTGGGTTGTGTGATGATTTATGTGTTGATTGTGGTGTTGAATCGTGTTTGGAATGATTATTATGTTAATTGATGTTTCTGTGTGTTTAGTGCCGATCTGTTGCACTCGGATTCGAGCAGACGACCGAGTGTCGATCGACACCAAGTTTGGTGTCGGTCGACACCACCGGTTTTGTCTGGTTTAATCCGATTTTGAATTGGAATAATGGTTTAATCGAATTAAAATGGTTTAATCCGGTTTAATGGTTTTAATTAATTTAATTGAATAATTGAAATGATTTAATTAATTATTTTCGGATTAATAATTAATTAAGATCATTATTTAATTATGAGAATTATTTAATAATTATTTGGAATTATTTTAATGGTGGAAAATATTTAAAAATGGTGGAAATTATTTAAAAGACTTTAATTATCTGGAAATTGTGTAATTGGCCCGTGGGCAGAGTGATCGCTTCACTAAGTATTTATGATAATACTTACGCATCTCCTTTCCTGTGATGCAGGTGGTAGAAATGTCTAAACGCGGAATCAAGGCCGAAGAAGAGGATGATAGGATTTATGTTTTATTCCTTCTGCTTAAGTTGTTAGAATTCTTTGATATTTGATTTATTTGATTTATTTGATTATTGACTTCCGTTGTTGAATTGATTATGATTTATTTAATTATTTATTTTAAGACTTCCGCTAGAATTGTTTAAGTAAAAAAAAAAAAAAAAAAAAAAAAAAGCTTGGTTGTTTCAATTAAAACCTGGACAATGGAAATACATACAAAGAGATAAGATATAGAGATAAGAGATGAAGGTAACTTAGCAGGAAAATTTAAAAGAAATTTAGGAGAAGTTTGGCAAAATCTATACATACAGAAGTTGCCCAACAGTTTTGTCAGCATCACATTGAGGGCAAAATAGTTTACAACCACTAATGGTCAACTTCTTTCGGCAGTCATAACATGATCTAAAGAACCAACCACTGCTTAATATCAAGTCAACCACTTTTGTGTTACACCAGAACATTTGTGCCTGCGAAATACATAAACAGGTGACTTACAAAAATATGCGTAATTGAAAGACGGTGGTCATCACTAAAGAGGTACTTACCTGGCCCTTTTCGTCTTTATCAGAATCTAGTATTTGTGCAATAGTGTGGGTCTCGGTTGGAATGGTCTTAAAATTCCCGTCAACAGTTGGAGGCACAAGTGATTTATGATAGAATGAGCTGGAATTTAAGCAGTGGAGACAAATCTCAGAGAGTGATTTTAAATTCTAAAATCAGAGAGTCATGATTTGGTACCTCTTGCAGAAATCTTTGACAATCATGTTGTCCATGTTGTAAAAAAACCGAGTAGATGCTGTACCGTTGAGGTAAAGTTCCCCTATCATAGACAGTGAGATAGAAGGTCATGAAATGTCAATTGAGAAGACAATATATAGATTAAGACCAAAGAAACATGAGCAAAAAAAAACATATATGGGTTCATATTAAACTTACGCCCAGCAGATTTAGGGTTAAGAGCAGTAACAATGGCGACAATAGGTACACCTTTTAGCTCCCCAATTTCATATGATGGGTTGCCTCCCATACAACGCTTGTTTATGGTCTTTAGCTTGACCGTTTGGCTCTTCTAAGAAGAAGTTGAAGGACATGGCCTGAGACAAAGCCTTTTTGTGCGTGTCCCATCACGTCCTTGTTGATGATCAGGTGGTTCATGAGGAGATATGAACCGAGAATGTTTGGTAGGAGTGAAAACGGGGACGGCATCATAGAGAACAGATTTGTTGACATTGGCAAGAGAGATGCGGCGGTTTGGCCAATCCATAATGGCTTCAGCAGTTGCCAAGAATGATCTTCCAAGTATAATAGGCATGTCACTTCCTCCTTTGATATTCATGATATGAAAATCCACCGGTATCTTTGTATCTCTAATTTCGAGCAAGATATCATAGACAACACCTCTAGGTTGTGCAATGGTGAGATCAGCAAGTCCAATGCTGATTTGAGAAGGTTGTAGGCGTGTGATCCCAAGGAGTTTGGCAGTGTGTGTGGGCATCAGGTTTATGCATGAACCAGAATCACAAATGTAGCTATCAAAGTATCTTCCATTGATTGTGCAGGGAATGGTAAACTGTCCTGGGTCTTCTACCTTGTAGAGGGTTCGGAAAGATGGTTGTTTCTTTTCTTTCTCAAATAGCTCCTGAATCTCTTCTGGGGTCTCTTTGCAGTTGTGGAAGAAGTTGGTTAGTGGGTGGTTCTTCCAGGCTTCATGAAAGGTCATGCTTGCGGGAAGTGTTTGGACAAAGCGGTTGAATTCAGCTAGCTTCTCTCGGGATATGGGGTTGCTGTACCACTTGGGAGGAGGTGTAGAGGGCGGAGATGGGGGTAGGGTTGCTGCATAAGATGACATAGAGAGGCGGGCTCGCCTAAAGAGTTGCTTAATCTCATCCTTGGTTTCTTTGCTACTAAAGAAAAATTCAACCAAATTATGGTTGTTCCAAGCTTCTTCAAAGGGGACATAGAATGGTATGGACTTCACCTTCTTGTTAAATTCCTTGAGATTCTCTGGGCTTATCTTAGCAGGGTCAATAGGTTCATATTGGAATGAATCCTCTGGTTCATCCAAGGTGATTCTCTTTCTTGAAATGCCGGTGATTCTAGGAAGGGCGAGTATGCGAGCTGGAGAGAATCACGGATCAGGTTGTTGTGGACTGATGTGTGCCAAACAAGGGTGTGGTATATATGCAAGTAATAAAAACCCTAAGCTAAACATGGTTGCAAGTGCACAACATGTTGTTGTAGTACTTAGGGGTCGATCCACAAGAGAATGCGAATTACACATTACACATTTGTAAAGATTTGGTTAAGCTAAATCAATAATATGCAAGGGGGTTTTGTGTTTTTATTTTATAAAGGAAAATCAAATAAAAAATGCAACTATACAAACACCATTATTGAACAAAGGACAATCCGCAAAAGACATAAGCCAAATCAATTGAAAAGTTTGTTAAATCCGGTTTCTATGAACTCAAAACACTAAGATGTGGTCATCCCACTTTCGTGGCTCCGACCACCTATGTTTCTTAAACCAATGGACTCAGCTTTCACATGGTCATTGAAGAGTGAAACACGCAATAAAATCGAGTAGTGATTGTTCACAAAACTCCTTAGGTCTACTTTCATAGCCTAAGATGATTTGCCCATCAAATATTAGGACCGGGGATATAACAAGCTTTTGGAGAGTATATCAACCTTGGATCAAGTCGCTAGTTAGCTACTCTAGCAACAAGCTTTAGGTATGAATAAATATGGTGAACCATAAGGTTTCCCTTTCTTTAACAACCGATTCTTGATGGCTTATCATATCATGTCTTCTTTGAAAGATCTATGATTCAATAATGAGTCTAAGGGAGTAGAGAGGATCTCATGGTTCTAGGGAAAGAAGGCGGAGTGATAGAGATCAAGCCGCCGCTTTTCCCTAGAGAGAAACCTCCAAACCCTAGACTAGAAGCTAAAACATGCGAGTATGTACAAAGTGCAAAAGAAGAGAAAGAACAAGGAGACCACCTAAGTGGCTCCGGTTTATTAACTGAAAGAAGAAGAGAGTTGTGTCTATTGATTCGTGTTTTTCATACAAGAGGCTAAAAGCAAGTATATATAGCTGAGGGGAGGCTAGGTCGGCTGAGTTAATGCGCAAAGGAGAAGAGGAAACTTTCCATTTCTTCTCCCCGCGTGAACTTGCTCTCCAAGTCTAGAGTGAGGCGCGGCTGTGATATATCCATATTTTACATGTTTTTACCTTGGTTTTCTTTATATTTTCTTACCTAATAATAATGATTTTGTATCCAAGAGGTAGTTTTCTTGTATATTGTGGTTTTGGGAAGCAAACAGGTCAAAATGGCAAAAAGGAGGCAAAAGAGCTTTAAACAATGATCCATGCAAGTTCCCAAGTCAAGAGCTTCAACAAAACTCAATTTAGCCGGTTCCCGCATTCGGGCAGAATCGAAGCATCCGAAAGATGACCGCAGCAAAGGGTCTTTCCTACGTCCAAATCATGAGATCTTTATATGGAAAGATAGATAAATGAGTCATGCGTCGCGGCGAAGTGGAATTGGGCTATTTGGAGCAGAAATGCGGCCTAGGATCTTTTTCTCCCAAGACATGTCCGTCTGGCGAGTAAGTGAAGCCCATGGAGCTTGGATGAGCAAAATGGACTGGGATCACTTCGGGCCAAGCCTAAACCTCATCATGACTCAAGCCCACATCTCTACACGCGAAAAGAAGCTGGCAGCCGCGCCTCACTCAAGACTTGGAGAGCAAGTTCACGCGGGGAGAAGAAATGGAAAGTTTCCTCTTCTTCTTTGCGCATTAACTCAGCCGACCTAGCCTCCCCTCACCTATATATACTTGCTTTTAGCCTCTTGTATCGACATCACGAATCAATAGACACAACTCCCTTCTTATTTCAAGCCTTTGATAGCTTGAAAGATTTTAAAAAAGCAATGGTGGATTATGTGTTAAAGGAAGGATGGAATGTGAAATACACTCGTTGGGACAAAGATAAATCTGGGCTTTGTTGTGCAAGTGAAACCTAAGAAGGAGATGAAGAATGTAAGTGGAAGATTTACTGTTCTTATGAACGCCCACTGCAGAAATGGTTGGTTAAAACGTATGTGAAGAATCACAGTTGCCAAAAGAGTGGGTATTCTAGAATAATTAATCAAGAGGTTATTGCTATGCTTTTTGTGAATGATGTGAGGGACAATCCGAAGTTTATGCCTCAAAATATCCAGCACGAGATTCACAAGCGCTGGGATCTCACTGTAACAATAGACCAGTGCAGAAATGCAAGAACAAGGGCCCTTAAGATGATCCAAGAGGAGCATGACTTACAATTCTCAAGACTAAGAGACTACCGCCTTGAACTTTTAGAGTAAGCTTTTAAATCATGTTGGATTAATGGTTTTTCCTCTTTGTTCTTTAGTTTCTAAATTGTATGTGTTTTTGGTTTGTTTTTGGTAGTTCAAATGAAAACTCTACTGTGGAACTAGAGACATATCAGGGAAGCGATGGGCGAGATGTCTTCTTCAGGTTTTATGTGTGTTTTGATGCACTGAAACAGGCATGGTCATCACACTGTCGACCTATTTTTGGTCTTGATGGTTGTTTCTTGAAGTGCACAAGCAAAGGTCAGCTATTAGCTGCGGTTGGAAGAGACGCAAACAATCAAATGTTCCCTATTGCGTGGGCTGTGGTTGATGTCGAGAATGAAGACAACTGGATGTGGTTTCTTCAGAAACTGCTAACAGATTTAGATCTCAAAGATGGTGACGGTTTCACAATAATATCTGATAGAGCGAAGGTAATATCTTATATTTCAGCTTCATTTATGAATATATGTTCTATTTTCGCTTAGGTATCTTCATTTAACTTGCTTGCAGGGATTATTGAATGCTGTGGGCGCTTTGTTGCCTAAGGTTGAACATAGAATGTGTGCTAGACACATCTATGCAAACCTAAAGAAGAATCATCCACACAGGGCTGACATGAAAGGTTTATTCTGGAAGGTTGCAAAGA
Source organism: Erythrophleum ivorense (assembly GCA_026724425.1). NCBI lineage: Eukaryota > Viridiplantae > Streptophyta > Magnoliopsida > Fabales > Fabaceae > Erythrophleum > Erythrophleum ivorense. Next base: position 1,685,701 of record JAIUCV010000066.1, on the reverse strand, counting down.
GTTACAACATCGCACAATACAACAAAAGTTTGGAAAAGGTAAAGGCTTATGACATGCAGGTCTTCGACTCAATGATGCAGAAGAATCCAAAAAATTGCAGCCTTGCTTTCTTCAGTCCATCATCTACATGTGACGATGTAAGCAACAACGTATCTGAGTCATTTAATCATGCCATTGATCCTGCAAGATCTATGCCATTGGTTGAAATGCTAGAGACAATAAGGAGGAGAGCAATGCTTCGTATGGATGCAAGAAAGCGGAAAGCAATGAGGCACCGAGGCAAGTTCAGTATTAGAGCCCAAGAAATAGTCGATAAAGAGCAGAAAAAGATCAAACATTGCAAGATTTTTCCGGCTGGTCATGAGATGTATGAGGTTAGGGACAATAAGTCATCTTTCAAAGTTAATATGGTGTTACATACTTGCACATGTCGGAAGTGGGATATGTCAGGACTGCCTTGCCGTCATGCTTTGAAGATCATTTCAGACAAGAAACGCAAACAAGAGGACTATATGTCTCATTGCTATCTGACATCTAAGTGGAGAAATCAATATAATATATCTATTAAGGCAGTCCGTGGTGTGAACTTTTGGGAAAAGTCTGATGAAGTTGTGATTGTTCCACCACCAAGAGACGAAACAGAGTCATCAAAGGGAAAGAAGAAAACTCAGAAAAGAATCAAAGGTAGGAATGAGTCACCGACTAAGAAAAATAAAAAGAGAAAGGTGATGGAAGCGTCTCCAACTAAGGTCTCAAGAGAAAGAAGAATCATGCATTGTGGACGATGTAAAGGTGTTGGACATAACGCCAAAACTTGTCATGGTAATGTGTCCGATGAGGGACCAAGTCAACCAACGCAAAGCCAAGTCATTGACTAAATTTTGAGTTTCAGGTTTGTGTTTCTTTATGTGTTTGTATCTGCGATCAGTTTGAGGTTTTGAGATTTTGGGTTTCACTGTCTCAAGTTTCTGATTTAGTGTCTTTCTAATTTGCAGGTTGTTATGAGATGAATGGAATTTCGAGATGTCATGACGCTTTTGATTTTTCATATTTGTGGTTTTTAATCTCAGACTGGTCGTGTGTTGGTGTTTGGATTTGATCACAACTTGATTTTGGCAATTAAATATTGTGTGTTTGGATTTGATGAGAACTTGATGTTTGATGGCTAATGCTTACTTGTTTTTTAATGTTATGTGCTATCTATTACGTGCAAGTTAATTGGAATTTGGTTGTTTGGTTATGTATTGATAAGTGTTTGCTGTTTTTGATTTTCGGAATTGATTTCAAATTCACCAAAACCTGCACTTTCAAGGACCAAAACCTGCATTTTCAGCTTGAAAAAACCTGCAGTTTCAAAACGACGTCGTTTTGTTTAGTACCTCAAAACGACGTCGTTTTGATCGTTCTCGACACCAAAAAATGCCACGCTGTAGCTGACTCAGCAAGTCAACACACGCCCATATGCGAAATTAGAGGAATTGGCCAAATTGTGCAAGTTCGTGTGGGAAGTTTAAATTTTGAGAGAATTCATGTGGGTTTTGGCTTAATTAAATAGTTTGTGTGTGAATTGTCGGGGATTAACAAGTTCAGGGGGGAATTGGCCGAAAACCCAACTCAGCCGACCTAGCCTCCCCTCACCTATATATACTTGCTTTTAGCCTCTTGTATCAACATCACGAATCAATAGACACAACTCCCTTCTTCTTTCAGTTAATAAACCGGAGCCACTTAGGTGGTCTCCTTGTTCTTTCTTTCCTTTTGCACTTTGTACATACTCGCATGTTTTAGCTTATAGTCTAGGGTTTTAGAGGTTTCTCTCTAGGGGAGAGCGGCGGCTTGATCTCTATCACTCCGCCTTCTTTCCCTAGAACCATGAGATCCTCTCTACTCCCTTAGATTCATTATTGAATCATGGATCTTTCAAAGAAGACATGACATGATAAGCCATCAAGAATCGGTTGTTAAAGAAAGGGAAACCTTATGGTTCACCATCTTTATTCATACCTAAAGCTCGTTGCTAGAGTAGCTAACTAGCGACTTGATCCGAGGTTGATATACTCTCCAAAAGCTTGCTATATCTCCGGTCCTAATATTTGATGGGCAAATCGTCTTAGGCTATGAAAGTAGACCTAAGGAGTTTTGTGAACAATCACTACTCGATTTTATTGCATGTTTCACTCTTCAATGACCATGTGAAAGCTGAGTCCATTGGTTTAAGAAACATAGGTGGTCGGAGCCACGAAAGTGGGATGACCACATCTTAGTGTTTTGAGTTCATAGAAACCGGATTTAACAAACTTTTCAATTGATTTGGCTTATGTCTTTTGCGGATTGTCTTTTGTTCAATAATGGTGTTTGTATAGTTGCATTTGTTATTTGAATTTCCTTCATAAAACAAAAATACAAAACCCCTTGCATATTATTGATTTAGCTTAACCAAATCTTTATAAATGTGTAGTGTGTAATTCGCATTCTCTTGTGGATCGACCCCTAAGTACTACAACAACATGTTGTGCACTTGCAACCATGTTTAGCTTAGGGTTTTTATTACTTGCATATATACCACACCCTTGTTTGGCACACATCAAGTTTTTGGCGCCGTTGCCGGGGAATGCATTGCACTTACACGTTTATGAGATTAAAAGTTAAGACTAGATCTTTTGTTTCATGTTTACTAACTTTTGCAATTTTGTTTCACTTATGTTCCTTAGGTACTTAAAGGATGAGCCATCACTCAAGCATGAGTAACAACTTTGGAAGGAGAAAACCTCTTCCTCATGAAGTCCAAAGGCGGCCACATGATTCAAATCCGGCCGGAGACTTCATCCCAATGCCAATCCCACCAAATTTCCATCATCCACTCTTTGCCGAGACTAGCCGAGAAGAACATCATCACTATCATCAAAACCGATCACCGGTTTATCAAGGCCGACCTCACCAGCCACCTCATCATCACCACCGTCCACGCCCCGACCTTCCCACATACCAAGAGCACGCGCTTAATCGGCGGAGAGACGACAATCTCAAAGCCATGATAGAAGACTTCATGGAAATCCAAAGAAAATCTAGCCAAAGTCTTGAGACAAGGTTAGAGTTTCTAAAGCATGACCTTGATAGAAAGTTCGGAAACCTCTCTGACCAAGTGGAGAGAGTCGAAACAAGGTGTTTTGAAGTGGAAGGGGAGCTAAGGGAACAAGCCGCAACCGTTGGAGGCAACACCAAGGCAATCCGAGACTTAAACCTCAACTCAAAGGAGATGGATAGCCACTTGGATGAGAAGATCACCGGTTTAGAAGACAACCTCAATGGCACAACCATGAGCCTCAACTCAATCTCGCTTGTTGCTCACCAAGCCAAGAAAAGAGCATCGGAGGTTAACCAAAGAGAGAAGGAGCTTTACTCAACCATGGTGATGTTGGTGGAAGGGCAAGAACAATTCAAGGAATCAATCAATGACTTGAAGCATCTTGTGGAAGAGAGATACAAAGAGCTACTTGAGAAGACCACGCTATGGCAAGATACAACCGGAGGAGCCTCCAAAGGAGTCAAAGACCTCACCAAACGCTTGGAGGATATGGAAGAAAGAGACCGAGCTTCAAAAGGCACAAAAGCGGCTACCTCAAAGCCTAACAATGCTTTGGCTGCTTTTGGTGCTAAAGAAACCAATCCAAGAGTGGTTTGGGATGAGGATGAAAGGAGACAAGGAAAGCGGACAGCAAGGATAAGAGGAAGAAAGTTGCCGGAAGGAACACCACTTTCTCCAAGATCTTCACTACCACCCCTCCCTAAGGAGAAAAGGAAAGCAAGCTCATCAATGGATTATACCATTGATGACTTCAATTTTATGGCGAAAAGGTTCCCTAGCAATATGCCCTTTGATGTCGCTTGCAACAAGAGCCCTTACCTTCAAGACTTTGTATGGACTCATGATTGGAGCTTAGCCGAAGTGGAGAAGATGTATAATGAAGCAAGGGAGGAAATGCCTGCTCCAAGAACACTACACAAGCTTCATGACCCAGGTTACTTCCTTATACATTGCTCTATCAACGGCAAATTCTTTGATGATGCGTTATGTGATTCCGGTTCAAGCGTGAACCTCATGCCGGCGGTAATAGCAAGAAGTTTGGGTCTGATTGAGACCATGGAGCGGACAAACATGGGGATAAAGCTTGCCAACAGCTCTTCATTCAAACCACTTGGCAAGGTAAAAGATGTTCCGCTTGACTTTGATGATTGCATCATTCCAGCCGATTTCTATGTCGTTACTATGGAGGATCCGGAAGACCAAGCTCTTTTACTTGGAAGATCTTTCTTAGCAACGGCTGGAGCAATCATGGATTGGCCGAACAGGAGGATATCACTAGCTAATGTTGACAAGGACACCTACTATGTCGCTGCACCTCCGGGTTTTTCATCAAAAAGATTTCGGTACACAAGTGGAGGAGAAGGCTCACAACAAGGTTACTTGATCAAAGAAGTGTTACAAGACAAGATGCACTCGGATCCATCCAGCACTAGGAGCTTCCTACAGCCTCCACACTTGCCTAACACTTAAGGAACACAAGGAGTCGAGCTAAAAAGACTTAAAACAAGCGCTTATGGGAGGCAACCCATATTTTTCTTTTCTTTTCTTTTTAACTTTTGATTTGGTTTTTATTAACTTGAATTTTTGTTGGGAATTTTATCAAATCCATAAAAAAAAAAAAACGAAATAACATGTTTTATGATTAAGTGCCAAAGAAGACCATCAAAGGAGTTTTGCATAAGATGGCCAATTCCCACCCAATCATCCCGCCCTTGTTCCGGAGCACCAACATAGCGGTCACCACCTTGGGATGATAAAGGAGGATTACGGAGACAAATCGGTCGAAGAAAATCACCAAAAGGTCGAGTCAAATGGAAGATATCAAGACCGGTAGCATCTTCCCGGCCAAACGGGTAACACGGAGGACCCAATCGACCCATCTCACAAACGGCTCAACCAAAGTCCACCAAACTTCACAGGCGACCAGACAACACCATGTTGGTCGGCAAATCCAAAAGATAGGACAGAGAAATCTTGACGGATAAGGAGATACGCACGAATGCCACATCCGGTCGATGGTGGGCAACCGAAGGCCGACAAAAACCCAAATCACGGCATGGAGATACCACCACCTGGAGATGGATTCTTGGAGCTTCATCATCACTATTCCAGAAGAAAATCAAGGGACGGACGAGCCAAATTCAAGAATGGTCAAAAATCTCTTCCGGGAGCCATCTAGACCACGTTGTGAAGGAAATCTCAAACCGCCCGTCCGTTTGCCCTCAAACTTCTCCAGTGGTCATAAAATATAAGGTTGGTCGACGGATTTTCAAGCACGGTCGAGGAATTCATCATCGTTTGGGCTGTGGACTATTGCACCCTCTCCGGATCGTCCGGATGACCACCAAATGATGCATCTCCCACACCGCCCGTTTGTTTGACCTCAAACTTCACCACGGCTCCTAAAATATATGATTGGTCGGTGGAATTTCAAGATCGGTCAGGGAATTGTTCACGGTTCAGGCTGCGGTCGTTTACATCACCTTCCGGCCAGCCGAGGAGTCAACCAGCTGACAAATTCTCACCTCCGCTCGTCCGTTTGACCTCATACTTCACCAGCAGCTCTCAAACATCATATTGGACGGTAAAATTTCAATCCCGTTCATAAAATTCTTAACGGTTTGTCATGTGGTCCACAGCCTTCATTTTTGGCCGACACACGGGCCTTACACGACCACACTGCACACCGGACGGAATCACACCTTCAGATTGAAAACTCACCGACCAAATGGATCTACGGCGTGATTTGATGTTGTCATATCACACTTAGAGTCACTTCACAATGCAAACCGCTCTTCATGACCTATGGTCACACTTTGGTAACAAAATCCGAAACACTTTCCCAACAAATTCAATTTTCTCACCCCTCTTAATTGGATTTGCTTCCACCGGGACGGTGCAAGTTAAGTCTGGGGGGATTACTAACACGTTTGTTCTTTTTGACTTTTCTTTTCATTTTTCCCTTTGAGTCGTTTTATTGAGTCAAAATTTTGTCCGAGAATTATGACCTTTTCTTTGAAACTAACCATGTTACACTAATGTTTAAGTGACCATTGAAACAGTATTTGGCAACACACTCACTCAATGTACACTTTGAGCGGATCGGTTTACCAAAAATGGCCACATTTCCAAAAAGCCAATGGAGGATCCACCTTTGACTCCGCACCTTAATGAACTTAACCTTCTCAGTTAGGGGCTTGGTTTTACAAAGGGTACAACTCCTCATCCTCACCAAATAGTGAAAGTCTACGTGAGTTCGGTTTCCCCTCTCTCTCCCCTCCAATTTTAAGAAAAAGCATCAAGGTCCAAGTAACCGGGGATTAGGTGGCAACCACCATCAATACTCGCGTCTATGGAAGACCCATTGATCCAAATAACCGGGGATTAGGTGGCTATAACCATCAATACTCGCGTCTATGAAAGATCCATTAAAAACCTCCACAAAGAGGAGAAGAAGTCGAATAAAAAAATACCTTGCTACCCTAAAAAAGGGATCAATCGACTTAAGGAGTGAGAAGAGAGAGAGGTGAAACAAGAGCCAAGACAAGTATTTAAGCACAAGAGGATGAGAAAGAGATCATAAACCCTTTGATCGATATCCCCTAGTTGAGACCGCACCTTTAAAAACTAAAGGAGTCAAGGGAGGTGAGCCCGGATGGTCATATGGAGTGTGGATTACTTTGGGATGACTGCTAAACTCAATGTAAGTACTTATGTTCCTCATCATAAAGCCAAAACCGTTTTTCATGTGGATTACTAAAACATAAGCTAGCATGGATTTTCAAAATGCATTGAGAGTTCTCATGTTTTCAAACCTCTTTTCCTTTCTTATTTTGCTTGAGGACAAGCAAAAGGCTAAGTCTGGGGTAGTTGATATATCCATATTTTACATGTTTTTACCTTGGTTTTCTTTATATTTTCTTACCTAATAATAATGATTTTGTATCCAAGAGGTAGTTTTCTTGTATATTGTGGTTTTGGGAAGCAAACAGGTCAAAATGGCAAAAAGGAGGCAAAAGAGCTTTAAACAATGATCCATGCAAGTTCCCAAGTCAAGAGCTTCAACAAAACTCAATTTAGCCGGTTCCCGCATTCGGGCAGAATCGAAGCATCCGAAAGATGACCGCGGCAAAGGGTCTTTCCTACGTCCAAATCATGAGATCTTTATATGGAAAGATAGATAAATGAGTCATGCGTCGCGGCGAAGTGGAATTGGGCTATTTGGAGCAGAAATGCGGCCTAGGATCTTTTTCTCCCAAGACATGTCCGTCTGGCGAGTAAGTGAAGCCCATGGAGCTTGGATGAGCAAAATGGACTGGGATCACTTCGGGCCAAGCCTAAACCTCATCATGACTCAAGCCCACATCTCTACACGCGAAAAGAAGCTGGCAGCCGCGCCTCACTCAAGACTTGGAGAGCAAGTTCACGCGGGGAGAAGAAATGGAAAGTTTCCTCTTCTCCTTTGCGCATTAACTCAGCCGACCTAGCCTCCCCTCACCTATATATACTTGCTTTTAGCCTCTTGTATCGACATCACGAATCAATAGACACAAATCCCTTCTTCTTTCAGTTAATAAACCGGAGCCACTTAGGTGGTCTCCTTGTTCTTTCTTTCCTTTTGCACTTTGTACATACTCGCATGTTTTAGCTTATAGTCTAGGGTTTTAGAGGTTTCTCTCTAGGGGAGAGCGGCGGCTTGATCTCTATCACTCCGCCTTCTTTCCCTAGAACCATGAGATCCTCTCTACTCCCTTAGATTCATTATTGAATCATGGATCTTTCAAAGAAGACATGACATGATAAGCCATCAAGAATCGGTTGTTAAAGAAAGGGAAACCTTATGGTTCACCATCTTTATTCATACCTAAAGCTCGTTGCTAGAGTAGCTAACTAGCGACTTGATCCGAGGTTGATATACTCTCCAAAAGCTTGCTATATCTCCGGTCCTAATATTTGATGGGCAAATCGTCTTAGGCTATGAAAGTAGACCTAAGGAGTTTTGTGAACAATCACTACTCGATTTTATTGCATGTTTCACTCTTCAATGACCATGTGAAAGCTGAGTCCATTGGTTTAAGAAACATAGGTGGTCGGAGCCACGAAAGTGGGATGACCACATCTTAGTGTTTTGAGTTCATAGAAACCGGATTTAACAAACTTTTCAATTGATTTGGCTTATGTCTTTTGCGGATTGTCTTTTGTTCAATAATGGTGTTTGTATAGTTGCATTTGTTATTTGAATTTCCTTCATAAAACAAAAATACAAATCCCCTTGCATATTATTGATTTAGCTTAACCAAATCTTTATAAATGTGTAGTGTGTAATTCGCATTCTCTTGTGGATCGACCCCTAAGTACTACAACAACATGTTGTGCACTTGCAACCATGTTTAGCTTAGGGTTTTTATTACTTGCATATATACCACACCCTTGTTTGGCACACATCAGGCTGCCAGCTTCTTTTCGCGTGTAGAGATGTGGGCTTGAGTCATGATGAGGTTTAGGCTTGGCCCGAAGTGATCCCGGTCCATTTTGCTCATCCAAGCTCCATGGGCTTCACTTACTCGCCATACGGACATGTCTTGGGAGAAAACGATCCTAGGCCGCATTTCTGCTCCAAATAGCCCAATTTCACTTCGTCGCGACGCATGACTCATTTATCTATCTTTCCATATAAAGATCTCATGATTTGGATGTAGGAAAGACCCTTTGCCGCGGTCATCTTTCGGGCGCTTCGATTCTGTCCGAATGCGGAAACCGGCTAACTTGAGTTTTGTTGAAGCTCTTGACTTGGGAACTTGCATGGATCATTGTTTTAAGCTTTTTTGCCTTCTTTTTGCCATTTTGACCTGTTTTCTTCCCAAAACCACAATATACAAGAAAACTACCTCTTGGATGCAAAAATCATTATTATTAAGTGAGAATATATAAAGAAAACCAAGGTAAAAACATGTAAAATATGGATATATCAACTCCCCCAGACTTAGCCTTTTGCTTGTCCTCAAGCAAACTAAGAAAGGAAAAGAGGTTTGAAAACATGAGAACTCTCAATGCATTTTGAAAATCCACGTTTAGCTTATGTTTTAGTAATCCACATGAAAAACGGTTTTGGCTTTATGATGAGGAACATAAGTACTTACATTGTGTTTAGCAGTCATCCCAAAGTAACCCACACTCCATATGACCATCCGGGCTCACCTCCTTCGACTCCTTTAGTTTTTAAAGGTGCGGTCTCAACTAGGGGATATCGATCAAAGGGGTTATAGGCTCTTACCCATCCTCTTTTTAAAACACATGTCTTGGCTCTTGCTTCACCTCTCTCTCTTCTCACTTCTTAAGTCGGTTCATCCCTTTTTTAGGGTAGCAAGGTATTTTTTTTATCCGACTTCTTCTCCTCTTTGTGGAGGTTTTTGATGGATCTTCCATAGGCGCGAGTATTGATGGTTGTAGCCACCTAATCCCCGGTTATTTGGATCAATGGGTCTTCCATAGACGCGAGTATTGATGGTGGTTGCCACCTAATCCCCGGTTACTTGGACCTTGGTGCTTTTTTCTTAAATTGAAGGGGAGAGAGAGGGGAAACCGAACTCACGTAGACTTTCACTATTTGATGAGGATGAGGAGTCGTACCCTTTGTAAAACCAAGCCCCTAGCTGAGAAGGTTAAGTTCATTAAGGTGCGGAGTCAAAGGTGGATCCTCCATTGGCTTTTTGGAAATGTGGCCATTTTTGGTAAACCGATCTGCTCAAAGTGTACATTGAGTGAATGTTGCCAAATACTGTTTCAATGGTCACTTAAACATTAGTGTAACATGGTTAGTTTCAAAGAAAAAGGTCATAATTCTCGGACAAAATTTTGACTCAATAAAACGACTCAAAGGAAAAAGGGAAAAATGAAAAGAAAAATCAAAAAGAACAAACGTGTTAGTAATCCCCCCAGACTTAACTTGCACCGTCCCGGTGGAAGCAAATCCAATTAAGAGGGGTGAAAAAGAAAATTGAATTTGTTGGGAAAGTGTTTCGGATTTTGTTACCAAAGTGCGACCATAGATCATGAAGAGCGGTTTTGCTTCGTTGAGCGACTCCAAGTGCGATATGACAACATCAAATCATTCCTTAGATGAATTTGGTCGGTGAGTTTTCAATCTGAGGGTGTGATTCCGTCCGGTGTGCAGTGTGGTCGTGGAATTCCCGTGTGGCGGCCAAAAATGAAGGCTGTGGACCACATGATAAACCGTTAAGAATTTTATGAACGGGATTGAAAATCTACCGTCCAATATGATGTTTTAGAGCCGCTGGTGAAGTATGAGGTCAAACGAACAAGCGGATGTGAGAATCCGTCATCGGGTGGTTTCATCGGCTGGCCGGAAGGTGATGTAGATGACCGCAGCCTGCACCGTGAACAATTCTCTGACCGATCTTGAAATTCCACCGACCAATCATATATTTTAGGAGCCGTGGTGGAGTTTCAGGGCAAACAAACGAGCGGTTTGGGAGATTCATCGTTTGGTGGCCATCCGGACGATCCGGAGAGGGTGCAATAGACCACAGCCCAAACGATGATGAATTCCTCGACCGTGCTTGAAAATCCGGCGACCAATCTTATATTTTATGACCACTGGAGAAGTTTGAGGGCAAACGGACGAGCGGTTTGAGATTTCCTTCACAACGTGGTCAAATCGGCTCCGGGAGGAGATTTTTGACCATTCTTGAATTTGGCTCGTCCGGTCGTGGATTTGCTTGTGGAAAGCTGAGAACGAAGCTTCAAGAATCCTTTTCTAGGTGGTGGTATCTTCATGCCGTGATGTTGGTTTTTGTCGGCCTTCGGTTGCCCGCCATCGACCGGATGTGGCATTGGTGCGTATCTCCTTATCCGTCAAGATTTCTCCGTCCTATCTTTTGGATTTGCCGACCAACATGGTGTTGTCTGGTCGCCTGTGAAGTTTGGTGGACTTTGGTTGAGCCGTTTGTGAGATGGGTCGATTGGGTCCTCCGTGTTACCCGTTTGGCCGGGAAAATGTTACCGGACTTGATATCTTCCATTTGACTCGACCGTTTTTCGAATTTCTTCCACCGATTGATCTCCGTGATCCTCCTCTAGGATTCCAATAGGTTGATCGCAATGTTGGTCTCCCGGAACAAGGGCGGGATGAGTGGGTGGGATTTGGCCGTCTTATGCAAAACTCCTTTGATGGTCTTCTTTGGCACTTAATCATAAAACATGTTGTTTGTGTTTTCGTGAAGTGTATAAAATTCCCAAAAAATTCAAGTTAATAATAAAATCAAAATAAAAGTTAAAAAGAAAAGAAAAAAGAAACATGGGTTGCCTCCCATAAACGCTAGTTTAAAGTCTTTATAGCTCGACTCCTTGTGTTCCTTAGGTGTTAGGCAAGTGTGGAGGCTGTAGAAAGCTCCTAGTACTGGATGTCTCCAAGTGCATCTTGTCTTGTAACACTTCTTTGATCAAGTAACCTTGTTGTGTGCCTTCTCCTCCACTTGTGTACCGAAATCTTTTGGATGAGAAACCGGGAGGTGCAGCAACATAATAGGTATCCTTGTCAACATTGGCTAGTGAGATTCTCCTGTTTGGCCAATCCATAATTGCCCCGGCTGTTCCTAAGAAGGATCTCCCAAGTAGAAGGGCTTGGTCGTCCGGATCCTCCATAGTGACAATATAGAAATCGGCCGGAATGATGCAATCTTCAAAGGAAAGTTGAACATCTCTTACCTTGCCAAGTGGTTTGAATGAAGAGTTGTTGGCAAGTTTTATGCCCATGTTGGTCCGCTCCATGGTCTCGATCAATCCCAAACTTCTTGCTATCACAGCCGGCATGAGGTTCACGCTTGAACCGGAATCACATAACGCATCATCAAAGAATTTGCCGTTGATAGAGCAATGTATAAGGAAGTAACCTGGGTCATGAAGCTTGTGTAGTGTTCTTGGAGCAGGCATTTCCTCCCTTGCTTCATTATACATCTTCTCCACCTCGGCTAAGCTCCAATCGTGAGTCCATACAAAGTCTTGAAGGTAAGGGCTCTTGTTGCAAGCGACATCAAAGGGCATATTGCTAGGGAACCTTTTTGCCATAAAATTGAAGTCATCAAGGGTGTAATCCATTGATGAGCTCGCCTTCCTTTTCTCCTTAGGGAGGGGTGGTAGTGAAGATCTTGGAGAAAGTGGTGTTCCTTCCGGCAACTTTCTTCCTCTTATCCTTGCTGTCCGCTTTCCTTGTCTTCTTTCATCCTCATCCCAAACCACTCTTGGATTGGTCTCTTTAGCACCAAAAGCAACCAAAGCATTGTTAGGCTTAGCCGCTTTTGTGCCTTTTGAAGCTCGGTCTCTTTCTTCCATATCCTCCAAGCGTTTGGTGAGGTCTTTGACTCCTTTGGAGGCTCCTCCGGTTGTATCTTGCCATAACGTGGTCTTCTCAAGTAGCTCTTTGTATCTCTCTTCCACAAGACGCTTCAAGTCATTGATAGATTCCTTGAATTGTTCTTGCCCCTTCACCAACATCACCATGTTTGAGTAAACCTCCTTCTCTCTTTGGTTAACCTCCGATGCTTTCTTCTTGGCTTGGTGAGCAACAAGCGAGATTGAGTTGAGGCTCATGGTTGTGCCATTGAGGTTGTCTTCTAAGCCGGTGATCTTCTCATCCAAGTGGCTATCCATCTCCTTTGAGTTGAGGTTTAAGTCTCGGATCGCCTTGGTGTTGCCTCCAACGGTTGCGGCTTGTTCCCTTAGCTCCCCTTCCACTTCAAAACACCTTGTTTCGACTCTCTCCACTTGGTCAGAGAGGTTTCCGAACTTTCTATCAAGGTCATGCTTTAGAAACTCTAACCTTGTCTCAAGACTTTGGCTATACTTTCTTTGGATTTCCATGAAGTCTTCTATCATGGCCTTGAGATTGTCGTCTCTCCGCCTATTAAGCGCATGCTCTTGGTATGTGGGAAGGTCGGGGCGTGGACGGTGGTGATGATGAGGTGGCTGGTGAGGTCGGCCTTGATAAACCGGTGATCGGTTTTGATGATTGTGATGATGTTCTTCTCGGCTAGTCTCGGCAAAAAGCGGATGGTGGAAATTTGGTGGGATTGGCATGGGGATGAAGTCTCCGGCCGGATTTGAATCATGTGGCCGTCTTTGGACTTCATGGGGAAGAGGTTTTCTCCTTCCAAAGTTGTTACTCATGCTTGAGTGATGGCTCATCCTTAAAGTACCTAAGGAACATAAGTGAAACAAAATTGCAAAAGTTAGTAAACATGAAACAAAAGATCTAGTCTTAACTTTTAATCTCATAAACGTGTAAGTGCAATGCATTCCCCGGCAACGGCGCCAAAAACTTGATGTGTGCCAAACAAGGGTGTGGTATATATGCAAGTAATAAAAACCCTAAGCTAAACATGGTTGCAAGTGCACAACATGTTGTTGTAGTACTTAGGGGTCGATCCACAAGAGAATGCGAATTACACATTACACATTTGTAAAGATTTGGTTAAGCTAAATCAATAATATGCAAGGGGGTTTTGTGTTTTTGTTTTATAAAGGAAAATCAAATAACAAATGCAACTATACAAACACCATTATTGAACAAAGGACAATCCGCAAAAGACATAAGCCAAATCAATTGAAAAGTTTGTTAAATCCGGTTTCTATGAACTCAAAACACTAAGATGTGGTCATCCCACTTTCGTGGCTCCGACCACCTATGTTTCTTAAACCAATGGACTCAGCTTTCACATGGTCATTGAAGAGTGAAACACGCAATAAAATCGAGTAGTGATTGTTCACAAAACTCCTTAGGTCTACTTTCATAGCCTAAGACGATTTGCCCATCAAATATTAGGACCGGGGATATAACAAGCTTTTGGAGAGTATATCAACCTTGGATCATGTCGCTAGTTAGCTACTCTAGCAACAAGCTTTAGGTATGAATAAAGATGGTGAACCATAAGGTTTCCCTTTCTTTAACAACCGATTCTTGATGGCTTATCATATCATGTCTTCTTTGAAAGATCTATGATTCAATAATGAGTCTAAGGGAGTAGAGAGGATCTCATGGTTCTAGGGAAAGAAGGCGGAGTGATAGAGATCAAGCCGCCGCTCTTCCCTAGAGAGAAACCTCCAAACCCTAGACTAGAAGCTAAAACATGCGAGTATGTACAAAGTGCAAAAGAAGAGAAAGAACAAGGAGACCACCTAAGTGGCTCCGGTTTATTAACTGAAAGAAGAAGAGAGTTGTGTCTATTGATTCGTGTTTTTCATACAAGAGGCTAAAAGCAAGTATATATAGCTGAGGGGAGGCTAGGTCGGCTGAGTTAATGCGCAAAGGAGAAGAGGAAACTTTCCATTTCTTCTCCCCGCGTGAACTTGCTCTCCAAGTCTAGAGTGAGGCGCGGCTGCCAGCTTCTTTTCACGTGTAGAGATGTGGGCTTGAGTCATGATGAGGTTTAGGCTTGGCCCGAAGTGATCCCGGTCCATTTTGCTCATCCAAGCTCCATGGGCTTCACTTACTCGCCAGACGGACATGTCTTGGGAGAAAACGATCCTAGGCCGCATTTCTGCTCCAAATAGCCCAATTCCACTTCGTCGCGACGCATGACTCCTTTATCTATCTTTCTATATAAATATCTCATGATTTAGACGTAGGAAAGACCCTTTGCCGCGGTCATCTTTCGGGCGCTTCGATTCTGTCCGAATGCGGAAACCGGCTAACTTGAGTTTTGTTGAAGCTCTTGACTTGGGAACTTGCATGGATCATTGTTTTAAGATTTTTTGCCTTATTTTTGCCATTTTGACCTGTTTGCTTCCCAAAACCACAATATACAAGAAAACTACCTCTTGGATGCAAAAATCATTATTATTAAGTGAGAATATATAAAGAAAACCAAGGTAAAAACATGTAAAATATGGATATATCATGGACTAGTTTCACTTCCTCTAGAGCTTGCATTGCTGTTAAAACTCTGTTGTTCTTCTTCATCATCTTCATAGTCTTCCTCATACTTTTGATCTTCTTCTTCTTTTCTTACAAGATGTGATGAGTTTTCCTTGGAGATTGCTGTGATGACATTGCAAGGGAAAGGAGGTGGTTTGGGTATGGGGCTTCGTTCTCTCTGGTTCTTAGAGAAAAGAGATCCTTCTACAACTGACAGCCGGTTATAGATGATTCCAAGATGTTTGCAATTATCATCATTGAAGCTATGGGCATCAATGCTCTTGCTGAGTAGCTCATGGTGTTTTGCAGCAACATCTAGCTTGACAAGGTTGAGTGATCGATCATGGTCTTCCTTGAGTTGCTTGATATCTTTGTCAAGCTTGATAACTTGGTTAAAAAGAACATCCATCTTTTCTCCAAGGGTGAGATGAACATATTCGATCTTCTTCTCCATCTCTCTTGTACTTGTGACTTGATAGTCAAGGTACTCTTGTAGCATCTCTTCAAGCTTGGTTAGGTGTGGGTTGTGGGGTAATCCTTATGTGGCTTGGGGTAGCTGCTCAATGTGGGGTGGAGGTTGGTGGTTTCTATAGGGCGGGTGGTAGGGTTTGAGTAGCAGCACATAGGGTTGTCCACGGGCAAACTTGTTGAGGAAAGCTTTCTTGTATCTTCTCCATGTCTTGAAGTCAGGTTGGGCAAAAAATCTACCCATTCTTGAGCTCGGCCAGCTAGGGATGTTTGGAACAAGCTGATCTTCTTTGGGTTCTCTCCCAAACCATAATAATCACAGAGATTTTCGAAATTCTCAACATGTTCTTGAGCACACTCCGATATGAAGTCATGGAAAGGATCTCTTACTACATACTTGATCAGGTCGCCATTGATGGACTCCGGTGGTAAGGAGGCATCATCTTCTTCTTCATAGGATTGGTTGTGGTGAGGGTAAGAGTTTTGGTTATACTTGGATTTGAAAGGTGGGTTCCTGCTGAACCTCTTCAAGAAAGCTTCTCTGCAGTCTAACCAAGTGTTGATCTGAAAAGGAGGAGAGTATTGCGCCCACTCAAGAGCTCTCCCAGCTAAGGACATGCTGAATAGCATTAGCTTCTTCTCAAAATCGAAAACTCCATAGGAATCACAAAGACCTTCAAAGTGATCAATGTGTTCTAGTGCATGCTCATTGTAGAGATCATGGAATTTGTCTCTCTTCACAAACTCAATCAGCTCCGGATCTATTTCTTCTTCTGGTGAGGCTAGAAGGTGTTCTTCTCTTTCATAGTAGGCTTGGCTAGACGTCTCCAGTTCGGCCGCATTAAGGTAGGCGAGAAGGTTCTTCCTGGTGTTCAAGGGTGCTAGTCCGGGAGGACTACTGCGAGAATCCCATGAAGGTGAAATAGCTGGAGGGTTTGACATCCTCTTCTCTGTTGGACTGTCTCTAGGAGGAGATATGTGGCGTATAGGAATCGCCCTTATAGGACTAGGACTTCTCAAATCCTCTTCCATCTAGGAGAAAAACTTAAAACCTGAAAAATCAAAAACAAAAAAGGAAAAACAAGATTAAATAACTTAAAACAGGAAAAACCTAGACTAGATCTCTTTCAAGAACTTGTAGGCATGATAATGGTCCCCGGCAACGGCACCAAAAAGCTTGATGGGGATTAAACTTTTCCCAATTTCTACCCCTTTTCTGCAAGTGCACAGATCGAGAGTAGCAACGGGTATATCGAACACAAGGACCAGTTTGTGCACTACAAGGTATGAGATTGAGATTTAGCTAGGAAAGCAATATGAGTTTGGTTGTTGTCACGATTAAAGCAAGTAAAGAAAGCAAGTAAACAAAGCAAATAAAGTTGTAAATCTATGGATGGAAAGCGCTAAGCAATAGGATAATCTCGGGATGAGTGATTCAAGCAAGCAAGTTCGATTTGTTAGGGATTTAAGAATGTGTACCACCTAGAACTCAAGACACTAATTTAGATCTTTCCACTTCCGTGGCTCCGACCCCTATGTTGATCTATCTAATCGCTAAACTTTTGGTATGTCCTTAGATAATCAAACAAGCATTAATTCGATCGAGTCTCAATTGTTCACAACCTCTAGTAAATCAACTTCCGCAGTCTAAGAGAGATTGCCCACCAAATACTAGTTCAGGCGAATGATTCATCACTTCCGTGGCTCAAATCTACCTAGGATCATATGTTGATTGGCCAGATCAACACCAAGCAATGAACACAAGCAAAGGTGAAGAGTTTATGTAAACCCTAATTCTATAGATCGATTGTCAAGCAAGCATGAACACTATCTTTTGATTTCCTATCACTTAACAAGGTAACTACTCAGACATAGAGAAGGAAATCGAATTCATGTTCATAAGAACAGAGATCCGAGATCCTCTCTTGAAGGAGACAATGAAAGAAAGCAAAAACTATAAGAACTTTTATTGAATAATATGTTTTGTATCTCTATGTGTGGCTCTCTTCTTTTACAAGGCTAAAAAGATGTATTTATAATGCTTCAGAACTTGAAGGGCGGCTTGACCTAGGTCTTGGTCGAAATATAAGAGGCGGTGTAAGTTTGGGCTTGAAAACGTGCAAAACGGGCTTCGGAAACGAGCCGGGTCGAGCGGGGCGTGTCGCGGTCGAGCGGGGCGGTCGACCGGTCGGTCGGGCTGGTGCTCGGGTCGAGCTGGCGGTCGAACGGTTGCACGGGATGATGAAAGGTGGTCGGGTCGGACGGGAGCCTTGGAGGCCCTGTCCGACCGGCTCGGTCGACCGGATGGGTCGTGGACTTGAAGGAAGGTCGGGTCGGACGGGAGCCTTGGAGGCCCTGTCCGACCGGCACGGTCGACCGGTGTCCTCCTGCAGTTAAGGATGGTCGGATCGGACGGGAGCCTTGGAGGCCCTGTCCGACCGGTTCGGTCGAGCGGTTGGTGTAGACGTCCGGTTTTCGGCTGATTTGACACTCTTCACTAAAACGATCATATCTCCCATTCTACGTGGCCAAATTGCATGATTCCAATTGCGTTGTAAAGCTAACTCATGTAGGCATCGCGGTGAACTAGTTTTGGTGAAATCCATTGAAGTGGGATATGATCACTATGGATTTTTTTGTGGGATTGCCTATCTCACGGACATTTGATGCTATTTGGGTCATTGTGGATCGCTTGACCAAATCAGCACATTTCTTGGCCATCAAGAAGACAGATGGAGCGGCTATCTTGGCTAGGAAGTTTGTGCGAGAGATTGTGAGGCTGCATGGAGTGCCAGCCAGTATTGTGTCGGATAGAGATCCGAGGTTTGCTTCAGATTTTTGGAGGGCATTTCAGACTGAGATGGGCACTAAGGTGCATATGAGTACAGCGTATCATCCGCAGACAGATGGGCAGTCAGAGAGGACTATTCAGACTTTGGAGGATTTGTTGAGGATGTGTGTGCTTGATTGGGGTGGCCATTGGGCTGATCATCTGTGTTTGGCGGAGTTTGCCTATAACAACAGTTTTCAGTCTAGTATTGGCATGGCTCCATTTGAGGCTTTGTATGGGAGGCCATGCAGGACACTGTTATGCTGGACCCAAGTGGGGGAGCGCAGCATGTTTGGAGCTACTTTTGTTCAGGAGACGACGGAGAAGATCCGTGTCTTGAGGCTGAACATGAAGGAGGCTCAGGATAGGCAGAGGAGTTATGCAGATAGGTGGCGATGTGAGCTTGAGTTTCAGGTGGGAGATAGAGTTTATCTCAAGATGGCTATGTTGAGGGGCCCTAACAGGTCCATAGCAGAGAACAAGCTCAGTCCGCGTTTTATGGGCCCGTTTCCAGTGGTGGAGCGAGTTGGGCCAGTGGCTTATCGGTTGGAGTTACCACCGATTATGAGCGCCTTTCACAAGGTGTTTCATGTTTCTATGTTGAGGAGGTGTTTGCATCCTTCAGAGGAGTTGGTGGCTGAGATTCCAGAGGATCTTCAGCCAGATATGACAGTTCCGGCAGTTCCTGTGAGGATTCTTGAGAGGAGAGTCAAGGTTCTGCGGAACAAGAGGGTGCCATTGCTGAGAGTCTTGTGGGACTGTAGTGGCACAGAGGAGCAGATTTGGGAGCCAGAGGCAAAGATGAAGCTGAAGTTCGGAAAGTGGTTCGACAAGCAGGCTGAGGAGTGAGCTTCTTCATCTTTGTGGTTCTAGTCTTGTTTTTGGTTTTGGTGTTGTTGGTTTTGTTTCGTTTTTGTTGTATGATATACATTTTTGGAGTTATATGAGATGGATTTTTGCCTCATATGTTGGTTTCGTGTTTGGATGTTACAAGTTTCTTTGGCCGGTGGGGCATTGAAAATTTTTGGTCATATGATTATACGCGTTTCAGAATTATTACTCGATACATCTAGAGACGGTGGGTCTTTAGAGTAGACGGTCGGTCTACATTTGGGACGGTGGGTGCCCAGCAGACTTATATTTGGGGGTCGCTACCTCAGTATGAGTGGTTTTTGTGACGGTGGGTCATGGTTTGGATATTGTGACGGTGGGTCGCAGTATAGATATTGTGACGGTGGGTCGCATTATAGATGTCGTGACGGTGGGTCACGGTATTGAGGAGTAATAATGTCTTGAAACATGCGTATAACATAGGACTGAAATGTGAGTTTTAAGGTCTTGGAGAGACGTTTGTGTTGGGATTCGAGGACGAATCCAGTTTAGTGGGGGGGAGAATTGTAACATCCGCGAACCAGAAAGTTGTTTTGGAAGTGGTATCGGACGACATTAGGGGTTCGGGAGTAGATTACATATGCTCATTGATGTGTGAATTGAGGATTGATTGTACATGTTCTTGTTTGATTGTTGTGCAGTCGGTCTAAGGTTCGACATCGCGATGAAAATGTGTAAAAAGCTCTTGAGTACCAAGTGTCGATCGACACCTAAGGGGTGTGTCGATCGACACCGGTTTGAGAAATCAATTCCGGTTTAAGTCGATTGCGCGTTTGATTGTGGTTTGAGTTGGTATGGTCGATGGGTGTCGACCGACACCAAGGGAGGGTGTCGATCGACACCGGTTATTGGAAAATCGACCGGTTTGATTTAAGTCGGCTGGTTTTGTTCGGTTAAGGGTTTGGAAGCCCTAGGTCGCGAATAAAAGCTTGTGGCCGCGTGAAAAGTCACTTTTTCGAGAAAGAAAAGTTCCAGAGGTGTTTTTGAGTGAAGGAGGTGATTTTCAGAGAGTTTTGTGGAGTTTCTGAGCTAGATCGGTTGCTGTTCATCCCCGTTCTTCTCCTTTCCTTCCTTTCAATCCTTTTCAAGGTGAGTGCGTGACTGTAGGTCCGTTAATCATTGGAGTTTGTTTGGTTTGAGTTTATTGATGAGTTTTTCGAGTTGTTCTTGAGCTATAGTCGAGTTATATTGCTGTTTGATCGATGTGGGGGTTGAATCCCACGTTTTGTATGTTTATGCGCTGTTTTGTAGCTTCTGGTGTCTGGGCGTCGAGCTGGTGTCGACTGACACTCGATGGGTGTCGATCGACACTCAGAAGACTAGCGTCGATCGACACTCTTGAGGTGTCGGTCGACACTGGTCTGGGAGGTCAGGAAACGTGGGTGTTTCCTGACATTGAGTTTCTGTTGTTGATTATTGTTCTTGTTGTTGATTATTGTTGATGTATTGTCTAGTGTTTGACGTACTTGGCCTGTAGGCAGGATGATCCACTCACTAAATATTTATGATAATACTTACGCATCTCTATTCCAATGTGATGCAGGTAACGGCAATGTTCTTCCGCGGAAAGAGACCGAGAGAAGAGGATGATGAGACTAGGAATTTGATTTTGGCTATCTTGTTGTGGCTAGCAAGGAATTCATTCTTAGGATGTTAGTTTTATTTTAATAATGTAGCAAACCTGGTGTTTAGGTTGCTTATTCTTTATTGGTTATTGGTTATTGGTTTTATTGTTGAACTGATGTTTGATTTATTTAATTATTGATTTCTTTCGAGAATTTCCGCATTGATAATTATCTTAATTATTTTTTTAAAAAAAAAAAAGCTTGGTTGTTTCACCTAAGGTTGTTGAGGTGGTTGTGGAGGACCACTTACATCAATAGCCCTAGATCCCCACACGTCAAAAACTCGTCCAGTGTAAGGGGAAATGTAGCAACCATATCCTCTGGGAACTAGCTCAGGGACACGACCACGACCACGCCCACGCCCATGAGGACGTCCACGACCACGCCCACGAGAAGTTGATGCAGTTGGAGCACTTGAAGGCTGTGGATCATTTGATTGATATCCAGAACTTGCATCTGGTATTGGTTGGCTTTGAGCTATAACTGGTGGTGGTTGGCTTTGAGCATTAGCTGGTAGTGGTTGGCGTTGAGCGATATCTGGTGGTTGTTGGCTTTCTGAATCCTTTTTCTTCTTCTTCTTTGGTGCACATTCATCATTATCCTATTACGCAATCAACAAGATAGTCATAATTCATTACAAGATAGTCATAATTCACCTACATGCCTCAATGAACATGAACATGCATAATTCATTACATACCGGGTTTTTTTTAGGCCTTCCTCTTTTTCGCTTAGGACCTGTTTCCACCGCAGCTTCTTCTTTACATGTGCTTCTGTTATGACCAGATTGCTTACAATTGCCACACGTCCTAATTCTTCCTTCTCGGGTAGCCTTTGTCGGATTTGAAGATGATTCATGTGCCTTCTTTATCCTATCATAATTTTTTGGACGTCCCGGCATCTTTCTTTTCTCAGGAATTTGACTTGGATCTTTTCCCGTCCTCTCCCACATCCTCTCACCGTTTACAGGTTTAATGTTATCCTTGTAAGTATCTTGCCACTTAGATGTGAGGTAACAATCATCTACATAACTACATTACATAAACTGAGATAAGTTAGCATATATACTACCATAAGATTACTAGTAAGTTATTGTTGAATACCACTTACTCTTCTGGATCACGGTTAAGCTCAGAAATGACATGAATTGCATGGCGACAAGGTATTCCTGTCAAATCCCATTCATTACAAGCACAACTATTGTACCGAAGACATACTGTATAACTGCTGGTAGGATCAACAACCTCGTATAAGCTCTCACTACTCTGGAGCACAGTACATAGCTCACTTTCAGTGCGGTTTTTCTCGAAAATCTCCATTATGTGTGGAGGGAACTTGCTGGAACAGTTTCTTGTTTTCTCACGCCTACGAGATATACGCTTCATTGCCAGCCTCCTAATCTCCTCTAGCATGTTGATGAAAGGCAACTTACGTGCCTCTTTGATTGTTCTGTTGAAACTCTCTGAAAGATTGTTGCAAACATCATCACACCTTGCTTGTGAACTGAAAAAAGCCCTACACCAAGTTTTCGGTTCTGTCCTCAGCAAGTCTTCATATGCGACTTCATCAAATGCTTTCAAAATGTTCATATTATACTGATAATCACCAGGAGATGAGCTTTTTGCCACTGCCCAGAAATTAATCTTCATACTCAGAGCTATACACCTTTCTCCAATTGGCCAAAATGTGTCTAGCACAATGCCTATGCTCTGCATTTGGAAGGAGATCTGCTATAGCATTTATCAACCCCTTTTGCTTGTCAGAAATGAATGTGTAACCATTTCCCAATCCTAATCCAAGCTCTGTCTTCAGTTTATCAACAAACCAAGCCCATGATTCATTATTCTCAACTCTAACTATAGCCCACGCAAAAGGATAGATCATGTTATCCGCATCTCTACCAAAAACTGCTAGAATCTCACCTTTAAGCTCCCATTTCATGAATGCTCCATCAAGACCAATTATAGGGCGACAAGTCTGTTTCCAAGTCTTTCTAAGATTAGCAAAACTAACATAGAATTTGTCAAACACAAGCTTACCATCTGCACGAGGAATAGTGACAACCTCATTACTAACATCTTCATTAGAACGAATCAGCTCAGCCTCATAATCCCACAGTTTTGCAAACTGCTCTTTCTGAGTCTCTATAACCATGTCTAGAGCCAATCTTCTTGCTTTCTGACATATCCACTTCGAAACTGATAGATTGCATCTCATCATGATTTCATCCTTGATGTCAGTCCACTTAATACCAGGCCTTCTTCTTGCTTCATCCTTGAATAACATAGCAACTATCCCATGTTTTAGCATCCTCGCTTTGCTACTCTTCAGATGGTTGTGTGTAGCGACATATGTTTTCACCATCCATTTCCCTTTTGGTTTTTCAACCGAGCAATATATCCTCCAATTGCATTTACTTTTCGTACAGATCGCTGCCAATTTAGTACTCTGCCATTTGCACAAATTGACATCATAGTTAGTCTTGAGCACATATCGCAACAGCTGCTCTTTAAACTCCTCTCCTCTGTTGAATGTCTGCATTAACCACAAATATGGTGGCTTATCATGACTGTACCGCATTCTTGAAATCTTAGTTTCCTTTCTATTGAAAGCATCCCATTCATCGTCTGTGTCAACAGCAGGAGCAGAATGTTCATCATCCTTACACTGTCTCTCGAATTCAGCCTCATCATCTTCATCATTTGTTACAGGATCTTCAACTATAACCGGTGGAGCATTATCATTCAACTCACATAATCCGACAGCTTCTTGGTTACCGAGCTCATCTCTAAATGCTTGAAATCGAATATCATATGTTCCGTCTTCTACAACTTCTTCTCCTTGTGCTTAATCCCCATCTGTATTCTCGGGAGTATTATCATCATTATCATCACCCTTTTCGCCTTCGTCTTCAGCTATTTCATTCTCACCACTAGCCAAGACAGATTGCTCAATGAAAATATTAACTCCACCTACTGTCTTAGCTAGCATAGACATTTTATTGATCTCTGCATCTGAGGTGTGCTCAAAAATTGGCCTTACTGAATTCATATCCTCCTGCGGAAGTTTGTACCATGCGTGTTCGACCAAACCTCCGCCAAGTTCATTGTCTTTACAAAATGCATCAAACATTGACCAAGTCATAAAATCTGGATCAATGACTATGCCTTCTTTCACGGATCCTCCATTATAAGTGAAAGTTCCGTCCTTATACTTAACTAGACCTCCATGGTACAAATTCACTTTAATTGTCTCCGAATCACTATAACATACAACAACCAAATCACAATATCAATCAAATAACGAATAAAATGCCCACATCAGACACTAATTCAACTCAATTACTAAGTCCCAACTTCAAATAAGATGATACGAAAATATGAAATCGATTTTTAGTTAGGGAAACATGTACCTCATGTTTTGCGATTTTCGATAACAACTTCAGCAGTTTGTTCCGACTCCTTTCATGCCAACAAAACTCAAAAGAAATCGATTGGGCCGGGAAAACAAAACTTAAGAGAAACTAGAGAATTGGAAGAGAAATCGAGTGGAAGAGTTAGAAAAATTAGGGTTCTAAAAAGGAATTGGGGATAAAATCGATTTGGGGAAGAAAATAAAACAAGGAAAAAGCTCGTCTTTTTATTTCACTTAAGTGCACGTGGTTAATTAATGTAATCGCCAATTTAATAACAGCGTTTAAAAATTAAGCGTTTACTAAAATGTTTTATCAAATTTTCGATTTTTGAATTTCTGTGAATTAAAATGACAATGAAAAATAAATTGGGTTTTTTCTGGCAACGTTAAAAGTTCGTGGTTTTTTAAAGCAAATGAAAATTAGTTCAGGTTTTTTTAAGGGTTTTTCCCTAAATAGAGCTTATGTTTTTGAAGGAGATAACAGGTGTCAGAAAACTGTGATGACAGATGTCAGCATATTAGAGAGTGAGAAAAAAGGTAACTACATAATATTATAATAGATTCCATTAAATCACAAACTCCCATTGACCAGACCAAATTAGTCTCGTTGTTAACTTCATTAACAGAGAGATTTGACGGGGTTAAATTATGTTTAAACTCGCAGTTAACCTCCGAAACGATGTGGTTTTCTATAAAGCGAAAAAACCACAATTTTTAATGATTTGAACATATAGCCAACTAGCAGACGAACACGAGTCTGATTTATCATTTAATTGAAACATGAACTATATGAGTTTAAGCAAAAATTCAAAAACACAAGTCTGATATCATAAAACCAAAAAAAAAAAAAAAAAAAAACACAAGAAAGCAAGCATGATCCAATATGTAAAACCCACAAGTCTCTTAATTCATAAAACCGAAGAAAACATAAGAAATCATCGTCCTAGTTCTTGACATCTTGTCATCCTTATGCTTGGGATCCTTGTGCTTGTGAAAGCCATTCTTGCGATGTTCCTCCCTAAGTGTAGTAGGCAAATAAAAAGCATGAATTATGTTGATACCGGAATTAGCACAATTCCTCCAGCCCGTCATAATTAATAACATCATGCAAGCCTGGCCCGTTTTCCACCTCCACCTCCTCAAAGAAAAGGAAAGACTTGGAGACAAAGGCTAAATCCTAGAAGAAAGGAAAGAGATCAACACCAAAGAAGAATATTTACAAAAGAGAAAAGGAAGAATATCTTGAAGAAGCCGACCTCCTCTCACTATATAAAGAAGAGCCCTCATTCATTGAAGAGGATAGAGAAAATCCTTGAGAGCAGAGGAGCAAAATACGAAACCCTAGCTATACTTTTATTCTTTAATCTTATTCTCTTCGTATTCATCTCGGCAAGCCTTGTCGCCGAGACGAATCACCTTTTATAATCTTTGTACTTTGGTTGATCTAATAAAAGAGTCTCTCCTAAACTCCACATCTCTTCTATAACACTATTGTGCTATTTTGAGATTTTACAATTGGCGCCGACTGTGGGGATAGGAGAATCAACTCTGAAAAAAGACAATCAAGGTTCAAAGATGAGATCTCTGAACAATGATCTCGGCGCCGGAACAGGCGGACTGCAAAGTCAACCTGAACTGGGCGCAGATGGAAACCCCATCATTCGTCCTGTCGAAAGCAACGCGACCGACGGTCACGTCAACCCTCCGCCGCCACCGGCTCCAGACGCAGAAGCTCCAATCACCAACGCTGCGTTTACCGCGGCCATGCAAGGCTTTGCGGCTCAATTTGCCGAGATGCAATCTCAGCAGCAAAAGTACCAGGACAGGATCGATTCGCTCCAAATCACCGATGACGGGCGAATCATCCCTACTGGGCGGACTCTCTTCCAGACTCCGACGAGAAGCACCGCAGCAACTAACGCCGTGACGAACGGCGAGAAAGAAGTCGATCCGGAAGTGGCCAAGCTGCGCCACGACCTCGACGCAATCACCTCCAAGGTACACGGCGCTGCCAGCTCGGCACCAGAGATCGCCAAAGTCCTTGCCGAGACGAAAAAGAGTCCTTTCACTCGTCGGATCGCCGCGATACCTTTAAAGGATCAAACGGCCCTCCGACTTCAGTTCTACAACAAGGGTGACGATCCTAAAGGTTGGCTGAGAACCTTTGAGATCGCCATGAAAAGGCAAAAATATGCCTCCCCCGAAGAACAAGATGCAAATTACTGTCAACTGTTCATTGAGCATATGAACAGAGACGCGACGAGCTGGTTTTCAAATCTTCCTGGCGAATCAATCGACAACTTTGATGATCTCAGCACGGCATTCCTGAAACATTTTTCAATGTTTATGTCAAAAAGCAACACCAATCTTTTCACTATGACACAGGGAAAAGATGAGCCTCTCCGCGAGTTCATTGAGAGATTTAGCACGGCAGCAGCAGAGCACTCAGACCTCCATGACGGGATGGGAATCAAAGCTCTTGAAAACGGGCTCTGGTTCGAGTCAAAGTTCAAAGAGAACTTAATGCTCGACGAGCCGGCCACTCTCCAGGACGCTTTGCATAGGTCCCAAAAATACGTTCTCGTCGAAGAGTGCAAGGCACACCACTCGAAGATTCACGAAACGACAAAAGAGTCATCTCGTCAAGAGAACAAAAGAAAATCTTCCTTCCCTGTTGCAGGTAAAACTCCACGACGCGACGAAGATGACAACGATCATACTAAATGGTGCAGCTTCCATGGGCGTACGGGTCATGCTACAGAAACTTGTAGGCATCTCGCAAATCAGCGCCGACAGAAAAATATGCTGGGCCGAGGTCAAAACGCCGATGATGCTCCCAAGGAGAACGACGACGACGCAGAGGAGAACGCGCCTCCACCACTCCGTCATCCAGACGACCTGCCTCCGCCGCCGAAACGGCAAGTCCATTAATGGACTAGGCACACAAAACCGAGCTCGTCGAAGAGCGAGCTCGTCAAAAACCGATCTCGTCAAAGAACGAGGTCGAAATAAAAAGGGTTACCCCACTCGTTGTAACGAACTACGAATGGCTTGATCCCGGCACGGGTACGTAGGCAGCCTTGCAAAAGGTACAGCTATAACTCCAATAAAATTTTATAATCCATCTGACGAGATGAGCATTGTAAGATTTTATTATTTACCTTCAAAAGGTACCCATTCTATAAAAGAATCTTAGAATGGTGCGTTGACGTTCTGGCCAAACGTTTGACGAAAACGGTCTCGTGATGAACGAGCCCGAAACCGACCTCGTAATAAACGAGCTCGTCCGCGATATCGTAATAAACGATTTCGAGAAAAACCGACCTCGTAATAAACGAGCTCGTCAGCGATATCGTAATAAACGATTTCGAGAAAAACCGACCTCGTAATAAACGAGCTCGTCCGCGATATCGTAATAAACGATTTCGAGAAAAACCGACCTCGTAATAAACGAGCTCGTCAGCGATATCGTAATAAACGATTTCGAGAAAAACCGACCTCGTAATAAACGAGCTCGTCCGCGATATCGTAATAAACGATTTCGAGAAAAACCGACCTCGTAATAAACGAGCTCGTCCGCGATATCGTAATAAACGATTTCGAGAAAAACCGACCTCGTAATAAACGAGCTCGTCAGCGATATCGTAATAAACGATTTCGAGAAAAACCGACCTCGTAATAAACGAGCTCGTCCGCGATATCGTAATAAACGATTTCGAGAAAAACCGACCTCGTAATAAACGAGCTCGTCCGCGATATCGTAATAAACGATTTCGAGAAAAACCGACCTCGTAATAAACGAGCTCGTCCGCGATATCGTAATAAACGATTTCGAGAAAAACCGACCTCGTAATAAACGAGCTCGTCCGCGATATCGTAATAAACGATTTCGAGAAAAACCGACCTCGTAATAAACGAGCTCGTCCGCGATATCGTAATGAAAGATTTCGAGAAAAGCCGGCCTCGTGATAAACGAACCCGACACCGACGGATCACTTCGTCGAGAAAAAAGGGGCCTCGTGATAAACGAACCCGACACCGACGGATCACTTCGTCGAGAAAAAAGGGGCCTCGTGATAAACGAACCCGACACCGACGGATCACTTCGTCGAGAAAAAAGGGGCCTCGTGATAAACGAACCCGACACCGACGGATCACTTCGTCGAGAAAAAAGCGATTTCGTGACGAACGATTTCGAGAAAACCGATCTCGTCATAAACGAGTTCGAGAGAAATAATCTCGTGGCAAACGAGTTCGACTCTGATCTCGTCATGAACGAGTTCGAGAGAAACCGATCTCGTCATAAACGAGTTCGAGAAAAACGATCTCGTCATAAACGAGTTCGAACCCGGCCTAAAGTGTCGGAGCAATTCTCTGAATTGAGAAAAACATCTTGCAAACCATTTCGGCATGCTCTTGCCAAAGTGAGATCGAAAGCAGTCGACGACACCGACTTCTCCTTGACGAGCCGCCATCAAGTCTGAGATAAATTCTCCTTGACGAGCCGCCATCAAGTCTGAGATAAATTCTCCTTGACGAGCCGCCATCAAGTTCGAGATGAACTCTCCTTGACGAGCCGCTGTCAAGTCCGAGGCGCACAACTGATCCTCCTTGACACAACGCTGTCAAGTCCGAGCAAAATCATCACGGCAATTTATTCTCCTTGACGAGCTGAGGTCAAGTCCGAGAGAAATTGTCAAAAGCACATTCTACTTGCGGACAAGATGACGTCAACGTACTCTTTTCCCTTTTTATGGTTTTTATCCCATAGGGTTTTTCCATATCAAGGTTTTAACGAGGCGGTACGAATCTAAAGTCAATAACGCAGCATCGCATCGGAAACGAGCTAGAATTGGCACGGCATAATTGTTATTAATAGCTCACGAGCTCCTCTCTTATACATGAAGTTCGCCGAGATCAAACTGCATTTGACTCGACGAACTGGGGGGGGACTTATTGTTGATACCGGAATTAGCACAATTCCTCCAGCCCGTCATAATTAATAACATCATGCAAGCCTGGCCCGTTTTCCACCTCCACCTCCTCAAAGAAAAGGAAAGACTTGGAGACAAAGGCTAAATCCTAGAAGAAAGGAAAGAGATCAACACCAAAGAAGAATATTTACAAAAGAGAAAAGGAAGAATATCTTGAAGAAGCCGACCTCCTCTCACTATATAAAGAAGAGCCCTCATTCATTGAAGAGGATAGAGAAAATCCTTGAGAGCAGAGGAGCAAAATACGAAACCCTAGCTATACTTTTATTCTTTAATCTTATTCTCTTCGTATTCATCTCGGCAAGCCTTGTCGCCGAGACGAATCACCTTTTATAATCTTTGTACTTTGGTTGATCTAATAAAAGAGTCTCTCCTAAACTCCACATCTCTTCTATAACACTATTGTGCTATTTTGAGATTTTACAAATTAGACCAATTCAATAAAGCATATTCGATATTTTAAAAGTAAAACAAACCTGATCTTTTTTTCTTGGTCGACCCCTTGGTCTTTTTGGTTGACTCTCAATACTTGGATTTGAACAAGTTGTCTTATTGTGCCCTTCTTCCTTGCAGTTTGAACATGATATGACTCTCAACTTACGTGTTAACTTGGTCTTATCTGAAGAAGAGGCAGTCTCGTTACTTCCTTTACGCCTAGCATAGTTACTGTTAGAGGTGAAATGAGCACATTTCCCCGAGCCCATCGCAATGAGTAACAGCGCGAAAAGCCCGGCCCGTCTTCAGCCCTAGCCTCCTCACAGAAATGGAAAGCCTTGAGGAGGAAGATAATACTTTGAGCAAAAAGGAAATAGCAGCAGCTGCCACTCGAAGAAAGGAAAGAAATCAAGAGAAGAAGAAGATTTCCTTTATGATCAAGAGGAGAATATTCAGCAGAGAATCGCCTTAACTCAACTATATAAGGAGAGGTCTTCATTCTCTGAAGACCCAGTGACGCAGCACTGCAAACACTTAAAGCATTCGCTCACCTTTTTCTCTGTTTTGCTCATTATTCGCATTACGTCTCGTCAAGGCTTGTTTGACGAGACAATCTCTTGTATCTGAATTTCCTTTCGAGTAATAAATTCGCAACTTCCCAAGTCTCTCATCCGAAATATCCCGTCACATAAACGTGTGCTATTTCTGGAATCAACAATTGGCGCCGACTGTGGGGACTGGGAATACTTCTGTCGGATTAAAGCATCTCGAAAGAAGCTCAGACGATGTCTAACTCAGCAGGAAGCTCCCCTGATAGAGAATCGCGACATACGAACAAGACCCTCCCGGAGAATCCTCTCGAAGACGGAGAAGACCTTCTCGAGCATGAGGAGGACCGCATCGAGCATGACGGAAGCGCACCGCACGACGAACCCGAGGATACAATTCCGCCGCCAGCTCCCGCTCGCCGCAGATCCAGAGCAAAGGCCGTCACGCACGACGACCTGGTGAAAACAATCCGAAGGGCTATGAAGCCATTCTCCGAAGAAGTCCAGACGATACGAACGTATCAGCAAAAGACGCAGGAATTTATCGACTCGGTAACAGCGGAAGACGGCAAGTTTTCGCCGGTTCGTCGACTCTCGTTCGATACACCGACAGGTCATGCAACGGGGACCGCGATAGCTGACGCAACTGCTAATCGAACAGAAGCGACGAGCCGAATCTCGCGGGCCAGCAAGCAGACCCATGCCGAGCTCGACAAAATTAATCGTCGGCTAGATGAGTTCAATTCCATAGTGCATCTCGTCACGAGCTCTGCACCAGAATTGGCGAAAATCCTTGCTGACACCCGGAGAAGTCCGCTTACGGCAAGGATTCGCAGAGTCCGGCTCCGCGAAAGAGTCCGACTAAAGATCGAGCCTTTCGCCGGCGAAGAAGATCCGAAGAAGTGGTTGACAGCTTTCAACCTCGCTATGACAAGGGAACAGTACGCCACTCCCGAAGAGAGAGAGGCAAACTATTGCCAAGTCTTCGTCGAGCATATGACGAAAGAAGCACTCGGATGGTTCTCCAGCCTCCCTGCCGAGTCGATCGATAACTTCGACGACTTGACGAACGCATTCCTGAAGCACTATTCCATGAACATGACCAGGGTGACCCGAAACATGTTCACCATGACGCAGTCGAGAGGGGAGCCCCCGCGAAGCTTCATGGAAAGGTTTAAGAGAGCCGCGATGGATCTCGGCGACATGCCTGATAGCGTCCCGCTGGAGGCGCTCCGCAACGGTCTCCTGTACGATTCTAAATTCAAAGCAGATCTCTCGATTCAACCGTCGCCGACCCTCGAAGACGCTCTCCATCGGTCCCAGAGATACATCTTCCTAGAAGAAGACACCAACTTCTACGCCGAGAGAAGCGGTGATAAAAAGCCCGCTGTCACCAGACCTAAGGAGGAAAATTACGAACACCGACGAAGGCCCGAAGTCAGGCGGTCACTCACCTTTGCCGTCGACGACGACCTCAACCGCTACTGGGACCCAGCAGAGCAGCCGCAAGCACTCGCATTATCGTCATCTCGTCCAGCCGTCGCCGATCCAGACGACGACAGCAATCACGACCTATTATGCAGCTTCCACGGTCGAACCAGTCATGCAACGGAGAACTGCAGACATCTCATCGGTAGCCTCCTCAGGAAGTACCGTGAAGGAGCCGTCGCGGTGGAAGGCGATCGATCTCAAGGCAAAGATTTCGCGCCGAAACCAGCCAAAGGGGGCCAGAAGGGAAAGCGATCCCGCCAGTTTCGCCCCCAAAAACAGGGGAAAGCAAACCCGAAACCAGCATCTGAGAAGGAAGATCATGATTATCCAGACGATTTGCCGCCCCCGCCAAAGCGACAGGTCAGCATGATCATGGGAAGTCTTGGTGTGAGCGTGGGATTGCTTCAAGTTTTACCCACTAGAGCTACCTGCAAGTGCACAGCAACGAGGTAAGTATAGATGGGATCGAATCCACAAGGACCTATCGGTTGTACTACAAATTGTGAGGAGGTTGAATCAAGCTAAAACAAAACGGTGTTTGGTTCGGACTTTAGCTAGAATGAAAGTGGCAAACAAGTAGAGAGAAATGGAAATCAATAAGTGGAGATACTAGGCATTGGGCTATCCTCAAGGCATCATGAAACATTAACAAGTTAATCGAATGGAAGGGATATGATAAAAACCGTTCATGAACTCATAACACTAATATATAGTTATCCCACTTTCGTGGATCAAACCACTATGTTAAATCAACCTAATAGACTCAACTTTCGATGGTTATTACAAGTTGAAAACACGCATTAAAGATGTTCAAGTTATGATTGTTCACAATGACTCACAACTCATCTTTCGGTGGTTGTGATTCATCGCTCACCAAATACTAAGTCCGGCAATATATCAAGCTTTTGGAGAGTATATTAACCCAAGATCCGATGCTAATTGATCAGAAAAGCAAGCGGCATTATGCTCAAGCAAAGGTGATGAAACCAAATAAATTATCCCAACTCAAAAGATCAAGTTAACAAATTCATGAGCCTTTCGGCTTAGCCCTTAACCTAGCGGGTAAACTACTCAATCATGGCGCGGTTAACACAAGGCATGATGAGTATAGACATGATAAGTAATGAAAAAGAGAGAAAGGGTGAAGAAAGCTTCTCTAGGTCGAAGAACAAGGTCGATTCCTCCTCAATACTCTCTCGGTTTCAATACAAAAGTCAAAGAGAAAGAACAAGTGTAAGGATTTGTTAAGAACAAGTGTGTGGGCGTCTTGGATCTTGAGGAAAAACCTCTTCTCTCTGCTTCTAGGACAGCTCTCTCTTCTCCTCTGACGGCGCACACGCTCTCTCTCTGGTTCTTCTTGACGGCCAAAACCCTTCTCTCTCTTTTCTGAGGCTAAAAACTTGTATATATAGGTAAGGAATCGCTTAGGTCTTCGTGGTGCCGGAAAAGGAAACTTTCCGATGAGCTGGAGTCAATCTTTTGCGACGTGTATGGGCCGAGATAAGGCCAAGGAAACCTCCAAATAATAGCTAAGCCTCTTCTCAAGCGAGCCAAAGTCCATGCCGCGGTATCCCGGGCCTTTAGACACGCGAGATCCTCCATGGGCTTCATCTTGTCGCTATACGGACACGTCTCGGTATAAAATGAATTTCTCCTTGATGGTTGATCCAAATGGCTTGATTCCACTTCGTCGTGATGCATAACTCAAATATCTATCCAGCAAGACCAAGATCATGATTTTTGGACGTCGGGAAGACCCCTTGCCGCGGTCAACTTCCGGATGCTCCGGTTCTGTCCGAATACGAGAATCGGACAAATGGAGTTATAATGATGCTCTTGACTTGGAAACTTGCATGGATCATGGTTTGAGGCTCTTTTGCTCCTTTTTGAATCCTTTTTGATGTTTTAACCTGTTAAGACTCCAAAACCAACAAATACAAGAAAACTACCTCCAAAGGCATAAAACCTTATTGAAAGCACTTGAAAACATATGAAAATACTAAGTAAAAACATGCAAAATATGATGATATCAACTCCCCCAGACTTAGCCTTTGCTTGTCCTCAAGCAAACTAAGAAAGGAAAAGAGGTTTGAAAACGTGAGAACTCTTAAATCTTTTTGGAAATCCATGTCGACATTTATCTTAGTGATCCACATAAAACAGCAATGGCATTTAGAATTAAGAACAAGAAAGTACATACCATGAGTTTTGCAATCATCCCAAAGCAATCCACTGCTCTTTAGGCCATCCAAATTCTCCACCTTTGACTCCTTTAGTTTCTAAAGGTGTGGTCTCAACTAGGGAGTATCGATCAAAGGGGTTATAGACTCTTACCCATCCTCTTTTATAAGGCACATGTCTTGGCTCTTGTTTCACCTCTCTCTCTTCTCACTTCTTAAGTCGATTCATCCCTTTTTTAGGGTAGCATAGTATTTTTTTTATTCGACTTCTTCTCCTCTTTGTGGAGGTTTTTGGTGGATCTTCCATAGACGCGAGTATTGATGGTTGTAGCCACCTAATCCCCGGTTATTTGGATCAAAAGGTCTTCCATGGACGCGAGTATTGATGGTGGTTGCCACCTAATCCCCGGTTACTTGGACCTTGGTGCTTTTTCTTAAATTTGAAGGGGAGAGAGAGGGGAAACCGAACTCACATAGACTTTCACTATTTGGTGAGGTTGAGGAGTCGTACCCTTTGTAAAACCAAGCCCCTAGCTGAGAAGGTTAAGTTCATTAAGGTGCGGAGTCAAAGATGTATCCTTCTTAAGCCCTTGGAGATGTGGACGTTTTTGGTAGATCGATCCACTCATGGTGCGCATGTGATGGAGTAGACTGCCAAATACTGATCAATGGTCACTTAAACGCATGCAAAACAATGGTTAGGTCCAAGATAAAGTCATAATTCTCGACAAAAGTTTTGACTCAATAAAAACGACTCGATGAGATGAAAACAATGCAAACAAAAATGTCAAAATGAACAAACTTATTAGTATAATCCCCCCAGACTTAACTTGCACCGTCCCGGTGTAAGAAAAATCAGATTAAGAGAGGTGGAATACGTAATAGATTTGAAAAAGGGGAAGGTTAGAATGATGTTACCAAGTGATGACCAATTGTTATTAAGATCAGGGTCATAGGACTGATTGGGGCTCCTCTGGAGACAGGATGGGTCGGTAAGTGTTGAAGGTCAAGGCCCGAAATCCTTTGGTTTGCATTTAGGTCGTGTACGTCTCATTCGGTCGACCCGGAATGAGTGCTATGAACCACATGACAAACCGTTGAGAATTTTATGAACGGGATTGAAAATTTACCGTCCAATATGATGTTTTACAGCTGCTGGTGAAGTGTCAGGTCATTTAGTCGAGCCGATTTGAAAATCCGGTGTCGGGAGGATCGTTCGGACGGCCGTAAGGTGATGTGATGGACTACAGCTCGAACCGTCAATAATTCACCGACCTATCTTGAAATTCCACCGACCAATCATATATTGTAGGAGCATTGGTGAAGTTTCATGTCAAACAAACGAGCGGTTTGGGAGATTCATCATTTGGTGGCCATCTGGGCGATCCGAAGAGGGTGCGATAGACCACAGCGCAAACGGTGACGAATTTCCGGACCGAGCTTGAAATTCCACCGACCAACTTCAT
Source organism: Erythrophleum ivorense (assembly GCA_026724425.1). Classification (NCBI taxonomy): domain Eukaryota; kingdom Viridiplantae; phylum Streptophyta; class Magnoliopsida; order Fabales; family Fabaceae; genus Erythrophleum; species Erythrophleum ivorense. The sequence goes on along the minus strand of JAIUCV010000066.1, from coordinate 1,650,342 downwards.
ATTTTATGAGCACTGGTGAAGTTTGAGGTCAAATGGATGAGCGGTGTAGGACTTCCTTCACAACGTGGTGTAAACGGCTCCGGGAAGAGGTTTTTGACCGTCCTTAAATTTGGCTCGTTCGTTCCTTGATTTTCTTTTGGAATGGTGATTGTGAAGCTGCAAGAATCCATTTCCAGGTGGTGGTGTCGCCATGCCGTGATATTGGTTTTTGCCGGCCTTCGGTTACCCGCCATCGACCGGATGTGGCATTCGTGCGTATCTCCCCATCCGTTCACATTTCTCCGTCCTATCTTTTGGATTTGCCGACCAATATGGTATTGTCTGGTCGCCTGTGAAGTTTGGTGGACTTTGGTAACACGGATTGTGAGATAGGTCAAGTGTGTACTCCTTTGCACCCGTGTGGTCGAGAGAATCACGCCAGATGGAATATCTTGAATTTTACTCGACCGTTTGGTGATGTTCTTTGACCGAAATGATTCTGCTTCCCTCCTTTATTAGTCCCAGGTGTTGCCCGCTCCTTGGTGTCGGTTTGGACAAGGGTGGGATGAATGGGTGGGGCATTTCCTTGTTTGGTCTCCTCTTGGTTTGTCATCCTAACAAAATGCATGCAATAATGATGTGAAAACTAAAAATGAAAAAGGAAAAAAGAAAAATACCGTGTGGGTTGCCTCCCACAAAGCGCTTGTTTTAAAGTCATCTAGCTTGACTCTTGACCGTTTAGGCGTTAGGTGGATCGGCTAAGGGGATGACTTCTTCTTCTCCTTTGTCCGTGTTTGCTAAGTACGGCTTTAGCCTCTGTCCGTTGACAGTGAAGTCTCCTCCACTAGGGTCCCAAAGAACCACTGCTCCATATGGTTTCACCTCTTTAATTTTGAACGGACCGGACCATCTTGAGCGGAGTTTACCGGGAAAGAGCTTGAGCCGTGAATTAAAGAGCAAAACCTGGTCGTTTGGAGCAAAAGACTTTGGTACTATCTTTCGGTCATGAAACGCCTTAGTTCTCTCTTTGTAAATCTTGGTGTTCTCGTATGCCAGATGTCTTATCTCTTCCAATTCATTCAGTTGAATTAAGCGCCTCTCAGCTGCTGTTTTGAGATTGAAGTTAAGCTCCTTGACCGCCCAAGCCGCCTTATACTCCAGCTCTACTGGTAAGTGGCACGCTTTCCCGTAAACAAGATGGAAAGGTGTTGTTCCTAGTGGTGTCTTGAAGGCTGTCCGGTAAGCCCAAAGAGCGTCATCTAACTTGGCTGACCAGTCCTTCCTTGTTTTCCCGGTTGTCTTTTGGAGGATGTTCTTTAGCTCTCTGTTGGAAATCTCCACTTGTCCGCTTGTTTGTGGGTGATACGGGCTTGCAACCTTGTGTCTAACCCCATATTTTCTCAATATTTTGGCAAACACTCGGTTTATGAAGTGGGAACCGCCATCACTAATCACAACTCGCGGTACTCCAAACCTCGGGAAGATTACCGATTTGAACAGCTTGATAACGACACTAGAGTCGTTTGTTGGGGCGGCAATAGCTTCCACCCACTTGGACACATAGTCAACAGCCACTAGGATGTATTGGTCTCCAAAAGACGTGGGAAAGGGTCCCATGAAATCAATTCCCCACATGTCAAAGACCTCTACCTCCAGGATAAAGTTTTGTGGCATCTCATTTCTTCTGCTAATGTTACCCATCCGTTGACAAGCATCACATTTTGAAATGAATACCTGGGCATCTTTGAACATTGTTGGCCACCAGAAACCGGCCTGTAAAACCTTTGAAACCGTCTTGAATGTGGCAAAATGGCCGGCATAAGCCGATCCATGACAACCATGAAGTATTCCCGGGATTTCTTCCTCCGGTACACATTTTCTGAACATCCCATCTTGGCATTTCTTGTAGAGGTACGGCTCGTCCCAAAAGTAGAACCGTATGTCTTTCAAGAACTTCTTCTTCTTGTAGCCATAAAATTGCGGAGGTTCAATGTCGGCTGCAAGGTAGTTTGCTATGTGGCCATACCAAGGTGTACCGAGGGCGACTTTCTTGTCCGGAACGGGTGGTAGTGCACTGGTGATCCTTGTGATTGGTATGGCGCTGACGGAATAGACCGTTTCTTCTGGCAACGAGTCGTTTATGGGGAGCTGCTCTTCTATCCGCATCCGGGAGAGGTGGTCGGCTACACTATTCTCCGCACCTTTTCTATCGACGATCTTTAAGTCAAACTCTTGTAGTAAGAGAATCCACCTTATGAGACGTGGTTTTGCATCTTTCTTGGATAGGAGGTATTTGAGGGCAGCATGGTCAGTGTGAACGATCACTTTAGATCCGACAAGGTAAGATCGGAACTTCTCAAACGCAAAGACAATAGCGAGCAGCTCCTTCTCAGTGGTGGCGTAGTTGCATTGTGCTTCATCCAAGGTCCGGCTTGCATAGTAAATGACATGAAGCTTCTTCTCCTTCCTTTGTCCTAGCACGGCACCTACAGCATAGTCACTTGCATCGCACATGATCTCAAACGGGAGCTCCCAATCCGGTGATTGTACAACCGGTGCACTTATTAGTGCTGCCTTGATCTTCTTGAAAGCCGTGAGGCAATCATCGTCGAATTCAAATGGGACATCTTTGCACAAGAGCTGAGTCAATGGTCGTGCGATCTTGGAGAAATCTTGGATGAATCTCCTATAGAAACCGGCGTGTCCGAGGAAGCTCCTTACTCCCTTTACATTCTTTGGCGGTTCTAAGGTCACCATGACTTCTATCTTTGCTTTATCCACTTCAATCCCTCTCTCTGATATCCGGTGGCCAAGCACTATCCCATCTCGCACCATGAAATGACATTTCTCCCAATTGAGGACAAGATGTTGCTCCTCACATCTTTTGAGAACCTTACTAAGATTTGATAAACAAGCATTAAAGGATGAGCCATAAACTGAAAAGTCATCCATGAATACCTCCATTATGTCCTCTATATAGTCGGTGAAGATAGACATCATGCATCTTTGGAATGTGGCCGGGGCATTGCACAATCCAAAAGGCATTCGCCGGTAAGCGAACGTGCCATAAGGACATGTAAATGTTGTCTTCTCTTGGTCATCCGGATGGATTGGTATTTGGAAAAAACCTGAATAGCCATCTAGAAAACAATAGTAAGGGTGGTTAGCAAGCCTTTCTAGCATTTGGTCTATAAATGGTAAAGGGAAATGATCCTTCCGGGTCGCGGTATTGAGCTTGCGGTAGTCGATGCACATTCGGTGGCCGGTGATTGTTCTAGTGGGGATCAGTTCCTCATTCTCATTCTTTACCACCGTGACTTCTCCCTTTTTAGGGACCACATGCACCGGACTTACCCACGTATTATCCGAGATTGGATATATGATCCCCGCGTCCAAGAGTTTCATTATCTCCTTTTTCACAACATCTTTTAAGTTCGGGTTTAATCTCCTTTGGTGCTCTATGGACGATGTTGACTCGTCCTCAAGGTGTATCCTGTGCATGCATAGATCCGGAGAGATGCCCGTGATATCCTCAAGGGTATACCCAAGGGCTTTACGGTGTTTTCTCAACTCACAAAGCAATAGAGCCATCTCCACATTGGTTAGGTTTGAATTGATAATGACCGGATATGTATTATTAGGTCCGAGAAACGCATACCTTAGTCCAACTGGAAGCTCTTTAAGCTCAACCTTGGGTGCTCTATGCTCGCTCCAAGGATCATTCGAAGCTTTGGTGAGGTTCTTAGTTGCTCCCGGCTTCTTTACATCCTCCCCCAAGCTGATATACGCTACTAGTTTGTCATAAGTGGCGGCGCCATCTAGAATCTTGGTCAGCCGGTGTGCTTCTTCATTCAAATGGTCGTTATCTCCTTCACCCCCGGTTAAAACTATCTCTAATGGGTCATTCCGGATGAGCTCTTGGTAGATACCTTCAGAAACCTCGCTCATGTTGTCCACCAAAAATGAATGCCCGTCTATTGTCGGCTTGCCGAGTGACTTGTCCACTTGAAATTTCATCACGAGGTCTCCCAAATGCAAGTCGATCTTTCCTCCTTTGACGTCAATTATGGCACCGGCGGTGGCTAAGAATGGTCGTCCAAGGATCAAGGGGTCTCTAGGCTCTTGATCAAGCTCTAACACCACAAAATCAGCCGGTATGGAACATTTACCGATCATGACTTGAACATCGGTTACAATTCCAACCGGTCTTCTAACCGATCGATCCGCAAAGACTAGTTGAATCTTTGTTGGTCTGAAATTAGTTATCCCAAGACGTCTGGCCACCGTGTAAGGCATTAAATTCACGCTAGAGCCCAAGTCACAAAGGCATCGCTTGAAAGTGGTACCTCCGATTTGACAAGATAGCACAAAGCTGCCCGGATCATCAAGCTTCTCCGTTGTTTGGTTTTGAAGCACGTCACTGCATTCTTGAGTTATCAGCATCACACCTTCTTCCAAGCTTAGGTTGCTTGTCAAGATACTCTTCATGTATTTTTTTAAAGACGGTATGATCATGCAAGCGTCAACAAATGGTAGCCTAACACTTAGCTGGCTCACAAGATCTCTTAGCTTTGCTTGCTCCTTCTGCTTCTTAGGCCTCTTCACAACCTTAGGGAAGGGTGGTTTCGGCTTGTACACTCGAGATATCACCGGTGGGATGATTTCTTCTTCTAACTCTCCATTGGCCGCATTGTTGTCTTCCGGTTCATTCTCATCTATCACGATTGTGTGCTGGGTCGACTCCTTCTCAACTCCCTCCGGCATTTGCACCTCATCTAGTTGCGTCCCACTCCTAAGAGTGATGGCGGCAATGTGCTCTTTTCTTGGATTTACCTCGGGTTGGCCGGGAAGGACTCCGATTGGCCTCTTGATTGAACCGGCGATGTGGCCTATTTGGAGATCAAGCCGCTTTACGTGGGATTCAAGAGAATCAAACTTACTATTCAGGTCATAGTACATGTGGTGTATCTTCTCATGAATCTCCTTGTTGGCTTGCCTTTGCTCATGCATGAACTCGTAGATATAAGATTTAAGATCACCTTCTTGATTGTCTCTATGCACCGGCTGGTGCCCCGGGTTAGGTAAGGTCACCTTAGGGATGTGCATGAGCTGGTGATTGGAGTGCTGAAGAGGGTAGCTAGAAGAATTCTTTTCACCATAGTAACGGTCTTGTGTGTTGAGAAATGGCATAAGACTTCTTTCTCCGGGTTCATGTTTGCTGATGAAGTTCACGTCTCTTTGAAGATTGCCAAAGATCTCCCGGTCCATCTCCTCATCCAAGGGTTGGTTGTCTTCAAAGACTTGGCATTGCCTCGGTTGCCTCTCCAAAAGTTTAGAGATCATGGATTTGATCTCCTTGAACTCGGTTTGCTCCGGTCTTGTGTTGATCGCCTTAATGGTTTCCTCATAGCTCGGCTGATTCTTGCTATCACTGGCCGCCAAGTTGTCTATCAATGTCTTTGCTTCTTCAATGGTCTTGCTCATGAAGTCCCCATTGCTAGCTATGTCAAGGCATAGCTTGTACTCTCGCCTAATCCCATCATAGAAGGTGTTCCATAGATTGACATCCGAAAAGCCGTGTTGTGGGCAATCTCTTATGTATTCCTTGAAACGTTCTAGAGCTTCATGGTATGGCTCTATAGGCCCTTGCTGGAAACCTGAGATTTTGCTCCTCATCAAGGTTGCCCTTTGTTTGGTGTAGAATTGTCCTAGAAAAGCCTTTTTGAACTCCATCCATGTGTTGATTGAGCGAGATGGCAAAGATTTTAGCCATCTAAGTGCTTTGCCCGCCAAAGTGAAAGCAAAGAGCCGACACCTCAGGTAGTCTACTGGAACTCCATTGGCGCTTGTAGTGCTGCACAACTCCTCAAAAGAATCAACATGATCCAAAGGATCCTCCTCAAGAAGTCCATGGTATTGACTTTGCTTCGCCAATGCGATAACCCGCGGCTTAATCTCATAACGTTGGCCGTCTTGCATCCGGATGGGGCTACGGCTTTGTAGAAGCTCTGGTCTGGAGTCACTATCTCCAATGTACTCTTGATTTGGCCCCTCTCGGTGGTCGTCTTGGGGTGGTTGATGCGCCGGCCCGTCAATGTCGAGCTCCGGTTCATTGCCGTTTTGCGGTAAACGGTTTTGAACTCCAATCAAAGGGCGGTCGTCAATGCGATTTGCTCCAAGAAAAACACCAAGCGGCGGCCCTTGATCATGTGCTTCCTGATCCATAGGTCAGCTCAAGTTGTACCTACAAGAGCTTGAAAACAAACTAAAGAAAAATGTTAAGTGACAAAACAAAGGAAAAACGTTTTAGTCTAGATTCTAGTCCAAACTTGTAGACAAGAAGGTCCCCGGCAACGGCGCCAAAAACTTGGTGTGAGCGTGGGATTGCTTCAAGTTTTACCCACTAGAGCTACCTGCAAGTGCACAGCAACGAGGTAAGTATAGATGGGATCGAATCCACAAGGACCTATCGGTTGTACTACAAATTGTGAGGAGGTTGAATCAAGCTAAAACAAAACGGTGTTTGGTTCGGACTTTAGCTAGAATGAAAGTGGCAAACAAGTAGAGAGAAATGGAAATCAATAAGTGGAGATACTAGGCATTGGGCTATCCTCAAGGCATCATGAAACATTAACAAGTTAATCGAATGGAAGGGATATGATAAAAACCGTTCATGAACTCATAACACTAATATATAGTTATCCCACTTTCGTGGATCAAACCACTATGTTAAATCAACCTAATAGACTCAACTTTCGATGGTTATTACAAGTTGAAAACACGCATTAAAGATGTTCAAGTTATGATTGTTCACAATGACTCACAACTCATCTTTCGGTGGTTGTGATTCATCGCTCACCAAATACTAAGTCCGGCAATATATCAAGCTTTTGGAGAGTATATTAACCCAAGATCCGATGCTAATTGATCAGAAAAGCAAGCGGCATTATGCTCAAGCAAAGGTGATGAAACCAAATAAATTATCCCAACTCAAAAGATCAAGTTAACAAATTCATGAGCCTTTCGGCTTAGCCCTTAACCTAGCGGGTAAACTACTCAATCATGGCGCGGTTAACACAAGGCATGATGAGTATAGACATGATAAGTAATGAAAAAGAGAGAAAGGGTGAAGAAAGCTTCTCTAGGTCGAAGAACAAGGTCGATTCCTCCTCAATACTCTCTCGGTTTCAATACAAAAGTCAAAGAGAAAGAACAAGTGTAAGGATTTGTTAAGAACAAGTGTGTGGGCGTCTTGGATCTTGAGGAAAAACCTCTTCTCTCTGCTTCTAGGACAGCTCTCTCTTCTCCTCTGACGGCGCACACGCTCTCTCTCTGGTTCTTCTTGACGGCCAAAACCCTTCTCTCTCTTTTCTGAGGCTAAAAACTTGTATATATAGGTAAGGAATCGCTTAGGTCTTCGTGGTGCCGGAAAAGGAAACTTTCCGATGAGCTGGAGTCAATCTTTTGCGACGTGTATGGGCCGAGATAAGGCCAAGGAAACCTCCAAATAATAGCTAAGCCTCTTCTCAAGCGAGCCAAAGTCCATGCCGCGGTATCCCGGGCCTTTAGACACGCGAGATCCTCCATGGGCTTCATCTTGTCGCTATATGGACACGTCTCGGTATAAAATGAATTTCTCCTTGATGGTTGATCCAAATGGCTTGATTCCACTTCGTCGTGATGCATAACTCAAATATCTATCCAGCAAGACCAATATCATGATTTTTGGACGTCGGGAAGACCCCTTGCCGCGGTCAACTTCCGGATGCTCCGGTTCTGTCCGAATACGAGAATCGGACAAATGGAGTTATAATGATGCTCTTGACTTGGAAACTTGCATGGATCATGGTTTGAGGCTCTTTTGCTCCTTTTTGAATCCTTTTTGATGTTTTAACCTGTTAAGACTCCAAAACCAACAAATACAAGAAAACTACCTCCAAAGGCATAAAACCTTATTGAAAGCACTTGAAAACATATGAAAATACTAAGTAAAAACATGCAAAATATGATGATATCAAGTCTCTTAGACAATAACGATTCCATCTCGGCAATCAAGGAGTACGAGCGAAAGGCTGTCTTGGCTCAGCGCCGCCCCAATTCACACCAGGATGGAGAAGCCTTGCTTGGCCAATCTATCCGTCAGGACACAGGCGCGATATCCTTCACGGATAAGGATGCGGAGGGGCTGAATACCCCGCATCTCGACCCGCTGGTGGTCAAAATACAAGTCCACGATTGCGACGTGGCAAAGATACTAGTCGACACCGGGAGCACGGTGAACCTAATCTTCAAAGAAACCCTAGACCGGATGGGGATCGAAGAAGAAGCCATCAAACCAGCATCTCGTCCGCTGACTGGATTCACCGCCGACACCGTATTCAGCATCGGCACCATCCGCCTACCCGTCTATGTCGGGGGAATTTCCAAGCTCGTGAAATTTATCGTCATAGACAGACCAGCAATATATAACGCCATCATGGGCACGCCATGGATCCACGAGATGAAAGCCGTCGTCTCAACCTTTCATCAATGCGTCAAATTTCCAACACCATTGGGAATCTTCACATTACGCGGCAGCCAAAGAGTGTCAAGTTTTTGCTTCCTCCAAGAACGCCGGCTCCGCTCTTCATCCTCATGCATGATCAATGAAGAGCTGGACCCGCGACTCCCCTATCATCAGAGACCTAAACCCGATCTCGTCGACCAAGTCATCATCGACGAGACGAGACCGGAAAGGTGCGTTGGAATCGGCAGCAATCTCAACGCCGAAATCAGAACCCATCTGGTGAATCTACTAAAGGAGAACGTGCATCTCTTCGCATGGTCAATGGAGGATATGAAAGGGATAGATCCCGAGATCACCTCGCACGAGCTCAACGTCGACCCCACCTACAAACCGATCAAGCAGAAGAGGCGTAAGCTCGGCACCGATAAAGCTCAAGCAGTCAACGACGAAGTCGAAAAGCTACTGCGAGCCGGATCAATCACTGAAGTAAAGTACCCTGACTGGCTCGCCAATCCGGTCGTCGTCAAGAAGAAGAACGGAAAGTGGAGAGTATGTGTGGACTTCACCGACCTGAACAAAGCTTGCCCAAAGGATAGCTTTCCGCTGCCGCATATCGACCGCCTCGTCGAAGCTACGGCGGGGAACGAATTACTCTCCTTCATGGATGCATTCTCCGGCTACAACCAGATATTCATGCACCCAGACGACCGCGAGAAGACAGCCTTCATCACTGATCGAAGCACATATTGCTACAAAGTCATGCCCTTCGGATTGAAGAACGCTGGCGCCACTTACCAAAGATTGGTCAACAAGATGTTTGCAAAACAGCTCGGCAACAGTATGGAAGTCTACATCGACGACATGTTGGTAAAATCTGCTAAAGCCGAGGATCACGTCAAGAACCTTCAAGAATGCTTTCAGGTTCTGACAAAGTACGGAATGAAGCTCAACCCGGCAAAGTGCAATTTCGCCGTAACGTCCGGAGAATTCCTCGGCTACATCGTAACTCAGCGCGCCATCGAGGCGAACCCGAAGCAGATCTCGGCAATTCTCGACCTCCCCTCGCCGAAAAATGCAAAGGAGGTCCAGAGGCTCACTGGCCGAATCGCCGCACTGAATAGATTCATCTCGCGCTCGACCGACAAGTGTCTCCCCTTTTACCAGCTGCTCCACTCCAACAAGCTCTTTAAATGGGACGAGAAGTGTGAAGACGCATTCAAGCAACTGAAAGAGTATCTCACTACCCCGCCGATCCTCGCAAAACCCGAAGATGGCGAGACGTTACTCCTCTACATCGCCATATCAAGCACAGCCGTTAGTGGCGTACTGGTCCGAGAAGATCGCGGCGAGCAGAAGCCCATCTTTTACGTGAGCAAAACCCTCAACGATGCCGAGACAAGATATCCTACCCTCGAAAAGCTGGCATTAGCGGTAGTGATCTCGGCGAGGAAATTGAAACCATACTTCCAGTCCCACGATCATCGTCCTCTCAAGCCAACCATTGCGCCAAATCCTTCATGGCCCAAATCAATCGGGTCGCATGGCAAGATGGGCGATAGAACTGTCAGAGTACGATATCGAATTCAAAGGCCGAACCAGCGCAAAATCCCAGGTTCTCGCCGACTTCATTGTCGAGATCCCACCATAGCTCGTCATGAACGAAGCCGAGCATATATCCAAATGGCTCCTGCACGTTGACGGAGCTTCATCCAAGCAAGGATCTGGTGTCGGCATCCGCCTCGTATCTCCTACAGGCGAGATTCTCGAACAGTCTTTCAAGCTCGACTTTCCAGCATCCAATAACGAGGCCGAATATGAGGCGATCATCGCAGGACTACGTCTCGCAAAGAAAGTTGGGGCCGATCACGTGCACGCATTCTGCGACTCTCAGCTCGTGGCAAAGCAATTCAGCGGAGATTACGATGCTAAAGACGACCGCATGGACGCATATCTCAAGGTAACGACGGAACTGTCCAAGCAATTCAACTCGTTCGAGTTGACGAAAATCCCCCGTGCCGAGAACACATAAGCCGACGCGCTCGCTGCCATAGCCTCGAGAACCGACTATGCTTTGTGGCGAACGATTCCCGTCGAAACAATCGAGCAGCCTAGTGATGTGTGTGGGATATGCAAGTAATAAATAACCCTAAAACAAACCGTGAGTTGCAAGTGCACAACAGACAACTGTAGTATTTAGGGGTCGAACCACTGAGGATTGCGGAATGTACACTTCAAGATCATGAGATGCAAACTAAGCTAGATCGACAATATGAAAAAGGGGTTTTGTGTTTTTTGGTTTTTGTAAAACATAAAGATATTAACAATGCAAAACATAAAGCAAAAGATAAATATTGTTGAAAGGAACCATTCGCAAAGGCATGTGCCAAATCGATTGAAAAGATTGTTAAATCCGATTCATGAACTCAACACTAATGAAGGATTTTCCCACTTTCGTGGCTCCAATCCCCTATGTCTCTTAAACCAATGGGCTCAGCTTTCGCATGGTCATTGTAGAGTGAGACATGCATTACGGTTAGGTAATGATTGTTCACAAAACTTCTTAGGTCTACTTTCATAGCCTAAAACGATTTGCCCATCGAATATTAGATCCGGAGATATAACAAGCTTTTGGAGAGTATATCAACCTTAGATCAAGTCGCTAGTTGATCATCTCTAGCAACAAGCATTAGGTTTAAATAAAGATGGAGAACCACAAGGTTTCCCCTTTATTTAACAACCGAATAGCGAAGGCAATCATGTCATGTCCTCATTGAAGGATCCATAATTCAACAATAGATCTAAGAGATAGAAGGAGTCTCATGATTCCACTGAAAGGAGGCGGAGGGATAGAGATCAAACCGTGGCTCCTTCATGGAGAGAAACCTCTACTCATAGATGTATGCAAAACTTAAAGAAACATGTAAATATTTACAATGGGAAGAAAAGAAAAGGGAAGAGAGGAGACCACCTAAGTGGCTCCGAAATTTATTAAGAGATTCAAGGAATTGTAGGATGATTGATACAAGAGGCTAAAAGCAAGTATATATAGGTGAGAGGAGGCTAGGTCGGCTGAGTTAATGCGTGGGCGAGAGGAGGAAAGTTTCCTTTTCTTCTTCTCCTTTGAGCTTGCTCACCAAGTCTTGAGAGAGGCGCGGCCGCCGCCTCCAAATCGCGTGTAAGGATGTGGGCTTGAGTCCTGATTAAGTTTAGGCTTGGCCCGAAGTGATCCCAGTCCATTTCGCTCATCTAAGCTCCATGGGCTTCACTTACTCGCCAGACGTACATGTCTTGGGAGAAAAAGCTCCTAGGCCGCATTCCTACTCCAAATGACCCAATTCCACTTCGCCGCGACGCATGACTCATTTATCTATCTTTCCATATAAAGATCTCATGATTTGGACGTCGGAAAGACCCTTTGCCGCGGTCATCTTTCGGATGCTTTGATTCTGTCCGAATGCGGAATTTGGACTTTTGGAGTTTTATTGAAGCTCTTGACTTGGAAACTTGCATGGATCATTGTTTGAAGTTCTTTTGCTCCATTTTTCCTCCTTTTTGCCATTTTGACCTGTTGGTACCTCAAAACCACAATATACAAGAAAACTACCTCTTGGACACAAAAACCTTATTATTTATGTTATAAAAGATGTTTAAAACCATAGTAAAAACATGTGAAATATGGATATATCAACTCCCCCAGACTTAGTCTTTTGCTTGTCCTCAAGCAAACTAAGCATGAAAGAGAGGTTTGAAAACATGAGAACTCTCAAATCTTTTGGAAATCCAAGTTGACCTTTATCTTAGTAATCCACATAAAACAGCAATGGCATTGAGAATTAAGAACAAAGAAGCACATACCATGAGCTTTGCAATCATCCCAAAGCAATCCACTTCTCTTTAGGCCATCCAAATTCGCCACCTTCGACTCCTTTAATTTCTAAAGGTGTGGTCTCAACTAGGGAATATCGATCAAAGGGGTTATAGACTCTTACCCATCCTCTTTTTAAAACACATGTCTTGGCTCTTGTTTCACCTCTCTCTCTTCTCACTTCTTAAGTCGATTCATCCCTTTTTTAGGGTAGCATAGTATTTTTTTATTCGACTTCTTCTCCTCTTTGTGGAGGTTTTTGATGGATCTTCCATAGACGCGAGTATTGATGGTTGTAGCCACCTAATCCCCGGTTACTTGGATCAAAAGGTCTTCCATAGACGCGAGTATTGATGGTGGTTGCCACCTAATCCCCGGTTACTTGGACCTTGGTGCTTTTTCTTAAATTTGAAGGGGAGAGAGAGGGGAAACCGAACTCACATAGACTTTCACTATTTGGTGAGGATGAGGAGTTGTTCCCTTTGTAAAACCAAGCCCCTAGCCGAGAAGGTTAAGTTCATTAAGGTGCGGAGTCAAAGATGTATCCTTCTTAAGCCTTTGGAGGTGTGGACATTTTTGGTAGATCGATCCACTCATGGTGCACATGTGATGAAGTAGACTGCCAAATACTGATCAATGGTCACTTAAACGCATGCACAACAATGGTTAGGTCCAAGATAAAGTCATAATTCTCGACAAAAGTTTTGACTCAATAAAAACGACTCGATGAGATGAAAACAATGCAAACAAAAAATGTCAAAATGAACAAAATTATTAGTATAATCCCCCCAGACTTAACTTGCACCGTCCCGGTGTAAGAAAAATCAGATTAAGAGAGGCAAAATGTGAGATAAAATGGAAAAGGGAAAGGTTAGGATGATGTTACCAAGTGTTGACCAGTTGTGATGAAGATCAGGGTCAGATAACGGATTGGGGCTCCTCTGTAGGCATGATTGGTCGGTGAATTTTGAATTTCCTGGTCTGATTCTCGCCGGTTGGCGTTTTGGTCGAGTTGGGCTCATTTGGTCGACCCGAGAAGAGTGCCATGAACCACAGCTCAAACCGTGACGATTTTACTGACCCATATTGAAATTGCATCGACCAACCTCATGTTTTAGGAACACTGGTGAAGTTTGGGGTCAAACGAACGAGCGGTTTGGGAGATTCTTCATTTGGTGGTCCATTCGGTCGACCGGATGATAGTGCAATAGACCACAGCGCAAATGATGAAGAATTCTTCGACCTATCTTGAAATTCCATCGACCAACCCCATATTTTATGACCACTGGTGAAGTTGGAGGTCAAACGAACGAGTGGATTGAGAGTTCCTTCACAAGGTGGTCAATTATGCTCCGGTAAGAGTTTTCTTAACTTCTTTGTGATTGACTCGTTCGTTCCTTGATATTCTTCTGGAATAATGATTTTTAAGCTCCAAGGATCCATCTCCATCTGGTGGTGTCTCCATGCCGTGATTTCGGTTTTGCCGGCCTGTGGGTGCACCGCTATCGACCGGATGAGGCATCTTTGCATATCTCCTGATCCGTCAACATTCCTCCGTCCTATCTTTTGTATTTGCCGACCAACATGTTCTTGTGTAGCCGCCTGTGAAGTTTGGTGGACATCGGTCACGTGGTTTGGAAGATGGTTGATGTTTGTCCTCCTTTGCACCCGTTTAGCCGAGAGAATCTCGCCGGATGGGATATCTTGAAATCTACTCGACCGTTTTGTGATTTTCTTCGACCGAAATGATTATTTGATCCTCCTTTATCATCCCATAGTGTGCCCGCCATGTTCTTTGTTCCTTTGTTTGGTTCTCCTTTGAAACCGCCTATAAACCGCCATGTGGTTTGTGGTTTTGGTTTGTTTCAGCAACTCTCCTTGATATCCCTCCTGTCAAATAGTTAAGTCCTTGCAAAACACTTGAAATCACTGTTAAGTCCGGTCTTAGATTGAGATCTCCAAGTAACCAACTTGAAGTTCACAATCTAAGAGAATATGGTATAAACTATAAAAACGTGTTGGGTCTTGGTTAGGGATCCCAAAGTTCTGAAATAGTTTTATCATCAGTGAAATCAATGTATAATTCAGTTTGACAAGTCAAGATTCATTCTCATTCATTAACCATCAATATTAAGCAATTTAAACCATTAAATGTAACTAATGAAGTTCAAGGTTCAAATGCTTATCAAGTGAGGATCAAAGATGGTTTTTAATGAATGCATGAGGAGAATTTACTTACCTTGATTGGAGATTTCGCCTTCTACAAGGGTGGGAACAAAGGGTGGGTCACTTTCTTGTTTTGGTCTCCTTTTGGTTCTTCATCCTAAAAACATTTTTTGTATTTTTATGCAATTTTTAAAAACTCCTGAAAAATAAAACTAAGTAGTTATGCATGCAATAATGATATAAAAATTTAAAATAAAAACCATGTGGGTTGCCTCCCACAAAGCGCTTTGTTTTAAGTCATTTAGCTTGACTCCTTTTTTTTTTTTTCTTTTTAGGTGCGGGGAAGATCAACTAAAGGGTTTGGGATCCCTTTAGCTTCTCCATTCTCTGGTTCAGGGAGCTCATGTGGTTGTTTGGGCTCTCCATAATGATCTCCCATGCCATCCTTGAAGACAAATGAACTCGGGAAAAGTTTTAAGGTTTACCCGAGTTTCTCCTTTGCATACGCTTAGAAACCGCTATGGACTCCATTGTTTTTTTTTTGTGGTTTTGAAACCATTGTAATCCTTCTTTTGACAACTTTATTTGTGCGTCCACAGCAAGTGGTCTTTACATCTTTCATGTCAAACATTGAAGCTCTTGCAAAAACACTAGAAATCACTTGTCAAAGCATTCTTAAATCGAGATCCTCAAGTAGTCAACTTGAAGTTCTTTATCTAAGATAAAATAGTATAAACTATAAAAACATTGTGGACCTTGACTAGAGATCCCAAAGTTCTAGAAATAGTTTAATCTTAAGTGAAATCAATGCAGAAAATGAGTAAGACATAGAAATCAATATTCATTCATTCAAAGACCACCAATTTTAAGCAATTTAAACCACCAAATATAATCAATTAAGTGCATGGTTCAAATGCTTATAAAAGGGAAAGATAGTATTGATTGAATGATATAGAAGGAAGTACTTACCTTGGATGGCGGAATCAAGGTATTCATGTTTTGGTCATGCCTAAGCTTAGGCTTCAAGATCCGGGGCATGACCATAAACCCTTTGATGCTTTAGTGATGAATCTCCTAGATATTGATGAATACAGCCATGATCTCATCTTGTAGAGAGACTCCCAAAAGTCCTCATTAAGATCATACCTTAGAAACTCCAACTTTGATCCAAGATCTCGGTTAGATTGTCTTTGGCTTTCCATGAACTCTTCTAGCATAGCTTCGAGATTGGTACCTCTAGGCTCATTAGGGACGTAATCATGGTATTGATGAGGGTCCAGGCGTGAGTAGTGATTCATCTTTAGGTACCTATCAAAAAAAACACCAAAACAAAAATTTAGAAAGCATGAAAATAAAAGATCTAGTCTTAGCTTTTATCAAGAAAACTCGAAGGTACAAAGCAATCCCCGGCAACGGCGCCAAAAACTAGATGTGTGTGGGATATGCAAGTAATAAATAACCCTAAAACAAACCGTGAGTTGCAAGTGCACAACAGACAATTGTAGTATTTAGGGGTCGAACCACTGAGGATTGCGGAATGTACACTTCAAGATCATGAGATGCAAACTAAGCTAGATCGACAATATGAAAAAGGGGTTTTGTGTTTTTTGGTTTTTGTAAAACATAAAGATATTAACAATGCAAAACATAAAGCAAAAGATAAATATTGTTGAAAGGAACCATTCGCAAAGGCATGTGCCAAATCGATTGAAAAGATTGTTAAATCCGATTCATGAACTCAAAACACTAATGAAGGATTTTCCCACTTTCGTGGCTCCAATCCCCTATGTCTCTTAAACCAATGGGCTCAGCTTTCGCATGGTCATTGTAGAGTGAGACATGCATTACGGTTAGGTAATGATTGTTCACAAAACTTCTTAGGTCTACTTTCATAGCCTAAAACGATTTGCCCATCGAATATTAGATCCGGAGATATAACAAGCTTTTGGAGAGTATATCAACCTTAGATCAAGTCGCTAGTTGATCATCTCTAGCAACAAGCATTAGGTTTAAATAAAGATGGAGAACCACAAGGTTTCCCCTTTATTTAACAACCGAATAGCGAAGGCAATCATGTCATGTCCTCATTGAAGGATCCATAATTCAACAATAGATCTAAGAGATATAAGGAGTCTCATGATTCCACTGAAAGGAGGCGGAGGGATAGAGATCAAACCGTGGCTCCTTCATGGAGAGAAACCTCTACTCATAGATGTATGCAAAACTTAAAGAAACATGTAAATATTTACAATGGGAAGAAAAGAAAAGGGAAGAGAGGAGACCACCTAAGTGGCTCCGAAATTTATTAAGAGATTCAAGGAATTGTAGGATGATTGATACAAGAGGCTAAAAGCAAGTATATATAGGTGAGAGGAGGCTAGGTCGGCTGAGTTAATGCGTGGGCGAGAGGAGGAAAGTTTCCTTTTCTTCTTCTCCTTTGAGCTTGCTCACCAAGTCTTGAGAGAGGCGCGGCCGCCACCTCCAAATCGCGTGTAAGGATGTGGGCTTGAGTCCTGATTAAGTTTAGGCTTGGCCCGAAGTGATCCCAGTCCATTTCGCTCATCTAAGCTCCATGGGCTTCACTTACTCGCCAGACGGACATGTCTTGGGAGAAAAAGCTCCTAGGCCGCATTCCTACTCCAAATGGCCCAATTCCACTTCGCCGCGACGCATGACTCATTTATCTATCTTTCCATATAAAGATCTCATGATTTGGACGTCGGAAAGACCCTTTGCCGCGGTCATCTTTCGGATGCTTTGATTCTGTCCGAATGCGGAATTTGGACTTTTGGAGTTTTATTGAAGCTCTTGACTTGGAAACTTGCATGGATCATTGTTTGAAGTTCTTTTGCTCCATTTTGCCTCCTTTTTGCCATTTTGACCTGTTGGTACCTCAAAACCACAATATACAAGAAAACTACCTCTTGGACACAAAAACCTTATTATTTATGTTATAAAAGATGTTTAAAACCATAGTAAAAACATGTGAAATATGGATATATCACCTAGCATCAAACTTCCTAAAGGAGCGTTTATCATGGCAATATATCAAGAAGAGGAGGAAGATGAAGAAGACGAGCCAATGACCCCCGAGTCAGAAGAAGATCAACCTCACTCATGGCAGGACGAGATCAAAGATTATCTGATCAACGGGACGATTCCGGGGAATCGTTGGGCAGCTCGTCGACTACGCCGCAAAGCCGCTTACTACTTCCTCCAAAACGACGAGTTATTCCGATGGACCGCAAACAAAGTCGTCCTACGTTGTTGCGACGAGACGCAAGCCAAGAATGTGATGGTCGAGACTCACGAAGGAGCCGGAGGAAACCATGCCGGCGGAAAATCTCTGGCCTCTAAGATCAAGAAGCACGGCCTTTTCTGGCCAAAGATGATCGAAGACTGCGAAAATTACACCGCGAAGTGCATTCCCTGCCAGAGATACGCCCCAATCATCAACGCCCCGACGCAAGAGCTTCAAGCTTCCGTCCCGGCATATCCCTTTATGCGTTGGGCGATGGATATCGTCGGCCCGATGCCACGATCACGGCAATGCGCGTATTTCCTGATCGTCACCGACTACTTCACCAAGTGGGTAGAAGCTAAAGCCTTCCCGAACCCCACTGCCAAAGACGTGCAGAACTTCGTCTGGCAATACATCATCTGCCGACATGGTCTACCATATGAGATCGTCACCGACAATGGTGGCCAATTCATCGCGGCGAGCTTCCGCGAGTTCTGTGCCAATTGGAAGATCAAGCTCGCCTATTCCACGCCAAGATACCCCCAAGCCAATGGGCAAGCCGAGACAACAAACAAAACTATCGTCGACGGCCTGAAGAAAAGACTCGAGAGCTACAAAGGAACGTGGGCAGACGAACTTGACGGAGTACTTTGGTCTCACCGCACAACACCCAAGTCAGCGACTGGCGAAACCCCTTTCTCCCTATCTCACGGTTGCGAAGCATTAGCCCCTTCCGAGCTACACGTTGCAAGCTTATGCCGATCACTAATGCCCCTCAACTCCTCATTAAATGAAGACTCTTTGCACGATAGTCTCGTCAACACTGAGGAGCTAAGAGATCGCTCTCTCTCCCTCTTGCGTATGCAAAACTACCAACAAAAAGCAGCAAGATACTACGCCAAAAAGAATTGCAACCGCCGCTTTGCACTACATGATCTCGTCCTGAAGAAAGTCCACGACTTCACCAAACCCGAGCACGCCGGCAAATTTGGCTTCAATTGGGAAGGACCTTACCGCATCACGCGAATCATCAAACCAGGGGTGTACCAGCTCAAGAATTTCCTGATTGACTTAGGTCAAAAACAGATGTTTTGGTGTGCCTAGTGAGCTCGGCAAAATCAGAGTCATAAAATTTCCTCTAGTACTCGGTAAATTAATGAGTCTCAAAACCTCTGGAACTCGGCAGTATAATGAGTCCTTGTCTACGAGCTAGGCAAAAAAAAAGAGTCTCAAAGCTACTCTGAAGCGCACGCACAAACTAGTAGTGTCAACGTTCTGGCCAAACGATTGACCGCACATCGCACCCAGTGGACTGATCATCCCCCATTCTTTAAGAATGAAGCACTACAAGTCGAGAGCACGCATATCTCGCACGACCCTAAGCCATATGGGCAAGAAAAAATCGCTACCTTGTTAATCATATTCGACTTAGCGGCGTAGGAGTAATTCGAATTTCTAGACTTCGGTTCCTGTTACCGGCCTACAAAGCGCCACCGCAAACAGATCCAACGAGCACGGATCGGTGTCTCTTAAAAACGAGAATTCTGACGAGCCGCGTGACATCGCATCTCGTCGGATGCACAGCATTGTCATAACGAGTAGCATCTCGTCACGACAGAACTTGAGCATGCCAAGTTGTCTCGGCACGTTGAACAACTTGTCTAATGACGATTAGACACTTGAATCATTCCGCTAGATTGACAACACAGTGCACCTCATTAAAGGATGTAGATTAAAAGCAGGATGTTTCAAAAAGCACGAAATCATCAACTATATTCGCGATATTCATCTCGCACAAAGCAAAAAGATGAACGAGGAAGTAAAGCAAATTCTTAAGTTTTAAATCCTGAAAAGCATACAGATTAAAACCCTCCCGGGCAATGTTGTTACATCGGCATGAATCGCCGCGACTAAAGGAAGAGTTCTTAAAAAGCAGAAAAGGGAGAAAATATAGACGAAGTCCTAAATAGCCTCGGCCTCGGAAGCATCCAGACCCGATCTCGTCCCGGCTTCAGCACTAGCTGCTCCCGAACTCTCTCTCGTCGGCGATCCACCAATTATAAGCTCAGCAAGATTGGGCCTGAAATCATGATACATTGTCCCAAATTGATCAAAACCCCTCGGAGTAACCCAAGTGTTATCAAAACGGAAATCGGCAAGATCAAAGAGGCAATCTAACCTGTGTGGCGCTGCATAGTCGTCCGCTCCGATATCGACCTCGTCGATCTCGTCCCCAGCAGCTCTGCTCTCCTTGACCCTGGCCTCCAGTTTCGCAATAACGAGATCAAAGTCTTGAGAGACGCCTTTCGTCCTTCGCACATAATCACGCAGCGCTTCGTCAACCGCAATCTTGACCACCGCCTTTTCCACCTCGTCGCGCTGCGCGACCAACTTGCCAAGACGATCGAGACGGGGAGCGTACCACTCTTGCATGGTGTCGTAGACCTGAGTAACAACAGACTCGGCCCACTTCCGACGCGATTGACGAAGGCGAGAAGCCTCAGCTGCAGAAATCTCCGCATCCCGGCGAGACTTCTCCTCAAGTTCCACCACCTGAGCTCGCAGCTTCGTTACCTCATCCTGAAGACCGATCGCTTTCAGGACCTCGCCATTCAGGACGCCGACCTTCCTCTCGAGATCAGCCTTTTCCCTCTCAAGGAACTCCAGCCTCGGACCCTTCCCCTTGGATTTCTCATTCTGCAGTTTGACGATCTCCTCCCGAGCCGCCTTCAGCATGGTGTCATATTGTTGGATAACCGAAGAGAACTTCCCAGCGACGTTGACGAGATCTGAAGAGACATCGACGACATCGTCCTTCAGCTCGATCTTCTTGAGTGGAACCCCCCAATGAGGTTTAGGCTTGCAGCTCCAAACCAGCTCGGCGCAGAACTTCTTGTTAAGCATAAGAGGAGAACCCCCCGACCAGACGACGGCGACGGCGACCGCATCCGGATCCGGGACCTCAGAATCAACGGGCTCGACCTTAGGGCATGACGAGCTCGCCCCAGCACCGAGACCAGATCGGCCTCCCGGTTGTTCAGACGGGTTCCCGCCAAGGTCGCCATCACCTGACTGACGAGACAGATCCTCGCCGAGCTCGTCGCAACCCGAGTGACAAGAGGCATCGACACCGTCACCCGAAGGAAGCACGTCCTCTTCATCGAGCACGACCTCAGGTGTCGCCTCGGCAGCAGACGACCGCATTCCGCTCGCGGCCATCTTTTCAAGCTTAGCCCTCTTCGAAGCCCTGCAGAAATAACAGCATATCAGCAACACGCACCAAACGAGAAAAATAGCCAGTTCTCCATAAGAAAACTTACTTCGTCCTCGACGCAATCGAGGAAGCCGGTCGTTTAGGCGGACCGCCCGACTCGGCAGCCGAGTCGGTCTTCCTCTCCCTTGGAGGAGAATCCGGGATCAGAATGGCGTCATCAACGGACACAGGAGTCCTCTTCTTAAGCCCCATCTTCTTAGCACGACGAGACGATTTAGCTGCAAAAGATCGAGCAAGGATCAATGACAAACATAGTCGTGACACAAAATCCGAATCAAAAAGCAATCGGGTTCTCACCAGCTGTTCGAGTCGAAGCGGACTCGGTCCTTCCTTCTCTCTTCCTCTTACTCCTCTCCTTGGACTTGGCAGCAAAGTCGGCCCAGATGATTCGACTTCGATCTCGCAAAGCCTTGCACTTCTTCTGGAATGCAGTAGACGTTAGTCTCGGCACGACCCTCTCTGCAAAAAAAACAAAAGCAAAAGGTTAGCATACAAAAACCAACTCAATCTATGCCGCGACGAAACCTACAAGCAATCTACCAGCTTCATCGACCCATCCCGTCAAGACATGGTCGGGGTTAAAGTCCCCGATCGACGCGGTGTCCTTCTTGACATAAAAATAATAGTGCTTCCAGTGGTGGATCTTGTCTTTGTGGGCGCCATACACAATGCCATGCTTCATCGTGGTACAGAATCGTCTGTACCTACCCTCCCTCGCACTGGCACGAAAATCAGTAACACGCTCAAAGAGCTCTCGGTCGAAAGCAATCCTGAGATGCTTGGCCAAGGCCTCGGTAAAAACCATGTGTCGGACCACACCATGAGTCAGCTGACTTATAGGGACGCCACGCTGATAGGCGTAATCCAACAGATGGTGGAAAATGGGAAACCGCACCCCAAATTCCGTGAACCAGCACTCGTAGGCACAGAACCATCCCGGCGGAGCATCGAATGGCCTTTGCTGGGCAGACGGAACTTGAATCTCCACGGCATCGGGGATTGAGCATCTCGACCTGAGTGCTGCGACGATCCCTTCGTCAATCCAAGACCGACCATCGGCGGTCAAGGAGGTTGCCGGAGTGCGCCAAGGCATCTCGACGACCGGCGGAAGACCTTCAAGTTCGACTTCATCCGGAGTCGACACTTCCTCCGGCCCTATCTCGGAATCCGCGTCCGAATCATTCTCCGGGATCCCATCACGGTACCCGGAACTCTCACCATCCTCGTCCCGCAAGGACGGAGCGTCAGAATCAGCCCGGACCCCCGAAGAAGAGTCCTTGGCCGTAGAATCCGCCGCGGCAGCCGCCGCCCTTTCCGCTCCTGCCGCCCTACGACGACGCTCCATGATCCGGCCCGCTCGGACCGCATCTCCGAGAAAACCCGGAACCATACTCGATAGCGGGATATCATCGTCATCCCGCACGACGGCTTTCCCTTTCCCTTTTCGATCTGACGACTCCATTGTGCACTCGGAAACGAGAATCGGAAGTCGAAAAGACGAAATTTGAACAAGCAGAAACCCTAAAAATTCTGGCGAGACGGAAATCGAGACGAGAAGAGAAGAAAATTCGAAGTTAAGAGGCAAGCAAACCCAAGCAATCGGTGAAGCCCTGAGGCGATTAGGCGAAATCTATCGATTCGAATAAGCAAACCGGTTCGAATTCCAGAGAGAAAGAAGAAAATTACCTTTTTGCGTGTAAGGCGGTTGAAGGCAATGGACAGGCGAAAAAGGAATTAATGTTGAAAAGAAATCCGGACAGTTTCTTTAAAAAGAGGCTTCGCGATTTTCAAGGGAAAAACTTCCCCTGAACTTTTCATTTTCCCGCTTGGAAAAACTTAACGGGACACGGGCCTTTTTGGCGAAATCTCAACCGCTAGCCAACGTTGCAATTTTAATAAACTGCCAGCACGTGTGTCGATGACGTGGCAATCCCACTCCTGACAAGCTGCCTGCTAAGCGGCACAACTCCTTCTTTTGACGAGCTGACGTTGAAATAAGGACGAACGGTTATTCTCTTCGACGAGCTGATTCATATGAGACCGTTATAGATGGTTAAGTCTCTTAAACGAGCTGATGTCAAGAACAATCATCAAAATGCATATTCTTTTGCGGACAAGATGACGTCAACGTACTCTTTTCCCTTCTTATGGTTTTTATCCCAAACCGGGTTTTTCCATATCAAGGTTTTAACGAGGCGGCACGAATCTAAAGTCAATCGCATCGAAGACGAGCTAGCACTGGCATCTCGCATTTGTTACTAATAACTCTTGAGCTCAACTCCCATTCATGAAGTTTGCCGAGATCAAACTGCATTCGACTCGCCAAACTGGGGGGGGGGGGGGGGGGAGACTTATTGTTAGAGGTGAAATGAGCACATTTCCCCGAGCCCATCGCAATGAGTAACAGCGCGAAAAGCCCGGCCCGTCTTCAGCCCTAGCCTCCTCACAGAAATGGAAAGCCTTGAGGAGGAAGATAATACTTTGAGCAAAAAGGAAATAGCAGCAGCCGCCACTCGAAGAAAGGAAAGAAATCAAGAGAAGAAGAAGATTTTCTTTATGATCAAGAGGAGAATATTCAGCAGAGAATCGCCTTAACTCAACTATATAAGGAGAGGTCTTCATTCTCTGAAGACCCAGTGACGCAGCCCTGCAAACACTTAAAGCATTCGCTCACCTTTTTCTCTGTTTTGCTCATTATTCGCATTACGTCTCGTCAAGGCTTGTTTGACGAGACAATCTCTTGTATCTGAATTTCCTTTCGAGTAATAAATCTGCAACTTCCCAAGTCTCCCATCCGAAATATCCCGTCACATAAACGTGTGCTATTTCTGGAATCAACAGTTACTTGGTCTACCAGGGTTTCCTAATCTCCATGGTGGTGGCAAGACAGCTAACCTATTTGTTCTAGGCTACAAATTCATACCTTGGACAGGCCTAATACCTGTCTTGTATGTTTGTCGCCATGTTTTTGTAAGGTAATAGTGAGACACATAGTCATGAATACCACATCTGCCATTTCCTACAACCACAAGTCTGACTTCCCATATCCACACTATATTTAGCATTATTATGCTCTATCTCGTTTAAATCATTTGTGGCCATGTATCTGATGCATTCCATAGAGCCCTGGATCATTTTTTCTATCTCCACATGTGCTCTTTTCGTGAATCTTGTCTTCAATCTATTCGCAATAATGGCCCTCTTTGCATTGCGTACCATACACTGTCTCCTAATATCCTCTAACAAATCTAGTAAGGGTTTTCTCCTTGCTTCACGAATGGTTCTATTAAAAGACTCGCTGAGGTTGTTCAAGTTGTCATTGCAACATGATTCCTATTCTGAAGAAAGCTCTAGACCATGTTTGAGGATTGGTGCTCTGTAGAGAAACAAACGCACCTGGACTGTAACTCCGCAAAGCTTCCATATTCGTAAAGTAATCTCCTGTGGTGTAACTGCGTGCTATCTTCCAAAACAGTCTCTTTAACTCTACATCGTGACTGTCTTTCTTCCAGTTATCTATAATGTGTCTAGCACACATGCGGTGTTCAGCTTCTGGAAGAATATTATGGACAGCTTTCACTAAACCCTGCAAAAGGAAACATCATACGTAGCAGCATTAAGCACACGTGAATGTTTCTTCCATCATTATAAAATTATATAACATGAGTATGAAAGATACTAACCTTCTGTTTGTCTGATATGATTGCAATGTTTCTTCCATCGTTAAGTCCCAAATCAGCACTGAGATGTCTAACAAACCAATCCCAGTTGGTATCGTTCTCTATTTCAACTACTGCCTATGCAATAGGAACTATCCTATTATCTCCATCTCTTCCCACTGCAGCTAAAATATGCCCCTTTATATCCCATTTGAGGAAAGCACCATCTAATATTGTCATTTTTGGATTCACTCTCAACCTTTCCGCAAACAACCAAGCAATTGTTGGTAGCTTCAACATCATAGAGTAACCTGATCTCACACATATATGCTTATTCACGTAGACCTTGACCTCAGTGTCCGAACACTTTGCACCAAGCTTCATAGATGTCGACTTGTACATCTTAATGTCATATCTCGTTTTCAATGAGTATCTAAGCAGCGCAAGCTTGAAGTCATCTGCACAGCCATAAGTTTTTCCCAGTGCTATAATCTCTTCAGGATCTTCTTTCTGTCTAGGCTCTACTTCTTCTTCGTCGTCGCCGGATGACAAAGGATCTGGAATTGTATGATCATTCCATATGTCATCTCCACTGTCTGCATCACTCTCGACTTCGTCATTCCTCGCAGCCTCTCTAAAGTTTTCTGCTAAATCTTGACAACCTTCTTCTTCGATACCTAAACCATTCCCTACAACATCTTCATTAGCTTCCCCATCACCAGTCTCATTACCAACATCGTCAACAGCCTCATCAAAATCATCATCTGCTATAACCTCACAGTCATCTTCACTTACAGCCTCACGGTCATCACCAACATCCATACCTTCAGCACCATTACCAGTGACTCTCTCACATCCCGTACAATTAACAACAACTGTAGAAGCACCCTCGCTCCAAGTATCATCAGCAATAGCTGAAACATCGCGCCGTCACTTATTGTACGATGTCGTGGTTGAAGCTTTTTCCTTTTTGCCATCTCTCCACGACAAGGAGAGTTTTGTTTTTTGATTTAGGGTTAGAGAAAGCGATTTGGAGAAGAAAACAACTTGAGTTTTTTTCGTTTTGTATAAAACAACGTCGTCTCGGAGGTTAACTGCGATTTTAAACATAATTTAACCCCTTAAGGAAAAAAAAAAAAAAAAACATAATTTAACCCCGTCTAATCCCTCCGTTAATGAGATTAACGATGGGACTAATTTGGCTTGGTCAACGAAAGTTTGTGATTTAATAGAGTAAGTCAATATTAGTTGGTGATTTATTACGTTTATGAAGAAGTAGGAGCTTTGTTTGGCCAAATCTGAATAATTGAGGATTTTTTAGGCAATTTTCCCAAATTGATTTCAACTTCTCTCAATCTTTTTTCACAAGTCTCTCCCTTTTCTAACAAGAAACCCTAGTTAGTTTTTTAATTATAATTATTTCTAATTTCTAATGGATTCAGCAGATTCTGAGTTCAGGTGTTTTGTTCGCGGTCTTGACAGAGAAACAGATGCAAAATGATCTTAAGAAAGGCTTTTCAAAGTTTGGCAGCGTTATCGATTATAAAGTCTGTTACGCTTTGAGATCGATCAATTATTGTGGTTATTTTACATTTTGGCATAAACATTGTTGGATTATTTTCTAACTGATATTTAGTTCATCTTTGTTTTCACTTTTCACAGATCATGTATGATTGTACTGGAACATCGAGAAGACGTGGAATGCACGGTCCAAAAAAATATGAATGGGGCCCTGTTAAGCAACATGTCACAGCAAGACATGTGGACGACTGTTTATAATGGTGTTTCTCGATTCTTGACTGTGGTAGAGGTTCCTCCAGCTAGACCATGTCTTGCTGAAGCGTCTTGATCATTTGCCAAGTTTATAAATCCATTGGATTCCAAGGAAATGGCAGAGGAATCCATAAGATCATAACCACCAGTTGAAATAAGCCAATGCGCTTTCTGAACAACATACTTTAGGATTTGCAGAGGAACAAATTGATATGAATGTGGCCCTGTTAAGCAATATGGTCTCATCCAAACTGCCTAGAGTATGTTGTTCAGAATAATCATCCAGTGCAGAGGAACATACTTTGTGTTCACTTGCAGAGGAACATCTCTGCAACATAGTGAGACCATATGGAGAGACCACTTTCTTGCTTATGAGAGCCTTTATACAATATTTTTACAAAACTTACTAGAATATCCTCGTTATCTATGATGATTAGTCACGCAAGAAACTAAAATATTAATATAGTATTACATATTTTTAATATTTCAAAATTAATTTTTATTTTTTTTTATTTTATGTTTATTCTTTAATAATTTTTACAAATGGTTAATTCAAATTAATTGATTTCTTTTATGCAATTAATAGTTAGAACATGTTTTTTTAAAAAGAAATGATAAGGTGTAAAGTATCGGAGAGGTTTCTTCTTTTATATGCTATGTTTGTTTTGGCTTCTTGTTTGAATCGCCGCCGTGAGTTAACGGGAACTGAAATTGATAGCTTAAGCAAAATAAAACACTGGTAAGTAAGAAAATTTAATATAATAATAGTCAAAGTATTTTTTTTTTCAATTGAAATTGACAGCTTAAGCAAACCTACTAGTAAACTAGCTTCGTAATCTCTAATAGTTGTGAAAATTAATTTGACTTAGGAGCTTTAAAACATAACAAAAAATATATATTAGAAAAGCTAAAATATGTTTTTGTCTTTAATAAAAAAAAAAAAAGACGTGTAAAGCCTAAAAAAGAAAGAAAAAAAAATCCGACGAAAACTGTCTTGTCAAGCTTGTCGGGTGAGTGTTAAATTCGATCACGATTGCGGATACCACTACTTGTAGCCACATGCAATGATGCAAATTAGTCGGATTTGGTCAAAATCGTCAACTTCGACTTTGTACCTTGTAGAGTATCGTCAACTTTGACTTTGCACCTTCTCGAGTTTCTATTAATACCTTCGAATTGCTCTCTCTCAGTCTCAACTCTCAACCACACACAAACACCACAATGAACTCTCTTTTAATATTCACCGTCGTTCTTTTCCTCCGGTATATAAACCCCACCGGAGCAGCCACGTGTCATCCAGACGACGAGGCGGGTCTTCTAGCTTTCAAAGCGGGTATAACCCGAGATCCGTCCGGTATTCTCAGCACATGGAAGAAAGGTACTCCTTGCTGCTCTTGGAACGGTATCACTTGCCTAACCAACGACCGCGTCACCGCACTCACTGTCGCCGGACAGTCCGATGTCGCCGGAAGCTTCCTCTCCGGTACACTCTCGCCGTCGCTATCAAAGCTTCAACACCTCGACGGGATTTACTTCAACAATCTCAAAAACATCACCGGATCTTTTCCTCGATTCATTTTCCAATTACCACAGCTAAAATACGTTTACATAACTAATAACCGTCTCTCCGGTCCTCTTCCGGTTAACATCGGTTCGCTAAGCCAATTAGAAACGTTGGGTCTTGAAGGAAACCGGTTCACCGGTCCAATCCCAAATTCAATATCTAATTTGACTCGGTTATTTCAGCTCAATCTCGGCAATAATCTCTTAACCGGAACTATCCCTCAAGGAATCGCTAATCTCAAGCTCATGTCGTCTCTAGTTCTCAGCGGTAACCGTCTCTCCGGAACCATCCCGGATGTTTTCAAATCCATGACGGAGCTCCGATTTCTCACTCTCTCCCGTAACCGATTCTCCGGGAATATTCCTCCGTCGATTGCATCGCTCGCACCGATTCTCAGGTTCCTCGAATTGGGCAACAACAATCTCTCCGGGACGATCCCAAGCTTTTTATCGAGATTTAAGGCGCTCGACACATTGGATCTCTCCAGGAATCGATTCTCCGGCGTCGTGCCCAAGAGTTTCGCGAATCTCACCAAAATTTTCAATCTCGATCTTTCGCACAATCTTCTAACGGATCCGTTCCCTGTATTGTTCGTGAAAGGAATCGAATCTCTGGATCTATCGTACAATCAATTTAACCTGAAAACGATTCCGACTTGGGTGACATCGTCGCCGATCATCTTCTCGTTGAAGCTGGCGAAATGCGGGATCATGATGAGCTTAGACGATTGGAAGCCAGCGCAAACTTACTACTACGATTTCATCGATCTGTCGGAGAACGAGATCTCAGGGAGTCCGGCAAGGTTTTTGAACCAGACTGAGTATCTGGTGGAGTTCCGAGCGGCGGGGAACAAACTCCGATTTGATATGGGAAAGCTGACGTTCGCGAAGACGCTGAAAACTCTTGATTTGTCAAGGAATATGGTGTTTGGGAATGTGCCGGCGACGGTGGCTGGACTGCAGACATTGAACGTGAGTCAGAACCAACTTTGCGGAAAGCTTCCGGCGACAACGTTCCCGGCTAGTGCGTTCGCCGGCAACGATTGTCTCTGCGGGCCTCCGCTTTCTCCGTGTAAAGTTTAGTGGCAAGAAAACTACAAGATTCGTATATTAATAACAAATAAAGAGTAGTTTGAATTTTGAGGTATGAAGAAGCTTCTTTACAAGTTGTTTCGATTTCGATTGAAAAATGATATTTTGCCTCAGTTTTGTTTATCTCTTAATTTGCCAAAGAAAATTTATTTTCACCCGATTTTACAACAAAAATAGTACTCCAACATGATAGAACAAATGGCATAAATGCTCCAACTTACCAATTTATGTAACTTCGGAAAGGTATGTAAATCTTTGCATTGTGTTCCTCTTTGGAAAAATTTGTTGCAATGATTTTTCGACTTGCCAAGAATGGAGAACGTACATGTTGTTAGGGAAATTTTCGAAAAACGTTATTTTCTTAGCTAAATTTGGGAATAAAAATTTAAAATATTATTTCAAAAAACGTTTGTAAAAATACGAAAATGCTGTGAAAAATATTCGAGTTAATTTGTATGAATAGGTGTAGAGATTATGGTCGCTTAACAAACCAATGTCTTAAATCATTAAAGTTCAACAAAAACAACAAGAAAACTCTAGTAACAATGTTACTTGTGTTCTACGCAAATATTTCTAGCTCCGCCACGCAGCTCAAGTTTCTCGACCTCTCCCGCAACGGATTCTCAGGGAAACTTCCTCCGTCAGTCTCGTCGCTCGGACCGACACTCTTAGTCCTCGATCTGAGCCAGAACAATCTCTCGGGGACGATACCAGACTACATATCTAGATTCAACAAACTCGAAGAGTTGGATCTCTCCAAGAACCGGTTCTCAGGGGATGTGTCGGAGGGTTTATGTGCAAAAGAGAGAATGGTAGAGACGATTTTCTGATCTATTCACAGGCCAGAAGCCAAAGATATAAATACAATGTTCTTCCTTGGAGAAGAGGTTCAATCTAAGATCCTAAATCAAAGGAAACGTGATACCTACTCTAATTTACAATCAATGTTGACAGCAAGTGTATATACAGAATAGGTAAGGAGATATCTCGTCAATAGCCCCCCTCAAGATGGAGCATGGGGATTGATAATGCCCATCTTGAAAACTATGGCTTCAAACTCACGTCAACCTAAGGCTTTAGTGAATATATAAGCTAGTTGGTCTTCTGATCGAACAAAACAGGTCTTGATAAGTTTGTCTTGAACGAAGTGACAATCTCTTTCAATGTGCTTAGTGCGTTCATGAAAGACCGGATTTGCAGCAATATGTATGGCTGATTGGCTGTCACAATGAAGCTCCATTGCTTCGTCATGTGAAATTCCCAAATCACCAAGCAGTTGTTTTAGCCATTTCAGTTCTTTCAAAGTGAAAGCCATACCCCGATACAACAGGTTGTCTCTTTGCTTTCCAAGAGAGTGGTGAGGCGCCCAAGGTAACAAACCAACCACTTAGAGACTTCCTTGACAAAGAACAACCTGCATAATCGGAATCACACCAAGCGTGTATACGAAGATCACAGTCAGATCGCAATAGAATACCTTGACCTGGTGCTCCCTTCAAGTATTCCTCTTTTGATTATAAAACCATCCAATTTCTTGGTCTCTCGTACATCCAGTTTAACCTAAAAACGATTCCGGATTGGGTGACCTCGTTGCCGAGCATCTTCTTGTTGAAGCTAGCAAATTGCGGGATCAAAATGAGCTTAGACGATTGGAAGCCAGATGAATCCTTGTACTACCATTACATTGATCTGTCGAAAAACGAGATTTCAGGGAGTTTAGAAAGGTTCTTGAACCAGACCAAGTATCTGCTGGAGTTTCGGGCGGCGGGGAACAAACTCCGGTTCGATATGGGGAACCTGACGTTCGCAAAGACGCTGAAAACGTTGGATCTTTCAAAGAACTTGGCATTCGGGATGGTGCCAGAGATGGTGACCGGTCTGCAGAGACTGAACTTGAGTCAAAACCATCTTTGCGGAAAGCTTCCGGTGACAAATTTCACAGCCAGCGCGTTCGCCGGCAATGACTTTCCACTTTCTCTACATGTTTGGTATTATTTGTGGTCTCCACACTTTACGTACTTCTCAAGTTATCATTCAACAGCATCACTGTTTTCATTTTTCTTTTTTTTCTCATGAAGACTCAGGATCATGAAATGACAAAATGTTTTAGTAAAGAGAAAGAGTATAATCTATAAGCAAACTTTTGGGATTTCCACATATGACCCGTCTAAGTTCCCGCCAAAACCAAACCACAACATGCACACACACAACATAAAACTTAAATCATATGGTCTAACAACATGACATAGACTGTCTATTACAGTTTGATTCTAAAGTAAACCAAAGTTGATTGTTCTATTCTGGAACGTAAGTGAAGTGTCAAAATACATTGCGCTTGAGCAACATTTTTTTTTTCTGAGAACCAAATTGTGCCTATAGTATAGTAGTGTTATATGAATGGGGGTAACTGCCTGAGAATTGTTTATATTAAAACTGAGGGTCCCAAAATCTAAACCCTAATTTGGAAAAGAGAGCTCAAAAACATAATATTTTAAATTTATGTGTAGTTTATTTAGTGTAAACACATATTTTCACAAAATAATGTGAACTATTTTTGAAGGAATGAAACTTATATCTATTTTTAGAATACAAACTTTTTTAGTACATATTGCCCATTGGCCATAACTCTCATGTATTTATACATATTGTTCTTTATTGCTTTGTATAGTTTTTGCCAATTTCTTGCTCGCAGATTATCTAGCCACGACTTAGGGGTGTCAAAATGGATCCAAATCCATGGGTTGACCCAATCCAATCTATCCATCAACCCTAATGGATAATTTTTTTTGATCCTAATGGGTTAATGGATGAGATGGGTGATGGATTAAATGGATTGGGTAAAAATGGATTCAATTAAATTGGGTTGATGGATCAAATGGGTGATAACCAAATATAAACAAATATTCACCCATTCCTTGTTGTTGTCGTTGTTACTCTCTTTCTTAATCTCACTCCCGATCCATTCCATCACGTAATCCTTCACACTCCCTGTTTCAATCCCTCCTCTGCTTCCGCCATTGTTGTCCTGCTTCCACCACCAATCTCTCCTCGAACCCACTTTCTGCTTACTACTCTCCACACTCATTTGCTCCAAACAGCTCTCCGAAACATTCCCTTTCTCCAAACCCACTTCCGGCGACATTCCCGTCACTGCTCCCGAAGACGCCGTCAAGACGCTAATTGCGCAATTCTCCGGCGGGAGTACCGATGCCGCCCCCGGAGACGCTCCAGTCTCCGTCAAATTCTCCGGCGAGAGATTAACAACGTTACCATCTTCAAACACAGTAATGACACTCTCACTCTCCTCCAGAATCGACCCATTATCTTCACCAACATCATTCCTATTCTCATCTTCCTCAATCACCCAAAATCATCGAAAAATCTCATAGAGGAACATCAAGCGCATACCTTGATTTAGACTATACTAAGGCTTTCTTAATTTCTAAAATTTTAGTTATTTTTGGTAATGGATGATCCATTAAACCATTAAAACCATGTAATTAAATAGGTAATGGGTCAACCCAACCCATTTCCTAAATGGATTGGTTTGATCCATGATCCATTAACTCTTCACCCATTAGGATTATGGGTTGGATTGGGTTGGGTGAGTTGTTTTGACACCCCTACCACGAGCTTAGCTTCCAATTTTGTAGCCATATTCAATTTTACACATGGCATAGCAGTTAGGGCTGGAAGTTAAGAGTATTTCACAAGGTAATGCAGCAGTTATGGTGAATTATCTTGGTTCTAAATCTTGTAGGTTTAATTGTTTTCGAAACCAATAAACTCATCTTCACATTTCTGAACCAAGATTTTATTTGTTAAATTAATTTTCGACTGACTCGATTGGTCAGATAACAACCTGTAGCAACTTTTCTTTATTTTTCTGATCTCTCAAACTAAGAAGCCGCTCCAAAAGTAAAAAAGAATACAAGTTCAAGGAAGTTTTAACTCAAATTAATCCTTGTGGCTTTTGACGAAATGTTTCATAATCAATAGTACATATGTAAACTCAAAAGCATCGGGTTAACTAAACCGGTTTGTTTTCTCTTTTTATTCTCTCAAAAGACGTCAGGGGATGTTGGATTCACAGTGCTTTGTTGTTGGTCTAGAGACTCTAGACAATGGCACTAACAAAAAAGATCTAGAAAAAGTTTGGGGCCTCATCTACTATGAGGTCTTATTAGTTCATCATCAATGCATCGAGTCGGATATGCAGATATATGACAGTTCCTAGCCATAATAGTCGAATTCTTTTTTAACTAGAATTCTGAAGTCATGATTACTGGATCTTATATTTTTTTCATGAGTTAACTTTTTGAAAAAAGGAACTTTCACTCAATTAACCTATGACACATGTGTTAAAATTTGATGGACTGTTTGATGTGTTGAATTTTTTGTGAGAAGCTGGCTGGCTGATGTGTTTTATACAATGTTGAAATTTAGACATGTTTCCAATCTAAAACGGTAAGGAAAATAATAATACAAAAGGTCAATTGGTAAGAGTAGGTTGGCTCATATCAATCCATAACATTCAACAGTAAAGGTCAAAATAAGTTTATATTTAGCAGTGGATGTGTATTGAGAGCTAAACTTGCAGCCACTTTTATCCATAACATTCAACAGTTCATAATATGCCTCTACAAGTCCCTGATTTATAGATATCACTGGAAGAATGCTAGTGTCATTTATAGATATAATCTCATTTTACTTATTTCGTTGATGCAAACGAAACCTGTAGAATCCAGAGTGTTTACTGTTTTGAGCTTTAATCTCTTTTAATATCATAAATTATACACCATCCAGCTAAATGGGGTTGGTTTAGCTAAATTGTTATACAATAACAAAGGCGCTTAGAAGAACCAGAGAAGCTCTACTAACCGATCCAAACAGCGACTTAGAAGCTCCGTAATGTCTTCTTAGTTCTTATTCTATAAACTCCGGCCACGGCAGATTCAGGTATCTTCCACTCCACGGCAGATTTAGTGGACCAGATGTTTTAAACAATTTGCAGGCCCGATTCTTTCATTTATTGGACTTATGGACCCATTATAAAGAAAGTAAAATCCAGCCCAATTGATTGGTCCAGGATTATGTAGTTACCTAAATGCATAATTATGGTTTAAGTAAATGATACGTGCAAATTAGTCTAAGTTTTTTCTCCAATTCTCCAAAAGGCAAATTTTTAATTATACATGATTTTTTTTTCTTCTGACAAGGCTTTCTAAGCAATAGGGAACAGTTTACGTTAATAATGTTGTCAAAACAAAAAAAGTGAGTAATTACTCTAATTCACTCGAATCACACCTGTCACAAAAGGTTATAATTCACCAACTACTAGTGTGGCCTGATACGTGCACGTTATTATCAAAATGTATGGTCCAAATAAACCTCGGTTTTAAAGATTTTGAGCACTCTTAAATAATGCTAATCAGATCTTGTTAGTTGCCTAGTTGGGTAGGGTAATCTATAAAAAAAACACGTCAATTGGTTCATTTGCACGACATGTGTACACTTATTATTTTGTCCCTTTGCTTACCTTTAAATCTTGACCATTATGTTACGTTGACTTACGACCTCACCGACTCTTTTAACCATCTCATTCTCGTTCATTTGACTTATAATTTGGTTTTAACATAAACAAATATTATAAAACAATCTTGAATTTTCTAATTCAGTTTATTTTTATTGTGTTACTGTTGCTTAAACTTTTGAAATTATTTATGTGGATAAGATTGTGTCTTTCTTCTAGTGACTAATAAATCATTAGCCATTTCGTTTTATTATGGTGTATACATATAACATATTTTAAACTTCATGATACTGATACAGAAAATCACCGCTCGAATCTACTACTTCAAACATTATCTGGCATCTAATGGCTACAAACTTGAGACCATTACAATGATAATGAGATTTACGACGACGTCTAATTTCTACCAAAATTATTTAGTTTTTTTATTTATAATTAAATATTCTGTAAGACAGGTTTCTGATTTTATCAACCAAGTTGGTGATGATCATTTTCGTTTTTCATTCATTTTATTAAATTCTTTTTAACTTATATTCCTTTTCTATTGCTTTATAAATTTTCAAAATTATGTAATTTGATCTATAATTTAACTTGTATCACCCGTTTACAGTTTAATCTAATATAATAGTTGTTAAAAAAAAAATCAATTTACAACATATATTAACCCTTTTAAAAAAAAAAAATTGACGATCGACAATTAACTTATATTTAGGAAAACCTAAATCCAAAATATGATATAAAACTACATTTTCATTTTCTACGTATATGTAACATGTTATTGGGCATTTTCATTTTATTTTTAAAATCCTAAACTAGTTGACCTATTGGGTATATAAACGTGTTGGTGTAATAAACCCTAAAATTGTGAGATTAATTTGTATAGCAAACTCGGAAACAATTTCCAAATATACACAAGGAAAATAAAAATCCTATTTCTGGAAAAAAACACTAAAAACAGAAGAGAGAAATTAAAAGACGAAGAAGAGAAGAGAGGGAAAGAGAGAGACAGAGATCGTCTTCTTCTACAACCTCTCGATAATCAAACCAAAACTTTCGAAATTTTGAACTCCAATCAAGACGATCGTGACTCAAAAAATTCAAACCATTTCCCAAGGTAGGGGAGATATCAAGAATCTCTCTGTTTCAATGGCGGATTTGCTGAGAAGAGTAAAATCGATGAAGAGGAATCCACAATCCCTAATCCTCGGCAAATACGAAATGGGAAGGCTTCTCGGCCACGGAACCTTCGCCAAGGTCTACCTCGCGCGAAACGCTACCTCCGGAGAGAGCGTCGCGATCAAAGTGATCGACAAAGAGAAAGTCCTCAAAAGCGGTTTAATCGCGCACATCAAACGCGAGATCTCGATCCTCCGCCGCGTCCGCCACCCGAACATCGTGCAGCTCTTCGAGGTCATGGCGACGAAATCGAAGATCTACTTCGTCATGGAGTACGTCAGAGGAGGCGAGCTGTTCAACAAAGTCGCGAAAGGGAGGCTGAAAGAAGAGATCGCCCGGAAATATTTCCAGCAGCTGATCTCCGCCGTCTCCTTCTGCCACTTCCGCGGCGTTTACCACCGCGATCTGAAGCCGGAGAATCTCCTCCTGGACGAGAAAGGAAACCTGAAAGTCTCCGATTTCGGCCTCAGCGCCGTCTCCGATCAGATCCGCCAGGACGGGCTTTTCCACACTTTCTGCGGCACGCCTGCTTACGTGGCGCCGGAGGTTCTCGCGCGGAAGGGATACGACGGAGCTAAAGTCGATATCTGGTCTTGCGGAGTGATCCTCTTCGTGTTGATGGCCGGGTTTCTCCCTTTCCATGATCGGAATGTTATGGCCATGTATAAGAAGATTTACAGAGGAGACTTCAGGTGTCCGAGATGGTTTCCGGTTGAGATGAACCGGTTATTGATTCGAATGCTTGAGACTAAACCGGAGATACGGTTCACAATGCCGGAGATTATGGAGACTAGTTGGTTCAAGAAAGGGTTTAAGCATATTAAATTCTACGTCCAAGACGATCACAAGCTCTGTAATGTCGATGACGACGGTGAAATCGAGTCGGTCGAGTCGGTTTCGGGGAGATCTTCGACGGTTTCCGAATCGGAATTCGAGTCCGCTTTTGATGCTAGAAGAAGACCGGTTTCGATGCCTAGACCGGCGAGTTTGAATGCTTTCGATTTGATTTCGTTTTCTCCCGGTTTTGATCTGTCCGGTTTGTTTGATGATGATGGTGAGGGCTCTAGGTTTGTCTCCGGAGCTCCGGTTAACAAGATCATATCGAAGCTGGAGGAGATCGCGAAAGTTGTGAGCTTTACGGTGAGGAAGAAAGATTGTAAAGTGAGTCTTGAAGGTTCGAGGGAAGGTAGCGTGAAAGGTCCGTTGACGATTGCTGCTGAGATATTTGAGCTGACACCAGCTTTGGTTGTTGTTGAAGTGAAGAAGAAAGGAGGTGATAAAATGGAGTACGATGAGTTTTGTAATAAAGAATTGAAACCCAAGTTGCTGAATCTGAGCAAGGAAAATGGAGATTAATCGGTTTCTGCGTCGCCTTCTTTGCCTGCTTTTCTACTTTCTGATACTCATTAGGAAGATGAATAATTTTTTTATTTTTAATTTTTTTTTGTATTTGTGAAGATGCTTATTGGTTTTAGGGTTTTGGTGATGTTTTAGATTTGTGAATTCATGCGAGTTTTTAAGTTTTAACCAATTTTGATGTTCTTGTTCTTTGAATGGTGTAAGAGACATTTATTAGAAAGGGAAATACAGATTGAATTAACAGCTAATGTTATTTATCGCATTTTATCTTTTCATATCTAATTTTGTTTCAGAGTCTCTTGATATGTTAGAGATCAAATGCGTCAAAGGATTTTACTTGATAGATATTTTGAAGCAGTACGTATCAAGAAGCAGGTTCACATCCGCAAACCAACGTCG
The DNA here is from genome assembly GCA_026724425.1 of Erythrophleum ivorense. Lineage (NCBI taxonomy): Eukaryota > Viridiplantae > Streptophyta > Magnoliopsida > Fabales > Fabaceae > Erythrophleum > Erythrophleum ivorense. Next base: position 1,612,757 of record JAIUCV010000066.1, on the reverse strand, counting down.
AATGGTTGAGCCAACCAAACCGCAATTGCCAAATTATCTTTGGACCGACTTCTCAAGCACGAATCACTAAACCGCAAACCAAGTCAGGCCTATGAATCAAACATGGACTTGAATATCTTAGTCATGATCAAGATCACCAACCATGGAGTCCATCAATCTCGCGTGATCAGCCCCAACCAAATCCATTACTTTGTGACTAAGCTTATAATTTTCTTTTTGACATCGACTAAGCTTATAATTAAAGATTGAAAAATTGCATAGAGAATTTATAACTGAGCATACCTCAAAATACTATTTTTTGTTTTTTTTCAAAAATCTATTGTTGTTTCACTTGTCTTCTCGCTTTATTTAATTATATATATAATCAATCTTTGTGTAAATATTGACCTAAAAAAAACAATAATCTAAGATATGCGATGATAATTGCAGCCAAATCCATTATCATAAAATCTCACACCTTACACACAAAGATTAAAAGGAAAACAGAGATGAAAACATTTTTCATCACATTTAACAATCTTTCTCATTGTTGCTAGCTATTGTTGTTGTTTCCTTGCCATTTCCAAACAATGTCTTTCAAAGAAGGCTTAAGCTCAAGATCACAAAATTTCTTATACTCCATTGTATCACCTCCACTTTTCTTAAACTCAACCATATGAAAACTCTTTGTCACTTCAAATATTTCCACATCAATCGCAAGCTGTCCTTTTCTTCCTTGTGTTCTATCTTCCAACTTCACTCCTACATTGTTCTTTGTCAGACTGAATCTTTCACTACTCGTAGCTATCTCCTCGAATTTTGCTACTATCTCTCTTGCTTCCTTCTTTGTTGTAAACATCGATTCTGATCTCTCTTCTTTCTCAAACAAACCTGAGAGATCGAATCCTTGAGACAGCGAAGAGATGAGGTCAAACGCGTTGTACCACATCGGCTGAAAACTAAATGCTGCGTGCACGTCACTTATTAGCGATTCGATCTGATTACTGTCAGGAGATTTAGGCGTTTCAATCTTCTTGAAACCCTTTTGAAACCAAGAATTCTCCAATATTTTGTCAATCTTGATTCTTGAATCAGGGTTAGGATCAAGAATCCGAGACAATAGCTTCTTGACCTCCGGAGGAAACCAATTAGGACATCTGAATTCGCCTTTTGTGATCTTCCGATACATTTCGACAAGATTTTGTTCGTGAAACGGAAGAAATCCAGCCAATAACACATACAACACAACCCCACAAGACCAAACATCGGCTTTAGCTCCATCGTAACCTTTCTGGCCGATCACTTCAGGCGCCACATATGCAGGTGTACCACACGTCGTGTGAAGCAAGCCATCTTGTTTTCTCGACTCTCTCAACGCGCTAAGCCCGAAATCGGATATTTTCAAATCACCATTTTCGTCTAGAAGCAGATTTTCCGGTTTGAGATCGCGGTGGTAAACTCCGCGACTATGGCAATAATCAATTGCTCCGATCAATTGCTGGAAATATTTTCGAGCAATATCTTCTTTAAGTTTTCCTTTAGAGACTTTATCGAAAAGCTCACCACCTTTTGCGTATTCCATGACGGAGTAGATCTTTGTTTTGCTCGCCATAACTTCGTGGAGGAAGACGACGTTTGGATGACGAACGAGACGCATCACAGAGATTTCTCTCTTGATTTGATCGATTAACCCGACTTTCGCAATTTTCTGTTTGTCGATTACCTTGATTGCTACGCTTTCTCCTGTTTTTAGGTTGCGTGCGTGGTACACTTTCGCAAATGTGCCTTGACCTAGAAGACGACCCAATTCATACTTTTTCATCAATACGATGCCGTTTTTATCCATTTGGCCCTGAGTCGTTTAAAGCTTGTTTTGGAGAACAAGGAAAACTTGATGAAAGCAGAGGATGAGCTATTGAATAACGTCGTTTTGGAATGTTTCTTCCATAAGTTAAAAAAGAGAGCTCAGATTCTGTAAATGTTCATGAGGGTAAAAAAAGAGAATAATTTTAATGTATTTTTTTTTTGTTCTTGGGGTCTCAATTTTGCATATATAAAAATAGTAATGCTAAAATACAAGAGGTAACAAATCTTGATTCGTGTGGTTGTGGTGATGATTGGAATAAGGCTCTCCTAATTATAGTGGAGCATAGTTGTTGATACTAAAATATGTGATATTTTTGGGGGATATGTTCTAGATTTGTGAATATATATGGATTTGAATGGTTGCCCATAAATCTTGAGATGATTGAAAGAGTTGTCACATTACATAACATGCCTTTATTTGAAAATAAGTGGCGGAGGAATCTTGGAGTTGCATGCAATACAAATGTATGGGGACTCCATTTGTCATGGTCACATCACGTGGGTGCCGGTGCTTATAAAGATTAATGCACCGGGGTTTTATAGAATTTGGAAGTTTAGATGGGACTTAAGTAATATAGAACCTAGTTCAAATAATTTGTCTATTGTAAATTTGTAATTAACATAAAAGATCTTAGGTTTTAGAGAGACAAAAATTCGATAAACCTAGTTTTACGTAATTTTTTGTTTTTTGTTGGCAAAACGGTGAGATTCATAACTTAAACGAGACTACATGAGGTTGTGTAGTTGCATAATAAAAATTATATCGCTGTAAAGTAACAAATGGTGGAATGTTTCGATTATAGATAAATTGATGAAAAAGGGTTTTAACGGTGCATCACAAGATTCACAATCATCAGTAATCAGATTGGAATTCTGTCGTTTGTCGGTAGGTATGGAATCATTTCGTAATCAGATTGGCTTGACGTTCATCATATCGTTGATCATTCATACACGGTCCACATATAAAAAGAAAATTTCCGATAGTAGTATAAAATATTTCTTGGAAATGTAAGCTTGTGATCCCTCTAATTTCATTCCTTTCCAAAATCTAAAAAAAATAAAATCTCAATACATAGTCTCATTTAATTTATGTTTATAATTATTTATGAATCATGTTGGATTATATATTTACTAAGGGATGATCCGCACGCAGAATTTTACATCGGTATTACTAACGTGTTTTAAAGAAAATTTGAAGATATCAAGTTTTGTGTCTTTTGTGTTTCAAAAATATCATATGTATAGTAATTAAATTGTGGGAATAAGTCTTGTTCTTTTCCTTCCCATTCGTTCTGTTCTATCTTTTCCTATCACGTTTCATCCTGTCACGTTTCTTTCTGTCATGTTCTGTACTGTCTCATTCCTTTCCATCCTATTATGTCCCGTTTCATCTCATTTTATCCCATTTCGTCTCGTTCCCTCCTGTTTCTTCCCGTCCCGTCTCATTATTTCTTGTCCCGCTCTGTCCTGTCTCATTCCTTTTCGTCCCATTTTGTCCTATCATGTTCCTTTCCGTCCTGTCCCATCCATCTCGTTTCATAAATATTATAAAATTAATTTGACAAAACTAAAATCGTTAAATTTTAGTTTTTGTAGATCAATACATAAGATTTGTGTTTTATAAAAAAAAATTCAAATTCTTGTTAAAACTAATATATTAATACATGATAATTATTATGACAATTAAAGTATAATAAAAATAATAAAATAAGTCAAATAAATACGAATGATCAATATTCTAGTTGGTGATCTGCGTCATATACATTAATGAATTTTAATTGATACAGAATTAAATTGTTTCTTCCTCCCAACTACACTAATACATTACAAACAATATTGGTATTTTTCACAAAATTTTATTCCTTTTTTACTCGAATATTAGGTTGCATCTTATCCAATTTTTTACTTTACATATTTTGATAATATGTATTAATAAAATTATGAAATTATAGTTTTCTTAAAATGAATAAATATATAAGTTATTTTTATATAAAGTGTCTTCTCAAATTCTAGCTTAACTTATTAAATTAATGTATGATTGAGTAGTTGTTATGAAAATTAAAAGTTAATAATACAAACATAATAAATTAATTAAATAATTTAAAATTTAAGAAATGACATGATGATGTGTCAGTTTTTTAGAGTTTATATTTGCTGAGGTGGCAGCACTAGAAGAGAGCACCTTCAAAGAAATTATAGTTTTCTTAGGTTGAATATATATAAGTTATCTTTTATAAAAAGGTGTCTTTTTAAATTATAGTTTAACCTATTAAATTAATGTATGATTGAATAGTTGTTATGAAAACTAAAGGTTAATAATAAAAACATAATAAATTAATTAAGTAATTTAAAAGTTAAAAAATAACATAATGGCATGTTAGTTTTTTAGAATTCCTACCTTAGTAAAATAGAAACATTGGCCTACGGCCACAAATTTTTACAAATTAGTTAAAGACATTTTATTATCAATATATTTGGACATAGCTATGTACGTACGTATACTTCATACTTGCATCATTTCATGCTTTGTTTTTTTTCTTTTATAAACATCGTTAGCAATAAATTTGATCTAAATGAAAAATTATATTCAAAAATAAATTATAGTTTATAGCGTTGCACGTTTTAGATTTAATTGCCAAATTGTTTCCACTAGCACTACATTTTGCTAAACGTTTTCGATTAAAGTCTTACATAATCATTGTCATTGGATAATTTGCTCTCTAATTCTTTTGTTGTTTCGTGTTGTTTTATAAATATTCCCAATTCACTGTCCAAAATTACTGCAACGTTTTGTTTTAAAAGATAGAAAATGAAAATTAGCTAATTATCAATTTATGTTTGTTATTGTAACTTCGTGTGGTGGCCTACGGCCTCTACCAATGTAAACACGACTTTGGGTGGTAGCACCAAAATAGAGCACATACAACTTTTTATATATATATATATATATATATAGAGATACTTTGACGATTCCGGACCAGAATTCAGACTAATTATTCAAATTAAAAAAAAAAAGAGATTTTTATCGTTTAAAATACCCACAATAATCAACTGTAACTAAAGTCGCATTAAAATAACTCAAATTATGTTTTCTGAATTTATAGAATGAATCGTTCAACTATGTTTTCTGCATCTCCACCATAAATTAGTTGAGAGTTTATGATTAATTCTAATCTTACATATGAATTGGTTGAAACTTGACACTACAAGAAAACAGGGGTTTTCCCGATGGAATTTCCAACGAACAAATATCCGTCGCTAATTTCCGACGGCTTCCCAAGGCTTTAGGGACCGAAAAAATTTTGGTCGGAAATTCATCGCAAATTTCCGACGGCTAATAGGTCGTCGGAACATTCGTTGATAACTACCAACTGATTACCGACGAAATTACAATTGTCGGCAATTTTGAAATATCCGTCGGAAATCCGTTGTTCTTTTCCGACGACTTACCGACGGATTACCGTCCGTGTACCGACAGAAATATAACCGTTATATTACCGTTCGAAGTAGCCGTTTTATGACCATTTGAATTATCATAGCCGTCGGAAATGCGTTGGAAAACCGTCGATTATCACAAGTAATCCACTATAAAAATCTTTCATCGTCATTCACAATGAAGGAGTAAAAAAAACACAATGAGTACCTCAAATCCTTACAATTATTTTCGTTCGTGGATGGATAAAAATCGCTTTAATACATCGACGGGTGAATTGACGGATGAATTTATACAAGGCGTTCAAGAGTTCATGGCGTTGGCATCAAACAATAGCATGACATCAAAATACTGTAAAATGTATTGTCCTTGTATAAAATGTCGGAATTATAGATTAGTTTCTGTTATGGAAGTATGGAATCATTTGTGTAGAAATGGATTCATGCATGGTTATAAGATTTGGTATTCACATGGAGAAACCGATTTAATGGTTCAAAATTATGGTAGCACTTCAAATATATTAGGTGGTAGATCGGATAGATTAGAGGAACCATCACCGGAAGTAGATGAAAACTTAGGGACCGTTCAAATGGTGAATGATGCATTTCGTGCAAACATTGCATCATATGTCCATGATGGTACTAGAATCGAGCAACCTAATATTGAAGCTAGAAATTTTTTCGATATGCTAAATGCTTATAACCAGCCATTATACGAAGGATGTAGTGCTGAAGTTTCTGGTTTATCACAAGCTACTGATTTGATGAATATAAAGACGGATTACAATTTGCCCGAGGATTGTGTGGATGCTATAACTAATTGGGGGATGCGCATGATACCACCAGTAAATAATTTGGCTGGTTCGTACTACGAGATCCAGAAACTTGTTGCTGGTCTTGGATTGCCCTATCAGATGATAGATGTGTGTATTGACAACTGTATGATCTACTGGAGGAAGGATGAAGATCGTTTGAAGTGTCGCTTCTGTCATAAACCTCGATATCAGAAGACGAGCGGAAGAGTACCTGTACCTTTCAAAAGGATGTGGTATTTGCCGATAGCAGACAGGTTGAAGAGGTTATATATGTCGAAGCGCACCGCAAAACCTATGAGATGGCATGCAGAACATAGCTCGGACGGAGAGATTAAACATCCCTCGGACGCAAAAGCATGGAAACATTTCCAAAACTGTTATTCTTCTTTTGCGAATGAGGCAAGAAACGTGTACCTAGGGTTATCAACGGATGGATTCAACCCTTTTGGAAAGCATGGAAGACAATATTCGTTGTGGCCTGTGATCTTGACGCCTTACAACTTACCGCCATCTATGTGCATGAGGAGGGAGTTTTTGTTCCTCTCGATCCTCGTCCCCGGTCCAGAACATCCGCGGAGATCTCTTGATATTTTCCTACAACCGTTAATCTATGAGCTGGAAATGTTGTGGAAAGATGGTGTTCAAGCGTTTGATGTTTCCGTTCAACAGAATTTTGTGATGCGAGCTGTACTTATGTGGACAATAAGTGATTTTCCGGCGTATGGTATGCGATCTGGATGGTCGACGCATGGTAGGTTGGCATGTCCACACTGACAAGATAACACAGACGCTTTTCAGTTAAAGCATGGACGAAAGACTTCTTGGTTTGATTGTCATCGTTGATTTTTACCACATGATCATCCATACCGTCAGAGCACAACATTGTTTAGAAAAAACAAAAAAAATCTCCAAAGATCCGCCTCCAGAGATAGACGGAATTTCGATGATGGCTCAGCTCAGAGACTTTGATGTTGACATCACCGTTTCTTGCGGTGGTAACGGGCATGAGCAAGTTCCCGACTGTGGAGAGTACCATAATTGGCATAAGAGGAGTATATTTTGGGTGTTGCCTTACTGGAAGGACCATCTCCTGCGTCATAATCTTGATGTTATGCACATTGAAAAAAAATTTTTTGACAACATTATGAACACGGTCCTAAATGTGCAAGGGAAGACAAAAGATAATTTGAAGGCTAGATTAGACTTGCCATACTATTGTTCCCGTCAGGAGCTGCATATGATGGCTGATGGGAGTTTACTAGCCTCAGCATTTTGGTTGGATGCTGCATCGAAGGAGGAGTTCTTCGATTGGATTAAGCATAGCGTAAAAATTCCAGACGGTTACGCATCTAGTCTTCGGAACTGTGTTGATCGCAACGAAGGAAAATTATCGGGAATGAAGAGCCATGATTGTCATGTTTTCATGCAACGCCTTCTTCCATTTGCCTTTGAAGGTCTATTACCGAAAAACGTCCACAAAGCGATTGCCGGTACATACGTACACTTTACCAAACATATTTATTTTCCATCGGCATGTAGATACGTACATTTAATTTTACGAATGTCTTATTTTCAGGAATTGGTGCTTTCTTCCGAGAAGGTATCCGGAATCTAGATGCAAAGATACCGATCCTCCTTTGTAATATGGAGAAAATATTTCCACCATCATTTTTTGATGTTATGGAACATCTTCCCATCCATCTCCCTAGAGAAGCGGAACTTGGTGGGCCGGTTCAGTATCGATGGATGTATCCATTTGAGCGATTTATGTTTCACTTGAAGAAGAAAGTGAAAAATCTCGCCAGAGTCGAAGGTTCCATTGTCGTTCAGAGTGTAAATGAGGAAATATCAAACTTCTCCAGCTACTACTTTCCCTCGAATGTACAAACAAAAAATAGACGACCCCCCCCCCCCCCCCCCGACATGATGATGGAGGGGAGAAATCGAGTTATCCAGTCTATGTTCCAAACATATTTACTGAAACCGGCCGTTTAAGTGGTAAGAGCAAGGATCGCCAATTATCAGATATAGAACGTAATCATCTGCATATGTATATTCTAACAAACTGCGACGACATATTGGAGTTTGAAAGGTATGTCAAATTTATAATAAGTTTAAATTAATTAAGTAGATAACAATTACTTATTAACTACAAATATTGTATTTAAACATTTAAATTGTATCTCTAAATTGGCAGAATATACATGGACCAAATCCGAAAATTTTATCCATATTGTACGGAGGATGAACTCTTAAACCGCAAGCAAAATGAATTCGTGGATTGGTTGCATTACTATGTAAGTATTTTATGTATCTGAATAATTTATTAATCACTGTTCTACCATATGTATTTAACCATTGTAATTAATATGCACGTTTATATTAGGTTACCACAGGCACATCTAGAGGGGTAGAATACCCGACGTGGTTAGTTGAGTTTGTGGAACGCCCTACGTTCATTGCGAAGTCTTATCCGATGTATTGCACTCGAGGCTACGCCTTTCGGACAACTCGGGTGGGAAGCTCGAGAACAACTACCAATGATGGTATATCGTCGCAATCCGGAGACCTTGTCTATTATGGTATCCTCAACGAAATATTGGAAATCCATTATCCGGGAATGCTTGACTTGACGTGCATTGCGTTTAATTGCGATTGGTACGATCCAATTGTCGGGCAACGTCAGGATGAATTTGGCGTGACATCTATACTTTCTAGGAAGCGACTACAAAAATACGATCCATTCATTCTAGCCTCCCAAGCAGATCAAGTTGCCTATATTCGATATCCCCGTGTTAGAAACAAGCAGGACCCTTGGATTACAGTGACATCAGTACACCCAAGGGGACGGGTACATGGTGTTTCTGAAAACGAGCCATTGCAACAAAATTATGTCGGCAACTTAGGTTCAGTTGAGCAATCTTTGGAAGTTGATCTTGTGGTTGACTTCACTATCCACAAACTAGAAAAGGAACACGAAGATGTTGAAGAAGGAATTGACGAATTTGAAGTGGACCCTGCAGATTCAGCATCATCAGATTATTCATCTTATTCAGATTAGTTTTATAATAAAATGAAACTGCGTTTATGTTATATATTTGATGGTTATCATTTAGAAACCTTAATTATAATATTATTAATCAAAGTTTATATTTGAAATTATTTAAATTTTTTTTCATTTCAAATTTTTTTCTTTTTATTTTACAAACTGTAATTCTGTTGGTATTGTTGTTGGTATTGTTAATTATTTCGTTTATATTTGAACTTGATAATTCATTAATCTGGTTTGTCGGAAATCGGTCGGTATTGTGTTGGTCATCGGTAAGCCGTCGGTAATTTCCGACGAATTTGCGACGGCACACGCACTAGCCGTCGGAAATCCATCGGAATCCATGTTGGTCATCGGTAAGCCGTCGGTAATTTCCGACGAATTTGCGACGACACACGTACTAGCCGTCGGAAATCCATCGGAATCCAGCGCTCTGTATTGTGCTGGTCATCGGTAAGCCGTCGGTAATTTCCGACGAATTTGCGACGACATAGGCACTAGCCGTCGGAAATCCATCGGAATATAATTTTTTTCCACGATTTAGCGACGTTATGAAATTTAACCGCGAAATCTTAGGGCGGGCAAAACCAAAATGATTTGGTTTCACTAATTGATTTTTCCGACCGATTAAAAACGGTTTATTCCGTCGGTATTGTTTTAATATATAAGGTAAAATAAACCGTGATTTTTGTTTCCCTCATTAACCCTAATCCAAAATTGCCGACTTCTAGAAACTGTGATCTCTTTGCGACTTCGAAGCCCTCCATCAATCCGGCGAAATCCGGCGAAATCCGGCGAAGTCCGGCGATTTCCGGCACCCCTTAGCTCCTCCATTCCCTTTCCCATTGTCAATCTTTCTCCTCAGCTTTTCATTTCTTATGTTCTTTCGTTTTCCCTTTTAAGTAAAACAACCAAAGGAAAATTTGTTGCTCATCGATCGGTCGATTTGATATAACATCAATAGAGACCTCTACAGAGAAAATGAAAAGGGAGAAAACTCTATAACTCCTCCTCCGGCGACAGGTAACTAAGCTACCTTCATCTTCGTGGGGTCACTCGAGTGTTCTTATTAATTAGTTACTCTCTTTGTTTAATTACTTTCCCGATTAAATCTAGGGCTTTTTGTTTCCTTCAAATCAACTGAGATTTTCTCTTTGTTTTGTTAATGATGATAGCCGATGCCAAAGCTCAACCTTAATTTGAGATTAAACATTTTAGTGGCCAAGATATGTTCTTGATGTTCGTTTTTTTCCCTTAATAGGAGTTTTTATTTTACCTTTAATTTTTAACAATCTCTTTTTTCTCTTTGCTTTTGAGTTTCCTTTAGGTCTGGTTCCTATGCAGATTTCCGTGGACGTAGAAATCATTCTCCGAGAGTAAGAAGTGATTCTGGGACTTCAACCGCAAATCCCTCGGCTTCTCAGCTGCATGAGTCTCACGGTGAAGCTCCACCACTTACGATGACCGTGGCGGAACTAGTCCAGCAACCGGGACGTGAAGACCACATTCTTCTCGACCCAAGACGCAGAGGCAAATCAACTTGGTAAGATGAAAAATATCCTCTTTATTTTCTTTGTTGTTGCACTCTATCATCCATATAATTATTTTTGATGTTATATTGTGGTGGAAAATGTAGGTTTGGACCATCACACAATGGCATTAGCAAGAGCATTCTGAAAATGTGTCACTCCCTTATCGAGCATCCTCGTAAAACATTTTCTGAAATGCCATTTTCCGAAAAGGATAAGTGGTTCAGGAATTTTGCTGTGAGTTCCCTAATTTATTACTTTGTCTCTTTCAAGTTCTTTGTAACTTGTATGGCTTTCATGTTGGTGTATTTTTATGTATTTCTAGCAAGAGTTTACATGGGATCACAACATCACGGAAATTGTCCGAAAAGCCTTTGACAAGGAGGCTGCAAAACAGTATTCACGCCACATGAATGCTTGGAAGATGCATTGGAAAAGAGGGAAGAAAGAAAAACTGAGAGGTTTGGACATGGGGATCTACGAAAAGCTTATTCCGTATTGGGAAAATCCTGACACAGAGAAGACTTCGATAACCAATTCTTGTAACCGGATGAGCGATCGTGATGGTAAAGGGTCTTACGTTCACAATGGCGGCTCGACTAGCCACATCAGCACGGTCGATCAAATGGTAAGGTTCATTTTTTATTTTTTTGGTTATTTTGGGTTAGTTTAAATGTAAAATAACATGTCCTTTGTTTTTAATTGTTTTCAGACAAAATAATCTGGAGGTGTTGCGCCAAATCACCTCCAAGTGCTCAAGAGATACCACACCAATAAGAAAACTGGTGTTATTCAAGATCCAGTCATTTCGGAAATCGTGGAGAAGGTTACTGTGGAGAAGATGGACCTTCTAACTCAGCTGTCGCAAGAGGACCCCTCTATGGAAGATTTGTCTCGGAACCAAGTCAACAACCTTGTTCTCAAGGTATTTTTTTCACTGTACTTTGTTTTAAGTTTTCTTTGATATTTTAAATACTAGTTCTCATATTAGATTATTAGTATAACAAAATAATCAAATACTAGTCTCAGTCGTGCTAGTGATGTTACAATTAGTAACTAATAGGACATTTGTAGACAGAGCCATGATAAATTATGAATGAGACTTGGAATAAACATTAACAATGTTTTGGATGTGTTGGCTGTTTTGTTTTTGTTTTCTGTATTGATTCATTGATACCTCTGCAATGATACGCCTTTTTGTTTTGTAGGCGATTCCAGTCAAGAAAAAACGTCGTCCAGGGCTTGGTAATATTGCAGAGGAGGATCCGGCAACATCATTTTTTTCTGACTACAGCAACGATCTCCTCCAGCAAAACGAGGAGCTTAAAGAGAAGGTTACTGCACTGGAAGTCTCCAAAGCAGAAACAGAAGAGAGGCTGTCTTCCACGCAAGAGGAACTCACCTCTACAAAGAGTAAGGTCTCAAAAATGTCTGAGTTTATGCGAAGTAAGTGGCCGGATATGCCGGTTTTCTAATATGATGTCAAGCTAAAGGTTTGGTTTTGGTATTGCCTAAGCAAAACACAATTACATTTTCGTTTTGTAATGCTTGAAACTTGATATTTCAAGCTAGGTAATGGTTGCTTATTTTGTTTTTGTAGACTTTGCAACTTTTGTGTATAAAGTATTTATATGGAAAATAAGAATTCGTTTTTTTTTTTTTAATAAAGTTTTCAATTTTCCTCGGAAAACCATCTCAAATCAATCGGAATGTATTCGTCGGAAAGTCGTTGGAAAAACATCCTTCGTAAATCCGTCGGAAGCTGTCCCTCGCAAACCCGTCGGAAATTAAATTTCTCGCTAATCCGTCGCTAATAAAACAACGATAATCCGTCGGCGCTCGGTCGTTTACTTATATCGACGATATCCCGACGATAAACCGAAGCTAGAATCCCTCGTCGATAATCGGTCGGAAACATTGGTCTGTCGGAATTCCGTCGGGATTTACCAACGGATTTGCGACGACATTATTTTACCGACGAGATAGTCATGACGACCTCAATCCGTCGGGAATCTGTCCATATTGTCTGTTTTCGACAATATAGCGACGGATTTGATCGTCGGGAAAACTCCTATTTTCTTGTAGTGTGATATCATATTGAATCTTTTCGGTTACTTATGCAGATGAATTTTAAACTAAAAGCTTTTATAGTTCTAATCAAATTTCCAAAGTTTATAATTATCCGTCACGTAAATTCTCGTGTTCGCTAAAAAGAGGAAGCATTCAAGTAAAACATCAATTCTAATATTTGTTTTTTGTTTTCTTTTAACATGCTATATTTCATCTAAAATTCTATGTTTTCAAGATTTACGTGAAGCAATTATGAATGTATTTTTCTCAACCAATAAAAGAAAGAAAAAAAAATCATGAAAGGTTAATTTTAGACCTAGTGTTAAAAAGTGAGATGAAATGTATAACTCGTGACCAGTGTAATAAGAATGAATAATGTCATTCCTTTTCATTCCTTAAATTTTTTACCATTTATATAGAATATTCTTTTTCATCTAGTTCCTTCTCATTTCTTGTTCTTTAAGAAACTTTAATATTAAAATATTCCTCAACAACTATTGAAAAAGACAAAAGTTTTCTATTTTTTTATTCCTCTTTATTCCATTTTTTCTAATTCCTTTTGTTCCGAAGAATATATGGCCGGGGAAAGGTCTTTGTTAAATGATCTCTCTATACATTAGATACAACAATTTTCTTCTTGGCTATTCCCTACACTCACAAAATAAAACTAAAAAGAATTTAAAATCCAATGGAATCTCGGATCAAAATCTCCTGCTGACTTGTCGAGACGAGAACATATTACTGCCACGTAAACACACCAATGTCTATTTCTCTAACTATTTGTCGTCGCTGTGCATGCACCAATATTCACACTTGTACATGCATCGGATGTATTATTGTATATCTGATGATTAATTACATGCCACGTTGATGAACTCTGGAAAGAAAATAGTCAATATATCTTTAAATTAAACACATTAGATTTAGACCCGTGCTACGCTACGCTGCAGAATTATTGTTTTTTTTTTTTCTACATAGCTTTAACTACTTTCTATAGAAGTCTAATTTCACTTATCTTAACTTTTTTAGCTTTTTTATATTTTGGAAAATCTTATCTCAACTTTCGAATTCGTACATATCTAAACATTTTTCGGTAAATTTCAGAAACCGGAGTTATCAACACCTTTTCTTCTACGGCAACTGAATTCAGCGTATTTTTTTTTCCATTTCGTGTGCTCTTCGTTACCCTAACTTTTTTTTTTGTCGACCATATATATTATATTATGAAACAAATACAATGTTTGTCAAGATACATGATATTTTAAATTTAAACATTGCATTCTAGCTATTTTTGCTAAGCTATCTACCTCAGCTAATATATTACGTTGTACATGCATAAACGAAAATCTATATTTGTTAAAAGAAAGTTTAGCTATATCCTTGACAAAGGTTGCGATGCTTGAGTTGCACCATCTCATGTTTACCTTATGTTCTTCGTCACCCTAACAATGTTGATCTTCTTCTTAGAATTTGTATTCATTTTTAATGAGTTATTGTAGAAAATTAGTTATATTTTATATTATTTAGTCACAGAAAACATGTTATTTGCTTTGCTACTGTCAAAATTACTACAAAATATTTCTTCTTTTTCACCTAAAACATGTTACTTGCTTTGCTATAACAAATTTTATTTTCACATTCAAATTACCATAGTTTACTATCATTTCTTCTTCTGTTTTAGCTTCTTTTTTTTTTGGACGAAAGTTTCTTCTTCATTTGCATTCTTTTTTACAAACTCGATACATATTACACATATGACCTCTAATTTTCAATTCCTTATAATAAGATAAAAAAAAATGTAATAGAATCAGATATACCTGTGGTTGAAAACAAAAAGAATCATATATACTTCTTCTTTTTTTTGCCGTAGCATCATCATCGTCTCCATCAATCTCACTCTCCACCTTAGCTCCATCTTGATTATCACCTCCAGAATCAGTTAACGCATCATCCGACTTCTTCTCAGAATCAGCTTTCTTCTTCCTAGAATCATCAGAGCTTTCAAGCTCATTTCCGGTCATAGATCTGTCGGAATTAGAACCGGTGGCGGGAAATTCGACAGTTGATACATATAAAATTTCAGCGGCCGCGAAGACGGCGAGCGAACTTTGATTCCAACACGGCGGCAGAAGCTTGTCGAATAATCAGGCGACAAAGCATCATCTTCAGAGAAATGATTTAGCTGGAGAGAAGAAACGGTGAAGAAGAAGGAAATGATGATACACGGCAAACAAAATGGCTTAGTCGTAAATATGACTAGGCTTATATTTGATCCCTCAAAAGCCCATAGGCCCAAATAGTCTTATCTCCGATCGTATCATCGTCATTTCTTCGTTCACCGCCGTCAAACCAAACACCGCACAACTTTCGTCGGTCTGAGATTCTGCTCCGTCGAAGCTGAGTAAAAAATACCCAAGGAAGATATAAATTTGAACCAACTATAAATCTCCGGCATAGAAGAAGAGCACCGATCACGAACGTCGGCGTATCAATGAGTTAAGTGCTTGCTTAAAAAACACATGTCTCCAACTCTAAATCTCTGGCACCGATCCAATTTAAGAAGACGGAAACTAAGATCCAATAGAATACACAAATCGGAAAGGAGAGAATATGAAAATCAATGGAAGAATTAGTGAATCGGCGTCAAATTCTTCTCGATTTACATTTTATTCCACCGAGTAAAACATAATCGGTAAAATGAAAAAAATTAATAAATCATAATCGGGTAAAAACGTGGCAGATAAACTGAGAAAATTGCTGACTGGTATTAATTCAAATATTTCTATTGGTCAGGTGTTTTAAATGACGTGAAAGCTCAAATCATACTTGACCTACGAAAATATTGACTGATATTAATTCTAATGTTTCTATTGGTCAGGTGTTTTAAATGATGTGTCAATTCCAAAAGCTAAAAAAAGCTGAGGTATCAGCCCCTGGAGCAACACAAGGGGTTTTATGTGTGTTTAAATGATATGTCAACTCCAGAAATCTCAAAAAAGCTGAAGTGTTAGCCCCTAGAGCAACACAATGAGTTTTATGTACTTGAATTAATAAAACATCAAAATGTATCTTAAAGTTTTATTTATTATTCGTAAAAACAAAAGAAATTATAACCATAAGATTATTAACTATATTTAGAAATATCATGTAATTTTCCATTTAATAAAAAAAACATCCACCTATTATCTTATATATATGAAACAATATCTTAATGGTAACTATCTAATTTATGAAACGGAAAAACATAATATTACTGAACTAACGCATTGCACTCTGCTACGAACAAAATTTAACATATATAAGGGTTATATATCCCTAACCTATGTCATAAAACTTTATAATACCAAGATTATAAATCTTGTTATTATGCAATTTCATATATGACAGGTTTACGTACCTAAAATATTATCTCTATATTATAGTGACTACTTCTCCTCCTCTCCGGCAGGATTATCTCCAGCGTCAATTATACACTCACGACGGCGACGATCTCTTACTGTTCCCCACTCATGCATCGACAGATGAAGCTTTTTTCCAGCGAGCAAGAAATCCGCGGCTTGTATTGGCGTTAGAATCTCGACGATCTTCGCTAAAGTATCTACCCTCAGCTTATCGGCCTCGGCCAATAAAGTGGCCATAGCCTCTTCTTGCTTGTCGAGAGCCTGATCCACCGCCATGTTGGGCTCTCCAATGTGCTCCTCCGAGTAAGCCACGGTGGCGATGGGAATATCGGCGGCGTCCTCTTGCAGGCTCGAGACTTTCTTGGTCATCTTCTCTTCTTCATCTATGATTTTCACATGCAACACGTTGATCTTGGCAAGTTGCTCCGCAGTTAGATCGCTAAGTGATGCCCCGCCGCTACCTGTTAGACCAAGCTAAATTATTAAATCGGACAAAACCAATTCTTAAAGAGAAAGCAAAACCAAATCCATAGCCAAAGCTAAACAAAGATGTGTGTAAATCTACAGGTTTAATCATTTTGATGTAGTTGACAAAAATATCACTATGATGTAAATAAATATATTATAAAACAAATCAAATATGTTGATATTATAGGAGATGAACATATTGTATATATTATAAATCCGAATCAAATTCTTAAAATGAAACCGAACCGAGATTTTATATAAACCCGTAGATTCTATTATTTTATATCGAACAAAGTTGAATCAAAACAAATCAAACTGAATGAAACTCGGTAAAATTATATTATTCTATTATTCATTCATATGATTTAGTAAGTTCTAAAATCTAAAAAATAAAAAAATAAAAAAATAGTTACAACTCAAACCCTTTATCAAAAAAAAAGTTGCAACTCGGTCATCAACTCTGAAAAACGAAAAAAAATGAGAAATCGGATCCAAACCAACCAATCGTATTTTTTTTTGCTAAACGGACCAACTGGAAAACATTAGTTATTTCAGTTTTAAAATTTAAAACCGAATGACAGGAAACGGAGCCAAACCAATCAAAAATTTTACAAAACCGATCGAACCAAATAATTTAGCCTTCTTTTTTAAAAAACTCATTCATAGGCTCTAAAAACCGAAAACGTCCAAACACTTACCTGAAGAATCGTAACCGTCGACGTTACGAAGAAACTGAGTCACACGAATCTCAGTTTGGGACCCACACAAAGCATAAACAAGCCTAAAGAAAGAAGATGGCCTGCAACCACCCATCCAAATCAGAGCGTTCTCTATGGGAGTGTTCCACGACGGCGCATAGTAGTTTGAGCTACATCGGTGAGATAGATCAGCTCTTTTTCCGGCGTAATCTTTGAAATCGCCGATGATCTTCTGTGTTAATTCACGGAGTTTGTTATCATCGGTGTCAGTGTCAGCGTCCGCGTCGCCGTGAGACCGTCGGTGAGCTAAGGCTCGTTTGAGCTCCGGGATGCGTTGAGATTGTAAATTCATCCACTGGTGATAACAACTTTCTTGAACTTGTTCGATGTTCTTTGTCGATGATCCTTTGTTTTCCATTTTTTTTATTTAAATTTTCCAATATATATGTTATTATTATTGGTTCAAATTTTGTTTTTTGTGTGTTTTTTTCTTTCTGTGTTTCTGTATCCATTTCATCGGGTTTATATATAGTTAAAGTTACTGGACCAGAACCATCTTTTTTCATTAATTAATGATTATCTCTACAAAAAATATTATACAATATAATATTAATGGGTAAAATATCCAATCCGGTTATACAGTGCTTAACCGAAAAAATGATATATCAAACGAACCAAAGAACATAAAAACGGATTGTTTATATGTATCCAAATAAAATGAATTTCAAGAAAAATCAATTAGATTTGTTTTCTAATAAACTTTTTCTAATAAGAGATAAATTTAGCTAAAAGCTCTAGTACAAATTTTTTATAGCTTAAAGCTCTATTCAACAAGTTATATTATTTTAATCCAAGTTATATTAAACCGAACCGAATAGTTATCGTTTTATATTTATAAATGAGAAACATGGACAAATAGTGAAACTGAACTTAGACAAAAATAGTTAAATGGACACCTTTAATTAACGAGTACTAGATTGGAAGTTGGAAGATAATACGTGCTTTGCGGGAAGAAAAAACGAAATAATGCATGCATGCATTACGTGTAGGACTAACAGAGAGAGTGCGACTTGTCGTTCGAAAAAAGTTAAATTTGCTATTATTTTTGAGTAAACTTTCTTGTATATTCTTTCATCATCGGGAAAAAGAAAAGTAAAACCCCTCATCTAAGTAAAGGAAGCCGACACACTCACTCTGTTTTTGTCGAAAATAAATAATAAAAATTCACATTGACCCGAAAGAAAACAAAAACAAGATTTTACATGAATATAATTAAATAAAAAAAGTTACAGTTCTTCTTATAATACTCCCACGAGACGATATGTTTTCAAATTTCATAAAATAGAAAATAAAATTTAGAATGGTGTCAAATGTTCCACGTGGAAACTTTTACCTCTTTGAAGAGGAAAGAAATTTACAACAGACGTATCGTTTTCATTTAAATTATAAAAATATGGAAAATATTCACCCAGATTATATTATAAAGCATTAATAAGGAGCATATCTAATTTATTTCTGTCGTTTACTAACTCAATACCATGATGCCTAAGTTAGTAGTCGTGGCCAAAAAAGAAAAAGAGTTTGTAAATAGTATCATATAATAAAGAAAACTGTTCACGCGCACCAAACTAAAGCAAGCGGCATAAGAAAAATAGAAATCTGAAATAAGGGTTTCATTTTCGAAATGAAATCTAATAGCGGTTATTTTGCCAACCACTAAAAAAAAGATCGAAAGCTTTTTTCGAAGAAAAAATAATGAAAAACCAAAAGATTAATATCATTTTGAAGGATGTAATTGGTTCTATTTATAGTAGTGAATCCAGACACGTATGGGAAAATTTGACACGTGCCAGGCGTGACTCCTTTTCGTGTAATGTGTTGTAAAAAAAGAGTGTTTCGCTTGTCGTTTTCTATCTGTATTCGTAGGGTGAGGCCTCAGGTTATGAACATGTATGAATAATAATAAGTTAAAAACGACTACATAAATACACTATTGGATATTTGATCTCAGTGAAAGTATATATAATTATATATTCATAATTAAAGTAAATATCACACCCTATCGCCGACACTATCACAGATAAGTGATGTTGCCATGCCACGGTGACTCGGTAGTATGTATGCCACCGAGTTCGACTCCGTGTCCCGTCAAAAGATTAAAAATTGGCGCTTTGAGGAAAAAGAAAATGTAAATATCAGAGATTTTTTATGAAAAAGATGACTAATGAGAGAATTTTGTATTTTGTTTTAAAAATACACTCTGCCGATTTAAAACAGAACAAGGTGTAATCTGTATAATTTTATTAGACTGCGAAAAATGGAAATAGTATAATCTATATAATTTTATATGCATCGGTAATTTTGAGTTTTTCCATTGCTACTGAACAAACTAATTCAAAATTTTCATTTGTTCCAATGGCAAGAAGAAAAGAAACTTTACATTCAAATGAGAAATATCACAATGTGTGAAAAAAAAGAGGCGAAGCTAATAGTTAGTTGCAAACAACTTTTCACCACAAAATACGTACAAACATACGTAATAGGAATATATATGTATGATAGTATACAATTATACAGACACATTGTTAAATTATCTGGATCCAAATACACTATCAAAACCAACCAAGAAACACATTTAATAGGAAGAATAAAAAACACACAACTTTTTAACATTTATAACGACGACGTATACGGTAAACAGAGAGAAAGAGAGCGCGCGTGTGAACCTCTGACACGTGTGATAACTCGAAGAGAGAGAGGGAGAGGGAGAGAGAGAGGAGGAGAGAGAATCGTTCTTCTGGTTAAGTAGCTTCAGAGGATAAGATCTCAAGCTCTGCCCACCAAAGAGGAGAGAGTCTCGGTGTTGCTTGTTCTGGAGAAATGTTGATTACTTCTCTCAATTGCTCAACCACATCTTTCATTGTTGGCCGTTGACTTTGATCAATCCTCAGACAATGTCGTGCCACGTCGCATATCACTTCAAGGTCCTCTTCTTTAAAAGTTTTTAACGTAGGATCAATCATATCTCCCAACTTATCTGTCTCAAGATACTTTAATGCCTGTCAAAAGAAAACATTAGTATTAATGTAAAATCAGAGAATTTATTTTGATTCGGACTTTTGAGTTTTACCCATTTTAGGATTGATCCTTCTTTATCTGAATCTGAGAGCTTTCCAGAGATTATCTCAAGCATTAATACTCCAAAGCTATAGACATTAGTCTCTGGTTCAGATGACAACGGCAATGAAGATTGGTCCAAATCACCACTCATCGGTTTTCTTGATTTAAGTCCGGTTTGTGAGCTGAAGGGAACATCTCCGACCTGCAAAAATAATATATTTATTTAATCGGGTTGACTAAGAATCAATTTTCACCGTTCAAACAGTTTTCTTGTTAAGCAAGAAAATCAAGAACTATTGAAACAGCTGTTTTCGTGTTAAGCAAGAAAGCAAGAACCTTTGCTGCGTAATCATCGGTTAAGTAGATTCCTGACGAGCCAAGCTTACAATGTGCGATTGGGGGATTAAGCTCGTGCATATATTGCAGACAATAAGCAGTTCCCATTATTATCCTCATCCTTGCGCTCCAATCAAGATGTTCCATTTCCTTATCTGAACAAGAAGATGAGGATTTGGTTAATGTGATACTAAGCCAACAAGATCTTGGTTTGAAAACAGATTTTAGATCCTTACCGTGCAAATGTTCGAAAAGAGTTCCATTTGGCGCGTATTCGAAAACCATCATCCTATTAAAAGGTTCATCTTCTTCGCAGTATCCAATTAGATTCACAAAGTTCTTATGGTTGATTCTTGACATTGTATCAATCTGCAAATATCAATCAAGATTCTCAAAAAAAGGCAAAAGAAACAGTTTTAAAAGTTATAAAGAGATTCACCTTTTTGCGGTAAGTCATTTCCATAGCTCTTGTCCATTCTCTAGTCTCCAAAATCGCGGTTGAAGCAACCGCAATCTCAACACCACTTGACAAAGTTCCTTTATAGACAGTGTAACCATCAAATGCTTCGATGATATTACTGAAATCTTCACAAGCTGTTTCCAATTCAGACCGATTTAGCTTCGGTACACCTGAAAACATTTCACACAGAGCAAAAAAACAGAGTTTGTTAAAACCGGAAAACAGAGCAAAAAAACAGAGTTTGTTTTTAAGAACATTTTCTTTACCGGTAACAAAAGCTTTTTGCAACTGTCCACTTAAACCAGTCTTCCATGGACCTATACTCTTTACAGCTCTCTTCCGGCAGAAGAATATAACCCCGATTATTATCAGCATCGCAACGAAAGCAGCGACGCCAATAACCACATACAACCAAACGTCCTTAAACTCTTTTGGTTTCTCTTCAAATCTCCTCGGGGGATCAGAGCCTGTCTTGTTATTGTTCTCAGCGATTGGAGGAGGAGAGGTCAATGGTGGTATTCTCTTCCTTGCAGTAGCTACCGCGGGAAAAGACCCGCTGCTTCGAGGAAACACTTTGGTTGTAAGCTCTGGAGAAGGACTAGGAGCATTAGGAGCAGGCATTGCCTCTAAATTACTTGTACCTTCGAGTAACTCGCGCCTTTTGAAGATACTAGTTTCATTCTCTAATGAGCCTGCAATAAAGGAAACTTTAAGTTTTATCTATGTTTCAGTTGCATAAGTTGTTTTAGTTATCTTTTAGTCTTACTTGGTTGATAATTCGCGACATAATTCTTCTCTTGAGATTCCTCTGGCAGCCTGAAGAGAAACATAAAAAAAAAAAAAAAAAAAAAAAAAAAAAATTCAGTAACACTGAGGATGAAACAAACCAAATTAAATGAATGATTGATTTTTTTTGTTTTGGAGAAGGAAATGCTTTCATGTAATGTCTTGAAGTTGATTTAATCCGCACTATGATAGCTTGTGCTTTGTTTAGTCTTATCAAGCTTCTCCTTGAAACACTATCAAATGGATAAACATTTTTCTTAATAAGGCACTATTTTTGTGGAAATTTGTTCAAAAAGGTTTAAATTTGAATTACCAGTACTTTAAAAAAATGAAAAATAATTTTGAATTACCAGTATCCAAGTTTTCTGTTTACACAGCCGAAGACAGCATTCGAAGCAGAAGACAGCTCTCGATTCTTGTTCATCTGGACTTTATACAGCGACTGAAGTCTCAGGAACTTTATCTTCATAAAACCCGCAAATTTGTTACCAGAAAGCAACCTGGATCCCCCAACATGTCAAATGTCAACACATTGATTTGGTTTAACATTAAAAGCATCACAATCTCCATGAAACTCACAAGTTTTCTGATGACAACACTTTGTTTAGCTCGGGTGGAACTACTCCGCTTAACTTATTATCTCTCAAATCCAAGAACTTCATTTTCGCAAAATTCCCAAATTCCTTTGGAATGTCTCCAGAGAGCTTGTTCTTGGATAGTATTCTACAAAAACAAGAATTGGTTTTTTTAGTTCTTGTTCTTTCAAGAAACGGAGCAAAAAAAATTATAAAAAATAAAATAAAAATCTTACAGAGATCTTAATTCACTCAGTTGACTAAGCTCAGGAGCTAAAGTTCCTCCCAAAGAACAGCCACTAAGATTCCTACAAAATCAAAACCAAAAAAGTTTATCAGAAAATCAGACAAATTTTTGCAAGACATGAATCAAAATATATTATTAACTTACAGCATCTGCACTTTATTGTCGACACACGTTACACCAAACCAAGAACACAAATGATCATGATCAGAAACATTCCAATTTGCAAGAGTTCCATGTGGATCAGAGTCAACTCTTGCCCGGAATTTCAACAGTAGAAATCCTACAACATTCAAAAACCCTTTTAATCAAAAGAAGACAAAATTTGTGGAAGGGTTGAGACCAAAAAAATTGTTATTAATTACCTTCAGAATTGAGGGATAATGAGGAACGAGATTGAAGGGTAATGATTAAGAACATGAAGCAAGAGAACTGAAATCCAATTGGATTCCATCGACAACCCATTTTAGGTTTACACCAATGCTATACAAAATCGCCAGATTTTGTTTACTAAATGAACAAATAAAAAGAAAATAAAAATCCCAAATGTTACAGAATCCTCGGTAGGAGAACGACGAGGTTGATGATTGTTGAATAATCAGGGTCTCTCATTGTTTGCAAAATTAATTTGCACAAAACCCTAATCATCCAATAAAAATTAATGTCCTAAGAGTCAACAACTCGTGAATTATCTTCTTCTCGTTAATACCTGAAAAAGCCAACAAGAACAAAAAAAAATATGAAACAATAATTTAAAAACAAAAAGAGAGAGAATACGAATAACCCTCTTGAAGAAGCAATGTGAAGAAAACATGGAACCCACACAAAAAAAAAAAATCTTCTTCCCTCGTAATGAAGAACTTTGCAAATTACGTATACAAAAATAAAACAGATAATAACACAATAAAAAATTGGGAAAAATTACCTTAAAGAAGAAACTTCTTAACCAAGAATTGGGTAGGGTTTGAGAAATCAAAAACTAAAAAAAATCCCCAGAAAGCGAAAAAATGATTAAAAAACTAGAAAATAGGTACACTTTTATAGAAAACGAATATTATATTTATATTTTCTGATTTCTCCTTGAACTTGCCCTTGATTTTGCAGGATGATAACGATGATGATGATCTCAGAGTTTTCTCTCTTCGACCATCTTTGGTCTCTCCAGGGCCAAAGGGTGGTGGGTTCTCTCTCCTTCCTCTCTTTTTCCTTTTTCTTCTTCTTATTTTCTCTCTCCCTCTCCCTCTTTGCGAATCTTTTTTCCTATTTTTTATTTTTTTTTAACAATTTTCCCCCACAAAACTGTCTCTGTTTTTTTTTCTTTTTGAAATTCCAAATCAATGTGTAAAGGTCCTATTAACTTGCTTTAGATTTTCCACAATTATAGAAATGTGTATATATGTATTAAAAAGAAGGATAATTATTTCATAAAACCATATTTTCATTAAATTAAAAAATAAACGAGAAAATTAATTCATATTCCTCCCGTTGATCAATAAGTCAAATAACATACCGGACATACATATACATGGCGCGAAAGATTAGTACTAAAAACCAGAATTAATAAATATTTGATGTGGGTCTCTTATTGAGTTGACTTGAGGGCTCCGTGACAGCTGCTCATAGGGTTTTGAGACGTCAATAAATTGGTACCGTTGGATATAACCTTAATGTATTGATCAACGGTTCGAAGTTAAGTGACGTGTCTTATATAAAGAGCGCAGTTACATGGAACTAATTTCCTACTGATGTACTTAATAGTACATGCCACCCACTACTTATAATTCTTGATTAGTTCTATATTTTATATCTTTCAAGTCAACCTTAATTATTTTCTTAATAAAGTAAGTTACTACTATTTTATTGGTTTTATTGCGTATTAGTTGGAATCGCCGAGTGATTTTGATGATTCATGTGTATATGATTAGGGCTAATGATGAGAAATAGTGAATTCCCCTTCATTCCTCAAAAATATACCATTCATAAGGAACCCATAATTCACTTTCATTCCTTTTTAAATAGAGAATTATAGAGTAAAATGATTCCTCTGCAAATATGATAAATAATAAAAGTTTTCCATTTTTTATTGCTTTTTATTATTTTTTTTCTTTATTCCTAATATTCTTCTAGTGGTCACAGATTTTTTACTCATGAAAAAATGTTAGGAGTTGTTGGGCTTACTTAAGAATTATAACAAGAATTTTCTTTTATGCACTTTTAGTTGGGCTTAAACTTTAATAGAGGTCTAAATTATTTATAAATCCCAAACCCAATGAAACTACTGCTTACGAGCCGAATATGCCAATGTTATCTATGGTCTGTGAGTGAAAACACATTGGAGTAAGATCATCCCTAATGATTAGCTCATCAGAATTTGATTCAATAGTTGCATTGACTTGGATTTTAGAAGGAGATACCTCAATGCATGAAAAAACTGAGATAGTGTTAGCTTGGGTAGATTTTGGGGCAGAGTTGGATGCACCATCCATGACCACAATGCCTACATTCTCAATTGTCTCTTGGACAACAACCTGGGAATCAAATACAACTTCACATACAACTTGTAAGGGGCGCTTGACTTTGTGTCCAAACTTGTCACATCTAGTGTATTTAAAAGGCAACCAAGCAATCCACATCAATCAACCATGATTATAAAATCCATTTTCATCATTGGCAGCAATTCTAGTAGAAAAAGCTTTACTCAACTCAACCTCTACTAAAATCTTCGTTGGCCCTTGAAAATGAGATCTAACTTCGGTTTATGTTACTGTCAGAGTCCAAAAGCAACAAACCTTAGGCAGTCGTCAACATGCCATAACCATGTTTGGAGAATCCATCTCCTAGTGGATTCATCATGAATATAAAACAAGTAACTAGATTAGCCTAGCTTCATAATAGTAATTATGCAGTTCATTCCCCACAACTTACTGAAAACTGCATAAATTAGACTAGGAGAGCATCTACTCATAAAACATAATATTTTTGGTTCTATAATCCTTGTAACAATACATAACAATGAATGGTTAACTTTGGAGTCTCGTCTTCTAGAAATTCCGGCTCAGTTTCTCTATAAAGATTCCTTGATGCTGGATTCATTTTTGCCGCCCATGGAAACCGAAGATCATTTTCCCCACTACCACTAATTTTCTAGAAATTGGAACTTCACGAGCTTGCTGATTGCGATTAGGCTTTGACACATTTATAGAATGCCACTTTTATGAGTCAATTGTAGTGTTCCGAGAGGGTTTTTGGAAAGACCGAGCTTTGGAAAAGGGCAACTTCTTAGCCCACACGCCTTTGAGAGTAGATGATTAGATTGCACTGAGATTAAAAACCGGCTCCTTATCCACATAATTTATACCGCAAGCAGAATGAACAAACTATATGGAGCATTTTTTATTGATTTCCATCAACTAAATTTTGTTTCATGATTTAGCAGACCATGTACAATTACAGAGCAATCTTTATACGACTCTGGCGGAGGGATTATAGAAACTAAAGAAGTCATTTGAGCTAAGGAAGAGGAGGAAACAACGGTGGAAACAACTTTTCTAATTATGATTTTGGTACATGGGAAGCCAGATGATGATCGAGGAGAGTCTGAATCTTCGGATGTTGCTACTGATGCTAAAGATAGCGGATTTGGAGTGATTGATTCCATGAGAATAGAGAAAGATGCAGTTCAACAAGAGAGAAATTCACTCTCGAATGCCAAGAGATAAATACCAGCAACGAATCCCATGACGACGGACTAGCCAAGAGAGAGTGAGAGGAAATTTAGCTTCTCACCTTGAAATCGCCTTTTGGGATGCGCATGAGAAATTAATATTACCAATCCTTCTCTAAAAAATATTTATAGTTTTATGAGATTTTGATTATTTGTTTTGCTATTTCCTTTGTTAAAAGTTTGTAATGAGTTTATAAGTTTTCAATATTTGGATATTGTTTCCTTTGGGCTTTTGATTTTGGTATTGTTTTGTTTGACATCCAACTTTGTAATCTCCTTTAAAATCTTAAGAGCATCTCCATTAGTGATACCCTTATATGGGTATCGCTAATATGAGGGTATCACTAGATTTTTTATTAATAATTTTTCTTTTTTTTTGAGATTTGTATTTGATTTATAGATTTTGCTTTTTCATTGGTGATACCCTAGGTTCTTAAAAAAAATATTGTTTATATTATTTTATTATAAATAAAATACATTTAATAAAAACTAAAGAAGAAGAAGATTATATAGAGCAAGAAGCCATTTGTGGAAGAAGAATAAGTTTATAAAGCAAGTAGATAATATAACATGAGATGAAAACTCCTAACTAAATCTATTTTTTTTTTTTGTTAAAGGGTCCTAACTAAATCTCTAACGTTTAAATAACAAAATAATTTTGGTGTTTTTTGTAACTACAGTATTGGAACAAACCTGATTTCAAAAGACATCTCTTATATATTAAAAGAGAATACATTTTAAAAATAACATTTAATTCATGTGTTAATAACAAGATTGCCATGCTAATGTGTCATCACCAGAGACCATCTCATGATAGTTATAAAATAAGATTTTGTTTACTAGAAATATTACATAATATGTCATTCATATTAATTTGGTTAGAGAATAGTTTATATCAATTATTTATATATTATTCAGCATTTAATTTATGAAAATATTTTTATTCTTTCCATTCTTAGCAAAATATAACATATTAATTATTGTTTTAAACACTACATTTCTTCGCTACTTTTTGGATGAACTAAATTTTGTGAAAAATATAAATTATCACATTATCTATCTAATAAAAAACTAATACATTTTTTTTACACAAGTTACAATTTGAATTTTTAAAAATGAATATCAATTACTCAAATGATGAAAAATATAAGTATATCTTTAATTAAAGTCCCACATTGGAAAAAGGATATGTAGCGGTTCAAAAAATATATTATAAAAAGAACCAAAATAATAAGAAACCATAAGAGTAGGAAGCTTAATTTAATTAACATACAAATTTATAAGTATTTTTGGTTATTATGGTTTTTAATAAAACTATACAATATAGCCAAATAATATAAATATTAATATTAAAAATTTCAAAAATTAAAATAGTTTAACTTGGTAAAAAAATGAAAATATTAAAAATATTTAATTTGATCAAAAAGTTAAATATCGTAAAATTTGAAATTTATCAAAAAGTTAAAATATTATAATATTGAGATATTTATATTATAAAAGTTTGACCGAAATTTTATAATATAATATCAATTATTCAAATAATCGAAAACTTATAAACATTTCTTATTCCGCGCAGGGCGCAGGTTATCACCTAGATATATAAATATGCGAACCATAATAACCAAAAAGAATAACCATATAACCAGGTGATTCGGATTAACAATTACTAAAATGATGAAAATAATAAGTATATCATCAAAGTCCCACATTGGAAATGAATATGTGTAATAGTTCATAAAACTATTATAAAAAGGACCAAAATGATAAGAAACCATAAGATATGAAAGCTTAATTTAATAAGCATCTAAATTTATAAGTATATTTTGTTTCATATGGTTGTTTGATAAAACTATATAATTAAACAAAATAAAATTTATATTATAATAAATATTTCACAGTGAAAAAGTTGAAAATATTTATATCAAGATATTAAAATATTTGAAATAGTTTAACTTAGTTAAAAAGTTAAAATATTTAAAATCTTTTTAATCACAAATTTGAATACTATAAAATTTCAACTTATTTTATGAAATACATGAAGTATAGTTTTTTTTAAAGAATAATATTTTATTTTCAGTTTTTTGTTCTTTGAATTATCTTATTATATTGTAGTTATTTAACTTTTATATATGCTTAAGTCTATATCATATGGAATATGTGGTCAATGCTTTAATTTATTTACCTTTTTTAAAAATCGTTAAGATGTTTAATTTATAGACGAAGAGAAGAACGAATAAATCCATACGCATAAAAAAATTTGAGATAATTAAATAGATATTTTTTTAATAAAAATACAAATTGATACCTTCATCCCGTGCAGGACGCGGGTCCAACCCTAGTGTAAATATTATAATCAATAAAGTATATTTTCTAATAGATATTATCAAATAATATGAATTTTATCGTTTAAAAAAAAAAATCATTCCAAATGTTTGAATCAACACAATTCCTTAAATAGTACTCCGACACGGACTTGGGATTTTATCGGCCATCATTATTACATGTACATAAACATACGACAATCGTAACAGTAATAGAAGGGAGAATTAAATACCACAAATGAATATCATTAATTTTTACTGTACCGGAAAAAAGAAATCCCGGTCTGGTGAAAAGAAAATTCCGGTTTTAGGATTTTTGTTGACAAGAAAGATGAACAATAAGCTCCTGCATGTCATTTAAAAAGCCACAATAAAAAAAAAAAAAAATCAGAATCAAATATATAAAAAATACCACAAAAAAAGAAGAAGATTATTTTCAAAATATTATAATACCGATGTGCTCATTCATACCTCTGAGTAGCGTACATGATCATGATGTTTATACGATGTTTTCACTATCGTCTCCCATTTTACAGACTGAGAATGAGTCTTTTTATCCATCCTCTTGAAACCAGTAACTTGACCGGAGGGGACGACGGAGGCGTCGGCCGAGCTTCTCGGAAGTGTCCGGCAAAGCCATGACTCTGAAGGAGTTTTAGGCAATGGAGGTTGAGAAACAGAGAGATTCTCTGACTTGTTTTTGCTTCTATTGCTCCTTCTCTTTACTTCCTCCACAAGAAACCTCGTGTTTTGTCTCTGAATCTCACCTGTCGAAGTTGTTCGTTGCAACCTCGAAGTATTTCTCGGGATTCGGACTACTTCGCTGGATTTCGCGAGAGAGGTTTTGGAAATCTCGGCTGAAAATCTTGGTGTTGCATAGGATTCTTGAGACTTGCTCATAATCTTGTTTGATCTCAAGATTCTTGGTGATGCTGATTTGGTTTTGTAAACAGAATCTTGAGAGTTGGAGTTTAAGATGTTCCCCGATTTTACTCCAACATTCTGACATGTCTTAACCCGAGATAGAACCGGATTAAGAACATCAATTGTATTCTTGGAGCAGAGCCGTGGCAAGAACCCAACTAGAGCTTTCTTGGAATCATTTGAGTATACTTTTTCATCAACATGGTTATGATCGAAATCATAATCATAATCATCATCGTCATCATTATTTTTCAAATCTTGATTAATTGCCATGGAGACTCTCTGTAGAGTAATGCTTTGTTTCTTCTTCTTCTTCTTCATCTTCTCTTCTTGGTCTATAGAAGATTCTTTCTTCTGTTTCATCGCCATTGCTTTCGCAGCTGGTAAGAATCTCGACATGATGAGATCACGATATTCAAGAATGACGTCATCTTCTGATGCATTACTCGGTATGTCTTCATTCTTCTCCAACTCATCGTCACTTACTCCATTGGTACTGCAATTAACAGAGAAGCTTGCGGTTGAAGAAACCATTTCCAAAGCTTTGATCATATCTGACTCTTCGATTAGTTTAGCAGCCATGTGATGGTGATGTGTCTTTCGCTTCCCAGGTGTTTGTTCCCATAGAAATGGAACTAAAGATGGTTCCACTACATGATCGAAGCTCTGGTCATCAAATAACCGAACCAGAGTTTCATGCTCTTTTTCTTGACAAGAATCTTTGACTTTTCTTCTTCCCGTCGTCGTCTTCGTGTTCTCCTTGGTGTTATCTGATTCGCTTGAAGTATCTGGTTTAGTCGAAGTTCGTCTCACGGATAGAAATGGAGCATCTAAATTCAGCTTCTTCTCCTCCATTGTTGTTGCTTCAGACAAACAAACCTTTGTTGAACTCTTTTTTAGCAAAAAATAGCTGTAAAGAACTCTCGAGAATCAAGAATGTGAAAAAAAAAATGTAAGAGAAATATTCTAAAGAAAAAGAAGCAAGAGAGTTAGTGATGTTTTCTGCTCCTCTATTTATTATCATAGATATATCACCATTTACCGATACTCTTTCCGTTTCAGAATATAAGATGTTTTAGAGTTTTCAATAAACATTTATTATTTAACAAGCATTACTTTCTAAAACAAACCACTTTTAAATAAATATTAACCAATAGAAATTTAAAAATTTAATTATTTTTAATTAATAGTTCTTGAAATTTGTAAAATATACCTTAAAGATTCTAAAACATATACTCTGGAACAAAGAAAAATACTAAAACATTCTCTCTATTCTGGAACAAGGAAGTAACTTTTTTGTTAATATTTATTATACTACCACCACTTCTCCTACCAGCATTTCTCCTCTCAACCAAAATTATAACCAAATGTATTACTATCTTTTGTCACACCATGTATTACTACGTATGTTTTTATCGTCATTTTCTTACCGTTATCATTTGCATTTAGAAAATATTCACCATTTAGATACTTATTTGTTCATTATTCTCTTCAGCCTTTAAACTACAACCTTCATTCTCGATTTTTATAGGGCCTTATAATATCTTTTCATCATTTATTCATTTTATTTCTTAATAAATTGTGTTATTTTGTCTGATTTATGTTTTCTGCTCTTCTTTTATTATCAAGGAAATAACACGATTTGTTGGTGGGGAAAAGATCTACAGAAATGATATGGGTTGATAGGAGCTGCGAATGAAGGCTAGTTTAGAGAGTAAGGGCACTAAAATTTCTCTAGATCTTCTTCAGAAAGTGTATCACCATTTAGATACTTGTTTATGGAGTTAGTGAAGAAATTTCTGTATATCTTTTATATTAAGTTATTAACCTTCAACTTTCTCTCCTCTGCCTTTATTCGAACTCATGTTCTTGAACAATACGCGGAACTGATTCGCACTAGCTAGATATACAAATTTGACTAGTATCCGGTTATTAAAAGGTGTCATTCGATAGGACCAATTCAACTTTTGCTCTTGGATTATTATGTGGTTGTGATTCTCTTGAATAACTTCATTGGCGAATATTAATGTTTTGTTTTTATAACTAAAAAGCTTTACAGTTGTAAGACATTAATAGCGTTAATTTCTTATTAATCGAAATTTGAAATCATTGGAAATGAAGTTTCGTTTTATAGTAAACGACATTGTTGGTCATATTCCAAAACAAACATTTCCTCTGTTTCACAATATAAAGGGTTTAAGGTTTTTGCACACATATTGAAAACACATTTAATTTTTGTATTTTTCAAATGAAAAATGTTTTATCATGAATTCCAAAACAGATCAACCAGTGAAAAAATAATCTGCAATATTCAAAAAATAAAAAGCACCAAAAATACATTTAATTTTGCATAAAAACTTGAAAATCCCTTATACTATGAAACAAAAAAAAAACTCTAAAACCCCTTGTGAAACAGATGGAGTACAATATTTTTTTTTGGTCCGTAGCGTAATCATCTCTTTGAACGTGAGGAGTGGTTTTGCTTATGTTCCTCCATAGTCATGTTAAAATGTGTGTATGCGTGTGTGTGTTTTTTTTTTGTTAATTCGAAATATAGCTTTTACTACATATTAAGATTATTTATGAATGCTGTCAAAAAAAAATTATTTATGAATTTTTTTTTCTATTTATCAAATTTGTTTGCATTTTATATCATTTTGAAGATACTTTTAATTTATATTTTTATTAGAAATGATGGTATTTGAACGGATTTAAGTTCATGCAGCAATGAAGACACTGCAATTAACTTCACATTCATCTCCACAACAGATCATTTTATTCACACTGAAAAAGACTCACGATATTCATGATGGACAGTTTTACAAGCACCATATTCATGATGGACGGTTTTATTCTTAACATATATGACCACGACGAACCATTTACTTGTATTAATTTTGTCGGACCCAAAACTTAACATAAGTTAATACTTGGGTGACGACTGAAAATGATCTACGACCCATAAAACTTGAGTTTACAAAGTTGCACTTTGAATATATGTAATTTCAACATATGAGTGACGAATTCTAATAAGATAAAATTTTAGGATATCTAATCCAGTTCCACTCTTGGTTAATAGACCAAGTCATAATTAAGTAATGTAACACATGCTCTTGATATTTTCGGAGACACTCAACGATTTTATGATTCTTTTAGCCAATATAATGTCACACCATGCTATATTAGTATATATTTATTCAACTTAACTAATGTCAAATCATTATTTTTGTTGCTACTCTTTTATTTTCAATCATTTATTTGTCAGTCTATTATTTCTTGTTGGTTTATAAACTAACATATATAGCGTATACGGTATACTACTACCATATATTAATCGATCATTGACCGAATAACATGCATTTTCATGTTATAAATAAATCGATCTTGTTTTTCCGTAAGACATTGTATTAGCTAAGTATAATATTATCTTTTTTTTTTCTTTCAAACGAGTATAATATTATCTGCTGAAATTAAAGTTAGGGAACAGAAAAACAGTTCCCTGTGGTCTATTTTTATATTACGAATTTTGGCAAAAGAGAAAAGAAAAATTCATCAATAATTTACGCTATTCTCAAACAATTTCCAAAAATAAGCAAGGCTTTCCTTGGTGTAGTCAATAATGTGGACCTTAGATGCATCGAAACGAGGTGCAGGGGATAACAAAATATTAATATTGCCATTTATTAACTACCAAACTCTTTAAAATTGTCTGTAAATGTTCATTGAATTCACCAGCGGCATTTTTGTTCCTTGTGACAAAAAAAGGACGAACGTTTTAATGGTTTCATATCTAACAAAATAAAGCAAGAAATTACTTTCCGATCACATTAGTGAGTCGGTAACAAATTAAAAATGATAACAGTTATCAAAGGGTTAATTTGCTTAATATACATATTGGAAAAAGTATTAAGAATCTAGCCACAGCAATAGTTTGGCTACAGTACATAAAAAATTTCATACAATTTTACCTAAATTAACCTTAATAAACTCTATACTATAAAGAAAATTATAGTACATTTACTTCTATTTTAAACCCAAACTTCAAAACCCTATACCCTAAACCCATAAATGTAAACCTTAAACTAAAAAAATTATAAATCCTAAACCCAAGAAACTAAACCCTAAACTCAAGAAAGTAAATCATAACCCCAAAAAACTAAACCGTAAACCCAAAAAACTAAACCCTAATTTAGAAAAAGAACCCTTACCCCAAAATAATCCTAAACTCAAAATACTAAACCCAAAACCTAAAATAAAACACTAAAAAATTAAAATCAAAATTCAAAAATATAAACCCTAAACCCAAAATCTAAACCATAAACCCAATAAACTAACCCCAAAACACAAATATGTAGTTAGTATTATTCTATATAAACAAAGAAAAAATAGTATAGAGTACTTTCAAAGTTAATATGTACAATAGTTAAGAAAATATGGTTTGTATTCTAGCCATGCTTTTGATATAGTTACTTTGTTAATTTGTTTGTCCAATATGTTTAATTGTTTATTAACTATAATTCCTCATCAAATTAACCACTAAATAATGACTATCAAAATAATTTATTCAACACTTCTACAATCATTATAAAAAAAATGGGAAATATAAATCCATCGATTCATTTGAACAAATCCTGCTTTTCGGGTGCAATAGTTTAAACCTACTTGAATATATAGGTGCAAAATATGTTTTAATTAGAATATATGCATATTTTACCCAAAAAAGGAAGGGAAAAAAATCATGTTATAGTTTCATTTTTTGTAGCCACGGGTTATCCTTTTTGGTTACAAGGAAAATTAGTTTTGTAATCTGTTTGTTTGTGAAAGTAAAACTTAGTTGTGGTATTCAGTGTTGGGTTTTTGCTTGTGATTGGTTTTGTTCCTCTGCTTTGATGTAACAAACTCAGCCCTTTGTTAATATATCTAATATTTTAAGGGTCAATTTGGCTAGTAGTCATACTGGACTTCTAAATTAAGTTTATAGCCATTAAAATTATAATCACAGCAAGTAATAAAGTGAGTAACATAGGTGGACGAAAATAACCTTCATGTAAGGAAAACAACAAAGGAGAAAAAGAAAAGGGTGAGAAATTTTTGGGCAAAAGTGAACATAAATACGTAAAATCGATGATTCTTTTTTTTTTTTTCATGACTACTTACTAAATTATTGATTTTTTTTATGATTATGTATGCCAATTTCTCATCTTTTAACGGGGGGAAAGAAAAAAAAAACAAGACTTTGCCCATTGCTCCGTTTGCTACAAATATCTAAATCTTAAGGTTACAAGTACAACTTACAAGTTACAACTTACAAATGTCTGAGTGCAAGCCAACTTAAAATACAAAAATCAAGAAGAGGAAATGTAACAAGGCCCACTAAGACAAGGCCCATTTATCTTTTTGCTGACGCCCATAAACATCAATAGTTGTCATCAAAAAAATAGTCAAAAAAATAGATGCTCATGTATTTGAGTTTCGAATGTGTATATTGATAAAATATCTTAAAAACACATGATACTGTAAATCATAAATGTATTTTTTTTTAATAAAGGTAAATCATAAATGTAACAGAACTTATTTTATAATTTTACTACAAGCTAGTCTACGACTAGTCTAAATTGTATTCAACTCGAACCTTTCAACATGAACACTACAGTCTATAGACCAAACAAAACGAATTTCTATTATAAATAGAAATACCTATATATATATATATATTGCTTATTTGTTGGTAAAGCAATCTAAAGTCCTAAACCTTAATTAAATTCTTAAAACTTAAAAACTCTTAACGCTAACGATTTTAAAATCTAAACATTACAAGTTTACAACTTTAGGTGAGCCACCATCTTCTCCGAGAGCTTAGCCAATGACTTAAGATTAAACCCAATGATGGTGTCAGCAAACGACGTCGTTTCCTCCCCACTGTTCCCTTCCGGCACATCTACCACATAACTCTCCACCACCACCGTCTTCTCCTCCTCCTCGGCTGCAACAAACGCCGTCGTTTTCGACCGGTAATTAACGAGACGGTGGTCACCGCCAATAATGCTAATCACCATCATATGAGACTCATCGTCTAGCTCATCTAACCTCTCTCGACTAAAAACCGCGGGAAGGCCGGAAACTATCGTCACTTCACGGATAGAGCCTTCTCCTCCGTCACCGGAGCTTAGATCGCACGTCTTCACAAATTGTTTATAGGCTTGTGGGTTGTCAAAACGACGTATTATTGACCACACCAGAGGCAATGGAGCATCGATGGTTTGTACGAGTGTCGAACCACAACGACGATGTTGTTTAGATGTTTTCATTTGTTTATGTTTTTTTGTTGGTACGGTTTTACCCTTTTAGCGACAGTTGTGTCTCGTTTTTTTTTTTTTTGGTTCTCTAACTCTTGTGGTCCTGTTTAAGAACATATTTATGAAGTGACAAGTTTGGGTATTTATATGAGAAATATCTTTAAGTCGACAAGAAAATATGAGAAATATCTATAGAACAATGCCGACTGAGTTTATATTAAGTTAATTGTTCTTTTTCCCTTCAAATTATGAAATGGTGACAACGAAGTTTATATATATATATATATATATATATATATATATATATATATATATATATCTATAAAATAGAACATTCAAAAACTAAAGATTTGGTAAGTAGTCTATACATAAAAACAAAATACTTAAAACAGTACTGATTAATTATCAAGTAGTGGAAACAAATAATGACTTTAAAAAATATACTTATTCATATGGTTGTTTTACAAAATTATAATGAACAATCTCTCTTTGTAACGTCATTGTAATGAATAATCTGTTGCGGTTAAATTTGGAAGGTTATATGGTAAAATTAGCGGCAAATAAAGTATCCACGTTGTCGATTTTGTTCATACGAAGCGCACTTACGATTCACACATTTATATTGTATTCTAAGAAACAAATACTTCCTTCATTTTTTTTTAATTGTCGTTTTAGACTTAAGTTTCTGTTTTGTTTTAGTTGTAATTTTCATTTTTAAATGTACTTTTTAATACTAAATTTCTAATCTAACTTCATATTTAATGAAGAATACTAAAAGTTACTTGGTTTTTAAAGGACATAAAAGAAAATATAATACATTTTATTAATATGCTTGTAAAACTCAAAAACAACAAATAAAAAGAAATAGAAGGAGTAAATAAAACAAAGGAAAAAATTAGTTCACAAAAAAATAAAATCAAAACAGAGATGAGAAGAAAAAGAGTAATCTAAAACGGCAAGTCTATATAGGCCTAATTAGCTCAGAGCTGAGACCCATATTAAGCCCAATATAGGTTACAGTTTTCTAACTTGGTACCATAATATTAAGATAATTCAACTAAATTTCAAAAATTCAATAAAAGTACATCAACTAAATTAATTTTTTCTTTTTAATACTCTAATTATTTTGTGCCCAGAAATATGTTCAAACAATTTTATTTTAATACTTCAACTTTTTAAATTGTACCCATTTAACATATCTCGTTTAACTGTCTTTCTATTTTCTTATAATAATTAAATCTTAATTTTTAAAAAAAATTATATTAAATTTTTTAAAATTCCAAAAAATCCCCAAATTCAAAAGGTAGAAATATTAATTAAAAATTAAGAAATATTAATTGTAAATTTTATACATAAAAATTATATTTTAATTTTCAACCTTTAAAAAAAAACTAAAAATTCCCAAAAACTAAAAAAATTCATAACTTCAAAATATTTTTTTTTTTTTTCATGCTACATAACTTATCTACATTTTCATGTTTATGAATCCTCAAAAAGTTATTTCTATAAAATAAATATTGCTTTCGTTTGAACTAATTTTGTATTTGTTTTCAAAAATTAAAAAATGAGTGACCTATCAAAATGATTTGCGTGAATGATGACAAACACACAAAAACATATTAAACGTTAATTTGAAAAGCCAATCAACAATTTTTTTTTAAATCTCTCAAAATAGTGAATCAATTGTCGAAGAAGAGTGAAGTCCACATATCGAAAAAAAATATGAGAATCCATGAACGATGGGGTCAGGGCGTTACAAAATTTTAATTTAAACAAAATATATGTCAGTCGTCGAACAAGAGTGAAGTCCACATATTGAAAAAGGATACAAGAATCCATGGACGATAGGATCGGGGTGTTACAAAACTTTAATTTCAACCAAACATATTCCCTATGTTCTTGAATAAACTATAATTTTCTTTTCCTTTTCAAAATAAATCATACTTTATCGTTAATCTTAGAAAAAATCAACCAATTAAAAATAATTTTCAGAATTCAAATAGTAAAAACAATAAAAATACAATTAGTTTTTTCATTGATTTGTGAGAACATCACTTAATTGTGAATAATTTTTTTCTTCTAAAACATCACTTATAAGAGAACGAAGGAAATAGTTATTAGCTTTATGGCACATTGGAATATACTTCGACAATAAATAAAAGTAATTTCTTATAAAATTTATTTCCCACACAATTATTTTTTTTTGATTCTATAGTGTCAAGTGACAAACAAACGATACACTCGTGTCTTCGATTGAGTATAAGACAAAACTATTCTGATTTTAATTTTTTTTCTTTTTAGTGTAAATTAGAACAGAGAACAATTAGTTTTAGTTTCTCCTATTCAACAATTGGAATCTTTGTTTTAGTCATTTGGTTTGAATTTTTTGTTCCTGGTTTTGATTGACTAAATGTATATTTTTTTTGACATCGAAACCCATGTATTACTAGATTGTATCAAGGAGGCTAGCTTCATGAGCTAACCAACTGGGTACCATAGTGTTTAAATAGGAGAAAAGGGAACCGCGTGCTCGTGCTCCTTTCGAGAGGCAATCTGCACGAACGTTACATAAGCGTGGGATAAACGAGATAGAAAAAGATTCAAAAAATGAATGAACTAAGTGAAAGCATCTAACTCGGAAGCCATTATTGGCCAATCATCTTCTTTTTCCAGGAGCTGGATAAGTTGCAGATAGTCCGTCTCAAACCTAATGGAGGTATGGCCGAGCTGTAATGCATTTTCCATGGCCCATATGAGAGTATCGAATTCTGCATGTAGAGGAGAATGCACCTGATACATTGCCGTCGCTTCGTAGACATGGCTACCGTCCTCCTTGTCCAGAATAAAGCCACCACCACATAGGGGATTATCCGGCACCCACGAAGCATCAACTTGGCAGCGAGGGAGGATCGTATCTTGTTCAATAGACGATCCGGCATTTACCGGGAAATATTGTTCATCATTTGGGCTTTCTATTAATTGAGCGGCACTCCAGTTTTCAGATTCCGCTATAGCAAATTGTAGCGACGCGTCAGGCTGGATATCGTTATTACTGAAGACTTTCTCGTTCCTAGCCTTCCAAATAAACCATAAGATCCAGGGGAAAGATGCAATTATCTTCTCCGATACTTGGCTTTCTTTCGCCCGCCATAACAAATAATCAAGGTTATTGTATAAGGCGTTACACGGGAAGATCCCCGGACTAGATGGAAACTCCGAGAGGTTCCACACCTGAACCACACAACGCATTCAAAGAGCATGTGATTTACAGTCTCTGCTTCCGCTCCACAGCAAGAACACGACGGGTCTGTGCCACAGTGGCGATCAACAAGTGACTGTTTTGCCGGAAGACACCCTGCAAGGGATTGCCATAGGAAGTGTTTTAGCTTATTTGTTGTTTTCAGTTTCCATACTCTGCTTTTTAGAGCTTTTATACTAGGTTCCAGCACAAATTTAGGTCCCCTCCTCTTCTTTTAGTTGAGCTGCTAACTCATAGCCCGTTTTAACAGAGTACATGCCTGTTTTCGTATATGCCCAGAGAAAAGTGTCAGCTTGAGGGGTACAGCTTGGTTTTATACATTGAATCCATCTGATGTCTTCGTCTGTGAAAAAATGCTTCAAGAGGCCTTGTTTCCAGGTTCTCGTACTATGATCAATCAGATGATATAGTAGAAGGTAGGGGTCTTTATATCCTCCCCTGCTAACATGAGGTCTTGGTGAACATACCAGAAGCCACGAGTCTTTCCAGACTGCCGTATTCCCGCCCGATCCAATCGATTTTCTGATCCCTGCTTTTAGGATATCTCTTGCAACTATGATACTCGACCACCCATACGAAGGGGAATTTGATTTTCCGATATCCAGAGGATTAGAAACCAAATATCTACTCTATAGGACACGAGCTAGCAGAGAAGTAGGGAATTGGATTAGTCTCCAGAGTTGCTTCGCAAGTAGTGCGAGATTAAAGTTATGTAGATCCCGGAATCCTAGACCTCCCTTATCGAAGGGCATGCATATCTTTTCCCAAGCTATCCAATGCAAGCCGCGATTATTTTGTTTAGTACTCCACCAAAATTTCGAGATGGCTCCTTCCAGTTTCTTGATTA
Organism: Erythrophleum ivorense; assembly: GCA_026724425.1. Classification (NCBI taxonomy): domain Eukaryota; kingdom Viridiplantae; phylum Streptophyta; class Magnoliopsida; order Fabales; family Fabaceae; genus Erythrophleum; species Erythrophleum ivorense. The sequence goes on along the minus strand of JAIUCV010000066.1, from coordinate 1,572,558 downwards.
TATCTTGTGGGAGAAGAAAGCATGACATCACATAAGTTGGTAGTGCTTGCGCTACAGATTTAATGAGCACTTCTTTACCACCCTTTGACAAGAATTTAGCCGACCATAAGTTAATTCTTTTGCTTAATCTATCCAAAACAAAAACAAACACCTTTTTCTTTGAGCCGAATATTTTCTCCGGTAGGCCAAGATACGGTCCCATTCCGCCTTCTTGATTGATACCCAAGGTACGTTTAAGCTCCGACCGAATTTCCAGGGAAACTTTATTACCAAAAAATATCGAAGATTTCGAAACATTCAGAAGTTGCCCAGACGCTTTGCCATAGACCTTGATGATCCTCATCAACTCTGCACATTGTAGGACATCGGCTTTGCAGAAGAACAGACTATCAACGGCAAAAAGTAGGTGAGAAATCTCAGGACAGTTTCTCGCTATTTTAAGGCCTGTGATCCTTCCTTCAGTTTCCGCACCTTGTAGTAGAGCCACAAGAGCTTCCGTTAAGATGATGAACAAAAAGGGGGACAGAGGATCTCCTTGCCGGAGACCGCATGATGGGCTAATATGTCCTTTGGCCTCTCCATTGATTAAAACTTGGTAGGAAACCGAGGATATGCATATCTTTATCCACGAGACCCATTTCCCTGAAAACCTCATTTTCAGCATAAGGGCTTATAGGAAAGACCATTCCACTCTATCATATGCCTTGCTCATATCTGTCTTGATTGCCACATATTTGGATTTGCAACTCGGGTTCGTTCTAAGAGCGTGGAAAGCTTCTTGTGCAATAAGAATATTGTCCGTAATGAGCCTTCTAGCCATAAAGGCTGATTGTGTCTCCGAAATTAGTTTTGCGAGGTGTCTCTTCAATCTCTTGATTAAGATTTTGGGGATAATTTTGTAACTCACATTACAGATACTTATAGGTTGAAATTCTGTCATGTCTCTTGGCCGTTCTGTCTTGGGGATAAGGCATATATTCGTCTGGTTTAAACGCGGGTCGAGTCTATCCGAGTCAAAGAACTCCTTGACCATGCAGATAATATCATTAGCCGTTATATCCCAAAATTTCTGATAAAAAAGGCTCGTCGAGGCCCGGTGCCTTCTCTGGATTAATCTCCTTGATGGCGTTTAGGATTTCCTCATTCGAGGGAGTACGAGTAAGAGCATTGTTGATATCAGGTGTAACTTTCGCGGTAACATACCGGAGGGCTTCTTTGAAATTATTGGGCTGTGAGGATGTAAATAAGGCCTGAAAGTATTCCGTAGCGACGATCTCAATACCTTCCTCTGTCTCTGCCCATGAGCCATCACCTTTTTTATTTTTGTGATACGGTTTCGTGCTCTCCTTTGTTTGGTAGTGGCATGAAAAAATTTGGGTATTGCGGTCACCCTCTTTTAGCCATGTGGCCCGACTCCTTTGTTTTCAGTATAACTCCTCCTCTCAGAAAGCAGCACATAAGTCCCATTTGAGGGCGAGGATTTCCTCGCTGGAAGTATTATCATTTACTTTAGCCTGCTCTAGCCGAGCTTTACTCATTTCGATTTTTTTTTCTTGCGTTGGATTGCGTTGTTTTTTGCCATCTCGAGATTGCGCGTCGACATTTGAAAATACGGAAGTGCACGTCTCCTGGTGTAGTTTCCGGCGAGTTGCCCCAGCCATCCACTATTGTATCTTTCAACCCAGTTTGTCCCAGCCATCCTATGGTTCCACGGTGAACAATTTATTATAACCAAAGGAAAGTTGATAATCTTGCAGAAAAGTAAAATTGTTTTTTGTTTCAGAAAGAAAAAGAAAAGACGGAACGAAATAGCGGTGCAGTTCCTTCAGGTGTTTCTTGGTTAGATAAGCGCCTGTACCTTGACAATTCCAGGCAATTGTAGGGAAAACGCCCAATTTATTCCTCAACTTAATGAAATTGCACGTTTTATTCCTCAACTTTTGATTGCACATATAATTCTCCAAGACATTGTTGACTTTTTTAAATTGGGTTTCAATTAGTCAACAGTTAATATGGAAGCGGACTCCGTTAAATTTGTAACATAATTCATCAAGATTTTATGTTGTAAACTTATAATTTTCAAACTTAAAAACCCTAAGGGAATTTCCGGTGAATTCTGGCGATTTTTAGCAATTTCCAACAAATTTCGTAGCTCGGATTTTGAATTGATACAATCGCCGAAAATTGTTAGAAATTGCTAAAAATTGCCGGAGTTCACCGAAAGTTCCCTTGAAAATTTTTAGGTTTGGAAATTATAAGTTTAGAACATAAAATCTCGATGAATTATGATACAAATTTAACAGAGTCCATTTCCATGCTAAAGGTTGACTAACTGAAACCCAATTTAGAAAAGTCAACAATGCTTTGGGGAATTATATGTGCAATCAACAATTGAGGAATAAAACGTGCAATTTCATAAAGTTCAGGAATAAATTGGGCGTTTTCCCGGCAATTGTATTCATATATTCTTACGGGATGGTTTCTGGGACACCACCGAACCTATTACAGTAGAAGATTTATTGCTTAGAGCAGGAGAGAGCACACTCATTGCGAGGGAATGTTTTAGATGACGTTGTGAGTATAGGAATTGAGAATTGGATGATTGTATTGATATGTGATGAGGTACATTTATACATCGAGATTATTCAAAGAAAGGCAACTAGATATCTTTACAATGAATGAGAAATATATGCAAGAGTGATTGTAGGGTGATGATTGATTCCAATCTTCTGAGATATCTTGTTTCCTCTAACATCCTCCCGCAAGATCAAGGACCCTTGGTGACGCCGATCTTGTCACGAAGCAGAGTAAAACGAGCCCGACCAAGTGGTTTGGTTAGTGTGTCGGCTAACTGATCATATGTTGAGACATGAGAGACCCGTAATTGACGACTTTGGACCAGGTCGCGAATGAAGTGGTAATCAAGAGCTAAGTGCTTCATCCGAGAGTGAAAAACAGGATTGGCACAAAGATAATTAGCACCAATATTGTCACAGTATATTGGTGGGGCAGTGTGCTGTTGAACACCAAGTTCGTGAAGGAGAGAGCATATCCAAACGACTTCAGAGGCTGTATTAGCAACGGAGCGGTACTCAGCCTCGGTAGACGAGCGCGCTACACCCTTCTGCTTCTTGGCTGACCATGAGACTGCATGCTTACCCAGATAGATGATGTAGCCGTTGGTGGAGACATAATTGTCAGTGTCACCTGCCCAATCAGCATCTGAGTAAGCATGGAGGCTTAGCGGGTTTGACTTACTAAAAAAGAGACCATGCGTTGGTGTTCCGGCGAGATAACGTAAGACCCGTTTGGCTGCTTGCCAATGATCACTTGTTGGAGAGTGCATAAACTGAGAAAGCTTGTTGACAGCATAAGCAATATCCGGTCGGGTGAAAGCGAGATATTGAAGACTGCCGACGAGTGTTCTATATTCTGATGGGTTTGAGTGTTTTTCTCCGGACATCACCAACTTGGGTTCTGTGGCCATTGGGGTAGCGATTGGTTTGGCGTCCTGCATTTGCATCTTATTTAGCAAGTCCAAGATGTATTTGCGTTGATTAAGATGCAAACCTTGTGAAGTGCGAATGACTTCAATGCCGAGGAAGTACGAGAGTTCTCCCATATCCTTGAGAGAGAAACGAGTAGCCAAGTTCTGTAAAATTGCTTCAACAGCAGCTGTGTCATTTCCCGTGACCACAATGTCGTCAACGTAGATCAGTAAGTAAACCAGTGTGGATCCTTTCTGCAAAACAAAGAGTGTTGTATCTGCAACAGAGTTTTTGAAACCAAGAGTGAGAAGATAATTCTTCAACTCAAGATACCATGACCGCGGCTGTTTTAGGCCATAGATTGGTTTCTTTAGACGACAGACGTGAGTCGGTCGATCTGGATCGACAAAGCCTGGGGGTTGACGCATGTAGACCTCCTATGTAAGGCTCCCTTGCAGAAAGGCGTTGTTAATATCGATTTGTCGAAGAGGCCAATCACGACTTGCAGCAACGTCCAAAACAACTCGGATTGTTGTGGCTTTGATAACAGGGCTGAAGGTTTCAAAATAGTCAAGACCTGGTTGCTGGGTGAATCCCTTTGCAACAAGTCGGGATTTGTATTTGTCGATAGAGCCACATGGTTGATACTTGAGTCGAAAGATCCACTTGTTGTCGATGATGTTCATATCCGGTGATGGAGGAACTAGATCCCAAGTACGATATCGATTTTGAGCATCATATTCATCGGACATAGAGCCTCGCCATAGCTTATGCTTCAAAGCCTGATTGACGGTCCTTGGTTCCCAGTCTTTGTTTTGAAGAAGAGCAGACATGCCATATTTCTTGTTAGGTTTAGAGATATGGTTCTTGCCGCGAGTCTGCATCTGGTGAGTGTTTTGAGGCACGGGTTGAGCCGGAACAGGCGGTGGTTCATCGACGACAATTTGAGTAGACGTCGAAGAATCGGATGTGGGGTTGAGGCTGTGAGATCCAGTTGAGCTTGGGCCTCCTGTTGGTGTTTGAGACTGGGCCGCAGAAGGGGATGGAGGTGGGCTTGGAGAAGAAAGCCCATTATTGTTGTCATTCATCTCATGACTGCCATTGGGAGGAGACGAAGATGTTGAGGTGACAGAGGTGGCGCTGTGTTCGACGGAGTCCGCCGGTGATGATGGAGTCGAAGTCGACTGGGAATGGTGCATCATTTCAGGTGGTGAATCTGAGCCCGAGGATCCCATGTGCTCTGAGGAAGACAAGGGAGCTGGTATGAGTGGCGATGGTGGAATTGGAACGGATGTGGCTGTTGGAGTGAATGAGATTGGGGATTCAAAAGAGGGAAGTTCAGTGGAGGAAGAGATCATAGATTTGAAGGGAAATATTGTTTCTTCAAATCGCACATGTCGTGAGACATACATATGCTGTGTTTGAGGTTGCCAACAGAGATAAGCACTTTGAGTAAGGGAATAGCCAAGAAATATGCAAGGCGCAGAGCGAGGGTCGAGTTTGTGAGATGTGTATGGCCTCAACCATGGAAAACAGAGGCAGCCAAATATTTTAAGTTTAGAGTAGTTTGGGTCGGTTTGAAAAAGGACTTTGAAAGGGGAGCAGAGAGATAAGGTTTGAGTGGGCATACGGTTGATTAGATATACCGCAGTGGCGAAGGCGTAAGGCCAGTAGGAATTGGGAAGATGAGCTTTTGTGAGAAGGGTAAGGCCTGTCTCAACAATGTGTCGGTGGCGTCTCTCAGCAAGCCCGTTATGCTCGGGTGTATGCGGAGGAGACGTAAGATGTGCAATCCCTTTAGAGGCGAGAAATGCACGAAGAGCAATGAATTCACCACCATTGTCGGAGAACAAGGTACCTACTTTTTGCTGGAATTTATTTTCAACAAGGGCAGTGAACCGAATGAAGGTTTCACGAACTTGTGATTTGAGTTTGAGGGGATAAAACCAGACATAGCGAGAGTGGTGGTCGACAATAACGAGATAGTATTTGTAATTGTCAATTGAGATAATAGGAGAGGTCCAAACATCTGAAAATAAGTATTGAAGAGGACGAGAGGATGTAATTGTGCTTTCGGAGAAAGGAAATTTATGAGTTTTATTGATGTAACAATCAGTGCACGTAAGAAATGGAGACAAAGAATTTGAAAATGGCAATGAAAAGGAAGAGATAATGTGTTTGAAAATGGGGAAAGACGGGTGGCCTAGCCTTGAATGCCAATCGAAAGTGGTAGCTTTTATATTGTTGGTGGATGTGAAGAATGTGGATGCGAAAGGCTTTGGGATAGGCCACTCATACAGCTCATTCTTGGTGGTTCCTTGGAGTAATGGGACACCCATTTTGAGATCCTTCACCTGAAAGCATGACGGAAAGAATTGAACAGACACTTGATTAGCGTTGCACAATTTATAGACGGATATAAGGTTTTTCTGTATGGCAGGTACATAAAGAATATGATTAAGGTGTAGAGGTCGGGAGGAAAAGGGTAAGAGAGTTGAACCAGTGTGGGTTATGGGTAGGGCTGAACCATTGCCTACGACCACTTCATCACCCCCTGTATAGGGTTGATGAAGAGACAGATTTGCCAAATCTGAAGCAATATGGTGAGTGGCGCCAGAGTCAAGTAGCCACGGTGATGCTTCAACAAAGTTGGCTCGGGGTTGCCAAGGTTTAGGCGTTGGGAGAAGACCTTGTCCATTGTGCTGGGTAAGCAGAGAGCAGCGACGCGCACTGTGGCCTTGGGTGCCACAGATTTGACAACGGCCAAGGTATGGTCGGGGTGCACGAGAGTCGGACGAGGTGGAGGACTGAGATTGCCAGTTGTTGCCGCAATTGCTGTTTTTCTGAAAGTGAGCAGAGCGAAACCTGTTGGTAGCGATATTAGCTGAAACAGGATGTGTCGAAGTCGGCTGGACAGCAAGGATTTTTGCTTCATGATTGATAAGCTTTTCATGGAGTTCGTTGAAGGTTGGTGGTGCATCACGACCTTCAATTTGATCAGCAATGGTTTTGTACTCGTCAGGGAGACCATCAAGTGCAAGCTCAATCTGGTCTTCAAGGTCAATAATTTTTCCAAGAAGAGCAAGTTGATCTACACGAGTAGTGATTCCCTGAAGGTACTCATAAACTGTTTTTGTTCCCTTCTTCCAGTTCTTCAGTTGCTGTTGGAGTTGTTTGATGTGTCCGCGGCTTGGTTTGGCATAGGTCTCAGCAAGCGTTGCCCAGACTTCAGCAGAGGTGGTGGCTTTGGAGAGAAGAGGTTGGACAGATTGCGCGATGGCTCCAAGAACAGCGCTGTAGAGCAGTTTGTCTTGGCGTTTGTGGAGGGTAAACTCCGGATTTGGTGTCTCAGTGCCATTGTTGGTGAGCACTTGAGATGGGATCGGTTTGGATCCATCGAGAAAGTGAGCTAGCTCATAGCCATCAAAGAGAGCATGGATTTGGCGGCTCCACATGAGGTAATTGGTGGTGGTGAGTTTGGTGATGTTGGATGTGTTGACATTGAGAAGAGATCCCTGAGCTATAGGAAGAGATTCAGCGGTGACAAGAGGAGTATTAGAGGAAGACATAGTCGTGATAAGAAAAGAAGAAGAAGACATAAAATTTTGGTCTTTATCAAATCAAAGGCTCTGATACCATATAGGAATTGAGAATTGGATGATTGTATTGATATGTGATGAGGTACATTTATACATCGAGATTATACAAAGAAAGGCAACTAGATATCTTTATAATGAATGAGAAATATATGCAAGAGTGATTGTAGGGTGATGATTGATTCCAATCTTCTGAGATATCTTGTTTCCTCTAACAGTGAGAGCAGAGACATTACCTTTCCCAGGTTATTCCTCTTCGGCGGGGATAGTTGTGATAGTGCCACTTCAGGATCCAGATCCTCATCCAGGAGGTCATCATTTTCAAGCATCTGTTCATCCATAATAGGATTTCCCTGTTCCTTGATAAAGTTTTCAAGCTCCTGCTCCGTGTATTCTCCTTCCTTGGGACGGTTCTGATCTTCCTCCATATCATCCTTTTGTGGACTCGAGCCCCGGATCATGAAGGGTCCATTTGGTACCAGATTCTTAAGAAGTCGAGCTCTCTTTTTCTCGGAATCAGAAGGCTCCACCAGGTGAGCTTTTCCTTTAATTCTCCTTAATCTATCCACCTCCGATTCCTTTTGATATATGTTCAAAAGACCGCTTGCATTAGTGTTGTTTCTTGATGGAGGTATAGGTTTCTCCGATATCATTTGTTGCGTCTCAGACATGGTCTCTAGATCTCCTCTTCTTTGGTTTGCGATTCTGGAATTCGGAGTTTCCTGGACCTGTTCTGGCGCAGGGGCATGTGTTCTACGGGGTCTCCATTCTTGATGGGAAGTACGTCGCATATCTCTAGCACCTCTAGAGTCCTCTCTTGACCTTTGGTATGGATGCTACCTATCTCTGGTGGAGACGGTCTTGTCGTACGGCGGTACGGGTTTTGCTCTAGACGGTTGCAAACATCTCTGTCTTTTGGTTCCCGTCGGTCGCGACGGTCTCGTAGTTCATGACGGAGATCTCTGTTGGCATGAGCTTCTGTGTAGTGTTGGTGGTAATTGTCCTTATAGTTTATTGACTGATTAGAATCCTCCTGATACTCACGTCTAGGAATTAGAGTTCTTTGACGCTCATCACGGGTAGGACGGGGAAGTAGTATTCCCTCTGTTGGTAATGGTACTGCAGAATAACCGTTTGGAGCAAGGGTCAAATGACGATTACGGCCTACCAGTTCAGAATAACCCAGCTGTTTAGAGCGCTGCATTCTTTTTTCCTCTCTTTGTTCCTCTGTCAGCTCTGGGCAAGAATCTTCCTCATGCAATAGTCTTCTGCACGCGAGGCAGAATCTTTGTATTCCCTCATACTTTAGGGTGACCATACCAGTATCACCATTTGAAAAACCCACTTTTCTTTCAAATTGTAGAGGAGCATCAGCATCTATCGTAACTTGAAGTTTTGATTTCTTCTCATCTATTGCCTTAATCGCCTTGAAGATCGCCTAAACCCTAGACGAGCCGCCATTAGGTGATTATATCCGTAAATTCGTATATTGACTAAGAGGGGTGTATTGAAAGTGGGATTTGAAGTGATCTAAGGTGATTCGTATTAAAATGTCAAATTCAGTGTTATTCAAACTTGAATTCTAAAAACCCTTTTAAAATCCAGTGTTATTGAACTTGTGATTTTAAAATCCACTTTCAAATCCACTGTTATTGGAAATATTTTTAAAAGTGGATTTTAAAAGAAAGATTTGATTCTAGAGTGATTTGGGGAGATTTCCTTGTTAAAAATAAGAGACTTCAAATCACCTGGTTTTATGTGGGATTTTAGAATACTTTAACTAAAATCACTTGAATTTCTATGATTCACTTAAAATCATCTAAAAACTCACTAAAAATCAAATCACTCTAAATCATTCCAAATCCCACTTTCAATACATCCCCTTAAATGTATATTGTTTTGACATTTATGTGTATAAGGAATTATGGATAAAAGACTACAAGATCGTCCTACGTTAGCTAATATCTAATATCAATACATTTAAAAAGAGTTTAGACACAGACTTCAATTAAAATGATTTAACCGGCCGGGAATGATTACTTCATGGCTAAAAACATGTGTCCAAAAAATGGTAGGCTGTGTATACTGATCGAGTCATTCAAGAATTCTTGTTTAGGCAGTGCATACCATCCATACATAGTGTTTTGCTCTCAGATTTTCATTCTTCCATGTTTCTTTTCCATTTTGTAGTCATCTTGATACTCTCCTTGCATATCTGCAACAAAACGAAAAATTAAAAGTACAACAGAAAATTATTAAAAAATGAACAGAGAATTACTATTAATTGACTTTCAGGGAAACTATTATTTACATGCTGATGACCAAGCTCTACAACTATGGTGGGAAAAAAATCCCTACTCTGAATCTTACATCTAAAATAAAAATATATGAGATAAAATAATATTCAAAAAGTTGTAAGTTAATTAGTTTACCTCTTGTCAATTTTCCCTTTTCTTATTAGTTCAAAAGAATTACATTTTTCTTATTAGTGAGTATCCGAATGGATTTTTTTTTTTTTTTTTCTTTTTGTTTGTTTGTAATGTTTAATTTATTTTTTCTTACCGCTTAATCTGAATCTACCTTTCGTCGATCAACTCAACACTATTTATTTATAGGTTAATGGAAATTTGACAAGCGTCCATCTAATCCAAAGGAAATTGCTTGCATTTACACGACACATTTTAAACGTTGCATATATCTTGTGAAGAAGAATATATAAATGCTTCATATAGAGTCTAGACCAAGCAATCTTGAATTACTATTGAGATATACTATTTAAGCATAATTATCGAATTTCTGATTATCTAAGATATATCAACAAAATATTATACCTTTATTCCAATAGCTGAAATTTCAGTCAGTAATAATGTAGTATCATAAAAAGTTAAATTGTTAATATCACAACATTAGCCATTGACCTTATATAAAGCTACAAATACTATACCAATAATTACCAAACCTAACGGGTCGAAGTAAAGCCTGCACTCTAAATATGGAGCCATAAGGTAAATTAAGGAAGAAGAAATAAAAAATTGAGTACCTAATATACATGATCGATCGAGATGAAGTGGACTAATGATTATGACCCCGAAGAGTTTGAAAAATCTTTCTTGACGGCAACGACGACGTTTTTGTTTTTCTTCCGTTTCTTTTTCTTCCTATACGGGATTCCACGAGCCTTAGCCTGAGACTCTCTCACTTCCCTTAAATGAATCCGGATCGACTCGTTTCCAAACGGGTTACTATCGGATGATCCACCACCGTGTTCTTCGTAAGCAGCTCTCAACCGCCCGATCAAAGCATCTAAGCTTCCCCAAGCTTGCTTGAGAGGACACATGCAAGGAGATGGTGGATCGGGTTGTCCGAAGAAGACACAAGCTTGGTGATGGACTTTGGTTTTACCGAATTGGTCTAAGTAGTTGAGGAAGCTTAGCACATGTGTGTCGTCAAACTGGGAGAATTTAACGGGTGGATTTAGGGTTTTAAGGTATTGTAGAAACGTGTTCCAGTCGCGGCGTTTCTGCGATTCGTAGCGGCTAAGTTGCCGTGGTGGCTTGTGGTGGCCGGAATTGGAAGAGGAAGAAGGTTGATCTGGTGGATTGTTTGACGACATGGTGGTGAGGGGAATTTTGGTTTAGACGAGGAAAAAAGAAAAATATTATTTAGGGAAAATGAAAAAGAGAGAGAGATCTTGAAAAAGTAGAAGAGAATATATATGAGTAGATCGATAGATGTTAAAAAAAAAAAAAAAGAAGAAGAGACTGACAAGTTTATTTTGAAAGAAAAAACAAACGATATTCACCAGGTTCCAATCATATCAAGCGAATATATTGTATTTTATTTTGATTGCTTGATTTCGAAACCGACATAATTACCTAGGTCGAACAGTATCTATATCCTACATTTTCTAGTTTACTTTATGATGTTGTAGTTGAATGTGCGAACTTATAATTTTCTTTAGTTTTCTCTTTTTGCAGAAAAAAATATTATTAACTAAAAGAATTCAACTAATAAAAAATAGAATGCGGAAAATGGTAAAAAAAAAAACAAATAAATTTACATATTCGCATAGAAATTTAAAAACTTCACTTATTATTTTTTTTTTTTTAAAACACCACTTCAATTAAAACAGAAAAAATAATAACCACCTTCATAAATAAAATTCATAAGAGATTTCTTTTTTTTTAAAATTCATAAGAGACTAGTGGAGGATCCGCGCGTTTGTGCGGTGGTACGTGATGTTTTCATCAAGAAAAAAAAAATAGCAGTAGCGCAGAGATACATTTTTTTAATCTTTTCAGTTTAGTTTAGTTTATGTTATTTCTGTTTGATTCAATATATTTCTGTTATGAAGGAATAGACCTTAGACTTTCAAATTATACCCAAAAACCCGAACCAAACTGACCCATAATACCCATACCCGATTGATTTTGGGTGTAAAACAATTCATTCGATGGGTAAAATATTTGATATCCGTGGGTATCAAATAATACCAGAACCGAACCGATACCCGATCGGGTACCCAAATTACTCGAATGGGTATTGTGGATTATTTTTGATATAGATATATACATATTTTTAGGTTTTTTAGATTTTTTTGGGGCTTTTAAATATATTTCTAATTTTTTTGATCTGATCAATTAACAGATTCGATTTCTGATTTGACTGAACCATCGGTTTGTTTTAAATTATTATTCTTGTATCCAAACAATTTTATCTTTTTTTTTATGTATCCAAACAGTTTTTCTCTTTTGTCTTTGTATCCAAACATTATTAAAATGTACTTCTCAATTAATAATAGTATATAAGTATATGTATAGATTGTAAACGAAAAAGCAGTATAATTGATATTTTGTTTTTCTCGTTTCCAATTTATGTATGTACTTTCAAATTTAAATCTATATTATAGCATTGTAACAACAGTAATATAAATCACTATTCTACAAATCTTGGTAAATGTATAACTGACCTATCTTTCCGTGGTTAGAGTATCTCCAAGTCTCCAAAACCCCATGCCGAATTTGTCACTTTATGTTATTTTGCAACAGCATTTGCTCTAATAGTATTGCATTTTCTATTGCAAAATAACATCATGCTATTTTTGCTTCTATATTTGGCATGAGATTATACAATATGCTATTTTGCCATTGAAACTTTTTATTTATAAAGTAGTCCTTCAATTTACAAATAGTTTTAATTTAACAGTTTAATTATTTTGATTATGATTTATTTAAATATATTAAAATACTCATAATTCTATTAAAATATAAATAATATTTATTTAATAGAAAATATAATAACATAACCATAATAAATTTAACAATTAGTTTTTTAAAATACTGAAATTTTAAAAACATAAAACAATAGCTTAAACAACAAAGATCAATGATTTAATACTTTCCTAAATCACTTCCAAATCCGCTTAAATTATTCAAATATTTTTCAAATGATGTAGGTTGCGGTGGATCTTGTTGTTCAGCTCTTTTTGTAAAATTCGGGTTTATTAAGCTTGAACATACTCATGAAGATCCAGATTTTTAATTGAATCCACATCTTGGAACAAAAACATATTTCACTTCCAGATGCGTTAATTGATCATTTATGGGAAAAATATTCAAATGGGGGTGATTAAATTAAAATCTATATTTTCTATAATTTTTATGTCGTGTGATGTATTTTTTAATATTATAATAATAGCATTTTTTTAAAAAATTATTATTGTGGATTTTTTGCAAGAAAAAAAATAGATGATTCAGTTTGTAAAATTTGAAAAAAATCATGTAGTTTTAACAACTAATAATAAGTTGAAAAATAAAATATAGCATGAACCATTGGAGAGAAATTCAATTCTATTACAAAAAATTTTGCTTTTTGCAATGAGATATAACATGAACCATTAGAGATGCTCTTCGTACTCAAAATTTTACTAATTAAAACCAACACAATGTTTTCTGTTTCTAAAACAATGTTACTATTTTGATAACTAATTTACCTAATTCCAATGTTTTTAAAACCGGACCGGAAGGCGAACCGGATAAACATCTGGGTCATGGTTCAATTTGGTTCGACCGGGTTGAATCCGGTTCATAATAATTTATGTTTATTTATTTTTAAATATAGAAATTTTAAAATACATATTATAAATAGTTAAGATTTGATATAAAAGTATAAATATAAATATAATAATATTAGAAAAATTAAACTAAACCTAATTTTGTAAAATAATTTCTAATCTAATATATAATTAGTTAATTGATCATATTAATTGTTTATAAACCAGACCAAAAATCCAACCCGGTCACATGTCCGGTTCACGGTCGAACCCGGTTCGACCACTGGGTTGGTCCGGTTTTCAAAACACTGCTAATTCTGTTTAAAATTTGGCCAACCCATATGTGGAGGTGAGGAAGGGGGAGAGATTTTCGAGTCACCACTCACCAACTAGGCCGCAATACATGAATGTCTTAATCACTCTTACAGAGTTCCGACTCCCGAATGTCCCCTTAAAAGTTCCATCGTCCTTCAGGAAACATTTTTCTCTTCTTCTGATCCTTTTTAAGGTCACTAACCACCGTAGTCATAGGGCCTGACTATCGTTTGACTATCGACGTTTAAAATGCATACATAATATTTTTACTATACAAATTCGAACAAAACTAAGAGAATATATTTCATTGGGTGGGGCTACAACATTGAATGATTGAGGTGACCTGACCCACGAGATTTGCTAAGATTTCTTTCTTTCTTTCCATTTCTGCATATTTGCTAAGATTTCTTTAACAATTTTTAATTATTTTTTGACATTCTTTTTTGGTCGCTGATGTACCTATTTACACACTTAATTACTCTGTTCCACTTTTTATTTAAAGTTAGTTTAGAACCTGATAAGTGGATAAATTTGTTCTTATAAATATTTAAATTTTAGAATTAATAAAAATCACATAATTCTAACCTGTGTAGTTATTGTATATTAAAATGCGTGTTTAAATACACTGAAATTGAGTTACAAAACATAATTCAAAAAAATTCAAAATTGACTCAAACTGAAATTTTGATTTGATGACACATAGGGAAATATTTTTTTTAACTAAAAAGGCTTATTTGTATCTTTTCTTTTACAAAAAATGAAGGTTTTTTATTGCTTTAACAAATTTACGAGTTATATTATGTAAACTGTGTTCAGTTTTATATAGTAAGATATTACTTCAATGGAAATTATACTGATATATATACTAAAATAAGTAAGAATTATTTTTAAGCTATCTAGTGCACAAGTAGTAACGCAAATTAATTATGCAGGTATTTTAAAGTTCTTACTTCCTATAGTGAGTTGTTTATTAATTCATCAACTTGCTTGTCTGAGTGGCTATTGTTGGATAAATACCAACTATATAGTAGTATATAATATAATTACAATAATGGTCGACGTTGTCATCGGGATCGCCACCATTGCAGCAATAACAATGTTTTTAAAACCGGACCGGATGGCGAACCGGATAAGCATCCGGATCATGGTTCAATTTGGTTTGACCGGGTTAAATCTGGTTCATAATAATTTATGTTTATTTATTTTTAAATATAGAAATTTTAAAATACATATTATAAATAGTTAAGAGTTGATATAAAAGTATAAATATAAATATAATAGTATTAGAAAAATTAAACTAAACCTAATTTTGTGAAATAACTTCTAATCAATGTTTTTAAAACCGGACCGGAAGGCGAACCGGATAAACATCTGGGTCATGGTTCAATTTGGTTCGACCGGGATGAATCCGGTTCATAATAATTTATGTTTATTTATTTTTAAATATAGAAATTTTAAAATACATATTATAAATAGTTAAGAGTTGATATAAAAGTATAAATATAAATATAATAATATTAGAAAAATTAAACTAAACCTAATTTTGTAAAATAATTTCTAATCTAATATATAATTAGTTAATTGATCATATTAATTGTTTATAAACCAGACCAAAAATCCAACCCGGTCACATGTCCGGTTCACGGTCGAACCCGGTTCGACCACTGGGTTGGTCCGGTTTTCAAAACACTGCTTCTAATCTAACATATAATTAGTTAATTGATCATATTAATTGTTTATAAAATAGACCGGAAACCCAACCCGGTCCCATGTCCGGTTCACGGTCGAACCCGGTCCGACCACCGGGTCGGTCCGGTTTTCAAAACACTGAGCAATAACGATAACCCGGTGAAATTTATTCCATTCACAGATGTCCGAATGATTGCAAGTCAAATTTAAGCCTAAAATTGAATCATCAAATCACTTCACATCAACAAATTTATTCATAATTGAAACTACGAAACAAAGAAATCCACAAATTGAGATTACAAACATATAAACTCATAAATCATAAACAAACAAAAAAGAACTCCAAATCACATCTACTACAATTATTGTGTCTTGTATTTAGAAACAAATCTCCGTTTTCGTTGTTTGCTTTCTTAATAAATTACGGCATGGATCATATGCAATGCTTTTCTTTGAATATTTACTTCAGACGGTAAGCTTTATTTTGTTACTTTTGATCATACATGTTCTTGTTGACACTCAAAATGACGTAGT
The DNA here is from genome assembly GCA_026724425.1 of Erythrophleum ivorense. Classification (NCBI taxonomy): domain Eukaryota; kingdom Viridiplantae; phylum Streptophyta; class Magnoliopsida; order Fabales; family Fabaceae; genus Erythrophleum; species Erythrophleum ivorense. The sequence goes on along the minus strand of JAIUCV010000066.1, from coordinate 1,556,884 downwards.
TTTTTTAATTATTAAAACAGTGTCTTTTGTTTCTCACTACTAATTTAACTGAAACAATATTAATGAGTTTATTTGCCTTAAATAAAAAGTTGGGTTTGAATTTACACTTTCTTTTTGGTGAAACAAACATTCCTTGGTTTTTTTTTGTTGTTGTTATTTTCCCTTTATTTGTACGTGATAATTTCAGTGTTGCATCACCATCCGAATTCAAATTTAGTAAAATAAATTGTTGTTCGCAAAATAATAATTCAGATCTGTTTAAAAAAAAAATTTCCTCTAATTTTGTATTAGATCTGAAAGTCAGTTTACTCATTTATTATTTTGTAATATTATATAATTTCCTCAGCAATCTATATATAGCATTTTTTTTTTGTAACCGATTTATGTATACCTAGCAAACTTACATCTTTTTTTTTTTTTACTGTAGAACAATAAATTAAATAAGGCTCACAATTCAAATTAAAACAAAACAAAAAGCCAAAATTAGTATTGATAATTAATGATGATATTAAATTCATAATAATAAATTTGACGAAAACCCTTCAAAGATGAAGCAAATAGAAAATAAAATCTCTCGTCATAAATTTTCTTTCTTGCTTAGAAGATGACGTCAGGGACGATACCGAGCTCCTTGAAAGCAGCGGGACAATCAGCTAACGGCGTCTTAATCATGAAGCCGAGAGGGTTAACGATACGTGTCTCGTGGGAGACGATTCCGTCATTGGCCGTTAAACTGATCTTAGCGGCGTTACGTAAGTAAGCGTCTTTGCTGACGTCACTGCAACCACTGTCTGGTGATTCCACCAACACGAGCTCGCAAACTTCTTCTTCGTGGTCACCGGTTACTTCCATCTTGTAGCTTCCTGATTTGTCGGTAACGGCTTCTTTGGTCAACGTTACGGTTCCGTTTGTTCTGCTCTTGCACTCCAACTTCACTTTCGCACCTTCACAAACAGAAGAAAAATGTTAAGATTTAAATTTCAAGATTTTTTTTTTTTTTTTTTTTTCGTTTCTGAACCGATTTTGTGCGTGACCAATATTCGAATTTTGCTCTTGGATGAGCGAGTCACTAGCACTAATTAAAGTATAAAACTAAAAATCGAATTAACAATTTTTGTGTGTTTAACGTATATAAAGTTAATCTTGTTCTAAAGAATTTTAAATTATGGTCAGATTACTCAAAAAATGTTGGTCAGTTGCATCAACTCATTCGGATTTAGAAACCGATTAGTTATTGTACGAAGTTGCAAGCATTCCTTTAACATGCAAGCTAGTTCGCACGTATATTTAATATGTTAAAGTTTTTTAAAAAAAATTAAGTATACATAATACATATATTCATAAATTGTTTTATATGTTTAAAAACGACTATGCATGCGCTACATATATGTGAAATTATGAATATGGTGTATGTGTATATATACCTTCGAGGAATTTGCTGAGACGGGTAATGAATTGGACACGGCAAGTGTCACAGTAAACTGATCCCTGAATCTGGAAAAGGTCGAAGTCGTCAGCATCGGCGGCGGCAATACCGCCGAGAGTGGACAAACACACGGCAGAGACAACAAAGAAAGAAAAGAAGATGGCTTTGGACGCCATTTTTGTTAAAGATTTGATGTTTTTTTTTTTTTTTTTTTTTTTTTTTTTTTGCTTTTTGTTTTGTGGTCTTCTCTTCTTTTTGATATTCTCTTTATATTCAGATAATAAGTTGAGATATGTTTGAGAAGAGGACAACTATTCTCGTGGAGCACCGAGTTTGGTTTTATATTAGAAACCCGATTGTTATTTTTAGACTGAAACTAAAAAGTAAATCGTTGATCTGTTAGTTTAAAATTAGTTTCAATAGGTTTTGAATATGAGTATGTTTAGTTTATTACAGCTTAATTATAGCATTGGTTTCTAAATTTGTTTTTTTACCACCCTTTTTTCTCTCTTTCGTTGAAGAAACCGTAGCTATAAATGTATAAGGTCAAATCATACTGACATATATAGAAAGGTAAAATAGAAACATATTTGTAAGGATTATTTTTTTTTCTTGTTTTTAAGAACCAAGATTATTTGGCAAAAAAAAAAAAAAGGAACCAAGATTATTTTTAAGAAAACTTGGATTAATATTTTTTTTTTCGACGAAACAAATATATTAACTTGAAATTGAGTTTACCAAGTCAATGTGCAACAACGGCGAAAGCCATCGAGGAAGATAATTACTATTAGAATAAAAAATATTGTTTAGAGGGCCATGATTGGCTAAAGAGTGAGCCACAACATCCCAATCACATAATACATGTGTGAAAACACATCTACAAAACAGAGTGTATTTTGGGCTAACCTCTGATAGGTCTAAGTTTTCCCTATTAATCTACTGCAAGTGTACAGCAATCAATGTGTAGTGTATAGGGTTATCGAATCCAAACGTCAAGTTGTTGCACGGTAAATTCCTAGATTTAAATCAAGTTAAGAGAATAAATATGAAAATAAGAACAAATAAAAGTAAGAAAGCAAGTGATCGATTGTTGACGAGGTTAAATTCAATGAGACAAAGGTTAAGCCTTGGGAAATTCGCAGGTTGATTCCGAATTGCAGAGTAAAAGCTAACAGTATATTAATTAAGCATCGTTCTCGAACATGAACACTAATGTAAAATCAACCAGCTTTCGCTGCGGAGATTATCTATGTCTAAATCCTAGAATTCCAAATTTCTTTGCAAATTCAATAAACTAGACAAGCATTAATTCCAGGTTCAATTGTTCACAAAATCCCTAAACCAAATTCCTTTGCAAATAGGTATTTTGCTCATCTAAGATAGTTCAGGAAATCAATTACACTTTCGTGTCTACCAATTAACCTAAGATCAGATTCTAGGTAGCTAAGCTAGAATAAGTATTAAACATAATCCAGATGAAGAACTCTAAAGATTATCCTAAACAATATTGCAATTCTTCTTCAACCCTTGAAAACTCTTAACCTAACAAACAAACTACTCAGACATGGTGATTGAAGCAAACATCATGAATAAGAAAGATTGCATAAAGAAATAAGATAAGAGATTAAAGGAGTTCAAAATCTTCTCTGAAGGAGTCTGATTTGTCTCTCCAAAGCTCTGCTACAAATCTCTCTCTAAGTCTCAATTTGAAAATAAGATACCAAGTGAAGAAGCCTAAACAATGGCTTATAAACCTAAAAACACGATTTGGGCCTTCTTGCAAATAGGTGGAACTTTGGGCCAAAACTGCAAATCTTCAAAAGTCTTCATTAAACTCGCGTCTTCTTCTGGAAAAAGGGCGGTGTCGACCGACACCATAGTGGTGTCGATCGACACCAACGTTCAGCTACGGCAGTGACTTCTGTTTTACAGCAAAAACTCCCAAATAAGCTCCATAAACTCCAATTCGGCTCCAAATGTGCCTAAGACCTGTAATCAGTAGAAAAGACTCCAAAACACTAAAAAGACTCTATATACAAGATTTATATCATGGCAAAAACCCATAAAAACCATGATATATCAACTCCCCCAGACTTAGATCTTTGCATGTCCTCATGTAAATCGAATCTAAGACATTTGAGAAAGAGGTTTGAAAAACGGAAACTCACTTACTCTTCAGAACTTGTACCAACCTTTGCACCTGCTCTCACTCAGAACATAACCCACATTAGACCAGTTTCACATAGTGGACACTAACTTGCAATTCAAACCAAACCAAACACTAAATCTCATGAGATAACTCAAAACTCTAAAGCTAACTCCTTAAAAATTAAAAGCGTGAGTTCTCAACAAGGGGTTATCGATCAAATAGCATTCTGATTTTTACCCCTCCAAGCACAATCAAGACAAACTTCTAAAACTAAAACATGAATGCATTTTTTTTGTTGTTTTTTTTTTTTTTTTTTTTTTATTCTCTCTCTTTCTTTCCCTTATGATTTGGAATCAGTTTTTATTTAGAGCGCGAGTAGTGATGGTTGGAGCCACCAATTCCCGGTCCTTTTTATTACTTTCATCCGGCGGGTTTCCATGGAGTCAGAAGACCAGTTGGACTGACCTTCATCCACTTCGTTTTCCCGAGGGTGTCGTTAGACTTCCCTTTGGGTTTAAGAAAAAGAGAGAGTATATAACTAAATGTAAAGCAATAAATAAACATGATGTAAATGCATAAGCCTGTCTTGACTGGACTGAAAGAGAAATCATACTCATGTATACCTAACCCCTTGCCAAGAAATTTAAAAGTCAGGTTAATGCGAGGAGGTAAACTTTAGAGAGTTAAGTACCTTAAAGATACGGTTGTGATCCGGCAATCGGTCCGCTAGAGCCATTCTGTTCGGCTAAGTCCGCTGCTGATGTCCGCCCCTTGTGATTGCAAGAACATTGGTTGATAAGGTAAGCTCCAAGAGAAGGTCCTAATTTCCTGACTGATTTTGACTCAATAAAACACTTTGAAAAAACTTTTTTTTTTTTAGAACCCTCAAAAACAAACACAATGTCAGCAACTACCTCCCCCAGACTTAAACAACACTGTCCCCAGTGGTATTCAGCCGGAGGAAGCAAGAAAAAGGGTTGGAATTGAGCTAATATGAAAAAGAAAACGTGATACCTGTTAGTTGGGGTGGTGTCGACCGACACCATAGTGGTGTCGATCGACACCGACGTCTTTTTTTGTTGAGTCGAGCTGTGTGTCGATCCTGCAGTCGATATTCGTCCGTATCGTATAATGGTGTCGAGCGACCCTGCTGCTGTGTCGGGCGACACCAGCTCGTTGCGACCTGTTCCCAACTTTTTTTTTTTTTTTTTGTCAAAAATAAAACAAAACCAAAAGTTAGTGAAAGGAAAACGAAAATCACAAATGAATTTCACCTACAGGTGGGTTGCCTCCCACTAAGTGCTTGTTTTCAGTCATTAATTAGCTTGACTGTGTCGAGGCTCAGACATCCGGTGGATCAGACAGTGGCAGCACATGCCTCGGAGAAAATTGTCTCCTCATCCACGGTGGTGTATAAGCATTAGGGGCATGAGATCGACCAAGGAAGTGAGGAATAGCAGCAGGGCGGGATGTGAGTTTGGGCGGGACATTACGTTTTCCTGCAGAAGCATCAAAAGAAGAACCAAGCCTTCTTCGAGAAACTCGTTGCTTGCATAAGTGTGAAACAGCATTTGGACCTTTGAAATTCCTAGTGATGATATCAGGGGGTTTTGAATTGAGTGCAGGAAGTGCATACCTTTGCTTTATTGGAGGCTGTGTGGCGATGACTCGATCTGCAATTGACGCTCCATTCCCATTGTCCACCTTGTTCACTTGCTCACTAGCAACCAGCTCCTTGACATACCAAGCAATAATGTCATTAGAATGGCCTCTGATAGGATCATCATCCGTAGAGATCTCTACAGAAAAACTCTGACCATCAATGGTGGACTGTCTCCTTAACGTATCCATGTCAAAATGCAGGACAATATCACCCAAATCTAGCTCTAGCTTCTCTTTCTTCACATTAATGATAGCACCAGCAGTAGCTAAGAATGATCTTCCCAGGATAAGAGGATCTATAGGCTCTTCATCATAGTCCAAAATCACAAAGTCAGTGGGAATCATGTGACCTTCAATCTGGAGTGGAACATCCTCTAAGACACCAAGTGGGATTCTCTTGGATCTATCAGCTAGGATAAGAGAGATCCTAGTTGGCTTGAAATCAGTCATTCCAAGCCTTGTAGCAACAGAGAGAGGCATCAAGTTAACACTTGAACCTAGATCACAAAGAGAATGTGGAAACTTGCTTGTTGAGATGGAGCAATCTCAAAGTTTCCTGGATCCTGCAGCTTCTCTGGAGGCTTATGCTGAATCACAGCACTCACTTCTTCAGATACCTTCACTTTCTTGTTCTCTTTTGGAATTGTACGCAAGATAATTGCAGTAATGTCTCTGGTAAGCAATGCTCCTTCTTCAGGACTCACTCCATTCATCATCATTCTCTTGACATAGCTCTTAAGTGCAGGTGAAAGAGTGACTGCATCAACAAGAGGAATCTTAACCGAAAACTTATCCATGATAGCTTTGATCTTAGCATCTTCAATCTCTTGTTTGGACTTCCTAGGAGGCTTAGGGAAGGGTATCTTGGGCCTGTAGACTCTCTCCTCTACTGTTTCTGCAACTGTTTCGCGACCTGTTGTCGTCTGGGACTGGTGTCGACCGACACCCTGATGGTGTCGATCGACACTGGTCTCTGAGGTCGACACCTTTTTGTTCGTGTCGAGCAGCTCGGTCGACAAACGCCCCGTCGTACGTCTTTGCGTCTCCTGGTGTCGATCGACACCCATCAGTGGTGTCGATCGACACTGCTTCTGCAGTGCGAAAATCACCTGCAATTTCCTCCAATTTCGCGAGTGTAGCTTCAGTTTCCACCATAACAGCATGACAAGAGTGCTTGGGATTGACATTAGTTCGTCCAGGAAGGAATCCTTCTTGTCTCTTAATAGAATCAGCAGTTTGAGCTACTTGAACATCCAACTTCTTGACATGAGTGCTCAAAGACTCAATTTTTCCATTCAGATCAGTGTATAAGGCATCAATCTTCCCATTGAAGTCCACTGTGATCTTCTGTTGTCCTTTTAGAAGCTGCTCAACATTGACTTCAGCTCGCTGTTCTGTTCAGGAGGCTTCTGGTAAGAAGAAGAACCATAAGTTCTTTGGAAGTTGTTGCTCTGAAAGGGCTTCTGGTAAGAAGAACCAAAGCCTTGTTGATTGCCCCATCTCTGTCCTTGAGACCCAGCTCCATTGATGTAGTTAACATCTTCTTCCTGTGACTCTTCTGCTGGCTCAAAAGACTCCACCTCTGCAGCAAACTGAACTGATTTCTTCCCCACAAGAAGGCTGTGCATAGAGTCTAGCTTAGCCTTAACCTCTGCAATTTGGCTTCCATCCAGATTTTCACCAAGCTTCTTCCTCTCAAAATCAGCATTCTTGGTACTATTGCTAGATGCTAAGTTCTCTATAAGTTGATAAGCTTCATCCGGATATCTGGTGTTGAAGTTACCATTGCTCGCAGCATCGAGAGCCATCTGATACCTCCAATCAATTCCTCTGAAGAAAATGCCCAGCAGCTGAACTTCAGTGAAACCATGGTGTGGACAGTCTCTCTGGTAGGACCTGAATCTCACCCAAGAAGCCTTGAATGCCTCAGTCGGTCCTTGAGAAAACTGTGAAATATTATTCCTCAACTCCTCGGACCTAGCATCATCATAGAAGTTATTCAAAAATGCCTTCTTGGTGTCCTCCCAATTTGTCAAAGATCCTGGCTGCAACTGCTTCAACCAGTAAGCTGCATCCCCAGAAAGAGAGTAAGGGAACAGCTCGCAGAATAGGTAGTCACTAGTGACTCCATTGGCCTTGATGCTGTTGGCCAGATCTTCGAACCTCTCGATGTGATCCATGGGGTGTTCATGAGGAAGACCATGAAAGAGATGCTGACCCACAAGAGTGTAGAATTCAGGTTTCAGCTCAAAGTCATTCCTCTGGAACGAAGGTGGGCGAATCGCAGACCGATTAGCATAGAACAAATCCGGCCTGTTGTGGTCACCAAGAGTGCGATTCGGTGCAGCCTGATTCGGTGCAGCCTGATTCGGTGCAGCAACATTAAGTGCAGGCTGAACTGGGGGTGCCTCAACTATCACATTCCCATCATCATCGAGTTTCTGCCCTTGCGCATTGCGCTTGTTTCCTTCGCTGTCAAACAGAGTGCCATCAGCCTGTTGAACCAAAATCATCGGCCCGTTCATCGTAACTGGCTTCTTCGTTTTTCTGTTTGTACGCTCTAAGTGTGTTAGCTCTTGATTACTGAGATTAACTAGCTCGTTGTCCTTGTTGCTTCTGGTTTTGCGATTAGGCATACACCTGAAACACCAAAAAGAAAGTTATAGAGCGCGTGAGTAACAAAAGAGAAGAAAAATCTTAGACAAAATTCTATAACTAAAAATCTAACGGCAACGAAAGAGACGATTGGCAACGGCGCCAAAAACTTGATAGGTCTAAGTTTTCCCTATTAATCTACTGCAAGTGTACAGCAATCAATGTGTAGTGTATAGGGTTATCGAATCCAAACGTCAAGTTGTTGCACGGTAAATTCCTAGATTCAAATCAAGCTAAGAGAATAAATATGAAAATAAGAACAAATAAAAGTAAGAAAGCGAGTGATCGATTGTTGACGAGGTTAAATTCAATGAGACAAAGGTTAGGCCTTGAGAAATTCGCAGGTTGATTCCGAATTGCAGAGTAAAAGCTAACAATATATTAAACGTTCAAATCTACTGCAAGTGTACAACAATCAATGTGTAGTGTATAGGGTTATCGAATCCAAACGTCAAGTTGTTGCACAGTAAATTTCTAGATTCAAATATTGATAAGAGTAAAAGTGTAAATGTAATGCAAATTAAGTAACTAAAAGCAGCAAGTGATCGGTTTGTGAGGTTTAAATTCAAGAGACAAAGGTTAGGCCTTGGGAAATTTGCAGGTTGAATCAGAGATTGCAGAGTAAAAGCTAACAGGATATTAATTAAGCATCGTTCTCGAACATGAACACTAATGTAAAATCAACCAGCTTTCGCTGCGGAGATTATCTATGTCTAAATCCTAGAATTCCAAATTTCTTTGCAAATTCAATAAACTAGACAAGCATTAATTCCAGGTTCAATTGTTCACAAAATCCCTAAACCAAATTCCTTTGCAAATAGGTATTTTTCTCATCTAAGATAGTTCAGGAAATCAATTACACTTTCGTGTCTACCAATTAACCTAAGATCAGATTCTAGGTAGCTAAGCTAGAATAAGTATTAAACATAATCCAGATGAAGAACTCTAAAGATTATCCTAAACAATATTGCAATTCTTCTTCAACCCTTGAAAACCCTTAACCTAACAAACAAACTACTCAGACATGGTGATTGAAGCAAACATCATGAATAAGAAAGATTGCATAAAGAAATAAGATAAGAGATTAAAGGAGTTCAAAATCTTCTCTGAAGGAGTCTGATTTGTCTCTCCAAAGCTCTGCTACAAATCTCTCTCTAAGTCTCAATTTGAAAATAAGATACCAAGTGAAGAAGCCTAAACAATGGCTTATAAACCTAAAAACACGATTTGGGCCTTCTTGCAAATAGGTGAAACTTTGGGCCAAAACTGCAAATCTTCAAAAGTCTTCATTAAACTCGCGTCTTCTTCTGGAAAAAGGGCGGTGTCGACCGACACCATAGTGGTGTCGATCGACACCAACGTTCAGCTACGGCAGTGACTTCTGTTTTACAGCAAAAACTCCCAAATAAGCTCCATAAACTCCAATTCGGCTCCAAATGTGCATAAGACCTGTAATCAGTAGAAAAGACTCCAAAAACACTAAAAAGACTTTATATACAAGATTTATATCATGGCAAAAACCAATAAAAACCATGATATATCAACTCCCCCAGACTTAGATCTTTGCATGTCCTCATGTAAATCGAATCTAAGACATTTGAGAAAGAGGTTTGAAAAACGGAAACTCACTTACTCTTCAGAACTTGTACCAACCTTTGCACCTGCTCTCACTCAGAACATAACCCACATTAGACCAGTTTCACATAGTGGACACTAACTTGCAATTCAAACCAAACTAAACACTAAATCTCATGAGATAACTCAAAACTCTAAAGCTAACTCCTTAAAAATTAAAAGCGTGAGTTCTCAACAAGGGGTTATCGATCAAATAGCATTCTGATTTTTACCCCTCCAAGCACAATCAGGACAAACTTCTAAAACTAAAACATGAATGCATTTTTTTTGTTGTTTTTTTGTTGTTTTTTTTTTTATTCTCTCTCTTTCTTTCCCTTATGATTTGGAATCAGTTTTTATTTAGAGCGCGAGTAGTGATGGTTGGAGCCACCAATTCCCGGTCCTTTTTATTACTTTCATCCGGCGGGTTTCCATGGAGTCAGAAGACCAGTTGGACTGACCTTCATCCACTTCGTTTTCCCGAGGGTGTCGTTAGACTTCCCTTGAGGTTTAAGAAAAGAGAGAGTATATAACTAAATGTAAAGCAATAAATAAACATGATGTAAATGCATAAGCCTGTCTTGACTGGACTGAAAGAGAAATCATACTCATGTATACTTAACCCCTTGCCAAGAAATTTAAAAGTCAGGTTAATGCGAGGAGGTAAACTTTAGAGAGTTGAGTACCTTAAAGATACGGTTGTGATCCGGCAATCGGTCCGCTAGAGCCATTCTGTTCGGCTAAGTCCGCTGCTGATGTCCGCCCCTTGTGATTGCAAGAACATTGGTTGATAAGGTAAGCTCCAAGAGAAGGTCCTAATTTCCTGACTGATTTTGACTCAATAAAACACTTTGAAAAAACTTTTTTTTTTTTTTAGAACCCTCAAAAACAAACACAATGTCAGCAACTACCTCCCCCAGACTTAAACAACACTGTCCCCAGTGGTATTCAGCCGGAGGAAGCAAGAAAAAGGGTTGGAATTGAGCTAATATGAAAAAGAAAACGTGATACCTGTTAGTTGGGGTGGTGTCGACCGACACCATAGTGGTGTCGATCGACACCGACGTCTTTTTTTGTTGAGTCGAGCTGTGTGTCGATCCTGCAGTCGATATTCGTCCGTATCGTATAATGGTGTCGAGCGACACTGCTGCTGTGTCGGGCGACACCAGCTCGTTGCGACCTGTTCCCTTTTTTTTTTTTTTTGTCAAAAATAAAACAAAACCAAAAGTTAGTGAAAGGAAAACGAAAATCACAAAGGAATTTCACCTACAGGTGGGTTGCCTCCCACTAAGTGCTTGTTTTCAGTCATTAGCTTGACTGTGTCGAGGCTCAGACATCCGGTGGATCAGACAGTGGCAGCACATGCCTCGGAGAAAATTGTCTCCTCATCCACGGTGGTGTATAAGCATTAGGGGCATGAGATCGACCAAGGAAGTGAGGAATAGCAGCAGGGCGGGATGTGAGTTTGGGCGGGACATTTCGTTTTCCTGCAAAAGCATCAAAAGAAGAACCAAGCCTTCTTCGAGAAACTCGTTGCTTGCATAAGTGTGAAACAGCATTTGGACCTTTGAAATTCCTAGTGATGATATCAGGGGGTTTTGAATTGAGTGCAGGAAGTGCATACATTTGCTTTATTGGAGGCTGTGTGGCGATGACTCGATCTGCAATTGACGCTCCATTCCCATTGTCCACCTTGTTCACTTGCTCACTAGTAACCAGCTCCTTGACATACCCAGCAGTAATGTCATTAGAATGGCCTCAGATAGGATCATCATCCGTAGAGATCTCTACAGAAAAACTCTGACCATCAATGGTGGACTGTCTCCTTAACGTATCCATGTCAAAATGCAGGACAATATCACCCAAATCTAGCTCTAGCTTCCCTTTCTTCACATTAATGATAGCACCAGCAGTAGCTAAGAATGATCTTCCCAGGATAAGAGGATCTATAGGCTCTTCATCATAGTCCAAAATCACAAAGTCAGTGGGAATCATGTGACCTTCAATCTGGAGTGGAACATCCTCTAAGACACCAAGTGGGATTCTCTTGGATCTATCAGCTATGATAAGAGAGATCCTAGTTGGCTTGAAATCAGTCATTCCAAGCCTTGTAGCAACAGAGAGAGGCATCAAGTTAACACTTGAACCTAGATCACAAAGAGAATGTGGAAACTTGCTTGTTGAGATGGAGCAATCTAGCACAAAGTTTCCTGGATCCTGCAGCTTCTCTGGAGGCTTATGCTGAATCACAGCACTCACTTCTTCAGATACCTTCACTTTCTTGTTCTCTTTTGGAATTGTACGCAAGATAATTGCAGTAATGTCTCTGGTAAGCAATGCTCCTTCTTCAGGACTCACTCCATTCATCATCATTCTCTTGACATAGCTCTTAAGTGCAGGTGAAAGAGTGACTGCATCAACAAGAGGAATCTCAACCGAAAGCTTATCCATGATAGCTTTGATATTAGCATCTTCAATCTCTTGTTTGGACTTCCTAGAAGGCTTAGGGAAGGGTATCTTGGGCCTGTAGACTCTCTCCTCTACTGTTTCTGCAACTGTTTCGTGACCTGTTGTCGTCTGGGACTGGTGTCGACCGACACCCTGATGGTGTCGATCGACACTGGTCTCTGAGGTCGACACCTTTTTGTTCGTGTCGAGCAGCTCGGTCGACAAACGCCCGTCGTACGTCTTTGCGTCTCCTGTGTCGATCGACACCCATCAGTGGTGTCGATCGACACTGCTTCTGCAGTGCGAAAATCACCTGCAATTTCCTCCAATTTCGCGAGTGTAGCTCCAGTTTCCACCATAACAGCATGACAAGAGTGCTTGGGATTGACATTAGTTCGTCCAGGAAGGAATCCTTCTTGTCTCTTAATAGAATCAGCAGTTTGAGCTACTTGAACATCCAACTTCTTGACATGAGTGCTCAAAGACTCAATTTTTCCATTCAGATCAGTGTATAACGCATCAATCTTCCCATTGAAGTCCACTGTGATCTTCTGTTGTCCTTCAAGAAGCTGCTCAAACATTGACTTCAGCTCGCTGTTCTGTTCAGGAGGCTTCTGGTAAGAAGAAGAACCATAAGTTCTTTGGAAGTTGTTGCTCTGAAAGGGTTTCTGGTAAGAAGAACCAAAGCCTTGTTGATTGCCCCATCTCTGTCCTTGAGACCCAGCTCCATTGATGTAGTTAACATCTTCTTCCTGTGACTCTTCTGCTGGCTCAAAAGACTCCACCTCTGCAGCAAACTGAACTGATTTCTTCCCCACAAGAAGGCTGTGCATAGAGTCTAGCTTAGCCTTAACCTCTGCAATTTGGCTTCCATCCAGATTTTCACCAAGCTTCTTCCTCTCAAAATCAGCATTCTTGGTACTATTGCTAGATGCTAAGTTCTCTATAAGTTGATAAGCTTCATCCGGATATCTGGTGTTGAAGTTACCATTGCTCGCAGCATCGAGAGCCATCTGATACCTCCAATCAATTCCTCTGAAGAAAATGCCCAGCAGCTGAACTTCAGTGAAACCATGGTGTGGACAGTCTCTCTGGTAGGACCTGAATCTCACCCAAGAAGCCTTGAATGCCTCAGTCGGTCCTTGAGAAAACTGTGAAATATTATTCCTCAACTCCTCGGACCTAGCATCATCATAGAAGTTATTCAAAAATGCCTTCTTGGTGTCCTCCCAATTTGTCAAAGATCCTGGCTGCAACTGCTTCAACCAGTAAGCTGCATCCCCAGAAAGAGAGTAAGGGAACAGCTCGCAGAATAGGTAGTCACTAGTGACTCCATTGGCCTTGATGCTGTTGGCCAGATCTTCGAACCTCTCGATGTGATCCATGGGGTGTTCATGAGGAAGACCATGAAAGAGATGCTGACCCACAAGAGTGTAGAATTCAGGTTTCAGCTCAAAGTCATTCCTCTGGAACGAAGGTGGGCGAATCGCAGACCGATTAGCATAGAACAAATCCGGCCTGTTGTGGTCACCAAGAGTGCGATTCGGTGCAGCCTGATTCGGTGCAGCCTGATTCGGTGCAGCAACATTAAGTGCAGGCTGAACTGGGGGTGCCTCAACTATCACATTCCCATCATCATCGAGTTTCTGCCCTTGCGCATTGCGCTTGTTTCCTTCGCTGTCAAACAGAGTGCCATCAGCCTGTTGAACCAAAATCATCGGCCCGTTCATCGCAACTGGCTTCTTCGTTTTTCTGTTTGTACGCTCTAAGTGTGCTAGCTCTTGATTACTGAAATTGACTGGCTCGTTGTCCTTGTTGCTTCTTGTTTTCCGATTAGGCATACACCTGAAACACCAAAAAGAAAGTTATAGAGCGCGTGAGTAACAAAAGAGAAGAAAAATCTTAGACAAAATTCTATAACTAAAAATGTAACGGCAACGAAAGAGACGATTGGCAACGGCGCCAAAAACTTGATAGGTCTAAGTTTTCCCTATTAATCTACTGCAAGTGTACAACAATCAATGTGTAGTGTATAGGGTTATCGAATCCAAACGTCAAGTTGTTGCACAGTAAATTCCTAGATTCAAATATTGCTAAGAGTAAAAGTGTAAATGTAATGCAAATTAAGTAACTAAAAGCAGCAAGTGATCGGTTTGTGAGGTTTAAATTCAAGAGACAAAGGTTAGGCCTTGGGAAATTCGCAGGTTGAATCAGAGATTGCAGAGTAAAAGCTAACAGGATATTAATTAAGCATCGTTCTCGAACATGAACACTAATGTAAAATCGACCAACTGTCGTTGCGAAGATTATCTATGTCTAAATCCTAGAATTCCAACTGTCGTTGCAAATTCAACAAACTAGACAAGCATTAATTGCAGGTTCAATTGTTCACAAAATTCCTAAACCAAATTCTTTTGCAGATAGGTATTTTGCTCATCTAAGATAGTTCAGGAAATCAATAACACTTTCGTGTCTACCAATCAACCTAAGATCAGATTCTAGGTCGCGAAGCTAGAATAAGCATTAAACATAATCCAGATGAAGAACTCTAATGATTAGCCTAACAATATTGCAATTCTTCTTCAACCCTTGAAAACCCTTAACCTAACAAACAAACTACTCAGACATGGTGATTGAAACAAACATCATGAATAAGAAAGATTGCATAAAGGAAATAAGAATAGAGATTAAAGGAGTTCAAAATCTTCTCTGAAGAAGTCTGATTTGTCTCTCCAAAGCTCTGCTACAAATCTCTCTCTAAGTCTCAATAGAAAATAAGATACCAAGTGAAGAAGCCTAAACAATGGCTTATAAACCTAAAAACACTATTTGGGCCTTCTTGCAAATAGGTGGAACTTTGGGCCAAAACTGCAAATCTTCAAAAGTCTTCATTAAACTCGCGTCTTCTTCTGGAAAAAGGGCGGTGTCGACCGACACCATAGTGGTGTCGATCGACACCAACGTTCAGCTACGGCAGTGACTTCTGTTTTACAGCAAAAACTCTCAAATAAGCTCCATAAACTCCAATTTGGATCCAAATGTGCCTAAGACC
The DNA here is from genome assembly GCA_026724425.1 of Erythrophleum ivorense. Lineage (NCBI taxonomy): Eukaryota > Viridiplantae > Streptophyta > Magnoliopsida > Fabales > Fabaceae > Erythrophleum > Erythrophleum ivorense. Next base: position 1,541,878 of record JAIUCV010000066.1, on the reverse strand, counting down.
TGTAATCAGTAGAAAAGACTCCAAAAACACTAAAAAGACTCTATATACAAGATTTATATCATGGCAAAAACCTATAAAACCATGATATATCAACCTCCATGTATTTTGAGATACTTGAAAGGAAAACAGAGTGTTATTAACACTTTCTTCCGCCGCGCAACAACGTTGACAAGTTTTGTCAATATATATTTCTCTTGTGTTTAACTGAGTTGCGGTTCCAAGAGCTTGTGTAAAAACCCACAATCCTTTTTTTTTTGAATATTGTTATCTCTTCCACGCAACCCATGGGATACCTTTTCATTGTCTTCTCAAGGAAAGACCACTCAACACGATATCATAAGCCTTGCTAATGTCTGTTTTTATTTTTATTGCCATATAGGTTTGTGATGTTGATACCGGAATTAGCACATTTCCTTGAGCCCGTCATAATTAATAACATCATGCAAGCCTGGCCCGTTTTCCACCACCACCTCCTCAAAGAAAAGGAAAGACTTGGAGAAAAAGACTAAATCCTTGAAGAAAGGAAAGAGATCAACACCAAAGAAGAATATTTCCAAAAGAGAAAAGGAAGAATATCTTGAAGAAGCCGACCTCCTCTCACTATATAAAGAAGACCCCTCATTCATTGAAGAATATTCAGAAATCCCCTGCAATCACTGAGAGCAGAGAGGCAAAAACCCTAGCTATAATTCGTCATTTACTTTCAGTTTATCCTATTCTCTTCGTATTCATCTCGGCAAGCCTTGTCGCCGAGACGAATCACCCCTTTGTAATCTTGGAACTTTGGTTGATCTTAATAAAGAGTCTCTCCTAAACTCCACATCTTTCTATAACACTATTGTGCTATTTTGAGATTCAACATGTGACACTCACTTACGATTTTTAAGAGAGTGCATCAGTTCATGGGCAATAAGGACATTCTCGGAGATCATTCTCCCATGCGTAAATGCAGCCTGTGATTATGAGATTATCTGATGAAGAACTGGTTTCAACCGCATAACCAAGATCTTAGAGATAATCTTATATATAACATTACACAACCCAATTGGTTGATACTCAGAGAGAGTTACCGGCTGATTGATCTTAGGAATCATGCAAATGTTTGTATGATTCGTTCCAGATGTCATTCTTCAAGTAGCAAAGAAACGCTTCACCACAAAAATAACAACAGCTCCAACTATATCCCAACACTTCTGATAAAAAACAAGCTGTAAGTCCATCGGGTCCGAACCAATAGAGCAAACTGCCGCATAAATTTCAGCATCTGAAAATCTGAGAAAATGTGATCATGAAAATCACAAGAGTTGTACATGTTTCTGAAATCACGGAAAGTCCATTCATCTCTCCATCTTCCACCTCTTTTTTCTTCTACTAAACGCACTAAAGGTCCAATTACAGCTGGTTGGAGCTCCTATGCAAGAAAAGAGCATAGTAGCCACTTTACACCACCAAATCGTCTGCAGAGTTCAGGATCATGCTCTTGATCTTGCTCTCCCATCTTCCGATGATGCGCTGTATCTAGAAGTCACGTCTGCGACACAAGCACCCAACTCCAGTCAAATTCCTCGACAAATCTCTCGAGAGGAGTTGCTGCAAAGACTACCAGAATCTTGGGTGACAAGCTATGAAAAGCTCCATCAGGCAACACAGACGTCACTACAATCGTCGGATGCAACATTCCATTCGCGACAAGATGGTACTACGGAGATAACATTCGAAAAACCGAGGACATCCTCATTTCGAAAACAACTATTCACTCAATTCTCCATCCAAGTGGACGAACGCGATTTCAAAGGACGGTACAAAGAACAACCAGTGCGACCATCTGGTTTTAATCAAAATGGCACTATCATCTACCCGTTCAAAGACTCAATAGGACATCAATATTTTGATGTCTGCTTTTGTTCGGCTTGCCAAGACTATCAATCCGACTCTGATGACGAAAAACGCCGTCGACGAAGGAAAAAGAAAGATCCTCTCTACAAGAGATATCTCGAAGGAGACCCCACGGTCGGACCACTTGGTGATGACAAATATGATTTCATCGTCGAATACTCGTCACCAAAAAATGAGGAACCTCAAATCATGATGATGCAGTCAAATCCATATTCTCCATATCCTCCAAATGACGACTTCACCAAAGATGATATTGCTCACTGTCCAAAGATCCTCACCCGAGCTATCAATTCTTCCGGACCAGACCAACTCAGTCAGGGAGAAAAGGTCCTCAACTGGCAAACAGAGAACGCTCTAGCCCATAATCAATTGTTGACTTCCATCAACAATAAAGTCGATCAACTCTCTGCTAGCCAAAACAAACGAATGAACAGCCTACAAAATGCAATCCTAGAGATCCATGGCCGACTAAATAATCTCCATCAAGAAATGACAACCATGGCGCAACACATGATGGTCAATACGTCAAACTTCCGTAGCAAAGAAGCTGAAACGGCTAGCTTGAGGAATCAACTAAATGATCTCCAAAGAAGTCTCGAAAGCCTGATACAGAGTAGGAGCCAATCGGATCCATTCTTCAATCCTCTGGGAAGCATGCCATCGAATATTCCCGTATATCCTCCTACACATCAAGGATCCTACTCTCCTGGTTTCCTATCCGGATACCAAGAGCCAAGAAAGAAGGTTTCTCTTCCCGGATTCTTATCAACCGATGAAGCCTTTACATCGCGGTTCGGTTCGACTTCAACCGACAACTTCAGAGCAAGAGCGACCAGAGCAAGACCTAGAAGACAAAAGGACTCTGAATTCCTTGTCAATCCTACCAAGAAGCCAGCTCTTACCTCATCATCAAGTCACGAGTCTATTGACGAAAGGAAAAGACATTGGAATAATCGAATTCTCAATGTCTAACCTAATAGACTTTCTTGGGAAAACTATCTCAGAAGGAACCCCCACAACACAAATCCTACCGGAGACACAGTTCACCCCGACTCAGCCAATAACACAAATCAGTCTTTTCTGACACCAGCTCCGCTGAACACAGTGACACTGAAGAAAGTTCAGAAAGGGAGTCTATTCCTAAGCAGTTCGCAATAGGAGACAGTTCAGGAACTCCAAAGAAGGAACCTGACATTAACGAGGTCTACACAAGTGATGAGGAGATGCATTATCCACGACCGAGTCATCAAGATGTACCACCAAAGCAATCCTCTTCAAAAGTCATGATATTCACGTTCGATGATATTCCATTCGAAAAATGGAATGAACGACTAGATGAATTCCATGCATGGATGAATTCTGAAGCACTCACTTCGCCACTAGATCTTGTCATTCATCTATTTACGGCAAGACTATCTGAAGCGCTTAAAGAATGGTGGAATTCCCTTGGAGAACATCGACAGCAACAAGTCTATCAAACAACAATACCGGCACTTCTTGGTGAAATTCACAGAGAATTCATTGGTACACCGAATCATCTCAAAGAGCAGCTACAAGAAGAGTTCTTCACAGCAAAATGTTGCTCACTCAAGAAACGAGACTTGGCCAAACACTTCGAACGACAAACAAAACGGTATTACGCGCTCAACGGTCTTAACAACCCGAGTTTGAAGCAAGTTTACCTTTCTTCAATTGACGAGTACCTCAGTCAGCAAACTAAGCTCTACATCAGAGATCAAGGACAAACAATCGAAGAAATCTCTATTGGCCAAATTCAACAATATGTCTACCGGACGCTTGACAAACTTTGCAAGCAAAAGGAATTTTGGTCAGAATTCATGGACAGATCAAATCACCTCTCGAAGATCTGTGCAAGACCAGATCTCTCCATAAAATGTTCGAAGTCAAAGAAGATGTGCTCATGTGATTCTCAAAAGAAGCATAAACACTTCAGAAGGCCATTCAAAGGACGCTTCAACAAGTTCTGACGCAAAAGATTCTTCAGAAAAAAGCGCAGCTTCGACAAGACGACAAAATGCTTCCTTTGTCGCAAAGAAGGATATTACGCGAAGAATTGTCCGAACAAATCCAAGAAAAAGAAGCAATATCTCATCAATTCGATATCCAGCATCGCACCAGACATCGATCTCGACAACCATGATCTTGAATCCGTACTATCGTATGATAGTGATGATAAAGACGCTCTATGTGGTTACTCTGACTATGACTATTCATCCGATTCGTCGGATAATGAAGACGGAGAAGAATGTTGCTTCAAGATCACGCAATTACCAAAGCAAGATGAGATACAGACCCCAAACTTGCCAGTTACAATCTTTGATCCATCAAGACGAGAAGACCCTGTTCATGCTATCGCATTCATTGACACTGGTGCTCATACATCGATCATGAACCCCTCCCTTCCTCCATGTGGATGCCGCACCATCAAGAGTTTAGAGTTGCAAACGCCGGCTTGTTATCCGTAAAGCTCAAATCAAAACCTATAACCATAGAGTTTTTCCCCGGGTGTCCAATCACAACTGAAGTACTTGGATCCTCGGCACCAGGAAAAGACCTAGTTATGGGATGGGATACATACTACGCATTAAAGAAGAACTTTGATATCTCTCTTGAACCACGAGGCCTGAGATGGAAAAAGCTCTACAAGGCCTTCACAACAATACCTCGCCTATTCACAATCAAAGAAACAACCCTCGGCGAATTCGACAAGATCAAAGAAGAAATTACAACAATCTCATGTGCAGATTGTCACACAGATTTCCTTCAAAAGTGTAGCAATCCACTATGGCTCAATTCTGAGTTCTTTGTCAAGCTACGCTTTAAGGAGAATGTTCATACCGCTTCAACAAGAGCAAGTCATGCTGGAATGCCGCCTACCCTATTACAACAAGCAAACGAGGAATGCGATCAGTTGGTCGATCAAGGGATCGTTTCATCAACAAACTCGCCCTGGGCTTGCAAGGCCTTTTACGTCAACAACTGTGCCGAGCAAGCAAGAGGAAAACTCAGGCTTGTCATCGACTACAAGCCACTGAATCAATATCTGCAAGATATCAAGTTTCCTCTACCTAACAAAAAGGCTCTACTCCAACATCTCGGACTCAAGACGGCGCCTTCACTGTTCCAGCAAGCCATGCTACGAATCTTCAAACCGCTTCTCCATATAGCCTTGGTGTACAGGAGTCAAAGGTATTTACCTGAAACCTTTTCAGAAACGAGCTACAGTGGATGTAAGCGAATCACGATCTTATTCTGTGGATTCTAGTACTATTTCAACCGAAATTATCGTCAAATCTGTAACGCTACTTATTGGACTAGCTCATTGACGACATCCTACTGTTCTCCTCGAGTATCCAAGACCATATTCAGGCCCTCAAGCAATTCCAAGACATCATTAAAGAATATGGGCTTATGCTCTCGGCCCGCAAAATGATCATAGCCCAGCCCAACATTGATTTTCTTGGAATGCAAATCAATAATGGAAGGATAACTCCGCAGTCCCATCTAGCTACAATGCTCATTGACTTTCCTGACGAAAATCTCACCAAACGACAAGTTCAACAATTCCTTGGGGTAATCAATTATGTCAGTGACTTTATTCTGCAACTTTCGCAATTGACAAGACCCCTACAGAAGATGTTGTCGAAGAATCCACCACTGTGGGCAACACGACAAACCGAAGCAGTCAAAAGGCTAAAGCTGGAGATACAGAAGCTACATACTCTACAGATTCCCTCCTCAGGCACGCGAATCCTGCAAACTGATGCAAGTGACAAATATTGGGGAGCAATATTATTTGAAGAAATAAATGATAAACGTCAAATCATTGGATACAAAAGTGGACGGTTCAAAGATTCCGAGATGGACTATCATTCCACGTTCAAGGAAATTCTAACATTCAAAAAGGCCATTGAGAAGTTCGAGTTCCATCTGATAGGACATAAATTTCGCATCGAGATGGACATGTCTTCTTTCCCGAAGATGTTACAATTCAAACAGAAGATGGTCCCTCACCAGCAATTATTGAGATGGAGTGAGTGGTTTTCGAAGTATGACTTCGAATCCTTCTATTTAAAGGGCAAGAAGAACACCTTAGCCGACATGCTCAGCAGAAATCCACCTCAAGAAGTTCATATGATGGCAAGCTCATCTACTCCGAAAAAAACACTTTTTTGACTTCGACGCCAACATCCCTGGAGATGCCCATGAACTAATCGAACGAAATACCTTGCGCGAACACCTTCAACACAAGATATTTGAGAATCAGTCAATCATCCTGTCAAGATACGGCCCCAACTGCCATTACATCGCACCACTAGGCATTCACCCGGACTATCCATTTGCTCATCTCTACTGCATTGAGAATTCAAACATGCCCGAAAAAGTCCTATGTTTTCTATGATACCTTTTCTCAGTCTACACCATCGGCATAACATTCGACATTGGTTGGTTGTACCAATACATCAATACCCTGCACGAAAGAGACTGTCTCTCTACCTTTCTCACATGGTTCGCCTCACTGGCCATCTGGACCGGAAAATTTAGGAAATCAGCAAAAGCTACCAGGATAATAGACTAGATCCCTAAGCGTCGTGTTGGCTAGAGTCGTGTTGACAAACAAGGGTAGTGTTCCAGGTAAAGGGAGCTTAACACGGCCTCTCTCGGGCACTTAACTTGCTCAACCACTGTTAGGAACAACCACGCCCCGAAGGTCGTGTTGACTAGAACCGTATTGACTAACTTAGAGACCTACCCCACTATTTGGAGCATATCGGTGGGTTTGGGTGTTTGAAAGGAACCAAAGCTTATGATGAAGCTCGGAAGACTGGAGAACTAAGGTGTTTAGAGAAACATTTAGAGAGAGATACTAGAGAGAGTTTTTTTATTGAGAATATGATGTGTTCTTTTACAATGGGGTTACACACATATATATATATATATATATGGAGGGAATGAGGCGCTTACATATGCGCTTACGTCATTCTTATACTATTGCGCTTATGACTTTTGCGCTTACATTATTTAGGCGCTTACGTATGCGCTTACATCACACTAGCATCATAATTATACATAATAAAACTTATTTATTTTACAAGGAGAAGTAATCAAGAGGATAGAGATACTTCTCTTTCAGTGGTCCATTTCGAACTCGAGGATGTGTTCGTCACAACATCCGTATTCATCTCCGGGACATACGTATTCTGGTGCTGGCTCGCTGAAATCTTCTTCTGATTTTGTGTTGACGTCAATGTTGAAACTTTTCCCTATTTCGTCGATGTTGATGTTGATTGAGTCATCAGGGAGTTGAGCGTCTTGAAAATAGTCTTCTGTGAGGTCTTGAGACAGTGACTCTTGCGGGATGTCTTGAGTCGCGGATTCCTGTTTGATGATTGGTGGGGCGTTCATCTATGAAGCATCACGTTTTATCGCTTTGGTTGTAGTTGTATTCTCCTGTTTGTTCATGAAGAACAATAAGTCTTCATCAAGGTCCATTTGATAATTGACAGGATAGTAGGATCAGTTTGTGTTGAACGGGATATGGAAAGTCTGTCTGGCGTTGTTAAGGCGGAATGCATGTGTCTGAAAGTCTTCGTATGGCTTGTTGTCATGAAGGTTGATATCTGGGCGCAGACCTCTGTCGTAGTCTTTGTGGTGGATAAGTGTAGGTAGTGCATGGAGTTTCTTGGCCTTGAGATTGACTTGAATAGGTCTGTGGAAGAAGTACACTGTATGAGGGTTGAAGAACGGATTGAGACCTCCTTGGTTTCCGTTACCCTTTAGATTCTTAAACGGCAGGTTTGTGGCTTTTGCTGATTTCCTTAATTTTCAGGTCCAGATGGCCAGTGAGGCGAACCATCTGAGAAAGGTAGAGAGACAGTCTCTTTCGTGCAGTGCATTGATGTATTGGTACAGCTAACCAATGTCGAATGTTATGCTGATGGTGTAGACTGAGCAAAGGTACCATAGAAAACATAGGACTTCTTCGGGCATTTTTGAATTCTCAATGCGGTAGAGATGAGCAAACGGATAGTCCGGGTTAATGCCCAGTGGTGCAATGTAATGGCAGTTGGGGCCGTATCTTGACAGGATGATTGATTGATACTCAAATATCTTGTGTTGAAGGTGTTCGCGCAAGGTATTTCGTTCGATTAGTTCATGGGCATCTCCAAGGATGTTGGCGTCGAAGTCGAAAAAGTGTTTTTTTGGTGCAGATGAGCTTGCCATCATATGAACTTCTTGAAGTGGATTTCTGCTGAGCATGTCGGCTAAGGTGTTCTTCTTGCCCTTTAAATAGAAGGATTCGAAGTCATACTTCGAAAACCACTCACTCCATCTCAATAATTGCTGGTGAGGGACCATCTTCTGTTTGAATTGGAGCATCTTTGGAAAAGAAGACATGTCCATCTCGATGCGAAATTTGTGTCCTATCAGATGAAACTCAAACTTCTCAATGGCCTTTTTGACTGCTAGAATTTCCTTGAACGTGGAGTGATAGTGCATCTCGGAATCTTTGAACCGTCCACTTTTGTATCCATAGATTTGACGTTTATCATTTATTTCTTCAAATAATATTGCTCCCCAATATTTGTCACTTGCATCAGTCTGCAGGATTCGCGTGCCTGAGGAGGGAATCTGTAGAGTAGGTAGCTTCTGTATCTCCAGCTTTAGCCTTTTGACTGCTTCGGTTTGTCGTGTTGACCACAGTGGTGGATTCTTCGACAACATCTTCTGTAGAGGTCTTGTAAATTGCGAAAGTTGCGGAATAAAGTCACTGACATAACTGATAACCCCAAGGAATTGTTGAACTTGTCGTTTGATGAGATTTTCGTCAGGAAAGTCAAGGAGCGTTGTAGCTAGATGGGACTGCGGAGTTATCCTTCCATTATTGATTTGCATTCCGATAAAATTAATGTTGGGCTGGGCTATGATCATTTTTCGGGCCGAGAGCATAAGCCCATATTCTTTAATGATGTCTTGGAATTGCTTGAGGGCCTGAATATGGTCTTGGATACTCGAGGAGAACAGTAGGATGTCGTCAATGTACAACAAGGCTGTATGGAGAAGCGGTTTGAAGATTCGTAGAATGGCTTGCTGGAACAGTGAAGGCGCCGTCTTGAGTCCGAAGGGTAAGACATTCCATTGTAGGTGGCGATTCGGCAGGCATAATGCTGTCTTGTATCTCTCGCCCGGATGGATTCCGATTTTCCAAAATCCCGATTTTAAGTCGAATTTGGAAAATATCGTTGCACCTGCGAGATGTTGGAGTAGAGCCTTTTTGTTAGGTAGAAGAAACTTGATATCTTGCAGATATTGATTCAGTGGCTTGTAGTCGATGACAAGCCTGAGTTTTCCTCTTGCTTGCTCGGCACGGTTGTTGACGTAAAAGGCCTTGCAAGCCCAGGGCGAGTTTGTTGATGAAACGATCCCTTGATTGACCAATTGATCGCATTCCTCGTTTGCTTGTTGTAATAGGGTAGGCGGCATTCCAGCATGACTTGCTCTTGTTGGAGTGGTATGAACATTATCCTTAAAGCGTAGTTTGACAAAGAACTCAGAATTGAGCCATAGTGGATTGCTACACTTTTGAAGGAAATCTGTGTGAGAAGATTGTTGTAATTTCTTCTTTGATCTTGTCGAATTCGCCGAGGGTTGTTTCTTCGATTGTGAATAGGTGAGGTATTGTTGTGAAGGCCTAGTAGAGCTTTTTCCATCTCATGCCTCGTGGTTCAAGAGAGATATCAAAGTTCTTCTTTAATGCGTAGTATGTATCCCATCCCATAACTAGTTTTTTTCCTAGTGCCGAGGATCCAAGTACTTTAGTTGTGATTTGACACCCGGGGAAAAACTCTATGGTTATAGTTTTTGATTTGAGCTTTACGGATAACGAGCCGGCGTTTGCAACTCTAAACTCTTGATGGTGCGGCATCCACATGGAGGAAGGGAGAAGCCTGGGGTTCATGATCGATGTATGAGCACCAGTGTCAATGAATGCGATAGCATGAACATGGTCTTCTCGTCTTGATGGATCAAAGATTGTAACTGGCAAGTTTGGGGTCTGTATCTCATCTTGCTTTGGTAATTGCGTGATCTTGAACCAACATTCTTCTCCGTCTTCATTATCCGACGAATCGGATGAATAGTCATAGTCAGAGTAACCACATAGAATGTCTTTGTCAACACTATCATACGATAGTACGGATTCAAGATCATGGTTGTCGAGATCGATGTCTGGTGCGATGCTGGATATCGAATTGATGAGATATTGCTTCTTTTTCTTGGATTTGTTCGGACAATTCTTCGCGTAATGTCCTTCTTTGCGACAAAGGAAGCATTTTGTCGTCTGGTCGAAGCTGCGCTTTTTTCTGAAGAATCTTTTGCGTCGGAACTTGTTGAAGTGTCCTTTGAATGGCCTTCTGAAGTGTTTATGCTTCTTTTGAGAATCACATGAGCACATCTTCTTTGACTTCGAACATTTGATGGAGAGATCTGGTCTTGCACAGATTTTCGAGAGGTGCTTTGATCTGTCCATGAATTCTGACCAAAATTTCTTTTGCTTGCAAAGTTTGTCAAGCGTCCTGAAGACATATTGTTGAATTTGGCCAATAGAGATTTCTTCGATTGTTTGTCCTTGGTCTCTGATGTAGAGCTTAGTTTGCTGACTGAGGTACTCGTCAATTGAAGAGAGGTAAACTTGCTTCAAACTCGGGTTGTTAAGACCGTTGAGCGCGTAATACCGTTTTGTTTGTCGTTCGAAGTGTTTGGCCAAGTCTCGTTTCTTGAGTGAGCAATATTTTGCTGAGAAGAACTCTTCTTGTAACTGCTCTTTGAGGTGATTCGGTGTACCAATGAATTCTCTGTGAATATCACCAAGAAGTGCCGGTATTGTTGTTTGATAGACTTGTTGTTGTCGATATTCTCCAAGGGAATTCCACCATTCTTTAAGCGCTCCAGATAGTCTTGCCGTAAATAGTTGAATGACAAGATCTAGTGGCGAAGTGAGTGCTTCAGAATTCATCCATGCATGTAATTCATCTAGTCGTTCATTCCATTTTTCGAATGGAATATCATCGAACGTGAATATCATGACCTTCGAAGAGGATTTCTTCGGTGGTACATCTTGATGACTCGGTCGTGAATAGTGCATCTCCTCATCACTTGTGTAGACCTCGTTAATGTCAGGTTCCTTCTTTGGAGTTCCTGAACTGTATCCGATTGCGAACTGCTTCGAAATAGACTCCATTTCTGAGCTGTCTTCAGTGTCACTGTGTGCAGCAGAACTTGTGTCAGAGAAGTGATTGATTTGTGTTATTGGCTGCATCGGGGTGAACTGTGTCTCCGATAAGATTTGTGACTTGGGTTGTTCTTCCGTGACAGTCCTTCCAAGAGAGTCGATTAGGTTAGACATTGAGAATTCGATTATGCCAATGTCTTTTCCCTTGTTCCGGGAATTTGTTTCTTCAACAGACTCGTGACTTGATGATGAGGTAAGAGCTGGCTTCTTGGTAGGATTATTAAGGAACTCAGAGTCCTTTTGTCTTCTAGGTCTTGCTCTGTTTGCTCTTCTCTGAAGTTGTCGGTTGAATTCGAATCGAACCGCGATGTAAAGGCTTCATCGGTTGATAAGAATCCGGGAAGAGAAACCTTCTTTCTTGGCTCTTGGTATCCGGATAGGAAACCAGGAGAGTAGGATCCTTGATATGTAGGAGGATATATGAGAATATTCGATGGCATGCTTCCCAGCGGATTGAAGAATGGATCCGATTGGCTCCTACTCTGTATCAGGCTTTCGAAGCTTCGTTGGAGATCCTTTAGTTGATTCCTCAAGCTAGCCGTTTCAGCTTCTTTGCTACGGAAGTTTGACGTATTGACCATCATGTGTTGCGCCATGGTTGTCATTTCTTGATGGAGATTATTTAGTCGGCCATGGATCTCGAGGATTGCATTTTGCAGGCTGTTCATTCTTTTGTTTTGACTAGCAGAGAGTTGATCGACTTTATTGTTGATGGAAGTCAACAATTGATTCTGGGCTAGAGCGTTCTCTGTTTGCCAGTTGAGGACCTTTTCTCCCTGACTGATGAGATTCTCCTAAGACTGACACTCTTTGAGGTTGAGTAGAGATAGATATGGTTCAGCGAGGAACCGTGATGATGGATAGATAAAGATGATCGATTGGATTGATCAGAGACTTGCGGAAGAATCTCTAAACTCCAGCCAAAATACTTGTGGATATTACACACCAAAAGTATAATGGGATTTCGATGGATATTACTCACCAACGAGAGAGTACAAACGAGATTTAAAGAGAAAGAAAGGGAAAGAAGGCGAAGAGACTAGCCTTGGAACAAATTCCAATCTAGCTCGGAAACACAACATAATTAAACCACAACAAGTTTGAAAAACATAAGATAAAAACCGAAATGATATGACCCAAACTCTCGCTGGATATTCTTGAAGTGGGCTGGGTCGGATTGGCAATGGAATGAATGGGAGAAGTGTTAACTCAAGCCTCATTAAAAACCTACTAAGGAAAACCCATTGGGACAAAACCTTAGTAGGGAAAAAGAGTGCCCAAGCAACACTTTATCCCATTACCAACCTTCTTGGGCTGTTACCAAAACCATAGTGGTTGGAGTAACATTTGTTTCATCCTGGCCCAAGTGTTTAAGTATCAAACCAAAGGCTTGGTTGAGTGACTTAGCCTTCGATCGAGTCATTGGACCCGTAAGTCCGGTCAAGGCCTCCTCGGCTACAAGCTCTCCATCCTTTGTTCCATGCTCCGTTCATGTCCCTTGTCCATAACCTCATCCATAGTCATATCATCCCCTCCCTCTTGAAAAAGATTTGTCCTCAAATCTGCTTCATCTGCAAGAAAAGGAGAAAGATCAGAAATATTAAAACTTGGACTTATATTATACTTACCTTGAAGATCAACACGATAAGCATTGTTGTTGATTCGTTTGGTTATGGTAAAAGGTCCATCGACCCTTGGCATCAGTTTGGACTTTCTTTCTGCCGGGAACCGTTCCTTCCTTAGGTGAACCCAAACTTGGTCACCAACATTAAACACTACATTACGCTGGCCTTTGTTTGCTTGTTCCACATACTTCTTGGTTTTCTCTTCAATATTTTTCCGAGCCTTCTCATGGATTTTCTGCATAAGTTCGTCCTTTTGTTTTTCATCTATGCTGGTTCTTTCACTCAAAGGCAAAGGCATTAGATCCAACGGAGAAGTGGGGTTGAACCCATAAACAATTTGAAATGGAGAAAACTTTGAAGCAGAATGCACGGCATGATTATATGCAAACTCTAAATGAGGCAAACATTCTTCCCATGTTCTAAGATTCTTTTTAACCAATGTGCGCAAGAGAGTGCCTAAGGTTCTATTAACATGTAGTAGAGAATAACAATTTTGTAGAGAATAACAATTTTGTTTGACCATCAGTTTGCGGATGACATGTAGTAGAGAATAACAATTTTGTTCTTAACTTAGACCAAAGAGTCTTCCAAAAATAACTAAGGAATTTGGTATCTCTATCAGAAACAATGGTCTTAGGCATGCCATGCAAACGAATGATTTCCTTAAAAAACAAGTCCACAATATGAGATGCATCATCAGTCTTATGACAAGCTATGAAATGTGCCATTTTAGAGAACCTATCAACAACCACAAAGATTGAATCCTTTCCAGTTCTAGTCCTAGGCAAACCAAGCACAAAATCCATTGATATATCAGTCCAGGGATGAGAAGGAATTGGCAAAGGAGTATACAAACCATTCGGCTGAACCTTAGACTTAGCCTGTTTACATGTAACACATCTAGCACATATTCTCTCAACATCTCTGACCATGTGTGGCCAGTGAAAGTGATCTCGCATCACCTCAAGTGTTTTGGCCACGCCAAAATGTCCCATGAGACCTCCTCCATGTGCTTCCCTGACAAAAAGATCTCGGAGAGAACAATTAGGCACACACAATCTATTTTCATAAAAGAGATATCCATCTTGTCTATGATAACGGCCAGAGGCAAACTTAACACAAGACTGGTATATATCTTTAAAATCAAAATCAGTTTCATAAAGCTCTTTGATTTGCTCAAAGCCCAGCAGCTTAGCATCAAGAGTAGTGATAAGAGTGTACCTCCGGGATAATGCGTCGGCAACCACATTATCCTTACCTTTTTTATATTTTATGACATAAGGAAAGGTTTCAATGAACTCAACCCATCTGGCATGTCGTTTGTTGAGCTTCTGTTGGCCTTTCAAATGTTTGAGGGATTCGTGATCGGTGTGGATAACAAACTCCTTCGGCCAAAGATAGTGCTGCCATGTTTGGAGAGCTCGGACCAAGGCATACAACTCCTTGTCATACGTGGGGTAATTAAGAGTAGCTCCTCCAAGTTTCTCATTGAAAAAGGCAATCAGTTTCTTGTCTTGCATCAACACAGCACCAATACCTAAACCTGAAGCATCACATTCAATTTCAAACGTTTTAAGAAAGTTAGGCAATATTAAAACAGGAGCATTAGTAAGTTTATCCTTAAGTGCTTGGAAAGCATTCTCCTGAGCCTCCTCCCACTTGAATCCCACATCTTTTTTTATAACTTCGGTTAGTGGGGCGGCCAAAGTGCTGAAATCTTTGACAAACCGTCGGTAGAATCCGGCCAGTCCATGAAAACTTCGGACCTCACTAACATTCTTTGGGCTTGGCCAGTCTCTGATGGCCTTGACTTTTTCCTCGTCCACCTTAACTCCATCTGCACTCACAACAGAGCCTAAAAAGACAAGGTTATCCGTACAAAATGTACACTTCTTAAAATTAGCATAAAGCTTTTCCTTTCTAAGCACATGCAAGACAGATTCAAGGTGATCAATATGCTCGGTTAAACTCTTGCTATACACCAGGATGTCATCAAAATAAACCACAACAAAGTGACCAATGAATGCTCTAAGGACATGGTTCATTAGGCGCATGAATGTACTAGGTGCATTAGTAAGAACAAATGGCATAACAAGCCATTCATAGAGACCATGCTTAGTTTTAAATGCAGTCTTCCATTCATCTCCCTCTTTCATTCTAATCTGGTGATAGCCACTCTTTAAATCAATCTTAGAAAAGATGCTAGAACCATGCAATTCATCAAGCATATCATCTAATCTAGGAATGGGATGGCGATACTTTACAGTGATGTTATTAATTGCCCGGCAATCAACACACATACGCCAGCTACCATCTTTCTTAGGCACAAGTAGGACAGGGACGACACAAGGACTCATACTCTCCCTGATATGCCCCTTTTCCATAAGTTCATCAACTTGACGTTGTAACTCTTTTGTTTCCACCGGGTTGGTGCGATATGCTGGACGGTTAGGAAGTGTGGCTCCAGTTACAAAGTCTATCTGGTGTTCTATGCCACGGACAGGGGGTAATCCTATGGGATTGTCCTCTGGAAACACATCCTTAAAAGCCTGCAAAAGATCGGACATTTCACTCGGCACAACCGGTGCAAGGTTAACTAAACTTGTTAGTGCTTCTTTAAAAATAAATAACAAAATAGGTCTTTCAGAAAACATAGCTTGCTTAACCTGTTTAGATTTGATCAAGAGATTAGGTTGTTTGTCTGACCTGGTGTCTTTAGTAGAAAGTTGAACTTGGTCCTCATAAACTTCTTGTGGCATTAAAGGGATAAGGGTAACCTTCTTCCCCTTAAACATAAATGAGTAGCGGTTTGTGAATCCATCATGAGTAACCCTTCTGTCTGACTGCCACGGTCATCCTAATAGGATATGACCTGCATCCATAGGTAAAACATCACACAAAACCTCGTCCTTATAGTTCCCAATAGACATCGGTACCACCACTTGATTTTTAACCCTCATTTCTCCGATATCGTTTAACCATTGAAGCTTATAAGGCTTGGGATGCTTTTGTTGCTTAAGACCGAGCTTCTTCACCATGGTTTCACTTGCCACATTCGTGCAACTTCCTCCGTCAATGATCACGCTACAAACCTTGTCTTGGACAAGACATCTCGAATGGAAGAGGTTTTCTCTTTGCTCTTCTTCCTCGGCCCGGGTTTGTAAGCTCAAAGTTCTTCTAGCCACATAAAGACCTCCGGGTCTCTCTTCATACTCATCAGGGGATGAGATTTCTTCATGTTCTTCATTCTGGCCGGGAGTCCACATAAGTTTTCTTGACACCAAAAGTTTACCACTGACCGGTTTAGCTTCATATTCCCCGGATGATAAAACCGTTTCTTGTAAGGATTCTTCCTCAGACTCAAACTCGCCATCTTCTCTAATGATCATGACTCTTCTGTTAGTGCACTCACTAGCATAATGACCTCGTCCTTGACACTTGAAACATTTAACATCACGAGATCTTGTAGAAATGGAGCCTTCGGATTTGTACTTTTCTTGAATGGCCGTGACGGGTTTGGACTCAACTTTAGGGGCCAGAGTCGGTTTACTATCTCTGGGATAACCTGATCGGTTGGAGTCATAACTAGTCCGTGAGGGAACCCTCCTCTTAACTTGTTGTTCCACCAGAATAGCCTTATGCAACATTTCCTCAAGTTGCTCATATTGTTGCATTTCCACACGGTCTTGTACTTCCCGGTTCAAACCACCCAAAAACCTTGACATTGTGGCCTCTTTGTCCTCTTGAATATTGGCCCTTAGCATCAACGTTTCCATTTCCTGGTAGTAGTCTTCAACTGACCGTGTCCCTTGGGTAAGCTTGCGGAGCTTTGAATGGAGCTCTCGGTGATAATGGCTCGGTACAAACCTTCTCCTCATGAGAAGCTTCAAAGCTGCCCAAGTCTCTATGGGATACTCGCCACTCCTCTGCCTGGATGTAACAATTTGATCCCACCAGCTGAGAGCGTAGTCGTAGAATTCTGTGGCAGCAACCTTGACTCGGTTGATCTCGGCATAGTTTTGACAATTAAACACCAGCTCAATCTTTTTCTCCCAGTCCAGGTAAGCGTCAGGATCATTCCTTCCATGAAATGGTGTAATTTTCATTTTATAACCACCGAGATTCTCGACCAAGAGGTCTCTTTCTTCCCTCGCACGTCTCGGCCGTCTATTGCTCCGGTGGGATGAGCAGCCACGACTGCTGTAATAGTCTTGAGCGTTCTTGTCAACATGATCCTTATTTTTTTTATTATGCCCGTGAGAGTGCTCTCCTTCTGATATGATTACTTGTTCACCCGGCACCTTTTCTTTCCCTTTAAGTTGGTGGCGGATAGGTTTAAGTTTCTCTTCCATCATTGCCTCCATTTGTTTGGTGATGGCATCGATCAAAATCTTGTTGTTGGCTGTGTTCCCGGATGAAGACTCCTCGGACATCCTGAAACAAAAATCACAAACTCACCAGTAACTAGTTCCAAAGGTAAACCACTTTCATAAATATAGAAATGATACGATTCAACGGTTTTCAAACTAAGGTTAATATGAGCGATCAGAAGATGAACGGTCAAACGAGAGAGATGCTTAAAACCGTGATAAATATGATGGTTTTTCAGTTGATGAGTCGAGCCAATGATTAAACAAACAATAACGATCAAATAACGAACAAAGATAGATGGATCTATGATGATGAAACGAGACGATGATCAACGATGGATGAGTTCGGGGATGAACAAAATGGTAGATGAACAGTCAATGATAAAATGATAAGATCGGTGAATGAAAATGATAAATGGATAGAGTACTCAACTTAAGAGCGTGCTCTGATACCACTTGATGAGATTCTCCTAAGACCGGCACTCTTTGAGGTTGAGTAGAGATAAATATGGTTCAGCGAGGAACCGTGATGATGGATAGATAAAGATGATCGATTGGATTGATCAGAGACTTGCGGAAGAATCTCTAAACTCCAGCCAAAATACTTGTGGATATTACACACCAAAAGTATAATGGGATTTCGATGGATATTACTCACCAACGAGATTGATCTTTGCATAAAAGAGTTTGAATAAAAATGAAAGATAGTTTCAGCAAGAGAGTACAAACGAGATTTAAAGAGAAAGAAAGGGAAAGAAGGCGAAGAGACTAGCCTTGGAACAAATTCCAATCTAGCTCGGAAACACAACATAATTAAACCACAACAAGTTTGAAAAACATAAGATAAAAACCGAAATGATATGACCCAAACTCTCGCTGGATATTCTTGAAGTGGGCTGGGTCGGATTGGCAATGGAATGAATGGGGGAAGTGTTAAGTCAAGCCTCATTAAAAACCTACTAAGGAAAACCCATTGGGACAAAACCTTAGTAGGGAAAAAGAGTGCCCAAGCAACACTTTATCCCATTACCAACCTTCTTGGGCTGTTACCAAAACCATAGTGGTTGGAGTAACATTTGTTTCATCCTGGCCCAAGTGTTTAAGTATCAAACCAAAGGCTTGGTTGAGTGAATTAGCCTTAGATCGAGTCATTGGACCCGTAAGTCCGGTCAAGGCCTCCTCGGCTACAAGCTGATCCTCGGCTACAAGCTCTCCATCCTTTGTTCCATGCTCTGGTTCATGTCCCTCGTCCATAACCTCATCCATAGTCATATCACTGACTAAGTTGGTCTGGTCCGGAAGAATTGATAGCTCGAGTGAGGATCTTTGGACAGTGAGCAACACCGTCTTTGGTGAAGTCTTCATTTGGAGGATATGGAGAATATGGATTTGACTGCATCATCATGATTTGAGGTTCCTCCTTTTTTGGTGACGAGTATTCGACGATGAAATCATATTTGTCATCACCAAGCGGTCCGACCGTGGGGTCGCCTTCGAGATATCTCTTGTAGAGAGGATCTTTCTTTTTCCTTCGTCGTCGGCGCTTTTCATCATCAGAGTCGGATTGATAGTCTTGGCAAGCCGAACAAAAGCAGTCATCAAAATATTGATGTCCTGTTGAGTCTTTGAAAGGGTAGATGATAGTGCCATCTTGATTAAAACCAGATGGTCGCACTGGTTGTTCTTTGTACCATCCTTTGAAATCGCGTTCGTCTACTTGGATGGAGAATTGAGTGAATAGTTGTTTTCGAAATGAGGATGTCCTCGGTTTTTCGAATGTAATCTCCGTAGTACCATCTTGTCGCGAATGGAATGTTGCATCCGACGATTGTAGTGACGTCTGCGTTGCCTGATGGAGCTTTTCATAGCTTGTCACCCAAGATTCTGGTAGTCTTTGCAGCAACTCCTCTCGAGAGATTTGTCGAGGAATTTGACTGGAGTTGGGTGCTTGTGTCGCAGACGTGACTTCTAGATACAGCGCATCATCGGAAGATGGGAGTGCAAGATCAAGAGCATGATCCTGAACTCTGTAGACGATTTGGTGGTGTAGAGTGGCTACTATGCTCTTTTCTTGCATAGGAGCTCCAACCAGCTGTAATTGGACCTTTAGTGCGTTTAGTAGAGTAGGGTCTTTTAGCGAAACATTAAAGTTAGGCAACAGTGTGACGAATACTGTTCCTGCATTTAATGTCGCTTGTACTGTTCCAATACAGGCTTGCTGGTATGACTTTAGTCGAGAGTCGACCAAAGCGATTCGTGCTACCACCGGTAACCCTTTGCGATCATGCAAAGTTAGTCCGATTCGTACCACACCAAAGTGGAGGTGGGTGAATCCTTGCTGCTGCCATAGCCGGGGCAAGTGCTCCGGGATTTTGAGGGAGACGAACTGCTCCTCTTCGGTTGCTGGAATCTGGCAGGATGAGAATTTGCTGGCTTGGACATATTCCAAGACGCGTTTGCTTGAAGATGATGGGCGGATGAGTTCTCGGACACCTTTTATTGAAAAGGTGTTGGGTTTTTTGCAAATATAATATCCATTAAATTCAATTTTTTTGCAAATTTAATTCAATTTTATTTAAATTATTTTATTTTTTAATTTTTTAGCCAATGTTTAAATACCCGAAATTGATCCGAACTCGGGCCCGAACCAAACCGAATGGGGTCTACAACTCTAAAATCGAAATATCCATAACCCAAAAAATCGATCCAAATCTGAACCGAAACCGAATGATCAGGCCTCCTATCTACTGCTCAGCAACCTCACCGATACTAATTTAATTTCTACTTTCAATAGTAGATATGTGCAGGGGCGGACGTACGGTGGTGAATCACGTGCCCCAGTCTTATTCTTCATTTTATTTTCTTTAATAATCCAAAAATTATTTATAGTGAAAAAAATGTCTGTGCTCCCAACTAAATAAACTCTAGATATGCCTCTGGTTGGGTGATATATGTGAGTGATGTTAAGATAGCCAGAAGCCAAAATTTTAAAAGCACTATATATATATATATATGTGTGTGTGTGTAATAGAACATGTGGATCTGAACATCCATATGTCTCAGCCTTAGTAACTCATATCGATCAAGATCTCTGTTTAATTTGTGAGACAATTCCTTTGTTCACCAGAACTTGACTTCAGCCCATCCAAAACCTTAAGCAAACCCGTCAATATTATTTGAACAAAATCCAATAAAAATTTTAAATGGTTTATTAGAATGAGATTTACATACACATTTCACACCAAATAAGAGTTCATGAAATCTTAGTGATCGTTATTTGTAAAAAGGTACTATAAATACTAGATTTATAAAGCTATAAGAAAATTGAAGAATCAAATTTATACTTTTGTTTCCTGAGAGTCCTAATGCTCAACACTTCTATCTTTGAACTCTACTGAAAAATCTACATCTTCAAGTAAGGATATATAGAACCGTTAATTAGAAGTGGTCATCAACAATGGTTCATTAGTCACTTTGATTTTTAAAGTTTTCTAAACAGTTAAATCGATTATTAACTTAATTGCATCTATTATTTGCTAAACAACTAAATTTAATTGATTATTTTTGAAACAACAGTTTAATTAATTTATTGTATGTGAAGTTATTATTATACTTTTTAAAGATTGGAGATGATGGAACTCTATAGAATTTTGATGTATATAGTGTATACAGAATTTTAGAATATATATGATAATTGATTTGTGCTAGAAAAATAAATAGATCACTATAGTACAGTAATTTTATAATCATTATATTCATAATTAGTAAATTTGCATCTATTTGTCAATTTGAATTTAGTCGTTTAATTAGACGTTGTTGTCACTTCAGCCGAATATGATTTGGATTTAAGTCCAAAATGAATTTCCGTACGCATCCTTATTCTCTCCCGATGATCATTTATTTTTCTTCTATTATCCCTAACTATAACTTATGAGCAATTCTGTTGTATTTTAAGGAAAGTATTAAAAAACCTTCATAGAAATTCAAAAATATGAAATTGGTGTGAAACATCATTGAATAGGAAACTTTTAGCAAATCATTTAGATTTATCTACAGAAGAATACTTAACGTAATGAAGTTCACTTGTTCCGAGTGCGATGATTTGATCGAATTAGTTAAGTTTGTCGAATCATATTTTTTTCCTTCTTTGTTTAAGCTTTTAACTTGCACGAATGGTTCTCTTGTGAATGAACGGATTGGAATCTTTGAATTCAAATTAATTAATTAATAAAAAGACAAAACAAGATTCCATGTGTTTGATGATAAGATTATTTATTTTGATGAATTAAAGGTGTTCATACGTACTACTGTGTATTAGGGACTTCAGTTCCGTTCAAAAAAAAAAAAAAAAACAATTTGAATATATCTGAAAGAAGAAAAAAAAGTCGTAAGCAAAACTGAGATAGTAGAAAATATGCAAATTCCAGCTCTGGGCGAAAATAAAAAAATAATGATCCCAGAGATCAAATTATAATACTCCCCCAAAAACAAACTAAATTTAAAAAATACGTTGACTGTTACAAAATAAAAAGTATACTAGTTTACAAATACAGAGTAATTGTAACATCCGTGAACCAAAAAGTTGTTTTGGAAGTGGTATCGGACGACATTAGGGGTTCAGAAGTCGATTACATATGCTCTTTGAGGTTCGAATCGAGGATTGATTGTACATGTTCTTGTTTGATTGTTGTACAGTTGATCTAAGGTTCATTTATCTCGAAGAAAGTGTGTGAAAAGCTTCTGAATGCTTAGTGTCGATCGACACCAAAAGTTGTGTCGATCGACACCGGTTATCAGGGTTGATTTCCGGTTTAAGTCGATCGAATCGAGTTGGGTTGGTTTTGGTCGATGGGTGTCGACCGACACCAAGGAAAGGTGTCGATCGACACCGGTTATTGGGAAATCGACCGGTTTGATTCAAGTCGGCTGGTTTTGTTCGGTTTGGGGCAAGGGAAGCCCTAGGTCGCGAATAAAAGCCTTGTGGCCGCGTGAGAAGTGTCTTTTTCGAGAAAAGCAAGTTCCAGAGGTGATTTTGAGAGTTTGGAGGAGTTCTGTGGAGTTTCTGAGGCTTGTGGTTGCTGTTTCATCTCTTTCTCCTTTGTTTCTAATCCGTTTCAAGGTGAGTGCGTGACTGTAGGCCCGTCAATCGTTAGAGATTGTGTAATTTCGGAATTGTGTTGTGTTCTTGAGTTGTTTATGCTGGAATTCGTGTTTGGATTGTATTGGGGCGTTGAAAACCCTTTGATTATGTGTTTTGCGTTTTTCTTATGCGATTTTCGTTGTTGTTGGTGTCTGGGCGTCGAGCTGGTGTCGACCGACACTCGATGAGTGTCGATCGACACTCAGGAGGCTGGCGTCGATCGACACCATAGAGGTGTCGGTCGACACCGACCTGGGTGTCAGGAAACGTGGGTGTTTCCTGACAGGTAGTTGATGTTATTGTTGATTATTGTTGAGTATGGTTATTGTTGTTGATATTGTTGTATTGTCTAGTGGTTGGCGTAATTGGCCTGTAGACGGAATGACCGTCTCACTGAGTATTTATGATAATACTCACGCATCTCTTTCGTAATGTGATGCAGGTAACAGGAATGTGTGACCGCGGGATCGAGGCTGAAGAGGGGGATGATAGGGTTATTGGTTTTGTTGGTTTATTGGTTATTGTTTTATTATTTGAATTGGTAGCTAACTTGGTGTTTAGGTTGCTAGAGTTATTTATTATTCTGGAGTTGATTATATTGTTTATTGGATTATTGGTTAATCATTGGTTATTTAATTGGTTATTGATATTTAATGTTGAAGGGAATGGATAATTTAATTATGTGTTGAGACTTCCGCTGAGTATTGATTTAATAAAAAAAAAAAAGTTTGGTTGTTTCATTTTGGTATCAGAGCGTATACGGTTTTAGGACTGTTAGATTGGGTGGATTGAGACTATGTGTTTAAATTGATTATTGTGGTTAGTCAGTTTAGTAGTCTAGTATCATCCCCTTCGGCCTTCGAGAGATTCTGCGGTAAGTGTGTTTATGGTTTTGTTTTGGTGTAAGTCTAGTTGCTTATCTTATGTGCTTTGGTAGTGCAGCAAGATGGACGCAGGTGCTAGAGGTCGTGGTGCGAGAGGGCGCGGTAGAGCCCGTGGGGGCAGAGCAGTTGGCCGTGGTGGCCGAGCTGCGGGCCGTGTAGGTCGGGGTCATGGGCGTGGTTTACCAGAGGCTTCAGCGGAGAGTGCAGTGCCTAGTGTGGCGGCGGCGTCAGTGACACAGTCAGTGGCGGGTGATGCCAGTTTGGGTGCCGGTGGTGGCGCAGGAGTTGGGGCGGCTCAGGGTGGGGGCGCGGCTCTAGCTCAGGGTGATTTGATAGTGGGGCTACTGACGCAGCTTTTGGCACGTCTTCCGCAGGCGGTTCCACAGCAGGCTCCGGGTGAACCTCCAGTGGCCGGAGCACAGGTGGGTGCTGGTTTTGTGGGGCAGCATGGGGCTGCGGGTTTTGTTGGGCAGCATGGCGCTGCGGGGTTTGGGCATCCGTCTTATCTAGAGATGATGAGGGAGATGCAGAGGATTGGGACACCGTTCTTTGAGGGCGGGAGTGAGCCCGAGCAGGCCGATGAGTGGCGGCAGAGACTGGAGCGGAACTTTAGTTCTGTCAGGTGTCCAGAGGAGTATCGGGTTGAGCTAGCAGTGCATTACCTTAGTGGAGATGTGCATTTGTGGTGGAGATCTATTGTGACTCGGAGGGCTATGTGGACTTGGGACGAGTTCCTAGCGGAGTTCAACGCCAAGTATTTTCCTCAGGAGGCTCGAGATAGATTTCAGATGAGGTTTGTGGCATTGACTCAGGGTGAGCGGTCAGTGCGGGAGTATGATGCGGAGTTCGGCAGACTCGTAGTGCGTACGGGTTTTGGTTTTGAGGGCGAGCGGGCCTTGATGATGAGGTTTCTACAGGGTCTTCGGTCGAGCATCCGGACTCAGTGCAGAGGTGGTATGTACACCACGAGAGCGGAGTTAGTGGAGCTGGCGGCTTCCATTGAGGAGGACCTTCGTGAGCAGGTTGGTCCGGTAGCGGAGCCATCTGCAGTTGCTCCTGCTGCCCGGCAGAGGGGTCAGCAGCAGCAGCAGCGCGAGAGAGTTGAGTCTGGTTCTGGCAGGATCGACAAGCCTGCGCAGGGTCAGAAGAGGAGAGCAGACGAGATGTCTGTTAGTAGCTTGAGCAGCAACGGTGGTTGCTATGGTTGTGGGAGCAGGGAGCATAGAGTTGCTAGTTGCCCCAAAAGGGCGGCATCCAGAGAGTCTACGGTGTGTTTCCACTGTAGGGAGCCAGGGCATATCAGGCCGATGTGTCCCCAGTTGCGGCCGATGTCAGTGGCGGCGGTTCAGCCTTTGGCGATTCAGTCAGCGGAGCAGATCGCAGCGTTGCAGCAGTCAGATCAGACAGGAGGAGTGGCGCGTGTGTACACATCGACGACAGAGTCGGGCCAGACGAGTCGATCAGGCCATATCACAGGTAGAATCTCTTACTCAGACTTTGTAAATTCTTTGTAGTAGAATTTTAGTGTTATTGCTGGTATCCTTGTTCTTTCGGCGTTAGATTTTAGGAATCTTTTGCACAATTAGTGGAATTGTGTAAGGACTTTGTCAGTGGGCGGTGATGGAGAGTCGTTTTACCTAAAAGTGTTTTGAGAGGTTTTACATGGGAGGCCGTGCAGGATGCCTGTATGCTGGACCCAAGTGGGGAAGCGCAGCATTGATGGGGTTACTTTCGTTCGGGAACGACGGAGAAGGTTCGTGTTTGAAAAGTTACGCCGTTAGGCGAAAAGGAGAGTTCGAGTTTAAGGTGGGGAGATAGCGGGTATCTCCAGTTGGTTTGTGGTTATAGCTTTGGTTTGAGGCGTTTGGCATTGTGGACATGTATTTTCGTTGGTGGTACGATATACATTTTTGAATTATATGAGATGGAGTTGCCTCATATTTGGGTTGTGTTTCGGATGTTACATGGAGGTGTTATACGCGTTTCAGATTATTACTCGATACAGTTCTAGAGACGGTGGGTCTTTAGAAGAGACGGGTGGGTCTTGGTTAGAGACGGGTGGGTCTCTGGAAGAGATGGGTGGATCTCTTGTGGACTTATATGTGAGGGTCGCTACCTCAGTATAAGTGGTTTTGTGGTTACTATTGTGACGGGTGGGTCACAATGGTTTTGTGGTTACTATTGTGACGGGTGGGTCACAATAGGGTTATCGAGAGATGGGTGGATCTCTCGAGGAGACGGGTGGGTCTCATGTGTGTTGTTTTTAGAGTTGTGGTGTTGTATTGAGGAGTAATAATGTCTGGGAACGTGTGTATAACATAGGAATTTGGCATGAATCTTTGAGATTAGTGGAAGATCTCTAGTGTTGGGCCATGTGGGCCAGTTTTTGTCGTCTGTGGTAGACGTGTTGTGTTGGGATTCGAGGACGAATCCAGTTTAGTGGGGGAGAATTGTAACATCCGTGAACCAGAAAGTTGTTTTGGAAGTGGTATCGGACGACATTAGGGGTTCAGAAGTCGATTACATATGCTCTTTGAGGTTCGAATCGAGGATTGATTGTACATGTTTTTGTTTGATTGTTGTACAGTTGATCTAAGGTTCATTTATCTCGAAGAAAGTGTGTGAAAAGCTTCTGAATGCTTAGTGTCGATCGACACCAAAGGTTGTGTCGATCGACACCGGTTATCAGGGCTGATTTCCGGTTTAAGTCGATCGAATCGAGTTGGGTTGGTTTTGGTCGATGGGTGTCGACCGACACCAAGGAAAGGTGTCGATCGACACCGGTTATTGGGAAATCGACCGGTTTGATTCAAGTCGGCTGGTTTTGTTCGGTTTGGGGCAAGGGAAGCCCTAGGTCGCGAATAAAAGCCTTGTGGCCGCGTGAGAAGTGTCTTTTTCGAGAAAAGCAAGTTCCAGAGGTGATTTTGAGAGTTTGGAGGAGTTCTGTGGAGTTTCTGAAGCTTGTGGTTGCTGTTTCATCTCTTTCTCCTTTGTTTCTAATCCGTTTCAAGGTGAGTGCGTGACTGTAGGCCCGTCAATCGTTAGAGATTGTGTAATTTCGGAATTGTGTTGTGTTCTTGAGTTGTTTATGCTGGAATTCGTGTTTGGATTGTATTGGGGCGTTGAAAACCCTTTGATTATGTGTTTTGCGTTTTTCTTATGCGATTTTCGTTGTTGTTGGTGTCTGGGCGTCGAGCTGGTGTCGACCGACACTCGATGAGTGTCGATCGACACTCAGGAGGCTGGCGTCGATCGACACCATAGAGGTGTCGGTCGACACCATAGAGGTGTCGGTCGACACCGACCTGGGTGTCAGGAAACGTGGGTGTTTCCTGACAGGTAGTTGATGTTATTGTTGATTATTGTTGAGTATGGTTATTGTTGTTGATATTGTTGTATTGTCTAGTAGTTGGCGTAATTGGCCTGTAGACAGAATGACCGTCTCACTGAGTATTTATGATAATACTCACGCATCTCTTTCGTAATGTGATGCAGGTAACAGGAATGTGTGACCGCGGGATCGAGGCTGAAGAGGGGGATGATAGGGTTATTGGTTTTGTTGGTTTATTGGTTATTGTTTTATTATTTGAATTGGTAGCTAACCTGGTGTTTAGGTTGCTAGAGTTATTTATTATTCTGGAGTTGATTATATTGTTTATTGGATTATTGGTTATTCATTGGTTATTTAATTGGTTATTGATATTTAATGTTGAAGGGAATGGATAATTTAATTATGTGTTGAGACTTCCGCTGAGTATTGATTTAATAAGAAAAAAAAAAAAATTGGTTGTTTCAGTAATAACCATGTATTAGGTGATAATCCGCGCCCTGCGCAGGGTGAAATATTTGTTTTTTTTTTGGGTTAAAATTATTGGTATTTTTTATATTTATTTTTCATAATTCCTTCTTAAATAATTTTATATCACATTCCAAAACCATAATATCAATCACACGTAATAATTCATATTCAAATTGTTATTGTTTTAAAAAATTGATAAAATTGTATATATTGTTTTTAATCGTTACAGTTAAATATGGTATGATTGTTTTTCTTCCTTTTCTAGAAACAAAATAAATATTATGTGAATTGTTTTTTTTCCTTTTCTAGAAACAAAATAATATTATGTGAAATAGGTTCAAATCTGGTAACATTATATATGTTAAGTTCAATATGTATTACATAAAATCATTGATTAAAAACATGATAATTTATGACTGATTTTATATGTTAATTTATTATTAATACGGGAAAATAATATATATTTGAATCTACTCATAATTAAAAGACTTCCATATAAGATACTATATTTATTGGCGACATCATCATATAATTAGAAAATCTCGAAAACATTCAATAATTATTTTTTAGAACAGTAAAATGAATTTATAATTTTGTATGAAATTATATATGGGAAAAAACATGTTTACAATTAAATTCATTATATATTTATATATATTCAGAAATCCAGTATATTGAAAGAAAAAATTGTATCACTAATTTTGTATTATTTATATCAGTATTCGATTCTTAAATTATTTTATAATAAATAATTTTTACATAATATATGTTTTTAAGTGAAAGTATATTATCAATTGGTTATATATTAATATAAAAATGAATATGTTAACATATCTTATATATTGGAAAAGAAAAATCTATAATTAATTTTGATTTTTAAAATATTTTATAATAATTGCTTCATATATTTTTATATTGTTTAGTGGAAGATACATGCAAATCTTTAATATTTGTAACCAAATAAAAAATAGTATAGCAATGGCATTGTATGTAAATATTCTAATAAGTGATATCTTTTTTTATATTTATCTTGAAATGATTTTTGGTGTTAATGTTTTCTCTTTTAATATATTAGAGATATGATCCTAACAGAGTAAACACAGTTACATAAAATTATATATGTTGAGCGCTAAAAATTGTTACGTAACAATGTCCGTGATTGATCATTTAGTTATTACGTATATGAATGTGTAATATCATTACTTGTAAACTAAAAATACTTGTAAACCAAATTTGTCTCAGTCACTTTGTCTCAGTCACTTCATGGGAACATTGCCAATAAGGGCAATAACATCTAACTTTTTTCACTATAAAACCCCACTTCATAACCCTTCTGGAGTAATCAACTTAGTATCAAAAATCCTTCAACTTTTCTAAAAATGGCTTTTAAACACACCAAAATCTTTCTCATATTCTCTCTAATTTCATCAATCTGTTTATCAATCACTCTTTCTCGTCCACTCGACGATGAACTCATCATGCAAAATAGGCACAACGAGTGGATGGCTAAACACGGCCGTGTTTACGCAGACGTGAAAGAGAAAAACAGTCGCTACGTTGTGTTCAAAAGCAACGTAGAACGCATTGAACGTTTAAACAACCGACGAACGTTCAAACTCGCAGTGAACCAGTTTGCTGATCTAACCAACGACGAATTTCGTGCTATGTACACTGGTTACAAAGGAGGCTCGGTGTTGTCTAGCCAAAGTGGAACGAGAACGTCGTCGTTTAGGTACCAAAACGTTTCTTTTGGTGCTTTGCCGATTACTGTTGATTGGAGGAAGAAAGGAGCTGTGACTCCTATCAAGAATCAAGGCAACACTTGCGGTAATAACTCAAATCTTTATGCATGTGCATATTTAAACTAAACCGAGCTGAATCCTAACAACTCTCATAAAAACTCAATATTATTATCAAAACGGTAGTATTGCCCAACTGTTGTCTATAACTTTCTAATTTTACTTTATCTTGTTAAGAGAAATCAAATTTTTGGTTATTTATTTTAATAGTGTTCTTGAAACCATATTTGCAGTTTGAAGTTGTTTAGTCCACCGATGTTGTTTTCTTTTGATACGTCTTCTATGAGTGAAGTCTATACTAGATCTTTACTAATTTGTTACATATTTTGTTTAAAATAGATTGTGTTGTTTGTTTTTTTCTAATATGTTAGTATAATTATCTTTTAGTATCTACTATCAATATAAAAACATATTAAAAGAGATGTTTATCAGGAAAATATATAAAACATAAGAAATATTTGCTCATTTTTTGGTAAAATATAAACTAACGCTAAATTTTAGTAACATATTTTTATAAGAAAATATAATTATGTTTTTATCACATGATATTTATTTTATCTTATTTTTTATTTGGTCCTACACTTTCTTTTTTTATCGTACTATTTTTTGATAAATTAATTTTTATTAGTTGAGAATTTTTTTAAAGAAGGTGTCCATGACTAAATAATTTTCTGGATCCGCCACTGATTGAGATAACTATATTCTATACATGAAGATATGATGGTGAAAGTGAAACTAACAAGTGAGTGTTTGTGTAGGATCTTGTTGGGCGTTTTCGGCGATTGGGGCTATTGAAGGAGCAACACAGATAAAGAAAGGGAAACTTATCTCTTTGTCTGAACAACAGCTTGTTGACTGCGACAAAAAGGATTTTGGTTGCCTTGGCGGTTTAATGGATAATGCGTTTCAGTACATAATGGCGAATGGCGGTTTAACCACTGAATCAAATTACCCTTACATAGGCAATGATGCTACTTGCAACTACAAGAAGGCTAAACAGAACACAAATTCTATCACAGGTTTCACTTTTAATTCCCTGAAAAAAAACATAAAAAGTAGTCAAACCGAATCTAAACTTATAGTAACTGAACAGAAAAAATGAAAATTAATTAAAAAATCAAAATGAAAACTATTTTATTTTTTAGTCATAACGGTTAATCTAAACCAAACCAAACCAAACCGATCACAACAAATTTATCTAACCGAACCAATTTTTTTTATTTTTTTTATTTTTTTATTTTTAAAATCGATAATATGTAGTTCTCACAAAATAACCAAACCGAATCAATCTATATTTTTTTATTCGATCGAAATTCTCATAAGCGAGTTAACCAAACCAAATAAGAAAATGTTCATCTCTAGTTAATATTTATGCTTAAAAATTTCAATCTCTTCTACAAATTATCATCATGTATAGGTTATGAGGATGTCCCGGTTAACAATGAGACAGCACTAATGAAGGCAGTGGCACAACAACCAGTTAGCGTTGCACTTGCGGGAGGTGGTTTTGATTTCCAGTTCTATTCTTCCGGTGTGTTCACGGGAGAATGCTCGACGGATCTTGATCATGCAGTGACTGCGGTTGGATACGGCATATCTACAAACGGATTAAAGTATTGGATCCTCAAGAACTCTTGGGGTCCAAATTGGGGAGAACAAGGTTACATGAGGATTCAAAAAGATGTGAAGGATAAAGAAGGACTATGTGGTCTTGCCATGAAAGCTTCTTACCCAACTATATAAAATAAAAAAACCGGTTTAACATCGGGTTAGTTAAGCTTTAAAATGTGTAAGCTTTAAGATTTATGTCTAAAAATGGTAAATTTAAATAATTTGAATCGCTTATGTCTAAAGTTTGGTATTAAGACTCTGTTGCATGTATGCATTTTGTGAAATTGTTGCAAGCGTTGCAAAAGATTGATAAGTTCGAAATGCTTCTTTTTAATTCTACCAAGTTAGTTCAAAACTCGATAAAACTTCTAACGGTAATAGCTAAAAATAGTCTGAAACACATGCATGATCAAATTCCACCAGTTATAATCTATAAAGCGATAATAATATAACACCCGAAATGTCTAAAGCGATAGGATACAAGTTTTTGGTCAGTCATTATCAGGTCCGGTGCAACAATATATTAGACCATCGTTAATAATATATAAATGAACCATACATTTTTATATTTTAAAAATAAAAACACATACATATACATTTTTTTTGTTTTTTTAACTACACATACATACATTCTATCCTATGCAATAGCATGTTAAAATGTTGTACACCATGTTGTTAGAGCATGCCAAAATCCGGATCGGATCATAATCTATAGATTTTAAAGAGAAAGAAAAAAAAAACAAATTGATTTGTTTAGGAACAAATTTAAACACCAATGTATCATGTTTACGAAATCAAATAGGACTGTTTTAAACAAAACTAGTTCCTTTTGTTTGACGTCTCTACCCATCAAAATTCATCTATATAGATGAAAGCTGAACCGTTCGATTTTTGTTCTATTTTCTTCAACCGATTTCGGTTTGCTTCGATTTGAATCCAAACCGACCCGACCCGACCCGGATTTACCCTGTTCCTTGCACGACTCCTCTTTCTCTACTCTCTCCGTCATCGTCTTTTCTTTTCCTTTTTCTACAGTCATTGACTCTCGAGAAATTGCAATTACCCAGAGCTAAGATTCTCGGCCATGGATGAGAGAGAATCTCCACCAACGATACTTCAATTCGCCCCATTGAACAGTTCCGTCGACGAGGGTTTCTGGCACAGCTTTTCCTCTTTGAAACTCGATAAACTCGGAATCGACGATTCTCCGATTTCCATCACCGGTAAACACACAATCGCTAACTCACGCAATTCACCCAAAAACACCGACTTTAATAAGAATCCCGAATGATTCTATGCATTCACATTGATTTCTCTGATCCGTTAGGTTAGAGAACTCAAAAAAAGAAAAAGTTGATAACTTTAAAAAATCCCCTGTTTTAGAATCCGAGATCAAAACTTACATAGCTCACGTGAAAATCGATGGAATCAGATGTTGTTATATTCGCCATTGGAGATTAATCTGCTGTGGTATTTGTTTATTGGGATTGAAAATTTGCAGGTTTCTACGCACCATGTTCGCATCCACAAGTCTCAAATCACTTGACTCTGCTTTCAGAGTCATTGCCATCAGATGATGATGAACAATCGTTGATTGCGAGTACTAGTCATGGAAACAGGAACAAGTGTCCTATTCCTGGGATTCTGCATAACACCAATACCGTCGAAAGCTTCAATAAACTTGACAAACAAAGTTTGCTAAAAGCAGAAGCAAAGAAGGTAACTACTACAAACTTAAAATCTCTTGACTTGGTTTTGACGCTAATTGTTTGGTGAAATTTTTCAGATTTGGGAGGATATTCAATCAGGAAAAGCTCTTGAGGACTGTGCTTTGTTATCAAGATTTCTCGTTATCTCATTTGCAGACCTTAAAAAATGGAGCTTTCGTTACTGGTTTGCGTTCCCTGCGCTTGTGCTTGATCCTCCTGCAAGTTTGATAGAGTTAAAGCCAGCTTCAGAGTACTTTAGTGTAGAAGAAGCCGAATCAGTATCCGCTGCTTGTAATGGTTGGCGAGACTCAAGTTTAACTACAGGTACTCAACAACATTCTCCTCCCAAGTATTCTTATTATCGAGTTGTAGCTGAAGTTTTTTTGTTTACTTCTCCTTGTTTCACTGTAGATGTTCCGTTCTTCTTGGTTTCGATTTCGTCTGATTCAAAAGCTACCATCAGACATCTTAAAGACTTTGAATCTTGCCAAGGTGATGATCAAAAGGTATGTGCAAACTACCTCTTTCAAATTACGTTAGAAACCGCTACAAAGATTTCACCTTTATCTATCTTTCTGCAGTTGCTTTTCGGTTTCTATGATCCTTGTCACCTTCCGAGTAACCCCGGTTGGCCACTTCGGAATTACTTGGCACTAATTCGATCAAGATGGAACCTCGAGAGAGTTTGCTTCTTTTGCTACAGAGAGAGTCGCGGTTTCGCTGACCTAAACCTTTCCTTAGTTGGTCAAGCCTCAGTCACACTTTCATCAGACGGATCAGCTGAGACTCTACCTAACTCAGTTGGATGGGAGCTTAACAAAGGCAAACGAGTTCCACGATCCATTAGCCTTGCTAATTCCATGGATCCAACAAGGTACATACACATTCTTGGCTCTGTATCAATGCTTTAGCTAAACAAAGTCTCGTCCTTTTTCCTCGCAGGTTAGCGGTTTCCGCCTGTGATTTAAACTTAAAGCTAATGAGATGGCGAGCGTTACCATCTCTTGACTTAAACGTCTTGTCCTCTGTCAAATGCCTTCTTCTTGGAGCTGGTACATTAGGTTGCCAAGTTGCTCGTACTCTTATGGTAAGAGTATCGTTTGATTTAAAAAAAAAATAGTCTTACAAAACTCACACCGAGATTTGATTAAAGAAGTTGTTTATCTTGAATTTTAGGGTTGGGGAATCCGCAATATCACCTTTGTTGACTATGGCAGAGTAGCTATGTCTAATCCAGTCAGGCAATCTCTATACACGTTTGAAGACTGTGCAGGCCGTGGCGAGTTTAAAGCTGTTGCTGCTGTGAAAAGCCTCAAACAGATATTCCCAGCGGTGGAATCTAGTGGAGTTGTTATGGCTATACCGATGCCTGGGCATCCGGTTTCTAGCCAAGAAGAAGAATCTGTTCTCGGTGACTGCGACCGCCTCCGCGGTTTGATTGAATCTCATGACGCCGTGTTCTTGTTAACCGATACTAGAGAAAGCCGCTGGCTACCTTCTCTTCTCTGTGCTAATGCCAATAAGGTCGCTATAAACGCTGCTTTAGGCTTCGATAGCTACATGGTCATGCGTCATGGCGCTAGCCCTACCTCCCTTGACATGAACAAGACAGATAGACAGAGGCTTGGTTGCTATTTCTGCAACGACGTGGTTGCACCTCAAGATGTAATTTATTCGATTTTGGTTCCTGTTCTTTAAGTTTGATGTTGTTACCTTTTGAAGTTCTTGATCCCCTTTTTTTTTTCGTTTTTCTTGCAGTCAATGACTGATCGAACACTGGACCAACAATGCACTGTTACTCGCCCCGGTCTAGCTCCTATAGCAGGAGCTCTCGCCGTTGAGCTCTTAGTCGGAGTCCTTCAACACCCACTTGGGTAATTTAAGTCTTTTACTCTCATTAGAAAGTTCAGTCTTTATAAAGCTTTATCTTCTGTTCTTTGCAGTATCTATGCGAAAGGAGACAATTCTAGCTCGAGTAACGGAGGAAAAAACATCGATTCACCTCTCGGGATCTTACCTCATCAGATTCGAGGATCGATTTCTCAGTTCTCGCAGATGACGCTGCTCGGGCAAGCTTCCAATAGCTGTACAGCTTGTTCTGAAACCGTAGGTTTCTCTTTACTTGACACACAAGTTTCTAACGAAACCGAGATTTTGTGAAACTTATGATGAATGATTTATTGTTTTCAGGTGGTATCTGAGTATCGAGAGAAAGGAAACAGTTTCATACTTGAAGCTATTAACCATCCTACGTACCTGGAGGATCTTACCGGTTTAACTGAGCTTAAGAAAGCTGCTAATTCGTTTAACCTCGACTGGGAAGATGATGATGATGATACTGACGATGATCATGTAGCTGTAGATCTGTAAAAATTCATTTCACTTATGAACCAAATGACCATATACTATAGTTACACGATTTGTTCATTTATGGATCCTGTAATCAATTTTTTTTACCACATTACGAAAAAGAAGAACCAAAATTCTAATAATCAGAAGGATTAGTTCGAGAGACAAGCTTGTGACAGTATTTAATATTTTATGTTGATGTGTCTGGTTTTGGCTTTGATATTGAACATGATACGACGTCGCTTTGTCGCTTTGGATCCATAAAAGAGATTTGGGTTAAATGATGTTAACAAAGATTATGTAAATTTAAGGCAAGGGTGGGCCAATTCACAGAAATGTCCAGAGACATACAAAATGTATTATTTTTCCTAGACATATAGTTTTTGGATAAAGTTCCATAATTTATAATTGAAGGAAAACAAAAAAAAACACTTTACAAGGAAGGAGCAACAAGAGCGGATTTGAATCTTTTACGTATGTACTAGGTTAGGTAAAAATATGAAATCCACGTAAAATGAGATCCATTCAAACCACAATTTTAGGAGTTGCGTGTCTTAAAATAAGATAGATCTAACTCCTTAAATATACACTCAATTCTTTCTTTTGGAGTGCGTTAAACATCATTTTTCTATTTATTTCTACCATCTAATGATGAGGAAACACTTTCAACTCTCGTTCATCGTTCTAACTATTTTCCTCATCTTCGTGCTAGGTTTGTATCCACATTTGAAATCTTCATAATATATTACAAAATAGTCGATCTAAAAATAAATTGATGTGCATGCATATTATGGTATTTTTTTTTAATATGAATTCTAATATATATATATATATATGTCAAAACATTATTACTCATGAAACGGAAGCAATGTTAAATTTTTCATTTTAATAACTAAACTTTTATGCTTTAAATTAACTGTAATTAACAGGAGTGGTGGGAAATCAGAAGTATGACTGTCAAGAGACTCTGACTATGAGGAAAACGTGTAATCCCCAAGAGTGTAGCTTCGTGTGTGTGATGAAGAGGAAAGGGGTTGCTACTTGCCAAAAGTTCAAAGAAAAAATCGGGTGTCTTTGTGCTTATCAATGCCCTAAATAATTTCAGTTAACCTCAAATCACATTTGTGATAGAGAGCTGATATAGAAAATATAATTAGTGGGGGGCAAATTTTTGGGTTTATCAATAAAAAGATGGATATAATTAGTGGAGGTAAATTTATTTGGCTTACCAAAAGAAAAAAGTTAACAAAATATTTTGTTTAGTAATTTTTTTGTTAAGCATGATTGAAAAATGGGCTATGAAAATAATTTTTTGTTTTTTTTTGTGTGGTGACATAAATTATTTTTCTGTAAAAGAACACACAATACCGGTGACAAAAAAATCCTTGTCTGAGTCCTCTCTGTAACCATGAGGTTGGCATGAAAGCCTAATGCTTCCAATAAGGACCTCAAATAACTCCACGTCTCCAGACTCTCCACTCCACCATGTCGTATACCTATGACATATCAGATTTCAAAGCCATAAACTCCTTAGAGATGGTTCCATGAGTACGCATGTGTCAAATCTAGCTAGTATTTAATTAAAAGAATATAAGCCTAACCAGTAATCATAATCAGTCAATCATCAAACCATCATAATATATTAAACTCACAACCCAAAAAATAAAAAAGACTATCTACACATAGCTAAAAGAAGAGCAATCAAATCGAGATTTTTTAAAAAAGACTATCTACACATACCGAAAATGTGATTGCTCCGATCCCGTTGGTCTCTTTGTTGAGAAATCCTAAAGGATGAGCACAAGCAGGACCATGAGTGAGGACGATAGAGTAGAGAGAACTGATTTGGAGGATGCATGGAAGAATAAAGATACCAAGAGATAAAGCTTCTGCGATATTCAGGGATTACTGATTACAAGGAAACGAATATTGAATCGTGTTATAAAGAGGTCGTCCTCTTGTTATTACTAACCCATACCGATACCATTATAATGAGATCTCATAACTTCACTTTTCTACTAGCTTAATTCAATTGGTAACATTAAGTCAAGTTCGAGTTTGTAAATGTCGTGTTGATATTTCAAAGTTTGCATGTGTATATTGTCGGGTGTCTTTTCTTAATCCCTACGATGTAGTATTGAATTATAGAGGATCACGTCGTGTGGTCGTGTGAGTTTATTTAATATACCATACCGCCGTGTTATCAAACCTATCCGACTCTAAAACAAGAACAAAAGTAAGATATTATATAGGGATAATAGAAATAAATAACTGAATTTCTTAGATATATATTTTATGTGTATTTCTACTCTATGACAATTGATAGGAAGAAAATGAATATAAAACACACTTTTGGGCATTTTTACCAATGTGGTTTAAACATCGAGTTCTATAGCAATTGATTTCTTTTTGAAATTGGCAATAAGTTTTTGTGTGTGTTCAACTTTAAACAGCACGAATAAAAAGAAACGTTGGACATTTTTACATGTTTGTAATGGATAAGAACAACCGTGAAACGCCAACATTTTTATACATGTGATTTTATACATTTTGTGTCTCTTGAACTGATTTTCTAAGATATTGTTTTTAAGTGGAGATCATTATAAATGTACTTCTCTTTCCATCATATAAGCTTTAATCTATTATTTTTGGGTTCTACATTACTATTATTTAGCATGCTAATTCTCGTTTGCCTTTATCTAAAAAACTTAAAGATATATACTGAAGAAAGTCATGCATTATATTGAGTCCCAAAATTTTGGTGGTAATTTTTGTCAATTGATAATAACAACTTACCAATTCGCCAATTAGTTATCACAAATCGAACAGATTGCTTCACTAAAAAGTGGTTTTCAGCTAGAGTAAAGACAAATCGAACACATGAAAACACACTTAACATATGCTTTTACACACTAAAAGCCTCGATACATTAAAGACTTAAGTTTCTTCTCCTTTCCTCTTATCAATCATATCCAAGTCAAGAACCAGTTTGGGTTGATTCCAGAATCTTGGCTTGAGTTCTTGAAACTCTGGAGATCTCTGATAAACAACGGAGGCAACTCTGATCAGAATACCAGCAGTGAGTGCCCATATGATAAAGTTTCTCTCTTTATCTTCAGAACAGTAATCAAAGTAATGAAGAAGATATCTTTCTCCTTCATACTCTCGTTCCTCTTCTCGCCTGTTCTTGTCCTGCGTAAAACCCGGACAGAGATTGGCATTTAAAGATCAAAATTTGACAATTGAGTTTGACCCAAAACAGAGGATTTCAAGAACCTTAAGGAACATCTCTAACGGAACATCAAATATCTCTTCTACTTCAGCTGGATTTGGGAACGGTTTAAATGCTTTCTTGTCGAGCAAGAAACCAATAACCGGTACAACTGGCATTCTCTTCTGCGATACAGAAAACCGGATAAGACAATAGACAACAAATTTTTAACTTGAAATGTTAAAATCTTTTACCTTGGTAACAAATGGTTCAAGAACAGAAACGATTGTAACAAGAGAAGGATCTAAACCGATTTCTTCACGAGCTTCTCTCAACGCGGTGGCTACATCATCTGAATCTTCTTCGTCTCTCTTACCACCAGGCAATGCTACTTCCCCTGTTTTAGACATTTTGGGATTCAAGAAGATGAAAGTTTCTTTTGTTTATAAAAAAATGGGGTTGAGAAAGATATTGATTTTTACCAGGATGAGAAGACAGATTAGAGGAGCGTTTGGTTAAGATTACTCGTAGCTCGGTTTGGTTTTCTTCTCTTTGTTCTTGGTATAGACAAACCAAGACAGCTGAAGAATTTGCAGGAAAATCTTGAAGAAGATAAGGTTTGTAATTTTGAAAGCGTTGGATCAGAGACTGCAATTCGGTAGACATATTGGAAACAGAGAGACATGAACTGTGTTTCTTCTTCAGATCTGAATAAATCGACTTTGTTTTGATAACAGATCAGGTTTACACAGGATTTTCATTTTCGACGAAACAAGAATCTGATTCCTAACTTTGTCAAATTTTAGAAATCTTGATCCAATACAATCCGAATTTGTCAAACAAAATTCAAAGATGGGCTTTGCCTCTTCCCTAATGGGCTTTGCCTCTTCCCTGGCTATCCCCACCGCTATGAATACCTGTCCGGTTTATCTAAACCGGAAGTCCTCTGTTTCTGCATGTGTGTTGTGATGGTTATGTGGAGAAGGTTACATGTGATATGTCAATAAAGATTTCAAGACACATTGGCAATTTTCAGCCTAATAAGACCAAAAGGAGCTCATATATGTTTGGACTTTGAGTATGAATTTGACGTGATCAGCAAAAATGGCTTTTTCAGACAAAAACTGTTCATATCATTGATCTTCTGTGGAGCTTTGAATCTAAGAAAATGGGTTAAATGAATTATACGAATAAGCTCTAGTCCCAACGAGATTCCTTTTTCAGACAAACAAGTTTATTAGCCACAAGAGAGGTTCCAAAGTTAGGTAATAAGTTATGCAATAATAAAAAAAAAGAAGGTTTTGTTTTGAGGGTGGGACTCAAACATCTACTCTACGAATCAGTGGCCATTTCCAAGTTTACATCAGTAGATTTGTCTTTTGTAGAATGATTGAGGAAGTTCGCAAGCAGCCTTTGATCCAATACCATGTTAGGTACATGCACAGTAAAGATACATGCTTGTTCAGAACAGCAGAAACAGAGAGTCTCAACATAGGAGATGATAAATGAGAAATGAGAGAGTGTAAGATCAGCAAAACCTTGTCTCCGAAGAATATTTTGGTGTTACAGAGCAATGGCATCGATGAATTTGAATATTTTAGGCACTGTCACTTGTCTTGAACCGTATGTTCTTGAAGTTTTATGCAAACTTACAAAGCAAGGAACAGATCACAAACAAGATAGTTGTAAGAGGGAACATGTATGAGTAGACTCCGAATTCAGACCTGTATTTCATTCCTTGATCTATCAGGTTCTCTGAATCATCAGAGAGCTGTTCCTTTATACAAAGGAGAAGCTTTGAGCAAATCTTGTTATGCCAATATGTAACAATATGCGACTAATTAGGCATATGTCGTATCTTAGTAAGCATGTCTCGTCGTCTCTTCTCTCACGTGTCAGGTCGAAAGGGCAAGAATGTAGTCATGACAATAAGAAACTGAAAGCTTATGTAGTCATGACAATGGCCTTTCTTGAGGTTGTTACTAATGACTCAGTACTTTTTGATTAAATGTTTAATTGTAGATGTTGCTACTTCTCACGATGATGAAGTACTTAAACGTAAAACCATCAACTTATATATGTCAGTACGAGTTTCTTCTTCTTGGTCATAAATGCAAGTTAGGTTTGTCTTTTAGAAGAAAAGTTTCAATATTCAGGGAGTGATAGAGAAGTCTCAGTTTTGTTAAGAGTTAAATAATTTAGAAATATTTTTGTAATAACCAAACGCGAATTTGGCCGGATGTGTGACGATACAAACAGGAAGGACAAAGAGCCAATTCAGATTCTTAGCTATTGAAAAACCAAGGGCTATTGATGCAGAAGTGAATCACAAACTGACACAGGGGATTTCTTTACAAAGAAATATATTACTAGAAATTCTTTAAGTTAACTTACAAGTATGCTTAAACGAATATAACAATCACAATCTATCCACGATTTGATTGCTCTAGTAACACTCTGTTCTTAGATCTATCCACGATCTTCGAACCTCTCAAGCTCTAACCCCTTTGCCCTAGCTCTCTTACAAGATGATCTAAGCCCAAAGTCTAAACCTCTCAATATTTGTGATGCCGCCTACAAGCAGCCAGAGCATCCTATTTATCCTCAATAGGCATGCTGAGAAACCCTACAAGGTTTCCGCATTGGTGATCACTCCAAATCTCCAAGGGAATATTTCCTTCCTTATTCTTCTCTAAGAATAGGAAATATTCCTTTTGAGTTGATAGCTGCAATATCCCTCATCCAGCTCAGCTACCGCCTCTTCTGAATTCGTCCTTATCCGCTACAAGCTCGCATCCAGCTCAGCAACTCCCCTTTGGCTCCGTTAAGCTCCACTCAGCTCTGCTACAAGTCCGTCCATACGTGCTGATGCACTTCCTGACTGATTTACGATCTGCGTCAATCCAGCTGTATCTTCAATCTCCCCCTTTTTAGCTTTGTGTCTCACAAGCACCTGTAAAACAGAGATTTGCAATACACATACCAGAGATAACCAAGAGACCAGGATAAACTGAATACTTCAATATTAAAAAAAAATTCAACACAATTCAGAACATGAGTTAAGAGTCTTAAAAGAAATCTCAAAACGTTAGATCCAAAAGAAACTCTCTCAACTCCCCCAGAAACCTAGAACTACTTAAAAACAAACAGAGCAAAGCTAAAGAAACACTTGCTCCCCCACATTTCTAGCACGAATCCTAGTTTTCGTTTCTTGGTTCAGCCTGTTCTCCCCCTGCTTGTGAGCAAACACAAGTTAAAAACACCAGATAAATAATCATATGTAACAAGATTAAGCAGAAAATGGCACTTACTTCGCAGATTGACGATTAGACCCTGGACCGTGTCCGTGAATGTCTGGAGCATGTAAACAATGTCGTTGAGCGCCAGAATCGCCGCTGCCGGTTGAAGGGGAGGAGTGGGAAAACAGACAGTGCCGAGGTCCACCGAGACATAACCCGTTGATGGAGACGGTGTTGCAGTCGCTGAAGTAGACGCTGTAGTAGTAGTCGCTGAAGATCGAAGGTTCTGCGTCTGAGCCGTCTTCTTTGCCTCTTCTCGCTTGATGAAAGCCTCTCCAGAGCGCTTGTCCTTCCGATAATACAGGGGTCAAACAAGGACATCATCATCACCCAAGGAGAGCGGATCTTGCATTTGAATAATGCCATAGATGAGACGCGGAAACAGAAGCCAACGAGAATCCTTGACCTGAAGGCGAGTCATGCTCATCACTTGATTAAACACCAGTTGACCAAAATCAACTCGAATCCCAGCAGAAAGTTTGTAGATGAGCTTGGCCCTCTCGATGGACACATGATTCCTATGAGTGGAAGGAATCCAATTGTGTGACGCAATAACAACAAGAGCAGCAAAGCACGGCGTCATCACAATTGTAGAGATGTCCGACCATTCAGCTTTCTCATCAGCAGTAAAGAGCTGAGCCAAAGTTTTCAGACTGACTGAGTCTGCATCAGCTTCCTTCTTCATCTCAGCTTCACTCAAAGACTCCATCCCAAGAAACTCATTAACAACAGCGGGTGAAAAGATATACTCTTGATCACGGATGATCACCTTGACACTCTCATCCTCGGACTCAGGCAGGGCAGAGTAGAAGTCAACTATCACCGATCGCACATAGCTTCCCAGTCCGACAACGGTCGGTTGAAACTTTCCTTTACTGATTATCTCAGGATAACCCCAATGTGCCTCAGCCTGCATATCCACAATCTTCTCATCTATGATTCCACGAGACAGAAAGCTAGCAAACCTGTTAACGGATGACTTCTTCTTTGGTTTGGGAGTTTCGGTTTGCTTTGCCTTTGCTTTAGTCCTGGAACTAGAACGAACCGGCACTTTCTTGACAGGAGAGGAGTGAGAATCAGCGGCTTTGGAGATTGGTGATGCAGACGGTGCTGGAGCCTTTTTCTTCAGTTTCTTCGACGGGGGAAGACCGGCCTTTTTGAGTACCTTCCTCTTCCTCGTGACAAGAACAGCATCATCATCACTCTGTTCTTCATCGGAAACAGCATAGCGTGTCTGACTAATCACCGATGGATGGATCTCCGGTGTTTCTTCAGGCAACGGATCAAGCGGAGACTCCTTCTCAGAACCTCGGAATGGCTGACCTGGCTGTAAAGCATCGAGGACCTCCGTATCTTGAGAGTCATTGCCCCAAGGTTTCGGATCTGACGGAGGGATAGAGAAGCTGAGTTCTGGAATGTCCGTCTCAATTTCGTTCGGCTCGCCTTCGTCGATCACCACCGGAGGTGTAGTGACCGCTGCTTCAATCTCTCCGTCAGTCTGATTTGGGACTGAGGTTTCGAATGCTGGCGGATCTATCGGTTGATTCTCGGGTTTCTTCGCCGTCGCCCGTTCGTCGTCCACGTTTTCTTCCTCATCTGTGGTTCGAACGACTCTGTTTCTCCTTCATAGAGAACCGTCTGTAAATTTGATTCATCCCTTCCATCGTCTTCTTCTATCATAGTTATGATTGGAGGCGGGGGATCTTGAATCATCGGTTCAATGGTTGGTTCATCGATTTGGATTGGAGTAGACGAAGATCCGTCGACGTGCTTCTTCAATTGACCTTGAATCGGTCGGATTTTGCCTTGACGCGTTCCAGTCACCATTGAGTTTGAGTTGAATCTTTAAGGAGTCGAGAGAATTAGGTCTTGTAAAAGGAAACTTTTGAAGATCTTCCTTTTTCTTCTGCTTTTCTTCTATCTTATATACTGCACTAGAAAGCCACTTTAACCAAACCGGGATTAGGAATTAACATAAGTCAGCCGGATTAAAATTGGTTTGAAGACCAGAGCTCCTGCTTGATTTCCTGTAACACTTATCACCAATATCAGCAGTACGGCACTTCAATTCAAATTTTGACAACCACATAGAATTCGATCCAAAACAGAGTCCAAACAAGTAATACTCTTTCATGTGTCACATCTATTCAGCTTTAAAAACACTTTTATTCAGTTTGTCTCAAGTTAAAATACCTTTCATTTTTCGTGAAGGAGACAGTGACTGAGTCGACACATGAATCAGGGTGTACTTCAAATCCTTAACCGATTCTTAGCATTTGGCCATCATGATGCCAACCTCCAGCTTTCACATTCACACTGTCATACCTTAATCATGCACCATCCCAAATACTTGACAATACACAGCGCATTGTAATAGCTTTGACTTTGCTCAATTTTTTTTTTTTTTTTTTTTTATTAGTTACCTTATGCACCTTTTTTAAAAAAAACTTGGGTTGGGTGACATGACGGTATGACAGGCAGCTGCTCCTCATTGACATCATTGACTCCAAACTAAATCTGAACTTAATATATACACCCCGAGTCAGTGTCTGTATCAGCTCCTGCATCATTCAAAACCACAAGTGCAAATTCCAATGGAATTTCTTAAGGTGACAAAACGGTTAAAGTCCAATGGTTTTGTAAATAAATTAGCGAGCTGTAATTCTGTGACAACATGTTCGAGTACTACCTGTTTATCTTCCACCAATTCACAAACAAAATGGTGTCTTATGTCAATGTGCTTAGTCCTTGAGTGCTGCACTGGATTTTTTGATATATCAATGGCGCTTTTGTTGTCACAGTAGACCAAGAAGGGTCCAGACTCCATCCCATAATCAGCCGACATCTGTCTCATCCATATGAGCTGTGTGCAGCAGCTTCCTAATGCAATATATTCAGCCTCTGCAGTAGATAGTGACACAGAGTTCTGCTTCTTGCTTAGCCAGGATATAAGGTTGTTTCTAAGAAAGAAGCAACCTCCGCTTGTGCTTTTTCGATCATCTACACATCCTGCCCAATCGGCGTCACAATATCCAGCAAGATTTCTATTGGATCCCTTAGAGTAGAAAATTCCCAGATTGACAGTTCCCTTGACGTACCGCAGGATCTTCTTCACAGCTTGAAGATGAGATTGTTTTGGTTTGGCCTGATAGCGAGCACACACACCAACGCTGAAGCATAAGTCAGGTCGACTTGCTGTAAGATAAATTAAGCTTCCTATCATTCCTCTATAGAGCTTTACATCAGCATCTTCTCCATGTTCATCTTTTCCGATCTTTGTGGTTGTGCTCATTGGTGTTCTAGCCTCCTTGCACTTATCAAGCCCAAACTTCTCCAACAGATTCTTCGCATAAGTGCTTTGAGAAATAAAAATTCCTTTCTCAGTTTGATTTACTTGAAGTCCAAGAAAATACTTCAATTCTCCCACCATGCTCATCTTGAATTCTTTATTCATACTCTTCACAAAGTTTTCAACCAAACTCTCACAAGTTCCTCCAAAGATGATATCATCTACGTAAATCTGAACCATCATCATCTCGTTTTCCTTCTCAAGTATGAACAAGGTCTTGTCCACAGTTCCTCTGACGTAACCTGTATCAATAAGAAACTTCGTCAGGTGCTCATACCAAGCTCTTGGAGCCTGTTTCAATCCATAAATAGCTTTCTTAAGCTTATACACATAATCAGGATATGTAGGATCTTCAAACCCCTTTGGTTGAGCAACATATACTTCTTCTTGTAAAATTCCATTTAAGAAGGCACTCTTCACATCCATCTGATGTACTTTGAAGTTCAGTATACACGCCATCCCTAAGAACAGTCTGATAGACTCAAGACGAGCTACAGGGGCAAAAGTTTCGT
The DNA here is from genome assembly GCA_026724425.1 of Erythrophleum ivorense. Classification (NCBI taxonomy): domain Eukaryota; kingdom Viridiplantae; phylum Streptophyta; class Magnoliopsida; order Fabales; family Fabaceae; genus Erythrophleum; species Erythrophleum ivorense. The sequence goes on along the minus strand of JAIUCV010000066.1, from coordinate 1,497,012 downwards.
CAAAGTCAACTCCTTCAACTTGTGAGTATCCCTGCGCAACAAGTCTCGACTTGTTTCGAACAATACTTCCAGCGTCATTGGTTTTGTTCTTGAAGATCCACTTTGTCCCGACCACATTCACACCATCAGGTAATGGCACCAATTCCCAGACATCATTCCTTACAAACTCCTCGAGTTCTTCTTCCATGGAGATGATCCAATCTGCATCCTCAAGTGCTTCAAGGTGGTTTCGTGGCTCTATGACTGAGACAAAACACTCGAACTGAATAATTGCCATGCTGACCATCTGCTTAAAGTTCAGCTTAATTCCTCTTGTCTTTCGCCCTTCAGTGACATCTCCAATCAGATCACTAGACGAGTGATTTCTGTGAACTTGAGCCACTGGAAGTCGAACATCAACCACTTCATCAGTCATTTCCTCTTCTTTATCCTCATCTTTTTCTGAGGTACCATCCACTTCTTCTTCCGCAGACGTCTTGGACTCAGCTTCATGGAGCGCTGGAGAGTCCCCAATAACCGCAATTGATCGGTCATCAAACACCACGTTGACTGATTCCATAACCATCTTAGACCGAAAGTTGAACACTCTGAAGGCTGAATTAAACTATTGCCTGAATAACCCAGAAAGATGCCTTCATCACTCCGAGAATCGAACTTGCCAAGCTGATCTTTGTCATTCAGAATGAAACACCTGCAGCCAAAAACACGAAAGTAACTTAAGTTAGGTGTTTTCCCTTTCCATAATTCATATGGAGCTTTCCCTAACGCCTTTCTCATGTAGACACGATTTATGATGTAGCATGCTGTGTTGATTGCTTCAGCCCAGAACTTCACTGGAATGTTTCCTCCATGGATCATTGCTCGCGCCATCTCCTGAAGCGTTCTGTTCTTTCGCTCAACTACTCCATTCATCTGTGGTGTTCTAGGTGCCGAAAACTGATGAGCTATGCCTTGTTCATTGCAGAACTTAATCAAAACTTCATTATGGAATTCTCCCCCATGATCACTGCGTATACGCTTGAGGCTTCCTTTCTCAGTGATAACTTGAAGAGCCCAGATCTTGAAACTATCCATGGTGTCAGATTTGTCACGGATGAAGCGCACCCAAGTATATCGCGAGTAATCATCTACTAGAACAAAGACATAACGTTTTCTTCCAATGCTTTCTACTTGCATTGGACCCATCAAATCCATGTGAACTAGATCCAGAACACTTTCGGATTGAACATCAGGCACCTTCTTGTGTTGAACTCTTATTTGTTTGCCTTGGTTACATGGACCACACACGAGTTTATCACATCCTTTCAGCTTCGGAACACCACGCACAATCTCCTTAGTCACCAGATCAGTAAGATGACGAACATTCATGTGTCCCAGACGCTTATGCCATAGTTCAACATCATCTCGCACACTTAGACATTTCGCAGATTGATCCCACATGTAGCAGTTGTTGCCTGAACGAACTCCACGTAGTATTGCCTTTCCGTCAGTATCTACTGCTCTGCATTCTATCTTGTTGAACCAAATGGTTAAGCCTTCATCACAGAGCTAACTGACACTGATTAGATTTGACTTCAGACCTTGTACAAGGTAAACATTCATTAGTTTTGGCTGCTCCTCGGAGGTTCGTCCTTTGCCTTGAATCATTCCTTTGGTCCCACATCTAAAAGTGACTTTTCCTCCTTTCATCTTCTTGACGTCCAGCAATTTTTCTTTGACACCCGTCATGTGTCTAGAGCATCCACTATCAAAATACCATGGTTCAGTGTTGTCAACCTCGTCAAGTTGTTCGAGTAGTGCCATGTTAGAGTAAACACGCTCTCGTGAACCACGTAATGATGTATGTCGGACCAGATTCTGATAGAGATCACTTTTTCTAATGAAGACCTGATTCAGACCACGATTCCAGTAGTAGTGTAATATCCCTGAAGAGGAGTAAAAAGAAATGCGGATATTTCTTTGGAGATGCGTAGACAGTTCGAAAAGATGGCGAACGGTCGAAGCAGAAGTGAAAACGGTCGAGTAAAACTCCGAATACGGCAAACGGAGTGTTTACGATCGGGCCGCGGTCAACCGAAGATGTTCGTGGGACGGTCGCATGATTAGTGCGCGTACACGGGGCGGTTGGAGCTGTTGCCATGATCAAAGGTGATGTTGATCATGGAGGATGAAGAAAACGACGTTTGGGACGACTAGGAACGATCGTGGGACGATCGGTACGGTCCGCGGGACGGTCGGGCCCGAGCGTTGGCATCGAACGGAGGTTCGGGACGCGGGAGTGTGTTGCCTTGTGTCTCAAGAGAGAAAGGAGACAAGGCATGTGCAAGAGTAAACACTTGGAGGAGAGAGAAACAGATTCATTGAATCTAGAAGTAGATTCATTGAATCTAGAAGAAGGTTCATTGAACCTAAAGAATGGTTCAATGTATCTTACTTTTGAGGTGTCACACATGCAATGGAAGTCTCAACCACCACTTTGTCTCCTCAGCCACTATATAAACCCCTCCCTCACCACATCGTGGTGATGCCATTTGGTTTAACCAACGCACCGGCGGCGTTCATGCGGTTAATGAATGAAGTGTTTCACGATTACTTGGATAGTTTCGTGATCATTTTCATTGATGATATTCTGATCTATTCTCGGACTAAAGAGGAGCACAAGGAACACCTGAGGAAAGTCTTGGAGAGATTGAGAGATCAGAAGCTTTATGCTAAGTTTAGCAAGTGTCGCTTCTGGAAACGGGAGATAGGTTTCCTAGGACACAGGGTGTCTGAGCAAGGTGTGTCAGTCGACCCGGAGAAAATAGCGGTAATCAAGGGATGGCCAAGACCAACCAACGCAACGGAAGTGAGGAGTTTCCTTGGATTAGCCGGCTATTATCGCAAGTTTATTAATGGATTCTCATCCATTGCAAAACCCATGACGAAACTTACAGGGAAAGGAGTCCCTTTCGTATGGATCGAAGAAGCGGAGAAAGCTTTTGTGAAGTTGAAGGACGCATTAACATCGGCACCGGTTTTAACGTTACCTGAAACGGGTAAGCCATATGATGTATATGCGGATGCATCCAGAGTTGGATTAGGTTCTGTGTTGATGCAAGAAGGAAAGGTGTTGGCCTACGCGTCAAGGCAATTGAGGAAACACGAAGAGAACTATCCAACCCACGACCTAGAGATGGCGGCGGTTGTATTTGCATTAAGGATATGGAGATCCTACTTATATGGAGAGAGTGTCCAGGTATTTACTGACCATCAAAGTCTTAAATACTTGTTCACACAGAGCGATTTGAATCTCCGACAGAGGCGTTGGATGGAGTTCATCGCGGACTATGACTTAAAGATCCAATATCATCCCGGGAAGGCGAATGTGGTAGCAGATGCTTTAAGTAGAAGACGCACGGAGGTTAGCGTGGAGAAAGAGTTGGAAACTCTCAACAACGAGTTCCAAACTATAAAGTTAACAGCTTTAGAAGGAGAATCGAGTGAGCCACTCGGATTGCAAGCGGTAAACCAGGCGGGTTTGATCCAGAGAATCCGAGAAGCTCAATTTCAAGATGAGAAGATCAAGAAAATCGTAGAGCGGATTGAAGACCCAGAAGACGAGGATACAAGCGAGTATCAACTGGCGGAAGACGGCACGCTGTTAGTCCATGGGAGGATTACAGTACCAGGAGGAGATGGGCTACGGGAAGAGATACTACGGATTGCGCATAAATCTACTCTTAGTATTCATCCCGGGAGTACCAAGATGTACAAGGACGTACGGCAATACTACCACTGGCCAGGCATGAAACGCGCGGTGGCTAAGTGGGTAGCTCAGTGCCAAACGTGTCAACAAGTTAAGGCAGAGCACCGAGTACCAGGAGGGTTACTCCAAAGCTTGCCGGTACCAGAATGGAAATGGGATTCCGTGGCGATGGATTTTATCACCGGATTACCCGTCGCAAGAGGACGGATGAACAATTCCATTTGGGTCATCGTAGACCGGTTGACAAAGGTAGCTCGCTTACTCGCGGTTAGAGATTCTGATAAGGTGGAGACGTTGGCGGAACTCTACATCAATCAGATAGTGAAGCTACATGGAGTATCGGCAGACATAGTGTCTTTCACCCTGAAACGGATGGTCAAACGGAGAGGACCATTCGAACCTTGGAAGATATGCTGCGGTTATGCATATTGGACTGGTCTGGTGTTTGGGAGAACTATCTTCCATTGATAGAGTTCTCTTACAACAACAGTTACCATGTGAGTATAGGCATGTCTCCATATGAGGCGCTATATGGGAGACCATGCCGTACACCATTATGTTGGACGGAGGTCGGAGAACGACGAGTATTTGGTCCACCATTAGTCGACGAGACTATGACCAAACTACAAATAATCCGGACCAATATGAAGAAAGCTCAGGATCGGCAGAAGAAGTATGCTGATCAGAAGAGACGAGAAGTTACTTTTGAGGTTGGAGATAAGGTATATCTCAAGGTGACGGCTCAAAAGGGAAAGGATAGATTCGGAAAGATTGGCAAGTTGGCAGTACGCTACATTGGGCCATACCCAATCATTGGAAGAGTGGGAGTAGTGGCCTACCGTTTGGAACTACCCCCGGAGATGCAACTGCATCCAGTATTTCATGTTTCAATGCTGAGGAAGCATGTGGCAGATCCAAATGCCATTGAGCCTGAGAGAGTAGAGGAGCTTGGTCAAGATCTGACCTATCCTGAAGGACCTCTCAAGATTGGTCATCGGCGGATTCGAAAACTGAAGAACCGGCGTATTCCGCAAATACAAGTGTTTTGGGGAAGACAAAACAGGATGGTTGTTACATGGGAAGACGAGGAGCGTTTCCGAGCTAACTATCCAGAATTCTTCGTGGAGGAAGACACTCATATGGAGGAAGGAGGGCCATCTAACACTTAGAGAATTCGGGACGAATTCTTTGAAGTGGGGGAGAATGTAATATCCCTGAAGAGGAGTAAAAAGAAATGCGGATATTTCTTTGGAGATGCGTAGACAGTTCGAAAAGATGGCGAACGGTCGAAGCAGAAGTGAAAACGGTCGAGTAAAACTCCGAATACGGCAAACGGAGTGTTTACGATCGGGCCGCGGTCAACCGAAGATGTTCGTGGGACGGTCGCATGATTAGTGCGCGTACACGGGGCGGTTGGAGCTGTTGCCATGATCAAAGGTGATGTTGATCATGGAGGATGAAGAAAACGGCGTTTGGGACGACTAGGAACGATCATGGGACGATCGGTACGGTCCGCGGGACGGTCGGGCCCGAGCGTTGGCATCGAACGGAGGTTCGGGACGCGGGAGTGTGTTGCCTTGTGTCTCAAGAGAGAAAGGAGACAAGGCATGTGCAAGAGTAAACACTTGGAGGAGAGAGAAACAGATTCATTGAATCTGGAATTAGATTCATTGAATCTAGAAGAAGGTTCATTGAACCTAAAGAATGGTTCAATGTATCTTACTTTTGAGGTGTCACACATGCAATGGAAGTCTCAACCACCACTTTGTCTCCTCAGCCACTATATAAACCCCTCCCTCACCACATTGTAAGCTATTTCTCATCTCATCTTGTCTTAGTTTAGTAAAAAGAAAGAGAGAAAAGGAGAGAGAGCGGTTCGGTGAGCGGTTCGTAGAAAGAGTGATCGAGAGCGCGGGTTGGAGATCTAGGTTCTGGAGAGCAGAACGGCTACATCTTCATCAAGTGTGAGTCTCGGTAGCTTAGAGTAGCTAGATAGTTTACATGTATGACCAAAATCAGTTAGAAGCATGCGATCCAAAGGTGCTTCTCCTGATTTGGCTGCATGGTAAACTTAGAGATTCTTTTTGCAGATTTGTACTTGTGAGTGAGAGATTCACAAGTAATTTATGTTGTTGAGGAACATAGCGTGGTGTAAGCTATGGTTCCGGTTTTAGATCATAGCAAGGAGGCTATAGATCTTGTGTTTTGGGACACGGCGTGGTGAAAGCTGTGTTTCCCCTTTTGTTTGAGATCATAGCGCGGTGAGAGCTATGGATCTTTTTGTGTGTTGAGCATGACGTGGTGAAAGTCATGGCTCGTAGTGTAGATAGATCATGGCGCGGTGAGAGTCATGATCTTAGCGGTGCATGTGATACTCCTCGCCCTCGGCGGTTTATTCTTGAGAAGCCCTCAAGGGTAGATCGTTGGGATGACTCGGATGGTAAACAAGGGTAGCTCCCTTGGCCGAGTGTTACACGACGGTGTAAGTTTTAACCTGGGCTCCCTTGTCGCGGATGAGGGGACAGGGCCGTGAGAGACGGTGGTGTGAGTTCCGTTCTAGGTTGTCTCTGTGATACTTAGAACGGATAGCACAGAGGAGTGAGTATCACTGCATGATAGAGGCCTATTTCCGCATTTGTAGTTGCATGATAGCATGGTGATTGCTTATGCATGCATGTAGTGACATATTAGTATAGTGGATACTATTGTGTGTTGAGTGTTAAAGCTTCCGCGCTTTTCTGATTGATTGATTGTGTGATTCAATGATTAGAATAGTATTGCGTGCTTTGATTGTTGATTGTTGGGGTAGTCGGGGTGGGACTAATACATGTTGTATAGAGGGTCCTAGACTCACTAAGTAATCTTAGATTACTTATGACGACTATTTGTTATGCAGGTAACCCGTAGATCAACCTTTGAAGTAGCGTGGGACGTTAGGTGGCTGGAGTAGATTTACCTTGGCTTTTGTAAAATATTGAATTTCAAACATTATGTATTTATATCTTTCATCTCTTTCTTCTCTTTTTGGGCACTAGGCCTTGGCCATAAACCTTTCTTTTATCTTGTATAAAACCCATCTTTAGTAGAATAATAATCAAAGTTATGTTTTATTAAAGATGGCTCGTTCGGATGATATTTGTTTCGTTCGGACAAACACAACTCAGTTCTTGTTTTACGGGTTGCAAAGCCTTAGCATTACCGGAACTGAGGTACGGGTACTTGGCGGGATCGGACCATGTGTTACGGAACCTCTCCGCGACTTGGTCTGGACTTGCTTAGTCATCCCGACGTAGCATCCTTGGCTTAATCTATTTATAGATCGAGTCGGGGGTGTTACAAATGGTGGTATCAGAGCATGGTTCATGATCATGCTCGCGGACAAGCCAGTTTTCAAACGTTTTATCGAGTCAAAACGAGTCGCAGAAGCCAAGTAGGGTAATCCAGTACATTCCATTAGTTAGGATTAGGAAGTAGTACTCACCTGTTTTTGATAGATGTCAAACCAGGGTGGAAGTTGGTCGTGGGGTTCGCAATCGGGTCGGGACGCAGCACAGCAAGAGACGGAAGAGGATGGTTCGTGGTACGGATACTTGCATGGTTATGTGCCGGAGTCAATGAGTGACACCGACAGCGGGAACCATTGGTACTATGGGACATGGGACGTGCCTATGTCGCCATCTTGCTCATCAATGTACTCACCGGTGGAGAGTGTAGAGGAGCTACATGGAAATCAGTATCCAAACACACCGGCGGGACATCAAACTCGTAGAGCCAATGCGTCTCGAGGAGGTGAATCGGTGGAACAAGGACAGCAGGGTCATCAACCACTTGATCCGACCCTGAGTATGGTCCACAACTTACTGTCTCAAGTACTGCATCAAGGAGCGGGCAATGGAACGCCTCCTCCCCCAGATTTTCTTAAGATCGTTACAATGATGAAAACATTGGGAACGTATCGGTTCGAAGGGAACCCTGATCCGGATGAAGCTGACGCTTGGATGCAATGCTTGGAGAAGAACTTTGCAGCGACGAGATGTCCAACTGAGTTCAAGAAAGATGTAGCGGTCTACTATCTCGAGAAAGAAGCGCTAGGATGGTGGAACAGTCTTGATAGACAAACTGGTCACACCATTAACACTTGGGAAACTTTCCAAAAGGAATTTCGAAGAAAATACTTTCCCCCAGAGGCTAGAGATCGAATGGAGCAAGCATTCATGACATTGTCACAAGGAAACAGAAGCGTCAGAGAGTATGAGACGGAATTCATAAAGTTACAGAAGTATGTAACCTATGGATATGGAGATGAAGGCGCAATGGTCCGTAAGTTCTTGTAAGGCTTGAAACCGGAGATTGGCGGAAGACTCCAAGCAGTAACGTACACCCACCTAGACGATGTGATCGAGAAGGCGGTGAACGTAGAGACTTATCTGAGTAAGGAGAAGGCGATGACAAGCAAGAACAAGGAGAGTCGGAACCGAGGAGATGGTTCTAACTCCAAACATTATGCGTCATCAAAGAAAAGTCACTCGTCCAGTCAGGGAGACGGACTTAGGAGTGAGAACGTGAGACGTGATACCCCAAGGAGTAGAGGTGGATCATGTTTCAATTGTGGAGGAAGGGGACATTATGCGAGGTATTGTCCCGAGAAGAACAAAACTGGGACCAGGGAGGTTCCCGATCATCTTGTTTGTTTCTTCTGCGGAGAGAAGGGACATTACTCAAACAACTGTCCTACAAAAGATGTTATGACGTCTAGAGCGGCTGAGAAGCAACCGATGACGACCCGATCAGCGAAGGAACCCCCGGCAAAGCGCCAAGCCCCTGCGAGAGTGTACGCTTTGGGCGCCGAGATTGGTGGATCACAAGATCAATCAGGCGGTCCCATCACAGGTTTGCATGGGTTCTAACTCTCTTTGTGTGACAAATTGTTTGTTTGATTGGTAGATTAGGATGCATAAGGTTGAGAATTGCATTCTTTTCTGTTGTGATTGGAGAATAATCGTTGGGTGCGTTCGGTGGGAATGCATGAGAGCGATTATTCTTGTGGAACATTACATGTTGTGGTAAGGAGTCCACACATGTCTTGTTTGATAGATTAGTTTGCATCTAGGGAGCATGCATTCTTCTCTGTTGTGGTTAAAGATAGTCGTTATTTCGAGACATGTAGGGAGATAACGATTATTCTTGTGTGTAGGAACATTACGTGTTGGTGGCAATCCCACACATGTCTTATTCGACTCGGGGGCGTCACATAGTTTTGTGACTCCTGAGGTGCTGAGAAGGTTCGAAGTGGTCGGCGCGACCAAGGAGGTATGTGTTTCCGTGTTAACTCCCGGAAACCAGGTCCTTAAAGCTTCGAACTTGGTGGTAGGTGTCTCCGTAGAGATCTTAGGGAAGATCTTTAGGACGAACCTGTTAGTGGTACCTATGATAGGTTACGAGGTAATCTTAGGTATGGACTGGCTGTCTAAGTTTAGCGCCCAGTTAGATTGTAGAAAAGGTAGGGTCACCTTGGAGGGGGACCACGGTGAGGTTGTAGTGTACCAAGGGATACGACCCAGCTCCGGTGTATCCTTGGTATCGGCGCTGAGAGTGAGACAGCAACTGGTAGAGGGGAGTGCCTACCTGGTTGCCATAAGTGTGGTTGAGCAAGAGACTTCAAGCGAGACGAAGATAGGGGAGATATCGGTCGTCTGCGAGTTCGAGGATGTGTTCGAGGCATTGACGGGATTACCTCCACCTCGGAGTAACCCGTTCACAATCAATTTGATACCAGAAGCAGCGCCTATCGCAAAGACTCCCTACCGGATGGCTCCGGCGGAACTGGCTGAGTTGAAAGCGCAGTTGGAGGATCTTTTGGATAAGGGCTTCGTGCGACCAAGTTCATCACCTTGGGGCGCACCGGTATTGTTTGTGAAGAAAAAGGATGGGAGTATGAGACTCTGCATCGATTATAGAGGGATTAACAATCTCACGATCAAGGACAAGTATCCACATCCAAGGATCGACGAGTTGTTAGATCAGCTGAGAGGAGCAAGTTGGTTTTCGAAGATCGACTTGGCTTCAGGATACCATCAGATACCTATCAGGGATAGGGACGTGATGAAGACGGCGTTCAACACTCGCTACGGGCAGTACGAGTTCGTGGTGATGCCATTTGGTTTAACCAACGCACCGGCGGCGTTCATGCGGTTAATGAATGAAGTGTTTCACGATTACTTGGATAGTTTCGTGATCATTTTCATTGATGATATTCTGATCTATTCTCGGACTAAAGAGGAGCACAAGGAACACCTGAGGAAAGTCTTGGAGAGATTGAGAGATCAGAAGCTTTATGCTAAGTTTAGCAAGTGTCGCTTCTGGAAACGGGAGATAGGTTTCCTAGGACACAGGGTGTCTGAGCAAGGTGTGTCAGTCGACCCGGAGAAAATAGCGGTAATCAAGGGATGGCCAAGACCAACCAACGCAACGGAAGTGAGGAGTTTCCTTGGATTAGCCGGCTATTATCGCAAGTTTATTAATGGATTCTCATCCATTGCAAAACCCATGACGAAACTTACAGGGAAAGGAGTCCCTTTCGTATGGATCGAAGAAGCGGAGAAAGCTTTTGTGAAGTTGAAGGACGCATTAACATCGGCACCGGTTTTAACGTTACCTGAAACGGGTAAGCCATATGATGTATATGCGGATGCATCTAGAGTTGGATTAGGTTCTGTGTTGATGCAAGAAGGAAAGGTGTTGGCCTACGCTTCAAGGCAATTGAGGAAACACGAAGAGAACTATCCAACCCACGACCTAGAGATGGCGGCGGTTGTATTTGCATTAAGGATATGGAGATCCTACTTATATGGAGAGAGTGTCCAGGTATTTACTGACCATCAAAGTCTTAAATACTTGTTCACACAGAGCGATTTGAATCTCCGACAGAGGCGTTGGATGGAGTTCATCGCGGACTATGACTTAAAGATCCAATATCATCCCGGGAAGGCGAATGTGGTAGCAGATGCTTTAAGTAGAAGACGCACGGAGGTTAGCGTGGAGAAAGAGTTGGAAACTCTCAACAACGAGTTCCAAACTATAAAGTTAACAGCTTTAGAAGGAGAATCGAGTGAGCCACTCGGATTGCAAGCGGTAAACCAGGCGGGTTTGATCCAGAGAATCCGAGAAGCTCAATTTCAAGATGAGAAGATCAAGAAAATCGTAGAGCGGATTGAAGACCCAGAAGACGAGGATACAAGCGAGTATCAACTGGCGGAAGACGGCACGCTGTTAGTCCATGGGAGGATTACAGTACCATGAGGAGATGGGCTACGGGAAGAGATACTACGGATTGCGCATAAATCTACTCTTAGTATTCATCCCGGGAGTACCAAGATGTACAAGGACGTACGGCAATACTACCACTGGCCAGGCATGAAACGCGCGGTGGCTAAGTGGGTAGCTCAGTGCCAAACGTGTCAACAAGTTAAGGCAGAGCACCGAGTACCAGGAGGGTTACTCCAAAGCTTGCCGGTACCAGAATGGAAATGGGATTCCGTGGCGATGGATTTTATCACCGGATTACCCGTCGCAAGAGGACGGATGAACAATTCCATTTGGGTCATCGTAGACCGGTTGACAAAGGTAGCTCGCTTACTCGCGGTTAGAGATTCTGATAAGGTGGAGACGTTGGCGGAACTCTACATCAATCAGATAGTGAAGCTACATGGAGTACCGGCAGACATAGTGTCTTTCACCCTGAAACGGATGGTCAAACGGAGAGGACCATTCGAACCTTGGAAGATATGCTGCGGTTATGCATATTGGACTGGTCTGGTGTTTGGGAGAACTATCTTCCATTGATAGAGTTCTCTTACAACAACAGTTACCATGTGAGTATAGGCATGTCTCCATATGAGGCGCTATATGGGAGACCATGCCGTACACCATTATGTTGGACGGAGGTCGGAGAACGACGAGTATTTGGTCCACCATTAGTCGACGAGACTATGACCAAACTACAAATAATCCGGACCAATATGAAGAAAGCTCAGGATCGGCAGAAGAAGTATGCTGATCAGAAGAGACGAGAAGTTACTTTTGAGGTTGGAGATAAGGTATATCTCAAGGTGACGGCTCAGAAGGGAAAGGATAGATTCGGAAAGATTGGCAAGTTGGCAGTACGCTACATTGGGCCATACCCAATCATTGGAAGAGTGGGAGTAGTGGCCTACCGTTTGGAACTACCCCCGGAGATGCAACTGCATCCAGTATTTCATGTTTCAATGCTGAGGAAGCATGTGGCAGATCCAAATGCCATTGAGCCTGAGAGAGTAGAGGAGCTTGGTCAAGATCTGACCTATCCTGAAGGACCTCTCAAGATTGGTCATCGGCGGATTCGAAAACTGAAGAACCGGCGTATTCCGCAAATACAAGTGTTTTGGGGAAGACAAAACAGGATGGTTGTTACATGGGAAGACGAGGAGCGTTTCCGAGCTAACTATCCAGAATTCTTCGTGGAGGAAGACACTCATATGGAGGAAGGAGGGCCATCTAACACTTAGAGAATTCGGGACGAATTCTTTGAAGTGGGGGAGAATGTAATATCCCTGAAGAGGAGTAAAAAGAAATGCGGATATTTCTTTGGAGATGCGTAGACAGTTCGAAAAGATGGTGAACGGTCGAAGCAGAAGTGAAAACGGTCGAGTAAAACTCCGAATACGGCAAACGGAGTGTTTACGATCGGGCCGCGGTCAACCGAAGATGTTCGTGGGACGGTCGCATGATTAGTGCGCGTACACGGGGCGGTTGGAGCTGTTGCCATGATCAAAGGTGATGTTGATCATGGAGGATGAAGAAAACGGCGTTTGGGATGACTAGGAACGATCGTGGGACGATCGGTACGGTCCGCGGGACGGTCGGGCCCGAGCGTTGGCATCGAACGGAGGTTCGGGACGCGGGAGTGTGTTGCCTTGTGTCTCAAGAGAGAAAGGAGACAAGGCATGTGCAAGAGTAAACACTTGGAGGAGAGAGAAACAGATTCATTGAATCTGGAATTAGATTCATTGAATCTAGAAGAAGGTTCATTGAACCTAAAGAATGGTTCAATGTATCTTACTTTTGAGGTGTCACACATGCAATGGAAGTCTCAACCACCACTTTGTCTCCTCAGCCACTATATAAACCCCTCCCTCACCACATTGTAAGCTATTTCTCATCTCATCTTGTCTTAGTTTAGTAAAAAGAAAGAGAGAAAAGGAGAGAGAGCGGTTCGGTGAGCGGTTCGTAGAAAGAGTGATCGAGAGCGCGGGTTGGAGATCTAGGTTCTGGAGAGCAGAACGGCTACATCTTCATCAAGTGTGAGTCTCGGTAGCTTAGAGTAGCTAGATAGTTTACATGTAGGACCAAAATCAGTTAGAAGCATGCGATCCAAAGGTGCTTCTCCTGATTTGGCTGCATGGTAAACTTAGAGATTCTTTTTGCAGATTTGTACTTGTGAGTGAGAGATTCACAAGTAATTTCTGTTGTTGAGGAACATAGCGTGGTGTAAGCTATGGTTCCGGTTTTAGATCATAGCAAGGAGGCTATAGATCTTGTGTTTTGGGACACGGCGTGGTGAAAGCTGTGTTTCCCCTTTTGTTTGAGATCATAGCGCGGTGAGAGCTATGGATCTTTTTGTGTGTTGAGCATGACGTGGTGAAAGTCATGGCTCGTAGTGTAGATAGATCATGGCGCGGTGAGAGTCATGATCTTAGCGGTGCATGTGATACTCCTCGCCCTCGGCGGTTTATTCTTGAGAAGCCCTCAAGGGTAGATCGTTGGGATGACTCGGATGGTAAACAAGGGTAGCTCCCTTGGCCGAGTGTTACACGACGGTGTAAGTTTTAACCTGGGCTCCCTTGTCGCGGATGAGGGGACAGGGCCGTGAGAGACGGTGGTGTGAGTTCCGTTCTAGGTTGTCTCTGTGATACTTAGAACGGATAGCACAGAGGAGTGAGTATCACTGCATGATAGAGGCCTATTTCCGCATTTGTAGTTGCATGATAGCATGGTGATTGCTTATGCATGCATGTAGTGACATATTAGTATAGTGGATACTATTGTGTGTTGAGTGTTAAAGCTTCCGCGCTTTTCTGATTGATTGATTGTGTGATTCAATGATTAGAATAGTATTGCGTGCTTTGATTGTTGATTGTTGGGGTAGTCGGGGTGGGACTAATACATGTTGTATAGAGGGTCCTAGACTCACTAAGTAATCTTAGATTACTTATGACGACTATTTGTTATGCAGGTAACCCGTAGATCAACCTTTGAAGTAGCGTGGGACGTTAGGTGGCTGGAGTAGATTTACCTTGGCTTTTGTAAAATATTGAATTTCAAACATTATGTATTTATATCTTTCATCTCTTTCTTCTCTTTTTGGGCACTAGGCCTTGGCCATAAACCTTTCTTTTATCTTGTATAAAACCCATCTTTAGTAGAATAATAATCAAAGTTATGTTTTATTAAAGATGGCTCGTTCGGATGATATTTGTTTCGTTCGGACAAACACAACTCAGTTCTTGTTTTACGGGTTGCAAAGCCTTAGCATTACGGGAACTGAGGTACGGGTACTTGGCGGGATCGGACCATGTGTTACGGAACCTCTCCGCGACTTGGTCTGGACTTGCTTAGTCATCCCGACGTAGCATCCTTGGCTTAATCTATTTATAGATCGAGTCGGGGGTGTTACAAGTAGCGTCCTCGTTTCCAAGCATAGTCAACTTTGGCCCAAAATCTGCTGCAGAATGCCTTGATATGTCCTACAACACCGCAAAAATAGCACTCTGTTCCTTGACGTCTCGAAGTGTACTGACGAGATGCTCTGGTAGTCCTAGTCCTCTGAGTCTCATAGCCTAATCCAGCGGTACTCTTTCCTCGATTTCCATTTATGAGAATATGATCAAGTTTCTCTGCTGATGACTTAGTGTCTGCCTGAAGTACATCTTGAGCCATCCCTCCTGATACAAACTTGATTGTTTCGCTAGTTGTTCCACAGTTGACTGTGTATCATAATCCGAGATTCGACTTCCCTACACGTCCCAGACTCAGAATCTTGTCTAGCTCTTTGGTACCTGTCAGCATCTTGAGTTGCTTCCTATATTGATCCAACTCTGCCTGCAAGTGACGGGAGACTTCAAAATGAGTCGTCAGTACCTGTCAGCATCTTTAGTGATGTCGTCTGCTCGCTTGACTGCTTCCATCTTTTCCAACATAACATTAAGATTATCCATGTTGAGATTTTTCTCATCTTGAAGTGCAGTCTGCAGTTCCTCAACTTGTGCTTCAAGGCGAGCATTTTCTCTCTTGAGGTCAAGATTTTCTTTCCCAGTTTGTACCAACGCATCACGTACTTCCTTATAGCTTTCATGAATATCAACCTCATATTCGACTTCTGAAAATGAGTCGTCAGGATCTGATTCAGCAAATGCAGTAATTCCGGTGAAAGCGACAAAGTTACTTATTTCTTCATCTTCTTCCGATTCATCCGTAGATTCTCCATCAGCAACACCAATCATGGATTTTCCAAGTCTTGTCTCATCATATTCACACTCTTGTTGTGTATGCCCAAGACCTTTACACTTGTAGCAAGTGATACTCCTTCTTTTTAACGTAGGACATTCAGTCTTGAAGTGTCCAAATCCCTTGCATTCATGGCATTGTGAATCGGCCTTGGCTCCTCTTGTTCTTGTCATAGACTTCTTCTCATTACCATTTTGAGATCTGCTCTTTCCTGTCTCAAATTTCTTCAAAACTCTGTCGAAGCGTCGTACCAAGAGACTGATATTATCTTCTTCAGATTCTGCTTCAGACTGTTTCTCCACTGACACAAGTGCAATCCTCTTAGTCTTTCTGGTTCCTCCCAGTTCTTGTTCATGAATAAGTAGTTTTCCCACCATCTCGTCATAAGTAATACTTTCTGAAATAGGATTTGCACTGAGACCAGCTTTGTAAGGTGTAAACTTCGACGGTAGACACCTTAGAAGCTTCTTTACCAACTTAGCATCCTTGTAAATCTTTCCCAAAGTGCGAGATTCTTGCACTAAGAAGCTCAATCTGGAGCTGAAATCTGCAACCGATTCATGTTCATCCATTGTTAAGTTTTCGTACCTGGTGGCTAGCAGATCTTTCCTCGAACTTTGTACTTGAGTGGTTCCTTCAAAATGAACTTGAAGAATGTCCCATGCCTCCTTAGCTCGTACACAGCCTTGAATCAGTTCAAACTGTTTCTGTGAAACGCTTGCATGAATCTGTGACAAGGCTCTGGCATTGAACTTGTACTCATCACGTTGATTAGCGTTCCAGCGTTCTCGAGGAACAGCAAATGTGGTTCCTTCCACCGTAACTGTAGGAGCAGTCCATCCGACTTCAACCATATTCCATGCTATTTCGTCAATAGCTTGGATGTTTGCTCTCATTCTGGATTTCCAATATCCATAATTTCCAGCATCAAGTATCACCTTTGAACTTGCAACGATGTCCTGGTGATAGCCCTCCATTCCGCAAGATCTCACCTGCTATAGCAATACACACAAGGTGACCTCTCTGATACCAATTGAAAAACCAAGGGCTATTGATGCAGAAGTGAATCACAAATTGACACAGGGGATTTCTTTACAAAGAAATATATTACTAGAAATTTTTTAAGTTAACTTACAAGTATGCTTAAACGAATATAACAATCACAATCTATCCACGATTTGATTGCTCTAGTAACACTCTGTTCTTAGATCTATCCACGATCTTCGAACCTCTCAAGCTCTAACCCCTTTGCCCTAGCTCTCTTACAAGATGATCTAAGCCCAAAGTCTAAACCTCTCAATATTTGTGATGCCGCCTACAAGCAGCCAGAGCATCCTATTTATCCTCAATAGGCATGCTGAGAAACCCTACAAGGTTTCCGCCTTGGTGATCACTCCAAATCTCCAAGGGAATATTTCCTTCCTTATTCGTCTCTAAGAATAGGAAATATTCCTTTTGAGTTGATAGCTGCAATATCCCTCATCCAGCTCAGCTACCGCCTCTTCTGAATTCGTCCTTATCCGCTACAAGCTCGCATCCAGCTCAGCAACTCCCCTTTGGCTCCGTTAAGCTCCACTCAGCTCTGCTACAAGTCCGTCCATACTTCCTGATGCACTTCCTGACTGATTTACGATCTGCGTCAATCCAGCTGTATCTTCAGCTATGTCATGGTAATAACTGTAAGTTATTTTCTGTCTCTCAACAATGAAAATAAAATTAAGGTTTTCAGTTAGTTTTTTTCATGGTCAAATGTTTTTCAATTGTTTTGAATTCTAAAACTAGAAAATATTCTAAGATCATTTAATTAATTCAAATAAAATCAAATATTGAATTGCATAATCGTGAAACTATTTCGGAGTTGGAATCCGGTCTTTGTATTGTAAGTGGGGCCAAAGTCATTTTCTTTTCACGGTATAAAATGCAATTTAACACTTAATTTTTTTGGTTAATTCAATAATCTAATAAAAATTGTTCATTTTTTTCATCTTTCAACAATGGGTTATCTTAAAAATTTAAGTGTTTAAGAATAATTTTTTGATTGTTTGATCAACATTAAAAAATCAAGTGTTGAATTGCATAACCGTGAAACCATTTTGGAGTTGGAATCCGGTCTTTATATTGTAAGTGGGGCCAAATTCGTTTTCTTTTCACGTTATAATATAATTTAGCACTTAATTTTTTTGGTTAATTCAATAACTTAATAAAAAATTGATCATTTTTTCATCTTTCAACAATGAGCTATCTGAAAAATTGAAGTGTTAAACTATAATAGTTTAGAATAAATTTTTGATTGTTTGATTAACTTTAAAAAATCAAGTGTTGAATTGCATAATCGTGAAACTACTTTGTAAGTGGAGCCAAATTCGTTTTCTTTTCATGGGTATAATGCAATTTAACATGTAGTACAACTAGCATGTTGAAAATATAATTATAACAAAAAATGCGATTAATCTACTAAAACTAGTTTTCCAACGTTTTTTTTTTTTTTGCTTTTTGATGAAGTAGTTTTCCAACGTTTTATAAGCTTTTGACGAAATTATATTCAGTTTATTTTAGGTCAAACGTTTTATAAGCTTTTGACGAAATTATATTCAGTTTATTTTAGGTCTTTAGGATTATTCCGTTAACACTTTTTCAGTTGTTGTTATTCATCTGACATACCACTCGGACCAGTTATATTTATAATTAGAAAACTGCTATTCTACTAATTTACAGTTACTAAAAGATAAACAATATTCTGCACATTTCATAGATTTTACGTTTCTACAATAATTGAATTTGGTAACTAATATATGATGGCTTCGTACGCAAAAAGTTAGTTTTATTATGACCTAGGTTCAATCCTTATTAAGAAAAATTATTTTATGCAGTCTTATGATATTATTATAAACCGTCTAATTTCAAATTTACGAAAATAGGGGCTTAAATGGGGGCTTTGGTCATAAGCTTTGAGGTTATCTATCTATAATACCTAAAAATAGTTTTTTGGAGCCTTTCAGGCCACCCACGTAGGATTTTTGAGAAGAGCTCTCGTCCTGCCACATCACCTGCTTCGCCACATCAGCTGCGAGAGAAAAAAAAAGGGCCTCCGTTTATATGATTTGTTGTGAACCCATATACTTATTATAAGTTATTGAAGATTGGGCCTCAGTATTATCGGGGATTCTTTTTCTTCCTCACAAACGAACGACTCTTCCTCTTCTTCTTCGCTGCGGTTCCTCGCAGATTCTTCTTCCTCACAACCAAACGATTCTCATAATACCACATCTTCTTTAAAAATATCTAAAAATTTGACACATCAGCACTTTATTTATTAATTTTAAATTATTTTATTTGATTAATTATGTTTTATATTGTTATACTTTAATTCTCATAATAATTACTATCCCATAATAGTGCATAGGTAGAATTTGAAAAGACATTTCTTTTGTGATAAAAAATAATTTATATAGAACATAACCTTCTATTATTTTATATAACAATTGAACACAAACAATCAAACAAGTACTATTCCACTAACTATTTTACTTTTAAAATAAGTTTAGAAGAAAATTTAAAACATCGAATTTTTTTTTTTCGAAAGGAGAATCACAAATAATTTTGGAGGTAAATGTGATATTTTAGTAAAAGTGAAAGTAAGAGAAACTTGATCCTATATGTAAATTGTAAGATATAAGCATATTTAAAATTAATTTATATATAACTTTCTATTATTCTGACAATAGAAACAAAACAATCAAATTATTCCACCACTTATTTTGCTTTTAAAATAAGTTTAGAAAAAAAATTAAAACGTTGAATTATTTTTTTCGAAATAAGAATTACAAATCATATTAGATGGCGAATATGGTCACATATAAGTTCAGTAAAGATGAAATGAAGAAAAATTAGATTTTAAAGGTAAATTGTACAATATGAGCATGTTGGATTATAACAATACTCTTTAGAAAAATTATATTTAAATCGGGACAAAATTTTGTAAGAAGTTTAATGTGACATGTTGATGAGAGAGAAAGAAAGAAAATGCAATAGGCATGTATATTTTAGAGATGGTTCTAAAATTTACGGTTCGAAACAAAACAAGAACGAGTTAAAAAATTCAAGAATTTAAATATAATATTTTTAAAAAAAAATTAAGCAGCTCATTTGGATACCATATGTCTTACGGTTCCTTTTTCTTTCTCATGACCTTTAAATAAAACAAATAATTTCATGACTTTTAAATAAAACAAATAATTTCAAAAATAAAATTATTTTAACGGATTCGAGAATGAGACGAAAAATTCATAAAAAAAGAAAGGGATGGAACTTCTGAAAAACCATTAAAAACAACAAAAAACAACAAAACAAAACTAAAGAAATAAATATGAATAAAAAATAATATTAACAAAAATAATAAACTTGTGCGAAGCGCGATTTACCACCTAGTAAAAATATTAAAAAAAAAGTTCCGAGAGTTACAAATTACAATCACAAGAGTCAAAAACAGTCGATCGTGAGGAAACATGACCAGTACAAAAGTGGGACGTGTCTAATAAATATAGGTCACACAACCACCTAATCTTACGTATCATTCTACTCTCTTTATTGAAACCTATACAGCAGTTAATGTCACCTACATTTCTTACTTATAAAATTATGACTTATCACGTTTTCTTTTTAATACGACACCAAAACAAAAAAGTCTTCAACTATTACTTCTTCATTCATATTAATTTTCTATAAATGGGTTGGCAAAAAATTGAAAAGAGAAAATTTTATAGAAGAAAGAGATTATGGTTTTGATTTATCGTAACAGTGCACTGAATTAATGGACATGATCTAGACTAATACAGTATATTTGTACAGGATGTGATCGAACATAACGCAGATTTATTGTTTTATTCCATTTAGAAAATGATAATTTCTTGTTTTGCTTTATCTCAAGTATTTAAACAATTTTTAACTGTATTTCAATTCTATCCCGGAGCTGCATTAAATATATAGACCCCACCTTGTGTTTATTTCGAGTATTTATGTGTTGTACTTGTATGTATAAATTTATATGTGAATCATGATATATGTGTGTATTATATACACACATAGAATACTCATATAATTAATACTTGGTATTTGGTTAGAAAAAAAGCGAGTACAATGATAATTAATACTACGGCAAGGATGGCTATTCTCTAACTGTTATTTTCCACACATTTAGGTGACCTAAACCTATTTGGAAACTTTCATTTCACTAACAAGGCCAGTATCATCAACCTTTAGAAAATAAGGCTAAAAAGCTTAAACTATTATAAATGAAACTTAAGAATAACTTGATATATTCTGAGAGAGTAATATGAGGAAGAGATAGTGTTTCTCAATTGTTTTTTTTTTCCGTTGAAGTCGATTTTGTCTCGAATACAAAAAAGAACCATCATTCGGTTACTTAGAAGTAAAATTAACGAAAACAATTCATACACTAAAAGACCATGGACATTTATTAAATTAGGCAAATGACTATGGACCCTTTTATTTGCAAAAAGTACAAAAATGAATGTTAATTCTCTCCTAATATGGTTATCTACTCTTGTACCATAATATCACAATAGATTTAATTTGGGATATCAGGTTGCGAGTTTAAGAGAACAATTTATATATTAATCAATGTAAAGCTTAAAGAGTTACAAAAAGATTGTCGTTTGCCGAGATGAAAAGAGAACACTAAGAAAATGACAAAAAACTTAAAAATTCAAGATTTTGCTCTCGAGCTCTTATCTATTTGTGGATGATCTTTAAGTTATGAAGATACTTATGTATATATGGAGAGATCGATTCTTCTGACTTCTTTTCTTTATTTTTTGGAAATTTGTTTTTATCCTCAAAGATTTTATTTTTCTTGGAGGAGGTCGGCTTAAAACTGTCTTTATTGGGCGAGGGCATTTTAAAGAATAAAATAATGTGTTCATTCCACCTCTCACATCTACCTAAATGATCTAAAAAAAGAATGGATTTAACGTCTGAGATACATATTTAACAAATTAGCCATAATTATGTGTTAGAAACCGATTTACAATTAACATCTAATCATATGTTAGACACGAATACATTAATTCTTGGTCTCCTCCCTACAAATATATACACACAAACATTTGACAATGATATTACATATGATGTGTATATAACTATGCGTTTTGTTAAACAACGAAACCGATAATATAACAGAGATTAAGAAGCTACCTTTTCTTAATGAAGGGACGCGTATTTATCCTTTTACAAAAAAAAAAAGAAAAAAAAAACCAAACGATTGATATATATATATCTCTTATATATTAAAAAAATACATTTTAAAACATAACATTTAATTCATGTGTTAATAACAAGATTGTCATGCTGATGTGTCATCAGCAGACTATCTCATGATAGTTATAAAATAAGGTTTTGTATACTAGAAATATTACACAATATGCCATTGATATTAATTTAGTTAGAGAATAGTTTATATCAATTATTTATATATTATTCAGCATTTAATTTATGAAAATATTTTCATTCTTTCCTTTCTTAACAAAATATAACATATTAATTATTGCTTTAAACACTACATTTCTTCTCTACTTTTTGGATGAACTAAATTTTGTGAAAAAATATAAATTATACATTATCTATCTAATAAAAAAAATAATACACTTTTTTACACAAGTTACAATTTGAATTTTTAAAAATGAATATCAATTACTCAAATGATGAAAAATATAAGTATATATTTAAAGTCCCACATGGAAAAGGGATATGTGGTGGTTCAAAAAATATATTATAAAAAGAACCAAAATAATAAGAAACCATAAGAGTAGGAAGCTTAATTTAATAAGCATACAAATTTATAAATATTTTTGGTTATTATGGTTTTTAATAAAACTATATAATATAGTAAATAATATTAATATTAATATTAAAAATTTCAAAAATTAAAATAGTTTAACTTGGTAAAAAATGAAAATATTAAAAATATTTAATTCGATCAAAAAGTTAAATATTGTAAAATTTGAAATTTATCAAAAAGTTAAAATATTATAATGTTGAGATATTTATTATATTATAAAAGTTTGATCGAAAATTTATAATATAATATCAATTATTTAAATAATCGAAAACTTATAAACATTCCTTATTATGCGGGTTACCACCTAGTATATATTTATAAGGCATGCTTTTTACCGGGGTCAACATTCATAAATGGGTGTTATTACGGGGGTCAACATTCAGACATTCTCCTCAAGGTAGAGTGTAAATGTTAATAACACCCATTTTGTTCAGAAGAGCTTTCAATTAAGAAGGGAATAATAGTTTAGTAAAGAGCATCAGCCAACTGATATTAGTCCTGCAAAGTCTTGGCTAACCATTATGTTTGATACCTTGTGTATTTTGTATGATTAGTTTGAAAATATTGCTCAAGAAGGCACTATTTGCGTATTCGGTGAGTAAATAATTCCTTAGGAATTTACTAAAAGTTGTTGTGATACTGCCAAGCCAACAATTAATCATATGTTTTTACCATGTTGTATAATAGTTAGCTTTTTATATATCATGATATATTAATTACTGTGCCCGAATTCAAATATGAAGAGAAGTACGGACATAAAGCCTAAAAATGTATTATTTAACGGATATTAATAATGTATTATGTCATGGAGCTCCATATATAAAAAATACCAAAAATAGGTGTGAGAGACCATAAAAACATAAAGATTTGATATATCACAACAAAAAACTAACTCTATAACCCAAATTGAATTTCTCTGTTGCCCACTTAGGGTCCACTTTACATTATAAATTTTTCAACCAACAACTGAACGCCAAGTTGTCAAAAAAAAAAAAAAAAAAACCCCTCTATATATATATAACAACTCTCCACACAACCCGTATATTTACATTCTCCCAAAAGGAACTTTCTAAATTAAAAAAAAAAAGTCTTGCATTCCCTCTATCTACGAAAATGTTGCTTGTTATGTTTCTGACTCTTTTTGTGGCAGTGGCTTTTCTGCCGCCACTTTCGGTGGTGGCTTTGGATGTCCACCTCCTCCGTCAGCTAGCCGCAAAACACAACGTAACAACGATTGTTGTGTTTGGAGACTCTAGTGTCGATCCGGGAAACAATAATTTCCTTAACACCGATATGAAAGGAAATTTTCCACCTTATGGTGGGAATT
Organism: Erythrophleum ivorense; assembly: GCA_026724425.1. Lineage (NCBI taxonomy): Eukaryota > Viridiplantae > Streptophyta > Magnoliopsida > Fabales > Fabaceae > Erythrophleum > Erythrophleum ivorense. Next base: position 1,473,540 of record JAIUCV010000066.1, on the reverse strand, counting down.
TCATAAACCATAGATCCACCGGAAGATTATGCGATGGATTGCTCGCACCCGATTTCATCGGTAAATAAGATTAATATTAGGGAATTTATTAAGTTAAGTCTTGACATTTATTTGTACACATCAAACTTACAAATTTTTTGTACGGTTTACATTACTACGTACCTATAATAGTCTTAAAAGTTATATGTTACTTTTAATTATGAAATTGTGCTCGCGTCAAACTTACATATGTTTACATTGTTAATACTTTTCAGCGGAGGCCATTGGTTACCCACCGATACCGGCTTTTCTTGATCCAATACTAACCCAAACGGATCTACCTCGTGGTGCAAGTTTCGCCTCGGCTGGTTCTGGTTATGACGATCTCACAGCTAACATATCCGTAAGCCTAAACAGTTTTCATTTTTTCATTCAAGAAAAAAAACATACAGCTGAAAATTTCATACAATATTGAACTGAAATTAAATTGTTTTGTTGGTGGAACAGAACGTATGGAGTTTCTCGACGCAAGTCAAATACTTTTTGCATTACAAAATTCACCTCAGTAAATTTGTCGGTCCATTAGAGAGCTCGAAACTGATAAATAATGCGATATTTCTTTTAAGTATGGGATCAAATGACTTTCTTCAAAATTACTTGATCGATTTTACTCGACAAAAGCAATTCACAGTTGAGCAATACATCGACTTTCTCTCCTCCCGTATGCTTTACGACGCCAAGGTATGTATACGGCTTCACTAAACCTCTTATAGTTTAGTTCTTGGTTTCGTGTAATAGTTATGCATGTAAAATACTTAATTATTTCTGTGAAGGAAAACAGTTTCATTTCACTATTGCTTGAACTAATTGACTATTTAAAAAAATAGAACGCGTCTCTGTGTAGCTGTTGAATTAAGTGCGCATTGAATTATTGGAATTGAAAAATACGAAATACGTTGTGTGTAAATGGGTGTGGGTCCTGATACTTATACGATAAAGTCATGAATTACAACAAAAATAGAGGAAAAAAAAAACACAGAGTACAAAGAAAATAATACGAATCCTATCTGGTTGTTGACGTAAATTAATTTTAATAAATATTTTATACCCTACAATGACATTTATTTTGCGTTTTTTTCTTAACTGTCCAGTTTCCGGAACATGTCCACAATTCATATCCACAAGTATATAAAAATCGTTTCTTTGTTTTTTTTGTTAGTTATATAAAGTAAATTCAGCATTTGCTTTCTTGAACAACAATTCATAAACTTTCATTAGTTCCCATTTTTTGACGGCCTTTAAGTCCCATTTATTGAGAAACATAAATAATCATGTACGTAGCCACTAAGACACCCCAATTGGATCTTTGTTCACTATCGGTAGAATGTTTCATTGAACAAAAAGTTTATGAAGAAAAATATTAGATAACTAGATTTAGTTCACATTCAGTTGATAAAATATATTTTAAAATGTTTTAAATTCACAACTTTTTAATTTAGGTTTTTTTTTGGCCAAAAGCTTTTTAATTTAGTTTGAATTGTTTTTTATATATAGTTTTGGTTTAAGTTGGATAAACCGATCCAGATTAATAGTTAAACTCTAATAGACACATGTGCATATTAATCGACGACATTATGAATAGTATATGGACTGTATTTAAATTTTATATAAATAAGAGATTCATATCATATTCTGACTTTATTCTTGTTATTTTACAGATGTTGCATAGACTTGGAGCTAGAAGGTTGGCCGTGGTAGGAGTTCCTCCCATGGGATGCATGCCCTTAATTAAATACCTACGAGGCCAAAAGACTTGCATTGATCAATTAAACCAAATCGCTTTCTCTTTCAACTCCAAAATCGTCAAGAATCTCGAACTTCTGCGATCTGAAATCGGTTTGAAAACCATCTACGTCGATGCCTATTCTACCATCACAGAAGCCATTAAAAACCCAAAAAAATTTGGTGACACCATGAATCTATTTTCTTACAACATATCTATGAGATATAATCAGTAATCAAAGGAAAAATTAGGGATCTCATTAATGTTCTTTTTTCATTTTAATTTGTAGGTTTCGTGGAAGCTTCTAAAGGATGTTGTGGAACGGGTACTTACGAATATGGAGAGACATGCAAGGATATGAACGTATGCAAAGATCCTACCAAATACGTTTTTTGGGATGCGGTCCATCCAACACAAAGAATGTATCAAATCATTGTTAAGAAGGCCATTGCATCTATTAGTGAAGATTTTCTTGTTTAGAATATGTTATATGTCTGTATTACTATCATGAGGTATTAAAAATTACGAGATATAATTGAAACAAAAATTCAGAGATGTTATATATATAATGTTTCTAACCGGTGAAAAGTTATGCTTATTATCACTGAGAAAATTGAGAAATATCTCGCTTTCAAAATAAAAAACCGTTATTAATTTTAAATAAGTATCTTTGAACTTATATATTTTTCTTAAATTTTACCTACATAACTACAAACAATTTGCTAAAGAAGAATATCTCGGTCATAACAAGAAAAAAAATATTTTACTTAACAATCTGTTTGTGAATATGATGATATAGTTTTTCTAAAAAATATACTTGATTTGCTCTTTTAATAATTTCAATGACTAATATTAAAAGAAACAGCAGATATATATAGTAAAACATAAATTTTATTTAGTTCCAGATTCAGTTTCAAATATCCCTAATATATTAAAACAGAATGCACTATAAAAACAACATTTATCTCATGTATTATTAACAAGAATGCCATTGCTTAGGTGTCATCATTAGGTTCACTCTCAAGGGGTTTAGCAATTAAGTCATAATTTACTAGAGAATTTACATAGAATGTCATTGCATATTATGTAAATAATCAAATATGTATTATTCAACTAATCATATATATAACTATTAATAAAAAATTATCATTCTCCTTCCTTAATTAGCAATTACGAAAATAAGTAAATAAGGAATACATTAGATTCAATTTATGTCTATCATAATATTTTTTAAAAAAATCATTATATATCTCCTATCATCTTTGTTTAACTTTATTTTTTTAAATAATTTGAATCACAATATAAAAAATCTAATAAATAAAATCTTAAACTTTTTCTGTATATGCTATGATTTGAATTTTTAAAAACAATAATAATCACTAAAATTGTTAAAATTCTCATATTGGATATGTTATTGACTTATTGTGTGGAGGTGTAGAAATATATTATAAAAAATAGATGATATGCAACCATATGAGTAGGAAACCTCATTTAGTAGGTATCCAAATATAAATTGTTTTTTTTTTTATATTCGATTTATATGATTCTTAATTAAACTATATAATTAAATCGAATAAAACTATTTTTATAAATATTTTATTTTAATCAAAATTTTGAATATTACTCTATCTGTTTCAACTTTCAATAAAAAATTAATTATATTTTTGTTATTTTGACAATTTGGATTTTGCAGATTATTTTCTTATTGGTTAGATTGTTTTGGAATTATAATAAAACGTGTTTAAGTTTTCAAAGAAAAAAAAATAGTTTTAATCCGAACATAAAACTTCTTATCTTATTATATTGTAGTCATTGGGATTTTGTATCTTGATTAAATCTATCATATTAAATCTACGGCTACGGTTAAATCTTTAATTTGTTTACTTTTTTTAAAAAAATGGTTTAAGATACTTAATTTTCACACTATAAACGAACACAAGAACCAAACTAAGGTAAAAATTCGTCGCATAAAATTTTGAAATAGATAAATATACATTTTTTAAATAAAATACAAATTTAGAAATCATCACCCCGTGCAGGTCGCGGGTCCAACCCTAGTTAATAGGTAAACCATCACTACATAACATCTCTATTATTATTATTAATATCTTATTTTATATGTTAATTGTATAACATTGAAAATTGATAATGTAGTGGTGGAAATTTAATGTGGTTTTAGCTATGACAATGATGTTTGTAAAATGTTTTATATTATTGTCAATCTATTTTTTTAAATCGTATGACAATTGTAATAGAATTAGGCATTTGGTTTTTTATTACATGAAAAATACCGACTATAAACATTGAATAATTGGAGAATAATAGTTATATGAATCATTACATTACCAATATAACTGAAATACTTAATAAATATAATTGAAACAACTGGCTTAGTATATAGAATTAAATAAATTATTGTTATCTAGAAATAAATAAATAATTTATATATAATAAGAATAGAGTTGCCAAAATTTTGCTTTACAAAAATAAGTATAACATAACAAAATTATAAGCAAAATATATGAGAACCATAAGTAAAACATAATAATATGACAATTTTATCATGTTTTGCTAATATATATACTTTTTAAATAATCATATCTTTAAGAATGAGAGCCCCTTATCATCAACATTTAATATTTTTTTAAAAAATATACTATTACCATTATTTCTTTATTTTTAAAAAATGTTAGTTATATGCAAATTATGTAAGTTGAATTAAGAAAATGACACATGTCATAAATTTATGAGGATACATGTCAGCTTAATAGAGAGTGTGAATAGATGTAATCTCAAAATATTAGAATAGATGAAGCTATCAATTAGCTTAGCGTGATATCAACTATATAAACTAATTAAAAATCTCAGAAACTACCGAGGATGGAATCAATCGTTGGTCGGAGAGACTTAAAGAGAAGGAAGTAAGTCTTCTCACTTGGATGGACGGAATCAAAAAAGACATAAGCAGAAGTATTAGGACACACATATGACTCTGGGTTACACAAGATCGATGCCTCTAAGTATCCACTTCCACAACATCCACTGCTCACTTCTTCAAACCCTATAGCATACAAATATATAAACAGAAATGTCTTACAAAAAAAAAAAAAAGACTCAAATTGTTAACAATGGAATATATCATAATCTTGGTAAAGAAAAGGAAAATTCTTGTCACATCGTACTACAAATATAGTAAGAAGATAAAATCAACTGTGTGATAAAAATCTTTTTTATTTTATTTATTTTTGAAATACAATAATATTCTAAATAAAATATTTATATAGTGTTAAAATTAAACCCTAAACCTTCTATCCTAAACTCTAAGCTCTAAAACTCTACCAAAATGCAAACTCTAAAACATAAACTCTTGACTCAACAATTTTTTTAATAAATGCATCATATTTACGTGACCAAAAAAATGCATCATCCAATTTAGAATATTTCTTTTGTTTCATGATTATCACAATATCTGAATTATCAATTGTTTTTTGTACTCACCGAATTTTAGGTGGCCATGAATGATCTCATAGACTGGGTTATAGACGTCGAGGTAAAAGATTTTGGACCCAAGATGGGCCAAACTCATTTGCATGAGGCCCAGTTCCTTTTGTAAGTAGAAATTGTAGTTTATGGCCACAGTGGAAAAACGGTCAATGCAACGACGGTTTGTCAAAGCATCGTCGGAGAATAAAGTTATAGCAATTGGTAAACATCCAATTGGTGGCAAACCTGCCACCGTAATTTTCTTGGCTCCTTCTTGCCATAAACCCTAACCAATGAATTGCTGATTCAGAACATCGTATAGATATCGTAAATTATATCAAAAGCTAGAAGAATTCACCTGGATAAATTGCCTGAGCTGGTAAATAACGAATTGCTGATAAGCTTCGATAGTGAAAGTCTTTCTTCGTATGGGAATTGTGAAATAATTAATGATGAAATCGTTGGTCCCTGCACTTACACAAAACACAGCATCTTCTATGTGTTTTTCCATTTGTTCTTTTCCCATTTTACCTTCCAATTTCCCCTTGTATTCTCTGAAATACTCTAGCTGGGTTGGAATGTCTATCACGTTCTACCTCCCCACCAATGAAAGCAACGACACATGAACACACTTAATTAACTTTTCTCCAAAAATAGATACATAAATAAAAGAGAAGTATCTCAAATGATATTTCATTTTCATCACTCTTTAGTAGTACAATTTATCAATATTGTTTCAACTATTTATAAATTGAAATAAATTTAATTTAATGAAAGGTATAATGTATCTCTGTGAAAGAGGCATCCAAGTTTTTAACTTTTATTATCGTAATATTGAAATTTTATATTAGAATTCTAAAACTTTAGTATTTGGATTTACATATAACTTGATATTATTAACCACAAACTGTATAACTGCGTTTTTTGTTTTTGGCGCAACTATAAAATTTATGAGTTGAAATTAATTGGTTATGGCAGAAGAATAGTATTTTAGTCCAAAAGTTATGATTTGATAGACTAAACACTATTAAATTGAATAACTTAGTCACATAAATTGTTTGACTTTTTTACCATGTCTCCGTTTACTCTTTGAGTTAGCAAGCTTTGTATCGCTACTTGTAAAACCGTATCTTTGCCATTAGCTTTAGCACTAAGATAGGTCCGATTGATTATGCTTCCATGTCCTTTTTATCTTTTTTATAGTGAGATTATGTATAAGGTTTTAGCTTTTTGTTCACACAAATTGTAAAACCAAACCGTTTCATTTCATAATGAATATTTACAATTTAGAGAAAAAAAAATCGTATTTTAAATAAAAGTAATAAATTGCTAAACTGGGCATATGCACTTAGAGAAAAAGGCTACAACGACTAGATAGTTCATAAGTGTAATATTCCAGACTTAACTAATAGCTAATACTAACTTAATGGTTAGTTCTCAAAATAACAACTCAAAGCTGGCCTTAGACAGAACTTCTATGTGGAGTTAAAGGTAAGGAAGAAATGAAAAGGGTCGAACTATAACTCGTTTCATTTTGTCGTCAAGAACGACGTCAAGTCGTGACAATGTCCGATATTAAACTGTTATAAAATAAATGCAAATATTCGTTATATATTATTGTCGTCAAGTAATGATTGATTTCAGATGGTGTTTTATTTTATTCATTTTCCTCCAATTTTATTTGATCTAGTTGTCATATTCTAGAACCTACTCGTGAATAAACATGAGGTTTTGATTTTTGTCAACACATTAGGTTTTATTATCTCTTACGAATAGAATATATATATGACGTTTTAAAAAATTTAGTTATAATTTAAAATCTAATGTAATAGGCCCAACCATATGAAATGATTGGTTTTGTTCATATATATATATATATATATGTCAGTATGTGTGTACGTGTGTGTGGTATCTTCGAATTTGAAGAATGCTCTAATATTTTGGATTTAAAAAATAAGTATGTTTCTAAACTTTAACAAACGATTATATATAATTGAGCTTAAATCTAGGTTTGGAAGTTACAGTAGCACTAATATTGTTATATTAATACTAAATAACGACCCAAATAACATATAATTAACTATTTCGTACGCATTTAATTATGCCTTGACATTAAAATAGAGAAAAATAGATGGAGATTGAATACTAACACCAATGGTTGGAGTGAGAGGATCAAATCCAGAACCAGCTGAAGCAAAGCTAACCCCACTCATTAACTCTTCTATTCCAAGATTTGGATCCAAATATGCTGGCACATTCTCCTTCACTCCAATATATGAACCTATAGACACATAAATATGTCGACAAAATAAAAAATACATAAAAATATGATATACCGATTAACTTTAGTATATAAGATCAACACATTTCAACTTCAAATATATATATACTAACCAAGGAAATCTGTCACGAGTCGGCCGTTGCAAAATCTACCAGTGGGAATGTTGTTTTTGAAATCGAGGCCATAGGGAGGAAAATTGCATCTGAATATTGTTTTGATGTAGTTGTTATTGCCTGGATCCACGGTTGAATCTCCAAACACAAGAATAGCTGAGACTGGTTCGTTTCTTTTCTTATATGGTTTAGGTTTTACAGGTTTTAGTTTTGGTGTAGAAAATGAGAAGGAGGTGAACGATAAGAGGAGAAGAAAGATGAATAAAGAGGAAGAAGATTGTTTGTGATGACTTCTCATGTTGTGAACGTTTGGAATGATGACAAATGAGAGTTTAGTTGGTACCTTGCAATGTAAGCACCTATTATATAATATAATATCTGACCATATCTATTAAGTGTGTCTATTTACGTTTTTTTTTTTTCCCTATAGAAATTCCGTTTAATTGATCCAACCGAACAAAATTAATTTATTCAAGAAAAAATATAAAATCGAAATCTACTAGAAGGACAGTATTCATGTAAAAACCAATAAGTAGCATGTGTATCACACTGTGATGCATCTAGTAAAAAGATAGATTTTGGTCCATCACATTTATGTGCTTCTTTGTTGCGTAGATAAAATCTAAGCCCAACCACTTTGGAAGGACTCAAACGAACTTCACGGTTATACTCAGATGTGATTGTCTTTTATTTTATTTTATAAAGTCTTGGCTATCGGTTTTAATTTGTATGGTCTAGGGAATAAAGACCTTTGTGGTTTTTGTGTTTAAAACACAAGGTAGAGATAACAGTTTCAGTTTGAGCATTACAAGATTCGAATCTCCATTGGTACCTTTCTATACACGTTCACCACAATCTCAAATAAAGGCATAGGTAATGACATGGATCATGAACATCAATGATGAGTGAGAGCATATATGCCCATTGATTATTATTATTATTATTAATTATATTATTGTTGCAAGAAAAGAAGATAACGAGAACGAAAATTATAATGGAAATATAAGTGATCGTAAAAGATGAATTACCGTGGGCCTTGTCGGCTCCCATAACAGCCTTCAAAACAAGGCAAATTTTTGTCTTGTAGAAATTGTGTTATATAAGAGAATCATAAGGTAAGATTATGATAATAATCAGCAGCTCGAGACTGGGAGATAGCGTTTCACTTCGGCACAGTCTGAGAGACAAAGAAGAATGGGCCTTGAAGTTGCAGCTGCGTGATTATACTGAGGACGGTGAGAATGACGACAAATATCATCATAAGAGCTGATGCTATGAGGAACGTTTTTGGATGATTCGGATTGATGCTTGATCTATAAGATTTGAATTTATATGCTTAGACTTGATTCTCTTTTCAGAGAGTCTGACTAATCTCATTTCTCAACTTATGTTTGCTGATTATGATATAATAGCATTACGTATGTAAATACGTATAAAAATGGGCACTCTCATTGCAGCTAAAGTATATCATGATTATTGACTTGACTATTTTTTTGGTTATCTAGTTAATCATCATTTTTTGTTGGTTAAAATTGTTCATTTCCCAAAATAATTTTCTCCCGGTCAAACTAGGTCCTCTAGATTGATCTATATATTTGTTCGTTTGTCTTTCTTTCAATTTAAAATCGTTAGTTTGTTTGAGAATAAAACAAGTCATTCAGATTTGCTTTTATTATATTTTTTTTTTCTTTCAATAACATTTTCATTTAAACCAATACTACATAAAAAACTTATATACAATTAAAAGAATATAAAAATTAACTGTCGTTTTTTCTTCATGTTTTGACTTGTTTTTTAAAAGTCAGGAATACATGGTTTTAGAACAAAAATAACTAATTTTTTTTTTCTATGCCATGAGTAGCTTTTTAGGCGGATTGGTGTGGAAAAAAAATGACTTGAAAATTGTTAAACTCTCGAAAGTCCTCAAAGTAACACCAATCATCCCTTTAGTTAGTTTTCCATTTCGAACCAAACTTTATCGAACAAAACTAAATACAAATTTCTTTTGCAGATTAGTATTATAGTTCCAAAACATTATATATTTCAAAAAACGATCGAACCCCAGAAATTGAGCAGTCACCTGCTAGTAATCATGATATATTAATTTTGAAATATACGTTTTCTTTTATTGAATCAAGAATTTTCACAAAACAACTTTTAGTTTGCTGATGATAGTACTAAAACGGAGACTACCTATTTCGATGAATAATCACGTGGACCGATTAGTTAATGCCACAACTTGGATCTGAAATAGTTTAGGTGAAGCTTTAAATGTTGGACGGACCATGGCCTTCGTAGTCCAGCCCAAACACGTCCAGCCGTATTCCGCATTATGGCCCGGGTTTATCTTAAAAATTTTGAAACAATTTACGAAAATATGATTATAACTAAAATAATATTGAAAACTCGATTAAAAATATTTGAATAACATAATATTTTTCAGCTATAATATATAATAAAGAGTGATAGTCATATAATAATTATATAATAAGCATTTTCATCAATAGAAGCTCAACTCCGATAAAGATATTATTTTTTTCGAATAATATATACTATAGTACGATGATAATTTCGATTTCGATCTAATTGATTTAGAGTCAAATAATTTCCATTGTTTTTCTGAACTTTGGAAAACATGATTTTTATTTATTTTAAAATAGATAGAAGCACACAGTTAGAGATAGGAAAAAAAAATGGAAGCACACAATTAAATTTTAAAGGTTATAGCTTATTATATAGGGATTAGTGAGATTTAAAAAATACTAATTTTTCTTTTTTTTTCGTTATAATATGAAACCTTTTATCTTAGAATATAAAACCTGCAAAACTATTTTGTCATTTTTCCGTTAGAATATGAAACCTTTTTATCTCAAAATATGAGGCATGCAATTTTTTTTTTCTTTTTCCATTAAAATATGGAAAATATAATTTTTTTGCTTGGCTTGGTAAGATATAGAAGATACTTTTTTTTCCTCTTTTCCGTTATAATATGGATCCTTTCATCTTAAAATATAAGGCCAACAAAATATTTTTTTCCTTTTTTCATTAGAATATGGAACATTTTTCCACTATTTTTCTTTCTTCCTTTTTTTCCACTTTTTTCTCTTTTTCCGTTAGAATACAGATCTTTTTTTGCTTAGAATATGAGACATGCAAAAATACTTTTTTTTATTTTTCCGTTAAAATATGCAACGTTTTTCCGTTAGAATATGAAAAATATATTTGCTCGCATGAGTCTCTCTCAGAATCTGCTGTCCCAACTCCTCTGACTTGGGTACACAAACCCGATCACAAACCAAAATCATCCCCTTCGCAGAGACCTGATACTCGGAACCAACTGCCCGCGACGCATCAATCAAACTCTGATAACTCTGATGAGCCACTCTGATCCCACTAAGAAAATCTGCCTGATCAACTGTCTTCAAGCCCAAGAGCTCCTCCGAAATAGCACAAATACGCAATGTACTAATCTCGCTCACCAAGGCCTCAACATCCTGCTCTCTAGCTAAATCTGACCTCCGTCGACTCAATGCATCTGCCACCTGGTTAGCCTTACATGGATGATAAATGATGTCCAAGTTATAATATGCCAGAAACTCAACCCAGCGCGTCTGTCTCATGTTTAGCAATGGCTGAGTGAAGATATGTTGCAGACTCTTGTGATCTGTAAATATCTGCACTGACCCGCCATACAAATAAGACCTCCAGATCTTAAGCGCGAAGACCACTGCTCCCAACTTAAGATCATGTGTAGGGCGACTACGTTCACTGCCCAACAACTGCCTCTAAGCATATGCAATCATTCTACCCTCCTGCATCAAGACACAACCCATACCAACTCCTGAAGCATCTATATACACAATATAAGGCTTCCCCAGCTCAGGTAATGCCAACACTGGTGTACTAGTCAACATCTCCTTGAGCTTCGTAAAGCTCTCCTAGCACTCTAGCGACCACACAAACGGAACATCCTTGCCGGTTAACTTCATCATCGGCTGCGAAGCAAACCCCTTGACGGACCTCCTGTAGTAGCCTGCTAAACCCATTACTCGGTTTAGGCCAATTCCTGATGGCATCAATCTTCGCCGGATCTACAGAAACTCTGACCCAGAAATCCCATCCGTCGCTGCCAAAAACTGCATTTGCTCAACTTAGCATACAGCTTATGCTCTCGAAGCTTCTCCAGAAACAACCTAAAATGAGTCTCATGCTCCTCGGGACTCCTCGAATACACCAAAAGGTCATCGATGAAGATGATAACAAACACGTCCAAAAATTCCCTGAACACGTCGTTCATCAACCTTATAAAAGCTGTCGGCGCATTAGTTAAACCGAAAGGCATAACCACAAACTCAAAGGGCCCATATCTCGTCCTGAATGCCATTTTGCGAACATCTGCCTTGTCTATCGGAATATGATGATAACTCGATGCCAAGTCTATCTAGGTGAACCAGGTAGCACCCCTCAGCTGATTCACTAACTCATCAATCCTCGAGAGAGGGTACATGTTCTTCACAGTGACTCGGTTAAGTCCCCGGTAATCGATGCACAACCGGAAACTCCCATCCTTCTTCTTCACGAACAACACTGGTGCTCTTCATGGCGAAACACGCGGCCGAATAAAACCCTTTCTCAAAAGGTCCTCTAGCTGCTTCTTCAGCTCTGCTAACTCTGCTGGAGCCAACCTGTAAGGTGTCTTAGATATCGGAGCTGTCCTGGCTCTAACTCAATCGTAAAAGGATCAGACTGAGATGGTGGTAATCCCTTCAGCGAACGAAACACATCCTCGAACTCCTGAACAACTCGGATATCCTCCAACGCAACCTCACCACTGGACTCCGAGATAACAATCGTCGCCAAATAAGCCTCGCAACCTCACTCTATCATCTGTTCAGCTTGAATAGCCGAGATCACAAGACTCCTAGAAGTCTGTCTCACTCCCTGAAATACCAACCTCCCTGCATCTCGCTCATACTTCCCTCTGCCTCGATAAGAATCTAGATGAAATCAGTAATAGGCTAACCAGTCCATCTCCAGATTGACATCATACAGCTCCACCGGACTGATGACTAAGTCTGCTGGCATCGACTGCCGCGCAATCTGAACATCCATTGCTCTAGCACGGCCGAAAGTAGCCATGAATCCTCCACCAGCCACCTTGACCATGCTCAAACGCTCACCAGCGCTACTCCGAATGCCACTGCTCTCGGAACGCTCCAGAGTAATGAAGCAATTCGATGCTCCAGAATCAAACAACACATGAGACTCAAAACCGCCCACTAACAAGGTCCCTACACAATTACATGCGTTGAGAACCCCAAAACTCTATCACAGATAAAATAAACGAAACATATACCACCACGATTCTACACTAAGAATTTACGAAGTTTGAGTCATAAATTTTACATGTGATCTACCCGGACTGACTAATCTGGCCCACTTCTGCCCAAGAGTACACTCGCGGTGCCGCTCCAATCTGACTCAAAGGCTGCACCGCTGCGAGCTGAGACATTGGGTAACCGACGTCACCGACATCTGCTGCAACTTGGGACACATCGGCCTGATATGCCTCGGCTCTCTGCAATGGAAGCACACCCTAACCTCCCGAGATGTGTTCTTCCTAGGACAACTCGCCACCCGGTAATTGGTGCCCCCACAACCAAATCAACCACTACGACCACTCTGGCAGCCTCCAGAAATCTCATCCGACCTCCTCTTCTGGCCTTGCGCAAGCTTGCCGCCCTTACGAGAACCAGAACCGAAACATCTGCGCTGCTGCTGCTGCTGACTCCTTGGATAGCAGGAGCAACTACAGCTGAAACAGCTACCGAACCAACCTTCTCACGAAGATCCTCCTCAATCGAAGCTGCTAGCTCCACCAGATATGCCCTCGTCTCCTATCTGGCACCTCTACACTGAGTTCGAATACTCAACCGAAGTCCCTGAAAGAACCTCTGCACTAGAGCCCGCTCATTCTCCAGACCACGCCCAGTATGTACTACAAGTCTACTGAACTCTGCGTCGTACTCTCGCACTAAATTCTCTCCCAGAGACAGCGCCATAAACCTCATATGAAGACGATCTCGAGCCTCATGAGGGAAGTACTTGGCGTTGAACTCCGCTAGGAATTCGCCCCAAGTCCACACTGCCCTCCTAGCCTCAATGGCTCGCCACTACAAATGTGCATCTCCACCTAGATAATGCATAGCCAACTCCACCTGATACTCCTCAGGGTATCTGATAGACTGAAATTTCCGCTCCAGCTTCAAGCGACACTCATCGGCCTCCTCTGGCCCAACTCTACCTTCGAAGAAAGGCGTAGAAATCCTCTACATCTGCCCCATCATCTCTAGATAAGGCGGACGCCCAGCAACAGCAGCCCCCAGCTGCTTAACACCTGCAGCACCCTGCTGCGCCCGGGCCGCCGAAGGTGCACCCAGAGCCTGCTGTGGAATCACTGGCACAAAACGTGTCAACAGCTACGTTAGTAACCCCACAACAAGGTCATCACGACCATGAGCTAGAGCAGCACCCCCACCTGGGGCCGCCTCAGCCCCCGCGCCTCCACCGACACCCAAACTGGCCTCACCCGCCATCGAAATTGAGTGAGTCACTGACGTAGTTGCCACACTCGGTGCTGCACTCTCTCCTGAATCTGCCGGTAGTCCACGACCACGACCCCGACCTCCACGGCCTGCAGCTCAGCCACCACGGCCTGCAGCTCAGCCACCACAGCCAACTCCGCTGCCCCTACGAGCAACGGCTCTACCGCGCCCTCTCACCCCACGACCTCTAGCACCTGCATCCATCTCGCAGCACTTCCAAAGAACAGAAGATGAGCAAGAGAAAAAAGCACAACAAAAACACACAACTCACCGCGAAATCACTTTGAAGGCCGAAGAGGATGATACTAAGACTACTAACCGACTAAAACACGATAATCAATTAAACACATAGTCTCAGTTCACCCAATTCTAACAGTCCTAAATCGTAAGAGCTATGATATAAAAATGAAAAAACCAAGTTTTTTTTTAATAATTAATTCAACCAACAATATTCAATTCAACTCCAGAATAATAAAATAAATCTAACAACCTAAACACCAGGTTTCACTATACTACGGCGGAAGCAAATAAAACAATAAAAATCCTATCATCCTCTTCCTCGGCCCTGATTCCGCGATCACAATAGGGAAAAAGAGATGCATAAGTATTTCATAAATACGTAGTGAGACGGTCATCCTGCCTACAGGCCAACTACGCAATTTTCATACATTTAAACATTATTTAAATAATTTCCAATAATTTAAATAATTTCCAATAATTAAAATAATTTCTATAATTATTCTCAATCTAATTAACTAATTACTTTAACCATTTAATACACCAAATAAACTACTTAAAACAATTAAATTCAATCAACCCAACTAAATTCAATTAAACCAATGAATTTCGCTGATTAAACCAAATCACCCAACCAGACCAGCGCTCGGTGTCGCTCGACACCCGCTACTTTGGTGTCGCTCGACACCCGCTACTTTGGTGTCGACCGACTCTGGATTGGTGTCGCTCGACACCCAATTTACAGGGTGATTCCAGACGCAAACGACAGCACAAAAAACACAGCAAATAACAATCAACACCATCAAACTCGATCAAAAACACGATTATCACATAAACACTTCACGAAATCATCATATAATCAATCACAAATCAATCCAATTTGACAGATTGAAAACGGATTGAAATGGGGGAGACATGGATGAACAGTGAAGAACAGCAACAAATCAAGCCAAAACTCACAAAAACTCCTCTGCAGTCTCCACTTCTCTTCTCTCGCCTCTGATTCTCGAAAACTACCAAGTAAAAGCGGCTCTTCCACTTCATAAAACGCGACACTAGGTTTTTCCCTCTTAACCAGCGCTAAACCGGACAATTAAATCAAACCGAGATTCAATTGCCGAACCGGTGTCGACCGACACCACCTGCCCCAAACGGCAGTTTGGTTTACGGATGTTACAATTATACTAATGATCTATTTGTTCGTATATTGATTTTAATTCTAAAATGTTTAAAAGTAGTGTTTTTAACTATCGGCTCTTATTCACACTATTAAATGATCATAAATTTTATAAATATACTTTGACTACTATTTTTTTATACATGAACTATCTTTACTCGATCTTTATCCGCTACAATTCTATCATTCGTTTCGTTCTGTCCCGTCCTATCCCGTCTCGTTCTGTCCCGTCTTGTCTCATTCCTTTCCGTCCTGTCTTGTTCTTTCTCGTCCTGTCTCGTTTCATTCCATTTATTCTCATCCTGTTCCTTCCCCTTCTGTCCCGTCTCATTACTTCTTGTCCCACTCCGTCCCGTCCCATTTCTTCTCGTCCCGTCCCATTCCTTCTCGTCCCGTCCTGTCCTATCTCCTTCCTTTCCATCATGTTCTTTCATGTCCTACCCTGTCTCGTTTAATAAATATTATAAAACTATATAATTTGGTTGATAAAACTAAAATCGTTAAATTTTAATTTTTGTAGATCAATACATTATTAGTTTTTTGTTTTACAAAAAAAAATCAAATTCTTGTTAAAACTAATATATTAATACATGATAATTATTATGATAATTAATATTCTAGTGGGCTATCCGCGTCATATACATTAATGAATTTTTGTTGATACGAAATTAATATTATTTTCTTCCCAACTACACTCATGCATTACAAACAATATTGATATTTTTCATAAATATATGATGTATTCCTAGATACTTTTATAATATATCTCTCTCCCTCTCCTTCTCTCTTCCCTCTTATCTCTCTCTTAAACATAACATATTAAACTATGAATAACATTTTGGTACGGTGTTAATTTAGCTTTCATTATCTTTCTCACAATTTATTTTTCTCTAGTTATTTTCAACATATTTGTTTCACTTAAATGTTGTATAATTTTTATAAGACTTTTTGTTTTACTCAAATATTATGTTGCATCTTATCCAATTTTTATTTTACTCAAATATTTTGATAAACCTGTATAAATAGAAGTCTAAAACTAATTATGAAATTATAATTTTCGTAAGATGAATAATGGATAAATATATAAGTATCTTTTACAAAAACCGTCTTTTCAAATTCTAGCTAAACCTATTAAAGTTTACTAATAAAAACAGAATAAATTAATTAAATATTTTCAAAATTAACAAATAGTGTGCTGGTTATAATTTTAGACATTATCTATGCCGAGGTGGCAGCATAAGAAGAAAGACTATATATATATATAGATTTTGTAGTTTCTACCTTTTCTTTTTACCTTACTTATTTTTTACCTGTAAATTTCAAGAATTATTATTTATAATTTAAATACTTGAAGGAAAGTGAAAATATAACAAAACCAATTATAAATAATAAAATTAGAGAGAAAATAATGTTTTAGATAAATTAATTTAATCAAATCCGTTTATATTACTTTCTCTTCTTTGGATCTAAATAATTAAGAAACGTAAAATTTATATAATTATATTAATATGTCATCATTTTAATTAACAATGACACATTGTAATAATTGATGAGTTGTAATTATTATATGTGTCATATTTCATTATGTTGAACACATTCAACTTTAGATTATAAGATATCTTACTATATTTATTCAGGCTTCCTATTTCCATTTAATTTATCCAACCAAATAGAAATTACATTTGAATATTGTCTCAAACTTTTGCGATCGGGAATTGGTTTGAAAACCATATACGTCGATGCGCCTATTTTACCATCAAAGAAGCCGTGAAAAACCCAAGAAAATTTGGTGATCACCATGGATCTATATTATTAAAAACATAACTTTGAGATTTGTTGGGGTTATATTTCTTGTACAATTTGATAATTCATGTTTTACGGGCGGGTACGAGGTTTGGTGTAGAAAATGAGGAAAATATGAAGACTAGGAAAAGTAATTTAGAAGATGAAGAACAAAGCGGAAGAACAAAGGAAAATAAATAATGGCATGTGCTTCTCATCTCGGAAAAGAGAAACATGTTTGTGATGAATTCTCATGTTGTGAACGTTTGGAGTGATGACAAATGAGAGTTTTGTTAGTACCTTGCAACGTAAGCAGCTATTATAATATATTATTTAAAAACTCTATCCTTCAGCCAATTTATTCGGGAAATTTAATGAAAACCTACAATTTAGTGATTACCCACAATTTGGTTGGGGAAAAGATTAGATGGATGTCGGATGTCGAATTGCATTCGGATTGAAGACTCTATCCACCAGCCAATTTATCATATCACTAAACAGAATTTCAGAACTTCAGAAGGTTCTCCATAAAAGAAAGCATGTCACATATATGTGGATATAAATTGCATGTTTTGTTTGAACGAACAAAACCACAGAATCATAAATAATCGCAGTAACAATTATAGGCAATATATGAGTGAATATAAGCATAATAAAAGTGAAAGTAAGCAAAATTTCCAATATAAATTACAAGCTAAAATTTATAAAATTCAGATGAGAATGCAAGGAGGTACGGTATAATCTTATAATCGCAACCTTTGTTAACAACATTCATAATCTTACCTCTTTTAGGGACTTTAGCTAGAATTATGTTCAAAGGGAAACTAATAATCAGGTTGATCAGTTAGCAAAAAACGCTAGAAAAAATCTGTCCAACTATTTTACATAATGGCTTTCTTAGTGACTGTTTGTAAATTTATAATAATTTTAAAACTTATACAAGTAATTATCTATATATATAAAACATATCTCTCTTAAAAATTTAGTATTAGTGATTTGTTTCACTTTTAACAGATATTAACTTTTAATATTTTATTTGCTTCGTAGAATTACATATATCTTAATTTTTTGGATTGAATGAAAACAAATAACATATTAAATTAAACCTAACATATATTTTATATAACGCTTTGGTCACCACCCTCGTGGGCTCCATCCTCTGACGAGTAGCGGTATGCTAATTTGAGAGGTAAAGACTTATTTTTGAATCTGTAAATTCACCACATTATTTTTCCGTGTTGTAATCACGCATAAGATATCGAAAATCACTTTATGATAGATCATCATCATCCATCCTTAAACATTGTTATTCAATGATTACAAAAGTAAATGAAATTTCATAATATAGATAATCAAATCAATTTTTAAGCTTCTCCACATGCCTTAATATATTTCAAAAACCGAAGTATTAAGTTTATCCACCCAGAACATTGCCTGAGAAGTGAGACACCATTGCATAGCCTTGGGAGAAAGTGATTCAAAGTCAACTGTTGGATATGTATCCATAATTAATCTCAAAAAAATACATATGTGAGGCGACGAAGAAAACGGGTGTAAAAGTATTAGCACACATGATTTTGTTAAAATGCACATCGTAATATTTAAGTCGATCCTATCAGTATCCATCCAATTTGTTGAAATGTGATCAAGTAAGACAAATATTAAAAATACATACAACAGAATTTAAGCCCTTTATCAAAAAAATAATAAAAAATAAATAAATAAATACATACAACAGAATTTAATTGTTTTTTTAAAAGTAAAAAGTTAAAGAAAGTAAGACGAGGGTTCCTTCCCCAACACTTAAAAAATGCACTCACAACCTACACCAAACAGCTACATCACTTTCGCCCACAAGATCTTGCACTTGAAGTAAAAGAAATACTCAATTCCTCATCATTTAAAATTCATTAAATTAACCAATAAGATAGGCAAAAGGTGAAAATTTACCCTTTTGGTTTGATGTGGTTCGATTCGACTGAAATGTATTCTATTTCATTTTTGTTCGATTTGGTTCATAAAATTGGATTAAAAAGAGATAATAACAACTAAATAAAGTTTATGATAAGAATATTAATTTACTGTTTTAAGAGTAGAATTTTGAAATTTTTGTATTTAAGACAAATACAACCCCCTTGTTTCAGTGAGACTTTGTTGGTTTAATTGATTTAATTATTCGATTTAAGGATATATGAATGAAACCATTCTATCTAATAAAGTTCCTTCTTCATTCGGTATTAGTTCGGTTAATGTGGTACTTTTTTGCTTCAAATGTCCTCTCCTACAAATAAGCAAATAAAAAAAAAACAATATTAGTTGTAATCAGAATCATCCTCTTCACCAATAATCAATTATAATCATCACAAAAAGCTTCTTAAGAACCCTCCACACGTCTCTTCTCTTCTGAACATAAAAGACAAACACATACACAAATTCACAAACATAAAAACAAAAGAAACCAAAAATAGAAGAAAGAAAATGAGTACAGCAAGATTCATCAAGTGTGTGACTGTCGGGGATGGAGCTGTGGGAAAGACTTGTATGCTCATTTCATATACCAGCAATACTTTTCCTACGGTAATTAATCTATTGTTAATTTTTGACTATTCTTTTATATATTTACAAATGTTTCAAGTTGATGTCTTAAGAGTTTTATGCTAGTCTCTTGAAGATTTTTGTTGATGTTACGTAGTTTCCCTTTGTGTAGTTTTAAGATCCGTTTCGATAAAACATGGTTTTGTAATTAGTGCAGATTCATGTTAATGGAATGATCATCGTATCCAGAATATAATTAAACTTTTTTTTTGGGTTTAAACAAAACAAAAGTGTTTTCTCCTATATCATATATTTTGTGAAAAAAAAAAAATGTAAACGTGAGATTTAGTATTATTGGACCTAATCAGAAACCAAACCTACTGTACTTTTCGATCTGTTTACTTATTGTTAAATATTATTTGTGGATATGAATGGTTTAAAAATGTAATTTACAGGATTATGTTCCGACAGTTTTCGACAATTTCAGTGCAAATGTGGTGGTCGATGGGAGTACGGTGAACCTCGGCCTCTGGGATACTGCGGGTACGTATAATTACTTTGTATATTACGAAAACTGATAAATTGACAAATTTATTAATTTATAAATTATAATGTGGAGATCACAGGGCAGGAAGATTATAACAGGCTAAGGCCTTTGAGTTACAGAGGAGCAGATGTATTTTTATTGGCATTTTCTCTAATTAGCAAGGCCAGCTACGAGAATATTTACAAAAAGGTAACTTACTGAAATTAGCAGCTTTTTGAAACAAATTTTTTTTGACTATGGAAAAAAAAAAATCTAAAAATTATATTGTTCTCGATATGGATTAATTAATTTGTTGATTAATAGTGGCTTCCGGAACTGAAACATTATGCGCCTAGCATTCCCATTGTGCTCGTCGGAACAAAATTAGGTAATAAACAGTTAAATTATTTTGCATATGTTGATGACTTGTTGACTTGTTGTAGAGCAAAATAAGGCTAAATCAACTCACTTGGGTCGTTATTGGGTCCCGGAATAGTAACCCATTAAGGCTTATTCTTTAATCTTTATACGTTTATCTTTTGACTAGGAAAATAATGTTACAAAACAAAAATGAATACAGATTTGAGAGATGACAAGCAATTCTTGAAGGATCATCCAGGAGCAGCTTCTATATCAACTGTTCAGGTACTCGAATAACTATGACATAATAAATAAACTAATTTAAAAAATACAAATATGTTGCCAATCATAACCGTTATTTAAAAAAAAAAATGAAATCAATTTGAGTTACAGGGGGAAGAATTAAGGAAGATGATTGGAGCCGTTAGATACTTAGAATGCAGCTCCAAAACCCAACAGGTACTAATTTGCAGTGAGTCAAATTTATACATTTAACTAGATTAAAATAGTATTATGTTAAAGTAAGTATGCTTTGAGTAAGCTGAAAAAGTTTTTTTTTTCCTTGATACTTAATAGAATGTGAAGGCAGTGTTTGATACAGCAATAAGGGTAGCCTTGAGGCCACCAAAGGCAAATAAGAAAATGAAGCCATTGAAGACCAAGAAATCACGATCTTGTTTTTTCCTCTAATATTTCAGCATTTAAATAATGTAAAAACTACACACAGATATATATGTTTTTTGTTACATTTGTATTGAAATAAATAACATGATTTTTTATATCACAAACAACTTTCTACCACATATAATTGATAATCCCATACTACAAAAAAAAATCGAATTAATCTGATTGTATCAATATACCGACCGAGCTTTCAAAACCTTGGATAATCTTTATATATTAAGGCAGAAGACAACAAAGAGAGAGAAAATTAATTGAAAAAGTTGTATATGTCGATCCAAAAAAAGTTTAGGGACACATTAACCAAATTATTAAAATATCCTAATTAATAATATAGGCCATGGTGGAAATCTCTACAAATCCTTAATAGATTTTCAACAGAAATCCACCAAAACTCTAGCGATTCTTGATAAAATTTTAACAGAAACCCACCATCACATGTCTAACAAATTTAAGCCCAACTAAAACATAACATTTAATATTTTAATTGTTACATAACACAACGTTTTAAGATTAATCACTTTTAAATGACGTCAGTTTAAATTTACTTTACCAAAATTGTATTAGCATGCATTCGGATCCATAGAAATAGATTTGTATCCCCATTGTATTTATCTATATGATTAATCATACAATTATTTTCTATAGTATCGCTTAGTGGTTAATTTTTATTTTATTTTTGTTTAACAATGCTTTATTGGAATTAAGCAATCATACCGGAGAGTTCAAGAGCTCGTAAAGCATTTTTAACGATCGAACCCGCCATTATGTTGGCAATTCAAGGGATAAAACGAAAATATACCGTTTGAAACATTATTACGACTAAGAATCTGATATCAGAAAGGATATATGGACCTCAGTATTGTTGGAACTTAAATTAACAAGTGAGGTTGAGTCACTTTTTCGGTGTCTTTTCCGGCAAGGTCATTGCCCATAATTATTGGATTATGAGCTCATTAGAAAGTTTGTAGTATGGATTACAATTTTGAATGCTCATATGATAAATTTGAAGAATTGGTGAATGAGAAATTGTTTGGTCAAAGTGTGATGTGGGAGACATAACAAGTTTTGTCCCACATTGGAAGTTGAGAGATTTTCTCTCTACTATATAATAAGACACATCATGGTTGATGATCAACAACATACATGGAGTGATAGATGGACCGACCACGCGCGCACCACCACCGAACTGAACCGAGCCGAGCCGAGCCGCATCATGGGCATGGGCTTGAACCGGTGCAACGAAACATTGTGGTGGTTCAATTCGCGGACCGAAACATTGCGTTGGTTCGAACCGTCAGACTACGATTTGGGTGTTGCATATCGTTTTCATATACGGTTTTATCCTGGGATTCGTAATCGTATCGAACCGTCACACTACGGGCGATTTTTCGAATTAAGGAAAGAGAGAAATCTCGACTCCGTTTTTCATACGCGTTTTAAGAATCAGGTTTTATCTATCTTTCTTAATTCGTTCTTGTTTTTTACATTCGGTATTCACAGTTCCGTTTTTGCGGTCCTACAATCTTAATTCGAAAAAACCGTTCAACGCTTACCGCTTGATCGGATTGAGAATTTGCTGAATTTTCTTTATCACTTCTTTCTGTTAGAAAAACAAAAACGGAGTTTGCGATCTGTTTTACTTATCCGCGAATCGTTTCTGTATTTTCAAAATATTTCCTGCGTTTTCTTAAAAACGTTTCTGCAAATTCCGAAAATAGTTTCTGAAACTTGTTTAAACATTCTGTACAAGAATCGTTTCTGTTTCCGCGAAAGAGTTTGCGAAACAAATATCATTATTAATATCACTTCTGTTTCTCTGTTATCAGAATGGCGGATGATGATGTCAATATGAGTGGGAATGACAACCCTGTTACTGAGACGAATGTTGACTATGTAGCCCGAGATCTGATCGGAGTTCGTCTTCAAACACCGACTGTTTCCCAAGACAACTATGGGATGTCTCAGTTACCCGCTGCGATGGCACATGGTTTAATGCCAGAAAAATTCGACGGCAAAGGCTTCAAAACGTGGCAGAATAAGATGCTCTTCTACATGAGTAACTTGAACTGCGAGAAGTTTCTGAAGGAGGATCCACCGATCGTTCCACTCGGAAACAAAGACTCTCACGTTCTTGCTTCTGTTGATGCATGGAAACATGCAGATTTTGTGTGTAGAGGTTGGATCTTAGGCCGCCTCATTGATCCACTGTATCAAGTATACAGTCAAGTATGAACTTCTAGGGAACTTTGGTTGGCCTTGGAGAAGAAGTACAAATCTGACGATGCTGGTTGTCAGAAGTTTGCCGTTGCGAAGTTCCTGGAATTCAAGATGGTGGACTCCAAGCCTATCATGGAACAAGTCGATGCTTTGACTTTGCTGTGCCATGAGATAGCGGCTAAGGGAATGAAAATCTGTGAGATTTTTACTGTCAATTGCTTCATTGAGAAGCTTCCCCCAAGCTGGCAAAGTTGTAAGAACTACCTTAAGCACAAGAAGAAGCCGATGTCTCTCTCTGATGTCATCACAAGGCTCCAAATGGAGGACAGAAACCGTGCTAATTTCTCTCCTCCGGATCAACACAATGTTAATGTGGCTGAGCACAACAATAACGGGAAAAGGAAGAGGAGCTCTTCTCAACAGTCCCTAAAACCGACATCCTCAACAAACTTCAAGAAGGTTGCAAAACCAGGAGCTAAGTTTAAAGGGAAATGTCACAATTGTGGCAAAATGGGTCACAAATCTGATGTCTGCAGGAGCAAACCCAAGGGTAACAAAAAGGCTGAAGCTAACATCACTGAAGAAGAGATGTGTGCGGTTGTGAATGAAGTAAACATGGTCGATGACAATCCCAAGGAATGGTGGTATGACACTGGAGCAACCACTCACATCTGCACTGATAGGTCGATGTTCACAACTTATCAGAAAAGCAAAACAGAGGAGCAGCTGTTCATGGGAAACACAGCCTTCTCGAAGATCGAAGGTCGCGGCAAGGTGGTTCTGAAGCTGACTTCAGGACGTGAACTGTCACTCACCAACGTCAAGCACGTGTCGGACATGAGGAAGAACCTAGTTTCAGGAACTCTCTTGAGCAAGGCAGGATTCAGCGTCAACCTCGAAGCTGACAAATTAATCCTTAGGAAGAATGGGGTTTATTTGGGAAGGGGTTTTGAAAAAGGAGGACTTGTCAAGTTGTGTGTTACGACAGTCCTCCGTACTGATAAAGTTACAAACCTTAATGGTGTAATTGCTGACAATGCTATTAATAATAATTATGTTGCTTATTTAGTTGAGTCTTTTAATGTTTGGCATGAAAGATTAGGCCACGTAAATTATAAATTCATACAAAGGTTAATGAATTTGAACCTTATTCCAAAAGTGAAAGCACCAAAAGAGAAATGTGAAGTTTGTGTACAATCTAAACTCACAAAAACCCCATCGTCTCAAGTACATAGAGAAACAGAACCTCTTGGTTTAATACACACAGATCTCTGCGATCTGAAATTTATACAAACTAGAGGTGGTAAAAAGTATTTTGTGACATTCATTGATGATCATACAAAATATTGTTATGTATACTTGTTACGTAGCAAAGATGAAGCTTTTTCTAAATTCAAGGAATATAAACTTGAAGTTGAAAACCAACTAGGTAAAACTATTAAAATAGTTCGAAGTGATAGAGGAGGTGAGTATGATGGTCCGTTTAATGACTTTTGCCAACAAAATGGCATCATACATCAAACCACAGCTCCCTATTCCCCAGAATCTAACGGAGTTGCGGAACGGAAAAACCGAACTCTCAAAGAAATGATGAATGCAATGTTGCAAGAATCGGGATCACCCCGGTCAATGTGGGGGGAAGCTTTGCTTACTACGAACTATATCCTCAATAGAATACCACATAAAGTTACTGGCAAGACGCCATATGAACTTTGGAAAGGTATGTTACCTTCGTACAAATACCTCAAAGTGTGGGGGTGCCTTGCAAAAGTCGCAGTACCACCTCCGAAAAAGGTCACGATTGGACCTAAAACAGTTGACTGTGTTTTCATAGGATATGCACACAACAGTAGTGCCTATCGGTTTCTGGTTCACAAATCTGATATACCTGATATCCATGTGAACACAGTAATGGAATCACGGAATGCATCGTTCTTTGAAAAAATTTTTCCTTGGGACGATAAGAAATGTCAGAAAAGGACACTTGAACAACGGGAAACGAGCTTCCCAACAGATCAGACTAGTACTTCTATAATTTCAACACATGATGTAGAAAACATAGAAGATGAACCTCGACGTAGCAAACGAGCTCGTAAGGAAAAATCATTTGGTGATGATTTTCTGGTTTTTCTTATAGAGAATGCACCACGAACCTACGCAGAAGCCATGTCTATACCAGACGCACCTTATTGGAAGGAAGCTGTGAATAGTGAGATTGATTCACTTTTGCAACATCATACATATGAGATTTGTGATTTACCCGAAGGGTGTAAAGCACTCGGATGTAGATGGATTTTCACAACGAAAATGACAATCGAAAGTCTTATAAATGTATATAAGGCTAGGCTTGTGGTTCAAGGTTACCGACAAAAAGAAGGTCTGGACTTCTTTGACACATATTCTCCAGTGACGCGGATAACCTCAATTAGAATTTTGGTTAGTATTGCAGCGTTAAGAGGCCTGGAAATATATCAAATGGATGTCAAAACTGCATTTCTACATGGAGATCTTGAAGAAGAGATCTACATGAAACAACCTGAAGGTTTTGTGATTCCTGGACAAGAACACAAAGTTTGCCGACTTATCAAATCATTGTATGGGCTAAAGCAAGCTCCAAAACAATGGCATGAAAAATTTGATAATGTGATGATGTCAAATGGTTTCACCATTAACGAATGTGATAAATGCATATACATCAAAGATACTCCCTACGTATATGTTTTGTTGTGTTTGTATGTTGATAACATGCTCATTATTGGCAGCAATAAAGACATGATTACTCAAACTAAAAGTTTACTTAATCGTAACTTTGAAATGAAAGATCTGGGTTTAGCTTGAAACAACCAAACTTTTTTTTTTTTTTTTTTTTTTTTTAAATAATTAGCCCAGATTAATATTCCCATAAATATTAATCCTCAACAGCTAATTCAACACAATGCGGAAGAAAACCAATATTATTAAATCATAATTAACTATTCAACAATAACCAATAAAGAATAAAACCAATAAAACCAATAACCAATAAGCAACCTAAGCCGGTTTACTACATTATTAAAATAAAGTCTAACACCCTAAACTCATGAATTTCTGGTCAACCATAACAACAAAGCCAGAATCAAATTCCTAATCTCATCATCCTCTTCTCTCGGTCTCTTTCCGCGGAAGAACATTGCTGTTACCTGCATCACATTGGAATAGAGATGCGTAAGTATTATCATAAATACTTAGTGAGTGGATCATCCTGCCTACAGGCCAATTACGTCAAACACTAGACAAAACATCACAATAAACAACAACCATGACAATGCAACAACAATAACATCCACTACCTGTCAGGAAACCCACGTTTCCTGACACCCAGGTCGGTGTCGACCGACACCTCTATGGTGTCGATCGACGCCAGCCTCCCGAGTGTCGCTCGACACCGGCTCGACGCCCAGACACCAACAGCAACGAAGATCGCATAAAACATCCAAAATCGTGGGATTCAACCCCCACATCGATCAATCAACACAATAACTCAATCATACTCAAGAACAACTCGAAAAACTCAATAACAAAACCGAAATCAAACAATCTCTAATGCTAACGGGCCTACAGTCACGCACTCACCTTGAAAAAGGGATTGGAAAGAGGGAAAAGAGATAGAACAGCCACCCACAACCTCAGATCAAGCCTCCAAACTTCAGGAATCTCCCTAATCACCTCTGAAAAGTCTCTGCCTCCTTTTCTAACTTAGAAACTCTCAAAAAGTGACTTTCTCTCGCGGCCAGAGACTTTATTCGCGACTTAGGGTTTCCAAAACCCTTAAACCAGACAAAACCAGCCGACTTAAATCAAACCGGTCGATTTCACCATAACCGGTGTCGATCGACACCCTCCCTTGGTGTCGGTCGACACCAATCGACCAAACCAACTCCAATTGCAAATCGATCGACTTAAACCGGAAATCAAACCCGATAACCGGTGTCGATCGACACCCTTCGGGTGTCGATCGATACTAGTCGTTCAGAAGAATTTAACACACTTTCTTCGCGATGCTTGAACCTTAGACCGACTGCACAACAATCAAACAAGAACATGTACAGCCAACCCTCAATTCACACCTCTAAGAGCATGTGCCAACTACTCCCGAACCCCTAGCATCGTCCAACACCACTTTCAAAACAACTTTCAGGTTCACGGATGTTACAATTCTCCCCCACTAAACTGGATTCGTCCTCGAATCCCAACACAAACGTCTCTCAAAGACCTCAAAACTCAAATTTTTGTCCTATGTTATACGCATGTTTCCAAGATATTATTACTCTCAATGCCATCACCGCAGTCATGACATCCGTACTGCAACTCATGGTCCAGTACCAAAATGTGACCAATGTCACAAAACCAAACGTGACCCGAAGTCACAACCAAAATGTGATCCCTGTCACAACCAAAACGTGACCCACTGTCACTAAAACAACCCATATCGAGGTAGCGACCCCCAATATAAGTCCGTTGGGCACCTAACGTCCCAACACAAATAGAACCACCGTCTACAAGGCCCACCGCCTCTAGATAAAACGAGTAATAAAATCTGAAACGCGTACCAACATATGACTAAATCTTCCAATGACCCCACCGGCCAAAGAAACTTGTAACATCCAAACCATAACCAAAAATATGAGGCAAAACTCCATCTCATATAACTCCAAAAATGTATATCGTACAACAAAACGAAGATACATAAGTCCAAAACCAACAACAACAAAACCAAAACAAGACTAGAACCACAAAGATGAATCACTCCACAGCCTGCTTGTCGAACCACTTTCCGAACTTCAGCTTCATCTTTGCCTCTGGCTCCCAAGTCTGCTCCTCTGTGCCACTACAGTCCTACAAGACTCTCAACAATGGCACCCTCTTGTTCCGCAGAACCTTGACTCTCCTCTCAAGAATCCTCACAGGAACTGCCGGAACTGTCATATCTGGCTGAAGATCCTCTGGAATCTCAACCACTACCTCCTCTGAAGGACGCAAACACCTCCTCAACATAGACACATGAAACACCTTATGAAAGTCGCTCATAATCGGTGGCAACTCCAACCGATAAGCCACTGGCCCAACTCGCTCCACCACTGGAAACGGACCCATAAATCGCGGACTGAGCTTGTTCTCTGCTATGGACCTGTTAGGGCCCCTCAACATAGCCATCTTGAGATAAACTCTATCTCCCACCTGAAACTCAAGCTCACGTCGCCGCCTATCTGCATAACTCCTCTGTCTATCCTGAGCCTCCTTCATGTTCAGCCTCAAGACACGAATCTTCTCCGTCGTCTCCTGAACAAAACTAGCTCCAAACATGCAGCGCTCCCCCACTTGGGTCCAGCATAAGGGTGTCCTACATGGCCTCCCATACAAAGCCTCATAAGGAGCCATACCAATACTAGACTGAAAACTGTTGTTATAGGCAAACTCTGCCAAACACAGATGATCAGCCCAATGACCACCCCAATCCAGCACACACATTCTAAGCAGATCCTCCAAAGTCTGAATAGTCCTCTCTGACTGCCCATCTGTCTGCGGATGATACGCTGTACTCATATGCACCTTAGTGCCCATCTCAGTCTGAAATGCCCTCCAAAACTCTGAAGCAAACCTCGGATCTCTATCCGACACAATACTGGCTGGCACTCCATGCAGCCTCACAATCCTCGCACAAACTTCCTAGCTAAGACAGCCGCTCCATCTGTCTTCTTGATAGCCAAGAAATGTGCTGACTTGGTCAAGCGATCTACAATGACCCAAATCGCATCAAAAGTCCGTGAGATAGGTAATCCCACCACAAAATCCATAGTGATCATATCCCACTTCCACTCTGGAATGGGTAAACTCTGCAGAAGACCACTAGGCACCTGATGCTCTGCCTTGACCAAAGAACATGTGTTGCACCTCGCAACCCAATCTGCCACATCCCTCTTCATCCCAACCCAATGATAATACCGTTTGAGGTCACGGTACATCTTGGTAGCACCTGGATGAATCGAAAACTTGCTCGAATGAGCCTCTCTCAAAACCTCATGCCTCAACTCCTCATCCTTGGGCACACAAACTCGCCCACAAACCAAGATAGTCCCATTCGAAGAGACCTGATACTCAGAACCAACTGTCTGTGAAGCATCAATCAAACCCTGATCACTCTGCTGCGCCACTCTGATCCTACTAAGTAAATCTGCCTGATCAGCTGCCTCCAAACCCAAAGGCTCCTCTGAAATAGCACACAATCGCAATGTACTAATCTCGCTGACCAAAGCCTCAACACCACGCTCTCTATCTGAATCAACCCTCCGTCGACTCAAAGCATCTGCCACCAAATTGGCCTTGCCCGGATGATAAACAATATCCAGGTCATAGTCTGCCAGAAACTCCACCCAACGCGTCTGTCTCGCATTCAGCAAAGGCTGAGTGAAAATGTGCTGTAGACTCTTGTGATCTGTAAAGATCTGCACTCTGCCACCATAAAGATAAGACCTCCAAATCTTGAGTGCAAAAACCTTTGCTCCCAACTCAAGATCATGTGTAGGACGGTTGCGCTCACTGCCCTGCAACTGCCTCGAAGCATAGGCAATCACTCTGCCCTCCTGCATCAAAACACAACCAAGTCCAACACCTGAAGCATCTGTGTACACTACATATGGCTTCCCCGGGTCGGGTAATGCCAACACTGGTGTACTAGTCAACATCTCCTTGAGCTTCCCAAAGCTCTCCTCGCACTCATGCGACCACACAAACGGCACATCCTTGCCAGTCAACCTCGTCATCGGCTGAGACATACTCGCAAACCCCTTGACGAACCTCCTGTAGTAACCTGCTAAACCCAGAAAACTCCTGATCTCGGTAGCACTACTCGGTCTAGGCCAATCCCTAATAGCCTCAATCTTAGCCGGATCCACAGAAACTCCCTCTGCAGAAACAATATGGCCAAGAAAACCCATCTCCCTCTGCCAAAAGCTGCACTTGCTCAACTTGGCAAACAGCTTCTGCTCTCGAAGCTTCTCCAACACAAGCCTCAAATGAGTCGCATGCTCCTCTGGACTCCTCGAATACACCAAAATGTCATCAATGAAAATAATGACAAACACATCCAGAAACTCCCTGAACACGTCGTTCATCAACCTCATAAACGCTGCCGGCGCATTAGTCAAACCGAACGGCATGACCACAAACTCGAAATGCCCATACCTCGTCCGAAAAGCTGTCTTCCGGACATCTGCCTCATCTATCGGAATCTGATGATATCCCGATGCCAAGTCAATCTTGGAGAACCAAGTAGCACCTCTCAACTGATCCAACAACTCATCGATCCTCGGAAGTGGGTACCTGTTCTTCACTGTGACTCGGTTAAGTCCCCGGTAATTGATACACAACCGAAAACTGCCATCCTTCTTCCTAACGAACAACACTGGCTCTCCCCATGGCGACACACTAGGTCTGATGAACCCTTTACTCAAAAGGTCCTCTAGCTGCTTCTTCAGCTCTGCCATCTCTGCTGGAGCCATCCTGTAAGGTGTCTTCGATATCGGAGCTGTCCCGGGCTCTAAATCAATCATGAAAGGATCTGACCGAGATGGTGGCAGTCCCTTCAGCGACCGAAATACGTCCTCAAACTCCTGGACAACCTGAATATCCTGCAGACTCACCTCACCACTGGACTCTGTCATAGTGATCGTCGCCAAATAAGCTTCGCAGCCCCGCCCTAACAACTGCTCTGCCTGAATAGCTGAAATCACTATACTCCCCGAAGTCGGTCTCACTCCCTGATAAACCAACTTCCCTGCATCCTGCTCAAACACCACTCTACCTCTGTAGCAATCCAGATGAACTCGGTGTAGAGATAACCAGTCCATCCCCAAAATCACGTCATACAGTTCCACTGGACTGATGACCAAATCAGCTGGCATAGACTGCCCCGCAATCTGCACGTCAACTGCTCTAGCTCTGCCCGAAGTAGCCAAATATCCACCACCAGCCACCTTGACAAAGCCTGAAGCCTCGCCATCGCTACTCCGAATACCACTACCCTCAGCTCTCTCCGGAGTAATGAAGCAATTAGATGCTCCCGAGTCAAACAGAACGTGAGACTCAAAACCTCCAACTAACAAGGTCCCTACACAATTCCACAAGTGTTGAGAACCTCTAACTCTATCACAGTAAAATAACAGAAACAGACAACACCACAATTCTACCTTAAGAGTTTAAAAGTCTGAGTCAAGATTTTACCTGTGATCTGGCCTGACTGACTGGTCTGGCCCACCTCTGCCGAAGTATACACTCTCGGCGCTCCACCTGACTGCAACGCCGCAACCTGCGCTGCTGACTGAATAGCCAACGGCTGAATCGCCGCTGCCACCGCTCTCTGCTGCAACTTGGGACACATAGTCTTGATATGCCCCGGCTCCCTGCAGTAGTAGCACACTGTCGACTCTCTGGATCCCGCCCTCTTGGGGAAAGTCGCCACTCTGTGATCCAGACTACCACAACCAAAACACCCACCCGTACTCGGGCTACTAGCAGATATCTCGTCTGCTCTCCTCTTCTGGCCCTGCGCAGGCCTGCTGCCCCTGCCGTAACCAGAATTGTGACCTCTGCGCTGCTGATGCTGCTGCTGGCCCCGAGGATGGGTAGCAGGAGCAACTGCAACTGGCACAACTGCCGTACTCACCGGCTCACGCAAGTCCTCCTCAATGGACGCTGCCAACTCCACTAAACCCGCTCTGGTGTGGTACATACCACCTCTGCACTGCGTCCTGATGTTCCTCCGAAGCCCCTGAAAGAACCGCGACGTCAATGCTCGCTCACTGATCAGCTCACCACCAATCTGCAGAACTCTGCATCATACTCTCGAACAGACCTCTCACCCTGAGTCAAGTCCAAAAACCTCAACTGCAGTCTGTCACGAGCCTCCTGAGGGAAAAACTTGTGGTTGAACTCCTCGACGAAGTCAACCCAAGTCCAAACCTCTCTCCTGGTCCTAACAGACCTCCACCACAAATGTGCATCACCTCCAAGGTAGTGCACTGCCAACTCAACCTGAAACTGTGCCGGACAACGAACATAATCGAAGTTCCGCTCCAGCCTCTGACGCCACTCATCAGCCTGCTCTGGAGTAACCCCGCCCTCAAACGTAGGCGTACCAATCCTCTGCATCTCCCTCATCATCTCATGATAAGGAGAAACCCCAACTGCAACACCCTGCTGCACCGCAGCCTCCTGCTGCTCAACAAAACCGGCACCAACATGTGCCCCGGCACCAACCTGTGCCCCGGCCGCTGGAGGTACAACCGGAGCCTGCTGTGGAACTGCCTGAGGAAGACGTGCCAACAACTGCGTCAGTAGCCCCACAATCAAATCACCCTGAGCAAGAGCCGCGCCCCCACCGAGAACTGCTCCTGCCCCCGCGCCACCCCCGACGCCCAAACTAGCCCCACCGGCTAACGAAACAGACTGTGTCAACGACGCAGTCTCCACACTCGGCGCTGCACTCTCTACTGAAACCTCAGCCTCGGGCAAACCACGACCAGCACCCCGACCTCCACGACCCGCTGCTCGCCCACCGCGACCAGCTCCTCTGCCCCCACGGGCTGCACCGCGACCACGACCACGGCCACGACCACGACCTGCGTCCATCTCTCTGCACTACCACCAAGTACAGAAAAAGAGCAAGGTCAACACACAAAACAAAACACAACACACCAAATATCCAACTCACTTACCCGCGGAAAACTGGAAGACCGAGAGGATGAGACTAGACCACTAACCGACTAACTCACATAATCAATTAAACACATAGTCCAATCCACTCAATGCTAACAGTCCTAAAACCGTATTTGCTCTGATACCAAAATGAAACAACCAAACTTTTTTTTTTTTTTTTTTTTTTTTTTTAAATAATTAGCCCAGATTAATATTCCCATAAATATTAATCCTCAACAGCTAATTCAACACAATGCGGAAGAAAACCAATATTATTAAATCATAATTAACTATTCAACAATAACCAATAAAGAATAAAACCAATAACCAATAAGCAACCTAAGCCGGTTTACTACATTATTAAAATAAAGTCTAACACCCTAAACTCATGAATTTCTGGTCAACCATAACAACAAAGCCAGAATCAAATTCCTAATCTCATCATCCTCTTCTCTCGGTCTCTTTCCGCGGAAGAACATTGTTGTTACCTGCATCACATTGGAATAGAGATGCGTAAGTATTATCATAAATACTTAGTGAGTGGATCATCCTGCCTACAGGCCAATTACGTCAAACACTAGACAAAACATCACAATAAACAACAACCATGACAATGCAACAACAATAACATCCACTACCTGTCAGGAAACCCACGTTTCCTGACACCCAGGTCGGTGTCGACCGACACCTCTATGGTGTCGATCGACGCCAGCCTCCCGAGTGTCGATCGACACTCACAGAGTGTCGCTCGACACCGGCTCGACGCCCAGACACCAACAGCAACGAAGATCGCATAAAACATCCAAAATCGTGGGATTCAACCCCCACATCGATCAATCAACACAATAACTCAATCATACTCAAGAACAACTCGAAAAACTCAATAACAAAACCGAAATCAAACAATCTCTAATGCTAACGGGCCTACAGTCACGCACTCACCTTGAAAAAGGGATTGGAAAGAGGGAAAAGAGATAGAACAGCCACCCACAACCTCAGATCAAGCCTCCAAACTTCAGGAATCTCCCTAATCACCTCTGAAAAGTCTCTGCCTCCTTTTCTAACTTAGAAACTCTCAAAAAGTGACTTTCTCTCGCGGCCAGAGACTTTATTCGCGACTTAGGGTTTCCAAAACCCTTAAACCAGACAAAACCAGCCGACTTAAATCAAACCGGTCGATTTCACCATAACCGGTGTCGATCGACACCCTCCCTTGGTGTCGGTCGACACCAATCGACCAAACCAACTCCAATTGCAAATCGATCGACTTAAACCGGAAATCAAACCCGATAACCGGTGTCGATCGACACCCTTCGGGTGTCGATCGATACTAGTCGTTCAGAAGAATTTAACACACTTTCTTCGCGATGCTTGAACCTTAGACCGACTGCACAACAATCAAACAAGAACATGTACAGCCAACCCTCAATTCACACCTCTAAGAGCATGTGCCAACTACTCCCGAACCCCTAGCATCGTCCAACACCACTTTCAAAACAACTTCCAGGTTCACGGATGTTACATAGCTGATGTTATACTCGGTATTCAGATTCACCGACATGTCGGAGGAATAATCTTATCACAATCACATTATGCTCAAAAGATACTTGATCGATTTAAAAACTATTCAAGTGGACCTGCAAAAACTTCAATTGACCCTCATATTCATCTGACTAAAAACTCAGGAGCTGGAGTCTCCCAGCTGGAATATGCACGAGTAATTGGAAGTCTAATGTACTTAACGAATTGTACTAGACCCGATCTAGCACACGCAGTAAACGTACTAAGTCGTTATACTAGTAACCCAGGACATAAACATTGGAAAGCTATCACGAGAGTATTGGATTACCTACGTTATTCCAAAGATTATAGTCTACACTTTGGTAAAGAACCCGGAGTTATGGAAGGATACAGCGACGCAAACTGGATTGCGGACTCCAAAAACTCAAAATCCACAAGTGGATATGTCTTTACACTTGGAGGCGCAGCAGTGTCCTGGAAATCTACAAAACAAACCGTGATCGCCACTTCCACAATGGAATCTGAATTTATAGCCCTTGATAAATGTGCTCAAGAAGCAGAATGGCTTTGCAATTTTTTGGAAAATATCCCCATGTGGGAGAAACCAGTGCCAGCATTACGTGTACACTGTGATAGTCAATCAGCTATCTCTCGGGCACTGAATAATAATTATAATGGTAAGTCTCGTCACATTCGACGACGTCATAAAACCATTAGAAACTTGATCTCTACTGGAGTACTCACGATAGATTATATCAAATCTGCCGATAACCTAGCTGATCCATTCACTAAAGGTTTGGCAAGAGATCAAGTAATCAAATCATCTAGAGGAATGGGTTTACAAGCCTATAGAAAAGATGTGACTTGATGGTAACCCCACCTACATGACTGGAGATCCCAAGAAATAGGTTCAAAGGGAGAACGACTTCAAGTTAAATCGATGGACACTGTGAGATTAGTTCTCTACCCAGTTCCTAGGATGTTGAAACAGTGTTATACCTGTAAGTAAATACGGATAAGCATATTGCTTTTAATAATTCTATAGCTTAATATAATGGAGTAGTGCAGGATACTTCCAAAATTAAGTTAATAGCAGATCACCTAGTGAGTGTGAAATGCGGCCGTTTCTAGGAGAATGAAGGAAAGGCTATATTCTCCAAGTTCACTCATGATAACCAGGCAAGTTCAAGGCCAAAATGAACAAAATAGAGAACAAGGTTCTATGAGAAAATGAAGCTGTGTTATAGCTGTTGTCTAGTTTTACATCAAACTCCAGGGGGTTCAAGGCATCATGTCCACCTTCTGGCCAAGTAATTCCGACAGCTACTAACTACGAGTGGTTCAAAGCTGAAAAATTGCTACCAACTCAGATACAGTAATTTTTCGTAATACTCTCGAAAAGTCCGTCTGTCTGTCTAGTTAACTAAGTTAATCTATTCAGTAGAGTCTTAGAGTATATCGAGTCATATGTTTAGAGGTAATTTCTATTCATGTGGGGGATTGTTGGAACTTAAATTAACAAGTGAGGTTGAGTCACTTTTCCGGTGTCTTTTCCGGCAAGGTCATTACCCAGAATTACCGGATTATGAGCTCATTAGAAAGCTTGTAGTATGGACTACAACTTTGAATGCTCATATGATAAATTTGAAGAATTGGTGAATGAGAAATTGTTTGGTCAAAGTGTGATGTGGGAGACATAACAAGTTTTGTCCCACATTGGAAGTTGAGAGATTTTCTCTCTACTATATAATAAGACACATCATGGTTGATGATCAACAGCATACATGGAGTGATAGATGGACCGACCACGCACGCACCACCACCACCACCACCGAGCCGAGCCGAGCCGAGCCGCGTCGTGGGCTTGGGCAATTGGACCTTCGGTCCATAAGTTAATTCTTTTTGGGGTATCAATTGCATTTTGGTTTTGGTTCAGCGAAACCTTAAACCGGTGCAACGAAACATTGTGGTGGTTCAATTCGCGGACCGAAACATTGCGTTGGTTCGATTCGCGCCCCTCCGGTTTATTAAAAACCGAACTCCATCGTCTTCTCCAGACACTCTGAAATTTTTAGAAAACAAAAAAAACGAAAAGTTCTACGATCTTCCTGCAAAGTAAGTCTCGAGAGTTATTCATAGAATCTCGTGTTCGTCAGACTACGATTTGGGTGTTGCATATCGTTTTCATATACGGTTTTATCCTGGGATTTGTAATCGTATCGAACCGTCACACTACGGGCGATTTTTCGAATTAAGGAAAGAGAGAAATCTCTACTCCGTTTTTCATACGCGTTTTAAGAATCAGGTTTTATCTATCTTTCTTAATTCGTTCTTGTTTTTTACATTCGGTATTCTCAGTTCCGTTTTTGCGGTCCTACAAGTATAAAACAGAAGATGAATACCTGTTGTGGGTAGTGGCTAAAAATTTCTTTAGTCACTAAAATTTATAACCAGATAATATTTTTCAATTTTTCACATGAAAATATAATAGGAATGTTGATAAAAACGTATATCAGAAGGTTTTGGGATCAAAGAACTTAGAGTCATTGCTACTGTTGAAAAACTTATAAATAATTTGACCATCCATATAGTTGTCAATTGGCGAAAGTTTAAAGAGTTCACACCAAATAAATCGATAACGCTATTATACGGTATACATAGCGTTTTCACATATGCTATAAAAACCTACGCTATAATAGAGTACGACCATATGATAGCGTTTTTCTACGTCTGCTATAATAGCAATTAGTCTCTGTAATAGCACTTTTAGTTTGTTATATGAAATTATTTGATAACAACAATACAATGCTATATTAAAGTTAGTTATAGCTATGTAATGTCGCTATGAATATGACAATCATAGCCTACAATTTTTGCGATCATTTTAGTAGTAATAGCTTTATAAACGAGTTATTCTTTCACATTTTGTAGCTCTGATTTAGCGATGTTTCTATGCGGATAGTAGCTCAACGTTATTGCTACTAATGCAGCCTTCAATGACCACAATTATCCGCTATTGTCACGGTCTAGAAACGCAATCGGGTTTCCAATAGGATCACCACCACGAACCAAAAGGATTGGAACCATATACCAGATTTACAAACAAGGAGAATAAACAAAAACTGATATTGAAACATATATTTCTCATAAAACTTTTTTTAAGAACAATATCCATACATCATACAATACCAAAATGTCATAGTCAATAAGAGACTATGTGATTTGTCTCAAATACAATACTTAGTTCAAACAGAAGAGATAGGTAGATATGAATGGGAACAGAGAGTAGTCCACAAGACTTACTTCACATTAAAAGACAACAACTTTGTCTTCTGGCCATGCTATTGTCGTTCCAATAGCATCCTCCATGCACTCTATTGCTGAAGTTGGTTTCCAAACCTGTGCGTCATTGACCTTCACCACATCCACCCACACGCGGACCGCATTAGGTCCCAAAGGAACAAAATGCACAAGCTGTTCAGGGTTGTTCGAAGACCAGCGCCCTTCAGCGACAACCCTCTTCTGTCCACTAATGTCCAGCAGTCTGCATTTTTGATCTTCTTTCACATGCTGATGAGGACTACTCTTCTGCGCGTAAGTAACTCATCAGTTTCACCATTCTTAATCTGTATTCCAAGTTAGGCTACTTATAAAACAAATATAGAAAAAAAACTTGCTGAGTTGAAGTCGAAGGAGATTGTGACATTGGTTTCAAACTCTTGACAGGAGCAGAAGGCGTAATTCCTTGCATACGAGGAGATACACTATACGGTGACTCCGTACTGAAGTCCTCTACTAGAACATGAACTCTGTTCGCTGGCCATGCTACAAAGGACTTCAAAGACTCATGAAGATTTGACTGTTCTGCAGTGGGTCGCCAGAGAAAGGTATTGGGTTGTAGCACCTCATCTACAAAAACCTTAATGGCATTTGGTCCAAGAGGAAGACCGTTCACCAAAGCTTTGGGATCACGAGTCTGCCAACGGCCTTCGGCAACAGGTTCGTCGTCATTAGTTAACCAATGTAGAAGTTTGCACTTGTTCAGAGAGGTTGTGCTTGGGCTCTGTCATTCACATAAGTCAGAAACATCTCCCGCTATTAGTGAAATATATATACGTTATACACAGCTAAACTTTAACAACCATAAATCACGAATGAGGGTTTGGTTAATAAGAATGTACCTTTGGCGGAATATCTTCTAACTCTAACTCCTCAGCAAGCGTGACAACACAATTCTGAGGCCACGCAATGGTCTCTCCTACAGCATGGGCAATAGTATATATATTCGGAGCAGGTCTCCAAAGAAAGGCATCTCCTTTAATCACTGTATCAACAGACACCTTCACAGAATTAGGCCCTAATGGTACGTTGTTGACGAAGTCCATGTGATCAGAAGATAGAATGCGAGCCTCAGCAACTTTATTCTCGGAGCCAGACCAATCAAATAGAATACACTTGGTCTGGTTCCTTTGGTTTACAGACTACAAAAAAAAAAAAATTAACACATAGAACATGAGAACTTGTATGACAAGTTACAAGGACAATCACATTCGAATAAAATGCTTACTTTTGCTGCCGAGTTTTCACCCACCTCAATCTCCGGACGCTGAAAAAAAGGTATATCATTGTCGGTAAAATAAGGCCAAACAGATGAACAAAAAATGAGATATGTGAAGAAACTTACGTGGCTATTCATTCTCGCAAGAGTCTCCTGTAATTCATGGACCTGCTGCTGCAATTGAGCTTGAGTTTGTTGCATTTCTGTGACATACTTTCTCTTCACCTCGAAACAAGCAAGCTTGCTCATGCTCATTCCGCGGCCCATTGCCCTGAGTCGTCCAGGGTTGTCAGGTCCTAATATCTGCGCCAGGCAGTCTTCTTTTGGGTTAGAAGACGACGACGACGGAGTATCAGATTGAATGAACTCATTGGCCTTTTGCTGGTAAGAGTTCGATTAAAACAGTTAAGTGTCACACATTTTCAGAGTGTTTCTCTTACAATGAATGAAACTTACTATTTTAGAAGCAGCATCCGTGTTTACTGCTGTCCCATCCTTCTTAGTCCGTGACTTCACCCATACATTCAGCCGTGTAACTTCAGCTGGTTCTGAGCTTTCTTTTTTCTACACAGTGAAATGTATCCAATACGTAAGACATTTTTAAGAAAAGCTCAGCATTACCACAAAGATTCACATGAAAGAGCGGTAGTTACCATGTCCTCTGCCAATCTAACCATCCCTTTGCGACTACAGGTGTGAGGGATTTGCTTACTCCTTCTTTCCTTGTATGAATCGCTAACAGCCTGACTCAAAAATTAGTACACATTAAAGGCACATACCACTTAAACGTAAAAGTTATTACCTTGAACTCTTGGCTTGTCTTTAGTTTCACAAACTTCCTCCATTCTGCAGTTGGAATATTGTCTGGCCTTAGCTTCATTCGGTCCGAATGGTTCTGCGCATCTCGTATTTGTTTAACAAGCCTTGATTTAGATGCCCTCCATAAGCATCCCATCTGCTTCATAACAGCCGCCTTCTCATATTCTCCATCAATATCAAACCGTATCTAAAATAAATATAAAAACAAAGTTGACTTAATAGTATGTAAGAAAGATTTAACTGATGGTAATTAAAAAAGATGAAGGGATTACCTTAACAGATTTCCATAAAACAGTCTTCCGCTCTTCACCAATCTTTCTCCAATCATCTATCAGTACGGGAACATGTTCCCGTACCAACGGACCTAAGTACGACGACAACTTCACTGATCCTTCTCCGCAGGGCTCACCTAACTCAGTGAACTCCACTCTTATTTTTGTATTAGGATCCCTAGCAATATCCTTCATCTTGGTTGGTCCCCTGTGTTTTTTGGGTTGTGGCTGAGCAGTCTCCTCAGCTTCCTCTGGTACAGCATTCGGGTCCTTATCTGCTTCACGTTCTGAACGTGACTTCTCATTTTCTGACCCAATCTCAGTTCCTTGCGTCTCATCAATTGGAGTGTCCTGAATAAGTGATTCATCTGGAAAGCCTCCTTCTGACTTTGCGGGTATGGATCCAACGAATTCAGGCTCTGAATTGTCCACATGATTCTTCCTTTTCTTCGTTCTCTTGGTTGACTTGCCCATACTGTTCCTTCTGTAAGCTCAAAGAGGTTTAGAAAACGTTAAACAGACAAGACTACTCAAAAGCAAACCAAAACATATCAATGCCAATTCCCCCAAAAGAAACATAAATACCGTTAAAATGTAGAAGAAAACTCAAAGAAAATATAAAGGCAAAACAAGGCAGTCAAATGTCAATGAAATTGAAAGCAATAGTAACACACATAGGCAATAAATGAATCAACTCTGTCACACATATATTCCTTCACAGTCGTCACGGACATTTTGTGAATCATCTGCCAAATCTTCCTGATTGATATCAACGACTGAAGGCAATGGTCCGACATCCATATGACCTCCTTGTAAATTATCATCACTGTATACTCTCGGAGGACCCCTCATGACTACATACCAACTAGAGTCATCACTTTCCCTAGAGTAGAATATCTGTTTCGCCTGGGAGGCTAAAATGAATGGATCCTTAGCAAATGAAATTTGGCTCTGATTCAAATTAACCAACGTGAACCCATCTTCGACCTTAGCACCGTTGCCTCTAACCGCCCATTGACACCGAAATATAGGAACGTATAATACGTTATAATCTAGCAGTATGATATCTAACACCCTCCCATAGTATGATACTAGATCTACTACTTGAGCCATGTCCTTAGCACTAGATCTACACATTGCTGTTGCCTCGTAGTAGACACCACTGTTCTGACTAAGTCTACTCGCTGAGGCTGTATGAAACCTCATGCCATTGATTATGTAACCCGTGTAAGATCTAGCTACACTACGTGGACCATATGCTATCCACTTAAGTGTCTCGGCCTTGTCTTCAGCATCCAAAGGTATCTAACAATACCAAAACATCATGTGAGATAAGTAATTAACTACTAACCCAGTAAATGAAACAAATTCAAATAGAAATATTAATAAAACGTGCCTGTTCCTTTAGCCATGTTGCGAATTTATTTGTGTGCATACTCCATTGGTAAGTTGCATCACGTCTACATCTAATGTTAGTGTCTTGGAGATGTTGGAGATGAGCACTTACATTTGAAACAAAAGAAAATAAAGTACTTTAGACCGTAATTGCGGAACTAATTAAAATAAATGCATATATAGTCAAAAGAGAATAACTTACTCGACATACGGTTCCACCATAGCCGTGTTTTGTATTACCGCAAGGTGTGCTATCTTCTTATCCATCTCGGTAAGAGTGAATGATGTGCCCGTCGATATAGGACGACCTTCTAGGATGGATTCACTCTCGTATTCAGTGTTCCTATCATCTTTGTCTACCACATTGGTTGTCTTCTTTAAGAAGGCAGAGCAAAACTGCATACATTCTTCTGCAAGATAGGACTCGGCGATACATCCCTCCGGTCTTGCTGTGTTTCTCACGTAGTCCTTCAAAACTTTCATGTACCTGCATATAACAAACATGTAAATAAATCCCAACATTATAAATAATCATCAAAATATGAATGAATAAAATGGAAAAATATAACCTTTCGAATGGGTACATCCATCGGAAATGCACTGGACC
Organism: Erythrophleum ivorense; assembly: GCA_026724425.1. Classification (NCBI taxonomy): domain Eukaryota; kingdom Viridiplantae; phylum Streptophyta; class Magnoliopsida; order Fabales; family Fabaceae; genus Erythrophleum; species Erythrophleum ivorense. Next base: position 1,430,874 of record JAIUCV010000066.1, on the reverse strand, counting down.
ACCTAATCTGGCTTCTCTTCCTAGATGTACACATAAGTGAACCATGATGTCGAAGAAACTAGGAGGCCAAAATCTTTCAAAAATACAGAGAGTCTCCACAATCTCCGTCTCCATATTCTGGAGCTGTTCCATATCAATCACTCGTTGACACAGAAGGTTGAAGAATGCGCATAACCTAAAAATAGCTATCCTAGGACCCTTAGGCAGTAGACCTCTAACTGCAACTGGTAGTAGTTGTTGCATCAAAACGTGGTAATCATGAGATTTAAGTCCCATGACTTTGCAATCATCTAGTGACACACAACTAGCAATGTTAGAGCAGTAACCATCCGGGCCTTTGAAGTCAAATAACCGCTTACAGAAGGTTTTCTTCTCTGACTTTGACAATGACCAAGGAGCTGCGGGAAGTAATATCCGTTTACCGTGAGGTTTCGGATGCAAGTCCTTCCGGATGCCAAGAGCTTCAAGATCCTTTCTAGCTTTTATACCGTCCTTGGAATTTCCACAATGCAATAACGTTGCAATTAAACTCGCTGCCACATTCTTCTCAACGTGCATCACGTCCAAATTATGTCTCACCGGTAACTCCTTGTGAATCAAGAAAAAAATGTTAGTAAGAGAACACATATATTATGTCATATACTGATATTAATATGAAAATGTAAATATACCTGCCAGTATGGTAAGGTGAAGAATATTGATCTTTTCTTCCATCTGGATAACTCCTCTTCATCTTTTTCTGCTAAGTCTTCTTCCTCGTCAGATGCACTATCTTCTGCTTCGTTAGCAGAAGTTACTTCTACGCGGGCATCTCTAGATCTCTTTTTCCCCATCTCTTTTCTATTTCCAAAATCATTTCTGTAATTTTTCAGCATAATGGAAACATTACGACCCGTAAGGATCCTACCCTTAATCCCATGCTCAGTTTTTCCATCAAACCATGTCTTCTTCCCTCTGAAACTATGACTCGGAGATAAACCTTTCCTATGGCTCATGTAGACATGTTTCCTACAATTACTCAACCACAAACTATCTGTATGCTTCCCACATATTGGACAACCCATTTTCCCTTTCACTTTACACCCTGCAAGATTTCCATATGCTGGAAAATCACTAATAGTCCACAGAAGCATTGCCTTAAGCGTAAATGTTGTCTTACTAACAGCATCATAAGTTAACTCGCCTATAGCCCATAACCTATTTAAATCTTCAACCAGAGGTTATAAGTATACATCTATACTATTACCTGGTTGATGCGGTCCGGGAATCAAGAGAGTGAGCATGATATTCTCCTCTTTCATACACAGTGCAGGAGCCATGTTGTAATTGACGAGCAAAACAGGCCAACAAGAGTATCTGCTGTTCTTCATGCTGTATGGATTAAACCCATCAGTTGACAGTCCCAGCCGCAAGTTCCTCTGCTCGGCGGCGAAAGAAGGGAACTTGTCATTCATAGACATCCATGTGACAGAGTCTACCGGATGGCGCATTTTCCCGTCTGTGCTCTTGTTACTGAAATGCCATCTCAAATCCATGGCTGTTTGCTCTGACCTGAACATCCTCTTAAGGCGAGGGATGATTGGAAAATACCGTAGAACTTTCTGAGGAACTCCCTTCTTTATCTCACCAGTGTGCATGTTCGTTTTCCATCTTGAAGTCTTGCATTTTGGACAGACCTCGACCTTCTTCAGTGTTTTCCTGAACAAGCAGCAATCATTCACACAGGCATGGATCTTCTCGTACCCCATATCAAAGGTTTTTAGAAATTTTTTGACGTCATAAGTGGATGTGTGGAGGACATTGTCTTCAGGCAACATATTTGGCAATTCCTCCAGTAGCTCATTGAAACTCTTATCTGACCACCCATTCTGCGTCTTGATCCTAAACAGAGTAACTATGGCGGAAAGCTTGCTGTGGTGAACACACGCTGGATACAATGGTGTCTCAGCTTCTGTAAGTTTTGCTAAAAACTCATCTTCTTTTTGGTCATCTTTCTCAGCAGCTTCTAAATCGTCTAAGCCCTTACTAACTAACTCCTCATCTGTGCATCTTGCAGCCTCGTACAGACCCAAAATCTCATCATTACGACCATTATGTTGGCCTGGTTCTACAGCTACAGAGTTCCCATCTCCATGGTGAAACCAATCTGCCCGTATCTTGTAAGCAGCATCCATCCCATTTATAACTAAATGTGACACAACGTCGCTATATGCAACTCGAACTAGGTTGCGACACAAACCACATGGACATATTATCTTCCCATTCACTCCTAATTTGTCACTAACAGCATCAACAAAAGCACGAGCACCACTAATGTAAGCAGGATCCACTCTTGAGTTCATGTAAAACAAAGAAAAAGACGAAAACAGTTAAATAAATGTTGAATGTTACGAACCCAAAAGCAAACAACTTAAAACAACTGTAAATACCTGCATAAGTAGACCCATGCCTTGTCTAACATTGTTGTTTTTGACAACCGTAATCAGGTTCCTTGCAACAGGTGAAACAAGTATGCATGATTCAAGCATAATAGAGGACAAATCAAACATCAAGTAATAAAGACACAGAGAAAGCAAACAGAAAGCAAACAGAAAGCTATACATAGAAGCTCGCATGTGTAATTACAGATAACAATTGAGTCAAACAATGTGACTAACCTTTTCTGTTAATGTGCTGCTTCTGACTTCACAGAACTCGCCCCCAAATTCACGAACACAGACCTGAAGCTGTAGTTCTCAATCGCTTCCTTAAATTGTTTCAAAACGAACAATGAATTAGATTACGATTAGGTAGTTTATTAAATATATGAACCCTAATAATGAACTCACTTTCAGTAGTAGACGATGATAACTCGTAAATCTCGGATTCCAGACAATAAGAACTTGAAAATCTCGGGTTCAAATCAGACGTAAACGAAAATAGAGATTGCTTATTGAGAGATCAGGTAGACGTAGAAAGAAACGCACATAGTCGGAGTGAAGATCGAGCTGTAACTGAGGAGAAGTGGAATCGGCGGAGATGGCGAGGGAGAATCGCGATAGGGACGACGGAGAGAACGAGGTAGGTTTTTTTTTTCTTTTAATTTTTTTTTTTAATGCTATGAAAAATGTTTGTAATAAAGACTAACCGCGAAATCTTTTTTTTTTTCTAAGTGTTGGCGCTTTGATCAATAATTTGGCGGATTAGTGAGTCAATAAATCCCGCTTCCTTTTTATTTGGGCATAGCATAAATGTAATGCTATGATTTTGCTAATGACACTTCTAAAAAACTTACAATAGCAGTTACGAAAATTGTGCTATGCTTATCTGCTATCAATGGGGGTATTTGTTGTAGTGAACAAAAAAACACATGCTTCGATTTTAAAATTCATTAGTTTTTGCTTTTCTATTATATCTTTAACTTAAAAAAAAAAAATTACTTACAAATGTGTTACTTTTTGGTTTTAGTAAAACTTGCAATTTATACGCATTATCTTATTGATCAAACCACTTTTGATAAATAAGTTTGAGAAAAATCATAATCTTAAATGTGTTCGATTTACACTAAAATTGCTTACACCGTGTAAAGTAATTCTTTGTTAAGAGATATTTAACTACATTAGAAATATACCATGTAATTTTATAATTTTGCCTAAAATATAGTCATATGTTATTTGAAAGTTTTTTTCATTGTTCGAGTTATTTTAGAGGTTAAACCGGTGAATATAGCTTCACAAAAATAATCAATATATGAAAATTATTGGTAAGGGTGAAGAGATATACATACTAATAACTTTGTTGTCGTTGATATTTAAGAGTTACTTAAAAGAGGTTAATCGCGAGTTGATGCTTAAATTGGTCTAATGCATCGTTTTAAAACTTTATAAGGAAAATAAAAGGTGACGAATTTGATAATCATAAAAGTGGAGAGGCCGGACAAAAAAGATAAGAAGCGTGCAGGAATGGTAAATGTGACAAAATTGTAAAGCTTAAGTCAAAAGGAAATAAATCTATTCGTCTCCCTATGTAATAAAAACCCACTCTACTTCTCAAGCCATATATTTACATATTTTGTTTTCATTTAATCATCCACAATATGCTGGTCTTATTTTTCTGTTTTTATTTGGACAAGGTGATAATGTGAAAGAATGTAATCGAAATTTTTGGACTAATGTTTTCAAACCGACCAAGAGCTTTGCGTGTACCGGTTTCATAAAAGTCCTGCGTCATTTATATTAAATTTATTATTCTGAATTCTAGAAATAATTAGCTACTATATTGTTGCAGCGACATAGTAGCGTAAACACCAAGTTATTCGATCTTCCGAAATCAAAGAAGTTAGAGACGAATCTAGCTTGAATTCAAAAGAGATTGCAAGAGATATCGATTTTAAAAGATTTATTAAATCAAAAGCTGCCATACAATGAGTCTTAACTCAACTATTTATAATAAAAGAAGAGAAGAAACACCTTAAGCCCTATTCTCTGCTGAGCTAAAGAAACAAGTAAAACTCTAGAGAAAAAAGGAAAACAATACGAAAAGGAAAACCCTGAAGAAAAGGAAAACCTGAAGCATACATAAGTGTAGCAAATATACGCTACATCAGGTCACCCGCGATGAAGAAGAATTCGACCTCGAATTGGCCATGTCATCCTCAGGTAGATAAGGAACCAAATGTTTGAAATTAAAGATATCAGCTGTATGCATGTGAGGAGGAAGACGGAGACGATAAGCGTTGCTGTTAATCTTCTCCAAAATCTCAAGTGGAACAACCTTACGATGTTTGAGCTTGTTGAGATTTGATCGATATCCGATTTGCTAATCCGAATTGCTAGATAATTGCAGGAAAGTAAAAGGCAAAGGCAATTTGTTAACCCAGTGTTCGTTTCCTACTCACTGGGGGAAGGAACCGCGCCTTCCGTCGCATTCACTATCACGGATAAAGAATCAAGAGATTACAGAGATTCCGATTAACCGGAAACCTCAAGATCAAGCTCAAAACTAGAATAAGGTATAAGGAAGTCTTGGATAAGCCTATCTTACTTCTCTCTCTCTTATTCTCTCTCTCTATGAGCTCTCTTTCTCTCTCTATCTTTGATTCTATCTTTTGCGTAATGTTGTTGCCAACTGTTACATGGAGACGATGAAGTCATCTTATAATCGATTCCCACAACGAGCTGGACTTCCACGTGATAACTTCTGGCCCGTATGAGTGTCAAAGTGGCTATGGGCCTGGGCCCATTCGGTGATTGGTGCTGAGCCCATTTACAATCTCCACCTGTTCAGACCAAACTCCGAAACCTCCGTCACTTTAACCTAACACTCGATCTCGACTTCTCCGCTTTTCTCTCTGCAACAAGAAACTGATGCGGCGACTTCAATCAACCCGCATCCGCCGGTTAACCATGAACACCGGCTCCGGAATCCCACTAGGTATCTTCTTGAGGCCCTTCGATCTCTGCGGAAAATATTGATCGATTCCTCCTGCCTGTTTGATTCCTCCGTCATTTTTCCTGACTTTACATTTTCCTTTGCAGATCCAGGAGAACAAGATGAATCCATACCTTCTCTGCTCAGAAAACCCAGGTAAACATAACCCTTTACCCAGAAAACCTTCTCGCAAAACTCATTTTCTCTGATCTTGATAAAATCCCTGAAAACTCAGAAAAAACGCACCGAAACTGAATCTTCCCTGATCTTCTCTTCACAGATACTCCACCTGGAACTGAAGAATCCCTCAGCTCCTTCACGCTCAACAGGTAACCCTTAACTCTCAACGAGAAACTTCGAGTTTACATTGTCAAAAAATCAGAATCGAAAACTACTAACAGAGTTTCGTTTTCTGGTTTGCGAGATACCTTTGACAATGGAGTTACCTGGAGCCAATCAGCTTCTCAAGCGACTTTTGCAAGCTCACGGCAGAGCTCAAACTTTGGCCCAGGTAAGGCCTTAGTTAGGAAATCCGCCGGATTCTTGCTTGTGTGAATCTTGAACAACTCGACTGTGCCATCTGCTACTATATCTCTGATGAAATGATACTTTGTAGCTATGTGCTTAGTCCTTTCGTGATAGACTGAGTTTTTAGCTAAGGCCAATGCACTCTGTGAATCACAATGAATCTTAACTGCACCTGCATCAAAACCCAATTCACTGCATAAACCTTTCAACCAGATAGCCTCTTTAACTGCTATAGAAAGGGCCATGTACTCAGCTTCAGTTGTTGATAGTGCTACCACAGACTGTAAATTTGATCTCCATGAAACTGTATTACCCCATACTTGAAAGATAAATCCAGTAACTGATCTTCTTCTGTCTAAATCTGTAGCATAGTCTGAGTCGCAAAACCCATCAATACTGAAACTTTTATCCTTGGTGAATGTTAAGCTTGCTTTTGATGATCCTCTTAGGTACCTTAAAACCCATTTAACTGCTGTCCAATGATCTCTCCCTGGATTTGACATAAACCTGCTAATAACTCCAACTGCATATGCTATGTCTGGCCTTGAACCGATCATTGCATACATTAAGCTCCCCACTGCGCTAGCATAGGGTGTATTTTCCATATGCGCTGCTTCCTCTTTTCTTTCATCTTTAGATAAACTTTTCAACCTGAAATGAGTAGCAAGTGGAGTAGTTGTAGGTTTAGCTTCTGTCATTCCAAAAGTCTTTAACACCTTTTCGATGTAGCTTTCTTGAGACAACTGTAACGTTCCCTTCTCTCTGTCTCTGATGATATCCATTCCCAAAATGCGTGAGGCCTTACCCATGTCTTTCATTTCGAACTTAGAGCTCAAACTATCTTTAACCGATCTGATCTCTGACATACTGCCTGATGCAATAAGAATATCATCAACATAGAGTAGTAAGTAGACTGCCTTTTCATTATGAATGTTGCGCATGTAGACACACTGATCATACTCGCTTCTGATGAAGTTTGCTTCCTTCATAAAACTGTCAAACTTGATATTCCACTGTCTTGGTGATTGTTTTAGACCATATAGAGATTTCCTGAGTAGGCATACCTTATTTTCATCTCCTTTCTTAATGAAACCATCTGGTTGCTTCATTAGTATCCTTTCTTCTAAATCACCATGTAGAAAAGCAGTTTTGACATCCATTTGTTCTAGCTCATAGTCTCTATTAACCACGGCTGATAGAATTAGTCGTATAGAGACATGTTTAACCACCGGTGAGAAGATCTCATTGTAGTCAACACCCTCTGTCTGTGAAAAACCCTGAGCGACCAGCCTTGCCTTGTGTCTCTTTGTCTCAACACCGGGAATACCTGATTTTACCGTGAAGATCCATTTACTGCCTACAATCCTGGCACCTTCAGGTTTCTCAATCAAATCCCAGGTATGATTCTTCATTAATGATGTCATCTCATCATCTGCTGCATTTTGCCATTTTTTCCAGTTAGCACTTTTCTTGGCCTGTTCCATTGACTTAGGATTTTCTGTTTCAATGTCCTCAGCTGCAGATAGAGCATAACCCACGAAATCGGCATCCTCATACCGTGAAGGCGGTCTGATATTCTGACGTCTATCACGATCTCTGGCTAACAGGTAATCATCTATCTGACTTATGATTCCAGTCTCATCCTCCCCTGCCTCATTAAATGTTAACCCCTCATCGTCTGATTCATCCGAGGTACTTCCACTGGAGTCAACCTGAGGAGTAGAACTGCCACCTTGAGGTGTAGCTCCACCTTGAGAGGAACCCACATCAGAAGAAGAAATATCATTGCCTTCGGTATCAGATGAAGCCTCAGAACCTGTCACATCACCCGAAATGTTTTGAAAACCCGTTGGCGTTGGTCCCTGTATCAACTGAGTATCGAAGGTAACACTCTTCCTCCCAGATTTCTTATTCTGTGTAGCCGTAGACTCATCATTAGTCGTAGCACTGCTAGAACCGTTTAAATCCTTGTAAACTTCATCCTCCCTGAATACAACATTCCTGCTAGTCACACATTTTCCTTCTTCTGGAAGCCATACCCTGTAACCTTTAACACCAAACGGATAGCCTAGAAAAGTCCCTTTAATAGCTCTAGGACTTATCTTTTCTTGAATAGTGTGAACGTAGGCTGTACACCCGAACCTTCTTAGGTGTGTGAGATCAGGCTTTTGACCAGACCACCTCTCTTCTGGTAATTGAAAACCGATTGTAGAATTAGGTGTTCTATTTATCAAATACACAGCTGTAGCAGTAGCTTCAGCCCAAAACTCTTGTCCCAATCCTGTCTCAGCTAGCATACTTCTCACTTTATCCATAATGGTTCTGTTCATTCTTTCTGATACTCCATTTTGTTGTGGAGTGTAGGTACATGTCCGATGGCGTTTAATTCCAGATTTTCTGCACAAGTCGTCAAACAAGGTATTGCAGAATTCCAAACCATTATCTGTTCTCAAACACTTTATCCTCTTCTCTGTATGGCTTTCAACAGCTTCTTTCCATTCTTTAAACTTGCTGAATGCTTCATCTTTTGTTCGCAGGAAATAAACCCAAAGTTTCTTTGAGTAGTCATCGATGAAGCTGATGAAGTATTTAGCACCACCGAGACTCTCTGGAGTTGACGGTGAACCCCATAGATCCGAATGAATGTACTCGAGGATCCCTTTAGTAGTGTGTTTGGCTTTCGGGAAACTCTGCTTGTGAGATTTCCCTAAGACACAACTTTCACAGAAGCCTAGTTCTCCAATCTCCATTTGAGGTATGTATCCTTCTTTAGATAGAACTTCCATATTCTTAGAACTCATGTGACCTAGCCTTGAATGCCATAGACTAGTTAGGTTGTTCTTAGAATCTATCACATTTACATCACCCTTGGAAACAGTTCCTTGGAGAAAGTAGAGGCCATCAATATACTTTCCAGTAATAACCTTTTGACCATCTTTGAAGAACGTAACCTTGTAATTTTCTCCTGTGTAGGTGCATCCTGACTTCTCGAGCATACCATACGAGATAAGGTTTCTACTCATATCTGGCATGTACCTGACATCCGTGAGGATTACTACCGTTCCATCCGGGTTAGTAATTCGAATCTTTCCAATTCCTTTTACCTCACTGTATGTGCTATTTGCCATATGAACTTTTCCTCCCTCAAACTCCTTTAAGTCAAACATTAACTCTTTGTTTGGGGTAATGTGAAAGGTACATCCTGAGTCTAGAACCCACTCATCTTTGGTGTACTGAGAGCTGACGGTGAGAACGAAAGGCTGATTTATCTCTGCAGCTGTATTAGCAGACGAATTTTCATTATGCCTTTGTCCACGCATTGGGCATTCTCTCTTCCAATGTCCTTCTTTGCCACATATAAAACAGGTACCCTTCTTGCCATACTTGTTTCTAGACTTAGACCTACCTCCCTGGTCCCTAGTCTTTCCCTTGTCTTTACCACCATCGAATCGTTTCTTAGACCTGCCTCTATTTTCAACATAGAGTCCCTCCGCATTAGACCTTCCCTTTTTAAGCATTCCCTTATGTCTTAACTCTGCTTCTTTTGCGTATGCAGATGATTTAACTTCTCGTACCGTGAGAGTTTCTTTTCCCGTTCCATACTTAAGAGTATGTACTAACTGCTCATACGCTGGAGGTAGACTCGTAAGGAGTTGAATGGCCTGGTCTTCATCACTGATGATGATCTTTAGACTGGCAAGATCCGCAACTAGTTTCAGAAAAGTATCCAGGTTATCCTCCAAATTTTTATTCTCATCCATACGAAAACTTGCAAACTGTTGCTTGAGATAAATCCGATTTGGTAATGATTTTGCCTGATACTCTTCTTCCAGGGCAAGCCACATATCTCGAGACGTTGGCTCGTCCATCACCTTCCTCAGTATCACATCACTGAGACAAGTACCAAGTAAGTTTCTCACTCTGATATCTTGTGCTGACTTCTTTGGATCCTTCCTTGGTAAATCTCCTTCTTCTTGTTTCTCTGACTTGGCGTAGATAGAAAAATCCTCATCGAGGACAGAGGCAAGGCCTTGGATCTCCAACTGTCCCAACAGTTTATACTTCCACATTCCAAAATCCTCCTTCCCGGTAAATTTCTCCATCTCAAACCTCCCCGGTGTAGGTTCCATAGTAGATTCACTATTGAACACAACTACACAATCGCAGATATCCAAAAAACCAGAAGAAAACCACACGAAATATCCGACGCACACGCGAAAAAGAAATCCAATCAACTAGATCACGAGATCGAACTCAAAACACCGATATCAACCAGGCGGCTACCTCGAGATTACCATCAGGTGAGAAACAACTTTACCTCCTCTTAGCGATCCACCATTAGCCATCGGAATCAAAACCTGGCTCTGATACCACTTGTTGAGATTTGATCGATATCCGATTTGCTAATCCGAATTGCTAGATAATTGCAGGAAAGTAAAAGGCAAAGGCAATTTGTTAACCCAGTGTTCGTTTCCTACTCACTGGGGGAAGGAACCGCGCCTTCCGTCGCATTCACTATCACGGATAAAGAATCAAGAGATTACAGAGATTCCGATTAACCGGAAACCTCAAGATCAAGCTCAAAACTAGAATAAGGTATAAGGAAGTCTTGGATAAGCCTATCTTACTTCTCTCTCTCTTATTCTCTCTCTCTATGAGCTCTCTTTCTCTCTCTATCTTTGATTCTATCTTTTGCGTAATGTTGTTGCCAACTGTTACATGGAGACGATGAAGTCATCTTATAATCGATTCCCACAACGAGCTGGACTTCCACGTGATAACTTCTGGCCCGTATGAGTGTCAAAGTGGCTATGGGCCTGGGCCCATTCGGTGATTGGTGCTGAGCCCATTTACAGAGCTTGTTGTATTGGCCTTGTGGAAAACGATCTTTTCGTCAAAACAGCCCAAACTAAATCTCCGATATTAAGTTGGACCTCTCGGCAATGAACATCCACTGCTGCTATATACTTTTGCGCATATTTCTCCAAATTTTCTGTGTCCCGAAGATGTAATGCGGTGAACTCTTCGACTGTGTCACAAGTGCGACCATGAAAATGAGTCTTATCTGGTGGCATAGATAAGTCAACAGGAGCACGAGGAATCACTCCATAAATCACATGAAAAGGACTCAATCCCGTACTACGATTCACATCATGATTGTGAGCAAACTCAGCTTGTTAAATCACCTTATCCCACGTTCACGTATGTTATCACCAACCAAACTGTGAAGTAAATCTTCTAATGCACGATTAGTGACCTCCGTTTTCCCATCCGTTTGTGGATGATAAGCAGAACTCATGTCCAAAAAAGTCTTCAATAATCTCCACAACGAACGTAAAAAATGGCCTAAGAATCTTGAATCCCTATCCGAAACAATGGACATAGGTAGGCCGTGTAAACGGTAAATCTCTCGAGAAAAAAGACTTGCCAATTGTAATGCATCGGTAGTTTTCTTACATGGAACGAAATGAGCCATTTTAGAAAACCGGTCAACAACCACAAATATCAAATCATGTCCTTGTTGAGTGCGAGGTAAGCCAAGAACGAAGTCCATGCTAATATCTGTCCATGATTGAGTAGGAATAGGTAGTGGCAAATAGAGACTGGCATTGTTGGCATGGCCTTTAGATTTCTGGCACATCACGTCTAAAAGAAGGCCAAAAGTATGAATTGGTCAGGAGCTGAAGAGTACGATCACGACCAACATGTCCATCATTGTGTAACTCACAGATCAGCTGGAGGCGGAGACTACAGTCTGGAATACACAACTTGTTGCCTCGAAACAGAAAACCATCAAACACAAAGTAAACAGAAACCACAACTTGGCTTGCAGCTATCCAAATTTTAATAAAGAATGAATCTTGAGGATATAACTCCGATAAAAACTCTAAGCTAGGGACCGAAACATGTAATGTGGCCAGGAGAGAATGACGTCTACTGAGAACATCAGCAACCTTGTTCAAAGTACCTGCGTTGTGCTTAATCACAAAAGTAAATTGTTGCAGATAAGAGAACCAAGCAGCATGCCGTGCCGAAACTGGCCTTATCTTGAGAACCCATACGCTTCAACGCATCATGATCTGTATAGAGAACAAATTCTTGATGGAAGACATAATGTCTCCGATGCTTAACTGGCTGAACAACAACGTACAATTCGACGTCGTAAGTGCTATAGCGACCACGAGTACCTGCTAACTTTTCGCTAAAGAAAACGACAGGACAACCTTGACTAAGAATCGCTCCTATACCGAGTTTGGAAGCATCACAATGTAATTCAAAAGCCACCGCAAAGTCTGCTAGCACAAAAACCGGAGCTGATGATAACTTCTGTTTGATAAGGTGAAACGCAATATTGGCTTCTTTGGTCCATACGAACGGAGTAGTCTTGATACAATCAGTTATAGGCGACATGATACTGATGCACAAAACGTCAATAAAATGAAATCAATCCATGAAAACTGTGCACATAAGTAAGAGTACAAGGAGTAGGCCATGTTTGAATTGCTGCGATCGTAGCTGGATCAACCTGTAAACCACTTTCAGACACAATGTAGCCCAGAAACACAACCTGATTTGTGCCGAAAACACACTTCTTTGTAGCCGCAAACAATTGCTCACGTCGTAGAACACTCAGTACATCTCGGAGATGATCTAGATGAGCCAACAAAGAAGAACTGAAAATTAAAATATCGTCGAAATACACAACCACAAAGCGACCAATAAAAGGACGTAAGGCGTGATTCATGACACGCATGAAAGTGCTAGGAGCATTGGACAAGCCAAAAGGCATGACCAACCATTCGAATAAGCCCTCACGTGTTTTAAATGCTGTCTTCCATTCATCGCCGGGACGAACACGTGTTTGATGATAGCCACTTTTTAGAAGCATGGCCAATTTGATCGAGAAGATTATCAAATCTTGGTATTGGAAAACGATACCGGATTGTGATCTTGTTTATGGCTCTATTATCGACACACATATGCCATGTGCCATCTTTCTTTGGGATGAGCAAGATGTTTCATGTGGTTTATTGTTTAAGATGTTTATGCGAACTTGGTATTAGGTTGCTAGTTTATTTATTCTGTAATGGAATTGAAAATTGTTGGTTGAGTTATTTGATTATTTATTTGAGTTATTGATTGAGAATTTCCGCTGAGTTAATTATAAATAAAAAAAAAAGACTGGTTGTTTCAGAAATAGTTGACGAAAATGTGCAACTATTGCCTGAGGATTGATTACTTCAACATATTTATGGATCAAGCTCTAGTTTCTCTTGAGGCCAGGTTTGAACAATTCCAAAGGTATGAAGAAACTTTTGGATTTTTGTTTGATTTAAAAAAATTAACATCGGCTAGTGAAGATACTTTGAGAACATCATGTCTAAACTTGGAGGCTTCTTTAAAGGATGGTATGCATTCAGATATAGTTGGTGATGATTTGTTTATGGAATTAAAAATTCTTCGAGAATCAATACCAGAAGAAGTTAAGAAGCCTATTGAAGTGCTTGATTTTAAGGATGGATGATTGTTATCAAAACACATAAATAGCTTGTCGCATATTGTTGACTATTCTTGTATCAGTTGCCACTGCTGAAAGAAGTTTTTCGAAGTTGAAGTTGATTAAGAACTACTTGCAATCTACCATGTCACAAGAAAGGTTGAATGGGCTGGCTTTGTTATCGATCGAGACAGCTATGGTTGAAAAACTCGACTATGTGAGTCTAATAAATGATTTTGCAAGCAAGAATGTAAAGAGGAGAGCTACATTTCAGCCATAGGAAAAAAGTTTTTTTTTTTGCTTTTTGTTTTTTTTTTTTTTTTTTTTGCTAACCATTTACAAAAGTGAGATTGTTTGTTTAGAACTGGTTTATTTTATGAAATTTTAAGGTTTTTTCTTTGATGTTTTTACTGTTTTGTGATCTTGAAAAAAAATATGAAAGGCATATTTTTAGATTCGCTTAGGGCCGGGTGTTTAAATTCATTGGACCGGCACTGGGTTGAACCTTATTATGGTTTCCTCTCTTTCTTGTAGTACACTTGACAATGCTCGTTTGGAGGCATTCTGGTTAAGGCACACAAAAGACACACATAAAAGACAAAAATTGTGAACGTATATATAATATATGTAAACAAAGATGTATGAACTGGATTACTGGAATTTGAGAAGGAAAAATGTAACGGAATTCTTTGTTGTGGATTTTTCATGTTTTTTTTACCTCATATTTTTCATGTTAGGGTTACTTTGAAATTATGTGTAACGGAATATATAGTTAGTTATTTTGCTAAAAAAATTGTTTATGACATTTCCGAGATTGGGTTTAAGTAAAAAATCTAATGGTGAATATTAAAACGGCAAAATAATTCATTGAAGATCCTATAAATTATTTCTGAATCGCCCCAATGAGTCGAATTATGTAAACTATGTTCTGTCGATTTGGATTTCTGAATCATTTTAGGAACTGAGGCTGTTGACAAGAATTTTTTTTTTTTTAAATCACTGAAGATTTTTTTTTCACATCTTCCCTCCTGATAGTCAAATATACTCACTACTCACTAGTATCCCTTTTTGCACCTCCTATTTCACATTCTTAAATAAAAGACATTTATTATCGTAGTAAATTGTTTTCCATCTAATTACATTGTTACGAATAATTAAAATTAAATTCATCAGTCAATAACTTGTCTCTTCCTTTATATTTGCTCTTAGTGTTGACGAAATATTAATGAGTAGAATAAATATGATCCCTCGAGTCAATCCAAAACCCCACCTTACTTAATTTGCCCAACCAATGTCAACAAAATGAGAAAAAACAAGTACTTAATATATCAATCGTATCTCGTTTAATAGAAATAAAACACTTCGCAAAGTTACGTTAAAATTACCACTTTATACGGATTTTACAATTATTCCATTTTAAATTTAGTTTAAGAATGCAAATTCAACTAATCTGAATAAAATAGATACTAAACAAAAATGGAATGAACGTAGGCAGAAGTAAAATTCAGTTTTGACCCAAACAGGTACAAAGTTCAAGTAATTTATTTTTTCCCCTTAAAATTCTTGTTCTTTTTAAAAATATGGTCAATATGCATTTATCTCCCTTTTGTATTTTTCCCTCTAATTTTACGTTTTACAATATATATTAACTATTAATTATACTAAGATGCACACCAAAAGGTAGGTAAAGAGGCTAATATAAAAGGAGAGTAGTTTTGCTATTTTCTCTTACCCTCTTACCCTATCAATCCTAAAAATCATCTCTAGATCATCATCTTCATATCATTGTTGCACCATCATGTCTTCCTCAAACAAAAATTGGCCAAGCATGTTCAAATCCAAACCCTGTAATCGTACTCCATCTTACGGGCACTACTCTAATTGTAACATATCTTCTCCCTTTTCGTCAGGTATTCACATTTCATATCTTCTACTACTAGTTTTTGGTTCCTGTGTTTATTTCATACGAATATATTTTGTTAGTTCCATAAGAATTTTACGTATAAGAAATAGATGATGAAGTAACAATTTTTTGTTTTTTTTGTATAATAAAATATATCAGTTCTTATCATGAAATCAATACACACACTACTTCACCATAGAAACAAGCCATATATATG
Organism: Erythrophleum ivorense; assembly: GCA_026724425.1. Lineage (NCBI taxonomy): Eukaryota > Viridiplantae > Streptophyta > Magnoliopsida > Fabales > Fabaceae > Erythrophleum > Erythrophleum ivorense. The sequence goes on along the minus strand of JAIUCV010000066.1, from coordinate 1,415,319 downwards.
ATGTTACTATATATATGCTAAGACATGCATGATGATTTTGTAAACGATTTGTGAACCAGATCGTGTACCAGATCCTAAGCCAAGATGGAACCCTAAACCGGAGCAAATTCGGATACTTGAATCGATCTTCAATTCGGGTACTGTTAACCCACCAAGAGACGAGATTCAAAGAATCCGGATCCGACTTCAAGAATTTGGCCAAATCGGTGACGCAAACGTGTTCTACTGGTTTCAAAACCGGAAATCACGAGCAAAACACAAGCTTCGTGTTCTCCAGAATAACTTTAAGTTGTCGAAGAAGGACAAGATTGTTAGTCCTAGCAATGATGCTGATTCTTGTTTTGGTTTGGTTAACCGAGAAACCGGTTTATTCCCCATTCAAAACAATGATTTGGTGATCACTGAACCGGCTGGTTTTCTATTTCCGGTTCAGAATGATTCGAGCATGACTCATGCAGGGTTTGGTTTTGGTGATTTTGTTGTGCCGGTGGAATCGGAAGACTTCGCCGTTAATAAGGGCGTTAATTTGGAGACTCCCGAGATCAATTTTGACGGCGCCGGTGAAAATGGTTATTCTTCCATTTCAGTTCCTGTTACTACTGTTCCATTAACCTTCAATCAGTCACTAGGTATAATCAATCAACCTATATACATATATATATATAGTCTATATAAGTAGTCATTTTTTTGTTTTTTACAAGTAATCAAAGATATATGGTAAGTAAATTATTAAATAACCTTTTTTGACCGAGTAACGCATGCATGTACGTGTTTTATGGAAAAGACATTTTGGTCTTTAGATTTGACCATTACTGTTCACTTCAACAGAAAGATTTACTCCTTTTTCTTGGGGTGAATTTATCTTTATCTCTTTAAAACTAAATAGCGAATCGTGGTTTTTATTTGTGTACCAGAAGATGTAGTTTTACCCGGTGGTGGAGATGCCGGAGATTGTGTTTCTCCGGTGAGATTGACGGTGTTTATCAACGACATTCCTTACGAAGTGGTGGCCGGATTATTCAACGTTAGAGAAGCTTTTGGTAACGACGCCGTGTTGATCAACTCGTTTGGGCAGCCTATTCTTACAGATGAGTTTGGTGTTACTTTTCAACCTCTCCAAAACGGCGCTGTTTATTATCTTGTGAGTTTTTACTCTTTTATTTTGACATGTATATTATTATGAAAATTAATGGTTAGTTCTTTTATTTTTTTTTATTTTTTTTTAGGATTTCTCAAAGCGTTTGTATGTCTGGTTTTGCAGATTTAGAAGATCTTAAAGATCGAGGAGTTAAGGACTTATGGATGAATATATTTAATATAATAAGGGATTTCTTCGAATTTTCTTAGTTACCAAATTAATTCGTTTCACATATCTTCTAGTTTCTGTAAAACTTACAGGACCTTACATTTTCGAGACTATGAAATTTCAAGAAAAAACAGATTGATTAAAGTTTGTTCCCAATGTACCCAATTTATATATGTTCAGACGCGTGTTTCTAAATTATTATTTTGGGGGGTGATTTCATATCCAGCAGTATGTTAATGTTATAACTATTTAAGAGTATCGCACTTTTTTTTTGGTATCACAACTCGTTACATTTTTGATGAAATTTTTCGGGCAAATTCCTATTGAAACAATCAATTTTTTTTTTTTTTTTAACAAGTGGGGAATTCTCAAACAATGAACCAGTAAAATTAATTCAATAAATAATAAATAATTGAGCCAACAATATTCAATTCAACTCCAGAATAATAAAATAAACCTAACAACCTAAACATCAGGTTCTACTAGATTACAGCGGAAACAAATAAATAAAACAACTTCTATCATCTTTTCCTCGGTCCTGATTCCGCGATCACACTTTTCTTTTACCTACATCACAATACGAAAGAGATGCATAACTATTTCATAAATACTTAGTGAGGCAATCACCCCCGCCTACAGACCAATTACGCAATTTCCAGAACATTAACATTCTTTAAATAATTCTCATAATTATTAAACAATTTCTAATACTCAAAATAATTTTCATAATTATCAAAATAATTTCCACAATTATTTTCCACCAATTAATTAATTATTTCAACCATTAAATAATTAATTTACCAATTAAACCACTTAAACCGGGTAATTCAATTTCCTAAATTAAACCAATTAAAATCGTTGATTAAACCGATCAATCAAGCCACTTAACCGACAGTGTCGAGCGACACCACCTGGTGTCGCTCGACAATCGTCCACTTGGTGTCGACCGACACCGAGCTCGCAGATCAAGACCCAGAAACGATCAACAGCACAAAAACACGAAAAACAGCAATAAACACCAACAAGCACGATTCAAAGTACTAATCACATATTCCAACATGAAAACCAACATTAACTCAACCACAATCAACCAATTCGACAGATCTAGAAAACCACTTGCCTACGGTCACGCACTCACCTTGACAAAGGGTTGAAACAAAGGAAATGAAGATGAACAGTGAAGAACAGCCACAAGCAGCTCCAGAAATCACCCAAAACTCCAAAATTCCTCTCGAAACTCCACTTCTCTCTTCTTTCGGTCTTTTTCACCCAAAAACTAGTTTCTCACGCGGCTGCACCCTTAAAAACTCGATAATTAGGTTTTTCCTATCAAACCAGTCGAGAACCGAACAATTAAATCGAACCAGAAATCAGATTGTCGAACCGGTGTCGACCGATACCACCCTGATGTCGCTCGACACCATCTGCCCGAAACGGCATTGAAGTTTACGGATGCTACAGCTATGTTACTCAAAATTCACTTTATTTGATAATTAGTAGATACCATGTTTTCTTTCTCCATCTAATTGATAATTATTAGTTTCTGTACCAAGCACATTATATAATTTAGGTCGTACATGTTTTGCAACGCATCTAGATTCAAGGATTAGTCGATTCTTCTTAGATAGCCATTAAACACAATGTGTATTTACAATAGATATTTGCCAAAATCTAAGCTCGAAATAGTGAAAAATAAATATTCTAAGTTTTCATATAATTTAGTTATTATTTATTAGACCATACAACATTAGATTAATATTTATTTATTTTTTGTTTGACTCAGTCACTCAAATATCTTTAACATCTTCCTTATAAAACTCCACTTGGTCACTTACCTTGAACATGCATTGACCAAAAAGGTCAATACTTATGTATTAATAGAAAGTTTAAAGACTCATTTTTATTCTGCATACACATCATGGTGCATTTTTGAATAAAGTGCTTTGAAAATTTGAGTCAGTTTTATTCTAAACTGGATTAAAAACAAAAAATCACATTCAAATTTAGAAGTAATTAATCGCTATGTGCATGCACATCATAGTGCATTTCGTGTACATTACGTGTTCGTCTAAGCACCGTCCGTCTTCACGGATAAATTATAAATAGAAAAACATATTTAAGATTTAATTTATAAAATAGATTTTGTTTCATCTATTTTTCTTCCGAGTAAGTTTTTGGTATTATTTTTTTTAATGTAAGTGCTATAAAAAAAATCTCAGGAAAAGAAAGATATAAACAGACAAAATTGTAAATCATTGTACGGAGCTAGAAATGCAAAATTACGTGTGGATATTAGGCTAAGAAGTACAAACCACAACAAGGTGAATAATATGCTGAAATGTTTTGTTTTGGATCGTTGTATGGATTTCTTGTAAATTTGGGGGGAAGTAAATTATGAAATTTCAACTAAAACTAAAAGGTTACGGATTATTAAGCAAGACGTTTATTCAAAGTCTCCAAAAAGGTCAATACATATGTATTAACAGAAAGTTTAAAGACGAATGTGTATTATGTATATACGTCACAGTGCATTTTTGATTAAATTGCTTTGAAAATTTGAGTCAGTTTTATTCTAAATAGGATAAAGAAAATAATTGCATACAATTTAAGAAATACGTAATCCATCTGTGCAGGAGTTTCCTAATCGGAAAAGGTTGTGGTTTTAATCAAAAGACACGTAGAAATTAGTATCTATCGACGATTTGCGAAAGAACGACATTAGCTAAATCTATCTATAAATAGTGGAGGAAGCATTAACAAGAACAAAGAGAAAGAACAAAGAAAGAGAGAGATTTAGAGATCAAAGAAAGAAAAAAAATATGGAGGATATGGAGGAGGAGGACTATGAAAAGAAGATGAAGGAGTATGAGGATGCCTTGGCTAAAATTGTAGAGATTGATAACAAATTCGATCGTTTCACTGAAGAATTGGAAAAGGAGAAAGAGAATTTGAAGGTAGTGTTCGCTTTAATATATATATTTCCCTTCCTTTGTTTACAAAACATTAATCACATTTTTCGTAAAATTTAGCGTATAGGGGAGGAACTGGATGAGATTGTGAAAAACTTCCATGTTCTGAAAGCTGACGTAAGTGGTGTTTATACATATACACTCTTTGTATATTTATATTTTGCTTTTCTTTTTTTCTTTTATTATAAAAACCGTTTTCTTTCGTACAATTTAGATTTTGAAGGAAATCGCTGAAAAGAAAATGAAAGAAAATCGCTGAAGAGTAAAAAGTTGGACTGTGGAGAACGAGGCTTTCAAGTCTGATTAGTTGATGTCTCTGATAATAGTAAAAGTAGGAAGAAAAATAACAATACAATTATTTAGTAGTATAGATCAGAATTACTAGTTGTGATCAATATTTGTCGTTTGTTTCTTCCTACGAAAATCATATGAAATAATTTGGGTCATCTGTTATCTCTAATAGTGGAAGGAAGTTATGTTGATGTTGTTAATAGTTTGTCAATCGATTTTCATAACTGATCAAGTCGTTTAATGATAACTAATGTCATTTTGATTATTAGTATTAAATCTAACTACAAATACCAACTATTGATTGATGTCATCCGAATATGATATTAGCTTCTTACTTAATGTCATCCGAATATGGTTATTACCTCTTGTTTGTTGATTCCAGAAATAGCACACGTTAGTATGACGGGATATTTCGGATGGGAGACTTGGGAAGCTTTGGATTAATTACTCGAAAAGAGGATCGAATACAAGAGATCGTCTCGTCAAACAGGCCTTGACGAGACGTAATGTGAATAACAAGAGAAAACAGAGAAAAGATGAGCGAATTGCTTTAGGGTTTTTAGGGCTGCGTGACTTGGTCTTTCAGGAATGAAGACCTCTCCTTATATAGTTGAGTTAAGGCGATTCTCTGCTGAATATTCTCCTCTTGATCATAAAGGAAATCTTCCTCTTCTCTTGATTTCCTTCCTTTCTTCGAGTGGCGGCTGCATCTTTTTCCTTTTCGCTTAAGGTATTATCTTCCTCCTCAAGGCTTTTCATTTCTGTGAGGAGGCTAGGGCTGAAGACGGGCTGGGCTTTTTGTGCTGTTACTCATCGCGACGGGCTCGGGGAAATGTGCCCATTTCACCCCTAACAATAAGTCCCCCCCCAGTTTGGCGAGTCAAATGCAATTTGGTCTCGGCGAACTTCATGAATGGGAGTTGAGCTCGAGAGTTATTAATAACAGCAGAAGGCGCCAGTGCTAGCTCGTCTTAGGTGCGATTGACTTTAGATTCGTACCGCCTCGTTAAAACCTTGATATGGAAAAACCCGGTTTGGGATAAAAACCATAGGAAGGGAAAAGAGTACGTTGACGTCATCTTGTCCGCGAAAGAATATGCATTTCGATGATTATTTTTGACATCAGCTCGTCAAAAAGGATCAACCATCTATAACGGTCTCATTCGAGTCAGCTCGTCGAAGAGAATGACCGTTCATCCTCATTTTAACGTCAGCTCGTCAAAAGAAGGAGCTATACCGCTTGGCAGGCGGTTCGTCAGGAGTGGGATTGCCACGTCATTAATGCACATCTTATTAAAACTGCTAAAGTGGTTCGGCGGTTGAGATTTTGCAAAAAAGGCCCAAGTCCCGTTAGGTTTTTCCAAGCGGGAAAAAGGAAGGGAAGTTTTTTTCCTTGGAAGTTGGGAAACTTCTCTTAAAGGGACCGTTCGGATTTCTCCTCCACATTAATTCCTTTTTTGCCTGCTCACTGCCTTCAACCGTCCCGAAAAAGAAAAGGTAATTTCCTTCTCCTATCTTGGATCTGAGTCGCATTGCTCGATTAAACCGATAGGTTTTGCGTAATTGTTTTAGATTCGCTCGACCCTTGACTTGAAATCCTTTCTCTCCTCGCTTCGATTCTCCCTTTTCGTCAGAATTTTTAGGGTTTCTCGTCAAATCTTGGCTCTTCGTCTTCTGATTCTTGTCTGATGGATCCGTCGGATCGAAAGGGGAAAGGGAAAGCCACAGCGCGGGACGACGATGACGTCCCGCTTTCGAATTTAATCCCGGGCTTTCTCGGTGATGCGGTCCGAGCGAGCCGGATCCTGGAGAGTCGTCGTAGGGCGGCGACGGCTGAAAGGCCGGATCCTACGGCCAAGGACCCTTCTTCGGGGGTCCGTGCTGATTTCGATGCTCCGTCCTTGCGGGACGAGGATAGTGAGAGTTCCGGGTATCGCGATGAGATCCCGGAGAATGACTCGGACGCGGATTCCGAGGTTGAACTGGAGGGAGTACCGGCTCCGGATGACGTCGAACTCGAGGGTCTTCCGTCGGTCGTCGAGATGCCTTGGCGCACTCCGGCGACTTCCTTGACCGCCGATGGTCGGTCATGGATTGACGAAGGGATCGTCGCGGCTCTCAGGTCGAGATGTTCAATTCCCGATACCGTGGAGATCCGGATTCCATCTACCGAGCAAAGGCCTTTCGACGCCCCGCCGGGATGATTCTGCGCTTATGAGTGCTGGTTCACGGAATTTGGGGTGCGGTTTCCCATTTTCCACCATCTGCTGGATTACGCTTATCGGCGTGGCGTCCCCATGAGTCAGCTGACTCATTGTTGGGGTCGGATTCCACCCCGAGACATCGTCATTTGGATTGGGCAAATGGAGGAAAACCGAGCCGAACCGCACCGAACACGACCGAACCGGGCCAAACCGGGCGTCAACCCGAAGGCCAGCCGGAAACTTCTCGATGGGCCGAACCAACATCCGACTAAGCGATTCGAGCCGAGGCCCATCAAAGACTTTCCTTAAACTGAAGTCGGCGCGAGCCAAAAAGGAAAGTTTACATTTATTCTGAAGTCGGCGCGAACCAAAAAGGAAAGTTTACATTTTTGGGTAAAGTCAGTTGTAAAAGTCGGTTCCTATTCTCTTATAAATAGGAACCGATAGTCATTATTTGAGGCATCGCTTTTACACATAGAAAAAGGCACACGCCACACATATTGTAGCTCGCATAACAGCAAATCGAACAACCATCATTTGGATCGATCCTTGTGTTTACTTACGAAATTCTCGGCTCTCCCTAAAAACACTAAACGTATCGTAGTGCAGTTTCGGCTCGCACAATTTGGCGCTAGAAGGAGGGGGAATTTGAGACTAGAAAACACAAGGGCTCGACAAGATGACCAACGAAGAATTGAACAGATCCACACCAACCGGTTTGCAGAACGGGGATAACGAGACAACAGTTCAGACGGAAGCAGAAAAGATCGCTGCCCTTCAGAAGCAGACCGAAGAACAAGAGGTTTTGAACAGCTCGTTGACGCAAGAGCTCGCAACCTTGCGAGCCCAACTAAAAGAGAAAGAAGCACGAGGTGTCGCGCGACGTAAAAATTCCCATCCAAAAAATCTGGTTTTCGACTCCCGGGCTGACGAAGTAGATGGAGAAGAAGGGGACGACGTGGAAGAAACCCCGGAACGAGAGGAAACAGAATCCGAATCAGATGGTTCGCCACCGCCACTTCAGAAGAAGAAGCAAAATAAAGTCAAGAGCGCGCCGCCAACCAAACCAATACGAATTGACTTAGAAGATCCGCTCCCCAGCGAAATCACTCCCGAGGCGCTAACCAAAGCCCTGAGGCAGATAATGTTGGAAAGCAAAGGAACTGATAAGGCGACGGGACAGGAAACCGGCGATTCACCAAGCTTAGATCCTGCGGAGCTCGCCGAAGCAGTATCACGTCTCTTGCTGGAAACACGAACCGAAAAGCGATCGCCCCGAGGCGTGAGTACGGCAAGAAAAGGCAAGGGTCAGAGCATGAGTCGCGACGAATTGGCCGAGATCCGAGCTCGTCTTGAAAAATCCGACAAAGAGGCCAAATTACTTCGATCACAGATCCACAGGGCACTCAGCTCGGCACCGGAAATTGCTCAGATATGCGAAGACGCCGAACACACTCCTTTCTCGGCGAAAGTGATGGGCGCCAGAATAATGGATCCCGGGAAACTAAGCATCCAGAAGTACGACGGTTCGACGAACCCGAAAGATCACATCAACGCATTTCGGGTCGCCTTAAGTCGAGCCAAATTCCGAAACACGGAAGAGAAAGATGCCGGCTTCTGCCTCCTATTCGCTGAATACCTGAAGGGTCCGGCTCTGGACTGGTTCCTAAGTCTCGAGTGAAATTCGATTGAAAACTTCCAGCAGTTGACAGCTTCCTTTCTTAAGCAGTACTCCATGTTCATCGAGAAATCTGCCTCGGTGATTAATCTGTGGAACATGTTGCAAGGCGAAGGCGAGTCGCTTCGCAGTTTCATGGATCGCTTTAAAACCACCATGTCAAAAGCCGGGGCGGTCAACGACGAGATCGCCATAGATTCTCTGAAAAAGGGTTTAGGCGTCAAATCGGAATTTCGGAAGGAGCTCGCGTACAACAAACCTAAGTCAATCGCCGATGCCATCCACCGATCTGTCGTGTTCATCGAGGAAGAGGAAGATATGAAGTTGCTAGCCGCCTCGCATCCCACATTGAAGGCAGCCACCAAACAACCGCCTAACCCGCCGATAGCTCATCAACCGCCGAATCAGCATCCCAATCACTTCAACCATCGGCGCGGAAAGAACAGTTACATCCATCACGAAGGGCCGAACTTCTCCGGGTCGCATAACTACCAGATCGGAACGAGCCAACAGACAGGCGGCACGAGCCAAGCGGGCGCCGGAAGGGGGCGAGGATCGAAAAACTACGTTTGGACAAGGAACCAAAGTCCCGCGCCACAAGACGAGAAGGTTTATTGCGAATTCCATCAATGCTACGGCCATTCGACAGAGAGATGCCGCCATCTCGGAGCAGAACTCGCAAGAAAACTTCTTAGCGGCGAATTGAAAGGCGATCTAAAGCTGGAAGATCTGGAACGTCCCGAGCCAAGAGAACGACCGGAACAGTCAGATCGACAACCGAGCCAACCAGCGGATCGACCGAAACGCGGGAGACGCGATGATTCGGACGAACCATCGGGATCGCGACAAAAAATCTACCTCATATTGGGTGGCTCGCAATACTGTCAGGATACGGTGACGTCGATCAAAGCTTTTCAACGGCGAACCGACGCTGCGGTTAACTGGTATGGACCACCCAAAATCCCAAACGTCGAAATCACTTTCACGGAAAATGAAGTCATCGGGATCGATAGACCGCATGATGATCCGCTCGTAATCATGCTTGCCGTCGGTAATTACGACATAGCTCGGGTCCTGATCGATACAGGAAGCACAGTCGATATAATCTACAAGAGCACGTTGATAAAAATGGGAATCGATCCGAACGACGTAAAGACGACGCCAAAACCATTGACCGGGTTCGGGGGCGAGACGACGATGTCCATGGGAAGTATCATACTCCCAGTCGAAGCTGGAGGGATTACTAAGATGGTGAACTTTTCCGTCTCGGATAATCCTCCAATCTACAATATCATCATGGGCACTCCTTGGATAAATTCGATGCGAGCCGTGCCATCTACTTACCACCTTTGTCTCAAGTTTCCCACTCCGACAGGAGTCAAGACCATCCTCGGCTCGCAGAAAGATTCGAGAATCTGTTTCATGACGGAACACAAACTCCGTAACCCGTTACCTAAACCAACTCCGGAGGAGAACCGAAAGAAGGTGAAGACGAACCGAGAGTCAGCGAACGGTTTAGCCAATCTCTTATAGCAATTACAGATCACCGGCGAGATCGAGCCACCTAGAAAGAAAACAGGCAAAAATGAGGATCCCGTCATCGAAGAACCAAGCTGTGAAGCGGTAATATCCGTCTGCATAGACGAGCAGAACCCAGAAAGATGTGTGGAGATCGGAGCGAACCTAAACGAGACAATAAGAGAGGAATTGATCTCCTTTTTGAAAGAAAACGTCAACGCCTTCGCTTGGAGAGCCGAGGATATGCCGGGGATAGATATTAACATCGCCTGCCACGAGCTGAATGTCGACCCGACGTTCAGACCGGTGAAACAGAAGCGAAGAAGATTGGGGCATGAGCGGTTAAAGGCAGTAAACGACGAAGTGGAACGCCTCCAGAAAGTGGGTTCGATCACCGAGGCAAAATACCCAGAGTGGCTTGCTAACCCAGTAGTGGTCAAAAAGAAGAACGGAAAATGGCGGGTTTGCATAGATTTCACGGATCTGAATAAAGCGTGCCCAAAGGATAGTTTCCCACTCCCTCATATCGACCGGCTCGTGGAAGCGACGGCGGGAAACGAACTGCTGACCTTCATGGATGCCTTCTCAGGTTATAATCAGATCCGGATGCACCCCGACGACAGAGAAAAGACAGCGTTCCAAACAGAGCGAGGCATCTATTGCTACAAAGTCATGCCGTTCGGACTCAAGAATGCGGGAGCGACATACCAGCGGCTCGTAAACAAGATGTTCGCCTCGCAGCTTGGGAAGACGATGGAAGTTTATATCGACGATATGCTGGTAAAATCTCTGAAAAAGGAAGAACATGTGGCACATCTCCGCGACTGCTTCGAGCAGCTGAACTCACACGATATGAAGCTAAATCCAACGAAGTGTCGGTTCGCTGTAACATCCGGAGAGTTCTTGGGATATCTGGTTACCCACAGAGGCATCGAAGCTAACCCGAAGCAGATCCAGGCTCTAATCAGAATGAGGTCGCCGGAGACGAAGAAGGAAATACAACAACTAACCGGACGTGTCGCCGCGCTCAACCGATTCATTTCACGATCCACGGATAAGTGTCTCCCTTTCTACGACACTTTGCGAGGAAACAAGAAGTTCGAGTGGACAGCGAAGTGTGAGGAGGCTTTCCGCGATATGCTGGTAAAATCTCTGAAAAAGGAAGAACATGTGGCACATCTCCGCGACTGCTTCGAGCAGCTGAACTCACACGATATGAAGCTAAATCCAACGAAGTGTCGGTTCGCTGTAACATCCGGAGAGTTCTTGGGATATCTGGTTACCCACAGAGGCATCGAAGCTAACCCGAAGCAGATCCAGGCTCTAATCAGAATGAGGTCGCCGGAGACGAAGAAGGAAATACAACAACTAACCGGACGTGTCGCCGCGCTCAACCGATTCATTTCACGATCCACGGATAAGTGTCTCCATTTCTACGACACTTTGCGAGGAAACAAGAAGTTCGAGTGGACAGCGAAGTGTGAGGAGGCTTTCCGCGAGCTGAAGTTGTACCTAGCGAACCCACCGATACTGACGAAACCAGAAGAAGGAGAGCCATTATATCTGTACATCGCCGTATCAGTAACAGCAGTCAGTGGGGTCCTGGTTCGCGAAGACCGAGGAATCCAGAAACCCATTTTCTATGTAAGCCAAAGTTTGACTGACGCAGAGACGAGGTACCCCCAGACCGAGAAACTGGCACTAGCAGTCGTAGTGGCGGCCCGCAAATTACGCCCGTATTTCCAGTCTCACACGATCGTAGTTCTAACGGCGCTACCATTAAGAACGATCCTGCACAGCCCGAGCCAATCCGGAAGATTAGCCAAGTGGGCAATCGAGCTGAGCGAATACGATATCGAATATCGAAATCGAACGAGCGCAAAATCACAGGTTTTGGCTGATTTCTTGATCGAGCTGCCAATCGCCGCCAGCGAGGAACAAAATCTTTCCGCTGATTGGCTACTTCACGTTGACGGCTCGTCGTCAAAACAAGGCGCCGGAGTCGGAATTCGACTCACCTCCCCGACGGGCGAAATCTTGGAACAGTCTCTTCGTCTCAATTTCGGCGCGTCAAACAACGAGGCAGAGTACGAAGCATTAATAGCTGGATTAAAGTTGGCGCTCGGAATTGGAGTTCGAAACATACATGCTTACTGTGATTCCCAGCTCGTCGCGAGCCAATTCACTGGAGAATACGCTACAAAAGACAAAAGAATGGAAGCCTACCTTGAAGTAGTCAAGAATCTAGCCGGACAGTTCGAAAAATTTGCCTTGGAGAAGATTACGCGTGGAGACAATACTCAGGCCGACGCCTTGGCATCCTTAGCCTCGACCTCCGATCCAGACTTGAAAAGGATAATCCCCGTAGAATTTATCGAACATCCCAGTATCGACATCGACGAGCCCGAAGTTCTAATGACCATCATCACAGACGAGCCGAACGATAACGGTATACTTGATGGAGATCAGCCCGCGGATATGGAAATCGAGGAAGATACGGAATACGGTTGCGACAAAGAGTGGCTCGCTCCGATCCGTGTATATATAGTCGACGGAGAAGTACCAGCAGATAAGTGGGCGGCTCGCAAGCTGAAGGCTCAAGCAGCGCGATACATTCTGATACGCGACGCTGTATTCCGATGGAGGTTTTCAGGACCGCTGCTCGCGTGCGTAGAAGGAAAGAAGGCGAGAGAGATAATGAAAGAAGTTCATAGTGGATCATGTGGAAATCATTCCGGAGGACGAGCCTTGGCTATCAAAATCAAACGGCACAGCTATTTTTGGCCAACTATGATCAGTGACTGCGAAAAATACTCGCGGAAATGCGAGAAATGCCAGCGTCATGCTCCAACGATACATCAGCCGGCCGAGCTGTTGTCTTCCATCTCCGCACCATACCCATTCATGAGATGGTCGATGGATTTTGTCGGGCCACTGCATAAATCAAAGCAGAAAAGGTTTCTACTGGTTTTAACCGACTACTTTTCTAAATGGGTCGAGGCTGAATCCTACGCAAGTATAAAAGACGCGCAGGTTGAACAATTCATTAGGAAAAACATCATCTGTCGGCACGGTGTTCCTTATGAAATTGTCACGGACAATGGCTCGCAATTTATATCGGCTCGATTTCAGAACTTCTGCGACAAATATAAGATCCGCCTTAGCAAGTCAACGCCTCGCTACCCGCAAGGGAATGGTCAAGTCGAGGCAACTAACAAGACGATTCTCGATGGGCTTAAAAAACGGCTCGACGCTAAAAAGGGCCGCTGGGCAGACGAACTAGAAGGAGTCCTTTCGTCTCATCGGACAACACCGAGACGAGCCACCGGCGAAACGCTATTCGCACTTGTCTACGGAATGGAATGTGTCATTCCCCCCGAAGTGCATTTTCCCGGAGTACGCCGATGGTTGTTACCAGAACAAGCAGACTGCAACCATATGATGATGCTGGACGAGCTGGATTTGATCAACGAACGGCGCGACCAAGCACTTATCAGGATCCAGAACTATCAGCAATCCGCGGCTAAGTACTACAACTCTAATGTCCGAACCAGGAGATTCAGAACAGGAGACCTAGTTCTCAGAAAAGTGTTCCAAAACACCGCAGAGAGAAACGCTGGAAAACTGGGTGCGAATTGGGAAGGTCCTTACAAGATCACCGAAACAGTTCGCCCGGGAGCTTATCGGCTCGAAAACATGGCTGGCGAAGCAATACCAAAACCATGGAACGTTATGCATCTCAAGAAATATTACCAATAAGGCGCGAGGCGCCATCACCTAGAACTACGCGTGACTTGATCCCCGCGAGGGGTATATAGGCAGTTCACTTTCGAGTGGATTCAGTTGCCCCCCCCCCCAAAAAAAAGGGGGGGAGTGGGGTACGTGGTTATACACTCCCATTCAAATGCAACACGGTTCGCCGTTAAATGCATTTTATCTTCGCTAACACGGTTTACCGTTAACGCACTCTCAAAATCGATGTAACACGGTTCGCCGATAACATAAGTCGAACAGTGAATTTTCCGTCTGTAACGCGGCTCGCCGCTAAACACAACGATGAGTACAATTCGCATATCAATTCTCTTAAACGGTTCGCTGTTAACATCTCGATAAAAACTCATAAACTGTCCCGAGCCGAATGTTGTTGGCCGCAACATTCGATCATCTCAAACATCTTATTACACTCTCACGCGCGCGCTATACAAATGTGATCACCATCGTTTATTCCGACCCGTTAATCACTAATAGATGAGGACACGGCAAAAACTGGAATAAATCGATCAGAAACCCAACATAAACGCTTCGCAGCAACGTTGGTCTAATTTAATTCGTCGATATTTCAACCCGCGGCTTTCTGATTGAGTTGTCCGCGGCAAAAATCGAAATAAGTTGACAAAAACCCAACATAAACACTCCATAGCAACGTTGGTCTAATTTGTTATTCCAAACCACAGCTTGCAAAACGAGGGTTTGCGGTAAACGGGGGTAAGTTGACCAAGCCCAATATATTAAACATTTCATGGAAAACATTGGTATAATACTAGGACACCTCGCAGACATATTTGTTTCGACTGGCAAACATTTCATCGAGCTAAAACGTTCCATCAGATAACGGTTCGATTAAAAGTATCCTAAAAAGTATGTGGATAAAGCCGTCCAGGCACTAACTACAAAAATAAAATAAAAGCCATCAAGGCAGCATATAAAAAAAAATTATTTGAGTTTAGTGAGGGGTTTGGTTCGACGATTCTTGAACGTCAGGCACGGATTTCCCGGCAACATCCTCCGGCCTCGAAACCGCCTCATCAACTTTATCAGGAACGCCCAGGACTTCGGCTGCGGCTTTCTCAGGAGCCTCCAGAGCTTGGCTCGATGCCTCCAGGATATCAGATGGGGCTTTCTCAACCAAACCTTCGGTTATGGGAGGCGGTTCGCTAGCTTGAGCAGGATTCACTGGAACTTGGCTCATCGACTCCAGGGTCGCGCCAACCGGCCTTATCTCGGGAATCACCACCGGTCCGACTCCACTCTGAAATACAAGGGACTCTCTATTAGTACCCCATTGATCGACAATACCGAGACCAAGTCGGTCAAGTCGAGTAATAGTTTCGTCTCTAAGGTGTACCTCGGGCGGCTCGACAGGATTCGGAAAGGGAACGAGCTGACTGATTACGTTGGCTAACAGGGCATCAGCCTCTTCAGCGACCCCAGGATCCGAATCAATAAGCGCCTGGAGATCAGCGAGCTCAATGTCGAGATCCGGCGGATCATCACCTCGCATGTCGTTGATCAGTTCGACGTTGCCTTCGGCCTGAGCGACGCGCACGGCTCGTTCATGCACTTTCTGGAGTCTCGTCAACTCAGACTTGATCGACTCGAGGAGCTTGGCGTACCGACTGTTCACTCGGCATTTCACTTTTCTAACCTCCGCCAGATAGTTGGCGTCCATGGCTCGCACTTTCTCGTTGAGCTCGCAGACCTTACCATGGAGAGCTTTCATTTTGATGGCATCATCAACATTTTTGCCGGCCATCTTAGCTGCAGCCTCCCGGTGCTTGACTGATTCGTTCCGCTCCTTGGCCAACTCAGCCTCGAGCTTAGCCACCTTCTCCTCGGCTTGTTTGGTCTCTATGGCACGTGCCTTCGATTCGACTTCATGCAACCTCTTCAGATCGATGGCATGCTTTTGAAACTCTTCGAGAGCGGCTTGACCCAAGCGAGCCCTGGCTTCATAGCCTTCGACGACCCTGTTGAAAGACTCCGAAAACTAAAATAGAAACGAAAAGCGATTGAGTATATATACGCAAACCTTCCTCGGAAAATAAGCGAAGCAAAAAGGGAACTTACCAAATGTAGACGAGAGGCCGCCTCCTCATACGCTTCCCTCTCCAAAAGCGTGTCGGGAGGAGGAAGGCGAACCCCGGGGGTACTCCTGACGAGATAGTTCGCCGCCTCGCTCCTCTGAAGAGAGCGGACCCGAACAGGATCGACACCGGAACCGGAAGGAGCATCCCCTTTGGCTTTCTTGGGCGCGTTCTCCTCAAGCCCCTCAACCGCGGCTCTCTTCTTGCTCGTCATCTCAGATGGCTCGCTTGCCGACGGCTCGCCGATAGGGTTAGAAGTTTTCTTCCGCCTCCGGTTAAGGACTAAGGCGTCCTGATCCCTCGATGCGTTCGAGCGAGCCGGAGAAGGAGGTCTAGGAGAATCTTTCCGCTTCGAAGCCTTGCTTTTCGCCAAGGCTTCCTGGGCCAGCTTGACCGCCTTCCCAACTTCCGTAGGCGGCCTATTACCAGGACCTTTCTTCTCCGGGCGGGGTTGCATTACCTTCTTACCCTCGGTTTTCGAGGGTACAGCTTCACGACGAGCCACCGGATCAACTCCGAGACGAGCTTCCTTTTCTCGTCGTTGCTCTTTGAGTAGCGCGCGTGCAGACTTTGGAGGCATTGTATTCAAGGGCTCGGGCCAATTGGGAACTTCCTCGTCCGAACTGTCCGAGGAGTCGAATGAATCGTAGGCTTGTTCGCGCGCCTTCTCTACTCGTTCGAGAGTAAAGTCTCGCTCCCAATTAACTTGCAGCTCGCAAGAACGGTCGAGGAATTCGACAAGATCCGGTGGGAATCGAAGCACCAATCGTCGATCTGCAAAACAAGAAGATCGAGCAACGTTAGATGACGGTTGGCGAGAATTTGAAATAGTAGTTTCTCTTCGGCTCGCACCGATTTCCTGCCAATTGTCCTTGATAAACTTCCTCCGTGTGTTCCCAACCGAAGCTTCATTTATTGGGACGAAGAAAAAATATTTCTCCCAGCCATCATCTTTGTTGGGGAAGCCGTCGATGATTTTCCGATTCTTCTTATTGGAGATATAGTAGCGAAGCGACTTCCCGCTGCGACGAAACTCCAAGAGATTCTGAAGGTGATGGATCCCGAGCGGAATGCCAATCTCATAACTTAGGACGATCAACCCAACCAGATGCCGCATGCCTCGGGGCAGCAGTTGACCGAGTGCGAGCCCGTATTTCCCTAAGAAATGAAAAATCAGGCTCGGGACGGGAAACCACAGAAAAGTCTGGTAGAAATAGCTTTCATATAGCGTCAGGCATCCAGGCGGTGGATCATTGGCTCTCTGGTGGTTCGCTGGTAGGAGAAACTCGACTTCTTCGGATATGTTGAAGTAACGGCGGAGCGATTCCAGGAGGACTCTGAACTGACTTCTGCGAGGACCCCCTCGGGGCTCGCATCGATTTGGCTCGCCTCCTTGCTCCCCGTGACGAACCGGCTCCAAATTGTGGCCGACTCGGTACCTGAGCGAGAGGTGCAAACGGTCTGAGAATATCTCCGATCGCCCCGTCATCAAACGCCTGTTCAATTTTGATCGCCTCCCAATCGTATATCGGATCTAGCGATAATACGGCGCGATCCGATCGATCATGGGAAGGATCCGCTTCCATACGAGGAAGAGTTGGCTCGCCCATAGCCCCTTCATCAACGTCTGTTGGCTCGTTTGCCTCGTTAGAACCGTCACGCTGAGCAACCGGGGGCTCGCTCGCCAGTCGATCGATCTCAGCGTCCCCCGTAGGTCGAACCGACCGACTTTTGACTTTTGATTGCGAGCCGCTAGAATCGTCGGATGTATCCGAAAACCAACGTCGACCCGAAGACCCGGAATAGTTGGAATTGTATGAACGATCCTCGGAGTGATCTGGCCCAATGGAAGAGATACGACTGCCTGAAGACATTTGGCTCGGAAGGAGATGGATCGGAAAGTTTGAAGATACGCCGGAGATATGTCTTATCACGGTGGCGCGAACGAAGAACACGAAGAACTTTTAAAAAAAGAGAGGAGAGAAAGAGAGAACTACCTTTTGCTCGGTCGAGGAGAGAGAGGCAGAATGAGAAAAATGAGCCCCGGGCCTCGTATTTATAGAAGTTTTGGCGCGTGGGCGCGTCGGTTCGGGAAGATGAAACGGCGCGACCTAATCCACGCGCTGGCTCGGGAAGACGAAACGGCATGACCTAATTCCCGCCTAAACTTTAGGGCTTCCATTGAAGATTAGTGGGCCCGGAAACGTTTCGGATTCTAAGCCCATATATCGATAGAGCAACTCGACATCGTTTTATCAGAAGCAAACAGCGAGGCGACTCTCAGCGAGCCAAATATCTCGCGTCAAATATCAAGCGAAGCAACATTTGGCGAGCCACATCCATAGAAGAATCAAATGACAATGCCTTCTCACTTTCAACTTTTAGCTCGTCACTCTTACCCCTAAGACTAACGAGCTGGGGGCTAACTGTTGGGGTCGGATTCCACCCCGAGACATCGTCATTTGGATTGGGCAAATGGAGGAAAACCGAGCCGAACTGCACCGAACACGACCGAACCGGGCCAAACCGGGCGTCAACCCGAAGGCCAGCCGGAAACTTCTCGATGGGCCGAACCAACATCCGATAAGCGATTCGAGCCGAGGCCCATGAAAGACTTTCCTTAAACTGAAGTCGGCGCAAGCCAAAAAGGAAAGTTTACATTTATTCTGAAGTCGGCGCGAGCCAAAAAGGAAAGTTTACATTTTTGGGTAAAGTCAGTTGTAAAAGTCGGTTCCTATTCTCTTATAAATAGGAACCGATAGTCATTATTTGAGGCATCGCTTTTACACATAGAAAAAGGCACACGCCACACATATTGTAGCTCGCATAACAGCAAATCGAACAACCATCATTTGGATCGATCCTTGTGTTTACTTACGAAATTCTCGGCTCTCCCTAAAAACACTAAACGTATCGTAGTGCAGTTTCGGCTCGCACACTCATGGCGTGGTCCGGCACAATCATCTCGGGATCGCTTTTGACCGAGAGTTCTTCGAACGCCTTACTGACTTCCGTGCTAGTGCGAAGGAGGAGCGGTTCAGAAGATTCTGTACCACGATGAAGCACGGCATCGTTTACGGCGCCCACAAGGACAAGATTCACCACTGGAAGCACTACTACTTCTATGTCAAGAAAAGTGCTGCGTCGATTGGGGATTTTAACCCCGACCATGTCTTGACGGGATGGGTCGATGAAGCTGGTAGATTGTTTGTAGTTTTCGTCGCGTCATAGATTGAGTTTAGCCTTGGTATGCTAACCTTTTGCCTTTGCTTGTTTTGCAGAGAGGGTCGTGCCGAGACCAACGTCTGCCGCGTTCCGGAGGAAGTGCGAGCTTTTGCGAGATCGAAGCAGAATCATTTGGGCCGACTTTGCTGCTAAATCCGAGGAGCGGAAGAAGAGGAAGAGAGAGGGAAGGATCAAGCCCGCTTCTACTCCAGCAACTGGTGAGAACCCAATCGCTTTTTGATTCAGATTTTGCGTTACAACTATGCTTGTCGTTGATCCTTGCTTGATCTTTTGCAGCTAAATCGTCCCGTCATACTAAGAAGATGGGGCTGAAGAAGAGGACTCCCGTATCTGCCGATGACGCCATTCTGATCCCGGACTCTCCTCCGAGGGAGAGGAAGACCGACTCGGCTACCGAGTCAGGCGGGCCAGCCAAACGTCCGGCTTCCTCGATTGCGTCGAGGACGAAGTAAGTTTTCTTATGGGGAACTTATTCTTCATCGTAGTTTCGGTATGTGCTGCTGACGTGTTATCACTTCTGCAGTGCTTCGAAGAGGGCCAAGATCGAGAGAGAGAGAAAGGCCAAGGGGACGTCGTCTGCCGCCGAGACGACACCTGAAGTCGTACTTGATGGAGAAGATGTTCCTCCTGGTGGCGAAGACCCATCTCGTCAAGGGGATGATGACGAGCTCGATGAGGATCTGTCTCGTCAATCAGGTGACGACGATCTGGGCGAGGGCCCGTCTGAGCCGCTGGGAGGCCTTTCTGGTCTCGGTGCTAGGGCGAGCTCGTCACGCCCTAAGGTCGAGCCTGCTGACTCTGAGGTCCCGGATCCGGATGCGGTTGCTGTTATCTGGTCGGGGGGTTCTCCTCTCATGCTCAACAAGAAGTTTTGCGCCGAGTTGGTTTGGAGCTGCAAGCCTAAGCCTCATTGGGGGGTTCCGCTGAAGAAGATCGAGCTGAAGAGCGATGTTGTCGATGTTTCTTCAGATCTTGTCAACGTTGCTGGGAAGTTCTCTTCGGTTGTCCAGCAGTACGATACCATGTTGAAGGCGGCGCGGGAAGAAATCGTCAAACTGCAAAGTGAGCGATCTAAGGGTCCGAGGCTGGAGTTCCTTGAGAGGGAGAAGGCTGATCTCGAGAGGAAGGTCGGCGTCTTAAACGGCGAGATCCTGAAGGCGGCTGGCCTTCAAGATGAGGTGGTCAGGTTGCGAGCCCAAGTTGCAGAGCTCGAAGAGAAGTCCCGCCGAGACGCGGAAAATGCTGCGGCTGAGGCTTCCCGTCTTCGACAGTCCCGCCAGAAGCAGGCTGAGTATGTCGCCACTCGTGTCTACGACGACATGCGGGACTGGTATGCTCCTCGTTCAGATCGTCTCGGCAAGTTCGTTGCGCAGCGTGACGAGGTGGAAAAGGCAGTGGTCAAGATTGCGGTTGACGAAGCGTTGCTCGATTACGTGCAGCGGACGAGAGGTGTCTCTCAGGATCTTGACCTCGTTATTGCGAAGCTGGAGGCTAAAGTCAAGGAGAGCAGAGCTGCCGGGGACATGATCGACGAGGTTGAAATCGGAGCGGACGACTATGCAGCGCCACACAGGTTAAGTTGCCTCTTTGATCTTGCCGATTTCTACTTTGATAACACTTGGGTTACACCGAAGGGTTTTAATCAATTTGGTACAATGTATAATACTCTCAGGCCCAATCTTGCCGAGCTTATAATTGGTGGATCGCCGACGAGAGAGAGTTCGGGAGCGGCCAGTGCTGAAGCCGGGACGAAACCGGGTCTGGATGCCTCTGAGGCCGTTTAGGACTTCGCCTCTATTCTCTCCCTTTTCTGCTTTTTAAGAACTCTTCTTTTTATTAGTCGCGGCGATTCATGCCGATGCAACAACATTGCTCGGGAGGGTTTTAATCCGTATGCTTTTCAGGATTTAAAACTTAAGTATTTGCTTTACTTCCTCGTTCATCGTTTTGCTTTGTGCGAGATGAATATCGCGAATATAGTTGATGATTTCGTGCTTTTTGAAACATCCTGCTTTTAATCTATACCCTTTAATGAGGTGCACTGTGTTGTCAATCTAGCGGAATGATCCAAGCGTCTAACCGTCGTTAGACAAGTGGTTCAACGTGCCGAGACAACTTGGCATGCTCAAGTTCTGTCGTGACGAGATGCTTCTCGCTATGACAATGCTATGCATCTGACGAGATGCGAAGTCACGCAGTTCGTCAGAATTCTCGTTTTTAAGAGACACCGATCCGTGCTTGTTGGATCTGTTTGCGGTGGCGCTTTTTAGGCCGGATACAGGAACCGAAGTCTAGAAATTCGAATTACTCCTACGCCGCTAAGTCGAATATGATTAACAAGATAGCGATTTTTTCTTGCCCATATGGCTTAGGGTCGTGCGAGATATGCGTGCTCTCGACTTGTAGTGCGTCATTCTTGAAGAATGGGGGATGATCAGTCCACTGGGTGCGATGTGCGGTCGATCGTTTGGCCAGAACGTCGACACTACTCTTTTATGCGTGCGCTTCAGAGTAGCTTTGAGACTCTCTTTTTTTGCCGAGCTCATAAACAAGGACTCGTTATACTGCCGAGTTCCAGAGGCTTTGAGACTCATTAATTTACCGAGTACTAAAGGGATTTTATGACTCTGATTTTGCCGAGTTCACTAGGCACACCAAAACATCTGCTTGGGTTTTTCTGCCGAGATGGAATGTTTCTCAAGGATTCAGAAAAAGATGCATGCATACAAGCGAATTAATAAAAATAAAAAAGCTTTTTTATTTTTATTAAGTTATAGCTGCGCCTCGGTGAAAAGGCTGCCTACGTACCCGTGCCGGGATCAAGCCATCAAGCCATTTTTTTTTTTTTTTGACGAGACGCGAAGCTACGCGTCTAGTGTCGGAACTTGCGTAAGTTCATGGAGTTCCACGAGCGAGGGAGTATGCTTCCGTCGTCATCTTCGAGCTGGTACACTCCTGGTTTGATGATTCGCGTGATGCGGTAAGGTCCTTCCCAGTTGAAACCAAATTTGCCGGCATGCTCGGGCTTGGTGAAGTCGTGGACTTTTTTCAGGACGAGGTCATGTAGTGCGAAGCGGCGGTTGCGAATCTTCTTGGCGTAGTATCTTGCTGCTTTCTGCTGATAGTTTTGCATACGCAAGAGGGAGCGATCTCTTAGCTCCTCAGTGTTGACGAGACTGTCGTGCAAAGATTCGTCGTTCAACGAGGAGTTGAGGGGCATTAGTGATCGGCGTAAGCTCGCAACGTGTAGCTCGGCAGGGGCTAATGCTTCGCAACCATGAGATAGGGAGAATGGGGTTTCGCCTGTCGCCGACCTGGGTGTTGTGCGGTGAGACCAAAGTACGCCGTCAAGTTCGTCTGCCCACGTTCCTTTGTAGCTCTCGAGTCTTTTCTTCAGGCCGTCGACGATAGTTTTATTTGTTGCCTCGGCTTGCCCATTGGCTTGGGGGTATCTTGGTGTGGAATAAACGAGCTTGATCTTCCAATTGGCACAGAACTCGCGAAAGCTTGCCGCGACGAATTGGCCACCATTGTCGGTGACGATTTCATATGGTAGACCATGTCGGCAGATGACGTACTGCCAGATGAAGTTCTGCACGTCTTTGGCAGTGGGGTTCGGGAAGGCTTTAGCTTCTACCCACTTGGTGAAGTAGTCGGTGACGATCAGGAGGTATGCGCATTGCCGGGACCGTGGCATCGGGCCGACGATATCCATCGCCCAGCGCATAAAGGGATATGCCGGGACGGACGCTTGAAGTTCTTGCGTCGGGGCGTTGATGATCGGGGCGTATCTTTGGCAGGGAATGCACTTTGCGGTGTGATTTTCGCAGTCTTCGATCATCTTTGGCCAGAACAGTCCGTGCTTCTTAATCTTAGAGGCCAGGGATTTTCCGCCGGCGTGGTTTCCTCCGGCTCCTTCGTGAGTCTCAATCATCACCCTCTTGGCCTGCGTCTCGTCGCAACAACGTAGAATGACTTTGTTTGCGGTCCACCGGAATAATTCGTCGTTTTGGAGGAAGTAGTAGGCGGCTTTGCGGCGTAGTCGACGAGCTGCCCAACGATTGGCTGGAATCGTGCCGTTAATCAGATAATCTTTGATCTCGTCCTGCCACGAGCGAGATTGGTCTTCTTCTGACTCGGGGGTCATTGGCTCGTCTTCTTCATCTTCCTCCTCTTCTTGATATGTCGTCATGATAAACGCTCCTTTAGGAAGTTTGATGCTAGGTTGCTCAATTGTTTCGACGGGAATCGTTCGCCGCAAAGCCGAGTCGGTCCTCGAGGCTAAGGCAGCGAGCGCGTCGGCTTCTGTGTTCTCGGCACGGGGAATTTTTGTCAACTCGAACGACTTGAATTGCTTGGACAGTTCCGTCGTTACCTTGAGATATGCGTCCATGCGGTCGTCTTTAGCGTCGTAGTCTCCGCTGAATTGCTTTGCCACGAGCTGAGAATCGCAGAATGCGTGCACGTGTTCGGCCCCGACTTCCTTTGCGAGACGTAGTCCTGCGATGACTGCCTCGTATTCGGCCTCGTTATTGGATGCTGGAAAGTCGAGTTTGAAGGACTGTTCGAGAACCTCGCCTGTAGGGGATACGAGGCGGATGCCGACACCAGATCCTTGCTTGGACGAAGCTCCGTCAACGTGCAGGAGCCATTTGGCGATATGCTCGGCTTCGTCCACGACGAGCTCTGGTGGGATCTCGACAATGAAGTCGGCGAGAACCTGGGATTTTGCACTGGTTCGGCCTTTGAATTCGATGTCGTGCTCTGACAGTTCTACCGCCCATCTTGCCATGCGACCCGATTGGTTTGGGCCGTGAAGGATTTGGCGCAACGGTTGGCTTGAGAGGACGATGATTGCGTGGGATTGGAAGTATGGTCTCAATTTTCTTGCCGAGATCACTACCGCTAATGCCAGCTTTTCGAGGGTAGGATACCTCGTCTCGGCATCGTTGAGGGTTTTATGAAACACCCCGACCCGGTTTCCCATGACCGCGGTCAGTTTGTCTCCGACCACTTATTGGTCATGACACTTAGACAGATTTTTAAGCCTCTTTCTACTTAACATTTTCACGAGGTTTAGGTTAATTCCGCCTAACCAGCAACCTAACCAGTCTAACTATCAATTCGACTTAGCCGATCATTCTTAAAAATTACCTTAGTCATATGCCAATATCGGTCATTCCTTTAGTCTGTGCTGTGATCAGCTCCATGCTCCACTCTCCTGCCAACTAAACCCGCTTTAGCTCATCCTTCTTG
Organism: Erythrophleum ivorense; assembly: GCA_026724425.1. Lineage (NCBI taxonomy): Eukaryota > Viridiplantae > Streptophyta > Magnoliopsida > Fabales > Fabaceae > Erythrophleum > Erythrophleum ivorense. The sequence goes on along the minus strand of JAIUCV010000066.1, from coordinate 1,390,987 downwards.
TCACCTAACCGTCAACCCCGACACTAACTCCCCTTGGTAGCGAGTCACTCAACCAACCATCCCCACATGACCCAACTACCAGGAAGAGATGGCCCGGAATCACGGTCCATCGGTAACACGTCCATCAGTCGGTGATCCTCCTTTTCAGTAACAGAAAACCGCTTCCAGTCGATCGCAGTCAGTCGTTACCCGTTCGCAGTCGATCGATCCTCGATCGCAGTCGGTCGATCCTCGTCCCCAGTAATCCGTAACCGTTTCTGATCCACCCAGAACGTTCGGATCAACCCACATGTCTGATCCGCTCGATCCGAACTCATTATCTCTCGATCAGTCACTATTTCCGAACGGTGGAAACGCTTTCCAGTAACAAAATATCGACTACAGTCGATGTTCTATCGAACATAGTAACAATCGGCCGATCGCTAACCGCTCTCCTCGACCCGAATGCTCTTCTATCGATCAAGACTCGGTTTCCTCCGATCGATCTTCTTTCTCCTCGATAGAATCTCACTGAAACACTCTTTCAATCGAACAGAATTCTTTTCTATCGATGAAATCTCACTTTCTATCGACAACCGCTTTCTCTCTCGATCTCTCTTGATCGCTCTCTCGACTGTCTATCTACTGTCCTTCCTCCGTGTCCGATCAGAAATGACCCTTCTCGCGTTATATGTCCTGTAACCGCTCCATAACCGCCGAATTTACTAAAACGTGCGCGTTCCATCGGTCCAGTAACCGTTCCCGCTCATTTTGATCGAGCGCTACCACATTCCAGTCGATAACCGTTCCCGCCAAATGACTTAGGCGCATTTTCGTCGTTCGGATTATCATTTCCCTCGATAGAAATCGATCATACTATAATTTCATTCGACTGAACTTAATTATAGTCCGACCAGTAACCGTCTGGTCCTAACACCGACCACTTTAAATGACCAAGTTCCATTTTGATCGTATAAAGTTCAACTCTGCCGACTGCAGCTCAACTGTACCGATCAGCTGACTGATCCAGCTCGATCACAGTCCAGACTCTCGACTATCCAGTCGATCCACTTCAATTCCTTCGATACATCCAGTCGGTCCAACCATAACCTTTCCATACATTCAGTTCCAGTCACCTTTTCTCGACCACAGCTGTCTTTCTGATCCATTCCATTGACTGTCCAGTTGAACCAAATTAGATTTTTGGAACGCGGGTGTTACAAATCTCCCCCACTCAGAATGAATTCGTCCTCGAATTCTAGATCAATAGAGCCTTGTTCTATCTACTTAACATTTTCTAAGGCATTATACACGGATGTGAATCCTTTCGGATTTCACCTTCCGGAGACCTCTCAGTAACTAACCATTTCCACTATTGAATCATCGACCACTGTCAATAGATTCCAGTTCCAGTATGAATAACCGACTACTGTCGATCGATTCTCAATTACACTCTGAATCACCGACTAACCGTCGATCATTCTCACTTACAATCAACTTGGCGTGCGTGAATATACAAGTCTAGGCCGATCACACTATCGACCAAATGAATCATTCACCACCCAAGCCATTCACGTTATAGCGTCCCATAACGTCACATTCACATTCACTTTCACTTTACACATTCACTTGTCATGCATGAATATCCAAGTCTAGGCCGATCACACACGACCAAATGAATCATTCACCATGAACAAGCCACTTACGTTATAGCGTCCTATAACGTCACATTCACATTCACTTTCACTTTCACTTTCGATAAGCAATCAATATTGCTTATCGATCACATACACTTGTCATGCATGAATATCCAAGTCTAGGCCGATCACACACGACCAAATGAATCATTCACCATGAACAAGCCACTTACGTTATAGCGTCCTATAACGTCACATTCACATTCACTTTCACTTTACACTTTACACTTTCGATAAGCAATCTTTCTAATCAATCGTTCCAATCAATCAAGCAATCACAGTCTAGCGGATCTTTGCAAGAAAACGATCTCAATACAGTAACTATCGGTCACGCACTCACAAGATACTTAACGTTCTCTAGCATTCTAACCATGCCTAATCAGTTCTACGAAAATCATCCTGTCCTAGAACCGTAGATGCTCTGATACCAACTTGAAACACCCCGACCCGGTTTCCCATGACCGCGGTCAGTTTGTCTCCGACCACTTATTGGTCATGACACTTAGACAGATTTTTAAGCCTCTTTCTACTTAACATTTTCACGAGGTTTAGGTTAATTCCGCCTAACCAGCAACCTAACCAGTCTAACTATCAATTCGACTTAGCCGATCATTCTTAAAAATTACCTTAGTCATATGCCAATATCGGTCATTCCTTTAGTCTGTGCTGTGATCAGCTCCATGCTCCACTCTCCTGCCAACTAAACCCGCTTTAGCTCATCCTTCTTGTCACCTAACCATCAACCCCGACACTAACTCCCCTTGGTAGCGAGTCACTCAACCAACCATCCCCACATGACCCAACTACCAGGAAGAGATGGCCCGGAATCACGGTCCATCGGTAACACGTCCATCAGTCGGTGATCCTCCTTTTCAGTAACAGAAAACCGCTTCCAGTCGATCGCAGTCAGTCGTTACCCGTTCGCAGTCGATCGATCCTCGATCGCAGTCGGTCGATCCTCGTCCCCAGTAATCCGTAACCGTTTCTGATCCACCCAGAACGTTCGGATCAACCCACATGTCTGATCCGCTCGATCCGAACTCATTATCTCTCGATCAGTCACTATTTCCGAACGGTGGAAACGCTTTCCAGTAACAAAATATCGACTACAGTCGATGTTCTATCGAACATAGTAACAATCGGCCGATCGCTAACCGCTCTCCTCGACCCGAATGCTCTTCTATCGATCAAGACTCGGTTTCCTCCGATCGATCTTCTTTCTCCTCGATAGAATCTCACTGAAACACTCTTTCAATCGAACAGAATTCTTTTCTATCGATGAAATCTCACTTTCTATCGACAACCGCTTTCTCTCTCGATCTCTCTCGATCGCGCTCTCGACTGTCTATCTACTGTCCTTCCTCCGTGTCCGATCAGAAATGACCCTTCTCGCGTTATATGTCCAGTAACCGCTCCATAACCGCCGAATTTACTAAAACGTGCACGTTCCATCGGTCCAGTAACCGTTCCCGCTCATTTTGATCGAGCGCTACCACATTCCAGTCGATAACCGTTCCCGCCAAATGACTTAGGCGCATTTTCGTCGTTCGGATTATCATTTCCCTCGATAGAAATCGATCATACTATAATTTCATTCGACTGAACTTAATTATAGTCCGACCAGTAACCGTCTGGTCCTAACACCGACCACTTTAAATGACCAAGTTCCATTTTGATCGTATAAAGTTCAACTCTGCCGACTGCAGCTCAACTGTACCGATCAGCTGACTGATCCAGCTCGATCACAGTCCAGACTCTCGACTATCCAGTCGATCCACTTCAATTCCTTCGATACATCCAGTCGGTCCAACCATAACCTTTCCATACATTCAGTTCCAGTCACCTTTTCTCGACCACAGCTGTCTTTCTGATCCATTCCATTGACTGTCCAGTTGAACCAAATTAGATTTTTGGAACGCGGGTGTTACATTTTGCTCACGTAGAAGATGGGTTTCTGCTCGCCGCGATCTTCTCGGACCAGTGTGCCGCTAACGGCTGTGCTTGATATGGCGATGTAGAGGAGCAACGTCTCGCCATCTTCGGGTTTTGCGAGGATCGGCGGGGTAGTGAGATACTCTTTCAGTTGCTTGAATGCGTCTTCACACTTCTCGTCCCATTTAAAGAGCTTGTTGGAGCGGAGCAGTTGGTAAAAGGGGAGGCATTTGTCGGTCGAGCGCGAGATGAATCTATTTAGTGCGGCGATTCGGCCGGTGAGTCTCTGGACCTCCTTTAAGTTTTTTGGCGAGGGGAGGTCGAGAATTGCCGAGATCTGCTTCGGGTTTGCTTCGATGCCGCGCTGAGTTACGATGTAGCCGACGAATTCTCCAGAGGTGACGGCAAAATTGCACTTCGCCGGGTTGAGCTTCATTCCGTATTTTGTCAGAACCTGAAAGCATTCTTGAAGGTTCTTGACGTGATCTTCGGCTTTAGCAGATTTTACCAACATGTCGTCGATGTAGACTTCCATTCTGTTGCCGAGCTGTTTTGCAAACATCTTGTTGACCAATCTTTGGTAAGTGGCGCCAGCGTTCTTCAAGCCGAAGGGCATGACTTTGTAGCAGTATGTGCCTCGATCAGTGATGAAGGCTGTCTTCTCGCGGTCGTCTGGGTGCATGAATATCTGGTTGTAGCCGGAGAATGCATCCATGAAGGAGAGTAGTTCGTTCCCCGCCGTAGCTTCGACGAGGCGATCGATATGTGGCAGCGGAAAGCTATCCTTTGGGCAAGCCTTGTTCAGGTCGGTGAAGTCCACACATACTCTCCACTTCCCGTTCTTCTTCTTGACGACGACCGGATTGGCGAGCCAGTCGGGGTACTTTACTTCGGTGATTGATCCGGCTCGTAGTAGCTTTTCGACTTCGTCATTGACTGCTTGAGCTTTATCGGTGCCGAGCTTGCGCCTCTTCTGCTTGATTGGTTTGTAGGTAGGGTCAACGTTGAGCTCATGCGAGGTGATCCTGGGATCTATTCCTTTCATATCCTCCATTGACCATGCGAAGAGATGCACGTTCTCCTTCAGTAGATCCACCAGCTGGGTTCTGATTTCGGCGTTGAGGTTGCTGCCGATACCAACGCTCCTTTCCGGTTTTGTCTCGTCGATGCTGACCTAGTCGACGAGATCGGGTTTAGGTCTCTGATGGTAGGGGAGTCGCGGGTCGAGCTCTTCATTGATCATGCATGAGGATGAAGAGCGGAGTCGGCGTTCTTGGAGGAAGCAGGATCTTGACATTCTTTGGCTACCGCGTAATGTGAAGACTCCCAACGGTGTTGGAAATTTGACGCACTGATGAAACGTCGAGACGACGGCTTTCATCTCGTGGATCCACGGCGTTCCTAGAATCGCGTTATATATTGCTGGTCTGTCTATGACGATGAATTTCACGAGCTTGGAAACTCCTCCGACGTAGACGGGCAAGCGGATAGTGCCGATACTGAACACGGTATCGGCGGTGAATCCAGTCAGCGGACGAGATGCTGGCTTGATGGTTTCCTCTTCAATCCCCATCCGGTTTAGGGTCTCCTTAAAGATCAGATTCACCGTGCTCCCAGTGTCAACTAGTATCTTTGCCACATCGCAATCGTGGACTTGTATTTTGACCACTAGCGGGTCGAGATGCGGGGTATCCAGCCCCTCCGCATCCTTGTCCGTGAAGGATATCATGCTCGCGTCTTGACGGACAAGTTGGTTGAGTAGGGCTTCTCCATCCTGATGGGAACCGGGGCGGCGCTGGGCCGAGACGGCCTTTCGCTCGTACTCCTTGATTGCCGAGATAGAATCGTTGTTGTCTAAGAGACTTCCCATGATCATGCTGACCTGTCGCTTTGGTGGGGGCGGAAAATCTTCGGGATGGTCGTGATCTTCCTTCTCAGATGCTGGCTTCGGATTTACCTTCCCCTGCTTTTGGGGGCGAAACTGGCGGGATCGCTTTCCCTTTTGCCCCCCTTTAGCCGACTTCGGCGCGAAATCTTTGCCTTGAGATCGGTCGCCTTCTACCGCGACGACTCCTTCTCGGTACTTCCTGAGGAGGCTGCCGATGAGATGCCTACAGTTCTCCGTTGCGTGACCGGTTCGACCGTGGAAGCTGCAGAACAGGTCATGATTATTGTCATCATCCGGGTCGGCGACGGTTGGACGAGACGACGTCAGTGCGAGTGCTTGAGGCTGCTCTGCTGGGTCCCAGTGGTGGAGGTCGTCGTCGACGGCAAAAGAGAGTGATCTCCTGACCTCTGGCCTTCGTCGTTGTTCATGACCTTCTTCCCTAGGTCTGGCGATGGCGGGCTTTTTCTCACTGCTCTTCTCGGCGTAGAAGTCGGTGTCTTCTTCGAGGAAGATATACCTCTGGGATCGATGGAGCGCGTCTTCGAGGGTCGGCGATGGTTGGAGAGAGAGATCCGCTTTAAACTTAGAGTCGTATCGGAGGCCGTTGCGGAGTGCCTCCAGCGGAACGCTATCTGGCATGTCGCCGAGATCCATCGCGGCTTTCTTAAACCTTTCCATGAAACTTCGCAGCGGTTCTCCCCTTGATTGCGTCATGGTAAACATGTTTCGGGTTACCCTGGTCATGTTCATGGAGTAGTGTTTTAAGAATGCGCTCGTCAAGTCGTCGAAGTTATCGATCGACTCGGCAGGGAGGCTGGAGAACCATCCGAGTGCTTCTTTCGTCATGTGCTCGATGAAGACTTGACAATAGTTCGCCTCTCTCTCCTCGGGAGTGGCGTACTGTTCTCTTGTCATAGCGAGGTTGAAGGCTGTCAACCACTTCTTCGGGTCTTCTTCGCCGGCAAAGGGCTCGATCTTCAGTCGGACTCTGTCGCGGAGCCGGATTCTGCGAATCCTTGCCGTCAGCGGACTCCTCCGGGTGTCGGCAAGGATTTTTGCCAACTCTGGTGCAGCGCTCGTGACGAGGTGCACTCTGGAATTAAACTCGTCTAGCCGACGATTAATCCTATCGAGCTCGGCGTAGGTCTGCTCGCTGGCCCGCGAGATTCGGCTCGTCGCGTTTGTCCGATTAGCAGTTGCGTCTGCTACCGCGGTCCCCGTGGCATGACCTGTCGGTGTATCGAACGAGAGTCGACGAACCGGCGAAAACTTGCCGTTATCCGCTGTTACTGAGTCGATGAAATCCTGCGTCTTCTTCTGGCATGCTTGCATCGTTTGGATTTCTTCGGAGAATGGCTTCATGGCCCTTTGGATCGTCTTCATCAGGTCGTCGTGCTTGACGACCTTTGCTCTGGGTCTGCGGCGAGCGGGAGCTGGCGGCGGGATTGTGTCTTCGGGCTCGTCGCGCTGTGTGTTTTCGTCGTGCTCGACGTGGTTCTTCTCTTGTTCGAGAAGGTCTTCTCTTGTTCGAGAAGGTCTTCTCTGTCTTCGGGAAGATTCTCCGGGAGAGTCTTGTGGTTGTGTCGCGGTTCTCTTTCGGGGGAGCTTCCCGCTGAGTGAGACATCGTCCAAGCTTCTTTTTGAGATGCTTAATCCGGCAAAGGTATTCCCAGTCCCCACAGACGGCGCCAATTGTTGATTCCAGAAATAGCACACGTTAGTATGACGGGATATTTCGGATGGGAGACTTGGGAAGCTTTGGATTAATTACTCGAAAAGAGGATCGAATACAAGAGATCGTCTCGTCAAACAGGCCTTGACGAGACGTAATGTGAATAACAAGAGAAAACAGAGAAAAGATGAGCGAATTGCTTTAGGGTTTTTAGGGCTGCGTGACTTGGTCTTCCAGGAATGAAGACCTCTCCTTATATAGTTGAGTTAAGGCGATTCTCTGCTGAATATTCTCCTCTTGATCATAAAGGAAATCTTCCTCTTCTCTTGATTTCCTTCCTTTCTTCGAGTGGCGGCTGCATTTTTTTCCTTTTCGCTTAAGGTATTATCTTCCTCCTCAAGGCTTTCCATTTCTGTGAGGAGGCTAGGGCTGAAGACGGGCTGGGCTTTTTGTGCTGTTACTCATCGCGACGGGCTCGGGGAAATGTGCCCATTTCACCCCTAACATTGTTTACGTCATGTTTATTACGTTTTGAAATCACATTGCTTCGTGTATATAGTCCTTTATTTCATGTGATCTCAACTAAACTATATATATTGGATTAAACTAAAGAAAGTGGACAAGTAAAAAGTTTCAAACTGATTGAACTTTTGTTCCTTATGATTCTTTTTTAAGTTTCTTGCCTTTTTGTATATTTCAGTTCAAATCTCATTAGTTATTCTTGGTCGATATTAGTTTTAATAGGAGCAACGCGTAGCAAATGGAAGTTGAAAATACCTCATATATACAAAGTGAGGTATTTGATTCTCCAACTACTTCTATCTATAATTTCTTCATCATCATCATTTCAATATTTTCCATAATTATCTTCACCATCCATCATGTCGTCTATGATTAGCTTTATGTGAAGTTCCTTCCGAATGTCCGATGTTATGTTTCTTTAATTGTCATATTTATTAATTAGATTTTAAAATTTAATAAATGTATTAATTTTTTTTTTTTTGTAGTTATAATTATTCAAAATTTAGCAACCAGATACTTAACTGAATTTAAGCTTTACTTCTTGAACCACCAGATGAAGTGGGCTAGTAGTTTGAGCGCAGGAGTTGGTTTTGTTGTGCTCCTAGTTCGATTTCCGGTGGAAGGGTGCTTTATGCCATGTAATAAGGTATTTGCAAAGGTTGATCTCGGACCAAATGAGAGATTAAAGCCCAAGGCCCAAATCCTTCCTAGATAAAAAAAAAAAAAAAAAAAACTTTATTTACTTCTTGCATGCAACTCAGTTGACTTGACCGAATTGGTTGATAGTCCAATGTGACTAAAAATGTAAATCCTCTCTTGGTGTTTATATATGAATCTTGATACATATGATAAAACGAGTAACTCTTCTGTAGTTCCTAGTACTCAACGAACAAAAATTAAATGTTTGTGAATTTTTAACGAAATTGAGCTAACTAATCTTGTCAAAGAGTATTAAACCAAACTACCAGAACCAACATATATAACTAAATCGGGGCTGCTAGCTCTGGTGGTAAAGGACCCTCAGCTGAGGTACCCGCCATCACGAGTTCGAGTCCCGGCCACTGCGGTATTCACATGCGGGCTGCAGCGTCCCAGGATTAAACCTGGGTTACCAAAAAAAAAAAAAAAAAAAAAAAAAAAAACATATATAACTATTGCTGAAACTAGACGTATTATTAGGATACTTTATAAAAAAAGAAATATATATATATATATATGTATATATATTAAGATAGCATGATTACAGTATAATATTTCTAACAGACATTTAATAAAATAGCTTAAGGAAGAAACTGGTTGGGTTTGAAAAAGAATCGACCTCTCCCCCCCCCCCAAAGACTCCTCTCTCTGCTCATTCAAAAGCCCATTGGTTCTCTCTGCGCACGTCTTCTTCTTCCTCCAGTGTGAAGTCGTTCTTGATGTTGAAGGTCGTGCGAATCTCTTCTGGAGTTTTGCCTTTGATCATATCAGCCACTGTCTGGCATGTGAGGTCAAGCAAGTTCTTGACGTCGAGGTAATTAGCAGCCAGGATGAGTTCGAAGAGCGTAGGCTGATCGATTTTCATGAAATCAGCATCCCAAGCCTTAAGGTCGTCTTCGGAGGCACCAGCATCGGCAGCCTGGACGTGTTTCTTGCAGTACTCAATCAACTTCACAAGGATCTTGCTCGTGACGTTCGGAAGAGGGACTCCGTTGTCGACGCAGTCGTCTTCGACCATATGGGCTATAGTCTGAGACTCGAGAGCCACCGCCTCGTCAACCTCAAAAGACTCACCATCGGAGCTTTTCAACACAATCTTCTTCGTCGACATCTTTGTGAGAAACTGAAAAGATTTGAGAGAGATTTTTTTGTGTGCGTGTGTTTGCTTAAAGAAAGTTTGAGAAGCGATGAAGGAAAGCAAGACGATGTAGGGGGTCCTCTATATAAACAATATCCCTAGGCTTTGAGAGTCGGTCCATTTTTGGTGTTATTTCCTTCTTTTTTCTTTTGATAAAAGTGCTATTTCCTTTTTGTGTAACATTTTTTTTTTTTTTTTTTTGCAATATTATACTGTAATATATGAACTATACTGTAATATATGAACCAACATTTGTATATGATATTTCTATCAGACTTTTGGTAAAAAAAGAAAAAGGAAAGACTGAAAGATACCTTAAATGTATTTTAAGATACTGAGTAACAATAGCAAAGGTTTTTATGTTTTTATCATCAATCGAAAAAGGAACAAAGTAGAAACAGAACACATCTTAATTGCATAAAACTTGACGAGTCTTTTCTTTTTACTACTATGGTAGGTAGATTTTTCTCCGAGAGATCACTTCTTATTTGCGAGCATCGACTTTCTTCGCGTCTCTCGCTACAACAAAAACAGAGACGCATTATATGAGCAAAAGAATATGTTTTTTCAAAACCAAAGCATTGCAAAAGCTTTTACCAGCTTTTTCCTCTTCTCGCTTCTTGGCAGCTTCTTCTCTCTGTTGGCGAATCAGAGCCAAACGATCTGTACACACAGAGAGAGAGAATCAGAATAACATAAACACATTTGGGAAACATAGAAAGAGAGAGAGAGAGAGATTCATCCTTGTTTACCCAAATCCTTTCTTGCTTGTTCGGTTTTGCCTTGCTCCTGCAACCTCATGTATCGCTCATGAGCTCGCTGCTTCTCTAGCTCCTCTCTGCATATTAAGCCAAACACAATTAAAGATAGATGAAACCGAAGCTCCTGAATAAGCAATGTTGAATCATTTGAGAGCTAAGAATGTTCAGTGGTCAACAAACCTTTCACGCCTTGACAGTTCAGTGGTCTTTGTAGCCTAATTAACATATCCAAAGTTATTAAGACATAACATATATATATATATATATACATGCAGATTTTTAACAGAATCTGACTACACAGAGAGAGCTTACATCAAGGTCTTTAGCTTTTAAGGTCTTTGGTTTTGCTCTGTTAGGGTTATCAACTTCGATCAGAGCTTCATGCCCTTTCTTCTTCACCTGATAGTAAATAGTACCAAGTAAAGATGAATAGTGCAACAACAATGGTAACAGAGATTAAGCCAAACAAAACATTTGAGGGGTTTTCACTCACATCGGACTCATCTTCGGATTCTTCTTCAGATTCCTCTTCAGACTCGTCTTCGATATCCTCTTCATACTCAGCTTCTTTCTGGTAATGTCATCAACAGGCCAAAATGATTCACCACACAACATCAACAAAGTTGTAAAGAGAAAAAAGTAGTACCTGCTTGAAAGACCGAGGACGTGCAGCAGAAGTGCCAGCAACTACAATCACAATCACACACACACACACACAACAAGGTTAAAAATCTATTATCAATCTTGAATTTTACACCGAAAGTGGACCAGATTACACTAAATTGAACACATCTGAAGCAAATCCAATCATCATAGGCCACAAGATCGTCCAAGCCAGAGAGATTTTACACACACAACAAGGTTAAAATTCTAATATCCATCCACAACAATCATGAAATTTACATCCGAAAATTTGCCAAAAACTGGACCAGATTACACTAAACTGAAGACGTCTGAAGCAAATCCTATGATCATAGGCCACAAGATCATCCAAGCCAGAGAGATTTTACACAATCATTCGCTCAAACAAGCTAGCCAGGCAATCAAATCATCCAATTATACAAACAACGAAATCTATCAAGAAACACGAAAACTGATTCATACAGCAACAAAATTTTCACATATCCATACGTATATCAACTAATCCAAATTCAATGAAACCGATTAAACAAGTTCGCAGGTCCAAGAGGGGGCTTAAATAGCGCAAAATCAATTTAGGGGAAATATGAAAATTCCCAGAAATTCAAACGAACGCCAAAACTATCTAACGAATCGAAACTGTGTGGAAGATTGTATGGCATCGAACTCAAAATCCGAAGCGATTGCGGAGTTTTTAGAAAACCTTACGTATATCAGCTGCACTAGAGAATCGGCGTTGGCCGGTAGGTTTACCCTTGAACTTGCCTCTTCCCATCGTTTCACTCAAATTCCGAAAGAGAACAAATCAAAAGTTATGAAAAAACAAGCGAAATCAGAGAATTTGATTCTTGAGGAGAGAAAACGAATTGATTCGAATGGAAGAAAATATTGGTTTCGTTTGAGTGGAGGATCTCGTCCTCTCTTCCGGTCACGCGACTAATAGACGAAAACCCTAAAGCGACCTGTGACTTTTGGGGATTCTTCTTTTGTGTTTTCAGTGTAAATTCTGATTTGATCCTCTGTATCACGGTGTACTAAACACACAAGTAGATCGAACGGTCATTAGTAGGTCGTTTTGATATTGATTTAAATGGTTTAAAACGACACCGTTTTCTGATAAACGGTTGTATCGAATCATGTATTTCAGCAAGTCGGTTTCTAAACCAAATCACTTTTGCCCATTTGAATTTTTCTTATCGTGAAATCAAATGTTTAAAGGAAAAAAAAGAAACTTACGGCGCGTCAAACTAAAAAATAATTAATGTTGGAGCTGAAATGATAAATCTAAACGTAAAGTTATGGGTGGAGAATGGAGATGAATGCGAGGTTTGTTGCCTTGTTGGTTGGTGATAATGATTGTTATGAGATTGAGAATGGTTGGTGATGAAGTTGCCATAAAATAAAATAAAAGGTTGCTGAAGACGATGAGAGTGACATAAACTATTTGTGTCGAATAAGACTTAATATAGAGAGACACATGAGGAGCCTAGAATTCTAATACAGATATAACTAGAAGAGAGAAAACTGAAATTTAGAACTAAAACGTTTTCGTTTTAAAAGATAGTACACACTTACACCAGTGAAAAGTCTGCTTTGGAAGCATTGCGCATGTACAATTCTCATGTTTTTGCTTCTTTTCAAAGCACTATTAATCCTTCATCATGGTCTAGGCTTGTTTAAGACATGGTTTTGGTGATGTTATCAACTACTTGAATAATCTGGAGTGATAAAACCATTCGTCATGCAAGGAAGAAATCTTTACTGGACTTGTCACAAAAAGTCTAATTCTTGAAAGATTAATTTCAAGATTCACAAAGAAAATACATGGAAGATCATATAGCATGGCATCTAATACATAGCTTTAAATTATTATTTTTAAAATTTAATAGCAAACCCTTCATAAAAAAAAAAAAAAAACAATTCATAATTTCTAATTAAGAAAATGAGAACATTGTTTTTGGCACTGTTATATAGAATTATTTTGTGTTTTTTTCTCTAAGAAATAAAATGGCTTTAGTTTGAAATTTTAATTTTGCCATGTCTTCCTCTGCGAGAAAATTACAGTCACAGTGACTTATCCACTTTCAGTTTATATAAAGAGTGTGACTTTGTGGAAACTGGTGCACTTTCATTAAACAAGTTTACACTCTTACCCTCTGCTTCTATCGACCCTAATAGCATGATCAACGCAAGGCGCTTAATAGGCATCTTACCAAAAATAAGCATTTAATTAAATCAAAAATAGCATTCAATTGAAGAGCTGACGCTTATTTAAACATGTTAAGCAGCGCTGCTAAAGTCTACGTGGCACATTAATGGAAAAAAAAAGAAGAAAAAAAAAATTTCTTCTCTTGATTTTTCACTTTCCCTTCTCTCTCTTCTCTCTCTCCCTTTTCCCCGTCTCTGATGGCGATTTTAAACAAGTCGGCGAATCAGCCACCTGCTCTGTGAAGAAAGCCTTCTCGTCGATGGTGTTTATAATTCGAGAGCTTCGGTCACAAGTTTTATCTGCAACTCCAACGTTAATGGTCTCTACTATGATCCTTCTCGCCAATTTCACGGTTTACTCTATCGGCAGCAACTCCGCCTTATACCATCTCAATTCTCGTCATCATCTCACGGCGCAACAGCCGCGGATTCAGAGGCGTCTGTGTTCGAGTAAGAAGAAATTAGACTGTGGAAATCAATTGTGGAGGAATCGGAGAAAATGGAAGCGTTGAATCACGAGACGATGATTGCTCATGGTTTCTGGAGAGTGTGACAGAGCTATCAACTCTGTATTCTCTATCCTCATCTCTTATATGCGAGAAGAGAGGAAATTGTGAAGAAGCACGATTCTGATGGTCTTGTTTGGAAACGAATCAAGCTCACTTCCCACTCGTAAAGCCAATGCCAAAACCCGTCTCCGTCGCATTTGGCAGGTACTCTCCTTCCTCTCTTCTCCTTTTCAATCTTTTAGGGTTTATCGAGCTTGACCCATTTTCGGATCCGTTTTTTGTTGCGTTTGATAGACTTTATGTATTAGAAGCTCCAATTTTTAGGCTAAGGATGGATTAGAACCGTGTTTAAGGATTAAAGTGTGTATTACACAAACGCTTGGAATTTATTTTTCCCGATTTGGTGTTTTGATATCTTATGCAAAGCTTGTTCATCTCTTAATATGGTCGTAGTGATACAGCTCAAGAATCTGGTAGATATAGTTTTTGGATTAAAGTCGTGTATCATGGTGGATATGTAGTTGATTCTTCTTCTCCATTTTCGTTCATTTCAGGAGAGTGTGACAAAGCTATCAACTTTGTATGGTACATATATCCTTCTAGCTATTTTCATTTCTTGATTTTACTATGACCAATGTTGAGAAGCTTTGGTCTAAAGCGATAAAGTTTGTAACTATTTTGTCAACATGTTTGATCGAGATTTCTGCTTGTATACTCACTAATTTGTGTAGCCATTGAGATTTGTCGAGTCTACTCATAAGTACAATGTCTTTGCACTTTGTCAGCGGAATGATACCCAATGTTTTCTCTTGTATTTGTATGTCATGTTGTTGTTGTATCGTTGCAAGAAAAAACACAAACGCAAGTCACTCTTAGCATAAGCTTTGTGTTTCATCATGTTCTTAGCATCTTTCACCTCTGTTTCTTTTTCATATGCAAACCAAAGTTTTAGAGATTTGATTCTTCTCTCATAAATTTATTGGTTTAAACTTGATTTGGGATTAAGAATTCATGATAGACAAAGATATGATTTGATTGAGCAGATGATAAAATTTGGAGATATTCAAAATTCTGTTATGTTTATGATTTCGATATAATGCGTTAATTTTATGTAAATTATATTTTATCTTACTCTCCAATTTTTAACTCTCTCTTCTTTCTGATACACCCAAACGCCGGAAACTTCTTTTTTCTTTCCCCAGAAAATAGAAGAAAGACACCAACTTTAATCAAGCTTCTTTAAGTTTGTTCAGTTTCAAAAAGGGAACAAAAAGAAATGACAAAGAAGAAGAAAGGCAACAACTTTCAGCTATTAAGTTTGTTTCTGTTTCTGGGTTTATGCGTTGGAGACGGAGTCCACGGCGGCGGCGGCGGAAACCCTAATTCTTATCCCAGCTCAGCTCCAAAGCAACAGACAAATGCAGCTTACAATGCTCTTCAATCCTGGAAATCCGCCATAATAGAGTATACATCTGGTGTTCTGAAGACATGGGTTGGTGATGATGTTTGTTCTTACAAAGGCGTTTTCTGTTCTCTGTATTCGCCATAGATCTAAACAAAGCAAATCACGAGTTACAAAATCAAGACTTTATGAAATGATCGTAAGAACCATCCACAATTATAGCATCCACCGTTACAAGCATTCACAGTTGGAGCCAGAGAATTTGGGAACTAGAATGAATTCACATTCGGACTGAAATTCTAAATTCACGGATTCAAAGATTCAACAACTTAGGTTTCTGTGTAAGCAACCAATCGTACAATCTCAAATTACCCACAGCTAAACTGTGGATAAACCAATCAATCATACACAAACAAAATTCGTCCAAAAGCATTTCATCTAAAAAGAGATTCACTTTTCCCCCAAATCATACAATTTTGAAGATTGGATGGAAATCAAACAGGGACAAAACGTTTCAGTTTCTCCGTCAAACACCAACGAGCAACGTTGGAGTCGTCGGAGTTAAAATCGCGCCACAAACACAATTTACTTCAATAAAACGCAGCTACCAGATCCTTGTCCAGAATTAAAGAAACAAAACACATAACTAAACGGCCACGCCAATCAGTTGTCCAAAAAACAATTAGCTCTATTTAAACCCATAATGAAAAATCCATTTACCTTGTTATAAATAGAAAAAATTGGCACTAATATATATATATCCAAATCGAACTCTCTGTAAGTCTGAATTTGATGAGCAAAAGACATGTGATACAAATCGAACTCTCTATATGTCCGAACGAATTTGCTGAAATCTGTGTCCGAAAAAGAAATGTCAATCTCGCCGGTTCTATTTGTCGCTGGACGGAAATAGAAAAATTACTCTGTTTTTTTTGTTGGCAACATTTCATTAAGGGTACAACCGTAAATTAGACAAATCCGCCCCACTACACTCCAAACAAAAGTCCACATGTGAGGAAATGTCCCTCTTTCTGTAAATTCAAACACTCACTCCCTTCCTCTGCCAGTGTTATTAAAAAGGTAATACGGCGTCGTAGAAATATTGAACAGAAAAATATCTCCTTTTGTTTTCTCCCCCAATTGATCTCATCCTCGCACTATCTAGGGTTTTGTATTTTGCTCTTCCTCGACGAATCGGTCTCGCAAAATAACAGGTTCTGTTTATATCTGAATTCATTATTCTCTACACGATCTCTCCTTCGACCGTTACCAAAACTTTTAATCTTCGGGCTAGTTTTCCCTCAAAGCCTGTGATTTTTCATTGTTCGTCTTCGTCCAAATCAGCGTATTTTCCTCGAGTCTTGGTTTCGATTTTCATTGAATTTAGAAATTTTCGATTCATCAGATCGTATAGCAATTAGTGAGATTCATTGAAGTTAATTTCTTCTGGGGTACTCGGTTTCCAAGCTTTATTGTATTGACTGGTTTTCAAATTCACCGTAGATTCATTAGATCGGGATTTGTTTGAAAGTTGAATCTCTTGGGTACCGTTTCTCAATTCGATTTGGTGTTTTGGTGAAAGTATTGATTTTTGGTTTTCGTATTGAATTTAAAGGCTTAAACAATGGGGAAGAGGAAATCAAGAGCAAAGCCAGCTCCAACGAAGCGAATGGACAAGCTTGACACAGTCTTTAGTTGTCCTTTCTGCAATCACGGCTCTAGTGTTGAATGCATCATGTAAGATTTTCTTAGCTTAGTGAACCACAAATCTATTGGATTATGCAGCACTAATATATGAGTGAATTACTGAATTATTCTTCCAGTAATATGAAGGAGCTGATTGGTCAAGCAGTTTGTAGAATCTGTGAAGAAAGCTTTAGCACTACTATCACAGGTTTAATTCTGATAACTTTTCTTTTAAGAATCGGTTTTTGCAATTACATTCTGATCATTCTCTTTTTTTTGTGGCTCTGTTTCTTGCAGCTTTGACTGAAGCTATAGACATGTAAGTTACAACAATCTGTTGTTTTCCGCTTCTTGATGTTTCTTGTTTCACTGAGTTTTTTTTTGCTTTAAAATGTAATGCAGATATAGCGAATGGATCGATGAGTGCGAGCGGGTTAATACCGTGGAAGATGATGTTGAGCAAGAAGAAGAATTAGAAGAAGAAGAAGAAGAAGAAGAAGAAGAAGAAGAAATAATAGAAGAGGAAGAGGAAGAAGAGGATGAAGATGATCGTGTCTCTGTCAAAAGGAAGTTTAACTACCGAGACTAAAACCAACTTTAATCCAAGTTTCCTTTCTTAGAGCTTGTCTTATGTTGTAATATCTATCGTTCGTTGGAATGTACAATCACAATAACAATGCGTTTCCTTAGTTGCTGTTGTTGTTATCTATCATGTTCGGTTGTTTCTTTTCTACATTTGCTGAATGAGTAACTTCAGCTTTGTACACATAAAACCTAACAACGATCAAGAAGAATATGAAGTTAACCAAACTTAGAACTGCGAAGAGCATGTAATAGTAATCCAACCGGGACTCGTTCAGGTTGTTTAGAATCCATCCTTGTCCTCGTTCCTTGGTTATCCGAGACACTGTCGAAAGCAGAAAGCTGCTCATGAAGTTCCCGAGGGCTAGACTCGTGGTCATATACGATGTCCCGAGGCTTTTCATACTCTCGGGTGCTTGATCGTAGAAAAACTCGAGCTTTGCTACTTCTAAGAAAGCATCAGCCAAACCCATCAGCACAAACTGCGGAAGCAGCACGAAGATGGTCAAGGGAAGCGGTACAACGGTCTGGTGGATTAGCCCGTTTTCAGCAGCGACCTTGAGCCTAAACCGTTCGGTTATCGACGCGGTGATCATGATTAAGATGTGAAGGATCATACCGATTCCCATCCGTTGAAGCAATGTGATGCCTCTTGGGTTTCCGGTTAGTTTTCTTGCGAGTTTGACGAAGATACGGTCGTATATGACTATGGAGACGAGCATCGAGAACGTCGTGAAGCCTAGGAGACTTGCCGGAGGGATGCTGAAGTTGCTGGTGATGTGGCGGTTGAGGTTGGTTCCTTGTTTGATGAACAAAGTGTTGACTTGAGCGAACACCATGCTTGGGACAAATGTTACGAAAAGGACAGGTAACATTCTTAACATTTGTTTTGTTTCTTCGACTTCTGTTATAGTGCATAGGCTCCATTTCTGGGTTGGCCCGGTTTTGAGTGAGGCTCTGTCTAAGAATCTGCAACACAAAAATCTTTGGTAAATATGATATTGAACCGAAGCGAACCAAACCAAACCAAACTGGACTGATTATACATTCATTACCTTAGACTTTGAGTAGGTTGGATTGGGAGTGCTCCTTTGCTCTCATATTCCAATGAAGAGAGCTCATGGAAGCGTGTGGGATCACGCGATGACATAGACTCGTGACCTTTGCCAAGTGAAGCCACAATGACTCGAGCCATCTTGGTAAATGGGCTTCCCGTTGGCCGCTTATGGCGGTAGAATGGAGTGCCCATCAAGAATATAACAATGGAGATAGCAAGGCCCATTGTTGGAAGTCCATAACCTAAGGCCCATCCTACATTATCTTGAACGTAAACAAGAACTGTTGTGGCAAAGAGAGTACCAAAGAAGATGCTAAACATCCACCAGTTGAAGAATGAGTGTTTATGAATCTTCTCCTTTGGATCGAATTCATCGAATTGATCGGCTCCTATTGTGGAGATGTTTGGTTTTGTGCCTCCTGTACCGATTGCTAATGTGTATAACGCTCCAAAGAAAACCGCTAGTTGCAAAACCGAAGCCTTTTTGCAGCCTTCAACATTAGCCATCGAACATTTTGGTGGCTTAAGGTCTGGTAGAGATACTGATAATGTCAGCAATGCCATTCCCTGTGATTGATGTATAATTAAACCGGTCAAAATCAATTTGAAAGTTTGAACCGCTAGCCATGACGGTATGACACTATAGCATAGCATAGCATACAGTATAGTTAACTCTTATGTATTGTCAACTTTCCATATTACCTAAATACTGTGTATTGTATTCCTTATTAGCTAATTGTCTCAAATAAAATGGATTATAGTCGACCACACAGTCTGTCTTGTTTTTTTTTAAAATAAAATACGTAAACTGTTTAGAATATGGCAATTAATTAAAAAAAAAAAGAGTATCTGATCTTTCTAAAGATCATCTATTGACCTAAATCTATAATACATGAACCCAACTATATATATTCAAGCTCAAGCATTGCACGTTTGTCTTGTCTCAATACTATATATATGAATGATTCTTGGGAAATTTTTGTAATTGTTTGTTGACTAACATCGAGTTTTCAATGAGAAATGTTTTGTTGTGGTTTTAACGAAAAGGTTTTCTTTTTTTGTTTGTCGTAACGACAAGATATATTTAAAATTCACTTATGTCGTTTTTCATTTTTTTATTTTCTTTTCAAAAACATTTATAATGTTGGGTTTGAATTCAGATGGTGACACATCGATCGATAACAGTAACATAAACAACTAAATCATATGTCCTGAATAATTCTCTACAAAAAGTATTACCTTATTATTATTATTATTTTCGACAGTTTAGCTTTTTAAAAAAAAAAATTGCCAAATGCTTACTCAACTAAAATGTCCTTTTAAATTCATATATTAAGCTATTCAATATTTTTAGTTTAAACATAGAAAATGTACATACCAGTAAATAAATAACGGAAGAGATGACAAAAGTGATGTAGCGACCGAGATGAGCATCAGCAACATAAGCACCCAAGATTGGAGTGAGCCAACTGGTCCCAACCCAATTGGTCACATTGTTAGACGACTCGACCGTGCCTTGGTGCAATTTTGTAGTCATGAATATCACTAGATTGCTCGATATCCCGTAATAAGCCATTCTTTCAAATGCCTCGTACACTAATCATATATACATTACAAATATCAACAAACTCGTCACATAAACATTGTAATTAATTAGGTAACATAATCGATCAATTATATATACCAACAACGAAGGAGCAAGCTTTCCAACGACCTCTTTGGGATCTTCGGACACGATTGCCTCGAAGATCAACGGTTCCATCTTTTGTGTAATCATCTCCTACCTCTTCTACTGTCATTGTCTCTCTCTCTCTTTCTATCTGTTTTTTGGTGTGTGTTTGTTTAATTGCTTCTGTGAATCTTTATCTGTAGAGAGTTGGTACTTTGGTCTCATGTATATATAGAAAGACGAAATGAGGGAATGCGTCATACAGCTAATGATGACTTTTAAATTTTAACTCGGAAGATAAAAATTATTGATTACTCATCATATATCTTTGAATGAGTCACATTCACATGCGTTATTCTTATATAACTTTTTTCTGTTTTCATTTTTAACTATAAAGTTAAGATTGTATAAGATCCGTTGACTATTATTATCAGTTTCTATCTTCTTTATTGTGAACCTTTATCTTGTAAATCTTTCAAAGACAGCCGAAAATGTATATTTTTATTTGTTCACAGTTGTTAGTTGTTACTAGTTACTGTTTATTATGCTTTATTTTATAACACAAAAAATATAGAAATGGGTTGTTACAAATATTTAAATATATTTCTCTTGACAGTAATGCATATTACTGGATTAAAGATAATTAGATTAACGGTTGCACGATGTTCAGTTTGTTTAAACATTTTTTGACTTTTTAAAACAGTTTGATTTCAATATATAACATCAAAATTTCTTATCAAGATTGTTTTGATTTCTCCTAAATTACATCATAGAAAGGTTATAAATTATTGTTTACACGAAACTAAAAAATCTCGTGTGTTGACCATGTTCAGCTAACACTGTTTTTTTTTCGGTTTTCTAAAAGTTAAATTTATATACTTACAGTTTACTAGTAGGTTAAGAATCAAATAATTTGAAAAAAAAAAAGATGATGAGGGGACTCTAGTTGAAGAAATATTTGATCTAAATTCCAGTTTTCTTACAAAAAGAAAAATAGTTGATGTACTCTAGTTGGAGAGTCTTTTGTATTCATATTTTATTGGGGGAATTGTGAATATACCCCAAAAAATGAGACCTCTTGTCCTCTTACACCTTTTTTGAAAATTCCCAAATTTGGACTCTAATACCTTGCATATACTAACAATATAAAATAAATAGTTTTACAATTTAAAATTTTTACAAAAATATTTAATAAATTCAATAATATTATATGAAGATTTTAGAGAATTTTTTCACAATTGTTTTTTGAAATTTGAAGTTCAGAAAATTAAATGAAGTTTGGTTCTACCAAGTTTGGTTTTCAAAGTAGAATATGTCTTCTACTAGATGCTCTAACATATATCCGTAGTAGAACATAAATTCTACCATCTATTCAGTCATCTACCGTCGTAGAATTTGCCTTCTGCTAAATATCATACGTTCTACGAGTTGGTAGAATGGTTCGTCAATTGTTCTACGCGTTACACGGTTTTCTACCACCGGTAGAATCTATATTCTACCATAAACACTGTTTCCTACCAATCGTAGAATATGTATTCTACCGTAAATACTTTCTTCTACATTTTTTAGATTGCATGTTCTGCCGAAAATACTGTCTTCTACTACTCGTAGATTATGTCTTCTACTCAAAACAAGGTATTCTACCATAAGTAGAAACACCATTCTTCCGTTGACACATATTTCTACGAAATGTAGAATTCATCTTCTACGAAAATCTGAGAAAATATAGCAAAAATAGTAACTGAATATTTAAAAATCTTTTGAAAAATATATTTCATTTTATTTCTTTTCTCAGCAAAAAAAAAAAAAAATTCTACACCTCCTCCTTCCACGATTATCTCATCTTCTTCTTCTTCTTTTTTACTTTTTCTTATCTTTTACTCTAGTTTTCTTTTTTAAATTTTTTCTTTTCTTCTGTTTTTTTTCTTTGTGTCGACTTTATGTCGACTTTTCTTTTTTTTTTCTTTTTTTTAAAAAATTATTTATTAATTATTTAATAATTTAATAATTTATTAATTATTTAATTTCCTTAAACATGATTTGAAGGTTAAAAATGGAATTAAATTTTAATAAAGTATATATGGACAACATTTGAAAAAAAAGAGGTATATGGACAAGAGCTTTCATTTTTTGGTGTGTTTTGCCAAATTTCCCTATTTTATATAATGTATCTAGTTCATTTAAATCTATAGAATGTGCAGTAACTTAAATTATAAGAAATGTGCGTGTGTGAAAATCATCTAAATTTATATTTAAATGACTACAATTGAAATTACAATAAATTTTATAATACTTTTTAGTTTCTTAAGACAATGTAACTGTGAAGAATTCTCCAATCGCAAATTAGATTAGACATTTAACAATTTATAAGAGATATAGATCAATCCGTTCATCGTCATCTTTGAACTTCAAACCCATGTAATTTAACGGCAATGAGATCTAAAGTACAAATCTCAAACAAAAGTTATGAAGATTGTGTTCCTTATCATAGGTTTTCTCTAAGTGTGTCAAAGACACTAGGTGAGATAGAGGCTATCATCTGGCACGTGTATATCTTATGCGCGTGTGAGCCTTTGAGCTGTAAGACGACTATTGTATAAAGTCGCGTGCCTTCTTCTCTTTTCTCTGATCCAGAAAAAATAGTGAGAGAAAGAAGAAAAAGAATCTTGTAACCGGAGACGATTCTAGAGCTCGGATTTGAGCTGGAGATAGTAGAGTTGCCGGCAAGCCTCGTCGGCCCCAGGAGAGTAGGAAACGAACTCCTGGGTAACCAATTTCTTCGTGTTCTTTCTTTATCGCAATCTTTTATTCCTCTTTCTTAGATCCGAGTTTCTCTTTCGGTCAAAGTCGATTCAAGGCTTAAAATCGCACAAAGTGGTATCAGAGCCAGGTTCTCTAGCTGGGATCTCGGATCGGATCGAAGATGGCGGTGACGCCTGATGAGATTCCTCAATTCGACGGGACAGGCGATTTCGGGATCTGGAAGAAACGTATGCTCGCGAATCTAACAGTTCAAGGCTTGAAGGATCTGTTAAAGGAGCAGGTGGTGATTCCGATGACGGAAGAAGAAGAACAGAAGGAGACTCCAGCTGAGAAGAACACAAGAATCCAGAAGGAGCGCACAAGATTGGAGCGTGATGACAAAGCGTTGAACATGATCTTCATGTATGTGAGCGATCTCGTTTTACGGAAGCTGGATAAATGTGAAACAGCAGCTCAAGCGTGGGAAACGCTAGATCGTCTCTATCTGGCGAAGACGCTACCAAATAGAGTCCATTCTCAACTCAAGGTGTACTCGTACCGGATGCAAGATTCAAAGACGATCGACCAAAACGTTGATGAGTTCTTGAAGTTGATTGCGGACTTAGGCAATCTCCAGATTGAGATTCCAGAAGAAGTGCAAGCTATTCTCCTGCTTAACTCTCTCCCCACGAGGTATGATCAGCTTAAGGAAACGTTGAAGTATAGCAGAGAGGGGATAAAATTGGAGGAGGTAGCGAGTGCAGCAAGATCCAAAGAGACTGAGTTTAGGGATACTCTTGGGTCGAGATCAGATGGTGAAGGTCATTATTCACGAGGAAGACAGGAATCAAGAGGAAGCTACAACAACAACAACAAAGGTAATCAAAGGTCTAGGTCCAAGTCAAAGGATGGTAAGAAGGTTTGTTGGATATGCGGCAAAGAGGGTCACTTTAAGAAGCAACGCTACAAGTGGCAAGAAAGAAACAAGGGAAAGCTTCAGTCACAGAACAGAGGAGAGTCGTCATTAGTAAAAGACGATGCTCAAGATCTGCTAGGTCTGATAGCTAGTGAGGTGAATCTATCGAGAGCTGAGATAGATCATGATGAATGGGTGATGGACACGGGATGTTCATTTCATATGACGCCGAGGAAGGACGTGTTCATTGAATTTAAAGAAGTCTCGACAGGAAAAGTCAGGATGGCTAACAACACGAACTCTGAAGTTAAAGGAATTGGCTCTGTGAGGTTTGCTAATCCAGACGGTACAACTTTCACTCTAAGTGATGTGAGGTACATGCCGGAGATAGGCAGAAATCTTATATCACTAGGAACGTTAGAGAACAAAGGTTGCGAGTTCAAGGGAGCAAGTGGAAATCTGAAGGTGGTCAAAGGCTGTACGGTCATCATGAAAGGAGCAAGGAAGGGTCAGGACACTTTGTATATCCTTCAGGGAAGTGCTTTGAAGTCAGAGTCGTGTGCAGCTACCAGCAGTAAGGTCAAAGATAGTGTGGAAGGATTAGACTACACTCAACTGTGGCACAGTCGTATGGGCCACATTGGATAGAAAGCTCTCGATGTTTTAGGTAAGAAGGGATGCCTTGACAGTGACAAGATTTCAGAGGTGAAGTTCTGTGAAGACTGTGTCATAGGGAAGACACACAGAGTGAGTTTCGGGCCTGCACAGCATGTGACCAAGGAGAAGCTGGATTACATTCACTCTGACTTATGGGGATCTCCAAACGTTCCTATGAGTCTAGGTAAATGCCAGTACTTCATCTCTTTTACTGATGATTGGTCCAGAAAGGTTTGGATATACTTTCTCAAGACGAAGGATGAAGCGTTTAGCAAATTTGTTGAGTGGAAGAAGATGGTCGAGCTTCAAACAGAGAGGAAGGTAAAGAAGCTTCGCACAGATAATGGGCTGGAGTTTTGCAACATCAGGTTTGATTCTTTCTGCAAGGAAGAAGGGATTGTAAGGCACAAGACCTGTGCCTACACTCCACAGCAAAATGGCACAGCGGAGAGATTAAACCGAACCATCATGAACAAGGTGCGAAGCATGCTCAGTGAAAGTGGCTTAGGACAGAGGTTCTGGCCAGAAGCGGCAGCTACAGCAGTTTATCAGATCAACCGAACTCCTTCGTCGGTAATTGATTTTGAGATTCCTGAGGAGAGATGGACGTCAGCCTTGCAGGACTTGTCAAGATTAAGAAGATTCGGATGTGTGGTGTATATACACTCTGATGAAGGAAAGCTAAAGCCTCGAGCAAAGAAGGGAATATTCACTGGTTATCCTGAAGGAGTAAAGGGGTTCAGAGTCTGGATTCTTGAAGATCAGAAATGTACTATCAGTCGCAACATAGTCTTCAGAGAAGATATGATGTACAAAGACATCATCAAGACAGGTCCAGATACAACTACTTCAATTCAAGGTGGAGCTGAGCAACCTGAAGTCTCAGAAGAGCAAAGTCATATCGAGGAGACTGACAAAGATGAGACAACAGACGAATCCCAGGATCTTCAACATTACCAGTTGGCCAGAGATCGGCCTAAGAGACAGACGAAACCCCCGGTAAGATTAGAAGATTATCATGTTTACCCTGAGGATGAGAATATTGCAGGTTACGCCTATCTTGTCGTTGAAGACGGAGGAAGATCAGAGCCTCGAAGTTATGAGGAAGCGTTGATGGATTCAGATAGTGAGCTCTGGGTGGAGGCTTCGGATGAAGAAATGAAGTCACTGTTAAAGAATGGCACTTGGGTTCTAGTTGACAGGGTCAAGGGTCAGAAGCCAATCGGATGCAAGTGGGTATACAAAAGGAAAGCTGGAATAATTGGTATTGAAGCTCCGAGGTTCAAGGCAAGACTAGTGGCAAAAGGGTATTCACAGAAGGAGGGGATTGATTACCAAGAAATATTCTCTCCGGTGGTGAAGCATGTCTCCATCAGATTACTTTTGTCGGCAGTGGTTCACTTTGATATGGAACTTCAGCAGATGGACGTGAAGACTACGTTTCTACACGGTTACTTGGATGAGACAATTTACATGGAGCAACCAGAGGGTTATGTGGATAAGAATCATCCAGATAAAGTGTGCTTACTCAAGAGGTCGTTATACGGTTTGAAGCAGTCCCCGCGTCAATGGAACACTAGGTTCGATGACTTCATGCGGAACAGCCGTTATACTCGGAGTGAGTATGATATGTGTGTCTACTTCAAGAAGTGTGAAACTGGGGAGTATGTGTATCTACTTCTTTATGTGGATGACATACTCATTGCGTCAAAGAACAAGAAGTCTGTAGAAGATCTGAAGAAGCTACTCAAGTCTGAATTTGAAATGAAGGATTTGGGAGATGCGAAAAAGATTCTTGGAATGGAGATCAGCAGAGACAGGATCAACGGAACGCTTACTATTTCTCAGAGCGGTTATTTGGCAAAGGTTTTGGGCAACTTTGGCATGGATCAGGCAAAACCGGTGGCAACTCCCATGGGCGTTCACTTCAAACTTCAGGCTGCAACAGATGAGGAGGCTCAGAGTCAGTTCGACGAGATGAAGAAGGTGCCATACCAAAGTGCTGTTGGGAGTATCATGTACGCCATGATAGGTACAAGACCAGACTTAGCCTACGCAATTGGCTTAGTCTGTAGATTCATGAGTAAACCCGTGAAGGAACATTGGTTAGCAGTCAAGTGGCTTTTGCGGTATATCAATGGTTCTCTGGAAATGAAGTTGTGGTACAAGAAGGAAGGTGACTTTGTCATCAAGGGGTATTGCGATGCAGATTATGCAGCTGATTTGGACAAACGGAGATCAATCACAGGGATGGTGTTTACGGCAGGTGGCAATGCTATCAGCTGGAGGGCAAGTCTTCAGAAGGTAGTGGCTCTCTCGACTACAGAAGCGGAATACATGGCTCTTTCAGATGCGTCTAGAGAAGCTGTGTGGTTAAGAGGTTTTGTGAGCGAGTTGGGATTTGAGCAAGGACCAGTGAGCATCTACTGTGACTCTCAGAGTGCGTTGGCGTTAGCGAAGAATGCAGTGTTTCACGAGAGAACGAAGCATGTAGCTGTGAAGTATCACTACATCAGAGATTTGATAAGTTCTGGGTTTGTTAAGGTCATCAAGATTGCAACAGAATACAATCCAGCTGACATTTTCACGAAGACTCTTCCAGTGGGCAAGTTTCAAGAAGCTTTGAAGCTTCTCAGGGTTCGCAAGTGCTAGTCAAGTTTGAAAGTGCTAAGTTATGACCAGTAAGGTAGTGTTTGAAGTTTCTACAAAGCTGAGGAAAGATTCTCAGGGAGTTACAGATGAAGATGAGTGGGTTTACTCATGGTCGACGAGGCGCGGTTACGAAGTATGATTAGGAACAAGGCGGAGATTTGAAGATTGTGTTCCTTATCATAGGTTTTCTCTAAGTGTGTCAAAGACACTAGGTGAGATAGAGGCTATCATCTGGCACGTGTATATCTTATGCGCGTGTGAGCCTTTGAGCTGTAAGACGACTATTGTATAAAGTCGCGTGCCTTCTTCTCTTTTCTCTGATCCAGAAAAAATAGTGAGAGAAAGAAGAAAAAGAATCTTGAAACCGGAGACGATTCTAGAGCTCGGATTTGAGCTGGAGATAGTAGAGTTGCCGGCAAGCCTCGTCGGCCCCAGGAGAGTAGGAAACGAACTCCTGGGTAACCAATTTCTTCGTGTTCTTTCTTTATCGCAATCTTTTATTCCTCTTTCTTAGATCCGAGTTTCTCTTTTGGTCAAAGTCGATTCAAGGCTTAAAATCGCACAAGTTACTTACATATATAATTACACTGAAAGGAATTAGAAAAAAAACTTTATAGTATAACTTTTTTTTTTGCAAATAAATATTATTAGATAACTTTATAGTATAACTGTCGTTAAACTATTCATTCTCTTTGACATCCATTACCTTCATTTCCTCCTCTTTCACATCCACTGAATCAGTAACCTCAGCTCTATAAACATAAAACCTAACCACGACCAAGAACAAGACGAAGTTAACCATATTTAGAACCGCAAAGAACAAGTAGTAATGATCCAGCCTAGACTCATTAAGATTGTTCAAAATCCATCCTCTTCCTCGTTTCTTCGTTATCTCAGAAACCGTCGACAACACGAAGCTGCTCAAGAAATTTCCAACTGCTAAACTCGTGGACGAATACGATGTTCCGAGACTTTTCATGCTCTCAGGAGCTTGATCATAGAAAAATTCGAGCTTTGCAACTTCTAAGAAAGCATCAGCCATACCCATTAACACGAATTGAGGAAGCAAAGCAAAGATCGTCAAGGGTAGTTTTATTCCGGTTTGGTGGGCGAGTCCATGATCAGCAGCGATTTTGAGTCTATACCTGTCACAAAACAAGTGTAAGGAAACTAATGCAACACAAGTAAACAAACATGGAATCAGTTAAATTACTTTTTAGAGTAATGCAATACAAGTATTATGTTACTAATTAGTGACATGATATTATATAATGAGGTCATACCAACTGTCAATATATTACTTTTTAGATGAAACTCATATATATATTCTATGGTCTTGCTCGATACTATAACGTAAGTCCTATTTATAATTTCATGTGTTAGTTTTTATTCAAAATCTTATAAGAAAACAATCTAGCGAGGTCTGAAATAGTTTATTTTCGTTTTAAGATGAAAGCTCGTTAATTTTAACAATACCTCTCCGTGCCAGATGAAACGATCATGATGACGATGTGGAAGATAAGACCAATTCCCATTCGTTGAAGCAAAGTGATACCTCTTGGATTTCCGGTGAATTTTCGGGTTAGCTTGACAAAGACTTGATCATATAAGACTATTGAAATGAGCATCGATAGTGTGGTGAAGCCACCGAGGCTTGCTGGTGGAATGCTGAAATTTCCGGTGATCTTTCGGTCTAAAGTGGTTCCTTGTTTGACAAACAAAGTGTTGATTTGAGCGACCATCATGCTTGGCACCAAAGTTATGAACAAGACTGGTAACATTCTCAACATTTGTTTTGTTTCTTCGACTTCTGTGATAGTACAAAGATTCCATTTATGTGTTGTTCCTGTTTTGAGTGAAGCTCTGTCTAAGAATCTGCAACATATGTAGTTACATATATGTTAGGTAATTTATGATATAATTTAGGTTATACTAGGAATTTAAAAAGAATTTTTAGATCCAAATGTATTAAAACCGAAATGGACTCTTCTTATAAAAGCAATCCGTGCATTTTCTTTAAAATCTAAATTAAATTGAATAAACCAAAATCTTTTTAAAATTGTTAAACTATTTCTCAACGTGCGTACTTTTAAACTAAAATATATTGTTTTCAAAATTATTTATCCAAAATCGAACTAGATCTTGATCAAACTATAAATTTACTAAACCTAATAAAACCGTTTTCTTCTAATATTGGCAAAGACTTACCGTAGACTTGGAGTGGGGTGGATCGGAAAAGCGCCTTTCTTCTCATATTCAGGTGAAGGCAGCTCATGGAAGCGCGTGAGGTCACGCGTCATCGGTGCCTTGGCTTTACGAAATGAAGCCACAATGACTCGAGCCATCTTCGTGAAAGGGCTTCCCGTAGGGAGTTTATGGCGGTAAAATGGAGTGCCCAACAAGAAAATAGAAATGGAAATAGCAAGACCTATTGTTGGAAGTCCATAACCTAAAGCCCATCCGACATTATCTTGAACATAGACAAGAACAGTGTTGGCGAAAAGAGTGCCAAAAAAGATACTAAACATCCACCAATTGAAGAATGATAGTTTTTGAGTCTTCTCCTTTGGATCGAATACGTCGAATTGATCGGCTCCTATTGTTGATATGTTCGGTTTTGTGCCACCTGTACCGATTGCTAATGTGTATAATGCTCCGAAGAAAACCGCTAATTGTAAAACCGAAGCCCTCTTGCAATATTCTTGAGGATTGGATGTGGAACATTCAGGTGGTTTAATTCCCGGTATAGATACTGATAATGTTAACACCAACATCCCCTGAAATTGATAAATGACCTAACCGGTTATTTCGGTGTTAGGAAGTTAACCCTATGGAATTACTCTTTAGAAATTTGCTAATATTTTTTGTTTTGTCCGCAGAATTTGCTAATGATTAAAGATGTCAATTGTTTCAAATGCAAATATATTTTGTGTTTACGTTTACATGTTGATATTATTACTCCCTTTTTTTTAAAGAGCATCGTTTATAAATTGGAAGTGTAAGTGAATGCAAATAAAAATAAAAATCTATATTTTAGTTTGTGTTTCACATTTATGAATATAATAACTTGCAAAATCATTTTAAAAAACAGTAAAAAAAATTAGTATCATTTGAAACTAAATCTTTACTTTAATTTAGCATGTGTGTGGAAATATGTGGCTGAAAGAAAAAGGATATAATCCTAAACCGACTTTACCATATGTAGCTCAAAGAAAAGATATAAGAAAACAATCTAATCCTAAACCGACTTCACCCTATGTAGCTCAAAAAAAAGATGTAAGACAACAATCTAATCCTAAACCGACTTTACCATATGTACCAGTAATAAGAGCTGTAGAGTAGTAGATAATAGGCCTGGGCAAATTATCTGCTATATCCATTTCGATTTGTTATCCGCTTTGATTCAATCCGAAAAATCCGGATAACCGTAACGATATAAAGCAAAGCAAATATTAAAATTTAATATCCGTTAAAAACAGAGCAAATAGCAAATATTATTTTTTTAAAACCGAATATCTGATCCGATCCATATATAATAATAATAATTACGTATATAGATACATATTATAGTAATAAATTTATTTTTTTGTCTTTTGAAACATACAAAACAACAAAAATATTGTCTTCACAATTATAATTCACTCATTTATACAATAAAAAAGTTTAATAACATAACAATAGCTTATTTAATTACTTTAAAATTAGAAATATTGTGACTAAATAAAAAAATTAACAAATAATATGTTTAAAATTTTAAAATTATTTTTGCATTATGTTTTAATGTTAATGATGATGTGTTTCGTGGTACCGTTGTGATCGATTAATTTACGTTTTTAGAACTTATTTTTAAAGATATTATAATTTATGAAACAATAATATATATAGGGATGTATCAATGTACTTTTCAATTATTAATAATTACTATATGTTTTTAGTTTTTTTTTTTAAAAAAAAATTACGGATCGGATCGGATATCCACGGATATTTAATTTTTTTACGGATTTCCGGATTTCCGGATATCCAAAAACTTTTAGATCGGAGCGGTTCACAGAATCAAATATCCGGATGAGCCGAAGCGGATCGCGGATCACGAATATTTTCTGGATATCCGCTCCGTGCCAAGGGCGAGTAGATAAGTCTTTCGAACATTAAATTCCTTTTATTTATTGTTTTTGACATTTTATTTCTCGTGTGTAGAAATACTTTCTAAAATTTTCGTTCACGACAAGAAAAAGTAAAGAGCAACAATGAATTTTTCAAAGTCAACTGTTTGTCAAGATAATTCCAAATTAATACACATTTTTCTCGTAGAAAAGTATTCCACGTTTCAGTGAGTGGTAAAAAGACAGATGCATACTAGTCTCTAGTGTATACGAACAAACAATTTGGACTGATATATTATTAACTCCAATGTGGAATTTCTATCGGTCGTTGTCTTATCTCTTTTCTGTCTCGTTGACTTTTTTTTTCAAAGTTTTTCATAAAGTATGACTAATCTGAAACTAAAGTTGAATATTCAAGATGGAAATCTACAACCGTTAAAACTTAAGCTGAATATTCAAGAGGTAAATGAACATACAATACAATTCGAAACTTGCAAATTACTTTTTCAACAGTATGATAATATCAACTCTTAAAAATCTGACCATATCTTATTAATTGAATTATAACATATATATGAACCTAATTTAATTCTAAATTATAAAATATGACACACACGATGTGAAAGAAAGTGATAGTCTGTTAAAACTTATTCATACTATTGACCCTAAAATAAAACATATTCATGAATCATCACGCTTTTAGTCTTCAATGCTTAGATTCACATGTTTGGGCATACTCACCTAATGAGAGCCGTGCTTAGCATGTATCAAAAGAGGCAATTGCACTGCACCCCCTATTTTATGCATATAATTAAGGGCCCCAATTTCCATAATAATTTGGTTCAATGGCAATTCTTTTAATATTTGTGACTAACCTCTTATAATTAGTTCTACAAATTTGTTATTGTTTATTTTTTCTTGCTTTTAAATTTTAGACAATGATCTATATAAAATTAACTTATTATTTTCTTTCAATTGATTGATTATTTTTTTTCTTATTTTCTGTTCTTTTTCAACTCTTATTTGTTTATATTGTTTTATAATATAATTTACTTAACATATTTGATTTTACTTTTTTTATAAATTTCTTAGCTTACAATTAGATTAAATATATTTAAGCACTTAAAATATATATATAACTAATACTAGATGTTTATTCTTTTATTGATGTAGTAAATCATAAATTTTTCTTCAAACCAAATATTTTATATCTATTTTTTTCACAACACTACTAAAATGACAACTATTTATGTTTTATATAACAATCACTTATTTATATATATATATATATATATATAAATATAAGTTAAGTTTTTTGTATATTTTTATAATAATTAAAAGAAGAAAAAAATCATATTTTTAAAAAAACTTTGCTTCAGGCCCCTCAAAAGCTTCGCACGGCACTGCACCTAATCTAGTTCTATATGGGTCACGACTTTCATATGTTTAACAATATTTAACTTTACGATGTTATTTTGTGTGGTTTTATTAGTAGTGAGATAATAAATATACGTACCGAGAAATAAATAGCACAAGAGATGACAAAGGTGATGTAGCGACCGAGATGAGCATCTGCGACGTAAGCACCCAAGATAGGAGTGAGCCAGATAGTCCCGACCCAATTGGTCACACTGTTCGACGACTTGACCGTTCCTTGGTGCAATTTAGTAGTCATGTAGATCACTAGGTTGCTCGATATTCCGTAATAAGCCATTCGTTCAAATACCTCGTACACTTATCAAATTATAACATCTCGTTTAGTTAGTAATAAAAGAAGGTAAAAAAAAAAAACTAAACGAATCTGAGATTATACTATAAAAGACATTTCTTGTAATATGCATAAACTAATATAAATAAATTATTTATCCTAGTAATGGATACGAGTTACTATTTAATGTCAATAAGAAAAATTAAAATTATAAAAAATAAGATAATACTCCTCCGTTTCACAAAGAGTGTCATTTTAGAGTTTTATTTTTGTTTTACAAAAAGTGTCACTTGCATTCCAATTAATAGAAATCCAGTTTTAACTTTGTTATATTAGTGTATTAATTAGAAAAAGAATATTGTTTAGTGTATTTATAAATGATAAAATATAATATTTATTGATTTTTTTAATATGTGTAAAAATGTGTAGAATGACACTCTTTTGAAACAGAAAGAGTATGAATTACTTAATTTTCCATTGACAATTAATTTCGAGCTTATCTCGTTTTAAATATGTAATACTGCCGAGGACAAATAAATAAAAATCTCTAATATCATTTTTATTGGGAGGTTCTCAACTTAGTATCTCAACTTAAAAGCAAAAATAATACCATTATTTAATTCAATTAGGAGGTTCTCAACTTTTTGAGATACCTATATAATTAAATAATGTTATTTTTTTTTTATAAGTTGAGATATCTATGTTTATGTTGAAAACCTATCAAAGTGGAGGATATTCATGTTGATATCTATATTGAAAACCTATCAACGGAGATCCTCTAATATTGAGCCTCTCGTGTCAAGTCTGTGTAGACTTATATTATAAAAAATGAATTACTTTGTGATTCTTTATCAAAAAAAATACTCTGTGATATTTATTAACACAAATTGTTGGCCTCATTTTTTTCCTTATATATATTAGCTTAAAGTGGATAAGATAAGACGGATCGATAACTCACCGTTTTCTTTATCAAAAAAAAAGGTAAGTCACCCTTTTTTCACTTTCTCTCGACACCATTGAGAAGTTTCCCAGACTCATATGGCAGATTTAAAGATATACTTATATTGATTTTAAAGGTGTTAAAATTAACTCATAATTATGGTGATTAATCAACTAAATTGTTCTATATTGTGGAAAGCAGACATTTAAAAGAGGGGAGAAAGATTGAATGCCAAGAATACATACGGACGACGAAGGAACAAGCTTTCCATCGACCTCTAATGGATCTTCGAACAGGTTTGCCTCGAAGATCAACTGTTCCATCTTTCGTATAATCATCTCCTACCTCTTCTACCGTCATTTCCTCTCTCTCTTCTTTTTAGTTTTAGTTTTTTCTCTCTCTAGTTTTTTCTTTCTTTGTTTGGTAGCTTCTGTGCTTTTTTAACGTGAAGAGAGTGGGCACTTTTGTCTCCATATATATACAAAGCAGATTGATTAGTCACATAGATAAAGAGAATCTTTCGACGTAGCACATTTAGTTACTGCCTATAGTTATTATATTATTTTATTAGTCATCCAAATATATTTTCTAAACTATCTAACTTTTTTGTGTGTAGACATCTTTTTAGAAATAAGACAATTTTTATCTTTGTCTTGATTAGAAAATAACTATTATATGCTAAGGTTATATAATGAATTGTCTTTTCATACACCTCACTCAATCATATGAAAAGATCCATATACAATTTAAAAGATCCAAAAAGTGAATGTTTCGATATACAAGAACTACACAGGACACTAGACTAGAAATAAAACACATATATGTCTCGTGGAGTCGACAAATAGAGAAAAGTAACCTATAATTAAAGAATCCAAATTTTTGTGTGGAAATAAGAAAGTATATGAAGATGGATTATTGGGGAATGTGAAACTATTAATTATATATAAAACTATTAATCTATACTATAGAAAAATTGAGATTAAATGTCTCTAAAGATGTCCACATCAGCTTTTAATTTTTTTTTAACCAATTAAATTATGCCAAATCAGCATCTCTAAAATTAAGAAATTTTCTAAATTTTAAACAATCAATAATATTTTTTTATATCATGATCTAAGATTAAGAAATTTTCCAAATTTTAGATTTGAAATATCGATAGATATAAGAAAAACATGTATAAGTTTTTAGTAACACCAAAAATCTACTTAGATTTATATTAGGAAAATTTCTTAATTTAAGATAATGGTTTTAATTATGTAAATAATCACTGAAATATTTTTTAAAATAAGAAAGAACAAATTTATAAAGCATATATATATTTTATACGTGGACACTCTAAATAACTTATGGATCGATATCAAACTAAAAAGGCTTATGTTAAAATTAGTTTACAATTTCAACATAAAATTAATATTTTACAAGAGAAATGGAGCCATGTAGAATTTTAATGGTGGAGAATAACCTAGACAAATAAAAAAGAAAAAAAAATTGAAGAAAAAAACAGACACAAAGAAAAAGAGTAAGAAGATAAAACCGAAGAAGAGCGAAAACGAATATATTGAATTGTGAAGACAAAATAGAAACCAAAGAAGGCAAAGATGAATAAGATGAATAAGAAAAAACCAGATAAAAACTTGCGAAGAAAAATTTGAAAAGAAAATCGAACAAGAACGAAGGAGAAGAAACCAAACAAAAACAAAAAACTTGCAAAGACCAATCTAAAGAGGAAAGAGAATAAGAACGAAGGAGACAAAACCAAAAAGAAAAAAAAAAAAAAGAACAAAAAAGAAGCTCAAAGACGAAGAAAATCAAATGCAAAGATGAGTGAAAATGAAGAAGAAACCATATAAGAGAAAAGACAAAGAATAAATCAAAACAGAAGAGACTGAATAAGAATGAATCAAAGAAAATTAAAAAACATGAAAACAAGAACGAAGAAGAAAATGAAAAACAATGATATATGTCGATTAGCTTCTCTTCATTTATGTTTTATAACCTTAGAAAACCTACCAAAATATTAGCTTATCTTCTAGCTTAAATTTCTTTATACGTACATTTTGATTTTTAAGTTTGGTTTGGTGTATCAGATAATGAAAATATATTCTACATAGGATTAATGAGATTTATACTAAAATATGTACAAAAGCATTAGAGTGAGTAAATAATTAGAAGGGAGAATAACCAATACAAAGAAGAAGAAAACAAACTCTAGCAAAACATTAGCATTTTCGATGGAAATAATTAATCATAGAAGAAACAGAAGAATAAGAACCAAGAAGAACAAAAAAAAAAAGTAAATGAAGAAAAGGGAGGACGAATATAGCAAAAATCAAAACCATAAAAGAAACAAAAAAGATAAGGCTAAAGAAGGAAACCAAATAAAAGATGAAACCGAAAAATAAGAAATTGAAAGCTATGCGTAACTATATCTCTATGATCGCATAAATTAAATTAGTAATATTATTATTAGACATTGCTTAGACATTGCTTATTACGTTTGTGAATATGTAATTGTACCATCTCTAGCCTAATTTTGTTTCCGTGAATCTTTTTCATTTTTAAGTTTGGTTGGGTGTATCAGATAAT
The DNA here is from genome assembly GCA_026724425.1 of Erythrophleum ivorense. Classification (NCBI taxonomy): domain Eukaryota; kingdom Viridiplantae; phylum Streptophyta; class Magnoliopsida; order Fabales; family Fabaceae; genus Erythrophleum; species Erythrophleum ivorense. The sequence continues at coordinate 1,354,643 of JAIUCV010000066.1, read as the reverse complement.
TAAATTTTTACTCTACATAAGATTAAATTAAAGAGAATTACAATAAAACTATTTATAAATTAAAAGAGATTAAGTCCTCGAGAATAATCAAGAAAAATAAAGAGTAGAAGCTAAACAAAAGAAATATAGCAAACTCTTAGCAACTTCGACCGCATGAACTAATCATAGAAAAAAAAAGAACAAGAACCAAGACAAGGACAAAAATAAGAAGAAACATTAAAAAAGCGAAGACAATGATATCAAATAATGAGGACAAAATTAGATAAACAAAAAAATAACAAAGATGAAGAAGGAGACCGAATAAAACATTGCAAGGACAAAGAATTGAAGAAGAAGAAAGACGAGGAATAGTAAAGATGAAGAATATAAAAAAAAAATTCGAATAAAGAGCGAAAATAAAGAAAAAAAACTAAAAAACGAAACAAAAGAAGAGAAATAAGAACATTGATTCACTACAATCAATCACGCTACCGCCGAAAAAAGCTTATGAATAAAAATATTTAATCAAATTATTAATACAAACCCGCGCGTGACGCGGGTGAAAAACCTAGTTATATATAAAACCATACTTATTCTTATTTTCATTTAAGCCAGGCCAAGATCATGTTGCTCAGTGGTCTTTGTTTCTTGATCATATAAGATTCGTTATGTGAGTTAAGGTCAACTGAGATCCACTACTCGCACTGGTTTAAGTTTTTTTCAGATATATTAAGAAAATATTAATTTTTTATTTATTTCTAATTAATACATAAATTATTTGATTTTATCAATTATTAAGCTTAGAGAATAAAGATATACAACCAAGCTTTTTTTTTTTTTTTTTTATACTTAAAAAATTCTAGCGGAAGTCTTAAAATAAATAATTCAATAAATCATAAATTCAATTCAACAACAGAAGTCAATAATCAAATAAATCAAATAAATCAAATATCAAATAACTCTAACAACTTAAGCAAAATGAATAAAACATAAATCCTATCATCCTCTTCTTCGGCCTTGATTCCGCGCTTAAACATTTCTACCACCTGCATCACAGGAAAGGAGATGCGTAAGTATTATCATAAATACTTAGTAAGATGATCACTCTGCCCACGGGCCAATTACGCAATTCCCAGATAATTTAAAGTCTTTTAAATAATTTTCACAATTATTAAATATTTTTCCACCATTATATATAATAATTCCAAATAATTATTAAATAATTCTTATAATTAAATAATAATCTTAATTAATTATTAATCCGAAAATAATTAATTAAACCAATTCAATTAACCACTTAATTTAATTAAAACCATTAAACCGTATTAAACCAATTCCAATTCGATTAAACCAACATTCTCAATCAAATCGGATTAAACCAGACAAAAACCGGTAGTGTCGACCGACACCAAACTTGGTGTCGATCGACACTCGGTCGTCTGCTCGAATCCGAGTGCAAACAGATCGGCACAGAAACACATAAACTCAAATCATTCATTCCACACACGATTCCAACACATGTAACAGCACGAAAACCATCACATAACTTAAGAACAAAAACCAAAATATCAATTCATTCATCTAACATCCTAAATCCGGGAATCCCGAACCCACAGTCACGCACTCACCTTGGATTTGGATTGAAAGGGAGAAACAAAGGATGAACAAGGAAGAACCACAGCAAAACGCCTCAGAAACTTCACAATCTCCTCAAAAACTCTCCAAAATCGCCTAGAACACTTTCTATCTCGAAAAACGAGCCTTCCCAGCGGCTGCTCGACTTATAAAAGCGACCTAGGGTTTTTCCCGACCCGAACCAACCCGAGTCCAGCGACTTAAATCAAACCGGAAATTCGATTTCGGACCGGTGTCGATCGACACTACCTTGGTGTCGCTCGACACCCCACGAAAAACTCCATTCTTTGGTTTACGGATGTTACAACTCTCCCCCACTAAACTGGATTCGACCTCGAATCCTAACTCAAAACACGTCTCGCAAGACCAACAGTCCGACCTCGCAAGGCCACAACACTGGAGATCCTCACCTGATCCCCGAGACTCACACTCAATCTTATGTATTCGCACGTTCCAAGACATTTTCCTCTTAACTCATTATCCTCAACACTTATTGGGGCCACGGCTCCCAAATAAGTCTAAACGAAAACCACTTGTATTGGGGCCACGGCTCCCAAACAAGTCTGCAACTACCCAAACTGGGGCCACGACCTCCCAGATGGGCCTGCCATCGCTTATACCGAAGCCACGACACTCGGATAAGCTACTCAAACTGAAGCCACGGCACTCAGGTAAGTCTGCCAGAGAACAAAAAGTCTCCAAAAATGTAATGAGTTATTCAGGACCGCAGCCCTTAGAGAAAAATTCTTAAACGCCTATAACAAAAAGATTGAAACGTCTCACGACCCAACTGGTTAACAAGTGTAACATCCAAGACAACATTAAATAACACAGATAATGAGGCAAAACTCCATCTCATAAATCTCAAAAATGTATGTCTTACAACGTAAACCAAACAACAACAACAAAAGCTCGCAAGCTAAACCAAAAACCAAGCCACAAAGACGAAAGAAGCTCACTCTTCACTCTTCTTGTCAAACCACTTCCTGAACTTCAACTTCATCTTTGCCTCTGGCTCCCAAGTCTCCTCCTCAATACCGCCACAAGTCCACAAAACTCTCAATAACGGTATCCTCTTGTTCCGCAGAACCTTGACTCTCCTCTCAAGAATCCTCACAGGCACTGCCGGAACTGTCAAATCTGGCTGAAGATCCTCTGGAATCTGAGCCACTAACTCCTCAGAAGGATAAAGACACTTCCTCAGCATCGACACATGAAACCCCTTGTGAAAGGCTCTCATAATCGGAGGTAACTCCAACCTGTACGCCAAAGGTCCCACTCGCTCCACAACTGGAAACAGACCCATAAAACGCGGACTCAGATTGTTCTTTGCGATGGATCTGTTAAGACCCCTCAACATCGCCATCTTGAGATACACCCTATCTCCAACCTGAAACTCAAGCTCTTGTCTGCGTTTATCTGCGTAACTCTTCTGTCTATCCTGAGCTTCCTTCATGTTCAGTCGCACCACACGAACCTTCTCAGTCGTCTCCTGAACATAAGTAGCTCCATAAATGCTGCGCTCCCCCACTTGGGTCCAACATAAGGGTGTCCTACATGGTCTCCCATACAAAGCCTCGAAAGGAGCCATGCCAATACTCGCCTGGAAGCTGTTGTTGTAAGCAAACTCAACCAAGCTCAAGTGATCCGCCCAGTGACCACCCCAATCTAGCACACACATCCTCAACAGATCCTCTAAAGTCTGAATCTTCCTCTCTGAGTGCCCATCTGTCTGCGGATGATATGCCGTACTCATATGCACCTTAGTGCCCATCTCAGTCTGAAATGCCCTCCAAAACTCTGAGGCAAATCTCGGATCCCGGTCTGACACTATACTGGCTGGCACTCCATGCAGCCTCACAATCTCACGCACAAACTTCCTAGCCAAAACAGCTGCTCCATCTGTTTTCTTGATGGCCAAGAAATGTGCTGACTTGGTCAACCGATCCACAATAACCCAAATAGCATCATGTGTCCTCGAAATAGGTAGCCCAACCACGAAATCCATCGTAATCATGTCCCACTTCCACTCTGGAATGGGTAAACTCTGTAATAGACCACCTGGAACTTGATGCTCAGCCTTCACCAAGGAACACGTGTTGCACCTCGCAACCCAATCAGCCACATCTCTCTTCATCCCAACCCAATGATAATACCTCTTGAGATCATGGTACATCTTGGTCGCTCCTGGATGAATCGAAAACTTGCTCGAATGAGCCTCTCTCAGAATCTGATGTCTCAACTCCTCGACCTTGGGTACACAAACCCGACCACGAACCAGAATAGTCCCGTTCTCAGATACCTGATACTCAGAACTCGGTACTCGTGATGCATCAATCAGACTCTGATCGCTCTCCTGAGCCACTCTGATCCTGCTCAACAAATCTGCCTGATCAACTGCCTCTAAACCCAAAGGCTCCTACGAAATCGCGCAAAGGCGCAAAGTGCTAATCTCGCCAATCAACGCCTCAACATCCTGCTCTAAAGCCGAATCACACCTACGTCGACTCAAAGCATCTGCCACTAGGTTAGCCTTGCCTGGATGATAGATAATCTCCAAGTCATAATCCGCCAAAAACTCAATCCAGCGCGTCTGTCTCGCATTCAGCATCGGCTGAGTAAAAATGTGCTTAAGACTCTTGTGGTCAGTGAAGATCTGAACTGAACCACCATACAAATACGATCTCCAGATCTTAAGCGCAAGGACCACCGCTCCCAACTCTAGATCATGGGTAGGATGGTTACGCTCACTCCCTTGCCACTGCCTCGAAGCGTAAGCAATAACTCTGCCCTCCTGCATCAGCACACAACCGAGATCAATACCTGAAGCATCAGTGTACACTGCATAAGGTTTCCCTGGCTCGGGTAACGCCAAAACAGGTGTACTTGTCAAATACTCATTGAGCTTCTCAAAGCTCTCCTCACACTCTGGCGACCACACAAAAGGGACATCCTTCCTAGTCAACTGCGTCATCGGCTGTGCCATACTCGCAAAACCCCTGACGAATCTCCTGTAATAACCTGCTAACCCAAGAAAGCTCCTGATCTCGGTAGCACTACTAGGTCTAGGCCAATCTCTGATGGCCTCTATCTTCGCCGGATCTACAGACACTCCCTCTGCAGAAACAATATGTCCGAGAAAACCCATCTCTCGCTGCCAGAAACTGCACTTGCTCAACTTAGCATACAGCTTATGCTCTCGAAGCTTCTCCAGAACCAACCTCAAATGAGTCTCATGCTCCTCAGGACTCCTCGAATAAACCAAAATGTCGTCGATGAAGATGATGACAAACACATCCAAATACTCCCTGAATACGTCGTTCATCAACCTCATGAATGCCGCAGGCGCATTCGTCAAACCGAAAGGCATAACCACAAACTCAAAATGCCCGTAACGTGTCCTGGAAGCAGTCTTGCGGATATCCGCCTCATCTATCAGGATCTGATGATAACCCGATGCCAAGTCTATCTTGGAGAACCAAGTAGCACCCCTCAACTGATCCAACAACTCGTCAATCCCCGGGAGAGGGTACCTGTTCTTCACAGTAACTGTGTTCAGTCTCCGGAAACTCCCATCCTTCTTCTTCACAAACAGAACTGGTGCTCCCCACGGTGAAACACTCGGTCGAATGAACCCTTTACTCAAAAGGTCCTCTAGCTGTTTCTTCAGCTCTGCCAACTCTGCTGGAGCCATCCTGTAAGGCGTCTTAGATATCGGCGCTGTCCCCGGCTCTAACTCAATCGTGAAAGGATCTGACCGCGAAGGTGGCAACCCCGTCAACGACTGAAAAACCTCTGGAAACTCTCGAACCACCCGAATATCCTTGAAAACCACTTCACTACTGGACTCCGCCATAGAGATCGTCGCCAAATAGGCCTCACAGCCTCGCTCAATCAACTGCTCTGCCTGAATCGCTGAGATCACTATGCTCCCGGAAGTCGGTCTCACACCCTGAAACACTAACCTCCCACCATCACGCTCAAAAACCACTTTGCCTCTGTAACAATCCAGATGAACCCGGTAAAAAGATAACCAGTCCATCCCCAGAATAACGTCATATAACTCCACCGGACTAATCACCAAATCCGCTGGCATTGACGGCCCCACAATCTGAATATCAACGCCTCTAGCACGGCCCAGAGTAGCCAGGAAACCACCTCCAGCCACCTTGACCATGCCTGCACGCTCACCCGCGCTGCTCCGGATGCCACTACACTCGGCCCACTCCGGAGTGATGAAGCAATTAGATGCTCTAGAATCGAATAAAACGTGTGACTGAACGCCACCGACTAACAAGGTCCCTACACATTTAAAACTATGAGACCCTGCTAATCCCATCACAGGCAAAATATCGCAAACAAACAACCACAAATAACTTAGGGAATTTACGAAGTCTGAGTCAATAAATGTACCTGTGATCTGCCCGCCCTGACTCGACTGGCCAACCTCTGTCGAAGAGTAGACTCTCGGTCCCGGCCCCAACTGGCTCACTGGCTGAACCGCTGCCACCTGAGTCACTGGTCGAGCCGCTATCGGCTGAACCGCTGCCACTGTCAAACTCTGCATCTTGGGACACCTCGGCCGGATATGCCCCGGCTCTCCGCAATGGAAGCACACTCTAGTATCCCGAGGCACCTCTTTCTTGGGACAACTAGACACTCGGTGCTCCATACTGCCGCACCCGTAACACGAACCACAAGGAAAACGGCCTGCCGCCCCTGCCAGAACCAGAACCAACACTCGAACTACGGCGCTGCTGCGACTGCTGCTGCTGGCTCCGAGGATGGATAGCAGGAGCATCCGCAGACGGCACTACCACCGGACCAGCCTGCTCACGAAGGTCCTCCTCAATGGAAGCTGCTAGCTCCACTAACTCTGCCCTCATGGCAAACTCACGACCTCGACACTGAGTCCTGATACTCGGACGAAGCCCCTGAAGGAACCTCTGCACAACCCCACGCTCACCGCCTACACCGAGACCAGCATGCACCACTAGCCTGCTAAACTCTGCGTCGTACTCACGCACTGAACGGTCTCCCTGCGTCAAAGCGATAAACCGCAGATGAAGTCTATCTCGAGCCTCCTGAGGAAAGTACTTGGCGTCAAACTCCGCCACAAACTCGCCCCAAGTCCAGACAGCTCTCCTGCCCTGAACAGCCCGCCACCACAAATGCGCGTCACCACTCAGATAGTGAACCGCTAACTCAACCTGGTACTCAACTGGACACCTGATCGACTGGAAGTTCCGCTCCACTCTGGATCTCCACTCATCGGCCACCTCTGGGCCAACTCCGTCCTCAAAGAAAGGAGTCCCGATACGCTGCATCTGTCCCATCATCTCTAAGTAAGACGGATGACCAACCACCGCAGCCCCCTGCTGCCTAACAAAAGCCGCACCCGGCTGACCAAGCACTGCAGCACCCTGCTGCCCAAACACTGGCGCACCCTGCGGTACACCGGCCATCGGAGGAACACCCGGAGCCTGCTGAGGAACCACTGGCGGAAAACGTGCCAGCAACTGTGTCAGTAACCCCACAACTAGGTCATCTCGACCCTGTGCCGGAGCCGCACCCCCACCTGGGGCCGCTCCAACCCCCGCGCCACCACCGACGCCCAAACCGGCCTCACTCGCCGCTGAAACAGACTGGGTCACCGACGCAGTCGCCACACTCGGCGCAACACTCTCGCCCGAATCCTCTGGCTCGCCACGACCCCGACCTCCACGACCTCCACGACCTCTGCCACGGCCACGACCGCGGCCTCTACCTCGACCTCGAGCACCACCGTCCATCTCACTGTATGGAACAAAGAGGTGAGATACAAAACACGAAAACCAACAACACAAACAAAACTCACCGCAGAATCTCCTGAAGCCCGAAGAGGATGATACTACAACTATCAATCTAACAGTCCTAAAACCGTCTAGGCTCTGATACCAAAATGAAACAACCAAGTTTTTTTTTTTTTTTTTATACTTAAACAATTCTAGCGGAAGTCTTAAAATAAATAATTCAATAAATCATAAATTCAATTCAACAACAGAAGTCAATAATCAAATAAATCAAATATCAAATAACTCTAACAACTTAAGCAAAATGAATAAAACATAAATCCTATCATCCTCTTCTTCGGCCTTGATTTCGCGCTTAAACATTTCTACCACCTGCATCACAGGAAAGGAGATGCATAAGTATTATCATAAATACTTAGTGAGACGATCACTCTGCCCACGGGCTAATTACGCAATTCCCAGATAATTTAAAGTCTTTTAAATAATTTCCACAATTATTAAATATTTTTCCACCATTATAATAATTCCAAATAATTATTAAATAATTCTCATAATTAAATAATAATCTTAATTAATTATTAATCCAAAAATAATTAATTAAACCAATTCAATTAACCACTTAATTTAATTAAAACCATTAAACCGGATTAAACCAATTCCAATTCGATTAAACCAACATTCTCAATCATATCGGATTAAATCAGACAAAAACCGGTGGTGTCGACCGACACCAAACTTGGTGTCGATCGACACTCGGTCGTCTGCTCGAATCCGAGTGCAACAGATCGACACAGAAACACAGAAACTCAAATCATTCATTCCACACACGATTCCAACACATGTAACAGCACGAAAACCATTACATAACTCAAGAAAAAAAACCAAAATCATCAATTCATTCATCTAACATCCTAAATCCGGGAATCCCGAACCCACAATCACGCGCTCACCTTCGATTTGGATTGAAAGGGAGAAACAAAGGATGAACAAGGAAGAACCACAGCAAAACGCCTCAGAAACTTCACAATCTCCTCAAAAACTCTCCAAAATCGCCTAGAACACTTTCTATCTCGAAAAACGAGCCTTCCCAGCGGCTGCTCGACTTATAAAAGCGACCTAGGGTTTTTCCCGACCCGAACCGACCCGAATCCAGCGACTTAAATCAAACCGGAAATTCGATTTCGGACTGGTGTCGATCGACACCACCTTGGTGTCGCTCGACACCCCACGAAAAACTCCATTCTTTGGTTTACGGATGTTACAAAAGATAAATCTAAAAATTAGATTAAAATTTTGCATTGAAAATGTAAAAAAAATACTTATAAAGAAACAAAAATTAAATTTTATAACGACAATATGAAACGGAAGAAGTATTTATTAGAATTATTGTAGTGTAGTGTTCTCGTAACAACATATAAACAACTGAAGTAACAAATAATTCATGTTTCTTCAAATTTTAGGATTTGTACTCTATGGGGGTGTATTGAAAGTGGGATTTGAAGTGATTTAAGGTGATTTGTATTAAAATGACAAATTCTGTGTTATTCAAATTTGAATTCTAAAAACCCTTTTAAAATCCAGTGTTATTGAAATTGTAATTTTAAAATCCACTTTCAAATCCAGTGTTATTGGAAATATTTTTAAAAGTGGATTTTAATATAAAGATTTGATTCTAGAGTGATTTGGGAAGATTTCCTTGTTAAAAATAAGAGATTTCAAATCACATGGTTTTAGGTGGGATTTGAGAATACTTTAACTAAAATCACTTGAATTTCTATGATTCACACAAAATCATCTAAAAATACACCCTCCTATGTTTCGATTCATTATTTATTCCGATTATAAAGAAAAACAAAATTAAGTATGGTTTTGTGTTTTTATGAAAGACTAATAATTCAGAAAACTTTTAGGAACTGTTCTAAACGAAACAAATAAATTTCTGATACTATTGGCTGGTTGGTGAAATAAAATCTCACGAGTGATACGCTGAGTTCCATTTTAAAATTTCCACTTGTAAAATTGATTCGGTTCATACTACCTTCATTAGAATTGTCTTCAAAATAATTCTGAAGCTTAGCCATATTGACATTTTTTATAGTATATTTTTGGAAGATTTGTGAATAGAGGCTAAAAAAATTGACCATTTGTTTTGTGGTTTCTCTCTTCATTTTCTTCTAATCATGTTGCATATCTATGTAACTTGTGGTGTATAAAAATGGTGTGCAAGCAAAGGTTGGGATTTCATTGCTGATGAAGAGAAAGGAGGTAGACTAGTCGCTATGGATTCTACTACTACAGTAGAACCTCTATAAAATAATACTCGATAAAGTAATAATCTCTATAAGATAATAAATTTCTCCGATCCCAACTCGGGCCAGTGTAAAAATAAGCAATATGCGATAAGATGATAAGATAATAATATTTTTGAAACTCCTATGTAAAAGTATAAACCCAATAATAAGTTAAAGTAATAATTATATAAAACTATACATATATGCTAAAGAAAGTTTATTAAACTATAAATTTAAGTTTACCTCTAACTTTTTTTATATGCATATAAAATTGTGAAATATTTTATAAACACAATAATTATTCGTGCATCAAACTTTATATAAATATATTCAAATAAGCTAATAATAAATGTTTTATTACGATATCTAAAAATCTTAATCATAATTTCAAGTTTATGCATGTCATATTAACAAAAAAGTTTTTTTTTTCTAAATTCTTAATACATTATCATATTCTTAATACATTATTATATGGAGAATAATTTTCGAATATTATAAATAAGAAAATATGTATCTATAAGTTAACAAATTATAATTTCGATAAAGTAATACCTCTATAAGATAATAAATTTTCAAAGTCCCAACATTATTACTTTATAGAGGTTTTACTGTACTTTGGAGGAGCTAAAGACGACGGTTTTAGAGGACTAGGGAATCGAAAGCAGTGTCAATGCCGAGTTTAGCTATTTCCCTACTGGTTTGATCAATAAGATAGGATCTCCCCGAGTTATAATCGCCAATGATCGCCAAGTTCACAATTATGTTGAATATGTAAGGAAGCAAGAGTCGAGACATTTGTGTGTCACATTTACAGATCCTGTTCAAAATTTAAATGATGGAGGAAACGGCGCCCTGAATAAGGAACCAAGTAGCGGAGAGTATGATGGTAATTTGCATGAAGAATATGAAGAATTTGTGACCACGGCTGATGGTGATAATGGAGCACCGACTGTAAACGAAGGAGAGTATGACAATGATAAGACATTACAATTTGCTTTGACGGAAGTTATGAAGAAGAAGAAAGAATTCATCACCAAACTCCAGTTGAAGGCAACTTTCCAAATCTGTGCAATGAAGCATAACTTTGATTTCAAGGTAATAAAATCTGATACAAGAGTGTGGTCTATCCGCTGTTCAGAAAAGGCATGCAATTGGGGTGTTTATGCGAAGAATTTAAGAGGATCTACATGTTTTATTATCAAGAAGTATGTGGCTGAACATACATGTGCTGCTTCAAGCTAAACTGTTATCATGGATAGCTAGGATCGGACCAAAAACCGGTCTTTCTTGACTTCATTGTACTCATGCTGCATTTTCTCATCAATAAGCTCCAATATCGACATTCTGCAGCAATTGTTGATCTTTTCAACTTGTGGCTTGATTCCTTCCTCGTATAATCGCTCCGGTAACTCTGGATCCATATCTGTAACTAAAGAAGACAACAAAAATGTTCTGGTTATTAGACGCTATGAAAAAAAAGTATAGCATTCAACCAGCTAATGTCGAAGCTATTAATAAGAAAATAAAAAAATCTCACATTCAAAAAACACCAAACAAAGTGGAGACAAAACTACTTAAACAAGCCAAAACAGTTGGTAGTAACCAGTTCGTAAACCATATAAACCTGATTTCACGAGAAACCTTAGTAGGTCGCTAATATCAAAGCTGGATCAAAAACTAAACGAGTCTTACATTAACTAAACAAGGAATCCAAATAATCCGAGAATTAGTAAAACGAGAAGAATACAATCTGATGAGTAAAATGCGTTTTAGGTAGACATGAAATAAGATTTTACATTCACGAAACCATGAGACATCTATCAGCAAAGACAACTAAACACACATAGATATTAACCAACCTTACTAGTGTTATGTAGAACTCGATGTAGTGAACAAGCTCAAATATATGGAAGATATGATAAAAAATAACGTTTTTCACATTCAACAAACCTTCACAAGAAGCTATCATCAAACATTGTTCACCATGCGTTAAAGCTATGAACACATCGTAGTCAATTTGTAATTAACCAGAGCAATCACAAAAGTAGTTATAATCAAACTAAATAAACAAGCCACAACAATTTGTATTAAGCTGTTGACAAAACATATGCATGTAAGGTTGATTTCAGTGAAAACCTTGAATCGGCAAAAACAGTTCTTAACAATCTCTATGGTCGGCATCTCCTAGAATTCCCAAATGCGTAATAGACAAAATCAATTTCAATTTTACCATATTGAAACTCACTTTCGTTAACTTAATTATACCAATTGAAGACATCCCTATACATAGTAAATTGCAAACCCTAGAACCAAGTAAGAATTGGGGAATGATGAAATTCTTTAAATCATAGAAGATCAAAGTCTAGATTAAGATAAACTTGGAAATAATTAAGCCCAGAGAACATAACACTTCCTTGTCGGAGAAAAATAAGGAGTACGAGGTTAGGTTGTCGCCGAATTAGAAAGGGAAGCAGAAAGACGAGATTTGAAGGAAGAGGAGGACCAAAGAGTGTTCTCGAAGGAGCGGAAAAGATGGAGGAAGGCGAAAAACGAAGATGCCGGTGATAGCAGTTCGATGGAGACATCGGTGAAAACAGTTCGACGGCGAAGCAAGAAATGGTCGAAGAGAGGAGAAAAGAATTTCCCCTTTTGTCTTGGTTATGTTATTTTATTAAAAATATTAAATTTTATCTTGTAAATGCATTTTTAATTGGTTTTAAAATCATTTAATTCTATTTAGATAGGTAAAGTTGGGAGAACATTCAAAATAAAGTGTATTAAGACAAGAAGTTATAGAAAAAATCATGTGGACAAGAGGGGAATTTTTTATCCTTTTTTTCCAAATTTCTCTATATTTTTCGTCGTAATGTGTGTTAATTATTTAAGAAACATTGCTTGAAGAAGCAATTGTATTTATTTACTTAGATCAGTTCCATTATTTTATAGCAACTTACTATCTACATGACAAATGAGTTTGATTTTTTATATATATAAATATTATGCATCTTTCTTACAAATTTCTCTGCTCATTACGAATCAAATTACTTTATTGAATTTTCTTTTGTTTTTAATGTATTACGATTTATTTGTATTCAACTACTTTGTGTGATTGTTTAATATGAATACACGAGGCGATAAAGTGTCATCGTTTTCTTTCCTTTGCCGGCGTCTCTCACGGCGTCAGAATCCTCTTCCGGCACCTTTTCCAGGCCCTCTCCTCCTCATGGGGAAGAGAAATTCACCCAAAAAGAAAGCTCGTGCCAAGCCTTCGATGCTTATTACGAATCAAATTACTTTGATGAATTTTCTTTTGTTTTTAATGTATTACGATTTATTTGTATTCAACTACTTTGTGTGATTGTTGAATATGAATACACGAGGCGATAAAGTGTCATCGTTTTCTTTCCTTTGCCGGCGTCTCTCACGGCGTCATAATCCTCTTCCGGCACCTTTTCCAGGCCCTCTCCTCCTCATGGGGAAGAGAAATTCACCCAAAAAGAAAGCTCGTGCCAAGCCTTCGATGCTTATTACGAATCAAATTACTTTGATGAATTTTCTTTTGTTTTTAATGTATTACGATTTATTTGTATTCAACTACTTTGTGTGATTGTTGAATATGAATACACGAGGCGATAAAGTGTCATCGTTTTCTTTCCTTTGCCGGCGTCTCTCACGGCGTCATAATCCTCTTCCGGCACCTTTTCCAGGCCCTCTCCTCCTCATGGGGAAGAGAAATTCACCCAAAAAGAAGGCTCGTGCCAAGCCTTCGAACCACCACCACCCCCCCCCCCCCCCCCCGCCCCCCCTCCTCAAAGTCGTCTTCCCCATCTTCGTTGGAAGCCTCTGTTCGAGATGAGTGCGATTATGCCTCTTTAGGAAAGTCTTACTCCTCTTCTCAAGTTTCAAAGAATGCCCAAATCTCTGTTCCACAGATTGATTTGGTCATAGCTCTTAAGTTAGGTTTGGTGCCGATTGATTTGGTCATAGATCTTAAGTTAAGTTTGGTGCCGATTTTGGTTTCAGATATGGGTGATGTCTCAGCATTTTGTCTCTTTTAAGCATATGTTTCCCTTAGATTTTTCTCCTATTTTAGTTCATATCTTCAGCATTTTAGTATAGATCTCATGCATTATTCTAATACATAGCATTCAGGACATGCATTGCATGTTTCGTGCATATGGGAGTTGTATCAGGTGCTTTTGAACTGAAAAAGAGGAGATTTGGAATCAAGAGGTAGGAGCATGGAGTTCGGAGAGCAAACGGGATATGAAACGGGATGAAGAACCTGTTTGACGAAGAAGAGCTGTGCAAGTTAGGAAGAAGAGAAAGTCAATTTAAGTGAGTTGACTGAGGGTGCCCTTGTCTCCCACTATATAAGACTTTATAACCTAAATTTTACAGCTTTTTGTAAGATCTGAATCTGAAACTAAAGTCAGAAAGTTTTCCACTTTTTGGAGATTCTCTTTGTAACTTTCGAATCTTGCTCTTTGAATTTTAATCAAGTTAAGTTATTTCTTTTTGGCTTTAACTTCTTTTTAACTTTACTCTCCCTTGCTTATTGTGTAATAAAATTCCTTTCCTTAAGGGGAATTGGCGTTTTCTTACATGAAGAGTGAGTGAGTTCTTTTGGGTCTTGAGGGATGAGGTAGATTAGGAGCGATTAGGGGTCGATTTTGCTTCTAGAGGTGTTTAATTCTTCCAAAAAAGTCTTTCTTTGCTGGATTTGCTTAAGGCTAGGTCTTTCTTGATCATCTAAATCTAGATCCTAGACTCTTCTCACACCAAAAGTGCCTTGAGAAGAGTTGGACCGCCCAGCAAAGAGATGAACTCGTCCAACCCACGATGGTGGTTGTTTGGAGAGGGCATCGGTCTAGGAGAGTTATTTCTTAAGGCTGGCTTATCTTGAATTCACTAACCAAAAGTTAGCTCCTTTGATTTTAAGATTAGCTTTGTGGTTTTCTCCATGAAAGTGGGTTAACTTTGTTTTATGAACTCTCCTCCTAAGACTTAGCTCTTAATTGAGTGTTTCTAGACACCCTTGTTGACCCCTAAAACCTCATAGTCGATTTCCTCATCCTGAGACCTTTCCCTTTATTATCGGATTGTCAAAAATCAGTTGTTGTTCTTTTAATTAAAGTTTAGTTTCAGTTAATTTACTCCTCGATTTAAAGATTACAAAAACCCATAGGCTTTGACTTGTTGAATTTCTTGCATTCGAAATTGTCTTATCATTCTCCATTTTGGATTGACTCTCAAGACCACAATGACATGAGTGGGATTGGTATTTGAAACCCTTACAAAATCCTTGTTTCAATGGGCGAAAAAATTACTTCTGAGTCCCGAGAGAAATCCTCCGACTCAGGACTGCAAATCGGGATTGAAAAGGTTGGAGCGACTTCCTCTTCTCCTGTTCACTCTCCAATTCCTGCGAAGGCTTCAACTGTGGCTAACCCATGCACATCAGAGCCTCCATCTGCAAAAAAGACCAGTTCGTGGTGCGATTTGGTCAAAGGAAATGCGAGGAAGCTCCAGAAAAAAGGAACGGCCTTTACCCTACCTTTGGGTGAAGCCTGTGTAAAAATACCAAACTCAATTATTGAAAACAACATAAAATCCTGGGATTGCTTTGTGTTAGGTCAATTCTACTCAGATCCACCTTCGCAAGAAACTCTCCCGAACATCGTTAACGTCATTTGGAACAAACAGTACAGGGACATCTCTGTCACAAAGATGGAGGATTCGCCTTTCTATTCAGAATATCGAATGTGTTCACGAAAAACAGGGTAATTAACCAGAGGCTTTGGCAGATTGAATGCCAAACGATGTTTTTGGCGAAGTGGGAACCAGGAGTGGTACCTGAAAAGCCTGAGCTCAAGTCTGCGCCTATCTGGTTGGAGCTCCGAAAGGTCCCTTTTCAATTCTTTAATGAGGATGCGTTGGAACGCATTACAAGTTTGGGAGGAGATCCAAAGTGCCTTCACCCATCCACGGCAAACAAAACGAATCTTGAGGTTGCTAAGGTCTTCACACTGATTGATCCTCGAACTCCGTTGCCAGAAGCAGTGAATGTTAAATTTGATTCAGGCGAAATTTGTAGAGTGTTGGTATCTAGCCCATGGATGCCACCGGTCTGCGGACATTGTAAAGAGATTGGTTACTCTATCAAGCGTTGTAAGCTAGCGCCTGTCACCTGAAAAGATTGTCAATCATCAGCCCACAGTACGGACCAGTTTCCAAGAGCTAAGGGCTTAGACCCTAAAAAGAAAAAAAGGGGTCGAAGTCGCTCTAAAGCACCTCAGACCAAACCAAAGGAAGGGAATGAAACTCTCGTTGAAGGTCCTATTTGTGGTTTTAGTTGAATTCAATCAAAGGGAGAATCTAGTGCCTCACAAATATGGGTTCCAAAAGTCAAGGGGGGTCATCAAACTGCAGACAAGTCTGCTCCTGTTTCAGAGGCAGAGGCTGATTCGTCTGACACCCTGTCTAGCGGTTCAGATGGGTATGACTCTATGGAAGATAATCTGCTTGGTTTTACAGAATTATTGTCTTCACGACAGAAGAAGGGATCTAGGGACAAGGGCCCCAACCCCACATAATTATGTGTAGAACAATCTTTTGTTGGAACGTCCGCGGCTTTAATATATGCAGCCATCGTAGCGAAATGAAAAAGTGGTTAAAGGTGAAAAAACCTATTTTTGGGGGTATTATAGAGACCCATGTAAAGGATCCTAAGAGCTCAAAACTGGCTAGTGAGGTTTTTCCTGGCTGGTCTATTGTAAATAACTACAGTTTTTTGGATCTTGGTAACATTTGGATTGTCTGGCACCCGAGTTTTTGTGTTAAGGTGATCGAAAAATCGCTTCAAATGGAGTCCTGCGAAGTTTTGTTACCAAGTGCAATAAACTGGATAGTCATTTCTATCGTATATGGTTCAAATGATGAGGAGAATAGAAAGCTTTTGTAGCATGAGTTGGTCGATATGTCAAAGAACGTAAGAGTAATGGGGAAACTTTGGTCTGTTCTAGAAGACTTCAAATAAACTCTTCATCCAGCAAAGCACTCCAAAAGTCAAAGCATGAATGTGGACAAGAAGATGAGGGACTTCAGAGAGTGTCTTTGTGAGGCAGAGGCGGAAGACCTTACCTACAAAGGGAGCACTTTCACGTGGTGGAACAAAAGCAGCTCAAACCCAACAGCAAAAAACTAGACAGTGTTAGTAAATGATGCTTGGTATGCTCTTTTTCCTGCGTCTTCTGCTCAGTTTGGTGAACCAGACTTCGCAGACCATGCTTCCTGCCAGATTATTCTTCATCATGGTTCAGCCATGTTCCGAGTGTCTTCAAAACTAAAGAGCTTGAAAAATATAATCAGAGGCTTCAGTAAACTGAATTACTCAGACCTGGAGAAGAGAGTCTTGGAAGCGCATGAAGCTCTTTTGGCTTGTCAGAGAAGAGTGCTCTCAAATCCTAGCCCATATCTTGCAAATATGGAGCTTGAAGCAAACAGAAAATGGACAATTTTGGCAAAGGCTGAAGAGACGTTTCTCCGCCAGAGATCACGTGTAACATGGCTAAAAGACGGAGATAGCAATTCTGCCTACTTCCACCGTATGGCAGAAACAAGAAAAGTCTACAATCATATCCATTTTCTCACATATGCAAATGATAATAGGATCGAAACAGACCAGGATATAAGAGCTCATTATGTGGATTATTTCTCTAATCTGCTAGGTGGTGATGTGGAGCAGCAATTATTCACTTAAGATGATCTTAACTTATTGCTCCCTGTGCGAGCCGAAACCTTCACAATAATGTTTAATATGTTTTAGGGAGAGCCGAGGAATTCTATTGATCAAATACAAAGAAGACGAGCCAAAGATGGTTTATTAATAGCTGTTATGCGAGCTGTAAAGTTTGTGGCGTATGCCTTTGCTATGAGTGAAAAGTGATCCTCAAAACAATCGACATCAGTTCCTATTTATAAGAGAATAGGAACCGACATTACAAGATTTAAGTAAACTTTCTATAATGAATATTTTCATTTCCGTTCGCGCCGACTTATGTTTAGGGAAACCTTAAACATGGGCCTTCTTCGATGGGCTTCGGCTCGGATCGCTTCGCTGGATGCTGGTTCGGCCCATCGAGAGATGTCTTCCCGGTTTTCTGGTTTAGTCGCCGGTTCGACCCGGTTTGATGTGATTGTGCTCGGCTTTTCTCTTTGATTTGCTCAGTTCAAATGACAATGCGATGGGGTGAAATCTGACCCCAACAGTTAGCCCCCAGCTCGCTAGTCTTATGTGTAAGAGTGGCGAGCTACAAGTTATCAAGAAAAAGCATTGTCAATTGAACCGAGCTGTCGACACGTTCGGTTCGTCTTCTACAAGAAGTTGGCTCGTCATAATTTGACTCGGAGATTGTTTACTGAGATACGCTTGGCTCGTTTTCCTAACTTTCCTTCTAAACGACGTCGAAGAGTTTTAGCATTTATCAGGCGCGGAATCCGAAGCATTTCTCGGCCCGCTAGTTTCGATGGAAACCCTAAAAATTGGGCGGAAATTAGGTTATGCCGTTTCGTCTTCCCGAACCGACGCGCCCACGCACTACAACTTGTGTAAATATGTGATCCGGGGTTCACTTTCTTCATTTCGCTTCTCTCTCCAAATCGAGCAAAAGGTAGATTTGTCTCCTTCTCTCTAGCTTTTCTTTTCTGTTCTTCAAATTTTCCAGTATTCTTTGTATGCGTCGCCGGTGTGAATCATTTTACGTCACATCTCTAAACTTTCCGGCCAATCTTCAAGTTTTTCGACCCATCTTCTTCCGAGCCAGAATGTCTTCGAGTAGTCGCACTCCTTCTGTTGGGGCTGATCATTATGAGGATCGCTCCCACAATTCTAATGACTCCGAGATCTCGGTTCGCCGCTCGTCTTCATCTTCCGAGCCATCCGATTCGGTGGGGTTGCACAACCCTTACACTCCGCAGGGTCGGAAGGTAGTTAACTCGCCTCGATCCGAAGACGGAAATCAATCTGTTCGGGTCGCCGAGACCGCCGATGTTGACCAATTGGCGAGCGAGCCGCCGGTTCTTCGTCGCGATGGTTCGAATGGGGCGTCCGAGCCGAACATGGATGAATGGGACGAGCTGGCCCTTCTTCGTGCCGAGGCGGAATTTGTTAAGGACCAATCGGCTCGTCCTGGGATAGGACTTGATCCAATATTCAATCCTGAGGAGATCAAGTTCGAAGAGATGATTTCCGAAGGGGCAGTTGGAGATATCCTCGGGCCAGTTAGACCCAGACTCTCTCATTTGTCGAGGAGGCCACTTCTGGATGACGCATCCCTCGATTGCATCCTGTCTAGCGCCTACGGCGCCGGCTCGTCGAAAGGAATAAAGAAATGTTCCACGAAGAGACGGGCTCCAAGGAGGGTCACAAACAGGCGAGCTGCGAAGAAGGCGGTTCCGAATCCTGGGTCGACACTCTGCACCGAATCGTCCTTGGAAACGCTTAGGCGTTGTTTCCACATCTCCGAGGGAGTCGACTTCCTCCTTCCGGCGAGCCATCAGAGGGCCGATGATCCTCCCGTGGGGTATCTGACGCTCTACGAAAGCTTCAACTACGGTCACTTTTTGTGGTTCCCAATCCCGAGCCTGATCTTGCATTACTTGAGCAAATATGGGATCGCCATTGGCCAAATGATGCCGCGAGGTCTCCGTCACCTGATCGGGCTTATCGTCCGCAGTTTCGAGACGGGATCCATCATCTTCAGAATCTTCGGGAGATTCAAGCCGGGTCGAAGAAGTCGCTTCGGTATTACATTTCATGTAAGAAGAACCGGAGGATCATCGACGGTTTTCTCAACAAAGACTGTGGTTGGGAAAACTATTTCTTTTTCGTCCCAATATGTGGGGCGACTGTTGGGAGCGTCCCCATGAAGTTTGTCAAGCAGAGTTGGCAGCCAATCGGTAGCCGAAACGAAATACAATCATTGTCTTGATTCGCGTGAACTGTTTTTAACTCTTTTGTGATTTATTTTGCAGTTCGACTAGCCGTACTCCGTCTCCCTAGTGATTTCTGATGTCTTGCGTTTTTGACGCTTTCTAACCATTGTTTTCACGAGTTTTCCGAGTCTTTCTAGTTTTTGTCGAGTCTTTTCAGGTCTAAAGACGTTCCAAGGAGAGTTTCGGCAACAAGGAGCAGCAAGAGGTGAAAGAAGGAAAAAAGAGTAAAAAGGCCGTCATTCGGAACCGCTCGACCACTCACCCGAGTGCCCATTCAACGCCATGCACCACTCGACCGAGCGCCTTATTGCACCACTCGACCGAGCGCCTCATTGCACCACTCGACCGAGCGCCTCATTGTACCACTCGACCGAGCGCCTCCACTGCAGCCACCTGACCGAGTGCTCCATAAACCACTCGGTCGAGTGCATCCTCAACAACACTCGATCGATCAGAATAGGAAATTGAGTTAGCTTTCATTTGCCGCCGGTTTGAGGTCATTCCGATTAGCGGTTGAAGAGTTATGACGGTTTTTGTGAAGACATGTCAAGCAGCCACTACAGCACTCGATCGAATGCTTACACAACACCATTCGGTCGAATGCCTCCACAATACCATTCGATCGAGCGCCTCCAAGACAGGAAATTGAGTTAGCTTTCATTTGGCACCGGTTTGAGGTCATTCCAATAAGCGGTTGAAGAGTTATGACGTTTTTTGTGAAGACATGTCAGCCCAATGGTGCACTCGACCGCTCAGACCACTGGTGCATTCGACCGCTCAGACCACTGGTGCATTCGACCGCTCAGCCCCATACACCACTCGACCGAGTGCTTTCAAGACACCACTCGATCGAGTGCTATCAAGACATCACTCGATCGAGTGCATGCATGCTGTCACTCGATCGAGTGCATGCATGCTGTCAGGAGAGTGGATTAGCATATTTTCGTGTTCGAGTTCGAAACTTATTTTGAACCATTGTCCTGAATAGTCATTCGGTCTCTTTCCGTGAGCTCCTGCGAATTGCCTTGATCTAGTGCTTGTTCCATATTGAATTTATATCATCATTTACATTTTGTTTACTGTTACCAAATCACAACCAATCATTCTTGTCTTAGCTCTGTTTTAAGTCTCCTAAGTTCATAGTGCAACGCTGGTCCTCTGGACTTGAATCTTTTATACCACAATAAGAACCTTTTATCAAACTGGCGCCGTTGCGACGGGGACCAACTCGTTGCCTTTGAATTTTGATTTGAAATTTAGTCTAAGATTTACTAATTTGTTATTGCTCTTTTTGATTTTCTGTGTTTCAGGTGCATGACCACTAGATCTACAAGGAGAAACCGTACAGAAGATCTTGTTGTCTTGACCAACGCAGAACTCGCGAGAGTAGAACGAGAAAACAGACAGAACCGGGTCTAATCCCGCCAATATGGGCGACCAAGGCAATCCAGATGTAACAGCTCAGATGGCTGCTCAGATGCAGCTGCTCCAGCAGCAGATCGAGCAGATGCGGAAGGCTCAACAGGATAGAGAGCCGCAACCTCAAGCTGCCATAGGTGAGAGGGACAATCCACACACCTTTTATCAAAACCGGTCTGCGATTGTTCCTCCACCAATCCAGAGGCAGGACTTTAAGATTGACCCGAACATGATCTCACTAGTCAAGGCGCATCTCTTCAATGGGCTTCCTGCTGAGAACCCGATAGACCACATCGAAAACTTTGAAGAGATATGCAGTACGACTAGCTCGAATGGTGTGCCAGCTGACTTCTTGAAGTGCAAGCTGTTTCCGTTCTCACTCGCCAACAAAGCCTCTCGCTGGCTGAAGTCATTACCACCTGGGTCTTTGACCTCGTGGCAACAATGCAGATCAGCTTTCTTGGACTACTTCTTCACGAAGTCTAAAACCGCGGCTCTGAGAACCAAGATTGCTTCCTTCCACCAACATGACGGAGAAGCCTTCTGCGAGGCTTGGGAGAGGTACAAGGAGTACCGGAGAGATTGTCCTCATCACGGTTTTTCTGATGAGCAGGTCTTGGGGATCTTCTACGACGGAGTCAACTGGGACTACCGCAACGCTTTGAACTCAGCCAGCAATGGAGATTTTATGACTAAGTCCAAGGAGGGTGCATTCGAGCTGATCGAAAATCTTGCTGCAAGCTCTAGCAACAAGAAACCGGAGTATGACAGAACAATGAGCAATGTGTCTGTCAAGGGGAGCAATGTTGAAGCGCAGAAGATAGACGAGCTTACGGCGAAGGTGAATCTGCTGCTGAAGGCATCACAGAGATCTGTTCACTTTGTTGATGAAAATGATGACACGCCTCTATGCCAAGAGTTTGGAATAGGCGAAGAAGAAGATGATCAGATGGAGGTTAACTGCGTGAACGGGCAAGCTTTTATCCAGAACCGTAGCTTCAACCAGAACTACAAGCAGCATCCAAACTTGTCCTACAGGAGCACAAACGTCGAGAACCCACAGGATCAGGTCTATCCACCGCGGCCGAGCCAGAACCAGCAGGGTTTTCAGAAGAGTTTCCAGGAGAAGACATTCATTCCTAACCAGAACCGCTTTCAAGGAGGTGGTCAACAGAAGGTGCAATTCAACAACCAGCAACAAGCTCCAGGTTCATCAAACGATTCAAACGACGAGCTGAAGAGTATGATGCAGCAGATGTTAGTGAACCAGAATAAGTCTTCTGCAGAGACCAATTCGAAGATAGACACCATGTATAACGATCTGAACGGGAAGATTGAGACTGTGTGGACTCATGTGAAAAAGCTGGATGTTCAAGTAGCTCAGATGGCCGAGGCTGTTAAGAGACCTCATGGAACCCTTCCTGGGAAGGGCGAGACGAACCCTAGAGAGCATTGTCATGCGGTTATGATTCATGGTGAGATGGAGATTGTACCAGAGCAACGACGTTTGGAAGTTGTTAAACAAGCTATGAACTTTGAGGAGCAATGCATGAGAGTTGAAGATGTTGCAGGTTCAATTGATGATAACCTAGACGTGAGGCCCGTTTACACAGCTCCACCACCATATGTTCCGAAGGTCCCCTATCCAGTTCCTTCCAAACACATGATGAAGCCTATTAGTGCAGAGAAGCTAGCTGGATTTTACAAAATGGTGAGAAGGCTTCCTCCTACAATCTCGTTCGAAGAAGCCTTAGAGAGTCGTTCATTTGTGTCATTTCTTTGTGAACTGCAGAGAAAGTTTGGAAGATATTAAGGCTCTGTTTATCAAGACGAAGAGTTCACCACCACCATTGAAGCATTTGCCCAAGGTTGAAGACCCTGAGAAGTTTGCTGTTCCTTGCTCCATTACTGGAGTTCGATTCGAAGAGTCTCTCTGTGACTCTGGATCTAGCGTGAATCTGATGTCAAGAGCTATTGCAGAGACGTTGATAGTTGCTGATATAAACCCTTCTGATTTCACTCTCACATTTGCAAACTCTTCTACCACGACCCCATATGGGACCATTCCGAACTTACCTGTTCAAGTTGGAAATTGTCTTGTTCCAACTGATTTTCAAGTCGTGGAGATGAGCAAGGATTCTGACGTGCCGTTGATTCTCGGAAGACCCTTTTTGGCCACAGTGGGTGCAGTTGTTGATCTGCCTAATAAGAGAGTCCCTTTCTCTAAAGTCGATGAGAAGGTCTTCTATAAGGCCATCCCCACTACCGGAACCACCAAACACGCTTCCAGTATCAGCATTGTCAATAGAGAGATGCTTGGAGTCGATCCTCAGGAAGAACCTTGCGACATGAGAGTTGACGAAGTCTTGGATAGATGATACGTTGGGTTTTATGCTTCAAACTAATACAATTTATAACCCAACTTGGTAGAGCTGCAAGTGCACAGCCGTGGTAAGTCGGGGTCGAACACAAGGAAGAGAGATTTCGTTTCAAATTTATGTTGAGTGATAAGTAGCTAGAACGAAGATATGAGTGTGGGGTGATCCTAAAATGAAAGGAAAACAATGCAAGTAAGTAGAGAGGTTGTAAACAAGATGGGAAAGATGTTAGGCAAAGGATAATCAATGGAAACTTTCAATGAAATGACAAGAGATTGCATGGGATAATTTATAAACCGTCTTGAACTCACAACACTAAGGTATAGCCTTTCCACTTTCGTGGCTCCGGCCACTATGCTTAAACAACCTAATAGACTCAACTTTCGATGGTTATTACAAGTTACAAGCATGCATTAGTTAATGTTCAAGTTGTGATTGTTCACTAAGTTCCTTAGGTCGACTTTTGGAAGCCTAAAACACTTAGCTCATCAAATACTAGTTTCGGCAATACAACAAGCTTTTGGAGAGTGTATCAACCTAAATTCGAGTTGTTGAGGCGCGCTTTCCTAACAACAAGCAATAAGAGCAAGCAAATATGAAGAACCAAAAGAGTAAATCCCGTTTTATGCAATCAAACAAGTCAAAACATATTAAGAGTCCATCGATCTCCCTCGGCCTAACCGAGAGATCTACTCGGACATAGTGAGATCAAGCAAGCAAAGCATATTTGATATCATTATGCAAGTATAAAAAGAGATTAGGGATTGAAAGAGGCTTCTCTGATGAAGAACAGGTCGAATCCCTTGATAACTTTCGATCCAAAGTACAAAAGAGAAAAGGAAAAGATGAAAGAACAAAGATGAATGCGAGTGCAGGAGTTGAACGGCGCCTTCCTTCTTCCTTCTGGACGGCGCACCACCTAGGGCTTCTCCTCCTTGACGGCTGCTCTCTCTCTTGCACAATACACTCGCGGCTCTCCTTCTCCAAAGGCTAAAAACATTGTATTTATAGGCTTGAAGTCGCTAGGGTATTGAGGTGCTGAAAAAGGAAACTTTCCGGTTAACCGACTCTGAAGATTTGCGACGTGATTGGACCGGGTTTAGGACAAGTAAACCACCAAAAGCAAGCTGGGCTTGTGTTAAGTCGAGACAAGGTCCATGCCGCTGCATCCCGGGCCATTTGGTGGCGCTAAGTCTCCATGGGCTTCGTTTACTCGCCTGGCGGACACGTCTTGGGAGAAAAAGAGTATCTCCGTGATGGTTGATCCAAATGACTTGAATCCACTTCGTCGTGATGCATAACTAAAATATTTATCCAGCAAGACCAAGATCATGATTTTTGGACGTCGGGAAGACCCCTTGCCGCGGTTATCTTTCGGATGCTCCGGTTCTGTCCAAATACGAGAATCGGACAAATGGAGTATTATTGATGCTCTTGACTTGGAAACTTGCATGGATCATGGTTTGAGGCTCTTTTGCTCCTTTTTGAATCCTTTTTGATGTTTTAACCTGTTAAGACTCCAAAGCCAACAAATACAAGAAAACTACCTCTAAAGGCATAGAACCTTATTGAAAACATTTGAAAACACCAATAAATACTTAGTGAAAACATGCAAAATATGATGATATCAACTCCCCCAGACTTAGCCTTTGCTTGTCCTCAAGCAAACTAAGAAAGGAAAAGAGGTTTGAAAACGTGAGAACTCTTAAATCTTTTTGGAAACCCATGTCGACATTTATCTTAGTGATCCACATAAAACAGCAATGGCATTTAGAATTAAGAACAAGAAAGTACATACCATGAGTTTTGCAATCATCCCAAAGCAATCCACTACTCTTTAGGCCATCCAAATTCTCCACCTTTGACTCCTTTAGTTTCTAAAGGTGTGGTCTCAACTAGGGAGTATCGATCAAAGGGGTTATAGACTCTTACCCATCCTCTTTTATAAGGCACATGTCTTGGCTCTTGTTTCACCTCTCTCTCTTCTCACTTCTTAAGTCGATTCATCCCTTTTTTAGGGTAGCATAGTATTTTTTTTTATTCGACTTCTTCTCCTCTTTGTGGAGGTTTTTGGTGGATCTTCCATAGACGCGAGTATTGATGGTTGTAGCCACCTAATCCCCGGTTATTTGGATCAAAAGGTCTTCCATGGACGCGAGTATTGATGGTGGTTGCCACCTAATCCCCGGTTACTTGGACCTTGGTGCTTTTTCTTAAATTTAAAGGGGAGAGAGAGGGGAAACCGAACTCACATAGACTTTCACTATTTGGTGAGGTTGAGGAGTCGTACCCTTTGTAAAACCAAGCCCCTAGCTGAGAAGGTTAAGTTCATTAAGGTGCGGAGTCAAAGATGTATCCTTCTTAAGCCCTTGGAGATGTGGACGTTTTTGGTAGATCGATCCACTCATGGTGCACATGTGATGGAGTAGACTGCCAAATACTGATCAATGGTCACTTAAACGCATGCAAAACAATGGTTAGGTCCAAGATAAAGTCATAATTCTCGACAAAAGTTTTGACTCAATAAAAACGACTCGATTAGATGAAAACAATGCAAACAAAAATGTCAAAATGAACAAACTTATTAGTATAATCCCCCCAGACTTAACTTGCACCGTCCCGGTGTAAGAAAAAAATCAGATTAAGAGGGGTGAAAGACATAATAAATTTGGAAAAGGGAAAGGTCAGAATGATGTTACCAAGTGATGACCAATTGTTATGAAGATCAGGGTCATATTACTGATTGGGTCTCCTCTGTAGGCAGGATGGGTCGGTAAGTGTGGAAGGTCAAGGCCCGAAATCCATTGGTTTGCATTTCGGTCGTGTATGTCTCATTCGGTCGACCCGAAATGAGTGCTATGAACCACATGACAAACCGTTAAGAATTTTATGAACGGGATTGAAAATTTACCGTTCAATATGATGTTTTATAGCCTCTTGTGAAGTTTCAGGTCGTTTGGTCGAGCAAATGTGAAAATCCTGTGTCGGGTGGATCCTTCGGACGGCCGTAAGGTGATGTAATGGACTACAGCTCGAACCGTCAATAATTCGCCGACCTATCTTGAAATTCCACCGACCAATCATATATTTTAGGAGCAGTGGTGAAGTTTCATGTCAAACAAACGAGCGGTTTGGGAGATTCATCATTTGGTGGTCCCTCCGGTCGACCGGATGATGGTGCAATTTGCCACAGCTCAAACGATGATGAATTTCCTGACCGAGTTTGAAATTCCACCGACCAACTTCATATTTTATGAGCACTGGTGAAGTTTGAAGTCAATTGGATGAGCGGTGTGAGACTTCCTTCACAACTTGGTCTAATCGGCCCCGGAAAGAGATTTTGGACCCTCCTCGAATTTTGCTCGTTCGTTCCATGATTTTCGTTTGGAATAGTGATTTTGAAGCTCCAAGAATTCATTTCCAGGTGGTGGTGTCGCCATGCCGTGAGTTTGGTTTTTGTCGGCCTTGAGTTACCCGCCATCGACCGGATGTGGCAGTCGTGCGTATCTCCTCATCCGTTCACATTTCTCCGTCCGATCTTTTGGATTTGCCGACCAATATGGTATTGTCTGGTCGCCTGTGAAGTTTGGTGGACTTTGGTAATACGGATTGTGAGGTAGGGCAAATTGGTCTTCCGTTGCACTCGTGTGGCCGAGAAAATTACCCCGGATGGAATATCTTGAATTCTACTCGACCGTTTTGTGATCTCCTTTGACCGAAATGATTCTGCTTCCTTCCTTTAGTATTCCCAGCCATTGCCCGCTCCGTGGTGTTGGTTCGGGAAAGGGTGGGATGAACGGGTGGGACATTTCCTTGTTTGGTCTCCTCTTGGTTTCTCATCCTAACAAAATGCATGCAATAATGATGTGAAAACAAAAAAATGAAAAAGGAAAGGAAAGATACCGTGTGGGTTGCCTCCCACAAAGCGCTTGTTTTAAAGTCATCTAGCTTGACTCCCGTTTTTCTTTGTTCGGTTAGGTGCGGATGTGATCGGCCGAAGGGTTTGGGATCCCTTTGGTGTCTTCACATTCTGGTTCAGGCGTCTCATGAGGTGGTTTGGGCTCTCCATGATCATCTTCCATGTCGTCTTTGAAGACCAAAGCTCTCGGAAAAAGTTTTAAGGTTTTTCCGAGTCTTTCCTTTGCGGTTTGCTCATCTTTGGGGTCCGGATCCTTTGGGAGAATGATTCTTATGCTGGCGAAGGACTTAGGCACACCGTCAGGTTCTTCTTCAGCTCCATGATTGTTAAAAGACGATGACAAGACCGAGTGATTATCCTTGAAGACATTCTCATGCTTCGGCTTCAACGGTTTCATCGCTTCTTTTGGTTTAGGGTAGGGCTCGCCCTTCTTGGTGCTTCTTGGCCGCTCGGCTCCTTCTCTTGGCATGAGTGTGCTCCTTTCTGGTGGTAGTTTGACTGCGCTTGGAGCTTGTTTGAAGTTGATGCTTGGGAAGAAGACATCTTGCCGGACATGACCAAGTGTTAGTTGGTTTCTCATGTAATTGATGACCGCCCCGGCTGTGGCTAAGAATGGGGTACCAAGAATCAGCTGATTCCTCTTTGATCCTTCCCACACCATGATTTGGAAATCGGTTGGGACATGTCTCTCTCCAATCTCTAGCATAACATCTTCAAGCACTCCATAAGGCTCCATGCTTGATAGATCCGCAAACTCCACTCTCACCTTAGGCTCTTTGAAATATTTGAATCCCAAATCTTTGGCTAGTGCAAGAGACATGAGGTTCACGTTTGCTCCACTATCACACAAGCAATCGGTGAGTTGGTATCCATTGATACAAACGGGGATAACAAACTTCCCGGGATCTCCTTGTTTAAGCAACGGCTTGTTGTCAAGCCTTCTCTTGTAAGCTCGCCTTGACTCCCATGTGTGCCTCTCTGGTTTGTACCTCTCCTTAAGCTCATCTTCTCTTTCTTCTTCTTGAGATGGTACGGAGACAATGGCCGGTGGATCCTCTTTGGATGAAACAACACTACAAAACTTTTGCGGATTTGCCTCTTGTTGCTTTTTAACCGCCTCGGCTGTTAGAGAGACTTGAACATCTAACTTCTGGACGTGAGTTGACAACGCCCCAAACTTATTATTTAGATCACCAAACATGTGATCCATCTTCTCATGTAAGCTCTTGGTAGCTTGTCTTTGCTCCTCCATATATTTC
This sequence comes from Erythrophleum ivorense, assembly GCA_026724425.1. NCBI lineage: Eukaryota > Viridiplantae > Streptophyta > Magnoliopsida > Fabales > Fabaceae > Erythrophleum > Erythrophleum ivorense. The sequence continues at coordinate 1,325,975 of JAIUCV010000066.1, read as the reverse complement.
TTAACCGCCACATCTACTTTTTCTTCTTGTTGAGCCGGTGCAACTCCTTGGGGGAAAGTGAGTGGCTGCTTCACTTGGTAGACTCCCTTAGGATAGAATTGTTGCTTAGGCTGGTATTGACCTCCTTGGTATGCGTTTTGGCCTCCTTGATAAGTGTTTTGGCCCGGATAGACTTGATCATTTGGATTCTCCACATTGGTGCTTCGGTAAGAGAGGTTGGGATGGGGGCGGAATGGCTGATTGTATCCTCTATTACCGTAGTTACCTCCTATGTAGTTGACTTCCTCTTGATTCTCTTCTGCTCCATCTCTCATAAATTCCATGAGAGGCTCTTCATTAGTGGCCAAGACATCATCAACCGCATGCACTCCTCGGTTGCTCTTTAGTAGTTGTGAGACCATGTTCTTCAACTCCATGATTTGAGCCGATTCCGATGATGAGCTCGTGGTTCTCACTCCTCTATTGTACTCTGGGCAAGCATTGGAATCACTTGCAGCAAGATTCTCGATCAAAAGCTTAGCCTCCGGCACCGATTTGGTCATGAAGTTGCCATTGCTCGCGGTGTCAAGTGAAAGCTTGTACTTGTGATCAATCCCATTGTAAAAGATGTTCCAAAGGTTACCTTCTGAGAAGCCATGATTAGGGCAATCTCTTGCATACTCCTTGAAGCGCTCCAAAGCTTCATAGAAAGACTCCATTGGTGCTTGCTTAAATCCGGATATCTTACTCCTTATAGAGTTTGATCTTTGCTTGGTGTAGAATTGGTTTAAGAAAGCTCCTTTGTATTCATTCCATGTTGTAATGGATTGAGGTGGTAGAGACTTTACCCATCTAAGTGCCTTGTCACTTAGAGAGAAGGTAAACAATTTGCACTTGAAGTAGTCCGGTGACACTCCATTGATCCGAGTAGTGCTACATATCTCCTCAAAGGTGTCGACATGGTCAAGTGGATGTTCGGTGGACAAACCATGGAATTGGTTTTGTTTCACCAAGGCAATGATTTGTGGCTTGATCTCAAAGTCGTTCCTTGGAGGCTGAGGTGGTCGGATTGGATTCCTATCCAAGAAGAATGCATCGGATGAATCAAAATCTCCCATAGTCGGATGCCTTGGATGCTGAGCGAATTGGGCTCTCCTTGGAGGCACATGTGGTTGAGCTTGAGGCATCCCTTAGTGACCGCCATGGGGGTTTTGATGATGCTGGTTTGGTGGTTGACCGGCGTCTTGTTGACCCGGTTGTTGTTGTTGTTGTTGTTGCGGCTGCGGTTGATCGGCTACACCGGGAGCGTTTTGATTAGGTTGAGGCACGGCTCCTTGTGCTGGCTGGTCAACTCCGGCTTCTGGTAAGACATGAGGGGCTTGTGGTTGTTGTTCTTGGTCAGGGGCGTGTTGTTGGCCACCTTGTGCCGCGGCTTCACCGCCTTGATTCATTCTTTCTCTTCTTTGCCGCCTAAGTGTTCTTTCAAGTTGGTCAATGTCAAGATCTTCTTCTATGGTATTATCCGGATTGGACCTTCTTGTCATGCACCTAAGAGACACAAAGAAAGAGTATTAAGTAAAAATTTTTATGGTTTTTTTTTTAGAGTTTTATGAAAAATAGAAAATGAAATGCAAAAACAAAAAGAACTAGACTAAAAATCAATCAAGAAACTTGAAAGAAATGCAACTCGTTCCCCGGCAACGGCGCCAAAGAGCTTGATGCGTTGGGTTTTATGCTTCAAACTAATACAATTTATAACCCAACTTGGTAGAGCTGCAAGTGCACAGCCGTGGTAAGTCGGGGTCGAACACAAGGAAGAGAGATTTCGTTTCAAATTTATGTTGAGTGATAAGTAGCTAGAACGAAGATATGAGTGTGGGGTGATCCTAAAATGAAAGGAAAACAATGCAAGTAAGTAGAGAGGTTGTAAACAAGATGGGAAAGATGTTAGGCAAAGGATAGTCAATGGAAACTTTCAATGAAATGACAAGAGATTGCATGGGATAATTTATAAACCGTCTTGAACTCACAACACTAAGGTATAGCCTTTCCACTTTCGTGGCTCCGGCCACTATGCTTAAACAACCTAATAGACTCAACTTTCGATGGTTATTACAAGTTACAAGCATGCATTAGTTAATGTTCAAGTTGTGATTGTTCACTAAGTTCCTTAGGTCGACTTTTGGAAGCCTAAAACACTTAGCTCATCAAATACTAGTTTCGACAATACAACAAGCTTTTGGAGAGTGTATCAACCTAAATTCGAGTTGTTGAGGCGCGCTTTCCTAACAACAAGCAATAAGAGCAAGCAAAGATGAAGAACCAAAAGAGTAAATCCCGTTTTATGCAATCAAACAAGTCAAAACATATTAAGAGTCCATCGATCTCCCTCGGCCTAACCGAGAGATCTACTCGGACATAGTGAGATCAAGCAAGCAAAGCATATTTGATATCATTATGCAAGTATAAAAAGAGATTAGGGATTGAAAGAGGCTTCTCTGATGAAGAACAGGTCGAATCCCTTGATAACTTTCGATCCAAAGTACAAAAGAGAAAAGGAAAAGATGAAAGAACAAAGATGAATGCGAGTGCAAGAGTTGAACGGCGCCTTCCTTCTTCCTTCTGGACGGCGCACCACCTAGGGCTTCTCCTCCTTGACGGCTGCTCTCTCTCTTGCACAATACACTCGCGGCTCTCCTTCTCCAAAGGCTAAAAACATTGTATTTATAGGCTTGAAGTCGCTAGGGTATTGAGGTGCTGAAAAAGGAAACTTTCCAGTTAACCGACTCTGAAGATTTGCGACGTGATTGGACCGGGTTTAGGACAAGTAAACCACCAAAAGCAAGCTGGGCTTGTGTTAAGTCGAGACAAGGTCCATGCCGCTGCATCCCGGGCCATTTGGTGGCGCTAAGTCTCCATGGGCTTCGTTTACTCGCCTGGCGGACACGTCTTGGGAGAAAAAGAGTATCTCCGTGATGGTTGATCCAAATGACTTGAATCCACTTCTTCGTGATGCATAACTAAAATATATATCCAGCAAGACCAAGATCATGATTTTTGGACGTCGGGAAGACCCCTTGCCGCGGTTATCTTTCGGATGCTCCGGTTCTGTCCAAATACGAGAATCGGACAAATGGAGTATTATTGATGCTCTTGACTTGGAAACTTGCATGGATCATGGTTTGAGGCTCTTTTGCTCCTTTTTGAATCCTTTTTGATGTTTTAACCTGTTAAGACTCCAAAGCCAACAAATACAAGAAAACTACCTCTAAAGGCATAAAACCTTATTGAAAACATTTGAAAACACCAATAAATACTTAGTGAAAACATGCAAAATATGATGATATCAATAGATACTCTCACATCATTATCAAGGAAGTCAGCAAAAAGGAAAAGGTCGAGATGGCATTCGATCAAGTGCATCAAACCGCTCGCTCGGTCGAATACATCAAGGAGAACATCACTCGATCGAGTGCATCAAACGTCTCGTCCGGTCGAGTGCATCATCCATGCGAGCCGCTCGATTGGAGACATGTAAAGAGGAAAAGGGTCAAGGGAGATCCTCACATAACCTTGCTGCCTCAACGACGTGTTGGAGATACAATTGAGTATGAGGTGAAGTGCAGAGGTACCTCTAAGCCTTTCTCTAAAGTCAGAGTTAATCTCACATCAGAGCTGAAAGAGAAAGGACATGATGCTGTGAAGGGTATGTTGAGAAGAGTTCTGAAGCTGAAAATGTCTGACTGCGGGACTTGGTTTTTAGCAAGCTCCCCTACTCATCCTGACTGAGGCATTTCATACAAGTTGAGCTAATGACTTAAAACAAGCGCTTGGTGGGAGGCAACCCACCGGTAAGAGTCCCTAACTTGAGTCTTTCAATTTTTTTAGGTTGCTAACTTTCGGTTTTGTCTTTCTGTTTCAAAAAAAAAAAAAAAAAACAGGGGCAATCGATCGATCGGTTGCTGGACCGATCGATCCGGAGGAGTCTCGCAGAGAGAAGCAGAACAGATAGTTGACAGAACGATCGGTCGAACGATCGACCATTCCGCGCACCTGCGACTGAAGAGGATCATGCTGGCCTGAGTGATGGAAATGAAGCTGATAGGCGCTTAGCGCCTGGCCAGAGCCGCAGTGCCAACCCACAAGCTCAGCTATAGCGCAGTAACACCTCCCATTCCCGTTGCATTATATCATTTTATCATATTTTCTATTGAGTCTGTTTAACTCTCTCTTTGATTTATTTTCACACCGGGACGGTGTGAAGTAAGTCCGAGGGAGAGTCTTTGTGTTTACTAAAGTCATTTTCTTTCTTTTGTTTTCTTTTTCATCTTGAGTCATTTTGATGTTTTCTTTGAGTCAGCGTTTTATTGAGTCAAAACTTGTAGGGAACAATGAACGAATCTGATGATGATCTACAACCATTTATGCTCTTGAATTCTTTCGATCTAGTGACCAATTTTGCAGGGTTTGTTAAGTGCAAAAAGCTGGAAAACCCTTTTGGTTGGACTTCCCCCAGGAATTTTTCTTTTTGCAGAGATTTTAGCGAAACATTTGGTTGACTCTAATGATATTGGACGACTAATCTGACTATTAATTCTTCTCATTAGGAATGTTATGTCAGGGAAACGGATCATACACTCAGGATTTCTTATTCACTTTACCACTCTTTGTTGATCCTGAGTGGCCGACCCATTTTTGGTTGGTACCCCACCTCGAGCCTTATCTCCTTTCAAACTTCATGCACTCTGTTCTTCTTTGTCATATATGCAGATATGTGCAAAAACGTCGGAGAGAATGGTTCGACACAGTTTCCCAACCGCATTAAAGACGAGTGTTCATCTTTAACACTGAGAATGAGACGAGATGGTGGCATATGGAATCTGGGTCGAAGAGATGGTTAATCCTTGGAGAAGCACGAATACATGGTAACACTTTGAGCTCATTGACACTAGTTCAAAAAAAAAAAAAAAAAAAAAAAAAAAAAGAAAAAAAAATTTCTTGAGTAAAGGAACTAGTGATCCAATAAGATGACAAGCTCGGTGCAAAAATCTCCAAGCCATACCATAGATAAAGGCGAATTGAGAGTTAGACCAGCTTCGGGTGAAACACAACATACAAGAGGTTGAGAAGTGGCTATCAACAGGACCCTTCTCTCTTGCTGTTTTGCGCGATATCATGCATCCTTCGGCGTATCTGGTAACCCTTAAACACTTTAACCTCACCAATAAATAGACCTTTCGATACCCAACACCGTCTACCCTGTGTAATCTTCTTGATGAGAGGTCCACGCTTAATCTAAATGAATGTAGAGAGTTAACCAATGTGTAGCTAGAGTTTCTGCAGGATGGAGGTTCATGAAGGGATATGGATTGCGAGACCTTGACGGGACTATAGTGATTATGCGCTGTTCAAGCCTTGTTTATTGAGGTCTAATGATTTTCCTTCGGGGTATGGTTGCTGATGAATTGTGAGTTCCCGCGTTTTCAAACCTCTTCCCTGCTCTTGGAATTTATGTTTGCTTGAGGGCAAGCAAAAGAATAAGTCCGGGGGAGTTGATGTCTTGCGTTTTTGACGCTTTCTAACCGTTGTTTTCACAAGTTTTCCGAGTCTTTCTAGCTTTTGTCGAGTCTTTTCAGGTCTAAAGACGTTCCAAGGAGAGTTTCGGCAACAAGGAGCAACAAGAGGTGAAAGAAGGAAAAAAGAGTAAAAAGGCCGTCATTCGGAACCGCTCGACCACTCACCCGAGTGCCCATTCAACGCCATGCACCACTCGACCGAGCGCCTCATTGCACCACTCGACCGAGCGCCTCATTGCACCACTCGACCGAGCGCCTCATTGCACCACTCGACCGAGCGCCTCATTGTACCACTCGACCGAGCGCCTCCACTGCAGCCACCTGACCGAGTGCTCCATAAACCACTCGGTCGAGTGCATCCTCAACAACACTCGATTGATCAGAATAGTAAATTGAGTTAGCTTTCATTTGCCGCCGGTTTGAGGTCATTCCGATTAGCGGTTGAAGAGTTATGACGGTTTTTGTGAAGACATGTCAAGCAGCCACTACAGCACTCGATTGAATGCTTACACAAAACCATTCGGTCGAATGCCTCCAGAATACCATTCGATCGAGCGCCTCCAAGACAGGAAATTGAGTTAGCTTTCATTTGGCACCGGTTTGAGGTCATTCCGATAAGCGGTTGAAGAGTTATGACGTTTTTTGTGAAGACATGTCAGCCCAATGGTGCACTCGACCGCTCAGACCACTGGTGCATTCGACCGCTCAAACCACTGGTGCATTCGACCGCTCAGCCCCATACACCACTCGACCGAGTGCTTTCAAGACACCACTCGATCGAGTGCTATCAAGACATCACTCGATCGAGTGCATGCATGCTGTCACTCGATCGAGTGCATGCATGCTGTCACTCGATCGCGTGCCTGCACGACGTCGTTCGGTCGAGCGCCCCCACGACGTCGTTTCGTCGAGTACTGTCACGACGCTTACACACCGTTCGATCACGTGCTTCCATCTGAGCCTTCCGATCGAACACGCTCAACCCCGAACTACTTAGACCTATTTTTTTGAACCATTGTTTCGGCTACGTTTTTTCTTAGACGCTTTTTTAGAGTTTTTCATAGTGGATCTGAGGGAGAAGATCTCTGAATCCTTTGTGACAGTTTGGAGAAGATTTCTGAACCCTCTTGTTTACTATTCCTTATTTCAATGAAAACTGTTTCATCTTTTGCTGTTGCTTATTTGATCATGTCTGAGTAGTCGATTTGCTAGATCTAGGTTTTTCAAGGGAGTTTCGCAAGTTAGTTGATCGAATGCAGATAAGACGTTTTATCTTTGAATCTAAAGATCATTTAGAGTGCGTCCATTAAGTTGGATACATACCTCAACAAGAACCCTAATCTTCGGATTATGGCACCTTCGACCCTCAACTAAGGTTGTCGTATCTTGGGATCTTTGTTTTCGCCATTGATAGTCGTAATGCTAAAATTGATTCGATCACTCTGTTTTAGATCTTAGGCTTCCTATTCATCAAAAGTGCTATAGGGTGCTAGATAAATCATTGGTGAGCGACCCGTCCTTAGCCTGCGAGAGTTGATGCTAAGGCGGATCGTGAACATATCGAACCTGATTTTATTGCTTACTTTTAACTGCTAGATTCAAACGAGAGTTTAGACATCTAGGTTGATTAGCAAAGTTGTTAAGATCACGAGAGTGGATTAGCATATTTTCGTGTTCGAGTTCGAAACTTATTTTGAACCATTGTCCTGAATAGTCATTCGGTCTCTTTCCGTGAGCTCCTGCGAATTGCCTTGATCTAGTGCTTGTTCCATATTGAATTTATATCATCATTTACATTTTGTTTACTGTTACCAAATCACAACCAATCATTCTTGTCTTAGCTCTGTTTTAAGTCTCCTAAGTTCATAGTGCAACGCTGGTCCTCTGGACTTGAATCTTTTATACCACAATAAGAACCTTTTATCAATTTCTCAGAAGCCATAGAAAGCTTTCGCACGGAGAGAACCAACTGGGAGGTCGACTTTTCTCTGGAGCGAGTAGAAACCGCTCGGGCTCAAGCTTACGACTCTTTCTACGATTCCGACAGTTCGGACGAAGAGATCCCGGAAGTCCCCGAGCCTTCAGACGACGAGATGGAGAGAAAAACCATCCGCCAAAGACTCCAAGAGAAAAGAGACGAGGAAGCCCGCACAAAAGCCGAGGAAGCGGCTCGCGCAAAGGCCGTGGAGGCGGCCGCCAAATCTAAAGCCAAGGGCAAGCGGACGATGGTATCGAGCCCTCAGAAAAAGGGTCCGCGAAGCGAAGGGCCAATAGATCTCGGGAAGGCTGTGATCCGAGCCAAAGAAGCCATGGCTTCAAATAAAAAAGGGTCTTATGCACCTCCTTCCCCGGCTCGCTCGGACGCCTCCAAAGATTCTGGGACCTTGGTCCTTAATCGGAAGGCGAAAAAGGTCTCTGATTCCGCTGGCGTGCCGGCAATGCGCAAACCTTCCGAGACGGAGGGCAAGAAAAGGGCCGCGACCGGCGGGCTCAAAGAGAAGGCTTCGAAGAAAGCCAAAGGGGATGCTTCCTCTGATTTGCTCGCTGACCCAACCCAGGCTCAGCTTCTCCGGAGAGCCGAGGCGGCCAGCTATCTTGCGAGTAGCACTTCCACGATTCGTCTCCCTCCTCCCGATACTCTATTGGAGAGTGAAGTTTATGGAGAGGCGGCCCTTAAACTTTTTTCGGTGGGTTTTCTTTCCGTTCAAATAATGAGGAAGATGTGCGTATTTCGGCTTATATGTATATTTTTTATTTATTTCAGTTCACAGAGTCTTTCAACAGTATCGTGGCGGGTTACGAGGCCAGAGCTCGCTCCGATCGGTCGGCTTTTGAGGAACTTCAGAAGACAGTTGACACTTTGAAGCAACTGCATGAGGTTTCGGAGAAAGGCCATGCCAGCGAGCGGAGGTTCATAAGGCGAACGCTATTAAGATGGCGACAACGGGTCTTAATATTGCGGAGAGGAATAAGTCCCTCGAGGCTAAGATCGGTTCGCTTCAAGAGCAGGTGCGGGCTAAAAACGCTCTTCTTGAGGCTGAGGTCAAGCGGGCAAAATCCGAAGTGATTGGCCAATACGCCTCTCTTTTCGAGACGGTTAAATCCGATGCGAGAAACCTTAAGGAGGTATTTTCTCGAGCCGTTCACCTCTCTCAAGCCCAAGGTAACATCGAACTGATCGATGATATCCGAAGCGCGAACCCGCCGGATCTTGATATCGAGCTCGCCGGACTAAGGGAACATGTTGCTTCTGATCCCGAAGCTGTCGAGGAGGCTGATGCGCTACTGGCCAAAGTGATTGACCGCCTTAACGTCCTCCCGGTTTCCTCTAATCCGCCTGAGGTACATCTTAGAGATGAGAAGGTTACCTGGTCTGAAAGACTCAAGATCGGTGTCGGTTCGCAGTATGATACTAATTTTGGTTTCTCTATCTTTCAGAACAGAATCGAGCCGGTGGTGATTCCTGATCCAACGTCAGTCGAGGGAGCTCCAAAGCCAACGAGCCAAGCTATTGCTGAGGTTCCGGAAGGATCGAGCCAAGCTGCTGTCGTTCTCGAGGAGACTGGCGAACCGAACGTGAGGATCGAGGACGCCATTGATCAAGCTCCGGCTGTCGTTTGAGAAATCATCGAGCCGAATCCTTCTCCAAACTTTCTTTGTATTTATCTTAGATTTTCGAACATGATGCCTGGATGGCTTTATCCATTTTGTTTGTAATTAGTGCCTGGATGGCTTTATCCACTTATTAAACTCGTTTAACTAAATGATATTAATTGAAACGGAAGTTTATCTGGATTTCGATGACCGTGCATTTAGAAAGTCTATTCGAGCCGTTTGGTGAGATCGATTTTACGAAATATTCTATGTACCGGACTTAATTCTTTCAACGTTGTTTAGACGATGTTGCTGCGAGGCGTTTTGCGAATCGGGTTTAAGTCAAGTTAATCGCGGATCGGAATAGTGATGAATCTGAAAATGTTCGACCAACGTAATCGCGAGGCGTTTAGTATATTGGGCTTATGACAACTGGTTTCAGTTTTTGCCGCTAACTCATCAATCAGTGAGTTACGGGTCGAAACAGTGACGAATTAAACATTGAACCAACGTTGCAGCGAACTGTTTTGGATGTTGGGTTTCTGATCGATCTGTTCCAGTTTTTGACCCCGTCCTTATCTATTAGTAATTAGCAGGTCGGAACAGACGATGAATAATCAATTTGTATAGCGCGCATGATATAAAGTTAAGGTAAAGTTATTAAGATCAGGTGTTGTGGCCAACAACACTCGGCTCGGAGCGGTTTGAGAACATATTCCGAGTTAAACGAAGTAGCATAGGTGGGCTGATTGTGTTTGCCGAACTGATGTAATCAAAATCTGAACTTTATTAGTCATTGTGTTTTGCGGCGACCCGCGTTACAAGAGAAATCTCGTTAATCATTTGAGTTAACGGCGAACCGTGTTACAAGGAGTAAAAATGCGTTTAACGGCGAACCGTGTGGCAAACGAAAGGGAGTGTATATGTACATGTACCCCACTCTCCCCCCCCCCTTTTTTTTTAGGGGGGGGGCAACTAAATCCACTCGAAAGTGAACTGCCTACGTACCCCGTGCGGGGATCAAGTCATGCGTAGTTCTAAGTGATGGCACGTCGCGCCTCATCGATAATATTTCTTAAGGTGCATCATGTTCCATGGCTTCGATATCGCTTCGCCGGCCATGTTTTCTAGTCGATAGGCTCCAGGACGAACCGTTTCGATGACCTTGTACGGACCTTCCCAGCGGTGTTCTGGAACACTTTTCTGAGAACCAGGTCGCCTTCTCTGAATCTCAGGGATCGAACATTGGAGTTGTAGTACTTGGCGACGGATTGTTGATAGTTTTGGATGCGAATAAGCGCCTGGTCACGCCGTTCGTTAATAAGATCTAGCTCGTACAGCAACATCAAGTGGTTGTAGCCTTCTTGCTCTGGCAATAGCCAGCGACGAACTCCGGGAAAAAGTGTACCTCTGGTGGGATTACACACTCTGTCCCGTAGACAAGTGCGAACGGTGTTTCGCCAGTGGCTCGTCTCGGGGTTGTTCGAACCAAAGGACGCCTTCTAGTTAGTCTGCCCAACGACCTTTTTTAGCATCGAGCCGTTTTTTGAGTCCATCCAAAATCGTCTTATTAGTCGCTTCGGCTTGGCCATTTCCTTGCGGATAACGAGGAGTTGACTTGCTGTGGCGGATCTTCCATTTGTCGCAGAATTTTTGAAACCGAGCTGAGATAAACTGAGAGCCGTTATCTGTAACGATTTCGTAGGGGACACCGTGCCGATAGATGATGTTCTTCCAGATGAACTGCTCGACTTGGGCGTCCTTTATGTTCGCGTAGGATTCCGCCTCGACCCACTTGGAGAAGTAGTCAGTTAAGACTAGCAAGAATCTCTTTTGCTTCGACTTGTGCATCTCATGAATGGATACGGTGCGGAGATAGAGGACAGTAGCTCGGCCGGTTGATGTATCGTCGGAGCGTGGCGTTGGCATTTTTCGCATTTCCTTGAGTATTTCTCACAGTCACTGATCATCGTTGGCCAGAAATAACCGTGCCGTTTAATTTTGATAGCTAGGGCTCGTCCACCGGAATGATTTCCACACGAACAACTATGGACTTCCTTCATTATTTCTCTCGCCTTTTTTCCTTCTACGCATGAGAGTAATGGTCCCGAGAATCTCCACCTAAACACAGCGTCGCGTATTAAAATATATCGTGCTGCCTGAGCCTTCAGCTTGCGAGCCGCCACTTATCCGTTGGCATTTCCCCATCTGCTATGTAAAGGCGGATCGGTTCCAACCAGCCTTTGTCGCAACCGTAGTCCGTGTTGTCGTCTACGTCCATCTCCGCAGGTTGGTTGTAATCGGGTTCGCCATCATTGTTTGGGTCATCCTCAACTATAGTCATTAGGGTTTCTGGCTCGTCTGCATCGATACTGGTATGTTCGATAAATTCTACGGGAATTATTCTTTTCAAATCTGGGTCAGAAGTCGAGGCCAGTGATGCCAGAGCATCGGCTTGAGTATTGTCTCCACGCGGGATTTTCTCTAATGTGAACTTTTCGAACTGTCCGGCTAGATTCTTGATATCATCTTATTTTGCATGTTTTTACTTAGTATTTTCATATGTTTTCAAGTGCTTTCAATAAGGTTTTATGCCTTTGGAGGTAGTTTTCTTGTATTTGTTGGTTTTGGAGTCTTAACAGGTTAAAACATCAAAAAGGATTCAAAAAGGAGCAAAAGAGCCTCAAACCATGATCCATGCAAGTTTCCAAGTCAAGAGCATCATTATAACTCCATTTGTCCGATTCTCGTATTCGGACAGAACCGGAGCATCCGGAAGTTGACCGCGGCAAGGGGTCTTCCCGACGTCCAAAAATCATGATCTTGGTCTTGCTGGATATATATTTGAGTCATGCATCACGTCGAAGTGAAATCAAGCCATTTGGATCAACCATCAAGGAGAAATTCACTTTATACCGAGACGTGTCCGTATAGCGACAAGATGAAGCCCGTGGAGGATCTCGCGTGTCTAAAGGCCCAGGATACCGCGGCATGGACTTTGGCTCGCTTGAGAAGAGGCTTAGCTATTATTTGGAGATTTCCTTGGCCTTATCTCGGCCCATACACGTCGCAAAAGATTGACTCCAACTCATCGGAAAGTTTCCTTTTCCGGCACCACGAAGACCTAAGCGATTCCTCACCTATATATACAAGTTTTTAGCCTCAGAAAAAAGGAGAGAAGGGTTTTGGCCGTCAAGAAGAACCAGAGAGAGAGCTGCGCAGTCCAAGGAAGGAGAAAGGAGGCGCCGCTCAAGACCCTAGCTCACATAAAACCTTGTTCTTCCATCTTCTTTGCTTTGTTACCTTTGTACTCGAGATTTCAAGTTATCAAAGGAGACCCGACTTGTTTCTTCAATAGAGAAGCTTTTCTATTCCCTTTATCTCTTACTTGTGCTTATGATTATGCTTTCAATCATGCTTTGCTTGCTTGTTTGCGCCATGGCCGAGTAGATCTCTCGGTTAGGCCGAGGGAGATCGATGGGCTCATGATATGATTTGACTTATATGATTGCATAAACTGGGATTTCACCATTTGGACCTTCATCTTTGCTTGTTCATAATGCTTGTTGTTAGGAAAGCGCGCCTAAACAACTTGATTCTAGGTTGATACACTCTCCAAAAGCTTGTTGTATTGCCGAAACTAGTATTTGATGAGCTAAGTGTCTTAGGCTTCCAAAAGTCGACCTAAGGAATTTAGTGAGCAATCACGACTTGAACACTAGTTAATGCATGCTTATAACTTGTAATAACCATCGAAAGTTGAGTCTATTAGGTTGTTTAAGCATAGTAGCCGGAGCCACGAAAGTGGAAAGGTTATACCGTAGTGTTGTGAGTTCAAGGCGGTTTATAAATTATCCCATGCAATCTTGTCATTTCATTGAATGTTTCCATTGATTATCCTTTGCCTAACATCATTCCCATCTTGTTTACAGCCTCTTTACTTACTTGCATTGTTTCCCTTTGATTTTAGATCACCCCACACTCATATTCTTTGTTCTAGCTACTTATCACTCAACATAAACTTGAAACGAAATCTCTCTTCCTTGTGTTCGACCCCGACTTACCACGGCTGTGCACTTGCAGCTCTACCAAGTTGGGTTATAAATTGTATTAGTTTGAAGCATAAAACCCAACGCATCAAGCTCTTTGGCGCCGTTTCCGGGGAAGAGTTGCATTTCTTTCAAGTTTCTTGATTGATTTTTAGTCTAGTTCGTTTTATTTTTTGCATTTCATTTTCTGTTTTTCATAAAACTCTAAAAAACCATAAAAATTTTACTTAATACTCTTTCTTTGTGTCTCTTAGGTGCATGACAAGAAGGTCCAATCCGGATAATACCATAGAAGAAGATCTTGACATTGACCAACTTGAAAGAACACTTAGGCGGCAAAGAAGAGAAAGAATGAATCAAGGCGGTGAAGCCGCGGCACAAGGTGGCCAACAACAAGCCCCTGACCAAGAACAACAACCACAAGCCCCTCATGTCTTACCTGAAGCCGGAGTTGACCAGCCAGCACAAGGAGCCGTGCCTCAACCCAATCAAAACGCCCCCGGTGTAGCCGATCAACCGCAGCCGCAACAACAACATCAACAACAACCGGAGCCACAAAACGCCGGTCAACCACCAAACCAGCATCATCAAAACCCCCATGGCGGTCACCAAGGGATGCCTCAAGCTCAACCACATCAGCCTCCAAGGAGAGCCCAATTCGCTCAGCATCCAAGGCATCCGACTATGGGAGATTTTGATTCATCCGATGCATTGTTCTTGGATAGGAATCCAATCCGACCACCACAACCCCCAAGGAAAGACTTTGAGATCAAGCCACAAATCATTGCCTTGGTGAAACAAAACCAATTCCATGGTTTGTCCACCGAACATCCACTTGACCATGTCGACACCTTTGAAGAGATATGTAGCACTACTCGGATCAATGGAGTGTCACCGGACTACTTCAAGTGCAAATTGTTTACCTTCTCTCTAAGTGACAAGGCACTTAGATGGGTAAAGTCTCTACCACCTCAATCCATTACAACATGGAATGAATACAAAGGAGCTTTCTTAAACCAATTCTACACCAAGCAAAGATCAAACTCTATAAGGAGTAAGATATCCGGGTTTACGCAAGCACCAATGGAGTCTTTCTATGAAGCTTTGGAGCGCTTCAAGGAGTATGCAAGAGATTGCCCTAATCATGGCTTCTCAGAAGGTAACCTTTGGAACATCTTTTACAATGGGATTGATCACAAGTACAAGCTTTCACTTGACACCGCGAGCAATGGAAACTTCATGACCAAATCGGTGCCGGAGGCTAAGCTTTTGATTGAGAATCTTGCTGCAAGTGATTCCAATGCATGCCCTGAGTACAATAGAGGAGTGAGAACCACGAGCTCATCATCGGAATCGGCTCAAATCCTGGAGTTGAAGAACATGGTCTCACAACTACTAAAGAGCAACCGAGGAGTGCATGCGATTGATGATGTCTTGGCCACTAATGAAGAGCCTCTCATGGAGTTTATGAGAGATGGAGCTGAAGAAAATCAAGAGGAAGTCAACTACATAGGAGGTAACTACGGTAATAGAGGATACAATCAGCCATTCCGCCCCCACCCCAACCTCTCTTACCGAAGCACCAATGTGGAGAATCCAAATGATCAAGTCTATCCGGGCCAAAACACTTATCAAGGAGGCCAAAACACTTACCAAGGAGGTCAATACCAGCCTAAGCAACAATTCTATCCTAAGGGAGTCTACCAAGTGAAGCAGCCACTCACTTTTCCCCAAGGAGTTGCACCGGCTCAACAAGAAGAGAAAGTAGATGTGGCGGTTACAAAATTTATGGAAGAACAAAGACAAGCTACTAAGAGCTTGCATGAGAAGATGGATCACATGTTTGGTGATCTAAGCAACAAGTTTGGGGCGTTGTCAACTCACGTCCAGAAGTTAGATGTTCAAGTCTCTCAAACAGCCAAGGCGGTTAAAAAGCAACAAGAGGCAAATCCGCAAAAGTTTTGTAGTGTTGTTTCATCCAAAGAGGACCCACCGGCCATTGTCTCCATACCATCTCAAGAAGAAGAAAGAGAAGATGAGCTTAAGGAGAGGTACAAACCAGAGAGGTACACATGGGAGTCAAGGCGAGCTTACAAGAGAAGGCTTGACAACAAGCCGTTGCTTAAACAAGGAGATCCCGGGAAGTTTGTTATCCCCGTTTGTATCAATGGATACCAACTCACCGATTGCTTGTGTGATAGTGGAGCAAACGTGAACCTCATGTCTCTTGCACTAGCCAAAGATTTGGGATTCAAATATTTCAAAGAGCCTAAGGTGAGAGTGGAGTTTGCGGATCTATCAAGCATGGAGCCTTATGGAGTGCTTGAAGATGTTATGCTAGAGATTGGAGAGAGACATGTCCCAACCGATTTCCAAATCATGGTATGGGAAGGATCAAAGAGGAATCAGCTGATTCTTGGTACCCCATTCTTAGCCACAGCCGGGGCGGTCATTAATTACATGAGAAACCAACTAACACTTGGTCATGTCCGGCAAGACGTCTTTTTCCCAAGCATCAACTTCAAACAAGCTCCAAGCGCAGTCAAACTACCACCAGAAAGGAGCACACTCATACCAAGAGAAGGAGCCGAGCGGCCAAGAAGCACCAAGAAGGGCGAGCCCTACCCTAAACCAAAAGAAGCGATGAAACCGTTGAAGCCGAAGCATGAGAATGTCTTCAAGGATATTCACTCGGTCTTGTCATCGTCTTTTAACAATCATGGAGCTGAAGAAGAACCTGACGGTGTGCCTAAGTCCTTTGCCAGCATAAGAATCATTCTCCCAAAGGATCCGGACCCCAAAGATGAGCAAACCGCAAAGGAAAGACTCGGAAAAACCTTAAAACTTTTTCCGAGAGCTTTGGTCTTTAAGGACGACATGGAAGATGATCATGGAGAGCCCAAACCACCTCATGAGCCACCTGAACCAGAATGTGAAGACACCAAAGGGATCCCAAACCCTTTGGCTGATCACATCCGCACCTAACCGAACAAAGAAAAACGGGAGTCAAGCTAGATGACTTTAAAACAAGCGCTTTGTGGGAGGCAACCCACACGGTATTTTTCTTTTCCTTTTTCATTTTTAGTTTTCACATCATTATTGCATGCATTTTGTTAGGATGACAAACCAAGAGGAGACCAAACAAGGAACTGTCCCACCCATTCATCCCACCCTTGTCCAAACCGACACCAAGGAGCGGGCACCACCTGGGACTAATAAAGGAGGGAAGCAGAATCATTTCGGTCAAAGAAAATCACCAAACGGTCGCGTAAAATTCAAGATATTCCATCCGGCGTAATTTTCTCGGCCACACGGGTGCAAAGGAGTACACACTTGACCTATCTCACAATCCGTGTTACCAAAGTCCACCAAACTTCATAGGCGACCAGACAATACCATATTGGTCGGCAAATCCAAAAGATAGGACGGAGAAATGTGAACGGATGAGGAGATACGCACGAATGCCACATCCGGTCGATGGCGGGTCCCGGAGGCCGACAAAAACCAAAATCACGGCACGGCGACACCACCACCTGGAAATGAATTCTTGGAGCTTCAAAATCACTATTCCAAAAGAAAATCATGGAACGAACGAGCAAAATTCGAGGAGGGTCAAAAATCTCTTTTCGGGGCCGATTAGACCACGTTGTGAAGGAAGTCTTACACCGTTCATCCATTTGACCTCAAACTTCACCAGTGCTCATAAAATATGAAGTTGGTCGGTGGAATTTCAATCTCGGTCAGGAAATTCATCACCGTTTGAGCTGTGGTCTATTGCACCCTCTTCGGATCGTCCGGATGGCCACCAAATGATGAATCTCCCAAACCGCTCGTTTGTTTGACATGAAACTTCACCAATGCTCCTAAAATATATGATTGGTCGGTGGAATTTCAAGATAGGTCGACGGAATGTTGACGGTTCGAGCTGTGGTCCATCCCATCACCTTACGGCCGTCCGAGAGATCCACCCGACACAGGATTTTCACATTTGCTCGACCAAATGATCTGAAACTTCACCAGCGTCTTTAAAACATCATATTGGATGGTAAATTTTCAATCCCGTTCATAAAATTCTTAACGGTTTGTCATGTGGTTCATAGCACTCATTTCGGGTCGACCGAATGAGACGTACACGACCGAAATGCAAACCAAAGGAATTCGGGCCTTGACCTTCAACACTTACCGACCCATCCTGTCTCCAGAGGAGCCCCAATCAATCATACGACCCTGATCTTCATAACAATTGGTCATCACTTGGTAACATCATTCTAACCTTTCCCTTTTTCAAATTTATTATGTCTTTCACCTCTCTTAATCTGATTTTTCTTACACCGGGACGGTGCAAGTTAAGTCTGGGGGGATTATACTAACGAGTTTGTTCATTTTGACATTCCATTTTGCATCATTTTTCTTTTCATTGAGTCGTTTTATTGAGTCAAAAATTTTGTCGAGAATTATGACCTTATCTTGGACCTAACCATTGTTGTGTCTATGTCTAAGTGACCATTGATCGGTATTTGGCAGTTCACTTCATCACATGTATACCATGAGTGGATCGATCTACCAGAAACATCCACATTTCTAAAGGCATAAGAAGGATCCATCTTTGACTCCGCACCTTAATGAACTTAACCTTCTCAGCTAGGGGCTTGGTTTTACAAAGAGCATTACTCCTCATCCTCACCAATAAGTGAAAGTCTAAGTGAGTTCGGTTTCCCCTCTCTCTCCCCTCCGAATTTAAGAAAAAGCACCAAGGTCCAAGTAACCGGGGATTAGGTGGCAACCACCATCAATACTCGCGTATATGGAAAACCTTTTGATTCAAGTAACCGGGGATTAGGTGGCTACAACCATCAATACTCGCGTCTATGGAAGATCATCTAAAACCTCCACAAAGAGGAGAAGAAGTCGAATAAAAAAAATACCATGCTACCCTAAAAAAGGGATGAATCGACTTAAGGAGTGAGAAGAGAGAGAGGTGAGGCATGAGCCGAGACAAGTGTCTAAACACAAGAGGATGAGTAAGAGTCCCTAAACCCTTTGATCGATATTCCCTAGTTGAGACCACACCTTTAGAAACTAAAGGAGTCAAAGGTGGCGAATTTGGATGGTCTAAAGAGAAGTGGATTGCTTTGGGACGATTGCAAAACTCACGGTATGTACTTCCTTGTTCTTAATTCTTAATGCCGCTGCTGATTCATGTGGATTACTAAAACAAAGGTCAACATGGATTTCCAAAAGATTTGAGAGTTCTCACGTTTTCAAACCTCTTTTCCTTTCTTAGTTTGCTTGAGGACAAGCAAAGGCTAAGTCTGGGGGAGTTGATATCATCTTATTTTGCATTTTTTTACTTAGTATTTTCATATGTTTTCAAGTGCTTTCAATAAGGTTTTATGCCTTTGGAGGTAGTTTTCTTGTATTTGTTGGTTTTGGAGTCTTAACAGGTTAAAACATCAAAAAGGATTCAAAAAGGAGCAAAAGAGCCTCAAACCATGATCCATGCAAGTTTCCAAGTCAAGAGCATCATTATAACTCCATTTGTCCGATTCTCGTATTCGGACAGAACCGGAGCATCCGGAAGTTGACCGCGGCAAGGGATCTTCCCGACGTCCAAAAATAATGATCTTGGTCTTGCTGGATATATATTTGAGTCATGCATCACGTCGAAGTGAAATCAAGCCATTTGGATCAACCATCAAGGAGAAATTCACTTTATACCGAGACGTGTCCGTATAGCGACAAGATGAAGCCCGTGGAGGATCTCGCGTTTCTAAAGGCCCAGGATACCGCGGCATGGACTTTGGCTCGCTTGAGAAGAGGCTTAGCTATTATTTGGAGATTTCCTTGGCCTTATCTCGGCCCATACACGTCGCAAAAGATTGACTCCAGCTCATCGGAAAGTTTCCTTTTCCGGCACCACGAAGACCTAAGCGATTCCTCACCTATATATACAAGTTTTTAGCCTCAGAAAAAAGGAGAGAAGGGTTTTGGCCGTCAAGAAGAACCAGAGAGAGAGCTGCGCAGTCCAAGGAAGGAGAAAGGAGGCGCCGCTCAAGACCCTAGCTCACATAAAACCTTGTTCTTCCATCTTCTTTGCTTTGTTACCTTTGTACTCGAGATTTCAAGTTATCAAAGGAGACCCGACTTGTTTCTTCAATAGAGAAGCTTTTCTATTCCCTTTATCTCTTACTTGTGCTTATGATTATGCTTTCAATCATGCTTTGCTTGCTTGTTTGCGCCATGGCCGAGTAGATCTCTCGGTTAGGCCGAGGGAGATCGATGGGCTCATGATATGATTTGACTTATATGATTGCATAAACTGGGATTTCACCATTTGGACCTTCATCTTTGCTTGTTCATAATGCTTGTTGTTAGGAAAGCGCACCTAAACAACTTGATTCTAGGTTGATACACTCTCCAAAAGCTTGTTGTATTGCCGAAACTAGTATTTGATGAGTGATATATCCATATTTTACATGTTTTTACCTTGGTTTTCTTTATATTTTCTTACCCAATAATAATGATTTTGTATCCAAGAGGTAGTTTTCTTGTATATTGTGGTTTTGGGAAGCAAACAGGTCAAAATGGCAAAAAGAAGGCAAAAGAGCTTAAAACAATGATCCATGCAAGCTCCCAAGTCAAGAGCTTCAACAAAACTCAAGTTAGCCGGTTTCCGCATTCGGACAGAATCGAAGCGCCCGAAAGATGACCGCGGCAAAGGGTCTTTCCTACGTCCAAATCATGAGATCTTTATATGGAAAGATAGATAAAT
Organism: Erythrophleum ivorense; assembly: GCA_026724425.1. Classification (NCBI taxonomy): domain Eukaryota; kingdom Viridiplantae; phylum Streptophyta; class Magnoliopsida; order Fabales; family Fabaceae; genus Erythrophleum; species Erythrophleum ivorense. Next base: position 1,306,005 of record JAIUCV010000066.1, on the reverse strand, counting down.
GAGTCATGCGTCGCGAAGAAGTGGAATTGGGCTATTTGGAGCAGAAATGCGGCCTAGGATCTTTTTCTCCCAAGACATGTCCGTCTGGCGAGTAAGTGAAGCCCATGGAGCTTGGATGAGCGAAATGGACCGGGATCACTGCGGGCCAAGCCTAGACTTCATCAAGACTCAAGCCCACACTCTTTCACGCGATCAGGAAGCAGCGGCGCCGACTTGAGAAAGACTTGGTGAGCAAGTTCACCCGGGTGGAGAAAAAGGAAACATTCCTCTTCTTGCCCGCGCATTAACTCGGCCGACCTAAGCCTCCCCTCTCCTATATATACTTGCTTTTAGCCTCTTGTATCAGAATGACGAATCAGAAACACACAGAACACATCTCGAAACTCTCTCAATAAACCGGAGCCACTTAGGTGGTCTCCTTGTTCTTTCTTCTTCTTCTTTTGCATCTTGTACATACTCGCATGTTTAGATAAGTTTTAAGTCTAGGTTTAGGGGTTTCTCTCTATGGAAGAGCCACGGTTTGATCTCTATCACTCCGCCTCTCTCCATTAGAATCATGGGATCCTCTCTACTCCTTTTGACTCATCATTGAATCATGGATCTTTCAAGAAAGACATGACATGATAAGCCATCGTGCATCGGTTGTTAAAGAAAGGGAAACCTTGTGGTTCACCATCTTTATTCATACCTAAAGCTTGTTGTTAGAGTAGCTAACTAGCGGCTTGATTCAAGGTTGATATACTCTCCAAAAGCTTGTTATATCTCCGGATCTAGTATTTGATGGGCAATTCGTCTTAGGCTATGAAAATAGACCTAAGGAGTTTTGTGAACAATCATTACTTAGTCTTAAGGCATGTTTCACTCTACAATGACCATGCGAAAGCTGAGTCCATTGGTTTAAGAAACATAGGTGGTCGGATCCATGAAAGTGGAATGGCCACACTCTAGTGTTTTGTGTTCATAAGAATCGGATTTTAACAAACTTTTCAATCGACTTGGCTTATGTCTTTTGCGGATTATCTTTTGATCTAATGATGTTGCTTGTATAGTCTTGCATTGTTATTTACTTATAAAACAAAGTACAAAACCCCCATTGCATATTGTTGATTTAGCTCGGCCAAGTCTTTAAAATGTGTAGCATGTAATTCGCATTCTCTTGTGGATCGACCCCTAAGTACTACAACAACATGTTGTGCACTTGCAACTATGTTTTTGCTTAGGGTTTATTTACTTGCATTCATCCCACAACCTAGCATGCATCAAGTATTTTGGCGCCGTTGCCGGGGAGTGCATTGCATCTACACGTTCATGAGATCAAAAGCTAAGCCTAAATCTTTTGTTTCATGTTTATTAACTTACTAACTTTTACTTTCTTGTGTTTCTTAGGATGAGCCACCACTCAAGTGTGAGTAACCGCTTTGAAAGGAGAAACCCACTTCCCCACGAAGTCCAAAGACGGCCACACCATCCAAAACCGGCCGAAGACTTCATCCCCATGCCAATCCCACCAAATTTCCACCATCCGCTCTTTGCCGAGACTAGCCGAGAAGAACATCATCACTATCATCAAAACCGATCACCGGTTTATCAAGGCCGACTTCACCAGCCGCCTCATCATCACCACCGTCCGCGCCCCGACCTTCCCACATACCAAGAGCACGCGCTTAACCGGCGAAGAGATGACAATCTCAAAGCCATGATGGAAGATTTCATGGAACTCCAAAGAAAATCTAACCAACGTCTTGAGACAAGGTTAGAGTTTCTAAGGTATGACCTTGATGGGAAGTTTGAAACCCTCTCTGACCAAGTGGAGAGAGTTGAATCAAGGTGTATTGAAGTGGAGGAGGAGCTGAAGAAGCAAACCGCAACCGTCGGAGACAACACCAAGGCAATCCGAGACATGAGCCTCAATTCAAAAGAGATGGATAGCCACTTGGATGAGAAGATCACCAGCCTAGAAGATGACCTCAATGGCACAACCGAGAGCCTCAACTCAATCGCACTTATAGCTCACCAAGCTAAGAAGAGAGCCTCGGAGGTTAACCAAAAGGAGCAAGAGCTTTATTCGACTATGTTAGTTTTGTTGGAAGGACAAAAACAATTCAAGGTGGTGCTCGATGACTTGAAGCACAATGTGGAGGAGAGACACAAAGATTTACTTGAAAAGACCACATTATGGCAAGATAGAACCGGAGGAGTCTCCAAAGGAGTCGAAGACCTCACCAAACGCTTGAAGGATGTGGATGAGAAGATCCGAGCTTTGAAAGACACAAAGGCGGCCGATTCAAAACCGGACAAAGCCCTAGCTGCCTTTGGTGTTAAAGAAACTAATTCAAGAGTTGTTTGGGAAGAGGATGATAGAGGACAAGGCAAACGCACGGCAAGGATAAGAGGAAATAGATTGTCGGAAGGTACACCAATCTCTCCAAGAGCTCCACAACCACCATTCCCGAAGGAGAAGAGGAAGAAGAGATCATCATTTAATCACATTATTGATGATTTCAACTTCATTGCAAGAAGATTTCCTTGCAACATGCCATTCGATATTGCTTGCAACAAGAGCCCCTACTTACAAGACTTTGTGTGGAGCAACGATTGGAGCTTAGCCGAAGTGGAGGAAATGTATGATGAGGCAAGAAAGGGAATGCCTAAGCCAAGGACGTTGCACAAGCTTCATGACCCAGGTTACTTTCTTATACATTGCTCCATCAATGGCAAATTCTTTGATGATGCGTTATGTGATTCCGGTTCAAGTGTGAACCTCATGCCGGCGGTAATAGCAAGAAGTTTGGGTCTGATTGAGACCATGGAGCGGACAAACATGGGGATAAAGCTTGCCAACAGCTCTTCATTCAAACCACTTGGCAAGGTAAAAGATGTTCCGCTTGACTTTGAAGATTGCATCATTCCAGCCGATTTCTATGTTGTTACTATGGAGGATCCGGAAGACCAAGCTCTTTTACTTGGAAGATCTTTCTTAGCAACGGCTGGAGCAATCATGGATTGGCCGAACAGGAGGATCTCACTAGCTAATGTTGACAAGGACACCTACTATGTTGCTGCACCTCCGGGTTTTTCATCAAAAAGATTCCGGTACACAAGTGGAGGAGAAGGCTCACAACAAGGTTACTTGATCAAAGAAGTGTTACAAGACAAGATGCACTCGGATCCATCCAGCACTAGGAGCTTCCTACAGCCTCCACACTTGCCTAACACTTAAGGAACACAAGGAGTCGAGCTAAAAAGACTTAAAACAAGCGCTTATGGGAGGCAACCCATATTTTTCTTTTCTTTTCTTTTTAACTTTTGATTTGGTTTTTATTAACTTGAATTTTTGTTGGGAATTTTATCAAATCCATAAAAAAAAATAATAAAAATGTTTTAGGATAAGTACCAAAGAAGACCATCAAAGGAGTTTTGCACGTTTCATGAGCCGGAACTTAATGAAGTCGAGTTATCCCACCCATATCATCCCGCCCTTGTTCCGGAGCACCAACATAGCGGTCACCACCTTCGGATGCACAAGGAAGATTACGGAGATCAATCGGTGGAAGAAATTCACAACACGGTCGAGTCATATGGAATATATCAAGTCCGGCAGCATTCTCCCGGCCAAACGGGTAACACGGAGGACCCAATCGACCCATCTCACAAACGGCTTAACCAAAGTCCACCAAACTTCACAGGCGACCAGACGACATCATGTTGGTCGGCAAATCCAAAAGATAGGACGACGAAAAGTCGACGGTTCAGGAGATATGCTTGGAAGCCCTAATCCGGTCGATGGCGGGCACCAAATGGTCGACAAAACCCAAATCACGACATAGGTGCGGCAACCAGCTGGGAATGACTTATTGGAGCCTCACTACCACTTTTCCAGAAATAGATCCAAGATCGAACGAGCCAATCCCAAAAGAAGTCACGCAACCCCTTCCCGGAGCCGTATTGACCATTTTGTGAAGGAAATCTCAAACCGCCCGTCCGTTTGCCCTCAAACTTCTCCCGTGGTCATAAAATATCAGGTTGGTCGACAGATTTTCGAGCTCGGTCGAGGAATGCATTATCGTTTGGGCTGTGGTCTATTGCACCCTCTCCGGATCGTCCGGATGGCCACCAAATGATGAATCTCCAAAACCGCTCGTTTGTTTGACCTGAAACTCCACCACGGCTCCTAAAATATATGATTGGTCGGTGGAATTTCAAGATCGGTCGGAGAATTGTTCACGGTTCAGGCTGCGGTCATCTACATCACCTTCCGGCCAGCCGATGAATCCACCCGATGACGAATTCTCAAATCCGCTCGTTCGTTTGACCTCACACTTCACCAACGGCTCTACACCATCATATTGGACGGTAAATTTTCAATCCCGTTCATAAAATTCTTAACGGTTTATCATGTGGTCCACATCCTTCATTTTTGGCCGATACACGGGCCTTACACGACCACACTGCACACCGGACGGCATCACATTGAAAACTCACCGACCAAATGGATCTAAGGCGTGATTTGATGTTGTCATATCTCACTTAGAGTCACTTCACAATGCAAACCCGCTCTTCATGACCTATGGTCGGACTTTGGTACACAATCCGAAACACTTTCCCAACAAATTCAACTTTCTTTTTCACCCCTCTTAATTGGATTTGCTTCCACCGGGACGGTGCAAGTTAAGTCTGGGGGGATTACTAACACGTTTGTTCTTTTGATTTTTCCTTTTTCCCTTTTTCTTTGAGTCATTTTATTGAGTCAAAATTTTGTCCGAGAATCATGACCTTTCCTTTGAAACTAACCATGTTACACTAATGTTTAAGTGACCATTGAAACAGTATTTGGCAACACATTCACTCAATGTACACTTTGAGCGGATCGGTCCACCAAAAATGGCCACATTTCCAAAAAGCCAATGGAGGATCCACCTTTGACTCCGCACCTTAATGAACTTAACCTTCTCAGCTAGGGGCTTGGTTTTACAAAGGGAACAACTCCTCATCCTCACCAAATAGTGAAAGTCTACGTGAGTTCGGTTTCCCCTCTCTCTCCCCTTCAATTTAAGAAAAAGCACCAAGGTCCAAGTAACCGGGGATTAGGTGGCTACCACCATCAATACTCGCGTCTATGAAAGACCCTTCGATCCAAGTAACCGGGGATTAGGTGGCTACCACCATCAATACTCGCGTCTATGGAAGATCCATCAAAAACCTCCACAAAGAGGAGAAGAAGTCGGATAAAAAAAATACCTTGCTACCCTAAAAAAGGGATGAACCGACTTAAGAAGTGAGAAGAGAGAGAGGTGAAGCAAGAGCCAAGACAAGTGTTTAAGCACAAGAGGATGAGAAAGAGATCATAAACCCTTTGATCGATATCCCCTAGTTGAGACCACACCTTTAAAAACTAAAGGAGTCAAAGGAGGTGAGCCCGGATGGTCATATGGAGTGTGGGTTACTTTGGGATGACTGCTAAACTCAAAGTAAGTACTTATGTTCCTCATCATAAAGCCAAAACCGTTTTTCATGTGGATTACTAAAACATAAGCTAAACGTGGATTTTCAAAATGCATTGAGAGTTCTCATGTTTTCAAACCTCTTTTCCTTTCTTAGTTTGCTTGAGGACAAGCAAAAGGCTAAGTCTGGGGGAGTTGATATATCCATATTTTACATGTTTTTACCTTGGTTTTCTTTATATTTTCTTACCCAATAATAATGATTTTGTATCCAAGAGGTAGTTTTCTTGTATATTGTGGTTTTGGGAAGCAAACAGGTCAAAATGGCAAAAAGAAGGCAAAAGAGCTTAAAACAATGATCCATGCAAGCTCCCAAGTCAAGAGCTTCAACAAAACTCAAGTTAGCCGGTTTCCGCATTCGGACAGAATCGAAGCGCCCGAAAGATGACCGCGGCAAAGGGTCTTTCCTACGTCCAAATCATGAGATCTTTATATGGAAAGATAGATAAATGAGTCATGCGTCGCGACGAAGTGGAATTGGGCTATTTGGAGCAGAAATGCGGCCTAGGATCTTTTTCTCCCAAGACATGTCCGTCTGGCGAGTAAGTGAAGCCCATGGAGCTTGGATGAGCGAAATGGACCGGGATCACTGCGGGCCAAGCCTAGACTTCATCAAGACTCAAGCCCACACTCTTTCACGCGATCAGGAAGCAGCGGCGCCGACTTGAGCAAGACTTGGTGAGCAAGTTCACCCGGGTGGAGAAAAAGGAAACATTCCTCTTCTTGCCCGCGCATTAACTCGGCCGACCTAAGCCTCCCCTCTCCTATATATACTTGCTTTTAGCCTCTTGTATCAGAATGACGAATCAGAAACACACAGAACACATCTCGAAACTCTCTCAATAAACCGGAGCCACTTAGGTGGTCTCCTTGTTCTTTCTTCTTCTTCTTTTGCATCTTGTACATACTCGCATGTTTAGATAAGTTTTAAGTCTAGGTTTAGGGGTTTCTCTCTATGGAAGAGCCACGGTTTGATCTCTATCACTCCGCCTCTCTCCATTAGAATCATGGGATCCTCTCTACTCCTTTTGACTCATCATTGAATCATGGATCTTTCAAGAAAGACATGACATGATAAGCCATCGTGCATCGGTTGTTAAAGAAAGGGAAACCTTGTGGTTCACCATCTTTATTCATACCTAAAGCTTGTTGTTAGAGTAGCTAACTAGCGGCTTGATTCAAGGTTGATATACTCTCCAAAAGCTTGTTATATCTCCGGATCTAGTATTTGATGGGCAATTCGTCTTAGGCTATGAAAATAGACCTAAGGAGTTTTGTGAACAATCATTACTTAGTCTTAAGGCATGTTTCACTCTACAATGACCATGCGAAAGCTGAGTCCATTGGTTTAAGAAACATAGGTGGTCGGATCCATGAAAGTGGAATGGCCACACTCTAGTGTTTTGTGTTCATAAGAATCGGATTTTAACAAACTTTTCAATCGACTTGGCTTATGTCTTTTGCGGATTATCTTTTGATCTAATGATGTTGCTTGTATAGTCTTGCATTGTTATTTACTTATAAAACAAAGTACAAAACCCCCATTGCATATTGTTGATTTAGCTCGGCCAAGTCTTTAAAATGTGTAGCATGTAATTCGCATTCTCTTGTGGATCGACCCCTAAGTACTACAACAACATGTTGTGCACTTGCAACTATGTTTTTGCTTAGGGTTTATTTACTTGCATTCATCCCACAACCTAGCATGCATCAATGAGCTAAGTGTCTTAGGCTTCCAAAAGTCGACCTAAGGAATTTAGTGAGCAATCACGACTTGAACACTAGTTAATGCATGCTTATAACTTGTAATAACCATCGAAAGTTGAGTCTATTAGGTTGTTTAAGCATAGTAGCCGGAGCCACGAAAGTGGAAAGGTTATACCGTAGTGTTGTGAGTTCAAGGCGGTTTATAAATTATCCCATGCAATCTTGTCATTTCATTGAATGTTTCCATTGATTATCCTTTGCCTAACATCATTCCCATCTTGTTTACAGCCTCTTTACTTACTTGCATTGTTTCCCTTTGATTTTAGATCACCCCACACTCATATTCTTTGTTCTAGCTACTTATCACTCAACATAAACTTGAAACGAAATCTCTCTTCCTTGTGTTCGACCCCGACTTACCACGGCTGTGCACTTGCAGCTCTACCAAGTTGGGTTATAAATTGTATTAGTTTGAAGCATAAAACCCAACGCATCAATTCTTAACGACTCCGAGGTATGCTTCCATTCTTTTGTCATTGGTGGTGTACTCTCCACTGAATTGGCTCGCTACGAGCTGAGAATCGCAGTAGGCTTGTATGTTTCGGACTCCAATCGAAAATGCTAACTTTAATCCAGCTATTAATGCTTCATATTCTGCCTCGTTATTTGACGCGCCAAAATTTAGGCGAAGCGATTGTTCTAAGATTTCGCCTGTAGGGGAGGTAAGTCGAATTCCGACTCCAGCACCTTGTTTTGATGACGAGCCATCGACATGAAGTAACCAGTCAACGGGAAGGTTCGGTTCTTCGCTGGTGCCGATTGGTAATTCAATTAGGAAGTCAGCCAAGACTTGCGATTTCGCGCTCGTTCGACTTTGATACTCGATATCGTATTCACTCAATTCGATCGCCCATTTTGCCAATATCCCGGATTGGCTCGGGCTATGCAGAATGGTCCTTAGTGGTAGCGCTGTTAAGACTATGATTGAGTAAGATTGAAAATACGGACGTAGTTTGCGAGCCGACATGATGATTGCTAGTGCAAACTTTTCGGTTTGAGGGTATCTCGTTTCCGCATCGGTCAAGCTCTGGCTCACGTAGAAGACCGGTTTTTGGATTCCACGATCTTCGCGAATCAGGACTCCACTAACCGCTGTTAACGACACGGCGACATATAAGTATAATGGCTCTCCGTCTTCTGGCTTTGCCAATATTGGAGGGCTCACCAAATAAGATTTTAGCTCGAGGAAGGCTTCTTCACACTTCGCTGTCCACTCGAATTTCTTGTTCCCTCGCAGAGTATCGTAGAAAGGGAGACATTTGTCCGTGGATCGTGAGATAAAATGGTTGAGCGCGGCGATGCGTCCGGTTAATTGCTGTATTTGTCTCTTGGTTTCTGGCGACGGCATCTTGATCAGGGCTTGAATCTGTTTTGGATTTGCTTCGATACCTCGCTGAGTTACCAGGTAACCCAAGAATTTTCCAGATGTTACGGCGAAGCGGCATTTTGTCGGATTTAACTTCATGTTGTATGAATTCAACTGTTCGAAGCACTCGCAAAGCATGTCATCGATGTAAACTTCCATCGTTTTTCCAAGCTGGGAAGCGAACATTTTGTTCACGAGCCGTTGATATGTTGCTCCTACGTTCTTAAGTGGCATAACCTCGTCGCAATAGATGCCTCGCTCAGCTTGGATGGCTATTTTCTCTCGGTCGTCAGGATTCATCTTGATCTGGTTATAGCCTGAGAAGGCATCCATGAAAGTTAATAGCTCGTTCCCTGCAGTTGCTTCTACGAGCCGATCAATATGCGGGATTGGGAAACTGTCCTTTGGGCACGCTTTATTTAGATCCGTGAAATCTATGCACACTCGCCATTTTCCATTCTTTTTCTTAACTACGACTAGATTAGCGAGCCATTCGGGATATTTAGCCTCGACAATCGAGCCTACTTTTAACAGACAGTCCACCTCATCGATTACGGCCTTCTGGCGCTCGTGTCCCAACTTTCTTTGCTTCTGTTTTACTGGTTTAAACGTTGGGTCGACGTTCAGCTCCTGACAAGTGATGCTGATATCTATCCCATGCATATCTTCTGCCGTCCAGGCGAAGGTGTTGATGTTCTCCTTCAGAAAAGAGATTAGCTCGTCTTGTATTGCCGCGTCCAGGTTTGCTCCGATCTCCACACATCTCCCTGGGTTCAGTTCGTCGATGCATACGGAAATTACGGCTTCGCAGTTTGGTTCCTCGGCGACGGTTTCCTTATTATTCGTTGGCTCGCCATCACCGGTGATCTGTAATTGCTATAAGAGGTTGGCTAGGCCATTTGCCGCTTCTCGGCCTGTCTTGGCCTTCTTCCTATTCGCTTCGGGGAGTAGTTTAGGCAATGGATTCCGGAGTTTGTGCTCCGTCCTGAAGCAGATTCTCGATTCCTTTTGCGAACCGAGTATGGTTTTTACTCCCGATGGAGTGGGGAATTTGATGCACAGATGATAAGTAGATGGTACGGCTCGCATCGAGTTTATCCACGGGGTGCCCATGATGATGTTGTAGATTGGAGGATTATCCAAAATGGAGAAACAAACCATTTTGGTTACTCCACTTGCTTCGACCGGAAGTGTGATCGTTCCCATAGACATTGTCGTCGCGCCTCCAAACCCTGTTAGTGGTTTTGGCGTCGACTTTACATCGGCCAGATCGATTCCCATCCGTCGTAAGGTGTCCTTGTAAATTATATCTACGGTGCTCCCTGTATCGATGAGGATTCGAGCCATGTTGAAGCTTCCGACGGCCAGCAAGATCACGAGTGGGTCGTCATGCGGTTTGTCAATTTTGATGACCTCATTTTCCGTGAAGGTGATTTCAGCATTCGGGAGCTTGGGGGGTTCGTACCAGTTGACCGCTGCGTCGGCTCGTCGTTGAAAAGCTTTGATTGACGATACGGTGTCTGGGAAATATTGTGAGCCGCCCATTATGAGATGGATTCTCCTCCGCGTACCAGTTTGGTCGTCCGAATCTTCCCATCTTCCGCGCTTCGGTTGGTCGATCGGTCGATCTGATTTTTCTGATCGTCCTCTTGGTTCGGGCCGTTCCAGGTTCTCCAACTTAAGATCTCCTTTCAGTTCGCCACTAAGCAACTTCTTTGCGAGCTTCGCCCCTAGATGACGGCATTTTTCGGTAGAGTGGCCATAGCATTGCTGAAATTCGTAATAGGCTTTGTCATCGTAGTTCGGAGAACTTTGATTCCTCGTCCATGTGTAACTCTTTGGTGCTATTCCCCTTCCAGTGCCTACTTGATTTACGATGCTAGACTGTTGGCTCGCGTCCACTTGATAGTTGTGCCCCCCTGGATAAGTTCCGCCCTTCATGATACACGTATCCGCCTCGTTGGTTATGACGCTTTTGGTTAGTCTGCGGCTGGACTGCTGACGGTGGTTTGACCGTTGCTTTTGACGAGCTGTGCAGCGCGGTTAATAATTTCATGTCTTCTTCTTCTGCTACGAATGCCACGGACCGATGGATGGCGTCGGTGATCGACTTAGGCTTATTGAGTGCGAGCTCTTTTTAGAAATCTGATTGGAACCACAACCCCTTTTTGAGCGAGTCGATGGCAATTTCGTCATTGACCGTTCCTGCCTTCGACATAGTTGTTTTGAATCGATCCATGAAACTGCAAAGCGATTCCTCTTCTCCTTGGACCATATTCCACAGATTGATCGCCGAGGCCGATTTCTCTATAAACATGGAGTATTGCTTGACAAAGAGAGCCGTCAGTTGCTGGAAGTTTTCGATCGAGTTCGGCTCGAGGTTCAAGAACCAATCTAGGGCCGCGCCTTTCACATACTCAGCGAATAACAGGCAGAATCCGGCGTCCTTTTCTTCTACGCTTCTGAATGCGGCTCGACTCAAGGCAACTCGAAACGCGTTAATATGATCCTTTAGATTGGTCGAGCCATCATACTTCTGGATGCTCAATCTCCCTGGGTCAATTACCTTGGTGTTGATTATCTGTGCCGAGAAAGGCGTGTGCTCTGCATCTTCGCATATTTGGGCGATTTCTGGCGCCGAGCTGAGTGCTCTGTGAATTTGCGACCAAAGCAATTTAGCTTCACTGTCAGATTTTTCAAGGCGAGCCCGAATTTCGGCAAGTTCGTCTCGACTCATATTATGTTGCTTGCTCGGATTATTCTTTTTCGAGATGCACAGGCCTCGAGATGGTCGATTCTTGTTTCGAGTACTTAGAGAAGTCGACGTTCACTTCTCAAGTAGGAGTCGCGTAATGGCTTCAGCGAATGTTTCCCCGGGGGGGGGGGGAGAATTGGCGAGCCGTCCGTTCTCTGTTCGGCAATCTTGGTTTGTTGGTTTTGATCACCGATTGTATCGCTCGGACCGGGTTCCCCTTGACCCGACAGTATCTGTTTGAGAATCTCGGCCAGTGATTATGGGGTGACATCGCTGGGGATTGGGTCTCCCAGGTTGATTTGTATCGGCTCGACCGGTGGTGCACCCTTGCATTTTGTGTTCTGCTTCTTCTTATGGAGACGTGGTGGTGAATCATCTGGCTCGGAGCCCGTTTCGCTTTGCTCGGGAGTTTTTTCCTCTTCATCCTCTCCTTCTGTTTCGTAGGCTGGGGAGTTGAAGGCCAGATTCTTTGGATCGAGTTTCTTTCGTTACCTGGCGTCTCGCTCTTCTCTCTCTTTCAGTCGGGTTCGTAGATTTTCGAACTCTTGAGTTAACGTGCTGTTCAGGGCTTCTTGCTCCTCGGTCTGTTTCTTAAGGGAAGCGATCTTCTCTGCTTCTGTCTGGCTCGCTACCACGCTGTCTTCGTGCTGCTGACCGGTTGGGTGGGTTTCGTTTAAATTTATGTCTGTCATCCTGTCAGGCTTCGTATTTTCGGTGTGTGAATTCTCTTGCACCCTCCTTCTAGTGCCAAATTGTGCGAGCCGAAACCTTCACAATAATGTTTAATATGTTTTAAGGAGAGCCGAGGAATTCTATTGATCAAATACGAAGAAGACGAGCCAAAGATGGTTTATTAATAGCTGTTATGCGAGGTGTAAAGTTTGTGGCGTATGCCTTTGCTATGAGTGAAAAGTGATCCTCAAAACAATCGACATCGGTTCCTATTTATAAGCGAATAGGAACCGACATTACAAGATTTAAGTAAACTTTCCATAATGAATCTTTCCATTTTCGTTCGCGCCGACTTATGTTTAGGGAAACCTTAAACATGGGCCTTCTTCGATGGGCTTCGGCTCAGATCGCTTCACTGGATGCTGGTTCGGCCCATCGAGAGATGTCTTCCCGGTTTTCTGGTTTAGTCGCCGGTTCGGCCCGGTTTGATGTGATTGTGCTCGGCTTTTCTCTTTGATTTGCTCAGTTCAAATGACAATGTGATGGGGTGAAATCTGACCCCAACACTCCCCTACACCTGCTCGGATCTTCAGAAAGCAAATCTGGTAAAATTGTTCACGTATGTGGAAATAAAAGAAGCTTTCTTCTCTCTGCCCCGTAATAAGTCTAGTGGCCCTGATGGGTACCCGGTTGAGTTCTTTACAGGCTGCTGGAACATTGTGGGCCCCGAGGTAACAGATGCAGTGGTAGAGTTTTTTTCGATCAAGAAAGCTCCTCAAGCAGTGGAACGCAACAACTCTTGTGTTGATTCCGAAAACAACCAATGCTTCTACCACATGCGACTTTAGACCCATCTCTTGCCTCAACACAGTATACAAAGTGATTTCTAAACTGTTGGCAAACAGACTTCAATCTATTTTGTCTCAGGTTATATCAATCTCTCAATTTGCTTTTATGCCGGAAAGACTTTTGGGAGAAAATGTATTGCTAGCCACAAAAATAGTACATGGCTATAACTGGAGGAACATTGAGCCTAGAGGTATGCTAAAGGTGGATTTAAGGAAAGCTTTTGACTCAGTCAGATGGGACTTCGTCATAGTCACCCTAAGAGCGATTGACATCCCATATATTTTCACTTCTTGGATTTCTCAATGCATCACAACTCCTACCTTTTCGGTTTCTGTAAATGGAAACTTCGGGGTTTTTTCAAGAGTACTAAAGGTCTAAGGCAGGGAGATCCACTTTCACCCTATCTATTTGTGCTATCAATGGAGGTCTTCTCCCGCCTCTTACACTCTCGTTTCCAAGCAGGCTATACCATATATCAAAGGTTGGGCAATGAAAATGCTTTCTTATGCGGGAAGAACGCATCTTATCATCACGTCTGTAATTTCAGGAACAGTAAATTTCTGGATTTCCACATTCCAACTACCAATGGGATACATTAAGAAGATTGAATCTCTGTGCTTAAATTTCTTATGGTCTGGTTCTATTGACTTGGGAAAAGGAGCAAAGGTCGCATGGGCGACAGTGTGTTTGCCTAAAACCGAGGGTGGTCTGGGCCTAAGAAGATTATCTATCTGGACTAAGACTCTATGTTAAGATATATTTGGCTCCTCTTTTCGGAAAAGGACACTCTCTGGAGCCTTTGGCACAAGCACCACTATCTACGAAACTCAAGTTTCTAAGAAGTTAAAGAAAGTGCAACAGCGTCTTGGGCTTGCCGTTCTCTTCTTCGTCTTTGACCTTTGGCTGAGAGGTTCTTGAAATTTGTTGTAGGAAATGGAAGGAAAACAAGCTTCTGGTTTGATGTCTGGACTCCTCTTGGCCCCTTGATAAAACTCCTAGGGACAAATGGGCCTAGAGACAGTAGGATTCCCTTAACTGCAAAAGTCGCAGATGCATCCTTGGATTGGAAGTGGAATTTACCACCACCAAGATCAGATAGATCCCTCTCCCTCCATGCCCACCTCACAACCATCGATCCTCCAAATTCAACTTTACCGCCAGATTTGTTTCGTTGGGTTATTGATGGAATTGATTGCAGGGGCTACAATGCTGCAATGACTTGGGAAGCTTGGAGGCCAAGGGAAATAAGGACATAATGGTTTTCTATTGTCTGGTTTAAGGGTTCAGTCTCCAAACATTCATTCAACTTGTGACTTTCTCACTTAAATCGGTTACCCACAAGAGCAAGGTTACTCACATGGGGAATGATCTCTTCTGCTTATGCTCAAGTGATGTTGAAACAAGAGATCATCTCTTCTTGAAGTGTGTATTCAGCAGCGTAATCTGGAAAATTATTTTTTTTCGTCTGGACCCAAGTCAGCTTATGTTTACAACATGGTCTAAACTTCTCTCCTGGTCAAAGAAAGACTCACCTGCAGCCCCGTCTCCTCTAAGAAAGTTGGTGGTGCAAGCTACTCTTTTCCATCTATGGAAGCAAATAAACAATGTTCTTTACAATGCAATTATTCTGTCTCCTAAATCCATCTTCAATGGCCTCGACCGCGAAATCCGTAACACGATCACTTCTCGTAGGCATAAGCGTCGCTTCAACAATCTTATGTCTCTTTGGCTGCGTTAATGGAACATTTGCTATGTATATTGTCTCTTTGTTTTTATCTTTTTTTGCCAATGTTTCAATTTAATTGTTCTAGGTTTTTAATCATTTTTGTAAAACCTTATCTTCATTTTAAATGATACTAGATTTAGACCCACGCTATGCTGCGGTATTTTTTTCTTTCAATTTGTTATATTTTTATTTAATCTTGGTCATCATTTTATTATTAAATATATATGAAATAAAATAGTTTGGGCAAGTAGTCTGTTTTAATTATCTCTGTGTGAGCTGTCTATTGACTGTGTGAATCTTCTTTTTAGGGACGACGTACCGTCTAGAACATCTTCGAGAAGAACTTGCTCCTCCTCCACCTCTTCTTCTTCTTCTTCTTCATCATCTTTTTTGTTTCTTAATTTTTTGAGTGATTTTTCGACTTTGTTCTGTTTCTTTGGTTCAACGATAATCGTTTGCTTCTTACTCTCTTTTGCATAAGTTTTGATGGAAATTTTCGGAGACTGGTTAAATGGCGGCGCCGAAAATCAAAAACGAAGACTCGTCATCAAACGGGAATACTGCTTATGCTAAAATTAGGCACAACTGAGATTCTGCGAAAAGACTGAATGGGTCGGAAACAATAAATCAAATCCATTTTCTCCTGCAACTAATTCTTGTTGAAACTCGACACAGAGAAGAAGAAGAGACTGGCCTCTGAATTCGCGTCGAAATTATTTCTGCGGATAAAATCAATTTTACCAGTTCGGTGGAATAAAAAAGAACAAATTAAACCAATTTCTATTTCACTTAAATCAAACTGGTTAAGAAGCTGAGGTGTATTAATGAAATGCTGACTGATATTATTTGAAATGTTCCTATTGGCCAGACGTTTTTACTGATGTGTCAGCTCCTCCCTTCTTGAAAAAGCTAATGTGTCATCACCTGGATTGACACAGAGGATTTTGTATATTGAATTTACGTTCCTAGAAAAAAAAAATATATATATTAATACACGAGGCAAGGAGATATTTTTACACTTTTATATTTGGCATCGTTTTCGTCGAATCTTTGACTTCAACGAAAAAATCTATATATAATAGTAATAATAATTTCTACGTTTATGTCCTATAAAACGATAACTTTCTCTATAAAAAAAAACAAAAAAACAAAATATATATATATATATATATATATATATATATATTTTTAGGTTATTCTTTCTCTTCGACGTCCATAACCATAACCTTCGCTTCCTCTTCTTTCACATCCACTGAATCAGTAACCTCAACTCTATAAACATAAAACTTAACCACGACCAAGAATAAGACGAAGTTAACCAAATTAAGAACCGCAAAGAACAAGTAATAATAATCCAACCTAGACTCGTTAAGATTGTTCAAAATCCATCCTCTTCCTCGTTTCTTCGTTATCTTAGAAACTGTCGACAACAAGAAACTGCTCAAGAAATTCCCGATCCCTAAACTCGTCAACGAATACGATGTCCCGAGACTTTTCATGCTCTCTGGAGCTTGGTCGTAAAAAAACTCTAGCTTTGCAACTTCTAAGAAAGCATCAGCCATACCCATTAGCATGAATTGAGGAAGCAAAGCAAAGATGGTCAAAGGTAGTTTTACTCGGGTTTGGTGGATGAGTCCATGATCAGCAGCGACTTTGAGTCTATACCTGTTACAAAAACACCGAATAAAACAAGTGGTAGGTGATGTGTTCATAGTTTGCATGTTTTTAGTGAAGATGCAGCTGGATTGACGCAGAACGAGTTCAGTCAGGAAGTGCATCAGGACATTTGGACGGACTTGTAGCGGAGCTAAAAGAAAGACTAACGGAGCTAAAGGAGAGTTGCTGAGCTGGATGCGAGCTTGTAGCAGACTAGGACGAATCCAGAAGAGGCGGTAGCTAAGCTGGATGAGGAATATTGCATCTATCAAGATAAGAGGAATATTTCCTATTCTTAGAGAAAAATAAGAAAGAAAATATTCTCTTGGCATTTTTGGAGTAATCACGAAAGGCATGCCTATTAAGGATAAATAGGATGCTCTGGCTGCTTGTAGGCGGCAACACAAATATTGAGAGCTTTAGACTTTGGGTTTAGGTCATCTTGTAAGAGAGCTAGGACAAAGGGGTTAAAGTTTGAGAGGTTCGAAGATCGTGGATAGATCTAAGAGCAGAGTGTTACTAGAGCAATCAGATCGTGGATAGATTGTGATTGTTGTATTCATTTAAGCATACTTGTAAGTTAACTTAAAGAATTTCTAGTAATATATTTCTTTGTAGAGAAATCTCATGTGTCAATTTGTGATTCACTTCTGCATCAATAGCTCTTGGTTTCTCAATTGGTATCAGAGCGGTCACCTTGTGTGTATTGCTATAGCAGGTGAGATCTTGTGGAATGGAGGGCTATCACCAGGATCTCATTGCAGGTTCTAAGGTGATACTTGATGCTGGAAACTATGGATATTGGAAATCCAGGATGAGAGCAAACATCCAAGCTATTGACGAAATAGCATGGAATATGGTTGAAGTTGGATGGAAGGCTCCTACGGTTACGGTGGAAGGAACCACCTCTGCTATTCATCGAGAACGCTGGAACACTAGTCAGCGTGATGAGTACAAGTTCAATGCTAGAGCTTTGTCACAGATTCATGCGAGTGTTTCACATAAACAGTTTGAACTGATTCAAGGTTGTGTACGAGCTAAGGAGGCATGGGACATCCTCCAAGTCCACTTTGAAGGAACCACCCAAGTACAAAGTTCGAGAAAAGATCTACTAGCTACCAAGTTTGAGAACTTGACAATGGATGAACATGAATCAGTTGCAGATTTCAGCTCCAGATTGAGCTCCTTAGTGCAAGAATCTCGCACCTTGGGAAAGTTTTACAAAGATGCTAAGTTGGTAAACAAACTCCTAAGGTGTTTACTGTCCAAGTTACACCCTACAAAGCTGGTCTCAGTGCAAATTATTATTCAGAAAGTATTACCTATGACGAGATAGTGGGAAAACTAATTATTCATGAACAGGAGTTGGGAGGAACCAGAAAGACTAATGGCATTGCACTTTTGTCAGTGGAGAAACTGTCTGAAGCAAAATCTGAAGAAGACAATATCAGTCTCTTGGTACGACGTTTCGACAGAGTTCTGGAGAAATTTGAAACAGGAAAGAGCAGATCTCATAGTGGCAATGAGAAGAAGTCTATGACAAGAACAAGAGGAGCCAAGGCCGGTTCATAATGTCATGAATGCAAGGGATTTGGACACTTCAAGACTGAATGTCCTACGGTAAAAAGGAGGAGTATCACTTGCTACAAGTGTAAAGGTCTTGGGCATACACAGCAAGAATGTGAGTATGATGAGACAAGACTTGGAAAATCCATGATTGGTGTTGCTGATGGAGAATATACAGAAGAATCGGAAGAAGATGAAGAAATAAGTAACTTTGTAGCTTTCACTGGAATTACTGCGATTGATGAATCAGATCCTGATGACTCATCTTCGGAAGTCGAATCTGAGGTTGATATTCATGAAAGCTATAAGGAAGTACGTGATACTTTGGTACAAGCAGGGAAAGAAAATCTTGATCTCAAGAGAGAAAATGCTCGTCTTGAAGCACAAGTTGAGGAACTACAGACCGCACTTCAAGCTGAAAAAGACCTCAACATGGATAATCTTAACATTATGTTGGAAAAGATGGAAGCAGTCAAGCGAGCAGATGACATCACCAAAGAGTACTTTCTTGAAAAAGAAGTCTCTAGACACTTGCAGGCAGAGTTGGATCAATATAGGAAGCAACTCAAGATGCTGACTGGTACCAAAGAGCTAGACAAGATTCTGAGTCTGGCACGTGTAGGGAAGTCGAATCTTGGATTAGGATACACAGTCAACTGTGGAACAACTAGCGAAACAATCAAGTTTGTATCAGGAGGGATGGCTCAAGATGTTCTTCAGACAGACACTAAGTCATCAGCAGAGAAACTTGATCACATCCTCAGAAATGGAAATCGAGGAAAGAGCACCACTGGATTAGGCTATGAGACTCAGAGAACTAGGACTACCAGAGCATCTCGTCAGTACACTTCGAGACATCAAGGAACAGAGTGCTATTTTTGCGGGGTTGTAGGACATATCAAGGCATTCTGCAGCAGGTTTTGGGCCAGAGTTGATCATGCTTGGAAACGGGGACGCTACTACTGGAATCGTGATCTGAATCAGGTCTTCATTAGAAAAAGTGATCTCTATCAGAATCCGGTCTAACATACATCATTACGCGGTTCACGAGAGCGTGTTTACTCTAACATGGCACTACTCGAACAACTCGACGAGGTTGACAACACTGAGCCATGGTATTTTGATAGTGGATGCTCTAGACACATGACGGGTGTCAAAGAAAAATTGTTGGACGTCAAGAAGATGAAAGGAGGAAAAGTCACTTTTGGATGTGGAACCAAAGGAATGATTCAAGGTAAAGGACGAACCTCCTAGGAGCAGCCACAACTAATGAATGTTTACCTTGTACAAGGTCTGAAGTCAAACCTAATCAGTGTCAGTCAGCTCTGTGATGAAGGCTTAACCGTTTGGTTCAACAAGATAGAATGCAGAGCCGTGGATTCTGATGGAAAGACAGTTTTACGGGGAGTTCGTTCAGGCAAGAACTGCTACATGTGGGATCAATCTGCAAAATGCTTGAGTGTTCGAGATGATGTTGCACTGTGGCACAAGCGCTTGGGACACATGAATGTTCGTCATCTTACCGATCTTGTGAATAAGGAGATAGTGCGAGGTGTGCCAAAACTGAAAGGATGTGAGAAACTTGTGTGTGGACCATGCAATCAAGGAAAGCAAATCAAAGTTCAGCACAAGAAGGTGCCTGATATACAGACCACAAGTGTTCTGGACCTAGTTCACATGGACTTAATGGGACCGATGCAAGTGGAAAGCATTGGAGGAAAGCGCTATGTTTATGTTCTAGTAGATGATTACTCGCGATACACTTGGGTGCGCTTCATTCGCGACAAATCTGACACCGTGGCTAGTTTCAAGATTTGGGCTCTTCAAGTTATTACTGAGAAAGGAAGTCTCAAGCGTATACGCAGTGATCATGGGGGAGAATTTCATAATGAAGTTATGACTAAGTTCTGTAATGAACAAGGCATAGTTCATCAGTTTTCGGCACCTAGAACACCACAGATGAATGGAGTAGTTGAGCGAAAGAATAGAAAGCTTCAGGAGATGGCGCGAGCAATGATTCATGGAGGAAACATTCCAGTGAAATTCTGGGCTGAAGCAATCAACACAGCATGCTACATCATCAATCGTGTCTACATGAGAAAGGCTTTACTCAAAACTCCTTACGAACTGTGGAAAGGCAGAACACCTAATTTGAGTTACTTCCGTATATTTGGATGCAGGTGTTTCATTCTGAATGACAAAGATCAACTTGGGAAGTTTGATTCAAGGAGTGATGAAGGCATATTTCTGGGTTATTCAGGGAATAGTACAGCCTTCAGAGTGTTTAATCTTCGGTCTAAAATGATTATGGAATCGGTTAATGTAGTTTTTGATGATCGATCAATTGCGGCTATTGAAGACTCTCCAATACTACATGAAGCTGAACTCAAGAATTCTGCTGAAGACGAGGTGGACATCACTTTAGAGAACGCTGAGGATAAGGAAGAAGAAATGTCTGATACAGTGGTTGCAGTAAGACAGCCGGTGACTCAGGTTCACCGAAATCACTCATCAAGTGATCTGATTGGAGATATAACTGAAGGACGAAAGACGAGAGGAATCAAGCTAAACTTCAAGCAGATGGTCAGTATGGCAATTATCCAATTCGAATGTTTCGTCTCCGCCATAGAACCGTGAAATCATCTTGAAGCACTTGGAGATGCGGATTGGATGTGAGAATGATGTATGGGAATTGGTACCACTACCAGATGGTGTGAATGTAGTAGGTACAATGTGGATCTTCAAGAACAAAACAGATGATGCTGGAAGTATTGTTCGAAACAAATCAAGACTTGTTGCACAAGGATACTCACAAGTAGAAGGAGTTGACTTTGATGAAACTTTCGCACCAGTAGCCCGTCTTGAGTCTATCAGATTGTTCTTAGGCATGGCTTGCATACTGAACTTCAAGGTTTACCAGATGGATGTGAAGAGTGCCTTTCTGAACGGCATTCTACAAGAAGAAGTGTACGTAGCTCAACCCAAGGGGTTTGAAGATCCTACACATCCTGACTACGTATACAAGCTTAAGAAAGCTCTATATGGACTGAAACAGACTCCAAGAGCGTGGTATGAGCACCTGACAAAGTTTCTTATTGATACAGGCTACGTCAGAGGAACTGTGGACAAAACCTTGTTCATACTTGAGAAGGAAGAAGAGATAATGATGGTGCAGATTTACGTAGACGATATCATCTTTGGAGGAACTTCAGAGAGTCTAGTTGAAAACTTTGTGAAAAGTATGACTAAGGAGTTCAAGATGAGCATGGTGGGAGAATTGAAGTATTTTCTTGGACTTCAAGTAAATCAAACTGAGAAAGGGATTTTTATTTCTCAAAGCACTTATGCGAAGAATCTGTTGGAGAAGTTTGGGCTTGATAAATGTAAGGAAGCTAGAACACCAATGAGCACAACCACCAAGATTGGAAAGGATGAACATGGAGAAGATGCTGATGTAAAGCTCTACTGAGGAATGATTGGGAGCTTACTTTATCTTACAGCAAGTCGACCAGACTTATGCTTCAGTGTTGGTGTATGTGCTCGGTATCAGGCCAAGCCAAAACAATCTCATCTACAAGCGGTGAAGAAGATCATACGGTATGTCAAAGGAACTGTCAATCTGGGGATTTTCTACTCTAAAGGATCCAACAGAAACCTTGCTGGATATTGCGACGCCGATCGGGCAGGCTGTGCAGATGATCGGAAAAGCACAAGTGGAGGTTGCTTCTTCCTTGGGAACAACCTTATATCCTGGCTAAGCAAGAAGCATAACTCTGTGTCACTATCTACTGCAGAGGCTGAATATATTGCATTAGGAAGCTGCTGCACACAGCTTATATGGATGAGACAGCTGTCAGCTGATTATGGGATGGAGTCTGGACCCTTCTTAGTCTACTGTGACAACAAAAGCGCCATTGATATATCAAAAAATCTAGTGCAGCACTCAAGGACTAAGCACATTGACATAAGACACCATTTTGTTTGTGAATTGGTGGAAGAAAAACAGGTAGTACTTGAACATGTTGTCAGTGAATTACAGCTCGCTGATTTATTTACAAAACCATTGTGTTGACTTTGCTCTTTTTCTGTACTTGGTGGTAGTGCAGAGAGATGGACGCAGGTCGTGGTCGTGGCCGTGGTCGTGGTCGCGGTGCAGCCCGTGGGGGCAGAGGAGTTGGTCGCGGTGGGCGAGCAGCGGGTCGTGGAGGTCGGGGTGCTGGTCGTGGAGTGCCAGAGGCTGAGGTTTCCGTAGAGAGTGCAGCGTGATATATCCATATTTTACATGTTTTTACCTTGGTTTTCTTTATATTTTCTTACCCAATAATAATGATTTTGTATCCAAGAGGTAGTTTTCTTGTATATTGTGGTTTTGGGAAGCAAACAGGTCAAAATGGCAAAAAGAAGGCAAAAGAGCTTAAAACAATGATCCATGCAAGCTCCCAAGTCAAGAGCTTCAACAAAACTCAAGTTAGCCGGTTTCCGCATTCGGACAGAATCGAAGCGCCCGAAAGATGACCGCGGCAAAGGGTCTTTCCTACGTCCAAATCATGAGATCTTTATATGGAAAGATAGATAAATGAGTCATGCGTCGCGACGAAGTGGAATTGGGCTATTTGGAGCAGAAATGCGGCCTAGGATCTTTTTCTCCCAAGACATGTCCGTCTGGCGAGTAAGTGAAGCCCATGGAGCTTGGATGAGCGAAATGGACCGGGATCACTGCGGGCCAAGCCTAGACTTCATCAAGACTCAAGCCCACACTCTTTCACGCGATCAGGAAGCAGCGGCGCCGACTTGAGCAAGACTTGGTGAGCAAGTTCACCCGGGTGGAGAAAAAGGAAACATTCCTCTTCTTGCCCGCGCATTAACTCGGCCGACCTAAGCCTCCCCTCTCCTATATATACTTGCTTTTAGCCTCTTGTATCAGAATGACGAATCAGAAACACACAGAACACATCTCGAAACTCTCTCAATAAACCGGAGCCACTTAGGTGGTCTCCTTGTTCTTTCTTCTTCTTCTTTTGCATCTTGTACATACTCGCATGTTTAGATAAGTTTTAAGTCTAGGTTTAGGGGTTTCTCTCTATGGAAGAGCCACGGTTTGATCTCTATCACTCCGCCTCTCTCCATTAGAATCATGGGATCCTCTCTACTCCTTTTGACTCATCATTGAATCATGGATCTTTCAAGAAAGACATGACATGATAAGCCATCGTGCATCGGTTGTTAAAGAAAGGGAAACCTTGTGGTTCACCATCTTTATTCATACCTAAAGCTTGTTGTTAGAGTAGCTAACTAGCGGCTTGATTCAAGGTTGATATACTCTCCAAAAGCTTGTTATATCTCCGGATCTAGTATTTGATGGGCAATTCGTCTTAGGCTATGAAAATAGACCTAAGGAGTTTTGTGAACAATCATTACTTAGTCTTAAGGCATGTTTCACTCTACAATGACCATGCGAAAGCTGAGTCCATTGGTTTAAGAAACATAGGTGGTCGGATCCATGAAAGTGGAATGGCCACACTCTAGTGTTTTGTGTTCATAAGAATCGGATTTTAACAAACTTTTCAATCGACTTGGCTTATGTCTTTTGCGGATTATCTTTTGATCTAATGATGTTGCTTGTATAGTCTTGCATTGTTATTTACTTATAAAACAAAGTACAAAACCCGCATTGCATATTGTTGATTTAGCTCGGCCAAGTCTTTAAAATGTGTAGCATGTAATTCGCATTCTCTTGTGGATCGACCCCTAAGTACTACAACAACATGTTGTGCACTTGCAACTATGTTTTTGCTTAGGGTTTATTTACTTGCATTCATCCCACAACCTAGCATGCATCAAGTATTTTGGCGCCGTTGCCGGGGAGTGCATTGCATCTACACGTTCATGAGATCAAAAGCTAAGCCTAAATCTTTTGTTTCATGTTTATTAACTTACTAACTTTTACTTTCTTGTGTTTCTTAGGATGAGCCACCACTCAAGTGTGAGTAACCGCTTTGAAAGGAGAAACCCACTTCCCCACGAAGTCCAAAGACGGCCACACCATCCAAAACCGGCCGAAGACTTCATCCCCATGCCAATCCCACCAAATTTCCACCATCCGCTCTTTGCCGAGACTAGCCGAGAAGAACATCATCACTATCATCAAAACCGATCACCGGTTTATCAAGGCCGACTTCACCAGCCGCCTCATCATCACCACCGTCCGCGCCCCGACCTTCCCACATACCAAGAGCACGCGCTTAACCGGCGAAGAGATGACAATCTCAAAGCCATGATGGAAGATTTCATGGAACTCCAAAGAAAATCTAACCAACGTCTTGAGACAAGGTTAGAGTTTCTAAGGTATGACCTTGATGGGAAGTTTGAAACCCTCTCTGACCAAGTGGAGAGAGTTGAATCAAGGTGTATTGAAGTGGAGGAGGAGCTGAAGAAGCAAACCGCAACCGTCGGAGACAACACCAAGGCAATCCGAGACATGAGCCTCAATTCAAAAGAGATGGATAGCCACTTGGATGAGAAGATCACCAGCCTAGAAGATGACCTCAATGGCACAACCGAGAGCCTCAACTCAATCGCACTTATAGCTCACCAAGCTAAGAAGAGAGCCTCGGAGGTTAACCAAAAGGAGCAAGAGCTTTATTCGACTATGTTAGTTTTGTTGGAAGGACAAAAACAATTCAAGGTGGTGCTCGATGACTTGAAGCACAATGTGGAGGAGAGACACAAAGATTTACTTGAAAAGACCACATTATGGCAAGATAGAACCGGAGGAGTCTCCAAAGGAGTCGAAGACCTCACCAAACGCTTGAAGGATGTGGATGAGAAGATCCGAGCTTTGAAAGACACAAAGGCGGCCGATTCAAAACCGGACAAAGCCCTAGCTGCCTTTGGTGTTAAAGAAACTAATTCAAGAGTTGTTTGGGAAGAGGATGATAGAGGACAAGGCAAACGCACGGCAAGGATAAGAGGAAATAGATTGTCGGAAGGTACACCAATCTCTCCAAGAGCTCCACAACCACCATTCCCGAAGGAGAAGAGGAAGAAGAGATCATCATTTAATCACATTATTGATGATTTCAACTTCATTGCAAGAAGATTTCCTTGCAACATGCCATTCGATATTGCTTGCAACAAGAGCCCCTACTTACAAGACTTTGTGTGGAGCAACGATTGGAGCTTAGCCGAAGTGGAGGAAATGTATGATGAGGCAAGAAAGGGAATGCCTAAGCCAAGGACGTTGCACAAGCTTCATGACCCAGGTTACTTTCTTATACATTGCTCCATCAATGGCAAATTCTTTGATGATGCGTTATGTGATTCCGGTTCAAGTGTGAACCTCATGCCGGCGGTAATAGCAAGAAGTTTGGGTCTGATTGAGACCATGGAGCGGACAAACATGGGGATAAAGCTTGCCAACAGCTCTTCATTCAAACCACTTGGCAAGGTAAAAGATGTTCCGCTTGACTTTGAAGATTGCATCATTCCAGCCGATTTCTATGTTGTTACTATGGAGGATCCGGAAGACCAAGCTCTTTTACTTGGAAGATCTTTCTTAGCAACGGCTGGAGCAATCATGGATTGGCCGAACAGGAGGATCTCACTAGCTAATGTTGACAAGGACACCTACTATGTTGCTGCACCTCCGGGTTTTTCATCAAAAAGATTCCGGTACACAAGTGGAGGAGAAGGCTCACAACAAGGTTACTTGATCAAAGAAGTGTTACAAGACAAGATGCACTCGGATCCATCCAGCACTAGGAGCTTCCTACAGCCTCCACACTTGCCTAACACTTAAGGAACACAAGGAGTCGAGCTAAAAAGACTTAAAACAAGCGCTTATGGGAGGCAACCCATATTTTTCTTTTCTTTTCTTTTTAACTTTTGATTTGGTTTTTATTAACTTGAATTTTTGTTGGGAATTTTATCAAATCCATAAAAAAAAATAATAAAAATGTTTTAGGATAAGTACCAAAGAAGACCATCAAAGGAGTTTTGCACGTTTCATGAGCCGGAACTTAATGAAGTCGAGTTATCCCACCCATATCATCCCGCCCTTGTTCCGGAGCACCAACATAGCGGTCACCACCTTCAGATGCACAAGGAAGATTACGGAGATCAATCGGTGGAAGAAATTCACAACACGGTCGAGTCATATGGAATATATCAAGTCCCGCAGCATTCTCCCGGCCAAACGGGTAACACGGAGGACCCAATCGACCCATCTCACAAACGGCTCAACCAAAGTCCACCAAACTTCACAGGCGACCAGACGACATCATGTTGGTCGGCAAATCCAAAAGATAGGACGACGAAAAGTCGACGGTTCAGGAGATATGCTTGGAAGCCCTAATCCGGTCGATGGCGGGCACCAAATGGTCGACAAAACCCAAATCACGACATAGGTGCGGCAACCAGCTGGGAATGACTTATTGGAGCCTCACTACCACTTTTCCAGAAATAGATCCAAGATCGAACGAGCCAATCCCAAAAGAAGTCACGCAACCCCTTCCCGGAGCCGTATTGACCATTTTGTGAAGGAAATCTCAAACCGCCCGTCCGTTTGCCCTCAAACTTCTCCCGTGGTCATAAAATATCAGGTTGGTCGACAGATTTTCGAGCTCGGTCGAGGAATTCATTATCGTTTGGGCTGTGGTCTATTGCACCCTCTCCGGATCGTCCGGATGGCCACCAAATGATGAATCTCCAAAACCGCTCGTTTGTTTGACCTGAAACTCCACCATGGCTCCTAAAATATATGATTGGTCGGTGGAATTTCAAGATCGGTCGGAGAATTGTTCACGGTTCAGGCTGCGGTCATCTACATCACCTTCCGGCCAGCCGATGAATCCACCCGATGACGAATTCTCAAATCCGCTCGTTCGTTTGACCTCACACTTCACCAGCGGCTCTACACCATCATATTGGACGGTAAATTTTCAATCCCGTTCATAAAATTCTTAACGGTTTATCATGTGGTCCACAGCCTTCATTTTTGGCCGATACACGGGCCTTACACGACCACACTGCACACCGGACGGCATCACATTGAAAACTCACCGACCAAATGGATCTAAGGCGTGATTTGATGTTGTCATATCTCACTTAGAGTCACTTCACAATGCAAACCCGCTCTTCATGACCTATGGTCGGACTTTGGTACACAATCCGAAACACTTTCCCAACAAATTCAACTTTCTTTTTCACCCCTCTTAATTGGATTTGCTTCCACCGGGACGGTGCAAGTTAAGTCTGGGGGGATTACTAACACGTTTGTTCTTTTGATTTTTCCTTTTTCCCTTTTTCTTTGAGTCATTTTATTGAGTCAAAATTTTGTCGGAGAATCATGACCTTTCCTTTGAAACTAACCATGTTACACTAATGTTTAAGTGACCATTGAAACAGTATTTGGCAACACATTCACTCAATGTACACTTTGAGCGGATCGGTCCACCAAAAATGGCCACATTTCCAAAAAGCCAATGGAGGATCCACCTTTGACTCCGCACCTTAATGAACTTAACCTTCTCAGCTAGGGGCTTGGTTTTACAAAGGGAACAACTCCTCATCCTCACCAAATAGTGAAAGTCTACGTGAGTTCGGTTTCCCCTCTCTCTCCCCTTCAATTTAAGAAAAAGCACCAAGGTCCAAGTAACCGGGGATTAGGTGGCTACCACCATCAATACTCGCGTCTATGAAAGACCCTTCGATCCAAGTAACCGGGGATTAGGTGGCTACCACCATCAATATTCGCGTCTATGGAAGATCCATCAAAAACCTCCACAAAGAGGAGAAGAAGTCGGATAAAAAAAATACCTTGCTACCCTAAAAAAGGGATGAACCGACTTAAGAAGTGAGAAGAGAGAGAGGTGAAGCAAGAGCCAAGACAAGTGTTTAAGCACAAGAGGATGAGAAAGAGATCATAAACCCTTTGATCGATATCCCCTAGTTGAGACCACACCTTTAAAAACTAAAGGAGTCAAAGGAGGTGAGCCCGGATGGTCATATGGAGTGTGGGTTACTTTGGGATGACTGCTAAACTCAAAGTAAGTACTTATGTTCCTCATCATAAAGCCAAAACCGTTTTTCATGTGGATTACTAAAACATAAGCTAAACGTGGATTTTCAAAATGCATTGAGAGTTCTCATGTTTTCAAACCTCTTTTCCTTTCTTAGTTTGCTTGAGGACAAGCAAAAGGCTAAGTCTGGGGGAGTTGATATATCCATATTTTACATGTTTTTACCTTGGTTTTCTTTATATTTTCTTACCCAATAATAATGATTTTGTATCCAAGAGGTAGTTTTCTTGTATATTGTGGTTTTGGGAAGCAAACAGGTCAAAATGGCAAAAAGAAGGCAAAAGAGCTTAAAACAATGATCCATGCAAGCTCCCAAGTCAAGAGCTTCAACAAAACTCAAGTTAGCCGGTTTCCGCATTCGGACAGAATCGAAGCGCCCGAAAGATGACCGCGGCAAAGGGTCTTTCCTACGTCCAAATCATGAGATCTTTATATGGAAAGATAGATAAATGAGTCATGCGTCGCGACGAAGTGGAATTGGGCTATTTGGAGCAGAAATGCGGCCTAGGATCTTTTTCTCCCAAGACATGTCCGTCTGGCGAGTAAGTGAAGCCCATGGAGCTTGGATGAGCGAAATGGACCGGGATCACTGCGGGCCAAGCCTAGACTTCATCAAGACTCAAGCCCACACTCTTTCACGCGATCAGGAAGCAGCGGCGCCGACTTGAGCAAGACTTGGTGAGCAAGTTCACCCGGGTGGAGAAAAAGGAAACATTCCTCTTCTTGCCCGCGCATTAACTCGGCCGACCTAAGCCTCCCCTCTCCTATATATACTTGCTTTTAGCCTCTTGTATCAGAATGACGAATCAGAAACACACAGAACACATCTCGAAACTCTCTCAATAAACCGGAGCCACTTAGGTGGTCTCCTTGTTCTTTCTTCTTCTTCTTTTGCATCTTGTACATACTCGCATGTTTAGATAAGTTTTAAGTCTAGGTTTAGGGGTTTCTCTCTATGGAAGAGCCACTGTTTGATCTCTATCACTCCGCCTCTCTCCATTAGAATCATGGGATCCTCTCTACTCCTTTTGACTCATCATTGAATCATGGATCTTTCAAGAAAGACATGACATGATAAGCCATCGTGCATCGGTTGTTAAAGAAAGGGAAACCTTGTGGTTCACCATCTTTATTCATACCTAAAGCTTGTTGTTAGAGTAGCTAACTAGCGGCTTGATTCAAGGTTGATATACTCTCCAAAAGCTTGTTATATCTCCGGATCTAGTATTTGATGGGCAATTCGTCTTAGGCTATGAAAATAGACCTAAGGAGTTTTGTGAACAATCATTACTTAGTCTTAAGGCATGTTTCACTCTACAATGACCATGCGAAAGCTGAGTCCATTGGTTTAAGAAACATAGGTGGCCGGATCCATGAAAGTGGAATGGCCACACTCTAGTGTTTTGTGTTCATAAGAATCGGATTTTAACAAACTTTTCAATCGACTTGGCTTATGTCTTTTGCGGATTATCTTTTGATCTAATGATGTTGCTTGTATAGTCTTGCATTGTTATTTACTTATAAAACAAAGTACAAAACCCCCATTGCATATTGTTGATTTAGCTCGGCCAAGTCTTTAAAATGTGTAGCATGTAATTCGCATTCTTTTGTGGATCGACCCCTAAGTACTACAACAACATGTTGTGCACTTGCAACTATGTTTTTGCTTAGGGTTTATTTACTTGCATTCATCCCACAACCTAGCATGCATCACAGCGCCGAGTGTGGCGGCGGCATCGGTGACACAGTCGGTTTCGTTGGCCGGTGGGGCTAACTCAGGTGTCAGTGGTGGCGTAGGAGCTGGAGCGGTTCCCGGTGGGGGCGCTGCTTTAGCTCAGGGTGAGTTGATTGTGGGGCTACTGACGCAGTTGTTGGCTCGTCTTCCTCAGGCAGTTCCACAGCAGGCTCCGGTTGCACCTCCAGCGGCCGGGGCACAGGTTGGTGCTGGGGCACATGTTGGTGCCGGTTTTGTTGAGCAGCAGGAGGCTGCGGTGCAGCAGGGTGTTGCAGTTGGGTTTTCGCCTTATCGTGAGATGATGAGGGAGATGCAGAGGATTGGCACGCCTACGTTTGAGGGCGGTGTTACTCCAGAGCAGGCTGACGAGTGGCGTCAGAGGTTGGAGAGGAACTTCGATTCTGTTCGTTGTCCGGAGCAGTTTCAGGTTGAGTTGGCAGTACACTACCTTGGAGGTGATGCACATTTGTGGTGGAAGTCTGTTAGGACCAGGAGAGAGGTTTGGACTTGGGTTGACTTCGTCGAGGAGTTCAACCACAATTTTTTCCCTCAGGAGGCTCGTGACAGGCTGCAGTTAAGGTTTCTGGACTTGACTCAGGGTGAGAGGTCTGTTCGAGAGTACGATGTCGAGTTCTGCAGATTGGTGGTCTTTTCTAGTGGTGAGCTGATCAGTGAGCGGGCATTGACGTCGAGGTTTCTTCAGGGGCTTCAGAGGAACATCAGGACTCAGTGCAGAGGTGGTATGTACCACACTAGAGCGGGACTAGTGGAGTTGGCAGCGTCCATTGAGGAGGACTTGCGTGAGCCGGTGAGTACGGCAGTTGTTCCAGTTGCATTTGCTCCTGCTACCCATCCTCGGGGCCAGCAGCAGCATCAGCAGCGCAGAGGGTACAGTTCTGGTTATGGCAGGGGAAGTAGGCCTGCGCAGGGCCAGAAGAGGAGAGCAGAGGAGATATCTGCTAGTAGCCCGAGTACGGGTGGTTGCTTTGGGTGTGGGAGTCTGGATCACAGAGTTGCGACTTGCCCCAAGAGGGTGGGATCCAGAGAGACGACAGTGTGCTTCTACTGCAGGGAGCCGGGGCATATCAAGACAGTTTGTCCCAAGTTGCAGCAGAGAGCAGTGGCGGCGGCGATTCAGCCGTTGGCTATTCAGTCAGCAGCGCAGGTTGCGGCGTTGCAGTCGGGTGGAGCGCCGAGAGTTTATACTTCGGCAGAGGTGGGCCAGACCAGTCAGTCAGGCCAGATCACAGGTAAAATCTTGACTCAAACTTTTAAATTCTTAAGGTAGAATTGTTGGTGTTGTCTGTTTCTGTTATTTTACTGTGATAGAGTTAGAGGTTCTCAACACTTGTGGAATTGTGTAGGGACCTTGTTAGTTGGCGGTTTTGAGTCTCACGTTTTGTTTGACTCGGGAGCATCTAATTACTTCATTACTCCGGAGAGAGCTGAGGGTAGTGGTATTCGGAGTAGCGAGGGCGAGGCTTCAGGCTTTGTCAAGGTGGCCGGTGGTGGTTATCTGGCTACTTCGGGCAGAGCTAGAGCAGTTGATGTGCAGATTGCGGGGCAGTCTATGCCAGCAGATTTGGTCATCAGTCCAGTGGAACTGAATGACGTGATTTTGGGGATGGACTGGTTATCTCTATACCGAGTTCATCTGGATTGCTACAGAGGTAGAGTTGTGTTTGAGCGGGATGCAGGGAAGTTGGTTTATCAGGGAGTGAGACCGACTTCAGGGAGTATAGTGATTTCAGCTATTCAGGCAGAGCAGTTGTTAGAGCGGGGCTGCGAAGCCTATTTGGCGACGATCACTATGACAAAGTCCAGTGGTGAGGTGAGTCTGCAGGATATTCAGGTTGTCCAGGATTTCGAGGATGTATTTCGGTCGCTGAAGGGATTGCCACCATCTCGGTCAGATCCTTTCACGATTGATTTAGAGCCCGGGACAGCTCTGATATCGAAGACACCTTACAGGATGGCTCCAGCAGAGATGGCAGAGCTGAAGAAGCAGCTAGAGAACCTTTTGAGTAAAGGGTTCATCAGGCCTAGTGTTTCGCCGTGGGGAGCACCAGTGTTGTTTGTTAAGAAGAAGGATGGCAGTTTTCGGTTGTGCATTGATTACCGGGGACTTAACCGAGTCACAGTGAAGAACAGGTACCCACTACCGAGGATCGATGAGTTGTTGGATCAGTTGAGAGGGGCTACTTGGTTCTCCAAGATTGACTTGGCGTCAAGATATCATCAGATTCCGATAGATGAGGCAGACAGCTTTTCGGACGAGGTATGGGCATTTCGAGTTTGTGGTCATGCCTTTCGGTTTGACTAATGCGCCGGCAGCATTTATGAGATTGATGAACGACGTGTTCAGAGAGTTTCTGGATGTGTTTGTCATCATTTTTATCGATGATATTTTGGTGTATTCGAGGAGTCCAGAGGAGCATGCGACTCATTTGAGGCTTGTGTTGGAGAAGCTTCGAGAGCAGAAGCTGTATGCTAAGTTGAGCAAGTGCAGCTTTTGGCAGAGGGAGATGGGTTTTCTTGGCCATATTGTTTCTGCAGAGGGAGTTTATGTGGATCTGGCTAAGATTGAGGCTATCAGGGATGGGCCTAGACCGAGTAGTGCTACCGAGATCAGGAGTTTTCTGGGTTTAGCAGGCTACTACAGGAGGTTCGTCAAGGGGTTTGCAAGCATGTCTCAGCCGATGACGAGGTTGATTGGCAAGGATGTGCCGTTTGTGTGGTCGCATGAGTGCGAGGAGAGCTTTGGGAAGCTCAAGGAGATGTTGACTAGTACACCAGTTTTGGCATTACCCGACCCGGGGAAGCCATATGTAGTGTACACAGATGCTTCAGGTGTTGGACTTGGTTGTGTTTTGATGCAGGAGGGCAGAGTGATTGCCTATGCTTCGAGGCAGTTGCAGGGCAGTGAGCGCAACCGTCCTACACATGATCTGGAGTTGGGAGCAGTGGTTTTTGCACTCAAGATTTGGAGGTCTTATCTTTATGGTGGTAGAGTGCAGATCTGTACAGATCACAAGAGTCTACAGCATATTTTCACTCAGCCTTTGCTGAATGCAAGGCAGACGCGTTGGGTGGAGTTTCTGGCAGACTATGACCTGGATATTGTTTATCATCCGAGCAAGGCCAATTTGGTGGCAGATGCTTTGAGTCGACGGAGGGTTGATTCAGATAGAGAGCGTGGTGTTGAGGCTTTGGTCAGCGAGATTAGTACATTGCGTCTTTGTGCTATTTCAGAGGAGCCTTTGGGTTTAGAGGCAGCTGATCAGGCAGATTTACTCAGTAGGATCAGAGTGGCGCAGCAGAGTGATCAGGGTTTGATTGAAGCTTCGCAGGCGGTCGGTTCTGAGTATCAGGTCTCTTCGAATGGGACTATCTTGGCTCGTGGGCGAGTTTGTGTGCCCAAGGATGAGGAGTTGAGGCATGAGGTTTTGAGAGAGGCTCATTCGAGCAAGTTTTCGATTCATCCGGGTGCGACCAAGATGTACCGTGACCTCAAACGGTATTATCATTGGGTTGGGATGAAGAGAGATGTGGCAGATTGGGTTGCGAGGTGCAACACTTGTTCTTTGGTTAAGGCAGAGCATCAGGTGCCTAGTGGTCTTCTGCAGAGTTTACCCATTCCAGAGTGGAAGTGGGATATGATCACTATGGATTTTGTGGTGGGATTACCTATCTCACGGACGTTTGATGCTATTTGGGTCGTTGTAGACCGCTTGACCAAGTCATCACATTTCTTGGCCATCAAGAAGACAGATGGAGCGGCTGTCTTGGCTAGGAAGTTTGTGCGAGAGATTGTGAGGCTGCATGGAGTGCCAGCCAGTATTGTGTCGGATAGAGATCCGAGGTTTGCTTCAGAGTTTTGGAGGGCATTTCAGACTGAGATGGGCACTAAGGTGCATATGAGTACAGCGTATCATCCGCAGACAGATGGGCAGTCAGAGAGGACTATTCAGACTTTGGAGGATCTGCTTAGGATGTGTGTACTGGATTGGGGTGGTCATTGGGCTGATCATCTGTGTTTGGCAGAGTTTGCCTATAACAACAGTTTTCAGTCTAGTATTGGCATGGCTCCTTATGAGGCTTTGTATGGGAGGCCATGCAGGACACCATTATGCTGGACCCAAGTGGGGGAGCGCAGCATGTTTGGAGCTACCTTTGTTCAGGAGACGACGGAGAAGATCCGTGTTTTGAGGCTGAACATTAAGGAGGCTCAGGATAGACAGAGGAGTTATGCAGATAGGCGGCGACGTGAGCTTGAGTTTCAGGTGGGAGATAGAGTTTATCTCAAGATGGCTATGTTGAGGGGCCCTAACAGGTCCATAGCAGAGAACAAGCTCAGTCCGCGTTTTATGGGTCCGTTTCCAGTGGTGGAGCGAGTTGGGCCAGTGGCTTATCGGTTGGAGTTGCCACCGATTATGAGCGCCTTTCACAAGGTGTTTCATGTTTCTATGTTGAGGAGGTGTTTGCGTCCTTCAGAGGAGATTATGGTTGAGATTCCAGAGGATCTTCAGCCAGATATGACAGTTCCGGCAGTTCCTGTGAGGATTCTTGAGAGGAGAGTCAAGGTTCTACGGAACAAGAGGGTGCCATTGTTGAGAGTCTTGTGGGACTGTAGTGGCACAGAGGAGCAGACTTGAGAGGCAGAGGCAAAGATGAAGCTGAAGTTCGGAAAGTGGTTCGACAAGCAGGCTGTGGAGTGATTCATCTTTGTGGTTCTAGTCTTGTTTTTGGTTTTGTTGTTGTTGGTTTTGGATTTATGTATTTTCGTTTTGTTGTACGATATACATTTTTGGAGTTATATGAGATGGAGTTTTGCCTCATATTTTTGGTTATGGTTTGGGATGTTACAAGTTTCTTTGGCTGGTGGGGTCATTGGAGGTTTTTAGTCATATGTTGGTACGCGTTTCAGATTTTATTACTCGTTTTGTCTAGAGGCGGTGGGCCTTGTAGACGGTGGTTCTGTTTGTGTTGGGACGGTAGGTGCCCGACGAACTTATATTGGGGGTCGCTACCTCGATATGGGTTGTTTTCGTGACGGTGGGTCGCGGTTTGGATACTGGGCGGTGGGCCGCAGTATGGATATTGTGGCGGTGGGCTGCAATATGGATATCGTGACGGTGGGTTACGGTATTGAGAGTAATAATATCTTGGAGACATGCGTATAACATAGGACTGAAGATTTGAGTTTTTGAGGTCTTAAGAGACGTTTGTGTTGGGAATCGAGGACGAATCCAGTTTAGTGGGGGAGAATTGTAACATCCGCGAACCAGAAAGTTGTGTTTAAAGTGGTATCGGATGACATTAGGGGTTTGGGGGTCGATTACATACGCTCTTTGAGGTGCGAATCGAGGATCGATTGTACATGTTCTTGTTTGATTGTTGTACAATTGATTTAAGGTTCAATCATCTCGAAGAAAATGTGTAAAAAGCTCCTAAATGCTTAGTGTCGATCGACACCAAAGGGGTGTGTCGATCGACACCGGTTTGAGAAATCAATTCCGGTTTAAGTCGATTGCGCGTTTGATTCGAGTTTGGGTTGGTTTGGTCGATGGGTGTCGACCGACACCAAGGAAGGGTGTCGATCGACACCGGTTATTGGAAAATCGACCGGTTTGATTTTAGTCGGCTGGTTTTGTCTGGTTAAGGGCTTGGAAGCCCTAAGTCGCGATAAAAAGCCCTGTGGCCGCGCAGAAAGTGATCTTTTCGGGTTTCAGAGAGAAAAAGGTGTTCCTAAGGTGATTTTGTGAGTTTGAAGGAGTTTTGTGGAGTTTCTGAGGCTTGTGGTTGTTGTTTCATCTTCCTTCCTTCCTTTCAATCCCTTTTCAAGGTGAGTGCGTGACTGTAGGTCCGTTAATCAATCACTACAACAAAACAGGCCTTTTCCATCGGCATGAATCGTTGTAAAATCGACGGGAATCAGCCATTACATCGAATTTCCATCGATTTTCAAATCGACGGTAATCGATCGACGTAAAATCGAAATCGTCGTAAAATCGTCGTAAATTGTGACGAAACAATTTTCGTCGTTAACTCGTTGTTTTTAGTCGACGTAAATTCGATGTAACATTAACAACTGATTTACAACGAAATACTAATTTAGTCGTTAGATCGATGTAAACTTTACGATCGATTAACGACGTATTTGCCATTTCTCTTAACGACTAAACAAAGTCGTCGTAAAACACCGGTTAAATATACCAGGTCAATTACAAAATCGGAAAACCAAAATGAAGAAAAACCGTTGTCAAGTCGATGTAAATATTCGTCGTTAATCAGATGTTATTGAAATCGCCGTTAATTCGAGGCATAAAAACGTTGTTAACCAGATGTTATGGTTGTCGTCGTTAAAGCGAGGCAAAACTACGTTGTAAAACCGATGCAAGTTTACGACGATTTAACAACGAAAACGTTGTTAAAGTGTCGCCACTTGCAACGATTTAACGACGAAACATCGAATTTTTTATTTATTAATATTCGAACGTCTACGTCGTATTTACGACGATTTAATATAAAAATAATAAAAAATATATATAAAAAGAAATAAAATAAAAATTATAAAACGAAATAAAATAAAATAAAATAAAATATATTCTACAAAATTAAAAAAAAAATATTTAAACAAATTCAAATTCTGACGGGGACAGAACACCAGCCGTCCCGCTCGTCGTTGCCCGTTGCTCGTCGGCCTCCTCTTGCGCTCTTGTTGCAGCTAGCGCTTCTCGTTTACGCCTTTTTTCTTGCAAGATTGCGGCAATCTGCGGGTTCTCCCTAGCCATGAGCTCGAAAATGGCGTCGTTATCTGAACGTTCTGAACGCTCATCTTGGATTTCCCGCTCAAGACGTGCAATCTTGGCCCGCAGTTGGGTCTGCTCTTCATCGTCGGATCGTCGGCGGGGCGGAGCAAGTGCCGAAGCAACAGGAACCTTGGCAATTGATCCCATCTCAATAGTTTTACCCCTATTCTGAGGGGCGACCTGCCATTTTAAACATTGAATTGATATTAAATAATAGAGTAATATAAAAAAAATTAATTTATTAACAATAAATTAATATTTACCTGTACGAAGATGCGATCAATCTCGGGGGTGCTCAACTGCACCTGAGTGGATCCCCCGGGAGATAGCTGCTGGGAGCGTTGCGTTTGTTTCTCAACGACCCTTGCGTTCACGTCGTTCCATATCTCCTCTGCTCTCGGAGATACAAAAGTTCCGTCTTTCTTCTTGTGGGTCTTCTCCCAAACATCCGTCAATGGAGGGAGCGCACCTCCTCTCTCCGCAGCCTAAAAATGAATTTAATTAATTTATACTTTTATTATCTTATAATTTATATTATTTGTATATATAAATAATTAAAAAGAAAATGAAAGTGCGATATTACCATCTCTAAACGTCTTCAGGCGAAAGACGTCTGACCGGAGCAGTGAGGGACGACCTTCGGTTGGCCGTCAGGACCAACCGATAAACGGGAAGCAGAGCACTTCATAGAGGTCTCTATGGAATCTGGCTTCATCCAGAATTGAACCAATCCGTCCCACACCATTTGGCTGACGCCTATCGGCTTTGCGTCGTTGCCCTTTGCCCGCCATCTCTTTTTCCAGTCGGAGACGGTGTTGTTTGTACGTAACTTGGCTTTCTCCTTCCATTATGCCTTCACCTCCTCATTATGAGCTTGATCCCAGGTGTACCGTTGCTGAAAAAAACGAATTCATAATTAAATATATATTATTTATATCAAATATAAGTAATTAAGTAAATATAAAATATTAAAAATTAAAAAAAGTTCAAAAATTATCACCGCAAACATCTTAAACCAAGTATCTCTAATATCTTGACTGACTGCCGACCAATTTGGATGAGCCTCGGAAAAATAGGACTTGATGATGTCGCTGATGGTGCGCGAGACCGAATTTTCGACACCAAACCTATAAAAATGTTAATTGTTAATTAATATATTTAATAGATTATATAAATATTAAATTAATACATTAAATTTTAAAAATTTTAAACATTTTAACGTACCACGATGCTCCATCTTCTTTCTCTGGATGGAGTCTAGTTAGATTTACCCGTCCGGGTAAAGCTAGCAACTCTTCAATGGTCATATGTGCATAGGGCCGAGGCAGTTGTACATGTTGCTGCGGGGGCGGCGGCGGTGGCGGTTGTTGGTGTTGTGGTGGGGGTTGATGGAATTGCGGTGGGGGTTGATCGTGGTGCGGTGGTGGCGGGGGGGGGGGATAAAATCCCTGAGACTGCGACTGAGTCGGCGGAACCCTCGTATCCCTCGAGGTAGAAGTAGAACCACCTGAAGCACCCGTGCCCGGCATGAACTGATGATACTGGTTTTGGCCGGATGGAGGAATCATCTGCAAATTAATAAAAACAAATATATATAACAAATCTAACAAATCTAAACCGTTTCTAATGAAAAATAACCATTTCGAAACCGTTTCTAAATACTCATTTCTAAACCGTTTTTAAATACCTATTTCTAAACTGTTTCTAATGAAAAATACAGTAAATTAAACAAATATAAATGAAAAATCAAATAAATAAAAAACTAACCGTTGTTTAGAATGATAACGGAAAGCCGAAAGGGTTTTTTTCGTGAGAAAAGGTTTTTTTCTAGAGAGAGGAAGAAGTTGTGGCGATGCAATTCTGAGGCGAGGCTGATATATATAGAGTTTGTTGTCGTCGCTACATCGTCGCAATTTACGACGATTTACCAACGACATGGATAGTGTCGTTGGTAAATCGTCGCCAATTACGACGATTTTCCAACCAAAGGGAAATTTACATTTTCCATAACATTAATATTCCCGCACGGGAAACGGAGAAAGTGGGGTCGTTGCTAAATCGTCGCAACTTACCATCGATTTTACGTCGGTCCCACAAGAGTCGTCGTAAAATCGATGGTACATATTTTCAATTTGTTTTATATTCCCGCACGCGGGAAACGGAAATATTTGGTGGTGGAAAATAATTAGTGTCGTCGCTAAATCGTTGCAAATTTCCATCGATTTTACGTCGATCCCGCGTGATTCGTCGTAAACTCGACGGTACGAGTTTTCAATTTGTTTTATAAAAATTAATTCGAAAAAAATAAAACATACCATCGCATTTACGTCGGTCCCACGATAATCGTCGTAAATTCGATGGTAAACTAGAATCCAATATTACGGCGCCTACTATCACTTTTCGATTTGGTACGATGAAATAATTTTTTAATTTCCGTTTAACAACGACTTGCCAACGAATCGTCGCAAAATCGTCGCTAAGTTTTACCCTAAACCCCAAACTCGCCCCAAACTATTATTTGCTTGAATGGAAGTATGAAAAGCTTAAAAACTGTGAATAAGAAGTTATAAATTGAAATGAAAACAACTAAAAAAATTTCAAAACCTCATTTTGACAATATCTTGTCATAATACATGTAAGTAAACCTTATACTATGTAAAATGTTTATGAAAACATATTTTCAATGATTTTTCATCTACAAACTTAGTTTCAATGTCATATAGTCAATTTTTGTTGCTTGGTTAGCCTTCTAATTGATATGATGTGTCTTTGAAGGCATTTTAGGGTTTAGGGTTTCATTTTAGGGTTTAGTCGTCCTAATATCGTCGCAATTTACGACGATTTTCCATCGCACGTACAGTAGTCGATTGCAAATCGTCGGTCTTTACGACGATTTTCCATCTAAAGTATATTATTCGTTGGAAAATCGTCGTTCAATGTAAAATTTTTTCTATATAAGGACCAACACCCCCTGGTTCACAACCACACTCAACATTTGAAAAAAAAAAAAGACTTTTTCTCTCATCTAGATCCGGAGATCGTCCTTCGGAAAATGGAAATCCTTGTCGGGAACATTTTTCGGAAGGGCGATCTCTGGCCTAGATGTTGGAAAAATTTTTATAACAAAATTACAAACGTTTTACCATCGAATTTGGTATGTATTTGTGATTAGTCGGGAAATCGTTGCAAGTTACGTCGAATTTACGACTAATTTTGTTGGGATAGTTGGAAAATCGTTGTAACTTACATCCAATTTAGGACGACCCGTCTCTTGATCGTCGTTATGTGCAACAAGATTGCTACTTTCCAGGTATGTTGGAAAATGACCATATTTTCCTATAAAATGACCTTCACCCCCTCCATATTCTTTCACACACATCATAAATCTTCCTCATCTCTTGTTGAGGTCAGAGTATCCCATGCAAAATGTTTAGGCTTTCCTAAACATTGTTATATGGGATCCTCTGATCTCGACAAGTGATGAAGAATTTATTTTTTATTTTTTTTTGACAATTGGAACGAAATTACCACGAATTTGGAACAGAATTTTATTCTCGTAGGGATATCGATGCAGAATGCATCTGTTTAACATCGAATCGTCGTAATGTCGACGCCATTTCCATCGATTTTACGTCGATGGTGAAGTAGC
Organism: Erythrophleum ivorense; assembly: GCA_026724425.1. Classification (NCBI taxonomy): domain Eukaryota; kingdom Viridiplantae; phylum Streptophyta; class Magnoliopsida; order Fabales; family Fabaceae; genus Erythrophleum; species Erythrophleum ivorense. The sequence goes on along the minus strand of JAIUCV010000066.1, from coordinate 1,265,872 downwards.
CTAAGAAAAAGTTACGGAAATTTGATTTTCTAAGTCTGTTTCATACGACGTGAATATATCTGGTACACCTTCCACTGGATATGACCGACCAACACCACCATCGTCATATCGTTTTGTAGCCCTTTTACGTGTGCGCACTTTTGATGGAAAATAGAAGTCAGTGAAATGAGAAGTTTCTTGAGACAAACTTCCAGAAACGATCGATCCTTCAACCCTTGCAAGATTTTTGGCTTTTCCTTTTAAGTACCCCATGAATCGCTCAAACGGGTACATCCACCGATAATGAACTGGCCCACCAAGCTCTGCTTCGTAAGGAAGATGTACAGCTAGATGTTCCATAACATCAAAAAAGGCTGGTGGAAATATCTGCTCCAAATTACACAAATACATAGGAATATTTTGCTGGAGTTTACCAATAACATCTACGGTAAGAGTACGGGTACAAAGATCTCGGAAGAACGCTCCAATCGCTGTATATAACATAAGAGATTTTGTCAACTCCATATAGATTATTTAATAAATGCATGCATATATATAATATATTGTTTCTAAAATATACCTGCAATTGCCGCATGTACTTCTGGGTGTAGAAGTTCCGCAAATACAAACGGAAATAACCGTTCCATAAACACATGACAGTCGTGGCTTTTCATCCCAGAAAACTTTCGTCCTTCAACACATTTAGATAGATTAGAAACATACCCGTCGGGGAACTTCACGTCGGACGTTGCCCATTTGAACAAGGACAACTTTTCCGCAGCCCCTAACTGAAATATAGCAACTGGTACTTCCCCCTGGTTAGAAATATGCAATTCACTCCGTGAACAAATTTCAGGCAAGTCCAATCTTGACTTTACACTGTCTTTCGTTCTGCCTTTTACGTTCAACATCGTATGCATGATATTATCGAAGAAATTCTTTTCAATGTGCATAACATCGAGGTTGTGTCTGAGAAGATGAGAGCTCCAGTATGGAAGGTCCCAAAAAATACTCTTCTTATGCCAATTGTGCTGTTCCCCGTATCCGTCAGGCATATTCCCCGGGGTGTGCCAGTTCCCACCACGTTTAACTGTACTCTCTGCGCCATAATGATCAATTTGCGCTTCTATAGACTCTCCAGATAAAATCACCGGTGGAGGAGCACGAACAGCTTTGTTCTTCCTAAACAGTTTCTTGTTTCTCCGGTATCTATGATTCAACGGTAAGAATCGGCGGTGACAGTCAAACCAGCTTGTCTTTCTCCCGTGTTTAAGCTGAAATGCATCTGTTCGATCGAGGCAGTACGGACAAGATAACCGCCCATGCGTAGTCCACCCAGAAAGCATTTCGTATGCAGGAAAGTCGCTTATTGTCCACATAAGCACTGCCCGCATCGTAAAGTTCCTCTTGCACGAAATATCATACGTCCGAGCTCCGGTATACCACAACTCTTTCAATTCCTCTATCAAAGGCTGCAAAAAATCAAGGGAACGTCGGGGATGCTTCGGGCCAGGGATCAAGATACTCATAAATAGAAATTCTCTCTGCATGCACATATCAGGAGGAAGATTGTACGGCGTTAGTATTATCGGCCATAGAGAGTATTGCCTACCGGACATGCCGAAAGGACTAAATCCGTCCGTGCAAAGACCCAAGTAGACATTTCTTTTCTCGCTAGCGAAATCTGGATGAACCGCCTGAAAGTGTTTCCACGCTTTAGCGTCAGATGGATGCCTAATCTCTCCTTCTGTTTGCAAATGATCGGCATGCCATCTCATCAATCCTGCCGTCCTCTCAGACTGATACAGTCTTTGCAATCTATCTTTTATTGGTAGGTACCACATCCGTTGGTACGGTACCTTGTTTCGACCACTACCTTGTGGCTTGTATCGTGGCTTCTGACAAAATCGACACTCCTGCAACTTATCATCATCTTTCCAGTATATCATGCAATTATCAACACAAACATCTATCATCTGAGAAGGCAACCCAAGGCTAAACACCAACTTTTGTATCTCGTAATACGAATCAGCAGCTACATTGTCATCTGGTAAGATATCCTTAATTAGATCAGCCCAACCATCCATGATAAACTGACTTATATTACCATCAGTTTTAAGAGTCATCATCCTTGCTGCAACTGACAATTTTGTGTGCCCTTTTGTACATCCATCGTACAAAGGCTGATCTGCTGCTGCTAAAATATCAAAAAACTTTCTTGCATCTGGATTGGGTTCCTCATACGCTACATTATGAGGATCTCCATATGTACTTGCGGTTTCCGGAAATGCATCTGTTACCATTTCATGCATTCTATGAACTTCACTTCTACCGTAATTAACAGGAGGATGTTCAAGTACGGGATCCACATTTTCTTCAAAACGCATTCCTTCATTAATATAATTACTACTGCTACTACTAGCTGCATTTCCCCCATGACCTTCCCCATGACAATACCAAATATAATAATTCTGCATAAATCCTCTATTCAACAGATGCGACCACACTTTTGAGATAAGCACAAATTTTCTATTCTTGCATTTTGGACAAGGACAATACATGTATTTATTACCGCTTTCGATCGTAATTTGCAATGTCCTGGCCTGGTACATGAATCCCTCAAGCCCATCTCTGAACTCTTTCCTCAGCAACCCGTCGGAATCTAGACGATTGTACATCCATTCTCGTATCTGATAAATTGACATATTTTTTGAAGTAATTGTTTTTTTCTGTTTTTTTAGAGAGAGAGAAGTTTAAGTAGTTGAGAGTGAAATGATGGTTATTGGAGGTCACGGTATATATAGAAAATTTTTGGACATTAACAACGAATTTGCAACGACAATTCCAACCAATTTCCAACGACGGAATTTCTTTTACAACCACTTACCATCGACTTTAACTGATGTTAAAAAACCGGTAAGAATCGTTTTATACCATGTGCTCACCTAATTCGGTTGATGTAAAAACGTCGCAAGTTTGCAACGATTTCCCTTCGGAAAAATATTTACACTTTAAATCGTTGTAAATTCGATGTTCATTACCTACATATTGTATTCGTTGTCAAATCGTCGTAACTTGACCACGATTTAACGTCGATTAAAGTCTTAGTGTTTAATTCGTCGTAAAGCCGTTGTAAATGGACGACGATTTTACAACGAGTTATTTTCGTCCCTAAATTACGACGATTATACGACGACAGTGGTCAATTCGTCGTAAACTCCTCGCATTGTACGACGATTTTACGACGACTGTTTTTGGTCGCAGTTTACGACGATTATAAGACGAAATTAATTTTCGTCGTAAATTAGTTGCAAATTAGAGGTTTTTAACGACTCATTTTTGGGTCGACGCAACATGTCGATGGAAATCGCCTGTTTTGTTGTAGTGAATAGAGATTGTTTGATTTTGAGTTTATGTTATTGTTCTTGAGTTGTACTTCGGTTTTATGTGGTTTGATGCGTTTATGGGGGTTGAATCCCATTGATTGGTGTTTATTTTACTATTTTCGCACTGTTTCATCGCGTTTGGTGTCTGGGCGTCGAGCTGGTGTCGACCGACACTCAGAAGGCTGGCGTCGATCGACACCATAGAGGTGTCGGTCGACACCGACCTGGGTGTCAGGAAACGTGGGTTTCCTGACAGGTAGTTGATAATGTAGCAAACCTGGTGTTTAGGTTGCTTATTCGTTATTGATTTATTGGTTATTGGTTATTGTTGAACGGTTATCTATGATTTAATAATATTGATTCTTTTGAGGACTTCCGCATTGTGTTGTTTGAATTAGCTGTTGAGGATTAATATTTATGGGAATATTAATCTGGGCTAATTATTAAAAAAAAAAAAAGCTTGGTTGTTTCAACATTAACAATATATATATATATATATATATATATCAAATTTAACTTACAATCATTTTTAAAAAGAAGTTTCACCACACAATAAACATAAACAAATTGAAAAAAAAATTGTGATTACACAATTAGAGGATTTAATTAGACCATTAACTCATATATTTTAAATTAGTTACACAGTTAGAGTACTCAATCACACCACACAATATTTATTAAACATTATTTAAAAAAACATATATTTACATTAATAAAAAAAATATTAAAATCATATATATCAAAATTAACACCTAATCATTTTTAAAAGAAGTTTAACTAAACAACTATCAACGAGAATAATTTTGAAAAAAAAAATTAAAATTACAGAAATTTTTTTTATCAAAACTAAATATTAACACGATCTCAAAATTAACTTTTATTTGTAAATTTTTTTTTCAAATCACTTAACTACATTAATATGTACATTAACTACGCATTTACTCATACTAAAATCTATTTAATAAAATAAATATTAAGATTAAATGTGATTATGTGTAATAAATAATTTCAACTCAACTAAATTTTTAATGTCTAATAACTCTTCATAATTTTAAAGACACTACTCCTTTTATCCCAAAATATAATCAATTTTTCCAAAATACCAATAAACAAGAGCAGAACCTCATAGAAAAACAATACAATAAGAATCCGAACACAACACACTTTCAAAACCAATAAATTATCAATATACAAGAGCAAAATCTCATAGAAAAACAATACAACAAATATTCAAACACTACACATTTTCAAAACCAGTAAGTGGACAATACACTACTTGGACTATACTATAAGAATATCATTTACACCACCAGAAAATCAACTTCATATCAAAATCATTTGCTAATTCCGTCAAGATACAACATCAGCTACACGATCCTTTCTACCATAGATCAAATAATACAACCAAATAATTCGAACTTCAAACATGTTGTTAGACAACTATATTATCATCACGAGACGACACCAGGTAAACCTCAACCCAAATTCACCAAGAAGATTAGATGACGACTGGTTAATCAAAAACTTAAAAACAAAATCAAGTGACGAAATAAGAACATGGTGATTTTACTATATTTCTCGATAAGCTAAGAGACCCTAAAAATATCAACACATTGATTGTAGTCATAAATCCACCATGAATGTATTGCATAATCTTGAGAAACATAAATTACTAACAATAAGGGTCTGACTGGTTTAAACGCTGCGGTTGCGGTTGCGGTTGCGGGAGTTTGCTGAAGTGGAAGTTTGCGGTTAAACGCGTAATTAAGTTGTTTGTACGACTGGTATAGCGATTGAGAGCTGATGCATTTGCGGAATATTTTTGACTGGTTAACCAGCGGGTAAAATAGCGGTTTAACAATAAATTAACAATATAAACACATTTTATAATTATAAAACATTAAAACTATATTATATTGAACAATTATAAATTTATAGTTCAACATAATTAATAATAAAAATTTATAAGAAATAATATGTATATAATACTTATGTTCATCTTTTAATTTCTATAATTTATATAAAATGTGATTTCTATTAAAATTTAGTGTGGAAATTAAATTTAGATTACCATTTTATTTTTTGTTAGATATATATATATTAGTATGATGTGAACATTTATCAAGAGAATTTTAATTTGTAGAACTTAGAAATATAAAATTGTAATATGTTTTTAATGAATTTTACCAAACAAATATCAAATATTTTTATTTTTATTGTGATTATAATATATAAATCTTAATTTTTTTAATAAAGATTATTATTTATTTTCAGATTTTAAATAAATTTGTGTTTTTGATTTTTGATTTTTTTTTAATTATCCATCCGCAACTGCCCGCAACCGCAAACGCTGCTGGGAATGAGCTTTTGATTTTGAGGAATCTTGAGGGATCTGGAGCGGTTTGAAGCGGTTGAAAGCGTTTGCGATGATTGTTGTCAAACGCCAATAACCGCTACTACCCGCAAAAGCTGCGTTTGCGAGTTTCCGCGCATCGCGCGGGTTTTCCCTAGTATCATATATTCATATTTATTGTTTAAAACAAAATAACTTAAGATCCGCAATTTTGGAAAAAAAAAACAAAAAAAATGTTTAAAATGGAAGCTTGTAAATCTTTACAATACCTTTCGGTGATAAATGCTACGATCATGAGGATGATGTGGAAGATAAGACCAATTCCCATTCGTTGAAGCAAAGTAATGCCTCTTGGATTTCCTGTGAATTTTCGGGTTATCTTGACAAAGACTCGATCGTATAAGACTATGGAGATTAGCAATGAGACTGTGACGAAGGCGGCGAGACTCGCCGGTGGGATGCTGAAATTTCCGGCGACCTTTCCGTTTAGAGTGGTTCCTTGTTTGACAAACAAAGTGTTGACTTGAGCGATCATCGCGCTTGGGACGAAAGTTACGAACATAGTAGGTAACATTTTTAGCATTTGTTTTGTTTCTTCGACCTCTGTGATAGTACAAAGATTCCATTGATCGGTTTTTCCTGTTTTGAGTGAAGCTCTGCCTAAGAATCTGCAACATAGTGACATGTTATGTACTTTGTACGTTTTCTAGGAAACTACGTAGTGAACCAACTTGAATAAGCCGAAATAATTTTAATTATTAAGATCCAAAATTTACTATAAATTTATTGTAAAACAAAGCCAAAATAAGATCCAAATTGAGTAAGCCAAGTATGTTACTTGATGATATACTTGGGATATATACTACGAATTAGAGCATATCAATAACAAATTACTTAGATCCCTAAATAAACTAAAACTAAAACGAACTATCCTTGTAAATTAAACCTCTACGTTTTCCATGAATTAATTTTAAGTTTTAAATGAAACTGAATAAACAAAAATTTTAATTAAAAAATTCATCGGAAAATGTTCTGATAAATCTGAAAATGTTCTAAACAAAAAATATTTGGGGAAATTAGCTAAATAGGCCAAATTTCTTGTAGTGTAGTGGAACTACACTTTTTTTACTTTAAGTTGGGTATTTAGGTTTTATTTTCATATAAATATATATGTAAAAATTAGAAAAATAATAATAAATTGAATTTTTAAGAAGCTAAATTTTACCTAAAAAGACATTTGCTCCTTTCCGCGATATCCTTCTTCTTTCAGCCATAGAAGAGAAAAACTAAGAAATTGGGGAAACGATATCCTTCTTCTTCTCCTCTCCGCCGCGATATCCTTCTTCTTCTTCCGCGATATCCTTCTTCTTCTCCTCTCCGCCGCGAGAATCAGCTTACTCTCCGCCCCGCGAGAATTCGGTGACCTAATTGGAGAATTTCGATTGACGAGAACTCATTGCTGCATTTCGTGGAACTCTATCAAACCAGAATTTTCTACCCAAAACGAAATCAGTGAAGGTATGCCCTAATTTCTGAGATTGATTGTTTTTGTTATAGTTTATGAGATTGATTTTCCACCTTTGTTGAGCGATGAAACTCGTGATGGAACTCGGGAATTTCGTCAATCGAGAATTCCGTTAGCTAGATTTTCAAACTCGTTAACTCTTTTTGTTATCGTTTAGGATTCGTTACCGGTTGCATTTGATTTCTAACTTTCATCCATAGTGTTGTGATTTGATGATCCCTGCTTAACTGTTGCTCTGATCCGGTTTTTCGTTTTGAGTGAGATCAGTGACTTAAATTCACTTATTTAGTTGTTAAGGTACTTTTGTTGGTTTGATCTTCTGAATAGAACTGCTGAATTTTGCCCCTTTTGCGAATTTTTTTGGCTGTTTATATAATCCATACAAGTCTTTATAGTTATGATCTATATGATCTTTTCAATCTCTGTATGGATCTCCATAGCATTGATCTCTATAGATCATAAATATCTTCTCTAGAATTGGTAATTCTACGGTAGAATGATTAGAAAGATTGATGGGTTTATGCTAATTTTTAAGATTACAGTGAATGATGTGATTATTTCGCTTATGATTTTGTTTTCCAAGTTTGCTTACTTTAGTAGTCAAGATTTTATTTAATATTGAACAAAGATCTTCGAGCTGAACAAGAAGAACATAAAGCTTTTGTCTTTATCTTTTTTATCAATTGTTATTCATGGTATTTCCTTGTCGAAGATAAATACAGTACGAATTATGCCAGCTTGCAATAATTTTAGTTCGATTAGTTGTATATTCGCTGCAGAAATGAATGTTCCTTTGTCATTATTGTGCTTCATACAATCTCCATTTTATAAAATGTAGGTATGGAAAACGCGTATCCAAAACGTATTTTCAGGCCAGGAGATGAGCCTCAAGTGAAGCAAATAAATATTAGCTGCAAAATGACACGTTTCAAAAGGGTAAAGAAGGCTCTACCATCCGAGTACAAAGAGGTGAGAGAAGACCCTGTTTTCGCACCAATTCTACGGCTATGTGATACTGGCCTAGGATATTCAGCTCGCCTCATTCACAGCATGATGTCTAGGCAGTTGGCTTGCAAGAAAAAGCATGAGATTTGGTGTGTCTTTGCAAGCAGACCGCTTAGATTTTCGCTTCAAGAATTTGCTGCTGTCACTGGTCTCAGCTGTACATACGAGAATGATGTAAGCAGTGAAGAAGACAATGTAGTAAATGATAAAGGATTCTGGGGTGCTTTGTTGAAGAGGAAAGAAAGTATTTGCATGCAAACGTTGTGGAGTCAGGAAAACCTTAAAGCTGCTAAAAAGTGGAAACGTATTGACCGAATTCGGCTGATCTACATTGTCGTGATAGCTGGGTTGATCATGGCAAAAGATGAGAAGGCACCTATTCCTAACACCTACATAAGGCTTGTCATGGATCTTAATAAGGTTAGGAGTTATCCATGGGGTCGTGAAGGGTTTACGCTCCTGGTTAACTCAATCATCAAGACAAGAGGTAACTTGAAAAATAAAAACAGCTATGTTTTGGATGGATTTTCCTACGCCTTTCAAATATGGGCTATGGAAGCAATTCCTCATCTTGGAGAATTTGTTGCTGAAAAAATCAAGGAAAATAGTTTCGATGGTCCTCGATGTACTAATTGGAAAGGCCTTGCAAAAATCTCGTACAAAGACGTTATCAAGCTCGAGAGTAAATTTCTGATAACTGTAAGTTTCTACTTTTTTTTTCCTGCGTTGCAATCATGTGTTTCTGTTTTCTTATACTTTGTGTAATCGAATCATCTATCTTTTTTCCTTGGTCTTTTGATTTGCTGAGAGAGTATTTAGTTGAAAATGGGTAATTTGATCACAATATATAAAATGTAACTTCTGGATTTGTGCTACATTAATGCATGATTATGTACACCCATTCATCTCCTCTACCGGGAATTCGGATATTGTAGACTCAGCTGAATATATGTGGAATGACGAGGTGCCTGATGCTGCTGTAGATCTGCTGAAAGCTGCAATCAGGAAAAGAAATGATTTTGGAGATCACATTTGGGAGTGTTTAGAACCTGCTGACAGTTTTGAGGCTTCAGAAGAAGCAGAAGAAGAAGCTGAGGATGACTCCTTGGAAGGAGCAGAAGCAACTGAGAACGAGGCTTCCGAAGAATCTGAAAATGTTGCTAGTGATGATATTGATGTCTCTATAATAAATAAGAAGCGAAAGAGATCTGGTTACGGTTCAGAGGCACGAAAGACGAACTTACTATGGCAACGAGCTACTGCTTCTCAAGGTATTGATGATAACATGAAGGCTACTTTCGAAGGGATTGTGAAAGCTGCTTGCACAAGTTTAGAGGAAAAATTAGTGAAGAAAATTGATGCCGGGTTTGAAAAGTTAGAGAAATTGTTTGCAACTAGAAACGTAGAGCCAACGTCAACTCCAGATGTCTCCAATTCCAAGAATGCACAGCCTCAAGAAAGGGTAAGTAAAAAAAGAAGCTCCCTTCACTATTCTCCTTGAGTTACTTTGCACATGAATTTGTGTTTGTAGAATAATGTTGTAAAAGCTTGTCTGTGTGATATTTAGGATTGGAAGTTTGTTAGATATCATATGTAATCGGTAAAATTTGTTTTCAGGTGTAGAAGTTTGTTATCTATAATTAGCGGTTTGTGTTATGTGTGTATATATCTTGTATCTCTACTACTTCTTGTATTGCAAAAGCTCTTTGATTTTTGATTGCTTTGGTCCTTTTTTGTTCACCTGCAATTAACAGGATGAAAAGAATGAAGCAGCTGCAATTTTCGATCTGAATCTAGATGATATGTTTGGGAGTAATATTTATGATACAGATCATGATTTGAGTACACAAGAACACTTTCAGAAACACTTAGGACATCTGTCTCAAGACACTACAGTCACAGGGTTCCCTCCGCAAACATTTGTAGAGAAGCCACCAAATATTGCTTTGACACCACAGAGTTTTGTTTCTGAAGGAAATCTACTTCGTAGAGTTAAAATTGAAATTCCCGAGCTGAAAGATGGTGACAATAAAGTTGACGCATGTTTTCCACTTGCCTATGTATCTGATGACATGTGGGAACAATTTCTGGAGTGGTCCGAGAAGCATGAGTAAGTCAATCATTAACTCCTATCATATTTTCGGATACATGTTCTGCAACTCATATTTTTTCTTACAATTTTTCATCATCAGATCTTTGAAGTTTGGTTCATCTGTCTTAGATTACGTATTATTTGATCGAGTTATCCGTAAGAAAGAGTGGCTCATGAGTTACGTGAGTTTCACACCACCCTCTAACTTAATTTATTAAAATAAGATGAGTTCTATGCTTTGGACCCTAACGAGTATATGTTTTCAGGAAATTGATGCTGTCATGTACTTATTCCGAGAGAACACAACCTTAGGCCGATGGAAACATAATTGTGTTGCATTCATGGACACCCTATTTAGCCAACGAATTAGAAGAATATACTCGGACTTCAAGAAAGGTGGTCAAGCATACAAGTGGGAGGGGTATTCTATAGATTACGGCAATGGAGATCTTCCTTGTCATGGAAAGACGGGCTTGAAATGGGGAGTAGATGTAGACCGGATTTACGCTCCTCTGAATGTGAATGAAAACCATTGGATTTCGTTTTGCATCAACCTCATTCGAAGAACAATTGAAGTTTTCGATTGCGGTAATGCAGACAATGCAAGACAGGTTGAGCCATTTAGAGTCGTCATCCCTCGCATTGTGAAGGCAGTTCAGAACGCCCGCTAATGCAAAACAACTGTACCTGACTCCTTATACTATTATTAAAACACATGTGAAGAGCGGAATCAATCGTAGCGGCTGTGATTGTGGAGCGTTTGCGGTAAAGTTCATTGAGTGTCACTTGCAAGGTTATGACATGAGCTTGCTCGACGATGGGAATATTATGGCGGCGAGGCAAAGGATTGCGTATGATCTGTGGCAAGGAGCAACAGATCCTATACTAGCTGAACGAGTGGCCAATTACGTACCCACTAAGATTGAATCTGAAGTTATAGCCATCCCGTGAACCAAAAAGGAGTGATTTGCCATATGATATTTGGTTTTGATTTTTCTTGTAGTAGTGATATTTATACCATTGGATTTATTATTCGATAACGATGCCAATATAAAAGAGGAGAAACGACTTCAATAGAAAATGTTGCCAATAAAATAAAAACAAATGTATTTTTCAAAACTGATCGATCATAGACGTAATAGAAAACAAAAAGAGACAAAACATCAATATTTTCATACATGAATCATATCTGTTTCTCGCATGTAGCTCTGTTGTGTCCTTCCTTACCACAGCGACCACACTTGTGCATCCTCTTTAAACTTTGCGATCCTTATGACGATCTTATCTTATCTTCGACTGTTTCATGTCTTCGTTTCTTACGTCTACCAGATCGGCTTTTTGTGATAGGTGGTCGAACTTGTGCCTTTTCAATATCTTGTGGGGGATGCCATTCATATTCCGGAGTAGCTATTGGATAAATGCTTTCTTCATAAACTGTTCTCCATCCATCTGTGTTGAACACTTTGTCCGTGTATGTACGAGTTTCTCTGCCAGTACTTAAGATTGCTTTTATGGCATGTCTACACGGAATTTTTCCCAAATCAAACTTCCTACATGAACATGTTCTTCTTCTCAGGTCGACAACACATTCACATTTGTCTCCTTTAACCTGGAATATGTCATCATCAACCTGATAAGCAATCAAGTACTTTGCCTTTTCTGTCCTTCTAGCAATCTTCTTTTCCACTTTCTTCGTTAAAAGATCAGTATGCTTTGCGCTTTTTGCTCTACGTTTGTGAAACCATCGGGTTAACATCTCCCTGATTTCATCCAACAGAGGAATCACCGGATACTCTCTAGGTGATCGCAAAGCTGAATTAATCGACTCAGCTGGATTGTTGGTTCGAATGTCGAACCTGTAACCCGGAAAATGACAACGAGCCCATTTTTTAACATCAGCTTCCTCAAGGTATTTTCGAATAAGTGGACCCATGTTGCAAATCTTGTGGTACAACTTCTCAAAATCAACAACTCTATAAGCTTTTGAAGCTTATTCAATCAGGGCAGCCAGTCCTGGTGGCTTGAAATGTTTAACCACATTACTCAGCAAGTGGTGGATACAAATTCTGTGACTAGACAATGGATAGACTTTGGCAAGTTCCTCAACAAGGCTGACATTTCTATCTGACACAAAAGCCAAGCCTTGTTCATCCTTGATAACAACCTTTAGTTGCGTAAAAAACCAATTCCAAGAAAGAGAATTCTCTGAATCAGCGATCCCAAAAGCAATTGGATATAAATTTGAGTTCCCATCAACAACTGTGGCAACTAGAAGAACTCCTCTGTATTTGCTCTTTAAAAATGTTGCATCAACCACAATTACCCTCCTAATGGCCTTATAAAACCCTCTGACACATTGATCAAACGAAACAAATAGATATTTGAAGCTACCATCAACGTCAGACTTGTAATTAGTATGCGTACCCGGATTAGCTTCTTGTAGCATATACAAGTACTTTGGAATTTTACAAAAACTCTCTGCTGGCAAACCCCTAACAGAATTAACCGCAAATTCCTTAGATTCCCATGCTTTCGAGTAAGATAGCTCAGCTCCATGCTCTGTACGCAACATGCTTATGATATCATTTGGTCTAGGGCCATCCTTCACACCCTCGTATTTGGGCATAATAAGATGCCCAATTGTTTTCGCAGAAGCAACTCTAGAGAATTTTCTTTTGTTTGAAGGAGCACATGTATGTTCAGAAACATACTTGTTGATGCGGAAGCATTCTGACCCCTGTAAACACTCAGCACAGACTCTCCAATTGCAAATACTATCAGTGCACCTTAAACACCAGAATTTAGTACACGACTTAGCTACCCTGTAGTCAAAATTGTACTCCATCGCACATATCTCCAACCGTTTCTTCAAATCTTGTTTGCTGTCAAACAGTTGACCCACCATCAAACAGTTTACGGCACGAGGGTTTGGCTTCGAACTGTCTGCAAGATTTCCAGAATCCTCATTGTGTATAACTTCGTCACCATGATGATCACGTTGGAAACCATCACTCTGTTTTCTCTTACTCGCACATCTTGTCGGCAGTTTTGAAAGATTAACGTCATCATCTTCATAAATTGGATCTTGTGGTTTCTCATTCAAATTGATGGTCACTCCACTCTTTCCGATGTCACCGGAACTAGTTTTCAATGTCACACACAATCGATCTCCTTTCTCTTTACTCAAATAAAAAATCAAACTTTTCAATTGTCGATTGTTTGATACAATCACCGGAGGAGATTCAAACTGCCCAACCAAATCATGAGGCAAATAGCTGATTTCCATATCAACTATACTATGCTCCAAGCCATAGTCTTCTGAAACCATAAGTTTTAGCTCTTCAAGTGTTGTATCAGATTCAAAGGAAATCATCCGACCACATCTCTCTTTATCAACAATGAATTCCCAATTATTGCGAATTGATTTCCATACACCACAAACCGTGTAGATCTGCAGCATATCCATCACTCAATGTCAAGATTAAGAGTTCAAAAGAGAAAACACGAAATAAAGACGCTTAGATCTAGGGTTTTTTTAAATTGGAAATTAGCCAGAATACGTATACTAGATTAGGTAAACCAAGAAGGTGCTGCATATTAGGTCAGCTAAAATGGTTTTCTAGAGTAGCTAGATTTGTATTCTAAATTACGTAACTCAGATTACATATATTACGTCAGGCAGATTAGTAATCTAGATGATATAGAAGAGTTTTCTACGCAGGGTAAGTCAGAACACATCTTCTACAAAAGCTAGTTTTGACATCTAGATGAGGCAAGCCAGAATACGACTACTAAAGGAGGTAATTTATACAATAAAACACATATTTTTTTAAAAAAAAAAAATATTTTAACATGATTCTTTACTTTTTAAGTATTAATTTTATTTTTTATAATTTTTTCGTGGTGTTTTTAGTCATTAGAATCCAAAAATAAAAAAAGGTGTAGTTCCACAACACCCTAACTAATGGGGCTTATTTAGCTAAAATCCCCAAAATATTTTTAAAAATTGGTAAGACATTTTTTTAATGGATATTTATATTAGTGTTAACTAAATAAATTACCTTAGACTTCGAGTGGGATGGATCGGAAAGGACCCTTTCTGCTTATATTCCAATGAAGGCAGCTCGTGGAAGCATGTGAGGTCACGGACCATTGGTGCTTTGGCTTTGCGAAATGAAGCCACAACGACTCGAGCCATCTCCATGAAAGGGCTTCCCGTGGGAAGCTTATGGCGATAAAACGGAGTGCCAAACAAAAAATAAAAATAGAAATAGCAAGACCCAAAGTTGGAAGTCCATAACCCCATGACCAACCCACATTATCTTGAACATAAACAAGAATGGTATTAGCGAATAAAGTACCAATGAAGATACTAAACATCCACCAATTGAAAAATGATATCTTTGGAGTCTTCTCCTTTGGATCGTATACGTCAAATTGATCGGCTCCTATTGTTTGATATGTTCGGCTTTGTGCCTCCTGTACCGATTGCTAATGTGTATAACGCTCCAAAGAAAACTGCTAATTGTAGAACAGAAGTCTTTTTGCAGTCTTCAACATTAGTCGTGGAACATTCAGGTGGTTTTATTCCCGGTATAGATACTGATAACGTTAGCATCAACATCCCCTGTAGATTGATATATATTGATTAAACCGGTTATCACAATGATGTGAGGAACGGATCATGTAATCTTCTTGAATTGCTAGTGAGTAAGATATTGATCGTTTCTAATGGATTTAGATAAAGCTGTTTGTGTTTACATGCATGTAAAAATTATTTTGTTTATATATGTTGACAATATTATAGACTTTTATCATAGAGGATATCAATGAATGAAAATTGCAAATTATATATTTAGTCGTTTCGTTTGCGTTTCACATTTATGCGTACAAATTTGCAGTAAACAAATATTAATGAAGAACACTAAAAAATGTTTTGTTTTTCAGAAATTTGCGAATTAAATTACCATCTTTATCAAAATATTATCATTATTTATTCGGTTTTTTAAAAAATTAATACTATTTTAGATGTCACCTTTGCCTTTATAATAGTAAAAGCACATATTATAAATTTATTCATTATTCTGACTAACTGAAAACGTAATATTATTTTTTTTCAAAAAAAAAAAGAAAAGAAAACGTAATATTTTTCTATAAGCAGAAGTTATTCTACTGCTTAACATTTAGCAGTGTCCATGAATACTGGTGAAAATAACACTTTATATATAGATGTAATCAGCTAACTCTTTTCTGTATATTTTTGTTTTACTAAATAGAAGATGTACGTACCATAAATAGATAGCAGAAGAGATGACAAAAGTCATGTAGCGACCGAGATGAGGCGACATAAGCACTTAAGATGGGAGTGAGGAAAACCAAGTCGCCTTGGCCTAGTGGTAATGGACTCACGGCTGTGAGTACCGCCACCCGGGTTCGAGTCGCCTTGGCCACCTAGCCGCGCCTTTAACGGGGATAACGCGTAATCGGATGCAAGGCCTCGTGGGATTAGTCTTTGGGCCTAAACAGCCTTTGGGATCCCCACGGTTATCAAAAAAAAAAAAAAAAAAAAAAAAAAAAAAAAAAAAAAAAAAAAAAAAAAAAAAAAAAAAAGATGGGAGTGAGGAAAATAGTCCCAACCCAATTGGTGACATTATTCGAAGACTTGACCGTGCCTTGATGCAACTTGGTTGTCATGTAAATCACTAGGTTGCTCAATATCCCGAAATAAGCCATCCTTTCAAATGCCTTGTACACTTAACATAACATTAATTAATACTAGGAGAAGGTAAGAAAATTAACAAATAATTAATTTATCATCTAAAAACCAAAAAAAAGAAGAAGAAGCAAAAGACTGTTAAGATTAACGCACATGGTGATTAATCAATTTAATTATATAAAAGGGGGAAATATTGAAAGAATATATACCAACGACGAAGCAGCAAGCTTTCCAACGACCTCTTTGGGATCTTCGGATAGGATTGCCTCGAAGATCAACAGTTCCTATGCTTGGTAGTTTCTGTGTTTCTTATAATGTGTGGATATTTGAGTGAAGAGAGTTTGCAATTTTGTCATATATATATACAAACAAAGACGATGACAGGTCACATAATGCCAATCTTTGGACGTAATAAATACGATCAACAATTATGGTTTAGAAAATAAGACTAATGTTCTAAGTGGGGAAGAGGTGCTACTTCCATGTAACATACTTATTCACTGATGTGCGGTCAACAATTTAAAACATTAAAAATAAACAATGTTATTACTTTCATGAAGAAAAATTATATGAGAATTTTGAAATACAATTGTAAGGTTCTGGAAGAGAAACGCCTTGTGTTTTTATTCACACGACAAAAGCACTAACAAAGCAAGCTGTTTATTTAATTTCTTAGAAGCTCCTTTTTTTTGTCATATGATCTTATATATGTTGTGAAATCACAATGTAGTCTATACAGAGAGAGCCAAAAAGCCTAAGCGTTAAACGTAAAACATGACGACCCCATAAACAAAAGATGGCATCGCCAAATGGTACAATAATGCTCAATAGAAGAAAGCAACAAAGATTCGAGATAAACACAAGGACACTAGGAAACCATGCACTAAACAGAGGCCCAAACCCTCTCATTAAGAAACAACTCATGAAACCACAAAGGATGACTCAACGTAACATAAGATTGGAAGCGTTCATCTCTAAATGCACCTCCAACAATGGGTTTTTCAACATGAGTCTCTCAACTTTGGAAAAATAAATATTAATATTTTATAGAGAGAGTTTCCCAAAGATTTGAGATACTCATCCAAGAGTCTCGTTTTAAGTGGTATCTCATCTATAATTGGAATCTCTGAAATAGTTGAGAGATTTTTTTCATAAAATATTAATATATGTTTTCCGAAGATTGAAAGACTCATGTTGAGAAACCTATTGTTGGAGGTCTAATGATACATTGACACTATGAACAATGAGAGAAGTACCTTTATTGGCATTGTGATCTTCTAGCTATCACATGAAGCCACTAAAGCTCTGCTTAGACAATTTTCTCTATCTTTGAAAATAAATATAATTATGTGGTTTAGCCCAATGGTCGACCTTTAATTTTCTAATGCGCAAATAAGGAAACCTGTTTCGAATGGCCTTGTTGTCCTGGCCCAAATCCAAACCCTCTGCACACTTCTCTCTTTTGCTCACAATCTCACAATTAGCAAAAAAATTCACACGCAACGTTTCACAAACTCACATTTCATGCAATTTATTTTAATCATTATTGACATGTATATTTAATCCTCATTATTTATATAAAAACAGTTACAGAAGCAGCCGATCGAGGTCCCCAAACTATATTTTAATTGTTTCTTATTTAAATAATAAGTCGGACTCAGATGCAATGAAGCAAAGTGGATATTCCATACGTCCAAGATTCCTCTAAATCTCAACTTTCTGCCTCTTTCAGTTCCTTAATTTTCATATTATACGCAAAAATAAAAACCCATATATACACATACTGTATATATATGTACGTGTTGGTACATATAATAATACAAAGACAAACATTTTAGTACAGGAGTAGAGAAAAGGAAGAAGATGGAGATTTTTGTGAAGAGAGAGTACTTAGATTTGGTTCTTGTCCCATTTGGGTTAATCGTAGTTTTATCTTACCATCTATTTCTTCTTTATAGAATCCTTTATTTTCCTTACCACACCGTTATCGGTTTCATGAACATCGATAAATCCATTTGGGTGGAACGTATCATGCAGGCAAGTCCCTCCTTTACTACAACCTTTTCAAAATTATAGTTACAAGGTAGCTTAATATTTGATTTATAGGCAAGAAATTAATATTCTTATCTATCTTTTAACTGTTAGCACAATATTTTGATTACAGGCAAAAAAAGATGAATTGGGTTGTGCTCTAACTGTTCTTTCGAGCAGCATATCAGCTTCAACATTCATGGCATCCATTGCTCTAACGTTAAGTTCACTTATCGGCGCGTGGATCGGAAGCTCACCGGTCAATATGACGGTTTTTACAGGACATTTTGTCTACGGAGACACAGGTTCAATCACAATGGTCATCAAATACACCTCTCTCCTCATCTGTTTCCTAGTCGCCTTCTGCTGTTTTGTTCAGTCCACAAGATCTTTCTTACATGCGAACTATCTCATTACCACTCCCGGGGAGGATATTCCGCCGGAAATGGTGAAAAGAGCCGTTTTAAGAGGCGGTAACTTTTGGTCGATAGGTCTTAGGGCTCTTTACTTGGCTCTTAATCTATTGTTGTGGCTTTTCGGACCGATACCGATGTTTGTTAACTCGGTTTTGATGGTTGTTTGTTTGTATTATCTTGACACGAACTCGATGGTTGAGCCTCTATACCACCGGACTTTCCAGGCGGAGCAAACTGTCAAGAGGATGAGAGGAGTTTTGCCTGAACCGTTGACTTTTACATGTAACTGAAAGAACAAAATTATTTGATTATTAGTCAATTTGCCAACTTGGGATTATATATCCAGTGGTGTGTTTAAAAAATATTAAAATTGAATCTATGGAAATTTCCTAAGAAATGAATCAATTATTGCATGAGATTTGAGTAAGCCGTACGGAGCATGTTTCGGGAGCGTCTCTTCTTGTGTTTTTAATTATTTACACGATAACGCATTAACGAGAGAGAAAAAAAGTGAGCTGTTTTATTTCATTTCTTGGAAGCAACTACGCTGACATTTTCTCTAACTTTGAAAACAATTATTATTAGGTTGGACTAATGTAATAGTATTGTTTCCACTTGTCTTTACAAAGAAAATCATGGTCACGTCAAGTTTATTTTTCATAACAATTAAATGATTGGATGAATAATTGCTCATGCATTTTCATAGTAAGTTGATATGTTTTTTTTAGAAAAGAGTATTATGAAAATATTGTATAGAGAAGTTCAATCAATGGAGATTTTAGTGGGAAATATTCAAACTTCTGTTATGAAAAGAAAACTAATCTAAATCGTTTTTGAATACGTTCATATATATCTATATATATATATATATATATCTATATATATATATATATATATATATATACTACTATTAATTAAGAAGTACATTTTAATAATGTTTGGATATATAAGGATAAAAGAGAAAAATTGTTTGGATACAAAAATAAGAGATAAAACTGTTTGGATACAAGAATAATAACTTAAAACAAACCGATGGTTCAGTTAAACCAAAAATCAAATCTAAATATATATATAATATCAAAAATAATCCACAATACATATTCGGGTAATTTGGTTATCCGATAGGGTATCGGTTCGGTTCTGGAATTATATAATATCCACGGATATCAAAAATTTTACCCATCGGATGATTTGTTTTATACCCAAAATAAAAAAAATCCAAAAAACCTAAAAAAGTTTTTTTATAATATCAAAAATAATCCACAATATCCATCGGGTAATTTGGGTACACGATCGGGTATTGGTTCGGTTCTGGTATTATCTGATACCCACGGGTATCAAATACTTTACCTATATAGTGATTTGTTTTATACCCAAAATCAATCGGATATGAGTATTGTGGACAATTCGGTTCGGGTTTTCAGATATAGGTTAAAACTCTCAGATCTACTCCCTTATAACAGAAATATAATGAATCCAACAGAAATAACATAAACTAAACTAAACTGAAAAGATAAAAAAAAATGTATCCCTACACTACTACTATTTTGCTTTTCTTGATAAAATCATAACGTACCACCGCGCAAACGCGCGGGTGCTCCACTAGTATGACAATAAATCCTTGATTTTTGAGGATTTAATAAATAAAATAATAGCTTCGATTCAATTTGAAAGTTTGAGGTGAAATTCTCTTGTGTATAAAGTGGATAATTTAAAACAAAGCTTAAAAGCTTGTGTACACTTTGGTGTGTTAGAGAAAGAAGATAATCGGGCTAGACTTATGTTTTGGGCCTCAGGTTTTGGCAACCGGCTAATGATCCATAAAATCATTTTTGTTCACCATATTATTTTTGAATTATATTATTGACCAAGTCAATAAAATATCTTCTCTCGTTGATGTGTTTTAATGTCACTAAATGTTGACAATTAAAAGAAAAAATCAAGTTTGTATTGTGACCAAATTGATAACGTAATGTAATGAAACTTATGTTACATATGGGTTACATGCATGCATGATTTCGTAACATCATTGTGCTCTTGTCTTTATTGGAGAATATTTTCTCATTAAAAACAAATCCTCCATTTTATTATTTACGTTGAAAGCTTGGCCTTTAAAACAATTTCTCACGTATCTTCTTTTTTATTTTGTTTTGTATTTGAGAGTACAACATAGAAAAAGGTTCGCGAGCTTATGTTTTGAGTGTTGCAAACATAAAAAGTATGTAATTGTATTCTGGGACTCGGAACGCCATGCAACCATCACACTTTGGGGGCATTTACATAATTAAGGAAAAAGATAATATATTACCTCTGTAAATCCGGTTTTTTCCTTAATTATTATTTATTGTATCATTTTAGTATTATATTAATATTAATTTATTCATAAATTATACTTTTCAATTATCAACTAGTTGCTAAATTGCGTTCCTACAGTAATTAATTTAGACAACACAAAATTTCACTAATTTTGCCTATTGTAGAAATTGCGTGCCTACATTAATTAATTTATACAACACAAAATTTCACTAATTCGCTAAATTAGCTCTTGATGGAACATGTTATCCAGCATCGATGGTTGACTTGGCCATCATTTAGCACGAACATCTTTGAATGCAGATTAAGTTAATAATAGCTAGATTGGTTCATCCGTTACCACCCGCAAATGCAGCTTTTGCGGGTAGTAGCAATTATTGGTGTTTGATAGGGGTGTCAAAATGGGTTAAAATTTATGGGTTGACCCAACCCAACCAACCCATTAACCCTAATGGATCAAATTTTTTGGTTCTAATGGATTAATGGATCAAATGGACTGTGGATTAAATGGGTTGTGGATTAAATGGGTCAAATTGAAATGGATTGATGGATGAAATGGTTAACCATCACCTTCTCATCATATATTAATTTATTTTCCAAATTAGTCCTTACACAATTATGATTTCACTTTTTATCTACAAAAAACATGATTTTGCAAATTACCCATCCCAATTTTTTTCTTTTTTCAAAATTATACCGAACAAAATATGAAATTTAGTTTTTTCTCCAAATATATAATTTTCACAAAAAAATTTCGCAAAAAATGCGGGTTTCACAAATTTTCACCAAAACTTACGATTTCACTATTTTCCCGCCCAAAAGGCGTTTTGACAAATTTTCCCGCCCAAAACGCGTTTCACAAATTTCCCGTCCGAAATCGCGTTTTCAAAAATTTTCCGTCCAAAATCGCGTTTTGATAAATTTTTCCTCCCAAAATGCGTTTTCACAATTTTTTCACCCAAAATCGTGTTTTGACAAATTTTTCGTCCAAAATTGCGTTTTGACAAATTTTCCCGCCTAAAACGCGTTTTGATATTTTCCCGCCCAAAACGCGTTTTGACAAATTTTTCCGCCCAAAACGCGTTTTGACAAATTTTCCCGCCCAAAACGCGTTTCACAAATTTTCCGTCCGAAATCGCGAATTCACAAATTTTCCGTCCAAAATCGCGATTTGACAAATTTTCATGCCTAAAACGTGTTTTGATAGAATTTCCCGGCCAAAACGGGTTTTCATAAATTTTTCGTCCAAAATCGTGTTTTGGCAAATTTTCCCGCCCAAAACGCGTTTTCACAAATTTTCCCGCCTAAAACGCGTTTTGATATTTTCCCGCCCAAAACGCGTTTTGACAAATTTTCCCGCCCAAAACGCGTTTCACAAATTTTTCGTCCGAAATCGCATATTCACAAATTTTCCGTCCAAAATCGCGTTTTGACAAATTCCCCCCCCCTAAAACGTGTTTTGATAAAATTTCCCGGCCAAAACGCGTTTTCATAAATTTTTCGTCCAAAATCGTGTTTTGACAAATTTTCCCGCCCAAAACGCGTTTTCACAAATTTTCCACCAAAATCGCGTTTTAACAAATTTTCTATCCAAAATCGAGTTTTGACAAATTTACCAACCTAAAATGCGTTTTGATAAAATTATTAGAAAATTATTTATGTTTATTGTTTATGGATCATGGGTTAACCATTTAACCAATTAAACCATATAATTAGATGGGTCATGGATCAACCTAATCCATTTACTAATTGGATTGGATTAACCCATAACCCATTATCTCTCAACCCATTTGGATAATGGGTTGGATGGGTTGGATTACCCATTTTGACACCCCTAGTGTTTGACAACAATCATCGCAAACGCTTTATGCCGCTTCAAACCGCTCAAGATTCCTCAAAATCAAAAGTTCCTTCCAAGCAGCGTTTGCGGTTGCAGGCGGTTACGGGTGGATAATTAAAAAAAAATCAAAAAACACAAATTTATTTAAAATCAGAAAATAAATAATAATTTTTATTAAAAATAAGATTTAGATATTATAATCATAATAAAAATAAAATGTTTGGTATTTTTTTGGTAAAATTCATTAAAAACATATAATAATTTTATATTTCTAAGTTCTACAAATTAAAGTTCTTTTCATAAATGTTCACTTCATACTAATATATATATATATATATCTAAATTTAATTTCCACACTAAATTTTAATAAAAATCACATTTTTATCTAAATTATATAAATTAAAAAAATGAACATAAGTATTATATACATATTATTTTTTATAAATTTTTATTATTAATTATGTTGAACTATAAATTTATAATTGTTCAATATATTATAGTTTTGATGTATTATAATTATAAAATGTGTTTATATTGTTAATTTATTGTTTAACCGCTATTTTACTCGCTGGTCAACCAGTCAAAAATATTCTGCAAACGCATCTGTTGTCAATCGATATACCAGTCATACAAACAACTTAATTACGCATTTAACCGCAAATTCTCACTTCCGCAAACTCCTGCAACCGTAACCGCAGTATTTTCAACGATTGAGTCTGAATCAAGAAAGATTATCGGTCTAAGGCTGAGACCGTCCTTGTTTAGTTATTTCAAGTTGTAGATAGTTTTGGTTTCGTAAAAAAAAAAAAAAAAATAAAAATAAAAAAATAAAAAAATAACATTTAGATGGCACATATCGCCTTGATTAGAGAAACTGGGCTCTTACAATTATATTTTTGAAACAACAGAACGAGGCCCATAAAAGGCCCATCAAGATTCATTAATCGCTGTCTTTCTCTCTCTCGCGAACGGATCTTAGGTGTCTCTCCTCTTTTCACTACTTTTTTCCCCTCTTTTTCAAAACCTGTAAATTCAGATTCGTAGCGAAATTAAAATAGACGAATTTGCGGGATTTCGAATTCCAACAAGTTTGCAGAGATGAGGAGTTTCTTCAGTCGAGGAGCGAAAGATTCGCTTTCGCCGTCCGATTCCCCTTCTCCGTCACCGAGATCGTACCCTTCGATGTCTCCGGCTTCGTCGTCTGCAGTGACTGGACCACCGAGACCGATTCGGCTAGTGTATTGTGATGAGAAAGGAAAGTTTCGAATGGACCCTGAAGCAGTCGCTACTCTGCAACTCGTTAAGGAACCGATCGGTGTTGTTTCGGTTTGTGGTAGGGCTCGTCAAGGAAAGAGCTTTATTCTGAATCAGGTTAGGGTTTTTTCGTTTTTTCTCTCTCTAGCCCTAAGAGTTTGTTTCGAGAATTTTCATCTGCAAATGGTGTTTGCTTCTGTGTACATTGTTTGGAGGTCTAGGGTTTTTGGGGAAATTAGGGTTTCTGTTTTTGTTTTCTCCCGAAATGATTTGTCTGGTTGTTTGCGTTTTTGTAGCTTCTTGGACGCAGTAATGGGTTTCAAGTAGCATCAACACACAAGCCGTGTACAAAGGGGCTTTGGTTGTGGAGCTCTCCGATTAAAAGAACAGCACTTGATGGAACTGAGTACAATCTTTTGTTGTTAGATAGTGAAGGGATTGATGCTTACGACCAAACGGTAAGTATAACTGTAACTTACACAATGTGATTTCTTTCTAAGATTTTAGGGTTTACTAACATGTTCTTGATTCTCCTTCCAATGCCACAGGGTACCTATAGCACTCAGATATTCTCATTAGCTGTTCTTTTGTCAAGCATGTTCGTATACAATCAGGTTTGTCAGAATATCCTATTTGAACTTGTGCGTATGTCTGCGTTAGATTGTTTTTGGCTTAGGTGTTGTTCTCATTTGTATGTGTCAGATGGGAGGTATTGACGAAGCTTCACTCGATCGCCTTTCTCTCGTCACTCAAATGACAAAGCATATCCGTGTCAAAGCGTCTGGAGGAACGAGTTCACGTTCTGAGCTTGGACAGTTTTCTCCCATCTTTGTCTGGCTCTTGAGGGTAATCCTCTGCTATTTTTGATGTAACACTTTTGTTTATTGATATCATGGCTGATAGAGATTTATGTATTAACCGTGATATCTTTACTCGCAGGACTTTTATTTGGATCTAGTTGAAGATAACCGTAAGATATCTCCGCGTGACTATTTAGAAATTGCGTTAAGGCCGGTTCAAGGCAGTGGAGGGGATATTCGTGCTAAGAATGAGGTAATAGTTGCATGTGCTTTTTTTCTTTTCAGTATGTTTATTTGGATAGTCGTTTCTATATTAGTCAATGTTAATGAAAGTAATGTTTTTTTGCAGATCCGAGATTCGATTCGTGCTCTTTTTCCAGACCGAGAGTGTTTTACCCTTGTAAGGCCTCTGAACGAAGAGAAGGACCTCCAGAGACTTGATCAAATTTCGGTTAGTATAGTTCTATGCATGCTCCTTCACCTATAATGCTATGCCGAATTGGTTTGGGTGTTTGTTTAACGCCGGGTTGCATAACATCCTGTGTATGCAGTTGGATAAATTGAGACCTGAGTTCGGCGCTGGCCTGGATGCATTGACTAGGTTTGTTTTTGAGAAGACACGGCCCAAACAATTAGGGGGTACTGTGATGACGGGTCCTATTCTTGTCGGTATTACACAGTCTTATCTGGATGCGTTGAATAATGGTGCCGTGCCAACAATAACCTCATCTTGGCAGGTTTAGTATTTCTCTCTTTTGTTTTATGTTTAAGTCAATAACCATTCTTTTTAGTTAATGGTTAAAAAAATCTGAGACTTGATGGATTTGACTGGATATGTCCTTGTAGAGTGTTGAAGAAACTGAGTGTCGAAGAGCATATGATTCTGGTTTAGAAGCCTATACGGCTGCCTTTGACCAATCAAAAGCTCCTGAAGAAGTAAGTACTTTGGCTTAAGCCCCTCGTTATTTGTAATTTATATGATTCATTCGGATTCTGCTATATGTAGGGTGCACTGAGGGAAGAACATGAAGAAGCAGTTCGAAAAGCCTTGGCCATGTTTAACGCTAATGCTGTAGGGACTGGTTCACCAAGAAAAAAATATGAGGATCTTCTCCACAAGGACTTGAAGAAAAAATTTGAGGTAATAACGTTGTTCAGCAATAAGCATTTGTTTTGTTGCTCTTCTCACTGCCTTATGCTGATAGAGACTATTTTTTTCTGATTCAGGATTACAAAAAAAATGCATTCATGGAGGCAGATTTGAGATGCTCGAGTACTATCCAAAGAATGGAGAAGCAGCTGAGAGCAGCTTGCCATGCCTCTAATGCTAATATGGATAACGTTGTTAAGGTTGGTTACTTATAAATATGTATTTTTTGCTAGATGTATTATACTACTATGGATGGAAGTTCCCGTGGTTTTTGTTGAATTTTTTTTTCTTGTATTCAATGATTGATTGTGTCTCAGGTTCTAGAAGCTCGTTTGTCGGAGTATGAAGCATCTTGCCATGGCCCAGGGAAATGGCAGAAACTTTCTGTGTTCTTGCAACAAAGGTATTTTACTAACTCTTCTCCCACTGATTTTCATTTACGTCTAGTTTGTTTTGATGTGCGTTTAGTTCTTTCTGGGGTGCATTTTGTGATCTATTATTTAACCATGCAGCTTGGAAGGACCAATATATGATCTCACCAAAAGGCTTATAGATAATATCGCTATAGAGAAGAACTCACTTGCAGTGAAATTCCGTTCTGTTGAAGATGCAATGAAGCATCTAAAGCAGCAGTTGGATGATAGCGAGAAATACAAGTTGGAATACCAGAAACGTTATGATGAATCCAATAACGACAAGAAGAAGCTGGAAGATACATATAGAGAACGCATAACTAAACTACAGGGGGAGAACAGTTCTCTGAATGAGCGATGCTCCACTTTGGTTAAATCTGTGGAATCTAAACAAGAAGAAATCAAAGAATGGAAAAGAAAGTATGACCATTATGTTTTGAAACAGAAAGCTGTTGAAGATCAGCTTAATTCTGAAATCGAAGTCTTTAGGACACGCAGTACTACTTCTGAAGCTAGGCTTGCTGCAGCTAAAGAACAAGCCAAATCCGCTCAAGAAGAGACACAGGAGTGGAAAAGGAAGTATGACTATGCTGTGGGTGAGGCAAGATCTGCTCTTCAAAAGGCTGCTTCAGTGCAAGAGCGGTCAGGCAAGGAAACACAGTATAGAGAAGATGCTCTTAGAGAGGAATATAATCTCACAATAGCCGAGAAGGTATCATTGTTTGTCCCTTTCTTAAAGAGGCGACTTTAAATTTGTTGTAAGAACCAATATATCATTAACATGCGGTGTTAATCAATTTCAGGATGAAGAAATTAAGGATAAGTCTACAAAAATTGAGAAGGCGGAGCAGTCTCTTACTGTTCTGAGATCAGAGTTGAAGGTGAGCTTCTGAAATGAAATTATATGTATTGTATCCTTATATGTGATGATATCTTTCCGTTCCTAATCGCTCCTTGCATTCTGATTAGTTGGTTGAATTAGTTTGAACATTTGTGGGACGTGGATCTTACCTTATATGGTGTCTTTTGCAGGCGGCAGAGTCGAAAATAAAAAGCTTTGATGTGGAAACAGCATCGCTGAAATTAGAGTTAAGGGAAATGATTGATAGGTTAGAGAGTGCCAACACAAAGGCTCTAACATATGAAAAGGAGGCAAACAAGCTTGAGCAGGAGAAAATCCGTATGGAGCAAAAGTACCAAGCTGACTTTGAAAGATTCGATGAAGTCCAAGAGAGATGCAAGACCGCTGAAATAGAAGCCAAACGTGCTACTGAACTGGCGGACAAAGCCCGAGCTGATGCCGTCACTTCCCAAAAGGAGAAAAGTGAGAGCCAGAGGTTGGCAATGGAAAGACTCGCTCAGATCGAGCGAGCCGAGAGGCATGTTGAAAACTTAGAGAGGCAGAAGACGAACTTGGAAGAAGAATTGCACAGACTTCGTGTGTCCGAGATGGATGCTGTCTCCAAGGTTACAGTGTTAGAAGCTAGAGTTGAAGAACGAGAGAAAGAGATTGAGTCGTTGTTGAAGAAAACCAATGAACAGAGGGCGCATAACGTGAAGTCATTGGAGAAGCTGTTGGATGAAGAGCGTAAGGCTCATATTGCTGCAAATCGAAGAGCTGAAGCTCTTTCTCTTGAGCTGCAAGCCGCACAGGCAAGCGTTGATAATCTCCAGCAAGAATTAGCTCAAGCTAGGTTAAAAGAAACTGCACTGGACAACAAAATCAGAGCTGCGAGTTCTTCGCGTGGGAAACGGGCCAGAAATGATGATGTTGTGGATATGGACATCGGAGAGACAAGTGATAGAATCTTGAGGACTAACAAACGATCTCGAAGCGCAAGAGGAGATGATCACGGTGCTTATGAGGATGGTATTTCGGTTTCTAGAGCTGATGATGACGAGGAGGATGAAGAAGAAGATTACAGGAAGCTGACAGTGCAGAACCTAAGGCATGAACTGACCAAGTATGATTGCGGGCATTTGATACTGAACCGAGGCCATCAGAACAAGAAAGAGATTGTTGCTTTGTACGAAACTCATGTTCTTCCCAAGAAGGCGTTGGAGAAAGAGGAAGAGAGAAAGAGACAGAGAGAGGTAACTTCTTAGGACAAGACTCTGTACAGAGTGAGGAGATAAAAACATGTTTTTTTTATATCTCAAAGCTTCGATCTTTAGAGATTAGTAAAGAGTTGGATTTAGAAAGTCTCTTGACTTTGAATATTGTTAATCGGTTTTATCGGGTACTGGAGAAAGTAAACCGGAAGTTGTATTGAATCTGAGGTTTAGGGTTTATGAGTGTGTCTTTGTGTTGGTATTATTAATTTGTGTGGGGATTAAGTCGGTTTGGTGCTGTACTTGAGGGTTTTTAGACTTTATTGAGTTTGATTTCGTCGTTTGCATTGGATTTTACTCTTCATTTCTCAGTCAAAGATATTGGCGAATTGGGCTTAAACTTTAAAGAAATGATTCTAGAGTTTTTAGCTTAATGATAAGATCTTCTATTTGACTTAGGTGTATAATGTGATGTGACACCGAGAGAAGAAATTAAGTTTGTTAGATAACTGACTGATACTTTCTTAGTTAAGCAAATACATGATTGCTGAATGAGTCCAAAAGATAAAACTGTTCTTTGCCGTGATATAAATTCGCGGAAAGGTATCATTATTTCGACAGCTAGCAAAAATTTCTAACGATTTAGGAAAATGATCTCATTTGTTGTTATACTTTATTCTTTATGAATTTTACGCTTTATATTTTTTTTTCCCAGGTTAGACATCTAAGGGAATGGTAGTTTATTTTCGTATAGGTTATTGTATTTGTTAAGATGATTTAGTCCCGTTGTCTCGTGTTAGTTAGAAGATTATGTATAGATGACTTAAATAATAGCGTAATATTAATTATGTATAGATGACTTAAGCACACTTACATTACAATACTTTATCTAAGGATAAATTACACACTTAGGATAAACTGGAATAAATGATAAACTTAGAAACAGAAAATTATAAGTCTAATTAAGATTTTGGAGAAACTCCTTCTGATTATCCGGTGAAGCAAGAAGAAGACATATTATAGATGCGGTTCTCATTGATGATCATGTCAGTGTTTTTGAAAGACTCTCCGACGTCAGAGTTCCGCAGAGCTAGGAACGGATTACTGGTTTCGCCTCCAGCTTCAGAAGAAGAACTAGGTGTACGACTTGTACACAGATTGAAACGTGTGGCGACTTGCTTATATTTAACATCTATTTTTTTAATATTTTGAATGCTAATTTTTTTTAAAAAAATGTTAAATGTTAAAAGCAATCTTATGGGGTTTTTACTCTTAAACCTATGATTTTAAAAAGAAAATATATATTAGCAAAATATGATAAAATTATTATATTTATTATGTTTTACTTATAATTAGTATATATTTTGTTTTATGTAATGCTTATTTTTGTAAAGTAACTTTTTGACAACTACTTTTTTTTTTTTTTACGTATAAATTAATTGTTTACTTCTAAATAACAATAATTTATTTATTCTAATTACTAAGCCAATTGTTTCAGTTATAAATCTTATGTATTTTAAGTATATTGGCTATTATAGTATTTACATTGATTCATATGAATGCTACAAATGCTATATAAATTTAGCAACAGTTACAAAAGTGAAATACAAAAAAAAGAAAAAAAAAATTGATAATTCATAGCAATAGTTAGATTTAACATTTAAGGAAGCACTTAACTCTTTTGCCAGCTTACATGAATCAACCCCAACAAAATTAAATAAAATCTACCAAATTTTTTTCACCAACTTTAGAATGCATGAATCTTCAGGGTTTGAAACTAAAATATAATTGTCTTCAGGGTTTGAATATTCAGGGTTTAATGGTAGATAATTAAACTAGGGTTGAACCCGCGCCCTGCACGGGGTGATATTTTTGATCAAACAAAAATATTTAAAATCTTAAGAAATCTATTATAAAATGATTTGACAATTTAAAGTATCTAAATTTTGATTGTTGATCATTTCATATATTTAAAATAGTTTAACTGATATAATAATTTAAATTCATCATCAAATTAAAATATTATAAGGTTTAATTTTATTCGAGCTAATTCTAAAGTTCAATTAAATATCATATTTAATCGAAAAAGGAAAAACTTATATATTTGGATGCCTACAAAATGAGGCTTCCTACTCATATGGTTATACATCATTTGGATCCTTTTATAATAGATTTATGAATTATCATTCAAGAGCATTTCCGATGTGAGATTTATAATAGTTTTAGTGATTTATTTTGTTTTAAAAATTCAAATTACAGCGTATACAGAAAAACTTAGATTTTATTTTTATCATATTTTTCATATGACAATTCAATTTTTTAAAAAAAAAATAAAGCTAAACAAAGATGATGGAAGAAATATAATGATTTAAAAAAAAAAAAAACAGAAATATAATGATTCAATTCAATTTCTTTTCTCTCTTTTCTTTTTTTTTCGTCGATTACAAAAAAGTATAATCTCTTAAACCCTAATTTATCCAGATTCTGTAATCTGTACATCTCTCTCTCTATCTCTCTCGATTCGGCATGTGATTGGACACGGAAGAAAAAATGGTTTCGGCGACGCCGTGAGTTTCTTTGATCCTTGTATTTTTTGTTTCGATTGTTTCTTTCTTTTGTTGGTGTTTAGAGTTTAAGATCGTAGGTCTCGAAACAAATTGGGTGATGGTATACGAAGACAAGAACTGAATTTTGTGGATTTTATTTCGTTGGTGACGAAGGATATAGGCTAGGAGGAATTCCGATTCTGTTTCGTATCTGATTCTCGTCCTTACGAATAACACTTGTTAATATGAAATTTAATATATATCAATATTGCCTTGAGATATTAGCGGGGAAATGAGCTAGAAATACAATCTTAACAAAAAAAAAAAAAAATCATTTTTATACCAATGAACTACAAAACTATTTGCAAATACGTCTTTTCAATTTTATATTAAATAATTATGAGCTAAGCCAAAGTTTCTTTTTTCCTTTAGTAGGCACGGCTCTGTCAGTTTCATTACTTGTTCCCAGAGCCGTGCTTAGCATGTATCAAAAGAGGCAATTGCACTGGACCCCCTATTTTATGCATATAATTAAGGGCCCCAATTTCTATAATAATTTGGTTCAATGGCAATTCTTTTAATATTTGTGACTAACCTCTTATAATTAGTTCTACAAATTTGTTATTGTTTATTTTTTCTTGCTTTTAGATTTTAGACAATGATCTATATAAAATTAACTTATTATTTTCTTTCAATTGATTGATTATTTTTTTTCTTATTTTCTGTTCTTTTTCAACTCTTATTTGTTTATATTGTTTTATAATATAATTTACTTAACATATTTGATTTTACTTTTTTTATAAATTTCTTAGCTTACAATTAGATTAAATATATTTAAGCACTTAAAATATATATATAACTAATACTAGATGTTTATTCTTTTATTGATGTAGTAAATCATAAAATTTTCTTCAAACCAAATATTTTATATCTATTTTTTTCACAACACTACTAAAATGACAACTATTTATGTTTTATATAACAATCACTTATTTATATATATATATATATAAATATAAGTTAAGTTTTTTGTATATTTTTATAATAATTAAAAGAAGAAAAAAATCATATTTTTAAAAAAACTTTGCCTCAGGCCCCTCAAAAGCTTCGCACGGCACTGCTTGTTCCTCACTGAAATTAACACAAAGAGAACAATTCACGGTTATAATACGTAAATGGTTTTTTTTTTTTTTAGAACAGAAGAATTCATAGTATAACAACATCAATTTCTCAACAAGAATAAATAAAACTTCTACATAAAAAAGATCAGTGAGATCTAAAAGTGACGACTCTTTTTTTTTTGGTTTTAAAGTGACGACTTTTTTTTTTTTTTTGGTTACCCAGGTTTAATCCTGGAACGCTGCAGCCCGCATGTGAATACCGCAGTGGCCGGGACTCGAACTCATGATGGCGGATACCTCAGCTGAGGGTCCTTTACCACCAGAGCTAGCAGCCCCGGTTAAAGTGACGACTTTCTTTCGAGACTTTCTTCAAGGAGCAGGAGACACAAGAGACTCGGCTGGTGCAACCAAAGCAACAGCACATCTTTCTGATTTCGAATACTTCATGAACACAGCGCGTAGCTTGTTCTCCCCAACTCTCGAGTGAATGAAAGCTAAACGCTTTGCGCACTCCATGAGCTCAAATCCAGAGTAGCCAGTACTGTGGAATTTCAGAGTATCAATCCAAGCAGGGATCTTGTGCAAGAAGCATCTCGCAGTGTAGACTGCTGAAGCAGCGAGCAGAGAAGGAGGAAACTTTAAAGTTTCGTAATGTATCAAACCCAACTCAGCTAGATAGTGAACCATGTTCTCCACTTCCGGGTCAGAAATCGCAGCTTTGGTGAATCTCACAAGGAACACGTATTGTGTTGGAACTGTCAAGTACCATTCCAGACTTCCCAAAATGGTTTTCTCCATCACTCGTACCTGCTTGTTGCTGTAGGAGTTGTCTGTCATATATACCAAATCATTGACCTGAGGAGGCCAGATCTTTTCGTATTTCGAAGCTATGAGCAAAGCACTAACACCTAGAAGCTGTATTTCTCTTCTTGGTACAGTTTTCAGAGACAGGAAACGATCAATCAGGTTGATTGTCAAGTAGAGAGTCTCAGGGGACAGATGAAACTTGATGTGAACTTCAACAAGCCAGTCAATAAGAAGGAAGAGTGTGGAACCGCAAGAAGCGGCAGCAGCGTCTGAGAAGAAGGAGATGGTTTCAGATGCGAGAGAAGAGAGAGACTCATCGATCAAAGAGGCGGCGAAAGAAGCCCCGAAAGCCCCTTACCAGCACAAGAGAGGCGAGGATGCGATCGCTGCTGCTAGAGAACGGTTTTTGTCGAGGAAGAAGGAAAAGATAGTAGAAGAAGAGTTGGGCTAACTTTGGCCAGAGTTCACTCCAACGGTTACTTTTGGTGAACTTGTCTTCTGATCACTATGTTTGAAAACTTTTCAAGATTATATACAGAGTCGCAATTTAGCCCAAGTGTTAAGAAAATGGTATTTGGAGAACTTCTATTGTCTAACTAATATAGTTTTTCTCCCTATGCTTAAAAGTTAAAACCCAACGATTACTATTGGTGAACTGACAACTATACATAGATTATAGAGTTGTGCAAATAAATACACAAAAGTACTCATATTAATACACAAAAGTATTAAATTGGTTAACCAACTTGGTAAATTTCATTCCTAGGTTTTTTTTTTTTTCCAATTCAAAGTT
The DNA here is from genome assembly GCA_026724425.1 of Erythrophleum ivorense. Lineage (NCBI taxonomy): Eukaryota > Viridiplantae > Streptophyta > Magnoliopsida > Fabales > Fabaceae > Erythrophleum > Erythrophleum ivorense. Next base: position 1,232,280 of record JAIUCV010000066.1, on the reverse strand, counting down.
ATTAAGATTTTATGGTTCGTTTTATGACTTTTAACAGATAGTAAGAATATTTTTTTATGAAAGAATTATTAAGATTTCTACTCTACAATCTGCATACCCTTTATAACACTACCTAGTTTCTTAGTTGAATCCCTAGTTTTATATTTTTAATTTATACACTAGTAATAAAGTTAAAACATGACATTTATGAAACGAGAAAGATTTTAGCATAGCATGCATGTCTCCTCAAATTGTGCTCTCAAATTTTGTTTTGATATATCTCAAACTCCCCAATGTTTATATATCTTTTTCTTGGCAAAAAGTTATAAAATGTCGACAATAATGGTTAAGAAAAAAAATCACAAAGAAGCTAGTTAGTAAGTTGTGCAAGAAGATATTGGTTTGGGAACTGACGAGGTCAAGTCTTTCAAGTTGAGCATAACCGGACACCTTACGTGCAAACTCTTTGTCGGCCAGATCCAACTCTTCCATTTCAACGATAAATCTGCAACTACGTCACCGTTTATCTCACCGTTTCTGATCTGAAAAGTCCCATGAGGCTTATCGTTGTTGTCATTATTGCTTGCTACGACAGCAGTCCACGTGGTAACTTCACGTGGCTCTTGATTCGTGCTCTCCAAGAAAACCCTCTCTGTCTCGAACCCTCCTTGGATCCACACGTATACACTGATCTTGCTGTAGTAGATACCGGTCTTAGGGTTTGGGTTTTTCGAACTGAGTTTCACCTGTTTTAAGATATAACAATGATTTCAATTTGATTAGATGATTTCTTTAGATAACCAGCTTATTAGGGTTAGTATGGTTTTAATTTGGGAATAACCAAAAAGGAAATAAACTGAACTACTTTGAGAAACCAGGAATTGAAAACTGAAACCAAAACCAAAACTGATTAAGTTTTGTTTAAACTCAAAAAAAAAAAAAAATTGTAGTCCGATAATCGAACTAAATCATCTTACTAGGGGTGTTAGAATGGTTCTACTTATTGCATAACCAAGAAGACAATAAATTGAACTAGCTAGATTAAAAATTAAACCCAACCAAAACCGGTCCATGCTAGATTAAGTTTTGCTTAGATAACTACTACTCTAAACTCGAAAAACCATGTTTAAAAAGTTTGGGATAGAATGATGCAATAAAAATTAGAAACACTTACGAGCACACTTGAGTTTGAGATGGGATCGATGTAGAGATCGTCAAGCGTGAACCGTGGATCTCGCGGTTTGATAGCTAAGAACGTTATGGCAATACCGACTATTATTATCAAAGCGACACAAAAGCCAAGCACACGGGGTGTTAATTTTCTTTTTCTTATGTCTGCATAAACGACGGTTTTGTGTTTTGACGCTGCTGCGCCTTCTTCTTTTGCTTCTTCCTTCGCCATCGTTCTGATGCTAAGTGGGCAATTCTTTTTGAGAGCTTAATTCTTTTAGAAACTTTGTGTGGTTTCTGAAGTAACTATGGGACGTTGATTTATATAGAGAATGGAGAGTTATGTTTTCGGAAATTTTCTAAAATACAAGATTTGTGTGTAGAACCAAAAAAATGTAGAAAAGTTAAATTAGATGAGACTCTAAATATGTTAATTAGATATGTAACATCCGTGAACCAGAAAGTCGTTTTGGAAGTGGTGTTGGACGATGCTAGGGGTTCGGGAGTAGTTGGCACATGCTCTTAGAGGTGTGAATTGAGGATTGGCTGTACATGTTCTTGTTTGATTGTTGTGCAGTCGGTCTAAGATTCAAGCATCGCGAAGAAAGTGTGTTAAATCCTTCTGAACGACTAGTATCGATCGACACCCTTCGGGTGTCGATCGACACCGGTTATCAGGTTCGATTCCGGTTTAAGTCGATTGCGCGTTTGATTTGTGGTTTGAGTTGGTTTGGTCGATGGGTGTCGACCGACACCAAGGAAGGGTGTCGATCGACACCGGCTATTGAGAAATTGACCGGTTCGATTTAAGTCGGCTGGTTTTGTCCGGTTAAGGGCGAGGGAAGCCCTAAGTCGCGATTAAAACCCTGTGGCCGCGTGAAAAGGCTCAGTTTTCGAGGTGACACTTTTCAGAGGTGATTTTGGGAGATTTCTGAGGTTGGGAGGCTTGTTCTGAGGCTTTGGGTTGCTGTTCATCATCTATTCCTTCCTTTCGATCCGTTCAAAGGTGAGTGCGTGACTGTAGGTCCGTCAATCGTTAGAGATTGTGTGATTTCGGATTTGTGTTGTGTTCTTGAGTTGTTTATGCTGGAATTCGTGTTTGGATTGTATTGGGGCGTTGAAAACCCTTGGATTATGTGTTTTTGCGATTTGTTATGCGTTTTTCGTTGATGTTGGTGTCTGGGCGTCGAGCTGGTGTCGGTCGACACCGACCTGGGTGTCAGGAAACGTGGGTGTTTCCTGACAGGGGAAGTTTATATTGTTGATATTTGTTGAGCATGGTTATTGTAGTTGTTTATGGTGATGTATTGTCTAGTGTTTGACGTAATTGGCCTGTAGACGGAATGACCGTCTCACTGAGTATTTATGATAATACTCACGCATCTCTTTCGTAATGTGATGCAGGTAACAGGAATGTGTGACCGCGGGATCGAGGCTGAAGAGGGGGATGATAGGATTATTGGTTATTCATTGGTTATTTAATTGGTTATTGATATTTAATGTTGAATGGAATGGATAATTTAATTATGTGTTGAGACTTCCGCTGAGTATTGATTTAATAAAAAGAAAAAAAAAAAAAAGCTTGGGTGTTTCATTTTGGTATCAGAGCGTATACGGTTTTAGGACTGTTAGATTGGGTGGATTGAGACTATGTGTTTAAATTGATTATTGTGGTTAGTCAGTTTCGTAGTCTAGTATCATCCCCTTCGGCCTTCGAGAGATTCCGCGGTAAGTGTATTTTTGGTTTTGTTTTGAGTTGGTATAGTTGCTTATCTTCTGTGCTTTGGTAGTGCAGCAAGATGGACGCAGGTGCTAGAGGTCGTGGTGCGAGAGGGCGCGGTAGAGCCCGTGGGGGCAGAGCAGTTGGCCGTGGTGGCCGAGCTGCGGGCCGTGGAGGTCGGGGTCGTGGGCGTGGTTCACCAGAGGTTTCAGCGGAGAGTGCAGTGCCTAGTGTGGCGGCAGCGTCAGTGACACAGTCAGTGGCGGGTGAGGCCAATTTGGGTGCCGGTGGTGGCGCAGGAGTTGGGGCGGCTCAGGGTGGGGGCGCGGCTCTAGCTCAGGGTGATTTGATAGTGGGGCTACTGACGCAGCTTTTGGCACGTCTTCCGCAGGCGGTTCCACAGCAGGCTCCGGGTGCACCTCCAGTGGCCGGAGCACAGGTGGGTGCTGGTTTTGTGGGGCAGCATGGGGCTGCGGGTTTTGTTGGGCAGCATGGCGCTGCGGGGTTTGGGCATCCGTCTTATCTAGAGATGATGAGGGAGATGCAGAGGATTGGGACACCGTTCTTTGATGGCGGGAGTGAGCCCGAGCAGGCCGACGAGTGGCGGCAGAGACTGGAGCGGAACTTTGGTTCTGTCAGGTGTCCAGAGGAGTATCGGGTCGAGCTAGTGGTGCATTACCTTAGTGGAGATGCGCATTTGTGGTGGAGATCTATTGTGACTCGGAGGGCTATGTGGACTTGGGGCGAATTCCTAGCGGAGTTCAACGCCAAGTATTTTCCTCAGGAGGCTCGAGACAGATTCCAGATGAGGTTCGTGGCATTGACTCAGGGTGAGCGGTCGGTGCGGGAGTATGATGCGGAGTTCGGCAGACTCGTAGTGCATACAGGTTTTGGTTTTGAGGGCGAGCGGACCTTGACGATGAGGTTTCTACAGGGTCTTCGGTCGAGTATCCGGACTCAGTGCATAGGTGGTATGTACACCACGAGGGCGGAGTTAGTGGAGCTGGCGGCTTCCATTGAGGAGGACCTTCGTGAGCAGGTTGGTCCGGTAGCGGTGCCATCTGCAGTTGCTCCTGCTACCCGGCAGAGGGTCCAGCAGCAGCAGCAGCGCGAGAGAGTTGAGTCTAGCTCTGGCAGGATCGACAAGCCTGCGCAGGGTCAGAAGAGGAGAGCAGACGAGTTGTCTGTTAGTAGCTTGAGCAGCAAGGGTGGTTGCTATGGTTGCGGGAGCATGGAGCATAGAGTGGCTAGTTGCCCCAAGAGGGCGGCATCCAGAGAGTCTACGATGTGTTTCCACTGTAGGGAGCCAGGGCATATCAGGCCGATGTGTCCCCAGTTGCAGCCAATGTCGGTGGCGGCGGTTCAGCCTTTGGCGATTCAGTCAGCGGATCAGATCGCAGCATTGCAGCAGTTAGATCAGACAGGAGGAGTGGCGCGTGTGTACACATCGACCACAGAGTCGGGCCAGACGAGTCGTTCAGGCCATATCACAGGTAGAATCTCTTACTCAGACTTTGTAAATTCTTAGTGGTAGAATTTTAGTGTTATTGTTGGTATCCTTTTTCTTCCGGCGTTAGAGTTTAGGAATCTTTTGCACAATTGGTGGAATTGTGTAAGAACGTTGTTAGTGGGCGGTGTGGAGTCTCAAGATGTTGGACTCGGGAATATTAAATGTTTCCTTACTCCGGAGCGTGCCAAGTGTATCGGCATCCGGAACAGCGTTGTTGAGATTTTGGGTTTTGACCAAGGTGGTCGGTGGAGGAATTTCGGCTACGTATGTGTTAGAGCGGCTAGTGGCATGGAGTTGAGTCGATGGAGAGTCGTTTTACCTAAAAGTGTTTTGTGAGGCTTTGCATGGGAGGCCATGCAGGATGCCGTGCAGGATGCCTGTATGCTGGACCCAAATGGGGGAGCGCAGCATTAATGGAGTTACTTTCGTTCGGGAAACGACGGTGAAGGTTCGTGTTTGAAAAGTTACGCCGTTAGGCGAAAAGGAGAGTTCGAGTTTAAGGTGGGGAGATAGTGGGTATCTCCAATTGGTTTGTGGTTATAGCTTTGGTTTGAGGTGTTTGGCATTCTGGTTATGTATTTTCGTTGGTGGTACGATGTACATCTTGGAATGATGTGAGATGGAGTTGCCTCATATTTGGGTTGTGTTTCGGATGTTGCATGGAGGTGTTATACGCGTTTTAGATTATTACTCGATACAGTCCTAGAGACGGTGGGTCTTTAGTAGAGATGGCTGGGTCTTGATTAGAGACGGGTGGGTCTCTGGAAGAGATGGGTGGATCTCTTGTGGACTTATATGTGAGGGTCGCTACCTCAGTATAAGTGGTTTTGGGGGTACTATTGTGACGGGTGGGTCACAATGGTTTTGTGGTTACTATTGTGACGGGTGGATCACAATAGGGGCATCGGGAGATGGAGATGGGTGGATCTCTCGAGGAGACGGGTGGGTCTCATGTGTTGTTTTTAGAGTTGTGGTGTTGTATTGAGGAGTAATAATGTCTGGGAACGTGTGTATAACACAGGAATTTGGCGTGAATCTATGAGTTTAGTGGAAGGTCTTTAGTGCTGGGCCATGTGGGCCGGTTTTTGTCGTCTGTGGTAGACGAGTTTGCGTCTGTGGTAGACGTGTTGTGTTGGGATTCGAGGACGAATCCAGTTTAGTGGGGGAGAATTGTAACATCCGTGAACCAGAAAGTCGTTTTAGAAGTGGTGTTGGACGATGCTAGGGGTTCGGGAGTAGTTGGCACATGCTCTTAGAGGTGTGAATTAAGGATTGGCTGTACATGTTCTTGTTTGATTGTTGTGCAGTCGGTCTAAGATTCAAGCATCGCGAAGAAAGTGTGTTAAATCCTTCTGAACAACTAGTATCGATCGACACCCGAAGGGTGTCGATCGACACCGGTTATCAGGTTCGATTCCGGTTTAAGTCGATTGCGCGTTTGATTTGTGGTTTGAGTTGGTTTGGTCAATGGGTGTCGACCGACACCAAGGAAGGGTGTCGATCGACACCGGCTATTGAGAAATCGACCGGTTCGATTTAAGTCGGCTGGTTTTGTCCGGTTAAGGGCGAGGGAAGCCCTAAGTCGCGATTAAAACCCTGTGGCCGCGTGAAAAGGCTCAGTTTTCAAGGTGACACTTTTCAGAGGTGATTTTGGGAGATTTCTGAGGTTGGGAGGCTTGTTCTGAGGCTTTGGGTTGCTGTTCATCATCTATTCCTTCCTTTCGATCCGTTCAAAGGTGAGTGCGTGACTGTAGGTCCGTCAATCGTTAGAGATTGTGTGATTTCGGATTTGTGTTGTGTTCTTGAGTTGTTTATGCTGGAATTCGTGTTTGGATTGTATTGGGGTGTTGAAAACCCTTGGATTATGTGTTTTTGCGATTTGTTATGCGTTTTTCGTTGATGTTGGTGTCTGGGCGTCGAGCTGGTGTCGACCAATCGAGTGTCGATCGACACTCAGGAGGCTGGCGTCGATCGACACCATAGAGGTGTCGGTCGACACCGACCTGGGTGTCAGGAAATGTGGGTGTTTCCTGACAGGGGAAGTTTATATTGTTGATATTTGTTGAGCATGGTTATTGTTGTTGTTTATGGTGATGTATTGTCTAGTGTTTGACGTAATTGGCCTGTAGACGGAATGACCGTCTCACTGAGTATTTATGATAATACTCACGCATCTCTTTCGTAATGTGATGCAGGTAACAGGAATGTGTGACCGCGGGATCGAGGCTGAAGAGAGGGATGATAGGATTATTGGTTATTCATTGGTTATTTAATTGGTTATTGATATTTAATGTTGAATGGAATGGATAATTTAATTAAGTGTTGAGACTTCCGCTGAATATTAATTTAATAAAAAAAAAAAAAAAAAAAACTTGGGTGTTTCAAGATACACATATATGTATTACTCCATGATCTATCGAATTTAATATAGAAACATATACCCTTTTTTTACCGTGTTTATCTGTTCAACATTTCCTTTTAATTTATCTTTTCTATTTTTTTCTTCGGTAATTATTTTCTTAATTACTTTTCATTTCATTTTACTTTTACTTTTCTAACTACTTTACACACATATCACAAAAAAATTCTTACTTTCCAAGTAATTATTTGGGGAACTTGCTACATCTATGTATTAGCGAATGTTTCCCTTATAGCCAATGCAAATAATTTCTATGTTTGTATCAGGAAACCTTGTCTTATTTCGACTTAAACTAATATTTCAGTAATGATAGTGGCTAATGAATAAATTAAGAACATAATAGAGTAAAACATTTTTTGTTCCCAGTCTTTCTACTCTTACTATCATTTTTCTTTACCTCTCAGTTTCTCTTCTCTCAATTACTCCAAATTACTCTAATGTTGAATGAAAATTTATGCAGTTAATCTCTATACTCTTTTTCTTAATGTTAGATCGTAAATGAAAACAAAAGTGATCCTAGAATCTTACCAAAGCAACTACAACCATTCAGAACATTATCCCCTAATCTATCTCTTACTCACCAATCCAAAAACAACAGTAGCTTTTCTCAGGAGATATATACGAAATAAATCAATCATTCAGAAACAAGCAACAAATCCAGATACCATAACAAAAAAAAGTGTATTACCACCACTACGAGACTTTAAAGTGAAGACTTTCTTCAAGGAGCAGGAGACACAAGAGACTCGGCTGGTGCAACCAAAGCAACAGCACATCTTTCTGATTTCGAATACTTCATGAACACAGCGCGTAGCTTGTTCTCCCCAACTCTCGAGTGAATGAAAGCTAAACGCTTTGCGCACTCCATGAGCTCAAATCCAGAGTAGCCAGTACTGTGGAATTTCAGAGTATCAGTCCAAGCAGGGATCTTGTGCAAGAAGCAGCGAGCAGAGAAGGAAGAAAATTTAAAGTTTCCTAATGTATCAAACCCAACTCAGCTAGATAGTGAACCATGTTCTCCACTTCCGGGTCAGAAATCGCAGCTTTGGTGAATCTCACAAGGAACACGTATTGTGTTGGAACTGTCAAGTACCATTCCAGACTTCCCAAAATGGTTTTCTCCATCACTAGTACCTGCTTGTTGCTGTAGGAGTTGTCTGTCATATATACCAAATCATTGACCTGAGGAGGCCAGATCTTTTCGTATTTCGAAGCTATGAGCAAAGCACTAACACCTAGAAACTGTAGTTCTCTTCTTGGTACAGTTTCAGAGACAGGAAACGATCAATCAGGTTCATTGTCAAGTAGAGAGTCTCAGGGGACAGATGAAACTTAATGTGAACTTCAACAAGCCAGTCAATAAGAATTGATCTCATCGACTCGTTAATCTCAGGCTGTGTTTGCATATACATTAGAGGCTTGCTCTCATTCTCAACTTCTTTGTAGAAAGTGTACATGTCCTCAACATACTCCACAGCAGCAAGGTCATTGTCTTTGTCGACAGAGTCAATATCCAGAGCCTTGGAAGCAGCAGCCTTGCTTGTTGATTCCAGAAATAGCACACGTTAATGTGACGGGATATTTCGGATGGGAGACTTAGGAAGCTTTGGATTAATTACTCGAAAAGAAGATCGGATACAAGAGACGATCTCGTCAAACAGGCCTTGACGAGACGTAATGCGAATAGCGAATAATAATAGAGAAAAGTGAGCGAATGCTTTTAGAGTTTGCAGGGTTGCGTGACTTGGTCTTCAGGGAATGAAGACCTCTCCTTATATAGTCGAATTAAGGCGATTCTCTGCTGAATATTCTCCTCTTGATCATAAAGGAAATCTTCTTCTTCTCTTGATTTCTTTCCTTTATTTGAGTGGCGGCTGCATCTTTTTCCTTTTGGCTTAAGGTATTACCTTCCTCCTCAAGGCTTTCCATTTCTGTGAGGAGGCTAGGGTTGAAGACGGGCTGGGCTTTTTGTGCTGTTACTCATTGCGATGGGCTCGGGGAAATGTGCTCATTTCACCTCTAACATTGCTTCTAGCATTGAGAACCATAAATCAACAATGTTTTTCGAAAAAATCAAAAACCAGAAATAGATAGCTCTTCACCTCAAATGTAATTATTTGTTTTTGCAAAATTTTAAGAACTGTGATATGTTTTTTTCAAAAATACAATTTATATTTACAAAACTAACATAATAGAAAATAATCAACGGTCATCATGATTAGACGCTACCGCAACAAAGTAGATATGTAAAAAGTTATACATACTATTTTATACCATATTTTGAATGTAAATGCGATTCTTCACCATGTTTACAAATTCTAACGTCGAGTCAAATGCATACTTATAGTCTAAAGCATGCTAAATTTTAGAAAGAGAAAACTCGAGATAAGTGTGGAATTAATATCTTTAGTGTGAATAGTTGGAATTAAAATGCGGGTTTTATTTGGGTTAAAATTTATAATATTACATATCATACCAAAATATTAGTCGTAAATCTATAATTGTTTTATTGCATTCTTTTTAAACTAGAACTATAGAAAAACCTGCCCGTATGAGTGGTTATTAGTCTAGTCTTGAAAATTTATAAAAGCAATAGAAAAGGAATCTACTATATGAAAGCATAATGACATATGAAAATGGGTATCAGAGGTGCAATCCGGTTTGTTTAGTTTTCTGAAAATGCAGAATCGTGTTGGTTTAAAGTGGTTTAGACCGACTCAATTTGAAAATACAACCGTTAAGAAACGTGTGGTTGTCAAACACGTCGATGCATAATAAAATAATTTCCCCTTAATTTTATTGGGGTGTTTTCACTTTTAGACCACAAATTGAAGTCAAATGCAAAACTAATCTCTTCAATTTTTTTTTTTTTTTGGTCCAATTATTTACGAGAATGCCATTACTATTTCGAGTGGTAGACCACAAATGAGGTCTACTAGGACTGCTTAAAGACCAAATACCACTCATCTTCTACACTTAATTTCCAAAATGCCATATCATCAATATTGCCAACCACCATTTTCGCCCAATTTGGAGCTGTTAATGCTCTAAAAACTCACTTTTGAGCTACCATTGCTCATTCTCTCATCTCATAAACTCTTATTCTTCCATTTTCTCCCCATTTTCATCCCAAAAACCCTATAAGCAAACTCAAATTTTGGATCTTGGCATTTCCGATTGTTTAGCTTACAGCAACGACCGGAGCTCGTTATTGATGGCTTAAATCGAAGTTATCAGCCCTCTAATAGCCTTTCTCCGACGACCATGTAACTTTTATTCCATAATTATAAGAATTTCAGTTTTGGTCCGCGAATGTAGACCTCAGTTGAGGTCTACTATTACTTTGTAGACCTCATTTGAGGTCTATTATTACTTAGTAGACCTCAGTTGAGGTCTAATGGTCAACGCAGGGTAGACCGCGACATTTCCTTTGCAAACAAAAAAAACTAGTCGTAGACCTCAACTGAGGTCTACTCCACGTGGAGGTTAGTTTTGCAATTGATCGAGAAAAATGTTTTTGTCCGGAGGTCTACCGCGGAGGTCTACTCCACGTGGAGGTTAGTTTTTCAATTGATCGAGAAAAATGTTTGTTGGAGGTCTACCTACAAAAAAAAGTTGGTTTCGCAGTTGACAAAAGTTTGACTTTCCTCAAAAAGGAGAGATTTTCGACATTGAGGTCTACCGTTGAGGTCTACGGGGTCTGGTAGACCTCAGGTGAGGTCTACTAAAATTTATGGTCAACGCAAAAAAATTGAGGTCTACTGCGAAGGTCTACTAGAGGAAAGTCAAACTTGGGTCAACTGAAAACTAACCATTTTGAGGTCTACTTTTTGCGGTAGACTTACAACGTAGACCTCGTTGTGCTCCGTAGACCGATTCAGAGGTCTACTAATCAAAACGAGGTCTACCGCAACAAACATTTTTTTCGATCATTTGCAAAACTAACCTCCACGTGGAGTAGACCTCCGGTCAAAAATATTTTTCTCGGTCAATTGCAAAACTAACATCCACGTGGATAGACCTCAGTAGAGATCTACGTTGTAGGTCTACTATTATGTGTTATTTTGTAAATCGTTTTTTGGGTCAATATATCTAGTATTTTGAAATTTTTCTTGAACAGTTGGTTGTTTTTTACTTGTTTACTTGCTTATATATGAGTTTCAAATGTTCGTTCGGTGTGATTAAGGCTCTATTCGGTTTTCTTTTAAATTAGTTAACTAGCTTAATTTATTGGTAGACCGATGTGGCGGTCTACACGTTAGGTCTACGCCTTAGGTCTACTAATCTACTTATGTTGTTTTGTTTGTTTTTGTTGCAGAAAATGGTTTGTTTAGCTTCCGTCTATGGAAAATGGCTGATGTTAGAAAACAGGTCATGGCATGTGATGCGCCTTTGCATCTCTGTTCATAGTTTATAGTTGTTCGAAGTGCAGACTGAAGACGAGGTCTACTACGCAAAGGTACACTGAAATGGAGGTCTACAATGAAGATTTACGCATGAGGTCTATCACTGGGGTCTACGTAGAAGGTCTACTTCATGCTGTTTTCAACTTTTTTATGTAAGTTACGAGTCGCAGCCTATGTCTCGTAAAACTTACATTAATTCGAGATGTTACTCATGTTGAAGTAGCACAAAATGACTTCCGTAGTTATTCTTGAAGTTGTGGTGGATGTAAGAAGATTATGTTATATCCTAGTTACCTTTTGTAATTTTTGCCACAATGTCATTAAGAGTACATAAAGTGATTTGATATTTTTGATTTGTATTGATGATAAGTGCAATTGCCAATAAAAACCTTGAAAATAATACGGAAAATCTTTTAATTTGAGAACAAAGTCTTACAATGAAAATTGAAACTAAAAGCAACAAGTGTTTAAACTGAGAATATCAACAATTTTCTCTCATTTCAATATAAGATGAGAGAAAATTATGAATTGATAAGCAAATATGGAGATTAAAGTAGTGTGCAGTCTCCGAGGAAGCCTATTTGATTGATTCCATGTGAGCGAGAATTCCATCTACTGACCAATCCGAAACAGATTCGGGTTTGGTCGTCAACGGGAAGAGGATCTCAATAACCTTTATGTTCTATCTTGCAGCCGCCACTTCCAATAGCCTATTTTCTTCCTACAAAATAAGCTTGATAAGATATAGTATCCAAAACTATATCAGACAGACCAATAGATCAAGATCTATAAAAAGAACCTACTTATGTCAAACAGAGAAAACTAACTAAATGGGGATAAAAAAAAGCATCACTGAGACCAGCTCCTAAATTGAAAAACCTTCACAAACAACATAAAATTTCAATCTTGTTTTCAGAGAAGACAAACTATGGAAGATCCAAGCAAATAACGGGTTTTACCCATAATCTCTACCACAGAGGTCTACCACAGAGGTCTACAACAGAGGTCTACCACAGAGGTCTACAACAGAGGTCTACCACAGAGGTCTACCACAGATCTGAGAAAACAAAACCTCCATCTATCACAGATCGAGAGAGAAAAACTTACAGCGGCGGTGACGGTGGCGATCAGAGAAGGAGATGTAGGCTGAGCAGGAAGAAAAACTGCATATTCCCATCTCATTTTCTCCCATCCTTGTTTACCCAAATGTAAGAGGAGGAAGAAAAACTTACATCACCTCATAAGCCTCTTCTTCTCTAGCTCCTCTCTGCATATTAAGCCAAAGACAATGGCAAATGGAACTGATTAAGAAGCGTAAGAAAGAAGTCCCAAAAGAAAAACCTTGGATTCCAAAACCATGAGAAACGAACCTTCAACCGGATCTAGAAATTGGCCAAGCGTCGTGGAAGAGGACATGAGGGATGCTACGAGGACCGAGGGGAAGACGAGGGATGCTACATGGCCAAACCGCGACCGCCGCAACACCGTTTCAGTAGAGTTTCAGATCTGGAGGATTTGATAGTAGATCTGGGAAAGGAGAACAGTACAGCTTTAGATCTAATTGAGCTGAAATTGAGAAAGGAAGAGAGAAGCGTCGCCATAGTCTCCGGAAGGAAAGGTTGGAAAAAATGATGGCCAAAACGGAGAAGAAGAGGAAGAAAAAATCGACGGAGGATGAGAGAGAGAGAGGCGTTGATGAAAGAGAGTTTCACATAATTTTTTTTTTCACAAAATTAAGGTTTCCCCTTTATATACCAGGATAAAACGGTTGGTAGATCTACATGGTAGACCTACGTGGTAGACCTACGTGGTAGACTTACTCGGTAGACCTCACATATTTATAGGTTTTAACCTAAATGTTTTTGCTTATCTATAAATGATTCATTTGTATGCATTCATATTTTTGGTAGATGATAATGTCTATGTTTTAATTATTCATACAGGTTTCGTTGTCAAATTATTTTTTATTTAATTTTAAATTTAAATTTAAGATTTAATGATTTGGTAGATCTACATGGTAGACCTCCGTGGTAGACTTACCCGGTAGACCTCACACATTTATAGGTTTTAACCTAAATGTCTTTGCTTATCTATAAATGATTCATTTGTATGCATTCATATTTTTGGTTGATGATAATGTCTATGTTTTAGTTATTTACAGGTTTCGTTGTCAAATTATTTTTTATTTCATTTTAAATTTAAATTTAAGATTTAATGATTTGGTAGATCTATATGGTAGACCTACGTGGTAGACGTACCCGGTAGACCTCACACATTTATAAGTTTTAACCTAAATGTCTTTGCTTATCTATAAATGTTTCATTTGTATGCATTCATATTTTTGGTAGATGATAATGTCTATGTTTTAATTATTCATACAGGTTTCGTTGTCAAATTATTTTTTATTTAATTTTAAATTTAAATTTAAGAATTAATGATTTGGTAGATCTACATGGTAGATCTACTTTACCCTAAACCCTAAATCGAATAATTTAGATAAAATTTTGCAACAATGTGCTTGCCATATTGTCATTTTACAGTTTGGATAACAAATAAACGAACATTGAATCGTATAACAAACCAAAAACAACAATTGGTCTAGAAATTTTCAAAACCCTACAACTTACACCATTCAACCCTAAACAATCTATTCAAACTCTTATACATATGAACTATATATTCATGATATTTATAGATTCATGCATTTTTCTGAGATCATATTTTTAGTAGATGTTAAATGTCTATTATTTCGTTATTTGTGAAAAAAATATTTCAAATTTGTTTTTATAATTTTTTAATTTAAATTTAAGATTTAATGATTTTGGTAGACCTACATGGTAGACCTACGTGGTAGACTTACTCGGTAGACCTCACACATTTATAGGTTTTAACCTAAATGTCTTTGCTTATCTATAAATGATTCATTTGTATGCAATAATTTTTTGGTAGATGATAATGTCTATCTTTTAATTATTCATACAAGTTTTGTTATCAAATTATTTTTGTTTTAATTTTTAATTTAAATTTAAGATTTAATGATTTGGTAGACCTCCGTGGTAGACTTACTCAGTAGACCTCACACTTTTGTAGGTTTTAACTTAAATATCTTTGCTTATCTATAAATGATTCATTTGTATGCAATCATATTTTTTTGTAGATGATAATGTCTATTTTTTAATTATTCATACAGGTTTTGTTATCAAATTATTTTTTATTTAATTTTTAATTTAAATTTAAGGTTTAATGATTTGGTAGACCTCCGTGGTAGACCTCCGTGGTAGATCTCCATGTTTGTCTACCAGGTAGACCTCACCGGTAGACCACAGCGTCTGGAGGTTAAAATCGTAATCGTGGCATGCGTTTTTTTTTTTCATAAGAGAGTGTGAGGTACCATTACTGTAGAAAAGTTAGTTTTGCAATTGTTTCAAATTGTGGTCTATAGAAAAAATCAATTTGTGGTCTATTTTTTTCAATTCCCCCTTGGTTTTCCACATTTCTTCCCCAAAACCTTCCCCAAAACTAAAACCACATAAAATTAATTTTCTCACAAAATGATAATATTTATTTCATAGAAACTAGAAAATTGAACCACACTCAAGTCATACAAACACATGTAAATCTTACATGTCAAGATTTACATGTAATATATGGATATTTTTTTCTTAAACAAAACAATAGAAAAATATTTAATATTTTACTATACAAATAACGTCCATACAAAAAAATACAATTAATTAAATCATACATAATAACTCCATTGATTGTATACATTTAATTAATGTAAAATATTTAAATGTGTCAATCATACTAAATATTTGCATTATCATAGAAAAACGAAACCAAATTAAATTTTCATAATATTAGATTCTAAGAACATAAAAAAGTTTATAGTCAATTAATCAATTTTAAAACCAGCCAAATAAATTACTAAATGTTTACAACATATATATATATATATATATATATATATATATAATTCAAATCCACGCAACGCGTGGGCTTTCCCTAGTATAAAATAAAGATGAACTAAAGAAATATTTAAATCGAAATAGTATATATATTGTTAGCTTTTTATTTTTAAAGTTGTATAAAAGAATTATCCTATTTAAAAATGTTATAATGTGTTTACGAGTTAAAAAAATAAAGAATATAATTTAATTAATGTAGTAGAAAGCTAATGAGAAATTTTAGAGTTAGACTATTTTTTAAAAAACAAATTGAATTCGAGTTATTATATGCAATTATTTTTTTTTGCAAAATTTTAAGAACTGTGATATGTTTGTTTCAAAAATACAATTTATATTTACAAAACTAACATAATAGAAAATAATCAACGGTCATCATGATTAGACACTACCGCAACAAAGCAGATATGTAAAAAGTTATACATACTATTTTATACCATATTTTGAGTGTAAATGTGATTCTTCACCATGTTTACAAATTCTAACGTCGAGTCAAATGCATACTTATAGTCTAAAGCATGCTAAATTTTAGAAAGAGAAAACTCGAGATAAGTGTGGAATTAATATCTTTAGTGTGAATAGTTAGAATTAAAATGCGGGTTTTATTTGGGTTAAAATTTATAATATTACATATCATACCAAAATATTAGTCGTAAATCTATAATTGTTTTATTGCATTTTTTTAAACTATAACTATAGAAAAACCCGCGCGTATGAGTGGGTATTAGTCTATTCTTGAAAATTTATAAAAGCAATAGAAAAGGAATCTACTATATGACAGCATAATGACATATGAAAATGTGGTATGAGAGGTGCAATCCGGTTTGTTTAGTTTTCTGAAAATGCAGAATCGTGTTGGTTTAAAGTGGTTTAGACCGACTCAATTTGAAAATACAACCGTTAAGAAACGTGTGGTTGTCAAACACATCGATGCATAATAAAATAATTTCCCCCTAATTTTATTTCCACATTTCTTCCCCAAAACCTTCCGTATTTTCTTCTCCCAAACCTTCTCTCCTTCTTTTTGTTTCTTTCTCTGAAGAATTCTCTGAGATCTGACTCTTCGAAGATTTGCGTTTATCTGCAAATCGTGCATTGTTTGCGGATCGCTAGGTTTTTTGTTCGATCGTGAATTTGTTGGAATCAACGGTTACGGAATTTGTTGCAGGGTTTCGTTCAAATTTTCCCTCTTGATTAAACCTCTTTTTCGTTTACCTTCTTTTGAACCTACATACAAGCTCGATTCCGCCTGAAATTTGACCCGATTGGTTTGGGTTTCTCGTTCGTCGTCGAGGTTAGGGTTTCTAAATTTCATCTAGTGACCGCGATTTTTCCTTTAGCGTTTTCGATTTCCGTAACCGTTGAAAGACTAATTTTCGCAGTGGTTGGATGCTTCTTTTCACATCGTGACAGGTAAATTCTCTGTTTGATGCTTTTGGTTTCCAATTTCATCGGCGATCTTGGAAGTTACTGTCTTCTCCAATTATGCTTTGGGTTCAAAATCATCGAATCATGGAACCAATTTCGGGTTTCTCTAAACCGAAATTCTCTTCATTCTTGTGGCAATAATGCTCTGAGGTTTGTGATATACAATAACAGCATCCTTTGTGCGCAGATCACATACAGTGTCGCTTTCTCTGCCACAGCAGAAAGTCATTGCTGATTCCAGTGGTGGTCAAGGTAACCCATAAGGTTTACGAAACACTCTCCAACACACCTCCGTCTTCTCTTCTCTGCTCTCAAGCGAAGCAAGCAAGCTTCTTCAATCTTCAATCTTCAATCTTCAATCTTCAATCTTCCTCGTTTGGTTTCTTTTTTCTTCATTCCCAAAAGGTTTGTGTCCATGTAAACCCTACTTGCTCCTTTTCAATTGTCACAAATTTCACTCGGATTGATTAAAAATCGCTAAGTTGTAGATTTGGGAATCGAACTTTTATTGCGATGTTATTAAATCGTCTGTTGCATCGATTAGAAACCCTAATTTCAGGCTCCATGCGATCCAATCTGCTGCGTTTTCTAATTGTGATTTTGCTTACTTGTTGATTTGGATCTGTAGAGAATGGCTACAGCTTCGTATCCGCCTCCTCCTCCGTTTTACAGACTCTACAAGGATTACTCAGAAAACCCTACTTCTGCACCCGAACCTCCGCCTCCGATTGAAGGAGCTTACGTTTGTTTCGGAGGAAATTATACAGTGAGATTCCCCTTTTAACCTTCACATTTCCTCTGATTAAGTTTCCCAATTCGCCATCTTTGTGATTTTTTACTTTTCACAGACTGAGGATGTTCTTCCGAGCTTAGAAGAACAAGGAGTGCCTCAACTTTATCCCAAAGATTCAAATGTTGGTATGTCATTCTTCTAAACCGAATCATATTTAGTGAAATGCAAATGATTTTGGCTTCAAGAGTTGCTGAGGATTGGTTTGCTCGAAATCAAATTAATTACATGATGGTGTTGGCTGAAAGATGCTTTCTTTTGATCTCAGCCTTACTCTTTCGCAAGTTATCTTCTTTCTTTGTATTGTTGATGTAGATTACAAGAAGGAACTCAGGTCGCTGAATAGAGAGTTGCAGCTACATATACTGGAGCTTGCTGATGTTCTTGTTGAAAGGCCTTCTCAGTATGCAAAGAGAATCGGTGAAATATCTTCAATCTTCAAGAATTTGCATCACCTTCTCAATTCCTTGAGGCCTCACCAAGTAAATAAAATCTCTTTTTTCCATTGATCGGTTTTTTGCTAATACTGTTTTTCTAAAAATCTTTCTCTCATGAGTCATGACCAGGCCAGAGCAACGCTTATTCACATTATGGAACTTCAAATTCAACAGCGAAAGCAAGCTGTGGAGGACATTAAGAGGTTTGTTTATGGTTCAAGTTTTTCTCTCTTAATTATCAACATCAACCTATAAACCAAAAAAGATTCTTCAAAAGCTTGTTGGTTAGTTCTTATGGGTCCTTTTGATGTGTTGTAGAGAATCTAGATATCAGAGATAAGCACGATTAACTGGCAATAGTGTTGTTTTTGTTGTTTGCAGGAGGAGGGAAGAAGCACCGCGACTCCTAAAGGATGCTTTCGTCACTTTAGATGGACAATAGAACTTTTGTCCATTTGTGTGTATAATGATATTTTGTTATTGACCTTTGAAGCTTATTTTAAGGGTTTTGTGCAAAAAAACCCTTCAACTAAATTGTTTTTGCAAATTAAACCCTCAATTATATTACGTGCAAGTCAATCCCCTAAACTCCAAAGTCCCTGGCTATATTTGTCACAAAATTTAATATATTTTCTGCAAAAAAAACCCGCGAACTATTATTTTTTTTGCAAATTTAACCCTCAACTTAAAAACACACAAATCAAACATACAAATAAGAATATGTCATTTTTGTAATTTTTACTCGTTACATAAAATATTCTGTAATTTTTTTTGTCATTTAAAATATTTTAACTATATTTATTGAAAATAATTTAAACAAAAAAAATCATCAATCTCAATGATTTTTATTGTATCAATGATTTGGAGTTATTTGGATAAATCCAAATCTATGAAGTTTTAAGAGGATTTGGAAAATCTCATCTCATAAGGTGGTATTTGGATTCTTTTGTTTTTAACTAGAAAATCTCTCACAAATCCCTCAAAACAGTTTTTATTAGTGAAATCCTAATTTTCCAATAAGAGGAGATTTTAAGGAATTTGTACAAATGATTAGTTCAATAACCTTGGATTGTTAGTGATTTTTATAAATACTAGATCCAATAAGAGGTGATTTGGAAAAAAAAAACAAATCCTCTTAAATCATCAATCCAATAACCCCCCTTAGTGTTAGCTTTGGACACATTTCACTCATTGTTTTTCAAACAGCTCGAAATATACTAGTTATATGAAAATCATCAATGATTTCATTTAGTATTTAGAAACCATTGAATAAATAGGAGGGAGGGGGTTGACAAAGATTTTAAAATCATTAATCTAATAAAGGGGATTTTAGCTAGGATTTGTAAATCCATCAAAATACATGAACCAATAAACCCCCTAAATTAATTTCAAAATCACACAAATTCTTTTTGTACATACACCAAAAGATAAACATAAATATCAACAAACAAAACAACTTATTTTAAACCTAATGAGATCAAGAAGAAAATCAATTTACTCACGATAAAATTAATCGAGAGAAAGACTCGTAATGGTACAGGCCAAAGAAAGAAGTGAGATTGATGATTTTTTTTGTTTAAATTATTTTCAATAAATATAGTTAAAATAATTTAAATGGCAAAAAAAAAATTACAGAATATTTTATGTAACGAGTAAAAATTACAAAAATGACATATTCTTATTTGTATGTTTGATTTGTGTGTTTTTTAAGTTGAAGGTTAAATTTGCAAAAAAATAATAGTTCGCGGGTTTTTTTTGCAGAAAACATTTTAAATTTTGTGACAAATATAGCCAGGGGCTATATTGCGGGTGACTTTGGAGTTCAGGAGATTGACTTGCACGTAATATAATTGAGGGTTTAATTTGCAAAAAAAAATTAGTTGGAGGGTTTTTTTGCACAAAACCCTTATTTTAACTGTTAATAAATCTTAGTGAGAGAAAAGAAGAGGAATAAACCGGCGATGCTATTACTAGTACTCCCAGAGTGAACCGGGCGATGCTATTACTAACTACTACATTAAATTTTTGGATTTTTCAGCGTTTCAAGATTTTATTTAAAAGGGGAAAAAAGGGAATTTACCACAATTTAAAAACCTGGTGGGATTGTCCGCAGGGGAACATAACCCAGATTGTAACACAAATTATTGGATTGTCCAAGGCTGAATGACACGTCGGAATATTTCATATAAAATACACAATTAAAATAAACATAAAATTCATGCAAACATACATAAAATATTTGATATTTTACTATTCAAATTATTTCCAACAAAAAAATGATGGAATTAATTTAATCTATTCATATAAAACTTGAATAATAATAATAATAATAATAATAATAATAATAATAATAATAATAATAATAATAATAATAATAATAATAATAATAATAATAATAATAATAATAATAATAATAATAATAATAATAATAATAATAATAATAATAATAATAATAATAATAATAATAATAATTTCATTGAATTTACTTATTTTCTATGGTAATCTCACATAATAATTCAATTAAATTAAATATTCATAACTAACAATTTGTAACAGCCAATTAAATTCGATGAAAATCAATGTAATGCTCAAAAAATTATGTAACTAAAACCACATAAAATTAATTTCGGCTTTCTCTTCATTCTTGTGGCAATAATGCTCTGAGGTTTGTGATATACAATAACAGCATCCTTTGTGCGCAGATCACATACAGTGTCGCTTTCTCTGCCACAGCAGAAAGTCATTGCTGATTCCAGTGGTGGTCAAGGTCTATGTATAGGTTTGTGTCTTCACCACATTCATAGATCACCTTTGTGTTTTGAAGTCGCAATCGTTATTCCTCAGGTAACCCCTCAAAATTTCATTCTACTGAATAATGTCACACAAGTTTTGTAGTTAGTGGTATGACCATGGTTTTGGCTTTGAATCTTTGTTTTCAAGTGTCTGTTGCTGCTACTGGAGTTATTGCCTTACAAAGTGGAACACATTTTATCACTTCTCCTAAGGTAAGATTCTTTATTTATCTTAGTCAATAACAAAATTCTTCATTAAAAGAGATATTTAAAGCCTTTTTGGTTTTGTTTTTCCCAAATAAGATCATAGACAAGCACTGATCTACTACTGTTGTGTCAGATTCTTGTTTGGGAACATTGTCCCGTTGCCTCAAGCCGGTTGATATATGGGTTGGTAGTTGCATGCCTAAGGAAGGAAAATATGACACACGGCTTAAAAAGCCTTAATTGACAAAACACTAAGGATCTGTTTTCGATTGTTTAGATGGAACGGAGGGTAACGAGGGCTTACGAAAGTCTTTAAAGGCAAAAAAGACTATGAATCAAAACTGAATCCTTACTTGAGTTACCCACGGCTTACAAAAGTCTTTAGACAAAAGACAATGGCTCGGTTTTAGACTTGCTGGATGGAAAAACTACCCACGGCTTAGAAAGAAACAGAGACAAAGGTTTCGAATTGGATGCTAAAAATGACCAGCGGCTTTGTAAACATCCTTAGGCAAAGCCAAAGACTATGAGTCAAAATATAACGACCAACGGCTTGACAAAGAGAAAGACTATGGACAGAGAACTATATATGTTCGGTAACCCCAAGGCGTAAAAGTAGTCAAAGACTATGAGTTGGATGGATATAACGACCAATGGGTGAAACTGGTGACAATTGGATGGAAATAATGACAATTGTCTCAAATTAGTCTTAAGACAAAGACTGAAACAAGAATGTGCCTCTTGTATTACCATTCATCACGGCTCACCAAAGTCTCTAGACAAAGACCAACGGCTTAAAAGAAAGCTTAACACAAAGACTGAACAGTCGAACAAAAGGCTTAAAAAGTAGACACAGACTAGATACAAAGACAATTGGTACCCACGGCTTAGAAAAATCTTTTGGGTGAATAAAACGACCAAGAGTTGGTTCTCATTTTGTTGGATGGAAAGAATGACAAAGAGCTGCAATATGTCTTTAAGACGAACTGAAAACAACTAACGATTTGTTGTATGGAATAAGAAGACCAACGGCTTAAAGAAGTCATAACGTAATTGACAAGAGCCATGGAACGAAAACAGATTCTTACTTACGCATATGGCTTAGAAGTCTTTAAACAAAGACTGTGGATCAGTTTAGACTTGTTGGATAGTAAAAACAACTAACGATTTGGTGTATAAGAAAAAAGAACAAAGACCTGGCTCACAAATGTCTTTAGACAAAGATTATGAACCAAACAGAGGATCACCCAAGGGTTATGAACCAACAGCTTGAAAGACTGCGCAACCGATTCTTTACACTACCTCCATGGCATCTATGTGAAGCAGAGACTAACTAATCTTGATTTTTGTTTTTTCAGGTATGTGCTCCAAAAGGTCCTCATATTGTTAGAGACTCAAGATATTTCAAGTGTAGCAGACTTCTGTGATAGGTATGTGGTTTTCCAACTAATTTGTAATTAGTTGATACAATTATGAAAACCACAAGTTGGAGAAACATACTAATTTTGTTTTACACTGTAGCAGACTTCTGTGATAGCATACTTATATAACAGCTTGAATAGAGACTAATTTTTTATTTGTTCAGGTAAACACCTTAATTCAATTTTGACATTTGGGTTTGAATCGAACTGAGTTTCCTCACACGGTTTATATGGTGGCTTACACTCATGTAAGTCTTGTACTTTTGTATCTTCGAATGTATTTTTTGTGCTCTAGACTCTCTTTGAATACTTTTGTATCTTAGAATGTATAAAGTGGTTTGGCTGTATATTTATGTGCAGGTGGTGGACTTGAGCTCTCATATTAATGCTTTAGCGGAGTCAGAAACAGAAAGTAAATATGGTTCTTAACCAAGCACCCTTAGTTGTGGCTAACCAAATTAATTAAGGGTGCTTAGATTGGAGTCCTGCAACTGCTGGAAGACTTCTTTCCGGTATAGCTATCTCATAAACTTCTACAATACTGAAACGGTTGCATGCTTTTCAACATAGCCTATGTGTTTTTTCTTCTTTCCTCCACCACTTAGGAGGGCTACAAGTTTATGATTCATTTGCTGGAGCCAGCTTTCGGTTTCATAGACTGTTGATCTTAGTCCGTTTTCACCGGAAACACTGCAAGTAAAGCTATCACTTTGCAGGTAACTCGTCTGTCTATTGGTACCATTTCCATATGTCTAAAAAGGGTAATGTTAATTGCAGTCTAAGGTATTTGATGTAGAAAGTCTCATGTACTTCAAGGCACATAACGCAGATGTGAATGTCATCTCATTAACAGGTTCTTCTGCCACTTTGATGTCTAGCTTAATTATTTTTGGTTCTGTGTTACTCAATTGTTTATAATATTCTGATGTAATATCATTTGGAGATGCACAGTTTGCATACCATAAGCACCATATCACGTGGATTGAGTGGAGCGCTCATGAAGCCTACATTTGTAGTTTCTTTCAATGAGCTCAACGTGACCAGGTATATCATTTTTTTGTACTTTTCTCTAATAAATGGATAATAGTTATATGATTTATAATACGTTTCATAGCCACAAATTAAGTTAGAAGTACATATCTAAGCACCATTTATATTTGGAAATAATTGTTTCTTAAGTAGATGTCTTTGCAATGTTACTATCCTTGATCTTGTATCCATCAGATTGTAGAAACTTACTGCTAATATAACATTACTAATAAAAGGGTAGATTTTTCTTCTGGTATTGGTACAATACATTGTGCGTTAAGAGTATCTGTAATATCTCTCTTCATTATAAATTACTTATTGTCTTTGTTTTGGATCTCTAGGTGTTTGTATGCATCATAAGGTCTCTCATTTTATGAAATGGATAAATCTTGGAGTCTTTTTATGATAATTATTTTGGATGTAAGTGAGACTCCCGCAGGCTGTAGTAGTAGTTTATTTGAATCTTGCATGTATCTATCTCTCTTGAGTCTTGACTAGAAAATGTTTATTTCTCTGTTTTGGTGCTGGAATGCATCATAAGGTCTCTCATTTTATGAAATGGGTTTATCTTAGAGTCTGTGTAGATTATTATTTTCAATGTAAGTGAGACTCTTGCAGGCTATAGCAATAGTTTCTTTTAATGTTGAATGTATCATCTCTCTTGACTAGAAAATGTGTATTTCTCTGTTTTGATTCTTGTCTGCATCATAACTCTCTCATTCTGTTTAATGCATGTATCTTGGAGTCTCTGATAATTATTTTGAATAAGCGAGACTCTTGCAGACTATGGAAGTAGTTTTTTTGAATCTTGAATGTCTTTATCTCTCTTGACTAGCTAGAAAATATTGTCTTTCTCTATTTTGGTACTTGTATGCATCGTAACGTTTTCTTTGTAAATATCTATTTTTCTTAATGTAAGCAAGACTCTTGCAGATTCTTTTAGTAGTTTGCTTGAATCTTGGATGCATTTGTTTTCTGTTACGTCCTAACTCCTAAAACTATAGGTGTCAATATGGGCGTCCATGTCTATATTAGCCTGTCCAATAATGTCCATTTGTATGTGGATAAAATATTGTCCACTAAAGTCCATTTAGGCCCATGTCCATATTGATCCATGTCCATTATGGCCCATCGAAAATGGGCTGTCCATGGGCGTCCATGGACAAAAAAAAAACAGATTTTTGAAAATGTAAAAGAATGAATGAGATGGTGATGAAAATTTTCGAATATTCAAAAAAATGTTGTTTTAGAGGAATAAAACTATGAGTATGAGTTTATTTTTTCGGTTTTGGCGGTTTTGGCGGGAAAACACGGTATTACGGTTTTGGCAGAAAAACACGGTATTACGGTTTTGGCGGGAAAAAACGGGTTTACGGTTTTGGCGGGAAAAAACGGTTTTACGGTTTTGGCGGGAAAAAACACGGTTTTAGCGGAAAAACACTGTTTTACGGTTTTGGCGGGAAAAAACGGTTTTACGGTTTTGGCGGGAAAAACACGGTTTTAGCGGAAAAACACGGTTTTACGATTTTGGCGGGAAAACACGGTTTTACGGTTTTGGCGGGAAACCACGGTTTTACGATTTTGGCGGGAAAACACGGTTTTACGATTTTGGCGGGAAAACACGGTTTTACGATTTTGGCGGGAAAACACGGTTTCACGGTTTTGGCGGGAAAACACGGTTTTACGGTTTTGGCGGGAAAACACGGTTTTACGATTTTGGCGGGAAAACACGGTTTTACGGTTTTGGCGGGAAAACACGGTTTTACGGTTTTGGCGGGAAACCACAGTTTTATGGTTTTGGCGGAAAAACACGGTTTTACGATTTTGGCGGAAAAACACTGTTTTAAGATTTTTGCGGAAAAATATGGTTTTACTGTATTATGGTTTTGGCGGAAAAATGCGGTTTTACGATTTTACAGTTTTGGCGGGAAGACCGCCGGAGAAGACCACCGGAGGAGAATCACGTGAAACGGAGAAAGAGTGAAACGGGAGAGAGGAGCGAAAGAGAGAAATCGAGTTTTGTGTAATTGGATTTTAGAAAAATGAGTTTTCCCAAAATCAATTTAACCTAGCTTTTTTTGTCCATTGGACAGCCCATGTCCATAAGTGTCTGTCCATATTTGTCCATGGGCTAAGTTGGACATGCCCGATTATGCCCATGTCGAAAATGGGCATGTCCATATCCGTCCATATTATTATGGACATGGGCATGTCCATGGACGGATGTCCAGATCGACAGCTCTACCTAAAACCTTGGCAATCATTTTAAAAATGTTAAATGACATCCTCATAAATTCACAATCCTACATTCAAATTTTGTTTGAGAAATTCTGCATTTTGTAACATACTTCTGATGATTATTGTGTTAGATTCTATTTATTCTATCCAGTGACTTGAGCTTTTACAACAAGTGACTGAAAATATTTCTGTTATGGTACTAGTGTCTGTCACTTAGTCTTGATAGAGCTAATGGAAGCTTGTTTAACCTTATTGTTTAAGCTGAGGATGATAATCGAAATAGCATGGAGATTAAGACAAAGATTAAGTTACATGTTCTACTTAGTCAATTTAATTGTGGTATTGGATAAAATAACCAATTAAATTAAAGTAGAACAAGATCGGACACTTATAAGCACATGGACCAACCATGTTGGGGTGAGTGGTTTAAGGGATAAAATGATAAAATAAAGAATGTGGATTAACTTTTAGGTTGGGTTGCTCAAGGAGAATGTGAATATGTTAGATACTTTGTGGAATATTAGTTGGCATTCTATGGATCTTTTTGTCTTGGGATTTAGTGGATTTGTTTGGAATTTCTCGATCTCCATCTTCTTTATTTATTAATTTAGTTCGTTTGCAAATTTTATATGCTTTTAAGAAGAAATGTCCGCCGGAGAAAAGACCATTGTTTATAGTTATAGTGGACACAAGTTCGCGTATAATATATGGTGTATGGAACCAAAGGAAGACCGGTTGCATCGGATTATGTTGTATAACATCTTTTTCTGAGTCTTATGTATATGTATACGTCTGACGAACATGTTATAATCAAATACTATGAAATAACAACTTTGAAAATTTTAAAATAGTAAAACTAATATTAAATTCAAACTGTATAATTCAACGCAGCAAGTTTGATTTTGTGTGGTTTCCCATGGGAATGTATTGGACAGCGATATATCACACGACACAATTTTCAATATAATCAAACTTTATGTAGTTAATTTGAAAACAGTTAGTCCTAAGATACATGTAGATTTTGGTACTCAATAACCGGTAAATAGATCAAACACCACAACACTCTCGAAGAAACTTTGATACTATTCGAAAAGTACACTGTTATTTTGACGTCAACTACTACACCATTATTTACTTTCAACCAAACCCATAAACAAATAACCGATAGTAATAAATATAAGCATTTATTACAATTCGAGCAGAAGATACTAGTAGTAGTAAATAACATCAAAACACGATTTTATAGTACTAATTACAAGGTTTATAGGATACATCAATTACACCTAGGATACAACATCGAATGAAATTAGATAATTTAATGAATTTGTTCAAGATTGGGTCCACGTTTCTATTTCTCAGCATCAAGCCATCAACAACCACACAAAGTCATGGCACCAACCATACCCCTTTGCTTACTTCACTTGACTTTCAAAACCCATAAAAACAAAACAATGCACAGAACTAAAATACTGCAAACTAAAATACTAGTACTATTTAGTTTATATCGTAATGTTACAACTATGCCATTTTTGGCACACATGTTAATTAAAATTCGATTAATGTTTATGTGTATTATGATTGTGTTGTATTTTGTATTCCATGCAATCAGACTCAGAGCGTGGATTTAATTAGTTAGTAAAATACAAGTATCATTTGTCGATATATTTTTCCTGTGGTAAATAGTAAACCATATTGTGTAATCCAGTGTGTACTTGTTTTCATCTCAAATGTAAGTCTTCATTTGATTTAATATACTAATTTTTTTCTCTTTTATTTTCGACAAGATTTAAATGTATACTACGCTTCTTTTATGAAATGACAAATTACTCGTCTCAAATCGAATTCCACTCCAATGAACATAACGTCAAAGTGCACCGGTTGTCATTTTCAAAGTTCAAACTAATGGACAATTAGTAAGAGTGATCATTAATATGAGATTATCTTTTTTGAGGTATACAGATTTGTCCCTGCTTGATAAAAGAGCACAAAAAGTAAATCCATTATATATCTTTTGATTTATAGGATACCAATCATGTACTTATCATCATTATCTTTACGAGGTACATTTTCTTGCCTCTCTTTTCTTTTGAAAAAGTGAAAGGTAAACTAAAGTTTCTAGAGACTGTCGATTATCCGAAATTCTGAATCACTAAGATTATATATATCAAGCTTTTTTTCTTATGAAAATAGTTTCAGTTTACCACTAAAGTAAATTATGTGGTTCAAATAATTGAATTTGTTTATTTCTAGATACACTTTAGCATAACTTTCACATTTTATAAAAGAAAAAGGAAGAGAAAAAAGTACTCCCTTATAAAGATAATGATGGTAATAAACACATGATTACAAAATCCGTAATCCTGTAATCGAGAAGACAAATAGTTCAATTCAGCCCAAAAGCGTATTTAGTTAATTCAGACAATTTAGTTCAGTTGCATACTGTAGTAGTGACCGTAAGAACACAAAACCGCATAACAAAAATTTATTTTAGGATTTTCTGCAAAATAATCTTTTAAATGGCATTTTAGAAGTTTTTTTCTAAAAAACCTTTGATTTTATTTTATATTGACTTTTATTTTCCCGTCATAGTCCACGTCATCGTTGGCATTTTATCAACCGTATGTATCTTCCCCTCTCTCTCTCTCTCTCTCTCTCTCTCTACCATTTCTATATCCATGGAAGAACAATCAACAACAGCGTAAAAAGAAATCTAAGGAAATATGTTTCTACGGTTGTTTCTCCTCTTATCTTTACTCTCTCTCTCACACTCTTCCACCGTTTCTTGTCCTAACGGCACAGACTTCCATCAACTAACCAGAGTTTTCCGTTACGTCTCCGGTTTCAACTCTTCCTGGTTCTCTAACTGCTCCGCCGTCGTCACTCACGTCGTTCTTCCGTCAAGAAACCTAAACGGCACCCTTTCATGGAACCCGTTACGGAATCTCACGCGCTTACGTGTCCTCGATCTCTCCAACAACTCTCTCGATGGTTCCATCCCCACTTGGCTCTGGTCTAAACCCGGTCTTGTCTCCGTTAATCTTTCCCGGAACCGGTTTGGTGGTTCTATACGAGTAATTTCAGTTAATGGTTCGATTTCTTCGGTTAAGGAGCTGAATCTCTCGTTCAATCGGTTCACAAATGCGGTTAACTTAACCGGATTGGTTAACCTCACAGCTCTCGATCTCTCTCATAACAATCTCGGTGTTTTGCCTATTGGCTTAGGATCTCTCTCCGGTTTACACCATCTCGATATCTCGAGATGTAAAATCAATGGCAGTGTTAAATCGATTTCCGGTTTAAAGTCGTTGAGTTACTTGGATTTATCGGAAAACTCGATGACCGGTTCGTTCCCGGTCAATTTTCCGAATCTCAGCCATCTCCGGTTTTTGAATTTATCAAGAAACCGGTTTTCCGGTTCGGTTGGATACGACAAATACCGGAAATTCGGCAAATCGGCGTTTTTACACGGCGGCGATTTCGTCTTCAACGATTCCAAAATCCCTACTCGCCACCATCTCCAACCTCTCCCTCGCCGGAATCTGCCGCCACGTAATCAAAACGTCAAAACGCATCGTCTTAAGCACACTTCTCTGGTGATTGGCTTGTCGTCTTCATTAGGAGCTTTGGTTATTCTAGTCTTCGTCGTGGCTGTGATTTTAATCCGTCGTAGATTGAAATCGGCGAGGATGAAATCGAGATGGGCGATTTCGAGTCCTGCACCGTTGGATTTCAAGATGGAAAAATCTGGACCGTTCGCTTTCGGAACGGAGTCTGGTTCGTCGTGGGTCGCGGACATTAAAGAGCCGACGGCGGCTCCGGTTGTGATGGCGTCTAAGCCGTTAATGAATCTGACGTTTAAGGATCTCATTGTTGCCACGTCACATTTCGGAACGGAGTCCGTTATATCTGACGGCACGTGTGGTCCACTTTACCGTGCCGTTCTACCAGGTGATCTCCACGTGGCAATCAAAGTGCTTGAAAGGATCAGAGACGTCGATGCAAACGACGCCGTTACGGCGTTTGAAGCTCTCACTCGGCTTAAACATCCAAATCTTTTGACTCTCTCCGGTTACTGCATCGCAGGTACTTTACTAATCTTTCCCGACGTCTAAATTTTTGTATTAATTATAGATTTATAACCTAAAGTTTTGAAATTGACTTAAGTTACAAAGACCTAAGGCCGAGTCTACTCTTTTAGCAAATTTCTTAGATGGAAATTTATACCAGGCTAATTGTGTCAGGCCTACTTCGACCAAATAGCAAATTTAGTAAATAAATTTATTTTATTGTATATATATAGATATAACTTTGGATACTGTGTAATGAAAAGTATTTTCCTTTTTTTAAGCATTAACCCTAAAACCTGACAATTTTTTCTACCAACTAAAATTTGCGGTGGAAAACTATATTTTTGACGCACAAAATTAGAGAAAAAGCTGACTTTTGTTCTTCAAAAACAGTAATCATCTAATTTAAAATTATGATATTTATTTTTGATATCCTTTTCTCGTTGATTAACAGTAGAATAAGCTAATTTATAACCAAAATACTAATTACAACTAGGATTTGACTATTTGTTTTGTAATACTCCGTTCCTTAGTAATGAATTTTTTGACATTATTTATTATTCTACAAAATAAATATTATAGGTTTTTGATGCATTTTTTTCAGATTTTAAGAAATATTAATTGTATTTGTTAGATTTTTATTGGTTTAAAATTATAAAAAAAAATATTTTATTGCAAAACAACTTTAAATCAAATTTATTGAAAATCAACTTTTTCTTAATATTTGTAAAAAAACTAGAAAAAGGGCTTGGAATTTAAGTAATAAAAAATAAAAATATCGAGGCGTAGACGTCATTTAATGAAATTTTGTCTCTACTTTCACGGGTTTTTGAATAAACCATTAATGAGGCATTAAATGCTGAACGGTGTCGTATTCATTAGGAGTGTATGTGTAGCTACTGTAGTACAGACGAAAAGAGTCAGTTGCGTGATGGTGATACGTCACGTAAAAAAATCTAATTGTTTTTTTGTGCTATGATTACAAGTTTTATGAATTTTCGTGACCTTAACGTAGAAATGTATAATCATTCCAAAAAGTTTCTCAGAGAGGTAAAGTAATGTGTGTGTGATAGATTCTTGACTTATTTTTAGGGTTTATCATTTTGTGTTTTTATGAGTGGACCGAGACGACTTTAAAGTATGTGCAGACAAGTCACATCCTTTTCTTTGGGACTCGTAGAGATTTATCGGAATTCAACAATCTTTTTTTTTTCTTTTAGGGATTGCCAATATTCATTTTCTGATCTTTTTTACCAGGTTTTATTAATCAAGTTCACTTAAGTAAGCATTAGTTAGATTTGTAACAATTTTACATTCATCGTTGTTTTAGAGTCCATATGTTAGAATTCAGAGGAATAGAACATGAATAGATATCACAAATAACTTAGAATATTCCCTTATATATAGACATGAAAGTTCCAAGACTCCAAGTAGTGGAATTAAGAGGAATATTATGAATATAAGATTAATGTTATTCGGTCGAATAGAAGAAGACAATCGGTGGAAAACAAAAATCAGTTTTTTTTTTTCTCTCATTCAGTATGAATTTGTTTTTTTGTTGTTAGAAGTATGATTTTTTTTTTTTTAACATTCAAACCAAAAAAAAAACGTATGAATTTTTCTCAGACATTATCTTTCTTATTTCTAACTAATGTAGGATCAGCTGAAGTTGACTATTTTATTTATATTATCTGGTAATTTTTTTAATTAGAACAGCTACTTATTTTCCGTGAACTTTTAACTCTAAAAGTACCAAAATAATATTACTGAGTTTTAAAATAATAATGAGTTACAGCTTTAGTTTTTGATAGAATAACAAAATGATATTGAGTTTTTTAAAAAAAGAGAGTGTTACAAATTAATAATTGTGATTTGTTGTTATAGGAAGAGAGAAGCTTGTATTATATGAATTCATGGCTAACGGAGACCTTCACCGATGGCTACACGAGCTCCCGGCGGGAGAAACCAACGTAGAAGATTGGAGTGCCGATACATGGGAGAGTCACGTCGGCGATTCATCACCAGAAAAAACAAACTGGCTAATACGTCACCGTATCGCCATTGGAGTTGCACGTGGTTTAGCCTATCTACATCATGTTGGTACCACTCATGGACACTTAGTCGCTACCAACATCCTCCTAACCGAAACCCTAGAGCCGCGAATCTCGGATTTCGGTATCAACAACATAGCAAAAACCAGGGACGATGATGATACTAGTAACAACAATGTAGAATACGATGTGTATTGTTTCGGGGTGATTTTGTTTGAGCTATTAACCGGTAAGCAAGGGAATGATGAGAATGTGAAATCGGTTCGACGGTTGGTCAAGGAGAGGAGAGGAGAGGATGCTCTTGATTCGAGATTGCGGTTAGCGGTTGGAGAATCGGTTAGTGAGATGGTTGAGAGTCTTAGGATTGGTTATTTTTGCACGGCGGAGACGCCGGGAAAACGACCAACGATGCAACAAGTCTTGGGTCTTCTTAAAGATATTCGTACGGTTTCTCGTTGAGTTAGATTAGGGTGTGTTGTTATGGACTCTTATGATGTGTGATATAAATGCGTTTTGTGAATGTACTTCTGTATTTTATTTCGAAATTATAGAAAAGAAATTAAAACTAACGTTTCTTCATTCCTCTTTTAAAACTATAGTATCTTTAGTTATAAAATTATGATTAATTTGTTTCAACGGTCACGAATGCTATGTTTTTCTATATTTTAGCCAAAATTATAGTTTTTTATTTTTGTTCGTACAACCTTCCAAGACTTCAATCATGTATTTGGCTGAAAAAAAAAAGACAGTATTAGCGTAAGGCTTTGCTCTTGTATACATATTATAAAATAATTTTCGATCAATATGTTAAAAATCATGTACGAAATCCATAGAAAATTCGTAGTAGTTGCGATACAATTTATCTAAAGAAGTATCTGAATTTTGTATTAAATGGCTAAAAATTTACAAAAACATATAAATGGAGATTAACGATCTGCCCAAACATTCTTCTCGTTGAATTGAATTTTTTTTACCTCTTGAGCCGTACTACTCCACCAACGTGATTGAATAATATAGAGGAAAAAATGTTAGATGAGGGAGACAAAAAAAAGTGGGTAAGGTGGAAAAGTATTGGTAAGATAAAGATAATGGTCATGAGAAGCTGTTGAGCTTATTTGTTTTTGTGTTTGTTTTTTCCTATGATGTCTACCTTTTATTAATACAAATACTAAATTCGGATAATATACTATCGAAAATAAAACGCACTTGGCTATAAAATGTAGTTTTCTTTACTTCGCTTTAAATTAAACGCAAGAATAATTTCATTTTTATGTCTACTACGGAACTAAACTCAAATTCTAACAACACTAATATAAACCATGAAGTTAAAGACTTAAAGGCAGCGCCGGGTCCAAATTTAGATAAAAACATTACCAATATATATTTATTGGCAAGAAGAAATGTTATAGTCATATGAAATTTATGCCTATAGGCAATAAACCATGAAGTTAAAGGCAGCGCCGGGTTCAAATTTAGATCAAAACATTACCAATATATATAAATTTATTGGCAAGAAGTAATGTTATAGTCATATGAAATTTATGCCTCTGGGCAAATTAAAGACTTTTGGCTGCCTTCATTTTGTTTTATCTGTTCCACAATTTTTCTTGTTTTCTCTTTGTTTTGTTATGTATTCCACTTTATTCCGCTTCCAAACTTTTCATCTTTATATCAACTAATCCTTTGTTTTTTTTCTTATCATATTTCGATGAAGATTCTCCAAAAGAAATAAACCAAAGTACTTAAGCCGTCACGTCTATTTCTTCACATCATTTCATTACCTTCTTGACTTCTCTTTTTCACTTTTATTGTTGTTTGGTTAAATTTGTCATTTTTTCTTTATATAATAACAACATTTTAATCGATTTATTTACTTTTTTCTTTATATATACTTGGTTATTTTACCTTTAACAGTCAAAACACTTTATAATAAGTATTCACAACACACTTTTGGAAATTAGAATGACAGTTAACTTGCACTTCTTTCCGTTCCACTGTATATAGATATTTCTTTTATGTTCAGATAATTATAGTTTTTTAAACAATAAAAGAAAAACTAACTAAAATGATTTTATAATATTTGTTTGCAACACACTTTTGGCATTTCTAGGGGTGTTCAATCCGAATATCGGTTCGGTTTCGGATCGGTTTTTTCGGTTTTCGGTTAATAAAAAATAGCTACCATATTATATTCATACTTACTTCGGTTTGGTTCGGTTTGGATAGTCTCGATTATCGGTTTTCTCGGTTTGGATATTTTCGGTTCGGATAATCTCGGTTTTCGGTTTATTTGTACATTTTATATTATTATTATTTTATTATTTAGGTTTTCCAAATTTTCTCCTAATCGGAAAGATCAAATTCAAATAAGAAAATGCAAACACATGTCTTATTTTAAAGTTAATGATCTGTAATTTTATATGAGATTACTCTAAACTTATATTATTATATATCATGTGCATATACAATTATTATATTAATATATAGAGCTATTCGGTTTTTTTCGATTTTTGCGGTTTTTGTGGTTAATATCTAAACCATATTAACATCTACAGTTTATATAAACTTGCATCCATACCGTTTATACAGTATATCCAAATCTAAACCATATGACATATTTCGGTTCGGTTCGATTCGGTTCTTTTACTAAACTGACCACCCCTAGCCGCATTTCTATTGATCAAGTAAAATGTCCAAAAGGTGTAGAGGCTTTCTCTATCACACATGACATTCTGTTATGATTTTCAAGATTGTAGTTGGCAAAAAAAAAAAAAAAAATTCAAGATTGTATTATGAGATACGATTGGGCCTTTAAAAGTATGAGCCCACATTAATACTGTTCTCTCGTTTAATGATTCTTCATATATGAGGAACTCAGAAGTAATTATCATTGTTTCTTGATCAAAATCCATCAAAATATTTGACTGAATTGTTACTTGGTTGCTACAAAACAACATCACATGTGCAGAAATATGAGACAAGACCATCTCATTTCATACATAAAAATGAGACTTTTGCACATTACCGAATTGAAGAATCACAATCATTCCATCAATCTGTTTTCTCAAGAATTGGTAAAACCCAATCTCCATCTCTCTCTCCTTGCCAGTCTTGATCAAACCTAACCACAACATCTCTCTTCTCTACCCGAGTTTGCAACAACTCTCTAGAATGACGCTTCTTCAACAACACAAGATCCATCATCATTTCCCTCCGAACATCGTAAATCGGATTCGTCTCAATCAAACATCCTTTGCTATAAGCTTCTCTAAGAAACAGAGTCTGTGCACTTCCTCTCGTCGACACGTAGAAAATCCCGGGATGTCTCAACAAAACCTCCCTCACATTCACTTGGATTCCAAGATCCTTCCGAAAATGAGCCAATCTCTCAACTCCAACCATCTTCTCAACCGTCAAGCTCAGAAGCTCGTGGATAACCGCAACAACTCGCTTCTCGGACCTCTCTAACCCTCGAGAAATCTCCTTTCTCTCGTAAGGCTTCACGTAAGCAATCCTCTGCCAGTTGCTCAACTCTTCTTTAAACCCTCTCTCAATCTTGAATCCCGTTGGAAGATTGATCGGAAACGCGTACTTGGTCTCGAACTCACTCAACCATTTCTCTCTGTATTCAACTTCTCTCCACTCTTCCACTTTGGCCACGCACAAACTCTCATCACCATCATCTCCACTAACTAACTCCAATGTCTCCAAATCAACTAACCTGAAATCTGAAGTGTACTTAGCCAAAATCGAATCTCGGAAATCCTCAGGCAATCCCAACTCTTTTCTAACCAACCTCAAAGCATGAACACGAAGCACACCGTTTCTTGACAACAACAACAGCTTCTTGATCCTTCTCACAGCATCCAATTCACACTCTCTAACCACACTCTCTTCCTCGACGATCAATTCTTTCAGCTTCTCAGTGACCCTGCAACAGAGATTCCTCCTACAAGGATGAGTAAAGATCTCAAAAGCGTGAGGATACTTACCCACAAAAGCTCCGATGCTCACGTTACTCAAACCAACGAGGTTCTTCCACCGAGATAGCAACTGCAAAGACACGAAAGGTCCACGCTTTTTGCGAGACATGAGCTTCGAGATCTCGAGAACGGTGTTTAGCCTCCTGATCTGAGCGACGAGTTTGTCTAACCGATTGTCTCTTGTTCGATTCTCTAACCTGGTTTGCGCTGAATCTACAGGCTTTAGCCATCTCCTCTGATTGTAAAAGTAGAGAGGAGAAAAAGATGATACCTTTTTTGGGTTTTCATGAGTTAAAGCTTCTCTAATGCTACTGTATCTCAACGCTCTTAGAGAATTCATATTTGGGAAGAAGAAACACTTTTAAATAGACGAACCCATTACCAAAAAATTAAGATTTTCGATTTCGATTTCGTCGCGACCGGCGATTCCATAACTGGCTTTCGTAAATTTCTTAGGAGGAATTTGAGAGAGAGAGAGAGAGAGAGAGAGAGAGAGAGAGAGAGATTGACAAGGTTTCAATTTCAATTGTGAGTTTGTCAATTCGTTCGTTAACCAAAAATAAATAACCAAACTAAACCAGTAGCCATTGAACCAAAAATAAATAACCGAACTCTCATAACATACATAATATCGAGCTCCATAATATCTCTCACTGCGTAGATCACATCCACCATCATTCATCCTCATACCTGTTGTAAAGAGGCGACATCTTGGCAAAACAACTTGTAATGGCAAGCCTTAATCTACCCTCCAACGCGTCAAATCCTTGTTTGATCCTCTTCTCATGCTCTGACGCTACTCCATTGCCTTTTGCTTCAATCGCAACCACGATATCCTGCTTCACACTCACCATATCCTTTTTCAAGGTCTCTGCAAATTGTTTGATCATCTTCCTATACTTTTCCTCTGCTTCTTTACAATTTTTTTGAACCCCAGCCACCTCATTATTCACATCCATGATGATCTGATTTTGTGACACAAACTTCTCTTTCATTTCCTCAATCTCCTTTTTCATCTCCTGCAAATAATCGCTTGGTCCTTGTGCTGTATTCTCCTTCACTTCTTCTTCTTCTTCTTCTTCTTCTTCCTTGCTCGGTCCTTCTTTGGTACCGACGAGCTTCTCAGGTTTCTTACAAATCTCCTTCGTATTGACCAAATCTTCTTCTTGTGAAGAAGCATCGCTTGCTTCTACAGAGTTCATGTTTTCAGGACGATCGATCGCAGACACTTTGGAATTACACTTTTGTTTCCCCACTGATGAGTAATCGGAGCTTGAATAGAAGATAGATGAGTTAAAACAATCTCGGAAGAAGAAGACTTGAATAAGAACACACAACTACAAGACTTGAGCTTCTTTTTGGTGACTCCCTCTTGTTATTCTCTCTCTCTGATTGTTTTCTTGCTCTTAGATTTTTAGGATGATCTTATGGGTTGGAGATGTCCTCCTTATATAGCCAAAGACGTGAGGCTTGATTTCCATTTTGAAGACTTTGCCTTTCTTCTTTATTTCCTTTTTCAACAGGTTTTGCCTTTTTCAAGTTGTTTCCATTGTCCATCGTCCTTGCAACACATTCCACCGATTTAGTACGAAAAGGAAACTGAAACTAGGTCATTAAGGATTTGGGCCAGAGACAAAATTGACTAATGGCCCATTAACTTGCAAACTCCTCCTTGGGCTCAACTAGGCCACAACTTTGTCTCTCTCAATCGTGATCCTTCTTCTTTCACCAAAGAAAAACAATCGATGCTTCTTCTCCAATACGAATCCATGCAACTCCGATCAACCTCGCCTGCGACCTGAGAAATTTCACCATCAAACCCGAGATGGTGGCCGAACCCAAAATAAATAAAAAAAACTTTTCTATTTCTTTTGCTCCACTCCAATGGCGATTCTGATGGCTGTCTCCAACGGTGAGCCAAGTGACTCCGACCAGTCTCCCATATTCCCATGTAAATTGATACAGCTAAATAAAGAACAAAAACTTCAGTATATAAACGATTATTTTTTATATATCTTAAGTTAACGATTCAGACAATATTTGAGTAAATATCATCAGTTTTTCATATGCTCAAAATAATTAAAGTAACATGAAGCAAGACCGAAATTAAATTCAAGGAGTTAGGGGTAGTAGAATTCAAGAGCAACCCATTGTGGATGAGGTGATCTTGAGATCGAAGCTAGTGTCCCATACGTATTTGAAAACGAAGTCTCCATATTCAATAGGTTTCGTACTCATCACCGGATTTCGACAATATCTTGCTATCGATGTCCGTGATAGATTGGAAACCGACGCACGATAATTTTATGTCAAGGAATACGCAAGCACATGGGTTTGTTACCCTCACTTCCCACTCTGGTTTGTTTTTAACCATCTTTCCGCTCTTTAATTGTTTCAGAGTTAGACCATCACTTTCACACCCATACGGCCATACCCTTCCAAATTTTCAACATAAACAAAAATTCTAATATTATTTTCGTTTATTTAGAACAAAAAAAATAATATAAAAAATAGGGAAATTGGACTCGGTAAACCATAAAAAAACCCAAAATTAACCAAATAGCCATTAGAAAAAATTGGCTAGAGTACATGAGGCATAATTCCCAACTTTAACCTCCATTGTTTTATTTTGTCTGAAGTGCACGATTTGATACGATGGCATCAGCACTAATTTACCCAATACACCAAGTATTTTACTAACTTTTCTCCGCGTATATATTCCCCACAACTAATTTCTAAATCCATATAGCTATATAGCTATAAACTTTATTTTAGAGCCCAATATGGCTAGTAACCAAATTCACCCTAAAAAATATTAGTTAATATATTTTAAGATAATCTTTTAAGTTTTTATTCGATTTGATATATGATCAAGACATGTATATACAATTTAGGAGTTTATGTTAATGTCATTGCTACTTGGATTCAAATCCAGCATGTTATTGATAAAAACAATATAATTGCTTTGGTATATAAGATATTGATTTTTACTGATCAAAAGATGTATTAACGTTATAATATATATGTTTTATATATAAAGGGATATAAGAATATAAATACAAAGGGTTTTACAAGCTTTTGCCGCCATTGTTGGATCTTTGGAATTTTATCAGAGAATTTATAAAAGGGAAAATTGCAGTTTTTAAGTTTATAATTGGAAAACAAGGTGAACATAAGTTTTAATTAGAAAAAGAGGTGTATCACCGTGGAGGGTTTAACTTATACCCTTTCCTTTCTAATTTAATTACGACTGCGCCATTATACTTATATTTTTAAAAATATTATTTTTCTCCACTTTGGACCCAACCGCATAATTCATAGAAATCACCATTTTCTCCATTTTCTCCACTCAAACTCAATGAATAAATCTCCGAAAGAAAAAAGAATCTAAATATGCTAGTATCTCGATTTCCTGCTCAACCAGATCTGAGTTATTTCAATTCACAAAGGCCACGTAGTTCAACGAGAACAAAATTATTAACAATAAAGATTCCAATTGAATACATGAAATCTGGATTATGAAGAATATCTAGAATATGGATTTTGCTTATCCGGTGTTAGATTTGATTGTTGTTTTAGTTTTGTATAAGTACATATACAGAGTAGAGAGAAAGAAGATGAAGAGGAAAGGAAGAAGACGACCTTTTGTTTTGTTTTTTTTTTTAAATAAAAAAATAAAAATAATAACGATAATTAAAGAGAATCTTTGTAAAAAGTATGGAGATAGTGAACGCAAAATAGTGTACACGCCAATATATAGTGTACGCGTCAATACATGGTGTACCGATAGTGTACTTATACGCTATTATACAGCGTACGCATCAGTAATGTACACTACATTTTTAGCGTACGATAGTGTATCTAGTGTAGATAACAGTGTACGCCTCAGTAGTGTACACTACATTTTTAGTGTACGTACACTAGTGTACGTACACGCTATTTTACAGTGTACGCATCAGTAGTGTACACTATTTTTTTAGTGTACAATAGTGTACACTAGTGTAGATACATTGTACACGCTATTATACAGTGTAAGCATCAATAGTGTACACTACATTTTCAGTATACGTGTTATATGGTGTACGTGTTTTATATTTCTTCGTAGAGCTCACATTCCACTATTTGACACATAAGTGGAAAGAATCCCGGTATCCATATCAATTTTGGATCCTCCGAATTGTTAGTTGTTTTCTAATAGGAACTTTGGATGTTTGAGATAGTTGGGGTGCACAAGTTGAAAGTTCAAGTCAGAAGGATCAACGTCACTGGTTTCAGGAAGTGAAGTTATATATAGTTCTAGGTCCTAGCCAATAAAGATCTAAGACCTAAGCTGATATTTGGTGGTAGGTAGGATTCGAAGAGAAAAGTCATCCGACAAAAAGGGGTTGAAATTTCCCATTTGATGGATAGGCCACTATGGCGATATATAATGTAACGGATGGTGGCATGGTTTAGGTTAACACATAACTTGTCTCTACCGGCGTGTGATTTCTTCACATGGTAAAATGATTTCTTCACACATATCTAAATCCATTATTCTCGATCATTAGAGTGATGGTTATGGTGTTGGCTCCATAACTTATGTTTCTTTGGGACATGTTACCATGAATTGTCTATTCTTGGTGTAAGTAGAGATACATTAATTTAGTTCCGATGTATAGCTATGTACTGGCGAATACTTGGTGTAGCTAACAATCATTAAGATACAATAACATGGATTTAGAGGAAAATATGGACAATTAATATAGTCATGTTACTACACAATCGACATTAATGTTTAATGTAGACAATCAAAAAAAAAAAAAGTTTAATGTAGACAATTTGTTTTTTTTTTCAGTAAAGATCATATAAATCCTTACAGTTTATTTTAGTGATACTATTTCTGCTAACTAACTACTAATCCGAGTCTCCGAGTATATTATATAAAGGCATGCTAAAAAAGTGTATTTCACATCCATTAAACTCTTTATATTCGAAGTTCACTTCATTCTTCTTGCTTGTGATTCTGACAAAAGGTCTCTATAAATGAGAGAGAGAATTAGTTGAGGCCTGACTCTGGATCTGGAGCATTGATTTCCTCAATGCTGATTGTTATTTAAAGGGAAAATTGCATAAAAAAATATTAAAGTGGAGTCACTTACATCTTAAAACTTCAATAATTTTTAACTAGCATTTTGAACTAACAAACTGAAAAGTGTAATACATATAACCTTCAAATTAACATTTTTGTTTGTATACGATATTTTCAACTTTAATAACATAATAATATTCGCTGACACGTATATTAGTTATCCGATATTGATTTTATGCGTTTTAAACCATTAAATTAAAAACTTAACACATAACAAAATGTATCATATAGGATAGATAATGGTTAAATGAGAAAACAAAGACGATTAATGTTGACTTCTGTCTTAAAATCAATGTAATGTTGTCGTAAAATACTATATTATGTTATCAAATTGAAAATATTGTCAAAAAATAACGGTATGAACACAAATGTTAGATTGAATGTTATATATGTTAAAGTTTTCAGTTTAATTATTTAAATTGCTAATTAAAAACTTTCAAGGCTTAAAATGTAAGTGATGACTTTTTATGTAATTTTTCCCTAATTAAATCAAGTACAAGAGTGCGGTTGTACCATTGTTATCATAGGTTTGATTACAGGGGATCTATCTCAGTCACTATCAAAGTCAGACTGAAAAAAAAAAAAAAAAGGTCTTTTAAGAGCAGAGACAAGGGAACACAAGTTTGACAATTTCGAGGATTTTCCCGCTACCATAGCTAAATATTCATTTTTTTTTTGTCTTCCTCTTCGTCTGAATCAACTCGTAGATCAAAAGCCTACCGGACCACCAAATAATTTAATGAATCAAGTCTTTTAAAAATGTTATCTATAATGTTCTTTAATGGCTTTATTGGTTTGCCGTAGACGAAGGGGTAAAATCCCAGCAGACAAACTATTGCGGGAAAACGATAACATTAGGAAAAGAAAAAAAACTTTCTTCTTTTTCTAAAAACTTCCGAATGGAGATTGTGATAAAGTTTATGTTTTTAGGATTCTTGGTTTATTACTCTGTTCTTGATTCTGTTTCTGCCATGGATAGTCTCTTATCTCCAAAAGGTGTTAACTATGAAGGTACTTTTTTCTCAGGATTACAAAAAGCAAAATCTTTTTGTTGAAAAAGGTTTTAAACTTTTTCCAAATTTGTTTTTTCTTGAAGTTGCTGCGTTAATGTCATTGAAGAACAAGATGAAAGATGAAACAGAGGTTTTGTCTGGTTGGGATATAAACTCTGTTGATCCTTGTACTTGGAACATGGTTGGTTGCTCCTCTCAAGGTTTCGTCGTCTCCCTGTAAGTTCATCTCACACCACATGTTCGACCAAATGTCTCTGAGAAGTGTATTTCTGCAACTTGAATTGTTTTATTGAATCTCTAATGCAGAGAGATGGCTAGTAAAGGATTATCAGGGACAATATCAACTAATATTGGGGAATTAACTCATCTTCATACATTGTGAGTGAAAAACAAAATAATTGTGGTAAAATCTTGAAAAATCAAGAATGTGTAGTTGTATCCAATGGCTTACTTTGTTATCGTTTTGTAGGTTACTGCAGAATAATCAGTTAACCGGTCCGATTCCTTCCGAGTTAGGTCAACTTTCTGAGCTTAAAACACTTGATCTCTCCGGAAACCGGTTTAGTGGAGAAATCCCAGCTTCTTTAGGGTTCTTAACTCACTTAAACTACTTGTGAGTAATGATAATAACGATTCTTGATTTAGTAGTCAATGTTGTTTAATTTGTGTTATCATCTTACAAGTTAAGTTTTATAGGCGGCTTAGCAGGAATGTTCTATCAGGGCAAATCCCTCACCTTGTTGCTGGCCTCTCAGGTCTTTCTTTCTTGTATGTCTTTGCTCTACCCCTAAGATTACAGTTTATCGATCTTCTATTTCTTAGAATATTGTTTCTTATGAAGTACATGAATAGGGATCTATCGTTCAACAATCTAAGCGGACCAACTCCAAGTATATTAGCAAAAGACTACAGGTAATATACGCGAAAATCTCACTTTTGTAATGTATGTGAAAAGCTTCTTGATGAAATTTTATGTTGTAGGATTGTAGGAAATGCGTTTCTTTGTGGTTCTGCTTCCCAAGAGCTTTGCTCAGATGCTACACCTTTGAGAAATTGTATGTTGCCTCGTAAATTCTCTGCTTTATGTGACAGAAAACATGAAGAGTTTTAACTTTTGATCTGCAGCATCAGGTTTGGCTGAAAAGGATAATAGCAAACATCACAGCTTAATGCTATCTTTTGCATTTGGCATTGTTGTTGCCTCCATCGTCTCTCTTTTGTTTCTCTTCTTCTGGTTGCTTTGGCATCGATCAAGATCATACGGTACACATCTCATAGTCTCTCAAAATATAATTTTTTCCGCCTCTAAATGTTACTAACTTTGCTGACATTTTTATGGATCTTTTTTAGTGCAACAAGACTACGAATTTGAAATCGGACATCTAAAAAGGTTCAGTTTTCGCGAAATACAAACCGCAACAAGCAATTTCAGTCCAAAGAACATTCTTGGACAAGGAGGATTCGGGATGGTTTATAAAGGGTATCTCCCAAATGGAACCGTTGTAGCGGTTAAAAGACTGAAAGATCCAAACTATACAGGGGAAGTTCAGTTTCAAACCGAAGTCGAGATGATCGGTTTAGCTGTTCATCGTAATCTTTTACGTCTCTTTGGATTCTGTATGACTCCAGGAGAGAGAATGCTCGTGTATCCATACATGCCAAATGGAAGCGTCGCTGATCGTCTGAGAGGTTCTTCACTTTTTAACATTTTTTCTCATTTCGTTGTTAAAGTTCTTTAAAAGATGACATTTTTTTGGATTTGATTCAGATAGTTATGGAGAGAAGCCGTCTCTAGATTGGAACCGAAGGATATGCATTGCACTAGGTGCAGCTAGAGGACTTGTTTACTTGCACGAGCAATGCAATCCGAAGATTATTCATAGAGACGTTAAAGCTGCAAACATTCTACTTGATGAGAGCTTTGAAGCAATTGTTGGAGATTTTGGTCTTGCAAAGCTTTTAGACCAGAGAGATTCACATGTCACCACCGCGGTTCGTGGAACCATTGGACACATTGCTCCTGAGTATCTTTCTACTGGACAATCCTCGGAGAAAACCGATGTTTTCGGATTCGGGATACTGATTCTTGAACTCGTAACGGGTCATCATAAGATGATTGATCAAGGCAATGGTCAAGTTAGAAAAGGAATGATCTTGAGTTGGGTAAGCCAAAAGATTGAATCTTTCTGTTGCATTTCTTTAAAACAAGAAACTTTAATGGTTTTTGGATTGACCCATTACTAAAGGATAAAACTTGAATCAAAAGTCTTTGATATGTTGGATCAGGTAAGGACATTGAAAGCAGAGAAAAGATTTGCAGAGATGGTGGACAGAGATTTGAGAGGAGAGTTTGATGATTTGGTGTTGGAGGAAGTTGTGGAACTGGCTCTGCTTTGTGCGCAGCCACATCCGAATCTAAGACCGAGGATGTCTCAAGTCTTGAAGGTTTTGGAAGGTTTAGTGGAACAGTCTGGTTATGAGCAGACACAAAGTGGGTATGAAGCTCGAGCTCTAAGTGTCTCTAGGAATTACAGTAATGGTCATGAAGAGAATTCTTTCATAATTGAAGCTATTGAGCTCTCTGGACCACGATGAGACTTAAAACTAATTACATATATCAAAGTGTAATTCATTGGTTTTGTTACATTGCCATTAACTTACATACCACAATTTTTAATGATCTTGTGTTTAGTTGGAATAGTGATCTTACAATTTAAAGTAACGTCCTTCACAGTAAATATATCACCATATACAGTACTAGTAGTAATCATGTACTGTAACACTGCAAAGTCTAACAAAAAACATTGAAATGATAACAATTAAATATGCAGAATAGAGTTTACAGTATCATTAAATAAAAGTAAAAATAAAATATTATTGATAAGTATTACAACATGGCGTAATCGCTTATTGTAAAAGTTACA
Source organism: Erythrophleum ivorense (assembly GCA_026724425.1). Classification (NCBI taxonomy): domain Eukaryota; kingdom Viridiplantae; phylum Streptophyta; class Magnoliopsida; order Fabales; family Fabaceae; genus Erythrophleum; species Erythrophleum ivorense. The sequence goes on along the minus strand of JAIUCV010000066.1, from coordinate 1,187,600 downwards.
ATAATTAATTTTTAAAAATCAAAATAATTCATAATTCTTGTCTTTAGCACTCATAATTCTTGTTGATGGTGTCCTCCTTAGTAATAAGCTATGTTCAAGATTTCGTTAATCGCTAATCAGGCGGTCGGTTACTGATTAGCGATTTTTCAAAAATCAGTGATAAATCGGGGATTAATCGGGGTAGAATTTTTATTATATTTTAATATATTTTTAAAATTATATATATAAAACATTAATACCAAAATCATAAACTCATAAAAAAGATTATATAAAGCATTTTTACCAATTCACATATAATAAGAAAGATAAAAATAGTCTTGATCATATAGAGAACATAAAAAAAATAACTAAAAGATGATAATTTACTAATTGTTCATCTTTATATTCCTCAATGATCAAGTTGTCCATAAATGTGGACTAAATGATGGTAATTTACTAATTGTTCATCTTATTTTGGTCCAGTTTCATTTTTTTTAACACATGGCAAAGCAAAATAAAGTAAATGGGCTTCAATTTTGAAACAACCAAACCCTTTTTTTTTTTTTTTTATAATTATTATCAATGCGGAAGTTCTCAAAAGAATCAATAATAATAAATCATAAATAACCGTTCAACAAATAACCAATAAAGAATAAGACCAATAAAACCAATAAGCAACCTAAACACCAGGTTTGCTACATTATTAGAATAAGACTAACACCCTAAGAATTCCTGGTCAACCACAACAAAAGAGCCAAAATCAGATTCGTAATCTCATCATCCTCTTCTCTCGGTCTCTTTCCGCGGAAGAACATTGCTGTTACCTGCATCACATTGGAATAGAGATGCGTAAGTATTATCATAAATACTTAGTGAGTGGATCATCCTGCCTACAGGCCAAGTATGTCAAACACTAGACAATACATCATCAAATAATCAACAACAATAACAATACTCAACAATAGTCAACAATATAACCTTCCCTGTCAGGAAACACCCACGTTTCCTGACACCCAGGTCGGTGTCGACCGACACCTCTATGGTGTCGATCGACGCCAGCCTCCTGAGTGTCGATCGACACTCATCGAGTGTCGGTCGACACCAGCTCGACGCCCAGACACCAGAAGCTACGAAAATCGCATAAACACACAATTTTGTAGGATTCAACCCCCACATTGATCAAACAACAACGAAACTCGACCACAACCCATGAACAACTCGAAAAACTCATCAATAACTCGAATTCAATCAAACTCTAATGATTTAACGGACCTACAGTCACGCACTCACCTTGAAAAGGGATTAGAAGGAAGGAAAGGAGAAGAATAGGGATGAACAGCAACCGATCTAGCTCAGAAACTCCACAAAACTCTCTGGAAAATCACCTCCTTCACTCAAAACACCTCTGGAACCTTTCTTTCTCGAAAAAGTGGCTTTTCTCGCGGCCACAAGCTTTTAATCGCGAGTCTAGGGCTTCCCACTTGCTCTGGCCCCACCGGCTCTACCGCCTGCCCGGCGCTGTTATGGGCTGCAGCCTAATACACCCCAACCCCTCTGGTGTGTAAGACCACAACCACTATACCAACCTAGGTTGTTGGTGAGACTCGAACCTACAGCCACTATACCAACCTAGGTTGTTGGTGAGACTCGAACCTGAGACCTCACCCTTTAAGTAGACTCGAACCTGAGACCTCACTCATTAACCTGTGGGAAGGCTATGTTGGAAATTCCAAAGCTTGAGGAAGCAGCAACCAAACAAGAAGAAAAGGAAATAAGCTATTTCTAAGAGTAGTTAGGAATAGGAGAATATCCATTCTTGTTTGTAATCCTTATAGAATTAGGAGAAGCTAACATCTATATAAGGAGGTCTATGGAGAGGTGTTCCATAAGACTTAAGAGAGAGATTTAGTTTTGAGAGAGTTTCTAAATCAATAAAGAAGAGTAGTTCTTTATATCTTTTGAGCTTAAACACTTTTATTTGGTATCAGAGCCTTGTGAGAAGGTTCGAACAAGAAGGAAGAGCAGAAGCTCGTGTTCGCAAGTATGGCGGCAGAGGAGGTTGTTCAACCACGAACCAAGGACGTTGAAACCTCATCTATTCAATGTCCGATGCTAACATCGACAAACTATACAGTTTGGTCGATGAGGATGCAAGTGGTATTAAGAGTTAATGACGTTTGGGAAACAATCGATCCTGGGGTAGTCGATCTAAAGAAGAACTATGCTGCGATAGCTCTTCTATTTCAATCAATCCCTGAATCATTAATTCTGCAAATAGGAAATCAAACTACATCAAAGGAGATTTGGGAGTCTATCAAGTCACGTCACCTAGGAGCGGATCGCGTGAAGGAAGCTAGACTACAAACTCTCATGGCGGAGTTTGATCACTTGAGCATGAACGACGCCGATTCTGTTGATGACTATGCAGGGAAGATATCGGGCATATCATCAAAAGCGGCATCGTTAGGAGAAAGCATACAGGAGACTAAACTGGTAAAGAAGTTTCTGAAAGGATTTTTAGACAAATTCATCCACATAATAGCATCCCTTGAGCAAGTACTAGACCTAAAGACAACTAGCTTTGAAGAAATAGTGGGAAGACTAAAAACTTATGAAGAGCGGGTTAATCAAAGCCTCCGAAAGGAAGATCAGGGAAAACTCATGTGGGCAAACAACGATCAGAGCAATCGTGACAGCCGTGGAGCTTCCCGAGGCAATTACAGAGGAGGTGGTAATGGTAACAGAGGCAGAGGTAGAAGCAGAGGAGGTGGTAACAGAGGCAGGGGAAGAGGTAGAGGACGATCCAACAGTCAAAACTCAGGAGGAGAAGCCGATGAGAATACAAAGAAGGATCGACCTCCATTAATATGTTGGAGATGTGATAAACCAGGTCATTATGTTTCGTCCTGTCCCGAGAGACCAAGACCACAAGAAGCGAACCTAAACGAGACTCAAACAGCTGATGATGCTCTTTATGTTCATGAAGTGGTGTTCTTGAATGAAGACAAGGTGTTTCCGAAGAACTATGATACCAACTATGGCGACGCAAGCATATGGTATCTAGATAACGGTGCAAGTAATCATATGACAGGAAACAAAGATTATTTCTCTAGCCTAGATGAGAGCCTCAAAGGAAAAGTCAAGTTTGGTGATGGATCGTTTGTTGATATTGTTGGGAAAGGAACAATTGTTTTTGTAGGGAAAGGAGGAGAAAAGAAAGCCCTCAAGGAGATCTACTACATACCCGATCTAAAAAAACAACATTATAAGTCTTGGACAAGCAACAGAGAGTGGGTGCGAGGTACACATGAAGGGACCTACCTTGTCACTAAGAGATTCTCAAGGAAAACTACTTGTACAAGTCATGCGATCATCAAACCGCCTCTACAAGACACCAATGGAGATAAGCTACCCAAAGTGTCTACAAATACAAGGAGAAGATACTACATGGTCTTGGCATGCGCGGCTAGGACATGTGAGTATTGGCGTACTTAACAACATGGTCAAGAAGGAGATGACCATAGGAATGCCACATACAATGCATGAGAAGAATGTATGTGATGCTTGCTTAGCCGGAAAGCAAACGAGAAACCCGTTTCCGAACAAAACAAGTTTTCGTGCGACACAAGCATTGGCGTTGGTTCATGGAGATTTATGTGGACCGATTTCTCCACCAACACCAGCAAATAATCGGTATGTTTTTGTCTTAATCGATGACTTCTCGAGATATATGTGGACGGTGCTACTTAAGGAGAAGAGTGAAGCATTCGATCGATTCAAAAAGTTTAAAGAGTATGTGGAGAAACAAACGGGCTCGACAATAAAGACTTTTCGTACCGATCGAGGAGGAGAGTTTAACTCAAGAGATTTCAATCAATTCTGCGAAGAGAACGGAATCTCTCAATACCCCAAGAGCTATGTGCGAGTTTATAGACTTTATAAAGCACTATATGGTCTACGTCAAGCCCCAAGAGCTTGGAATATGAAACTCGATCAAGTCCTGAAAGCAATGAACTTCGAGAGATGCTTGAAGGAAACCTCTGTCTATCTCAAGAAAAACGTCAAGGACTTATTGATAATTGCGATCTATGTTGATGATCTTTTTGTGACAGGGTCTTCACGGAAAATCATTGATCAGTTCAAAGAAGATATGTCAAGGAAGTTCGAGATGTCGGATCTTGGGAAGTTAACATATTATCTTGGTATTGAAGTGATCCAAGGAGCTGACGGGATCAGGATCAAGCAAGAGGGATATGCAAAGGGAATCCTCTTGGATACTAAGATGGATACATGCAATTCAACTCACGTACCAATGGAGTCGAATTTGAAGATATCAAAAGCAGAGAATGAGAAAGAAATCAACGCAACGGAGTATAGAAGAGCAATAGGATGCTTGAGGTATCTCGTACACACGAGACCAGACTTAGCGTTCTCAGTTGGAGTCCTAAGTCGATACATGCAGAATCCAAGGGAGTCGCATGGACAAGCCATCAAACATGTATTGAGATACATAAGAGGAACAACGAACATGGGGTTGTTTTTCAAGAAAAACGGATCAAGAGAGATCATTGGCTATAGTGATAGCAGCCACAACATTGATGTCGATGACGGGAGAAGCACGTCAGGACATGTGTTCTACCTAGGCTCATCACCCATTACTTGGACATCGCAGAAACAGCCCACAGTCGCTCTCTCCTCATGTGAAGCTGAGTTTATGGCAGCCACGGAAGCTGCAAAACAAGCTATATGGCTTAAAGAGTTATTGAAAGAGATACAGAGTTTGGACAAGAAGATCACTCTAAGAATCGATAACAAATCAGCCTTGGCTTTGACGAAGAACCCGGTGTTTCATGGAAGGAGTAAACACATTCTCAAGAAGTATCACTTTATTCGTGAATGCGTGGAGAATGATCAGATCGAAGTGGAGCATGTTCCAGGCGCGGAACAAAAGGCGGACATCCTTACTAAACCATTAGCAAGGATCAAGTTTAAAGAAATGAGGAGCCTAATTGGAGTTGAAGCAATCAAGGATCCTGAAGTTCAAGTTGGAATTGCGGGGGTGAATGTTGGAAATTCCAAAGCTTGAGGAAGCAACAACCAAACAAGAAGAAAAGGAAATAAGCTATTTCTAAGAGTAGTTAGGAATAGGAGAATATCCATTCTTGTTTGTAATCCTTATAGAATTAGGAGAAGCTAACATCTATATAAGGAGGTCTATGGAGAGGTGTTCCATAAGACTTAAGAGAGAGATTTAGTTTTGAGAGAGTTTCTAAATCAATAAAGAAGAGTAGTTCTTTATATCTTTTGAGCTTAAACACTTTTAGGCTACTTAAAGGGTGAGGTCTCAGGTTCGAGTCTCACCAACAACCTGGTTGGTATAGTGGTTGTGGCCTTATACAGCAGAGGGGTTGGGGTGTATTGGGCTGCAGCCCATAACAGCGCTGGGCGGGCGGTAAAGCCGGTGGGGCCAGAGCCAATGGAGCCGGGCTGTTACAACTGTGCTGCAAGTTGAGGACATCCTAGAGGTAGAGGCACACTCTAAGGTACGTATTGGTATTGGTGTTGGTTAGGTTGTGTTGCGGGATGTTATATTATCTGACTATTTACGCTATATCTCATCTCCTGTTTTTGTCTCTTTCTCACACTAATAGACAAGGGTCAATATCGTATATAAAATACTCTTCTCTCTCCAAGTTGCCCATTCAAATAATAAAAATTCGTAGTTGCCCAATTTTCTAATAAAAAATTAGAAAAGTGCCCACTTTGCAAATTTATTCGCTTCAAAATAATGGCCACGTTGCTGATGTTGGGATAGTTTTGACTGTTGCACGTTCAAGGCAAATACCAAATGAGGATATTGACTACTTTCTGCACATGATATGGGCTTTGTTACTTCGGGGGCCTATTTGATAGTTTAAAAAATAATAATGTCACGCACTTGTAAAACCCATTTTCTCAATAGGGACAAATTCGTCATTCCGTATGTTTAAGAAACCCTAGTCTCCGTCCAATATAATACCTTTCACTTGCCACTCGACGCAGTTTCGTTTCCGCAACTCCATTGCTTCCCTCTGTTAAGCTCGACTTTTGATCTCCTTGAAATGGTACGTTCCTCTCCTTATCGATTCGACCCGTAAATCGATTCAGTGATGATATGTTTTGTTGAATGGATTCCTTAATCAAACTATATTTGTGGTTGTAGGCGTCGGAGAAGAAGCTCTCAAACCCCATGAGGGACATTAAGGTCCAGAAACTTGTTCTCAACATCTCAGTTGGTGAGAGTGGTGATCGTCTCACTCGTGCTTCCAAGGTCCGTTTTTCTAATTTACCAGAGATCATTTGATAACAATCATAAGAAAAAAATGTATATTTTAAGATTCCCATTTGCTTGAAAGGGCCAATAGAGTTTATGAATCATCTGTGGTTTTTGTCATTTTTTTAGGTTTTGGAGCAGCTTAGTGGCCAAACCCCTGTTTTCTCAAAGGGTAAGTGAATGTGTTATTTATTTGTAGGGGTTTAAGATTTGCTGTAGCTTAGATTTAGTGTTCTTATTTGTTAATCTATGTTTTATTTGATTTTGTATAACAGCGAGATACACTGTGAGGTCTTTTGGAATTAGGCGTAATGAAAAGATTGCGTGTTACGTCACTGTGAGAGGTGATAAGGCAATGCAGCTTCTTGAGAGTGGTTTGAAAGTTAAGGAGTACGAGCTTCTTAGGAGAAACTTCAGTGACACTGGTTGCTTTGGATTCGGTATCCAAGAGCACATTGATCTTGGAATCAAGTAAGTTTTATGTTAATCTATAAAACTTTGCTTGATTCAGATACATTATTGGCTTAGCATAAAGAATTTAGTGCTTCAGTTTCTTTATATATTGGTAAATGTTAGGCTTAAAATTGATTCAAGATGAAGACTTCTTGGTTTTGGTGGAATGTTAAGGTTGGAAATGTAGATTTGGGATTGATGAAATATGAACACTTCACTCGAGTTTTTGGTTGAATGTTAAGTTTGGAATTGATTACAGATGAACACTTTACACTTTACACTTTCTCATATGTTATCATTTTGTGTATTTAGGTATGATCCTTCTACTGGTATCTATGGAATGGACTTCTACGTTGTTCTTGAACGCCCAGGATATCGTGTGGCACGTCGCCGTAGATGCAAGGCTCGTGTTGGTATCCAACACAGAGTAACCAAGGACGATGCCATGAAATGGTTCCAAGTTAAGTATGAAGGAGTTATTCTCAACAAGTCTCAGAACATCACTGGTTAAAAAAAGCTTAAAAGTCTTTAGAGATTTTGTGTTGATTTTTAGCTTTTTGTTTCAAGTTGTTGTTATCTTTACTATTTCTGGATGTTGGAAGAGTTTCTTGTCGTAGTAAAAAACCTTTTTTGACATCAGTTTGGTAGAATCTTAATCTTCCATGAACCTTGAAGATATGTTCCTTCGATTATTTAGATATGCTGTCATCAAAAGTATAATCAGTTAAATCAACTCCTTTGATTCCTCTCTTCTTTGAGCTCCGCAATTCTCATGTCTCCACATCAAGAATCTAGTCTTGGTATTGGTCTTTATTCGAGACTTGTCCTGATAGATTTTAAATTTTGTTTCAACCATTGTTCTTGCAATGTGATTTGGTGGATTGAAAGGTTAAATTTTGTAGTATCACATTTGGTTTATTTGAGTTAAAAGTAAACATTTTCAACATGAAAACATATTATACAATACACAAAAACGATCAGTATTAAGTTTAGAAAATACAACATTGTTAGACAAAAAATAACATCGCAAGTTTTTAATTAGAAGAAATACCACCACTAGCAGTTGACAAGTTTTAATCTAACCCAAGCTCCAGTTAAAACTAGTAGACTCTCAATCAACTCTTTATTCATTTTCGTTATGAAGAACAAATAACTAACATGTGGATCAAGCAACCACTTCAGAAACACTAAATAACAATGCGAGACAAAGATGAATCTTTCAGTCTATTTATGGCCAACTTAAGAGATTGTGTAAACCTTAACTACTCTCGTTGTGTCACAGACGACAAGATTCTCAGAATCAGATTGATTCGTGCAAAGCCAATTCACCTGTTTAAAAACCAGTTAGATGTTAGTCAGAATCAGATAAAAGAAGAAGAGAAAGGATTGGCAAAGCAAAAGAACAATGAGAGAGCTTTGTGTAATCACCTTCTTGCTCAGGCTAATATTCAAATGGAGGAAATCTCTGTTGTTGTTGATTTCTGAATCAAGATATCTAAAGCAATCCCAGATTTTAACCGTCTTATCATTACCACCTGAGATCAAGAACCTACCTTTCTCCTGAAACAGAGAAAACGCAACACAAGACACAGCAGCGTTGTGTCCACCAACAGAGTAATCTAAACAAACCCTTCTGTTCATCACATTGTTGCTGCTGCTTCCGCTTCCTTTTGATGAAGTTCCTTTCCGTGAAAGTTCCGATTCGATATCGATCAAATCGACAATTCCGTCGCCTCTAGCAACCGCGCATACCTTGCCTAACTTATCAACCATGTCCATCTCCGGAATTGCTATCGAGTGGACAAACGCAGGGTTTAAACATTGCCCTGAGTTACTTTGTGTATTATCAGAGCCTGAAAAGATAACAGATATCAGATTTAATGGCACATATATAAACCCGAAATCAGCAAGCTTAGGTTAGGCTTTACCAAAGTCTATAATCTTTTGCGATCGGCCTTTTGAGAAATCCCACAGAAGGAGCTTTGAATCAAGTCCACCAGTTATAACTGCAAGAACAACTAGACATTTTATAAACCTTGAAGAAAGATTATAACAAAATGCATAATAGTTAGTTAGTTAGTTAGTTAGTTAGTTACCTTCCCAAGGTCTCCATGGAATGAATTGTACACTACTGCATATCTTTATATATGTCACATTAAGGCAAATAAATTTAAAGACGGGAGGGAGCAAAAAAAAAGATTAAGGGATAAGGATACACTTGTGTGACCAGCTCTAAGGGTTTTGTAAAGACATTTCTGACCAATGTCGATGATCTGTGTTCGAGAACAAGCACAGTTAATTCAATCATACTGAGAGGAAAAAAGTCATGTTTATTGTAATCTTCAAGTACCTTAACATCACCAGAATCATCTGCAGAAGCTAGAAAAGATGATCTTCCATTGCATACTACCTAAGCAAATCAAAAAAAAATTATCCAAATCGATTCGATGATAACTTTTCAACAGTCAAGTTTTTTTTGTTTTCACCTGGTTTACTTCATCTTTGTTGTAACTGTAACTCTCTAATGGCTTCCAAGAAGCAGCATTTAGCTAATGAAATGGAGAGAAGAGAGAAGATTTTTAAACCTAAGTAAAGAATATGTTTTTATCATTTATCAAAGAAATTTTCGATTTTTTTCTTACCGTATGAACATCCAAAGACTTGATTTCGTTTCCAGAAGAAGCATAGAGAATGTTCTCGTTACCTGAATAAAAAAAAATGTATCACCAATTGAAACAAAGAGATGAAATTGAGATAGAACAAGAAAAAAGAGACAAAACCTGTCTTGAAACAAAGAGATGAAACAGGTTCTGTCCCAACGTCAATGGTGAATTGGACATCCTTACATCGCAAATCAAACCAGCAAACGCAACCATCCTATAATTCACCTTTCAAAATTGTTAAACATTCTTCATACTTTTACCTAAATCGATGCGGAATAACTATGATAACGAAACCCTAAATTCAATTGAATCAAAGAAGATGGTTCAGTTAGAGATTTTAGAAGAGACCTCGCCGGAAGTGACAACAAGTCCCGGCCGGTCACGAGAAGTTATACAACAAGTGGCAGTCGATGAGTGGCCTCTCAGCTTCCTTGGTTCCGCCATTGCCATAGCTATAGCCTGTGAGCGAGTTTCTCCTGCGATTGTTATGCTCGGGAAAAGCAAGCTAACCGAACCAAACCAAAACGGTTGAGCCAAAAATTGAACCAGAAACTTTTCCTCCCAAAAAGGCAATTTAATGATCCAAAAATTTCATATGAAACTTAGGGGGGGGGGTTATTGGGAGATGACTTTCTATAGAGTTGATAAATTTTGAAAGTTAAGAGATTTGTTAAATTTATGAAGAGTTTATGGTAGATTTGGAGAGAGATTGTATATTCATAAAATCAATCAAAATATTTTGTTATAATGAATTTTGAAAATCTAAGGGTTATAGGTAGTATTTTGGAAATCTTGTTCTATGAGTTAAAATATTTAAAATCTATGTCCCAATAACAAGGATTTTAATGGATTCATGAAATCATTAAAACACAAACTTTTTGAATAACAACTGATTTTGTATGGACTTTATAAATCACCAAACCAATAACAACAGATTTTAATAAGATTGTTAGAATTCACAAATCAATAACAAAGATTTCTGAAAATTTTAAGAATTCTTACAAATTCATCTACCAATAACCCCCCCTTAACGTATTGTGCGGATTTAAAATTTAAATTATATAATATACAAAATTTTGTAGAGTAGAATATATTATTTCATATAAAAATACATATGTGTGATTTCTTTCTTCTTGAAAATGCTCTGGAAAAAAAACTTTAACATATTAGAAAATAATCTCTTTCTTTTTTCTTTAAATTATTTACGTTTTTAGATTTATATCTATTTCTATTGTTTATTGAATTATATGTTAACATAGACTTGTTTGGCCATGTTTTACTTAACCACTCTGTTTTTGGCTGTTTCTTTCAAATTTATATCTGTTTCAAACTTTACATTGTTTGGTTCCTCTGTTTAAGCTGCATTCCCTTTGTGACCAAAAAAAAAAAAAAAGTGTATTCCCGTTCTGAAAACATTTCCAAAACAAAAACTCTCAAAAATTTTGTTGGAATTTTTCAAAGTTTGGAAACGCAATGGAAACTTAATGGAAACTTATTTATTTTCTTTAAAAAAACATAATAACTAATAAGTAAATAATTACCAAAAAATAATAAAATTAAATGATTAATTTAATTATTTTGGGTATGTTACTGAATTAATTTGATTTCATATGTGTTACAAACAAAAGTGCCTTTTTATCAATAATATAAGGGATTTATAAATGAATAATCATATTAGTGGGCATATTTGAGAGAATAATCATATCAATGTACAAGATATTTTATGAAATATTACTTAAATTATCCCTTAAATTAATGTTATACTATTTTATTTTTGTAGTATAGAACTTCCTATTAGGAAAACATTGTTTATATTTATAGGTTTAAGGTTTAACTTTTTAAATTTAGATTTTGTGTTTGAGATTTATATTTTCGGATTTTGGGTTTAGAGTGTAGCTCTTTAGTTTATGGTTTATATTTTTGGGTTTATGGTTTAGATTTTGGGTTTAGGATTTATATTTTTGGGTTTAGGGTTTTAGATTTTTGGTTTAGAGTTTTAAATTTTTGGGTTTAGGGTTTATATATTTGAGTTTAGAGTTTGGAGTTGGGTTTAGGGTTTAGATTTTGGATTTAGGGTTTAACTTTTCGCGTTTAAGATTTTATTTTTCGGGTTTAGATATTATTCTTGAAGTCCATACTATTTGACTATATATATAGTATAGTTTTTCTTTGAATTGTATGTAAAATGAACAAATAAACAGTGTTTATTTACTTTTTTAATTACCGTGCCAAGATAAATAGATGCCGTAGGCTCATAAAAATTAAATTCCAACTTATGAAAAATAGAAATGTCTGCAGTAATAAACAGACTCTCCCAAGCCAAAGCGCCGCCGACCCTCCAACCAGATTCCCCGATCCGCCTCCTCGGTGTCCGGCGTCTTTGCCACCGCCGGGGAGGGCTCCCCTCTTTTCTTTTCTTGCTTTTTTCAGTCTCCTTTAGTAGGAGTAGTACCCTGACGGCGAGTTGTTCTTCGTTCAGATCCCGACGGTGTGACCCTCTGCGCTCCGTCGTGGTTTGGAGAGGAGAACAGAGCTTCATCGTTGACGACGAATCCCTAGCTGGTCGGCCCAACAACGGCGTTTCCTCCTAGAGGCGGCGGTGGATCTCCGGTGGTGCTGCAAAGCTGGATCTCTGTGTACCGGGTCCATCCCCTCCTCACTCCACGATGGCTGAAGGTGGTGGTTTCACGCAGGTGAAGCTGATAGGTGGTGGCGGGCGAAGAGAGGCTGATGCTCTCTATGTGGTGTGGTGGCTCCGCCAAGGTGGCGTCTTTCCCTAGGTCCTCGGAGGCGGCAGTCTTTAGATCTAGGATGTGGCGCTCGGTTTTCACGGTTAGCGGGTTGTCCGGTTAGGATTCGGTTCTGTCTCTAGGCCGTGGGGTTTTTTCTGTCTCAGCTGGTTTCCGGTTGAGAGGCAGTCGGACCTTATGTCCGTTCTAGGCGTAGGACCGAAACAGCGAAAACCGAGGAGGCTTTCCTTTCTGATTATGCGCAGTCTCGTGTAGATGCTATTAGGACACGGATTTCACTCTGATCTTTAAGGTCCAATAGCTGGGAATTGGATTGTTTTTCAGTTTTAGGTTTCGCTTTTCTCGGTTAGTAGCTGTTTTCGTGTCATTCGGTTTTTTATGTGGTTTAAGAGACGATTTCTTTCCGAGTAGTGGAGTGAAATTCGTCTTGTCGTGGTGAAAAAAATACAGTGAGTCTCGCTCGGATAGCGCTGAATCCAACTTCGTGATTCAGGGTGTTATTAGACGAATTCACTGTATTTGGTTAAAAATCTTTAGTGGTCTAAAGATCTTGTAATGACTTTGTTATCTTATCGGTAAATGAAAGTTGTTGTTGAGAAAAAAAAAAAAAAAGAAATGTCTGCAGTAATAGAAGTTAAAGAAAAAAAATGTCTACTCTTCCTTTCTTTCCAACAAAATCATCAACCCAACCTTTCAAAATCAACTTCTCTAAGCAACTCTCTTTCGATAAATCAGATAGCTAAATCACTCAACCTTTCAACCTTTCCTGTGACATACTTGATTGAAGATAAGATTTTATCAACAGAAAAGTAGAATCGATAAAAAAAAGAGAGCAGACTTACTCTAACAATTAAATACTTGGTGAATTCACAGAAAAAACATCATAGAAAAGCTCACGGCAATAGAAAACAAAGTCTGAAAACTGTGTTTACCTTAAGTTTTCTAATCCCTTGATCGGTTTTAGTTTTTTTTCTATTCCATGTTTTTCTATTTTAAATTTATTTTTTTATATTATTATTGTGTTGTCAATTTGTCATATAAGAATAAACGTGACATGTATTGGACTTCTTAAATAAACTAAAAACTAAACATGTATTGGGCTTCTTAAGTACACTAAAACCAAAAGAATATAAAAAATATTTGCTTCAAAGTTTTTTTCAACCATTTGGGGCCGTAGTTGGCCAATGCTTCTTCCACGTAACGGTAGGCACGGCTCTGTCGCTATATTCTTAACAAGTATTAGGTCCCGTACTACGTACGGGAAAGTATAATGCAAGTGATATCATTTTTTTCTTTTTTTTTTTTTGCAGCAAACTATAGTATAAAATATGTAACAATTAACAACAGAAAAATAAAAAAGTAGGTATTACTTATTGGTTAATCAAATACTTTTAGCGAAACATTACATCGTTGATAAAGAACACATGTTGGAATGTTTACAAAAGAAGAATCCAAGAACCCAATGCACTATGTGGGAAACTCTTTAAGCAAAGCTTCCCTATTTACTTTATTACAATTTACAGAGTTAGAAAGATCTAAAAATAAGACCAACAACAGCAACCGAACAGAGACCTGCAACATGCAGCAATTTGAAGGTAGGAGATGCTAGAAGTGATGCCACTTTTGTAGAAGGCGATCACCCTATTTCAGACCCAATTTGTGGATAGACAAAGCTCTGTTAACAATCAGCTTTTATTTTCGTGAGATGCAAACCTGAGGAAGAGTTGTTCCTTGATGGAGTCTCCGGTTACGTTCCTTCCAAAGCTCGGAACTGGTGATTAGCCAAATTAGTAGGAGAGCCATCTTTTATGATTTGTCAGTTGAAGCAGATGGCAGCAACATGATAAAATACAATACTCGTGGCTTCACACGAACAGATCCAGGAGATGAATCTAAATTCACACAAAAATATGAAAAGATATAACTTTGACGATTCTAATCAGTGATACTAAAAGAGTTAACTGAGCAATAAGTCGCTTCAGCAAGTATGTATAATGTTATCAAAACATCCTCCACAGAAAATCAAGTCTAAGATGAGATCTTTACTTTGTAATTTTTTATAATGCTACACATAATGTTGGATACAATAGGCGAATCATATTTTCATGCAATTGAAAAGAATTCACAAAATACTGGAGCAATCATTTAAGAAATCAAACTACAACATATTAACCTTATTGGTCCAGAAGAAGTAACTTGAAGACCGATTCGTCTTTCAATCAGGAAATACAAAGACGACATTAACCTTAATTATCAAAATTGTTTCTCAATTTGTGCTTCGTCAATTTGGGACTTGGAAAAAAGGTCAACTTTTAAAAAAATATCAACAATGGTGAAGAAATTTTATACTTAAATGGATCGATGAATACAATAAGGCAGTAAGAACTACTGACAAAGGATAGAACAAACTAAAACAATTTTGTATAAACAGAATTGGAGGAGAACTCATATGAAGTTGGAAGATTATTACCTTGAACTCAAAATACAGTAACTATCTTCAGGGTGTACGCCTCTTTCACTCCATTTCCTTCAATTGGTTTCTGAATTTCTTTACCAATTTCGTTTTGACAGAAGCTTGAATCCTGTCTCCCTGTAAGCAAAAAACAATTGAGTGAAACACATATTTCTAACAAAAGCAAAAGAGACAAAAAAAAACATTAAAAGCAAAATATAGTAAAATCAACAATGGCGTCTTCAAAGATTGATTACCTTTTCATCCACCAGTTCCATCCCAAACTCGTGAAATCAATGCTCTTATTTTTCATTCTTGTTTCGAAGAATTGAGCTCTGAAACATGAGTATAATCCAATGGCATGATGCAAACGATAACACTGCAAACGACTTGATTTAGTTGAAGCGAACTTGAATATGGTTAGAATTCGAAGCATACACTTTGAACGAAACATGACGGAAAACAGAAAGGGAAAAAAAAGATGAAAAATATGAAACTTAAAACAGACCGAGGAAGACTTACTTTTATAAGAGCTGATTGAGATTCATGGAGGATCATGATTTACAGTTTATTTTTCTCCATGATCGTGAAGGTGGTGGGTTGAGATACGTAAAATTAGGGATTTTTGGGGGAAAAGAGGTTATAGAAATCGTGTTCTTTTGCAATGGCCCATTTACAATTAGAAATCCAGTGTTTGGTGTTCTTTCGTGAGCTAACTTGTTAATTATGATGACCCATTTACAATTGTCTTGCTCTTTGATTTTTATAAGCCTATTTGTTTTATAAATATAGAATGTGACACGTAATTAACTTAAACTGATTAGCGTTTTTTCCCTTAAACTTGCCACATGTCGCTTCACCATTGGTAGAGTGACTTGTGATTTAGTATATAAGGGAATATGATTATTGATCAAAATCACCCATAATATAAGTAGGATATGATTTAAGTTCTGGAAAATTGACAACACATGATAATCAAAAGCATTTTCCAAGCACGAAATTAAATAATCAACAGAAATACAACAAATGGGGACATTAATTCAACCTAAAGCAATCTTCCATATGCGAATCACTTTGAATGATAATAACTGTTAACAAAATAAACATCCTCAAGTCTCTCTCTCTCTCTTGATTAGTTTGAGCAGCATCCTGGTTTCTTCACATCGGAAACATCTTTACCGATATCGATCTTATCTCCTTTGGCCGGAACATTCGCAGACTCGCTCGCTGCCTCCATCGCCTTCTTGCTCACAATGCAGTGGATCTGAGTGAGGACCTCCGCGAACGCGTTCTCGACGTTGGTGGATTCGAGAGCCGATGTTTCCATGAAGTAGAGAGACTCTTTCTCCGCGAACGATTTCGCGTCTTCGGTCTGCACAGCCACGAGATGGCGGAGATCGGACTTGTTCCCGACTAGCATGACTACAATGTTTGGATCAGTGTGGTTTCTTAGCTCTTTTAGCCACGTCTCGACGTTTTCGAACGTCGAGTGTCGTGTCACGTCGTAGACAAGAAGCGCTCCAACAGCTCCTCGATAGTACGCGCTAGTGATGGCTCGGTACCTATTCAAAAATGTCAATGAAACTAACACAGAAGGAAGAAGAAAAGCTTTTAAGAAGCTTCTAAATTTGATTTCAAGAATCTCAAGTGAGAAACAAGATTTAAGATTCTACTATCTAGCTGCATTTCAAAATTCGAATACAAATCCAGATCTATTCTTTTGAAAGAGACAAAGCGAATGAATTTTGAAATCAATTGCACACAGATCTGATCTAAACACTTAAATCTCGAGCGATCTGCCGAAACAAATCTAAGAAGAGAGACCCAAAAGACTAGATCGAGAGAGAGAGAGATATCGAAAGAGATGAGACCTTTCTTGACCAGCAGTATCCCAAATCTGAGCTTTGATGACTTTCTCATCGACATTCAGACTCCGAGTCGCGAACTCGACGCCGATCGTGGATTTAGACTCGAGGCTAAACTCGTTCTTGGTGAATCGTGAAAGCAAATTGGACTTTCCCACACCGGAATCGCCGATCAGAACCACCTTGAATAGGTAATCGTACTCATCATCTGCTCTGTAACCCGCCATTGATTCTCCTTTTCAAAGCTTTTTTTTTTTTTTTTCGTTTTCTCTGATTCGAGAATGCAAAATTAGAGAAAGACGAAAATGCTTTTGCGCTTGTTTTTTTTTTTTTCAAAATTTCAAAAACCCTGAATGAGATTTACGGCTTTTTGTTTTTGCTTTTTTTTTTCTGAGATTTTGTTCACAAAGATATTTTTGATTTCTACAAGAGAAAGACGCGGAATTGAAATTATCAAAAGGGAGAAAGAGAAAGGACTTGTGCTGTTGTCTTTATCACAAAAAATATTAGCATTTGTGAGCTTCCGTGAATGGAATTACCAAAACACCCTGCTAACGCGTTTGGATCTGTAACCTGCTTGCCTGGTCATAAGTGAGGTTACTTTCATCATTTCACGTTGTCTTTATCTTTTATGTTTCTCTTTCTTAAAAATATAAAAATTTTAAAAATGCGTCTGCCGGGAGTCGAACCCGGGTCTATTGCTTGGAAGGCAATTATCCTAACCGTTGGACTACAGACGCTATTGTTGATGTGTTCGTGGTAGGATTATTATCATTGGAAAATTATCCTTATATTTTTTCAAACAAAATTACAAAAATGATTATATGCGTCTGCCGGGAGTCGAACCCGGGTCTATTGCTTGGAAGGCAATTATCCTAACCGTTGGACTACAGACGCTTTTGTTCAGACACTAAAAACTTATGGATAATTCTCATTTCAATGTACAATCATTTTTGTCTTTAATTGGTGAAAGAAATAAAACAATTGCGTCTGTTGGGGTTTGAACCCGGGTCTGCTGCTTGGATGGCAGCTACATTTTACATTTTACGATGATCAGATATAAATACATATATATATTTAATCCTAAATAGTATGACGTGGCAAGTAAATAAAGCGTCTATAAATATTGCAGAGGTCTGTTTCGCTTTCTCCCTAACAAACTTTAATTCGGAGTCAAAACGGAATAGACGACGACTGTTGAAGTCTCCCGGCGCTTCTCCCGCCGGTAATCGCCGTGAAAGCTCTTCATCAGCGAATCGATATTTCTCCGTTTCGGCGCCTGCGATCGATTTTGTACCGGCACTGATAAGTTTGTTCGCAGCGACTTTCAATCAAACTCGGCTCAAGTACGGTTCCAGAATGGGTTGCATCGGATCGTCTCAGGCCAGAAATGAAGGCGGAGGTTAGTGGAATCGATTGTTCTTGTAGCCTCTAGTTTCTCTTTCCGTTTGTTCGTCTGAATTCTCTGGCGGTTTCGTTGAATCTATCTGATTTAAGTATCGTTTCGCTGAGATTTGGCTACGATTTATACTTGTCTTATGTAATGTTGTGATTATTGGAGAGATTTGAGGATGAAATCTCGTTAACCTGTTTAGGGATTTGCTATCTTGCATTGTTATTCGTAAAGATTGCAAAAAGTTTGAAGCGAACCAGATTCGTGTCATTTAGTGCCCAATCCGCACTAATGTTCGTTCAGAATTGGAATGTTGTTGAACATTCACATTCTAATAGCTCTCTGCCTTTCTTTGATCAGAATGTGTAGAAATACGATGAGAGAAGGCTGTTATCAGTGGTGTGACTGAAACGTTATACGCCAATACACAAGATCTCTGGACTCTGCTATTGCGATTCCTATTTTATCTTGGTCTTGTTGAAATCGAACTTGTGATGATCTTCTGATGTAAATGGTCTTTGAACAGGTGTTTTTGAGAGAACTGCTTAGAAGTGGTAGTTAGTTTATATATGTTGTTATCATTCTTTTCATGAGTTTTGTGTGTGAATTTTGATTTTGGCAGTGAAAAGAAAGAAAATCCGGAAACCAAAGCCGTGGGCGCATACTGAGCCAATCACAAGGGCACAGCTTACGAATATGCGTGAGGAGTTTTGGGACACGTCTCCACACTATGGTGGTCAAAGAGGTATAAATATAGGTCTCTTTCTTATAGTCTGCATTGTACTATGAACATTTGGAAACTGAGTGAATTACTTATAATGATCAGAGATATGGGAAGCTCTTCGAGCTGCTGCTGAAGCTGAAGTGACACTGGCACAAACAATTATAGACAGTGCAGGCGTGATTGTTGAGAGCCGTGACTTAACATTGTGTTGGGATGAAAGAGGTTTGCGAAAACACACTGATTCGTTTTTGTTTTTCTTTCGGTTCTTGTTGTGTATCTTACTGGCTTATCTTTTACTAAAATCAATGCAGGTGCTAGATATGAGCTTCCTAGGTATGTTCTAAGTGAGCCAACAAATCTGATTCGAGAGCAGGGACAGTGACTTTTCTAAGAACATTGACACAATGACAAAGAAAGCAAAGCTTATAGAAAGCAAGTCTCACATTCTTTACTTTTAACAATAGAAACGATCTGTTCGTAGTACACTCACTACACACTCTTTGTATAGTTACTGAAATCTGAATTTGGAGATGGCGACACGTGTTGGTTAAGGCCCAGATGTACAGTCAGGATTTCCGTACTTTTTTTGTTGAAATAATCTAACGAACATGACAGTTGACAACAATGTCCAAGTGTTTTTGCTTAGACTTGATCAAAATGTAAGTTTACAGAACAAGGATAGAACTCAAAATAAATTGAGACAAGAAAAACATATATATTGTTATATATATTTACATGTCACTAGGTTTGATACAAAATGATTCCCTCCACCTTCTTTTTATTTTTTTTTTTAAAAAAAACTCTAGAAAACATTTGTGTCAGAAATGGTCTTCATCTCTCAAGTCACCGTGTCTTTTTGTTCATTGGATTTTGGAGCTATTAACTAGCCAATTACAATATTTATATTGTTGATGTATACGATCAAGTCTCTGTTTTTCCTGGGATATATAATGCATGTCAGTGTACATAATTAACAATTAATTTAGTCAATAATTGATGTTCAGTCCCTAATTTTTCTTAGGTCAATTATTGATAGTTAAACGTTACCCGTTTTAGTTCAATGTAGTCTTGTATAATACTAGATTTAGACCCGCGCTACGCCGCGGTATTTTTTTCTTTCAATTTGTTATATTTTTATTTAATCTTGGTCATCATTTTATTATTAAATATATGTTAAATAAAATAGTTTGGGCATGTAGCCTGTTTTAATTATCTCTGTGTGAGCTGTCTATTGACTGTGTGAATATTCTTTTTAGGGACGACGTACCGTCTAGAACATCTTCGAGAAGAACTTGCTCCTCCTCCACCTCTTCTTCTTCTTCTTCTTCATCATCTTTTTTGTTTCTTAATTTTTTGAGTGATTTTTCGACTTTGTTCTGTTTCTTTGGTTCAACGATAATCGTTTGCTTCTTACTCTCTTTTGCATAAGTCTTGATGGAAATTTTCGGAGACTGGTTAAATGGCTGCGCCGAAAATCAAAAACGAAGACTCGTCATCGAACGGGAATACTGCTTATGCTAAAATCAGGCACAACTGAGATTCTGCGAAAAGACTGAATGGGTCGGAAACAATAAATCAAATCCATTTTCTCCTGCAACTAATTCTCGTTGAAACTCGATACAGAGAAGAAGAAGAGACTGGCCTCTGAATTCGCATCGAAATTATTTTTACGGATAAAATCAATTTTACCGGTTCGGTGGAATAAGAAAGAACAAATTAAACCAATTTTTATTTCACTTAAATCAAACCGGTTAAGAAGCTGATGTGTATTAATGAAATGCTGACTGATATTATTTGAAATGTTCCTATTGGCCAGACGTTTTTGCTGAGGTGTCAGCTCCTCCCTTCTTGAAAAAGCTGATGTGTCATCACCTGGATTGACACAGGGGGTTTTATGTATTGAATTACGTACTGTCAAAGGCCAAAGTGATCATAACCTTTGTCGTTTGAACGAAATGATTAGATTACAACTATATGATTAGTTTTATAATGTTTTTACTTGTTAGTAATTAGGTTTATGATTTAAGGGTTATTGAAATTGCTTAAATATCTTTTTTTTGTATATGGATTTAAAGTTTGCAACTGGATAGTAACACTATGTGATGAGTTTATGAGCTCTGTTGAGGTTCATCTCCTCAATGTCCTATACCTTTATCGCTGGTCTTTTTCCTCTCGAAAACAAAAGGCCTTATCCGTGTGGTTTAGTATAATGTAGTAAATCTCATGCCTGACCTATGGAAAGATTCAAACTAATTTGGTTTGCTACCAATAAATACTTATTTTTAATTTAGTAAAAGACATTTGTCAAAAAAAAAAAAAAAAGTTTTTACTGTATATTAATGGGTAAAAAAAGACGATTATTGTCCTCATTAGAAAAAGAGATAAATGTGATTTAAGTGGGTAACGTTAAGAAGACTTCAAAGAGTAATAAACTCATAATATACATTTTGAGAAAACCCAACCAACTTCTCTATAAAATAGTTATATATATATATATATGCAAATGGAATGGTAAATTTACATATTACTGGATTGTTTGATTGTATCCCGTATTGTTTTTGTTAAACCGTATTACCATGGGTAAATTATGCATCTTTTGATCGAGAGCATATATGCATTTGTTTAAGATTATTGCGATAAATAGAATCAACAGACTCCCTATGTTAAATAACCTAATCATCACTAAATGTACTCACGTGACAGGTGAGAACAACTATTATCGTCCTTATAATTAAGTTGGTTAGAACCTTATATAATCCGTTAATCACATACATAAATCGATAAAGGTTACATAAAAATAAGTAGTTTTTAAATGTTGGTCAAAAAGGCTATAGCTAACATAATTCTTCTCATTTTCACTTTGGAACATTTGCCGAGCACGAGAGATTCGACTTGGTTTTCAACCTCTATATCGCGAACAAGAACACAAAAGAAAGTAGCAATATTCAAAGGTCCGAACTTTTTGGTCTCCATATTTCAAAAAATATAACATTTTTAATGTGTAGTTCATTTTTATTTTTACAATTTATTGTTCTTTATTCATTTATTTTATTGTTCACTTCCCGCAAACGGACAAACCGCTTTATTGGCAATGTGCTCTGCTTCCTCTCGAATGCCTCTTTGTTCGTGTCTGTAAACAGATCTCAAAACCCTTTCCCCTTTCTCTCTCTCTCAAGATTCCCACTCTTTCTCTCTCTCTCTCTCAAATTGAAAAGAAAAAAACCCATCAAACCCCTCTCTCTGTATACTCGTAAACAGTGTTTTCCTGCCAAAAAACCGTCGCTTTCTCCAGAGAAACCTCTCAGGTTCTTCATGTGAATGTTTGGTTAAAGAAAAAAGAGGAGATACATCTGTGACTTTCACAAACGGTGTTGTTCTCTTTTTCTCCCTCTTTTTGCTGTTTATTGCTCTGTGGTGGATTCCCACTTTCAGTCTCTCTCTCTCTCTCTCTCTCTCTCTCTCTCTCTCTTCACTCTTTGAAACGGACCCTTCAGTTTCTTTTTTTTATTTGGTCCTTCTTAATAGAAAAGTTTGGATCTTTTGTACCAAAGAAACAGAGCTTTTCAAGATTTTAGCATTATTGGTTTGGTTTTTGATTTTCTATTTCTACTTTCAAGCGGTTTTTCAACTCACAGAGCTATAAAAAGTTTGCATTTTTGTTCAAATGGGTCCTTGAATCTTCGATTGATTTCGGTATTTCTCCTTAGAGATTCTCAGAGCTTTAATTTGTTTTGGTTTTTGGTAAGTTCAGTGAAATTAGGAAAGTTCAAAGATTTTTCAAATCAAGAAAATGAGATACAGCTCGATTTGGTTCTTCTATAGATACTTAGACAAGCTTCGCTCGAAGAAAACAGAACATTTCTTCTGATCAAATGACTACTACTACTAGAGTTGCTTCTTCTCGGATTCTAAATGACGCAAATGGAGACATCGGTGAGCATCTTCGTAACCATATTCACTTAACCAACTGTATTCACTTGAAGAACCATATGCACAACAGCAAACAGAGTCCGGTTTTAACAGACCGGTCTCTTCTCATGAGAGATCTCGTCGCTCTCCAGAGATCAAGATCGCTTAGAGACCCATCAGCAAGCCCGGATTCGCCTCCTTTGATCGTAGAAGACCATCACAAGGAAGTTAGAAGAAGAAGAAGAACATCCGTTGATCAAAATGCGGTTAAGAAACCATCTGGTCTTAGGTTGTCTGGTTCGTCTCCGATTGTGATGAACTTTGGAACATCTAAAGTCACTCCTTCTGATGAAAAGTTTGAAAGGTCGAGTAGGAAGAGTTATAGAGCCGAAGATGATGCTAATATTGTCAAGACTCTGTCTGATCAGTTAAACGAGGTGTTAGGTGATAGTGATGATTTGGTTTCTTGCAACGTTAGACCGCGCGGTATTGCGCGTAAAAGGCGAAAATTTCGAGGGACTAGGGGAGCGGGAAAGGCCGTTAACGTTATAGACAATGTTGGTGATAAGAGTGACATGTCTATTGCTTCTAACTCAGTGCCTAGACGTGAGAAGCATTTGCAAGAAGAAGGAGGAAGAAGTAGAGAACAGAGCATGAGCAGAGCTGATCCAAGAAACGGTTGTGGGATTCCTTTTAATTGGTCGAGAATTCATCACCGAGGCAAAACATTCTTAGACATAGCCGGCCGGAGTTTATCTTGCGGAATGTCTGATTCAAAAGGAAAGAAAGACGAAACCGATATGCGAATGCTGTCTGATTCAAGCTCTGCTCGCAAGGCGTTGCCTTTATCAGACAATGAAGGCTGGGAGCATGATTACTCTGGAGAATTAGGTTTATTCGCAGACGATCTGCTCAAGAACGGGAAAGATTCAGACTTTGGCCATAGAAATGCTCGGAGGCATCAAAGCTTTACGCAGAAGTATGCTCCAAGAACATTCAATGATCTTGTGGGGCAGAGTCTGGTGGTACAAGCTCTTACCAACGCTGTTGCTAAACGGAGAGTGGGACTTCTCTACGTGTTCCACGGTCCAAACGGAACCGGAAAAACCTCGTGCGCTCGGGTTTTCGCAAGAGCTTTGAACTGTCGTTCTACGGAGCAGTCAAAGCCTTGCGGGAGATGCAGTTCTTGCGTTGATTACGATCATGGCAAGAACAAGAACATTCGGGAAATGGGTCCTGTGAAAAGCTTCGACTTTGAGAATCTGTCTGATAAGATGATGATGATGACCTCTCAGCAGAAAAGTAGGGAGCAGCAGCACAATGTGTTCATCTTCGATGATTGCGATACCATGTCAACGGACTGTTGGAACTCGCTTTCGAAGATCGTGGACCGAGCGCCTCGCCGTGTGATTTTCGTTCTTGTTTGTTCGAGTCTTGATGTTTTGCCTCACATTATCGTCTCGAGGTGCCAGAGATTCTTCTTCACTAAGCTCAAAGACGCAGATATCGTCGATTCTTTGCAACGGATTGCGTCCAAGGAAGAGGTTGATATCGATAACGATGCGTTGAAACTTGTTGCTTCGAAATCAGATGGTTCTTTGAGAGACGCAGAGATGACTCTAGAACAGTTGAGTTTGCTAGGAACAAGAGTCTCTGTTCCTTTAGTTCAAGAAATGGTAAAGATCCAAACTTTTTCTATATTTCTCATTGAAATGGTAAAGATGGAAACTTTTTCTTTGTCTTTCAATTTCCATCGACATTTTTCTCTAAATGTTCTTGTTTTATTTCAGGTTGGGTTAATCTCCGATGAGAAATTAGTTGATCTTCTTGATCTAGCCTTATCTGCAGATACAGTAAACACCGTGAAGAACCTAAGAGTAATAATGGAAACCGGCGTAGAACCATTAGCTCTAATGTCGCAGCTCGCGACCGTCATAACCGATATCCTCGCCGGAAGCTATGATTTCGCTAAAGATCAACGGAAAAGAAAGTTTTTCCGGCGACAACCTGGTGAAATTCCCAAACATTTCCTCATATACCACCAATAATGAAAATATCTGTAACGGTAATAACTGATTTTACGTTTTGTTTGTTAATAGTGTCTAAAGAAGATATGGAGAAGCTGAGACAAGCTTTGAAAACGCTATCAGAATCAGAAAAACAGTTGAGAGTGTCCAACGACAA
This sequence comes from Erythrophleum ivorense, assembly GCA_026724425.1. Lineage (NCBI taxonomy): Eukaryota > Viridiplantae > Streptophyta > Magnoliopsida > Fabales > Fabaceae > Erythrophleum > Erythrophleum ivorense. Next base: position 1,162,915 of record JAIUCV010000066.1, on the reverse strand, counting down.
ACTAACTTGGCTCACTGCTGCATTGCTTCAGCTAGTTCCTGATCAAAGATACTTGCTTTCTTCCGCTGATGCTAGCTTTAACCATAACGACGCGGCTGCTGCAGCGGAAGCTAGACAAGGTTTCAGTAGCAAGAACCGGCCTTCGGTTGAAGAGATTTGGTTAGCGGTTATAGAGAAAGTCCGAGCTAATAGTTTAAGAGAGTTTCTTTATAGAGAAGGGAAGATCTTTTCGATTAGTATCGGTTATGGTAAGAGCAAACAGAGCTTTTTTCTCTAAACTGTTTATGTGGTATGATTTCGATTTTAACTTTTCTTTGATTTGTTGCAGCGCCTACTGTGCAGTTGATGTTCAATTCGGCATTAGCGGAATCAACAGCTGAGAGTTTCAAAGATCACATTTTGAGAGCGTTTGAAGCGGTTCTTGGATCTCCGGTGACGTTAGAGATCAGAACAGAGGCGAAGAAAGACCCGAGAAACGACGACGGTGAGAGATTCCGGGAAAGCGGAAGAAGTGAGATCGTTGAATTGGGTGATGATGAATCTGAATCTGCATTGACTCGAGCTAGAAGGAAACATTTGGAAGCGAGCCAGAACCAGAATCAAAGCATTGTGAGAGGAAAAGTTTCATTGGGTCAAGTGATTAAGCAAGCTGAAGGAAACGGTTGGTCGAAACGCAAAGCTGTGTCGATTGCAGAGAAGCTTGAACATGAGAATCTGTAAGAATGATAATAATCGACCAAATCTTGTTTCACTCAGTTTGGTGTTTTGTTGTTGATAATTCGTTAATTTTTCACAGGAGGCTTGAACCTAAATCAAGAAGCTTGATATGCTGGAAAGCGTCAAGAAGCACACGTCGCAAGGTAAAACAAATACACAAAACCTTCACTTTCAAACCTTTGTTTTCACGTTTTGATCTTTATTTAGTTTCTAACTGAAAAAAGTGAAACTTTTGAAATTGTAGCTATTGAGATTGAAGATGAGAACGAGAAAGGTGCGACTACATTCGTTGTTGAAGCTTGTCTCTTGTGGGAAATGTGTATCAACGAGATCTCCTCCTAGATAGCTAGGGTTTTATTTTAATTCTCCTTACTTTGAATGAAGGAAAAAATGGTTTATTTCTTCTTTGATCATACGTAGGTTTTAATGTAATTTTTTCTTTTAATCTTTTCTTTCCACAAGTAAAATGCAACATTCCGACTTAGATTATATTTCCTGAGAAGAGAATTAAGCGTCATTTAGAGTGAACTAACTAAAAATATATGAACTTTGATTTATTATTGTAAGAGATAATTGATAAGTGGTGAATATTATATTTATTACGTTTTTAGCTCTCTTTTTTTTTTTTGTAAACATTTGGAGTAAACTAGCTTCGCATTTTGTATAATCATAACAAATCATGTTAATTCTCTAGGTTTTTTTTTTTTTTGTTTCCTTATAACAATTTGTCTAGTTCCATTACGTGAATAAGTAGCATCAAGCGTAACAGCATGTTACTTTCCTAAAAGTACGTAAGAGCATCTCCAGCGGAGTCTCAAACCAAGTTTTTAAGTGGGTTTTTAGCTGAAATTTTTTTTTTTTTTAAATGTTTTAATCAATAAATAAGCGTGAGACGTATCTATTTCGCCACCCTCCTGATAAATCACGACAAATATAATGTACAGTACCTATCATGCAATAAGATTGCCATACCCATCCTGAATCCAAATTAGTCAGCTTTCCTATCACTTCCCATCTATCTTCCTTTGGATTGTAAGCCAAACACTCTTTCATAATCAGTGTAGAAGAAGATTAATTTTGCCTTCAATCACTGCGCTCTTGTATACACTAGGGCTACATCTCTCTGCAACAGGGCACACCACAAAATCCCAAGTTTGTTTGATCCAAATATAGGTTTGTTGATAAATCCACCATAGAAGATTTCTCTGATTTTTTTGGAGTTTCAGGTTTAGAGTTTTTTTATTCAAGTATAGGTTTTGTTCAACCTGCCATAGAAATGTTTTATGCTTTCTCTGGAGATTTGTGGTCATGTTTTTGATTCAAGTACAAGTATTGTTCATGAGCCCATTGTCGAAAATTTCTCTACTTTCTATGAGATATTATGATGATGTTATTCTATTAGGAAGCACGATCATTGTCCTTAAGTTAGTTTCTAATTCTCGTAACTCAGTGAGGTAAAGCGAAACGTAACCGTGAAAGTAACTGAATTATACAAAGAGTTCACAGCGAGGAAGATTCAATTCTGTTTTATGACATTTTGAGGACCATGGAACGAGTCTACGGAAAAAAGTAATTAACAGAATGTTGCTACTTGAATTATAATAAGCAGGAAACTGACAAAAACTGGTAGATGACGCTCTTCTACACGTGGCATAAAGAAGACTTCATTGCATTCAGCATAAGGAATCTCTCTATCGAATTTTCTAACAAATACTTTTAACAGAATACCCACTTTCACTGCCGGTGGAGATAGCATTTGGAGGCATCCTTGTGACGCAAGGTTTCTGAAAGTGAATAAACATACCAGCAGAAACAGCACCTAGATTTAAACAAGATTATATACTAAAAGATAACAAGTATTAAAAACCAAAACAAAAGATAACAAAACTCTATAACACAAAACTACGTGTGGGGCGGGACATCCTCTAGTAATCATGAAAGGATTTTTTTTAAAGTAATTTTATATATGGTGGAACATGCGCCACGCAAACAACTTTATATTTGGTAAAAAGTTTTATTTAATCGGAACCGTCAAATATATTTTTACTTATTTTGGCACTGATCGAACGGTTTGTGCTTTATATAACTTGATACATAACCATTAGATAAATATCACCCAAGAACTAAAGTGGTGAACACTCAGCCGGAGATTTTGATTTGTGTCGAAGAATCATGTCTTTGTCTCCAACGCCGAGTTTGTACCAAAGAATCGTGTTGCTCATTAAGAAGACGATGAAGAAGAAGAAGAATAAGCCGTCACCGCAGCAATCAAACATGATACCATCACTTTATGAGGATTTGCTATTGAGCTGCTTCGCACTCATATCTAGATTGTACTACCCGACTCTCTCCCTTGTCTCCAAGAGATTTCGATCTCTCATTGCTTCCCCTGAGCTTTACGAGACCCGTTCCCTCTTAGGCCGTACAGAGAGTTGTCTCTATGTGTGCTTGCGATTCCCTCCTGACCCCAACACTCGCTGGTACACTCTCTGCCGGAAACCTGACCACACCGGTAACAAGAAGAAAAAAAGAAGACAAAGAAGAAGAAGGAGGATGGGAATTCAAGTGGCAAGCTTTTGGTTCCAGTCTCAATTCGAAACTCTCCTCCTTCCAAGTGGCCAACTCTCGTCTCCGTTGGTCCTTACATCTACGCTATTAGCGAATCCTTTAGATATGCTTCTTGCTCTAACATCCCATTTCTTGACTGCCGAACTCACACTTGGCTCGAAGCTCCAAAATTGTGGGTTGCTCACACCAACAGCGAGTATGATGGTATGCTATATTTACCTGGAAAGTGCCAAAATCCAGATTCTTTGAATTGTGTTGAAGTGTTCGATACAAAGAGAAAAACTTGGAACCCTGTGCCGCCCGAGAGACGGGAGATGAATTTTATGAGCATGGAAGGAAAAATGATCGTATATGAAGCTACTGGTAAGCACTCAGGTTTGGCTTTTAATCCAAAGGAATCGACAGACGAATTTCTAGGATCGAATACGGGCTACGATCTGTTTTGTTGTTGTATAATACATAACATATCTTACTATTATACGGACTGTGGGGAGTTTGTATGGCTGGAGGATAGTGTGAGGAGAAAAGTAAAAGGTTTAGAAGGGCTACCAGAGATTTCCGCTAATTACAAGAATGTTTGAGACACGGTGGAAACATGTTGGTTTTGTGGGACGAGTCTGTTGGGAAAAAAGGAGAAGATGGTTTGGTGTGCAGAGATTTCATTTGAAAGGCGTAGCACGGAAGAGATTTGGGAAAGGTCGAGTGGTTCGATGCGGTGCTTACAGTCCCTAAGTCTTATGTGTTCATGAATGCTCTTTCTACTACTCTTTGATGGATGGATGATGACTCATGAGATTGCTTTCAGGTTTGGCTTATGATTCTCTGCACTCACTCACTTTTAGATTAGTATTAAATTTGTTTTGTGACTTGTCTCTTTGAAAAACCTTTTTGATCCCAAAACAGAGCCAGAAAAAAGAGCAATTATGTTTCAACATATTTTTGCAATTTTCTGATTTTTTTTTTAATTTTCGTTTTCTCTAAACTGATTCTTACGATTTTCATTGTTTTGTAGCAACAACAAGCTTCCATAGAGACGGTAGTAAGTTGGTTCCTCTGTTAACTGAAGCTGGAGCTATCCCTGCAACTACATCTGCTTAAGAACACATCCATTTGTGATTTGCTTCTATCATGAATTTTAAGGTTTGAGTCAGCAATAAGGACTTGTTTTAAAAATTTTGGTTATGTCGAAGTCTTTGAACTTCTGATTTATTATGCCAGTACCGCACTATGTTATCATCTTCTGGATATGGGTTTTTTACTGTTTTAATTCTCGTAACATTTTTGAGGTAAAGGCTTAAAACAAAACTCGTGTCTCAGCAAGGAAGACTGAAAACTACTAAGCTAATGATTTGTGACATTTCGAGAATCATGGTTAATGTAGGGAAGAAATGTATCATACGCAATTTGTATGTGTTGCGCTTGCATCTACATGAGTTATAAGCCCAGTGGTGGGTGTTTTATCTTGTTGAGACAAAGACCCAAGTCTATAGTCACAAAATTTCTCTCTTTGGTTCCTAAATCATCCATCATATAGAGATATACTTCTGACTTTCTGAGTTCTGATTCAGATTCATAAAACACTTGCTTAATATTCTGGTTTTGCAAATATGAGAAACAAAGAGTGATAAGAGAGAACAAAATGTAATTTATAAATGCTTAAAGCCATGAAAAATGGCATAGAGAAGAAACGCATCAAGCTCAAACTAAAATAAGAAAAATAAAGCCTTGTTAAAACAGAGGCGAGTCCATCAAAGACACTTCATTTTATGCCGTTCAAATTTCTTGCTTTGGTTTCTTGAAGAGCAAGTTTGAGAGACCATTAGTCAGTGCAGACGACGAGATCAAGGAAGCTCTAAGAATGCTGATGAGCTGCAATATATAGAAGCAAGATGAAGAAAATTATAAACAGTTATCACCGAGACAAAATGGATATAGCAGAAGTGCCAAGTACAAAATCTAACTAGAAGACAATACCTCTTATCTAGAAATGCTAATCTGATGCTCCTCGAGATCTCTGAAGTCTACATGCAACTTCTTCAACAAGTCAATGGTCGAAGATGAATTCATCGGAGTTATAATAAGATCATTAGACACGATGAACTTTATGTTCTTCTTCATAAACCTAGTACCACAGCTTGGTGATGAAGTTTCAGGCTTGACTTTTGGATTATTTGGAAACACCTTCACAATCTTGCCACCTTTTGAGAGCAGAGACCTTGTAATCTGCCTGGCCAGTACGCTAAAATCCCAAGAATTGCGAACAAAACATTCATACACTGGTAATAGGCAAGAGAGATGGTAAAACAGGTAGTTGTGGCTGCACTTAGAATAATCAGGATACTGATAAAAGTTGGAAGCAAATGCTCTTCTACACGGGCTTCTGCACAAATTTCCAACACATCCGGAAATGGTATTATCATTAGACTATGAGCAGGCCAACTCAAGAGGGAAGATCAGAAAATTGAGAAGAGAATCAATGAAGTCTTCATTGCACTCAGCATAAACAATCACTCTATCAAATGTTACAGAGATGATTCAATTGAAGAAGAAGACAAAATGGAGAAAAGAGTTTATGTTATTCATCTTAGTTTCTCTGTTTACAATGATACACTTTATATGGTTCCGGTACATCTAATCTAATAACCAACATGGTTAGTGTAAACCGGTTCTAATATATCATACTTAATATCAAACTTTCTAACAAACACTTTCACAGAATACACACTGCTTGCTTCTACACGACCCGTTTTTCTCACAGGTGGGGATAACATTTTAAGCATCCTTGTCACGCAAGGTTTCTTGATGAATGCGCATGTTAAGGGAGTTTCCGTAGTGAATAAACATCGCAGCAGAGTCACCACCTAGATTTATAATTTTGTGTGTTGCGCTTGCATTTACATGACTTCAAATTCGTAAAATATTGAACTTATAATTTTGAACTTAACTTAATGTTCACTCAAAAATCAAAACCTTTAATTTCTTTGAAACGGCGAGTTGGTACAGACTGACGAATCTTACTGCTAATGTTGTCGCCGGCTAGATCTTCTGGGGAGGAGCCATTGATTAAGAAGACGAGGAGGAAGAAGAAGATGGTACAGCTACAGACTTCGCAACAATCGACTCCGCTTTCGTCACTCCCTGATGATTTGCTACTGAGCAGCTTCGCACGCATCTCCAGATTGCATTACCCGGATCTCTCCCTCGTCTCCAAGAGCTTCCGATATCTCCTTGCTTCGCCGGAGCTTTACTTGACCCGATCCCTTCTAGGCCGCGCCGAGAGTTGTCTCTATGTGTGCTTATATCTCTCTCGGGATCCTAACCCTCGCTGGTTCACTCTCCGCCAGAAACCTGATCGGAAGAAGGAGAAGAATTCGAGTGGTAACCTTTTGGTCCCAATCCCAGTTCCCAAATATCCTCATGCTCATTGGAAAGGCGTTGTTGCAGTTGGTTCTAGTATCTACGTCATTGGCGGACCATTCCACGATTCGCCTTCTTTTGACGTCTGGGTTTTAGACTGTCGTTGTCATGTTTGACGCAAAGCTCCAAGCATGTTGGTGGAGCGAGATTACCCAGCGGCTAATGTCGTTGATGGAAAGATTTATGTAGCAGGAGGATGCAAAGACTTCAATTCTTCAAATTGGATGGAAGTTTTCGATCCAAAAACTCAAAAGTTGGGATTTCTTGGTGTGCCCTGTTGCAGAGAGATGTAGCCCTAGTGTATACAAAAGCGCAGTGATAGGTACCATACATTAGCGTGACTCAAATGGTACGACTCAAATCCATCAAATGGGAGTATCTCTGGTGGAGATGGTCTCATGTTCTTGTTAGTTGTTTGGACTTAGTCTTAGCACTAAGCTTAGTTGTCATAATAATCTCCTATTGTATAGGAGTAGTTGCAGTTTAATAGATCAAGTATTTGTTTCCTTAGATCGTGAAAGACCTCCGAGAATGTAGGAGGCAGTTACTTTGTAATTGACTATTTAAGTCTCTTCAGAAATAGAACGAAAAAAAGATTTTTCGTTCTCATCATTCTGTGTTCTTAACTGGTTCTAACATATTGGTATCAGAGCCTCGTTCACATCAGAGTGGTGAGAATTTTCGTGAGAGAGTGAGTCAAAAGGGTGAGTGAAACATGTCAGAAGGACAAGTGACGGTTCCTAAGTAAGATGGAGGTTTACTCACTCGTGCCGATCTGGCTGTTGTTGTTACTGCAGTCTCCTCTGGTTCTGACGAAGAAGAAGATGATGCAGGTATGTGATCGTTTTCTGCAGCTTCTTCTTCTTCTTCTTCATCGTTTTCTGCAGTTTCTTCTTCTTCATGATCGCTTTCTTCTTCTTGCAGGTATTCTTCATCTCCAGCTACATGATCTCCATCACTTTCCCAGGCTAGGACGACAGAAGAATCATCACATATTCCTTCTGAATTCTTCCTTCCCCAATCCCAGTTCTCCTCTTCTTCGAAAACCACATCTCTACTCACTATGATTTTCTTAGTGATGGGATTGTACATTCGATATGCCTTTGATTCTTCACTTATCCCAAGGAATACACACTTGCAGCTCTTGTTGTCTAGCTTCACTCGTCTTGCGTCTGGCACATGAACATGTCCAATGCAACCAAACACTTTGAAGTGCTGCACATTTGGTTTGATCCCGCTCCAAACCTCTTCTGGTGTTTGATTTTTCAGAGCACTGGTGGGACAACGATTGAGAACGAAAGTTATCCACTTAGCTCCTTCTGCCCAGAATTCTTTAGGCATCTTTCTCTCTGTCAACGTGCTACGAACCAGATTCATAATGGTCTGATTTCTTCTCTCAGCTACTCCATTTTGTTGGGGCGTGTAGGCTGCAGTCAGTTGCCGTTTAATGCCCTCACTCTTGCAAAATTCTTCAAACTCCTTTGAACAGAATTCTCCTCCTCTGTCTGTTCTTAGGCTACAAATCGACAAGCCTGATTCTTTTTCTACACCGGCCTTGTAGATCTTGAACATGTGAAATGCCTCTGATTTTCCTGCAATCAGGTAGCTCCACATCTTTCTGCTATGATCATCAATAAATGTAAGCAGATACCTCTTTTGGCTGATTGAGATTGGAGTAATGGGACCACATATGTCAGCATGTATCAGTTGTAGATTCTTCAGGGCTCTCCATGTGCTCTTCTTTGGGAACGACTCTCGCTTCTGCTTCCCAACAAGGCAGTTTTCACACACTTTTGTGCAGGTTTCAATGTGTGGAAGACCTTTCACCATCTCCTTAGAGCTGAGGGTCTTCAGACTTTTGTAGTTCAAGTTGGCAAATCTGCAGTGCCACAGGTGTGTCTCATTTGAACTCTTCATCTGCAGGCATGAGTCTGGAGCGATCTCTTCCGCAAGAACTACAAACATTCGGTTAGCACTCATTGGAGTCTCCATAAAGAGGCCTCTCGATGGATGAAAGATCTTGCATACATCATCTTGTATCAGAATTGCAAGTTTTTTCTCTTGCAGCTGTCTAATGCTCAGGAGATTGTTGCTTAATTCTGGAACATAGTAGACATCGTGAATCACTTGTATCAAGCCATTAACTTTCAGTTTGATACATCCTTTTCCTTGAACCGCCATTCGAGCGTTGTTTCCAAGCTTGACTGAATGCTTGAAGCTTTCATCAATCTCATGAAACCACTTCTTCATTCCAGTCATGTGGTTACTGCAACCACTGTCGAGAAAACACAGATCTCCCATTGTTGACCCTTTCAATTCCACATGTGCCATCAACCCTAGCTCTTCTTCCTCGTTGAACTCCACGTAGTTCACCCGTTTCTCCAAGCTAGGACATTCGTACTTGAAATGTCCTAACTTATGGCAGTTGTAGCATTCAACTAATGCTTTGTTGAAAGGTCCTCTTCCTCTTCCTCTGCCTCGTCCTCTGAATGAATCAAAGGCATATCGAATGTACAATCCCATCACTAAGAAAATCATACTAAGTAGAGATGTGGTTTTCGAAGAAGAGGAGAACTGGGATTGGGGAAGGAAGAATTCAGAAGGAATATGTGATGATGGTGCGATAGACAAGTTTAAAGCAAGACTTGTTGCTAAAGGCTATGCACAAAAGTATGGAGTGGACTACGATGAGGTTTTTGCACCAGTAGCAAGGTGGGATACTATTCGAATCATTCTTGCTACTGCAGCGAGCAAAAACTGGATCATTTACCAGTTAGATGTGAAGAGCGCCTTTCTCCACGGAGAGCTTAATGAAGTGCTTTACATCGATCAGCCACAAGGCTTCATCAAGAAGGGAGATGAGGAGAAAGTCTACAGATTGAGAAAAGCTCTATATGGTCTAAAGCAGGCACCAAGAGCCTGGTTCAGCAAGATTGAAAGCTACTTCATTGGGGAAGGATTCCAGAAATGTGATTTCGAGCATACTCTGTTTGTTAAAACAGAAAACCAAGGTCAGATTCTCATCGTAAGCTTGTATGTTGATGACCTTATCTTTACTGGAAACTGTGAGAAGCTGACTGCTGAGTTCAAAGAATCTATGAAGAGGAGATTCGACATGACTGATCTTGGGAAAATGAGGTACTTTCTTGGAGTAGAAGTTCTGCAGAGAGAAGATCGAATTTATATGTGTCAGAGGAAATTTGCTAGAGAAGTTCTCGAGAGGTTTGATATGGACTCGAGCAATGGTGTTAGCAGTCCGATTGTTCCAGGCACAAAGATCTCAAAGAAAGGAGGAGGAGCTATTCTCGACGCCACTCTCTACAAGCAGATAATTGGCAGCCTGATGTATCTCACAGTCACCAGGCCCGATTTGACGTTTGCTGTTGGTCTCGCTAGTCGGTTCATGGAAAATCCAACTGAAGTACACTTTCAAGTGGTGAAGAGAATACTCAGATACGTGAAGAACACAGTTGAGCTTGGAATCAAATTTGAGCGTGGTGGAAACAGTGAGCTCCAAGTGTACACAGACAGCGATTATGCAGGGAACTTGGATGATCGGAGAAGCACCTCTGGATATGTGTTTCTCATATCTGGAGGAGCTGTCTCATGGAGTTCAAAGAAACAGCCGATTGTTGCCTTATCCACAACAGAAGCGGAATACATTGCTGCAGTTGCTTGTGCAACACAAGGAATCTGGATAACAAGGGTGCTTGGGAAGATTGGAGATTATCAAGAGAGTTGTATCACAGTCAAGTGTGACAACAACTCAACCATTCAGTTGTCGAAAAATCCAGTTCTTCATGGTCGCAGCAAGCACATTGAGGTACAATTCCATTACTTAAGGGATTTGACTAAGGAAGGAAAGGTGAAGCTCATACATTGTGGAACTCAAGATAAGATAGCTGATATCATGACAAAACCACTGAAGTTGGATACGTTCAGGAAGCTAAAGGAGCTGATGGGAATGGTTGAGATGCCGAAGTAAACTGATACACTTGTGCGTATCAGTTTAGGGAAGGATTTGTTAGTTGTTTGGACTTAGTCTTAGCACTAAGCTTAGTTGTCATAATAATCTCCTATTGTATAGGAGTAGTTGCAGTTTAATAGATCAAGTATTTGTTTCCTTAGATCGTGAAAGACCTCCGAGAATGTAGGAGGCAGTTACTTTGTAATTGACTATTTAAGTCTCTTCAGAAATAGAACGAAAAAAAAAGCTTTTTCGTTCTCATCATTCTGTGTTCTTAACTGGTTCTAACAGTTCTTTAATCCGATTTAGTGTATATTATTGCAGACTTGTTACGTGAATAAGTCATTGACTGTTTGGAATGAAAACCATGTTAAATACGAATATAAATATAATATACGTATATACGTATACGAATAGGATATCTGGCTTTCACCCAGGAGACCAGGGTTCGATTGCCAGCACCGGAGCCTTTTTTAAACTCCGTAATTTTTTTTACTTTTTTAAAAATCTAGGGAGTGTTATTCAATCATGTATTTAAAATCAATTCTATAGTTTTTATAATCCTTTAGATTTAAAGTTTTGATCTTATTTTAAAGAATTCATAGGAGTTGATTCTAAAATCTCTACAATATAGCTTGGATTCTGTTTAAAATAATTTACTCATGAAACTCAATTGGAATTCATTTCAAATGACTCAATAAATAAAGATTTTAAAAGTCATTTACCTTTTGAATAACACTAGATTTTAAAACAGGATTTTAAATCTTAATTGAATAACACTAGATTTGAAAATCTATTAATGATAGATTACAAATAAGATATCCAATAACACTGGATTTAAAAACATAATTTAGAATCATTAATTGAATAACACTGAATTGTAATTATATTTCAGTTCATTTCAAATACAACATCCAATAACACATACTGTTTCTTTTTCTTTTCCAAAACTCGGTGACTATCTTTGTTCATATGCTGCTACGAACAAAACAGGTCTGTAAATCATATAAAGAATGTAATAACCATACCTTATGTCTTATAAAGGCGAAAAAAAAGCAATCCAGAGCACAATGCCTAACAACCATATCTATGTTTATTACTCCTCTAAAAAACCCAGTAGATTACACTTACAGAACACAAAGTATATAAACGAACCACAAGACATTGATCTCAGTAGGAGCTAGGAAGCAAAAAAAGAAAAAAAAAAAAAACAAAAAACTATTTTACAAAAGCTTCATTCATTCACATCAAGTTTTCTCCGCAATGTTATTTACATTCTTCGAATTCCACCAATACGTTCTTTGATCTCCAATCTTATCACCACCGTGATCTCTCCTCTCTGACTGAACTTCTTGCTGCTCGATCGATCCCGGGTTCTCTGTCAAACACTGCTCCCAAAACACATCGTTAACCACTGTTTTCGGAGCAGCCGTGGTGGTGGTAACAGGCTCCGAGTTCATATCAATCTTCGTTGATTTGGGTCTGTTATCGCCAATACTCAGACTCTCCGCACAGCTAGTCGTCTCGTTCACATCAAGATCCATGCTTGATGATTCGGTCACAAGATTCTCCCAAAACGTTAGCGAAGACTCTAACTTTTCGACCTGCTCTGCGTGTGACCGGCTTGGAGGTGGAAGAGAAGAACAACTCTCTTGCAATCTTCTCTTCCTTCTCTCACGAGTCTCGAGGTTCAGAGAAAGCCCTGGCTTTTCAAGAACCTGCGAGACAAACGACACGATTGATTTCTGACGCTGCTCCATGTGTTGCAAACGATCTTTCAGCGCGGTTACTTGCAGCTCAAACGCTTTCCGTTCTTGCTCTTGGCTCTGTAGATCCGCGACGAGAACTTGTTTCTCCTCTCTCAGTCTCTCGATCTGATCCTTCATGCTCCGTCTTTCCGACTCCGTCAACGGTTGTAGATTCTGCAACGAGTGGCTGTGAACCGGTTTTCGTCTGTGAATGTTCTTCATTAGGTAAGGCTGTCCTCTCACGAAATCGTCGTTGGCGAATTCCCATTTCTCCGGATCGACTTTTCGGAAACCCTAAACAAAGGAACACACACAAAAACGTTAGTTAACACCTAAAAGCAAGAACAAAGCCGGTATGGAGATGAGACAGAGAGACATTTTTACGTAAGTGTTAAGCTGGCGGATGAAACTTGAGAAGTTCTTGTGCTTGAAGAAACTCGGAAGAAGGTCTTTTGAAAACTCGGCAGGGTTCTTGACGATGAAGCTTTTGCTGTTATCGCTCCAAGAAACGATTGAATCAGAAGAAGAGTCATCTACCATTTCATATGTTTTAGTAAGGAAAGGTGGAAGTGAGCTTGAAGCTCCATTGTTTTCATCCATCTCTCTCTCTCTCTCTCTCTCTCTCTCTCTCTCTCTCTCTCTCTCTTTACCACTTTTCAATCTCTCAAGACTTATGACCAAACCTGTAACAAAAATCGCCGAGTCTTGATTCAATCTATTGTCCATGGAAACAGAACTAGAGACTCATTTGATCAGATAATGAAAGCACAAAACTTTCTAATTTTCAACATTCGACGAAACGAATCAACAAATGAATCCACAAAAACCCCTAAACCAAAACCCCTAATTTAAGCAAAACATCAACCAAACCCTCTTAGCTCCTCCAACGAAATGATCTAAATCAGACAGAATCAATCTACAATTCAAGCACCAGATGGTTTTGATTTCGTATCCTCTCGTGTTTCGCGATGCGGAGTTGTCAAAACGTACCAGATGACTAGAGATTGACCAGATCCCTCGATGGGCGCAATCTTCAGAAGTCTCTTCTCGGATTGGTTTGATTGATGATGATTAAGCACGGACCGGTGGGATTATTAAAGGAGCAAAATTTCAGAGATTTGCGAATTGAGAGAACGTAAAGCAAAAGGGAATTTTCGACATTTGAGGGATTGATTTGGGAGGCTTGCGCGTATGAATGGCAAACAACAACAACAACAACAACAGTTGTTCCAAAAGACGGGGTTTGGTGGTCTTATTATTGTCAATACTCTTTCTTTAATAAATTTCTATAAAGTAACTATTATTGAAAATTCTGGATATAGTAAAAAATTAATGAAAGTCTAGTTTAAGTTTTTTTTTTTTTTTTCTACTATATACATCTAATCAGTTTCACTAATATTAAATCGTGATTACAAATACATCATACAACACTTCTGTGAAACAATTATTTTGTATGTAAACATATATACATCATCTATTGAAAAATATACATTTTAAAAATTAATTTGGTAATTTTGTAATTTTTTTGAAGGAATATTTTTTTTTTTTGTATGTCTCTGCTTGCTTTCTGCATTCTCTTTTTTTTTTTTTTTTTTCCAAAGAGTATATAGATAAATATAATCAATGTCAGAAGAAACTAAAACTGTGTTGGCATGTTCCAAATTATAAGCAGTCCAACTCATCATTTCTGGGGATATGATTTTTTTTATTCTAACAAATTATTTGATTTGTTATTTTTCTTCTCAATTTTCGATCTTGCTCCTATGCAATTTTTGTACCGGGTAACATTTTTTTTGATGAACCAACAGTTTGCATACGGCATGAATAAAAACCCAATACTTCTTACAACAGTTTTTAAATGTCAACAAACTAATACAAATATTTATGTACCAGTGTTATGTTGAAGGATTTTCACTTTGTTACCTGCACAGTAAAGGTACATACTTGTTCAGAACAGCAGAAACAGAGAGTCTCAACATAAGAGATGATAGATGAGAAATGAGAGAGTGTAGATCAGTATAAAACCCACGGAATATAATTATCTTTATTTATCTTCTTGTCCACGAAATTATTCAATATAAAACCCACCGTGACACGCAAGAAACCAAAACAACATAAGCGATTGTATCATCACCTCTAGTTTGTTTCATTGCTTGTATTTGCATTAAGTGTAAACTGTAAACTTTCTTTTTCCAAATAACAGACAAAATTAAGGATTTGTAAGCAAAATTAGTTTGTTAGTTGTAAATATAAACGCCAATTGCAAACAACACTTATTCTCTTTCAATTTGCGTTTGGCGTTTGCATTGTTGCAAATAAGTGAATAATTTTCTTCAGACAAAAGCTCCAAAAGAGAATAGTTTCCGTACTATGCATGCATCTGATCGTCTGAAAATGTTTAGGGAAGAGCAGACCAAAATTGATCGCATGAACCCTCAGGAGAAAAGGAGTAGTTGATCAGAGATTTCAGATTAGTAGATGTTTGGGAATTGAACAGATTCTCAAGGATAATCATCTTTTAGGCACTTGTCACTTCACACTTGTCTTGAACCGTATGTTCTTGAACTTGTCATCGAGTTTTATGCAAACTTACCAAGCAAGGAACATATCACAAAACAAGATATTTGTATAAGAGGGAACATGTATGAGTTCTCTCCTAAGCTCATAAGCACTGATTCTGTGGAAAGATTGAGAGCTAGGTTCATAAATTATTTTTTGATCAAAGCCAAAGAATTGGAACTTTATAAATATCGATCCACCATTTCATTATTTTCTCTCTTCATTACACAACTAAGATCTGAATACACGCATGAGCTCAAGAAATGTAACTCAAATCTCCCAAACATATAATTAAAATAAGGGTTTTGTGAAAAAAAAACCTCAAACTAAATTATTTTTGCAAAAAAAACCCTTATCTTAAAAAATGCAAGTCAAACCACCCACTTAAAAAAT
Organism: Erythrophleum ivorense; assembly: GCA_026724425.1. Lineage (NCBI taxonomy): Eukaryota > Viridiplantae > Streptophyta > Magnoliopsida > Fabales > Fabaceae > Erythrophleum > Erythrophleum ivorense. Next base: position 1,147,546 of record JAIUCV010000066.1, on the reverse strand, counting down.
CACCTGCAAAATAACTGTAAACATACTTTTACATGAACCCTAAGACCTTTAAACATCTAGAACAATCACATAATAGAATCATGAGGAGTTTATAGATCACTTACCTCCAGCCATTGTAGAGAAGAGATGAAGGTATTGAATCTGAGATAGGTTATTAGGTTTCTCTCCCCTTGCCTATGAACTTTATGTGTCGTGACTTTTAGGATGCCTTTACAATGGACTAAAGGCATAAACTTATAGGTGGAGAGGGACCTAATTCCTCTTTAGGGTTTCCTTAGAGTTAATCTCAACCGTCCATCAAAGTAGAGATTATTAGGAAATATTCCTTTATATTTAATCTAATTAATTACCAAATATATTATGGAACTAGGGTTGGACCCGCGCTCTGCACGGGGTGATGTTCTCTAAATTTGTATTTTATTAAAAAAATGTATATTTATCTATTTCGAAATTTTATGCAACGGATTTTTACCTTAGTTTGGTTCTTGTGTTCGTTTATAGTGTGGAAATTAAGTATCTTAAACCATTTTTTTAAAAAAGTAAACAATTAAAGATTTAACCGTAGCCATAGATTTAATATGATAAATTTAATCAAGATACATAAAACCCAAATGACTACAATATAATAAGATAAGAAGTTTTATGTTCGGATTAAAACTATTTTTTTTTTTTGAAAACTTAAACATGTTTTATTATAATTCTAAAACAACTAACTAATAAGAAAACAATCTGCAAAATCCAAATTGTCAAAATAACAAAAATATAATTAATTTTATATTGAAAGTTGAAACAGATATAGTAATATTCAAAATTTTGATTAAAATAAAATATTTATAAAAAATTGTTTTATTCGATTTAATTATATAGTTTAATTAAAAATCATATTAAATCGAATAAAAAAAAAACAATTTACATTTGGATACCTACTAAGGGGGGGGTTATTGGAAGTAGAATTTGTGTGGATTTGAAAGATTTTGAAAGTCAAGAGAATTGTTAAATTTATAAAGAGTTTTTGTTAGATTTGAAAAGAGTATGTAAATTTAGGAAATCAATCAAAATATTTTATTCTAAGGGATTTTAAAAATCTAAGGGTTATTGATAGTATTTTGAAAGTTTTGTTTCATGAGTTAATTTGTTTAAAATCCATCTCCCAATAACAAGGATTTTAAGGGATTCATGAAATCATTAAAACACAAACTTTTTGAATAACAATGGATTCTGTATGGAATTTAAAAATCATCAAACCAATAACAATGGATTTTAGTAAGATTATCAGAATTCATAAACCAATAACAACGGATTCTTAAAATTTTAAAAATTCTTTGAAATCCATCTCCCAATAACCCCCCCTAAATGAGGTTTCCTACTCATATGGTTGCATATCATCTATTTTTTAATAATATATTTCTACATCTCCACACAATAAGTCAATAACATATCAAATATGAGAATTTTAACAGTTTTAGTGATTATTATTGTTTTTAAAAATTCAAATCATAGCATATACAGAAAAAGTTTAAGATTTTCTTCATTAGATTTTTTATATTGTGATTCAAATTATTTTATAAAATAAAGTTAAACAAAAGATGATAGGAGATATTTAATGATTTTTAAAAACAGTTATTATGATAGAATTAAATTGAATTTCATATATTCCTTATTTACTTATTTTCGTAATTGCCAATTAAGGAAGGAGAATGATAATTTTTTATTAATAGTTATATATATGATTAGTTGAATAATACATATTTGATTCTTTAGACATAATATACAATGACATTCATTGTAAATTCTCTAGTAATCTTTGGTTTAATTAAAAAATCTCTTGAGAATGAACCTAGTGATGACACATCAGCAATGGCAAAGTTGTTAATAACACATGAGAGAAAGGTTATTTTGATAATGCATTCTCTTTTAATATATTAGGGATAGCAATAGTCCAATAGAAAAACGGATTAATATAAGACCATATAATAGGGAAGATAATTTATCTTAGCGTCGTTATTAAGATCCATTAATGTTTTCCTATTGGAATCATAAGGCCGGCATAATATGCTAAACCCTTTTATTTGGTCATCATAAGTGTCTTGACTAATCTAGTAATCAATGGGAGTCATGGCGGTCGCACATCATTCTGCAACATGATCCCTTCCATGTACTACTACATTGACTACCTTCATAGTTAGACCATAAGTAGGAGTTTCTTAATGGTCCCTTTTATGTCTTAAGAAATACTAATTATGTTATCATAAATCCAAAACAATAATGTGTGCACAATGGAAACAGAATAAATAAAAGATGTAAAAGTCATAAAAGATCTTAAATAATTGTCAAAACATAGGCAAAACACAAAAGCAAACAACATAATTAACCGCTGTCTTCAAGACCCATACTTTCAACATGCTTTATGAAGGTCTTTGGAGGCAAAGCTTTAGTAAATATGTCTGCGACCATAAGCTCAGTGCCTATGTGTTCAATGACAAACTTTTCTCTTTTGACATCTTGCTTCAGTGATAGATATTTAAGGTCCATGTGTTTGGCACCTTTGGATATCCTATCATGCTTGGAGAAGAAGATAGTAGCTTGATTGTCACAATAAAGAGTTAAAGGCTTGTCAACAAAACTCAAAGCCCCAAACTCAGACACGAAATTCTTCAACCAAGTTCCTTGAATAGAAGCCTCATAACATGCTACATACTCAGCTTCCATAGTGGATGTGTAAATCAACTGCGACTTCTGGCTTTTCCATGAAATGGCACCTCCGCCAAGGAGATACACATAGCCAAGAGTGCAGTGCCTAGTGTCATGGCATCCACCAAAATCTGAGTCTGAAAAACCAACCATCTGTGGATGTGTTGATCTTTTATACGTCAGCATGTGATTTCTTGTCCCCTTTAGATATCTCAGAACTTTCTTTGCAGCTTGCCAATGAACGATTCCTGGGTTACTCTGAAATCTACCCAGCATACCAACCGCATGGCTGATATCAGGTCTAGTACAAACCTGAGCATACATTAAGCTTCCCACAAGGGATGCATAAGGGTACTTTTGCATCTCATTTCGTTCCATTTCATTTTGCGGACATTGCTTAAGGTCAAGCTTGTCACCTTTCTGCATAGGAACAACGCTAGAAGAACAGCTCAGCATAGAAAATCTCTCAAGGACTTTGTCAATATATGCTTTCTGAGACAACCCTAAAATTCCAAGCGATCTATCACGGAATATTTCAATTCCTATCACATAGGATGCCTCACCCATATCTTTCATGTCAAAGTTCTTAGAGAGATAATTCTTAGTCTGGTGTAATAGACCAAGATCACTGCTGGCCAATAAGATATCATCAACATACAGCACCAAAAATATGAACTTACTCCCACTGAACTTGAGGTAAATACATGGATCCACAATGTTTTCTTTGAAACCGAAATTCGTAATGATTTCATCAAACTTTAGATACCATTGCCTCGAAGCTTGTTTCAGTCCATAAATTGATTTCTTAAGTTTGCAGACCATGTCTTCCTGACCTTCGATTATGAAGCCTTCAGGTTGACGCATGTAGACTTATTCTTCCAAGTCTCCATTAAGAAAGGCAGTTTTCACATCCATTTGATGTAACTCGAGGTCATATTGAGCTACTAATGCCAAGATAATTCTGAGTGAGTCTTTTCTAGACACAGGTGAAAAAGTCTCACAATAATCAATGCCTTCTTTCTGATTAAACCCTTTGGCTACAAGTCTGACTTTATATCGTTCAACATTGCCATTACAGTCGAGCTTGGTCTTAAAGATCCACTTACACCCAACTGCTTTGTGTCCTTCAGGCAATGGAACGATGTCCCAAACTCCATTCTTAACCATTGAGTCTATTTGATCCATACTGGCATCAATCCATTTATCAGAATTAACATCTTTCATGGCTTGTGAATAAGAAACCGGGTCTTTAATGCTCCCTCCCCCAGATTCTATGAGGTAAAGCATGTAATCATCGGGAATAGCAGATCTTCTCTCACGAGTTGATCTTCTTAATGCTGGTTCCTCTTGTACTACAAGTTCATTATTGGCGATGTTTTCATCATGGAGTGGATGATCATTCACTGGGTTCTCCTCATTGTCAAATGGTTCAACAACAGGAGGATTCCCAACTTCTGGAGCTAAGGGTAAAGGGATATTTACCCTAATTTCCTGAATGATCACCTCTTGAACTTTATCACTCCCACTAATCTCGCCATTCTCATAGAATCTGGCATTTCCGGTTTCCACAATTCTCGTACTATGGTTTGGACAGTAAATCCTAAATCCTTTAGACTTCTTTGGCAATCACATAATAGAATCATGAGGAGTTTATAGATCACTTACCTCCAGCCATTGTAGAGAAGAGATGAAGGTATTGAATCTGAGATAGGTTATTAGGTTTCTCTCCCCTTGCCTATGAACTTTATGTGTCGTGACTTTTAAGATGCATTTACAATGGACTAAAGGCATAAACTTATAGGTGGAGAGAGGACCTAATTCCTCTTTAGGGTTTCCTTAGAGTTAATCTCAACCGTCCATCAAAGTAGAGATTATTAGGAAATATTCCTTTATATTTAATCTAATTAATTACCAAATATATTATAGAATAGCAATAGTCCAATAAAAAAACGGATTAATATAAGACCATATAATAGGGAAGATAATTTATCTTACAATAACTCTCGCCTATATTGATAACGTGACATTATTAAATATTTTTTAAAAAAGAAAAGTTTTGTGCAAAAAAATAGTCAAACTAAATTATTTTTGCAAAAACATCCTCATATAAAAAAGTACAAGTCAATCTATCCAACTCAAAATTTATCCGCAATATAAATTTGCATATATCAATAACATAGTATTAACATAATATTATTAATCAAATAAAATGAAAAAAACTCATTATTAATTTTTTCTTTCTGAGAAGCTCAATAAAGTCTTTTACTAATGTAATAATAATAATTTTTATTTAATTTAGTATTTAAATATTTTTTTTCATTTAAAAATTATAATTTAAATTAAATAATATAAAACTTTTAATAATTATTTTTTTAACATAGCAAATTGGATCTTAAATATATTAATAATTTTCTATAGTATTATTTACTAAAATCGTAATATCTTTCAATATAGTTGGACAAATAGCAAATTGCATATTACGATTTTAGTAAAGAATACTATAGAATAGTCGAAAAATCAATTATTAATATATTTAAGATGAAATTTGCTATGTTAAAAATATAATTATTAAAAGTTTTATATTATTTAATTTAAATTAGAATTTTTAAATGAAAAAGATTTAAATATTAAGTTAAATAAAAATATTATTATTACATTAGTGAAAAACTTTATTGAGTTTCTTAGAAAGACAAAATTTATAATGAGTTTCTATCATTTTATTTGATTAATAATATTATGTTAATACTATGTTATCGATATAAACAAATTATATTGCGGATAACTTTTGAGTTGAGTGGATTAACTTGTACTTTTTTTTATGTGAGGGTTTTTTTAACAAAAATCATTTAGTTTGAGGTTTTTTGTGCACAAAACTCTTTTTAAAAAAAAATTCGATAATGCCACGTTATCAATACAGGCGAGGGCTATATTGCGGGTGACTTTTGAGGTGAGTGGTTTGACTTGCATTAAGGTGAGGGTTTTTCTTGCAAAAATAATTTAGTTTGAGGTTTTTTTTGCACAAAACCCTTAAAATAACAAGTACAATGACCAAATATAAGAGCAACTCATTGCACAACTTTGTATAATTATTTGTGAAGAATCGACCCAAGATTTAACTCCGAAACCTAGATACTCTTCCGGATTTGATACGCTAAGAAGAAAGAAGTAAAGGCGAGAAAGAAAACAACACACATATTTGTTAACCTAGGAGTTCGTTTTCTACTCTCCTAGGGCACGGCTTCGCCAGCAACTTCTTCACTAGAACGGAACTCAAAATCGAGCTTGACGGTCTCTGTCTCTCTGTGCCTCTCTCTCTCTAATTCCCGATCTGTTACAACGATGATCACAAATCTTTTTCTTTTGGGGTTTCTGGAAACTCTCTTGACCTTATATAATTGGCCGGTACAAGATTATTCTCTCACCCAAGTATCATAACCAGATGCACACTTAAATGGTTAAGCTAAAACCAGCTAACCCAAACCCAATCAAAATTTTAACATCCGTAAACCATTTTATCGCTGTGGGCGAATGGTGTCGAGTGACACCAGTCCGGTAATTCGATTTCGGTTTGATTTCAATTGTTCGGTTTGGGCTGGTTTAGTGGAAAAAGCCCTAATCTCGAGTTATAAAGTGGGGAAGCCGCATTTTTGACACAATTTTTGAGGCATAGAGTTTTTCAGAGAGAAAAGAGAAGGAGATTGAGTTTTTGGGCGATTTATGAGGTTTCTGGAGTTGTTTGTTGGTGTTCTTCACTGTTAATCTCTCTTTCCCTTTGTTCAATCATTTGTCAAGATGAGTGCGTGACCGTAGGCTTGTGAAATGCTAGATTGTTGAAATAGATTGATTATTGGTTGAGTTCATGATGTATTGTGTTGATTTGAGTGTTTTGTGCTATGGATGATTACTTGTGTTGTTTTTGTGTTTTTCGTACTTATTTGTGCGTCTGGTTTCACCTGCGAATCGGGTGTCGAGCGACACCAATCCGGTGTCAAGCGACACCAATCCGGTGTCAAGCGACACCAATCCGGTGTCGGTCGACACCAAGGTGGTAATGTCGAGCGACACCAATCTGATGTCAGTCGACACCGAGCGCTGGTTCGGTTTAAATTTATTTTAATTTAATTAATCGGTTTAATTGAATTAATTAGTTTAAGTGGTTTAATTGGTGTACTTAATTATTTAAATGGTTTAATTAATTAATTAATTGGTTCATAAATAATTATGGAAATTATTTTAATTTTTGGAAATATTTAATAATTATGAGGGTCAGTTTCAAAAATAACCCAAGAATTGGGGTCAATTGCAAAAGTAACCCCCATTGCAAAATGTGATTTTTTTACCTTCTTCACCCTTCTCATATTTACTTAATAACGAAAATGCCATTACTTTTCTCCGTGAAGTCTAACTGTGAAGTCTAACTATGAAATCAAATGTCTAAAGAAACCTCATCTTCTTCACTTATTCACGAAAATACCATCACCATCAGTTCATCCAACAACCAAGATCAACCGAAATCAAGCTTTGAATGCATGATTTCCTCTTCAAACATATCTACAAACTCATTCTATCATCTAATCAACTTATATTCTTCAATTTCTTCTCCATTTTCACCCAAAAACTCACCTTTTCATCTTTTCAAAGTTTAGGTTCTTAGATCTTGCCATTGTCGGTGTGAGAGATCATTCTAACGGTTGGGGAAGTTTGCTAAAGCTCTAAATCAGATTTCTTGGTCTTGAACGTAACTTAAGATCACGTCAAGGTAAAAATCCAGTCGATTTGAATGAATTTCACATATTTGTAGCAAAGTAGACTTCACAATGAAGTCTACTGATCAACGAATAGGTTAGTTTTGCAATTGACTTTCACAAAATTTTGGTGAGTAGACTTCATTGTGAAGTCTACTTCGAAATCCTTTGAAAACAAAAAAATACGGGGTAGACTTCATTATGCAGTCTAACTGTGAAGTCTATCTATGAAGTCTAATAGGTTAGTTTTTGCAATCGATCAACCAAATAATTTTTTTGTGAAGTCTATCCGTGAAGTCTACTGAGTAAACAAGGTTAGTTTTGCAATTGACTTTCGTTTGACTTTTGGGGAAGTCTAACTGTGAAGTCTATTTAGGCCGATTAGACTTCAAAATGAAGTCTACTCACGAGTAGACTTCATTGTGAAGTCTATTACGCGATAGACTTCCGGTTGAAGTCTACTGGTCAACGTTTATCGAAATAGACTTCACGGTGAAGTCTACCTCCAAAATCAAAATATTTCCATTAATTGCAAACCTAACCCGTCTGAAGTCTAATTATTGGCGTAGACTTCACAGTTAGACTTCACAACAGAGTTAGACTTCATTTTGAAGTCTAATCGGCCTAAATAGACTTCACAGTTAGACTTCCCCAAAAGTCAAGCGAAAGTCAATTGCAAAACTAACCTTTTTTACTCAGTAGACTTCACGGGACTTCACCAAAAACGTATTTGGTTGATATATTGCAAAACTAACCTATTAGACTTCATAGATAGACTTCACAGTTAGATTTCACAGATAGACTTCATAGATAGACTTCACAGTTAGACTTCATAATGAAGTCTAATATTGAATGTTTTTTTTTTTTTAAAACGCATTTTTGGAAAATGTATAATTAATTTCTAAGATTTTCTTGAACAATTAGTTGTATTAGTCTGTTTAGTTGCTTGTGTGTGGGTTTGACATGCTTATTCGTTATATACAAAGTGAAAATGGTTTTCTTGTTTGATTAGCACTTTAGACATTACCAAGTAGACTTCACAGTGAAGTCTATCTGTGAAGTCTAACTGCGAAGTTTACCCATGTTTTTTCCTTAACATTTCTAACGTGGTTGATATTTGTTTACTTGCAGATAATGGTGTACATTGCTTCTGTTTATGGAGAATGGGTAAGAAAGGACAATATGTCATGGCATTTTGAGGTTGATCATCGCAAAGGAGGTCGAATGTTCTCATTGACGGATTGTTGTACACATGATGAGCTTGCTCAAATGGCCTTAGATGATTATTCGGTGAGCATGAACGGACAGCGTCTGGATTTATCATATCAATTACCAGATGCATTCAGTCAGCAATTGCCTATTGATTCTCCTCATATGTTTGTCACAAATGACAGACAAGTCCAAAGCTTGATCCAGCTAAGTAGAACTCATGTTGTACGACTTTGTGTCTCTAGCCAAGGGAAGGATCAAGACAACGTTGATGGACCTAAGACTGAAAATCAGGATGAAGAGTTCGATGAAGAATGGGCCGCGGACTCAGATGAAGCTTCTGAAGAAGGACTATATTCGGGTTGTGATGATGAGGGTGATACAAGGGAAAAAGCTTATGATGTGGACGATGATACTCACGCGGACTACAGTGAGTACGGTAAAGTGAAAGATGAAGACGTGTGTGAGACGAAAATTCCTTTCGATGATGCCCGTCTTAGAGGGCGTCTTGGTGGTCAGCGTAGACGGACGGATAATTGGGAAGACAATATCTATGAGCACCAGAGTTTTGACAGCAAGGCAGAACTTCTGTCTCAGTTGCGTTTGACGGCGGTGATGCTAAGATTCACGTTCAGAGTAGATAAGTCTACTACAAAACTGTTTGTGGCCAAATGCAAAGTGGCTGGATGCGCTTGGATGGTTAGAGCGGCTGTCAAGAACGAAGCCACTACGTTTTGGGTGACAAAGTATATGAAGTCGCATACATGTTCTGTGTCTGACCGAGTAGGTAAGCGTAGACGCTGTACAACGAACTATACTGGACATCTATTTGTCGAGCGGGTCGGAATCATCGACGGAATTGTGCCGCAACACATCAGAGACTCAATGAGGGTTATGTTTGGAATGAAGCTCAACTATACTGCTTCGTACAGAGCTCTTAAACACGCTCAAGAATTGGTGTGGGGAACAACAGAAGATGGATACGCGAATCTGCCTTCTTACTTGTAAAGAATTAAGGAAGCAAACCCGGGAAGTGTGACTGACTTGGTGTGCGACTCAATGGACCGTTTCAAGTACTGTTTTATATCTTTCGGAGCTTCAATAGCTGGCTTTCAGTATTTGAGGAGAGTGATTGTGGTGGATGGGACTCATCTTACTGGGAAGTATGGGGGAGTTCTACTTGTCGCTGCCGGACAGGACGACAACTTTCAAATATTCCCATTAGCTTTTGCGATTGTTGATACTGAGGATAATGAGTCATGGGAATGGTTTTTCAACAAGCATCGAGATTGTTTTACGCATCTTTTTCCAATGGCTATAGTGTAACATCCGTGAACCTGGAAGTTGTTTTGGAAGTGGTGTTGGACGATGCTAGGGGTTCGGGAGTAGTTGGCACATGCTCTTAGAGGTGTGAATTGAGGGTTGGCTGTACATGTTCTTGTTTGATTGTTGTGCAGTCGGTCTAAGATTCAAGCATTGCAAAGAAAGTGTGCTAAGGGAGGGTGTCGATCGACACCGGTTATTGAGAAATCGACCGGTTTGATTCAAGTCGGCTGGTTTTGGGCTGGTTTGGGCGAGAAAAGCCCTAGACTCGCGATAAAAAGCTTGTGGCCGCAGGAATAAGTCACTTTTCGAGTTCCAGAGAGAAAAAGGTGATTCTAAGGTGATTTTGGGGAGTTAGGAGGAGTTTTGTGGAGTTTCTGAGGCTTGTGGTTGTTGTTTCTTCTCCTTCCCTTCCTTTCAATCCGTTTATAAGGTGAGTGCGTGACTGTAGGTCCGTTAAGCGTTAGAGATTGTGTGATTTCGGATTTATGATGTGTTCTTGAGATTGTTTGTGCTGGATTTCGTGTTTTGATAGTATTGGGGCGTTGAAAACCCCTAGATTTTGTGTTATTGCGATTTTGGAATGTGATTTTCGTAGCTTCTGGTTTCTGGGCGTCGAGCCGGTGTCGAGCGACACTCGATGAGTGTCGATCGACACTCGGGAGGCTGGCGTCGATCGACACCATAGAGGTGTCGGTCGACACCGACCTGGGTGTCAGGAAACGTGGGTGTTTCCTGACAGGGAATGTTTATACTGTTGGTTAATGTTGAGCATTGTTATTGTTGTTGATTATTGTGATGTTTTGTCTAGTGTTTGACGTAATTGGCCTGTAGGCAGGATGATCCACTCACTAAGTATTTATGATAATACTTACGCATCTCTATTCCAATGTGATGCAGGTAACAGCAATGTTCTTCCGCGGAAAGAGACCGAGAGAAGAGGATGATGAGATTAGGAATTTGATTCTGGCTTTGTTGTTATGGTTGACCAGAAATTCATGAGTTTAGGGTGTTAGACTTTATTTTAATAATGTAGCAAACCGGCTTAGGTTGCTCTTTGGTTATTGGTTTTATTGGTTTTATTCTTTATTGGTTATTGTTGAATAATTAATTATGATTTAATAATATTGGTTTTCTTCCGCATTGTGTTGAATTAGCTGTTGAGGATTAATATTTATGGAAATGTTAATCTGGGCTAATTATAAAAAAAAAAAAAAAAGCTTGGTTGTTTCATATAGTCTCTGACCGGCACCACTCCATAGCTAGGGCATGTGGAATCGTTCTACCTTGGGCATCAAGGGGTATATGCTACTATCATCTACAGGGTAACATAGTAAAGGATTTCCATGCAAAGGACATCATGTATATGGTTAAAGGTGCTGCGTATGCCCATACGGTTCCCGAATATGACCGCTACATGGACCTCATACGAGCTTCAAAACCTGAGCTAGCAGATTACTTAGACGAAGCAGATCCTCAATTATGGTCAAGAGTTCATTTTCCTGGTGATAGATACAATATAAAGACGAGCAACATCGCGGAATCTATTAATGCGGCGGTTAAGAAGGCAAAGGGATTTCCCATTCCGATGCTTTTGGAGTTTATTAGGGAGAAGCTTGGTAGATGGTTTAACAGCCGGCGTGAAGATGCATTGAGTCTCACTACCGCCCACAGTAGAGGAGTTGAGTACATATTAGCCATACGTTCACACTATGTGGAAAGTATGATCGTGGAACGCATAGACAATTGGCGTTTTCACGTCAAGGGCGGAAAACGAGATTGCAATGTTGACTTGGAACAAAGAACGTGCTCATGTTGTGTGTATAACATTGAGAAAATTCCTTGTTCTCATGTTATTGCAGCTGCAGCGGAAGCTAACGTACAGATGTCCTATTACGTGTGCGGCACTCCTTCGAAGAACTCCCTGTACTCGACATACGCGCATCCAATTTACCCCAAATCGGGATGTGACTCTGACGTCAAGAAACAACCATGTTTGCCTCCCGTAGATAAGATCCTTCCTAGTAGGAAGAAGAAATCAAGGTGGCAATCTTGGCTAGAAATGTCTAGGAAGAAAAACACTAGACCAAGGAAAATGCATAGGAAGTACAGCTGCTCCAAGTGCGGGGAACCGGGACATACTCGCCCTAACTGTGTAAGCTTGTTGTCTACTGTCCTGGTTTGTACCCCCATCGACAGATATTGACAATTTCCCGTTTGTAAATCCTACAGGTCGCTGAAGACTGATATGGCCTTACGGGAGCTACCTTTGAAGTAAACCCATGAATTCTATTTGTGGCGGATATCACTTGAATATATGTGTTGTTTTTAAAAATAGGATGTGGGAACACTTGAATATGTGTTATTTTCAAACTCTGAAGTCTAATTCTGAAGTCTAACTCTGAAGTCTAACTTTGAAGGTAGGTAAAATGGAGCTTTTGGAGCTTGAATGCTTGTTATATTTGAAAATATGAAGTCTAACTATGAAGTCTAACCGTGAAGTCTATCTGTGAATTCTAACCGTGAAGTCTATCTGTGAAGTATAATATTATTTCAGAATTAAACCGTTTTAGGTAGCTAAAATGGAGCTTGAATGCTTGTTATATTTGAAAATGTGAAGTCTATCTGTGAAGTCTAACCGTGAAGTCTATCTGTGAAGTCTAACCGTGAAGTCTATCTGTGAAGTCTAATATTATTTCAGAATTGAACCGTTTTAGGTAGCTAAAATGGAGCTTGAATGCTTGTTATATTTGAAAATGTGAAGTCTATCTGTGAAGTCTAACCGTGAAGTCTATTTGTGAAGTCTAACCGTGAAGTCTATCTGTGAAGTCTAATATTATTTCAGAATTGAACCGTGTTAGGTAGCTAAAATGGAGCTTTTGGAGCTTGAATGCTTGTTATATTTGAAAATGTGAAGTCTAACTCTGAAGTCTAACCGTGAAGTCTATCTGTGAAGTCTAACCGTGAAAAGGAACAATACAATACTTGTAATGCAAAAGGAACAATACAATACTTGTAATGCAAAAGGAACAATACAATACCTGAAATGTTTGATACTTCATAATACAATACAATACAATACAATACAATACCTGAAATGTTTGATAGGTTACAAAAAAATAATTAGCCTAACCCTATCACTAGGTACAAAAGAGCATAGCATACGGGTTACAAAAATAAACCCGCATAATGCCGTTAAATTAGAATCTACTATATACCATAAATACAACCTGACAATCATCAATGCTCATCATATAAGTCCAAACCTTCCCAGTCATCGTTACCTATGGGTCCGCGACATTGGACCTCGCTGAACAAATCAGATGCAATCTTCTCCCTCATCGATGGGACATTTCGTGGGCGCAAGGATGTTGGAAAGGTGTCATATCCAAGTGAGAGACACTCTATGGACTTCAAGACAAACACGCCGCAATCTCCACCATTATCTTGGTGTGGCACACCTTTTGTCGGACGGTCGATCGTGAATTTATCCTTCGGGAAGCGATGTTTGTCTTCGCTCAGAGCCGCCTCGTTAAGAAGGTGCGGGATCATCACAGCATACGGTTCCACCACTTTAGTGATCTCAGATTTCCTGATGGTACTCGGTAGACTGTCGTATACCACAATGTGCCTCTTTAGTATGGAGATATGCAGGGCGACCCAATGCTTCTGTCTTACACTCAGGGGAATGTATATATCATCGATATCAACTCCCCAGCGCTTGTTGGTCACGCAGTAGCTCGGTTTCCTACCATAGTAATAGTCCAGCGCCAAAGTAGGCAGAAGCTGGCATGTTTCAAACCTGGGCCAGTCTCTCTCCCAATATTGGGGGACCTTACTATCCAAGAAGCATATCCGGTCACTCTTAAACCATTATGGATGCTGTTGCAGCCGAAGATTCATCATTCTGACCCAAGCATCCACGTGCTACATTCAGAAAAATACATTGTTAGACAGTGAAGTCAATACAGTTAAGTCTATCTGTGAAGTCCATCTGTGAAGTCTAATCTGTGAAGTCTATCTGTGAAGTCTATCTGTGAAGTCTAACCGTGAAGTCTAACTGTGAAGTCTAAATGTGAAGTCTATCTGTGAAGTCTAAATGTGATAAATCCTACATTTACAGTCTAAATGTGAAGTCTATCCGTGAAGTCTAACTGTGAAGTCTAAATGTAAAGTCTAAATGTGATAATCCCGCACATTTACAGTCTAAATGTGAAGTCTATCTGTGAAGTCTATCCGTGAAGTCTAACTGTGAAGTCTAAATGTGAAGTATAAATGTGATAACTCCTACATTTACAGTCTAAATGTGAAGTCTATTTATGAAGTCTACCTATGAAGTCTAATGCAGAAGTATAATTGTTAAGTCTAATGCAGAAGTCTTACCGTATCTCTAAGCCACTCTTCCGTTGTAAGCAACAGAAACCACCATGACCAGATTGGGAACTGGTCCGCATCCGGTTTGACAGTCGGATGCCCCCTGAAACAGTGAGAAGTTCTTTAGTAACAGTCGTAATTTATCACAGCATACAGGATGAGGGTTTTAGGAGACTCACGGTAATGTGGCCAAGTAGTCCAACATTGGCCTCTTTTCTTCCTCTACCGCTACAGCGAATGGATTATATCCACCAGGTGTTGTCTTCGCTTTAGGGATGATCGCCGGTGGTGTCTTCGCTTTAGTGATAGGCTTGATCGCCGGTGGTGTCTTCGCTTTAGGACTGACCGGAGGTGGTGTATTCGCTTTAGGGAGCTCAGGTGGATCTGGCTTGTTAGGGATAGGGAGCTCAGGTGGATCCGGCTTGTTAGGGACAATCCTCTTAACTGTGTTGTTCCCTTCGAAATTACCTTGCTGTGAGGACGCAAGTTTCCTCGTTCTCGCATTTCTGGCTCGAGATGCAATATTTTCAGTCCGGATTCGATTTTCTTGCTTCCTTTTCTCCTCGGCATCATCAGCGGCAGTTGGGATATGTGATCGGACAAAATGGCATTCCGAATCCTCATTGCCAACACTCTCGCAAGGAACCTTCTCCGCCTCATCGCCATCTATCTGAACAATTGGGGCTTAATTCTAGTAGGAAGTCTTCTACTCTTACGCCTATGATTGTTATCACATTTAGAAGTTTGCGGGGAATGAACGGGACTAACCGGACCACCGGTTTGATCCTGCTTGAGATTAGCATCGTTAGACTTCACATGCTCTTCAGCCGCTGGATGACTCAGCTTCTCGAGAAGGCTCCCCATCGCAACCACCTTCGTAGTAAGGATTTGAATCTTTTCATCGCACCTTTCAAACCCAAGCTTCAGCTCTGCAAAGTGCTGTTTGGAGAACCGATCAAACAGCTCCACTATCTTCACCTCAAGACTCTTCCACCCATCACCAAAGGGCTCCACGGATGGATAACCAGACGTCCGACCCCTTTTTGAACTGAATGCTTCATAATCATCATCGGCAACGCTATCATGGAGTCTCTTCAAGCCAGAAGACTTCTCAACATTCTCTGACTTCGCAGACTTCCCTGACTTCACGGTCTTTGCCACGTATAACCCAATCGTGGCCCAGTCAGCTGGTTTCCAGATCCATGGTCCACCAAATTCACCATACAGAGCCTTGAGGATGTTGTCAACCTTCCAGTCCTCTACATCGTTGTCCCAAAGTGGGTACATCTCTTCCATATCCACCATTGTCATGTGATTGAACACATCATGTAAATGAAAATTATTAAAAACAGGTCAAGGGAAATGCAAACAGAATATATGCAAACAGTATTAGGCAAGGGATTACCTGCTTCTTCATGTTTTCTATAACATATCGCTTCCCTTTTATTCCGTTGAATGCCAACAGCGGTGGCTCAGTATTATTAGGCCTCGGATCACCGTTGTCTTGTCCGAATTGTGGCATAGCATGGTACGCCCACACTTGCAAAACTTCAGCAAACCCGTCCAGAGTATATGGTTTGGTCTAATCTACCCTCTTTACAGACTTGATGAGGGTCTTGAAAGCTACTCGCCCCCATGGGTAACTTTCAAATCTGTCTAAGTCCATAACTAGACTAGCCAGTTCCACTCGTGTATGGGTGCTGGGTTTGCGAGCATCAACAAAGCCAGCGTATATGGCCAAATAAGCCAACCTAAGCCTATCCTCTCTGCTTCAATTTCCAGCATTTATGCACGCTGCTAGAAGGTTTTCAATGCTCGGACCAACCTTGGTATTCACACCAAGCTTCTGCCAGAAAGCTATCATTTCGTCTGTCTCAACTGTCTCGGGCTTCGTCAGTGCTTCTTTATACTCACAGTTGAGCCCGGTGATATGTTCGAACTCGTGCAATGAAAAACGCAGTGGGTGTACACCCACAACACTCCATATCTCAAACTTCTTATCGCATTCTACGCCCATAGCGAGCAGACTTTGCACAACCTTCGATGCCCACTTGAAGTTGATCTTCGTGAACTTAAAGAGGACACCGAGCTTGGAACTCTCAAGCTCACTCCATTCATCCTCTGTCAGTAGAAGATGCAATTTCGCCCACAACTCACTGTTCTTGCTGAAATAACCAATGCTTCGGTCATATTCCGATTCTTCTCCTTCTGTGAGACAATAGCAAATTTATGAAGTCTAACAGTTTAAGTCTAACTATGAAGTCTAATTCTGAAGTCTAACTCTGAAGTCTAACCGTGAAGTCTGACTATATATGAAGTCTAACTCTGAAGTCTAACTACAAAGTCTAACTATGAAGTCTAACTCTGAAGTCTAACTCTGAAGTCTAACTCTGAAGTCTAACTCTGAAGTCTAACTCTGAAGGTATGAAGTCTAACTATGAAGTCTAACTACGAAGTCTAAATAGAAAGTCTAATTTATAAGCCGCCCTAATTTCATACGTAAACCGCCGGCAAAGCGCAAGGGAAAGAATTTTTTACCTACTAAAAAACGTGGAACGGGTATATGCAGACCTGCGACAGAATACAATCGTTTAGACGAGGGTTAGATGGAGGTATAGAGATAGAAAATAGTCAAAGAGGGAGAACTCACCACCGGCAAAAAGCGAAGGTTTAGGTCGTTCGATTACACAGGTGCAAAACCACGGCCAGCGGAAACCACGGCGGCGGTCGAGTTCAAAACGGAGAAACTGAGCGAGTATAACGGGAATATAGGGAAAGTGACTTGTATCAAGATAGATAGATGAATAGGACTTACAGAAGTATACTTGAGAGAAGGAAGAGGAAACTGCGGCGGTGGCGACAATGGTGGATCTGTCTGACTTCGACAGCGAAGGAGATCGACGGGGAATGAGAGAGATAGAACGAGACGGAGCGGACGGATTTGCAAATCGCCTATTCGAGAGAGATAGAGAACGGAACGGAACGGACGGATGTTGAAACAACCAAGCCTTTTTTTTTTTAATTAATTAATTATCGATGCGGAAATTCTCGAAAGAAATCAATAATATTAAACCAATTAAACCGTTCAACAATAAACCAATAACCAATAAAAACCAATAATAAATTCTAGCAACCTAAACACCAGGTTTGCTACATTATTGAAATCAAGCTAACACCCTAACAACGAATTCCGTGCTAGCCACAACAAGATTGCCAAAATCAAGTTCCTAATCTCATCATCCTCTTCTCTCGGTCTCTTTCCGCGGAAGAACATTTCGACTACCTGCATCACATTAGGGAAAAAGAGATGCATAAGTATTTAATAAATACTTAGTGAGGCAATCACCCCGCCTACAGGCCAATTACGCAATTTTAACAATTTTCAACAATAATAATAATTACCACAATTATTAAATCCTTCACTTTAATTATTAAATAATTACCACAATTAAATAATAATTTTTAAATACTTAAATAATTTCCACAATTATTTTTAGATCACTTAATTAATTAATTTCACCAATTATTAATTAATTCTCGAATTAAACCATTTAATTACAATTAAACCGGATTAAACCACTTAATCCAATTGATTTCTTAAACCGCCAGATAACCGGATTAAACCGGACTGTGTCGATCGACACACACTTGTGTCGGTCGACACCTTGCCCGTTTGGTGTCGACCGACACCGGCTTGGTGTCGATCGACACCGATCCAGGAGATCGACGCCAACTTCGATTTTCAACACATAAACACCCAAATCACAAAATCAACACACCACACGCGATTCAACCCGCGATTATCACATAAAACAACACGAAAAACCACATGACTCTACCAAATCACAATCCACAATTCACCAATTCTCTTATCTGCGAGCCTACGGTCCTGCACTCACCTTGACAAAGGATTGAAGAGAGAAAGAGATGAAGAACAGCACAAATCCACCACGGATCAACCACCAAGCTCCAGAATCACCACTTTTTCTCTCTGCCTCTTTTTCTCCTCTCAGAACTCGAAAAACGACAAAACAATGCGGCCACACACTTTATAACGCGACTTAGGGCTTCTCCCACATAACCAGCCCAAACCGGAACTCAAATCGAACCGAAATCGATTTTAACCTTTGGTGTCGACCGACACTACCCCTGGTGTCGATCGACACCGCTTCCCAGAAGCGATAGATTGGTTTACGGATGTTACAATTCTCCCCCCACTAAACTGGATTCGTCCTCGAATCCCATCACAACACGTCTACCACAGACGCAACTCGTCTACCACAGACGACACACTCGTCTACCACAGACGTCCAACTCGTCTACCACAGACGACACAATCCAATCCGGCCCACTTGGCCAAATACACGAGATCCTCACTTGATCCCCGAGACTCACATCTATTTCTATGCCATACTTACATTTCCCAAACATCTTTACTCTTAACTCACTCTGCAGAAGAACACTATCTCCTCTTGAGGAACACTATCCTCTCGTTACTTACTACGCAACACACTAGTCACTAGTAAGCAAACATATCACTTGCACTTGAGGTAGCGACCCTCTCGTACAAGTCTATCAGAGAACACTATCTCTTGGCAGTGAGTTATTCAGGGACACCACGCCCTTAAAGAAATTCGAAAATGTTTACGACATACTGGAAAGATTGTCTCACGACCCACTGGTCAACACACTTGTAACATCCAAACCACAAAACCATAAATGAGGAAAACACCATCTGATATAACTCAAAAATGTATATCGTTACAACGCCAAAAACGAAAATACATAAGTCCAACAACAGTAACAAGACATAGCACCACGCTGTCACGCTAGAACCACAAAGACGAAGAAGCTCACTCGATCATCTGCTTGTCGAACCACTTCCTGAACTTTAGCTTCATCTTTGCCTCTGGCTCCCAAGTCTCCTCCTCAGTGCCACTACAGTCCCACAAGACTCTCAACAATGGCACTCTCTTGTTCCGCAGAACCTTGACTCCCCTCTCGAGAATCCTCACAGGAACCGCCGGAACCGTCATATCTGGCTGAAGATCCTCTGGAATCTCAGCCACCAACTCCTCTGAAGGATGCAGACACCTCCGCAACATAGACACATGAAACACCTTGTGGAAGGCGCTCATAATCGGTGGCAGCTCCAACCGATAAGCCACTGGTCCAACTCGCTCCACCACCGGGAACGGACCCATAAACCGCGGACTGAGCTTGTTCTCTGCTATGGACCTGTTAGGGCCCCTCAACATAGCCATCTTGAGATACACTCTATCTCCAACCTGAAACTCAAGCTCACGTCGCCGCCTGTCTGCATAACTCCTCTGTCTATCCTGAGCCTCCTTCATGTTCAGCCTCAAAACACGGATCTTCTCCGTCGTTTCCTGAACAAAGGTAGCCCCAAACATGCTGCGCTCCCCCACTTGGGTCCAGCATAAGGGTGTCCTACATGGCCTCCCATACAAAGCCTCATAAGGAGCCATGCCGATACTAGACTGATAACTGTTGTTGTAGGCAAACTCCGCCAAACACAGATGATCAGCCCAATGGCCACCCCAATCCAACACACACATCCTCAACAGATCCTCCAATGTCTGGATAGTCCTCTCTGACTGCCCGTCTGTCTGCGGATGATACGCTGTACTCATATGCACCTTGGTGCCCATCTCTGTCTGAAAAGCCCTCCAAAACTCTGAGGCAAATCTCGGATCTCTATCCGACAAAATACTAGCTGGCACACCATGCAACCTCACAATTTCTCGCACAAACTTCCTAGCCAAAACAGCCGCCCCGTCTGTTTTCTTGATGGCCAAGAAATGCGCGGACTTGGTCAAACGATCCACAATGACCCAAATCGCATCAAACGTCTGTGAAATAGGTAATCCCACCACAAAATCCATCGTGATCATAACCCACTTCCACTCTGGAATGGGTAAGCTCTGCAAAAGTCCACCTGGAACCTGATGCTCTGCCTTGACCAACGAACACGTGTTGCACCTCGCAACCCAATCTGCCACATCTCTCTTCATCCCAACCCAGTGATAGTACCGTTTGAGATCACGGTACATCTTGGTCGCGCTCGAGAGAGATAGAGAACGGAACGGAACGGACGGATGTTGAAACAACCAAGCCTTTTTTTTAATTAATTAATTATTGATGCGGAAATTCTCGAAAGAAATCAATAATATTAAACCAATTAAACCGTTCAACAATAAACCAATAACCAATAAAAACCAATAATAAATTCTAGCAACCTAAACACCAGGTTTGCTACATTATTGAAATCAAGCTAACACCCTAACAACGAATTTCGTGCTAGCCACAACAAGATTGCCAAAATCAAGTTCCTAGTCTCATCATCCTCTTCTCTCGGTCTCTTTCCGCGGAAGAACATTTCGACTACCTGCATCACATTAGGGAAAAAGAGATGCATAAGTATTTAATAAATACTTAGTGAGGCAATCACCCCGCCTACAGGCCAATTACGCAATTTTAACAATTTTCAACAATAATAATAATTACCACAATTATTAAATCCTTCACTTTAATTATTAAATAATTACCACAATTAAATAATAATTTTTAAACACTTAAATAATTTCCACAATTATTTTTAGATCACTTAATTAATTAATTTCACCAATTATTAATTAATTCTCGAATTAAACCATTTAATTATAATTAAACCGGATTAAACCACTTAATCCAATTGATTTCTTAAACCGCCAGATAACCGGATTAAACCGGACTGTGTCGATCGACACACACTTGTGTCGGTCGACACCTTGCCCGTTTGGTGTCGACCGACACCGGCTTGGTGTCGATCGACACCGATCCAGGAGATCGACGCCAACTTCGATTTTCAACACATAAACACCCAAATCACAAAATCAACACACCACACGCGATTCAACCCGCGATTATCACATAAAACAACACGAAAAACCACATGACTCTACCAAATCACAATCCACAATTCACCAATTCTCTTATCTGCGAGCCTACGGTCCTGCACTAATCTTGACAAAGGATTGAAGAGAGAAAGAGATGAAGAACAGCACAAATCCACCACGGATCAACCACCAAGCTCCAGAATCACCACTTTTTCTCTCTGCCTCTTTTTCTCCTCTCAGAACTCGAAAAACGACAAAACAATGCGGCCACACACTTTATAACGCGACTTAGGGCTTCTCCCACATAACCAGCCCAAACCGGAACTCAAATCGAACCGAAATCGATTTTAACCTTTGGTGTCGACCGACACTACCCCTGGTGTCGATCGACACCGCTTCCCAGAAGCGATAGATTGGTTTACGGATGTTACAGATGTGAAAGTGAAAGTGAAATGTGAAATGTGAAACCCTAATTTTGGGTTAGTAATTCGTGAGATTGTGATTACCGGTTAGATCTCGATTGTGGCCGGTTAAAATTTTATTATACCCAATTCGACCAACCATTGAACAATTAATATGCCGGTTTTAAGTATGAAGTCTAACCGTGAAGTCTAACTGTGAAGTCTAACTGTGAAGTCTAACTATGAAGTCTAATAATAAAGTCTAACTAACCCTAATATTCCGCTTCCCGCCAAAATATTTCGTTTCCCGCCTCTTTTTTTTGAGTTTCATACTTCATAATGAAGTCTAACTGTGAAGGCTAACTGTGAAGTCTAACTATAAACTCTAGTAGTGAAGTCTAACTGACCCTTATATGGATTCATTTTTATACAATTTTATTTTTCATAGATGATAAATGTTTACATCTTATTTATGTATAAATTTTTTTAATCAAAAGATTGCTACAATTTTATTATTTAAATTTAAGTTGTGATTATGAAGTAGACTTCAACACGAAGTCTAACCGTGAAGTCTAACTGTGAAGTCTAACAGTGAAGTCTAACTCTGAAGCCTACTTATGAAGTCTAACTAACCCTTATTTCCGCTTCCCGCCAAAATATTTCGTTTCCCCCCCTGTTTTTTTTTGGGTTTCATACTTCATAATGAAGTCTAACTGTGAAGTCTAACTAACCCTAAACCCTAAATCAAATTTTTAAGAAAAAACTTCCAGTAAACGTTAATTATGTTACATAATCGCAATTAACATTATAAAGTACGAATTCATGACCTCTAAATCGTTAAACGAACCACAAACATTTTGTTTTTTGCAAAATTCTTTCAACCCTAACAATGACAATGATAAACACTATACATTAAACCTCAAGCACTAAGCTTGGTGATGGTTTACTCATGAAACTTATAAATTGATTCATTTTCATGAAATATTATTTTACATAGATAGAAGTTGTGTTTATTTAAATTATCATAAATCTTTTTTTCAAAATTATTTTTTATCGACTTTAAACTTTAAATTTAAGATTTTGTTATTTGGTAGACTTCATGAGTAGACTTCACACAAATTTCTAACTGTATTTTAACATAATTTGTCTTACTTGATTTAAATTGATTAATTTCTTTGCATATTATTTTATATGGATTGTAATTGTCTGTGTTAAATTTATGTGTAAATAAGTTTATCAAAATATTTTTTTATAAATTTTAAACTTTAAATTTAAGATTTTATTATATAGTAGACTTCACAGTTAGACTTCATAGTTAGACTTCACAGTTAGACTTCACAATTAGACTTCATGAGTAGACTTCAGAGTTAGACTTCAGAGTTAGACTTCATGAGTTAGACTTCATAGTTAGACTTCATACGGGGTATAACAGTCAAAAGGTTAGCGTTTTTTTCTTTGTTCAGAAGGGTGAGGTTTGTAATTTGGCAACTCCAAAAGATTAGTTTTGACATAAGTGCAATAGGGGGTCTATTTTTGCATTTCAAATCAAATTGTGGTCTATTTGAGGCAATTCCCTCATAATTATGGAAATTATTTAAATAATATTTTTTTGGAAATTGCGTAATTAGCATGTAGGCGGGGTGATCGCCTCACTAAAGTATTTGTGATAATACTTACGCATCTCTTTTCCTGTGATGCAGGTAAAAGAAAAGTGTGATCACAGAATTGAGGCTGAAGAAGAGGATGATAAGATTGTTAGAGTTTATTTGCTTCCGCTGTAGTCTAGGAGAACCTAGTGTTTAGGTTGTTAGATTAATTTTATTATTCTCGAGTTGAATTTAATATTGTTGGTTGAATTAATTATTATTAGTTTATTGTTTGAGAATTTCGTATCTGTTAATTTAAAAAAAAAAAAAACAACTTGGTTATTTCAAAACCGAGGCACAAAGAGATATTATTAAATGTACATATGATTCAGAACATAACCTTCATTAACATAGATTTATCTTATATATAATTGGAGAGTTTTCTCTCCATCTAACCTATACACATCATCAATTTTGACATTAAATTGTATTTATGATATTTATTTAATACATATCTGTTTATATTAAGTTTCATTTTTATTTAATTTATAATCTGAAATTTGAATGAAATACGAAAATCCAACTAAAGAAATAGGAAAATATATTCGTTAAATTTCTAATGTTAATTAGATAAAAAATGTATTTTATGAAAAGATATTGTATTTTAGCCAAAATATATATATTCATTTTTTTCCTATTTAAAATGTTTAATCTATAAGCATTAATTTATTATGAAACACAAAATAAATAATTTTTATGTGACTTAATCATTTGAGAGATAAACTTAAAAATTGAGAATATTTTAAATAAATACAAAGACAAAAGTAAATAAATAATTATAGATAAATAACAGTAAACAACAATTAATATTTTATTATTTTATTACAACAAATAATATTTTATTACAATTATTTATTTATTATTTTATAGTTTCAATCCTGCCTAACGCGTGGATTCATTTTCTAGTTAATAAAATAGTAATCTATATATAATAGAAAATCCAGTGTTTTAGACTGATGATGTCACAATTTTTTTGTAGGAAACAAAAATCTCATCCAACGGTTTGAATCAGTTTTTAGATTGAATAGATGATCAAGATCAGTCATCTATAGAAGTCGCTTCTCATTTAGTGAAAAGGTATCTTCTTCTTCATCTCGAAGGATGCCAACAGTATATAAGCTGAAACAACCAAGTTTTTTTTTTTTTAACGAAGTGCAGAAAACTCAATTAAAACAAACTCCAATAAATAATCAAATAACCAAATTCAATTCCAAAATAATATAAAATACTAACAACCTAAACACCAGATTTGCAAATATTTAAATAACCCAAATGAATCAAACAAATCCTATCATCCTTTCCTCGGCCCGATTCCGCGATTACACTTTCTTTTTAACTGCATCACATTAGGGAAAAAGAGATGCACAAGTATTTCATAAATACTTAGTGAGGCAATCACCCCGCCTACAGGCCATTTACGCAATTTTAACACCTAGAAATATTTATAATAATTACCACAATTATTAAATAATATTTCTTAGTTATTAAATAATATCCACAATTAAATAATAATTATTAAACACTTAAATAATTTTTGCAATTATTTTCATTCAATTAATTAATTAAATTCACTACTTAATAATTAATTATCAAATTAAACCACTTAATTCCAATTAAACCGATTAAACCATTAATTAATTCAATTTAATCAAATCTACATAAAACCGGATTAAACTATACCAGTGTCGATCGACACCGCTTGTGTCGCTCGACCCCCGGCCCGATTGGTGTTGACCGACACCAGCTTGGTGTCATTCGACACCGATCCAGGAGATCGACGCCCAAATCAATTTTTAACACAAAAACACCAAAATACGAAATTACCACAATGAATTCGATCAAAGGAACTAATAACACGTAACCCATAACGAAAAACATTCCAATCTCACTATCAATTACTCCACTTTCACAAATCACCCTAACTGCGAACCTACGGTCATGCATTCACCTTAGGAAGGATGAAAAAATGGAGGAAAAGAGATGAACAACACAACAAGCTCAGATCAACCCAGAAATCACCAGAATCACCACAAAAACTCTCTGCCTCTTTCTTCCTTTGTTTTCTCGAAAAACCAAATAAAAAAAGGCCCACTCTTTTTATTTCGCGAAGCCAGGGTTTCCACCCAAACCAGCCACTAAACCGCACACCTCAAATCGAACCGAAATTCCAAATTCGGACTGGTGTCGACCGACACCAGGTCGACACCCTCCCTGGTGTCGCTCGACACCCAGTCTAAACGACACTTCTCTGGTTTACGGATATTGTAACATCCGTGAACCTGGAAGTTGTTTTGAAAGTGGTGTTGGACGATGCTAGGGGTTCGGGAGTAGTTGGCACATGCTCTTAGAGGTGTGAATTGAGGGTTGACTGTACATGTTCTTGTTTGATTGTTGTGCAGTCGGTCTAAGGTTCAAGCATCGCGAAGAAAGTGTGTTAAATGCTTCTGAACGACTAGTATCAGGGAGTGAGACCGACTTCGGGGAGTATAGTGATTTCAGCTATTCAGGCAGAGCAGTTGTTAGAGCGAGGCTGCGAAGCTTATTTGGCGACGATCACTATGACAGAGTCCAGTGGTGAGGTGAGTCTGCAGGATATTCAGGTTGTCCAGGATTTCGAGGATGTATTTCGGTCGCTGAAGGGATTGCCACCATCTCGGTCAGATCCTTTCACGATTGATTTAGAGCCTGGGACAGCTCCGATATCGAAGACACCTTACAGGATGGCTCCAGCAGAGATGGCAGAACTGAAGAAGCAGCTAGAGGACCTTTTGAGTAAAGGGTTCATCAGACCTAGTGTTTCGCCATGGGGAGCGCCAGTGTTGTTTGTGAAAAAGAAGGATGGCAGTTTTCGGTTGTGCATCGATTATCGGGGTCTTAACCGAGTCACAGTGAAGAACAGGTACCCACTTCCGAGGATCGATGAGTTGTTGGATCAGTTGAGAGGGGCTACTTGGTTCTCCAAGATTGACTTGGCGTCGGGATATCATCAGATTCCGATAGATGAGGCAGATGTCCGGAAGACAGCTTTTCGGACGAGGTATGGGCATTTCGAGTTTGTGGTCATGCCTTTCGGTTTGACTAATGCGCCGGCAGCATTTATGAGGTTGATGAACGACGTGTTCAGGGAGTTTCTGGATGTGTTTGTCATTATTTTCATTGATGACATTTTGGTGTATTCGAGGAGTCCAGAGGAGCATGCGACTCATTTGAGGCTTGTGTTGGAGAAGCTTCGAGAGCAGAAGCTGTTTGCCAAGTTGAGCAAGTGCAGCTTTTGGCAGCGAGAGATGGGTTTTCTTGGCCATATTGTTTCTGCAGAGGGAGTTTCTGTGGATCCGGCTAAGATTGAGGCTATCAGAGATTGGCCTAGACCGAGTAGTGCTACCGAGATCAGGAGTTTTCTGGGTTTAGCAGGCTACTACAGGAGGTTCGTCAAGGGGTTTGCGAGCATGTCTCAGCCGATGACGAGGTTGACTGGCAAGGATGTGCCGTTTGTGTGGTCGCCGGAGTGCGAGGAGAGCTTTGGGAAGCTCAAGGAGATGTTGACTAGTACACCTGTTTTGGCATTACCTGACCCGGGGAAGCCATATGTTGTGTACACAGATGCTTCAGGTGTTGGACTTGGTTGTGTTTTGATGCAGGAGGGCAGAGTGATTGCCTATGCTTCGAGGCAGTTGCAGGGCAGTGAGCGCAACCGTCCTACACATGATCTTGAGTTGGGAGCAGTGGTTTTTGCACTCAAGATTTGGAGGTCTTATCTTTATGGTGGTAGAGTGCAGATCTTTACAGATCACAAGAGTCTACAGCATATTTTCACTCAGCCTTTGCTGAATGCGAGACAGACGCGTTGGGTGGAGTTTCTGGCAGACTATGACCTGGATATTGTTTATCATCCGGGCAAGGCCAATTTGGTGGCAGATGCTTTGAGTCGACGGAGGGTTGATTCAGATAGAGAGCGTGGTGTTGAGGCGTTGGTCAGCGAGATTAGTACATTGCGATTGTGTGCTATTTCAGAGGAGCCTTTGGGTTTAGAGGCAGCTGATCAGGCAGATTTACTCAGCAGGATCAGAGTGGCGCAGCAGAGTGATCAGGGTTTGATTGATGCTTCGCAGGCCGTTGGTTCTGAGTATCAGGTCTCTTCGAATGGGACTATCTTAGTTCGTGGGCGAGTTTGTGTGCCTAAGGATGAGGAGTTGAGGCATGAGGTTTTGAGAGAGGCTCATTCGAGCAAGTTTTCGATTCATCCGGGTGCTACCAAGATGTACCGTGACCTCAAACGGTATTATCATTGGGTGGGGATGAAGAGAGATGTGGCAGATTGGGTTGCGAGGTGCAACACTTGTTCTTTGGTCAAGGCAGAGCATCAGGTGCCTAGTGGTCTTTTGCAGAGTTTACCCATTCCAGAGTGGAAGTGGGATATGATCACTATGGACTTTGTTGTGGGATTACCTATCTCACGGACTTTTGATGCGATTTGGGTCATTGTGGATCGCTTGACCAAGTCAGCACATTTCTTGGCCATCAAGAAGACAGATGGAGCAGCTGTTTTGGCTAGGAAGTTTGTGCGGGAGATTGTGAGGCTGCATGGAGTGCCAGCCAGTATTGTGTCGGATAGAGATCCGAGGTTTGCTTCAGAATTTTGGAGGGCATTTCAGACTGAGATGGGCACTAAGGTGCATATGAGTACAGCGTATCATCCGCAGACAGATGGGCAGTCAGAGAGGACTATTCAGACTTTGGAGGATCTGCTTAGGATGTGTGTACTGGATTGGGGTGGTCATTGGGCTGATCATCTGTGTTTGGCAGAGTTTGCCTATAACAACAGTTTTCAGTCTAGTATTGGTATGGCTCCTTATGAGGCTTTGTATGGGAGGCCATGTAGGACACCCTTATGCTGGACCCAAGTGGGGGAGCGCAGCATGTTTGGAGCTAGTTTTGTTCAGGAGACGACGGAGAAGATTCGTGTCTTGAGGCTGAACATGAAGGAGGCGCAGGATAGACAGAGGAGTTATGCAGATAGGCGGCGACGTGAGCTTGAGTTTCAGGTGGGAGATAGAGTGTATCTCAAGATGGCTATGTTGAGGGGCCCTAACAGGTCCATAGCAGAGAACAAGCTCAGTCCGCGATTTATGGGTCCGTTTCCAGTGGTGGAGCGAGTTGGGCCAGTGGCTTATCGGTTGGAGTTGCCACCGATTATGAGCGCCTTTCACAAGGTGTTTCATGTTTCTATGTTGAGGAGGTGTTTGCGTCCTTCAGAGGAGGTTGTGGTTGAGATTCCAGAGGATCTTCAGCCAGATATGACAGTTCCGGCAGTTCCTGTGAGGATTCTTGAGAGGAGAGTCAAGGTTCTGCGGAACAAGAGGGTGCCATTGTTGAGAGTCTTGTGGGACTGTAGTGGCACAGAGGAGCAGACTTGGGAGCCAGAGGCAAAGATGAAGCTGAAGTTCGGGAAGTGGTTCGACAAGCAGGCTGTGGAGTGATTCATCTTTGTGGCTCTAGTCTTGTTTTGGTTTTTGTTGTTGTTGGTTTTGGACTTATGTATTTTCGTTTTGTTGTACGATATACATTTTTGGAGTTATATGAGATGGAGTTTTGCCTCATATTTTTGGTTATGGTTTGGATGTTACAAGTTTCTTTGGCCGGTGGGGTCATTGAGAGTTTTTAGTCACATGTTGGTACGCGTTTCAGATTTTATTACTCGTTTTGTCTAGGGGCGGTGGGCCTTGTAGACGGTGGTTCTATTTGTGTTGGGACGTTAGGTGCCCAACGGACTTATATTGGGGGTCGCTACCTCGATATGGGTTGTTTTAGTGACAGTGGGTCACGTTTTGGTTGTGACAGGGATCACATTTTGGTTGTGACTTCGGGTCACGCTTGGTTTTGTGACATTGGTCACATTTTGGTACTGGACCGTGAGTTGCAGTACGGATGTCATGACTGCGGTTATGGCATTGAGAGTAATAATATCTTGGAAACATGCGTATAACATAGGACTAAAATTTGAGTTTTGAGGTCTTGGAGAGACGTTTGTGTTGGGATTCGAGGACGAATCCATTTTAGTGGGGGAGAATTGTAACATCCGTGAACCTGGAAGTTGTTTTGAAAGTGGTGTTGGACGATGCTAGGGGTTCGGGAGTAGTTGGCACATGCTCTTAGAGGTGTGAATTGAGGGTTGACTGTACATGTTCTTGTTTGATTGTTGTGCAGTCGGTCTAAGGTTCAAGCATCGCGAAGAAAGTGTGTTAAATGCTTCTGAACGACTAGTATCGATCGACACCCGAAGGGTGTCGATCGACACCGGTTATCGGGTTTGATTTCCGGTTTAAGTCGATCGATTTGCAATTGGGTTGGTTTTGGTCGATGGGTGTCAACCGACACCAAGGAAGGGTGTCGATCGACACCGGTTATGGTGAAATCGACCGGTTTGATTCAAGTGATTGCGGTTTGGTCGGTTAAGGGCGAGGGAACCCTATTTTATGCGAGAAAACACTGTAGCCGCATCACTTTTCACGTTTTTCGAGGCAGAGAGTTTCCAGAGAGAGGCAGGGCGATTTTGGTTGATTTTTGGAGTTTCTAGGCTTGATTTGTTGCTGTTCTTCGCTGTTTCATCTCTTTCCCTTGTTTCCAATCCAATCTAAGGTGAGTGCGTGACTGTAGGCCCGTTGATCAATAGAGATTGTTTGATTTCGAGTTTTGGTTGTGTTCTTGAGTTGTTTATGCTGGATTTCGTGTTTGATGGTATTGGGGCGTTGAAAACCCCTAGATTTTGTGTTATTGCTATTTTGGAATGTGATTTTCGTAGCTTCTGGTTTCTGGGCGTCGAGCCGGTGTCGAGCGACACTCGATGAGTGTCGATCGACACTCGGGAGGCTGGCGTCGATCGACACCATAGAGGTGTCGGTCGACACCGACCTGGGTGTCAGGAAACGTGGGTGTTTCCTGACAGGGAATGTTTATATTGTTGAGTATTGTTGAGCATTGTTATGGTTGTTGTTTATTGTGATGTATTGTCTACTGTTTGACGTAATTGGCCTGTAGGCAGGATGATCCACTCACTAAGTATTTATGATAATACTTACGCATCTCTATTCCAATGTGATGCAGGTAACAGCAATGTTCTTCCGCGGAAAGAGACCGAGAGAAGAGGATGATGAGATTAGGAATTTGATTCTGGCTTTGTTGTTATGGTTGACCAGAAATTCATGAGTTTAGGGTGTTAGACTTTATTTTAATAATGTAGCAAACCGGCTTAGGTTGCTTATTGGTTATTGGTTTTATTGGTTTTATTCTTTATTGGTTATTGTTGAATAATTAATTATGATTTAATAATATTGGTTTTCTTCCGCATTGTGTTGAATTAGCTGTTGAGGATTAATATTTATGGGAATATTAATCTGGGCTAATTATTTAATAAAAAAAAAAAAAAAAAATTCGGTTGTTTCATTTTGGTATCAGAGCGTAGTCGGTTTTAGGACTGTTAGAATTGGATGAATTGGATTGTGTGGTTAATTGATTATGTGAGTTAGTCAGTTAGTGGTCTAGTCTCATCCTCTCGGTCTTCCAGTTTTCCGCGGGTAAGTGAGTTGGATATTTGGTGTGTTTTGGTTTCGTGTCTGTGTTTTGACCTTTGCTCTTTCTGTACTTGGTGGTAGTGCAGAGAGATGGACGCAGGTCGTGGTCGTGGCCGTGGTCGTGGTCGCGGTGCAGCCCGTGGGGGCAGAGGAGCTGGTCGCGGTGGGCGAGCAGCGGGTCCTGGAGGTCGGGGTGCTGGTCGTGGAGTGCCAGAGGCTGAGGCCTCAGTGGAGAGTGCGGCGCCTAGTATGGCGGCAGCGTCGGTGACACAGTCTGTTTCGTTAGCCGGTGGGGCTAGTTTGGGCGTCGGGGGTGGCGCAGGGGCAGGAGCAGTTCCCGGTGGGGGCGCGGCTCTTGCTCAGGGTGATTTGATTGTGGGGCTACTGACGCAGCTTTTGGCACGTCTTCCAGAGGCAGTTCCACAGCAGGCTCCGGTTGCACCTCCAGCGGCCGGGGCACAGGTTGGTGCCGGGGCACATGTTGGTGCCGGTTTTGTTGAGCAGCAGGAGACTGTGGTGCAGCAGGGTGTTGCAGTTGGGTTTTCGCCTTATCGTGAGATGATGAGGGAGATGCAGAGGATTGGTACGCCTACGTTTGAGGGCGGGGTTACTCCAGAGCAGGCTGACGAGTGGCGTCAGAGGTTGGAGCGGAACTTCGATTCTGTTCGTTGTCCGGCACAGTTTCAGGTTGAGTTGGCAGTGCACTACCTTGGTGGTGATGCACATTTGTGGTGGAGGTCTGTTAGGACCAGGAGAGAGGTTTGGACTTGGGTTGACTTCGTCGAGGAGTTCAACCACAAGTTTTTCCCTCAGGAGGCTCGTGACAGGCTGCAGTTGAGGTTTTTGGACTTGACTCTGGGTGAGAGGTCTGTTCGAGAGTATGATGCAGAGTTCTGCAGATTGGTGGTCTTTTCTGGTGGTGAGCTGATCAGTGAGCGGGCATTGACGTCGCGGTTTCTCCAGGGGCTTCGGAGGAACATCAGGACTCAGTGCAGAGGTGGTATGTACCACACCAGAGCGGGTTTAGTGGAGTTGGCAGCGTCCATTGAGGAGGACTTGCGTGAGCCGGTGAGTACGGCGGTTGTTCCAGTTGCAGTTGCTCCTGCTACCCATCCTCGGGGCCAGCAGCAGCATCAGCAGCGCAGAGGTCACAGTTCTGGTTACGGCAGGGGCAGTAGGCCTGCGCAGGGCCAGAAGAGGAGAGCAGAGGAGATATCTGCTAGTAGCCCGAGTACGGGTGGGTGTTTTGGTTGTGGGGGTCTGGATCACAGAGTTGCGACTTGCCCCAAGAGGGCGGGATCCAGAGAGTCGACAGTGTGCTACTACTGCAGGGAGCCGGGACATATCAAGACTATGTGTCCCAAGTTGCAGCAGAGAGCAGTGGCAGCGGCGATTCAGCCGTTGGCGATTCAGTCAGCAGCGCAGGTTGCGGCGTTGCAGTCGGGTGGAGCGCCGAGAGTTTATACTTCGGCAGAGGTGGGCCAGACCAGTCAGTCAGGCCAGATCACAGGTAAAATCTTGACTCAGACTTTTAAATTCTTAAGGTAGAATTGTTGGTGTTGTCTGTTTCTGTTATTTACTGTGATAGAGTTAGAGGTTCTCAACACTTGTGGAATTGTGTAGGGACCTTGTTAGTTGGAGGTTTTGAGTCTCACGTATTGTTTGACTCGGGAGCATCTAATTGCTTCATTACTCCGGAGAGAGCTGAGGGTAGTGGCATTCGGAGTAGCGATGGCGAGGCTTCAGGCTTTGTCAAGGTGGCTGGTGGTGGTTATTTGGCTACGTCGGGCAGAGCTAGAGCAGTTGATGTGCGTATTGCGGGGCAGTCTATGCCAGCAGATTTGGTCATCAGTCCAGTGGAGCTGTATGACGTGATTTTGGGGATGGACTGGTTATCTCTATACCGAGTTCATCTGGATTGCTACAGAGGTAGAGTGGTGTTTGAGCAGGATGCAGGGAAGTTGGTTTATCAGGGAGTGAGACCGACTTCGGGGAGTATAGTGATTTCAGCTATTCAGGCAGAGCAGTTGTTAGAGCGAGGCTGCGAAGCTTATTTGGCGACGATCACTATGACAGAGTCCAGTGGTGAGGTGAGTCTGCAGGATATTCAGGTTGTCCAGGATTTCGAGGATGTATTTCGGTCGCTGAAGGGATTGCCACCATCTCGGTCAGATCCTTTCACGATTGATTTAGAGCCTGGGACAGCTCCGATATCGAAGACACCTTACAGGATGGCTCCAGCAGAGATGGCAGAACTGAAGAAGCAGCTAGAGGACCTTTTGAGTAAAGGGTTCATCAGACCTAGTGTTTCGCCATGGGGAGCGCCAGTGTTGTTTGTGAAAAAGAAGGATGGCAGTTTTCGGTTGTGCATCGATTATCGGGGTCTTAACCGAGTCACAGTGAAGAACAGGTACCCACTTCCGAGGATCGATGAGTTGTTGGATCAGTTGAGAGGGGCTACTTGGTTCTCCAAGATTGACTTGGCGTCGGGATATCATCAGATTCCGATAGATGAGGCAGATGTCCGGAAGACAGCTTTTCGGACGAGGTATGGGCATTTCGAGTTTGTGGTCATGCCTTTCGGTTTGACTAATGCGCCGGCAGCATTTATGAGGTTGATGAACGACGTGTTCAGGGAGTTTCTGGATGTGTTTGTCATTATTTTCATTGATGACATTTTGGTGTATTCGAGGAGTCCAGAGGAGCATGCGACTCATTTGAGGCTTGTGTTGGAGAAGCTTCGAGAGCAGAAGCTGTTTGCCAAGTTGAGCAAGTGCAGCTTTTGGCAGCGAGAGATGGGTTTTCTTGGCCATATTGTTTCTGCAGAGGGAGTTTCTGTGGATCCGGCTAAGATTGAGGCTATCAGAGATTGGCCTAGACCGAGTAGTGCTACCGAGATCAGGAGTTTTCTGGGTTTAGCAGGCTACTACAGGAGGTTCGTCAAGGGGTTTGCGAGCATGTCTCAGCCGATGACGAGGTTGACTGGCAAGGATGTGCCGTTTGTGTGGTCGCCGGAGTGCGAGGAGAGCTTTGGGAAGCTCAAGGAGATGTTGACTAGTACACCTGTTTTGGCATTACCTGACCCGGGGAAGCCATATGTTGTGTACACAGATGCTTCAGGTGTTGGACTTGGTTGTGTTTTGATGCAGGAGGGCAGAGTGATTGCCTATGCTTCGAGGCAGTTGCAGGGCAGTGAGCGCAACCGTCCTACACATGATCTTGAGTTGGGAGCAGTGGTTTTTGCACTCAAGATTTGGAGGTCTTATCTTTATGGTGGTAGAGTGCAGATCTTTACAGATCACAAGAGTCTACAGCATATTTTCACTCAGCCTTTGCTGAATGCGAGACAGACGCGTTGGGTGGAGTTTCTGGCAGACTATGACCTGGATATTGTTTATCATCCGGGCAAGGCCAATTTGGTGGCAGATGCTTTGAGTCGACGGAGGGTTGATTCAGATAGAGAGCGTGGTGTTGAGGCGTTGGTCAGCGAGATTAGTACATTGCGATTGTGTGCTATTTCAGAGGAGCCTTTGGGTTTAGAGGCAGCTGATCAGGCAGATTTACTCAGCAGGATCAGAGTGGCGCAGCAGAGTGATCAGGGTTTGATTGATGCTTCGCAGGCCGTTGGTTCTGAGTATCAGGTCTCTTCGAATGGGACTATCTTAGTTCGTGGGCGAGTTTGTGTGCCTAAGGATGAGGAGTTGAGGCATGAGGTTTTGAGAGAGGCTCATTCGAGCAAGTTTTCGATTCATCCGGGTGCTACCAAGATGTACCGTGACCTCAAACGGTATTATCATTGGGTGGGGATGAAGAGAGATGTGGCAGATTGGGTTGCGAGGTGCAACACTTGTTCTTTGGTCAAGGCAGAGCATCAGGTGCCTAGTGGTCTTTTGCAGAGTTTACCCATTCCAGAGTGGAAGTGGGATATGATCACTATGGACTTTGTTGTGGGATTACCTATCTCACGGACTTTTGATGCGATTTGGGTCATTGTGGATCGCTTGACCAAGTCAGCACATTTCTTGGCCATCAAGAAGACAGATGGAGCAGCTGTTTTGGCTAGGAAGTTTGTGCGGGAGATTGTGAGGCTGCATGGAGTGCCAGCCAGTATTGTGTCGGATAGAGATCCGAGGTTTGCTTCAGAATTTTGGAGGGCATTTCAGACTGAGATGGGCACTAAGGTGCATATGAGTACAGCGTATCATCCGCAGACAGATGGGCAGTCAGAGAGGACTATTCAGACTTTGGAGGATCTGCTTAGGATGTGTGTACTGGATTGGGGTGGTCATTGGGCTGATCATCTGTGTTTGGCAGAGTTTGCCTATAACAACAGTTTTCAGTCTAGTATTGGTATGGCTCCTTATGAGGCTTTGTATGGGAGGCCATGTAGGACACCCTTATGCTGGACCCAAGTGGGGGAGCGCAGCATGTTTGGAGCTAGTTTTGTTCAGGAGACGACGGAGAAGATTCGTGTCTTGAGGCTGAACATGAAGGAGGCGCAGGATAGACAGAGGAGTTATGCAGATAGGCGGCGACGTGAGCTTGAGTTTCAGGTGGGAGATAGAGTGTATCTCAAGATGGCTATGTTGAGGGGCCCTAACAGGTCCATAGCAGAGAACAAGCTCAGTCCGCGATTTATGGGTCCGTTTCCAGTGGTGGAGCGAGTTGGGCCAGTGGCTTATCGGTTGGAGTTGCCACCGATTATGAGCGCCTTTCACAAGGTGTTTCATGTTTCTATGTTGAGGAGGTGTTTGCGTCCTTCAGAGGAGGTTGTGGTTGAGATTCCAGAGGATCTTCAGCCAGATATGACAGTTCCGGCAGTTCCTGTGAGGATTCTTGAGAGGAGAGTCAAGGTTCTGCGGAACAAGAGGGTGCCATTGTTGAGAGTCTTGTGGGACTGTAGTGGCACAGAGGAGCAGACTTGGGAGCCAGAGGCAAAGATGAAGCTGAAGTTCGGGAAGTGGTTCGACAAGCAGGCTGTGGAGTGATTCATCTTTGTGGCTCTAGTCTTGTTTTGGTTTTTGTTGTTGTTGGTTTTGGACTTATGTATTTTCGTTTTGTTGTACGATATACATTTTTGGAGTTATATGAGATGGAGTTTTGCCTCATATTTTTGGTTATGGTTTGGATGTTACAAGTTTCTTTGGCCGGTGGGGTCATTGAGAGTTTTTAGTCACATGTTGGTACGCGTTTCAGATTTTATTACTCGTTTTGTCTAGGGGCGGTGGGCCTTGTAGACGGTGGTTCTATTTGTGTTGGGACGTTAGGTGCCCAACGGACTTATATTGGGGGTCGCTACCTCGATATGGGTTGTTTTAGTGACAGTGGGTCACGTTTTGGTTGTGACAGGGATCACATTTTGGTTGTGACTTCGGGTCACGCTTGGTTTTGTGACATTGGTCACATTTTGGTACTGGACCGTGAGTTGCAGTACGGATGTCATGACTGCGGTTATGGCATTGAGAGTAATAATATCTTGGAAACATGCGTATAACATAGGACTAAAATTTGAGTTTTGAGGTCTTGGAGAGACGTTTGTGTTGGGATTCGAGGACGAATCCATTTTAGTGGGGGAGAATTGTAACATCCGTGAACCTGGAAGTTGTTTTGAAAGTGGTGTTGGACGATGCTAGGGGTTCGGGAGTAGTTGGCACATGCTCTTAGAGGTGTGAATTGAGGGTTGACTGTACATGTTCTTGTTTGATTGTTGTGCAGTCGGTCTAAGGTTCAAGCATCGCGAAGAAAGTGTGTTAAATGCTTCTGAACGACTAGTATCGATCGACACCGGTTATCGGGTTTGATTTCCGGTTTAAGTCGATCGATTTGCAATTGGGTTGGTTTTGGTCGATGGGTGTCGACCGACACCAAGGAAGGGTGTCGATCGACACCGGTTATGGTGAAATCGACCGGTTTGATTCAAGTGATTGCGGTTTGGTCGGTTAAGGGCGAGGGAACCCTATTTTATGCGAGAAAACACTGTAGCCGCATCACTTTTCACGTTTTTCGAGGCAGAGAGTTTCCAGAGAGAGGCAGGGCGATTTTGGTTGATTTTTGGAGTTTCTAGGCTTGATTTGTTGCTGTTCTTCGCTGTTTCATCTCTTTCCCTTGTTTCCAATCCAATCTAAGGTGAGTGCGTGACTGTAGGCCCGTTGATCAATAGAGATTGTTTGATTTCGAGTTTTGGTTGTGTTCTTGAGTTGTTTATGCTGGATTTCGTGTTTGATGGTATTGGGGCGTTGAAAACCCCTAGATTTTGTGTTATTGCTATTTTGGAATGTGATTTTCGTAGCTTCTGGTTTCTGGGCGTCGAGCCGGTGTCGAGCGACACTCGATGAGTGTCGATCGACACTCGGGAGGCTGGCGTCGATCGACACCATAGAGGTGTCGGTCGACACCGACCTGGGTGTCAGGAAACGTGGGTGTTTCCTGACAGGGAATGTTTATATTGTTGAGTATTGTTGAGCATTGTTATGGTTGTTGTTTATTGTGATGTATTGTCTACTGTTTGACGTAATTGGCCTGTAGGCAGGATGATCCACTCACTAAGTATTTATGATAATACTTACGCATCTCTATTCCAATGTGATGCAGGTAACAGCAATGTTCTTCCGCGGAAAGAGACCGAGAGAAGAGGATGATGAGATTAGGAATTTGATTCTGGCTTTGTTGTTATGGTTGACCAGAAATTCATGAGTTTAGGGTGTTAGACTTTATTTTAATAATGTAGCAAACCGGCTTAGGTTGCTTATTGGTTATTGGTTTTATTGGTTTTATTCTTTATTGGTTATTGTTGAATAATTAATTATGATTTAATAATATTGGTTTTCTTCCGCATTGTGTTGAATTAGCTGTTGAGGATTAATATTTATGGGAATATTAATCTGGGCTAATTATTTAATAAAAAAAAAAAAAAAAAATTCGGTTGTTTCAGATATTACAATTCTCCTCCACTAAACTGGATTCGACCTCGAATCCCAACACAACATGTCTACCACAGACGCAAACTCGTCTACCACAGACGACAAAAATCCGGCCCACATGGCTGACACTAGAGATCCTCACATCTAATTCTATGTCATACGCACATTTTAGACATATTTACTCTTAACTCAACTCTGCCGGAGAACACTATCTCCAAAGGACATGTAGGAGAACACTATCTCCCCAAGAGGAACACTATCCCCTCGTTACTTACTACGCAACACACTAGTCATTAGTAAGTAAACAAACCATATCACTTATACTTGAGGTAGCGACCCTCTCGTACAAGTCTATCAGAGAACACTATCAATGCTTGCTGAAATAACCAATGCTTCGGTCATAACCAACCACCACGACTCATTGTTCTTGCTGAAATAACCAATGCTTCGGTCATATTCCGATTCTTCTCCTTCTGTGAACAACCTCCTGGGAAATATAACCGGCTCCATCCTGTAAACACAGTTTAAACATGGAGAAGCATATTAGATGTAAAGGAAAAAATCAGGGAGATAATAGCAAATTTATGAAGTCTAACAGTTTAAGTCTAACTATGAAGTCTAATTCTGAAGTCTAACTCTGAAGTCTAACCGTGAAGTCTGACTATGAAGTCTAACTCTGAAGTCTAACTATGAAGTCTAACTCTGAAGTCTAACTTTGAAGTCTAACTCTGAAGTCTAACTCTGAAGTCTAACTCTGAAGGTATGAAGTCTAACTACGAAGTCTAACTACGAAGTCTAAATAGAAAGTCTAATTTATAAGCCGCCCTAATTTCATACGTAAACCGCCGGCAAAGCGCAAGGGAAAGAGTTTTTTACCTACTAAAAAACGTGGAACGGGTATATGCAGACCTGCGACAGAATACAATCATTTAGACGAGGGTTAGATGGAGGTATAGAGATAAAAAATAGTCAAAGAGGGAGAACTCACCACCGGCAAAAAGCGATGGTTTAGGTCGTTCGATTACACAGGTGCAAAACCCCGGCCAGCGGAAACCACGGCGGCGGTCGAGTTCAAAACGGAGAAACTGAGTGAGTATAACGGGAATATAGGGAAAGTGACTTGTATCAAGATAGATAGATGAATACGACTTACAGAAGTATACTTGAGAGAAGGAAGAGGAAACTGCGGCGGTGGCGACAATGGTTGATCTGTCTGACTTCGACAGCGAAGGAGATCGACGGGGAATGAGAGAGATAGAACGAGACGGAGCGGACGGATTTGCTAATCGCCTATTCGAGAGAGATAGAGAACGGAACGGAACGGACGGATGTGAAAGTGAAAGTGAAATGTGAAATGTGAAAGTGAAACCCTAATTTTGGGTTAGTAATTCGTGAGATTGTGATTACCGGTTAGATCTCAATTGTGGCCGGTTAAAATTTTATTATACCCAATTCGACCAACCATTGAACAATTAATATGCCGGTTTTAACTATGAAGTCTAACCGTGAAGTCTAACTGTGAAGTCTAACTGTGAAGTCTAACTATGAAGTCTAATAATGAAGTCTAACTAACCCTAATATTCCGCTTCCCGCCAAAATATTTGGTTTCCCGCCTCTTTTTTTTTAGTTTCATACTTCATAATGAAGTCTAACTGTGAAGTCTAACTATAAACTCTAGTAATGAAGTCTAACTGACCCTTATATGGATTCATTTTTATACAATTTTATTTTTCATAGATGATAAATGTTTACATCTTATTTATGTATAAATTTTTTTTATCAAAAGATTGCTACAATTTTATTATTTAAATTTAAGTTGTGATTATGAGGTAGACTTCAACACGAAGTCTAACCGTGAAGTCTAACTGTGAAGTCTAACTGTGAAGTCTAACTCTGAAGTCTACTTATGAAGTCTAACTAACCCTTATTTCCGCTTCCCGCCAAAATATTTCATTTCCCCCTGTTTTTTTTGGGTTTGATACTTCATAATGAAGTCTAACTGTGAAGTCTAACTAACCTTAAACCCTAAATCAAATTTTTAAGAAAAACTTCTAGTAAACGTTAATTATGTTACATAATCGCAATTAACATTATAAAGTACGAATTCATGACCTCTAAATCGTTAAACGAACCACAAACATTTTGTTTTTTGCAAAATTCTCTCAACCCTAACAATGACAATGATAAACCCTATACATTAACCCTCAAGCACTAAGCTTGGTGATGGTTTACTCAAGAAACTTATAAATTGATTCATTTTCATGAAATATTATTTTACATAGATAGAAGTTGTGTTTATTTAAATTATCCATAAATTTTTTTTTCAAAATTTTTTTTTATCGATTTTAAACTTTAAATTTAAGATTTTGTTATTTGGTAGACTTCATGAGTAGACTTCACACAAATTTCTAACTGTGAAGTCTAACTATGAAGTCTAACTAACCCTTATTTCCGCTTCCCGCCAAAATATTTCGTTTCCCCCCTGTTTTTTTTTTGGTTTCATACTTCATAATGAAGTCTAACTGTGAAGTCTAACTAACCCTAAACCCTAAATCGAATTTTTAAGAAAAAACTTCTAGTAAACGTTAATTATGTTTACATAATCGCAATTAACATTATAAAGTACGAATTCATGACCTCTAAATCGTTAAACGAACCACAAACATTTTGTTTTTTGCAAAATTCTCTCAACTCTAACAATGACAATGATAAACCCTATACATTAAACCTCAAGCACTAAGCTTGGTGATGGTTTACTCATGAAACTTATAAATTGATTCATTTTCATGAAATATTATTTTACATAGATAGAAGTTGTGTTTATTTAAATTATCCATAAATGTTTTTTTCAAAATTATTTTTTATCGATTTTAAACTTTAAATTTAAGATTTTGTTATTTGGTAGACTTCATGAGTAGATTTCACACAAATTTCTAACTGTATTTTAACATAATTTGTCTTACTTGATTTAAATTGATTAATTTCTTTGCATATTATTTTATATGGATTGTAATTGTCTGTGTTAAATTTATGTGTAAATAAGTTTATCAAAATATTTTTTATAAATTTTAAACTTTAAATTTAAGATTTTATTATATAGTAGACTTCACAGTTAGACTTCATAGTTAGACTTCACAGTTAGACTTCACAATTAGACTTCATGAGTAGACTTCAGAGTTAGACTTCAGAGTTAGACTTCATGAGTTAGACTTCATAGTTAGACTTCATACGGGGTATAACAGTCAAAAGGTTAGCGTTTTTTTCTTTGTTCAGAAGGGTGGAGTTTGTAATTTGGCAACTCCAAAAGATTAGTTATGACATAAGTGCAATAGGGGGTCTATTTTTGCATTTCAAATCAAATTGTGGTCTATTTGAGGCAATTCCCTCATAACTATGGAAATTATTTAAATAATATTTTTTTTGGAAATTGCGTAATTAGCATGTAGATGGGGTGATCGCCTCGCTAAAGCATTTGTGATAATACTTACGCATCTCTTTTCCTGTGATGCAGGTAAAAGAAAAGTGTGATCACGGAATCGAGGCTGAAGAAGAGGATGATAAGATTGTTAGAGTTTATTTGCTTCCGCTGTAGTTTAGGAGAACCTAGTGTTTAGGTTGTTAGATTAATTTTATTATTCTGGTGTTGAATTTAATATTGTTGGTTGAATTAATTATTATTAGTTTATTGTTTGAGAATTTCGTATCTGTTAATTTATAAAAATAAAAAAAAGCTTGGTTATTTCAAAACCGAGGCACAAAGAGATAGTATTAAATGTACATATGATTCAGAACATAACCTTCATTAACATAGATTTA
The DNA here is from genome assembly GCA_026724425.1 of Erythrophleum ivorense. Taxonomy (NCBI): domain Eukaryota; kingdom Viridiplantae; phylum Streptophyta; class Magnoliopsida; order Fabales; family Fabaceae; genus Erythrophleum; species Erythrophleum ivorense. Next base: position 1,105,954 of record JAIUCV010000066.1, on the reverse strand, counting down.
TCTTATATATAATTGGAGAGTTTTCTCTCCATCTAACCTATACACATCATCAATTTTGACATTAAATTGTATTTATGATATTTATTTAATACATATCTGTTTATATTAAGTTTCATTTTTATTTAATTTATAATCTGAAATTTGAATGAAATACGAAAATCCAACTAAAGAAATAGGAAAATATATTCGTTAAATTTCTAATGTTAATTAGATAAAAAAAAGTATTTTAAGAAAAGATATTGTATTTTAGCCAAAATATATATATTCATTTTTTCCTATTTAAAATGTTTAATCTATAAGCATTAATTTATTATGAAACACAAAATAAATAATTTTTATGTGACTTAATCATTTGAGAGATAAACTTAAAAATTGAGAATATTTTAAATAAATACAAAGACAAAAGTAAATAAATAATTATAGATAAATAACAGTAAACAACAATTAATATTTTATTATTTTATTAAAACAAATAATATTTTATTACAAGTATTTATTTATTATTTTATAGTTTCAATTCCGCCTAACGCGCGGATTCATTTTCTAGTTAAGAAAATAGTAATCTATATATAATAGAAAACCCATTGTTTTAGACTGATGATGTCACAATTTTTTTGTAGGAAACAAAAATCTCATCCAACAGTTTGAATCAGTTTTTAGATTTGATACAACCAAACTTTTTTTTTTTTTATTAATTAATTAATTAGCCCAGATTAATATTCCCATAAATATTAATCATCAACAGCTAATTCAACGATACAGTGCGGAAGCTCTCAAAAGAATCAATAATAATAAATCATAATAAATCATCCAACAAATAACCAATAACCAATAAAACCAATAAAGAATGAACTCTAGCAACCTAAACACCAGGTTTGCTACATTAATGAAATAAAGACTAACATCCTAGAAAAGGTTCATTTCTAATCATCCATAAAATAATTCTTAAAACCAACATCCTAAATTCCTCTTCAGCCTCTTCTCTCGGTCTCTTTCCGCGGAAGAACATTACTGTTACCTGCATCAAATTACGAAAGAGATGCATAAGTATTATCATAAATACTTAGTGAGTGGATCATCCTGCCTACAGGCCAATTACGTCAAACAATAGACAATACATCACAATAAACAACAACCATAACAATGCTCAACAATACTCAACAATATAAACATTCCCCGTCAGGAAACACTCACGTTTCCTGACACCCAGGTCGGTGTCGACCGACACCTGAATGGTGTCGATCGACGCCAGCCCTCCGAGTGTCGATCGACACTCACAGAGTGTCGCTCGACACCGGCTCGACGCCCAGACACCAACAGCAACGAAAATCGCATAAAACATCTAAAATTGTGGGATTCAACCCCCACATCGATCAATCAACACAATAACTCAATCATACTCAAGAACAACTCGAAAAACTCAATAACAAAACCGAAATCAAACAATCTCTAATGCTAACGGGCCTACAGTCACGCACTCACCTTGAAAAGGGATTGAAAGGAAGGAAAGGAGAAGGAACAACGAAGAACAGCCACGGATTCAACCCAGAAACTCAGAAATCACCTTCAATCCTCCAAAAATCGCCTTCAACACTTGATATCTCGAAAACTGTGCCTTTCTCGCGGCCACAGGGCTTAAAAACGCGACCTAGGGTTTCTAAACCCTTAAACCAGACAAAACCAGCCGACTTAAATCAAACCGGTCGATTTCTCAATAACCGGTGTCGATCGACACCCTCCCTTGGTGTCGGTCGACACCAATCGACCAAACCAACTCCAATTGCAAATCGATCGACTTAAACCGGAAATCAAACCCGATAACCGGTGTCGATCGATACTAGTCGTTCAGAAGAATTTAACACACTTTCTTCGCGATGCTTGAACCTTAGACCGACTGCACAACAATCAAACAAGAACATGTACAGCCAACCCTCAATTCACACCTCTAAGAGCATGTGCCAACTACTCCCGAACCCCTAGCATCGTCCAACACCACTTCCAAAACAACTTCCAGGTTCACGGATGTTACAAGATTGAATAGATGGTCAAGATCAGTCATCTATAGAAGTCGCTTCTCATTTAGTGAAAAGGTATCTTCTTCTTCATCTCGAAGGATGCCAACAGTATATAAGCTGAAACAACCAAGTTTTTTTTTTTTAATTAAGTGCGGAAAACTCAATTAAAACAAACTCCAATAAATAATCAAATAACCAAATTCAATTCCAAAATAATATAAAATACTAACAACCTAAACACCAGATTTGCAAAATATTTAAATAACCCAAATGAATCAAACAAATCCTATCATCCTCTCCTCGGCCCGATTCCGCGATTACACTTTCTTTTTAACTGCATCACATTAGGGAAAAAGAGATGCACAAGTATTTCATAAATACTTAGTAAGGCAATCACCCCGCCTACAGGCCATTTACGCAATTTTAACACCTAGAAATATTTATAATAATTACCACAATTATTAAAATAATATTTCTTAGTTATTAAATAATTTCCACAATTAAATAATAATTATTAAACACTTAAATAATTTTCGTAATTATTTTCATTCAATTAATTAATTAAATTCACTACTTAATAATTAATTATCGAATTAAACCACTTAATTCCAATTAAACCGATTAAACCATTAATTAATTCAATTTAATCAAATCTACATAAAACCGGATTAAACAATAACAGTGTCGATCGACACCGCTTGTGTCGCTCGACACCCGGCCCGATTGGTGTTGACCGACACCAGCTTGGTGTCGTTCGACACCGATCCAGGAGATCGACGCCCAAATCAATTTTTAACACAAAAACACCAAAATACGAAATTACCACAATGAATTCGATCAAAGGCACTAATAACACGTAACCCATAACGAAAAACATCCTAATCTCACTATCAATTACTTCACTTTCACAAATCACCCTAACTGCGAACCTACGGTCATGCACTCACCTTAGGAAGGATGAAAAAATGGAGGAAAAGAGATGAACAACACAACAAGCTCAGATCAACCCAGAAATCACCAGAATCACCACAAAAACTCTCTGCCTCTTTCTTCCTTTGTTTTCTCGAAAAACCAAATAAAAAAACGGCCCACTCTTTTTATTTCGCGAAGCCAGGGTTTCCACCCAAACCAGCCACTAAATCGCACACCTCAAATCGAACCGAAATTCCAAATTCGGGCTGGTGTCGACCGACACCCTCCCTGGTGTCGCTCGACCCCCAGTCTAAACGACACTTCTCTGGTTTACGGATATTATAATTCTCCTCCACTAAACTGGATTCGACCTCGAATCCCAACACAACATGTCTACCACAGACGCAAACTCGTCTACCACAGACGACAAAAATCCGGCCCACATGGCTGACACTAGAGATCCTCACTTGATCCCTAAGACTCACATCTAATTCTATGTCATACGCACATTTTAGACATTTTTACTCTTAACTCAACTCTGCCGGAGAACACTATCTCCAAAGGACATGTAGGAGAACACTATCTCCCCAAGAGGAACACTATCCCCTCGTTACTTACTACGCAACACACTAGTCATTAGTAAGTAAACAAACCATATCACTTATACTTGAGGTAGCGACCCTCTCGTACAAGTCTATCAGAGAACACTATCTCGATAGAGAACACTATCTCTTGGCAAAGAGTTATTCGGGGACACCATGGCCCCTAGAGTAAAAATTCTGAAACGTCTATAACATAACTTAATAGATTGTCTCACGACCCACTGGTCAACACACTTGTAACATCCAAACCACAAACAAATATGAGGAAACACCATCTCATAAAACTAAAAAATGTATATTGTTACAACGCAAAACGAAAATACATAAGTCCATAAACAACAACAAAAACATAGCACCACACTATCACAACTAGAACCACAAAGACGAAGAAGCTCACTCGACGACCTGCTTGTCAAACCACTTCCTGAACTTCAGCTTCATCTTTGCCTCTGGCTCCCAAGTCTCCTCCTCTGTGCCACTACAGTCCCACAAGACTCTCAACAATGGCACCCTCTTGTTCCGAAGAACCTTGACTCCCCTCTCGAGAATCCTCACAGGAACCGCCAGAACTGTCATATCTGGCTGAAGATCCTCTGGAATCTCAGCCACTAACTCCTCTGAAGGATGCAGACACCTCCGCAACATTGAAACATGAAACACCTTGTGAAAGGCGCTCATAATCGGTGGCAACTCCAACCGATATGCCACTGGTCCAACTCGCTCCACCACCGGGAACGGACCCATAAACCGCGGACTGAGCTTGTTCTCTGCTATGGACCTGTTAGGGCCCCTCAAAATAGCCATCTTGAGATACACTCTATCTCCCACCTGAAACTCAAGCTCACGTCTCCGCCTATCAACATATCTCCTATGCCTATCCAGAGCCTCCTTCATGTTCAGCCTCAAAACACGGATCTTCTCCGTCGTTTCCTGAACAAAGGTAGCTCCATATATGCTGCGCTCCCCCACTTGGGTCCAGCATAAGGGTGTCCTACATGGCCTCCCATACAAAGCCTCATAAAGAGTCATGCCAATACTAGACTGAAAACTGTTATTATAGGCAAACTCTGCCAAACACAGATGATCAGTCCAATGGCCACCCCAATCCAACACACACATCCTCAGCAAATCCTCCAACGTCTGAATAGTCCTCTATGACTGCCCATCTGTCTGTGGATGATAAGCTGTACTCATATGCACCTTAGTGCCCATCTCTGTCTGAAATGCCCTCCAAAATTCTGAGGCAAATCTCGGATCCCTATCCGACACAATACTGGCTGGCATACCATGCAGCCTCACAATCTCTCGCACAAACTTCCTAGCCAAAACAGCAGCTCCATCTGTCTTCTTGATGGCCAAGAAATGCGCGGACTTGGTCAAACGATCCACAATGACCCAAATCGCATCAAACGTCCGTAAGATAGGTAATCCCACCACAAAGTCCATCGTGATCATATCCCACTTCCACTCTGGAATGGGTAAGCTCTGCAAAAGTCCACCTGAAACCTGATGCTCTGCCTTGACCAACGAACATGTGTTGCACCTTGCAACCCAATCTGCCACATCTCTCTTCATCCCGACCCAGTGATAATACCGTTTGAGGTCATGGTACATCTTGGTCGCACCCGGATGAATCAAAAACTTGCTCGCATGAGCCTCTCTCAAGACCTCCCGTCTCAACTCCTCAACATTGGGCACACAAACCCGCCCACGAACCAAAATCGTCCCGTTCACCGAGACCTGATACTCATAACCAGCTGCCCGCGATGCATCAATGAAACCCTGATCATCCTGCTGAGCCACTCTGATCCTACTGAGTAAGTCTGCTTGCTCAGCTGCCCCCAAACCCAAAGGCTCCTCAGAAATAGCACAAAGCCACAATGTACTAATCTCGCTGACCAACGCCTCCACATCTTGCTCTCTAGCTTAATCAACTCTCCGTCGACTCAATGCATCTGCCACCAAGTTGGACTTGCCTGGATGATAAACAATATCCAGATCATAATCTGCCATAAACTCCACCCAACGCGTCTGCCTCGCATTCAGCAAAAGCTGAGTAAAGATGTGCTGCAAACTGTTATGATCTGTAAAGATCTGCACAGCTCTACCATAGAGATAAGACCTCCAAATCTTGAGTGCGAAGACCACCGCTCCCAACTCAAGATCATGTGTAGGGCGGTTGCGCTCACTGCCCTGCAACTGCCTCGAAGCAAAAGCAATCACTCTGCCCTCCTGCATCAAAACAAAACCCAAACCAACACCTGAAGCATCTGTATACACCACATAAGGCTTCCCCGGATTGGGTAGTGCCAACACTGGTGTACTAGTCAACATCTCCTTGAGCTTCCGAAAGCTCTCCTCGCACTCCGAAGACCACACAAACGGCACATCTTTGCCATTCAATCTCGTCATCGGCTTAGACATACTCGCAAAGCCCCTAAAAAACCTCCTGTAGTAGCCTGCTAAACCCAGAAAACTCCTGATCTCGGTAGCACTACTCGGTCTAGGCCAATCTCTGATAGCCTCAATCTTAGCCGGGTCCACAGAAACTCCCTATGCAGAAACAATATGGCCAAGAAATCCCATCTCTCGCTGCCAGAAGCTGCACTTGCTCAACTTAGCTTACAACTTCTGCTCTCAAAGCTTCTCCAAAACTAGCCTCAAAAGAGTAGCATGCTCCTCTGGACTCCTCGAATACACCAAGATGTCATCAATGAAGATAATAACGAACACGTCCAGAAATTCTCTGAACACATCGTTCATCAGCCTCATAAACGCTGTCGGCGCATTAGTCAACCCGAACGGCATGACTACAAACTCAAAGTGCCCATATCTCGTCCTGAATGCCATCTTGCGGACATCTGCCTCATCTATCGGAATCTGATGATAACCCGATGCCAAGTCAATCTTGGAGAACCAAGTAGCACCTCTCAACTGATCCAACAACTCATCAATCCTTAGGAGTGGATACCTGTTCTTCACTGTGACTTGGTTAAGTCCCCGGTAATCGATGCACAACCGGAAACTGCCATCCTTCTTCTTCACAAACAACACCGGTGCTCCCCATGGTGAAACACTCGGTCGAATGAACCCTGGCGCCATCCTGTAAGGTGTCTTCGATATCGGAGTTGTCCTGGGCTCCAACTCAATCGTGAAAGGATCTGACCGAGATGGTCGCAATCCCTTCAACGACCGAAAAACATCCTCGAACTCCCGGACAACCTCAATATCCTCCAAGGCCACCTCACCACTAGACTCCGACATCACTATCGTCGCAAAATAAGCCTCGCAACCTCGCTCTATCATCTGTTCAGCCTGAATAGCCGAGATCACAAGACTCACGGAAGTCGGTCTCACTCCCTGATAAACCAACCTCCCTGCATCCCGCTCAAACACAACTCTGCCTCTATAGCAGTCCACATGAACTCTGTACCACGACAGCCAGTCCATCCCCAAATCTGCCCCGCAATCTGTACGTCGACTGCTCTAGCACGGCCCAGAGTAGTCAAGAAACCTCCACCGGCCACCTTGACCAAACCCTTGCGCTCACCAGCGCTACTCTGGATGCCTTTACTCTCGGCACACTCCGGAGTAATGAAGCAATTCGATGCTCCCGAGTCAAACAGCACGTGAGACTCAACACCGCCCACTAACAAGGTCCCTACACAACTTCACAAGTGTTAAGAACCCTAAACCCTACCACATTAAAATAATGAACAGACAACCACAACCACAATTCTACACTAAGAATTTACAAAGTCTGGATCAGAATATTACCTGTGATGTGGCCTGACTGACTCATCTGGCCCACCTCTGACGAAGAGTACACCTGCGGTGCTACTCCCATCTGGTCCAACGGCTGCACTGCTGCGATCTGCGATACCGGCTGAACCGACGCCACTGACAACTGCTGCAACTTGGGACACATCGGCCTGAGATGTCCCGGCTCTCTACAGTAGAAGCACACTCTAGTATCCCGAGACGCACCACTCTTGGGACAACTAGCCACCCGGTGCTCCAGACTCCCGCAACCGAAGCAACCACCACGACCGCTCTGGTTGCCTGCAATAACCTCCTCGAACCTCCTCTTCTGGCCCTGCGCAGGCTTGCCGCCCTTGCCAGAACCAGAACCGAAACTCCTGCGCTGCTGCTGCTGCTGCTGGCCCCTCGGCTGGGTAGCAGGAACAACCACAGCTGGAACAACTGCTGAGCCCACCTGCTCTCGCAAATCCTCCTCAATGGAAACTGCTAGCTCCACTAGCTCTGCTCTCGTAGTGTACGTACTACCTCTGCACTGAATCCTGATGCTCGACCGAAGACCCTGTAGGAACCTCGACATTAGACTCCCCTCGCCCTCAAAACCGAAACCAGTATACGCCACGATTCTACCGACCTCAGCGTCATACTCCCGCACTGACCTCTCTCCTTGAGTCAATGCCATGAACCTCATCTGGAATCTGTCTCGAGCCTCCTGAGAAAAATACTTGGCGTTGAACTCCGCTAGGAAGTCACACCAAGTCCACACTGCCTTCCTCAACACGACAGACCGCTACCACAAATGTGCATCCCCACCAAGGTAATGCACAGCCAACTCGACCTGGTACCCCTCTGGACACCTGACCGAACGGAAGTTCCATTCCAGTCTCTGCCGCCACTCATCGGCCTCCTCGGGCCCACCCCTGCCCTCAAATAAGGGTGTCCCGATCCTCTGCATCTCCCTCATCATCTCAAGATAGGACGGATGCCCAACCACCGCAGCACCATAATGCCCAACAAAGGCGCCCTGTTGTGCCCCCACCACCGGAGGAACACCCAGAGCCTGCTATGGAATCGCCTGCGGGAGACGTGCCAACAGCTGTGTCAATAGTCCCAACAACTGGTCACCAAGACCATGAGCCGGAGCAGCACCCGCACCCGGGGCAGCCCCAACTCCCGCGCCTCCACTAGCGCCCAAACTGGCTTCACCCGAATCCGCCTGCGCTCCACGACAACGGCCTCTGCCACGGCCTCTGCCACGACCTCTTGCACCACCTGCCTCCATCTCACTGCACTACCAAAGTACAGCAGATGAGCAAGCCAAACAAGCACACAACAAACCAAAAAACACAAAACTTACCGCATAATCACTGAAGGCCGAGAGGATGATACTAGACTACTAACTGACTAAACACAAATAATCAATTAAACACATAGTCCAGTTCACCAAATACTAACAGTCCTAAAACCGTATACGCTCTGATAACAAAATGAAACAACCAAGCTATTTTTTTTTAATTAAGTGCGGAAAACTCAATTAAAACAAACTCCAATAAATAATCAAACAACCAAATTCAATTCCAAAAATAATATAAAATACTAGCAACCTAAACACCAGGTTTGCAAATATTTAAATAACTCAAATGAATCAAACAAATCCTATCATCCTCTCCTCGGCCGATTCCGCGATCACACTTTCTTTTTACCTGCATCACATTAGGGAAAAAGAGATGAATAAGTATTTCATAAATACTTAGTGAGGCAATCACCCCGCCTACATGCCATTTACGCAATTTTAACACCTTTAAATATTTATAATAATTACCACGATTATTAAAATAATACTTATTAATTATTAAATAATTTCCACAATTAAATAATAATTGTTAAACAATTAAATAATTTCTACAATTATTTTCATTCAATTAATTAATTAAATTCACCATTTAATAATTAATTATTGAATTAAACCACTTAATTCCAATTAAACCGATTAAACCAGATTAAACCATTAATTAATTCAATTTAATCAAATCGCCAGAAAACCGGATGAAACCAGACCAGTGTCGATCGACACCGCTTGTGTCGCTCGACACCCTGCCCGATTGGTGTCGACCGACACCAGCTTGGTTTCGTTCGACACCGACCCAGGAGATCAACGCCCAAATCAATTTTTCACACAGAAACACCAAAATACGGAATCACCACAATCAATTCGATCAAATGCACTAATAACACATAATCTATCACGAAAAACATCCCAATCTCACTATCAATTACTCCACTTTCACAAATCACCCTAACTGCGAGCCTACGGTCATGCACTTACCTTGAGAAGGATGAAACAATGGAGGAAAAGAGATGAACAGCACAACAACCTCAGATCAACCCAGAAATCACCAGAATCACCACAAAAACTCTCTGCCTCTTTCTTCCTTTGTTTTCTAAAAAAACCAAGTAAAAAAACGGCCCTCTCTTTCTATTTCGCGAAGCCAGGGTTTCCACCCAAACCAGCCACTAAACCGCACAACTCAAATCGAACCGAAATTCCAAATTCGGGCTGGTATCGACTGACACCCTCCCTAGTGTCGCTCGACACCCAGTCTAAAAGACACTTCTGTGGTTTACGGATGTTACATAAGCACCCTTTCAAAATCTGTCATCGTTTGGCCGAAAAGTTGCGATTGTTTGATTTCATATATTGAAGAGTGTATATGTCAGCGAGTGTGGCTCCCCAACCACCATCCCTGAAGCTATACTGAACAATTGAAGAACCGAACAGGACTATTTGAGGTCTTCCTGGTCCGACCATGTCTTCTCTCAATGCTCCGACTAAGAAAGCTTTTGAGTGATTAAATCATCCACCAAACTTCCTTTTTATTATTGAAAAAACAAACAATAAATTCCTCTGTGGTCACTTCAGTGTTGTTGCAATCGATAAAGATTATGTGGTTTTGGTGATGCTAAGTCCAAGACATCAGGGAGAGATCCATCAGAATTTAGAGGAGCCAAAAATAAATGGAGGTGGTTGGTTGTTGCCGGTGGAGGAGCCAAAAATAAATTTTATTGGGGGCAAAAATATTTAAACTAAAATTTTATTAAATTGAAAACTATAGTATATATTATCTTTATATAAAAATGCATTGCATATTATCTTTATATATAAATGCATTGCATATTTCTTTATCTCGAAAGTTTATATGATAAAATCTACACCCTTAGATATTTCTTCTCAACTTCCATTAAAACTTTCAATTTGTTAATTTAATCTTTCTTGATCTTATGATTTTTTCCTAATTATTTATTATACTCAAAATTTTATAATGCCATGTATTCAATGTGTGTCCAAAGACGAATGAGATATGTGGTAAAATATAAATCTATTTGACCTTTAATTTATTACAAGTTTAGTTTTGCATTTTTCCAATATTTTGTCTAATTATTTTTAGTTTATTTTGGAGTTGTTTATGTTGAAATTTTTTGTAAGTGTTTTAGTGTATAAACTTACTCCTATTAGTAAAAATATTATAAATATTGTTAAAATGATACATTTCCAAAACTTTTTGAGATTGGATCTAGAATAATAAAATATTTCTATGGTATAAACATAAATTAATTAGATATTGGTTCAAGAAGAATAAAATATTTAGCTAATACCTTTAAAATCTATCAAAATGTTTAGTCAATATTTTGATGATTTTTACTCAAAATGTTTAGTCAACATTTTGATGATTTTTAGTCAAAATGTTTAGTCAACATTTTGATGTTCTTATTACTCCAACAAAAATATTTAGTTAATACCAAAAATAGATTTATTTTATGTTTTTATTACCATAAAATCATCAGAATGTTTAGCTAATACCAACAAATATTTAGTTTATGTTTATACCATAACATGTTTAGTCAACACTCATATTTTGAATCTAAACAATATAAATACTACATGTTGATGTTCTTATTACTCCAAAAATCATCTTAGATCATAAAAAATGAAGCATCTCATATTTTTCTTGTTAGTTACTAGTAGATATTTTGAGTTTAGTGAAGCTTGCGAAAAAAATGAAGTAGTAATTCAAAACAATCTTGCACCTGGTTCTGTTCTCGAATTTCATTGTCGTCGTTGCAAATTAAATGACTTAGGTGTACACACGTTAAACTTTAACAGTAATGCTACTATTAGTTTTAAGGATGATATACTCAGTGGAACAAGATGGATGTGTTTTTTGAGACAAGGTCCTCATATGGAGTTTTCTTATGACGTTGAAGCATACAGAGTGGGGTCAAGACTTATTCCTCGATGTGGACAATTACGTGTATGGGCTGCTAAAACTGACGGGATATATTTTTCAAATAAATCTGATAAAACTCCATGGCGTGTATTATCATGGAATGTAAATTCAAAAAACACAACTAAGCAATAAGAGCTAAGCCATTGTATAATTTTTATAATATATAGCTAAATCTTATAACAAAATATGAATTTCTTGATATATATATCAATGTTATACAAGTGCATTCGCTTTCGAAAAAACTCTGCATCCTATAGTTTTTCTAACCAGAGTTGTCTACTTTCGTTAGCCCTTTAATTAACTTTTTTTATATTTGTTATCCACAAAAATTTACTCACGTTCACATAAATAACTGTTGACGTAATTTTCACATCTACGTACATATTTGACCATCCGAATACATTCTGTTGTAAGAGGGAAGCATTCCAGCATGTCTATTTTCTCAGTATCAACAATTTTAATGTATTTGAATTTATAACTAATCAGCTTATACCATTATAGTGTATATTGTCCAAATCTCTTTGCAATTTTTTGGATAACCATGTATCAAAATTCATAATAATCATCATAATTTCAAGAAAAATTAGATGTGTTTTTTTATTTAAGGTATTCACAAACCAACTGAATAAAACAGTGAGAAATTTTGAATCTTAGTCTCGAATTCAATTTCGGCGAATAAACGCAGAAGACTCGCCGGAGATCCGCTGTAGACGGTGTGGCCACGAGACAAGAAGATCAACCGGTCGAGCAAACCGAGAACTCTGTTGCTTGGCTGGTGAATCGACATAATACGATACTGCCACTCTGCGCAATCCTCTTCAACACTTTAACCACCATGAACGCACTTGTCGAGTCCAAGCCAGACTAGGCTCATCGAGGAAGAGAAGAATCGGGCCGTGGATGATATCGATTCCGATCGAAACACGTCTCCTTTCACCACCGGAGCTTCCACGGTGACCTTCGTCGCCGATAATCGTTTTAGCAGCGTTCCTGATCCCTAATTGATCGATCAAAGCTTGAACACGAAGCTTCTTCTTCGATTTCGGTAAGCTCCTCGGGAGACGGAAATCAGCAGCGAACATTAGAGTTTCTTCAACAGTGAGCATAGGAAAGAGAAGATCATCTTGCATCACATAAGCTGATATAACTTTGAGCATCCGAGATTGAAGAGTTTCTCCGTTTAGCTTCACCGTTCCTTTCAAGCTTCCTTTAGCAATCCGATATTTAGTGTTAACGTAAAATATAAATCTATTTGACCTTTAATTTAATACCAGTTTAGTTTTGCATTTTTTTTCAATATTTTGTTTAATCCCTTTAAGTTTTTAGTTTATTATGGAGTTGTTTATGTTGAAATGTTTTGTAAGTGTTTTAGTGGATAAAATTTTACTCCTATTAGTAAACATATTATAAATATTGTTAAAATAATACATTTCCAAAACTTTTTGAGATTTGATCTAGAAGAATAAAATATTTCTATGGTATAAACATAAACTAATTAGATATTGGTTCAAGAAGAATAAACTATTTAGCTAAAACCTAAAAAATAATCAAAATGGTTAGTTAATACAATTTTTATGGTATAAACATAATCTAATTCAGATGAGTGTTGACTAAACATTTTGATGTTCTTATTACTCCAACAAAATGTTTAGTCAATACCAAAAAGCTATTTAGTTTATGTTCTTAATTATTACCATAAAAATCATCAAAATGTTTAGCAAATACTGTAAAATATTTAATCTATGTTTATACCATAAAATGTTCAGTCAACACTCATATTTTAAACCTAAACAATATAAATACTACATGCTCTTATTACTCCAAAAATCATCTTAGATCATAAAAAATGAAGCATCTCATATTTTTCATGTTAGTTATTACTATATATTTTGAGTTTAATGAAGCTTGCAAAAAAAATGTAATAGTAATTCAAAACAACCTCGCACCTGGTCGTGTTCTCCAATATCATTGTCGTTCCGAATTAGGTGATCTAGATGATCACATCTCAAACTTTAATAGTACCGTTACTATTAGATTTCATGACGAGATATTCAGTTCAACAAGATGGATGTGTATGTTGAAACAAGGTCTTAACATGAAGTTTTTTTATGATGTTGAAGTATACAGAACGGGGCCAAGACTTATTCCTCGATGCGGACAACTACGTGTATGGGTTGCTAAAATTGATGGGATATACTTTTCAAATAAATATGATAAAACTCCATGGCGTGTATTATCATGGAATATAGATTCAAAAAACACAACTAAGCCATAAGAGCTAAACCATTAAAACAACCAAATTTTTTTTTTTTTTTTTTTTTAAACTAACAGTGCGGAAGTTCTCAACATAAAACAATAAATCAATAATACTCAAGCAATCCAATAACCAAGAAATAAATAATCAATTCCAAAGTAAAAATAACCAATAATTAATTAATAAATTTAGCAACATAAACACTAGGTTCCACTAGACTAACAACATGTAACAAATTCAACTAAAACATCTTATCATCCTCTTCTCCAACCTCGATTCCGCGATCACACATTTCATTCACCTGCATCACATGGGAAAAAGAGATGCGTAAGTATTTCACAAATACTTAGTGAGACGGTCATTCCGTCCACAAGTCAATTACGTGAATACTAGACAACAACAATAACTCAAAAAAAAATCGCTAAGCAGAAAAACAACAGTGTCGACCGACACCACTCTCTGGTGTCGCTCGACACCAACTGTCACTCGACACCAACTGTCACTCGACACCAACTAGCAACAGCGAAGAACAGCGACGAATAACAGATCGAAACGCGAAGAAAACTATGAAAACAGCACGAACAACTCAATACAAAGCGATAATAACACAATCATCAACCAATCAATCACACAAACAAATCAATCTCTAGTATCCACGAGCCTACGGTCACGCATTCACCTTGAAAACGGATTGAAGGGAAAGAAGAACAAAGGAACAGCTCAAAAACGTCCCCCAAACACTTGACTTTACACCATAATCTCCAAAACTCCACTTTCTCTCTCGATTTTGTCGTTTTCCTCGAGAAGAACGACGACTCCTCCTTTTAAAAACGCGGCTAGGATTTTCCCTTAGCCCAAACCACTAAATCGGACAATTAAAAATGAACCGAACCCGGTTCAATTCGCTGGTGTCGACCGACACCCTCCTCTGGTGTCGCTCGACACCACTCACTAAAACCAACAGTGTGGTTTGCGGATGTTACAATTCTACCCCACTAATTTGGATTCGACCTCGAATCCCAACGAAAACACGTCTACCAAAGACCACAATCATGACCCCACCTGGCCAAACTACTAGAGATCCTCACCTGATCTCAGAGAATCGCATCTAACCCTATGTTATACGCACGTTTCCGGACATCTATTACTCTTAACTCATTACCACATTGCTTATACTGAGACCAACTTGTCCCAGATAAGTCCACCGGAGAACCACCATCCCCATAGAAAATGCAGGAGAACCATCATCCCCTCAAGAGAACCACCATCTCTCGATATTTATATTGCGACCCACTTGTCACAAGTAAGTAAGCATCCCTAAACACTTATACTGCGGCCACTACATACAAATAAGTATGCCGGAGAACCACCATCTCAAAAAATGTGTAATGAGTTACTCGGGCACCCACCGTCCCTTGAGTAATAAATTCGGGATCGCCTATGACATAAAGAGTAGAATCGTCTCACGACCTATTCCGGTCAACAAAACTCATAACATCCGGAAAACCATTTGACAAAAAAAAACTCCATCTCATAAATCTCCAAAACAAAATGTATATCGTTACAACGAAAACGAAAATATATGAACAACACATAACACCAAGCTAAACTACTAGAACCACAAAGATGAAAGAATCTCACTCCGCAACATGCTTGTCGAACCACTCTCTGAACTTCAACTTCATCTTGGCCTCAGGCTCCCAAGTCTCATCCTCTGTACCGCTATAATCCCACAAGACTCTCAACAGCAGTATCTTCTTATGCCGCAGAACCTTGACTCTCCTCTCGAGAATCCTCACAAGAACAGCCGGAATCGTCAAATCAGGTCTAAGATCCTCTGGGATCCTAGCCACTAACTCCTCTGAATGATGTAAGGACTTCCTCAACATCGAAACGTGAAACTCCTTGTGAAATGCCCTCGTAATCGGAGGTAACTCAAGTCGGTACGCCACTGGTCCAACTCGCTCCACCACTGGAAACGGTTCCATAAATCGCGGACTCAGCTTGTTCTCTACTATGGATCTGTTAGGACCTCTCAACATAGCCATCTTGAGATACACACGATCTCCAACCTGAAACTCAAGCTTTCGCCTCCGCCCATCAGCGTAACTCTTCTGCCTATCATGAGCCTCCTTCATGTTCAGCCTCTAAACACGGACCTTCTCCGTCGTTTTCTGAATATAAGTAGCTCCATAAATGCTCCGCTCCCCCACTTGGGTCCAGCATAACGGCGTCCTTCATGGCCTCCCATACAAGCCTCAAAAGGAGCCATATCAATACTCGCCTGAAAGCTGTTGTTGTAGGCAGACTCAACCAAGCTCAAATGATCTGCCCAATGGCCACCCCAGTCTAGAACACACATCCTCAACAAACCCTCCAAAGTCTGAATAGTCCTCTCTGACTGCCCATCAATCTATGGATGATAAGCTGTACTCATATGCACCTTAGTGTCCATCTCTGCCTGAAACGCTCTCTAAAACTCTGAAGCGAATCTAGGATCCCGGTCTGACATAATATTGGCTGGCACTCCATGCAACCTCACAATCTCCTTCACAAATTTCTTAGCCAAGACAGCTGCTACATCTGTCTTCTTAATGGTTAGAAAATGTGCTGACTTAGTCAACCGGTCCACAATCATCCATATAGCATCGTAGGTCGGCAAGATAGATAATCCCACCACGAAATCCATCGTGATCATACCCCACTTCCACTCTGAAATGGGCAAACTCTGCAAAAGATCACTCGGAACCTGATGCTCAGCATTGACCAACGAACACGTGTTACACTTCGAGACCCAATCAGCCACATCTCTCTTCATCCCAACCCAGTGATAGTACCGCTTGAGATCACAATACATCTTTTTCGCTCTTGGATGAATCGAGAACTTGCTCGTATGAGCCTCTCTCAGAATCTCCTGCCTTAACTCCTCAACCTTGGGTACACAAACCGGACCACGAACCAAAATCGTCCCATTCGCAGAGACCTAATACTCAGAACCAGTCACTAGCGATGCATCAATCAAACTATGATCACTCTCCTGAGCCACTATGATCCTACTGAGCAAATCTTCCTGATCAACTGTCTCTAAGCCCAAAGGCTCCTGCGAAATTGCACAAAGACGCAAGATACTAATCTCGCTCACCAAGGCCTCAACGTCCTGCTCTCAAGCTGAATCAGACCTTCGTCGACTCAACGCATCTGCTACCTGATTAGCCTTGCATGGATGATAGATAATCTCCACACCATAATCTGCCAAAAACTCAAACCAGCGCGTCTGTCTCATGTTCAGCAATGGTTGAGTGAAGATATGATGCAGACTCTTGTGATCCGTATAGATTTGTACTGACCCGCCATACAAATAAGACCTCCAGATCTTAAGCGCGAAGACCACCGCTCCCAACTCAAGATCATGCGTAGGGCGACTACGCTCTGCCCTGCAACTGTCTCGAAGCATAAGCAATCACTCTCCCCTCCTACATCAGGACACAACCCAGACCAACTCCTGAAGCATCTATATACACGATGTAAAGCTTCCCCAGTTTAGATAATGCCAAAACTGGTGTACTAGTTTGAAGAATAGAGTAAATAAAAAAGATTGAGTAGCTCTCATGTGAAGCAGGTGTTCAACCAATCATTTTCTTGCTGAATCACGGTCCAAAGATCGATAATTTTCACATTGATCTCTCTGCATAGGTTTAACAACGCTTCTGCATATGGACGGTGTTAAGTTCCATGGGCTTCCAACTCAAAACCAATTGGCAATGAGTGGAGAGGCCCATATCCCTTATATACTATTCAAGATCCCTTCCAACTTCCGATATGGGATATTATTCCCTAATACGCCCCCTCGAGACGATGACTCTTTGAACATCAATCTCGATATGTACGGGCTTGGATCGACGGCACCAGTTTTGGGCCTCATCGATGATTGGACCAACTTTGGGTCGGATCGGGTTGGATTGCGTGGATCGGGGCTCTGATACCATGTTAAGTTACATGGGCTTCCAACTCAAAACCAATTGGCAATGAGTGGAGAGACCCATATCCCTTATATATTCAAGATCCCTTCCAACTTCCGATGTGGGATATTATTCCCTAATAGACGGCACCGCTCTTTACTCCGGCCACTTATTGCATCTCTACGACATGAGAAGTTTTACACAGCAAGATTGGTCAGAACTTCCAAGAAAATAATATCAAGATGAAAATTATTAACCGGTTTTTGTATCCAGTTTTTTGTTTGATATAATAGCAAACCCACTTTCTTATACCGATGACGTCACAATTTTTTTGTAGGAAAAAAAATCTCATCTAACGGTTTGAATCAGTTTTTAGATTGAATAGATGATGGTCAAGATCAGTCATCTATAGAAGTCGCTTCTCATTTATTGAAAAGGTATCTTCCTCTTCTTGTGATTGTTTGATTTCATATATCTTAGATATGAAACATCCTAACTTTTTTTTTGTTTTTTATAATTAAACAAAACTCAGCGGAAGTCTTTAAATAAATAAATCAATAAATAGTAAATATCAGTTCAACATAAAAGCCAATAATCAAAAGAACTCAAATCTTAAACAAGTCTAGCAATTTAAGCAAGACGAATAACACATAAATCCTATCATCCTCTTCTTCGGCCTTGATTCCGCGCTTAGACATTTATATTACCTGCATCACATTGAAATAGAGATGCGTAAGTATTATCATAAATACTTAGTGAGACGATTACTCTGCCAACAGGCCAATTACGCAATTTCTAGACAATTTAAGTCTTTTAAATAATTTACACAATTATTAATATTTTCTCCATATTTTAAACATTGCCAAATATTATTAAATAATTCTCTTAATTAAATAATAATCTTAATTAATTATTAATCCAAAAATAATTAATTAAATCAAACCAATTAACCACTTAAATTAATTAAATCTATTAAACCGGATTAAACCATTAATTCTAATTAAAACAATTTAAATCGGTTAACCAACCCAAACCAGTCATCGGTGTCGACCGACACCGGCTTGGTGTCGTTCGACACTAACAACCTTGGTGTCGACCGACACCCGATTCCCTGGGTGAAACCGAACGCGATGAAACAACACCACAAACACAGAATCACAGTATAAACAACACCATCAATGATTAAACTTCACAATCAACACATAATCAATGCGAAAAACATAAAGGACACAACTATCAATCAACCCACAACATAGATCCAGAAACCACGGACCCACAGTCACGCACTCACCTTGATTTCGGATTTGAGAAAGAGAAAAGGAAGATGAACAGCAATCAATCAGCAACCAAAACCTCCAAAATCTCCACAAAACTCCAAAATCGCCTTCTAAACTCTCTGCCTCGAAATAAGAGCTCCAAAACGCGGCCAGCCCCCTTTTATTTCGAGTCTTAGGGTTTCCAAACTCAAACCAAGCGAAACCCAACGATTTAAAAACAAACCAGAAATTCGCACTCAGACCGGTGTCGACCGACACCAGCCTTGGTGTCGCTCGACACCAGGCGAAAATCACACTTCTTGGTTTACGGATGTTACAAGATATATTTATATGTTGTCCATTGCTTCATAAAATTCGACATATAACATGTTCTAAACTTTTTTCTTTCAATAGTATGACAACATGGTCAACCTGAACCAATATTGTTTTTGAGTGAATTGTATTAGATTTTTGTGAGAAATAACCTTATAGTTTGTCTTGTTGTTACTGGCCAAGAAACTTTTATTGTTGTAGATTATACCAACTTTTTGCTTTGCTTGATAATAACATATTCAGTTTGTTTACATTGTTGTTTATGACCAAGAAAAAAATTAATCTTGTAACATCCGTAAACCAAAGATTTAGAATTTTTGTGTGGTGTCGAGCGACACCACGGATTGGTGTCGATCACCGGTTAAGAAAATTGATTTCGGTTTGATTTCAATTGTCCGGTTTGGACTGGTTTTGTGTAAAAGCCCTAAGTTTCGTGAATAAATAGAAGACAGCCGCGCACTGTTCATCCGGAGTTACTGTTTATCACCGGAGTTACTGTTCATCGCCGGAGTTACTGTTCATCGCATACTGTTCATCGGGATTACTGTTCATCGTTTTCTCGTTTTCCCCTTTTCAATCCGTTGTCGAGGTGAGTGCGTGACTGTAGGTCCGTAGTTTCTAGATGGGCAATTGTTGATTGTTGATTTGGTGTGTTCTTGAGTTTTGATGAGTTTATGTGATGATTTCGTGATGATTGTGTGTTTGATTCGCATCTGTGTTGAATTACCTTGATTTTCTGTGTTTATGTTGTTGTTGAATCGAACTCGGAATCGCTCTGTCGAACGAGTGTCGATCGACACCAAGTGATGGTGTCGATCGACACCAGTCTGGTTCGGTCAGGCATTCCGGTTTAAATCGAATTGAAATTGGAAATGTTGGTTAAATCTGGTTTGAGTAAATTAATTGGTTAAAATCGATTTAAATGGTTTAATTGAAGTAAATGGTTATTTAATTGGTTTAATTAATTATTTTCGAATTAATAATTAATTAATATTTTTATTTAATTATGAGAATTATCTAATGGTTATGAGAAAGTATTTTAATAATTATGAGAATTATTAATTTGGTTTATCGATGTGGAAAATTATTTAATAATTGTGGAAAATATCTAAAAGACTTAAAATGGTCTAGAAATTGCGTAAATGACCTGTAGACAGAATGATCGTCTCACTGAGTATTTATGATAATACTCACGCATCTCTTTTTGCCATGTGATGCAGGTAAAAGGAAATTGTGATCGTGGAATCGAGCCCGAAGGAGAGGATGATAGGATTTATTGTATTATTTGAATTCATCTAAGTTGTTAGGCTTATTTGCTTTTGTTATTTGCTTCCGTTGATCATTGTTGAATTGATTGATTTTGTAACATCCGTGAACCAGAAAGTTGTTTTGGAAGCGGTGTTGGGCGATGCTAGGGGTTCGGGAGTAGTTGGCACATGCTCTTAGAGGTGTGAATTGAAGATTGGCTGTACATGTTCTTGTTTGATTGTTGTGCAGTCGGTTTAAGATTCAAGCACCGCGAAGAAAGTGTGTTAAATCCTTCTGAACACCGGTTATCAGGGTTGATTTCCGGTTTAAGTCGATCGAATTGAGTTGGGTTGGTTTTGGTCGATGGGTGTCGACCGACACCAAGGGAGGGTGTCGATCGACACCGGTTATTGAGAAATCGACCGGTTTGATTCAAGTCGGCTGGTTTTGGGCTGGTTTGGGCGAGAAAAGCCCTAGACTCGCGATAAAAAGCTTGTGGCCGCGAGAAAGGCACAAGTTTCGAGATATCAAGGTTCTTAGGCGATTTAGGAGGATTGGAGGTGATTTCTGAGTTTCTGGGTTGAATCTGTGGCTGTTCTTCGTTGTTCCTTCTCCTTTCCTTCCTTTCAATCCCTTTTCAAGGTGAGTGCGTGACTGTAGGTCCGTTATTCATTAGAGATTGTTTGATTTTGAGTTTATGTTGTTGTTTATGAGTTGTTCTTCGTTTTTGTGTGGTTTGATGCGTTTATGGGGGTTGAATCCCATTGATTGGTGTTAGTTTTTACTATTTTCGCACTGTTTCTTCGCGTTTGGTTTCTGGGCGTCGAGCTGGTGTCGAGCGACACTCGCTGAGTGTCGATCGACACTCAGAAGGCTGGCGTCGATCGACACCATTCAGGTGTCGGTCGACGCCGACCTGGGTGTCAGGAAACGTGGGTTTCCTGACAGGTAGTTAATGTATTGGTTATTGCATTGTCTGTCTGGTTGTTTATTGTGATGTATTGTCTATTGTTTGACGTAATTGGCCTGTAGGCAGGATGATCCACTCACTAAGTATTTATGATAATACTTACGCATCTCTTTCGTAATGTGATGCAGGTAACAGCAATGTTCATCCGCGGAAAGAGACCGAGAGAAGAGGATGATGAGATTAGGATTTGGATTCTGGCATTTATGATGTGGCTGATTGAGAATTCATGAGTTTAGGGTGATAGACTTTATTTTAATAATGTAGCAAACCGGTTTAGGTTGCTTATTGGTTATTGGTTTTATTCTTTATTGGTTATGGTTGAATGGTTATTCAGGATTTAATAATATTATTGATTTCTTTTGATTTCTTCCGCATTGTGCTGTTGAATTAGCTGTTGAGGATTAATATTTATGGGAATGTTAATCTGGGCTAATTATAAATAAATAAAAAGAGTTTGGTTGTTTCATTTTGGTATCAGAGCGTAGTCGGTTTTAGGACTGTTAGTATTGGATGAATTGGACTATGTGCTTAATTGATTATGTGAGTTAGTCAGTTAGTGGTCTAGTCTCATCCTCTCGGTCTTCCAGTTTTCCGCGGGTAAGTGAGTTGGATATTTGGTGTGTTGTGTTCTGGTTTTGTGTGTTGACTTTGCTCTTTTTCTGTACTTGGTGGTAGTGCAAAGAGATGGACGCAGGTCGTGGTCGTGGCCGTGGTCGTGGTCGCGATGCAGCCCGTGGGGGCAGAGGAGCTGGTCGCGGTGGGCGAGCAGCGGGTCGTGGAGGTCGGGGTGCTGGTCGTGGAGTGCCAGAGGCAGAGGTTTCAGTAGAAAGTGCAGCGCCGAGTGTGGCGACGGCGTCGGTGACACAGTCTGTTTCGTTGGCCGGTGGGGCTAACTCAGGTGCCAGTGGTGGCGCAGGAGCTGGAGCGGTTCCCGGTGGGGGCGCTGCTTTAGCTCAGGGAGAGTTGATTGTGGGGCTACTGACGCAGTTGTTGGCACGTCTTCCTCAGGCAGTTCCACAGCAGGCTCCGGTTGCACCTCCAGCGGCCGGGGCACAGGTTGGTGCCGGGGCACATGTTGGTGCCGGTTTTGTTGAGCAGCAGGAGGCTGCGGTGCAGCAGGGTGTTGCAGTTGGGGTTTCTCCTTATCGTGAGATGATGAGGGAGATGCAGAGGATTGGTACGCCTACGTTTGAGGGCGGGGTTACTCCAGAGCAGGCTGATGAGTGGCGTCAGAGGTTGGAGCGGAACTTCGATTCTGTTCGTTGTCCGGCACAGTTTCAGGTTGAGTTGGCAGTGCACTACCTTGGAGGTGATGCACATTTGTGGTGGAGGTCTGTTAGGACCAGGAGAGAGGTTTGGACTTGGTTTGACTTCGTCGAGGAGTTCAACCACAAGTTTTTCCCTCAGGAGGCTCGTGACAGGCTGCAGTTGAGGTTTTTGGACTTGACTCAGGGTGAGAGGTCTGTTCGAGAGTATGATGCAGAGTTCTGCAGATTGGTGGTCTTTTCTGATGGTGAGCTGATCAGTGAACGGGCATTGACGTCGCGGTTTCTCCAGGGGCTTCGGAGGAACATCAGGACTCAGTGCAGAGGTGGTATGTACCACACCAGAGCGGGTTTAGTGGAGTTGGCAGCGTCCATTGAGGAGGACTTGCGTGAGCCGGTGAGTACGGCGGTTGTTCCAGTTGCAGTTGCTCCTGCTACCCATCCTCGGGGCCAGCAGCAGCATCAGCAGCGCAGAGGTCACAGTTCTGGTTACGGCAGGGGCAGCAGGCTTGCGCAGGGTCAGAAGAGGAGAGCAGACGAGATATCTGCTAGTAGCCCGAGTACGGGTGGGTGTTTTGGTTGTGGGAGTCTGGATCACAGAGTTGCGACTTGCCCCAAGAGGGCGGGATCCAGAGAGACGACAGTGTGCTTCTACTGCAGGGAGCCGGGGCATATCAAGACAATGTGTCCCAAGTTGCAGCAGAGAGCAGTGGCAGCGGCGATTCAGCCGTTGGCTATCCAGTCAGCAGCTCATGTGGCAGCGTTGCAGTCAGGTGGTGCGCCGAGAGTTTATACTTCGGCAGAGGTGGGCCAGACCAGTCAGTCAGGCCAGATCACAGGTAAAATCTTGACTCAGACTTTTAAATTCTTAAGGTAGAATTGTTGTTGTGTCTGTTTCTGTTATTTTACTGTGATAGAGTTAGAGGTTCTCAACACTTGTGGAATTGTGTAGGGACCTTGTTAGTTGGAGGTTTTGAGTCTCACGTTCTGTTTGACTCGGGAGCATCTAATTGCTTCATAACTCCAGAGAGAGCTGAGGGTAGTGGTATTCGGAGTAGCGATGGCGAGGCTTCAGGCTTTGTCAAGGTGGCTGGTGGTGGTTATTTGGCTACTTCGGGCAGAGCTAGAGCAGTTGATGTGCAGATTGCGGGGCAGTCTATGCTAGCAGATTTAGTCATCAGTCCGGTGGAACTGTATGACGTGATTTTGGGGATGGACTGGTTATCTCTATACCGAGTTCATCTGGATTGCTACAGAGGTAGAGTGGTGTTTGAGCAGGATGCAGGGAAGTTGGTTTATCAGGGAGTGAGACCGACTTCGGGGAGTATAGTGATTTCAGCTATTCAGGCAGAGCAGTTGTTAGAGCGGGGCTGCGAAGCCTATTTGGCGACGATCACTATGGCAGAGTCCAGTGGTGAGGTGAGTCTGCAGGATATTCAGGTTGTCCAGGATTTTGAGGATGTTTTTCAGTCGCTGAAGGGATTGCCACCATCTCGGTCAGATCCTTTCACGATTGATTTAGAGCCCGTGACAGCTCCGATATCGAAGACACCTTACAGGATGGCTCCAGCAGAGATGGCAGAGCTGAAGAAGCAGCTAGAGGACCTTTTGAGTAAAGGGTTCATCAGACCTAGTGTGTCGCCATGGGGAGCGCCAGTGTTGTTTGTGAAGAAGAAGGATGGCAGTTTTCGGTTGTGCATCGATTACCGGGGACTTAACCGAGTCACAGTGAAGAACAGGTACCCACTTCCGAGGATTGATGAGTTGTTGGATCAGTTGAGAGGTGCTACTTGGTTCTCCAAGATTGACTTGGCGTCGGGATATCATCAGATTCCGATAGATGAGGCAGATGTCCGGAAGACAGCTTTTCGGACGAGGTATGGACATTTCGAGTTTGTGGTCATGCCTTTTGGCTTGACTAATGCGCCGGCAGCGTTTATGAGATTGATGAACGACGTATTCAGGGAGTTTCTGGATGTGTTTGTCATTATTTTCATTGATGACATTTTGGTGTATTCGAGGAGTCCAGAGGAGCATGCGACTCATTTGAGGCTTGTTTTGGAGAAGCTTCGAGAGCAGAAGCTGTATACTAAGTTGAGCAAGTGTAGCTTTTGGCAGCGAGAGATGGGTTTTCTTGGCCACATTGTTTCTGCAGAGGGAGTTTCTGTGGATCCGGCTAAGATTGAGGCTATCAGAGATTGGCCTAGACCGAGTAGTGCTACCGAGATCAGGAGTTTTCTGGGTTTAGCAGGCTACTACAGGAGGTTCGTCAAGGGGTTTGCGAGCATGTCTCAGCCGATGACGAGGTTGACTGGCAAGGATGTGCCATTTGTGTGGTCGCAGGAGTGCGAGGAGAGCTTTGGGAAGCTCAAGGAGATGTTGACTAGTACACCAGTTTTGGCATTACCCGACCCGGGGAAGCCATATGTGGTGTACATAGATGCTTCAGGTGTTGGACTTGGTTGTGTTTTGATGCAGGAGGGCAGAGTGATTGCCTATGCTTCGAGGCAGTTGCAGGGCAGTGAGCGCAACCGTCCTACACATGATCTTGAGTTGGGAGCAGTGGTTTTTGCACTCAAGATTTGGAGGTCGTATCTTTATGGTGGTAGAGTGCAGATCTTTACAGATCACAAGAGTCTACAGCATATTTTCACTCAGCCTTTGCTGAATGCGAGACAGACGCGTTGGGTGGAGTTTCTGGCAGACTATGACCTGGATATTGTTTATCATTCGGGCAAGGCCAATTTGGTGGCAGATGCTTTGAGTCGACGGAGGGTTGATTCAGATAGAGAGCGTGGTGTTGAGGCTTTGGTCAGCGAGATTAGTACATTGCGTCTTTGTGCTATTTCAGAGGAGCCTTTGGGTTTAGAGGCAGCTGATCAGGCAGATTTACTCAGTAGGATCAGGGTGGCGCAGCAGAGTGATCAGGGTTTGATTGATGCTTCGCAGGCGGTTGGTTCTGAGTATCAGGTCTCTTCGAATGGGACTATCTTGGTTCGTGGGCGAGTTTGTGTGCCCAAGGATGAGGTGTTGAGGCATGAGGTTTTGGGAGAGGCTCATTCAAGCAAGTTTTCGATTCATCCGGGTGCGACCAAGATGTACCGTGACCTCAAACGGTATTATCATTGGGTTGGGATGAAGAGGGATGTGGCAGATTGGGTTGCGAGGTGCAACACTTGTTCTTTGGTCAAGGCAGAGCATCAGGTGCCTAGTGGTCTTCTGCAGAGTTTACCCATTCCAGAGTGGAAGTGGGACATGATCACTATGGATTTTGTTGTGGGATTACCTATCTCACGGACTTTCGATGCTATTTGGGTCATTGTGGATCGCTTGACCAAGTCAGCACATTTCTTGGTCATCAAGAAGACAGATGGAGCGGCTGTCTTGGCTAGGAAGTTTGTGCGAGAGATTGTGAGGCTGCATGGAGTGCCAGCCAGTATCGTGTCGGATAGAGATCCGAGGTTTGCTTCAGAGTTTTGGAGGGCATTTCAGACTGAGATGGGCACTAAGGTGCATATGAGTACAGCGTATCATCCGCAGACAGATGGGCAGTCAGAGAGGACTATTCAGACTTTGGAGGATCTGCTTAGGATGTGTGTACTGGATTGGGGTGGTCATTGGGCTGATCATCTGTGTTTGGCAGAGTTTGCCTATAACAACAGTTTTCAGTCTAGTATTGGTATGGCTCCTTATGAGGCTTTGTATGGGAGGCCATGCAGGACACCGTTATGCTGGACCCAAGTGGGGGAGCGCAGCATGTTTGGAGCTAGTTTTGTTCAGGAGGCGACGGAGAAGATCCGTGTCTTGAGGCTGAACATGAAGGAGGCTCAGGATAGACAGAGGAGTTATGCAGATAGGCGGCGACGTGAGCTTGAGTTTCAGGTGGGAGATAGAGTTTATCTCAAGATGGCTATGTTGAGGGGCCCTAACAGGTCCATAGCAGAGAACAAGCTCAGTCCGCGATTTATGGGTCCGTTTCCAGTGGTGGAGCGAGTTGGGCCAGTGGCTTATCGGTTGGAGTTGCCACCGATTATGAGCGCCTTTCACAAGGTGTTTCATGTTTCTATGTTGAGGAGGTGTTTGCGTCCTTCAGAGGAGGTTGTGGTTGAGATTCCAGAGGATCTCCAGCCAGATATGACAGTTCCGGCAGTTCCTGTGAGGATTCGTGAGAGGAGAGTCAAGGTTCTGCGGAACAAGAGAGTGCCATTGTTGAGAGTCTTGTGGGACTGTAGTGGCACAGAGGAGCAGACTTGGGAGCCAGAGGCAAAGATGAAGCTGAAGTTCGGAAAGTGGTTCGACAAGCAGGCTGTGGAGTGATTCATCTTTGTGGTTCTAGTCTTGTTTTTGGTTTTGTTGTTGTTGGTTTTGGACTTATGTATTTTCGTTTTGTTGTACGATATACATTTTTGGAGTTATATGAGATGGAGTTTTGCCTCATATTTTTGGTTATGGTTTGGATGTTACAAGTTTCTTTGGCCGGTGGGGTCATTGAGAGTTTTTAGTCACATGTTGGTACGCGTTTCAGATTTTATTACTCGTTTTGTCTAGAGGCGTGGGCCTTGTAGACGGTGGTTCTATTTGTGTTGGGACGTTAGGTGCCCAACGGACTTATATTGGGGGTCGCTACCTCGATATGGGTTGTTTGAGTGACAGTGGGTCACGTTTTGGTTGTGGCTTCGGGTCACGTTTTGGTTTGGTGACAGTGGTCACATTTTGGTACTGGACCGTGAGTCGCAGTATGGATGTCATGACAGTGGATTATGGCATTGAGAGTAATAATATCTTGGAAACATGCGTATAACAAAGGACTAAAATTTGAGTTTTGAGGTCTTGGAGAGACGTTTGTGTTGGGATTCGAGGACGAATCCAGTTTAGTGGGGGAGAATTGTAACATCCGTGAACCAGAAAGTTGTTTTGGAAGCGGTGTTGGGCGATGCTGGGGGTTCGGGAGTAGTTGGCACATGCTCTTAGAGGTGTGAATTGAAGATTGGCTGTACATGTTCTTGTTTGATTGTTGTGCAGTCGGTTTAAGATTCAAGCACCGCGAAGAAAGTGTGTTAAATCCTTCTGAACGACTAGTATCGATCGACACCCTTCGGGTGTCGATCGACACCGGTTATCAGGGTTGATTTCCGGTTTAAGTCGATCGAATTGAGTTGGGTTGGTTTTGGTCGATGGGTGTCGACCGACACCAAGGGAGGGTGTCGATCGACACCGGTTATTGAGAAATCGACCGGTTTGATTCAAGTCGGCTGGTTTTGGGCTGGTTTGGGCGAGAAAAGCCCTAGACTCGCGATAAAAAGCTTGTGGCCGCGAGAAAGGCACAAGTTTCGAGATATCAAGGTTCTTAGGCGATTTTTGGAGGATTGGAGGTGATTTCTGAGTTTCTGGGTTGAATCCGTGGCTGTTCTTCGTTGTTCCTTCTCCTTTCCTTCCTTTCAATCCCTTTTCAAGGTGAATGCGTGACTGTAGGTCCGTTATTCATTAGAGATTGTTTGATTTTGAGTTTATGTTGTTGTTTATGAGTTGTTCTTCGTTTTTGTGTGGTTTGATGCGTTTATGGGGGTTGAATCCCATTGATTGGTGTTAGTTTTTACTATTTTCGCACTGTTTCTTCGCGTTTGGTTTCTGGGCGTCGAGCTGGTGTCGAGCGACACTCGCTGAGTGTCGATCGACACTCAGAAGGCTGGCGTCGAGCGACACCATTCAGGTGTCGGTCGACACCGACCTGGGTGTCAGGAAACGTGGGTTTCCTGACAGGTAGTTAATGTATTGGTTATTGCATTGTCTGTCTGGTTGTTTATTGTGATGTATTGTCTATTGTTTGACGTAATTGGCCTGTAGGCAGGATGATCCACTCACTAAGTATTTATGATAATACTTACGCATCTCTTTCGTAATGTGATGCAGGTAACAGCAATGTTCATCCGCGGAAAGAGACCGAGAGAAGAGGATGATGAGATTAGGATTTGGATTCTGGCATTTATGATGTGGCTGATTGAGAATTCATGAGTTTAGGGTGATAGACTTTATTTTAATAATGTAGCAAACCGGTTTAGGTTGCTTATTGGTTATTGGTTTATTTGGTTTTATTCTTTATTGGTTATGGTTGAATGGTTATTCAGGATTTAATAATATTATTGATTTCTTTTGATTTCTTCCGCATTGTGCTGTTGAATTAGCTGTTGAGGATTAATATTTATGGGAATGTTAATCTGGGCTAATTATAAAAAAAAAAAAAAAAGAGTTTGGTTGTTTCAGATTTATTTATTTAAAGATTTTTAAGACTTCCACTATAATTGTTTAAGTTATTAAAAAAAAAGTGTCGGTTGTTTCAAATCTTTTAGACTACACCAACTTTGATTTGCTTCGAAGTAGCATATTCGATTATCCGCTATGAAGGATTGGATTGTAATTGATTAAAAAAATAGTATTAATGCTTTAAACATAAGATTTTTCTTAAAGTACATTTTGAGTTAATTTATTTTTATATGTTATTTTTTGTTAGTTTATATCTTTTGATACTCTAGTAGCATTACTCTTTCCAAAAATAACCATCTGTATTTCTTTAAAATGGTAAAATTTGGTGACAAATCTTGATAGATTTCTAGGATTATAGAACATAATTTGAAGTGAAGCCAAATCACACATATCATTGTCCTTTAATTTTTTCTTCGTTCTTGTTCTTGTTCTTATTTTTCTTTGTTTTATTCTTTTTCGCTATTTTCTGCTTTGATTTTTTATGTCTTTGTTCTTAATCGAGAGCTTCTTTTTCTTTGCCTTTGTTCTCGTTTAGTTTCTTTTTCTCCGTTCTTCTTTAATTTCTTATTTTTCAATTTCATTTTTGTGGTTTCTTATTCGATGTTTCCATCTTTATCTTTGTTCTTCTTTGTGTTTTTTTTTTTTGTATCTTTTTACTTTGATATCTTCGTCTTCGATGTTCTTTGTTCTTCTTAGTGTTCTTCTTGCATATCTTCTTCATATGTCATTTTGCAGTATGCTCAGTTTGTTATTCAGCCCTTTTCCTCAACAAAATTGTGGCATGTAACACCTTTAATTGGAATTCCTTCAAGGTGAAACAAAGCTGATTACTCTGCCCCCAATAGTTTTATTGTCTACTCCTCTCTATCCTTGGATTTTTTTGCATTTGTGGAAGACCTGTAATCTCTTCCTTTTGAATATTGTGATTTACATAAAGATAATGTAACATCCGTAAACCAAGAATTGTCGTTTTTTTTGTGGTGTCGAGCGACACCGGTCCGAATTTGGAATTTCGGTTCATTTAGAGTGGTCCGGTTTGGGTTGGAAACCCGGCCTTGTTTCGTGATTAAAAGAAGGCAGCCGCATTGTTTTGTCGTTTTTCGAGAAAAGGCAAAGGAAAAGAGGCAGAGAGGGTGTTGAGGTGATTCTGGAGATTTCTGGTTGATATGAGGCTGTTATGTGCTGTTCTTCATCTCTTCCTTCTTCTTAATCCATTATCAAGGTGAGTGCATGACCGTAGGCTCGCAAGAGAATCAGATTGTGAAATTGGAATGTGGAATTGTGGAGCTTATGTGCTTTTTTCGTGGTTGTTCATGTGTTATATTGTGTCTTTGATCGAGATTGTGGTGTTGATTTCATGTTTCTGGTGTTTCTGTGTTGAGAAAATCGTTTTGGGCATCGATCTCTTGGATCGGTGTCGAACAACACCAATCGGGCCGGGTGTCGAGCGACACGATCTGTGTCGATCGACACTGGTCCGGTTTAATCCGGTTTTCTGACGATTTGAATTAATGAATGGTTTAATCGGTTTCATTGGAATTAAGTGGTTTAATTCGATAATTAATTATTAAATGGTGAATTTAATTAATTAATTGGTTTAAAATAATTGTGGAAATTATTTAAGTGTTTAAAAATTATTATTTAATTGTGGAAATTATTTAATAATTAAGAAGAATTATTTTAATAATTGTGGTAATTATTATAAATATTTAAATGTGTTAAATTGCGTAATTGGCCTGTAGGCGGGGTGATTGCCTCACTAAGTATTTCTTAAATACTTATGCATCTCTTTTTCCCTAATGTAATGCAGGTAAAAAGAAAGCGTGATCGCGGAATCGGCCGAGGAGAGGATGATAGGATTTGGTGTTTATTTATTTGAGTTGTTTAATTATTGCAAACATGGTGTTTAGGTTGCTAGTATTTTATATTATTTATTGAATTGAATTTAGTTGTTTGATTTAATTTTTTAATGATTAATTTTGGAGTTTATTTTAATTGAGTTTTCCGCACTTGATTAATTTAAAAAAAGAAAAAAAGCTCGGCAGTTTCAGATAAAATCCTACCTCGGGCTGTGAAGGATGTCCATCAATGAGTAATGCCCGAAGTTCAACTAAGAAAACAACCTCTCTTCACCCTCTCTGTTTGGCATGCATTATAATCTTGAACACAAAATCTTGTTTTAACTATGCAACTTGTAAAATTTCCGTAGACAAATGTAGTATAAGATGGATAATCAAATTTTCTTTGAACTCTCCTCTGCTTCATAGCTGAGCAAGCATATTGTTTACTTCTTCGCGACCATTATTGTTAAAGCTCTTGTGATGAATAAAGTATTATCTAGTGTGTTAAATGCATATTTTTCTTCTCCCAATGTAATTTGGGACTCGCAAAACTTGATCTCTCTCATCATCTCAAATGGGACTACACATGAACTCAAATGTCTTCTCCACAACATTAGCCATCTTTGTTAATCTACTTTTGTTTCTATCTTCTTTTATTTCATATCTAGATTATGTAATGTTAAGGCCGACTTTCTTGAAAAGTTGGCTATGTTTGTTTTGAACAATTCTTCAGTTATTATGGTGTAATTCTTTTTTTCTTTGTTTTTTTAAGTTCGTTAAAAAAAAAAACTCACCTCATGGTCTATATAATTTTTCATAATTAATTTTGTACTTCCCCAAATGTTTTTGTATAAATCTTTCACATCTAGTTACTAAATCGACTTTAAAGCTTTTACAAAAATCGAATAACTTTGTTTAATTACTTTGGACTTGTGAAGTTTCTAATTTAAAACCGGTTATATTTTGATTTTTATCATATATATTAGAGTTATTAAAAGTTTTATTAATATTAAGTTAGTTTTTTGGTATTAGAAAATATAATATCTTTATTTTATAAACTCTTTAATACGAAAAATATATAATACCTTTGAATTAGTAAAGTTTATTGAAATATAAAAGAAAATTAGTTAATTTAACAAATAACTAATTTTATATCATGATGTGGAATGATATTTTTGGTTGTTTAAAATTTGGAAAATTGTTTAATCTTTGAAATGTTTATGTGGATCAATAAAATCGCGTTTTTAAATTCTATGTGGACGCCCTCAATGACTTATAACCAATAGTCTTCTACATTACATATCATCACCTCATACGGTATCATTATTACATAATTTATAAATGATGATAAATAGAAATGAAATTAACTATTTAATTAATTTTCTTGAAAAATATAAATGATGAAAAATAGAAATAAAATTAACTAATTTAATAAATATAGTTAACCTAAGATGATGATATAGATTAATACTATTGGTTGTTCAAAAATAAGAAAATTTCTTAATTTTATATAATGATGTGGGATGATACAATTGGTTGTTTAAAATTTGGAAAACTGCTTAATCTTGGAGATGCTTATGTGGATCAGTAAAATCAAGTTGTTAAATCCTATGTGGACTTCCTTAATGACATTTAGCCTCAACTTTTATATAGTATAAATTTGTTTGCAGGAAGGTTTTGCGTTTGCACACTGCACAACTTGCAATGTCATGTATGTAAAATCAATTAATCTCATTTTTTTGTATCTTGAATATTAACTTAAGGCTTGAAGAATGATAACAACAGTTACATATGTCGTAGCTATATAACACTTTTTAAATGTAATTTTTTCTTTCTTGATTCAACTCAAAACCTATGTAAAATAGCATTATTTGATTGATCATTCTTCATAACTAATCCTAACTTCTACCAGGAGACCAACTATTATGAAAAACACAATCTGAGAGTTTCAACTTTCAAACCATTAGAAGAATATATTGCTTGTTTTTAAGTAATTCTTAGTCAATACCATAATGGTCAAAACTCGGTAGAATACAATAATCCGAGCACAGAAATGGTTAAACAATAAGAACTTTAAATAAATTTACTTTATTCACAAAAAAATAAAAATAAAAATAAAAGTTAAGAACACCTAAGAAACTCTACCAATAATAACGCGAAAAGAAATGTCTCTTAAAATAAGTTTATTCATATAATAATATCTAAGAGACATTTTGAATTTCTACCATTAATCATGCTCTAAGCGTTTAGGTTTTTCCAAATTTAAACTTATACCATCATTTCGCATGTATCATGGCGGGATATGTTCTAGAGAAAATTCCTTATGAATTGTAATAAGGAATGTTAATGAAACATGGAGCAACAAACTACGATGGTGTAAAGTTCAAACAAAAAAAAAAAAAACAAAAAAACTACGATGGTGTAGCCGACGTAATTGAAGATGGATAGTACGACAAATTAAGACACGGTAAAAAACGTAGGCCAAACAATCGCCTGGATCAGCATGGGTCCATGCGTCGGTGACAAAGGCTATCTAGAGCCAATTATCACACCGATTTTGAACCTCATCGGATCCCACAGGCCGCATGAACAGATTCTTCATCTTACTACCTTTATACACCTTTGATCTTATGAATTTCCATAGAATGGAGACATCACCGGATTCATAGACCACTTCTTATTTTTATTATGAAAGAAAAAGGAAATTAAAAGAAGGTAAAAACTTAGAAGGAAAAGGAACCACCAGCAGATGCTAGCGGCCTAAACTGTTCAGGTTAAAAAAAAAAACAAATAAAAGGGACGATAGTTTCTCTCACTCGCCAAAGAAAAAAACAACATGCTGAAACGCATGCCTATCGAAAATTATGACCAAAAACACATCAAAAATAAATTGTGTATTTATTAAGTTTGCTAATTATTAGATTATTAGTAAACTTGCGTTAATATTTAACCATAAAGTTCAAATGTAGGTAAAAGTAAATGATGTCTATTGAGTAATGAATCATAAAAGAATTGCATAGATGTGAATCCAGATTTTAAATTCGTGTACCGTGATGCATGATTGATGAAGTTTAAGCTTGGTGTGATCATATTTTATTTTTCTGTTAACATAAAGAAAACGATGCAAAATATAGGATAAACACGTGTATGAATACGTTAATCTACATCAGAAATTATAAAAAGTTTTGAATGAGATATAAAATACATAATAGGAGATAAATTTAAAATTATTTTATGATTTATTTAATCATTATACTTGATTAACGCAAAATTAAAATAAAATAAAAAACTAAAATTTGAATGGGTGTTAAAAGATAATTTAATATTTTCATTTTCATGTGTGGAAATCTTTTATTATAAATCTTTCATAAATTATTAAATATTTTAAAAAATTATTAAAACTAGTATTATATAATAGATGTCTTAAACATAGTAAAACACTCAATACAAATGTCTTAATGAATACACTTTGGACAATAAATTTCCAATACAATATTAATATATCATTTTTAATTATTTTTGAAGACATCGTTGAAGTGTCTTTAATAGAGATGGTCTAGGTCTGTGGTTTTTTTGCTTAACAGAAACAACCATGGATGATGAGTCTGGAAGTTCCGCTAATAACTTAACGTTACCGGATACTTGTGAATACAATCTTCCCAAGGACTGTTCTTGGAAGGCTTGACATTCCTTAATGCTTCCCAAACCGCGCTATTGCATTTAAACCCACTCCCAAACGCGATTTGCCAAACGCGATTGCCTCTTCGCATCCTTCCTTTGGCTTCAATGTAAGCCAACTCATACCAAGTCGAGCTCGAAGATGTGTTACCAAATCTATGAAGAGTCATCCTCGAAGCCTCCGAATGAACCGGAGAAAGCTTAAGACTCTTCTCAATCTCATCGATCACAGCTCTTCCACCAGCATGGATACAGAAATGCTCGAAAGCAAGTTTGGAATCCGGAACATACGGTTTAACGTTAACCTTACCGTTAAAAAGCTTCTTCACAAGCAGAGTCATAAAGAAGAGAATCTGCTCACTCACCGGAAGAACAAGAGGACCCAAGGCAGTGAAATTGGTTTTGAGAGTTTCCCCTGCAATGGCCATTAGATCTTTCGACAAGAAAACGCCTTTTCTTCCGGTGTCATCCTCTTGTTGATAAGCGCAACGGAAAGCTTTGTCGTCTTCTCCACGGTGAGTCCTGACGACATGCACAAGCCTGTACTTGGCCCGTCTCTTGTCCCTAGACTTGTTCGACAGCAAAACCGCAGCGCCACCAACTCGGAACAAGCAGTTCGGTACCAACATGGACTTGTTGTTACCCAAATACCAGTTAAGAGTGATGTTCTCCGCCGAAACCACAACTGCGTAAGTGTTCCTGTGTAGCAACAACATGTCTTTCGCAAGATCCACCCCGATAACTGATGCGCTGCAACCCATTCCGCCAAGGTTGAAGCTCCTGATGTTACTTCTGAGCTTATACTTGTTCACAATCATCGCGGATAACGAAGGTGTCGGGCAAAAGATACAGTTGACAACGAGGATTCCGACATCCTTTGGATCCACGTTAGTGTTTGCGAAAAGGTTGTCCAAAGCACCGAACATGACTTGTTCAGCTTCTTCTCTAGCAGCAGCCATTGAGATTCTTGGTGGAACATGAATCATAGCTTCGGGGACATACGTCTCTTCTCCTAAACCAGAGCGTTGGAAGATCATGCGTTGAAACTCGAGAGCATCGTCGTCGAAATATCCGCTGAGTCTAGAGTGATCCACGAATAGAGTGGAAGGAGCTTTGAGGTGATCGGGTGGGAGGTAACAGGAGAAATCGACCATGTAAACGGGTCTGGGTCGGGTCATGACATAGACGGTTAAACCGGAGACTATAATCGCCGTACAGATGATTGTACTAACCAGATTGTACTGGAGTTCCATCCAGAGTTGGCGGAGATCGTCTCGATTCATCTGAGATGCTTCGACGGAGATAACGACGGCGAGAGCGAGTAAACAGAAAGTCAAGAGATTTGATATTAAGTAATGGTAACCTAATTTCACGTACTTGAGGAGAAAAGCCGGTAGCCTCCGGGTTTGTCGGTTCTCTACTCCAACAGAACCATCACCACCACCGCCGATTCGTGATTCTCCGGCACCGTCCATGTTGAAGCACTGAGAGAAAAAGGTATAGAGATCGATCTTTATACGGAAGGCTAACCGGAGAATGCTGTGTTTATCAAATCCAGGCGTCCTTTTTTATTCTTGAACTGCTGAAAATGACACAACTTTGACGATGAAATGCATTTATTTGACGGCAAAACGATATTAATATGTAACATCAACAAATTTAACTCGTGTTAGTATTTGTTTTGGTCCTTATTTTAAATGATATCAAATATCTCCATCACTCGTAAATGATTGATATTTTTTTTAAAAAACGTCAATTTTAAATAATAATATATCTTACTAATAAAATAAATTGCAATTAAATTTTTTTTTATATTTTCAGAATTTATCTGTTGGCAGTTAATTGGTTTTTATATACGAAGAAAATAGTGGATACATTCATCCCAAATTAATCGGTTACAACTTACAACAATAAAAAATCTTGAGAAATTTTAATTATACATGATCAGAAATAAGAAGTCTTCGTTTACAAAAAGAATCATGGATCAACAACGTAACACTTGGTAACCAAAAGAAAAGTATACTGGTGTGAACTAAAAAGATATTGTTTAGAACTTAGAAGTATGATTTGGCCTCTTGTTGAACTCCTTCATTGTGGGAATTTTTTTTTTTTTTTTTTCTTGGCTTGTCCCACCATTTGCAGAAGAAATGTCGTAAGTTGGTGCATGAGAACCCTTGAATCTTTGAAAGCTTTGAAAATCATTAGTGTTGAGGTACCTTTACTTTCCCAATCCGTGTAGGCATGACTCTTAATTCGCAATATCATCATCTCTAAACTGAATTTCCAATTCACCATTCATGGAAGCTTTTGGTAGATTTGAAGAGTATTGAAATCAAGATAGCAAAGAAGGAAATTGGGATACGCTTCAGAAACATAGAAAGAAAAAAAAAAAGACTAAAGAGAAATATTGAAGGTTTTAGATGTTTTCACAGGACTGTTTGGAAAACGAGTCTATAAGATTATTCTCAAAACTTTTATTAAAGATATTATAAGATTAAGAAAAAGAAAGATAGCGGGCGAGTAATAAGGATTCTGCATAAAAAGAAATATGGGGATCTAAATATAAAATATTTATCTAATACCATTTTTAATTTTTTTTTTTTTTTGGGAAGTTAATTCCCACTTATCTTTTGGTTAAAAAAAACAAGAAGTAAATAATGAACGTGTTGTGATCTAAAATTGACGAAAACATACTTCTTGTTTTTGAAAACATAATAACTAAATAAGTATATAAAATAATAATATTAACTGATTAGTATAATTATTTAAGATAAATAAATGATTAATTTGATTCATTAGATTATATGAGATTAATCTTAGCATTATATATTGAGTTTTAAGATCTTTCTCTCAATGAAGATAGTTGAAGATAGTTTCGATTGATGGAGCGCATAACAATAATAATAGAAAATATTTTTAACATGTTAACATTGAACATTATGATATTTATCTTTAGTTAAGCTATTTAATATTTAATATAATATATTTTTTTTTCTTTATATATATACACGTTTCCAAAACGTTTCCACACTTAAATTTTTCAAAATGCACGTTTCCCGTTTCGAAAACGTTTTGCTTCTGTGTTTCTGTTTCCGTTTTCATGCAATATAGGTTGTAATAAATTTTAATTACTTCTAAAAATATTCAAATAGCTAAATGTCAAAATATGACTAGTAATAATATATGAGATTATTTTTTCGAAAGAGATATTAAATTCACATACATAAATTTTTTAAATAAAATTTATGTTTGTGAACTCCAATTATGATCATTTATTTATGGTTAAAGTTTATGATAATTTGATAAGAAATCTATAAATAATTTGGATGTTTAAATCATGTTTAAAAAAAATAGAAGATATAATTTAAGTTCGTAATCATTAATTTTATCATTTTATCATTTTTTATATTTTGAAAAATTGGATTGTTTATATGAAGTCTTAAAATTTAACAACTATCAAGCTAAATGACATATTTATATTTATTTCGACACAAATAGTTAAAATGTTATTAACATCACTTTCTGATTGATATTAATTATGTATCGTTTTTTTTATTTGATGCTGATCTAAATCAATATTATTGTATCATTACTTTTGATGTGATGAAAACTATTGTAAATTTGTATCAATTATATGGAATTGATATCAAACAATTACAAAACTGAATCAATTTTGTAATTGATGTTAAACCACATTTTTTTATCATTTATCAACAAGTAATGTAATTTAATATCATTTAACTTTTTGATGATATTTAAGTAATGCAACACACCTTTTTTTGTAATATCTTATATTAAAAGAGAAATATTGGATGATCATTTTATTAAGTGTCGGCTCTAAGATTTTTCTGAGCTATTTTATTTTTTATTTATTTAATTCTTCTATGTTCATTGTCAAACACATTTGAATATTCTAAACTTACCAAAAATAATTATTTCGAAAATATAATACTAAATCTTACAATTAAAATTAAACAAAAATGATATATAGTTTAAAAAAAAATTATACGCTTTTAAAAAAAAAATGTAAGCATGTAAAATTATCATTCAAAATATATTTTAACAATAAATTTAATATATAAATGATTTGTTTATTACTGAACTAAAACAAAAAACTGTTATTTAAAATTATTTCACATATGAAATGCACATATATAAAATAATCACAAATTTGAATATACATGATCGTATACAAAACATTCATAAATCCACCCATATTTTTGAGATGCCCCATCACGTTTATTTTAATTTCCTAATTTTCTTGAAACTTTAAATACACATTAGAGTTCCTATCCAAATTTCATTGGAAGTTGAGATTCTCCATCACGCGTACCTTGTTTTATTTAGTAATTATTCTTCATTTTATGGTATATTGACCAAAAAATCTGTGGTATTTTTTCAAAATAGTGATATTTTTTTTTTTTGGTGCAAATGTGAAGATTTATACCATTTTCAAGAGTTTACAAAATGTTACTCGGCAACTTATTACAACAAATATAAAAGAGAGGGAAAAAAAACACCAGCAAGACTACTCGATGTCTCGGAAGCTGAAATACGTCTAAAGGAGCGATGTTGAGGAAGCTGAGGTCGCGGGGAAAGATAACAGCCGGTCACGCATCATCCTATCAACCGCTGAGCTGATTGAAGACGGTGAAGAACGGGGAGTGGCAGAGAAAATTCTCGCATTACGCTCTCGCCAGAGCAAATAGATGAGAATTTGCAACCAAAGTTTAGCTACTACAGCCTTAGAAGACTGCATAGAAAGAATTGATGTAGTTACTGACGCTAAATCCGTTGGAGGATTTGGCCAGAGAGAACCCGCAATTTGAGA
Organism: Erythrophleum ivorense; assembly: GCA_026724425.1. Taxonomy (NCBI): domain Eukaryota; kingdom Viridiplantae; phylum Streptophyta; class Magnoliopsida; order Fabales; family Fabaceae; genus Erythrophleum; species Erythrophleum ivorense. The sequence goes on along the minus strand of JAIUCV010000066.1, from coordinate 1,066,484 downwards.
CCAAATTTCTGAGGAGAAAGAGCATTCAAAGAACAAGTGCTCATGAGATTCTGATCCATTTGAGCAGAGCACACATCCAGGTTGTACATTGAGGCCCCAACGAATAAGTCTGTCTCTAGTTGGTAAACGTGCCAAGTATACCAACCAAGCAATGAAAGAGCAGCGTGGAATTGCCTCTTTGAACCATATTGCCTTGTACCAAGCAACTATAGGTCCACTCACTCTTAGCTGAGACCAAGTAGATTTAGAGGAGAAACTGTCTTTAAAAACTCCTGGACCATGACACCAGAAGAACACATCCGACCCTTTTTCATCATTAGGAGGCTCAATTCCTGCTATTACTATTTGAGATGTTTCAGCAGCAACCGATCTAGCTGCTGGGAATCTCCAAAAACCATTATGGGTCGCTTGAGCGACAGAAGCATCCTGGCGAATTTGTAACTCTGTTGGACCCCGAGTACCCATGAAAGAGATTAATGGTCCTAAATCTGTCCAGCAGTCATACCAAAACCGAGCCTTGTGACCATCTCTAACTTCACACTTCAGAAAAGCCTCCAACTTATTTCTAAGCTGTAACATACTCCTCACTGGTTTTGACAATCGATTAGAGTCCTCCATGATCCAGAAATCTTTTCAATTGAAAATGTTTCCTTTTAGCCAGGCAACCCAAATGGACCCTGAGTTTGTGAAAAAGTTCCAGACATGCTTTAATCTGTAAACCATTTCAAAATCCTCCAGTAATCTGATATTCCCCAACCCTCCTTCTTTCTTTGGTCTGCATACATCCTTCCATGCCACTCTTGACCCCATAGCTGATGTAGTTTTATTCTTCCATAGAAAAGCAGAACAAAGGGAGTCTACTTTTTCATAGAACCGCTTGGGAAGAACAAAAATAGAGGACCAGAAGTTAACCATACCATATATGACCGATGATATGAGCCTAATCTTCACTGCGAATGACAAAAACTTTGCTGTCCAGACATGGATTTTAGCCGTAATACGTTCAATAAAAGGTTGGAGCGTAGCATAGGAGATCCTAGAGGAATCCAGAGGGAGTCCAAGATATCTTGTCGGGAAGACACCAATCTTAAACCCTGAAAGAGCACTCAGTACAGTGATATCTTTATAGATAGATATACTTTGAAAAAGTGATGAGGAAATTGTTGATATATTAGTCCCTTATATTTAGTTATTGATTATATATATACAATAATAATTTTTCATGCCGGATGTACAATCAGAATACTGTTTTTTAATGTACTTGGTGCAAAATATAGTCGTGCATAGAAGAAAAATTATTCACGATAATAAATTTCTAAAACTAGTATGATGATGGAAAATGTGAAAGTACATGCATAGTATTATACGGACATTCTTGTCCAACAAAAGCGTCATAATGTACGCAATCTATCGTATAACTTATACTACTATTGTTCTTTGTATTGTTATCTTTCGTAATACACTACTATTCTCTCTTTTACCAATTAGAATCAATATTTAAAATAAGAGAAACTTTAAGAAATATAATTTTTATTCATAAACTTTTTTCGGTGGTAACATGATTGATTGTAGTGAATCAATGTTCTTATTTCTCTTTTTTTGTTTTGTTTTTTAGTTTTTTTTCTTTATTTTCGCTCTTTATTCGATTTTTTTTTTTTTAATTCTTAATCTTTACTATTTCTCGTCTTTTTTCTTCTTCAGTTCTTTGTCTTTACAATTTCTTATTCGGTCTCCTTTTCCATCTTTGTTATTTTTTTGTTTATCTTTTGTCCTCATTACTTGATATCATTGTCTTCGCATTTTTTAATGTTTCTTCTTATTTTTGTCCTTGTCTTGGTTCTTGTTCTTTTTTTTCTATTATTAGTTCATGCGGTCGAAGTTGCTAAGAGTTTGTTATATTTCTTTTGTTTAGCTTATTCTCTTTATTTTTCTTGATTATTCTTGAGAACTTGATCCCTTTTAATTTATAAATAGTTTTATTGTAGTTCTCTTTAATTTAATGTTATGTAGAGTAAAAATTTAATTATCTGATACACCCAACCAAACTTAAAAATGAAAAGATTCACGGAAACAAAATTAGGCTATAGATGGTACAATTACATATTCACAAACGTAATAAGCAATGTCTAATAATAATATAACTAATTTAATTTATGCGATCATAGAGATATAGTTACGAATAGCTTTCAATTTCTTATTTTTCGGTTTCATCTTTTATTTGGTTTTCTTCTTTAGCCTTATCTTTTTTGTTTCTTTTATGGCTTTGTTTTTTGCTATATTCGTCCTCCCTTTTCTTCATTTACTTCTTTTTTTTTGTTCTTCTTGATTCTTATTCTTCTGTTTCTTCTATGATTAATTATTTCCATCGAAAATGCTAATAATATTTTGCTAGAGTTTGTTTTCTTTTTCTTTGTATTGGTTATTCTCCCTTCTAATTATTTACTCACTCTATTTCTTTTGTACATATTTTAGCATAAATCTCATTAATCCTATGTAGAATATATTTTCATTATCTGATACACCAAACCAAACTTAAAAATCAAAATGTACGTATAAAGAAATTTAAGTTAGAAGATAAGCTTTTTTAATGATCGTAATCTCTCTCAATCTTCAAACCACAAAAGTCTTAATGAAACATATATACACATGACATCGATGTCAACCAAGCTTTTTTATTATTTATATATATTTAATTATTAATGCGGAAATTCTCGAAAGAAATCAATAATATTAAATAATAAATAATCCGTTCAACAAAAAGCCATAAACCAATAACCAATAAAGAATAAGCAACCTAAACACCAGGTTTGCTACATTATTAAAATAAAACTAACATCCTAAAAATGAATTCCTTGCTAGCCACAACAAGATGGCCAAAATCAAATTCCTAGTCTCATCATCCTCTTCTCTCGGTCTCTTTCCGCGGAAGAACATTGTCGTTACCTGCATCACATTGTAATAGAGATGCGTAAGTATTATCATAAATACTTAGTGAGTGGATCATCCTGCCTACAGGCCAAGTACGTCAAACACAAGACAATATATCAACAATAATCAACAACGAAAACAATAAGCAACAACAGAAACCTCCAAGTAAGGAACAACCCACGTTCCTGACTTCCCAGTCTAGTGTCGACCGACACTTCAAAGAGTGTCGATCGACGCTAGCCTTCTGAGTGTCGATCGACACCCATCGGGTGTCGGTCGACACCAGCTCGACGCCCAGATACCAAAAGCTACAAAACAACGCATAAGAATCACAAACTCACAATCAAAGGGTTTTCAACGCCCCAATACATCCAAAACACGATTTTCAGTATGAACAACTCAAGAACACCATAACAAACTCAAACTCAAGGAATCTCTAGTGCTAAAACGGACCCACAGTCACGCACTCACCTTAAAAAGGATTGAAAGGAGAAAGGAGATGAAAGCAAGGAAGAAAAGCCACAGAACAAGCCTCCAAACTCCAAAATCGCCCAAGAAATCGTCTCCTTCTCTCTGGAAACTCTCCGCCTCGAAAAGTGAGCTTTCTCACGCAGCTACAGTGTTTTGTCGCAGAGAATAGGGTTTCCATCGCCTAAACCGGACAAAACCAGCCGACTTAAATTGAACCGGTCGATTTCTCAATAACCGGTGTCGATCGACACCCTTCCTTGGTGTCGGTCGACACCCATCGACCAAACCAACTCAAACCACAAATCAAACGTGCAATCGACTTAAACCGGAATCGACCCCGATAACCGGTGTCGATCGACACTACCTTAGGTGTCGATCGACACTAGTCATTCAAGAGCTTTTTACACATTCTCTTCGAGATGATTGAACTTTAAACCAACCGTACAACAATCAAACAAGAACATGTACAATCAATCTTCCATTCACACCTCAAAGAGCGTATGTAATCTACTTCTGAATCTCTATTGTCATCTGATACCACTTCTAAAACAACTTTTTGGTTCACGGATGTTACACTTCATTGATCGAAAGTAATTGAAATTATTTAAAACAATTCAAACTGAAATGACTTCTACCATTGTAAACTCACGGAAGGCAAAACGTGATATATCCAAAGTGGGTTCACTGTGGCGCAGTCCACATCCTATCTGGTACAATCTCCTTGTGAACCGTTGGATGGAAATATTGATCGTACGGCGGGCGATGTGTTCAATTAATTGGGGGTTAACATCATCTTACATGCTTAAGCCGGGTCAAAAAGCTCTATCACGCTAAGTGTTCACTGCCATTAATACAGGAAATTTGATAAGAGAGCTTTGATCTTAAGTCTTTCTTTCATTTTTCATTAATTACTAGACTAATGCCGCACAAATTTTTCTACTGTTATAGTTAAAAAAATGCTGAAAAACAATTATAGATTTGTTATTAATATTATAAACTTTAACCTAAATAATAAAATATTTTAACTTGTTTTGTTAGCGACTGACTTTTCAATATATATCTTTGCATTATACCATACGTTTTTTTGCCCTCAACTCTTTTCGTTTATTTACCGTTACATGGAACAAACTCTGTTTTCTCGCCATCGCTCTTTGCTGGATCCGGTTCTCCGTATATTAGAAGAATTTAGATATTTAATAGTGACTCAAGATAGAATATGAATAATAATAATTTTGAAGTAATATAGTAGTTTTCATTACACCAAATTAATTTTTTAGCAAGTAAATAAGATTTAGAATTGTCAGTTGGAACGAACCTAACTGTTTTGATTGAGACCCTATTCAATATCAACAATGTCTAAATATAGTATAAATAGAGAAAGTTGGTTATAGTTCATATATATAATTTAATGAACCTAACTGTTTTGATTGAGACCCTATTCAATCTTTTTTGTAGAGTGTAGACAATTATATCCTTTTTAAATTAACTTTCAACTTAGTAAATGCATTTTATAATTTTTTTTTTTTTTTTTTTTTTGGTAATTCACTGGGAGCTCCCAGATTATATTATTAAATACGCGAACTACATTATATTATAATTTTGTTTACCAATGATAGGAATTAATATTATTATTACAAACACAAAATCTGACATCTAGATACAAATTTATGAAATACATTATTTAAAAAAAAAATAGAAGGACGACATTTTTTTAAATCAGTCACATTATTAACTCAAAAGATACCATTGATAGAAATTTGTGATACTTGATACGTTTATTATTAACTTGCAAACTACGATAGATTTAGTAAGGATGGATTTTTTTGTTCATATCAAACTATTCTTTATAACCACATATGTATAGTTGAAAATTAATTTTTATTTTCTGATGAAAACTTCATTTTGAAAATGACATCATCGTAAACGATTGCTTAGCAAAGTCATATAAAACGGTATTCCTATTTATATGATCATCTTTATCTCCTAATATTTGTGGTATGATTTTAATTTTGAGCACAGTAGATTTTTTGGTTATGCTTAGAAAAATTTGGTATGATTGGAAAATTTTGAAGAATTTGCTCTTTCCGAAAATTCTATACAATCAAATTAATCTAAGCAAGTATATGGTATAACTTGATTCCAACTAGAAAACGGCATAAATCAACTACAATGCTCAATTTAAAACTGATATCCTATGTGTCTAGCTAGTATTTACAACTACCACATGGGACATATTTTTAAGGTGAAGGAGTTCAACAAGAGGCCAAATCATACTTCTAAGTTCTAAACAATATCTTTTTAGTTCACACCAGTATACTTTTCTTTTGGTTACCAAGTGTTACGTTGTTGATCCATGATTCTTTTTGTAAACGAAGCCATCTTATTTCTGATCATGTATAATTAAAATTTCTCAAGATTTTTTATTGTTGTAAGTTGTAACCGATTAATTTGGGATGAGTGTATCCACTATTTTCTTCCTATATAAAAACCAATTAACTGTCAACAGATAAATTCTGAAAATATAAAAACAATTTTAATTTTAATTTATTTTATTAGTAAGATATATTATTATTTAAAATTGACGTTTTTTAAAAAAATATCAATTATTTACAAGTGATGGGGTCCGTTCAACACTCTAAAACGATACCAGTAGATATAATAATATATAATTTCTCCCCCAAACAAAAAAAATCTCGCGCTATCAACATAAAATACAAAAAACATTGAAACACAACAGCCGATTCCTAGCTGTCAAAGGATTAAAATATTGAAAACAACAGCCGATTCCTAACTGTCAAAGGAGTATTATTTTTGAAAGTTTTTTTTGACAAACGTTAAACCAACAAATAAATTATTGTAATTGTTAATGTGTGAAAGTTTATCTACATTTATATAGTTTCCAGTAATAACATTTTCATTTTCATAGTAAACCAAACGATATCAATTATTTTGGTTTTTTAAACATAAAATATTACATCAAACAAAACCAGAATTTTGTTAAACGAAAACAAAACGATATGCAAGGTTCCAGTTTTTATTACAAAATAAAACATCGACGGTTTCATATTGTATACCCAAATTAAAACCGGATACGAAATAGTTATATAAGTTTTTGATATCAAATTGATACAGCATACAGACTAATTTGATAATTAATCCAAAGTAAAACCAAACCAAAATACACCAAAATACAAATATTTTTTGTGGTTTCATTTTCTATATAATATCGGAAAACCCAAAGCAAAATTAAATGAGTGTACATCAAATTACCCACCTATAAAAAAAAATAAAAAAATTACCAATTATCTTAACTCTGCACATGGTGCAGAATAATCACCTAGTAAATTTATCATCCTATTAGTTTGAATATTTTGATTTGAAGTGTTAGTACTAGTAGGAAGAAGTATTTTTGGGATTTACTTGACTTTACACGATTTGTTTACTTGACACTAGACCACTTATTGACATAAATGTACAAACTTTATATTACGCATATATGTAGCTTAAAATGTGATAATGCTATTGTGCCATATTTTATTTAAAAAAAATAAATGATAATTAAATGCATTTCAAATCTTATTTAGAACAATATGACGATATGTTTTTTTAAAAAAAAATTGTGTTGTCGCATTGATACCAAGTACTGTACCAAAATATGTTTTGACTATAAAATTATAAATAGGTTTAATCATGTATTAAATATTTTTAAAAACTTAAAACTGGTTTGACTGTGGTGAGCCCTCCCAACTTAAGAAAACCCTGTATATTTCCCCTAGATTACATACTCTGTCACGCTTATTTAATTTCGTTGGAAGTTGAGATTCTCCATCACGCTTATTTAATTTCATAATTTGCTTGAAACTCTAAATATATATTACAGCCTATAAATTTATTGCCTATCCAAATTTCGTTAGAAGTTGAGATTCTCCGTCACATTTATTTAATTTCCTAATTTGCTTGAAATTTTAACTATATATTACAGTCTAGAGATTTATTGCATATCCAAATTTCATTAGAAGTTAGATTCTCCATAAGCTTATTAAATTTCCTAATTTACTTGAAATTTTAAACACATATTACAGTCTAGAGATTTATTGCCTATCCAAATTTAGTTGGAAGTACATTCTCCATCATGCTTATTTAATGTCAAACAAAAAAATCTCACGCTATCAACCTAAAATACAAAAAATTAAGAGATTTAATGAAAGAATGCATTCCAGATAAATTTATCCCACAAAAATGCATTCCATTTGCAGAAAAAAAAAAAACAAAACTCTCAGCACGAGAGTCACTCATCACTCATCAGTCTCGTAGTCTCTGTGAGCTGCTCTACTGACTTTCACATCTCCATCATTTTTTCTTATCTTTTCTTTTACATCTCCTTTCTTTGCGTAAAATTGCATCCACCATGGTTTATGCGATGCTCAACGGGGCCATCACCTGCCCCAAGGGAATAGGGTTTCCTGGTTTCAATCTACACTGCAGATCAATTCACCGGCCCAATTTAGTCTCCCTGTCCCCAACTACGGCGACGCCGAGACGACTCTCGGTGGCAACCGGATGCAGCGTGTCGGCGTCGCCACGGCCGTTGGCGCAACCTAGGTTCATACAGCACAAAAAAGAGGCTTACTGGTTCTACAGGTTCTTATCCATCGTTTATGATGGCTATCTCCGTCAAATGCACAATACGGAGGATATGAGGGACGAAGCTCTCGAGCTCGCGGATCTCAGCCACCCGGACTTGCGGGTGGTCGATGTCGGCGGCGGAAGTGGTTTCACTAGTCTGGGCATCGTCAAGACGGTGAACGCTAAGAACGTGACGATCCTGGACCTGTCGCCACATCAGCTGGCCAAGGCGAAGCAGAAGGAGCCGCTGAAAGAATGCAAGTTCGTGGAAGGAGATGCTGAGGATCTCCCTTTTCCTACTGATTATGCCGACAGATACGTTTCTGCTGGAAGGTACTAAAAATGTATGCATTGCTTACGTACTTTGTTCGGAATTAATTGGGTGTTTGAATTTTGGGCAGCATTGATTACTGGCCAGACCCTCAGAGAGGGATAAGGGAAGCGTACAGAGTGCTCAAGATTGGTGGGAAAGCATGCGTCACTGGCCCTCTCTACCCAACTTTCTGGCTTTCTCGCTTCTTTGCAGATGTGTGGATACTTTTCCCCAAGGAGGAAGAGTACATTGATTGGTTCACCAAAGCAGGTTTCAAGGACGTTCAGTTGAAGACGGTTGGCCCCAAGTGGTACCGTGGTGTTCGCCGGCACGGTCTTGTCATGGGATGCTCTGTCACCGGTGTCAAACCTGCCTCCGGTGACTCTCCTCTCCAGGTTTGCTTTTCCTCTTTCCTTTCTCAGCTTTTTTTTTCCATCTCTGCCTAAATTCTCATTGATATGAAAATGCTCAGATTGGTCCAAAGGAAGAGGATGTAGACAAGCCTGTGAACAATCGCTTCGCCTTCTTGGGACGCTTCCTCTTGGGAACCCTAGCTGCTGCCTGGTACTTGGTAATCCCAATCTACATGTGGATCAAGGATAAGATCGTTCCCAAGGGTCAACCCATCTGATCTGCTCAACTCAACTCGCATCATCTATCTACTAGGACATGTAACAATGTTATGTATGATTGTAATCACACAACAAGACTTACATATTTGTCCTGTCTACGATAAACCACATTTCATTATATCTATTATATGTATAGAATCTCCTACACTATTTTCGGCGAACATCGATGTATTTGTCCTATCTATGATAAAACCACATGTATTACTTGATTCCATGTCTGTTAGAAATTTTGATTTCAAAAAACAGAGTAAGAAGAAAAGAGACAAAACAGAGTAAGAGATAACTCTTATGAAGAAGAAGACAAGAAGAACGAAATACACTCTTTATTGATCTGAAACTTGATTCGTGTTACATCATGGTTATAGTGTGTTATATACTATGAAATCATTATTGCATAGATTAGAAATTAAAGATCAAACATGTTCTGCTAATGATATCAAACAACAAAATGACTACCTTTCTCCACATGATATGCTTTGCAGTTCATGAGATTTGTCTGCTGCACCACCAGCATCATCAGACAACTCGACTGCTTCATATACTTCACAATCCTATAAAGAATGCAGGAAACGACCCTTTTGTCACGAATTGTTCCAGGAAATAAAAAAACAACTCCCAAAAAAAGGGGAAAGTTTTAGCTCATCACCGTTTCTCGTCCATCTAAGGAGCCAAGGTATCCACGTTTTTCCTCCTGGTATGCTATTAAGACTACCGGAGATGTCTCTGTGATACCTTCTGGATGACTAGCACATTGTTCAGGCTCCTCGTCATCGATGACGCACACATCAAGAGTCGGCACTTCATTTAGATCAAATTCCTTGGGTCGGTGTTCAAGAGAGTTAAATTTTATTTGTTGAGCAGGACTCCCATTGGTGGATGTCTGCTCACAGAAAGTCCAGTTCTTCCAATCAATGGTCGGATTACAATCCTAAGAAGAAGATTTCGTTACTCACATAGCTTTGTTAATAAACATGATCGAGGAAGTCACCTTATATCTATAAGGCATACCTGAAACTTGTCAAATACATGGATAGGGCCGATGGTGACAATTAGATCTCTTCCTTGACTCTGACACCTACCATTCTCTGCTGCGGCTGCTTCTTGATTTTTTTTACCTTCTTTCCAAGACGAGAAAAACGGATGTAATTGCTTGCCAGCAGACATCCGCGAATCTTCCTGATCAAATTAGAAACCAATTGAGACTTCAGAACCAACTAACATCAGGCCAAAGGCCACACCAAATTATGTCAAGTGTTTGAAGCTAGTTCACATTTGCGCTTGGTTCTGACGATGATTTACTTACCTCAGCTCTTAATTTAGCTTCCAGCCGCAAATTTGGAACTGTAGGTGAGACATTGGCAGCAATGTTTTGATCAGCAGCAGCTACATTCCCGTTTTTAGTTGCACTTTTCTTAGGCGTTGATTTACGAGGCGACTTTTCTTTAGCTAACTGCATCACACACACACACAAAAAGAGAGACCATGCTTACAAAATCTTCTCGAAAGTTGGCCTAGGAAGCTAAAACACTGAACAATCTCTATACATGAAAATTAACATAACCATAACCACAAAATTAACACTGAACAATCTCTATACATGGTTATAGTGTGTTATATACTAAGACAAAACACAAAACACAACAAAGAGTTGCGACTCTCCAACCGCTCTTGTGTAACACAACCTAAACAAAGAGTTGCGACTTTACAAGACAGTGTTTAATTAACACAAATCCTAACTTAGACATATTAAGACCAAACTCAATTAAATCCAACAATGTCGAGAAACTCAATTTTGCAAAAAAAAATATTGTAGTCTAAATTTTGTAAATGGTTCCACAAATCTGCATAGCGAACCAGACCTCTCTGTCCGGGTGGAGAGATGGAGGGACAAGGGCTGAGTGATTTTGCAGGAGAGTTGATGGGAGACCTCTGTGGCCGCCCCAAACGGGATTTAAGGTCTTAGCTAATTGGCTGCCTCCGGCTTGGGCTTCGATGCCTTGGACTTTGGCTCCTGCTTCTATCTCTGAAACGTCTGCGGTGCGCATCTGGACTCCAAGAAAAACATAACAAAGGTTGCAAAAGATTAAGACAAGTACAATGCATACATACCTGTGCCATGAATCCTTTAATAATTCTGAAAGATGTTCCTTTGAAATGTAGAGGTTTCCCAGTGGTCTTTCCAAGGCCCGCCTCACCTGAGAAGAGTGAAATGTGATACGTGAAGATGAAGATTGTAGACTTGTAGTACCACCAAGTAAGCAGCTAGTGGAATAATTGAGCAAGTGAACTAATTATGTTTTTTGAACTTTTAAAGAATATAATTAGTCCATCTCCTAGTCATCTTCCATAGATCGTTTTATATAGTTAAATAAGATAAATAATTAAATGTCACATGAATTATTAAGTAACAGTTGAGCCTTTCAAGCAAGAGGGAACAAATTGAGCCACAGAAGCAAAATAGATTTAACGTAAATAGAGTGAACGATAGTTAACAATCCTAAACTCATAAGTCATCATCACCCAATAAACTTTAAAAAATCATGATACAAAACAGGCTGTGCTTAGTGTACGGTACGGAATCCGGTTGGCCCATGGAAAAAAACCCTATTTTGTGTATTTAAATCCCTAGAATCTTTTGATACCTCTATTAATAATATCAATAAACGAATTTGAAGTTTGTTAAGGATGAGAGTATATTTTTTAGTTGTTGTCCCAGCCTTTGACCAAGGGCGTTCCAGCTGCTGCACGCTTGTTAATCTTCTTCATGCATGGGTTTCTCATGGAACACCAAGAATAACTTTTAAGATACATTTTGCTATTGCACTGAATCACAACAAAAGAAGGTTTATATACCATCTAAACATTAAAACATAGGCTTTGTTATGAGATTAAGGTTACCGGATTTGAGGTCACTGCCTCTTAAGGCTGTTCCTGAGCAGTTAGCCATTTCCAGAGAGCAGAGTTTTCCTACAGAGAGCATTTAAAAACTATTATCAACCAATTCTGTTCCAGGAAGTATAATACATAGATCTTACAGATGCATGATTACCCTTTGAGGTCACTTATGAACAGAATCAAGTTTTCCCAAATGCTCCGAGGAAACCTATGTTGCTGTGTTCTAAATCTAATCACTTCCGAGAAGCTAAGATGTGTGTATGTTCTCTTAGCTGACATCAATGGAGGAAATTATCGAAGAATCAACCTTACCACGATCCTATAAGAAGATACATAGACGTTTTTATACCTCCGTATTAGTAAATTGGTAGCTTCAAACTATACTACATCAAGCATCCTATGAGTCTCAGAATATGCAGAGATGCATATATGCATTAGATTTGTAGATACCACGTGGAATTCAACCCCCTAAAGCCTAAAACACGAAGTCTTTTTTAAATAAGATATAGTAAAACGTACCAAATCAAGGACATGAATTAGTTATTTGACAGCGGTTTCGTCCATGAAATTGACATTCTCCTCAACCCAAGATCAAGTTCCAAAAACCCTCGTTTCTCTGCTTGCTCCTATACAACAATCTATTCACACAATCACACACAACAAAACCACACACTCAGTGACGAGCATTTAACGTGATTTGGTTTCTGAAGCTTATACAAACCTAGCAAGACAAATTCAAATTCATACCACTAACCGGATAATTCTCACAGGTTCACCTCTCCTCTGGATCCGGGAGTATCACGCGTCTGCACCATCAACACACTAAAACCTTAAATCTGGAGTTTTTTGCCGTTAAATGAGTAAAACAACATGATTCAACATATAGTTCATTCACCAATTATTTCGAAATCTCATCAACTGAATCGGACTAAGATATTCTTATCCCATATTTTTGTTTTCAAAGACAGAAACAATACCTGTAGATCTTTTGATGCCATGATTGGATTGCATAGGTTTTTTGAAAGTGTTCCAGATTATCCAGACGCTTGTCAAATGGAAAGTTTTATAGGGTTCTGAAAGAGAGGTCATCAATATGAGAGGAGAGGCGATTAAAACCATTGAATTTAGAGAAATGAAGTTGAAGAATCGGTAATGTTGGCTGATTTTTTTAGATGTTGGGGAGACAAATCGGTCAGAAGGAGTTTCTGACAAAGAAGTAAAGATTTGAGATCTTTTTCGTCTGGGCTTTAATTTTGTTGGGCTTTTTTATCTTTGTTTACTGTCTTAATCCTTACTTTTGGAGAAGCTTAAAAGAAAAAAAATATATATATATTAAGGTTTGTTTACGTGGCGACGTGAGAAAAAATGAGAAAATGCTGACGTGGATACTCCCAAAGACCCCAAACTCCTTTAACTTATTATAGATAGATGTTGCAGATTCTCTATCTTTAATTGTAGATGTTGCTACTTCTCATGATGATGACGTACTTAAACGTAAAACCATCTATTTCGGGAAAATTGCATTTTAAACCCTCAAGGTGAGACATGATAGCACTTTAAACCTCAGAGGTTTAGGTCTAGCACTTTAAACTCTCAAAGTATTTTTGTTAACACTTTTAACCACGAAAGTGGCAGAGTTGGTCGCGCCGCCACTCGACGGGACGGAACAATTGACGACGTAAACGGAACAGTTAACTGGCGTTATTTTTTTTTTTAAACGTGTTTTAATGTTAACTCGAGTTAATTATATGTCGGGTTAAAAAAACCAAAATCGATTTGGGGATTAGGGTTCTAGAGAAAAAAGAGAAACAATCGCAGAGAGAGAGAAACAGAGAAATCGACGAGAGATTGAACGATTTCACGTGGTAATGGGGTAAGGGTTTAGTTCTTCGTCAATACTAGTCTCATCATGCTGGTTCTTATCTGCTAATTGAATTCATTTAGCTTTTTCGGATTTGAAGTTTAAACTCAAGATTTCTAGGTTTACAATTATCTTCATTTCTGTTCAGGGTTGTTTTTTAAGATCTGGGTTTTGAATGTTCACTTCCTCTGTCAATTATTTTTGAAGGTTCCTCTGTCAATTAGTCTTGAATGTTCACTTTCTCTTTCAATTTTGCAGGGACAGTTCAAGCATGTTTGAGACTGCAAATTCTGAGAGTGTGACTGCAAATTCTCAGAGTGGGAGTGATGTACTTTGCGGTTGTAACGGGCCGACAAAGGTTGCAAAGGGCGTCGAGGAGCTAATGGATTTGTATCGTGTGGCTTCGTTGGTTGGTATGATAAGGAAGAGCCTCATGGGTGGCAGTTTATTGCATTGTTGGAGGCAAGGGAGATAATACAAGATCAAAAAGCGGAGATTGAGAAATTGAGGAACACGGTAAGAACAACAACTCATAATTCAGACATTGTCGGAAGTTCTGCTGCATTGGTGGATACATTGAAGGAAAGAAATGAATTGCTTGAAAGAGAAGTGTTGGTACTAAGGGAAAGAAGTCTTGTACTTCGTAATGTTCTTGTAGCATCATCGGTTGGACTTCTTGTGATGGTTGGAGGAGTAATGGCATTGTGGAAGTGTTAGTTCTACATTTATTTTGCAAGACTTATGCTCTTTATTGTAAGACTTTTATGCTCTAATATATTTTCTAAGACCTTCATGCTTTTTATTGTACTTGTCTTTGTAAGACTTTTATTGTAAGACTTTTATGTTTCTGTCTTGCCTTCTGTGTATATAAGCAAAGAAACACAGAAATTTTATAACATAACCAACCTACAAGCTTGTTAATACAATGTCAAACGGTTCCTTTCTCCTATCTCTGTTCTTTGGGCGACCTCTTGGCTTCCGTAATTCAGGTATCCCTACTGGAGGCTTGTTTGTCTTCTTCCAGAATTTCTCACCATTCACAGGTTTGATATTATCTTCATATGTCTTCTTGAAGACATGTGTGAAGTAATATCTAGGCACATACCTCACTGGATCATCTTTGTTATCATCTATAACACACATAGCATGTTTGCATGGTAAACCTGTCATAAGAGAATGCATTAACTTAATACATTTCAAGGGGAAGTTAAAATACATTATGGAGCAAAAAACGAAAAGCAACTATACCTGTCAAGTCCCATTTCCGACAAGCACACTGGTGAGTGGATAAATTAACTGCATATGATATGTTCGACTCTTGCACCTCATACAGACTTCTGCTGCTTCGTGTGGTCGAACAAGAACCACCAGCAATTCTAGCTTTCTCCAATAGTGCCATTGTGATTGGTGTGACAGGAGTGTCACATTTATCTGTTTTCAGAAACCTCCGTGATATCCTTCTCATTGCTTGTCTTCTTATATCCTCTAGCATAGTGATCACAGGCTTTGCTCTTGCCATCTTGATTGTCCTGTTGAAACTCTCAGACAAGTTGTTGTGAACATCAGCACAATGTGACTCCACTCTGAAAAATGCACGACACCACCGTTGTGGTTCTGTCACAAGAAGAGCAGCATGCGCAGAAGGGTCATAGTCCATAACAGCCTGAAGATTTTCTTCATACTCTCCTTCAGTGTAGCTATATGCAACTCCCCAAAACAGATTCTTGTATTCTGACCTTCGGAAACCTTGTTTCTTCCAATTTGCATAAATATGCCTCGCACACATACGATGTTCTGCGTTTGGAAGCTCCGCCTCTATGGCAATCACTAAACCCTGTCAAGACAACCTAATGAGTTACAAACCAGAAGCTGACAATGAAGAATAATTACTAGAGAAGTGAATGTGAATGTTACCTTCTGCTTGTCTGAAATAATCGTCACTTCCCCACCATTCCCTAAGCCGAGGTCCACCTTTAGTTTCTTGATAAACCAACCCCAAGTGTCTTGGTTCTCACCTCTAACAACTGCCCATGCAATTGGATACATTCTATTGTCGGCATCTCTCCCAACGGCTGAGAGCAAGTCGCCATTTAACTCCCATTTCAGAAAGCATCCATCTAAACCAATAACCGGTCTACAACAATCCTTCCATGTACTCCTGAACTCCTCAAAGCATATGTAGAAGCAATCAAACATTTGCACACCATCCTCTTTCTGTATAGTGCATAGATCAGTTCTGATATCTGGATGTGTTCGTCGAAGTTCTGCTTCATAATCCCATAGCTTACCAAACTGAGTGGTTTGAGCTTCCAAGATTTGGTTCAGAGCAATGCGCCTCCCTCTTTGACACTTTGATAATGGAACTACAATGTTGTATCGCTCTTTGATGGTGTCTTTGATGACTGACGCTTGCAAGTTTATGTTCCTCCTTATCTCTTCCCTAAACAATCCTGCGATTACACCTTGCTTCAACATGGAGACTCTGCTTGACTTCATGTGATTGTGATGCATATGACAGACTTTGACCATCCACTTGTTTATAGGCGGTTCAAACGAACAATAAACCCGAAACTTACAGTTTTCACCGCAGCAAATAACACCTATCCTGTTCGCTTCAGACCTTGCCATTTTCACATCATACTGCGTCTTCAGTGAGTATCGAAGTAACTGGTCCTTAAACTCTAAACCACTGTTAAACTTTTGAAATAACCAAATATAAGGCTCCTTATCAAGGTCTCCATGATACTGAGCCCTTTTTCCTTTCCTCTTCCCTTTTGGATCATCCCATTGTTCCCACTCTTCATCTGTGTCTAGTGGTGTATCTGGATAATGAGCATGCTCCTCTATCACACGGTCTTCGTCACTGTCTTCTGCTTCCCTTTCGGCAGCCTCTTGCTCATCTAAGTTCTGATATGCTTCCTTCACTGGTATTGCATTTGTACCTTCCTCAAAAACAGCTGTAAACCTATTGTCATTACCACCATTTCCAGCATCTTGCACGACATCATCTCCATCATCCATATTATGTTGACTCTGGTCAGGAGCCACATTCTCATCTGCCAAAGGTGCATCTCCTGCTACAGCCGCAGTCTCATCATGATCAGATGCCAAATTGTTTACCATTTCATCCACATCAGCAACCTCTTTCTCATATATTTCATCCTCAGATAGTTCAGGTTCTTCATCCTCCTTTGGCCTGTCAACTTCTTCATCACTGTCAGAAAAACTATCTTCTTCTCTCTCTAGAAAATTGTTAACAGTAACATCTTCCCCTTCCACACGCTGGCTGGTTACAAGAAAATTGCTAGCAGGAGGCTCACTGTGTTCCGTGCAATCATGCTCAATAAAAACCTCAACCTCACCTGCTTCTTTTGCCATACATATCAGAAGGAACAAATCTTCACGATCCCACTCATTCACATAGTCAACCGTCTTCATCTCATTCCTTATTTTCTTGTACCAGATGAACCTAATCGGTGCATTAATCTTCTCTTCCTGACTACTGAATTTGAAGAACCTTGCCCATGATATGTCATACAGTTCCCAGCTTACAACTTTCACTCCCAGTTCGCCAATGTATTTGTAATCCTCATCTTCTCTGATCATGGTTCCACCGAAGTGAATTGTTATTTTAGCCAGCGTACTGTCTCTGTAAAATAACAAACATGCAAGAATCGTAAATAAGCATAGAAGAATTTGAATAAACAACTTAAGATTTCCCTAAACCCTAAACCAAATTTGAAAATCCTATACATTTTGAAACCCAAAACCAACTCGAGAATGAAGATTTTTTTTATGCAAATCCCGAATGAAGAATTTCTTCATTGTTAAAACGACAATGATATTAGAAAACTACAAGGATCGACACGACTCTTACCCCATTTTGACTTGAAAGCATCCGAGCTCCTCCAAATCTCTGTGATTTCTCTTTCTCTTTATGTCTCTGCGATTTTACTTTCTCTCACGAACCCAAAATCGATTTGGGGGTTTTGATTTTGATTTCGACCAGAAAGCATCCGAAATCGTTCAATCTCTCGTCGATTTCTCTGTTTCTCTCTCTCTGCGATTGTTTCTCTTTTTTCTCTAGAACCCTAATCCCCAAATCGATTTTGGTTTTTTTAACCCGACATATAATTAACTCGAGTTAACATTAAAACACGTTTAAAAAAAAAAATAACGCCAGTTAACTGTTCCGTTTACGTCGTCAATTGTTCCGTCCCGTCGAGTGGCGGCGCGACCAACTCTGCCACTTTCGTGGTTAAAAGTGTTAACAAAAATACTTTGAGAGTTTAAAGTGCTAGACCTAAACCTCTGAGGTTTAAAGTGCTATCATGTCTCACCTTGAGGGTTTAAAATGCAATTTTCCCCTTATATATATGTCAACGAGTTTCTTCTTCTTGATCATTAATGCAAGTTAGGTTAGTCTTTTAGAACAAAAGTTTCAACAATCAGGGAATGATAGAGAAGTCTCAGTTTTGTTAAGAGTTAAATAATTTAGAAATATTTTTGTAATAACCAAACGCGAATTTGGCAGGACGTGTGACGATACAAACAGCAAGGACGAAGAGCCAATTCAGATTCTTAGCTATGGCATGGTAATAACTGTAAGTTATTTTCTATCTCTCAACAATGGAAATAAATTTAAGGTAATCAGTTAGTTTTTTTCCTCGTCAAATGTTTTTAAATGGTTTTAATTCTAAAATTAGAACATTTTAGAAAATATTTTAAGATCATTTGATTAATTCAAAGAAAATAAAGTGTTGAATTGCATAATCGTGAAACTATTTCAGAGTTGGAATCCAGTGTTTGTATTGTAA
Source organism: Erythrophleum ivorense (assembly GCA_026724425.1). Lineage (NCBI taxonomy): Eukaryota > Viridiplantae > Streptophyta > Magnoliopsida > Fabales > Fabaceae > Erythrophleum > Erythrophleum ivorense. The sequence goes on along the minus strand of JAIUCV010000066.1, from coordinate 1,047,941 downwards.
GTGGGGCCAAATTCGTTTTCTTTTCACTGTATAATACAATTTAATACTTAATGTTTTGGTTAATTCAATAATCTAATTAAAAAATAATAAACACAAACTAAATTGCAAAAATGACCAATTTATAATTGGTGTAGTCGCTCAGTAAAATGTTATTATTTACGTATGTTAAGTAAAAATTTAAATATTCAATTACTAATGCCCGAATCATACATCTCCTTGTTCAAAAAACGAATCATACATCTTCTCCGCTCTAAAGTTATAGATATTTTTTTGTTAAAAAGTTTTAGATATTTTACCTCGACAAGATAATAAAGTATACAAGAAATGGATATTTAAATGGATAATAGATATTTTACCTCGACAAGTTAGATAATAAAGTTCGCGAGTTAAATAACTCTATTATAATTTACAAGAAATGGTTGAAAATAATTGTGGTTCGCGTATAACATAATTCGTAAATGCTTGAAATATGCACGAACACGGATTTGCGAAAATTCCTCTCACATAGGAATATGAGAGGAATATGTGAGAACCTTCTAGACTTAAGTGTAAACGGTCTAATTCATATTGACTATCGTGGCAACAATTTTCTAGAAGGTTCATGGCCACTCATACTAACCTTATCTCCGGTGTTATAGCGCGAGAGAGTGAAATAGTGATTAACAGTTTAATTTTTTAGACGTAGACGAGATAGACTTCATCATCAATCTCGAAATTTATGTGATTCTTCCTCTAGACTATTTAAATTTATGAGATTAAATAATCTCGAATTAAATAATATCGCGTATAACCTTCTAGACTTTATATTAAATATGAGAGGAATATGTGATTCGGTTAATAAACTGAATGATGATGTCTATGATTTTGATAAATCCAACAATTTATCAAAATTTATGTTATACATATATTTATATTAAATATGTTACTCGAAAATTCCTCTCACATATTTAATATAAATATATGTATAACATAAATTTCGAGATTAATGATGAAGTCTATCTCGTCTACGTCTAAAAGATTAAACTGTTAATCACTATTTCACTCTCTCGCGCTATAACACCGGAGATAAGGTTAGTATGAGTGGCCATGAACCTTCTAGAAAATTGTTGCCACGATAGTCAATATGAATTAGACCGTTTACACTTAACAATTGAAAATTCGTTTTGATAATAAAATGAAATTTTAGTAAAAGATATGTTGCATAGTTGAAATATTATACTTAGTTGACCATAAATTGAGATATATACATACATATATATATAAGATCCTCGTATAGGCGGAGTTTTTCTTAAAGATTTGTGAAACAATTTACGGAAAAATATTAATCAAAATATAATTATTTTTAAAAGTAAGTAAAATAATATTGAAAACCCGATAAAAAATCTCTAAATAACAAAAGATACTTCTTTTGCCAAAAAACAAAAAAAAAACAAAAAATACTTTAATTTCTCTGTACAATAAAAAATAATAATCATGTAATAATTCCGTTATAAACTTCTATATATATAAAGTTAAATAGACTCTCTTCTCATTATGCCACATCATCAATTCAATTTGTTTCAATTTGTTAGTTTTAAATTCTTGATTTGATTTATTATGTTTATCTTTAATCATAATATTATTCATTTAATTAAGGGAAATTTGGCAAAACACACCAAAAAATGAAAACTCTTGTCCCTATACTCTTTTTTTTCAAATGTTGTCCATATACACTTTATTAAAATTTAATCTCGTTTTTAACCTTCAAATCATGTTTAAGGAAATTAAATAATTAATAAATAATTAAATTATTAAATAATTAATAAATAATTTGTTAAAAAAAAAGAGAAGAAAAGAAAAAAAAGTCGACATAAAGTCAACACAAAGAAAAAAAAAGAGAAGAAAAGAAAAAATTAAAGTCGACGGTCTTTCGTAACAAGACAAGAAAGAAACTGAAACACAAAATCTAAGAGAAAACTAGAGTAAAAGATAAGAAAAAGTAAAAAAGAAGAAGAAGAAGATTAGAAAATCGTGGAAAGAGGAGGTGTAGGTTTTTTTATTTTTTTTGCTGAGAAAAGAAATAAAAGGAAATATATTTTTCAAATTTTTTTTAAATATTCAGTTACTATTTTTGCTATATTTTCTCAGATTTTCGTAGAAGATGAATTCTACCTTCCGTAGAAGTAAGTGTCAACGGAAGAATGGTGTTTCTACTTACGGTAGAAGATGTTGTTTTGAGTATAACACATAATCTACGAGTAGTAGAATACAGTATTTTCGGCAGAACATGCAATCTAAAAAATGTAGAAGAGAGTGTTTACGGTAGAATACAGATTCTACGATTGGTAGTAAATAGTGTCTATGGTAGAATATAGATTCTACCGGTGGTAGAAAACAGTGTAACACGTAGAACAATTGACGAACCATTCTACCAACTCGTAAAACGTATGATATTTAGCAGAAGACAAATTCTACGACGGTAGATGACTGAACAGACGGTAGAATTCATGTTCTACTACGGATAGATGTTAGGGCATTTAGTAGAAGACATATTCTACTTTGAAAATCAAACTTGGTAGAACCAAACTTCATTTAATTTTCTGAACTTCAAATTTCAAAAAACAATTGTGAAAAAATTCTCTATAATCTTGATATAATATTATTGAATTTATGAAAATTTGTTTTAAAAATTTTAAATTGTAAAACTATTTATTTCATATTGTTAGTATATGCAAGGGTATTAGAGTCCAAATTTGGGAATTTTTAAAAAATGTGTAAAAGGACAAGAGGTCTCAAAAAATGGGGTATATTCACAATTCCCCCTTAAATTAATAGATTCGAATAGAATTTGAAAAGTCATTTATATATATAAAAAATAGTTTATATATTGATCTAAACAAATTCTAATTTAATAATTTTAGTTTTATCAAATTGGTTTAAATATGTAACATCCGTGAACCAGAAAGTTGTTTTGGAAGTGGTGTTGGACGATGCTAGGGGTTCGGGAGTAGTTTGCACATGCTCTTAGAGGTGTGAATTGAGGATTGGCTGTACATGTTCTTGTTTGATTGTTGTGCAGTCGATTTGAGGTTCAAGCATCGCGAAGAAAGTGTGCTAAATCCTTCTGAACGCCTAGTATCGATCGAAGGGTGTCGATCGACACCGGTTTGGGAATTGATTTCCGGTTTAAATCGATTGTGTTCGGTTTTGTGGAGTTGGTCGAGTGGTGTCGACCGACACCAGGGAGGGTGTCGCTCGACACCGGCTATTGGAAATTCGATCGGTTTGATTTGAGTTGATTTCGGTTTGGGCTGGTTTTGGGCAAGGAAGCCCTAGGTCGCGTTTTTAAGCGAAGGAAGTCGCTTTTTGGCTCAGTTTTCGAGGCAGTGGTGTTTTTGAGAGAAGGAGGTGATTTCCAGAGAGTTTTTGGAGTTTGGAGGCTTGTCTTGTTGCTGTTCTTCGTTGTTCTATCTCTTTTCCTTCCTTCTAATCCGTTTCAAGGTGAGTGCGTGACCGTAGGTCCGTGAATCACTGGAGATTTGTTGTGTTGTTGCTATTTCGAGTTGTTCTTGAGTTGTTCTTGAGTTATTTGAGTTATTGATCGATTATGGGGGTTGAATCCCATTGATTGGATGTTTCTACACTTGTTTCGCATTGTTTCGTCGCTGTTGGTTTCTGGGTTTCAGGTGGGTGTCGAGCGACACCTTTTGGTGTCGGTCGACACCGAGGATGCTAGTGTCGAGCGACACACTCTGTGTGTCGATCGACACCTAGCAGGGCGTGTCGAGCGACACGGTGTGGTGTCGATCGACACCAGGGCTATTGTGCGAGTTTAGTTGCTTTTGTTTACTGCTGATGGTTATTGTTGCTGGTATTGATGATGTTGTCGTTTATTATGGTTATGGATTGTTGTATTGTCTTGTGGTTGGCGTAATTGGCCTGTAGACGGAATGACCGTCTCACTGAGTATTTATGATAATACTCACGCATCTCTTTCGTAACGTGATGCAGGTAACAGGAATGTGTGACCGCGGGATCGAGGCTGAAGAGGGGGATGATAGGGTTATTGGTTTTATTGGTTTGTTGGTTATTGGTTATTGTTTTATTATTTGAATTGGTAGCTAACCCGGTGTTTAGGTTGCTAGAGTTTATTTATTATTCTGGAATTGTTGGTTATTGATATTGAGACATTTATTTGTTGAATTGATTCGATTTATTATTTATTGATTTACTATTTAAAGACTTCCGCTGAGTATTGATTTAATTATAAAAAAAAAAAGCTTGGTTGTTTCAAAATAGTTAATAAAAATAATAAAATATATATCTTTAATTGACAACTCCAAAAGGTAGAATGAGCTCTCTTCTTAGGCTAATAGGTCAGCAAACAATGTGTCTAAAATCATGACACATCATCATGTTATTGGTTAATTATTAAATTATTTTATTAATTTATTTTATTTTTATTATTAAGCTTTAAATTTTATAATAACTATCATACATTAATTTAATAGGTTTAATTAGAATTTTAAAAGAATTTGTTTCATCATATTATTGGTTAATTATTAAATTATTTAATTAATTTATTCTATTTTTATTATTAAACTTTAATTTTCATAATACTATCATACATTAATTTAATAGGTTTAACTAGAATTTGAAAAGACATCTTTTATACATCTTAAGAAATCTATAATTCCATAATTTTAGTTTTATACTTCTATTTATACAAGTTTATCAAAGTATTTGTTTACATCAAATGGGTAAAGTAAAAAATGGTTAAGATGCAACATAATATTCGAGTAAAAATGAATAAAATTTATAAAAATTATACAACATTTAAGTGAAAGAAATAATCATGGGAGCATAGGGCATATGGAGAGAAAGAGAAGGAAGGAGAAAGATATTATGAATGTATCTTAGAAATTAAATTATATAGTTTTATAGTATTTATGAAATGATGCGGGATGGGACATAAAGGAACATGACAGAAAAGAACGAAATAGGACATGACAGGACAAGATGAGAATGAATGAAACGGGACGGAGTGGGACAAGAAGTAATGAAACATGATGGGAAAGAATGAGATAGAAGGAGAAGAAATGAAACGGGACGGAGTGGGACAAGAAGTAATGAGACATGATGGGAAATAACGAGATAGAAGGAGAAAGAATAGGACGAGACGAAATGAGATGAAATGGGACATAACAGGAAGGAACATGATGGGACATAATGAGATGGAAATAAATGAGATAGGATGAGATGGGACGGGACATAACAGAACGAATGGGAAGGAACAGAATGAGACTTATTTCCACAATTTTTATTCAATTACTATGTATACTATATTTTTGAAACACAAAATTAAATTACAAAACTTGAGATCTTCAAATTTTCTTTTAAACATATTAATAATACCGATGAAAAATTTTGCGCGAAGCGCGTATTATCCCCTAGAATTATAATAAGAAAACTCAGTTACAATTCCCGACCATGAAAAGATTATTACAATCACTTTAAAAACTTAGAAGTCCCCCCATGAAAAAATTATTATATGAAAAGGTTATTTATTACAACTGTGTTTGTTATTGGGCTAAAGAAAATATGACTATATTCTTTGTATCTCCGTTCCGTTCATTGATACAATAAATAAGCCCAATAAAGAGCCATAAATCCCCATAATTTAAATGCAAAACCTTCATTAAAAAGTAAAAAAAAAAAACCTTTCATTCAGCCACAGAGCAACACTAATCAAAAACAAATTAACACAAACAGCTTATTCATGAGGAGGTTTTACGCAAAAGACAATAGAACAAACAAAGCTATTGTTCGTTGTCTTCATAATCAATCCTCTAAAACAAATTAAATTAAATCAACTAAATTAGAAAATTAAATTAACCAAAACTATTCATCTCTTCCAACGAACTCCTTCAAAGCAACTCTCATATCTTCAAACTTCACACAATCACCATAAAAAAACTCGCCGAGTTTCTTCAGCTCAGTATCGTTCAAATCATCAGAAAACGGTTTAATCGGAAACGCATTCTCCGGTTGAAGCGCGTAAGAGTTTGGATTATCATCAACAATCACCACGCGCCTCAAATCTCTCGTCACAAAACCTAAATCCTTCACTAACCTTCCATCGATCTCACTACAAGCGTCTCTGTAATAGCTCCGTGAGATCACGCGCCGCTCTGGATCCAATTTATCGAGCACAAGAGAAGCGTACTCTCTCAAACCCGCCGTGAAAACAACGATTTGGTAATTCTCTCCGATCTTCTTCAAAAAATCGTCCACTCCTGGCCGTTTGATCACGTAAAATGTTAACATCTGACCGTCGATTCTGGGATTCACTACGAAATCGTACGGAACCTCGGGTTTCTCCATCGACGAGTGAACAAGCGTCTCGTCTAGATCCAACACGATCGTCTTCTTCGTCTCGTCGAATGATTTACCAGATCTATCGTGAATCGGCGAATACGGATTTTGGAAGATCGCGGATTCGGAATCGTGGCGAGTTTTGAGGATTTTGAATCCTTTGGTTCCTGGACGACCGTCGATGCGTGAAAATAAGCAGAGAATGGTTCGCTGACATCTGTAAATCGATTTGTTGATTGAGGCGATGACGGTGGTCGCCGCTGGCGATGGTGTGCATCCGATATGAGATTTCCGGTGACGGCGTAGGTAGTTTCGTTGATGACGGTTGATGGCTTTCGGTGACTTCTTAATTATGAGCTTCGTCGCCATTGAAGAGAGAGAGAGAGAGAGAGAGAGAGAGAGAGAGAGAGAGAGAGAGAGAGAGAGAGAGAGAGAGAGAGAGAGAGAGAGAGAGAGAGAGAGAGAGAAAAATGAGTTTGTGAGATTTGGGGAGAGAGAGAGTGAGTGATGGTGGTATTTAAATTAGGCTCGGTGTAACGGTAATGTGGTTTATTTAGGTTCGGATCCGAAGCTAGTTTGGGAAAGCAGTGTTTTAAGTTTGGACCTACACACGGTGTTAACGTTGTATTATTACCGTTGGAAAATTCTATATTAGTCAGTCTCTTGATTCATGCCCCCAAATTAAGATGATAAATAGTTATATATAGATAGATGTAGTAGAGAATATAAAATATAAAATACATGAAGATTGTACTATATAAACTGCATTAATGGTGAAAATAAATGTTTGAAATCTTGTTATAAGCTATGTTGTATGGAAATTTCATTTGAGTGTGTTTCCCATTTCGTAAACGTTTCCAAAATGTTTACTCGTCGGAAACTTGTTGGAAACTCGCGTTTCCATTTTGGCATTCTACGAAAAACTTTATCTTTTGTTTTTGGAAACATAAAAATAAATAATTATGAAATTAAAAATAAAAGTAAATGATTAATTTAAATATTAAGTAAATGAATAATTAATTTGATTTATTCGATGGCATAAGTCTTGGTATTATAAAATATTTTCAGAAAAAATCGACATTGAATTTTATAATATTTATATATCTTTAATTAAACTATCATGAATATTATTAGATTTGTGTTGATTAAAAATTATTTTTAATAGAATTTATATGTTTCATATTTTACTATGCATATAATATATATAAATATAAATATAAATATATACGTTTCTAAAACGTTTCCAATTTTATATTTTCGAAAAAAGGCGTTTTCCTTTTTCAATACGTTTCCAACATAGCTTATAAGCAAGTATGAAGATACATTAATCTCGACTATTTCATTCAAACTTGAGTAAACGATCCTAAAATACACAAATGATATATATATATATCTATGGCTTTTCGGAGACCTTATATTAACCACATAATTTTAACACTTTCAGTAGCCCTAGTAGCTACACACTTTACAAATGTAAAACCTGGATATACAAACATCGGAAAAAAGAAAAAGAAAAAATCGAAGAGAGATTTTGAGTCATATCCAAGGAATCTCATTTTATACACAAAAGTCATATACATTATTCAAACTGCCAAGTGTCCAGAGGTAATCTCCATCATTAACATTTTCCACGTGTCAAATTTACAATCACGATCTCACCCCTTCTCGCCACATCACCACTAAACTCCAATGACGTGTCCCTCTCAAGTTGTCCACATCGCAATTTACTCATGCAACAATGACACCAACACACCCACATCCCACCATTATAAAAAAAAACAAGGAGAAAGATACATAAAATTTGCATAGATAACAAACAAACGGATATCGTTTCTGTTAATTGATGGCGTCGAGCGATAAGCTTCCGGGACCGTATCCGGCACGTGACGGAGGAGATAACTTACCTCCGGGAGATCCAACGACGATGAAGACGATGATGATTGATAAAGGAGCAGCGGTGATGCAATCATTGAAACCGATCAAACAGATGAGCCTTCATTTGTGTTCCTTTGCTTGTTATGGTCACGATCCTAGCCGTCAAATCGAAGTCCATTTCTATGTTCATCGAGTCAACGAAGACTTTCTCCAGTGTGCTGTTTATGACTCCGACTCCTCTAAAACTCACCTCATCGGTCCGTTTCTTATATTTACATTATGTCCAATGTTTTTTTCGACAAGCAAAGTTAATTTTAAAAGTTGAAGTTAACAGGTTAATTTGAACGGTTATACAAATGCATGCGTATAATTACGAAGAGACATGACTTGCGCACGCGTATCATACATGACACTATATATTATAAAATCGTCTGCTTCTACTTGAGTCTTTGAAGGAAAATAAAGACAATTTGAAGGTTTACTAATAAAATGGATCTTTTTTACTTTTAAAGACACGTATATAATGTTTGCATGTGTGTAATTTGAAGACACGTAGATCGTGCATGTTTTATATGTTTTTGGTGTTTAAATGTTTCAGGGATCGAGTATATTGTGTCGGAGAGGTTATTTGAGTCTCTTTCGTCAGAGGAGCAAAAGCTTTGGCACTCTCATGACTATGAGGTCACTTCTATGTGTTTTAATTTAATTTGATCAATTCTTTCCTAAACGATTATCTGCATATATAGATCAGACTTTGTTGTTGATTTATCTGTAACAATAAAAACTGACGTATTATTATTGTTGTTGTTGGTGTTTGTAGATCCAAACAGGTCTTCTTGTAACTCCAAGGGTCCCTGAGCTTGTAGCTAAGCCAGAGCTTCAAAATATTGCCAAAACATATGGAAAGTTTTGGTGCACTTGGCAGACGGATCGCGGTAATTAGCTTATATTTTGAACTCTTGAATTATCAAGTTTTTTTTTGTTTTGTTATTATACATCTATTATTATGACAAATAGAGAAACCGGGAATCTTGATAAAAAAAAAGGGACAATCCAAACTTAAACATGACTTAACACTTCTATTAGAAACCTTTCTTGGAAATTTTCATGATAAGTAGAGAATTTATCTAGTAGAATCGATAAGAGTAGAAGATCCGTGCTTTCAATTTATGGTTTTTCAGGGGATAAATTGCCGCTAGGTGCACCGTCACTTATGATGTCGCCACAAGACGTGAATATGGGAAAGGTCAAGCCAGGGCTATTGAAGAAACGTGACGATGAGTATGGAATCTCAACGGAGTCCTTGAAGGGTTCTCGAGTTGGGATTATGGGACCGGAGAGGAAGAATCCGATGGCTGATTATTGGGTTCATCATGGGAAAGGATTAGCGGTTGATATAACCGAGACGGATATGAAGATATGTGCTCCGTTCCCTTAATAAAATTTTGTTTGTAACGAACGATGGTATAATGTTTTATGTTATGTCTAATGTGGTCCATAAGTAAACAATAATGATCCTGTGTAGTGTTGTATATGTTGTGTTCTGTGTTGGACATATGGGTTTTTTTCTTTGTTTTAGTCCTTCTGGGAGAAATATATAAATGCACTTTAGTATACTATCATAGTCTTAGAGGCGATCAAGAATATTAATTTTCTATTTTATCCTAAGTTAAGATGTTTCCTATTGAACTTGCGAGTGAGTATAAAAATCAAACAAAAATTATACCATTTGTCTTTTTAGATGGGCTAACTATTACACTAGTCCAACAAGGGATTTTCTGGCTTTACTTGGTTTATTCGATTTTCAGATACATGTATGAAGATAAAAGTATGTGAACCAGAGAGGAAGAGGAATTCACTTGTTTACAGTTGCAAAAAGAAAAAGAAAAAAATATACTCTGGAAATTTTCTCTTCAAAAATGAAAAAGATGATGGTTCAGAAAAAGTAAAGCAAAAGCTCTCTCAAGCTTTACCTATGAACTCAATGTCAAAGAGAAGAACCGAAGCTGGAGGAATAAGGCATGAGCCTGCACAAAGCAATATATATTAGGATTCGTTAATGAAACATTTAACTTAAGAAAAGCCTTTGTTCAAAAAAAAAACATTAAACTTAAGACATCGTGCATGATTTATATTAACCAAGAAAGGAACAATGTGTTTTTTGCTTTTCTTTTTACCTCCTTTGCAACCTGCGCCTCGATCACCATAGGCGAGTTCTGGAGGAATTTTCAATGTTCGTTTCCCACCTGGAGAAATAAACCAAACCAAAACTAGTTAGAGCAACCACAATGATAAATAACCTAAAAATGTTAATTACTGTCTGTCTAATCTTAGTGTTGTAATCACTATCAAGATATAAGTAATTATAGTTTCAAATCATATGCATGCAATAATATACGCTATGTTCAATGCAAAATATATATTGAGATTACCAGTAAGCATAGGAGGAATTCCATCAGAGCCAAGGATTCCTTGGTCCCAACCTCTAATCACCTGTATGATAAACATTGGCCATAGTGGATTCAGTTTATGTGTTTCTGATTTTCACATAATAGCAAACCAAAAAATGGGTTTTTACCAAAGTATTAATTTTTACTTAATTACCTCACCAACACCTATTCGGAAAGTTAGAGGCTTTCCTCGGTTATAGCTACTATCAAAGACTTTCCCATTCTCCAGCTTCCCTACATAATGTGCCTGCAAAAGATATTCAAATATCATAAAGAAATGGAAAACAAACTTTGCTGTAAGTTGAGATATGATAATTAATAATTAATCACCTTGATTAGTTGCCCTTTAACAGCTTCAGGACCATAACCAACTACTTTATCACAGAAAGCAAGACCAGAAGGAGACACAGAGAATTCACAAGAACTTGTTTCAGCAGCTAATGCTGAAACACTGTCAACAAAGCCAATACAGAAACCAAAACCGATGATTGCTTCTCTTCTACCACATGAAGCTAATTGAACAAAACTGAACTCAGGATCAAAAACTTTCTGTTTGTTTTTCAAGTTAATGATAGCCTCTGCTTTGTTTAAGCTATTATTCACAAGAAATCTGGATTTTCTTTGCTCGTTTGGAGGAGAACAAGTCCCAACCGAAAATCCCAAGGAGCTCATTATCCTCTCTATCCAGAAAATAATCTGAAAGAGATGATAAAAGGTTTGTGTAAGAATGGCATCTTTGGTTTATCAGTCATCCTTGCTGGCAAACAAAGGAACCACACAAAATTGGGCCTCGTTTTTAGCCCATTTTGAAGACCCAAAATGAGTAGAATTGACAAAAAAGGCACATGATCTTAGTTTCATTTCATCTACAATTTGATGATAAATAATGTGCTAGAGGAGTTTTAGATTTCATCTTCTAAACTCTCTTGATGATTCAAAAGGAAAATAAAGATTCATGAACTTTTCTCTAAAGCCTAAATCATGCCTCAAGTTTTAATAATTAGGAAAAAAAAATGCTCAAATATTAAGAATGAACGAAATATACAATTTTGTTTAAATAATTAAATCTCAGAGTAGCGTTTTAGTTTATAAGGGTTAATCTTTTTTTTTTTATCTGTTTAATTTTAGTTGTTAAGAATTACACTTTAATTTTTAGAAGATTCAAAATTTAGAGTTTAGATTTTCTGTTAATTCAATAAAGTTATATACTATTTTCAAATTTTGATAAATGCCAAACCACCAGCTTGAAATTCACCATTTGTACTCATGATTTTCGCTTCTCTTTCTTGGTTTTAGGCTCTTATTTGGTTTCACTTTTCTTATGTTTTAACATATGGGCAAAAGACTAATACATATCTATTAAAAATAAAAGATATATAAGGGACTCTTTAGGAAAGAGATTGAAAAAACACAGTAACTCCACATCATCACCAAACACAAATCAAAGTTGACATGACTTTTCTTGAGTCCAAACTAAGCTTGCCATTGAAGAACTATCAAAACTACTAAGCAAAACACCAAGTTTCTCTTTTCCTCTTTAGAGATTTGCTAGTTGCTCAATATCGTAAGGATGAGCATCAGAAGCAACTCCTCGCCTAAAAGATCTTGTTCCGATGATAACATTCGCAGCTTCACCGGGATGAAACGCATCCCAAAACACATACTCATTCCTATTCAAACACGGAGCTTGACCAGGCAGACAAGTTATCTGTCCATTGTTCCTCCCAACTCCACAACATCCTGCATTTGTGTTTGTAAACCCTGCAATTAAAAAAAAAAAAAAAAAAAAAAAAAAACAAAATCATTACCCTAAGAAAAAAACAGTTTACTTTTATCACAAGTTATGAAGACTGATGCTATTACCGTAGCGAGCAGGGTTTGTAACAATGTCTTGGAAGATGCCGTATGCGTTGATGTAAGTGAATTTGGCATCAGGAGTGTTTTGGTTGAAGTAGTCTACTATAGTTATGAGCTTGCTGTTGAAGATTCTGTTCGCGGAGTTGACCCTTTCGTCGCATGTTGTCCCGTCTCTACTGTTCTGAGCTAGCTGGTTCGGGCTGCAACCGATTGCCCCGACTCCTATCAACGCAAACTTCCTCGCTCCATTTTCATACAATATCTGCTCCATCACAAAACCTTCACTCTCACTCAGAGGATCCAAAAACAGAAAGAAAGAAAACAACTAAAAAGTAGAAACAGTGGAGAGTGTGGTTACGGACCCGGAGTTGCTGGGTGTAACGGTCAATGAGATCTTCGCTAAATCTTTCAGGCGTGTACTGGTTACCGGTAGAGTAAAAAGCGGGCATGAAGTAGTTGTTGAGATAGTCGTTACTGCCTAAACCGATGGAGTAAATGCATTTGCTGAGGTGATCCGAGGCTTGGCCTTGATTACCGAGTATGTTCATTACTTGTGACACAGTGTTCACGTGGTTAGCTACTTGACCTGCAAATGCTATTCGACCTCCCTGAGAAAACAAAAACAACAACAAAAAGGGTTTAAATTTTAGAAACAATATTCAGTGAAATTGTATTAAAATGAGTGTTTATTTACCAATTGTCTGCCGGTTTCTTCTCGGATTCCGGCAGCAGCAGAAGCATAGTTAACTCCACGGAGGATGTCTTGTCCTCTCGCGAAGGCATACGGTGTTATGTAGTCATCAAAACCCAAAAGCTGACCTTTTTTTTTTTCAAGATTATACAAGAATAAAAAAGACAAAATCATATTAGTTTCTTTTAATACTAGAGATGAAACCAGAAAAAATGTTAGTTAAGACTTGTTCACTTACTGATAACATCGACGGTGGTCTTGCCATTGCAAAACCGACCGGTTGGACCGGCAGGGAAATCAATACCATAAGGAAAGTAATTAGCTCTTGCTAATGACGAGAGCTGATTATTGTTGCCATTATCAACCAAAGAGTCACCAAATATGAAGTAACATGGTGCAATTTGTTGACTTGCAACCATGTTCATGGTCATACCAACCATAATCGACATCATCATTAAACACATTTTCGCCATCTCTCGCTCTAAGAACAAAGATTGTGAGAAGGAGAGGAAAGAGAGAGATTGTTTAGGAATATAAAGAACGAAAAATAGGTTCCCTTATATAAATACACTATGAAGAAAATGAGAAAAATGTAACGGTTGAAGAAGCATTAAATGCTCACGCGGCGTTGATGTTTGGATATTTAAATGTAAAAGTAAATGAATGTGTGTTTATGTATGTGAAATAATTTAGGGTTTTGGTGGATCCATAACGAAAGATGGTGGAGAGTTAATACTTCTCTGTCGATATTGTTTAATTTTCTTTACTGTGATCAACTTGTAAGTGACGGTTCGATTTTAATGTCTTGCTTTGGGAATCGAGCATGTTGACTTTTCATATAAATACTGAAATACCCAAAGCTCAAGAAAGCTAAAAAAATTATCTCGAGAAAGTTCACCTAAACCACTATGGGTTACTAAAATTGTAGAATTGGAAAATTAAGTGGCACACTTATTCATTTGTTGTAATTTAATTTGACATTGTTAAACTAACACACTATGGTTACTCCATTAGTAGAATTTGCAAAATGGCACAATTATCCTATCTTCATGGCTTCAAATTCTCCCAAGTTCGAGAAGATTAAAAAATAGTTTCAATATGTATTTAGATCAAATGTTTCATTAATCTCTTCTAATCTCGACCAATATAGTAGAACCACTTTAGTAAAAAAAAGAAAAGAAATCGTAGCTTGTTTGCCTTATTTTAGTACAATGCATGTGGAAAAAGTAAGTAAAATGACTAGTCCTTGAAATGAATTGGCATAAACGTAACAAACATGACAACATGAAATGAAGGGTCCACAATTTGCATTAGTACATTAAATTGATCCTTCACTCTATGACACGAATCTAACGGCTAAGATCAATACAATGCTTTGTAAAAATCAACGGTTGAAGGATGATGTTGAGGATTTGCCATGTGTTTGGAAGGAAGAAACATTAAATGAAAAACAAGAGAGTGAGATCCATGTCATGATGATGATGATTATCATGACATTACCTTATGACCTTAAATGTGAGTAGTTGAAACTTGAAAAGTAATAAATTCTCATATGCTCTGTTTTACATATGTTTCTTAAAAGCAAATCTACCTTGGGGACCAATACATTTATAAAACCAAGATTCAAACTTTCTGATTCAAGCAGCCACCAAAAGGATTGATAAATTTGGTTACTATTAAAATTAATGACATTCATCAGTAGATTTGGTTTTGTCAGAGTAAATTAGTTAACCAAAGCAAACATTTTCAAACAAAGAAACAAAAAAAATTCAGATCATTCCACTGTTCACCAACCACATGGTTGTTGTATTTATGAACTCTAGAGTCTTAGACAATGCCACAGAGTCAAGAATCCAGCAATGAGCTCCATCAAACACTTATAGAACTTCAGTTGTTTCATCAATAAAATATTAAACAATTATTGGGGAGATTTCACCAATCACAGAAGATGTTCAATACCTATAGATGTTAGTAGACTTGTGTTTTTTCAAAGATTTTTCCCAAGATCTCGAGGGCTTAGATTGATGAAATTAGAATGGATAATCTGAAGAACAAAACTATGAATCTTTTAAACTCATATAACGAACAAACAAATCGTTTTCTAGTCTACTTATCATATCTCTCTTAAACTTATCTAGCAAAACATGTAACAAGCAAGATGTAACGGATCTCCCTAGAGGATTTGGCTAAAAGGGTCACATTCAATGTATAGAACAAAACGGAGAGAAGAAAGCGTACGTGAACGCTCTGCTTTGCAGCTATAACTCATCTGAGGAACGGCTTCGAGATGAGAAGTATTGTAGAGCCATGTCTTTAGCTATTTGAAGCAAACTCTTAACGTCGTTGCTCCCAACTTCGAGACAGTCTTGTAATAGCTCTCCATCGACTACTTCAGCTTGCACCATCTCCCAAAACTCCCTCAATGCACCCTAAACAATCATTACACAAGATACACAACAATGAGCATCGAACATGATCTAATGACTCTAGGCAAAGACTAACTTCATTAGGAAAAAATGTCCATTATGAGAGATCAAAGCAGAGCAAGGAACAACTTATCTGATTGAGCAAACACTAAAACAACCAAGTCTCCAAAATGAAATTCAGAGATCCGCCATTACGAGAATGAAAGTGAGATTGAGACAACTCTCAAGCTTACCTACTCTACTCAATACACAAATACAGAACTCCAATTACAGAACAAGTAGCGATGATTAAAGTATCATTCTTTTCTCTACAAGAAGCGAATGATCACTTAGAAACAAACAACCAATAAGCGACGATAACCAGAAACTCAACATTTCAAGATGTGCAGCAACAAAATCCCATTTTTACTTCAAGCAGATCTTGGTTTTGAAGTTTACTGAATCTAAAAGATCCATCTTTTGAAGGTTTTTGAATCCATACCGATTTACCAAAGATTCTAAGAAGACGACGAAGCAATTGTTTCGAAACACGGAGGGCTTTGCCATAACTCCGAGCAACGGAGCTCGCTTTATCAGCATTCGATTCAGCTCGATTGAATTCAGTAACTAAACCCATAAGCTCATTGAGATCACCAATCGCACCGTACATCTCACCGTAGTCAATTCCTTCCTTTCTCCAAGCGTAATTCCACATGTAATCCCACCCAACAGACCACGCTCTGCTCAGAAAACCTAACCCTAGGCCACGATCGATCTCATCGGCCATGGCTCGTACACGATACGATCCCGACGCGTCTCCTCGCGAGGCACGTAGGTTTGCGACGCGGAGAAGGAGGGATCGTGAGGTTGATATTAG
The DNA here is from genome assembly GCA_026724425.1 of Erythrophleum ivorense. NCBI lineage: Eukaryota > Viridiplantae > Streptophyta > Magnoliopsida > Fabales > Fabaceae > Erythrophleum > Erythrophleum ivorense. The sequence goes on along the minus strand of JAIUCV010000066.1, from coordinate 1,031,432 downwards.
GGTTTTGTACTGTGAGAAGGAGAATGGGAAAGAGAAGCCATTTACGAAATTCGGTGATGGGGGTGAGACTGCGAGACAGAGGAAAAGAAGGAAGAAGAGCTTAATCGTCGCCGGCGAATAATTTATTCCGGCCATTGATTCCGGTTAACGACCGTTTGACTTTAGTCAAATGTTCTATTCAAGGGAGGAAAACGATGTACTATGTAGGTGTGATCGTGCTGTTGACGTGGATCTCGTTCAGGTTTGATTGGATTTGTGCCGGTTCGATTTAATTATGACCCGGTTCATTTTTTTATTACGTCAGGTTTCCAGTTTTCTGTTTTTTAAATTATTGCGTACAATTTTTCCTTTTTACAGCTCTTAACTGTTTTCCGTCTAAATTAAACGTGCCCCATTAATTTTCCGTCTAACTTCATCATTTTTTTTTTTCCGGCATAACAAATTCATTAATATCAAAACGAATTAAAAAATTTGTTATAAAAATATCAAAAACAAATTATTACGTAAGTAAAAATATCAAATATTTTTCACTTGATTTATTATACTATTACAAAGTATTAAAAATGTTATATTAAAGATTTTGCAACGAACAATTCCGTCTTCTCATGTATCACGACCGCGAAAACGGCTAATTCGTGCCTCAACTAAAATTAGAAGTTCTATTTTGTACTTCAACTAAAAAAGTGTACCAATTCATACCCTAACTACAAGAAATCATCTTTTTCATACCCAAACTAATCATTTCGTGGCCAAAACAAGCATTGACTAACGGGATATTGGTCAACAGCGATTTTCCATTAATGGAGTTGACTCAGCTTGACACGTCACCTGTCACGTGGACGGATTATCAAAACGACGTCGTTTTGATAATCTTTGAAAATAAGAAAATTGCTGCTTCGGGGAATTGAACCCGTGTCCACAACGTCGAAAGAAAACGTAGCTGACCACTAGAAAACTTCACAGCAAAAATATCAATCATATTTCTTCTTTCATATTAAATAAGAAAAAGCTTAATAGAAAGCTTTCATATTTGTTCCCAGATTCAACAAAGGGATGTTCGTTCTTTTTCTATTAGGCGTAAACTTAGTCATTTTTTGGGGTTGACGACATATTACTCCCTCGAAACTTTCATATAGCACTCTATCCACATAAAGTAACGACTTCGTTCTAATTCCCCATCATTTGAAAGTTTTAAATCTATTTACCCACCGTTTGAAAGTTTGAAATCTATGTTCACACGAAATTAAAGTTCGAAACCAAATTATACACAAACGTGGTTTAGTGTTGGTTTATTGTTTCCAATCAAACCTTGAACACAAAACTAAACCCAAACATAAACCAATGACAATCTGATTGCCGGTTTAAACCACGATTTACCTAATTTTCTCACAAAATCCCAAAATATTTTTCCCAATTGTGGGGTTTTTTCTAATCCCTAAAACCCACGAACCCTAAATTGATTATGTATAAAAACAAAAATAAAAACACTATCTAAGTCAACATTATATTCTGTTTTTTTTTTCTTCGGATTATATATTTGAAAATTTGGGTATGTCAATAAAGTGGACCAATCTAAATCTAAAGATTTAACCTTTTGGGAAGTCATAACCTAAATTGGGCCATCCCTCTATCTTCAACCATTAACAACTTGGCCCGAACCAAACATAGTCGTCTACTGTCTCTTTCTAATCCAATTTATAGCCCCGTTTTCATACTGTTACAAACTTCACACAAGTGTGGGATTAAATCTTGATCATAATTTGTTATAGTACACTTTACCTATATATGTTAACAAGATTAAAAAAGAAAAACAAACTTTTATAGGTAAAGTATTTTTGTTACAGTATACTGATAAAACAATTTGTTATAGTATACTGATAAAAAAGTGATCAAATTATACATTTTTGTTTTGCAGGTGGTGGTAACACATATAAATACTAAAAATATACTGTAATTTTGGTAAGATTTTGATTTTTTTGTTACTACAGAAATGATGTATTTTGAGTGTATTCATATAACGACTGTCAAAATGATATTATCAAAATGGTTATTAGAATAATACTTTTTCCTTAGAGGAGAGATATTACTTGCAAAACTATATCAGCCATACAAAGTGGCGGTTCTTATCATAAGGGCATACAAAATCTCTAGCTAACCTCTTCAAACGTAGCACACCCCCAAACCTTAAAGAAAAAGGAATCGTATTTTGTGCATATCAAATTATTAGTTTCAGAAATAGGGAAAAAATCAATGCACGCTTTTTAAGATATTAAGGTTTTGTCCTACTGATTATTTTGACAAACCACACCCAAAACAGACCACATTTCTCTTTTTTTTTTTTCTAAGATATATATTAATATTTAATCAAACCCAAATGGGTGATCGGAAAAAGTACCACGACGGCGATACAGAGAAAACGTTCACCACAGAAAAGAAACCAAACGACCACATTTCTCTTGGTTAAAACAAGGCAGAAAAATATAATTAAGTTTGGTGATCTTCTTTGAATTTCGTTTTCCTCTATATTAGAGATAGCTTGATTTTGATTAATTGTATATTATTGATTAACCAAATCATCATACTTCTTATGCGGTTTTTTTTTTTTTTTTTTTTTTTTTTTTTTTTTTTTTTTAATGCGGTTTGTTTAACCAAACACGTACATATAAAATCACTTCTGAATATATCGTCAAATTTAAATTTTATTGTTTGCTTACTTTAATTGTGTAGTATACTGGTATGTCTTAAACTTGTCCTACATTTTAAAGTCAAATTTAGTTAACTTTTAATACTAGTAATCTTTTGGATATATATATATATATATATATATATATATATATATATAGCTGATTTTTCTTGGTGATTGTGCAAATAATGGAATGAAAAAGAAAAAAAATCGTATTGTTTTGATGGATTTGAGGTTATGAAAATGAAACTCACTCTAATTACCAAAGCATATGGAAGAGATGGGTATTCTTATCATTTCAGATATTTATATGTACCAACCATAATTGAAATTGCAATGGAAAACCTTAAACGATGCATTAATCTATGTGACCAGTCATTAAATTTAATTTAGTTTTCTTAAAGAGCTGTACCTTTTTTTGTGGAAATCCAACTGTTGCTAATATGTTTTTTTTGTTTTTACAATTTTGGTGTATTAAATTTATACAAAATCCTATTATAATTATTTTTTAAGAATTTATGTTTAACAAAACCGTAACTACTAATTTGATGCCCTTCATCAAAATTCAAAAATAAGCAGTGTTTTCAATTAATTATGTATTTTCTTTTATTTGTTTCACTTGTGAAAAGTTTTGAGTAGTTATATATGTTTATACTATAAATAATTAATTAGAACAATGGAAATATAAGTTTTTGTCTGAAACTCTACAAAAAATAATAATACTATATAATAATATTATATTTTGATTTATTAATATTTTTCTTTTATAATTATTTTAATCTTTATTATATGTTAAATTACAAGTTATTTCATAAAATTAGGTTTAATTTAATTTTTCTAATACTATTACATTTATATATACTTATATATATACTTTCATCTCAATTATTAACTATTTATAATATTTATTATAAATTTTATATATTTAAAAATAAATAAACATAATTTTTTATGAACCAGGTTCAACCCTGGTCAAACCAAATGGAACCATGATCAATTGATTATCCGGTTCAGGTCCGGTTTTAAAAACATTGAAAATAAGTAAAATTTTTAGTTTTGTGTTTTTGTTTTTGTTTTTATAAATTAAGAGAGAAGTCAAAAGTTACAGGAGAGAGTTTATTAAACTGGATGCAATCATACATCATTATATTTTTTGTAGTTTTGATGTATAGCTGATTTTAACTTCATAAATTTCATAGCTGATTTTTTTTCTTAAAAACTCTCTGGTTATAAAAGTATATTATAATGAAAATATTTACTTTCTATCTAAATTTAATTGGAGAAATTTTTAAAAATACACCTTTTGGGGTGTCAATTTTCAAAACTATACCTCTAGTGTGTTAATTTTCAAAACTACACTTTTTCCAAACTTTAAGATATAAGTTCGAGGTTTAATAATCCTTAACTAGGATTTAGATTTTGGGGTTTAATGTTAGATTTTTGGGTTAGAATTTAGATTTAAGGGTTCAATGTTAGATTTTTGGGTTTAGGATTTATATTTTAGGGTTTATAATGGATCAGCTTTTTTGATCATAATGGATTAATGGATCAAATGGATTGTGGATCATATGGGTCAAATTGAAATGAATTGCTGGATGAAATGGTTAACCATCACCTTCTCAACATACATTAATTTATTTTCCAAATTAGTCCTTCCACAATTATGATTTCACTATTTATCTATAAAAAACATGATTTTGCAAATTAACCCATCCCATTTTTTTCTCTTTTCACAATTATACACAACAAAATGTAAAATTTAGTTTTTTTCCCCCAAATATATAGTCTTCACAAATTTTCTCGCCAAAACTGCGGTTTCACAAATTTTTCCGCAAAAAATGCGGGTTTCATAATTTTTCACAAAAACTTACGGTTTCACTATTTTTTCCGCCAAAAACGCGTTTTGACAACTTTTCCCACCCAAAATGCGTTTTCACAAATGTTCTCCGCCAAAAACGCATTTTCAAATTTTTTTTTGCCAAAACACGTTTTCACAAATTTTTCCGTCCAAAAACCGTGTTTTGACAAATTTTCCGCCTAAAACGCGTTTTCACAAATGTTCCATTGTTCCTGGTTTTTCAAAATTTACCGCCCAAAACATGTTTTCACAAATTTTTCCGCCCAAAAACGCGTTTTGACAAAAAAAACTCGCCCAAAACTTGTTTCACAAATTTTTCGTCCAAAATCGCGTTTTCACAAATTTTCCCGCTCAAATCGCGTTTTCACAAATGTAATTATGTAACCTGTCAAAAACGCATTTTCACAAAATTCTCGCTAAAACGCGTTTTCACAAATTTTCCGTCCAAAAACGCATTTTCACAAATGTTCTCCCTAAAAACGCATTTTGACAAATTATTAATAATAAATTTATTATGATTATGGTAATAGATATCATTCAGTATTATTAATTTAATAAAAAAATATTTTTGTTTATAATTTATAGATCATGGTTAACCATTCAAACCATATAATTAAATCGATCATAGATCAACCTAATCCATTTACTATTTGGGTTGGATTAACCCATGATCCATTACCATTCAATCCATTTGGATAATGGGTTGGATGGGTTGGATTATCTATTTTGACACCCAATAAAAAAAGTGTAGTTTTGAAAATGAACATCCTGAAGATATAGTTTTGAAAATTAACATCCTGAAGATATAGTTTTGAAAATTAACACCCAAAAAGATGTAGTTTTGAAATTTTCTCATTTAATTATTGTAACATCCGCGAACCAAAAAGTTGTGTTAGAAGTGGTATCGGACAACATTAGGGATTCGAGAGTCGATTACATACGCTCTTTGAGGTGTGAATTGAGGATTGATTGTACATGTTCTTGTTTGATTGTTGTACAATTGGTTTAAGGTTCAATCATCTCGAAGAAAATGTGTGAAAATCTTCTAAATACCTAGTGTCGATCGACACCAAAGGGGTGTGTCGATCGACACCGGTTATCGTGAGCGATTACGGGTTTAGTCGATCGAATTGAGGTTGGTTTGGTTTTGGTCGAGGGGTGTCGACCGACACCAAGGAAGGGTGTCGATCGACACCAAGGAAGGGTGTCGATCGACACCGGTTATTGCAAAATCGACCGGTTTGATTCAAGTCGGCTGGTTTTAGTCCGGTTAAGGGTTTGGAAGCCCTCAGTCGCGACTAAAAGCCCTGTGGCCGCGCAGAAAGTGACTTTTTCGAAGCAGAGAGTTTTTCAGAGAGGAAAAGGTGATTTCAGAGAGTTTTGTGGAGTTCCTGAAGCTTTGGGTTGTTGTTCTATCTTCTTCTCCTTCCTTTCAATCCTTTTCAAGGTGAGTGTGTGACTGTAGGTCCGTTAATCGTTAGAGATTGTGTGATTTCGGATTTGTATTGTGTTCTTGAGTTGTTTATCCGGGAAATCGTGTTTGGATTGTATTGGGGCGTTGAAAACCCTTTGATTATGTGTTTTGCGATTTTCTATGTGATTTTCGTAGCTTCTGGTGTCTGGGCGTCGAGCTGGTGTCGACCGACACTTGATGAGTGTCGATCGACACTCAGGAGGCTGGCGTCGATCGACACCATAGAGGTGTCGGTCGACACCGACCTGGGTGTCAGGAAACGTGGGTGTTTCCTGACAGGGAGTTGATGTTGTTGAGCTTTGTTACTGTTGTTGATTATTGTTGATGTATTATCTAGTGTTTGACGTACTTGGCCTGTAGGCAGGATGATCCACTCACTAAGTATTTATGATAATACTTACGCATCTCTATTCCAATGTGATGCAGGTAACAGCAATGTTCTTCCGTGGAAAGAGACCGAGAGAAGAGAATGATGAGATTAGGAATTTGATATTGGCTATCTTGTTGTGGTTGACCAGGAATTCATCATTTTAGGGTGTTAGTTTTATTTCAATAATGTAGCAAACCTGGTGTTTATGTTGCTTATTCTTTATTGGTTTTATTGGTTATTGGTTATTTGTTGAACAGTGTTGGGGTCGGATTCCACCCCGAGACATCGTCATTTGGATTGGACAAATGGGGGAAGATCGAGCTGAACCGCACTAGCCGAACCGCACCAAACCGGGCCGAACCAGGCGTCAAACCGAAGGCCAGCCGGAAACTTCTCGATGGGCCGAACTAACATCCGACGGAGCGATTCGAGCCGAGGCCCATCAAAGACTTTCCTTAAACTGAAGTCGGCGCGAGCCACAAAGGAAAGTTTACATTTATTGCGGAGTCAGCGCGAGCAGAAAAGGAAAGTTTACATTTTTGCGTAAAGTCGGTTGTAAAAGTCGGTTCCTATTCTCTTATAAATAGGAACCGATAATGATTATTTGAGGCATCGCTTTACACATAGAAAAAGGCACACGCCACACATATTGTAGCTCGCATAACAGCTAATCAAATAACCATCATTTGGATCGATCCTTGTGTTTACTTACGAAATTCTCGGCTCTCCCTAAAAACACTAAAAGTATCGTAGTGCAGTTTCGGCTCGCACAATTTGGCGCTAGAAGGAGGGGCTTAGTGATTTGAGACTAGAAAACACAAGAGGTCGACGAGATGACCGACGAAGAATTAAACAGATCCACACCAACCGGTTTGCAGAACGGGGACAGCGAGACAACAGTTCAGACGGAAGCGGAAAAGATCGCTGCCCTTCAGAAGCAGACCGAAGAACAAGAGGTTTTGAACAGCTCGTTGATGCAAGAGCTCGCAACCTTGCGAGCCCAACTAAAAGAGAAAGAAGCGCGAGGTGTCGCGCGACGTAAAAATTCCCATCCAAAAAATCTGGCTTTCGACTCCCGGGCTGACGAAGTAGATGGAGAAGAAGGGGACGACGTGGAAGAAACCCCGGAACGAGAGGAAACAGAATCCGAATCAGATGGTTCGCCACCGCCACTTCAGAAGAAGAAGCAAAACAAAGTCAAGAGCGCGCCGCCAACCAAACTAATACGAATCAACTTAGGAGATCCGCTCCCCAGCGAAATCACTCCTGAAGCGCTGACCAAAGCCCTGAGGCAGATAATGTTGGAAAGCAAAGGAACTGATAAGGCGATGGGGCAGGAAACCGGCGGTTCACCAAGCTTAGATCCTGCGGAGCTCGCCGAAGCGGTATCGCGTCTCTTGTTGGAAACACGAGCCGAAAAGCAATCACCCCGAGGCGTGAGTACGGCAAGAAAAGGCAACAGTCAGAGCATGAGTTGCGATGAATTGGCCGAGATCCGAGCTCGTCTTGAAAAATCCGACAACGAGGCCAAATTCCTTCGATCACAGATCCACAGGGCACTCAGCTCGGCACCGGAAATTGCCCAGATATGCGAAGACGCCGAACACACTCCTTTCTCGGCGAAAGTGATGGGCGCCAGAATAATGGATCCCGGGAAACTAAGCATCCAGAAGTACGACGGTTCGACGAATCCGAAAGATCACATCAACGCATTTCGGGTCGCCTTAAGTCGAGCCAAATTCCGAAACACAGAAGAGAAAGATGCCGGCTTCTGCCTCCTATTCGCTGAATACCTGAAGGGTCCGGCTCTAGACTGGTTCCTAAGTCTCGAGCGAAATTCGATTGAAAACTTCCAGCAGTTGACAGCTTCCTTTCTTAAGCAGTACTCCATGTTCATCGAGAAATCGGCCTCGGTGATTAATCTGTGGAACATGTTGCAAGGCGAAGGCGAGTCGCTTCGCAGTTTCATGGATCGCTTTAAAACCACCATGTCAAAAGCCGGGGCGGTCAACGACGAGATCGCCATAGATTCTCTAAAAAAGGGTCTAGGCGTCAAATCGGAGTTTCGGAAGGAGCTCGCGTATAACAAACCCAAGTCGATCGCCGATGCCATCCACCGATCGGTCGTGTTCATCGAAGAAGAGGAAGATATGAAGTTGCTCGCTGCCTCGCATCCCACATTGAAGGCAGCCACCAAACAACCGCCTAACCCGCCGATAGCTCATCAACCGCCGAATCAGCATCCCAATCACTTCAACCATCGGCGCGGAAAAAACAGTTACATCCATCACGAAGGGCCGAACTTCTCCGGATCGCATAACTACCAGATCGGAACGAGCCAACAGACAGGCGGCACGAGCCAAGCGGGCGCCGAAAGGGGGCGAGGATCGAAAAATTACGTTTGGACAAGGAACCAAAGTCCCGCGCCACAAGACGAGAAGGTTTATTGCGAATTCCATCAATGCTACGGCCATTCGACGGAGAGATGCCGCCATCTCGGAGCAGAACTTGCAAGAAAATTACTTAGCGGTGAATTGAAAGGCGATCTAAAGCTTGAAGACCTGGAGCGTCCCGAGCCAAGAGAACGACCGGAACAATCAGATCGACAACCGGGTCAACCAGCGGATCGACCGAAACGCGGGAGACGCGATGATTCGGACGAACCATCGGGATCACGACAAAAAATCTACCTCATATTGGGCGGCTCGCAATACTGTCACGATACGGTGACATCGATCAAAGCTTTTCAACGGCGAACCGACGCAGCGGTTAACTGGTATGGACCACCCAAAATCCCTAACGTCGAGATCACTTTCACGGAAAATGAAGTCATCGGGATCGATAGGCCGCATGATGATCCGCTCGTAATCATGCTTGCCGTCGGTAATTACGACATAGCTCGGGTCCTGATCGATACAGGAAGCACAGTCGATATAATCTACAAGAGCACGTTGGTAAAAATGGGAATCGATCCGAACGACGTAAAAACGACGCCAAAGCCATTGACCGGGTTCGGGGGCGAGACGACGATGTCCATGGGAAGTATCATACTCCCAGTCGAAGCTGGAGGGATTACAAAGATGGTGAACTGTTCCGTCTCGGATAATCCTCCAATCTACAATATCATCATGGGCACTCCTTGGATAAATTCGATGCGAGCCGTGCCATCTACTTACCACCTTTGTCTCAAGTTTCCCACTCCGACAGGAGTCAAGACCATCCTCGGCTCGCAGAAAGATTCGAGAATCTGTTTCATGATGGAACACAAACTCCGCAACCCGTTACCCAAACCAACTCCAGAGGAGAACCGAAAGAAGGTTAAGACGAACCGAGAGTCAGCGAACAGTTTAGCCAATCTCTTATAGCAATTACAGATCACCGGCGAGATCGAGCCGCCTAGAAAGAAAGCAGGCAAAAATGAGGATCCCGTCATCGAAGAACCAAGCTGTGAAGCGGTAAGATCCGTCTGCATAGACGAGCAGAACCCAAAAAGATGTGTGGAGATCGGAGCGAACCTAAACGAGACAATAAGAGAGGATTTGATCTCCTTTTTGAAAGAAAACGTCAACGCCTTCGCTTGGACAGCCGAGGATATGCCGGGGATAGATATCAACATCGCCTGCCACGAGCTAAATGTCGACCCGACGTTCAAACCGGTGAAACAAAAGCGAAGAAGATTGGGGAATGAGCGGTTAAAAGCAGTAAACGACGAGGTGGAACGCCTCCTGAAAGTGGGCTCGATCGCCGAGGCAAAATACCCAGAGTGGCTTGCTAACCCAGTAGTGGTCAAAAAGAAGAACGGAAAATGGCGGGTTTGCATAGATTTCACGGATCTGAATAAGGCGTGCCCAAAGGATAGTTTCCCGCTCCCTCATATCGACCGGCTCGTGGAAGCGACGGCGGGAAACGAACTGCTCACCTTCATGGATGCCTTCTCAGGCTATAATCAGATCCGGATGCACCCCGACGACAGAGAAAAGACGGCGTTCCAAACAGAGCGAGGCATCTATTGCTACAAGGTCATGCCGTTCGGACTCAAGAATGCCGGAGCAACATACCAACGGCTCGTGAACAAGATGTTTGCCTCGCAGCTTGGGAAGACGATGGAAGTTTATATCGACGATATGCTGGTGAAATCTCTGAAAAAGGAAGAACATGAGGCACATCTCCGCGACTGCTTCGAGCAACTGAACTCACACGATATGAAGCTAAATCCAACGAAGTGTCGCTTCGCTGTAACATCCGGAGAATTCTTGGGATATCTGGTTACCTACAGAGGCATCGAAGCTAACCCGAAGCAGATCCAGGCTCTAATCAGAATGAAGTCGCCGGAGACGAAGAAGGAAATACAGCAACTAACCGGACGTGTCGCCGCGCTCAACCATTTCATTTCACGATCCACGGATAAGTGTCTCTCTTTCTACGACACTTTGCGAGGAAACAAGAAGTTCGAGTGGACAGCGAAGTGTGAGGAGGCTTTCCGCGAGCTGAAGTTGTACCTAGCTAACCCACCGATACTGGCGAAACCAGAAGAAGGAGAGCCATTATATCTGTACATCGCCGTATCGGTAACAGCAGTCAGTGGGGTCCTGGTTCGCGAAGACTGAGGAATCCAGAAACCCGTTTTCTATGTAAGCCAAAGTTTGATTGATGCAGAGACGAGGTACCCCCAGACCGAGAAACTGGCACTAGCAGTCGTAGTTGCGGCCCGCAAATTACGCCCGTATTTCCAGTCTCACACGATCATAGTTCTAACGGCGCTACCATTAAGAACGATCCTGCACAGCCCGAGCCAATCCGGAAGATTAGCCAAGTGGGCAATCGAGCTGAGCGAATACGATATCGAATATCGAAATCGAACGAGCGCAAAATCGCAGGTTTTGGCTGATTTCTTGATCGAGCTGCCAATCGCCGCCAGCGAGGAATCAAATCTTCCCGCCGATTGGCTACTTCACGTTGACGGCTCGTCATCAAAACAAGGCGCCGGAGTCGGAATTCGACTCACCTCCCCGACGGGCGAAATCTTGGAACAGTCTCTTCGTCTCAATTTCGGCGCGTCAAACAACGAGGCAGAGTACGAAGCATTAATAGCTGGATTAAAGCTGGCGCTCGGAATCGGAGTTCGAAACATACATGCTTACTGTGATTCCCAGCTCGTCGCGAGCCAATTCACTGGAGAATACGCTACAAAGGACAAAAGAATGGAAGCCTACCTCGAAGTAGTCAAGAATCTAGCCGGACAGTTCGAAAAATTTGCCTTGGAGAAGATTCCGCGTGGAGACAATACTCAGGCCGACGCCTTGGCATCCCTAGCCTCGACCTCCGATCCAGACTTGAAAAGGATAATTCCCGTAGAATTTATCGAACATCCCAGTATCGACATCGACGAACCCGAAGTCCTAATGACCATTATCACAGACGAGCCGAACGATGACGGTATACTTGATGGAGATCAGCCCGCGGATATGGAAATCGAGGAAGATACGGAATACGGTTGCGACAAAGAGTGGCTCGCTCCGATCCGTGTATACATAGCCGATGGAGAAGTACCAGCAGATAAGTGGGCGGCTCGCAAGCTGAAGGCTCAAGCAGCGCGATACATTCTGATACGCGACGCTGTATTCCGATGGAGGTTTTCAGGACCGCTGCTCGCGTGCGTAGAAGGAAAGAAGGCGAGAGAGATAATGAAAGAAGTTCATAGTGGATCATGTGGAAATCATTCCGGAGGACGAGCCTTGGCTATCAAAATCAAACGGCACAGCTATTTTTGGCCAACTATGATCAGTGACTGCGAAAAATACTCGCGGAAATGCGAGAAATGCCAGCGTCATGCTCCAACGATACATCAGCCGGCCGAGCTGTTGTCTTCCATCTCCGCACCATAACCATTCATGAGATGGTCGATGGATATTGTCGGGCCACTGCATAAATCAAAGCAGAAAAGGTTTCTGTTGGTTTTTACCGACTACTTTTCTAAATGGGTCGAGGCTGAATCCTACGCAAGTATAAAAGACGCGCAGGTTGAACAATTCATTTGGAAAAACATCATCTGTCGGCACGGTGTTCCTTATGAAATTGTTACAGACAATGGCTCGCAATTTATATCGGCTCGATTTCAAAACTTCTGCGACAAATGGAAAATCCGCCTTAGCAAGTCAACGCCTCGCTATCCGCAAGGGAATGGTCAAGCCGAGGCGACTAACAAGACGATTCTCGATGGGCTTAAAAAACGGCTCGACGTTAAAAAGGGCCGCTGGGCAGACGAACTAGAAGGAGTCCTTTAGTCTCATCGGACAACCCCGAGACGAGCCACCGGCGAAACGCCATTCGCACTTGTCTACGGAATGGAATGTGTCATTCCCCCCGAAGTGCATTTTCCCGGAGTACGCCGATGGTTGTTACCAGAACAAGCAGACTGCAACCATATGATGATGCTGGACGAGCTGGATTTGATCAACGAACGGCGCGACCAGGCACCTATCAGGATCCAGAACTATCAGCAATCCGCGGCTAAGTACTACAACTCTAATGTCCGAACCAGGAGATTCAGAACAGGAGACCTAGTTCTCAGAAAAGTGTTCCAAAACACCGCAGAGAAAAACGCTGGAAAGCTGGGTGCGAATTGGGAAGGTCCTTACAAGATCACCGAAACAGTTCGCCCGGGAGCTTATCGGCTCGAAAACATGGCTGGCGAGACAATACCGAAGCCATGGAACGTTATGCATCTCAAGAAGTACTATCAATAAGGCGCGAAGCGCCATCATCTAGAACTACGCGTGACTTGATCCCCGCGAGGGGTACGTAGGCAGTTCACTTTCGAGTGGATTCAGTTGCCCCCCTCAAAAAAAAGGGGGGGGGGGGGGGGGAGTGGGGTACGTGGTTATACACTCCCATTCAAATGCAACACGGTTCGCCGTTAAACGCATTCTACCTTCGCTAACACGGTTTATCGTTAACGCACCCGCAAAATCCTTGTAACACGGTTCGCCGTTAACATAAGCGGCACGGTGAACTTTCCGTCTGTAACGCGGCTCGCCGCTAAACACAACGATGAATAAAATTCGTACCTCAATTCTCTTAAACAGTTCGCCGTTAACATCTCGATAAAAACTCATAAACTATCCCGAGCCGAATGTTGTTGGCCGCAACATTCGATCATCTCAAACGTCTTACTCACGCGCGCGCTATACAAATATGATCACCATCGTTTATTCTGACCCGTTAATCACTAATAGATGAGGACACGGCAAAAACTGGATTAAATCGATCAGAAACCCAACATAAACGCTTCGCAGCAACGTTGGTCTAATTTAATTCGTCGCTATTTCGACCCGCGGCTTTCTGATTGAGTTGTCCGCGGCAAAAACCGAAATAAGTCGACAAAAACCCAACATAAACGTTCCGTAGCAACGTTGGTCTAATTTGTTATCATTATTCCAAATCGCAGCTCGCAAAACGAGGGTTCGCGGTGAACGGGGGTAAGTTGACCAAGCCCAATATATTAAACATTTCATGGAAAACATTGGTATAATACTAAGACGCCTCGCAGACATATTTGTTTCGACTGGCAAGCTTTTCATCAAAAGATAAATCGTTCGATCAGATAACGGTTCGATTAAAAGTATCCTAAAAAGTCTGTGGATAAAGCCATCCAGACACTAAGTACAAAATAAAATAAAAGCCATCAAGGCAACATCCTCCGACCTCGAAATCGCCTCGTCGACTTTATCAGGAACGCCCAGGACTTCGGCTGCGGCTTTCTCAGGAGCCTCCAGAGCTCGGCTCGATGCCTCCGGGATATCAGATGGGGCTTTCTCAACCAGACCTTCGGTTCGGGGAGGCAGTCCGCTAGCTTGAGCAGGATTCACGAGAACTTGGCTCATCGACTCCAGAGTTGCACCAACCGGCCTTATCTCGGGAATCACCACCGGTTCGACTCCACTCTGAAATACAAGGGACTCTCTATTAGTACCCCATTGATCAACAATACCGAGACCAAGTCGGTCAAGCCGAGTAATAGTTTCGTCTCTAAGGTGTACCTCGGGCGGCTCGACGGGATCCGGAAAGGGAACGAGCTGGCCGATTACGTCGGCTAACAGGGCATCAGCCTCTTCAGCGACCCCAGGATCCGAATCAATAAGCGTCTGGAGATCAGCAAGCTCAATGTCGAGATCCGGCGGATCATCGCCTCGCATGTCGTTGATCAGTTCGACGTTGCCTTCGGCCTGAGCGATGCGCACGGCTCGTTCATGCATTTCCTGGAGTCTCGTCAACCCAGACTTGATCGACTCAAGGAGCTTGGCGTACCGACTGTTCACTCGGCACTTCACTTTTCTGACCTCGGCCAGATAGTTGACGTCCATGGCTCGCACTTTCTCATTGAGCTCGCAGATTTTACCATGGAGAGTTTTCATTTTGATGGCATCATCAACGTTTTTGCCGGCCATCTTAGCTGCAGCCTCCCGGTGCTTGATTGATTCGGCCCGCTCCTTGGCTAACTCAGCCTCGAGCTTAGCCACCTTCTCCTCGGCTTGTTTGGTCTCTATGGCACGTGCCTTCGATTCAACTTCATGCAATCTCTTCAGATTGTTGGTATGCTTTTGAAGCTCTTCGAGAGCGGCTTGACCCGAGCGAGCCCTGGTTTCATAGCCTTCGACGACCCTGTTAAAAGACTCCGAAAACTAAAATAGAAACGAAAAGCGATTGAGTATATATACGCAAACCTTCCTCGCAAAATAAGAAAACGAAAAGGGAACTTACCAAATGTAGACGAGAAGCCGCCTCTTCATATGCTTCCCTCTCCAAAAGCGTGTCGGGAGGAGGAAGGCGAACCCCGGGGGTACTCCTGACGAGATAGTTCGCCGCCTCGCTCCTCTGAAGAGAGCGGACCCGAGCAGGATCGACACAGGAACCGGAAGGAGCATCCCCTTTGGCTTTCTTGGGCGCGTTCTCCTTAAGCCCCTCAACCGCGGCTCTCTTCTTGCTCGTCATCTCAGACGGCTCGCTTGCCGACGGCTCGCCGATAGGGTTAGAAGTTTTCTTCCGCCTCCGGTTAAGGACTAAGGCGTCCTGGTCCCTCGATGCGTTCGAGCGAGCCGGAGAAGGAGGTCTAGGAGAATTTTTCTGCTTCGAAGTCTTGCTTTTCGCCAAGGCTTCGTGGGCCAGCTTGACCGCCTTCCCAACTTCCGTAGGCGGCCTATTACCAGGACATTTCTTCTCCGAGCGGGGTTGCATTACCCTCTTACCCTCGGTTTTCGAGGGTACAGCTTCACGACGAGCCACCGGATCAACTCCGAGACGAGCTTCCTTTTCTCGTCGTTGCTCTTTGAGTAGCGCGCGTGCAGACTTTGGAGGCATTGTATTCAAGGGCTCGGGCCAATTGGGAACTTCCTCGTCCGAACTGTCCGAGGAGTCGAATGAATCGTAGGCTTGTTCGCGCGCCTTCTCCACTCGTTCGAGAGTAAAGTCTCGCTCCCAATTAACTTGCAGCTCGCAAGAACGGTCGAGGAATTCGACAAGATCCGGTGGGAATCGAAGCACCAATCGTCGATCTGCAAAACAAGAAGATCGAGCAACGTTAGATGACGGTTGGCGAGAATTTGAAATAGTAGTTTCTCTTCGGCTCGCACCGATTTCCTGCCAATTGTCCTTGATAAACTTCCTCCGTGTGTTCCCAACCGAAGCTTCATTTATTGGGACGAAGAAAAAATATTTCTCCCAGCCATCATCTTTGTTGGGGAAGCCGTCGATGATTTTCCGATTCTTCTTATTGGAGATATAATAGCGAAGCGACTTCCCGCTGCGACGAAACTCCAAGAGATTCTGAAGGTGATGGATCCCGAGCGGAATGCCAATCTCATAACTCAGGACGATCAACCCAACCAGATGCCGCATGCCTCGGGGCAGCAGTTGACCGAGTGCGAGCCCGTATTTCCCTAGGAAATGAAGAATCAGGCTCAGGACGGGAAACCACAGAAAAGTCTGGTAGAAATAGCTTTCATATAACGTCAGGCATCCAGGCGGTGGATCATTGGCTCTCTGGTGGTTCGCTGGTAGGAGAAACTCAACTTCTTCAGATATGTTGAAGTAACGGCGGAGCGATTCCAAAGATGTCTTGGTACAAAGCGTCGATCCAGGAGGACTCTGAACTGACTTCTGCAAGGACCCCCTCGGGGCTCGCGTCGATTTGGCTCGTCTCCTTGCTCCCCGTGACGAACCGGCTCCAAATTGTGGCCGACTCGATACCTGAGCGAGAGGTGCAAACGGTCTGAGAATGTCTCTGATCGCCCCGTCATCGAACGCCTGCTCAATTTTGATCGCCTCCCAATCGTATATCGGATCTAGCGATAATACGGCGCGATCCGATCGATCATGGGAAGGATCCGCTTCCATATGAGGAAGAGTTGGCTCGCCCATAGCCCCTTCATCAACGTCAGTTGGCTCGCGTGCCTCGTTAGAACCGTCACGCTGAGCAACCGGAGGCTCGCTCGCCAGTCGATCGATCTCAGCGTCCCCCGTAGACCGAACCGACTGACTTCTGGCTTTTGATTGCGAGCCGCTAGAATCGTCGGATGTATCCGAAAACCAACGTCGACCCGAAGTCCCGGAATCGTTGGAATTGTATGAACGATCCTCAGAGTGATCTGGCCCAATGGAAGAGGTACGACTGCCTGAAGACATTTGGCTCGGAAGGAGATGGATCGGAAAGTTTGAAGATACGCCGGAGAAATGTCTTATCACGGTGGCGCAAACGAAGAACACGAAGAACTTTTAAAAAAGAGAGGAGAGAAAGAGAGAACTACCTTTTGCTCGGTCGAGGAGAGAGAGGCAGAATGAGAAAAATGAACCCCAAGGTCTCATATTTATAGAAGTTTTGGCGCGTGGGCGCGTCGGTTCGGGGAGATGAAACGGTGCGACCTAATCCACGCGCTGGCTCGGGAAGACGAAACGGCATTCCCGCCTAATCTCTAGGGCTTCTATCGAAGATTGGTGGGCCCGGAGACGTTTCGGATTTTGAGCCCACATATCGATAAAACAATTCGACATCGTTTCATCAGAAGCAAACAGCGAGCCAAATATCTCGCATCAAATATCGAGCGAAGCAACATTTGGCGAGCCACACCCATAGAAGAATCAAATGGCAATGCTTTCTCACTTTCAACCTCTAGCTCGTCACTCTTACACCTAAGACTAACGAGCTGGGGGCTAACTGTTGGGGTCGGATTCCACCCCGAGACATCGTCATTTGGATTGGACAAATGGGGGAAGATCGAGCTGAACCGCACTAGCCGAACCGCACCAAACCGGGCCGAACCAGGCGTCAAACCGAAGGCCAGCCGGAAACTTCTCGATGGGCCGAACTAACATCCGACGGAGCGATTCGAGCCGAGGCCCATCAAAGACTTTCCTTAAACTGAAGTCGGCGCGAGCCACAAAGGAAAGTTTACATTTATTGCGGAGTCAGCGCGAGCAGAAAAGGAAAGTTTACATTTTTGCGTAAAGTCGGTTGTAAAAGTCGGTTCCTATTCTCTTATAAATAGGAACCGATAGTGATTATTTGAGGCATCGCTTTACACATAGAAAAAGGCACACGCCACACATATTGTAGCTCGCATAACAGCTAATCAAATAACCATCATTTGGATCGATCCTTGTGTTTACTTACGAAATTCTCGGCTCTCCCTAAAAACACTAAAAGTATCGTAGTGCAGTTTCGGCTCGCACAAACAGTTTATTATGATTTAATATTATTGATTTCTTTCGAGAATTTCCGCATTGATAATATTTAAAAAAAAAAAAGCTTGGTTGTTTCATTTTGGTATCAGAGCGTATACAGTTTTAGGACTGTTAGTATTGGATGAATTGGACTACGTATTTAATTGATTATGTGAGTTAGTCAGTTAGTGGTCTAGTCTCATCCTCTCGGTCTTCCAGTTTTCCGCGGTAAGTGAGTTGGATATTTGGTGTGTTGTGTTTTGTGTTTGTGTGTTGACTTTGCTCATTTTCTGTACTTGGTGGTAGTGCAGAGAGATGGATGCCGGTCGTGGTCGTGGTGGCCGTGGTCGTGGTCGCGGTGGAGCCCGTGGGGGCAGAGGAGCTGGTCGCGGTGGGCGAGCAGCGGGTCGTGGAGGTCGGGGTGCTGGTCGTGGTGTGCCAGAGGCTGAGGTTTCAGTAGAGAGTGCAGCGCCGAGTGTGGTGGCAGCGTCGGTGACACAGTCAGTTTCGTTGGCCGGTGGGGCTAACTCAGGTGCCAGTGGTGGCGCAGGAGCTGGAGCGGTTCCCGGTGGGGGCGCTGCTTTAGCTCAGGGTGATTTGATTGTGGGGTTACTGACGCAGTTGTTGGCACGTCTCCCTCAGGCAGTTCCACAGCAGGCTCCGGTTGCACCTCCAGCGGCCGGGGAACAGGTTGGTGCCGGGGCACAGGTTGGTGCCGGTTTTGTTGAGCAGCAGGAGGCTGCGGTGCAGCAGGGTGTTGTGGTTGGGTATTCGCCTTATCATGAGATGATGAGGGAGATGCAGAGGATTGGCACGCCTACGTTTGAGGGCGGTGTTACTCCAAAGCAGGCTGACGAGTGGCGTCAGAGGTTATAGAGGAACTTCGATTCAGTTCGTTGTCCAGAGCAGTTTCAGGTTGAGTTGGCAGTGCACTACCTTGGAGGTGATGCACATTTGTGGTGGAGGTCTGTTAGGACCCATAGAGCGGATTGGACTTGGGCTGATTTCGTCGAGGAGTTCAACCACAAGTTTTTCCCTCAGGAGGCTCGTGACAGACTACAGTTGAGGTTCTTAGACTTTACTCCGGGTGAGAGGTCTGTTCGGGAGTACGATGCAGAGTTCTGCAGATTGGTGGTTCATTCCGGTGGTGAGCTGGTGAGTGAGCGGGCATTAATGTCGAGGTTTCTTCAGGGGCTTCGGAGGAACATCAGGACTCAGTGCAGAGGTGGTATGTACCACACTGGAGCCGGTTTAGTGGAGTTGACAGCTTCCATTGAGGAGAATTTGCGTGAGCCGGTGTGCTCAGCAGTTGTTCCAGTTGCAGTTGCTCCTGCTACCCATCCTCGTGGCCAGCAGCAGCATCAACAGCGTAGAGGTTACAGTTCTGGTTATGGCAGGGGTGGCAGGCCTGCGCAAGGCCAGAAGAGGAGAGCAGAGGAGATATCTGCTAGTAGCCCGAGTACGGGTGGTTGTTTTGGGTGTGGGAGTCTGGATCACAGAGTTGCTACTTGCCCCAAGAGGGCGGGATCCAGGGAGACTTCAGTGTGCTTCTATTGCAGGGAGCCGGGGCATGTCAAGCCAATGTGTCCCAAGTTACAGCAGAGAGCAGTGGCAGCAGCGATTCAGCCGTTGGCTATTCAGTCGGCAGCTCAGGTTGCAGCGTTGCAATCAGGTGGAGCGCCGCGTCTGTATACTCCGGCAGAGGTGGGCCAGACCAGTCAGTCAGGCCAGATCACAGGTAAAATCTTGACTCAGACTTGTAAATTCTTAAAGTAGAATTGTTGGTGTTGTCTGTTTCTGTTATTTTACTGTGATAGAGTTTAGAGGTTTTTAACACTTGTGGTGTGTGTAGGGACCTTGTTAGTTGGCGGTTTTGAGTCTCACGTGTTGTTTGACTCGGGAGCATCTAATTGCTTCATTACTCCAGGGAGAGCTGAGAGTAGTGGTATTCAGAGTAGCGAGGGCGAGGCTTCAGGCTTTGTCAAGGTGGCCGGTGGTGGTTATTTGGCTACTTCGGGCAGAGCTAGAGCAGTTGATGTGCGGATTACGGGGCAGTCTATGCCAGCAGATTTAGTCATCAGTCCAGTGGAGCTGTATGACGTGATTTTGGGGATGGACTGGTTATCCTTATACCGAGTTCATCTGGATTGCTACAGAGGTAGAGTTGTGTTTGAGCGAGATCCAGGGAAGTTGGTTTATCAGGGAGTGAGACCGACTTCAGGGAGTATAGTGATCTCAGCTATTCAGGCAGAGCAGTTGTTAGAGCGGGGCTGCGAAGCCTATTTGGCGACGATTACTATGACAGAGTCCAGTGGTGAGGTGGTTCTGCAGGATATTCAGGTTGTCCAGGATTTTGAGGATGTATTTCGGTCGCTGAAGGGATTACCACCATCTCGGTCAGATCCTTTCACGATTGATTTAGAGCCCGGGACATGATAGTAGGATTTTACTACGAATTAACCTATAACGCTATCATGTCGATGTAGCACTTAAAGGTGTCAAATCCGAATTGGGTGTGATGCTATGCAATCAGAATATGATCAAGAAAAGCTAAGTCAAGCCAAATGTTTAAAAGGTGTGAATTCTAAACTATCAACCTAAAGACAGAAATGGAAATGCAAATAACATAATGAAATTGGACTTCGCGGCGTCCAGACGCGACGCTATCAAGTTCACAAAGGTAAAATGCAATGATATTCAAACTATGAACCAGAAGCTAGAATGAACAAATGCAACAAGATAAAAAGACAAAAGCTTTGAGATTTAAAACCAAGATCGAAATCAAATTAAACAAAGATCCTAAGAATGGGTGTTATGGATCAATGAAATTCCATGGTCAACGCTACGGTGTTCAACAAAACTCAGACAGAGCTGTTCCCTTGGCTGCGAACTCGATAGCAAGCTAATCCACTCTCGTGGTAGAAGCTATCGAGTTGGTGTGTGTTCCTGACCCACTCTCATGGCGAAATCCACACCAACAAGCATTAGGAATCAGTTCGCAAATGCTAAAGTGCTATCAAAAACTCTAGTATCCTAGGTATGATATGCAAAATTCTTGTAAAAGCTGGTTCAGGCATTTCATCAAACACCTTCTGGGTGCTGAAATGCCTAGCTTCGGATTCCAAATGATCAAGAAGGAATCAGCATTAAGAACACTAGTCAAGAAGGGAAACTACGAAATCAAGGCTTGAACACTCTAGGTAACCATGGTTATTCACTAATCTATCCCATCCTTAGGAATCTAATGGCACTACTCAGAAACCGACTTCATCAAGTCGAACTCGGAAAAACATGAAACATGCATCAGAAGATAGAGAATGTGAAGATGATCAAGTTTAAAGAAGGAAGCAAGTGCAAAATGTTTAAAGCAAAGAAGGAATCTGGTTTACAAATCTAGAACACCACAGAGGCGATTTTAGGTTTCTAAGCTTAAGAAAATAAGATAAAAATTAAGATCGATGGTTATAATCTCACATTATAGAGTACTTATACTTAGGTTTCAGAAAGAGGTAAAATAGGTCGCGCATGTGGACTCGACGTGCAACTCGACCTGACATGCCTGGACTACGTCGAGTTGGTGTAAAGTCGGATCCTTGATCTTGGACTCGACGTACCAACTCGACCTGACAACTTTGCACCATGTCGAGTGGGATTGTGGACTCTGTAGAGTCG
This sequence comes from Erythrophleum ivorense, assembly GCA_026724425.1. Classification (NCBI taxonomy): domain Eukaryota; kingdom Viridiplantae; phylum Streptophyta; class Magnoliopsida; order Fabales; family Fabaceae; genus Erythrophleum; species Erythrophleum ivorense. The sequence goes on along the minus strand of JAIUCV010000066.1, from coordinate 1,009,660 downwards.
GCTTCCTTGTCTTCCAAGCAATCGTTTCCAGACTCCACTTCATCACTGCGGATCATCTCCCAACTCCATGACATCCTCTAATGCTCCAATTGTACCTGAAAATAACAGCAAATGCAAAGAAACATGCAATGCGAATGCGAACGCTGTGAAGTGCGGAAAGTGGATGCAAATGGATGGTAAAGGTGATGAAGTGGTGTGATATGAATGTGAAAGTGATGAATAAAGTATGTTAAAACAGATGAAATATATGCACATCAACACCCCCAAACTTATCTTTTGCTTGCCCTCAAGCAAACAAATAGAATTGGAAAAGAGATGAGGTTTGAAATCGAGTTGAAACAGCCAAAAGCAACCAGCAAAAACGATTTGATACATGTCTTGGTTCAATGTTCTAAAATGCAGCAGGGTGAGAGCTACTTCTTCGAAAATCAGTTTCATGTTTAACATGATCAATCCAACTTCACAGTCTCTTAAACAATGCATTCATATCAGCAAAATCCCTTTGACATTCATTAAAGTGAACAATGAATCATAAACATGCAAATCAGCAACTCATTTGGTTCAAGGTAAAGGTCAAGAGAAAAAGATGGTTTCTCAAAGTCATGAAACGGTTTAAAGAACAGGGGATCTCTCAGTAAAATGACAATGCTTTGGCAGAATGCTAAGAGTAATAACCAAGGATGATGCAAGAGCAGGACCTCCAACTACCTAGCACCGACTCGACGGCGTCAATACCCGAACCCCAAGAGAAACCAAGAACAACTCCTAACTACCTTTTAGGCTTTGCGCCTTTAGACACAGAGGAGCAATTGCTCTTTTCTTTTTCTTTAGTAAACTAGTCAAGGGAGAGGTGATCTTATGGTAATATCTAGCGGTTTGGGAATTCTATCACTTATGGAACATTTTTCTTTCTTTTAACTAATTGAGGCATTTGCCTTCTTTTCTTTTACACTTAGAACCCTTTTTCTTTTCTTAATCAGTTCCCAAACCTTTACTAGACCCTTTTGAAACACAAACCAACTCCCTTGCTTTCAAACAAAATTTTTCTTTCTTTTCCCACGTTTTGAATGCGAACCCGCAGCGTTCACCCCCAAACTTAGCCTGAAAATAAACCCAACATCGAACTAGATACCTAGACATCCTACTCTTGCCGGTTTAAACTCAACACGTTCTGCTAAGCATGATCGAAACAAGGCCTCACAAGTACACACAAGAATAATGCGGGTTTGAAAGAGAAAGCTATAGCGTTCAGGGTGTGGGGAAAAGCTATCTGGACAATCAAAGAAGATAATCAAATGGGAAAAGATTGCCCAGATATGTATGCTATCCATGAGCTGCTTTCAATGCATGCAATGATATTTAAAAGTCAAGATTAAGGTTCAGATAGACAGGGATAAGCTTCAATTCGCAGCAGTGATCAAGTGAGATGTGCATGTCATGACGTGATCAAGTTAAACACGGTTTTGTTTTAAATACTTCAATCTCACCCTAATGCATCAGAAGAATCAAGAACCAAGGCACATATCACATCGCTTGAGATGGTTATTTTACAAGGCCATATCAACAATGCAGCATGAATGTAAAGCTATGCGATGCAATTGAGATTTAATCTAACAAATGTGAATGCAACTACATGAATATTTTTGGATTTTTCGAAATTTTTCAAATTTTTATGGTTTTTTTTTCTATGCCTTATATGATGCAAAAATTTGAGATAAGAAGAACATAAAACATGAGTTAAATACATCTCAACCCCTCCCCCAAACTTGAATTACACAGTCCCTTGTGTAACAAAAGAAAGGAGAAGAGTTCAAGAATCAAAAACCAATAAAACAGAGATGAAATGGTATATACAATGGTTTAGAGTTGATACCTCAATGCTGAGAGAAAAAGGAGTCAACAGACGCCTCCATACTCTCGCGTGTGTAAGTGGGAAGTGAGGGTTGGGTGAGATCGGTTATCAACTCGTCGTTAGGGTCGTGTTCGGTCCCCAACTCGACGTGTGGGTCGACTCTGTAGCTTGAGGTCGTGCCAACGTCGAGTTGAAAAGACACAGCTCTCCTTTTCCTGCTTCGGTCTCTAGGCTCAAAGGAAGATGCTCGTGGTGGCTCTGTGCGATGGTGTTGCCTGATGTCTTGGATAACAGAGCGGCTTCTCTCCATTATTGTAGGTGTTGCGCCTCTGTCATCTGCGGCCTTGCTTGAAGAGCCGTTCACTTTGAGCTGAAGCTCTTTTAGCTGCCCTTTCAGCTCGCTGACACTTTCCTTCAATGACTTGATAGCTTTGTCTTGATACTTGTTCCACAGCTTGAGAAGGCCAATGTTCTTATTCGCAGCTTTTACAGCAGCTCCTTGCCTTGGTGCTGTGTAATCCTCAAAGTCGAACTGATCAGAACTGTTGGCTTCTCTCTCTTCTTCACTAGTCGAATCCTGAGGCTGCGGTGTTCGCAGGATGTAGGTGTCATAGCACTTCTCTGGAGGCGGGCAGAAATCAATGTTCCTTCCATCTCGGATTCTGGTGTACTCAACACTTGGCAATGACAATAGAACCTCGGTGCTGGTCAAAGGATGGTAGAATTTGTAGGCATGACATCCGTCTATCGGTTCCTTATCGAGAAAACCCGTCTTGGTGAGATACTCGATATCTATCCATTTCGGCTTGAATTCTTTTCCCGTCAGATCAATACCAACAGCCACCAAGATCGGAGTTACCAGCCCACCAATGCTCAGTTCTCCTTGGGCTTCTTTTTTATATTGCTTAGTGGCCCAGGTCCTGTAATAGAGGAACTGCTCAAGCAGCAACACTGTGAGTCCCGTGTCAGACGCGTCTCCTCTCAGTGGCTCTCCATCAGACGTGAAGTCAATGACATGGCGTATAGCTGTGTCCAGCAATTGGAGCTCTCCTTCATTCACGTTTCCGGTGATCCTTCTTGCGAAGAACGTGTGAGCGATGGACTTGTGCAAGTACCTGATCACCGGACTCCTGATTTGAGCGCTCTTGGAACTCGCAGAGGCATACTCCTTTTTATCCCCAATTGTCTTCCAAACCGACAAAAGCTCTTTTTTTCTAAATTCGGGACAGCGGCCGCGTCCGCTCGGGAAACCGTACAGTGTGTCCAGCTGGTTCATAGTCAGTGAATACCCTGCGCCGTCCACTGTGAAGGTAATATATCCAAGCCCGGCACTCGGATCAACAGCAATTCCCTCATCCTCGTAGAAGTGCAAGACAAGCGAGGCGAGAAACTGACAGGTTTCGTCCTGGAAGGCACCGCAGCGCTGGCTCACCATTGTAGCAATACCGCACAACTCCATGAGATACTCCACATCTCTCTTTATTCCCAGCTCTCGCAGCGTGTCTTTATGAGGAAATCGCGTTCCAGCAAATCGCATCCACCTGAAAATCTTCAGCATTTTCTTTTGGCTCGGCGTTAAAACCGGAGTGCGGGTTTGCTTTCTGACCGGCTGCACAATTTCCACTTCACGGATTTCACCCTCATCCTCTTCATTCCCAGAAACCTTATCACTAACATCCTCTGCCTCCTGATCCGACTCTGCAGAGTGCCTCTGTTCTGCCATTTCCTGATCAGATTCTACACACTGGTACTGTTCCTCATTCGTCTGTTCAAATATTTCCTCTTCCTCAGACTCAACTTCGCAGATTTCCAATGGTTTCTTCCCTTGCGCTATCTCGTCTTTGTTGCTCTTGGAACTGGTTCGTGCTAGTCGTCTGGCCACTTGCTCCGATGAAGGGCGCTTAATCTTCTTTTTCCTGAAATGTTGTCAAAGGAAAAATTAGGTGCCAAACTACACACTCGACGGTGTCCACTCGAAGTTCAAGTCGAGTTTATTGATAAACATGCCGTGGAATAGCCAACTCGACTTGGTTATAGAGTGTAGCCGTCGAGTTAGAACAAGAATCAACAAAATTTCTTTGAATTTTAACAAGACAAGAGCGAGAACAAGTTAATCAAATTGGAACAGAGAGCTATGAAGTCCAATCAAGCGAATATAGCAAAACAACTCAACCAAGCCGTTACAAGCTCAACTCGACAAAGTCATTACCCGACTCGACAGCTTTAAATGATGCTCATCTCAACTCGACAGTGTCCACTTAAAATCTATTCAACCAACTCGACATAGCTCACGAAATACATCTCAACCAACACGACAGCATGTTTATCTCAAGTCGACAGCGTCTAATAAAGGAAATCAACCAACTCGACAGTGTGAATGAACTAACTCCACATGTCAATGAAACCAAATTGAAAATCGCCTATCACGCACAAGCAAGTGTAAAATTTATAGCCGATTTCAACAACATAGAACCAATTCAACAACTCAAACTCGACAATGTTAATGAAACCAATTCAATTTCCCGCAGTTTCAACACATACGACTCGACATCGCTCAACATCTCGACTCGACGGCGTTCAACAATGATTTTAATCAAACAATTTAATCTCTATCCTGCAATAAATTAACGAATTCAAGCTAGAGTGAACAAGAGAATCAAAATTCAGCCTTAACAATCTATGAAAACCAAACTCAAGGGCTGAAATCGAAAACTTACGCCTTCCAAAAACGTTCCAATTTGGCAATCATCTTCACGAAATTGCAAAGAAAGACAACAGAATAATCGAGTTGAAAGAGGAGAACAAGAGAGCTATCAAGTGGAGAAGCGAATTTTGATAAGAACAAGGTGAAATGGTCGAGTGGTGATGTAGGGTGGTGAGCGATCGAGTCGGGTAAGGGGTTGGTCGAGTTGGAGTTTGGGGAAAAACGGAGAGAGTGAAGAAGAAAGAAAGAAAATGAGGAGATAAGGGTAATGTGGTGTGGGTTTCAGGACGGTTTTTTTTTTTTTTTTTTTTTTTTTTTTTTTTTCAAAGGAAAAGGAAATGAAGATAAAATTAAAAAGTAACCGAATTTAAATCCGGAGGCTGCGGAGTGTAAAGGAGGAGACAAAAGCTGGGGCAATTCTGAGCAAAAGCATAAAAAGAACAATTGGAGCAGACTTGACGAAGTCTCACACGCACAAGGGCGAGTGGAGATCAAACGCTGCATCTAAAAATTTCATTCACAAAGAAGACCTTGTTAACTCGGCGTATGGACTCGAGTTGACTCGTCCAGCTCGACCAAAATGACATGACACGTCGAGTTGTTTTCGTCGAGTCCGTCTCCTGGTTGCACGTCGAGTTGACTTGATCGAGTTGGTATGGTTCGTCGTGTTTTACCGGAAATTGTTTTCATGCGATTGCATCTTGATTGCATCATGCTCAAACTCCTTTTCCTGCCAAAATAAACACTAGAAAGAAAAAGACATAACACATTTTAATGAATATAGACAAAGATAGTCATGGGAATTCCTCCCAAGTGAGCTTGTTTGAGGTCTCTAAGCTTGACCGCTTTACCGTTCAGGCTTGGGGTGGTTCATAGAGAGGAATTGAGACCCCCTCTGGTATGATCTGATCAGCCATGTAGCGTTTAACCCTCTGACCGTTTACGGTGAATTCAACACCATCGTTTCTGACCAACGTCACAGCTCCATAAGGCAGAACCTCTCTTATCTTGAACGGTCCAGACCAACGTGATTTCAGCTTGCCCGGGAATAACTTCAGTCTTGAGTTGAAAAGCAACACGTCATCACCAGACTTGAGCTCTCTCTGAAGGATCTTCTTGTCATGAAAGGCTTTTGTTCTCTCCTTATAGATTCTGGAGTTTTCAAACGCATCAAGTCGGATCTCTTCTAACTCGTGCATGTCAGTCATTCTTTTCTCCTGAGCTGTCTTCAGATCAAAATTCAGAAACCGTGTTGCCCAGACTGCCTTGTACTCTATCTCCACTGGTAGGTGGCAAGATTTTCCATACAGCAGCTGAAACGGGGTCCGTCCTATTGGTGTCTTATATGCGGTTCTGTAAGCCCATAGAGCCTCATCAAGTTTGACTGCCCAGTCTCTCCTTGAAACCCCTACAACCTTGTTCAAAATAGCCTTTATCTGCTTGTTGGAGACTTCAACCTGTCCACTAGTTTGTGGATGATATGGAGTGGCTACCTTGTGCTTAACACCATGCTTCTTGAGTAGGCCTTCAAAGACCTTGTTGATGAAGTGAGATCCACCATCGCTTATCACAACCCTTGGCACCCCGTAGCGTGGAAATATTATGTTCTTGAAGAGTTTTATCACTGGCTTGTGATCGTTGGTGACGCACGCTATAGCTTCGACCCACTTCGAAACGTAGTCCACAGCCACTAAGATGTAACTGTTTCCATGTGAAGCTGGGTTGAAAGGTCCCATGAAATCAACGCCCCAGACGTCAAAAACTTCAACCTCAAGGATGGGATTCTGGGGCATTTCATTCCTCTTGCTGATATTCCCCATCCTTTGGCATGGATCACATTTTGATATAAACGCTTGAGCGTCCTTGAATAGACTCGGCCACCATAACCCAGCTTGAAGTATCTTCTGAACTGTCTTGAAAGCTGCAAAGTGTCCCCCATAAGCAGAACCGTGGCAATGCTCAAGAACACCGTTTACCTCCTGTTCAGCTATACAGCGTCTGAAGAGACCATCAGAACCTCTCTTGTATAAGTACGGTTCATCCCAAAAGTAGTGTGAGGCTTCCCTGAAAAGTTTCTTCTTCTTGTAAGGATCCAAATCCTTTGGCACATCCCCACACACCAAGTAGTTCACCATATCAGTATACCAAGGCAAACCTTCATCCTGCAGAGCACTGACTTCATCGAGTTTGACCTTGATTTCGTAGCTTTTGCGCAGAACCCTGACTGCCATGAGCTGCTCTTCAGGCATAGAGTCATCAATTGGGACTGGATCATCAATCCTCATTCTGGACAAATGGTCAGCTACTCCATTCTCAATACCCTTCTTATCCACAATTTCCATGTCAAACTCTTGAAGAAGAAGGATCCACCTGAGCAGTCTAGGCTTGGTTTCCTTCTTGGCATAGATGTGCCTGAGAGCTGCATGGTCAGTATACACAATCACCTTCGACCCCACCAGGTAGCTTCTGAACTTTTCAAATGCAAAAACCACAGCAAGTAACTCTTTCTCCGTCGTAGCATAACGGCTTTGAGCATCGTCCATGGTGCGACTGGCGTAATAGATCACATGCAGTTTCTTATCAATCCTCTGACCCAGAACAGCACCCACTGCGAAATCACTTGCGTCGCACATGATTTCGAAAGGGTGATCCCACTTCGGCGCTTGCACTATCGGAGCAGAAACAAGAGCTGACTTGATCGAGTTGAACGCTGCCAAACACTCAGAATCAAAGTCGAACTCTATCTCCTTGCACAGCAGACGAGTCAGTGGTCTAGCCAACTTGGAAAAATCTTTAATAAATCTCCTGTAGAACCCTGCGTGACCCAGAAAACTTCTAATGTCCTTCACAGTCTTCGGGGGCTGTAGCTGCAGCATCACGTCGATCTTAGCCTGATCAACTTCGATTCCCTTTTCAGAGATCTTGTGACCTAACACTATGCCTTCTTGAACAAGGAAGTGACATTTCTCCCAATTCAAAACGAGGTTCGTCTCTTCGCACCGCTTTAGCACCCTGCACAGATTGAGCAAACATGAGGAAAAAGTGGAGCCATAGACGCTAAAGTCGTCCATGAACACCTCCACCATTTCCTCTATTAGATCGGAAAAAATTGACGTCATACAACGCTGGAACGTAGCAGGTGCGTTACAGAGACCAAATGGCATGCGCCTATATGCAAACGTGCCGTAAGGGCAAGTAAATGTCGTTTTTTCCTGATCATTAGGGTGAATGGGGATCTGGAAAAACCCACTATATCCATCTAGAAAACAATAGTATGGATGGTTTGCAAGTCGTTCCAGCATTTGGTCGATAAAAGGAAGCGGGAAATGATCTTTCCTAGATGCTGCATTTAACTTCCTATAGTCTATGCACATCCTATGTCCTGTAATAGTTCTCGTGGGAATCAACTCATCATTATTGTTTTTAACGACGGTGATTCCCCCTTTCTTCGGGACGCAATGAACCGGAGAAATCCAAGTGCTGTCGCTTATGGGATAGATAATCCCAGCGTCCAGCAACTTGAGAATCTCCTTCTTCACCACTTCCTTCAGATTAGGGTTAAGCCTTCTCTGAGGTTCAATGCTGGATTTAGATTCATCATCTAAATGGATGCGATGCATGCACAAACTAGGTGAGATACCTTTAATGTCATCAAGAGAATACCCTATTGCCTTTCTAAACTTTTTCAGTTCAGTCAATAATGTATGCAATTGATCAGCCCTAAGGGATGCATTCACGATAACGGGATATGTCGAGTTAGAACCAAGAAACGCGTACCTGAGACCTTCTGGCAAAGGCTTAAGGTCCACCTTAGGTGCTTTGAGCTCAGACCAATCATCGGGTCCAGCACTGCTCAACTCAATAGCCCTATCTAGCTCCTTGATCGAGTCTGCTCTTCCAGACTGAAAAAGGTGCTGACTCGACTTGCACATTGAGTCCGACGTCGAGTCCGTTGTTGACTCTGTCGAGTCCGGTGTTGACTCTGTCGAGTCCGGTGTTGACTCTGTCGAGTTCACATCTGAAACTGAACTACTTGCTACCAAGACCTCTATTCCTGACCATTCCAACTCCTCAGGCGGTTCAGACTCTGTCACTGCCACATGCGAGTCTAAAAGCTGCACATAACCTTGACTCTCTGCATGGAGGAGATCAGATTCTCCACTCTTTGTTAAAGCGATCTGAAGGTGATCTGTTAGAGCTAACTCTTCCAGCAACTCATCAGCGAGCTGATCCATTTCGTCGATGTAGAAGATCTGACCCTCAATCGTCGGTTTCCTCATGGCGTCTTTAATGTCGAACTTCATGGTGAAATCCTTACCCAGATTCAAGTCGATCTTCCCCTTTCTGACATCAATCACTGCACCAGCTGTGGCTAAGAAAGGTCTACCCAGAATTAACGGGTCTTTCGGTTCCTCGTCCATCTCGAGCACTATGAAGTCCGTTGGTACCTCTACATTGCCTATCCGGATAGGTAAGTCTTCTAACATCCCAGTTGGTAACCTCACCGATCTGTCTGCTAGAACCAGAGAGATTTTACACGGTTTGAATTTCTCAAATCCCAGACTTTTAGCAACAGAAAGCGGCATGAGGCTGACTGACGCTCCCAAATCACACAAACAGTTGTTAAAAGCCAAGGGTCCCAATGAACATGGTAGGGTGAAACTACCAGGATCTCCAAGTTTCTCTTGTATCACCTTTCTCTGTATAATAGCACTACACTCATGCGACAAGACCACCATCCCCTGTAGCTCCTTCGTTCGTTCCATTACCGCATCCTTCAGAAATTTCTGATAGGGGGGTACTAACATGAAGGCATCAATGATAGGCATTCGCACCTCTATCTCCTTCATTTGCTTGTCGAACAGCGCTTTATACTTCTCAACCAGCTGCTTCTTGAACCTGCCTGGGAAAGGAAGTGGCGGTTTGTAAGGAGGTGGGACAAACAGTGTCTCTTTCCTCCTGGTTTCTACTGGCTTGACGGGGTTCATCTGTCCAACTCGACCACTCGGCACATCTGCACGTCGAGTGGGCTCGTCGAGTTCAACTTCTGGGCGAGTTTCCTTAGTCAAGTCTTCAATGTAATCCTCCCCTTCTTGAACCTCAATGTCCTCATTGACTGCTTGCTTTCCTGAGCGACCTGGCAACTCTTTCCCACTTCGCAGAGTAATAGCATGGGCGTACTCCTTCGGGTTTTGGATTGACTTCCCCGGAAGTTGTCCCGGCGGTGCTGAGGAAGTAGAAGCGGCATTGCTTTCCACGTGTTGGACTCTGGAGTTCAACGTCTCGATTTTGTTGTTTATGTCAGCCAGCTTCTTACTCAACTCCATAGCACCATTCGCTTGACCTTGAAGAAGCTGTTGTAACATCGCCTTCATGTCAGGTTCCTGAAGCTGCGGCGCTTGTACCTGCTGAGGAGAAAACCCTGGTGGTGCTCCCTGCTGCTGCCTATGTTGATACCCGCCCTGTTGGCTCACAAACTGCCCTCGCGGAACAAACACTTGCTGCTGCTGAGGTTGACTCTGCTGCTGCGTAGGTTGACTCTGCGGTGTCTGTTGAGGATAGACCTGATCCTGAGGATTGGCGACATTCGTATTTCTGTAAGACAAATTCGGGTTGGTCTTGTACGTGTAGTAGCCTTTGTTGTAGCCACCCTGGTTGTTTTGAATGTAACTAATCTCCTCAGTCTGCAAGTCAACCTCCCCTTCCTGGACCGGAACGAATTCGTCTTCAGAGAGGAAATGAACATGCTTCATATTGGACTGAGCCTGAAGTAACTTGTCCAGTTTCTCATTCAAGCCCTTCACTTCCTTTTTCAACTTGTCATCCGACTCTACAGAGCTGCGGTTCGTGCGGTCGTATTCCTCGTTGTTGTTGCCATCTGACCGAGCTATGTTCTCCACAAGCTGCCAGCCATCCTCAACGTCGACGTTCAGAAAGTCTCCGTTGCTCGCTGTATCGAGCATTTGCCTGTATTTCGGGAGAACTCCTCTATACATAGTGCTGAGCAGGGATTCATTACTGAAACCGTGGTGTGGGCACTGACTCGTATAGCACTTGAAACGTTCCCATGCCTCAGAAAACGTTTCACCGTTCTTCTGGTGGAAACTCGAGATGTCGCTACGGAGCTTAGCTGTCCTTCCCGTGGAGAAAAACTTAGCGAGGAACGCCTTCTTGCAGTCGTTCCAGGTAGTGATAGAGTTGTGGGGCAAGTTCTTCTCCCACTGATGTGCTTTCTCCCCAAGTGATAGAGGGAAGAGGCGCAACTTGATGGCGTCTTCAGAAACACCGTTAACCCGAGACAGGTTACAGAGCCTGTCGAACTCGTCTAGGTGGTCTATAGGATCTTCGCAGGGCAAGCCATGGAACATCTTATTTTGCACCAAGTTAATCATTCCGAGCTTGATCTCGAAATTGTTGTTCTGCACTGGTGGAGGAACAATCCCCTGCCTCTGCGTGTGTGCGTTTGGAGCATCACCCGCTCCAATGGGCCTGACCGCTCTAGCGTCAACCCCGTTGTTACCCTGATGGTCAGCCATGGCGGAACGACACTGCGCAGCCTCTGTCTGTTCTGACTGATTCTCCTCTCTGACTCGTTCACTTAGAACCCTGTCAATACTGGTCCGGCGGTTGATGTTATCGATCAAAGGAAGCAAGTGATTACTGCCGGTTGATCGAGTGTGCATGCAACCAGACACCACCAACTCGATGGAGTGCAGTCGAGTCACCTTGTCGAGTTGTCACTGTGAGGTACCTGAGAAAACAGAGACAAAGGCAGAGAGAATAGGCAAAGTCTGTATATATCTTCAAACCACCAACTCGACGGTGTACAGAGTCTGTCACGTCGAGTTAGCAATGTAAGGTACTTGAGATGAGAAAGGCAGAGAGAATAGGCAATTTTAATATATGGTAACTTGAAACGAACTTGATCTTAAATTACTCGAAATCCTAAATGTAGCAAACTAACACCCAATCGGCAACGGCGCCAAATTGATAGTAGGATTTTACTACGAATTAACCTATAACGCTATCATGTCGATGTAGCACTTAAAGGTGTCAAATCCGAATTGGGTGTGATGCTATGCAATCAGAATATGATCAAGAAAAGCTAAGTCAAGCCAAATGTTTAAAAGGTGTGAATTCTAAACTATCAACCTAAAGACAGAAATGGAAATGCAAATAACATAATGAAATTGGACTTCGCGGCGTCCAGACGCGACGCTATCAAGTTCACAAAGGTAAAATGCAATGATATTCAAACTATGAACCAGAAGCTAGAATGAACAAATGCAACAAGATAAAAAGACAAAAGCTTTGAGATTTAAAACCAAGATCGAAATCAAATTAAACAAAGATCCTAAGAATGGGTGTTATGGATCAATGAAATTCCATGGTCAACGCTACGGTGTTCAACAAAACTCAGACAGAGCTGTTCCCTTGGCTGCGAACTCGATAGCAAGCTAATCCACTCTCGTGGTAGAAGCTATCGAGTTGGTGTGTGTTCCTGACCCACTCTCATGGCGAAATCCACACCAACAAGCATTAGGAATCAGTTCGCAAATGCTAAAGTGCTATCAAAAACTCTAGTATCCTAGGTATGATATGCAAAATTCTTGTAAAAGCTGGTTCAGGCATTTCATCAAACACCTTCTGGGTGCTGAAATGCCTAGCTTCGGATTCCAAATGATCAAGAAGGAATCAGCATTAAGAACACTAGTCAAGAAGGGAAACTACGAAATCAAGGCTTGAACACTCTAGGTAACCATGGTTATTCACTAATCTATCCCATCCTTAGGAATCTAATGGCACTACTCAGAAACCGACTTCATCAAGTCGAACTCGGAAAAACATGAAACATGCATCAGAAGATAGAGAATGTGAAGATGATCAAGTTTAAAGAAGGAAGCAAGTGCAAAATGTTTAAAGCAAAGAAGGAATCTGGTTTACAAATCTAGAACACCACAGAGGCGATTTTAGGTTTCTAAGCTTAAGAAAATAAGATAAAAATTAAGATCGATGGTTATAATCTCACATTATAGAGTACTTATACTTAGGTTTCAGAAAGAGGTAAAATAGGTCGCGCATGTGGACTCGACGTGCAACTCGACCTGACATGCCTGGACTACGTCGAGTTGGTGTAAAGTCGGATCCTTGATCTTGGACTCGACGTACCAACTCGACCTGACAACTTTGCACCATGTCGAGTGGGATTGTGGACTCTGTAGAGTCGGCTTCCTTGTCTTCCAAGCAATCGTTTCCAGACTCCACTTCATCACTGCGGATCATCTCCCAACTCCATGACATCCTCTAATGCTCCAATTGTACCTGAAAATAACAGCAAATGCAAAGAAACATGCAATGCGAATGCGAACGCTGTGAAGTGCGGAAAGTGGATGCAAATGGATGGTAAAGGTGATGAAGTGGTGTGATATGAATGTGAAAGTGATGAATAAAGTATGTTAAAACAGATGAAATATATGCACATCAGGACAGCTCCGATATCGAAGACACCTTACAGAATGGCTCCAGCAGAGATGGCAGAGCTGAAGAAGCAGCTAGAGGACCTTTTGAGTAAAGGGTTCATCAGACCGAGTGTTTCACCGTGGGGAGCACCAGTGTTGTTTGTGAAGAAAAAGGATGGCAGCTGTTTTCGGTTGTGCATTGATTACCGGGAACTTAACCGAGTCACAGTGAAGAACAGGTACCCACTTCCGAGGATCGATGAGTTGTTGGATCAGTTGAGAGGTGCTACTTGGTTCTCTAAGATTGACTTGGCATCGGGTTATCATCAGATTCTGATAGATGAGGCAGATGTTCGGAAGACGGCTTTTCGGACGAGGTATGGACATTTTGAGTTTGTGGTCATGCCTTTTGGTTTGACTAATGCGCCGGCAGCTTTCATGAGATTGATGAACGACGTGTTCAGGGAGTTTCTGGATGTGTTTGTCATCATTTTCATAGATGATATTTTGGTGTATTCGAGGAGTCCAGAGGAGCATGCGACGCATTTGAGGCTTGTTTTGGAGAAGCTTCGAGAGCAGAAGCTTTTTGTTAAGTTGAGCAAGTGCAGCTTTTGGCAGAGAGAGATGGGTTTTCTTGGCCACATTGTTTCTGCAGAGGGAGTTTCTGTAGATCCGGCTAAGATTGAGGCTATCAGAGATTGGCCTAGACCGAGTAGTGCTACCGAGATCAGGAGTTTTCTGGGTTTAGCAGGCTACTACAGGAGGTTCGTCAAGGGGTTTGCGAGTATGTCTCAGCCGATGACGAGGTTGACTGGCAAGAATGTGCCGTTTGTGTGGTCGCATGAGTGCGAGGAGAGCTTTGGGAAGCTCAAGGAGATGTTGACTAGTACACCAGTGTTGGCATTACCCGATCCGGGGAAGCCATATGTAGTGTACACAGATGCTTCAGGTGTTGGACTTGGTTGTGTTTTGATGCAGGAGGGCAGAGTGATTGCCTATGCTTCGAGGCAGTTGCAGGGTAGTGAGCGTAACCGTCCTACACATGATCTTGAGTTGGGAGCAGTGGTTTTTGCGCTCAAGATTTGGAGGTCTTATCTTTATGGTGGTAGAGTGCAGATCTTTACAGATCACAAGAGTCTACAGCATATCTTTCCTCAGCCTTTGCTGAATGCGAGGCAGACGCGTTGGGTGGAGTTTCTGGCAGACTATGACCTGGATATTGTTTATCATCCGGGCAAGGCCAATTTAGTGGCAGATGCTTTGAGTCGACGGAGGGTTGATTCAGATAGAGAGCGTGGTGTTGAGGCTTTGGTCAGCGAGATTAGTACATTGCGTCTTTGTACTATTTCAGTGGAGCCTTTGGGTTTAGAGGCAGTTGATCATGCAGATTTACTCAGTAGGATCAGAGTGGCTCAGCAGAGTGATCAGGGTTTGATCGATGCTTCGCAGGCGTCTGGTTCTGAGTATCAGGTCTCTTCGAATGGGACTATCTTGGTTCGTGGGCGAGTTTGTGTGCCCAAAGATGTGGAGTTGAGACAGGAGGTTTTGAGAGAGGCTCATTCGAGCAAGTTTTCGATTCATCAGGGTGCGACCAAGATGTACCGTGACCTCAAACGGTATTATCATTGGGTTGGGATGAAGAGGGATGTGGCAGATTGGGTTGCGAGGTGCACACTTGTTCTTTGGTCAAGGTAGAGCATCAGGTGCCTAGTGGTCTTTTGTAGAGTTTACCCATTCCAGAGTGGAAGTGGGATATGATCACTATGGATTTTGTTGTGGGATTGCCTATCTCACAGACTTTCGATGCTATTTGGGTCATTGTGGATCGCTTGACCAAGTCAGCACATTTCTTGGCCATCAAGAAGACAGATGGAGCGGCTGTTTTGGCTAGGAAGTTTGTGCGAGAGATTGTGAGGCTGCATGGAGTGCCAGCCAATATTGTGTCGGATAGAGATCCGAGGTTTGCTTCAGAGTTTTGGAGGGCATTTCAGACTGAGATGGGCACTAAGGTGCATATGAGTACAGTGTATCATCCGCAGACAGATGGGCAGTCAGAGAGGACTATTCAGACTTTGGAGGATCTGCTGAGGATGTGTGTACTGGATTGGGGTGGTCATTGGGCTGATCATCTGTGTTTGGTAGAGTTTCCGTATAACAACAGTTTTCAGTCTAGTATTGGCATGGCTCCATTTGAGGCTTTGTATGGGAGGCCATGCAGGACACCGTTATGCTGGACCCAAGTGGGGGAGCGCAACATGTTTGGAGCTACTTTTGTTCAGGAGACAACGGAGAAGATCCGTGTCTTGAGGTTGAACATGAAGGAGGCTCAGGATAGACAGAGGAGTTATGCAGATAGGCGGCGACGTGAGCTTGAGTTTCAGGTGGGAGATAGAGTTTATCTCAAGATGGCTATGTTGAGGGGCCCTAACAGGTCCATAGCAGAGAACAAACTCAGTCCGCGTTTTATGGGTCCGTTTCCAGTGGTGGAGCGAGTTGGGCCAGTGGCTTATCGGTTGGAGTTGCCACCGATTATGAACGCCTTTCATAAGGTGTTTCATGTTTCTATGTTGAGGAGGTGTTTGCATCCTTCAGAGGAGTTAGTGGCAGAGATTCCAGAGGATCTTCAGCCAGATATGACAGTTCCGGCAGTTGTTCCTGTGAGGATTCTTGAGAGGAGAGTCAAGGTTCTGCGGAACAAGAGGGTGCCATTGTTGAGAGTTTTGTGGGACTGTAGTGGCACAGAGGAGCAGACTTGGGAGCCAGAGGCAAAGATGAAGCTGAAGTTCGGAAAGTGGTTCGACAAGCAGGCTGTGGAGTGAGCTTCTTCATCTTTGTGGTCCTAGTCTTGTTTTTGGTTTGCTGTTGTTGGTTTTGGATTTATGTATTTTCGTTTCCGTTGTACGATATACATTTTTGGAGTTATATGAGATGGAGTTTTGCCTCATATTTTGGTTTCGCGTTTTGGATGTTACGAGTTTCTTTGGCCGGTGGGGTCATTGAAAGTTTTTAGTCATATGTTGGTACGCGTTTCAGTGTTATTACTCGTTTATCTAGAGGCGGTGGGCCTTTAGAGTAGACGGTGGGTGACCGACACACTTATATTGGGGGTCGCTACCTCGATATGGGTTGTTTTCGTGACGGTGGGTCACGGTTTGGATACTGTGGCGGTGGGCCGCAGTATGGATATTGTGGCGGTGGGCCGCAATATAGATATCGTGACGGTGGGTTACGGTATTGAGAGTAATAATATCTTGAAACATGCGTATAACATAGGACTGAAATGTGAGTTTTGAGGTCCTTGAGGGACGTTTGTGTTGGGATTCGAGGACAAATCCAGTTTAGTGGGGGAGAATTGTAACATCCGCGAACCAGAAAGTTGTGTTAGAAGTGGTATCGGACGACATTAGGGATTCGGGAGTCGATTACATACGCTCTTTGAGGTGTGAATTGAGGATTGATTGTACATGTTCTTGTTTGATTGTTGTACAATTGGTTTAAGGTTCAATCATCTCGAAGAAAATGTGTGAAAAGCTTCTACATACCTAGTGTCGATCGACACCAAAGGGGTGTGTCGATCGACACCGGTTATCATGAGCGATTCCGGGTTTAGTCGATCGAATTGAGGTTGGTTTGGTTTTGGTCGAGGGGTGTCGACCGACACCGGTTATTGCGAAATCGACCGGTTTGATTCAAGTCGGCTGGTTTTAGTCCGGTTAAGGGTTTGGAAGCCCTAAGTCGCGATTAAAAGCCCTGTGGCCGCGCAAAAAGTGACTTTTTCGAAGCATAGAGTTTTTCAGAGAGGAAAAGGTGATTTCAGAGAGTTTTGTGGAGTTCCTGAAGCTTTGGGTTGTTGTTCTATCTTCTTCTCCTTCCTTTCAATCCTTTTCAAGGTGAGTGCGTGACTGTAGGTCCGTTAATTAGAGATTGTGTGATTTCGGATTTGTATTGTGTTCTTGAGTTGTTTATGCTGGAAATCGTGTTTGGATTGTATTGGGGCGTTGAAAACCCTTTGATTATGTGTTTTGCGATTTTCTATGTGATTTTCGTAGCTTCTGGTGTCTGGGCGTCGAGCTGGTGTCGACCGACACTTGATGAGTGTCGATCGACACTCAGGAGGCTGGCGTCGATCGACACCATAGAGGTGTCGGTCGACACCGACCTGGGTGTCAGAAAACGTGGGTGTTTCCTGACAGGGAGTTGATGTTGTTGAGCTTTGTTATTGTTGTTGATTATTGTTGATGTATTGTCTAGTGTTTGACGTACTTGGCCTGTAGGCAGGATGATCCACTCACTAAGTATTTATGATAATACTTACGCATCTCTATTCCAATGTGATGCAGGTAACGGCAATGTTCTTCCACGGAAAGAGACCGAGAGAAGAGGATGATGAGATTAGGAAATTGATATTGGCTATCTTGTTGTGGTTGACCAGGAATTCATCATTTTAGGGTGTTAGTTTTATTTCAATAATGTAGCAAACCTGGTGTTTAGGTTGCTTATTCTTTATTGGTTTTATTGGTTATTGGTTATTTGTTGAACGATTTATTATGATTTAATATTATTGATTTCTTTCGAGAATTTCCGCATTGATAATATTTTTAAAAAAACAAAAAAAAGCTTGGTTGTTTCAATTATACTTTCATTGTGTGAACAAATAAACTATTTTAAAACTTTATTTATTAAAATATTTTCAAAATCGGATATTATATCTCTTTATAAACCAAGTAAAATTAATAAAATGCTCGAGCATGGGGCTTAGGCTTTGGGACCTTGACGATGTAGGGTTTGGCAAGTCCTAATAGAATAAAAACTTCTACATAAGCACAAAATATATCAATTCTCTTGGTCAAATTCAGAGAAAAAAAAATATCACTAAGATCTCAATCAAGTTCATATGATGTCCCCACCATTCAATTTGTTTTATAGGTTCTTATGGTCTTAGAACATCTTCAAAATCACGTTAAAGAAAGAACTTCACTAAATTTCAGTAATAAAATTGCTAAAACTAATTGAATAACCTTTGATTGAAAAATGCCATTAAGAGATAGAGAGAAAGTCGATGAAATGATGTGTTATTGGATATTGTATTTTAAATGAACTGAAATCCAATCACAATTCAGTATTATTCAAGTAATTACGTTTTTAAATCCATGTTATTGGATATCGTATCTGTAAATCATCATTAAAATATTTTTAAAACCATTGTTATTCAATTGAGATTTCAAATCCTTTTTTAAAATCCAGTATTATTCAAAACTAAATGGCTTTAAATCTTTATTTATTGAGTCATTTGAAATGAATTTCAATGAAGTTTCATGAGTAAATTATTTAAAACAGAATCCAAACTATATTGCAGAGAATTTATAATCAACTGATATGGATTATTTAAAATAAGATCAAAATTATAAATCTGAAGAATTATAAATCCTAAGAAATTAATTTAAAATACATGATTGAATAACACACTTTAAGATTAGTTCCATCAACTCATGTATCTTCAATTATACATTTTCGAATTGAATTAACAAAAAAGTAAAATGAGACACACTTTAAGAGTTCAGATCAACTATTTTACATGTTACTGAACATAATGTTAATTTCTATTCAGAATCAAAAGCATAATTTAGTGTAGAAAGATTAGATATTTAGGACAAGTAATTTTGTTTTTACATTCCTGTAAAGTAATGGCAAAATCTTGCATTTTGTGCAAAGTTTTTCAGTCAACTGAAGGCTTCTACTTCGACCAAAAAGGCAGATACTAAGATACGGTCAATTTTATTCAGAATCAAAAGTATGATTTAGTGAAGAAAGATTAGAACAAGTGAATTGTTTTTACATTCCCGTTAAAGTAATGGTAAAATAATCTTACATTTTGTGCAAGAACCAATAGTTTGTAAGTTTTTCAATTTACTGAAGGCTGCTAATTCGACCAAAAAAGGCAGATAATAAGATGTGGTGATTCTTGGACGATGACAAAAACCAATAGAGAAAAGAGAAAAAGTATATCTAATAAACAAAAATAGAGAGAGAAAGTATTTATAAGGCACGGACAAATGAGTATGGTCGAATGAAATTTCTTATACTCCAAGAATAAACGTAAAAAAAACATATCACAGATGACCTAAGGTTATAACTTATAAGTTCTGAATTATTCTCTGAATAAGGATTAGCTGTCGTCAAACTCTAGTTCTTGTTCTATCCTATTCTCACCTCCCAAAACGCAAGAAGATAACATATTAATCAGATTATCTAAATATAGAATAAAGAAACAGAAATTTTCCCGATATAAAACTTTGAATTCTGTTATGAGAGTTGTCATAGCAAACAA
This sequence comes from Erythrophleum ivorense, assembly GCA_026724425.1. Lineage (NCBI taxonomy): Eukaryota > Viridiplantae > Streptophyta > Magnoliopsida > Fabales > Fabaceae > Erythrophleum > Erythrophleum ivorense. Next base: position 990,317 of record JAIUCV010000066.1, on the reverse strand, counting down.
AAAACGGCCAGAAGAGAGTTTCCCAAGAAAACAGAAGCCATTTGATGAAAATAAATCTCCAATCAAACCCTTAGCTACATTATCGTAGCCAATTATATCGTCGATTCCTTCTCAACTAGTTTTTTTTTCCATCTATTATTTATTCTTTAATTTATACGACTGAAGTGGCACTTGCAATATATTCTTTACTTATATTACCCCTGTCTAAATAATGCATATTATAAATTGATTTTCTACTGTAAGAAATGCATTGATTTTGCTAATTATGTAAACTTCAAAACAGGAAAAATATCTTAAATCTGCTGTAATTTATCCACTTTTTGCAGCTGGAAAATATGCATTGATTTTGCTAAATCATGTAAAAAGTTCAAAACAAGAAAAATATCTTAAAATTTGCTGCAACTTTCCACTAATGTTCATGTCTTTCTTTTCGCCAGCTACTGTTCATGGGTTTCCACATCCGTTTTCGGTATGTTGATGATATTCTTATCTGACGATTAGCGTGCTACTTAAAAAAAATTTAGAAGTTTTGTCGACTAGTGATGCAAATCACTTTCTACTTACATTTACTTTCCAGTAAATCATTAATTTATCAGATATTTAAATTGATATATATCTAAGAATTTAAAACTTAAATTTTAAAAATAAGATATGTAATCAGTAAAATTTATTAAATCTAATGATTATTTTGATATTTAAATAAATCCAACTAGTAAAAAGGTCGAATTTTTCTTTCCATCTATAATCTTTCTTTTAGTGGCCAACATGGAGTTTCGCTGAGTAAGACTTACCCTTGACTTCGACCAGTATGATAAGATTTCAACCATTAGACCACCACGGTTAGTCGTTACTTGCTAAGTTTTTGTTTACTTTTTCTTGACATTATTTCTTAATTAAAAGTGTTTAAAATTTGTTGCTCGTTGTCTAGTATAAATATCCCATCAACCCCCTATACATCATTAGGCCTACAACATTCCAACAAAAAAAAAAAAAAAAAAATACAAGCCCTTAAGGCCATGAAGCTAAGTTTTCTCTTCCCTCTCCTCTTTCTCGTCCCCCTCTTAGCCTCATGCGCTGAAAAAAAACAGGTTCTTATTAATTTTTAACTTTCAAAGTCAATCATTCTACTTTAATTAGCTCTGATTCCTCAATTCCAAATATGCATTGACTTGTTAGCAAAAGGGTTCAAATTCCTTATATGTGTTCTTAATCAGTTCCTCACATTTTCATTAAATCTTTTTTTGGGGTGGTTTTGTAGGTGTATATTGTCTATTTTGGAGAGCATAAAGGTGATAAAGCTTTCCATGAGATTGAAGAACATCATCATTCTTATCTTCAATCGGTTAAAGAATCCGAAGAAGATGCCAGATCATCGCTATTGTATAGCTACAAACACAGCATCAATGGCTTTGCAGCTGAGCTAACCCCTGACGAAGCTTCTAAACTAGAAAGTAAGTAAACTCGAAAGAAAAAAAGAAAAAAAAAAAAACTCAATTGATATTTCGTTATGATTGAGAAAGAGTTATTAAGTATTTTTGTTGATTTTTGTATGTATTTTATAACAGAATTAGAAGAGGTTGTTTCGGTATTCGAGAGCCATCCAAGAAAATATGAAACCCATACGACAAGGTCATGGGAATTTGTAGGATTGGAGGAGGAGGAAACCGATGGCGATGATCGACGTCAAAAGCACGATGTGGATGATCGGTTTCGTGTCGGACGAAATTTTCTGAAGAAGGCAAAGCATGGAGATGGAATCATCGTCGGTCTTGTCGACAGTGGTAAGTTAAGCTGGTCTCTTCTCAATATTTAGAATTTTATTGTTTTCAGTTAGTTATACAATACGAAAATAGGTTTTTTAAAAGTTGTCATCATTTTTCCGGGGTAATCAAAACCATTTCCGTTAACCGTATTTCATACATTATGGTATTAAATTATTCAATTAGAGTATTTTTTAAAATGCTAAGAGTATAAACTTTTGTTTCTTTTTAAAAACATGCTACTTCGGGTAATAACAAGCTGTTTTTTTTTCTCTAAATAACTTGTTACTTAATAAAATACTATCATCATAGCTAAGTTTTATTTGCAAATAGAATTTACTAAGTTTTATTTAAAATAGAATTTGGATCAAATGAATGGAAAGAATAAAATTGTGTAATTCGTGGACCCTTTAATTTGTGTTATCCTTACATATGGACAATACTTTGTATTTTTCCTTTTGTCTCCTGTTTCCTCACGCACACACATATAAGCGCCGAGATAGTAGCCATAAGACTGAATTTTTTCAATATTTAAGTAATATATTGTTTTGAATTCTGAGAATAATCACTGTTACTTTTTGATGAAAACGTATACCAAACTTAAACGGACCTAACTCCAATGTTGACAGTTGAATTATTACGTGACTAGAGAAAAAGAGTTGCGTTATGATTAAGAAATTCAAGATTCAAGGAAATTTTGTGATTTATATTTAGTTTCATACATCATTATAATCTTAATCCATTATTGCTAATTTGTGCTATATAATTGAGAGAATAATTTGTTAATTTATTTATATATTTTTGGGGAAAATAAAAAGGGGTGTGGCCAGAATCAAGGAGTTTCAGTGACAAAGGAATGGGACCCATTCCAAAATCATGGAAAGGAATCTGCCAAACCGGAGTTGCCTTTAACTCTTCTCACTGCAACCGGTAAGATAATTTATCATACTTTTTTTTTAACAAAATATCTTCATTTTTTTCTGATAAAAACAAAGAATTAAAATATAGTTAATTGATTTACTAAATCGATTATATAGTTGTTGTCAAAAACAAAACGATTATATAGTTAATGATGAGTTTAGCTGCCTACAGTATCTTTCTTTGGATTATCAAACAAATAGCCATATAGTAGTTTCTGTGTATCTATAAGCTGAGTATGGGCATATATGTGGCAATTTTAAAATAACTTCGGTGATTTAAGTTGGTCATTTTTTTTTACTAAAGACAAATATGAAAAAAAAAAAAAACAAGAGGATTAGCCAAATATACACACTAGTACGTACTGTATATAAATAAATATGTTTTATATGTTTGAAATAGATTATTAAAATCCTTACACGTCCATATCATCTTTGATTCTTCTTCTTTAGCAAAGATCCAAAGAACCATATCCTCCCTGCGAGAATCTTCTTTTTAAATATGATGTGATTTGATGTTCTATGATGATCATCAAAACCCATTAAAAGTATATATAATATAAAGAATAAAATGTCAGTTTTGACTGATAATCTGTGAAATGACATAAAAATGAACTTGTATATTTCACCAGTTTCAATTGTATAACTTAAAAACATAGGCTTTGAATAGTAAATATGATTAAGAAAGTAATACTATCATATAGAGGAACATTTTCTACTTAAATTTGCTATTCAAATCTTTTTTACAAGAGAAAAATCAATAAATTTTTTATCAAAATTGTGAAATTTTAGATAACTTAATGCATCATTCAATCAATCAACGTACTAATTCTTTCTAATTACACAACCTATTATCATTCCCAAAAAATATATTTACTAAATATTACCACACCGTTCGTTTTACAATGAAGTTTTAAAAACGTCATGTGATCGAGTTATTCTGAAAAGAAAAAATCCATTACAATACCATTACATCTGTTTTCTTATTCAACCTTTCCCATAGAAGGCATAGTTTGTGAGTTCCACTGTCCAAAACATTAGGTCACAATCTCAATGTTTTGTTCGGTTGCTATAATTGATCTCCAACTTTAAAGCTTGCACATCATCATTCACGAGTCTCCATTATTATTTTACTATAGTATTAGTATTAAATTATTATATACTAATATAACGAATTATATATTCTGCAGACCCTCTAAACTGTTCACTTATGTAAGCCTGCCATCAAAACCATACAAATTAATTCATTTGATAGAAAGACATTTATATTGGCTATTTTTATGCAACTGAAACTTTCATATATGCAAGCTTTGGTATTATATGTAAGGGACAAAAACTTGTTTGATTCTTTCTAGATAAAATTGTACACCCGTGACTTCTCCCTTGTTTGCTATACCACCAATTATCATGTTTGTAATATCAATGTCTGCCCAAGTTTATGTGTCTATATGTTTAACATATCTTTTTCTTAGAGGCAGCTCAAATGTTTAGAGAAATAATTAGTAAAGTAATTAGATTACATAAAACACTAAATATTACCACGTTTACATATTATTATCGTGATCTCATTTACATATTCAAGTGTGGACTATTTTCTGCTTGTGCATGCTAAAATTATAACTACTTTTTTTTTTTTGGTAAAAAATTAATCTACTTACTAGTTTCATTAATCTACTAAATTGTATATTCCGGTTTGACTGAGGGTGGATCATGGATATCTATCTAACTTTTGTTGTGTCATCTTGATTTTCATTTTAGAATTATAGATAGAGTGGTTTGGATTTGACACAAAATAATCAATTATTGCAGTGAGTCATTGTATGATTGTTCCCTGCTTATTAATATTATATTAGATTATTAGGCGCTGTTTACCTTCGATTTTCTTCTGTCGCATATTATAAACTTTTCATGACTTTCACTAAAAACAGGAAAATTATTGGAGCGAGGTACTACGCGAAAGGGTACGAAAATTATTACGGACCGTTCAACGTTACAGCAAACAAAGACTTCTTGTCTCCACGAGACCCCGACGGACATGGGTCCCACACAGCCTCTACCGCAGTTGGTCGCCGAGTCAACGGTGTATCAGCACTCGGCGGTTTTGCCATGGGCTCGGCCTCTGGCGGTGCACCGTTAGCTCGTTTAGCCATCTACAAAGCCTGTTGGACCAAGCCCAACCATGAGAAAGTTGACGTAAACACATGTCTAGCAGAAGACATGCTTGCAGCAATCGATGATGCGATCGCTGATGGCGTTCACGTTATCAGCATTTCGATCGGGGTTACTGATCCTTTGCAGCCGTTTTCAAAAGACGGAATCGCGATAGGAGCGTTACATGCGATTAGAAGAAATATTGTGGTTGCGGCTAGCGCGGGGAACTCGGGGCCAAAACCGGGGACTTTGTCGAATACAGCGCCGTGGATTATTACCGTCGGAGCTAGTACTCTTGATCGGGCTTTCATCGGCGGTCTTGTTCTTGGAAATGGCTATACAATCAAGGTAACTAGCCCACAATTAAATAAATCATTCAATTATATACGTTACATTTTTGTATAACATATAGTTTTCTTTTTGTATTTAGACGGAGTCGATTACGGCAATCAAAATGGACAAATTTGCCCCTCTTGTTTATGCTGCTAACGTGGTTGTTCCTGGCATTGCATTGAACGATTCATCGTAAGATTTGTTCCCTTCTTGCAAAATTTATTATTTTTGTAATTGTATAGTTGAATTAATGATTTTTTTTTTTTTTTGGGTTTGGGTGAAGGCAATGTTTACCAAATTCACTAAGACCGGAGCTTGTGAATGGTAAAGTGGTTTTATGTTTAAGAGGAGCCGGTTCAAGAATTGCTAAAGGGATAGAGGTAAAACGAGCCGGAGGAGTCGGTATGATTCTTGGAAATACTCCGGCTGTTGGCAATGAAACTGCGGTGGACTCTCATTTCGTTGCAACTGCCGCGGTTAACACCACCGTGGTCGAGAAAATTCTCGACTACATCAAAACCGATAAAAACCCGATAGCATTCATCAAACCGGGAAAAACAGTTTACAAAAACCAACCAGCTCCTTTCATGACCGGGTTTTCTAGTCGCGGTCCAAACATGGTAGATCCCAACATTCTAAAGGTAACTTATGTCAGTTCTTTTTAACTTCAAAACAAAACCAAAACTACTCATAACCGAAACCAACTATTTTAATTATTTTTTCCGGTTTTTACAGCCGGATATAACCGCGCCTGGACTGAACATACTAGCTGCATGGAGCGGAGCGGATTCACCGAGTAAAATGTCAATAGATCAAAGAGTTGCAGATTATAATATCGACTCAGGAACTTCAATGTCTTGTCCTCATGTTGCTGGTGCAATTGCTCTTCTCAAAGCCATTCATCCCAAATGGAGTAGTGCTGCAATAAGATCTGCTCTTATGACCACTGGTAAACTAAAACATTTCCGGTTCTTTGGTTGGTTAGGTTTGGATAAACCAGAATTTGTTAATTGATAGTCTTTTAAATTTACGTATATGTGTTTTTTTTTTTTTTTTAAATTGTTATAGCTTGGATGACCAACGATGAGAAGAAACCGATCCAAGACCCAAACGGCTTACCCGCGAACCCATTTGCGCTTGGATCAGGACATTTTAGGCCAACAAAAGCTGCGGATCCCGGTTTAGTCTACGACGCATCATACCGAGATTACCTTCTCTATGGTTGCTCAGTTGGTTTTACTGGTATTGACCCGGCATTCAGATGTCCAATTAAAATCCCTCCCGGTTATAACCTCAACTACCCGTCAATCTCTATCCCGAATCTCGACAGGAAAGTGACAATTAAAAGAACAGTTACAAATGTTGGAGATGGTAACTCAACAAGCACGTATGTATTCAGCGCTAAAGCACCATTTGGTGTTTCCGTCAAGGCTAAACCGAGTGTGTTGACATTTAACCGGATTGGTGAAAAGAAGCGGTTTAAAATCGTGGTCATGGCACGGAAGGACAAGATGTTGAATGTGACTGAAAAGGGTCAATACCAATTTGGATGGTTTAGTTGGACAGATAGGTACCATGTTGTGAGGAGTCCAATTGCTGTTTCCTTAGCTTGATTTGTTGTTTAGTTCTAGAGGGGTCAAAGTAAAAGAAATATAAAACCTTATAATAAGTATTTTCATCAGCAACTGCAGTTATTGGAGCGTATATATGAATTGGATATGGACCTAGTTTGAGGTAATCAAGAAGCCCAACCTCTATGATCACACTTGTATGTTGTATAATATTGAACAATAAACTACATAAACATTTTGTCATATGATGAACTTAGATATAACCCAATCGAATCCCTATCTAGATTCTCGTAACAAATTATCTAAGATCGTCGATTGCCTAAATTTACGTTTCTTTTCTTTTTTTTTTTCTATAAAATAATATGCCGAAATGTCTTAGAATATTCTTATACTCATACGAATACAGTCGTATCTACACAATAGAGGTAAATCGTCCAATGGTATATTCTCAGTCATATGATAAATTTTTAATTATCATAAAAACCGTATATCGAACTCCTATAATTTGGTTTAACCATTTTAAATTGGTCTATCTTTGTATAATATAGATAGCCCATCAAACACCTATAAAGCATTAGGGTTACAACATTTCGCCAAAGCAAAAAAGAAAAGAAAAGAAAACTAGTTACGGCCATGAGACTCATTTGTCTCTCCCTTCTCCTCTTTCTCGCCCCTCTCTTAACTTCATGCGCTAAAGAGAAACAGGTTATTATATTTATCTGTTGAAATTTATCTATTTATTCAACACTTTGATTTGCAGTCATCAGTCTCAAATTTTAAACATGCATTGAGTTGTTACCTTTTCGTTATTAGTTCTTCACATTTCCGTCAACGTTAACACTTGTTTGATGGGTTTTTGTAGGTGTATATTGTCTATTTTGGAGAACATAAAGGTAATAAAGCCTTACATGAAATCGAAGATGATCATCACTCTTATCTTCTATCGGTTAAAGCATCCACAGAAGAAGCCATATCATCGCTATTGTATAGCTATAAACACAGCATCAATGGCTTCGCTGCTGAGCTAACACACGATGAAGCCTCTAGACTTGAAAGTACGTAAAAATTCTTTAAGGAAATGAAACCAGATTCAGATTTTGCTATGATTGAAAATTGGTGTTAGTTAAAACTAAATGTTGTTCTTTTCTTGGAGATAGAGTTGAAAGGAGTTGTATCGGTATTCAAGAGCAATCCGAGAAAGTATAAGACCCATACGACAAGATCATGGGAATTTGTAGGGTTAAAGGAAGAAGAAGGCGGCGATTATCGTGGTGGCGAAGGCGATGGCGGACGTCATAATTATGAAGTGAATGATGATCGGTTTCGTGTTGGAAGAAAGTTTTTGAATAAGGCAAAACATGGTGATGGAGTCATAGTCGGTGTTATCGACAGTGGTAAGCTTCTCTACTAATTCATTTAGGTTTTTCTTATCATTATAAAATTTGAAAATCAGGTTTCTAAACTGTTTTGAGTTACCACTGACATTCTTATTGTCGAGTTATCGAGAAGCTTCTGTTTATGCATTATTTAGAGAAACTACTTCATGAAACTTGGATAAGGTAAAATTGTGTAATTTCATGTGAATTTTCGTGTTATATCTTAATTAGAATATTTAATTTGTTGAATACCAATGCCGAAATAATAGCTTCAACGTGGATTTTTGATGACTAGAAAAAGGAATTGCCTTATGATCAAGATTCAAGGAAATTTTCGTTTCAAAAAAAAAAACAAAAATTCGAGGAAATTTTGTAATTATTTTCAAATCATTTGGTGTCATTTAATTATATACTTTATTTATTTTCTTGGGGAATAAAAGGGGTGTGGCCAGAATCAAGGAGTTTCAGTGACAAAGGAATGGGACCTATTCCAGAATCATGGAGAGGAATCTGCCAAACCGGAGTTGCCTTCAACTCCTCGCACTGCAATCGGTAAGATAAATTCTCGCTTTTTTTTATAAGATAAATCATGTTTTGCACATAAACATTTTCGCCGGATTATATATACAGTATATATATATATATATATCAAGAAGCCACTTATCTCATGTAATCACTGATACTTTAAAACATACGCATGTACATCCACATATATAGAACCTATTGTATGATATATCTCTCTTTTAAAAAAAAAAAACTTATAAATCTTTTCATTCATTATCAATAACTAAAACTAATTTTAAATAGAAAACTGATTTAAGTTTTTCCATTCTAGTTTTTTTTCTTCCTCACCTTGATTTTCAAAGGCGAGTATTATCTTTTGTCGAGTAATGTGTACTGTATTTGATACAAAATTATGGTTATCGGTTTTGTTAATCATAAATTTCGAATATTAATTACAGGAAAATTATCGGAGCAAGGTATTACGCAAGAGGTTATGAGAGATATTACGGACCGTTCAATGCGGCAGCTAACCAAGACTTCTTGTCTCCACGAGACGCCGATGGACATGGCTCACACACATCTTCAACCGCCGTTGGTCGTCGAGTAGACGGCGTTTCTGCATTCGACGGCATAGCTAGAGGCACAGCTTCAGGCGGCGCCTCATTAGCTCACCTAGCCGTGTACAAAGCTTGTTGGGCCGTTCCAAACGTTGACAAAAGCCACGGAAACACTTGTTTCGACGAAGATTTGTTAGCTGCGTTCGACGACGCGATTGCTGATGGCGTTCACGTCATCAGTATTTCGATAGGCACAACTGTACCTCACTCGTATTTGAAAGACGGAATCGCGATTGGAGCGTTGCATGCGGTTAAAAGAGATATTGTGGTCGCGGCTAGTGCCGGTAATGATGGACCGGGAGCTGAAACTCTGTCGAATCCAGCTCCATGGATTATTACCGTCGGTGCTAGTAGTCTTGATCGGTACTTCATCGGTCGTCTTGAACTTGGTGATGGCTATAAATACGAGGTAATAAACCAAAATTAAATAAAACGAATTAAGTATTTACGTTAAATGAATAATATATAGTTCTTGTTTTTTTTTTTTTTATAGTCGGACTCGTTAACGACTTTGAAGATGGACAAATTTGCTCCTCTTGTGTATTCTGCTGATGTTGTTGTTCCCGGCGTTTCAATGAACTATGCATCGTAAGATTTTTACTCTTTTACTAGAAAATTATTAAAAATATTGTTTGAAAACTAACCATTTGTGAGTGTGTGTGAAGGCTATGTTTACCTAATTCACTTTCACCGGAGCTAGTGAGAGGTAAAGTGGTATTATGTTTGAGAGGTTACGGTTCAAGAATCGGTAAGAGCCTCGAAGTAAAACGAGCCGGAGGAGTCGGTATGATTTTAGGAAATTCTCGGGTTAACGACGATGTAATCCATGCTGATCCACATTTCGTACCGACCGCATTGGTTCTCTCATCCGCTGTCGACAGGATTCTAAACTACATTTACAATGATGACGAACCGGTTGCTTTCATTAAACCGGCAAGAACCGTACTTTACCCATACCAAACGGAAGATTCGGTTTATCCAGCATACCAACCGGCTCCTTTTATGACCAGTTTTTCTAGCCGTGGCCCCAATTGGGTAGATCCTTACATTTTAAAGGTAAACTATTTCTTACCTCAAAATAAAGTTCAATGGACATAAACATAATCGAAATTTAACTGGATTTTTGTGGTTTTTAAAGCCGGATATTACCGCGCCGGGATTGAACATTCTGGCCGCATGGAGCGGGGCAGATTCGGCGACTAAAGTTTCGATAGACCGACGAGTTACGAATTATAATATCGACTCAGGAACTTCAATGTCTTGTCCTCATGTTGCTGGTGCAATAGCCCTTCTCAAAAGTACTCATCCCACTTGGAGTAGTGCTGCTATCAGATCTGCTCTCATGACTACTGGTAACTTAAATTTCTGGTTATTTAGCTGGTTCAAAATAACTATACCGAATAATGTTGATAAAGGTGTCCAATCCGGTTTTAGATTTAAAAACATCGGTTTAAGATATATAGAAATTAAGACAAAAAAAAAAAAAAAGATATATAGAAATTGAACAGAAATCGAATAGCAACACAATAAAACTAAATTTGTTAACATACGTTATTTTGGTTTAGTTAATATGTGTTTTTTCTTCATTTGATTGTAGCTTCGATGACCAATGAGGACAAGGAACCGATAAAAGACTATGATGGTTACCCGGCAGACCCATTTGCACTTGGTTCAGGACATTTTAGACCGACAAAAGCCGCAGATCCCGGTTTAGTCTACGATGCATCATACCGATCTTACCTTCTCTATTGCTGCTCACTTGGGTTAAACGAAATTGACCCAACATTCGAGTGTCCTAGCAAAGTTCCTCCTGCTTATAACTTAAATTACCCGTCAATCTCAATTCCATATCTCAATGGGGAAGTGACTGTTACGAGGACGGTCACATGTGTTGGACTAACCTCTAATTCAACATTAAGCACATATAACTTTAATGTTGAACCGCCGTTTGGTGTCTCGGTTAGGGCTGAACCGGATGTGTTGGTTTTCGATCGGATTGGTCAGAAGCAGCATTTTAATATCATTCTTGAAACTCAGAGATACGAGTATACAGGTGAGGCTCGGAGGGATCGGTATCGGTTTGGATGGTTTAGTTGGACCGATGGACATCATATTGTGAGGAGCCCAATTGCTGTTTCCTTGGTTTGAATATTTTATTTGCTTTTTTTTTTTTTTTGTGGATTTTAGTCGTTTTGTATTTTTAGGGTGGTTTTAGTAGTCTCGCATTTTATTGGGTCAAGTTTAGAGGAACAAACAAATACTTTTCCCTAATCTACTCTCTAGTGTCTTGTGTTCTTTCTTTGACAAAGAAGAATTATCCAAAAGCATTTTGAAATTCTAGATTCATTAGAAAGAATGTTATTAGATTTCATTTAATCAAAATTTTTGAGGTCTGAGTTTCTATAAGTTGCAATATCTCAATATATATTAACTTCACAAAAGTTGAATAATATTTTTCAAAAAATATTTTTTCAGGGTTTAAATCTCGTATGTCTTAGTTACCCATTATTTTGGTTTATTTCATTTATTTTGTCAATGCACTTTATGATTTTTTTTGCTAGAATCATTAAATTTGCGAAAAATAATCCAAGATTAGGGGAAAAAAGACTCTGTCATACGTTATACAAGACTTCAAGAAAACTTCTTCGAAATTAAGATTTCGTGTCAAGACTTCCTAACATTATTTTATTTATCTAACAATTCCCAATCTTAAATTTGTCTATAGTATAAGTTTGTGTTGGAACGCGTTTGTCTCTTAAACTTCTCACAACTCGTAATCTTCGAATATTGGAAGTTTCATTTCATGCAACAAAAAGAATATGCCGTTAGTTAACTCCGCCGCGTAAACGCAAAAGAAAGTGATTGTTGCTACGGATAAAACAAACACGTGTGCACTAGAGATCCCACAAAGCTTGATGACGTTATTTTGGCGGACGTAATAAGACTGTTTACGACACGTGCTGGGATATGAGTGGATATAAATGGATTAAACTTCTGACCGTGTACACGAGTGAGGTTGAGATGGAAAACGCGTAATGCGTTTCCTCCGGACGCGCCGCGCGGGTTGCGTTTTGTGGCTTCACACCGACTCAGCTTCTTTTCACAATCATTGTGATTGACTGATTGGGTTGTTGTAGATACTCAATTAATATTATAACTTCAAACATTCATAAATCATTAATAAAAGGGATCACTTTCTTTCATTTATAATTTAGATTCTCAACTGGTAATGCGATACGATTGGCCGAATAGTTTCATGGTTTAATAAGATTTTCTTAACCACACAATTTTAAGAATTCATGTCTAGCCATTCAACAATTCTTTACATGTATAATTAATGACTAGAGATTCAAAATTAAATTATTTATGTTATTTTCGGTTTCTTCAGTTATCGTTCCATTGAACTATTCTTTAAAATTGAACTGGCAGTTCTGCAATGTTATCTGTCAGTCACCAATATTATAAAAAGGAAAGAAATTCATTTACTTTCTTAATTTGTCTATATAACAATTCTTTAGTTACAGTAGTTGACAGTTTATTTTTATTTTTTTTAAACAACACTTCCTTAGTTAATTAATATCTGAATAGGAAATTATTGAATCAAAACACTTTGTAAACTGTAAATCAATGCATAAATACTTAACTATGGTATGAGAAAAGGTGCAGACTTAGACTAGTTGTCCTAAAATCTGAACAGAATGGAAATCATGAACAATTAATCAATAAAATCAAAGTAATTAAATTCTTGGCAAACTAATTAATTATACATACATGGCAAATGAGTGATGATGAAGCTTCAGATGAAGCTTCCACGTATTTCACATAGAAAGATCGTATCGTGATGACATCATCATATGCAACGCTAGATTTAGCCATACGTACACGTATATATACATACACATTTATATACGTGTAAGACATAATATTCCCTTTGGCAGCATACATACATCTCAGTCTATAAATTTCATTTTCTGTTTTTATTCTCCATCCTAGACGACAATCTCTCTAACTTTCCCTCATTTTCTCCTCTAAAATCTTTATATCCTTCGTGCTTACTTGAGTTTGTATAGGACAAAACTATCTTTTGATATTCCAATGTCGGAAGAATTTGAAGAATCAGACATTATATTTTCCGACCAATCCACAATCGCAGAAACTAAAACCAGAAACGACGAGAAGAGCACAAGACGGCATAAGATGGCGGAGAAAACATCTCCGGTGAGTATTCCGGCGAATCATATCCGGTGCACGGAATTGGAAACGACGGAGGAAGAGGATAAGACTCCTCCACATGTTATAATTGAAAGAAGAATGAAAGAGCAAATAGCGTTTTCCGTTGGTACTCTTAAAGGAAGAGACTTGAGCCGTCACCGGGACTCCATTCTTAGGATGACCGGTTTTTTAGAAGCTTGATTTACTTAACCGGCCGGTTCAGTTTGCTCTATTTTAATTAATTGACCGGTTTTTTATGTCGAGATTTTTTTTTTTCCTTTTTCCGGGTGTGTATTTGGATCAATCCCCCGATGCCTTTGTAGTATCTAATTGACTTATAATAATGTTTTGAGTCAATTTCATTATGTTTTTTCTTATATATATATATATATATATATATATATTAATTTTGCCAAATTGTTTGATTTGGTTACGTGAGAAGAGGAAAACCCATTATAATAATGTTTATGTTAAATACTTCAATAGGATTTTGGGTTTGATTGTGAAGTAATTGGTTTCTTGGCTTATGAGTTTTGTCTTTGGTTGCATTCATAATACATTGGATTATGCAACTCGCTTGCTAAACCCAATATAATAATGTTTATGTTAAACACTTAAGTTGGGTATTGGGTTTGATTGTGAAGTAATTGGTTACTTGGCTTATGATTTTTGTCTTTGAACGCATTCATTGGATTATGCAACTTATTAGTGGCCTCATGATATTAACGACGTCAAATATATGAAATTATGAAAAGCTGTTGTAAAGTTACATACCATCAAAAGTAATTAAAAGTAAATTGGTTCCCTGCGAAAATGTTTTGACTTTAACTTGTACTTGCCAATGCTGTTTAGTTATAAAAGAGTAGATGCCGTGGCAGAATATTTGTCAAGATTAGCAGATGTTGGCAAACAAAAATCTACCCAACATGTGGAACTGAAGCAGAGCAAAAACGAAGCACACCACTCCCCCAACACCTCTGCTTTGAATCATAGGTCTTAGTTTGTTCTCATGAGTCATGACAGTCATAGTAGTACAATATGTCGTCAATGACACACGCATTCTTCCACTCCCTGGGATCCAACACCTTCTTCTTAGGATCCGACATGTGAACCTTACCCGCCGTCACCACACAGTCATACCACATTCGACCTAGCAACTGCTCTGGCTTTGTCATCTCCAACATTCGTGTTTTTCTATTGAACCCACCGGGACATATCTTCCACGGGAACGCATTAGAGGAAGCGAGGGGATAGGGACCAAGCGATTGCTATTGGGTTTCCGGAGGAGAATATACCAACGGCAATCGTGTGTTTGTGGGTTGAATAGGACGGCATAGAGACAGTGTTCGGTGCAGCCCAGCGATGATCGCGTCTCGCGTAGAGCTCAACCGACGCTACGATTGACCGGAAACGCCTGGATACGAGATAGAGGCTTGGATAATCGAATCTCGGTACACGAGCTATGATATCCTCCACGATTTCATCCACAAGTTCCGAAAGAGGAAAGCACAAACCCATGATTTTTGCCTGGAAGAGAGAGACTGAGAGGAAATCGCAAAACCCTAATTTAGGCTCAGATCAACAAAACATTGAGAGAGAAATGAAAGCACAAATACCCCCCCACTCTGTCTTGCTTTGGTTTAATTTTTAACCTTAAAAGACAATTTGTACCGACTACTCAACTAGATTGGGTTGATTCACATTTGTACCCAAAAATCCTAACCAAAAAACTCTAACCAATCCGAACCGAACCAAAACTGACACATTTTTAAATATATAAACCCGAAAAACCAAAACCACATCCAAACCGAACCAAAAACCGAATAGATAACCAAAATATAATTAATTATATTTATATTTAAAATAACCAAAATATATAAAATTTATAATTTATACTGAATATATTAATTATATTTAGAATAAAATAATCAAAATATTTGAAATATCTTAATTTTTTAGTAGTATTCCTTAAATTCAATTCTTTTGCATTTAATTCAATTTTATTTATAAAAAAATTTTAGGCGATGTTTAAATACCTAAACTGATCTAAACCCGGGCGGAACTGAACCAAACCCGATCCAAAAATGAAAAATAACTGAACGGATTCTACAACTCTAAAACCGAAATATTCAAAACCCAAAAAACCGATCCGAATCCGAACCAAAAACCGAATGCCCCTAGTTCACATTCTGTGTGTGATTAATTGAATTTTTCTTTTTCCATGAATTTATTTGGGTTTTGCTCGATAACTTCTAATTCGATTTGATAACACAACATGCATTCGATTTCAGTGGGTATCACAAGAGATGAGAGCAAAGAGACCGACTCATATTTGGACATTATAGTGGGCAAGAAACGGGTTAAAAAGAGAATCTTAAAATGGAACCATTAAGAAAATCCATTCTTCTGTGAGCAACAAGGTCCCAAAGCAATTGTTATTTCTACCACTGAAATAATAAAAAACTTGCATCTAATCCCCATAGAAAATTACAGTAAGTAGCTTCAAAAGGAAGAGGGAGAAGAAGAAGAAGAAGAAGAAGAAGAAGAAGAAGGTTTCTCATGCTGCAACAAGATCTGGTGTCTCGGCTTCCACAGATAGCAAAGTGGTGTGAACTTTGTCGACCCAACTGTCCAATTGATCCCTCAAAGACTTTATCTGTGGAATCCCCAGTACTCTCGGTTGTGCCCATGACACGTGAACTGTCCCATTCACTTGATCTATAATGCCCTCAATCAGATGCACCTGCATCAATCAGATTCCACAGAATCATAAGCATACACAAACACGTGTGTTCTATGGGAACGAGTCGAGTCAAGAATGTTCTAGCTCTCTGATCAACATTAGAAAGACATCTATCAGTTGCATACACCTAGAGATATGCATTACAAAAGCAAATAATGCTTATAGTGATGTTTACTATGTTGTTCCTAATCAAGCAATGCAGATGGTAGCTGCAAGAAACAAGGGAGAAAGAAGCAACAAGAAAACTACTTACAGAAAGACTCTTCATGAGAAGGTGTTCAACATCTTCAATGGAAAGTTTAGTACGCTCAGCAATGACACTCAAAGGAATGGTCCTATCTTCAGCAGGTCGGCTGCAAGTATGGTTTAAGAGTCACCGAGTTAGCAAAATATTTTTTAATTATATGTAATGGTGTGAGATACTATCGCCTAGAGAGAAAGTTACCTGAAGATGATCTCGATAAGGCAGAGAATGTTGATTTTTTCCAATAGTTTCTTCTCATTCTCAACCAATGCTGGTTGGGCGATCAAGGATGCATGGTGCACACGGCACAGTTCTTGATACTGAACTAAATCACCATGGTTGAATGCCTGGAGAATGTGGTAAAGCCATTCCACATTTGTTCCGAGGAGACTTTTCAACTGTCATCAGAGAAGAATACTACATGTCAGAGAGCCCTATAACATTCTTAGAAGAACTATAACATGAGAGTTGGAAGCTGTTCTCCATGTTCCCTGAGCAGCAGAAGATCAAAAAGAAACCTCTTATCTACACAGGAAAAGTTTGTAGTAGCTTATCTTGAGGTAAAGGAGAACTTACAATGGGATGTGCCAACAGTTCTCCAAAGTTGTAGATGTTTTCTCCAAGTAGAGCTGAAAGTGACAAATCGAAAGCCAAATCCTGAATGACACAGAAGCTATCTGGTATTAGCAATTAGATCGGCGAATACAGGGAAGCTACAGTCGTTAGCACTTATTTTCGACCAATCTTCTTATCCATTATCGCTAACAGGAAACTTGATAAGCAACATTACAAGGACATACCAGCTTAAACGATTCTGAGAGATCCTCCACAGAGGTATATGCGAGATAAAGTAGAGCGCTCTTGTAGAAATCAGAGAATTCTTGACGGAACTTATGGTACTGAGAAGACACCCAGTAGAAATTGGCGTAGACCGATGGATCAATGTCAGTCATACTATCAAGAGAGCTCTTTCCATCGTCCAAGATTTTCTTGCACTCCTTCTGATCACCTTGCTCAAGCTTGAACAAAGCCTTTTGTGTCTCTATATAAATGATTGGTTCGGTTATCCGAGGCTCTTTAGTAGCTTTGAGTTTCTCAATCACTCCTTCAAGATAGCTAACTGCAGCTTCTTTCTCAGGGTACTGACGTGAGACTACCACAGCAAAATGCGCAAGCTTCAGAAGATTGATCTTCGTCTCAAAGTCAGTGATGAAATTGTTATAGAACTGTATTAAAGCATCGCCAGCCTGAAATGCAAAAAAAAAAAAAAAAAAAAAAAAAAAAAAATTACATTATAAGATTGACACACAGACTTCGAAGCTATCGAAAGTAAATCAATTATCGGATATAAGCAAAACCAGGATAAAAACAAGCCAAAATCAGATTGAAAAAGGTCTCGAAACCTCAGAGAATGAAGATTTTAGATAAGTTTGAGCCCAAAGATTCAAGCTCGTTCAACTTTGAACACTCACGAATTTCAGCTAATCTAAAAACCCTAACTCAAATATTTCTTCCAAGAGCCTAATTCGATATAAACCCTATCATCGTCCAAACGGATATCAGGGATCTGTTAATCCGAAGTAAAACACAACTTCTACCAACTTTCTCGAGATCTATAAACCCTAAATCCCCAAGGACCATTACCAAACCAGAAACAATCAAGTATAAATATGGAAACCGCTACTAGGCAGGAGAAACAATACCTGGAAGACAGAGAGAGCGATGAACTGCTCGAGCTTAAGGGTGAGCTGATGCCAGAGCTTTTTCTGATACAGATCTGCGAGGGAATTGTACCATTCACCGAGCTCTGGATGCGCATTTTTCAGAGATTCCAAGTACTGAAGAGCAGCCATGGCGGATTTGTTCCTCGCCGAAGTAGACAAAGACGAAGGAAGAGACGAGTCGCGAATTCTCGATCTTTATAATCAGAGCTGGGCGTAATAAACAAATCCTAAAAACCCTTCGCTTCTATTTTGCTAAATAGATAATCTAATTTTAAAAGAAAACTATCGGGGCCGCTAGCTAAAGGTACAAGTTTTAAAGGACTTTTGTTTAAATATTTTTCTAGAATGAAAATGAATAACATCAAAATTATTCAATTCACATCACACTCTCTCATTTTTCGTCTCTTGTCAATTTGGTCCTCCTAGTTTTTCATCCGAAATCTCTTAATTCTCTTACATCGATGGAAGAAGAAGACCTTGATGGTTGGAATGCGGACTTTCTGGAAGAGGCACTTGCCGGCTTTACTCAGCCACCTCCGCCTGCTCCAGCGATTGTACCGGTTCCAGCTCCGGCGCCGGCGATATCGACGATTTCATCGTCTCTAACTCACGCTGTGCAGTTTCAACCAGCAGGGCATCGGAAACAAATCCCATTACGTGACCCCTCGAACTTTTCCCCACCGAGAGTACTCTCGCAAAGAGTAAGCGGTTACAATGACGCGCCAGTGGATCACTCCACCTCTTCGGTTGCTGCTGCTAAAACGAGCTCTTCGTGTTCTTCGACTCGTCCCTGTGATAGCGAGAAAGATCTCGAAATTGATCGCCTAAAGGTTAGGGTTTGTTGCTACTTGTATTGTATCTATCTCTGGTTTGTAGTTTCTCATATTGTTGCTGTGTTATATGATTGCAGAAGCAGCTGGAACGTGCCTCGAAGCAGTTGCTGGATAAGGTTCGATTATATCTTTTGAGTTTTCAATTTGTAAATTTCTATTTCATTCTTTAACATGTCAAAATCTCTTCGACTGGTTACCACATTGTTCCAGGAAAAAGAATGTTCTCAGCTTAGAAAGGGGAAAAGCAAAGAAACGCAAACCAAAAACTCGCATACTGAGACTAAAGGGCAATGTGCTACAGTTCATGCTTCTAAGAGAACAAACTTGTGAGTGACTATTGTTCTCCGGATTTTTTAAAGAACTTGGATCCGTTTACTGAACTATCACTGCCTTTGAGTATCCATTCTTGTTGAATATGGCGTGTTAGTGTTCAATCATTTAGAGTTTCTTGCATTCTCATCAGTTTGACAAAAGTTTCTTGAGTATTGATTTGTTGGACTTTTTTACCATCCCCTCTTTGAAGAACTAAACAACTGTAGTGCTTGATCAGACCTAACCGGTCATTAGCATTGTGCTTTTATATGCTCTTGCAAATCACCAACAATGGTCTAATTCAAAAAGGTATTGTGAAACAGGGAACCAGGTGTTGGAACTTCACTGAATGATGGAGAAATCAATTCTACAACAGGGGTGGGTGATAAAAGAAGTATGTAAATTGTAGATATTGACAATAATGAGTTTGGAAGATTCTTGGGGTCTTCTTTTGTGTGGATTAAAGTTTCAAATCTTCTTGGTTTTGCGATTCATTCGTTTTGCTATTGCATAAGTCAGGTTTCAAGACGACTGGTGTCCAGGCGGATATGGCCAATCATTCTGACCTTTCAAAGAAACTGCAAGATATCTGGGGAGCCTCGAATTATCAGGATCCAAGGAAAAATCTGATCTCAGAGCTGCTATTGGCTTGTTCAACAGATCTCCAGATTCTTTACAGTTTTATGAAAATCAATGGGCTTCCCCAAGGAAAAGAAAAAGACAGACAGGCAGGCAAAAACTTGTCGAATATGCAATCTTCTGAAGCATTAGAATCTGAAAAAGTATATCAACTGTATTCTGCTGTAACAAAGGTAAGGTTTTTAGTTCAAACATTAGACTTATCGGTGTATGATAGGTCAATACTATATTAATTGAACTGCCTATGTCTGCTGCAGATCAGCTATGGTTTTGTAGATTTGAAGACCTTGTTTGAGCCACTACTTGATCTTTGTAAAGCGGAAAATGTAAGTCAGTTTTCTATTCAAGGCTTTATGCTCTATTTGAATATCTTTTTATTTTCCCCCATTTTGGTGAGTATATTCCATTTTCATTTGTTTTGCAGGCGGTTCTTGTTGGTAGATCTCTTCGTGTACTACATGTGCTGTTGGAACATATATGTGGTTTTGAGAAGAAATTTGAAGACAGGGGAACATTATATGCAGAGTCAAGCAGGAAGAGTCAAGGAGATACTGATAACGCTCTGCCAAGTTGGGATCCAAACTGGCGTTCTCTGTTTGAATTGACGAATCAAACTGCTAGTAAAAGAACCGAAGAGAATGTGAAACTGGAAGCAGTGTCGATAATGAACATTGTCGTGATGAGAACTGATGCTTATACCGTGAGAGAAACGTAAGCACTCTCTTCTTTTTCTGGTTTCTGCTAACATATGCATTCATATAACAATGATTTATATCCGTTGACCAGTTTTGTCTCAAAGGAAGTGTTTGAGACCATTTCATTACTTTTAAAAAAGGAAGCTGGCTTACGTTTGCGGAAAGAAGCTATTCATCTTTTCTACTTGCTGCTCAACTGTAAGTACCGAATAGTTTTATGATGAAACCGTCTTCATGTTTTTCTTCTCTAACCTAAGTATGACTCCTGTTCAAAGGCCCTAAAGTACTAGCTAGCTTTGATTCTCTTCACGATGAAAAGAAGTCCTCAGCTTCTGGAAACGAAAGTGAAAGAAATCTCTTTGCTTTGGAAACATTTGGTTTGATCTTTGAAGGTCTAGCAGATTGTCTGAATTCTCCCAGAAAGACATCTGAGGTACAACTGCAGAAAACAGAATGAAAACTCCACATGTCAAGAAGTTTACAGCGACTGGATTAACATAGCTTTTGGTTGATTTGAATTTCAGGATCTGGAACTCTGTCGGAATGTAATAAAGATCTTGGCTTTAGCAGCTTCTTCAGGAAACTCTGGCTATGAGCTACTCTCAAATCACAAACTACCTCAAGACACCAACTTCTTGATGTTGATTCTTCATATTTTAGCAGCAGAACTAGACTCGGAATCAACCGAGGTTCATCCAAACGCTGAGATCTTCAAAGCAAGGTATTCATTCGAATTGATTTACAAACAATGATTTGATCCGAGTTTCTAACACTTTCAAAATCTGTTATTTTCCATTTGGCACAGGACGCTATTGATGAGAGAGATATTGATACTACTTAACAGACTAGTCTCTGGCTCTTCAAGCTCTTCTACGATTCTAAGGGAATTAACAAAGAGCAGAGACATGGCGAGCCTAACGGTCGATGCAGCGACCAGGTTATCCCGTAAAAAAAACTTACTTGGACAACCCGAAAGCAGTGTTCGGACAATGAGGGAAACCGAGATCTTGGATTTAGCACGCACATTCAAGAGACGGGTTTTCGCCTTCTTAGGTGACAATACTTCATAGACTACAAATCTCATCGTCGGTGTTGGTAAGCATTCAGTTTCCTTTTTTTGTATAGCTGCAAATTTTGATCGAGTAAGCGTAGTTTCCTTAGGTAATATTACAAATGATGACTTTTTTGGTTATTATTTGTTGCTTTTTGATCACACAATCACTAATTAGCTGTGTTGTTGATAAGTTCTTGATAACTTCCCTAACTCCCAACTTCCTGTTAATCCTCCTTTATTGATACGTCTAGTGGATCAAATTTTTATCTTTGGTTGATGAATTGGATCAACTTTTTAATTCCTCAATCTGAATATTCTTAGAAATGTTCTGGAATCAATTAAAACACTTGTAACTAGGCTCTGAAGTGTACTACTTTAGAAGTAGTAAAAGCAAAAGATGACTTTCAACAAAAGCAGAGCAAACATCACAAAGAGAAGATGATGCTTGGAAGTTGTAACGGAGAACATCACAAACATCTCTGATTCTGTTCAAGAAAACATGATTTGAAATTTTGCCCGCTATTTGTGAGCACTGATCAATAGGTTTGGAATGACTAAAATACCCTCTTTATTTGCTAGATTTCACGGCAAAGTCAGCTCTTGGTTACGTCGGCGTAATAAGTTAATAGAGATATGACCGGCCGGTTTAGAACGAATCATGTTTTTCTTTGAAATAAAAGTATAAAACTGGTCGCAAGAAGCCAAAAAAAAAAAACGACGTCAATAACAAAGAAAAAATCTAGAACAGAAAAATTGATCACGAAAATCAGAATGTAATATTATTTGTAATTTCGTAAGAGAAGAAAAGCAAGACGTGGTATCAAATTTGTTCAAAAAAAAAAAAAAAAAAAAAAAGACGTGGTATTAAATCATTTGACATGTCTTGGCTATAAATAGAACTCTCCTCCGGTTATGGCCAATTCATTCGTAAGTTTCTTCTCTATTAATATTTTTTCTTTCTAAAATGGCTCAATCGCTCTCTCTTTCTAGACGTCTCTCTTGTTTCATCTCAAACACAATTTCACGGTAAGCTCCTTTTATTTTTCAGGCCCAAAATCAATATTATCAGCCAGTCCATTTTTATGATCATTATTAGTCCATTTTTATGATCATTTATATGTTTTGTTCTGACCATTATAATCAACAGTGCATGGATAATAATAATGTTATATTGATTGATTGTCAAACCATTTCAAGATGATATTGATTACTATCTTTTACTTATTAAACTATACAAGTTTTCATCGATAATTATGATGGTAGTTTTGTTATGATCGTAGAAGAAGAGGATACTCAACGAAAATTCCAGAAGGAGAAGCTAAAGTGATTAGAGGAGAAGAGTTGAAGAAGACAACAGCTAAGAAAACCGCGAAATCGAACACAGAGAAGCCATCGTGGATACCCGATCCGAAAACCGGTCACTATAGACCGGAAACCGGTCTGGTTAATAGCCGTTCGGTCCACGGAGTTGAATGAGAATTTTTAATTATTGTATGGAACATAATAGTGTGTGCGTGTGAATCTCATTCAAAGATTTTTCAACTAATATTTTTATGTATTAAATTAAATATCAATACAAGAAAACAAAGAAATGGTAAAAAAATATACTGATGCTAATACTGATCCACATTAACGTTACAACAAGCCAATCCCATTTCTCAACTAATATATTTATGTTTATCAAATAATCAAATATCAATACAAGAAAAATATAAAAGAGAAATGGTAAAAAAAAAACTCTAATGCTATTACTGATACAAAGTAATAATGTTACAACAAAGCCAATCTCACACTCGCACTCACACTCACATGGAAGATGTGGCTAGTGGCTACAGGTTCAGATTGAGATTCAAGGATCAGAACCTGTTTTGATGGTCTGATTCTGTCCCTCAAGCAAACTTATTTGTCGCCTGAGTTTCGCAATATGAGCTTGAACCTATGCAAAACCGATTCAAAAGCATCAAAAACATACACATAAAAAAAAATTGCAAATTCACATATCTTGATACCATCTTTAGTTACCTGTTGACGAGCAGCCGCGAGCTGCAACAACTCATCTGCTTCAGAGAAGCTCGTGAACCACTGTCCTAAACTATGATCTTTTGTATCACCTCTCTTCTTTTTCCCACTATCTTCTCCTTGCACTAATCAAAAACAAATTAGGCTGCGTGAGTGAGAGAATCATCAGCTAAAAGAGCTTAAGTATGAGAAGAAGATCATACTAGGAGGAGGCAAGTTGTAACCGGAAGGTAATCTAGGAAACGTCAAAGCCGGGTGATTCTGAACTCTTGCTAAGAAACTTTCACAAGGATCAGGAAACACAATCTCGTCGTAAGATTCCACAACCACAGGCTTCTTCATTGTCAGAGGACCTGATTCATCCTCAGGGTATAACTTTAAATGATGATACCTGCATGCAAGTGTACCCCAAAACAATCAAAATCGATGGCGTTTTCGATGAACAAAACATTGCTATTAGAAGATGTGGTGGGGCTTACAAGCTCAATGGCTTGTCACAGACGTCGCTGTGGAAATGCAGTGTGATTGCAATCTCGAATTCTCCCCAGCCGGATTCTGATACCTCGAACGGAGGCTCCTCGATGACTCTTGTCGGGTTATTGAAGCTAGAATGAAGCTGGAAAACGACTTTTTTAACTACGACGCTGATGTCTTCATTTGTTGCCCCACGAACATATACTGCCCATTTGTGAGATTGATACCTGCACAAACACATTTTCTAATTTTCAAGGCAAGTATATTTCATGAAAACCTTGTCAAAATATAAACTTTTTAACAACTATAACACTTACAGTAAGTCAGTAACAAATAAACACAAATGGAAAATGTTCAAAAGTAGTCAAGAGTTTGGTAAAGTTTCAGTTTTTCATAAAA
The DNA here is from genome assembly GCA_026724425.1 of Erythrophleum ivorense. Classification (NCBI taxonomy): domain Eukaryota; kingdom Viridiplantae; phylum Streptophyta; class Magnoliopsida; order Fabales; family Fabaceae; genus Erythrophleum; species Erythrophleum ivorense. The sequence continues at coordinate 965,740 of JAIUCV010000066.1, read as the reverse complement.
TCAAAAGGTAGTTATTTTTCCAAAATTGAGTTAATAAAACAAATTCGAAATCAGTGCTAAAAAGACTTACTCGCTAGCCTTCTTGCCAAGCCAGAATGCAACATTACCATACACAAGTGGAACGCTTATTTCTATGTCTTTAAGCTTCTTCTGCTGATTAAACAAAAGACACAGCCACACGAAACAAAAAAAAAAGGAGAGATTTTTTTAGTGTTCCCAAGCTTTCTAATCATGATTCAATCTCACTCACTAAAACTGAAGTGAATTTCTCTTGTTTCGATCAATTAAAAGAAATTGAAAATCGAAGAGACAACAGTAACACACCTTTTCCTCGGATTTACTCATCTTGGTTCTCAGCGATTTCAAAGTGGGTTCGCCAGTTTTAGGCTGATCCTGGGCTTGTTTCGAGCTACTCGTCATTTCTTGTCGGAAATTTAGGATTTCATTCGGACATAATTAAGCAACACGAAGAATGGAAAATTCGCAAAAAAAAAAAAAAAAAGTGTCTTCTTCTTCTTCCTCGTACTGATCTAAAAGACTCAAACACATGTAACAATCATTTTACGGAAAGAAAAAAAACAATACCAACTGCTCAAGAGAATTCAGTTCGGTTATCTCCTCAGATCTTTCTCTCTCTCTTTTTTTATTCCGATGGAATCATAAAAACGGAAACGGCGATATCTCCTCCCAACAAGACAATTTCTTTCCCCAGTTTCGTTTAGGTTTTTTTTTTTTTTTTTCTATTTAATTTTAGGATTTTTATTTTCGGGTAAATAATCGGCCCAATGCCATTAGAAAGGCCCATTTTTGTTTCTAGTTCTTTTTAGTTATTTTTTACCGTGGACTTCTTTTTCCAGCTCTTTTTTACTGAGGGCCCCTCAGAGTGAATAGATTTAACATAAATTAAGCCTAAACAAAGAATAGATTAATCCTGACTCCCAAACACTCCCTAAACCATTTCACGAAATCGCTGTTCCAAAAACCCAGACACTCTACAATCGAGAAAGGGATAGATTTATCAAAAAATCGTCTTCCTTGGAGACGACAATGCAGAGGTTTTGCACTAAGCTGCGTTCCATTTCGGTCCAATCAAATCGGAATCTCTCTGTTATCGGTGCTCCTCGCCGTCTGATCCACCATTCTCCGTCTTCTCAGTTAACCCTAGGTTTCGCCACCACGAGCAAATGGAGCTTCATCCCCTCCGCCGCGCTTGGCCGGGTTTCTCCTAGCTCCGTGGGGTCTACCTTCGCTCCTCACCATGTAAGTTTCCGTAACTGTTTTTGGTTCCCGAGAGTTTTCACATTTTGGTGATTTAGGTTCAATTAGGTTAGGATTTAGCTGCAAGTGCTTGATATTCGTTACTTTTCCTGCTGATTGAGAAAATTCGAGGGAGGACAAGATGTTGACCAGCTAAATAGTTTTAATTGTATTAGTCGCTTCTGTAGAATCTACACTTTCGATTTCGCTTTTGAATTTTTGATCATTGAAAACAGAATGGTTGTGATTATTGGTTAGAATTTAAGCTTTCGATTTTGTTGTGTGAAGTTCTTGAATTGTGCGTCCCTGTGGCTCTGGATTTTGATATCATGTTTTGTTAAGTGAAGTGATAAATTTGGGTGCTAAATCTAAGTAGTACTAGCTGTGCAAGTGTAACGTGACTCAGTCTCTTATCTTCACGTTTGAATTCGAAAAACTGCAGATATGCTGGACCTGTTTCGGGTTTATAGGGGTTGCATGAATCTTTAATAGCCATTCACAGTAAAGAAAACACTCTTAGTGTGCACCACTAATTTATATCTTATTTTATCTACTTGTGACGTCGATCCTCTCTGCCTTCAGTTTGTTCAAGTACGGAACATCACTTCTAAGGAAAAAATGGCGAAAAGGAAGAAGAAGTGGGGACTTCGGACTCCAATCACATCCAAAGTCAAGAAAGTCAAGATCAAGTTTTATTCGTACGTTCTGATTCCAAGATTAGATATCATCATATTGTTTTAAGTGGAAAGTTTGTGTGTGTGTCTCTCTCTCTCTCAATACAAAGTAATTTTCTCGAATCTATATCTCAGGTCCTACAAAGACAGGTTTAGACCACTGAAAGACGGTACCATCCGTCGCTGGAAAGAAGGCAAGCGCCACAACGCACACTTGAAGGTAAAACTACACCTTTGGATTTAAAATAGTATGATAATAACTAAAAATCTAAATGATCTCAACTTTGCTTATCATAGAGAGATTTGGATTTTTAACTTTCAATCTTTAGGTGATTCCTTGTTTAGCTAGGTACATAAATGGTATGCAAAGCTCTCTACTATTTACAATACCATCTCTGTTGTTTGATTTCTTTGGGGTTTTCACCGTTCTATTATGTGAAAGGTTAATATGAGTCATGTTGTGTAAATGTCTGAGAGTATTGAATTTGTTGTTACTCGATGATGCAGTCAAAGAAATCGAAGCGTAGATTGAGACAGCCTGCATTAGTACCAGCGGCATATGCCAAAGTTATGAAGAAGCTCAATTTCTGTAATTGAGAGATAGACAAAGAAACAGTTCAGTCTCTTCCAATTTTTCCAGATAAATTTGTACCCAGAATTTTAATCAATTCTTTTTTGTTTTTTTTTGTTTTGTTTCAGTTTTAACCTTATCTACCAAGTGATAAATTTGGCATTTTCGTCCTTTTCCTCAAGAGTTTGGAAAACTGATGAAACTTTTTATTTTTAATCTCTTTTCTTTTCAGAAAACGGTTAATTAAATGCTGAACTTACACATTTTTTATTTTTGCTACAACCTCTTCATTAAGCCAAAAAAAATTACTAACTTGTGTTAACCTAGCCAATTAGTATATCAATTAAGTCAACCATAACTAGCGTTAAACTCCGTTTACTGTAACTGTTAAAGAATATGTTGTCGTTTAAGAACAGAACATCCCCAATTCTCCCAATACAAACCCGTAATTTTATTACCTCTCTTTCTTCTTCAAATTTGCTGAAGAACTCCAAAAGAATGCATGAAGGCAATCAAAGATGTATTTATAGAAATAGAACCGTACTCTAAGGTATATTTTTATATTCCTCTCATCATCTCTTTTTCTTTTTCTACCCAGAAACATATTCCCAAATTAACTTTACATTTCCATTGGAACAATATGTAAAGTTAATTCCTATTAATTTGGGAATGAAAACGGAATGAAAGTTGAGTCCTAAAAATGTTGAATAAATGGAACATGGGTCTTGATTATTACAATGTGTATATAGTGAAAGTAAATCCAAAACACGTCGAAAAAAGAACTTACGAGAAATCAAACTCAAATATCATAACCTGCGATAATAAGTCGTCTATCAAGCAGGTCAAGAGATTTACAATAATAAAGGGCAAGCAGGGCCGTGCCTATTTGAGAGAAAAAGAAGCATCGGCCTACGGCATCAGATTATTTTGAAAAACTTCAAAGAACTTTTTCATTATTACACAATGTAATTTACATTCATCTAATTAGTCAAAACTAAGAAAAGTTTAGAAACATGGACTGATTAATAGCTTTGTCAGCCTACGATAAAAACATGGATCTTTTAAGTAACAAAAAAATATAATTTATGGAGCAATTGTTATTTAAGATAAAATATAATCCAAAATCTGGCTCACATAATCAAAATAAATTAACAAAGGGAGATCTCCTCTATGCATTTTCAGATAATAGAACAAAAGAAAAATAAACACCCTATGGCTTTGGTACGCTAAACTAATATGAGTTTATCATTGTAAATGATTTTTTTTTCATTGCTTCCGGCCTCCATTTATGTTGGCACGGCTCTGAGGGCAAGGAGTTCAAATATCATAACTAGCTGGGATAGTAACCATCACTAGAAGATAAGGACTAACTCAAACTCTAAAGAGGATCGGTTGCATGAATTGAACCTCTCCTTTTGAACTTATCACCGAACTTGGAGAGGCAGATCTTAAAAAATATGATGAAGATTCAATCATTTGATTTCCAGTGTACAATAATAGCACACGAACTTTTAGACATTTTAACTTCCTCATCTCACTCCTAGATCACGATCTCCAGTTATCACCATAACAGTACAAGACTCAGCTGGGTAAAAGCCCAATGTTTGTGAGATAATGACCAAGCTGTTGAGATATAATATCACATGTGCGATTGGATTTTACGAGATAATTACTGTACCACCTACACACTCTCTTCCAAACAAGTCGACGAGATAGTAGTTCTACGAGATAGTAGTACTTTTTAATGTTTAGTTGTTTAGCGTTCCACACTGTGAAGTGAAGAGCCTCCTTGTCCACCGGCGAATATTCCAAGCTGGCAGGCTACGTGACATGCTCGCTCCATTCACTTTCTTCTCCTAATCATTTTATAATGTCTTATGCTGGTTTATGACAAAATGGGGAATACAATATTGAATCTCCTCTACGGCCATTGAGCCACGTGTATTACATGTGGGTCCCAATCCAACAAACGTAAAACAAAATAACCGGTCCACGTATTCTTTTATACAAACTTACGATTGCATCCCACCGTCGAACATGTGATTTTCAGATTATTCTATCCTCCTTGTCCACCGGCGAATATTCCAAGCTGGCAGGCTACGTGACATGCTCGCTCCATGCACTTTCTTCTCGTAATCATTTTACAATTTCTTATTTTTCTAATACTATTTAGTTATTATAAGACAGAAAAAATTAAAGTTATGTCGCTCTCGTTGGAGAGTCTTGACGCCTCTCAGCATGTATGATGTATTGATCCTCGTCGAATAAAACAATCGATTATTTCACTCTTTTTGATCAACAATTAAAATTTCATTTAAAAACAACAAAACCATTTATGATCATGATTATATCTGATTTTTGTATTCGGATTCGTTCGATGCTTAATAAGTAACTACGAATTGGTTCAACTGTTTTATACATTTTAGTTTTCTCAAGTTGAAAAAAAAATGTTGATGCCATATATCCATGCCCGACAACACAAAAATATATAAATCTGTATGATACCTAAACAAAGGACCAACATGGAGAGAGAATTAATTGTATGGGAATGAGACAAAAAACTTTAGTCATAAGTTATTTGACTTTAAAATTCCTAAATCTAGCATTCAATTTTCAAAATTATAATTCCCAAAAACTATATATTCTTTGGACATTATAATCTAGTGGTAAACAAATATGCATGATGCGGGCCATGTTCCTCTCTCCCATTTTAGTTACAATTTTAAATTAAAATACATATAAGTGATGATGTACGTATTAAAAGTTTCTCTTTAGTAAGAAAAAAAAATAAGAAACTAAAAAATAAAATTGAGATTTTTTTTATATATATACGCCGTCTCGTTGCCGCTTGGCCACTTCCACGGCGGAAAAGCGGCCGGCAAAAATTGAGTGAGCAAAAAAAAAAAAAACAGAAAGATGGATAGTCGCTTTTTAATATCGTATAATTCGTGTTGTTATATAGTATAATGTTATATATTAAATAAAAATGAGAAGGTTGACGTTAGATGACGAATCATATCTCCACTTCTCCTCCTCTACCATCATCACCACGACGACTTTTTATTCTCTCTCTCTCTCTCTTCATCTTCTCTCTCAGATTTTCCTGATATTTTCTCTTTCTTCATCACCCACTCTCTCTGTTTTTCTCTCGTCATCGTCGCTTATTTCGGCAATTTCTCTTCATTCCACGAGCATTCCCATCTCGAGCAAATTCAAAAACTTCTACCACTGAGATCTCTCCTCCAGCCAAAATTTTGCAGCTCAATCGCCATTTTTAATCTTCAAGGTTATGCTTCCTACTCCAGATCTCATCGCGGAAGAGGAAATTCGAAGTTACATTCCTTCTGCGTACAGCCGCTGATTTTCCCGCCATTATTTATTTTGATCGGAGAAGAAATAAAATTAAAATGGAGAGAGTGAATCTGGGAGGCTTAGGGTACGAAAATGGCGGAGTGATGATGACGAGAGATCCTAAGCCGAGGCTGAGGTGGACCGCCGATCTCCACGATCGCTTCGTCGACGCCGTCGCAAAGCTCGGTGGCGCAGACAGTAAGCTCCTCCTTCATTTTCTTTTCTTTTTTTTTTCAACTGAGATAACGGGTTTCAAATGACGAGTCCGGTTTAATTCGGTTTGCTTGGTTAAGTTGAAACCACCGTGTAAAAAAGATTCAATTGGATATCACAGGATGAGAAAAGTTCTTAATTATCTGGTTGATTGAACAACATTTGTTCTTGATTTGTTCTGCAGAAGCAACTCCTAAATCGGTTTTGAAGCTGATGGGATTAAAAGGCTTAACACTTTACCATCTCAAGAGCCATTTACAGGTCTAATTTCCACTCACAAACACATAGACATATGAAGTTTGAATATATAATTTTTGTGGCATTTTCACATAATTCTCTATAATGGTGTTTGTAAATGTAGAAGTATAGACTTGGCCAACAACAACAAGGGAAAAAACAAAATCGAGCAGAACAAAACAAGGAAAATGCTGGTATGTTTGTATGTATGTATGTATGTATATATATGTATATATTAATACATACATATGATGGATCTAATGAATAATTGAATATATATATATATATATATGTAGTGGACATTTGAAAAACCTAAAAAGATAAAAACTTTTTTCACAGGAAGTTCATATGTGCATTTTAGCAATTGTTCTCAAGGAGTAATATCGAATGAATCAAGATTTGATAGTCATCATAGGTATTATGCCTCTTTCTATGTTAACGGATTGTTTTGTATATATGCATATGGTTTTGACAAATTGTTCTCTTGAACATGAGCAGACAAAGCGGGAATGTACCTTTTGCAGACACATTGAGACATCAGGTCGATGCGCAACAGCGGTTTCAAGAACAGCTTGAGGTAACAAGAAAAGAACAATCTCTTCTTTGTCCTCTCTTAAAACAATCAAGAAAGCAAATCTAAATCGGTTCTTTTTTGTTTCATTGTGGTGTGTAGGTGCAAAAAAAACTGCAGATGAGAATGGAGGCACAAGGAAAGTATTTGTTGACGTTACTAGAGAAAGCACAAAAGAGCATGCCCTGTGGTAATGGAGCAGAAGCAGAGAAGGGACAATTCTCGGATTTCAATCTTGCGAACGGAAAGGCGGGTTTGGTCACTGATATCTCACACATTAATGGTGATTCTTCTCAAGGTTTTCGATTATGTGGTGAACGAGAGAAAGAAGAAACCGGACATGTTGGTGTTAAACCCGAATCTGGGTTTGTCAACTTCGATTTAAACTCCAAAAACGGGTTTGATCTCTTGAATTCTGGGAACTATGGGATCGAAATGAAGCCAAATGTGATTACAGATAGACATCAATAGGTGGTAAAGGAGAGACACTTTCTTTATATTTTTTTTTTGTTATAGAAAGAATGTTACTCATTGGCTTCATGTTGTTTTCTTCACAGTCAAATATCAGAACTTCTTTGAAATTTGACCACTTCAAAAAAAGAACTAATACAAAATAATCACAAATTGATTGGGCTCTATGGGCCATAATTTGTTGTTTTGCATTTTTTCACAAGCTAGTACGATCTTCTCACCATGTGTATTATCCTTCACGATATGTATTATATGTATGTAAACATTGTTCACCAGTTTAAGTCTCTGGCCGATTTAGGAATATAGGCTGTTGACAAAAAAAAAAAAAAAAAACTAAATATGTTTGCGCATTTATAGGGCTGTTTTCACTTTTACACCCAAATACAAAACTAACCTCTTCAATCTTTATTTATTTTTTGTCCAATTATTTACGAGAATGCCATTACTATTTCGAGTGGTAGACCTCAACAGAGGTCTACGAGAGCTGCATAAAGACCAAATATCCCTCATCTTCTACACTTAATTTCCAAAATGCCATATCATCAATATTGCCAACCACCATTTTCGCCCAATTTGGAGCTGTTAATGCTCCGAAAACTCACTTTTGAGCTACCATTGCTCATTCTCTCATCTCATAAACTCTTATTCTTCCATTTTCTCCCCATTTTCATCCCAAAAACTCTATAAGCAAACTCAAATCTTGGATCTTGGCATTTCCGATTGTTTATCTTACAGCAACGACCGGAGCTCGTTATTGAAGGCTTAAATCGAAGTTATTAGCCCTCTAATAGCCTTTCTCCGACAGTCATGTAACTTTTCTTCCACAATTCTAAGAATTTCAGTTTTGGTCCGCGAAAGTAGACCTCAGTTGAGGTCTACTATTACTTTGTAGACCTCAGTTGAGGTCTATTATCACTTAGTAGACCTCAGTTGAGGTCTACTGGTCAAGGCAGGGTAGACAGCGACATTTCCTTTGCAAACAAAAAAAACTAGTCGTAGACCTCAACTGAGGTCTACTCCACGTGGAGGTTAGTTTTGCAATTGATCGAGAAAAATGTTTTTGTCCGGAGGTCTACTGCAGAGGTCTACTCCACGTGGAGGTTATTTTTGCAATTGATCGAGAAAAATGTTTGTTGGAGGTCTACGGCTTAGGTCTACCTACAAAAAAAAGTTGGTTTCGCAGTTGACAAAAGTTTGACTTTCCTCAAAAAGGTCTACCGTTAAGGTCTACGGGGTCTGGTAGACCTCAGGTGAGGTCTACTAAAATATCTGGTCAACGCAAAAAAATTGAGGTCTACAGGAAAGGTCTACCAGAGGAAAGTCAAACTTGGGTCAACTGAAAACTAACCATTTTGAGGTCTACTTTTTGCGGTAGATCTACATGGTAGACCTCGTTTTGCTCCGTAGACCAATTAAGAGGTCTACTAATCAAAACGAGGTCTACCGCAACAAATATTTTTCTCGATCAATTGCAAAACTAACCTCCACGTGGAGTAGATCTCCGCGGTAGACCTCCGGTCAAAAACATTTTTCTCGGTCAATTGCAAAACTAACCTCTACGTGGATAGACCTCAGTTGAGGTCTACGTTGTAGGTCTATTATTATGTGTTATTTTGTAAATCGTTTTTTTGGTCAATATATCTAGTATTTTGAAATTTTTCTTGAACAGTTGGGTTTTTTTACTTGTTTATTTGCTTATATATGAGTTTCAAATGTTCATTTGGTGTGATTAAGGCTCTACTTATGTTGTTTTGTTTGTTTTTTTTTGTTGCAGAAAATGTTTTGTTTAGCTTCCGTCTATGGAAAATGGCTGATGGTAGAAAACAGGTCATGGCATTTTGAGGTGGATAAAGGAAAAGGAGGGAGAGTGTTCTACTTGCGGGATGGTTGTACCCATGAGGAGCTTGTGAGAATGGTACAGTCTGACTATATGTTGGATATGGAAGCAGAGCTGGTGGAGATATCTTATCCATTGCCAGATGTGATGCTCAATCAAATGCCCTCGGACTTTCCTCCTATGTACGTCACCAACGATGGGCAGGTTCATAGCTTGATAGATTTAGGCAAAACGCATGTGCTGCGCCTTTGCATCTCTGTTCGAAACAAGGATAAAGTTGAGGAGCGAGATGAGGATAGATATGTCGATGAGGATGAGAATGAAGAAGAGGAGGAACTTTCAGATATAAATTGGGATGCAAATTCAGATGAAGAAGTTGAGGAAGAGGATGATGATGTAGGGGACGATGACTATGTGGATGAAGCTTTTGCAGGAAAGAAAGTGGATGACACGGACGCAGACTATAGCGAGTATGGGAAAGTTCAAGATGAAGATGATTGGTAGAAAAAATGTTTTGAGGAAAGGCTTCACAAAGGTGATTTGAATGGTCAAGGTGGAGGAATCAATGGAAATGAGTCAGGCGCTATATATGTGAATCAGAGCTATGTAAGCAAGGATGCTCTCATATCTGCCTTGCGTCTAAAGGCAGTGGTGTCCAGATTCGCCTTCAAGGTTTCTAAGTCTACTACGAAGCTGTTTGTGGCCAAATGTTTCGTAGATGGATGCATGTGGATGTGCAGAGCTGCTATAAAGAATGAAGCAAAGAGGTTCTGGGTGACAAAGTATGTCAAGTTTCATACATGTTCTGTTGTGGACCGTGCCGGATTCCGTAAGGGATGTACTCCAAGGTATCTTGGACAGATCTTTGTAGAGCGGTTTGGAATCATTGATGGAATTGTCCCGAGACATATTGCAAACTCAATGTGGGTGATGCTTGGAATTAAGCTTAATTATACCACTGCTTACAGAGCTTTGAAATTTGCGAAACTTTTCGTTAGGGGAACACCAGAAGGTGGATACGCGAAGTTGCCCTCGTACTTGAGAAGAGTGAAGCAGTTAAACCCGGGCTCCGTGACTGACATTGTATGTGATGAGATGGGTCGATTCAAATACTGCTTCTTATCCTTAAATGCTTCAATGTTGGGATTTCAGTATTTGAGACGCGTTATTGTGGTAGATGGGACTCATCTAACTGGAAAGTATGGAGGAGTTTTGCTTGTTGCAGCCGGACAGGACGCTAATTTTCAGGTCTTCCCGTTGGCTTTTGGGATTGTAGATGCCGAGAGTAACGAATCCTGGGGTTGGTTTTTCGACAAGTTGCAACAATGATTTTCACCTCATCCCATGGTGATAGTTTCGGACAGGCATCCCTCCATACATAATGCATGTCTCCGTTTTCTACCTTGGGTTACTAGAGGTATATGTTACTACCATCTTCAACATAACATAGTCACAAAATACCAAGCAAAGAACATCATGTATTTGGTGAAAGGAGCTGCTTACGCCCATACGCTCATGGAGTTTAACCGTTGCATGGCCGCAATCCGAGCTGCTAAACCAGAACTTGCACAATACTTAGAGGAAGCGGATCCTAAGTTGTGGTCTAGAGTACATTTTCCAGGGGATCGGTACAACATTAAGACGAGTAACATTGCTGAATCTATCAATTCCGCACTGAAGAGAGCCAAGGGCTTTCTAATACCTTGTCTGCTGCAATACATCCGAGAGAAGCTAGGGGTGTGGTTTAACAAAAGGCGAGAGGACGCCTTGAGTCTTCACACCCCATACAGTAAGGGAGTTGAATATTTGCTGTCTGTCCGTTCACACTATGCAGAATCATACAATGTGGAACACATAGATGGATGGAAGTTCAACGTTAAGGGTGGAGGAGGACCTTATATTGTTGATTTGGAAAACCGTTCATGTGAATGTGGTGTATTCCTAGTTGAAAAAATCCCTTGTTCACATGTGATTGCAGCGGCTACTGAGGCAAACATACACATGTCGCAAAACGTTGCAACGACTTACACGAAAGAGGCGCTATACGCGACATATGCACATCCCATATACCCCGAGGCAACACATGATGTAGAGCCAGAAGAAGACATTTGCCTCCCTCCAGATGTTAAGCCAGCTCCTGGCCGGAAAAAGAAATCTAGGTTTCTAACATGGCTAGAATTGTCTAAGAAGAGACGCACCAAACCAAGAAAGATGCACAAAATTTATAGTTGTTCGAAGTGCCGGCAACCGGGGCATACCCGTCCTCATTGTGTAAGTGTCTTACAACTCTGTCTTACAACTCACTGTGTATTCATGGTTAATGTTGATTACATGTGTTTTTAAAAGTTGAATTGTTTGCACTGATTTAGGTGAAGAACGAAGATGTAGACTGAAAAAGAGGTCTACGTCGTAGATCTACGCGGTAGGTCTACGCGGTAGGTCTACGCGGTAGGTCTACGCGGTAGGTCTACGCAGGAGGTCTACGCGTTAGTCTACGCAGGAGGTCTACGTAATTGGTCTACGCAGGAGGTCTACGCGTTAATCTACGCAGGAGGTCTACGTAATTGGTCTACGCAGGAGGTCTCCAGCTTTTTCATGTTTTTTTATCTAAGTTAATACGAGTCGCAACCTATGCAGCTTTTTCATGTATCAGAACACTTGCACTAATTCGAGATCTACATTAGAGGTCTACTCCGAAAACAGTTACATTATGATTCATCAAGAAGGTTATAGGTTACACCAAAAACATATAGAGCGTCAGTTATAGGTACAGAGAAAAATGGTACCATAGCGCTTTTCCAAAGTAAACCCAGTTAATATACAAAGTTATCTAGCTAGCTATATCTCCAGATCATCCCAATCACGTTCTGGTGGTCCGCGACAGTTGAGCTCAACGAATATGTCCGCTGCAAGCTTTGCTCTTATAGCTTTCATGTTCTTACCACATAGCGTCTTCGGAAAAAGCCTCCCAAGGCTATGGTACTCGATGAACTTTAGACATAAGACACCACAGTCACTGCAATTGTCTTGCGCAGGCACATCCTTTCCAGACAGATACTCGTGTGTGAAACGCTCCAACGGGTACCTCTCTCTATCACTGATATCAGCCATGAGCCGAAGAAGATAAGGCATCATCACAGCAATTGGCTCGAGGGAGTGAGACAACACAGCCTCACTGAGATAATCAGGTAAGCTGTCCCACACAATAATATGCCTTCTGGGTATCGAAATCATCAAGGCAACCCAATGATTCTCTTTCACGTTCCATGGCATGTAGATCTCATCAATATCTACTTCCCATTTCTTCAGCGTTTGGCAGAATGTTGGTTTCTTCCCTTCAAAGTAATCATAAGCACCTCCTGGTAGCCATCTTCCTAATCCATATCGATCCGGCTCAGAATCCACAAACCTCCTATACTTGTCTTTCGTCCACAACATACTAAGACCACTATCAGCAAAGCAGATTCGCTCACTCCTAAACCATTCCGGGTGCAATTTCATGCGCTGACGAAACAAGTCCAAGACTACATCCATGTGCTGAAAATATTTTTGAAATATACATGCACGTTAGAACGCTGAAGAAATGGGAAGCATAGGAATAAAGGTCTACTGGAAAGGTCTACAGGATAGGTCTACAGGAAAGGTCTACAGGAAAGGTCTACAGGAAAGGTCTACTGAAACGGTCTACGCGCATGAAAAGCATAAGAATAAAAGTCTACAGGAAAGGTCTACAGGAAAGGTCTACTGAAACGGTCTATGCGCATGAAAAGCATAAGAATAAAGGTCTACTGGAAAGGTCTACATGATAGGTCTACAGGAAAGGTCTACAGGAAAGGTATACAGGAAAGGTCTACGCGCATGAAAAGCATAAGAATAAAGGTCTACAGCATCTGTCTAATGCAAAGGTCTACTGGAAAGGTCTACTGAAATGGTCTAAGTGCATGAAAAGCATGTATACCGTATCCGCAAGCCATTCTGTCTGGGTGACTAATTCCCACCACCAGTGGAGTTGAGGTTCAGCGTCCCAAAGAGGTTTCTTAGGGCCACTGGATAGAAGACAAAAAACACTCAGTTACTAATCAAACAATCAGGATAAATATAATTATTAAGAGGAATTTTAAGAAACTACTTACAAAATGCCTTTAAACTCCTTCTTAAGTGCTGAGAGCCTATCCTTATCTACTGGCGTGAACGGATCGTACCCAAACCGTTGCTTTCCAATGATGTCCTTCACTGTTCTATTTCCCACATACGGAGACCGTTGAGATGCGGCAAGCTGTCGCTGACGATCTATGTTTGCTTGTGCAACAAGTATTGCTGCTTGTTGTTTTAGTTGCTGCTTCTTCGTGTCCTCCCTTCGCTCTTCTTTTGATGGCATATACGACTTAACAAAAACGAGCTCCGAATCGTTACCGTTGTCACTCCCGCATGGAGATATGTAACATCCGTAAACCAATCTATCGCTTCTGGGAAGCGGTGTCGATCGACACCAGGGGTAGTGTCGGTCGACACCAAAGGTTAAAATCGATTTCGGTTCGATTTGAGTTCCGGTTTGGGCTGGTTAAGTGGGAAAAACCCTTGTGTTGCGTTATAAAATGGTGGCCGCGTGGGTTTTGTCGTTTTTGGAGAAAACAAAGAGAAAAAGGAGGCTGAGAGCTTTTGGGGAGATTCTGGAGCTTTGGGGTTGATCTGTGGTGGGTTTGTGTTGTTCTTCATCTCCTTCTTCTTCCTAATCCTTTGTCAAGGTGAGTGCATGACCGTAGGCTCGCAGATAAGAGGATTTGTGAATTGTGGATCATGATTTGGTAGAGTTATGTGGTTTTTCGTGTTGTTTTATGTGATAATCGCGGGTTGAATCGCGTGTGATGTGTTGATTTTGTGATTTGGGTGTTTATGTGTTGAAAATCGAAGTTGGCGTCGATCTCCTGGATCGGTGTCGATCGACACCAAGCCGGTGTCGGTCGACACCAAACGGGCAAGGTGTCGACCGACACAAGTGTGTGTCGATCGACACAGTCCGGTTTAATCCGGTTATCTGGCGGTTTAAGAAATCAATTGGATTAAGTGGTTTAATCCGGTTTAATTGTAATTAAATGGTTTAATTCGAGAATTAATTAATAATTGGTGAAATTAATAAATTAAGTGATCTAAAAATAATTGTGGAAATTTTTTAAGTGTTTAAAAATTATTATTTAATTGTGGTGGTTATTTAATAATTAAAGTGAAAGATTTAATAATTGCGGTAATTATTAATATTGTTGAAAATTGTTAAAATTGCGTAATTGGCCTGTAGGCGGGGTGATTGCCTCACTAAGTATTTCTTAAATACTTATGCATCTTTTTTTCCCTAATGTGATGCAGGTAGTCGAAATGTTCTTCCGCGGAAAGAGACCGAGAGAAGAGGATGATGAGACTAGGAACTTGATTTTGGCAATCTTGTTGTGGCTAGCACGGAATTCATTGTTAGGGTGTTAGCTTGATTTTAATAATGTAGCAAACCTGGTGTTTAGGTTGCTAGAATTTATTATTGTTTTTATTGGTTATTGGTTTATTGTTGAACGGTTTAATTGGTTTAATATTATTGATTTCTTTCGAGAATTTCCGCATCGATAATTAATTAATAAAAAAAAAAAGCTTGGTTGTTTCAAGATATATGTTGTTTCTGCAAATGTGAACCAAGTATGTATCAAACAAGGTTTGTATAAATGGCACAAATATTCTCAGGTTTTACACGAACCAAACAAGGTTCAGGCATATAAAAAAACAATATCAGCAAAACCAAAATAAAACTACAAGTACTTCTTAGGCTTACGCCTGACTCGAAGGACTCTATCAGGTACAGGATCAGCACTAACCCGATCTTTTTGCTTCGTAGGAGTGGTATCTGTCTCGGTAACCTTCTTCACAGGAGTGGCAGTCTTATCGCCAACTTTCTCCTCTGCATCATTCTCCTCTTCACCGGAAGGCTCGTCATCCTTCGCAGACTTCTCAGGCTCCTTAGGCTTAGGCTCCTTAGACTCTTCGGGCTCCGCATGCCTTGATGCATCTTTCATAACCCGGATGGTTTCTTCTATGCTGACCACCTTCTCAGTTAGGGTCCACAACCTGGCATCAGTCTGTTCGAAGCCCAACTTCATCTCCGCAGTCAACTTCTCGCTGCACTCTTCAAACAGCTTCTTAATCTTCTCCTCAAAGCGACTGAAGCCTTCGTCAGCAACGGAAACGGTCTCTGGACACTGCCTCTTCTGCATCTCCTCTCCATGGTCTGCTAATATTTTCCTCTTCGCAGACTCCCCGGATTTAGCATTCTTGGCCACCAGTACACCATGAGGATTCCAGTCGTCCGGCTTCCACTTCCATCTACCACCTAGTTCACCGTACAGTGCCTTGATAATATTCTCAACCTTCGGGTCATCTTCATCATCATCCCACTTTGGGTAAACAAGATCTCTCTCCACCAATACGCAGTGCTCAAAGTTCACCTACAAACATAAGGTAAAGTTATTAAAGAGGTCTACTATAGAGGTCTACTATAGAGGTCTACTATAGGGGTCTACTATAGAGGTCTACGTAATCGGTCTACGTAATAGGTCTACTGGAAAGGTCTACGTAAGAGTTCATGCTAAGAGGTCTACATTAGTCTGAAAACAAAGTATGTACCTGCTTCAGTATGGTTTGTCCAATGTTTCTTAAGCCCCATATACCTTTGTAGGCCAGGAGCGGCACCTCTGGAGCGTTTGGTATGGGTGCACCAAAATTGGCTCCGAATTCAGGCATGAAACGATAGGCCCATACTTGTAGCACCTCAACAAACCCATCCATCACATATCCAGACTTCCATAGCTCTGCTCCTTTGATGGCTTGCATCAGGTTCTTGAAAGCTACACGCCCCCACGGATAACTCTCAAACTTCTTTTCATCCATCACTAATCTGGCCAGGTTCACCGGAGTGTGGGAAGTGGTTCTCCGAGCCACAATAAAGCCTGCGTAGAGGGCCAAGTAACCCAGCCTAAGTTTGTCCTCACTCGGCCAGTGTGTTGCCCATTGGCATGCTTGTGTGAGCTGATGTTGACTCGGACCAGCCTCAACGTCTACTCTGAGCCTCTCCCAGAATGCTCTCATCTGTAGAGTAACCTCACACTTGGGGTCATCAAGATCCTCATCCTCTACATAGTCGCAGTTGAGGCCGGTGAGATATTCAAATTCATGCAGGGAAAATCTAAGTGGGTTTGCACCAACCGCACTCCAGATCTCATACTTCCTCTTGCACTCTAACTGGTATGAGAGCATAGTGTGGACCACTTTCGAAGACCACTCGAATTTAAGGTCGTGAAACTTACAGAAGACACCAACTCGCGAGTCGCAGAGCGTTTCCCACTCGGCATCACTCAAGAGTTCCTTCACGGCAGTGAACAGCTTTCTGTCGTTGCTGTAGTAGGCAATGCTTTTTTGGGGTTCGGGTTCATCTCCTCTTGTGTAAAACCTTCTTGGAAAGGTTGGGTTCTTCATTCTGCAAGACATATCACAGTAGTCAGAGAAAGACCAACTCAGTATATTCACAATTAATTCTGAAAAAGTCTACGTAGGAGGTCTACTGAAAAGGTCTACTGGAAAGGTCTACGTAACATTCACAAGACATAACACAGTAGTCAGAGAAAGACCAACTCAGTACATTCACAACGGTCTACGTAAAAGGTCTACGTAAAAGGTCTACGTAAAAGGTCTACTGAAAAGGTCTACTGCAAAGGTCTACTGCAAAGGTCTACTGCAAAGGTCTACATGATAGGTTTACAGGAAAGGTCTACTGCAAAAGGTCTACTGCAAAAGGTCTACGTAAAAGGTCTACGTAAAAGGTCTACGTAAAAGGTCTACTGAAAAGGTCTACTGCAAAGGTCTACTGCAAAGGTCTACTGCAAAGGTCTACATGATAGGTCTACAGGAAAGGTCTACTGCAAAGGTCTACTACAAAGGTCCACTGCAAACGTCTACTGCATGTCTACGTATCAATTCTATGGTTTGCTCTTCCCAAACGACACTGACCTATGTTTCAGCCGAAATGTCGAAGAAGAAACGACATGAATGAGTTATAGATTATACCTATATATCAGCGGGAAACTATGTCTGAAACGAGATCTAAAAACAAAATGACACATGAGTTCGGTGAGATTATATGTGGTTATACAAAGTGGAAATGGTAAGAAGAGTGAGTGACTGAGTTATTACCGGGAAAGGGAATCGACAGGAGCGCTCCGACTCTACCAATGACGACGGACCGAAGACGGCACCGGCACCAATTTGTACATATTGCGAACAATAAACCGTTAGCCCCGACTGAAATGATATATGTTAACGATACTAGATAGAGGGCAGAGATATTACCGGCGTGAACAAACGGAGGCGGAGCAAACGGAGGCGGAGCAAACGAAGGCGGAGTAAACGGAGGCGGAGCAAACGGCGGCGGAACAAACGGCGTCGAAGCAAAAGGCGTCGGACACGGAAATCGAAGAAAATCGCCTCTCGAGAGCGCCGAAATGTACGGAAATCAACTTCTAACAAACCCTAAAAATTTACAGTTCAAGGTAAAAATCGAATTATATACAACGGTTCAGATGTACGGTTGGTTATTTCAATTAATCTCGGTTAAGGTGTTCAATTTACGGTTCATTACAACAAATTCAGCCGGTTATTTTATCACTGAGGTCTACCGCTATGGTCTACCACGAAATTTCCGAAACGTTTCAAATCCCCCCCAAATCCACCGTCTATTTAAAATTTTGGGATTCCCGCTAGGTTAATTATTTGGTAGATCTACCTGGTAGATCTACCTGGTAGATCTACATGGTAGACGTACCCGGTAGACCTCACACATTTATATGTTTTAACCTAAATGTCTTTGCTTATCTATAAATGATTCATTTGTATTTAATCATATTTTTTGTAGATGATAATGTCTATATTTTAATTATTCATACAAGTGTTTTTGTCAAATTATTATTTTTTTTAATTTTTAATTTAAATTTAAGATTTAATTATTTGGTAGATCTACCTGGTAGATCTACATGGTAGACGTACCCGGTAGACCTCACACATTTATATGTTTTAACCTAAATGTCTTTACTTATCTATAAATGATTCATTTGTATTCAATCATATATTTTGTAGATGATAATGTCTATATTTTAATTATTCATACAAGTGTTTTTGTCAAATTTTTTTGTTTTTTAATTTTTAATTTAAATTTAATATTTAATTATTTTGTAGATCTACCTGGTAGATCTACATGGTAGACGTACCCGGTAGACCTCACACATTTATATGTTTTAACCTAAATGTCTTTGCTTATCTATAAATGATTCATTTGTATTCAATCATATTTTTTGTAGATGATAATGTCTATCTTTTAATTATTCATACAGGTTTCGTTGTCAAATTATTTTTTATTTAATTTTTATTTTAAATTTAAGAATTAATTATTTGGTAGATCTACATGGTAGATCTACTTTACCCTAAACCCTAAATCGAATAATTTAGATAAAATTTTGTAACAATGTGCTTGCCCTATTGTCATTTTACAGTTTGGATAACAAATAAACGAACATTGAATCGTATAACAAACCAAAAACAACAATTGGTCTAGAAATTTTCAAAAACCTACAACTTACACCATTCAACCCTAAACAATCTACTCAAACTCTTATCCTTATACACTATATATTCATGATATTTATAGATTCATGCATTTTTCTGAGATCATATTTTTAGTAGACGTTAAATGTCTATTATTTAGTTATTTGTGAAAAAAATATTTCAAAATAGTTTTTTGTTTAATTTTTAATTTAAATTTAAGATTAAATTATGTGGTAGATCTACATGGTAGATCTACATGGTAGACGTACCCGGTAGACCTCACACATTTATAGATTTTAACCTAAATGTCTTTACTTATCTATAAATGATTCATTTGTATGCAATAATATTTTTGGTAGATGATAATGTCTATCTTTTAATTATTCATACAAGTTTTTTTGTCAAATTATTTTTGTTTTTATTTTTAATTTAAATTTAAAATTTAATTATGTGGTAGATCTACATGGTAGACGTACCCTGTAACATCCGCGAACCAGGAAGTTGTGTTAGAGTTGGTATCGGACGACATTGGGGATTCGGGAGTCGATTGCATACGCTCTTTGAGGTGCGAATCGAGGATTGACTGTACATGTTCTTGTTTGATTGTTGTACAGTTGGTCGAAGGTTCATTTATCTCGAAGAAAATGTGTGAAAAGCTTCTGAATGCTTAGTGTCGATCGACACCAAAGGGTGTGTCGATCGACACCGGTTTGAGAAATCAATTCCGGTTTAAGTCGATTGCACGTTCGATTGTGGTTTGAGTTGGTTTGGTCGAGGGGTGTCGACCGACACCAAGGAAGGGTGTCGATCGACACCGGTTATTAAGAAATCGACCGGTTCGATTCAAGTTGGCTGGTTTTGTTCGGTTTGGGGCAAGGAAAGCCCTAGGTCGCGATTTAAAAGTCTGTAGCCGCGAGAGAGGCTCAGTTTTCGAGGCAGAAGTGTTTTTGAGAGAAAAAAGTGATTTCCAGAGAGATTTTGGAGGTTGGAGGCTCGTTTTGTTGCTATTCTTCGTTGTTCTATCTCTTCTCCTTCCTTTCAATCCGTTTCTATGGTGAGTGCGTGACTGTAGGTCCGTTAGCATTGGAGATTGTTTGATTTCGGTTTTGTTATTGAGTTTTTTCGAGTTGTTCTTGAGTATGATTGAGTTATTGTGTTGATTGATCGATGTGGGGGTTGAATCCCACGATTTTTGTATGTTTTGTGCGATTTTCGTTGATGTTGGTGTCTGGGCGTCGTGCTGGTGTCGACCGACACTCGATGAGTGTCGATCGACACTCAGAAGGCTGGCGTCGATCGACACCATAGAGGTGTCGGTTGACACCGACCTGGGTGTCAGGAAACGTGGGTGTTTCCTGACAGGGAATTCATATTGTTGTTGATTAATGTTGAGCATTATTATTGTTGTTGATTATTGTGATGTTTTGTCTAGTGTTTGACGTAATTGGCCTGTAGGCAGGATGATCCACTCACTAAGTATTTATGATAATACTTACGCATCTCTATTCCAATGTGATGCAGGTAACAGCAATGTTCTTCCGCGGAAAGAGACCGAGAGAAGAGGATGATGAGATTAGGAATTTGATATTGGCGTTATTGCTGTTGTTGACAAGGAATTCCTGATTCTTAGGGTGTTAGACTTTATTTTAATAATGTAGCAAACCTGGTTTTAGGTTGCTTATTTGTTTTATTGGTTTTATTATTTATTGGTTATTTGTTGAACGGTTATTCATGATTTAATATTATTATTGATTTCTTTTGAGAACTTCGGCATTGATAATAATTATATAAAAAAAAAAAGTTTGGTTGTTTCATTTTGGTATCAGAGCAAATACGGTTTTAGGACTGTTAGGATTGGATGAATTGGACTGTGTGATTAAGTGATTGTGTGAGTTAGTGGTCTAGTCTCATCCTCTCGGTCTTCCAGTTTTCCGCGGGTAAGTGAGTTGGATATTTGGTGTGTTGTGTTTTGTGTTTGTGTGTTGACTTTGCTCTTTTTCTGTACTTGGTGATAGTGCAGAGAGATGGACGCAGGTCGTGGTCGTGGCCGTGGTCGTGGTCGCGGTGCAGCCCGTGGGGGCAGAGGAGCTGGTCGCGGTGGGCGAGCAGCGAGTCGTGGAGGTCGGGGTGCTGGTCGTGGAGTGCTGGTCGTGGAGTGCAGCGCCTAGTGTGGCGGCAGCGTCGGTGACACAGTCTGTTTCGTTGGCCGGTGGGGCTAACTCAGGTGCCAGTGGTGGCGCAGGAGCTGGAGCGTTTCCCGGTGGGGGCGCTGCTTTAGCTCAGGGAGAGTTGATTGTGGGGCTACTGACGCAGTTGTTGGCACGTCTTCCTTAGGCAGTTCCACAGCAGGCTCCGGTTGCACCTCCAGCGGCCGGGGCACAGAGTGGTGCCGGGGCACATGTTGGAGCCGGTTTTGTTGAGCAGCAGGAAGCTGCGGTGCAGCAGGGTGTTGCAGTTGGGTTTTCGCCTTATCGTGAGATGATGAGGGAGATGCAGAGGATTGGCACGCCTACGTTTGAGGGCGATGTTACTCCAGAGCAGGCTGACGAGTGGCGTCAGAGGTTGGAGCGGAACTTCGATTCTGTTCGTTGTCCAGAGCAGTTTCAGGTCGAGCTGGCAGTGCACTACCTGGGAGGTGATGCACATTTGTGGTGGAGGTCTGTTAGGACCAGGAGAGAGGTTTGGACTTGGGTTGACTTCGTCGAGGAGTTCAACCACAAGTTTTGCCCTCAGGAGGCTCGTGACAGGCTGCAGTTGAGGTTTCTGGACTTGACGCAGGGTGAGAGGTCTGTACGGGAGTACGATGCAGAGTTTTGCAGGTTGTTGGTTCATTCGGGTGGTGAGCTGATTAGTGAGCGAGCATTGACGTCGCGGTTTCTTCAGGGACTTCGGAGGAACATCAGGACGCAGTGCAGAGGTGGTATGTACCACACTAGAGCGGGTTTAGTGGAGTTGGCAGCTTCCATTGAGGAGGACCTGCGTGAGCCGGCGAGTACGGCAGTTGTTCCAGTTGCAGTTGCTTCTGCTACCCATCCTCGGGGCCAGCAGCAGCATCAACAGCGCAGAGGTTACAGTTCTGGTTACGGCATGGGCAGTAGGCCTGCGCAGGGCCAGAAGAGGCGAGCAGAGGAGATATCTGCTAGTAGCCCGAGTACGGGTGGTTGCTTTGGGTGTGGAAGCCTGGATCACAGAGTTGCTACGTGCCCCAAGAGGGCGGGATCCAGAGAGACTACAGTGTGCTTCTACTGCAGGGAGCCGGGGCATATCAAGACAGTGTGTCCCAAGTTGCAGCAGAGAGCAGTGGCAGCGGCGATTCAGCCGTTGGCTATTCAGTCAGCAGCGCAGGTTGCGGCGTTGCAGTTGGGTGGAGCGCCGAGAGTTTACACTTCGGCGGAGGTGGGCTAGACCAGTCAGTCAGGCCAGATCACAGGTAAAATCTTGACTCAGACTTTTAAATTCTTAAGGTAGAATTGTTGGTGTTGTCTGTTTCTGTTATTTTACTGTGATAGAGTTAGAGGTTCTCAACACTTGTGGAATTGTGTAGGGACCTTGTTAGTTGGTGGATTTGAGTCTCACGTGTTGTTTGACTCGGGAGCATAAAATTGCTTCATTACTCCGGAGAGAGCTGAGGGTAGTGGTATTCGGAGTAGCGAGGGCGAGGCTTCAGGCTTTGTCAAAGTGGCCGGTGGTGGTTATTTGGCTACTTCGGGCAGAGCTAGAGCAGTGGATGTGCAGATTGCGGGGCAGTCTATGCCAGCAGATTTGGTCATCAGTCCATTGGAGCTGTATGACGTGATTTTGGGGATGGACTGGTTATCTTCTTACCGAGTTCATCTGGATTGCTACAGAGGTAGAGTTGTGTTTGAGCAGGATGCAGGGAAGTTGGTTTATCAGGGAGTGAGACCGACTTCAGGGAGTATAGTGATCTCAGCTATTCAGGCAGAGCAGTTGTTAGAGCGGGGCTGCGAAGCCTATTTGGCGACGATTACTATGATAGAGTCCAGTGGTGAGGTGGTTTTGCAGGATATTCAGGTTGTCCAGGATTTTGAGGATGTATTTCGGTCGCTGAAGGGATTGCTACCATCTCGGTCAGATCCTTTCACGATTGATTTAGAGCCCGGGACAGCTCCGATATCGAAGACACCTTACAGGATGGCTCCAGCAGAGATGGCAGAGCTGAAGAAGCAGCTAGAGGACCTTTTGAGTAAAGGGTTCATCAGACCTAGTGTTTCGCCGTGGGGAGCGCCAGTGTTGTTTGTGAAGAAGAAGGATGGTAGTTTTCGGTTGTGTATTGATTACCGGGGACTTAACCGAGTCACAGTGAAGAACTGGTACCCACTTCCGAGGATCGATGAGTTGTTGGATCAGTTGAGAGGTGCTACTTGGTTCTATAAGATTGACTTGGCATCGTGTTATCATCAGATCCCGATAGATGAGGCAGATGTCCGGAAGACAGCTTTTCGGACGAGGTATGGGCATTTTGAGTTTGTGGTCATGCCTTTCGGTTTGACTAATGCGCCGGCAGCTTTTCTGAGATTGATGAACGACGTGTTCAGGGAGTTTCTGGATGTGTTTGTCATCATTTTTATCGATGATATTTTGGTGTATTCGAGGAGTCCAGAGGAGCATGCGACTCATTTGAGGCTTGTTTTGGAGAAGCTTCGAGAGCAGAAGCTTTTTGCTAAGTTGAGCAAGTGCAGCTTTTGGCAGCGTGAGATGGGTTTTCTTGGCCACATTGTTTCTGCTGAGGGAGTTTCTGTGGATCCGGCTAAGATTGAGGCTATCAGAGATTGGCCTAGACCGAGTAGTGCTACCGAGATCAGGAGTTTTCTGGGTTTACCAGGCTACTACAGGAGGTTCGTCAAGGGGTTTGCGAGTATGTCTCAGCCGATGACGAGGTTGACTGGCAAGGATGTGCCGTTTGTGTGGTCGCCTGAGTGCGAGGAGAGCTTTGGGAAGCTCAAGGAGATGTTGACTAGTACACCAGTTTTGGCATTACCCGACCCGGGGAAGCCATATGTAGTGTACACAGATGCTTCAGGTGTTGGACTTGGTTGTGTTTTGATGCAGGAGGGCAGAGTGATTGCCTATGATTCGAGGCAGTTGCAGGGCAGTGAGCGTAACCGTCCTACGCATGATCTTGAGTTGGGAGCAGTGGTTTTTGCACTCAAGATTTGGAGGTCCTATCTTTATGGTGGTAGAGTGCAGATCTTTACAGATCACAAGAGTCTATGACCTGGATATTGTTTATCATCCGGGCAAGGCCAATTTGGTGGCAGATGCTTTGAGTCGACGGAGGGTTGATTCAGATAGAGAGCGGGGTGTTGAGGCTTTGGTCAGCGAGATTAGTACATTGCGGCTTTGTGCTATTTCAGAGGAGCCTTTGGGTTTAGAGGCAGCTGATCAGGCAGACTTACTCAGTAGGATCAGAGTGGCGCAGCAGAGTGATCAGGGTTTGATTGATGCTTCGCAGGCGTCTGGTTCTGAGTATCAGGTCTCTTCGAATGAGACTATCTTGGTCCGTGGGCGAGTTTGTGTGCCCAAGGATGTGGAGTTACGACAGGAGGTTTTGAGAGAGGCTCATTCGAGCAAGTTTTCGATTCATCCGGGTGCGATCAAGATGTACCGTGACCTCAAACGGTATTATCATTGGGTTGTGATGAAGAGGGATGTGGCAGATTGGGTTGCGAGGTGCAACACTTGTTCTTTGGTCAAGGCAGAGCATCAGGTGCCTAGTGGTCTTTTGCAGAGTTTACCCATTCCAGAGTGGAAGTGGGATATGATCACTATGGATTTTGTTGTGGGATTGCCTATCTCACGGACATTCGATGCTATTTGGGTCATTGTGGATCGCTTGACCAAATTAGCACATTTCTTGGCCATCAAGAAGACAGATGGAGCAGCTGTCTTGGCTAGGAAGTTTGTGCGAGAGATTGTGAGGCTGCATGGAGTGCCAGCTAGTATTGTGTCGGATAGGGATCCGAGGTTTGCTTCAGAGTTTTGGAGGGCATTTCAGACTAAGATGGGCACTAAGGTGCATATGAGTACAGCGTATCATCCGCAGACAGATGGGCAGTCAGAGAGGACTATTCAGACTTTGGAGGATCTGTTGAGGATGTGTGTGCTGGATTGGGGTGGTCATTGGGCTGATCATCTGTGTTTGGCAGAGTTTGCCTATAACAACAGTTTTCAGTCTAGTATTGGCATGGCTCCTTATGAGGCTTTGTATGGGAGGCCATGCAGGACACCGTTATGCTGGACCCAAGTGGGGGAGCGCATCATGTTTGGAGCTAGTTTTGTTCAGGAGACGACGGAGAAGATCCGTGTCTTGAGGCTGAACATGAAGGAGGCTCAGGATAGACAGAGGAGTTATGCAGATAGGCGGCGACGTGAGCTTGAGTTTCAGGTGGGAGATAGAGTTTATCTCAAGATGGCTATGTTGAGGGGCCCTAACAGGTCCATAGCAGAGAACAAGCTCAGTCCGCGTTTTATGGGTCCGTTTCCAGTGGTGGAGCGAGTTGGGCCAGTGGCTTATCGGTTGGAGTTGCCACCGATTATGAGCGCCTTTCACAAGGTGTTTCATGTTTCTATGTTGAGGAGGTGTTTGCGTCCTTCAGAGGAGTTAGTGGTTGAGATTCCAGAGGATCTTCAGCCAGACATGACGGTTCCGGCAGTTCCTGTGAGGATTCTTGAGAGGAGAGTCAAGGTTCTGCAGAACAAGAGAGTGCCATTGTTGAGAGTCTTGTGGGACTGTAGCGGCACAAAGGAGCAGACTTGGGAGCCAGAGGCAAAGATGAAGCTGAAGTTCGGAAAGTGGTTCGACAAGCAGGCTGTGGAGTGAGCTTCTTCATCTTTGTGGTTCTAGTCTTGTTTTTGATTTTGTTGTTGTTGGATTTGGATTTATGTATTTTCGTTTCGTTGTACGATATACAGTTTTGGAGTTATATGAGATGGAGTTTTGCCTCATATTTTGGTTTCGCGTTTTGGATGTTACGAGTTTCTTTGGCCGGTGGGGACATTGAAAGTTTTTGGTCATATGTTGGTACGCGTTTCAGATTTTATTACTCGTTTTGTCTAGAGGCGGTGGGCCTTTAGAGAAGACGGTGGGTCTACTTGTGTTGGGACGGTGGGTGCCCGACAGACTTATATTGGGGGTCGCTACCTCGATATGGGTTGTTTCGTGACGGTGGGTCGCGGTTTGGATACTGTGGCGGTGGGCCGCAGTATGGATATTGTGGCGGTGGGCCGCAATATGGATATCGTGACGGTGGGTTACGGTATTGAGAGTAATAATATCTTGGAGACATGCGTATAACATAGGACTGAAAATGTGAGTTTTGAGGTCTTTGAGAGACGTTTGTGTTGGGATTCGAGGACGAATCCAGTTTAGTGGGGGAGAATTGTAACATCCGCGAACCAGGAAGTTGTGTTAGAGTTGGTATCGGACGACATTGGGGATTCGGGAGTCGATTGCATATGCTCTTTGAGGTGCGAATCGAGGATTGACTGTACATGTTCTTGTTTGATTGTTGTACAGTTGGTCTAAGGTTCATTTATCTCGAAGAAAATGTGTGAAAAGCTTCTGAATGCTTAGTGTCGATCGACACCAAAGGGTGTGTCGATCGACACCGGTTTGAGAAATCAATTCCGGTTTAAGTCGATTGCGCGTTCGATTGTGGTTTGAGTGGGTTTGGTCGAGGGGTGTCGACCGACACCAAGGAAGGGTGTCGATCGACACCGGTTATTAAGAAATCGACCGGTTCGATTCAAGTCGGCTGGTTTTGTTCGGTTTGGGGCAAGGAAAGCCCTAGGTCGCGATTTAAAAGTCTGTAGCCACGAGAGAGGCTCAGTTTTCGAGGCATAAGTGTTTTTGAGAGAAAAAGGTGATTTCCAGAGAGATTTTGGAGGTTGGAGGCTCGTTTTGTTGCTATTCTTCGTTGTTCTATCTCTTCTCCTTCCTTTCAATCCGTTTCTAAGGTGAGTGCGTGACTGTAGGTCCGTTAGCATTGGAGATTGTTTGATTTTGGTTTTGTTATTGAGTTTTTCGAGTTGTTCTTGAGTATGATTGAGTTATTGTGTTGATTGATCGATGTGGGGGTTGAATCCCACGATTTTTGTATGTTTTGTGCGATTTTCGTTGATGTTGGTGTCTGGGCGTCGAGCTGGTGTCGACCGACACTCGATGAGTGTCGATCGACACTCAGAAGGCTGGCGTCGATCGACACCATAGAGGTGTCGGTCGACACCGACCTGGGTGTCAGGAAACGTGGGTGTTTCCTGACAGGAAATTCATATTGTTGTTGATTAATGTTGAGCATTATTATTGTTGTTGATTATTGTGATGTTTTGTCTAGTGTTTGACGTAATTGGCCTGTAGGCAGGATGATCCACTCACTAAGTATTTATGATAATACTTACGCATCTCTATTCCAATGTGATGCAGGTAACAGCAATGTTCTTCCGCGGAAAGAGACCGAGAGAAGAGGATGATGAGATCAGGAATTTGATATTGGCGTTATTGCTGTGGTTGACAAGGAATTCCTGATTCTTAGGGTGTTAGACTTTATTTTAATAATGTAGCAAACCTGGTTTTAGGTTGCTTATTTGTTTTATTGGTTTTATTCTTTATTGGTTATTTGTTGAACGGTTATTCATGATTTAATATGATTACTGATTTCTTTTGAGAACTTCCGCATTGATAATAATTATATAAAAAAAAAAAGTTTGGTTGTTTCATACCCGGTAGACCTCACACATTTATAGGTTTTAACCTAAATGTCTTTGCTTATCTATAAATGATTCATTTGTATGCAATCATATTTTTAGTAGATGATAATGTCTATATTTTAATTATTCATACAAGTGTTTTTGTCAAATTATTATTATTTTTTTTAATTTTTAATTTAAATTTAAGATTTAATTATTTGGTAGATCTACCTGGTAGATCTACATGGTAGACGTACCCGGTAGACCTCACACATTTATATGTTTTAACCTAAATGTCTTTACTTATCTATAAATGATTCATTTGTATTCAATCATATATTTTGTATATGATAATGTCTATATTTTAATTATTCATACAAGTGTTTTTGTCAAATTTTTAATTTTTAATTTTTAATTTAAATTTAATATTTAATTATTTTGTAGATCTACCTGGTAGATCTACATGGTAGACGTACCCGGTAGACCTCACACATTTATATGTTTTAACCTAAATGTCTTTGCTTATCTATAAATGATTCATTTGTATTCAATCATATTTTTTGTAGATGATAATGTCTATCTTTTAATTATTCATACAGGTTTCGTTGTCAAATTATTTTTTATTTAATTTTTATTTTAAATTTAAGAATTAATTATTTGGTAGATCTACATGGTAGATCTACTTTACCCTAAACCCTAAATCGAATAATTTAGATAAAATTTTGTAACAATGTGCTTGCCATATTGTCATTTTACAGTTTGGATAACAAATAAACGAACATTGAATCGTATAAGAAACCAAAAACAACAATTGGTCTAGAAATTGTCAAAACCCTACAACCCTACAACTTACACCATTCAACCCTAAACAATCTACTCAAACTCTTATCTTTATGAACTATATATTCATGATATTTATAGATTCATGCATTTTTCTGAGATCATATTTTTAGTAGACGTTAAATGTCTATTATTTAGTAATTTGTGAAAAAAATATTTCAAAATAGTTTTTTATTTAATTTTTAATTTAAATTTAAGATTTAATTATGTGGTAGATCTACATGGTAGACGTACCCGATAGACCTCACACATTTATAGATAACCTAAATGTCTTTGCTTATCTATAAATGATTCATTTGTATGCAATAATATTTTTGGTAGATGATAATGTCTATCTTTTAATTATTCATACAAGTTTTTTTGTCAAATTATTTTTGTTTTAATTTTTAATTTAAATTTAAAATTTAATTATGTGGTAGATCTACATGGTAGATCTATATGGTAGACGTACCCGGTAGACCTCACACATTTATAGGTTTTAACCTAAATGTCTTTGCTTATCTATAAATGATTCATTTGTATGCAATCATATTTTTGGTAGATGATAATGTCTATATTTTAATTATTCATACAAGTGTTTTTGTCAAATTATTATTTTTTTTAATTTTTAATTTTAATTTAAGATTTAATTATTTGGTAGATCTACCTGGTAAATCTACATGGTAGACGTACCCGGTAGACCTCACACATTTATATGTTTTAACCTAAATGTCTTTGTTTATCTATAAATGATTCATTTGTATTCAATTATATTTTTTGTAGATGATAATGTCTATCTTTTAATTATTCATACAGGTTTCGTTGTCAAGTTATTTTTTATTTAATTTTTATTTTAAATTTAAGAATTAATTATTTGGTAGATCTACATGGTAGATCTACTTTACCCTAAACCCTAAATCGAATAATTTAGATAAAATTTTGTAACAATGTGCTTGCCCTATTGTCATTTTACAGTTTGGATAACAAATAAACGAACATTGAATCGTATAACAAACCAAAAACAACAATTGGTCTAGAAATTTTCAAAACCCTACAACTTACACCATTCAACCCTAAACAATCTACTCAAACTCTTATCCTTATGAACTATATATTCATGATATTTATAGATTCATGCATTTTTCTGAGATCATATTTTTAGTAGATGTTAAATGTCTATTATTTCGTTATTTGTGAAAAAAATATTTCAAAATATTTTTGTTTTAATTTTTAATTTAAATTTAAGATTTAATTATGTGGTAGATCTACATGGTAGACGTACCCGGTAGACCTCACACATTTATAGATTTTAACCTAAATGTCTTTGCTTATCTATAAATGATTCATTTGTATGCAATCATATTTTTTATAGATGATAATGTCTATCTTTTAATTATTCATACAATTTTTTTTGACAAATTATTAATTTTTTTAATTTTTAATTTAAATTTAAAATTTAATTATGTGGTAGGTAGATCTACCTGGTAGACGTACTCGGTAGACCTCACACATTTATAGGTTTTAACCTAAATGTCTTTGCTTATCTATAAATGATTCATTTGTATGCAATCATATTTTTTGTAACATCCGCGAACCAAAAAGTTGGGTTTAAAGTGGTATCGGACGACATTAGGGGTTTGGGGGTAGATTACATACGCTCTTTGAGGTGCGAATCGAGGATCGATTGTACATGTTCTTGTTTGATTGTTGTACAATTGGTTTAAGGTTCAATCATCTCGAAGAAAATGTGTAAAAAGCTCCTAAATGCTTAGTGTCGATCGACACCAAAGGGTTGTGTCGATCGACACCGGTTATCAGGGTTGATTTCCGGTTTAAGTCGATCGAATCGAGTTTGGGTTGGTTTGGTCGATGGGTGTCGACCGACACCAAGGAAGGGTGTCGATCGACACCGGTTATTGAGAAATCGACCGGTTTGATTCAAGTCGGCTGGTTTTGTCCGGTTTAGGGCGTGAAAACCCTATTTCTCGATTTAAAAGCTTTGTGGCCGCGAGAAAGGCACAAGTTTCGAGGAGAAAAGTTTCAGAGGCGATTTTTGGGTGATTTCTAAGGTTGGGAGGCTTGTTCTGAGGCTTTGGGTTGCTGTTCATCATCTATTCCTTCCTTTCAATCCGTTTTCAAGGTGAGTGCGTGACTGTAGGTCCGTTAATCAATAGAGATTGTTTGATTTTGAGTTTATGTTGTTGTTCTTGAGTTGTTCTTCGGTTTTATGTGGTTTGATGCGTTTATGGGGGTTGAATCCCGTTGATTGGTGTTTATTTTACTATTTTCGCACTGTTTCTTCGCGTTTGGTGTCTGGGCGTCGAGCTGGTGTCGACCGACACTCAGAAGGCTGGCGTCGATCGACACCATAGAGGTGTCGGTCGACACCGACCTGGGTGTCAGGAAACGTGGGTTTCCTGATGGGATGTTGATGTTATTGTTGTTGCATTGTCGTTGTTGTTGATTATTGTGCTGTATTGTCTATTGGTTGACGTAATTGGCCTGTAGGCAGGATGATCCACTCACTAAGTATTTATGATAATACTTACGCATCTCTATTCCAATGTGATGCAGGTAACAGCAATGTTCTTCCGCGGAAAGAGACCGAGAGAAGAGCATGATGAGATTAGGAATTTGATATTGGCGTTATTGTTGTGGTTGACCAGGAATTCATGAGTTTAGGGTGTTAGTCTTTATTTAATAATGTAGCAACCTGGTGTTTAGGTTGCTTATTCGTTATTGATTTATTGGTTATTGGTTATTGTTGAACGGTTATTTATGATTTAATAATATTGATTCTTTTGAGGACTTCCGCATTGTGTTGTTGAATTAGCTGTTTTGGATTACATTTATGGGAATGTTAATCTGGGCTAATTATAAAAAAAAAAAAAAAAGCTTGGTTGTTTCATTTTGGTATCAGAGCAAATACGGTTTTAGGACTGTTAGTATTGAGTGGATTGGACTATGTGTTTAATTGATTATGTGAGTTAGTCAGTTAGTGGTCTAGTCTCATCCTCTCGGTCTTCCAGTTTTCCGCGGGTAAGTGAGTTGGATATTTGGTGTGTTGTGTTTTGTGTCTGTGTTTTGACCTTACTCTTTTTCTGTACTTGGTGGTAGTGCAGAGAGATGGACGCAGGTCGTGGTCGTGGCCGTGGTCGTGGTCGCGGTGCAGCCCGTGGGGGCAGAGGAGCTGGTCGCGGTGGGCGAGCAGCGGGTCGTGGAGTTCGGGGTGCTGGTCGTGGAGTGCCAGAGGCTGAGGTTTCAGTAGAGAGTGCAGCGCCGAGTGTAGCGGCGGCGTCGGTGACACAGTCTGTTTCGTTGGCCGGTGGGGCTAACTCAGGTGCCAGTGGTGGCGCAGGAGCTGGAGCGGTTCCCGGTGGGGGCGCTGCTTTAGCTCAGGGAGAGTTGATTGTGGGGCTACTGACGCAGTTGTTGGCACGTCTTCCTCAGGCAGTTCCACAGCAGGCTCCGGTTGCACCTCCAGCGGCCGGGGCACAGGTTGGTGCCAGGGCACATGTTGGTGCCGGTTTTGTTGAGCAGCAGGAGGCTGCGGTGCAGCAGGGAGTTGCAGTTGGGTTTTCTCCTTATCGTGAGATGATGAGGGAGATGCAGAGGATTGGCACGCCTACGTTTGAGGGCGGTGTTACTCCAGAGCAGGCTGACGAGTGGCGTCAGAGGTTGGAGAGGAACTTCGATTCAGTTTGTTGTCCGGAGCAGTTTCAGGTTGAGTTGGCAGTGCACTACCTTGGAGGTGATGCACATTTGTGGTGGAGGTCTGTTAGGACCAGGAGGACCAGGAGAGAGGTTTGGACATGGGTTGACTTCGTCGAGGAGTTCAACCACAAGTTCTTCCCTCAGGAGGCTCGTGACAGGCTGCAGTTGAGGTTTCTGGACTTGACGCAGGGTGAGAGGTCTGTACGGGAGTATGATGCAGAGTTCTGCAGATTGTTGGTTCATTCGGGTGGTGAGCTGATCAGTGAGTGGGCATTGACGTCGCGGTTTCTTCAGGGACTTCGGAGGAACATCAGGACTCAGTGCAGAGGTGGTATGTACCACACCAGAGCGGGCTTAGTGGAGTTGGCAGCTTCTATCGAGGAGGACTTGCGTGAGCCGGTGAGCACGGCAGTTGTTCCAGTTGCAGTTGCTCCTGCTACCCATCCTCGGGGTCAGCAGCAGCATCAGCAGCGCAGAGGTTACAGTTCTGGTTACGGCAGGGGCAGTAGGCCTGCGCAGGGCCAGAAGAGGCGAGCAGAGGAGATATCTGCTAGTAGCCCGAGTACGGGTGGTTGTTTTGGGTGTGGGAGTCTGGATCACAGAGTTGCGACTTGCCCCAAGAGGGCGGGATCCAGAGAGACGACAGTGTGCTTCTACTGCAGGGAGCCGGGGCATATCAAGACAGTGTGTCCCAAGTTGCAGCAGAGAGCAGTGGCAGCGGCGATTCAGCCGTTGGCTATTCAGTCAGCAGCGCAGGTTGCGGCGTTGCAGTCGGGTGGAGCGCCGAGAGTTTATACTTCGGCAGAGGTGGGCCAGACCAGTCAGTCAGGCCAGATCACAGGTAAAATCTTGACTCAGACTTTTAAATTCTTAAGGTAGAATTGTTGGTGTTTTCTGTTTCTGTTATTTTACTGTGATAGAGTTAGAGGTTCTCAACACTTGTGGAATTGTGTAGGGACCTTGTTAGTTGGTGGATTTGAGTCTCACGTGTTGTTTGACTCGGGAGCATCTAACTGCTTCATTACTCCGGAGAGAGCTGAGAGTAGTGGTATTCAGAGTAGCGAGGGCGAGGCTTTAGGCTTTGTCAAGGTGGCCGGTGGTGGTTTTCTGGCTACTTCGGGCAGAGCTAGAGCAGTTGATGTGCAGATTGCGGGGTAGTCTATGCCAGCGGACTAGGTCATCAGTCCAGTGGAACTGTATGACGTGATTTTGGGGATGGACTGGTTATCTCTATACCGAGTTCATCTGGATTGCTACAGAGGTAGAGTGGTGTTTGAGCAGGATGCAGGGAAGTTGATTTATTAGGGAGTGAGACCGACTTCAGGGAGTATAGTGATCTCAGCTATTCAGGCAGAGCAGTTGTTAGAGCGGGGCTGCGAAGCCTATTTGGCGACGATCACTATGACAGAGTCCAGTGGTGAGGTGAGTCTGCAGGATATTCAGGTTGTCCAGGATTTTGAGGATGTTTTTCGGTCGCTGAAGGGATTGCCACCATCTCGGTCAGATCCTTTCACGATTGATTTAGAGCCCGGGACAGCTCCGATACCGAAGACACCTTACAGGATGGCTCCAGCAGAGATGGCAGAGCTGAAGAAGCAGCTAGAGGACCTTTTGAGTAAAGGGTTCATCAGACCTAGTGTTTCGCCGTGGGGAGCGCCAGTGTTGTTCGTTAAGAAGAAGGATGGCAGTTTTCGGTTGTGCATTGATTACCGGGGACTTAACCGAGTCACAGTGAAGAACAGGTACCCACTTCCGAGGATCGATGAGTTGTTGGATCAGTTGAGAGGTGCTACTTGGTTCTCCAAGATTGACTTGGCATCGGGATATCATCAGATTCCGATAGATGAGGCAGATGTTCGGAAGACAGCTTTTCGGACGAGGTATGGGCATTTTGAGTTTGTGGTCATGCCTTTTGGTTTGACTAATGCGCCGGCAGCTTTTATGAGATTGATGAACGACGTGTTCAGGGAGTTTCTGGATGTGTTTGTCATCATTTTTATCGATGATATTTTGGTGTATTCGAGGAGTCCAGAGGAGCATGCTACTCATTTGAGGCTTTTGTTGGAGAAGCTTCGAGAGCAGAAGCTGTATGCTAAGTTGAGCAAGTGCAGTTTTTGGCAGAGAGAGATGGGGTTTCTTGGCCATATTGTTTTTGCAGAGGGAGTGTCTGTGGATCCGGCTAAGATTGAGGCTATTAGAGATTGGCCTAGACCGAGTAGTGCTACCGAGATCAGGAGTTTTCTGGGTTTAGCATGCTACTACAGGAGGTTCGTCAAGGGGTTTGCGAGCATGTCTCAGCCGATGACGAGGTTGACTGGCAAGGATGTGCCGTTTGTGTGGTCGCATGAGTGCGAGGAGAGCTTTGGGAAGCTCAAGGAGATGTTGACTAGTACACCAGTGTTGGCATTACCCGACCCGGGGAAGCCATATGTTGTGTACACAGATGCTTCAGGTGTTGGACTTGGTTGTGTTTTGATGCAGGAGGGCAGAGTGATTGCCTATGCTTCGAGGCAGTTGCAGGGCAGTGAGCGCAACCGTCCTACACATGATCTTGAGTTGGGAGCAGTGGTTTTTGCACTCAAGATTTGGAGGTCTTATCTTTATGGTGGTAGAGTGCTGATCTTCACAGATCACAAGAGTCTACAGCATATTTTCACTCAGCCTTTGCTGAATGCAAGGCAGACGCGTTGGGTGGAGTTTCTGGCAGACTATGACCTGGATATTGTTTATCATCTGGGCAAGGCCAATTTGGTGGCAGATGCTTTGAGTCGACGGAGGGTTGATTCAGATAGAGAGCGTGGTGTTGAGGCTTTGGTCAGCGAGATTAGTACATTGCGTCTTTGTGCTATTTCAGAGGAGCCTTTGGGTTTAGAGGCAGCTGATCAGGCAGATTTACTCAGTAGGGTCAGAGTGGCGCAGCAGAGTGATCAGGGTTTGATTGATGCTTCGCAGGCGGTTGGTTCTGAGTATCAGGTCTCTTCGAAAGGGACTATCTTGGTTCGTGGGCGAGTTTGTGTGCCCAAGGATGAGGAGTTGAGGCATGAGGTTTTGAGAGAGGCTCATTCGAGCAAGTTTTCGATTCATCCGGGTGCGACCAAGATGTACCGTGACCTCAAACGGTATTATCATTGGGTTGGGATGAAGAGGGATGTGGCAGATTGGGTTGCGAGGTGCAACACTTGTTCTTTGATCAAGGCAGAGCATCAGGTGCCTAATGGTCTTTTGCAGAGTTTACCCATCCCAGAGTGGAAGTGGGATATGATCACTATGGATTTTGTTGTGGGATTGCCTATCTCACGGACTTTCGATGCTATTTGGGTCATTGTGGATCGCTTGACCAAGTCAGCACATTTCTTGGCCATCAAGAAGACAGATGGAGCGGCTGTTTTGGCTAGGAAGTTTGTGCGAGAGATTGTGAGGCTGCATGGAGTGCCAGCCAGTATTGTGTCGGATAGAGATCCGAGGTTTGCTTCAGAGTTTTGGAGGGCATTTCAGACTGAGATGGGCACTAAGGTGCATATGAGTACAGCGTATCATCCGCAGACAGATGGGCAGTCGGAGAGGACTATTCAGACTTTGGAGGATCTGCTTAGGATGTGTGTACTGGATTGGGGTGGTCATTGGGCTGATCATCTGTGTTTGGCAGAGTTTGCCTATAACAACAGTTTTCAGTCTAGTATTGGTATGGCTCCTTATGAGGCTTTGTATGGGAGGCCATGCAGGACACCCTTATGCTGGACCCAAGTGGGGGAGCGCAGCATGTTTGGAGCTAGTTTTGTTCAGGAGACGACGGAGAAGATCCGTGTCTTGAGGTTGAACATGAAGGAGGCTCAGGATAGACAGAGGAGTTATGCTGATAGACGGCGACGTGAGCTTGAGTTTCAGGTGGGAGATAGAGTGTATCTCAAGATGGCTATGTTGAGAGGCCCTAACTGGTCCATAGCAGAGAACAAGCTCAGTCCGCGTTTTATGGGTCCGTTTCCAGTGGTGGAGCGGGTTGGGCCAGTGGCTTATCGGTTGGAGTTGCCACCGATTATGAGCGCCTTTCATAAGGTGTTTCATGTTTCTATGTTGAGGAGGTGTTTGCGTCCTTCAGAGGAGATTGTGGTTGAGATTCCAGAGGATCTTCAGCCAGATATGACAGTTCCGACAGTTCCTGTGAGGATTCTTGAGAGGAGAGTCAAGGTTCTGCGGAACAAGAGGGTGCCATTGTTGAGAGTCTTGTGGGACTGTAGTGGCACAGAGGAGCAGACTTGGGAGCCAGAGGCAAAGATGAAGCTGAAGTTCGGAAAGTGGTTCGACAAGCAGGCTGTGGAGTGATTCATCTTTGTGGTTCTAGGCTTGTTTTTGGTTTTGTTGTTGTTGGTTTGGATTTATGTATTTTCGTTTTGTTGTACGATATACATTTTTGGAGTTATATGAGATGGAGTTTTGCCTCATATTTTGGGTTATGGTTGGGAAGTTACAAGTTTCTTTGGCCGGTGGGGTCATTGGAAGTTTTTAGTCATATATTGGTACGCGTTTCAGATTTTATTACTCGTTTTGTCTAGAGGCGGTGGGCCTTGTAGACGGTGGTTCTATTTGTGTTGGGACGGTAGGTGCCCGACGGACTTATATTGGGGGTCGCTACCTCGATATGGGTTGTTTTCGTGACGGTGGGTCGTGGTTTGGATACTGGGCGGTGGGCCGCAGTATGGATATTGTGGCGGTGGGCCGCAATATGGATATCGTGACGGTGGGTTACGGTATTGGGAGTAATAATATCTTGAAGACATGCGTATAACATAGGACTAAAAATGTGAGTTTTGAGGTCTTTGAGAGACGTTTGTGTTGGGATTCGAGGACGAATCCAGTTTAGTGGGGGAGAATTGTAACATCCGCGAACCAGAAAGTTGGGTTTAAAGTGGTATCGGACGACATTGGGGGTTTGGGGGTAGATTACATACGCTCTTTGAGGTGCGAATCGAGGATCGATTGTACATGTTCTTGTTTGATTGTTGTACAATTGGTTTAAGGTTCATTTATCTCGAAGAAAATGTGTGAAAAAGCTTCTGGATGCTTAGTGTCGATCGACACCAAAGGTTGTGTCGATCGACACCGGTTATTAGGGTTGATTTCCGGTTTAAGTCGATCGAATCGAGTTTGGGTTGGTTTGGTCGATGGGTGTCGACCGACACCAAGGAAGGGTGTCGATCGACACCGGTTATTGAGAAATCGACCGGTTTGATTCAAGTCGGCTGGTTTTGTCTGGTTTAGGGCGTGGAAACCCTATTCTCGATTTAAAAGCTTTGTGGCCGCGAGAAAGGCACAAGTTTCGAGGAGAAAAGTTTCAGAGGCGATTTTTGGGTGATTTCTAAGGTTGGGAGGC
This sequence comes from Erythrophleum ivorense, assembly GCA_026724425.1. Lineage (NCBI taxonomy): Eukaryota > Viridiplantae > Streptophyta > Magnoliopsida > Fabales > Fabaceae > Erythrophleum > Erythrophleum ivorense. The sequence continues at coordinate 928,324 of JAIUCV010000066.1, read as the reverse complement.
TTGTTCTGAGGCTTTGGGTTGCTGTTCATCATCTATTCCTTCCTTTCAATCCGTTTTCAAGGTGAGTGCGTGACTGTAGGTCCGTTAATCAATAGAGATTGATTGATTTTGAGTTTATGTTGTTGTTCTTGAGTTGTTCTTCGGTTTTATGTGGTTTGATGCGTTTATGGGGGTTGAATCCCATTGATTAGTGTTTATCTTACTATTTTCGCACTGTTTCATCGCGTTTGGTGTCTGGTGATGTGTGCCAAACAAGGGTGTGGTATATATGCAAGTAATAAAAACCCTAAGCTAAACATGGTTGCAAGTGCACAACATGTTGTTGTAGTACTTAGTGGTCGATCCACAAGAGAATGCGAATTACACATTACACATTTGTAAAGATTTGGTTAAGCTAAATCAATAATATGCAAGGGGGTTTTGTGTTTTTGTTTTATAAAGGAAAATCAAATAACAAATGCAACTATACAAACACCATTATTGAACAAAGGACAATCCGCAAAAGACATAAGCCAAATCAATTGAAAAGTTTGTTAAATCCGGTTTCTATGAACTCAAAACACTAAGATGTGGTCATCCCACTTTCGTGGCTCCGACCACCTATGTTTCTTAAACCAATGGACTCAGCTTTCACATGGTCATTGAAGAGTGAAACACGCAATAAAATCGAGTAGTGATTGTTCACAAAACTCCTTAGGTCTACTTTCATAGCCTAAGACGATTTGCCCATCAAATATTAGGACCGGGGATATAACAAGCTTTTGGAGAGTATATCAACCTTGGATCAAGTCGCTAGTTAGCTACTCTAGCAACAAGCTTTAGGTATGAATAAAGATGGTGAACCATAAGGTTTCCCTTTCTTTAACAACCGATTCTTGATGGCTTATCATATCATGTCTTCTTTGAAAGATCTATGATTCAATAATGAGTCTAAGGGAGTAGAGAGGATCTCATGGTTCTAGGGAAAGAAGGCGGAGTGATAGAGATCAAGCCGCCGCTCTTCCCTAGAGAGAAACCTCCAAACCCTAGACTAGAAGCTAAAACATGCGAGTATGTACAAAGTGCAAAAGAAGAGAAAGAACAAGGAGACCACCTAAGTGGCTCCGGTTTATTAACTGAAAGAAGAAGAGAGTTGTGTCTATTGATTCGTGTTTTTTTCATACAAGAGGCTAAAAGCAAGTATATATAGCTGAGGGGAGGCTAGGTCGGCTGAGTTAATGCGCAAAGGAGAAGAGGAAACTTTCCATTTCTTCTCCCCGCGTGAACTTGCTCTCCAAGTCTAGAGTGAGGCGCGGCTGCCAGCTTCTTTTCGCGTGTAGAGATGTGGGCTTGAGTCATGATGAGGTTTAGGCTTGGCCCGAAGTGATCCCGGTCCATTTTGCTCATCCAAGCTCCATGGGCTTCACTTACTCGCCAGACGGACATGTCTTGGGAGAAAACGATCCTAGGCCGCATTTCTGCTCCAAATAGCCCAATTCCACTTTTTCACGACGCATGACTCATTTATCTATCTTTCCATATAAATATCTCATGATTTGGACGTAGGAAAGACCCTTTTCCGCGGTCATCTTTCGGGCGCTTCGATTCTGTCCGAATGCGGAAACCGGCTAACTCGAGTTTTGTTGAAGCTCTTGACTTGGGAACTTGCATGGATCATTGTTTTAAGCTCTTCTGCCTTCTTTTTGCCATTTTGACCTGTTTGCTTCCCAAAACCACAATATACAAGAAAACTACCTCTTGGATGCAAAAATCATTATTATTAAGTGAGAATATATAAAGAAAACCAAGGTAAAAACATGTAAAATATGGATATATCAACTCCCCCAGACTTAGCCTTTTGCTTGTCCTCAAGCAAACTAAGAAAGGAAAAGAGGTTTGAAAACATGAGAACTCTCAATGCATTTTGAAAATCCACGTTTAGCTTATGTTTTAGTAATCCACATGAAAAACGGTTTTGGCTTTATGATGAGGAACATAAGTACTTACATTGAGTTTAGCAGTCATCCCAAAGTAACCCACACTCCATATGACCATCCGGGCTCACCTCCTTCGACTCCTTTAGTTTTTAAAGGTGCGGTCTCAACTAGGGGATATCGATCAAAGGGGTTATAGGCTCTTACCCATCCTCTTTTTAAAACACATGTCTTGGCTCTTGCTTCACCTCTCTCTCTTCTCACTTCTTAAGTCGGTTCATCCCTTTTTTAGGGTAGCAAGGTGTTTTTTTTATCCGACTTCTTCTCCTCTTTGTGGAGGTTTTTGATGGATCTTCCATAGACGCGAGTATTGATGGTTGTAGCCACCTAATCCCCGGTTATTTGGATCAATGGGTCTTCCATAGACGCGAGTATTGATGGTGGTTGCCACCTAATCCCCGGTTACTTGGACCTTGGTGCTTTTTTCTTAAATTGAAGGGGACAGAGAGGGGAAACCGAACTCACGTAGACTTTCACTATTTGATGAGGATGAGGAGTCGTACCCTTTGTAAAACCAAGCCCCTAGCTGAGAAGGTTAAGTTCATTAAGGTGCGGAGTCAAAGGTGGATCCTCCATTGGCTTTTTGGAAATGTGGCCATTTTTGGTAAACCGATCTGCTCAAAGTGTACATTGAGTGAATGTTGCCAAATACTGTTTCAATGGTCACTTAAACATTAGTGTAACATGGTTAGTTTCAAAGAAAAAGGTCATAATTCTCGGACAAAAGTTTGACTCAATAAAACGACTCAAAGGAAAAAGGGAAAAATGAAAAGAAAAATCAAAAAGAACAAACGTGTTAGTAATCCCCCCAGACTTAACTTGCACCGTCCCGGTGGAAGCAAATCCAATTAAGAGGGGTGAAAAAGAAAATTGAATTTGTTGGGAAAGTGTTTCGGATTTTGTTACCAAAGTGCGACCATAGATCATGAAGAGCGGTTTTGCTTCGTTGAGCGACTCCAAGTGCGATATGACAACATCAAATCATTCCTTAGATGAATTTGGTCGGTGAGTTTTCAATCTGAGGGTGTGATTCCGTCCGGTGTGCAGTGTGGTCGTGGAATGCCCGTGTGGCGGCCAAAAATGAAGGCTGTGGACCACATGATAAACCGTTAAGAATTTTATGAACGGGATTGAAAATTTACCGTCCAATATGATGTTTTAGAGCCGCTGGTGAAGTATGAGGTCAAACGAACGAGCGGATGTGAGAATCCGTCATCGGGTGGTTTCATCGGCTGGCCGGAAGGTGATGTAGATGACCGCAGCCTGCACCGTGAACAATTCTCTGACCGATCTTGAAATTCCACCGACCAATCATATATTTTAGGAGCCGTGGTGGAGTTTCAGGGCAAACAAACGAGCGGTTTGGGAGATTCATCGTTTGGTGGCCATCCGGACGATCCGGAGAGGGTGCAATAGACCACAGCCCAAACGATGATGAATTCCTCGACTGTGCTTGAAAATCCGGCGACCAATCTTATATTTTATGACCACTGGAGAAGTTTGAGGGCAAACGGACGAGCGGTTTGAGATTTCCTTCACAACGTGGTCAAATCGGCTCCGGGAGGAGATTTTTGACCATTCTTGAATTTGGCTCGTCCGGTCGTGGATTTGCTTGTGGAAAGCTGAGAACGAAGCTTCAAGAATCCTTTTCCAGGTGGTGGTATCTTCATGCCGTGATGTTGGTTTTTGTCGGCCTTCGGTTGCCCGCCATCGACCGGATGTGGCATTGGTGCGTATCTCCTTATCCGTCAAGATTTCTCCGTCCTATCTTTTGGATTTGCCGACCAACATGGTGTTGTCTGGTCGCCTGTGAAGTTTGGTGGACTTTGATTGAGCCGTTTGTGAGATGGGTCGATTGGGTCCTCCGTGTTACCCGTTTGGCCGGGAAAATGTTACCGGACTTGATATCTTCCATTTGACTCGACCTTTTTGCGAATTTCTTCCACCGATTGATCTCCGTGATCCTCCTCTAGGATTCCAATAGGTTGACCGCAATGTTGGTCTCCCGGAACAAGGGCGGGATGAGTGGGTGGGATTTGGCCGTCTTATGCAAAACTCCTTTGATGGTCTTCTTTGGCACTTAATCATAAAACATGTTGTTTGTGTTTTTGTGAAGTTTATAAAATTCCCAAAAAATTCAAGTTAATAATAAAATCAAAATAAAAGTTAAAAAGAAAAGAAAAAAGAAACATGGGTTGCCTCCCATAAGCGCTAGTTTAAAGTCTTTATAGCTCGACTCCTTGTGTTCCTTAGGTGTTAGGCAAGTGTGGAGGCTGTAGAAAGCTCCTAGTACTGGATGTCTCCAAGTGCATCTTGTCTTGTAACACTTCTTTGATCAAGTAACCTTGTTGTGTGCCTTCTCCTCCACTTGTGTACCGAAATCTTTTGGATGAGAAACCGGGAGGTGCAGCAACATAATAGGTATCCTTGTCAACATTGGCTAGTGAGATTCTCCTGTTTGGCCAATCCATAATTGCCCCGGCTGTTGCTAAGAAGGATCTCCCAAGTAGAAGGGCTTGGTCGTCCGGATCCTCCATAGTGACAATATAGAAATCGGCCGGAATGATGCAATCTTCAAAGGAAAGTTGAACATCTCTTACCTTGCCAAGTGGTTTGAATGAAGAGTTGTTGGCAAGTTTTATGCCCATGTTGGTCCGCTCCATGGTCTCGATCAATCCCAAACTTCTTGCTATCACAGCCGGCATGAGGTTCACGCTTGAACCGGAATCACATAACGCATCATCAAAGAATTTGCCGTTGATAGAGCAATGTATAAGGAAGTAACCTGGGTCATGAAGCTTGTGTAGTGTTCTTGGAGCAGGAATTTCCTCCCTTGCTTCATTATACATCTTCTCCACCTCGGCTAAGCTCCAATCGTGAGTCCATACAAAGTCTTGAAGGTAAGGGCTCTTGTTGCAAGCGACATCAAAGGGCATATTGCTAGGGAACCTTTTTGCCATAAAATTGAAGTCATCAAGGGTGTAATCCATTGATGAGCTCGCCTTCCTTTTCTCCTTAGGGAGGGGTGGTAGTGAAGATCTTGGAGAAAGTGGTGTTCCTTCCGGCAACTTTCTTCCTCTTATCCTTGCTGTCCGCTTTCCTTGTCTTCTTTCATCCTCATCCCAAACCACTCTTGGATTGGTCTCTTTAGCACCAAAAGCAACCAAAGCATTGTTAGGCTTAGCCGCTTTTGTGCCTTTTGAAGCTCGGTCTCTTTCTTCCATATCCTCCAAGCGTTTGGTGAGGTCTTTGACTCCTTTGGAGGCTCCTCCGGTTGTATCTTGCCATAGCGTGGTTTTCTCAAGTAGCTCTTTGTATCTCTCTTCCACAAGACGCTTCAAGTCATTAATAGATTCCTTGAATTGTTCTTGCCCCTTCACCAACATCACCATGTTTGAGTAAACCTCCTTCTCTCTTTGGTTAACCTCCGATGCTTTCTTCTTGGCTTGGTGAGCAACAAGCGAGATTGAGTTGAGGCTCATGGTTTTGCCATTGAGGTTGTCTTCTAAGCCGGTGATCTTCTCATCCAAGTGGCTATCCATCTCCTTTGAGTTGAGGTTTAAGTCTCGGATCGCCTTGGTGTTGCCTCCAACGGTTGCGGCTTGTTCCCTTAGCTCCCCTTCCACTTCAAAACACCTTGTTTCGACTCTCTCCACTTGGTCAGAGAGGTTTCCGAACTTTCTATCAAGGTCATGCTTGAGAAACTCTAACCTTGTCTCAAGACTTTGGCTAGACTTTCTTTGGATTTCCATGAAGTCTTCTATCATGGCCTTGAGATTGTCGTCTCTCCGCCTATTAAGCGCATGCTCTTGGTATGTGGGAAGGTCGGGGCATGGACGGTGGTGATGATGAGGTGGCTGGTGAGGTCGGCCTTGATAAACCGGTGATCGGTTTTGATGATAGTGATGATGTTCTTCTCGGCTAGTCTCGGCAAAGAGCGGATGGTGGAAATTTGGGGGGATTGGCATTGGGATGAAGTCTCCGGCCGGATTTGAATCATGTGGCCGCCTTTGGACTTCATGGGGAAGCGGTTTTCTTCTTTCAAAGTGGTTACTCGTGCTTGAGTGATGGCTCATCCTTAAAGTACCTAAAGAACATAAGTGAAACAAAATTGCAAAAGTTAGTAAACATGAAACAAAAGATCTAGTCTTAACTTTTAATCTCATAAACGTGTAAGTGCAATGCATTCCCCGGCAACGGCGCCAAAAACTTGATGTGTGCCAAACAAGGGTGTGGTATATATGCAAGTAATAAAAACCCTAAGCTAAACATGGTTGCAAGTGCACAACATGTTGTTGTAGTACTTAGGGGTCGATCCACAAGAGAATGCGAATTACACATTACACATTTGTAAAGATTTGGTTAAGCTAAATCAATAATATGCAATGGGGTTTTGTGTTTTTGTTTTATAAAGGAAAATCAAATAACAAATGCAACTATACAAACACCATTATTGAACAAAGGACAATCCGCAAAAGACATAAGCCAAATCAATTGAAAAGTTTGTTAAATCCGGTTTCTATGAACTCAAAACACTAAGATGTGGTCATCCCACTTTCGTGGCTCCGACCACCTATGTTTCTTAAACCAATGGACTCAGCTTTCACATGGTCATTGAAGAGTGAAACACGCAATAAAATCGAGTAGTGATTGTTCACAAAACTCCTTAGGTCTACTTTCATAGCCTAAGACGATTTGCCCATCAAATATTAGGACCGGGGATATAACAAGCTTTTGGAGAGTATATCAACCTTGGATCAAGTCGCTAGTTAGCTACTCTAGCAACAAGCTTTAGGTATGAATAAAGATGGTGAACCATAAGGTTTCCCTTTCTTTAACAACCGATTCTTGATGGCTTATCATATCATGTCTTCTTTGAAAGATCTATGATTCAATAATGAGTCTAAGGGAGTAGAGAGGATCTCATGGTTCTAGGGAAAGAAGGCGGAGTGATAGAGATCAAGCCGCCGCTCTTCCCTAGAGAGAAACCTCCAAACCCTAGACTAGAAGCTAAAACATGCGAGTATGTACAAAGTGCAAAAGAAGAGAAAGAACAAGGAGACCACCTAAGTGGCTCCGGTTTATTAACTGAAAGAAGAAGAGAGTTGTGTCTATTGATTCGTGTTTTTTTCATACAAGAGGCTAAAAGCAAGTATATATAGCTGAGGGGAGGCTAGGTCGGCTGAGTTAATGCGCAAAGGAGAACAGGAAACTTTCCATTTCTTCTCCCCGCGTGAACTTGCTCTCCAAGTCTAGAGTGAGGCGCGGCTGCCAGCTTCTTTTCGCGTGTAGAGATGTGGGCTTGAGTCATGATGAGGTTTAGGCTTGGCCCGAAGTGATCCCGGTCCATTTTGCTCATCCAAGCTCCATGGGCTTCACTTACTCGCCAGACGGACATGTCTTGGGAGAAAAAGATCCTAGGCCGCATTTCTGCTCCAAATAGCCCAATTCCACTTCGTCGCGACGCATGACTCATTTATCTATCTTTCCATATAAAGATCTCATGATTTGGACGTAGGAAAGACCCTTTGCCGCGGTCATCTTTCGGGCGCTTCGATTCTGTCCGAATGCGGAAACCGGCTAACTCGAGTTTTGTTGAAGCTCTTGACTTGGGAACTTGCATGGATCATTGTTTTAAGCTCTTTTGCCTTCTTTTTGCCATTTTGACCTGTTTGCTTCCCAAAACCACAATATACAAGAAAACTACCTCTTGGATGCAAAAATCATTATTATTAAGTGAGAATATATAAAGAAAACCAAGGTAAAAACATGTAAAATATGGATATATCATCTGGGCGTCAAGCTGGTGTCGACCGACACTCGATGAGTGTCGATCGACACTCAGAAGGCTGGCGTCGATCGACACCATAGAGGTGTCGGTCGACACCGACCTGGGTGTCAGGAAACGTGGGTTTCCTGATGGGATGTTGATGTTATTGTTGTTGCATTGTCATTGTTGTTGGTTATTGTGCTGTATTGTCTATTGTTTGACGTAATTGGCCTGTAGGCAGGATGATCCACTCACTAAGTATTTATGATAATACTTACGCATCTCTATTCCAATGTGATGCAGGTAACAACAATGTTCTTCCGCGGAAAGAGACCGAGAGAAGAGGATGATGAGATTAGGAATTTAATTCTGGCTCTTTTGTTATGGTTGACCAGGAATTCGTGATTTTTAGGGTGTTAGACTTTATTTTAATAATGTAGCAAACCTGGTTTAGGTTGCTTATTGGTTATTGGTTTTATTCTTTATTGGTTATTTGTTGAACGATTATTTATGATTTAATAATATCGATTTTTCTCTGAGAACTTCCGCATTGTGTTGTTGAATTGGCTGTTGAGGATTAATATTTATGGGAATATCAATCTGGGCTAATTATTTAATTAAAAAAAAAAAGTTTGGTTGTTTCAAATATAATTATTAAGAGAAATTTTAAGAAACTACTTACAAAATGCCTTTAAACTCCTTCTTAAGTGCTGAGAGCCTATCCTTATCTACTGGCGTGAACGGATCGTACCGAAACCGTTGCTTTCCAATGATGTCCTTCACTGTTCTATTTCCCACATACGGAGACCGTTGAGATGCGGCAAGCTGTCGCTGACGATCTACGTTTGCTTGTGCAACAAGTATTGCTGCTTGTTGTTTTAGTTGCTGCTTCTTCGTGTCCTCCCTTCGCTCTTCTTTTGATGGCATATGCGACTTAACAAAAACGAGCTCCGAATCGTTACCGTTGTCACTCCCGCATGGAGATATATGTTGTTTCTGCAAATGTGAACCAAGTATGTATCAAACAAGGTTTGTATAAATGGCACAAATATTCTCAGGTTTTACACGAACCAAACAAGGTTCAGGCATATAAAAAAACAATATCAGCAAAACCAAAATAAACTACAAGTACTTCTTAGGCTTACGCCTGACTCGAAGGACTCTATCAGGTACAGGATCAGCACTAACCCGATCTTTTTTCTTCGTAGGAGTGGTATCTGTCTCGGTAACCTTCTTCACAGGAGTGGCAGTGTTATCGCCAACTTTCTCCTCTGCATCATTCTCCTCTTCACCGGAAGGCTCGTCATCCTTCGCAGACTTCTCAGGCTCCTTAGGCTTAGGCTCCTTAGACTCTTCGGGCTCCGCATGCCTTGATGCATCTTTCATAACCCGGATGGTTTCTTCTATGCTGACCACCTTCTCAGTTAGGGTCCACAACCTGGCATCAGTCTGTTCGAAGCCCAACTTCATCTCCGCAGTCAACTTCTCGCTGCACTCTTCAAACAGCTTCTTAATCTTCTCCTCAAAGCGACTGAAGCCTTCGTCAGCAACAGAAACGGTCTCTGGACACTGCCTCTTCTGCATCTCCTCTCCATGGTCTGCTAATCTTTTCCTCTTCGCAGACTCCCCAGATTTAGCATTCTTGGCCACCAGTACACCATGAGGATTCCAGTCGTCCGGCTTCCACTTCCATCTACCACCTAGTTCACCGTACAGTGCCTTGATAATATTCTCAACCTTTAGGTCATCTTCATCATCATCCCACTTTGGGTAAACAAGATCTCTCTCCACCAATACGCAGTGCTCAAAGTTCACCTACAAACATAAGGTAAAGTTATTAAAGAGGTCTACTATAGAGGTCTACTATAGAGGTCTACTATAGAGGTCTACGTAATCGGTCTACGTAATAGGTCTACAGGAAAGGTCTACGTAAGAGTTCATGCTAAGAGGTCTACATTAGTCTGAAAACAAAGTATGTACCTGCTTCAGTATGGTTTGTCCAATGTTTCTTAAGCCCCATATACCTTTGTAGGCCAGGAGCGGCACCTCTGGAGCGTTTGGTATGGGTGCACCAAAATTGGCTCCGAATTCAGGCATGAAACGATAGGCCCATACTTGTAGCACCTCAACAAACCCATCCATCACATATCCAGACTTCCATAGCTCTGCTCCTTTGATGGCTTGCATCAGGTTCTTGAAAGCTACACGCCCCCACGGATAACTCTCAAACTTCTCTTCATCCATCACTAATCTAGCCAGGTTCACCGGAGTGTGGGAAGTGGTTCTCCGAGCCACAATAAAGCCTGCATAGAGGGCCAAGTAACCCAGCCTAAGTTTGTCCTCACTCGGCCAGTGTGTTGCCCATTGGCATGCTTGTGTGAGCTGATGTTGACTCGGACCAGCCTCAACGTCTACTTCGAGCCTCTCCCAGAATGCTCTCATCTGTAGAGTAACCTCACACTTGGGGTCATCAAGATCCTCATCCTCTACATAGTCGCAGTTGAGGCCGGTGAGATATTCAAATTCATGCAGGGAAAATTTAAGTGGGTTTGCACCAACCGCACTCCAGATCTCATACTTCCTCTTGCACTCTAACTGGTATGAGAGCATAGTGTGGACCACTTTCGAAGACCACTCGAATTTAAGGTCGTGAAACTTGCAGAAGACACCAACTCGCGAGTCGCAGAGCGTTTCCCATTCGGCATCACTCAAGAGTTCCTTCACGGCAGTGAACAGCTTTCTGTCGTTGCTGTAGTAGGCAATGCTTTTTTGGGGTTCGGGTTCATCTCCTCTTGTGTAAAACCTTCTTGGAAAGGTTGGGTTCTTCATTCTGCAAGACATATCACAGTAGTCAGAGAAAGACCAACTCAGTATATTCACAATTAATTCTGAAAAAGTCTACGTAGGAGGTCTACTGAAAAGGTCTACTGGAAAGGTCTACGTAACATTCACAAGACATAACACAGTAGTCAGAGAAAGACCAACTCAGTACATTCACAACGGTCTACGTAAAAGGTCTACGTAAAAGGTCTACGTAAAAGGTCTACGTAAAAGGTCTACTGAAAAGGTCTACTGAAAAGGTCTACTGCAAAGGTCTACTGCAAAGGTCTACAGGATAGGTCTACAGGAAAGGTCTACTGCAAAAGGTCTACTGCAAAAGGTCTACGTAAAAGGTCTACATAAAAGGTCTACTGAAAAGGTCTACTGCAAAGGTCTACTGCAAAGGTCTACAGGATAGGTCTACAGGATAGGTCTACAGGAAAGGTCTACTGCAAAAGGTCTACTGCAAAAGGTCTACTGCAAACGTCTACTGTATGTCTACGTATCAATTCTATGGTTTGCTCTTCCCAAACGACACTGACCTATGTTTCAGCCGAAATGTCGAAGAAGAAACGACATGAATGAGTTATAAATTATACCTGTATATCAGCGGGAAACTATGTCTGAAACGAGATCTAAAAACAAAATGACACATGAGTTCGGTGAGATTATATTTGGTTATACAAAGTGGAAATGGTAAGAAGAGTGAGTGACTGAGTTATTACCAGGAAAGGGAATCGACAGGAGCGCTCCGACTCTACCAATGACGACGGACCGAAGACGGCACCGGCACCAATTTGTACATATTGCGAACAATAAACCGTTAGCCCCGACTGAAATGATATATGTTAACGATACTAGATAGAGGGCGGAGAAACTACCGGCGTGAACAAACGGAGGCGGAGCAAACGGAGGCGGAGCAAACGAAGGCGGAGCAAACGGCGGCGGAACAAACGTCGAAGCAAACGGCGTCGGACACGAAAATCGAAGAAAATCGCCTCTCGAGAGCGCCGAAATGTACGGAAATCAACTTCTAACAAACCCTAAAAATTTACAGTTCAAGGTAAAAATCGAATTATATACAACGGTTCAGATGTACGGTTGGTTATTTCAATTAATCTCGGTTAAGGTGTTCAATTTACGGTTCATTACAACAAATTCAGCCGGTTATTTTATAACTGAGGTCTACCGCTACGGTCTACCACGAAATTACCGAAATGTTTCAAATCCCCCCCAAATCCACCGTCTATTTGAAATTTTGGAATTCCCGCTAGGTTAATTATTTGGTAGATCTACATGGTAGACGTACCCGGTAGACCTCACACATTTATATGTTTAAACCTAAAAGTCTTTGCTTATCTATAAATGATTCATTTGTATTCAATTATATTTTTTGTAGATGATAATGTCTATATTTTAATTATTCATACAAGTGTTTTTGTCAAATTATTTTTTTTTTAATTTTTAATTTAAATGTAAGATTTAATTATTTGGTAGATCTACCTGGTAGATCTACATGGTAGACGTACCCGGTAGACCTCACACATTTATATGTTTTAACCTAAATGTCTTTGCTTATCTATAAATGATTCATTTGTATTCAATCATATTTTTTGTAGATGATAATGTCTATATTTTAATTATTCATACAAGTGTTTTTGTCAAATTATTATTTTTTTAATTTTTAATTTAAATTTAATATTTAATTATTTGGTAGATACATGGTAGACGTACCCGGTAGACCTCACACATTTATATGTTTTAACCTAAATGTCTTTGCTTATCTATAAATGATTCATTTGTATTCAATCATATTTTTTGTAGATGATAATGTCTATCTTTTAATTATTCATACAGGTTTCGTTGTCAAATTATTTTTTATTTAATTTTTATTTTAAATTTAAGAATTAATTATTTGGTAGATCTACATGGTAGATCTACTTTACCCTAAACCCTAAATAGAATAATTTAGATAAAATTTTGTAACAATGTGCTTGCCCTATTGTCATTTTACAGTTTGGATAACAAATAAACGAACATTGAATCGTATAACAAACCAAAAACAACAATTGGTCTAGAAATTTTCAAAAACCTACAACTTACACCATTCAACCCTAAACAATCTACTCAAACTCTTATCCTTATGAACTATATATTCATGATATTTATAGATTCATGCATTTTTCTGAGATCATATTTTTAGTAGACGTTAAATGTCTATTATTTAGTTATTTGTGAAAAAAATATTTCAAAATAGTTTTTTGTTTAATTTTTAATTTAAATTTAAGATTTAATTATGTGGTAGATCTACATGGTAGACGTACCCGGTAGACCTCACACATTTATAGATTTTAACCTAAATGTCTTTGCTTATCTATAAATGATTCATTTGTATGCAATAATATTTTTGGTAGATGATAATGTCTATCTTTTAATTATTCATACAAGTTTTTTTGTCAAATTATTTTTGTTTTAATTTTTAATTTAAATTTAAAATTTAATTATGTGGTAGATCTACATGGTAGACGTACCCGGTAGACCTCACACATTTATAGGTTTTAACGTAAATGTCTTTGCTTATCTATAAATGATTCATTTGTATGCAATCATATTTTTGGTAGATGATAATGTCTATATTTTAATTATTCATACAAGTGTTTTTGTCAAATTATTATTTTTTTAATTTTTAATTTAAATTTAAGATTTAATTATTTAGTAGATCTACCTGGTAGATCTACATGGTAGACGTACCCGGTAGACCTCACACATTTATATGTTTTAACCTAAATGTCTTTGCTTATCTATAAATGATTCATTTGTATTCAATCATATTTGTTGTAGATGATAATGTCTGTAACATCCGTAAACCAAGAAGTGGAGTTTTTGCCTGGTGTCGAGCGACACCAAGGCTGGTGTCGATCGACACCAAGGCTGGTGTCGATCGACACCGGCCAAATCGCAAATTCCCGGTTTGTTTCTATTTTGTTCGGTTCGCGTCGGTTAAGGGTGGAAACCCTAAGAAACGAAATAAAAAGGCTTTTGTCGTCGAGTGGTTGTCACTTTTTGGAGGCAGAGAGTTTAGGAGGAGATTGTGGAGTGTTCTTGAGCGTTTTTGGAGCTTTTGGTGGTGTCTGATTGCTGTTCTTCCCTGTTCATCTCCCTTTCCTCCCTTTCAATCCAAATCCAAGGTGAGTGCGTGACTGTGGGCTCGGGATTTCCGGATTTAGGTTGCTAGATGAATGAATAGATTAGTTTCTGTTGTTTTTCGTGATGTGTATGTGTTGATTGTGGTATTGAATCGTGTTGGATTGATGATTGTGATAATTTGGCGTTTTCTGTGTGTTTCATTGCCTCTAGTGTCGTCCTGTCGAGCGGGTGTCGATCGACACCAAGCTGGTGTCGGTCGACACCAATGTTGGTTCAGGATGGTTAACCGGTTTGAGCGAATTAAATTGGTTATTGAATTAAAATTGAATTAAAAATGGTTTAATCCGGTTTAATGTATTTAATTGGTTTTGATGGTTAATTGGTTTGATTCAATTAATTATTTTCGGATTAATAATTAATTAAGATTATTATTTAATTATGAGAATTATTTAATAATTATTTGGAATTATTTTAATGGTGAAAAAATATTTAATAATTGTGGAAATTATTTAAAAGACTTTAATTATCTGGAAATTGCGTAATTGGCCCGTGGGCAGAGTGATCGCTTCACTAAGTATTTAAGATAATACTTACGCATCTCCTTTCCTGTGATGCAGGTGGTAGAAATGTCTAAACGCGGAATCAAGGCCGAAGAAGAGGATGATAGGATTTATGTTTTATTTCTTTTGCTTAAGTTGTTAGAATTATTTGATATTTGATTTATTTGATTTATTGATTATTGACATTGTTGAATTGGTTGATTTATTTATTTAAAGATTTTTAAGACTTCCGCTAGAATTGTTTAAAAAAAAAAAAAAAAGTGTTGGTTGTTTCATTTTGGTATCAGAGCCTAGACGGTTTTAGGACGTGCTAAGTTGATAGTTTTAGTATCATCCTCTTCGGGCTTCAGGAGATTCCGCGGTGAGTTTTGTTTGTGTTGTTGGTTTTGTGTTTTGTATCTAACCTCTTTGTTCCATACAGTGAGATGGACGGTGGTGCTCGAGGTAGAGGTAGAGGCCGAGGTGCAGGCCGCGGTCGAGGCCGTGGCAGAGGTCGTGGAGGTCGGAGTCGTGGCGAGCCAGAGGATTCGGGCGAGAGTGTTGCGCCGAGTGTGGCGACTGCGTCGGGGACCCAGGTGGGGGCGTCGGTGGTGGCGCGGGGGTTGGAGCGGCCCCAGGTGGGGGTGCGGCTCCGGCTCAGGGTCGAGATGACCTGGTTGTGGGGTTACTGACACAGTTGCTGGCACGTTTTCCGCCAGTGCTTCCTCAGCAGGCTCCGGGTGTTCCTCCGATGGCCGGTGTACCGCAGGGTGCGCCAGTGTTTGGGCAGCAGGATGCTGCAGTGCTTGGTCAGCCGGGTGCGGCTTTTGTTGGGCAGCAGGGAGCTGCGGTGGTTGGTCATCCGTCCTATTTAGAGATGATGGGACAGATGCATCGTATTGGGATGCCTTTCTTCGAGGGCGGAGTGGGTCCAGAGGTGGCCGATGAGTGGAGGTCGAGAGTGGAGTGGAACTTCCAGTCGATCAGGTGTCCGGTTCAGTATCAGGTTGAGTTAGCGGTCCACTATCTGAGTGGTGACGCACATTTGTGGTGGCGGGCTGTTCAGGGCAGGAGAGCTGTCTAGACTTGGGGAGAGTTTGTGGCGGAGTTTGACGCCAAGTAATTTCCTCAGGAGGCTCGAGATAGACTTCATCTGCGGTTTATCGGTTCAGTATCAGGTTTATCGTAATCGTGGTATGCGTTTTTTTGTTTGTTCATAAGAGAGTGTGAGGTACTGTTACTGTAGAAAATGTTAGTTTTGCAATTGTTTCAAATTGTGGTCTAGTTGAATAGAAAAAAATCAATTTGTGATCTATTTTTGGCAATTCCCCCGCATTTATATTCAAGAAAAAAGGACTAGTAAAAAAAGGAAAATGTAAAATTTCCACACGGATCGTACATAACATATTTTGGACAAGAAAAAAATTGAATAATTGATAAAATGTAAACTTTCGTAAAAGAAAAAAGGTTAGAAATTTAAAAAATAAAAAATAAAAACGAAATCGATGATCACAATAAGTAAAATGTAAAGTCTAATATTCCTAATGACTTACAGTTTTCCTATATAAAGATGTCATTTTTCTTATTAAAACAGAAAAAGATTTGTATTCTTTGACAAAAAATGTTTAAAATATTTGTAGTAAGATGACAAAAAAAATAACCTTCTTAAAAGGAAAAGTACTACATCGTAACAATAGAAAAAGGTAAATTTTATTTGATTGAAAGCTATATAAACATAAGTGAATGAGCTTAATTTCTCAATCAAAATTTTTGCTATCATCATCTTTCACAGTTTAAAAATATTCATATTAGCTAGAATATGGATCAAGAATTGGATACAGATTTGAGGTTATCTCAATATGATCCATGGGTTATAAAAAAGAATTTAACCGATTCTGATACTTCGAATAATGGTAAACTTTATCTACCGCGAGAAGGAATAGCTTCTATAATTCCGCAGATGAGACAGTCTATGGTCCAGCAGATGGGAACGACAAGCGGTGTTGAAGTGAAGGTCCATATTATAGACGACGTTAAACAAGCTGATGACTACACATGCAGATTAACTAGAAACGGTGTGGGCAAACACTATTTGATGGGATGGGGCGCTGTTGCTAGAGACAACCGTTACAAAACAGGCGATGAAATTGGACTCATGTGGGATCAAAGCTATGAAAGATTCTTGGTCCACAAGATAGGCTGATATTAGTAGTCTTGTTTTGACTTTTTTTTTTCTTCTTTTCTTATTCTCAAATATCAAAGAGCTTTTCTAATATTTATTTAGGGGGTTTTAACATCTCCGAGAACAAAAAAAGGCATCGTAGTATTAGAATGTATTAGATTTGATTAATGAATATATCTTAACTCTTTTAATCTTTATTATGTAAATCATTTGTGTTCTCTCACTATATGAGAATAATGTATTAGATTGATTAATGAAATCATTTAAAGAAATTTTAAGAAATACATTTCTCATGGTGTCAAAATTACACCTCTAGTGTGTTAATTTTCAAAATTACATTTTTTCAAATTTTAATATATAAATTTGGGTTTACGAATCCTTGACTATGGTTTAGATTTTGGGTATAGAGTTTATATTTTAGGATTTAGAGTTCTTTTACTCAATGGAAAAAGTGTAATATTGAAAATGGGGTGTAGTTTTGAAAATTGACACTTAAAAATGTGTAGTTTTGAAATTTTCCCATATTTGTCCAATCATTTACAAGATTTTTTATGAAAAAATATAAAGGATTGATATTCACGTGAAGTTAATTCGTAGGTATTTTCTTTAACCTTATGCTACAAAGAAAGAAAAGTAGAAAACTATAATTAATTTACCAAAAAAAAGACAATCGAACTGAAACAAAGAGAAGTGGCACGCAATAGAATACAGCGTATATCATGCATTCATGTTTCTTAAGTTTTGTATAAAGATGTAAAACAATTAATCACTTTTACTTTCCTTCTCCTTTCTTTCTCACTATAGCGTAACATTGAAAGAAAAGTGAGAAAGACGGAGAAAAAAGGAAAGAAAAGAATCGAGTGTATAATAATGTGACAAGTCCAACCAGGACGTTGATGTAAAAAGCTTTTAATCTGAATCCAGTTTGGGGACTATAGCCGATGATAGCTCTATATGAGAAACCCTCACCGCCCCGATAAGCCGCTCCGGCAATTCTTCCGGTGTATTCGCCTACAAAATGATCATCCAAAAAGGTTTCAAGAGGAGAAGCAGAAGCAAAATCTTAAAGATTCAAAGTCTCTCAGTTTTGTTAAATTGATTTACCTGTACAAGGAAAGCCATTTCGACAACCAAAGATGTGATTACACCAATGACAAGACCGAGAACTCCATTTGCGACGGTGGATGATCCGATATCAACATCAATCTACATGAATACGAAAACGTTTCTTTTTGAGTTACTTACTGTATTGGTCTTTTTGAAAAAGGCTAACAAAATGTGGACTTACTTCTAAATACGTTGGACCGCGGATGTAGTTGCAATCCACTGCTTTCCCAAGGAGACACGGTGTGCTTCCCACGCTTTGCCTTACGATCCATGAACCCTGCATGATTCGGTATTATGTGAATCGCTTTGTACATAGAGGAAGAGAAGAAGAAAGAGAGAAAAAATTAGAGGGAGAGGGAGAGAGACCTTGGGGACTAAAGGTATAAGCTTGAGCCTACTATTCCGAAATTCGTCATCACCATCAACAAATCGTCGGAAGAGAGATCCAGGTACGAGTTCTTTTGCCACGAAATAAAACACCATACTGTAGTGTGTTGATCCAGGAACCTACCAAAATTCCGGTTTTAGAACATCGATAATAAGCTGCTTTTTTACATTGTAGTTCGCGGGAAAAACTTACTTGAACATTTACTACCAATGAGAAAAAACCCTTATCTGCAGCAACCTGAACAAATTATCAAGTGATGAAGAAGAAGATGGGATATAGTTTCTCCCTTAAGACTTAACTAGGAACTTAAGTAAGAAGAATTAAGGTGATTGTCTCTCTTACTTGTGCTGCACATCCCTTGCGTCTAACCACATGATCCATTCTTTTAGTGTCTTTGTACCAATCGACGGCGACGAGATCCATTAGATGCTTCCCAGCAGGAATCTTCAGTAATAATGTTGAATGAATGATCAGAATCGAAGATGTAAGTAAATGTGCATCTTTCTAATGCATTTGAATTTTTCATCAGGTAAAAAAATGTTACTAACCTTCCTTTTATCCTCACAGAAACTCTTGCCACGGACTTTGAAGTTGTTCCCATCAGAAATCCTCCAGCAGTTACGGGCATTTTCATTATCATCGTGTCGAGATTACCCGAGAAGCAAGACAGATCAATGTCGAGAGCAGGTTCCTCTTCTGAGGTTTCAAATGGCACGAGAGTTTTACAGTGATTAGATATATTTTCACCGGCACAGGTACAACTTACGCGTTAATGATTGGATCCAACTATCAGTTTTTACCTGTTTTCTTGGCTACGGTCTCCGGCTTACTCGTTTCAGGCTGAAATAGTTAAAGGTTAAGAAAGACCTAACTTGATGAAATCTTTAGTTCAAAAGAGAATGCTTGATAGGCCAACCTCTTGTTCTGATTCAGCTATCTGAAACTCGTCATCATCGTCCGAGTCTTCATCCATTAGCACAGAGTTTCTGCTGGCCCCATTTGCTTGATCAATAGAAAGGGAAGACTTATGCTGAGGCTTTCCACCTTTACCCAAGGCTAAGGAAGAAGATGCCATATTAACCATAACAGGGATCCTGATTGGATGACCTCTATCATCTGTCTGTGAGAACCACTCGCGCAAGCCTGTGATGAACATGACCTTGTGAATTAGAACGGCAGACGCACAAGTGCGGTTCCAAAAAGAGCAGAAGTCATTTCCCAGAGGGATCTCAGTGGAAATGAGCACAAAAGAACTTACCAGAAACACTGTTCAGCATTTGAAGAAGACAATGTTGTTGAAATGCTGGAAGATAACCTGCACCCCAACCTTTTAGATCAATTTGTATAAGATGTTGCACTTGTGTTCTAGGCCTTCCATTCCGAGTGGGGCAATGTTAAATCCTCTACCTAAACAATGGAACGTACTCTGAGTTAGCTCGTAATACACAATATATTAGAAGATGTTGGTGGTAAAGGACTTAGCATGAGAGAGAAATCATAAACTTACTCTCAAGATGCGCCCGAACAAATCCAGGTTGTGGAGCACAATTCTCATGCTCCCTAGAACGAAACAATACCACTTCACAGAAAGAAGCGAGATAAATAATTAAAACTAGATACGAAGAGTCTGTCTAGTTTCTAGCATAAGTAAAAGGGGAAGGGAATATACCATAACTTCCATCGTCATTACGACGCCAATATCGTACATAGCAGAGGTCACGAGGCCACACAACCCTGCAGCCATTTCGACAGTATGAGTGGGATAAAACAGAGCTCCTAAAGACAACCAGGTTCTATTCTGACTGAAAACAGGAGGATCGCAGAGAGTAAGCATTATAATGACCCTGTAAATCCTTTCTACCATTTTTTCAGCAGCATGGGATCTTGGTATGCAAAATATAAAAAAATCTGCATAAACCTAGAGCCTCCAAGAGAACTGGTCTATTTAGTTGAGGATGTGAAAGAAGATTAAATTGATTTTGAATGATAACACTACTTTTGTAAGCACTTGAACGTAGGTGTGTGCGTATTGTTGAATGATTACATTGGAAACCAGTCGAGTAGAAGTCTGTGATAGAGTATTGCTGTGTGACCATCCACCTCTTCCACTAATCTCCCATTATGAAAACTGCAGTCCCACCTGTCAGCCATAGGAAACGACCGAAAGCAGAGAGCTTCAGATCACAGACCAGAACACAAGAAAAGACGCTTTCGCTTGCATGGTATTATTGATTATGGTTTCTTGTTACCGGAATATGAAAGAGAAAACAGAAGACGGAGAAAAACCTACTCATATCGAGTGCCATCCATGCTCATCACAAGCTCGAATATTTCCTCACATGTGGCCTCCACTACACCAACAGCCTTCATTGCCCTGCTGCAGCTTCTTGGCTGCATGATTAGCACTGTAAATGATGGTTCTTAACTATATAAAACTAATATGTAATCAACACGGAAATTATGCCAAGCTGTTAGGCCCTTCCATACTAGATAATCAACTTCAAGTAGCTCTTCAAAAATTCGTAGACCTGCCAAATGTGTAAAAAAAAGGAGAAGATTAAGCCCAAATTCAAGCTCTATCATAGAATGCTATATGATCTTCCAGATTGGATGGTAGAGAAAATTTATTTTGAAACAGGTCTTAAGTTTGTCTTGCAGAAGTTGTGGCACGTTCTTGAAAGTTGAAACCGTGCATAACCACTAACCATTTTGGCACTGAAGGAGACGCCAGTGTTTTCTTGAAAATGCTTGGTTACTGGAATTATGGTTTGACAACTCAGCATCAAAATCCTTAGTCCAGTCATATATAGATTCTGGAGGGCCTGCATATTTGTTTAAAAGTGATCAGATTATATTCAGGATTGCATCTGACCAAATTAGGTCATGAACAAATGAATTAGGAAAAACCATTTCCAATAGTTGTCCTCCTCAATAAATCACGTCGAGTGTCATCTTCTTCCTCCAGCGCACTGAACCTGAATAAATTGTAGATATTTTCTTCGCATAAATATAGGTATATAAGAAAACAATGGCAAGCCTCAACCGAAAGAGTATATCAAACGATACTGGTCACTTCTCACATGCAGCACTATCTTAGCATCTTTCTGGCATCTGTAACGTTCTAAGAAAAATCCAGAGCTAACACAACCTAAGTGGAAATTGTTAGGATTGATGATTAACTCTACTTTTAGTATCTAATAGGATAAATAAACTAGCTTTTCAAATTAATTTTATGATTATGATCGCCACAAACCACAACCTACTCTTGCATAATATTGATCACCATTTTCAACACAGGTAAAATTTACTCTCTCTAAAGGAAGAGAATAGTATTCCATGACCAGAACTTATGATTAAGGCAGGGAAACAATATGAACAAGAAACTTAAGCAAAGTGAGTTGTTGACAGATAAAACTAAGATGCCTGCAGATACACACAGAAATAATGCACTCACGGGCTTTCATGGTCTGAAGATGAAGCAGTCCTTCCAGCATCCATTCCAGGCTTATATTCAAAAGAAACATATTGCTGACCACTTGGAACTAGGGACTCTTGATGCTGCAACAATGCAAAAACACAGAGCGGTAATCAGACAACCACCAATCTTTAGATTGAAGCGGTTGCTGATAAATAACAGAGGCAGATACAGAGGGTTCCTCTTTTGCCAAATATTCCAGAACCATAAAACAATAACAGGTCAAGACAGAAGCTAAAAGACATGGCAAAATATTTTGTGGTTCAGGGATTGCGAGACAGAAATTGACAGACCTGATCTATGACATACTCAATTTTCTCCTTCCACATTAAAGCTTCCTGGATGTTGAACGCTGCCATCTAGCAAGAACATACTCCACATGAACTAACAAGAAGCAATAAAATGCATTGGAACAAAATAAAACTATTGCAATCTATTCTCAGAAAGAAAAGACAAGTTACCGTGATTCTGTGGTGCTTTTATTTCTTGTTATAGACAGACAACACATAAACCATATGCCAAAACAGAGTCAAGAAGACAAGAAAATGGAAATACTAAGTCACATTACAGTCAAAGGATGATAAGAGCAAAACCACTTCATACTGTAAATGACGCATATTACATAGACAAGCACTTATAGTCCGAAAATAGTAAAAGAAAGTTTTTAAAAAGACTCACATGTCCGTGATGTGTCTTCAAGCCTCGATCTTCAACTCTACAGTTGCCATCAATCACCATCGTCTTGATAGGAAGCTACGTAAACATGAAGAGAGCATCTAGGTAAGCTCATTGAAAAGCTCAATGAATCAACAATTTATCAAGCTTAGACATTTTCTTTTTTCGATTTTTCTAATCTGATAGTATAGTCTCTACTCTCTAGCTCACAAGTCAAAACCACACACTCGATTTGGAAAATGCTAAAATCCAAATCCAAAGCAATCCAAGGCTAACAAAATGTGGACTTACTTCTAAATACGTTGGACCGCGGATGTAGTTGCAATCCACTGCTTTCCCAAGGAGACACGGTGTGCTTCCCACGCTTTGCCTTACGATCCATGAACCCTGCATGATTCGGTATTATGTGAATCGCTTTGTACATAGAGGAAGAGAAGAAGAAAGAGAGAAAAAATTAGAGGGAGAGGGAGAGAGACCTTGGGGACTAAAGGTATAAGCTTGAGCCTACTATTCCGAAATTCGTCATCACCATCAACAAATCGTTGGAAGAGAGATCCAGGTACGAGTTCTTTTGCCACGAAATAAAACACCATACTGTAGTGTGTTGATCCAGGAACCTACCAAAATTCCGGTTTTAGAACATCGATAATAAGCTGCTTTTTTACATTGTAGTTCGCGGGAAAAACTTACTTGAACATTTACTACCAATGAGAAAAAACCCTTATCTGCAGCAACCTGAACAAATTATCAAGTGATGAAGAAGAAGATGGGATATAGTTTCTACCTTAAGACTTAACTAGGAACTTAAGTAAGACGAATTAAGGTGATTGTCTCTCTTACTTGTGCTGCACATCCCTTGCGTCTAACCACATGATCCATTCTTTTAGTGTCTTTGTACCAATCGACGGCGACGAGATCCATTAGATGCTTCCCAGCAGGAATCTTCAGTAATAATGTTGAATGAATGATCAGAATCGAAGATGTAAGTAAATGTGCATCTTTCTAATGCATTTGAATTTTTCATCAGGTAAAAAAATGTTACTAACCTTCCTTTTATCCTCACAGAAACTCTTGCCACGGACTTTGAAGTTGTTCCCATCAGAAATCCTCCAGCAAATACGGGCATTTTCATTATCATCGTGTCGTAGATTACCCAAGAAGCAAGACAGATCAATGTCGAGAGCAGGTTCCTCTTCTGAGGTTTCAAATGGCACGAGAGTTTTACAGTGATTAGATATATTTTCACCGGCACAGGTACAACTTACGCGTTAATGATTGGATCCAACTATCAGTTTTTACCTGTTTTCTTGGCTACGGTCTCCGGCTTACTCGTTTCAGGCTGAAATAGTTAAAGGTTAAGAAAGACCTAACTTGATGAAATCTTTAGTTCAAAAGAGAATGCTTGATAGGCCAACCTCTTGTTCTGATTCAGCTATCTGAAACTCGTCATCATCGTCCGAGTCTTCATCCATTAGCACAGAGTTTCTGCTGGCCCCATTTGCTTGATTAATAGAAAGGGAAGACTTATGCTGAGGCTTTCCACCTTTACCCAAGGCTAAGGAAGAAGATGCCATATTAACCATAACAGGGATCCTGATTGGATGACCTCTATCATCTGTCTGTGAGAACCACTCGCGCAAGCCTGTGATGAACATGACCTTGTGAATTAGAACGGCAGACGCACAAGTGCGGTTTCAAAAAGAGCAGAAGTCATTTCCCAGAGGGATCTCAGTGGAAATGAGCACAAAAGAACTTACCAGAAAAACTGTTCAGCATTTGAAGAAGACAATGTTGTTGAAATGCTGGAAGATAACCTGCACCCCAACCTTTTAGATCAATTTGTATAAGATGTTGCACTTGTGTTCTAGGCCTTCCATTCCAAGTGGGGCAATGTTAAATCCTCCACCTAAACAATGGAACGTACTCTGAGTTAGCTCGTAATACACAATATATTAGAAGATGTTGGTGGTAAAGGACTTAGCATGAGAGAGAAATCATAAACTTACTCTCAAGATGCGCCCGAACAAATCCAGGTTGTGGAGCACAATTCTCATGCTCCCTAGAACGAAACAATACCACTTTACAGAAAGAAGCGAGATAAATAATTAAAACTAGATACGAAGAGTCTGTCTAGTTTCTAGCATAAGTAAAAGGGGAAGGGAATATACCATAACTTCCATCGTCATTACGACGCCAATATCGTACATAGCAGAGGTCACGAGGCCACACAACCCTGCAGCCATTTCGACAGTATGAGTGGGATAAAACAGAGCTCCTAAAGACAACCAGGTTCTATTCTGACTGAAAACAGGAGGATCGCAGAGAGTAAGCATTATAATGACCCTGTAAATCCTTTCTACCATTTTTTCAGCAGCATGGGATCTTGGTTTGCAAAATATAAAAAAATCTGCATAAACCTAGAGCCTCCAAGAGAACTGGTCTATTTAGTTGAGGATGTGAAAGAAGATTAAATTGATTTTGAATGATAACACTACTTTTGTAAGCAATTGAACGTAGGTGTGTGCGTATTAATTGTTGAATGATTACATTGGAAACCAGTCGAGTAGAAGTCTGTGATAGAGTATTGCTGTGTGACCATCCACCTCTTCCACTAATCTCCCATTATGAAAACTGCAGTCCCACCTGTCAGCCATAGGAAACGACCGAAAGCAGAGAGCTTCAGATCACAGACCAGAACACAAGAAAAGACGCTATCGCTTACATGGTATTATTGATTATGGTTTCTTGTTACCGAAATATGAAAGAGAAAACAGAAGACGGAGAAAAACCTACTCATATCGAGTGCCATCCATGCTCATCACAAGCTCGAATATTTCCTCACATGTGGCCTCCACTACACCAACAGCCTTCATTGCCCTGCTGCAGCTTCTTGGCTGCATGATTAGCACTGTAAATGATGGTTCTTAACTATATAAAACTAATATGTAATCAACACGGAAATTATGCCAAGCTGTTAGGCCCTTCCATACTAGATAATCAACTTCAAGTAGCTCTTCAAAAATTCGTAGACCTGCCAAATGTGTAAAAAAGGAGAAGATTAAGCCCAAATTCAAGCTCTATCATAGAATGCTATATGATCTTCCAGATTGGATGGTAGAGAAAATTTATTTTGAAACAGGTCTTAAGTTTGTCTTGCAGAAGTTGTGGCACGTTCTTGAAAGTTGAAACCGTGCATAACCACTAACCATTTTGGCACTGAAGGAGACGCCAGTGTTTTCTTGAAAATGCTTGGTTACTGGAATTATGGTTTGACAACTCAGCATCAAAATCCTTAGTCCAGTCATATATAGATTCTGGAGGGCCTGCATATTTGTTTAAAAGTGATCAGATTATATTCAGGATTGCATCTGACCAAATTAGGTCATGAACAAATGAATTAGGAAAAACCATTTCCAATAGTTGTCCTCCTCAATAAATCACGTCGAGTGTCATCTTCTTCCTCCAGCGCACTGAACCTGAATAAATTGTAGATATTTTCTTCGCATAAATATAGGTATATAAGAAAACAATGGCAAGCCTCAACCGAAAGAGTATATCAAACGATACTGGTCACTTCTCACATGCAGCACTATCTTAGCATCTTTCTGGCATCTGTAACGTTCTAAGAAAAATCCAGAGCTAACACAACCTAAGTGGAAATTGTTAGGATTGATGATTAACTCTACTTTTAGTATCTAATAGGATAAATAAACTAGCTTTTCAAATTAATTTTATGATTATGATCGCCACAAACCACAACCTACTCTTGCATAATATTGATCACCATTTTCAACACAGGTAAAATTTACTCTCTCTAAAGGAAGAGAATAGTATTCCATGACCAGAACTTATGATTAAGGCAGGGAAACAATATGAACAAGAAACTTAAGCAAAGTGAGTTGTTGACAGATAAAACTAAGATGCCTGCAGATACACACAGAAATAATGCACTCACGGGCTTTCATGGTCTGAAGATGAAGCAGTCCTTCCAGCATCCATTCCAGGCTTATATTCAAAAGAAACATATTGCTGACCACTTGGAACTAGGGACTCTTGATGCTGCAACAATGCAAAAACACAGAGCGGTAATCAGACAACCACCAATCTTTAGATTGAAGCGGTTGCTGATAAATAACAGAGGCAGATACAGAGGGTTCCTCTTTTGCCAAATATTCCAGAACCATAAAACAATAACAGGTCAAGACAGAAGCTAAAAGACATGGCAAAATATTTTGTGGTTCAGGGATTGCGAGACAGAAATTGACAGACCTGATCTATGACATACTCAATTTTCTCCTTCCACATTAAAGCTTCCTGGATGTTGAACGCTGCCATCTAGCAAGAACATACTCCACATGAACTAACAAGAAGCAATAAAATGCATTGGAACAAAATAAAACTATTGCAATCTATTCTCAGAAAGAAAAGACAAGTTACCGTGATTCTGTGGTGCTTTTCTTTCTTGTTATAGACAGACAACACATAAACCATCTGCCAAAACAGAGTCAAGAAGACAAGAAAATGGAAATACTAAGTCACATTACAGTCAAAGGATGATAAGAGCAAAACCACTTCATACTGTAAATGACGCATATTACATAGACAAGCACTTATGGTCCGAAAATAGTAAAAGAAAG
The DNA here is from genome assembly GCA_026724425.1 of Erythrophleum ivorense. Taxonomy (NCBI): domain Eukaryota; kingdom Viridiplantae; phylum Streptophyta; class Magnoliopsida; order Fabales; family Fabaceae; genus Erythrophleum; species Erythrophleum ivorense. The sequence goes on along the minus strand of JAIUCV010000066.1, from coordinate 901,611 downwards.
TTTAAAAAAAGACTCACATGTCCGTGATGTGTCTTCAAGCCTCGATCTTCAACTCTACAGTTGCCATCAATCACCATCGTCTTGATAGGAAGCTACGTAAACATGAAGAGAGCATCTAGGTAAGCTCATTGAAAAGCTCAATGAATCAACAATTTATCAAGCTTAGACATTTTCTTTTTTCGATTTTTCTAATCTGATAGTATAGTCTCTACTCTCTAGCTCACAAGTCAAAACCACACACTCGATTTGGAAAATGCTAAAATCCAAATCCAAAGCAAATCGGTCATGGATGAGGTTCTTGCCGAGACCATCATTGCCGAGACGGATTATGCCGAGCAGCTCGTTGCCGAGGAAGGAAATGCCGAGCAGCTTGAACCTGAAGAGATAGCTATACCAACTGGTCCGGTGACCTGTTCCAAAACTAAGGCACTAATCCTACGCATTGGCAAAGCCCTTAGCCGTTTGAGTCGGCATGATGATAAGCCAACCACTTTGGTTTGCTTAATGGCCCAACAACCGGGATAAAGAGGCAAGTGTGTCTTGTGTGTGCTCTTTTTCCCTTGTCAAGTTTTGTCCCTTTGGGTTTTCTTGACAAGGTTTTTAATGAGGCCCAAGTCACACTTCCCATCACCTCTTTGTTCTTGCTTGTTCGGTCCGGCCCAGTTATATTTGAATAAGTTGCGACATTACCGTTTGGCGGGTCTTATGTTTAAACTCGGTCTTTTGCATTTAAGTTTGTTGTTTTCCGAGCATTGACTGGAGCCTGTTCCATTCAATGCTCACGCTCTCTCTCTCTCTCTCTCTCGCCTTCTTAAACCACAACTTGTTCTTTGTTACGATCATCAAACTTTTTATTCAATCTAATATCTTCTTTTATGCGAAAGCATTCCTTCTTGGTGTGTCATATCCGAGATTTCCTTCTTCACTTGTTGTGTGTAATATCAACACGTTTAGGAGAGTCATCTTCACCGATTGTGCGTAATATCAATCTGTTGAGAGGTGGTGTTAAGGATTCGTTCCGCGGAATCCTTGGTATAAACCATTCGCTCCATTTTTCATTCAATTGTCGGATCCGAGTGTTCCGATCCATCCCTTCGATTAGTTTCAAGGTCGATCCATTCCGGGATCACATCAGGTGGTATCAGAGCACCTTGAATCTATTCATTTTATTTTCTGTGATTATTTTCGTTCTTGGCTGTTCATCTTCCCGAACTGAAAATATCATCGATTTAAACCGTACCATCGTTTATCATTGTGCTATCGATCGTTTCCTTGTCTCCATTACTATCTCGTTCACTTTTGATGCACGTTTGTCCATTCGATCGTTTTCATTCCGGTCTATCATTTTGAATTTTCTCATAATTTTAGAATAATTATCATTCATCTTTTGGTTCAGATTTGCATTAATCCGTCATCACTAGGTGTTTTCATAATTGTTTTAAATTATTTGCATAATTTCTAGAATTATTTTACATATTTTTCTTGAACCTTTGATTGCCGTGGAAGCTTCTCGTGTTTTCAGGTACCATGGCGACCGGAAGAGACAAAGACGAAACGTCGAGCCACGAGTCACCGTCAAGTCTCAACGAGGCCATGCTCAACCAAATCAAAAAAATAATGATCAAGGAGTTAGACCGAAGGGAACAGATCCGGGATGGCAAACAAAAGGCAACGAAGGATCCGATCCATATTTCGGAAGAAGAGAAACATGATCCTATGATGTCTAAAAGACCGGCCGACGAGCAAGCCAAAATTTACTACGAGAGTGGTCATTCATCTCAATCCAGCCGACGCCGTTCCAGAAGACCTCGTGACGACCCAGACCGAATGGTGGAAAACCTTGGAGGTTACCGGATGAGAATTCCGCCGTTCCATGGCAGAAACGATCCAGACGAGTACATGGACTGGGAAAAGAAATGCGAATTCAACTTCAACTTGCACAACATCGTCGACATCAACCGTGTCAAGCTGGCAGTTTCTGAATTTAATGACTACGCCCTGAGATGGTGGGAACAAATTGTAACGGCCCGAGAGATTGGAGGAGCATATGAGATCACTACTTGGGAAGAGATGAAGAGAGTCATGAGACAACGATTCGTCCCGAGTCATTACCAACGTGAGCTACACTCTAAGCTCCGGAAACTTATTCAAGGAACCAAGACTGTTGAGGAATACTTCCAGGAAATGGAGGTTATGTTGCTACGGGCTAATGTGGTTGAAGATAGAGAAACCACTATGTCGCGTTTCCTTGGAGGTTTAAACCGTGAGATACAAGACATCGTCGAGATGCAGAATTGTGTGGGGTTGAAAGCAATGCTACACAAAGCGGTACTAGCCGAGCAACAATTGAAACGAAGATCATCCACTCGGTCCAACATTGATCAGCGCCGACCGCCCTTTAACCGAGACTCTAAACCATTCTCGCCAAAGCCGGATACTAGACCTTATGATACTAGTCACAACAAGAGCCGGACAGAAAAGACTCCACCCGCCCGGACCCGAGAGATCAAATGTTTCAGATGTCAAGGTTATGGTCATTACGCCACTGACTGCCGTAACAAGAGAGTCATGATCATAAAAGACAATGGTGAGATTGAGTCCGAAGAAGAGCCCGCACCGGAGAAAGAAACCGAGTCAGATGAATATGAGGCTGCTCCAGTCGCGGGAAGACTTCTAGTAGCTCGACGCATCTTGAGTACTCAAGTCAGAACCGAGAAGGATGAGCAACGTGAGAATCTATTCCATTCTCGCTGCCTTGTTCAAGACAAGGTTTGTAGTTTGATTATTGACGGAGGGAGTTGCACCAACGTGGCGAGTGAAACTATGGTGGAGAAATTAGGTTTGCCAACTACAAAGCATCCCAAGCCCTACCAGTTACAGTGGTTGAACGAAAAAGGAGAAATGGCCGTTAAGAATCAAGTGATTGTTCCTTTATCCATCGGCAACTACAAGGATGAAGTCCTTTGCGATATTTTACCCATGGACGCCGGCCATATCATTTTGGGCAGACCTTGGCAATCAGACAGACGAGTCATACATGACGGTTTCACCAACCGGTACACATTACTCCATGAAGGACGGAAAACCATTTTGATTCCTTTGAGTCCGCAAGAGGTGTATGAGGATCAACTTCAACTCGCCGTTAAAGAAGTTAGACCAAGTCAGCCAAAGAATTTCTTAGCCAAGCACAAACAGGTTAAAAGTTCCATAAACTCTAATAAATCATTCTTGTTGTTTATTTTTAAAGAAAAACTGATGGCTTTGACTCATACTACACCGGAGATTCCGAGTGAACTATCTAAGCTTTTGCAGGACTTTGGCGACGTCTTTCCAGAAGAAGGACCACCAGGATTACCTCCCATCCGAGGCATTGAACATCAAATTGACTTTGTTCCTGGATCCACCTTACCAAACAGACCGGCTTACCGATCTAATCCGGTTGAGACTAAAGAGCTTCAACGGCAAGTGGATGAACTCATGAGCAAAGGCCACATCCGAGAGAGTATGAGCCCATGTGCTGTTCCCATCCTTCTTGTCCCTAAAAAGGATGGAAGCTGGCGGATGTGTGTCGACTGCCGAGCCATCAATAATATCACTGTAAAGTATCGACATCCTATTCCTCGGCTCGATGACATGTTAGATGAATTGCATGGATCTTGCATTTTCTCTAAGATTGATCTTAAAAGTGGTTACCATCAAATTCGAATGAAGGAAGGTGATGAGTGGAAAATGGCATTTAAAACTAAGCATGGTCTTTATGAATGGCTTGTTATGCCATTTGGTCTAACGAATGCACCAAGTACTTTCATGCGTTTGATGAATCATGTTCTTAGGTCTTTCATTGGTCATTTTGTGGTAGTTTACTTTGATGACATTCTCATATATAGCAAGAACATGACTGACCATCTAGAGCATCTTGCGTCTGTTCTTCATGTCCTTAGGGAAGAGAGATTGTTCGCCAACTTGAAGAAATGCACTTTTTGTACGGATAACATTGTGTTTTTAGGTTTTGTGGTAAGTGCAGATGGCGTACAGGTAGATGAAGAAAAGGTGGCTGCTATCCGAGACTGGCCGACCCCTAAAACCATTGGAGAGGTCCGTAGTTTCCATGGTTTGGCCGGGTTCTATCGGCGTTTTGTAAAAGATTTCAGTACCATAGCCGCACCAATGACCGAGATAATCAAGAAAGACGTGGGTTTCAAATGGGAAAAGGCACAGGAGGAAGCATTTCAAACTCTCAAGGATCGATTAACTAATGCCCCTGTTCTTATGTTGCCTAACTTTCTTAAAACCTTTGAAATTGAGTGTGATGCTTCAGGGATCGGAATTGGAGCTGTTCTTATGCAGGATAAGAAGCCGATCGCATATTTTAGTGAAAAACTTGGCGGAGCCACTCTCAACTATCCAACCTATGACAAAGAACTCTATGCCTTGGTCCGAGCTTTGCAAACATGGCAACACTATCTTTGGCCGAAGGAATTTGTCATTCACACCGACCATGAATCGCTCAAACATTTCAAGGGCCAACAAAAGCTCAACAAAAGACATGCTCGATGGGCTGAGTTCATTGAAACCTTTCCATATGTGATCAAATACAAAAAAGGTAAAGACAATGTCGTTGCCGACGCATTGTCCAGACGGTATACCCTTCTCTCTACTCTTGATGCCAAACTATTAGGCTTTGAGCAAATTAAAGAACTATATGCTTCTGATGAGGATTTTGCTGACATATATCAAGCTTGTTCTAAATTCGCTTCTGGTCGATATGTAAGGCAAGACGGGTTCCTTTTCTTTGAGAACCGTCTTTGTGTACCTAATTGTTCTTTAAGGGACTTGTTTGTCAGGGAAGCCCATGGAGGAGGTTTAATGGGACATTTCGGAGTTACCAAAACCCTTCAGATCATGAGAGACCATTTTCACTGGCCTCACATGAAACGGGATGTAGAACGGGTATGTGCTAGATGCGCGACATGTAAGTTGGCCAAATCCAAGGTCCAACCGAACGGTTTGTATACTCCTCTCCCTATCCCATCTCAACCTTGGACTGACATTTCGATGGATTTTGTCCTTGGTTTGCCTAGGACAAGAAATGGTAAAGATTCCATCTTTGTGATTGTTGATCGGTTTTCGAAAATGACTCACTTTGTTGCCAAACTATTAGGCTTTGAGCAAATTAAAGAACTATATGCTTCTGATGAGGATTTTGCTGACATATATCAAGCTTGTTCTAAATTCGCTTATGGTCGATATGTAAGGCAAGACGGGTTCCTTTTCTTTGAGAACCGTCTTTGTGTACCTAATTCTTCTTTAAGGGACTTGTTTGTCAGGGAAGCCCATGGAGGAGGTTTAATGGGACATTTCGGAGTTACCAAAACCCTTCAGATCATGAGAGACCATTTTCCCTGGCCTCACATGAAACGGGATGTAGAACGGGTATGTGCTAGATGCGCGACATGTAAGTTGGCCAAATCCAAGGTCCAACCGAACGGTTTGTATACTCCTCTCCCTATCCCATCTCAACCTTGGACTGACATTTCGATGGATTTTGTCCTTGGTTTGCCTAGGACAAGAAATGGTAAAGATTCCATCTTTGTGATTGTTGATCGGTTTTCGAAAATGACTCACTTTGTTGCATGTACTAAAACCGATGATGCATCTCATGTTGCTGCCTTGTTCTTTAAGGATGTTGTTAGATTGCATGGCATGCCGCGCACCATTGTCTCAGACCGTGATACTAAGTTTCTTAGTTATTTTTGGAAAACCTTGTGGTCAAAGTTAGGAACTAAACTCTTGTTTTCTACTACTTGTCATCCACAAACTGACGGTCAAACTGAGGTTGTTAACCGGACATTAGGAACATTGTTACGGGTTTTGCTTAAAAAGAACCTTAGAAACTGGGATGATTGCTTGCCACACATAGAATTCGCCTATAATCATTCTGTGCATTCGGCATCTAAGTTTTCACCTTTTGAGATTGTTTATGGGTTTAAACCCTTGTCACCAATGGATTTGATGCCTCTGCCTTTGAGTGAAAGAATGAGTACAGATGGAAAGCAAAAGGCAGATATGGTTAAAAAGATACATGAGCAAGCAAAGAAAAACATTGAAGACAAGACGAGACAATATGCTAAGAAGGCCAACAAGGGACGACGTGAGCTGATCTTTGAACCCGGAGATAAAGTGTGGATCCATCTACGCAAAGAGAGGTTTCCAGCTCAGCGCAAGTCCAAACTGATGCCTAGGGTCGATGGTCCTTTCACGGTCACCAAGAAAATCAACAACAACTCATACCGAGTTGATCTCCAAGGTAAGTACGATATTAGTCCGAGTTTTAATGTTGCTGATCTTTCTCCTTTTCTTGGAGATGATCCAGATTTGAGGAAAAATCCTTCTCAAGAGGGAGGAGATGATGCGATCATGGATGAGGTTCTTGCCGAGACCATCATTGCCGAGACGGATTATGCCGAGCAGCTCGTTGCCGAGGAAGGAAATGCCGAGCAGCTTGAACCTGAAGAGATAGCTATACCAACTGGTCCGGTGACCCGTTCCAAAACTAAGGCACTAATCCTACGCATTGGCAAAGCCCTTAGCCGTTTGAGTCGGCATGATGATAAGCCAACCACTTTGGTTTGCTTAATGGCCCAACAACCGGGATAAAGAGGCAAGTGTGTCTTGTGTGTGCTCTTTTTCCCTTGTCAAGTTTTGTCCCTTTGGGTTTTCTTGACAAGGTTTTTAATGAGGCCCAAGTCACACTTCCCATCACCTCTTTGTTCTTGCTTGTTCGGTCCGGCCCGGTTATATTTGAATAAGTTGCGACATTACCGTTTGGCGGGTCTTATGTTTAAACTCGGTCTTTTGCATTTAAGTTTGTTGTTTTCCGAGCATTGACTGGAGCCTGTTCCATTCAATGCTCACGCTCTCTCTCTCTCTCTCTCTCGCCTTCTTAAACCACAACTTGTTCTTTGTTACGATCATCAAACTTTTTATTCAATCTAATATCTTCTTTTATGCGAAAGCATTCCTTCTTGGTGTGTCATATCCGAGATTTCCTTCTTCACTTGTTGTGTGTAATATCAACACGTTTAGGAGAGTCCTCTTCACCGATTGTGCGTAATATCAATCTGTTGAGAGGTGGTGTTAAGGATTCGTTCCGCGGAATCCTTGGTATAAACCATTCGCTCCATTTTTCATTCAATTGTCGGATCCGAGTGTTCCGATCCATCCCTTCGATTAGTTTCAAGGTCGATCCATTCCGGGATCACATCACCTTCCAGCATCCATTCCAGGCTTATATTCAAAAGAAACATATTGCTGACCACTTGGAACTAGGGACTCTTGATGCTGCAACAATGCAAAAACACAGAGCGGTAATCAGACAACCACCAATCTTTAGATTGAAGCGGTTGCTGATAAATAACAGAGGTAGATACAAAGGGTTCCTCTTTTGCCAAATATTCCAGAACCATAAAACAATAACAGGTCAAGACAGAAGCTAAAAGACATGGCAAAATATTTTGTGGTTCAGGGATTGCGAGACAGAAATTGACAGACCTGATCTATGACATACTCAATTTTCTCCTTCCACATTAAAGCTTCCTGGATGTTGAACGCTGCCATCTAGCAAGAACATACTCCACATGAACTAACAAGAAGCAATAAAATGCATTGGAACAAAATAAAACTATTGCAATCTATTCTCAGAAAGAAAAGACAAGTTACCGTGATTCTGTGGTACATTTCTTTCTTGTTATAGACAGACAACACATAAACCATATGCCAAAACAGAGTCAAGAAGACAAGAAAATGGAAATACTAAGTCACATTACAGTCAAAGGATGATAAGAGCAAAACCACTTCATACTGTAAATGACGCATATTACATAGACAAGCACTTATAGTCCGAAAATAGTAAAAGAAAGTTTAAAAAAAGACTCACATGTCCGTGATGTGTCTTCAAGCCTCGATCTTCAACTCTACAGTTGCCATCAATCACCATCGTCTTGATAGGAAGCTACGTAAACATGAAGAGAGCATCTAGGTAAGCTCATTGAAAAGCTCAATGAATCAACAATTTATCAAGCTTAGACATTTTCTTTTTTCGATTTTTCTAATCTGATAGTATAGTCTCTACTCTCTAGCTCACAAGTCAAAACCACACACTCGATTTGGAAAATGCTAAAATCCAAATCCAAAGCAATCCAAGGCTAACAAAATGTGGACTTACTTCTAAATACGTTGGACCGCGGATGTAGTTGCAATCCACTGCTTTCCCAAGGAGACACGGTGTGCTTCCCACGCTTTGCCTTACGATCCATGAACCCTGCATGATTCGGTATTATGTGAATCGCTTTGTACATAGAGGAAGAGAAGAAGAAAGAGAGAAAAAATTAGAGGGAGAGGGAGAGAGACCTTGGGGACTAAAGGTATAAGCTTGAGCCTACTATTCCGAAATTCGTCATCACCATCAACAAATCGTTGGAAGAGAGATCCAGGTACGAGTTCTTTTGCCACGAAATAAAACACCATACTGTAGTGTGTTGATCCAGGAACCTACCAAAATTCCGGTTTTAGAACATCGATAATAAGCTGCTTTTTTACATTGTAGTTCGCGGGAAAAACTTACTTGAACATTTACTACCAATGAGAAAAAACCCTTATCTGCAGCAACCTGAACAAATTATCAAGTGATGAAGAAGAAGATGGGATATAGTTTCTACCTTAAGACTTAACTAGGAACTTAAGTAAGACGAATTAAGGTGATTGTCTCTCTTACTTGTGCTGCACATCCCTTGCGTCTAACCACATGATCCATTCTTTTAGTGTCTTTGTACCAATCGACGGCGACGAGATCCATTAGATGCTTCCCAGCAGGAATCTTCAGTAATAATGTTGAATGAATGATCAGAATCGAAGATGTAAGTAAATGTGCATCTTTCTAATGCATTTGAATTTTTCATCAGGTAAAAAAATGTTACTAACCTTCCTTTTATCCTCACAGAAACTCTTGCCACGGACTTTGAAGTTGTTCCCATCAGAAATCCTCCAGCAGTTACGGGCATTTTCATTATCATCGTGTCGTAGATTACCCAAGAAGCAAGACAGATCAATGTCGAGAGCAGGTTCCTCTTCTGAGGTTTCAAATGGCACGAGAGTTTTACAGTGATTAGATATATTTTCACCGGCACAGGTACAACTTACGCGTTAACGATTGGATCCAACTATCAGTTTTTACCTGTTTTCTTGGCTACGGTCTCCGGCTTACTCGTTTCAGGCTGAAATAGTTAAAGGTTAAGAAAGACCTAACTCGATGAAATCTTTAGTTCAAAAGAGAATGCTTGATAGGCCAACCTCTTGTTCTGATTCAGCTATCTGAAACTCGTCATCATCGTCCGAGTCTTCATCCATTAGCACAGAGTTTCTGCTGGCCCCATTTGCTTGATCAATAGAAAGGGAAGACTTATGCTGAGGCTTTCCACCTTTACCCAAGGCTAAGGAAGAAGATGCCATATTAACCATAACAGGGATCCTGATTGGATGACCTCTATCATCTGTCTGTGAGACCCACTCGCGCAAGCCTGTGATGAACATGACCTTGTGAATTAGAACGGCAGACGCACAAGTGCGGTTTCAAAAAGAGCAGAAGTCATTTCCCAGAGGGATCTCAGTGGAAATGAGCACAAAAGAACTTACCAGAAACACTGTTCAGCATTTGAAGAAGACAATGTTGTTGAAATGCTGGAAGATAACCTGCACCCCAACCTTTTAGATCAATTTGTATAAGATGTTGCACTTGTGTTCTAGGCCTTCCATTCCGAGGCTTTAGTGGGGCAATGTTAAATCCTCCACCTAAACAATGGAACGTACTCTGAGTTAGCTCGTAATACACAATATATTAGAAGATGTTGGTGGTAAAGGACTTAGCATGAGAGAGAAATCATAAACTTACTCTCAAGATGCGCCCGAACAAATCCAGGTTGTGGAGCACAATTCTCATGCTCCCTAGAACGAAACAATACCACTTCACAGAAAGAAGCGAGATAAATAATTAAAACTAGATACGAAGAGTCTGTCTAGTTTCTAGCATAAGTAAAAGGGGAAGGGAATATACCATAACTTCCATCGTCATTACGACGCCAATATCGTACATAGCAGAGGTCACGAGGCCACACAACCCTGCAGCCATTTCGACAGTATGAGTGCGATAAACAGAGCTCCTAAAGACAACCAGGTTCTATTCTGACTGAAAACAGGAGGATCGCAGAGAGTAAGCATTATAATGACCCTGTAAATCCTTTCTACCATTTTTTCAGCAGCATGGGATCTTGGTATGCAAAATATAAAAAAAATCTGCATAAACCTAGAGCCTCCAAGAGAACTGGTCTATTTAGTTTTTTTTTCGACAAGTTGCAACAATGCTTTTCACCTCATCCCATGGTGATAGTTTCGGACAGGCATCCCTCCATACATAATGCATGTCTCCGTTTTCTACCTTGGGTTACTAGAGGTATATGTTACTACCATCTTCAACATAACATAGTCACAAAATACCAAGCAAAGAACATCATGTATTTGGTGAAAGGAGCTGCCTACGCCCATACGCTCATGGAGTTTAACCGTTGCATGGCCGCAATCCGAGCTGCTAAACCGGAACTTGCACAATACTTAGAGGAAGCGGATCCTAAGTTGTGGTCTAGAGTACATTTTCCAGGGGATCGGTACAACATTAAGACGAGTAACATTGCTGAATCTATCAATTCCGCACTGAAGAGAGCCAAGGGCTTTCCAATACCTTGTCTGCTGCAATACATCCAAGAGAAGCTAGGGGTGTGGTTTAACAAAAGGTGAGAGGACGCCTTGAGTCTTCACACCCCATACAGTAAGGGAGTTGAATATTTGATGTCTGTCCGTTCACACTATGCAGAATCATACAATGTGGAACACATAGATGGATGGAAGTTCAACGTTAAGGGTGGAGGAGGACCTTATATTGTTGATTTGGAAAACCGTTCATGTGAATGTGGTGTATTCCTAGTTGAAAAAATCCCTTGTTCACATGTGATTGCAGCGGCTATTGAGGCAAACATACACATGTCGCAAAACGTTGCAACGACTTACACGAAAGAGGCGCTATACGCGACATATGCACATCCCATATACCCCGAGGCAACACATTATGTAGAGCCAGAAGAAGACATTTGCCTCCCTCCAGATGTTAAGCCAGCTCCTGGCCGGAAAAAGAAATCTAGGTTTCTAACATGGCTAGAATTGTCTAAGAAGAGACGCACCAAACCAAGAAAGATGCACAAAATTTATAGTTGTTCGAAGTGCCGGCAACCGGGGCATACCCGTCCTCATTGTGTAAGTGTCTTACAACTCTGTCTTACAACTCACTGTGTATTCATGGTTAATGTTGATTACATGTGTTTTTAAAAGTTGAATTGTTTGCACTGATTTAGGTGAAGAACGAAGATGTAGACTGAAAAAGAGGTCTACGTCGTAGATCTACGCGGTAGGTCTACGCGGTAGGTCTACGCAGGAGGTCTACGCGTTAGTCTACGCAGGAGGTCTACGTAATTGGTCTACGCAGGAGGTCTACGCGTTAGTCTACGCAGGAGGTCTACGTAATTGGTCTACGCAGGAGGTCTCCAGCTTTTTCATGTTTTTTTATCTAAGTTAATACGAGTCGCAACCTATGCAGCTTTTTCATGTATCAGAACACTTGCACTAATTCGAGATCTACATTAGAGGTCTACTCCGAAAACAGTTACATTATGATTCATCAAGAAGGTTATAGGTTACACCAAAAACATATAGAGCGTCAGTTATAGGTACAGAGAAAAAATGGTACCATAGCGCTTTTCCAAAGTAAACCCAGTTAATATACAAAGATATCTAGCTAGCTATATCTCCAGATCATCCCAATCACGTTCTGGTGGTCCGCGACAGTTGAGCTCAACGAATATGTCCGCTGCAAGCTTTGCTCTTATAGCTTTCATGTTCTTACCACATAGCGTCTTCGGAAAAAGCCTCCCAAGGCTATGGTACTCGATGAACTTTAGACATAAGACACCACAGTCACTGCAATTGTCTTGCGCAGGCACATCCTTTCCAGACAGATAATCGTGTGTGAAACGCTCCAACGGGTACCTCTCTCTATCATTGATGTCAGCCATGAGCCGAAGAAGATAAGGCATCATCACAGCAATTGGCTCGAGGGAGTGAGACAACACAGCCTCACTGAGATAACCAGGTAAGCTGTCCCACACAGTAATATGCCTTCTGGGTATCGAAATCATCAAGGCAACCCAATGATTCTCTTTCACGTTCCATGGCATGTAGATCTCATCAATATCTACTTCCCATTTCTTCAGCGTTTGGCAGAATGTTGGTTTCTTCCCTTCAAAGTAATCATAAGCACCTCCTGGTAGCCATCTTCCTAATCCATATCGATCCGGCTCAGAATCCACAAACCTCCTATACTTGTCTTTCGTCCACAACATACTAGGACCACTATCAGCAAAGCAGATTCGCTCACTCCTAAACCATTCCGGGTGCAATTTCATGCGCTGACGAAACAAGTCCAAGACTACATCCATGTGCTGAAAATATTTTTGAAATATACATGCACGTTAGAACGCTGAAGAAATGGGAAGCATAGGAATAAAGGTCTACTGGAAAGGTCTACAGGATAGGTCTACAGGAAAGGTCTACAGGAAAGGTCTACTGAAACGGTCTACGCGCATGAAAGGCATAAGAATAAAGGTCTACAGGAAAGGTCTACAGGAAAGGTCTACAGGAAAGGTCTACTGAAACGGTCTACGCGCATGAAAAGCATAAGAATAAAGGTCTACTGGAAAGGTCTACAGGATAGGTCTACAGGAAAGGTCTACAGGAAAGGTATACAGGAAAGGTCTACGCGCATGAAAAGCATAAGAATAAAGGTCTACTGCATCTGTCTAATGCAAAGGTCTACTGGAAAGGTCTACTGAAATGGTCTAAGCGCATGAAAAGCATGTATACCGTATCCGCAAGCCATTCTGTCTGGGTGACTAATTCCCACCACCAGTGGAGTTGAGGTTCAGCGTCCCAAAGAGGTTTCTTAGGGCCACTGGATAGAAGACAGAAAACACTCAGTTACTAATCAAACAATCAAGATAAATATAATTATTAAGAGGAATTTTAAGAAACTACTTACAAAATGCCTTTAAACTCCTTCTTAAGTGCTGAGAGCCTATCCTTATCTACTGGCGTGAACGGATCGTACCGAAACCGTTGCTTTCCAATGATGTCCTTCACTGTTCTATTTCCCACATACGGAGACCGTTGAGATGCGGCAAGCTGTCGCTGACGATCTACGTTTGCTTGTGCAACAAGTATTGCTGCTTGTTGTTTTAGTTGCTGCTTCTTTGTGTCCTCCCTTCGCTCTTCTTTTGATGGCATATGCGACTTAACAAAAACGAGCTCCGAATCGTTACCGTTGTCACTCCCGCATGGAGATATATGTTGTTTCTGCAAATGTGAACCAAGTATGTATCAAACAAGGTTTGTATAAATGGCACAAATATTCTCAGGTTTTACACGAACCAAACAAGGTTCAGGCATATAAAAAAACAATATCAGCAAAACCAAAATAAACTACAAGTACTTCTTAGGCTTACGCCTGACTCGAAGGACTCTATCAGGTACAGGATCAGCACTAACCCGATCTTTTTTCTTCGTAGGAGTGGTATCTGTCTCGGTAACCTTCTTCATAAGAGTGGCAGTGTTATCGCCAACTTTCTCCTCTGCATCATTCTCCTCTTCACCGGAAGGCTCGTCATCCTTCGTAGACTTCTCAGGCTCCTTAGGCTTAGGCTCCTTAGACTCTTCGGGCTCCGCATGCCTTGATGCATCTTTCATAACCTGGATGGTTTCTTCTATGCTGACCACCTTCTCAGTTAGGGTCCACAACCTGGCATCAGTCTGTTCGAAGCCCAACTTCATCTCCGCAGTCAACTTCTCGCTGCACTCTTCAAACAGCTTCTTAATCTTCTCCTCAAAGCGACTGAAGCCTTCGTCAGCAACGGAAACGGTCTCTGGACACTGCCTCTTCTGCATCTCCTCTCCATGGTCTGCTAATCTTTTCCTCTTCGCAGACTCCCCGGATTTAGCATTCTTGGCCACCAGTACACCATGAGGATTCCAGTCGTCCGGCTTCCACTTCCATCTACCACCTAGTTCACCGTACATTGCCTTGATAATATTCTCAACCTTCAGGTCATCTTCATCATCATCCCACTTTGGGTAAACAAGATCTCTCTCCACCAATACGCAGTGCTCAAAGTTCACCTACAAACATAAGGTAAAGTTATTAAAGAGGTCTACTATAGAGGTCTACTATAGAGGTCTACGTAATCGGTCTACGTAATAGGTCTACTGGAAAGGTCTACGTAAGAGTTCATGCTAAGAGGTCTACATTAGTCTGAAAACAAAGTATGTACCTGCTTCAGTATGGTTTGTCCAATGTTTCTTAAGCCCCATATACCTTTGTAGGCCAGGAGCGGCACCTCTGGAGCGTTTGGTATGGGTGCACCAAAATTGGCTCCGAATTCAGGCATGAAACGATAGGCCCATACTTGTAGCACCTCAACAAACCCATCCATCACATATCCAGACTTCCATAGCTCTGCTCCTTTGATGGCTTGCATCAGGTTCTTGAAAGCTACACGCCCCCACGGATAACTCTCAAACTTCTCTTCATCCATCACTAATCTGGCCAGGTTCACCGGAGTGTGGGAAGTGGTTCTCCGAGCCACAATAAAGCCTGCGTAGAGGGCCAAGTAACCCAGCCTAATTTTGTCCTCACTCGGCCAGTGTGTTGCCCATTGGCATGCTTGTGTGAGCTGATGTTGACTCGGACCAGCCTCAACGTCTACTCCGAGCCTCTCCCAGAATGCTCTCATCTGTAGAGTAACCTCACACTTGGGGTCATCAAGATCCTCATCCTCTACATAGTCGCAGTTGAGGCCGGTGAGATATTCAAATTCATGCAGGGAAAATCTAAGTGGGTTTGCACCAACCGCAATCCAGATCTCATACTTCCTCTTGCACTCTAACTGGTATGAGAGCATAGTGTGGACCACTTTCGAAGACCACTCGAATTTAAGGTCGTGAAACTTGCAGAAGACACCAACTCGCGAGTCGCAGAGCGTTTCCCACTCGGCATCACTCAAGAGTTCCTTCACGGCAGTGAACAGCTTTCTGTCGTTGCTGTAGTAGGCAATGCTTTTTTGGGGTTCGGGTTCATCTCCTCTTGTGTAAAACCTTCTTGGAAAGGTTGGGTTCTTCATTCTGCAAGACATTTCACAGTAGTCAGAGAAAGACCAACTCAGTATATTCACAATTAATTCTGAAAAAGTCTACGTAGGAGGTCTACTGAAAAGGTCTACTGGAAAGGTCTACGTAACATTCACAAGACATAACACAGTAGTCAGAGAAAGACCAACTCAGTACATTCACAACGGTCTACGTAAAAGGTCTACGTAAAAGGTCTACGTAAAAGGTCTACTGAAAAGGTCTACTGCAAAGGTCTACTGCAAAGGTCTACTGCAAAGGTCTACAGGATAGGTCTACAGGAAAGGTCTACTGCAAAAGGTCTACTGCAAAAGGTCTACGTAAAAGGTCTACGTAAAAGGTCTACGTAAAAGGTCTACTGAAAAGGTCTACTGCAAAGGTCTACTGCAAAGGTTTACTGCAAAGGTCTACTGTAAAGGTCTACAGGAAAGGTCTACTGCAAAGGTCTACTGCAAAGGTCTACTGCAAAGGTCTACTGCAAACGTCTACTGCAAACGTCTACTGCATGTCTACGTATCAATTCTATGGTTTGCTCTTCCCAAACGACACTGACCTATGTTTCAGCCGAAATGTCGAAGAAGAAACGACATGAATGAGTTATAAATTATACCTGTATATCAGCGGGAAACTATGTCTGAAACGAGATCTAAAAACAAAATGACACATGAGTTCGGTGAGATTATATTTGGTTATACAAAGTGGAAATGGTAAGAAGAGTGAGTGACTGAGTTATTACCGGGAAAGGGAATCGACAGGAGCGCTCCGACTCTACCAATGACGACGGACCGAAGACGGCACCGGCACCAATTTGTACATATTGCGAACAATAAACCGTTAGCCCCGACTGAAATGATATATGTTAACGATACTAGATAGAGGGCGGAGATATTACCGGCGTGAACAAACGGAGGCGGAGCAAACGGAGGCGGAGCAAACGAAGGCGGAGCAAACGGAGGCGGAGCAAACGGCGGCGGAACAAACGGCCACGAAGGAAACGGCGTCGAAGCAAACGGCGTCGGACACGGAAATCGAAGAAAATCGCCTCTCGAGAGCGCCGAAATGTACGAAAATCAACTTCTAACAAACCCTAAAAATTAACAGTTCAAGGTAAAAATCGAATTATATACAACGGTTTAGATGTACGGTTGGTTATTTCAATTAATCTCGGTTAAGGTGTTCAATTTATGGTTCATTACAACAAATTCAGCCGGTTATTTTATAACTGAGGTCTACCGCTACGGTCTACCACGAAATTACCGAAACGTTTCAAATCCCCCCCAAATCCACCGTCTATTTGAAATTTTGGGATTTCTGCTAGGTTAATTATTTGGTAGATCTACCTGGTAGATCTACATGGTAGACGTACCCGGTAGACCTCACACATTTATATGTTTTAACCTAAATGTCTTTGCTTATCTATAAATGATTCATTTGTATTCAATCATATTTTTTGTAGATGATAATGTCTATATTTTAATTATTCATACAAGTGTTTTTGTCAAATTATTTTTTTTTAATTTTTAATTTAAATTTAAGATTTAATTATTTGGTAGATCTACCGGGTAGATCTACATGGTAGACGTACCCGGTAGACCTCACACATTTATATGTTTTAACCTAAATGTCTTTGCTTATCTATAAATGATTCATTTGTATTCAATCATATTTTTTGTAAATGATAATGTCTATATTTTAATTATTCATACAAGTGTTTTTGTCAAATTATTTTTTTTTAATTTTTAATTTAAATTTAATATTTAATTACATGGTAGACGTACCTGGTAGACGTACCCGGTAGACCTCACACATTTATATGTTTTAACCTAAATGTCTTTGCTTATCTATAAATGATTCATTTGTATTCAATCATATTTTTTGTAGATGATAATATCTATCTTTTAATTATTCATACAGGTTTCGTTGTCAAATTATTTTTTATTTAATTTTTATTTTAAATTTAAGAATTAATTATTTGGTAGATCTACATAGTAGATCTACTTTATCCTAAACCGTAAATCGAATAATTTAGATAAAATTTTGTAACAATGTGCTTGCCCTATTGTCATTTTACAGTTTGGATAATAAATAAACGAACATTGAATCGTATAACAAACCAAAAACAACAATTGGTCTAGAAATTTTTAAAACCCTACAACTTACACCATTCAACCCTAAACAATCTACTCAAACTCTTATCCTTATGAACTATATATTCATGATATTTATAGATTCATGCATTTTTCTGAGATCATATTTTTAGTAGACGTTAAATGTCTATTATTTAGTTATTTGTAAAAAAAATATTTCAAAATAGTTTTTTGTTTAATTTTTAATTTAAATTTAAGATTTAATTATGTGGTAGATCTACATGGTAGACGTACCCGGTAGACCTCACACATTTATAGATTTTAACCTAAATGTCTTTGCTTATCTATAAATGATTCATTTGTATGCAATAATATTTTTGGTAGATGATAATGTCTATCTTTTAATTATTCATACAAGTTTTTTTGTCAAATTATTTTTGTTTTAATTTTTAATTTAAATTTAAAATTTAATTATGTGGTAGATCTACATGGTAGACGTACCTGGTAGACCTCACACATTTATAGGTTTTAACCTAAATGTCTTTGCTTATCTATAAATGATTCATTTGTATGCAATCATATTTTTGGTAGATGATAATGTCTATATTTTAATTATTCATACAAATGTTTTTGTCAAATTTTTTTTTTTTTAATTTTAATTTAAATTTAAGATTTAATTATTTGGTAGATCTACCTGGTAGATCTAAATGGTAGACGTACCCGGTAGACCTCACACATTTATATGTTTTAACTTAAATGTCTTTGCTTATCTATAAATGATTCATTTGTATTCAATCATATTTTTTGTAGATGATAATGTCTATTTTTTAATTATTCATACAGGTTTCGTTGTCAAATTATTTTTTATTTAATTTTTATTTTAAATTTAAGAATTAATTATTTGGTAGATCTACATGGTAGATCTACTTTACCCTAAACCCTAAATCGAATAATTTAGATAAAATTTTGTAACAATGTGCTTGCCCTACTGTCATTTTACAGTTTGGATAACAAATAAACGAACATTGAATCGTATAACAAACCAAAAACAACAATTGGTCTAGAAATTTTCAAAACCCTACAACTTACACCATTCAACCCTAAACAATCTACTCAAACTCTTATCCTTATGAACTATATATTCATGATATTTATAGATTCATGCATTTTTCTGAGATCTTATTTTTAGTAGATGTTAAATGTCTATTATTTCGTTATTTGTGAAAAACATATTTCAAAATATTTTTTTTTTAATTTTTAATTTAAATTTAAGATTTAATTATGTGGTAGATCTACATGGTAGACGTACCCGGTAGACCTCACACATTTATAGGTTTTAACCTAAATGTCTTTGCTTATCTATAAATGATTCATTTGTATGCAATCATATTTTTTATAGATGATAATGTCTATCTTTTAATTATTCATACAATTTTTTTTGTCAAATTATTAATTTTTTTAATTTTTAATTTAAATTTAAAATTTAATTATGTGGTAGGTAGATCTACCTGGTAGACGTACTCGGTAGACCTCACACATTTATAGGTTTTAACCTAAATGTCTTTGCTTATCTATAAATGATTCATTTGTATGCAATCATATTTTTTGTAGATGATAATGTCTATCTTTTAATTATTCATACAGGTTTTGTTGTCAAATTATTTTTTATTTAATTTGTAATTTAAATTTAAAGTTTAATGATTTGGTAGACCTACGTGGTCTACATGGTAGATCTCCAT
This sequence comes from Erythrophleum ivorense, assembly GCA_026724425.1. Classification (NCBI taxonomy): domain Eukaryota; kingdom Viridiplantae; phylum Streptophyta; class Magnoliopsida; order Fabales; family Fabaceae; genus Erythrophleum; species Erythrophleum ivorense. The sequence goes on along the minus strand of JAIUCV010000066.1, from coordinate 882,452 downwards.
GTTTGTTTTACCACAGCGTCTGGAGGTTAAAATCGTAATCGTGGCATGCGTTTTTTTGTTTGTTCATAAGAGAGCGTGAGGTACTGTTACTGTAGAAAATGTTAGTTTTGCAATTGTTTCAAATTGTGGTCTAGTTGAATAGAAAAAATCAATTTGTGATCTATTTTTGGCAATTCCCCCGCATTTATATTCAAGAAAAAAGGACTAGTAAAAAAAGGAAAATGTAAAATTTCCACACGGATCGTACATAACATATTTTGGACAAGAAAAAAATTGAATAATTGATAAAATGTAAACTTTCGTAAAAGAAAAAAGGTTAGAAATTTAAAAAATAAAAAATAAAAACGAAATCGATGATCACAATAAGTAAAATGTAAAGTCTAATATTCCTAATGACTTACAGTTTTCCTATATAAAGATGTCATTTTTCTTATTCAAACAGAAAAAGATTTGTACTCTTTGACAAAAAATGTTTAAAATATTTGTAGTAAGATGACAAAAAAAATAACCTTCTTAAAAGGAAAAGTACTACATCGTAACAATAGAAAAAGGTAAATTTTATTTGATTGAAAGCTATATAAACATAAGTGAATGAGCTTAATTTCTCAATCAAAATTTTTGCTATCATCATCTTTCACAGTTTAAAAATATTCATATTAGCTAGAATATGGATCAAGAATTGGATACAGATTTGAGGTTATCTCAATATGATCCATGGGTTATAAAAAAGAATTTAACCGATTCTGATACTTCGAATAATGGTAAACTTTATCTACCGCGAGAAGGAATAGCTTCTATAATTCCGCAGATGAGACAGTCTATGGTCCAGCAGATGGGAACGACAAGCGGTGTTGAAGTGAAGGTCCATATTATAGACGACGTTAAACAAGCTGATGACTACACATGCAGATTAACTAGAAACGGTGTGGGCAAACACTATTTGATGGGATGGGGCGCTGTTGCTAGAGACAACCGTTACAAAACAGGCGATGAAATTGGACTCATGTGGGATCAAAGCTATGAAAGATTCTTGGTCCACAAGATAGGCTGATATTAGTAGTCTTGTTTTGACTTTTTTTTTTTCTTCTTTTCTTATTCTCAAATATCAAAGAGCTTTTCTAATATTTATTTAGGGGGTTTTAATTTACTACAATTTGTTTTTACTTAAATGTGGGTTTTATGAGTCTGGTAGTCGAGTGATTTAGAAACTCGTGGGCATTAGAAAGATCTTATGATCTTATCCATGGGCCCCCTCTATAAGCTAGTAATTGGTGATTATTGCTACACGGGACTAACTTACTAAGATCCAACGAAAGTCTCAATATTCACGAGGAAATATACACATATTTTTTCCAAAAAAAAGGTATATACACACCACCACCGTCTGTATTCTTTGTATTACAATGATAATGGCAAAGAGTTTTACGTAAAAAGAGAAAAGAACGACACCACATTGACTCCTCCCTTTATTTGAACTTTGAAGCATCAGCTATTTTGTGTTTTTTTCAACAAATTTTATCTATTAAATCAAAAGGTGATTATCTCGAAGGAGAAAACTATACCAATTTGGTGTGATTTACATAAGAAAATAGGTAATCTCGTGCTCGCGCTAATTAGAGTTATTGCATTGGATCTTGTTAATTACCGCAATAACCTCTTCTCATGGCTGCAACGGCTTCCTTTGAGCACTTCACTTCTAATCCAACATGATTATTAATTTATTACCATCTCCGAGAACAAAAAAAGGCATCGTAGTATTAGAATGTATTAGATTTGATTAATGAATATATCTTAACTCTTTTAATCTTTATTATGTAAATCATTTGTGTTCTCTCACTATATGAGAATAATGTATTAGATTTGATTAATGAAATCATTTAAAGAAATTTTAAGAAATACATTTCTCATGGTGTCAATTTTCAAAATTACACCTCTAGTGTGTTAATTTTCAAAATTACATTTTTTCAAATTTTAATATATAAATTTGGGTTTACGAATCCTTGACTATGGTTTAGATTTTGGGTATAGAGTTTATATTTTAGGATTTAGAGTTTTTTTACTCAATGTAAAAGTGTAATATTGAAAATGGGGTGTAGTTTTGAAAATTGACACTTAAAAATGTGTAGTTTTGAAATTTTCCCATATTTGTCCAATCATTTACAAGATTTTTTATGAAAAAATATAAAGGATTGATATTCACGTGAAGTTAATTCGTAGGTATTTTCTTTAACCTTATGCTACAAAGAAAGAAAAGTAGAAAACTATAATTAATTTACCAAAAAAAAAGACAATCGAACTGAAACAAAGAGAAGTGCGACGCAATAGAATACAGCGTATATCATGCATTCATGTTTCTTAAGTTTTGTATAAAGATGTAAAACAATTAATCACTTTTACTTTCCTTCTCCTTTCTTTCTCACTATAGCGTAACATTGAAAGAAAAGTGAGAATGACGGAGAAAAAAGGAAAGAAAAGAATCGAGTGTATAATAATGAGACAAGTCCAACCAGGACGTTGATGTAAAAAGCTTTTAATATGAATCCAGTTTGGGGACTATAGCCGATGATAGCTCTATATGAGAAACCCTCACCGCCCCGATAAGCTGCTCCGGCAATTCTTCCGGTGTATTCGCCTACAAAATGATCATCCAAAAAGGTTTCAAGAGGAGAAGCAGAAGCAAAATCTTAAAGATTCAAAGTCTCTCAGTTTTGTTAAATTGATTTACCTGTACAAGGAAAGCCATTTCGACAACCAAAGATGTGATTACACCAATGACAAGACCGAGAACTCCATTTGCGACGGTGGATGATCCGATATCAACATCAATCTACATGAATACGAAAACGTTTCTTTTTGAGTTACTTACTGTATTGGTCTTTTTGAAAAAGGCTAACAAAATGTGGACTTACTTCTAAATACGTTGGACCGCGGATGTAGTTGCAATCCACTGCTTTCCCAAGGAGACACGGTGTGCTTCCCACGCTTTGCCTTACGATCCATGAACCCTGCATGATTCGGTATTATGTGAATCGCTTTGTACATAGAGGAAGAGAAGAAGAAAGAGAGAAAAAATTAGAGGGAGAGGGAGAGAGACCTTGGGGACTAAAGGTATAAGCTTGAGCCTACTATTCCGAAATTCGTCATCACCATCAACAAATCGTTGGAAGAGAGATCCAGGTACGAGTTCTTTTGCCACGAAATAAAACACCATACTGTAGTGTGTTGATCCAGGAACCTACCAAAATTCCGGTTTTAGAACATCGATAATAAGCTGCTTTTTTACATTGTAGTTCGCGGGAAAAAACTTACTTGAACATTTACTACCAATGAGAAAAAACCCTTATCTGCAGCAACCTGAACAAATTATCAAGTGATGAAGAAGAAGATGGGATATAGTTTCTCCCTTAAGACTTAACTAGGAACTTAAGTAAGACGAATTAAGGTGATTGTCTCTCTTACTTGTGCTGCACATCCCTTGCGTCTAACCACATGATCCATTCTTTTAGTGTCTTTGTACCAATCGACGGCGACGAGATCCATTAGATGCTTCCCAGCAGGAATCTTCAGTAATAATGTTGAATGAATGATCAGAATCGAAGATGTAAGTAAATGTGCATCTTTCTAATGCATTTGAATTTTTCATCAGGTAAAAAAATGTTACTAACCTTCCATTTATCCTCACAGAAACTCTTGCCACGGACTTTGAAGTTGTTCCCATCAGAAATCCTCCAGCAGTTACGGGCATTTTCATTATCATCGTGTCGTAGATTACCCGAGAAACAAGACAGATCAATGTCGAGAGCAGGTTCCTCTTCTGAGGTTTCAAATGGCACGAGAGTTTTACAGTGATTAGATATATTTTCACCGGCACAGGTACAACTTACGCGTTAATGATTGGATCCAACTATCAGTTTTTACCTGTTTTCTTGGCTACGGTCTCCGGCTTACTCGTTTCAGGCTGAAATAGTTAAAGGTTAAGAAAGACCTAACTCGATGAAATATTTAGTTCAAAAGAGAATGCTTGATAGGCCAACCTCTTGTTCTGATTCAGCTATCTGAAACTCGTCATCATCGTCCGAGTCTTCATCCATTAGCACAGAGTTTCTGCTGGCCCCATTTGCTTGATCAATAGAAAGGGAAGACTTATGCTGAGGCTTTCCACCTTTACCCAAGGCTAAGGAAGAAGATGCCATATTAACCATAACAGGGATCCTGATTGGATGACCTCTATCATCTGTCTGTGAGAACCACTCGCGCAAGCCTGTGATGAACATGACCTTGTGAATTAGAACGGCAGACGCACAAGTGCGGTTTCAAAAAGAGCAGAAGTCATTTCCCAGAGGGAACTCAGTGGAAATGAGCACAAAAGAACTTACCAGAAACATTGTTCAGCATTTGAAGAAGACAATGTTGTTGAAATGCTGGAAGATAACCTGCACCACAACCTTTTAGATCAATTTGTATAAGATGTTGCACTTGTGTTCTAGGCCTTCCATTCCGAGGCTTTAGTGGGGCAATGTTAAATCCTCCACCTAAACAATGGAACGTACTCTGAGTTAGCTCGTAATACACAATATATTAGAAGATGTTGGTGGTAAAGGACTTAGCATGAGAGAGAAATCATAAACTTACTCTCAAGATGCGCCCGAACAAATCCAGGTTGTGGAGCACAATTCTCATGCTCCCTAGAACGAAACAATACCACTTCACAGAAAGAAGCGAGATAAATAATTAAAACTAGATACGAAGAGTCTGTCTAGTTTCTAGCATAAGTAAAAGGGGAAGGGAATATACCATAACTTCCATCGTCATTACGACGCCAATATCGTACATAGCAAAGGTCACGAGGCCACACAACCCTGCAGCCATTTCGACAGTATGAGTGGGATAAAACAGAGCTCCTAAAGACAACCAGGTTCTATTCTGACTGAAAACAGGAGGATCGCAGAGAGTAAGCATTATAATGACCCTGTAAATCCTTTCTACCATTTTTTCAGCAGCATGGGATCTTGGTATGCAAAATATAAAAAAATCTGCATAAACCTAGAGCCTCCAAGAGAACTGGTCTATTTAGTTGAGGATGTGAAAGAAGATTAAATTGATTTTGAATGATAACACTACTTTTGTAAGCACTTGAACGTAGGTGTGTGCGTATTGTTGAATGATTACATTGGAAACCAATCGAGTAGAAGTCTGTGATAGAGTATTGCTGTGTGACCATCCACCTCTTCCACTAATCTCCCATTATGAAAACTGCAGTCCCACCTGTCAGCCATAGGAAACGACCGAAAGCAGAGAGCTTCAGATCACAGACCAGAACACAAGAAAAGACGCTTTCGCTTGCATGGTATTATTGATTATGGTTTCTTGTTACCGGAATATGAAAGAGAAAACAGAAGACGGAGAAAAACCTACTCATATCGAGTGCCATCCATGCTCATCACAAGCTCGAATATTTCCTCACATGTGGCCTCCACTACACCAACAGCCTTCATTGCCCTGCTGCAGCTTCTTGGCTGCATGATTAGCACTGTAAATGATGGTTCTTAACTATATAAAACTAATATGTAATCAACACGGAAATTATGCCAAGCTGTTAGGCCCTTCCATACTAGATAATCAACTTCAAGTAGCTCTTCAAAAATTCGTAGACCTGCCAAATGTGTAAAAAAAAGGAGAAGATTAAGCCCAAATTCAAGCTCTATCATAGAATGCTATATGATCTTCCAGATTGGATGGTAGAGAAAATTTATTTTGAAACAGGTCTTAAGTTTGTCTTGCAGAAGTTGTGGCACGTTCTTGAAAGTTGAAACCGTGCATAACCACTAACCATTTTGGCACTGAAGGAGACGCCAGTGTTTTCTTGAAAATGCTTGGTTACTGGAATTATGGTTTGACAACTCAGCATCAAAATCCTTAGTCCAGTCATATATAGATTCTGGAGGGCCTGCATATTTGTTTAAAAGTGATCAGATTATATTCAGGATTGCATCTGACCAAATTAGGTCATGAACAAATGAATTAGGAAAAACCATTTCCAATAGTTGTCCTCCTCAATAAATCACGTCGAGTGTCATCTTCTTCCTCCAGCGCACTGAACCTGAATAAATTGTAGATATTTTCTTCGCATAAATATAGGTATATAAGAAAACAATGGCAAGCCTCAACCGAAAGAGTATATCAAACGATACTGGTCACTTCTCACATGCAGCACTATCTTAGCATCTTTCTGGCATCTGTAACGTTCTAAGAAAAATCCAGAGCTAACACAACCTAAGTGGAAATTGTTAGGATTGATGATTAACTCTACTTTTAGTATCTAATAGGATAAATAAACTAGCTTTTCAAATTAATTTTATGATTATGATCGCCACAAACCACAACCTACTCTTGCATAATATTGATCACCATTTTCAACACAGGTAAAATTTACTCTCTCTAAAGGAAGAGAATAGTATTCCATGACCAGAACTTATGATTAAGGCAGGGAAACAATATGAACAAGAAACTTAAGCAAAGTGAGTTGTTGACAGATAAAACTAAGATGCCTGCAGATACACACAGAAATAATGCACTCACGGGCTTTCATGGTCTGAAGATGAAGCAGTCCTTCCAGCATCCATTCCAGGCTTATATTCAAAAGAAACATATTGCTGACCACTTGGAACTAGGGACTCTTGATGCTGCAACAATGCAAAAACACAGAGCGGTAATCAGACAACCACCAATCTTTAGATTGAAGCGGTTGCTGATAAATAACAGAGGGTTCCTCTTTTGCCAAATATTCCAGAACCATAAAACAATAACAGGTCAAGACAGAAGCTAAAAGACATGGCAAAATATTTTGTGGTTCAGGGATTGCGAGACAGAAATTGACAGACCTGATCTATGACATACTCAATTTTCTCCTTCCACATTAAAGCTTCCTGGATGTTGAACGCTGCCATCTAGCAAGAACATACTCCACATGAACTAACAAGAAGCAATAAAATGCATTGGAACAAAATAAAACTATTGCAATCTGTTCTCAGAAAGAAAAGACAAGTTACCGTGATTCTGTGGTGCTTTTCTTTCTTGTTATAGACAGACAACACATAAACCATATGCCAAAACAGAGTCAAGAAGACAAGAAAATGGAAATACTAAGTCACATTACAGTCAAAGGATGATAAGAGCAAAACCACTTCATACTGTAAATGACGCATATTACATAGACAAGCACTTATAGTCCGAAAATAGTAAAAGAAAGTTTAAAAAAAGACTCACATGTCCGTGATGTGTCTTCAAGCCTCGATCTTCAACTCTACAGTTGCCATCAATCACCATCGTCTTGATAGGAAGCTACGTAAACATGAAGAGAGCATCTAGGTAAGCTCATTGAAAAGCTCAATGAATCAACAATTTATCAAGCTTAGACATTTTCTTTTTTCGATTTTTCTAATCTGATAGTATAGTCTCTACTCTCTAGCTCACAAGTCAAAACCACACACTCGATTTGGAAAATGCTAAAATCCAAATCCAAAGCAATCCAAGGCTAACAAAATGTGGACTTACTTCTAAATACGTTGGACCGCGGATGTAGTTGCAATCCACTGCTTTCCCAAGGAGACACGGTGTGCTTCCCACGCTTTGCCTTACGATCCATGAACCCTGCATGATTCGGTATTATGTGAATCGCTTTGTACATAGAGGAAGAGAAGAAGAAAGAGAGAAAAAATTAGAGGGAGAGGGAGAGAGACCTTGGGGACTAAAGGTATAAGCTTGAGCCTACTATTCCGAAATTCGTCATCACCATCAACAAATCGTTGGAAGAGAGATCCAGGTACGAGTTCTTTTGCCACGAAATAAAACACCATACTGTAGTGTGTTGATCCAGGAACCTACCAAAATTCCGGTTTTAGAACATCGATAATAAGCTGCTTTTTTACATTGTAGTTCGCGGGAAAAACTTACTTGAACATTTACTACCAATGAGAAAAAACCCTTATCTGCAGCAACCTGAACAAATTATCAAGTGATGAAGAAGAAGATGGGATATAGTTTCTACCTTAAGACTTAACTAGGAACTTAAGTAAGACGAATTAAGGTGATTGTCTCTCTTACTTGTGCTGCACATCCCTTGCGTCTAACCACATGATCCATTCTTTTAGTGTCTTTGTACCAATCGACGGCGACGAGATCCATTAGATGCTTCCCAGCAGGAATCTTCAGTAATAATGTTGAATGAATGATCAGAATCGAAGATGTAAGTAAATGTGCATCTTTCTAATGCATTTGAATTTTTCATCAGGTAAAAAAATGTTACTAACCTTCCTTTTATCCTCACAGAAACTCTTGCCACGGACTTTGAAGTTGTTCCCATCAGAAATCCTCCAGCAGTTACGGGCATTTTCATTATCATCGTGTCGTAGATTACCCAAGAAGCAAGACAGATCAATGTCGAGAGCAGGTTCCTCTTCTGAGGTTTCAAATGGCACGAGAGTTTTACAGTGATTAGATATATTTTCACCGGCACAGGTACAACTTACGCGTTAACGATTGGATCCAACTATCAGTTTTTACCTGTTTTCTTGGCTACGGTCTCCGGCTTACTCGTTTCAGGCTGAAATAGTTAAAGGTTAAGAAAGACCTAACTCGATGAAATCTTTAGTTCAAAAGAGAATGCTTGATAGGCCAACCTCTTGTTCTGATTCAGCTATCTGAAACTCGTCATCATCGTCCGAGTCTTCATCCATTAGCACAGAGTTTCTGCTGGCCCCATTTGCTTGATCAATAGAAAGGGAAGACTTATGCTGAGGCTTTCCACCTTTACCCAAGGCTAAGGAAGAAGATGCCATATTAACCATAACAGGGATCCTGATTGGATGACCTCTATCATCTGTCTGTGAGACCCACTCGCGCAAGCCTGTGATGAACATGACCTTGTGAATTAGAACGGCAGACGCACAAGTGCGGTTTCAAAAAGAGCAGAAGTCATTTCCCAGAGGGATCTCAGTGGAAATGAGCACAAAAGAACTTACCAGAAACACTGCTCAGCATTTGAAGAAGACAATGTTGTTGAAATGCTGGAAGATAACCTGCACCCCAACCTTTTAGATCAATTTGTATAAGATGTTGCACTTGTGTTCTAGGCCTTCCATTCCGAGGCTTTAGTGGGGCAATGTTAAATCCTCCACCTAAACAATGGAACGTACTCTGAGTTAGCTCGTAATACACAATATATTAGAAGATGTTGGTGGTAAAGGACTTAGCATGAGAGAGAAATCATAAACTTACTCTCAAGATGCGCCCGAACAAATCCAGGTTGTGGAGCACAATTCTCATGCTCCCTAGAACGAAACAATACCACTTCACAGAAAGAAGCGAGATAAATAATTAAAACTAGATACGAAGAGTCTGTCTAGTTTCTAGCATAAGTAAAAGGGGAAGGGAATATACCATAACTTCCATCGTCATTATGACGCCAATATCGTACATAGCAGAGGTCACGAGGCCACACAACCCTGCAGCCATTTCGACAGTATGAGTGGGATAAAACAGAGCTCCTAAAGACAACCAGGTTCTATTCTGACTGAAAACAGGAGGATCGCAGAGAAAAGCATTATAATGACCCTGTAAATCCTTTCTACCATTTTTTCAGCAGCATGGGATCTTGGTATGCAAAATATAAAAAAATCTGCATAAACCTAGAGCCTCCAAGAGAACTGGTCTATTTAGTTGAGGATGTGAAAGAAGATTAAATTGATTTTGAATGATAACACTACTTTTGTAAGCACTTGAACGTAGGTGTGTGCGTATTGTTGAATGATTACATTGGAAACCAATCGAGTAGAAGTCTGTGATAGAGTATTGCTGTGTGACCATCCACCTCTTCCACTAATCTCCCATTATGAAAACTGCAGTCCCACCTGTCAGCCATAGGAAACGACCGAAAGCAGAGAGCTTCAGATCACAGACCAGAACACAAGAAAAGACGCTTTCGCTTGCATGGTATTATTGATTATGGTTTCTTGTTACCGGAATATGAAAGAGAAAACAGAAGACGGAGAAAAACCTACTCATATCGAGTGCCATCCATGCTCATCACAAGCTCGAATATTTCCTCACATGTGGCCTCCACTACACCAACAGCCTTCATTGCCCTGCTGCAGCTTCTTGGCTGCATGATTAGCACTGTAAATGATGGTTCTTAACTATATAAAACTAATATGTAATCAACACGGAAATTATGCCAAGCTGTTAGGCCCTTCCATACTAGATAATCAACTTCAAGTAGCTCTTCAAAAATTCGTAGACCTGCCAAATGTGTAAAAAAAAGGAGAAGATTAAGCCCAAATTCAAGCTCTATCATAGAATGCTATATGATCTTCCAGATTGGATGGTAGAGAAAATTTATTTTGAAACAGGTCTTAAGTTTGTCTTGCAGAAGTTGTGGCACGTTCTTGAAAGTTGAAACCGTGCATAACCACTAACCATTTTGGCACTGAAGGAGACGCCAGTGTTTTCTTGAAAATGCTTGGTTACTGGAATTATGGTTTGACAACTCAGCATCAAAATCCTTAGTCCAGTCATATATAGATTCTGGAGGGCCTGCATATTTGTTTAAAAGTGATCAGATTATATTCAGGATTGCATCTGACCAAATTAGGTCATGAACAAATGAATTAGGAAAAACCATTTCCAATAGTTGTCCTCCTCAATAAATCACGTCGAGTGTCATCTTCTTCCTCCAGCGCACTGAACCTGAATAAATTGTAGATATTTTCTTCGCATAAATATAGGTATATAAGAAAACAATGGCAAGCCTCAACCGAAAGAGTATATCAAACGATACTGGTCACTTCTCACATGCAGCACTATCTTAGCATCTTTCTGGCATCTGTAACGTTCTAAGAAAAATCCAGAGCTAACACAACCTAAGTGGAAATTGTTAGGATTGATGATTAACTCTACTTTTAGTATCTAATAGGATAAATAAACTAGCTTTTCAAATTAATTTTATGATTATGATCGCCACAAACCACAACCTACTCTTGCATAATATTGATCACCATTTTCAACACAGGTAAAATTTACTCTCTCTAAAGGAAGAGAATAGTATTCCATGACCAGAACTTATGATTAAGGCAGGGAAACAATATGAACAAGAAATTTAAGCAAAGTGAGTTGTTGACAGATAAAACTAAGATGCCTGCAGATACACACAGAAATAATGCACTCACGGGCTTTCATGGTCTGAAGATGAAGCAGTCCTTCCAGCATCCATTCCATGCTTATATTCAAAAGAAACATATTGCTGACCACTTGGAACTAGGGACCCTTGATGCTGCAACAATGCAAAAACACAGAGCGGTAATCAGACAACCACCAATCTTTAGATTGAAGCGGTTGCTGATAAATAACAGAGGCAGATACAGAGGGTTCCTCTTTTGCCAAATATTCCAGAACCATAAAACAATAACAGGTCAAGACAGAAGCTAAAAGACATGGCAAAATATTTTGTGGTTCAGGGATTGCGAGACAGAAATTGACAGACCTGATCTATGACATACTCAATTTTCTCCTTCCACATTAAAGCTTCCTGGATGTTGAACGCTGCCATCTAGCAAGAACATACTCCACATGAACTAACAAGAAGCAATAAAATGCATTGGAACAAAATAAAACTATTGCAATCTATTCTCAGAAAGAAAAGACAAGTTACCGTGATTCTGTGGTGCTTTTCTTTCTTGTTATAGACAGACAACACATAAACCATCTGCCAAAACAGAGTCAAGAAGACAAGAAAATGGAAATACTAAGTCACATTACAGTCAAAGGATGATAAGAGCAAAACCACTTCATACTGTAAATGACGCATATTACATAGACAAGCACTTATAGTCCGAAAATAGTAAAAGAAAGTTTAAAAAAAGACTCACATGTCCGTGATGTGTCTTCAAGCCTCGATCTTCAACTCTACAGTTGCCATCAATCACCATCGTCTTGATAGGAAGCTACGTAAACATGAAGAGAGCATCTAGGTAAGCTCATTGAAAAGCTCAATGAATCAACAATTTATCAAGCTTAGACATTTTCTTTTTTCGATTTTTCTAATCTGATAGTATAGTCTCTACTCTCTAGCTCACAAGTCAAAACCACACACTCGATTTGGAAAATGCTAAAATCCAAATCCAAAGCAATCCAAGGCTAACAAAATGTGGACTTACTTCTAAATACGTTGGACCGCGGATGTAGTTGCAATCCACTGCTTTCCCAAGGAGACACGGTGTGCTTCCCACGCTTTGCCTTACGATCCATGAACCCTGCATGATTCGGTATTATGTGAATCGCTTTGTACATAGAGGAAGAGAAGAAGAAAGAGAGAAAAAATTAGAGGGAGAGGGAGAGAGACCTTGGGGACTAAAGGTATAAGCTTGAGCCTACTATTCCGAAATTCGTCATCACCATCAACAAATCGTTGGAAGAGAGATCCAGGTACGAGTTCTTTTGCCACGAAATAAAACACCATACTGTAGTGTGTTGATCCAGGAACCTACCAAAATTCCGGTTTTAGAACATCGATAATAAGCTGCTTTTTTACATTGTAGTTCGCGGGAAAAACTTACTTGAACATTTACTACCAATGAGAAAAAACCCTTATCTGCAGCAACCTGAACAAATTATCAAGTGATGAAGAAGAAGATGGGATATAGTTTCTACCTTAAGACTTAACTAGGAACTTAAGTAAGACGAATTAAGGTGATTGTCTCTCTTACTTGTGCTGCACATCCCTTGCGTCTAACCACATGATCCATTCTTTTAGTGTCTTTGTACCAATCGACGGCGACGAGATCCATTAGATGCTTCCCAGCAGGAATCTTCAGTAATAATGTTGAATGAATGATCAGAATCGAAGATGTAAGTAAATGTGCATCTTTCTAATGCATTTGAATTTTTCATCAGGTAAAAAAATGTTACTAACCTTCCTTTTATCCTCACAGAAACTCTTGCCACGGACTTTGAAGTTGTTCCCATCAGAAATCCTCCAGCAGTTACGGGCATTTTCATTATCATCGTGTCGTAGATTACCCAAGAAGCAAGACAGATCAATGTCGAGAGCAGGTTCCTCTTCTGAGGTTTCAAATGGCACGAGAGTTTTACAGTGATTAGATATATTTTCACCGGCACAGGTACAACTTACGCGTTAACGATTGGATCCAACTATCAGTTTTTACCTGTTTTCTTGGCTACGGTCTCCGGCTTACTCGTTTCAGGCTGAAATAGTTAAAGGTTAAGAAAGACCTAACTCGATGAAATCTTTAGTTCAAAAGAGAATGCTTGATAGGCCAACCTCTTGTTCTGATTCAGCTATCTGAAACTCGTCATCATCGTCCGAGTCTTCATCCATTAGCACAGAGTTTCTGCTGGCCCCATTTGCTTGATCAATAGAAAGGGAAGACTTATGCTGAGGCTTTCCACCTTTACCCAAGGCTAAGGAAGAAGATGCCATATTAACCATAACAGGGATCCTGATTGGATGACCTCTATCATCTGTCTGTGAGACCCACTCGCGCAAGCCTGTGATGAACATGACCTTGTGAATTAGAACGGCAGACGCACAAGTGCGGTTTCAAAAAGAGCAGAAGTCATTTCCCAGAGGGATCTCAGTGGAAATGAGCACAAAAGAACTTACCAGAAACACTGCTCAGCATTTGAAGAAGACAATGTTGTTGAAATGCTGGAAGATAACCTGCACCCCAACCTTTTAGATCAATTTGTATAAGATGTTGCACTTGTGTTCTAGGCCTTCCATTCCGAGGCTTTAGTGGGGCAATGTTAAATCCTCCACCTAAACAATGGAACGTACTCTGAGTTAGCTCGTAATACACAATATATTAGAAGATGTTGGTGGTAAAGGACTTAGCATGAGAGAGAAATCATAAACTTACTCTCAAGATGCGCCCGAACAAATCCAGGTTGTGGAGCACAATTCTCATGCTCCCTAGAACGAAACAATACCACTTCACAGAAAGAAGCGAGATAAATAATTAAAACTAGATACGAAGAGTCTGTCTAGTTTCTAGCATAAGTAAAAGGGGAAGGGAATATACCATAACGTCCATCGTCATTATGACGCCAATATCGTACATAGCAGAGGTCACGAGGCCACACAACCCTGCAGCCATTTCGACAGTATGAGTGGGATAAAACAGAGCTCCTAAAGACAACCAGGTTCTATTCTGACTGAAAACAGGAGGATCGCAGAGAGTAAGCATTATAATGACCCTGTAAATCCTTTCTACCATTTTTTCAGCAGCATGGGATCTTGGTATGCAAAATATAAAAAAATCTGCATAAACCTAGAGCCTCCAAGAGAACTGGTCTATTTAGTTGAGGATGTGAAAGAAGATTAAATTGATTTTGAATGATAACACTACTTTTGTAAGCACTTGAACGTAGGTGTGTGCGTATTGTTGAATGATTACATTGGAAACCAATCGAGTAGAAGTCTGTGATAGAGTATTGCTGTGTGACCATCCACCTCTTCCACTAATCTCCCATTATGAAAACTGCAGTCCCACCTGTCAGCCATAGGAAACGACCGAAAGCAGAGAGCTTCAGATCACAGACCAGAACACAAGAAAAGACGCTTTCGCTTGCATGGTATTATTGATTATGGTTTCTTGTTACCGGAATATGAAAGAGAAAACAGAAGACGGAGAAAAACCTACTCATATCGAGTGCCATCCATGCTCATCACAAGCTCGAATATTTCCTCACATGTGGCCTCCACTACACCAACAGCCTTCATTGCCCTGCTGCAGCTTCTTGGCTGCATGATTAGCACTGTAAATGATGGTTCTTAACTATATAAAACTAATATGTAATCAACACGGAAATTATGTCAAGCTGTTAGGCCCTTCCATACTAGATAATCAACTTCAAGTAGCTCTTCAAAAATTCGTAGACCTGCCAAATGTGTAAAAAAAAGGAGAAGATTAAGCCCAAATTCAAGCTCTATCATAGAATGCTATATGATCTTCCAGATTGGATGGTAGAGAAAATTTATTTTGAAACAGGTCTTAAGTTTGTCTTGCAGAAGTTGTGGCACGTTCTTGAAAGTTGAAACCGTGCATAACCACTAACCATTTTGGCACTGAAGGAGACGCCAGTGTTTTCTTGAAAATGCTTGGTTACTGGAATTATGGTTTGACAACTCAGCATCAAAATCCTTAGTCCAGTCATATATAGATTCTGGAGGGCCTGCATATTTGTTTAAAAGTGATCAGATTATATTCAGGATTGCATCTGACCAAATTAGGTCATGAACAAATTAATTAGGAAAAACCATTTCCAATAGTTGTCCTCCTCAATAAATCACGTCGAGTGTCATCTTCTTCCTCCAGCGCACTGAACCTGAATAAATTGTAGATATTTTCTTCGCATAAATATAGGTATATAAGAAAACAATGGCAAGCCTCAACCGAAAGAGTATATCAAACGATACAGGTCACTTCTCACATGCAGCACTATCTTAGCATCTTTCTGGCATCTGTAACGTTCTAAGAAAAATCCAGAGCTAACACAACCTAAGTGGAAATTGTTAGGATTGATGATTAACTCTACTTTTAGTATCTAATAGGATAAATAAACTAGCTTTTCAAATTAATTTTATGATTATGATCGCCACAAACCACAACCTACTCTTGCATAATATTGATCACCATTTTCAACACAGGTAAAATTTACTCTCTCTAAAGGAAGAGAATAGTATTCCATGACCAGAACTTATGATTAAGGCAGGGAAACAATATGAACAAGAAACTTAAGCAAAGTGAGTTGTTGACAGATAAAACTAAGATGCCTGCAGATACACACAGAAATAATGCACTCACGGGCTTTCATGGTCTGAAGATGAAGCAGTCCTTCCAGCATCCATTCCAGGCTTATATTCAAAAGAAACATATTGCTGACCACTTGGAACTAGGGACTCTTGATGCTGCAACAATGCAAAAACACAGAGCGGTAATCAGACAACCACCAATCTTTAGATTGAAGCGGTTGCTGATAAATAACAGAGGGTTCCTCTTTTGCCAAATATTCCAGAACCATAAAACAATAACAGGTCAAGACAGAAGCTAAAAGACATGGCAAAATATTTTGTGGTTCAGGGATTGCGAGACAGAAATTGACAGACCTGATCTATGACATACTCAATTTTCTCCTTCCACATTAAAGCTTCCTGGATGTTGAACGCTGCCATCTAGCAAGAACATACTCCACATGAACTAACAAGAAGCAATAAAATGCATTGGAACAAAATAAAACTATTGCAATCTATTCTCAGAAAGAAAAGACAAGTTACCGTGATTCTGTGGTGCTTTTCTTTCTTGTTATAGACAGACAACACATAAACCATCTGCCAAAACAGAGTCAAGAAGACAAGAAAATGGAAATACTAAGTCACATTACAGTCAAAGGATGATAAGAGCAAAACCACTTCATACTGTAAATGACGCATATTACATAGACAAGCACTTATAGTCCGAAAATAGTAAAAGAAAGTTTAAAAAAAGACTCACATGTCCGTGATGTGTCTTCAAGCCTCGATCTTCAACACTACAGTTGCCATCAATCACCATCGTCTTGATAGGAAGCTACGTAAACATGAAGAGAGCATCTAGGTAAGCTCATTGAAAAGCTCAATGAATCAACAATTTATCAAGCATAGACATTTTCTTTTTTCGATTTTTCTAATCTGGTAGTATAGTCTCTACTCTCTAGCTCACAAGTCAAAACCACACACTCGATTTGGAAAATGCTAAAATCCAAATCCAAAGCAATCCAAGGCTAACAAAATGTGGACTTACTTCTAAATACGTTGGACCGCGGATGTAGTTGCAATCCACTGCTTTCCCAAGGAGACACGGTGTGCTTCCCACGCTTTGCCTTACGATCCATGAACCCTGCATGATTCGGTATTATGTGAATCGCTTTGTACATAGAGGAAGAGAAGAAGAAAGAGAGAAAAAATTAGAGGGAGAGGGAGAGAGACCTTGGGGACTAAAGGTATAAGCTTGAGCCTACTATTCCGAAATTCGTCATCACCATCAACAAATCGTTGGAAGAGAGATCCAGGTACGAGTTCTTTTGCCACGAAATAAAACACCATACTGTAGTGTGTTGATCCAGGAACCTACCAAAATTCCGGTTTTAGAACATCGATAATAAGCTGCTTTTTTACATTGTAGTTCGCGGGAAAAACTTACTTGAACATTTACTACCAATGAGAAAAAACCCTTATCTGCAGCAACCTGAACAAATTATCAAGTGATGAAGAAGAAGATGGGATATAGTTTCTACCTTAAGACTTAACTAGGAACTTAAGTAAGACGAATTAAGGTGATTGTCTCTCTTACTTGTGCTGCACATCCCTTGCGTCTAACCACATGATCCATTCTTTTAGTGTCTTTGTACCAATCGACGGCGACGAGATCCATTAGATGCTTCCCAGCAGGAATCTTCAGTAATAATGTTGAATGAATGATCAGAATCGAAGATGTAAGTAAATGTGCATCTTTCTAATGCATTTGAATTTTTCATCAGGTAAAAAAATGTTACTAACCTTCCTTTTATCCTCACAGAAACTCTTGCCACGGACTTTGAAGTTGTTCCCATCAGAAATCCTCCAGCAGTTACGGGCATTTTCATTATCATCGTGTCGTAGATTACCCAAGAAGCAAGACAGATCAATGTCGAGAGCAGGTTCCTTTTCTGAGGTTTCAAATGGCACGAGAGTTTTACAGTGATTAGATATATTTTCACCGGCACAGGTACAACTTACGCGTTAACGATTGGATCCAACTATCAGTTTTTACCTGTTTTCTTGGCTACGGTCTCCGGCTTACTCGTTTCAGGCTGAAATAGTTAAAGGTTAAGAAAGACCTAACTCGATGAAATCTTTAGTTCAAAAGAGAATGCTTGATAGGCCAACCTCTTGTTCTGATTCAGCTATCTGAAACTCGTCATCATCGTCCGAGTCTTCATCCATTAGCACAGAGTTTCTGCTGGCCCCATTTGCTTGATCAATAGAAAGGGAAGACTTATGCTGAGGCTTTCCACCTTTACCCAAGGCTAAGGAAGAAGATGCCATATTAACCATAACAGGGATCCTGATTGGATGACCTCTATCATCTGTCTGTGAGACCCACTCGCGCAAGCCTGTGATGAACATGACCTTGTGAATTAGAACGGCAGACGCACAAGTGCGGTTTCAAAAAGAGCAGAAGTCATTTCCCAGAGGGATCTCAGTGGAAATGAGCACAAAAGAACTTACCAGAAACACTGTTCAGCATTTGAAGAAGACAATGTTGTTGAAATGCTGGAAGATAACCTGCACCCCAACCTTTTAGATCAATTTGTATAAGATGTTGCACTTGTGTTCTAGGCCTTCCATTCCGAGTGGGGCAATGTTAAATCCTCCACCTAAACAATGGAACGTACTCTGAGTTAGCTCGTAATACACAATATATTAGAAGATGTTGGTGGTAAAGGACTTAGCATGAGAGAGAAATCATAAACTTACTCTCAAGATGCGCCCGAACAAATCCAGGTTGTGGAGCACAATTCTCATGCTCCCTAGAACGAAACAATACCACTTCACAGAAAGAAGCGAGATAAATAATTAAAACTAGATACGAAGAGTCTGTCTAGTTTCTAGCATAAGTAAAAGGGGAAGGGAATATACCATAACGTCCATCGTCATTACGACGCCAATATCGTACATAGCAGAGGTCACGAGGCCACACAACCCTGCAGCCATTTCGACAGTATGAGTGGGATAAAACAGAGCTCCTAAAGACAACCAGGTTCTATTCTGACTGAAAACAGGAGGATCGCAGAGAGTAAGCATTATAATGATCCTGTAAATCCTTTCTACCATTTTTTCAGCAGCATGGGATCTTGGTATGCAAAATATAAAAAAATCTGCATAAACCTAGAGCCTCCAAGAGAACTGGTCTATTTAGTTGAGGATGTGAAAGAAGATTAAATTGATTTTGAATGATAACACTACTTTTGTAAGCACTTGAACGTAGGTGTGTGCGTATTGTTGAATGATTACATTGGAAACCAATCGAGTAGAAGTCTGTGATAGAGTATTGCTGTGTGACCATCCACCTCTTCCACTAATCTCCCATTATGAAAACTGCAGTCCCACCTGTCAGCCATAGGAAACGACCGAAAGCAGAGAGCTTCAGATCACAGACCAGAACACAAGAAAAGACGCTTTCGCTTACATGGTATTATTGATTATGGTTTCTTGTTACCGGAATATGAAAGAGAAAACAGAAGACGGAGAAAAACCTACTCATATCGAGTGCCATCCATGCTCATCACAAGCTCGAATATTTCCTCACATGTGGCCTCCACTACACCAACAGCCTTCATTGCCCTGCTGCAGCTTCTTGGCTGCATGATTAGCACTGTAAATGATGGTTCTTAACTATATAAAACTAATATGTAATCAACACGGAAATTATGCCAAGCTGTTAGGCCCTTCCATACTAGATAATCAACTTCAAGTAGCTCTTCAAAAATTCGTAGACCTGCCAAATGTGTAAAAAAAAGGAGAAGATTAAGCCCAAATTCAAGCTCTATCATAGAATGCTATATGATCTTCCAGATTGGATGGTAGAGAAAATTTATTTTGAAACAGGTCTTAAGTTTGTCTTGCAGAAGTTGTGGCACGTTCTTGAAAGTTGAAACCGTGCATAACCACTAACCATTTTGGCACTGAAGGAGACGCCAGTGTTTTCTTGAAAATGCTTGGTTACTGGAATTATGGTTTGACAACTCAGCATCAAAATCCTTAGTCCAGTCATATATAGATTCTGGAGGGCCTGCATATTTGTTTAAAAGTGATCAGATTATATTCAGGATTGCATCTGACCAAATTAGTTCATGAACAAATGAATTAGGAAAAACCATTTCCAATAGTTGTCCTCCTCAATAAATCACGTCGAGTGTCATCTTCTTCCTCCAGCGCACTGAACCTGAATAAATTGTAGATATTTTCTTCGCATAAATATAGGTATATAAGAAAACAATGGCAAGCCTCAACCGAAAGAGTATATCAAACGATACAGGTCACTTCTCACATGCAGCACTATCTTAGCATCTTTCTGGCATCTGTAACGTTCTAAGAAAAATCCAGAGCTAACACAACCTAAGTGGAAATTGTTAGGATTGATGATTAACTCTACTTTTAGTATCTAATAGGATAAATAAACTAGCTTTTCAAATTAATTTTATGATTATGATCGCCACAAACCACAACCTACTCTTGCATAATATTGATCACCATTTTCAACACAGGTAAAATTTACTCTCTCTAAAGGAAGAGAATAGTATTCCATGACCAGAACTTATGATTAAGGCAGGGAAACAATATGAACAAGAAACTTAAGCAAAGTGAGTTGTTGACAGATAAAACTAAGATGCCTGCAGATACACACAGAAATAATGCACTCACGGGCTTTCATGGTCTGAAGATGAAGCAGTCCTTCCAGCATCCATTCCAGGCTTATATTCAAAAGAAACATATTGCTGACCACTTGGAACTAGGGACTCTTGATGCTGCAACAATGCAAAAACACAGAGCGGTAATCAGACAACCACCAATCTTTAGATTGAAGCGGTTGCTGATAAATAACAGAGGGTTCCTCTTTTGCCAAATATTCCAGAACCATAAAACAATAACAGGTCAAGACAGAAGCTAAAAGACATGGCAAAATATTTTGTGGTTCAGGGATTGCGAGACAGAAATTGACAGACCTGATCTATGACATACTCAATTTTCTCCTTCCACATTAAAGCTTCCTGGATGTTGAACGCTGCCATCTAGCAAGAACATACTCCACATGAACTAACAAGAAGCAATAAAATGCATTGGAACAAAATAAAACTATTGCAATCTATTCTCAGAAAGAAAAGACAAGTTACCGTGATTCTGTGGTGCTTTTCTTTCTTGTTATAGACAGACAACACATAAACCATCTGCCAAAACAGAGTCAAGAAGACAAGAAAATGGAAATACTAAGTGACATTACAGTCAAAGGATGATAAGAGCAAAACCACTTCATACTGTAAATGACGCACATTTCATAGACAAGCACTTATAGTCCGAAAATAGTAAAAGAAAGTTTAAAAAAAGACTCACATGTCCGTGATGTGTCTTCAAGCCTCGATCTTCAACTCTACAGTTGCCATCAATCACCATCGTCTTGATAGGAAGCTACGTAAACATGAAGAGAGCATCTAGGTAAGCTCATTGAAAAGCTCAATGAATCAACAATTTATCAAGCTTAGACATTTTTCTTTTTTCGATTTTTCTAATCTGATAGTATAGTCTCTACTCTCTAGCTCACAAGTCAAAACCACACACTCGATTTGGAAAATGCTAAAATCCAAATCCAAAGCAATTTCGGCAAACCAACAAACTGATCTCAAGAGATGGACAGAAAAATCATAACTTGATCGTAACGATCAAAAACAGATATAGATTCACCTGATTATCCTGCGGCTTCTTCTTGTAGTAAGCCAAAAGACGAGGCTCCAACACGAAATACCTCATATGAATGTACGATCGTCCGATCTTCCTCCTTCCATACCTCACCATCCATCCCTCATACACAACTTTAGACATTTTCTCACTTCTCACTCCCCAAAATCAAGGAGGATAAATATGTCCCACGGAAATCGGAATCTTAGATCCAAATCGGATTAATGTACTTCCGCGGGACCTGATCGGTCATCGGCGCCGGAATCTGGTGTTGGATTCTCAGATTCTTTCCGAAGATTTATGAGTCTCACAAAAGGTTTTGAAATTCGGTAAAAGACAACGAAATTCAACTTTGACAGAAATCTAAATAGAGAAACAAAAAATAAAAGTAGAGAGAGAGAGAGACGCAGTGAATGTGTCCTGAAAAAGTGAATTAGTTAAAACTGTAAAGAGTAATTAAGGATTTTAATACATTAATTGAGTAAGGTCCATGCCAGCTTTTGCACATTTCACGTTCCATTCATGTATTTAACGACTGTTGACGAGTGTTAGATTGGAGATGCTTAACGGTATATATAAATCATCATTAGAAATATCAAATCAATTAAATAATGTAAAGCTCCTTTTTAATCACATGAAAACACATGGAATAAAAGGGTCGTCAAGACTCGAGATCAAATTTTTTTTACATATGTTTAAATTTTACAGAGGATTAAATAAATAAAACCGAAAAACTTGAAGCAAACAAAGAGAATTCTAATTAAAAAACTTATTACCGTTAATTCTTATTTTTGTTTTGTTTTTTAATCTGAAAAATCTGCAAATGTCTTTTGCTTAATAAGGTGAAATGATAGATTCTATGAGCTCTTGCAGAGGCGCGAGTTCTTTCTTGTCGATGAGTCCAAACTCCTGCAAAACAAAGAAAGACAAAAGATTTTAGTGAAATGGCCAAATAGTAAAACAACTTTTATACAATCTAGAGCCAAAATGATGATGATACCGAGAGTAAATTTAATTATTTGAGACGAGAACTTACATGAGTAAAGAGGATAAGTGTTTGAAGCAAGTGTTGAGATGAGCTTCTTCTTTAAGGCTAACGATTTTCTGGAAATGAGAGTGGTAAATGTGAGCATAAACACGGAATAGTCGTTTAAAGATCGTTTTCACCACATCCTTGAAGTTCTGAGGAAATGGTGCTCCTGGAACAAAAAGAAAAAAACAAAGTTTCACCAGAGATCAGCATTATGATGTAGATAGAACGTTTGTTGTTCCCTTGATAATGATATTTGGATCTTCTTCTTAGATTATTATTTACCAAGCCTTTGAGGAAATAAGGTCTCATCATCGAGCTGAGTCTCGATCCAGTCCATCAAGTATTCGACATACTTTGGAGCAGAAACCTCAATGGGCTTCTTGATCTGCACACCATCTGCCCATCTATATTCATACCTGCATTTATATATATTTTTTTTTGACCGTGTTAAAAAAAAGCATGTGAAAAAGAAAGAATCCATAGCAAAAAAAAACATCAGCCATTCTCTATTTTTACAGTTGCAAAGACAGCATAGCAAGTTAACAAGCGTAATCACGCAGCACACTAGTCGAAAACCCAAAAAGTTCAATCACAGCGAGGAGAAAATACATGATATGAAGCTGTTAACAAGTGAAATAAGAACATACTCTCTAATGAGGCATGGAAATTTCAATCATTTGTTTGAATAAGACATAGTAAAAGAGATGAGGATATACTTGGGGCCAGCAGTCATTGTAGGACAGTTGTCTGGTGTGCAGTCATTGTAGGTATATGTTACTACCATCTTCAACATAACATAGTCACAAAATACCAAGCAAAGAACATCATGTATTTGGTGAAAGGAGCTGCCTACGCCCATACGCTCATGGAGTTTAACCGTTGCATGGCCGCAATCCGAGCTGCTAAACCGGAACTTGCACAATACTTAGAGGAAGCGGATCCTAAGTTGTGGTCTAGAGTACATTTTCCAGGGGATCGGTACAACATTAAGACGAGTAACATTGCTGAATCTATCAATTCCGCACTGAAGAGAGCCAAGGGCTTTCCAATACCTTGTCTGCTGCAATACATCCGAGAGAAGCTAGGGGTGTGGTTTAACAAAAGGTGAGAGGACGCCTTGAGTCTTCACACCCCATACAGTAAGGGAGTTGAATATTTGATGTCTGTCCGTTCACACTATGCAGAATCATACAATGTGGAACACATAGATGGATGGAAGTTCAACGTTAAGGGTGGAGGAGGACCTTATATTGTTGATTTGGAAAACCGTTCATGTGAATGTGGTGTATTCCTAGTTGAAAAAATCCCTTGTTCACATGTGATTGCAGCGGCTATTGAGGCAAACATACACATGTCGCAAAACGTTGCAACGACTTACACGAAAGAGGCGCTATACGCGACATATGCACATCCCATATACCCCGAGGCAACACATGATGTAGAGCCAGAAGAAGACATTTGCCTCCCTCCAGATGTTAAGCCAGCTCCTGGCCGGAAAAAGAAATCTAGGTTTCTAACATGGCTAGAATTGTCTAAGAAGAGACGCACCAAACCAAGAAAGATGCACAAAATTTATAGTTGTTCGAAGTGCCGGCAACCGGGGCATACCCGTCCTCATTGTGTAAGTGTCTTACAACTCTGTCTTACAACTCACTGTGTATTCATGGTTAATGTTGATTACATGTGTTTTTAAAAGTTGAATTGTTTGCACTGATTTAGGTGAAGAACGAAGATGTAGACTGAAAAAGAGGTCTACGTCGTAGATCTACGCGGTAGGTCTACGCGGTAGGTCTACGCGGTAGGTCTACGCGGTAGGTCTACGCAGGAGGTCTACGCGTTAGTCTACGCAGGAGGTCTACGTAATTGGTCTACGCAGGAGGTCTACGCGTTAGTCTACGCAGGAGGTCTACGTAATTGGTCTACGCAGGAGGTCTCCAGCTTTTTCATGTTTTTTTATCTAAGTTAATACGAGTCGCAACCTATGCAGCTTTTTCATGTATCAGAACACTTGCACTAATTCGAGATCTACATTAGAGGTCTACTCCGAAAACAGTTACATTATGATTCATCAAGAAGGTTATAGGTTACACCAAAAACATATAGAGCGTCAGTTATAGGTACAGAGAAAAAATGGTACCATAGCGCTTTTCCAAAGTAAACCCAGTTAATATACAAAGATATCTAGCTAGCTATATCTCCAGATCATCCCAATCACGTTCTGGTGGTCCGCGACAGTTGAGCTCAACGAATATGTCCGCTGCAAGCTTTGCTCTTATAGCTTTCATGTTCTTACCACATAGCGTCTTCGGAAAAAGCCTCCCAAGGCTATGGTACTCGATGAACTTTAGACATAAGACACCACAGTCACTGCAATTGTCTTGCGCAGGCACATCCTTTCCAGACAGATACTCGTGTGTGAAACGCTCCAACGGGTACCTCTCTCTATCATTGATGTCAGCCATGAGCCGAAGAAGATAAGGCATCATCACAGCAATTGGCTCGAGGGAGTGAGACAACACAACCTCACTGAGATAACCAGGTAAGCTGTCCCACACAGTAATATGCCTTCTGGGTATCGAAATCATCAAGGCAACCCAATGATTCTCTTTCACGTTCCATGGCATGTAGATCTCATCAATATCTACTTCCCATTTCTTCAGCGTTTGGCAGAATGTTGGTTTCTTCCCTTCAAAGTAATCATAAGCACCTCCTGGTAGCCATCTTCCTAATCCATATCGATCCGGCTCAGAATCCACAAACCTCCTATACGTGTCTTTCGTCCACAACATACTAGGACCACTATCAGCAAAGCAAATTCGCTCACTCCTAAACCATTCCGGGTGCAATTTCATGCGCTGACGAAACAAGTCCAAGACTACATCCATGTGCTGAAAATATTTTTGAAATATACATGCACGTTAGAACGCTGAAGAAATGGGAAGCATAGGAATAAAGGTCTACTGGAAAGGTCTACAGGATAGGTCTACAGGAAAGGTCTACAGGAAAGGTCTACTGAAACGGTCTACGCGCATGAAAGGCATAAGAATAAAGGTCTACAGGAAAGGTCTACAGGAAAGGTCTACAGGAAAGGTCTACAGGAAAGGTCTACAGGAAAGGTCTACTGAAACGGTCTACGCGCATGAAAAGCATAAGAATAAAGGTCTACAGGAAAGGTCTACAGGATAGGTCTACAGGATAGGTCTACAGGAAAGGTCTACAGGAAAGGTCTACTGAAACGGTCTACGCGCATGAAAGGCATAAGAATAAAGGTCTACAGGAAAGGTCTACAGGAAAGGTCTACAGGAAAGGTCTACAGGAAAGGTCTACAGGAAAGGTCTACAGGAAAGGTCTACAGGAAAGGTCTACTGAAACGGTCTACGCGCATGAAAAGCATAAGAATAAAGGTCTACAGGAAAGGTCTACAGGATAGGTCTACAGGATAGGTCTACAGGAAAGGTCTACAGGAAAGGTCTACTGAAACGGTCTACGCGCATGAAAAGCATAAGAATAAAGGTCTACTGGAAAGGTCTACAGGATAGGTCTACAGGAAAGGTCTACAGGAAAGGTATACAGGAAAGGTCTACGCGCATGAAAAGCATAAGAATAAAGGTCTACTGCATCTGTCTAATGCAAAGGTCTACTGGAAAGGTCTACTGAAATGGTCTAAGCGCATGAAAAGCATGTATACCGTATCCGCAAGCCATTCTGTCTGGGTGACTAATTCCCACCACCAGTGGAGTTGAGGTTCAGCGTCCCAAAGAGGTTTCTTAGGGCCACTGGATAGAAGACAGAAAACACTCAGTTACTAATCAAACAATCAAGATAAATATAATTATTAAGAGGAATTTTAAGAAACTACTTACAAAATGCCTTTAAACTCCTTCTTAAGTGCTGAGAGCCTATCCTTATCTACTGGCGTGAACGGATCGTACCCAAACCGTTGCTTTCCAATGATGTCCTTCACTGTTCTATTTCCCACATACGGAGACCGTTGAGATGCGGCAAGCTGTCGCTGACGATCTACGTTTGCTTGTGCAACAAGTATTGCTGCTTGTTGTTTTAGTTGCTGCTTCTTTGTGTCCTCCCTTCGCTCTTCTTTTGATGGCATATGCGACTTAACAAAAACGAGCTCCGAATCGTTACCGTTGTCACTCCCGCATGGAGATATATGTTGTTTCTGCAAATGTGAACCAAGTATGTATCAAACAAGGTTTGTATAAATGGCACAAATATTCTCAGGTTTTACACGAACCAAACAAGGTTCAGGCATATAAAAAAAACAATATCAGCAAAACCAAAATAAACTACAAGTACTTCTTAGGCTTACGCCTGACTCGAAGGACTCTATCAGGTACGGGATCAGCACTAACCCGATCTTTTTTCTTCGTAGGAGTGGTATCTGTCTCGGTAACCTTCTTCATAAGAGTGGCAGTGTTATCGCCAACTTTCTCCTCTGCATCATTCTCCTCTTCACCGGAAGGCTCGTCATCCTTCGTAGACTTCTCAGGCTCCTTAGGCTTAGGCTCCTTAGACTCTTCGGGCTCCGCATGCCTTGATGCATCTTTCATAACCTGGATGGTTTCTTCTATGCTGACCACCTTCTCAGTTAGGGTCCACAACCTGGCATCAGTCTGTTCGAAGCCCAACTTCATCTCCGCAGTCAACTTCTCGCTGCACTCTTCAAACAGCTTCTTAATCTTCTCCTCAAAGCGACTGAAGCCTTCGTCAGCAACGGAAACGGTCTCTGGACACTGCCTCTTCTGCATCTCCTCTCTATGGTCTGCTAATCTTTTCCTCTTCGCAGACTCCCCGGATTTAGCATTCTTGGCCACCAGTACACCATGAGGATTCCAGTCGTCCGGCTTCCACTTCCATCTACCACCTAGTTCACCGTACAGTGCCTTGATAATATTCTCAACCTTCGGGTCATCTTCATCATCATCCCACTTTGGGTAAACAAGATCTCTCTCCACCAATATGCAGTGCTCAAAGTTCACCTACAAACATAAGGTAAAGTTATTAAAGAGGTCTACTATAGAGGTCTACTATAGAGGTCTACGTAATCGGTCTACGTAATAGGTCTACTGGAAAGGTCTACGTAAGAGTTCATGCTAAGAGGTCTACATTAGTCTGAAAACAAAGTATGTACCTGCTTCAGTATGGTTTGTCCAATGTTTCTTAAGCCCCATATACCTTTGTAGGCCAGGAGCGGCACCTCTGGAGCGTTTGGTATGGGTGCACCAAAATTGGCTCCGAATTCAGGCATGAAACGATAGGCCCATACTTGTAGCACCTCAACAAACCCATCCATCACATATCCAGACTTCCATAGCTCTGCTCCTTTGATGGCTTGCATCAGGTTCTTGAAAGCTACACGCCCCCACGGATAACTCTCAAACTTCTCTTCATCCATCACTAATCTGGCCAGGTTCACCGGAGTGTGGGAAGTGGTTCTCCGAGCCACAATAAAGCCTGCGTAGAGGGCCAAGTAACCCAGCCTAATTTTGTCCTCACTCGGCCAGTGTGTTGCCCATTGGCATGCTTGTGTGAGCTGATGTTGACTCGGACCAGTCTCAACGTCTACTCCGAGCCTCTCCCAGAATGCTCTCATCTGTAGAGTAACCTCACACTTGGGGTCATCAAGATCCTCATCCTCTACATAGTCGCAGTTGAGGCCGGTGAGATATTCAAATTCATGCAGGGAAAATCTAAGTGGGTTTGCACCAACCGCAATCCAGATCTCATACTTCCTCTTGCACTCTAACTGGTATGAGAGCATAGTGTGGACCACTTTCGAAGACCACTCGAATTTAAGGTCGTGAAACTTGCAGAAGACACCAACTCGCGAGTCGCAGAGCGTTTCCCACTCGGCATCACTCAAGAGTTCCTTCACGGCAGTGAACAGCTTTCTGTCGTTGCTGTAGTAGGCAATGCTTTTTTGGGGTTCGGGTTCATCTCCTCTTGTGTAAAACCTTCTTGGAAAGGTTGGGTTCTTCATTCTGCAAGACATATCACAGTAGTCAGAGAAAGACCAACTCTGAAACAACCGAATTTTTTTTTTTTTTTTATTAAATAATTAGCCCAGATTAATATTCCCATAAATATTAATCCTCAACAGCTAATTCAACAACACAATGCGGAAGTAAACCAATATTATTAAATCATGATAATTGTTCAACAAATAACCAATAAAGAATAACCAATAAAGAATAACTCTAGCAACCTAAACCGGTTTGCTACATTATTGAAATAACGTCTAACACCCTAAACTCAAGAATTTCTGGTCAACCATAACAACAAAGCCAGAATCAAATTCCTAATCTCATCATCCTCTTCTCTCGGTCTCTTTCCGCGGAAGAACATTGCTGTTACCTGCATCACATTGGAATAGAGATGCGTAAGTATTATCATAAATACTTAGTGAGTGGATCATCCTGCCTACAGGCCAATTACGTCAAACACTAGACAAAACATCACAACAATCAACAACAATAACAATGCTCAACATTAATCAACAGTATAAACCATCCCTGTCAGGAAACACCCACGTTTCCTGACACCCAGGTTGGTGTCGACCGACACCTCTATGGTGTCGATCGACGCCAGCCTCCCGAGTGTCGATCGACACTCATCGAGTGTCGCTCGACACCGGCTCGACGCCCAGAAACCAGAAGCTACGAAAAACGCATTCCAAATCGCAATAACACCAAATCTAAGGGGTTTTCAACGCCCCAATGCTACCAAAACACGAAATTCAACATAACAATCTCAAGAACACATCATAAATCCGAAATCACACAATCTCTAACTCTTGACGGACCTACAGTCACGCACTCACCTTAGAAACGGATTGGAAAGATGGAGAAGAGATAGAACAACGAAGAACAGCAACAAAACGAGTCTCCAAACTCCAAAAACTCTCTGGAAATCACCTCAGCCTCTCTGGAACCTTTCTTTCTCGAAAACTGAGCTTCTCACGCGGCTGTAGACTTTTAAATCGCGACCTAGGGCTTTCCTAGCCCAAAACCGAACAAAACCAGCCGACTTAAATCCAACCGGTCGATTTCCAGATAACCGGTGTCGATCGACACCCTTCCTTGGTGTCGGTCGACACCCATCGACCAAAACCAACCCAATTGCAAATCGATCGACTTAAACCGGAAATCAAACCCGATAACCGGTGTCGATCGACACCCTTCGGGTGTCGATCGATACTAGTCGTTCAGAAGAATTTAACACACTTTCTTCGCGATGCTTGAACCTTAGACCGACTGCACAACAATCAAACAAGAACATGCACAGCCAATCCTCAATTCACACCTCTAAGAGTATGTGCCAACTACTCCCGAACCCCTAGCATCGTCCAACACCACTTCCAAAACAACTTTCTGGTTCACGGATGTTACAATTCTCCCCCACTAAAATGGATTCGCCCTCGAATCCCAACACAAACGTCTCTCCAAGACCTCAAAACTCAAATTTTAGTCCTATGTTATACGCATGTTTCCAAGATATTATTACTCTCAATGCCATAACCGCAGTCATGACATCCGTACTGCAACTCACGGTCCAGTACCAAAATGTGACCAATGTCACAAAACCAAACGTGACCCGAAGTCACAACCAAAATGTGATCCCTGTCACAACCAAAACGTGACCCACTGTCACTAAAACAACTCATATCGAGGTAGCGACCCCCAATGTAAGTCCGTTGGGCACCTAACGTCCCAACACAAATAGAACCACCGTCTACAAGGCCCACCGCCTCTAGACAAAACGAGTAATAAAATCTGAAACGCGTACCAACATATGACTAAAAACTTCCAATGACCCCACCGGCCAAAGAAACTTGTAACATCCATACCATAACCAAAAATATGAGGCAAAACTCCATCTCATATAACTCCAAAAATGTATATCGTACAACAAAACGAAAATACATAAATCCAAAACCAACAACAACAAAACCAAAAACAAGACTAGAACCACAAAGATGAATCACTCCACAGCCTGCTTGTCGAACCACTTTCCGAACTTCAGCTTCATCTTTGCCTCTGGCTCCCAAGTCTGCTCCTCTGTGCCACTACAGTCCCACAAGACTCTCAACAATGGCACCCTCTTGTTCCGCAGAACCTTGACTCTCCTCTCAAGAATCCTCACAGGAACTGCCGGAACTGTCATATCTGGCTGGAGATCCTCTGGAATCCCAACCACTACCTCCTCTGAAGGACGCAAACACCTCCTCAACATAGACACATGAAACACCTTGTGAAAGGCGCTCATAATCGGTGGCAACTCCAACCGATAAGCCACTGGCCCAACTCGCTCCACCACTGGAAACGGACCCATAAAACGCGGACTGAGCTTGTTCTCTGCTATGGACCTGTTAGGGCCCCTCAACATAGCCATCTTGAGATAAACTCTATCTCCCACCTGAAACTCAAGCTCACGTCGCCGCCTATCTGCATAACTCCTCTGTCTATCCTGAGCCTCCTTCATGTTCAGCCTCAAGACACGAATCTTCTCCGTCGTCTCCTGAACAAAACTAGCTCCAAACATGCTGCGCTCCCCCACTTGGGTCCAGCATAACGGTGTCCTGCATGGCCTCCCGTACAAAGCCTCATAAGGAGCCATACCAATACTAGACTGAAAACTGTTGTTATAGGCAAACTCTGCCAAACACAGATGATCAGCCCAATGACCACCCCAATCCAGTACACACATCCTAAGCAGATCCTCCAAGGTCTGAATAGTCCTCTCTGACTGCCCATCTGTCTGCGGATGATACGCTGTACTCATATGCACCTTAGTGCCCATCTCAGTCTGAAATGCCCTCCAAAACTCTGAAGCAAACCTCGGATCCCTATCCGACACGATACTGGCTGGCACTCCATGCAGCCTCACAATCTCTCGCACAAACTTCCTAGCCAAGACAGCTGCTCCATCTGTCTTCTTGATGGCCAAGAAATGTGCTGACTTGGTCAAGCGATCCACAATGACCCAAATCGCATCGAAAGTCCGTGAGATCGGCAATCCCACAACAAAATCCATAGTGATCATATCCCACTTCCACTCTGGAATGGGCAAACTCTGCAAAAGACCACTAGGCACCTGATGCTCTGCCTTGACCAAAGAACAAGTGTTGCACCTCGCAACCCAATCTGCCACATCTCTCTTCATCCCAACCCAATGATAATACCGTTTGAGGTCACGGTACATCTTGGTCGCACCCGGATGAATCGAAAACTTGCTCGAATGAGCCTCTCTCAAAACCTCCTGTCTCAACACCTCATCCTTGGGCACACAAACTCGCCCACGAACCAAAATAGTTCCATTCGAAGAGACCTGATACTCAGAACCAACGGCCTGCGAAGCATCAATCAAACCCTGATCACTCTGCTGCGCCACTCTGATCCTGCTGAGTAGATCTGCCTGATCCGCTGCCTCTAAACCCAAAGGCTCCTCTGAAATAGCACAAAGACGCAATGTACTAATCTCGCTGACCAAAGCCTCAACACCACGCTCTCTATCTGAATCAACCCTCCGTCGACTCAAAGCATCTGCCACCAAATTGGCCTTGCCTGGATGATAAACAATATCCAGGTCATAGTCTGCCAGAAACTCCACCCAACGCGTCTGTCTCGCATTCAGCAAAGGCTGAGTGAAAATATGCTGTAGACTCTTGTGATCTGTAAAGATCTGCACTCTGCCACCATAAAGATAAGACCTCCAAATCTTGAGTGCAAAAACCACTGCTCCCAACTCAAGATCATGTGTAGGACGGTTGCGCTCACTGCCCTGCAACTGCCTCGAAGCATAGGCAATCACTCTGCCCTCCTGCATCAAAACACAACCAAGTCCAACACCTGAAGCATCTGTGTACACAACATATGGCTTCCCCGGGTCGGGTAATGCCAACACTGGTGTACTAGTCAACATCTCCTTGAGCTTCCCAAAGCTCTCCTCGCACTCATGCGACCACACAAACGGCACATCCTTGCCAGTCAACCTCGTCATCGGCTGAGACATACTCGCAAACCCCTTGACGAACCTCCTGTAGTAGCCTGCTAAACCCAGAAAACTCCTGATCTCGGTAGCACTACTCGGTCTAGGCCAATCCCTGATAGCCTCTATCTTAGCCGGATCCACAGAAACTCCCTCTGCAGAAACAATGTGGCCAAGAAAACCCATCTCTCTCTGCCAAAAGCTGCACTTGCTCAACTTGGCAAACAGCTTCTGCTCTCGAAGCTTCCCCAACACAAGCCTCAAATGAGTCGCATGCTCCTCTGGACTCCTCGAATACACCAAAATGTCATCAATGAAAATAATGACAAACACATCCAGAAACTCCCTGAACACGTCGTTCATCAACCTCATAAAAGCTGCCGGCGCATTAGTCAAACCAAAAGGCATGACCACAAACTCAAAATGCCCATACCTCGTCCGAAAAGCTGTCTTCCGGACATCCGCCTCATCTATCGGGATCTGATGATAACCCGATGCCAAGTCGATCTTAGAGAACCAGGTAGCACCTCTCAACTGATCCAACAACTCATCAATCCTCGGAAGTGGGTACCTGTTCTTCACTGTGACTCGGTTAAGTCCCCGGTAATCGATGCACAACCGAAAACTGCCATCCTTCTTCTTAACAAACAACACTGGCGCTCCCCATGGCGAAACACTAGGTCTGATGAACCCTTTACTCAAAAGGTCCTCTAGCTGCTTCTTCAGCTCTGCCATCTCTGCTGGAGCCATCCTGTAAGGTGTCTTCGATATCGGAGCTGTCCCGGGCTCTAAATCAATCGTGAAAGGATCTGACCGAGATGGTGGCAATCCCTTCAGCGACCGAAATACATCCTCGAAATCCTGGACAACCTGAATATCCTGCAGACTCACCTCACCACTGGACTCTGTCATAGTGATCGTCGCCAAATAGGCTTCGCAGCCCCGCTCTAACAACTGCTCTGCCTGAATAGCTGAAATCACTATACTCCCCGAAGTCGGTCTCACTCCCTGATAAACCAACTTCCCTGCATCCTGCTCAAACACCACTCTACCTCTGTAGCAATCCAGATGAACTCGGTATAGAGATAACCAGTCCATCCCCAAAATCACGTCATACAGCTCCACTGGACTGATGACCAAATCTGCTGGCATAGACTGCCCCGCAATACGCACATCAACTGCTCTAGCTCTGCCCGAAGTAGCCAAATAACCACCACCGGCCACCTTGACAAAGCCTGAAGCCTCGCCATCGCTACTCCGAATACCACTACCCTCAGCTCTCTCCGGAGTAATGAAGCAATTAGATGCTCCCGAGTCAAACAGAACGTGAGACTCAAAACCTCCAACTAACAAGGTCCCTGTGATCTGGCCTGACTGACTGGTCTGGCCCACCTCTGCCGAAGTATAAACTCTCGGCGCTCCACCTGACTGCAACGCCGCAACCTGCGCTGCTGACTGAATAGCCAACGGCTGAATCGCCGCCGCCACTGCTCTCTGCTGCAACTTGGGACACATAGTCTTGATATGCCCCGGCTCCCTGCAGTAGTAGCACACTGTCGACTCTCTGGATCCCGCCCTCTTGGGGCAAGTCGCAACTCTGTGATCCAGACCCCCACAACCAAAACACCCACCCGTACTCGGGCTACTAGCAGATATCTCCTCTGCTCTCCTCTTCTGGCCCTGCGCAGGCCTACTGCCCCTGCCGTAACCAGAACTGTGACCTCTACGCTGCTGATGCTGCTGCTGGCCCCGAGGATGGGTAGCAGGAGCAACTGCAACTGGCACAACTGCCGTACTCACCGGCTCACGCAAGTCCTCCTCAATGGACGCTGCCAACTCCACTAAACCAGCTCTGGTGTGGTACATACCACCTCTGCACTGAGTCCTGATGTTCCTCCGAAGCCCCTGGAGAAACCGCGACGTCAATGCCCGCTCACTGATCAGCTCACCACCAGAAAAGACCACCAATCTGCAGAACTCTGCATCATACTCTCGAACAGACCTCTCACCCTGAGTCAAGTCCAAAAACCTCAACTGCAGCCTGTCACGAGCCTCCTGAGGGAAAAACTTGTGGTTGAACTCCTCGACGAAGTCAACCCAAGTCCAAACCTCTCTCCTGGTCCTAACAGACCTCCACCACAAATGTGCATCACCTCCAAGGTAGTGCACTGCCAACTCGACCTGAAACTGTGCCGGACAACGAACAGAATCGAAGTTCCGCTCCAACCTCTGACGCCACTCGTCAGCCTGCTCTGGAGTAACACCGCCCTCAAACGTAGGCGTACCAATCCTCTGCATCTCCCTCATCATCTCACGATAAGGAGAAAACCCAACTGCAACACCCTGCTGCACCGCAGCCTCCTGCTGCTCAACAAAACCGGCACCAACATGTGCCCCGGCACCAACATGTGCCCCGGCCGCTGGAGGTGCAACCGGAGCCTGCTGTGGAACTGCCTCTGGAAGACGTGCCAAAAGCTGCGTCAGTAGCCCCACAATCAACTCACCCTGAGCAAGAGCCGCGCCCCCACCGGGAACTGCTCCTGCCCCCGCGCCACCCCCGACGCCCAAACTAGCCCCACCGGCTAACGAAACAGACTGTGTCACCGACGCTGCCGCCACACTAGGCGCCGCACTCTCCACTGAGGCCTCAGCCTCTGGCACTCCACGACCAGCACCCCGACCTCCACGACCCGCTGCTCGCCCACCGCGACCAGCTCCTCTGCCCCCACGGGCTGCACCGCGACCACGACCACGGCCACGACCACGACCTGCGTCCATCTCTCTGCACTACCACCCAGTACAGAAAAAGAGCAAAGGTCAAAACACAGACACAAAACCAAAACACACCAAATATCCAACTCACTTACCCGCGGAAAACTGGAAGACCGAGAGGATGAGATTAAACTACTAATTGACTAACTCACATAATCAATTAAACACATAGTCCAATTCATCCAATTCTAACAGTCCTAAAACCAACTACGCTCTGATACCAAAATGAAACAACCGAATTTTTTTTTTTTTTTTATTAAATAATTAGCCCAGATTAATATTCCCATAAATATTAATCCTCAACAGCTAATTCAACAACACAATGCGGAAGTAAACCAATATTATTAAATCATGATAATTGTTCAACAAATAACCAATAAAGAATAACCAATAAAGAATAACTCTAGCAACCTAAACCGGTTTGCTACATTATTGAAATAACGTCTAACACCCTAAACTCAAGAATTTCTGGTCAACCATAACAACAAAGCCAGAATCAAATTCCTAATCTCATCATCCTCTTCTCTCGGTCTCTTTCCGCGGAAGAACATTGCTGTTACCTGCATCACATTGGAATAGAGATGCGTAAGTATTATCATAAATACTTAGTGAGTGGATCATCCTGCCTACAGGCCAATTACGTCAAACACTAGACAAAACATCACAACAATCAACAACAATAACAATGCTCAACATTAATCAACAGTATAAACCATCCCTGTCAGGAAACACCCACGTTTCCTGACACCCAGGTTGGTGTCGACCGACACCTCTATGGTGTCGATCGACGCCAGCCTCCCGAGTGTCGATCGACACTCATCGAGTGTCGCTCGACACCGGCTCGACGCCCAGAAACCAGAAGCTACGAAAAACGCATTCCAAATCGCAATAACACCAAATCTAAGGGGTTTTCAACGCCCCAATGCTACCAAAACACGAAATTCAACATAACAATCTCAAGAACACATCATAAATCCGAAATCACACAATCTCTAACTCTTGACGGACCTACAGTCACGCACTCACCTTAGAAACGGATTGGAAAGATGGAGAAGAGATAGAACAACGAAGAACAGCAACAAAACGAGTCTCCAAACTCCAAAAACTCTCTGGAAATCACCTCAGCCTCTCTGGAACCTTTCTTTCTCGAAAACTGAGCTTCTCACGCGGCTGTAGACTTTTAAATCGCGACCTAGGGCTTTCCTAGCCCAAAACCGAACAAAACCAGCCGACTTAAATCCAACCGGTCGATTTCCAGATAACCGGTGTCGATCGACACCCTTCCTTGGTGTCGGTCGACACCCATCGACCAAAACCAACCCAATTGCAAATCGATCGACTTAAACCGGAAATCAAACCCGATAACCGGTGTCGATCGACACCCTTCGGGTGTCGATCGATACTAGTCGTTCAGAAGAATTTAACACACTTTCTTCGCGATGCTTGAACCTTAGACCGACTGCACAACAATCAAACAAGAACATGCACAGCCAATCCTCAATTCACACCTCTAAGAGTATGTGCCAACTACTCCCGAACCCCTAGCATCGTCCAACACCACTTCCAAAACAACTTTCTGGTTCACGGATGTTACAAACTCAGTATTCACAATTAATTCTGAAAAAGTCTACGTAGGAGGTCTACTGAAAAGGTCTACTGGAAAGGTCTACGTAACATTCACAAGACATAACACAGTAGTCAGAGAAAGACCAACTCAGTACATTCACAACGGTCTACGTAAAAGATCTACGTAAAAGGTCTACGTAAAAGGTCTACGTAAAAGGTCTACTGAAAAGGTCTACTGCAAAGGTCTACTGCAAAGGTCTACAGGATAGGTCTACAGGAAAGGTCTACTGCAAAAGGTCTACTGCAAAAGGTCTACGTAAAAGGTCTACGTAAAAGGTCTACGTAAAAGGTCTACTGAAAAGGTCTACTGCAAAGGTCTACTGCAAAGGTTTACTGCAAAGGTCTACTGTAAAGGTCTACAGGAAAGGTCTACTGCAAAGGTCTACTGCAAAGGTCTACTGCAAAGGTCTACTGCAAACGTCTACTGCATGTCTACGTATCAATTCTATGGTTTGCTCTTCCCAAACGACACTGACCTATGTTTCAGCCGAAATGTCGAAGAAGAAACGACATGAATGAGTTATAAATTATACCTGTATATCAGCGGGAAACTATGTCTGAAACGAGATCTAAAAACAAAATGACACATGAGTTCGGTGAGATTATATTTGGTTATACAAAGTGGAAATGGTAAGAAGAGTGAGTGACTGAGTTATTACCGGGAAAGGGAATCGACAGGAGCGCTCCGACTCTACCAATGACGACGGACCGAAGACGGAACTGGCACCAATTTGTACATATTGCGAACAATAAACCGTTAGCCCCGACTGAAATGATATATGTTAACGATACTAGATAGAGGGCGGAGATATTACCGGCGTGAACAAACGGAGGCGGAGCAAACGGAGGCGGAGCAAACGGCGGCGGAACAATCGGCGACGAAGGAAACGGCGTCGAAGCAAACGGCGTCGGACACGGAAATCGAAGAAAATCGCCTCTTGAGAGCGCCGAAATGTACGAAAATCAACTTCTAACAAACCCTAAAAATTAACAGTTCAAGGTAAAAATCGAATTATATACAACGGTTTAGATGTACGGTTGGTTATTTCAATTAATCTCGGTTAAGGTGTTCAATTTATGGTTCATTACAACAAATTCAGCCGGTTATTTTATAACTGAGGTCTACCGCTACGGTCTACCACGAAATTACCGAAACGTTTCAAATCCCCCCCAAATCCACCGTCTATTTGAAATTTTGGGATTTCTGCTAGGTTAATTATTTGGTAGATCTACCTGGTAGATCTACATGGTAGACGTACCCGGTAGACCTCACACATTTATATGTTTTAACCTAAATGTCTTTGCTTATCTATAAATGATTCATTTGTATTCAATCATATTTTTTGTAGATGATAATGTCTATATTTTAATTATTCATACAAGTGTTTTTGTCAAATTATTTTTTTTTTAATTTTTAATTTAAATTTAAGATTTAATTATTTGGTAGATCTACCTGGTAGATCTACATGGTAGACGTACCCGGTAGACCTCACACATTTATATGTTTTAACCTAAATGTCTTTGCTTATCTATAAATGATTCATTTGTATTCAATCATATTTTTTGTAAATGATAATGTCTATATTTTAATTATTCATACAAGTGTTTTTGTCAAATTATTTTTTTTAAATTTTTAATTTAAATTTAATATTTAATTACATGGTAGACGTACCCGGTAGACCTCACACATTTATATGTTTTAACCTAAATGTCTTTGCTTATCTATAAATGATTCATTTGTATTCAATCATATTTTTTGTAGATGATAATATCTATCTTTTAATTATTCATACAGGTTTCGTTGTCAAATTATTTTTTATTTAATTTTTATTTTAAATTTAAGAATTAATTATTTGGTAGATCTACATAGTAGATCTCCATGTTTGTTTTACCACAGCGTCTGGAGGTTAAAATCGTAATCGTGGCATGCGTTTTTTTGTTTGTTCATAAGAGAGCGTGAGGTACTGTTACTGTAGAAAATGTTAGTTTTGCAATTGTTTCAAATTGTGGTCTAGTTGAATCGAAAAAATCAATTTGTGATCTATTTTTGGCAATTCCCCCGCATTTATATTCAAGAAAAAAGGACTAGTAAAAAAAGGAAAATGTAAAATTTCCACACGGATCGTACATAACATATTTTGGACAAGAAAAAAATTGAATAAAATGTAAACTTTCGTAAAAGAAAAAAGGTTAGAAATTTAAAAAATAAAAAATAAAAACGAAATCGATGATCACAATAAGTAAAATGTAAAGTCTAATATTCCTAATGACTTACAGTTTTCCTATATAAAGATGTCATTTTTCTTATTAAAACAGAAAAAGATTTGTACTCTTTGACAAAAAATGTTTAAAATATTTGTAGTAAGATGACAAAAAAAATAACCTTCTTAAAAGGAAAAGTACTACATCGTAACAATAGAAAAAGGTAAATTTTATTTGATTGAAAGCTATATAAACATAAGTGAATGAGCTTAATTTCTCAATCAAAATTTTTGCTATCATCATCTTTCACAGTTTAAAAATATTCATATTAGCTAGAATATGGATCAAGAATTGGATACAGATTTGAGGTTATCTCAATATGATCCATGGGTTATAAAAAAGAATTTAACCGATTCTCATACTTCGAATAATGGTAAACTTTATCTACCGCGAGAAGGAATAGCTTCTATAATTCCGCAGATGAGACAGTCTATGGTCCAGCAGATGGGAACGACAAGCGGTGTTGAAGTGAAGGTCCATATTATAGACGACGTTAAACAAGCTGATGACTACACATGCAGATTAACTAGAAACGGTGTGGGCAAACACTATTTGATGGGATGGGGCGCTGTTGCTAGAGACAACCGTTACAAAACAGGCGATGAAATTGGACTCATGTGGGATCAAAGTTATGAAAGATTCTTGGTCCACAAGATAGGCTGATATTAGTAGTCTTGTTTTGACTTTTTTTTTTCTTCTTTTCTTATTCTCAAATATCAAAGAGCTTTTCTAATATTTATTTAGGGGGTTTTAATTTACTACAATTTGTTTTTACTTAAATGTGGGTTTTATGAGTCTGGTAGTCGAGTGATTTAGAAACTCGTGGGCATTAGAAAGATCTTATGATCTTATCCATGGGCCCCCTCTATAAGCTAGTAATTGGTGATTATTGCTACACGGGACTAACTTACTAAGATCCAACGAAAGTCTCAATATTCACGAGGAAATATACACATATTTTTTTCCAAAAAAAAGGTATATACACACCACCACCGTCTGTATTCTTTGTATTACAATGATAATGGCAAAGAGTTTTACGTAAAAAGAGAAAAGAACGACACCACATTGACTCCTCCCTTTATTTGAACTTTGAAGCATCAGCTATTTTGTGTTTTTTTTCAACAAATTTTATCTATTAAATCAAAAGGTGATTATCTCGAAGGAGAAAACTATACCAATTTGGTGTGATTTACATAACAAAATAGGTAATCTCGTGCTCGCGCTAATTAGAGTTATTGCATTGGATCTTGTTAATTACCGCAATAACCTCTTCTCATGGCTGCAACGACTTCCTTTGAGCACTTCACTTCTAATCCAACATGATTATTAATTTATTACCATCTCCGAGAACAAAAAAAGGCATCGTAGTATTAGAATGTATTAGATTTGATTAATGAATATATCTTAACTCTTTTAATCTTTATTATGTAAATCATTTGTGTTCTCTCACTATATGAGAATAATGTATTAGATTTGATTAATGAAATCATTTAAAGAAATTTTAAGAAATACATTTCTCATGGTGTCAATTTTCAAAATTACACCTCTAGTGTGTTAATTTTCAAAATTACATTTTTTCAAATTTTAATATATAAATTTGGGTTTACGAATCCTTGACTATGGTTTAGATTTTGGGTATAGAGTTTATATTTTAAGATTTAGAGTTTTTTTACTCAATGTAAAAGTGTAATATTGAAAATGGGGTGTAGTTTTGAAAATTGACACTTAAAAATGTGTAGTTTTGAAATTTTCCCATATTTGTCCAATCATTTACAAGATTTTTTATGAAAAAATATAAAGGATTGATATTCACGTGAAGTTAATTCGTAGGTATTTTCTTTAACCTTATGCTACAAAGAAAGAAAAGTAGAAAACTATAATTAATTTACCAAAAAAAAAGACAATCGAACTGAAACAAAGAGAAGTGGGACGCAATAGAATACAGCGTATATCATGCATTCATGTTTCTTAAGTTTTGTATAAAGATGTAAAACAATTAATCACTTTTACTTTCCTTCTCCTTTCTTTCTCACTATAGCGTAACATTGAAAGAAAAGTGAGAATGACGGAGAAAAAAGGAAAGAAAAGAATCGAGTGTATAATAATGAGACAAGTCCAACCAGGACGTTGATGTAAAAAGCTTTTAATATGAATCCAGTTTGGGGACTATAGCCGATGATAGCTCTATATGAGAAACCCTCACCGCCCCGATAAGCTGCTCCGGCAATTCTTCTGGTGTATTCGCCTACAAAATGATCATCCAAAAAGGTTTCAAGAGGAGAAGCAGAAGCAAAATCTTAAAGATTCAAAGTCTCTCAGTTTTGTTAAATTGATTTACCTGTACAAGGAAAGCCATTTCGACAACCAAAGATGTGATTACACCAATGACAAGACCGAGAACTCCATTTGCGACGGTGGATGATCCGATATCAACATCAATCTACATGAATACGAAAACGTTTCTTTTTGAGTTACTTACTGTATTGGTCTTTTTGAAAAAGGCTAACAAAATGTGGACTTACTTCTAAATACGTTGGACCGCGGATGTAGTTGCAATCCACTGCTTTCCCAAGGAGACACGGTGTGCTTCCCACGCTTTGCCTTACGATCCATGAACCCTGCATGATTCGGTATTATGTGAATCGCTTTGTACATAGAGGAAGAGAAGAAGAAAGAGAGAAAAAATTAGAGGGAGAGGGAGAGAGACCTTGGGGACTAAAGGTATAAGCTTGAGCCTACTATTCCGAAATTCGTCATCACCATCAACAAATCGTTGGAAGAGAGATCCAGGTACGAGTTCTTTTGCCACGAAATAAAACACCATACTGTAGTGTGTTGATCCAGGAACCTACCAAAATTCCGGTTTTAGAACATCGATAATAAGCTGCTTTTTTACATTGTAGTTCGCGGGAAAAACTTACTTGAACATTTACTACCAATGAGAAAAAACCCTTATCTGCAGCAACCTGAACAAATTATCAAGTGATGAAGAAGAAGATGGGATATAGTTTCTCCCTTAAGACTTAACTAGGAACTTAAGTAAGACGAATTAAGGTGATTGTCTCTCTTACTTGTGCTGCGCATCCCTTGCGTCTAACCACATGATCCATTCTTTTAGTGTCTTTGTACCAATCGACGGCGACGAGATCCATTAGATGCTTCCCAGCAGGAATCTTCAGTAATAATGTTGAATGAATGATCAGAATCGAAGATGTAAGTAAATGTGCATCTTTCTAATGCATTTGAATTTTTCATCAGGTAAAAAAATGTTACTAACCTTCCATTTATCCTCACAGAAACTCTTGCCACGGACTTTGAAGTTGTTCCCATCAGAAATCCTCCAGCAGTTACGGGCATTTTCATTATCATCGTGTCGTAGATTACCCGAGAAGCAAGACAGATCAATGTCGAGAGCAGGTTCCTCTTCTGAGGTTTCAAATGGCACGAGAGTTTTACAGTGATTAGATATATTTTCACCGGCACAGGTACAACTTACGCGTTAATGATTGGATCCAACTATCAGTTTTTACCTGTTTTTTTGGCTACGGTCTCCGGCTTACTCGTTTCAGGCTGAAATAGTTAAAGGTTAAGAAAGACCTAACTCGATGAAATATTTAGTTCAAAAGAGAATGCTTGATAGGCCAACCTCTTGTTCTGATTCAGCTATCTGAAACTCGTCATCATCGTCCGAGTCTTCATCCATTAGCACAGAGTTTCTGCTGGCCCCATTTGCTTGATCAATAGAAAGGGAAGACTTATGCTGAGGCTTTCCACCTTTACCCAAGGCTAAGGAAGAAGATGCCATATTAACCATAACAGGGATCCTGATTGGATGACCTCTATCATCTGTCTATGAGAACCACTCGCGCAAGCCTGTGATGAACATGACCTTGTGAATTAGAACGGCAGACGCACAAGTGCGGTTTCAAAAAGAGCAGAAGTCATTTCCCAGAGGGATCTCAGTGGAAATGAGCACAAAAGAACTTACCAGAAACACTGTTCAGCATTTGAAGAAGACAATGTTGTTGAAATGCTGGAAGATAACCTGCACCCCAACCTTTTAGATCAATTTGTATAAGATGTTGCACTTGTGTTCTAGGCCTTCCATTC
The DNA here is from genome assembly GCA_026724425.1 of Erythrophleum ivorense. NCBI lineage: Eukaryota > Viridiplantae > Streptophyta > Magnoliopsida > Fabales > Fabaceae > Erythrophleum > Erythrophleum ivorense. The sequence continues at coordinate 839,100 of JAIUCV010000066.1, read as the reverse complement.
CGAGGCTTTAGTGGGGCAATGTTAAATCCTCCACCTAAACAATGGAACGTACTCTGAGTTAGCTCGTAATACACAATATATTAGAAGATGTTGGTGGTAAAGGACTTAGCATGAGAGAGAAATCATAAACTTACTCTCAAGATGCGCCCGAACAAATCCAGGTTGTGGAGCACAATTCTCATGCTCCCTAGAACGAAACAATACCACTTCACAGAAAGAAGCGAGATAAATAATTAAAACTAGATACGAAGAGTCTGTCTAGTTTCTAGCATAAGTAAAAGGGGAAGGGAATATACCATAACTTCCATCGTCATTACGACGCCAATATCGTACATAGCAGAGGTCACGAGGCCACACAACCCTGCAGCCATTTCGACAGTATGAGTGGGATAAAACAGAGCTCCTAAAGACAACCAGGTTCTATTCTGACTGAAAACAGGAGGATCGCAGAGAGTAAGCATTATAATGACCCTGTAAATCCTTTCTACCATTTTTTCAGCAGCATGGGATCTTGGTATGCAAAATATAAAAAAATCTGCATAAACCTAGAGCCTCCAAGAGAACTGGTCTATTTAGTTGAGGATGTGAAAGAAGATTAAATTGATTTTGAATGATAACACTACTTTTGTAAGCACTTGAACGTAGGTGTGTGCGTATTGTTGAATGATTACATTGGAAACCAGTCGAGTAGAAGTCTGTGATAGAGTATTGCTGTGTGACCATCCACCTCTTCCACTAATCTCCCATTATGAAAACTGCAGTCCCACCTGTCAGCCATAGGAAACGACCGAAAGCAGAGAGCTTCAGATCACAGACCAGAACACAAGAAAAGACGCTTTCGCTTGCATGGTATTATTGATTATGGTTTCTTGTTACCGGAATATGAAAGAGAAAACAGAAGACGGAGAAAAACCTACTCATATCGAGTGCCATCCATGCTCATCACAAGCTCGAATATTTCCTCACATGTGGCCTCCACTACACCAACAGCCTTCATTGCCCTGCTGCAGCTTCTTGGCTGCATGATTAGCACTGTAAATGATGGTTCTTAACTATATAAAACTAATATGTAATCAACACGGAAATTATGCCAAGCTGTTAGGCCCTTCCATACTAGATAATCAACTTCAAGTAGCTCTTCAAAAATTCGTAGACCTGCCAAATGTGTAAAAAAAAAGGAGAAGATTAAGCCCAAATTCAAGCTCTATCATAGAATGCTATATGATCTTCCAGATTGGATGGTAGAGAAAATTTATTTTGAAACAGGTCTTAAGTTTGTCTTGCAGAAGTTGTGGCACGTTCTTGAAAGTTGAAACCGTGCATAACCACTAACCATTTTGGCACTGAAGGAGACGCTAGTGTTTTCTTGAAAATGCTTGGTTACTGGAATTATGGTTTGACAACTCAACATCAAAATCCTTAGTCCAGTCATATATAGATTCTGGAGGGCCTGCATATTTGTTTAAAAGTGATCAGATTATATTCAGGATTGCATCTGACCAAATTAGGTCATGAACAAATGAATTAGGAAAAACCATTTCCAATAGTTGTCCTCCTCAATAAATCACGTCGAGTGTCATCTTCTTCCTCCAGCGCACTGAACCTGAATAAATTGTAGATATTTTCTTCGCATAAATATAGGTATATAAGAAAACAATGGCAAGCCTCAACCGAAAGAGTATATCAAACGATACTGGTCACTTCTCACATGCAGCACTATCTTAGCATCTTTCTGGCATCTGTAACGTTCTAAGAAAAATCCAGAGCTAACACAACCTAAGTGGAAATTGTTAGGATTGATGATTAACTCTACTTTTAGTATCTAATAGGATAAATAAACTAGCTTTTCAAATTAATTTTATGATTATGATCGCCACAAACCACAACCTACTCTTGCATAATATTGATCACCATTTTCAACACAGGTAAAATTTACTCTCTCTAAAGGAAGAGAATAGTATTCCATGACCAGAACTTATGATTAAGGCAGGGAAACAATATGAACAAGAAACTTAAGCAAAGTGAGTTGTTGACAGATAAAACTAAGATGCCTGCAGATACACACAGAAATAATGCACTCACGGGCTTTCATGGTCTGAAGATGAAGCAGTCCTTCCAGCATCCATTCCAGGCTTATATTCAAAAGAAACATATTGCTGACCACTTGGAACTAGGGACTCTTGATGCTGCAACAATGCAAAAACACAGAGCGGTAATCAGACAACCACCAATCTTTAGATTGAAGCGGTTGCTGATAAATAACAGAGGCAGATACAGAGGGTTCCTCTTTTGCCAAATATTCCAGAACCATAAAACAATAACAGGTCAAGACAGAAGCTAAAAGACATGGCAAAATATTTTGTGGTTCAGGGATTGCGAGACAGAAATTGACAGACCTGATCTATGACATACTCAATTTTCTCCTTCCACATTAAAGCTTCCTGGATGTTGAACGCTGCCATCTAGCAAGAACATACTCCACATGAACTAACAAGAAGCAATAAAATGCATTGGAACAAAATAAAACTATTGCAATCTATTCTCAGAAAGAAAAGACAAGTTACCGTGATTCTGTGGTGCTTTTCTTTCTTGTTATAGACAGACAACACATAAACCATCTGCCAAAACAGAGTCAAGAAGACAAGAAAATGGAAATACTAAGTCACATTACAGTCAAAGGATGATAAGAGCAAAACCACTTCATACTGTAAATGACGCATATTACATAGACAAGCACTTATGGTCCGAAAATAGTAAAAGAAAGTTTTAAAAAAGGCTCACATGTCCGTGATGTGTCTTCAAGCCTCGATCTTCAACTCTACAGTTGCCATCAATCACCATCGTCTTGATAGGAAGCTACGTAAACATGAAGAGAGCATCTAGGTAAGCTCATTGAAAAGCTCAATGAATCAACAATTTATCAAGCTTAGACATTTTCTTTTTTCGATTTTTCTAATCTGATAGTATAGTCTCTACTCTCTAGCTCACAAGTCAAAACCACACACTCGATTTGGAAAATGCTAAAATCCAAATCCAAAGCAATCCAAGGCTAACAAAATGTGGACTTACTTCTAAATACGTTGGACCGCGGATGTAGTTGCAATCCACTGCTTTCCCAAGGAGACACGGTGTGCTTCCCACGCTTTGCCTTACGATCCATGAACCCTGCATGATTCGGTATTATGTGAATCGCTTTGTACATAGAGGAAGAGAAGAAGAAAGAGAGAAAAAATTAGAGGGAGAGGGAGAGAGACCTTGGGGACTAAAGGTATAAGCTTGAGCCTACTATTCCGAAATTCGTCATCACCATCAACAAATCGTTGGAAGAGAGATCCAGGTACGAGTTCTTTTGCCACGAAATAAAACACCATACTGTAGTGTGTTGATCCAGGAACCTACCAAAATTCCGGTTTTAGAACATCGATAATAAGCTGCTTTTTTACATTGTAGTTCGCGGGAAAAACTTACTTCAACATTTACTACCAATGAGAAAAAACCCTTATCTGCAGCAACCTGAACAAATTATCAAGTGATGAAGAAGAAGATGGGATATAGTTTCTACCTTAAGACTTAACTAGGAACTTAAGTAAGACGAATTAAGGTGATTGTCTCTCTTACTTGTGCTGCGCATCCCTTGCGTCTAACCACATGATCCATTCTTTTAGTGTCTTTGTACCAATCGACGGCGACGAGATCCATTAGATGCTTCCCAGCAGGAATCTTCAGTAATAATGTTGAATGAATGATCAGAATCGAAGATGTAAGTAAATGTGCATCTTTCTAATGCATTTGAATTTTTCATCAGGTAAAAAAATGTTACTAACCTTCCATTTATCCTCACAGAAACTCTTGCCACGGACTTTGAAGTTGTTCCCATCAGAAATCCTCCAGCAGTTACGGGCATTTTCATTATCATCGTGTCGTAGATTACCCGAGAAGCAAGACAGATCAATGTCGAGAGCAGGTTCCTCTTCTGAGGTTTCAAATGGCACGAGAGTTTTACAGTGATTAGATATATTTTCACCGGCACAGGTACAACTTACGCGTTAATGATTGGATCCAACTATCAGTTTTTACCTGTTTTTTTGGCTACGGTCTCCGGCTTACTCGTTTCAGGCTGAAATAGTTAAAGGTTAAGAAAGACCTAACTCGATGAAATATTTAGTTCAAAAGAGAATGCTTGATAGGCCAACCTCTTGTTCTGATTCAGCTATCTGAAACTCGTCATCATCGTCCGAGTCTTCATCCATTAGCACAGAGTTTCTGCTGGCCCCATTTGCTTGATCAATAGAAAGGGAAGACTTATGCTGAGGCTTTCCACCTTTACCCAAGGCTAAGGAAGAAGATGCCATATTAACCATAACAGGGATCCTGATTGGATGACCTCTATCATCTGTCTGTGAGAACCACTCGCGCAAGCCTGTGATGAACATGACCTTGTGAATTAGAACGGCAGACGCACAAGTGCGGTTTCAAAAAGAGCAGAAGTCATTTCCCAGAGGGATCTCAGTGGAAATGAGCACAAAAGAACTTACCAGAAACACTGTTCAGCATTTGAAGAAGACAATGTTGTTGAAATGCTGGAAGATAACCTGCACCCCAACCTTTTAGATCAATTTGTATAAGATGTTGCACTTGTGTTCTAGGCCTTCCATTCCGAGGCTTTAGTGGGGCAATGTTAAATCCTCCACCTAAACAATGGAACGTACTCTGAGTTAGCTCGTAATACACAATATATTAGAAGATGTTGGTGGTAAAGGACTTAGCATGAGAGAGAAATCATAAACTTACTCTCAAGATGCGCCCGAACAAATCCAGGTTGTGGAGCACAATTCTCATGCTCCCTAGAACGAAACAATACCACTTCACAGAAAGAAGCGAGATAAATAATTAAAACTAGATACGAAGAGTCTGTCTAGTTTCTAGCATAAGTAAAAGGGGAAGGGAATATACCATAACTTCCATCGTCATTAAAACGACAATATCGTACATAGCAGAGGTCACGAGGCCACACAACCCTGCAGCCATTTCGACAGTATGAGTGGGATAAAACAGAGCTCCTAAAGACAACCAGGTTCTATTCTGACTGAAAACAGGAGGATCGCAGAGAGTAAGCATTATAATGACCCTGTAAATCCTTTCTACCATTTTTTCAGCAGCATGGGATCTTGGTATGCAAAATATAAAAAAATCTGCATAAACCTAGAGCCTCCAAGAGAACTGGTCTATTTAGTTGAGGATGTGAAAGAAGATTAAATTGATTTTGAATGATAACACTACTTTTGTAAGCACTTGAACGTAGGTGTGTGCGTATTGTTGAATGATTACATTGGAAACCAGTCGAGTAGAAGTCTGTGATAGAGTATTGCTGTGTGACCATCCACCTCTTCCACTAATCTCCCATTATGAAAACTGCAGTCCCACCTGTCAGCCATAGGAAACGACCGAAAGCAGAGAGCTTCAGATCACAGACCAGAACACAAGAAAAGACGCTTTCGCTTGCATGGTATTATTGATTATGGTTTCTTGTTACCGGAATATGAAAGAGAAAACAGAAGACGGAGAAAAACCTACTCATATCGAGTGCCATCCATGCTCATCACAAGCTCGAATATTTCCTCACATGTGGCCTCCACTACACCAACAGCCTTCATTGCCCTGCTGCAGCTTCTTGGCTGCATGATTAGCACTGTAAATGATGGTTCTTAACTATATAAAACTAATATGTAATCAACACGGAAATTATGCCAAGCTGTTAGGCCCTTCCATACTAGATAATCAACTTCAAGTAGCTCTTCAAAAATTCGTAGACCTGCCAAATGTGTAAAAAAAAAAGAGAAGATTAAGCCCAAATTCAAGCTCTATCATAGAATGCTATATGATCTTCCAGATTGGATGGTAGAGAAAATTTATTTTGAAACAGGTCTTAAGTTTGTCTTGCAGAAGTTGTGGCACGTTCTTGAAAGTTGAAACCGTGCATAACCACTAACCATTTTGGCACTGAAGGAGATGCTAGTGTTTTCTTGAAAATGCTTGGTTACTTGAATTATGGTTTGACAACTCAGCATCAAAATCCTTAGTCCAGTCATATATAGATTCTGGAGGGCCTGCATATTTGTTTAAAAGTGATCAGATTATATTCAGGATTGCATCTGACCAAATTAGGTCATGAACAAATGAATTAGGAAAAACCATTTCCAATAGTTGTCCTCCTCAATAAATCACGTCGAGTGTCATCTTCTTCCTCCAGCGCACTGAACCTGAATAAATTGTAGATATTTTCTTCGCATAAATATAGGTATATAAGAAACCAATGGCAAGCCTCAACCGAAAGAGTATATCAAACGATACTGGTCACTTCTCACATGCAGCACTATCTTAGCATCTTTCTGGCATCTGTAACGTTCTAAGAAAAATCCAGAGCTAACACAACCTAAGTGGAAATTGTTAGGATTGATGATTAACTCTACTTTTAGTATCTAATAGGATAAATAAACTAGCTTTTCAAATTAATTTTATGATTATGATCGCCACAAACCACAACCTACTCTTGCATAATATTGATCACCATTTTCAACACAGGTAAAATTTACTCTCTCTAAAGGAAGAGAATAGTATTCCATGACCAGAACTTATGATTAAGGCAGGGAAACAATATGAACAAGAAACTTAAGCAAAGTGAGTTGTTGACAGATAAAACTAAGATGCCTGCAGATACACACAGAAATAATGCACTCACGGGCTTTCATGGTCTGAAGATGAAGCAGTCCTTCCAGCATCCATTCCAGGCTTATATTCAAAAGAAACATATTGCTGACCACTTGGAACTAGGGACTCTTGATGCTGCAACAATGCAAAAACACAGAGCGGTAATCAGACAACCACCAATCTTTAGATTGAAGCGGTTGCTGATAAATAACAGAGGCAGATACAGAGGGTTCCTCTTTTGCCAAATATTCCAGAACCATAAAACAATAACAGGTCAAGACAGAAGCTAAAAGACATGGCAAAATATTTTGTGGTTCAGGGATTGCGAGACAGAAATTGACAGACCTGATCTATGACATACTCAATTTTCTCCTTCCACATTAAAGCTTCCTGGATGTTGAACGCTGCCATCTAGCAAGAACATACTCCACATGAACTAACAAGAAGCAATAAAATGCATTGGAACAAAATAAAACTATTGCAATCTATTCTCAGAAAGAAAAGACAAGTTACCGTGATTCTGTGGTGCTTTTCTTTCTTGTTATAGACAGACAACACATAAACCATCTGCCAAAACAGAGTCAAGAAGACAAGAAAATGGAAATACTAAGTCACATTACAGTCAAAGGATGATAAGAGCAAAACCACTTCATACTGTAAATGACGCATATTACATAGACAAGCACTTATGGTCCGAAAATAGTAAAAGAAAGTTTAAAAAAAGACTCACATGTCCGTGATGTGTCTTCAAGCCTCGATCTTCAACTCTACAGTTGCCATCAATCACCATCGTCTTGATAGGAAGCTACGTAAACATGAAGAGAGCATCTAGGTAAGCTCATTGAAAAGCTCAATGAATCAACAATTTATCAAGCTTAGACATTTTTCTTTTTTCGATTTTTCTAATATGATAGTATAGTCTCTACTCTCTAGCTCACAAGTCAAAACCACACACTCGATTTGGAAAATGCTAAAATCCAAATCCAAAGCAATCCAAGGCTAACAAAATGTGGACTTACTTCTAAATACGTTGGACCGCGGATGTAGTTGCAATCCACTGCTTTCCCAAGGAGACACGGTGTGCTTCCCACGCTTTGCCTTACGATCCATGAACCCTGCATGATTCGGTATTATGTGAATCGCTTTGTACATAGAGGAAGAGAAGAAGAAAGAGAGAAAAAATTAGAGGGAGAGGGAGAGAGACCTTGGGGACTAAAGGTATAAGCTTGAGCCTACTATTCCGAAATTCGTCATCACCATCAACAAATCGTTGGAAGAGAGATCCAGGTACGAGTTCTTTTGCCACGAAATAAAACACCATACTGTAGTGTGTTGATCCAGGAACCTACCAAAATTCCGGTTTTAGAACATCGATAATAAGCTGCTTTTTTACATTGTAGTTCGCGGGAAAAACTTACTTCAACATTTACTACCAATGAGAAAAAACCCTTATCTGCAGCAACCTGAACAAATTATCAAGTGATGAAGAAGAAGATGGGATATAGTTTCTACCTTAAGACTTAACTAGGAACTTAAGTAAGACGAATTAAGGTGATTGTCTCTCTTACTTGTGCTGCGCATCCCTTGCGTCTAACCACATGATCCATTCTTTTAGTGTCTTTGTACCAATCGACGGCGACGAGATCCATTAGATGCTTCCCAGCAGGAATCTTCAGTAATAATGTTGAATGAATGATCAGAATCGAAGATGTAAGTAAATGTGCATCTTTCTAATGCATTTGAATTTTTCATCAGGTAAAAAAATGTTACTAACCTTCCTTTTATCCTCACAGAAACTCTTGCCACGGACTTTGAAGTTGTTCCCATCAGAAATCCTCCAGCAGTTACGGGCATTTTCATTATCATCGTGTCGTAGATTACCCAAGAAGCAAGACAAATCAATGTCGAGAGCAGGTTCCTCTTCTGAGGTTTCAAATGGCACGAGAGTTTTACAGTGATTAGATATATTTTCACCGGCACAGGTACAACTTACGCGTTAACGATTGGATCCAACTATCAGTTTTTACCTGTTTTCTTGGCTACGGTCTCCGGCTTACTCGTTTCAGGCTGAAATAGTTAAAGGTTAAGAAAGACCTAACTCGATGAGATCTTTAGTTCAAAAGAGAATGCTTGATAGGCCAACCTCTTGTTCTAATTCAGCTATCTGAAACTCGTCATCATCGTCCGAGTCTTCATCCATTAGCACAGAGTTTCTGCTGGCCCCATTTGCTTGATCAATAGAAAGGGAAGACTTATGCTGAGGCTTTCCACCTTTACCCAAGGCTAAGGAAGAAGATGCCATATTAACCATAACAGGGATCCTGATTGGATGACCTCTATCATCTGTCTGTGAGACCCACTCGCGCAAGCCTGTGATGAACATGACCTTGTGAATTAGAACGGCAGACGCACAAGTGCGGTTTCAAAAAGAGCAGAAGTCATTTCCCAGAGGGATCTCAGTGGAAATGAGCACAAAAGAACTTACCAGAAACACTGTTCAGCATTTGAAGAAGACAATGTTGTTGAAATGCTGGAAGATAACCTGCACCCCAACCTTTTAGATCAATTTGTATAAGATGTTGCACTTGTGTTCTAGGCCTTCCATTCCGAGTGGGGCAATGTTAAATCCTCCACCTAAACAATGGAATGTACTCTGAGTTAGCTCGTAATACACAATATATTAGAAGATGTTGGTGGTAAAGGACTTAGCATGAGAGAGAAATCATAAACTTACTCTCAAGATGCGCCCGAACAAATCCAGGTTGTGGAGCACAATTCTCATGCTCCCTAGAACGAAACAATACCACTTCACAGAAAGAAGCGAGATAAATAATTAAAACTAGATACGAAGAGTCTGTCTAGTTTCTAGCATAAGTAAAAGGGGAAGGGAATATACCATAACTTCCATCGTCATTACGACGCCAATATCGTACATAGCAGAGGTCACGAGGCCACACAACCCTGCAGCCATTTCGACAGTATGAGTGGGATAAAACAGAGCTCCTAAAGACAACCAGGTTCTATTCTGACTGAAAACAGGAGGATCGCAGAGAGTAAGCATTATAATGATCCTGTAAATCCTTTCTACCATTTTTTCAGCAGCATGGGATCTTGGTATGCAAAATATAAAAAAATCTGCATAAACCTAGAGCCTCCAAGAGAACTGGTCTATTTAGTTGAGGTTGTGAAAGAAGATTAAATTGATTTTGAATGATAACACTACTTTTGTAAGCACTTGAACGTAGGTGTGTGCGTATTGTTGAATGATTACATTGGAAACCAGTCGAGTAGAAGTCTGTGATAGAGTATTGCTGTGTGACCATCCACCTCTTCCACTAATCTCCCATTATGAAAACTACAGTCACACCTGTCAGCCATAGGAAACGACCGAAAGCAGAGAGCTTCAGATCACAGACCAGAACACATGAAAAGACGCTTTCGCTTACATGGTATTATTGATTATGGTTTCTTGTTACCGGAATATGAAAGAGAAAACAGAAGACGGAGAAAAACCTACTCATATCGAGTGCCATCCATGCTCATCACAAGCTCGAATATTTCCTCACATGTGGCCTCCACTACACCAACAGCCTTCATTGCCCTGCTGCAGCTTCTTGGCTGCATGATTAGCACTGTAAATGATGGTTCTTAACTATATAAAACTAATATGTAATCAACACGGAAATTATGCCAAGCTGTTAGGCCCTTCCATACTAGATAATCAACTTCAAGTAGCTCTTCAAAAATTCGTAGACCTGCCAAATGTGTAAAAAAAAGGAGAAGATTAAGCCCAAATTCAAGCTCTATCATAGAATGCTATATGATCTTCCAGATTGGATGGTAGAAAAAATTTATTTTGAAACAGGTCTTAAGTTTGTCTTGCAGAAGTTGTGGCACGTTCTTGAAAGTTGAAACCGTGCATAACCACTAACCATTTTGGCACTGAAGGAGACGCCAGTGTTTTCTTGAAAATGCTTGGTTACTTGAATTATGGTTTGACAACTCAGCATCAAAATCCTTAGTCCAGTCATATATAGATTCTGGAGGGCCTGCATATTTGTTTAAAAGTGATCAGATTATATTCAGGATTGCATCTGACCAAATTAGTTCATGAACAAATGAATTAGGAAAAACCATTTCCAATAGTTGTCCTCCTCAATAAATCACGTCGAGTGTCATCTTCTTCCTCCAGCGCACTGAACCTGAATAAATTGTAGATATTTTCTTCGCATAAATATAGGTATATAAGAAAACAATGGCAAGCCTCAACCGAAAGAGTATATCAAACGATACTGGTCACTTCTCACATGCAGCACTATCTTAGCATCTTTCTGGCATCTGTAACGTTCTAAGAAAAATCCAGAGCTAACACAACCTAAGTGGAAATTGTTAGGATTGATGATTAACTCTACTTTTAGTATCTAATAGGATAAATAAACTAGCTTTTCAAATTAATTTTATGATTATGATCGCCACAAACCACAACCTACTCTTGCATAATATTGATCACCATTTTCAACACAGGTAAAATTTACTCTCTCTAAAGGAAGAGAATAGTATTCCATGACCAGAACTTATGATTAAGGCAGGGAAACAATATGAACAAGAAACTTAAGCAAAGTGAGTTGTTGACAGATAAAACTAAGATGCCTGCAGATACACACAGAAATAATGCACTCACGGGCTTTCATGGTCTGAAGATGAAGCAGTCCTTCCAGCATCCATTCCAGGCTTATATTCAAAAGAAACATATTGCTGACCACTTGGAACTAGGGACTCTTGATGCTGCAACAATGCAAAAACACAGAGCGGTAATCAGACAACCACCAATCTTTAGATTGAAGCGGTTGCTGATAAATAACAGAGGGTTCCTCTTTTGCCAAATATTCCAGAACCATAAAACAATAACAGGTCAAGACAGAAGCTAAAAGACATGGCAAAATATTTTGTGGTTCAGGGATTGCGAGACAGAAATTGACAGACCTGATCTATGACATACTCAATTTTCTCCTTCCACATTAAAGCTTCCTGGATGTTGAACGCTGCCATCTAGCAAGAACATACTCCACATGAACTAACAAGAAGCAATAAAATGCATTGGAACAAAATAAAACTATTGCAATCTATTCTCAGAAAGAAAAGACAAGTTACCGTGATTCTGTGGTGCTTTTCTTTCTTGTTATAGACAGACAACACATAAACCATCTGCCAAAACAGAGTCAAGAAGACAAGAAAATGGAAATACTAAGTGACATTACAGTCAAAGGATGATAAGAGCAAAACCACTTCATACTGTAAATGACGCACATTTCATAGACAAGCACTTATAGTCCGAAAATAGTAAAAGAAAGTTTAAAAAAAGACTCACATGTCCGTGATGTGTCTTCAAGCCTCGATCTTCAACTCTACAGTTGCCATCAATCACCATCGTCTTGATAGGAAGCTACGTAAACATGAAGAGAGCATCTAGGTAAGCTCATTGAAAAGCTCAATGAATCAACAATTTATCAAGCTTAGACATTTTTCTTTTTTCGATTTTTCTAATATGATAGTATAGTCTCTACTCTCTAGCTCACAAGTCAAAACCACACACTCGATTTGGAAAATGCTAAAATCCAAATCCAAAGCAATTTCGGCAAACCAACAAACTGATCTCAAGAGATGGACAGAAAAATCATAACTTGATCGTAACGATCAAAAACAGATATAGATTCACCTGATTATCCTGCGGCTTCTTCTTGTAGTAAGCCAAAAGACGAGGCTCCAACACGAAATACCTCATATGAATGTACGATCGTCCGATCTTCCTCCTTCCATACCTCACCATCCATCCCTCATACACAACTTTAGACATTTTCTCACTTCTCACTCCCCAAAATCAAGGAGGATAAATATGTCCCACGGAAATCGGAATCTTAGATCCAAATCGGATTAATGTACTTCCGCGGGACCTGATCGGTCATCGGCGCCGGAATCTGGTGTTGGATTCTCAGATTCTTTCCGAAGATTTATGAGTCTCACAAAAGGTTTTGAAATTCGGTAAAAGACAACGAAATTCAACTTTGACAGAAATCTAAATAGAGAAACAAAAAATAAAAGTAGAGAGAGATAGAGACGCAGTGAATGTGTCCTGAAAAAGTGAATTAGTTAAAACTGTAAAGAGTAATTAAGGATTTTAATACATTAATTGAGTAAGGTCCATGCCAGCTTTTGCACATTTCACGTTCCATTCATGTATTTAACGACTGTTGACGAGTGTTAGATTGGAGATGCTTAACGGTATATATAAATCATCATTAGAAATATCAAATCAATTAAATAATGTAAAGTTCCTTTTTAATCACATGAAAACACATGGAATAAAAGGGTCGTCAAGACTCGAGATCAAATTTTTTTTACATATGTTTAAATTTTACAGAGGATTAAATAAATAAAACCGAAAAACTTGAAGCAAACAAAGAGAATTCTAATTAAAAAACTTATTACCGTTAATTCTTATTTTTGTTTTGTTTTTTAATCTGAAAAATCTGAAATTGTCTTTTGCTTAATAAGGTGAAATGATAGATTCTATGAGCTCTTGCAGAGGCGCGAGTTCTTTCTTGTCGATGAGTCCAAACTCCTGCAAAACAAAGAAAGACAAGATTTTAGTGAAATGGCCAAATAGTAAAACAACTTTTATACAATCTAGAGCCAAAATGATGATACCGAGAGTAAATTTAATTATTTGAGACGAGAACTTACATGAGTAAAGAGGATGAAGTGTTTGAAGCAAGTGTTGAGATGAGCTTCTTCTTTAAGGCTAACGATTTTCTGGAAATGAGAGTGGTAAATGTGAGCATAAACACGGAATAGTCGTTTAAAGATCGTTTTTACCACATCCTTGAAGTTCTGAGGAAATGGTGCTCCTGGAACAAAAAGAAAAAAACAAAGTTTCACCAGAGATGAGCATTATGATGTAGATAGAACGTTTGTTGTTCCCTTGATAATGATATTTGGATCTTCTTCTTAGATTATTATTTACCAAGCCTTTGAGGAAATAAGGTCTCATCATCGAGCTGAGTCTCGATCCAGTCCATCAAGTATTCGACATACTTTGGAGCAGAAACCTCAATGGGCTTCTTGATCTGCACACCATCTGCCCATCTATATTCATACCTGCATTTATATATATTTTTTTTTTACCGTGTTAAAAAAAAGCATGTGAAAAAGAAAGAATCCATAGCAAAAAAAAAACATCAGCCATTCTCTATTTTTACAGTTGCAAAGACAGCATAGCAAGTTAACAAGCGTAATCACGCAGCACACTAGTCGAAAACCCAAAAAGTTCAATCACAGCGAGGAGAAAATACATGATATGAAGCTGTTAACAAGTGAAATAAGAACATACTCTCTAATGAGGCATGGAAATTTCAATCATTTGTTTGAATAAGACATAGTAAAAGAGATGAGGATATACTTGGGGCCAGCAGTCATTGTAGGACAGTTGTCTGGTGTGCAGTCATTGTAGGTATATGTTACTACCATCTTCAACATAACATAGTCACAAAATACCAAGCAAAGAACATCATGTATTTGGTGAAAGGAGCTGCCTACGCCCATACGCTCATGGAGTTTAACCGTTGCATGGCCGCAATCCGAGCTGCTAAACCGGAACTTGCACAATACTTAGAGGAAGCGGATCCTAAGTTGTGGTCTAGAGTACATTTTCCAGGGGATCGGTACAACATTAAGACGAGTAACATTGCTGAATCTATCAATTCCGCACTGAAGAGAGCCAAGGGCTTTCCAATACCTTGTCTGCTACAATACATCCGAGAGAAGCTAGGGGTGTGGTTTAACAAAAGGTGAGAGGACGCCTTGAGTCTTCACACCCCATACAGTAAGGGAGTTGAATATTTGATGTCTGTCCGTTCACACTATGCAGAATCATACAATGTGGAACACATAGATGGATGGAAGTTCAACGTTAAGGGTGGAGGAGGACCTTATATTGTTGATTTGGAAAACCGTTCATGTGAATGTGGTGTATTCCTAGTTGAAAAAATCCCTTGTTCACATGTGATTGCAGCGGCTATTGAGGCAAACATACACATGTCGCAAAACGTTGCAATGACTTACACGAAAGAGGCGCTATACGCGACATATGCACATCCCATATACCCCGAGGCAACACATGATGTAGAGCCAGAAGAAGACATTTGCCTCCCTCCAGATGTTAAGCCAGCTCCTGGCCGGAAAAAGAAATCTAGGTTTCTAACATGGCTAGAATTGTCTAAGAAGAGACGCACCAAACCAAGAAAGATGCACAAAATTTATAGTTGTTCGAAGTGCCGGCAACCGGGGCATACCCGTCCTCATTGTGTAAGTGTCTTACAACTCTGTCTTACAACTCACTGTGTATTCATGGTTAATGTTGATTACATGTGTTTTTAAAAGTTGAATTGTTTGCACTGATTTAGGTGAAGAACGAAGATGTAGACTGAAAAAGAGGTCTACGTCGTAGATCTACGCGGTAGGTCTACGCGGTAGGTCTACGCAGGAGGTCTACGCGTTAGTCTACGCAGGAGGTCTACGTAATTGGTCTACGCAGGAGGTCTACGCGTTAGTCTACGCAGGAGGTCTACGTAATTGGTCTACGCAGGAGGTCTCCAGCTTTTTCATGTTTTTTTATCTAAGTTAATACGAGTCGCAACCTATGCAGCTTTTTCATGTATAAGAACACTTGCACTAATTCGAGATCTACATTAGAGGTCTACTCCGAAAACAGTTACATTATGATTCATCAAGAAGGTTATAGGTTACACCAAAAACATATAGAGCGTCAGTTATAGGTACAAAGAAAAAATGGTACCATAGCGCTTTTCCAAAGTAAACCCAGTTAATATACAAAGATATCTAGCTAGCTATATCTCCAGATCATCCCAATCACGTTCTGGTGGTCCGCGACAGTTGAGCTCAACGAATATGTCCGCTGCAAGCTTTGCTCTTATAGCTTTCATGTTCTTACCACATAGCGTATTCGGAAAAAGCCTCCCAAGGCTATGGTACTCGATGAACTTTAGACATAAGACACCACAGTCACTGCAATTGTCTTGCGCAGGCACATCCTTTCCAGACAGATACTCGTGTGTGAAACGCTCCAACGGGTACCTCTCTCTATCATTGATGTCAGCCATGAGCCGAAGAAGATAAGGCATCATCACAGCAATTGGCTCGAGGGAGTGAGACAACACAGCCTCACTGAGATAACCAGGTAAGCTGTCCCACACAGTAATATGCCTTCTGGGTATCGAAATCATCAAGGCAACCCAATGATTCTCTTTCACGTTCCATGGCATGTAGATCTCATCAATATCTACTTCCCATTTCTTCAGCGTTTGGCAGAATGTTGGTTTCTTCCCTTCAAAGTAATCATAAGCACATCCTGGTAGCCATCTTCCTAATCCATATCGATCCGGCTCAGAATCCACAAACCTCCTATACTTGTCTTTCGTCCACAACATACTAGGACCACTATCAGCAAAGCAGATTCGCTCACTCCTAAACCATTCCGGGTGCAATTTCATGCGCTGACGAAACAAGTCCAAGACTACATCCATGTGCTGAAAATATTTTTGAAATATACATGCACGTTAGAACGCTGAAGAAATGGGAAGCATAAGAATAAAGGTCTACTGGAAAGGTCTACAGGATAGGTCTACAGGAAAGGTCTACAGGAAAGGTCTACTGAAACGGTCTACGCGCATGAAAGGCATAAGAATAAAGGTCTACAGGAAAGGTCTACAGGAACGGTCTACAGGAAAGGTCTACAGGAAAGGTCTACTGAAACGGTCTACGCGCATGAAAAGCATAAGAATAAAGGTCTACAGGAAAGGTCTACAGGATAGGTCTACAGGATAGTGATATGCTCCGCATTTGCATGCATTTAGCATATTGATTCACTCATGTTTGTGTATAATTGAGTCTCATTTCATTGCACTTAGTGTGGATTTTATCCACTTAGGAGCATTTAGTTCTTAGGAAAGCATTTCGCATATCCGTTGCATTTGGAGTATGTTTCGCAGGTTAAAGGAGCCCTAAGAAGCTCAGACGATGGGACGTGGTGACCGGAGACAGATGGGAAGCAGATCGGAGCTCAGGTGCTTTCAAGGAGAGGAGCAGAAACAGAGGACTTGGGCAGCAGAAACAGAGGACTTGAGGAGCCAGACCAAGACCCGAAGGACAAGAAAGTCAAGGCACGCGGCGTTGACCATGGGGCCCTTTCCCCACTCACTATTTAAACTCTTATGACCTAGTTTTAGGCGTGTTATCTTATGTTATCTTTAATTTCATCATTGTGAACCGACTTCTCTCCCTCTTAGAACAAAAACATCTTTGTTTCAAGAAGATCTTTGTTGAATCTTTCAAGTTTAAGAAGTAATTAAGTTTTTAATCTTATTTTCAGCTTGATTGAATCCTTTTTCTTCTTCTTGGCTTGCGGTTTTGGCATGAGTAGTGAGTAGTCTTCCTTGAGGTTTCAAGGGTGAGTTAGGGAAAGGTTTAGCTTTTGTTCTTGTGGTTTTTCTTCCTTTACGCTTGCTCAGTTCGTTTTCTACACTAGGGATCTCAATACCTTAGCTCTTATCCGATCAATAAGAGTTAAGCATATAGACCTTCCTCACCCAGAAGGTGCTCGGGAAAATGTCTAAGAGAATTAGTGTAGAGAGAAATGTTCCCAACCCAAGGCATTGGTTGCTTGGGGTGTTTCTCATGCGATAAAAGGCTAGGACTTGATAAAGCTTACTGCCTTAAGTACCACCAGCGGAAGTTGGCTTTTGGGCTTATCTCAGTAAAGCGACTCGACCACGGAAGTGGCGAGTTTACCATCAGCCTTGCATAAATCGTTAACTTTGCTTGCTCTGGGACAAATCCCTTGAACAGAAGCGACCTTGACCGAGGATACTCACCCAAGGGACCTCCTTTTATCAAATTAATCTTCAAAGTTTGCATTTTTACACTTCGGTTTAGCTTTACAATCATCAAAGTTATTATCTTTAGTTTCTCTATACATTAAAATCCCGATTTCGCTTGAAGCTTAGCTTCTCTTTGCATTCCTTTTGTTCAATCTTCCGATTGGTTCGATATCTCAAGTGCTACAACGGTAGATTTAGTGGGCTTGAGTAGTTGACACACGCAAAAAGCCTGTTATCAACTTGGCGCCGTTGCCAATTGGAAATTCAAGCATTAGGATTTAAGATTAGCTATCGATCAAGTCTTTATTTCTGTTTTGCCTCAGTTTTTGCTCTCATACTTGCTTGTTGTCTGGGGTTTTTGACTTTGGTTGTAGGTTTATGCATACAAGGTCTCGAGGCAACGCCAACCTACACAGTCCAAGTGATCTGCTCAGAGTTGAACAAGAGAAAAGGCTTCGTAGAGCTCAAGAGAAAGCCGCCCAGCAGCAAAGAGCTGAACAGCAGCCTTTTGATACTGAGCAGCCGTTTGACGGAATGGAACAAGCCAATCCGCTGAATGCTGGTGGAAACCAGCAGCGAGCAAACCCAGCAGTCGCTGCGGAAGCCCCACCAGGACAAAACGCACAGGCAGGAGGAGTTGCTATTCACCCTCAACGACCTGTGAGGCAAATAGGCGCCGGCGACACCCCGAACTCTCACCTAAACCGCCACGGAATAACCCCACCGCCAGTCCCAAACAACAATTTCGAGATCAAGACCAGCTTGATTTCACTGGTGGAGAACTCTCAATTCCACGGCATGAAGGATGAGGATCCTCTTAAGCACCTGGACAAGTTCGACAGACTATGTGGCTTGCAAAAGATCAATGGAGTGTCTGAGGATGGGTTCAAGCTGCGGTTGTTTCCTTTCTCTCTAGGAGGGAAAGCTCAGGCATGGGAATCATCTCTCCCTCAAGGAACGGTTACCACCTGGGAGCAGTGCAAGCGAGCGTTCCTCGCTAAATTCTTTCCCACTTCAAGGACAGCTAAGTTGCGGAATGACATCTCCGGTTTCACTCAGTTGAACAGCGAGACGTTTAGTGAAGCTTATGAACGATTCAAAGGCTACCAGATGCAGTGCCCGCACCATGGATTCTCCAAGGAAAACTTGTTGAGCACCTTGTACAGAGGAGTCCTACCCGAATACAGAAAGCTGTTAGACACAGCAAGTAACGGCCACTTCATGGGCCAGGATGTCGATGTTGGTCTGCTTTTGGTTGAGAATATCGCAACAAGTGATAGCAACTACAATGAAGTGTATGACCGTTCTGAAAGAGGGAACCCCATTCAAGAGGAGAAGCACAAGAAGGAGATCAAACTCCTCAATGACAAACTTGATCGGCTGCTTTCTGGTCAGCAAAAGCACGTGCACTTCATTTGTGAGGATGAAGTAGTTAACGAGGATGAGGAAACACAGGTCGAGGAGGTGAACTATATCACGAACCAGGGTGGATACCAGAAAGGATTTATCAACTATAAGAACAATCCCAACCTCTCCTACCGGTCTACAAATGTGGAGAACCCTCAAGACCAGGTGTACCCTCCTCAACAAACACACCAACAAGGCGGCCAGCAAGTTGTCTACTACAAGCGTGGTTTCCCACCAAAAACATTTGGGGCACCACAACAAGGTTCTACACAGGCTCCGGCAGGCAGCAGTTCAGGACAGGATTCAGATACGAACAAACTGCTGCAACAGATTCTTCAAGGACAAGCTACTGGAGCTAGCGACCTACACATCAAGTTGGCTGAGATTCACAACAAAGTGGATGGTTCTCATCATGAACTCACTAAGAAAATCGAGGAACTTAGTTCAAAGGTCAGGTACTTGGAATCTCAAACTAGCACCAGCTCGAAAGGGATACTACCTGGAAAATCAATCCCCAACCCAAAGGAGTATGCCAAAGCTATCACGCTCAGAAGCGGCACAGAACTCCCACCACCAGCGCAACCGATACAACTCAATGAGGACATTGATGTCCAAGAAGGGGGGATTGCCAATGCAAATGATATTCCAGAACCGCAACTTGAGGAAAGAGCCCAAGCTGAGCAGAAGAATCAGAAAGAAGCCGGCAAGAAGAAGGAGAACACCTTTGTTCCACCTCCATACAAACCGAAACTTCCTTTCCCTTCTCGTTTCAAGAAGCAGCAATTGGAGAAGTTCAAAGCACTGTTTGATGAGCAGTTGAAGGAGATCGAAGTGAAAATGCCCTTGCTCGACGCTTTTATGCTGATTCCTCCTTACCAAAAGTTCTTGAAGGATGCTGTTCTGGAACGAACGAAAGAAGCGCAGAGCATGATTGTTCTGTCTCATGAGTGTAGTGCGATCATCCAGAGGAAAGTGGTCCAGAAGAAGTTGGGAGATCCGGGGAGTTTCACCCTGCCTTGTTCTTTGGGACCCCTTGCGTTCAACAGTTGCCTTTGTGATCTAGGTGCCAGCGTCTCGCTAATGCCTTTGACAGTGGCCAAGAAGCTCGGTTTCGAGAAATACAAGGAATGCAAAATCTCCTTGGTCTTGGCAGATAGGACAATCAGACTTCCAGTGGGTATGCTCGAGGACCTGCCCGTACGCATAGGAAACGTCGAGATACCGACAGATTTTGTGGTGCTTGAGATGGACGAAGAGCCCAAGGACCCTCTGATCCTGGGAAGACCGTTTTTGGCAACAGCTGGGGCAGTGATAGACGTTAAGAAGGGCAAGATTGAGCTGAACCTTGGGAAGGATTTCAAGCTGAAATTTGACATCAAAGACGTCATGAAAAAGCCCACGATCGAAGGACAGATCTTCTGGGTTGAGACGCTAGACCAGCTTGCAAACGAATACCTCGAGGAACTAGCAGCAGAAGATCAGCTCCAGCTCACCTTGACCAGGGAACCTGAGGAGAAGAGCTACTCGAACACTGTACAACTAGAGTACGCTAGGCTCCTCAACTCACACCCCATCCAGACTGAGGAATCACCTGTCGAAGATCTCAGAGAAGGTCATAACTTGGTAGTTGAGTTGAATCAGTTGGGAACTGTAGAGGAAAGAGCAGTTGAGCAACCGCTTGATAATGATTGGAGTGAGCTAAAAGCCCCAAAGGTGGACCTTAAGACTTTACCCCAAGGGCTAAGGTACGCCTTTCTAGGCCCCAATTCTACCTATCCAGTGATTGTAAACCAAAACCTCACCCATACCGAGTTAACATCTTTGCTGGCTGAGTTGCGAAAGTTCAGAAGAGCAATTGGTTACTCTCTCGAGGACATCAAAGGCCTATCTCCTGAGCTGTGCACTCACCGCATACATTTGGATAATGAATCTAAAGGGTCTATTGAGCATCAGAGGAGGTTAAACCCCAATCTGAAGGAAGTGGTGAAAAAGGAGGTGCTCAAGCTGTTAGATGCTGGGGTAATATACCCAATCAGTGACAGCACTTGGGTATCTCCTGTTCACTGCGTCCCCAAGAAAGGTCGAATAACTGTCCTCAAGAATGATAAAAATGAATTAATCCCTACCAGAACCATTACCGGTCACCGTATGTGTATAGATTACCGGAAGCTCAACTCGGCAACAAGAAAGGATCATTTTCCGCTGCCTTTCATCGACCAGATGTTAGAGCGGTTGGCCAATCATCCTTTCTACTGTTTCCTTGATGGGTATTCTGGTTTCTTTCAAATACCCATACACCCAAATGACCAAGAAAAAACAACCTTCACCTATCCCTATGGAACCTTCGCCTATAAAAGAATGCCCTTTGGTTTGTGCAATGCACCAGCCACTTTCCAAAGATGCATGACTTCAATATTTTCTGACTTGATTGAGGATATTGTTGAAGTTTTCATGGATGATTTCTCTGTCTACGGTTGTTGTTTTGGTTCCTGTTTGTCCAACTTGTGCAGGGTGCTAAAGCGGTGCGAAGAAACCAACTTGGTCCTGAACTGGGAGAAATGCCACTTCATGGTGCAGGAAGGGATTGTACTAGGACACAAGATATCAGAGAGGGGAATAGAGGTCGATAAAGCTAAGATTGAGGTGATGGTTCAGCTAGCTCCGCCCAAGACAGTTAAGGATATAAGAAGCTTCTTGGGGCATGCTGGGTTCTATAGGAGATTCATTAAGGACTTCTCCAAGATTGCTCGACCCTTGACCCGTCTGTTGTGCAAGGAAACAGAGTTCCTGTTCGATGACGAGTGCCTCAGAGCATTCAACTTGATCAAGGCGGCATTGGTATCCGCTCCCATTGTGCAAGCGCCGGACTGGAACCACCCCTTCGAGATAATGTGTGACGCGAGTGATTATGCAGTTGGGGCTGTGCTTGGACAGAGGATCGACAAGAAATTGCATGTCATATACTATGCAAGCAGGACCTTGGACGATGCTCAGACGCGGTATGCAACAACAGAGAAGGAGCTTCTTGCTGTGGTCTTTGCCTTCGAGAAGTTCAGAAGCTATCTAGTGGGTTCAAAAGTTGTTGTCTACACAGACCACACAGCCTTGAGGCACCTTCTGGCCAAGAAGGAGACTAAGCCGAGGCTCTTGAGGTGGATACTCCTACTCCAGGAGTTCGATTTGGAAATTCTAGACAAGAAAGGAGTAGAAAATGGTGTTGCCGACCACCTGTCGAGGCTCAGAGTGGATGAACGGATGCCCATAGATGACTCACTCCCCGAGGAACAGCTGTTGTTGGTGAAGACATTGGGTCACAGCGTGTACATTGCAAGGAAGCTTGAGGAGATCAAGGCAGTGGAGGAGAAAAGGACACCTTGGTATGCAGATTTCGCCAACTACTTGGTTTGTGGTGAATTGCCAACAGATCTAAGCCCCTATCAGAGGAAGAAATTTTTCCGAGACATATCCCACTACTTTTGGGATGAACCATACTTGTTCAAGAGGGGGTCAGATAGTCTGTTCAGAAGATGTATTGCTGAGGAGGAAGTTGAGGGAATCCTACAACACTGTCATGGCTCCAGCTATGGAGGACATTTTGCAACCTTCAAGACCGCCCAAAAGATTCTGCAAGCCGGTTTCTGGTGGCCTAGCTTGTTTAAGGATGTTCACCAATTTATCTTGAGATGTGATCGCTGCCAGCGAGAGGGCAACATCACCAGGAGGAATGAGATGCCCCAGAACCCGATTCTGGAAGTGGAAGTGTTTGATGTATGGGGTATTGACTTCATGGGACCCTTCAAGCCAGCCTCCTATGGGAATGAGTATATCCTAGTCGCTGTGGATTATGTCTCCAAATGGGTAGAGGCAGTAGCTTGTCCAACCAATGATGCCAAAGCAGTGATCAAGCTGTTCAAGAACATGATTTTCCCTAGGTATGGTGTGCCCAGAGTAGTGATAAGCGATGGAGGCAGTCATTTCATCAACAAGGCGTTTGAAAACCTACTCTCAAAGTATGGTGTGAAGCATAAGGTTGCTACACCATACCATCCTCAGACCAGTGGCCAGGTTGAGGTCTCGAACAAACAGATCAAGGGGATCCTCAGGACGATCGTTGGAGTGACCAAGAAGGACTGGGCAGCTAAGCTGGATGATGCACTTTGGGCCTATAGAACAGCATATAAGACACCCATAGGGAGAACACCCTTCTCTCTCTTGTATGGGAAGTCATGCCATTTGCCAGTTGAACTTGAGTACAAGGCACTTTGGGCAGTCAAGTTGCTGAACTATGACATAAGGACAGCCCAAGAAAAGAGAGAGATGGATCTTCATGAGCTTGAGGAAATAAGGCTAGAAGCATATGAGAGCTCTAAGATCTACAAGGAGAGGTCCAAGGCGTTCCATGACAAAAAGATCCTTCCAAGGGTTTTCAAAGAAGGAGACAACGCTTTGCTCTTCAACTCTCGGCTCAAGCTGTTTCCAGGGAAGCTCAAGTCAAGATGGTCTGGTCCGTTTAAGATCAAGGAGGTTCTGCCATACGGAGCGGTGACATTGCTCAACCAGAACGGGGACGAATTCACAGTAAACGGTCAGAGGCTGAAACACTACTTTGGCCATGAGACCCTAGGAGAAGGAGTTTCAACTCCACTCCAAGACCCTCCCCGAGCCTAAAAGGTCTGAAGAGTCAAGCTATGAGACTTAAAACAAGCTCGCTTGGGAGGAATTCGCATGATTATCATTGTATATATCTCTTTGATTTTGTTTTCTGCATGCCTTAGAGCTTTTGCCTACAGGTCAAATAAGAAAAGTGAGGAGTTGGTCAGTCCGCGAACGAGCTTGACCAATTTGCCCAAGTATTACGAGAGCAACGGTTTTGGGAAACGGTTTTTACCGGCCCCCTTAACCGTTGCCAGGTAAGCCCATATCTTTTTTTTACTCTGATTCAAAGCCCATTAGTGATTTTCGAGTTAATAATTCAAACCATTTTCGAGTTAGTGAAGCGTGGGAGAGAGAAAGTAGGGGGACGGTTTTCAATGGATAAGACGGTTTTGATTGGACAGTTCCCATTTAACCCTGGCCGTCCGATTTACTTCCCCTACCCTCTCTCTTACTTTACCCTTTTCTTTAAAACTCGCTTAATCCCTAATCTACCTCTCACGGCTTTTCAAATCCTAAAAAAAAAAATTTTCATCTTTTCTCTCTAAGTTCGCTCTTCTTGTTCATCACCTTCATCCCGATTTCTCTTTTCCGAACTTCGAACGGTAATTGCTTTTTAGATTCAATAAGATTTCGGGTTGATTTCCGTTTCTTAGAGTTAATTAGGATGAAAATTTTCTTGTTGCCCATGAGAGAGATAGTTTAGGTTGGTCTCGGAAAATCACTTGCATGTGCCTTTTGCTTGTCGATTCTCGAATTATCTGAGTAGGATTTGGTGTTTATCAGTCGATCCTTGCTTGAATTGATCTATTGCCCGTTTTTAAACCAAAATTCTCGCTTGTTGTTTCTCTTGATCAATTTGGATGTCTCGGATTTATCAAAATTTTAATTGGCTTGTGAGCTTTGAATTGTCTTGTAGGAAATGGCAAACACAAGAGGAAAACTCGCAAAGGCAGCCGCCGAGAAAGCTCAGGGCAAGAAGCCGGTGGTCGAGGACGGCGAGGGAAGTAACCGCAAACCTCCCGGCTCAACCCGCATCCGCGCGAAGGAGTATCGCGCGATGTTCCGACAGATGACCTTCGTTGGGACGAGATATCCGGACCCGGATACAATGGAGAGTCTGGGGATCCTTGAGGATTGCAAGGAGATGTTCGGAATGATGGAACTCGACAAGTTCATGTCGATGACTTATCCGACCTACAAGCAACACACAATTGACTTCCTCTCATCCCTGAAAGTCCACTACTACGAGCCTGACGAAGTGACGCCGGAAGGAGAAGGAAGCGGCTTCATCACTTTCATGCTCAAGAAGGAGAAGTACCGTCTCACCTTTACCGACCTCGAGGACATCTATGGCTTCCCCCATAAGGACGGGAGAACACTGACCACAACGATCACCAGAGAGGAGAACGATGGCCTCTGGGAAACAATAGCGAGCGGCAGGTTCAAATCGAGCACAGCCAAGAGCGCGCAAATAAGGAATCCTGTCCTGCGCTATGTCCACAAGGCGTTGTCCCACACCTTCTACGCGCGGAGAGACACGAGCAACGTTACCGAGAAGGAGCTGGAGTTGATCAACTC
The DNA here is from genome assembly GCA_026724425.1 of Erythrophleum ivorense. NCBI lineage: Eukaryota > Viridiplantae > Streptophyta > Magnoliopsida > Fabales > Fabaceae > Erythrophleum > Erythrophleum ivorense. The sequence continues at coordinate 813,799 of JAIUCV010000066.1, read as the reverse complement.
GGGCATTGAGTACTCTCTGGTTGTCATGAGCAACGGCAAGGCAATGGCTGGGGACAATTCTAACTCCAGCTTGGTCACGCACTTGATGAAGAGCTTCCTGGCATACAAAGATTGGGCAGTCACTCTGGACAAGATGGGAAAGGCACGGGTTGGGCAGGTTAGCGTTGGAGGGATCATCACTCCGATTCTAGTTCACTGCGGAGCCGAATTAGGAGAACCGGACTTCCCGCCTCTATCTATGAACCTTGCCTACCTGCGCAAGATCCACTTCCTCAGCGCCGACGAGGTCGAAGGGAAGTATATCTACAACTATGCCCACCACGACTTCCCCATAGCCTACACACTCCTGCCCAACGAAGCTCTGACAGCCATTGAAGTGAAGGGCAACATCGAGTTCCTTCTTCCCTACGGAGCGCTCTATGATCCGACTCCTGGAGCACAACAGCCGACATACTCACATGATGAGCAGATGAACGCGGGAGAAGAAGCTGCCGACTTTGACCAAGACGAACTTCCCGACGAGTACCAAGCCGGCGAATACAACTTTGAGCCGTATCACGCCACTGGGAAGAACGTTGCCTTGAACGCTGCCCACAAGCACATCAACTTGCTGCAGCAATGGAACAAGTGGCAGGACAAGACGATCAAGAAGCTGGTCAAGACGGGCAGGAAATTGTCAGCGCAGCTCAGGAACATTGCCCCTTGCACTCCCCCACCGGAAGAAAGCTTCTCAGACTGCGAGATCATCCGCGACGCTCAAGATCCTCCACACGCAGTCCCCTCAGCCGGAGCCGCCCAGTCAGCTCCGAAAAAAAGGAAAGCCTCGCGTTCTCCATCTCTCGCACACTCCTCGGATGAACTCATCTCATCCGACTCTCCTGAAATGTAGTCGGTACATCTCCAAACTTTGTACATATTTTGCATATTTTGTTTTCGCATTCTTCTTGCATTTTGTTTCATTTTATCTGTTGCATTGAGCTCTAACCCGCATCTCTTTCACACGGAGACCGTGTGATTTAAGTGTGGGGGAGGGGTCAATGGAACTTGTGTCTCATGCATTTGCATCATATAGAAAATCATGTAAAATTTTCAAAAAAAAAAAAAAAAAAAAAAAAAAAAAAAAAAAAAAACAGAGCATATAGTTGCATTCATTTCATTTCGCGTTTGGAGCATTATCTGGTTAAGTTGAACAGTTGAATTGCGGGATTAGCTCAATGACCTAGTTCTAAGTTCTTTGGCGCATGTGTTTGAGCCTGAAGTTAAGATAGAACCGCATCATTTGAGCGCATCTTGATCATCTTGGCAAAACCGAATGCATTGTTGCGATTTGAATCCACTCCTTGCTTATTAGAACCTGAACTTGACTTTTAATTATCACTCTCATACTTGTTGATGTTTGCTCATGGATTATACATACTTGGGTCATCTTTTGCATATTATTCATCCTTCTTTGTTGATCCAAGTAGCACTCCCACCCTGAACCGAACCCTTCTTTTGAGCCATCCATTATTCTTGTGTGATTGTGAGGTCTTTTTATATTGTGGAAGCTTGGCATAAAGTGTTAGGCTTAGACCGACAAGGATAGGTGATCATGTAGACTCTAGTCCACGCTTTTTGGACTAGATTAGGCTAGGTTGAGGTTTTGGGAATTTCATTTCGGGTTGGGAATGTTGAAAAAGAAAAAGAGTCTTGAGCAAAAGAAAGAAGTCAGCTAGAGTAAGTTATCTTGTAAGAGCTTGGTCTTATTGAGTAAAGGTTAGCCCCCATCTTTAAAAAAAAAAAAAAAAAAAAAAAAAAGAGAGAAAAGATGGGTTAGGGCAGAAGAAAAGAGAAAATTGTTAGACCAAGTCTCAAAACTTCAGGCAAAAGCCTTTGAAAATATCTTAGCTGACCAAAGAAGAGGCTCTCGAGGAAAGTGAGTAAAAAGAAAGTCAAGGGAGAAAGGGTAGAAATAGGGAAGCTTTGAGTTGTACTTAATTTGGGGTTTAGGATCAAGTTTAGGTGCAAAGGGGTAGATGATCATTCGACCTTGTATGCATCAGTTGGTCCTAGCCTTTAGCATTATGCCGAAGCTCTTCCATGCTGTTTTGAGAGAACCCATTCCCTGTTTATCTTTGACTTGAGCGCATTTGCATCATCCTCGCTCATTCTCTTCCTTAACCAAATGAGCACATTTGACATGCATGAGTTTTGATCCATGGTTACATGCTTTAACTAAATGTTAAAAGGAGTGGAGGATTTGAATGCATGTTTAGGTCGAGCTAGTTATCTATGATTGCAATTGAGCGGTGCGGCTAAGAGTTTTGAAAAAGAAAGCCTCACTTGCGCTTTAGACCTTGAAACTAGGTTGTTGATCTGATTTCTCTTATCGGCTTTCTCTTGACCAGTTTGCTCAGGGCAGCATTCTCGCCTTTGGTTTCTGCTTGCTTGAGGGCAAGCAAGGACTAAGTGTGGGGGTGTTGATATGCTCCACACAGTAATATGCCTTCTGGGTATCGAAATCATCAAGGCAACCCAATGATTCTCTTTCACGTTCCATGGCATGTAGATCTCATCAATATCTACTTCCCATTTCTTCAGCGTTTGGCAGAATGTTGGTTTCTTCCCTTCAAAGTAATCATAAGCACATCCTGGTAGCCATCTTCCTAATCCATATCGATCCGGCTCAGAATCCACAAACCTCCTATACTTGTCTTTCGTCCACAACATACTAGGACCACTATCAGCAAAGCAGATTCGCTCACTCCTAAACCATTCCGGGTGCAATTTCATGCGCTGACGAAACAAGTCCAAGACTACATCCATGTGCTGAAAATATTTTTGAAATATACATGCACGTTAGAACGCTGAAGAAATGGGAAGCATAAGAATAAAGGTCTACTGGAAAGGTCTACAGGATAGGTCTACAGGAAAGGTCTACAGGAAAGGTCTACTGAAACGGTCTACGCGCATGAAAGGCATAAGAATAAAGGTCTACAGGAAAGGTCTACAGGAACGGTCTACAGGAAAGGTCTACAGGAAAGGTCTACTGAAACGGTCTACGCGCATGAAAAGCATAAGAATAAAGGTCTACAGGAAAGGTCTACAGGATAGGTCTACAGGATAGTGATATGCTCCGCATTTGCATGCATTTAGCATATTGATTCACTCATGTTTGTGTATAATTGAGTCTCATTTCATTGCACTTAGTGTGGATTTTATCCACTTAGGAGCATTTAGTTCTTAGGAAAGCATTTCGCATATCCGTTGCATTTGGAGTATGTTTCGCAGGTTAAAGGAGCCCTAAGAAGCTCAGACGATGGGACGTGGTGACCGGAGACAGATGGGAAGCAGATCGGAGCTCAGGTGCTTTCAAGGAGAGGAGCAGAAACAGAGGACTTGGGCAGCAGAAACAGAGGACTTGAGGAGCCAGACCAAGACCCGAAGGACAAGAAAGTCAAGGCACGCGGCGTTGACCATGGGGCCCCTTCCCCACTCACTATTTAAACTCTTATGACCTAGTTTTAGGCGTGTTATCTTATGTTATCTTTAATTTCATCATTGTGAACCGACTTCTCTCCCTCTTAGAACAAAAACATCTTTGTTTCAAGAAGATCTTTGTTGAATCTTTCAAGTTTAAGAAGTAATTAAGTTTTTAATCTTATTTTCAGCTTGATTGAATCCTTTTTCTTCTTCTTGGCTTGCGGTTTTGGCATGAGTAGTGAGTAGTCTTCCTTGAGGTTTCAAGGGTGAGTTAGGGAAAGGTTTAGCTTTTGTTCTTGTGGTTTTTCTTCCTTTACGCTTGCTCAGTTCGTTTTCTACACTAGGGATCTCAATACCTTAGCTCTTATCCGATCAATAAGAGTTAAGCATATAGACCTTCCTCACCCAGAAGGTGCTCGGGAAAATGTCTAAGAGAATTAGTGTAGAGAGAAATGTTCCCAACCCAAGGCATTGGTTGCTTGGGGTGTTTCTCATGCGATAAAAGGCTAGGACTTGATAAAGCTTACTGCCTTAAGTACCACCAGCGGAAGTTGGCTTTTGGGCTTATCTCAGTAAAGCGACTCGACCACGGAAGTGGCGAGTTTACCATCAGCCTTGCATAAATCGTTAACTTTGCTTGCTCTGGGACAAATCCCTTGAACAGAAGCGACCTTGACCGAGGATACTCACCCAAGGGACCTCCTTTTATCAAATTAAACTTCAAAGTTTGCATTTTTACACTTCGGTTTAGCTTTACAATCATCAAAGTTATTATCTTTAGTTTCTCTATACATTAAAATCCCGATTTCGCTTGAAGCTTAGCTTCTCTTTGCATTCCTTTTGTTCAATCTTCCGATTGGTTCGATATCTCAAGTGCTACAACGGTAGATTTAGTGGGCTTGAGTAGTTGACACACGCAAAAAGCCTGTTATCAGATAGGTCTACAGGAAATCTCTACAGGAAAGGTCTACTGAAACGGTCTACGCGCATGAAAAGCATAAGAATAAAGGTCTACTGGAAAGGTCTACAGGATAGGTCTACAGGAAAGGTCTACAGGAAAGGTATACAGGAAAGGTCTACGCGCATGAAAAGCATAAGAATAAAGGTCTACTGCATATGTCTAATGCAAAGGTCTACTGGAAAGGTCTACTGAAACGGTCTAAGCGCATGAAAAGCATGTATACCGTATCTGCAAGCCATTCTGTCTGGGTGACTAATTCCCACCACCAGTGGAGTTGAGGTTCAGCGTCCCAAAGAGGTTTCTTAGGGCCACTGGATAGAAGACAGAAAACACTCAGTTACTAATCAAACAATCAAGATAAATATAATTATTAAGAGGAATTTTAAGAAACTACTTACAAAATGCCTTTAAACTCCTTCTTAAGTGCTGAGAGCCTATCCTTATCTACTGGCGTGAACGGATCGTACCCAAACCGTTGCTTTCCAATGATGTCCTTCACTGTTCTATTTCCCACATACGGAGACCGTTGAGATGCGGCAAGCTGTCGCTGACGATCTACGTTTGCTTGTGCAACAAGTATTGCTGCTTGTTGTTTTAGTTGCTGCTTCTTTGTGTCCTCCCTTCGCTCTTCTTTTGATGGCATATGCGACTTAACAAAAACGAGCTCCGAATCGTTACCGTTGTCACTCCCGCATGGAGATATATGTTGTTTCTGCAAATGTGAACCAAGTATGTATCAAACAAGGTTTGTATAAATGGCACAAATATTCTCAGGTTTTACACGAACCAAACAAGGTTCAGGCATATAAAAAAACAATATCAGCAAAACCAAAATAAACTACAAATACTTCTTAGGCTTACGCCTGACTCGAAGGACTCTATCAGGTACAGGATCAGCACTAACCCGATCTTTTTTCTTCGTAGGAGTGGTATCTGTCTCGGTAACCTTCTTCATAAGAGTGGCAGTGTTATCGCCAACTTTCTCCTCTGCATCATTCTCCTCTTCACCGGAAGGCTCGTCATCCTTCGTAGACTTCTCAGGCTCCTTAGGCTTAGGCTCCTTAGACTCTTCGGGCTCCGCATGCCTTGATGCATCTTTCATAACCTGGATGGTTTCTTCTATGCTGACCACCTTCTCAGTTAGGGTCCACAACCTGGCATCAGTCTGTTCGAAGCCCAACTTCATCTCCGCAGTCAACTTCTCGCTGCACTCTTCAAACAGCTTCTTAATCTTCTCCTCAAAGCGACTGAATCCTTCGTCAGCAACGGAAACGGTCTCTGGACACTGCCTCTTCTGCATCTCCTTTCCATGGTCTGATAATCTTTTCCTCTTCGCAGACTCCCCGAATTTAGCATTCTTGGCCACCAGTACACCATGAGGATTCCAGTCGTCCGGCTTCCACTTCCATCTACCACCTAGTTCACCGTAATCGGTCTACGTAATAGGTCTACTGGAAAGGTCTACGTAAGAGTTCATGCTAAGAGGTCTACATTAGTCTAAAAACAAAGTATGTACCTGCTTCAGTATGGTTTGTCCAATGTTTCTTAAGCCCCATATACCTTTGTAGGCCAGGAGCGGCACCTCTGGAGCGTTTGGTATGGGTGCACCAAAATTGGCTCCGAATTCAGGCATGAAACGATAGGCCCATACTTGTAGCACCTCAACAAACCCATCCATCACATATCCAGACTTCCATAGCTCTGCTCCTTTGATGGCTTGCATCAGGTTCTTGAAAGCTACACGCCCCCACGGATAACTCTCAAACTTCTCTTCATCCATCACTAATTTGGCCAGGTTCACCGGAGTGTGGGAAGTGGTTCTCCGAGCCACAATAAAGCCTGCGTAGAGGGCCAAGTAACCCAGCCTAATTTTGTCCTCACTCGGCCAGTGTGTTGCCCATTGGCATGCTTGTGTGAGCTGATGTTGACTCGGACCAGCCTCAACGTCTACTCCGAGCCTCTCCCAGAATGCTCTCATCTGTAGAGTAACCTCACACTTGGGGTCATCAAGATCCTCATCCTCTACATAGTCGCAGTTGAGGCCGGTGAGATATTCAAATTCATGCAGGGAAAATCTAAGTGGGTTTGCACCAACCGCAATCCAGATCTCATACTTCCTCTTGCACTCTAACTGGTATGAGAGCATAGTGTGGACCACTTTCGAAGACCACTCGAATTTAAGGTCGTGAAACTTGCAGAAGACACCAACTCGCGAGTCGCAGAGCGTTTCCCACTCGGCATCACTCAAGAGTTCCTTCACGGCAGTGAACAGCTTTCTGTCGTTGCTGTAGTAGGCAATGCTTTTTTGGGGTTCGGGTTCATCTCCTCTTGTGTAAAACCTTCTTGGAAAGGTTGGGTTCTTCATTCTGCAAGACATATCACAGTAGTCAGAGAAAGACCAACTCAGTATATTCACAATTAATTCTGAAAAAGTCTACGTAGGAGGTCTACTGAAAAGGTCTACTGGAAAGGTCTACGTAACATTCACAAGACATAACACAGTAGTCAGAGAAAGACCAACTCAGTACATTCACAACGGTCTACGTAAAAGGTCTACGTAAAAGGTCTACGTAAAAGGTCTACGTAAAAGGTCTACTGAAAAGGTCTACTGCAAAGGTCTACTGCAAAGGTCTACTGCAAAGGTCTACAGGATAGGTCTACAGGAAAGGTCTACTGCAAAAGGTCTACTGCAAAAGGTCTACGTAAAAGGTCTACGTAAAAGGTCTACTGAAAAGGTCTACTGCAAAGGTCTACTGCAAAGGTTTACTGCAAAGGTCTACTGTAAAGGTCTACAGGAAAGGTCTACTGCAAAGGTCTACTGCAAAGGTCTACTGCAAAGGTCTACTGCAAACGTCTACTGCATGTCTACGTATCAATTCTATGGTTTGCTCTTCCCAAACGACAATGACCTATGTTTCAGCCGAAATGTCGAAGAAGAAACGACATGAATGAGTTATAAATTATACCTGTATATCAGCGGGAAACTATGTCTGAAACGAGATCTAAAAACAAAATGACACATGAGTTCGGTGAGATTATATTTGGTTATACAAAGTGGAAATGGTAAGAAGAGTGAGTGACTGAGTTATTACCGGGAAAGGGAATCGACAGGAGCGCTCCGACTCTACCAATGACGACGGACCGAAGACGGCACCGGCACCAATTTGTACATATTGCGAACAATAAACCTTTAGCCCCGACTGAAATGATATATGTTAACGATACTAGATAGAGGGCGGAGATATTACCGGCGTGAACAAACGGAGGCGGAGCAAACGGAGGCGGAGCAAACGAAGGCGGAGCAAACGGAGGCGGAGCAAACGAAGGCGGAGCAAACGGAGGCGGAGCAAACGGCGGCGGAACAAACGGCGACGAAGGAAACGGCGTCGAAGCAAACGGCGTCGGACACGGAAATCGAAGAAAATCGCCTCTCGAGAGCGCCGAAATGTACGAAAATCAACTTCTAACAAACCCTAAAAATTAACAGTTCAAGGTAAAAATCGAATTATATACAACGGTTTAGATGTACGGTTGGTTATTTCAATTAATCTCGGTTAAGGTGTTCAATTTATGGTTCATTACAACAAATTCAGCCGGTTATTTTATAACTGAGGTCTACCGCTACGGTCTACCACGAAATTACCGAAACATTTCAAATCCCCCCCAAATCCACCGTCTATTTTTAATTTTGGGATTTTTGCTAGGTTAATTATTTGGTAGATCTACCTGGTGGATCTACATGGTAGACGTACCCGGTAGACCTCACACATTTATATGTTTTAACCTAAATGTCTTTGCTTATCTATAAATGATTCATTTGTATTCAATCATATTTTTTGTAGATGATAATGTCTATATTTTAATTATTCATACAAGTGTTTTTGTCAAATTATTTTTTTTTTAATTTTTAATTTAAATTTAAGATTTAATTATTTGGTAGATCTACCTGGTAGATCTACATGGTAGACGTACCCGGTAGACCTCACACATTTATATGTTTTAACCTAAATGTCTTTGCTTATCTATAAATGATTCATTTGTATTCAATCATATTTTTTGTAAATGATAATGTCTATATTTTAATTATTCATACAAGTGTTTTTGTGAAATTATTATTTTTTAATTTTTAATTTAAATTTAATATTTAATTATTTGGTAGATCTACCTGGTAGATCTACCTGGTAGATCTACATGGTAGACGTACCCGGTAGACCTCACACATTTATATGTTTTAACCTAAATGTCTTTTCTTATCTATAAATGATTCATTTGTATTCAATCATATTTTTTGTAGATGATAATATCTATCTTTTAATTATTCATACAGGTTTCGTTGTCAAATTATTTTTTATTTAATTTTTATTTTAAATTTAAGAATTAATTATTTGGTAGATCTACAGTAGATCTACTTTATCCTAAACCCTAAATCGAATAATTTAGATAAAATTTTGTAACAATGTGCTTGCCCTATTGTCATTTTACAGTTTGGATAATAAATAAACGAACATTGAATCGTATAACAAACCAAAAACAACAATTGGTCTAGAAATTTTCAAAACCCTACAACTTACACCATTCAACCCTAAACAATCTACTCAAACTCTTATCCTTATGAACTATATATTCATGATATTTATAGATTCATGCATTTTTCTGAGATCATATTTTTAGTAGACGTTAAATGTCTATTATTTAGTTATTTGTGAAAAAATATTTCAAAATAGTTTTTTGTTTAATTTTTAATTTAAATTTAAGATTTAATTATGTGGTAGATCTACATGGTAGACGTACCCGGTAGACCTCACACATTTATAGATTTTAACCTAAATGTCTTTGCTTATCTATAAATGATTCATTTGTATGCAATAATATTTTTGGTAGATGATAATGTCTATCTTTTAATTATTCATACAATTTTTTTGTCAAATTATTTTTGTTTTAATTTTTAATTTAAATTTAAAATTTAATTATGTGGTAGATCTACATGGTAGACGTACCCGGTAGACCTCACACATTTATAGGTTTTATCCTAAATGTCTTTGCTTATCTATAAATGATTCATTTGTATGCAATCATATTTTTGGTAGATGATAATGTCTATATTTTAATTATTCATACAAATGTTTTTGTCAAATTATTATTTTTTTTTTAATTTTAATTTAAATTTAAGATTTAATCATTTGGTAGATCTACCTGGTAGATCTAAATGGTAGACGTACCCGGTAGACCTCACACATTTATATGTTTTAACCTAAATGTCTTTGCTTATCTATAAATGATTCATTTGTATTCAATCATATTTTTGTAGATGATAATGTCTATTTTTTAATTATTCATACAGGTTTCGTTGTCAAATTATTTTTTATTTAATTTTTATTTTAAATTTAAGAATTAATTATTTGGTAGATCTACATGGTAGATCTACTTTACCCTAAACCCTAAATCGAATAATTTAGATAAAATTTTGTAACAATGTGCTTGCCCTACTGTCATTTTACAGTTTGGATAACAAATAAACGAACATTGAATCGTATAACAAACCAAAAACAACAATTGGTCTAGAAATTTTCAAAACCCTACAACTTACACCATTCAACACTAAACAATCTACTCAAACTCTTATCCTTATGAACTATATATTCATGATATTTATAGATTCATGCATTTTTCTGAGATCATATTTTTAGTAGATGTTAAATGTCTATTATTTCGTTATTTGTGAAAAACATATTTCAAAATATTTTTTTTTTAATTTTTAATTAAAATTTAAGATTTAATTATGTGGTAGATCTACATGGTAAACGTACCCGGTAGACCTCACACATTTATAGGTTTTAACCTAAATGTCTTTGCTTATCTATAAATGATTCATTTGTATGCAATCATATTTTTTATAGATGATAATGTCTATCTTTTAATTATCCATACAATTTTTTTTGTCAAATTATTAATTTTTTTAATTTTTAATTTAAATTTAAAATTTAATAATGTGGTAGGTAGATCTACCTGGTAGACGTACTCGGTAGACCTCACACATTTATAGGTTTTAACCTAAATGTCTTTGCTTATCTATAAATGATTCATTTGTATGCAATCATATTTTTTGTAGATGATAATGTCTATCTTTTAATTATTCATACAGGTTTTGTTGTCAAATTATTTTTTATTTAATTTGTAATTTAAATTTAAAGTTTAATGATTTGGTAGACCTACGTGGTAGACCTACGTGGTAGATCTACATGGTAGATCTCCATGTTTGTTTTACCACAGCGTCTGGAGGTTAAAATCGTAATCGTGGTATGCGTTTTTTTTGTTTGTTCATAAGAGAGCGTGAGGTACTGTTACTGTAGAAAATGTTAGTTTTGCAATTGTTTCAAATTGTGGTCTAGTTGAATAGAAAAAAATCAATTTGTGATCTATTTTTGGCAATTCCCCCGCATTTATATTCAAGAAAAAAGGACTAGTAAAAAAAGGAAAATGTAAAATTTCCACACGGATCGTACATAACATATTTTGGACAAGAAAAAAATTGAATAATTGATAAAATGTAAACTTTCGTAAAAGAAAAAAGGTTAGAAATTTAAAAAATAAAAAATAAAAACGAAATCGATTATCACAATAAGTAAAATGTAAAGTCTAATATTCCTAATGACTTACAGTTTTCCTATATAAAGATGTCATTTTTCTTATTAAAACAGAAAAAGATTTGTACTCTTTGACAAAAAATGTTTAAAATATTTGTAGTAAGATGACAAAAAAAATAACCTTCTTAAAAGGAAAAGTACTACATCGTAACAATAGAAAAAGGTAAATTTTATTTGATTGAAAGCTATATAAACATAAGTGAATGAGCTTAATTTCTCAATCAAAATTTTTGCTATCATCATCTTTCACAGTTTAAAAATATTCATATTAGCTAGAATATGGATCAAGAATTGGATACAGATTTGAGGTTATCTCAATATGATCCATGGGTTATAAAAAAGAATTTAACCGATTCTGATACTTCGAATAATGGTAAACTTTATCTACCGCGAGAAGGAATAGCTTCTATAATTCCGCAGATGAGACAGTCTATGGTCCAGCAGATGGGAACGACAAGCGGTGTTGAAGTGAAGGTCCATATTATAGACGACGTTAAACAAGCTGATGACTACACATGCAGATTAACTAGAAACGGTGTGGGCAAACACTATTTGATGGGATGGGGCGCTGTTGCTAGAGACAACCGTTACAAAACAGGCGATGAAATTGGACTCATGTGGGATCAAAGCTATGAAAGATTCTTGGTCCACAAGATAGGCTGATATTAGTAGTCTTGTTTTGACTTCTTTTTTTTTCTTCTTTTCTTATTCTCAAATATCAAAGAGCTTTTCTAATATTTATTTAGGGGGTTTTAATTTACTACAATTTGTTTTTACTTAAATGTGGGTTTTATGAGTCTGGTAGTCGAGTGATTTAGAAACTCGTGGGCATTAGAAAGATCTTATGATCTTATCCATGGGCCCCCTCTATAAGCTAGTAATTGGTGATTATTGCTACACGGGACTAACTTACTAAGATCCAACGAAAGTCTCAATATTCACGAGGAAATATACAAATATTTTTTTCCAAAAAAAAGGTATATACACACCACCACCGTCTGTATTCTTTGTATTACAATGATAATGGCAAAGAGTTTTACGTAAAAAGAGAAAAGAACGACACCACATTGACTCCTCCCTTTATTTGAACTTTGAAGCATCAGCTATTTTGTGTTTTTTCAACAAATTTTATCTACTAAATCAAAAGGTGATTATCTCGAAGGAGAAAACTATACCAATTTGGTGTGATTTACATAAGAAAATAGGTAATCTCGTGCTCGCGCTAATTAGAGTTATTGCATTGGATCTTGTTAATTACCGCAATAACCTCTTCTCATGGCTGCAACGACTTCCTTTGAGCACTTCACTTCTAATCCAACATGATTATTAATTTATTACCATCTCCGAGAACAAAAAAAGGCATCGTAGTATTAGAATGTATTAGATTTGATTAATGAATATATCTTAACTCTTTTAATCTTTATTATGTAAATCATTTGTGTTCTCTCACTATATGAGAATAATGTATTAGATTTGATTAATGAAATCATTTAAAGAAATTTTAAGAAATACATTTCTCATGGTGTCAATTTTCAAAATTACACCTCTAGTGTGTTAATTTTCAAATTTTAATATATAAATTTGGGTTTACGAATCCTTGACTATGGTTGAGATTTTGGGTATAGAGTTTATATTTTAGGATTTAGAGTTTTTTTACTCAATGTAAAAGTGTAATATTGAAAATGGGGTGTAGTTTTGAAAATTGACACTTAAAAATGTGTAGTTTTGAAATTTTCCCATATTTGTCCAATCATTTACAAGATTTTTTATGAAAAAATATAAAGGATTGATATTCACGTGAAGTTAATTCGTAGGTATTTTCTTTAACCTTATGCTACAAAGAAAGAAAAGTAGAAAACTATAATTAATTTACCAAAAAAAAAGACAATCGAACTGAAACAAAGAGAAGTGGGACGCAATAGAATACAGCGTATATCATGCATTCATGTTTCTTAAGTTTTGTATAAAGATGTAAAACAATTAATCACTTTTACTTTCCTTCTCCTTTCTTTCTCACTATAGCGTAACATTGAAAGAAAAGTGAGAATGACGGAGAAAAAAGGAAAGAAAAGAATCGAGTGTATAATAATGAGACAAGTCCAACCAGGACGTTGATGTAAAAAGCTTTTAATATGAATCCAGTTTGGGGACTATAGCCGATGATAGCTCTATATGAGAAACCCTCACCGCCCCGATAAGCCGCTCCGGCAATTCTTCCGGTGTATTCGCCTACAAAATGATCATCCAAAAAGGTTTCAAGAGGAGAAGCAGAAGCAAAATCTTAAAGATTCAAAGTCTCTCAGTTTTGTTAAATTGATTTACCTGTACAAGGAAAGCCATTTCGACAACCAAAGATGTGATTACACCAATGACAAGACCGAGAACTCCATTTGCGACGGTGGATGATCCGATATCAATCTACATGAATACGAAAACGTTTCTTTTTGAGTTACTTACTGTATTGGTCTTTTTGAAAAAGGCTAACAAAATGTGGACTTACTTCTAAATACGTTGGACCGCAGATGTAGTTGCAATCCACTGCTTTCCCAAGGAGACACGGTGTGCTTCCCACGCTTTGCCTTACGATCCATGAACCCTGCATGATTCGGTATTATGTGAATCGCTTTGTACATAGAGGAAGAGAAGAAGAAAGAGAGAAAAAATTAGAGGGAGAGGGAGAGAGACCTTGGGGACTAAAGGTATAAGCTTGAGCCTACTATTCCGAAATTCGTCATCACCATCAACAAATCGTTGGAAGAGAGATCCAGGTACGAGTTCTTTTGCCACGAAATAAAACACCATACTGTAGTGTGTTGATCCAGGAACCTACCAAAATTCCGGTTTTAGAACATCGATAATAAGCTGCTTTTTTACATTGTAGTTCGCGGGAAAAACTTACTTGAACATTTACTACCAATGAGAAAAAACCCTTATCTGCAGCAACCTGAACAAATTATCAAGTGATGAAGAAGAAGATGGGATATAGTTTCTCCCTTAAGACTTAACTAGGAACTTAAGTAAGACGAATTAAGGTGATTGTCTCTCTTACTTGTGCTGCACATCCCTTGCGTCTAACCACATGATCCATTCTTTTAGTGTCTTTGTACCAATCGACGGCGACGAGATCCATTAGATGCTTCCCAGCAGGAATCTTCAGTAATAATGTTGAATGAATGATCAGAATCGAAGATGTAAGTAAATGTGCATCTTTCTAATGCATTTGAATTTTTCATCAGGTAAAAAAATGTTACTAACCTTCCTTTTATCCTCACAGAAACTCTTGCCACGGACTTTGAAGTTGTTCCCATCAGAAATCCTCCAGCAGTTACGGGCATTTTCATTATCATCGTGTCGTAGATTACCCGAGAAGCAAGACAGATCAATGTCGAGAGCAGGTTCCTCTTCTGAGGTTTCAAATGGCACGAGAGTTTTACAGTGATTAGATATATTTTCACCGGCACAGGTACAACTTACGCGTTAATGATTGGATCCAACTATCAGTTTTTACCTGTTTTCTTGGCTACGGTCTCCGGCTTACTCGTTTCAGGCTGAAATAGTTAAAGGTTAAGAAAGACCTAACTCGATGAAATCTTTAGTTCAAAAGAGAATGCTTGATAGGCCAACCTCTTGTTCTGATTCAGCTATCTGAAACTCGTCATCATCGTCCGAGTCTTCATCCATTAGCACAGAGTTTCTGCTGGCCCCATTTGCTTGATCAATAGAAAGGGAAGACTTATGCTGAGGCTTTCCACCTTTACCCAAGGCTAAGGAAGAAGATGCCATATTAACCATAACAGGGATCCTGATTGGATGACCTCTATCATCTGTCTGTGAGAACCACTCGCGCAAGCCTGTGATGAACATGACCTTGTGAATTAGAACGGCAGACGCACAAGTGCGGTTTCAAAAAGAGCAGAAGTCATTTCCCAGAGGGATCTCAGTGGAAATGAGCACAAAAGAACTTACCAGAAACACTGTTCAGCATTTGAAGAAGACAATGTTGTTGAAATGCTGGAAGATAACCTGCACCCCAACCTTTTAGATCAATTTGTATAAGATGTTGCACTTGTGTTCTAGGCCTTCCATTCCGAGGCTTTAGTGGGGCAATGTTAAATCCTCCACCTAAACAATGGAACGTACTCTGAGTTAGCTCGTAATACACAATATATTAGAAGATGTTGGTGGTAAAGGACTTAGCATGAGAGAGAAATCATAAACTTACTCTCAAGATGCGCCCGAACAAATCCAGGTTGTGGAGCACAATTCTCATGCTCCCTAGAACGAAACAATACCACTTCACAGAAAGAAGCGAGATAAATAATTAAAACTAGATACGAAGAGTCTGTCTAGTTTCTAGCATAAGTAAAAGGGGAAGGGAATATACCATAACTTCCATCGTCATTACGACGCCAATATCGTACATAGCAGAGGTCACGAGGCCACACAACCCTGCAGCCATTTCGACAGTATGAGTGGGATAAAACAGAGCTCCTAAAGACAACCAGGTTCTATTCTGACTGAAAACAGGAGGATCGCAGAGAGTAAGCATTATAATGACCCTGTAAATCCTTTCTACCATTTTTTCAGCAGCATGGGATCTTGGTATGCAAAATATAAAAAAATCTGCATAAACCTAGAGCCTCCAAGAGAACTGGTCTATTTAGTTGAGGATGTGAAAGAAGATTAAATTGATTTTGAATGATAACACTACTTTTGTAAGCACTTGAACGTAGGTGTGTGCGTATTGTTGAATGATTACATTGGAAACCAGTCGAGTAGAAGTCTGTGATAGAGTATTGCTGTGTGACCATCCACCTCTTCCACTAATCTCCCATTATGAAAACTGCAGTCCCACCTGTCAGCCATAGGAAACGACCGAAAGCAGAGAGCTTCAGATCACAGACCAGAACACAAGAAAAGACGCTTTCGCTTGCATGGTATTATTGATTATGGTTTCTTGTTACCGGAATATGAAAGAGAAAACAGAAGACGGAGAAAAACCTACTCATATCGAGTGCCATCCATGCTCATCACAAGCTCGAATATTTCCTCACATGTGGCCTCCACTACACCAACAGCCTTCATTGCCCTGCTGCAGCTTCTTGGCTGCATGATTAGCACTGTAAATGATGGTTCTTAACTATATAAAACTAATATGTAATCAACACGGAAATTATGCCAAGCTGTTAGGCCCTTCCATACTAGATAATCAACTTCAAGTAGCTCTTCAAAAATTCGTAGACCTGCCAAATGTGTAAAAAAAAGGAGAAGATTAAGCCCAAATTCAAGCTCTATCATAGAATGCTATATGATCTTCCAGATTGGATGGTAGAGAAAATTTATTTTGAAACAGGTCTTAAGTTTGTCTTGCAGAAGTTGTGGCACGTTCTTGAAAGTTGAAACCGTGCATAACCACTAACCATTTTGGCACTGAAGGAGACGCCAGTGTTTTCTTGAAAATGCTTGGTTACTGGAATTATGGTTTGACAACTCAGCATCAAAATCCTTAGTCCAGTCATATATAGATTCTGGAGGGCCTGCATATTTGTTTAAAAGTGATCAGATTATATTCAGGATTGCATCTGACCAAATTAGGTCATGAACAAATGAATTAGGAAAAACCATTTCCAATAGTTGTCCTCCTCAATAAATCACGTCGAGTGTCATCTTCTTCCTCCAGCGCACTGAACCTGAATAAATTGTAGATATTTTCTTCGCATAAATATAGGTATATAAGAAAACAATGGCAAGCCTCAACCGAAAGAGTATATCAAACGATACTGGTCACTTCTCACATGCAGCACTATCTTAGCATCTTTCTGGCATCTGTAACGTTCTAAGAAAAATCCAGAGCTAACACAACCTAAGTGGAAATTGTTAGGATTGATGATTAACTCTACTTTTAGTATCTAATAGGATAAATAAACTAGCTTTTCAAATTAATTTTATGATTATGATCGCCACAAACCACAACCTACTCTTGCATAATATTGATCACCATTTTCAACACAGGTAAAATTTACTCTCTCTAAAGGAAGAGAATAGTATTCCATGACCAGAACTTATGATTAAGGCAGGGAAACAATATGAACAAGAAAATTAAGCAAAGTGAGTTGTTGACAGATAAAACTAAGATGCCTGCAGATACACACAGAAATAATGCACTCACGGGCTTTCATGGTCTGAAGATGAAGCAGTCCTTCCAGCATCTATTCCAGGCTTATATTCAAAAGAAACTGATAAGATACACTACACCTATTATCGCAAGAGGAAAAGAGAGACACGTGGACCGTTGACTGAGGAGGAGGAAGTTGTTAGTCAACAGAGTCAAACTTATAGTTGAAACGGAAGCTTTGCGGTTTTAACCGTCGAGCTGAAAGATAGTTAAATACTGTACTCTCTCTTCATTTACAGTTTATGCATTTACAAGGAAAAGAAAGCTATGGAGCTTTGAGAGTCGAGGGTGGCTCTGGGATAAGATCGAGAGTGATCCAGATCCCTTTATCTTGTAATTGCAATATATCAATACAAATACATACTTTCTCTCTCATTCTCTCTCTACTCGCTATCTTCACTCTATCATTGGTGCGGCGAGTTCTCGACGAATCAAACGCAACAATCGATGGCACCGACGACAATGGCGATGAGGAACACCATCGATTCTAGCTCCACGGAAGCTCAACCGATTTCATCGGCGCATTCAGAATATGGCAACCACGACGGCGGATCGCGAATTGAGCAAAAACTCGACGCCATCGAGTCTAATTTGGCGAGTTTCCGAGGTTTTCGGCGAACAACGGAGACAGATATAGCCGATTTGAGCTCTAAGGTCTCAAATATGGAGTCTACGCTTCATTCACTAGTGAAGATGTTGGAGAAACGCGATTCCACACAACAAGCTCCGGAACCTCGCAATCGCGATATACCTAGTTCGTCGCGGCTTCCACCACAGGTAACACCACCTTTTCTGGAATCAAACCCGGAGGAATCATTGCTAGGTTATCGATCTAGGGAATTAAATCTAGCGAATAGAGATACTATGCTTAAGAAAATTGAAATGCCTCTGTTTACCGGAAGACAACCATACGTCTGGATTCTGGAAGTAGAAAGATTCTTTCAAATTGGTCGTTACTCTGATGCTGAGAAATTGGAAGTAGTTGCTCTGAGTTTGGAAGGCAACGTCCGTAAATGGTTCTTCTGGGAGTTGAGAAGGAAAGGCTTCGCAGATTGGTCAGAGTTCAAGGAGAAGCTAGTGATCCGGTTTTCAGAATCAATTGAGGAATCTCCGGGAAAGAGGTTGTTTAAGCTGCGGCAACAGGGATCAGTGAATGACTACATTACAGAGTTTGAAGAGCTATCTTCGCTAGTCCCACATGTCAACGACGAGAGCCTTATAGATATCTTCTATAACGGTTTGAGCAAAGAAATGCAAGAGGTGATACGAATAAAGGAGCCGAAGAGTTTGGAGCAACATATCTCAGCAGTTCTCCGTATGGAATCCAGTAATTTCTGCAAAGCAAAGCAGTGAGTGAGATCCCTGAGACTGACAACAACACTCGAACCAAGAAACCAGTACACACGCAACGCACATTGGTACCGTTTGAGAGCCGAAATACTGTGGCACCACCAAGATCTCAACTGAAGGAGAATGAGCAGCCTGTAGGACACACAAGACCTCGCCAACGTTTATCAGACGCCGAGTTTCAGAAGTTGAAAGAGGAAGGCGTTTGCTTCAAATGTAAAGGAAATTAAATGGTCGAAAGAACATCGCCCAGTGTGTCCTATGAAGGAGTTTCGCGTTCTAACAGTGATCAATGGGTTAGAGATGGAAGTCTTTGAAGAAGCGGAAACATATAAAAAAATGAATGATCAACTCGCTGTAGTTCAGGAAGTTAGAAGCCTTTCACTGAACTCGTTTTTGGGAAAACATTCACCCAAAACACAGAAGCTTTATGGCAAGATAAGCAAGTCCAGAGTGATTGTGATGCTGGACAGTGGCGCTTCACACAATTTTATCTCCCCAGAGATAGTGAGGCGTTTGAAATTGAAATCCAGTGAAGATGACAAGCTAGATATTCTCCTAGGCAATGGCCTTACGGTGCAAGGAGATGGAGTTTGCTGTAATGTCACCTTCACTCTTGCGGATGTCAACTTCAAAACGTATTTCATAGCATTGGAACTGGGAGCAGTGGATGTCATCTTAGGTGTTCAATGGCTTGAAACGCTGGGAAAATGTGAAGTGGATTGGAAGAAGCAGGAGCTGTCATTTGTTCACAACAATCAAAGAGTGACATTGATAGGCGACCCTTCTCTACATTTTCCCAAGCTATCGTTCAAGACCTTGAATGTCTTGCCTGCTGACAACAAGGGAAGAGAAGCACCTCTGGTGCTCAGTAGTTTGACAACCGTCAGCCTTCAAGCAATTCTGGAACCAATTACCACAGCATTGGATCAGTTTAGTGATGTTTTTGCGGATCCAAGAGGTTTACCACCATTTCGAGGTCAAGAGCATGCAATAAACCTTGCTCCGGGAGTTATGAGTATCTCAGTACGACCCTATAGGTATCCTCATGCAACGAAAGTGGTAATGGAAAAGATGGTAGCAGAGATGTTAGAGGCCGGAATAATCAGACCTAGTTCTAGCCCATTCTCTAGCCCGGTGTTGTTAGTACCTAAGAAGGACAACGCCTGGAGGTTTTGTATTGACTACCGTGCCCTGAATAGAGCAACTATTCCAGATAAGTTCCCCATTCCGGTCATTGACCAACTTCTGGATGAACTTTACGGTGCAACCATTTTCTCGAAATTGGACCTACGTTCAGGCTACCATCAAATCAGGATGCTGGAGTGTGACATTCATAAGACAGCGTTTCGCACTCTAGAAGGACATTATGTGTTTCTCGTAATGTCTTTTGGACTCACTAACGCTCCAGCCACGTTTCAGGGTTTGATGAATATGATATTCAAACCATTTCTCAGGAAATTTGTTCTCGTGTTCTTTGATGATGTATTGATCTACAGTTCGGATGTAGAGCAATACGCAGAGCATTTGCGACAAGTTCTGAGCGTTTTTAAAGAGCAGCAGCTACTGGCCAACAAAAAGAAATGCGTGTTTGGTTTACCTCAAGTGGAGTACTTAGGACACATAATTTCATCAGAAGGAGTAGCCACAGATGCTGCAAAGACTACGGCAATGTTGAAATGGCCTACGCCACAATGTGTGAAAGACCTTCGAGGCTTTTTGGGGTTAACTGGATATTACAGAAAGTTTGTGCGGGGTTATGGAACCATTGCAAGATCTCTAACGGAACTTCTCAAAAAGGATAAGTTTGAATGGTCAGATGAAGCTCAATTGGCGTTTGATCAGTTGAAAGCAGAGATGTCATCTGCACCTGTTTTAGCGATGCCGGACTTTGATAAAGTGTTTGTCTTGGAAACGGATGCTTCAGGCTTTGGCGTGGGTGCAGTGTTGATGCAAGAGAAACGTCCTATAGCGTTCTTCAGTCACGGTTTTACGGCTCGAGAACAACTAAAACCAGCTTATGAGAGGGAGTTGATGGCTATAGTCATGGCAGTTCTGAAGTGGAAACATTACTTAGTAGGGCGGAAATTTGAAGTGCACACAGATCAAAGGAGTCTCAAATATCTCTTGGAGCAGAAGGAGGTCAATTTGGAATATCAGAGATGGCTTACTAAATTGTTGGGATTTGATTTTGATATCATGTATAAGCCGGGTTGTGAAAACAAGGCAGCCGATGGGTTATCAAGGATTCCTACAACTTCAGCGTTGATCAGTTCTACGTTGTTGGCTTTGACAGTTCCAGAGGTTTTACAATTACAAGATCTCTACAAAGAAATTGAGAAGGATGATTATATTCAGGGTCTTATCGCTCAGGTAAAGAACGGAACAGCAGCAGCAGGTTTTGAGGTCATTAACGGTCAGCTTTGGTTCCGTCAGAGGCTAGTCATCCCACGAGATTCTGCGTTTATTCCGATATTAATCAGCCAGTGTCACGACAGTCAGCTTGGTGGTCATTCAGGGGTTTTAAAGACAGTGAAACGACTACAACTAGCTTTTCAGTGGCAAGGGATGTATAAGACAGTCCAGAAGTATGTATCAGAGTGCCTCGTTTGTCAGCAGTACAAGTACTCGACTCTTTCACCAGCGGGCCTTCTTCAACCACTTCCGATTCCGAACTCTGTTTGGGAGGATATCTGCATGGATTTTATCGAAGCCTTACCAATGTCGAGTGGCTTCAATGTGATTCTGGTGGTAATTGACCGACTCAGCAAGTTCGCGCACTTCGTTGGCCTTCGTCATCCATTCACGGCGGTGGATGTTGCACAACGTTTTATTGCAGAGGTGGTGCGCCTACACGGGTTTCCACGATCAATTGTTTCTGATAGAGATAAAGTGTTCTTGAGCAAATTATGGAAAGAGATGTTTCGTTTGGAGGGAACTCAGCTCCACTACAGCACGGCTTTTCACCCGCAAACTGATGGCCAGTCCGAAGTTTTGAACCGCTGTCTCGAGATGTATTTGCGTTGTTTCGCTTCTAGCCATCCCAAGACTTGGCACAAGTTTCTTCCGTGGGCGGAGCTTTGGTATAACACTTCATATCATACGGGCCTGAAAACGTCTCCTTTCAAGGTTTTGTATGGGAGAGATCCTCCGGTGATTTTGAAGTATGAAAAAGGATCCACCACAAACTTTGAGTTAGAAGAAATGTTGAAAGAGCGAGACGACTTCCTTGTGCAGATTAAAGCTCAACTACAACGTGCCCAGAATTTGATGCAGGAGTCTGCAAACAAGCACCGTCGTCAGGTGGAGTTTACCGTGGGCGATAAGGTTTTCCTCAAGCTCAAACCATCTCGTCAACAAACTGTGGTGAAGCGTCTATGTCCCAAGCTTGCGGCACGCTTCTTTGGCCCATACGAAGTGTTGGAGAGAGTGGGTAAAGTGGCATATAGATTGGCCTTACCTGCGGGATCTAAGATACACCCAGTTTTTCACGTTTCCCAATTGAAGAAAGCTTTAGGCAATGAGGATGAACTTCAGCCCTTGCCTGTAGCGGTGACTGATCTTCGTACTGTGGACTTTGAACCTGAGGAGGTGTTGGCTAAGCGCTTTGATGCAACAGGGCGTGTTGAGTTGCTGATCAAATGGAAAGGACAGCCTGATCACGAGAGCACTTGGGTTCATTCTGCAGCATTGTTTGAGCAATTTCCCAACGACAAGCTTGAGGACAAGCTGGTTTTTAAAGGGGAGGGTATTGATAAGATACACAACACCTATTATCGCAAGAGGAAAAGAGAGACACGTGGACCGTTGACTGAGGAGGAGGAAGTTGTTAGTCAACAGAGTCAAACTTATAGTTGAAACGGAAGCTTTGCGGTTTTAACCGTCGAGCTGAAAGATAGTTAAATACTGTACTCTCTCTTCATTTACAGTTTATGCATTTACAAGGAAAAGAAAGCTATGGAGCTTTGAGAGTCGAGGGTGGCTCTGGGATAAGATCGAGAGTGATCCAGATCCCTTTATCTTGTAATTGCAATATATCAATACAAATACATACTTTCTCTCTCATTCTCTCTCTACTCGCTATCTTCACTCTATCAGAAACATATTGCTGACCACTTGGAACTAGGGACTCTTGATGCTGCAACAATGCAAAAACACAGAGCGGTAATCAGACAACCACCAATCTTTAGATTGAAGCGGTTGCTGATAAATAACAGAGGTAGATACAGAGGGTTCCTCTTTTGCCAAATATTCCAGAACCATAAAACAATAACAGGTCAAGACAGAAGCTAAAAGACATGGCAAAATATTTTGTGGTTCAGGGATTGCGAGACAGAAATTGACAGACCTGATCTATGACATACTCAATTTTCTCCTTCCACATTAAAGCTTCCTGGATGTTGAACGCTGCCATCTAGCAAGAACATACTCCACATGAACTAACAAGAAGCAATAAAATGCATTGGAACAAAATAAAACTATTGCAATCTATTCTCAGAAAGAAAAGACAAGTTACCGTGATTATGTGGTGCTTTTCTTTCTTGTTATAGACAGACAACACATAAACCATCTGCCAAAACAGAGTCAAGAAGACAAGAAAATGGAAATACTAAGTGACATTACAGTCAAAGGATGATAAGAGCAAAACCACTTCATACTGTAAATGACGCACATTACATAGACAAGCACTTATAGTCCGAAAATAGTAAAAGAAAGTTTAAAAAAAGACTCACATGTCCGTGATGTGTCTTCAAGCGTCGATCTTCAACTCTGCAGTTGCCATCAATCACCATCGTCTTGATAGGAAGCTACGTAAACATGAAGAGAGCATCTAGGTAAGCTCATTGAAAAGCTCAATGAATCAACAATTTATCAAGCTTAGACATTTTCTTTTTTCGATTTTTCTAATCTGATAGTATAGTCTCTACTCTCTAGCTCACAAGTCAAAACCACACACTCGATTTGGAAAATGCTAAAATCCAAATCCAAAGCAATCCAAGGCTAACAAAATGTGGACTTACTTCTAAATACGTTGGACCGCGGATGTAGTTGCAATCCACTGCTTTCCCAAGGAGACACGGTGTGCTTCCCACGCTTTGCCTTACGATCCATGAACCCTGCATGATTCGGTATTATGTGAATCGCTTTGTACATAGAGGAAGAGAAGAAGAAAGAGAGAAAAAATTAGAGGGAGAGGGAGAGAGACCTTGGGGACTAAAGGTATAAGCTTGAGCCTACTATTCCGAAATTCGTCATCACCATCAACAAATCGTTGGAAGAGAGATCCAGGTACGAGTTCTTTTGCCACGAAATAAAACACCATACTGTAGTGTGTTGATCCAGGAACCTACCAAAATTCCGGTTTTAGAACATCGATAATAAGCTGCTTTTTTACATTGTAGTTCGCGGGAAAAACTTACTTGAACATTTACTACCAATGAGAAAAAACCCTTATCTGCAGCAACCTGAACAAATTATCAAGTGATGAAGAAGAAGATGGGATATAGTTTCTCCCTTAAGACTTAACTAGGAACTTAAGTAAGACGAATTAAGGTGATTGTCTCTCTTACTTGTGCTGCACATCCCTTGCGTCTAACCACATGATCCATTCTTTTAGTGTCTTTGTACCAATCGAAGGCGACGAGATCCATTAGATGCTTCCCAGCAGGAATCTTCAGTAATAATGTTGAATGAATTATCAGAATCGAAGATGTAAGTAAATGTGCATCTTTCTAATGCATTTGAATTTTTCATCAGGTAAAAAAATGTTACTAACCTTCCTTTTATCCTCACAGAAACTCTTGCCACGGACTTTGAAGTTGTTCCCATCAGAAATCCTCCAGCAGTTACGGGCATTTTCATTATCATCGTGTCGTAGATTACCCGAGAAGCAAGACAGATCAATGTCGAGAGCAGGTTCCTCTTCTGAGGTTTCAAATGGCACGAGAGTTTTACAGTGATTAGATATATTTTCACCGGCACAGGTACAACTTACGCGTTAATGATTGGATCCAACTATCAGTTTTTACCTGTTTTCTTGGCTACGGTCTCCGGCTTACTCGTTTCAGGCTGAAATAGTTAGAGGTTAAGAAAGACCTAACTCGATGAAATCTTTAGTTCAAAAGAGAATGCTTGATAGGCCAACCTCTTGTTCTGATTCAGCTATCTGAAACTCGTCATCATCGTCCGAGTCTTCATCCATTAGCACAGAGTTTCTGCTGGCCCCATTTGCTTGATCAATAGAAAGGGAAGACTTATGCTGAGGCTTTCCACCTTTACCCAAGGCTAAGGAAGAAGATGCCATATTAACCATAACAGGGATCCTGATTGGATGACCTCTATCATCTGTCTGTGAGAACCACTCGCGCAAGCCTGTGATGAACATGACCTTGTGAATTAGAACGGCAGACGCACAAGTGCGGTTTCAAAAAGAGCAGAAGTCATTTCCCAGAGGGATCTCAGTGGAAATGAGCACAAAAGAACTTACCAGAAACACTGTTCAGCATTTGAAGAAGACAATGTTGTTGAAATGCTGGAATATAACCTGCACCCCAACCTTTTAGATCAATTTGTATAAGATGTTGCACTTGTGTTCTAGGCCTTCCATTCCGAGGCTTTAGTGGGGCAATGTTAAATCCTCCACCTAAACAATGGAACGTACTCTGAGTTAGCTCGTAATACACAATATATTATAAGATGTTGGTGGTAAAGGACTTAGCATGAGAGAGAAATCATAAACTTACTCTCAAGATGCGCCCGAACAAATCCAGGTTGTGGAGCACAATTCTCATGCTCCCTAGAACGAAACAATACCACTTCACAGAAAGAAGCGAGATAAATAATTAAAACTAGATACGAAGAGTCTGTCTAGTTTCTAGCATAAGTAAAAGGGGAAGGGAATATACCATAACTGTAACATCCGCGAACCAGAAAGTTGTGTTAGAGTTGGTATCGGACGACATTGGGGATTCGGAAGTCGATTACATATGCTCTTTGAGGTGCGAATCGAGGATTGGCTGTACATGTTCTTGTTTGATTGTTGTACTGTTGATTTAAGGTTCATTTATCTCGAAGAAAATGTGTGAAAAGCTTCGGAATGCTTAGTGTCGATCGACACCACAGGGGGTGTGTCGATCGACACCGGGTTGAGAAATCAATTCCGGTTTAAGTCGATTGCGCGTTTGAATTGTGGTTTGTTGGTTTTGGTCGATGGGTGTCGACCGACACTAAGGAGGGGTGTCGATCGACACCGGTTATCTGGAAATCGACCGGTTTGATTTAAGTCGGCTGGTTTTGGGCTGGTTTGGGCGAGAGAAGCCCTAGACTCGCGATAAAAAGCTTGTGGCCGCAGGAATAAGTCACTTTTTCGAGACTAAGTGTTCTAAGGGCAATTTTTGAGAGTTGGGAGGCGATTTGGAAGAGTTTTGTGGAGTTTCTGAGCTAGATCTGTTGTTGTTCATCTTCTTCTTCTTCCTTCCAATCCGTTTTCAAGGTGAGTGCGTGACTGTAGGTCCGTTAATCACTAGAGATTGTTTGATTTTGAGTTTAGGTTGTTGTTCTTGTGTTGTTCTTCGGTTTTATGTGGTTTGATGCGTATATGGGGGTTGAATCCCATTGATTGTTGTTTATTTTACTGTTTTCGCACTGTTTCTTCGCGTTTGGTGTCTGGGCGTCGAGCCGGTGTCGAGCGACACTCGATGAGTGTCGATCGACACTCGGGAGGCTGGCGTCGATCGACACCATATAGGTGTCGGTTGACACCGACCTGGGTGTCAGGAAACGTGGGTTTCCTGACAGGTAGTTGTGGTTATTATCGTTGCATTGTCCTTCTGGTTGTTTATTGTGATGTTTTGTCTATTGTTGACGTAATTGGCCTGTAGGCAGGATGATCCACTCACTAAGTATTTATGATAATACTTACGCATCTCTATTCCAATGTGATGCAGGTAACAGCAATGTTCTTCCGCGGAAAGAGACCGAGAGAAGAGGATGATGAGATTAGGATTTGGATTCTGGCGTTTATGTTGTGGTTGATTGAGAATTCTTGAGTTTAGGGTGTTAGACTTTATTTCAATAATGTAGCAAACCGGTTTAGGTTGCTTATTGGTTATTGGTTATTGGTTTTATTCTTTATTGGTTATTGTTGAACGGTTATTCATGATTTAATAATATTATTGATTCTTTTGAGAACTTCCGCATTGTGTTGTTGAATTAGCTGTTGAGGATTAATATTTATGGGAATGTTAATCTGGGCTAATTATTATTTAAAAAAAAAAAAAAAAAAACTTGGTTGTTTCAATAACTTCCATCGTCATTACGACGCCAATATCGTACATAGCAGAGGTCACGAGGCCACACAACCCTGCAGCCATTTCGACAGTATGAGTGGGATAAAACAGAGCTCCTAAAGACAACCAGGTTCTATTCTGACTGAAAACAGGAGGATCGCAGAGAGTAAGCATTATAATGACCCTGTAAATCCTTTCTACCATTTTTTCAGCAGCATGGGATCTTGGTATGCAAAATATAAAAAAATCTGCATAAACCTAGAGCCTCCAAGAGAACTGGTCTATTTAGTTGGTTTTTCGACAAGTTGCAACAATGCTTTTCACCTCATCCCATGGTGATAGTTTCGGACAGGCATCCCTCCATACATAATGCATGTCTCCGTTTTCTACCTTGGGTTACTAGAGGTATATGTTACTACCATCTTCAACATAACATAGTCACAAAATACCAAGCAAAGAACATCATGTATCTGGTGAAAGGAGCTGCCTACGCCCATACGCTCATGGAGTTTAACCGTTGCATGGCCGCAATCCGAGCTGTTAAACCGGAACTTGCACAATACTTAGAGGAAGCGGATCCTAAGTTGTGGTCTAGAGTACATTTTCCAGGGGATCGGTACAGCATTAAGACGAGTAACATTGCTGAATCTATCAATTCCGCACTGAAGAGAGCCAAGGGCTTTCCAATACCTTGTCTGCTGCAATACATCCGAGAGAAGCTAGGGGTGTGGTTTAACAAAAGGTGAGAGGACGCCTTGAGTCTTCACACCCCATACAGTAAGGGAGTTGAATATTTGATGTCTGTCCGTTCACACTATGCAGAATCATACAATGTGGAACACATAGATGGATGGAAGTTCAACGTTAAGGGTGGAGGAGGACCTTATATTGTTGATTTGGAAAACCGTTCATGTGAATGTGGTGTATTCCTAGTTGAAAAAATCCCTTGTTCACATGTGATTGCAGCGGCTATTGAGGCAAACATACACATGTCGCAAAACGTTGCAACGACTTACACGAAAGAGGCGCTATACGCGACATATGCACATCCCATATACCCCGATAGACGTACCCGGTAGACCTCACACATTTATATGTTTTAATCTAAATGTCTTTGCTTATCTATAAATGATTCATTTGTATTCAATCATATTTTTTGTAAATGATAATGTCTATATTTTAATTATTCATACAAGTGTTTTTGTCAAATTATTTTTTTTTTATTTTTAATTTAAATTTAATATTTAATTATTTGGTAGATCTACCTGGTAGATCTACATGGTAGACGTACCCGGTAGACCTCACACATTTATATGTTTTAACCTAAATGTCTTTGCTTATCTATAAATGATTCATTTGTATTCAATCATATTTTTTGAAGATGATAATATCTATCTTTTAATTATTCATACAGGTTTCGTTGTCAAATTATTTTTTATTTAAGTTTTATTTTAAATTTAAGAATTAATTATTTGGTAGATGTACATAGTAGATCTACTTTATCCTAAACCCTAAATCGAATAATTTAGATAAAATTTTGTAACAATGTGCTTGCCCTATTGTCATTTTACAGTTTGGATAATAAATAAACGAACATTGAATCGTATAACAAACCAAAAACAACAATTGGTCTAGAAATTTTCAAAACCCTACAACTTACACCATTCAACCCTAAACAATCTACTCAAACTCTTATCCTTATGAACTATATATTCATGATATTTATAGATTCATGCATTTTTCTGAGATCATATTTTTAGTAGACGTTAAATGTCTATTATTTAGTTATTTGTGAAAAAAATATTTCAAAATAGTTTTTTGTTTAATTTTTAATTTAAATTTAAGATTTA
Organism: Erythrophleum ivorense; assembly: GCA_026724425.1. Lineage (NCBI taxonomy): Eukaryota > Viridiplantae > Streptophyta > Magnoliopsida > Fabales > Fabaceae > Erythrophleum > Erythrophleum ivorense. Next base: position 785,072 of record JAIUCV010000066.1, on the reverse strand, counting down.
ATTATGTGGTAGATCTACATGGTAGACGTACCCGGTAGGCCTCACACATTTATAGATTTTAACCTAAATGTCTTTGCTTATCTATAAATGATTCATTTGTATGCAATAATATTTTTGGTAGATGATAATGTCTATCTTTTAATTATTCATACAAGTTTTTTTGTCAAATTATTTTTGTTTTAATTTTTAATTTAAATTTAAAATTTAATTATGTGGTAGATCTACATGGTAGACGTACCCGGTAGACCTCACACATTTATAGGTTTTAACCTAAATGTCTTTGCTTATCTATAAATGATTCATTTGTATGCAATCATATTTTTGGTAGATGATAATGTCTATATTTTAATTATTCATACAAATGTTTTTGTCAAATTATTATTTTTTTTTAATTTTAATTTAAATTTAAGATTTAATCATTTGGTAGATCTACCTGGTAGATCTAAATGGTAGACGTACCCGGTAGACCTCACACATTTATATGTTTTAACCTAAATGTCTTTGCTTATCTATAAATGATTCATTTGTATTCAATCATATTTTTGTAGATGATAATGTCTATTTTTTAATTATTCATACAGGTTTCGTTGTCAAATTATTTTTTATTTAATTTTTATTTTAAATTTAAGAATTAATTATTTGGTAGATCTACATGGTAGATCTACTTTACCCTAAACCCTAAATCGAATAATTTAGATAAAATTTTGTAACAATGTGCTTGCCCTACTGTCATTTTACAGTTTGGATAACAAATAAACGAACATTGAATCGTATAACAAACCAAAAACAACAATTGGTCTAGAAATTTTCAAAACCCTACAACTTACACCATTCAACCCTAAACAATCTACTCAAACTCTTATCCTTATGAACTATATATTCATGATATTTATAGATTCATGCATTTTTCTGAGATCATATTTTTAGTAGATGTTAAATGTATATTATTTCGTTATTTGTGAAAAACATATTTCAAAATATTTTTTTTTTAATTTTTAATTTAAATTTAAGATTTAATTATGTGGTAGATTTACATGGTAGACGTACCCGGTAGACCTCACACATTTATAGGTTTTAACCTAAATGTCTTTGCTTATCTATAAATGATTCATTTGTATGCAATCATATTTTTTGTAGATGATAATGTCTATCTTTTAATTATTCATACAATTTTTTTTGTCAAATTATTAATTTTTTAATTTTTAATTTAAATTTAAAATTTAATTATGTGGTAGGTAGATCTACCTGGTAGACGTACTCGGTAGACCTCACACATTTATAGGTTTTAACCTAAATGTCTTTGCTTATCTATAAATGATTCATTTGTATGCAATCATATTTTTTGTAGATGATAATGTCTATCTTTTAATTATTCATACAGGTTTTGTTGTCAAATTATTTTTTATTTAATTTGTAATTTAAATTTAAAGTTTAATGATTTGGTAGACCTACGTGGTAGACCTACGTGGTAGATCTACATGGTAGATCTCCATGTTTGTTTTACCACAGCGTCTCGAGGTTAAAATCGTAATCGTGGCATGCGTTTTTTTTTTTGTTCATAAGAGAGCGTGAGGTACTGTTACTGTAGAAAATGTTAGTTTTGCAATTGTTTCAAATTGTGGTCTAGTTGAATAGAAAAAATCAATTTGTGATCTATTTTTGCAATTCCCCCGCATTTATATTCAAGAAAAAAGGACTAGTAAAAAAAGGAAAATGTAAAATTTCCACACGGATCGTACATAACATATTTTGGACAAGAAAAAAATTGAATAATTGATAAAATGTAAACTTTCGTAAAAGAAAAAAGGTTAGAAATTTAAAAAATAAAAAATAAAAACGAAATCGATGATCACAATAAGTAAAATGTAAAGTCTAATATTCCTAATGACTTACAGTTTTCCTATATAAAGATGTCATTTTTCTTATTAAAACAGAAAAAGATTTGTACTCTTTGACAAAAAATGTTTAAAATATTTGTAGTAAGATGACAAAAAAAATAACCTTCTTAAAAGGAAAAGTACTACATCGTAACAATAGAAAAAGGTAAATTTTATTTGATTGAAAGCTATATAAACATAAGTGAATGAGCTTAATTTCTCAATCAAAATTTTTGCTATCATCATCTTTCACAGTTTAAAAATATTCATATTAGCTAGAATATGGATCAAGAATTGGATACAGATTTGAGGTTATCTCAATATGATCCATGGGTTATAAAAAAGAATTTAACCGATTCTGATACTTCGAATAATGGTAAACTTTATCTACCGCGAGAAGGAATAGCTTCTATAATTCCGCAGATGAGACAGTCTATGGTCCAGCAGATGGGAACGACAAGCGGTGTTGAAGTGAAGGTCCATATTATAGACGACGTTAAACAAGCTGATGACTACACATGCAGATTAACTAGAAACGGTGTGGGCAAACACTATTTGATGGGATGGGGCGCTGTTGCTAGAGACAACCGTTACAAAACAGGCGATGAAATTGGACTCATGTGGGATCAAAGTTATGAAAGATTCTTGGTCCACAAGATAGGCTGATATTAGTAGTCTTGTTTTGACTTTTTTTTTTCTTCTTTTCTTATTCTCAAATATCAAAGAGCTTTTCTAATATTTATTTAGGGGGTTTTAATTTACTAAAATTTGTTTTTACTTAAATGTGGGTTTTATGAGTCTGGTAGTCGAGTGATTTAGAAACTCGTGGGCATTAGAAAGATCTTATGATCTTATCCATGGGCCCCCTCTATAAGCTAGTAATTGGTGATTATTGCTACACGGGACTAACTTACTAAGATCCAACGAAAGTCTCAATATTCACGAGGAAATATACAAATATTTTTTTCCAAAAAAAGGTATATACACACCACCACCGTCTGTATTCTTTGTATTACAATGATAATGGCAAAGAGTTTTACGTAAAAAGAGAAAAGAACGACACCACATTGACTCCTCCCTTTATTTGAACTTTGAAGCATCAGCTATTTTGTGTTTTTTTCAACAAATTTTATCTATTAAATCAAAAGGTGATTATCTCGAAGGAGAAAACTATACCAATTTGGTGTGATTTACATAAGAAAATAGGTAATCTCGTGCTCGCGCTAATTAGAGTTATTGCATTGGATCTTGTTAATTACCGCAATAACCTCTTCTCATGGCTGCAACGACTTCCTTTGAGCACTTCACTTCTAATCCAACATGATTATTAATTTATTACCATCTCCGAGAACAAAAAAAGGCATCGTAGTATTAGAATGTATTAGATTTGATTAATGAATATATCTTAACTCTTTTAATCTTTATTATGTAAATCATTTGTGTTCTCTCACTATATGAGAATAATGTATTAGATTTGATTAATGAAATCATTTAAAGAAATTTTAAGAAATACATTTCTCATGGTGTCAATTTTCAAAATTACACCTCTAGTGTGTTAATTTTCAAAATTACATTTTTTCAAATTTTAATATATAAATTTGGGTTTACGAATCCTTGACTATGGTTTAGATTTTGGGTATAGAGTTTATATTTTAGGATTTAGAGTTTTTTTACTCAATGTAAAAGTGTAATATTGAAAATGGGGTGTAGTTTTGAAAATTGACACTTAAAAATGTGTAGTTTTGAAATTTTCCCATATTTGTCCAATCATTTACAAGATTTTTTATGAAAAAATATAAAGGATTGATATTCACGTGAAGTTAATTCGTAGGTATTTTCTTTAACCTTATGCTACAAAGAAAGAAAAGTAGAAAACTATAATTAATTTAGAAGTGGGACGCAATAGAATACAGCGTATATCATGCATTCATGTTTCTTAAGTTTTGTATAAAGATGTAAAACAATTAATCACTTTTACTTTCCTTCTCCTTTCTTTCTCACTATAGCGTAACATTGAAAGAAAAGTGAGAATGACGGAGAAAAAAGGAAAGAAAAGAATCGAGTGTATAATAATGAGACAAGTCCAACCAGGACGTTGATGTAAAAAGCTTTTAATATGAATCCAGTTTGGGGACTATAGCCGATGATAGCTCTATATGAGAAACCCTCACCGCCCCGATAAGCCGCTCCGGGAATTCTTCCGGTGTATTCGCCTACAAAATGATCATCCAAAAAGGTTTCAAGAGGAGAAGCAGAAGCAAAATCTTAAAGATTCAAAGTCTCTCAGTTTTGTTAAATTGATTTACCTGTACAAGGAAAGCCATTTCGACAACCAAAGATGTGATTACACCAATGACAAGACCGAGAACTCCATTTGCGACGGTGGATGATCCGATATCAATCTACATGAATACGAAAACGTTTCTTTTTGAGTTACTTACTGTATTGGTCTTTTTGAAAAAGGCTAACAAAATGTGGACTTACTTCTAAATACGTTGGACCGCGGATGTAGTTGCAATCCACTGCTTTCCCAAGGAGACACGGTGTGCTTCCCACGCTTTGCCTTACGATCCATGAACCCTGCATGATTCGGTATTATGTGAATCGCTTTGTACATAGAGGAAGAGAAGAAGAAAGAGAGAAAAAATTAGAGGGAGAGGGAGAGAGACCTTGGGGACTAAAGGTATAAGCTTGAGCCTACTATTCCGAAATTCGTCATCACCATCAACAAATCGTTGGAAGAGAGATCCAGGTACAAGTTCTTTTGCCACGAAATAAAACACCATACTGTAGTGTGTTGATCCAGGAACCTACCAAAATTCCGGTTTTAGAACATCGATAATAAGCTGCTTTTTTACATTGTAGTTCGCGGGAAAAACTTACTTGAACATTTACTACCAATGAGAAAAAACCCTTATCTGCAGCAACCTGAACAAATTATCAAGTGATGAAGAAGAAGATGGGATATAGTTTCTCCCTTAAGACTTAACTAGGAACTTAAGTAAGACGAATTAAGGTGATTGTCTCTCTTACTTGTGCTGCACATCCCTTGCGTCTAACCACATGATCCATTCTTTTAGTGTCTTTGTACCAATCGACGGCGACGAGATCCATTAGATGCTTCCCAGCAGGAATCTTCAGTAATAATGTTGAATGAATGATCAGAATCGAAGATGTAAGTAAATGTGCATCTTTCTAATGCATTTGAATTTTTCATCAGGTAAAAAAATGTTACTAACCTTCCTTCTATCCTCACAGAAACTCTTGCCACGGACTTTGAAGTTGTTCCCATCAGAAATCCTCCAGCAGTTACGGGCATTTTCATTATCATCGTGTCGTAGATTACCCGAGAAGCAAGACAGATCAATGTCGAGAGCAGGTTCCTCTTCTGAGGTTTCAAATGGCACGAGAGTTTTACAGTGATTAGATATATTTTCACCGGCACAGGTACAACTTACGCGTTAATGATTGGATCCAACTATCAGTTTTTACCTGTTTTCTTGGCTACGGTCTCCGGCTTACTCGTTTCAGGCTGAAATAGTTAAAGGTTAAGAAAGACCTAACTCGATGAAATCTTTAGTTCAAAAGAGAATGCTTGATAGGCCAACCTCTTGTTCTGATTCAGCTATCTGAAACTCGTCATCATCGTCCGAGTCTTCATCCATTAGCACAGAGTTTCTGCTGGCCCCATTTGCTTGATCAATAGAAAGGGAAGACTTATGCTGAGGCTTTCCACCTTTACCCAAGGCTAAGGAAGAAGATGCCATATTAACCATAACAGGGATCCTGATTGGATGACCTCTATCATCTGTCTGTGAGAACCACTCGCGCAAGCCTGTGATGAACATGACCTTGTGAATTAGAACGGCAGACGCACAAGTGCGGTTTCAAAAAGAGCAGAAGTCATTTCCCAGAGGGATCTCAGTGGAAATGAGCACAAAAGAACTTACTAGAAACACTGTTCAGCATTTGAAGAAGACAATGTTGTTGAAATGCTGGAAGATAACCTGCACCCCAACCTTTTAGATCAATTTGTATAAGATGTTGCACTTGTGTTCTAGGCCTTCCATTCCGAGGCTTTAGTGGGGCAATGTTAAATCCTCCACCTAAACAATGGAGCGTACTCTGAGTTAGCTCGTAATACACAATATATTAGAAGATGTTGGTGGTAAAGGACTTAGCATGAGAGAGAAATCATAAACTTACTCTCAAGATGCGCCCGAACAAATCCAGGTTGTGGAGCACAATTCTCATGCTCCCTAGAACGAAACAATACCACTTCACAGAAAGAAGCGAGATAAATAATTAAAACTAGATACAAAGAGTCTGTCTAGTTTCTAGCATAAGTAAAAGGGGAAGGGAATATACCATAACTTCCATCGTCATTACGACGCCAATATCGTACATAGCAGAGGTCACGAGGCCACACAACCCTGCAGCCATTTCGACAGTATGAGTGGGATAAAACAGAGATCCTAAAGACAACCAGGTTCTATTCTGACTGAAAACAGGAGGATCGCAGAGAGTAAGCATTATAATGACCCTGTAAATCCTTTCTACCATTTTTTCAGCAGCATGGGATCTTGGTATGCAAAATATAAAAAAATCTGCATAAACCTAGAGCCTCCAAGAGAACTGGTCTATTTAGTTGAGGATGTGAAAGAAGATTAAATTGATTTTGAATGATAACACTACTTTTGTAAGCACTTGAACGTAGGTGTGTGCGTATTGTTGAATGATTACATTGGAAACCAGTCGAGTAGAAGTCTGTGATAGAGTATTGCTGTGTGACCATCCACCTCTTCCACTAATCTCCCATTATGAAAACTGCAGTCCCACCTGTCAGCCATAGGAAACGACCGAAAGCAGAGAGCTTCAGATCACAGACCAGAACACAAGAAAAGACGCTTTCGCTTGCATGGTATTATTGATTATGGTTTCTTGTTACCGGAATATGAAAGAGAAAACAGAAGACGGAGAAAAACCTACTCATATCGAGTGCCATCCATGCTCATCACAAGCTCGAATATTTCCTCACATGTGGCCTCCACTACACCAACAGCCTTCATTGCCCTGCTGCAGCTTCTTGGCTGCATGATTAGCACTGTAAATGATGGTTCTTAACTATATAAAACTAATATGTAATCAACACGGAAATTATGCCAAGCTGTTAGGCCCTTCCATACTAGATAATCAACTTCAAGTAGCTCTTCAAAAATTCGTAGACCTGCCAAATGTGTAAAAAAAAGGAGAAGATTAAGCCCAAATTCAAGCTCTGAATGCTATATGATCTTCCAGATTGGATGGTAGAGAAAATTTATTTTGAAACAGGTCTTAAGTTTGTCTTGCAGAAGTTGTGGCACGTTCTTGAAAGTTGAAACCGTGCATAACCACTAACCATTTTGGCACTGAAGGAGACGCCAGTGTTTTCTTGAAAATGCTTGGTTACTGGAATTATGGTTTGACAACTCAGCATCAAAATCCTTAGTCCAGTCATATATAGATTCTGGAGGGCCTGCATATTTGTTTAAAAGTGATCAGATTATATTCAGGATTGCATCTGACCAAATTAGTTCATGAACAAATGAATTAGGAAAAACCATTTCCAATAGTTGTCCTCCTCAATAAATCACGTCGAGTGTCATCTTCTTCCTCCAGCGCACTGAACCTGAATAAATTGTAGATATTTTCTTCGCATAAATATAGGTATATAAGAAAACAATGGCAAGCCTCAACCGAAAGAGTATATCAAACGATACTGGTCACTTCTCACATGCAGCACTATCTTAGCATCTTTCTGGCATCTGTAACGTTCTAAGAAAAATCCAGAGCTAACACAACCTAAGTGGAAATTGTTAGGATTGATGATTAACTCTACTTTTAGTATCTAATAGGATAAATAAACTAGCTTTTCAAATTAATTTTATGATTATGATCGCCACAAACCACAACCTACTCTTGCATAATATTGATCACCATTTTCAACACAGGTAAAATTTACTCTCTCTAAAGGAAGAGAATAGTATTCCATGACCAGAACTTATGATTAAGGCAGGGAAACAATATGAACAAGAAACTTAAGCAAAGTGAGTTGTTGAAAGATAAAACTAAGATGCCTGCAGATACACACAGAAATAATGCACTCACGGGCTTTCATGGTCTGAAGATGAAGCAGTCCTTCCAGCATCCATTCCAGGCTTATATTCAAAAGAAACTGATAAGATACACTACACCTATTATCGCAAGAGGAAAAGAGAGACACGTGGACCGTTGACTGAGGAGGAGGAAGTTGTTAGTCAACAGAGTCAAACTTATAGTTGAAACGGAAGCTTTGCGGTTTTAACCGTCGAGCTGAAAGATAGTTAAATACTGTACTCTCTCTTCATTTACAGTTTATGCATTTACAAGGAAAAGAAAGCTATGGAGCTTTGAGAGTCGAGGGTGGCTCTGGGATAAGATCGAGAGTGATCCAGATCCCTTTATCTTGTAATTGCAATATATCAATACAAATACATACTTTCTCTCTCATTCTCTCTCTACTCGCTATCTTCACTCTATCATTGGTGCGGCGAGTTCTCGACGAATCAAACGCAACAATCGATGGCACCGACGACAATGGCGATGAGGAACACCATCGATTCTAGCTCCACGGAAGCTCAACCGATTTCATCGGCGCATTCAGAATATGGCAACCACGACGGCGGATCGCGAATTGAGCAAAAACTCGACGCCATCGAGTCTAATTTGGCGAGTTTCCGAGGTTTTCGGCGAACAACGGAGACAGATATAGCCGATTTGAGCTCTAAGGTCTCAAATATGGAGTCTACGCTTCATTCACTAGTGAAGATGTTGGAGAAACGCGATTCCACACAACAAGCTCCGGAACCTCGCAATCGCGATATACCTAGTTCGTCGCGGCTTCCACCACAGGTAACACCACCTTTTCTGGAATCAAACCCGGAGGAATCATTGCTAGGTTATCGATCTGGGGAATTAAATCTAGCGAATAGAGATACTATGCTTAAGAAAATTGAAATGCCTCTGTTTACCGGAAGACAACCATACGTCTGGATTCTGGAAGTAGAAAGATTCTTTCAAATTGGTCGTTACTCTGATGCTGAGAAATTGGAAGTAGTTGCTCTGAGTTTGGAAGGCAACGTCCGTAAATGGTTCTTCTGGGAGTTGAGAAGGAAAGGCTTCGCAGATTGGTCAGAGTTCAAGGAGAAGCTAGTGATCCGGTTTTCAGAATCAATTGAGGAATCTCCGGGAAAGAGGTTGTTTAAGCTGCGGCAACAGGGATCAGTGAATGACTACATTACAGAGTTTGAAGAGCTATCTTCGCTAGTCCCACATGTCAACGACGAGAGCCTTATAGATATCTTCTATAACGGTTTGAGCAAAGAAATGCAAGAGGTGATACGAATAAAGGAGCCGAAGAGTTTGGAGCAACATATCTCAGCAGTTCTCCGTATGGAATCCAGTAATTTCTGCAAAGCAAAGCAGTGAGTGAGATCCCTGAGACTGACAACAACACTCGAACCAAGAAACCAGTACACACGCAACGCACATTGGTACCGTTTGAGAGCCGAAATACTGTGGCACCACCAAGATCTCAACTGAAGGAGAATGAGCAGCCTGTAGGACACACAAGACCTCGCCAACGTTTATCAGACGCCGAGTTTCAGAAGTTGAAAGAGGAAGGCGTTTTGCTTCAAATGTAAAGGAAATTAAATGGTCGAAAGAACATCGCCCAGTGTGTCCTATGAAGGAGTTTCGCGTTCTAACAGTGATCAATGGGTTAGAGATGGAAGTCTTTGAAGAAGCGGAAACATATAAAAAAATGAATGATCAACTCGCTGTAGTTCAGGAAGTTAGAAGCCTTTCACTGAACTCGTTTTTGGGAAAACATTCACCCAAAACACAAAAGCTTTATGGCAAGATAAGCAAGTCCAGAGTGATTGTGATGCTGGACAGTGGCGCTTCACACAATTTTATCTCCCCAGAGATAGTGAGGCGTTTGAAATTGAAATCCAGTGAAGATGACAAGCTAGATATTCTCCTAGGCAATGGCCTTACGGTGCAAGGAGATGGAGTTTGCTGTAATGTCACCTTCACTCTTGCGGATGTCAACTTCAAAACGTATTTCATAGCATTGGAACTGGGAGCAGTGGATGTCATCTTAGGTGTTCAATGGCTTGAAACGCTGGGAAAATGTGAAGTGGATTGGAAGAAGCAGGAGCTGTCATTTGTTCACAACAATCAAAGAGTGACATTGATAGGCGACCCTTCTCTACATTTTCCCAAGCTATCGTTCAAGACCTTGAATGTCTTGCCTGCTGACAACAAGGGAAGAGAAGCACCTCTGGTGCTCAGTAGTTTGACACCCGTCAGCCTTCAAGCAATTCCGGAACCAATTACCACAGCATTGGATCAGTTTAGTGATGTTTTTGCGGATCCAAGAGGTTTACCAACATTTCGAGGTCAAGAGCATGCAATAAACCTTGCTCCGGGAGTTACGAGTATCTCAGTACGACCCTATAGGTATCCTCATGCAACGAAAGTGGTAATGGAAAAGATGGTAGCAGAGATGTTAGAGGCCTGAATAATCAGACCTAGTTCTAGCCCATTCTCTAGCCCGGTGTTGTTAGTACCTAAGAAGGACAACGCCTGGAGGTTTTGTATTGACTACCGTGCCCTGAATAGAGCAACTATTCCAGATAAGTTCCCCATTCCGGTCATTGACCAACTTCTGGATGAACTTTACGGTGCAACCATTTTCTCGAAATTGGACCTACGTTCAGGCTACCATCAAATCAGGATGCTGGAGTGTGACATTCATAAGACAGCGTTTCGCACTCTAGAAGGACATTATGAGTTTCTCGTAATGTCTTTTGGACTCACTAACGCTCCAGCCACGTTTCAGGGTTTGATGAATATGATATTCAAACCATTTCTCAGGAAATTTGTTCTCGTGTTCTTTGATGATGTATTGATCTACAGTTCGGATGTAGAGCAACACGCAGAGCATTTGCGACAAGTTCTGAGCGTTTTTAAAGAGCAGCAGCTACTGGCCAACAAAAAGAAATGCGTGTTTGGTTTACCTCAAGTGGAGTACTTAGGACACATAATTTCATCAGAAGGAGTAGCCACAGATGCTGCAAAGACTACGGCAATGTTGAAATGGCCTACGCCACAATGTGTGAAAGACCTTCGAGGCTTTTTGGGGTTAACTGGATATTACAGAAAGTTTGTGCGGGGTTATGGAACCATTGCAAGATCTCTAACGGAACTTCTCAAAAAGGATAAGTTTGAATGGTCAGATGAAGCTCAATTGGCGTTTGATCAGTTGAAAGCAGCGATGTCATCTGCACCTGTTTTAGCGATGCCGGACTTTGATAAAGTGTTTGTCTTGGAAACGGATGCTTCAGGCTTTGGCGTGGGTGTTGATGCAAGAGAAACGTCCTATAGCGTTCTTCAGTCACGGTTTTACGGCTCGAGAACAACTAAAACCAGCTTATGAGAGGGAGTTGATGGCTATAGTCATGGCAGTTCTGAAGTGGAAACATTACTTAGTAGGGCGGAAATTTGAAGTGCACACAGATCAAAGGAGTCTCAAATATCTCTTGGAGCAGAACGAGGTCAATTTGGAATATCAGAGATGGCTTCCTAAATTGTTGGGATTTGATTTTGATATCATGTATAAGCCGGGTTGTGAAAACAAGGCAGCCGATGGGTTATCAAGGATTCCTACAACTTCAGCGTTGATCAGTTCTACGTTGTTGGCTTTGACAGTTCCAGAGGTTTTACAATTACAAGATCTCTACAAAGAAATTGAGAAGGATGATTATATTCAGGGTCTTATCGCTCAGGTAAAGAACGGAACAGCAGCAGCAGGTTTTGAGGTCATTAACGGTCAGCTTTGGTTCTGTCAGAGGCTAGTCATCCCACGAGATTCTGCGTTTATTCCGATATTAATCAGCCAGTGTCACGACAGTCAGCTTGGTGGTCATTCAGGGGTTTTAAAGACAGTGAAACGACTACAACTAGCTTTTCAGTGGCAAGGGATGTATAAGACAGTCCAGAAGTATGTATCAGAGTGCCTCGTTTGTCAGCAGTACAAGTACTCGACTCTTTCACCAGCGGGCCTTCTTCAACCACTTCCGATTCCGAAATCTGTTTGGGAGGATATCTGCATGGATTTTATCGAAGCCTTACCAATGTCGAGTGGCTTCAATGTGATTCTGGTGGTAATTGACCGACTCAGCAAGTTCGCGCACTTCGTTGGCCTTCGTCATCCATTCACGGCGGTGGATGTTGCACAACGTTTTATTGCAGAGGTGGTGCGCCTACACGGGTTTCCACGATCAATTGTTTCTGATAGAGATAAAGTGTTCTTGAGCAAATTCTGGAAAGAGATGTTTCGTTTGGAGGGAACTCAGCTCCACTACAGCACGGCTTTTCACCCGCAAACTGATGGCCAGTCCGAAGTTTTGAACCGCTGTCTCGAGACGTATTTGCGTTGTTTCGCTTCTAGCCATCCCAAGACTTGGCACAAGTTTCTTCCGTGGGCGGAGCTTTGGTATAACACTTCATATCATACGGGCCTGAAAACGTCTCCTTTCAAGGTTTTGTATGGGAGAGATCCTCCGGTGATTTTGAAGTATGAAAAAGGATCCACCACAAACTTTGAGTTAGAAGAAATGTTGAAAGAGCGAGACGACTTCCTTGTGCAGATTAAAGCTCAACTACAACGTGCCCAGAATTTGATGCAGGAGTCTGCAAACAAGCACCGTCGTCAGGTGGAGTTTACCGTGGGCGATAAGGTTTTCCTCAAGCTCAAACCATCTCGTCAACAAACTGTGGTGAAGCGTCTATGTCCCAAGCTTGCGGCACGCTTCTTTGGCCCATACGAAGTGTTGGAGAGAGTGGGTAAAGTGGCATATAGATTGGCCTTACCTGCGGGATCTAAGATACACCCAGTTTTTCACGTTTCCCAATTGAAGAAAGCTTTAGGCAATGAGGATGAACTTCAGCCCTTGCCTGTAGCGGTGACTGATCTTCGTACTGTGGACTTTGAACCTGAGGAGGTGTTGGCTAAGCGCTTTGATGCAACAGGGCGTGTTGAGTTGCTGATCAAATGGAAAGGACAGCCTGATCACGAGAGCACTTGGGTTCATTCTGCAGCATTGTTTGAGCAATTTCCCAACGACAAGCTTGAGGACAAGCTGGTTTTTAAAGGGGAGGGTATTGATAAGATACACAACACCTATTATCGCAAGAGGAAAAGAGAGACACGTGGACCGTTGACTGAGGAGGAGGAAGTTGTTAGTCAACAGAGTCAAACTTATAGTTGAAACGGAAGCTTTGCGGTTTTAACCGTCGAGCTGAAAGATAGTTAAATACTGTACTCTCTCTTCATTTACAGTTTATGCATTTACAAGGAAAAGAAAGCTATGGAGCTTTGAGAGTCGAGGGTGGCTCTGGGATAAGATCGAGAGTGATCCAGATCCCTTTATCTTGTAATTGCAATATATCAATACAAATACATACTTTCTCTCTCATTCTCTCTCTACTCGCTATCTTCACTCTATCAGAAACATATTGCTGACCACTTGGAACTAGGGACTCTTGATGCTGCAACAATGCAAAAACACAGAGCGGTAATCAGACAACCACCAATCTTTAGATTGAAGCGGTTGCTGATAAATAACAGAGGTAGATACAGAGGGTTCCTCTTTTGCCAAATATTCCAGAACCATAAAACAATAACAGGTCAAGACAGAAGCTAAAAGACATGGCAAAATATTTTGTGGTTCAGGGATTGCAAGACAGAAATTGACAGACCTGATCTATGACATACTCAATTTTCTCCTTCCACATTAAAGCTTCCTGGATGTTGAACGCTGCCATCTAGCAAGAACATACTCCACATGAACTAACAAGAAGCAATAAAATGCATTGGAACAAAATAAAACTATTGCAATCTATTCTCAGAAAGAAAAGACAAGTTACCGTGATTCTGTGGTGCTTTTCTTTCTTGTTATAGACAGACAACACATAAACCATCTGCCAAAACAGAGTCAAGAAGACAAGAAAATGGAAATACTAAGTGACATTACAGTCAAAGGATGATAAGAGCAAAACCACTTCATACTGTAAATGACGCACATTACATAGACAAGCACTTATAGTCCGAAAATAGTAAAAGAAAGTTTAAAAAAAGACTCACATGTCCGTGATGTGTCTTCAAGCCTCGATCTTCAACTCTGCAGTTGCCATCAATCACCATCGTCTTGATAGGAAGCTACGTAAACATGAAGAGAGCATCTAGGTAAGCTCATTGAAAAGCTCAATGAATCAACAATTTATCAAGCTTAGACATTTTCTTTTTTCGATTTTTCTAATCTGATAGTATAGTCTCTACTCTCTAGCTCACAAGTCAAAACCACACACTCGATTTGGAAAATGCTAAAATCCAAATCCAAAGCAATCCAAGGCTAACAAAATGTGGACTTACTTCTAAATACGTTGGACCGCGGATGTAGTTGCAATCCACTGCTTTCCCAAGGAGACACGGTGTGCTTCCCACGCTTTGCCTTACGATCCATGAACCCTGCATGATTCGGTATTATGTGAATCGCTTTGTACATAGAGGAAGAGAAGAAGAAAGAGAGAAAAAATTAGAGGGAGAGGGAGAGAGACCTTGGGGACTAAAGGTATAAGCTTGAGCCTACTATTCCGAAATTCGTCATCACCATCAACAAATCGTTGGAAGAGAGATCCAGGTACGAGTTCTTTTGCCACGAAATAAAACACCATACTGTAGTGTGTTGATCCAGGAACCTACCAAAATTCCGGTTTTAGAACATCGATAATAAGCTGCTTTTTTACATTGTAGTTCGCGGGAAAAACTTACTTGAACATTTACTACCAATGAGAAAAAACCCTTATCTGCAGCAACCTGAACAAATTATCAAGTGATGAAGAAGAAGATGGGATATAGTTTCTCCCTTAAGACTTAACTAGGAACTTAAGTAAGACGAATTAAGGTGATTGTCTCTCTTACTTGTGCTGCACATCCCTTGCGTCTAACCACATGATCCATTCTTTTAGTGTCTTTGTACCAATCGACGGCGACGAGATCCATTAGATGCTTCCCAGCAGGAATCTTCAGTAATAATGTTGAATGAATTATCAGAATCGAAGATGTAAGTAAATGTGCATCTTTCTAATGCATTTGAATTTTTCATCAGGTAAAAAAATGTTACTAACCTTCCTTTTATCCTCACAGAAACTCTTGCCACGGACTTTGAAGTTGTTCCCATCAGAAATCCTCCAGCAGTTACGGGCATTTTCATTATCATCGTGTCGTAGATTACCCGAGAAGCAAGACAGATCAATGTCGAGAGCAGATTCCTCTTCTGAGGTTTCAAATAGCACGAGAGTTTTACAGTGATTAGATATATTTTCACCGGCACAGGTACAACTTACGCGTTAATGACTGGATCCAACTATCAGTTTTTACCTGTTTTCTTGGCTACGGTCTCCGGCTTACTCGTTTCAGGCTGAAATAGTTAGAGGTTAAGAAAGACCTAACTCGATGAAATCTTTAGTTCAAAAGAGAATGCTTGATAGGCCAACCTCTTGTTCTGATTCAGCTATCTGAAACTCGTCATCATCGTCCGAGTCTTCATCCATTAGCACAGAGTTTCTGCTGGCCCCATTTGCTTGATCAATAGAAAGGGAAGACTTATGCTGAGGCTTTCCACCTTTACCCAAGGCTAAGGAAGAAGATGCCATATTAACCATAACAGGGATCCTGATTGGATGACCTCTATCATCTGTCTGTGAGAACCACTCGCGCAAGCCTGTGATGAACATGACCTTGTGAATTAGAACGGCAGACGCACAAGTGCGGTTTCAAAAAGAGCAGAAGTCATTTCCCAGAGGGATCTCAGTGGAAATGAGCACAAAAGAACTTACCAGAAACACTGTTCAGCATTTGAAGAAGACAATGTTGTTGAAATGCTGGAAGATAACCTGCACCCCAACCTTTTAGATCAATTTGTATAAGATGTTGCACTTGTGTTTTAGGCCTTCCATTCCGAGGCTTTAGTGGGGCAATGTTAAATCCTCCACCTAAACAATGGAACGTACTCTGAGTTAGCTCGTAATACACAATATATTAGAAGATGTTGGTGGTAAAGGACTTAGCATGAGAGAGAAATCATAAACTTATTCTCAAGATGCGCCCGAACAAATCCAGGTTGTGGAGCACAATTCTCATGCTCCCTAGAACGAAACAATACCACTTCACAGAAAGAAGCGAGATAAATAATTAAAACTAGATACGAAGAGTCTGTCTAGTTTCTAGCATAAGTAAAAGGGGAAGGGAATATACCATAACTGTAACATCCGCGAACCAGAAAGTTGTGTTAGAGTTGGTATCGGACGACATTGGGGATTCGGAAGTCGATTACATATGCTCTTTGAGGTGCGAATCGAGGATTGGCTGTACATGTTCTTGTTTGATTGTTGTACAGTTGATTTAAGGTTCATTTATCTCGAAGAAAATGTGTGAAAAGCTTCGGAATGCTTAGTGTCGATCGACACCACAGGGGGTGTGTCGATCGACACCGGGTTGAGAAATCAATTCCGGTTTAAGTCGATTGCGCGTTTGAATTGTGGTTTGTTGGTTTTGGTCGATGGGTGTCGACCGACACCAAGGAGGGGTGTCGATCGACACCGGTTATCTGGAAATCGACCGGTTTGATTTAAGTCGGCTGGTTTTGGGCTGATTTGGGCGAGAGAAGCCCTAGACTCGCGATAAAAAGCTTGTGGCCGCAGGAATAAGTCACTTTTTCGAGACTAAGTGTTCTAAGGGCGATTTTTGAGAGTTGGGAGGCGATTTGGAAGAGTTTTGTGGAGTTTCTGAGCTAGATCTGTTGTTGTTCATCTTCTTCTTCTTCCTTCCAATCCGTTTTCAAGGTGAGTGCGTGACTGTAGGTCCGTTAATCACTAGAGATTGTTTGATTTTGAGTTTAGGTTGTTGTTCTTGTGTTGTTCTTCGGTTTTATGTGGTTTGATGCGTATATGGGGGTTGAATCCCATTGATTGTTGTTTATTTTACTGTTTTCGCACTGTTTCTTCGCGTTTGGTGTCTGGGCGTCGAGCCGGTGTCGAGCGACACTCGATGAGTGTCGATCGACACTCGGGAGGCTGGCGTCGATCGACACCATATAGGTGTCGGTCGACACCGACCTGGGTGTCAGGAAACGTGGGTTTCCTGACAGGTAGTTGTGGTTATTATCGTTGCATTGTCCTTCTGGTTGTTTATTGTGATGTTTTGTCTATTGTTGACGTAATTGGCCTGTAGGCAGGATGATCCACTCACTAACTATTTATGATAATACTTACGCATCTCTATTCCAATGTGATGCAGGTAACAGCAATGTTCTTCCGCGGAAAGAGACCGAGAGAAGAGGATGATGAGATTAGGATTTGGATTCTGGCGTTTATGTTGTGGTTGATTGAGAATTCTTGAGTTTAGGGTGTTAGACTTTATTTCAATAATGTAGCAAACCGGTTTAGGTTGCTTATTGGTTATTGGTTATTGGTTTTATTCTTTATTGGTTATTGTTGAACGGTTATTCATGATTTAATAATATTATTGATTCTTTTGAGAACTTTCGCATTGTGTTGTTGAATTAGCTGTTGAGGATTAATATTTATGGGAATGTTAATCTGGGCTAATTATTATTTAAAAAAAAAAAAAAAAAAAGCTTGGTTGTTTCATTTTGGTATCAGAGCAAATACGGTTTTAGGACTGTTAGAGTTGGATGAATTGGACTATGTGTTTAATTGATTATGTGAGTTAGTCAGTTAGTGGTCTAGTCTCATCCTCTCGGTCTTCCAGTTTTCCGCGGGTAAGTGAGTGGGGTATTTGGTGTGTTGTGTTTTGTTTTTGTGCGTTGACTTTGTTCTTTTTCTGTACTTGGTGGTAGTGCAGAGAGATGGACGCAGGTCGTGGACGTGGCCGTGGTCGTGGTCGCGGTGCAGCCCGTGGGGGCAGAGGAGCTGGTCGCGGTGGGCGAGGAGCGGGTCGTGGAGGTCGGGGTGCTGGTCGTGGAGTGCCAGAGGCTGAGGTCTCAGTGGAGAGTGCGGCGCCTAGTGTGGCGGCAGCGTCGGTGACACAGTCTGTTTCGTTGGCCGGTGGGGCTAACTCAGGTGCCAGTGGTGGCGCAGGAGCTGGAGCGGTTCCCGGTGGGGGCGCTGCTTTAGCTCAGGGAGAGTTGATTGTGGGGCTACTGACGCAGTTGTTGGCACGTCTTCCTCAGGCAGTTCCACAGCAGGCTCCGGTTGCACCTCCAGCGGCCGGGGCACAGGTTGGTGCCAGGGCACATGTTGGTGCCGGTTTTGTTGAGCAGCAGGAGGCTGCGGTGCAGCAGGGTGTTGCAGTTGGGTTTTCGCCTTATCGTGAGATGATGAGGGAGATGCAGAGGATTGGTACGCCTACGTTTGAGGGCGGGGTTACTCCAGAGCAGGCTGACGAGTGGCGTCAGAGGTTGGAGCGGAACTTTGATTCTGTTCGTTGTCCGGAGCAGTTTCAGGTTGAGCTGGCAGTGCACTACCTTGGGGGTGATGCACATTTGTGGTGGAGGTCTGTTAGGACCAGGAGAGAGGTATGGACTTGGGTTGACTTCGTCGAGGAGTTCAACCACAAGTTTTTCCCTCAGGAGGCTCGTGACAGGCTGCAGTTGAGGTTTTTGGACTTGACTCAGGGTGAGAGGTCTGTTCGAGAGTACGATGCAGAGTTCTGCAGGTTGGTGGTCTTTTCTGGTGGTGAGTTGATCAGTGAGCGAGCATTGACGTCGCGGTTTCTTCAGGGACTTCGGGGGAACATCAGGACTCAGTGCAGAGGTGGTATGTACCACACCAGAGCGGGCTTAGTGGAGTTGGCAGCTTCCATTGAGGAGGACTTGCGTGAGCCGGTGAGTACGGCGGTTGTTCCAGTTGCAGTTGCTCCTGCTACCCATCCTCGGGGCCAGCAGCAGCATCAGCAGCGCAGAGGTCACAGTTCTGGTTACGGCAGGGGCAGCAGGTTTGCGCAGGGCCAGAAGAGGAGAGCAGAGGAGATATCTGCTAGTAGCCCGAGTACGGGTGGTTGTTTTGGTTGTGGTAGTCTGGATCACAGAGTGGCGACTTGCCCCAAGAGGGCGGGATCCAGAGAGACTCCAGTGTGCTTCTACTGCAGGGAGCTGGGGCATATCAAGACAATGTGTCCCAAGTTACAGCTGAGAGCAGTGGCAGCAGCGATTCAGCCGTTGGCTATCCAGTCAGCAGCTCAGGTGGCAGCTTTGCAGTCAGGTGGTGCGCCGAGAGTGTATACTTCGGCAGAGGTGGGCCAGACCAGTCAGTCAGGCCAGATCACAGGTAAAATCTTGACTCAGACTTTTAAATTCTTTAAGGTAGAATTGTTGGTGTTGTCTGTTTCTGTTGTTTTACTGTGATAGAGTTAGAGGTTCTCAACACTTGTGGAATTGTGTAGGGACCTTGTTAGTTGGAGGTTTTGAGTCTCACGTTCTGTTTGACTCGGGAGCATCTAATTGCTTCATTACTCCGGAGAGAGCTGAGGGTAGTGGTATTCGGAGTAGCGATGGCGAGGCTTCAGGCTTTGTCAAGGTGGCCGGTGGTGGTTATTTGGCTACTTCGGGCAGAGCTAGAGCAGTTGATGTGCGTATTGCGGGGCAGTCTATACCAGCAGATTTAGTCATCAGTCCGGTGGAACTGTATGACGTGATTTTGGGGATGGACTGGTTATCTCTATACCGAGTTCATCTGGATTGCTACAGAGGTAGAGTGGTGTTTGAGCAGGATGCAGGGAAGTTGGTTTATCAGGGAGTGAGACCGACTTCGGGGAGTATAGTGATTTCAGCTATTAAGGCAGAGCAGTTGTTAGAGCGGGGCTGCGAAGCCTATTTGGCGACAATCACTATGACAGAGTCCAGTGGTGAGGTGAGTCTGCAGGATATTCAGGTTGTCCAGGAGTTTGAGGACGTATTTCGGTCGCTGAAGGGATTGCCACCATCTCGGTCAGATCCTTTCACGATTGATTTAGAGCCCGGGACAGCTCCGATATCGAAGACACCTTACAGGATGGCTCCAGCAGAGATGGCAGAGCTGAAGAAGCAGCTAGAGGACCTTTTGAGTAAAGGGTTCATCAGACCTAGTGTGTCGCCGTGGGGAGCGCCAGTGTTGTTCGTTAAGAAGAAGGATGGCAGTTTTCGGTTGTGCATTGATTACCGGGGACTTAACCGAGTCACAGTGAAGAACAGGTACCCACTTCCGAGGATTGATGAGTTGTTGGATCAGTTGAGAGGTGCTACTTGGTTCTCCAAGATTGACTTGGCATC
The DNA here is from genome assembly GCA_026724425.1 of Erythrophleum ivorense. Taxonomy (NCBI): domain Eukaryota; kingdom Viridiplantae; phylum Streptophyta; class Magnoliopsida; order Fabales; family Fabaceae; genus Erythrophleum; species Erythrophleum ivorense. The sequence goes on along the minus strand of JAIUCV010000066.1, from coordinate 764,782 downwards.
GGGTTATCATCAGATCCCGATAGATGAGGCAGATGTCCGGAAGACAGCTTTTCGGACGAGGTATGGGCATTTCGAGTTTGTGGTCATGCCTTTCGGTTTGACTAATGCGCCGGCAGCGTTTATGAGGTTGATGAACGACGTGTTCAGGGAGTTTCTGGATGTGTTTGTCATTATTTTCATTGATGACATTTTGGTGTATTCGAGGAGTCCAGAGGAGCATGCGACTCATTTGAGGCTTGTGTTGGAGAAGCTTCGAGAGCAGAAGCTTTTTGCTAAGTTGAGCAAGTGCAGCTTTTGGCAGAGGGAGATGGGTTTTCTTGGCCACATTGTTTCTGCAGAGGGAGTTTCTGTGGATCCGGCTAAGATTGAGGCTATCAGGGATTGGCCTAGACCGAGTAGTGCTACCGAGATCAGGAGTTTTCTGGGTTTAGCAGGCTACTACAGGAGGTTCGTCAAGGGGTTTGCGAGCATGTCTCAGCCGATGACGAGGTTGACTGGCAAGGATGTGCCGTTTGTGTGGTCGCATGAGTGCGAGGAGAGCTTTGGGAAGCTCAAGGAGATGTTGACTAGTACACCTGTTTTGGCATTACCCGACCCGGGGAAGCCATATGTTGTGTACACAGATGCTTCAGGTGTTGGACTTGGTTGTGTTTTGATGCAGGAGGGCAGAGTGATTGCCTATGCTTCGAGGTAGTTGCAGGGCAGTGAGCGCAACCGTCCTACACATGACCTTGAGTTGGGAGCGGTGGTTTTTGCGCTCAAGATTTGGAGGTCTTATTTGTATGGTGGCAGAGTGCAGATCTTTACAGATCACAAGAGTCTACAGCATATTTTCACTCAGCCTTTGCCGAATGCGAGACAGACGCGTTGGGTGGAGTTTCTGGCAGACTATGACCTGGATATTGTTTATCATCCGGGCAAGGCCAATTTGGTGGCAGACGCTTTGAGTCGATGGAGGGTTGACTCAGATAGAGAGCGTGGTGTTGAGGCTTTGGTCAGCGAGATTAGTACATTGCATCTTTGTGCTATTTCAGAGGAGCCTTTGGGTTTAGAGGCAGCTGACCAGGCAGATTTACTCAGTAGGATCAGGGTGGCGCAGCAGAGTGATCAAGGTTTGATTGATGCTTCGCAGGCAGTTGGTTCTGAGTATCAGGTCTCTTCGAATGGGACTATCTTGGTTCGTGGGCGAGTTTGTGTGCCCAAGGATGAGGAGTTGAGGCATGAGGTTTTGAGAGAGGCTCATTCGAGCAAGTTTTCGATTCATCCGGGTGCGACCAAGATGTACCGTGACCTCAAACGGTATTATCATTGGGTGGGGATGAAGAGGGATGTGGCAGATTGGGTTGCGAGATGCAACACTTGTTCTTTGGTCAAGGCAGAGCATCAGGTGCCTAGTGGTCTTCTGCAGAGTTTACCCATTCCAGAGTGGAAGTGGGATATGATCACTATGGATTTTGTTGTGGGATTGCCGATCTCACGGACTTTCGATGCTATTTGGGTCATTGTAGATCGCTTGACCAAGTCAGCACATTTCTTGGCTATCAAGAAGACAGATGGAGCGGCTGTCTTGGCTAGGAAGTTTGTGCGAGAGATTGTGAGGCTGCATGGAGTGCCAGCCAGTATCGTGTCGGATAGAGATCCGAGATTTGCTTCAGAGTTTTGGAGGGCATTTCAGACTGAGATGGGCACTAAGGTGCATATGAGTACAGCGTATCATCGGCAGACAGATGGGCAGTCGGAGAGGACTATTCAGACTTTGGAGGATCTGCTTAGGATGTGTGTGCTGGATTGGGGTGGTCATTGGGCTGATCATCTGTGTTTGGCAGAGTTTGCCTATAACAACAGTTTTCAGTCTAGTATTGGTATGACTCCTTATGAGGCTTTGTATGGGAGGCCATGCAGGACACCCTTATGCTGGACCCAAGTGGGGGAGCGCAGCATGTTTGGAGCTACTTTTGTTCAGGAGACGGCGGAGAAGATCCGTGTCTTGAGGCTGAACATGAAGGAAGCTCAGGATAGACAGAGGAGTTATGCAGATAGGCGGCGACGTGAGCTTGAGTTTCAGGTGGGAGATAGAGTGTATCTCAAGATGGCTATGTTGAGGGGCCCTAACAGGTCCATAGCAGAGAACAAGCTCAGTCCGCGTTTCATGGGTCCGTTTCCAGTGGTGGAGCGAGTTGGGCCAGTGGCTTATCGGTTGGAGTTGCCACCGATTATGAGCGCCTTTCATAAGGTGTTTCATGTTTCGATGTTGAGGAGGTGTTTGCGTCCTTCAGAGGAGGTAGTGGTTGAGATTCCAGAGGATCTTCAGCCAGATTTGACAGTTCCGGCAGTTCCTGTGAGGATTCTTGAGAGGAGAGTCAAGGTTCTGCGGAACAAGAGGGTGCCATTGTTGAGAGTCTTGTGGGACTGTAGCGGCACAGAGGAGCAGACTTGGGAACCAAAGGCAAAGATGAAGCTGAAGTTCGGAAAGTGGTTCGACAAGCAGGCTGTGGAGTGATTCATCTTTGTGGTTCAAGACAATGTGTCCCAAGTTACAGCTGAGAGCAGTGGCAGCAGCGATTCAGCCGTTGGCTATCCAGTCAGCAGCTCAGGTGGCAGCTTTGCAGTCAGGTGGTGCGCCGAGAGTGTATACTTCGGCAGAGGTGGGCCAGACCAGTCAGTCAGGCCAGATCACAGGTAAAATCTTGACTCAGACTTTTAAATTCTTTAAGGTAGAATTGTTGGTGTTGTCTGTTTCTGTTGTTTTACTGTGATAGAGTTAGAGGTTCTCAACACTTGTGGAATTGTGTAGGGACCTTGTTAGTTGGAGGTTTTGAGTCTCACGTTCTGTTTGACTCGGGAGCATCTAATTGCTTCATTACTCCGGAGAGAGCTGAGGGTAGTGGTATTCGGAGTAGCGATGGCGAGGCTTCAGGCTTTGTCAAGGTGGCCGGTGGTGGTTATTTGGCTACTTCGGGCAGAGCTAGAGCAGTTGATGTGCGTATTGCGGGGCAGTCTATACCAGCAGATTTAGTCATCAGTCCGGTGGAACTGTATGACGTGATTTTGGGGATGGACTGGTTATCTCTATACCGAGTTCATCTGGATTGCTACAGAGGTAGAGTGGTGTTTGAGCAGGATGCAGGGAAGTTGCTTTATCAGGGAGTGAGACCGACTTCGGGGAGTATAGTGATTTCAGCTATTAAGGCAGAGCAGTTGTTAGAGCGGGGCTGCGAAGCCTATTTGGCGACAATCACTATGACAGAGTCCAGTGGTGAGGTGAGTCTGCAGGATATTCAGGTTGTCCAGGAGTTTGAGGACGTATTTCGGTCGCTGAAGGGATTGCCACCATCTCGGTCAGATCCTTTCACGATTGATTTAGAGCCCGGGACAGCTCCGATATCGAAGACACCTTACAGGATGGCTCCAGCAGAGATGGCAGAGCTGAAGAAGCAGCTAGAGGACCTTTTGAGTAAAGGGTTCATCAGACCTAGTGTGTCGCCGTGGGGAGCGCCAGTGTTGTTCGTTAAGAAGAAGGATGGCAGTTTTCGGTTGTGCATTGATTACCGGGGACTTAACCGAGTCACAGTGAAGAACAGGTACCCACTTCCGAGGATTGATGAGTTGTTGGATCAGTTGAGAGGTGCTACTTGGTTCTCCAAGATTGACTTGGCATCGGGTTATCATCAGATCCCGATAGATGAGGCAGATGTCCGGAAGACAGCTTTTCGGACGAGGTATGGGCATTTCGAGTTTGTGGTCATGCCTTTCGGTTTGACTAATGCGCCGGCAGCGTTTATGAGGTTGATGAACGACGTGTTCAGGGAGTTTCTGGATGTGTTTGTCATTATTTTCATTGATGACATTTTGGTGTATTCGAGGAGTCCAGAGGAGCATGCGACTCATTTGAGGCTTGTGTTGGAGAAGCTTCGAGAGCAGAAGCTTTTTGCTAAGTTGAGCAAGTGCAGCTTTTGGCAGAGGGAGATGGGTTTTCTTGGCCACATTGTTTCTGCAGAGGGAGTTTCTGTGGATCCGGCTAAGATTGAGGCTATCAGGGATTGGCCTAGACCGAGTAGTGCTACCGAGATCAGGAGTTTTCTGGGTTTAGCAGGCTACTACAGGAGGTTCGTCAAGGGGTTTGCGAGCATGTCTCAGCCGATGACGAGGTTGACTGGCAAGGATGTGCCGTTTGTGTGGTCGCATGAGTGCGAGGAGAGCTTTGGGAAGCTCAAGGAGATGTTGACTAGTACACCTGTTTTGGCATTACCCGACCCGGGGAAGCCATATGTTGTGTACACAGATGCTTCAGGTGTTGGACTTGGTTGTGTTTTGATGCAGGAGGGCAGAGTGATTGCCTATGCTTCGAGGCAGTTGCAGGGCAGTGAGCGCAACCGTCCTACACATGACCTTGAGTTGGGAGCGGTGGTTTTTGCGCTCAAGATTTGGAGGTCTTATTTGTATGGTGGCAGAGTGCAGATCTTTACAGATCACAAGAGTCTACAGCATATTTTCACTCAGCCTTTGCCGAATGCGAGACAGACGCGTTGGGTGGAGTTTCTGGCAGACTATGACCTGGATATTGTTTATCATCCGGGCAAGGCCAATTTGGTGGCAGACGCTTTGAGTCGACGGAGGGTTGACTCAGATAGAGAGCGTGGTGTTGAGGCTTTGGTCAGCGAGATTAGTACATTGCGTCTTTGTGCTATTTCAGAGGAGCCTTTGGGTTTAGAGGCAGCTGACCAGGCAGATTTACTCAGTAGGATCAGGGTGGCGCAGCAGAGTGATCAAGGTTTGATTGATGCTTCGCAGGCAGTTGGTTCTGAGTATCAGGTCTCTTCGAATGGGACTATCTTGGTTCGTGGGCGAGTTTGTGTGCCCAAGGATGAGGAGTTGAGGCATGAGGTTTTGAGAGAGGCTCATTCGAGCAAGTTTTCGATTCATCCGGGTGCGACCAAGATGTACCGTGACCTCAAACGGTATTATCATTGGGTGGGGATGAAGAGGGATGTGGCAGATTGGGTTGCGAGATGCAACACTTGTTCTTTGGTCAAGGCAGAGCATCAGGTGCCTAGTGGTCTTCTGCAGAGTTTACCCATTCCAGAGTGGAAGTGGGATATGATCACTATGGATTTTGTTGTGGGATTGCCGATCTCACGGACTTTCGATGCTATTTGGGTCATTGTAGATCGCTTGACCAAGTCAGCACATTTCTTGGCTATCAAGAAGACAGATGGAGCGGCTGTCTTGGCTAGGAAGTTTGTGCGAGAGATTGTGAGGCTGCATGGAGTGCCAGCCAGTATCGTGTCGGATAGAGATCCGAGATTTGCTTCAGAGTTTTGGAGGGCATTTCAGACTGAGATGGGCACTAAGGTGCATATGAGTACAGCGTATCATCGGCAGACAGATGGGCAGTCGGAGAGGACTATTCAGACTTTGGAGGATCTGCTTAGGATGTGTGTGCTGGATTGGGGTGGTCATTGGGCTGATCATCTGTGTTTGGCAGAGTTTGCCTATAACAACAGTTTTCAGTCTAGTATTGGTATGACTCCTTATGAGGCTTTGTATGGGAGGCCATGCAGGACACCCTTATGCTGGACCCAAGTGGGGGAGCGCAGCATGTTTGGAGCTACTTTTGTTCAGGAGACGGCGGAGAAGATCCGTGTCTTGAGGCTGAACATGAAGGAAGCTCAGGATAGACAGAGGAGTTATGCAGATAGGCGGCGACGTGAGCTTGAGTTTCAGGTGGGAGATAGAGTGTATCTCAAGATGGCTATGTTGAGGGGCCCTAACAGGTCCATAGCAGAGAACAAGCTCAGTCCGCGTTTCATGGGTCCGTTTCCAGTGGTGGAGCGAGTTGGGCCAGTGGCTTATCGGTTGGAGTTGCCACCGATTATGAGCGCCTTTCATAAGGTGTTTCATGTTTCGATGTTGAGGAGGTGTTTGCGTCCTTCAGAGGAGGTAGTGGTTGAGATTCCAGAGGATCTTCAGCCAGATTTGACAGTTCCGGCAGTTCCTGTGAGGATTCTTGAGAGGAGAGTCAAGGTTCTGCGGAACAAGAGGGTGCCATTGTTGAGAGTCTTGTGGGACTGTAGCGGCACAGAGGAGCAGACTTGGGAACCAGAGGCAAAGATGAAGCTGAAGTTCGGAAAGTGGTTCGACAAGCAGGCTGTGGAGTGATTCATCTTTGTGGTTCTAGTCTTGTTTTGGTTTTTGTTGATGTTGGTTTTGGATTTATGTATTTTCGTTTCGTTGTACGATATACATTTTTGGAGTTATATGAGATGGAGTTTTGCCTCATATTTTTGGTTATGGTTTGGATGTTACAAGTTCTTTGGCCGGTGGGGTCATTGAGAGTTTTTAGTCACATGTTGGTACGCGTTTCAGATTTTATTACTCGTTTTGTCTAGAGGCGTGGGCCTTGTAGACGGTGGTTCTATTTGTGTTGGGACGTTAGGTGCCCAACGGACTTATATTGGGGGTCGCTACCACTACAAGAAAACAGCGATGTTGCGACGGAAATTTGCGATGGAAACTTTCCGTCGCAAACTTGCGACGACTTTACGACGGATTTGCGACGGTTTTGCGACGGACTACCGATCCATCGCAAATCCATCACAAGTTTGCGATGGAAACTATTCCGTCGCAAATTTGCGACGGTCTTGCGATGGAAATGCGATGGAAACTGAAGTCATCGCAATTCCATCGCAACTTTGCGACGATTTTGCGATGGAAACCTAAAAATTAAACAGGCCATCGCAATTCCGTCGCAATTTTGCGATGGAATTGCGATGACTTCAGTTTCCTTCGCATTTCCATCGCAAGACCGTCGCAAATTTGCGACGGAATAGTTTCCATCGCAAAATTGCGACGGAATTGCGATGGAAACCTAAAAATTAAACATTCCATCGCAATTCCGTCGCAAAATATGATGTTGTTGGATATTAGTAGAGAAGATGGGGATTTATATCCGAGAGTGAGAGATAATCCACTGAGGTGTATTAGGTATGACGTTGATAACGGAGGATACGATATATAAGCGCTTATATATCGTATCCTCCGTTATCAACTTCATACCTAATACACCTCAGTGGGTTATCTCTCACTCTCGGATATAAATCCCCATATTCTCTACAACTATCCAACAACATCATATAGCGACGATCCATTTTGGAATCCCAATCATTATTACCTTTAGTAGCATATTGGAGGGAATATCAGTTTGCTCAGCATTATCTATCACAATCCTCCAATAGATTTACCCCAAGACGATTCACCCCCATCCCTATTATCCCCTGTTGATCCTCTGTGGAAATTAGATAATTAGGAAGAGATCAACGAACCATCATCCTTCTTAATTATCTCATGTCCACAGAGATTCAACATGGGGTAATAAAGATGGAGGTGGATTTTCTTAGGGTAAAAAAGAAAATCCACCGTGGTGTAAGAAGATAATTGTACACCCGGCTAGCTTCGTAACTCATTTTTTTGGTGTTTTTTTTTTTTCCTCTCTCTTCTTTTCTTCTTTTTCTCTTCTCTTTGTTTTGGTGTGAATTGTGACGTGAGTTCGTCGGCTATTTATAGAATCAGAAATTTGTTTGCGATGGATTTGCGACGGAAAAGTTCCCTCGCAATAAACTATTCCATCGCAATGTTGCGACGGAATTGCGAGGGAGTGGGGCATTTCCGTCGCAATTCCATCGCAACATTGCGATGGAATTGCGATGGAAAATGGTTGGTCGACATGCGACCCGGTAGGTGAGAACGTGTTAAATAAGTTCACCTAACCTATTGCGACGGAATTGCGACGGAAATGCCCCATTCCGTCGCAATTCCGTCGCAACATTGCGATGGAATTGCGATGGAATAGTCTATTGCGAGGGAACTTTTCCGTCGCAAATCCATCGCAAACAAACCTTCGCAATTCCCTCGCAATTCCGTCGCAAAATATGATGTTGTTGGATAGTTGTAGAGAAGATGTGGATTTATATCCGAGAGTGAGAGATAATCCACTGAGGTGTATTAGGTATGACGTTGATAACGGAGGATACGATATATAAACGCTTATATATCGTATCCTCCGTATCAACTTCATACCTAATACACCTCAGTAGATTATCTCTCTCTCTCGGATATAAATCCCCATATTCTCTACAGCTATCCAACAACATCATATTTTGCGACGATCCATTTTGGAATCCCTACCATTATTACCTTTAGTAGCATATTGGAGGGAATATCAGTTTGCTCAACATTATCTATCACAATCCTCCAATAGATTTACCCCAAGACGATTCACCTCCATCCCATTTATCCCCTGTTGATCCTCTGTGGAAATTAGATAATTAGGAAGAGATCAACGTACCGTCATCCTTCTTAATTATCTCATGTCCACAGAGATTCAACATGGGGTAAACAAGATGGAGGTGGATTGTCTTAGGGTAAAAAAGAAAATCCACCGTGGTGTAAAAAGATGATTGTACACCCGGCTAGCTTCGTAACTCATTTTTCTGATGTTTTTTTTTTCCTCTCTCTTTTTTTCTTCTTTTTCTCTTCTCTTTGTATTGGTGTGAATTGTGACGTGAGTTCGTCGGCTATTTATAGAATCAGAAATTTGTTTGCGATGGATTTGCGATGGGATTTTGCGACGGATTTGCGAGGGAAATAAATTTGCGAGGGAATAGAGACTGTTTTGCGACGACTTTGCGACGGACTTGCGACGGAAACTTCCATCGCAATGAGTTAGGTGAACTTCGTTTAACACGTGCGCACCTAACTCATCGCATGTCGGCCAACCACTTTCCCTCGCAAATCCATCGCAACATTGCGACGGAATTGCGATGGAAATCCCCTATTCCATCGCAATTCCGTCGCAATAATGCGATGGATTTGCGATGGAATGGGACATTTCCGTCGCAAATCCGTCGCAATAATGCGATGGATTTGCGATGGAACGGGACATTTCCGTCGCAAATCCGTCGCAAATTGCGATGGATTTGCGACGGAATTTTTGGTTTAGGGTTTAGGGTATATAAAGTTCTAAATGCGGACTAATTAGCGTTTTGTAGATTACTGTTTATGTTTATTAAAGTGTGAATGTGAATATGATAAATGTTATATATATATTGATAATACATTTGTACGTATAGGTATACATATAATTCGTGTTTAACGAACATCTTCCGTAATGTTTAATATATCATAAGCTTAAATGAGTTCGATACTGTAAGGAGTTTCAGAGAAATATATTTTATTAGTGTAGATCGTTTAAAATTCAATTATCAGTTCAAATGTAGGTTTCTGTTATCGTAAACACTTTTCTTTCCAAAAGACGAAACCCTAAACCCTAAATTTTTTTGTATCCATCGCAATTCCCTCGCAAAATTGCGAGGGAATTGCGAGGGATAAAAAAAAATTCTTTGTTTCCTCGCAAATCCGTCGCAATATTGCGACGGAATTGCGATGGAAGAGGGGATTTCCATCGCAATTCTGTCGTAATGTTGCGACGGATTTGCGAGGGAAAGTGGTTGGCCGACATGCGATGAGTTAGGTGCGCACGTGTTAAATGAAGTTCACCTAACTCATTGCGATGGAAGTTTCCGTCGCAATTCCGTCGCAAAGTAGTCGCAAAGCAGTCGCTATTCCCTCGCAAATTTATTTCCCTCGCAAATCCGTCGCAAAATCCCATCGCAAATCCATCGCAAATCCATCGCAAACAAATTTCTGATTCTATAAATAGCCGACGAAATCACGTCACAATTCACACCAATAAAAACGAAAAACAAAGAAGAGAAAAAAAAAAGAGAAGAAGAGAAAAAGAGGAAAAAAAGAAAGAGAAGAAGAGAAAACCAAAACACTAAAAAAATGAGTTACGGATTATACGAGTTACGAAGCTGGATGTACAATCAAAGAGATCCGGTGACCGGCGAAGTGACGAGAGAGTTTGTTGAAGGATTACATGGATTCTTTAACCAAGCACGAAACGAACCACAGGCAATGCAAACTGGTAAAATATTTTGTCCAAACTATTATGTATGGTATTTTCATGGGGAAAATCATTATAATACTACGCACTATGAAGCGGGAAATAGTGGTTCGAGTCAATGGGTACCGGTTGAGGAACATAATTATAATGCTAGCTACGATTATGGTGATCATCCTGATATATTGGGGAATGATGGTGGGTATCAGCAAGGGAATAGGTTTCATGATATGGTTACAGATGCATTTCATGAACCTACCCCTGTTCTTGCTGATAATCCACCGGAAGCAATTTTGGAAGAACCCAACATCGATGCACAAAAGTTTTACGATATGTTAGATGCTGCAAATCAACCACTTTACGAGGGGTGTAGAGAGGGACTTTCTAGATTGTCACTAGCAGCTAGGATGATGACAATTAAAAGTGAAGATAACAGCAGCGAAAGTAACATGGATAAGTGGGCTGGACTATTTCAAGAGTATTTACCGGAAGATAATCTGTCTGCTGGTAATTACTATGAAATACAGAAGTTGGTTACGGGTCTTGGGTTACCTTACGAAATGATTGACGTATGCATTGACAATTGCATGATTTTCTGGAAAGATGATGATAAGCTGCAGGAATGTCGATTTTGTGGGAAGCCGAGATACAAACCCACTACTGGAAGGAGGCGGGTCCCTTACCAACGTATGTGGTATTTGCCAATCACTGAAAGATTGAAACGGTTATACCAATCGGAAATGACGTCGGCGGCAATGAGATGGCATGCAGAACATTCCACACATCATGCAGAGATAACACATCCCTCAGATGCAAAGGCGTGGAAACACTTTCAGACGTTACATTCAAACTTCGCTAATGAGTCCAGGAATGTTTATCTAGGATTATGCACAGATGGATTTAGTCCATTTGGTATGTCAGGGAGACAATATTCGATATGGCCCGTCATACTGACGCCATACAATCTTCCGCCGACAATGTGCATGCAGCGAGAATTTTTGTTCTTAACTATTTTAGTGCCAGGTCCTAAGCATCCGAGGCGATCCCTAGATGTATTTCTGCAACCTTTGATTGACGAGTTGAAACAACTTTGGTATTCAGGAGTCTGCACCTTTGATTGCTCACAGCAACAAAATTTCATCATGCGCGCAGTATTATTGTGGACGATTAGCGACTTTCCAGCTTATGGAATGTTGTCAGGGTGGACTACGCACGGAAGACTATCGTGTCCACACTGTTTGGGTAGGACAGAAGCATTTCAGCTGAGGCGTGGAAGAAAACCTTGTTGGTTTGATTGTCACCGTCTTTTTCTTCCTACCAATCACAGGTACCGAAGGAACAGGGTTTTATTTATGAAGAATAAAGTTGTCCGCGGTCCCCCTCCGGATTATCTTTCGGGACAGGAGTTGCTTGATCAGATAGATCATTATGGTGGTGAGGAGACATGCAAACGTGGGGGCAATTGGCATTGTACTGCAAACATGCCTGACGGATATGGACAAGCACACAATTGGCACAAAAAAAGTATATTCTGGGAACTCCCATATTGGAAGGATCATCTTTTGCGACATAATTTGGACGTTATGCATATCGAGAAGAATTTTTTCGATAACATCATGCATACCATTTTGAATGTCCAAGGGAGAAGTAAAGACAATATGAAATCGAGGCTGGACTTAGCAGAAATATGCAAAAGAAGCGAGTTGGAGATTACTACAGACGGCAAACAGCCAATTCCAAGTTTTCGATTGTCTGCAGATGCGAAGAGAGCTCTATTTGATTGGGTGGCCTCAGATGTCAAATTTCCGGATGGATATGTTTCCAAATTCTCGCGATGTATAGAGCAAGGACAAAAATTTTCTGGTATGAAGAGCCACGATTGCCATGTTTTCATGCAGCGACTACTACCGTTTGCATTACAAGAACTATTGCCGTCTCATGTCCACGAAGCAATTGCTGGTAAACAAGTAGTTACATTCCTTTTAATTGAGTTTATATATGTACATATATAATTAAATATGTTTTTATTAATTTGTTAACGGTGGATATATATTATATTATAGGTATTGGGGCGTTTTTCCGAGATCTTTGCACGCGAACACTGACAGAAGACGGGGTAGAGAAATTAAATAAAAACATTGCTGTCTTGTTATGTAACATGGAAATGATCTTTCCTCCTTCATTCTTCGACGTGATGGAACACCTAACGGTACACTTGCCATATGAAGCGGAACTGGGGGGGCCTGTGCAATTCAGGTGGATGTATCCGTTCGAACGTTTTATGGGACACTTGAAGGGAAAGGCTAAAAACCTTGCAAAAGTAGAGGGATCCATCGTACAAGGAAGTTTGACAGAGGAAACATCTAACTTCTCGTCTTACTATTTTAGTCCAAATGTGAGAACGAAAAGAACCGCTACGAAACGATACGATGATGGAGGCGTTGCACCTGTTTATAGGCATGTTGTCCCCAGCATCTTCAAAGAAATAGGCAGACTTGCTGGAAAGTTGAAGGAAAAATCGTGGGACCATAAACATTTGAGTGCGGCTCACAATTACATATTGCGAAATCTGGATGAAGTGCACCAATTTGAGAGGTAACTTTGATCATACATTAATATATATATATATATATATATATATATATATATATAAAACGAGATTTTTGTGCATGCAGCATATTTGATAATCTTGCCCGCCAAACTTACCCTGGTCGAGAAGAGCATGAGTATGAGGTTTACAAAGAACGTGACTTTGCTGGATGGTTAAAATACTATGTAAGTGCTCTTCAAATTACTGATATATAAACTAAAACCTAATTAACACTATATATAATAATTAATGTGTGTGATTGTACCACTTGTTTTTATTCAGGTGAGAGAGGGCTATCATCCGGAACAAATACCGCTGTGGTTGCATGAGATTGTGAACTCTCCAATAGGACAGATCACTACAGCACCAATGTACTGTACTCGCGGGTACATTTTCCATACGTACAAGCATGGCATGAAGAAGTCGACCGCAAATTATGGTATTCATGTCCCGGGCGAAACAGAATTCTACGGAGTTTTGCAAGAGATCATCGAGGTCACATACCCAGGAATTATAAACTTGAAATGTATTATGTTCAAATGTGATTGGTATGATCCGACACCAGGTCGAGGGGTTCGCAGAAACGAAACGGTAGGTGTCACCGATGTAAATGCAGGCCGAAAATTTTCCAAGTTCGAACCCTTCATCCTTGCATCGCAGGCAGAGCAAGTGTGTTTCATTCCTTATCCTCGAATTAGGCAAAGACGAGAGACTTGGTTATCGGTCATAAAGGTCAATCCAAGAGGTTATGTATTTGGTTTAGACGATGAAGTGGCCATGCAGCATGACAGAGTTGCAGAAGTTTCAAACCCGATCGAATCCACAGAAAATATCATACACGTTGACCCCGAGAATAGAGAAGTTGAAGACGTCGTCGACGATACAAGTGAAGATGGAGAAGCCGATGAATTCGAAGAGTCTGCGAGTGATGAAGAAGAACGGGAGCACAGTGAAAACTCTTACGTATCTGAAAATGATGATGAAAATGATGATGAAATTAAATGATGATGAAAATGATGATGAAAATGACTTTGTTTAATTTTGAGGTTTTTCTTTGAATTTTAAGTTGTTTCTATTTTGAATTGTAAATATCTCAATTTGTATTTCCGTCGCAAAATTTTCATTGTCACTTGATGACGGCGCTTCTGTTAACCGTACACTCTTCCACCGACTTCCTAAGAAACCCCAATTCCTCTCCTGTTTCTTCGATTTGCCTCTTAAATTCTTCAGCTTTGTGAGTTAGTGATGAAAGTTGATGAATTTAAGAGGCAAATCGATGAAAAATGAGAGGGATTGGGGTTTCTTAGGAAGTCGGTGAAAGAGTGTACGGTTAACAGAAGCGCCGTCATCAAGTGACAATGAAAATTTTGCGAAGGAATTGCGATGGAATTGCGATGGATTATGTAATTTTTGAGTTTCCGTCGCAATTCCATCGCAAATTTGCGATGGAATTGCGATGGAATATAAAATTTTTGAAAGTCCATCGCAATTCCGTCGCAACTTTGCGACGGAATTGCAATGGAATATGTAATTTTTGGGTTTCCATCGCAAATCCATCGCAAATTTGCGATGGAATTGCGATGGAAACCCAAAAATTACAGTTTTAGGATTTAGGGTTTAGGGATTATCGTATAGCAAGGGTAATATAATCTTATTTTGTACTGTATAATTGAACCCAAAAAGCTTTTTATTAAATAAAATAGGTTTCTCTTCAACTCCGTAGATATCAAGCTCATTGAAGCTTACGACGTATATAACAGTACAAACGGTTTTGTTGAAACATCGACTATATATATATATATGTATGAATGTTAAATATCTATAGGAATATTGAAATTCATTCACTAATAAGCATATATATTCATTATCAACAAACCCTAAACCCCCCGTAGTCAAATCCCTAAACCGTAAACCCTAAACAAGTTTCCATCGCAATTCCGTCGCAAATTTGCGAGGGATTTGCGACGGAAATGCCCCACTCCATCGCAATTCCGTCGCAAAAATTAGGGCTTCCATATTGCGACGGAATTGCGATGGAGTGGGGCATTTCCGTCGCAAGTCCGTCGCAAATTAGGGCTTCCATATTGCGACGGAATTGCGAGGGATTTGCGACGGAAATGCCCCACTCCATCGCAATTCCGTCGCAAAAATTAGGGCTTCCATATTGCGATGGAATTGCGATGGAGTGGGGCATTTCCGTCGCAAGTCCGTCGCAAATTAGGGCTTCCGTTTTGCGACGGAATTGCGAGGGAACGGGGCATTTCCGTCGCAAATCCGTCGCAAATTTGCGACGGATTTGCGACGGAATATATTTTCAATATATTCACGCGGATCGGTTTGAGCTTCGCTCAAACCAACTTCCCCTCTCGCTGAAAACACCCGCCGACCGACCACGCCGAACCGCCGACCGACCCGCAGCGCCGACCGACCCCGCCGGACCGCCACGCCGCTTCTCCTCGGCCTCCCGACGCCCGTCCCCGCCGACCCGCAGCGCCGACCGACCCCGCTGGACCGCCACGCCGCTTCTCCTCGGCCTCCCGACGCCCGACCCCGCCGACCCGCAGCGCCGACCGACCCCGCCTTACCGCCACGCCGCTTCTCCTCGGCCTCCCGACGCCCGACCCCGCCGACCCGCAGCGCCGACCGACCCCGCCGGACCGCCACGCCGCTTCTCCTCGGCCTCCTCGGTTTCCACACCGCCGCCACACCTCCACGCCGCCACCGCTTCCAGATCTGGTAAATCCAATTTTTCAATTAAAAATTTAATTATTAGTTTAGAATTTAGAATTTAGAATTTAGAATTTAGAATTTAGAATTTAGAATTTTGAATTTTGAATTTTGAATTTTGAATTTAGAATTTAGAATTTAGAATTTAGAATTTAGAATTTAGAATTTAGAATTTAGAATTTAGAATTTAGAATTTAGATTTTAGATTTTAGATTTTAGATTTTAGATTTTAGATTTTAGATTTTAGATTTTAGATTTTAGATTTTAGATTTTAGATTTTAGATTGAAAATTGTAATTATTAGATTAGTTTTAGAATTTAGAATTTTAGATTTTAGATTTTAGATTGAAAATTGTTATTATTAGATTAGTTTTAGAATTTAGAATTTTAGATTTTAGATTGAAAATTTTAATTATTAGATTAGTTTTACATTTTAGATTGAAAATTGTTTTTATTAGATTGGAAATGTGATTATAATAGTTTTAGTAAGAATTTTTGGAGTTTTTAGAATTTAATTTGTTCATTTGATTAGATTAATTTCGGAATTTAGAATTTTAGATTTTAGATTGGAAATTTTAAAATTTAAACTATTAGATTGGAAATGTGATTATAATAGTTTTGGAAGTTACAATATTTCTAACTGTTTTAGTTTCTAGAATTTAATTTGTTCATGTGATTAGATTAATTATAGATTTTAGAATTTTAGATTTTAGGTTAGTAATTTTAATTATTAGTTTATAGTAATTTTATAAAAATTGTGTGATAATTAGAATATTTCACTTTTTTATTTGTTGCAGATGGAGCAACAAAACTCTTATCGGCAGTTCCTGAGTCAGGGATCCGGAGGTTCCGGGGGTTCCCGTGGTGCTCGTTCTGCTTCCGTGTCTCTTGGTCATGGGAACCCTACTAGTAGTTCCCATGGTTCTACGGGCCGGGAGGAGCAGCAGACCCGGTCTCGGTCTCCATCCCCACCTCGTCCCGCAGCCGTACTTGAGGCCAGATTTGAGGCCTCTAGAGCCCCATTTTATGCGGCGGTTAGGGAGATATTAGATGAGCCTGGTCATCATCACCTCCCTAACCTTCATCCACACCGCCACCGAAGACTTTCTGGTATATGTTTTTACTTTTTATAGTTTTTTGTTTTATCTTATATTATACATTTTGTAAAGTTAAAGTCTATTGTTTTCTTTTTCAGGTTCACTAATGATTCATCCGTCGCTTCTGCGGTTACGGAAGTTTTTGAAAAGGATTACAAAGATCCTATTGCCCGGTGGAGGGATGTAAAGGAACCCGTTCTTCAACGCTGGTTCACTACTTTTGCGGTAAGTACGAGTTTGATTCGTATTTACTTTTTAAAAATATTTTTTAATTGCTAATAACTAACATTGTATTATTGTTATTTGATTTTTTTTTTCAAGCGCAAGTATCACTGGGAATCTGGTTTTACCGCCATAGTCTACCATGAGTTCTGTGCCAAAGTCCGTGATCGGTTGCCTGATATGGTTTCCCGGTGGAAGAAGTTGTGGCTCGTTAAGGGAGATGACGCCAAGCCAACTCACTTTGACCCGAACGTGTGGGCTGGCTTGGTTGCATATTGGTTGGATCCTGACCACCAGAAGAGGAGTGGGAACAGTAAGGCCGCTCGAGCGAAGAGCAAACATTCTACTCATCGCTCCGGCCGAACTTCATTCTTAGCCCGCGGCCGAATGCTTGTAAGTTTTTGTCAAATTATTTTTAAACAAATATTTTTATTTCTTTTATTTTTTTTTTTCATTTTTTCTGTATTTATCTAATCAAAATTTACTTCATAGGCCGAGGAAAGAGGGGAATCAGAGACGGATTTGCTGGAAGTTCTCGCGTATACAAAACGGAGTCCGGATGGCACTTTCTTGGATGACGATTCTGAGGAGCTCTACAACGACGTCAACTCAAAACTACAAGAGTTGACTCAGAATGATGATCCCGACAGCATCGGTTCTGGTTCTTATGTGGCCGTAAAGAACAAGCTTTTTGTTCAGGTAAATTTGTATCATATTTTTTTAGTTCAACTTATTTTTTACC
Source organism: Erythrophleum ivorense (assembly GCA_026724425.1). Classification (NCBI taxonomy): domain Eukaryota; kingdom Viridiplantae; phylum Streptophyta; class Magnoliopsida; order Fabales; family Fabaceae; genus Erythrophleum; species Erythrophleum ivorense. The sequence goes on along the minus strand of JAIUCV010000066.1, from coordinate 747,444 downwards.
TATGTATATTGTTGGTTTATTAATTTCAATATTTTTTTTCGTTTTTCAGTCCGCTCCCCGTAGAAAGGGGAAGATGATTGGGGTTGGTTCTCTTCAATCCCAAATCGATACTGGGAGCGGTTATGTTTGCGGTTCCGCTTCAAGTCAGCTTCAGGATTCCAACGAGGTCGCTACGTTGAAGGAGAAGTTGACTGCACAGGAGACGAAGGTTGCCCTGTTCGAACAGATGTTCGACTATTTGGGCAACTCGGATCCGAAGCTCAAGGAGCTTATGGACCGTTTGAGTCAACAACAGGACGGACCTAGCGGATCGGGACAGGGCGGATCGGGACAAGGCGGATCGGGACAGGGCGGATCGGGACCATCCGACGAATTTTAGTTTTCGTTTTTTTTGTCTATTTTTAATTTTATTATGAATAATTTTTATGATATTTGAATTAATATTTTATTTAATTTTAATATTTATTTAATTTTCTTCTTCTAATTTTTATTTTTTTAAATTAAAAATTAAAATAAAAAATCAATTTAACAATTACGAAATTAAAATTAAAAAAAAAAAATCAATTAAAATTTGCGACGGAAACATTTCCGTCGCAAGTTTGCGACGGAACAACTTCGTCGCAAATTTGCGAGGGAACCATTTCCGTCGCAAATTTGCGACGGAACCATTTCCGTTGCAAATTTGCGAGGGAATAATTTCCTCGCAAATTTGCGACGGAATCTTTTCCTCGCAAATTTGCGACGGAATCTTTTCCTCGCAAATTTGCGACGGAAATTATTCCCTCGCAAATTTGCGATAGAGCTGATTCCGTCGCAAATTAATCGCAACTTGGCGACGGAGTAGATGCCTTCGCAAATCCGTCGCAAGTTTGCGACGGCATAAATCCGTCGCAAACTTACGACGGATTTGCGACGGAACAGGCATTGCGACGAACGATTTGCGACGGAACTTTTTTACTCGCAATTCCGTCGCAAATGACCATTTGCGACGGAATTGCGACGTTATTTTCTGTCGCAAATGGCCTATACTTCTTGTAGTGTACCTCGATATGGGTTGTTTTGGTGACGGTGGGTCACGTTTTGGTTGTGACTATGGGTCACGTTTTGGTTTTGTGACAGTGGTCACATTTTGGATACTGGACCGTGGGTCGCAGTATGGATGTTGTGACGGTGAGTTACGGCATTGAAAGTAGTAATATCTTGGAAACATGCGTATAACATAGGACTAAAATGTGAGTTTTGAGGTCTTGGAGAGACATTTGTGTTGGGATTCGAGGACGAATCCATTTTAGTGGGGGAGAATTGTAACATCCGCGAACCAGAAAGTTGTGTTAGAGTTGGTATCGGACGACATTGGGGATTCAGAAGTCGATTACATATGCTCTTTGAGGTGCGAATCGAGGATTGGCTGTACATGTTCTTGTTTGATTGTTGTACAGTTGATTTAAGGTTCATTTATCTCGAAGAAAATGTGTGAAAAGCTTCGGAATGCTTAGTGTCGATCGACACCACAGGGGGTGTGTCGATCGACACCGGGTTGAGAAATCAATTCCGGTATAAGTCGATTGCGCGTTTGAATTGTGGTTTGTTGGTTTTGGTCGATGGGTGTCGACCGACACTAAGGAGGGGTGTCGATCGACACCGGTTATCTGGAAATCGACCGGTTTGATTTAAGTCGGCTGGTTTTGGGCTGGTTTGGGCGAGAGAAGCCCTAGACTCGCGATAAAAAGCTTGTGGCCGCAGGAATAAGTCACTTTTTCGAGACTAAGTGTTCTAAGGGCGATTTTTGAGAGTTGGGAGGCGATTTGGAAGAGTTTTGTGGAGTTTCTGAGCTAGATATGTTGTTGTTCATCTTCTTCTTCTTCCTTCCAATCCGTTTTCAAGGTGAGTGCGTGACTGTAGGTCCGTTAATCACTAGAGATTGTTTGATTTTGAGTTTAGGTTGTTGTTCTTGTGTTGTTCTTCGGTTTTATGTGGTTTGATGCGTATATGGGGGTTGAATCCCATTGATTGTTGTTTATTTTACTGTTTTCGCACTGTTTCTTCGCGTTTGGTGTCTGGGCGTCGAGCCGGTGTCGAGCGACACTCGATGAGTGTCGATCGACACCATATAGGTGTCGGTCGACACCGACCTGGGTGTCAGGAAACGTGGGTTTCCTGACAGGTAGTTGTGGTTATTATCGTTGCATTGTCCTTCTGGTTGTTTATTGTGATGTTTTGTCTATTGTTGACGTAATTGGCCTGTAGGCAGGATGATCCACTCACTAAGTATTTATGATAATACTTACGCATCTCTATTCCAATGTGATGCATGTAACAGCAATGTTCTTCCGCGGAAAGAGACCGAGAGAAGAGGATGATGAGATTAGGATTTGGATTCTGGCGTTTATGTTGTGGTTGATTGAGAATTCTTGAGTTTAGGGTGTTAGACTTTATTTCAATAATGTAGCAAACCGGTTTAGGTTGCTTATTGGTTATTGGTTATTGGTTTTATTCTTTATTGGTTATTGTTGAACGGTTATTCATGATTTAATAATATTATTGATTCTTTTGGGAACTTCCGCATTGTGTTGTTGAATTAGCTGTTGAGGATTAATATTTATGGGAATGTTAATCTGGGCTAATTATTATTTAAAAAAAAAAAAAAAAAAACTTGGTTGTTTCAATAACTTCCATCGTCATTACGACGCCAATATCGTACATAGCAGAGGTCACGAGGCCACACAACCCTGCAGCCATTTCGACAGTATGAGTGGGATAAAACAGAGCTCCTAAAGACAACCAGGTTCTATTCTGACTGAAAACAGGAGGATCGCAGAGAGTAAGCATTATAATGACCCTGTAAATCCTTTCTACCATTTTTTCAGCAGCATGGGATCTTGGTATGCAAAATATAAAAAAATCTGCATAAACCTAGAGCCTCCAAGAGAACTGGTCTATTTAGTTGGTTTTTCGACAAGTTGCAACAATGCTTTTCACCTCATCCCATGGTGATAGTTTCGGACAGGCATCCCTCCATACATAATGCATGTCTCCGTTTTCTACCTTGGGTTACTAGCGGTATATGTTACTACCATCTTCAACATAACATAGTCACAAAATACCAAGCAAAGAACATCATGTATTTGGTGAAAGGAGCTGCCTACGCCCATACGCTCATGGAGTTTAACCGTTGCATGGCCGCAATCCGAGCTGTTAAACCGGAACTTGCACAATACTTAGAGGAAGCGGATCCTAAGTTGTGGTCTAGAGTACATTTTCCAGGGGATCGGTACAGCATTAAGACGAGTAACATTGCTGAATCTATCAATTCCGCACTGAAGAGAGCCAAGGGCTTTCCAATACCTTGTCTGCTGCAATACATCCGAGAGAAGCTAGGGGTGTGGTTTAACAAAAGGTGAGAGGACGCCTTGAGTCTTCACACCCCATACAGTAAGGGAGTTGAATATTTGATGTCTGTCCGTTCACACTATGCAGAATCATACAATGTGGAACACATAGATGGATGGAAGTTCAACGTTAAGGGTGGAGGAGGACCTTATATTGTTGATTTGGAAAACCGTTCATGTGAATGTGGTGTATTCCTAGTTGAAAAAATCCCTTGTTCACATGTGATTGCAGCGGCTATTGAGGCAAACATACACATGTCGCAAAACGTTGCAACGACTTACACGAAAGAGGCGTTATACGCGACATATGCACATCCCATATACCCCGAGGCAACACATGATGTAGAGCCAGAAGAAGACATTTGCCTCCCTCCAGATGTTAAGCCAGCTCCTGGCCGGAAAAAGAAATCTAGGTTTCTAACGTGGCTAGAATTGTCTAAGAAGAGACGCACCAAACCAAGAAAGATGCACAAAATTTATAGTTGTTCGAAGTGCCGGCAACCGGGGCATACCCGTCCTCATTGTGTAAGTGTCTTACAACTCTGTCTTACAACTCACTGTGTATTCATGGTTAATGTTGATTACATGTGTTTTTAAAGGTTGAATTGTTTGCACTGATTTAGGTGAAGAACGAAGATGTAGACTGAAAAAGAGGTCTACGTCGTAGATCTACGCGGTAGGTCTATGCGGTAGGTCTACGCGTTAGTCTACGCAGGAGGTCTACGTAATTGGTCTACGCAGGAGGTCTACGCGTTAGTCTACGCAGGAGGTCTACGTAATTGGTCTACGCAGGAGGTCTCCAGCTTTTTCATGTTTTTTATCTAAGTTAATACGAGTCGCAACCTATGCAGCTTTTTCATGTATCAGAACACTTGCACTAATTCGAGATCTACATTAGAGGTCTACTCCGAAAACAGTTACATTATGATTCATCAAGAAGGTTATAGGTTACACCAAAAACATATAGAGCGTCAGTTATAGGTACAGAGAAAAAATGGTACCATAGCGCTTTTCCAAAGTAAACCCAGTTAATATACAAAGATATCTAGCTAGCTATATCTCCAGATCATCCCAATCACGTTCTGGTGGTCCGCGACAGTTGAGCTCAACGAATATGTCCGCTGCAAGCTTTGCTCTTATAGCTTTCATGTTCTTACCACATAGCGTCTTCGGAAAAAGCCTCCCAAGGCTATGGTACTCGATGAACTTTAGACATAAGACACCACAGTCACTGCAATTGTCTTGCGCAGGCACATCCTTTCCAGACAAATACTCGTGTGTGAAACGCTCCAACGGGTACCTCTCTCTATCATTGATGTCAGCCATGAGCCGAAGAAGATAAGGCATCATCACAGCAATTGGCTCGAGGGAGTGAGACAACACAGCCTCACTGAGATAACCAGGTAAGCTGTCCCACACAGTAATATGCCTTCTGGGTATCGAAATCATCAAGGCAACCCAATGATTCTCTTTCACGTTCCATGGCATGTAGATCTCATCAATATCTACTTCCCATTTCTTCAGCGTTTGGCAGAATGTTGGTTTCTTCCCTTCAAAGTAATCATAAGCACCTCCTGGTAGCCATCTTCCTAATCCATATCGATCCAGCTCAGAATCCACAAACCTCCTATACTTGTCTTTCGTCCACAACATACTAGGACCACTATCAGCAAAGCAGATTCGCTCACTCCTAAACCATTCCGGGTGCAATTTCATGCGCTGACGAAACAAGTCCAAGACTACATCCATGTGCTGAAAATATTTTTGAAATATACATGCACGTTAGAACGCTGAAGAAATGGGAAGCATAGGAATAAAGGTCTACTGGAAAGGTCTACAGGATAGGTCTACAGGAAAGGTCTACAGGAAAGGTCTACTGAAACGGTCTACGCGCATGAAAGGCATAAGAATAAAGGTCTACAGGAAAGGTCTACAGGAAAGGTCTACTGAAACGGTCTACGCGCATGAAAAGCATAAGAATAAAGGTCTACAGGAAAGGTCTACAGGATAGGTCTACAGGATAGGTCTACAGGAAAGGTCTACTGAAACGGTCTACGCGCATGAAAAGCATAAGAATAAAGGTCTACTGGAAAGGTCTACAGGATAGGTCTACAGGAAAGGTCTACAGGAAAGGTATACAGGAAAGGTCTACGCGCATGAAAAGCATAAGAATAAAGGTCTACTGCATATGTCTAATGCAAAGGTCTACTGGAAAGGTCTACTGAAACGGTCTAAGCGCATGAAAAGCATGTATACCGTATCCGCAAGCCATTCTGTCTGGGTGACTAATTCCCACCACCAGTGGAGTTGAGGTTCAGCGTCCCAAAGAGGTTTCTTAGGGCCACTGGATAGAAGACAGAAAACACTCAGTTACTTATTAAACAATCAAGATAAATATAATTATTAAGAGGAATTTTAAGAAACTACTTACAGAATGCCTTTAAACTCCTTCTTAAGTGCTGAGAGCCTATCCTTATCTACTGGCCTGAACGGATCGTACCCAAACCGTTGCTTTCCAGTGATGTCCTTCACTGTTCTATTTCCCACATACGGAGACCGTTGAGATGCGGCAAGCTGTCGCTGACGATCTACGTTTGCTTGTGCAACAAGTATTGCTGCTTGTTGTTTTAGTTGCTGCTTCTTTGTGTCCTCCCTTCGCTCTTCTTTTGAAGGCATATGCGACTTAACAAAAACGAGCTCCGAATCGTTACCGTTGTCACTCCCGCATGGAGATATATGTTGTTTCTGCAAATGTGAACCAAGTATGTATCAAACAAGGTTTGTATAAATGGCACAAATATTCTCAGGTTTTACACGAACCAAACAAGGTTCAGGCATATAAAAAAACAATATCAGCAAAACCAAAATAAACTACAAGTACTTCTTAGGCTTACGCCTGACTCGAAGGACTCTATCAGGTACAGGATCAGCACTAACCCGATCTTTTTTCTTCGTAGGAGTGGTATCTGTCTCGGTAACCTTCTTCATAAGAGTGGCAGTGTTATCGCCAACTTTCTCCTCTGCATCATTCTCCTCTTCACCGGAAGGCTCGTCATCCTTCGTAGATTTCTCAGGCTCCTTAGGCTTAGGCTCCTTAGACTCTTCGGGCTCTGCATGCCTTGATGCATCTTTCATAACCTGGATGGTTTCTTCTATGCTGACCACCTTCTCAGTTAGGGTCCACAACCTGGCATCAGTCCGTTCGAAGCCCAACTTCATCTCCGCAGTCAACTTCTCGCTGCACTCTTCAAACAGCTTCTTAATCTTCTCCTCAAAGCGACTGAAGCCTTCGTCAGCAACGGAAACGGTCTCTGGACACTGCCTCTTCTGCATCTCCTCTCCATGGTCTGCTAATCTTTTCCTCTTCGCAGACTCCCCGGATTTAGCATTCTTGGCCACCAGTACACCATGAGGATTCCAGTCGTCCGGCTTCCACTTCCATCTACCACCTAGTTCACCGTACAGTGCCTTGATAATATTCTCAACCTTCGGGTCATCTTCATCATCATCCCACTTTGGGTAAACAAGATCTCTCTCCACCAATACGCAGTGCTCAAAGTTCACCTACAAACATAAGGTAAAGTTATTAAAGAGGTCTACTATAGAGGTCTACTATAGAGGTCTACGTAATCGGTCTACGTAATAGGTCTACTGGAAAGGTCTACGTAAGAGTTCATGCTAAGAGGTCTACATTAGTCTGAAAACAAAGTATGTACCTGCTTCAGTATGGTTTGTCCAATGTTTCTTAAGCCCCATATACCTTTGTAGGCCAGGAGCGGCACCTCTAGAGCGTTTGGTATGGGTGCACCAAAATTGGCTCCGAATTCAGGCATGAAACGATAGGCCCATACTTGTAGCACCTCAACAAACCCATCCATCACATATCCAGACTTCCATAGCTCTGCTCCTTTGATGGCTTGCATCAGGTTCTTGAAAGCTACACGCCCCCACGGATAACTCTCAAACTTCTCTTCATCCATCACTAATCTGGCCAGGTTCACCGGAGTGTGGGAAGTGGTTCTCCGAGCCACAATAAAGCCTGCGTAGAGGGCCAAGTAACCCAGCCTAATTTTGTCCTCACTCGGCCAGTGTGTTGCCCATTGGCATGCTTGTGTGAGCTGATGTTGACTCGGACCAGCCTCAACGTCTACTCCGAGCCTCTCCCAGAATGCTCTCATCTGTAGAGTAACCTCACACTTGGGGTCATCAAGATCCTCATCCTCTACATAGTCGCAGTTGAGGCCGGTGAGATATTAAAATTCATGCAGGGAAAATCTAAGTGGGTTTGCACCAACCGCAATCCAGATCTCATACTTCCTCTTGCACTCTAACTGGTATGAGAGCATAGTGTGGACCACTTTCGAAGACCACTCGAATTTAAGGTCGTGAAACTTGCAGAAGACACCAACTCGCGAGTCGCAGAGCGTTTCCCACTCGGCATCACTCAAGAGTTCCTTCACGGCAGTGAACAGCTTTCTGTCGTTGCTGTAGTAGGCAATGCTTTTTTGGGGTTCGGGTTCATCTCCTCTTGTGTAAAACCTTCTTGGAAAGGTTGGGTTCTTCATTCTGCAAGACATATCACAGTAGTCAGAGAAAGACCAACTCAGTATATTCACAATTAATTCTGAAAAAGTCTACGTAGGAGGTCTACTAAAAAGGTCTACTGGAAAGGTCTACTGGAAAGGTCTACGTAACATTCACAAGACATAACACAGTAGTCAGAGAAAGACCAACTCAGTACATTCACAACGGTCTACGTAAAAGGTCTACGTAAAAGGTCTACGTAAAAGGTCTACGTAAAAGGTCTACTGAAAAGGTCTACTGCAAAGGTCTACTGCAAAGGTCTACTGCAAAGGTCTACAGGATAGGTCTACAGGAAAGGTCTACTGCAAAAGGTCTACTGCAAAAGATCTACGTAAAAGGTCTACGTAAAAGGTCTACGTAAAAGGTCTACTGCAAAGGTCTACTGCAAAGGTCTACTGCAAAGGTCTACTGTAAAGGTCTACAGGAAAGGTCTACTGCAAAGGTCTACTGCAAAGGTCTACTGCAAAGGTCTACTACAAACGTCTACTGCATGTCTACGTATCAATTCTATGGTTTGCTCTTCCCAAACGACACTGACCTATGTTTCAGCTGAAATGTCGAAGAAGAAACGACATGAATGAGTTATAAATTATACCTGTATATCAGCGGGAAACTATGTCCGAAACGAGATCTAAAAACAAAATGACACATGAGTTCGGTGAGATTATATTTGGTTATACAAAGTGGAAATGGTAAGAAGAGTGAGTGACTGAGTTATTACCGGGAAAGGGAATCGACAGGAGCGCTCCGACTCTACCAATGACGACGGACCGAAGACGGCACCGGCACCAATTTGTACATATTGCGAACAATAAACCGTTAGCCCCGACTGAAATGATATATGTTAACGATACTAGATAGAGGGCGGAGATATTACCGGCGTGAACAAACGGAGGCGGAGCAAACGGAGGCGGAGCAAACGAAGGCGGAGCAAACGGAGGCGGAGCAAACGGCGGCGGAACAAACGGCGACGAAGGAAACGGCGTCGAAGCAAACGGCGTCGGACACGGAAATCGAAGAAAATCGCCTCTCGAGAGCGCCGAAATGTACGAAAATCAACTTCTAACAAACCCTAAAAATTAACAGTTCAAGGTAAAAATCGAATTATATACAACGGTTTAGATGTACGGTTGGTTATTTCAATTAATCTCGGTTAAGGTGTTCAATTTATGGTTCATTACAACAAATTCAGCCGGTTATTTTATAACTGAGGTCTACCGCTACGGTCTACCACGAAATTACCGAAACGTTTCAAATCCCCCCCAAATCCACCGTCTATTTGAAATTTTGGGATTTCTGCTAGGTTAATTATTTGGTAGATCTACCTGGTAGATCTACATGGTAGACGTACCCGATAGACCTCACACATTTATATGTTTTAACCTAAATGTCTTTGCTTATCTATAAATGATTCATTTGTATTCAATCATATTTTTTGTAGATGATAATGTCTATATTTTAATTATTCATACAAGTGTTTTTGTCAAATTATTTTTTTTTTAATTTTTAATTTAAATTTAAGATTTAATTATTTGGTAGATCTACCTGGTAGATCTACATGGTAGACGTACCCGGTAGACCTCACACATTTATATGTTTTAACATAAATGTCTTTGCTTATCTATAAATGATTCATTTGTATTCAATCATATTTTTTGTAAATGATAATGTCTATATTTTAATTATTCATACAAGTGTTTTTGTCAAATTATTTTTTTTAAATTTTTAATTTAAATTTAATATTTAATTACATGGTAGACGTACCCGGTAGACCTCACACATTTATATGTTTTAACCTAAATGTCTTTGCTTATCTATAAATGATTCATTTGTATTCAATCATATTTTTTGTAGATGATAATATATATCTTTTAATTATTCATACAGGTTTCGTTGTCAAATTATTTTTTATTTAATTTTTATTTTAAATTTAAGAATTAATTATTTGGTAGATCTACATAGTAGATCTACTTTATCCTAAACCCTAAATCGAATAATTTAGATAAAATTTTGTAACAATGTGCTTGCCCTATTGTCATTTTACAGTTTGGATAATAAATAAACGAACATTGAATCGTATAACAAACCAAAAACAACAATTGGTCTAGAAATTTTCAAAACCCTACAACTTACACCATTCAACCCTAAACAATCTACTCAAACTCTTATCCTTATGAACTACATATTCATGATATTTATAGTTTCATGCATTTTTCTGAGATCATATTTTTAGTAGACGTTATATGTCTATTATTTAGTTATTTGTGAAAAAAATATTTCAAAATAGTTTTTTGTTTAATTTTTAATTTAAATTTAAGATTTAATTATGTGGTAGATCTACATGGTAGACGTACCCGGTAGACCTCACACATTTATAGATTTTAACCTAAATGTCTTTGCTTATCTATAAATGATTCATTTGTATGCAATAATATTTTTGGTAGATGATAATGTCTATCTTTTAATTATTCATACAAGTGTTTTTGTCAAATTATTTTTGTTTTAATTTTTAATTTAAATTTAAAATTTAATTATGTGGTAGATCTACATGGTCGACGTACCCGGTAGACCTCATGTAACAGTCCGTCTCCGGGCCCACCGCCCACGGCACTGCCAGCGCTGCAGCACTATACACCCCAACCCCTCTGGTGTACACGGCCACAGCCAGCTGTACCAACCTAGGTTGTTGGTGAGGTTCGAACTCCCTACCCCACCCTTTAAGTAGCCTTCCCACATGGAAGCTACCACCAATCAGGTCAATTGGTGGTAGCTTCCATGTGGGAAGGCTACTTAAAGGGTGAGGTCTCAGGTTCGAGTCTCACCAACAACCTAGGTTGGTATAGTGGCTGTGGGCCTTATACACCAGAGGGGTTGGGGTGTATTGGGCTGCAGCCCATAACAGTGCCGGATGGCCCATGAGTGGGAGCCCTTGAGTGGTGAGCCCGGACTGTTACAAAAAAAGTGCACTTTTTTGTAACAGTCCGTCTCCGGGCCCACCGCCCACGGCACTGCCAGCGCTGCAGCACAATACACCCCAACCCCTCTGGTGTACACGGCCACAGCCAGCTGTACCAACCTAGGTTGTTGGTGAGGTTCGAACTCCCTACCTCACCCTTTAAGTAGCCTTCCCACATGGAAGCTACCACCAATTGATCTGCAGGTCAATTGGTGGTAGCTTCCATGTGGGAAGGCTACTTAAAGGGTGAGGTAGGGAGTTCGAACCTCACCAACAACCTAGGTTGGTACAGCTGGCTGTGGCCGTGTACACCAGAGGGGTTGGGGTGTATTGTGCTGCAGCGCTGGCAGTGCCGTGGGCGGTGGGCCCGGAGACGGACTGTTACACCTCACACATTTATAGGTTTTAACCTAAATGTCTTTGCTTATCTATAAATGATTCATTTGTATGCAATCATATTTTTGGTAGATGATAATGTCTATATTTTAATTATTCATACAAATGTTTTTGTCAAATTATTTTTTTTTTTAATTTTAATTTAAATTTAAGATTTAATTATTTGGTAGATCTACCTGGTAGATCTAAATGGTAGACGTACCCGGTAGACCTCACACATTTATATGTTTTAACCTAAATGTCTTTGCTTATCTATAAATGATTCATTTGTATTCAATCATATTTTTTGTAGATGATAATGTCTATTTTTTAATTATTCATACAGGTTTCGTTGTCAAATTATTTTTTATTTAATTTTTATTTTAAATTTAAGAATTAATTATTTGGTAGATCTACATGGTAGATCTACTTTACCCTAAACCCTAAATCGAATAATTTAGATAAAATTTTGTAACAATGTGCTTGCCCTACTGTCATTTTACAGTTTGGATAACAAATAAACGAACATTGAATCGTATAACAAACCAAAAACAACAATTGGTCTAGAAATTTTCAAAACCCTACAACTTACACCATTCAACCCTAAACAATCTACTCAAACTCTTATCCTTATGAACTATATATTCATGATATTTATAGATTCATGCATTTTTCTGAGATCATATTTTTAGTAGATGTTAAATGTCTATTATTTCGTTATTTGTGAAAAACATATTTCAAAATATATTTTTTTAATTTTTAATTTAAATTTAAGATTTAATTATGTGGTAGATCTACATGGTAGACGTACCCGGTAGACCTCACACATTTATAGGTTTTAACCTAAATGTCTTTGCTTATCTATAAATGATTCATATGTATGCAATCATATTTTTTATAGATGATAATGTCTATCTTTTACTTATTCATACAATTGTTTTTGTCAAATTATTAATTTTTTTAATTTTTAATTTAAATTTAAAATTTAATTATGTGGTAGGTAGATCTACCTGGTAGACGTACTCGGTAGACCTCACACATTTATAGGTTTTAACCTAAATGTCTTTGCTTATCTATAAATGATTCATTTGTATGCAATCATATTTTTTGTAGATGATAATGTCTATCTTTTAATTATTCATACAGGTTTTGTTGTCAAATTATTTTTTATTTAATTTGTAATTTAAATTTAAAGTTTAATGATTTGGTAGACCTACGTGGTAGACCTACGTGGTAGATCTACATGGTAGATCTCCATGTTTGTTTTACCACAGCGTCTGGAGGTTAAAATCGTAATCGTGGCATGCGTTTTTTTGTTTGTTCATAAGAGAGCGTGAGGTACTGTTACTGTAGAAAATGTTAGTTTTGCAATTGTTTCAAATTGTGGTCTAGTTGAATAGAAAAAATCAATTTGTGATCTATTTTTGGCAATTCCCCCGCATTTATATTCAAGAAAAAAGGACTAGTAAAAAAAGGAAAATGTAAAATTTCCACACGGATCGTACATAACATATTTTGGACAAGAAAAAAATTGAATAATTGATAAAATGTAAACTTTCGTAAAAGAAAAAAGCTTAGAAATTTAAAAAATAAAAAATAAAAACGAAATCGATGATCACAATAAGTAAAATGTAAAGTCTAATATTCCTAATGACTTACAGTTTTCCTATATAAAGATGTCATTTTTCTTATTAAAACAGAAAAAGATTTGTACTCTTTGACAAAAAATGTTTAAAATATTTGTAGTAAGATGACAAAAAAAATAACCTTCTTAAAAGGAAAAGTACTACATCGTAACAATAGAAAAAGGTAAATTTTATTTGATTGAAAGCTATATAAACATAAGTGAATGAGCTTAATTTCTCAATCAAAATTTTTGCTATCATCATCTTTCACAGTTTAAAAATATTCATATTAGCTAGAATATGGATCAAGAATTGGATACAGATTTGAGGTTATCTCAATATGATCCATGGGTTATAAAAAAGAATTTAACCGATTCTGATACTTCGAATAATGGTAAACTTTATCTACCGCGAGAAGGAATAGCTTCTATAATTCCGCAGATGAGACAGTCTATGGTCCAGCAGATGGGAACGACAAGCGGTGTTGAAGTGAAGGTCCATATTATAGACGACGTTAAACAAGCTGATGACTACACATGCAGATTAACTAGAAACGGTGTGGGCAAACACTATTTGATGGGATGGGGCGCTGTTGCTAGAGACAACCGTTACAAAACAGGCGATGAAATTGGACTCATGTGGGATCAAAGTTATGAAAGATTCTTGGTCCACAAGATAGGCTGATATTAGTAGTCTTGTTTTGACTTTTTTTTTTCTTCTTTTCTTATTCTCAAATATCAAAGAGCTTTTCTAATATTTATTTAGGGGGTTTTAATTTACTACAATTTGTTTTTACTTAAATGTGGGTTTTATGAGTCTGGTAGTCGAGTGATTTAGAAACTCGTGGGCATTAGAAAGATCTTATGATCTTATCCATGGGCCCCCTCTATAAGCTAGTAATTGGTGATTATTGCTACACGGGACTAACTTACTAAGATCCAACGAAAGTCTCAATATTCACGAGGAAATATACACATATTTTTTTCCAAAAAAAAGGTATATACACACCACCACCGTCTGTATTCTTTGTATTACAATGATAATGGCAAAGAGTTTTACGTAAAAAGAGAAAAGAACGACACCACATTGACTCCTCCCTTTATTTGAACTTTGAAGCATCAGCTATTTTTTGTTTTTTTTCAACAAATTTTATCTATTAAATCAAAAGGTGATTATCTCGAAGGAGAAAACTATACCAATTTGGTGTGATTTACATAAGAAAATAGGTAATCTCGTGCTCGCGCTAATTAGAGTTATTGCATTGGATCTTGTTAATTACCGCAATAACCTCTTCTCATGGCTGCAACGACTTCCTTTGAGCACTTCACTTCTAATCCAACATGATTATTAATTTATTAACATCTCCGAGAACAAAAAAAGGCATCGTAGTATTAGAATGTATTAGATTTGATTAATGAATATATCTTAACTCTTTTAATCTGTATTATGTAAATCATTTGTGTTCTCTCACTATATGAGAATAATGTATTAGATTTGATTAATGAAATCATTTAAAGAAATTTTAAGAAATACATTTCTCATGGTGTCAATTTTCAAAATTACACCTCTAGTGTGTTAATTTTCAAAATTACATTTTTTCAAATTTTAATATATATAAATTTGGGTTTACGAATCCTTGACTATGGTTTAGATTTTGGGTATAGAGTTTATATTTTAGGATTTAGAGTTTTTTTACTCAATGTAAAAGTGTAATATTGAAAATGGGGTGTAGTTTTGAAAATTGACACTTAAAAATGTGTAGTTTTGAAATTTTCCCATATTTGTCCAATCATTTACAAGATTTTTTATGAAAAAATATAAAGGATTGATATTCACGTGAAGTTAATTCGTAGGTATTTTCTTTAACCTTATGCTACAAAGAAAGAAAAGTAGAAAACTATAATTAATTTACCAAAAAAAAAAGACAATCGAACTGAAACAAAGAGAAGTGGGACGCAATAGAATACAGCGTATATCATGCATTCATGTTTCTTAAGTTTTGTATAAAGATGTAAAACAATTAATCACTTTTACTTTCCTTCTCCTTTCTTTCTCACTATAGCGTAACATTGAAAGAAAAGTGAGAATGACGGAGAAAAAAGGAAAGAAAAGAATCGAGTGTATAATAATGAGACAAGTCCAACCAGGACGTTGATGTAAAAAGCTTTTAATATGAATCCAGTTTGGGGACTATAGTTGATGATAGCTCTATATGAGAAACCCTCACCGCCCCGATAAGCCGCTCCGGCAATTCTTCCGGTGTATTCGCCTACAAAATGATCATCCAAAAAGGTTTCAAGAGGAGAAGCAGAAGCAAAATCTTAAAGATTCAAAGTCTCTCAGTTTTGTTAAATTGATTTACCTGTACAAGGAAAGCCATTTCGACGACCAAAGATGTGATTACACCAATGACAAGACCGAGAACTCCATTTGCGACGGTGGATGATCCGATATCAATCTACATGAATACGAAAACGTTTCTTTTTGAGTTACTTACTGTATTGGTCTTTTTGGAAAAGGCTAACAAAATGTGGACTTACTTCTAAATACGTTGGACCGCGGATGTAGTTGCAATCCACTGCTTTCCCAAGGAGACACGGTGTGCTTCCCACGCTTTGCCTTACGATCCATGAACCCTGCATGATTCGGTATTATGTGAATCGCTTTGTACATAGAGGAAGAGAAGAAGAAAGAGAGAAAAAATTAGAGGGAGAGGGAGAGAGACCTTGGGGACTAAAGGTATAAGCTTGAGCCTACTATTCCGAAATTCGTCATCACCATCAACAAATCGTTGGAAGAGAGATCCAGGTACGAGTTCTTTTGCCACGAAATAAAACACCATACTGTAGTGTGTTGATCCAGGAACCTACCAAAATTCCGGTTTTAGAACATCGATAATAAGCTGCTTTTTTACATTGTAGTTCGCGGGAAAAACTTACTTGAACATTTACTACCAATGAGAAAAAACCCTTATCTGCAGCAACCTGAACAAATTATCAAGTGATGAAGAAGAAGATGGGATATAGTTTCTCCCTTAAGACTTAACTAGGAACTTAAGTAAGACGAATTAAGGTGATTGTCTCTCTTACTTGTGCTGCACATCCCTTGCGTCTAACCACATGATCCATTCTTTTAGTGTCTTTGTACCAATCGACGGCGACGAGATCCATTAGATGCTTCCCAGCAGGAATCTTCAGTAATAATGTTGAATGAATGATCAGAATCGAAGATGTAAGTAAATGTGCATCTTTCTAATGCATTTGAATTTTTCATCAGGTAAAAAAATGTTACTAACCTTCCTTCTATCCTCACAGAAACTCTTGCCACGGACTTTGAAGTTGTTCCCATCAGAAATCCTCCAGCAGTTACGGGCATTTTCATTATCATCGTGTCGTAGATTACCCGAGAAGCAAGACAGATCAATGTCGAGAGCAGGTTCCTCTTCTGAGGTTTCAAATGGCACGAGAGTTTTACAGTGATTAGATATATTTTCACCGGCACAGGTACAACTTACGCGTTAATGATTGGATCCAACTATCAGTTTTTACCTGTTTTCTTGGCTACGGTCTCCGGCTTACTCGTTTCAGGCTGAAATAGTTAAAGGTTAAGAAAGACCTAACTCGATGAAATCTTTAGTTCAAAAGAGAATGCTTGATAGGCCAACCTCTTGTTCTGATTCAGCTATCTGAAACTCGTCATCATCGTCCGAGTCTTCATCCATTAGCACAGAGTTTCTGCTGGCCCCATTTGCTTGATTAATAGAAAGGGAAGACTTATGCTGAGGCTTTCCACCTTTACCCAAGGCTAAGGAAGAAGATGCCATATTAACCATAACAGGGATCCTGATTGGATGACCTCTATCATCTGTCTGTGAGAACCACTCGCGCAAGCCTGTGATGAACATGACCTTGTGAATTAGAACGGCAGACGCACAAGTGCGGTTTCAAAAAGAGCAGAAGTCATTTCCCAGAGGGATCTCAGTGGAAATGAGCACAAAAGAACTTACCAGAAACACTGTTCAGCATTTGAAGAAGACAATGTTGTTGAAATGCTGGAAGATAACCTGCACCCCAACCTTTTAGATCAATTTGTATAAGATGTTGCACTTGTGTTCTAGGCCTTCCATTCCGAGGCTTTAGTGGGGCAATGTTAAATCCTCCACCTAAACAATGGAACGTACTCTGAGTTAGCTCGTAATACACAATATATTAGAAGATGTTGGTGGTAAAGGACTTAGCATGAGAGAGAAATCATAAACTTACTCTCAAGATGCGCCCGAACAAATCCAGGTTGTGGAGCACAATTCTCATGCTCCCTAGAACGAAACAATACCACTTCACAGAAAGAAGCGAGATAAATAATTAAAACTAGATACGAAGAGTCTGTCTAGTTTCTAGCATAAGTAAAAGGGGAAGGGAATATACCATAACTTCCATCGTCATTACGACGCCAATATCGTACATAGCAGAGGTCACGAGGCCACACAACCCTGCAGCCATTTCGACAGTATGAGTGGGATAAAACAGAGCTCCTAAAGACAACCAGGTTCTATTCTGACTGAAAACAGGAGGATCGCAGAGAGTAAGCATTATAATGATCCTGTAAATCCTTTCTACCACATTTTTTCAGCAGCATGGGATCTTGGTATGCAAAATATAAAAAAATCTGCATAAACCTAGAGCCTCCAAGAGAACTGGTCTATTTAGTTGAGGATGTGAAAGAAGATTAAATTGATTTTGAATGATAACACTACTTTTGTAAGCACTTGAACGTAGGTGTGTGCGTATTGTTGAATGATTACATTGGAAACCAGTCGAGTAGAAGTCTGTGATAGAGTATTGCTGTGTGACCATCCACCTCTTCCACTAATCTCCCATTATGAAAACTGCAGTCCCACCTGTCAGCCATAGGAAACGACCGAAAGCAGAGAGCTTCAGATCACAGACCAGAACACAAGAAAAGACGCTTTCGCTTGCATGGTATTATTGATTATGGTTTCTTGTTACCGGAATATGAAAGAGAAAACAGAAGACGGAGAAAAACCTACTCATATCGAGTGCCATCCATGCTCATCACAAGCTCGAATATTTCCTCACATGTGGCCTCCACTACACCAACAGCCTTCATTACCCTGCTGCAGCTTCTTGGCTGCATGATTAGCACTGTAAATGATGGTTCTTAACTATATAAAACTAATATGTAATCAACACGGAAATTATGCCAAGCTGTTAGGCCCTTCCATACTAGATAATCAACTTCAAGTAGCTCTTCAAAAATTCGTAGACCTGCCAAATGTGTAAAAAAAAGGAGAAGATTAAGCCCAAATTCAAGCTCTATCATAGAATGCTATATGATCTTCCAGATTGGATGGTAGAGAAAATTTATTTTGAAATAGGTCTTAAGTTTGTCTTGCAGAAGTTGTGGCACGTTCTTGAAAGTTGAAACCGTGCATAACCACTAACCATTTTGGCACTGAAGGAGACGCCAGTGTTTTCTTGAAAATGCTTGGTTACTGGAATTATGGTTTGACAACTCAGCATCAAAATCCTTAGTCCAGTCATATATAGATTCTGGAGGGCCTGCATATTTGTTTAAAAGTGATCAGATTATATTCAGGATTGCATCTGACCAAATTAGTTCATGAACAAATGAATTAGGAAAAACCATTTCCAATAGTTGTTCTCCTCAATAAATCACGTCGAGTGTCATCTTCTTCCTCCAGCGCACTGAACCTGAATAAATTGTATATATTTTCTTCGCATAAATATAGGTATATAAGAAAACAATGGCAAGCCTCAACCGAAAGAGTATATCAAACGATACTGGTCACTTCTCACATGCAGCACTATCTTAGCATCTTTCTGGCATCTGTAACGTTATAAGAAAAATCCAGAGCTAACACAACCTAAGTGGAAATTGTTAGGATTGATGATTAACTCTACTTTTAGTATCTAATAGGATAAATAAACTAGCTTTTCAAATTAATTTTATGATTATGATCGCCACAAACCACAACCTACTCTTGCATAATATTGATCACCATTTTCAACACAGGTAAAATTTACTCTCTCTAAAGGAAGAGAATAGTATTCCATGACCAGAACTTATGATTAAGGCAGGGAAACAATATGAACAAGAAACTTAAGCAAAGTGAGTTGTTGACAGATAAAACTAAGATGCCTGCAGATACACACAGAAATAATGCACTCGCGGGCTTTCATGGTCTGAAGATGAAGCAGTCCTTCCAGCATCCATTCCAGGCTTATATTCAAAAGAAACTGATAAGATACACTACACCTATTATTGCAAGAGGAAAAGAGAGACACGTGGATCGTTGACTGAGGAGGAGGAAGTTGTTAGTCAACATAGTCAAACTTATAGTTGAAACGGAAGCTTTGCGGTTTTAACCGTCGAGCTGAAAGATAGTTAAATACTGTACTCTCTCTTCATTTACAGTTTATGCATTTACAAGGAAAAGAAAGCTATGGAGCTTTGAGAGTCGAGGGTGGCTCTGGGATAAGATCGAGAGTGATCCAGATCCCTTTATCTTGTAATTGCAATATATCAATACAAATACATACTTTCTCTCTCATTCTCTCTCTACTCGCTATCTTCACTCTATCATTGGTGCGGCGAGTTCTCGACGAATCAAACGCAACAATCGATGGCACCGACGACAATGGCGATGAGGAACACCATCGATTCTAGCTCCACGGAAGCTCAACCGATTTCACCGGCGCATTCAGAATATGGCAACCACGACGGCGGATCGCGAATTGAGCAAAAACTCGACGCCATCGAGTCTAATTTGGCGAGTTTCCGAGGTTTTCGGCGAACAACGGAGACAGATATAGCCGATTTGAGCTCTAAGGTCTCAAATATGGAATCTACGCTTCATTCACTAGTGAAGATGTTGGAGAAACGCGATTCCACACAACAAGCTCCGGAACCTCGCAATCGCGATATACCTAGTTCGTCGCGGCTTCCACCACAGGTAACACCACCTTTTCTGGAATCAAACCCGGAGGAATCATTGTTAGGTTATCGATCTGGGGAATTAAATCTAGCGAATAGAGATACTATGCTTAAGAAAATTGAAATGCCTCTGTTTACCGGAAGACAACCATACGTCTGGATTCTAGAAGTAGAAAGATTCTTTCAAATTGGTCGTTACTCTGATGCTGAGAAATTGGAAGTAGTTGCTCTGAGTTTGGAAGGCAATGTCCGTAAATGGTTCTTCTGGGAGTTGAGAAGGAAAGGCTTCGCAGATTGGTCAGAGTTCAAGGAGAAGCTAGTGATCCGGTTTTCAGAATCAATTGAGGAATCTCCGGAAAAAGGTTGTTTAAGCTGCGGCAACGGGGATCAGTGAATGACTACATTACAGAGTTTGAAGAGCTATCTTCGCTAGTCCCACATGTCAACGACGAGAGCCTTATAGATATCTTCTATAACGGTTTGAGCAAAGAAATGCAAGAGGTGATACGAATAAAGGAGCCGAAGAGTTTGGAGCAACATATCTCAGCAGTTCTCCGTATGGAATCCAGTAATTTCTGCAAAGCAAAGCAGTGAGTGAGATCCCTGAGACTGACAACAACACTCGAACCAAGAAACCAGTACACACGCAACGCACATTGGTACCGTTTGAGAGCCGAAATACTGTGGCACCACCAAGATCTCAACTGAAGGAGAATGAGCAGCCTGTAGGACACACAAGACCTCGCCAACGTTTATCAGACGCCGAGTTTTAGAAGTTGAAAGAGGAAGGCGTTTGCTTCAAATGTAAAGGAAAATGGTCGAAAGAACATCGCCCAGTGTGTCCTATGAAGGAGTTTCGCGTTCTAACAGTGATCAATGGGTTAGAGATGGAAGTCTTTGAAGAAGCGGAAACATATAAAAAAATGAATGATCAACTCGCTGTAGTTCAGGAAGTTAGAAGCCTTTCACTGAACTCGTTTTTGGGAAAACATTCACCCAAAACACATAAGCTTTATGGCAAGATAAGCAAGTCCAGAGTGATTGTGATGCTGGACAGTGGCGCTTCACACAATTTTATCTCCCCGGAGATAGTGAGGCGTTTGAAATTGAAATCCAGTGAAGATGACAAGCTAGATATTCTCCTAGGCAATGGCCTTACGGTGCAAGGAGATGGAGTTTGCTGTAATGTCACCTTCACTCTTGCGGATGTCAACTTCAAAACGGATTTCATAGCATTGGAACTGGGAGCAGTGGATGTCATCTTAGGTGTTCAATGGCTTGAAACGCTGGGAAAATGTGAAGTGGATTGGAAGAAGCAGGAGCTGTCATTTGTTCACAACAATCAAAGAGTGACATTGATAGGCGACCCTTCTCTACATTTTCCCAAGCTATCGTTCAAGACCTTGAATGTCTTGCCTGCTGACAACAAGGGAAGAGAAGCACCTCTGGTGCTCAGTAGTTTGACACCCGTCAGCCTTCAAGCAATTCTGGAACCAATTACCACAGCATTGGATCAGTTTAGTGATGTTTTTGCGGATCCAAAAGGTTTACCACCATTTCGAGGTCAAGAGCATGCAATAAACCTTGCTCCGGGAGTTACGAGTATCTCAGTACGACCCTATAGGTATCCTCATGCAACGAAAGTGGTAATGGAAAAGATGGTAGCAGAGATGTTAGAGGCCGGAATAATCAGACCTAGTTCTAGCCCATTCTCTAGCCCGGTGTTGTTAGTACCTAAGAAGGACAACGCCTGGAGGTTTTGTATTGACTACCGTGCCCTGAATAGAGCAACTATTCCAGATAAGTTCCCCATTCCGGTCATTGACCAACTTCTGGATGAACTTCACGGTGCAACCATTTTCTCGAAATTGGACCTACGTTCAGGCTACCATCAAATCAGGATGCTGGAGTGTGACATTCATAAGACAGCGTTTCGCACTCTAGAAGGACATTATGAGTTTCTCGTAATGCCTTTTGGACTCACTAATGCTCCAGCCACGTTTCAGGGTTTGATGAATAAGATATTCAAACCATTTCTCAGGAAATTTGTTCTCGTGTTCTTTGATGATGTATTGATCTACAGTTCGGATGTAGAGCAACACGCAGAGCATTTGCGACAAGTTCTGAGCGTTTTTAAAGAGCAGCAGCTACTGGCCAACAAAAAGAAATGCGTGTTTGGTTTACCTCAAGTGGAGTACTTAGGACACATAATTTCATCAGAAGGAGTAGCCACAGATGCTGCAAAGACTACGGCAATGTTGAAATGGCCTACGCCACAATGTGTGAAAGACCTTCGAGGCTTTTTGGGGTTAACTGGATATTACAGAAAGTTTGTGCGGGGTTATGGAACCATTGCAAGATCTCTAACGGAACTTCTCAAAAAGGATAAGTTTGAATGGTCAGATGAAGCTCAATTGGCGTTTGATCAGTTGAAAGCAGCGATGTCATCTGCACCTGTTTTAGAGATGCCGGACTTTGATAAAGTGTTTGTGAAACAACCAAGCTTTTTTTTTTTATTATCATTAAATCATTACTCAGCGGAAGTCTTCGAATAAATAATTAAACCAATAAATAATAAATCGAATCAATTCAACAAATAAAAGTCTCAATATCAATAACCAATTAAATTAATAACCAATAAACCAATAATCAATAAAACCAATCACCCTATCATCCCCCTCTTCAGCCTCGATCCCGCGGTCACACAATCCTGTTACCTGCATCACATTACGAAAGAGATGCGTGAGTATTATCATAAATACTCAGTGAGACGATCACTCTGTCTACAGGCCAATTACGTCAAACACTAGACAATACATCAACAACAACAACAATACACAATAAACAACAACATAACTCGCAAAACCACAACAGTGTCGATCGACACCCCACCGTGTCGATCGACGCCCTAGCTCAGTGTCGATCGGCACCTCAAGTGTGTCGCTCGACACGAGCTCCTCAGTGTCGACCGACACCAAACCTGTGTCGATCGACACTGCCCCGACGCCACAACACCAACAGCAACGAAACAGTGCGAAAAACAGCCAATTAAACACAAACCAATGGGATTCAACCCCCATAAACAAATCAATCAACGAAAATATGAAGAACAGCTCAAGAACAACATTCTAAACTCCAAACTCAAGAAATCTCTAGTGATAAACGGACCTACAGTCACGCACTCACCTTAGAACGGATTGAAAAGAGGGAAAGGAGATAGAACAGCCACCCACAACCTCAGATCAAGCCTCCAAACTTCAGGAATCTCCCAAATCACCTCTGAAAAGTCTCTGCCTCCTTTTCTAACTTAGAAACTCCAAAAAGTGGCTTTTTCTCGCGACCAGAGACTTTATTCGCGACTTAGGGTTTCCAAAACCCTTAAACCAGACAAAACCAGCCGACTTAAATCAAACCGGTCGATTTCACCATAACCGGTGTCGATCGACACCCTCCCTTGGTGTCGGTCGACACCCATCGACCAAAACCAACCCAATTGCAAATCGATCGACTTAAACCGGAAATCAAACCCGATAACCGGTGTCGATCGACACACCACTTGGTGTCGATCGACACTAAGCATTTAGGAGTGTTTTTACACATTTTCTTCGAGATGATTGAACCTTAAACCAATTGTACAACAATCAAACAAGAACATGTACAATCGATCCTCGACTCGCACCTCAAAGAGCGTATGTAATCTACCCCCAAACCCTTAATGTCGTCCGATACCACTTTAACACACTTTTCTGGTACACGGATGTTACAATTCTCCCCCACTAAACTGGATTCGTCCTCGAATCCCAACACAACACGTCTACCACAGACGGCAAAAACCCGGCCCACATGGCCCAACACTAGAGATCTTCCAATAACCTCATAGATTAACGTCCAATCCTATGTCATACACACGTTCCCAGACATTATTACTCCTCAACACAACACCACAACTCTAAAAACAACACCTGAGACCCACCCGTCTCCTCGAGAGATCCACCCATCTCCCGATACCCCTATTGTGACCCACCCGTCACAATAGTAACCACAAAACCATCGTGACCCACCCGTCACGATAGTAACCACAAAACAACTTATACTGAGGTAGCGACCCTCACATATAAGCCCACAAGAGATCCACCCATCTCTTCCAGAGACCCACCCGTCTCTAACCAAGACCCACCCGTCTCTTCTAAAGACCCACCGTCTCTAGGAACGTATCGAGTAATAATCTGAAACGCGTATAACACATCCATGTAACATCCGAAACACAACCCAAATATGAGGCAACTCCATCTCATATAATTCAAAAATGCACCTCGTACCACCAACGAAAATACATAATCACAATGCCAAACCCCTCAAACCAAAG
The DNA here is from genome assembly GCA_026724425.1 of Erythrophleum ivorense. Lineage (NCBI taxonomy): Eukaryota > Viridiplantae > Streptophyta > Magnoliopsida > Fabales > Fabaceae > Erythrophleum > Erythrophleum ivorense. Next base: position 723,174 of record JAIUCV010000066.1, on the reverse strand, counting down.
CTAAAACCACGAACCAACTGGAGATACCCACTATCTCCCCACCTTAAACTCGAACTCTCTTTTTCGCCTAACGGCGTAACTTCTCAAACACGAACCTTCTCTGTCGTTTCCCGAACGAAAGTAACTCCACCAATGCTGCGCTCCCCCACTTGGGTCCAGCATACAGGCATCCTGCATGGCCTCCCATGCAAAGCCTCACAAAACACTCTTAGGTAAAACGACTCTCCGCCTACACAACTCCATGCCACTAACCGTTCTAACACATACGTAGCCGAAATTCCTCCACCGACCACCTTGGTCAAACCCAAAAGTTCAACGACGCTGTTCCGGATGCCGATACACTTGGCACGCTCCGGAGTAAGGAAACATTTAATATTCCCGAGTCAGCCACCTCTGAACTCCACACCGCCCACTAACAACGGCCTTACCCAATTCCACCAATTGTGCAAAAGATTCCTAAACTCTAACGCCGGAAGAAAAAAGGATACCAACAAAGACACTAAAATTCTACCGCTAAGAAATTACAAAGTATGAGAAAGAGATTCTACCTGTGATATGGCCTGAACGACTCGTCTGGCCCGACTCTGTCGTCGATGTGTACACACGCGCCACTCCTCCTGTCTGATCTGACTGCTGCAACGCTGCGATCTGATCCGCTGACTGAATCGCCAAAGGCTGAACTGCCGCCACTGACATCTGCCGCAACTGGGGACACATCGGCCTGATATGCCCTGGCTCTCTACAGTGGAAACACACCGTAGACTCTCTGGAAGCCGCCCTCTTGGGGCAACTGGCAACTCGATGCTCCATGCTCCCGCAACCATAGCAACCACCATTGCTGCTCAAGCCACTAACAGACACCTCGTCTGCCCTCCTCTTCTGACCCTGCGCGGGCTTGTCGCCCTTGCCAGAACCAGACTCAACTCTCTCGCGCTGCTGCTGCTGCTGGCCCCTCTGCCGGGTAGCAGGAGCAACTGCAGATGGCACCGCTACCGGACCAACCTGCTCACGAAGGTCCTCCTCAATGGAAGCCGCCAGCTCCACTAACTCCGCTCTCGTGGTGTACATACCACCTCTGCACTGAGTCCGGATACTCGACCGAAGACCCTGTAGGAACCTCATCATCAAGGCCCGCTCGCCCTCAAAACCAAAACCCGTATGCACTACGAGTCTGCCGAACTCCGCATCATACTCCCGCACTGACCGCTCACCCTGAGTCAATGCCACGAACCTCATCTGGAATCTATCTCGAGCCTCCTGAGGGAAATACTTGGCGTTGAACTCTGCTAGGAATTCGCCCCAAGTCCACATAGCCCTCCGAGTCACAATAGATCTCCACCACAAATGCGCATCTCCACTAAGGTAATGCACCGCTAGCTCAACCCGATACTCCTCTGGACACCTGACAGAACCAAAGTTCCGCTCCAGTCTCTGCCGCCACTCATCGGCCTGCTCAGGCTCACTCCCGCCCTCAAAGAACGGTGTCCCAATCCTCTGCATCTCTCTCATCATCTCTAGATAAGACGGATGCCCAAAACCCGCAGCGCCATGCTGCCCAACAAAACCCGCAGCCCCCTGCTGCCCCACAAAACCAGCACCCACCTGTGCTCCGGCCACTGGAGGTGCACCCGGAGCCTGCTGTGGAACCGCCTGCGGAAGACGTGCCAAAAGCTGCGTCAGTAGCCCCACTATCAAGTCACCCTGAGCTAAAGCAGCGCCCCCACCGGGAACCGCTCCAGCTCCTGCGCCACCACCGGCACCCAAACTGGCATCACCCGCCACTGACTGTGTCACTGACGCCGCCGCCACACTAGGCACTGCACTCTCCGCTGAAGCCTCTGGTAAACCACGCCCAAGACCCCGACCTCCACGGCCCGCAGCTCGACCACCACGGCCAACTGCTCTGCCCCCACGGGCTCTACCGCGCCCTCTCGCACCACGACCTCTAGCACCTGCGTCCATCTTGCTGCACTACCCAAGCACAGAAGATAAGCAACTAGACCAACTCAAAACAAAACCAAAAACACACTTACCGCGGAATCTCTCGAAGGCCGAAGGGGATGATACAAGACTACTAAACTGACTAACCACAATAATCAATTTAACCACATAGTCTCAATTCACCCAATCTAACAGTCCTAAAACCGTATACGCTCTGATACCAAAATGAAACAACCAAGCTTTTTTTTTTTATTATCATTAAATCATTACTCAGCGGAAGTCTTCGAATAAATAATTAAACCAATAAATAATAAATCGAATCAATTCAACAAATAAAAGTCTCAATATCAATAACCAATTAAATTAATAACCAATAAACCAATAATCAATAAAACCAATCACCCTATCATCCCCCTCTTCAGCCTCGATCCCGCGGTCACACAATCCTGTTACCTGCATCACATTACGAAAGAGATGGGTGAGTATTATCATAAATACTCAGTGAGACGATCACTCTGTCTACAGGCCAATTACGTCAAACACTAGACAATACATCAACAACAACAACAATACACAATAAACAACAACATAACTCGCAAAACCACAACAGTGTCGATCGACACCCCACCGTGTCGATCGACGCCCTAGCTCAGTGTCGATCGGCACCTCAAGTGTGTCGCTCGACACGAGCTCCTCAGTGTCGACCGACACCAAACCTGTGTCGATCGACACTGCCCCGACGCCACAACACCAACAGCAACGAAACAGTGCGAAAAACAGCCAATTAAACACAAACCAATGGGATTCAACCCCCATAAACAAATCAATCAACGAAAATATGAAGAACAGCTCAAGAACAACATTCTAAACTCCAAACTCAAGAAATCTCTAGTGATAAACGGACCTACAGTCACGCACTCACCTTAGAACGGATTGAAAAGAGGGAAAGGAGATAGAACAGCCACCCACAACCTCAGATCAAGCCTCCAAACTTCAGGAATCTCCCAAATCACCTCTGAAAAGTCTCTGCCTCCTTTTCTAACTTAGAAACTCCAAAAAGTGGCTTTTTCTCGCGACCAGAGACTTTATTCGCGACTTAGGGTTTCCAAAACCCTTAAACCAGACAAAACCAGCCGACTTAAATCAAACCGGTCGATTTCACCATAACCGGTGTCGATCGACACCCTCCCTTGGTGTCGGTCGACACCCATCGACCAAAACCAACCCAATTGCAAATCGATCGACTTAAACCGGAAATCAAACCCGATAACCGGTGTCGATCGACACACCACTTGGTGTCGATCGACACTAAGCATTTAGGAGTGTTTTTACACATTTTCTTCGAGATGATTGAACCTTAAACCAATTGTACAACAATCAAACAAGAACATGTACAATCGATCCTCGACTCGCACCTCAAAGAGCGTATGTAATCTACCCCCAAACCCTTAATGTCGTCCGATACCACTTTAACACACTTTTCTGGTACACGGATGTTACAGTTTGTCTTGGAAACGGATGCTTCAGGCTTTGGCGTGGGTGCAGTGTTGATGCAAGAGAAACGTCCTATAGCGTTCTTCAGTCACGGTTTTACGGCTCGAGAACAACTAAAACCAGCTTATGAGAGGGAGTTGATGGCTATAGTCATGGCAGTTCTGAAGTGGAAACATTACTTAGTAGGGCGGAAATTTGAAGTGCACACAGATCAAAGGAGTCTCAAATATCTCTTGGAGCAGAAGGAGGTCAATTTGGAATATCAGAGATGGCTTACTAAATTGTTGGGATTTGATTTTGATATCATGTATAAGCCGGGTTGTGAAAACAAGGCAGCCGATGGGTTATCAAGGATTCCTACAACTTCAGCGTTGATCAGTTCTACGTTGTTGGCTTTGACAGTTCCAGAGGTTTTACAATTACAAGATCTCTACAAAGAAATTGAGAAGGATGATTATATTCAGGGTCTTATCGCTCAGGTAAAGAACGGAACAGCAGCAGCAGGTTTTGAGGTCATTAACGGTCAGCTTTGGTTCCGTCAGAGGCTAGTCATCCCACGAGATTCTGCGTTTATTCCGATATTAATCAGCCAGTGTCACGACAGTCAGCTTGGTGGTCATTCAGGGGTTTTAAAGACAGTGAAACGACTACAACTAGCTTTTCAGTGGCAAGGGATGTATAAGACAGTCCAGAAGTATGTATCAGAGTGCCTCGTTTGTCAGCAGTACAAGTACTCGACTCTTTCACCAGCGGGCCTTCTTCAACCACTTCCGATTTCGAACTCTGTTTGGGAGGATATCTGCATGGATTTTATCGAAGCCTTACCAATGTCGAGTGGCTTCAATGTGATTCTGGTGGTAATTGACCGACTCAGCAAGTTCGCGCACTTCGTTGGCCTTCGTCATCCATTCACGGCGGTGGATGTTGCACAACGTTTTATTGCAGAGGTGGTGCGCCTACACGGGTTTCCACGATCAATTGTTTCTGATAGAGATAAAGTGTTCTTGAGCAAATTCTGGAAAGAGATGTTTCGTTTGGAGGGAACTCAGCTCCACTACAGCACGGCTTTTCACCCGCAAACTGATGGCCAGTCCGAAGTTTTGAACCGCTGTCTCGAGACGTATTTGCGTTGTTTCGCTTCTAGCCATCCCAAGACTTGGCACAAGTTTCTTCCGTGGGCGGAGCTTTGGTATAACACTTCATATCATACGGGCCTGAAAACGTCTCCTTTCAAGGTTTTGTATGGGAGAGATCCTCCGGTGATTTTGAAGTATGAAAAAGGATCCACCACAAACTTTGAGTTAGAAGAAATGTTGAAAGAGCGAGACGACTTCCTTGTGCAGATTAAAGCTCAACTACAACGTGCCCAGAATTTGATGCAGGAGTCTGCAAACAAGCACCGTCGTCAGGTGGAGTTTACCGTGGGCGATAAGGTTTTCCTCAAGCTCAAACCATCTCGTCAACAAACTGTGGTGAAGCGTCTATGTCCCAAGCTTGCGGCATGCTTCTTTGGCCCATACGAAGTGTTGGAGAGAGTGGGTAAAGTGTCATATAGATTGGCCTTACCTGCGGGATCTAAGATACACCCAGTTTTTCACGTTTCCCAATTGAAGAAAGCTTTAGGCAATGAGCATGAACTTCAGCCCTTGCCTGTAGCGGTGACTGATCTTCGTACTGTGGACTTTGAACCTGAGGAGGTGTTGGCTAAGCGCTTTGATGCAAAAGGGCGTGTTGAGTTGCTGATCAAATGGAAAGGACAGCCTGATCACGAGAGCACTTGGGTTCATTCTGCAGCATTGTTTGAGCAATTTCCCAACGACAAGCTTGAGGACAAGCTGGTTTTTAAAGGGGAGGGTATTGATAAGATACACAACACCTATTATCGCAAGAGGAAAAGAGAGACACGTGGACCGTTGACTGAGGAGGAGGAAGTTGTTAGTCAACAGAGTCAAACTTATAGTTGAAACGGAAGCTTTGCGGTTTTAACCGTCGAGCTGAAAGATAGTTAAATACTGTACTCTCTCTTCATTTACAGTTTATGCATTTACAAGGAAAAGAAAGCTATGGAGCTTTGAGAGTCGAGGGTGGCTCTGGGATAAGATCGAGAGTGATCCAGATCCCTTTATCTTGTAATTGCAATATATCAATACAAATACATACTTTCTCTCTCATTCTCTCTCTACTCGCTATCTTCACTCTATCAGAAACATATTGCTGACCACTTGGAACTAGGGACTCTTGATGCTGCAACAATGCAAAAACACAGAGCGGTAATCAGACAACCACCAATCTTTAGATTGAAGCGGTTGCTGATAAATAACAGAGGCAGATACAGAGGGTTCCTCTTTTGCCAAATATTCCAGAACCATAAAACAATAACAGGTCAAGACAGAAGCTAAAAGACATGGCAAAATATTTTGTGGTTCAGGGATTGCGAGACAGAAATTGACAGACCTGATCTATGACATACTCAATTTTCTCCTTCCACATTAAAGCTTCCTGGATGTTGAACGCTGCCATCTAGCAAGAACATACTCCACATGAACTAACAAGAAGCAATAAAATGCATTATAACAAAATAAAACTATTGCAATCTATTCTCAGAAAGAAAAGACAAGTTACCGTGATTCTGTGGTGCTTTTCTTTCTTGTTATAGACAGATAACACATAAACCATCTGCCAAAACAGAGTCAAGAAGACAAGAAAATGGAAATACTAAGTGACATTACAGTCAAAGGATGATAAGAGCAAAACCACTTCATACTGTAAATGACGCACATTACATAGACAAGCACTTATAGTCCGAAAATAGTAAAAGAAAGTTTAAAAAAAGACTCACATGTCTGTGATGTGTCTTCAAGCCTCGATCTTCAACTCTACAGTTGCCATCAATCACCATCGTCTTGATAGGAAGCTACGTAAACAGGAAGAGAGCATCTAGGTAAGCTCATTGAAAAGCTCAATGAATCAACAATTTATCAAGCTTATACATTTTCTTTTTTCGATTTTTCTAATCTGATAGTATAGTCTCTACTCTCTAGCTCACAAGTCAAAACCACACACTCGATTTGGAAAATGCTAAAATCCAAACCCAAAGCAATCCAAGGCTAACAAAATGTGGACTTACTTCTAAATACGTTGGACCGCGGATGTAGTTGCAATCCACTGCTTTCCCAAGGAGACACGGTGTGCTTCCCACGCTTTGCCTTACGATCCATGAACCCTGCATGATTCGGTATATGTGAATCGCTTTGTACATAGAGGAAGAGAAGAAGAAAGAGAGAAAAAATTAGAGGGAGAGGGAGAGAGACCTTGGGGGACTAAAGGTATAAGCTTGAGCCTACTATTCCAAAATTCGTCATCACCATCAACAAATCGTTGGAAGAGAGATCCAGGTACGAGTTCTTTTGCCACGAAATAAAACACCATACTGTAGTGTGTTGATCCAGGAACCTACCAAAATTCCGGTTTTAGAACATCGATAATAAGCTGCTTTTTTACATTGTAGTTCGCGGGAAAAACTTACTTGAACATTTACTACCAATGAGAAAAAACCCTTATCTGCAGCAACCTGAACAAATTATCAAGTGATGAAGAAGAAGATGGGATATAGTTTCTCCCTTAAGACTTAACTAGGAACTTAAGTAAGACGAATTAAGGTGATTGTCTCTCTTACTTGTGCTGCACATCCCTTGCGTCTAACCACATGATCCATTCTTTTAGTGTCTTTGTACCAATCGACGGCGACGAGATCCATTAGATGCTTCCCAGCAGGAATCTTCAGTAATAATGTTGAATGAATGATCAGAATCGAAGATGTAAGTAAATGTGCATCTTTCTAATGCATTTGAATTTTTCATCAGGTAAAAAAATGTTACTAACCTTCCTTTTATCCTCACAGAAACTCTTGCCACTGACTTTGAAGTTGTTCCCATCAGAAATCCTCCAGCAGTTACGGGCATTTTCATTATCATCGTGTCGTAGATTACCCGAGAAGCAAGACAGATCAATGTCGAGAGCAGGTTCCTCTTCTGAGGTTTCAAATGGCACGAGAGTTTTACAGTGATTAGATATATTTTCACCGGCACAGGTACAACTTACGCGTTAATGATTGGATCCAACTATCAGTTTTTACCTGTTTTCTTGGCTACGGTCTCCGGCTTACTCGTTTCAGGCTGAAATAGTTAGAGGTTAAGAAAGACCTAACTCGATGAAATCTTTAGTTCAAAAGAGAATGCTTGATAGGCCAACCTCTTGTTCTGATTCAGCTATCTGAAACTCGTCATCATCGTCCGAGTCTTCATCCATTAGCACAGAGTTTCTGCTGGCCCCATTTGCTTGATTAATAGAAAGGGAAGACTTATGCTGAGGCTTTCCACCTTTACCCAAGGCTAAGGAAGAAGATGCCATATTAACCATAACAGGGATCCTGATTGGATGACCTCTATCATCTGTCTGTGAGAACCACTCGCGCAAGCCTGTGATGAACATGACCTTGTGAATTAGAACGGCAGACGCACAAGTGCGGTTTCAAAAAGAGCAGAAGTCATTTCCCAGAGGGATCTCAGTGGAAATGAGCACAAAAGAACTTACCAGAAACACTGTTCAGCATTTGAAGAAGACAATGTTGTTGAAATGCTGGAAGATAACCTGCACCCCAACCTTTTAGATCAATTTGTATAAGATGTTGCACTTGTGTTCTAGGCCTTCCATTCCGAGGCTTTAGTGGGGCAATGTTAAATCCTCCACCTAAACAATGGAACGTACTCTGAGTTAGCTCGTAATACACAATATATTAGAAGATGTTGGTGGTAAAGGACTTAGCATGAGAGAGAAATCATAAACTTACTCTCAAGATGCGCCCGAACAAATCCAGGTTGTGGAGCACAATTCTCATGCTCCCTAGAACGAAACAATACCACTTCACAGAAAGAAGCGAGATAAATAATTAAAACTAGATACGAAGAGTCTGTCTAGTTTCTAGCATAAGTAAAAGGGGAAGGGAATATACCATAACTTCCATCGTCATTACGACGCCAATATCGTACATAGCAGAGGTCACGAGGCCACACAACCCTGCAGCCATTTCGACAGTATGAGTGGGATAAAACAGAGCTCCTAAAGACAACCAGGTTCTATTCTGACTGAAAACAGGAGGATCGCAGAGAGTAAGCATTATAATGACCCTGTAAATCCTTTCTACCATTTTTTCAGCAGCATGGGATCTTGGTATGCAAAATATAAAAAAATCTGCATAAACCTAGAGCCTCCAAGAGAACTGGTCTATTTAGTTGGTTTTTCGACAAGGTGCAACAATGCTTTTCACCTCATCCCATGGTGATAGTTTCGGACAGGCATCCCTCCATACATAATGCATGTCTCCGTTTTCTACCTTGGGTTACTAGAGGTATATGTTACTACCATCTTCAACATAACATAGTCACAAAATACCAAGCAAAGAACATCATGTATTTGGTGAAAGGAGCTGCCTACGCCCATACGCTCATGGAGTTTAACCGTTGCATGGCCGCAATCCGAGCTGCTAAACCGGAACTTGCACAATACTTAGAGGAAGCGGATCCTAAGTTGTGGTCTAGAGTACATTTTCCAGGGGATCGGTACAGCATTAAGACGAGTAACATTGCTGAAGCTATCAATTCCGCACTGAAGAGAGCCAAGGGCTTTCCAATACCTTGTCTGCTGCAATACATCCGAGAGAAGCTAGGGGTGTGGTTTAACAAAAGGTGAGAGGACGCCTTGAGTCTTCACACCCCATACAGTAAGGGAGTTGAATATTTGATGTCTGTCCGTTCACACTATGCAGAATCATACAATGTGGAACACATAGATGGATGGAAGTTCAACGTTAAGGGTGGAGGAGGACCTTATATTGTTGATTTGGAAAACCGTTCATGTGAATGTGGTGTATTCCTAGTTGAAAAAATCCCTTGTTCACATGTGATTGCAGCGGCTATTGAGGCAAACATACACATGTCGCAAAACGTTGCAACGACTTACACGAAAGAGGCGCTATACGCGACATATGCACATCCCATATACCCCGAGGCAACACATGATGTAGAGCCAGAAGAAGACATTTGCCTCCCTCCAGATGTTAAGCCAGCTCCTGGCCGGAAAAAGAAATCTAGGTTTCTAACATGGCTAGAATTGTCTAAGAAGAGACGCACCAAACCAAGAAAGATGCACAAAATTTATAGTTGTTCGAAGTGCCGGCAACCGGGGCATACCCGTCCTCATTGTGTAAGTGTCTTACAACTCTGTCTTACAACTCACTGTGTATTCATGGTTAATGTTGATTACATGTGTTTTTAAAAGTTGAATTGTTTGCACTGATTTAGGTGAAGAACGAAGATGTAGACTGAAAAAGAGGTCTACGTCGTAGATCTACGCGGTAGGTCTACGCGGTAGGTCTACGCAGGAGGTCTACGCGTTAGTCTACGCAGGAGGTCTACGTAATTGGTCTACGCAGGAGGTCTACGCGTTAGTCTACGCAGGAGGTCTACGTAATTGGTCTACGCAGGAGGTCTCCAGCTTTTTCATGTTTTTTTATCTAAGTTAATACGAGTCGCAACCTATGCAGCTTTTTCATGTATCAGAACACTTGCACTAATTCGAGATCTACATTAGAGGTCTACTCCGAAAACAGTTACATTATGATTCATCAAGAAGGTTATAGGTTACACCAAAAACATATAGAGCGTCAGTTATAGGTACAGAGAAAAAATGGTACCATAGCGCTTTTCCAAAGTAAACCCAGTTAATATACAAAGATATCTAGCTAGCTATATCTCCAGATCATCCCAATCACGTTCTGGTGGTCCGCGACAGTTGAGCTCAACGAATATGTCCGCTGCAAGCTTTGCTCTTATAGCTTTCATGTTCTTACCACATAGCGTCTTCGGAAAAAGCCTCCCAAGGCTATGGTACTCGATGAACTTTAGACATAAGACACCACAGTCACTGCAATTGTCTTGCGCAGGCACATCCTTTCCAGACAGATACTCGTGTGTGAAACGCTCCAACGGGTACCTCTCTCTATCATTGATGTCAGCCATGAGCCGAAGAAGATAAGGCATCATCACAGCAATTGGCTCGAGGGAGTGAGACAACACAGCCTCACTGAGATAACCAGGTAAGCTGTCCCACACAGTAATATGCCTTCTGGGTATCGAAATCATCAAGGCAACCCAATGATTCTCTTTCACGTTCCATGGCATGTAGATCTCATCAATATTTACTTCCCATTTCTTTAGCGTTTGGCAGAATGTTGGTTTCTTCCCTTCAAAGTAATCATAAGCACCTCCTGGTAGCCATCTTCCTAATCCATATCGATCCGGCTCAGAATCCACAAACCTCCTATACTTGTCTTTCGTCCACAACATACTAGGACCACTATCAGCAATTTCATGCGCTGACGAAACAAGTCCAAGACTACATCCATGTGCTGAAAATATTTTTGAAATATACATGCACGTTAGAACGCTGAAGAAATGGGAAGCATAGGAATAAAGGTCTACTGGAAAGGTCTACAGGATAGGTCTACAGGAAAGGTCTACTGAAACGGTCTACGCGCATGAAAAGCATAAGAATAAAGGTCTACAGGAAAGGTCTACAGGATAGGTCTACAGGATAGGTCTACAGGAACGGTCTACAGGAAAGGTCTACTGAAACGGTCTACGCGCATGAAAAGCATAAGAATAAAGGTCTACTGGAAAGGTCTACAGGATAGGTCTACAGGAAAGGTCTACAGGAAAGGTATACAGGAAAGGTCTACGCGCATGAAAAGCATAAGAATAAAGGTCTACTGCATCTGTCTAATGCAAAGGTCTACTGGAAAGGTCTACTGAAACGGTCTAAGCGCATGAAAAGCATGTATACCGTATCCGCAAGCCATTCTGTCTGGGTGACTAATTCCCACCACCAGTGGAGTTGAGGTTCAGCGTCCCAAAGAGGTTTCTTAGGGCCACTGGATAGAAGACAGAAAACACTCAGTTACTTATTAAACAATCAAGATAAATATAATTATTAAGAGGAATTTTAAGAAACTACTTACAAAATGCCTTTAAACTCCTTCTTAAGTGCTGAGAGCCTATCCTTATCTACTGGCCTGAACGGATCGTACCCAAACCGTTGCTTTCCAGTGATGTCCTTCACTGTTCTATTTCCCACATACGGAGACCGTTGAGATGCGGCAAGCTGTCGCTGACGATCTACGTTTGCTTGTGCAACAAGTATTGCTGCTTGTTGTTTTAGTTGCTGCTTCTTTGTGTCCTCCCTTCGCTCTTCTTTTGAAGGCATATGCGACTTAACAAAAACGAGCTCCGAATCGTTACCGTTGTCACTCCCGCATGGAGATATATGTTGTTTCTGCAAATGTGAACCAAGTATGTATCAAACAAGGTTTGTATAAATGGCACAAATATTCTCAGGTTTTACACGAACCAAACAAGGTTCAGGCATATAAAAAAACAATATCAGCAAAACCAAAATAAACTACAAGTACTTCTTAGGCTTACGCCTGACTCGAAGGACTCTATCAGGTACAGGATCAGCACTAACCCGATCTTTTTTCTTCGTAGGAGTGGTATCTGTCTCGGTAACCTTCTTCATAAGAGTGGCAGTGTTATCGCCAACTTTCTTTACAGTTTGGATAATAAATAAACGAACATTGAATCGTATAACAAACCAAAAACAACAATTGGTCTAGAAATTTTCAAAACCCTACAACTTACACCATTCAACCCTAAACAATCTACTCAAACTCTTATCCTTATGAACTACATATTCATGATATTTATAGTTTCATGCATTTTTCTGAGATCATATTTTTAGTAGACGTTAAATGTCTATTATTTAGTTATTTGTGAAAAAAATATTTCAAAATAGTTTTTTGTTTAATTTTTAATTTAAATTTAAGATTTAATTATGTGGTAGATCTACATGGTAGACGTACCCGGTAGACCTCACACATTTATAGATTTTAACTTAAATGTCTTTGCTTATCTATAAATGATTCATTTGTATGCAATAATATTTTTGGTAGATGATAATGTCTATCTTTTAATTATTCATACAAGTTTTTTTGTCAAATTATTTTTGTTTTAATTTTTAATTTAAATTTAAAATTTAATTATGTGGTAGATCTACATGGTAGACGTACCCGGTAGACCTCACACATTTATAGGTTTTAACCTAAATGTCTTTGCTTATCTATAAATGATTCATTTGTATGCAATCATATTTTTGGTAGATGATAATGTCTATATTTTAATTATTCATACAAATGTTTTTGTCAAATTATTTTTTTTTTAATTTTAATTTAAATTTAAGATTTAATTATTTGGTAGATCTACCTGGTAGATCTAAATGGTAGACGTACCCGGTAGACCTCACACATTTATATGTTTTAACCTAAATGTCTTTGCTTATCTATAAATGATTCATTTGTATTCAATCATATTTTTTGTAGATGATAATGTCTATTTTTTAATTATTCATACAGGTTTCGTTGTCAAATTATTTTTTATTTAATTTTTATTTTAAATTTAAGAATTAATTATTTGGTAGATCTACATGGTAGATCTACTTTACCCTAAACCCTAAATCGAATAATTTAGATAAAATTTTGTAACAATGTGCTTGCCCTACTGTCATTTTACAGTTTGGATAACAAATAAACGAACATTGAATCGTATAACAAACCAAAAACAACAATTGGTCTAGAAATTTTCAAAACCCTACAACTTACACCATTCAACCCTAAACAATCTACTCAAACTCTTATCCTTATGAACTATATATTCATGATATTTATAGATTCATACATTTTTCTGAGATCATATTTTTAGTAGATGTTAAATGTCTATTATTTCGTTATTTGTGAAAAACATATTTCAAAATATATTTTTTTAATTTTTAATTTAAATTTAAGATTTAATTATGTGGTAGATCTACATGGTAGACGTACCCGGTAGACCTCACACATTTATAGGTTTTAACCTAAATGTCTTTGCTTATCTATAAATGATTCATTTGTATGCAATCATATTTTTTATAGATGATAATGTCTATCTTTTAATTATTCATACAATTTTTTTTGTCAAATTATTAATTTTTTTAATTTTTAATTTAAATTTAAAATTTAATTATGTGGTAGGTAGATCTACCTGGTAGACGTACTCGGTAGACCTCACACATTTATAGGTTTTAACCTAAATGTCTTTGCTTATCTATAAATGATTCATTTGTATGCAATCATATTTTTTGTAGATGATAATGTCTATCTTTTAATTATTCATACAAGTTTTGTTGTCAAATTATTTTTTATTTAATTTGTAATTTAAATTTAAAGTTTAATGATTTGGTAGACCTACGTGGTAGACCTACGTGGTAGATCTACATGGTAGATCTCCATGTTTGTTTTACCACAGCGTCTGGAGGTTAAAATCGTAATCGTGGCATGCGTTTTTTTGTTTGTTCATAAGAGAGCGTGAGGTACTGTTACTGTAGACAATGTTAGTTTTGCAATTGTTTCAAATTGTGGTCTAGTTGAATAGAAAAAATCAATTTGTGATCTATTTTTGGCAATTCCCCCGCATTTATATTCAAGAAAAAAGGACTAGTAAAAAAAGGAAAATGTAAAATTTCCACACGGATTGTACATAACATATTTTGGACAAGAAAAAAATTGAATAATTGATAAAATGTAAACTTTCGTAAAAGAAAAAAGGTTAGAAATTTAAAAAATAAAAAATAAAAACGAAATCGATGATCACAATAAGTAAAATGTAAAGTCTAATATTCCTAATGACTTACAGTTTTCCTATATAAAGATGTCATTTTTCTTATTAAAACAGAAAAAGATTTGTACTCTTTGACAAAAAATGTTTAAAATATTTGTAGTAAGATGACAAAAAAAATAACCTTCTTAAAAGGAAAAGTACTACATCGTAACAATAGAAAAAGGTAAATTTTATTTGATTGAAAGCTATATAAACATAAGTGAATGAGCTTAATTTCTCAATCAAAATTTTTGCTATCATCATCTTTCACAGTTTAAAAATATTCATATTAGCTAGAATATGGATCAAGAATTGGATACAGATTTGAGGTTATCTCAATATGATCCATGGGTTATAAAAAAGAATTTAACCGATTCTGATACTTCGAATAATGGTAAACTTTATCTACCGCGAGAAGGAATAGCTTCTATAATTCCGCAGATGAGACAGTCTATGGTCCAGCAGATGGGAACGACAAGCGGTGTTGAAGTGAAGGTCCATATTATAGACGACGTTAAACAAGCTGATGACTACACATGCAGATTAACTAGAAACGGTGTGGGCAAACACTATTTGATGGGATGGGGCGCTGTTGCTAGAGACAACCGTTACAAAACAGGCGATGAAATTGGACTCATGTGGGATCAAAGCTATGAAAGATTCTTGGTCCACAAGATAGGCTGATATTAGTAGTCTTGTTTTGACTTTTTTTTTTCTTCTTTTCTTATTCTCAAATATCAAAGAGCTTTTCTAATATTTATTTAGGGGGTTTTAATTTACTACAATTTGTTTTTACTTAAATGTGGGTTTTATGAGTCTGGTAGTCGAGTGATTTAGAAACTCGTGGGCATTAGAAAGATCTTATGATCTTATCCATGGGCCCCCTCTATAAGCTAGTAATTGGTGATTATTGCTACACGGGACTAACTTACTAAGATCCAACGAAAGTCTCAATATTCACGAAGAAATATACACATATTTTTTTCCAAAAAAAAGGTATATACACACCACCACCGTCTGTATTCTTTGTATTACAATGATAATGGCAAAGAGTTTTACGTAAAAAGAGAAAAGAACGACACCACATTGACTCCTCCCTTTATTTGAACTTTGAAGCATCAGCTATTTTGTGTTTTTTTTCAACAAATTTTATCTATTAAATCAAAAGGTGATTATCTCGAAGGAGAAAACTATACCAATTTGGTGTGATTTACATAACAAAATAGGTAATCTCGTGCTCGCGCTAATTAGAGTTATTGCATTGGATCTTGTTAATTACCGCAATAACCTCTTCTCATGGCTGCAACGACTTCCTTTGAGCACTTCACTTCTAATCCAACATGATTATTAATTTATTACCATCTCCGAGAACAAAAAAAGGCATCGTAGTATTAGAATGTATTAGATTTGATTAATGAATATATCTTAACTCTTTTAATCTTTATTATGTAAATCATTTGTGTTCTCTCACTATATGAGAATAATGTATTAGATTTGATTAATGAAATCATTTAAAGAAATTTTAAGAAATACATTTCTCATGGTGTCAATTTTCAAAATTACACCTCTAGTGTGTTAATTTTCAAAATTACATTTTTTCAAATTTTAATATATAAATTTGGGTTTACGAATCCTTGACTATGGTTGAGATTTTGGGTATAGAGTTTATATTTTAGGATTTAGAGTTTTTTTACTCAATGTAAAAGTGTAATATTGAAAATGGGGTGTAGTTTTGAAAATTGACACTTAAAAATGTGTAGTTTTGAAATTTTCCCATATTTGTCCAATCATTTACAAGATTTTTTATGAAAAAATATAAAGGATTGATATTCACGTGAAGTTAATTCGTAGGTATTTTCTTTAACCTTATGCTACAAAGAAAGAAAAGTAGAAAACTATAATTAATTTACCAAAAAAAAAGACAATCGAACTGAAACAAAGAGAAGTGGGACGCAATAGAATACAGCGTATATCATGCATTCATGTTTCTTAAGTTTTGTATAAAGATGTAAAACAATTAATCACTTTTACTTTCCTTCTCCTTTCTTTCTCACTATAGCGTAACATTGAAAGAAAAGTGAGAATGACGGAGAAAAAAGGAAAGAAAAGAATCGAGTGTATAATAATGAGACAAGTCCAACCAGGACGTTGATGTAAAAAGCTTTTAATATGAATCCAGTTTGGGGACTATAGCCGATGATAGCTCTATATGAGAAACCCTCACCGCCCCGATAAGCTGCTCCGGCAATTCTTCCGGTGTATTCGCCTACAAAATGATCATCCAAAAAGGTTTCAAGAGGAGAAGCAGAAGCAAAATCTTAAAGATTCAAAGTCTCTCAGTTTTGTTAAATTGATTTACCTGTACAAGGAAAGCCATTTCGACAACCAAAGATGTGATTACACCAATGACAAGACCGAGAACTCCATTTGCGACGGTGGATGATCCGATATCAACATCAATCTACATGAATACGAAAACGTTTCTTTTTGAGTTACTTACTGTATTGGTCTTTTTGAAAAAGGCTAACAAAATGTGGACTTACTTCTAAATACGTTGGACCGCGGATGTAGTTGCAATCCACTGCTTTCCCAAGGAGACACGGTGTGCTTCCCACGCTTTGCCTTACGATCCATGAACCCTGCATGATTCGGTATTATGTGAATCGCTTTGTACATAGAGGAAGAGAAGAAGAAAGAGAGAAAAAATTAGAGGGAGAGGGAGAGAGACCTTGGGGACTAAAGGTATAAGCTTGAGCCTACTATTCCGAAATTCGTCATCACCATCAACAAATCGTTGGAAGAGAGATCCAGGTACGAGTTCTTTTGCCACGAAATAAAACACCATACTGTAGTGTGTTGATCCAGGAACCTACCAAAATTCCGGTTTTAGAACATCGATAATAAGCTGCTTTTTTACATTGTAGTTCGCGGGAAAAACTTACTTGAACATTTACTACCAATGAGAAAAAACCCTTATCTGCAGCAACCTGAACAAATTATCAAGTGATGAAGAAGAAGATGGGATATAGTTTCTCCCTTAAGACTTAACTAGGAACTTAAGTAAGACGAATTAAGGTGATTGTCTCTCTTACTTGTGCTGCACATCCCTTGCGTCTAACCACATGATCCATTCTTTTAGTGTCTTTGTACCAATCGACGGCGACGAGATCCATTAGATGCTTCCCAGCAGGAATCTTCAGTAATAATGTTGAATGAATGATCAGAATCGAAGATGTAAGTAAATGTGCATCTTTCTAATGCATTTGAATTTTTCATCAGGTAAAAAAATGTTACTAACCTTCCTTTTATCCTCACAGAAACTCTTGCCACGGACTTTGAAGTTGTTCCCATCAGAAATCCTCCAGCAGTTACGGGCATTTTCATTATCATCGTGTCGTAGATTACCCGAGAAGCAAGACAGATCAATGTCGAGAGCAGGTTCCTCTTCTGAGGTTTCAAATGGCACGAGAGTTTTACAGTGATTAGATATATTTTCACCGGCACAGGTACAACTTACGCGTTAATGATTGGATCCAACTATCAGTTTTTACCTGTTTTCTTGGCTACGGTCTCCGGCTTACTCGTTTCAGGCTGAAATAGTTAGAGGTTAAGAAAGACCTAACTCGATGAAATCTTTAGTTCAAAAGAGAATGCTTGATAGGCCAACCTCTTGTTCTGATTCAGCTATCTGAAACTCGTCATCATCGTCCGAGTCTTCATCCATTAGCACAGAGTTTCTGCTGGCCCCATTTGCTTGATCAATAGAAAGGGAAGACTTATGCTGAGGCTTTCCACCTTTACCCAAGGCTAAGGAAGAAGATGCCATATTAACCATAACAGGGATCCTGATTGGATGACCTCTATCATCTGTCTGTGAGAACCACTCGCGCAAGCCTGTGATGAACATGACCTTGTGAATTAGAACGGCAGACGCACAAGTGCGGTTTCAAAAAGAGCAGAAGTCATTTCCCAGAGGGATCTCAGTGGAAATGAGCACAAAAGAACTTACCAGAAACACTGTTCAGCATTTGAAGAAGACAATGTTGTTGAAATGCTGGAAGATAACCTGCACCCCAACCTTTTAGATCAATTTGTATAAGATGTTGCACTTGTGTTCTAGGCCTTCCATTCCGAGGCTTTAGTGGGGCAATGTTAAATCCTCCACCTAAACAATGGAACGTACTCTGAGTTAGCTCGTAATACACAATATATTAGAAGATGTTGGTGGTAAAGGACTTAGCATGAGAGAGAAATCATAAACTTACTCTCAAGATGCGCCCGAACAAATCCAGGTTGTGGAGCACAATTCTCATGCTCCCTAGAACGAAACAATACCACTTCACAGAAAGAAGCGAGATAAATAATTAAAACTAGATACGAAGAGTCTGTCTAGTTTCTAGCATAAGTAAAAGGGGAAGGGAATATACCATAACTGTAACATCCGCGAACCAGAAAGTTGTGTTAGAGTTGGTATTGGACGACATTGGGGATTCGGAAGTCGATTACATATGCTCTTTGAGGTGCGAATCGAGGATTGGCTGTACATGTTCTTGTTTGATTGTTGTACAGTTGATTTAAGGTTCATTTATCTCGAAGAAAATGTGTGAAAAGCTTCGGAATGCTTAGTGTCGATCGACACCACAGGGGGTGTGTCGATCGACACCGGGTTGAGAAATCAATTCCGGTTTAAGTCGATTGCGCGTTTGAATTGTGGTTTGTTGGTTTTGGTCGATGGGTGTCGACCGACACCAAGGAGGGGTGTCGATCGACACCGATTATCTGGAAATCGACCGGTTTGATTTAAGTCGGCTGGTTTTGGGCTGGTTTGGGCGAGAGAAGCCCTAGACTCGCGATAAAAAGCTTGTGGCCGCAGGAATAAGTCACTTTTTCGAGACTAAGTGTTCTAAGGGCGATTTTTGAGAGTTGGGAGGCGATTTGGAAGAGTTTTGTGGAGTTTCTGAGCTAGATCTGTTGTTGTTCATCTTCTTCTTCTTCCTTCCAATCCGTTTTCAAGGTGAGTGCGTGACTGTAGGTCCGTTAATCACTAGAGATTGTTTGATTTTGAGTTTAGGTTGTTGTTCTTGTGTTGTTCTTCGGTTTTATGTGGTTTGATGCGTATATGGGGGTTGAATCCCATTGATTGTTGTTTATTTTACTGTTTTCGCACTGTTTCTTCGCGTTTGGTGTCTGGGCGTCGAGCCGGTGTCGAGCGACACTCGATGAGTGTCGATCGACACTCGGGAGGCTGGCGTCGATCGACACCATATAGGTGTCGGTCGACACCGACCTGGGTGTCAGGAAACGTGGGTTTCCTGACAGGTAGTTGTGGTTATTATCGTTGCATTGTCCTTCTGGTTGTTTATTGTGATGTTTTGTCTATTGTTGACGTAATTGGCCTGTAGGCAGGATGATCCACTCACTAAGTATTTATGATAATACTTACGCATCTCTATTCCAATGTGATGCAGGTAACAGCAATGTTCTTCCGCGGAAAGAGACCGAGAGAAGAGGATGATGAGATTAGGATTTGGATTCTGGCGTTTATGTTGTGGTTGATTGAGAATTCTTGAGTTTAGGGTGTTAGACTTTATTTCAATAATGTAGCAAACCGGTTTATGTTGCTTATTGGTTATTGGTTATTGGTTTTATTCTTTATTGGTTATTGTTGAACGGTTATTCATGATTTAATAATATTATTGATTCTTTTGAGAACTTCCGCATTGTGTTGTTGAATTAGCTGTTGAGGATTAATATTTATGGGAATGTTAATCTGGGCTAATTATTATTTAAAAAAAAAAAAAAAGCTTGGTTGTTTCATTTTGGTATCAGAGCAAATACGGTTTTAGGACTGTTAGAGTTGGATGAATTGGACTATGTGTTTAATTGATTATGTGAGTTAGTCAGTTAGTGGTCTAGTCTCATCCTCTCGGTCTTCCAGTTTTCCGCGGGTAAGTGAGTGGGGTATTTGGTGTGTTGTGTTTTGTTTTTGTGCGTTGACTTTGTTCTTTTTCTGTACTTGGTGGTAGTGCAGAGAGATGGACGCAGGTCGTGGACGTGGCCGTGGTCGTGGTCGCGGTGCAGCCCGTAAGGGCAGAGGAGCTGGTCGCGGTGGGCGAGCAGCGGGTCGTGGAGGTCGGGGTGCTGGTCGTGGAGTGCCAGAGGCTGAGGTCTCAGTGGAGAGTGCGGCGCCTAGTGTGGCGGCAGCGTCGGTGACACAGTCTGTTTCGTTGGCCGGTGGGGCTAACTCAGGTGCCAGTGGTCGCGCAGGAGCTGGAGCGGTTCCCGGTGGGGGCGCTGCTTTAGCTCAGGGAGAGTTGATTGTGGGGCTACTGACGCAGTTGTTGGCACGTCTTCCTCAGGCAGTTCCACAGCAGGCTCCGGTTGCACCTCCAGCGGCCGGGGCACAGGTTGGTGCCGGGGCACATGTTGGTGCCGGTTTTGTTGAGCAGCAGGAGGCTGCGGTGCAGCAGGGTGTTGCAGTTGGGTTTTCGCCTTATCGTGAGATGATGAGGGAGATGCAGAGGATTGGTACGCCTACGTTTGAGGGCGGGGTTACTCCAGAGCAGGCTGACGAGTGGCGTCAGAGGTTGGAGCGGAACTTTGATTCTGTTCGTTGTCCGGAGCAGTTTCAGGTTGAGCTGGCAGTGCACTACCTTGGGGGTGATGCACATTTGTGGTGGAGGTCTGTTAGGACCAGGAGAGAGGTATGGACTTGGGTTGACTTCGTCGAGGAGTTCAACCACAAGTTTTTCCCTCAGGAGGCTCGTGACAGGCTGCAGTTGAGGTTTTTCGACTTGACTCAGGGTGAGAGGTCTGTTCGAGAGTACGATGCAGAGTTCTGCAGGTTGGTGGTCTTTTCTGGTGGTGAGTTGATCAGTGAGCGAGCATTGACGTCGCGGTTTCTTCAGGGACTTCGGAGGAACATCAGGACTCAGTGCAGAGCTGGTATGTACCACACCAGAGCGGGCTTAGTGGAGTTGGCAGCTTCCATTGAGGAGGACTTGCGTGAGCCGGTGAGTACGGCGGTTGTTCCAGTTGCAGTTGCTCCTGCTACCCATCCTCGGGGCCAGCAGCAGCATCAGCAGCGCAGAGGTCACAGTTCTGGTTACGGCAGGGGCAGCAGGCCTGCGCAGGGCCAGAAGAGGAGAGCAGAGGAGATATCTGCTAGTAGCCCGAGTACGGGTGGTTGTTTTGGTTGTGGTAGTCTGGATCACAGAGTGGCGACTTGCCCCAAGAGGGCGGGATCCAGAGAGACTCCAGTGTGCTTCTACTGCAGGGAGCCGGGGCATATCAAGACAATGTGTCCCAAGTTACAGCTGAGAGCAGTGGCAGCAGCGATTCAGCCGTTGGCTATCCAGTCAGCAGCTCAGGTGGCAGCGTTGCAGTCAGGTGGTGCGCCGAGAGTGTATACTTCGGCAGAGGTGGGCCAGACCAGTCAGTCAGGCCAGATCACAGGTAAAATCTTGACTCAGACTTTTAAATTCTTTAAGGTAGAATTGTTGGTGTTGTCTGTTTCTGTTGTTTTACTGTGATAGAGTTAGAGGTTCTCAACACTTGTGGAATTGTGTAGGGACCTTGTTAGTTGGAGGTTTTGAGTCTCACGTTCTGTTTGACTCGGGAGCATCTAATTGCTTCATTACTCCGGAGAGAGCTGAGGGTAGTGGTATTCGGAGTAGCGATGGCGAGGCTTCAGGCTTTGTCAAGGTGGCCGGTGGTGGTTATTTGGCTACTTCGGGCAGAGCTAGAGCAGTTGATGTGCGTATTGCGGGGCAGTCTATGCCAGCAGATTTAGTCATCAGTCCGGTGGAACTGTATGACGTGATTTTGGGGATGGACTGGTTATCTCTATACCGAGTTCATCTGGATTGCTACAGAGGTAGAGTGGTGTTTGAGCAGGATGCAGGGAAGTTGGTTTATCAGGGAGTGAGACCGACTTCGGGGAGTATAGTGATTTCAGCTATTAAGGCAGAGCAGTTGTTAGAGCGGGGCTGCGAAGCCTATTTGGCGACAATCACTATGACAGAGTCCAGTGGTGAGGTGAGTCTGCAGGATATTCAGGTTGTCCAGGAGTTTGAGGACGTATTTCGGTCGCTGAAGGGATTGCCACCATCTCGGTCAGATCCTTTCACGATTGATTTAGAGCCCGGGACAGCTCCGATATCGAAGACACCTTACAGGATGGCTCCAGCAGAGATGGCAGAGCTGAAGAAGCAGCTAGAGGACCTTTTGAGTAAAGGGTTCATCAGACCTAGTGTGTCGCCGTGGGGAGCGCCAGTGTTGTTCGTTAAGAAGAAGGATGGCAGTTTTCGGTTGTGCATTGATTACCGGGGACTTAACCGAGTCACAGTGAAGAACAGGTACCCACTTCCGAGGATTGATGAGTTGTTGGATCAGTTGAGAGGTGCTACTTGGTTCTCCAAGATTGACTTGGCATCGGGTTATCATCAGATCCCGATAGATGAGGCAGATGTCCGGAAGACAGCTTTTCGGACGAGGTATGGGCATTTCGAGTTTGTGGTCCATGCCTTTCGGTTTATAATGCGCCGGCAGCGTTTATGAGGTTGATGAACGACGTGTTCAGGGAGTTTCTGGATGTGTTTGTCATTATTTTCATTGATGACATTTTGGTGTATTCGAGGAGTCCAGAGGAGCATGCGACTCATTTGAGGCTTGTGTTGGAGAAGCTTCGAGAGCAGAAGCTTTTTGCTAAGTTGAGCAAGTGCAGCTTTTGGCAGAGGGAGATGGGTTTTCTTGGCCACATTGTTTCTGCAGAGGGAGTTTCTGTGGATCCGGCTAAGATTGAGGCTATCAGGGATTGGCCTAGACCGAGTAGTTCTACCGAGATCAGGAGTTTTCTGGGTTTAGCAGGCTACTACAGGAGGTTCGTCAAGGGGTTTGCGAGCATGTCTCAGCCGATGACGAGGTTGACTGGCAAGGATGTGCCGTTTGTGTGGTCGCATGAGTGCGAGGAGAGCTTTGGGAAGCTCAAGGAGATGTTGACTAGTACACCTGTTTTGGCATTACCCGACCCGGGGAAGCCATATGTTGTGTACACAGATGCTTCAGGTGTTGGACTTGGTTGTGTTTTGATGCAGGAGGGCAGAGTGATTGCCTATGCTTCGAGGCAGTTGCAGGGCAGTGAGCGCAACCGTCCTACACATGACCTTGAGTTGGGAGCGGTGGTTTTTGCGCTCAAGATTTGGAGGTCTTATTTGTATGGTGGCAGAGTGCAGATCTTTACAGATCACAAGAGTCTACAGCATATTTTCACTCAGCCTTTGCCGAATGCGAGACAGACGCGTTGGGTGGAGTTTCTGGCAGACTATGACCTGGATATTGTTTATCATCCGGGCAAGGCCAATTTGGTGGCAGACGCTTTGAGTCGACGGAGGGTTGACTCAGATAGAGAGCGTGGTGTTGAGGCTTTGGTCAGCGAGATTAGTACATTGCGTCTTTGTGCTATTTCAGAGGAGCCTTTGGGTTTAGAGGCAGCTGACCAGGCAGATTTACTCAGTAGGATCAGGGTGGCGCAGCAGAGTGATCAAAGTTTGATTGATGCTTCGCAGGCAGTTGGTTTTGAGTATCAGGTCTCTTCGAATGGGACTATCTTGGTTCGTGGGCGAGTTTGTGTGCCTAAGGATGAGGAGTTGAGGCATGAGGTTTTGAGAGAGGCTCATTCGAGCAAGTTTTCGATTCATCCGGGTGCGACCAAGATGTACTGTGACCTCAAACGGTATTATCATTGGGTGGGGATGAAGAGGGATGTGGCAGATTGGGTTGCGAGATGCAACACTTGTTCTTTGGTCAAGGCAGAGCATCAGGTGCCTAGTGGTCTTCTGCAGAGTTTACCCATTCCAGAGTGGAAGTGGGATATGATCACTATGGATTTTGTTGTGGGATTGCCGATCTCACGGACTTTCGATGCTATTTGGGTCATTGTAGATCGCTTTACCAAGTCAGCACATTTCTTGGCTATCAAGAAGACAGATGGAGCGGCTGTCTTGGCTAGGAAGTTTGTGCGAGAGATTGTGAGGCTGCATGGGGTGCCAGCCAGTATCGTGTCGGATAGAGATCCGAGATTTGCTTCAGAGTTTTGGAGGGCATTTCAGACTGAGATGGGCACTAAGGTGCATATGAGTACAGCGTATCATCGGCAGACAGATGGGCAGTCGGAGAGGACTATTCAGACTTTGGAGGATCTGCTTAGGATGTGTGTGCTGGATTGGGGTGGTCATTGGGCTGATCATCTGTGTTTGGCAGAGTTTGCCTATAACAACAGTTTTCAGTCTAGTATTGGTATGGCTCCTTATGAGGCTTTGTATGGGAGGCCATGCAGGACACCCTTATGCTGGACCCAAGTGGGGGAGCGCAGCATGTTTGGAGCTACTTTTGTTCAGGAGACGGCGGAGAAGATCCGTGTCTTGAGGCTGAACATGAAGGAAGCTCAGGATAGACAGAGGAGTTATGCAGATAGGCGGCGACGTGAGCTTGAGTTTCAGGTGGGAGATAGAGTGTATCTCAAGATGGCTATGTTGAGGGGCCCTAACAGGTCCATAGCAGAGAACAAGCTCAGTCCGCGTTTCATGGGTCCGTTTCCAGTGGTGGAGCGAGTTGGGCCAGTGGCTTATCGGTTGGAGTTGCCACCGATTATGAGCGCCTTTCATAAGGTGTTTCATGTTTCGATGTTGAGGAGGTGTTTGCGTCCTTCAGAGGAGGTAGTGGTTGAGATTCCGGAGGATCTTCAGCCAGATTTGACAGTTCCGGCAGTTCCTGTGAGGATTCTTGAGAGGAGAGTCAAGGTTCTGCGGAACAAGAGGGTGCCATTGTTGAGAGTCTTGTGGGACTGTAGCGGCACAGAGGAGCAGACTTGGGAACCAGAGGCAAAGATGAAGCTGAAGTTCGGAAAGTGGTTCGACAAGCAGGCTGTGGAGTGATTCATCTTTGTGGTTCTAGTCTTGTTTTGGTTTTTGTTGATGTTGGTTTTGGATTTATGTATTTTCGTTTCGTTGTACGATATACATTTTTGGAGTTATATGAGATGGAGTTTTGCCTCATATTTTTGGTTATGATTTGGATGTTACAAGTTCTTTGGCTGGTGGGGTCATTGAGAGTTTTTAGTCACATGTTGGTACGCGTTTCAGATTTTATTACTCGTTTTGTCTAGAGGCGTGGGCCTTGTAGACGGTGGTTCTATTTGTGTTGGGACGTTAGGTGCCCAACGGACTTATATTGGGGGTCGCTACCTCGATATGGGTTGTTTTGGTGACGGTGGGTCACGTTTTGGTTGTGACTATGGGTCACGTTTTGGTTTTGTGACAGTGGTCACATTTTGGATACTGGACCGTGGGTCGCAGTATGGATGTTGTGACGGTGAGTTACGGCATTGAGAGTAGTAATATCTTGGAAACATGCGTATAACATAGGACTAAAATGTGAGTTTTGAGGTCTTGGAGAGACATTTGTGTTGGGATTCGAGGACAAATCCATTTTAGTGGGGGAGAATCGTAACATCCGCGAACCAGAAAGTTGTGTTAGAGTTGGTATCGGACGACATTGGGGATTCGGAAGTCGATTACATATGCTCTTTGAGGTGCGAATCGAGGATTGGCTGTACATGTTCTTGTTTGATTTAAGGTTCATTTATCTCGAAGAAAATGTGTGAAAAGCTTCGGAATGCTTAGTGTCGATCGACACCACAGGGGGTGTGTCGATCGACACCGGGTTGAGAAATCAATTCCGGTTTAAGTCGATTGCGCGTTTGAATTGTGGTTTGTTGGTTTTGGTCGATGGGTGTCGACCGACACTAAGGAGGGGTGTCGATCGACACCGGTTATCTGGAAATCGACCGGTTTGATTTAAGTCGGCTGGTTTTGGGCTGGTTTGGGCGAGAGAAGCCCTAGACTCGCGATAAAAAGCTTGTGGCCGCAGGAATAAGTCACTTTTTCGAGACTAAGTGTTCTAAGGGCAATTTTTGAGAGTTGGGAGGCGATTTGGAAGAGTTTTGTGGAGTTTCTGAGCTAGATCTGTTGTTGTTCATCTTCTTCTTCTTCCTTCCAATCCGTTTTCAAGGTGAGTGCGTGACTGTAGGTCCGTTAATCACTAAAGATTGTTTGATTTTGAGTTTAGGTTGTTGTTCTTGTGTTGTTCTTCAGTTTTATGTGGTTTGATGCGTATATGGGGGTTGAATCCCATTGATTGTTGTTTATTTTACTGTTTTCGCACTGTTTCTTCGCGTTTGGTGTCTGGGCGTCGAGCCGGTGTCGAGCGACACTCGATGAGTGTCGATCGACACTCGGGAGGCTGGCGTCGATCGACACCATATAGGTGTCGGTCGACACCGACCTGGGTGTCAGGAAACGTGGGTTTCCTGACAGGTAGTTGTGGTTATTATCATTGCATTGTCCTTCTGGTTGTTTATTGTGATGTTTTGTCTATTGTTGACGTAATTGGCCTGTAGGCAGGATGATCCACTCACTAAGTATTTATGATAATACTTACGCATCTCTATTCCAATGTGATGCAGGTAACAGCAATGTTCTTCCGCGGAAAGAGACCGAGAGAAGAGGATGATGAGATTAGGATTTGGATTCTGGCGTTTATGTTGTGGTTGATTGAGAATTCTTGAGTTTAGGGTGTTAGACTTTATTTCAATAATGTAGCAAACCGGTTTAGGTTGCTTATTGGTTATTGGTTATTGGTTTTATTCTTTATTGGTTATTGTTGAACGGTTATTCATGATTTAATAATATTATTGATTCTTTTGAGAACTTCCGCATTGTGTTGTTGAATTAGCTGTTGAGGATTAATATTTATGGGAATGTTAATCTGGGCTAATTATTATTTTTTAAAAAAAAAAAAAAACTTGGTTGTTTCTATAACTTCCATCGTCATTACGACGCCAATATCGTACATAGCAGAGGTCACGAGGCCACACAACCCTGCAGCCATTTCGACAGTATGAGTGGGATAAAACAGAGCTCCTAAAGACAACCAGGTTCTATTCTGACTGAAAACAGGAGGATCGCAGAGAGTAAGCATTATAATGACCCTGTAAATCCTTTCTACCATTTTTTCAGCAGCATGGGATCTTGGTATGCAAAATATAAAAAAATCTGCATAAACCTAGAGCCTCCAAGAGAACTGGTCTATTTAGTTGGTTTTTCGACAAGTTGCAACAATGCTTTTCACCTCATCCCATGGTGATAGTTTCGGACAGGCATCCCTCCATACATAATGCATGTCTCCGTTTTCTACCTTGGGTTACTAGAGGTATATGTTACTACCATCTTCAACATAACATAGTCACAAAATACCAAGCAAAGAACATCATGTATCTGGTGAAAGGAGCTGCCTACGCCCATACGCTCATGGAGTTTAACCATTGCATGGCCGCAATCCGAGCTGTTAAACTGGAACTTGCACAATACTTAGAGGAAGCGGATCCTAAGTTGTGGTCTAGAGTACATTTTCCAGGGGATCGGTACAGCATTAAGACGAGTAACATTGCTGAATCTATCAATTCCGCACTGACGAGAGCCAAGGGCTTTCCAATACCTTGTCTGCTGCAATACATCCGAGAGAAGCTAGGGGTGTGGTTTAACAAAAGGTGAGAGGACGCCTTGAGTCTTCACATCCCATACAGTAAGGGAGTTGAATATTTGATGTCTGTCCGTTCACACTATGCAGAATCATACAATGTGGAACACATAGATGGATGGAAGTTCAACGTTAAGGGTGGAGGAGGACCTTATATTGTTGATTTGGAAAACCGTTCATGTGAATGTGGTGTATTCCTAGTTGAAAAAATCCCTTGTTCACATGTGATTGCAGCGGCTATTGAGGCAAACATACACATGTCGCAAAACGTTGCAACGACTTACACGAAAGAGGCGCTATACGCGACATATGCACATCCCATATACCCCGAGGCAACACATGATGTAGAGCCAGAAGAAGACATTTGCCTCCCTCCAGATGTTAAGCCAGCTCCTGGCCGGAAAAAGAAATCTAGGTTTCTAACATGGCTAGAATTGTCTAAGAAGAGACGCACCAAACCAAGAAAGATGCACAAAATTTATAGTTGTTCGAAGTGCCGGCAACCGGGGCATACCCGTTCTCATTGTGTAAGTGTCTTACAACTCTGTCTTACAACTCACTGTGTATTCATGGTTAATGTTGATTACATGTGTTTTTAAAAGTTGAATTGTTTGCACTGATTTAGGTGAAGAACGAAGATGTAGACTGAAAAAGAGGTCTACGTCGTAGATCTACGCGGTAGGTCTACGCGGTAGGTCTACGCGGTAGGTCTACGCAGGAGGTCTACGCGTTAGTCTACGCAGGAGGTCTACGTAATTGGTCTACGCAGGAGGTCTACGCGTTAGTCTACGCAGGAGGTCTACGTAATTGGTCTACGCAGGAGGTCTCCAGCTTTTTCATGTTTTTTTATCTAAGTTAATACGAGTCGCAACCTATGCAGCTTTTTCATGTATCAGAACACTTGCACTAATTCGAGATCTACATTAGAGGTCTATAAATGATTCATTTGTATTCAATCATATTTTTGTAGATGATAATGTCTATATTTTAATTATTCATAAAAGTGTTTTTGTCAAATTATTTTTTTTTTAATTTTTAATTTAAATTTAAGATTTAATTATGTGGTAGATCTACATGGTAGACGTACCCGGTAGACCTCACACATTTATAGATTTTAACTTAAATGTCTTTGCTTATCTATAAATGATTCATTTGTATGCAATAATATTTTTGGTAGATGATAATGTCTATCTTTTAATTATTCATACAAGTTTTTTTGTCAAATTATTTTTGTTTTAATTTTTAATTTAAATTTAAAATTTAATTATGTGGTAGATCTACATGGTAGACGTACCCAGTAGACCTCACACATTTATAGGTTTTAACCTAAATGTCTTTGCTTATCTATAAATGATTCATTTGTATGCAATCATATTTTTGGTAGATGATAATGTCTATATTTTAATTATTCATACAAATGTTTTTGTCAAATTATTTTTTTTTTTAATTTTAATTTAAATTTAAGATTTAATTATTTGGTAGATCTACCTGGTAGATCTAAATGGTAGACGTACCCGGTAGACCTCACACATTTATATGTTTTAACCTAAATGTCTTTGCTTATCTATAAATGATTCATTTGTATTCAATCATATTTTTTGTAGATGATAATGTCTATTTTTTAATTATTCATACAGGTTTCGTTGTCAAATTATTTTTTATTTAATTTTTATTTTAAATTTAAGAATTAATTATTTGGTAGATCTACATGGTAGATCTACTTTACCCTAAACCCTAAATCGAATAATTTAGATAAAATTTTGTAACAATGTGCTTGCCCTACTGTCATTTTACAGTTTGGATAACAAATAAACGAACATTGAATCGTATAACAAACCAAAAACAACAATTGGTCTAGAAATTTTCAAAACCCTACAACTTACACCATTCAACCCTAAACAATCTACTCAAACTCTTATCCTTATGAACTATATATTCATGATATTTATAGATTCATACATTTTTCTGAGATCATATTTTTAGTAGATGTTAAATGTCTATTATTTCGTTATTTGTGAAAAACATATTTCAAAATATCTTTTTTTTTAATTTTTAATTTAAATTTAAAATTTAATTATGTGGTAGGTAGATCTACCTGGTAGACGTACTCGGTAGACCTCACACATTTATAGGTTTTAACCTAAATGTCTTTGCTTATCTATAAATGATTCATTTGTATGCAATCATATTTTTTGTAGATGATAATGTCTATCTTTTAATTATTCATACAAGTTTTGTTGTCAAATTATTTTTTATTTAATTTGTAATTTAAATTTAAAGTTTAATGATTTGGTAGACCTACGTGGTAGACCTACGTGGTAGATCTACATGGTAGATCTCCATGTTTGTTTTACCACAGCGTCTGGAGGTTAAAATCGTAATCGTGGCATGCGTTTTTTTGTTTGTTCATAAGAGAGCGTGAGGTACTGTTACTGTAGACAATGTTAGTTTTGCAATTGTTTCAAATTGTGGTCTAGTTGAATAGAAAAAATCAATTTGTGATCTATTTTTGGCAATTCCCCTGCATTTATATTCAAGAAAAAAGGACTAGTAAAAAAAGGAAAATGTAAAATTTCCACACGGATTGTACATAACATATTTTGGACAAGAAAAAAATTGAATAATTGATAAAATATAAACTTTCGTAAAAGAAAAAAGGTTAGAAATTTAAAAAATAAAAAATAAAAACGAAATCGATGATCACAATAAGTAAAATGTAAAGTCTAATATTCCTAATGACTTACAGTTTTCCTATATAAAGATGTCATTTTTCTTATTAAAACAGAAAAAGATTTGTACTCTTTGACAAAAAATGTTTAAAATATTTGTAGTAAGATGACAAAAAAAATAACCTTCTTAAAAGGAAAAGTACTACATCGTAACAATAGAAAAAGGTAAATTTTATTTGATTGAAAGCTATATAAACATAAGTGAATGAGCTTAATTTCTCAATCAAAATTTTTGCTATCATCATCTTTCACAGTTTAAAAATATTCATATTAGCTAGAATATGGATCAAGAATTGGATACAGATTTGAGGTTATCTCAATATGATCTATGGGTTATAAAAAAGAATTTAACCGATTCTGATACTTCGAATAATGGTAAACTTTATCTACCGCGAGAAGGAATAGCTTCTATAATTCCGCAGATGAGACAGTCTATGGTCCAGCAGATGGGAACGACAAGCGGTGTTGAAGTGAAGGTCCATATTATAGACGACGTTAAACAAGCTGATGACTACACATGCAGATTAACTAGAAACGGTGTGGGCAAACACTATTTGATGGGATGGGGCCCTGTTGCTAGAGACAACCGTTACAAAACAGGCGATGAAATTGGACTCATGTGGGATCAAAGCTATGAAAGATTCTTGGTCCACAAGATAGGCTGATATTAGTAGTCTTGTTTTGACTTTTTTTTTTCTTCTTTTCTTATTCTCAAATATCAAAGAGCTTTTCTAATATTTATTTAGGGGGTTTTAATTTACTACAATTTGTTTTTACTTAAATGTGGGTTTTATGAGTCTGGTAGTCGAGTGATTTAGAAACTCGTGGGCATTAGAAAGATCTTATGATCTTATCCATGGGCCCCCTCTATAAGCTAGTAATTGGTGATTATTGCTACACGGGACTAACTTACTAAGATCCAACGAAAGTCTCAATATTCACGAAGAAATATACACATATTTTTTTCCAAAAAAAAGGTATATACACACCACCACCGTCTGTATTCTTTGTATTACAATGATAATGGCAAAGAGTTTTACGTAAAAAGAGAAAAGAACGACACCACATTGACTCCTCCCTTTATTTGAACTTTGAAGCATCAGCTATTTTGTGTTTTTTTTCAACAAATTTTATCTATTAAATCAAAAGGTGATTATCTCGAAGGAGAAAACTATACCAATTTGGTGTGATTTACATAACAAAATAGGTAATCTCGTGCTCGCGCTAATTAGAGTTATTGCATTGGATCTTGTTAATTACCGCAATAACCTCTTCTCATGGCTGCAACGACTTCCTTTGAGCACTTCACTTCTAATCCAACATGATTATTAATTTATTACCATCTCCGAGAACAAAAAAAGGCATCGTAGTATTAGAATGTATTAGATTTGATTAATGAATATATCTTAACTCTTTTAATCTTTATTATGTAAATCATTTGTGTTCTCTCACTATATGAGAATAATGTATTAGATTTGATTAATGAAATCATTTAAAGAAATTTTAAGAAATACATTTCTCATGGTGTCAATTTTCAAAATTACACCTCTAGTGTGTTAATTTTCAAAATTACATTTTTTCAAATTTTAATATATAAATTTGGGTTTACGAATCCTTGACTATGGTTGAGATTTTGGGCATAGAGTTTATATTTTAGGATTTAGAGTTTTTTTACTCAATGTAAAAGTGTAATATTGAAAATGGGGTGTAGTTTTGAAAATTGACACTTAAAAATGTGTAGTTTTGAAATTTTCCCATATTTGTCCAATCATTTACAAGATTTTTTATGAAAAAATATAAAGGATTGATATTCACGTGAAGTTAATTCGTAGGTATTTTCTTTAACCTTATGCTACAAAGAAAGAAAAGTAGAAAACTATAATTAATTTACCAAAAAAAAAGACAATCGAACTGAAACAAAGAGAAGTGGGACGCAATAGAATACAGCGTATATCATGCATTCATGTTTCTTAAGTTTTGTATAAAGATGTAAAACAATTAATCACTTTTACTTTCCTTCTCCTTTCTTTCTCACTATAGCGTAACATTGAAAGAAAAGTGAGAATGACGGAGAAAAAAGGAAAGAAAAGAATCGAGTGTATAATAATGAGACAAGTCCAACCAGGACGTTGATGTAAAAAGCTTTTAATATGAATCCAGTTTGGGGACTATAGCCGATGATAGCTCTATATGAGAAACCCTCACCGCCCCGATAAGCCGCTCCGGCAATTCTTCCGGTGTATTCGCCTACAAAATGATCATCCAAAAAGGTTTCAAGAGGAGAAGCAGAAGCAAAATCTTAAAGATTCAAAGTCTCTCAGTTTTGTTAAATTGATTTACCTGTACAAGGAAAGCCATTTCGACAACCAAAGATGTGATTACACCAATGACAAGACCGAGAACTCCATTTGCGACGGTGGATGATCCGATATCAACATCAATCTACATGAATACGAAAACGTTTCTTTTTGAGTTACTTACTGTATTGGTCTTTTTGAAAAAGGCTAACAAAATGTGGACTTACTTCTAAATACGTTGGACCGCGGATGTAGTTGCAATCCACTGCTTTCCCAAGGAGACACGGTGTGCTTCCCACGCTTTGCCTTACGATCCATGAACCCTGCATGATTCGGTATTATGTGAATCGCTTTGTACATAGAGGAAGAGAAGAAGAAAGAGAGAAAAAATTAGAGGGAGAGGGAGAGAGACCTTGGGGACTAAAGGTATAAGCTTGAGCCTACTATTCCGAAATTCGTCATCACCATCAACAAATCGTTGGAAGAGAGATCCAGGTACGAGTTCTTTTGCCACGAAATAAAACACCATACTGTAGTGTGTTGATCCAGGAACCTACCAAAATTCCGGTTTTAGAACATCGATAATAAGCTGCTTTTTTACATTGTAGTTCGCGGGAAAAACTTACTTGAACATTTACTACCAATGAGAAAAAACCCTTATCTGCAGCAACCTGAACAAATTATCAAGTGATGAAGAAGAAGATGGGATATAGTTTCTCCCTTAAGACTTAACTAGGAACTTAAGTAAGACGAATTAAGGTGATTGTCTCTCTTACTTGTGCTGCACATCCCTTGCGTCTAACCACATGATCCATTCTTTTAGTGTCTTTGTACCAATCGACGGCGACGAGATCCATTAGATGCTTCCCAGCAGGAATCTTCAGTAATAATGTTGAATGAATGATCAGAATCGAAGATGTAAGTAAATGTGCATCTTTCTAATGCATTTGAATTTTTCATCAGGTAAAAAAATGTTACTAACCTTCCTTCTATCCTCACAGAAACTCTTGCCACGGACTTTGAAGTTGTTCCCATCAGAAATCCTCCAGCAGTTACGGGCATTTTCATTATCATCGTGTCGTAGATTACCCGAGAAGCAAGACAGATCAATGTCGAGAGCAGGTTCCTCTTCTGAGGTTTCAAATGGCACGAGAGTTTTACAGTGATTAGATATATTTTCACCGGCACAGGTACAACTTACGCGTTAATGATTGGATCCAACTATCAGTTTTTACCTGTTTTCTTGGCTACGGTCTCCGGCTTACTCGTTTCAGGCTGAAATAGTTAAAGGTTAAGAAAGACCTAACTCGATGAAATCTTTAGTTCAAAAGAGAATGCTTGATAGGCCAACCTCTTGTTCTGATTCAGCTATCTGAAACTCGTCATCATCGTCCGAGTCTTCATCCATTAGCACAGAGTTTCTGCTGGCCCCATTTGCTTGATCAATAGAAAGGGAAGACTTATGCTGAGGCTTTCCACCTTTACCCAAGGCTAAGGAAGAAGATGCCATATTAACCATCACAGGGATCCTGATTGGATGACCTCTATCATCTGTCTGTGAGAACCACTCGCGCAAGCCTGTGATGAACATGACCTTGTGAATTAGAACGGCAGACGCACAAGTGCGGTTTCAAAAAGAGCAGAAGTCATTTCCCAGAGGGATCTCAGTGGAAATGAGCACAAAAGAACTTACCAGAAACACTGTTCAGCATTTGAAGAAGACAATGTTGTTGAAATGCTGGAAGATAACCTGCACCCCAACCTTTTAGATCAATTTGTATAAGATGTTGCACTTGTGTTCTAGGCCTTCCATTCCGAGGCTTTAGTGGGGCAATGTTAAATCCTCCACCTAAACAATGGAGCGTACTCTGAGTTAGCTCGTAATACACAATATATTAGAAGATGTTGGTGGTAAAGGACTTAGCATGAGAGAGAAATCATAAACTTACTCTCAAGATGCGCCCGAACAAATCCAGGTTGTGGAGCACAATTCTCATGCTCCCTAGAACGAAACAATACCACTTCACAGAAAGAAGCGAGATAAATAATTAAAACTAGATACGAAGAGTCTGTCTAGTTTCTAGCATAAGTAAAAGGGGAAGGGAATATACCATAACTTCCATCGTCATTACGACGCCAATATCGTACATAGCAGAGGTCACGAGGCCACACAACCCTGCAGCCATTTCGACAGTATGAGTGGGATAAAACAGAGCTCCTAAAGACAACCAGGTTCTATTCTGACTGAAAACAGGAGGATCGCAGAGAGTAAGCATTATAATGACCCTGTAAATCCTTTCTACCATTTTTTCAGCAGCATGGGATCTTGGTATGCAAAATATAAAAAAATCTGCATAAACCTAGAGCCTCCAAGAGAACTGGTCTATTTAGTTGAGGATGTGAAAGAAGATTAAATTGATTTTGAATGATAACACTACTTTTGTAAGCACTTGAACGTAGGTGTGTGCGTATTGTTGAATGATTACATTGGAAACCAGTCGAGTAGAAGTCTGTGATAGAGTATTGCTGTGTGACCATCCACCTCTTCCACTAATCTCCCATTATGAAAACTGCAGTCCCACCTGTCAGCCATAGGAAACGACCGAAAGCAGAGAGCTTCAGATCACAGACCAGAACACAAGAAAAGACGCTTTCGCTTGCATGGTATTATTGATTATGGTTTCTTGTTACCGGAATATGAAAGAGAAAACAGAAGACGGAGAAAAACCTACTCATATCGAGTGCCATCCATGCTCATCACAAGCTCGAATATTTCCTCACATGTGGCCTCCACTACACCAACAGCCTTCATTGCCCTGCTGCAGCTTCTTGGCTGCATGATTAGCACTGTAAATGATGGTTCTTAACTATATAAAACTAATATGTAATCAACACGGAAATTATGCCAAGCTGTTAGGCCCTTCCATACTAGATAATCAACTTCAAGTAGCTCTTCAAAAATTCGTAGACCTGCCAAATGTGTAAAAAAAAGGAGAAGATTAAGCCCAAATTCAAGCTCTATCATAGAATGCTATATGATCTTCCAGATTGGATGGTAGAGAAAATTTATTTTGAAACAGGTCTTAAGTTTGTCTTGCAGAAGTTGTGGCACGTTCTTGAAAGTTGAAACCGTGCATAACCACTAACCATTTTGGCACTGAAGGAGACGCCAGTGTTTTCTTGAAAATGCTTGGTTACTGGAATTATGGTTTGACAACTCAGCATCAAAATCCTTAGTCCAGTCATATATAGATTCTGGAGGGCCTGCATATTTGTTTAAAAGTGATCAGATTATATTCAGGATTGCATCTGACCAAATTAGATCATGAACAAATGAATTAGGAAAAACCATTTCCAATAGTTGTCCTCCTCAATAAATCACGTCGAGTGTCATCTTCTTCCTCCAGCGCACTGAACCTGAATAAATTGTAGATATTTTCTTCGCATAAATATAGGTATATAAGAAAACAATGGCAAGCCTCAACCGAAAGAGTATATCAAACGATACTGGTCACTTCTCACATGCAGCACTATCTTAGCATCTTTCTGGCATCTGTAACGTTCTAAGAAAAATCCAGAGCTAACACAACCTAAGTGGAAATTGTTAGGATTGATGATTAACTCTACTTTTAGTATCTAATAGGATAAATAAACTAGCTTTTCAAATTAATTTTATGATTATGATCGCCACAAACCACAACGTACTCTTGCATAATATTGATCACCATTTTCAACACAGGTAAAATTTACTCTCTCTAAAGGAAGAGAATAGTATTCCATGACCAGAACTTATGATTAAGGCAGGGAAACAATATGAACAAGAAACTTAAGCAAAGTGAGTTGTTGACAGATAAAACTAAGATGCCTGCAGATACACACAGAAATAATGCACTCACGGGCTTTCATGGTCTGAAGATGAAGCAGTCCTTCCAGCATCCATTCCAGGCTTATATTCAAAAGAAACTGATAAGATACACTACACCTATTATCGCAAGAGGAAAAGAGAGACACGTGGACCGTTGACTGAGGAGGAGGAAGTTGTTAGTCAACAGAGTCAAACTTATAGTTGAAACGGAAGCTTTGCGGTTTTAACCGTCGAGCTGAAAGATAGTTAAATACTGTACTCTCTCTTCATTTACAGTTTATGCATTTACAAGGAAAAGAAAGCTATGGAGCTTTGAGAGTCGAGGGTGGCTCTGGGATAAGATCGAGAGTGATCCAGATCCCTTTATCTTGTAATTGCAATATATCAATACAAATACATACTTTCTCTCTCATTCTCTCTCTACTCGCTATCTTCACTCTATCATTGGTGCGGCGAGTTCTCGACGAATCAAACGCAACAATCGATGGCACCGACGACAATGGCGATGAGGAACACCATCGATTCTAGCTCCACGGAAGCTCAACCGATTTCATCGGCGCATTCAGAATATGGCAACCACGACGGCGGATCGCGAATTGAGCAAAAACTCGACGCCATCGAGTCTAATTTGGCGAGTTTCCGAGGTTTTCGGCGAACAACGGAGACAGATATAGCCGATTTGAGCTCTAAGGTCTCAAATATGGAGTCTACGCTTCATTCACTAGTGAAGATGTTGGAGAAACGCGATTCCACACAACAAGCTCCGGAACCTCGTAATCGCGATATACCTAGTTCGTCGCGGCTTCCACCACAGGTAACACCACCTTTTCTGGAATCAAACCCGGAGGAATCATTGCTAGGTTATCGATCTGGGGAATTAAATCTAGCGAATAGAGATACTATGCTTAAGAAAATTGAAATGCCTCTGTTTACCGGAAGACAACCATACGTCTGGATTCTGGAAGTAGAAAGATTCTTTCAAATTGGTCGTTACTCTGATGCTGAGAAATTGGAAGTAGTTGCTCTGCGTTTGGAAGGCAACGTCCGTAAATGGTTCTTCTGGGAGTTGAGAAGGAAAGGCTTCGCAGATTGGTCAGAGTTCAAGGAGAAGCTAGTGATCCGGTTTTCAGAATCAATTGAGGAATCTCCGGGAAAGAGGTTGTTTAAGCTGCGGCAACAGGGATCAGTGAATGACTACATTACAGAGTTTGAAGAGCTATCTTCGCTAGTCCCACATGTCAACGACGAGAGCCTTATAGATATCTTCTATAACGGTTTGAGCAAAGAAATGCAAGAGGTGATACGAATAAAGGAGCCGAAGAGTTTGGAGCAACATATCTCAGCAGTTCTCCGTATGGAATCCAGTAATTTCTGCAAAGCAAAGCAGTGAGTGAGATCCCTGAGACTGACAACAACTCTCGAACCAAGAAACCAGTACACACGCAACGCACATTGGTACCGTTTGAGAGCCGAAATACTGTGGCACCACCAAGATCTCAACTGAAGGAGAATGAGCAGCCTGTAGGACACACAAGACCTCGCCAACGTTTATCAGACGCCGAGTTTCAGAAGTTGAAAGAGGAAGGCGTTTGCTTCAAATGTAAAGGAAATTAAATGGTCGAAAGAACATCGCCCAGTGTGTCCTATGAAGGAGTTTCGCGTTCTAACAGTGATCAATGGGTTAGAGATGGAAGTCTTTGAAGAAGCGGAAACATATAAAAAAATGAATGATCAACTCGCTGTAGTTCAGGAAGTTAGAAGCCTTTCACTGAACTCGTTTTTGGGAAAACATTCACCCAAAACACAGAAGCTTTATGGCAAGATAAGCAAGTCCAGAGTGATTGTGATGCTGGACAGTGGCGCTTCACACAATTTTATCTCCCCAGAGATAGTGAGGCGTTTGAAATTGAAATCCAGTGAAGATGACAAGCTAGATATTCTCCTAGGCAATGGCCTTACGGTGCAAGGAGATGGAGTTTGCTGTAATGTCACCTTCACTCTTGCGGATGTCAACTTCAAAACGTATTTCATAGCATTGGAACTGGGAGCAGTGGATGTCATCTTAGGTGTTCAATGGCTTGAAACGCTGGGAAAATGTGAAGTGGATTGGAAGAAGCAGGAGCTGTCATTTGTTCACAACAATCAAAGAGTGACATTGATAGGCGACCCTTCTCTACATTTTCCCAAGCTATCGTTCAAGACCTTGAATGTCTTGCCTGCTGACAACAAGGGAAGAGAAGCACCTCTGGTGCTCAGTAGTTTGACACCCGTCAGCCTTCAAGCAATTCCGGAACCAATTACCACAGCATTGGATCAGTTTAGTGATGTTTTTGCGGATCCAAGAGGTTTACCACCATTTTGAGGTCAAGAGCATGCAATAAACCTTGCTCCGGGAGTTACGAGTATCTCAGTACGACCCTATAGGTATCCTCATGCAACGAAAGTGGTAATGGAAAAGATGGTAGCAGAGATGTTAGAGGCCGGAATAATCAGACCTAGTTCTAGCCCATTCTCTAGCCCGGTGTTGTTAGTACCTAAGAAGGACAACGCCTGGAGGTTTTGTATTGACTACCGTGCCCTGAATAGAGCAACTATTCCAGATAAGTTCCCCATTCCGGTCATTGACCAACTTCTGGATGAACTTCACGGTGCAACCATTTTCTCGAAATTGGACCTACGTTCAGGCTACCATCAAATCAGGATGCTGGAGTGTGACATTCATAAGACAGCGTTTCGCACTCTAGAAGGACATTATCAGTTTCTCGTAATGTCTTTTGGACTCACTAACGCTCCAGCCACGTTTCAGGGTTTGATGAATATGATATTCAAACCATTTCTCAGGAAATTTGTTCTCGTGTTCTTTTATGATGTATTGATCTACAGTTCGGATGTAGAGCAACACGCAGAGCATTTGCGACAAGTTCTGAGCGTTTTTAAAGAGCAGCAGCTACTGGCCAACAAAAAGAAATGCGTGTTTGGTTTACCTCAAGTGGAGTACTTAGGACACATAATTTCATCAGAAGGAGTAGCCACAGATGCTGCAAAGACTACGACAATGTTGAAATGGCCTACGCCACAATGTGTGAAAGACCTTCGAGGCTTTTTGGGGTTAACTGGATATTACAGAAAGTTTGTGCGGGGTTATGGAACCATTGCAAGATCTCTAACGGAACTTCTCAAAAAGGATAAGTTTGAATGGTCAGATGAAGCTCAATTGGCGTTTGATCAGTTGAAAGCAGCGATGTCATCTGCACCTGTTTTAGCGATGCCGGACTTTGATAAAGTGTTTGTCTTGGAAACGGATGCTTCAGGCTTTGGCGTGGGTGCAGTGTTGATGCAAGAGAAACGTCCTATAGCGTTCTTCAGTCACGGTTTTACGGCTCGAGAACAACTAAAACCAGCTTATGAGAGGGAGTTGATGGCTATAGTCATGGCAGTTCTGAAGTGGAAACATTACTTAGTAGGGCGGAAATTTGAAGTGCACACAGATCAAAGGAGTCTCAAATATCTCTTGGAGCAGAACGAGGTCAATTTGGAATATCAGAGATGGCTTACTAAATTGTTGGGATTTGATTTTGATATCATGTATAAGCCGGGTTGTGAAAACAAGGCAGCCGATGGGTTATCAAGGATTCCTACAACTTCAGCGTTGATCAGTTCTACGTTGTTGGCTTTGACAGTTCCAGAGGTTTTACAATTACAAGATCTCTACAAAGAAATTGAGAAGGATGATTATATTCAGGGTCTTATCGCTCAGGTAAAGAACGGAACAGCAGCAGCAGGTTTTGAGGTCATTAACGGTCAGCTTTGGTTCTGTCAGAGGCTAGTCATCCCACGAGATTCTGCGTTTATTCCGATATTAATCAGCCAGTGTCACGACAGTCAGCTTGGTGGTCATTCAGGGGTTTTAAAGACAGTGAAACGACTACAACTAGCTTTTCAGTGGCAATGGATGTATAAGACAGTCCAGAAGTATGTATCAGAGTGCCTCGTTTGTCAGCAGTACAAGTACTCGACTCTTTCACCAGCGGGCCTTCTTCAACCACTTCCGATTCCGAAATCTGTTTGGGAGGATATCTGCATGGATTTTATCGAAGCCTTACCAATGTCGAGTGGCTTCAATGTGATTCTGGTGGTAATTGACCGACTCAGCAAGTTCGCGCACTTCGTTGGCCTTCGTCATCCATTCACGGCGGTGGATGTTGCACAACGTTTTATTGCAGAGGTGGTGCGCCTACACGGGTTTCCACGATCAATTGTTTCTGATAGAGATAAAGTGTTCTTGAGCAAATTCTGGAAAGAGATGTTTCGTTTGGAGGGAACTCAGCTCCACTACAGCACGGCTTTTCACCCGCAAACTGATGGCCAGTCCGAAGTTTTGAACCGCTGTCTCGAGACGTATTTGCGTTGTTTCGCTTCTAGCCATCCCAAGACTTGGCACAAGTTTCTTCCGTGGGCGGAGCTTTGGTATAACACTTCATATCATACGGGCCTGAAAACGTCTCCTTTCAAGGTTTTGTATGGGAGAGATCCTCCGGTGATTTTGAAGTATGAAAAAGGATCCACCACAAACTTTGAGTTAGAAGAAATGTTGAAAGAGCGAGACGACTTCCTTGTGCAGATTAAAGCTCAACTACAACGTGCCCAGAATTTGATGCAGGAGTCTGCAAACAAACACCGTCGTCAGGTGGAGTTTACCGTGGGCGATAAGGTTTTCCTCAAGCTCAAACCATCTCGTCAACAAACTGTGGTGAAGCTTCTATGTCCCAAGCTTGCGGCACGCTTCTTTGGCCCATACGAAGTGTTGGAGAGAGTGGGTAAAGTGGCATATAGATTGGCCTTACCTGCGGGATCTAAGATACACCCAGTTTTTCACGTTTCCCAATTGAAGAAAGCTTTAGGCAATGAGGATGAACTTCAGCCCTTGCCTGTAGCGGTGACTGATCTTCGTACTGTGGACTTTGAACCTGAGGAGGTGTTGGCTAAGCGCTTTGATGCAACAGGGCGTGTTGAGTTGCTGATCAAATGGAAAGGACAGCCTGATCACGAGAGCACTTGGGTTCATTCTGCAGCATTGTTTGAGCAATTTCCCAACGACAAGCTTGAGGACAAGCTGGTTTTTAAAGGGGAGGGTATTGATAAGATACACAACACCTATTATCGCAAGAGGAAAAGAGAGACACGTGGACCGTTGACTGAGGAGGAGGAAGTTGTTAGTCAACAGAGTCAAACTTATAGTTGAAGCGGAAGCTTTGCGGTTTTAACCGTCGAGCTGAAAGATAGTTAAATACTGTACTCTCTCTTCATTTACAGTTTATGCATTTACAAGGAAAAGAAAGCTATGGAGCTTTGAGAGTCGAGGGTGGCTCTGGGATAAGATCGAGAGTGATCCAGATCCCTTTATCTTGTAATTGCAATATATCAATACAAATACATACTTTCTCTCTCATTCTCTCTCTACTCGCTATCTTCACTCTATCAGAAACATATTGCTGACCACTTGGAACTAGGGACTCTTGATGCTGCAACAATGCAAAAACACAGAGCGGTAATCAGACAACCACCAATCTTTAGATTGAAGCGGTTGCTGATAAATAACAGAGGCAGATACAGAGGGTTCCTCTTTTGCCAAATATTCCAGAACCATAAAACAATAACAGGTCAAGACAGAAGCTAAAAGACATGGCAAAATATTTTGTGGTTCAGGGATTGCGAGACAGAAATTGACAGACCTGATCTATGACATACTCAATTTTCTCCTTCCACATTAAAGCTTCCTGGATGTTGAACGCTGCCATCTAGCAAGAACATACTCCACCTGAACTAACAAGAAGCAATAAAATGCATTATAACAAAATAAAACTATTGCAATCTATTCTCAGAAAGAAAAGACAAGTTACCGTGATTCTGTGGTGCTTTTCTTTCTTGTTATAGACAGACAACACATAAACCATCTGCCAAAACAGAGTCAAGAAGACAAGAAAATGGAAATACTAAGTGACATTACAGTCAAAGGATGATAAGAGCAAAACCACTTCATACTGTAAATGACGCACATTACATAGACAAGCACTTATAGTCCGAAAATAGTAAAAGAAAGTTTAAAAAAAGACTCACATGTCCGTGATGTGTCTTCAAGCCTCGATCTTCAACTCTACAGTTGCCATCAATCACCATCGTCTTGATAGGAAGCTACGTAAACATGAAGAGAGCATCTAGGTAAGCTCATTGAAAAGCTCAATGAATCAACAATTTATCAAGCTTATACATTTTCTTTTTTCGATTTTTCTAATCTGATAGTATAGTCTCTACTCTCTAGCTCACAAGTCAAAACCACACACTCGATTTGGAAAATGCTAAAATCCAAACCCAAAGCAATCCAAGGCTAACAAAATGTGGACTTACTTCTAAATACGTTGGACCGCGGATGTAGTTGCAATCCACTGCTTTCCCAAGGAGACACGGTGTGCTTCCCACGCTTTGCCTTACGATCCATGAACCCTGCATGATTCGGTATTATGTGAATCGCTTTGTACATAGAGGAAGAGAAGAAGAAAGAGAGAAAAAATTAGAGGGAGAGGGAGAGAGACCTTGGGGACTAAAGGTATAAGCTTGAGCCTACTATTCCGAAATTCGTCATCACCATCAACAAATCGTTGGAAGAGAGATCCAGGTACGAGTTCTTTTGCCACGAAATAAAACACCATACTGTAGTGTGTTGATCCAGGAACCTACCAAAATTCCGGTTTTAGAACATCGATAATAAGCTGCTTTTTTACATTGTAGTTCGCGGGAAAAACTTACTTGAACATTTACTACCAATGAGAAAAAACCCTTATCTGCAGCAACCTGAACAAATTATCAAGTGATGAAGAAGAAGATGGGATATAGTTTCTCCCTTAAGACTTAACTAGGAACTTAAGTAAGACGAATTAAGGTGATTGTCTCTCTTACTTGTGCTGCACATCCCTTGCGTCTAACCACATGATCCATTCTTTTAGTGTCTTTGTACCAATCGACGGCGACGAGATCCATTAGATGCTTCCCAGCAGGAATCTTCAGTAATAATGTTGAATGAATTATCAGAATCGAAGATGTAAGTAAATGTGCATCTTTCTAATGCATTTGAATTTTTCATCAGGTAAAAAAATGTTACTAACCTTCCTTTTATCCTCACAGAAACTCTTGCCACGGACTTTGAAGTTGTTCCCATCAGAAATCCTCCAGCAGTTACGGGCATTTTCATTATCATCGTGTCGTAGATTACCCGAGAAGCAAGACAGATCAATGTCGAGAGCAGGTTCCTCTTCTGAGGTTTCAAATGGCACGAGAGTTTTACAGTGATTAGATATATTTTCACCGGCACAGGTACAACTTACGCGTTAATGATTGGATCCAACTATCAGTTTTTACCTGTTTTCTTGGCTACGGTCTCCGGCTTACTCGTTTCAGGCTGAAATAGTTAGAGGTTAAGAAAGACCTAACTCGATGAAATCTTTAGTTCAAAAGAGAATGCTTGATAGGCCAACCTCTTGTTCTGATTCAGCTATCTGAAACTCGTCATCATCGTCCGAGTCTTCATCCATTAGCACAGAGTTTCTGCTGGCCCCATTTGCTTGATCAATAGAAAGGGAAGACTTATGCTGAGGCTTTCCACCTTTACCCAAGGCTAAGGAAGAAGATGCCATATTAACCATAACAGGGATCCTGATTGGATGACCTCTATCATCTGTCTGTGAGAACCACTCGCGCAAGCCTGTGATGAACATGACCTTGTGAATTAGAACGGCAGACGCACAAGTGCGATTTCAAAAAGAGCAGAAGTCATTTCCCAGAGGGATCTCAGTGGAAATGAGCACAAAAGAACTTACCAGAAACACTGTTCAGCATTTGAAGAAGACAATGTTGTTGAAATGCTGGAAGATAACCTGCACCCCAACCTTTTAGATCAATTTGTATAAGATGTTGCACTTTTGTTCTAGGCCTTCCATTCCGAGGCTTTAGTGGGGCAATGTTAAATCCTCCACCTAAACAATGGAACGTACTCTGAGTTAGCTCGTAATACACAAT
The DNA here is from genome assembly GCA_026724425.1 of Erythrophleum ivorense. Classification (NCBI taxonomy): domain Eukaryota; kingdom Viridiplantae; phylum Streptophyta; class Magnoliopsida; order Fabales; family Fabaceae; genus Erythrophleum; species Erythrophleum ivorense. The sequence continues at coordinate 678,380 of JAIUCV010000066.1, read as the reverse complement.
ATATTAGAAGATGTTGGTGGTAAAGGACTTAGCGTGAGAGAGAAATCATAAACTTACTCTCAAGATGCGCCCGAACAAATCCAGGTTGTGGAGCACAATTCTCATGCTCCCTAGAACGAAACAATACCACTTCACAGAAAGAAGCGAGATAAATAATTAAAACTAGATACGAAGAGTCTGTCTAGTTTCTAGCATAAGTAAAAGGGGAAGGGAATATACCATAATTGTAACATCCGCGAACCAGAAAGTTGTGTTAGAGTTGGTATCGGACGACATTGGGGATTCGGAAGTCGATTACATATGCTCTTTGAGGTGCGAATCGAGGATTGGCTGTACATGTTCTTGTTTGATTGTTGTACAGTTGATTTAAGGTTCATTTATCTCGAAGAAAATGTGTGAAAAGCTTCGGAATGCTTAGTGTCGATCGACACCACAGGGGGTGTGTCGATCGACACCGGGTTGAGAAATCAATTCCGGTTTAGGTCGATTGCGCGTTTGAATTGTGGTTTGTTGGTTTTGGTCGATGGGTGTCGACCGACACCAAGGAGGGGTGTCGATCGACACCGGTTATCTGGAAATCGACCGGTTTGATTTAAGTCGGCTGGTTTTGGGCTGGTTTGGGCGAGAGAAGCCCTAGACTCGCGATAAAAAGCTTGTGGCCGCAGGAATAAGTCACTTTTTCGAGACTAAGTGTTCTAAGGGCGATTTTTGAGAGTTGGGAGGCGATTTGGAAGAGTTTTGTGGAGTTTCTGAGCTAGATCTGTTGTTGTTCATCTTCTTCTTCTTCCTTCCAATCCGTTTTCAAGGTGAGTGCGTGACTGTAGGTCCGTTAATCACTAGAGATTGTTTGATTTTGAGTTTAGGTTGTTGTTCTTGTGTTGTTCTTCGGTTTTATGTGGTTTGATGCGTATATGGGGGTTGAATCCCATTGATTGTTGTTTATTTTACTGTTTTCGCACTGTTTCTTCGCGTTTGGTGTCTGGGCGTCGAGCCGGTGTCGAGCGACACTCGATGAGTGTCGATCGACACTCGGGAGGCTGGCGTCGATCGACACCATATAGGTGTCGGTCGACACCGACCTGGGTGTCAGGAAACGTGGGTTTCCTGACAGGTAGTTGTGGTTATTATCGTTGCATTGTCCTTCTGGTTGTTTATTGTGATGTTTTGTCTATTGTTGACGTAATTGGCCTGTAGGCAGGATGATCCACTCACTAAGTATTTATGATAATACTTACGCATCTCTATTCCAATGTGATGCAGGTAACAGCAATGTTCTTCCGCGGAAAGAGACCGAGAGAAGAGGATGATGAGATTAGGATTTGGATTCTGGCGTTTATGTTGTGGTTGATTGAGAATTCTTGAGTTTAGGGTGTTAGACTTTATTTCAATAATGTAGCAAACCGGTTTAGGTTGGTTATTGGTTATTGGTTATTGGTTTTATTCTTTATTGGTTATTGTTGAACGGTTATTCATGATTTAATAATATTATTGATTCTTTTGAGAACTTTCGCATTGTGTTGTTGAATTAGCTGTTGAGGATTAATATTTATGGGAATGTTAATCTGGGCTAATTATTATTTAAAAAAAAAAAAAAAAAGCTTGGTTGTTTCATTTTGGTATCAGAGCAAATACGGTTTTAGGACTGTTAGAGTTGGATGAATTGGACTATGTGTTTAATTGATTATGTGAGTTAGTCAGTTAGTGGTCTAGTCTCATCCTCTCGGTCTTCCAGTTTTCCGCGGGTAAGTGAGTGGGGTATTTGGTGTGTTGTGTTTTGTTTTTGTGCGTTGACTTTGTTCTTTTTCTGTACTTGGTGGTAGTGCAGAGAGATGGACGCAGGTCGTGGACGTGGCCGTGGTCGTGGTCGCGGTGCAGCCCGTGGGGGCAGAGGAGCTGGTCGCGGTGGGCGAGCAGCGGGTCGTGGAGGTCGGGGTGCTGGTCGTGGAGTGCCAGAGGCTGAGGTCTCAGTGGAGAGTGCGGCGCCTAGTGTGGCGGCAGCGTTGGTGACACAGTCTGTTTCGTTGGCCGGTGGGGCTAACTCAGGTGCCAGTGGTGGCGCAGGAGCTGGAGCGGTTCCCGGTGGGGGCGCTGCTTTAGCTCAGGGAGAGTTGATTGTGGGGCTACTGACGCAGTTGTTGGCACGTCTTCCTCAGGCAGTTCCACAGCAGGCTCTGGTTGCACCTCCAGCGGCCGGGGCACAGGTTGGTGCCGGGGCACATGTTGGTGCCGGTTTTGTTGAGCAGCAGGAAGCTGCGGTGCAGCAGGAAGCTGCGGTGCAGCAGGGTGTTGCAGTTGGGTTTTCGCCTTATCGTGAGATGATGAGGGAGATGCAGAGGATTGGTACGCCTACGTTTGAGGGCGGGGTTACTCCAGAGCAGGCTGACGAGTGGCGTCAGAGGTTGGAGCGGAACTTTGATTCTGTTCGTTGTCCGGAGCAGTTTCAGGTTGAGCTGGCAGTGCACTACCTTGGGGGTGATGCACATTTGTGGTGGAGGTCTGTTAGGACCAGGAGAGAGGTATGGACTTGGGTTGACTTCGTCGAGGAGTTCAACCACAAGTTTTTCCCTCAGGAGGCTCGTGACAGGCTGCAGTTGAGGTTTTTGGACTTGACTCAGGGTGAGAGGTCTGTTCGAGAGTACGATGCAGAGTTCTGCAGGTTGGTGGTCTTTTCTGGTGGTGAGTTGATCAGTGAGCGAGCATTGACGTCGCGGTTTCTTCAGGGACTTCGGAGGAACATCAGGACTCAGTGCAGAGGTGGTATGTACCACACCAGAGCGGGCTTAGTGGAGTTGGCAGCTTCCATTGAGGAGGACTTGCGTGAGCCGGTGAGTACGGCGGTTGTTCCAGTTGCAGTTGCTCCTGCTACCCATCCTCGGGGCCAGCAGCAGCATCAGCAGCGCAGAGGTCACAGTTCTGGTTACGGCAGGGGCAGCAGGCCTGCGCAGGGCCAGAAGAGGAGAGCAGAGGAGATATCTGCTAGTAGCCCGAGTACGGGTGGTTGTTTTGGTTGTGGTAGTCTGGATCACAGAGTGGCGACTTGCCCCAAGAGGGCGGGATCCAGAGAGACTCCAGTGTGCTTCTACTGCAGGGAGCCGGGGCATATCAAGACAATGTGTCCCAAGTTACAGCTGAGAGCAGTGGCAGCAGCGATTCAGCCGTTGGCTATCCAGTCAGCAGCTCAGGTGGCAGCGTTGCAGTCAGGTGGTGCGCCGAGAGTGTATACTTCGGCAGAGGTGGGCCAGACCAGTCAGTCAGGCCAGATCACAGGTAAAATCTTGACTCAGACTTTTAAATTCTTTAAGGTAGAATTGTTGGTGTTGTCTGTTTCTGTTGTTTTACTGTGATAGAGTTAGAGGTTCTCAACACTTGTGGAATTGTGTAGGGACCTTGTTAGTTGGAGGTTTTGAGTCTCACGTTCTGTTTGACTCGGGAGCATCTAATTGCTTCATTACTCCGGAGAGAGCTGAGGGTAGTGGTATTCGGAGTAGCGATGGCGAGGCTTCAGGCTTTGTCAAGGTGGCCGGTGGTGGTTATTTGGCTACTTCGGGCAGAGCTAGAGCAGTTGATGTGCGTATTGCGGGGCAGTCTATGCCAGCAGATTTAGTCATCAGTCCGGTGGAACTGTATGACGTGATTTTGGGGATGGACTGGTTATCTCTATACCGAGTTCATCTGGATTGCTACAGAGGTAGAGTGGTGTTTGAGCAGGATGCAGGGAAGTTGGTTTATCAGGGAGTGAGACCGACTTCGGGGAGTATAGTGATTTCAGCTATTAAGGCAGAGCAGTTGTTAGAGCGGGGCTGCGAAGCCTATTTGGCGACAATCACTATGACAGAGTCCAGTGGTGAGGTGAGTCTGCAGGATATTCAGGTTGTCCAGGAGTTTGAGGACGTATTTCGGTCGCTGAAGGGATTGCCACCATCTCGGTCAGATCCTTTCACGATTGATTTAGAGCCCGGGACAGCTCCGATATCGAAGACACCTTACAGGATGGCTCCAGCAGAGATGGCAGAGCTGAAGAAGCAGCTAGAGGACCTTTTGAGTAAAGGGTTCATCAGACCTAGTGTGTCGTCGTGGGGAGCGCCAGTGTTGTTCGTTAAGAAGAAGGATGGCAGTTTTCGGTTGTGCATTGATTACCGGGGACTTAACCGAGTCACAGTGAAGAACAGGTACCCACTTCCGAGGATTGATGAGTTGTTGGATCAGTTGAGAGGTGCTACTTGGTTCTCCAAGATTGACTTGGCATCGGGTTATCATCAGATCCCGATAGATGAGGCAGATGTCCGGAAGACAGCTTTTCGGACGAGGTATGGGCATTTCGAGTTTGTGGTCATGCCTTTCGGTTTGACTAATGCGCCGGCAGCGTTTATGAGGTTGATGAACGACGTGTTCAGGGAGTTTCTGGATGTGTTTGTCATTATTTTCATTGATGACATTTTGGTGTATTCGAGGAGTCCAGAGGAGCATGCGACTCATTTGAGGCTTGTGTTGGAGAAGCTTCGAGAGCAGAAGCTTTTTGCTAAGTTGAGCAAGTGCAGCTTTTGGCAGAGGGAGATGGGTTTTCTTGGCCACATTGTTTCTGTAGAGGGAGTTTCTGTGGATCCGGCTAAGATTGAGGCTATCAGGGATTGGCCTAGACCGAGTAGTGCTACCGAGATCAGGAGTTTTCTGGGTTTAGCAGGCTACTACAGGAGGTTCGTCAAGGGGTTTGCGAGCATGTCTCAGCCGATGACGAGGTTGACTGGCAAGGATGTGCCGTTTGTGTGGTCGCATGAGTGCGAGGAGAGCTTTGGGAAGCTCAAGGAGATGTTGACTAGTACACCTGTTTTGGCATTACCCGACCCGGGGAAGCCATATGTTGTGTACACAGATGCTTCAGGTGTTGGACTTGGTTGTGTTTTGATGCAGGAGGGCAGAGTGATTGCCTATGCTTCGAGGCAGTTGCAGGGCAGTGAGCGCCACCGTCCTACACATGACCTTGAGTTGGGAGCGGTGGTTTTTGCGCTCAAGATTTGGAGGTCTTATTTGTATGGTGGCAGAGTGCAGATCTTTACAGATCACAAGAGTCTACAGCATATTTTCACTCAGCCTTTGCCGAATGCGAGACAGACGCGTTGGGTGGAGTTTCTGGCAGACTATGACCTGGATATTGTTTATCATCCGGGCAAGGCCAATTTGGTGGCAGACGCTTTGAGTCGACGGAGGGTTGACTCAGATAGAGAGCGTGGTGTTGAGGCTTTGGTCAGCGAGATTAGTACATTGCGTCTTTGTGCTATTTCAGAGGAGCCTTTGGGTTTAGAGGCAGCTGACCTGGCAGATTTACTCAGTAGGATCAGGGTGGCGCAGCAGAGTGATCAAGGTTTGATTGATGCTTCGCAGGCAGTTGGTTCTGAGTATCAGGTCTCTTCGAATGGGACTATCTTGGTTCGTGGGCGAGTTTGTGTGCCCAAGGATGAGGAGTTGAGGCATGAGGTTTTGAGAGAGGCTCATTCGAGCAAGTTTTCGATTCATCCGGGTGCGACCAAGATGTACCGTGACCTCAAACGGTATTATCATTGGGTGGGGATGAAGAGGGATGTGGCAGATTGGGTTGCGAGATGCAACACTTGTTCTTTGGTCAAGGCAGAGCATCAGGTGCCTAGTGGTCTTCTGCAGAGTTTACCCATTCCAGAGTGGAAGTGGGATATGATCACTATGGATTTTGTTGTGGGATTGCCGATCTCACGGACTTTCGATGCTATTTGGGTCATTGTAGATCGCTTGACCAAGTCAGCACATTTCTTGGCTATCAAGAAGACAGATGGAGCGGCTGTCTTGGCTAGGAAGTTTGTGCGAGAGATTGTGAGGCTGCATGGAGTGCCAGCCAGTATCGTGTCGGATAGAGATCCGAGATTTGCTTCAGAGTTTTGGAGGGCATTTCAGACTGAGATGGGCACTAAGGTGCATATGAGTACAGCGTATCATCGGCAGACAGATGGGCAGTCGGAGAGGACTATTCAGACTTTGGAGGATCTGCTTAGGATGTGTGTGCTGGATTGGGGTGGTCATTGGGCTGATCATCTGTGTTTGGCAGAGTTTGCCTATAACAACAGTTTTCAGTCTAGTATTGGTATGGCTCCTTATGAGGCTTTGTATGGGAGGCCATGCAGGACACCCTTATGCTGGACCCAAGTGGGGGAGCGCAGCATGTTTGGAGCTACTTTTGTTCAGGAGACGGCGGAGAAGATCCGTGTCTTGAGGCTGAACATGAAGGAAGCTCAGGATAGACAGAGGAGTTATGCAGATAGGCGGCGACGTGAGCTTGAGTTTCAGGTGGGAGATAGAGTGTATCTCAAGATGGCTATGTTGAGGGGCCCTAACAGGTCCATAGCAGAGAACAAGCTCAGTCCGCGTTTCATGGGTCCGTTTCCAGTGGTGGAGCGAGTTGGGCCAGTGGCTTATCGGTTGGAGTTGCCACCGATTATGAGCGCCTTTCATAAGGTGTTTCATGTTTCGATGTTGAGGAGGTGTTTGCGTCCTTCAGAGGAGGTAGTGGTTGAGATTCCGGAGGATCTTCAGCCAGATTTGACAGTTCCGGCAGTTCCTGTGAGGATTCTTGAGAGGAGAGTCAAGGTTCTGCGGAACAAGAGGGTGCCATTGTTGAGAGTCTTGTGGGACTGTAGCGGCAGAGAGGAGCAGACTTGGGAACCAGAGGCAAAGATGAAGCTGAAGTTCGGAAAGTGGTTCGACAAGCAGGCTGTGGAGTGATTCATCTTTGTGGTTCTAGTCTTGTTTTGGTTTTTGTTGATGTTGGTTTTGGATTTATGTATTTTCGTTTCGTTGTACGATATACATTTTTGGAGTTATATGAGATGGAGTTTTGCCTCATATTTTTGGTTATGGTTTGGATGTTACAAGTTCTTTGGCCGGTGGGGTCATTGAGAGTTTTTAGTCACATGTTGGTACGCGTTTCAGATTTTATTACTCGTTTTGTCTAGAGGCGTGGGCCTTGTAGACGGTGGTTCTATTTGTGTTGGGACGTTAGGTGCCCAACGGACTTATATTGGGGGTCGCTACCACTACAAGAAAACAGCGATGTTGCGACGGAAATTTGCGATGGAAACTTTCCGTCGCAAACTTGCGACGACTTTACGACGGATTTGCGACGGTTTTGCGACGGACTACCGATCCATCGCAAATCCGTCGCAAGTTTGCGATGGAAACTATTCCGTCGCAAATTTGCGACGGTCTTGCGATGGAAATGCGATGGAAACTGAAGTCATCGCAATTCCATCGCAACTTTGCGACGATTTTGCGATGGAAACCTAAAAATTAAACAGGCCATCGCAATTCCGTCGCAATTTTGCGATGGAATTGCGATGACTTCAGTTTCCTTCGCATTTCCATCGCAAGACCGTCGCAAATTTGCGACGGAATAGTTTCCATCGCAAAATTGCGACGGAATTGCGATGGAAACCTAAAAATTAAACATTCCATCGCAATTCTGTCGCAAAATATGATGTTGTTGGATATTAGTAGAGAAGATGGGGATTTATATCCGAGAGTGAGAGATAATCCACTGAGGTGTATTAGGTATGACGTTGATAACGGAGGATACGATATATAAGCGCTTATATATCGTATCCTCCGTTATCAACTTCATACCTAATACACCTCAGTGGGTTATCTCTCACTCTCGGATATAAATCCCCATATTCTCTACAACTATCCAACAACATCATATAGCGACGATCCATTTTGGAATCCCAATCATTATTACCTTTAGTAGCATATTGGAGGGAATATCAGTTTGCTCAGCATTATCTATCACAATCCTCCAATAGATTTACCCCAAGACGATTCACCCCCATCCCTATTATCCCCTGTTGATCCTCTGTGGAAATTAGATAATTAGGAAGAGATCAACGTACCATCATCCTTCTTAATTATCTCATGTCCACAGAGATTCAACATGGGGTAATAAAGATGGAGGTGGATTTTCTTAGGGTAAAAAAGAAAATCCACCATGGTGTAAGAAGATAATTGTACACCCGGCTAGCTTCGTAACTCATTTTTTTGGTGTGTTTTTTTTTTCCTCTCTCTTCTTTTCTTCTTTTTCTCTTCTCTTTGTTTTGGTGTGAATTGTGACGTGAGTTCGTCGGCTATTTATAGAATCAGAAATTTGTTTGCGATGGATTTGCGACGGAAAAGTTCCCTCGCAATAAACTATTCCATCGCAATTCCATCGCAATGTTGCGACGGAATTGCGAGGGAGTGGGGCATTTCCGTCGCAATTCCGTCGCAACATTGCGATGGAATTGCGATGGAAAATGGTTGGTCGACATGCGACCCGGTAGGTGAGAACGTGTAAAATAAGTTCACCTAACCTATTGCGACGGAATTGCGACGGAAATGCCCCATTCCGTCGCAATTCCGTCGCAACATTGCGATGGAATTGCGATGGAATAGTCTATTGCGAGGGAACTTTTCCGTCGCAAATCCATCGCAAACAAACCTTCGCAATTCCCTCGCAATTCCGTCGCAAAATATGATGTTGTTGGATAGTTGTAGAGAAGATGTGGATTTATATCCGAGAGTGAGAGATAATCCATTGAGGTGTATTAGGTATGACGTTGATAACGGAGGATACGATATATAAGCGCTTATATATCGTATCCTCCGTATCAACTTCATACCTAATACACCTCAGTAGATTATCTCTCTCTCTCGGATATAAATCCCCATATTCTCTACAGCTATCCAACAACATCATATTTTGCGACGATCCATTTTGGAATCCCTACCATTATTACCTTTAGTAGCATATTGGAGGGAATATCAGTTTGCTCAACATTATCTATCACAATCCTCCAATAGATTTACCCCAAGACGATTCACCTCCATCCCATTTATCCCCTGTTGATCCTCTGTGGAAATTAGATAATTAGGAAGAGATCAACGTACCGTCATCCTTCTTAATTATCTCATGTCCACAGGGATTCAACATGGGGTAAACAAGATGGAGGTGGATTTTCTTAGGGTAAAAAAGAAAATCCACCGTGGTGTAAAAAGATGATTGTACACCCGGCTAGCTTCGTAACTCATTTTTCTGATGTTTTTTTTTTTCCTCTCTCTTTTTTTCTTCTTTTTCTCTTCTCTTTGTATTGGTGTGAATTGTGACGTGAGTTCGTCGGCTATTTATAGAATCAGAAATTTGTTTGCGATGGATTTGCGATGGATTTGCGATGGGATTTTGCGACGGATTTGCGAGGGAAATAAATTTGCGAGGGAATAGAGACTGTTTTGCGACGACTTTGCGACGGACTTGCGACGGAAACTTCCATCGCAATGAGTTAGGTGAACTTCGTTTAACACGTGCGCACCTAACTCATCGCATGTCGGCCAACCACTTTCCCTCGCAAATCCATCGCAACATTGCGACGGAATTGCGATGGAAATCCCCTATTCCATCGCAATTCCGTCGCAATAATGCGATGGATTTGCGATGGAATGGGACATTTCCGTCGTAAATCCGTCGCAATAATGCGATGGATTTGCGATGGAACGGGACATTTCCGTCGCAAATCCGTCGCAAATTGCGATGGATTTGCGACGGAATTTTTGGTTTAGGGTTTAGGGTATATAAAGTTCTAAATGCGGACTAATTAGCGTTTTGTAGATTACTGTTTATGTTTATTAAAGTGTGAATGTGAATATGATAAATGTTATATATATATTGATAATACATTTGTACGTATAGGTATACATATAATTCGTGTTTAACGAACATCTTCCGTAATGTTTAATATATCATAAGCTTAAATGAGTTCGATACTGTAAGGAGTTTCAGAGAAATATATTTTATTAGTGTAGATCGTTTAAAATTCAATTATCAGTTCAAATGTAGGTTTCTGTTATCGTAAACACTTTTCTTTCCAAAAGACGAAACCCTAAACCCTAAATTGCGAGGGAATTGCGAGGGATAAAAAAAAATTCTTTGTTTCCTCGCAAATCCGTCGCAATATTGCGACGGAATTGCGATGGAAGAGGGGATTTCCATCGCAATTCTGTCGTAATGTTGCGACGGATTTGCGAGGGAAAGTGGTTGGCCGACATGCGATGAGTTAGGTGCGCACGTGTTAAATGAAGTTCACCTAACTCATTGCGATGGAAGTTTCCGTCGCAATTCCGTCGCAAAGTAGTCGCAAAGCAGTCGCTATTCCCTCGCAGATTTATTTCCCTCGCAAATCCGTCGCAAAATCCCATCGCAAATCCATCGCAAATCCATCGCAAACAAATTTCTGATTCTATAAATAGCCGACGAAATCACGTCACAATTCACACCAATAAAAACGAAAAACAAAGAAGAGAAAAAAAAAAAAGAGAAGAAGAGAAAAAGAGGAAAAAAAGAAAGAGAAGAAGAGAAAACCAAAACACTAAAAAAATGAGTTACGGATTATACGAGTTACGAAGCTGGATGTACAATCAAAGAGATCCGGTGACCGGCGAAGTGACGAGAGAGTTTGTTGAAGGATTACATGGATTCTTTAACCAAGCACGAAACGAACCACAGGCAATGCAAACTGGTAAAATATTTTGTCCAAACTATTATGTATGGTATTTTCATGGGGAAAATCATTATAATACTACGCACTATGAAGCGGGAAATAGTGGTTCGAGTCAATGGGTACCGGTTGAGGAACATAATTATAACGCTAGCTACGATTATGGTGATCATCCTGATATATTGGGGAATGATGGTGGGTATCAGCAAGGGAATAGGTTTCATGATATGGTTACAGATGCATTTCATGAACCTACCCCTGTTCTTGCTGATAATCCACCGGAAGCAATTTTGGAAGAACCCAACATCGATGCACAAAAGTTTTACGATATGTTAGATGCTGCAAATCAACCACTTTACGAGGGGTGTAGAGAGGGACTTTCTAGATTGTCACTAGCAGCTAGGATGATGACAATTAAAAGTGAAGATAACAGCAGCGAAAGTAACATGGATAAGTGGGCTGGACTATTTCAAGAGTATTTACCGGAAGATAATCTGTCTGCTGGTAATTACTATGAAATACAGAAGTTGGTTACGGGTCTTGGGTTACCTTACGAAATGATTGACGTATGCATTGACAATTGCATGATTTTCTGGAAAGATGATGATAAGCTGCAGGAATGTCGATTTTGTGGGAAGCCGAGATACAAACCCACTACTGGAAGGAGGCGGGTCCCTTACCAACGTATGTGGTACTTGCCAATCACTGAAAGATTGAAACGGTTATACCAATCGGAAATGACGTCGGCGGCAATGAGATGGCATGCAGAACATTCCACACATCATGGAGAGATAACACATCCCTCAGATGCAAAGGCGTGGAAACACTTTCAGACGTTACATTCAAACTTCGCTAATGAGTCCAGGAATGTTTATCTAGGATTATGCACAGATGGATTTAGTCCATTTGGTATGTCAGGGAGACAATATTCGATATGGCCCGTCATACTGACGCCATATAATCTTCCGCCGACAATGTGCATGCAGCGAGAATTTTTGTTCTTAACTATTTTAGTGCCAGGTCCTAAGCATCCGAGGCGATCCCTAGATGTATTTCTGCAACCTTTGATTGACGAGTTGAAACAACTTTGGTATTCAGGAGTCTGCACCTTTGATTGCTCACAGCAACAAAATTTCATCATGCGCGCAGTATTATTGTGGACGATTAGCGACTTTCCAGCTTATGGAATGTTGTCAGGGTGGACTACGCACGGAAGACTATCGTGTCCACACTGTTTGGGTAGGACAGAAGCATTTCAGCTGAGGCGTGGAAGAAAACCTTGTTGGTTTGATTGTCACCGTCTTTTTCTTCCTACCAATCACAGGTACCGAAGGAACAGGGTTTTATTTATGAAGAATAAAGTTGTCCGCGGTCCCCCTCCGGATTATCTTTCGGGACAGGAGTTGCTTGATCAGATAGATCATTATGGTGGTGAGGAGACATGCAAACGTGGGGGCAATTGGCATTGTACTGCAAACATGCCTGACGGATATGGACAAGCACACAATTGGCACAAAAAAAGTATATTCTGGGAACTCCCATATTGGAAGGATCATCTTTTGCGACATAATTTGGACGTTATGCATATCGAGAAGAATTTTTTCGATAACATCATGCATACCATTTTGAATGTCCAAGGGAGAAGTAAAGACAATATGAAATCGAGGCTGGACTTAGCAGAAATATGCAAAAGAAGCGAGTTGGAGATTACTACAGACGGCGAACAGCCAATTCCAAGTTTTCGATTGTCTGCAGATGCGAAGAGAGCTCTATTTGATTGGGTGGCCTCAGATGTCAAATTTCCGGATGGATATGTTTCCAAATTCTCGCGATGTATAGAGCAAGGACAAAAATTTTCTGGTATGAAGAGCCACGATTGCCATGTTTTCATGCAGCGACTACTACCGTTTGCATTACAAGAACTATTGCCGTCTCATGTCCACGAAGCAATTGCTGGTAAACAAGTAGTTACATTCCTTTTAATTGAGTTTATATATGTACATATATAATTAAATATGTTTTTATTAATTTGTTAACGGTGGATATATATTATATTATAGGTATTGGGGCGTTTTTCCGAGATCTTTGCACGCGAACACTGACAGAAGACGGGGTAGAGAAATTAAATAAAAACATTGCTGTCTTGTTATGTAACATGGAAATGATCTTTCCTCCTTCATTCTTCGACGTGATGGAACACCTAACGGTACACTTGCCATATGAAGCGGAACTGGGGGGGCCTGTGCAATTCAGGTGGATGTATCCGTTCGAACGTTTTATGGGACACTTGAAGGGAAAGGCTAAAAACCTTGCAAAAGTAGAGGGATCCATCGTACAAGGAAGTTTGACAGAGGAAACATCTAACTTCTCGTCTTACTATTTTAGTCCAAATGTGAGAACGAAAAGAACCGCTACGAAACGATACGATGATGGAGGCGTTGCACCTGTTTATAGGCATGTTGTCCCCAGCATCTTCAAAGAAATAGGCAGACTTGCTGGAAAGTTGAAGGAAAAATCGTGGGACCATAAACATTTGAGTGCGGCTCACAATTACATATTGCGAAATCTGGATGAAGTGCACCAATTTGAGAGGTAACTTTGATCATACATTAATATATATATATATATAAAACGAGATTTTTGTGCATGCAGCATATTTGATAATCTTGCCCGCCAAACTTACCCTGGTCGAGAAGAGCATGAGTATGAGGTTTACAAAGAACGTGACTTTGCTGGATGGTTAAAATACTATGTAAGTGCTCTTCAAATTACTAATATATAAACTAAAACCTAATTAACACTATATATAATAATTAATGTGTGTGATTGTACCACTTGTTTTTATTCAGGTGAGAGAGGGCTATCATCCGGAACAAATACCGCTGTGGTTGCATGAGATTGTGAACTCTCCAATAGGACAGATCACTACAGCACCAATGTACTGTACTCGCGGGTACATTTTCCATACGTACAAGCATGGCATGAAGAAGTCGACCGCAAATTATGGTATTCATGTCCCGGGCGAAACAGAATTCTACGGAGTTTTGCAAGAGATCATCGAGGTCACATACCCAGGAATTATAAACTTGAAATGTATTATGTACAAATGTGATTGGTATGATCCGACACCAGGTCGAGGGGTTCGCAGAAACGAAACGGTAGGTGTCACCGATGTAAATGCAGGCCGAAAATTTTCCAAGTTCGAACCCTTCATCCTTGCATCGCAGGCAGAGCAAGTGTGTTTCATTCCTTATCCTCGAATTAGGCAAAGACGAGAGACTTGGTTATCGGTCATAAAGGTCAATCCAAGAGGTTATGTATTTGGTTTAGACGATGAAGTGGCCATGCAGCATGACAGAGTTGCAGAAGTTTCAAACCCGATCGAATCCACAGAAAATATCATACACGTTGACCCCGAGAATAGAGAAGTTGAAGACGTCGTCGACGATACAAGTGAAGATGGAGAAGCCGATGAATTCGAAGAGTCTGCGAGTGATGAAGAAGAACGGGAGCACAGTGAAAACTCTTACGTATCTGAAAATGATGATGAAAATTATGATGAAATTAAATGATGATGAAAATGATGATGAAAATGACTTTGTTTAATTTTGAGGTTTTTCTTTGAATTTTAAGTTGTTTCTATTTTGAATTGTAAATATCTCAATTTGTATTTCCGTCGCAAAATTTTAATTGTCACTTGATGACGGCGCTTCTGTTAACCGTACACTCTTCCACCGACTTCCTAAGAAACCCCAATTCCTCTCCTGTTTCTTCGATTTGCCTCTTAAATTCTTCAGCTTTGTGAGTTAGTGATGAAAGTTGATGAATTTAAGAGGCAAATCGATGGAAAATGAGAGGGATTGGGGTTTCTTAGGAAGTCGGTGAAAGAGTGTACGGTTAACAGAAGCGCCGTCATCAAGTGACAATGAAAATTTTGCGAAGGAATTGCGATGGAATTGCGATGGATTATGTAATTTTTGAGTTTCCGTCGCAATTCCATCGCAAATTTGCGATGGAATTGCGATGGAATATAAAATTTTTGAAAGTCCATCGCAATTCCGTCGCAACTTTGCGACGGAATTGCAATGGAATATGTAATTTTTGGGTTTCCATCGCAAATCCATCGCAAATTTGCGATGGAATTGCGATGGAAACCCAAAAATTACAGTTTTAGGGTTTAGGGTTTAGGGATTATCGTATAGCAAGGGTAATATAATCTTATTTTGTACTGTATAATTGAACCCAAAAAGCTTTTTATTAAATAAAATAGGTTTCTCTTCAACTCCGTAGATATCAAGCTCATTGAAGCTTACGACGTATATAACAGTACAAACGGTTTTGTTGAAACATCGACTATATATATATATATATATATATATATGTATGAATGTTAAATATCTATAGGAATATTGAAATTCATTCACTAATAAGCATATATATTCATTATCAACAAACCCTAAACCCCCCGTAGTCAAATCCCTAAACCGTAAACCCTAAACAAGTTTCCATCGCAATTCCGTCGCAAATTTGCGAGGGATTTGCGACGGAAATGCCCCACTCCATCGCAATTCCGTCGCAAAAATTAGGGCTTCCATATTGCGACGGAATTGCGATGGAGTGGGGCATTTCCGTCGCAAGTCCGTCGCAAATTTGCGACGGAAATGCCCCGTTCCGTCGCAATTCCGTCGCAAAAATTAGGGCTTCCGTTTTGCGACGGAATTGCGAGGGAACGGGGCATTTCCGTCGCAAATCCGTCGCAAATTTGCGACGGATTTGCGACGGAATATATTTTCTATATATTCACGCGGATCGGTTTGAGCTTCGCTCAAACCAACTTCCCCTCTCGCTGAAAACACCCGCCGACCGACCACGCCGAACCGCCGACCGACCACGCCGAACCGCCGACCGACCCGCAGCGCCGACCGACCCCGCCGGACCGCCACGCCGCTTCTCCTCGGCCTCCCGACGCCCGACCCCGCCGACCCGCAGCGCCGACCGACCCCGCCGGACCGCCACGCCGCTTCTCCTCGGCCTCCCGACGCCCGACCCCGCCGACCCGCAGCGCCGACCGACCCCGCCTTACCGCCACGCCGCTTCTCCTCGGCCTCCCGACGCCCGACCCCGCCGACCCGCAGCGCCGACCGACCCCGCCGGACCGCCACGCCGCTTCTCCTCGGCCTCCTCGGTTTCCACGCCGCCGCCACACCTCCACGCCGCCACCGCTTCCAGATCTGGTAAATCCAATTTTTCAATTAAAAATTTAATTATTAGTTTAGAATTTAGAATTTAGAATTTAGAATTTAGAATTTAGAATTTAGAATTTAGAATTTAGAATTTAGAATTTAGAATTTAGAATTTAGAATTTAGAATTTAGAATTTAGAATTTAGAATTTAGATTTTAGATTTTAGATTTTAGATTTTAGATTTTAGATTTTAGATTTTAGATTTTAGATTTTAGATTTTAGATTTTAGATTTTAGATTTTAGATTTTAGATTTTAGATTTTAGATTGAAAATTGTAATTATTAGATTAGTTTTAGAATTTAGAATTTTAGATTTTAGATTTTAGATTGAAAATTGTTATTATTAGATTAGTTTTAGAATTTAGAATTTTAGATTTTAGATTGAAAATTTTAATTATTAGATTAGTTTTACATTTTAGATTGAAAATTGTTTTTATTAGATTGGAAATGTGATTATAATAGTTTTAGTAAGAATTTTTGGAGTTTTTAGAATTTAATTTGTTCATTTGATTAGATTAATTTCGGAATTTAGAATTTTAGATTTTAGATTGGAAATTTTAAAATTTAAACTATTAGATTGGAAATGTGATTATAATAGTTTTGGAAGTTACAATATTTCTAACTGTTTTAGTTTCTAGAATTTAATTTGTTCATGTGATTAGATTAATTATAGATTTTAGAATTTTAGATTTTAGGTTAGTAATTTTAATTATTAGTTTATAGTAATTTTATAAAAATTGTGTGATAATTAGAATATTTCACTTTTTTATTTGTTGCAGATGGAGCAACAAAACTCTTATCGGCAGTTCCTGAGTCAGGGATCCGGAGGTTCCGGGGGTTCCCGTGGTGCTCGTTCTGCTTCCGTGTCTCTTGGTCATGGGAACCCTACTAGTAGTTCCCATGGTTCTACGGGCCGGGAGGAGCAGCAGACCCGGTCTCGGTCTCCATCCCCACCTCGTCCCGCAGCCGTACTTGAGGCCAGATTTGAGGCCTCTAGAGCCCCATTTTATGCGGCGGTTAGGGAGATATTAGATGAGCCTGGTCATCATCACCTCCCTAACCTTCATCCACACCGCCCACCGAAGACTTTCTGGTATATGTTTTTAATTTTTATAGTTTTTTGTTTTATCTTAGGGTGAATTAGCAAAAGAGGATGTTTTCAAGTTTCTAATTTGTGAAAGAGGCAACACCAAGTTTTTATTAGCAAAAGAGGCAAATCGGTGGGTCCCACCACAATAAAAACACTTTTCCATGAACAAAAAATAAACCCTAAGTCTCAAAAAGTGAACCCAAACCAACCACACATGGCGGGGCCCACGAGAAAGTTGCCTCTTTTGCTAATAAAAACTTGGTGTTGCCTCTTTTCCCAATTAGAAACTTAAAATGTGCCTACTTCACCAATTTTTTCTTTATCTTATATTATACATTTTGTAAAGTTAAAGTCTATTGTTTTCTTTTTCAGGTTCACTAATGATTCATCCGTCGCTTCTGCGGTTACGGAAGTTTTTGAAAAGGATTACAAAGATCCTATTGCCCGGTGGAGGGATGTAAAGGAACCCGTTCTTCAACGCTGGTTCACTACTTTTGCGGTAAGTACGAGTTTGATTCGTATTTACTTTTTAAAAATATTTTTTAATTGCTAATAACTAACATTGTATTATTGTTATTTGATTTTTTTTTTCAAGCGCAAGTATCACTGGGAATCTGGTTTTACCGCCATAGTCTACCATGAGTTCTGTGCCAAAGTCCGTGATCGGTTGCCTGATATGGTTTCCCGGTGGAAGAAGTTGTGGCTCGTTAAGGGAGATGACGCCAAGCCAACTCACTTTGACCCGAACGTGTGGGCTGGCTTGGTTGCATATTGGTTGGATCCTGACCACCAGAAGAGGAGTGGGAACAGTAAGGCCGCTCGAGCGAAGAGCAAACATTCTACTCATCGCTCCGGCCGAACTTCATTCTTAGCCCGCGGCCGAATGATTGTAAGTTTTTGTCAAATTATTTTTAAACAAATATTTTTATTTCTTTTATTTTTTTTTTTCATTTTTTCTGTATTTATCTAATCAAAATTTACTTCATAGGCCGAGGAAAGAGGGGAATCAGAGACGGATTTGCTGGAAGTTCTCGCGTATACAAAACGGAGGCCGGATGGCACTTTCTTGGATGACGATTCTGAGGAGCTCTACAACGACGTCAACTCAAAACTATAAGAGTTGACTCAGAATGATGATCCCGACAGCATCGGTTCTGGTTCTTCTGTGGCTGTAAAGAACAAGCTTTTTGTTCAGGTAAATTTGTATCATATTTTTTTAGTTCAACTTATTTTTTACCTATGTATATTGTTGGTTTATTAATTTCAATGTTTTTTTTCGTTTTTCAGTCCGCTCCCCGTAGAAAGGGGAAGATGATTGGGGTTGGTTCTCTTCAATCCCAAATCGATACTGGGAGCGGTTATGTTTGCGGTTCCGCTTCAAGTCAGCTTCAGGATTCCAACGAGGTCGCTACGTTGAAGGAGAAGTTGACTGCACAGGAGACGAAGGTTGCCCTGTTCGAACAGATGTTCGACTATTTGGGCAACTCGGATCCGAAGCTCAAGGAGCTTATGGACCGTTTGCGTCAACAACAGGACGGACCTAGCGGATCGGGACAGGGCGGATCGGGACAGGGCGGATCGGGACAGGGCGGATCGGGACAGGGCGGATCGGGACCATCCGACGAATTTTAGTTTTCGTTTTTTTGTCTATTTTTAATTTTATTATGAATAATTTTTTATGATATTTGAATTAATATTTTATTTAATTTTAATATTTATTTAATTTTCTTCTTTTAATTTTTATTTTTTTTAAATTAAAAATTAAAATAAAAAATCAATTTAACAATTACGAAATTAAAATTAAAAAAAAAAAATCAATTAAAATTTGCGACGGAAACATTTCCGTCGCAAGTTTGCGACGGAAACATTTCCGTCGCAAGTTTGCGACGGAACAACTTCGTCGCAAATTTGCGAGGGAACCATTTCCGTCGCAAATTTGCGACGGAACAACTTCGTCGCAAATTTGCGAGGGAACCATTTCCGTCGCAAATTTGCGAGGGAATAATTTCCTCGCAAATTTGCGACGGAATCTTTTCCTCGCAAATTTGCGACGGAAATTATTCCCTCGCAAATTTGCGATAGAGCTGATTCCGTCGCAAATTAATCTCAACTTGGCGACGGAGTAGATGCCTTCGCAAATCCGTCGCAAGTTTGCGACGGCATAAATCCGTCGCAAACTTACGACGGATTTGCGACGGAACAGGCATTGCGACGAACGATTTGCGACGGAACTTTTTTACTCGCAATTCCGTCGCAAATGACCATTTGCGACGGAATTGCGACGTTATTTTCCGTCGCAAATGGCCTATACTTCTTGTAGTGTACCTCGATATGGGTTGTTTTGGTGACGGTGGGTCACGTTTTGGTTGTGACTATGGGTCACGTTTTGGTTTTGTGACAGTGGTCACATTTTGGATACTGGACCGTGGGTCGCAGTATGGATGTTGTGACGGTGAGTTACGGCATTGAGAGTAGTAATATCTTGGAAACATGCGTATAACATAGGACTAAAATGTGAGTTTTGAGGTCTTGGAGAGACATTTGTGTTGGGATTCGAGGACGAATCCATTTTAGTGGGGGAGAATTGTAACATCCGCGAACCAGAAAGTTGTGTTAGAGTTGGTATCGGACGACATTGGGGATTCGGAAGTCGATTACATATGCTCTTTGAGGTGCGAATCGAGGATTGGCTGTACATGTTCTTGTTTGATTGTTGTACAGTTGATTTAAGGTTCATTTATCTCGAAGAAAATGTGTGAAAAGCTTCGGAATGCTTAGTGTCGATCGACACCACAGGGGGTGTGTCGATCGACACCGGGTTGAGAAATCAATTCCGGTTTAAGTCGATTGCGCGTTTGAATTGTGATTTGTTGGTTTTGGTCGATGGGTGTCGACCGACACTAAGGAGGGGTGTCGATCGACACCGGTTATCTGGAAATCGACCGGTTTGATTTAAGTCGGCTGGTTTTGGGCTGGTTTGGGCGAGAGAAGCCCTAGACTCGCGATAAAAAGCTTGTGGCCGCAGGAATAAGTCACTTTTTCGAGACTAAGTGTTCTAAGGGCGATTTTTGAGAGTTGGGAGGCGATTTGGAAGAGTTTTGTGGAGTTTCTGAGCTAGATCTGTTGTTGTTCATCTTCTTCTTCTTCCTTCCAATCCGTTTTCAAGGTGAGTGCGTGACTGTAGGTCCGTTAATCACTAGAGATTGTTTGATTTTGAGTTTAGGTTGTTGTTCTTGTGTTGTTCTTCGGTTTTATGTGGTTTGATGCGTATATGGGGGTTGAATCCCATTGATTGTTGTTTATTTTACTGTTTTCGCACTGTTTCTTCGCGTTTGGTGTCTGGGCGTCGAGCCGGTGTCGAGCGACACTCGATGAGTGTCGATCGACACCATATAGGTGTCGGTCGACACCGACCTGGGTGTCAGGAAATGTGGGTTTCCTGACAGGTAGTTGTGGTTATTATCGTTGCATTGTCCTTCTGGTTGTTTATTGTGATGTTTTGTCTATTGTTGACGTAATTGGCCTGTAGGCAGGATGATCCACTCACTAAGTATTTATGATAATACTTACGCATCTCTATTCCAATGTGATGCAGGTAACAGCAATGTTCTTCCGCGGAAAGAGACCGAGAGAAGAGGATGATGAGATTAGGATTTGGATTCTGGCGTTTATGTTGTGGTTGATTGAGAATTCTTGAGTTTAGGGTGTTAGACTTTATTTCAATAATGTAGCAAACCGGTTTAGGTTGCTTATTGGTTATTGGTTACGAAGAGTCTGTCTAGTTTCTAGCATAAGTAAAAGGGGAAGGGAATATACCATAACTTCCATCGTCATTACGACGCCAATATCGTACATAGCAGAGGTCGCGAGGCCACACAACCCTGCAGCCATTTCGACAGTATGAGTGGGATAAAACAGAGCTCCTAAAGACAACCAGGTTCTATTCTGACTGAAAACAGGAGGATCGCAGAGAGTAAGCATTATAATGACCCTGTAAATCCTTTCTACCATTTTTTCAGCAGCATGGGATCTTGGTATGCAAAATATAAAAAAATCTGCATAAACCTAGAGCCTCCAAGAGAACTGGTCTATTTAGTTGAGGATGTGAAAGAAGATTAAATTGATTTTGAATGATAACACTACTTTTGTAAGCACTTGAACGTAGGTGTGTGCGTATTGTTGAATGATTACATTGGAAACCAGTCGAGTAGAAGTCTGTGATAGAGTATTGCTGTGTGACCATCCACCTCTTCCACTAATCTCCCATTATGAAAACTGCAGTCCCACCTGTCAGCCATAGGAAACGACCGAAAGCAGAGAGCTTCAGATCACAGACCAGAACACAAGAAAAGACGCTTTCGCTTGCATGGTATTATTGATTATGGTTTCTTGTTACCGGAATATGAAAGAGAAAACAGAAGACGGAGAAAAACCTACTCATATCGAGTGCCATCCATGCTCATCACAAGCTCGAATATTTCCTCACATGTGGCCTCCACTACACCAACAGCCTTCATTGCCCTGCTGCAGCTTCTTGGCTGCATGATTAGCACTGTAAATGATGGTTCTTAACTATAGAAAACTAATATGTAATCAACACGGAAATTATGCCAAGCTGTTAGGCCCTTCCATACTAGATAATCAACTTCAAGTAGCTCTTCAAAAATTCGTAGACCTGCCAAATGTGTAAAAAAAAGGAGAAGATTAAGCCCAAATTCAAGCTCTATCATAGAATGCTATATGATCTTCCAGATTGGATGGTAGAGAAAATTTATTTTGAAACAGGTCTTAAGTTTGTCTTGCAGAAGTTGTGGCACGTTCTTGAAAGTTGAAACCGTGCATAACCACTAACCATTTTGGCACTGAAGGAGACGCCAGTGTTTTCTTGAAAATGCTTGGTTACTGGAATTATGGTTTGACAACTCAGCATCAAAATCCTTAGTCCAGTCATATATAGATTCTGGAGGGCCTGCATATTTGTTTAAAAGTGATCAGATTATATTCAGGATTGCATCTGACCAAATTAGTTCATGAACAAATGAATTAGGAAAAACCATTTCCAATAGTTGTTCTCCTCAATAAATCACGTCGAGTGTCATCTTCTTCCTCCAGCGCACTGAACCTGAATAAATTGTAGATATTTTCTTCGCATAAATATAGGTATATAAGAAAACAATGGCAAGCCTCAACCGAAAGAGTATATCAAACGATACTGGTCACTTCTCACATGCAGCACTATCTTAGCATCTTTCTGGCATCTGTAACGTTCTAAGAAAAATCCAGAGCTAACACAACCTAAGTGGAAATTGTTAGGATTGATGATTAACTCTACTTTTAGTATCTAATAGGATAAATAAACTAGCTTTTCAAATTAATTTTATGATTATGATCGCCACAAACCACAACCTACTCTTGCATAATATTGATCACCATTTTCAACACAGGTAAAATTTACTCTCTCTAAAGGAAGAGAATAGTATTCCATGACCAGAACTTATGATTATGGCAGGGAAACAATATGAACAAGAAACTTAAGCAAAGTGAGTTGTTGACAGATAAAACTAAGATGCCTGCAGATACACACAGAAATAATGCACTCGCGGGCTTTCATGGTCTGAAGATGAAGCAGTCCTTCCAGCATCCATTCCAGGCTTATATTCAAAAGAAACTGATAAGATACACTACACCTATTATTGCAAGAGGAAAAGAGAGACACGTGGACCGTTGACTGAGGAGGAGGAAGTTGTTAGTCAACATAGTCAAACTTATAGTTGAAACGGAAGCTTTGCGGTTTTAACCGTCGAGCTGAAAGATAGTTAAATACTGTACTCTCTCTTCATTTACAGTTTATGCATTTACAAGGAAAAGAAAGCTATGGAGCTTTGAGAGTCGAGGGTGGCTCTGGGATAAGATCGAGAGTGATCCAGATCCCTTTATCTTGTAATTGCAATATATCAATACAAATACATACTTTCTCTCTCATTCTCTCTCTACTCGCTATCTTCACTCTATCATTGGTGCGGCGAGTTCTCGACGAATCAAACGCAACAATCGATGGCACCGACGACAATGGCGATGAGGAACACCATCGATTCTAGCTCCACGGAAGCTCAACCGATTTCACCGGCGCATTCAGAATATGGCAACCACGACGGCGAATCGCGAATTGAGCAAAAACTCGACGCCATCGAGTCTAATTTGGCGAGTTTCCGAGGTTTTCGGCGAACAACGGAGACAGATATAGCCGATTTGAGCTCTAAGTTCTCAAATATGGAGTCTACGCTTCATTCACTAGTGAAGATGTTGGAGAAACGCGATTCCACACAACAAGCTCCGGAACCTCGCAATCGCGATATACCTAGTTCGTCGCGGCTTCCACCACAGGTAACACCACCTTTTCTGGAATCAAACCCGGAGGAATCATTGCTAGGTTATCGATCTGGGGAATTAAATCTAGCGAATAGAGATACTATGCTTAAGAAAATTGAAATGCCTCTGTTTACCGGAAGACAACCATACGTCTGGATTCTGGAAGTAGAAAGATTCTTTCAAATTGGTCGTTACTCTGATGCTGAGAAATTGGAAGTAGTTGCTCTGAGTTTGGAAGGCAACGTCCGTAAATGGTTCTTCTGGGAGTTGAGAAGGAAAGGCTTCGCAGATTGGTCAGAGTTCAAGGAGAAGCTAGTGATCCGGTTTTCAGAATCAATTGAGGAATCTCCGGAAAAGAGGTTGTTTAAGCTGCGGCAACAGGGATCAGTGAATGACTACATTACAGAGTTTGAAGAGCTATCTTCGCTAGTCCCACATGTCAACGACGAGAGCCTTATAGATATCTTCTATAACGGTTTGAGCAAAGAAATGCAAGAGGTGATACGAATAAAGGAGCCGAAGAGTTTGGAGCAACATATCTCAGCAGTTCTCCGTATGGAATCCAGTAATTTCTGCAAAGCAAAGCAGTGAGTGAGATCCCTGAGACTGACAACAACACTCGAACCAAGAAACCAGTACACACGCAACGCACATTGGTACCGTTTGAGAGCCGAAATACTGTGGCACCACCAAGATCTCAACTGAAGGAGAATGAGCAGCCTGTAGGACACACAAGACCTCGCCAACGTTTATCAGACGCCGAGTTTCAGAAGTTGAAAGAGGAAGGCGTTTGCTTCAAATGTAAAGGAAAATGGTCGAAAGAACATCGCCCAGTGTGTCCTATGAAGGAGTTTCGCGTTCTAACAGTGATCAATGGGTTAGAGATGGAAGTCTTTGAAGAAGCGGAAACATATAAAAAAATGAATGATCAACTCGCTGTAGTTCAGGAAGTTAGAAGCCTTTCACTGAACTCGTTTTTGGGAAAACATTCACCCAAAACACAGAAGCTTTATGGCAAGATAAGCAAGTCCAGAGTGATTGTGATGCTGGACAGTGGCGCTTCACACAATTTTATCTCCCCGGAGATAGTGAGGCGTTTGAAATTGAAATCCAGTGAAGATGACAAGCTAGATATTCTCCTAGGCAATGGCCTTACGGTGCAAGGAGATGGAGTTTGCTGTAATGTCACCTTCACTCTTGCGGATGTCAACTTCAAAACGGATTTCATAGCATTGGAACTGGGAGCAGTGGATGTCATCTTAGGTGTTCAATGGCTTGAAACGCTGGGAAAATGTGAAGTGGATTGGAAGAAGCAGGAGCTGTCATTTGTTCACAACAATCAAAGAGTGACATTGATAGGCGACCCTTCTCTACATTTTCCCAAGCTATCGTTCAAGACCTTGAATGTCTTGCCTGCTGACAACAAGGGAAGAGAAGCACCTCTGGTGCTCAGTAGTTTGACACCCGTCAGCCTTCAAGCAATTCCGGAACCAATTACCACAGCATTGGATCAGTTTAGTGATGTTTTTGCGGATCCAAAAGGTTTACCACCATTTCGAGGTCAAGAGCATGCAATAAACCTTGCTCCGGGAGTTACGAGTATCTCAGTACGACCCTATAGGTATCCTCATGCAACGAAAGTGGTAATGGAAAAGATGGTAGCAGAGATGTTAGAGGCCGGAATAATCAGACCTAGTTCTAGCCCATTCTCTAGCCCGGTGTTGTTAGTACCTAAGAAGGACAACGCCTGGAGGTTTTGTATTGACTACCGTGCCCTGAATAGAGCAACTATTCCAGATAAGTTCCCCATTCCGGTCATTGACCAACTTCTGGATGAACTTCACGGTGCAACCATTTTCTCGAAATTGGACCTACGTTCAGGCTACCATCAAATCAGGATGCTGGAGTGTGACATTCATAAGACAGCGTTTCGCACTCTAGAAGGACATTATGAGTTTCTCGTAATGCCTTTTGGACTCACTAACGCTCCAGCCACGTTTCAGGGTTTGATGAATAAGATATTCAAACCATTTCTCAGGAAATTTGTTCTCGTGTTCTTTGATGATGTATTGATCTACAGTTCGGATGTAGAGCAACACGCAGAGCATTTGCGACAAGTTCTGAGCGTTTTTAAAGAGCAGCAGCTACTGGCCAACAAAAAGAAATGCGTGTTTGGTTTACCTCAAGTGGAGTACTTAGGACACATAATTTCATCAGAAGGAGTAGCCACAGATGCTGCAAAGACTACGGCAATGTTGAAATGGCCTACGCCACAATGTGTGAAAGACCTTCGAGGCTTTTTGGGGTTAACTGGATATTACAGAAAGTTTGTGCGGGGTTATGGAACCATTGCAAGATCTCTAACGGAACTTCTCAAAAAGGATAAGTTTGAATGGTCAGATGAAGCTCAATTGGCGTTTGATCAGTTGAAAGCAGCGATGTCATCTGCACCTGTTTTAGAGATGCCGGACTTTGATAAAGTGTTTGTCTTGGAAACGGATGCTTCAGGCTTTGGCGTGGGTGCAGTGTTGATGCAAGAGAAACGTCCTATAGCGTTCTTCAGTCACGGTTTTACGGCTCGAGAACAACTAAAACCAGCTTATGAGAGGGAGTTGATGGCTATAGTCATGGCAGTTCTGAAGTGGAAACATTACTTAGTAGGGCGGAAATTTGAAGTGCACACAGATCAAAGGAGTCTCAAATATCTCTTGGAGCAGAAGGAGGTCAATTTGGAATATCAGAGATGGCTTACTAAATTGTTGGGATTTGATTTTGATATCATGTATAAGCCGGGTTGTGAAAACAAGGCAGCCGATGGGTTATCAAGGATTCCTACAACTTCAGCGTTGATCAGTTCTACGTTGTTGGCTTTGACAGTTCCAGAGGTTTTACAATTACAAGATCTCTACAAATAAATTGAGAAGGATGATTATATTCAGGGTCTTATCGCTCAGGTAAAGAACGGAACAGCAGCAGCAGGTTTTGAGGTCATTAACGGTCAGCTTTGGTTCCGTCAGAGGCTAGTCATCCCACGAGATTCTGCGTTTATTCCGATATTAATCAGCCAGTGTCACGACAGTCAGCTTGGTGGTCATTCAGGGGTTTTAAAGACAGTGAAACGACTACAACTAGCTTTTCAGTGGCAAGGGATGTATAAGACAGTCCAGAAGTATGTATCAGAGTGCCTCGTTTGTCAGCAGTACAAGTACTCGACTCTTTCACCAGCGGGCCTTCTTCAACCACTTCCGATTTCGAACTCTGTTTGGGAGGATATCTGCATGGATTTTATCGAAGCCTTACCAATGTCGAGTGGCTTCAATGTGATTCTGGTGGTAATTGACCGACTCAGCAAGTTCGCGCACTTCGTTGGCCTTCGTCATCCATTCACGGCGGTGGATGTTGCACAACGTTTTATTGCAGAGGTGGTGCGCCTACACGGGTTTCCACGATCAATTGTTTCTGATAGAGATAAAGTGTTCTTGAGCAAATTCTGGAAAGAGATGTTTCGTTTGGAGGGAACTCAGCTCCACTACAGCACGGCTTTTCACCCGCAAACTGATGGCCAGTCCGAAGTTTTGAACCGCTGTCTCGAGACGTATTTGCGTTGTTTCGCTTCTAGCCATCCCAAGACTTGGCACAAGTTTCTTCAGTGGGCGGAGCTTTGGTATAACACTTCATATCATACGGGCCTGAAAACGTCTCCTTTCAAGGTTTTGTATGGGAGAGATCCTCCGGTGATTTTGAAGTATGAAAAAGGATCCACCACAAACTTTGAGTTAGAAGAAATGTTGAAAGAGCGAGACGACTTCCTTGTGCAGATTAAAGCTCAACTACAACGTGCCCAGAATTTGATGCAGGAGTCTGCAAACAAGCACCGTCGTCAGGTGGAGTTTACCGTGGGCGATAAGGTTTTCCTCAAGCTCAAACCATCTCGTCAACAAACTGTGGTGAAGCGTCTATGTCCCAAGCTTGCGGCATGCTTCTTTGGCCCATACGAAGTGTTGGAGAGAGTGGGTAAAGTGGCATATAGATTGGCCTTACCTGCGGGATCTAAGATACACCCAGTTTTTCACGTTTCCCAATTGAAGAAAGCTTTAGGCAATGAGCATGAACTTCAGCCCTTGCCTGTAGCGGTGACTGATCTTCGTACGGTGGACTTTGAACCTGAGGAGGTGTTGGCTAAGCGCTTTGATGCAACAGGGCGTGTTGAGTTGCTGATCAAATGGAAAGGACAGCCTGATCACGAGAGCACTTGGGTTCATTCTGCAGCATTGTTTGAGCAATTTCCCAACGACAAGCTTGAGGACAAGCTGGTTTTTAAAGGGGAGGGTATTGATAAGATACACAACACCTATTATCGCAAGAGGAAAAGAGAGACACGTGGACCGTTGACTGAGGAGGAGGAAGTTGTTAGTCAACAGAGTCAAACTTATAGTTGAAGCGGAAGCTTTGCGGTTTTAACCGTCGAGCTGAAAGATAGTTAAATACTGTACTCTCTCTTCATTTACAGTTTATGCATTTACAAGGAAAAGAAAGCTATGGAGCTTTGAGAGTCGAGGGTGGCTCTGGGATAAGATCGAGAGTGATCCAGATCCCTTTATCTTGTAATTGCAATATATCAATACAAATACATACTTTCTCTCTCATTCTCTCTCTACTCGCTATCTTCACTCTATCAGAAACATATTGCTGACCACTTGGAACTAGGGACTCTTGATGCTGCAACAATGCAAAAACACAGAGCGGTAATCAGACAACCACCAATCTTTAGATTGAAGCGGTTGCTGATAAATAACAGAGGCAGATACAGAGGGTTCCTCTTTTGCCAAATATTCCAGAACCATAAAACAATAACAGGTCAAGCCAGAAGCTAAAAGACATGGCAAAATATTTTGTGGTTCAGGGATTGCGAGACAGAAATTGACAGACCTGATCTATGACATACTCAATTTTCTCCTTCCACATTAAAGCTTCCTGGATGTTGAACGCTGCCATCTAGCAAGAACATACTCCACCTGAACTAACAAGAAGCAATAAAATGCATTATAACAAAATAAAACTATTGCAATCTATTCTCAGAAAGAAAAGACAAGTTACCGTGATTCTGTGGTGCTTTTCTTTCTTGTTATAGACAGACAACACATAAACCATCTGCCAAAACAGAGTCAAGAAGACAAGAAAATGGAAATACTAAGTGACATTACAGTCAAAGGATGATAAGAGCAAAACCACTTCATACTGTAAATGACGCACATTACATAGACAAGCACTTATAGTCCGAAAATAGTAAAAGAAAGTTTAAAAAAAGACTCACATGTCCGTGATGTGTCTTCAAGCCTCGATCTTCAACTCTACAGTTGCCATCAATCACCATCGTCTTGATAGGAAGCTACGTAAACATGAAGAGAGCATCTAGGTAAGCTCATTGAAAAGCTCAATGAATCAACAATTTATCAAGCTTATACATTTTCTTTTTTCGATTTTTCTAATCTGATAGTATAGTCTCTACTCTCTAGCTCACAAGTCAAAACCACACACTCGATTTGGAAAATGCTAAAATCCAAACCCAAAGCAATCCAAGGCTAACAAAATGTGGACTTACTTCTAAATACGTTGGACCGCGGATGTAGTTGCAATCCACTGCTTTCCCAAGGAGACACGGTGTGCTTCCCACGCTTTGCCTTACGATCCATGAACCCTGCATGATTCGGTATTATGTGAATCGCTTTGTACATAGAGGAAGAGAAGAAGAAAGAGAGAAAAAATTAGAGGGAGAGGGAGAGAGACCTTGGGGACTAAAGGTATAAGCTTGAGCCTACTATTCCGAAATTCGTCATCACCATCAACAAATCGTTGGAAGAGAGATCCAGGTACGAGTTCTTTTGCCACGAAATAAAACACCATACTGTAGTGTGTTGATCCAGGAACCTACCAAAATTCCGGTTTTAGAACATCGATAATAAGCTGCTTTTTTACATTGTAGTTCGCGGGAAAAACTTACTTGAACATTTACTACCAATGAGAAAAAACCCTTATCTGCAGCAACCTGAACAAATTATCAAGTGATGAAGAAGAAGATGGGATATAGTTTCTCCCTTAAGACTTAACTAGGAACTTAAGTAAGACGAATTAAGGTGATTGTCTCTCTTACTTGTGCTGCACATCCCTTGCGTCTAACCACATGATCCAATCTTTTAGTGTCTTTGTACCAATCGACGGCGACGAGATCCATTAGATGCTTCCCAGCAGGAATCTTCAGTAATAATGTTGAATGAATGATCAGAATCGAAGATGTAAGTAAATGTGCATCTTTCTAATGCATTTGAATTTTTCATCAGGTAAAAAAATGTTACTAACCTTCCTTTTATCCTCACAGAAACTCTTGCCACTGACTTTGAAGTTGTTCCCATCAGAAATCCTCCAGCAGTTACGGGCATTTTCATTATCATCGTGTCGTAGATTACCCGAGAAGCAAGACAGATCAATGTCGAGAGCAGGTTCCTCTTCTGAGGTTTCAAATGGCACGAGAGTTTTACAGTGATTAGATATATTTTCACCGGCACAGGTACAACTTACGCGTTAATGATTGGATCCAACTATCAGTTTTTACCTGTTTTCTTGGCTACGGTCTCCGGCTTACTCGTTTCAGGCTGAAATAGTTAGAGGTTAAGAAAGACCTAACTCGATGAAATCTTTAGTTCAAAAGAGAATGCTTGATAGGCCAACCTCTTGTTCTGATTCAGCTATCTGAAACTCGTCATCATCGTCCGAGTCTTCATCCATTAGCACAGAGTTTCTGCTGGCCCCATTTGCTTGATCAATAGAAAGGGAAGACTTATGCTGAGGCTTTCCACCTTTACCCAAGGCTAAGGAAGAAGATGCCATATTAACCATAACAGGGATCCTGATTGGATGACCTCTATCATCTGTCGTGAGAACCACTCGCGCAAGCCTGTGATGAACATGACCTTGTGAATTAGAACGGCAGACGCACAAGTGCGGTTTCAAAAAGAGCATAAGTCATTTCCCAGAGGGATCTCAGTGGAAATGAGCACAAAAGAACTTACCAGAAACACTGTTCAGCATTTGAAGAAGACAATGTTGTTGAAATGCTGGAAGATAACCTGCACCCCAACCTTTTAGATCAATTTGTATAAGATGTTGCACTTGTGTTCTAGGCCTTCCATTCCGAGGCTTTAGTGGGGCAATGTTAAATCCTCCACCTAAACAATGGAACGTACTCTGAGTTAGCTCGTAATACACAATATATTAGAAGATGTTGGTGGTAAAGGACTTAGCATGAGAGAGAAATCATAAACTTACTCTCAAGATGCGCCCGAACAAATCCAGGTTGTGGAGCACAATTCTCATGCTCCCTAGAACGAAACAATACCACTTCACAGAAAGAAGCGAGATAAATAATTAAAACTAGATACGAAGAGTCTGTCTAGTTTCTAGCATAAGTAAAAGGGGAAGGGAATATACCATAACTTCCATCGTCATTACGACGCCAATATCGTACATAGCAGAGGTCACGAGGCCACACAACCCTGCAGCCATTTCGACAGTATGAGTGGGATAAAACAGAGCTCCTAAAGACAACCAGGTTCTATTCTGACTGAAAACAGGAGGATCGCAGAGAGTAAGCATTATAATGACCCTGTAAATCCTTTCTACCATTTTTTCAGCAGCATGGGATTTTGGTATGCAAAATATAAAAAAATCTGCATAAACCTAGAGCCTCCAAGAGAACTGGTCTATTTAGTTGGTTTTTCGACAAGTTGCAACAATGCTTTTCACCTCATCCCATGGTGATAGTTTCGGACAGGCATCCCTCCATACATAATGCATGTCTCCGTTTTCTACCTTGGGTTACTAGAGGTATATGTTACTACCATCTTCAACATAACATAGTCACAAAATACCAAGCAAAGAACATCATGTATTTGGTGAAAGGAGCTGCCTACGCCCATACGCTCATGGAGTTTAACCGTTGCATGGCCGCAATCCGAGCTGCTAAACCGGAACTTGCACAATACTTAGAGGAAGCGGATCCTAAGTTGTGGTCTAGAGTACATTTTCCAGGGGATCGGTACAGCATTAAGACGAGTAACATTGCTGAAGCTATCAATTCCGCACTGAAGAGAGCCAAGGGCTTTCCAATACCTTGTCTGCTGCAATACATCCGAGAGAAGCTAGGGGTGTGGTTTAACAAAAGGTGAGAGGACGCCTTGAGTCTTCACACCCCATACAGTAAGGGAGTTGAATATTTGATGTCTGTCCGTTCACACTATGCAGAATCATACAATGTGGAACACATAGATGGATGGAAGTTCAACGTTAAGGGTGGAGGAGGACCTTATATTGTTGATTTGGAAAACCGTTCATGTGAATGTGGTGTATTCCTAGTTGAAAAAATCCCTTGTTCACATGTGATTGCAGCGGCTATTGAGGCAAACATACACATGTCGCAAAACGTTGCAACGACTTACACGAAAGAGGCGCTATACGCGACATATGCACATCCCATATACCCCGAGGCAACACATGATGTAGAGCCAGAAGAAGACATTTGCCTCCCTCCAGATGTTAAGCCAGCTCCTGGCCGGAAAAATAAATCTAGGTTTCTAACATGGCTAGAATTGTCTAAGAAGAGACGCACCAAACCAAGAAAGATGCACAAAATTTATAGTTGTTCGAAGTGCCGGCAACCGGGGCATACCCGTCCTCATTGTGTAAGTGTCTTACAACTCTGTCTTACAACTCACTGTGTATTCATGGTTAATGTTGATTACATGTGTTTTTAAAAGTTGAATTGTTTGCACTGATTTAGGTGAAGAACGAAGATGTAGACTGAAAAAGAGGTCTACGTCGTAGATCTACGCGGTAGGTCTACGCGGTAGGTCTACGCAGGAGGTCTACGCGTTAGTCTACGCAGGAGGTCTACGTAATTGGTCTACGCAGGAGGTCTACGCGTTAGTCTACGCAGGAGGTCTACGTAATTGGTCTACGCAGGAGGTCTCCAGCTTTTTCATGTTTTTTTATCTAAGTTAATACGAGTCGCAACCTATGCAGCTTTTTCATGTATCAGAACACTTGCACTAATTCGAGATCTACATTAGAGGTCTACTCCGAAAACAGTTACATTATGATTCATCAAGAAGGTTATAGGTTACACCAAAAACATATAGAGCGTCAGTTATAGGTACAGAGAAAAAATGGTACCATAGCGCTTTTCCAAAGTAAACCCAGTTAATATACAAAGATATCTAGCTAGCTATATCTCCAGATCATCCCAATCACGTTCTGGTGGTCCGCGACAGTTGAGCTCAACGAATATGTCCGCTGCAAGCTTTGCTCTTATAGCTTTCATGTTCTTACCACATAGCGTCTTCGGAAAAAGCCTCCCAAGGCTATGGTACTCGATGAACTTTAGACATAAGACACCACAGTCACTGCAATTGTCTTGCGCAGGCACATCCTTTCCAGACAGATACTCGTGTGTGAAACGCTCCAACGGGTACCTCTCTCTATCATTGATGTCAGCCATGAGCCGAAGAAGATAAGGCATCATCACAGCAATTGGCTCGAGGGAGTGAGACAACACAGCCTCACTGAGATAACCAGGTAAGCTGTCCCACACAGTAATATGCCTTCTGGGTATCGAAATCATCAAGGCAACCCAATGATTCTCTTTCACGTTCCATGGCATGTAGATCTCATCAATATTTACTTCCCATTTCTTTAGCGTTTGGCAGAATGTTGGTTTCTTCCCTTCAAAGTAATCATAAGCACCTCCTGGTAGCCATCTTCCTAATCCATATCGATCCGGCTCAGAATCCACAAACCTCCTATACTTGTCTTTCGTCCACAACATACTAGGACCACTATCAGCAAAGCAGATTCGCTCACTCCTAAACCATTCCGGGTGCAATTTCATGCGCTGACGAAACAAGTCCAAGACTACATCCATGTGCTGAAAATATTTTTGAAATATACATGCACGTTAGAACGCTGAAGAAATGGGAAGCATAGGAATAAAGGTCTACTGGAAAGGTCTACAGGATAGGTCTACAGGAAAGGTCTACTGAAACGGTCTACGCGCATGAAAGGCATAAGAATAAAGGTCTACAGGAAAGGTCTACAGGAAAGGTCTACTGAAACGGTCTACGCGCATGAAAAGCATAAGAATAAAGGTCTACAGGAAAGGTCTACAGGATAGGTCTACAGGATAGGTCTACAGGAAAGGTCTACAGGAAAGGTCTACTGAAACGGTCTACGCGCATGAAAAGCATAAGAATAAAGGTCTACTGGAAAGGTCTACAGGATAGGTCTACAGGAAAGGTCTAAAGGAAAGGTATACAGGAAAGGTCTACGCGCATGAAAAGCATAAGAATAAAGGTCTACTGCATCTGTCTAATGCAAAGGTCTACTGGAAAGGTCTACTGAAACGGTCTAAGCGCATGAAAAGCATGTATACCGTATCCGCAAGCCATTCTGTCTGGGTGACTAATTCCCACCACCAGTGGAGTTGAGGTTCAGCGTCCCAAAGAGGTTTCTTAGGGCCACTGGATAGAAGACAGAAAACACTCAGTTACTAATCAAACAATCAAGATAAATATAATTATTAAGAGGAATTTTAAGAAACTACTTACAAAATGCCTTTAAACTCCTTCTTAAGTGCTGAGAGCCTATCCTTATCTACTGGCGTGAACGGATCGTACCCAAACCGTTGCTTTCCAATGATGTCCTTCACTGTTCTATTTCCCACATACGGAGACCGTTGAGATGCGGCAAGCTGTCGCTGACGATCTACGTTTGCTTGTGCAACAAGTATTGCTGCTTGTTGTTTTAGTTGCTGCTTCTTTGTGTCCTCCCTTCGCTCTTCTTTTGATGGCATATGCGACTTAACAAAAACGAGCTCCGAATCGTTACCGTTGTCACTCCCGCATGGAGATATATGTTGTTTCTGCAAATGTGAACCAAGTATGTATCAAACAAGGTTTGTATAAATGGCACAAATATTCTCAGGTTTTACACGAACCAAACAAGGTTCAGGCATATAAAAAAACAATATCAGCAAAACCAAAATAAACTACAAGTACTTCTTAGGCTTACGCCTGACTCGAAGGACTCTATCAGGTACAGGATCAGCACTAACCCGATCTTTTTTCTTCGTAGGAGTGGTATCTGTCTCGGTAACCTTCTTCATAGGAGTGGCAGTGTTATCGCCAACTTTCTCCTCTGCATCATTCTCCTCTTCACCGGAAGGCTCATCATCCTTCGCAGACTTCTCAGGCTCCTTAGGCTTAGGCTCCTTAGACTCTTCGGGCTCCGCATGCCTTGATGCATCTTTCATAACCTGGATGGTTTCTTCTATGCTGACCACCTTCTCAGTTAGGGTCCACAACCTGGCATCAGTCTGTTCGAAGCCCAACTTCATCTCCGCAGTCAACTTCTCGCTGCACTCTTCAAACAGCTTCTTAATCTTCTCCTCAAAGCGACTGAAGCCTTCGTCAGCAATGGAAACTGTCTCTGGACATTGCCTCTTCTGCATCTCCTCTCCATGGTCTGCTAATCTTTTCCTCTTCGCAGACTCCCTGGATTTAGCATTCTTGGCCACCAGTACACCATGAGGATTCCAGTCGTCCGGCTTCCACTTCCATCTACCACCTAGTTCACCGTACAGTGCCTTGATAATATTCTCAACCTTCGGGTCATCTTCATCATCATCCCACTTTGGGTAAACAAGATCTCTCTCCACCAATACGCAGTGCTCAAAGTTCACCTACAAACATAAGGTAAAGTTATTAAAGAGGTCTACTATAGAGGTCTACGTAATCGGTCTACGTAATAGGTCTACTGGAAAGGTCTACGTAAGAGTTCATGCTAAGAGGTCTACATTAGTCTGAAAACAAAGTATGTACCTGCTTCAGTATGGTTTGTCCAATGTTTCTTAAGCCCCATATACCTTTGTAGGCCAGGAGCGGCACCTCTGGAGCGTTTGGTATGGGTGCACCAAAATTGGCTCCGAATTCAGGCATGAAACGATAGGCCCATACTTGTAGCACCTCAACAAACCCATCCATCACATATCCAGACTTCCATAGCTCTGCTCCTTTGATGGCTTGCATCAGGTTCTTGAAAGCTACACGCCCCCACGGATAACTCTCAAACTTCTCTTCATCCATCACTAATCTGGCCAGGTTCACCGGAGTGTGGGAAGTGGTTCTCTGAGCCACAATAAATCCTGCGTAGAGGGCCAAGTAACCCAGCCTAATTTTGTCCTCACTCGGCCAGTGTGTTGCCCATTGGCATGCTTGTGTGAGCTGATGTTGACTCGGACCAGCCTCAACGTCTACTCCGAGCCTCTCCCAGAATGCTCTCATCTGTAGAGTAACCTCACACTTGGGGTCATCAAGATCCTCATCCTCTACATAGTCGCAGTTGAGGCCGGTGAGATATTCAAATTCATGCAGGGAAAATTTAAGTGGGTTTGCACCAACCGCAATCCAGATCTCATACTTCCTCTTGCACTCTAACTGGTATGAGAGCATAGTGTGGACCACTTTCGAAGACCACTCGAATTTAAGGTCGTGAAACTTGCAGAAGACACCAACTCGCGAGTCGCAGAGCGTTTCCCACTCGGCATCACTCAAGAGTTCCTTCACGGCAGTGAACAGCTTTCTGTCGTTGCTGTAGTAGGCAATGCTTTTTTGGGGTTCGGGTTCATCTCCTCTTGTGTAAAACCTTCTTGGATAGGTTTACAGGAAAGGTCTACTGCAAAAGGTCTACTGCAAAAGGTCTACGTAAAAGGTCTACGTAAAAGGTCTACGTAAAAGGTCTACTGAAAAGGTCTACTGCAAAGGTCTACTGCAAAGGTCTACTGCAAAGGTCTACTGCAAAGGTCTACTGCAAAGGTCTACTGCAAAGGTCTACTGCAAAGGTCTACTGCAAAAGGTCTACTGCAAACGTCTACTGCATGTCTACGTATCAATTCTATGGTTTGCTCTTCCCAAACGACACTGACCTATGTTTCAGCCGAAATGTCGAAGAAGAAACGACATGAATGAGTTATAAATTATACCTGTATATCAGCGGGAAATTATGTCTGAAACGAGATCTAAAAACAAAATGACACATGAGTTCGGTGAGATTATATTTGGTTATACAAAGTGGAAATGGTAAGAAGAGTGAGTGACTGAGTTATTACCGGGAAAGGGAATCGACAGGAGCGCTCCGACTCTACCAATGACGACGGACCGAAGACGGCACCGGCACCAATTTGTACATATTGCGAACAATAAACCGTTAGCCCCGACTGAAATGATATATGTTAACGATACTAGATAGAGGGCGGAGATATTACCGGCGTGAACAAACGGAGGCGGAGCAAACGGAGGCGGAGCAAACGGCGGCGGAACAAACGGCGTCGAAGCAAACGGCGTCGAAGCAAACGGCGTCGAAGCAAACGGCGTCGGACACGGAAATCGAAGAAAATCGCCTCTCGAGAGCGCCGAAATGTACGGAAATCAACTTCTAACAAACCCTAAAAATTAACAGTTCAAGGTAAAAATCGAATTATATACAACGGTTTAGATGTACGGTTGGTTATTTCAATTAATCACGGTTAAGGTGTTCAATTTACGGTTCATTACAACAAATTCAGCCGGTTATTTTATAACTGAGGTCTACCGCTACGGTCTACCACGAAATTACCGAAACGTTTCAAATCCCCCCCAAATCCACCGTCTATTTGAAATTTTGGGATTCCCACTAGGTTAATTATTTGGTAGATCTACCTGGTAGATCTACATGGTAGACGTACCCGGTAGACCTCACACATTTATATGTTTTAACCTAAATGTCTTTGCTTACCTATAAATGATTCATTTGTATTCAGTCATATTTTTTGTAGATGATAATGTCTATATTTTAATTATTCATACAAGTGTTTTTGTAAAATTATTTTTTTTTAATTTTTAATTTAAATTTAAGATTTAATTATTTGGTAGATGAAACAGCCAAGCCTTTTTTTTTTTTTATAATTAGCCCAGATTAATATTCTCATAAATATTAATCCTCAACAGCTAATTCAACACAATGCGGAAGAAAACCAATATTATTAAATCATAAATAATTATTCACAATAACCAATAAAGAATAAAACCAATAAAACCAATAAGCAATAAGCAACCTAAGCCGGTTTGCTACATTATTAAAATAAAGTCTAACACCCTAACTCACGAATTTCTGGTCAACCATAACAACAAAGCCAGAATCAAATTCCTAATCTCATCATCCTCTTCTCTCGGTCTCTTTCCGCGGAAGAACATTGCTGTTACCTGCATCACATTGGAATAGAGATGCGTAAGTATTATCATAAATACTTAGTGAGTGGATCATCCTGCCTACAGGCCAATTACGTCAAACACTAGACAAACATCACAATAAACATCAACAATAACAATGCTCAACAATAAACCCCAACAACCTGTCAGGAAACCCACGTTTCCTGACACCCAGGTCGGTGTCGACCGACACCTGAATGGTGTCGATCGACGCCAGCCTTCTGAGTGTCGATCGACACTCATCGAGTGTCGCTCGACACCAGCTCGACGCCCAGAAACCAACATCAACGAAAATCGCATAAAACACACAATTTCGTGGGATTCAACCCCCACATCGATCAAACAACAAAATAACTCGATCCTACACAAGAACAACTCGAAAAACTCATCAACAATCTCGAAATCACACAATCTCCAATGCTAACGGACCTACAGTCACGCACTCACCTTGAAAAGAGATTGGAAAGAGGGAAAAGAGAAGAACAACAACCCAAAGCCTCTGATTCAACCTCCAAACTTCACAAACCTCCAAAAACACCTCTGAAAAGTCTCTGCCTCCTTTTCTAACTTAGAAACTCTCAAAAAGTGACTTTCTCTCGCGGCCAGAGACTTTATTCGCGACTTAGGGTTTCCAAAACCCTTAAACCAGACAAAACCAGCCGACTTAAATCAAACCGGTCGATTTCACCATAACCGGTGTCGATCGACACCCTCCCTTGGTGTCAGTCGACACCCATCGACCAAACCAACTCCAATTGCAAATCGATCGACTTAAACCGGAAATCAAACCCGATAACCGGTGTCGATCGACACCCTTCGCGATGCTTGAACCTTAGACCGACTGCACAACAATCAAACAAGAACATGTACAGTCAACCCTCAATTCACACCTCTAAGAGCATGTGCCAACTACTCCCGAACCCCTAGCATCGTCCAACACCACTTCCAAAACAACTTTCTGGTTCACGGATGTTACAGTAGATCTACATGGTAGACGTACCCGGTAGACCTCACACATTTATATGTTTTAACCTAAATGTCTTTGTTTATCTATAAATGATTCATTTGTATTCAATCATATTTTTTGTCGATGATAATGTCTATATTTTAATTATTCATACAAGTGTTTTTGTCAAATTATTTTTTTTTTAATTTTTAATTTAAATTTAATATTTAATTATTTGGTAGATCTACCTGGTAGATCTACATGGTAGACGTACCCGGTAAACCTCACACATTTATATGTTTTAACCTAAATGTCTTTGCTTATCTATAAATGATTCATTTGTATTCAATCATATTTTTTGTAGATGATAATGTCTATCTTTTAATTATTCATACAGGTTTCGTTGTCAAATTATTTTTTATTTAATTTTTATTTTAAATTTAAGAATTAATTTTTTGGTAGATCTACATAGTAGATCTACTTTACCCTAAACCCTAAATCGAATAATTTAGATAAAATTTTGTAACAATGTGCTTGCCCTATTGTCATTTTACAGTTTAGATAACAAATAAACGAACATTGAATCGTATAACAAACCAAAAACAACAATTGGTCTAGAAATTTTCAAAACCCTACAACTTACACCATTCAACCCTAAACAATCTACTCAAACTCTTATCCTTATGAACTATATATTCATGATATTTATAGATTCATGCATTTTTCTGAGATCATATTTTTAGTAGACGTTAAATGTCTATTATTTAGTTATTTGTGAAACAAATATTTCAAAATAGTTTTTTGTTTAATTTTTAATTTAAATTTAAGATTTAATTATGTGGTAGATTTACATGGTAGACGTACCCGGTAGACCTCACACATTTATAGATTTTAACCTAAATGTCTTTGCTTATCTATAAATGATTCATTTGTATGCAATAATATTTTTGGTAGATGATAATGTCTATCTTTTAATTATTCATACAAGTTTTTTTGTCAAATTATTTTTGTTTTAATTTTTAATTTAAATTTAAAATTTAATTATGTGGTAGATCTACATGGTAGACGTACCCGGTAGACCTCATACATTTATAGGTTTTAACATAAATGTCTTTGCTTATCTATAAATGATTCATTTGTATGCAATCATATTTTTGGTAGATGATAATGTCTATATTTTAATTATTCATACAAGTGTTTTTGTCAAATTATTTTTTTAATTTTTAATTTAAATTTAAGATTTAATTATTTGGTAGATCTACCTGGTAGATCTACATGGTAGACGTACCCGGTAGACCTCACACATTTATATGTTTTAACTTAAATGTCTTTGCTTATCTATAAATGATTCATTTGTATTTAATCATATTTTTTGTAGATGATAATGTCTATATTTTAATTATTCATACAAGTGTTTTTGTCAAATTATTTTTTTTTTTAATTTTTAATTTAAATTTAAGATTTAATTATTTGGTAGATCTACATGGTAGACGTACCCGGTAGACCTCACACATTTATATGTTTTAACCTAAATGTCTTTACTTATCTATAAATGATTCATTTGTATTCAATCATATATTTTGTAGATGATAATGTCTATATTTTAATTATTCATACAAGTGTTTTTGTCAAAAAAAAAAATTTAATTTTTAATTTAAATTTAATATATAATTATTTTGTAGATCTACCTGGTAGATCTACATGGTAGACGTACCTGGTAGACCTCACACATTTATATGTTTTAACCTAAATGTCTTTACTTATTTATAAATGATTCATTTGTATTCAATCATATATTTTGTAGATGATAATGTCTATATTTTAATTATTCATACAAGTGTTTTTGTCAAATTTTTTTTTTAATTTTTAATTTAAATTTAATATTTAATTATTTTGTAGATCTACCTGGTAGATCTACATG
Source organism: Erythrophleum ivorense (assembly GCA_026724425.1). Classification (NCBI taxonomy): domain Eukaryota; kingdom Viridiplantae; phylum Streptophyta; class Magnoliopsida; order Fabales; family Fabaceae; genus Erythrophleum; species Erythrophleum ivorense. Next base: position 637,917 of record JAIUCV010000066.1, on the reverse strand, counting down.
GTAGACGTACCCGGTAGACCTCACACATTTATATGTTTTAACCTAAATGTCTTTGCTTATCTATAAATGATTCATTTGTATTCAATCATATTTTTTGTAGATGATAATGTCTATTTTTTAATTATTCATACAGGTTTCGTTGTCAAATTATTTTTTATTTAATTTTTATTTTAAATTTAAGAATTAATTATTTGGTAGATCTACATGGTAGATCTACTTTACCCTAAACCCTAAATCGAATAATTTAGATAAAATTTTGTAACAATGTGCTTGCCCTATTGTCATTTTACAGTTTGGATAACAAATAAACGAACATTGAATCGTATAACAAACCAAAAACAACAATTGGTCTAGAAATTTTCAAAACCCTACAACTTACACCATTCAACCCTAAACAATCTACTCAAATTCTTATCCTTATGAACTATATATTCATGATATTTATAGATTCATGCATTTTTCTGAGATCATATTTTTAGTAGATGTCAAATGTCTATTATTTCGTTATTTGTGAAAAAAATATTTCAAAATATTTTTGTTTTAATTTTTAATTTAAATTTAAGATTTAATTATATGGTAGATCTACATGGTAGACGTACCCGGTAGACCTCACACATTTATAGGTTTTAACCTAAATGTCTTTGCTTATCTATAAATGATTCATTTGTATGCAATCATATTTTTTATAGATGATAATGTCTATCTTTTAATTATTCATACAATTTTTTTGTCAAATTATTAATTTTTTAATTTTTAATTTAAATTTAAATTTTAATTATGTGGTAGGTAGATCTACCTGGTAGACGTACTCGGCAGACCTCACACATTTATAGGTTTTAACCTAAATGTCTTTGCTTATCTATAAATGATTCATTTGTATGCAATCATATTTTTTATAGATGATAATGTCTATCTTTTAATTATTCATACAATTTTTTTTGTCAAATTATTAATTTTTTTAATTTTTAATTTAAATTTAAAATTTAATTATGTGGTAGGTAGATCTACCTGGTAGACGTACTCGGTAGACCTCACACATTTATAGGTTTTAACCTAAATGTCTTTGCTTATCTATAAATGATTCATTTGTATGCAATCATATTTTTTGTAGATGATAATGTCTATCTTTTAATTATTCATATAGGTTTTGTTGTCAAATTATTTTTTATTTAATTTGTAATTTAAATTTAAAGTTTAATGATTTGGTAGACCTACGTGGTAGATCTACGTGGTAGATCTACATGGTAGATCTCCATATTTGTTTTACCACAGCGTCTGGAGGTTAAAATCGTAATCGTGGCATGCGTTTTTTTGTTTGTTCATAAGAGAGCGTGAGGTATTGTTACTGTAGAAAATGTTAGTTTTGCAATTGTTTCAAATTGTGGTCTAGTTGAATAGAAAAAAACAATTTGTGATCTATTTTTGGCAATTCCCCCGCATTTATATTCAAGAAAAAAGGACTAGTAAAAAAAGGAAAATGTAAAATTTCCACACGGATCGTACATAACATATTTTGGACAAGAAAAAAATTGAATAATTGATAAAATGTAAACTTTCGTAAAAGAAAAAAGGTTAGAAATTTAAAAAATAAAAAATAAAAACGAAATCGATGATCACAATAAGTAAAATGTAAAGTCTAATATTCCTAATGACTTACAGTTTTCCTATATAAAGATGTCATTTTTCTTATTAAAACAGAAAAAGATTTGTACTCTTTGACAAAAAATGTTTAAAATATTTGTAGTAAGATGACAAAAAAAATAACCTTCTTAAAAGGAAAAGTACTACATCGTAACAATAGAAAAAGGTAAATTTTATTTGATTGAAAGCTATATAAACATAAGTGAATGAGCTTAATTTCTCAATCAAAATTTTTGCTATCATCATCTTTCACAGTTTAAAAATATTCATATTAGCTAGAATATGGATCAAGAATTGGATACAGATTTGAGGTTATCTCAATATGATCTATGGGTTATAAAAAAGAATTTAACCGATTCTGATACTTCGAATAATGGTAAACTTTATCTACCGCGAGAAGGAATAGCTTCTATAATTCCGCAGATGAGACAGTCTATGGTCCAGCAGATGGGAACGACAAGCGGTGTTGAAGTGAAGGTCCATATTATAGACGACGTTAAACAAGCTGATGACTACACATGCAGATTAACTAGAAACGGTGTGGGCAAACACTATTTGATGGGATGGGGCGCTGTTGCTAGAGACAACCGTTACAAAACAGGCGATGAAATTGGACTCATGTGGGATCAAAGCTATGAAAGATTCTTGGTCCACAAGATAGGCTGATATTAGTAGTCTTGTTTTGACTTTTTTTTTTCTTCTTTTCTTATTCTCAAATATCAAAGAGCTTTTCTAATATTTATTTAGGGGGTTTTAATTTACTACAATTTGTTTTTACTTAAATGTGGGTTTTATGAGTCTGGTAGTCGAGTGATTTAGAAACTCGTGGGCATTAGAAAGATCTTATGATCTTATCCATGGGCCCCCTCTATAAGCTAGTAATTGGTGATTATTGCTACACGGGACTAACTTACTAAGATCCAACGAAAGTCTCAATATTCACGAAGAAATATACACATATTTTTTTCCAAAAAAAAGGTATATACACACCACCACCGTCTGTATTCTTTGTATTACAATGATAATGGCAAAGAGTTTTACGTAAAAAGAGAAAAGAACGACACCACATTGACTCCTCCCTTTATTTGAACTTTGAAGCATCAGCTATTTTGTGTTTTTTTTCAACAAATTTTATCTATTAAATCAAAAGGTGATTATCTCGAAGGAGAAAACTATACCAATTTGGTGTGATTTACATAACAAAATAGGTAATCTCGTGCTCGCGCTAATTAGAGTTATTGCATTGGATCTTGTTAATTACCGCAATAACCTCTTCTCATGGCTGCAACGACTTCCTTTGAGCACTTCACTTCTAATCCAACATGATTATTAATTTATTACCATCTCCGAGAACAAAAAAAGGCATCGTAGTATTAGAATGTATTAGATTTGATTAATGAATATATCTTAACTCTTTTAATCTTTATTATGTAAATCATTTGTGTTCTCTCACTATATGAGAATAATGTATTAGATTTGATTAATGAAATCATTTAAAGAAATTTTAAGAAATACATTTCTCATGGTGTCAATTTTCAAAATTACACCTCTAGTGTGTTAATTTTCAAAATTACATTTTTTCAAATTTTAATATATAAATTTGGGTTTACGAATCCTTGACTATGGTTTAGATTTTGGGTATAGAGTTTATATTTTAGGATTTAGAGTTTTTTTACTCAATGTAAAAGTGTAATATTGAAAATGGGGTGTAGTTTTGAAAATTGACACTTAAAAATGTGTAGTTTTGAAATTTTCCCATATTTGTCCAATCATTTACAAGATTTTTTATGAAAAAATATAAAGGATTGATATTCACGTGAAGTTAATTCGTAGGTATTTTCTTTAACCTTATGCTACAAAGAAAGAAAAGTAGAAAACTATAATTAATTTACCAAAAAAAAAAGACAATCGAACTGAAACAAAGAGAAGTGGGACGCAATAGAATACAGCGTATATCATGCATTCATGTTTCTTAAGTTTTGTATAAAGATGTAAAACAATTAATCACTTTTACTTTCCTTCTCCTTTCTTTCTCACTATAGCGTAACATTGAAAGAAAAGTGAGAATGACGGAGAAAAAAGGAAAGAAAAGAATCGAGTGTATAATAATGAGACAAGTCCAACCAGGACGTTGATGTAAAAAGCTTTTAATATGAATCCAGTTTGGGGACTATAGCCGATGATAGCTCTATATGAGAAACCCTCACCGCCCCGATAAGCCGCTCCGGCAATTCTTCCGGTGTATTCGCCTACAAAATGATCATCCAAAAAGGTTTCAAGAGGAGAAGCAGAAGCAAAATCTTAAAGATTCAAAGTCTCTCAGTTTTGTTAAATTGATTTACCTGTACAAGGAAAGCCATTTCGACAACCAAAGATGTGATTACACCAATGACAAGACCGAGAACTCCATTTGCGACGGTGGATGATCCGATATCAACATCAATCTACATGAATACGAAAACGTTTCTTTTTGAGTTACTTACTGTATTGGTCTTTTTGAAAAAGGCTAACAAAATGTGGACTTACTTCTAAATACGTTGGACCGCGGATGTAGTTGCAATCCACTGCTTTCCCAAGGAGACACGGTGTGCTTCCCACGCTTTGCCTTACGATCCATGAACCCTGCATGATTCGGTATTATGTGAATCGCTTTGTACATAGAGGAAGAGAAGAAGAAAGAGAGAAAAAATTAGAGGGAGAGGGAGAGAGACCTTGGGGACTAAAGGTATAAGCTTGAGCCTACTATTCCGAAATTCGTCATCACCATCAACAAATCGTTGGAAGAGAGATCCAGGTACGAGTTCTTTTGCCACGAAATAAAACACCATACTGTAGTGTGTTGATCCAGGAACCTACCAAAATTCCGGTTTTAGAACATCGATAATAAGCTGCTTTTTTACATTGTAGTTCGCGGGAAAAACTTACTTGAACATTTACTACCAATGAGAAAAAACCCTTATCTGCAGCAACCTGAACAAATTATCAAGTGATGAAGAAGAAGATGGGATATAGTTTCTCCCTTAAGACTTAACTAGGAACTTAAGTAAGACGAATTAAGGTGATTGTCTCTCTTACTTGTGCTGCACATCCCTTGCGTCTAACCACATGATCCATTCTTTTAGTGTCTTTGTACCAATCGACGGCGACGAGATCCATTAGATGCTTCCCAGCAGGAATCTTCAGTAATAATGTTGAATGAATGATCAGAATCGAAGATGTAAGTAAATGTGCATCTTTCTAATGCATTTGAATTTTTCATCAGGTAAAAAAATGTTACTAACCTTCCTTTTATCCTCACAGAAACTCTTGCCACGGACTTTGAAGTTGTTCCCATCAGAAATCCTCCAGCAGTTACGGGCATTTTCATTATCATCGTGTCGTAGATTACCCGAGAAGCAAGACAGATCAATGTCGAGAGCAGGTTCCTCTTCTGAGGTTTCAAATGGCACGAGAGTTTTACAGTGATTAGATATATTTTCACCGGCACAGGTACAACTTACGCGTTAATGATTGGATCCAACTATCAGTTTTTACCTGTTTTCTTGGCTACGGTCTCCGGCTTACTCGTTTCAGGCTGAAATAGTTAGAGGTTAAGAAAGACCTAACTCGATGAAATCTTTAGTTCAAAAGAGAATGCTTGATAGGCCAACCTCTTGTTCTGATTCAGCTATCTGAAACTCGTCATCATCGTCCGAGTCTTCATCCATTAGCACAGAGTTTCTGCTGGCCCCATTTGCTTGATCAATAGAAAGGGAAGACTTATGCTGAGGCTTTCCACCTTTACCCAAGGCTAAGGAAGAAGATGCCATATTAACCATAACAGGGATCCTGATTGGATGACCTCTATCATCTGTCTGTGAGAACCACTCGCGCAAGCCTGTGATGAACATGACCTTGTGAATTAGAACGGCAGACGCACAAGTGCGGTTTCAAAAAGAGCAGAAGTCATTTCCCAGAGGGATCTCAGTGGAAATGAGCACAAAAGAACTTACCAGAAACACTGTTCAGCATTTGAAGAAGACAATGTTGTTGAAATGCTGGAAGATAACCTGCACCCCAACCTTTTAGATCAATTTGTATAAGATGTTGCACTTGTGTTCTAGGCCTTCCATTCCGAGGCTTTAGTGGGGCAATGTTAAATCCTCCACCTAAACAATGGAACGTACTCTGAGTTAGCTCGTAATACACAATATATTAGAAGATGTTGGTGGTAAAGGACTTAGCATGAGAGAGAAATCATAAACTTACTCTCAAGATGCGCCCGAACAAATCCAGGTTGTGGAGCACAATTCTCATGCTCCCTAGAACGAAACAATACCACTTCACAGAAAGAAGCGAGATAAATAATTAAAACTAGATACGAAGAGTCTATCTAGTTTCTAGCATAAGTAAAAGGGGAAGGGAATATACCATAACTTCCATCGTCATTACGACGCCAATATCGTACATAGCAGAGGTCACGAGGCCACACAACCCTGCAGCCATTTCGACAGTATGAGTGGGATAAAACAGAGCTCCTAAAGACAACCAGGTTCTATTCTGACTGAAAACAGGAGGATCGCAGAGAGTAAGCATTATAATGATCCTGTAAATCCTTTCTACCATTTTTTCAGCAGCATGGGATCTTGGTATGCAAAATATAAAAAAATCTGCATAAACCTAGAGCCTCCAAGAGAACTGGTCTATTTAGTTGAGGATGTGAAAGAAGATTAAATTGATTTTGAATGATAACACTACTTTTGTAAGCACTTGAACGTAGGTGTGTGCGTATTGTTGAATGATTACATTGGAAACCAGTCGAGTAGAAGTCTGTGATAGAGTATTGCTGTGTGACCATCCACCTCTTCCACTAATCTCCCATTATGAAAACTGCAGTCCCACCTGTCAGCCATAGGAAACGACCGAAAGCAGAGAGCTTCAGATCACAGACCAGAACACAAGAAAAGACTCTTTCGCTTACATGGTATTATTGATTATGGTTTCTTGTTACCGGAATATGAAAGAGAAAACAGAAGACGGAGAAAAACCTACTCATATCGAGTGCCATCCATGCTCATCACAAGCTCGAATATTTCCTCACATGTGGCCTCCACTACACCAACAGCCTTCATTGCCCTGCTGCAGCTTCTTGGCTGCATGATTAGCACTGTAAATGATGGTTCTTAACTATATAAAACTAATATGTAATCAACACGGAAATTATGCCAAGCTGTTAGGCCCTTCCATACTAGATAATCAACTTCAAGTAGCTCTTCAAAAATTCGTAGACCTGCCAAATGTGTAAAAAAAAGGAGAAGATTAAGCCCAAATTCAAGCTCTATCATAGAATGCTATATGATCTTCCAGATTGGATGGTAGAGAAAATTTATTTTGAAACAGGTCTTAAGTTTGTCTTGCAGAAGTTGTGGCACGTTCTTGAAAGTTGAAACCGTGCATAACCACTAACCATTTTGGCACTGAAGGAGACGCCAGTGTTTTCTTGAAAATGCTTGGTTACTGGAATTATGGTTTGACAACTCAGCATCAAAATCCTTAGTCCAGTCATATATAGATTCTGGAGGGCCTGCATATTTGTTTAAAAGTGATCAGATTATATTCAGGATTGCATCTGACCAAATTAGTTCATGAACAAATGAATTAGGAAAAACCATTTCCAATAGTTGTCCTCCTCAATAAATCACGTCGAGTGTCATCTTCTTCCTCCAGCGCACTGAACCTGAATAAATTGTAGATATTTTCTTCGCATAAATATAGGTATATAAGAAAACAATGGCAAGCCTCAACCGAAAGAGTATATCAAACGATACAGGTCACTTCTCACATGCAGCACTATCTTAGCATCTTTCTGGCATCTGTAACGTTCTAAGAAAAATCCAGAGCTAACACAACCTAAGTGGAAATTGTTAGGATTGATGATTAACTCTACTTTTAGTATCTAATAGGATAAATAAACTAGCTTTTCAAATTAATTTTATGATTATGATCGCCACAAACCACAACCTACTCTTGCATAATATTGATCACCATTTTCAACACAGGTAAAATTTACTCTCTCTAAAGGAAGAGAATAGTATTCCATGACCAGAACTTATGATTAAGGCAGGGAAACAATATGAACAAGAAACTTAAGCAAAGTGAGTTGTTGACAGATAAAACTAAGATGCCTGCAGATACACACAGAAATAATGCACTCACGGGCTTTCATGGTCTGAAGATGAAGCAGTCCTTCCAGCATCCATTCCAGGCTTATATTCAAAAGAAACATATTGCTGACCACTTGGAACTAGGGACTCTTGATGCTGCAACAATGCAAAAACACAGAGCGGTAATCAGACAACCACCAATCTTTAGATTGAAGCGGTTGCTGATAAATAACAGAGGGTTCCTCTTTTGCCAAATATTCCAGAACCATAAAACAATAACAGGTCAAGACAGAAGCTAAAAGACATGGCAAAATATTTTGTGGTTCAGGGATTGCGAGACAGAAATTGACAGACCTGATCTATGACATACTCAATTTTCTCCTTCCACATTAAAGCTTCCTGGATGTTGAACGCTGCCATCTAGCAAGAACATACTCCACATGAACTAACAAGAAGCAATAAAATGCATTGGAACAAAATAAAACTATTGCAATCTATTCTCAGAAAGAAAAGACAAGTTACCGTGATTCTGTGGTGCTTTTCTTTCTTGTTATAGACAGACAACACATAAACCATCTGCCAAAACAGAGTCAAGAAGACAAGAAAATGGAAATACTAAGTGACATTACAGTCAAAGGATGATAAGAGCAAAACCACTTCATACTGTAAATGACGCACATTTCATAGACAAGCACTTATAGTCCGAAAATAGTAAAAGAAAGTTTAAAAAAAGACTCACATGTCCGTGATGTGTCTTCAAGCCTCGATCTTCAACTCTACAGTTGCCATCAATCACCATCGTCTTGATAGGAAGCTACGTAAACATGAAGAGAGCATCTAGGTAAGCTCATTGAAAAGCTCAATGAATCAACAATTTATCAAGCTTAGACATTTTTCTTTTTTCGATTTTTCTAATCTGATAGTATAGTCTCTACTCTCTAGCTCACAAGTCAAAACCACACACTCGATTTGGAAAATGCTAAAATCCAAATCCAAAGCAATTTCGGCAAACCAACAAACTGATCTCAAGAGATGGACAGAAAAATCATAACTTGATCGTAACGATCAAAAACAGATATAGATTCACCTGATTATCCTGCGGCTTCTTCTTGTAGTAAGCCAAAAGACGAGGCTCCAACACGAAATACCTCATATGAATGTACGATCGTCCGATCTTCCTCCTTCCATACCTCACCATCCATCCCTCATACACAACTTTAGACATTTTCTCACTTCTCACTCCCCAAAATCAAGGAGGATAAATATGTCCCACGGAAATCGGAATCTTAGATCCAAATCGGATTAATGTACTTCCGCGGGACCTGATCGGTCATCGGCGCCGGAATCTGGTGTTGGATTCTCAGATTCTTTCCGAAGATTTATGAGTCTCACAAAAGGTTTTGAAATTCGGTAAAAGACAACGAAATTCAACTTTGACAGAAATCTAAATAGAGAAACAAAAAATAAAAGTAGAGAGAGAGAGAGACGCAGTGAATGTGTCCTGAAAAAGTGAATTAGTTAAAACTGTAAAGAGTAATTAAGGATTTTAATACATTAATTGAGTAAGGTCCATGCCAGCTTTTGCACATTTCACGTTCCATTCATGTATTTAACGACTGTTGACGAGTGTTAGATTGGAGATGCTTAACGGTATATATAAATCATCATTAGAAATATCAAATCAATTAAATAATGTAAAGTTCCTTTTTAATCACATGAAAACACATGGAATAAAAGGGTCGTCAAGACTCGAGATCAAATTTTTTTTACATATGTTTAAATTTTACAGAGGATTAAATAAATAAAACCGAAAAACTTGAAGCAAACAAAGAGAATTCTAATTAAAAAACTTATTACCGTTAATTCTTATTTTTGTTTTGTTTTTTAATCTGAAAAATCTGAAATTGTCTTTTGCTTAATAAGGTGAAATGATAGATTCTATGAGCTCTTGCAGAGGCGCGAGTTCTTTCTTGTCGATGAGTCCAAACTCCTGCAAAACAAAGAAAGACAAAGATTTTAGTGAAATGGCCAAATAGTAAAACAACTTTTATACAATCTAGAGCCAAAATGATGATGATACCGAGAGTAAATTTAATTATTTGAGACGAGAACTTACATGAGTAAAGAGGATGAAGTGTTTGAAGCAAGTGTTGAGATGAGCTTCTTCTTTAAGGCTAACGATTTTCTGGAAATGAGAGTGGTAAATGTGAGCATAAACACGGAATAGTCGTTTAAAGATCGTTTTCACCACATCCTTGAAGTTCTGAGGAAATGGTGCTCCTGGAACAAAAAGAAAAAAACAAAGTTTCACCAGAGATGAGCATTATGATGTAGATAGAACGTTTGTTGTTCCCTTGATAATGATATTTGGATCTTCTTCTTAGATTATTATTTACCAAGCCTTTGAGGAAATAAGGTCTCATCATCGAGCTGAGTCTCGATCCAGTCCATCAAGTATTCGACATACTTTGGAGCAGAAACCTCAATGGGCTTCTTGATCTGCACACCATCTGCCCATCTATATTCATACCTGCATTTATATATTTTTTTTTTTGACCGTGTTAAAAAAAAGCATGTGAAAAAGAAAGAATCCATAGCAAAAAAAAACATCAGCCATTCTCTATTTTTACAGTTGCAAAGACAGCATAGCAAGTTAACAAGCGTAATCACGCAGCACACTAGTCGAAAACCCAAAAAGTTCAATCACAGCGAGGAGAAAATACATGATATGAAGCTGTTAACAAGTGAAATAAGAACATACTCTCTAATGAGGCATGGAAATTTCAATCATTTGTTTGAATAAGACATAGTAAAAGAGATGAGGATATACTTGGGGCCAGCAGTCATTGTAGGACAGTTGTCTGGTGTGCAGAATTCGGTAAGTGTGCCATATAGCAAATTCACCTGATTAAAGAAATCCACAGCTGGAAATCGAAAAGCAAAATTTATCAGCAATGATCAACTCCTGCATTACATCCCGAAGACCTTAAGTTTTACAGCAAAGCAGAGTGTTACTCACTGTTGACTGCAAGCCACTCATTTGCATCCTCTCCTGGGGGGAGTCTTACAGCTTCTCTCAAGTTCCCACTTCCTAAGGTCGCGTCTATATGCTTTCGAAGCTGTGCACCCTATAATCACAGCAAGAAAGAAAGAAACAAAACGTTCAGCAAAGAAGAATCAAAACATTATATTCCATGCCAACTAGTCACAGCTACAAAGCAGCAAAACTGCAGACTTTCAAAGAAAACAAGCACATAAAGAGGACAGTCAAACAGTTTACAGACCTTGCTTCCAGAAGGCGCACTCTTTTTAGGACGGAAAGTCTTTTGATTTCTATGATAAAAAGGCAAAGAAAAAGGGAAGAGATGTTATCAAACGGTAAACCACATGTATGCGAGAACAATCACAGCATATGACAGAAATGAATCACAGTTTTTGGGTCCATTTAGTTTATCGCTTACAATCATGAGCCCTGAAGAACAACACATAGCCGATCACCATTGAATGCTTGGTAAAAATAAAAATCCGAATTTGGAGAACATAAATATGAAAATTAAACTGAAACATTTTTGAAGCCACAATTCACAGCACCAATGATCTAAATCCTGTGATTTAATTCCATGAACAGCTTACAAACACTACTTGTATGATTCGGCCAAATACATGACAAGACTATCACGTTCACGGATCCAGATTCCCACCCAAAAAAAAAAACTTGTCAAGAGATGTAAAACACACACTCCGATCATCAATTCACAGAAAAAAAAAAATCAACCATGAACCTGAATCTAGTACCAAATGGAAATAAAGTGAGGCTCATACTTGAGATCATAAGTTCTGATTCGCTATCACAAAACGACAGAGAAACCAAATTAATTTCATTAGGCAAAAAAGAAAATCAGGCGAAAACAAAGCATAAAGCCACGCGATTCCGTGATCCTGCACAATACCAATGTAACTCTACGCAGCCGATTGAATCACAGAAGAAACAAGATCACTAGTTTATGATTTCAAACAGATCTGAGATTGCAAATAATCGCAAACGTATCTTAATTGAACACAGATTTACGCAGAGAAAGAAGAAACTCACCTCCCCAACCCAAACAGACTCATGGCGAAAAAGCGAGCGAGCGAGAGAGAGAGAGAGAGGGATAGAGAGTCGAATAGCTTTTTTTCCCCTCAGGTGGATACGAGAAAAGATGTTTTACAAAAAAAAAAAAAGAGAGTCTGAAAGAAGACGGGAAAAGTGAGTGTATTTATACGATGAAGACGAATGACTCGTTGATTCTCTCTCTCTCTCTTCTTATTAGCTGGCATATTTTTAAAAAATCCCTCTTCTTTCAAAATATTACAGACTTATACTAATATTTTTTTCAGAAAAATCAATTATTACCTCGCAAAGATTGGAAAATTGGAGAATTGTCTTTGTGCGCAAGCAAATACAAAAACAAGTTGCTTCCTCAGTGTCAGTGACGTTTAATAGTTTCTTTTGTTTTCATTTTTCTCAACTTTTTCTTTTTTTTCCCCTCTATTTATGAAAAATTTAATCCATATAACTAAAAAAATGGATTATTTTTGAGTTACTGTTTTTCCACGTCTACTAACATATAACATGGATCCGATGCTGGAATGTGGGGATCCCTAAAACAGGGCGTTCTTTATTGCATGTGTGAAATATTAATTTTCTTCCAGGGTCAACTAGCTAAATGAGCATGAAGATTTGTTTAATTAGGTAAATGATCTTTATAAAAGATCGTCATTCTACAACTTTCCACTATTGAAAGTTATAATCTACCCTTATTAATATCTAAATATTTTTTCACTAATCATTACAGCAATATAAATAAAAAAAATAACAAAGCTAAACTAGATTTTTATTCAAAATTTTGAATTGTCTTTAACATGGAAACATATTGTATATGCACTTCTTTCCAAGTTTCCAACTTTCAACTTGAAAAATGAAGATATAGGAGATGAGTATTCAACTAGTGTTCCTTCCAATGTAGCATACTACCCCTACCTCTCAAGCATCGTTCATGGCCGTTTTCTTCTGCTCTTCAGACAACCAATCCAAGATATCTCTTAAACTTAAGGAATTATCCACAAAGCTTCTAGTGCTAGAAACAGAAAACAGAGAAAGTGTAGACAGTTTCAACTTTCAAGAAAGCTTTAACTCTAGAGAAAGCTTAAAAACCTATATGTTCTAAGCCATTTAGATACAAAACACCTTGTACGTACAGACAAACCATGTGCTAAATATATATACATTCTAATTTTCCTTTTTTAGTAGTTGTTATTCATGTTCAGAAGAAAAGAACAAAGACAAGGAATAAAGAAAAGATAAAACAAGAAAAGAGAAAGATAGTATTTAATTATAAGCAAGGTATAATTTAAATAACCTGTGTAAGCGTAACAATAACACTTGCTCGTCTTTATTTCTAGTCTAAAAACAATAGAAAAAGAAAGAAACCCTTGAATAAAAACTTAAACTTTTATGTGGAAAAAACGTTCACTAACCTTGACACTTCTCTAAAACATCCACAGAGTGAAGCATCGTGGTACGACGAAGAAGAAGAAGACAAGATGGGTGAGATGATTCCACCTCATGTGATTGGACTTTGGGAGAGATGGAGCACTCGTGGAGTCATAATACTCAGTCTCTTCCTCCAATCTATCCTCATCTTCTTTGCACCGAGCCGAAAACGCACAGCAAAGAAGCTCTTCCTTGTGCTCATATGGTCAGCTTATCTTCTTGCCGACTGGGCAGCTGATTACGCGGTCGGACGAATCTTAGAGAGTCAAGTAGAAGAATCTGAAAAAAATACCAAGAACCGTGAGCTGCTAGCTTTTTGGTCACCGTTCCTTCTCTTACACCTTGGAGGTCCAGACACCATCACAGCACTTGCTCTAGAGGATAACGAGCTTTGGAACAGGCATTTGTTCAGCCTCGTCTGTCAAGCGATCGTTACTGTCTATGTGATCCTGTTGTCTATACCGAACAGGCTTCTGACTCCAACAGTGATCATGCTTGTGGGCGGAGTGATCAAGTATGTCGAGAGAACAGCTGCGTTGTTCTCAGCGAGTCTTGACAAGTTCAAGGACTCCATGCTTCAGAAGCCTGATCCTGGTGCTAGCTACGCGAAGCTCATGGAGGAGTACGCAGCTAAGAGGGACATGAACATGCCAACGGAGGTGATTTTATTGGAAGATCCAGAGAAAGGACGAGAAGGCACTGCTCCAGTTAGGCCTAGCAATGATCTCACCGCGCTTCAAGTTGTTCAGTATGCTTACAAGTACTTCAACATCTTCAAAGGTCTTATTGTTGATCTTATCTTCACTAACAAGCAACGAGACGAGAGCAGGAAGTTCTTCGACTCGCTGAAGCCAGAAGAAGCTTTAAGCATCATAGAAGTCGAGCTCAGCCTCATCTACGACACCTTGTTCACAAAAGAAAAGATTTTGCATAACTTGACTGGAGTTGTGTTCCGGTTTATAGCGTTGGGGTGCCTTGTTGCGTCTCTATGCCTCTTCAAGATGAAAAAGGAAAATCAATACGATGGATTCGATGTGGCTCTCACGTACGCGTTGCTCATATGTGGAATAGCTCTTGATTCCGTTGCTCTTCTCATGTTCTGTGTATCTGACTGGACCATCGCTAGACTGAGGCTTCTAAAAGAGGACATGGACGAGAAAGACACCAAAGCGGACAGAGTTCTCAACTGGATCACTGAGTGGATCCTCGGTTTCAGGACACTGAGGTGGATTAGATCCGGAGATGGACATGAAGTGCTCAACAGAAACTTCATGTTTCGAAGATGGTCTGAGTATGTTCATGCTTACAACTTGATTGGATACTGCTTGAAGATACGTCCCAAGAGAATCCATCCTACCAAGGGAAAGATACACATTTTCTTTCAAATGATCTTTCACGCTTTGCGCATAGACATTGTCATCGACAATGCCACCAGAGGAATCAAGCTCTGTTTCAGAGCCATAGCACAAGGAACTCGCCGGTTGCATAACTCGATAGACCGAAATTTGGCCAAGGACAATCTGATAATCCGTACGGTCAGCTGGTTCCTCCTTTTCTGGTTTGTGCTTCCTCATCTGCTCGGACTTTTGATCAACGATGTACTAGACTTTTTCGGCACCAAATATTTGGTTGAAGAGATAAGATTCACAACCAGTGACCGCCTCTCGAGAGAGCTATGGGAGTTCATATTCAACCAGGTGAAACACAAACAACGTTTCGCTGAAGACCAAGAAAGTGCAAAGGGCATATCTTCAGCTAGAGGAGACTGGACTTTAGTCGAGACATCAAGCAGAAACGCAACAGACCATACAAAGCTTCTCCGGTACGTGACAGAGAAAGATTACGACCAGAGCATTCTACTGTGGCACATCGCTACAGAGCTCTTCTACCAAAGCCAAACAGAAGAAGAAACCAAAGAGAAGCAAGATTCTTATTACACTAACCGAGAGTTCAGCAAGATCTTGTCAGACTACATGATGTACCTTCTCATGATGCAGCCAACTCTCATGTCGGCTGTTTCAGGAATCGCAAAGATACGTTTCAGAGACACGTGCGCAGAGGCGAACGAGTTTTTCACGAGGAGGCACATCAGGAAATCAACGCGCGGGAAAGAAGACGTCGTGAGAGAAGCGAGCCGGGCTATTCTCTCTGTCAACACGGATGTTGAGCCTATGGATGTGAAAGGAGACAGAAGCAAGTCTGTGTTTTTCGATGCGAGCGTGCTCGCCAAGGAGATGATGAGGTTAGAGAGTGGAGGAGAGAAGAACATGTGGGAGGTTGTGAGCAAAGTGTGGGTTGAGTTGCTTTGCTTTGCTGCGACTCATTGCGACTCCAAAGAACATGCTTCTCAGGTTAGCAAAGGCGGCGAGCTCATCAACTTTGTCTGGCTTTTAATGGCTCATTTCGGTCTCGGAGACCAGTTCCAGATCAACAGAGATGATGCGAGAGCCAAACTGATCGTTGCCAAGTGATGATATTTTTTCCCATTAAAAAACTTCAACAATAAATTCGTAGTGTAGAGTTAAACTTCGCTGATGCTTACGAATATGAAACTCGTCTCCTTTGTTATAAATGGAGTATTCACAGTAACTCTCCTAATCACACGATTCTTCAAGCCCTGAAATCCATTTCTTTTACGATTTTAGCATCTTCTTAGTAATAGAAATCGGGCATAAGTAGAAGAAAATCAAATCTTCTACACGATTGAGACAGTAATCGTACCATTTCTCAAGCCCCAAAACCTTAATCTCGATTAGATTCTTCACCACATAAACTACTAATGAAGTGAAACAACCTCAAATTAATTAAAGCAGCGATGAAGCTTCATGCTTGGTGATTAACCATTGATAATGTATTTGCGCTCTTCCTTGTTCCGTTGTTTCTTCCTCCACTTGCGATTTTGCCGCGTAATTCCGATCTGTTTTCGGATAGAAGACGAAGTAGAGAAACGGCCTTTGCTTTGCCTGAGCTACTACAATCAACCTTTAGTGGGCTATCTCCTTCTTCATGGGCTTTAGCACCGAGCATCTCAGGAGTCATTATATTTTTTTAATAAATAATTATTACAAATATTTATGGATACAAATTTGTGAAATTTTTTAAAATACACATTTTTTGTGTACATTTTCAAAACTACATTTTTTTTAATATAAGTTTGAGCTTACTAACCACTGGCTAAAGTTTAGATTTAAGTATTTAAGTTTACATTTTAGTGTTTGGGATTTAGATTTTAAGATTTAGAGTTTTTTTAGTCAATGAAAAAGCTGTAGAACATCCTATAAATATAGAAAATTACTTTACTTTTTTTAGTTACCAACAGTGACCATTATAATAATAACATAAAAAGAGTAACAAGAATATATATGCTAATGAAAAGAAGCATTTCTAAGCGATCACTATAATTTAAACATTTATTTATCTAATCAAATACACTCACGAATACCTCTTGCTTAAAAGTACGACACTTAACTGTGTAAACATCATTAAGCCAAATAGAGAAAATCATTGCAGCATTCTTAGTAACGTGTGTGCATTGTGCAAGACAAAAGTATGTTTAATAACAACAACAAAAGAGACTAAAGGGTGATTTTCTTGATTTTATTATCAACAAGGAAAGTATATTTTATTCTGACACAAAAAGCCCTTGATTAAAGAGCTACCGTGGAATATAAGAAAGGAATGCAAAATCTAACCAGCAGTGGCAGAAGACATTTCACGTATTATTAAATAGCTTCAATTCATTTATAAACTTCCGGTCAAATATTAAAATATTTACAAACAATTATTCTTCTACTCCCCTATATATATTACCCTGAGTAAAAGAACATGAAACAGCAAATTTGATACTTAACGAGCTTAAGTATTTCAGACAGAAAAAGAGAGAGTAAGAACAATGCGAGTGATTCCACTAGCAATCAAAGAGATCTTAGAAAAATGGAACATCAGACTACTTGTGATACTGTCTCTGTTGTTTCAAACATCTCTTATCTTTCTCGCACCGCTGCGAAAACGCACATCGAAGAAGCTTCTCGCCGCGGTTCTGTGGACATCGTATCTTTTAGCAGATTGGACCGCTAATTATGCGGTGGCTCAGATCACCAAGAACCAAGGAGAGGAACTAGAACCTGATGATCCTCCGAAGAACAAGAAGCTACTTGCTTTGTGGGCACCGTTCTTGTTGTTGCATCTTGGTGGTCCGGACACGATTACTGCGTTGGCCCTCGAGGATAATGCGTTATGGGCACGTCATTTGTTTGGCCTCGTATCTCAAGCGCTTGCAGGTAAGTAACGGTGTGGATACGATTTGGATATCTGAAAGAAAAACGAACAAAAAAGAATTATATGTGTGCATTGGCATGAAGATAGAATTTTTAAGTAACAAATATCAAATGCAATATAGGCTTAGATTGGTTACATATTCATATTTTACGTCCGGCCGCTTCGTCGTTTCAGTGAAGAAACTAATTAGAGATATTATATAATCTATACTATAAACGAGTTATATTTTTGATGATCAGAGGATCTTAGTTCAAAAATCTAGACTAGTTTATTAACTTAACAAAAAAACTTTTTACAGAATAAAAAGGGATGAAATAATCATTTTTTTACTAAATAAGGTAATCGATTACAGAGACAATACTTAAAATGTACTAAACCTTATATGTTCTGTTCCAAAATAAATAAAAGAATCCGAAAGTACTACATATTTAAGGTTTAGGAATGAGTCATGAAAGTTTAAGAAAAGATGCTAACTGATATATGAAACCTTACTAAAATCTTAAAAACTTTTCACAAAACCTTAAGTTTGTGCTATTTGGAAGCATTTTCAACTGTGGTAATTTTGGTACTAATTTACAGTACAGAATCCAAAGTTTGTGCTATTTGGAAGCATTTTCAGTTGTGGTAATTTTACTCTACTTACATGGATGCATAATGAATTATGAAAACTCATAACCAAGTGACCAACATAGCGAAACCGATATGACTAAACAAACAATTGCTTAAATACGTCTTATATAAGTTTCTTCTTAATTACTATCTATTTATGTTGTTATTCCAGGTGTATATGCGGTGGTGCAGTCAGTGGAAAACGTCTTATGGCCATCAATAACATTACTATTCATCACCGGAGTGATAAAATACACGGAGAGGACACGCGCATTATACGCAGCGAGTTTAGACAAATTCAAAGACCGAATGCTTCAACCAGCAGACACTGGTCCTAACTACGCTAAGCTCATGGAAGAATACGCTTCGAGAAAAGACTCAAACCTCCCGACCGAAATCGTCCTCATCGACGAACCGGACAAGCACGAGAGACCTCAGACACTCGTTAGACCGGACCGAGATCATCTAACCGATCTCGAAATCGTCCAGTACGGTTTCAAATTCTTCAACACTTTCAAAGGTCTCGTCGTTGACCTAATTTTCAGCTTCCGTGAGCGAGACGAAAGCAGAGATTTCTTCAAAGAGCTGAAACCAGAGGAAGCTCTTAGGATTATCGAATCCGAGCTCGGTTACTTATACGAATCCATGTACACGAAAACCGCGATTCTCCATACGAAAACCGGTACTCTCTCTCGTGTTGTTGCGTTTGGATCGCTTCTTGCTTCCTTCTTCGTCTTCCATCGTAGACCTCTCAAGTCCGTGGAGTTCCATGGAGCGGATGTTGTGATTACTTACACTTTGTTCATCGTCGGTATCGCGCTTGATGTCGCCTCCATGGTCATGTTCTTGCTCTCGGACTGGACATTCGCGGTGTTGAGCAAGCTCAAGGACGATCCCGAGGAAGATAAGAGCTCTATCGACCCTTTCTTCAACTGGTTACTCTCCTTTCGTAGACCGCAATGGAAGAAGCACAAATGCAGAGGAAACCGTGTCCACGAGGTTCTCACGACGCGGATCTTTTCAAGAAGGTGGTCAGGTACGATCTACGGATTCAACTTCATCGGGTATTGTTTAAAGACCAAAGCTTCAAGAATCCATCGGAAGAGAGTCCGCAACGCTTTGAGCGAGTCTGTGTGTGAATGTTTGGTTTCGACGTTCGATAAAGTAATCAGAAGAATCCAAATGTTGTCTGGAGGGATCAAGAACGTCGATAGATCGATCAGGATTGTGATGAGGCAGTTGTCAAGAAAGAATGTGATGATTCGTTACACGGTTTATCCGTTATACATTATGATCTTCTTGGGGATCCCTTATGTTTTCGGAGAGCTTTGGGGTAACGTTGATTGGATCTTCAGCGTTAAATCTCATATAGACCAGATCAGATTCGTGTCGAGCGAGCCACTGACGAAGAATCAGTGGGAGTTTATCTTCAACGAGCTGAAACATAAGTCCGATTTCGCGGAAACGCCTGAAGTTGCAAAGAAAGTGTCTTCGGCGAGAGGAGAATGGGCTCTAAGGGATGCGAAGTTGGCGGAAACAGAGAGATTGATGCGTTACGTAGAGAATGTTGATTACGATCAAAGTCTTCTCCTTTGGCATATTGCAACAGAGCTCTGTTTTCAAGAAGAAGAAGAGGAGGAGATATTGAAGAAACAGAGCGGAGAGAGCTGCGACGACCGGGAATTCAGCAAGATTGTGTCTGACTACATGATGTATCTGCTGATAATGCAACCGAAGCTCATGTCGGAAGTTGCGGGGATCGGAACTATAAGATTCAGAGACACTTTAGCTGAAGCAGAGAGGTTTTTCAACGGAAAGCATGTCAAGAACTTGAGAGATATGAAACGAGCGAGCAAGACGGTTTTATCGGTTAGTAATGATATCGAGCCGATGAATGTGAAGGGAGATCGGAGCAAATCGGTTCTTTTCGACGCGAGTATGCTGGCGAAAGAGCTTCAGAGATTGGATGAGAGGAGTAGTGGTGGTGGTGGTGATAATGGAGGAGATGGGAAATGGAGAGTGTTGAGCAAAGTGTGGGTTGAGTTGCTATCTTACGCCGCAAGTCATTGTAAGGCAACAGAGCATGTGGCGCAGCTTAGCAGAGGTGGAGAGCTGCTTAACTTTGTTTGGTTGTTGATGGCTCATTTTGGTTTGGCTGATCAGTTTCAGATCAATAAAGGAGATGCTCGAGCTAAACTCGTTAACGGAGAGTCATAAACAAACAACTGTTATTTGAAATTTCTTTTGCTCTGTTTTGTAATTTTAAGCAATGTTTTTCAGATTTCATTTGATTCAAATCTTAATTTTAAGGACAAATGTTGTCGACCGATTAACGAGATCAACTAAAATTTGTACGGATTTGTTGTAAAAAGGGGTTTCACTGCATAATTTAGTTTGAAATAGATTTCAGAGAGTAGACGATCGCTATGGCTACTTAATCCTACATTGATGTGTGATGCTTTAACCATCCCAAATTCCCAATAATACTTAATGTCACCAAACCTTATAGTATTTGATATTATGTGCATGATTCGAAATTCACAGTGGGATCTTTGTCTTCGTAATATATAGATGCATTGATTTGTAAGCGCATTTGGTTGATTGGATTTGTACGTTTCCTCATCCATGCATGCAACAATTACTTATTTGCATTTACTGTTATGGGTAAATATGTGGATGCCCATTAGCCCATTAGATCCACTTCTCTATTTGTGTTTTCTATCTTGAAACCCTATGTTGTACTCCTATATATAGGATCTATCATTCATGAATAAGAATAACCAATTCCTCTCATCTCTTATACTCTCTTTTCTATAACACGTTATCAGCACGAGTCTCTACCTCTTAGCTTTTCTAGGTAATCAAAAATTCTAATAGTTCTTTTAGTTTGATTTCACAAGATTCAATGAGTAATTCATATTACTTTGTTGATATGTGTTTTTCATATAAATCCATTTTATCAATATTTAATCAATATTACTTATTGATAATACTTTGGATTCATCAAGCAATATGGTTCATATATATATATATATTTATTTATTTTTAATTATATTTCCCAGAAGGATTTATAATTTATTCATTTCTATTTATATATATCCCTGAAGGATTTATATTTTATTTATTTACATATATCCCAGAAGGATATTATATTGTTTATGCATTTATTTATATTATTGTCTAATTAAATTATATCACACAAGGATTAACATTACAAAATCATATACATATATCTCTGAAAGTTTTTTTTTTATGAATATCCCAGAAGGATTTATATTTTATGAATATCCCTGAAGGATTTATATTTCATGAATATCCCTGAAGGATTTATATTTTATGAATACTAGGTGGTTAGCCCGCACCTTGTGCGGGCATAACCTTTTTAAAATAAAAAAAATTTAATTACATAAGCAACAGAATTTAAGATGATTGATTTTAAAACTTATATGCATATACAAAATTAATATGATAAAATCAATTAAGTTTCATTATGTTTTAGAAATAATTCTTTATATACTATATTTATTAATTTCATATATTTTGTATCTTTAAAATATTTTATTATGCTATTTTTAGTTTAATGCACGAAACCTTATCAATTATTTTAAATTTATTATTCGTGAAAGAAGTATTAATATGTTGGAAAAATGAGAAATATCAAAATATAAATTATATCTCTTATATTGATATATAATAAACCATTAAACATAATGCAAATATGTGTGCTTTTAGTGATTGTATTCATTTTTTTGTCTATTATTAACTTTTTATTTTTCTAATTTTGATGTTTCATCTTTGACTTCTCCTTCTCTTTCTTCAGCTCAGTTTTCTTCTTCAATCTTTTCTCCCTCTTATTATTTTCCAATGATCTCATTTTTTTCATCGTCTTATTCCTCTTCTTCTATTTCTTCCATTTTTATTTGTCGTCGTTTCCTTTTCTTTATCTTTCAATGTTTTTCTTTCAATCTCTTATTATTCATCTTCATAACCTCAAATTCTCTCTCTCTTTCTTTTTCTTCCTTTTTTTCTTCATATTATTTTTCTTCTTCAATCCTCCTCTCTCTATCTTTATCGCCTTCACATTATTCTGATTTTTATATACCCCACTCGTCTTTTACTCTTCATCTTCTGTTTTTCTTGTTCGAGCAGAGCTTTTCTTCTTCTTCTTCTCCAAGTTTCTCATTGTTTTCTTTTTACTCCAATTTTTATTTGTTCTTGTCTACATCTTTTCCAACTTCTTCTTCATCGGCCCTGTCTTCTTCAGCTTTATCTTTCAACTTTTAATACTCTCATATTCTTGTGTTGTATTCGTATACTTCTTCTTCTTCTTCTTTATTCTTCTGGTTTAGTTTTATCTCTATTTTTCTCAGTTTTTATCATTCTTAATTATTTCTCCACCTTCTTATGACATTCGTCTTTTTGACTTTATATTCTTCTAAATTTTTTTTTTTCTTGTATTCATCTTCATCTTCTTTTGCTTTGTCTTCTGCATCTTTTAGATTGCTTTTTTTTATCTATTTTCCTTTTTATTTTTATTTTCGGTTTTTCTTATCCAACTTTATTATCTCTTTTTATTTTTCTTCATCTTTTTTATTTTTTTATTTTTTTATTTTCGTTTATATTCGCCCTCTTCCTTTTATTTACAATTTCTTTCTTCAACGGCTTTGTGTTCTTATTCTTCATATTTTCATCATTCGATTTTTCCAGCCTTGTCTTTGTTTTTATGTTCTTCTATTGTAATCTTGTTTTTTTTTTTTTTCATTCGTTTTGTTATTTCAATTTTGTTTCTTCCTCGTATTCTCATTCTTTTTCATTTTTTTGTTCGTCTTCATATCACTTGACTCTCTTTTCTTCTTTGTTTCCCTTAATTCTTTCATTTTTTTGTTTATTGTTTTTTTCTTTTCTAACTTTTTATTCTTCTCATTATTATTTCCTATATTCCCATCTTTGATTTCTTATTCTTTGTGTTCCGGTTTTTCTTCATCGACTTTGTCTGATCTGTCATCTTTTTCTTTTCTAGTAGTTTTTATTTGCCTTCTTCACCTTCTCGTCTGAGACTTATTCTTATTCTTCCTCTTCTTATTCTCCAATGATCTTAACTTCTTCTTTCTCCTTTTTATCGTTTTCTTATTCATCTTCTTATTTTTTCTTTCTGTTATTGTAACATCCGTGAACCAGAAAGTTGTGTTGGAAGTGGTGTTGGACGATGCTAGGGGTTCGGGAGTAGTTGGCACATGCTCTTAGAGGTGTGAATTGAGGATTGGCTGTGCATGTTCTTGTTTGATTGTTGTGCAGTCGGTCTAAGGTTCAAGCATCGCGAAGAAAGTGTGTTAAATTCTTCTGAACGACTAGTATCGATCGACACCCGAAGGGTGTCGATCGACACCGGTTATCGGGTTTGATTTCCGGTTTAAGTCGATCGATTTGCAATTGGGTTGGTTTTGGTCGATTGGTGTCGACCGACACCAAGGGAGGGTGTCGATCGACACCGGTTATGGTGAAATCGACCGGTTTGATTCAAGTGATTGCGGTTTGGCTCGGTTTTGGGCGATTGAAGCCCTAACTCGCGATTAAAACACTGTAGCCGCAGAGCAAAGGCACAGTTTTCGAGGTTGGACTTTTGCAGAGAGAAGGAGGCGATTTTGGTGAGAAATTTCGAGTTCCTGGAGCAGATCTGAGCCTTGTTTCATCTCCTTTCTTTTCTCCCGTTAAATCCAAGGTGAGTGCGTGACTGTAGGTCCGTTTCACTAGAGTTTTCGTGGATTTTCTGAGTTTAGGATTGATGTTCTTCGTGTTCTTCGAGTTTTGGTTGATTTGATTCGTTTTGGGGCCTTGAAAACCCCGAATCTGTGTTTATCTGTGAAACTGCGCTGTTTTGTAGATTTTGGCTTCGGGTCGTCGAGCTGGTGTCGATCGACACACCTCCGGGTGTCGATCGACACTCAGAAGGATGGCGTCGATCGACACCATAGAGGTGTCGGTCGACACCAACCTGGGTGTCAGGAAACGTGGGTGTTTCCTGACAGGGATGGTTTATACTGTTGATTAATGTTGAGCATTGTTATTGTTGTTGATTATTGTGATGTTTTGTCTAGTGTTTGACGTAATTGGCCTGTAGGCAGGATGATCCACTCACTAAGTATTTATGATAATACTTACGCATCTCTTTCGTAATGTGATGCAGGTAACAGCAATGTTCATCCGCGGAAAGAGACCGAGAGAAGAGGATGATGAGATTAGGATTTGGATTCTGGCATTTATGATGTGGTTGATTGAGAATTCATGAGTTTAGGGTGTTAGACTTTTTTTAATAATGTAGCAAACCGGCTTAGGTTGCTTATTGGTTATTGGTTTATTGGTTTTATTCTTTGTTGGTTATTGTTGAACGGTTATTTACGATTTATCAATATATTGATTTGCTTCCGCATTTGTGTTGAATTAGCTGTTGAGGATTAATATTTATGGGAATATTAATCTGGGCTAATTAATTAAAAAAAAAAAAAAAATTTGGTTGTTTCATTTTGGTATCAGAGCGTAGTCGGTTTTAGGACTGTTAGTATTGGATGAATTGGACTATGTGTTTAATTGACTATGTGAGTTAGTCAGTTAGTGGTTTAATCTCATCCTCTCGGTCTTCCAGTTTTCCGCGGAGAGATGGACGCAGGTCGTGGTCGTGGCCGTGGTCGTGGTCGCGGTGCAGCCCGTGGGGGCAGAGGAGCTGGTCGCGGTGGGCGAGCAGCAGGTCGTGGAGGTCGGGGTGCTGGTCGTGGAGTGCCAGAGGCTGAGGCCTCAGTGGAGAGTGCGGCGCCTAGTGTGGCGGCAGCGTCGGTGACACAGTCTGTTTCGTTAGCCGGTGAGGCTAGTTTGGGCGTCGGGGGTGGCGCGGGGGCAGGAGCAGTTCCCGGTGGGGGCGCGGCTCTTGCTCAGGGTGATTTGATTGTGGGGCTACTGACGCAGCTTTTGGCACGTCTTCCAGAGGCAGTTCCACAGCAGGCTCCGGTTGCACCTCCAGCGGCCGGGGCACAGGTTGGTGCCGGGGCACATGTTGGTGCCGGGGCACATGTTGGTGCCGGGGCACATGTTGGTGCCGGTTTTGTTGAGCAGCAGGAGGCTGCGGTGCAGCAGGGTGTTGCAGTTGGGTTTTCTCCTTATCGTGAGATGATGAGGGAGATGCAGAGGATTGGTACGCCTACGTTTGAGGGCGGGGTTACTCCAGAGCAGGCTGACGAGTGGCGTCAGAGGTTGGAGCGGAACTTCGATTCTGTTCGTTGTCCGGCACAGTTTCAGGTTGAGCTGGCGGTGCACTACCTTGGGGGTGATGCACATTTGTGGTGGAGGTCTGTTAGGACCAGGAGAGAGGTTTGGACTTGGGTTGACTTCGTCGAGGAGTTCAACCACAAGTTTTTCCCTCAGGAGGCTCGTGACAGGCTGCAGTTGAGGTTTTTGGACTTGACTCAGGGTGAGAGGTCTGTTCGGGAGTATGATGCAGAGTTTTGCAGATTGGTGGTCTTTTCTGGTGGTGAGCTGATCAGTGAGCGAGCATTGACATCGCGGTTTCTCCAGGGGCTTCGGAGGAACATCAGGACTCAGTGCAGAGGTGGTATGTACCACACCAGAGCGGGTTTAGTGGAGTTGGCAGCGTCCATTGAGGAGGACTTGCGTGAGCCGGTGAGTACGGCGGTTGTTCCAGTTGCAGTTGCTCCTGCTACCCATCCTCGGGGCCAGCAGCAGCATCAGCAGCGCAGAGGTTACAGTTCTGGTTACGGCAGGGGCAGTAGGCCTGCGCAGGGCCAGAAGAGGAGAGCAGATGAGATATCTGCTAGTAGCCCGAGTACGGGTGGGTGTTTTGGTTGTGGGGGTCTGGATCACAGAGTTGCGACTTGCCCCAAGAGGGCGGGATCCAGAGAGTCGACAGTGTGCTACTACTGCAGGGAGCCGGGGCATATCAAGACTATGTGTCCTAAGTTGCAGCAGAGAGCAGTGGCAGCGGCGATTCAGCCGTTGGCGATTCAGTCAGCAGCGCAGGTTGCGGCGTTGCAGTCAGGTGGAGCGCCGAGAGTTTATACTTCGGCAGAGGTGGGCCAGACCAGTCAGTCAGGCCAGATCACAGGTAAAATCTTGACTCAGACTTTTAAATTCTTAAGGTAGAATTGTTGGTGTGTCTGTTTCTGTTATTTTACTGTGATAGAGTTAGAGGTTCTCAACACTTGTGGAATTGTGTAGGGACCTTGTTAGTTGGAGGTTTTGAGTCTCACGTTCTGTTTGACTCGGGAGCATCTAATTGCTTCATTACTCCGGAGAGAGCTGAGGGTAGTGGTATTCGGAGTAGCGATGGCGAGGCTTCAGGCTTTGTCAAGGTGGCCGGTGGTGGTTATTTGGCTACATCGGGCAGAGCTAGAGCAGTTGATGTGCAGATTGCGGGGCAGTCTATGCCAGCAGATTTGGTCATCAGTCCAGTGGAGCTGTATGACGTGATTTTGGGGATGGACTGGTTATCTCTTTACCGAGTTCATCTGGATTGCTACAGAGGTAGAGTGGTGTTCGAGCAGGATGCTGGGAAGTTGGTTTATCAGGGAGTGAGACCGACTTCGGGGAGTATAGTGATTTCAGCTATTCAGGCAGAGCAGTTGTTAGAGCGGGGCTGCGAAGCCTATTTGGCGACGATCACTATGACAGAGTCCAGTGGTGAGGTGAGTCTGCAGGATATTCAGGTTGTCCAGGATTTCGAGGATGTATTTCGGTCGCTGAAGGGATTGCCACCATCTCGGTCAGATCCTTTCACGATTGATTTAGAGCCCGGGACAGCTCCGATATCGAAGACACCTTACAGGATGGCTCCAGCAGAGATGGCAGAGCTGAAGAAGCAGCTAGAGGACCTTTTGAGTAAAGGGTTCATCAGACCTAGTGTTTCGCCATGGGGAGCGCCAGTGTTGTTTGTGAAAAAGAAGGATGGTAGTTTTCGGTTGTGCATCGATTATCGGGGACTTAACCGAGTCACAGTGAAGAACAGGTACCCACTTCCGAGGATCGATGAGTTGTTGGATCAGTTGAGAGGTGCTACTTGGTTCTCTAAGATCGACTTGGCATCGGGTTATCATCAGATTCCGATAGATGAGGCAGATGTCCGTAAGACAGCTTTTCGGACGAGGTATGGGCATTTCGAGTTTGTGGTCATGCCTTTTGGCTTGACTAATGCGCCGGCAGCTTTTATGAGGATGATGAACGACGTGTTCAGGGAGTTTCTGGATGTGTTTGTCATTATTTTCATTGATGACATTTTGGTGTATTCGAGGAGTCCAGAGGAGCATGCGACTCATTTGAGGCTTGTGTTGGAGAAGCTTCGAGAGCAGAAGCTGTTTGCTAAGTTGAGCAAGTGCAGCTTTTGGCAGAGGGAGATGGGTTTTCTTGGCCACATTGTTTCTGCAGAGGGGGTTTCTGTGGATCCGGCTAAGATTGAGGCCATTAGAGATTGGCCTAGACCGAGTAGTGCTACCGAGATCAGGAGTTTTCTGGGTTTAGCAGGCTACTACAGGAGGTTCGTCAAGGGGTTTGCGAGTATGTCTCAGCCGATGACGAGGTTGACTGGCAAGGATGTGCCGCTTGTGTGGTCGCAGGAGTGCGAGGAGAGCTTTGGGAAGCTCAAGGAGATGTTGACTAGTACACCAGTGTTGGCATTACCCGACCCGGGGAAGCCATATGTTGTGTACACAGATGCTTCAGGTTTTGGACTTGGTTGTGTTTTGATGCAGGAGGGCAGAGTGATTGCCTATGCATCGAGGCAGTTGCAGGGCAGTGAGCGCAACCGTCCTACGCATGATCTTGAGTTGGGAGCAGTGGTTTTTGCACTCAAGATTTGGAGGTCTTATCTTTATGGTGGTAGAGTGCAGATCTTTACAGATCACAAGAGTTTACAGCATATTTTCACTCAGCCTTTGCTGAATGCGAGACAGACGCGTTGGGTGGAATTTCTGGCAGACTATGACTTGGATATTGTTTATCATCCAGGCAAGGCCAATTTGGTGGCAGATGCTTTGAGTCGACGGAGGGTTGATTCAGATAGAGAGCGTGGTGTTGAGGCTTTGGTCAGCGAGATTAGTACATTGCGTCTTTGTGCTATTTCAGAGGAGCCTTTGGGTTTAGAGGCAGCTGATCAGGCAGATTTACTCAGCAGGATCAGAGTGGCGCAGCAGAGTGATCAGGGTTTGATCGATGCGTCGCAGGCGGTTGGTTCTGAGTATCAGGTCTCTTCGAATGGGACTATCTTAGTTCGTGGGCGAGTTTGTGTGCCCAAGGATGAGGAGTTGAGGCATGAGGTTTTGAGAGAGGCTCATTCGAGCAAGTTTTCGATTCATCCGGGTGCGACCAAGATGTACCGTGACCTCAAACGGTATTATCATTGGGTTGGGATGAAGAGGGATGTGGCAGATTGGGTTGCGAGGTGCAACACTTGTTCTTTGGTCAAGGCAGAGCATCAGGTGCCTAGTGGTCTTTTGCAGAGTTTACCCATTCCAGAGTGGAAGTGGGATATGATCACTATGGACTTTGTTGTGGGATTACCTATCTCACGGACTTTTGATGCGATTTGGGTCATTGTGGATCGCTTGACCAAGTCAGCACATTTCTTGGCTATCAAGAAGACAGATGGAGCGGCTGTCTTGGCTAGGAAGTTTGTGCGAGAGATTGTGAGGCTGCATGGAGTGCCAGCCAGTATCGTGTCGGATAGAGATCCGAGGTTTGCTTCAGAGTTTTGGAGGGCATTTCAGACTGAGATGGGCACTAAGGTGCATATGAGTACAGCGTATCATCCGCAGACAGATGGGCAGTCAGAGAGGACTATTCAGACTTTGGAGGATCTGCTTAGGATGTGTGTACTGGATTGGGGTGGTCATTGGGCTGATCATCTGTGTTTGGCAGAGTTTGCCTATAACAACAGTTTTCAGTCTAGTATTGGTATGGCTCCTTATGAGGCTTTGTATGGGAGGCCATGCAGGACACCCTTATGCTGGACCCAAGTGGGGGAGCGCAGCATGTTTGGAGCTAGTTTTGTTCAGGAGACGACGGAGAAGATTCGTGTCTTGAGGCTGAACATGAAGGAGGCTCAGGATAGACAGAGGAGTTATGCAGACAGGCGGCGACGTGAGCTTGAGTTTCAGGTGGGAGATAGAGTTTATCTCAAGATGGCTATGTTGAGGGGCCCTAACAGGTCCATAGCAGAGAACAAGCTCAGTCCGCGATTTATGGGTCCGTTTCCAGTGGTGGAGCGAGTTGGGCCAGTGGCTTATCGGTTGGAGTTGCCACCGATTATGAGCGCCTTTCACAAGGTGTTTCACGTTTCTATGTTGAGGAGGTGTTTGCGTCCTTCAGAGGAGGTTGTGGTTGAGATTCCAGAGGATCTCCAGCCAGATATGACAGTTCCGGCAGTTCCTGTGAGGATTCTTGAGAGGAGAGTCAAGGTTCTGCGGAACAAGAGGGTGCCATTGTTGAGAGTCTTGTGGGACTGTAGTGGCACAGAGGAGCAGACTTGGGAGCCAGAGGCAAAGATGAAGCTGAAGTTCGGAAAGTGGTTCGACAAGCAGGCTGTGGAGTGATTCATCTTTGTGGTTCTAGTCTTGTTTTTGGTCTTGTTGTTGTTGGTTTTGGATATATGTATTGTCGTTTTGTTGTACGATATACATTTTGGAGTTATATGAGATGGAGTTTTGCCTCATATTTTTGGTTATGGTTTGGATGTTACAAGTTTCTTTGGCCGGTGGGGTCATTGAGAGTTTTTAGTCATATGTTGGTACGCGTTTCAGATTTTATTACTCGTTTTGTCTAGAGGCGGTGGGCCTTGTAGACGGTGGTTCTATTTGTGTTGGGACGTTAGGTGCCCAACAGACTTATATTGGGGGTCGCTACCTCGATATGGGTTGTTTTAGTGACAGTGGGTCACGTTTTGGTTGTGACAGGGATCACATTTTGGTTGTGACTTCGGGTCACGTTTGGTTTTGTGACATTGGTCACATTTTGGTACTGGACCGTGAGTCGCAGTACGGATGTCATGACTGCGGTTATGGCATTGAGAGTAATAATATCTTGGAAACATGCGTATAACATAGGACTAAAATTTGAGTTTTGAGGTCTTGGAGAGACATTTGTGTTGGGATTCGAGGACGAATCCATTTTAGTGGGGGAGAATTGTAACATCCGTGAACCAGAAAGTTGTGTTGGAAGTGGTGTTGGACGATGCTAGGGGTTCGGGAGTAGTTGGCACATGCTCTTAGAGGTGTGAATTGAGGATTGGCTGTGCATGTTCTTGTTTGATTGTTGTGCAGTCGGTCTAAGGTTCAAGCATCGCGAAGAAAGTGTGTTAAATTCTTCTGAACGACTAGTATCGATCGACACCCGAAGGGTGTCGATCGACACCGGTTATCGGGTTTGATTTCCGGTTTAAGTCGATCGATTTGCAATTGGGTTGGTTTTGGTCGATTGGTGTCGACCGACACCAAGGGAGGGTGTCGATCGACACCGGTTATGGTGAAATCGACCGGTTTGATTCAAGTGATTGCGGTTTGGCTCGGTTTTGGGCGATTGAAGCCCTAACTCGCGATTAAAACACTGTAGCCGCAGAGCAAAGGCACAGTTTTCGAGGTTGGACTTTTGCAGAGAGAAGGAGGCGATTTTGGTGAGAAATTTCGAGTTCCTGGAGCAGATCTGAGCCTTGTTTCATCTCCTTTCTTTTCTCCCGTTAAATCCAAGGTGAGTGCGTGACTGTAGGTCCGTTTCACTAGAGTTTTCGTGGATTTTCTGAGTTTAGGATTGATGTTCTTCGTGTTCTTCGAGTTTTGGTTGATTTGATTCGTTTTGGGGCCTTGAAAACCCCGAATCTGTGTTTATCTGTGAAACTGCGCTGTTTTGTAGATTTTGGCTTCGGGTCGTCGAGCTGGTGTCGATCGACACACCTCCGGGTGTCGATCGACACTCAGAAGGATGGCGTCGATCGACACCATAGAGGTGTCGGTCGACACCAACCTGGGTGTCAGGAAACGTGGGTGTTTCCTGACAGGGATGGTTTATACTGTTGATTAATGTTGAGCATTGTTATTGTTGTTGATTATTGTGATGTTTTGTCTAGTGTTTGACGTAATTGGCCTGTAGGCAGGATGATCCACTCACTAAGTATTTATGATAATACTTACGCATCTCTTTCGTAATGTGATGCAGGTAACAGCAATGTTCATCCGCGGAAAGAGACCGAGAGAAGAGGATGATGAGATTAGGATTTGGATTCTGGCATTTATGATGTGGTTGATTGAGAATTCATGAGTTTAGGGTGTTAGACTTTTTTTAATAATGTAGCAAACCGGCTTAGGTTGCTTATTGGTTATTGGTTTATTGGTTTTATTCTTTGTTGGTTATTGTTGAACGGTTATTTACGATTTATCAATATATTGATTTGCTTCCGCATTTGTGTTGAATTAGCTGTTGAGGATTAATATTTATGGGAATATTAATCTGGGCTAATTAATTAAAAAAAAAAAAAAAATTTGGTTGTTTCAGTTATAATATGTGTTTTCATTGTCATTTTATTTTTCTTTTTGATCTTTCAATTTTTCTCATATTCTCCAACTTCCTCTTCTCTTTTTTTTTTTCATCAATCTCTTTTTTTTTTTTACCTTTTCCTCGAATATTATTTCCCCTTTTTAATCGCATCTGTATTTATTGGCTCGAAATTATATTTTTTATGTATCATTTTCTTCTTTTGTTTTTGTCTTCTTGTTATATTTCTTCTTCTTCATCCTTTGATTTTCTTTTTGGACTACTTTTACCTCTTGTTCTAGTTTTTTTTCTCCAATTTTCTCATATTCTTCCCTTTCTTCCATTCATATTCGTCTTCTTCATCCTCCAATGAATTTCTCTTATTTGTTCTTCTGGGTTGATATTTATCTTATCCTTCGAGTTTTTATTCTTCCTCAATTATTCACTCTCCATCTTTATCAAATTCGTCTTGTTTTATTCTTCCTCCTTTTGCTTATCTCATTTTTATTTTAGGTTGATATGTTTTTTTAAAAAATATATATTATAAATGTCAAAATAATTCAAATTTTTAAAAATGCACCAAAAACTAAACCCTACACCCATCAATATAAACCCTAACAGCCTAAACCCTAACCCCCTATACCCCCCCCCCCCCCCCCCCCTTAAACCATACACCATAATCCCACATTATAATTAAACTGGTTTTGGATTTGCTTTATTGTTTTAGTTTTTTTTTTTAAGTTGTTGTTGTTGTTTTTGTTTTAAATCGGTAATGTTAGTGTTAGATCGATAAACAAAAAAAATGAATAATATATATTTTTACTGGTTATAGATCGTGGCGCAGAACATATAATTCTAAATAAATTCTCCAACACCGAAGCACCATTATTTTTGTCTTAAAGCACCACAACATATTAATAACATTAG
The DNA here is from genome assembly GCA_026724425.1 of Erythrophleum ivorense. NCBI lineage: Eukaryota > Viridiplantae > Streptophyta > Magnoliopsida > Fabales > Fabaceae > Erythrophleum > Erythrophleum ivorense. The sequence continues at coordinate 605,268 of JAIUCV010000066.1, read as the reverse complement.
AAACTAAAAAAAAACACACCAAATCACAATTAATATATCTCAAAGCACCGTAACATATCAAATATCATAATCAAACACCAATATGTTGTGTTTTTTCTTCTACATCCTATACATCAAAATAAGAAATATAATTTACAACTGTGGCTAGAATAGTATTGATAAGAGAAATGTGCTACAAAATTGCTGCATTGCTAATGTCTCTCTCTATGATCATTGATAATCTCAATCAGTGCCAAATCTGGAAATCTTTTTTACCAATCTCAATAAATAAATTTAAATAAAAAAATCTATAATATGGGTGTCATATGGAGAGTTAACCTCTCTTTCTCTTTTGTTTTTTACAGTGTTACATGACACCATAATAGTGTTAAGTGAATTTTCCACTGTTCTCAATAGGTCTCCTTCCCTCTAAATTTTTTCATGATCTCCAAAATCACGTTACGAAAACTCATCATCTTTTGCTTCTTGTTTTTCTTCTTCATTGTGTTCGTCTTCTTCTTATTCTTTGTATTCTCCAGCCCCTCTCCTCTTTTCATCACGTTTTACTTTCAATTCATCTTTTTTTTTTTCCTTTTGCGCCATCTCTCATTATTCGACTCGTATTATTTTTCTGATCTCCTTCTCAGTTCTAGTTTTTTTTCTCTTTCTCAGTGATATATTTTTCATTGTTGTAGGTCGTGGCATAGAACATATTATTATAAATAAATCTTTAAATGCCAAAGCACTATTATTTTTGTCTCAAAACACCATAATATATTGAGAACATTGAAAAATAAAACGAAATCATAACTAATATATCTCGAAACACCATAACATATCAAATATTATAATCAAACACCAATACAGTGTTTTTTTCTTTTTTTATCTTTCGATTTATCATTTTCTCATTCTTGTTTTTTGCTCTTCTTTCTCTTGTTTTTCTCTTTATCTCCTCTAATGTCTTCATCAATTTTTTTTTTCTAGTTTTTCTTTATATTCTTCTTCCGGCTTTTCTTCTTCATTAGTTATTTCCCCAACTTTTTATCACATTTTTTTTCACCGAGTTTTTGTTATATATTCCAAATTTCATCTTCTTCTTTTTTTACTTTCTCCTCTACTTCTACGTTTTCTTATTTTCTCCAGCGATCTTATTTTCTTCTAACACTAAATTATAAATCCAATCATATAAACCATAGATTATATATGCTTGAATTCAATTTGCAACTTCAAAAATCAGTTTTTCTAAGTACATATTTGTGATATAAATTTCAGATGTAAAACCAAATTTTGTTTTGAAATATTCTTCCATATATAACTATTGATAATTGTCTTTAAGAACAAAAAAAAAACTACTACTACTGATTATTGTCATTGATAGTGTAACGGCAAACAGATTTCAAAGAAAAGTTGATGACTGTAATTAATTAAGACTAATAAAAAAATCTGAAGCTAAAAACAGAACCCATAAGGTAAAAGAAAAAAGACAGAGTATATTTTTCTTTCTTCTCGACTGAACCCTATGCCAAAGGGAGAGAGGGGGAAAGAGATAGTAGTCAAGTCGATGCAGAACCAGGGAGGCTGGTTTTGGATTTGAAAGCCAAAGGTAAAAATCTTGTCTTGCAGATGCCGATTCCAAGAAAGCCTTAACTGTTTCTAGTTTCTCTATTACCTTCTTCTTTCCTCAATGGCTGCTTTGATTTCTTGGCTTCACAGCTCCAGTTCGCCACCGATAGCATTCTCCGGCTGGGATCCCTCTGATTCCGACCCAATGGGATGGCCTTACATCAGGTGTTCCTCCTCAGACAAACTTGTTACCCTAGTGAGATAAATAATAAACCCAAGAATTCTCGGATCCCAGAATTCACCTATTTAATCTGGGGTTATACACATAAGTTATATCCGTATTCTTTGTTATATAAATATTTGCTTAGAATAATTGAACACATCCAAGCAAATATTAATCGTGCCACCTTTTGTATATCTCTGTATTTTATGCCCATCTGCAAAAGTTGTATGTCCTTCTTAGACTCCTCTTTTCCATACATGTCATTCATCAATACGCAGATGTGTTAGCTCAGCGGATAAAGATTCAACTGCCTCCTCGCTTGGATCTTTCGTATCCCCATATAAATCTATTCCTTTCCACTGAGAGATCACTGACCACATCATAAACTTAAGTGGCTGAGTTTCTTGCTTCTCCACACTTCACTCCCAACCGGAATATATTGTTCCCTTGAGGCACAAGTAAGTAAACCAAGTTAAAGAATTGAAATACATAAACAAACAAACTCTATTATAAACATCTAAATATTTCTCACAGATTGCCACTTTTCTTGTAATACGACGTTATACGTAGTTCTCTCCTTCATCACGGGATTCATGAAGTTCTCCGGTTGGCTGCTCAACAGAAGTTGAACTCTCCATGATTAAACAGATTAAGCAGAAGCATTTGGGTGACCGATTAAAACGTTCTTGTAGTCTACATATACCAAACCAAATCTCTTAGTGAACCCTTGAGCCCACTCAAAGTTGTTTAGCAACGACCACACAAAGTATACCTTTAATTATATCCACTTCGTCTCTGTTTCAGTTTTCATCATTAACAAATCACTCTCAGCGTTCTATCTCTGTTTCCTAATAAGATCTCTACGTCCTGCAACGGATATAAAGATATGGAAACATGCACAGCCAATATAAGATATTACACAAGAAAACACCAACCTAAATTAACCCTACACACACAATACTGATATGTAGGGTTCATCCTTATTTTTTCGGTTTGTTTTTTTTTTTTCTTATTTTTAAAACAAAACAACAACAAAAAAAAGAAAGTTGTATACGCATACTTGTGGTGTAGACACCAACCTCTTGAAGGAGAATAATTTTCAAGTTTACAGCCATGCTTAAAAGCATCCATCTCCATGCCGTTTTGATCCGTATGTATGATCCTTGTTCTTCCCCTGTTTTGATACCATCTTATTCATTGAGTAAAAACACAATTACTCACCTCAAACTCGAAACTCATAACCATATTTAAAAGAAAAAAGAAACTAAAGGCTAACCTGGATTGATCAATTCAACCAGAAATACTGATAACAACAAAAAAACGGAAAGCCATCGGAATCACTCTTTTTCTTCGTTTGGATACCTTGTCATCCATCGATCAAAACAGAGAATCATGGAAACATGTTTTCTCTCCATGCATCAGACTAAGACCATCATAAATCCTACATTCAAACGATTATATACATGATACTTAATATTAAAATCCCAAACAAAATTGCATATCGTTCAAACCACAGAGCAAACGTTGTTGCATCATCCATGTTGTGAATATTGTCTCGACGACACTTCTTTCTCTTTTCACTGCGATGCAATTCACAACAAACAAAACAAAAAGCATTTTTTATGTATATTATATATATCGACTAACTTTAATTAAACAAAGAGAGTCAAAAACTAACTTCTACCATCTGCAAAGTCGTAATCCATTGTAGCAAAACATTTTTTGGTATTTCAATGAATATAATATGCACACTGTTTAGCTCCGTAAAAATAAAATAATACTGTTAGTATGTAATTAACAATTCCATGTTGATGGGATCATGGTACGTAGAGTTTCACGATTCAGAAGGAAACGAAGCTATGGCTTGTAAGACGTTTTGTATCAGATCACTTTTCTTTTCTTCAGAACGTAAAAATGTATTGGCAATCATAGAGTGAAAAACAGCACGAACAATCTAATATAAAAAGTGAAAAGAAGACTACGAAGAAGATACCTTGATGCAGACGATAATATTATGATTTTTTAGGGTTTCTGATGTTTTAGCGATAAGAGTTTCAAAGTAAAACCTAGTACACTGCATAAGCTCATTCATCTCAAATATCCAGCATAGCCATGACCTAATCAGTCTCAGAATTCATAGTTTCACTCGAATTTCGAAGCTTCACACCCAACAGATTCATCTATACTCAAATCCAGAGCTCGCTGAATTCAAAACCCGTTAGGGTTCCGCTTAACATCCATCTGCAGATATTGATGTGTATACGTAAGAACACAAATAAGATGGCCGTTTTTGTTAGTCACAACTTTGTATATATAGGTTTGTATAAAATTATATAAGAGCTAGGGTTTCCTCAATATTTTCTTTACGGTTATTAATTTATAAATTAGGAGGTTGCATATGTTTTAGTTATTAATAGTTTATAAGAATCTGATGAAATAATATAATGTGAAGTTTACTTTTATTAGTTTCCGAAAAGATTATTAAAAATAATATATGAAAAGTTTACTATTTTGATTTTCCAAAAACATATTAACACAAATCGGATTTTAATTGGAGATTTAATCAAGATTTTCATTAAGGGTAATCCGGTAATTCCGCGGCTGAGAGCGAACGTGGTGCCTCGAAACGAAATTCTGTCTTCGCAAATAATAGTATGTATATATAGGTTTGTATAAAATTATATAAGAGCTAGGGTTTCCTCAATATTTTCTTTACGGTTATTAATTTATAAATTAGGAGGTTGCATATGTTTTAGTTATTAATAGTTTATAAGAATCTGATGAAATAATATAATGTGAAGTTTACTTTTATTAGTTTCCGAAAAGATTATTAAAAATAATATATGAAAAGTTTACTATTTTGATTTTCCAAAAACATATTAACACAAATCGGATTTTAATTGGAGATTGTAACAGTCCGTCTCCGGGCCCACCGCCCACGGCACTGCCAGCGCTGCAGCACTATACACCCCAACCCCTCTGGTGTACACGGCCACAGCCAGCTGTACCAACCTAGGTTGTTGGTGAGGTTCGAACTCCCTACCTCACCCTTTAAGTAGCCTTCCCACAAGGAAGCTACCACCAATTGACCTGCAGATCAATTGGTGGTAGCTTCCTTGTGGGAAGGCTACTTAAAGGGTGAGGTAGGGAGTTCGAACCTCACCAACAACCTAGGTTGGTACAGCTGGCTGTGGCCGTGTACACCAGAGGGGTTGGGGTGTATAGTGCTGCAGCGCTGGCAGTGCCGTGGGCGGTGGGCCCGGAGACGGACTGTTACAAAAAAGTGCACTTTTTTTTGTAACAGTCCGGGCTCACCCAGAGTCAACACTCAAAGGCTCCCCGCAGGGCCATCCGGCACTGCAGATCAATTGGTGGTAGCTTCCGGTGGGGAAGGCTACTTAAAGGGTGAGGTCTCAGGTTCGAGTCTCACCAACAACCTAGGTTGGTATAGTGGCTGTGGGCCTTATACACCAGAGGGGTTGGGGTGTATTGGGCTGCAGCCCATAACAGGCCGGATGGCCCTGCGGGGAGCCTTTGAGTGTTGACTCTGGGTGAGCCCGGACTGTTACAAAAAAAAAAGTGCACTTTTTTTGTAACAGTCCGGGCTCACCACTCAAGGGCTCCCACTCATGGGCCATCCGGCACTGTTATGGGCTGCAGCCCAATACACCCCAACCCCTCTGGTGTATAAGGCCCACAGCCACTATACCAACCTAGGTTGTTGGTGAGACTCGAACCTGAGACCTCACCCTTTAAGTAGCCTTCCCCACCGGAAGCTACCACCAATTGATCTGCAGGTCAATTGGTGGTAGCTTCCGGTGGGGAAGGCTACTTAAAGGGTGAGGTCTCAGGTTCGAGTCTCACCAACAACCTAGGTTGGTATAGTGGCTGTGGGCCTTATACACCAGAGGGGTTGGGGTGTATTGGGCTGCAGCCCATAACAGTGCCGGATGGCCCATGAGTGGGAGCCCTTGAGTGGTGAGCCCGGACTGTTACAGATTTAATCAAGATTTTCATTAAGGGTAATCCGGTAATTCCGCGGCTGAGAGCGAACGTGGTGCCTCGAAACGAAATTCTGTCTTCGCAAATAATAGTATGATCCCTAAATGATTTTATTTCTGTATATTTTAATTATTAAGATCATGCTTTAAATTTTCGTCTTAAATTACTATTGACTGAATTAATATTATGAATTTTGACTCTAATTTAGAGTAATTAATTTGGTTTGACTGAATTTATTTATTTTTATTTGCTGTTTGTTTAAATCATGATGGATTTTATAATTTATTTATATATTCCAGAAGAATATATATATTTTATTGATATCCTGGAAGGATTTATATATTATTTATATCCCAGAAATATTAACATTACAAAATTTATATATATCCCTGAAGGATTTATATTTTATATATCCCAGAAGGATATTATATTGTTTATTATTTCATTTGAAAATATATATTGTTCTTATTTATTTATTTTATTTTGAGTTATTTTATTACTTCTTATATGATATCTGTTATTCTAATTATTTTTCGTAATATATTAAATTGATTGCTAAATTGAATAATTGTTTGAAAATTGTCTAGAAGAAGTTTCATGGTTTGAATTAATTTGACTATTAATTTCAAATATTCTTGCACTATTATGACCATATTAAATTCTTAATTTGACCTTTTGATCACAATTTAATTATAATTAATGTTTATGCTAGAATCACTCTGAAAATATTTGTCTTTAATATTACAAATTTAATGGTTGTTAACAGCTGATTTTAAAATCAAACATGAAGTGCATACTGCTTTGTTATTTTTTTTATTACAACGAATTTTGAACAGCTTTATTGAATATTATTGATTGATTTTAGCACCTTGTATATCTCGTTGTTGGAATCATAACTTCGTATGAATATATCATTGCTTATCATTGCTTCATTCTTAAATCATCATTCGATCATACTAATCATTTGCTAATCATATAATACTATATTATTGCATATCTCGAAAATGAAAAATAGAAAATTGATAAATACTGTTTATTCTCAATCATAAATACTGCAATTTCAAATTGACTTTATTTGAGCATGGTTATTGTATTTTGCTATCATATCGATTGATGAATTAATTGATTAATGAGATGATATTACTAGTAAATGATATGGTTGATTGAGTTATATTCTGCTATTATTATTTTTTTTTGTAAATTAGATATTATATCTATCATCACATCTTTGATGATATTAAGATTAATATATTGATCTAAAGAAAATGCATATCACCAGAATGTGACATGATTTAAATTATAGATGATAGCATCTAAGAGCATATGACTTGAAGTCTATATGTGAAGATAATACCACTAATGCAAAGATGTTAAAATACATCATGTAAATATTGTTGTCTTGCAGACACAATAACATTATTATATTTGAGAAGTATTTTTTTTTTTTGTTGTCTTGTAGACACAAAAAATATTATAATATTTGAAAAGTAATTTTGTAGACAAAATATAACAAACTCAAATTGTCACCTGAAGTGATAATAAAAAGGTAATTGGTATTAATATTAATTGTTTTAATTATGCTTTTTTATATATATATAATGTGATAATATTTATTTATTTTTATTTTTCTACTATCCTCTATTTGAATATCTTGAATTTGCATATAAAATTACAAGACCTGAAGTTTGTAAATATTTTTTTTTATCTGGAAGATAATGCATATCAATGTGTAGAGATGCTTAAAAGCATGCATACTCTAATCTTAGACAAATAATATTGTCGTGTAGACAAATAATGTTGTCCTGTAGACAAAATATCATTAAAGAAAATTTAATAAATTATTTTGAGAAAATTATGAAATCATAAATCTTGTCTAATTGGTTATGATTCATTCCCTGAAGTGAATGTGATATGCGAATAAATGATGAAATATGTGATCATATAGACATATGATGATTAATGTCAAAGTCAAGATCAAAGAGTTTTATTTCAAAAACTCAAATTCTCATAAGAAGTGAGAAAATAAAGATAGTAGCAAATAAAAAATATATATCTCTGGAAGAATATACAATCATTGATACATTATATCTCTAAAGTCCCAGAAGTGAAAGAATTAAAGATATAATACAAATATCAAAAGTTTAAAGAATCAAAGATATAAGACATAATTCAAGATGGATATGTTATTGATTTTATACTATGATTCAATTCGAGATAGATGAACCAGAAGTATCATCATCTCGAGGGGAAGAATGGATGAATCCCACAATCAATATATAATAAGTGGAACATCTAGAAGATTATGTTCACACTCAAGATAAACTTGATCATTGATTAAGAAAAATCTAACAATCCCTATATCATAGTCCAGAAGATTATATTCAAAGATAAATGATCTTGATGAATCATATATAAAGTAACTCCAAGGGATTTCAAAGTTAATCAAGTTAAGACAATATATGAAGAAAAGTTAAATAGATGTTATATAGTAAACCATAAGTTTACCGAATATAACATAGTTTGGCATGAACTGGTTAGACCATTCCGGTTCAAAAATTATGCGAAGTAAATTACAACATGTAGACATTTATTGAAGAACTAGAAGATTCTTCTTAATGATTTCTAATATGATATTTTATCAAAAGAGATTATGATAATACAATTATCACTAGCCAAAATAGATTTGGAATGATCCAATTTCTATATAGAATACTAGAAATATTTGTGGTTTAGTAACCTATTATGTGGACTAATCATCCACTAAGAGAGATATTAAGGTATTTCTTAATACATCAACAAGTTAGTTGTATGTATCAATGTTATAAATCTGCAACTTGAAGTTTGTGAGATGACTTGGTAGTGCTAGTATAAATTCACATCTTAAGCATTTGATAAGAAAATCATGTTTGTAAGAGTAAACGTTGAACATCCAGTAGCAAATGTTCATACACATAATGCAGAAGCATTAATTCGCATAAAGCCAAGGTGTAACTAAAGGTTCTCTCCATTGAAATTGGTTTTAGGTCAGAAACCTAATATATTCCATCTTTAAGTATTTTGATGTACAATATACATCAATATTGCTCCACCACAGCAATATAAGATGGATCCTCGGAAGAGGTGGTAGATATATGTTGGATATGAATCTCCTTTGATAATATCTATAGCTATCCATGAAGGATTTAAATATGGCTTGATATGCATATTGTCATTTTAGTAAGCCAACCTTTCCAACATAAAGGGGAGAAAATAAACAGTTGGAAAAAGATTAAAGTTGGAATGAATTATCATTGATCCTCGGACTATAGAATGTGAAATAGAAGTCCTAAAGATAATTCATTCACAAAACTTACTGTATCAATTGCCAGATACATTTACTGACCCAAATATAGTGAATGAGTCACTTACCAGCTGTAAATGATCTAATAAGAATTGATGTCCCAGAAGGATGATATCAAGCTGCTAGTAAGTCTAAAGAACGCATGAAGCGTGATAGACCGGTTGGTTCCGAAAATTAAAATCCTCAGAAAAGTAAATGAGCATAAATTGATTGACAATGGTCAAACCGAGGAAACAAATATTTTTGAGTGATCTCCAGAAGAGACAATAAACATGACAAATAAGAAATTCAGGTACCTGAGACAATGAAAAGATCTCGAGAATTAGTTATGTCATGTCTGGAATAAAATGGAACCATAAAAGCAAAACGACGTCGTAAATAAAATATTTGCATGCAATATAGCAGTTGATATTATGAATGAAAAAGAGGATCAAGAAACAAAGTCTATTGCATTGTGTACACAAAGTAATGATTTGGCCAAATCAAAAAGAAGCAATTGACGCAGAACTAATATCTCTTACAAAGAGAAAAGTATTTGGACCAGAAGTCCTTACACCTAAAAAGTGTAAAACGAGTGGGTTATAAAGGCCTTTGTGCCTAAGAAAAATGATATGAAGAGATATAATCTCATGTGGTGGATGCAACTTTCAAGTTACTTAAGTTTGGCAATAAAAGAAGAACTTGACATATATGACCCACTAAGCAATGACATTTATATAAAAGTCCCTAAAGGATATAATTATTGAAGAATTAATGATTTAATAGTTATGTTCCTGGAGAACACTAGCTATTCAATCAAATGAAAAGAAATATGTTTCATGGGTATAATCATGAAAGTGAATATATATATAAGGCTAACTAATACCCATGTATATTTATCAAAGTATTATGGATCAAAATAAATCTTTAATATGAATATCAAACTCTTGAAGAGTTATCGAAAATAGTATGATGCAAAGAATATGAGATAAAATATCTTGGAAGACAAAGTTGTCTTCCGTTATCTCAAATAGACAATTTAGCAAAAGATATGTTATCTTAAAAGATTCTTGCAGTATATACATAAAGAATGCTCATATATATTTGGTCCCGAAGTACCATATTTAAAATGTTAATTGAGCAATATATTGATCTTTTCATGTGAAATAAAGTTTGGACCCGAAGTTCAAAAGATCAAGAAGTAATTGTTTTTGTGAAAAGTTGTTATGGACCAGAAGTCTAATAACCTAAGAGATTATATGATAATCAAATGACTTTATTCATTAAGCCTATACTTATAATGATTGCTAAAAGATAGTATATATGATTGGAATGCATCTCCTGAAGAAGATGCTTCCAAGGGGGAGAAATATATCTATTGGAATGTATCTCTTGAAGAAGATACTTCAAAGGAGGAGATATATGATGATGTGTGGTTGTACTCTTTTTCCTTATCATAGTTTTTATCCTACTGAGTTTTTCTATGAAAGGTTTTAATGAGGCAACAAAGAACACACAAATGAGAAACACGAAGGTCTATCTCCTTTCCAAAGTCCTTGTCATTCACTTATGAGATCAAGTGGAGTGAAGAGAATGATAAAGTAGATTCATTACCAAACCCAAGAAGAATGGCGATGTCAATGTTCTAAAGATTGTTCAAGTGAAGATTTTAAAGGAGTTTTCATCTACTACTTTCAAGGAGTTAGTTTATCTTATTGGATCATATCATATCAAAGATCTAGACGGATGTTCTCATGAGGGGGAGTAATTACGCGCTGCACTCTTTTTCTTTAACAAATGTTTTTCCCATTGGGTTTTCCTTGTAAAAGTTTTAACGAGGCAGCATCTTACGCATTTAGAAGATATTTTAGATAATGGACATCCAAGGGGGAGTGTTATGGGTAAATATGTGGATGCCCATTAGCCCATTAGATCCACTTCTCTATTTGTGTTTTCTATCTTGAAACCCTATGTTGTACTCCTATATATAGGATCTATCATTCATGAATAAGAATAACCAATTCCTCTCATCTCTTATACTCTCTTTTCTATAACATTTACTTATATTTTTAAAATTCTTATTTTTTAGACTTTTACTTACATTTTTTTTAGTCATGCTTATAAAGGTAATCGATGTCATTGCCAATTGAATTTGGAAACTTATTTTCATATGCAAAATATAGAAAATATAGAAAATTGTATGAAATATGTAAATTTCGTGGAGAAAAGAATTAAGGGTTAGAAAGTGAATGAATAAGTGATAAGGTATTTATTCAATAATTCTGACTTCATTTTTTTATAACCTTATAAGCGTTGCCATTTGATTTTGTTTTAGTCAACTTCAAAATGATGTCATTGCCATTTGAATTTGGAAAATCAATTTTGTTAGTCAGAATACTAAATTCTTTATAATTTTTGTTTTTAAAATGGAAAATGAAAATTTGGTTGTTGAATGAAATATGCAAAATAGGGAAATTAGTATATTGTAAGAAATATGTAAAATGGATAATTTCTCTATTATATTAGGCAGAGATATTAAGTTAATACACGATAAGAAAACAAGAATCAATACACGATCTTTGAGACAGCGGAACCATGAAAACATTGCATATAGCTCGAATCTGCATAGTACTGTTCTCCCTCTTCAGTCTGCACGAGTGTACGTTTAGATTTTTCTCATATATATATAAAAAATAATACACAAATGTCTCTTTGATTTTTGGTTTTCATCATGAAAGTTTTGTGTATGTGGTTCAAACCGATGCGTAGGTGGAAGGATGGATGTTAGAGAGATAGGAGACGGACCGATCAGCGATATCTATCTACCACCGTGTTTTCAAAGATCTTGCAGTTTCTTAAAAAGAGACTGTTGGTGCTGCTTTAAATCTAAAGATCACAAGGATCGATGTTGGAAAACCGAAGAGTATCCGAACGCCAAAGAACTTTGCTTCGACATATGTTCGAAGTAGTAAACCCTTTTGTTCAAAAAAAAAAAAAAAAGACATGTTGGAAGATTTAATTACCTCTATTACGATCAATAATATATGTAATGTACGCTGCTTTATTTAGTGTTTGCTTCACTCAAATAAAACATGATCTATAATAATTACTATATTTATTTTATTCTTCATGTAATGTGAATCTGATTGCACCATAGATATATAGTTTAAAATCTTCCAAAAAAAAAAAAGAAAAAAAAAAGAAAACCATAGATAGTTTACTAACAGAAACATAAACCATTAACTGAGAAAGAAAAGAAACCATATAATAATTTGTAAGAATGTAACATCATCACCAAAATGCAAATGTGAATTAACCAAACCTTTTTTTGCAAAAAAATGAACACGCATATTTTTTCTTGATTAAAACAGGGGCTTCTGATATAATATTTATAAACTTTGTAATTTGGTTTGGCTTTCTAAACCGTTTTAATTAATACAATACATCCAGAGCCGGGTCTGAGAAATTTGTGGTCCCATTCAAAATAAAAATCCGGGGCCTTACATAAGAAAAAAATCCAAGTTTGCATAAAAGAAAATTATAATGTCGTGAAATCTAACAAAAGTTTATAAATTCCGGTCCACGAAAATAAATCTTCTTGCATTTTTATCTGCAAAATCATCTATCAAACTTTCGTAGTCAAGGTTTTTAACCATGTCTTTTTCAATCGATAACATGGCTAAACTGTTCAACCTTCCCTGTGACATATTTGACCGTAAGTAAGACTTGATCAACTTCAATTTTGAGAAGCTCCTTTCGGCTGAGGCAACTGAAACAGGGATTGTGAGCATTATGACATAGGCAATCCATGTATTTGGATAACAGTTCTGGTACCTTAGTACCTCAACATTCTTCTTGATATTTTTTGGAAGAATTTCTCGAAGAATTATAATCTCAGAAAATAGATCATTTCCATCGACATCCGAGTGTTCTCCATGCCTCAGAGAAACTTCAAGGTTGGTACATGATGCCTTCAAGCTACCCTTGCTCGCTAAATTGAGTTTTTTCAGATCAAACAAAAACCCAAACGTTTTCTCATACTCTTCAAATTGTTCTAACCTTACTTGAAGAGAAACTAGAGCTTGATCAATGATTTTGATGAAATAGTCAATTTTGAAACTCTCTTCCTCGCTCAGGTGGACATTCTCACTAACAACTTCTCTTGGCTCCTCATCAAAATGTGTTCTCCTTCTAATAATACGCTTTCTTTTCACATTAAAAACAGGTTCGATATCCATAGCAACTGCAATTTTTTTTTGCTTAAGCTTTTGCTGCTTCAAATCCCGTCTCTCTGTATTTCTGGAAAAATGAGACTAACCCTTTTAGTTGAGTAATAGCACCATCGATATCAATATCTTCAGCCTGCAAAGTCTTGCTTACAATATTAATGGCAGCCAAAATCTCATACCATATAACCATACCAAACAAAAACTCAAATCCCCTGATTCCGTGTGTTTCACTTACTGCAAGACATTCAGCATTACTCCGGGTTTGAGGATCTTCACTAGTTTCTGCCAAGTATAAAAGAGCATCTTGGATTTATGGAGCTTGAAATCGTATTGCTCTAACACTTTCAATGTGACTTTCCCAACGAGTATCTGATAAAGGTTTAAGTGTGGGACCTCCTACCAGTTTCTTGTATATATCCCACCTAGTCGTAGAAAGCGAGAATAAACAATATAAACGCTGAATGATCCCAAAGAACTCAATTGCTTTTGCAGATGACTTAGCCATATCACAAAGTGCCAAATTCAGATTATGACAACCACATGGCGTATAAAAGGCTCTTGGATTGATATCAAGCAATCTTCTTTGCACTCCTTTGTTTTTCCCCTTCATATTTGAGCCATTGTCATAGCCTTGTCCTCTCACATCATCAATGTCCAAAGTAAGATCAGTCAATGTATCACAAAGTAGATCAAACAATCCTTTCCCTGATTTATCATCAACTTCCAAAAAGTGAATAAAAAATTCTTCAACCTGAGCTGATTCTGTTGAGACATCCACACAACGAATAATAAGAGACATCTGCTCTTTATGACTGATATCAGGATTACAATCGAGAATAACAGAGAAATACTTGGCACTTTTAACCTTCTTAATGATCATTAGCTTCATCTCAGATCCCAACATTGCTATTATCTCATTCTGGATTTTGTAGCTGAGATAGTGATACTGAATTTCTTTATCTTTGATTCGCCTGATGTGCTCTCGGATTACTGCATCAAAGTCTCCAAACATTGCAATAAAGCTAAGAAAATTTCCATTGTTATCCTGATCAATCATGTCGTTACTTCCACGAAATGCTATATTGCATTTAGCCAAAGTCTTCACCAATGCAAATAATCTCAGTAAAATTTCTCTCCAATGATTTTTCTCTTTCTTGATCTCTTCCTGGACATGCTTATCAATTGTGAGATTTTTCTGCAGATTGCCGCAATCTTGCAAGAAAAAAGGCGTAAACGAGAAGCGCTAGCTGCAGCAAGAGCGCAAGAGGCCGACGAGCAACGGGCAACGACGAGCGGGACGGCTGGTGTTATGTCCCCGTCGGATATTGACACTACAGGAAAAACGGGTTTTAATAGCAGTCGAGTATAGCGTTTTAGGTTAATATGCTATCTTTAACGAAACACTGTTTTTTTAATAGCGTTTGTTTTTTAATAAACGCTATGATAGAATCACATATTAAAAAGTTATAACCCCGCATTACGTTTTCCGTTGCATCATTAGTCTATAATAACATATTTAATTGTAAACGCTATTAGAAATAGTGGCGGACAAATATTTTTTCGCTTCCCTCCACACTTAATAAAAATTTAGGCTCGAAAATAAAAAATTGGACTCCCCCTTTTGACTACTCAAGCGAAAATTGCATGTGTTCTAGAGTGTTCCCTTTTCCCCGATTCTCATCTCAATCACTTACTCGATTCCCCCCTTTTGCTCGATTCTTATCATAATCTCCCTCAATCAAAACCCAGAAATCGATTTGTCTTCAAAATTCCACTTTCCCTCGATTCTCTAATCCCCTTTCTCAGTCGCGCTCTATCTCACAGGATTTGGTTGTCTCGAACTCAAATCCTCCGATTTCCCAGCTGCGATTTCCCAGCCACTACTCTTTTCGTCTCTTCACTCATAAATTGCAGGTGATATTTATTATCCTTTTCTCGCGGTTATTTGTATTTTAGGGTTTATGCATGATCAATTGAATTTTGGTTTGTTAGTTTTAAGGGTTTAGTTTCTAATGCATTTTTAATTAACGAGTTCCACTTACAAACACTATGAGTTTGATCGAGTTTTATGCTTCTGAAACTTTGTAGTTCGCAATTAACAACACCGACGAAACTCAAATATATCAGGTAACTACTACTGAGATTTCATTCTGCCTTTAAATTTCTGTTATTTGTTCTATTGTCGTTTAATGTGACTGTCTGGACAATTATTTGTATGTATATTTGGTCGGGAGCGGAGGTGTTATTGTTTTAACATGGATAAGGATTGGGTTTGGTTACCAAGGTATAAAGATCTATAGTGTTTACCAATTATCATCGATATATTAATTACATTTTGCTGGACATATATAAACTTGAACTTTGCATTTGATCTTAACTGGCAGGGCTAGCCTTGAGTATCAAGAAGGAGCAACTCATTTTGTTTATGAATCATCTAAGATATTGGGTAATCTTGCGCATTTGTTTTGTCCATGTATGGACTGCCGCAACGTTTGTCATCAACCACTTGGGACTGTGGTAGATCATCTAGTGATAAAGGGAATGGATCAGAAGTACAAGCGAAGTAATTGTTGGAGTAAGCATGGGGAAATGAGGCCAGATAAGACGAGTGATGTTCAGACATCCGAATGTCAGGCTTACAACTTGATTAGGACAGCTTTTTCGGCGACTGAATGCACTGAACAGTCTGATGGTCAGAATAGAGATCAGACTCAAGAAGCTGATAATGGAGAGGAAGCCAAGTTTAGGAAAAAGTTAGAGGATGCTGAAACTCCACTGTACTCGACTTGTCTCAACTACACCAAGGTGTCTGCAATCATGGGACTCTATCGCATCAAAGTGAAGAGTGGTATGTCAGAAAACTACTTCGACCAGCTTCTGATGCTAGTTCATGACATGCTACCAGAGAACAATGTACTTCCTAAGTCGACAGATGAGTTGAAGAAGTTCTTGAAAGTTTTTGGTTTTGGTTATGATCTCATCCATGCCTGCAGGAATGATTGTATCCTTTACCGGAATGAATATGAGGATATCCTTTACCGGAATGAGTCAAGTTTTAGGAAAAGACAAACCTGGGAGACTGAGAGGGATGGGCAGAGGGTTTACTTTTACCAAACTAGCTTTCCTACAAGCAAGGGACTCACATGTGCAAAAGCTAGAAGCAACACAAGCGGAATTACTCAACAAGATTGAAGAATTGCGGATTGCTTTTCATAACTTAACAGGAAACAAAGTAAGCGGTCTCTCTTGTTTCCATTTGTTGTTTTATTGCTTCGTTGGCATGATGTGCTGTCTGAGTGCTTTTTTATCATGTTTTGCGACATTGTCAGACCAACATTGATGATGTTTCTAATTCTGAGCGAAGCCACGTTAGTAAAGGAGGGATTAGGTGTCAACTACTTGACTGGTGTTCTTCTGATGATGTCGTCGTCGGAGAAGGGGAGTTCTGCTCTGCTGAGCAAATGTACAAAATTGGTCGTATTCCACTTGGACCTAATGCGGCAGCTATTATGGTGAAGTCTGCAATAAAACCAGAAGCATATGTATGGAGGCCCTCGTCAACCATTGTTACAGTTGGGGATACAGTGGGACAAAAAGTTGCATGGCCATTCGACAAGGTGATATTGGACAATGATATCGAGTCACCTAAAACGAATACAGAAGGATCATCGGTAATATTCCTCCCAATTATACAACTGCATCAGTTAGTTTTGAGGTTGATTAAGATTTTAATTATTTTTTTTTGCATAACTCCATAGGCTGCAAATGCATCAGCTGGTAGGGTTCATATTTGTGATTGGAATTTGGATGGTGAGATTATTGGTGAAGGCATATTATGTTCAACTAACCCAAAAGATTTGGTAAACAACATACCTCTGGGTCCGAATGCCGCAATTGTGAAGGTTGTACTTGTGCTTAAAGAGAAGGCTTTTTTGTGGAGACCAAATTCATGAATTTGTTTAAATATTTTTTTTTTAATTTTGTAAAATATATTTTATTTTATTTTATTTTATTTCGTTTTATAATTTTTATTTTATTTCTTTTTATATATTTTTTTTATTTTTATATTAAATCGTCGTAAATACGACGTAGACGTTCGAATATTAATAAATAAAAAATTCGATGTTTCGTCGTTACATCGTTGCAAGTGGCGACACTTTAACAACGATATCGTTGTTAAATCGTCGTAAACTTGCATCGGTTTTACAACGTTGTCGTTGTAAACGCGTCGTAGAATGGCATCGGTTTAACAACGTTTATATGCCTCGAATTAACGACGATTTAAATAACATCGACTTGACAACGGTTTTTCTTCATTTTGGTTTTCCGATTTTGTAATTGACCTGGTATATTTAACCGGTGTTTTACGACGACTTTGTTTCGTCGTTAAGAGAAATGGCAAATACGTCGTTAATCGATCGTAAAGTTTACATCGATCTAACGACCAAATTAGTATTTCGTTGTAATTCAGTTGTTAATGTTACATCGAATTTACGTCGATTATAAACAACGAGTAAACGACGAATATTGTTTCGTCACAATTTACGACGATTATACGACGATTTCGATTTTACGTCGATCGATTACCATCGATTTGGAAATCGATGGAAATTCGATGTAATGGCTGATTCCCGTCGATTTTACAACGATTCATGCCGATGGAAAAGGCCTGTTTTGTTGTAGTGTGTTCATGCTCATAATGTGACAACGACTACTTTCATGCTCCCTAAGCCTTGTTAGAACATTGTTCCAATCCTTGAAACCTATGCTAGCCAACTGGCTGAAATCTTTTTCCCCTCCGAACAACTTGCAGCAAAAACAATAAATCCTCTCTGATTTTTTCGAAAAGACAAGCCATTGTCTATCTTGTATATCCCCGTTCTTCATATGCTTTTTGTAGTGCTTATGAGAAAAGTGTTTACCATTACTGTTTTTGGGAAAACTATAATCATGAGATGGCCGTGCTAGAGGACCCTTGTCAACCAAAAAGTCCATCAACCTTTGATCAATGTTTTCCCAATTTGCAGGATCCATGATATCAACAAAAGGATTATGTTCTCTGAAATACATACCCTCTGCATTTTGATTGATATCCTCACCATCTTTCTCAGCCCTGTTATCATTCGCTTCTTGCTCTTGACTAGCACCTTCCATTCTAATTTCATCTTCTTCTCCTTTCTTAGAAATCTCAAAATGTCCATTATCAATCCCAACAGCCTTGACTGTTTCGCTATCTTGATCAGTTTTAGGTGATTTTGCTTTTCTGACAAACTTGAGCATAGAACCATATAGAGATTTAGTCTCTTCTTCTTGTCTTTTCTTCTTGTTTCGTTTCCAAGCTCCAGACTCATATCTTGACTTCATTATTCTAAAACTGAAGACAATAATATTAGTTATATATGCAAGGCTGCGAGCATAGGCATAGCTTGAATGCTTGATTGAAAGCTGAAGTTTCAAACAAAGATTGAAAAGTATGTTTGTAGAAAAAATTGAAATTGAAATCTAAAAGTTACATACCTATATAAAATCTACAATCAAACGAACATGAAAACCAAACAAGAATCTCTAACCTTTCCAAAATCCAGTTTCTATTTCTTCTCAATGACTCAATCTCTCGTGAGTCGTGACTCAGTTTGCGTTTGGTGACGATGGTTCGTATTTTCAATTTTTTGTGTTTTTAATTATTTTTTAGATACACATTCTTCATAGATTATTCTGCAAGCTAAAAAATATCAAAAACAATATTTATGGGCCCTTGAAAATTTAAGAAAAACTGAGGTCCCATTCCAAAGAATTATTGGAATGGGCTCAGGTCCGGGCCTGAATACATCTCTAAAAACTACACCTTAAATTTTAACCCTAACCTCTGAAACTTCAATTACAAACTCTGAAATCTAAGAAAAATGAGATAGTTGTTTTTTTTTAAGAAATAAATTAGATAGTTTCTTAGTTTGAAAAAGAATCAATCCTTTTTTTAATTTACATTTTAGGTTTAGATCTTTTTTTTTTTTTAACATCATTTTAGGTTTAGATCTTTATTCTCAATTAATTCAATGTGTATATGGTATAGAAGAAAGTCTGATTGGCTTGAAACTTGTCGCCTAAGGAATAATATATAGGGTTTCGAATTAACGTTAAGGTTTCAAAAACGCTAAGAAGAATTTTAGAGAATCGAGAGGGTTTAAATTTAGGAGAAGATGGGTTAAAAGTCCGTAAGATGGATTAAGTTTCGGTGTAATCATGAATCTGTGGGAGCTTAAGGGTGTCATGTGTTTCACATGGATATGGATACTTTGCTTTTTTTTTTGTTTTTCATAAACACAGAGAGTTTCTTTTCTTCCATTTATTCGCCTAATGAGGAAACAAAGAACAATTCTCTTGGATGCTTTTCCTCTGTATTTGTTTCAGCCTTATCAAGCCAGCTTCGATGCCTCTGAAGAAGTTATCTAATGGTTATATAAAGGAAAGTTTTTTCGAGTTTTTTATTCAGAAACCGAAGATCGCGCATAAAGTGTTCGATACAACGCCTGAGTGAAGAATTCGTAAGGTACAATGTTTTGCCTTTTCTTCTTTTTTTCTTTAAAAAAGCTTTCTTTATTTGTTTAATCATCGACATTAAACTATTTTGAGACTTTATACTCCTTCACAACTGCAAAATTTATGGAGTAACCAAATTTGCATAGGATCATTAAAGCTTGTTCTTTATAGATTTTTTTTTTCCTGAACAAAACTAGTTTTGTAGTATGTTCATAATGGTTAGTACATGGGAAAAGTTCGTTGAGGTTCGTCGAGTACAAATCTTTCACCATTTTGTGCAAATGCTTGGATGAGATCTTGACTTGTCCTATGGTTTTGTTCTGTAGAAGAAATCAAGTACTAACATAGAACACTTATATGCATCAAACGCAGTTGAATCATCATACACGTAACACATCAAATCTGCATTCTTTGTATTGAGTTGCAGGCGTTTGCTGCCACTGTCACTGCCATTCTGATCAGTGATCATGACGCAAGAATGTACCATCGATAAGATTATCAACGTCCTAGACGAGTTACAGTCTCAGTTAAGTTACGCACCTTCTTTATCTAAGAAAGATATTGTTGACAACAATGAAGCACCAGGCGAAACACCACCAACTGAGGAGAAAAAACAATCTTGGTGGGTTCGGGTCAGAGAAAGAGTTAAAAAGATTGGTAAACCGAAGAACGAGGCTTCAAGCCATGCAAGCGACAGTGGAGGCAGTCAAGGCGGAAGCAGCAGAAGAAGCAGGCGAAACATTGCCGAGGATGAAGCAGATGCAGAGCTCGAGATCCTGAGACTGCAGAGTGACATTCGTCAGATGAAGGCTGCGTTTCAGAATCTGACTCAGTTTCAAACACGTATTAG
This sequence comes from Erythrophleum ivorense, assembly GCA_026724425.1. Classification (NCBI taxonomy): domain Eukaryota; kingdom Viridiplantae; phylum Streptophyta; class Magnoliopsida; order Fabales; family Fabaceae; genus Erythrophleum; species Erythrophleum ivorense. The sequence continues at coordinate 584,566 of JAIUCV010000066.1, read as the reverse complement.
CAAGTCGTTGGAGCATGACTTTCCTTCAAGTAAACTTAGAGCAATACTACAGAAGACGGATTCGATCAGGTCCCGATCGTACGATCTCAAGGAAATCAGAAGAAAGATCTTCAACTTGAAGTGCGAGATCCCATCACTGCTTTACAAACAATCATCCAGTGGGTTGAGCACGACGGATTCTCAAACCGGTGACGAGAATGGTCTGATCAATGAGACCGGGAGCGACATATTCTTGCCAGGCCTCCACGTTTCTGAAGATCTCAAACATTCCTTAGCTTTTGAAGAAGTTGTGGAGAAATTTCAAGGCCTTGAGTTCACTCAGCAAAGATGTTTGCTGTCATTCGCCGTGTTCCCAGAGAACAAAGAGGTTAAAAGGACAATGTTGATGTATTGGTGGATCGGAGAAGGTTTCATCTTATGTGATGATTCTGAAAACTCTATAACAAGAATTCTTGATGAATTCTCAAGAAAAGGATTACTCGAGCCGGTCGAAGATGAGAGGAAGTTGAGACCGAGTAGTTATAAGATGGAGCCTCATGTGCATTCCGCAGTTATTTACTTGGCCAAACTTATGGATTTGTTTGTTCTCTACAGCCCGAAAGGGAAGCTTTTCATGAAAAGATCAGCTACTGAAAAGGTCTGCCTAGTAAGAGGTTCCTCGTTGCAACACGAAGCAAAGACATCTGTGATGAAACCGAAATCTCTGGAGACGGTTTTCAATTCATCGGAACGGTATCCTGATTTCACATTCAAGTGGTTTCCAAAGATGGTTTCACTAAGAGTGCTTTATTTAGGAAGATGGGAACGGACTGCTAAGCGTCACATTGAAGTTGAGAGCACAGAGTTTCTTAAGAACATGAAGTCCCTGAAGAACCTGAGGCTTGCAAGTTTTCAAGGGATCTCGAGGATCGAAAAGCTTGAAAATTCTATTTGCGAGCTCCCCAAATTGGTGATCTTGGATCTTAGAGCATGCTACAATCTAGAGGTTCTTCCTGATGATATAGGCTCACTTGAGAATCTGATTTACTTGGATGTGTCTGAGTGCTATATGCTAGATCGTATGCCTAAGGGAGTTGCAGATCTCTCCAGATTACAAGTTCTTAAGGGATTTGTGATTAGTCAGTCCGATGATGAAAGAAACTGTGCAGTTAAACATTTGGTGAATCTGAGGAAGCTAAGTATAACCGTTAACAAATTCCTTTTCATGGTGGAAAATCTGATGGAGTCATTGAAAGGCCTCGAGCGACTCGAGAGTCTGAAAATAGCATGGGGAGCTCGATTCCCGCACGAAGACAGAAGAGGAGAAATGATTGAAGAAAGTGACGAAACAGAAAACAATAAAGAAGTAACAAACGAGAAGGAGAACCAAAGAGGTCTTGTTCCAACGGAGGAGAAACAGGAAGATCTAAAGGAAGGAGAAGATGACCAACTGCGTGAGAGGGGTCCCTTCCTCTTTCTTCTGAAGGGACAGACAAGCCAGGAGAAGAAAGAAGATGGAGATGGTGATGGAAGAAATAAGAAGGCTAATCTTGAAGAAGGAAAGAAGAGCAACGAGGAAGTAGCAAAGAGCTTGAAATCTGATGAGGTTGTCGAGGGAGAGAAGAAGTCAAAATCTGATGAAGCAACAGAGACGATCCAGAAAAAGCCAGACAATCAAAAAGGGAAAGGCACAGTGGAAGGAGATGGAGATAAGGGGAAGGCTGATCTAGAAGAAGGAAAGAAGCAAGATGAGGTAGAAGCAGAGAAATTCAAATCAGAAAATGGTGTTGATGGAGTTAAGAAGGAGAAACAAGAAGCAAAAGGCGATGGAGAAAAGGAGAAGGTTAAACTAGAAGAAGGAAAAAAGACAGATGACATAAAAGCAGAGAGCTCAAAACCAGAAAAGGTTATTGAGGGAGGTGAGAAAACAAGTCCACCAAAAGAATCCAAAGACGTTGTCAATAGCAAGCCAGATGATAACCAAAGAGATGACAAACAAGAAGATAAAGGAGAAAAGGTTAATCTAGAAGAAGATGAGGTCAAAGCAGAGAGATCAAAAGCAGACAAGGTTATCGAGGGGCATGAGAAGACAAGTCCACCACAAGAATCCAAAGACACGATCCAGAGCAAGCCAGGTGACCACAAAGAAAATAGCAAGGTGCAGGAAAAAAGAGTCGAGGAAAAGAACAAGGCAGATTTAAAGAAGCTTGATGGGGGAGAAGAGGCTCAGAAGTCAGAGAAGAAGAATAAGTTAGGTAAAAAAGTGAGTTTTTCAGAAGAACCGAAGGCTCCTATCCAGAAGAAGCCAGATGATCTGAAAAAAGACAATGCAATGGAAAAAGAGAAAAATGAAACGGCATCAACATCCAGCCCTAAAGAGACAGCTCCCAAGGAATTTGGATCACGTAAAGCAAATCTGTTCATGACAAAGAGAAACGAAACCAAGAAAAGGGGGGAAAAATGGCAAGAAGATTCAGAAATAGATACCTCTAAGCTTCCTTCTAGCCTGAAGAAGTTGGAGCTAGAATGTTTCCCTGAAAAGAACCCTCCAATTTGGTTAAATCCCAAAAATCTTGACAATCTTGAAAAGCTCTCCATCAGAGGAGGAAAGCTTAGCAGAATCAGTGACGAACTACCAACTGGAGAACACAACTGCCGCATTCAGATCTTACGTCTGAAGTATTTACATGAATTCAAGGCTAAGTGGAAAGATTTGCAGGCACTGTTTCCACAGATGAAACTGCTTGAGAAATATAAATGCCCGAAAGTCGCATTCTGTCCCACAGATGGTAATGGAGTCTGGAGGTCACAGCCATAAACATCAACAAATATTCTCAGGATCAGTTACATAGTTTCTTCTGTTTTTATCAACAGCAAGAGCATTTGTAACATCTATAGAGAGATTATGTATCTGTCTCTGACATGCTGAAAAAACACACATTCAAATGATTAGCTTGCCATAGAATTATCAGATATTTCAAATAGGACAATTATATAATGTTTGAGAACAATAAACAATCAAAGCAAAGGTCTTGTTCACCCATACAAGAACAGAACACAATGCCTGGGATTTTACTGCAGAATATATCTTAAAACCAGAAACAGGAAACAGTACAAAGAAAGCCGGTAAGATGATGTTTCAAAGCCGGTCATTACTCAACACACAACGGTTCAGACACACGCAGAAAAAAAAAGTTTGTAAATCATTTGAGGCAACGATCCAGATGCTTAGTGCAGAGTAAGTAGATATTGTTGCTCCATCTACCTCAGTGATCCTCAATTTTGTGGTGATGCGTCACCGGGATCTACTTCAACCCAGCCCTGCAAATACACAGAGTGTAAAATGCTAAGATGAAGTTGAAAAGAGACAATATTTGGTGCAAAGACGACTCAAACACCTCTGACCTGCAAAACAGAAAAAAATATGATGCAACTGAATTTGAGAATTTGGATTCAAAAGTGTTCCTCGTCTGATGAGTTTTGAAGTGTACTAGAACGTTAGACAAGCAAAAGGTATAAACGAAAGTACTCTCTACCAATTCTAATAGAATCAGAACAAGAGGGCCATTGATGGGGTCTTTGGTCCTAAAACATATGTTCAGTGTAAAGTGATAAAGAGTAGAAAGTTGTACTCACCGTGAGATCTTCCTTTAGCACTAGAAGCTTTGGGCACATCTTCTTATCGAATGTCTCGAGATTAGGTAGTTTGGCTCCAACAGCTGATAACAAAGGCAACTCATAAAGGCAAAGGGTAGTGAGAGTTGACACTTCGCCTTCTTTGAACACTTTCTCCAGCTTCTCACAATACTTTATATGCAGGACTTCTAGGCTGCTAGGCATCTGAGCTGCTTCCAGGAAAAGCGTTTTGATATTCGGGCAGCACTCTACGTGTAGCTCCTTCAGATTCTGAAAGCTAACACCACAGCTTATCTTCTCCAGTAATGGAAGGTTTGTAATCGACAATGACAAAGTCTCCAGTGATCCCAAACTTTTCTCATCCTCTGCAGAGAAAATTTCTTTTATATCCCTGCACATCTTTAGGGATAAAACCTTCACCGATTTGGCCTCGCTAAAGCTGGATTTGAGGCTTGTGGAGTTAATGTCCACAAAAGACACAAACTCAGCATTAGATAGGTCTTCAGTTTCATGGATCTTCATGACTTCCTTCTGACTTATGGAATCAAAATGTGATAGTATATTCTTATATATATCCCTCTTAATGGGGACCTGGAGGAGACGTTCCTTGGTGAAATCTCCCTTCTCAGTACTCTCGCTGGCGCGAGTTTCACTCGGCTGAATCTCTCCTGTTTCCTCAGCCTCATTTTCTGAGATTTCTTGGGATGCCTCAGAGGAGCTGTCCTTGTCAGATCTCGTACTTTTAATCTTGTCCGTTATTTCGCTCCATTTCTCACCTTCAAAAACACTTCTATCAGCCAGAGTAATACGCTTTGGACAAGTGATTTTGGTGTCCGTTGGCAACTTCGGTGGGGTCATCACTTTGGTGTCAGTGAGATCTATTTTACGCAGGTAATGCATGCCCTCAAATGATCCCTCAATGGTATGCAACTTGGTACAGCCGGAAACATCAATGACCTCGAGGTTTGTGAGTTTTGAGATTTTTGGGATAACTTCTAGGTTCTTGCTATCCTTTAGGAGGAGTTTGTTGAGATTGGTCAGCTCGTCGATGGTGGTAGCCAACTCGCTAAGATTCGTGCCGGTGAGATTAAGAGTTGTGAGTTCCTTCTTATCCTCAAAGCACACTTCAAGCATTTCCACTAAGCTCGTTGTCCCGGAAAGATCAAGAATCTGCAGGCCTGACAAGGGCTTCAGACTAGGCAACCTTCTCAATTTGGTACAGTCGCGCAACAAGAGCCGAGTCACGGAGTGAAGCTTGTCGCCTACCGCAGAGTCTTGAAATATTGGTAGTCTCTCTATTTGGCTCTCTGAGAAGTCAAGGAGCTGAAGTCTTGTAAGATGGTAGAAGTTTTTGTTCTTGCTCTTGTTTTTCTTCTCTCCTGGTGTGTTGTCGAAACAAGTTTTAAGTCCATGAGCACCAGAGACATCAACAACCTCGAGCTTCTTCAGTTCCTGTATGTCTGGCAAATCTTTCAACAAAGGACAGTTCTTGATGATGAGACAGTGAAGTTCCGTTAGTTCAGAAATGCTGGGAGGGGAAGATTCGATCATAAGCCCGGATAAGTGAAGACTCTGGAGTTTAGACAACGCCTTGAAGAAATCATCGGAGATTTTCTTCAGGGAGCTGGCACCAGAAACCTCAAGAACATTTAGCCCTCGAAGAGCCTTGAGCTCCTCAATGCTGTCCAGCAAATCACAGTCCCTGATCACAAGAACCCGGAGTTTCTCTAGTTCTCTCTGAGCTACATTTTTCGGTCTTTGCAATAACGCCGGGACAAAAGGTTCCAGTGTGGGCTCGAACAGGCCAAGTACTTCAAGATCACCCAACTTCTCGAAGTACTTTCCAGGAGTGACACGACGCAGACGATCTCCACTAACCAGGATCGTGGAAATGCTGTCTCCTTTCTTTGCTTGCACAGTTTTAATCATATCATCTATCTGAGTGATTTTCCCTATACCCTTTTTCTTGTCACCACGATAGACTCTAGAGAACCTAAGTTTTGATCTCCCAAAAAGACCACGACGTCGAGGATCAATCAAAGTTCTCATCGCCCTCTCTGGTACCACCACATTGTTCTCCTGTATCTTGAGCATTCCGCGGTTTATAAGCTCCATCAAGATTGAATGACCGTCCTGGTACGCCTTCTCGACAGACCTAACAGGATCAAAGTAGCCTTCAAGTATCCACTGTGTGATCAGGTCACGGTAGTAAACACAGCCACAGTGCTCAAAGAAGTCCAAGCTATGCCAGAAACAATCCAAGATGGCATCCTTCAACGGGAAACCGAAATCCAACAGCTCATATGCAAGACACAGGACTGGATTAATATCTCTCACAGGAGAAGAACTTGCATTGGGTGAAAGAGACCGATCAGACGAGAGAACCTTTTCGATCAATTTGTCTATCTCTTCTTTCCCTTGATTGGAAGTGCTCTTAGTTATCTGCTTTAAGGAATTGGCTAGCACAAAGACCGCAGCTGGCGAGTTCTTGCTCTGTTTCACCATGTCAGTTATCCATTCCTTATCGTTCTTCCACTCTTCCGAAACAACACTGGAAAATATATTCACCAGGGTAGAGTTATCGATGATGTCAAGTAAATCCTTTGACATATCGACTTCATTACCATTAGTGGGAGAACTTTCAGCACCCGCAGCAGGAACCTCTGCAATTTCCCTGTCATCCCGGGAATGTGACCCATCTCCCTTTTTGTCTGTTGCCACATCAGCCTTTCTAACCTCCTTGTCTTCTTCTCTTCTTGTGATAAGAACTTTTAGACGTTTGGGATCTTTAAGAACCTCGTTTGCAAGAAAATCTTCAAGCTTCAAAACTTTCATCACCAGGTCTTCTTTGGTCATGCTTCCTTCATCATCAAGAATCAACAGAAGATATCTATCCTTTGCTCTTTCTGCAGCCAACTGCTTCGCTTTTTCCTCAGACTCGGCTGTTTTTTCGACCAACTTCTTCCCTTTATCCGCTTTCTCCGGGAAGCCCTGCATCTTTTCTTCCGCAACCGCTTCCCTCCTCGCGATTTCTTTAATTATGTTCTTCTTCAAATCATTCAAGTCCTTGGACTTCTTCTCTTCCTCCTCATCCTCATCTCTATCATCTATTTCAGTCTCTTCGAAATCGGAGTATACAGATAACTGGGAAGCTATGTTCTCATAAAGAGACCATTCATCATCCTCCTTGTACTTCTTGTTGAGATGCAAGCAGAGGGTCAAGAAGCAAAAGCTATTATTCGTGGCGATATTGCCTTTTTTATACACTCTTGCAAACTCGCCTACATCCTTTGCCAGCCTTGTCTTCCCGATTCCAGCTTTACCAGCCAGCAAAACTCTCTGAGGGCCATCATTTCTCAGAGCTTCCACTACGTTTACTTTCACTTTGTGATACCTTGAATCTTGACCCAATTGTTCATCAGTCTTACCTGTGATATAAATTTGCATTAGAGATCGTAGCTTGAAGAAAAACCTTGAAATGAAAATTTAAATATTACACACCGACACAGTAGTAGTTTTGCAATAACAAAAGAAAACTTGTGATCAAGGCAGCAAATAAGACGCAAATCACAACCAGTTATGAGATGAGAGATGAGTCGTTTATCAATCAAATTGATAGTCTGAGATTTTGAACTTTTTTTCTAAATACACAATACTTTCCTCGGTTTTCAGAGTTGTTCCTCCGACAGAAAAATTAAATCCAACATAAATTCCCAAAATTAGCTAAAAATACACACACATCATATGTTGAAAATACTTCAAATATTTAAGGTAATAACGTAGGATTTCAACAACTATTTAGAGATCTTTAAAAATCAAGACAAGATTGTGGTAAAGTTTGGTCGGATTTCTAGATCAGACAGCTAGATTATGATTTCAGGACAAATTGCAGTATATTCATAAGTGTATACATCTTGTAGGCTCCAATAAGAAAGCAAATGAGAAAACAAAATTGAAATCGATGAAGATAAGAGCAAGAGAGTGGTAACCTGTGTCCGCCATGATAGGAGATGAACCAGAAAAGGTTTCCGGCTCCGTGAGTTAGTGTTTGCTCTCGAGCCCTTTGCCTTGTCGACAAAGCCAAGTCAACATCTGCTCAACATCTCTCACTCTCTCCCCCTTTTCTTTCGCTCTTCATTTCTCTCTTTTACATCAATTTCCAATAATTTCTCGCATATATATATTTCCTTTTCTTTTGCACAAAAAAGATATATTTCCTTTTCTAATCACTTGGTGATTGTTGGAATCAGACTCGGTATTATATCCGAACCAAACCGAACTGTCTCAAATCGAACCAAAATAATTAGAAGGGAACAAAAGTTTCTTTACAAAATTATCCAAACCAAAACTGAATTATAAAAAAAAATGAAAAATGAAAAATTTACCAATCTCACCATTTTTTTCCCTAAAACTACTACTTTTAGTTAGATATAAAAGAATACATATACTGATTAAATCGCTTATAATATTAACTAGATTTTGACTCGTGCTTGAGAAGCACGGGATGTTGTGATTTTTGAAGATTTTAGATAATTGAATTATACAATTATTCAGTGTTAATTTTAGTTTAGAATTAAATTAAGTATTGAATTAATAATAAGAGAAAAAGTGGTAAATTAAGTGGTTAAACTTTGTTCTAAAGCGCAATCATATATCTATTGGTTACGCGCGACATCTCAACTGTATTTTAGATTTGTTCGGGTCAAAACTTAGTACATGTGTTTGAGAAATTTTTAAAAATATATTTTTTTTGGTGTACATTTTCAAAATTACATATCTATAATGTTAATTTTCAAAATTACACTTTTATCTAAATTTAACTTTTACTAATTCTTAACTAAAGTGTATATTTTGGGGTTTAGGGTTTAGATTTAAGGGTTTAAGGTTAGATTTTAAAGTTTAGGGTTTATAGTTATTTTACTTAATAAAAAATGTAGTTTTGAAAATAAACATCATAGAAGGTGTAATTTTGAAAATGTACATTCAAAAAAGTTTTTTGTAGTTTTGAAATTTCTCCATGTGTTTGCACTGTTGAAATCGATTAATTTTCGTCTAGGATTAATTTCGGTCTAGTCAAATTTGTCTAAATAATAATGAAGTGGATTCAAATAAATTTGACATAATTATAATAACAATCAGAATATATCTGACTTAAATTAAGTGATGAGCCAAAATTGTCCTTCCATTAAATCAGTTAAATAACCGAAGAGAAGTAAAAGCAATTACTTAAATCGATTTTTCTCCTTTGACACGTTAATATGCTGAAAGCCACTAGGCCAGACTTGGAAACTATATATAGTTCTCTTTAAGAAAAGTCATCATCAGGATATCCATGCATGAACATTTTATATGTTAGATTGTATATTGTTCATTGACAGTATCTTCGAGGTTTAATTAGCATGAGACCGTTAACCATACAACATTTTAATGTATTTCTGCATTACAACTCACATGAGCTTTATCACTAACACCATTGGGTAAAAATACTTTTCAGACTTAGCTTGGTTCATTTTAATATATACTTTTTTTCTTTTGTCACAATCCAATATGGAAGGACCAAAGAGTGCTTTTATGATTATGTAGCTCATTTGAAAAGCAAGATATAAACAAGTTTTTATGTGCAGAACTGGAACAAATTATTTTACACCATGCTAATAATTAATTATTGGTGTAAAAGAAAGCACAAATTATTTCACCGCTTTGATTTCAGATACATATGTCTTGTAAGATGTCAAATAGATGGTTTTTCGTTAAAATATGTCCAATATATGGTTCGTGAAAAGATTTGGATCCTAGCTCGGGAATATTGAATTGGATTTTTAATCAATGGATGAAATTTCTGTTTGGAACGAGAGAGAGCTCATTTCGGGTTAACGATCTATTTTCCCCTGAGAACTATTATATAGCATCAGTTCCACACGAAGTTTGGATCTCATTTTAATTCCACTTCGTGTAAAAGTTTACTATCTGATTCCCCCCAAAATCAAACTTTAATATCTGATTCCACATGTAACATCCGCGAACCAGAAAGTTGTGTTTAGAGTTGGTATCGGACGACATTAAGGGTTCGGGATTCGATTACATATACTCTTTGAGGTGCGAATCGAGGATTAATTGTACATGTTCTTGTTTGATTGTTGTACAGTTGATCTAAGGTTCATTTATCTCGAAGAAAGTGTGTGAAAAGCTTCTGAATGCTTAGTGTCGATCGACACCACAAGGTGTGTCGATCGACACCGGTTATCGGGGTTGATTTCCGGTTTAAGTCGATCAAATCGAGTTGGGTTGGTTTTGGTCGATGGGTGTCGACCGACACCAAGGAAGGGTGTCGATCGACACCAAGGAAGGGTGTCGATCGACACCGGTTATTGAGAAATCGACCGGTTTGATTTAAGTCGGCTGGTTTTGGCTGGTTAAGGGTTTGGAAAACCCTAAGTCTCGATTAAAACACCCCAGCCGCGTGAGAAAGCTCACTTTTCAAGGCAGAGAGTTTTCAGAGTGAAAAAGGGTGATTTCTAGGTGATTTTGGAGTTGGAGTTTCGATCCGTGGCTGTTCTTCGTTGTTTCTATCTCCTTTCTGTCGTTTCAATCTGTTATCAAGGTGAGTGCGTGACTGTAGGCCCGTTAATCATTAGAGATTGTTTGATTTTGAGTTTATGTTGTTGTTCTTGAGTTGTTCTTCGGTTTTATGTGGTTTGATGCGTTTATGGGGGTTGAATCCCATTGTTTGGTGTTTGATTTACGATTTTTGCACTGTTTCATCGCGTTTGGTGTCTGGGCGTCGGGCTGGTGTCGACCGACACTCGTTGAGTGTCGATCGACACTCAGAAGGCTGGCGTCGATCGACACCATAGAGGTGTCGGTCGACACTGACCTGGGTGTCAGGAAACTCACGTTTCCTGATGGGATGTTGATGTTATTGTTGTTGCATTGTCATTGTTGTTGATTATTGCGCTGTATTGTCTATTGTTTGGCGTAATTGGCCTGTAGGCAGAATGATCCACTCACTAAGTATTTATGATAATACTTACGCATCTCTATTCCAATGTGATGCAGGTAACAGCAATGTTCTTCCGCGGAAAGAGACCGAGAGAAGAGGATGATGAGATTATGAATTTGATATTGGCTTTATTGTTGTGGTTGACCAGGAATTCCTGAGTTTAGGGTGTTAGTCTTTATTTCAATAATGTAGCAAAACCTGGTTTAGGTTGCTTATTGGTTATTTGGTTTATTGGTTTTATTCTTCATTGGTTATTTGTTAAACAATTATTTATGATTTAATAATATTGGTTTCTTCCGCATTGTGTTGTTGAATTAGCTGTTGAGGATTAATATTTATGGGAATGTTAATCTGGGCTAATTATAAAAAAAAAAAAAGTTTGGTTGTTTCATTTTGGTATAAGAGCGTATACGGTTTTAGGACTGTTAGTGTTGAGTGGATTGGACTATGTGTTTAATTGATTATGTGAGCTAGTCAGTTAGTGGTCTAGTCTCATCCTCTCGGTCTTCCAGTTTTCCGCGGGTAAGTGAGTTGGATATTTGGTGTGTTGTGTTTTGTTTTGTGTGTTGACTTTGCTCTTTTTATGTACTTGGTGGTAGTGCAGAGAGATGGACGCAGGTCGTGGTCATGGCCGTGGTCGTGGTCGCGGTGCAGCCCGTGGGGGCAGAGGAGCTGGTCGCGGTAGGCGAGCAGCGGGTCGTGGAGGTCGGGGTGCTGGTCGTGGAGTGCCAGAGGCTGAGGTTTCCGTTGAGAGTGCAGCGCCTAGTGTGGCGGCAGCGTCGGTGACACAGTCGGTTTCGTTGGCCGGTGGGGCTAACTCAGGTGCCAGTGGTGGCGCAGGAGCTGGAGCGGTTCCCGGTGGGGGGCGCTGATTTAGCTCAGGGAGAGTTGATTGTGGGGCTACTGACGCAGTTGTTGGCACGTCTTCCTCAGGCAGTTCCACAGCAGGCTCCGGTTGCACCTCCAGCGACCGGGGCACAGGTTGGTGCCGGGGCACATGTTGGTGCCGGTTTTGTTGAGCAGCAGGAGGCTGTGGTGCAGCAGGGTGTTGCAGTTGGGGTTTCTCCTTATCGTGAGATGATGAGGGAGATGCAGAGGATTGGTACGCCTACGTTTGAGGGCGGTGTTACTCCAGAGCAGGCTGACGAGTGGCGTCAGAGGTTGGAGCGGAACTTCGATTCTGTTCGTTGTCCGGCACAGTTTCAGGTTGAGTTGGCAGTGCACTACCTTGGAGGTGATGCACATTTGTGGTGGAGGTTTGTTAGGACCAGGAGAGAGGTTTGGACTTGGGTTGACTTCGTCGAGGAGTTCAACCATAAGTTTTTCCCTCAGGAGGCTCGTGACAGGCTGCAGTTGAGATTCTTAGACTTGACGCAGGGTGAGAGGTCTGTCCGGGATTATGATGCAGAGTTTTGCAGATTGTTGGTCCATTCGGGTGGCGAGCTGATCAGTGAGCGGGCATTGACGTCGCGGTTTCTTCAGGGACTTCGGAGGAACATCAGGACGCAGTGCAGAGGTGGTATGTACCACACTAGAGCGGGTTTAGTGGAGTTGGCAGCGTCCATTGAGGAGGACTTGCGTGAGCCAGTGAGTACGGCGGTTGTTCCAGTTGCAGTTGCTCCTGCTACCCATCCTCGGGGCCAGCAGCAGCATCAGCAGCGCAGAGGTCACAGTTCTGGTTACGGCAGGGGCAGCAAGCCTGCGCAGGGCCATAAGAGGAGAGCAGACGAGATATCTGCTAGTAGCCCGAGTACGGGTGGGTGTTTTGGTTGTGGGAGTTTGGATCACAGAGTTGCGACTTGCCCCAAGAGGGCGGGATCCAGAGAGACTCCAGTGTGCTTCTACTGCAGGGAGTCGGGACATATCAAGACAATGTGTCCCAAGTTGCAGCAGAGAGCAGTGGCAGCGGCGATTCAGCCGTTGGCTATTCAGTCAGCAGCGCAGGTTGCGGCGTTGCAGTCAGGTGGAGCGCCGAGAGTGTATACTTCGGCAGAGGTGGGCCAGACCAGTCAGTCAAGCCAGATCACAGGTAAAATCTTGACTCAAACTTTTAAATTCTTAAAGGTAGAATTGTTGGTGTTGTCTGTTTCTGTTATTTTACTGTGATAGAGTTAGAGGTTCTCAACACTTGTGGAATTGTGTAGGGACCTTGTTAGTTGGTGGATTTGAGTCTCACGTGTTGTTTGACTCGGGAGCATCTAATTGCTTCATTACTCCGGAGAGAGCTGAGGGTAGTCGGAGTAGCGATGGCGAGGCTTCAGGCTTTGTCAAGGTGGCCGGTGGTGGTTATTTGGCTACCTCGGGCAGAGCTAGAGCAGTTGATGTGCAGATTGCGGGGCAGTCTATGCCAGCAGATTTGGTCATCAGTCCAGTGGAGCTGTATGACGTGATTTTGGGGATGGACTGGTTATCTCTATACCGAGTTCATCTGAATTACTACAGAGGTAGAGTTGTGTTTGAGCGGGATGCAGGGAAGTTGGTTTATCAGGGTGTGAGACCGACTTCAGGGAGTATAGTGATTTCAGCTATTCAGGCAGAGCAGTTGTTAGAGCGGGGCTGCGAAGCCTATTTGGCGATGATCACTATGGCAGAGTCCAGTGGTGAGGTGAGTCTGCAGGATATTCAGGTTGTCCAGGATTTTGAGGATGTATTTCGGTCGCTGAAGGGATTGCCACCATCTCGGTCAGATCCTTTCACGATTGATTTAGAGCCTGGGACAGCTCCGATATCGAAGACGCCTTACAGGATGGCTCCAGCAGAGATGGCAGAGCTGAAGAAGCAACTAGAGGACCTTTTGAGTAAAGGGTTCATCAGACCGAGCGTTTCGCCGTGGGGAGCACCGGTGTTGTTTGTTAAGAAGAAGGATGGCAGTTTTCGGTTGTGCATTGATTACCGGGGATTTAACCGAGTCACAGTGAAGAACAGGTACCCACTTCCGAGGATTGATGAGTTGTTGGATCAGTTGAGAGGTGCTACTTGGTTCTCCAAGATTGATTTAGCATCGGGTTATCATCAGATTCCGATAGATGAGGCAGATGTCCGGAAGACAGCTTTTCGGACGAGGTATGGGCATTTCGAGTTTGTGGTTATGCCTTTTGGTTTGACTAATGCGCCGGCAGCTTTTATGAGGTTGATGAACGACGTGTTCAGGGAGTTTCTGGATGTGTTTGTTATCATTTTCATAGATGACATTCTGGTATATTCGAGGAGTCCAGAGGAGCATGCGACTCATTTGAGGCTTGTGTTGGAGAAGCTTCGAGAGCAGAAGCTGTATGCTAAGTTGAGCAAGTGCAGCTTTTGGCAGAGAGAAATGGGTTTTCTTGGCCACATTGTTTCTGCAGAGGGAGTTTCTGTGGATCCGGCTAAGATAGAGACTATCAGAGATTGGCCTAGACCGAGTAGTGCTACCGAGATCAGGAGTTTTCTGGGTTTAGCAGGCTACTACAGGAGATTCGTCAAGGGGTTTGCGAGTATGTCTCAGCCGATGACGAGGTTGACTGGCAAGGATGTACCGTTTGTGTGGTCGCAGGAGTGCGAGGAGAGCTTTGGGAAGCTCAAGGAGATGTTGACTAGTACACCAGTTTTGGCATTACCCGACCCGGGGAAGCCATATGTAGTGTACACAGATGCTTCAGGTGTTGGACTGGGTTGTGTTTTGATGCAGGAGGGCAGAGTGATTGCCTATGCTTCGAGGCAGTTGCAGGGCAGTGAGCGCAACCGTCCTACACATGATCTTGAGTTGGGAGCAGTGGTTTTTGCACTCAAGATTTGGAGGTCTTATCTTTATGGTGGTAGAGTGCAGATCTTTACAGATCACAATAGTCTACAGCATATTTTCACTCAGCCTTTGCTGAATGCGAGACAGACGCGTTGGGTGGAGTTTCTGGCAGATTATGACTTGGATATTGTTTATCATCCAGGCAAGGCTAATTTGGTGGCAGATGCTTTGAGTCGACGGAGGATTGATTCAGGTAGAGAGCGTGGTGTTGAGGCTTTGGTCAGCGAGATTAGTACATTGCGGCTTTGTGCTATTTCAGAGGAGCCTTTGGGTTTAGAGGCAGCTGATCAGGCAGATTTACTCAGTAGGATCAGAGTGGCGCAGCAGAGTGATCAGGGTTTGATCGATGCTTCGCAGGCGGTTGGTTCTGAGTATCAGGTCTCTTCGAATGGGACTATCTTGGTTCGTGGGCGAGTTTGTGTGCCCAAAGATGAGGAGTTGAGGCAGGAGGTTTTGAGAGAGGCTCATTCGAGCAAGTTTTCGATTCATCCGGGTGCGACCAAGATGTACCGTGACCTCAAACGGTATTATCATTGGGTTGGGATGAAGAGGGATGTGGCAGATTGGGTTGCGAGGTGCAACACTTGTTCTTTGGTCAAGGCAGAGCATCAGGTGCCTAGTGGTCTTTTGCAGAGTTTGCCCATTCCAGAGTGGAAGTGGGATATGATCACTATGGATTTTGTTGTGGGATTACCTATCTCATGGACTTTCGATGCTATTTGGGTCATTGTGGATCGCTTGACCAAGTCAGCACATTTCTTGGCTATCAAGAAGACAGATGGAACAGCTGTCTTGGCTAGGAAGTTTGTGCGAGAGATTGTGAGGCTGCATGGAGTGCCAGCCAGTATTGTGTCGGATAGAGATCCGAGATTTGCTTCAGAGTTTTGGAGGGCATTTCAGACTGAGATGGGCACTAAGGTGCATATGAGTACAGCGTATCATCCGCAGACAGATGGGCAGTCAGAGAGGACCATTCAGACTTTGAAGGATCTGCTTAGGATGTGTGTACTGGATTGGGGTGGTCATTGGGCTGATCATCTGTGTTTGGCAGAGTTTGCTTATAACAACAGTTTTCAGTCTAGCATTGGTATGGCTCCTTATGAGGCTTTGTATGGGAGGCCATGCAGGACACCCTTATGCTGGACCCAAGTGGGGGAGTGCAGCATGTTTGGAGCTAGTTTTGTTCAGGAGACGACGGAGAAGATCCGTGTCTTGAGGCTGAACATGAAGGAGGCTCAGGATAGACAGAGGAGTTATGCAGATAGGCGGCGACGTGAGCTTGAGTTTCAGGTGGGAGATAGAGTGTATCTCAAGATGGCTATGCTGAGGGGCCCTAACAGGTCCATAGCAGAGAACAAGCTCAGTCCGCGTTTCATGGGTCCGTTTCCAGTGGTGGAGCGAGTTGGGCCAGTGGCTTATCGGTTGGAGTTGCCACCGATTATGAGCGCCTTTCATAAGGTGTTTCATGTTTCTATGTTGAGGAGGTGTTTGCGTCCTTCAGAGGAGGTTGTGGTTGAGATTCCGGAGGATCTTCAGCCAGATATGACAGTTCCGGCAGTTCCGGTGAGGATTCTTGAGAGGAGAGTCAAGATTCTGCGGAACAAGAGGGTGCCATTGTTGAGAGTCTTGTGGGACTGTAGCGGCACAGAGGAGCAGACTTGGGAGCCAGAGGCAAAGATGAAGCTGAAGTTCGGAAAGTGGTTCGACAAGCAGGCTGTGGAGTGAGCTTCTTCATCTTTGTGGTTCTAGTCTTGTTTTTGGGTTTTGTTGTTGTTGTTGGTTTTGGACTTATGTATTTTCGTTTTGTTGTACGATATACATTTTTGGAGTTATATGAGATGGAGTTTTGCCTCATATTTTTTGTTATGGTTTGGATGTTACAAGTTTCTTTGGCCGGTGGGGTCATTGAGAGTTTTTAGTCACATGTTGGTACGCGTTTCAGATTCTATTACTCGTTTTGTCTAGAGGCGTGGGCCTTGTAGACGGTGGTTCTATTTGTGTTGGGACGGTAGGTGCCCAACGGACTTATATTGGGGGTCGTTACCTCGATATGGGTTGTTTTCGTGACGTGGGTCGCGGTTTAGATACTGGGCCATGGGCCGCAGTAGGGATATTGTGGCGGTGGGCCGCAATATGGATATCGTGACGGTTGGTTACGATATTGAGAGTAATAATATCTTGGAGACATGCGTATAACATAGGACTAAAAGTGTGAGTTTTGAGGTCTTTGAGAGACGTTTGCGTTGGGATTCGAGGACGAATCCAGTTTAGTGGGGGAGAATTGTAACATCCGCGAACCAGAAAGTTGTGTTTAGAGTTGGTATCGGACGACATTAGGGGTTCGGGAGTCGATTACATATGCTCTTTGAGGTGCGAATCGAGGATTAATTGTACATGTTCTTGTTTGATTGTTGTACAGTTGATCTAAGGTTCATTTATCTCGAAGAAAGTGTGTGAAAAGCTTCTGAATGCTTAGTGTCGATCGACACCACAAGGTGTGTCGATCGACACCGGTTATCGGGGTTGATTTCCGGTTTAAGTCGATCAAATCGAGTTGGGTTGGTTTTGGTCGATGGGTGTCGACCGACACCAAGGAAGGGTGTCGATCGACATCGGTTATTGAGAAATCGACCGGTTTGATTTAAGTCGGCTGGTTTTGGCTGGTTAAGGGTTTGGAAAACCCTAAGTCTCGATTAAAACACCCCAGCCGCGTGAGAAAGCTCACTTTTCAAGGCAGAGAGTTTTCAGAGTGAAAAAGGGTGATTTCTGGGTGATTTTGGAGTTGGAGTTTCGATCCGTGGCTGTTCTTCGTTGTTTCTATCTCCTTTCTGTCGTTTCAATCTGTTATCAAGGTGAGTGCGTGACTGTAGGCCCGTTAATCATTAGAGATTGTTTGATTTTGAGTTTATGTTGTTGTTCTTGAGTTGTTCTTCGGTTTTATGTGGTTTGATGCGTTTATGGGGGTTGAATCCCATTGTTTGGTGTTTGTTTTACGATTTTTGCACTGTTTCATCGCGTTTGGTGTCTGGGCGTCGGGCTGGTGTCGACCGACACTCGTTGAGTGTCGATCGACACTCAGAAGGCTGGCGTCGATCGACACCATAGAGGTGTCGGTCGACACCGACCTGGGTGTCAGGAAACTCACGTTTCCTGATGGGATGTTGATGTTATTGTTGTTGCATTGTCATTGTTGTTGATTATTGCGTTGTATTGTCTATTGTTTGGCGTAATTGGCCTGTAGGCAGGATGATTCACTCACTAAGTATTTATGATAATACTTACGCATCTCTATTCCAATGTGATGCAGGTAACAGCAATGTTCTTCCACGGAAAGAGACCGAGAGAAGAGGATGATGAGATTAGGAATTTGATATTGGCTTTATTGTTGTGGTTGACCAGGAATTCCTGAGTTTAGGGTGTTAGTCTTTATTTCAATAATGTAGCAAAAACTGGTTTAGGTTGCTTATTGGTTATTTGGTTTATTGGTTTTATTCTTCATTGGTTATTTGTTAAACAATTATTTATGATTTAATAATATTGGTTTCTTCCGCATTGTGTTGTTGAATTAGCTGTTGAGGATTAATATTTATGGGAATGTTAATCTGGGCTAATTATAAAAAAAAAAAAAAAAAGTTTGGTTGTTTCACCACACATAATCAAACTTAGACTAACTAATTGCACATGAATACGATTAGAATTGGTTAAACATAAAACCAATCCATTCTTAACCATTTAAACAGAATAGTAAACCGGATTTCAACCATTAATTCTCGATTGTAAACCCATTAAACCCGATTTTAACCCATTAAACATCGATTTCAACCCGTTAACTCGAAAACAAAACAAAATCTCCCATTTTTCTGAAAATCCCCAAATCCCGACTTAGAACCCTAAAATCCCAGAAACCAGAATTCGAAAATTCTCCAAAATCTCGTGCTCGAAGCTTGAAATTAGCTCTAATGGAGTGGAACGACGTTCCTATTTTCCAAGATCAGTACGATTCCGATGGTGAATCTCGATGGGAGAGAAATGACTACGAACTCGAGCAAGCAATTATTGAGTTTGAAGATGAGCCTCGAATTCGCCATGATGAGTTTCCAGACACAGAGAGTGATGAAGATGAGGAGGAAGAAATGCAACGTACAGCTAAGAGGACTGAGCCGAAAAGAGGTGCTGGAAACTTATATGAAGGACAGCAATTTATCAATGGTGTAGCATTCAAGGAGGCTGTCTTAAATTATGCTCTGAAAACTGCTCGGAATATCAAGCAATGCAGGTATGATAAAGATCGAATTGCTTATAGTTGTGCTGGCAAAGATTGCAAATGGTATATCTATTGTTCGATCGCGGGAAAAACCAGCAAGTGACAAGTGAAAGTGTATAGGAATCAACACGCTTGTTCTGTGAATGGAGAGTGTGAGATGTTAAAAGTTCCTGTGATTGCACGGTTATTTCTGCATAAGATTCGAGATGAACCTGAGTACTTCATGCCAATGAAGATTGAAGAGTTGATAATGAGTTGTTGGAAGATCAATATATCAAGAGCTCAGTGCCAAGCTGCTAGAAATAAAGCGTTGAAATGGATTACGAGAGAATATGAGGAGCAGTTTTCACGACTCCGAGATTATGGAGCTGAGATACTCGCGTCTAATCCGGGTTCTTCTGTGGAGATTGACTGTATAAAGAATGCAGAAGGTTTATATATCTTCAACAGGTTCTATGTTTGTTTTGATATCATTAGGAGGTCTTGGAAAGACACTTGCAGACCGATTATAGGAGTTGATGGGTGCTTCTTAAAATCAACGATAAAAGGGCAGTTGTTGGTAGCTTTAGGTAGAGATGTAGACAATGCTATATATCCTATAGCATGGGGTATTGTGCGAGTTGAAAACACTGAGAATTGGTTGTGGTTTATGAACAAGATCAAAGCTGATTTGGGTATAGAAGATGGTGACAACTACATTCTGGTATCGGACAGGCAAAAGGTAATACATTTTTCTCCTTTATGTCTTTCAATTTTAAGTGTTGTGATTACAGTTTATGGTGAATGAAATTGTCTGAATATTTTTCAGGGATTGATAAGCGCTGCGAAAACAATTCTGCCTAAGATAGAACATAGAATGTGCGTCAGGCATATCTATGGAAACTTAAAGGCTAGGCATGGCAAGAAGCCGGAGATGAAGAGCTTAGTTTGGCTACTAGCCTGGAGCTACAATGAGGCTGACTTTGTAGAGAACTTGGAGAATATTTGAAAGTGGGACTTTGTCGTTTATGAAGATGTCATGAAGCAAAAACCTAAAACTTGGTGCAGGTCATTCTACAAGGTGGGAAATTATTGTGAAGATGTGGAGAATAACTCCACGGAATCCTGGAATAGCACAGTAGCCAAAGCCAGAGAGAAGCCTATTGTGCCTATGCTTGAGACAATTGCTAGGCTCACAATGGTGCGTATTGCGAAAAGAGATGTCATAGCAGGGGACCATGACCAGCTATGCACTCCATATGTGGTTGAGTATCTTGAAACATTGCTTGAAAAAGAGAAAGTTGAGGAATGCAAGGTTTTCAGGAGCACAAATAACACGTGGCTTGCTATTCACCAAGGAAGCTCTCACCGTGTTAGTCTGCCTAGTAGGACTTGTACTTGTAGGAGATGGGAGATCACAGGAATTCCTTGTGTGCATGCTTATGGAGTGATTTTGCATGTTAAAGGTCAGCCTCAAGAGTATGTGTGCCACTGGTTTAGGACAACAATGTGGAGGAAAACGTATGAGGAAGGTATCATTCCCATAAGAAGTGCACGGTTTTGACCAGTTGGAGGTGAACCACGAGTGCATAAACCTCCTCCACCAGAAGAAAATGGCGACAATGAAGGAGATAAAGGCGAGAAGAAAAAAGATAAAGGGAAAACAACCAAGGTTACTAAGAAGGATAAGGAAAGGAAGAAAGGAGTAAATGAGTCACCGGTTAAGAAGAAAACAAAACTTTTGAAGAGAGTGATGCATTGTGGAGTCTGTGGAGAAGCTAAGCACAACTCAAGGTTTCATAACACTATAAAGAAATCCAGACAGGTTTGTGTTTTTGGTTGATGTGTCTAGTGAATTTTGTAATGTCTTCTGTGAATCTAACCATGTCTGTTATTATAGGATCCTAATGGCGAGTCTTCTCAAGTTCATGCTTCTCAAGATGATGCTTCTCAAGATCATGCTTCTCAAGTTCATGCTTCTCAAGTTCATGCTATTCAAGTTGAGAATTCTCAGACTGAGAATTGATGTGGTTGTGTATGTGGAAGATGTTTTTTAGTTGGGTTTTTAGGTTTAACAAGCATATCCTTTATCAATTTTCCTCTATGAGTTTGCTTGTCGGATACAATGTTTAAGAAATCTTGTTATGTTTTATGAAATCTTGTTTATGTTCTATTTTATGTCTTGTTTGTGTGTTCTTGTTTATGTTCTATTTGGAACTTGTCTTAACAAAAGGGGTTAACAAAACACCAAACTAGATAGAATTGTCTTGAACATAAACAACAACAATCATCCATTATACAACCAACGATTTCGACCAAATTCAACCTACTAGCTTACTACAACCAACAATAATCATGCAACCAACAATGACAAGAACCATCATCTTCTTCAAGTTGGATTTTGTTGCAGCCAATGTCTCTTCCATTTGAATCTTCTGAATCTTCTTCAAGTTGGATTTACCCTCAATGCAGCAGCATATCCACACCTATAGTATCGATGATATGGATTTGGATCGGATTTGGAGATTCGAATTCGATTTTTAGGGTTCTTGGGTGAAAGAGATTTGGGGGTTTCTGGGTTGGAATCGTGTTTATGTAAATCGGGTTTTCGGGTCAAATTTTTGGGTTGGTCGGGTTTTATTTCGGTTTAGTTTTTGGGTGTTGCGTGCTTGGTTTCGGATTCACGACCAAACCGTACAAATTGACATATATACCAACAAATTTTGATTTTGGGGGGAATCAGATAGTAAACTTTCAAACGAGGTGGAATTGGAATGAGATCCAAACTTCGTGTGGAACTGATGCTATATGATAGTTCTCAGGGGGAAATAGATCGTTAACCCGCTCATTTCACTTAGAATTGTGGATAAATCAACTTCTTATTAGCAAAAAAAAACACGAAAAACTACGAAATAATCAAATAATACATTACGAAAATTGACCTGTGGAACCTGAGGATACCCCTCATTTTTTTTTTTTTTTTTTTGTAAAAGAGGATATCCATCTTACTAAATGATTCTCTATTAATCAATCTTATAAGAAAATAAATTTGTTGGCATTTTTCTAAATACGGGAATTACATGGTTAATTACTAAATGATTGTCATTAATTTACAGTTTGTTCAATAAAGTGTCGAAAAAAATTGGACATAAATTTACCGCAGAATCTTATAAATTACATTGTTAAAAATATTTCATAGGATATTTCTGTATACAGCTATAAGTATGTTATATATTTATATTATGATAGAAAATCCAAGATAATGATGGCACGATCGTTGAAAATGGAAAGTCCGTTAATAAAGAATCTGCAGAAATATAAAATAAATTATAGAAATTAATGGCATGTCCTACAATATTTATTTATTTTACTTAGAAAGACAAATTTCTGGTTAGTCACTTACCTATTATTATTTGTATCGTCATGTTGTGCTTTAATAATTTGGAACCAAGACAATACATTTATAGAAGTAGATCTTTATATGTCTTATGTTTTATTATAAACTAGATCTTCACCCGTGCTTGAGAAGCACGGGATGTTGTAATTTATAAGAAAATTAAGTTTTTTTAATTAGGTGAATGCAACAATTATTCAACATTGATTTTAATTTTGGGTGAGTTTAATTATTGAATCTATAGTAAGAAAAACATGGGTCTGTGTTTTAATTGATGGGTACATATAATTAGTAAATTTGTTTTTGGGTCGATACGGGCCTGTCACAGGAATGGACCTGTTTATCCCATTTGTAGTGGGATCCGGAAATTGATAACACTGGCCCGTACTCTGATTCATTTGTAAGTTGATCACATTCACTCATTTTTCGTGTAGTGTGAAGCTCATTTTTAAGAGAAAATTTTGGTCATTTGGGTCAAGAAAACGATACTCTTGTATGTAGATCCAATTTTCTTCTTTTCTCTTGTATGTAGATCCAATTTTCTTCTTTTCTCTTCATTTGTAAATTTTCTTCTTTTCTCTTGTATGTAGCGCGGAGTTATGTTTTTTATCTTTTTAGTTTATTTTTGTTTTGTTTTGTTACCCAATCCGATCAATTAACGTATTCAATTTATGATTTGACTGATACGATTTATGATTTGACTGAACCATCTACCGGTTTATTTTAATTTTCCGATCCCATCAATTAATAGATTCGATTTTTGGTTTGACTGAACTATTCGTCGGTTTGTTATAAGTTATTATTCTTGTATCCAAACAGTTTTTCTCTCTTATTCTTGTATTCAAATAGTTTTTTTCTCCTATTATTGTATCCAAACATTACAGTGTACTTCTCAATTAATATTATAAAGATTTTGCAGGGAGGTTTTACGTTGCTATTATTGACATGGTTAGAAAAAAATTCGAACATATTAAATTTTGTAATTTAATTTTATATTCCAAAATATCATACACATAGTAATTACATAAAATTAAAACTATACATTATTCTCGTCCCGTCCCAACCTATTGAATAAAATTAGGGATGAACACAATTTTGATCTCATTTCTTCCCATCATGTTCCGCCCCGTCCCGTTTCTTCTCGTCTCGTTTCGCACCGTCTCATTCTGTCCCGTTATGTTTCGTCTTAGTCTTGAATTTTTGTTCTATTTGAAAGTGTAAAAATATTAAAATGCTAAATTTATTGATACATGAGACAAAAAAGAGGATATTTAACTTTATATATATATATATCATTTAAGATTTTTGCAGACTGAAAATAATCGATTTAAAAGAATAAAATAATCTGTATTTAAAATATAAAGCATATTAAAGAACATAATTTATTGAAGCGGATAAAGTATCTATTCTTCATAAACTGCACTAAAGAATCCCATGATTTCTTGATAGTTTATGTTTTGGTTTTATCAAAAGATAGTTTATGTTTTGGGACTTTGTTTATTGTTTGTCTGTTTTTTTTATACCGTTATCATTTGTTGTAAATTATATTTGTCACAGTAATTAGTAAGAAAATACCTTTTTTATCCGATGTCGCTGTAGAGAGACAGTAAACGACTTTAATTTGTGGCTTTGTGCCTTCGTGTCCGATAAAAAAACAAAAAGACTTCAATAATTTAAAGGGAGTTGGTCTTTTTAAAATATAAGTCAAAAGTCGTGCAAGTTATACAGCTAGAAAATCACGTTACTTTTGAATCATCTGTCATTTATATATTTTGTTATCTATGATTTGAACAATGTATGGATTCCATGTGAGCAAGCAAATTAGCAATGGTGTATCGATCATGGTTTAAACTATATCTGCATATATATATTTGATTGCGAGTTGTAAGTAAGACGTAATTATGTTTTGTCGCTACATGATTGAGGAAACTAATTAAAATAGACCCACATTTAAAGTCGTCGTAATATTGACACAAAAAGTCGTCGTTTTTAGTTTCAATTATATAAACAAAAAACCCAACTATACGTTGGTTATTACTACAGAATGTACATCCAACCCCAGCTGTAAATTTTTAGTTTATCTCCAGCTGTAGTAGGTTAATTTAAATACACAAGTATTGACTATTGAGGTCTTTATTTGTTATTCAGCCTATTTAATTATTAAATCTCACTATTATAGAAGACCTTCATAATTTCAAAAGAGTGGGTCTTTATTTTTATATTTTTTCCAGGGTCTTTATTTAATAAAATTAGAAGTCGTTGAGCAAATTAAA
Source organism: Erythrophleum ivorense (assembly GCA_026724425.1). Taxonomy (NCBI): domain Eukaryota; kingdom Viridiplantae; phylum Streptophyta; class Magnoliopsida; order Fabales; family Fabaceae; genus Erythrophleum; species Erythrophleum ivorense. The sequence continues at coordinate 560,263 of JAIUCV010000066.1, read as the reverse complement.
CAGCTAGAAATCATGTTATTTATTTGAATGATGCGTCGCTTCTATTTTTTTATTAGACCCGTACTCTGTACAATTTAATGTTTCCATGTTCGTCATGAATTTATGATGCAAACAACTTACAAGGTCTTCTCTCGATCATGCTTAAGACTTAAGACTATATCTTTAAACCGAGTGTATATGTGTGCGTGCAAGACGTGGAACAGCTAGCCTCAATTAGGTCTAGATAATTTAATCATCCATTTTCTAGTCAACGTTGGTATTACAGCTAATTACCTTACGTTAACCGATTTAGTATTCACGGGCCTTTGTTTATTACAAATTTACAATTACAGCCAAATCGAAGAAGTCAGAATTACTTCTTCAATTTTGTTTTGACAGGTGACAGCTTCAGTTGTGTAATAGTTCTCTATCAAAAGATAAAGAGTGATAGAAGATACACTAAAGACTCGTATGTGTTTGGATTTGGGCCGGACCACACAAATGGGTTTTGACCCGATCGAGTTCAGCTGAAAGTTGAAACTTACAAGAAATTTCGGATGAATGTGAAAGTAAGAGTCTCTGCACCAATAAGAATGAAAATATGAGTATTTGAGTAATAACAAATGTAGAATTATCAAAATAAAAGTTTACACTTTTATAACGTAGACAAAAAAGTAATTAAGCACTATACAATTTAATACTTCTTCTATATCATATTAAGAGATGTTTAAATTTGTTCTACACATATTATATTTCATCATTTTTCTATCTATCTTAAAAAAAAAAAAATCAATCAATAATAGAATAAGATTTAGATGTATTAAAATTTTAAAACATTATATAAAAGGAAGCAGATATTTGTTTCCCTAAAATATCAACATTTTTTTTCTACTTAAACATTATGCCATAGACACAATCATGATGCTAGCTCCTGGTATGGATTAATTCTCCTTGAAATATTATACTCTTCAACTTAAAGCCTATCTATATCTTTGCACTTAATTAGTCAAATAAATCAAGAAATGATGCAAAAAACAATTTGAAAGAAATATTGATGTTTGTGCGAATTGTCCGAGTAAACAAGTACATCTCTCTCTCACTAGCATAATAAAGAATGACTTCTTGTCAATTTATAAGCTTTATAACGACTTAAAAACGAATTGGTCTTTTATTTTATTTTCCCTTCTTCTTTAATTATGACTACAAGTTACAATCAAAAGTCGCGCAAAATTTACTTGAACAATTCAAAGCTTCGCATGTGCGGAATATTAGTGAGATAATACGAGGCTACTCCAGACTATTTTCGCCAACTGTTGATATATATATTTATATTTTGTGCGTTAGATGTATAAGACGTTACCATTTCACTAAACATTGTGATTTTTTTCAAGATTAATAAATAAAAGTTGTAGTACAGACACATTAGTAACAGTATTATAAATGGGATTTTTAAAAACATCATTGAATTATCGATTCCTTTCAATCTTAAAATTATAGAAATATTTTTTGCTTGACCAGGCAAAATAGTACCACATTTAAGACCGACTAAAAAACCCGGTAAATTAACTACTCAACCGTTATATAATGTCGAGTGTTAAAGTCCGGATCACCCTAAACTGAAAAGGGAAAAATATATATATATCAAGTCTATAGTTAAAAACTTAAAATGAGTTGTTTTTTCAAGATATAATATATTCTCTTAATAATCTTATTCAAAGAAAACTTATTAGACAACTGCCACTTATTATTGCACCCAAAAGTCTTCCTAATTAAAAAGATTATACAAAAAAGAAGCTTGTTTCGTGCAAATAAATACTAGATGAAACCAACCACTATGAACTACGTGCAAGGTCTACTCTACGCAAATGATAATACTCGCTAATTATCTAAATCGATGTCAACCATACAGCTAATTGACAAATTAATCACATGTTAAAAGAAATTATTAGTTGACAGAAAGAACCGTGTTACTAGTATGAACGGTTAATTTACATGGACCCAATGCTATTTATTTCTCAATGACCCTACCCGTCTCTATAGTCAATGCTATCTAGAAATTAAAATTAAGGGTTGATGGATTTGCCACTTGTAATTAAATAATTTATTTACATATCACGTGCGAGATGGAAGACGTGATTTTGTTGTTATCAAGATGTTGACATAAAGTCACATCATAATAAGTAGAGCTGTCAACCCAACCCGAAGCCCGTGGACTAAGCTCATATGGATATGTGTGGGATGGGTTGAGTCAATAAAAAATGTCCGCAAAATATGCGGAGCAGGTTTGGGCCTATAAAATTTGTTCGCAATTCACGGCGGGCCGACCCGCACAGACGTATCAAAAACATAAATCCCAATGGACAGGTTCAGGTGGACGGACGCGAGCTGGCCAGATTGACATCTCTAAGAGTTATCCAGTGTATGTAGATCTTGAATATGATCACATGGCTTTGATCGAGAGCTTTGAAATTACATTATTCAAACAAATTGTTTCACATGTTCTATTATAACAGCCTAACAAAAAGGCAAGAAAGTTAGGTGGTTGAATTGGGTGATATTGGTAAAACTGCTTATGGTTATAAAGTCAGCGGGCAGACCCGCAAATCTGCTAATAATATGTGGGCGGACTTGGGCCTAAAGTTTTTGTTCGCAGCCCGCGGCGGACCGACCCGCACAAACGTATAAAAAACAGAAAGCCCAATGGGCAGGTCCATGCAGACGCGGGCCAACCCGATTGACATCTCTAATAATAAGTCTATGCTAGCAATACTAGCTGGCACACCATGCAGCCTCACAACCTCTCGCACAAACTTCCTAGCCAAAACAGCAGCTCCATATGTCTTCTTGATGGCCAAGAAATGCACGGACTTGGTCAAACGTTCCACAATGACCCAAATCGCATCAAACGTCCGTGAGATAGGTAATCCTACCACAAAGTCCATCGTGATCATATCCCACTTCCACTCTAGAATTGGTAAGCTCTGCAAAAGTCCACCTGGAACCTAATGATCTGCCTTGACCAACGAACATGTGTTGCACCTCGCAACCCAATCTGCCACATCTCTCTTCATCCCGACCCAGTGATAATACCGTTGAGGTCACGGTACATCTTGGTCGCACCCGGATGAATCGAAAACTTGCTCGCATGAGCCTCTCTCAAGACCTTCCGTCTCAACTCCTCAACCTTGGGCACACAGACCCGCCCACGAACCAAAATCGTCCCATTCGACGAGACCTAATACTCAGAACCAGCTGCCCGCGATGCATCAATCAAACTCTGATCATCGTGCTGAGCCACTATGATCCTATTGAGTAAGTCTGCCTGATCAGCTGCCTCCAAACCCAAATGCTCTTCAGAAATAGCACAAAGACGCAGCGTACTAATCTCGCTGACCAAAGCCTCCAAATCCTGCTCTCTAGCTGAATCAACTCTCCGTCGACTCAACGCATCTGCCACCAAGTTGGCCTTGCCTGGATGATAAACAATATCCATATCATAATCTACCAGAAATTCCACCCAACGCGTCTGCTTCGCATTCAGCAAAGGCTGAGTAAAGATGTGCTGCAAACTCTTATGATCTGTAAAGATCTGCGCAGCACCACCATAGAGCTAAGACCTCCAAATCTTGAGTGCGAAGACCACCGCTCCTAACTCAAGAACGTGTGTAAAGCGGTTGCGCTCACTGCCCTGCAACTGCCTCGAAGCACTGCGTCCTGCATCAAGACACAACCCAAACCAATACCTGAAGCATCTGTATACACCACGTAAGGCTTCCCCAGATCGGTAATGGCAACACTGGTGTACTAGTCAACAATTCCTTGAGCTTCCCAAAGCTCTCCTCGCACTCCGGCGACCACACAAACGGCACATCCTTGCCTGTCAACCTCGTCATCGACTGAGACATATTCGCAAAGCCCCTGACGAACTTCCTGTAGTAGCCCGCTAATCCCAGAAAACTCCTGATTTCGGTAGCACTACTCGGTCTAGGCCAATATTTGATAGCCTCGATCTTAGCCGGATCCACAGAAACTCCCTCTGCAGAAACAATATGGCCAAGAAATCCCATCTCTATCTGCCAAAAGCTGCACTTGCTCAACTTAGCATATATCTTCTGCTCCCGAAGCTTCTCCAAAACAAGCCTCAAATGAGCTGCATGCTCCTCTGAACTCCTCGAATATACCAAGATATCGTCAATGAAGATGATGACAAACACATCCAAATATTCCCTGAATACGTCGTTCATCAACCTCATGAATGCTGCTGGCGCATTCGTCAAACCGAAGGGCATAACAACAAACTCAAAATGCCCATACCTCATCCTGAAAGCAGTCTTGCGAACATCAGCCTCATCTATCGGAATCTGGTGATACCTCGATGCCAAGTCAATATTGGAGAACCAAGTAGCACCCCTCAACTGATCCAACAACTCATCAATCCTCGGGAGTGGGTACCTGTTCTTCAATGTGACTCGGTTAAGTCCCCGGTAATCGATGCACAACCGGAAACTGCCATCCTTCTTCTTCACAAACAACACCGGTGCTCCCCACGGTGAAACATTCGGTCGAATGAACCCTTTGCTCAAAAGGTCCTCTAGTTGCTTCTTCAGCTCTGCCAACTCTGCTGGCGCCATCCTGTATAGTGTCTTCTATATCAGAGCTGTCATGGGCTCCAACTCAATCGTGAAAGGATCTGACCGAGAAGGTGGCAATCCCTTCAACGACCGAAAAACATCCTCGAACTCCCGGACAACCTCAATATCCTCCAAGGTCACCTCACCACTGGACTCCGACATCACTATCGTCGCCAAGTACGCCTCGCAACCTCGCTCTATCATCTGCTCAGCCTGAATCGCCGAGATCACAAGACTCCCGGAAGTCGGTCTCACTACCTGATAAACCAACCTCCCTGCCTCCTGCTCGAACACAACTCTGCCTCTATAGCAGTCCATATGAACTCTGTAAAGCGACAGCCAGACCATCCCCAAAATCACGTCATACAACTCTACCGGACTGATAACCAAATCTGCTGGCATAGACTGCCTGCAATCTGCACATCGACTGCTCTAGCATGGCCCAAAGTAGTCAGGAAACCTCCACCGGCCACCTTGACCACACCCGCACGCTCACCAGCGCTACTCCGGATACCTCTACTCTCGGCACACTTCGGAGTGATGAAGCAATTCGATGCTCCCGAGTCAAACAACACGTGAGACTAAACACCGCCCACTAACATGGTCCCTACACAATTCCACAAGTGTTAAGAACCCTAAATTCTACCACAGTAAAATAAAAAACAGACAACCATAACCACAATTCTACACTATGAATTTACGAAGTCTGATTCAGAATTTTACCTGTAACAGCCCGGCCCCACTGGCTCCACCGGCCCGCCCGGCGCTGTTATGGGCTGCAGCCAATAACAGCGCTGGGCGGGCCGGTAGAGCCAGTGGGGCCGGGCTGTTACATTACCTGTGTTTTGGCCTGACTAACTCTTCTGACCCACCTCTCTTGAAGAGTACACCCTCGGTGCTACTCCCATCTGATCCAACAGCTGCACCGCTGCGATCTGCGACACCGGCTGAACTGACGCCACTAACAACTGCTGCAACTTGGGACACATCGGCCTGAGATGTCCAGGCTCTCTGCAGTAGAACCACACTCTAGTATCCCGAGACGCACCACTCTTGGGGCAACTAGCCACCCGGTTCTCCAGACTCCCGCAACCGAAGCAACCACCACGACTACTCTGGCTGCCTGCAGCAACCTCCTCGAACCTTCTCTTCTGGCCCTGCGCAGGCTTGCCGCCCTTGTTATAACCAGAACCAAAACTCCTGCGCTGCTGCTGCTGCTGGCCCCTCGGCTGGGTAGCAGGAACAACTGCAGCTGGAATAACTGCTCAGCCCACCTGCTCTCGCAAATCCTCCTCAATGGAAGCTGCTAGCTCCACTATCTACGCTTTCGTAGTTTAAGTACTACCTCTGCACTGAGTCATGATGCTCGACCGAAGACCCTGTAGGAACCTCGACATCAGACTCCGCTTGCCCTCTAAACCGAAACCAGTATACGCCACGAGTCTACCGAACTCGGCGTCATACTCCGGCACTGACCTCTCTCCCTGAGTCAATGTCATGAACCTCATCTGGAATCTGTCTCGAGCCTCCTGAGGAATATACTTGGCGTTGAACTCCGCTAAGAAGTCACACAAAGTCCACACTGCCCTCCTCAACACGACAGACCGCCACCACAAATGTGCTTCCCCACCAAGGTAATGCACAGCCAACTCCACCTGGTACCCCTCTGGACACCTGACCGAATGGAAGTTCCGTTCCAGTCTCTGCTGCCACTCATCGGCCTCCTCGGGCCCACAAATAAGGGTGTCCTAATCCTCTGCATCTCCCTTATCATTTCAAGATAGGAAGGATGCCCAACAAACGCAGCACCATATTGCCCAACAAAAGCGCCCTGATGTGCCCCCACCACCGGAGGAACACCCGAAGCCTGCTTTGGAATCGCCTGCGGAAGACGTGCCAACAGCTGCGTCAGAAGTCCCATCAACTGGTCACCAAGACCATGAGCCGGAGCAGCACCCGCACCCGGGGCAACCCCAACTCCCGCGCCCCCACTAGCGCCCAAACTGGCCTCACCCGCCATCGACTGGGTCACTGATGCAGTTGCCACACTAGGCAATGCACTCTCTCCTGAATCCACCTGCGCTCCACGACCACGACCTTTGCCACAGCCTCTGCCTCGACCTCTAGCACCACCTGCCTCCATCTCACTGCACTACCAAAGTACAGCATATGAGCAAGCTAAACAAACGCACAACAAACCACAAAACACAAACTTACTGCGGAATCACTGAAGGCCGAGAGAATGATACTAGACTACTAACCGACTAAACACAATTAATCAATTAAACACAAAGTCCAATTCATCCAATACTAACAGTCCTAAAACCGTATAGACTCTGATGCCAAAATGAAACAACCAAGCTTTTTTTTTTATAATTAATTAAGTGCGGAAAACTCAATTAAGCAAACTCCAATAATAATCATTAAACAATTAAATCAAACAACTAAATTCAATTCCATAATTAATATAAAATACTAACAACCTAAATACCAAGTTTGCAATAATTAAACAACTCAAATAATTAAACACCAAATCCTATCATCCTCTCCTCGGCCCGATTCCGCGATCACACTTTCTTTTTACCTGCATCACATTAAGGAAAAAGAGATGCATATATATTTCATAAATACTTAGTAAAGCAATCACCCCGCCTATAGGCCAATTACGCAATTTTAACACATATTTATAATAATTACCACAATTAATAAAATACTTCACTTTAATTATTAAATAATTATCACAATTAAATAATAATTTCCAAACATTTAAATTTCCATAATTATTTTAAATCAATTAATTAATTAAATTCACCTTTTAATAATTAATTATCTAATTAAACCACTTAATTCCAATTAAACCGGATTAAACCATTAATTAATTCAATTTAATCAAATCGCCAGAAAACCGGGTTAAATCGGACCAATGTCGATCGACACCGCTTGTGTCGCTCGACACCCGGACCGATTGGTGTCGACCGACACACGCTTTGTGTCGCTCGACACCGGCCCGACAGATCGACACTTCGATCGATTTCAAGCACAGAAACACACAATCGCAAAACCACAACAACAACCTCGATCTAAACCACAATTAACACAAGAACAACCACGAAAATCACATAAACTCATCAAATCAACAACCACTTTCTCAAATCCAACTCTCTTGCGAGCCTACGGTCATGCACTCACCTTGATAACAGATTGAGAAGAGAAAGAAGGAGATGAAGAACAGCACAATCAGGCTAGAATCACCACAAACTCTCTCTCTGCCTCTTTCCTTTGCCTTTTTCTCGAAAAACCACAAAACAATATGGCTGTAACACTTTTATATCGCGACACAAGGGTTTCTCCATTTAACCAGCGATAACCGATCCACTCAAATCGAACCAAAATTTCAAATTCGGACCGATGTCAACCGACACCACACAAAAACGACAATTCTTAGTTTACAGATATTACAGCTAACCTCACAGTTTGGCACTTCAACTTTTCTACTAAAAAGAATTTAGAATTCACATATCTTTCATTCATGTATTCAATATTCCCTATTCACCAAAGCTTTCACTCAAGTAAGGACAGTCTCAAACAATTTATAAACTAGGCTATTTGTACGTTAGGTACTGAAATCTTTGAATCTTTTTTTTCGGAATCCTCAACTTGTATTCTCAAAGTATTTCTTTAACAAAAAAAAGTATTCTAAGATTTTTTCATGAATTCTTCGAAATCAATATTTGAATAACATATAAACTAGAATAATATTCAAACGTTTAAACAACACAAGATTTTAACTATTCAAAATTTGTCCAAATAACTAATCCAGTAAATCTCCTATTATTGTTGCACAACTTATCCGAAAAAACAAAAAACGAATGACACTTCTCTAAAACAGCACACTTTTAAGTTTTTATTTCATATGTAACACTTTAATTCAATTTTCTAATAATAAGTCAATAACACAGGAGTATTTAATAAAAAATGATTCAAAATCCTTTTTTTAATTGGAGAAATCAAAAACCTAAATTGGAATTAGAAAATTCAAACATATTGTTTTGATTTTGTTTTGTAATTCATTTAATACAAACAAGTTTTTCCAAAAGAGTTATACCTATATGTGCTATTTTAAAAATTTTAAACTTCGTAGCTTCGAAATAAAAACAATTTTTTTATGTAAGTTTGTGGTATTTTTTCCGTAAAAAAAAATCTGTGACATATGTCATCCAATAATTATTGATATCAATAGTTATTTATTAAATTAGGTATCTAAGCCCTGCGCACGCGCGGAGTTGTTTGTAACTTTTTTTCTGTTTAGTTTTATTTATATTCTTTGATTTGAATTATTATGGTTTTGTGTTAATTTTCATGTTTTGGTTATGTTTTGAGTTAATTCAGCCACTCACCCTAAAGATATAATCAGTTTGGTTTTTATTTTATTTTATTAAAATGTTAATTTCACAATTTATCTAGAGATTTGTCTTTCGAAATTTGATATGTTTAAAATATTATGTTTGTTCACTTCTATTACACTATAATCATGCATTTGACTTTACATTAAAATTTGTAAACATGGTGAAGAATATTTGCATCAAAATATAGTATAAATTAATATGTATAATTTTTTACATATATGTTTTGTTGTGATAGCATATGAGAGCTAGGATTATTTTGCACCAGGGTCATATATTTAAAAAATGCTATGAGGAGAAGACTTGAACTTGACAAGAGAATCATTTGAGAAGATTTAAACCAAATTAGCATTACAAATATGAGTGAAAATAAATTTTTGTTAAAGTAGTAGAGGTCAGCTAACACCTTCTTCTCTACCTAGCTCCGCCCATATGAGCATGATGTATATTGATTATTTTCTATTATTATATTAATTTGTAAATATAAAATATATTTTTGAAATAAATATGTCATAATCTTTAAAATTTGAGTTGCAAAGAAATTTACATATAATAATTTGAATTCTATTTGTTTAAAAAGACTATAACTTTAATTTCTCATTAGCTTTATACTATATTAATTAAATTATATTTTATATTTTTAACTCCAAAACATATTATAACATTTGTAAACAAGATAAATCATCTATACAACTTTTAAAAAAAAACTAACTATATACTATTTTAGAGTTATATATTTATTTACTGCATCTCCAGTTTATATTAAAACTTTTTGAACTTTTAAACCAAGTTATATGATATTTTATATTAATTAATTAATTTGTTAGTATAGAGAGATAACTCCTAAATTATATGCAAGAGATGTTAATATTACCTAGTAGGTTTAGTTATTGAAGCAATTTGGTAAACAAAAATTAAACTAAACTTCGAACTTTTAAGAAAAAACACAGAAAAAGGTTATAAAACTGTTAAAATTATTATTGTTTCTTCTCCTCTCAGCTCAGATATCATTCATAGTCCTTGATTGGTAGAGCATTTAGATGAGTATTATGCTCTTTGTAATTCAATCAACTTTTATTAATAGAGCATTTAGGTGAGCATTTAGAAACTGCTAATGCTCTCTAAACTGCTTCTCACTACCTGCTTTGAAATAAAGTTTTCCAAAACATTGAAGCTTTAAAATATTAAAATAATTATATTTTATTTATTTATAATAATAAAAAATCGAAAATTATATTTATATTAAATTTAAAATATTATAATTTTGAAACTTATTTTTATCATTAATGTATTATTCATAAAATAATAATTTAATAACATTAAAATTTAATTAATATAATTTAAATAGGAAATAATTATTAGATAATTATTAAATAATTTATAAAAAATTAGAAAAATCTTATGTTATTTATAGAATATATATATGATGTATTAAAATAAATATCAACATACATATTAAATATTTTAATAAAAAGTTATAATAAAATAGATCACAGTTCTACCAATCATATATAGGGGTGTCAAAATGGGTTGAAATTTATGGGTTGATCCAACCCAACCAACCCATTAACCATAATGGATCAAATTTTTTGGTTCTAATGGATTAATGGATCAAATGGATTGTGGATCAAATGGGTTATGGATTAAATGGGTCAAATTGAAATGGATTGATGGATGAAATGGTTAACTATCACCTTCTCATCATACATTAATTTATTTTTCAAATTAGTCCTTCCACAATTTTGATTTCACTTTTTGTCTACAAAAAACATGATTTTCCAAATTACCCCGTCCCAATTTTTTTCTTTTTTCAAAATTATACCCAACAAAATATGAAATTTAGTTTTTCCCAAAATATATAATTTTCACAAAAAAATTCGCAAAAAATGCGGGTTTCATAATTTTTCACCAAAATTTACGATTTCACTATTTTTCCGCCCAAAACGCGTTTTGACAAATTTTCCCGCCCAAAACGCGTTTCACAAATTTTCCGTCCGAAATCGCGTTTTCAAAAATTTTCCGTCCAAAATCAAGTTTTGATAAATTTTTCCTCCCAAAAAGCGTTTTCACAATTTTTTCACTTAAAATCGTGTTTTGACAAATTTTCCGTCCAAAATGGCGTTTTGACAAATTTTCCCGCCTAAAACGCGTTTTGATATTTTCCCGCCAAAACGAGTTTTGACAAATTTTCCCGCCAAAATCATGTTTTGACAAATTTTCCGTCCAAAATGGCGTTTTGACAAATTTTCCCGCCTAAAACGCGTTTTGATATTTTTCCCGACAAAACGCGTTTTGACAAAATTTCCCGCCAAAATCATGTTTTGACAAATTTTCCGTCCAAAATGGAGTTTTGACAAATTTTCCCGCCTAAAACGCGTTTTGATATTTTTCCCGCCAAAACGCGTTTTGACAAATTTTCCCGCCAAAATCGTGTTTTGACAAATTTTCCGTCCAAAATGGCGTTTTGACAAATTTTCCCGCCTAAAACGCGTTTTGATATTTTCCCGCCAAAACGCGTTTTGACAAATTTTCCGTCCAAAATGGCGTTTTGACAAATTTTCCCGCCTAAAACGCGTTTTGATATTTTCCCAAATTTTCTGTCCGAAATCGCGTATTCACAAATTTTCCGTCCAAAATCGCGTTTTGACAAATTTTCCCGCCTAAAACGTGTTTTGATAAAATTTCCCGGCCAAAACGCGTTTTCATAAATTTTTCGTCCAAAATCGTGTTTTGGCAAATTTTCCCGCCCAAAACGCGTTTTCACAAATTTTCCAGCGTAAAATACATTTTGATAAAATTATCAGAAAATTATTTATGTTTATTGTTTATGGATCATGGGTTAACCATTTAACCAATTAAACTATATAATTAGATGGGTCATGGATCAACCTAATCCATTTACTAATTGGGTTGGATTAACCCATGACCCATTAACTCTCAACCCATTTGGATAATGGGTAGGATGGGTTGGATTACCCATTTTGACACCCCTAATCATATATATTAGTTAAGAGCATACAGCTTTAGCACCATCCTGCTTATGACCCATAAACCTAATGCTTTTCTAAATGCTTTACCAGTCAATGCCATATTCGGCCTATTTGGCAATTGACTGAAGTTGCAAGGGAGGAGACCCAAAGTTGCTTTTCTTTTCCGGGGCAACACAGGTAAGATAAATCATTTATCCAGGACTTTTTAACATAACTTTGCTACTATTCACGGTCTCTCTTTCTGGAATTCTTGATTTTGACTTTGAGTTGCATCCTTAGTTATCTTTTAGGTAAATTTCAGATATGTATTGTGTTATGAGTTGTGCAATCTATTTGGAATTTTATTTCCTTGGAAAAGAGGATCTTTATCACTCTGATCACGTTTTGCTGTTGTTGTTTCCTTGTGGACATTCTGTTCAGGTTGCTTTCAACTCTGAGCAGATTGTGTGTGTGTGTTCCATTTGAGAGCTGAGTAGAAAAAGGTTTGACCCATTTGATGGCTTCCAAGAAGTCATCGCAGAAGCCGGACCTGGAGACGAAGTTGGAGCGAGAGTCAAAACCGAAAGAGAACCAAGTTCAAGAGGCGGAGTCAAAGGCAGAAGATGGTCCAGGAAAATCAATCGAGAAGATCCGTGTGATCGTGGATTCTTTGCATAAAATCATTCCACCTCAACCAGTGAAACCTAAATCTCAGGCAGACCAAATAAGGAAGTCTAAGAGCATTCCTGCTAAGAGTGCCCCTCCTGAGGCCGGCACCAATCTGGAGAGAAGAGAAAGTGCCCCACCAGCTGATTCTGCCAACCGTGGAGAGTCTGATAACTCGATTGATAAGCTAAAACGTAATCTGCGTCTGCTAGATGAGGATGTGGATAAGCTACGAGTCCTTAACGAAGTGGTTGCAGAAGAGGTGAACAAACATATTAAACCACTTGCCAAACTGCTTAAAAAGGTGGAAGACAAATCCGCCAAAACTCAGTTGACCAAGGGTATGAAGAAAGATCTGGAGGATATCAACAAGAAGATCTTTAACTTGATGTGTCAGGTCCCTTTGTTGCCCAAAAAACTCAAGAAACGGGGAGAATCAGATGCCGATGGTGGCGATTTGGAGAATGACGGCAAAGGTATTGAATGCTTGCCCGGCATTCATGCAAATGAAGAAGCTCTCAAACGACTCGCTGTTTTCAGACAAGTAAGAGAGAAATTCAAGGGACTAGTTAGTAATGAATTGAAGATCTGCCTGCTGAGCTTTGCTGTGTTCCCGGAGAATCAAGAGGTGAATAGAACGATGCTCATGTATTGGTGGATAGGGGAGGGCATTCTGCCTGCTCAAGTCAAACCGGAAGATGCTGTGAAAGACATTCTCGAGGAGTTTGTGAGGCAAAAGTTGATCGAGCCTGTTGAAAACAAACGCAAAGTGGAGCCAAATAGCTACAAGATGACCCCTTTTGTGCATTCTTCACTGGTTCTTATCTCAGAGGAGATAGGACTTTTCGATATGTATCAAAAAGGGAAGAAGCCAAGGATGAAACATTCAGACTTGAAAAAGGTTTGCCTTGTGGAAGAATCGTCAAGCCAGCCAGAAGCAAAAGCTAAAAAAATGCCAGCAAATGACATTGAAACAGTATTCAATGTTTCTGAGAGGTTTCCAGATTTCGCATTCAAGTGGTTCTCGGAGGAACCACCACCAGCGAAGAAGAAGTTTAATCCTCTATCAAAACCTGCGTTTAAGAGTCCTCTATCAAAACTTACGTTTAAGACGCTCAAGGTTTTCTATTTGGGTAGATGGGAGAGAACAGCCAAGCGCCACATCGAGGTAGAGAATCCTGAGCTTATGAAGTATCTGAAGCATATGAGGAAACTCAGATTTTTGAGTTTCCAAGGGATCTCAAGAATTGAAATACTCGATGATGCTGTCTGTAAGCTTCATGACCTGATCATCTTGGACCTCAGAGCTTGCTACAATCTGGAGAAACTTCCAGAGAAGATAGACTCACTCGAGAAGCTCGTCTACTTGGACATTACAGATTGCTACATGATAGATCGCATGCCCAAGAGGATGTCGTGGCTGAAGAACTTGGAGGTTCTCAAGGGCTTTGTGGTTAGTGATGCTACTGATGATGAGAAGGTCTGTTTGCTGCCTGAGCTGAAGCACTTGGAAAAACTGAGAAAGCTAAGCATCACAATAAACAAAGGAGGGAAATTCACTGTACGTCAACTGTTTGTGGATATTGAGTTTTTCCCCAAGCTGGAAAAGTTGAAAGTGGCGTGGGGAGGTATTAATGAACACAAGATAGAGGAACGTACTTCTGTTGCAAGAGATTTTATCAAGAGTATGACAATGCGTTCTAGGAGCGATGCTCCTCCAGAATCCAAGGAGAAGGAGATACTTCCAAAGGGGCTTCCCGTGAATTTGGTGAAACTGGACCTGCAGTGTTTTCCTGATGAGCTACTTCCCACATGGCTTCAGCCTAGTAAACTGCTTACTCTGGAAAAACTCTACATCAAAGGAGGAGTCAAACTTACTGGATTTGAAAAGTTAGACCCTGAGAAGCCTACCAATTGCAATGTCAAGGTTTTACGTCTCAAGTTTCTTCCCAGGCTAAAAGTGGAGTGGAGGGAGCTGAGGGAACTCTACTTTCCAAAACTGGAATTCTTGGATAAGTATCAGTGCCCTCAAGTTAGTCTCTGCCCCTGCGATGGTAAAGGAATCTGGCGCGAGAAGGTCTAAGCAACTCTGTACTGAGTGTCCCTCGGTTTTCTTCCACTTTTTTACTTTCCTTTTTCCTTTTCGGTTGTTGTTTTTCTTGTTATGTGTTTGCTTTCCCATTGATGCCTTCCTCGTTTGCTTTCAAGTGTTGTTGTTGTTTGTGAACAGTTGAATAAAGGAGTTTGGAGTGTTTGCTTTGCTTATCTTGTGATACTTTTGTGCTTCTAAAGAAGCTATGAAGGAATAAGAAATGCAGAAGAAGGTAGACAAGAACTACCCCCTCTCATGGTTTCTAACACTTAAAAGCTCAACACTTTCAGACACTAAGCTCCTTTATAGCATTGTATGGCATTGAAGAAACTCTAGTTAGAGATTCTGAAATTATTGATACAACAGAAAGACAAACAGACAACATCAAACCAGAGAAAACACAAACAAGAAAATCAAGAAAACAAAACAAAGCTTGATAAACACAAAAAAAAAAAAAAAAAAAAAGGCTCTTCAATCCTCTTGAGCCGGCTGAGGTGTATTCTCTTCTGGAGTGACGTTGTTGCCTGAGCCAGGTGCTCCATTGTTAGAACCATCGTTCTGATCAGTCTTTTCATCGTCGAGAAACACGGGAAGAAGAGTGGCCATCAGTCTAACAGCTAGAGGAAGACCACGAGACTTGTTCATCAGCTCATCTATGCATTTCTTGTCGTTCCTTGGAGGCTCTTCTTCCTCATTCTCTTTGAGCGCTTCTTTATATATCGTCCAGACACTGAGAGAATCAGTCAGAGGCCAAAGACGATGGATCTCATGTTCCTCTGCAACTAGCTTTTTCGCCAGATTGTTTTTCTCATCCCTGGTCGTGTATATGACTCTTCCACCAGACCCTTTAGGGAATCCATCTGAGAGATACTTTCCCCATTTCTTATCTTTCTTGAGTTTCTCCTCATCGTCTTGAAGCATTTCGTTCCAGTTGTCTTCTTCTCGCACATCATCAAACACAATGAGATACTTCTTCCACCTCAGGTTCAAGTGAAGTGCATAGAGCAGAGCAGCGAGCTCCTTCTCTTTCGCCGTCTCTCCATCACTTTCTCCAACTTCCTGCTTGTTCCTGCACTCTTCTTCCGCCTCTGTTTTGATCGATCCCAACATCTTATCTTCAACTCCAAGACCCTTCAAGATCTTCTTCAAGACACATATCTTCCCATCAAGGCCTTCCTTGGATTCATTGCTATGCATAGAAACCCAAATCCTTGGGGCATAAACACTCCTCACATCACCATCGTTGAAGATCGTCTTGCATAACGCTGTCTTCCCCACACCGTATTCTCCGACAACCACAAGACTCTTGAAGTCATTGTAGACCTTCTGATCGAGCAAGAAGTTCTTCAAGGACTTGATCTCGTTACTAAAACCGTGGATTTTAGGACCTGGAAGTGAAGAATTGGTTTCCACACGATCATCCTCATCAGCCTCCTTGACTACCCTCTTCTTTAAAATTCCTGTAGAAAGATATTTTATTTCGGAATCTTCTTCTCTTTTTGTTGTGTGGCTTTTCTCGAGCCATCCATTGTATCTGGCTTGGAACCGTAGTTTGAAGTCGCCTTTGTCTGCTTCGGACTGTGAAATTACTGGAGCCATATTCAAGCGAAGCTAAAAAGAAGGAGACAAATATGCAGGAAATAAGATGAAGAAGAAGAAAACACAAAAAGGATGGTCAAAGAGAGAGAGGGTTATTTCAGAAACACTTTAATTAATTTACTTAGTACTCCACATACAACTCATTTGATGTAGTAGTTTGGTGATGAAAACAAATTAATTAGTTATCTAGACAAGTCTCATTTTGGATCAAATCGGCAAAAAAAATTGATCAATAAAAACTAAAAAGTCAGTTGGATTACTTCAATTATCATTAATTCCAAAATAACTCGAGCAATAAAATTTCAAACGGTAATATTCAATCAGTCAAAACAACAAAATACAATTATTTTTTGCATTAAGATATGTAAATACCACTTATTTTGATTTTTTTTTCCATAAAACATCATTTTAGAGAACTTAGGGAGTATTAGTTAAAAATAAATATATCTATCAAAATACATTAAAAATTGAAAAAGCCCAAATTTAATGAAAGAAAAATTTAAATGACAATAATTTTTAAAAAATACATATCTACATATCATCATCCAGTACATTTTTTAAATCATAAAAAGATGTTTACACAGTAAAGCGATATGAACATAGACCTCTTTAGTTGTTTATCAATATTTCATATGATAGCATTTCTAAAAAGAATTGATGTAATTATTTATTCTTTGTTTTTTTTTAAACGACGTGTATAATTATTGCAAGACTAATTACAAATGGTATGCATAAAATTTTATTATATATACGACAGAAAAATGATAAACTACAAAAAAAACTCCGTCCCCACGTTGATATATACATAAGTGTAGTCCATGATTGAGGAAAATAATTAAAAAAGACCTGCTTTAAAAGTCGTCGTTTATCATTTACATCAATTGTGTAATAAAAACGCCTACTATATATGTTGTTTATTATTTACATCCAGCCCAACTGTAATATTTTTAGCTTATGTCCAGGCTCCAGCTGTACTGGTCAATTTTTTAAATACACGAGTCATCACATGACAAGACGTGGGAAAAGCTTTTATTTGGTCAGTAATTGGGTAAAAATAAATAATTGGACCCATACGTTCTGTATCCTATTTGGACTTCAATTTTTTTTTTTTTTTTAATTTGGATTTCAAGTTTTTTGGCTAATTGCTAGCAAGTAGGTGTTTTTGATTAGAAAATGACAAAGCTTTTCTCTTCCATATTTAACAATGGGATATTATATTCCATCTTAACTTTAATTATTTATACGAACTTTTAGCAGGGAGTATAATGAAAGAAATAATATTAATGGATTGTATAACCTTTAGCAGTAACAAGAGTTCACATGGCATATTTTTTGTCAGTAGTCACACATTCCTATTTCCCAGGCAATTTGAGATAACCTCGTATATATAATGAAAGAAATCTGATTCCATCACCATATAATTTTAACGAATACAAAATGTAGTAGACAAGAGAAATCTTTTAGAAAAAGAAATTCCTCAAAAACTACTCTAAATAATTGACACAGCAGAGAGGACAAGTTAAGAATAGCATACTATATTATATTCTAAAAAAAAAAAAAAAATTATAGCATATATTCCATTCGTTCATTTCATTTTCAAGGATAATCAGTGGGGGAGCTTTGAATGTGTCTTAACTTTTTGAAAATGACATAGAAGGTAAAAAAAAAAAGTAGAAAATTTAAGAGAAATTAGCACCTATGACAATAAAAAAAACCAAAATTAAGGAAATAGCCATATTAGAGATGTGGCTATGATATTATCTGTATAATATGTATTATGACAAAACTACCCCAATCTATTTCTTACTCTCTTTCGTAACACAACAACAATCAACGACAAATTTATCTTCTCATCCAAATTCCCATTGTATCATACATGTAGATCGAATTTAAACAATCATCAAGCGAGGGTTTGGCTGAATTGTGGGCGATTTTCTGGTTGGGTTTCTCCGGTACCGTTTTCAGAATCGGGTCCATGCCGTTGTCTACAGCTCCAGTCAAGTTCTCCTCATCCACTACCTTCACGGTAAGTTGTTGGTCATTAGTTCATTACTAGTGGATTGTATATTTAAATATTTATTACTCTTGCTCTTGAATCAAGCTCATAATCATAATCATAGCTTCTGGGCAATTTGATTTCTCCTTTTCTAAGCAATTTTGTTACTTTCCGCAAATTTCTGACAATTTTTGGGTTTGTGTGTTGATATACATATAAATTTAGTAACATAGACCAATCGAATTTCTTGGAAGTTAGGAATCGAGACACAAATTCTGGTGTTTGTGCTGATTTTGCTCTTGTTTCTGTTTTGTTTTGTTTTATATTTCAGGCTCATAAGAAAAGATATATCACAAAGTCGCTGAACCAAGAACGTACATGTTCTAAAAGCAACGAAATCCTCTTTCACTTATTGTTAATTCCGAATCAATACGCAATCAATGGTGTATAGTTAACTAATTTGACCACCAAAATCATAGTTATGCTCTGTGAAGTTTTGTAAATTTCCGATTAGAATTCTTTGTATTAACCATTCTACGCCATTTTGAAATCTACCATATTCTACTCAATTTGTGTCTCTGGTTTTCTATACTATTTTGTTGACAAAGAACTCAACTTAGTCTGGGGGGCAATTCTGTCCAGAAAAATTGGTTTTGGCTACTTTGTTTGTTTCAGTTTTGATATAGCTATATTCTTAATTCTGTACACCAATATGGTTAGTTAGCAAATTCTCCCTACAGCAGACAACAATTATTTTAAAAAAAAAAATCATCTGGAGTAAAAAGAAAGACTAAAAATAAATACTCGACTTGAGAGCTCTAAGGACATGATTGACTAACCTCAGGTCTCCTCCAAGAGGCCTCCAATGGCTGTCCAACTTGAATAACTCAAACCTTCACACAGGGGGGAAAAAAAAAGATCGAAAGCAAAAACCTGAAGTTAGCCAGAAAAAGAAAGAAGTCAAACCTCTTTTGATGCTTCTGTGTGTTGTCTCAAAAAACCATAATTTCTTGATTGTTCAACAAATCAGGAAATAATACAGTTTCAAGATGGTGAACCCAATCCCAAAGCCTGTCAAGGAGATCTGGGACGCATGGAGTATCCGAAGTACCTTAATCTTCAGTCTCAGCCTTCAAACATTTCTCATTTTCTTTGCACCTCAAAGAAAACGCACATCCAGAAAAGTTTTACTCTCTCTCATCTGGTCAGCTTATCTTCTAGCTGATTGGTCAGCCAATTTCGCCGTCGGACAAATCTCAGATAGTCAAGGTGACGATCCAGAGCCCGGAGAGCCGAAAAAAAACGGCGAGTTGTTAGCTTTCTGGGTTCCTTTCTTGCTCTTGCATCTCGGTGGTCCAGACACAATCACTGCTCTTGCTCTTGAAGATAATGAGCTATGGCTCAGGCACTTGTTGGGTCTTGCCTTTCAAGCAATTGCAACCGTCTATGTGCTTCTGCAGTCGTTACCCAACGCTCTTTGGAAACCCACTGTGCTGGTGTTTGCGACAGGTGTGATCAAGTATGTCGAGAGGACATTAGCATTGTACCTGGCGAGTCTTGACAAGTTCAAGGATTCCATGATTCAGCGGCCTGATCCTGGACCAAACTACGCGAAGCTCATGGAGGAATATGCCGCCAAGAAAGGTATGAAGATGCCTACACAGATTATCACGATCGAAGAGTCTGAGAAAGACCCCAAAGCTGATGCTAAGGTCAAGCCAGACGATCTGACTGAACTCAATATTCTCCAGTACGCTTATAAGTACTTTAATATCTTCAAAGGTCTTGTGGTTGATCTCATCTTCACCTTTCAACAACGTGCGGAGAGTAAGCGGTTCTTTAGCTCGCTGACACCAGAAGAAGCTCTAAGAATCTTAGAGGTTGAGCTCAACTTCATCTACGAAGCTCTTTACACGAAAGCAGAGATTCTACATAACTGGATTGGAGTCATCTTCAGGTTCATTGCCCTGGGATGCCTTATCGCAGCCCTCCGCATTTTCCAATACAAGAAGAAGGATCAATACCGTGGATTTGATGTTGACCTTACTTATGCGTTGCTGATAGGAGGAATAGTTCTGGATTCCATTGCTCTTATCATGTTCTGTCTATCTGACTGGACGTTTGTCAGATTGAGGGAACTGAAGGACGAGATAGAAGATGAAGACACCTGGGAAGACAAAACTCTCAACAGGATTCTCGGGTTCAGGGGGTTTAAGACGGAGAAGTACAAATGCTTCAAGAGAAAGGAGGATAAACCAGACAAGGAAGATAACTGGTTCGTCAAGAATCTAAACCGGGTCCTCGTATTCTTGAGGTTGAAGAAGAATGAACCCACAAGCTCCAAGAGTACCAAGGATAAAACGTCTCATGAAGTGGGCAGTGAAGTTAGCTGGTTCGACAAGATTCTCAGTTCCATGGGGTTGGAGAAGAAGAAACACACAAGCTCCGAGGGTACCGAGATGATTAGCAAGAGTACCGAGGAGAGTAGCAAGGAGGAAGATAGCAAGAGTACCGAGGAGAGTAGCAAGAGTACAGATGAGAGTAGCAAGAAGAGTACCAAGGAGAGTAAGAAGAGTGAAGTTAACTGGTTCGACAAGATCCTCGGTTCCATGGGGTTGCAGAGAAAGGAACAAGTCTGGGACGAGAAAACGTGTCATAAAGTGCTCGACACTTTTTTTATGACACGCAGGTGGTCTGAGTACGTGCATGCACACAACTTGATCGAATACTGCCTGTCGATAAATCCGCAGCGAATCCACCATACCAAGGGTTTCATACACATGTGCTTCGGCTTGCTTATCAAATTCTCTCTCGTTGGACCCGCCTTGAAAGGAATTGGAATAGTGATTGCTTTCATTTTCAACGGCATAAAAAACGGAAGTGGTAAGCTTTACAAGTGGATTGACCATAACATAAGTCTTTTGGGCAAGAACAGAAGAGGGATAACTGAAGATCGTATTAGGTGGTTTCTTTACTGGGCATTTTGCATTCCTCACTTTCTTGGATACCTAATAAAAAGATTCATGGACTTCTTTGGGATCCAAGCTCAGCTAGATGAGGTGATGTACACATGTAGCGATCGTCTCACCTTGGAGATGTGGGAACACATATTCACAGAGGTTTTGAGAAAATCCCGTTTCGCTGACAACTCAGAAAGCGCCACGAGGGTCTCCTCAGCTAGAGGTGACTGGACTCTGCGCGACATACAAGGTGAAGAAGGCAAAGAAACAGAGAAAAAGCGTGAGAAGCTTCTACGCTATGTGATGGAAATGGATTATGATCAGAGCCTTCTTGTGTGGCATATCGCAACTGAGCTCTTATACCAAACAGAGCAAGGCACTGAAGACAGCCACAGCGACCGTGAATTCAGTAAAATTCTTTCCGACTACATGATGTACCTCATGATGATGCAACCAACTCTCATGTCAGCTGTTGCTGGTATCGGAAAGATAAGATTCAGGGACACTTGCGAGGAAGCTACGAGGTTCTTCAATAGGAGGCATATCAAATCCAGAGAAATAGAGAAAGCCAGCTTGGCGATATTATCAGTGACGGCTCCAGCAAAAGCTGAACCTATCGACGTGAAAGGTGACAGAAGCAAGTCAGTGCTGTTTGATGGGAGCATGCTGGCAAAAGAGCTCAAGGGTTTAAAAGAGCTTCAAGGCCTGAAGGAGCTTCATGGCTTAAAGGAAGTCAAGGGAGAAACATACATGTGGAAAGTAGTGAGCCAAGTGTGGGTTGAGTTGCTTTCTTACGCAGCAACTAACTGTGGCGCTATAGAACACGCGGCTCAGCTGAGCAAAGGCGGTGAGCTCATCAGCTTTGTTTGGCTATTGATGGCTCATTTGGGATTAGGAGACCAATTCCAGATCAACCAAGGAGATGCCAGAGCCAAACTGATCATAGGCAAGTGATCATCCAATAAATATATACTCACAAAAGTAGCAGCAACATTAGCTTCCTCCATTTGCTTCCTTTTTGTACCAATCTTCAACTGTTTGCAGCTATCATATCATATCCATTACCAGCAATTATCTGTTGTTGCATTGTAACTCCTGTCCTTGTTGTTTATCTACTGTTTGGCTGATACATTCATTTATGTGAGCTTGGTTGATTCCAAAAGAGAGCTCTTCCTTTTCATCCTGCAAAATCAGTGAACAAGGACCTTCAAAGTTTCAATTACAAGAAATCGAACAAGGATATAAGCTCTCTCTGCATCTTGTAGAAAATTTTAGAATCACAGAATGCAATCAGAGAATCACGACCGCAATGTTCAAATTCGTGATAATGTCTACCCTAACAGCGAATTTTCTACGCTTAAACACTATTGAAGAGTAGGGAAACACCAAATTCATACGAAATTACCAACTCATTTCAGATAAAGATCATGAATCGTTTCCACGAACCTTCCAGATAATCCCTTCTTTCCTCCATCGTATTCCCTTCAATTTCTTTCGGCCATTTCTCTCTGTTTCCTTTATTTTCACGAGAACAAATAAATAAGAACGGAAGCTTTTGCATCAATTGTTTTTTTTATTTCTAACCTAATTTAATAACAAATGGATAAAAGGTCTCAATTTCTCTCCGATCTTACCACACGATGCACATTAAAATCACATCATTTTGGTCAATACGAATTTCGGCACTCTAATTCTAGTTCATGTAGAATCTTTGTGTTTTTTGGGTCGTACCACATGACTTACTATTAATTTAGATATAAGTCTTTTCGTTTGCTATAATTCGGGTATAAATTAGCACTAAAAATTTTGAGTTGATATTTTTGTTTTGGTCAATGGTCAGTAGATATTTACTCGATTTAAAAAGAAAACAAAGACTAAATCCGAGACAGTCTTTAAACAATACAATGACAACTATAGTTGTATTATTATATGTTATAAGCCATGACAAAAAAATTTAACAACCTTAGCAATCAGACTATCAACAAAATAAATGTTTGTAAAAGTAAAAGCAAAAAAAAAAAAGTTTAGTCTTGTTTTAGCGGATCAATGCATATTTTATTAAAACGACGCGAGCTCAACTCATGCCACTTACACTTAAAATAGTTGTAATTATTATTCAACATATTTACATTATTATAAAAAAGACCAGTAGCTAAGTCGTCTCTCAAGTCTCAACCCCCGCCCCAAAAAAAAAAAAAAATGACGCATTGATTGTGAAAAAAGAGAGAATAATTGATGATTAATGCAAAATAATTCTTAATTTAAAAAACAAAAACAAAATACAGCTAGACCTGAGCCTGAGTCGTTTTCTCTCTCTCCCGAGTGAGCTTCTGGTAAAACAAAACAAAAAAAAAAAAAAAAACAAGAAAAAAGAACATCAATGGCTTCTCACAACCATTCCACAAACCCCAAGTTTCTCAAGTAAATCTGAGAAAAAAACATCTCAATAATCAGAGAAAAGAAAGAAAGAAGAACCCCAAATTTCTCAGGTGAGTCTTGGAGAAAGAAAGGAGAGAAAAAGCATTGAAGCTTTTTCTTTTTCAACAAAAATGGTGGAAGTGATACCAACACGCATCAAAGATGTGTGGGATAGATGGAACATAAGAGGAGCAATCATTCTGAGTCTAACCCTTCAAGCAATTCTCATTTGCTTTTCTCCTCTAAGGAAACGCACACCAAAAAGACTCTTGATCATTTTCGTTTGGTCCTCTTACCTGTTAGCAGACTGGTCTGCTAACTTCGCTGTTGGTCTCATCTCCAAGAATCAAGGTAAAGGTTCCAAACCCGGTGACCCTCCACAGGACAAAAAGCTCATGGCTTTATGGGCACCATTCTTGCTCCTGCATCTTGGTGGACCGGACACAATCACAGCTTTTGCGCTTGAAGATAACGCTCTTTGGCTCAGACATGTCTTTGGGCTTGTCTTTCAGGCAGTTGCTGGTGTCTACGTGGTTCTCCAGTCACTCCCCAACAGCCTTCTGTTGATTATAGTCTTGGTGTTCGCTTCTGGGACTATCAAGTATCTTGAGAGGACAACGGCTTTGTATAGTGCGAGTTTGGACAAGTTTAGGGATTCTATGATTCAAGCACCAGATCCAGGACCAAACTACGCCAAGCTCATGGAGGAGTACAAGGCCAAGAAAGAGGCAAGACTACCAACAAAGATCATTCTGATTGATGAGCCTGACAAGGAACATAGGCCTAAGAAGTTAGTGCATCCGTCAAAGGCTTATTCTGTAGAAACCAAAGAAGGCAAAGACTCGTCGCAGTCGCAGAATCAGTCAAACGCCTCCTCGCGTGGAAAAGATAAAGATAAAGAAGGAGGAAGGAAAGAGTTGCGCGAGATTGAGATTGTACAGTATGCTTACAAGTTCTTCAACACATTCAAGGGCC
Organism: Erythrophleum ivorense; assembly: GCA_026724425.1. Taxonomy (NCBI): domain Eukaryota; kingdom Viridiplantae; phylum Streptophyta; class Magnoliopsida; order Fabales; family Fabaceae; genus Erythrophleum; species Erythrophleum ivorense. The sequence continues at coordinate 535,575 of JAIUCV010000066.1, read as the reverse complement.
TTGTAGTCAACTTAATCTTCAGCTTCAGGGAGCGTGATGAGAGCCTAGAGATCTTTGAGAATCTGGATGATCCGGTGGAAGCTTTGAGGATCATTGAGATCGAGCTTGGTTTCCTCTACGATACTCTGTTTACTAAGATCGCGGTTCTTCATACTATCTTTGGAACCATCTCACGGTTCGTTGCTTCTGGTACCCTTATCGCAGCCTTCGTCCTCTTCCACAAGAAACCAAACAAAGGCCGCGAGTTTGACGATGCTGATGTCGCGGTTACCTACACTCTGTTCATAGTTGGCCTAGCTTTGGATTTGATTTCCATCCTCCTGTTTGTGTTCTCTGACTGGACATGTGCTTCACTAAGTAGCTTGAAGGACGATCCAGACGAGGCTCTGTCATACAAAGATCAAATCTTCAACTGGTTACTCAGTTACAGACAGCTGCGTTGGAAGATGCAAGAATGCGGCAAGAAAGGTACGCATACGTGTACAGAATTCAAGGAAGGTACGCATCAGTGTACAAAATGCAAGGAAGGTACGAACAAGTGTACAGCATGCAAGGAAGGTAGGGCTAAGGACTGTAAAACGGTAGAGAAGCATCAAGTGCTCACCACGCAGTTCTTCCTCCGAAGATGGTGTGGAAGCATCAACGTATTCAACTTTCTAGCGTACGCGACAAAGGCAAAAGTAACGAGGATCCACGACGCCAGAGGTAGGTTCCGACGCTTCATGTGGAGCCTCGTAGCTGTCCCCAGTGAGTTTCTCAACCACTATATCCAGATACTTTTCAAATGGATAGGCGAGTTGATCAATGGTGTGCACAAGTGGATCAGCCACAGAGTGACTAACATATCAAGAAAACATCGTATCGCTCGTACTACTCTCTACCCTTTCTATTTCAGTTTCCTGTCCCAGATCCCTCATTTCATCAAGTTTGTGTGGGATCTCTTCAGCGACTTCTTCGACATCGCGGATATGCTTGATCAGGTCTACAAGACCATGTTCGTACACGGAGAGCCCATGACCAAAGAGCTGTGGACGTTCGTGTTCAACCAGCTGAAATACAAGTCAAAGTTTGGAGACAGTCCTGAGAATGCCAAAAGGATCTCTCTAACTCGAGGAGAGTGGACTTTACGAGACAACCTTCCACTGGACGCAGACCGGGAGATGCTGGTGCGTTATGTCACGAAAGTTGATTATGATCAGAGTCTTTTGATGTGGCACATCGCAACCGAGCTCTGTTACCAACAGAATGAGACCATCTCCGAGGGTTTTGATGAATATGAGCATTACAGTAACCGTGAGTTCAGCAAAATCATCTCAGACTACATGATGTATCTCCTGATCATGCAACCTAGTCTCATGTCCGAGGTTGCTGGAATTGGGAAGATCAGGTTCAGAGACACGTTTGCTGAAGCTGACAAGTTCTTCCACAGGAGGCACATTGAGGACAAGAGAAGCGTCAAGATTGCCACCGACACGATTCTCGACGTGGAGAGTGAGATTGATCCGATGGGAGTCAAGGGAGATCGAAGCAAGTCTGTGTTGTTTGAAGCAAGCAGGCTGGCCCAAGAGCTTATGCAGCTGGAGGAGAAGTATGGGAAAGACAAGTGGGAGATAGTGAGCAAAGTGTGGGTGGAGTTGCTCTGTTATGCAGCGTGTCATTGCGATTCAACAGCTCATGTGGAGCAGCTGAGCAGAGGCGGTGAGTTCATCAACTTTGTTTGGCTTTTGATGGCTCACTTTGGACTAACTGATCAGTTCCAGATCAACAAAGGAGATGCCAGAGCCAAACTCATAATAGGCAAGTGATGTATAAAGGAACATTGCATTTTCCCCGGAGTTTAAATTCATTACCTGCATTGTATTTTCTGCTTGAAACCATGGACTCTTTTCTGCATAGAAGTAGTGACATTTGTATGCTTTGTGATGGAATCTTCTGATGTCTTTTGCACCGTTTGCTCAAGCATAAACTCTTTCTTCTTCTTCTGCTTTCTGCTCAAAACCATGAACACTTTGTCTGCATTAAGATGATGACATTGTATGCTTTTGTGATGAAATTTTCTGATGTATGTTCCACCTTTTCCCAAATATATTTCATCAGTTATGATGTAAAGTATGCTTTGAGATCAGTCTGGCTGAGTCTAGATTACACATATAGCTGATGGATCCTTCGAACCTGCAAAAGAAGAGCTATGTTGCAAAGAAGAGCTTTTCTGAACCACAACTTAAGAATCTGTTAAGAGAGAAGACGAAGAGTATCTCTTCTGAGAAGCCGTAAGAGGAAAGCTATTCGCCGCCATAGAAACCTTCAGCACAATCCTGCAACAGACATAGCTCAAAGATGTTGTAACCTCGAACCACACTCTATTGATATATGAAATCAAAACCCCAAGCGGACATTGAATCAAGCAACAGAACACATCAATACTTAAAAAGAATTTCATTTTACCAGTGACTTCTTTCAGGGATATCGAACCGTTTCGAGGAATGGACCAATCGTTCTCCCTTCGATTCTTCGATTACAGTTTCAGATGCAAAAAAAACTCTCTTTTAAACAAGACGCGTTACCCCTAAAATATAAATTTTCAAGAAAAAATTCAATAAAGTATTGAACTTTTATAAAATTATTATAAAACTCTTTAGTCGTCGTTGAGTTGGCAAAAATAAAATCTTTTTCCATCTCTTGTCTCATTCATTTTTGTCATATATAGTGCAGTTGTGAAGGTGAGAAGACCCACACTCGCTTTGAAAAAGGTAAAGAAAACAAAAATCTCTTCTTTGACAAAGCTCTGTTTTCAGAAATGTTTGCAAAAGGGCAAAAACTTTCTGGAGAAAAGAACAAACCTTTCTTAAAGATTATCTTAGGTTGTTGATTACTGATTAATTATGGAACTTGATCTATAGATCTGCAACTACCTAAGGTCTTTCTCTTTTGAATCCTTGGCTTTGCTTCATCCTGAGTTATGAGTTCTGCAATTTTTTCAGACATGTTCTTATCCTGGAGTGGAAACAAGATTTAACAGTTTGGGTGCTTACAAGATTTTGCAGATTGGTTCTTGTGTGTATGTTTCTTTTGGAGCTGAGAAGAAAAGGGCTGAACACCAAGGTATCATGGCTTCCAAGAACTCTTCATCAAGAGAATGACCCAAAGGCTAAAATTCAGGAGATCCTCAAGATCTTGGACGGATTGGATAAAAAGTTTCAAAGCCCATCAAAATTGAGAAGCACGAGAAAGACTCAAAGTCCGGTGCTCAGGTTAGGCCTGAGAAGCTTACTCATCTCAACATTCTCCAGTACGCTTATAAGTACTTCAATATCTTCAAAGGTCTTGTGGTTGACCTCATATTCACCTCTCAACAACGAGCTGAGAGCAAAAGATTCTTTAGCTCCCTTGAAGCAGATGAAGCTCTGAGAATCTTAGAGGTTGAGCTCAACTTCATCTATGAAACTCTTTTCACGAAAGCTAATGTTCTGCATACTTGGATAGGAGTTATCTTCCGGTTTATTGCCCTCGGATGCCTTTTAGCAGCCCTCTGTATCTTCCGATACAAGAAGAAGGACCAATACGGTGGATTTGATGTTAGCCTTACTTATGCATTGCTCTTAGGCGGAATAGCTCTGGATTCAATTGCTCTTGTCATGTTCTGTCTATCTGACTGGACATTTGTCAGATTGAGGAAGTTAAAAGACGAGCTGGACGATCCAGAGAACTTGTTGGACAACATCCTCAACTGGATCCTCAGTTTCAGGGAGTTGAAGGCGAAGGTGGTCGACTGTGCCAGTATATAATTCTATCGACGGTCCAAGAATGATAAAAAAATATAGTAAGTTTCATAAAGTGCTCGACAGAAAATTCATGGTTCGTAGGTGGTCTGAATACGTACACAGGACACAACCTGATCGGATATGGCCAAAGCGAATTCACCGCACCAAGGGTCGGATGCATATATCCTTTGACTGGATTGGACCTATCATCAGAGGAATTATAGGAGTAATAGTATCCTGGTTCATGGCCATAAAAAGAAGTAGTCATCAGATTTACGAGTGGATCGACAGTTACAAAACTCTGTGGTTCCACAGGCATAGGCTGAAAGATGATTACCTTAGGTGGTGCATCTATTGCATTATGTTCATTCCTTGTCTTCCAGGAAGCCATGGAGTTATCTGGCATCCAAGCTCAGTTAGAGAGATGAAATTCACGTCCAGTGATCGTCTCACACTGGATATGTGGGAGGTTAAAAACAAATCTCATTTTGCGGACGACTCTGAAAGTGCCATGAGGGTATCTTCAGCTAGAGGTGAATGGAGAGGAAGGAGGCAAAACGCGTGAGAAACTGTTTCGGTATGTAACGCCAATGGATTATGATCAGAGCCTTCTTGTGTGGCATATTGCCACTGAGCTCTTATACCAAACAGAAGAAGCAACCGAAGAGAACCACAGTGACCGTGAATTCAGTAAGATACTTTCAGACTACATGATGTACCTCATGAGCTTAAAGGTTTAATCAAGGAGGACGGAGACGACACATACATGTGGAAAGTAGTGAGCCAAGTGTGGGTCGAGTTGCTTTCTTATGCAGCAACTAAGTGTGGCGCTATAGAACACGCAGCTCAGCTAAGCAAAGGTGGAGAGCTCATCAGCTTTGTTTGGCTATTGATGGTTCATCTTGGGCTAGGAGACCAATTCCAGAGCCAAACTGATCATCGAATAAACCCCAAAAGCAGCTTTTGTTGTGAGCTGTTGCAGCTATCTTCTTCTTCTTCTTTAGTCATCTGCATTGTAACTTTATAACACTGTATTCATGGAGACAAAGAGAGGGCTTTGCTAACCAAAAACTCAAGGATCTGTGAGAGAGAGAGAGAGAGAGATGAAGTGTATCTCTTTATAAGAAGCCGCAAGAAGAAAACTTGACGCGAGACCAACGCCGCCACTGAAACCAACATCACAGTAATGCACAGACGTAGGCCCAAAGATGTTGTAATGTAGGATCGAAAGAGAAAAAACCACACCCAATCAATTGCAGTGAAATAAAAAAACCCCAAAACATCGATCAAGCTTTTCAATTTCCCACTGATTCTTTCAGGGACATCGAGTCGGTTTCTAGGGTTGGATCAATCGTTCTCCCTTCGATTCTTCAATTTCAATTTTTTTTTTAACCGAGAAAAATCAAACCGAACCGAACCGAAAGCTAAAACATTATAAAAAGGCAAAAAGCTTAGCCAAACGGATTTTAAACCGAAACCGTAACGAATCACCTAATGAGTAAACAAATAAATTATGGAAAAAGGAGAGAAAATCGAGATTGTTGAGAATCCCCTTCCGCTAAGTTGCTAACACACTAGTGAATTAAAGGTCAAGTCTTGCGATGTTCTGAAATTCGTTGAATTTATTGTTCTTGAGAGTTTTACTTTTCGGGTTCACGAAGATGATTCACTCCCCATGAAGAAAGAAGGGCCTTTTTCCGACTAAGTGTTATGATTTCATATGAACATCTTACTGGTTTCTTCTTAGGGTTGATTTGATGTCTGTGTGATTTTCCTTCGTTTTGAAGCTATACTGAGTGTTTGTTTGGCTGCTGAAAAAGTGAGTTGAAGCACGATAGAAAGATGCAGGATTTGCGTAAGACTTTACCCCCGATAATGAGTTGTTTTCAAATCTGTGGTAGTTGTTTTGTTATAATTTTTACTAGTTTAAGATATATGCTTAGATTTGCATGTTAAGTTTACACATGTCAGTGTATCTTCATGTTTATATCAATTTCATTTCACTGATGTTGTTAAAAGAGATGCGTCGTCATATTTTGTTTGCAGGCACTAAGTTGTGCACAAAGTAATCGAACCACAAGCAATGGTGGAGACTCAAATGACTAAGCTCGATGTCGATTCCCCTTTTACACCACCCAGTTTGGATCTAAGCTCTCATTTTCTGCTGAACTCAACTGATCTCCAAGGCCGAAGTGAGCCATCGCTAGCCAAACAAAATTAATGAGCTCTCCTCCTTTGCTAAGCTGCTCCATTCGCGCTGTAGCATCGCAGTTGCATGCTGCGTGGAATAGCAACTCCATCCACACTTGGCTCACTACTCTCCACTCGTACTCTTCTCCATGATCATTCTTCACCCGTTTGAGTTCCTTGACCAGTGCTGCTGCTTCAAACAGCACAGATTTGCTTCTGTTCCCCTTCACATCCCTTGGATCAATGTCTAGGCTAATCGAAAGAATTTCATGACTCGCAGCTTCCACACACCACGGCTTCTCATTATGCCTCCTCTTGAAGAATTTCTCAGCTTCGGCCAACGTGTCTCTAAATCTCATATTCCCTATGCCTGCCACCTCCGACATCAGATTTGGTTGCTTGATCAGAAGATACATCATGTAGTCCGAGATGATTTTGCTCAACTCACGTATCTCATGATTCTCTGCGATGATAGCTTCTTCTCTGTAACACAGCTCAGTGGCTATGTGCCACAGGATAAGGCTCCGGTCATAATCAACATCTGATATGTACCGCATTAGGCCTTGTACCTCTGCCTCTTCTAACTCTGCGTTGCCTGTAGCCCATCCTTTCCTTCTGGAATATGTTTGGCTTCTCTCCTTCTCTGGACGCTCGAGTCTGTGTCTCAGCTGAGTAAATATGAAACTCCACAGCTCGTTTGTCAAGGGCTCACTGTGCACATATCTTTTCGGGATGATCTCATCCAGATCATTGATGTCGAGGAAATTGGTGATGAAGTCGCCAATAAACGTGAACAAGTGAGGTATCATGAACCAGAATTCAACGATAACAACTATACACATGGGCCAGTTGTTGATGACTTCTCTGATATACCTGTGAAATTCATGATTCCAAATCACCATCCTTTCGCCTTGTTTCTTTAACATGTTGACAGTGTCAGTGAAATGGTGCATTATAAACTTCCATACACCCTGACGTCTTCTAGCCTCGGCGTCATGGATCCACTCTATATCTGCTCTCACAGAGTATGCGATGAAGTTGAACAGCTTGATGCGTCCTGCCCATCTTCGGAGTAGAAACGGCGTGTTAAGCACCTTGTGCTCGAAACCTTCACAGCACTCTTGCTTCTTCCATTGCAGCTTCTTTAGACCAAGAAACCAGTTGATTGCGGGGTTTATCCGTGAGCCTCTGTTGGTCCCGTCTTCGTTTAGCCTACTTAAGATAGCAAATGTCCATTCTGAGGGCATGGCCATGAGGAGAGAAGCGACGTCCAGAGCTATTCCAACTAAGAAGAGAGTGTAGGTGATCACTATATCGGCTCCATGAAACTCATGGCTCTTCTTGGGTCTATAATGAAAGATGCACAAGGCTGACAGAAGAGACCCCAAGGCTATGGTCCGGATCACAGCTCCAACCCAAGTATGAAGAACCGAAGTTTTTGTGTATAGACCTTCGTAGACAAAACTAAGCTCCACCTCTAAAATCCTCAAAGCTTCTTCGGGTTGCAATCTGCTGAAGAATGCCCTGCTCTCGTCGCTTTGCTCAGGGCTAAAGATTGTGTTGACCATAAGAGTTTTGAAGTTGTTGAAGAACCAGAAACCAAACTGAAGGATCTCAAGGTCTGTCAAAGGTCTATAAAGTCTTTCAAGCTTGATTGGTCTCTGCTGTCTACCATACTGAGGCATTGAGTCCTTCTCCGTGCTGTGGCTCTCATCGGAATCATCAGAATCCGAATCAGACACCTTGAGAAGAGTCATCCTCTCCTCTTCCTTCTCTTGGCGGTGAGTCTCATCGGAATCCGAATCAGACATCTTGGGGATTGAGCCCCTGTACTTGTCTGAGCTCGCGAGGTACATAGCAATCGTCCTCTCGACATACTTAAAGGTCCCAGCAATGAACAAAAGCAGTATGATCACCCAAAGAGTATTGGGTAGAGATTGAATGACGACATATGCACCTGAAATTGCCTGGAAAACGAGGCCGAGCAAGTGTCGCTGCCAAAGAGCATTGTCCTCGAGAGAATATGCAGTGATGGTGTCTGGTCCACCAAGATGTAAGAGCAAGAAGGGTGCCCACAAAGCCATGAGCTTCTGATCTTGTGGAGGATCTTCGGGATTTGGTTCTTTCCCTTGATTCTTGGCAATGAGACCGATAGCAAAGTTCGCAGACCAATCTGCTAAGAGGTAAGACAACCATAGGACCAGAACCAGGAACCTGTTGGGTGTTCGTTTCCTCAGTGGAGCAAAGATGATGAGAACTGTCTGAATTGAGAGACTGAGAATTACCAATCCCCTGATGTTCCATTCATCCCAGACATTTTTTATGTGTGTGGAAATCACCTGTACCATTTCCTTCTTCTGAAGTTGCTGATTACAACTGATTATGATGAATGTTTGGATTCAGAGAGATTTGTATTTTACAACGTTCAGTCGTTGACTTTTTTTTGTTTCCTTCCTTTTTAGAAGTCCTCTAGTCTTTTTTTACTGTTTTCTTTTATTTTTTGTGTGTTTGCTTCAAATCTCAAATCTCGTCGTGTCGGGTTTACATCTTCCATTTCTCTTTTGTCGTTTTGCTTCTGATCGAAATTGATTTTTAAAAGACTTTTAGCATTTCTCTTATATGTCTAAAGAAAGACTTAGCATTTATTTTATCTTTAATTTGGTCAACCTCCTGATCTAAAGTCTAAAGACAAGTACTGTAGAAAGTAGTTCACAACTCATGACCAAAAAAAGAAAGTAGTTCACAACTTACAAAACTATTATTCAAGACGGGTTTTGGTTAAAATTGTATGTGAAAGGAAAACATGGTCTACTCTTGGAAACCGTAAATTTGCCATTCATACTCTGCTTCCGTTTCCCAAAACATGGAGAAATCTTTGGGTAAACATGATGTTGTCGAGTTATATGACTTGCAGAAGCATGGATTGGTCATTGGTTAGTGCCCTTGTTGGACTTTGTATAACAATATTGTTAGTATAGGCTGGTAAGTGCGCATTCGAAAGTAGGTTAGATAGATCGTCAAAACCAGCAACAAAAAAAAAGAAGCCAAATGTCAAGTTGATTGATTGGAGAAATTGGTAAAGAAGTAAAGAGCATCACAAGAACATGGAGAGGTTTAGTACTTAAGCTCTGTGCATCTTGATTAGTTTGGTTCTAGCATTCTCCTCTGTGACCTGAAACTGTTCTCCAAGGCCAAAATGAGCCATCAATAGCCAAACAAAAGTGATGAGCTCACCTCCTCTGCTGAGTAGTGCTACATGTTGTTTCGGGTCACAGTGAGTTGCTCCATAGCAAAGCATCTCAACCCACACTTTGCTCACCACCTCCCACGTCAGTTCTTCTTCTTCTTCTTCCTCACTTAGCTGGTCAAGTGCATCTGCTAGTCTACTTGCATCAGTCAGCACACTCGTCCGGTGATATCTGTTGCCTTTTCTTTTCTTCAACTTTTTGAGGGATGATAAAATCTCCATGCAGGTCAGCTTTAAGTCGCTTGAATCCTCAACTTGTGTCGCCTTACCCAACTCTTTAGCCTCTGTATGCTTTTTAGCCTCTGTCGACATTTTAGCCTCTGCTAAAGCCTCCATGAATCTGAGCTTATTGATACCTGCAACTGTTGACATCAGAGCAGGCTGCACGATCAAAAGGTACATCATGTAGTCTGAGAGGATTTTGCTGAATTTGCGGTAATGTTGATTCTTTTGAGGATCAACATCTCTGGTTTGGTATAAGAGCTCAGTGGCAATATGCCACCTGAGAATGCTCTGATCGTAGTCTACTTGTGTCATGTAGCGCAGCAGTTTCATGTTGTCCTCATTCTCAGTTTTCTTCAATATGTTGCGCAACACCAGCTCACCTCTTGCGGAATGTATCCTGTTGGCACTTTCAGCGTCATCAGCAATATAGGATCTCATCTTAACCTCATCAAAAACGAAACCCCAAATCTCTTTTGTGAGGCGATCACGTGATGCATATATCATCCCATTGAGCTGTTCTGAGATGCCGAATAAGTCCAAGAGGTAGTTGACCACTGGGATTTCAGACCAGAATCTAAGAAACAGCTTGATGGAAGGGTAAAGAATCTTGTCGATGGCACGATCGATCCACAAAAGGTGAATGATAGCGTCAAAGAAACGATGAAAGCATCCCTTGGTTTTGTGGATTCTCTCAGGTTTTATCCCCAAAGAGTGCCCAATCAGGTTGTACTTGTATATGTACTCAGACCACCTTCGGAAAATAAATTTTCTATCGAGCACATGACATTTGCCATCGTCGTGGGAACAACAATCGCAGCGCTTCCACTTGAGCTCCCTGAAACTGAGGAGCCAGTTGAGAGCTGCGTTAACCCGGGTCTGCACACCTCCCTCATCTTCCTTTGGATTCCCGAATCTGGCAAATGTCCAGTCGGAGACACAGAAGATGGAAATAGCAACAAAGTCGAGCACTATTCCACCGATGAGCAAGGCGTAAGTTAGGCCTACATCGAATCTGTGGTAATCATGTTTCTTCGTCACTGCGAAGATGCAGAGGGATGACGAAAGAGATGCAAGGGCAAGGAAGCGAGAAGCAACTCCGATCCGGGTATGCAGAATGTCAACTTTGGTGTAAAAGGTGCCGTAGAAGAAGCTCAGCTCCACCTCTAAAATCCCCAGAGCTTCCTCTGGTGTTGATCTCATGAAGAATGCTTTGCTGTTGTTCCACTGATCAGACTGATAGGTAAAGATGAGATCAACCACAAGACCTTTGAAGATGTTGAAGTACTTGTAAGCATACTGGACAACCTCGAGATGGGTCAGAGTCCAAGGCCTCACAAATTCCCGGGGTCTTTGCCCTCTCTCGGCCTCCTCGATCCTAATTATCCGGGTAGGCTCTCTCAGAGACTTCCTAGTTGAATACTCCTCCAAGAGCCTCGCATAATCTGGTCCAGGATCAGGCTCATCCAGGATCGAGTCTTTAAAGGTTTCAAGACTAGCCCCCTGCAATGCTTTTATCCTCTCAACATACTTGATGACTCCGGCTACGAGCATGAGCGATGTTGGTACCAAGAGATTGTTGGGTATGGAGAGCAAGAAGACGTAGAGAGTGACGATTGCTTGGCAAACAAGACCGAACAAGCTCCTGAGCCAGAGTTTATTGTCCTCGGGAGTAAGAGCCGTGATGGTGTCGGGACCACCAAGGTGCAAGAGAAGGAAAGTTGCCCAGAATGCTAAAAGATCGTTCTTCTTGGGTTGTGGTTCGTCTCCTTGGCTCTCCGAGATCTGTCCCACGGTATACTCTGCTGTCCAATTGGCTAAAAGGTAAGCTGACCAGATGAGAAGCCGGAAAAATCGCCGGTGAGTTCGTTTTCTGTTGGGTGAGAGAAGAACCAGGATTGTCTGAAGGGCAAGACTGAGAATCACTAGACCACGAATGTTCCATTTGTCCCACAGATCCTTCACTTCCTTCGGTATTGCCTCACCCATGTCTCTTCTTTTTTTTTTTTTTTTTTTTTCGGTATTTTTGTTTTAACAAGCTGACTCTGAGTTTAGAATCATGATTTCTACATAGAAATAAGAGACCCACGTGAAAGTGGGAAAATTGCAATAAAAACAAAAAATCTCAACCTATATATTTAAAAGAGTCAACGAGCAGGAAAACAAGGGATTAATAAGGGTGTAATATTAGGTGAGAGAAAAAAAAAAATCAAGCCATCTTTAAGACAATAAATAAAAGACATACGGAACCTGTTGTTTCCGGGTCACGTTTCCCGTTTCGGAAACGTTTCCGAAACGGAAATTCTCGGAAACTTGTCGAAAACTCGTTTTTTCACGTTTCCTAAAATTTGCAATTTGAAAACTTGTTGGAAACTCGTTTCCATTTTGGAAACTTGCGTTTCTAAAATTGACGAAAACTTAGTTCTTAGTTTTTGAAAACATAATAGTTAAATAATTACATAACAAATAATAATATTAACTGATTAATATAATTATTTAAGATAAATAAATGATTAATTTGATTCATTAGATTATATGAGAGTAGTCTTAGCATTATATATGGAGTTTTAAGATCTTTATGTCGATGAAGATAGTTGAAGATAGTTTCCAAGCGCATAACAATAATAATAAAAATATTTTAAAATTAAACATTATGATATTTATCTAGTTAAGCTATTTAATATTTAATATATATTATTTTTTATTTATATATACACGTTTTCAAAACGTTTCCAAACTTAACTTTTTCAAAATATACGTTTCCCGTTTCGGAAACGTTTCGCTTCCGCGTTTCCGTTTCCGTTTCGCTTCCGCGTTTCCGTTTCCGTTTCCATGCAACATAGGTGTACAAGCATCTTTAGTGTTAGACATTGCCATCATTTTCTAGACCTGAACTTAAAAGAAAATGCAGAGATATATAAATTCAGGATCATTATCAAAGATGGTAGCATTATTTTTCAAATTTCTCATTTCCTTGCATAAACAGATGAAATACAGAAATGAAGTAGAGCACGAAACAGAAAAGAAAGAGACGCAGGAAATGCAGATCCTAAAGAAGAGTTTGGGAGTCATCTTCTTCAGCTCTCCAGATTCCATCTCGATCACAGGGAGAGAAAGAAAATCCGGGACACTCATAGACCTCCAAAAACCTCAGCTGTGGGAAGTAGAGTTCCTTCAGCTCTAGCCAGTCCACTTTTAGACTTCGCAAGCACGTGAGACGTAAGACCTTAACATTACATTCGGAAGGCATTTCCGGTAGTGAGTCACTGAAGACTTTGAGCTGTCTCGAGCTTCCTAGGTGGAGGTTTTCGAGATAACATAGGTTCTGAGGATGCAGCCAATTGGGAAGTTTTCTATCAGGGAAACGCAGCAGGTAAAGTTTCCTTAAAGTAGGGGGAAGAGAAAGGTTTGAGGTTGGTCCGATTAACCTTTTTGGCTGCTTCTTGCTTAGTGACGTTACAGTTGTCCATAGCACTTTCAATTTTTCCAGCGATCTGAATCCATCTATAGCCTTTAGCAGATCCTCCAAACCAAAGTTAGTTCGGTCTACTGTAACGCAGAGCCTTCTCAGTTTTGGCAAGCGCTTCAAATGACTCAGTTTACAAGCGATCTCTCTCTCACTGGTGACCACAAAGCCCTTGAGGACCTCTAGATTATCTAGCCAAGACAGTCGCATGGGAATGCCCTCTAAGGCGTTGCAGCCGGTCAAATCCAAGTAGACTAGATTCTTGAGGTTATGGATGTCGTCTGGAAGTTGCTCCAGGTTATAACAACCTCTGAGGTCCAAGATGATCAGCCTAGGGAGCTTGCAAGCAAAACCGCTAATGCTTCTGATGGTTGAAATACCTTGAAAACTCAGAAACCTTAACTTGGTCATGGAACTCAAATCATTCATAAGTCCATAGCTATCCACTTCAATCTCTCTCTCGGTTCTCTCCCACGTACCTAGATAGAGAACCTTGAGCTCCTTCATTCTTGAGAACCAGTTGAATATGAAATCTGGGAACCTCTCCGAGACATTGAACACTGTTTCGATGTCTGCTATATAATCATATGCTACTGCTAGTGCCATTCTGTAAGGCCTTGCTTCTGGTAGGCTTGACGAACCTTCCACAAGGCAGACCTTGTTCAAGTCTGATTGTTTCATGGCTGGCTTCTGATCTTTATCAAAAAGCCCCATCTCCTTGGAGATAAGAAGCACTGAAGAGTGCACAAAAAGGAGCATCCTGTAGCTAGTTGGCTCCACTTTGCGATTGTTTTCTATAGGTTCAATCAAGTTTAGCTTGGTGAATTCCGCAAGAACCTCCTTCACAGCATCTTCCGGTTTGCCTTTATCAGGCAGAACCCCCTCACCGATCCACCAATACATGAGCATCGTTCTATTCACCTCATGATTCGCCGGGAACACAGCAAAGCTCAGCAGGCAGATCTTCAATTCATTACTAACTAGTCCCTTGAATTTCTCTCTTACTTGTCTGAAAACAGCGAGTCGTTTGAGATCTTCTTCATTTGCATGAATGCCGGGCAAGCATTCAATACCTTTGCCGTCATTCTCCAAATCGCCACCATCGGCATCTGATTCTCCCCGTTTCTTGAGTTTTTTGGGCAACAAAGGGTGATGCTTTCTTCTTTTTGAGTTGTTCTGATCAGATGGTGATGCTTTCTTCTTTTTCCCCCTCCCAGGCAACACCTGGAACATCCTCTTCAAGTCCAATAATTTCTTCAAGAGATCTTCTAACTCATCCCCGATTAAACTCATATGCGAAGTTTTAGGGGCGTCTTGTGCAGGCTTAACCATCACCATCACCAGAAGCGAAGCAAGTTGTTCGTCCAGCTCTGCCTGGACATCTATTTGAAGACGCTTCACATCGTTTATACTACGCTTTAGCTGACGTAGAGTAGTCTGTATCTTGAAAATCACAAGCACAGGATCAATGCGATTCCGAGGAGCCACGCTTTTGGTTCTTTCCAAAGCCACCTCGGAAACTCCTTTCTCCACGATGCCTTCATCAGTTTCTTTATTTGCATCCTCAACTTGAATAACTTCATACGCATTACTCAAAGTTTTTATGATCGAACTTATCGAACGGATTGTATCGCTCACATCATTTCCCATTTTCGAACAAACTTTCAAATCCTGAAATTGCCACAACGAAACAGCCAACATTGTTAAGACAAGTGCAGAGCCCAACAAATTATCAAGTTCAAACTAATTTTGCCTTTTCAAGATTCGATACCACTACGCTAGTCGTGCGCAAAATCATGGTTATTCACGTCGAGAACGCAAAACTCATACATCCGTTCTAAGTCTAACGATTTGCGACACAGATCAAAGCTTAATCAGATTTAATTCGTCTCTTACCGAGAAAAAAGCGGTTCTTGAAAGTTTTGGTGTGAATCCTGCGTCTTCCACTTGCAGTCAAATATGAGAGCGACGACCAATTGTTAGGAAATCGGGGCCGGTTAAAGCGACTCAATTTTTTTTTGAGTTTGATCCGCTTAACATAGCTAATCCCTTTGTTTCTCATAGTAGTAGTATCATGTTTTATAATTTTTACACATACAGAAATAATGAATATTTTCTCTCTCACTAATCACTGTATTATAAATAATCGGAATTCAACAGTTCAAATATTCCGTTCAAATATTCCTAATTAAGTGTTTTTAAAGTTCACAATTCAATAATATTGATTAACTAAAAATAATAAAGAAAGCTAAAAAATATGAATTTTTGTGAAACCAAAAAAAAAATCTAAAAAATCAACTTTTAAATAAACAGAGGGAATAACTTTTAGTATCTGGTTTGGTTCATAGAATTACGGTTATACAGATTTTTCTAATCAAATCAGAATATATAACAGATCAAAGCGATTCTAACATATATTTTGCCTAACCCATCCTAGTTGTTGTTTGGATCTGATTTATGAATTTGGCTAAGAATCAAATCCTAAATACAATTTTCTAGAATTATGTTTTTGTCTTAATCTCTATCCGAACTAACGAACCAAGTGGCTTTAGCTCAACTGGTACATGATCCTAGACAAAGCTTTGAGGTCATAAAATCGAGTGTTGACGGAATCAATATTACATATCTTTCCAAACCTGAAAGATATACGGTATCCCAAAACTTCTTTGTAATAAAATAAAAAAATAACGAAAACAAAAGTATGTCAGAAAAATAGGTAAAGAAAAACAAAAACAAAAATTCAAAACCTATACGCCCGAGAAGATAAAATTTGGTGGTGGCATTTAATAGAAGTTTAAGTAATTAACAACAACAAAAAATCATGTTTTTACTGGTGGCAGCTGTCTGGATATATGGACATCGGCACATGGATAAATTTATATCCAAATTAATATGGACGGATATAGACACGTCCATTTTTGATATAGGGATAATAGGGTATATCCAACTTAGCTCATGAACAAATGTGAACGGATAATATGGATATGGGCTGTCCAATGGACATAAAAATCTATGTCAAATCGATTTGGGGTAAAATTATTTTTCATAATCTGCCAAAAAAAATAATTTTCAAAACAAAAATTATATAAATAAAAATCTATATTCTTTTTATCCACGAATGCCTTCCATTTTTGATAGACCATAATGGATATAAGCCAATATAGATATTATCTTAAATGGACACGGACAATATTTCGTCCACAATATAAAATAGACATTATTGAGCTAATATGGACATAGACACCCATATTGACAGCTAGATATGCCCCTACAAACAGGGCCGGCCCTGGGGAGAGCCAAGTGAGTCTTTTGGCTAGGGCCCCCACATTTTTGTGAAAAAATTTGTATTGATTTTGGCCCAAAAATAAGAAAAAATTGATTTTTGGCCCCAAAATTTATCAAAACTCTATTAAATTATTCTGGCCCCTTAATTTTCAGGGCCGGCCCTGCCTACAAACAATCATTTTATTTTTATATGACAGTTTTCTTAATTGTTTGGGAGTTTATAGTTACCTCCACTAATAGTTCTATTTCTTTTAACTTTTAACCGACAAAATCGATTCGTTGCTGAGATTTCTATAATTGTATTGTCTATTGTTTATTGTGAAGTCCGCGGCTGTCATTAGCATCTTAAGTATTTTTTTTTTTTTTTTTTGACTGCGGATGAATAAAGAAAGACTCAAAGGGCGATCTCAAGTCATTTATTTTATTTTTATTGTTGTCGGCAAGTCATATATATTTAAATGCAAATTGGCAATTACTGTAGCATTTATTATCAAATTATTAAATCTTAAAGTTAATTAATACTCTATGTTCCATTTTATAAGCAGTACAACACAATTATTAAGAAATATAACTAAACTAAAATCATAAAAATTGTTTCATCTTCTACCAAAATCGAGAAAATATTCCAACTGAATATTTTTTAAATCTTTGTTTTCTTGTTTTTCTTTAACTATCCAAAAATAAACCTCTTCAATAATCTCTCTACTAGATCTTGAACCGTGCTTGAGAAGTACGAATATTGTGTTTTTTGATAAGAAAACTTAAAGTTTTTGTAATTAGATGAATTTATCAATTATTCAACATTGATTTTATTTTAGCAGCACGAGAAGTTGTAACCTTTGTGTGTTACCATAATTTTATGAATTTACAAAGTGTAAAGTTGATAACTTTATGTTAATAAAATATATTTTCGTCCGCGTAAATATATGTATAATGAGTAATTTTAGGCATTTTGTTTTGATGGACCAGAAATTGTAAAATCAAGTTTCAGCTTTGGACTTTACGTGTTGTATTTTTCTCCAGTCTATGTAAGGAGGTCTATAAGACTTCGTGTCTTAATCTAATACGCATGATTGGATCGCACAGGTAGTGTTTGGTCTTTTTGACTTCGCCTCCAAATCTAGACCCAAGGGATGCGGATTCCTATCTTCTTTTTTCTTTATATAAGTTGTGCATGCCTTATTGAAAAGTGCATGCCTTATTGGAAACTACATGCCATGATTGTAAGTATAACATTAGACATGTAAAACATAATTAGAAAAATAATGATCATTTTCAATTATTTGCATGTAGCAGAAAGTTAAATCATGGTGGATTATGCCTAAATCATGGTGCAATTACTGTAGCATGTATTATCAAATTATTAAATCTTAAAGTTAATTAATACTCTATGTTCCATTTTATAAGCAGTACAACACAATTATTAAGAAATATAACTAAACTAAAATCATAAAAATTGTTTCATCTTCTACCAAAATCGAGAAAATATTCCAACTGAATATTTTTTAAATATTTGTTTTCTTGTTTTTTTCTAACTATCCAAAAATAAACCTCTTCAATAATCTCTCTATGTTGGACGACATCCCTCTATGTTCTTCCTCTTCTTTTTCCTCTTCAATCCTTTCTCTCTCTTTCTCTTATTCTAAAGTAATATATTGCATCTATGTAGCTTGTGGTTCATGAAAAAGGTGTGCAATTAATGGGTAGATATTTGTTGCTGATGAGGATAAAGGAGGAAGATTAGTTGGTTTGGAATCTAATACCAGTTTTGAAGAGCTAAAAATGATTGTTTTAGAGAACTTCTCAATCGAGAGCGGGATCGACATCGAGTTTAGCTATTTACCATGCGGTTTGATCAATAACGATATATCTCCACGGGTTGTGATTTCGAATGATCGTCAAGTGCAAAATTTCGTTGGGTACGGAAGCAAGAGTCAAAAAATTTGTGTGTGACACTTAAGGATCCCAATGGAAACAATGGAGTCAACATTGATGATAATGGTGATCATGGTGGTGTAACTCCAACCGATGTTTTTTTCCGTGAGAGAGATGAGCTCAAACCGGAGAAAAGGGAAATCAATGATGATGAGGAAGTATTTTCCGAGAAGGAAATCGAATATGCTAATCAATTTCGTTTCGCTTTGGTGGAATCTGTGAAGATTAAGAAACAATTTAGATGCAAGAATCAGTTGAAGTCCACTTTCGAAATCCTTGCAATGAAGCACAATTTCGACTACAAGGTGCTGAAATCAGATACTAGGTTGTGGACAGTTCGTTGTGCAGAAAAAGAATGCAATTGGCGGATTCGAGCAGAATCTAAAGGGTACGACTTTATTTGTCATCAACAAGTATGTGGGTGAACATACTTGTACTCCTTCAAGTAAAACCAAAAACGGTAGGACAGCCTCAGACAAAACAATTGGCAATCTGATTCTGCAAAGGTACGAAGGTGTCAAAGAAGGACATAAACCAAATGATATCATACAGCTGATGCGAACAGAGCATGGATGCCAGATTTCTTACGATATAACATGGGAGGCACGTGAGTATGCTGTCAATTATGTGAGAGGTATACCTGAGGAGAGTTATGGTAAAATACCAAAGTACTTGCACATACTAAAAGAAGCTAATCCGGGTATGCATACTGCTAATAAAACTGATCCTGATGGTAGTTTCAGATACATGTTCATCTCTTTTGGTCAATCAATAAGAGGGTTCTACAAAGCAATGCGTCGGGTCATCGTTATTGATGGTACGTTCTTGAAGAATAAATACAAAGGAACGCTACTAGTTGCTACAGCTTTAGATGGTAACTCTAATTTGTATCCACTTGCTTTTGGTGTGGTTGATTAGGAGAATGATCTCTCATGGGAATGGTTTTTGAGGCAGCTACATGTTGTTATTGAGGATGATTACAATTTGGCTTTTATCTCAGACAGAAATTTGTCCATTGGTAGAGTACTTCCTATAGTTTACCAACGAGCTAGTCATGAAATATGCATTCACCACTTGTTGAACAATGTCATCTCATATCTCCATGGAAAAGGTTTGGCTGGTTTGATTGCAAAGGCTTCAAAAGCATACAAAGTTGCTGATTTTCAGAGGATGATGGCTGATATCTACAAAAATAGAGCATATGTTGGAAAATATCTCCTGAAAGCTGATGTGAGAAAATGGGCTCGTCGTCTATTTGTTGGATACATGTATGATATTAGGACAACTAACCCAGTTGAGTCGTTAAATGCAGCATTGAGATTAGCATTGTCCCTCTCTTCATCAGAAGCATAAATGGGTCGCGGTGGTGGTTTGGTTATCTCGGCAAGCATTTTCAGGAGGTGTTCTTCTGAATCGGATCCGTCTTCCACGTCTTCCATTTTGTTATTTGTAGTCTTTGCTTCCGTGTTTAAGGCTTGAGAAAAAAGAATTAGTTTTTTTAACCTTTTTAGACAGCACAAAAAGAGATAACAACACAAGCATAACATCAAAAATTACCTTTCCTTGTTTCTTAGAGGTGCCTTCCTCGAATTTCTTCTCCTTATTCGCAGTCTCCACTTCCATGTTTACGGCATGAGAAAGCAAAGATTCACTTTAAAAAAAAAAAAAAAAAAAAAAAAACCCGAAAAAGAGATCCGAATTCAAGCAACAACGATGTCGAAAAAATGTGGAGTTTCTTTGATTGTATACCTTCCCTTTTTTCTTAAACTTGTCTTTCGACTGCTGCGATGGATCAAATCCAGGAACGAAGGAGGCTTGTGAGAGGTGGCCTCGCTTTCTGCCGAGATAGCTTTGTGTATTTTCACCAATATTGATCTCTGAGCTTTGGGTTAAATCAATATCAACCAGTTTGTCTAATGACACATCAAAGTGTCCCTGTTGTTAAAGAGAAATGCTCATCAGTTCACTTCTTAAACATGAAAACATATTTAAATTCTGATAATTCGTTACAACAAAGAGTTATTACAACAAGTTTTAGGACAAACGACAATTCATTACATATAGACATAATACACAAATGCCTAGACATCAAGCTAACATAATACACAAATGCCTAGACATCAATGTTCCAAGGTCACAAGTAACATTACACAACAGAGAAGGTGGTCAAGTGTTAGGGTTGTTTTTGGGGTTTACCTTTCGTCTTTGCTGAGAGCTGATCAGAGACACCGGTTTCGACCTTGACGACGGCTCTCCACTGTTTCTGCGAGATAATACTTCTTTGAGCATATCCTTAACCTGCGAAAACTCACTAGCCAACTTGTCATACTTGTCGTCACTCTGCTTTGCCATTTTCTTCTGATAATCATCAAACAGACTACGCATAAAATTCTCACTCCCATGTTCGGCATTTGCAATTGATCGCTGAAACAACAATTGCTTCTTGCGTGACTCAGCGCCTTTGTCAATGACCTTCCTCTTTCCTGTCCTCGAGCCAGAAGATGATGTGGCTTCCCCGCAAGGCGTTCTGAAGTCTTCACCACTTTCAACGCCCTCGTTATGGACAACCTCGGACTCTGTCTCTGCAGCAAGAACCGGAGCAGGCGTTGTTTCCATCGATTCTTCAAATTGCCATTTATGACAACTCCAGTCGTAATTGTTGCCGATTAACTCTTTCATCATATCGACCCTTTCATCTCTCATTTCGTCATCCTTGTGAATTCCGCAGAGTTAATGACATCCATATTCCCGGCTGACGAGATGTAAGAGTATACAAGTACCTACAAGAGAGTGTAAAAGATGTGGAGAAGTAAATATACATTAGTTCAGTTTTTATCGAGATCAAAAGCAAGTACAGAAGTTGGAAATAGATAATGACAAAGAAGAGAAATCAGACCAAACAAGAGAGAGTAGTACTCACCGTTTTTATAACTGCCTTCTCCAAGTTAATTATCTCTACAAATCCCGCCCTTTCAGCCCCTGACCAATTTGAACATTTAGGGAAGATGTGGTCGACCGCATTGAGCTTCTTCCCCAACAAAATGCCACAATCCGGAATCGCTACCATGATCCAAATCTGGAGAACATATGCAAATCCTTCCAAGACATAGCTTATAGGATTACTCAACTCGCTTCTTGCTTTGATGACACCTTTCACTAGATGATCAAAGCAGCGTAGACCCCATGGATAAACTCGTAGCTTATCAAAATCCATGATGAGTTTGATGTAGTCATGAGAAACCCAAGTCTTCTCATCTACTGCCATCAATAGACCAGCAACACAAAAATACACCAATCGCAGCCTGTCCGAACGAGTTCACTTGTTGGCCTCGTTGACATGATTTTTCCTTATCATCTCGAGGCTAATCTTACCACGACTCTTTAACGGCCGACTCTAGAAACCGCCATCGTCGACCTAATTATTGAGCTCAGAGTTGCCATCATCTATGCACTTCAGACCCGTAACAGCATGAACTTCTTGCAAAGAGAATCGCAATGGCCTCCTTGCAAACACAAACCAGAGCTCATGCTTTTTTGCTATAACAAGCTATCTGGTCAAGAAACTATGCACCATTTTTGCTGAAAAATGCAGCCGATTTTCGTGGATGGCTATGATGTTAGCAAACAACGGGTCTCTCTTCACTTTTGCGTACTCTGATGCGATATTAGTAGCCAGAAGCTTCAAGAGCAGCATATAAGAGTTAAACAAAAGAACAACAAATATGAAGAATACTGTGATTGTAATCAAAACCAGTAGAAACATAAGAACAACAAGAAAACACTAGCATCAAAATAAGTAACAAAATGCACATCAATGCAAACTAAGCTAACGAAATCAATGAAAATTTCTCGAGAAGTAACAAAATAAGGAGATCATACGCAGATGGAAGAAAAATATCATAGAAAACAAACAAGTAGAAAACAAAGATATAAACACCAGGAGATCATACGCAAGGACAATTACAAAGTTTATAAAAAAAACCATGCTAAGAAAACAAAACAACCACGTAGCATGTGAATCGCTAATAGGAAAACCAACCTCTGCAAAAAAAACGATGAGATAAAAACCATTTTTCTACAAATTGGACATGCAAAACCCAAACGAAATAGCAACCCACATCTACAAGTTCGAAACCATGCTGAACCCTAGCAAACCCCAATTCAATTTTTGAAACCCCAAATCAATTTTGGTGTTACCAAATCCCCAATTGCATGTCCCCCATTATTCAATTGCAAACCCTATCTCCAAAATTTCTTAGGGAAAAGTCAATTAATCAAGGAATCAGCATACTAGTCTGACGGAAAACTTAATAAGACAAACATTGACCTATACCTGACGGAAAACTCAAGGAAATTAATGGCGGAGAAGCGGAGGAGAAAACCCGCACGAAGGTGGAGAATGGCAGACTTCCTCACGAATTAAGGAGACGAACACCAAAAAGGCGATTTCGACGGAGAAAGCGGTGAAGACAGAGCGAAGGAGCATAACGGATGAAGACAGATGGAAGGAGGAGAACGGATTTTGACTCTCGCCACCGTCGTGAGAGCATGAGAGAAGATTACGAGAAAAATAAATGTCATCTTCTTTGTTTAATGGTTTTGTTTTTTGTATAATTTTTGTTTAATATTTATTTTAAAATAAATAATATATCATTGAATACATTAATTGATTAATTTGAAGGATAAAAATAGATTATGTGCTAAAAAAAGGTGTAGGAGGACAAAAAGTAAATGTGAAAGAGTAATGGGACAGAAAATGCTTTTTTTTTGGAGTATTTTGGCAATTTTCTCAATATTTTATATTTTATAGAGGATTTCTTGTTGTATTTATGAACTTAAACTACTTGTATTTGGTTTAATCTAATGGAAGTTATTGAGTTTTTTTTGTTTTTCTAAATGTAGGGATTCATAACTTCTAGGAAAAGACATTTTGATAACATTTTACTGATTTTATAATATATTAATTTTTTTCATGCACCACCATTTTTACCCCATTTTTCACCCCAAAAAAATCCACTGGCCCTAAGCCACCTAACCATCTCAATTCAATTTGAATCAGACCTCCTTCGTGCCTCCTGCTCCTGGCTCACTCAAGTTCTGGTTGGAAAAAGAATTACTGTAAAGTGTAAACTAAAACATGTAATAGTAATAGTGAAGGACAAGAGACGCGAACTATCAAAATCAAGACAGCGAACAAGTCCGGTCGAGAAACAAAGCCACCGCGAATCGGTCTAATCTATGGTGGTTGTCGGATTCGCTTCGCCAAAGGTTCGTCAATTTCTCCGACGATGCATATGTAGACTTCAGATTTTCATTTTTTGTCCCATCCAGTTGATTTCTCCAAATTTTTGGATTCTAAACAAATAGATTATCTTTCATTTCAAGTTCTAGGAACTGTTAAGCCATTAGATCAGATGTTACTTTATGAAAAAATTAGTGTTATTCAACAGCGATTCGTTTCATTGATGCTGTTTCCGGTTGGAGTTTGGTTCTTTTTCCTTTCCTTGTTTTGCTAATATCTCTGCTTTACCAGCGATGGATCCACTTTTTGCTTACCGGCGTGGTGTAGACGAAGCGTGCAAGAACATTTTAGGTTCTTTAGAAAAGGATGGTGTTTCGAGGGTCATACTTGCTGGTGAAGCTGGAATAGGCAAGACATGGATGGCTCGCAAGATATGCGAGCACGCAACTAAAGAGTGGTCATTCTACATTGCCCTTTGGTTGAACCTAAACAAAGAGATTGATGAAATGTCTCTTTACGAGGATATAGCTTCGCAGCTATATTTATTTCCTGACAACGACGAAGAAGGTGAAGAGGATGACAGTGATGAATACGGCAGTGAAGATGAAGAGGAGCAGAAAAATCGAGACTTGACGATGTTAAAAGATCAGATACATAAAAAACTTTGGAGAAAGAAGCTTAAGCGTGAAGGAAAGAAGAATCTCCTGTTGGTTTTGGATGATGAAGGAAGTGTGACCAATGAAGAAAAAGTGATGAAAGAGTTGTACCTTGGAGTTTTTCTTGCACTTCATGGACCTTTAAAGATTCTTCTCACAAGAAGAGAAAGAGAAGAGGACGTTATAGATAGTGGTGGGGAGATCGAGTCCGAAGCCACAGATGGGGAGATCCAATCTCATGCCATGGTTGAGTCGCATCTTGGCTTTCGTACCATCGATGAGTCACAGACTTTACGCGACATCTGTACTGATGATTATTTGATTGGTCTACTCGAGTCCCTTACCAAAGAGGATTATTTGGTTAATCTACTAGAGTGCCTTACCAAAGAGGAGTCACGTGAAAAGCTTCCTTCCCTTGAGGAATCTTTGGGGACTAATCATGAGATGTTGAAACATCATATCGTGAGACTGAGCATGCGTTTGCCAGCTGCACTCGTTGTTCTAGCCAAGTCTCTGAACTACGTTTGTCATAGTCCTTCGTTTTTGGCTTCTCCATATCTTCAAGAGGTTTTTAAAATAGCTATTGATTGCGAGAGATCCAATACAGGGAAGTTGAGGGAGAATCCGATTCTACGTCTCTCGTATAAGTTATTGCAAACAGATGATACCATGAAGAAGAGTTCTGCTGTTGACTGCTTCTGGCATAGTTTGAGCTTCTTCGAGCATTGTGGGTGCGTTTATCACCAGGAACTGATCGCGCATTGGATTCTTGAAGGCTACTTTGATCCTGTTACATCGGTTATGAAGGCCTTCAAAGCTGGCCGTGCTGTCATGATGGAGCTCATAAAACGTGGGTTTCTGAAGATACAAGAGGAAAATGTGGTTATGCCAGAGGTTGCAATGAAAGAGTTAATCGATATTCGGCGTTGTGGACTGTCAGGCACTTCTCGAATTGGACTCGCTAAAATTTGTGGTAGTAACACGACAAAAGGTCTAGGGAAAATCAACTATGTGGATGACATTATAGAGGGAGTGCGAGGGACGAAGAAGGCAGCAAAACTTACAACAGTTTTGGCCAGTGGAAACCGTTTGATGCGTATATCTCCTGAAAAGTATTTTGAGAAGCTGGGTGATCTTGAAATACTTGGCCTTTTTGATCCGATACTGGACACTTTTGTCTCCTTCTTATTAAAACCAGAGAAACTACGGGTTCTTGTGATCAGGGAGTGTAATCTACTGAAAGATATAGAGGAGCTTAAGACTCTTCAAGGGCTACATGTTCTTGAAGTTTCTGGCGCTAGCTCCCTGAAGAGAATCTCTGACGATTTCTTTCTGGAAATGCATGAACTTCAAACACTTCACCTCTCTGGACTTCAGATCAAATCTTCCCCTTCCAGCATTTGTCTACTGAAGAAACTTCACCGACTCATCATCAGGAACTGCCCTTTGTTGAAAGATTTGCCAGACATACAGGAATTAAAGAATCTTGAGGTTGTTGATATTTCCGGCGCTCATGGACTTCAAACTTGTTTCGACAATACACCAGGAGAGAAGAAGAACAAAAGCAAAAATGTAAACTTCCATCATCTTAGACAGCTTCAACTGCTTGACCTGTCAGAGAGCCAAATAGACATGCTACCAATGTTCCAGGATGCTGAGGAGGCTGCCAAGATTCACTCTTTGAAACGGCTCTTGTTGCGAAACTGTAGGAAGTTGGTAAAGTTGCCTAATCTGAAGCCCTTGTCAGGTCTCCAAATTCTTGATCTTTCTGGCACTATAAGTTTAGTGAAAATTCTGGAAGTATGTTTCGAGGATAAGAAGGAACTCAGAAGTCTTAATTTGTCAGGCGCTAACATTCGCCAGTTGCCTTCCACCATTGAGGAGCTATCTAATCTCGACGAACTCCTACTAAGGGATTGCACCAATCTAGAATCTCTCCCAAACATCGAAAAACTCACAAATCTTGAAGTCTTTGATGTTTGTGGCTGTACTAAGTTGCATACGATTGAGGGATCATTTGAGGACATGTCTTACATGCGTGATGTAAATCTCTCTGGCACCAAAGTGAGCATCCCACCGGAGTTGCCTAAGGAGACCAAACTCCGTTGTTCAAAGCGTATTACTCTGGCAGATGGAAGTGTTTTTGAAGGTGAGATATGGAGCAAAATAACGGAGGCCATAACAATTCAGATGACTGGGAATCCCAGCTCCTCTGAGGCAGTTGTTAAATCCCAAGAAATCATAGAGAATGAGCCTGAAGAAACAAGGGAGATTCAACCGAGTGAAACTCGCACCAGCAAGAGTACTGAGGAGGGAGGTTTCACCAAGGAACGTCTCCTGCAGGTCCCCATTAAGAGGGATATATATAAGAATATACTATTACATTTTGATTCCGCAAGTCAGCAGGAAGTCGTGGAGATCCATGAATCTAGAGAGCTACATGGGGAAGCCGCAGCTAATGCAGAGTTTGTGTCTTTTGTAGACATAAACTCCACGAGGCTCAAATCTTTCTTTAGCGAGACCAAATCGGTGAAAGGTTGCTCGCTAAGAATGTGCAGGGATATGAAAGACCTTTTCTGTGAAGTGGATAAGGAAAGTTTGGGATCACTGGAGAGTTTGTCGATTACAAACTTTCCATCGTTGGAGACTATATGCTGGGGTGGTAGCTTCAAGAATCTGAAGAAGCTAAGCATAGATTGCTGCCCGAATATCAAAACGCTTTTCCCGGAGGCATCACAGATGCCTAGCAGCCTAGAAGTCCTGCATATAAAGTATTGTGAGAAGCTGGAGAAAGTGTTCAAAGAAGGCCAAGTGTCAACTCTCACTACCCTTTGCCTTTATGAGTTGCCTTTGTTATCAGCTGTTGGAGCCAAACTACCTAATCTCGAGACATTCGATAAGAAGATGTGCCCAAAGCTTCTAGTGCTAAAGGAACATCTCGAGGTGAGTGCAACTTTCTACTCTTATCACTTTACACTGAACATATGTTTTAGGACCAAAGACCATCAATGCTGCTCTTGTCCTGATTCTATTAGAATTGGCAGAGAGTACTTTCGTTTATACCTTTTGCTTGTTATTAAAACTTCAAAACTCATCAGAAGAGAAACACTTCCGAATCCAAATTGTCAAATTTGGTTGCATCAAAAAAAAAAAAAAAAAATCTGTTTTGCAGGTCAGAGGTGTTTTGAGTGGTCTTTGCACCAAATCTCGTCTCTGTTCAGGTTCATCTTAACATTTTAAACTGTGTATTTATTTTCAGGGCTGGACTGTGGTAGATCACAGTGACGCATCACCAGAGGATTGAAAATCACCGAAGTGGCCGGAGCAAGATCATCTGGATCTTTGCCTCGAATCATTTACCTACTTTCTTCTGTCGTGTGTCTGAAGCTATGCGTGTTGAATCACCACCGGCTTTGAAACATATTCTGCAGTGTGTCTAGTCTTATCTGGGTGAAAAAGACCTTTGTTTTAATTTCTAAACAGCTTTATCTAAATTTCATATTACATGTTGTACTCATCCTTGGTAAAAATATAAAATCCCTGAAAATTTTAGATTCACATCTGGAAAATATTAAAAAAACAAAATTTTAGTGGAATCAAGAGCATGGTCTGGAAAACTTGAGTCATAACAAGAAAGCCTACTAAGAGAGATAAACTGAAAGTATTACATAATAATATTAAGGCTCGTTCTTCTCTATAGACTAGGAGAAATCACAATCGTAGACCAATTTCTGAACAGATAGACAATCGGAAGAACAATAGATGTTGTCTTCCTGCTTGAAAACAACCGAGTCGGGACAACGACGGTAACACTTACAACATAACGGTCGAAAATCTTGATCGTTGGAGATGATTTCAAAATCCTTTTCATCGGAACCATCATTGGTCATACCTCGACCAGGCTTAGCATATGGTGATCTTCCAAGAACACATGACGTGTGAAGAGTGGCACGAGAATGGACCCCTTGGTAGAACAATTTCTTCGGATCAAGTTTTGTTTCACATATATTGCACCAGTACTGACACCAAACATCTCCTTCACCACCACAAAGGGTTAAAGCATGTTCGTTGCCATCATTCATGTATACAAATTTATCTGGTATAGTAGCGCATTTGAAACACAGAGAGAAAAGACATTGTAGACAATACAGCCCCATGGATGATGCTTCTCCACAAGTCCGACATGTTACTTCACCACTGTTTCCTAAACTAACGAACAAGGGATGTGGGTGAATGTTATGGATCAGAGGCTCTGAAATGGAACCGCATCTTACATCTACAACGAAACGGCAAGTCTCATCTTCGCAAACGTACCTGAAACCGCAAGAGAAGCGAGTACACGTAGAACAGAAGTAGAAACCTTTCCGGCTACTGTAACTGAACGTAATGTCATCAGCCTTTAGAGTAAGTGGGTGCGGATGTAACAAGGACCATGTCCTTCGAGGTAAATTAGCACATCTTTGGTGGAGACTGAAACCGCAATCTTCGGAATGGTTACACCTGTAGAAATCATCAGACTGGATAGGAAAGCTGCAGGCTTGACAACATCTTGTTTTGTCAACAAAACCATTGCTATCCTCGTTGAGTACGAGTCTTAGATGATGTTCATGGCTGAAATGTTGTATCATGTTTTCATCTATAGCCTCGTATGGATGGACATCTTTGAGTTCATCTCTTTCCTCAGGAACATCTTCAAGCTCTCTCTTGTCCCAGATAGCACTCATTGTTGCACATCTCGTATGGACTACATAGGCGCAGTTTCTGCTGCAAGAGAAGGCTCCATACTTGGAATCCACCGACGTGTGACAAACTCCGCAAGATAAATTCTCCAGAGGAAGAGAAACAGTGCGAGAGATGCGATGTTCATGTCTTTGGATCCTTATCACGCTTGGTAGATCCAGGCAGTCTTTATGGACCATGAAATCGCATTGGACGCATGCGTAAATAGGAAACCAATCACCGTAGAGCCCGCATAGATTGCAAGTGAAATCCATTCTTCTAGGGAAGAGTATGAGAGGATGGTCATGGTTCTTCCCAGGGTCCAATGTAAGAACCAGTTGTGCCTGGCTAGCGCAAAAGAGATGGATGTTTATATCACAGATGGAACAAGAGTAAAAAATGTACCCCATTTCTTGCTTGCACCATAAGCAATCCTCAACAACTTCTCCGGATTCGAGGGTGCGGATCTTGAGAGGGTGTCGCGGGTGGTAAGGATGCCTAGTGATGAACAGAGAATACTCTCTGCACTCCTTGTGAAAGCTAACATTACAAGTAGAGCACTGATAGAAATGATCATCTTTGGTATGAAAGGAACAAGCCTTGCATTCGGATTGGCCAGACACAAGGGTTAAAGAGTGTTCATGTATTGACTGTGGCTTCACTAAATCCATGGTGAAAGATTTTTGGATTTAAAACTCTGCAGAACAAAATGGTGTAAGAGCAGTAAGAGTCTCATCATTTAAGAGAAAAAATTTGTGAAGTCAAACAAACAAAACTAGTCTTTTTTTTCTTTTGTCGGCAAACAAAAAGTTAATAAACTAGTCTCAGCAGCGAGCAGACAATTAAACATATCGATAATTGCACCAGTTTCTAACGACTACTAAATTTTAGTATATTAGAGTCAATAAGCTCAATCAATAATCAAACACAATGTCATAGTTGATTAGTACTTTACTATTTTTTTTTTTTGATCCGCCAAGTTAAAAATAAAAAAAAAGCAAAAAGACAAAATACAATTGTAAACAAACAATTTTACTCTAGTGTAGCACATTGATAATTGCACCATTCCCTAACGACTACAAACAATTTTTTACGATTTTCATGTATTTGATATTTTCATGTATGACTTTTAAGTTGATCAAAACTCGACTGTCCAAACTAATACATCACGTGAGTTGTAATTTAAGTGTTTCTTGATTTTCACACATCTCTCTGTCTCTATCTTTTCATTCCCATCTTTCCTGCAAAGATCTTTTTGGCTTCGCTTGACTATGGATCAAGAAGTCTCACAGGAAGAAGGAGCCAAAAGCGACTTCATACAACGCTTTGCTGCAAAATATGCCGAATTGGTCTTGATTCGCAACAACAACGATGAAGAATAGAACATCGTTATGCAAGGGAGGAGGAGGAGGCTGAGCCAGATCGTGTGGAAACCAATTCTGCGCTTCCAGGCCATGAAATCTACGGTTTTAAGAACGATATCAAGTTATTGGAGTACTTCTTGCTGAATCCAAAGTTCTACAATGACTTCAAGAGTCTTGTGGTCGTCGGAGAATACGGTGTAGGGAAGACAGCACTGTGCAAGAAGATCTTCAACGATGATGATGTGAAGAGTGTTTATGCCCCAAGGATTTGGGTGTCTATCCGCAGCAGTGAATCGGAGGAAGGCCTTGATGGGAAGATATCTGTGTTGAAGAGGATCTTGGAGGGTTTTGGAGTTGAAGATTCCATGTTGGCATCTATCAGAATGGAGGCGAAAGACGAGTGCAAGTGCAGGCAGGAAACTGGAGAAAGTGATGGAGAGACGGCGAAAGAGAAGGAGCTCGCTGCTCTGCTCTATGCACTTCACTTGAACCTGAGGTGGAAGAAGTATCTCATTGTGTTTGATGATGTGCGAGAAGAAGACAAATGGGACGAGAAGCTTGATGAGAAACTCAAGCGGGATGAGAAATGGGGAAAACATCTTTCAGATGGATTCCCTAAAGGGTCTGGTGGGAGAGTCATATACACGACCAGGGATAAAACCCTGGCGAAGAAGTTAGTTTCAGAGGAACATGAGATACATCGTCTTCGGCCGTTGTCTAATCCTCAGAGTGTCTGGAATGTATACGAAGCAATGCTCATCGAGAAAGGGAAACGTCCTCCAAGGAACAACAAGAAATGCATAGAAGAGCTGATGAACAAGTCTCGTGGTCTTCCTCTAGCTGCTAGACTTATAGCCGAGATTGCTCCCGTGTTTGTCGACGATGAACATACTGAGCAGAACGATTCTACCTGAGGACAAACCAACCAAGAAATGAGACAACAACCCCCATTTCAGAACAGAACAGAACAAAACAAGTCAACCAGATTGAAGAGCCGTTTTCCATTGTGTGATCAATCTTGCTTTTTGTTTCTTCTGTGTGACTAGTGTTTCTTGAATGCAAACAATGTTTCTTGCACAGATTTGAGTTTTTACCAGAAGAATAAAAGAGATAGTTCCTTGTTTACGTTCAAAGTTGCTTATGCTTATGCTTGTAGAAATAGACATCATGTCTTTTCAGTTAATCATAATACCTTTCTTATTCCTTGATAGATTCT
Source organism: Erythrophleum ivorense (assembly GCA_026724425.1). Lineage (NCBI taxonomy): Eukaryota > Viridiplantae > Streptophyta > Magnoliopsida > Fabales > Fabaceae > Erythrophleum > Erythrophleum ivorense. The sequence continues at coordinate 504,272 of JAIUCV010000066.1, read as the reverse complement.
TTAGAACCACAAGTAAATTTTCCAAATGTTCAGAAACAACGACCCCTTAAAAGTTGAAAGCCAAATCGGGAACACATGAATTCAAAACAAGGAAGCAACACACAGCAACAACAAAGAGGAAACTTGAGGGAATTTGAGAAAGAAAAAAACCCAAAAAAGGGTCACTTCTGAATTGCTAGGAGATATGTTATTAGGGAGCTTGTGCCTTTTTCCATCTATAAGCTCGTTACTGTCACCGTCTTCCGATCGGCGACGGGACGGAGATAACTGGAGAGAGCCATCGCGCCTAGAGAAACACAGAGAGCCACTCGTCTCGTTCGATCGCTCTTAGGCTGCAAGTCTGGCACCAATTGCAAGATAACTCGGCCCAAGCCCAAGGCCCAGGATTGATCGTTAACTATAACACTTTAAAATGTTTTTACTTTTTTAATTGAGGTAGAAAAAGAGGGATTGCATAAGATTTAATATTTAGAAAACTACACTATTTTTTAATATAAAAAGACTTTTTGACTTTATTTAAACATAATACTATAATTATAAATTAAAAAAAAATCTGAATTATTATTAATAATATCATTTTATTTTTCTTTGAGATAAATAATTAAAGTAATATATCTCGTATTTTAAATTCTCTCTTTAAATAAAATTAATTATTTTGGAAACTTATATAAACAACATATTTTGTAACACATATATTAATCTCATACCTTTAATCTATATATTATGCAACCATAATTATTCACAATTTTCATAATTTTTTTTCCTAGGTTTAGTTTTTATTTTATTTTCTCATATTTTAAAGAGTATACATAATTTTTGAGAAATTTTTAAAATACCTTTTAGGGTGTAAATTTTCAAAACTACACTTCTAGTGTGGCAATTTTCAAAACTACACATTTTCCTAATTTTAATATATAAGTTTGGGTTCACTAAATCTTGATTAGGGTTTAGATTTTGGGATTTAGGGTTTAGATTTAGGGAAAATTTTAAAACTACATATTTTTGGGTGTCAATTTTCAAAACTGCACCTCTAGAGTATTCATTTTCAAAACTACACTTTTTCATTGAGTGAAAAAACTCTAAATCCTTAAATGTAAACCATAAACCCAAAACTCCAACCTTGAACTTTAAATCTAAACTTTAAACCCTAAAATTTAAACTCTAGACAAAGATTAGTGAACCCAAACTTATATATTAAAATTTGGAAAATTGTAATTTTGAAAATTAACACAGTAGAGATGTAGTTTTGAAAATTGATACCCCAAAAGGTGTATTTCTTAAAATTTCTCTAGATTTAAGGGTTTAAAGTAATTTTTAGGGTTTGAGGTTTATATTTTAGGGTTTAAAATTCTTTTACTCAATAAAAAATTATACTTTTGAAAATAGACACCCTATAGGTTTAGTTTTGAAAATTAACACTGAAAAATGTGTAGTTTTGAAATTTCCACATAATATTTTAATAGAATATATAGGAATATCATAAATTATAAATGTTTATCATTTCAAAATAAAACAGAATAAAATCATAATCTTTTGTATTTATTTTAAAACATTTTTTAGCTATTTAAATTTTGTTTTTATTTTTAATTTATTTATTAAATTCTTTATGAACTTTAGATTATGACAATTTAAGAGTTGTTCGTTTGTCTATTCAGCTAATCCAGTCAGATGAGAATGAGAACTGTTGTTCATTTAATGCTAAAAACGAGTATCAGCCAGATTAAAAAATTTAGGCTAAATTTTTAATAACCAGATGGATCATCTAGCTGATCCAAATTGGAGCATCTGGATGAAGATGATTAATCACAAATGTGCAAATGACAAATAAATCCTTAAAAATATTTATACATAGAAAATATTCATAATTTTTTTATTATAAAAACCAAAAAATCAAAATTATTCATAAAATTATATTTTCTCTTCGAAACCGAAAAATTACGTTTTCTTGCTAAAAGCAAAAAATAAAAAATTTCTGTCTAAACCGCGAAATATCGTTTTTCGGAAAAACTATGAAATTACTTTTTTCGCTCAAAACCGATGATATCGCTTCTTCCGCCGAACCGCAAAATGCATTTTTCCGCTGAAACCGTAAAATGACGTATTTTCGCCGCTAAATCGCGTTTTCCCGCCAAAACCATGAAATCGCGTTTTCCCGCCAAAACCGAAAAATTGTTTTTTTCCACCAAAAGCACAAAATCAAGTTTTCGTGCCAAAACCGCAAAATCATGTTTTTCATCAAAACCATAAAATCGTGTTTTCCGTCGAAACCGTGAAATCGTGTTTTTTCTTCGAAACCGCAAAATCACGTTTTTCCGTCGAAACCGAGAAATTCCGTTTTTCGCCGAAACCACAAAATCGCGTTTTCTCGCCAAAACCGCGAATCGCGTTTTCTCGCCAAAACCGCGAATCGCGTTTTTCCGCTTAAACAGCGAAATCATGTTTTCCGCTTAAACTGTAAAATTGTGTTTTCCGCTTAAACCGCGAAATCGTATTTTCCTGCTGAAATCGTGAAATCGCGTTTTCTTGCCAAAACCGTGAAACCGCATTTTTCTGCCGAAACCGCAAAATTACGTTTTTTGCCAAAATTGTTAAATCACATTTTATTGCTTTGATATTATTTTAGATCCAAGATTTATATTGTTAAAAAATTAGTTTAGGTAAATGATTTGATAAAAAGATAAAGAGTATTTTAGTCATTTTCTATTAAAATCATCTAGATGGACCATTTGAATAAAGAAATGAATAATAAGTAAAATCTAGATGAATCATTTAGCAAATCTAGATGAATCATTTAGCTGAACCACTTAAATGAAGATGAAAAAGAACAAACATCATCCAAATGGAGCATATACATTACATGGATCATCTGGATGCTTCATCCGGATGAGGAAACGAACAGGGCCTTAGGTGTCCCTTGCGTCATCACTGTGCATCTTCGCAACCGCAGAGAAATATAATTACATCAGTTTCGATGTCGGCCTTACTTATGCCTTGCTCATAGGTGGTATAGCGCTTGACTTTGTTGCCATTTTCATATTTTGTGTCTCCGACTGGTCATTTGCTAGATTTACGAAGCAAAAGGAAGATGTGGAAGATGAGGACACATGGCTTGACGCGGTTCTCAACTGGCTCCTCGGTTTCAGGAAGCTCAAGTGGGAGGCCTATGATTGTCCCTACAACAAAGACATTTGTGAGAAGCATTTCGTGATTGATAGAAGTTTTATATTTCGCAGATGGTCTGAATACATCTATGCGTACAACCTGATGAGAAGCTCCCTGGGGATAAAGCCCGATGGGATCCAAGCAAACATTCACCGTTTATTTTTTCCCATCAGGTCTACAACCCGAGGAATCAGCTCCCGTTTCGGGACCATGAAACAAAAGAGTGATCAGGCTCGCAAGAAGCTGAACAACTTCATCTATTTATCACGTTCGAAGAACAGGGCACTGTATTTTGTTCTATACCCTCTGAAGCTGTTTCTTAGTTTCTGGTTTGGAATCCCAATGATCAACTACGTCTTGGACTTCTTCGGCATCTCAGATCAGCTCAACGGTTTGATTTACACATCACGTAATCGCATCACGAAAGAGATGTGGGAGTTCATAGTTGAAGAGTGTCAGCAAGATACATTCAGCAAGAGGTGAGTGGGTGTTGCGCAACGCATCAATCGAAAAATCCAGAAATGGGGCAGAGCGCTTGAAACTACTGTTGCATTACGTGACTCAAGTAGACTATGATCAGAGCATTCTTGTGTGGCATATAGCCACTGAGCTCTTATACCACACAGACGGAGGCACTGAAACGTACCATAGTGAGCGTGAGTTCAGCAAAATGCTTTCGGACTACATGATGTACCTCTTAATCGTGCAGCCTGCTCTGATGTCATCAGTTGCAGGGATCGATAAGATAAAATTCATGGAAGCTATAGCAAAAGCTAAGAAGTTTACAGAGGCTAAGAAGTTCTTGGAGACTAAGAACCTTGAGGGTTCAAGAAACGCAAAAGAGGTCTGCGAGGAGATCTTATCTTCCCTCGAGGTGGTTAAGGAAAGAGGAGGCAAGAGATATCAACGCAAGGATGTGCTCGCTGATGCAAAAATACTTGCAAATGCGCTTAAGCAGCTAACCGGGGAAGGAGAAGAAGAAAAAGAAGAAGTGGTGTGGGAGGTAATGAGCAAAGTGTGGGTGGAGATGCTTTGCTATGCGGCAAGTCACTGTGACCCGAAACAGCATGTAGCACAACTGAGCGGAGGAGGTGAATTTCACCTCAGCTTTGTTTGGCTACTGATGGCTCATTTTGGCCTTGGAGACCATTTCCAGACAACAGAGGAGAATGCTAGAGCCAAAATGATTGTGACCAGGTGATTCAATCAATCACAGACCTAGGTAGTAGAATTCTAGCTTCTTGTGCTGTCTTTGCTTCCTTACATATATCCCTGTATCCACAACTTGAGGCTTTCTAGTTCTTTTGCTCCAAACTGTCCATGGGCTGTTGTTTTTGTTGCTGGAAAATCTGGAATCACGACTCTTTCTATCTTTCTCAATGCCATGCTGCAACATGATCTTGACTCCTTCTTGTATACATTTGCCTGGCAGTTCAGAAAACAAAACGATTTATATAATATTTACATACAATGTGCATCAACAGGCAAGAGCATTGCCTCACCTTCGCTTTTGCAAGTCCCATAACTCCAACAAGTCAACGGTTATGTACCTTTGACTCAAGTTTGAGTTTAATGGAAGTTAGTTAGTCGTTACTCGTTAACTACAAAATGAAACAAGAAATAAGAAAGGACTGCAACTCTGTAAGTCGCTGTTTAGACATATATAGATATGAACCTACTTTCAAACATTGATGTCGAGAAAGAAGAAAACGACAAAAGAGACTATTAAATTGAAGATGGTGATTTGGATTTCTTCCAAACCCACAATCAAAGGGGAATTAAAAAAGACCATAGGACTTTTGGTAACTGTTAAAGAAAGTCAACGACTGAGTATTAGTAAAACTCAGTCCCTCTGATCCAAACATTCATCAGAACCATCATTAATCAGAAAAAGAAAATGGTTCAAGCGATTCCCACATATATCAAAGAGGCGTGGAACGCATGGAACATCAGAGGAATGGTGATTTCCAGTCTCTCGATTCAGACAATTCTCATTATCTTTTCTCCTTTGAGGAAACGAACATCCAACAGGTTCCTTGCTGTGGTCCTGTGGTTGTCTTATCTCTTAGCAGATTGGTCTGCAAACTTTGCTATCGGTCTCATTGCTAAGAAGTAAGAACCAAGGGAAAGAATTAAAACCAGATGATCCTCCTCAAGATCAGAAGCTCATGGCTTTGTGGGCACCCTTCTTGCTCTTGCATCTTGGTGGGCCAGACACCATCACTGCATATTCTCTTGAGGACAATTCTCTTTGGCACAGGCTGTTTCTGGTGCATATGTGGTTATCCAGTATCTACCCAATACGCTTTGGATGATCATCATGTTTTTGTTCATTGCTGGGACTTTCAAGTATCTCGAGAGAACGATTGCGTTGTACCTTGCAAGCTCGGATAAGTTCAGAGGCTCAATTCTTAAGGTGTCTGATTCAGATTCCGATGACACTGACGACATGGAGAAGGTAGATGACTCGATGCCTCTCTCTGGAAAGTCCGTGAAAGATTATGGTAAACCAAAGAGACCATTAAAGCTAGAAAAGCCTGGGAGAAATTTGACAGACCTCGAGATTCTTCAGTTTGCTTTCTGGTTCTTCAACAACTTCAAGAGTCTTCTCGTCAATAACATCTTTAGCTCTGAGCAAAGAGATGAGAGCAGGGAATTCTTCAGCAAGTTAAACGACGAAGAAGCTTTGAGGATTCTAGAGGTGGAGCTCGGCTTTATCTATGAAGGTTTGTACACAAAAGTTTCGGTATTTCATAGTTGGGTTGGGGCTGTGACTCGGACCATAGCCTTGGGATCTCTTCTGTCAGCTTTCTTCATCTTTCATTATATAGTGATCACCTACACTTTGTTCTTAGTTGGAATATCTCTGGATCTCACATCACTCCTCATGGCCATACCCTCAGACTGGACATTTGCTGTCATCAGTAGGCTTAATGAAGACGATGCAGACAGTGGCTCACGGATAGACCACCAACTCAACAGGTTTCTTGGTTTAAAGAGGCTGCAATGGAAGAAGCAAACATGCTGCGAGGGAAGAGTAAATCATGAGGTGCTTAACACACCGTTTCTACTCCAAAGATGGGCAGCAGGAAGCATCAAGCTTTTCAACTTCATTGCATACTCTGTCAAAGCAGATATAGAGAGGATCCATGACACCAAGGGGACGAACACGTCGACGTGTATTGAAGGCTATACTTCTCCCTTTCATTTACACTAACAACATCCTCAAGAAAATCTGCACAAGCATCTCCTAATGGAATCATGATTGAGTTTCTGGCAACATTAAGTTAGAAATGGCGGATCCGGAACGGCTGATGCGTTGTATAGCAGATGTTGATTACGACCGGAGCCTTATGCTGTGGCACATAGCAACTGAGCTGTGTTACCAAGAAGAAGCATCGACTGAAGAGAACTGCAACGGCCGTGAGTTAAGCAAAATGCTATCTCTTGATCATGCAGCCAAAGCTGATGTCAGAGGTTGCAGGGATAGGGAAGATCAGGTTAAGAGACACATTGGCCGAAGCTAAAAGATTCTACAAGAGGCGGTATATTGAGAACTGAGGGGATGTGAAAAGATCAAGCGATGAAATCCTTTCGGTCAGGATAGAGATTCATCCAAGTAATGTTAAGGGAAGTCTCAGCAAATCCGTGTTGTTCGAGGCTAGGGCACTGGCAAAAGAACTCAACAAGGTGAGTGATGGTGGAGAAAACAAGTGGAGAGTAGTGAGCAAAGTGTGGATGGAGTTGCTATTCTACGCAGCTAAGCAAAGGAGGAGAGCTCATCAACTTTGTTTGGCTAGCAGAGGCTCACCTCGGCCTTGGAGATCAGTCGAATTCATCAGAAAGAGAGGCCACACTGGATTTAAGGTGACTGGTTGAGTACCAAATGTCAGTGTCTGTTTGTGCACATCTGCTATCAGATGTCTTTAGTGCCTGCAACAATAAAAAGAAAATCACACCTCTTCTCTCCTTTTGCAACAACTTTAGTCAATGGAATTGATATAAACATGAAGATGAACTGAGATGTGCAAACTTAAGTGCAAAGCTAAGCATATGCCTTAACTTGAGCCGTTGCAAATATGCAGAGAGAAGATTTAGGATAGAATAAGATAAGTATACAGTTGTTCAGTTCAGATATGTCACCGATCAAAATTAAACCCAATTTCCATGTATCATCTCTCATCAAGACCTCTGATTATAAACAACTACTATATCACAGATTTCAAATTCAGTAGATGTTTCATGTTTAGCTCAAATAAATTCATGGCACTTTTCATCAGTCATAGAAAAAGACAATTATCGATATACATGTCATGAAGCAGACAGCTGATTCAAAATTTTCGCGAAAAGAAAAATTAAACACAAGAACCAAACGACCATCGAGCTACAGAACGTCTGAGACTACCGTTATTTGATCGCAGTGTTGAGTGAGGAATTTTCACTACTTTCGATTTTCCCGCCTTTTTTCCATCTATAAGCTCGTTACTGTCTCCGGACGGAGATAACTGGAAAGAGCCATCATCGTGCCTAAAGAAATACAGAGAGCCACTCGTTCGTTCGGTCGTCTGGAACGAATTGCAAAATAATACGGCCCAAGCCCAAGGCCCAGTAATGATCGTTAACTATTACTGTCGATTTTAATCATCTGTTAATGATCTAAAGTCATTCAAGAAGGAAAATTGGTCCACAATGTCAAGAGCTTTATTGCGAAATAGAAACATACTCCATACATAAATAGTCAAGGCAGTACCGAAACTGACGGAAGAAGAAGAGTCCATGGAGAACAAGAGAGAGTTTTAGGAGGGAACGAGAACACACACGAAGTAAATAGGCTTCAAAATGACTTGGGAGGACTCTCGGGAATATAGATGATGATGATGATTATGGCTCATATTAACTTATGAGTCATATAAGAAAACGTGTTTTTTTTCGGCTTTTAACCGGCGATTCTCCTAGAGTAGGGATTTGGAGGCTGTGTAGGTCTGAGGAGCACGTCACCACTTTCTCCCACCCACCCTGCCTTCATCGCCGGTTGTTGTTGTTGTTGTTGTTGTCTCTGCCTTTGACTTTGACTCCATGTTCCTCCCATTGCTGCATTTGCCACACTATTTGCAGTCCCACGAGCAAAGCCCCAGTTCTTGTTCATAGATGCTGCAAAAGTTCATCATTTGATTTCCATCAGATAAAAGAATCATCTATATGAACACACAAAAAAAAGAAGAATGTGATTTCTACTTACGAGGACTCTTCCTTCCAGGCGGTGGTATATACTTAGCATCTCTAACGTGATAACTTCCCACAGGTTTGTTGTTCCATGCCGTGTCCTGGTTAATCTTATTAGCCATATCCACCTTCCGCTGAGCCGCACCAGTGCCAAAAGGACCATTCATCTTTGGAGTAGCATAACTGTTATAAGGCTTATTATTAGCATTATTGGTCATAGTCGCCGGCAACCTCTTGACAGATTGCTGCTCCTGCTCGAGATTCCCTCTCGGTCCAAAAGTTCGCTTGGGACGGAGAGATGGTGGAACATAGTAGCAACTCTGTAAGAAAGGATGCTGCAGAGCCTCTGCAGCACTCGGTCTATCGCAGGGATCCCACGAGCAAAGCCGCTCAACAAGGTTAACCGCCTCTGCACTAGCATATGGCATCAAGCTTGAAAGGTGAACACCAGGATGCGGAGGGAATTGGTAATTGATGACGCTAGCAAGATTAAGCCCCTCCAACCATGTCTCTTCAGTTGGGCTGCCTATCACACTGCAGATTTTATAGATCTCATCTACTTCACTGCACCCATTAAAAGAGACATATTGCTGGTCTAGGATCACATTGCAACATTATTTAATCAAGGAAACTGTATTTAACCACCATTGACAATTACCTAGCTCCGGGAAAAAGAGGGCGAAGAGACAACAGCTCAGCCATAATAGCGCCCATTGCCCACATATCTGAAACACAATAAAAATTACTCCATTGTTAAGAAATGAACTACTCCATGTTGAAAGACACTTTCTTTATTTGGAATTTAGAGAACACTAACCAACTTTTGACGTGTAAACATATGACTGTAGCAGTACTTCAGGTGCTCTGTACCTGATAGAAATTTAGAGCACAGACTTTAGGGATGAGTAAGGAAGAGATATGGAATAAATCATAGTGCCAACTGCCACCAGTACATGTATCACCGAACTACAAATAGAACGATTTCTTTAAGGACTGTTTCGAAAGAGCAGGGAAATGATTCTTACCAGCGTGTAGAGACATACTCTGTATAAGGTGGACTCGAATTGATCTCCCGGGCCAGGCCAAGATCAGCAATCTTAATGACATCTTTAGAGACTAACAGGTTTTCTGCATCAGAAAAAATACACATGTTTCATCGATAAGCTATCTAACTATGACTGCGGTAGAAAACTTGGCATCCATCGCACATATGCTGATGTTGATTAGCAACTTAAGGCTATCAATTACCTGGCTTAAGATCACGGTGGAAGTATCCACGCTGATGCATGTAAGAAAGGCCTTGAAAGACTTGAACGCACCAATTTCGGATATCAGATTCTGCAAAAAGCTTAGGGCGATCCTTCATAAGCTGGTAAAGATTGCACTCCTGGTCAAGTAAGAAGAGAAAGAATATTTAGGGCAATGGAGAAGAAAAAGCTATGGTATAAAAGATCAAACATAAAGTAGTAAGAAGTATACCATGTACTCGAAGACAAAGTATAGGATATCATTTTCCCGGATGACTTCCTTCAGCTTCACAATGTTTGGATGATTCATTCTGCTAAGTGACTAAATATGAGAAAATAGAGGAATCAGTAAACATACAAGAAGAAAGTCTAATCAAATTTCAGTGAAGGAGATATAATACCTTCACTTCTCTCAGATTAACACATTCTTCCCAAGAGTAATACTTCTTCTTCATTTTTTTAATTGCAACCTGTGAATAGAAAACTTCAGTACCCTAAAGACCAAGCACAAATCGTATACAAGCCTTGATATCTTCAAAGAAAACAACTTACAACTTCACCCGTCTGTTTATTGACAGCTCGCCAAACATTCCCAAAAGTTCCATCACCAACTTCTTTTATTAAATTATACCTACAGTTGCACAAGGCATCGAAAAGCATACATAAGCTATAAACCAACAGGTCTGAAGCCAAAGATAAGAGAAAATGTTAAAGAGAAATAAAACCTACCTCTCCATTGCCGTAACTGGTAAAGCAAAATATCCCTTTTAGTTTTTGTCTGTAGAGAACTTCTATAACTTTAAACTTCCCGTTGTTCGTGTGGCAGAAAGACCAACGATTCTCCCGCTAGGTAGACTGACCGTTATTTACTTTGAAAATCATTGTTTGACCAGAAAAGCAAAAGAAAGACACCAAGAGAAGAAGAAAAGACATGCTGAGAACTGGAAGACGCAATGAACCAACAAGAAGGAATGTTCTGGGTAACAGGAGGAAACCCACGCTCACAACATTTCACTCAAGGGGTTCGGAGACTCAAGGAAAAATGACTATCAACTCTACGACATGTCAAAACTTGAAAAGAAACTGATACACCCTTCTTCAATCAGCTCCTGCAAGAACCAGAGGTGGAATAGGAACTAACAATTTTCTTTTGACTGTAGGGACCAGATTTAGAGGAGACTCTAGGACTATGCGAAGGAAGGATACCTTGCAGACATCAGCCCTGCACAAAACAAAGATGCCACACAAACAATCACGTGGTTTCCTAAATTCTTACTGGCAGTTTTTCCTTTTCTTTAAATTTCCATATCCTGTATTCATATTTCAAAAAAAACTTACAAAAATAAGTATGATAAACCTTTTATTTCCTTAATGAGATACTGACCATAAATTTACAGCTTAATTGCTCTCATCAAAATTGTAAATAATCAAAAAGAAAACTCATACGTACATAGCTCCGTTCAAAAAACCATACCTGACTCAGAAATTTGCATCACACCTTCTCGAAAGATCGCAGAAGAAGGTCTGACCACTAAGTGCAGTTCACGAAAGAACAAACAAGGAAGTCTGCGCGCGCAAGAAACCGCCAATCAAGTGCTTCTTGCAATGAGAAAACCCGATACTGGTAGCAGCTTGAGCAGGTGTAATCTTGTTCCATGTCTCAAAAGAAGAAAATCCACTACAAACGAAGCTTAATATCACCTGATTATGAACAAACACATCAGCAGTAGAAAAACCAGTATTAGAAGCACAACAGATACAGTATGATTGAAATAAACAAAAAAAAAAAAAAAATTCGATAAACAGGGAAGCCAAGCCATTCAAAGTAATATCGCAAAAAATGACAATAAACTACAATGAATATCAGTAAAATTCACAACAAAAACTTAAGAAACCAAACTGCAATCAATAAAAAAATTCAAAATTATCACCAAATTTCAACTCCATAAAAATTTAACAACCCAATTTATCTCAGATCTCAATGAACGAAGAAATTCAAAATCCAATACGAGCACGTAACAAAAACCCACAGAAGCGAAACCCTAAAATTCATTAAAAGCCATCCGGATACGTCTATCTCCGACTCCATCAGATCTCAGAAAAGCAGCTCCAATCATACAACAATACTCAACAACAACCGAAAACCGATTCGATTTGAGCGCGAAAATAAAAGGGAACATCAACGAAGAAATCGCAATCAGTCAAAATCAAAAAGATGTTTGATTACCACAAGAGCCAACAGGCATAACCTCCGTCTCCGACGACGGGAAAAGACGTTATCCAGAGCTTCTCCTTCTCAAAACTACAGCTCCACCGCTCTATCTCTCTCTATCTATCTCGGTTCCTCTCTCTCCTTGCCGCGTATTTTTGTGAGGTTCTCGTGATAACAAACAAAAAAAAAACCCTACTTTATAATATCTCAGCTAAAAAGGAATAATATTATTGAGCAATATTGCGGTCGTGTCTCGTAGGTGCTAGCTATGATCTCCTGCACCTCGCTTTACATTAATAAATTACCTCTACACCGTAGATATTTTCGTTAATGACATCATCTCCGATCTGAACCGTATAATTTATGGAATTATAATATTTTATTTTAATATTTATATGGCCGCCTACATTCCAGTAGATGATAAATGCTTCCCTTGACTTTTCGTACTATATTTAATATATTTTATTACTAATGAATAACTTTTAATCTCCAACTTGATTGTATTTTTCTTTCTTTTTTTTTGTAAATTTGATTGTAGTTCTACGCTCTAAAATTTTAAAATCTTCTCGATAGAAAGGCTTTCCGCTAATTTTAATTTAACTAGTTTAATTTGGACTAATCTGTTTCATATTAGGACATCATAATTTATTTTATTTTTTGTTTTGGTACATTTCCTAATTAATTAACAGATTTGATTTCTAACTTGATTATGCGGGTTTACATTTTTATCTTTTCAGTTTAGTTTTGTTTTGGTATCAGATCTGATCAATTAACATATTTGATTTCTGATTTGACTGTGCAAGATTACTTTTTTATCTTTTTAGTTTTGTTTTGTTTTGGAACCAGCCCAATCAATTAACAGATTCGATTTCTGGTTTAACTAAACTATCTACCGGTTTGTTTTAATTTTTCAACCCGATCAATTAATAGATTTGATTTCTTATTTAACTGAATCGGTTCGTTTTAAGTTATTATTCTTGTATCCAAACAGTTTTTTTCTCTTATTCTTGTATCCAACCTCTTCTATTCTTGTATGCAAACATTACAATATACTTCTCAATTAATATCATAGATTATGACAATGTTTAATCGCAAAACATCTCACTATTATTAAAGAGAAATTTTGGAAATATATCTTAATATCAGTTTTTATTTTGAAAAATATTCTAGTTTTTTTGGGTTTTGAAAACTACACTTTTTATATGTAAAAAGACTAAATTATCCTAGTTTGAAGTTTCTAACTAATTTAATTAAAATGAAATTTAATTAATAAAATTTAAAAATTTAAAAAAAAGATTATGATTTTGATTTTTTTTTTTTCATTTTAAACAGATAAGAAATTTTAATTCCTAATTATATGCTAAAAAAATTTGTATTCTTTTTTTTTGTGGCTCAATATTATGGTCCATGTTTGATGAATAATAGATTATATGTGATATTAAAGTTGTTTATATAAGTTTTCAAAAATAATTAAATTTATTAAAGACAAATTTTAAAATTTTCTCTAGATTTATCAATTTTTAAATTTTAAATTTTAAATAACTGACATATATTTATCTGAACAAAAATAAAATAATATCATTCATAATAATATTTTCGAATTTTGTATTTTATTAATAATTATTTAATACTCTCTCTGTTTCACTAAAAGTGTCATTTTACTGTTTTGCACACATATTAAGAAAATTATTATAAACTCTAATTTACCCTTATATTTACATTAAAAATGTCTTATCTTTCTAATTAATACACTAATGTAACAATGTTAAAACTGGATTTTAATTAATAAAATTGTATTGGAAATACAAAGTGACACTCTTTATAAAACAAAAATAAATATTTAAAATGACATTCTTTGTAAAACGGAGAGAGTAATGTTTTATTAATATAAAGTTTAAATAGTCTTTTTACATTAAAAAATGTATTTTTCAAAATAGAAAAAAAAATTAGGGTATTTTTCAAATATCTAAACGTAAATAGAATATTTTTCAAAAAATAAGTACAAGCAAATAGTGTTCTTCCGTTTTACCACCCGGAACAGATGGCACATCATAGATTCTCTACAAAAATAATCAAAATCATAAAGTTATTTGATATTACATATTGACTTATTTTTATGTTAAAACAAAGTCAATTTTTACTTACCATTCCAACAATTCTCAAATGTGTCATCTCCAACATTTCATCAACAAACTGTCTTGAAGAAGAGGTTTGTCGTTCAAAGTCACATTTACTCCTCACTCCCGGTTCTCATATCTTGTCCTACATAAACTTTTTTTAAATGGTTTTACGTACTAAGTTTAGAATATATACATTATGAACTCGTACCAAAAAAAAAAAAAGAATGTATATATTATGAACTGAAACAAGGTTAAATACACTTATATATTTATGGAGTTTAGTGTCTCGGATGTAATTGATGAGTATTTTCAGACTTCTTAAAAATGATTCTTCATGGTATGTCTTCCAATATGATGTGCCAAGTCTAGGTAGGATAAATCACAATGCAGGGCGTTGAGTTTATCCCTAATCACAATCACATTTTTGATCGGCCACCCCTAATCTCTATTATTGTCTGATTTCATTTTGATTCCAAAAACAACAGTTAAACGTTATTGCAAGAATCTACATATTCCGATGAGTAGTACGCACAGTTCGTACTTTCTTCAGTATGGATATGATTTGGATACAACGATCACTTTTGTCATTCTTTTGCTAAAACAGTTAAATTTAAAGAATCCTTGCTCTCGTTGAAAGTGGAACTCAAGACCTCCCGCTTACTAAACGGGTGTTTTAACCAACTGAGCTACGACAGTTGCTTCAATTTTGAGATTGTTGATAGTAATAATTACTACACTTTTCATTATCTCGATGATGATTAAGATTATGAATGTGGTTTCTAAGAGCATGATTATTGGTATAAACCCATATAGTCTCTTAACTAATATTTTATCAATAAAATTATTTTAAAAACTTTAATTAAGAGACTTTTGTTATTCTTGCTCCAATGGTAAATACCCATTAGGTGTTCTTAACACACAAAAAAATGTAAAATTTTTAAGTCTACAAACTCAACTCAACACAACACAAAGAAAACAATAGAAAGATTGTTATTAACATTAAAAAGGCAAGCATTGATGAATATGAAGATATTTTGAAATGACAATAGGAAAGACTCACGTTTGAGTTGACAAAATACTTGAATTTCTTGATTCCATCATTGGGACGAATGTCTTCAACGTTGTAACCGAGGGAACTAGTGCTAGACTCTTTCGATTCCATCATAATCTCATTCACGTTATTCTGTAAAATAGATAACAAATCAAGACGTAAAAGTTAGATCAACAGAACCAATGGGATGCAAAAGATAACTAGATCATCATATGAACATTCAATATTTTTGCAATAGAAAAAGAAACACCAGCACATGTATAATGATCGGTGATACTTATTCCAACAAATCCAGATATCTCACAACGAACAATTTCCAATACTCAGATCCAACACTTATGAATGAATTACTACGTAGCAATGGAGAAACCAGGGATCAAACCAACTTTATACCTATACAAACAAACCAACAGTTCAATGCATCGTTTTCACAGAGGAATTCTAGCAAACAGTTGGTGGACAAAGCGAGAAACAATCAAGCAGAAACAATGACAAAAAACCCAAACTTTAGCTAAGCAATATCATCATTCGTCATCACCAACCCAATGCATAAACCGCAACTATATTTCTGCAACTCTTACCAGTAATCTCAATCTCAGAAAGACAGATTTACTATTAATGAGAGAGTGGGTCAATCTATTGGGATTTAGATTTTACAAAATTCAAGAGAATCAACTTGGAACACACAAGTAATCTATCGCACAAAGAAAAAGAACAAAATTAATGGTAAAATCAAAACCGCGCACCTTCTTCAATTTCGAATTCCTCCAACTCATCGTCGTCCTCGAAGAAATCCATCTTCACGTTCTCTGTCGCAGCACACAACCAGTATCTGTTCGGGCTGAAGCAAAGCGAGTGGATCGAGCCATCCTCAAGCGAGTAAAGCTTATTTCCTTCAGCATAAAGACCTGATTCATAAGCAATTAGGGACAAACCACCTTTGAGAATGAGATTTCGTAGTGATTTCTCATCTAAAATCCATTCAATTGAGAGAGCGCAACAGAGAGAGAACGAGAGAGAGGAGGAAAGAGAGAATGAGGAAAAGAAAAAAAAGCGACACGTGGCACTAACAAACGTTTCTTAATTTTTCTAATATAAGCGACGTTTGCTTGTATTTTGGTCTTTTTGATTTATTTAAATGCTGTATTTGCTTAGAAAAGGAGTAAGAGACCCCTGTTAATCATGGTCTAAGGAGATTTATGGTAGTGTTTATATGTTATTCATTTCGCAGAAAATGCAGAGAAACAGTGTAAACTAGGGAAAGCCTCACGCAAATGCGTGAGTTTGAATTATATAATAAACTATCCAACATTTCGTAAAATTTTGGGGAAATTTTAAAATTACATTTTTTGTCTCAATTTTGAAAACTACACCTCTAGGGTATCCATTTTCAAAACTAAGCTTTTTCATTGAGTAAAAGAACTCTAAACCCTAAAATATAAACCATAAAACCAAAAATCTAAGTTTGAACCCTTAAATCTAAACCCTAAACCCCAAAATTTAAACACTAGTTAAGGATTAATGAACCCAAACTTATATATTAAAATTTGGAAAAAGTGTAGTTTTGAAAATTAACACACTAGAGGTGTAGTTTTGAAAATTGACACCCCAAGAGGTATATTTCTTAAAATTTCTCTAGAATTTTAGTGATTTATTTGGCTAGTTTTAAAATTTATTAATTGACTGTTAATTTTTATGTTTTAATAATTTAATTGAATATTAAAAATTTTAATTTAAATTAATTTTTCTGTTGACAAGGCAAATATTTAGTATGACTGAATATTTTTTAAATATATACAGTCAATAAGGTTATTATTATTGTTATTATTTTGTGAGAAATTCAAGTTTTATGTGTATAGTTTAATTAGTTGCATATGATTTAAATTTTTTTTTGCTGGACATCATTTACATGGTAAAATTTAATTTAATATTTTAATATTATTTTTGTTTAAGAAAAAAAGATCTAGATATATTACATGTAAGATTTATATATGTTTGTATAAATTGAATATAGTTTAACTGAGTAGTTTACATAAAAAAATATTTTCATTATTATTTTATGAGAAAAATAAGTTTTATATTATGATATAATTAAATTTTATATGGTTTGTTTTTAATTGCATTTTTTTCTTGTTACATTTTTTTATAGAATTTTATTGGCTGCTACAAATTAGTAGTTATGAAAATTTAATTTAATTTAATTATTTTGTGGGGTTATTGGAGAAAATAAAATAAAATCAATGGATTAATTATTATTATTTCGTGTGAAATTCAAGTTTTATATGTATGATTTAATTAATTTCATACTTTTTTGCTAGACATCATTTGAATAATAAAACATCAAATATTTTTATCTTATTTTTATCCATATATATTACGTGTAAGATTTACATATTGCATAAATTGAATATAGTTTAATTGTATAGTTTCTATGAAATAAATATTTACATTATATTATTTTGTGTGAATTGAATGTGGTTTAATTGTGTGGTTTATATGAAATAAATGTTTGTTTGACCAAAAAACTTAATATGAAAAAGAGTGGATGTTGAATTTAAAAAGAGGATATGTGTCAAAAAAATTAGAGTGACACATGATAGCCTCTATTATCTTATTATATAAAGCTCCATACATTAATAATTATAACTCACAGGATCACGACATGTGTAATTTTTAATTTTAGTTATATTAAGATCTTGACATGTGTCTTTGAAAAAGAAAATGAAAATGAAAAAACACCTAATTAAAAATATGTTAAAAAAATTTGGCATGTCATATTCTAACAGAAAAGGGTTTCATATTCTAACGAAAAAAAAAAGCATATTTACCATATATTATGTCTTACCAAATCCTATATAATAAGTTTTGAAAAAACGATCATCCATATTTTAATGGAAAAAGTAAAAAACGTATATTTGCATGCCATATAAAAAAAATGAAAAATGCATATTTACCATATTCTCTATCTTACCAAATCATATATAATAAGTTATGAAAAAATGATCATCTATATTTTAACGGAAAAAATGTTCCATATTCTAGCGGAAAAAAAAAAATATATTTTTCCATATCATATTCTAACAGAAAAAGATTCCATATTTTAACGAAAAAAAGAAAAATGCATATTTACCATATTCGTTGTCTTACCAAATCCTATATAATAAGTTATGACCTTCAAAATTTAATTTTGTGCTTCCATCTTTTTTCACTTTCTTTAATTTAGAATAAAAAATCATGTCTTCGAAAGTTCAAGAAAGCAATAAAGATTATTTGATTATAAATATAAATTATCGTTGTACTATAATATAATACGTGTTATTTGAAAGTGGAAAACTAGAAATCCTAAAATAAATTATATCTTATTATAATATCAATATTATTTATTATTTAAATATATATCTTATTATAGTATGCTGATTACAAAATTATTACATGATTATTACGCTTTATTGTAAAGTGGAACTGAAGTATTTTATGTTATTCAGAGATTTTTTATCGGGGTTTTAATATTATTTTACTTACGTTTAAAAGTAATCATATTTTGTTTAATTTTTTTTAATAAATTGTTTCAAAAAACTTATAATAAACTCTGCGTATAACGCGGGGCCTTATCTAGTAACCCTATAATACTATATAACTAGGGGAAAGCCCGCGCAATGCGCGGAAACTCGTTGTTATGAGTTTTCGAAAATTTTTTTTTTTATTGTTAGTAATTTATGTTTGTCAAGGTTATGCAATACATTCATGCTGGATTTATGACTACAAATCAATGTGTTGATATTTTTATGGTCTCTTAGCTTGTCGAGGAATATATTAAAATTACCATGTTCTT
Organism: Erythrophleum ivorense; assembly: GCA_026724425.1. NCBI lineage: Eukaryota > Viridiplantae > Streptophyta > Magnoliopsida > Fabales > Fabaceae > Erythrophleum > Erythrophleum ivorense. The sequence continues at coordinate 485,425 of JAIUCV010000066.1, read as the reverse complement.
ATTTCATAACTTGATTTTGTTTAAAAGTTTTTGATTACCGAGTCGTCATCTAATCTTCTTGATGAATTTGGGTTGAGGTTCGTTTCGTGTCGTCTCGTGATGATAATATAGTTGTCTAACAACATGTTTGAAGTTTGAGTTATTTGGTTGTATTATTTAATCTGTGGTAAAAAAGATCGTGTACCTGATGTTGTATCTTGACGGAATTAGCAAATGATTTTGAGATGAAGTTGATTTCCGTATGGTGGTGTAAATGATATTCTTATAGTATAGTCCAAGTAGTGTATTGTCCACTTACTGGTTTTGAAAATGTATAGTGTTTGGATACTTGTTGTATTGTTTTTCTATGAGATTTTGCTCTTGTATATTGATAATTTATTGGTTTTGAAAGTGTGTTGTGTTCGGATTCTTATTGTATTGTTTTTCTATGAGCTTATGCTCTTATTTATTGATATTTTGGGAAAACTGCTTATATTTTGGGACAAAGAGAGTAGTGTCTTTAAAATTATGAAGAGTTATTAGACATTAGAAATTTAGTTGAGTTGAAATTATATATTACATGTAATCACATTCAATTTGTTTATGTTTATTGTGTGGTGTAACTTCTTTTTAAAAATGATTGTAAGTTAAATTTGATATGATTTTTATTTTTTATTTTTTTTTGTCAATGTATATTATAATATTATAATAGATACTATAATAGATAGTAAATATATAAAGAGCTGATTTTTTCCCTGTAAGTCAAGAAAAATTTGGTTTGCTATCAGAAAAAGTCAAGAAAAATTTGGTTTGCTATCAGAAAAGTGTAATTAATTTATTTGTAAATTCTTTAAACAATTAAACATTTTGATGTACACAGATTTTGATTGAATATAATTTTTATATTCATTCAAAAAAAAAATGTTTAAGCCCAACCACACGATAATAGCTGACTTTTCGAACAAGTTTTTATTTATTTATATATATTATCGTAATTAATATTTTCTTTCCTTTTTCTTGGCTCCTCGAATTTTCTTTTTAAAATAAACAGTTTCTCTATAGAAACAAATCATCAGTAGAGAGATTGTACAATTGGTTCTTATAACAATCTTTCAAATTCGGAGAGTAGAAACAACAATAACAAGGCAGACGATCTCTTCTTGATTACGTAATGAGAATCGTTTCGGAAGATCGCAGTCCCAAAAGAATCGATCGGGTTATTAGTTTTGATTGGAATTTAGATAGCTTGGTCTCTGAGATTGAGTCTCTTGTAAAGAAACTCCATGTCTTCAAAAGGTTCCCGAGAGAATTTGATATGCGCTTGTCTAAAGAAGAAGAAGAAGAAGAAGAAGAAGAAGAAGGAGATGAAGACGATTGTCAAACCGGGAAACTTTTTGCCTACGATGATGATAAATATGAGGTGATCAACGACAACAAAACCCTAATTGAGGAAGAAATTAGTAATCAGGTATCAGTTCTTGAAACGAAAATATTACAAGAGAATAAAACGTTTCGCTCTGCAATAGCCAAGGTTGAAGAATACAGAGAAGCAAGGAAACAAATGGAACGGAGACTTGATCGTCAATATAAGCGAAAAGTTGCTGAATCACTCGATACCCATCTCGCAGTCCAAGAACGTGCACGTCAAGAAAACTCTCTAACGCAAGAAACAATCAGAGCCGAAGAAGAAGCAAAGAAAGAAGCTGAACAGAGAAAATCAGCAAAAGAAAAAGAAAAACTTGCGGAAGAGAAAGCTTGTAGTGATCTGAGATTGGAGAAGCTTAGATTGAAGAAGCTGCGAGAGTTGGAAGCAACGAACCAATGGCTAAAATCACTTTCAAACAAAGACTTTAGCAGCTTTGAGAAGCGTATTGCAAGAGTGGTAAGGCAAATCCGCGGGACAAAGGACAACGTAATTGCAAAAACCAGTGAGATCATCAGAATCTTCGAGGACCCTCTTTGTCCATTATCCATTAGTATCGAAGCTTTTACTAAGAACATGGTCTCGGCTTCAAGAAACCCATTTGCATCAAGCTACGTCATCGTTGACGTGACCTCCAAGTTTCCACAGGCTATGGATATTCTTCTTGCCGAGTTCCACAAAGCTTGTGTTTACACTGTCCCAAAGCATGATGATAATATTGTAAGAAACTCATTAGATCAGTCAGGTTGGGGATATTGTAGACGCATAGATTCGGTAATGAGACTCTACGGTGCACTTGTCCAGACAGATATTGGCGGAAACATTCATGGGATTAAAAATGGGTGGGCTTGGCTTGCACGTTTCCTTAACAAAACCAAAGTCTACAACAAAGCTACTGCAACGGCCTTAAACGCATTCCTTCAGACCTCAGGGTTTGGTCTTCATCAAAAATACAAGTCTCAGTTCTTGAAAGCTGCGAATGTTGTCAGAGAGCATTTCTTGGTGAAGTTGATGGCGGAAAGGGACGATTTTTCCGATCTACAAATGATCATAACCGATATCACGGCCTACTTAGATGATAGGATGTATCTCACGGAACCTCAAGGAAGAACTATGAAGACTAATCTTTTGTCCGAGGAGTTTAATGCTCAAGTATATCAGCAGAACAACAATCATGAGATGACAATACCGAGGCCATCAAGATTGAGAAGTCTTCTTTGATGCTCTTTTGTTTTAATTCGGTAGTTTGCTATGGTGCTCTATTTCCTGGTTTGTAGGAAAAGAGTAGCTATATATGCTCTGCTTTGTGTTTCCAAGTTTGTAGGAGTTGAGACTCTCTATCTTCATTATAAATTGAAAGTGTGTTTGTGTCAGTTTGTAAAGAAAAGTTTGTGATTTATCTTCTTGCTTTGACAGAGACTATTATTGATTAGTGAATCTTTTTTTTTTTTTTTTTTTGGCTCAAACATCAATTATCATTAAACCGACAAGATTACACAGTCAAAAGACCACAAACGGTTTTAACCACAAACGGTTTTAACCAAATACAATGACTCCATCTAATAAAACCTTGAATCACATAGATGGATCCAACGCTATCTGAACAGGAGTCACTGAATTTTCAAACCACAACAAGCTGAATTTCACACCACAACTCGGTGTGAAATCAACTCTTAAACCTCCTAATTAAACCCAATGACCCGAAAATAACTACTAACCGAGAGGAAATCAAAACCTATCATGAAACTCAATTCAAATCCTAGCTAATAGTCCCTTATGATCAAAATGAAAAACATGGCCTACTAGCATCTACGCGAACAGCGCGAAATCAGATAGGAATAACTCCTCGGTTTTCACTATTTCGGTCCTACGCCTAAAACGGACAAAACATCCGAATGATAGATTTCATGGACTGGGGTTTTATTGGGAATGAGCTTTCTTCTTCTTCGAGCTTCCGACCACCACCGGGAGACTCTCCCTCTCGATCCGGCATCACCGGCCTCAAGCGACTGACAAAGGGGAGGACTTTATCCCTTCCAAACTCTGCCGGCGGGAATTTCACCACTTCACCACACCACCACCAAAACCAGTCGCTTCTATTGATTAGTGAATCTTTCCCCAAATACATACTCATCTCAGTTTTCATCACACCAATATTTGAAAAATCAAACTCTGGAAGTTTTGGCCAAAATACATTACTTCGAGCATCTCCATCCATAAAACCTTCTTAAAGTTTCTTTGAAAAAGAAAATATTAATTTTTAAATCATAAAATGACACACATAAAGAAGTTTATTAAAACTTTAAAAACTTCAAGAAAAAACTCTAACTAAAAAAATTTAGAAACTTTTTTATTTTCTCTCTCTTACTTTTTTATCATGTATTAATTTTTTTTGTTAAAAACTTATGTTAAAACCTTGCAATAGAGATGGTTTTAGTAGTTAGTACACTTTCTTGTTTCATTTGGTTTCAGTAACTTAGACATGGAACTTGGAACAAACAAAAATTGCTCTGCTTAGAAATGGAACTTGGACATGTCTTCCAACAATGTGTAAGTTTTGTGGTACGATTTAAGATTATGATTGATGATCGAGAGACAAGTAGATTAGTTTAATTTTGATGTGATTTAAAAAGTTAGTATCTTCTTTGACCGTTTTTAAAGAAGAAAGATTATGGACATGAAACCTCCTATGGGCTTTACAGCACCCAAAAGCCCAAAAAAGTCTCGACGTTTTTTGTTTGTTTGTTTGTTTCAGCTTCTTCTACAGAACAGTACGGACAAATCGGGAAGAGCAATGGAGTTTTACGACGAAGACAAGCCTAGAATCGTCTTACAATCTCGTCCTTCCTCCTCTCGCACGACGGAGGAGGATGATGATGATTCCAAAATCCCTAATAAGATCTTCATCTCAATCTCCGTCTCTATCTCTCTCATCATTTTTTCACTCTCCTTCTTCTACTTCGAATCCGAGCCTTCCAAATCGCTTCTCTTATGGCTCTCAATCTCCTTTCTCGTCGGCCCTTTCGCGCCTTCTTCTCTCACCGGAGGTAAAATTCGCGTCGGTTATGGTCAGATCCTTGAGCCAGAACAGATCCACGATGAGCTGTCGACGGATAACGAACGCGAATCGAGAAGGAAATCGGTGAATAAGCGATCTAATAAAGGGATGAGGAACGATAATCCGCCGGAAAAGCCTTCTTCGGTGGCGGAAGTTTCTAGAAAAGTGGATCGGAGTGGGATTTCAAATTCTACGGAGAATAAGGAAACCAATGACTGGAGTGAGGAAGAAATCGGGATTTTGAAGAAGCAGCTGACAAAGCATCCGGCTGGAAAGCCTGGGAGGTGGGAAGCGGTGGCTTCGGCGTTCGGAGGAAAATACAAGACGGAGAATGTGATCAAGAAGGCGAAAGAGATTGGAGAGAAGAAAGTGTACGAGAGTGACGATTACGCTCAGTTTCTGAAGAACAGGAAAGCTTCGGATCCGAGATTGGCTGACGAAGACGCTGAGAAATCCGGGAATGGCGGAGATGACGAAGATAATAAGGAAACTTGGAGTAAAGGAGAAGACATTGCGTTGCTCAATGCCCTTAAAGCTTTTCCAAAGGAAGCAGCTATGAGATGGGAGAAGATAGCAGCTGCAGTACCTGGGAAGTCGAAGGCAGCTTGTATGAAGAGAGTTACAGAGCTTAAAAAAGGTTTTCGTAGCTCGAAGTCTGGAGCCAATTAGCTTAAGGAGAATTCAGTGAGGTAAATTGATAAACCAAAGTCTTTGATTACAAAAAGCTTTACTCTTTAATCAATATTAGTGTGAGTTACCTGGAAAATGATTAAATGTTAATCTGGAGAGATCGAGTTGGTTAAAATGCTGATATTGTTTAGCTGAGTTTGATAGGTTACTTTATCAATCAAGTCGTATAACGTTATAGGTGAATGTTAACTGATCTAGAATAGAGACCAAGTCTTTTGAGAACAGCAAGAGGAATTATAGAAACTCTAGTGAACATACTTACCGGGTACTGGCTCATGTTTTTGATGTTAGGGTGGCTTGCTTTTTCATCCAATTGTTAGTATATGATAGATGATGATTGGTAAAAGTGTCTTGATGCATCATGCCAAATCCATTGCATTTCATCAAAACTGTGCTATTTTCTGCTGTTTCTTGGATTCCCTTTTACATCTGCTAGTTTCTGGTGAAACTTTAGTGTGAAATGTAATGCTTTGAGAACAGAATAATGTAAAAGACATATTCTAATGAGTTTGCCGCGGATAAAAATGTGAACTTGGCATGGAACTTGTTTAGGTTCATAGTTGTTTTCTGTTTATGATGTCTATCGTTAGTCAAGATATCACTGGTAGAAACTTATCCTTAGGCTGAATGATCTGTTCACTTCAAGAACTACTATTAGACCTCCAAGAACATTGTAGTCTTGTAGTAGAATCTCGTAAGATTCGATCTTTAGGGGGAGAAATATGCATGTCTGTCATGGTTTTCTATCTCAGTTAGGCAGAGTCCTCTGAGATCTCCAGAATTAAGCTTATGTGTGATAAGTCTGGATTCAGATAGAGAGCTATCTCCACAGGATCATGTCAATATAGTCTACAAAATAGCACATGTAGACAGTTTTTTCTTACAGGATCTGAATATTTTACAATCTTTCATACTGACATGAACCGCGTAATGCAGGGAGAACCGGTTAGATTCGGCAAATATCAGGAGAGGAAGAACAGTTTTGTTGTTGCTGCTTGAGTCTATTAATACAAGACCCAGAAGAAAATCAATAGTTATGCAGATAGTTATTTTAGAGACGGAGCAATTAGCATTATCAATATGCCAAAGAAATTAACCTAGATTTATTGCTTCTTCAAAGCTTTTGTTCGAATTACAATACTTGAGCATGTGTATGAGTGTATCCTTTCCAGATTACCTTTTCACTAGGGAAATATTAAAAAAATACTTTAAATATATTCTTAATCCAAGGTAGCATTTTCATATATGATTTTATAAGGTACTTATGGATTAATTACTCTCATAATGGTATTAGATTTGACAAATATTTGGAATTGGAAAGTGGAAAGTTTTTGCAAGCTGTAGGGGCTTATTGAATTAATGATTTGGGAGGATTTCATTATTTTTCCAAATCGATGAGTATTTATGAAAATCATTCAAAATCCAAGGTTATTGTATTAGTCATTTACATAAATTCTTTAAAATCCCACCTTATTGGAAAATTAGAATTTCATCAACAAAATATATCAAAATTTGTTTTGAGTGATTTGTGAGATATTTTCTAGTTAAAAACAAATACATCCAATCCGCAAGTAAAAAATCTGCATCCCACGAGCTACTTTGTCCGCATGTATCCCATCCCCCGTAGTTTATATGTTGCGGATTGGATGATACTAGTTGCGGACCCGCACAGCAGTGCAGTGCGGGATTACATTTTTGTTTTTTGTGTTTTTTTTTTATAACATGTGTTAATTTTAGTGTTAGTTCAAGAGTTGTGTGTTTTTTGTTGTGTTGTTGTTAAAATTGTCAAGTATGTTAAAATTTGACAACGCCTCCGAGCTCCGACCTGTCGCTCTTTATCCTTTTTAAAGCTTGATTTGCTTTTCACATAAGCGAAGCTAACTCGAGAAGCTTCTTTTCTGTTGGTGGAGAAATTCATTTTTCTTGTTCTGACGAAAGCTCCACCTCTGGTAATTTCTCTGTCGCCGTGGCTTCCATGGCCGTGACTCCATCTGCTTCCCAACCTTGAAGTAGTGGATCCGCGCATTGTGCGGGGTTATACATTGGTTCCCGTTTTCGAAACGATTTTCTTACATGATTTTTTAATTTTGTATTAGTTTAAATCTTGTTTGCTGTTTGATTTTGTAATATTGTACATTAGTTTTCGTTTTATACAACATTCTATTTTTAAATCTTGGAAATACCCATTTTAGAAATTAAAAATAAAATAAAAATGAAGACATGTTCCCATTTTTTCCATTGCCTTACTTTTCACCGCTTTATCCATTTCAATTTGTGTGGTTTGTGCAAGGTTGCGTGTTATGCTTGTTTATCGACACGATTTGGTTACATTATTTGTTAATATATGTCAACTTTGGTATTACTTTTAATATTATGTGCTTTGTTTGATTTTATATTACTTTACCAAATTTTTATTCTTATTTTACATAAAATTGAATAACTTTACCTTTCTTCCTTTCCCCTGCAACTTTGAAGATGAACATGTTCATAATTGCTTCCACCGCTCAATCCATTTATTCTCCATCGTCTTTTTACTCTACTTGATTCGAAATACATGTTCTTTGTAATGACCTCTACTCTTTACTCTACTCTACTTTACTCTTTATCCCTTTCACTCTACTTTCCCTTCTTCCTCCACCTGATTCAAAACAATCTCTCCAAATTAGATCTACTGAAAATCGGAAGCTTCATCAATCGACAAACGATTACGATGAACTCTGTGAAGGATACGCTTGGGAAATGACAGAAGATGGCAGCGGACGCCACCAAGAAGGCCGGGGATCTTGCCGGCAACGTTTGGCAGCACTGTAAGCTCCCCCCCTTACTCGCCTATTTCTTCTTCTTCGACGATCATATAAATGGCAAATTTAATGATATATCTCTGATTTCTGTCTCTCGAAGATTAAATGAAGATAGATAGTCTTGATTATGTCCTTTTGTAAATTTAGTCTTCATCAGCTCATGCTTCTTCATGAGATTATGTTTCCACCACCGACAGAAAATCCAGCCAATAGTTGTGCTATTGATGATCTTCCTTTTGAGCCAAAACACTCCGGAAATTCTGAAGATCCCTTCAATTCATAACCTTTATTGCCTATGACTCTTGAATCTTCTCTTTGGTTCTTTTTAATGAACTCTCTCTGCTTCTCCTTTTTTTTTTCAGTTTCTCATCTAAGTTCTTTTATCAGAGCAAAGGCTAAAACTTGGGACCATGCTGTTTTCTGGAAAAACAGCTATGCTCTTGTAAACTTTGTTCATAATTGCTTCCATCCGCACTGCACTGCTATGCTCTTGTAAACTTGATTCGACTTATGGCTCATTGATGATGGGTCACATATTATATAGTAGTAGGGTTTTTCTTAAAATTGGAAATCTCGCTAGCAAAAGTGTAAAATTTCTTTTATGGATGTATACTAAAGGGCTGCAAAAACGGAAATATGTGATTGTGTTAAAAGTGTAAAATTTCTTTTATGGATGTATTCTAAAGGACTGCAAAAACGGAAATATGTGATTGTGTTATATGTAGAGGGAAAAATCGATTGATTTATCCTTGCAAAAGTGTAAAATTTCTTTTATGGATGTATTCTAAAGGGCTGCAAAAACGGAAATATGTGATTGTGTTATTATCTACAGGAAAAAATCGATTGTTTATGGTTCAATTGTTTGTTGGTTTAGGAAAACCAAACTGGTTTGATTTAAGTGGAATCTATGTCCGCGTCCAAACATTGGGTTTTAAGTTTTTTTTACTAAATTAACCCTAGATATACCTGTTTCCAAACAGATTTTGTTCATAAGAAGGATTGGTTTTTTTGTCCAAAAACAAAGATGTACTTCTCAATTAATAGTATAGAGATTGTTAGATTGTTACTTGTTAGATTTTAGGTTTCTGTTATGGAGAGAATACATGATCATTTATAAAATGTAATCGTAAAGATTTATTATTGTCCACACTTTAGGGAAATACAAAAGAATAAAACACACATGAAAAATCTGAAAAACAAAAATAAATAAAAACTCTAAATTTAATAACTCAATAAGTCAGTCAGTTGGTAAAAAATTCTAAATATATTATGCACTACTCAAGCTACTCCACTCAATATCTACCGTTGGATAAGAGTGAGACTATAATAACGACAAACGGCATGAGTAGACCAGGCATAAAAATCGGAACCGGAAAATTCGAACCGAACTGAACCGAAAACTGATAAAAAAACCGAATAGTTTTTAAACTTCTAAACCTGAAAAACCGAACCAAAAACCAAATAGATAACTAAAGTATAATTATATACAAAAATAATTAGTTATATTTCTATTTAAAATAACTAAAATAGGTAAAATTATAATTTTATTCGTTAAATTTAATTTTTTTGCAAATTTAATTTAATTTAATTTAAATTAATTTATTTTCTAATTTTTTTAGCTGATGTTTATATACCCAAAACCAATCCAAAACCGATCCGAACCTGGACGGAACTGAATCGAACCCGAACCAAAAATGAAAGTTAACCGAATGGATTCTACAACTCTAAAACCGAAATATCTAAAATCCAAAAAAACTAATCTAAATCCGAACCGAAAATCAAATGCCCAGATCCATCTCCATCTCCAGTACTAAAATAGTCAAGGTGGTTCGGTTTCTCCACCGAATACAACCACGTGCTGCGTACATAAACCCAAAGTCATAAATCAACCGGTGATCACCGGTTGTTTTAAATTGGAGCTGGTCCACGGTTTACCGACTCAACCGGTAACTCTCATACAAACTCCTAAACACGTCTGTGTTGGCCACACGTTTTATCGAAATTCTAAAGCTGCTCTGCAGAAAATTTCCGGGCGAGAACAATCAAAATTCTCAGGTGATTCTCGATTCGATTTCGTTGTTTATATAGTCGATCGATTCGTTGTATATGTTTCTTCCGCATTTCAAGCAGATCTCATCTCTAGGTTTCGCGATCGATATTTTTTTTTATCTTTGACAAAGTAGCTCGTGGGATGCAGATTTTTTACTGGAATATCTCATTCGAAATCGTTGCAGGATTCTTATTTTCAATTGGAATTTAGGGCTCCTGTGTTTAATATTCGAAATCGTTGCAGGAATTGAAATCATTTGAAATATGTATCGTGATTCCATTTTTTGTTCATGGGTTTGTTTGTTCTTCTCACAATTTTAGATATTATTCGTTGATCGTCAGGTTTTTTCCTCTTTGAATTTCAATCTCTCAGGCTATTTTCTCAGCGAAAAGGAAACCAAATGGATAAGGAATCATCTCAGTGTCCCTTCGCTGCCGAAAGCATCATCCAAAAATGCCCTTTCCTGAGAAACATCAACAAGCCTACCAATTTTTCCCTCTCCTCCTTGAATTTCCCAATTCCTGTAGATATTCCCTTACCTGAATGAAATTATATTCTATTTAATTCATTTGAGATGAAGTTTATGTTCCTAAGGAATTTGATAATTTCTTTTTTCAGGCGCAAGGAGGTAAGGGACCAATTTTTGAGGATGGTGCTGGATTTGATTCAGCATTTAAGCTCTTCCATGGAAAAGATGGTATTGTGCCGCTTTCTGGACATTCGAGCTTCGGAAATGATTTTGAAGACGAGGCTGTTCGTGCTACTCCTCAATTCAATCCTCTTGCGGGGAAAGTAGCTACCATAAGCCTATCAGCTTTTGGTCCTGGAGGACCTTTTGCCTTTGGTCCATTCTCGGAGAAATGGAAGAAACAACAGAAGAAACCGAAACCTTCAAGAAACCAACAGGTATGTTAGATTGTAAAAGACTTAAGATTTCACAAGGATGTAAGAGAGTTTCTTAATTGTTTTTTCTTGCTTGCTTGCTTTCTTTTTGCAGTCTGGGGACTCATCGAAACACGAGGCAGTTGGAGATGAATGGTTAAAAACCGGCAACTGTCCAATCGCCAAATCTTTCAGAGCTGCAAGCAAAGTCATGCCTCTTGTGGCTAAAGCATTTCAGCTACCATCTGGTATGAAATATAGATGTCCAGCTCCTATAGTAGCTGCAAGAGCTGCGCTTTCCAAGACCGCTTTGGTTAAAAGCCTTCGTCCTCAGCCTTTGCCTGAAAAGATGCTTGCGATCGCTCTCATGGGGATGGCTGCAAACGTGCCTCTTGGTGTATGGAGAGAACACACCATAAAGTTTTCGCCTTCATGGTTTCTGGCGGTCCATGCTGCTGTGCCGTTTATAGCTATGCTCAGGAAATCTGTGCTGATGCCGAAAACAGCCATGGCTTTGACCATTGGAGCTTCGATCTTGGGACAGGTGATTGGGTCAAGAGCTGAACGTTACCGTCTCAGAGCTGTAGCTGAGCAAAGAGTTGCTGATACATCTACTATCACTGCGGGTTCTGAATACGGCCAGATCTCTAGTGATTCAGGGGTTTCTAAAGGATATTGTGGTGCAGGGGAAGGAGTGAAGGAGGTTTATTACAACGTGAATGTTGGAGGATCTGCTAAATCAACTGGACTCTGTTATTGATGTTCTTATTGATTTCACAAACTATATATTACTATGTGAGGGGTTGGATGGTGTTTGTGTTTTTGTAATTCAGTGAATTTGTGTAAACCACAATAATGGTGCCGTTTTATCCCTTTAAATGGGTCGAAATAAAAGGTGAATAATTCACCAAATGACTTTATATGGATCTATTTTTAATCAGAGAACTTTACCTTATCTAATAATAAAGAGATTTATACAAAGCAACAACATTTTTCAGTGTTCAATACAAAATCCAACAAGGAAAAAAAAAAAAAAACACACAAAAATGGGACAGAAACATCCTGGTGTGGATAAGTAAACTTAAAACGGTCAAAACAACCTGACCTGAGAAACCTTGTATCCAAATGTAGAAAGATTATGCTGATGTGAAATAGTCACTTGAGTTTTTCAGTAGTTGCCAACATGTTGCCTTGGCATGCCTCCTCCTGTGTATCTTCCCGGTGTGCCACTCATGTATTGTCCTTGTGGCTCACTCATAAGGGTTGGGCAGTTTTCAGAAACATGACCACTGCCCCCACATAAGCCACAGATCGTAATACCACCAAGAGGTCTTGGTGCACCGCTACTGTAATGATTTCCATTTTGACCTACTTGGTTCGCTGCAGGTAACCCAAAGTCTCTGCGTGCATCCACAGATAAGGTCTCTCTTGTTCCTGAGGTCCCAATACCAGAGTTAAATGCATCAGACCTGTAGTTGGAGCTTTCCGGGTTTGCATCTTCTGCTCTGAGTTTATCCATTGCCTCTAGCATGGACCTGGTATCTGAAGAATAGTTCAGCTTCTCAGCTTTCACAACTGTTGCCTTAACACGTTGCTCGTCGCTATAAGTTTCTTCTTTAATCTTCAGCTTGAAAATGTACTTGGTGAAAGTAACGTTGCGGATGATGCCTTCAAATTTCTCCTCATCTTGATCTTCATTCTTTATATAATACAAATCTTTTGCAGGCAGTCCCATTATCTCCTCACCAGCTTCCTGAAACGCTGTGGCCCAGGTTACGCCTGTATGGTCCTGTAACTGGAGCTGCAATATATACCTGTAGTCACAGTCATTCGAACATTTGTCACATCTCTCGCACCGCCATGTCCCATCTCCGTTATTCGTGACCTTTTTGCTGCATGGACGATCTCCAATCATGATAGGACAAGCTGTGTAGCAGAAATTCTCAATCTTCATGAATGAAATAGTGGCACTGACTGTGATCCAGTCCGGCTTCTCTGAGGTCCCTAGCTTCTCGTCCTTGATCTCAGTAATAAACTTGCGAATCTCTTGTCTGCTAGCGCCGGAAAACTCTCTAGATATTGAGACACAAGGAGCATTCCGTCCTACTCTCTCATACCATTCTCTCAATTCTCTGGCTTCAGGGAGGTCTGGCTCTATGAATAATTGACTTGATCCAATGGTGCTCACTTGCTTCCCGTTAAACTCACTGATCCTTCCCGCCTTCACAGCAAGAACCGGGAACACCCCAGAATCACAAAGGCTTTGCAATCTCTGTCCTTCTGCGCTGCAGAAATTACCCCACATGGTTACCTCGACACTTCGGCCTGACATATCCTTCAGCTGAAGTGCCCTCTTCTGTGCTTCAGTTCCGTTTTTCCGCATAATCGTCCCTGTGGGGCTGATGGACGACACGATACCAATTAGATCAGTGATGCTATTGCTCTCCATATGTTCAATATCACCAATGTCACGGAAATGGAACTTATTGCGCGGAATGGCAGCATCATCCTCATAGCATTGCTGTATTGTTGACGCATTGTCTAAATGTATCTCATAATCATTGGGAAGATGATTATATTCCTTCCGAGCAGGCTTCAAACTTCCCTTTGTAATCAGATAAACATTACCAACTACAATCTGGTCAAAGAATTGATCAACCACCTCATTAAAACAAGTCACCCGAATCTCTCCACCATCAGCATCAACGAGATCAAAGCTGAATACTTTCCCATCCCCACGGGTACTATTAAAACGCCTAAGCTCTCCCTTACTCGTGACCCTAACCTTGATGGTCCACCGACCCTGGTAAGGATTAAGAGCAGAGATTGGAATTGTCCTCGGAGGATCTTCGTTCCTAGCCACTGGTCCACTGTTAACATACCTCGATGGTGGTTGAGGCTGATGATAACCTGACTGAACCGGACGAGAAAAAGCGGTTTGAGGAGCCGGAGCCCGAATTTGCTCCTGCCTAGAGCTTCCATAACCTGCATTTGAGCTCCCATATGGTCTAGTGGAAGGTGCTGTTTGATCCTGCCTAGAGCTTCCATAACCTGCATTTGGGCTCCCATATGGTCTAGTGGAAGGTGATGTTTCCGGAAAACCGGAACCAGAAGCAGCACCATACGCCGGTCGTTGACTAACTTGAGGTTGAGGTGAACTGGCTACACCAAATCTGCCAGTGTTAATTTGACGGCCACCATTCATTTCATTATTTATACCCTGTTGCTGCTCAAAACCACCAACGCGTTGTGTGTTTGCAGAGACAGCTCCACCACGTTGGTCAATCGAGCTTTGCACAGGATCATCAGGCCTCCTCGTTTGTACATTTCCAATAGCATCGAATCTCTCCGCAATAACATCCACATTCGAAACTAAAACAAGCCTGTCATCAGGAGATTCAAAACAAAATTACTTTACCATCATCTACCAATCATGAATCTAGGGTTTAAGGAAACCACCGATGAATTTGAGAAGAGACTATTCAATTGAGAAGCAAAATGAGGCTTTTACCTTTTGCCCTGAACGACGTTGCAGACGAAAATAGTGAGCCTTAAAATCGACCCAAGTTGAATATTCCCTTGTTTCACCAGAATGTTCAAGGGACTGTTGAATATTCCTTCTATCGAGCTGATCCCGTCGGATAGCGCAATCCGATATCTCTCTCTGCTTAGTTCCGGATTTTGATGTGGTCCTTGAATCCTGGCTAGAACCAGCTTCAAATCCGTCAATTGTAGAATCGGCATAATTTCCTTCTCACTCGTCACTTCTCCGCTCAGCATCTTCGTAACCACTCCCGCCGTCAAATTCGCCGCCATCGTTTTCCGACGAACCCCCAAATTCGCACTGGTTAGAAACTCGAATCGAGAAGCGTTTTTGATGCGATCGAATTGAATTTACAGAAACCCAGAGACTTTAGGGATTTAATGAGCCCTATGTGGTGAAAGGTGAGAGCTTTCTGCGACTTTTGAGAGGGAAAAACTAGAACTTTTCGTGAGTTTAGACTATTTACAGATCGGGTCTTGTATTTTATTAGAATTATATATTAATCTCATTTCACGTTAGCCCCAATTTTAAATTCAATTGACTAATTGTATGCGAATTGTCTGAGTAATGTTCAATAGTTTAAGAAGATTTCTAATGTTCATGTACAAAGTTATCATGATTTAGGCGGGGTTTCAATTTTGTAAATAATGTAATTAAATTGTAATAAAGTGAGAATTAGGCGACTAAAAGAGAGAAAAATGTTAAATTAATGAGTAATAAAATGTGTCAATTAATGCGGAAAAATCTCTTCGATGATAAATTAATACCGGAAATGATTAAGCTTATCGAGCAAGCTTCGGTATGTTTTTGCTGACGTGGAGTATTTAGTGGGCCACGATCAAACTCCATTAAACCTTAAAACAAAGAAGTTAACATTTTGAGCTCCAAATGACGAGAAGAGGCTCATATTTAGGCCCAAAGCTGAGAATTGATAATTTAAAATAATAATTTACAGTCAAAATTCTTACAAATATAGATGTGAGAATTGCCCAATATAAAAATCCTCATAGGAATAAAAAAATAAGTGGACTTTTGATGCAACAACATTTCCTACAAAAAAAGATAACAATCAAGTGACAAAAATGCAACTAAAGATTATTCAGGGCTTTTTCGTTTTAATGTGCCCCCTTTATAGTTTGCATAATTATGATATTTCATTAAACAGCATGATACCAGATTAACTAACACGTTACCACATAAAATGACATTATGCAATTGCGTACTATTTTCTCTATTATCTAAACTTACTCTCTGATTACCCTGACCTTATCGCATGTACAGTAAAACCTCTATAAAGTAATAATGTTGGGACTTTGAAAATTTATTATCTTATAGAGGTATTACTTTATCGAAATTATAATTTGTTAACTTATAGATACATATTTTCTTATTTATAATATTCGAAAATTATTCTCCATATAATAATGTATTAAGAATATGATAATGTATTAAGAATTTAGAAAAAAAAAACTTATTTGTTAATATGGCATGCATAAACTTGAAATTATGATTAAGATTTTTAGATATCGTAATAAAACATTTATTATTAGCTTATTTGAATATATTTATATAAAGTTTGATGCACGAATAATTATTGTGTTTATAAAATATTTCACAATTTTATATGCATATAAAAAAAGTTAGAGGTAAACTTAAATTTATAGTTTAATAAAAGGTAAACTTTCTTTAGCATATATGTATAGTTTTATATAATTATTATTTAACTTATTATTGGGTTTATACTTTTACATAGGAGTTTCAAAAATATTATTATCTTTATCATCTTATCGCATATTGCTTATTTTTACACTGGCCCGAGTTGGGACCGGAGAAATTTATTATCTTATAGAGATTATTACTTTATCGAGTATTACTTTATAGAGGTTCTACTGTATACTTAAAAAACTAAGAAAGATTGTCATAAATGAAATCAACAAATAACAGCTTCTTTAAGTCATTATGCTAAAAACAGAGTGAATTTAACAACAATTATTTTTCTGAAAAGGTGAAATATGAGATACAAAGGCAAGCAATAGCAGTTTAAAATTTCGCAAATCCGATCATCAGTGAACGCAGAACTTTATCGAGCTTTTCCTCTAAACTTATCAGTCTCAAGTCACACTTGAAGATCCCTGGTATTAAAGAAATCAAAACCTTAGATGTTATCTTGACAAACGAAGATTCATGCATTTATTAACATTAACAAGAAAAGTAGCTATAGTCTCATAAGATTAATCTCACCTGGTTCTAGACGAGCTTGCCGTTTAGTAAATCTCATCATCAGGTATCTCCGGAGTCAAGAATTTCATCGGATCTTTGCTAATCTCCTCATAGTTTACTCTCGATTTCACCCTATCAGGCACAGGTTCCAGAGGAATAATGCTGTCTCCATCTATAACTCCATCAATCAACCCATACTCAACCGCTTCAATCGGAGACATGTACCGGTCCCTGTCAATATCTTTCAGGACCTGCTCAAACGATCGGCTAGTACATCCGGCGATGATGCTTGTCACATTGTTCTTGTTATGCATAACTTCTTTGGCCTGGATCTCAACATCTATAGCTTGACCACTCGCACCTCCAAGTGGTTGATGAATCATTATCCTCGTGTTGGGCATTGCAAAGCGCTTGCCTTTAGTTCCCGCACCAAGAATTATCGAAGCTGTTGATGCAGCGATGCCGAGAGCGATGGTCGAAACATCAGCTCTCACAAGCTGAACCACATCGTATATAGCCATTGTTGCACTAACCAAAAGAGATGAACATAAGTTAGATAATCTCAAGCAGACATTCTATACATACCAGTCAACAAGATTACGGATATCACTCTGAAATCCACAGAGAAGATGTGAACTTTCAGAACTGGATAGTCACTGATAAGTAACATCAATTCAAGAAAGTAGGTTTATCTCTCACAGCTCACTTACTAGACAGTAGATTATCAGATTAGGAGGAAGATTCTGAATTACATACTTAACTTTCACATAGCAAACTAGCTGAGGAAACACTTCCATTCAACCTTCGTATAGCAAATTTTATCAGATTGTTCAAAGCAAATTAGCTGAGGAGACACTTCAATTGCACATTTAATACTTAAGTTTCACAAAATTGAATTACTCTGCAATGCTCAACTAAAACCCTAAAATCTGACTTAAGTTTCGAGGTTACAGCTTAGAACGATCCTAGTCTTATCCCGAAGAAGCAGCGAATGAGTGAAGCATTTGCAAATAACGCAGAAAACACAGAAGAGAAGAAAGAAGGAGCGAAATCGGGATTTTCACCTGAGGGAACCACCAGGGGAATTGATAAAGAGTTTGATGTCTTTCTTAGGGTCTTTAGCATCTAAGAGCAGTAATTGACTCATGATTGCGTCGGCGACGAAATCGTCGATACCGCTACCGAGGAAGACGATTCGCTCTCTGAGGAGAAGACCCATGACGTCGGACTCGGCGCCGCGAATAGCTGCCTCCTGCGTCTGCGACATCTCGATTGAGGCATTTGCGAATCTCAGTGGCGACGGAGAAGTTCTGAGAGGTGCTGATACGAGTTTGGTGGGTTTGAGGTAGAGATTGTTGGGTTTCGGAAAAGAAGAAGAAGACGCGGAGGAAGACGAACTGAGTCTGGATGAAACGAGGGAAGGTTTGAGAGACGATGACAGAGATAGGGTTCCCATGGCTGAAGTGAAGAAGAAGAGTTTTGCCAGAGAAATTGGGGAAAATGGATTTGATAACAATTCCCGGAAGAAGGAAGAAGAAACACACATGACTAAAAGACCCGGTTACAGATCCGGGTCGGGTTACAGTCCAAGAATCGGAATGTTGGGCCGTGGCCCATATCATTTATATGATATCAACACATAACACATACGTATAGGAGTCTCTCCATTATGGTTGTAGTG
Organism: Erythrophleum ivorense; assembly: GCA_026724425.1. Lineage (NCBI taxonomy): Eukaryota > Viridiplantae > Streptophyta > Magnoliopsida > Fabales > Fabaceae > Erythrophleum > Erythrophleum ivorense. The sequence goes on along the minus strand of JAIUCV010000066.1, from coordinate 467,097 downwards.
GCCGTCGCTAATGCCGGAGGAATCGGTCTTCTCAGATGTCCTAGTTAGGTAATTGCAACTTTCTTTTTCGCAAACATGTTTCTTGATTGTTAGATAAAAAAAACACAATTAAAGTAGATTGTTCTGTTTATCTTCTTTGTTTCTAGGAACTATGGAGACAACAAGTGGAGAGTTACTGGAATTTAATGTCATCAAAAATCAAATCAAACAGTGTGAGGAACATAATGGACATAAAAGCTCACATGGGTTCTTTCGCAGCTGCTCTTAAAGATAAACATGTCTGGGTAAGAGGATGAAAAATGACGATGAAGAAGAAGAAGAAGACGACGAAGAGGAGAAGAAAAGGAACTTGAGAAGATGATATACGGGCAAAGCCGGTTTGAGTGGTATGGTTACGTCTCGAGAGAATGTTAACCGGTGGTGTGATGAGATTTCGGCTAGACCGGCTTAGAAGCAGCTCATGGAAATGGCTGCTTATTAAATTAAATAGTTCGAGTTTACATTGATTGTGGTGATGATGATGATAATACTGTTGTATTTGGACCAAATGAGTTTTAACATTTTTTGTATTTCGTTTTCCTAATAATGTTAAATGGCATGTTATACTCCATGAAATAATGTTAAATGGCACAATACTCGAAGCTGTTATAAATTTTTGTTGTATAGACCAATTGATTTGTCTCGTACGACAAAGTCTTGCATCTTGTTTTTTGAACAAAAAAAAAAGAAAATAAATGTTTGATGCAGAGACCAATTGGATTTGTCCTTATCAGATGTTAGTCTTCTCTTTGCTCTTTTCACGTGCTGAGAAAAACCATTATCAAATTCCAAATTTTGATAAAATATTTGTGCTATGACGTGACTGACGAAGAGAAGCATCACAACAGATATAAGTCGAAATTTAGTTTTTGATGAAAAAGGAGTGATTAAAATGATAGAGATCATGAATTGTTAGAAAGATTAATTTGATTGAGATGAAAAAAAACAAAAGACGAAAGAAGATATGCTAAAAAAGTTTAAAAAAAAATAGTTAGAGAAATTTTTAAGAGATTTTATTTTCACTTAGGAAGCATAATATGTATTTTAATATTTTTAGAATCTAATATTTTTACTTTCACTTTTCAAACTTGGGTTTCTTACATTATTTTCCATAAAATATACTCTATTCTTACCTATTAAATAATTATGTTAAAAGAAGAGAATCTGAAGAAAAAAAAGCTGCGAGGAGAAAATTATGTTTACTTCGAAGTCGAAATGATGCATCTAAACAAAAAAGAACTTGTTCAACACCAAAGCCCGGGTCAACGCATCAAAGATGTTGAACACAATGTGCAAAAGAAAACAACTTTGATATGATTTCACACCAAACAAACGCATACAAACGAAAGAAAGATGAAACTTTCGTGTACCCATTTTTGATAATCTTTTAACTTTCTTCATCGGTTTTCTTGGTCTTCTCAATTTCAAGCAAATAGATTTTCTCAGCTTCTGGTACAGCCATTGTTAACGCTCGAAGTCTATGGTTCAAGTCATCAAGCTTGTTCATTAACCTATCGTTCGTGAACATTCCCATACAAACGCTGGTGATCGTGTCCCAACTTTCGATCAAAGGCAAACCAATTATCACAGCCGATCCTATAGTTCCCCAAGCTACAGCCACAATTGCCCAGAACCAGAAATATCCTCTGCTAAATACACCTGTAAAATTTAATGATTGGAACAAAAAAAAGAAAGATTAAAATGATTTAGATGGTTTGGAATTACAGGTTTTCTTGTATCATTCTACATCTTAGAGAGGCTAATAGGGAAAATAAGGTCACTAACCTAAACGAGAGTGAGAAAATATTATAATATATTAAATTTTATCTTCATATATGCGAAGACTTACGTGCTGGGAGAGAGAGAATTGGCCAAATGACAACAATGAGGAGAGTGAAGACAAGACCCCATTTCACAATCCAAGCTTTGGCTCTTCTCAGCTTCTCTTCTCTTAGCTCCTCCGCAGGAACATCAATATCGTCCCCTGAAGCCTCAGCTTCCACCACTTTGATCTCCCTCGTCGTAGACCAATCGTAATTCTGTGGCCGGACTAGACTACACACCGCATGTATCAACCCTCCTTTGTATGTACACGTACGGACCAAACCAAACCAAAAGTTTATCAACATATTCACACATATGTAAACGTACGGACCAAAACCAAAAGTCTATATATCAACTGGTTAGGGTTGAACATTTTGAACTAAACCGAGCAGAAAAACTGAAATGCCAAAAGCAACTATATAGAATCCTGACCTGTTAGAATAGCGACGAGGTTACCAGCTAACATGGGAGCATTTCTCCCAGTAGTATCAAGATCAACACGTCCGTACTGTATCTTCGCGGTTGTTAGCCAAGTAACGATCCCAAAAACACAGCCAGAGATCGACCCAATAATCGCACCAAAAGCATTAGCTTTGCTCCACAAGAGCATGAACGCAATGGGGATAACCGCAGAGCCAATGAGCACTCCCATCGCCAGATACATCCATCCTAGCGAAACTCCGGCTTTGTTCAACATCACTGCAAGAATCCCCATGAAACATCCGAATCCGAGAACCGCGGATCTTGAGATTCTCAAGATTTGTTTACCAGTAGCTCTAGGGTTTATGTATGTTCGGTAGATGTCGTAAGTGAAGAGAGATGAGACCGCGATTAACTCGGAAGAACCAGCTGATGTTACAGCCCTGTCGACAACAAAGACCGTGATGATCATGATTCGGATCACAGGCATCTTGGTATATGAGATAAGTTTCTTGAGTAATAAGAAACCAAAACAACTTAGAAACAAGCTCTTGCGTGCAACGCAAGACTTATAAACACAAGGGTAAAAGCTTGGAAAATCATAGATTTTGGTAATGAACCAAGAGAATTAATTTAACTTCACGATCAAATTGACCAGTTCAAGCAAACCATAATCAAATCGAGACGGATGCTGATTAGATTCCAAAACGAAACTCTTACGAATTAATTGCTTTTGATATTAACCAAAATAAATAACAGACTTAAAACCAAACCCATCAAAGCAATACCAACTAGTTGTTAAACTAAACCAAGTGATTTATTTTTACTCTAATTCAGTAACAATTGTCTCAATGAAAAAGTGAATAACAAATTATCAGAACTTTTTTTATAGATGCAATAATATAGAAAGAGTGTGCTTACATGAAGAGCATAGTGAGAAGAAGCAAGGATCCTGATTTACCCATGAGAGCAATGGCTGTAGCAGGCGGAACAAGACCTCGGTTAGCCTCATCCGCGGTTATAGGCAAGTCGAGGGCTAGTGCACCGAGGCCTAAAGCGGTGGCTAGAGAGAAAGGCACAGCGAACCACACGAGTCCACCAAGCAAATACCCTTTGTGAGTTGATGAAGGTCGAGCAGCTATTGCACTCACCCAATATCCCTACAAAATTAAATAACAAAATGAAATTTTTCGTTAGATGATTAATGTTTTGATCATCAATGTTATTAATATATTTTCCCCTATAAATATTTTTGTTTTTTAATACGGCTCTGCTATTTTTTTTTTTTACTATTTTTGGGTACGAGATTTAACTTAAAAAGAAATCTCACGTTATCGACGAAGACCGTGCCGAAATTCCCGACAATGTTGATAAGACCGAAGACAGCGCCACCAGAGCTTAACATGGTGAGGTAAGAGCCTTTGTAGTTACCGTCAACCGGACCACAAGCTTGGTCGTGGTGTGAGAGTGGCTCAGTGCATGTCCTTGACTTAGCGGCCATATCTCTTAGCCGGTCATAGACCACAGACGGACTCCCAAGCTCACTACTCGAAGTATAGACCAGAAACACAAAGACAACTAGAACCACGTGAACTGAAAAGAAAAAGAAGCAAACATGGAAAAAACCATTAGTAACTTCTTCTTTTTTTTGGTGTCGAGCCATGATTGTTCGCAGAAGTACCATTTTGAAAATAAATTAATTTACCTATGACGGAATGAACGTAGCTTGCGAGAAAAGTAGCTTTAAGTCCTCCGGCCAAAGTATAGACAACGACGCCGAGAGGGATGAGAAAGCTTGCGGCATATATATTCACTCCGGTGAGAGCATTCACCACAGCGGAGCCGCCAAGCAAGAGCATCGCCGTCACTACGACGTTTGTCGCTAGACAAAACACCAAGAATACTATATGTGTTGCGGTTCCCCAACTAATTCAAATGAAAACATACAAAACCAAATTAACCTCAAACTTGATTATATGCTCGAGTAGTTTAATTGACTTGGTTTCATTTCGATGTTGTTTATTCAATTTGAATTTTTTTTTATAGCATATCTTTTTAAAAAAATTAAATCTTGGCTCGGTTTTATCCACATAGTCCGACTTGGTTTAAGTGTCCGTTTTTATTGAAAACACAATGATTAAATAAACCGAATAAAAAGTGAGATTCAGTGTACCGAGCCTTCACGATTTCGCAGACGGTGTGAGCATTAGGAGCCTTTCTTTTGATCTCAATCGCCATCACACCAAACAAGAGTACCTACTTGTTCACCATCGATTATTAGTCATTATGCATACAGAAACAAAACAATACCAAAACTCGTCTGCATATATTATATAGTTTTGTTTCGGAATTAACCTGTATGGTGGCTCCACTAGCGTACCAAAATGGTCCACTAACACCATACTGCCATGCGACGTTTGAACTTTGAAGTATGGTCGCAGCCCATGTCCACTTCCCAACCATCGACCAACAAATATTAATCAATAATTGTAATCAATTTTAACAGCTAAAATACATAAACCTTAGTATATTCGAAAATATGAAGTTATGAATGAGAGACTTATTTGAATATATATATATATATATATATATTTTTTAATATTTTTTTAAACATTTGAATTTAAAATCATAAATTTACCTGTGACACAATGACACTTGCAATGAGTCCTGTCTTAACGTTTCTTCCGGCTGTATTGAACCATTCCGAGGTATGTTGAGCGCCCACATATCGTTTTTCTAACCATACCTGCATTCATATTTTCAGAAAAAATTCATAATGGACTTAGTTAGAAAAATATTTCATTTTTTATGATTTTAGTGAAGTACTAGCTAGGTTGAATAACCGTGTTTAAATTTTAGTACTTATGTTCTGCTTTACTTTAGATAGTTATAGGTCGTCGAAAAAAAATAGATAGCTATCGGTATAGGTATTGGATTTTAACATGTACAGCTAATGTATTTAAATATAGATACGATTTACAAAATTAGTCTTACTATAGGAAAATTTCGTTTAAATAATAAAACACCCGTCCTTTTAAAAAATAGAAGCAAATAGAATTGAAAAATCCTTACTAACATCTAGGCGCTTTGAAAAGTACTATCGTTTGCTTTATTTTCTAAAACAAATAATATACTTTTTGTGGTCACGAGGCAAAAGAAGAGATGCGAAGATGGATACGGAAACTAACCAAAATATATATGAAGATAATGATATAAGGTATAGTTTTCCAAATTTTTTTTATTTTCATAATCATCTTTTGATTATTCGAAACGGAAACTAACCAAAAAAGATGTGAAGATGGCAAAGAAAGCACCAAAACCGAGAATAACGGCGTAGCCAACGCCTTGATCGAGCACCGTCGTGCCTCCAAAGAAGCTGCTCCGCCTCTCGCATCCGCTTCCGTCACCGTCGTAATATTTCGCCGAGAAGTCGAAAGGAGGACACGTGGCCATTTCTTCTTCTTCTTCTTCTTACTTTACTCTGTTAATGTCAAAGTGATCAAGTTTCTCCTGGAATTTGTAGGGAGTGATAGTTGAAAGATTCTTCGAACTAGTAGCACTTGAATAAAACTAATACTTGCTTGTACAAAGAATATTCAGTTAGAAAGAATCCTGACTTGTTAAAATAAAGAGGAATCTTATAAACTATAGTAACAAAAGGAATTTAATTTTTTTTTGGGTACAATATAACATCTATAAATTAATATTTGATAAATTAATAATCATCGTAAAATAATAAAAACTTTTCGATCCCAAATCGACCAATACAATAATAATATTTTTAGAACTATTATATAAAAATATAATCCTGATAATAAGATAAATTAATAATTTTGAATTTAAGTATATACTCTTTTTGTCCCTTTAAGCTGTTTTGGGGAAAACACAAAAATCAAGAAAACTATTTTAAAAAAATATATATATATCACATAATTTATAAATAAAATATAACTCAAACAATCCTAAAAAAAAGTTGCAAATATAATTGGTCACATAATAACCAATAAAATAAAAGTTTAAACAATTTTTTTTTCTAAAACTGCTTATATTGTGGGACAGAATGAACCTATAACTAAATATATAAAGTAATTTTATTGTTGCTTTAAGTTCATAATGTTTGACTCATTTTCCAAATTTATTAATATAACATCTTTGAACAAATTTTATAGTGTTGAAAACAGTTATTTTACATTTATTTTGATAAATGTTAAAACTTTAATTTAAAAATAACTCTATAAATTAATTATCGATGAAATAATCTTTATTATTTATTGATAAATTAATAATTTTATAAAATAATAAAATTTTGAAATTTTAACGTGTAGGTTTTACGGTATACTATTCTATTTCCAAAATATGTAATTAATGTAATAAACTGCTATCCACACAAACTAGCAACAATTATAATATTTAAATTGTTAACATTATTGATGAATGATTATAAAGTGGGAGAAAGTCAATTATTCCGCACTTCAATAGGTCAATGATTTTTGTTTATTTGCTATTTAATGGTTTTTACTAACAGTGATGTCATCAGTGATCTAAGTACTCATAAGAAACTTTTAAAATTCACAGTTTTATTTAATGTTGCATATTATTAAAAGAAAATTACAGATTTAATTTTTTTTAAACTGAAAGAAATCTTCAACGAAAATTTTTGGCATACCAAAAGTGGAGACAAAAATCATGTAAAGTTAAACATGAACAGCTAAACTTCAGAAATAAGCAAATAAATAAAAGTGAACCAATATACAAAATATGACTTAATTAACTTAATTATACAAAATATGAAAACTGTAGGCTAAAAATGAGTGAGATTGTGAAAAAGATAAGGTTCGATATCGTTGAAATTGAAACCAATAAAACCAGGATGGTTTTGTGACTTTTGTCGTTTTCCTATCATTTCGAAACTTTAAACTTTTTTTTCAATAACTTTTATTTATTCAGTTTGTAACGAAAGATACAGAAAGGACAAGCCGATTATTAAAACAAAGCCGAACCAACAAAGATTAGAAACTTTATACAACAGAGCTATTGCCTATTAATTGGAAATGAGTAAACCATGTTTGGAGAGAGTATCGAGGTGGCGGCGAAGACGTGTGTTTCTTCCTATGCTACACGAATTAAAAGAAATTTTGATATCCACTCGTCGCAATTTTGTGAAACTACTTGAGTCTTGAAGATGGTAAACGTCACGGTCTCAAACCCAACATATAAATGTGTTATCTTATAGCCAATTAGGCATAATGGGCAATAAGCTTTCGTGCCTAGTCGAAATTAATTTAACTTCAATTATTAAAATAATGTCCTTATCATCATAGCTTTTTTCTTTTTTCTTCTTTTTTTTTTTCTTTCATGACGATTTATCTTGTATTACTGATGTGATGGAGATCTCTTGTACCGTTTGCGTATTGTTATTACAAGAAAAATTCTGTAATAAACATAAATTGTTATAAAAAAAAAATGCTGCTTTTTCTTGTTCATCTTAGGGTCTCAAAAGCTTTCTACACCTAATTCCATATAAGATTTTATATTTTGATACGTATTTGAAAATATTTCAAATTTAATAATCGATCAAGACTTTCTCAGGCCAATGCGAATTAGTTAAATAAAACACTTGTAAAGTCATAAATTAACAATATAGAATATTCAAACCTGTTTTCGAATTTCTATGTCATTTCTCTAATATTAAATAAATATTTTACTTAAATATCACTTTCATAACACAACTTGATATTTTTTTGAGATTATTTTATTGAATTCCATTTAATGAAAGTTCTAAATTATATATAATTTGTTTAGAAAAAACATGAACTATTTTAAGTTCTGTAACATCCGTAAACCTAATTGTTGAATCATTGGTGTTTTTAAGTTCTATAACATCCGTAAACTTTGTTGTTGGGTCAGTGGTGTCGAGCGACACCAAGAGGGTGTCGGTCGACACCGGTTTGGCGAATCAATCTCGATTTGATTTGATTTGTCCGGTTCTTGATGGTTTCGGCAAATGGTGTCGAGCGACACCACGGAGAGTGTCGATCGACACCGGTTATTGAAAAATCGAGTCAGTTCGATTTAAATTGTCGGTTTAGGTTGATTTAGGGAAAGAAGCCTAGATTTCGAGTTAAAAAGGAAGTGGCCACATTCTTTTGGTTGTTTTCGAGAAAAAGGATAGAAAGAGAGGAAGAAGGAAGAAGGAAGATTTTTGGAAGTTTTTCTGAGGTTTATGAGGCTGATTGTTGCGGTTCTTCGCTATTTCATCTTTCCCTTTTGTTCAATCCATTTGTCAAGATGAGCGCGTAACTGTAGCCTCGTGATTTCTAGATCTATGTTTTAGATTGATTGATTGATGAGTTTATGATGATTTTCGTGATGTTTCTGTGCTGATTGTGGAGTTTAATTGTGCTTGGTGATGTTAGTGGTACAAATATGTGTTTTTCGCACTGTGCAATCGCGTTCGGAATCACCCTGTGAATCGAGTGTCGAGCGACACCAACCTGTTGTTGGTCGACACCGAAAGCTGGTTTGGTCAAACGGTTCGGTTTAATCCAGTTTAATCTGGTTTAATGGAATTAATTGATTTAATTTGATTTAATAGAATTAATTGATTTAATTCGGTTTAATGGAAATTGGTTGGTTTAATTGGTTAAGTGTTTTAAATTGTGTAATTAATTATTTAATATGAAATTAACTAATTAATTGGTTTAAAAATTATTTTGGAAATTATTTTAATTGTTGAGAATTATTATTTAATTATGGGATTTATTTAATAATTAAGAATTTATTTTAATAATTATGAAAATTATTTAAATTGTTTAAATGTCTGGAAATTGTGTAATTGGCTTGTAGGCGGGATGATCGCCTCACTAAATATTTGTGATAATACTTACGCATCTTTTTTCTTATGATGCAGGTAAAAGAAAAGTGTGATCGCGGAATCAGAGCCAAGGAGAGAATGATAGGATTTTATGTTTGTTCGTTTTTGATTATTTCAGCAGAACCTGGTGTTAGATTGTTAGATTTATTTATTCCAAAATTAATTTGTTGGTTGAATTAATTATTTGATTTAATGAATTATTTAAATTATTTTATTGACTTCCGCATTGTTTTGATGTTTGTGTTACCTATTGAGAATTAATATTTCCATAAATATTAATTCAGCTAATTATTTTTTTTTTAAAAGGCTTGGTTGTTTCTAAGTTCCCACAACAATACACAAACTATCCAAAACTTCCAATTTAATACTCAAAGTGACAAAGTTTGAAGATTATATACATCATGTATGTATTGTTATTCGGAAAATCATCTTTTATTCTTACAAAAAAAATGATGATTTGTTCTTTTAGTCTCATACTTCATCAGAATTAGTTGTTCCTTGGCAGTCATGTTTGGCAAAGATGATGATCCATCCAAGGAAATAATGGACAGACGCATGGGCTTGGCTAATCTTCAGTTCTAATTTTTGGTTCAAATTAGTCTTTTAAGTCTCCAAATTAGATTCCGACGATTTCAAATGTAGTATATATCAAAAACGAGTTAGATTTATGTGTTTATGATTTGTGTCATCTTTGAGCTTAAGGATGGTGTTGTTATCAACACATGGTGAAAGATGTGTCTAGTACATCAATAACGACGGCTCCTACGCCTAGGAAATGGGAAGAGAAGAAATAGCGACAAGAGACGTGACCAAAGGTTGGGATGGAAATTATAGTGGTTGGTCCAATTTCTCTAACATCAACTTTTTAAAATAATAAAATATTTCTTAAAGGTTAATAACGACTTTCCAATTTAATACTGTTAAATTGGAAGTGTGGAATAGTTTGTGTATTTTTATGAAAGTCTAAATTGTTTCATGTATATTCTAAGCAAAATTCATATAGTTCATGTATTTTTTTATAGTGATAAACCAACGTATATTAACTTCCTTTTAATAGTTTAACGGAGTTGACATATTCATTGTAAACTAACTATTTTTAAATGTTTGAGTATTAAATTGAATATGATAAATAGTCCATGTATTTTTTTGGAAGCCGAAATAATCTGTGTGTTTTTATTCCAGATTTATATATTTCATGCATTTTTAATTTTCTTTTTTTAAATACTACCATCATTAACAAAAAAAAAAAAGAAAAAAAAAAAAAAGTCTTAAAACTTTGTACGTCTTTTCAAAAACGCCCTAAACTTGGCCTGGTTCATCGTTTCTCTCGGTTATGCTCTGTGCTCTGAGCCGCCGCTTATGTTCCAGCAAAGCAGCATAGATTTCAGCATCTTTAAAAAAAACTGTTGCATGCTGTTCTCTATAAGATGCCCAAGTAACCATATAAAGCCCCGAAATGATGAGGATTCCGCCCACAACGCTGCGCAGAGAAAGAAAATCATGTGTTAAGAAATTTAATCTATGAAGAAGAGAGAAAGAGACTGTGTGTGTTTGTGCAAAGGATGGACCAAAAAATGCAAGCAAGATTATAAATTTTGAAACCTTCCGAGATAGATTGGACTGCCAAGGAAAACAGTCGATAAAAAGGCTGATGTTGCAGGCTGGAGAGGGTTGTATAGAGAAACCAAAGCAGCTCCAAGAATTTTATTAGACCAAGTCAAGAGTCCATAGTTTAGAGCTGATGCAAACACTCCCTGAGGAACAAAAACACCGAAACTCAGATGAATCAGTAGCTCTAATCTTTTGTGCTCAAGTTCTAATCTTTTGAGCTCAAGACTTACAGCGAAGATAACAGCAAGAATCTCGGATTGTGTCAAGCTCCAATCTTTAGGCTCTCTAACAAACACTATAGCTGTTGTGATCATTATCGATGCACCGAAGAAGTATGAATAAGCGGAAACCGAAAGGTACGCAGGATACTTGTTCAAAACCGGTGCTTGGACAGCGAGAAAAGCAGCCATACACATGCAGTTTCCAACCAAACATATCACACCAATGTGCCATAGATCAAGCCCAAGCCCAAGACCAAGAAAACTAGAGACTAACCACCCGTGAGTCTCAAGTTGATTCCTATCAACGGTTAGGCTGTTTCCCGCTGTAAAGTCTGCACCTTTATCTCCAAGCAAGGCCGGACCACGGAACAGAACCATCACTAAAGCACCGGAAACACAAAGCAGTGTACCTCCAACTTTAGTTAGGCCCTCGATTTTAAACAAGTTCACTTTTTCTGTGCTGCATACAAAAAATTGAATACCCTCAAAGATTTGAACATTTGATGGTAAATGTTGAGGAAAATTACACTCACCCCATCATCACAGCTAACAGAAAGGTGAAGACTGGGATGGATGGTTGTATAGCAGCAGCATAAGTTGGATTTGTGTATGATAAACCCATAAGAAATAGTAACTGGTTCCCAAATATCCTATCAAGATTTAAGATTCAATGGTATGAGAATCTGCATAAAAACATGATTTTTCAAAAAAAAAAAGATTATGGGAACCTGGTTAAAATCAAATGTTGGTTACTTACCCTGCTAAACCGAGAAAGAAGAGTGAAAAGAAGACGCTTCTGTTCATAGGAGGTCTGATTCCTCTACAAGATTATCAAAAGAACAACCATTGCTATTGATTTTTGTCTTATAATAGAATCTGAAAGTTACAATCATCAGGCAAATTTTGCTATTTCAGGAGTACGATTAAGACACAGAGAGAGCAAGATAAGTACGAGAATAAAAGTCAATAAGGAAATTATAACCAAAATAACATCTTCCTCAGAAATTCAAGACCTTGAATCCAAATCAAATTTAGTAAAACTGGAAGTGAAACAGAACAAGATCTTAATCCAAGTCAAACCCATAAATTTTCAATCCATTCATCAAACCCACAAATCAACCAAGAAATTACATGAGTTTTTTAGAAATTAGAAACTTCATAGATTATAAAGATTTAGACAATTCACCCAAAAATGAGAAAGAAGGAGGAATATTTCGAAAGAAAAAAATAAATGAAACCTTTCGCGGAAATATGCGAGAGGTGCGAGAATGGCGAGAGCAAGAAGATCGCGATATACACAAAAGACGAGCTGATTGATACCAACGTTAAGAGCTACTTTCGTGATCACATGGTAAGCTCCATTAATGACCTGAACTAAGGCCATTGCAGAGTGTGCCATTCGAGCTTCCCTCTCCGTCGCATCGCCGCCGTTCACGATCATCGGAGCTGCCATATTTTTTTAGTCAAAGAAGAGAACCAAAATCGAATATCTTAAAGTCTCTGCTTCGAAGTCCGAATTCTCTTCTTTCTTCTTTGTATTTTCGTAGTCGTTGGCTTGCTCTTCTATTTTGATTGTATATAATTTCGGAAAACAATGGTGTTCTTTATAACAGTTGAATAACATGAAGACAAGAATAAAAATGTTTTCTTTTTTTTTTTTTTTTTTTTTTTTTTTTTGTGTTCATTCTTAGCCAGATTATTTTCTTAATTAAAGTTTACCAAAACCAAAACTGAAACATATCAAAAATCACATTTATCAAATATGTTTATATATCTTACTTTTTCTAAAGTGAGATTCAGAAATATTTCCTCAAAAAAGTATAGATTTGAAGACTTGAAGTTAGTAATAATTTCTTTATTCTGCAGATTACAGGATCTAATAATATGATATTTACTTTGGACAAAAAAGTAAATAATATGATATTTCCTTGAAGTTATATACTTGTTGATTCAAATAACAAATCTATACAATTAAAACAGGATAGATTATGTAGTAATTTTGAGCTAATCTTTATTTTATGTATTATTTACATTATATACCATCGTATATTTATAAATTCATCAAGTGCATGTAATTTTGACAATATAATATTTTAATTAACTAAATATAGATAAATAAAAAACTATTCAACAAAAATCATGACTTGTAGAGTTTGTAGCCAAACTATTTTGGGTTAATAAATAATGACGATAAGAAAATAGGAGGGCTTCGACCTATATATGGGCTTAGTCATTATTATTATTAGAAAGCCCATTAACCAAAATTGCTCGGCCCGTGGTCGTCTCCAATCTCACGCCACCGGTTCCAATCGCCCAATCTTCTGAATCTCTCTGATCCCTCTCTATCCCTTCCTCAGCCGCATAAAGACAACCGTCGTCGCCGGAGATCCGATCTTCACCGACCCAACAGCATGTCTTTTTCCGATGATGAAGACGAGTGTTTCGCTCGGTTCCTCGAATCAGAAGTCGAATCGGTATACTTCTTCTTCATGTATCTGAATTTTATTTTATTTTAAAAAAACATTTCACCCAGGGTTTAGTTTTCAGTTCTTTCGTTTTCTTAACATTTTCATTATTTTCCGCGATTTCGATGGAGTTTTTTTGGATTTAGATTGTAGATTTGAGGTTTCTCCGTGTAATTGATACTTGGTTTGTGTGCTTCCTTAATTTACGCATACTTATACGAAATTTTGCGAATCAAATACATCTTGTTCATGTTTTCTGTGTGAAAAGTTGTAGTTTTTTGTTTTTCCTGTTGTAGGTAAAGGATGAAGCAGAAACAAAAGAACCTGAACCTAAACGACAATGTCTTGAGAAAGAGAAAGACGAAACAAACCCTATAGAGAAGGATGGAGGTCAAAAAGAAGATGTTAACAAAGATAGAAATGGTGCAAAGAGAATAGAGAGTGGAGTTTTCAGCAAAGTTCCTACAGAGCTATTTCGTCAAATCCTCAAGTTTTTATCCTCTGAGGTATATTGTTCATTTGCTTCTCAACCTAAAGATTATTAACTGTTTATCTTGATTTCATGAATCATCAAATATTATGGTATACCGTTGTCTTTTGGTTTGCATTTAATCTTTAATGGTTTGAATGCGATTACAGGATCTTGTATCATGCTCCATGGTGTGTAAATTTCTCAATTTCGCTGCCTCTGATGAATCCTTATGGCGTCGCCTGTAAGTCACTTCTCGTATTCCGTATTCTTGTTGATAAACAAATGAAGGCGATACACTTTTTGATTGATTTTATTTGCAGGTACTGTATCCGGTGGGGTCGAATGCCTACAACTAGAAAGTTACGTGAATGTGCTTGGAAGAAGCTTTATATCGATGTGAGTTCCTCGCTTTGTTTTGCATTGTTGAATGTTACTTTTTGATTTGCTATTTAGAGGTCATTCATATGTAAGTAATTCGTTTCTCTTGTCTGACTTTTTAGCGTGATGAGAAGGACATGATTGAACTTGTCAGAACCTGTCCGGCGGATTTCAAAGAGTATTACATTCAAATGCAATCAGCAAAGAGAAGCCAAGCACCTCTTCCGTCTGAGGTAAACATCTGCATCTCAGTTGTTGTTTTTTTCGCACTACAATCATCGTTTTGATGTATTCTCACACTCTTGTTTGTCAATGTTTTTAGATGGTGGATGACCGGATCATTCTTGACAAAACTGTACTTGACCAAGTATCTCTGTGGAAGAAAAGCAAGGGACTTGCTGATAAAGTTGTGATTGGCCATGAATGTGTAGGAACAAAATGTGATTACCATGAGATTGACGACGTTTTCATATGCAAAGAGACGGGAAATGTTCATGGTATGAAAATGAAACGCTGTAAAAATGTCAAACTTTGCTGCTTTTGTTCTCCAAACTGACCTTATTTCTTTTTTTTGCTTAATGGTCTTATAAACAGTATGCGATGATAACTGCAAGGAAGGAACATATTGTCGAGAGAGTGGGATCATGGTGTGTACTATCTCAGGGCTTTGTTCTGATAGTGTGCTCTTAGAACTTGATTCAGACACTGATGAGGAAGAAGCTGAACTAGAAGCTGAAATATTGACAGAGAAAGGCCGTTTTGGTACATATCTATCTCTCTTTCTTTTCTATCCTCCTTTTTCCGTTTATTCTGCTTATCTCCAACATGTAAGTGAATGGTTTTGTGTCTTCTTTTGACCGCAGATCGAGCTTTTGAATTTGGATACAACTGCGAGAATGAGAGTGAATTGGAACGTTCCTTTGGTTTTTGCTGATCAAAAGTCTCAACCTTTTCCTCAGAAGGTCTACTCTCTCTCTCTCTCTCTCTCTAACTCTGGTTCTGCCTATGTTCTTACCCTAGCACATCTATGAAGTGCAATGAATCAAAAGTAGCTCTTTGTTTTTAGTAGTTTTTAAGCTCTGTAAGTTATGCTGTGCAGATCTTTTTCTGTTATGTGCTCTATTGTCCTCAAAAGCGTGTTACTTGTAGTAATCAAGTTCCAACTTTTCCAGTATTATTGGTAATTAGTAGTTTTATAAAAGTTAGTAATTACCGGATATTCTTTTGCTCTTCCATATGTTTTCTATAAGCAGCTCGTTTCATGTAAACCATATCGCAAAATTATCCTGGTCGCAACTGATTATGATGAGTTGATGACAAATGTACTGTAGTCTGGTAGATGATATGTTCAAAACATGTAAGTTTATAATTGCAAAAAAAAGAATACAAAAAGTAAATCAGTTATAATACTGAATTGTTTAATGAAAAATGTATTGAAAATTTAAATATTTTTTTTTTATTATACTATACTAGTACTAGATATATAATTATGAATGGATTCAGAAAAATTTAGTAATTATTTTGTTAGATAAACATTAACATAACTAGAGAATGTTTATTTTAATGATATTTTCCTCTAATATTTATAACTTATGTGTTATTGTACTGTTTACAAGAGTAATAAATTGTATAGATTCGATTCTTTTGGCATTTATCCACTAATGCAATTAAATAGATATCCCACACGTATGTACTACATGTAATCAAGGGTCCATTACGCGTGATCTCAACGCTACTAATTACGTTAGAAAATATTCTTGTATTTCTCTCTTTTGACCCCATGTTTTATCATATTTCATAAGCATCGTGCAAATTGGAAACAAAAATCATTCAGTTAACGTAATTTATAGAAAGATTCAAATATTAATTCCCAAAATAAGAAAAACATTGCTACGTTTACCGAGACATGTGTCGTTCTTGGTGTTCAAAATTGGGATCCATTAATATTTATGAAGGTTTGAGGGTCGAGATGTGATTCCTACTAAACTCCGAGGACTAGAAAATGAAAATATACCTTGTTTAGGAAAGCGTGCCGCGTAAGGAAAAGATTGAATGGGTAAAAGCCAACTTATCAACCATATACATGTCTCGAAACGTCTTTTCTTCTATCTTCCATTTCAGTTTCGACATTTTTCGCGATTCTTTTATTTAAGGTAAAAAGCTCTCTATCTTTCCCCTTTAGATTTAGAGAATAAATCTAAAATTACAGCAAAAAAATTCTACGGACTTGTTTCTAAATTATAATACTGGCACATTTTGTTGCTGTGATCAATCGGAGCATCATTCGGTTGTCTGATCTGTGTTGTGTACTTCGAACATCGCCTTCTCTCTTGATTCGTTATCGTTTATCTGTGGCTGGGAACCGATAAATAAATTTCGAATTGAGGTTTTATGTAGCGAAATTGGGTTTGGTTGTAATTGATTTGCTGATTTATCTTAGTTGTTTTTACTCTGATGAATCTGCTTAATCCCATGAGGAAGGTTTGAAGTTAATGCTTCGTTTGTGCAATTTGATTTGGATTAATTACATTGATCTCTGACCTAATCATTGATCAATTACATTGCTGGTTGTGCGTCTGCTTTATCCCCTGAGGAAAGAGTTAATGCAATTTGAAATGGGATTAATTCTGTTGATCTTTTGACCTAAATCGATGGTTTTCGTATCGTCCTTTTTTTTGTTTTTGTAGGTTTTGTTGCTGATTTTGAGAAAACATGGGAGGTGATGGCGACAAAGACAAAGGGTTGCTTGGTGATGGTGACAAAGACAAAGGGTTTTTTGGTTATCCACCAGCTGGATACCCGCCGGGTCCTGGGGCATATCCACCCGCTGGATACCCTCCACCTGGTGCATACCCGCCTCCACCTGGTGCATACCCGCCTCCACCTGGTGGGTATCCTGGAGGTTATCCTCCAGCCCCTGGTTATGGTGGTTATCCTCCTGCTGGCTATCCTGCTCCTCATAACTCAGGTATTGTTATGGTGTTAATGTCACTTTAGGAACCAGTTGAAACTTGAAACATATCTTGCTGCGAGGAAAAAATACAAATTTCGGTATCATGATATGTGTGGTAGATGTTACTTTAGGAAGAGACAATGTTTCTATATGTTCCTTGTGAAAAATTTTAGGTAAGAAGTTGAAACAGATGGTTCGCTGATATTATAATTGTTGTTAAAAAAAAAAAAAAAAAGATTTAACTGGTTGCTAACAGGAATAAAATAGTCATTGACTGTTATTGTTTCGGAAGAGATTGTAATCTAACTGCTAAAAGACCATTTGACTTCTCTATCAAAGAATCTATTGGTTATGTTAGTACTTAGTAGTCCAAAGATAGAGTTTTGGAAGTGTTTTCATATAGCACCATTTTAATTAGAACTTTTTTTATAGTTCAGTTAGATACCACTATTCCTTTGAATCGATTGTGCATCATAAAGACAACTTCGTAGATTCATGTTAACACGCTATCATTGCCCCTTTTGGTGTCTTGCTTCATGTCATTTCATTTACTTGTTTCAGGGTACGCAGGAGGAATTGGCGGTATGATTGCAGGTGCTGCAGCAGCCTATGGAGCTAGCCACATAGCTCATAGCTCTCAGAGTCCTTACGGACACGCCGCATATGGTCATGGTGGCTATGGCTATGGTCATGGTAAGTTCAAGCACGGGAAGCATGGAAAGTTCAAGCATGGGAAGCATGGAAAGTTCAAGCATGGGAAGCATGGAATGTTTGGCGGAGGTAAATTCAAGAAGTGGAAGTGATTTATAAAAACTTAAAGACATCCTTTTGATCTCTCTCCCTCTCTCTCTCGACTGACCAAATGTTTCAAATAAACCCAAAACAATTTATATAAGTTGGCTTTCGTCTGATAGAGATATCTGGTTCGAGTTGGAATAATTGAGACTTACTTAGTATGCAGTTATATTGTGTACTGTGAAACGATTACCTAATGACAGATTCTGGTTTGGATGTATGGTTGAGATTTTATATATATTATGACATTTGCATATATTGGTTTTGATATCCCTTAAGCTAGTGGATATCATGATAATGACTTTGATGACTTAATCGTAGTTTCTGATTTCTCAGCGTATCATTAAAAGTCTTTTGGCTCACACTACTTAT
This sequence comes from Erythrophleum ivorense, assembly GCA_026724425.1. Taxonomy (NCBI): domain Eukaryota; kingdom Viridiplantae; phylum Streptophyta; class Magnoliopsida; order Fabales; family Fabaceae; genus Erythrophleum; species Erythrophleum ivorense. The sequence continues at coordinate 448,673 of JAIUCV010000066.1, read as the reverse complement.
GTAGGTGAACACTAAGGGGTGTATTCCATCAAACATTTAAATGTATGAATTTTGATAAGTAAATTGATGATTTTGGATGAATCCAGTAAGAAAACTAAGTTTTTAGAAATATTATTTATAGCCATACTATAATTTTTTTTTTATCTAAAACACCATGAAATCATTTTAAAAAACATTGTCTATCAAATTTCCACTAATAATAAATTTGAAGGTACTCTTCCAAATTGCTAGTTCAATAACTTCACATTTCAAAAGACATTTACAGATATTACAATTAACAACTCCAAATTTCTTAAAATCAAAATTCAAATTTATGGTTCAGTAACATAGGATTTGTCATTTTAACACAAATAGATGTATGATTATATACACCTTTAAAATAATAAATGTTTAGAGGGGGTTTATGCTCTATAGTAGGCCTGGGATTATTTCCCGAAACCCGAAACCCGAACCCGAACCGACCCGAAAAACCCGGTTCGGTTCGGTTTCGGTTATTACCAAATTTACCCAATGGGTTTATTAATCTAATATCCGTGGGTATCGGGTCGGTTTCGGGTAATACCCGAGACCCGATCGGGTATTTGGTTCACCCGAAATAAATTGATTCGGTTAATATTATGTTCGGTTAATTTGGATAATTTGAATTATGTTCGGTTATGTTCGGTTAATTCGGGTAATTTGAATTTTGATAATTTGAATTATGTTCGGTTAATTCGGGTAATTTGAATTATGTTCGGTTATTTGGATACATTTTGGGTAATTTCGGGTTTATTGGACCCGATATAACCCGAACCGAATGATACCCAACAAAAATCGGGTAAAGTTCGGTATTCTTATCTTGGACCCGAACCGACCCGGATCCGATTGGACCCGACCCGATACCGAACCGAAATTGAGTGGGTACCTATTTGGGTATAAGATTCATCGATCCGATAGACCCGGACCCGATCGGTACCTACCCGAACCCGACCCAATCACCCGAAATCCCAGGCCTACTCTATAGAATTACATTTAGCAGGAAAGAAAAAATAAAATATAGAGGTTTTAGGTGGCCATTGGCGTCGTGACGACGCCGTCGTGGCAATGAGTTGTGTGCCATGTATGAAGCATCTCTGAATGCTATTGACCCTATTCTATAAATTAAAACACAGGAAAATGTATACGATGATCTCTGTTAATATTATTAATTTTCTTACAAAAAAATGCTTGCATGCATTAATTCTAAGGAATTTTTTTTTTTTTTTTTTTGTTAAAAATTCTAAGGAAAATTTGGTGCACTCTTTTTAGAAAACTAGTTGGTACCGATACAATACTGCAATTCATTTACATATACCGTACTATTTTCCTTTTTCATTTCCTCTTGCATTTTTACAAGACAATAAATTTCTGAAAATCAGATAACATCTCTATTTCTAGTTGGAGTTTCTAATTTTGTTTGGTACGAGGAATTGAGAATCCATTTTCCCCAGAGTCTGGACTTTGAATTGTTTGATAGAAGATTTTATAATTGAAACTCATTTTTTAGATAAAAACTGTTAGGTTTTTCCAGCGATGGTATGTTAAACGAAATCATAATCAAAACAAAATTACCCCCAAAATCTGGCTTTCGGGAAAGCTAAGCGGTACAGCACGAACATTGACGTGTACCTACTTTTGTTTGGGTTAAAAATCTTGGACTTGGAGTGTTTGCTTTAATTAATTACATACTTAATTATCGATAAACAAATACGATCAATTTGTCTCCTTTCGTCAATGAGTTGGCTTTGTTATTCTGATTCGTCCTTTCGTTGTACGTATTACGTACTTTTTTGCATTATCATATTTAAACCTAGAAACCAGATGTCTTCCACTTTTGTTTTGTATTTTTTAATTATATTTTCATTATAAAGTCAAAACATGAATCACATCATCAAGATATCAAGATGCAAAGGTCTAAATAAACTAATTCGTTGACAAAAAGAAAAACTAATCTTTTGTTTCAATTATACATATCAGGATTATTTTATAAATGGTCCACGACTTTTTGGTTTTAAGTTAAACGTCAAACGACCATTAAAAGGGTTGTGCGTACATCTCTTAATTTTCTGTAGATCTATTTTATGTCACATATATATAGCTAATTTATAGTCGTAACTCGTATCTAGGCATCTAGCTAATAGAATGAAATTAAATTGTAAGCAAATGTATGAGCGGTGGGCATCCAGAGTATTATAAGAGGATAAGATAGTGGTTGGAAATTCATTTAGCCTAGAATAAATTAATCTATGAATCAATCGATGATTAAAAAATTAATCGTGTGGCATTAATATGAATCAACCAATCACATGTTTTGGCTAAGCTGGATATCTACTAATACCCGATTTGCCGTGTCAGCACTCACAATTCAAATATATTTTCTTCTTATGTTTCACGATGAAAACAAAATTGAAGAAGTAGCTTCGATTAAGTTAGACAAAAAGCTTCAACTATAACGGAATTTTAAGTTAAGATAGTCATGAAAGTAATTATTGGATGATATCTTCAGATCTTAAATTAAACATGGATTACACAAAAGAAAAGGGAGCAAGTTAAAGATGATTTTCTGCGATAATATGATTAAAATAAATGAAAAGATCACACAAAAATAAATTGCCTATTCAATCTCTAATTTAAACAACCAAGCCATTTTTTATATTATTAATCAAATGCGGAAAACTTAATTAAATCAACTCCAATAAATAACATTAAATAATTAATCCAAACAACCAAATCTAATTCCATAATAAAATAAAATACTAGCAACCTAAATACCAGGCTTACAACAATTAAACAACTCAAACGAATAAACAAATCCTATCATCTCTCTTCGGCCCGATTCCGCGATCACACTTTTTTTTACCTGCGCATCACATTAGGAAAAAAGAGATGCATAAATATTTCATAAATACTTAGTGAGGCAATCACCCTGCTTACATGCCAATTACGCAATTTTAACACATTTACATACTCATAATAATTACCACAATTATTAAAATATTTTTTTTTAATTATTAAATAATTTCCACAATTAAATAATAATTTTTAAACACTTAACTAATTTCCACAATTATTGTAAACCAATTAATTAATTAAATTCACCATTTAATAATTAATTATCGAATTAAACCACTTAATTCTTATTTAAACCGATTAAACCATTCATTAATTTAAATCGCCAGAAAACCGGATTAAACCGGACCTGTGTCGATCGACACTGATCGTGTCGCTCAACACCCGGCCCGATTGGTGTCGACCGACACCAGCTTGGTGTCATTCGACACCGATCCAGGAGATCGACGCCCAAACGATTTTCTCAACACATAAACACCAGAAACACGAAATTAACACCACAATCTCGATCAAAGACACAATATAACACATGAACAACACGAAAAACACGTAAACTCCACAATTCCACATTCCAATTTCACAATCTGATTCTCTTGCGAGCCTACGGTCATGCACTCACCTTGATAACAGATTGAGAAGAGAAAGAAGGAGATGAAAAGCAATATCACAGCCTCAGATCAACCCAAGCTCTCCAGAATCTCAAAACTCTTCCCTCTCTGCCTCTGACTTCTCCAAAACTCGAAACTCACAAAAAGAAGGCGACTTTTCGCTTAAAAACTCGAGACTAGGGCTTTTCCCACAAATCAGCCCAAACCGGAAAAACTAAAATCGAACCGAAATCGACACTCCCCCTGGTGTCGATCGACACCGCTTCTCAGAGGCGATAGATTGATTTACGGATATTACACTAATAGTCGGATAAAACTATGAAATCAGAATTTTATACATTTTATGAATAACTCTTTTAGGAATCTCATGAAATCAGTAGTATTTATTTGCGATGAATTTATACTGATTTGAAGCAGTAGTCAGCGATTAGTAACAAGTTTATATATTAATCTTCTTCGTATATATTGATCATAAATCAAATATATTCATATTCGATTATTAGAACGAAGTCACCGAATTATAAACCATTCTCATGATTGGTTTGTTTTAGGGTCCTTTGTTTTAGTTAGTTGTTGTTTTCAAAATAAAATAAAAAAATTTCGATATTCGAGATACTTTGTATATTAGGAAAAAGTTTTTTTATATAAACTCTAAATTAATAAAGTCAGAACTTTAATATTTTATTAATTTATAGAGTTATTATCTAAAAAAAAATTAATATTGATAATTTTCTAAATTTTCATTCAAATTAAATAAGAACTTTAATTTATACGTATATTTTCTTAACTTTTATTTCAATATTTCTGTATTCACTTTATTGTTTACATTTATTTATACGTCATATTGTTTTAAATTCTTTTTTCTTTTAATTTCCATATTTGTTTGATGAGTGAAAGATTCATATTTTAGTAGCTATATATATATAAGTTTTTATATGATAATTATTAATTTATGATATTATTGGAACCATATTTTACATAGAAGCTTAAAAAATTAGTATCTTATTATCTTATCGAATTATATCATATTTTACATCGACCTAACTCGAACCTAAGAAATTTATTAATTTATCATGTTTATCTCTATACTATTAATTGAGAAGTACATCTTTGTTTTTGGACAAAAAAACCATCCCTCCTTATGAACAAAATCTGTTTGGAAACAGGTATATCTAGGGTTAATTTAGTAAAAAAAACTTAAAACCCAATGTTTGGACGCGGACATAGATTCCACTTAATTCAAACCAGTTTGGTTTTCTTAAACCAACAAACAATTGAACCATAAACAATCGATTTTTTCCTGTAGATAATAACACAATCACATATTTCCGTTTTTGCAGCCCTTTAGAATACATCCATAAAAGAAATTTTACACTTTTGCAAGGATAAATCAATCGATTTTTCCCTCTACATATAACACAATCACATATTTCCGTTTTTGCAGCCCTTTAGAATACATCCATAAAAGAAATTTTACACTTTTAACACAATCACATATTTCCGTTTTTGCAGCCCTTTAGAATACATCCATAAAAGAAATTTTACACTTTTGCTAGCGAGATTTCCAATTTTAAGAAAAACCCTACTACTATATAATACGTGACCCATCATCAATGAGCCATAAGTCGAATCAAGTTTACAAGAGCATAGCAGTGCAGTGCGGATGGAAGCAATTATGAACAAAGTTTACAAGAGCATAGCTGTTTTTCCAGAAAACAGCATGGTCCCAAGTTTTAGCCTTTGCTCTGATAAAAGAACTTAGATGAGAAACTGAAAAAAAAAAGGAGAAGCAGAGAGAGTTCATTAAAAAGAACCAAAGAGAAGATTCAAGAGTCATAGGCAATAAAGGTTATGAATTGAAGGGATCTTAAGAATTTCCGAAGTGTTTTGGCTCAAAAGGAAGATCATCAATAGCACAACTATTGGCTGGATTTTCTGTCGGTGGTGGAAACATACTCTCATGAAGAAGCATGAGCTGATGAAGACTAAATTTACAAAAGGACATAATCAAGACTATCTATCTTCATTTAATCTTCGAGAGACAGAAATCAGAGATATATCATTAAATTTGCAATTTATATGATCGTCGAAGAAGAAGAAAGAGTCGAGTAAGGGGGGGAGCTTACAGTGCTGCCAAACGTTGCCGGCAAGATCCCCGGCCTTCTTGGTGGCGTCCGCTGCCATCTTCTGTCATTTCCCAAGCGTATCCTTCACAAAGTTCATCGTAATCGTTTGTCGATTGATGAAGCTTCCGATTTTCAGTAGATCTAATTTGGAGAGATTGTTTTGAATCAGGTGGAGGAAGAAGGGAAAGTAGAGTGAAAGGGATAAAGAGTAAAGTAAAGTAGAGTAAAGAGTAGAGTTCATTACAAAGAACATGTATTTCGAATCAAGTAGAGTAAAAAGACGATGGAGAATAAATGGATTGAGCGGTGGAAGCAATTATGAACATGTTCATCTTCAAAGTTGCAGGGGAAAGGAAGAAAGGTAAAGTTATTCAGTTTTATGTAAAATAAGAATAAAAATTTGGTAAAGTAATATAAAATCAAACAAAGCACATAATATTAAAAGTAATACCAAAATTGACATATATTAACAAATAATGTAACCAAATCGTGTCGATAAACAAGCATAACACGCAACCTTGCACAAACCACATAAATTGAAATGGATAAAGCGGTGAAAAGTAAGGCAGTGGAAAAAATGGGAACATGTCTTCATTTTTATTTTATTTTTAATTTCTAAAATGGGTATTTCCAAGATTTAAAAATAGAATGTTGTATAAAACGAAAACTAATGTACAATATTACAAAATCAAACAGCAAACAAGATTTAAACTAATACAAAATTAAAAAATCATGTAAGAAAATCGTTTCGAAAACGGGAACCAACGTATAACCCCGCACAATGCGCGGATCCACTACTTCAAGGTTGAGAAGCAGATGGAGTCACGGCCATGGAAGCCACGGCGACAGAGAAATTACCAGAGGTGGAGCTTTCGTCAGAACAAGAAAAATGAATTTCTCCACCAACAGAAAAGAAGCTTCTCGAGTTAGCTTCGCTTATGTGAAAAGCAAATCAAGCTTTAAAAAGGATAAAGAGCGACAGGTCGGAGCTCGGAGGCGTTGTCAAATTTTAACATACTTGACAATTTTAACAACAACACAACAAAAAACACACAACTCTTGAACTAACACTAAAATTAACACATGTTATAAAAATAAAAAAAAACACAAAAAAACAAAAACGTAATCCCGCACTGCACTGCTGTGCGGATCCGCAACTAGTTACTCCTTTAAAATAGAAAAATGTAGGCTATTTACGTTTTAATCCTTTTATCTTATCTGAAGTATGCGTCCCAATGCAATCATACTATTAATTTAAAACTCGACAACAACCAGACATTGACTAAAAATAGCATATGAGCATATGAATAATATATAAAATACACATTATTATTTTTCGTGAAACATATTAAAAATAATTATTTGGTGTGACAACTGGCATCTTACGAGCCACGATTACTGAGGAAGTATCTGGTTTCAATCAAAACCACTTTGTCAAGCCCACTGTTCTGCTTTCTTTATATATTTATTTTCCCACGTCCTTACGCTTACTTCAATGTAATGAGTGATTAAAATAACAGTTAGTATTACTAATTTTTTGGATATTTCTGTTTTGTTTCTTTTGTCGTCTTGGTTATTTCTGTTCACTACTATTTTTGTTGATTGTTGTGTATTTATGTATTTGTTAAGATTTTTGTTTTTATAATTTGTTCAACATCTTGTCAAGATGTTTGTTTATTAGTTAGGTCGAACGTCATTGTACATCTTTATTTGACCTTTTACTTCTTATGGAAATATCTTAAATTATTTTTTGACAAATTAATTATGCTCGTGATTATCACATGAAAACATTATTTATCAGGATTTTCTTAATACATAATTTTTGAAGTAAATTCTTTGTTGATACACATGTTTTTAATCTGAATTTTAGCTTGTAATTACTCCATCTGTTCCAAATTATAAAAAAATTTGGGTTTGGACACAAATATTAAGATATTTTTACTTTTTGTTTTCTTTTAATCTTTTACAACATTTAATTAAAGAAAGATCATTGCACTTACAAAGTCTGCAGCACTTGCAATATAAAACACTTAACTAAAAGTTTACTTCTCAAAACCAACTTTTTTTAATTGTTTTTTTTTTCTGCATTGAAATCCGAAACAGCTTATATTGTGAGACAAAATTTAAAACTCAAAACTACTTATAATTTGGGAAAAAAAGAGTATTAAACTTCAATATTTTTATTCCTCTTTAAAATTTATTCGGTTTGGTTTGTTAGATTTCTGGAAAATAAACATATTTTTACAGATAAATATTCAAAAGGTTTCAGTTTTTTTTAGTTTTTTCGTGAAAACCAAAACATACTTAGAACATCACAATAGTTCATGGTATATCTCATTGCAAATTGTAAAAAAAAAAACAATATAATTGGATTTCTCTCCAATGATTTGTTGTATTTTTTCCTTTCCAATTTATTATTAATTGCTAAAAATACATGTTTTCTTCAAATTTTACAAACTGAATCATCTATTTATTTTCTTGCAAAAACATCCACAATTATGATATTTTAAAATTTTTATTATTATAATATTAAGTGATTTAGAAGAATATTAAATCATTGATCTTTGTTGTACTATATTTGTTTTTTGTTTTTGTTTTTAATTTCAGTATTTTAAAAAATAATTTTTAAGTTTATTATGGTTAAGTTATTACATTTTATATTAAATAAATGTTATTTATATTTTAATAGAGTTATGAGTAGTTTAATATATTTAAATAAATCATAATCAAAATAATTAAACTGTTAAATTAAAATTATTTAAAAATTGAAGTAGTACTTTATAAATAAAAAAGTTCAATTGCAAAATAATATATTGCATAATCTCATGCCAAATTTGGAAGCAAAATAGTATGATTCTATTTTGTAATGGAAAATACAATATTATTAGAGTAAGTTCTATTGTAAAATAGTATAAAGTGATAAATTTGGCATGGGTTAGAGATGGTATTATGTAAAAAATTTAGTTGCCAATAATATTACCATTAATAAAACTAGAGATCTCATAAGTATCCAAGAGTTGACTTTTATTTCCAACCCAAGACTGTGGGGGGGTTTCAGATTTAAAGTTGACCGACAAAGCCTTAATGAATTCTAATTTTGTCCAAAAATTAATTATGTCTTCAATATTTTTCTGTAATAAAATATACATGGAGAAATTGCGTGGGTTGTAAACCATGGAAAAAAATGTATATACAGAGAAGTAGATATCATTGGGATCAATTATTTATGTTTTCTTTTTCTTTTTACTTTCTTATAGCAATATTCGATTTCAATTATGAACCACGTCCGTACTTCTTCATACACTACTACCTTTTTGTGCGTGATGACCCCATTCAAGTAAATTCACATTTTATGTTTAAGATAATAAGACACGTATAAATATGGGTGGTGGATATTTACATTTATTTTTTGCTTTGTATCTCAATCCTTGCTGATAATCTGATTCTCAGAGCTAGTACAGCCAGGAAAAATATCTTAATTGTTAGATACTTTTCTGAAAAAAATTAACTAATTGAAAGAGGATAACACAATATCTATATCTCTGTCTTAATCTTGGCAGATGAAGTGACAAAAACAAAAAACAAAAAACAAAAACAAAATCTTGAGAATTTTCCTTTTGGGTAAGATAAAAAAAAACATTACATTGTAATTCAAATCCTAGTACCAATCCCTAGAATAATCATATGGTCTATTATTTTCAGCTCTTAGATTTTTTGGATAAGTTCAAAGCTAAGTATACAAAGGATAGGTTTTGGGGATGTTTTCAAAAATAGCCACTCTGATTACAAAACTATTGATAGAATAGTTTTTATACCTCTTAGAATATATGCAGATACTTTTCGCACACTAAGAACATTTTATTAAATCTAAGAATATGGGTTTGGGAACTTTGAATGCCAAAGAATGCTGGTTGTCGTAACTATTCTATAAGAATAACCACTTTTCACTTTAAGATTTTGAAAAGTATTTTTACTGATAATTGGTTTTTTATTATTAAAGAGTTTTCATACTGATAATAGTTAGTGTGACTTAAAACTGTAACATCCTGGTTTGTGGAGAGGCTTATCAGAATTGATTTGGCTACCTATGTCAACAAAGTGCACTTATCTTTTCAGTCAAAGGCCCATAAGTAACTCCAGAGTTAAGCATACTTGGGCTGGAGTAGTGGAAGGATGGGTGATCTTCCGGGAAGTGGTCTGCGGAACCGTGTAAGTGAGGCCAAAACACGGGAAAGGTCGGGTGTTGATTGCAGGGATAGTAAATAAGGCGGTAGGTCCTCTAAAAAATAACGGACCGGCCGTCGGACAGGGGTGAGGCCCACGGGTCGAGAGAGGGTGTGGGTGACTCACCGGGATGGGCGGTCGGGGCGTTATAATTTGGTATCAGAGACGAACCCAGTCATGAGTGTGGAGTCAAGTGGAGTGGCCTTGACTGACACCGTTAGGGGGTGACGATCCAGGTGCGCAACGAGGACGTTGCACTCAGTGAGTGGGGGTGAATTGTAACATCCCGGTTTGTGAAGAGGCTTATGAGAATTGATTTGGCTACCTATGTCAACAAAGTGCACTTACCTTTTCAGTCAAAGGCCCATAAGTAACTCTAGAGTTAAGCGTGCTTGGGCTGGAGTAGTGGAAGGATGGGTGACCTTCCAGGAAGTGGTCTGCGGAACCGTGTAAGTGAGGCCAAAACACGGGGAAAGGTCGGGTGTTGATTGCAGGGATAGTAAATAAGTCGGTAGAGCCTCTAAAAAATAACGGACCGGCCGTCAGACAGGGGTAAGGCCCACGGGCCGAGAGAGGGTGTGGGTGACTCACCGGGATGGGCGGTCGGGGCGTTATAATTTGGTATCAAAGCCGTACCCAGACAAGAGTGTGGAGTCAAGTGTGGGACTTGACTCACACCGTCAGGGGTGACGAACCTGGTGCGCAACGAGGACGTAGCGCTCAGTGAGTGGGGGTGAATTGTAACATCCCGGTTTGTGGAGAGGCTTAAGAAAATTGATTTGGCTACCTATGTCAACAAAGTGCACTTACCTTTTCGGTCAAAGGCCCATAAGTAACTCCAGAGTTAAGCGTGCTTGGGCTGGAGTAGTGGAAGGATGGGTAATCTTCCAGGAAGTGGTATGCGGAACCGTGTAAGTGAGGCCAAAACACGGGGAAAGGTCAGATGTTGATTGCAGGGATAGTAAATAACTCAGTAGAGCCTTTCAAAAATAGCGCACCGGCCGTCGGACAGGGGTGGGGCCCACGTACCGAGAGAGGGTGTGGGTAACTCACCGGGGTGGGCGGTCGGGGAGTTATAATAACGATGTTAACACTATAATTTACGATATGATAACTGGGTTAACATGACAATTTTACATTTGTTATATGATAACTTGTTTAGTTTGATACTTTCACAATTTGATAACTGAGTTGGACACGATAACTTTCATACTTCTATCTATTTCCGGTAAGGACATAATAATCCACATATAACAATACAATTAATATCAATCTAAATTATAATCATTGCATCATTTTATTTAATTACTGGGTTATTGAGGTATATAACTTTCATTCACCCTTGACAATACCGTAAATTATTTATTTATTTTGTTTCTAAAAGATGAATTTTTTAAAAATAAATTTTTATGTTTTTAATGCATTTTGATTAGTCAATAATAATAAATTATAAATTTGAAGAAAAATTATTAAAACTATTGAATTATTATTGATTAAAAATTATAAGAAATTGTTAATCACAAGAATGATGTATTAATAGTTATGTTCAATTTGGTTTTTCACTTACACGGTTCCGCAGACCACTTCCTGTAAGATTACCCATCCTTCCACTACTCCAGCCCAAGCACGCTTAACTCTGGAGTTACTTATGGGCCTTTGACCGAAAAGGTAAGTGCACTTTGTTGACATAGGTAGCCAAATCAATTTTCTTAAGCCTCTCCACAAACCGGGATGTTACAATTCACCCCCACTCACTGAGCGCAACGTCCTCGTTGCGCACTAGGTTCGTCACCCCTGACGGTGTGAGTCAAGTCCCACCCTTGACTCCACACTCTTGTCTGGGTACGGCTCTGATACCAAATTATAACGCCCCGACCGCCCACCCCGGTGAGTTACCCACATCCTCTCTCGGCCCGTGGGCCCCACCCCTGTCCGACAGCCGGTGCGCTATTTTTGAGAGGCTCTACCGACTTATTTACTATCCCTGCAATCAACACCCGATCTTTTCCTGTGTTTTGGCCTCACTTACACGGTTTCGCAGACCACTTCCCAGAAAGTTACCCATCCTTCCACTATTCCAGCCCAAGCATGCTTAACTCTGGAGTTACTTATGGGCCTTTGACCGAAAAAGTAAGTGCACTTTGTTGATATAGATAGCCAAATCAATTCTCTTAAGCCTCTCCATAAATCGGGATGTTACAGTTATCGTGATAATCATTATGCTAACCTTGTTATCATTTCATAAAAAAAATATGAATTATTAATCAACTAACTTTGTTATCTTTATAAGTTATGCGTTACCGTTATCAACGTTTTTGTTTTCATCATCTATCACTACCGTTATCATCGTGAACCACCACCGTCACCGCTGCCACCACACAGTATGGTCACCACCGTTATCCTTCTCTTCTTCTTCTTCTCTCTTCTTCTTCTTCCTACTTCTTCTTCTTCCTTTTTCTTTAGTTAAGTTACTTTGTAGAAAGAGAATTATTAGATAAATTAAAAAAGTTAAAATGGTCTTATAATAATGAATAGTAGAAGCATAAAATTGTTGGTTTTGATCTTTTAATTTCCAGGTTATTGAATGTCATGTTTTATTATTTCCCTATTGTCAATTGTGGTATCCATTCTAAAACTATATTACCCTCAAAATAAAGAGAGGAAAAAAGAAGGGTGAATTTAAATTATATACTCCAATGTGTATCCAAGTAAGAATTAGTAACCAATATGTATCCAAGTGTCATTATCTGTTTTTCGTAATATGTGATAAGTTTATAACATTCATAAATTAACAAATAGTCCAGAAAAAAATATTTTGAATCTCTTTTTATCCTAAAATCGAATTCAGCTATTTTCCTGTGATATTTTCAGTTATTTTTGCGAGAAAATTTGCAATTAACTGCACCAAAATCCTTTTTTCAGACAGTCCGTTTTTTGGTTAAACTACCATCAGTTTTTGACTATATTCTAGCTAGTAACATATATATTCACAGTCAATGGCGAATCCACGTACATCAGCGTGGGGGCAGTTGCCACCAGTCAAATTTTGATTTTTCATGTTAATTACTTAACATATTTCAAATTATGCCATAAAAATTGAAATTTTAAGTTTAATGCCCCTACTAAAATATGACTCTAGATTCGCCATTGTTCACAGTTACCATTTGAACATTTAGCCGATACTCATCTCCAACATTGTCTAGTTTAATTTGACCAAATATAACTATTAAACAAACAATACTTTTCTTATCAAGTAACAAGAACTAAAATCTAAAAATTTAATTGTTAGATTTACATTATTATCCTTTGGATATACTCTTTCTGTCAAAATGTAAGCATTTTTGAAAAAAAAAATTGTTCCAAAATATAAGCATTTTTCTATTATCAATGCACTTTATACTTTATGGAATATTGTGTGGCAAATTATATTCTACATATTTTTTTTCAGAATTGGTTAGATTATATTTAATTTATATATTAATTAATATTTTATTTTTAAAACACTTTTTTATTTTTTCATTTTTGTTTAAAACAGTTTACCTATTGGGAATAACTTTTTGTTGAACATTTTTCGCAAAAGGTAAAATTCCATAAAAATACCTCAATTAAATTTCGAAAAGCTTTTTAATACCCAACTATTTTTGTGCCCAGAACAATACCCCAACTATTATGTTTGTCTATTTTAATACCTGAACTTTTTAAACCGAACCCATTTAACACATTCGGTTTAACAGAAAGTTAACTTCTGTTATCTTTATATCTTTTTTAATAATTAAATATTATTATTTAAATAAAAAGTTATATGAAATTTTGAAAAAATCCAAAAAAAAAACTTAAATATCTCTGAAAATACAAAAAAAAACGAAAATAACAATTTAAATAAAAATAATAATTGTAAGCTTTTTACAGAAAAATTACAATTTAATTTTTTTCAATCTTTGAAAAAACATAAAAATTCACAAAAACTAAAAAAAATTATAACTTCAAAATACAAAATTAGCATATTTTATAATTTGTTCACCTTTTCATATTTATGAATCCTTACATAGTTGTTTTTTCAAAACTCAATATTGGTTTTGTTTGAAGTAATTTTTTATTTTTTGGGTATTTTAATTTTCTTTTTCCCAAACATAAAAATGAACTAATAAATTATTTTTAATTTAAAATTTGAAAATATTTTTCTAATTTAATATTTTTTACCGAATATATATATCTATATATATATATATTGTTTCATTTTTTGGATTTTTGAAAGGATATTTTAAAACAATTTAGGTTCTTTACAAAGATATATCAATTTAATTAATATATATAAAACAAAAAAAATTAATGAGAATTTTTATTTTAATGAATGTTTTGAGTTTTCGGAGTTTTTGAAATTTTTTGGGATTTTTTCAAAAATTTAATATAACTTTTTATTTAAATATTAATATTTAATTATTAAAAAAATAAAAAAATAACAGAAGTTAACTTTCAGTTAAACCAAATGTGTTAAATGGGTTCGGTTTAAAAAGTTTAGGTATTAAAATAGACAAACAAAATAGTTAGGGTATTGTTCTAGGCACAAAAATAGTTGAGATTTTAAAAGCTTTTCGAAATTTAGTTGAGCTACTTTAATGAAATTTTCCCTTAGAAAAAAAACAACCTTTTTGTTGAAAAAAAAGAATATTGACAATATTTATTACACTTACAAGTTGCAGGTTTGGTACAGACAATCTAACTCATCATTGTCACATCATATTTTATTTTCTACTTTAAATGACTGTAACTTGATAGTTGATACCGTGTGGGGGCAAATACAGAAAACAAACAAGACAATAACTTTTGAACGTCTTTATTAAAGGAACCAACATAGGAAAATTATAACAAAGAGTTGTCTAATTCCCGTCAACTTGTTGTCGTAACATTTTAATATTATTACTTTTACTTGATACTGTAATTGTTTTTCGTGATGAATTTTTTTTAATATAATTTGAAGCCTTTTACAAGAAAAACGAATACTAATTCAAAAAGAGTGATGTTGACCGGAGGGAAAATCACGGCCACGATTGCAAATGGCAAACCAGTGATTTAAAAACAAAAGGTTTCCATTATCCAGAATCGGCAGAAGGCAAGACTGGTAAGGCTTTAAGTTTGAATATTGGTTTTTGATTATTAATGTCCACTAATGCAGAAAACATAATTGTAGTCTTTGTAGAGGGTGTATTAAACTCTGATATTGAATTTGTGATTTTAAAATATACTTTCAAATCCAGTGATTAAAAATATTTTTAAAATTAGATTTTAAGTAGTGATTCAAGTGATTTTAGAGTTATTTGGAGAGATTTACTTGTTAAAAATATGATAATCTAAATCAAGTGGGATTCTAGAGTGATTTCACTAAAATCATAACAACTTCTCTAAAATTATAATAAATTATCTAATAATAAAATTACCCTAAATCACTTTAAATCTCAAATTTAATCCATCCCCGTAATTTTCACCATATTTTATACGTAATTTTTTTTAGGGAGATTTGTGAATATAGGCTCAAAAAACTTGTCTCTTGTCCTAATACACATTTTTAAAAATTTACCAATTTTTTACTTTACTACCCTTGTAAAATTTAGTTATTTATGAAATAAATATTTTTAAATATTTTTTGTAAAGAAAAAATTTCATAACAATTGAAAAATAATACGGAGAATGTTATACCCATTTAATTTTATAAAAAAGATGTTTTAAACATATGTTTTTAAAAATTTCTACATTTCAAATATGTAAAGTAGAATTTATATTCTACTTGCTGCTCTCTTTTCTACTAACAGAAAAAGATGATTTCTACGTTATATTAAGTAATCTACTACTCGTAGAAAATAAGGTCTAACTTATGTTCATGTTTCTACTAGTGGTAGAAAATGTTTTCTGACTTACTTTCAAAATTCTACCATTCGTAGAAAATACATTCTACAGATATTATATTTTCTATAGTTCAGTAGAAAATGTTATCTGACAATTTCACCGATTTCTACCACTCGTAGAATGCGCATTAGTGAAATAACCTATATTCTACCATTTGTAGAATGCATATTCTAGAAATAACATTAAGTTCTACCATCCATAAAAATAAAATTTATGCGAGAATCTGAGAATATCTACATTAATATGGTAAGTAAATATTTAAAAAATCTTTTCAAATATAGTGGTTTCCTTATTTTTCTCCTCTGAATAAATAAAAATAACGACATTTTATGTGTTAGCGTGAAAAGAAAAGATTGAGAAAACAAAAAACGATTTTCTTTTGAGAAAATTTGGACCAATATTACACAAATTAAAAATATTTTTGAAAACTAACCCCTCTTTTAAAATGTTGAAAAACTAATATTTTTAATATTCAAAATTACCAAAATACCCTCAATATTTTCAGACTTAAAAATTGTTTTAAAATTCGTTTCAGTTATTTTAAAATTATTTCCGTTGAAAAAATTATTTTTCTGTTATTCTAAAGATAATTCTAAATAGTTTTTTTTTTTATTATAACAAAAGAAGAAGAAAAAATATTCAAGTAAGATGTTATTTATAGAGTTTGATTGATATTGATGATAAACATTAGTATATTTTGAAAATAATATATGTATTTCCAAGTATAAATATCTATTGAAATATCTTATCTAGGTCTGGGCACAAGTACCCGTTACTTGCTCAAAACCCGTGACCCACCCCTTACCCGCCTTGTCAAGGCAAGTACCCGTTTATAAAAGTCGGGTAACAAGTCGGAAAATGTTAATATTTGCAAGTGAGGGGCAAATATCAAGTAGTAATTTTTATTATGATATTTGCCCCGTTAATACCCGCCCCGCAGTCCGTCATTATTCATTGCCCAAATATATAACCCAAACCCATATATTATCAATCTACATTTTATTAAACCCAAGCCCATATTATCAATTCAGATTTTATTAAACCGAAGCCCATATTATCAACAAGTGACAAACCGTCAAACCCTAGTTTCTCACTTTCTTTTTCTCCTCTCTGAAATGAAACCCCATCGGAGACGCCGAGACGGAGACAAAATGTTGTCGATGTTCGATCTTTCAAATTCAGTCCAAATCTTCTAAACATCAATTCTCTTTCTCTTGAATTCTCTTTCTCTTCAATCCTTTCTCTTGAATTCTCTTTCTCTTCAATCATTTATCTTGAATTCTCTTTCTCTTCTCGAGTATCATCGAAAGAGCAACCTCAAATTCGGCTCAAATTTTTGGCATGAACAGTTCAGTGCTCAAACTCAAATCTAAACCTTATTTTCGATGTTTGTTTTTGCAGATTCTGTATCTGAGACCCACTGAGTACAAGAGGTCAAGTTGTGAAGGTATTCTCCTTTCTTCATCTCCTTTTTTCATGTCATAAATCTTCATTCATATAAATGAGTATACATGTGTAAAGCCTTTTTCATCATTATTTCATTTCCGGAAGTTCTGATTGTTGTCTCTTGATTGTGTTGTGTACCAAGATTCAAGTTTATGTTTTAGTTTGATCCAAGTGTATAGGTTATGTTCATGATCCCATACTCTCTGTTTTCTTATTGTTCTCTTGCTTGTGTACGTAAATACTAGCTTAGGTTTTTGTTTGATACAAAGTATGGGTTTTGTTCATGAGCCATTTGTACAAAGTTTAGGTTTCTGTTTGTACAAAGCAACTTCTGTATTACCATATTTGTTTGATTTGTTTCCTGGTTTGCAGAACCTGTGTAAAGCCTTATTTGTGTTTTTTATGTGTAGATGGAATCTGGTCAACCTCCAAGTGGAGAGCCGACAGAGAAACCTGTTGGAGAAAAAATGAAGACAGATTGTGCTGGTGAAACAGCTCCAACAGCCGAGTCTGTCGAATCTAAGGTAACTTCTAGACAAACATCTGTGGCTTGGGATAACTTTGAGAAATTGAATAGGAATAGAGCCAAGTGTAATCACTGCAAGCTGGAAGTTAGCTATAGATCAGAGAAGACTTCTAACACTAGTAGCATGTTGAACCATATGCGGAGGTGTAAGAAGTTGCATCCAGAACCTGAAGTAGAGGTTGTAGGTAGTAAGAGATTCAGGCAATCTACTTTGCATCATAGTAAAAAAGCTCATAATGATGAAGGCGACGGCGTGCCATCATTCTTACCGTTTGATAATGGAGATTGTAGAAACAGTTTGGTCAGAATGATTATAAAGGATGAGCTGCCTTTTAGGATTCTGGAAAGAGAAGGTTTTAGAGAATTTATCTACGTTCTGCAGCCTCGGTTTGATATACCATCAAGAAGAACTGTAGCTAGAGACTGCTTGAGTCTGTTTTTCGAAGAGAAGAAGAAGCTGAAGATAACTTTTCAGAAACACAAAGGAAGTGTTTGTCTTACAACGGACACTTGGACTTCAATTCAGAACATCAACTATATGTGTTTAACAGCACATTACGTTGATGAGAATTGGAATATGAAGAAGAAGATAATAAACTTTTTCCAAATTCTTAGTCACAAAGGAGAGCTTATTAGGAAGATGGTTGAGAGGTGTTTGGTGTCTTGGGGAATCAGCAACGTTTTTACAATTACAGTGAACAATGCCAGTGCAAATGATGTTGGAATAAGGTTTCTAAGAAGAAGGCTTAAGTCATGGGGTACTAGTATACTTGATGGTGAGTATCTTCACATGAGATGTGGTGCTCACATCTTAAATCTGGTTGTCAGAGATGGATTGGAGGAAAATAAAGCAACCATCAGCCGTATACGTTCTGCTGTGAAGTATGTGAAATCGTCTCCAGCCAGAGAAAAAAAATTTAGAGAATGTCTTCTCCACTTGAAGCTATCGCCTACTGCTGGTGTATGTCTTGATGTTGAGACAAGATGGAACTCAACATATTTGATGTTGGAGTCGGCTTTGAAGTTAAAGAGAGGTTTTGATATGCTTGCGGTGGAAGATGATAAGTATATGTTGGAGCTTGGGAAGTTATATGGTGTCCCTACTCAATCAGATTGGGACTACGCAACGGCCTATACACCGATTCTGAAGTTCTTTTATGATGCCACGCTGAAAGTTTCTGCAACCCGTTTTGTTACCGGGAATGCATATCTAAAGGAGGTCTTCGGAGTTGGTTTAATGATTCGGAAGATGGGGCTCAACAAAACTGATCTTAGTAAGAAAGCGATGGCTAGTAGAATGAAGGCTAAGTTCGAGAAATATTGGGGACATATGTAAAACATGAACGTGATGGTTTTTGTTGCTTGTGTTATTGATCCGAGATATAAGCTGAAGCATGTGAGTTTCATAATTCGGGAGAGCTATGGTGTTGGTGAAAATAGCATAGCTGAAGCCCTGATTGCGAAAATCAACTTGGTTTAAGAGAAGATGTTTATGCATTATAAGGCTAAGCTAGCCAATGACTCGGTGCATAGTAACCAAGCTCAAGGCGCTGTAAACCTAGATTCACAAGTAGTGGAAGAAGCAGAGGATACTAATGACCTAGATTCTCTTATTGATATTCATGAAGAAAGTGGAGAAACTAATGTTCATCACACGGAATTGGAGAGCTATTTGACTGATCCGTGTGCTCCTAGATCATATCCAAATTTTGATATATTACAGTGGTGGAAAAAGTCAGCATTGAAGTACAAGACCCTCTCTTTAATGGCCAGAGACTTAATGGCTATACCAGTCTCTACTGTTGTTTCCGAGTCAGCTTTTAGCACAGGTGGTCGGGTCATTGATCCTTTTCGTAGTTCTCTCACTCCAAGAACAGTCGAAGCTTTGATCTGCACAGAAGATTGGCTTCGTCATGATTATGAACAAAGTTCTTTGGAAGAACATCTTGAGAGTCTTCAAATTCTAGAAGAAGGTATACACTTGTTTTATACTAGTCTTTACTCTTTATCTTCTTTATGATACATGAATATGTATTTAATTTCTGAACTTACAAGTTTTATGTGTGTTCAAACAGAGATTGTGGCTTCAAATACATATGGAAATTTGGTTCAAGGAGTTAGATTAACTTTGGAGGAAGAATAAAAGGTATGTGAATGTGATGGCTGAGAATTTTAATGGCTGAGAAGTGAGAACGTGATGGTAGAAATCCATATTTTGCTTGTTTTAACGGCTGAGAATGTTCAATATACTTTTTGTTTCGTAATGAAGTTCTATTGCCTTTTAGTGATTTTTATTTGATTGGTTCCTTCTTAACTTGAACCACATGTTTGTTTTACAGGAAAAAAGAACTAAGAAGAAGGAGAAAGATCAGCTTTATGCGAGGAGAAGAAGGCTTGATCGATTATAAGATGAGAAGTTATGAAGTCTAATGTTGTTTTGTTTTCAAGACTTACCTTTTGTCTATCACTTTTAACTTTTTAAGTGTTTGTGTTCTGTTTTGATGTTTTGATATTTAAAATTTATGTTCACTTTTAACTTGTAATCGTCAAAATTTGGTTGCATAACTTGCATTGTTTAATTTGCATTATGATTACGGGGCGGGGCGGGTCACGGGTCGGTTTTAGTGAAAATCGAGAGGGGCAAAGCGGGTCGCAAATATAGTAAATATCGCAAGTACCTGCCCCGAGCCCAGGCCTAATCTTATCTTGTCTTTCAAAAAAGCCCAGGCCTAATCTTATCTTGTCTTTCAAAAATATTTATTTCTGATAAATCTAAAATTTAAACTATTATTTAAAATAAATTCAAGATTTTTCTCTAAATTTTTTTTTTTAAAAATTGTATTTCCCTCATTATAAATTTTTATTGTTAATCTTTATGTTAAAAATATATGAATCTCTATTTTGAAGGCTAAATTTGGTAAATTTAACATTATAAAATGTATTAGGATAAAATATGGTCAAAAAAATTATGTGGACAAAAGGAGAATTTTTTTATTTTTTTGCCAAATTTCCCTTTTTTATATATAGAAACATAACAATAGAAAAGGAATCCAGGTTTGATCCCGTCGGTGAATCAGCATAAAAGCATATACATAATTTAAACTAAACTATTTTTTTCACGAATTTGGGTATTAAATTAGATGATTATATCTATATATATTACATCGGATCCGATCGAGCCAAGTCTTGACTAGAGAATATATGGACCCAGCCGATTAAATATTTGCTTATTTCCCATGGTTAAAATATAATTGATTGGATATTTGTTGGAAAAGGTCTCAATTCCACAATCATGGTAGCATGGGAAAAAATACACTGACCGTTTTTGTCGTGCAGTACATGTCCGGTTATATTTGGATACCAAGTAATTTTTTATATTTTGTTTCTTGTCAAAAAGTAACTAACTAGTAACTACCACTCTGAAATGGTAAGCTCAATTTTAGTTTGTTAGTATTGTGTCGCGATCATACATTGTTATATTTCAGTCCAATTTTGGCCAAATATCTCTATATATAAGAAATGATCAATTAAAATTATTTTTGAAAAAAAAACGAATCCAACACTGTTAGTTTAACACTTTATTTAACTGAAATCAGTTCAACAAGACATGAAAGATATGAGAAATCATTATATGTAGGGTGATTGTAAATTAAATAGGTATGGAGAGAAAAAATAATCTTACACCACAGATATCATTTTTATTTTAACTAATTATGAAAATACCATTGACATGATAACTCATTTTTCTGATCATACATTCCAAGAATACTGTCCATTAGCTATATTTTTTGACACTTATTATCATGCTAACAAAAAATATTATCGTAAAACTATTATATTAATTTTATTATCTTGATAACAATCGTGTTAATCTTGTTAACATTTCATTAAATATATGAGTTATTAATTAGCAGAAACAACCAAACTTTTTTTTTTTAATTAATCAATTTCGGAAAAACTCAATTAAATAAATCAGTAAATAAATATTAAATCAAACAACCAAATTCAAACTCCAAAATAATAATATACTAGCAACCTAAAGACCGGATTTGCCATAATAAATCTAACAACCTAAAAACGATTTGCTAGTCACATAAGAATAAACAACACCAACATTCTATCATCCTCTTCATCCCTCGGCCTCATTCCGCGGTCACTTTCTTTTTACCTGCATCACATGGTTATAAGAGATGCGTAAGTATTTCATAAATACTTAGTGAGACAATCACCCCGCCTACAGGCCAATTACGCAATTTTCCAAACAATTAAACATTAATAATAATTTCCACAATTATCAAAATAATTCTTTTAATTATTAAATAATTTCCATAATTAAATAATAATTTTTACAATTAAAATAATTACCACAATTATTTTTAAACGATTTAATTAATTAACTCCACCATTTATTAATTAAATAAGAATTAAACCACTTAATTACAATTGAACCGAGTTAACCAAATTAAACCACTTATTCCAATTGATTAAATCAATTCGCCACGTAACCGGATTTAACCAACCAGTGTCGACCAACACAAGCTTTGTGTCTTTCGACACTCGCTCGGTTGGTGTCGACCGACACACGATTTGTTTCGTTTGACACCGATCCTGGAGATCGACAGTTCGATCAATTCCAAGCACAAAAACACATAAATCACATAATCACAACACAAAACTCGATCTAATACACAATTAACACATAAGCAATCACGAAAATCACATAAACTCAACCAATCCACTTTCACAATTCTCATTATTTGCGAGCCTACAGTTATGCACTCACCTTGACAAGGGTTGAAAAGGGGAAAAAGAGAGATGATGAACAGTGCTCCGATGAACAGTGTCGCGTTGAACAGTATAGTGATGAACATTATCGCGATGAACCGTACCGATGAACAATATCGCGATGAACAGTACCGATGAACAGTAATCCGATCCCAAAACTACATAAATCTTCCAATTCGCCTCTTTTCTTCTCTGAAACTCTTTCACCTCGAAAAATATGACTATAAATGTCTCACAACTCAAACTGGTCAACAAAACTTGTAACATCCAAACACATAACAAAATATGAGCAGAACTCCATCTCATATAACCCAAAAATGTATATCGTACAACGAAAAAAAAAATACATCAGCCCTAACAACAACAACAACAAACACTGGGACTACAAAGATGAAGGAGCTCACTCCACATCCTGCTTGTCGAACCACTTTCCAAACTTCAGCTTCATCTTTGCATCTGGCTCCCAAGTCTGCTCCTCTGTGCCACTACAGTCCCACAAGACTCTCAACAATGACACCCTCTTGTTCCGCAGAACCTTGACTCTCCTCTCGAGAATCCTCACAGGAACCGAAAGAACCGTCATATCTGGCTGAACACCCACTGGAATCTCAACGACTAACTCCTCTGAAGGATGCAAACACCTCCTCAACATCGAAACATGAAACACCTTGTGAAAGGCGCTCATAATCGGTGGCAACTCCAACTGATATGCCACTGGTCCGACTCGCTCCACCACAGGAAACGGACTCATAACACGCGGACTGAGCTTGTTCTTTGCTATGGACATGTTAGGGCCCCTCAACATAGCCATCTTGAGATACACTCTATCTCCCACCTAAAACTCAAGCTCATGTCTCCGCCTATCGGCATAACTCTTCTGCCTATCCTGAGCCTCCTTCATGTTCATCCTCAAGACACGGATCTTTCCGTTGTTTCCTGAACAAAGGTAGCTCTAAACATGCTGCGCTCCCCCACTTGGGTCCAGCATAAAGGTGTCCTGCATGGCCTCCCATACAAAGCCTAATAAGGGGCCATGCCAATACTAGACTGAAAACTGTAGTTGTAGGCAAACTCTGCCAAACACAAATGATCAGTCCAATGGCCACCCCAATCCAACACACACATCCTCAGCAAATCTTCCAAGGTCTAGATAGTCCTCTCTGACTGCCCATTTGTCTTTGGATGATAAGCTGTACTCATATGCACCTTAGTGCCCATATCTTTCTGAAATGTCCTCCAAAACTCTGAAGCAAATCTCGGATCTCTATCCGACATAATACTGGTTGGCACTCCTTGCAGCCTCACAACCTCCCGCACAAACTTCCTAGCCAAAACAGACGCTCCATCTGTCTTCTTGATGGCCAAGAAATGCGCTGACTTGGTCAACCAGTCCACAATGACCCAAATATCATCAAATGCCCGTGAGATAGGCAATCCCACGACAAAGTCCATCGTGATCATGTCCCACTTCCACTCTCGAATGGGTAGACTTTGCAGAAGACCACTAGGAACCTGATGCTTTGCCTTGACCAACGAACAGGTGTTGCCCCTTGCAACCCAATCTGCCACATCTCTCTTCATCCCGACCCAATGAAAGTACCGTTTGAGGTCACGGTACATCTTGGTCGTGCCCGGATGAATCGAGAAATTGCTCGCATGAGCCTCTCTCAAAAACTCCTGTCTCAACTCCTCAACCTTAGGCACACAAACCCATCCACGAAACCAAGATAGTCTCATTCGTTGAGACCTCATACTCAGAACCAGCTGCCCGCGATGCATCAATCAAACTCAAATCACTCTGCTGAGCCACTATGATCCTACTGAGTAAGTCTGCCTAGTCAGCTGCCTCCAAACCCAAAGGCTCCTCTAAAATAGCACAAAGACGCAATGTACTAATCTCGCTGACCAAAGCCTCCACATCCTGCTCTATAGCTGAATACACCCTCTGTCAACTCAACGCATCTGCCACCAAGTTGGCCTTACCTGGGTGATAGACAATGTCCAAATCATAATCCGCCAGAAACTCCACCCAACGCATCTGCCTCGAATTCAGCAAAGGTTGAGTAAAGATATGCTGCAGACTCTTGTGATCTGTAAAGATCTGCACTGCACCGCCATAAAGATAAGACCTCCAAATCTTGAGTGCAAAGACCACTGCTCCCAACTCAATATCATGTGTAGGGCGGTTGCGCTCACTGCCCTGCAACTGCCTTGAAGCATAGGCAATCACTATGCCCTCCTGCATCAATACACAACCCAGACCAATTCCTGAAGTATCTGTATACACCACATAAGGCTTCCCCGGATCGGGTAATGCTAACACTGGTGTACTAGTCAACAACTCCTTGAACTTCCCAAAGCTCTGCTCGCATTCCTGCGACCAAACAAACGGCACATCCTTGCCCGTCAACCTCGTCATCGGCTGAGACATGCTCGCAAAACCTTTGAAGAACCTCCTGTAGTAGCCGGCTAAACCCAGAAAACTCCTGATCTCGGCAGCACTATTCAGTCCAGTCAATCCCTGATAGCCTCAATCTTAGCCGGATCCACGGAAACTCCCTCTGCAGAAACAATGTAGCCAAGAAATCCCATATCTCTCTGCCAAACAGTTTCTGCTCCCGAAGCTTCTCCAGCACTATCCTCAAATGCTTCGCATGCTCCTCTGGGCTCCTCGAATACACCATAATGTCATCAATGAAGATGATAACGAACACGTCCAAAAACTCCCTGAACACGTCATTCATCAACCTCATGAATGCTGCTGGCGCATTAGTCAAACCGAAAGGTATGACCACAAACTCGAAATGCCCATATCTCGTCTTGAATGCCGTCTTGCGAACATTTGCCTCATCTATCGGTATCTGATGATAACTCGATGCCAAGTCAATCTTGGAGAACCAAGTAACACCCCTCAATTGATCCAACAACTCGTCAATCCTCAGGAGAGGGTATCTGTTCTTCACAGTGACTCGGTTAAGTCCCCGGTAATCAATACACAACCGAAAACTGCCATCCTTCTTCTTCACAAACAACACAGGTGCTCCCCACGGTGAAACACTTGGTCGAATGAGCCCTTTGCTCAAAAGGTTCTCTAACTGCTTTTTCAGCTCTGCCAACTCTGCTCGCGCCATCCTGTAGGGTGTCTTCGATATCGGAGCTGTCCCGGACTCTAACTCAATCGTGAATGGGTCAGACCGAGATGGTGGCAACCCCTTCAGCGATCGAAACACATACTCAAACTCCCGGACAACCTGAATATCCCCCAAAGCCACCTCACCACTGGGCTCCGTCATAGTGATCGTCGCCAAATTGGCCTCGCAGCCTCGCTCTATCATCTGCTCTGCCTGAATAGCCGAGATTACAAGACTCCCTGAAGTCGGTCTCACTCCCTGGTAAACCAACTTTCCTACATCCCGCTCAAACGCTACTCTACCTTTGTAGCAATCCAGATGGACCCGGTAATAGAACAGCCAGTCTATTCCCAAAATAACGTTATACAGCTGCACCGGACTGATGACTAAGTCTGCTGGCATCGACTGCCCCGCGATCTGCACATCAACTGCTCTAGCACGGCCCAAAGTAACCAGGAATCCTCCACCGGCCACTATGACCATGCATGCACGCTCCCCAGTGCTACTCTGGATGCCTCTACTCGCGGACCCTCTCGTGTAATGAAGCAATTGGATGCCCCTGAGTCAAACAAAACGTGAGACTCCACACCACCTACTAACAATGTACCTACACAAACCACTGGTGTTGAGAACTCCTAACTCTATCACAATAAAATAAAAGAAACAGACAACACCAAAATTCTACCACTAAGAATTTACAAGTCTTAGTCAAAGATTTTACCTGTGATCTGGCCTGACTGACTCGTCTGGCCCAACTCTACCGACGAAGAGTACACACGCGCCACTCCTCTAGTCTGACCCAACGGCTGCAATGCTGCGATCTGCCCTGCTGACTGAATCACTAATGGCTGAACTGCCGCCACTGACATCTGCTGCAACTTGGGACACATCGGCCTGATATGCCCCGGCTCCCTGTAGTAGAAGCGCACCTTGGCATCCTTGGATGCCTCCCTCTTGGGACAAGTAGCCACCCTGTGCTCTGTACTCCCACAGCCATAGCAAATGCCACGAATACTCTGTATGCTCTCAGACATTTAATCTGATCTCCTCTTCTGGACCTGCGTAAGCTTGCCGCCCCTGCCAACCAGACCCAAAACTGTTGTTGCTGCTGTTGGCCCCTCGGCTGGGTAGCAGGGACAACTGCAGCTGGAACAACTGTTGAGCCCACATACTCTCGCAGATCCTCCTCAATAGAAGCTGTGAGCGCCACTAACTATGCTCTCGTGGTGTACATACTACCTCTGCACTGAGTTCTGATGCTCGTCCGAAAACCCTGTAGACCTCGACATCAGACCCCGCTCGCCCTCAAAACCGAAATCAGTATACGCCACGAGTCTGCCGAACTCAGCGCCTTACTCCCGCACTGACCTCTATCCCTGAGTCAATGCCATGAACCTAACCTGAAATATGTCTCGAGCCTTCTGAGGGAAATACTTGGCGTTGAACTCCGCTAGGAATTCGCCCCAAGTCCACACTGCCCTCCGAGTCACGACAAACCTCCACCACAAATGCGCATTTCCGCCAAGGTAATGCACAGCCAACTCCACCCGATACCCCTCTGGGCACCTGACCGAACCAAAGTTCCGCTATAATCTCTGCCGCCACTCATCGGCCTCCTCGGGCCCACCTCTGCCCTCGAAGAACGGTGTCCCGATCCTCTGCATCTCCCTCATCATCTCTAGATAAGGCGGATGCCCAACAACTGCAGCTCCATGCTGCCCAACAAAACCGGCACCCATCTGTGCCCCGGCCACTGGAGGTGCACCCGGAGCCTGCTGTGGAACCCCCTGTGGAAGACGTGCCAAAAGCTGCGTCAGTAGCCCCACAATCAAGTCATCTCTACCCTGAGCTGGAGCCGCGCCCCCACCCTGAGCCGCCCCAACTCCTGCGCCGCCACTGGCACCCAAGCTGGCCTCACCCGCCACTGACTGTGTCACCGACGTTGTCGCCCCATTAGGCAGTGCACTCTCCGCTGAAGCCTCTGGTAAGCCACGACCCTGACCTCCGCGACCTCTGCCACGGCCTCTACCGCGATCTCTACGACGACCTGTAGCACCTGTGTCCATCTCACTGCACTTCCAAAGCACAGTGTATGAGCAAACTAGACAAACGCCAAAACAAACCACAAACACAACTCACCGCGGAATACTGGAAGGCCGAGAGAGGATGATACTAGACTACTACTGACTAAACCCCAATTAATCAATAAACACATAGTCCATATCAACCAATTCTAGCAGTCCTAAAACCGTCTAGGCTCTGATACCAAAATGAAATAACCAAACTTTTTTTTTTTTTTTATTAATCAAGTGCCAGAAAACTCAATTAAATAAATCAGTAAATAAATATTAAATCAAACAACCAAATTCAAACTCCAAAATAATAAAATACTAGCAACCTAAATACCGAGTTTGCCCTAATAAATCTAACAAACTAAAAACGGTTTGCTAGCCACATAAGAATAAATAACACCAACATCCTATCATCCTCTTCATCCCTCGGCCTCATTCCGCGGTCACACATTCTTTTTACCTGCATCTAGGCCTGGGACTTTTTCCCGAAACCCGAAACCCGGACCCGAACCGACCCAAAATATCCGAAACCGAACCGAACCGATATAAGACTATTTACCCAATGGGTAAAATATTTAAATATCCGTGGGTATCGTGTATTACCCGAACCGAACCGATACCCGATCGGGTTACCCGAATGACCCGAATTATAAATAATTTTTCTTTTTTTTTGAATATTTCTATGAGTTTTCGGATATATTACAATTTTTTGATTTTTTTTCATTTAATTTTTCACATTTTCAGATATTTTTGGGGTTTTCGTGAATATTTTCTGAGATTTTGAATATATTTTTGGGTTTTCATATATATTTTTTAGGTTTTTGGGTACATTTTTAGGTTTTTGGCTAATAAATACCCGAAATACCCGAATCCGAACCATAACCAAAAAATTTTGGGTAATATTTGGTCTTAGAATTATGGACCCGAACCGACCCGAAACCGAAAATACCGACCCAATACCGAACCGAAACTCCTTAGAAACCTATATGGGTATAAACTTCATATACACGATAGACCCGGACCCGAACGGTTCCTACCCGAACCCGACCCGAACACCCGAAGTCCCAGGCCTACCTGCATCACATGGTTATAAGAGATGCGTAAGTATTTCATAAATACTTAGTTTGGCAATCACCCTGCCTACAGGCCAATTACACAATTTTCCAAACATTTAAACATTAATAATAATTTCCACAATTCTCAAAATAATTCTTTTAATTATTAAATAATTTGCATAATTAAATAATAATTTTTCACAATTAAAATAATTACCACAATTATTTTTAAACCATTTAATTAATTAACTCCACCATTTATTAATTAAATACGAATTAAACCACTTAATTCCAATTGAACAGAGTTAACCAAATTAAACCACTTATTCCAATTGATTAAATCAATTCGCCACATAACCGAATTTAACCGACCAGTGTCGACCGACACAAGCTTTGTGTCGTTCGACACTCGCTCGGTTGGTGTCGACCGACACACGATTTGTGTCGTTCAATACCGATCTTGGAGATCGATAGTTCGATCAATTCCAAGCACAAAACCACCCAAATCACATAATCACAACACAAAA
This sequence comes from Erythrophleum ivorense, assembly GCA_026724425.1. Lineage (NCBI taxonomy): Eukaryota > Viridiplantae > Streptophyta > Magnoliopsida > Fabales > Fabaceae > Erythrophleum > Erythrophleum ivorense. The sequence continues at coordinate 419,404 of JAIUCV010000066.1, read as the reverse complement.
CTCGATCTAAGACACAATTAACACATAAACAATCACGAAAATCACATAAACTCAACCAATCCACAATCCACTTTCACAATTCTCATTATTTGCGAGCCTACGGTCATGCACTCACCTTGACAAGGGTTGAAAAAGGGAAAAAGAGAGATGATGAACAGTGCTCCGATGAACAGTATCACATTGAACAGTACCGAGATGAACATTATCGATGAACAGTATCGCGATGAACAGTATCGCGATGAACAGTACTGATGAACAGTAATCCAATCCCAAAACTCCAGAAATCTCTCAATTCGCCTCTTTTCTTCTCTGAAACCCTTTCACCTCGAAAACTGTGCTCAAAATACGGCTGCACCTCTTTTATCTCGAGAAATATAGTTTCCACCCCTAAACCGGCCCAAACCGGCAACTTAAATCGAACCAGCTTGATTTCACCATAACCGGTGTCGACCCACTGAACCGTGCAAAAATTGAATTAAACCGCAATCGATTTCGCTAATCGATGTCGACCGACACCCTCCTAGTGTCACTCGACACCCACTAACCAGGCGCTGGTTTTACAAATATTAACACAAGGACGACTTAACCTCTAAACCGACCGCACAACAATCAAACAAGAACATGTACAGCCAACCCAAAAATTAATACCTTGCATAACAAATGCAAACAACACCTGATCACTTGGTGTCGCTTGACACCACTCCCAAAACAGTACTTTTGGTTTACGGATGTTACATTAACTAAGTTTGTTAACATCGTGTAAACATTGTTATCATATCAAAAATCAGTAAAATAATCGAATTAACATGGTAAAATAGTAAATAGACATATAACATTTATGTTAATGTATAACATATACGGTTATTTACCAATCATAATTACATGTTAACACCGATAACAATGTTATCACCAACATCACTCTATTGTTGCCGATGCGTCATTACCATCACCGGAGCATCATCACATCATCGTCAGATGGCACAACTGTACTTCGCCGGCGTGTCACCACTGTCAACGCATAACCACCATCATCTTCGTCGACACATCACCATCACCATACATCACCATCTTGTATGACCACAACATCCTTTTTCTTTTACCACAACTTTTTACTTATTCTTTAAAAGATATACAATATTTGTCTTTTACTAAGAAAGAGGATGTGAGAGATTGTCCATTTTTATATTTAATTATGATGTTATCCATAGATATATCTTGCTAGTTCCCTTATATACACGTAGACCTGTTAATTGGGGCAAATCCGTCTTGCTTGACCTACTTTTCACGGGTTATAATATATTTTTTATCCGTTTTGACCTGCCCCACCAAAATTTTACACATAAAATTTCCAATCTATATTTGTCCCGCTTGAGTTTGCGGATAACCCGCAAATATTTAAATAATAATAAACATATTAAATTATATTGTTTTAATAAAAAAACTAATACAAAAATATTTAATGAGATCAGTCATGAATATTTAATTTTTAAATCTTTTTTTAGTAATTATTAACTAATTTTTAAAAAAATTTGAACATTTCAAAAATTTAATAATAATTGTTGACAAAATATTAATATTTTAAATTTTTAAATTAAAAAAAAAAAAAAAAATTGGCGGTTAACCTACAAACCCGCATCCGCTCGGCATTTTTAAAATCCCCGTCCCACTAAACTCGTTTTTTTGTGTTGAATTTTTTTGACCCACATCCACCCGTGACTGGGCGGAACCTGCGATTCGGTTCACAAATTTACAAGGCCTGTATGTATGTATGACAATTTATTTATCACCAAGTTGTTTTGATCTCGATTAAGAGAGTAGTTCCGTCCAAAATTTTGGCAAATAAACAGACCTTTTTGGTGTTGCCAATAAGCAAACTTATATTTATAAACTATCACGTATTTAATTTATATTTAAATCAATATTAATTAATTTTTTATTATTATAAGTGGTTAGAAACTAAACTGCTAATATAATGCGTAGAAGTATGATTGAATCAAATAGTGTTTGCTACATTTTCTACCGTCACTTTCTATTTGATAGATCAGATAAGATTTAGGGGATCTATGTGAAGTCTCGAGTGTCCTTGATTCACTGACTCTCACTTCGCTTGTCGCTTTTATACTTTTGTTTTTGGGATCTGCACACGTGTCTTTACAAATCTTATTTAATAGATTACGATTATAATATTGAGTTAGTCTGAAACCCCAAAAATCGATTATGATAAAGTGAACTGATAACCATGCTTCGAAAGAGGTTTTTTTTTAAGGTATAAAAATAAGGTGAAAAACATGATTGTAGTTCGAAAATAGTTAATGTCGTATATTTTGTTTTATAATGTATATTATATTGTTATACTAATTCATATATTTGATTTATTGCAAATACTTTTTTATTGTCTATAATAGAAATAGATGAGTTGACAATACGTTAATCATATATATGTCTCTTTTGATAAATTTAACAAAAAAGTCTCTTTTGATAAAGAGAAATCATATAAATATTTATATATTTTTGAAACATATTCTTCCGATAAGTTTGTGCACAACAAACGGTCTAGTATATTTTATTAAAAAAACTATAAAAACAAACAAACAGACTAATATACATCTAGTCGTTTTGAATAAACATCTAGTCGAAAAAAAAAAAACCTTTATTAAAAAAGAACAAAAGGAAGTTGACATATATTTTATTTTCTTTGCCTTATCTATTGTGAAGTTCAAACTTAAAAACTTTAAAGATTACGGAAATTTCACATGGACAACATATATACAAGAACAAATCATGGGAAAATTCTCTTTTTCTATATATACACACGTACATATGTTAAATCTAGACATGTGTGTTACAAAGAGATTCAAACAATTAGATTATGTCCAAAAAATGTATAAGAATCGGTATGAAATACGGAAACCCTAGAAGACGTCTCCACTGAGAGTTATTGACACGTGTACGATCTAAGATGATCTGTTTTACATGTATATATCATTATTATTATACGACTCTCAAATGTTCGCCGGTTACGGCTAGACGTTACCCGGCCCTCCCTATTTCTTACAAAAATTATCCCACAATTTTCTTCGGTTTTAAAAGGAATGATACTATGATGTATGTATATACGTAAGCATGTACAAAGACCTACAAGTGTGCCTATAAAATGTCATTCGAATATCATGTTCACAATTTTTAAAGAAGCTTGAGCCTAGACTTATAAAGTTGTATATTTATCGCAATGGGTACAAAAAAATTTGTAATTTTTTTTTTTGTTGTCGATTCTTATGTTATGCTATTTTGTAAAAATGGTTTAAGGTGCATTACATCATGAAATTATTATATGTATATTTACTAATTAAACTATTACTAGACAGATTCAAGAAGGCAAGAGAAAATTTATTTTATTTTATTTTTTGATAAAGAAGAGAAGATTTCACAGCGGAAACAAACAAATAAACACACAAATAAATTGGCATTTATATAATTTGTAAAATGAATTCATACAGAAATGATATATAGTATAAAATTTGTTATTTGCAGAAGGATTAAAAATAAAGATAAATTGAGATTTCCTCACTGGGAAGTATAGCCCACGTAAATCCCAGTAAAGTAAGCTTCTGTCATGCACGCAAATAAAGGTATGTTTGCATCATTGCATGTTACGAAAAAGATATCGTCGGTCGAAGGTACAGCGCAATCATCTTGCTTCTGACGTTCCTGATATTTGTGAATATTTTCATACTATATTATAAAGTTTATTTTGTGTATAAGTAACTCATCTCACAACACGTACACAATTTAACATTAAAACCGAAAAAACACGTACACAATCCATTGGTTTTTTTTTTTTTTTGGGAAAGTCACAATCCGAGCTCATCTATAAACATATTAACGATTTCTTTTCTTCAACCAAAAAAACTTAATATATTTATTTAAACTTAATCAGATTTATTTTCGCAGATTTGAAACTTAGTTTGAATCAAGGTCGTAAATTTTCTAACTATATTTTTTTCAAAAAAAAAAAAAATTTAACTATAAAGTTTACCCAAAAAATAAAGAGTATGTGATTCTTCCATTAAAAATTATAAATACTATATATTGATAATTTAGAATGACCAAAATAAATTTTTGTAGAAACATTCTGGTCAATATATCTATTATGATGAAAAACAAAAAAAAAACCTGGTCAATGAAACTAACAAAAGTTGGTTTTATGTCTGCCCCATCTTTTATAAACAAAAACATTGAAAACGTAACGGGGACATCAAAACACCATGTTTAGTCTTATCTTTCTAATTTTGTGTACCGTGCGAGACATATTTGTTTTTGCTCAAACATCAGGAGACATAAAACTGCCTGATGAATGCAATGCAAAATGTGTTTATCGAGAAATAAACACACTTTTAACACTTGCGTACGTACTAAATGTTCTCATTAATACTGAATATTAACTACATGCTTATACAACAAAAGTATATTAACTACATGCTTTTTTTGAGAGAAAATAATACTACGTGTTTTATGTATAGTTCATCTGATTTATCAATATCTCCAGTTAAATTCTATCCTAAAATGTAAGAAAAACGTTTAATATTAAATATTGATTATTGACCTAAACCTTAACAAAAATAATTTGTCATTCATCAAACGCATGATTGCTAGATGACACATTGACTTAAAACATGTACTCGCTTATCAAAAAAAAAAAAAAAAGCTTGTACTCGTCGTCATATTAATTTTGTGAAACGTATCAACTAAATTGTCACTTAGAATATTCTCCCTTACGATTCCAGCATGATTGCACGCCATGTTTGATAAATAAATTCCATAGAGAAACATACAATATAATTAACGGTATTTACATAACAATTAATACACATTAAATTGAAGAAGTCGTACCACTATTTCGTACAAAACGATCTGCGAAAGACGAAATCTTCGGCCGCGTAACGATGCATCACATTTATTCGACCGCGTATATATGTTTCTTGTTGAAGGACATTGAATTTGGAATCGTTCTATGTTCAACTTCCCCAACTGTATAGTCCCTACTCTACTTTTAAAATTTATGATTTTTGTATTTATTAAAAGTATGTGGAGATGTGGATGTTTCTTCAATATAAAAAGTCACATCTTCTTATCTTCTAGTAATAGATTATAAGGAGGCCACACCATTGATAAGACAAATGTCACTAAACTATGTGTTGATCATAAGTTTGTCGATCTCTGACCAATATTGACTGTCAACATATTTTTAGGTCAAAGTGTGTAATTGTATAAAGTTCGTTCGGTGGTGATTTTTAAATGAAGAAATTATATTTGTTTATTTTTTTTGATCTATCATAAATATTCTCGAAAAATTCCATAAAAATACCTCAATTAAATTTTAGAAAGTTTTTTAATACTCTAACTATTTTTGTGTCTAGAATAATACCCCAACTATTATATTTGTCTATTTTAATACTTAAATTTTTAAACCGTACCCATTTAACATCTTAGTTTAACAGAAACTTAAATTCTATTATCTTTTTATTTTTTAATAATTTAATATTATTTTTTTAATAAAAATTTATTTAAATTTTGAAAAAAATCCCCGAAAATCCAAAACAATCAATAAAATTAAAACTGAGAATAATAAATTAAAAATTTTATTTAAGATATAATAATTTAATTAATATATCTTTGTAAAGAACCTTTAAATTCTTAAAATATCCTTTCAAAAGTCTAAAAAATCAAAAAATAATATTCGGTAAAAAATATTAAGTTACTAAATAATAATTTCAAATTTTATATCAAAAATATTTTTTTTTCATTTTTAATTTTGAAAAAAAGAATACCCAAAAAATAAAAAATAAAAAATTAGTAAAAACAGAAGCAATATTGTGAATAAGTTATGAAGCATGCTAAGTTTGTATTTTGAAGTTATGAATTTTTTAAGTTTTTCGGAATTTTTGTGTTTTTTTTTTAAATATTGAAAATTTTAAATTTTACTTTTTCTGTAAAAAACTTACATTTTTAACTTACATTTTACTTTTTCGATTTTTTTCGGAGATTTTTTTGAAATTTTTCTGGTATTTTTTTCAAAATTTAATATATTTTAATTTAAATATTAATATTTATTTTTAAAAAATAACGGAGGTTAAGTTTCTGTTAAACCGAATCTATTAAAAGGGTACGGTTTAAAGTTTTAGGTATTAAAATAGACAAACAAAATAGTTGAGGTATTGTTCTGGGCAAAAAAATAGTTAGAGTATTAAAAAACTTTTCGAAATTTAGTTGATGTATTTTTATGGAATTTTTCCATATTCTCACATATAGATTTAGAACGAATTTTAAAAAATATATATATGTAGAATTTTCTTCCTAACAAAAAGGCCATCCAAAATTACACAATCAATGCATATCAAACTGTTATCAACGTTACTTTAAAATTTTGTACGTGGTGATGCATATATGTTGTCGCTAGTATGATTCTAAGATATTTTAGCTACAATAGTTGTAAGAGTTGATATTATCAATTATGTCTATCGGTATTAATTTACAAGATATTTGGTGATCGGTGATTGTTAGACTTTTCTAATTTTCAATTAAGAAGGAAGTAGACAAATAAATACTCAAGTCTTTGGTCATAGATCCTCCAAGAAAATAGTTAGCATGTTTTTATTTTACAGGTACAAAGTCAATTTATATATATTAATAAATAGATACAAAACAAAAGTCAATCGATATTAAAACATTTAACAAAACTATAATACTTACTGAAGTTGATCGTATTGGTAATTTAAACCTACTTGTATGATTTGAAAAATTAAAGTCAAAATTTCTTTATACATAATCTAATTAAGTTATAATCACATAAGTTTTGAAATTATTTTTCATGTCAACCACGTAGGTTTTGATTATTCGTATAACCTACTAAATTAAGTAATAATATATAGCTGTAATGCACGGTGAACGTGGAGAGAAATTAGTATCTGAATAATTAAGTTAGTATAAGTAACAAGTGGGCTTACCATTAGTGACATATATATAATCATGAATAATTAATATTTAATCCTGATATCTTGTATTGTGTGTGTCTTTTGTTTCAATGACCACGTGGTTTTCCCATTACCGTCTAATTATCAGATTCAAAATTTATATAAGTGCCAAAATAAAATTTATTACTAAAATAACTTAAGCAACTAAATACCAGAGACTAAAGTGTTTCTGTTTTTTTTTTTTTTTGGCTTTTTAGTTAGGAAAATATTACTCATTCTGCTTCTCAAAGATGAATGTTTTGAAAAAGAAGTTCGTTTTGATTTTTGTTAGTTTTTATTACATATTTAAATAGTTAATAATAATGAATCGTGATTATAACATAGTTATTTACATACTATACTATCTCCAAATTATAAGTTTCAAGTTTTTCTAACCAAAAAGAATATACATACATTTATATCAGCAAAATTTATTCTTTATTTTTGTTTTCAGTGATTATTATTTTTTCTGATATCGTATATACATATAAACATAAGAGGTTAGTACTTAGGCTAAATAATTAAACTACTACTCCATTCTTAAATATATGATGTTTCAAATTTTTCTTCATGTTCTACAATATATAATATTCTAGATTTTTAAAGTTACATTTTATTAATTAAAGATAACATATTACAAACTTTAGAAATTTCAGTTAAGATTATTGAATATTTGAATTACGATTGGTTAATATTAATCATATGAAAAACAATTCATCATTAAAATATTTGAATGTATTCAATTGTTAGTATCTATGAAAATGAATATTCGAAGTGGAGTCTTCAATTAACATGGCAACCATTTAATAATAAAAAACCTGCCACTTCCTCCTTTGTCTCTACTTAAGGGCCAAAATTGCCCCTTTCCTTGACTTAATTCTGATTAAAAAATCATCAATAAAAAAGGAAAGTAATTAAGATGGCTAAATTTTGGTCAACATCTCACACGCTCCTTTTTTTTTTTTTTTTTTTTGCATGCTCGTCGACACGTGCTCTCGTCACTCTCTCTCAAATTAGCTGGCTCAGAAAAAAGGGAAACTCCCTCATATTTTCCCTCTCTTCATTTCTCTCTCCTCCACTGCCTATATAACCAATTCATCTCTCCCACTTGATTTTCCATCTCAAACAAACAAAAAAAATAAACCAAACCTGATACCTCCACTAGAGAGAACTCACAAACATACTTCAAATTCCCACTGTTAGAAAACTATAATGGATTTATCCGGCTTGTTTCTCACTCTCGTCGCGGCGGCTCTGTTTCTTTGTTTACTCCGGTTTATCGCCGGAATCCGCCGTAGCTCCTCCTCAAAACTCCCTCTTCCTCCGGGAACAATGGGATATCCTTACGTCGGCGAAACATTCCAGCTTTACTCACAAGACCCAAATGTCTTCTTTGCCTCAAAACAGAGAAGGTCTAAATTAGCAAGAAGAATCGAAAAAAAAAAAAAAAAATTCAAACTTTTGTTGTCTAAAACAGAAAAGTTGACTTTTTCTTGTCTTTTTTGATAAAACAGATACGGATCGGTGTTCAAGACTCATGTATTAGGATGTCCATGTGTGATGATCTCAAGCCCTGAAGCAGCGAAATTCGTGTTGAATACGAAGTCTCATTTGTTTAAACCGACTTTTCCGGCGAGCAAAGAGAGGATGCTCGGAAAACAAGCCATCTTCTTCCACCAAGGAGATTACCATGCTAAACTTAGAAAGCTCGTCTTACGAGCTTTCATGCCTGATTCAATCAGAAACATGGTCCCAAACATTGAATCAATCGCTCAGGAATCCCTCAATTCTTGGGACGGAACTCAACTCAACACTTACCAAGAAATGAAAACAGTAAGTCCCACCACTTCTCTCTCTCTCTCTCCTCCGATTTCTCTGTCTCTAAAAACAGAGTATCCCCTGTTTTGTTTTTTTTTCTCAGTCTAAAACAGAGCATCCTCTGTTTTTCACTTGAAAACTGTTTCTGACTCGTCTTTCTTTCTATCAACAGTACACTTTCAATGTGGCGTTAATCTCAATACTCGGAAAGGACGAGATTTTTTACCGAGAAGATCTAAAGAAATGCTACTACAATCTAGAGAAAGGCTACAACTCGATGCCGATTAATCTCCCGGGAACACTGTTCCACAAAGCCATGAAAGCTCGTAAGGAGTTAGCTCAAATCCTCGCTAAGATCTTATCGAAAAGAAGACAAAACTCATCCACACACAAAGATCTTCTCGGATCCTTCATGGAAGACAAAGAAGGATTAACCGACGAACAAATCGCCGACAACATAATCGGAGTGATCTTTGCCGCTAGAGACACCACGGCGAGTGTGCTGACGTGGATTCTCAAGTACTTAGCGGATAATCCAACTGTTCTAGAAGCTGTCACTGTAAGTACATTTTTTTTTCAAAAGATCTCTCTCTCTCATAAAGGAGTGGCAGTTTCGTAAATTAATGTGGTTTTGTTTGGGTAAAACAGGAAGAGCAAATGGCAATAAGGAAAGGGAAAAAAGAAGGAGAAAGTCTCACTTGGGAAGATACAAAGAAGATGACATTAACTTCTAGAGTCGTCCAAGAGACAATGAGAGTTGCTTCAATCTTATCTTTCACATTCAGAGAAGCTGTCGAAGATGTTGAATACGAAGGTATATACAAATATACATATTCTAGATCAAATTTATACCACCAATATGTTATTATATATGAAACATGCTAAATTTTGAAATTTTTTTTTTTTGACAGGATATTTGATACCAAAAGGATGGAAAGTATTGCCGCTATTCAGAAACATTCACCACAATGCTGATATCTTTTCGGATCCCGGAAAATTCGATCCATCGAGATTCGAAGTTGCGCCGAAAGCCAATACGTTCATGCCATTCGGAAGTGGGATCCATTCTTGTCCCGGCAATGAGTTAGCTAAACTTGAAATCGCCGTTCTAATCCATCATCTCACCACTAAGTACAGGTTGGTACTTAGAACAATCATATTAGTCTTTTTGGAGTTGACTTGAATTAGCCTTCTTTTAGAAAGAGTTTTTTCTGATAAGGGATGTTTTGGTAATTTCAGGTGGTCAATAGTGGGACCTAGCGATGGAATTCAGTATGGGCCTTTCGCTCTTCCACAGAATGGATTGCCTATTGCTTTGGAACGAAAACCAGAGGTCACGTATGACAATAACGAGAATACCACTTAGATTTCTAAAATTAGAAAGTGAGGAATTCTTTCCATTTTAGAGAAAATAATTAATTCTCTATTATTTCATTGGGTAAGAGAAAACAGAAAATATAGAGATGGAAAGGAAACAGATAAAAAATCCCAAGTGGGACCCCCCAAGTGTATATAGGTTTCAGCTATTTGTTTAGTGTCAAAAGGTTAATGTAGAGAATTGAGTTTTGGGAGAAAAAAGGATATAGTTATTCATGTGTATGTACGTTATTGAGACTTTTTTTTTTTTTCCTCAAATTGTAAATTCTTTTGTTATCCATGTAATGATTACAATTAATGGAATGCTCAAATCAATTTTCCAACATTAATTTGTACTACTTATTAAGTGTTAAATATTACTCATCTGTTTCATATTAAGTATCGTTTAAGATTTTTTCACATATATTAAAAAATATTAAAATTATCTGTTTTTCCCATAATTAATGGATAACATTATTTGATTTTATCAATTACTAAGCTGAAAGAATATTGATAAATCTGGAAATTAGATTAAAAATTTACATTGAAAATATAATACGACACTTATAATGAAACAAAAATTAAACTCTAAAACGACACTTATTATGAAAGACAGAATAATACATAATTTAACCAATCGGAATATTTGATATTTACTTACCTGATTTTATTTTTGTTGATCAGAATCTTAGGTTAAAATTTACCATCCACTTGGTTACTTACTTATGTAACACTTTAAGTCTAACTATTGGATGATAAAATCTAGGTGGTCAAAAGAATTCAATATCTTTCGTGAAAAGTAAATATCAAATGTTGACAAAAAAGGAGTATCAACAACTTGGAGTAAACCAATATTGAAATTATTTTATTAATTAGCGTAAGAATAGCTAAAAGCTTGATTCCATTCTAATCTTTTTTACGAACGACTTTGACCATTAAGTCGTGAATTATGTGCCCACTCGGTCAATGTGATTAAATTTTTGTTTATACTATTGGTTTCAACAATTAACTGCAGTGGATGCTCGTTGGATGACTCTCATTGAATTTTTCTTGAGGTTACACATCTGTAAAAATTTAATCGATTGCTTTCATTTCATTATCGTTTTTATTTAAATACTATTACTATTCATATACTAGTATGATAATTATTCGAATATGTTTACTGCATCATGATCTAACCAATAAATAACAGAAGTACAAATACTAATAGGGCTTTTTTTGTGCGAACATTTTGTGGTAAAAGGTTCGCTTTGCTATTCCTTTGCCAAGGTTGGTGAGTGAAAAACAAATTCTGAATGGTCAGAGTTAGTTGATTTGTTAGGTAGACGTTTTACCCGAGATGTAGGACACTTAACCGAGACTTGAATTTGTTAAATTTTGTGTGCATTCTCATCATTTCTCTCTTTTCTTATACTTCCTTTACGCTTCTCTCGTTTTGCTGTTTTGGAGCTTACAGTTTGGTTCATTCTAATCCAATCGAGCGAGAGTTTAAGAGACGTATTAGGATTTACCGATTTAGGAGGCTTTATTTATTTTAAACCAAGTTATTATAAATAAGTATTCTATTTGCTCACTCAAATAAATAATTGGATTTTGGAGTAATAAATAAGTATTCTATTTGCTCACTCAAATAAATAATAATTGGATTTTGGAGTAATAATCTATGATTTTTTTGTTTGTTGTTCAAAATAATCTATGTATTTGACTTTATAAATCTTTTCTTTTATAGACTGTTAATATTTCTATCTTTATTATATTTTCGTTATTAGGGAAGAGTATCACCATCTTTGATAATTAGGTAATAAATAGCATTTTTTTATTACGTTAGAATTTATAAAGTATTGAAATTGTATGGCTTAATTGATTGTGAAGGATAAACAGTCTGTCAAGGTGCAGAAGTGACTAACCAGTAAGAAGTTAAGAACTAATTCTTTTGTCAATTGTGTGTGCTTGAATAACACACACACACAAAAAAACAACCGTATTATTCAGAAAACTGGTTTCGAAAGGAAAAGTAACTGGGCCGAAAAAATTGGAAGGCCCAAAATACCGTATAAGAAAGTCTTAAAAATACCAACGAGAAGTTTTAAGAAGAAAGGTTTGTTTTGTTCAACAAAAAAAAAATAAAAAACACAACAGAACAATCATTAACATATGATATGATATTTCTTTACCTAAAAGAGCATACTTATTTATCATCTAAGTGCGATTTTTATTTTTCAATTTCGAATTAAGTCTTGAATGTTTTTTAGGTTTTAATCTCTTTTTTATTTCTGACCAAAAAAAAAATCTCTTTTTCATTTGGATTATAAAAACAATTCTGAATGAAAAGTTTCCTTCAAAATTTCTTTTAATAATTAACAAAAAATGATTTTAATATACATGTAATTTGGAAACTATAGTTTAATCACATTAAAATGTTACAAATAATCTAAAACAGCTGGATTGCCAAACGACATTTACTCCCTAATATTTCCTTATTGCCAAACGGTATTGATCGATTCCTTAAAATTATATAATTGCCAAACGATACTAATATTTGACTCTATCACTCCATCCACAATATCTCACGCGAGCATAATAACATAACGATTTTATGAGGGAAAAGGATTTATAATTCCTTTATAGATATAAAGAAAAAGCTCATTTTTGTTAGAGGTGAAATGAGCACATTTCTCCGAGCCCATCGCGATTAGTAACGGCATAAAAAACCTAGCCCGTTTTCAGCCCTAGCCTCCTCACAGAAATGGAAAGCTTTGAGGAGGAAGGCAATACCTTAAGCAAAAAAGAAAAAGATGCAGCCGCCACTCGAAGAAAGGAAAAAAATCAAGAGAAGAAGAATATTTCCTTTATAATCAAGAGGAGAATATTCAGCAGAGAATGGCCTTAACTTAGCTATATAAGGAGAGGTCTTCATTCCCTGAACACCAAGTCACACAACCCTGAAAAACCCTAAAGCATTCGCTCACTTTTCTCTGTTTTATTCATCTTTAGCATTACGTCTCGTCAAGGCCTGTTTGACGAGACGATCTCTTGTATCCAAACTTCTTTTCGAGTAATAAATCCACAGCTTCCCAAGTCTCCCATCCGAAATATCCCGTCACATTAACGTGTGCTATTTCTGGAATCAACAATTGGCGCCGACTGTGGAGACTGGGAATACCTTTGTCGGATTAAGCATCTCAAAAGAAGCTCGGACAATGTCTAACTCAGCGGGAAGCTCCTCCGAAAGAGAACCGCGACATGCCCACAAGACCCTCCAGGAGAATCCTCTCGAAGACGGAGAAGACCTTCTCGAGCATGAGGAGGACCGCGTCGAGCACGACGAAAACGCACTGCGGGACGAACCCGAGGATACAATTCAGCCGACAGCTCCCACTCGCCGCAGATCCAGAGCAAAGGCCGTCACGCACCACGACCTGGTGAAAACAATTCGAAGGGCTATGAAGCCATTCTCCGAAGAAGTCCAGACGATGCAAGCATATCAGAGGAAGACGCATGAATTCATCGACTCGGTGACAGCGGATGACGGCAAGTTTTCACCGGCTCGTCGACTCTCGTTCGATACACCGACAGGTCATGCCACGGGAACCACGATAGCAGACGCAACTGCTAATCGAACAGAAGCGACGAGTCGAATCTCGCGGGCCAGCAAGCAGACCCATGCCGAGCTCGATAGAATTAATCGTCGGCTGGACGAGTTCAATTCCAGAGTACATCTCGTCATGAGCTTTGCACCAGAATTGGCAAAAATCCTTGCCGACACCCGGAGAAGCCCGCTTACGGCGAGTATTCGCAGAATCCGGCTCCGCGAAAGAGTCCGACTAAAGATCGAGCCCTTCGCCGGCGAAGAAGATCCGAAGAAGTGGTTGACAGCTTTCAACCTCGCTATGACAAGGGAACAGTATGCCACCCCTGAGGAGAGAGAGGCGAACTATTGCCAAGTCTTCGTCGAGCATATGACAAAAGAAGCACTCGGATGGTTCTCCAGCCTCCCTGCCGAGTCGATCGATAACTTCGACGACTTGACGAGCGCATTCTTAAAACACTACTCCATGAATATGACCAGGGTGACCCGAAACATGTTTACCATGACGCAGTCAAGAAGAGAACCACTGCGGAGTTTCTTGGAAAGGTTTAAGAAAGCCGCGATGGATCTCGGCGACATGCCCGATAGCGTCCCGCTAGAGGCACTCCGCAACGGTCTCCGATACGACTCTAAATTCAAAGCAGACCTCTCTCTCCAACCATCACCGACCCTCGAAGACGCACTCCATCGGTCCCAGAGATACATCTTCCTAGAAGAAGACACCGACTTCTACGCTAAGAAAAGCGGCGAGAAAAAGCCCGCCATCGCCAGACCTAAGGAAGAAAATTATGAACAGCGACGAAAGCCCGAAGTCAGGAGATCACTCTCTTTTGCCGTCGACGACGATCTCAACCACTGGGACCCAGCAGAGCAGCCGCAAGCACTCGCATTGACGTCGTCCCGTCCAGCCGTCGCCGACCCAGATGACGACAATAATCATGACCTGTTCTGCAGCTTCCACGGTCGAACCGGTCACGCAACGGAGAACTGTAGGCATCTCATCGGTAGCCTCCTCAGGAAATACCGAGAAGGAGCCGTTGCGGTAGAAGGCGACCGAAATCAAGGCAAAGATTTCGCGCCGAAGCCAGCAAAAGGGGGCCAAAAGGGAAAGCGACCCCGCCAGTTTCGCCCCCAAAAGCAGGGGAAGGCAAATCCGAAACCAGCATCTGAGAAGGAAGATCATGACCATCCAGAGGATTTGCCGCCCCCACCAAAGCGACAGGTCAGCATGATCATGGGAACTCTCTTAGACAATAACGATTCCATCTCGGCAATCAAGGAGTATGAGCGAAAGGCTGTCTCGGCTCAGTGCCGCCCTAGTTCCCACCAGGATGGAGAAGCCCCGCTCGGCCAATCTGTCCGTCAGGACACAGGCGCGATATCCTTCACGGATAAGGATGCGGAGGGGCTGGATACCCCGCATCTCGACCCGCTAGTGGTCAAAATACAAGTCCACGATTGCGATGTAGGAAAGATACTAGTCGACACCGGGAGCACGGTGAACCTAATCTTCAAAGAGACCCTAGACCGGATGGGGATTGAAGAAGAAACCATCAAGCCAGCATCTCGTCCGCTGACCGGATTCACCGCCGACACCGTATTCAATATCGGCACTATCCGCTTGCCCGTCTATGTCGGAGGAATTTCCAAGCTCGTGAAATTCATCGTCATAGACAGACCAGCAATATATAACGCAATCCTAGGAACGCCATGGATCCACGAGATGAAAGCCGTCGTCTCGACCTTTCATCAATGCGTCAAATTTCCGACACCGTTGGGAATCTTCACATTACGTGGCAGCCAAAGAGTGTCAAGATCCTGCTTCCTCCAAGAACACCGACTCCGCTTTTCATCCTCATGCATGATCAATGAAGAGATAGACCCGCGACTCCCTTATCATCAGAGACCTAAACCCGATCTCGTCGACCAGGTCAGCATCGACGAGACGAAACCGGAAAGGTGCGTTGGTATCGGCAGCAATCTCAACGCCGAAATCAGAACCCAGCTGGTGGATCTACTGAAGAAGAACGTGCATCTCTTCGCATGGTCAATGGAGGATATGAAAGGGATAGATCCCAGGATCACCTCGCACGAGCTCAACGTCGACCCCACCTACAAACCGATCAAGCAGAAGAGGCGTAAGCTCGGCACCGATAAAGCTCAAGCAGTCAATGACGAAGTCGAAAAGCTACTGCGAGCCGGATCAATCACCGAAGTAAAGTACCCTGACTGGCTCGCCAATCCGGTCGTCGTCAAGAAGAAAAACGGGAAGTGGAGAGTATGCGTGGACTTCACCGACCTGAACAAGGCTTGCCCAAAGGATAGCTTTCCGCTGCCGCATATCGATCGCCTCGTCGAAGCGACGGCGGGGAACGAACTACTCTCCTTTATGGATGCATTCTCCGGCTACAACCAGATATTCATGCACCCAGACGACCGCGAGAAGACAGCCTTCATCACTGATCGAGGCACATATTGCTACAAAGTCATGCCCTTCGGCTTGAAGAACGCTGGCGCCACTTACCAAAGATTGGTCAACAAGATGTTTGCAAAACAGCTCGGCAATAGCATGGAAGTCTACATCGACGACATGTTGGTAAAATCTGCTAAAGCCAAGGATCACGTCAAGAACCTTCAAGAATGCTTTCAGGTTCTGACAAAGTACGGAATGAAGCTCAACCCGGCAAAGTGCAATTTCGCCGTCACGTCCGGAGAATTCCTAGGCTACATCGTAACTCAGCGCGGCATCGAGGCGAACCCGAAGCAGATCTCGGCAATTCTCGACCTCCCCTCGCCGAAAAACGCAAAGGAGGTTCAGAGACTCACTGGCCGAATCGCCGCACTGAATAGATTCATCTCGCGCTCGACCGACAAGTGCCTCCCCTTTTACCAGCTGCTCCGCTCCAACAAGCTCTTTAAATGGGACGAGAAGTGTGAAGACGCATTCAAGCAACTGAAAGAGTATCTCACTACCCCGCCGATCCTCACAAAACCCGAAGATGGCGAGACGTTACTCCTCTACATCGCCATATCAAGCACAGCCGTTAGTGGCGTACTGGTCCGAGAAGATCGCGGCGAGCAGAAGCCCATCTTTTACGTGAGCAAAACCCTCAACGATGCCGAGACGAGATATCCTACCCTCGAAAAGCTGGCATTAGCGGTAGTAATCTCGGCGAGGAAATTGAAACCATACTTCCAGTCCCACGCAATCATCGTCCTCTCAAGCCAACCATTGCGCCAAATCCTTCATGGCCCAAATCAATCGGGCCGCATGGCAAGATGGGCGGTAGAACTGTCAGAATACGACATCGAATTCAAAGGCCAAACCAGCGCAAAATCCCAGGTTCTCGCCAACTTCATTGTCGAGATCCCACCAGAGCTCGTCGTGAACGAAGCCGAGCATATATCCAAATGGCTCCTGCACGTTGACGGAGCTTCATCTAAGCAAGGATCTGGTGTCGGCATCCGCCTCGTATCCCCTACAGGCGAGATTCTCGAACAGTCTTTCAAGCTCGACTTTCCAGCATCCAATAACGAGGCCGAATATGAGGCAATCATCGCAGGACTACGTCTCGCAAAGGAAGTTGGGGCCGAGCACGTGCACGCATTCTGCGATTCTCAGCTCGTGGCAAAGCAATTCAGCGGAGATTACGATGCTAAAGACGACCTCATGGACGCATATCTCAAATTAACGACGGAACTGTCCAAGCAATTCAAGTCATTCGAGTTAACAAAAATCCCCCGTGCCGAGAACACAGAAGCCGACGCGCTCGCTGCCTTAGCCTCGAGAACCGACTCGGCTTTGCGGCGAACGATTCCCGTCGAAACAATCGAGCAGCCTAGCATCAAACTTCCTAAAGGAGCGTTTATCATGGCGATATATCAAGAGGAGGAGGAAGATGAAGAAGACGAGCCAATGACCCCCGAATCAGAAGAAGATCAACCTCACTCATGGCAGGACGAGATCAAAGATTATCTGATCAACGGGACGATTCCGGGGAATCGTTGGGCAGCTCGTCGACTACGCCGCAAGGCAGCCTACTACTTCCTCCAAAAAAACGAATTATTCCGGTGGACCGCGAACAAAGTCGTCCTACGTTGTTGCGACGAGACGCAGGCCAAGAAAGTGATGATCGAGACTCACGAAGGAGCCGGAGGAAATCATGCTGGCGGAAAATCTCTGGCCTCTAAGATCAAGAAGCACGGCCTTTTCTGGCCAAAGATGATTGAAGACTGTGAAAATCACACCGCGAAGTGCATTCCCTGCCAGAGATACGCCCCAATCATCAACGCCCCGACGCAAGAACTTCAAGCATCCGTCCCGGCATATCCCTTTATGCGCTGGGCGATGGATATCGTCGGCCCGATGCCACGATCCCGGCAATGCGCGTACCTCCTGATCGTCACCGACTACTTCACCAAGTGGGTAGAAGCTAAAGCTTTTCCGAATCCCACTGCCAAAGACGTGCAGAACTTCGTCTGGCAGTACATCATCTGCCGACATGGTCTACCATACGAAATCGTCACCGACAATGGTGGCCAATTCATCGCGGCAAGCTTCCGCGAGTTCTGCGCCAATTGGAAGATCAAGATCGCCTATTCCACGCCAAGATACCCCCAAGCAAATGGGCAAGCCGAGGCAACAAACAAAACTATCGTCGACGGCCTGAAGAAAAGACTCGAGAGCTACAAAGGAACGTGGGCAGACGAACTTGACGGAGTACTTTGGTCTCACCGCACAACACCCATGTCAGCGACTGGCGAAACCCCTTTCTCCCTATCTCACGGTTGCGAAGCATTAGCCCCTGCCGAGCTACACGTTGCGAGCTTACGCCGATCACTAATGCCCCTCAACTCCTCATTGAATGACGAATCTTTGCACGATAGTCTCGTCAACACTGAGGAGCTCAGGGATCGCTCCCTCTTGCGTATGCAAAACTATCAGCAAAAAGCCGCAAGATACTACGCCAAGAAGATTCGCAACCGCCGCTTCGCACTACATGATCTCGTCCTGAAGAAAGTCCACGACTTCACCAAACCCGAGCACGCCGGCAAATTTGGCTTCAACTGGGAAGGACCTTACCGCATCACGCGAATCATCAAACCAGGAGTGTACCAGCTCGAAGATGACGACGGAAGCATACTCCCTCGCTCGTGGAACTCCATGAACTTGCGCAAATTCCGCCACTAGACGCGTAGCATCGCGTCTCGCCAGAAAAAAAAAAAAAAAAAAAAAAGAGACATGTTCACTGCACGAACACTTGTAACGAACTACGAATGGCTTGATCCCGGCACGGGTACGTAGGCAGCCTTTTCACCGAGGCGCAGCTATAACTTAATAAAAATAAAAAAGCTTTTTTATTTTATTAATTCGCTTGTATGCATGCATCTTTTTCTGAATCCTTGAGAAACATTCCATCTCGGCAGAAAAACCCAAGCAAGAATTCCCTGATTGACTTAGGTCAAAAACAGATGTTTTGGTGTGCCTAGTGAACTCGGCAAAATCAGAGTCATAAAATTCCTTTAGTACTCGGTAAATTAATTAGTCTCAAAGCCTCTGGAACTCAGCAGTATAATGAGTCCTTGTCTATGAGCTTGGCAAGAAAAGAGAGTCTCAAAGCTACTCTGAAGCGCACGCATAAAAGAGTTGTGTCGACGTTCTGGCCAAACAGTTGACCGCACATCGCACCCAGTGGACTGATCATCCCCCATTCTTCAAGAATGACGCACTACAAGTCGAGAGCACGCATATCTCGCACGACCCTAAGCCATATGGGCAAGAAAAAATCGCTACCTTGTTTATCATATTCGATTTAGCGGCGTAGGAGTAATTCGAATTTCTAGACTTCGGTTCCTGTTACCGGTCTAAAAAGCGCCACCGCAAACAGGTCCAACAAGCACGGATCGATGTCTCTTAAAAACGAGAATTCTGGCGAGATGCGTGACACCGCATCTCGTCAGATGCATAGCATTGTCAAAGCGAGTAGCATCTCGTCACGACAGAACTTGAGTATGCCAAGTTGTCTCGGCACGTTGAACCACTTGTCTAATGACGATTAGACGCTTGAATCATTCCGCTAGATTGACAACACAGTGCACCTCATTAAAGGGTATAGATAAGCAGGATGTTTCAAAAAGCACGAAATCATCAACTATATTCGCGATATTCATCTCGCACAAAGAAAAAGATGAACGAGGAAGTAAAGCAAATACTTAAGTTTTAAATCCTGAAAAGCATACGGATTAAAACCCTCCCAGGCAATGTTGTTACATCGGCATGAATCACCACGACTAATAAAAAGAAGAGTTCTTAAAAATCATAAAAAGGAGAGAATAGAGACGAAGTCCTAAACAGCCTCGGCCTCGGAGGCATCCAGATCCGATTTCGTCCCGGCTTCAGCACTAGCCGCTCCCGAACTCTCTCTCGTCGGCGATCCACCAATTATAAGCTCGGCAAGATTGGGCCTGAGAGTATTATACATTGTACCAAATTGATTAAAACCCTTATGAGTAACCCAAGTGTTATCAAAATAGAAATCGACAAGATCAAAGAGGCAATTCAATCTGTGTGGTGCTGCATAGTCATCCGCGCCGATATCAACCTCGTCGATCTCATCCCCGGCAGCTCTGCTCTCCTTGACATTAGCCTCCAGCTTCGCAATAACGAGATCAAAATTTTGAGAGACGCCTTTCGTCCTTTGCACATAGTCAAGCAGCGCTTCGTCAACCGCAATCCTGACCACCGCCTTTTCAACCTCGTCGCGCTGCGCGACAAACTTGCCAAGACGATCAAGACGGGGAGCGTACCACTCTTGCATGGTGTCGTAGACCTGAGTAGCAACAGACTCGGCCCACTTCCGACGCGATTGACGAAGATGAGAAGCCTCAGCTGCAGCAACCTCCGCATCCCGGCGAGACTTCTCCTCGAGTTCCACCACATGAGCTCGCAGCTTGGTGACCTCTTCCTGAAGACCGATAGACTTCAGGACCTCACCATTTAGGACGCCGACCTTCCTCTCGAGATTAGCCTTTTCCCTCTCAAGGAACTCAAGCCTCGGACCCTTCCCCTTGGACAGCTCGTTCTGCAATTTGACGATTTCCTCCCAAGCCGCCTTCAGCATGGTGTCATATTGCTGGATAACTGAAGAGAACTTCCCAGCAACGTTGACGAGGTCTGAAGAAACGTCGACAACATCGTCCTTCAGCTCGATCTTGCAGCTCCAAACCAGCTCAATGAGGTTTAGGCTTGCAGCTCCAAACCAGCTCGGCGCAAAACTTCTTGTTGAGCATAAGAGGAGAACCCCCCGACCAGATGACGGCGACCGCATCCGGTTCCGGGACCTCAGAATCAGCAGGCTCAACCTTAGGGCCTGACGAGCTCGCCCTAGCGCCGAGACCAGAAAGGCCTCCCGACTGTTCAGATGAGTTCTCACCAAGGTCATCGTCACCCGACCGACGAGACGGATCCTCATCGAGCCCGTCGCAACCTGAGTGACGAGAGGCATCGACACCACCACCCGAAGGAAGGGTATCCTCCTCGTCAAGCACGACCTCGGGCCGGCGTCGTCTCGGCAGCAGACGACCGCTTCCCGCTCGCAGCCATCTTCTCAAGCTTGGCCCTCTTCGAAGACCTGCAGAAGTGACAGCACATCAGCAACACGCACCAAACCACGATAAAGAACCGGTTCTCTGTAAGAAAACTTACTTCGTCCTCGACGCAATCGAGGAAGCCGGACGTTTAGGCGGACCGCCTGACTCGACAGCCGAGTCAGTCCTCCTCTCCCTCGGAGGAGAATTCGGGATCAGAATGGCATCGTCAGCAGACACGGGAGTCCTCTTCTTAAGCCCCATCTTCTTAGTATGACGAGACGATTTAGCTGCAAATGATCGAGCAAGGATCAATGACACGCATAATCATAACACAAAACCTAAATCGAAAAGCGATCGGATTCTCACCAGTTGATGGAGTCGAAGTGGACTTGATCCTTCCTTCTCTCTTCCTCTTCTTCCTCTCCTCAGACTTGGCAGCAAAGTCGGCCCAGATGACTCGACTTCGATCTCGCAAAACCTCGCACTTCTTCTGAAATGCAGTAGACGTTGGTCTCGGCACGACCCTCTCTGCAAAAACAAACAAAAGCAAAAGGTTAGCATACCAGAACCGAACTCAATCTATGACGCGACGAAATCTACAAGCAATCTACCAGCTTCATCGACCCATCTCGTCAAGACATGGTCGGGGTTAAAATCCCCAATCGACGCAGCGTCCTTCTTAAAGTAAAAATAATAGTGCTTCCAATGGTGGATCTTGTCTTTGTGGGCGCCATAAACAATGCCGTGCTTCATCGTGGTACAGAATCGTCTGAACCGCTCCTCCTTCGCACTAGCACGGAAGTCAGTAATACGCTCGAAGAGCTCTCGGTCGAAGGTAATCCCGAGATGCTTGGCCAAGGCCTCGGTAAAAACCATATGCCGGACCACGCCGTGAGTCAGCTGACTCATAGGGACGCCACGCTGATAAGCGTAATCCAACGGATGGTGGAAGATGGGAAACCGCACCCCAAATTCCGTGAACCAGCACTCATAGGCACAGAACCATCCCGGCGGACCATCGAACGGCCTTTGCTGGACAGACGGAACCCAAATCTCCACGGAATCGGGGATTGAGCATCTCGATCTGAGTGCTGCGACGATCCCTTTGTCAATCCAAGACCGACCATCGGCGGTCAAGGAAGTCGCCGGAGTGCGCCAAGGCATATCGACGACCGACGGAAGACCCTCGAGTTCGACATTATCCGGGTTCGGCACTTCATCCGGTCCTACCTCGGAATCCGCATCCGAATCATCCTCCGGGATCCCATCGCGGTACCCGGAACTCTTGCTATCCTCGTCCCGCAAGGACGGAGCATCGGAATCGGCCCGGACCCCCGAAGAAGAGTCCTTAGCCGTAGAATCTGGCATTTCCGCTGCTGCCGCCCTACGACGACGCTCCAGGACCCGGCCTGCTCGGACCGCATCCCCGAGAAAACTCGGGGCAAGACTCGAAAGCGGAACATCATCGTCGTCCCGCACTACGGCCTTTCCTTTCCCTTTTCGGTCCGACGGATCCATCAGACAAGAATCGGAAAACGAAGAGTCAAAATTCGACGAAAAACCCTAAAAATTCTGACGAGAGGAAGGATCGAGGCGAGAAGAGAAAGAAGTTCGAGTCAAGAAGCAAGCGAATCTAAGACAATTACACAAAACCTATCGGTTTAACCAAGCAATGCGACTCGGATTCGAGATGGAAGAAGGAAATTACCTTTTCTCTTTCAGGGCGGTTGAAGGCAATGAGCAGGCAAAAAAGGAGTTAATGTGGAAAAGAAATCCGAACGGTCTCTTTAAGAGAAGTTTCGCGACTTTCAAGGAACAAAAAAAAAACCTTCCCTTCCTTTTTCCCGCTTGGAAAAACCTAACGGGACTTGGGCCTTTTTTGCAAAATCTCAACCGCCGATCCACTTTTGCAGTTTTAATAAGATCTGTATTAATGACGTGGCAATCCTACTCCTGACGAACCGCCTGCTAAGCGGCATAACTCCTTCTTTTGACGAGCAGACGTTGAAATAAGGATGGACGGTTATTCTCTTCGACGAGCTGACTCGTATGAGACCGTCATCGATGGTTGATTCTCTTTGACGAGCTAATGTCAAGAACAATCATCGAAATGCATATTCTTTTGCGGACAAGATGACGTCATCGTACTCTTTTCCCTTCTTATGGTTTTTATCCCAAACCAGGGTTTTTCCATATCAAGGTTTTAACGAGGCGGTACGAATCTAAAGTCAATCGCACCCAAGACGAGCTAGCACTGGCGCCTTGTGCTGTTACTAATAACTCTTGAGCTCAACTCCCATTCATGAAGTTCGCCGAGATCAAATTGCATTCGACTCGCCAAACTGGGGGGGGGGGGACTTATTGTTAGAGGTGAAATGAACACATTTCCCCGAGCCCATCGCGATTAGTAACGGCACAAAAAACTCGGCCCGTCTTCAGCCCTAGCCTCCTCACAGAAATGGAAAGCCTTGAGGAGGAAGGCAATACCTTAAGCAAAAAGGAAAAAGATGCAGCTGCCACTCGAAGAAAGGAAATAAATCAAGAGAAGAAGGAGATTTCCTTTATAATCAAGAGGAGAATATTCAGCAGAGAATGGCCTTAACTCAGCTATATAAGGAGAGGTCTTCATTCCCTGAACACCAAGTCACGCAACCCTGAAAAACCCTAAAGCATTCGCTCACTTTTCTCTGTTTTATTCATCTTTAGCATTACGTCTCGTCAAGGCCTGTTTGACGAGACGATCTCTTGTATCCAAACTTCTTTTCGAGTAATAAATCTACAGCTTCCCAAGTCTCCCATCCGAAATATCCCGTCACATTAACGTGTGCTATTTCTGGAATCAACAATTTTGGTGTGATGATCGGAAAGCAAGCAAAGCGATATTGAGAAACAAGACAATGTCTACTACGATATTGAGAAACAAGATAATGTAGCGATTTGGAGGCGTGTCGAGTGGTCTAGTTACATGCTTTCTCACAGTGGCAGAGCCAGTTAAGAGTGAGGGGGTCAGTTGACCCAGATCAAATAATGAAATAAAGTTTAATGTAAACAATTTTATTAAGAACCAGCAACTCAATTGGTAATTTGTTGTGTATTGACACCCCTAAACTAAAGTTCAAATCTCTGAATGCCCTTTTGGCAATCTTTTCTTTTATATTTTTAACTCATTTTTCTCTTATTCTCTTCAAAGTCACTCTTTTTTAGTGTATATTTTCTTTCACTTTTGTTTTTTAAGTATTTGACTATTTGTATGATATTTTTATATGATAAATTATAATATATATTTTTGTTTTAAGATAATTTATATTATGACCCTCGTAAAAATTATTTCTAGATCCACTGCTTTCTCACTTCCCTTGTCAGAGCAAGTTTAAGCATTATTTATGTTCGGATTAAAAGTAAACCTCGGTACTTCGTATCCCCTTAGCCTAGAATGCTCTGCCCTTGTATTTCACAAATTTAATAGTTTTTGGATTGTGGCCCATAAGAGTGTTCATCACCCTGTTTCTATTAGTCTTTTGTAGAATGCTCTGCTCTTGTATTTCACAAATTTAATAGATTTTGGATTATGGCCCATAAGAGTGTTCATCACCCTGTTTCTATTAGTCTTTTGTTAAGTCTCCAACTTATGTGTAAGAATTTTGAATTCGTTTATCGCACACTTTTGTTTATTACAAGTTATAGTGGCTTTAAGCCAACGAAAGAAAATGGTTTATCAACCTAACTGCGATTTCTTTTTCCAATTTCGAATTAAGTCAATTCTGATTTCTGAATTGATCTTTTTCTGTTTTAATTTCCTTTTTTCGAACTAAAAGAAATCGAATGAAAATTTTCCTTAATATTCTTTTGAATAAGTTTTTTTATCACACTAAATAATGTATGTATATAATACGTTTTGAACAAGGTTACAAATGATTCGAAACAGCTGGAATAGGGCTCCGTCTTCCAAAATTAACTCCTAATTTACTTATTTTACATTGCCAAAAGATATTGACTCCTTAATATATCCTTTTTACCAAACAATATTGATTCCTTAACATTTTCTTATGGGCAAACGATACTAATTTTGACGCCATGATGTGTCTCACGTGAGATCATAATAATATAACGATTCCAAGAAGGAAAAGGATAATTATTACTTTATATAAAGAATTAAGCTCATGTTGTTGTGATGATAAGAAAGCAAGCAGAGCGATATTGAAATTTGGCTGAATGAGTAACAAATTGTCAAGGATTAGAACCAAGATTATGTCTAAGGAGGCACCGTCGTCGTCCTTGTTTTTTTTAGACATTATAGATGTCAGGATTAGAAGTTAACTTGCTATCTTTTTGGGCTAGAATGCTCTGCTTTTGTTCTCACACATCCATAATGGATTTTGGATTATCCCATAAGAAGTATATTTATCACCCTTTTCCTATTAATCTTTGTTAACTCTTCAACTTATGCATAAGAATTTTATTTATTATTTTTAATATAAAAGATTTATTAATTGTTAATCTAAATTGTATATAAACAGTACATATATAAAAGAGGTGTCAATATGGGCGTCCATGTCCATATTAGCTTGTCCAATAATGTCCATTTATATGTGGACAAAATATTGTCCACGTCCATTTAGGCTCATGTCCATATTGATCCATATCCATTATGGCCCATCAAAAATGGGCTGTCCATGTACGTCCATGGACAACAAAAAAAAAGATTTTCGAAAATGTAAAAAAATGAATAAGATGGCGATGAAAATTTTCGAATATGTTAAAAATGTTCTTTTAGAGGAATAAAACTATGAGTATGAGTTTATTTTTTTGGTTTTGGCGGTTTTGGCGGAAAAACACGGTATTACGGTTATGGCGGAAAAACACGGTATTACAGTTTTGGCGGGAAAAACGGTTTTACGGTTTTGGCGGGAAAACACACGGTTTTAGCGGAAAAACACGGTTTTACGATTTTGGCGGGAAAACACAGTTTTACGGTTTTGGCGGGAAACCACGGTTTTATGGTTTTGGCGGAAAAACACGGTTTTACGATTTTGGCGGGAAAACACGGTTTTACGATTTTGGCGGAAAACACTGTTTTACAGTTTTGGCGGGAAAACACGGTTTTACGATTTTGGCGGGAAAACACGGTTTTACGGTTTTGGCGGGAAAACACGGTTTTACGATTTTGGCGGGAAAACACGGTTTTACGGTTTTAGCGGGAAACCACGGTTTTATGGTTTTGGCGGAAAACACTATTTTACGATTTTGGCGGTAAACACTGTTTTAATATTTTGGCAGAAAAACTTGGTTTTACTGTATTATAGTTTTGGCGGAAAAATGCGGTTTTATGGTTTTACAGTTTTCGCGGGAAGACCGCCGGAGAAGACCACCGGAGGAGAATCACGTGAAACGGAGAAAGAGTGAAAAGAGAGAGAGGAGCGAAAGAGAGAAATCGAGTTTTGTGTAATTGGATTTTAGAAAAATGAGTTTTCCCCAAATCAATTTAACCTAGCTTTTTTTGTCCATTGGACAGCCCATGTCCATAAGTGTCTGTCCATATTTATCTATGGGCTAAGTTGGACATGCCCGATTACGCCCATGTCAAAAATGGGCATGTCCATATCTGTCCATATTAATATGGACATGGCATGTCCATGGACGGATGTCCAAATTGACAGCTCTAGATATATTATTCTACCGCAAAAAACTAGTATTTACCAATTATGCTTTCATTTTTAAAAATAGAGCCAAAATCCTACAGTTACAGCAAAAAATTATAGAGCCTAAATCATACAACCAAAAACAGAAAACTACAAAAATAATTAAAAGAAAAAAAAATTGAATCCAGAAATTCAGAATAACGGTTGAGATTAAAAATGAAAAAAAGTGTGATTAATAGATAATAATGTAAATTTCTGACATTTTTTGTCGCCTAATGTGGACACTACTAGGGTTGGACCCGCGCTCTGCACGGGGTGATAGTTTCTAAATTTATATTTTTATTAAAAGATGTCTATTTAACTATTTCGAAATTTTATGCGACGAAATTTTTACCTTGGTTTGATTATATCTTCATTTATAGTGTTGAAATTAAGCATTTTAAACCATTTTTTTAAAAAGTAAACAAATTAAAACTTTGACCGCATATATAAATATTTAATAGATCTAAAGCAAGATATATAAAACTCAAATGACTACAATATAATAAGAAAAAAAAATTGAAAATAAAACTTTATTACTTTTTAAAAATTATACTTCATGTATTTCATAAGATAAGAAGTTTTAGATATGATTACTTAAGTTTAGAAAAAATACATTTCATAAGATAAAATATATATTTCTTAAGTTTTATATTATTAATTACTTATTAATATTAAATATTATATTATAAATCTTTAAATTTTGTACTTTTCAAAGATCTTGATAGAATTATAATAATATTAAAATATATTAACATACTAATATTTTAACTTTTTGATTAGGTTAAAATATTATATTTTTCTAAAAATAAAAATTAGAATATTCAAAATTTTGATCTAATATAAAATATTTTACAATTATGATCAAATTAAAATATTTATTAACTCGTTCTAATCATATAGTAGGGTTAGTTTCAAAAATAACCCAAGAATTGGGGTCAATTGCAAAAATAACCCCATTGGAAAATGTGATTTTTTTTACCTTTTTCACCCTTCTCATATTTACTTAATAACGAAAATGCCATTTCTTTTCTCCGTGAAGTCTAACTGTGAAGTCTACCTATGAAATCAAACGTCTAAAGAAACCTCATCTTCTTCACTTATTCACGAAAATGCCATCACCATCAATTCATCCAACAACCAAGATCAACTGAAATCAAGCGTTGAATGCATGATTTCTTCTTCAAACATATCGACAAACTCATTCTATCATCTCATCAACTTACATTCTTGAATTTCTTCTCCATTTTCACCCAAAAACTCACATTTTCATCTTTTCAAAGTTTATGTTCTTAGATCTTGCCATTGTCGGTGTGAGAGATCATTCTAACGGTTGGGGAAGTTTGCTAAAGCTCTAAATCGGATTTCTTGGTCTTGAACGTAACTTAAGATCACGGCAAGGTAAAAATCCGGTCGATTTGAATGAATTTCACATATTTGTAGCAAAGTAGACTTCACAATGAAGTCTACTGGTCAACGAATAGGTTAGTTTTGCAATTGACTTTCACAAAATTTTGGTGAGTCGACTTCATTGTGAAGTCTACTTCGAAATCCTTTGAAAACAAAAAAATACGGGGTAGACTTCATTATGAAGTCTAACTGTGAAGTCTATCTATGAAGTCTCATAGGTTAGTTTTTGCAATCGATCGACCAAATAATTTTTTTGTGAAGTCTATCCGTGAAGTCTACTGAGTAAACAAGGTTAGTTTTGCAATTGACTTTCGTTTGACTTTTGGGGAAGTCTAACAGTGAAGTCTATTTAGGCCGATTAGACTTCAAAATGAAGTCTACTCACGAGTAGACTTCATTGTGAAGTCTATTACGCGATAGACTTCCGGTTGAAGTCTACTGGTCAACGTTTATCGAAATAGACTTCACGGTGAAGTCTACCTCCAAAGTCAAAACATTTCAATTAATTGCAAAACTAACCCGTCTGAAGTCTAATTATTGGCGTAAACTTCACAGTTAGACTTCACAACAGAGTTAGACTTCATTTTGAAGTCTAATCGGCCTAAATAGACTTCACAGTTAGACTTCCCCAAAAGTCAAGCGAAAGTCAATTGCAAAACTAACCTTTTTTACTCAGTAGACTTCACGGTTAAACTTCATGAAAAACGTATTTGGTTGATATATTGCAAAACTAACCTATTAGACTTCACACATAGACTTCACGGTTAGACTTCACAGATAGACGTCACTGTTAGACTTCACAGATAGACTTCAGAGTTAGACTTCACAGATAATGAAGTCTAATATTGAATGTTTTTTTAAAAACGCATTTTTGAAAAATGTATAATTAATTTCTAAGATTTTCTTGAACAATTAGTTGTATTAGTCTGTTAAGTTGCTTGTGTGTGGGTTTGACATGCTTATTCGTTATATACAACGTGAAAATGGTTTTCTTGTTTGATTAGCACTTTAGACATTACCAAGTAGACTTCACAGTGAAGTCTATCTGTGAAGTCTATCTGTGAAGTCTAACTGCGAAGTCTACCCATGTTTTTTCCTTAACATTTCTAACGTGGTTGATATTTGTTTACTTGCAGATAATGGTGTACATTGCTTCTGTTTATGGAGAATGGGGAAGAAAGGACAATATGTCATGGCATTTTGAGGTTGATCATCGCAAAGGAGGTCGAATGTTCTCATTGACGGATGGTTGTACACATGATGAGCTTGTTCAAATGGCCTTAGATGATTATTCGGTGAGCATGAACGTACAGCGTCTGGATTTATCATATCCATTACCAGATGCATTCAGTCAGCAATTGCCTATTGATTCTCCTCCTATGTTTGTCACAAATGACAGACAAGTCCAAAGCTTGATCCAGCTAAGTAGAACTCATGTTGTACGACTTTGTGTCTCTAGCCAAGGGAAGGATCAAGACCACGTTGATGGACCTAAGACTGAAAATAAGGTTGAAGAGTTTGATGAAGAATGGGCCGCGGACTCAGATGAAGCTTCTGAAGAAGGACTATATTCGGGTTGTGATGATGAGGGTGATACAAGGAAAAAAGCTTATGATGTGGACGATGATACTCACGCGGACTATAGTGAGTACGGTAAAGTGAAAGATGAAGACGTGTGTGAGACGAAAATTCCTTTCGATGATGCCCGTCTTAGAGGGCGTCTTGGTGGTCAGCATAGACGGACGGATAATTGGGAAGACAATATCTATGAGCACCAGAGTTTTGACAGCAAGGCAGAACTTCTGTCTGAGTTGCGTTTGACGGCGGTGATGCTAAGATTCACGTTCAGAATAGATAAGTCTACTACAAAACTGTTTGTGGCCAAATGCAAAGTGGTTGGATGCGCTTGGATGGTTAGAGCGGCTGTCAAGAACGAAGCCACTACGTTTTGGGTGACAAAGTACATGAAGTCGCATACATGTTCTGTGTCTGACCGAGTAGGTAAGCGTAGACGCTGTACAGCGAACTATATTGGACATCTATTTGTCGAGCGGGTCGGAATCATCGACGAAATTGTGCCGCAACACATCAGAGACTCAATGAGGGTTATGTTTGGAATGAAGCTCAACTATACTGCTTCGTACAGAGCTCTTAAACACGCTCAAGAATTGGTGTGGGGAACAGCAGAAGATGGATACGCGAATCTGCCTTCTTACTTGCAAAGAATTAAGGAAGCAAACCCGGGAAGTGTGACTGACTTGGTGTGCGACTCAATGGACCGTTTCAAGTACTGTTTTATATCTTTCGGAGCTTCAATAGCTGGCTTTCAGTATTTGAGGAGAGTGATTGTGGTGGATGGGACTCATCTTACTGGGAAGTATGGGGGAGTTCTACTTGTCGCTGCCGGACAGGACGACAACTTTCAAATATTCCCATTAGCTTTTCCGATTGTTGATACTGAGGATAATGAGTCATGGGAATGGTTTTTCACCAAGCTTCGAGATTGTTTTACGCATCTTTTTCCAATGGCTATAGTCTCTGACCGGCACCACTCCATAGCTAGGGCATGTGGAATCGTTCTACCTTGGGCATCAAGAGGTATATGCTACTATCATCTACAGGGTAACATAGTAAAGGATTTCCATGCAAAGGACATCATGTATATGGTTAAAGGTGCCTGCGTATGCCCATACGGTTCCCGAATATGACCGCTACATGGACCTCATACGAGCTTCAAAACCTGAGCTAGCAGATTACTTAGACGAAGCAGATCCTCAATTATGGTCAAGAGTTCATTTTCCCGGTGATAGATACAATATAAAGACGAGCAACATCGCAGAATCTATTAATGCGGCGGTTAAGAAGGCAAAGGGATTTCCCATTCCGATGCTTTTAGAGTTTATTAGGGAGAAGCTTGGTAGATGGTTTAACAGCCGGCGTGAAGATGCATTGAGTCTCACTACCGCCCACAGTAGAGGAGTTGAGTACATATTAGCCATACATTCACACTACGCGGAAAGTATGATCGTGGAACGCATAGACAACTGGCGTTTTCACGTCAAGGGCGGAAAACGAGATTGCAATGTTGACTTGGAACAAAGAACGTGCTCATGTTGTGTGTATAACATTGAGAAAATTCCTTGCTCTCATGTTATTGCAGCTGCAGCGGAAGCTAACATGCAGATGTCTTATTACGTGTGCGGCACTCATTCGAAGAACTCCTTGTACTCGACATACGCGCATCCAATTTACCCCAAATCGGGATGCGACTCTGACGTCAAGAAACAACCATGTTTGCCTCCCGTAGGTAAGATCCTTCCTGGTAGGAAGAAGAAATCACGGTGGCAATCTTGGCTAGAAATGTCTAGGAAGAAAAACACTAGACCAAGGAAAATGCATAGGAAGTACAGCTGCTCCAAGTGTGGGGAACCGGGACATACTCGCCCTAACTGTGTAAACTTTTTGTCTACTGTCCTGGTTTGTACCCCCATCGACAGATATTGACAATTTCCCGTTTGTAAATCCTACAGGTCGCTGAAGACTGATATGGCCTTACGGAAGTCTACCTTTGAAGTAAACCCATGAATTCTATTTAGCGGATATCACTTGAATATATGTGTTGTTTTTAAAAATATGATGTGTGAACACTTGAATATGTGTTTCTGTGAAGTCTATCGGTGAAGTCTAATATTATTTCAGAATTGAACCGTTTTAGGTAGCTAAAATGGAGCTTGAATGCTTGTTATATTTGAAAATGTGAAGTCCAACTCTGAAGTCTAACTGTGAAGTCTATCTGTGAAGTATAACCGTGAAGTTTATCGGTGAAGTCTAATATTATTTCAGAATTGAACCGTTTTAGGTAGCTAAAATGGAGCTTGAATGCTTGTTATATTTGAAAATGTGAAGTCCAACTTTGAAGTCTAACCGTGAAGTCTATCTGTGAAGTCTAACCGTGAAGTCTATCTGTGAAGTCTAATATTATTTCAGAATTGAACCGTTTTAGGTAGCTAAAATGGAGCTTGAATGCTTGTTATATTTGAAAATGTGAAGTCCAACTCTGAAGTCTAACCGTGAAGTCTATCTGTGAAGTCTAACCGTGAAGTCTATCTGTGAAGTCTAATATTATTTCAGAATTGAATCGTTTTAGGTAGCTAAAATGGAGCTTGAATGCTTGTTATATTTGAAAATGTGAAGTCCAACTCTGAAGTCTAACCGTGAAGTCTATCTGTGAAGTCTAACCGTGAAGTCTATCTGTGAAGTCTAATATTATTGTAAAAAAAGGGTAATTAAGTACCCACATGGTTGTAAAAAAAAAAACACTTCGGTTTCTCCGTCTCTCTTTTGCTCTGATGAAACCCGATGATGAAACCCGATCTTCT
Organism: Erythrophleum ivorense; assembly: GCA_026724425.1. NCBI lineage: Eukaryota > Viridiplantae > Streptophyta > Magnoliopsida > Fabales > Fabaceae > Erythrophleum > Erythrophleum ivorense. The sequence continues at coordinate 386,574 of JAIUCV010000066.1, read as the reverse complement.
TCTTAAATCTCTACCCTCGTCGCTGTTCTTCGTCCTCTTCTTCCTCTTCTTCTTCTTCTTCTTCTTATTCTTCTTTTTCTTCTTCTTTCTCTCGTTATCGCTCTTTCCTTTCTCCGATATTTGTCCTCTTCGATCTCCGGCGCTTCGTACTCTAGTGTTTTCTAAGACGAAAGAATCCAGAAAGTATTCACTTAGTTGAAAAGTGAATACTTAGTTGCAAAGTGAATACTTTCTTGGATTCTTTCGTCATAGAAAACAGGGACACCAATGAAGCCTTTAAGTCTATCTCTGAAGTCTAACCGTGAAGTCTATCTGTGAAGTCTAACCGTGAAGTCTAACTGTGAAGTCTAAAATTATTTCAGAATTGAACCGTTTTAGGTAGCTAAAATGGAGTTTTTGGAGCTTGAATGCTTGTTATAATTGAAAATGTGAAGTCTATCTGTGAAGTCTAACCGTGAAGTCTATCTGTGAAGTCTAAAATTATTTCATAATTGAACTGTTTTAGGTAGCTAAAATGGAGCTTTTGGAGCTTGAATGCTTGTTGTATTTGAAAATGTGAAGTCTAACCGTGAAGTCTAACCGTGAAGTCTATCTGTGAAGTCTAACTGTGAAGTCTATCTGTGAAGTCTAAAATTATTTCAGAATTGAACCGTTTTAGGTAGCTAAAATGGAGCTTTTGGAGCTTGAATGCTTGTTATATTTGAAAATGTGAAGTCTAACCATGAAGTCTAACCGTGAAGTCTATATGCAAAAGGAACAATACAATACAATACAATACCTGAAATGTAAAATACTTCATAATATAATACAATACAATGTTTGATAGGTTACAAAAAAATAATTAGCCTAACCCTATCACTAGGTACAAAAGAGCATAGCATACGGGTTGTAAAAATAAACCCGCATAATGCCGTTAAATTAGAGTATACTATAAACCATAAATACAAACTATTAACATCATTACTCATCATATATGTCCAAACCTTCCTAGTCATCGTTATCTATGGGTCCGCGACATTGGACCTCGCTGAACAAATCAGATGCAATCTTCTCCCTCATCGAAGGGACATTTCGTGGGCGCAAGGATGTTGGAAAGGTGTCATATCCAAGTGAGAGACACTCTATGTACTTCAAGACAAACACACCGCAATCTCCACCATTATCTTGGTGTGGCACACCTTTTGTCGGACGGTCGATCGTGTATTTATCCTTCGGGAAGCGATGTTTGTCTTCGCTCAGAGCCGCCTCGTTAAGAAGGTGCGGGATCATCACAGCATACGGTTCCACCACTTTAGTGATCTCAGCTTTCCTGATGGTACTCGGTAGATTGTCGTATACCACAATGTGGCTCTTTGGTATGGAGATATGCAGGGCGACCCAATGCGTCTGTCTTACACTCAGGGGAATGTATATATCATCGATATCAACTCCCCAGCGCTTGTCGGTCGCGCAGTAGCTCGGTTTCCTACCATAGTAGTAGTCCAGCGCCAAAGCAGGCAGAAGCTGGCATGTTTCAAACCTGGGCCAGTCTCTCTCCCAATATTGGGGGACCTTACTATCCAAGAAGCATATCCGGTCACTCCTAAACCATTCTGGATGCTGCTGCAGCCGAGTATTCATCATTCTGACCCAAGCATCCATGTGCTACATTCAGAAAAATACATTGTTAGATAGTGAAGTCTATCTGTGAAGTCTAAATGTGAAGTCTATCTGTAAAGTCTATCTGTGAAGTCTATCTGTGAAGTCTAAATGTGATAAATCCTACATTTACAGTCTAAATGTGAAGTCTATCCGTGAAGTCTAACTGTGAAGTCTAACTATGAAGTCTAAATGTGATAATTCTGCACATTCACAGTCTAAATGTAAAGTCTAACTGTGAAGTCTATCTGTGAAGTCTATCTGTGAAGTCTAAATGTGATAAATCCTACATTTACAGTGTAAATGTGAAGTCTATCCGTGAAGTCTAATTGTGAAGTCTAATGCAGAAGTATAATTGTTAAGTCTAATGCAGAAGTCTTACCGTATCTCTAAGCCACTCTTCCGTTGTAAGCAACAGATACCACCATGACCAGATTGGGAACTGCTCCGCATCCGGTTTGACAGTCGGATGCCCCCTGAAACAGTGAGAAGTTCTCTAGTAACAGTCGTAATTTATCACAGCATACAGGATCACGTTTTAGGAGACTCACGGTAATGTGGCCAAGTAGTCCAACATTGGCCTCTTTTCTTCCTCTACCGCTACAGCGAATGGATCATATCCACCAGGTGTTGTCTTCGCTTTAGGGTTAGGCTTGCTCGCCGGTGGTGTCTTCGCTTTAGGGATGACCGGAGGTGGTGTATTTGCTTTAGGGAGCTCAGGTGGATCCGGCTTGTTAGGGATAGGGAGCTCAGGTGGATCAATTGCCGGTTTGTTAGGGACAATCCTCTTTACAGTGATGTTCCCTTCAAAATAACCTTGCTGTGAGGGCGCAAGTTTCCTCGTTCTCGCATTTCTGGCTCGTGTGGCAATATTTTCAGTCCGGATTCGAGTTTCTTGCTTCCTTTTCTCCTCGGCATCATCAGCGGCAGTTGGGATATGTGTTCGGACAAAATGGCATTCCGAATCCTCATTGCCAACACTCTCGCAAGGAATCTTCTCCGCCTCATCGCCATCTATCTGAACAATTGGTAAACACAATGCGGCTTAATTCTAGTAGGAAGTCTTCTACTCTTACGCCTATGATTGTTATCACATTTAGAAGTTTGCGGGGAGTGAACGGGACTAACCGGACCACCGGTTTGATCCTGCTTGAGATTGGCATCGTTAGACTTCACATGCTCTTCAGCCGCTGGATGCCTCAGCTTCTCGAGAAGGCTCCCCATCGCAACCACCTCCGTAGTGAGGATTTGAATCTTCTCATCGCACCTTTCAAACCCAAGCTTCAGCTCGGCAAAGTGCTGTTTGGAGAACCGATCAAACAGCTCCACTATCTTCGCCTCCAGACTCTTCCACCCATCACCAGAGGGCTCCACGGATGGATAACCAGACGTCCGACCCCTTTTATGAAGACTGAATGCTTCATAATCATCATCGGCAACGCTATCATGGAGTCTCTTCAAGCCAGAAGACTTCTCAAAATTCTCTGACTTCGCAGACTTCCCTGACTTCACGGTCTTTGCCATGTATATCCCAATCGGGGCCCAGTCAGCTGGTTTCCAGATCCATGGTCCACCAAATTCACCATACAGAGCCCCAAGGATGTTGTCAACCTTCAAGTCCTCTACATCGTTGTCCCAAAGTGGGTACATCTCTTCCCTGCCCACCATTGTCATGTGATTGAACACAGTCTGTAAATGAAAATTATTAAAAACAGGTCAAGGAAATGCAAACAGAATATATGAAGTCTAATTCTGAAGTCTAATTCGTACTCTAATTATGAAGTCTAATTCTGAAGTCTAATTGTGAAGTCTAATTATGAAGTCTAATTCTGAAGTCTAATGCAAACAGAATATATGCAAACAGTATTAGGCAAGGGATTACCTGCTTCTTCATGTTTTCTATAACATATCGCTTCCCTTTGATTCCGTTGAATGCCAGCAGCGGTGGCTCATGATTATTAGGCCTCGGATCACCGTTGTCTTGTCCGAATTGTGGCATAGCATGGTACGCCCACACTTGCAAAACTTCAGCAAACCCGTCCAGAGTATATGGTTTTGTCTGATCTACCCTCTTTACAGACTTGATGAGGGTCTTGAAAGCTACTCGCCCCCATGGTTAACTTTCAAATCTGTCTAAGTCCATAACTAGACTAGCCAGATCCACTCGTGTATGGGTGCTGGGTTTGCGAGCATGAACAAAGCCAGCGTATATGGCCAAATAAGCCAACCTCAGCCTATCCTCTCTGCTCCAATTTCCAGCATTTCTGCACGCTGCTATAAGGTTTTCAATGCTCGGACCAACCTTGGTATTCACACCAAGCTTCTGCCAGAAAGCTATCATTTCGTCCGTCTCAACTGTCTCGGGCCTCGTCAATGCTTCTTTATACTCACAGTTGAGCCCGATGATATGTTCGAACTCGTGCAATGAAAAACGCAGTGGGTGTACACCCACGACACTCCATATCTCAAACTTCTTATCGCATTCTACGCCCATAGCGAGCAGACTTTGCACAACCTTCGATGCCCACTTGAAGTTGATCTTCGTGAACTTAAAGAGGACACCGAGCTTGGAACTCTCAAGCTCACTCCATTCATCCTCTGTCAGTAGAAGATGCAATTTCGCCCATAACTCACTGTTCTTGCTGAAATAACCATTGCTTTGGTCATATTCCGGTTCTTCTCCTTCTGTGAAAAACCTCCTGAGAAATATAACCGGTTCCATCCTGTAAACACAGTTTAAACATGGAGAAGCATATTAGATGTAAAGGAACAAAACAGGGAGACAATAGCAAATTTATGAAGTCTAACAGTTTAAGTCTAACTATGAAGTCTAATTCTGAAGTCTAACTCTGAAGTCTAACTATGAAGTCTAACACTGAAGTCTAGCCCTGAAGGTATGAAGTCTAACTATGAAGTCTAACTACGAAGTCTAAATAGAAAGTCTAATTTATAAGCCGCCCTAATTTCATACGTAAACAGCGGGCAAAGCGCAAGGGAAAGAGTTTTTTACCTACTAAAAAACGTGGAACGGGTATATGCAGACCTGCGACAGAATACAATCGTTTAGACGAGTGTTAGATGGAGGTATTGAGATAGAAAATAGTCAAAGAGGGAGAACTCACCACCGGCAAAAAGCGAAGGTTTAGGTCGTTCGATTACACAGGTGCAAAACCACGGCCAGCGGAAACCACGGCGGCGGTCGAGTTCAAAACGGAGAAACTGAGTGAGTATAACGGAAATATAGGGAAAGTGACTTGTATCAAGATAGATAGATGAATAGGACTTACAGAAGTATACTTGAGAGAAGGAAGAGGAAACTGCGGCGGTGGCGACAATGGTGAATCTGTCTGACTTCGACATCGAAGGAGATCGACGGGGAATGAGAGAGATGGAACGAGACGGAGCGGACGGATTTGCAAATCGCCTATTCGAGAGAGATAGAGAACGGAACGGAACGGACGGATGTGAAAGTGAAAGTGAATTGTGAAATGTGAAAGTGAAACCCTAATTTTGGGTTAGTAATTCGTGAGATTGTGATCACCGGTTAGATCTCGATTGTGGCCGGTTAAAATTTTATTATACCCAATTCGACCAACCATTGAACAGTTAATATGCCGGTTTTAACTATGAAGTCTAACCGTGAAGTCTAAATGTGAAGTCTAACAGTAAAGTCTAACTATGAAGTCTAATAATGAAGTCTAACTAACCCTAATATTCCGCTTCCCGCCAAAATATTTCGTTTCCCCCTGTTTTTTTTTGAGTTTCATACTTCATAATGAAGTCTAACTGTGAAGTCTAACTGTGAAGTCTAACTATAAACTCTAGTAATGAAGTCTAACTGACCCTTATATGGATTCATTTTTATACAATTTTATTTTTCATAGATGATAAATGTTTACATCTTATTTATGTATAAATTTTTTTAATCAAAAGAATTTGCTACAATTTAATTATTTAAATTTAAGTTGTGATTATTAAGTAGACTACAACACAAAGTCTAACAGTGAAGTCTAACTGTGAAGTCTAACTATGAAGTCTACTTATGAAGTCTAACTAACCCTTATTTCCGCTTCCCGCCAAAATATTTCGTTTCCCCCCTGTTTTTTTTTGGTTTCATACTTCATAAAGAAGTCTAACTGTGAAGTCTAACTGTGAAGTCTAACTAACCCTAAACCGTAAATCAAATTTTTAAGAAAAAACTTCTAGTAAACGTTAATTATGTTTACATAATCGCAATTAACATTATAAAGTACGAATTCATGACCTCTACATCGTTAAACGAACCACAAACATTTTGTTTTTTGCAAAATTCTCTCAACCCTAACAATGACAATGATAAACCCTACACATTAAACCTCAAGCACTAAGCTTGGTGATAGTTTACTCATGAAACTTATAAATTGATTCATTTTCATGAAATATTATTTTACATAGATAGAAGTTGTGTTTATTTAAATTATCTATAAATTTTTTTTTCAAAATTTTTTTTTATCGGTTTTAAACTTTAAATTTAAGATTTTGTTATTTGGTAGACTTCATGAGTAGAATTCACACAAATGTCTAACTGTGAAGTCTAACTATGAAGTCTACTTATGAAGTCTACTTATGAAGTCTAACTAACCCTTATTTCCGCTTCCCGCCAAAATATTTCGTTTCCCCCATATTTTTTTTGGGTTTCATACTTCATAAAAAAGTCTAACTGTGAAGTCTAACTGTGAAGTCTAACTAACCCTAAACCCTAAATCGAATTTTTAAGAAAAAACTTCTAGTAACCGTTAATTATGTTTACATAATCACAATTAACATTATAAAGTACGAATTCATGACCTCTAAATCGTTAAACGAACCACAAACATTTTGTTTTTTGCAAAATTCTCTCAACCCTAACAATGACAATGATAAACCCTACACATTAAACCTCAAGCACTAAGCTTGGTGATGGTTTACTTATGAAACTTATAAATTGATTCATTTTCATGAAATATTATTTTACATAGATAGAAGTTGTGTTTATTTAAATTATCCATAATTTTTTTTTCCAAAATTTTTTTTTTATCGATTTTAAACTTTAAATTTAAGATTTTGTTATTTGGTAGACTTCATGAGTAGACTTCACACAAATTTCTAACTGTATTTTAACATAATTTGTCTTACTTGATTTAAATTGATTAATTTCTCTGCATATTATTTTATATGGATTGTAATTGTCTGTGTTAAATTTATGTGTAAATAAGTTTATCAAAATATTTTTTATAAATTTTAAACTTTAAATTTAAGATTTTATTATATAGTAGACTTCAGAGTTAGACTTCATAGTTAGACTTCACAGTTAAACTTCACAGTTAGACTTCATGAGTAGACTTCAGAGTTGGACTTCAGAGTTAGACTTCAGAGTTAGACTTCGGGGTATAACAGTCAAAAGGTTAGCGTTTTTTCTTTGTTCAGAAGGGTGAGGTTTGCAATTTGGCAACTCCAAAAGATTAGTTTTGACATAAGTGTAATATAGGGTCTATTTTTGCATTTCAAATCAAATTGTGGGTTATATGAGGCAATTCCCTCCATATAGTATGACTAATAAAGTTAGAAATTTTTTTATATTTAGATGCCTACTAAATGAGGTTTTATTCTCATATGGTTGCACATAATGTATATTTTTTATAATAGAATTTTTAACCATCACTCAACAACATATCAAATATGGAATTTTAACAGTTCTTGTAATTTATTTTGTTTTAAAAAATTCAAATCGTAAAATATAAAGAAAAAATAGATTTTTTTATTCTACTTTTTTTTATATAAATGATACAAATTATTTTTTAAAATAAAGTTAAACAAAGATGATAGGAAAAATATAATGACTTTAAAAATAATTAATATGATAGAACTGAATTGAATATATTCCTTATTTAATAATTTTTGTGATTACCAATTAAGGAAAGGGAATAATTTTTTTTAGTTAATATTTAGTTTAGTAAGATATATTTGATTTTCTTACCATAATATATTAATGGTTAATATATTATAGATGTGGTAGCATTTACTTCTAGATAAATAAAAAGACATAATATGCAATGACATTTCATGTAAATTCTCTAGTAACTTATGACTTAATTGTTAAACTCCTTGAGAGTGAACCTAATGATGACACATAAGCAATGACATTCTTGTTAATAATACATGAGATAAATGTTGTTTTTATAGTGCATTTTGTTTTAATATATCAGGGATATTATCTATACGTGTTCACACAATTATAGGTGGATTTTAGTTTTGATTTGGTTGTTAAACAAAAAAAATGGGTTTTGATTTGTTTAAACTTTTGACACGTACACTTTTGGATTTTAACCCAGTTGATAATTTGGAAAAACAGCAAACGCAACATAAATTTGAACCAGATCAATTGTACTGTACATTATTATACTGGTTGATTAGTTGGCTATACTTTTTTTTTTTTTTTTTTTTGTGAATTATCAGAGGTTTTGGACCAAAGCCTTTACATCTCCTAGGCCCAGAACCACAATATATAATATTGATTTTGTCTCAAGCGGCATTCGATCCTATGACCTCTAAACTTTGCATAGAATTCTTTATCAGTCAAGTTAAAACCACTTGGTAACAAATAACTGTATTGATAAAGTACTAGGTGTTATCCCGCGCTACGCGCGGGGTTTATGTTATAATATTTGTATTATGTTTTAGTAAAATTTAAAAACAGTTAGTAAAAGTTTTCCTGTTTGCAATTGTCTAAATACTATATATATACCTCCAAATTTGGTGATCATCTAACTTTTGCAAAAGAATGTTTCTTTGTTATATTATTTCAACAATTTCCAGAATTTTTTTTGCAAACATTTTGTGTATATTCAGATGTCATATTGTAAATTCTGTAACCCGAGTGCCATTTTTTGGTTTTTACTATATCTATATTTACCTTGACAGTAATATATATATATATATATTTTGATTTAAACGCTGTAGATACAATAGTTATGTGCCTTTTTTCTCTTTGTTAAAAATGATTATTTAATATTGAAATGTGTTAATCTTTAAATATGTTTGTGATGATTCTTTTTCTTTTTGTTTTTAAGAAAAAGATTATTTTTCTCTCTTCATCGAGTTTGTTTGCCTCCTTCTCCTTCCCGTTATAACACAACTTACAATTCGCTTTGTTTCATAAAAGTCTTTGATTGGAGTCTGGACCATTAGGGCTTTCCTATTTTATTTTCATTGATGATCTTACGACTATGAGGATAATAACGACAACATTTTTTTGTTCTCATAAGCTGTATTCTGTAATGATTCTCACATAACAGGCAGGTTCTTCCTTCTTACTTAATTTTAATGATAAGTCTCTGTGTTTTTCATTGGTTTACCTTTCAACAATCAAAGCCCTTGCAACCAATAAGGCTAGGGGATTTAGTGAATTATTGCTTCCTAATAATTTGAGTACTTTTCTTCTAACCAAGTTTTGCTTAAGCATTTTTCAACAAATTTTTCAATCTTCTTCATCACTTTCCTATCTCACCAAACACTGTCGGCCTTTCAACATTCCGAGTTTCTTATATTCTACTTTCAAGAGCATCAACATGATACTGAGAATAACAACAATTTATTCTTATCCCTAGTGGTCTCTGGGGTTTGAATGTTAATTGCATCGCGACTAAGAATAACTGCCCCCTGCCTGAGCCTGATTTGATCCTTGTGTTGGTGCGCCAAAAGTCTTGGGTGGATAACCCTTCTTGAAGTAGACCATCTGTTGACCACCTTGTGGTTGTACTTGCTTAGGAGGATAAACCTGATCCTGAGGGCTCTCCACGTTTGTGCTTCGATAAGAGAGGTTTTGGTTGTTGTAACCTCTATTGTAACCTCCTTGGTTAGCTATGTAGCAGGCTTCCTCTGTTTGTTGATCCTCCTCCTCTTGGTGCTCATTATCTTCGCAGACAAAGTGTACTTGTTTGTGTTGGCCAGTGAGTAGCCGATCAAGCTTGTCATTTAAGGTTTTAAGCTCCTTCCTGTGCTTCTCTTCTTGTCCGGAGCTGCCTCTATCAGTGCGATCTTACTCCTCTGCATAGTTCCCGTCGCTCAGTGCAATATTTTCCACCAAAATGAGGCCCTCATCTTGTTTTGTGTATTTAGTTAGCAACATTTTACTGTCATTAGCTTCACCCACTGTCATTGGCTTGATAACTTTGGAGAAAAAGGTAGGTATTTTGCTACATTCAAATCCTAAAATTCCACGTGAACATACGTTTTGTTTCTCATATATCTCATATGGTTTTATTTCTTTTTGTTAATCCCTTAAACTCTTTGTTTCTGTCTTATCACTATTACAATATTTCTTCGGCCGTAGTTATATTATGCATGGCCATGTGTATGTTTTTACCTTAGTCACTTTAGTTAATGCATAACTTTCTTCATGTTCATGTTCATGTTCATGTTCATGGCCTCTTGTATGATTCAACAAAAAATCAATAAAGCGAAATATAATTCAGTTAAAAAAAAACATATGATTAGATGATTTAAATTTGGAATGGTTAAACACATATCTCAGTTTTTCCTTTTTTTTGTTAAAAACCTCAGTTTTTCCCTTTGCTGTAGACATTTTCCTCAGTATAATATTTTGAAATTTTTTCATGATCACTCGTCTCCTGTGTTAAGCTGACAACTTTTCAATCTTTTAATGTTTACGTTATCCTAATTTATTCGAGCTGTCCTAGGCTGTCTTAAACCCCTTCATTCTCAAAGACTTCTTCGACTCTAGAGGTTTCTTTCAAGTTGTAGGTAGAATGGAAGACAAATAATTTGTCGGTTAAACTCATAACTTTATAATGAGAATAGAGATTTAAGTTTTTATTCTTCTATCAAAAACAGTAAAAATTAGATTTATATAATAATAAGTTTATCGTAACTTTGATTTCAGAATTGTATTGACAAAAACATTAAAATAAGTGTTTTGGTGAATAGCTTGCAATCTTCACTCATGTGTTTCTAGTAATCTAAATATTTAATAATATTGTGTCAATGTAAACTCGAGTTCCAATTTATGAAAGTACCCAAAATGGGGAATCGTTGGAGTTTCCAAACTACCAACAATCAAAGGATCACTTAGCATATCTATGAAACTACATGAGAAAGTAAATATAGGTTTGAGATGCCTGGAAATTGATTTTGACCTATGTCACCATATTTTAATATCTAATATGGCCAGTATATGTCTACGGTACTACCCGTCAAAGATGAAGCTACTCTTATCGCTATAATTGATACGTATAAAGTTTTTTAAGTTCCATGGCCAAACTCATCGTCTAGCTCTATGGTATTGAAAAGCTTGCCAGTGAGCTCCCTGAGGCTCTTCTTCTCATCCTTAGATTTGGATAAGATGATTGTGTTAAGGTCATAACGAAGGTAAGAAGCCCTGAGATGGAGATCGTTCTGAACATATGGCCAAGCTTTCGTGTCGATCAAAGACTTCACACTAATGATCTCTTTTGCATATTCTTTGGCTCTAGCTGCAGCTTCTGCTGGTGGCAATGGCTGTAAATAAAATATTTCCTTCAGCGCTAGTAAAGTAAGCTTGGCCATATGTTCAAAATCTTTCCAGTAAATGATGTTTTCTTAAGATTGTTTTTGTTCCTTTGCTTTCGTTTTTACTTTTTTTTTTCTCTCATTATAATTGTGATAAATAACAAAAGATTTAGTATGAGATTTATTAATAATAAGAAAATCAACAACAATATATTTTAGTAAGAAATTATGAATCCATAAACAAATAACAATAGAATTTGTAAATTTTAACACTATTTTAGAATTCATCAGCGAACAACACTCCTAACTGTATTTGGGGGAAATGAAATTTGTAATTCATTTTATATTTTTGTCCTCTTGCTATTTCCATTTAGTTGCTCGAAGAAATATGTATTCCCTTATATTTTTTGGCTTTCGCTTTCTTTTTAAATCTTCTTGTTTTTATCTTCTTATTCCTCTTATTTTTATTGTGTTGTTTTGAGAAGTTCTTGATCTGCTTTATATACTTGACAAAGTAGATCTTGTTGCCGAAGTTGCTTCAACCTTTTCGTAATTAATACTCCCTCTGTTTCAGAAAATTTGATCTTTTAGGAAAATGTATCTGCAATTATTTTACTTGCATCGTTTGCTTCTGTATCTAAAAGGATATATGACTTGGCGTTCGAGATATTTGTCTTTTGTTTGTTTAGTAAATGTTTCCAGCATATAAATAGGCAAAAGATAAGAATTTTTCCTTCATAAGAAATGGGGCACAATAAATATACGTACAATCTTGAGACTAAATGAACACATACATTTAAGAAGTGTAAGCTGTTAAATTGTCGATTGGAATTACATTTGTTTTGTCGCACAACTGTAAAAAATATATAATATAAAAATTGAAAACTTTTCGTTTAGTAGCATAAAAATTGAAAGCTGTTAAACAATTCGTCTCTATATCTTTGCCATACGTTCTTGAGGCTTACAGTTAAATTGTTTACTGTAAAGGTTTTTCCTTTTTCTTTTCTTTGAACAACCTTTACTGTAAAGGTTATCTTGGAAAAATATATGGCAAAATTTTGTGTTAAATCTAGAATTTAATCAACACACATGGACGTCTACAAATCTTGACCATGTGAATCTTGTTTCTGCTCTATACGCCACCGCGCGTCCTTTTAATTAATTTGCATCTACGAAAATCTCACTTCTAAACACCTGTTGTACCTTATTGTTTTGGGTTTTTTACCAATTAGAGAAAAATTTACATGAATGTGTCTCCACCCAAGCATCTCTACTCAATCCATCTTTGTCAACAACAAAAATTTGTGCAACCAAAAGAAAGGGAGAAGGAAAATGCCTAATTGACCTACTCCTTCCCTGTGTTTCTATCTAATGCTCAAATTATATAAATTTACGATCACCTTGTTTGTCCGCTTGCGTAAAGTAAATTGGGAAACTTATATGATATCAAAGAAGTAATGCAACCTCTTCTCCGCTTCAGTTTCCAGTACCATTTCACACTTCCTGCCTTCGTCACCCTAGACAGCATTAAGTTATCGAAAACAATTGATCATGTTCTTTAACAAAGACACGAAAAATGAAGTTTAAATAATAATAGACTGATATAGTCTCTTTGTTTGTTGATATGCAAGATTTATTATATTCAACAAAATTACAAAAATTTATGTACAAAGTTTGGTAAAACAAAGATAAAACAATATTAGGATGTGTTTGAAAAAGAAAGGTACATGAGAACCACAAAGCGCTTGCTCAAGATTTCAGATCAGGTAGAAGGCTAGGGATTCCAGTGAAGCTTTCCCAGCGTCTAAGCAACGCTTCATTACTCTCGGTGTGTGGGGAGCAGAGAGACTGAATCCGTGAGGTCACCTCCTGCGCAATAACTTTGGAGAGATTAATAGGAGGGCGGAGCTGGCAAACCAGGACCAAAATAGTTCTTATCTCCTCATATTTTTTTCTATTCCTGGAGCCTGGAGCTTAACAAAAGAATGATAAAATCTATAACATGTATTGAAAACTGTTCAAGACTAAATAGTAGCTAAATAAATGTATAATTGCGTTAGAGTCAGTGTTGTTTCGTTTGCATTAGTGATCCGCTAGGTTGGTGACACTGCAGCCAATACTCAATTAGATCTATCTAAACTCACACGTTTCTTAGGTTTGCATCATGAGATGAGATGACCTGACCGACTGTATAACTGGCTGAAACCATAGTGCAATGAATGAGATCAGACTTTGGCAATTGAAGCATCCTCGTCAATCCACCAAACAGAGAAGTGATCTCTACTATGGTTGAGGCCTATCAATGAGAAAAAAAATTCAAAGCAAAATTAGCACAACCATAGATAAAGTGCGAAAATTGCTATAAAACCGGAATCTTAAGCCGGGATGCGCTCTGTGCTGATGTATCCTTTCCAATGCACCTAACGAAATAGCAGAAAATTATATTGACAAAACACTAATGCCATAAGAGACCAAACAAATGCAGAATATCACTCTTTGAAATTGTAGTATGTGGAAGATCATGTCAACGTATATCGACCAACTTTTGAAATTGTGTGGTAGAACAACAACTTTCTTTGGTTTCTCTCATTGACTTTACATACCATTGCTTTTGTTGTCGGTTTTGATTTGTGGTAGAGGAACCGCATATACCAGAGTTTTGTAAGATTGAATTAACCCTGCATCTTCAAAGCAATCCTAATTAGAGGTTAAGCCCACCAAGTTGGTACGCATCATTTGACAAACAAAATGCCAACTACATAAAACCAAGTATTGAATCATAACAGCGAAAATATCTCTTTACGCATGATTGCGAGATTTAGTGTTTATAGTTGATGTCGAGATGTTTAAAAGAATTATCTATAATAACTTAGATCAATAGGAAGATAGCATTGACACAAATCTATAATAATTTTACTGAAGAGGATGAGTCGAACAAACCTCGTCGGAAACGAATATCTACGGAAAAGAAAAGCAGGGTCGTGATCTGAATCCGGAAACCGATTGACCGAAGACCTGGATTCCTGAAAAAAGAGAGACAAAAGAAGAAGATGAGTCGATCAGAAGCGAAGGGTACGAAGTAAGAGAAGAGAAGAAATGGAGAATGAAATCTAGGATTCGAGAGGAAGACTTTCAATTTCAATTTCACAGTGGACAGATTGGGAGAAATCAAAAGAGATGTAGATACCTGAATCGGCGATAATGGAGGAAGAGATCAGAGGCGGTGATGGGAAGAGAGATCTCTCTCTAGGCGGAGCATGACTGTGTGATTATCGTAAAGGGAAAAGGAGTGGCGGAGTTATAGTGAAGAAGAAAGCCCTAAAGGAGCCCAGGATGCAGGATGAAGGATGAAGGGGATTATATGATGTAATTTAAGGTTAAACTGACGATTTAAGAAGAACTCCGAAGAAGAGAGTTACAGCGAGATAGATGAATCGATTCAGTTCCCGTGGGTTTAAAGAAGTATTGAAGCTAAGTTGAGTCAATGGGTTTCGTGGGTTACAAAATATATGGGTTGAGATCAGGTTTTATAAATGAAGGCCCGACGATTATTCTGCTCCTAGCAATTGACGTGGTATCGTTGTGTAGAAGCTGACGTGGCAGGACAGGAGCTCTCTTCTGAAAGCTGAGGTGGACACATTCAGGAACCCCAAACTGCTATTTTTATTATTATAGATTAGCCAAGGACAAATAAAAACACCAAATATCTAATAAACAACTAAATTATATATTTAAATGATCTTTTTATAAAATCTTGAAATTCATCAATGTTCTAAATATCAGCGATTTCTCCGATTAATCAGCCGAGAAATTGTAAACCGGAACCAAACCGAAGAGATTTTGCTTAATCGGCCACATTAACGGGTCAACCAAAGTCAATATCCAATCGTGGTCAACTGTTGACTACCGAGAAATTGCAATTATTGGTCCGATAAATTATTAACCGTTTGGGCCAAAAAAATTATTCTCATCCTCAGGCCCATTATTGCCGACATTAAGCTCATATTCTGCCAGTTAATCTTCTCGACTCACTTAAGTGAGAAATAGAATTGTTCAAAGAACCAAATTAATCAATATATTTCTCTGGTTTTTAACATCTGACTTTTGATATTTTTTCAGGTTTGTAATTATCTATGTTTAAGTCCACTACACATTGATTCAAATTGACTACTTGATCATAGAAAAACATAAGGATGAAGAATTACCTATTACCATCCTTTATATTTTTTTTTGTATGATCAAGACAATATCTCTTTTATATATTTATGAGTGAAACTATTATTATTTTTGTATTAGAAATGTTTGTGAATTGGAAAAAATGTTAAACATAATCTTTTGAATGAGTGTATGTTTTTAATATTAATATCTTATATATATATAATTTTTAAAATATATTAAAATAAAGTAAAAAATTATACCCCGATTAATCACCGAATTATAAGCGATTTCAGTGTCCGACCAAACGATTACCAATTAGCAAGATTTTGAACACATAATGAAACTAGTATCCATTAAAGTGTCAGCTACTTTTGATACCATGACAATCTTTCACATTATTGTCATACGTATCATACGGAAAAATGGTCATTTAGTATTCCAACTATCATTAGAGGTGCCATTTCGTATTTTGATCTATTTAAGTGTGCCACTACGTATCCGAACTACATGACCTGCTTTCAATGTCCCAATTTTCCTCGGTTTGGCTGAAACATACCTTGACTATTTTTCTATTAGTCAAAATCATGTTTCCGTTTAACGGAGATGACTCAGCCGCCACGTAAGCTGTCCCAAATATAAAAACGACGACGTCGTTTTGTCCAAAACGAAAATGAAAATTGATTTTCTGGATAATAGTCCAATTTCGGATTGATTCTGGTTTAAACAAATTAAACCGCATAATTAATTTCGGTTTTCTAAAACCAATTGATTTAATAATAGTTAATCAACTTCTTCTTCTTCTTCCTCAGTTCAACCTAATTTCTCGATCTATCTTTCTCAATTTCATTTTTTTGTTCAGACCCAATCTTCGATCTCTATCATTTTCCACTCCTTGTATGGTGTTTTCATATTTTAATCTACAAATACTCTTATGTTAGTATAATTGTGCAGGTATAAATTTCTGTGTATGCAACCAATAAATACAATCCAAAAAAAAAAAAAATTTCCTTCGATTCTCTGCTAGCTCTCTTACGACCTTTTTATTGATTTTTTTTTCTTTTCTTTTCAATTCTTTTATTTTCTGTGTATCTGCAGAGCAATGATGTCATCGCCTTGATCCCCAAAGCAACTAATCAAACCCTGATTTTGAAATCAAAACTAAATCTGGTACACAGAGAAGAGAACCGCTGCTATAATCTTAGACGTGGTGGAAAACGTCATGGTCTCAAACGAGCGCCGTTGTCATCCTCTTCCTAAAACAGCCGACTCCACTGTCCAAATAGCCGGAAACTTCTTCCCGGTACCGAAATAGCCAGTCCTTCATAACCTGTCGGTGAATTAAACAGTACCATAGTGTATTCAAGGAGTGTATGTTAGAAACAGAGCGAATAATAAACTTTTTCTTCTTTCTCAATTTAAATTGTGTCTTGAAAAAAAAAGAAAAAAGATGATGAAATTGAGAAAGTTGGATCGAGAAATTGGGTTGAATTGAGAAAGAAGAAGAAGTTGATCGACTATTGGTAACAAGTATGGTGTTTTCATATTTTAATTGAGACAGAAGAAGAAGAAGAAGAAGTTGATCGACTACTATTAAATCAATCGGTTTTCTAACCGAAAATAGTTACAAATTAAACCGGGATCAAACCAAAAT
Organism: Erythrophleum ivorense; assembly: GCA_026724425.1. NCBI lineage: Eukaryota > Viridiplantae > Streptophyta > Magnoliopsida > Fabales > Fabaceae > Erythrophleum > Erythrophleum ivorense. The sequence continues at coordinate 369,602 of JAIUCV010000066.1, read as the reverse complement.
TGGACTCTTCAGAAAATCAATTTTCATTTTTGTTTTGGACAAAAACAACGTCGTTTTAACATCTGGGACAGCTTCCGTGGTCGTTTTAACATCTGGAACAGCTTACGTGGTGGCTGAGTCATTTCCATTAAACGGAAACGTGACTTTGGACTAATGGGAAAATGGTTAAGACATGTTTTGGCCATATCGAAAAAAACTGGGGTATTAAAAACAAGATATCGTGGAATGCATCGTTCCATTAAATTCCTTAATTTTTTTACTAGTTATTATGAATAAAAATCTAAAACAATTCCACATATCCCATTTTCGAATGGAATAAAATAAAAAAAATCCTTCTTAAAATTTATCCCTTTTGTTCCACATCTCAAACGTTCATGAATGAATGGGAAGAAGGAAATTCAGTATTCCAAAAACTTTATTCCATTTTTTCATCATCTCATTTTTTTTTATCCCACCTATTTTTATTCATTTTATTCAGTATATCCCTTTTAAGTAAACCAGTTACAGCCCTAAATAGTTAGAAGTACGAAATGACATATTTAACGATAGTTGAGGTATTAAACGCCCGTTTTTCCGTATTATAAGAAGTAGTTTTCGTAAATTGTCTACTCCGAGTAAACCGCTCCAATCCAACATTTTCTAGTGGTTTACAGAAGCCCATATAATATTGATTAGAAAAGCTCATTAGATTTTAAATTTTAATCAAAAAACGAATCAAAGAAAATGGGCTTCGAAAAGGCCCAAATATTCTCAAAGATGGACCAACGGCACACAGATCTCCCCGCCTTCAAAACATCACGACGGAGACGAACGCGAGCCATGACGGTTCCGAGAGAAGAGAGAGATTTTTTAAAAAATCAACATAACAACAGGAGATAAAGCGCAAGAACCCTAATCGATTACACGCTCTGATTCGTCCTGCTCTTTTTCATCGTTCCTTCTCCACTGATAACCTCTAGAAATGGCGAGTGAGAGTTCCCAATCTTCCTCGCCGTCTCCGTCATCTCTACCTTCTCCGTCGATGGGCAACAATGTCGGCGATACGTTCATAGGGAGCTTCATCAGTCTAATTTCCAAGTACGAGATCCGTTACGAAGGCATTCTATGCCATCTCAATGTTCAGGACTCTACGCTAGGTCTCAAAAACGGTACGGATTCGAAAACCTATTTCGATTTTCGGATTTTTTCTCTATTTTAGTTTCCCGAACGCAGATTTACATGTTTATGCTTGTGTATTTGTTACCGGGACACTTGTTTGCGTTTGGAGTTTTGATTCTGATTCCGTTCTTGTGTGTGGTTATGCGTTCTGGATTTGGTCTTAGATACAAGGGAATGTAAAAGAAGGTTGAACATTCGTTTATTAAGTAGTTTCAATTCAAAACTTGTGTCTGACCTTTAGTGGAGAGTGTATAAATTTGGTAACTCTGACCCAAAAGCAAAAATTAACACTCCTAATGTTACTTATTGAATTGGTTTTTGCAGTAAGAAATTGTGGAACAGAGGGGAGGAAGAAAGATGGGCCACAAATTCCTCCATGTGATAGAGTTTACGAATACATTCTTTTCCGCGGAAGTGACATCAAGGTTTGTGTTCATACTTCAAACTCTTACCTTCTTATACATTTTCATGTTTCATGTATTCCATAGTTGGTATCTCTTATACATGATTATTTATAATGAGTTTTGGCGGTTTTCAGGATCTGCAAGTTAACTCTACTCCATCTGCACATTCAAGACAGGAGATTCAAAGTGAACAGAACATCAATCAGGTAGATGTCATGATAACTCTCTGTTTGCATGATCTTTCTTCGTCTCTTATGCGTGGCAACCTTGTTTACAGTCCTCTAATTCTCGGCCAGCTATGAGCCCTCCGCTTTCTGGTTATGGTTTGGGGAGAGGAGCACAATGGGCAGACACACCTGGTTTGAGTAGTAAACCGGTTCCTGCCACACAGCATTCACCGGTCCCTTTAAGCTTTCAGCCTCCTTCAGCTAATACGAGAAGCTTGACTGAACCACCAGTGATTGGCTCAACAAATACTTTTCAGGCAACTCATAGTAATGCGGGTCCGTCTATGCCCATGCCTTCTTTTGTGCATGGAAACAGTCAAGCAGCTTCTACTGGTTTCCCTCTTGGTATGATGCACAACAAACCGCAGATTGTTGATGCTTTTGCTTCACCAGTTATGGGATTAGTGAATGATACATCTCAGGTTGTTACTCGTCCAACCGACCTAGCTTCTAATCCATCATCGTACTCTAACCCTTCTCCTCTTGGTCAAGCACAACTCCATACTCCACCTGGCATTGCTCCATCATCACAGCTTTCTGCTCCATATATGCAGAACAGTTACCCCATTGCACCCCAGGCTGTTGGTAATGGTTTCTTTGACTCTGCTGGGTCTAACCATCCCAACCGATCTCTACCTTCTGGTTCACCTCCTGTGATATCTGGTCCGTTTTCGAACTCGCCTCAGTCATTCTTCGGCATGCAGCCATTACAGCAATCTAGGCAGCAGATGGTAAATAGGGGACAAGAGATGTTTGGTGCAACTAACCCGGCATCAGCGAATGTGCCATCACGAAGTCTTGCTACCACTTATCAAGCGCCCTTGCTGCCTCTTCCAGTTCCAGCTCATCAGGTTTCCTTCTCTAAAAATTATATTCCTTATGTTCTTTCTCGTAATTATCACACCATGGTGGTTATGAAATTTCTTCATGATCACATTATTTCTTAGATTCATCATGTCACTCGCAGTGACCATTTAGCCTCTCTCTCTCTCTCTCTCTCTTGGAAGTGTGACTAACTATTTAAAGCATCTCGTTGCCATAGTTTCTAATTTGGTCCTTTTTCTGGTTCTAAATGTGTTGCAGTCTCGGATCCCTAGTTCTAGCATTGAGTACACCGAAGAGTTTGATTTTGAGGCAATGAATGAAAAATTCAAGAAGAGTGAACTATGGGGTTTTCTCGGAAAAAACAATCACAGGGAAGAAACTGCAGTTGAGCCAAGCGAAGATGGGAAGACAAAGGTATTAATATCTAACTTATTCAAGTGTAATGAAGATCTGATTCTCAAGCTCTTGACATTTCTTATTTGGTTGTTGCAGCCTGCTTATAACAAGGACGACTTTTTCGACACAATCTCGTGCAATCAACTTAACCAAGTGGCAAGAAGCGGACAACAACAACAACAACAACAACACACCCAGTTTCCCGAGCACATGAGACAAAATCCTGAGGTTTGTTTCTTCGTTTCTATATTAACCAACCAAATTGCAGTTGTGTTTGGCTATGGAAACTTTATGATCTCTTCTTCTTCATCATCCTTATTTCAGGTATTTGGTAACCATTTTCAAAGGCCACTTCCACCACAACCAGGCCAAGGTGCATATCTCGCTGCACAAACCAACTACAGAGGCGGATATAATAATCATAACAACAACTACTACTCAAACCCGAGTTACGGTTACGGTTACGGTTACTACTCTGGTGGGAGAGGCAGAGGCAGAAACACACATTTCTGACCTGATTGAGTTTTGTCTTCCGGTCGCTCGTGCAACCGCACTTCCTTATCTTACCGCTGTTTTTGAATTCTGTTTTTAAGGTAAAAAACTGTTTTAGGCAGATCATATTGGCCAGTTCATGTTCCATTTTTTTTGTCTGATGAGCTTAAAGCCTCAGGAGAGAATGTTGGTTCTTCTCCATGTAGTGAAAAACGAAAAAGTATGCTATGAGCCTTTTGGTAATATGCAAATTTTTTAAATACATATTATATGGAGTACTTCATATGCTCTGTTATTTAATATTTAGTATATACATATAAACATATAAACATAAGCTAAGTTAGTCACACTTGCAAGTTAAGAATTTCCCTAATATAACAAAAAAGCGCAATAGATGCTTTATATATTTGAAGAAGATTATTCCTTAAATTTTAGTAAGTTCACAGCTTTATTTGAACAATTATGTATGTTACTTGCGAAACCCATTTTGCCTTTACACCAAGTTAAAGAAAAAGATACCAAAGACTTTCCCCACCTATTAGGGTTAAGTACCCAAATCCTTCAATTCAATTCAACTCTCAAAACCCTCACCACAACAAACCCACCAAAAAGCCAAGAACTTGGTCCCAGCCCGGATGCTGTCTCATCAATCCCTAATCAAAACCCGAGTCCGAGAGCCACATAATAATAATGCCAAGATTGACTTCTCGTCATGGTACAAGTCCTTTCATTTGGTGTGCAGCCATCATTTGTGCTATTATCTCTGTCGTAGTGATCTTCGGTGGCATTGTAGTCTTCGTTGGTTACATGGTCATTCACCCTCGAGTTCCCATCATTAGTGTCGACGGTGCTCACCTCGACCTCTTAAAGTACGAACTCTTCTTTCCCTTTTCTTGATCTTTGAATCTTGATCATTCATTCTTGATCATTAATTACCGATTTTTTTTTGTTTTCTTGGTTTTTGTTTTGACAAGGTATGATATAGTTGGAGTCATGCAAACGCAGTTAACGATTGTGATACGCGCGGAGAATGATAATGCGAAGGCTCACGCTTTGTTTGATAAAACCGAGTTTAAGCTTATTTATGAAGGTAAAACGATTGCGTATTTAAGACAGGACGAGTTTGAAGTTGATAAAGAGAGATCAGTATTATCTAATTACTTGGTTCAGTCATATCCAATACCACTGAATCCAACAATGATGCAAGCCATAGACTTTGCGATTAAGCAAGATGTGATTACGTTCGAGCTTAAAGGTGGGTCAAAGGCTCGCTGGCGAGTCGGACCATTAGGATCGGTTAGGTTTGAGTGTAACCTTAGCTGTGAGCTTAGGTTTAGACCGTCTGATCATAGTTACATCTCATCTCCTTGTACTTCTGCTCATAAGAACTAGGGGGTGCTCTTGTCTCTCTCTCGTTTGATTTTTCTTTTCTTAAATTAAGTAGTTTTTTTTATTTTTATTTTATTTTTGGGGTTGATTTTATTATTAATAAAATGGTTGTCTTAGTCAATATAAGTTATATTCTTAATGCTATCAAATGAACATGAAAGAAAATCAGATTTTTCCAGATTTCTTTTATGGATGTCAAATGTCATGAAGGAAACTTATTTATTTTCATCCTAAAGCATAAAGTTACTCTTTTAAAACTTTTTGTTGTCGTTGTTGTTTGCGTGGAAGGCATAATCACTTGCTTCACGGCACTTACTACTTTTGGTGTATTTGAAAGACAAAAAGAAGAAAAGTGAACTACAATCTTTGGGGTAAATTGTACATTTTACCTCTAACTCGAAGTATTCATTGTACATCTTGGACTTAGAAAACACTTGATTTAACGAAGTTTTGGATTCTAAGCTTGAGCATTATCACTAATAGGACTACGTGTAGAAAATGCTTGTAAACGAAAAAGTTCTAATTTTATTTTGGGCTTAACAAACAACAAAAATAGTTGATTACTGATTACAATAAGCTGAGTACATATAAAAAATAGATTAAAAGCAGAAAAGCATAAATCAAAAATATTATAACGTTATGTTTACATGTTGTTCAAATATCTATATTACTACTATTAATTGAGAAGTACATTTTAATAATGTTTGGATGCAAGGATAAGAGAAAAAAAGTTGTTTGGATACAAGAATAAGAGATAAAACTGTTTGGATACAAGAATAATAACTTAAAACAAACCGATGGTTCAGTCAAACCAAAAATCGAATATGTTAATTAATCAGGTAAAAAAATGGAAATATATCCGAAAGCCCCAAAAAAATCCGAAAAACCTAAAAAAAAATTATCAGAAAAAACAAATAGATATATATATATATAACAAAAATAATCCATAATACTTATTCGGGTAATTTGGGATCCATAATACTTATTCGGGTAATTTGGGTATCCGATAGGATATCAATTCAGTTCTGGTATTATATGATACCCACGAGTATCAAATATTTTACCCATCGGGTGATTTGTTTTATACCCAAAATAAAAAAAAAATCCAAAAAATCTTAAAAAATATATTTATAATATCAAAAATAATCCACAATATCCATTCAGGTAATTTGGGTACCCGATCGGGTATCGAATCGGTTCTGGTATTATCTAATACCCACGGATATCAAATATTTTACACATCAGGTGATTTGTTTTATACCCAAAATCAATCGGATACGGGTATTGTGGATCAATTCGGTTTGGATTTTCGGGTATGGGTTAAAAGTCTCAGATTACTCCCTCATAGCAGAAATATAATGAATCTAACAGAAATAACCTAAACTAAATTAAACTGAAAAGATAAAAAAAAATGTATCCCTACACTACTACTATTTTTTTTTTTTGATAAAAACATAACGTACCACCGCGCAAACGCGCGGGTCCTCTACTAGTTTATAAGCATTATGGTTGTCAAATGAGAACCCAAATCACACTTGTCACTCTCTTATTGGTTCAACTAGAAAATGAACCGTGGGACCAAAATAATAACAATTTCTAAATCATAATTAATTTTTAATATTTCTACTTAATTGAATATTTTCTTCATTAAAAACTAAATAAATAAATTTAAAATTCACTTTTAACAACTTGATTTTTAGCTATTGTATATTTAAACAAAGGAACAAAAATACATACATAAACTTCATACTATCTCTAACAAATTTGTAAAGAAATTTCAGGAAAACTTAGTTTTTATTGTTTTTATTTCAATTTTTTTGTCTCCTAACACTCTTTTTCTTAACTTACTTTATGCTATTTACAATAATTTGGTCTTTATAATTTATTTTATTTTCATTCACCGTTATTTATCTATATTGTTATTTATTTAATTTTATCTTTGTACTTATTTTACATATTCTTAACTTTTAAATTTATCTTACAAAAATTATATGTACTTCAACTCTCAAATAATGTAAATCACTTATAAATTATTATTTTTTTTTTTATCATACATCAATGCAAATACATTAAACATTTTAAATATGACAAATATAAATACCATTTTTTGCTACAAAATAATTATATTATCCTTTCATAAGATATAATTTTCATATAATTTATATTAAAATTTTAACAAATACTTTTTCCTATGTATTTTGTTAAAAATGTTTTGTATTTCATTACAAAATCAATTTATATGTTAAACAAAAGTAAAAATTAATATAATTTGATATATATTAAATGGTTATTTTAATTAAAATTTAATGTTAAAATTGCTGATGTGGACACCTTAGATGGAGAGAAAACTCTCCAATTATATATAAGATTTTTAAAAATTATTAAAATTTAATTGCAAAATGTAACTTATGTAAAATAACAATAGTTTTTTTTTTTTTTTTTGAGAACCCCAAAGGTATCTCACCAATAGAGATTCTCTTAGGCTGTTAACATTTGTTTTATTTTGGGTTTTGTAAGTTTTTTTTTTTAAACTACAAGCTCTCTATTATATGATGTACAAAAAAAAAAAACTTTTACACCACTCCTATCCAATATCACCTCACGCGCTCAGACTAATTTTGATGAGCAACTTTGATAATCAGTACAAACAAATGTTTAAGTTGAACTGATCATCAAAGTTTACGCTAATACAAACAAATAAAGTACAAAATTCATTTACGTGATATTTATACTTATTTGTGAACTAGCTGAAACACCCAAGTTTTTTTTTTTTTATAATTACATCAATACTCAGCGGAAGTCTTAAACACATAATTAATTTATCCATTCCATTCAACATCAAATATCTCAATATCAATAACCAATTAAATAACCAATGAATAACCAATAATCCAATAAACAATATAATCATCTCCAGAATAATAAATAACTCTAGCAACCTAAACACCAGGTTAGCCACCAATTCAAATAATAAAACAATAACCAATAAACCGATAATCCCTATCATCCCCCTTTTCAGCCTCGATCTCGCGGTCACGCATTCCTGTTACCTGCATCACATTACGAAAGAGATGCGTGAGTATTATCATAAATACTCAGTGAGACGGTCATTCCGTCTACAGGCCAATTACGCCAACCACTAGACAATACAACAATATCAACAACAGCAATACACAATAAACAACAATAGAACTCGCAAAACCACAACAGTGTCGATCGACACCCCACCGTGTCGATCGACGCCCTAGCTCAGTGTCGATCGCCACCTCAAGTGTGTCGCTCGACACGAGCTCCTCAGTGTCGACCGACACCAAACCGGTGTCGATCGACACTGCCCCGACGCCACAACACCAACAGCAACGAAACAGTGCGAAAAACAACCAATTAAACACAAATCAATGGGATTCAACCCCCATAACCGAATCAATAACTCAAATAACTCAAGAACAACTCAAAAACAACTCAAAATAGCAACAACACAACGAATCTCCAGTGATTCACGGACCTACGGTCACGCACTCACCTTAGAACGGATTGGAAGGAGGAAGAAGGAGAAGAACAACAACCCAACGCCTCAGATCAAGCCTCTAAACTTCACAAAACTCCAAAATCACCTCTGAAAAGTCTCTGTCACGAAAAAGTGACTTTCTGCGCGGCTACAGGGCTCTTATTCGCGACCTAGGGCTTCCAAACCCTTAACCGGAACAAAACCAGCCGACTTCAATCAAACCGGTCGAATTTCCAATAACCGGTGTCGATCGACACCCTTCCTTGGTGTCGGTCGACACCCATCGACCAAAACCAAACCAACTTCAAATCAAACGCGCAATCGACTTAAACCGGAATTGATTTCTCAAACCAGTGTCGATCGATACTAGTCGTTCAGAAGGATTTAACACACTTTCTTCGCGATGCTTGAATCTTAGACCGACTGCACAACAATCAAACAAGAACATGTACAGCCAATCTTCAATTCACATCTCTAAGAGCATGTGCTAACTACTCCCGAACCTCTAGCATCGTCCAACACCACTTCCAAAACGACTTTCTGGTTCACGGATGTTACACTAGCAACTTTGATGATCAATCTAGTTCTAAATACTCTTTGATGTTTACTGTTTACGCATCAACAACAACAAAATTTTGAAAAGAAAAAAACCTCAATCGCAAGTATTCTCTTTTGTTACATAATAAAAAATAAATAAACTTGAATCTTTTTCCAAATTGAAAAGTAACCATTACTATCCTAACCTCAGAAATCTAAAACGTAATATAAAGATTGGTGAAAAAGTGGAACCTCAAAACCTATTTACGAACGTAAAGTAAATAATATAACATGGGACTATCGTTTAATCTTCCAATATGATTTTGGGGGATGCTCTTATATGAGCCACTCATACCAATCTATATAGAGTACATGGAAGGTAGCGCAGACGACCAGTAACAACCATGCCAACAATCACCCCCACACATATCAACCATTCAATTATTTTATTTAAATCGGTTAACTGGATCTTGAGAACCAGATGTTAAACAGGATGTCAAACAGGATGTCAAGCCGTTTGTCTCAAAGCATATAACCGTTAGAGACAAAGGAAAATATCTCTTGTATTATAATATTTTATGTTGTTCTTTATATTATGTTGTATGTGGACTCAGAACATTAAGAGAGACTATTCTCATCTCTCTATTCTCTCAATACAATATCTCTCAACTCTCGATAATCTCTCACAAATTTATCAACTCTCTTAATCTCTCAAATCTCATCAAATCTTTCATGGTATCAGAGCGGGTTCCTTCCTGATTCTATAAATCTCAGTCCTTATTCTTTCAATCTTGTTCATCTTGTTCTTGATTTTCTGGGTTTGAATAGTAACAAATCCCTAATTTCTTCATTCTTCAATTTTCTGGGTTGTTCACTCTTTACGGACTGAAATTGATCCCTCTGCCTCTCATCTGGTGATTCTTGTCTCTTACAATCTCTTCACCGGAATTTGGCAGCTGGGAACATCTATTGGACCGTTGGATTTTAGAGTGTTCCTTCAAGATCTATGGAGAACTCCAAGCTAGTGACTCTTCCTGTTACTCTCAAGGGCAGTGAAAACTATCTGCTCTGGGCTCGAACCACTAAGGTTGTGCTATGTGGGAGAGGCGCGTGGAAACACATTGAGCCTCAATCTCAGGGAGACAAACCTCTCTCTGAAGCCGCCGAGACAAAGAGATATCAAGAAGATCAAGCTGTGCTGGCTATTTTACAAAGCTCCCTTGATGTATCAGTCCTAGAAGCTTACTCCTACTGTGAAGAAGCAAAGGGACAATGGGACACTCTCAAAAACGTTTTTGGTAATGTTACAAACCTTACAAGAGTCTTTGAAGTTAAAAGAGCTATCAACAATCTATCTCAAGAAGACATGGAATTCAACAAGTTCTTTGGAAAGTTTAGATCTCTATGGGCTGAGCTGGAAATGCTTAGACCAGCCACTCTTGAAGCTTCCATCCTAAATGAAAGAAGAGAACAAGATAAAGTCTTTGCCTTGCTCATGGTCCTGCACCCGGCCTACAACGACCTCATCAAGCACATACTAAGATCCGACAAGCTCCCAAGCCTTGATGAAGTGTGTACTCAGATTCAGAAGGAACAAGGATCTCTTGGTCTTCTCAATACAAAAGGTGGAGAGCTAAAAATGGCAAACAAAGCTGAGCTCAAGACAGAACATGGATTCGCAAATAAGAGCAACTATAGACCTTATGGAGATAGACCTTATATCATGTGCGATCACTGCAAGAAGCCAGGTCACTCCCAAGACAAGTGCTTCATTCTCCATCCTCATCTCTTCCGATCAAACTCAACCTACGGCTCTAACAAGAGGCGAGACTGGAGAGGACCACCTAGAGCCCAGATTGCAGCTGGAGAGAGTCAAGAAAGAGGAGGCACTACTCAACGGCAGAACAATGGTGAAGGAGTTGCCCTGGCCGCTTCCTCTGAGTTTGTGAGGAAAACCGACTTGGATGCTCTCATCAAAACCCTGAATGAGTCTGGTAACTCTATTACATCCTATAGCTATCATGCATCTAGCTCATTGAACTCTAATCAACTAGTAAAGGCTTCCAAACCTCTCATTGTTGATTCTGGTGCAAGCTATCATATGATTAGTGATGCTAAGTTGATTAGTAATCTCAAACCAGCTCTAGGAGATGTGGTGATTGCAAATGGTGATAGAATTCCCATTAAAGGAATAGGAGACTTGCGCTTATTTGATAAAGAATCCAAAGCTCTTTACATGCCAAGCTTTACTTCCAATTTGTTATCTGTCAAAAGAACTACTTCTGATCTAAACTGTTATGCTATCTTTGGGCCTAATGATGTTTATTTTCAGGATATTGAGACAAGTGAAATGCTTGGAAAAGGGAAAGCCAAGAATGATCTCTATGTTCTAGAAAACACTAAGAGATCTTTACCATTATCTTGTTCTTTTACTTCTGCCATTCCTGTTATTACTAATGCTATGGATACAATGTGGCATGCTAGATTAGGCCATCCTCATTTGAGAGCTTTGAAACTGATGTTGCCTAACATTTCTTTTGACAATGATGTATGTGAAGCGTGTATCCTTGGCAAACATTGTAGAATTGTCTTTCCAAACTCATCTACTGTCTATGAGAAATGTTTTGACCTAATCCACTCTGACGTTTGGACTTCACCATGCTTATCTCGAGAAAATCACAAATATTTTGTTACTTTTATAGATGAAAAGTCGAAATATACTTGGCTTACCCTCTTGCCGTCAAAGGATAGAGTTTTAGAAGCTTTCATAAATTTTCAAAGCTATGTTACTAACCATTATAATGCCAAGATTAAGACCTTAAGATCAGATAACGGTGGAGAGTATACTAGCAAAGCATTCAAGCAATTTCTAGACAAGAATGGCATAGTCCATGAAACGAGTTGCCCATATACTCCACAACAAAATGGGGTAGCTGAGAGGAAGAATAGACATCTCATGGAAGTAGCTAGATCAATGATGTTCCACACAAGTGTTCCCAAACGTTTATGGGGAGATGCAGTAGTAACTGCATGCTATCTCATCAACAGAATTCCAACCAAGATCTTAAATGATCTCTCCCCGTTCCAGGTACTTAACCAAACTGAACCTTCCATTGATCACTTACGAGTGTTTGGATGTGTGTGCTTTGTATTGATTCAAGGGGAACAAAGGAACAAGCTTGATGCTAAGAGTACAAAGGGAATGTTTATTGGTTATTCCATAAACCAAAAGGGTTACAAATGCTACATTCCTGAGACAAGGAGAGTGTTAGTTTCGCGTGATGTCAAGTTCATAGAATCTAAGGGATACTATGAGGAGAAGAACTGGGAAGAACTCAAGGATCTATCTCAGTCATCATCCCATCGTGCATCTACTCTACGTGTTTTACTGGAAAATCTTAGAGATGGAGTTTCCCAAGAGCAAATACCAACTCATCCTATAAATCAAACTGTCTCGGATGATGAGTCTCAAGATCAAGAAACTTCTCATGATGCGACAGTTATCCCTGAACTGAATGATGATGAAACACTCTCAAATGGAGAACAAAACGAACCTCAGGATTCAGTTGAAGGGCAACCAGCTCCTCCAGAGGAGCCACCGGTTCTGAGAAGGAGTCAAAGAATTAGAAAAGATCCAGCCAAGTGTTGTAATACTCGAGTCTACTACAACAGCAATGCAGTAGCCCATCCCATTCAAGCTACGTGCTCCCTTGCCTTTATTCCACAAGCTCATCAAGCTTACATAAATGCTCTAGATAATGGAGCCACACCACAATCATACGAAGAAGCCATGGAACTCACGGTGTGGATCAATGCTGTTGAGGATGAAACTCAAGCCATGGAAAGAAATCACACTTGGGATGAAACTGATTTGCCTAAAGGGAAGAAAGCTGTGACCTCAAAGTGGGTCTTTACCATCAAGTATCTCAGCACTGGCGAGATAGAACGTCACAAAGCCCGATTAGTAGCTCGGGGTTTTACGCAAACCTATGGCCAAGACTATTTTGACACATTTGCACCGGTTGCTAAGCTCCACACAGTCCGAGTTGTCCTCGCCTTAGCAGCCAATCTGGATTGGGATTTGTGGCAAATGGATGTGAAGAATGCCTTTCTACAAGGAGATCTTGATGAAGAGGTCTATATGGTTCCACCTCCGGGCATTACTGTTACTCCTGGAAAAGTTTTGAGGTTGAGGAAAGCTATATATGGTCTAAAGCAGTCTCCGAGGGCTTGGTATCAAAAGTTGAGTACTACTCTTCGTGATAGAGGCTTTAGGAGATCAGAATCTGATCATACCCTCTTTACTCTCCAAAGCCAAGAAGGTATCATAGTTGTTCTTATCTATGTAGATGACATAATCATCTCTGGGAGCAACAAGGTTGGAATACAAGACACTAAAGCTTTCTTACATTCTGTTTTTGATATCAAAGACCTCGGTGAACTAAAGTACTTTCTAGGGATTGAAGTAAGTCGTTCTACTGATAGCCTCTTCTTGTCTCAACGAAAGTACACTCTTGATCTTTTGCGTGAAACAGGAAACTTAGAGGCTAAACCGGCTCTTACACCTTTGGAGGATTCATATAAAGCTAACCAAAAGGGGGAGAATGACACAAAGACTGATCGCTCATTTCATGATGCTCCACTCTATAGAAAAATTGTTGGTAAGCTTATATACCTTACTCTGACTAGACCTGACTTATGCTTTGCTGTGAATCAGGCTAGTCAGTACATGCAAGCACCAATGGAGTCTCATTGGAAAATGGTGAACCGGACCTTGAGATACATCCGGGGAACATCGGATCAAGGGATTTGGATGGGATGCAATGGAAGCACAGAGCTTGTAGGCTATTGTGATGCTGATTATGCTGGTGATAGAAGCCACAGAAGATCCACCACTGGCTATTGCACAATCATAGGAGGCAATTTAGTCACTTGGAAGAGCAAGAAGCAGAAGGTGGTGTCTTGCTCAAGCTGTGAAGCCGAATACAGAGCCATGAGGAGACTTACAACCGAGCTCATGTGGCTCAAGATGCTACTCAAAGATTTGGGAATTGAAACTCCAAGACCGATCACTATGCATTGCGACAACCAAGCAGCAATACACATTGCCTCCAACTCAGTATTTCATGAGAGGACCAAACACATAGAAGTGGATTGCCACAAAGTTAGAGAGCAAATGCAGCTAGGAGTCATTCTACCTTGCTACACCAAAAGCTCAGACCAGTTGGCAGATATCTTCACTAAGGCTGCAAGCTTGAAGACTTGCGAGTTCATGCATAAGAAGCTGGGATTGCTCAGCCTTTCCAGACCATGATTCCCTAGCAATGAGGCTCATACTCTTTTTCCCTAAGCAAAGTTTTCTCCCATGTGGTTTTCTTTGCTTAGGTTTTTAATGAGGTGAATCTCTATGCTTCCAAGCTAAACCTTCATTACTTACAGTTTAGCTTGAGGGGGAGTGTTAAACAGGATGTCAAACAGGATGTCAAGCCGTTTGTCTCAAAGCATATAACCGTTAGAGACAAAGGAAAATATCTCTTGTATTATAATATTTTATGTTGTTCTTTATATTATGTTGTATGTGGACTCAGAACATTAAGATAGACTATTCTCATTTCTCTATTCTCTCAATACAATATCTCTCAACTCTCGATAATCTCTCACAAATTTATCAACTCTCTTAATCTCTCAAATCTCATCAAATCTTTCACCAGATCTGTTTTGTACACTTCTATTTGACTCCCTGCCACGTTTCCATACATCTCTATGGCCTTTTCTATTGAGCAAGGCTAGGGATGTAATCGTATATGTTAGTCCTTCGTGTTAATTGGGTTAGATTTACTATTTTTTTAGAAAGGCTAGGGAATCGTTTACACCCATTATTTGAACTATTATTATTATTATTTGAGTTAGATTTACTATTTTTTAATTGTATATAACTTTTTCTGAATCAATATAAACAAAATACATTACCAATCTTTTTTTTGGGTTATTTTATATATAATCATAAAATTGAATACTACACTACTGAAAAATAGGAATATTAGAAATTAGAAGATTGAACCATTATAATTTTTCGTTTTATTATTTGGTTAGTTATTTGATAATTACTTTGTTAGGAAATTAAAAAATTCGACCATTATAATTTTTTTTTTTAATTGACAATGGTTTCGCTGGTTAACCAATTCTAAAATTATTTTACGTATTAACACATGTCGTCATCTAATTAATATTAGACACATTTCAAATATATAGTATTTGAAATATATCAAATATCAAACACAAAATGATCCTTAAAATTATGTCGGAGATTATAGATAATAAATAAAATATAACAAAAATAGATTTTTGAACATGTAACTGTCAAATTAATTACCCGTATAATTTTGAATATTTTTTGAAAATATACTTGGATGGGTGTAGATGTTTTCTAAAATTTTATAAGATTAATTTTGGATATGAATTATAGGTTATGATATATAATTAATTTTGGGTATGGATTAGATATGTTAATCCGATTGAAAACGCACAAGTCTTATATTAAAACCCAATGCTACAAAAAAAGAGAGATGATTTTAATAACTTTATATAGTTTTTATAGCTATTAGTTATTTTTCTTTATTTAAATTATTTTAACTGGATAACTATTTTCTTTTTACGTTACACAAATAATTTGTTATCATATTCGGCCAGATTCAACAATTACCATTAATACACCAACTAATCAGTCAAATCATCTTCTAATTTTGCTAGATTCTGCATTCGGCCAGATTCAGCAATTACCATTTACACACTTAGTCAAAACACCTCTTCTTCGTTTGCCATATCTTGAGCGTTAAGTAATAAATAAGGATTCTCCAAATGGTATATAATAAAATGGAAAGGACTAAAGCTAAAGAGATCACAAAAAAGAATTTTTTAGTAAACAATTTACCGGGGGTAAGGGAATTCACGATGAAGGCTCAATCCCTCGAGTTCGGGATACATGAATTGATTCATCGCGAATTTCCTAGTCCCCGGTAAATCATTTGCTATATCGCGAATTTTCTAACCCCAATAAATTATTTTCTATTACCATAGCAATACAACCAGAGGCTGGTGACGAAACAGTGAGGAAACGTTATAAAAAGTTGGCTTCATTATGTGTTCTAAAACGTGCCGCATTCCACCGATTTTGCGGTGAGAAATCGTTCGGCGGCTCTTAAACGTGACGATTTTGCCTAATTCAGTATAAAAATTGGATCTTTAGAAAAACTTCAAATTTTTCTTCAATTCATGTAATTAATTGATGGTAACTTTGATAGATCTATCTTATTATAAATCAACAAGAAAACAAGCAAAAATCTTGAATATCATGAAAAAACGAGAAGCGGCGCATATTAGGTTAATGAGGTCGCTGGTTTTGAGTGATGAAGAAGACAGCAAAATAGTAATTTGGTCATTCATTAAACTAAAATCGAAAATAACATAAAATGCATTAACCGAAACTCAAACTCTAATCTGTTAATCAGTCGTACTTACTTAAACCATCAAACCACGCTATATTATTATGTATTCTTACCAAACGTAGTGTATCTACATAGAATTAACCCCCGAATAATCTCCGTTTAATCTTCGATTTTTAGATAATTCGTTAAGCCCAATATGTCCGCCCAATTAACGTCTAACGTATTTTTTAACACACGCTATATTGCTTCATCCCACAGGAACAAGTATAATATATGGATTTTAAAATATTATATTTTAGACTGTAATTTGTAACCCCGTGAAACTATATATATATATTTTTGATGTTTTACATGATTTCTAGTTGGTTTTGTCGATTGGAGTTGAAAGGCAAATATAACATTTTTTAATTAATTATTTTTTTATAACAATTTTAAAGTTAACTCATTTTTTTTTATGATACATGTCAAGATTGAAACAACCAAGCCTTTTTTTTTTTTAATTATCAATGCGGAAATTCTCAAAAGAAATCAATAATATTAATCATAAATAAACCGTTCAACAAATAACCAATAACCAATAAAAACCAATAAAGAATAAGCAACCTAAACACCAGGTTTGCTACATTATTAAAATGAAACTAACATCCTAACATAATGAATTTCTTGCTAGCCACAACAAGATAGCCAAAATCGAATTCCTAGTCTCATCATCCTCTTCTCTCGGTCTCTTTCCGCGGAAGAACATTGCCGTTACCTGCATCACATTGGAATAGAGATGCGTAAGTATTATCATAAATACTTAGTGAGTGGATCATTCTGCCTACATGACAAGTACGTCAAACACTAGACAATACATCAACAATAATCAACAACAAGAACAATAATCAACAACAGAAACCTCCAAGTCAGGAAAAACCCACGTTTCCTGACATCCCAGGTTAGTGTCGACTGACACCTCAAGAGTGTCGATCGACGCCAGCCTTCTGAGTGTCGATCGACACCAGATCGACGCCCAGACACCAAAAGCTACAAAACAGCGCAAAAGAAAAGTACAAACTCGCAATCAAGGGTTTTCAACGCCCCAATACAATCCAAAACACGATTTCCAATAAGAACAACTCAATAACACAATAACAAACTCAAATCCAAGGAATCTCTACTGATAAACGGACCTACAGTCACGCACTCACCTTGAAAAATATTGAAAAGGAAGGAAAGGAGAAGAACAGGGATGAACAACCTACAGTCACGCATTCACCTTGAAAAGGATTGAAAAGGAAGGAAAGGAGAAGAACAGGGATGAACAACAACCGATCTAGCTCATAAACTCCACAAAACTCTCTGGAAATCACCTCCTTCACTCAAAAACGCCTATGGAACTTTTCCTTCTCGAAAAAGTGACTTTTCACGCGGCCACAAGGCTTTTAACCGCGACCTAGGGCTTTCCTCCCCTTTAACCGAACAAAACCAGCCGACTTAAATCAAACCGGTCGATTTTCCAATAACCGGTGTCGATCGACACCCTTCCTTGGTGTCGGTCGACACCCATCGACCAAACCAACTCAAACCACAAATCAAACGCGAATCGACTTAAACCGGAATCGAACCCGATAACCGGTGTCGATCGACACTCCCTTTGGTGTCGATCGACACTAGGTATTCAAGAGCTTTTTACACATTTTCTTCGAGATGATGGAACCTTAAATCAACTGTACAACAATCAAATAAGAACATGTACAATCAATCCTCAATTCACACCTCAAAGAGCGTATGTAATCTACTCCCGAATCCCTAATGTCGTCCGATACCACTTCCAAAACAACTATCTGGTTCACGGATGTTACAATTCTCCCCCACTAAACTGGATTCGTCCTCGAATCCCAACACAAACGTCTCTCCAAGACCTCAAAAACTCACATTTTAGTCCTATGTTATACGCATGTTTCAAGACATTATTACTCCTCAATACCGTGACCCACCGTCACGACATCTATACTGCGACCCACCGTCACAATATCTATACTGCGACCCACCGTCACAATATCCAAATCGTGACCCACCGTCACAAAAACCACTTATACTGAGGTAGCGACCCCCAAGTATAAGTCTGCCGAGCACCCACCGTCCAAAAAATGTAGACCCACCGTCTACTCTAAAGACCCACCGTCTCTAGATGTATCGAGTAATAATTATGAAACGCGTATAATCATATGACCAAAAATTTTCAATGATCCCACTGGCCAAAGAAACATGTAACATCCAAACCATAAACCAAAATATGAGGCAAAAACTCCATCTCA
This sequence comes from Erythrophleum ivorense, assembly GCA_026724425.1. Lineage (NCBI taxonomy): Eukaryota > Viridiplantae > Streptophyta > Magnoliopsida > Fabales > Fabaceae > Erythrophleum > Erythrophleum ivorense. Next base: position 350,921 of record JAIUCV010000066.1, on the reverse strand, counting down.
TATAACTCCAAAAATGTATATCGTACAACGAAAACGAAAATACATAAATCCAAAAACAACAACACCAAAACCAAAAACAAGACCAGAACCACAAAGATGAAGAAGTTCACTCCTCAGCCTGCTTGTCGAACCACTTTCCGAATTTCAGCTTCATCTTTGCCTCTGGCTCCCAAGTCTGCTACTCTGTGCCACTACAGTCCCACAAGACTCTCAACAATGGCACCCTCTTGTTCCGCAGAACCTTGACTCTCCTCTCAAGAATCCTCACAGGAACTGCCGGAACTGTCATATCTGGCTGAAGATCCTCTGGAATCTCGGCCACTAACTCCTCTGAAGGATGTAAATACCTCCTCAACATAGAAACATGAAACACCTTGTGAAAGGCGCTCATAATCGGTGGCAACTCCAACCGATAAGCCACTGGCCCAACTCGCTCCACCACTGGAAACGGTCCCATAAAACGCGGACTGAGCTTGTTCTCTGCTATGGACATGTTAGGGCCCCTCAACATAGCCATCTTGAGATAAACTCTATCTCCCACCTGAAACTCAAGCTCACGTCGCCGCCTATCTGCATAACTTCTCTGTCTATCCTGAGCCTCCTTCATGTTCAGCCTCAAGACACGGATCTTCTCCGTCGTCTCCTGAACAAAAGTAGCTCCAAACATGCTGCGCTCCCCCACTTGGGTCCAGCATAACGGTGTCCTGCATGGCCTCCCATACAAAGCCTCAAATGGAGCCATGCCAATACTAGACTGAATACTAAACTCAATACTAGGGCTTCCCTCCCCTTTAACCGAACAAAACCAGCCGACTTAAATCAAACCGGTCGATTTTCCAATAACCGGTGTCGATCGACACCCTTTCTTGGTGTCGGTCGACACCCATCGACCAAACCAACTCAAACCACAAATCAAACGCGAATCGACTTAAACCGGAATCGAACCCGATAACCGGTGTCGATCGACACTCCCTTTGGTGTCGATCGACACTAGGTATTCAAGAGCTTTTCACACATTTTCTTCGAGATGATGGAACCTTAAATCAACTGTACAACAATCAAATAAGAACATGTACAATCAATCCTCAATTCACACCTCAAAGAGCGTATGTAATCTACTCCCGAATCCCTAATGTCGTCCGATACCACTTCCAAAACAACTTTCTGGTTCACGGATGTTACAAAGATATTAACATAATCAAAATCAGAATTAAGGATGACACATCTTATATCATATGAGTTATAAAAATCATGCGTGTCAAACTTTCGTCGCGCACATTTAACTTTATATAAAAATTTTTATTTCTTTTCTTTCTTAAGATACATGTCAATATGTCAACAGGAGTAAAACTAAAAATGATCCATGTCGCGATTGTGTAAGTTTATAATTATTTTACGTGTCGCGAACATGCATCCACCTTTATATAATTAGATATATGTAATTAATCATGAAGTTCAAATAAAATTTGAATACTATTTCAAGAGTTTGTTTTGAACTCATGATTTTTTCACGTCGTTTATGAAGATGTTATTCCAGTCCTTTATTTTGTTTTGGTTCAAAAGTAAAATATTAAAAATTTGAAGAGACGACAGAAAGAAAAAAAAACTCTGACCCTCTCTATCTTTGCTATACGTGGACACAATTTTATTTATTTATAATAATATTGACGATTTGAGTTCTGAAATTTCTTATGTTTCGTTCTGATGATTTGATAGCCTCTGCAGTTTTCACTTGTTTCATTTCCGCCTTGTATCTTTTTAACATGTAGCTTCTATGTGAATCGTCTCATTAATCATTTAGTTTCTGGGATTATCTTGGTTCATCTGTATTTATGGGAGAAAACTCAGTTGACGAACTTGAGACGAGAAACGTGGCGAAGAGTAAAAAGGTTGAAGGAAGGTGGGGAATGGGATTCTTTGTCGATAGAAGGCATTCGTGAAAGTTCAAACAACGAAGACAGAGCGGATGATCCATTGATCAATGTGTTCGGATCCGAGTCGTCGAAAGCTATCCGGATTGGGTTGCGGATGGATTCTGGTAATGGTGGCCGGAGGTGACATATCTGTGAGACAAGGTTTGGGTTATGCGTTGAAGCTGGAGAAGAGTGGATGGGAAGGAGAAGTTGAGGTGATGGAGATTAAGATGAAGATCATGTTCATCATTTGACGTAACATAATACTGATAATACTCGTAAAGCGGTGAAATATTTTGCAGAGTTTCTTAAAAACTAAAGATTATATTATAATAACAAATAGGCAACTTTAACGATTGGTTGATACTTGTGAGTCAATGATTTAGTGTTACTCTTTATTTTTCTTTGGGAAATTATTAATAAGCTTTAATCACAGAAAAAATTAGTTCTATCGTGATGTGTTAAACATTCTTCTGTGTTTGGTATTGTAGCAGGAGACTTCCTTCAACATTGGTTTGAATTATGGACATGGTCATTAAGGATGCTAATGCAAAGGCCACCACAAACATCAAACTACTAAACTCGGTAAATATACTTTACCTGGATAAGAACTACGGATATATATAAACCGACTCTTTTTATACTGTCAAAACTGACAGTGGAAGAGCCTGTAAATATGAACGAAGAGTATGTAGAAGGAATGCTTGAAACGCTAACAGTTATTAAAAAGGCAGTACATGAGAGCTAAGAGGTTTGTCGGGTCAAGCTGGTACGACGTCACATCAACTTCCTGCACCTATCACTGGATAGTCTTAGCCAATAGTTCAAGAATCTTCCTTGGTAAGCCATAAGTACCATTTTAACATTTTTTCTCCGCATTATAACTGTCTTACAAGTGGATCTTACGTACCACAAGACGATCTTCCAAGTTCCTTATATTTAATGGTTGTAGAACTTAATTATTACAGTTAATCTACCAAACATGAAAGTCGTTTCCTATATTGCGAAGAAATTATAACGAGTGTATCTCATCGTTTCCTTTTATGTTATTCAATTTACGTTCTTCCGGGCCTTTACGTTCCTCTGTTTGTCTATGTATGTCACAACTTGATAGGTTTTATTAGTATACAACAATCTAACAGTTCATATTTGAAATGCAAAAAACAAAATTACAGATTTGATATGCAAAACACAAAAAAATATGAGAAAAAACCCGCGCGTATACGCGGGTATTAGTCTAGTACATTCAACGTGTCATGCATGGCTCTTATCTCTGTCTCTTTCCCTATAGACTTTCCTTTCCTTCTCTCTGGCTCAGTCGCTACAACTTCTTCTCTTACTCTCACTCCATACTCTTCGCCCAAAAAAGGTAAGCTTTTTAATTTATCCTTTCCTTTATGGGATTTTGTCAGAGTTTTGATGCCCCTGGACCCTGGTTTAAGAACTAGAATCATCTTGATTCGTTTGAAGCACTAAGCTTTATTAAGAGTCAACGACTCGAGTTCCTAAGTTATGAATTTTCACTCTTGAAATTCCGAGACTGAAGGCGGCATTTAACCTTCAAAACAAGTCTTGGCCTTTTTTCTTTCTTTTTGAAATTCCTATACTTATTGACTCATTTTTGTGTGTGTTCATGTTGTTGAAGGGAACGTTTTATAGGTCGGTGAAGACAAATGGATCTCGGAGGTTTGGTTTCTGGTTTGGTCTCATCTTCAGCTTATTTAATGATTAAACGGATAGAGCAAAGATTGGATAGAATTGTACAAATTATTTAATTCCTTGTGAAACCCATTTTGCCTTTACACCAAGGGAAAGAAAAAGATAACAAAGACTTTCCCCAAATCCTTCAATTCAATTCTCAAACCCTCACCACCACAAACCCACCAAAAAGCCAAGAACTTGGTCCCAGCCCGGATGCTGTCTCATCAATCCCTAACCAAAACCCGAGTCCGAGAGCCACATAATAACAATGTCAAGATTGACCTCTCGTCATGGTACAAGTCCTTTCATTTGTTGTGCAGCCATCATTTGTGCTATAATCTCTTCTTCCCCTTTTCATGATCTTTAAACATTGATTATCATTAAATGAATCATGATCATTAATGATCGATTTTGTCCTTTTTTGTTGGTTTTCTTGGGTTTTGTTTTGACCAGGTATGATATAGTTGGAGTCATGCAAACACGAGTTTAAGCTAATTTATTATTGATTATATTTAGTTTAGTAATTAGAATAAAAAAATTAATATTATTCAAAAATAAACAATTAATTTATACATCCAAAGAAGATAGTTGTCAAAAATTAATTTCACAAAAATAAGTATAATTATATAAGCAAAATATATGCAAATCATAAGCAAAAATTATGCTAACCATAAGCAAAATTTATGTGAACCTACGAAAGTGGTATAAACACGCACAAAATAAACTAAAAAAAACACTGTTAATTGAGTCAAAACTGATGTCTTAGAATGTACCAAGAAATTTGTGGAACTTGAAATATGATGGTTATTGAGGTGTTTGTGGCTTACTATTTATAGTGAAATTTTATTTTCAGAAAATTATAAAATTGTTTATATTTTATATCTTTATCACAGTTATGACTAAATAAATGCTATTTATGATTTACTTAAATAAACTTATTGATAGCGTAAGTTGCCGTTATATTCTAAAGAATTAATTTGGTAGTTTCAAAATAATAGAAATATAAAGATGACATATGTAGTTTATCAAAGAGTGTAACCTTAAAATATTATAATAGATAGATAGATGATTGAACCAAGTAATTAGAGAATGTTGATCTCTCTTGTCTTAAATACGCAATCGTTTTACCTTCATAATTTGTTTATTCTAATTACTAAACTAAAATAATTAATAATAAAATCTTGCACATCGTCACTACAAGAAAACAGCCAAATTCTGACGCCCATATTGGTCGGAAAATCCTGTTTCCGATCGATTTCCAACCATCCAAAATCCGTCGGAAATCGTTCGTCGGAAATTTTTATTGGTCGGAAATTGGTCAGAAATTTCCGACTGATTTATTCGTCGGAAATTCCGTCGAACAACGGTAGGAAATCGGTCATAAATTCCTAATCGACATCCGACCATTTTCTGACCGTTTTTCGATATAAATAATTATTTAAAATTAATTAATTTATTTATTTTTGTCTGACAATTTTTATTAATCTAAATTATTGAAATAAATAAATACATAAAAATGTTTTTAAATGAGAATTTTATATAATACATATAACTTGTTCTTTACATACACCATTGAAACTAAGAAAACAAACATTAGAGATCTAAGCATACAGCATTGATATTAAAAGCCTAAACATTACAATCTGAGGATGAATTTGCAGAGTGTTATTCGAGATCGGAAAGAGGTAAAATCTGAATCGTTGATGTTGCCCCGAAAATTAGATGCTGCTTCACATGCTTTTGGATAAAAAAATTGTGAACAATACTGCAGAAATTCCAAAGGGAAATCCCGTGTTGAACTGCTAAAACCAGTGCATAGTTGTGAACAATAACACCATTCATGGCTACAGATGATAACAAAAGACAACATAGTGAAAATAGAAGAGAGTGTTAGTTTGTGGACCAAAGCAACACCACAAAAAAAAATTGGATGAAATTTATTGAGATTTTGTTAATTTTGGTTAAAGTTAGTTGATGTTAAAAAAAAAATAAGAAGAGATTTTCAAAGTTTGTGAAGCAACATAGCAACACGACATATCAAGCTATAAACAAATTGAAAAAGTAAGTTTCAGAAGTGGACAAAACGAACAATATTTAATATTAATTTGGAAAAAAAATCACAAAACATTGTAAATTGAATTGAGATCTTAGAAGAAGAAGAAGAAATTGAGTAAAGCAAAATGAGGAAACGAATCTAACCGGTTGAGGATTTGCCAATACTAGATCTGAGATGAAGAAGAAGATGATGAAAAAAGAATATGAGTAGATGAAAGAAGAATAAAAAAGATTATAGCAGGACAACAAAGAGACCAGTGAAAAGTTTTCTATTAGAAGGATTGGAGAAGACGATATGCTTCAATCCGAGGGAGAGCTAAAGACAGCAACCCTTTGTAAAACTAGCTTTGATACTTACGGAGAGAAAGGATATTAATTTAGGTTAAATGACTGGTTATAAGATTTCCGACTTTTTTCTGACCACATTTTTAACACTTGTATAAATGGTCGGAAATCAGTCAGACATTTCCGAACAATTTGTGACTAGTTATCGTCATCGGAAATTCCCGACCAATTTGTATCCGACTTAAGTTTTTGTCGGAAGATGGTCGGAAGTACATCGGAAATTTCCGACCAATTTATGACTGATTTTCGTCATCAGAAATTTCCGACCATTTTGTAACCGATTCAAATTCTCGTCGGAAGATGGTCGGAAATGCATCAGAAATATTTCTGACAGTTTATGCGGTCGGAAATTTGGTCGGAATTGGCCATGTTTTCTTGTACCATTGGATCAAACAATGATGCGAGCCATAGACTTTGCGATTAAACAAGATGTGATTACTTTCCAACTCAAAGGTGGGTCCAAGACTCGATGGCGAGTCGGACCATTAGGATCAGTTAAGCTCGAGTGTAACCTTAGCTGTGAGCTTAGGTTTAGACCGTCTGATCAGAGTCCGTAAACTAAATAAATGGAATTTTTGTTTGGTGTCGATCGACAACGGTTCTGGAATTCATTTTCGGTTTGTTTTGAGTGGCCAGTTTATGCTGGTTAAGTGGGGAAAACCCTATGTCGCGAATTAAAAATGAGCTAGCCGCTTTTCTTCTTCTTGTTTTGTTATTTTGCGGAAAGAAGTTGGAGAAAAGGAGAGAGTTGAGTTTCTGGGCGAATTTGTGGAGTTTTGGGTTGATCTGGTTGTTGTTCTTCCTTGTTCATCTTGTTTTCCTTCTTCTCAATCCGAAATCAAGGTGAGTGCGTGACTGTAGGCCCGTAATTTGCTAGATATGTGTTGTGATTGAATGATTGATGTGCTCTGAGGTTGTTCGTGAGTTTGTGTGATGATTGTTGTATTAATCGTATGTTGGTGTTGATAATGTTATGATTCAGTGTTTATGGTGCTGTTGAATCACATTCGGATTCACCCTGTCGAACGGGTGTCGAGCGACACCAAGCCGGTGTCGGTCGACACCAAGGTTGTGGGTGTCGATCGACACCGAGAATCGGTTTGGGTTGGTTATCCGGATTAAATCAATTGTAGTTGGAATTTAAATGGTTTAATGCAGTTTAATGAATTTAATGGATTTAAATGGTTAATTGGTTTGGTTTAATTAATTATTTATGGTTTAATAATTAATTAAGATTATTATTTAATTATGAGAATTATTTAATAATTATTTGGAAATGTGGGAAGTATGAGAAAAATATTTAATAATTGGAGTAATTATTTAAATAACTTTAAATTGTCTAGGAATTGCGTAATTGGCATGTAGGCAGAATAATCGTCTCACTAAGTATTTGTGATAATACTTACGCATCTCTTTTCCTGTGATGCAGGTAAAAGTAAAGTGTGATCGCATAATCAAAGCCGAAGAAGAGGATGATAGGACTTTTATGTTTTATTGAACTATTTAAATTGTTAGATTTATTTATTTATTTTATTTGCTTCCGCTGAACATGATTGATTTTGTTATTATTTATTGATTGATTTTAAGACTTCCGCTAATGTTGATTTATTTATTAAAAAAATAAAAAGGCTTGAGTGTTTCACATCTCATCTCCTTGTACTTCAACTCATAAGAATTAGGGGTGCTCTCTTGTCTCTCTCATTTGATTTTTCTTTTCTTAAATTAATTAGTTTTTTAAAAAAAAAAATTGGGTTGATTTTATCATTAATAAAATAATTGTTATAGTCAATATTAATTATTCTCAATGCTATCAAATGAACATGAAAGGAAATCAAGATTTTTCCAGATTTCTTCGATGGATGTCAAATGTCATGAAGGAAACTTATTATTTTTTTTCCTAAAACATAAAGTTACTCTTTTGAAATTTTTGTTGTTGTTGTTGTTGTTGTTTGCGTGAGTGACGGCCCTTACTACTTTTTGTGTAATTGAAAGACAAACAGAAGAAAGTGAACTACACTATCTGGGGTAAATTGTACATTTTACCTCTAACTCGAAGTATTCATTGTACATCTTGGACTTAGAAAACATTTGATTTAACGATGTTTTGGCTTCTAAGCTTGAGCATGATCACTAGGACTACGTGTAGAAAATGACTGGAAACGAAAAAAGTTCTGATTTTTATTTAACAAACAGCAAAAATAGTTGATTAATGATCACAATAAACTGAGTACATATTCAAAAATAGATGAAAGACAGAAAAGCATAAATCAAAATAGATCAAACAAGAACTTTATGGTTCAGTTCCATTATAGTTTCAGAGCATCTGTAAGACTGATATAGATATATTGTTTGTTTGGTTTGGTTCAAACCGGACATCCCGAACCAATACACGAATTGAAACTGTTCTCACTTTTAGAGTCAGCTGTTGTTGGAGTTTCTATTGGACAATCACTGCTATCTTCTGTAGATATCAATGTGCTTACTTCACTTTGTTTACTCTCACCATTTAACCTCGACGGGACCGAAGAAACAACATTACTAACATCATCATCAGGTTCATAAACCAAACCGAACCCACACTTCACCACTTCACATTGTGCAATCTCTTCACCATTCCCATCTGTCACATTAAATCTAAGCTTAGCTTTAGTAGGACCACATCCTTTCTTGAACTCTTCTTCTTGTCGTTTCTTTATGTTTAACCAACTTATGTAGCCGATAAAGACATGGTCTGACTCTATCGGACGCGGCTCATTCCCTATTTCAATCCAACCTTCAACAGGAACATTAAACCGGCTACATGGTGCATCTAAATTTTCAAACTCACATGTGCATTTAGCAAGGAGGCGGTTGTTTTGATCTTTGTAGTCACAAAACGAGACAACGGCACATATAGCTATTCCAAGAAACTTACTGTCACACCAGTGTGGAGGTAGATTTGGTTCTAACACTGAACCATAGGCTTGGTGACTGAACCATGGTGGTACTTCGTATCCAGGATAGCAAGTCCCGATCAAAGCTCGAGAGACAAAATTCTGCAAGGGAAAAAAAAAAATCAGAAATTTTAAAGATTTTAGCTTATAATGGTGGAGTTAAGACTTGACATGAAAAGAATAGACTACCCCATTGTGGTGATCAGCTGAGATCAATTGGCATTTTCTCCGAATGTGGGATGCAATTGCATTCTTTGCGGCCTCATTGAGTTTAAAACAGTTAGTGAAGATGAACATGGTGTGAATCTCTTCTGTTGGCATGATAAAGGCTAGAGGACTCGTGACTGTTTGCAAGGAGATACAACCATGTGCATCTAAGCACTGGAGATTTGGTGGAAGTGTCGAAATCGATACGAGTTTCTCGCAATACTTCAAGTCCAGCCATTTGAGATGATACAGTTGACTAATATCAGATCCTAAGCTGCTGATCAAATTATTTCTATTTAGAGATAGATGCCGCAGAAACAATAGGTTGTTAACACCACGCAATATCTTTGGCACCTCTTCGATTGAAGTTCCATCAAGTAGTAAAACACGGAAATTTTCCATGTTTTCATCAAAATTTGGAAGACTCTTGAGGTTTGAACAGCCAAAGAGAATCAGTTCTTGAAGAGCTTTAAGCTTTCCAATACATTCCGGAAGACTCCCTAGCAACCTGCACTCTTTCAGATTCAACAAGATAAGTCTCTGAAGCTTCACAATGTCTGAAGGGAGATCTTTTATTGCAGTTCCATCTAAGTAAAGAGATTCCAGATTTTCAGAAATAAGCCGAAATTCACAAAGCTTCGAACAGCCGCTGAGGATAAGAGTTTTCAAAGAAATCAGATTCATATCCGGTAGATGCAGGAGACTTGTGCATCCTCTGAGGTTCAAGAATACAAGACTGTCCATTGTTTTCATCTCTTCAGTCAAACCATCTAGACTTGTGCAACCTTCTAGATTCAATCTCAAAAGATTTGGGGCCTTTGAGAACCCTGACAACGTCTGCAACATTCTCGAGTTGTTAAGATCAATCCACTTCAGCTTCGGTGTATCCTATTAAAACCACATCCAATCAGTAATCTACCCAACCATAACAACACCAAGGAACCAGACATATCTACACTAACCTTGGAACCTTTCCAAACTTGTTTAATTTTGCTGTAAGGTAGCTTGATATCGACAAGATCCTTCGGGTTGAAGTCTGATGGAAGTTCCTCCAAGGGGTATTTCAGCCAGTCGAGGTATCGGACCTCTTTCAATGGTAATGAAAGTCCATCAGGGAAGTTTAATTTGCAGTCGCCTTCACATTCCCGAGGACAAGTAGAACTGTAGAATTTAAGGTACCTGAGATTGCACATTTTGGCAAAGACCAAACTTTCTAAAGGCATGTTCGTTACTTGAGACAAGTCTAGAGAAATGCCTCTCACAGTTTTGGTTTCCTGAAAAAGAAGAAAAGCATAGACTCACTTATCACACTACACTGCTACCATAAGAAAGCTGGAAGCGTTAACTGATTGATAAGCCTCACCATTTTGTCATGCAGGGCAGCGATAATGCCGTTAACGTTCCACAATCTACACTTGTTTGGATTAGTTGCAGAGTTTGCTAATGAACAAATTTCCATGGCGAATGTATGCAGTAAATCATGCATCTCTACACGTCCGCCAGAGAAACTAATTAAAAACTTGTAGGCAAGATCCGTTATCTCACTCGCAGCTTCATGATCCCCTGAATCCAGTAAGCTTCTCGTATAATACTCATCCTCCGATCTGAAGAAACACGCTATGTCAAGGAACACGTCTTTCTCCTCTTCACTAAGCTCATCATAACTTATCTTCAAGATATCTTGAATTGTCTTGTTGGGGTGTTTTGCCAATGTATCAAGCCTGGCTCTCCAGAAATCCACACCTTTACCAAGAAGTTCCCTACCCAATACCCTCAGAGCTAATGGATTGCCTCCAGCGTAATCCACAAACTCTCTAGACATTTTCATGTAATCATCTCTCATCTCGGGATCGCAGCTGCGAGCTCCCAAGGCATAAAAGCTGAAGTACATCAACCCATCTCCAGGATTCAATCTTGGAACCACGTAAGGATTTGGATCTAGCTCAGTGATGAATCCCCTGTCACGGGTTACAATCACAATCTTGCTTCCTTTCTTAATCCAGTTCCTGTTTCCAAGAAGAACTTCAATATGCCTTGCGCTACTCACATCATCAAGAACCACAAAGACTTTCTTCAAGCTCAGGTTACTCTCTAAGTAATCATCATATGCAGTCTCATCAGTTATGATTATATTTGCGTTCGGTAGTAAATCTTTAAGGAACATCTTCCTCAAACGATTATAACCAAAATCCAATAACCTCTCACGGATCTTCAGAAAAATTGCGCAACAATTGAATTTGCATCTATACCTGTTGAACAGCTCCGTTGCGAGAGTGGTTTTCCCAATACCAGGCATCCCAACGATTCCGACGATTCGAGTTTCGTCGCAGCAATCGAAACCCAGCTTTTCCTCGACTTGCCTAAGCCGATGTTCGATTCCAAAGGGAGTAGCCATTTGAGGCTCTTCTCCTTCCAAACATGGAATGGTGTTGAGCCTTTGGATGACGATTTTGACCACTTCCTTGACGAAATTGGACTCATCACTGCCATAACAAGAGATATAAACTCGAATGAGAGAACGATACTGAATCGAAATCGATCAAATGAATCAGCCAGGCGATGATCTCATCGGATTATTGTTCAGACTTCAAGGGGCGATCAAAGTGAGAAAGGCCTCACAGGATCAACTTAATCAAATTGCACCGAAATCAAATTGTTCAAACCAATTGAACCAAACCAAAATTGACGTCAAATTTCTATAGACCGGCCAGCTTCATATATTTTCGAACCATACTAAATCTAAATAATCTTATATCGATTCGAAATAAACAGCTCAATGATAATAAATAACAGGTTAAAGATTCAATAATAATAAAATTTAACATTTTAGTTAAAAAAAAAAATCAATAATAATATTTAGTTAAGAGAATACCAAAAAATAGTATTATTTTGCGTTTACACTTGTATTTTGTCTGATATCTTTTCTTTAAAATTGCAACAAAAATAAAACAAACTAAACCAGAACATTTGCAAAACATTTGCAAAGTGAACATATTAAATTTGGTAATATTTTCAAACCAGGGAGACTGAAAAAACCAAATGTGTTAAACCAATTTAACCAAACAAAAAAAACTAAGATGGGAAGGGAGGTTTGGCTTAATCGCTTGTGTATTTTAATTGATTTTAAAATCTAATCAAAAGCTTGTATGATTAGATACATTTTTTTGGTAGAAATTTTGTGTTTTTGTTTAAAGATTTTTAATTACTATTTAAAACCTGGTGTTATTCAATACTTTTATTTTTCATTGTATTTCAACAAATATTTGATTTGATATTAGATTTTCAAAAATCTAGAGTTGTATTTTTAGTTAAATATGAGAAAAAGATTGTTATGTTGAATTTTGACTAAAAAAGAAGAAGAAAAGCTTACTATGTTGAACAGCTTTCTAAATAAAAAATCTGCACATTGATACAAGCAATTTTCAATGCCTTTCTAATCCACTTGTTTAGTTTTAAAATCAACGAATTCTACAAAATAATTATAATATTTCATAATCCATATTCATCAGTATAATTAAGCTACAGAAAGCAAATAAATCCCCTACCAATCTTAACCATCACATCAAAAAGTTCACAACAACATAAAACCATTCCGGCCACGGTAATCATAAACTGCTAGAGACACTCTTGGATCAACTCAGGATTTACACATTCACGATCAAGAATAAATTATAACCATGAACATAGCACAATGTTAGGATTTATAGTGCGAAGGGAATTAAAGCAATACCTCGTTTCATTCAAAGCCAAGCCCATCTTTGACGTAACACTCTTCAATGCCACCTTCCATTTCTCTGTAATGTGAGTCTCATGCACATTGCCACGACTCTCACATGCATCATCAAGAAGCTCTTTTAACTCAACTGGGTCAACCTTATAGAATATGGGAATGGCCACCAGTTTCTTATCATCGACACATTCTTTGATCTTCACCAGCTCGTTCAAACACCATTTTGATTCCATGTACCTTTTTGAAAACACGACTACTGCGATCTTTGATTCTTCGATCCTACGGAAAAGAACGTTTAGATCTTCTCCTTTCATTTCGTCTTTGTCTATGTACACATTGACACAAGCAATTTTCAATGCCTTCTCCAGATGACTGATGAAGCCGTAGCGCACATCATCACCCCGGAAATTAAGAAACACTTGATGACGCGGAAGCAGTGGTTCTGGGATGGCCATTGAGGACCTTGCCGCCATTTTCTTCGGGTATTTGGTTTGTATATAGTTTGGAGTCAGACAAATGAATGTGTAAGAAAATGAAATTGTGATAGTTTCTTGCGAAGTGTTATAGGGCAACGTGACAAGTCAACAACATGCAAACTAAGTTCATTCCACGATCTAATTCTTGAAATATTCTTAACACATGTTGTCATTTACTTTGGAAGTAGACTCCGAATTTTGAGGATTTATTTATTTATATTTAAACAAATCCGTGCCAAATTGGATTTAAAAAAAAATATATATTAAAAACCATCGTTGTATTTACTTTTTGTCTTGTTTAGTCGCACTGACACCAATGTAATGGGCAAGGTATTGGTGGCGGGTACGGTCCATCAAAGACCACGGTCTAAATCTAGTCTCCTCTTGAGCCATGATTAGGTGACTTTGAGGGCAGTCTCAAATGTTTGGCTTTGTATTCTCTTCCTGAGCTGTGGCATTTTCCTCGGTTCATTTCTAATGAAATATTTACAACTTTAGCAAAAAATTGAAAAAAAAAGAAAAGAAAGTTCTCATCTTGAGCAAGGTTACTTAGGGCTGGTTCTGCTTCTTTAAATGAGGTGCTGGGTTTTGAAAATTGAGCTAACCCAGGCCCATCTTAATTTTAGAGCTGGCTCTGTAGGTAACAGGCAATTTTCTAAACTAAGTTGGGCTTAGCCAAATAGCTCAGGTCCAGGCGTTTTAGTCCAGCAGAAACAGAGAAATAACAAGTGTGTGCAGACTATTCTTCTTCTATTTTTCTGCGTTCTTAGAGCTGTGACCGAGAAAGAGAGAGTAAGAAACTTGTAACCTCGTAATCATCATCATATGGTGAATTGCGGCAAAATATGTCCACCGAAATGTACACACCATTGGTGATGAACTCGTTCAGATCGAGTTGTGTTATTTCGGTGTTTTCTTCAAATTTTTGCACTCACAAAACAAGATCAATCAGTGCTCGATCTCATAATCGAACAGCTAATAATTCAACTATGGTATTGTACTATTGTCTACGCCTACTAATCGTATTTAATTACTTTTACAGTGAATCTTAACGAAAACAAGATTGAGTCTCAATGGATCGTGGCAACAAAACCACTTTGCCACTAATAATAAGAAATCATTGCATGTATATATAAGTAGCCTTCAATTTTTTTTAATATGGCTTGATGATAATTAACTACTTCAACGCATTCTTTACGGACACGGAAAGGACTTAGCCAACTATAACTCTTAGTATTTGTTTATTGTTGTTTCTGATTTTATAACGGTATTACCCGTCATAAATATACACAACCTGCGTAATCCCACAAGTAAACGTCTTTATATTGAGCCACTAGTTTATGTTTTGTTTTTTTCCGTATGGGTTGGTGTGGAATATCAATATGTATATTATTATTTTTATTTTATTTTTTTCTAAGGTCGTTGCAGTTACATATGAAACTTCAAAGAACAAGCCTTGCAGGCTGCAGCAACAACACAACTTGAAAACAAGCTTTATTCAACAACACAACTTGCTTAGGTATAATGATTGTTCCAAATCTTTTGCTTTTATGTTCTTCGCTTGGCTTTTGTAGCAGCGGATTTGTTAGCCATTGGCTTTATTTATTTTTGTAAACAATTCCTCCTCTTATGAAATGGAATTAATCTATACAATCTCGTTCAAGAAAATCTTTTTAATTAGGAAGTTTTAAGCCGAACCCCATACATCTCAGACAGTGTTTTGAAAACTGGATCGACTTGATAGTTGGATCGGGTTCAACCACGAACCAGACATGAGACCGGACTGAGTTTCTATTAAACTCAAGAGCTTTTAAAGCAGATAAAAATCCATTAAAACCGGCAAAAACCCCATGAACCAAACGAATCGGTTGACCCCAATTCAATAAATATCTTATATATTTACATTTATATTTTTAATTTCTAAATAATTAAATATGTTTATACCATAAATAATTAACTGAGAACATAAGTTTTTGTTTGAAACTATCAAAAGTTTTGGTTTAAATTAAGTTTTTCAATACAATTATATATATATATATATATATATATATACTAATATTATAACTATTATAATATTTATTTTCAAATCTATATATTTAAAAATTAATAGACATAAACTTTACGAACCAGATTCACCCCGACCAGACCAAATTGAACTCTAACTCAAATGAATATCCGGCTCGGTTTTAAAAACATAGATCTTAGGTGACCAAAACATTTTCTATGGTTTCGTCTCAAGTGTTATTTGATTTCTGAGACCTTTAGACTTCGTCTTTAGTACTTATCTAATTAAGCTAACGGCGGCACTTAGTATGTTTCTGCTAAGACTTATTCAAAAAGATGGAGCCTTTCCCGGTAAAATCCACCAATTCAAATAAAATTCAATTTTTTTTTTTAAAGAAAGAGCTTTACTACGGAAAAAGAATAAGATATCGAAGATGGAAATTGTTTATAACAAAAAAATTATTAACATTACCAAGTTGTACTCTCTGTTAAGACTGTTTTTCACCATCCCCTGTTCCCAGAAACAGAGCATTTACAAGAAATCACCAAATCTTAAGATTTTTTCATTGTCATGGAAGCTCGCAACATGGTCAAGATCAGCTTCGATAGATCGGATGAGACATTACGATGCTCCCTCGTCCCCCATATATCCGCTGCTTTTGGACGTAAAGGCATCTCTGTGCTCAATGATAAACATGACGAATTCTGCGAGTCCGTTGCTTCTGTTTTGATTTTCTCTAAGAACTACGTGTCCTCCAAGGAATCTCTGGATGATTTCTTAAACACTATCCGAAGGAGAAATGATAAAGGCCATTTGGTGACTACTGTCTTTTATGGAGTCAGTATATCAAATCTGCAAGAACTGAAGGGAAATTTCGCCAAGAGGTTCTTTGAGCATCGGACTTCATATCAAGCAAGTCAATGGCACAACGCTCTTGCAGAAATCGGAAACATACCTGGCCACGAACAAAGCAATAATCAAAGGTTAGAAACACTTTTTTTGGCTTACTATGTCATATAAATTATAAGTTTCTAGATGAGGATGGTATATATGTAGTTATGTACAAATCATATAAGTTTAAACGTTTTATATTTTTAAAACATTTTACCAATTAGTCTAGATTTTGATATGGACTTTTCCATTTATTTATAATAAAGACTCGCTTATTCTGGAACATCCCTATGCAATTCTTTGGCTTTCCACTTTTAAATAAGACGCAACACAATAAAATGATAAATACTCTTTTTTTATCCAATTGATCCAGTGTTAAATAAATTATATTGCTATTTTAGACTCCACATTCATTGTTTTTTTGTTTTTTAAAAATAAACTGTGGAAGTTCCGGGCCTAAGCCCATAGTCTCTCCCGGTAACCGGAGTTAGCCTTTTCTATATTCCGATTAAAACAATATACCTCCATCCTAAAGGGATTAGGAAATTCATTGTTTCTTGGTTGATATTCTCATGAGAAATATATCTAGTCCTTAGAGCAATACGATTCTTTTTTCTTTTGGGTAGTGACTGCGAGTTTGTGGAAAAGATTGCGAGAGATGTTTACGAGAAGATATTTCCGAAAGAACGAATCGGTGTCTACTCAAGGATGCTTCCTGATATAGAAAACTTGCTATGCAAGCAACAATGGGGAGTCAAACGCATAGGGATTTGGGGTATGCCAGGCATAGGCAAGACAACGCTTGCTCAAGCAGTCTTTGACCAAATGTCTGGTGACTATGAAGTTACTTGCTTCGTCCAAAACTTTCATGAAACCTTTCAAGAGAAAGGACTTCGCCGTTTACTTCAGGAGCATTTCAACGACCTTACAGATCCAAAACTTCAACAGAGAGTTCTTGTTGTTCTTGATGACGTGAGAAATCATCTAGACGCAGAGTTTTTTCTCGCTGGGTTTGTCTCGTTTAGTCTTGGAAGCGTGATCATCGTAACCTCCAGGGATGAGCAAGTGCTTTGTCAATGTCAAGTCAATCGAACTTACAAAGTTGAAGGATTAAACAAGCACGAGGCTCTGAAACTATTCTCCTGGTGTGCCTTTGGAAGAGATGTGAGAGAGAAGAATCTTCTTCCGGAGCTTTCTATGAAGGTGATTGAATACGCTAATGGAAACCCTTTAGCTCTAAGAGTATACGGCGAAGAGATTTCATCAAAAAAAAACGAGAAACCAAATCAAGAGGAGGAAATTTTCCTCAAGCTCAAGCAAGATCCGCCACATCAGATTATGGAAGTAGTCAAGAGTAGCTACGATGAACTTAGTGACAACGAGAAGAACATACTTGTGTATATAGCTTTTTTCTTCACAGGAAAAAATGTCGACTGTGTGTCGGAACTACTTCAAGATCTTGGTTTGTTTCCACATGTTGGAATCGACCGCCTTGTGGGGAACTCTCTGGTGACTATTTCAGAAAACAGATTGGAAATGCATACCATGATTCAGTCGGTAGTCAAGAACATCGGGAGGTCTCAAATAAGTGAAGACCCCAAAACAAGTTTTAAATGTTTTTTGGTATGTCTTCTTATACTATTTTCCAACCAAATATAAGTTTTGAAATTTCTCTCCTTCATCATCCAAAAGCTCTTTTGTGTTGTGTGTTTTCAGGGCACTAAAGACATCGAAGCCATATCTCTGGATGCATCTAACGTACACCCAAATGTCAATCTTTCTTCATTCAGATCAATGTATAACCTTAGATACCTCAAGATTTTCTATTCAAAACCTGAAAGTGAAAACAATCGCAAGAAAGCCCTTGAGTCTCTCTCTCTGCCTTATGGGCTTAGATTTCTCCATTGGGAGCATTACCCTTTGCAATCTTTACCACAAGATTTTGATCCAAGCAACCTTGTTGAGATCGACATGCCTCACAGTCAACTCCAAACTCTTTGGGGAGGAACCAAAGTAAGCAAACTCAACATGAAAGTTTAATTAAGATATATTTTCTGTTGTTCCATTTGCCATTTAACTTCCAACTATGTTTTCTCTTTGCTCAGAACCTTAAGATGCTGAAGAGGATCAACCTTCGACATTCTCAGAAGCTTCTTGAAGTTAATGAACTTTCAGAAGCTTTAAACCTAGAGAAAATTGATCTCTGCGGCTGCAAGAACTTGCAGAGTTTCCCAGTCATTCGTAAACTTCAAAAACTCCGAGTTGTTGATCTACCTGGTGGCACAGGGATAAAAATTTCCCCAGAGTTTCCATCTAATGTCGAATGGAAAATCGAGGGATCATCCATAGACGATCAGAGAAAACCATTAAAGTCAGAGCCTCCTCCTGAGCCCCAGTTCTTGAACTTGCTGAAAGAAAGAAGCTTCCTTAGTAGCCAAGAAAGGCTAAAAGAACCAGACATGGTGGAATCCACACCTACGTTTAAAGATATGTTTTGTGAAAATGTCTTCGAGATAAGCCGCCGAAGTATTGAGTGGGCGCAGACAAATCTATTTGAATTTGGTAGGTTCAAGATTCCTCTTCAGAATATGGATCTCAGAAAGTTCGAGGAGGGGTCCTGTTTCAATGCCTCCTGCAGTGAGAAAATAACTTGTTTTTGCATTTTAGAGGACGAGATTCAGTTTACATAATGAAGTCTTTGTTCATCGATCGTTGCTTCTCATGCGTATCTATAAATAAAAATTGTTATCTTTTGTTGTCATTTTTCCATAACCATGTAAATTTTCAGTGTTTTCAATGAGCTTAGGCTGTTAAGACTCATTATCATTTGTTTTATTTTGAGTGTTGTGTTTTTATTTTATTTTTAAAAGCTCTATCATATGATCCAAACAAAGAAAATAATTTTACACCACTCCTATCCAATATAACCTCACGCGCTAATTTTGATGAGCAACTTTGATAACCAGTACAAACAAATGTTTAAGTTGAACTGATCATCAAAGTTTACTTTGATACAAACAAATAAAGTACAAAATCCATTTATTCGGTATTTATACTTACTTGTGAACTAGCAACTTTGATGATCAATCCACACTACAAGAAACATGGATTTGGCGTTACTTTAAAACATGGTTCACGTCATTCTAAGAATGACTCTAATAACTTAAAGTCATTTGTAAAAGTAACACAACACTCAATGATGCTAAGTTTGTTAGCATCACTTAGGGGTGTCAAAATGGGTAATCCAACCTATCCAACCCATTATCCAAATGGGTTGAGAGTTAATGGGTCATAGGTTAATCCAACCCAATTAGTAAATAGATTAGGTTGATCCATGACCCATCTAATTATATGGTTTAATTGGTTAAATGGTTAACCCATGATCCATAAACAATAAACATAAATAATTTTCTAATAATTTTATCAAAATGCATTTTAGGCTGAAAAATTTGTGAAAACGCGTTTTGGGCGGGAAAATTTGCCAAAACACGATTTTGGACGAAAAATTTATGAAAACGCGTTTTGGCCGGGAAATTTTATCAAAACACGTTTTAGGCGGGAAAATTTGTCAAAACGCGATTTTGGACGGAAAATTTGTGAATACGCGATTTCGGACAGAAAAATTTGTGTAACGCGTTTTGGGCTGGAAAATATCAAAACGCGTTTTAGGCGGGAAAATTTGTCAAAACGCCATTTTGGACGGAAAATTTGTCAAAACACGATTTTGGCGGGAAAATTTGTCAAAACGCGTTTTGGCGGGAAAATATCAAAACGCGTTTTAGGCGGGAAAATTTGTCAAAACGCCATTTTGGACGGAAAATTTGTCAAAACACGTTTTTGGGTGAAAAAATTGTGAAAACGCATTTTGGGAGGAAAAATTTATCAAAACTTGATTTTGGACGGAAAATTTGTGAAAACGCGATTTCAGACGGAAAATTTGTGAAACGCGTTTTGGGCGGGAAAATTTGTCAAAACGCGTTTTGGGCGGAAAAATAGTGAAATCGTAAGTTTTGGTGAAAAATTGTGAAACCCGCATTTTTTGCGAATTTTTTTTGTGAAAATTATATATTTGGAGAAAAAACTAAATTTCATATTTTGTTGGGTATAATTTTGAAAAAAGAAAAAAATTGGGACGGGATAATTTGCAAAATCATGTTTTTTATAGACAAAAAGTGAAATCATAATTGTGGAAGGACAATTTGAAAAATAAATTAATGTATGATGAGAAGGTGATAGTTAACCATTTCATCCATCAATCCATTTCAATTTGACCCATTTAATCCACAACCCATTTGATCCACAATCCATTTGATCCATTAATCCATTAGAACCAAAAAATTTGATCCATTAGGGTTAATGGGTTGGTTGGGTTGGGTCAACCCATAAATTTCAACCCATTTTGACACCCCTATGTGGAAAAAAGAGAATATGATGTGGAATTGAAAAAGTGGTGTTGAGTGTTGAAACCATTGTACATAGGTAGTATTTTGAAGTAGCACTCAATACCAACGAATACTTCTAAAATTAACTGACACATTTAGTCACTGTGCGACCCTACATATTTATTAGTGAAATTCCAGAAATACCCATGCGTTTATGTATTCATCAATTAAGTTTTTTATTATTTTCTTTTCCTTTCCGGCGGCGGCGGTAATAAGGCTGATGAGATAAAAAGAAAACAAAAAAAGAAAGAGACGGAGAAGAATTTGGCACACAAGAAAACAAACCTGCAATAGGAAAGGATTTGGCACATGAGAGTTGATAGAGAATCACAAGATGGACTGAGGGTGAAAATTAGGGGCTATAAACAATTTAGATGGATTTTAATAAATTTGGAGGCCAAAAATCAAATTTTTTTTTGTTTAGGGGCCAAAAACTAATGTAAAATAACTCTAGAAAAAGTGGGGGCTGAAACCAATGTTTCTTCCCGCTTCCCTCAGGGCCGACCTTGTGAGGATTGGAGATGAATTTTCTCTCTCTCTTCTCTTTGATTACGGAGAGGAAGATGAAGGAGGAGATGGAAAGAGAGAAGAGAGCGAAGGATTTTCTTGAGGAGGTTTGTGATGAGCTCGCAAGAGGAATCGGAGATGATAAGAAAGAGATGGAGAAAGAGAGAGAGAGAGAGTGAGATGATGCATATAGCTTATGTTCTGACGGAAGAAAGGGTTCAGATGAAGCTTATGGAGGCGAAATTCGAGTTCGATGAGAAGCACGCCGCCGTGGAGCGGCTGAAGAAGGAGTTCTGGCAGGTTTTGGATGGTCATAAGGGAAAAGGGTCGTCGGAGATTCGTCGGATGTTGGAGGTTATGGATGGTTCTGGTGATAATGATGAGGAGAATGATTTAAGTCGATTAAATTGAATATAGAGAGTGGAAGTAAGATGAAGGAGGAGGTGGAGGAAGAAGAAGCTGGTGGTGACAGCTGCAAAGGCGGCGATAATATCGATAGACGGTGGTGATAATAACAGTAGCATTGGTAACGTTGTTAACGGTGAGTAATGCAACTGAGTTAACATTATAATTTTATATTTTTATGATATGATAGTTAGTTTTAAACGGTAATTTCATAAAATGTTAATCGAGTTAACAAGTTAATTCTCCTATTTTATATTTCTTATTTCCTAAAATATGATAACTTGATTAGCTAGATAATTTTTTGCTATGATAATTATGTTAACATGAAAATTAGTGTGTGAGTTAACACGTTTATATTTTTTTAGTATGATAATTTAATTAACACAGTAATATTTTGATATGCTAATTATGTTAACATCAAAATTTCATATTTTATATTAGGCTAACTAGTTTAACACGAATGTTAATCGAGTTAACAAGTTAATTCTCTTATTTTATATTTCATATTTCTTAAAATACAATAACTTGATTAACTCGATAATTTTTTGATATGATAATTATGTTAACATTTTAGCATCGAATGAACAGTATTTTTAAACAGAATATGAACAGTTATTTATGACTAGAATCTGAACAGTGTTTTCGATTTGCTCTATCAGAAAATAAATTTTTATGGCAATGACATTTTCTATAATTATTGAAAATTAGAATGACATTTTTGATTTAATTTGTTTTTTCTCTATAACACAAACTAATTTAAAAATATAGATTGGTATTTACCTAATTTTTAAAGTATCTATTGGTGGTATTCACCAAACAACTATTTATTTCATGAATTAAATTGTTTAAAATTCATGTCCCAATAACAAAGATTTTAATAAATTAATGAAATCATTAAAACACAAATTTTTTGAATAACAATGAATTTTGTATGAAATTTAAAAATCATCATATCAATAACATTCAAACCAATTGTTTTAGTAAAATTATCAAATTCATAAATCAATAATAACAAATTCTTAAAAAATTTTAAAAATTCTAAAATCCATCTCACAATAATCCCTAATTGTTTTCAAAGTGATTAACCTTTTTGACTAAATTATTTTCTGAGAGAAACATATGGACTAAATTGTCCGAATCCGATTACAGCAATACTATCATTAACTTTGGTCCAAAGTTACCATATATTTTTCTGTACTACAAAACATACTCCAGTAAAATCTAGTTTTTTCTTCAGTGTATATGACATTTTAGATCCAACAACAAAACAAATCTTTGAAGGACAAAGAAAGATAATACAAAAGGCAAAACATGTCCTCTTTTATGAAAGCAGCTATAGAAATTCATAATGTTTATAGTTAAGATGACGATAGTCTGAGTTTATGGACATTAAAATGTTGCTCCGTACGAAAATTTGATTCTGTATCATTCGAGAAAAAGGTTGACAACAAATAAAGTATACATGTTTAATACTTAAACTAGAAAAATATTTTTATAATTAACGTCATAGTTATTAGTAGTATTTAGGAGGGTTATTGGGAGATGGATTTCAAAGAATTTTTAAAATTTTAAGAATCTGTTGTTATTGGTTTATGAATTCTGATAATCTTACTAAAATTCATTGTTATTGGTTTGATGATTTTTAAATTCCATAAAGAATCCATTGTTTTTCAAAAAGTTTGTGTTTTAATGATTTCATGAATCCATTAAAATATTTGTTATTGGGAGATGGATTTTAAACAAATTAACTCATGAAACAAAACTTTCAAAATACTATCAATAACTCTTAGATTTTCAAAATCCCTTCGAATAAAATATTTTGATTGATTTTCTAAATTTACATACTCTTTTCAAATCTAACAAAAACTCTTTATAAATTTAACAATTCTACATTCAAAATCTTTCAAATCCACACAAATTCTACCCCCTTAACCCCCCTTAACACCAACACCCCCCCCCCCCCCCCCCCTCCCCCCCCCCCCCCTTAGTATTTACTTCCCCCCCCCCCCCCCTTAGTATTTACTTACATCATCGCATTTTTAAAATGAGCTAACAGCCGCGCAAGTTTATAACTCGCTACCATAGAACCAACTACCAAGTTTCCAAGAAATTCCAATTTCAGATGGAAAATATTATTCGAACATAGTTTCAATGCAAACTAAGAATAAACTATCACCAAAATCAAACCGAATCGAACAAAAAGAAAGGATAGAAAATCCTTATCAACTTCAGCTCTTCTCAAAAACCCTTCAAAATTTACGGAAATATATCTGAACCACAACACAAAAAATCTCAAAACCAGACACCATAATGAACCTTACCAAACGAGGTTCGATTTCAACTCGATTACTGTACTTGATCAATGCAAACTCAGAGACAGATTTAATTAAATACCTACATCTCATCATCACCAACCTGCGCCACTGCAAAACCACCACTAGACCCTAATAATTCTCAAAACCCTATCAAGTCTAAAGCTTCGAGATATACATAATTTCCATCAGAATATCAACTTTTAAAAATCGAGTGTACATCATAAATTAAATCCAATTCGAAGACAAGATCTACATCTAAGAAATTATTTCTTTAAGCTTCAAAATCAATTAAAAAAAAAAAAAAAATTATAGATCTAGAGAAACCCAATATACCGAATCAAACAAACAACACAAAATTAGACAAAAAGAGAATTCAAGATTCTTACTGGAAAACAAAAGTGAATCAGATCTGAAAATTGGATCCTTTAATCTTTTTCACCTCGGGCTCGGATTCAGTTGATGCAAGGCGGGAGCGGATTCCTGCTCACAAGCCAACGGTGAAAAAACACGTGGCGGTGTCAGCCAATCAGTTCCCGACCTGCACCAAGCGAATCCGAGACCATCGGTAACTTTATCATCAATCATCGTATCTCTCTTTCTCTCTCTCACACATTGGGAGAAGATAAAAAAGAGGAGAAAGAAACAGTTGCCGCATGTGGCAAAGAATTTGCGCTCTATCGGAATCAGGTTTACATTGGTCGCCTCCTTAGGTGGGTATTTAAAGAAAACAACAGACCAACAAGATATCGACGCGTGTCTTACTTAAAATGAAAAAAGTCTTCTCCTCCACACACTCTCGTGCTTCCACCTAATTCCTTAACCTAGATTTGCGTGAAAAGTGGGTTGTAAGAACAGTACCATCACGCGACCTGCACGTGGACGTTATCTCTCACGTGAGGCCGGTACAGCGTCTTCAAATAGATTCCGGTTTGGATTTTTTAAGTTTCATATTATGGATTCTATTCTGAACCGAGTTTTAATTCGGTTCGGGTTATAAAATAGATAAAATAAAAATATTTCAAATGGCTCCGGTATATTAATTATATCATATGGTAGGAAAAAATTACGTATCATTAATAATTCGATTCAGCTTTGGATTGATTAATTTGCAAGTCTTCCCACATACACATACACAGAAAAGTCAATGATTTGATTTGGTATGTTCTTTTTCTTTTGTGAGAAAAAGAGTTGATATGTTCATACACATAAAACTTTTATATTTATCACAAAAATACATACATATCCCGGTTCAGTCCGGTTTGGCTAGACTCGCGTGATAGCATTCACAAGAAGAAGAAGAAAAAGGACGAAGAAGGTTCTGACAACAGAGAAAATACTAAAAGATTTGTAAAGTGTATGCACAAAAACTTAACCACCATAGTCCACGAATTCTTGCAGTGGTGAGGGGACCGAGCTACTACCGAGTAAAGTCAAGACCGAGCCAGCGGTGCTTAACACTCGCGGGACTACCACTCGAGCAATTCTCGGTAGAGTCGGATAAGTAAGAGTACCGACGATAAACCAATTGAGGCTCATAAGAGCGACCGCATCTAAAGCCGGTTTATTCTTAACCGTGGAGAAAAACTGAACCACACTTCTTAAAGAGATACCAACCACAGTGAAGAGTGCTCCTATGAGTGGAGTACACAGCTCTTTCTCTTTGGCTCCATACATTACTACACCCACAACGAGCGCAAGCATTGCACTGAACACGCTTCTTGAAACCGCGACGTCTCTTTCTAAACCGAGAATTCTTGGTGTTAGTTCTTCTTCTTCAGGGATTGTCGACTTTGCGAACGGGTAAAGAGGCGATTTAACCGATCTAAACTCGGATTTTCCTCCCTTTGAACCATTCTTCGGCTTTTGTAAGATGTGACTGATTTCGCTCGGTTCTGGTTCTTCATCCGGTTTAACTTTGCCTTTCATGCTCCAATATCCTGTTCCTTCAACTTCTTTCAACTTAAGATTTTCCTCCTTTAGTTCTTGTAACTGTTGAAGAAGAATTCCAAATGTTTTAGAACAATATGTATTTGGTTATGCAACGAGTCCAATAAACCGGTTTTTTTTTTCTGTACCTCGGCCTCTAGCTTCTCAATTCTTGAAATGGCTTCATCATGTTCATCTTCTAGATCATCTAATTCGGATTCCATGACTCGATATTCTTTTATTGCTTTCCGAAGAGTCTCCTCTATTTCTTTTCTATTCCATTCAAGACTCTCCAGCTGGTACCGCAACTCGTAAATAGTCTGCTCAAGCTGAAAATTACAAATGATACTCCTCAAAAACACAATTGGAATATATACACAATCTTGTCAAGTTTCAAGATGCTAATTTGAAACAATAGAAAAAAATCCTCAATTTGCTGATCGAAATTCACCTAAACCGTCTAAGATCATTAGAGGGTCAGCACCAAAACTTGAGCAACGGTTCAAAAACAGTCAAACATTTTTCTCTAAGTAATTAACTAATCTTTAGGATCATTAAATTCCTTTAGTTAAGAATCAATCAAAGATTACTAAAACAGGACACAAGAAAGGTTTGCAAACCGAAACGAACCAGTCTTTCCCTTGGAATAGAAGCGAAAAAGCGAATCGGGAAGGTAAAGAGGAGAATAGATCCCCAGATTGTGCCGCACACAGCTCTCCAGAGCATGCTTAAGTTGAACCAAATAGCCGAGCTCACCATATCAGTAGACACAAAGGTTGTAACAAGAGCTGTTCTAAGACAGAACACACATGCAGATATGCAGAGAAAGAAAGGTCTTGTCATTAGATAAACTGAAGATGAGACCAAACCAGAAACCAAACCTCCGAGATCCATTTGTCTTCACCGGCCTATAAACGTTCCCTTTAACAACATGAACACACACAAAAATTGAGTCGATAAGTATAGGAATTTCAAAAAAAAAAAGAAAAAAAAAAGGTCAAGACTTGTTTTGAAGGTTAAATGAAGCCGCCTTCAGTCTCGGAATTTCAAGAGTGAAAATTCATAACTTAGGAACTTGAGTCGTGGACTCTTAATAAAGCTTAGTGCTTCAAACGAATCAAGATGATTCTAGTTCTTAAACCAGGGTCCAGGGGCATCAAAACTCTGACAAAATCCCATAATTAAAGGAAAGGATAAATTAAAAAGCTTACCTTTTTTAGGCGAAGAGTATGGAGTGAGAGTAAGAGAAGAAGTTGTAGCGACTGAGCCAGAGAGAAGGAAAGGAAAGTTTATAGGGAAAGAGACAGATATGTGGCAGGGAGATGAGAGCCATGCATGACACGTTGAATGTATTTCTCAGGTTATTCGGATTTTGGATAAAGATCACAGTTTCTTAATTTCTTTTTGTCGTCTCTTCAAATTTTAAATATTTTACTTTTGAACAAAAACAATACAAAGGATTGGCATAACATCTTCATAAACGACGTGAAAAAATCATGAATTGAAAAACAAACTCGTGAAATAGTATTCAAATTTTATTTGAACTTCATGATTAATTACATATATTTTCTTATATAAAATCATTATATATATGTTATTATATAAAGTTAGGATGCACGTGACATATTTTCGATACGTAAAATAATTATAATTTACAGGCACAATATGTGTCATTTTTAATTTTACTTCTACTAACATATTGACGTATATATATTGGAAAAAAATAAAAAATAAAATTTATATAAAATTAAATGTGTACGACGAAAGCTTGACATGCATAATTTTTATAACTCAAATAACCATTGTATCATTCTTAATTTTGATTATATTAAGATCTTTTGTGATGTGTCATAAAAAAAGCAAAAATTTACTAACTTTAAAATTATATAAAAACAAAAATATAATTAATTAAAAGATGTTATATTTTCCTTTCAACTCTAATCGACAAAACTAGTTAGAAATCATGTAAAATTTCAAAAAATAAAAATCTTGTTTCAGGAAGTTACAAATTACAATCTAAAATATAAGATTTTTAAATTCATATATTACGCGGGTCCTAATCTAGTTGTCTATAAGAATTTAAATATCAATGAGTAATTTTGTCAGATAGAAATGATAAATCTCATAGTTTGATCACTTCAAAATATTATCTAGTTTTTGTTATTCAGTTTATAAATTCAAAATCAGATGTAAAGGAAAAAAAAAATTGTTGGCAGTAATTCTATCGTATCAAGGTGTATTGGTGTGGAATATGGCTTCCAAGGTGTGCAGAGAGACACACATTATAGAAATAGAACTATCTATACTATATGTTCTACTGTTTCGTCTTCTTTAAGATAGTTCCTGTCAGGGGACCAGTTCCGACTAAGTTGTTCCTGTGGGATGAAGCAATATAGCCTGTGTTCAAGAATAGGCTAGACGTTAATTGGGTGGACGGAATGGACCTAGCGAATTGTCTAAAACTCGAAGATTAAACGAATATTATTCGGAGACTAATTTTTATATAGATATACTACGTCTGATAAGAATACATAATGACATAGCGTGGTTTGATGGTTTAAGTAAGTATGACTGGTTAGCAAGTTCGAGTTCAGTTTGATTTATTTTATGTTATTTTCGATTTTAGTTTAATGAATGACCAAATTACTATTTTTCCCTCTTCTTCATCACTCAAAACCAGCGACCTTATTAAACTAATATGCGCTGCCTCTAGTTTTTTCATGATATTCATGATTTTTGCTTGTTTTCTTGTTGATTTATAAACAGATATGATTATCAAATTACCATTGATTAATGACATGAATTGAACAAAAACTTGAAGTTATTTTAAAGATCCCGAATTAGGCAAAATCGTATGTTTAAGAGCCGCCGAACGATTTCTCACCGCAAATTCATTGGAATGCGGCGTTTTAAAAGACAGAATATAGCCAACTTTCTATAATATTTTCTCACTGAGATTCTGGCTGCATTACTATGATGATAACAAATGATTTATTGGGGGGTATGAAATTTACAATATAGCAAATGATTTACCGGGGGCTAGGAAATTCGCGATGAATTAACAGTTCATGTATCCCGAACTCGAGGGAATTGAGCATTCATCGTGAATTCCCTTACCCCGGTAAATCATTTACTAACATTTTTGTCTTTGTGATCTCTAGTTCTAGTTCTTTCCACTTTATGATATACCATTTGGAGAATTTTTATTTATTACTCAACTCTTCAAGATATGGCAAACGGAGAATAGGTGTTTTGACCAAGGGCGTAAATGGTAAATCTGGCTGAATGCGTAATCTATGGCTGAATGCGTAATCTAACAAAATTAAATGATAATTTGACTGATTAGTTGGTGTATTAATTAACAGTTGAATCTGGTTGAATATGGTAATACATAACAAATTATTTGCGTAACGAAAACAATGAAATAGTTACCCAGTTAAAATAATTAAAATAAATAAAATTACTAAAATAAATAAGTAATATCTATAAAAAAACTATATAAAGCTTCTAAAATCATCTTTTTGTAGCATTGAGTTTACATATTATAAGACTTTGCATTTTCAATTGGATTAACATATCTAATCTATACCCAAAATTAATTATATATTATCCTATAATTCATATAAAAAATTAAGCTTATAAAATTCTATAAAACAATTACACCCATCCAAGTATATTTTAAAAGATTATTCAAAACTATACAGGTAATTATTTTGACATTACATGTTCAAAAATCAATTTTTGTTATATTGTATCTATCATCTATAATTTCTGACACAATTTTAAGGATCATTTTGTGTTTGATATTTGATATATTAGATACTATATATTTGACATGTGTCGAATATCAATTAGATGATGACATGTGTTAATACGTAAAATTAATTTAAAAAAATAATATTAGAATTGGTGAATTAGCAAAACAATTGTCAATTAACTAACCAAATAATAAAAAGAAAAAATTATAATGGTGGAATCTTCTAATTTCCTAATAAAGGGATCTTTAAATAATTAACCAAACAATAAAAGGAAAAATTATAATGGTTCAATCTTCTAATTTTCAATAGTCAAATATTTCAATAGTTTAGTATTCAATTTTATGATTCTATGTAAAATAACTAAAAAAAGATTGGTAATGTATTTTGTTTATATTGATTCAGAAAAAGTTATATACGATTAAAAAATAGTAAATCTAAATTAAATAATAATATTCAACTCAAAAAGTTATATTACTTATACTTATATAATACAATATAATCGGTGATGAGATTTTATTTTTCATTTTTCTGTGATTTTTTAATATGAATTGTATTGTATAATACTCAATTCTAAATCCCGCGTATCTGCGGAACCAAAATTCTAAATTCATAAAAAGGTTTGGGACAAAGCCCATTTAAGTTCTTGCCTTGTAAACAAAAAAGAAATTGTTTAACACGCCAAAATAACTGGACACGCCAAAATAGTCACATTACGCAGCTCGG
This sequence comes from Erythrophleum ivorense, assembly GCA_026724425.1. Classification (NCBI taxonomy): domain Eukaryota; kingdom Viridiplantae; phylum Streptophyta; class Magnoliopsida; order Fabales; family Fabaceae; genus Erythrophleum; species Erythrophleum ivorense. Next base: position 320,589 of record JAIUCV010000066.1, on the reverse strand, counting down.
CTCCATCTTGTTGAGAACGTGCTTTGAAAAACCAAGGGCTACTGATGCAGTAGTGGATCACAAACTGGGACAGAGTTTTCTTTACAGAGAAAATATATTACTAGAAACTTCTTTAAGATAACTTACAAGTATATGCTTAAACGAAATCTACAAGCTCAAGTCAGATCTATCCACGATCACCCTTGACTAGCTATTCTAGTAACTCTCACGTTCTCAGATCTATCCACGATCTTCGAACCTCTCAAGCCCTAACCCCTTTGTCCTAGCTCTCTTACAAGATGATCTAAACCCAAAGTCTAAAGCTCTCAAGTTTGTGATGCCGCCTACAAGCGATCAGAGCATCCTATTTATCCTCAATAGGCATGCTGTGAAACCCTACAAGGTTTCAGCCTTGGTGATCACTCCAAATCTCCAAAGGAATATTTCCTTCCTTATTTTTCTCTAAGAATAGGAAATATTCCTTTTGTCTTGATAACTGCAATATTCCTCATCCAGCTCAGCTACCGCCTCTTCTGGATTCGTCCTTATCCGCTACAAGCTCGCATCCAGCTCAGCCACTCTCCTTTAGCTCCGTTAGTCTTCCACTTAGCTCCGCTACAAGTCTCCACACGTCCTGATGCACTTCCTGACTGATTCACGGTCTGCGTCAATCCAGCTGCATCTTCAATCTCCCCCTTTTTAGCTTTGTGTCTCTCAAGCACCTGAAAAACTCACATTCGCAATGCATATACCAGAGATAGCCAAGAAACCAGGATAGTCTGAATTCTTCAACATTAGACATAGAAGTATTCAACACAATTCAGAACAACTCCCCCAGAAAACTAGATCCAAAAACTAATTAAAAACAGAGCACAAAAAAAACTTGCTCCCCCACAAGTCTAGCACGAATCCAAGTTTTCGTTTCTTGGTTCATCATGTTCTCCCCCTGCTTGTGAGCACACACAAGTTAAAAACACAAGATAAATAAGCATAGGGAACAAGATTGAGCAGAAAATTCAACTTACCTTGCAAACCTGTTAACTGATGACTTTTTCTTTGGTTTGGGAGCCTCGGTTTGCGTGGACTTCCCTTTAGCTCTTGAGCTAGCTCGAACTGGGGTCTTCTGCGCATGAGTAGATTGAGACTTGACGGCTTTCGGAACTGGTGAAGAAGACGGTGTAGCTGCCTTCTCTTTCAACTTCTTAGATGGAGGAAGACTAGCTTTTTGAAGGACTCTTCGTATTCTTGACGCGGGCAAGCCTTTTTCCTTAAGCACTCTTTCCTTCCGCTTCACCGGAGACGGTTCTGAATCGCTATGTTCTTCATCGGATATAGCACGCGGAGACACCTTCTTAGTAGCTTGAAAAGGATGACCCGGCTGAAGTACATCCAGAACCTCCGTGTCTTGAGCATTGTTGCCGCAAAGTGAAGAGCCGACAGGATTTGGATCTGACGGAAAGATCGAGGAATCGAGCTCTGGAATGTCGATCTCGATTTTATTCAGCTTATCATCGGCTCTGGTATTAGGAGGTGCAGTGGCCGCTGCTTCAGTCTCTCCGTCAATCAGAGGCGGAACTAGGGTTTTGTCAGTTCGTGGAACCAACAACTGTTCATCTTGGCGATTCTCGGGTTTCTCCACCGTCTCCTCTTCATCTCTCACTTCTTATTCCTCGACCGTGTTAAACAAGTCTGACGAGGCTCCATATAATACGATTTGCTTGTTGAGGTCGTCGTTTCTGTCAGCGGCTGCTTCCTGCATGTCTTGATTCGGCATTGTAGACCTAGGAATCTCTCTTTCCTCGAATGAGTCGCTGATTTGTACCGGAACTGATGCTGATCCGTCTTTGTGTTTCTTCAATTTTCGAAGATCTTCCTTTTTCTGCTTCTCTTTGAACTTATATACTGCACTAGAAAGCCACTTAAACCAAACCGGAATTAGGAATTAACATAAGTCAGCCGGATCAATATTGGTTTGAAGACCAGAGCACCTGCTTGATTTCCTGTAACACTTATCACCAATATCAGCAATACAGCACTTCAATTAAAATTGTGACAACCACATAGAATTCGATCCAAGACAGAGTCCAAACAAGTAATACTCTTTCATGTGTCACATCTATTCAGCTTTGAAAACACTTTTATTCAGTTTGTCTCAAGTTAAAATACCTTTTAATTTTCGTGAAGGAAACAGTGACTGAGTCGACACATGCATCAGGATGTATTTCAAATTCTCAACAGATTCTTAGCACTTGGCCATCCTGATGCCAACCTCCAGCTTTCACACTGTCATACCTTAATCATGCACCAATCCGAATACTTGACAATATACAACACACTGTGATAGTTTTTGACTTTGCTCAGAGAAGAACACATGAATTTTTTTTTTTTTTTTTTTTTTTTTTTTTTTTTTTTTTTTTTTTTTTTTTAATTAGATACCTTATTCACTTTTCAAAGATTTGGGTGACATGACGGTATGACAGGCAGCTGCTCCTCATTGACATCATTGACTCCAAACTAAATCTGAACTTTATATATACACCCGAGTCAGTGCCTGTATCAGCTCCTGCATCATTCAAAACCACATGTGCAAATTCCAATGGAATTTCTTAAGGTGACAAAACGGTTAAAGTCCAATGGTTTTGTAAATAAATCAGCGAGCTGTAATTCAGTGACAACATGTTCAAGTACTACCTGTTTTTCTTCCACCAATTCACGAACAAAATGGTGTCTTATGTCAATGTGCTTAGTCCTTGAGTGCTGCACTGGATTTTTTGATAAATCAATGGCGCTTTTGTTGTCACAGTAGACCAAGAAGGGTCCAGACTCCATCCCATAATCAGCTAACATCTGTCTCATCCATATAAGCTGTGTGCAGTAGCTTCCTAATGCAATATATTCAGCCTCTGCAGTAGATAGTGACACAGAGTTCTGCTTCTTGCTTAGCCAGGATATAAGGTTGTTCCCAAGAAAGAAACAACCTCCACTTGTACTTTTCCGATCATCTGCACACCCTGCCCAATCGGCGTCACAATATCCAGCAAGGTTTCTGTTGGATCCCTTAGAGTAGAAAATTTCCAGATTGACAGTTCCCTTGACGTACCGCAGGATCTTATTCACAACTTGAAGATGAGATTGTTTCGGTTTGGCCTGATAGCGAGCACACACACCAACACTGAAGCATAAGTCAGGTCGACTTGCTGTAAGATAAAGTAAGCTCCCTATCATTCCTCTATAGAGCTTTACATCAGCATCTTCTCCATGTTCATCCTTTCCGATCTTTGTGGTTGTGCTCATTGGTGTTCTAGCCTCTTTTCACTTTTCAAGTCCAAACTTCTCCAACAGATTCTTGGCATACGTGCTTTGAGAGATAAAAATCTCTTTCTCAGTTTGATTTACTTGAAGTCCAAGAAAGTACTTCAATTCTCCCACCATGCTCATCTTGAACTCCTTAGTCATACTTTTCACAAAGTTTTCAACTAAACTCTCCAAAGTTCCTCCAAAGATGATATCGTCTACGTAAATCTGCACCATCATTATCTCATCTTCCTTCTCAAGTATGAACAAAGTCTTGTCCACAGTTCCTCTGACGTAGCCTGTATCAATAAGAAACTTCGTCAGGTGCTCATACCACGCTCTTGGAGCCTGTTTCAGTCCATATAGAGCTTTCTTAAGCTTGTATACGTAGTCAGGATGTGTAGGATCTTCAAACCCCTTGGGTTGAGCTACATATACTTCTTCTTGTAGAATGCCGTTCAGAAAGGCACTCTTCACATCCATCTGATGTACCTTGAAGTTCAGTATGCAAGCCATGCCTAAGAACAATCTGATAGACTCAAGACGAGCTACTGGCGCGAAAGTTTCATCAAAGTCTAATCCTTCTACTTGTGAGTATCCTTGTGCAACAAGTCTTGATTTGTTTCGAACAATGCTTCCAGCATCATCTGTTTTGTTCTTGAAGATCCACTTTGTACCTACCACATTCACACCTTCTGGTAGTGGTACCAATTCCCAGACATCATTCCTCACAAACTCCTCGAGTTATTCTTCCATGGAGATAATCCAATCCGCATCTTCGAGTGCTTCAAGATGATTTCGAGGTTCTATAGCTGAGACGAAGCATTCGAATGGGATAATTGCCATACTGACCATCTGCTTGAAGTTTAACTTGATTCCTCTTGTCTTCCGTCCTTCAGTTATATCTCCAATCAGATCACTTGATGAGTGATTTTTGTGAACCTGAGTCACCGGATGTCTTACTTCAACCGCTTTGTCAGACAGTTCTTCTTCTTTATCCTCAGCGTTCTGTAAAGTGATGTCCAACTCGTCCTCAGCAGAATTCTTGAGTTCAGTTTCATATAATATTGGAAAATCTTCAATCGCCGCAATGGATCGATCATCAAAAACCACATTAACCGATTCCATAATCATTTTAGACCGAAGATTGAATACTCTGAAGGCTGTACTATTCCCTGAATAACCCAGAAATATGCCTTCATCACTCCTTGAATCAAACTTCCCATGTTGATCTTTGTCATTCAGAATGAAACACCTGCATCCAAATACACGAAAGTAACTCAAATTAGGTGTTCTGCCTTTCCACAGTTCGTAAGGAGTCTTGAGTGAAGCCTTTCTCATGTAGACACGATTGATGATGTAGCATGCTGTGTTGATTGCTTCAGCCCAGAATTTTACTGTAATGTTTCCTCCATGAATCATTGCTCGCGCCATCTCCTGGAGTGTTCTATTCTTTCGCTCAACTACTCCATTCATTTGTGGTGTTCTAGGTGCCGAAAACTGATGAACTATGCCTTGGTCATTACAGAACTTAGTCATAACTTCATTCTGAAATTCTCCCCCATGATCACTGCATATACGCTTGAGACTCCCTTTCTCAGTGATAACTTGAAGAGCCCAAATCTTGGAACTGGCCACGGTGTCAGATTTGTCACGAATGAAACGCACCCAAGTGTATCGCGAGTAATCATCTACTAGAACATAAACATAGCGCTTTCCTCCAATGCTTTCCACTTGCATTGGTCCCATTAAGTCCATGTGAACTAGATCCAGAACACGTGTGGACTGTATATCAGGCACCTTCTTATACTGAACTTTGATTTGTTTTCCTTGGTTGCAAGGGCCACACACAAGTTTCTCACATCCCTTCAGTTTCGGAACACCACGAACTATCTCCTTATTCACCAGATCAGTAAGATGACGAACATTCATGTGTCCCAAACGCTTGTGCCACAATGCAACATTGATGGGGGCTGGGTTTAGCTTCAAGTTTTAATATTTATAACCCAACCAAAATGAGCTGCAAGTGCACAGCGGTGTTGTAGTCGGGGTCGAACACAAGGAGGGTGTGATCTCGCTTCAAACTTGTGGTGATTGATGAGTAGCTAGAACAAAATATGGTGTTGTGGTGAACCTAAAATGAAAGGAAACAAAAGCAAATAAGTAAATGAGAGTTGTAAACAAGAAAAGAAAGAGTTAGGCAAAGGATAATCTTTGAAAACATGTAATGAAGTGATGATTGCATTGGTATTTCATTATGAACTATCTTGAACACAAAACACTAAGGTATGGTCTTTCCACTTTCGTGGCTCCAACCACTATGATTAATCAGCCTAATAGACTCAACTTTCGATGGTTATTACAAGCTGTAATCATGCATTAACGGTTCAAGTAATGATATAGTTCACTAGACTCCTTAGGTCAGCTTTCGTTGCCTAAGACGCCTAGCTCACCAAATATTAGATCAAGCAATACAACAAGCTTTTGGAGAGTGTATCAACCCTAGATCAGATTGCTAGATGTACGGTAAAGCAATCATGCATTAAGTTCAAATAAAGGTGAAGATTAGTTCATGAATAAAAGTCCCAATTGCAACCGCCAATCACATCATACAAGTTTCATTGATTTACCTCGCCTAACAAATGAATCTACTCGGACATGGTGCAATCAAACAAGCAAGAAATGATTGAAAGCATAATCACAAGTATAAGTAAGAGATAAGGGATAGAAGAAGCTTCTCTGTTGAAGAACAAGTCGAAATCTCCCTTGATAACTTGAAATCTCGAGTACAATAGAAAAGGAAAAGATGAAAAGAACAAGAACAAGGTTTTTGTGCAAGAGCAAGACTTGAGTGGCGCCTCCTTCTCCTCCTCCTAGATGGCGAGCTTCTAGGGCTTCTCTCTCTCTCTGACGGCCACTCTCCTCTTGCACGAGACACACCTTTTTCGTGAGGCTAAAAGCTTGTATTTATAGGCTGGAGTCGCCTAGGGTAATGAGGTGCCGGAAATGGAAACTTTCCGATGAGCTGGACATGAAGTTTTTGCGACGTGAATGGGCCGGGATTGCGCCAAGGAAGCCTCCAAATAATAGCTAAGCCTCTTCTCAAGCGAGCCAAGGCCTATACCGCGGTGTTCTGGGCCATTAGACACGCGAGATCCTCCATGGGCTTCATCTTGTCGCTAACCGGACATGTCTCGGTATAAAATGATTTTCTCCCTGATGGTTGATCCAAATGGCTTGATTCCACTTCGCTGTGATGCATGACTCAAATATATATCCAGAAAGACCAAGATCATGATTTTTGGACGTCGGGAAGACCCCTTGCCGCGGTCATCTTTCGGATGCTCCGGTTCTGTCCGAATGCGAGAATCGGACAAATGGAGTTTTGTTGAGGCTCTTGGCTTGGAAACTTGCATGGATCATGTTTTGAGGCTCTTTTGCTCCTTTTTGAATCCTTTTTGATGTTTTAACCTGTTAAGACTCCAAAACCAACAAATACAAGAAAACTACCTCCAAAGGTATAAAACCTTATTGAAAACACTTGAAAACACCAATAAATACTTAGTGAAAACATGTAAAATATGATGATATCAACTCCCCCAGACTTAGCCTTTGCTTGTCCCCAAGCAAACTAAGAAAGGAAAAGAGGTTTGAAAACGTGAGAACTCTCAAATCTTTTGGAAATCCATGTTGACCTTTGTTTTAGTAATCCACACAAATCAGCAGCGGCATTGAGAATTAAGAACAAGGAAGTACATACCATGAGTTTTGCAATCGTCCCAAAGCAATCCACTTCTCTTTAGGCCATCCAAATTCTCCACCTTTGACTCCTTTAGTTTCTAAAGGTGTGGTCTCAACTAGGGAATATCGATCAAAGGGGTTATAGACTCTTACCCATCCTCTTTTTATAAAACACATGTCTTGGCTCTTGTTTCACCTCTCTCTCTTCTCACTTCTTAAGTCGATTCATCCCTTTTTTAGGGTAGCAAGGTATTTTTTATTCGACTTCTTCTCCTCTTTGTGGAGGTTTTTGATGGATCTTCCATAGACGCGAGTATTGATGGTTGTAGCCACCTAATCCCCAGTTACTTGGATCAAAAGGTCTTCCATAGACGCGAGTATTGATGGTGGTTGCCACCTAATCCCCGGTTACTTGGACCTTGGTGCTTTTTCTTAAATTTGAAGGGGAGAGAGAGGGGAAACCGAACTCACATAGACTTTCACTTATTGGTGAGGATGAGGAGTCGTGCCCTTTGTAAAACCAAGCCCCTAGCTGAGAAGGTTAAGTTCATTAAGGCGTGGAGTCAAAAATGGATCCTTCTTATGCCCTTAGAGATGTGGATGTTTCTGGTAGATCGATCCACTCATGGTGCACATATGATGAAGTAAACTGCCAATAACTGATCAACGGTCACTTAAACATAGGCACAACAATGGTTAGGTCCAAGATAAAGTCATAATTCTCGACAAAAATTTTGACTCAATAAAAACGACTCAATGAAAAGAAAAATGATGCAAAATGAAATGTCAAAATGAACAAACTCATTAGTATAATCCCCCCAGACTTAACTTGCACCGTCCCGGTGTAAGAAAAATCAGATTAAGAGGAGAAAAATATGTAATAAATTTGAAAAGGGAAAGTGTAGGATGATGTTACCAAGTGATGACCAATTGTGATGAAGATCAGGGTCGGATAACTGAATAGGGCTCCTCTTTAGACATGATTGGTCGGTGAGTTTTGAATTTCCAGGCCTGATTCTTGCCGGTTGGCGTTTTGGTCGACTTGGGCTCATTTGGTCGACCCGAGAAGAGTGCCATGAACCACAGCTCAAACCGTGAAGATTTTACTGACCCATATTGAAATTTCATCGACCAACCTCATATTTTAGGAACACTGGTGAAGTTTGGGGTCAAACGAACGAGCGGTTTGGGAGATTCTTCATTTGGTGGTCCATTCGGTCGACCGGATGATAGTGCAATAGACCACAGCTCGAATGATGAAGAATTCTCTGACCTATCTTGAAATTCCATCGACCAACCTCATATTTCATGGACACCGGTGAAGTTTGAGGCCAAACGAACGAGCGGATTGAGAGTTCCTTCACAAAGTGGTCCATTCGGCTCCGGGAAGAGTTTCTTGACCATCCTTGAACTTGGCTCGTTCGTTTGTTGAATATCTTCTGGAATAGTGATATTTAAGCTCCAAGTATTCATCTCCAGCTGGTCGGCGTACCTATGCCGTGATTTGGTTTTTGTCGGCCTTCGGTGCACCGCTATCGACCGGATGAGGCAACTTTGCATATCTCTTGATCCGTCAACATTTCTCCGTCCTATCTTTTGGATTTGCCGACCAACATGGTGCTGTGTAGCCGCCTGTGAAGTTTGGTGGACATCGGTCACGTGGTTTGGGAGATGGTTGATGTTTGTCCTCCTTCGGACCCGTTTGGCCGAGAGATGTGACCGGATGAGATATCTCTGAATCTACACGGTCGAATTGTGATTTGTTTCGACTGAAGTGATTCTTCGAGCCTCCTTTATCATTCCAGAGTGTGCCCGCCTTGTTCTTTGTTCCTTTGTTTGGTTCTCCTTTGAAACCGCCTTTAAACCGCCATGTGGTTTGTGGTTTTGGTTGGTTTCAGCAACTCTCCTTGATATCCCTCCTGTCAAATAGTTAAGTCCTTGCAAAACACTTGAAATCACTGTTAAGTCCGGTCTTAGATTGAGATCCCCAAGTAGCCGACTTGTAGTTCTCAATCTAAGATGATAAATATGTAAACCATAAAAACAAGTTGGGTCTTGGCTAGAGATCCCAAAGTTCTGACATAGTTTATCATTAGTGAAATCAATGCATAATTGGAGTTTGACAAGTTGTGATTCATTCTCATTCATTAACCATCAATATTAAGCAATTTAAACCTTTAAATGTAACTAATGAAGTTCAAGGTTCAAATGCTTATCAAGTGAGGATCAAAGATGGTTTTTAATGAATGTATGAGGTGAATTTACTTACCTTGCTTGGAGATTTTGTTTTCTACAAGGGTGGGAACAAAGGGTGGGTCACTTTCTTGTTTTGGTCTCCTTTTTGTTCTTCATCCTAAAAACATTTTTTTTTGTATTTTTATGCAATTTTAAAAATCCCTGAAAAATAAAACTAAGTAGTTATGCATGCAATAATGATATGAAAATTTAAAATGAAAATAAAAACCATGTGGGTTGCCTCCCACAAAGCGCTTTGTTTTAAGTCATTTAGCTTGACTCCTTTTTCTTTTAGGTGTGGATGAGCTCAACTAAAGGGTTTGGGGTCCCTTTAGATTCTCCATTCTCTGGTTCAGGGGGCTTTCTTGGTGGTCTGGGTACGCCAAGATCATCTCCTATGCCATCTTTGAAGACAAATGCCCTCGGGAAGAGCTTTAAGGTGTTCATGAGCTTCTCCTTTGCGGTATGAGCTTCTTTTGGGTCCGGATCCTTAGGGTTAAGGATTATCATCTTGGAAAAGGACTTATGTACTCCATCAGGCTCCTCATCAGCTTCATTTTCGTCCAAGGTATGGAGCAAAACCGAGTAGATATCCTTGATGACATCTTTATGTTTCAGCGTTGACGGTTTCATGGCCACCTTCGGTTTTGGATAGGGGTCACTCTCCTTGGCGTCTTTAGGCATTATGGCTCCTTTCTTTGGCATGTTAGAAGTCTTATCTGGTGGTAGCTTGATCTCTCTTGGTGCTGTCTTGAAGTTGATGCTTTGATAGAAAACATCTTGTCGGATATTTCCTAGTGTCATGCGGCTTCTCATGAAGTCTATGATCGCACCGGTGTAAGCTCTTCTTGACTCCCCTGGAAACAGCTCCGGTTTCTGGCTCTCCTTAGGATCAGCTTCTTTTTCTCCTTCTTGTGATAGTGTAGGGACAAGGGCGAGCTGGTTCTCCTTAGATAGGACAGCACTAGAAAATGTTTGAGGGTTTACCTCATTTTGCTTCCTTACGGCTTCCGCGGTTAGGACGGTGAGAACTCCCAACTTCTGGACATGAGTGGAGAGAGACTCAAACTTGATGCAAAGATCAGTGAACTCGTGATCTAGCTTCTCACAGAGGTTCTTGTTGATTTGCCTTTGCTCCTCCATGTATCTTTCCAAGACTACATCTATCTTCTCTTCTTGTTGAGCCGGTGCAACAGCTTGAGGGAAAGTGAAAGGCAGCTTCACTTGACAGATCCCTTGAGGGTAGACATGTTGTTTAGGCTGGTATTGAGCTCCTTGATAGACGTGCTGGCCAGAATACACAAAGTTTCCATCAATGTAGTCCACTTCCACTTTATGCGGCCTAACCGGTGGGGGATGTGCATAAAAGCTCATCAAGCCCATTCTTTCTCTTCTAGTGTGTTGTTGGAGTTAGGTCTTCTTGTCTTCCACCTAAAACACACAAAGGAAGAGATTCAAGTAAAATTTTTATGAGTTTTTAAGGTTTTATGAAAAACAGAAAGTAAAGTGCAAGAAAGTAAGAACTAGACTAAAAATCAATCAAAAAGTTTGAAGGAAAAGCGACAGCCTCCCCGGCAACGGCGCCAAAAACTTGATGGGGGCTGGGTTTAGCTTCAAGTTTTAATATTTATAACCCAACCAAAATGAGCTGCAAGTGCACAGCGGTGTTGTAGTCGGGGTCGAACACAAGGAGGGTGTGATCTCGCTTCAAACTTGTGGTGATTGATGAGTAGCTAGAACAAAATATGGTGTTGTGGTGAACCTAAAATGAAAGGAAACAAAAGCAAATAAGTAAATGAGAGTTGTAAACAAGAAAAGAAAGAGTTAGGCAAAGGATAATCTTTGAAAACATGTAATGAAGTGATGATTGCATTGGTATTTCATTATGAACTATCTTGAACACAAAACACTAAGGTATGGTCTTTCCACTTTCGTGGCTCCAACCACTATGATTAATCAGCCTAATAGACTCAACTTTCGATGGTTATTACAAGCTGTAATCATGCATTAACGGTTCAAGTAATGATATAGTTCACTAGACTCCTTAGGTCAGCTTTCGTTGCCTAAGACGCCTAGCTCACCAAATATTAGATCAAGCAATACAACAAGCTTTTGGAGAGTGTATCAACCCTAGATCAGATTGCTAGATGTACGGTAAAGCAATCATGCATTAAGTTCAAATAAAGGTGAAGATTAGTTCATGAATAAAAGTCCCAATTGCAACCGCCAATCACATCATACAAGTTTCATTGATTTACCTCGCCTAACAAATGAATCTACTCGGACATGGTGCAATCAAACAAGCAAGCAATGATTGAAAGCATAATCACAAGTATAAGTAAGAGATAAGGGATAGAAGAAGCTTCTCTGTTGAAGAACAAGTCGAAATCTCCCTTGATAACTTGAAATCTCGAGTACAATAGAAAAGGAAAAGATGAAAAGAACAAGAACAAGGTTTTTGTGCAAGAGCAAGACTTGAGTGGCGCCTCCTTCTCCTCCTCCTAGATGGCGAGCTTCTAGGGCTTCTCTCTCTCTCTGACGGCCACTCTCCTCTTGCACGAGACAAACCTTTTTCGTGAGGCTAAAAGCTTGTATTTATAGGCTGGAGTCGCCTAGGGTAATGAGGTGCCGGAAATGGAAACTTTCCGATGAGCTGGACATGAAGTTTTTGCGACGTGAATGGGCCGGGATTGCGCCAAGGAAGCCTCCAAATAATAGCTAAGCCTCTTCTCAAGCGAGCCAAGGCCTATACCGCGGTGTTCTGGGCCATTAGACACGCGAGATCCTCCATGGGCTTCATCTTGTCGCTAACCGGACATGTCTCGGTATAAAATGATTTTCTCCCTGATGGTTGATCCAAATGGCTTGATTCCACTTCGCTGTGATGCATGACTCAAATATATATCCAGAAAGACCAAGATCATGATTTTTGGACGTCGGGAAGACCCCTTGCCGCGGTCATCTTTCGGATGCTCCGGTTCTGTCCGAATGCGAGAATCGGACAAATGGAGTTTTGTTGAGGCTCTTGGCTTGGAAACTTGCATGGATCATGTTTTGAGGCTCTTTTGCTCCTTTTTGAATCCTTTTTGATGTTTTAACCTGTTAAGACTCCAAAACCAACAAATACAAGAAAACTACCTCCAAAGGTATAAAACCTTATTGAAAACACTTGAAAACACCAATAAATACTTAGTGAAAACATGTAAAATATGATGATATCAAACATCGTCTCGAACATTCAAGAATTTGGCAGATTGATCCCACATGTAGCAGTTGTTGCCTGAACGAACTCCCCGTAGAATTGTCTTTCCGTCAGAATCAATGGCTTTGCATTCTATCTTGTTGAACCAAACAGTTAAGCCTTCATCACAGAGCTGACTGACACTAATTAAATTTGACTTCAGACTGTGGACAAGGTAGACATTCATAAGCTGTGGCTGCTCCTCAGAGGTTCGTCCTTTGCCTTGAATCATCCCTTTGTTCCACAACCAAACGTGACCTTCCCTCCTTTTAACTGCTTCACATCTTTCAGATTTTCTCTGACTCTTGTCATATGCCTGGAACATCCACTATCGAAGTACCACGGTCCAGTGTTGTCAGCCTCATTGATCTCTTCAAATAGTGCCATATTGGAGGAAAATCGCTGTCTTGTACCACTTTGTGATGTACATCAAGCAGGACCTGGTGCTGTCTTCCTGTAAAGATCAGTCTTTCTAATGAAGATTTGGTTCAGGCCACGATTCCAATAATAGCGTCCTTGTCTCCAAGCGTGATCAACTTTAGCCCAAAACTTTTTGCAAAACGTCTTGATATGACCTATAGCTCCACAAAAGTAGCACTCCTTCCTTTGATGTCCTCCGATGTGGCTATGTGATGCTCTAGCTGTACTGACTTTCTTAGCCTCATATCCTAATTCCATAGTGCTCTTTCCTCGATTTCCACTCCTTAGGATGGGATCAAGTTTCTGTGCGGATGATCTAGTATCTATTTGCATAACATCTTGAGTCATTCCTCCAGACACAAAAGTGACTGTCTTGCCGGTTGATCCACTTCCTGTTGAGTACCCCAGACCAAGATTCGACTTTTCAGCACGATCAAGACTCTGAATCTTGTCAAGCTCCTTAGTTCCAGTCAACATCTTGAGTTGCTTTCGATGTTGATCTAACTCAGCCTGTAAACTCCTAGAGTTCTCCTTCTCCAAAAAGTACTCTTTGGTGATGTCATCTGCTCGTTTAACCGCTTCCATCTTTTCCAACATGATATTGAGATTATCCATGTTGAGATCTTTTTCCGCTTGAAGAGCCTTCTGAAGTTCACCAACTTGTGCTTCAAGACGAGTATTCGCCCTTTTGAGTTCGAGATTCTCCTTCCCAGTTTCAACCAAGGTATCACGAACTTCCTTATAGCTTTCGTAGATATCAATCTCAGATTCGTCATCGGTGGACGAGTCGTCGGTATCTGATTCAGTTGCTTTTCTTTCTTCCATAAATTCAGAAATTCCAGCAAAAGCTACAAAGTTAATGATTTCTCCATCTTTTTCAGTATCTTCTTCAGAGTCTTCACCATCAATACTTCGGATGTTCATCCTCATCCTGGATTTCAAATATCCATAGTTTCCTGCATCTAGTATCACCTTTGACCTTCCCATGAAGTCCGGGTGATAGCCCTCTATTCTGCAAGATCTCACCTGCTATAGCAATACACTCAAGGTGACTGCTCTGATACCAATTGAAAAACCAAGGGCTACTGATGCAGTAGTGGATCACAAACTGGGACGGGGTTTTCTTTACAAAGAAAATATATTACTAGAAACTTCTTTAAGATAATTTACAAGTATATGCTTAAACGAAATCTACAAGCTTAAGTCAGATCTATCCACGATCACCCTTGACTTGCTATTCTAGTAACTCTCACGTTCTCAGATCTATCCACGATCTTCGAACCTCTCAAGCCCTAACCCCTTTGTCCTAGCTCTCTTACAAGATGATCTAAACCCAAAGTCTAAAGCTCTCAAGCATCCTATTTATCCTCAATAGGCATGCTGTGAAACCCTACAAGGTTTCAGCCTTGGTGATCACTCCAAATCTCCAAGGGAATATTTCCTTCCTTATTTTTCTCTAAGAATAGGAAATATTCCTTTTGTATGGATAACTGCAATATTCCTCATCCAGCTCAGCAACTCTCCTTTAGCTCTGTTAGTCTTCCACTTAGCTCCGCTACAAGTCCGTCCACACGTCCTGATGCACTTCCTGACTGATTCACGGTCTGCGTCAATTGTAACATCCGTAAACCAAAGATTTAGAATTTTTGTGTGGTGTCGAGCGACACCACGGATTGGTGTCGATCACCGGTTAAGAAAATTGATTTCGGTTTGATTTCAATTGTCCGGTTTGGACTGGTTTTGTGTAAAAGCCCTAAGTTTCGTGAATAAATAGAAGGCAGCCGCGCACTGTTCATCGCAGAGTACTGTTCATCCGGAGTTACTGTTCATCGCCGGAGTTACTGTTCATCGCCGGAGTTACTGTTCACCACCGGAGTTACTGTTCATCGCGTACTGTTCATCGGGATTACTGTTCATCGTTTTCTCGTTTTCCCCTTTTCAATCCGTTGTCGAGGTGAGTGCGTGACGGTAGGTCCGTAGTTTCTAGATGGGCAATTGTTGATTGTTGATTTGGTGTGTTCTTGAGTTTTGATGAGTTTATGTGACGATTTCGTGATGATTGTGTGTTTGATTCGCATTTGTGTTGAATTACCTTGATTTTCTGTGTTTGCGTTGTTGTTGAATCGAACTCGGAATCGCTCTGTCGAACGAGTGTCGATCGACACCAAGTGATGGTGTCGATCGACACCAGTCTGGTTCGGTCAGACATTCTGGTTTAAATCGAATTGAAATTGGAAATGTTTGTTAAATCCGGTTTGAGTAAATTAATTGGTTAAAATCGCTTTAAATGGTTTAATTGAAGTAAATGGTTATTTAATTGGTTTAATTAATTATTTTCGAATTAATAATTAATTAATATTTTTATTTAATTATGAGAATTATCTAATGGTTATGAGAAAGTATTTTAATAATTATGAGAATTATTAATGTGGTTTATCGATGTGGAAAATTATTTAATAATTGTGGAAAATATCTAAAAGACTTAAAATGGTCTAGAAATTGCGTAAATGGCCTGTAGATAGAATGATCGTCTCACTGAGTATTTATGATAATACTCACGCATCTCTTTTTGCCATGTGATGCAGGTAAAAGTAAACTGTGATCGTGGAATCGAGCCCGAAGGAGAGGATGATAGGATTTATTGTTTTAATTGAATTCATCTAAGTTGTTAGGCTTATTTGCTTTTGTTATTTGCTTCCGTTGATCATTGTTGAATTGATTGATTTATTTATTTAAAGATTTTTAAGACTTCCACTAGAATTGTTTAAGTTATTAAAAAAAAAAAGTGTCGGTTGTTTCATCAATCCAGCTGCATCTTCATGCTTGATTTGGAAGAAGCCGAGAAGTTCTTCAATAGCATTCCCAAGAACATGAAGGACTAACATTTACACCCAAAAAAAAAAGAACATGAAGGATTACTCTGTCTACACTACTCTCTTGAGCTCTTACACGAGATCTTAGAAAACACTGGATAAAGCCGAGGCCACGTTTGAGAAGATGAGAGAGCTCGGATTCCTCTTGAAACCTTCGCCATTCAACTCAATGATTTCTCTCTACCGTCAGCTTGGAAAACAGGATATGGCCGAGAAGCTTGTACGTGAGATGCAAGAGAACAAAGTGGAAGTCGAGACTCGACAGTCCCACGTTGAACAATGTTTTGAGTGTATACGCGACCTATCCACGCAAAACAAAGGAGATGGAGACTTTTAAAACGTTTGTTGATGAACAAGGAACCAAACTCAAGGAAGGCACGATTGTTCCAATGGCAGAGGCTTACAGTAGATCCGGTTCAATAGAAAAGGCCATAGAGATGTATGGAAACGTGGCAGGCAGTCAAATAGAAGTGTACAGAACAGATCCGGTTCTCAAGATCTGGTTACCCGATTTAAATAAAATAATTGAATGGTTGATATGTGTGGGGGTGATTGTTGGCATGGTTACGTTACTGGTCGTCTGCGCTACCTTCCATGTACTCTATATAGATTGGTATGAGTGGCTCATTCAAGAGCATCCACCAAAATCATATTGGGAGGTTCAGGTATTAAGTGATAGTCCCATGTTATATTATTTACTTTACTTTCGTAAATAGGTTTTGAGGTTTCCACTTTTTCACCAATCTTTTATATTACGTTTTAGGTTTAGGACAATAATGGTTACTTTTCAATTTGGAAAAAGATTCAAGTTTATCTATTTTTAACAAAAGAGAATACTTGCGATTGAGGATTTTTACTTTTCAAAATTTTGTTGTTGTTGATGGTTAAACAATAAACATCAAAAGAGTATTTAGAATTGGCACTACAACAGAAGCGGCTTGTAACGTCAGTTTATTCAAGTCATTTACACAAATGACGTTAAGGTTTTTAAAGGGAAGGATTTTAGCATCACTTTAAGGAGTGACATTAAGATTTACCGTCAATAACATAATCTAATTACTAAAATTATTTTGGGTTATATTTTGGATAAAAATATGTTATTAATAGATAGATGGCCCAATCTCAACAGCCCATAATCTTACTAAGATTTTTTCTTGTGTGTTAGCGACAAATTGATCACACCATCGATTCTCCGATCTATTTCCCGATCACACCATAATTTTCTCTCCGATATACAAGGATTCTCGATTTTCCGGCTCAGGATACACAAATTGATCTACACGAATTCATCAATTTTCAGAGATCTCTTCTAATTTCAAATCACAAGAGGAGATCTACCATCATCTTCGGTAAGCTTCTTCTCCACGAATTCTTCGATCTACAGGAGTTCTCATTTTTTTTGCTAAGATCTCTTCTAATCTAATTTTACTCTTCTTCCAAGTCTAATTTCAAGGCACAAGCTAGGCAATCGCTCGTCAGTGTATGTGAAGGATTCATCACGATCAATTTTCGCTAAGGTTTTTAGGTGACAAAACTCAATTCTGGATGCGATGCAACTTGAACTTAGCTACGATCTTAGCTACGAAATTGAATCTAGAGTTTATTTTGTTCCCAAGTTTGTTTTCTTCCATCTGTTTTGCTGCTTAGAGTCTAGCCATTGTGTTGTCTTGGAAATTTGAATCACCTTTTAAGCTTTTAAAGTAGTGAGAGGTATATTGCTTTGTTTGTTTGATCTCCTTTTTCGTTTAGGCGTCTGCTTCCTTAATGAACATTCGTTGCTTTTGATCTCAGTTTCATTAGATTAAGTTTGTTTTACCATGGATGATTTGTTCATCATGCTGTTTCGGTGATATATGAATAGGTTCTATATTGTTACTGCTGTTAACATTATTGTCTATTTGTCGCTATGATTTTGTAAAAGTTTTGGTTTTCTTTACTATTGATGTGAGATTGTGAAATATCTGAGAAACATGTTATTGTGCATGTTGTATGCTGAATGCTCCACCGTAAACTATATGCAGTTTCCATGAAGAGACATTTTCTTATATTGTTACAATCTTTTAGTTTAGTTTCCATGATTTGTTTAGTTTGCTAATCGTAGGTGTACTTGTGCAGGTTTGATTTTGAGATTATGGCCAAAGCTTCATAGACTAAGATTTTGGCAAGCAAGAAGAGAGGACCAAACTATAAGAAGAGACTTAACTTTTACAGGTAAGTTCTTACAATTCTATAAGTTTTTTTTTTCAAATTGATGTTAGCTTATTGGTTTTATAATGTGATTGCTCTCTCTGCTCTATGGTTACTTGTTTAGAATGATGTTAGCTTTATTGCTTTGAGAATTTTTTCTTGGTTTTCTAGTCTTGTCTGGTTTTAGAACGTGATTGCTCTCTCTGCTCTATGGTTATGGGTAGGCGAAATTTCTTTGTGATCAAAAGTTCAAGATGGGTTCCAGGTAATTTCTTTGTGATCTCCGAGTCATTTATGTATAATACTTGGATATGTATCTTACAAGTGTTTTCTTATAGGTGAGTGCAAGAGCTGAGAGCAAAAAGCTTAAAAAAAATCTTCATCAATCATCTAGTATCAACAGTGATCAGGTAACAAAAAGCTTTGATTCGTATAATATTTTGATATGTATCTTCTCTTTGATACTTAAACTTTGTGATCTATATATATTTTCAGGAAAGTGGCACTTCAAAGAGTGGAATTTGAATGTATGTTCCTCTTGAAACTGGTATGTTCCTCTTTATGTTTGTTGTTATGATCGATCTTAATCTTTCTTAGAGTATGAAACAATTAGGTTTATCTGATGAACAAAGCATTGTTTAGTTGGTTAGATAAACAATCAATTAGGTTATCTGATGAACAAACTAGAAAGTTTTATGGACTTAAGAGTTAGGTTATGTTCTGTTTTTGTGGTTTTATAAACAATTAATTATCATTGTTTGGTTTGGTTGCTTTGCAGTTTTGTTCACAAGCAAAACAGTTAGGTTATGTTCAGTTTTCGGATATAACTTGTTATGTTCTGACTTCAGGTCAGTTTGGTTGCTTGTTTCAGGTCTTTATCTTCAAATTGTGTTCGTTAGATATGAGAAGAATATAAGACAATGTGGTTGCCGAATCATCATATCTTTATGTTCAGAAAAATTGTATTTTTTTGCTTCGAATTGGTGAATACTTATACCAAAATTATATTTTCATTATAAACAAAGAAGATATTGTATGTTTATGACAACTATTGGTTGATATATAAAGTTTCTTTCAGTTTATGAGAACTATTTGTTGTATATAAAGTTTTGGATCTCACGTTACTTTGGTATAAAACTTTAAAAGTAACTTTAAATTTTGTGTGTTTAAGTGATGTTAAAGTTTGTGTGTTTTTTTAAGTGATATTAATATTTGTGTGTTTTTTAAAAATGATGTTAAATTTGGTGTCTTTTATTTAAGTGATGCTAGGGGTGTCAAAATGGGTTGAAATTTATGGGTTGACCCAACCCAACCAACCCATTAACCTTAATGGATCAAATTTTTTGGTTCTAATGGATTAATGGATCAAATGGATTGTGGATCAAATGGGTTGTGGATTAAATGGGTCAAATTGAAATGGATTGATGGATGAAATGGTTAACTATCACCTTCTCATCATACATTAATTTATTTTTCAAATTAGTCATTCTACAATTATGATTTCACTTTTTGTCTACAAAAAACATGATTTTGCAAATTACCCCGTCCCATTTTTTTTCTTTTTTCAAAATTATACCCAACAAAATATGAAATTTAGTTTTTTTCTCCAAATATATAATTTTCACAAAAAAAATTCGCAAAAAATGCGGGTTTCACAATTTTTCACCAAAACTTACGATTTCACTATTTTTCCGCCCAAAACGCGTTTTGACAAATTTTCCCGCCCAAAACGCGTTTCACAAATTTTCCGTCTGAAATCGCGTTTTCACAAATTTTCCGTCCAAAATCAAGTTTTGATAAATTTTTCCTCCCAAAATGCGTTTTCACAATTTTTTCACCCAAAAACGTGTTTTGACAAATTTTCCGTCCAAAATGGCGTTTTGACAAATTTTCCCGCCTAAAACGCGTTTTGATATTTTCCCGCCAAAACGCGTTTTGACAAATTTTCCCGCCAAAATCGTGTTTTGACAAATTTTCCGTCCAAAATGGCGTTTTGACAAATTTTCCCGCCTAAAACGCGTTTTGATATTTTCCAGCCCAAAACGCGTTACACAAATTTTTCTGTCCGAAATCGCGTATTCACAAATTTTCCGTCCAAAATCGCGTTTTGACAAATTTTCCCGCCTAAAACGTGTTTTGATAAAATTTCCCGGCCAAAACGCGTTTTCATAAATTTTTCGTCCAAAATCGTGTTTTGGCAAATTTTCCCGCCCAAAACGCGTTTTCACAAATTTTTCAGCCTAAAATGCATTTTGATAAAATTATTAGAAAATTATTTATGTTTATTATTTATGGATCATGGGTTAACCATTTAACCAATTAAACCATATAATTAGATGGGTCATGGATCAACCTAATCTATTTACTAATTGGGTTGGATTAACCTATGACCCATTAACTCTCAACCCATTTGGATAATGGGTTGGATAGGTTGGATTACCCATTTTGACACCCCTATTAGGGGTGTCAAAATGGGTTGAAATTTATGGGTTGACCCAACCCAACCAACCCATTAACCCTAATGGATCAAATTTTTTGGTTCTAATGGATTAATGGATCAAATGGATTGTGGATCAAATGGGTTGTGGATTAAATGGGTCAAATTGAAATGGATTGATGGATGAAATGGTTAACTATCACCTTCTCATCATACATTAATTTATTTTTCAAATTGTCCTTCCACAATTATGATTTCACTTTTTGTCTATAAAAAACATGATTTTGCAAATTATCCCGTCCCAATTTTTTTCTTTTTTCAAAATTATACCCAACAAAATATGAAATTTAGTTTTTTCCCCAAATATATAATTTTCACAAAAAAATTTCGCAAAAAATGCGGGTTTCACAATTTTCACCAAAACTTACGATTTCACTATTTTTCCGCCCAAAACCCGTTTTGACAAATTTTCCCGCCCAAAACGCGTTTCACAAATTTTCCGTCCGAAATCGCGTTTTCACAAATTTTCCGTCCGAAATCAAGTTTTGATAAATTTTTCCTCCCAAAATGCGTTTTCACAATTTTTTCACCCAGAATCGTGTTTTGACAAATTTTCCCGCCAAAATCGTGTTTTGACAAATTTTCCCGCCTAAAACGCGTTTTGATATTTTCCCACCAAAACGCGTTTTGACAAATTTTCCCGCCAAAATCGTGTTTTGACAAATTTTCCGTCCAAAATGGCGTTTTGACAAATTTTCCCGCCTAAAACGCGTTTTGATATTTTCCCGCCAAAACGCGTTTTGACAAATTTTTCCGCCAAAATCGTGTTTTGACAAATTTTCCCGCCTAAAACGCGTTTTGATATTTTCCCGCCAAAACGCGTTTTGACAAATTTTCCCGCCAAAATCGTGTTTTGACAAATTTTCCCGCCTAAAACGCGTTTTGATATTTTCCCGCCAAAACGCGTTTTGACAAATTTTTCCGCCAAAATCGTGTTTTGACAAATTTTCCATCCAAAATGGCGTTTTGACAAATTTTCCCGCCTAAAACGCGTTTTGATATTTTCCAGCCCAAAACGCGTTTCACAAATTTTCTGTTCGAAATCGCATATTCACAAATTTTTCGTCCAAAATCGTGTTTTGACAAATTTTCCCGCCTAAAACGTGTTTTGATAAAATTTCCCGGCTAAAACGCGTTTTCATAAATTTTTCGTCCAAAATCGTGTTTTGGCAAATTTTCCCGCCCAAAACGCGTTTTCACAAATTTTCCAGCCCAAAATGCATTTTGATAAAATTATTAAAAAATTATTTATGTTTATTGTTTATGGATCATGGGTTAACCATTTAACCAATTAAACCATATAATTATATGGGTCATGGATCAACCTAATCCATTTACTAATTGGATTGGATTAACCCATGACCCATTAACTCTCAACCCATTTGGATAATGGGTTAGATGGGTTGGATTACCCATTTTGACACCCCTACTTCCACATAATCATTCAACATTTATTCAACTATCTTCATTTACAATGGTTTTGTTTAATAAAAAATTCATCAACACCACTCATACCACCAAGTGTCATTTGTGTAGAAAATTCTGGAAATTCAGTCGTTTCAACATTTGAAACAACTTCATTACTTGGTGGTGTAGAAGAAAAAGGAGGTGGTTGAAATGAATATGACATTCTAGATCTATAATATGGAGAATAGTTTGGATTTGTAGGTGGCATGAAAAAATTTGGAGAAAACCCAAAATTTGATATATTTTGGGGTTGGTTGGAAGATTGACTTGGAAATGGATAATTGTTTGGATTTGGATAATTGAAAGGATGATTTGCAGAATTTTGGGTATTAAAAGGGTTATTGTTGGGATCCATTGCACTAAAAAAATGTTTAAAGCAAAATACCAAAATTTATTTGAGACTAATATGGAAACCAAAGAAAATAAGATGAGTTTTTTGTTTTGTCCAAATCAATTGAAACAAGTCTCTATTTATAGAGAATGAAAAATGATGAATTTTGGTATAAATATTTTTTATATATATTTAATTTATTATGAGATAATCGATTTTCTATCTTTTGGTGGATAAAAACAAACCAAGAATCTAATCAACCAATGAAAACACAACACTTATATTTATTATATATTAATATTTATTATTATTTTTTCGATCAATAAGAATTTGCCACGTAGCAGAGCTGTCACTCATTTTTCTTATTCAACGGAGTTGAAGTTTTTCAACTTCAATTACTCCACCTCCTTTTCAACACTCGATTCAACTCATCATTGTAGTATTTAAACTGTTGAATTTCTTTTTCAACTCACCCATTGTAACTAGTCTAAGGGCAAGTCTGCGCGATGCGTTGATTGTTAATTTATTAATTTAATAAAAATTATTTATTATTTATGTTAACGGTATAGCATTGAAAATTGATAAAATTGATAATGTATTGGTGAAAATTTAATGATTTCTTAATATGGTTTTAGCTACGACGATTATGTTTGTAAAATGTGTTTATATTATTTTCAGTCTAATTTTGTTAATCGTATGGCAATTGTAATAGAATAAGGCATTTGATTTTTCTTACATGAAAAATTCCAACTACAAATATTGAATAATCGGAGAATAATATATGAATCAATATAAATAATACGATATAAATAATACGATGACCAATATAACTGAGATACTTAATAAATATAATTGAAACAATTTTCTTAATAAATAGAATTAAATAAATTATAGGGTCGCCAAAATTTTTCTTACAAAAATAAGTATAACATAAGCAAATTATAAGCAAAATATAAACAAAATATATGCAGATCATAAGTAAAACATAATGAATATAAGTAAAACATAATGAATATGACAATCTTATCATAATTTTGCTAATATATATACTTTTAAAAAAAATTATATGTTTAAGAATGAGAGCCCCATATGATTGCTTTCAGCATTTAACATTTAAAAAAAAATTATTAGCGTTATTTTGTTTAAAAAAAAAAAGATGTTAGGTATATGCAAATTATGTAAGTTAAATTAATAAAATGACACATATCATAATTAATATGACACATCAGCTTATCAGAGAGATTCTGAATAGAGATAATCTTAAAATATTAGAATAGATAGATAATTTTAGATTTTCAAAATAATTATAGTAAAATATTTAGATATATTTATTAAATATAGTAAATCTAGCAATAACTCTTCGTAAATTTAACAATTCTATCAACTTTTAAAATTAGGCTAACTCTATGTAAATTCAATGACTGACTACTTGTAACTTGTAAGATTATAGCTAAAATAAAACTCTATCCGAGTGGATTTAGAATAATTGCATTCTGCTGACAAAAATTTCAACTGTTTAAAAAACATAATTAGACTCAAGCATACCATTTTTAAAGTGAAGATTTAATGCATGTGATTTAGACCTAAAATTTTGCAAAAGGAAAGGTGTTAGTTAATTAGCAAGTTCATCACCAACTAGTAGATTGTATAGGGTTTACAATAATAGATCAATCTTCTTAACCCTAAGAATAACAAAAAAAAAAAAAAAAACACAGTTTTTGAATTTCCAACAGCAAAACCCCAGCAACTTTTATCGCCCTGTTATGATATTCAACAATTGTTTATCCCTGTATGTCTCCTGCAAAGAAACAAAAAAGAGTCGTAAGAACATCAACTTGGCAATGCAAATAGACGATACAGATTGTGAGTGTGTCTGCGTGCGGGTAAATGATCTAACCGTGCATGCGTTTTATGAAGTAGTCCAAATCTACAAAGCAAGTAGATCCTTGAACCAGAGGAGAAGGTTGTCGATACGTAAAGAAGGAGAAGTGATTGCTATCTGGATGGTTTCTTGGCTTAGCCATTTCGATTAACCTCATACAACCTTCTCTATCGAAACAAGTAATCGCATTCTCACCACCAATAAGAAGTCCCTTATCCCAAGCTGCGTTGATCACCTGCCACAAAAATAACCAAACTTCGGCTAAAGAAAAGAAACAAGAAAGCTAAGTTCATCAATAAGATAATGTCATTACTCATTACCTGCCAACTCAAACCTTCTGGATCAGCTAATGCTTCTTGATGCTCATTAGAAGACATTTGTGGCCCAGGGCACACAAACTTCACTGTCACTGAATATTTCTTCAGAGTTTCGAAGACAAGAGAGTAACCATCACGGTTCGAAGGGTTATAGTATCCTGCGGTTAACTCAGCAGCATGACTAGCGGTCTTGTATGACCAGTAAATCGCCGGTATCTGCATCATTTTTGCTGTTGTATGAGTCTCTCGTTGCTATGGTCATTACTGGTTTTGAAGGACAAGTGCTATAAAAGACTGTACCTTGACGATAATCTTTGTCTCCTCAAACGCGAGATTTGCAAGAGAGAGAACGTTCTCTGCATGTCCTATTAGCAACTGAGAATACCAGTTTAGGAAGAAGCGGCCGTAGTAGCTGTCATATTCACCTCTTTCCTGGAAGAAAGCAGTTTCATGAGGTTGAGAATTGTATTGACCAGCAGTCTCTGGTCCTTTGCCCCAGAAAGCGAATCCTCGTGATTTTGCTTCCTTTAGCAGACTTGTTTGTGAATACTTGTCATAACACTGCAATAGGAAAATTAGTAGAGTGAAAATATTAACCATCCTCAGACTTCATCAGTTACAAGTTAGAAGTAGGAAGTCAAAGTTCATCAATCTGAAAAATACCTGAAACTCACCAACACCGGGATAAATCCAACCCATCCGTTCTTGAAAAGATGGATACTTTAGTTCACCAGAAGTTCCAAGACCAATCTCAATTGCAGTAATTAGCCCCTCTGCAAACAAATCATCGAACTCTGACCGGAAGCTTCTCATAAAATCAAAATAGACCTGAAAAATCAAAATGTACAATGAAGTAAAGAATGTAATGTAAAAAGTCTAAAGAGGAATAGACTAGCAATTAACGAGCAATGAGCGTTCTCTAAGTACCTCTATACCAGTTCGTCCATGCAATACCCGTTCCTTGTCAATGCTCCAATTCAAACACTCGAAACTCCTTCTTCCTTCACGATCAGTGAAAAATATGTCTGGATTGTCTTTTCCAATCTCCAAAACCCACTGTGGTAACGAGATCATAACGTTTCCAGATGCATTCCCTCCATATTCATGAAATGCCATCACCACCTTCATATATATAATATGCTAATTGCTAAGATACTACGAAAAAGAGGTTCTTTGTTGCGAGAGTTACAGTTTGGTCGCATAGGATGCATTTGAAAGAAAAAAGTAGAGAATTTCATACCTGGAGTTTAAGTTTGAAGTCTCTGATAAGGTTAAAGAGCTCTCTATAGCCAGACCACACATATTTCTGAGGATTCCAGCCTTCAACTATTCCCCACCAACAATCTATCACCACTCCATCGACGTTTAATGACTTCATGTAACTTAATTCTTGTCTTACACCTTCAGGATCAACCAACTGGCCAAAACTGTCTATAACGCCAACCTGAGAGACAAAGTGTAGAGCTTTAGTTCAAGAAAACTGAGGATGGAGGCAAAAGTGGTAAAAGACACTTAAAACACACAGTTCTCTGATAAGAAGCTCACTGGAAGCATGGCGTACACAGGAACGTAAAAGCTCTCGGTGAAGTCATTACGAGGCTCTGTGGAATGAACATCATGTATAAGCTGAAACGACAACAAAAACGAAATAAACTCTCTTAACAATGCAATGAGTTTAACTTTTACTGTTACCATTGACAAGTATTAATCATTACCTGATTGCATCCGACGGAGGTGATAGGACTAGCACCCGTATACCTTCCATTCCCAGGATGATCACTCTCGGCGATAACAACAGAATCAAGAGACACTGGAGAAAGGTTCTCATCGATTCTAAGAACTGAATGCTGCTGCTGACAATCAAGTGCAGCCTTAGCACAGTTCTTCAAAGTACTAGAAGAAAGAGGACTTTCGATAGATCTCGTCGGAAACTGAACCTATCCCAATGGCATGAAACAATCAAGATTTAGTCAAAACAAGTTCACAATGTTCTCTCTAACTATCGGTTTATAACCACTGGAAAACTAAGCTTCGGAAACAAACTCAAAAGCAATTGATTACAGAACAAGCTTAATAACATACATTTGGGATCAAAGTGGTCAGCTTTTAACCATAGCGATATTCGTTCCCATGTAGAACAGTGTATTAAGCTACAACAACCGAGCAATATTCGATTACCGTAATTGGTGTTGCTTTTTCCAAATTTTTTTCCATAAATGAACTTTAAATGCGAAAAGAGTCTACCACATTCACATTTTAGATGAAGGGACTTGAAAAGTTTGAATTTTGAAAGAAAGGGTTCTACCACATGGTTTGGTTGTTGTGACTGCCGGTAAGTAGTACCGTCGGCGTCGACACTCCAGCCTGCTTCACGCGCCAAAGCAGCGATTACATCGTTCATATCCGCACGCGCCGGTAACGGGAAATTCCCGTACTGTCTCAATCCGGCGAGCATTCTACTAGTGATTGCTCGTCTGTGTCTTTCTCTCAGCTTCGTTCTCTCCTTTTCCTTCTCCCTCTCTCTCTTCCCTTTGCCTCCTCCTCCTCCTCCTCCGCTGGTTGTCTCTCCACCGCCGATTCCGGCGATGTTACCGTTGTTTACATCGCTTTCAGCTGGAGCTATCGACGCCGCAGCTGTGGCGGCGAACCCGCGCGGCCGTCGAGACTGTGGGTGATTGTGATTTCGGTGGGGAAATTGGTCCGGGTCGAGATTCGGATTCGGGTCGATCGGATCTAGTGAACCGGTGGTGTTGTTTAGCGTGTGCATTTTTTGGCCCTGAAATGTTTTGCTCTCTGTGTCTGCTGCTTCCACATTTGAGATTTGCCTGAGTAGGTACATACTTTTAACCCATACCCAAAAATTCAAACCAAACTAATTCACAATATCCGTATCCGATTGATTTTAGGTATAAATCAAATGAATAAAATATTTTATATTCATAGGTATGAGATAATACCAAAATTGAATCAATATCCAATTGGATATCCAAATTACCCTAAATTGGTATCTATACTATTAAAATTGAAACATTAACAGCATTCCAGTTAGAAAAATTTCACTGAAGAAATGAGTAAATTACCAAAAAACCAATCGGTTATCAAAGAAATGGTAATTGGAGAAAATTGAAAAAAAAAATGAGTCGACTCAGTCGAGTCCGAGTTCACCCGACCCAGATCCATTTATAAACACGTGGATCCTGTTAACGAAAACATTTAAATCAAACCGGCATGAGACGTATTGTAAATTTGTGATTCAAAAGCAAATCACATCTGAACCGGGTCGGTAACGGATACACGCAGATCTTGAGTGGATCATTTTATGTTTTAAAATGTGTTTAATACAATACAATTTGGGCTCAAATATCATATAAGCCCAAACACAAAAGATAGACTCGACCTACCCATATATTTTTTAAAATAACAAACAAATACCTAATAACTCAATTCTTAAATTTCGAATCCCAAAAAATCAAATACATTAAAAAGAGAACGGATTTTTTTCCAGTCTCCACGGAAAATCAGTCTTCTCTGAAACAAAATTTTTATACTGATTACCAAATTTGAATGTTGTATACATACCAAAAAAAGACTACATTCAAGATCTACGATATGCTAATGAAAAGTTGTTACCAATAATACAACCACTTTTAAATAAAAAAATCTGTTTCAAAAGATTTAGATTCTGGAAAATCATATTTCAAAACCCTAAACCATGTAAACCTCCTAACTATTCTATAAATACACGATCAGTATTGTAGCCTAAGATTCAAACAACCAAATACATTTTCCACCATAATCGATTATTGTCATTATCAAAGCAATATTTTTGACAACCGCCTCGGGATTTTTGAGCAGATGCATTCCAATCATCACCTATAAAACCCCATTTTTATCAAAATGATCACCAAAAGTACCTTTGTTCACAGCCACTTTAACCCCGGTTCTGGTTGCGTGGAAAGAGAGGAAATATCATCAACAATTGAGAGAGGTTTCTCGCTCACGGGAGTGGAGAAGGAGCAAGTCTCAAATGCTTTGGCCATGGACGGAGTGGTCATGACTGTACGTAGCAACATGTTCCATTTGAACAGAAGATGGTGATGAGATAAGATCTGGTGTGGCTACAACACTTGCATAAGAAATCTGTTTCGTAGTGGTATCTGTAACAGCAGGGACAATTGGTGTGATGGTTGTAATTTCTTTGGGAGAAAGAGAAGTGGTTGGGATAGTCTCCGTGGTAGCGGTAGAAACAGAAATCATCGGAGTAGTGGCATTCACTACGCTTTGCAATTGTAGATTCATCAAAACTGAGTCCACAACAGTCCCCTGCACTTTAGCGTTGGAAGAGTGATTGAGCGCCGTACAAGCAGAATCTCGATGTCCAATGATCCGACAATGTGAGCAAATAGGAGGTAGTTTGAGATAAGACACCTCTAGAGTGATAATATCACCTTCATATGTCTCCACTTGGCTGAGATTGGGTAATGGCTTAGATAGATTAATTTTAATCTGAACTTCTCCAGATGGAAACCGTGGAGATTTCTGTGCGAGCCGAAACTTGCACAATATTGTTTAATCCGTTTTAGGGAGAGCCGAGGAATTCTTTTGTTTAAATAGCAAGAAGACGAGCCAAAGTTGGTTTTATTATTAGCTGTTATGCGAGCTGTAAAATTTGTGGCGTATGCCTTTTTGTGGGTAAAAAGTGATCCCGAAAACAATTGACATCGATTCCTATTTATAAGAGAATAGGAACCGACTTTACAAGATTTAAGTAAACTTTCCACAACGAAACTTTCCATTTCTGCTTGCGCCGACTTGTGTTTATGGCAAGCTCTGGATACGGGCCTTCTTCGATGGGCCTCGGCTCGAATCGTGCAGATGGATGTTGGTTCGGCCCTTCGAGAAACATCTTCCCGGTTTTCTGGTTTAATCGACGGTTCGGCCCGGCTCGATCTGACTATGCCCGGTTCGAATGACAATGTGATGGGGGGAAATCCAACCCCAACAATTAGCCCCCAGCTGGCTAGTCTTATGTGTAAGAGTGGCGAGCTGTAAGTTATCAGGAAAAAGCATTGTCATTTGAATCGAGCCGTCGACATACTCGGTCCGCCTTCTGCAAGAATTTGGCTCGTGTTCTTGAGAGAAGTTGGTTCGTCTTTCTTCTAAACGACGTCGAAGAATTCTCGCTTTAATCATGCGCGAAATCCGAAGCGTTTCCGGGCCCGCTGATTTCGGCGGAAACCCTAGAAATCGGGCGGAAATTAGGTCGTGCCATTTCGTCTTCCCGAACCGACGCGCCCACGCGCCAAGACTTATATAAATATTGAACCCCGGGGTTCACTTTTCTCATCTCGCTTCTCTCTCCAAATCAAGAAAAAGGTAGAATTCTCTTTCTCTCTCTAGCTTTTCTTTTCCGTTCTCAAATTTCATTAGTATTCTTTGTTTGCGTCACCGGTGTGAATCGTTTCACATCGCAATCTTCGAACTTTCCGACCAATCTTTAAGTTCTCCGATCTATCTTCTTTCGAGCCGAAATGTCTTCAAGTAGTCGTACTCCTTCGGTCGGGGTTGATCATTCTGAGGATTGTTCCCACAACTCTAATGACTCTGAGATTTTGATCCGCCGTTCGTCTTCGTCATCCGAACCATCTGATTCGGTGGGATCTCACAATTCCTACACTCCGCAGGGTCGGAAGGTAGTTAATTCGCCTCGCTCCGAAGAGGGAAACCAATCTGTTAGGGTCGCCGAGACCGCCGAGGTTAACGTATTGGCGAGCGAGCCGTCACTCTTTCATCGCGATGGTTCAAATGGAGCATCCAAGCCGAACACGGATGAAGGGGACGAGCTGGCCCTTCTTCGTGCCGAGGCGGATTTCGATAGGGACCAGTCGGCTCGTCTTGGGATTGCGCTCGATCCGATATATAATCCCGAGGAGATCAAGCTTGAAGAGATGATGTCTGAAGGGGCAGTTGGAGACATCCTCGGGCCGTTTAGACCCAGACCCCCTCAGTTGCCGAGGAGGCCCCTCCTGGACGATGCATCCCTTGATTGCGTCTTATCCAGCGCCTTCGGTGCCGGCTCGTCAAAGGGAATGAAGAAATGCTCCTCAAAGAGACGGGTCTCGAGAAATGCTCCACGAAGAGGACGGTTCCAAATCCTCCTGGGTCGACACTCTGTACCGAATCGTCTTTGGAAACGCTTCAGCGCTGTTTCCACATATCTGAGGGAGTCGACCTCCTCCTTCCGGCGAGCCATCAGAGGGCTGACGATCCTCCTGTGGGATGTTTGATCCTCTATGAAAGCTTCTTCTACGGCTGCTTTCTGTGGTTCTGATATCATCATATTTTGCATGTTTTCACTAAGTATTTATTGGTATTTTCAAATGTTTTCAATAAGGTTCTATGCCTTTAGAGGTAGTTTTCTTGTATTTGTTGGTTTTGAAGTCTTAACAGGTTAAATTATTAAAAAGGATTCAAAAAGGATTCAAAAAGGAGCAAAAGAGCCTCGAACCATGATCCATGCAAGTTTCCAAGTCAAGAGCATCAATATAACTCCATTTGTCCGATTCTCGCATTTGGACAGAACCGGAGAATCCGAAAGATAACCGCGGCAAGGGGTCTTCCCGACGTCCAAAAATCATTATCTTGGTCTTGCTGGATAGATATTTGAGTTATGCATCACGAAGAAGTGGATTCAAGTCATTTGGATCAACCATCACGGAGATACTCTTTTTCTCCCAAGACGTGTCCGCCAGGCGAGTAAACGAAGCCCATGGAGACTTAGCGCCACCAAATGGCCCGGGATGCAGCGGCATGGACCTTGTCTCGACTTAACACAAGCCCAGCTTGCTTTTGATGGTTTACTTGTCCTAAATCCGGTCCAATCACGTCGCAAATCATCAAAGCCGGTTAACCGGAAAGTTTCCTTTTTTGGCTCATCACAACCCTAGCGA
Source organism: Erythrophleum ivorense (assembly GCA_026724425.1). NCBI lineage: Eukaryota > Viridiplantae > Streptophyta > Magnoliopsida > Fabales > Fabaceae > Erythrophleum > Erythrophleum ivorense. The sequence goes on along the minus strand of JAIUCV010000066.1, from coordinate 289,175 downwards.
CTTCAAGCCTATAAATGCAATGTTTTTAGCCTTTGGAGGAAGAGAGCCGCGAGTTTATTGTGCAAGAGAGAGAGCAGCCGTCAAGGAGGAGAAGCCCTAGGTGGTGCGCCGTCCAGAAGGAAGAAGGAGGCGCCGTTCAACTCATTGCACTCGCATTCATCTTTGTTCTTTCATCTTTTCCTTTTCTCTTTTGTACTTTGGATCGAAAGTTATCAAGGGATTCGACTTGTTCTTCATCAGAGAAGCCTCTTTCAATCCTTTATCTCTTTTTATACTTGCATAATGATATCAACCTTGCATTGCTTGCTTGATCTTAGTATGTCCGAGTAGATCCCCTCGTTAGGCCGAGGGAGATCGATGGACTCTTAATATGTTTTGACCTGTTTGATTGCATAAAACGGGATTTACTCTTTTGGTTCTTCATCTTTGCTTGCTCTTATTGCTTGTTGTTAGGAAAGCGCGCCTCAGCAACTTGAACTTAGGTTGATACACTCTCCAAAAGCTTGTTGTATTGCCGAAACTAGTATTTGATGAGCTAAGTGTTTTAGGCTTCCAAAAGTCGACCTAAGGAACTTAGTGAACAATCAGAACTTGAACATTAATTAATGCATGCTTATAACTTGTAATAACCATCGAAAGTTGAGTCTATTAGGTTGTTTAAGCATAGTGGCCAGAGCCACGAAAGTGGAAAGGCTATACCTTAGTGTTGTGAGTTCAAGGCGGTTTATAAATTATCCCATGCAATCTCTTGTCATTTCATTGAAAGTTTCCATTGATTATCCCTTGCCTAACATCTTTCCCATCTTGTTTACAATCTCATTCACTTACTCTCTTGTTTTCCTTTGATTTTAGGACCACCCCACACTCATATCTTCGTTCTAGCTACTTATCACTCAACATAAACTTGAAACGAAATCTCTCTTCCTTGTGTTCGACCCCGACTTACCACGGCTGTGCACTTGCAGCTCTACCAAGTTGGGTTATAAATTGTATTAGTTTGAAGCATAAAACCCAACGCATCAAGCTCTTTGGCGCCGTTGCCGGGGAAGAGTTGTATTTCTTTCAAGTTTCTTGATTGATTTTTAGTCTAGTCCTTTTTATTTTTGCATTTCATTTTCTGTTTTTCATAAAACCTTATAAAACCATAAAATTTTTACTTAATCCTCTTCCTTTGTGTCTCTTAGGTGCATGACAAGAAGGTCCAATCCAGATAATACCATAGAAGAAGATCTTGACATTGACCAACTTGAAAGAACACATAGGCGGCAAAGAAGAGAAAGAATGAATCAAGGCGGTGAAGCCGCGGCACAAGGTGGCCAACAACAAGCCCCTGACCAAGAACAACAACCACAAGCCCCTCATGTCTTACCAGAAGCCGGAGCTGACCAGCCAGCACAAGGAGCCGTGCCTCAACCCAATCAAAACGCTCCCGGTGTAGCCGATCAGCCGCAGCCGCAACAACAACAACAGCAACCGGGTCAACAAGACGCCGGTCAACCACCAAACCAGCATCATCAAAACCCCCATGGCGGTCACCAAGGGATGCCTCAAGCTCTACCACATGTGCCTCCAAGGAGAGCACAATTCGCTCAGCATCCAAGGCATCCGACTATGGGAGATTTTGATTCATCCGATGCATTCTTCTTGGATAGGAATCCAATCCGACCACCTCAGCCTCCAAGGAACGACTTTGAGATCAAGCCACAAATCATTGCCTTGGTGAAACAAAACCAATTCCATGGTTTGTCCACTGAGCATCCACTTGACCATGTCAACACCTTTGAGGAGATATGTAGCACTACTCGGATCAATGGAGTGTCACCGGACTACTTCAAGTGCAAGCTATTTACCTTCTCTCTAAGTGACAAAGCACTTAGATGGGTAAAGTCTCTGCCACCTCAATCCATTACAACATGGAATGAATACAAAGGAGCTTTCTTAAACCAATTCTACACCAAGCAAAGATCAAACTCTATAAGGAGTAAGATATCCGGGTTTAAGCAAGCACCAATGGAGTCTTTCTATGAAGCTTTGGAGCGCTTCAAGGAGTATGCAAGAGATTGCCCTAATCATGGCTTCTCAGAAGGTAACCTTTGGAACATCTTCTACAATGGGATTGATCACAAGTACAAGCTTTCATTTGACACCGCGAGCAATGGCAACTTCATGACCAAATCGGTGCCGGAGGCTAAGCTTTTGATCGAGAATCTTGCTGCAAGTGATTCCAATGCATGCCCTGAATACAATAGAGGAGTGAGAACCACGAGCTCATCATCGGAATCGGCTCAAATCATGGAGTTGAAGAACATGGTCTCACAACTACTAAAGAGCAACCGAGGAGTGCATGCGGTCGATGATGTTTTGGCCACTAATGAAGAGCCTCTCATGGAGTTTATGAGAGATGGAGCTGAAGAAAATCAAGAGGAAGTCAACTACATAGGAGGTAACTACGGTAATAGAGGATACAATCAGCCATTCCGCCCCCATCCCAACCTCTCTTACCGAAGCACCAATGTGGAGAATCCAAATGATCAAGTCTATCCGGGCCAAAACACTTATCAAGGAGGCCAAAACGCTTACCAAGGAGGTCAATACCAGCCTAAGCAACAATTCTATCCTAAGGGAGTCTACCAAGTGAAGCAGCCACTCACTTTCCCCCAAGGAGTTGCCCCGGCTCAACAAGAAGAAAAAGTAGATGTGGCGGTTAAGAAATATATGGAGGAGCAAAGACAAGCTACCAAGAGCTTACATGAGAAGATGGATCACATGTTTGGTGATCTAAACAATAAGTTTGGGGCGTTGTCAACCCACGTCCAGAAGTTAGATGTTCAAGTCTCTCAAACAGCCGAGGCGGTTAAAAAGCAACAAGAGGTAAATCCGCAAAAGTTTTGTAGTGTTGTTTCATCCAAAGAGGATCCACCGGCCATTGTCTCCATACCATCTCAAGAAGAATAAAGAGAAGATGAGCCTAAGGAGAGGTACAAACCAGAGAGGTACACATGGGAGTCAAGGCGAGCTTACAAGAGCAGGCTTGACAACAAGCCGCTGCTTAAACAAGGAGATCCTGGGAAGTTTGTGATCCCCGCTTGTATCAATGGATACCAACTCACCGATTGCTTGTGTGATAGTGGAGCAAACGTGAACCTCATGTCTCTTGCACTAGCCAAAGATTTGGGATTCAAATATTTCAAGGAGCCTAAGGTGAGAGTGGAGTTTGCGGATCTATCAAGCATGGAGCCTTATGGAGTGCTTGAAGATGTTATGCTAGAGATTGGAGAGAGACATGTCCCAACCGATTTCCAAATCATGGTATGGGAAGGATCAAAGAGGAATCAACTGATTCTTGGTACCCCATTCTTAGCCACAGCCGAGGCGGTCATCAATTACATGAGAAACCAACTAACACTTGGTCATGTCCGGCAAGACATCTTTTTCCCAAGCGTCAACTTTAAACAAGCTCCAAGTGCAGTCAAACTACCACCAGAAAGGAGCACACTCATGCCAAGAGAAGGAGCCGAGCGGCCAAGAAGCACCAAGAAGGGCGAGCCCTACCCTAAACCGAAAGAAGCGATGAAACCGTTGAAGCCGAAGCATGAGAATGTCTTCAAGGATATTCACTCGGTCTTGTCGTCATCTTTTGACAATCATGGAGCTGAAGAAGAACCTGACGGTGTGCCTAAGTCCTTTGCCAGCATAGGAATCCTTCTCCCAAAGGATCCGGACCCCAAAGATGAGCAAACCGCAAAGGAGATACTCGGAAAAACCTTAAAAAAATTTCCGAGAGCTTTGGTCTTCAAGGACGACATGGAAGATGATCATGGAGAGCCCAAACCACCTCATGAGCCACCTGAACCAGAATGTGAAGACACCAAAGGGATCCTAAACCCTTTGGCCGATCACATCCGCACCTAATCAAACAAATAAAAAAAGGGAGTCAAGCTAGATGACTTTAAAACAAGCGCTTTGTGGGAGGCAACCCACACGGTATTTTTCTTTTCCTTTTTCATTTTTAGTTTTCACATCATTATTGCATGCATTTTGTTAGGATGAGAAACCAAGAGGAGACCAAACGAGAAAATGTCCCACCCATTCACCCCACCCTTGTCCAAACCAACACCAAGGAGCGGGCACCACCTGGGACTAATAAAGGAAGGAAGCAGAATCATTTCGGTCAGAGAAAATCACCAAACGGTCGAGTAAAATCCAAGATATTCAGTCGGGCGTAATTCTCTCGACCACACGGGTGCGACGGAGTACACACTTGACCTATCTCACAATCCGTGTGACCGAAGTCCACCAAACTTCACAGGCGACCAGACAATACCATATTGGTCGGCAAATCCAAAAAATAGGACGGAGAAATGTGAACGGATGAGGAGATACGCACGAATGCCACATCCGGTCGATGGCGGGTAACCGAAGGCCGACAAAAACCAAAATCACGGCATGGGGACACCACCAGCTGGAAATGGATTCTTGAAGCTTCACAATCACCATTCCAAAAGAAAATCAAGGAACGAACGAGCCAAATTCAAGGACGGTCAAGAATCTCTTCCCGGAGCCGATTGGACCACGTTGTGAAGAAAGTCTCAGACCGCTCATCCAGTTGACCTCAAACTTCACCAGTGCTCATAAAATATGAAGTTGGTCGGTGGAATTTCAAGCTCGGTCAGGAAATTCGTCACCGTTTGAGCTGTGGTCTATTGCACTATCATCCGGTCGACCGGATAGACCACCAAATGATGAAACTCCCAAACCGCTCGTTTGTTTGACCTGAAACTTCACCACTGTTCCTAAAATATATGATTGGTCGGTGAAATTTAAAGATAGGTCGGCGAAATGTTGACGGTCCGAGCTGTGGTCCATCACATCACCTTACGACCGTCAGGAGGATCCCCCCGACACCGGATTTTCAAAACTGCTCAACCAAACGACCTGAAACTTCACCAGCGGCTCTAAAACATCATATTGGACGGTAAATTTTCAATCCCGTTCATAAAATTCTTAACGGTTTGTCATGTGGTTCATAGCACTCATTCCGGGTTAACCGAATGATGTGATCCCGTAATAGATCGTGACTTGAGGGTAAGTGATGAACGAGATCGGAACACAAGGGACCGATAGATGATAGAACAATGGAACGAATGGTTTATACCAAGTATTCCGCGGAACGAATCCTCAACACCACCTCTCAACGGATTGATATTACGCACAATCAGTGAAGATGACTCTTCCCGATTTGTTGATATTACGCACAACAAATGAAGAAGGAATTCTCGGATATTACGCACCAAGAGAAAATGCACAAGCATAAAAGAAAGGTTTTGATAAATAAAAGTTGGATGATTAACAAAGAGTGTTGTAGCGAGAATATAAAGAGAAAGAAGAAGGGAGATGAAGAGATGGGAAGGAACACGCTCCTCCCATCTCGTAAACACACAAACATTAAATGAAACATGCAAACGATAAATGACCCCTTTCAAACATGTTTTGGCGCGGCATAGGATTGGTGAAATGGGTCGGGCCGTTCGAACAAGGATCAAGAGATGGTTTGAAGTGAGATTTGGGCCTCGTTAAAAACCATGTCAAGAAAACCCAGTGGGACAAAACTTGACATGGGAAAAAGAGTACTCAAACCTCACTTGTCTCTTTACCCAAGTCGATGGGCCGTTAAACAAACCAGTGTGGTTGGTTCAACATGTGGCCGACTCAAACGGTTAAGGAACTTTCCAACGTGATGGTTTAGTGCCTTAGTTTGTGAACGGGTGATTGGGCCAGTTGGTATGGCGATGGTTTCCTCTGGTTCAAGCTCAGGTTCAAGCTGCCCATCCTTAGCATCAATCCCATCCTTGTCTATGATCGCATCATCTCCTCCCTCTTGAAAAGGATTTGTCCTCAAATCTGGTTCATCTGCAAGAAAAGGAGATAAGTCAGTAATATTAAAACTTGGACTAATATTGTACTTACCTTGGAGATCAACTCGATAGGAGTTGTTGTTGATGCGCTGAATGACTGTAAAAGGACCATCAACCCTTGGCATAAGTTTGGATTTGCGTTCGGCCGGAAATCGTTCTTTGCGTAAATGGATCCAAACTTGATCTCCGACTTCAAAAATCATTTCACGCCTTCCTTTGTTTGCCTTCCGGGCATATTGCTTGGTCTTTTCTTCTATATTTCTCCTGGCCCGCTCGTGTATCTTTTTCACCATGTCTGCCTTTCGTTTACCATATGTGCTTAACCTTTCACTCAAAGGAAGTGGCATTAAATCTAATGGTGACAAAGGTTTAAATCCGTACACAACCTCAAATGGTGAAAACTTAGATGCTGAATGAACCGAATGATTATATGCAAATTCAATATGCGGCAAACATTCATCCCAAGCCTTAAGGTTCTTTTTAAGCAAAGCACGCAACAAAGTTCCTAAAGTTCGATTAACAACCTCAGTTTGTCCGTCAGTCTGTGGATGGCAAGTAGTAGAAAACATCAGTTTAGTGCCTAATTTAGACCACAAGGTTTTCCAAAAATAACTAAGGAACTTTGTATCTCAATCAGAAACAATAGTACGCGGCATACCATGCAACCTAACGATTTCTCTAAAGAACAAGGTAGCAATATGGGATGCATCATCAGTTTTGTTACATGCAACAAAATGGGCCATCTTAGAAAATCGATCAATAATAAAAAAGATGGAGTCCTTTCCATTTCTAGTCCTAGGCAATCCAAGAACGAAATCCATAGAAATATCAACCCAAGGATGCAATGGGATAGGGAGAGGAGTGTACAAACCGTGCGGCTGGACTTTTGATTTAGCCGACTTACATGTGGTGCATCTAGCACAAATTCTTTCAACGTCCCGAAGCATTTGTGGCCAATGGAAATGGTCACGCATAATCTGGATAGTCTTGGTTACTCCAAAATGTCCCATCAATCCTCCTCCGTGGGCTTCCCTAACAAACAATTCTCTCAAAGAACAGTTAGGCACACAAAGACGGTTCTCATAGAAGAGAAACCCATCTTGTTTCACATAACGACCTGAGGCAAACTTAGAACAAGCTTTATAAATATCCGCAAAGTCAGTATCAGCAGCATATAGTTCTTTAATTTGTTCAACGCCTAAGAGTTTTGCGTCAAGAGTAGAGAGAAGAGTGTACCTCCTTGACAATGCGTCGGCAACGACATTGTCCTTACCTTTCTTGTACTTGATGACGTAAGGGAAAGTCTCTATAAACTCAGCCCATCATGCATGGCGTTTGTTTAGCTTCTGCTGACCTTTGAAATGTTTGAGCGACTCATGATCGGTATGTATGACAAATTCTTTCGGCCAAAGGTAATGTTGCCAAGTTTGTAAGGCTCGGACTAAGGCATAAAGCTCCTTGTCGTAAGTTGGATAATTGAGAGTGGCCCCTCCAAGTTTCTCACTAAAGTACGCAATTGGCTTCTTATACTGCATAAGAACAGCTCCAATCCCAATCCCTGAGGCATCACACTCAATCTCAAAAGTTTTTAGAAAATCAGGTAAAATAAGAACATGTGCATTAGTTAGTCGATCTTTAAGGGTTTGAAAAGCCTCTTCCTGCACCTTATTCCACTTAAATCCAACGTCCTTTTTGATTATCTCGGTCATGGGTGCGGCTATAGTGCTGAAGTCTTTCACGAACCGCCGATAGAACCCAGCCAGTCCATGGAAGCTCCGGACCTCTCCTACGGTCTTAGGGGTTGGCCAATCACGTATAGCTGCAACCTTCTCTTCATCCACCTGGACGCCATCTGCACTAACCACAAAGCCTAGAAAAACCACGTTATCCGTACAAAAGGTGCATTTCTTAAAGTTGGCAAATAGCTTTTCCTCCCTAAGGACTCTCATGACCGATGCAAGATGACCTAAATGCTCATCATGGTTATTACTATAGATCAATATGTCATCAAAGTAAACTACCACAAAATGACCAATGAAAGACCTAAGAACATGATTCATTAGACGCATAAAGGTACTAGGTGCATTTGTCAATCCAAATGGCATAACAAGCCACTCATAAAGACCATGTTTAGTTTTGAACGCCGTTTTCCACTCATCACCTTCTTTCATTCTAATTTGGTGATAGCCACTCTTAAGATCTATCTTAGAAAATATGCAAGACCCATGAAGCTCATCTAACATATCATCTAATCTAGGGATAGGATGGCGATACTTTACAGTGATGTTATTGATGGCTCTACAATCAACGCACATTCTCCAGCTCCCATCTTTCTTTGGTACGAGCAAAACGGGCACGGCACATGGACTCATGCTCTCTCTGATGTGTCCTTTCTCCATAAGTTCATCAATTTGTCGCTGAAGCTCTTTTGTTTCCACGGGATTGGTTCGATACGCCGGGCGGTTTGGCAATGTAGATCCCGGGACGAAATCTATTTGGTGCTCAATACCCCGGACAGGGGGCAGCCCTTGTGGACTCTCTTCTGGAAAAACATCCTTGAAGTCCTGCAAAAGATTAGCCAAATCACTCGGAATAACCGGTGCATGGTTAGCCAAACTAGCCAAAGCTCCTTTAAAAATAAATAAAAGACAAGGTTTATTAGAGAACATGGAATGTTTAACCTGTTTGGACTTAACCATATAGTTAAGTGCTTTGTTGGACTTGGGCGGATCATCCTTCGGTTGTGATTTAGCTCTCTGTTTGCTCAGTTGGACCTGATCCTCATAAACGTCTTGTGGAGTTAAAGGAGTGAGAATGAATTTACGGCCTTGGTGAAGAAGGGTGTACTTGTTGGTGAAACCATCATGAATCACACGGCGGTCGGATTGCCATGGTCTACCCAGAATAATGTGTCCAGCATCCATAGGTAGAATGTCGCATAAAACTTCATCCTCATAGCTCCCAATCGACAATGGCACAACCACTTGCTCTTTGACTCTCATATCCCCGGATTCATTAATCCATTGCAGCTGATATGGTTTGGGATGTTTCTGGGGTTTAAGCCCAAGTTTCTCTACCATGGCTTCGCTCGCCACGTTAGTGCAGCTCCCACCGTCGATAATCAAACTACAAACCCTTTCCTGAACCAAACAACGAGAGTGGAAGAGGTTTTCCCGCTGCTCATTCTGTTCTGGCCGGACTTGAGTATTCAAAAGGCGCCGGGTCACTAAGAGTTTTCCCAGAACTGGCGCAGCCTCACATTCCTCAAGGTCAAACTTCTTTTCAGGACTAGATTCTTCTTCGGACTCAACTGCCCCATCCTCACGAATGATCATAACTTTCTGGTTCCGGCAGTTGGTAGCATAATGTCCATACCCTTGACATCTAAAACACTTAATCTCTCTGGACCTTGTAGACGGATTCCTCTCGGTTCGGCTCTTATCTCTGTCCTGACTGGTAAGGGGAGAGATCGGTACTGGTTTAGGTGAGAAAGGTTTGGTATCTCGGCCAAAAGTCGGTCGTCGCTGATCGGCTCCGGTTTTGAATGAAGTTCGCCTCTTTAGTTGCTGTTCGGCCAAGGTTGCCTTGTGCAACATTTCTTCTAGATCAGAACAGTTTTGCATTTCCACCACATCATGGATCTCTCGGTTCAGCCCACCAAGAAATCGAGACATTGTAGCTTCTCGGTCTTCGGTCACATTTGCCCGCAACTTCATTACTTCCATTTCTTGATAATACTCATCCACGGTTTTAGACCCTTGACTAAGTCGCCTGAGTTTGGAATGCAACTCTCTCTGGTAATGGCTCGGCACAAACCGGTGTCTCATGATCCGCGTCATCTCTAACCAGCTGGTGATCTCAAATCCGCCACTCCTAGCTCTCTCGGTAACTATGTTTTCCCACCAACTTAAGGCATAGTCGTAGAACTCGGTAACGGCCAGCTTGACACGGTTTTCGTCGGTTATGTTGTGAAGGTTGAACGTGAAATCACACTTCTTCTCCCAGTCGAGGTAAGCATCGGGATCATTCTTCCCATAAAACGGCAGAACCTTCATTTTATAACCTCCCAGATTTTTCACCATTCGGTCTGGTTCATGATAATTCCTTCTTGACCGGCATCGGCTAGCTTGAGAAGAGTGTCCACTGCTGTAGTACTCCTTAGCTTGCTCATCAACAACTTTCTTCCTTGATGTCATAGGATTGTCGTTGTCCTTATCCGAAACAGGGATCGGATTCTTAGCTTCTTTTTGCTTGCCTTCCCGAATTTGATCTCTGCGGTCTAGCTCCTCAGTCAACATCTTCTTAAGCTGGTCTATCAAGGCTTGATTGATAGTTGATGGTGACTCATGACTCGAGTCGTCTTTCTCCGACATGATTTCGCTTCCACCTGAAAATCAAAACAATCGCTTCGGCAGTTACAAGTTCAACGGAAGGATACAAAATCTTTAAAATTATGCAAACAAATTTTAAAAATTATGCAACCCTTAAGAAACGGTAGATCCACACGAAAATAAGCAGCACAATTTATGGTAATATTTTTAAAATTATGCAAATAATTTATGCACCGATTTCGGATGTAGATGCACAAGTGGATGCGGCTAAAATGAATGGATACCAAACGATGGAATAAAATTGTTTGCGCAAGTGAGATGAACAATCGTGAGGGAAGATGAACAGCTATTGTGATGATGATCGATATGCAAATCAAATGAATGAACATGCATCAAAGGTGAACGATATGCAAAGGAAAGCAAAGGATCTAAACAGATTGCGAACAACAAGCACAAGATTGATGATAAGAAGATGAACAGTCAGCATAAAGGAACGAAATGGAAAGCGAATCACTTAGCTTCAAGTGCTCTGATACCACCTGATGTGATCCCGTAATAGATCGTGACTTGAGGGTAAGTGATGAACGAGATCGGAACACAAGGGACCGATAGATGATAGAACAATGGAACGAATGGTTTATACCAAGGATTCCGCGAAACGAATCCTCAACACCACCTCTCAACGGATTGATATTACGCACAATCAGTGAAGAGGACTCTTCCCGATTTGTTGATATTACGCACAACAAATGAAGAAGGAATTCTCGGATATTACGCACCAAGAGAAAATGCACAAGCATAAAAGAAAGGTTTTGATAAATAAAAGTTGGATGATTAACAAAGAGTGTTGTAGCGAGAATATAAAGAGAAAGAAGAAGGGAGATGAAGAGATGGGAAGGAACACGCTCCTCCCATCTCGTAAACACACAAACATTAAATGAAACATGCAAACGATAAATGACCCCTTTCAAACATGTTTTGGCGCGGCATAGGATTGGTGAAATGGGTCGGGCCGTTCGAACAAGGATCAAGAGATGGTTTGAAGTGAGATTTGGGCCTCGTTAAAAACCATGTCAAGAAAACCCAGTGGGACAAAACTTGACATGGGAAAAAGAGTACTCAAACCTCACTTGTCTCTTTACCCAAGTCGATGGGCCGTTAAACAAACCAGTGTGGTTGGTTCAACATGTGGCCGACTCAAACGGTTAAGGAACTTCCCAACGTGATGGTTTAGTGCCTTAGTTTGTGAACGGGTGATTGGGCCAGTTGGTATGGCGATGGTTTCCTCTGGTTCAAGCTCAGGTTCAAGCTGCCCATCCTTAGCATCAATCCCATCCTTGTCTATGATCACATCACCGAATGAGACGTACACTACTGCCCACTCATGCCTCCAGAAGAGCCCCATTCAGTCGTCTGACTATGATCTTCATTACCATTGGTCATCACTTGGTAACATCATTCTAACCTTTCCCTTTTTCACATGTATTACGTATTTCACCTCTCTTAATCTGATTTTTCTTACACCGGGACGGTGCAAGTTAAGTCTGGGGGGATTATACTAATAAGTTTGTTCATTTTGACATTTTTGTTTGCATTGTTTTCATTTCATCGAGTCGTTTTTATTGAGTCAAAACTTTTGTCGAGAATTATGACTTTATCTTGGACCTAACCATTGTTGTGCATGCGTTTAAGTGACCATTGATCAGTATTTGGCAGTCTACTTCATCACATGTGCACCATGAGTGGATTGATCTACCAAAAACGTCCACACCTCCAAGGGCTTAAGAAGGATACATCTTTGACTCCGCACCTTAATGAACTTAACCTTCTCAGCTAGGGACTTGGTTTTACAAAGGGCACGACTCCTCATCCTCACCAAATAGTGAAAGTCTATGTGAGTTCGGTTCCCCTCTCTCTCCCCTTCAAATTTAAGAAAAAGCACCAAGGTCCAAGTAACCGGGGATTAGGTGGCAACAACCATCAATACTCGCGTCTATGGAAGACCCTTTGATCCAAGTAACCGGGGATTAGGTGGCTACAACCATCAATACTCGCGTCTATGGAAGATCCACCAAAAACCTCCACAAAGAGGAGAAGAAGTCGAATAAAAAAAATACTATGCTACCCTAAAAAAGGGATGAATCGACTTAAGAAATGAGAAGAGAGAGAGGTGAAACAAGAGCCAAGACATGTGTTTTATAAAAGAGGATGGGTAAGAGTCTATAACCCCTTTGATTGATACTCCCTAGTTGAGACCACACCTTTAGAAACTAAAGGAGTCAAGGGTGGAGAATTTGGATGGCCTAAAGAGAAGTGGATTGCTTTGGGATGATTGCAAAACTCATGGTATGTACTCCCTTGTTCTTAATTCTAAATGCCATTGCTGTTTTATGTGGGTCACTAAGATAAATGTCGACATGGATTTCCAAAAAGATTTAAGAGTTCTCACGTTTTCAAACCTCTTTTCCTTTCTTAGTTTGCTTGAGGACAAGCAAAGGCTAAGTCTGGGGGAGTTGATATCATCATATTTTGCATGTTTTCACTAAGTATTTATTGGTATATTCATATGTTTTCAATAAGGTTCTATGCCTTTAGAGGTAGTTTTCTTGTATTTGTTGGTTTTGAAGTCTTAACAGGTTAAATTATCAAAAAGGATTCAAAAAGGAGCAAAAGAGCCTCGAACCATGATCCATGCAAGTTTCCAAGTCAAGAGCATCAATATAACTCCATTTGTCCGATTCTCGCATTTGGACAGAACCGGAGAATCCGAAAGATAACCGCGGCAAGGGGTCTTCCCGACGTCCAAAAATCATTATCTTGGTCTTGCTGGATAGATATTTGAGTTATGCATCACGAAGAAGTGGATTCAAGTCATTTGGATCAACCATCACGGAGATACTCTTTTTCTCCCAAGACGTGTCCGCCAGGCGAGTAAACGAAGCCCATGGAGACTTAGCGCCACCAAATGGCCCGGGATGCAGCGGCATGGACCTTGTATCGACTTAACACAAGCCCAGCTTGCTTTTGATGGTTTACTTGTCCTAAATCCGGTCCAATCACGTCGCAAATCATCAAAGCCGGTTAACCGGAAAGTTTCCTTTTTTGGCTCATCACAACCCTAGCGACTTCAAGCCTATAAATGCAATGTTTTTAGCCTTTGGAGGAAGAGAGCCGCGAGTGTATTGTGCAAGAGAGAGAGCAGCCGTCAAGGAGGAGAAGCCCTAGGTGGTGCGCCGTCCAGAAGGAAGAAGGAGGCGCCGTTCAACTCATTGCACTCGCATTCATCTTTGTTCTTTCATCTTTTCCTTTTCTCTTTTGTACTTTGGATCGAAACTTATCAAGGGATTCGACTTGTTCTTCATCAGAGAAGCCTCTTTCAATCCTTTATCTCTTTTTATACTTGCATAATGATATCAACCTTGCATTGCTTGCTTGATCTTAGTATGTCCGAGTAGATCCCCTCGTTAGGCCGAGGGAGATCGATGGACTCTTAATATGTTTTGACCTGTTTGATTGCATAAAACGGGATTTACTCTTTTGGTTCTTCATCTTTGCTTGCTCTTATTGCTTGTTGTTAGGAAAGCGCGCCTCAGCAACTTGAACTTAGGTTGATACACTCTCCAAAAGCTTGTTGTATTGCCGAAACTAGTATTTGATGAGCTAAGTGTTTTAGGCTTCCAAAAGTCGACCTAAGGAACTTAGTGAACAATCAGAACTTGAACATTAATTAATGCATGCTTATAACTTGTAATAACCATCGAAAGTTGAGTCTATTAGGTTGTTTAAGCATAGTGGCCAGAGCCACGAAAGTGGAAAGGCTATACCTTAGTGTTGTGAGTTCAAGGCGGTTTATAAATTATCCCATGCAATCTCTTGTCATTTCATTGAAAGTTTCCATTGATTATCCCTTGCCTAACATCTTTCCCATCTTGTTTACAATCTCATTCACTTACTCTCTTGTTTTCCTTTGATTTTAGGACCACCCCACACTCATATCTTCGTTCTAGCTACTTATCACTCAACATAAACTTGAAACGAAATCTCTCTTCCTTGTGTTCGACCCCGACTTACCACGGCTGTGCACTTGCAGCTCTACCAAGTTGGGTTATAAATTGTATTAGTTTGAAGCATAAAACCCAACGCATCAGGTTCCCCATCCCGAGCTTGATTCTGCATTATCTGAGTAAGTACGGGCTCGCTATCGGCCAAATCATGCCGCGAGGTCTTCGTCATCTGATCGGGCTCATCGTCCGTAGTTTCGAGACCGGCATCCCGCTCGGGATCCATCATCTTCAGAATCTTCTGGAGATTCGAACCGGATCGAAGAAGTCGCTTCGGTATTACATTTCATGTAAGAAGAACCGGAGGATCATCGATGGTTTTCCCAACAAAGACAGCGGTTGGGAAAATTATTTCTTCTTCGTCCCGATATGTGGGGCGACTGTTGGGAGCATCCCCAGGAAATTTGTCAAGTAGAGTTGGCAGCCAATCGGTAGCCGAACCGAAATACAATCATTGCTTTGGTTCGTATGGATTGTTTTTAACTCCCTTCGTTTATTTTTGCAGTTCGACGAGCCGTATTCCGTCTCCCCAGCGATTTCTTAGAAGCCGTGGAAAACCTTCGCGCAGGGAAAACCAACTGGGAAAGAGACTTCTCTTTGGAGCGAGTAGAAAGTGCTCGAGCCCAAGCCTACTATTCTTTCGACGACTCAGACAGCTTGGACGAAGAAATCCCAGAAGTTTTCGAGCCTTCGGACGACGAAATGGAAAGGAAAACCATCCGACAAAGACTTCAAGAGAAGAGGGATGAAGAAGCTCGCATATAAGCCGAGGAAACGGCTCGCGCTAAGGCCGCGGAGGCGGCCGCAAAATCCAAATGTGAGGGCAAGCGGGCTACGGTGCCGAGCCCTTCAAAAAAGGGTCTGCGAAGCGAGGGGCCCATAGATCTTGGGAATGCCGTGAAGCTTGCCAAAGAAGCCATGGCTTCAAAGAAAAAAGGACCCGCCGTGCCCCCTTCTCCAGGTCGCTCGGACGCATCTAGGGATTCGGGGACTCTGGTCCTCAATCGGAAAACAAAGAAGGTTTCCGAATCTTCTGGCGCGCCGGCGATGAACAAGACTTCCGAGACGGGAGGAAAGAAAAGAGCCACGACCGGAGGGCTCAAGGAGAAGGCTTCGAAGAAAGCCAAAGGAGATGCTCCCTCCTGCCTACTCGCTGACCCTACTCAGGCTCAGCTTCTTCAGAGAGCCGAGGCGGCTAGCTACCTCGCGAGCAGTACCTCCACGGCTAGCTACTAGTTATTAGATACTCTGTTGGAGAGTGACGCTTACGGAGAGGCGGCCCTTAAGCTTTTTTCGGTGGATTTTCTTCCCCTCCAAAAAATGAGGTAAACGTTCGTACTCCAGCTTATATGTGTATTCTTTCTTGTTTCAGTTCACAGAATCTTTCAACGGCATAGTGGCGGGCTACGAGGCTAGGGCTCCCTCTGATCGGTCGGCTCTTGATGAGCTTCAGAAGACGGTCGACAATCTGAAACGACTTCATGAGGTTTCAGAGAGAGGCCATGCCGAAGAATTGACTCGGGCTAAAGAGGAGATCGCCAAGATCTAAAGTGAAGCGGGGGTTCATAAGGAGAACGCTAGCAAGATGGCGTCCACGAGTCTGAGGATCGCGGATAGGAGTAAATCCCTCGAGGCCAAGGTCAGCTCGCACCAGGAGCTGGTACGGGCCAAGGATGCTCTCCTCGAGGCTGAGGTTAAAAGGGTGAGATCCGAGGTGGACAATCGGTACGTCTCTCTGCTTGAGACGGTTAAATCCGACGCAGAAGGGCTCAAAGAGGTGTTCTCCAGAGCCATTTATCTCGCCCAAGCTCAGGGTAACATCGAGTTGATCGATGATATCCGAAGCGCGAACCCTCCCGATCTTGAAGTCGAGCTCGCTGGACTCAAGGAGCATGTTGCTTCTGATCCCAAGGCTGGTGAGGAGGCCGACGCGCTGCTCGCAAAAATGATCGACCGCCTTGACGTCTCCATGGCTTCTTCTAATCCGCCTGAGGTACATCTCAAAGATGAGAAGGTTACCTGGTCAGACAGATTCAAGATCGGAGTATGTTTGCAGTATGGTACTAATTTTGGTTACTCTATCTTTCAGAACAGAATCGAGCCGGTGGTGATTCCTGACCCAACGTCGGTCGAGGGAGCTTTGGAGCCGACGAGCCAAGCTGTTGTTGGCGTTCAGGAAGGATTGGACCAAATTGCTGGCGAGCCAAATTTAGAACTCGCGGATGCCGTTGGCGAAGCTCCGGCTGCAGTTTGAGATGCTACAGAGCTGACACTGAATTTAGACTGTCTTTGTAAATACTCTAGATTTTTGAACATGGTGCCTGGATGGCTTTATCCGTTTTGTATGTAAATAGTGGCTGGATGGCTTTTTCCATTTATCAACTTGTTTAATTATATCAATTAAAAGCCGAAGTTCATTTGGATATCAATGAGTGTATGCTTGGCGAGATCAATCTTAATTCTAAGTGTCGGACTTAGTACTTTCAAAGTCGTTTTTACCGACGCTACGTCGAGCCGTTTTTGGATCGGTTTTAAGTTGACTCGTTCCAGCTTTTACTACATATTTAATAATAAGTCAATAGTGATTCGATATAGCGTCGAATCTAAAATACGTAACCAATGCTACCGCGAGGCGTTTCTGTATATTGGGTTTTTGCCAACTGGTTTATGTTTTTTTCGCTAACCCATGAATCAACGAGTTAGGAACCGAAAAAATGGCGATTTAACTATTGAACCAACGTCGTAGCGAACCATTTCGAATGTTGGGTTTCTGATCGGTATGTTCCAATTTTTGCCGCGTCCTTATCTATTAGTAATTGGCGGGTCAGAACAGATGATGAATGATCAATTTGTATAGCGCGCGCATGATATGAGGTTAAGGTAAGGTGACTAAGATTGGGTGCTGTGGCCAACAACACCCGGATCGGAACAGATTAAGAACATATTCCGATTTGAACCAAGTAGCGTAGGTGGGTTAATTATGTTGACGAACTGATGTAACAAAAATCTGAATTTTTATTAACTATCACGTTTTAGCGGCGAACCGCGTTACAAGAAAAATCTTATTGACCAGTTGCGTTAACGGCGAGCCGCGTTACAAGGAACAAAAATGCGTTTAACGGCGAAGTGTGTTGCGAACTGAAAATGCGTTTAACGGTGAACCGTGTTGCGAGCGAAAGGGAGTGTATACGTACACGTACCCACTCCCCCCCCCCCCCCCCTTCCTTTTTTTTTGGAGGGGGGCAACTGAATCCACTTGAAAGTGAACTGCCTACGTACCCCTTGCGGGGATCAAATCACGCGTAGTTCTAGGTAATGGCGTGTCGCGCCATACTGATAGTATTTCTTGAGGTGCATCACGTTCCATGGCTTTAAAATCGTTTCGCCGGCCATGTTTTCGAGTCGATAGGCTTCGGGACGCACCGTTTCGATGATCTTGTACGGGCCCTCCCAGTTTACCCATAACTTTCTGGCGTTTCGTTCAACGGTGTTCTGGAATACTTTTTGAGAACCAGATCGCCTTCTCTAAATCTCTGGGATCGAACATTGGAGTTGTAGTACTTGGCGACGGATTGTTGATAGTTTTGATTAGATCCAGCTCGTCTAGCAACATCAAGTGATTGTAGCCTTCTTGTTCTGGTAGTAGCCAGCGGCGAACTCCGGGAAAGTGTACCTCCGGTGGGATTACGCATTCTGTTCCGTAGACAAGTGCGAATGGCGTTTCGCCGGTGGCTCGTCTCGGAGTTGTTCGATGGGACCAAAGGACACCTTCCAGTTGGTCTGCCCAGCGGCCTTTTTTAGCATCGAGCCGTTTTTTGAGTCCATCCAAAATCGTCTTGTTAGTCGCTTCGGCTTGACCATTTCCTTGTGGGTAGCGAGGCGTCGACTTGCTGAGGCGGATCTTCCATTTGTCGCAGAATTTTTGAAATCGAGCCGAGATAAACTGCGAGCCATTGTCCGTGACAATTTCGTAGGGGACACCGTGTCGGCAGATGATGTTCTTCCAAATGAACTGCTCGACTTGGGTATCCTTTATGTTCGTGTAGGATTCTGCCTCAACCTATTTAGAGAAATAGTCGGCTAAGACTAGCAAAAACCTTTTTTGCTTCGATTTGTGCAGCGGTCCGACGATATCCATCACCATCTCATGAATGGATACGGTGCAGAGATAGAAGACAACATCTCGGCTGGTTGATGGATCGTTGGAGCGTGAAGTTGGCATTTTTCGCATTTCCGCGAGTATTTTTCGTAGTCGCTGATCATCGTTGGCCAGAAGTAGCCGTGCTGCTTGATTTTGATAGCCAGGGCTCGTCCTCCGGAATGATTTCCACACGATCCACTGTGCACTTCTTTCATTATTTCTCTCGCCTTTTTTCCTTCTACGCACGCGAGCAGCGGTCCCGAAAACCTCCACCGGAACACGGCGTCGCGTATCAGGATATATCGCGCTGCTTGAGCTTTCAGCTTGCGAGCTGCCCACTTATCCGTTGGTATTTCTCCATCGGCTATATATAGACGGATCGGGGTAAGCCAGTCTTTGTCGCAACCGTACTCCGTGTCCTCTTCGATGTCCATATCCGCGAGCTGATCGCCATCGGGTTCGCCATTATCGTCTAGGTTGTCCGCGATTATAGCCATTAGTATTTCTGGCTCGTCCGTGTCAATGCTGGGGTGCTCGATAAATTCCACGGGAATTATTCTTTTCAAGTCTGGGTCGGAAGTCGAGGCCAGTGATGCCAGAGCGTCGGCTTGAGTGTTGTCTCCACACGATATCTTCTCTAATGCAAACTTTTCGAACTGTCCGAGATATGTCTCCATCCTTTTTTCTTTGGTGGCGTACTCCCCACTGAATTGGCTCGCTACGAGCTGGGAATCACAGTAAGCACGTATGTTCCGAACTCCAATTCCGAACGCTAACTTTAATCCAGCGATTAACGCTTCGTACTCTGTCTCGTTGTTCGACGCGCCGAAATTTAGGCGAAGAGATTGCTCCAAGATTTCGCCTGTCGGGGAAGTAAGTCGAATTCCGACTCCAGCGCCTTGCTTTGATGACGAGCCGTCGACATGAAGTAGCCAGTCAGCGGGAAGATTCGGCTCTCCAACGGTACCGATTGGTAGCTCGATTAAGAAGTCAGCTAAAACTTGCGACTTTGCGCTCGTTCGACTTCGGTACTCGATATCGTATTCGCTCAGCTCGATTGCCCATTTCGCCAATCTTCCTGATTGGCTCGGACTATGTAAAATCATTCGTAGTGGTAGTGCTGTCAGGACTATGATCGAATGAGACTGAAAGTACGGGCGTAATTTCAGAGCCGACATAACGACTGCTAGCGCGAACTTCTCTGTTTGAGGATATCTCGTTTCCGCATCGGTCAAGCTTTGGCTCACGTAAAAAACTGGTTTTTGGGTTCAACGCTCTTCGCGGATTAGGACTCCACTAACCGCTGTTAAAGACACAGCGACATATAGGTATAATGGCTCTCCGTCTTCTGGCTTCGCCAGTATTGGGGGCTCGCCAAATAAGACTTCAGCTCGAGGAAGGCTTCCTCACACTTCTCTGTCCACTCGAATTTCTTGTTCCCTCGCAGAGTATCGTAGAAAGGGAGACATTTGTCTGTGGATCGCTAGATAAATCGGTTGAGCGCGGCGATACGTCCGGTCAGCTGTTGAATTTGCCTCTTTGTTGCCGGTGATGGCATCTTGATCAGGGCTTGAATCTGTTTTGGGTTTGCCTCGATGCCTCGCTGAGTTACCAGATAACCCAAGAATTCTCCAGATGTTACAGCGAAGCGGCACTTTGTTGGATTCAACTTCATATTGTACGAGTTCAACTGCTCGAAGCATTCGCGGAGATGCGTTACGTGATTTTCTTTCTTCAGAGATTTCACTAGCATGTTGTCGATGTACACTTCCATGGTTTTTCCGAGCTGGAAAGCAAACATTTTGTTCACGAGCCGTTGATACGTCGCTCCTGCGTTCTTGAGTCCGAACGGCATAACTTCGTAGCAATAGATGCCTCGCTCCGCTTAGAAGGCTGTTTTCTCTCGATCATCATGATTCATCTTAATCTGGTTGTAGCCTGAGAAGGCATCCATGAAGGTTAACAGCTCGTTTCCTGCAGTTGCTTCTACGAGGCGATCGATATGTGGGATCGGGAAGCTGTCCTTTGGGCATGCTTTGTTTAGGTCCGTGAAATCTATGCACACTCGCCATTTTCCATTCTTCTTCTTAACCACGACTGGATTTGCGAGCCATTCGGGGTATTTTGCTTCGACAATCGAGCCCACTTTTAGCAGACGCTCCACCTCGTCGTTCACGGCCTTTTGACGCTAGTGTCCCAACTTTCGTCGCTTTTTTTTTATTGGTTTGAAGGTTGGGTCGACGTTCAGCTCGTGACAAGCGACATTGATATCTATCCCATGCATATCTTCTGCTGCCCAAGCGAAGGTGTTGATGTTCTCTTTTAGGAAAGTGATCAGCTCTTTTCGGATTGCTTCGTCTAGATTAGTCCCAGTTTCCACACATCTCTCTGGGTTCAGTTCGTCAATGCATACGGAAGTTATGGCTTCGCAAGTTGGCTCCCCGATGACGGTTTCCTTGCCTTCGACTAGCTTATTCTGGGTGGGCTGGCTGATCGTCGGCTCGCCGTAATCGGCTATATGTAATTGCTATAAGAGGTTAGCTAGGTCGTTTGCCGTCTCTCGGCTCGTCTTGACCTTCTTCCTGTTCGCTTCGGGGAGTAGCTTAGGCAGAGGATTCCGAAGTTTATGCTCCGTCATGAAACAGATTCTCGACTCCTTTTGCGAGCCGAGTATGGTTTTTATTTCAGACGGAGTGGAGAACTTGATGCACAGATGATATGTAGATGGTACGGCTCGCATTGAATTTATCCATGGTGTAACCATGATGATGTTGTAGATCGGTGGATTATCCGAGACGGAGAAGCGAACCATTTTGGTTACTCCGCGTGCTTCGACCGGAAGCGTGATCGTTCCCATAGACATCGTCGTCTCGCCTCCAAACCCTGTTAACGGTTTTGGCGCTGACTTTACGTCGGATAGATCGATTCCCATTCGCTGCAAGGTTCCTTTGTAAATTATATCGACCGTGCTCCCCGTATCGATGAGAATCCGAGCCACGTCGAAATTTCCCACGGCCAGCATGATCACGAGTGGGTCGTCATGCGGCTTATCGATCCCGATAACTTCATTCTCTGTGAAGGTGACTTCCGCATTTTGAAGCTTTGGGGGTTCGTACCAGTTGACCGCTGCGTCGGCTCGTCGTTGAAAAGCTTTGATTGATGACATGGTGTCCGGGCAGTATTGCGAGCCGCCCATTATGAGATGGATTCTCCTCCGCGTACCGGTTTGATCATCGGATTCTTCCCGTCTTCCGCTTTTCGGTTGGTCGATCGGTCGATCTGATTTTTCTGGTTGTTCTCTTGGTTCGGGGCGCTCCAGGTCCTCTAGTTTCAGGTCACCTTTCAGTTCGCCACTGAGCAACTTCTTTGCGAGCTCCGCTCCTAGATGACGGCACTTCTCAGTAGAGTGACCGTAGCATTGGTGAAACTCGCAGTAGGCTTTGTCGTCGTAGTTTGGAGAACTTTGGTTCCTCACCCATGTGTTGCTTTTTAGTGCTCTTCCCCTTCCAGCGCCTACTTGGTTTACGACGCCGGACTGTTGGCTCGCTTCTACTTGATAATTGTGCGCCCCGGACAAGTTCCGCCCTTCGTGATACACGTATCCGCCTCGCTGGTTATGACGCTTCTGATTAGTCTGCGGCTGTGCTGCTGGCGGTGGTTTAACCGTTGCTTTAGACGAGGTGTGCAGCGCGGTTAGGAATTTCATATCCTCCTCTTCTGCTACGAATGCCACAGATCGATGGATGGCGTCGGCGATCGACTTAGGTTTATTCAGTGCGAGCTCTTTTCGGAAATCCGACTGGAACCACAGTCCCTTTTTGAGCGAGTCGACGGCAATTTCGTCGTTGATCGTTCCGGCTTTCGACATAGTCGTTTTAAATCGATCCATGAAACTGCGCACCGACTCCTCCTCTCCTTGGACCATATTCCAAAGGTTGATCGCCGAGGCCGATTTCTCTATGAACATGGAATATTGTTTAAGGAAGAGAGCCGTCAGCTGCTGGAAGTTTTCGATCGAGTTTGGCTCGAGGTTTAAGAACCAGTCCAGGGCCGCACCCTTCAAATATTCAGCGAATAATAGGCAGAAACCGGCATCTTTTTCTTCTACTCTTCTGAATGCGGCTCGACTCAGGGCAACTCGAAACGCATTAATATGATCCTTTGGATTAGTCGAGCCATCATACTTATGGATGCTCAATCTCCCCGGATCAATTACTCTGGTGTTAATTATCCGAGCCGAGAAGGGCGTGTGCTCTGCGTCTTCGCATATTTGAGCAATTTCTGGCGCCGAGCTGAGTGCCCTGTGGATTTGAGACCGGAGCAATTTAGCCTCACTATCAGATTTTTCGAGGCGAGCCCGAATTTCGGCCAATTCGTCTTGACTCATATTTTGTTCCTTGCTCGGAGCATTCTTTCTCGAGATGCACGGGCCTAGCGGCAGTCGATTCACGTTTCGAGTACCGGGGGAGCCGAGGGAGGTCGGAGGCTGCTTCTCAAGTAGGAGGCGCGTAATGGCTTCAACAAACGTTTCCGCAGTGGGTAAAGTAGGCGGGCCTTCCGTACTCTGCTCGGCAATCTTGGTTGGTTGTTTCGGATCATCAATTGAATTGCTCGGGGCTGATTCCCCTTGACTTGACAGTATCTGTTTGAGCATCTCGGCTAGCGATTATGGGGTGACATCGTTAAGGATCGGGTCTCCTAGGTTGATTCGTATCGGTTTGACCGGTTGTACGTCTTTGCGTTTCAAGTTTTGCTTCTTCCGATGGAGAAGTGGTGGCGAATCGTCTGGTTCAGAATTCGCTTCGCTCCGTTCGGGAGTTTCTTCTGCGCCCTCTCCTTCTGTTTCGTCGGCTGGGGAGTTGAAGGCCAGATTCTTCGGATCGAGTTTCTTTCGGCGCCTGGCGCCTTGTTCTTCTCTTTCCATTAGCTGGGTTCGCATATTTTCGAGTTCTTGAGTTAACGTGCTGTTCAGGGCTTCCTGCTCCTCGGTTTGTTTCTCAAGGGCAGCTATTCTCTCTGCTTCTGTTTGGCTTGCTGTTGCGCTGTCCTTGTGCTGTTGACCGGTTGGATCGGTCTCGTTCAAGTTCAAGTTTCTATCCGTCATCCCGTCAAGCTTCGTATTTTTGGTGTATGAATTCTCTTCCCCCTCCTTCTAGCGCCAAATTGTGCGAGCCGAAACTTGCACAATATTGTTTAATCCGTTTTAGGGAGAGCCGAGGAATTCTTTCGTTTAAATACCAAGAAGACGAGCCAAAGTTGGTTTTATTATTAGCTGTTATGCGAGCTGTAAAATTTGTGGCGTATGCCTTTTTGTGGGTAAAAAGTGATCCCGAAAACAATTGACATCTATTCCTATTTATAAGAGAATAGGAACCGACTTTACAAGATTTAAGTAAACTTTCCACAACGAAACTTTCCATTTCTGCTCGCGCTGACTTGTGTTTATGGCAAGCTCTGGATACGGGCCTTCTTCGATGGGCCTCGGCTCGAATCGTGCAGATGGATGTTGGTTCGGCCCATCGAGAAACATCGTCCCGGTTTTCTGGTTTAATCGACGGTTCGGCCCGGCTCGATCTGACTATGCCCGGTTCGAATGACAATGTGATGGGGGGGAAATCCAACCCCAACAATTTCTAACAGCAACATGATGACCTAGAGCACCACCAATATGATATAAACCAGTCTCGGTAATCAAATCACAAGGAACATTATTGAATCTAACCCAAATTGGAATTGCTTCCAGATTTGGTTTTGAGTAAGAGAATTTATGTGACCATTCTTGGGCAATGAAAGCATCTCCATCAATATGCCATAGTTGGACTTCAAGAATTTTCTGTCTCATTACCTCCGACTGGGCGCGAGCAACAACCGTTCCTGAGGAGTTTAAGAAGACTTCAATTTTTGAGTTTTTTCCCCAAAGGTAGGATAAAAATGCATGAATTTTCCCCATGGTAGGAGTTTTGTCGAGAAAAGTAAGTGCTACAAACTCAAGGTGCCGAGCAGCTCCTTCCTTGAAAATAGCAGTTGGTATAATTCATAAGTGAAGTAACTTTTGCTTACTTGCACATCAACTACTTCAGCAACTGAGCCCAATGTCTGTCTTGTTGAAACATAGCCCTTGCGAGTGAAAAAAAAACAAAAAAACAAATGACCGGTGATGAAATGCAACAGAGATGTATTCATAGCACATAGATTGGGATTATCTACTTATATTGAAGCTCTTGTTCTAAAAGGTAAACCCCTAACATGCATTCATGATCAAGAAGAGGAAACTAATTGCTTCGTTACTAAGTTTTACGTTTAACTACTTCACAAAATTTACAACTTTAAGATACGCAATCTACAGCATTCAACCAAGAAGAACTAAGTCACTTAGGAGAAAATCAACCAAGTCTAAATTAATCCTATGAATGGCAGATACGTCTTGTCATGAAGCGTGCTACATGTAACAGGTAATAAGAGTAAGAGATGAGAGAGGAAGATAAAAATACTTGAGCAAGTTGAGACTTGTGTTAGTTTCTTCTCTGTTCGGGCTTGCATAATAGCTTTCTTTAGCTCAGTAGGCACACGTTCATCTGAAAATCACAATGGTAGATAAAACGTTAAATGGAGCTTCAGCAACCAATACGCATCAACGAAATAAAGAAGTTCCTCTCGCTAAAAACCATCAAAGACTACAGAGCCTAACAGATTTCCCCAAAAAACTCAACTTTGAATCAAGAGTTGAACACATTTTCCAAGAATACAGAGTCTGAGACTGCCATTTCCTAGCCAATAGGGGAATCAATTCACCATATAGTGACGCAAATGAGAGAGAGAGAGAGAGAGAGAGAGAGAGAGAGAGGAGAGAGGAGAGAGAGAGAGAGAGAGAGAGAGAGAGAGAGAGAGAGAGAGAGAGAGAGAGAGAGAGAGAGAGAGAGAGAGAGAGAGAGAGGCCATAGCTGGAAATCACACATGACAGTAAAATCCAAGAACAGAGATCAAAGCATATGCAAACCACGCAGACCACTTTAATGTCAAAAAAACGCAAAATTTATCAAACGGATACAAACAACAGCTATTTACAATGGAAAAATTCAATTGACGACCAACATAAATCAAATTCTATTCGAGGTTCAATCGAGAACATAATAGCCAAATCGAGTAAACATTCCAGAGATATAATATGAACAGAGGCGGCGACATAGGTGTGAGATTTTCCGATCGGAACGGAGAAAAAACGATGACGAACGACGGAGAGTGAAACTAGGGTTTTACGCACACGGAAATAAAAGTTTTGCTGATCGAAACAGAGAAAGAGCGATTCGAATTCTGAGGAAGAAAGGTTTTTTAGCCGTTTGAGTTGTTGGCGAGTATTTATAAGCTTCATGGTCATCGTATTAAAACTTTCAAATTTTGATTGCGAGACTAAAGTACCCGGTTGACAATCACCCCAATTATCAAAACAATACTTATCTACTAGGGTTGGACCCGCGCTCTGCACGGGGTGATGGTTTTTTAAATTTGTATTTTATTAAAAAATATATATTTATCTATTTCGAAATTTTATGGGACAGATTTTTTACCTTAGTTTGGTTTTGTGTTCGTTTATAGTGTGGAAATTAAGTATCTTAAACATTTTTTAAAAAAGTAAACAAATTAAAGATTTTAACCGTAGCCATAGATTTAATATGATAAATTTAATCAAGATACATAAAATCCAAATGACTACAATATAATAAGATAAGAAGTTTTATGTTCGGATTAAAACTATTTTTTTTTTTTGAAAACTTAAACACGTTTTATTATAATTCCAAAACAACTAACTAATAAGAAAAACAATATGCAAATTCAAATTGTCAAAATAACAAAAATATAATTAATTTTATATTGAAAATTGAAACAGATATAGTAATATTCAAAATTTTGATTAAAATAAAATATTTATAAAAAATTGTTTTATTTGATTTAATTATATAGTTTAGTTAAAAATCATATTAAATCGAATAAAAAAAACAATTTACATTTGGATACCTACTAAATGAGGTTTCCTACTTATATGGTTGCATATAATCTATTTTTTATAATATATTTTTACATCTCCACACAATAAGTCATTAACATATCCAATATGAGAATTTTAACAGTTTTAGTGATTATTATTGTTTTTAAAAATTCAAATCATAGCATATACAGAAAAAGTTTAAGATTTTCTTCATTAGATTTTTTATATTGTGATTCAAATTATTTTATAAAATAAAGTTAAACAAAGATGATAGGAGATATATAATGATTTAAAAAACAATTATTATGATAGAATTAAATTGAATCTCATATATTCCTTATTTACTTATTGTCGTAATTGCCAATTAAGGAGGGGAGAGTGATAATTTTTATTAATAGTTATATATATGATTAGTTGAATAATACATATTTGATTCTTTAGACATAATATACAATGGCGTTCATTGTAAATGTAAATTCTCTAGTAATCTTTGGTTTAATTAAAAAATCTCTTGAGAATGAACCTAATGATGACACATCAGCAATGGCAAAGTTGTTAATAACACATAAGAAAGGTTATTTTGATAATGCATTATCATTTAATATATTAGGGATACTATTGACACAAAATCTGAAAGTTGCATGGATACACTATAACCAAACAAAAAAAACCCTCAGCTAAAGATGGATCGTAATAAAACCCTCAGTTATTAAGTTAATGAAAAAACCCCTCACGTTTAAAATTTTTAACGTCGAGACCCCTCCGTCCACCTTATCGTCAAAACTGGACGGACACCCGTTTAATCAAAACGCAGCGATTTGTTTTATCAAAAAACGACATGTTTTTAGTCGAGAGTTTCGACTAGAAATCCCCAATTCAAGATTCATAAATTAGGGTTACGTTTCAGATGGTTTCAATTTGATATCTTTCTTCTTCTTTTTTTCAGTGGGAAGAGGGAGTAAATCGGGAGTGAAGAAGGTGAATTTCGAGTGTGAAGAGGTTAATAGTGTTCAATACCGATGGAAATGTCTCCTGGAATTGTGGAGCACTAACAATTGTGTTAGATTCTTCGGATCGAGTTTCTTTCGGCGCCTGGCGCCTTGTTCTTCTCTTTCCATTAGCTGGGTTCGCATATTTTCGAGTTCTTGAGTTAACGTGCTGTTCAGGGCTTCCTGCTCCTCGTTTGTTCTCAAGGGCAGCTATTCTCTCTGCTTCTGTTTGGCTTGCTGTTGCGCTGTCCTTGTGCTGTTGACCGGTTGATCGGTCTCGTTCAAGTTCAAGTTTCTATCCGTCATCCCGTCAAGCTTCGTATTTTTGGTGTATGAATTCTCTTCCCCTCCTTCTAGCGCCAAATTGTGCGAGCCGAAACTTGCACAATATTGTTTTAATCCGTTTTAGGGAGAGCCGAGGAATTCTTTCGTTTAAATACCAAGAAGACGAGCCAAAGTTGGTTTTATTATTAGCTGTTATGCGAGCTGTAAAATTTGTGGCGTATGCCTTTTTTGTGGGTAAAAAAGTGATCCCGAAAACAATTGACATCTATTCCTATTTATAAGAGAATAGGAACCGACTTTACAAGATTTAAGTAAACTTTCCACAACGAAACTTTCCATTTCTGCTCGCGCTGACTTGTGTTTATGGCAAGCTCTGGATACGGGCCTTCTTCGATGGGCCTCGGCTCGAATCGTGCAGATGGATGTTGGTTCGGCCCATCGAGAAACATCGTCCCGGTTTTCTGGTTTAATCGACGGTTCGGCCCGGCTCGATCTGACTATGCCCGGTTCGAATGACAATGTGATGGGGGGGAAATCCAACCCCAACAATTTCTAACAGCAACATGATGACCTAGAGCACCACCAATATGATATAAACCAGTCTCGGTAATCAAATCACAAGGAACATTAATGAATCTAACCCAAATTGGAATTGCTTCCAGATTTGGTTTTGAGTAAGAGAATTTATGTGACCATTCTTGGGCAATGAAAGCATCTCCATCAATATGCCATAGTTGGACTTCAAGAATTTTCTGTCTCATTACTGTCTCAATTACCTCCGACTGGGCGCGAGCAACAACCGTTCCTGAGGAGTTTAAGAAGACTTCAATTTTTGAGTTTTTTCCCCAAAGGTAGGATAAAAATGCATGAATTTTCCCCTGGTAGGAGTTTTGTCGAGAAAAGTAAGTGCTACAAACTCAAGGTGCCGAGCAGCTCCTTCCTTGAAATAGCAGTTGGTATAATTCATAAGTGAAGTAACTTTTGCTTACTTGCACATCAACTACTTCAGCAACTGAGCCCAATGTCTGTCTTGTTGAAACATAGCCCTTGCGAGTGAAAAAAAAACAAAAAAACAAATGGACCGGTGATGAAATGCAACAGAGATGTATTCATAGCACATAGATTGGGATTATCTACTTATATTGAAGCTCTTGTTCTAAAAGGTAAACCCCTAACATGCATTCATGATCAAGAAGAGGAAACTAATTGCTTCGTTACTAAGTTTTACGTTTAACTACTTCACAAAAATTTACAACTTTAAGATACGCAATCTACAGCATTCAACCAAGAAGAACTAAGTCACTTAGGAGAAAATCAACCAAGTCCTTAAATTAATCTATGAATGGCAGATACGTCTTGTCTTGAAGCGTGCTACATGTAACAGGTAATAAGAGTAAGAGAGGAGAGAGGAAGATAAAAATACTTGAGCAAGTTGAGGACTTGTGATAGTTTCTTCTCTGTTCGGGGCTTGCATAATGCTTTCTTTAGCTCAGTAGGCACACGTTCATCTGAAAATCACAATGGTAGATAAACGTTAAATGGAGCTTCAGCAACCAATACGCATCAACGAATAAAGAAGTTCCTCTCGCTAAAAACCATCAAAGACTACAGAGCCTAAACAGATTTCCCCAAAAAACTCAACTTTGAATCAAGAGTTGAACACATTTTCCAAGAATACAGAGTCTGAGACTGCCATTTCTAGCCAATAGGGGAATCAATTCACCATATAGTGACGCAAATGAGAGAGAGAGAGAGAGAGAGAGAGAGAGAGAGAGAGAGAGAGAGAGAGAGAGAGAGAGAGAGAGAGAGAGAGAGAGAGAGAGAGAGAGAGAGAGAGAGAGAGAGAGAGAGAGAGAGAGAGAGAGAGAGAGAGAGAGAGAGAGAGAGAGAGAGAGAGAGGCCATAGCTGGAAATCACACATGACAGTAAAATCCAAGAACAGAGATCAAAGCATATGCAAACCACGCAGACCACTTTAATGTCAAAAAACGCAAAATTTATCAAACGGATACAAACAACAGCTATTTACAATGGAAAAATTCAATTGACGACCAACATAAATCCAAATTCTATTCGAGGTTCAATCGAGAACATAATAGCCAAATCGAGTAAACATTCCAGAGATATAATATGAACAGAGGCGGCGACATAGGTGTGAGATTTCCGATCGGAACGGAGAAAAAACGATGACGAACGACGGAGAGTGAAACTAGGGTTTTACGCACACGGAAATAAAAGTTTTGCTGATCGAAACAGAGAAAGAGCGATTCGAATTCTGAGGAAGAAAGGTTTTTAGCCGTTTGAGTTGTTGCGAGTATTTATAAGCTTCATGGTCATCGTATTAAAACTTTCAAATTTTGATTGCGAGACTAAATGTACCCGTTGACAATCACCCCCAATTATCAAAACAATACTTATCTACTAGGGTTGGACCCGCGCTCTGCACGGGGTGATGGTTTTTAAATTTGTATTTTATTAAAAAATATATATTTATCTATTTCGAAATTTTATGGGACAGATTTTTACCTTAGTTTGGTTTTTGTGTTCGTTTATAGTGTGGAAATTAAGTATCTTAAACCATTTTTTAAAAAAAGTAAACAAATTAAAGATTTAACCGTAGCCATAGATTTAATATGATAAATTTAATCAAGATACATAAAATCCAAATGACTACAATATAATAAGATAAGAAGTTTTATGTTCGGATTAAAACTATTTTTTTTTTTGAAAACTTAAACACGTTTTATTATAATTCCAAAACAACTAACTAATAAGAAAACAATATGCAAATTCCAAATTGTCAAAATAACAAAAATATAATTAATTTTATATTGAAAATTGAAACAGATATAGTAATATTCAAAATTTTGATTAAAATAAAATATTTATAAAAAATTGTTTTATTTGATTTAATTATATAGTTTAGTTAAAAATCATATTAAATCGAATAAAAAAAACAATTTACATTTGGATACCTACTAAATGAGGTTTCCTACTTATATGGTTGCATATAATCTATTTTTTATAATATATTTTTACATCTCCACACAATAAGTCAATAACATATCCAATATGAGAATTTTAACAGTTTTAGTGATTATTATTGTTTTTAAAAATTCAAATCATAGCATATACAGAAAAAGTTTAAGATTTTCTTCATTAGATTTTTTATATTGTGATTCAAATTATTTTATAAAATAAAGTTAAACAAAGATGATAGGAGATATATAATGATTTAAAAAAACAATTATTATGATAGAATTAAATTGAATCTCATATATTCCTTATTTACTTATTGTCGTAATTGCCAATTAAGGAGGGAGAGTGATAATTTTTTATTAATAGTTATATATATGATTAGTTGAATAATACATATTTGATTCTTTAGACATAATATACAATGGCGTTCATTGTAAATGTAAATTCTCTAGTAATCTTTGGTTTAATTAAAAAATCTCTTGAGAATGAACCTAATGATGACACATCAGCAATGGCAAAGTTGTTAATAACACATGAGAGAAAGGTTATTTTGATAATGCATTATCATTTAATATATTAGGGATACTATTGACACAAAATCTGAAAGTTGCATGGATACACTATAACCAAACAAAAAAAACCCCTCAGCTAAAGATGGATCGTAATAAAACCCTCAGTTATTAAGTTAATGAAAAAACCCCTCACGTTTAAAATTTTTAACGTCGAGACCCCTCCGTCCACCTTATCGTCAAAACTGGACGGACACCCGTTTAATCAAAACGCAGCGTTTTGTTTTATCAAAAAACGACATGTTTTTAGTCGAGAGTTTCGACTAGAAATCCCCAATTCAAGATTCATAAATTAGGGTTACGTTTCAGATGGTTTCAATTTGATATCTTTCTTCTTCTTTTTTTCAGTGGGAAGAGGGAGTAAATCGGGAGTGAAGAAGGTGAATTTCGAGTGTGAAGAGGTTAATAGTGTTCAATACCGATGGAAATGTCTCCTGGAATTGTGGAGCACTAACAATTGTGTTAGAATCTACAACAAAACAGAATCCTGGAAGAAAATTCTATCGATGTGGAGCAATTTGGGGTCCAAATCACGTTTTCAAGTGGTTGGATGAAGCTCATCTTGAAGAATTTGATGTTTTGGCTCAGAAACAATCGATGATGGAGAAAGATTTGGCTGATATAAAAAAAGATCTAGCTGATATGAAGCAAGACATGAGTGAGATCATTGAAGTGATTGAGAGTCTTAGAAGTAAGTTTTAGAGTGTCATTGTATTAACTTTGAGAGTGTCATTGACTGGTTGTAGAAGTAAGTTTTAGAAGTGTCATAATCTAGTGTTTTAGTTTCAGTTGATGTTTTAACCTTGATTATGTCCTCTCTGTTCTTCTTAATATGATTTGAGTTCATTGTATCATTTTCGTTGAGTTTATGGTGACATTTTCGTTACAAAACACCAACAAAGATGACGTTAAATTTCAGAGAAAATATCTTAGGCAAGAGTAAACCTCAGAAAATAGATATCCAAAAACGCAACATTACTAGCCGAGTCTACTTAAGCAGAGAGTAATTTCAAAATACTAAAAACAAAGCATGTTCGAACATGAAAATTTCACTCTTAAAAACAAGCCAAGTTCATTCGGTGGTTTTTTGTTTCTTCGAAGGTCTTCCTGGAGGCAGATTTGGTGGCTTAGGCACCAGATCAAGTTTACAATTGCGTTTGTTGTGTCCGGTTTGTTGACAATTGCTACATGTCTGCAATTAACAATGCATCGTTACAAGACCATTATTAAGCAATATTTGAAACACACAAAAACCTATAAAGAATGATTAGAAAAAGAAAATTACCACAACAGTTTTCACATGGTAAGAAGGAAATTGTGGAGGCTCAATAGGTGGCTTAGTTACTGGCGGTAGTGCACATGTCCGTTTGTTATGACCTGTTTGTCCACAGTTACTACATGTCTGCATATAACCAATTTGACAATAACTATTTATCAAATACAAAGAAAGTATTCATCCTAATTTGCAAAGGGTTCTGCGAATTCTGAGAAGCAGCTTGCTCAATATTCTCAGCTTGCTGAGAATTCTGAGAAGGATCACACCGAAGGCGTTGGCTAGAATTCGGTTGCTGAGAATTCTGAGAAGGAGCATCTTCGCTTGGATCACGGATTCGATCATTATTTTTGGGTCTTCCCGGCAATACCCTGTCTGGAGGAGCTAGGGGCATAACAACAATATCACTATGTGTTTCCCACATTTCCATCCCATTCACAGGAAAAAGTAGAGAGTCGTAACAAAGCTTCCACTTCTCGACCGAGTACCAATCTGACACTAGAGTTTCTGGAAGTTTACTTTCTTTATATTCTTCCCACATTGCACACATTAGATGACAACAAGGAATCCCACTCACATCATACTCCCTGCAAGTGCAAGAAAACTGATGTCGCACGTGAACCACGTACTTATTTTTTCCATGATCTACCTCATAAATGCCTTTTCCATTTGAAAATGGATGACACCACTTCAGACTTTTTTTCCGCTTCTCCAAAATAGCCAACGCCTTCGGTGTGATCCGACTTGTAACACTCTCCATTTCTTTGAGCTTTAACTTATTATTAGCCATAATATGTCGCCTTATGTCTTCTAGCAATGCAATCATTGGTTTTTTTCGAGCATCTTTCAAGCAAGAATTGTATGTCTCACTAATATTGTTTTCCACAGAAAATGTCTTTGTCACATCATTGAAAAAAGCCCTGCAATAAGACCAGATTTCAGAAGGCTAACCAAATTTCATATCAACCAGATTTAAAATAAAAGCAAAGAGAAAGACAAGCCAGATTTCATACCTAGACCAGTTAGAAGCGACAGTTCGCTTCATTTCCTCATATGCTTCAAGTTTAATGTTTTTCATCTTCTCAAGCAGTCTGAAAAAAACCGGCTTATTGTAAGCTCTTGCACACTTCCAAAACAGCTTATGCAGAGGTCCCATCTGCCTGTATCTTCTCTGCAAGTTCGCAAAAATGTGTCTAGCACACATTCTATGCTCAGCGTAAGGAACAACAGTTTTTACAGCGTAAATGAGTCCCTTCTGCTGATCTGAAGATATTGCAAGACCATTACCAAGCTCCAGACCTAAGTCTTCTGCTAATAACTCCATGAACCACTCCCAATAGACTTTGTTCTCCACTGGAACAATAGCCCATGCAATGATATACATCTGATTATTTGGATCCTTCCCAACAGCAGTCAACAATTGCCCTTTCATGCGCCCTTTCAGAAAAGTCCCATCCAAATGAATTACACGCCTACATGCACTCTTCCAGCCTGTTTTTTGAGATTCAAAACAAGTGTAGAACTTCTCAAAAACTCTGTCTTTTGTACCCTAAATCACTGTTGAACCAGGATTAGTCTTCTTCTGCTCGTGCACATAATCATACATTCTTGTAAACTGCTCAGCATACTCATCACTAATGATATGAATCATAATCTGCCTTACACTCTGACATTTTGTTTTAGTAACCCGAAGACCATTTAGAGCCAACCTCTGCATTATTTGGTCAGCAGACAATTTCGGATTACCCCTAAACTCATTCAAAAAATCTGCTGCTATCTTCGGTGCACTGTAGAGTTCCACAACGCCTATAGGATAACAACTATGAGTTCCATGGTAAGATCTCACAACCATATTGTCGGATCGACTGTTTATTGATGCATATATCCTCCACTTGCAAGAATCTTGAACACAAACTGCTGCTACTTTCTTCCTTTCGGATCTGTCAAATTTTATATTCACCTTCTCTTTCACGGCATACTTCTCTATTTTCTCCTTACACTTTTCTTTCGAAACAAACTCTTGGCCTACAAAAAACTCTATCTTCTCACTATCATCATCTGAATCATCACTCTCTACATAATCATCACGATAAAAGTTTGGCAAATCACCATCATTATCATCTTCTTCCTCTTCTTCCTCTTCTCCAGTAAGAACATCATCTAAGTAAGGATCATCAGCCCTAACGCAATATAAATTCACGCTTTCCAATTCATTGCTCGAACTTAGCATTTCCATAACATCTCTATCACTCTCCAAATCTTTACGATTCACCCCTACTTCGCCAGATGGGAAATGAGAAAACTTACTCATATTCTCCGCAAAACCAGAATCCAAAACCATTTTCACCAACATTCCTAAGCTTGGTGATTCATAATCAAGCCTACAACATCTTGTCTCACCACCATTGTATGAACCATCTCCTGCCCAATAACCTCCGACGTGTAATCGAAAGAAACTTGTCCTATACAGAAATCAAATTTGGTTAAGAAAAAAAAAAAAGTTGACATCATCGTCGTTCATATTTAGCCCAAACAAACTCAACACATGATGAAAAATCGAAATAGAAGAAGAAGAAATCAATAAAACGCAATTACCTTGTCATCGTGTAAGCTCCTCCTACATTCAATCTCTTCCAATCAATTTTGCAGGAATCTTACACTCACAAACTTTTTCTCCCAATTCACTAAGGTTTCTTCCGAATTGGAAGTAATCGAAGACCTAAACCACTACCAATCTTTCCTAATTGACTTCGAAACCGCATAAACTCTCGATAATCTCACTTTGATAATTTAGGGTTCGTCCATTGAAGTTTTAATTTGGGAATTTTCTAGCTTTGAGATATTTATGGCATTCATAATCGGGTTTTCAAACTCCCAGCTGTTTTTAATCACAAAGTGTGTTGTTTTACAAAAACAACATGTCGTTTTTCTCATAAAATAGAACGCAGCGTTTTGATTAAACGGGTGCCGTCCAGATTTGACGACACAGAGGACGAAGGGGTCTCCACATTAAAAAAATAAACTTGAGGGGTTTTATCATTACATTAATATTTTAGGGGTTTTTATCCGATTAATCTTTAGTTGAGGGGTTTTTTCATTATAAAGCCTGGAAAAATTCAATTGACGACCAACATAAATCCAAATTTCTATTCGAGGTTCAATCGAGAACATAATAGCCAAATCGAGTAAACATTCCAGAGATATAATATGAACAGAGGCGGCGACATAGGTGCGAGATTTCCGATCGGAGCGGAGAAAAAAAGATGATGAACGACGGAGAGTGAAACTAGGGTTTTACGCACACGGAAATAAAAGTTTTGCTGATCGGAACAGAGAAAGAGCGATTCGAATTCTGAGGAAGAGAGGTTTTTAGCCGTTTGAGTTGTTGCGAGTATTTATAAGCTTCATGGTCATCGTATTAAAACTTTCAAATTTTGATTGCGAGACTAAATGTACCCGTTGACAATCACCCCAATTATCAAAACAATACTTATCTATACTATTGAAACAAAACCTGAAAGTTACATGGATACACTATAACCAAACAAAAAAAAACCAGTTACAATTAAAAAAACCCGTCAGGAACCGGGTCGAATCCTGTTAAAAGATCAAACAACCAAAGCAATAAGGAAGGAATGCTGTTTGGGTCGGTGTCATTTTTGTCCGAAAATAAGGAAGATTCAGAGTCGTTTGGAAACCACTACACTATACTTTTACCATCTACATCATCAATTACAAAACCACTACCAAAGACGGTATCATTATAGAGCCAGGAGGCATCTATTCGAAAAAGTCAAAGCGAAAGTAATTTGCAAAACTAACCTTTTTTTCAGTAAACTTTAGGGATAGACTTCACAAAAAAATATTTGGTTGGTGAATTGCAAAACTAACCTAATAGACTTCAGCGAGAAGTCTACTTTGTAGACTTTGTTTTGAAGTCTCAATATTTTTTTTTTAAAACGCATTTTTGGAAAATGTATAATGAATTTTTAAGATTTTCTTGAACAATTAGTTGTATTAGTCTGTTTAGTTGCTTGTGTGTGGGTTTGACATGTTTATTCGTTATATACAAAGTGAAAATGGTTTTTTTGTTTGATTAGCACTTTAGACATTACCAAGTAGACTTTGTAGAGAAGTCTACTCAGTAGACTTCATCGAGAAGTCTACTATATGATGTATTTTTACAAAACGCATTTTTGGAAAATGTATAACGAATTTTTAAGATTTTCTTGAATAATTAGTTGTATTAGTTTGTTTAATTGCTTCTGTGTTAGTTTGACATGCTTATTCATTATATACAAAGTGAAAACCCTTTTCTTGTTTGATTAGCACATTAGGTCATTACCAAGTAGATTTCTCAGTGAAGTCTATATGTGAAGTCTACTCGTTAAGTTTAACTATTTGTTTGTACTTGGTATATTTTAGCTAGGTAAAATGTATAAAAAATGCTTGTATATGGTTTCTTTTAAAACTTCTATGTTTTTGACATATGAGCATTCAGTCTACACTAAGAAGTCTATTTGTTTGAACTTTGTCTGTTTTAACGGTAAAATGCATGAGAATATTGTATTTGTATTTTTTCAAAAATTTGTGAAGTCTACTTGAGAAATCTAACAATCGTGTGAACTTAGTGTAAACTTGGTCTCTAGGTAAAGTCAACTAGTAAAGTCTACGCGTGAAGTCGACTAAAAAAATCTTACTCTCTGTTTTAACTTGGTAGTTAGGTAAAATAATTCAACAATATAAGAATCATTTACAAGGTAAGATAAGAATTAATATGTACAACAACAAAAAGGCTAAATGAGAGAAAAACAACCAAGTTACTGTAAAACAAAAAAACTGAATCGCACAAGAGTCTAGAATATGAGCAGAACAACACTTTTAAGACTTCTTCCTCCTTCTTGTAACATATGTAAACCAAACTATCGATTCTGAGAAGCGGTGTTGACCGACACCAGGTGTGTGTCGCTCGACACCAGGTGTGTGTCGCTCGACACCAGGTGTGTGTCGCTCGACACCAATGGTTAAAATCGATTTCGGTTCGATTCGAGTGGCCCGGTTATCGCTGGTTAAGTGAGAGAAACCCTATGTCGAGAGTTAAAAGTGGTGTGGCCACTTTTTCATTCACTTTTTGGAGAAAGTGACAGAGGGAAAAGAGAAGTGGAGTTTCAGAGGAGATTTCTGGAGTTTCTGGGTTGATCTGAGGCTGTTGTTCGTCATTCTTCCTTGTTTTCTCCTTTTTCAATCTAAAGATCAGAAGCAGCTTAAAAAGAGAGACAAAAATGAAATGCTTAAGAGCAGAAGACAAGAAGTAGCCATGTAGGGAAAAACAAATGTCTAGGAGAGGTTTATTGACCACTCAAAAACAGAGACGCATTATAGGATGACATACATGAGCAAAAGAATATGTTTTTTTTTCAAAACCAAAGGCATTGCAAAAGCTTTTACCAGCTTTTTCATCTTCTCGCTTCTTGGCAGCTTCTTCTCTCTGTTGGTGAATCAGAGCCAAACGATCTGTACACAGAGAGAGAGAGAATCAGAATAACATAAACACATTTCTGAAACATAGAAACAAAGAGAAAGATTCATCCTTGTTTACCAAAATCCTTTCTTGCTTGTTCGGTTTTGCCTTGCTCCTGCAACCTCATGTATTGCTCATGAGCTCGTTGCTTCTCTAGCTCCTCTCTGCATATTAAGCCAAAGACAATAGCAAATGGAACTGATTAAGAAGCTCCTTAATCAGAAATGTTGAATCATTTGAGAGCTAAAAATGTTCAGGTCAATACCCAAAGATCTAGTAACTGGAGAAAAGACGCAAAGGAGAGCAGAGACAGAGATGGTGGTGGAGAGGAGAGACGAAAACGGCGATGGAGAAGACAAAGATCGACGGCGGTGGAGAAGACAGAGATCGACGGCGGTGGAAGCATCCTTCTCGTACTGTTCAAGGTAGAGTCGGATGGTTGCTACTTCCGAACAGCAGCGGCTGTGACGGCTCAAATCTGTGACAGCTAGATGCGGCGACGGCGAGGGACATGATGCGGCAACGGCAGGGGACAAGATGCGGCGACAGTGAGGGACAAGATGCAGCGACGGCGAGGGAAGGATGCGGCGACGGCGAGAGACGGAGAGCGTGGAGAGGAGAGAGAAAGAGAGGGGAAACGGGGGCGGCGTTTTAGTGAGAGACAGTGTTTTTAATTTTAACAACAATTAGGGTTACATTTTCTTATATATAAGGGTAAATTTTCCGGTTTAGTTATAAAAAAAAAACTCGGTTAATCAGATCTTAAATGAAGTTTAAATATGAAGTCTATTGAATAAAGTCTATATATGAAGTTTACCGAAGAAGTTAAATCGTGTAATTTACCAACAAAAGCAATCCGGTGGATTTTGATTCCCGCTCATTTCTTTAGAAAAGTTTGAATTTTCACTATATTTAATTTGAATTTCAGACTTCTTGGTAAAGTCTATTCTGGAAGTCTAACAAACCAACTACGTTGAACAATTTATCAGAAATTTGTTCGGGAATATTCCGGTTCCGGCCCGCCAATTTCTGCCAAAATATTTCGTTTCCCGCTCAGTTTTTTTTTTTAGTTTCAGACTTCATAACGAAGTCTAACTATGAAGTCTACTATTGAAGTCTAACTAACCCTAATATTCCAGTTCCCGCAAAAATGTTTCGTTTCCCGCTCGTTTTTTTTTTAGTTTCAGATTTCATAACGAAGTCTAACGATGAAGTACTAATGAAGTCTGACTAATCCTAAACCCTAAATCAAATTTTTAAGTAAAAACTTATAGTAAACGTTAATTGTGTTTACATAATCATAATTAACATTATAAAGTATATACGAATTCATGAGCTCTAAATCGTTAAATGAACCGCAAACATTTTCTTATGTCAAAATTCTCTAAACCCTAACAATGACAATCATAAACCCTATACATTAAACCTCAAACACTAAGCTTGGTGATTGGTTTACTCATGAAACTTATAAATTTTCATTTTCATGAAATTTTATTTTACATAGATAAGACTTGTGTTTATTTAAATTATCCATAAAAATTTTTATCAAAATTATTTTTTTATCGATTTTAAACTTTAAATTTAAGATTTTGTTATTTAGCAGATTTCTTGAGTAGACTTCACACAATTTTTTTTTGGTTTTAACATAATTTTTCTTACTTGATTTAAATTGATTAATTTCTTTGTAAATTTATTTTACATGGATTGTAATTGTCTGTGTTAAATTTATGTGTAAATATTTTTATCAAAATATTTTTTTTTAAATTTTAAACTTTAATCAAAAGAATTTTTTATAATTTTCTAATTTAAATTTAAGCTATGATTAGGAAGTAGACTTCATGAGTAGACTTTATCCGGGGTAAAACATACAATATGGCTAACGTTTTTTATTTGTTCAGAAGGGTGGGGTTTGTAATTTCACTACCCGAAATACTAGTTTTGACATAAGTGCAATAAGGGATCTAGTTTTGCATTTCAAATCAATTTGTGGTATATATTTGGCAATTCCCTCTATTTTCTAGTGTATCAAATTTTAAAAATCAATGTGAAGGTCCAAAAAAGGAAAGTTGCATATACGAGACCTAAACCTTAAACCTTAGGTTTAGGTCTGGGTTTCAATCCCCAGAAGGTGCAGAGGATTTCTACAAATTATTGGAGGCAAGGCGTATAAAGAAATTTTCCAGAACGGTGCAAGAAGAGTTGTTTATAATAGGTCCAATTATGGTAAAGTTGGATCTTTGTAGAATAACCTAATTATCCGTTAAAATTGTCTTTGTAATTGTCTTCAGACGATATAAAAAAAAAAAAAAAAAAACCTTATGTTTAGGTTTAGGATCGAGTATATAAGTTTTCTTGTGGGCAAAAAGCAAATGTTAACACTTT
This sequence comes from Erythrophleum ivorense, assembly GCA_026724425.1. NCBI lineage: Eukaryota > Viridiplantae > Streptophyta > Magnoliopsida > Fabales > Fabaceae > Erythrophleum > Erythrophleum ivorense. Next base: position 248,745 of record JAIUCV010000066.1, on the reverse strand, counting down.
GAGCCGCAAGAGAGAATATGTAATCTTGAAACTTTGCAAAAAAAAGAAACAAAAGTTGAGAGAATAAAATATTGGGTAGATAGTTATGTCGAATCACGGATAGACTAGGTTGTGGTCATGACGAATCATGGGTAGCTAGGTCCATGTTAGGATCGGGTAGCTATGATTCGTATTGGGAACATTCTTAAAAAAGAGTTAGAATTGTGTAATACCAACAATAAGTGTAATCGTTGATTAATTTATAAGAATCTAGTACTTTGAAGAATTGTAATGTGTTGCTTCTTATTCATATCTCTTAAGTTGTTGGCTGTCGGGGTTTTCTACACTTACATTTCACAATTAGTAAAGTGTTTCACTTGATTTATTTGAGAAGAGATAGAGAATTTACTTGCAAATTTTCACAATTAGTAAATTGATTCACTTGATTTATTTGAGAAGAGATAGAGAATTTACTTACCAATTATTGTTTTTTTTTTTTTTTCTGTGTGTGGTAGGTGTATATCTCTTTCAAGTTTCAAATAATAAAGTCTTATTTTGTGTTAAATTTGCAAAACAGGGAATAGTTCAAGAAGAAGAATAAGTCAAAGATTTTTTTTTTAATTTTTCCATATACAATGTATTTGTAAGAAAAAAAAATGGAATGGCTATGAATCGGACGAGGTTTTGGGGTTCATAAAAGGTACACGTGGATTCATGTATATACAGCTTGATAAATGTGAATTCGAGATTATTACGAATTTAAGCCGGATGTTTTTGTTTTAATTTTCAAAAATCAGAGATTTATAGATGTATTGGCTCAAATATTTTTAGATCTACAATTGTGAGTTGTGATTATCTTTGTGGGCAATATGCAAACCTTAATTCTTTTTTATAATTTAAATACTACTTCGTCTTTTGGGTTTCGAATCCAATCTAATCAGTTAGCTTTAACTCTAATTTCTCATCAGCTTTCTATGATATTAATTAAATTATGTTCTATATTTTTTAACTCGTAAACACATTATAATATTTTTAAATAAGATAAATTTTCTATACAACTTTTTAATAAAAAACTAACTATATACTATTTCGAGTTTAATATTTTTTTACTCCATTTACATTTTATATTACAAATTTCTTTAACTTTTAACACCAAGTTATTACATACTTTATATTAATTAATTTATTTGTGTATATTTCTTAATTTTATTTATGTTTAAGATAGGAATATACAAATAGAAATATGAAAAACATGTATTTAATAAATATTTAAAATATAGTTTAATATTTTTGTGCTGATATGAATACTCTAGATGGAAAGAAAACTCCTAGTTATATATAAGATCTGAATTTCAGAAGGAAAATAAATTATTGTATACACCAAACATAACAAATTATATGCATCGTACGTGTGTCTGTATTATAAACGAAAAAGGTTGACTATGAAAAAATAAAGTCTTAATACAGTTGTCTTGCAATAACTACAATTTTTTTAACTGATGACTAAATACGTTTTTTGCATTACATGCACCGCCCCGTGAGGTGATAAGGGATTGATAGAAGAACGGTACGTATGGTGTAAGTTACTGAGACAAAGAGCCTATCAGCTTAGTACCAACACAAATTTTAATGTAGGCCACACAATGATAATAAATAGTCAAGTTCATGGACTTTTGTGTCTATTTTAGAATTGAGATTTACGTACGTTTACTTGACCGAGTTACCGAAGCTAGAAAACTCCTACTCAGTGTCCTGACCACCAAACACGTAATCCAATAAATCACTATAAATGATCAAACCTCCTTAGATTCTTATTCATATGCAAAAGAGAGAAACCCAATAGGAGAGATCATAAAAATGGGTTTAAGTGTTAATCATTTTCTTATGTCTTTTCTTCTTCTTCTTATGTTTTCAGTTTCAACATTTTCCATTGTTGGGTCAGCTTATTTTTCTTTGAATACAGACAGAGAAGCTTTGCTCTCGTTCAGATCCCAAATTAGCCAAAACCCACAAACACTTTCTTTCTCTTGGGACCAAAACACATCTCCTTGTAACTGGACTGGCGTGTCTTGCAACACACGCAACAGAAGAGTGGCCTCCATCAACCTCTCTGGTTATGGTCTCACCGGTTCTATAAGCCCAAGTATTGGTAATCTCTCTTTTCTCACATCTCTTCAACTTCAAAATAACCAACTTCGAGGACCAATTCCAAAAGAGATCACAAATCTTTTCCGTATAAGGGTTCTTAATTTAAGCTCCAACACCTTAGAAGGATCCTTACCTTCCAACCTAAGTAAGTTATTCCAACTCCGAGTCCTTGATCTAACCTCAAACATGATCACGGGTCTTGTTCCCAACCATCTTGGTGATCTCAAGAACCTTGATGTCTTAAAATTGGGAAAAAACCTACTCTATGGACCAATTCCACCATCTCTTTCAAACATTTCATCTCTCACTGTTTTAAACCTAGGTACAAACTCTCTAAACGGTCCAATTCCTTACGAATTGGGTCGTCTTCAAAGGCTACAAGTTCTTGATCTCACCATAAACAATCTCACTGGAACAATTCCTCCTTCAATTTACAACATCACTTCTCTAGTCTCTTTGGCTCTTGCTTCAAACAACTTATGGGGTCAATTTCCTAGCAACATAGGAGAAACACTTCCAAATCTCTTGGTTTTCAACGTGTGTTTTAACAAGTTCACTGGAGAGATCCCTGCTTCTCTACATAACCTCACAAACATTAAGGTGATCCGTGCTGCGCATAACCTTCTAGAAGGGACCATACCATCAGGATTAGGCAATCTCCCATTTCTTGAAATGTACAACTTTGGGTTCAACAAGTTGGTTTGGGGTAGAGATCAAGATCTTGATCGTTTCATCAAGTCACTGAGTAATAGCTCCCAGCTTAACTTCCTTGCATTTGATGGAAATCTCTTGGAGGGTGTTGTTCCGGTATCTATTGGCAATCTTTCAAAGCATCTTTCGAAACTTTTCATGGGTGGAAACCGCTTCACAGGTCAAATCCCTGAATCCATTGGCTATCTCACAGGCTTGACTCTTCTTAACATGAGTGACAACTCAATCCATGGTGAAATCCCTCAAGAGATTGGGAATCTGAAAGGGTTGCAAGTGCTAGAACTCTCGGGAAATCAACTTGTTGGAAGAATCCCACATTCTCTTGGTGATCTTGGAGCCTTAAATGAGATCAATCTTTCCCAGAACAATCTTGAAGGTATGATCCCGCCATCATTTGGAAACTTCAAGAGTGTGTTATCCATGGACTTATCCAGCAATAGGCTTAATGGAAGCATACCAAATGGAGTTCTCCTACCTAGCTTGAGTTCTGTCTTGAATCTATCTAAGAACCTATTTTCTGGTCCCATTCCCCAAGATATAAGTCGCCTTGAAAGCCTTGTGAGCCTATATCTCTCTGATAACAACCTATCAGGCAACGTTCCTTTATCTATCAAAGGTTGTCAGAGCTTAGAAAAGCTCGACGTGGCTAGAAATAATCTTTTCGGACAAATTCCGGAAACATTAGCAGAACTGAAAGGTCTAGAATTTCTGGATCTCTCTTCAAACCAATTTTCCGGGTTCATTCCTCCGAAACTTCAAGATTTACAAGCTCTGAAGTTCTTGAATCTTTCATTCAACAATCTTGAAGGACGGATTCCAAGTGATGGGATTTTCAAGGATACTTCTGAAGCTCATATGGAGGGAAATCCAAAGCTATGCAGCCACACCACTTGCAAAAAAAGTCGGATGCCCGGAAAGCTTTTGAAAGTGAGCATTATTACATGCGCAGTAGGTGTAATTGCGATATGCGTGATAACTTTCTTGATTTTGAAAAGAAAAGAAAAGAAGTCTATCACGTCTACATCATCATCATCACCTTTACTCCTAAAGGAACCATTCATGAATGTCTCATATGATGAGCTCAGAAGAGCTACTGAGAATTTCAACCCTACAAATCTTCTAGGTGTTGGAAGCTTTGGGTCGGTATTCAAAGGAGTAATACGAGGGGTTGATGTTGCGGTAAAAGTCATCGATCTGAAAGCAAACGGATACTACAAAGGCTTCATCGCAGAGTGTGACGCTTTGAGGAATGTAAGGCACAGGAATCTTGTGAAACTAATAACTTCTTGCTCAAGCATAGACTTCAAAAACACCGAGTTTCTAGCTTTGGTGTACGAGTTTTTGAGCAATGGAAGCTTAGAAGAATGGATAAAAGGTCAGAAGATAAACTCTGATGGGAGTGTTGGGTTAAGTCTTGAAGAAAGAGTGAATGTAGCCATTGACATTGCATCTGCATTGGATTATTTGCACAATGATTGTGAAGTTCCTGTGGTTCATTGTGATCTAAAACCAAGCAATATTCTTCTAAACGAAGAAATGGTTGCAAAGGTTGGAGATTTTGGGCTGGCTCGTGTGTTGTTTGACGCATCTGATGATCGTCATCACGTTTCGATAAGCTCCACACATGTCTTGAAAGGCTCAATTGGTTATATTCCTCCAGGTTAATTATTCACTTCTAAATATTCAATTACTTATTGTTTTAAATATTATTTTACTTATTCTTTTTAGTTATTTTATATGCAAATTTTAAATATAACATTTAGGTTATGTTTTACAGCATATTTTTAAAAGAAAAAGTCTATTTTTCTATTAAAGTACAATGTATTATAACAAAATCGAAAAATATAAATATGACCCGCAATCATCTTATTAGTTTTTTTTTTTTGGTTTTACATCATCTTATTAGTTTTGAAAGGTTTAAAAACATTTGTTAACGATCACTAGTTAAGGAGTTGGATACTAGTTCTGGTTTGAATTGTATTAAGTAACCAAAATAAAATAATCTATAGTATGAATTGGTTTGACAAAGTTCATTTCGGTTTTTATCAAATATATTATATATTTACTTTTGTCCAAATTACTATATAACTTTTTTAAGTATTCCAAAAAATACATTATCTAAGTTAAATGTATTTTATAAACTATATACTGGTATCTTATATGCAGAGTATGGGCTTGGAGAAAAGCCATCACAAGCAGGAGATGTGTATAGCTTTGGAGTGATGTTGTTAGAGCTTTTGAGTGGGAAAAACCCAATGGACGAGAGCTTCGAAGGAGATCAAAGTCTAGTAAATTGGATAAGTCAAGGGTTTCAGAAGAATGAAATTATGGAAGTGATTGATCCTAAACTCAAGGGACTCATCGATATTTCTGGTGCACAACTTCATTCAAAACTTGATTGTTTTACAAAAATTGTGGAAATTGGCTTGGCTTGCACTAGGTATGCAGCTGGTGAACGAATTAACATGAGAAATGTGCTACGTCTACTGAAAGAGGCCAATGACATACTTGTCAAGGGAGACTAATTTTAATGTGCAGTAATTACATATTTCAAGTGAAAGAGTTTATCTTACCTCTTTAGTTATTTACTATTTTTGTTTGTATAACTAGGAATGTGACCCGCCGTGAGAGTATTTATCTTTGTAAAATTTTACTTTACTATGTTTCCTGTCTATTAGAAAGTTTGTTGTAAAATTCTGATAAAAAATATTGAAACTTTAAAAAATCTGCTACGTTATTTTATCGGATTTTGTTTCCTATATTTTTTTCGGACTATGTTTTGGGTTTATTTATCTTTGTGAAATCTTGTTTGCGATATTAGTTATTTTTTTCATCTTTAAATTATCATTTTGATAATGCTGAGCTTGTTTAAATATATTTTGAAAACCTTTTTTAGCTTCTACAATATCAATGTGTGATATTTATTCTTATTTGTCAGGCTTTGTGTCAATTTTATCTTGTTATCAACTTATAATCGTTAGTTGGCCCCATAAAACCTGTTTTCAAAGTAAAAGCATTTACAACAACCAAAAATATTAGTGAGCCTTGAAGCTCAAAAACGGAACCAGAACGGGAAATTGTGTTTAAGGCCGTAACTCATAAAACAAAATCGCACTCAAGAGGAAAAAGTGGATCACAAAAAAAACAAAAAAAAGTCAGGCGACGAAGCCCTACGTCGACTATGTTGATCTTGTCCACTTATTTTCAGCTCTTGTTCACGAGCTCAGTTGAACACTCTCCGAGTTTGATCCGTCTTTCATCTGTTTCGATTGTCTTAATAATTTCAGGGTTTTCGGATTTGATTTTGGCGATAGTTATAATAGAAAAAAGAGTGAAGAGCTATCGTAAGGAAATTGCTACTAAGAGCATCCGCATCCATGAGACTCATTAGGAGCTCTATTGCATTTTATAATAATAATTATATTATTAATTTAAGTGTAGAAGTTTCTGAAAATTGTTGAATTTGTTATGCCCACATTGCAGAATTCATGCAGAGCTTCTTTAAATTTTGAAAAATAGCAGCAAAACCATAGCAGCAGTGTTGCTTCGTATATCAAACTGCCCCAAAAACAAAAAACAAAAACCTCAAATTTCAGAATTTTAGTTTGAAAATGAAAAAGACATCCAAAAGCCAAACATGAGAAACACCAAGGAGCTTGATAGATATATAGAGACCAACATGTTGAACAAAACCATCTTCACCGCAGCTGTAGAATACGTTAGGATCTCCAGGCAAAACAGCGAGCTTGTACACGCGACCGTGGTGCCTCCCTAGCCTTGTTGTCTCCACTTTACCACTTTCTAGGATCTGACCAAGTCTTACCTGCAAATTGGAACGGACTCGAATGATTTAACAAACAATACTGGAGAGTCTTGAAGCTTTTGTGCCCCTATATGATCATCATTGCATAAATTATGAAAGATTTTAACACTACATACTTGTCCATCAGCACCAGATGTTATGATTGTCCTGTCATCTGTGAACGGTATGAACTTCGTCTGGAACACATTTTCACAGTGGCCAGAGGGATACGACAATGTCTTGCTTCTATCTAACCAGTTCACTATCCCCTGAAGTAGCAAAAAGCAATACACTTCAGTCTCAAGAACTTAATTTGAGTCTTTAATTGACAAAGTCCTACAAACACAAAGCACAGTACGCTTTGGACTGGTTCAAATTCTCTCAGCATCCAACAAAAGACTGATTAGTCAGATTGTTTGGATTCATAGCCCACTGGAAACTGGAAACTTGCTAAAACAACACATTAGAAGCTCGAATCAAACGCGTTCGACTTCAACACAGGACCTCTCACCTGGAAATGACCTTACCATTACTTAACGTCGTTTCAGTGAATACTAATTTCCATGATTCGAGATACAAATCCAATAAATGGGAAGACTTTTTGATAATTATGGCATAACCAACCAAAACCCACAATTTTTATGCGACGTGTGAGGAATCGAGAAACTTACCGGTGCCGGAGAATTTGAAATTATCACGCGCTATCGCTGGAGAAACCTCAAGTTTTTTGTGAAGAAGGTAAGTGGTTTTGATGACGTCGATGGTTCTCCGGAGCTCCTCTAAGTCCCGATCGCATTTCTCTAGCGCTCCGACTAGACTCACCCTCGCCGCATCTCCCTCTCCTTCATTGCGTGGAAGCGGTGGCGATACAATTCCACCGCCGCGGACTCCGTTTGATGAATCTTCCGGAGGTGAAGCGTAGACGACGGTTCTCTGTTCTTGCTTCTTAGATCCCAAAGTGATGGATTTGCGGCGGTTGGAGGAGAAGTTGAAGGTGGAGAGGAAGAGGTTGAAGAATCCGGGAAGGCAGCCGGAGGATACGGCGGAGGAGTTCGGATTCCTCCGAGGAGGATTGTGATTTTCCCGCCATGAAGAAGAAGGAGAAAGCAAATTCCAACTTACAGTCATCTTTTTCGTGAAACTGGCGTAGTAAGCGAGAGAGAGATTTTAGTTTCTTCAAGATCTACAGTGTTTTTAGGAGCGTCTCCAAAGCTTCTCGCAGTAGAGACGGTATCGTCGGGTTTTAGTGCCACATAGGTAAATCTTTAATTTTTTTCTTTTTTTTTTAATTCCAGAAACTGTGAAAAATCCTGCGATGCAGGTGCCCTAAAGATTCATATTTTTGCATGGTTTGTTCTGAGAGCTATGGAGTTTATATCCTTTCCTTGTTTGTTATGAAACTTAAGTATAAGACCAAATTGATATCTCCGAATTGATAATCATAAGCAAGGAATTTCAAAATCAGACGGTTCCATACCAAAAGTATCGAGATTGGATCCAAAACTTACCAACTGGATTTGCTCTCACAAATTTTATAGATTTCAACGTTTTTGATCGCCCATCGATTACGATTTAACTGTTTATTTTCTTTGTGATGATGAATCAAAATCAGCTGAACCACATTCCAGGTCAGAATTCACTAATTTTTTTCGTTTTTTTTTTTTTAGGGATTTTGCACAAAGCTGTTGACGAAGTTTGTAACTGTAAGTAGAGAGGTTCTTGTCTGAATCTGAGGTAGGGGAAACTACAGATAAATGCAAAGAGAGGTTCTTGGAGAATACTCTAATTTATTGAACGGCTAATCTATACTCCTTCTGTTCCTTAATAGTTGATGTTTTAGGAAAATGTATTTGCAATTATTTGGATGTATCTGAATGTGTTTTGAGTTTAATACATCCAGATAATTGCAGATACATTTTTCTAAAAAATCAAATAATAAGGAACAGAGGGAGTAAAAAGGATTAAAAACCTTGAAAACCCTAATACTGTACATAAAATCAATTTCTGTTAATGTTTTTCAGCTGATACAATTAATTAGGAAAATGTATTTGCAATTATTTGGATGTATCTGAATGTGTTTTGAGTTTACTACATCCAGATAATTGCAGATACATTTTTCTAAAAAATCAAATAATAAGGAACAGAGGGAGTAAAAAGGATTAAAAACCTTGAAAACCCTAATACTGTACATAAAATCAATTTCCTAATCATGTTTACTTGATTCGTTTTTTCTCTTTCTTACAAGTTACAAGGCTGGTTTAAATATTGGGAAAATATATAAAAAAAAAAAAAATCGTTAAAATAAATTTGAAAAAGGAGAGAAAATTAAAATTAAAGAAATGGGAGTTTGGTTTGTTGTTCCCTCTCCTTCGAACATCAAATACACTCTTCCCGTAAAAGTCTCTCTCTCTATCGCAGATAGGTGCTTTGTCTCCTTCTTCGATAACTCCGATCACCTAAAAAATAAGAAAAATGTTTCCTTTTGTTCAAAGCATTTCTCTTTGATAAAGAAACATACGTAGCTTAGTAGCTACATTAAATCCTCGCAAAAAAAACTTGGCATTTTCGAGGTATTCTTGCATTACTTTCCCCCTTTCTCGATCGAGTTTCAGATCTGAAATTCAATTTTTAGGGCTTTCGATTATGCATTGCCAATGACGAATTGGGGTTTCAATGCAAAGATCTGAAGAAGAAGTTCCGATTTTTTGGATTTTGACTTGGAGATTGAATGGCTGGTTTTGAAGATGGGAAGTTTGTGGCAATAATGTAATTTGAGCAGAAAGTTGTTCGCTTTAAGGGAGAAGAAGATGGGATCTGGGCGGAGCAAATCATGTCAAGGCTCGTCGTTGTCGTCGACGGTGAGAGAAGATTCCGGCGTGGCGCAACCTCCGTCGTCTTCGACTGGTGGTGGTGGAAGGAGGAGAAGATCAATGAGTATGCTTTGTTCTCTTCACTCTTCTTGCCTTGCTTCATCTTCTACTTCTCACGACAGTGACGATGATGATGAACAGGTTTGATTTTGAATATTTTTTATTCAATTTCATTGATTTTGGTCATAAAAATAAAATCTGAAATTAGGTCAAAATCATGATTTCTTCAGGTATGCAATGGATGGATGAGAAAGAGTAGCGGAACTGTTTCACGGCGTAGAATGGAATCAAGAAACCAAAAAGATGCAGAAGAAGATTGCTATGATAAAGAATTGAAAGATAAGAAGAAATCTGAAAACGGAAGACATTGTGATGAGCATGAGCTTGAGCTTGAGCTTGATGATGACTGTGGTGTTGAAGAAGAAGCAACTGTAAGCAATGTACAAATGAGAAATGTTAGCGGTTCGATTCAAGAATCTTCTTCTACTCCAGGTCATGTCTTGTCGCATTTCAAATTCATTCCTGGTAACATAAGCTCTAGACTTAGCAGAGCTTCAAGCTCAAGATCCTTCAACACTGCTTATCCAGTCTCTTCTTCTCGTCAAACGATTGAACGAGAAGAAGGTGTTACTTCACCTACAGAATCTGCTACTAGGCTCATTGATAGGGTCGAGTCTCCTAGAATTCCTGTGATGGACAATGTAGTTAGAGATATGAATGCCATGAGTAGCTTACGTTCTCCGAGAGTAGTTAATGTTATGGACACTAGTTATGCTGGAATCGTTGATAGAAGACACGTTGTTGTTCGGGAGCCTTCCATTGACCGGAATGTTCGGTTTAGCAGAACTCTGAGTGTTGGAAGACTCCGTGACAGAGTTCTTCGCCGGTCTTCGCTCTCTGATTTCACATTCCGTCCTTCTCCACATCAGGGAGAAGACGATGCCGATCTCTTCTCTGCTGATACCGCAGCAGCAGAGGATACTCCTGTGACTTCAACGTCTATACTAAACCGCTCCGCTTCTACCATTCGAAGGACCTTGTTCGGGATTCAAGATCACGAAACGCCGAGTCCTCTTGTGAGAGAAGGGAGGTACCAAGGTTTGTTAGAGCACAGATCAGATTTCCTTGAAAGGAGGAGGAGAATAAGATCTCAGGTTTGGAAACTTGTCTATTGTTTTTCATCCTTGAATGTGTCTGATCAACTCAAGATCTAATATAACTGATGTAACTAACTCCACAGGTTCGCGCTCTGCAAAGATTAGGAAGCCGGTTTGAGAATGTCACAAGCCATCATCACCATGAAAGGTCTTGTGTCTTATCAGGTCAAGATCAAGCAGGTCGTTGCACATGCCGTGCGATTACTAGCCGAGGTTCCACAGCAGCAACAACGACCGATGAAACAAATGCAAGAGCAAGCATCTCAAGGATAGTCTTGCTAGCTGAAGCTCTCTTCGAGGTAAATACATCATGCCTTTGATCTTCACATTAACAGCTCTATCTTCTTGTAATGCTAATAAGGGTTTATGCGTATTTGGTTTAGGTTCTTGATGAGATTCATCAGCAGTCTGTTGTCTTATCTTCTCAACAACCATCAGTATCATCTATAGGATCTGTTCCTGCACCTAACGACGTTGTGGACTTATTACCTACAAAACTGTATACCAAGTCACAAAGCGAGGAATCATCACAGTAAGGCCTACTAATTTCCCATTATTCTAACTTCCATACTCAGAAACATTCTTCGGTAACGTTTTTCTATGTGGAATTCTCAGATGTTATATATGCCTTGTTGAGTACGAAGAAGGAGACACTATAAGGACACTTCCTTGTCATCATGAATTTCATACAACATGTGTGGATAAATGGCTTAAGGAGATTCACAGGTAATGCATCTGGTTTTTTGTGACAACATTTTGGTATGTAAATGATCTGATGATGTATGTATGGCAATGCAGGGTATGTCCGCTATGTAGAGGAGACATTTGTAGACATGATCCATCACCTGAACAACACTGATTAGTGATTACAGTCTGAAAGATTCTGATTCTGCAAGAGACCAAGAACGTTCATTGGTTTTTGTTCTGTAATTGAATCAAAATGTTGTGCTTTTGCTTGTTGTTTGTAGCTTACACTTGATACAGAAAATATCACACTTTCATATGGTAAAGAATGTAAACGTCTGTACTTAATTGATCCATCATATCTGTAAGAAACCAGTAAATCCATTGATGTTTTGTGTTTCATGAGCATCTTTGTTTCTGGATTGCTTGCAACTTCTGTCAATGTGGTCAAAGTCAAAGCTTTATGTTCCCAAGAACATGTAAGAGCATGGGCAATGCATAGGTTTTATGGGGCTCAGGAGCCCAAAGGAAAATAAAAACAGAAAACAATTACCCACCTGGCAAGTTTTTGGCCCAGATCCGTCTCTCCCTGTAGAGATTTTTGAGACGTCTCAGAAGGAAAGCTGAAGGCACGTGTCGCGTGGAGAATGCTCCGCGGGAAAAACTGGTCGGCAATTAGATTTTTTTTTTTTTTTTCTGTTGCCAAAAACGCAAATCTCTTCGGTTTCTCCGTCTTCTGTTTCTTCTCTTTCGCTCTGACGAAACCCTCGAGATCTTCTTCTTCAATCTCCGCTCCGTAATCTCTTCCCTGTAACGTTGTTCTTCACCCTCTTCTTCTTCTTCTTCTTCTTCTTCTTCTTCTTCTTCTTCTTCTTCTTCTTCTTCTTCTTCTTCTTCTTCTTCTTCTTCTTCGTTATCAGCGTTTCCTTTCCGCCGGAGATCTCGTCTGCGTTGTGTTGTCGTTTGCTCTTCCTCCTAAAACTCGCTTATTTTTGTTGGTCTTCGAGCTCCGGTGATTCCTGACAAGCGATTATCTCAGGTTTGCGACTCTAAACTTGATGATTTCTCAAACCGTAGATTTTAGAGTAAACTTGATGACATTTGATAAGAATCGAAACATTTTGATAAACATTTGATAAAAATCAGAGCTTTTAGAGTCAATTAGTTGTATGGGTAGTGAGTATAAACATGAATTAGTTGTATGGGTTGCTGATTTGGTGTAAATCCGTGAATTTCATGCGATGTTATTACTTAAGATTGGGTTACAACTGCTCTTGCTTGTTTATTGATGAAAACTCGAAGTTGATATAGATGTCATACACGTTCGTTTAGGTTGTGAATTGTTTATGGTTTAGAATCATTGATTTCTTAACTCTGTTTGAATTTGGTGTGTATCGAATAGGGTGTGAATCATTGATTTCTGATTATCTCTGTTTGAATGCTCTTCGTGTTTTCAAATGGTTTGTTGTATGCTTTCAATGCTCTTATCTTTTCTTTAGAATAACACGTTATGTTTCTATTTTCATGTTCTCGAGATGTCACGGAAAACGACAGCTTGTGGCCTTCATGACAACTCAAACCCGTTCTCCAAACTGCAGGTTAGTGTTCCATCCCTTTTGTAACTGATTAGGACATTGATAGTTGTTTGGTGCCTGATTCCGGTTGTAGTTATTGAGACATGGTTAGGATAAACTCGAGACACTTTATGTTGAGTTAATGGAGCTCAACCACTAAAGTGTTTTTGAGTTTAATGAGCTGAAAACCTTTAGTGTATTTCGTAAACCACTAAACGAAAAACAGATGCTAGTCTTGTCATAGTTAATTAACCCTTGTCTTTCTTTCTTGTATAAAGAATGAACCTTTTTGTAAACTTGAACACACATCAACCCTTTATGTACTTGATTTAGGCTGTTGTAGTAATTGGTACTTGCATAGTTATTGAGACATAGTTAAGTTAATGAGAAGCTCGAGACACTTTATGTTGAGTTAATGGAGCTCAACCACTAAAGTGTCTCTGAGTTGAGTGAGCTAAAAAACCTAAAATTCTTTTATAAAGACTCAACCATTTGTGTTAACTTGAACACGTTAAACATCAACACCATAATCAAACCTCTCCCTTGTCTTGCTTTCTTGTCTTCATCCCTTCGTTTCTAAGAAATGGCTTCCAGCAGTCAGCCTAATTACCATGGCTCCTTCACCGATCTCTTGAACCAAAGCGGTACACCGCAAACACCTATCTTCTGTACCCAAACACCTAATGGTGTTGATGCGAGCCCACCAGTGACAAACCGTGAAGCGAGAAGAAGATGGACAGTCCCTGAAGATAAAGCGCTTGTGAGCGCTTGGTTAAACACCAGCAAAGATTGCATCGTAGGCAATGAGCAGAGTCAGGGCACATTCTGGAAACGAGTAACAAGGTATTACTCTGCATGCTCTGCCGTGAAAGACCTTCCTCCACGCCAATTTAATAATTGCAAGCAGAGGTGGTCGAGAATAAATGAGTTGGTCCAGAAGTTTTGCGGATGCCACGAGCAGGCTGGACGTCAAGCAACAAGCGGCCAGTCAGAGGATGATGTCTTCCAGATGGCATACCAAATGTACTTCCAGGATCAGAAGAACAACTTCGTCTTGGAGCATGCGTGGAGGATGCTGAGAAATGATCAGAAGTGGTGCTCTCTTAGTAGAGACAAAGGCAAAGGGAAGAGTAAAAGAGCACACGCAGAAGCTCCGGTTGCAGAGAGTCCACTGGAGGAGGAAGTGGAAGAGAGACCTATCGGTGTGAAGGCAGCGAAGGCTGCGAAGTTGAAAGGGAACAAGAAGGTGACTAGAACAAGCGAAGACAGGGAGGCTGCTATGGCGAATCTCCAAATGGTGGCTGCTTTAAGGGAGAAAGATTCGGATTTAAAGGAGAAAGAGTTCGCTAACAATAACATATTAGCCAATAAAACACTCCTTGCTAATCTCTTAGGGAAAACAGAACCACTAGACGAAATAGAGATAAAGCTTAAGAATAAGCTCATTAGTCAGATATTGTAGGTTTGATTAACTTGTTTGTGTTTTTTCCTAATGTTTGTGTTTTTCTTAGTTGCTGTTTTCTTATTATGTAATGTTGGCTGCTTTAAGTTGCTGTTTTCTTATTATGTAATGTTTAATTAAGCTTGTATTTCGTTTAGTTGCGTAATGTTTAATAAAGCTTTGAATGTTTCATTGACTTGTCTTGGACATTTTCTAATGACTTGGACATTTTCTAATGTTTAATGACTTGACTTGACTGGACATTTTCTGTAATTGCAGGACCTAATTGACTTGTACAATGCAGAGAAGTTCCATTTGGACATTCTCAGGGCAAACCACAATCAAGTTCAGGAAGCATTCATGGGATCGTATGATTGCTTTAGGGTGCTTCAGAGAAAAGTAATCAAGATGCAGTCAGACCTGACGGAGACAGAGAAGCAACTGGCAAAGGCCGAGGCTGAAACGTTGGAGACGGGAGCAGCTTCTCGTGAACAGAGTCACATGTGAGGACCTGTAGACAGAGTCACATGTGAGGACCTGTAGACAGAGTCACATGTTTGGACAGAGTCACATGTTTCGACTTGTTTTGCAACTTGTTTTCATCACAATGTCGTTTTGTACCCTTTAATTATGCAACATGTTTGGACTTGTTTTGCAACTTGTTTTTAAAAGGTGAGAGTCTCTCTTACTTTGTAATCACATCAAAACTTCTCTTACAAACACCGAAGCACTTGCCAAAACACCAAAAACTTCTCTTACAAACACCAAAACACTTGTCTCTCTTCTCTCCTCTCACATTTTCTCTTTATCCCATTCCTTCAAAACATCAAAACTTCTCTTACAAACACAAAAACACCACAACAAAGATGGCTTCGTCTTCCCATAATACCTTTTCTTTCAGTCAAGAGTTTGAAGAAGCCATGGATGATGAATTTGAGAGTTGTGTTCAAGAGTGTTTTGATGATATAAATGAGGTTCTCGGGCCAAAGAAGAGCAAAAAGAAACGAGCGTATATAGACAGAGGACGTGAAGACGGGAACATCCGTTTGATCAGCGATTATTTTAGTGAGAATGCAGTATATTCAGACGCTATGTTCCGACGTCGCTACCGGATGAACCGACCACTGTTTATGCGGATAGTTAACAAACTGTCCACGGAGTTACTCTTCTTTCGACAGAGACCGGATGGTACCGGAAGGCTTGGTCTAAGCGGTTTACAAAAGTGCACGGCCGCCATTCGTATGATGGCATATGGCTCTGCAGCTGATGCAGTAGACGAATACCTCCGACTCGGTTCAAGTACTGCGCTGACATGCTTGCATAATTTTGTGAATGCAATCATATATTTTTATGAGGAGGATTACCTCAGAAGGCCTACACCGGCGGATCTCAAACGATTACTCAAGGTCGCAGAGACACGTGGATTTCCCGGCTCAATTGGAAGCATTGACTGTATGCATTGGGAGTGGAAGAATTGTCCCACGGCTTGGAGAGGACAATATGCACGGGGCCATGACAAGCCGACAATCGTTTTAGAGGCTGTGGCGTCGTATGATCTATGGATTTGGCACGCATTTTTTGGAGGCCCCGGTACTTTAAACGACATTAATGTTCTCCACCGGTCACCCGTGTTTGATGACATATTAGAAGGTCGAGCTCCAAATGTGTCATTCTCTGTTAATGGACACCGATACAAGATGGCTTACTATCTCACAGATGGTATATATCCGGAATGGTCGACTTTCGTCAAACCAATTGCTCAGCCTCAAGAACCAAAAGCATGTTTATTTTCTGACCATCAATCGTTTGCTAGAAAGGAGGTTGAACGCGCTTTTGGAGTGTTGCAAGCTCGGTTTGCAATTGTCAGAAACCCGGCACTTACTATGGATAAGCAAAAGATAGGGAATATAATGAAGGCATGTATCATATTACATAATATGATTGTGGAGGATGAAAGAAACAGTGGCACTCAGTATAACGAATCAGAATTTCAACAAGGAGGAGACGACGGAAGCGGGTCATCTCAAACATTTGTAACGAGTTCTGAGGGTTTGCCTTCAAATGTCCACAATCTGATGGCTAATCGAGCTGATATTCGTGATCAACAAAAGCATCACGAATTGAAGGCTGATTTGGTTGAGCATATTTGGAATAAATTTGGTTCCTAATCATGTTTTCAAATTTTGAAAAACATGTCTGCTTTTTTTCCCTTTTTTTAATGCGGTTTTTTTCCCTTTTAATGTGTAATATATGTTTGATTTGTGTTTTATTTAATAATCTGTTATTATGAATATTATCATTTACTTTCATTTTATATAATTTAAAAAAAAAATTAATTTTAAAGAACCCTATGCTCCGAGCTGTGCATTGCAAATAAATCCTAAACTAAACCTCTAAACTTAAAAAATGTATATTTTTATTCTTAAACAATTCTAAAGAGCTTGAGAAGGGTATCACCATTGCCCATGCTCTAACAATGATTCTTTAAAGTTTAAACTATTAACTTTTGTCAGTAAACATAATAAGACAAAATTAATAGTTTAAGCTCAGTTACATGATTGAGAAGTAATCCAGTGAAATTTTTTTTCTGTTTATTCTACTAATGTATAAATAATTGTATGAATTCAATTATACATCATATTTAAATTTCAAAAACAATATTCCAAAGATGAATAACTTATTCCAATCTTAAAACATCAACAAATAAATTTTAGTCTTCAGTAGATACTGCAGGGCAAGTAGGGTTGCAATTCAGCAGTGGACAATCTACGTTCTGAAATGTGCTCCGGTCATAGAACCAATCTCCAACCGCCTTAGCCATTTTCTGAAGAAACAAAATTCAAAAAAAGCCAATGAAGAAAAAGCTTAATGTTTTATTTTTATAAATTATCCCTGAAATCTTAAAGTTCCATAAAAACACTACAAATTAGTAAATAAAGTATGCTTAAAAAGTCAGGAAATGTGGTATTTTGAAAACTTTTCCAAAACTGTAGCATTCTTGGAATTAAAAATTGTGTGTGTGGTATTTTATCGTATTTCTCTATAATTTTATGTTGAATTTTGTATTACCGTATTCCCGACTTGGGGGCCTTGAGCGCCGGACCAAGTAGCGGCACTTCCGCCTTGGCAATGAGCATGGCACGAGTCTAAGAACAACCCTCTCGTCGTCGTTGCTTGAACCGGTGCCAATGCAGCCAACATCTGGTCTCTATACCCTGAGATATCATAATAAACATATTGGTTTACTTAAGTAGACATCAAACCAGATCTGTAGATTAGTTCCGGTTTAGTTAATTTTCTTCATACATACCTTGAACGGTTTGAAGCTGAGCGGCTGTACACTTCTTAAGATCAAGTTTACAATCCTTCCATTCTTTGCGTTTATCAACAGAAGTTGGTGCCAAAACGTTCTTGATCTGCAAAACAAGAAAATCAATCATTGTTCAAATATCGATCTCGCGGTTTAATGGTTATGCGAAAGATCAATAATGAGATGAATATCAATCGAACCTGCCAAGAATCAAAGGCGGCATTGATGACGAAAAGTGGTGTTTGTAAGGTCTTAACAACGTATTGTGGGAAGAAACACTGCGAAAAACAATCAAACATAGTGTTTGTTCCATGTAACCAACACACAAAAAGGTATAATAACTATATGAATGATGGTTTAATAGAGATTACCAATTCGGGCTTCATACTTGAGGTGCAAGAAACTGGAAGACTCTTTGCAGATCCCTATACATAGTAACCAAGTTTAGCCGCGACGAAAAGAATCTAATGTCTAAGAGAAATGTGGTCGGGAAAAAGAGAGAGAGAGGTCGTACGTGGGTCGCTACGACTTTACCGTAGTACGATTCGATGTAAGATCCTCCACTGAAATCCTTACTGTTTAAGACCTCGAAATCAACTAAAACCGTTAATTCGTTTTCTAGCATGTTGTTTGGGTTATGTACGAAACTTTCTATAGATTATGAATGTTACCCGTGGATGAAGAAACCGGCGTCGGAAACACATTTGACCCTAGCCGTTTTGGGGAGAATGGACTTGAATTCGTCGCAATGTAGAATAGCAGCCAATGCTCCGGCTGAACAACCGGAAAGTATTGCCTGAAAATTTTAATAGAACCAAAAATCTCAAAAAAAGTCACTAATTAAAACATTTGAAATTCATGAAAATATTTTCATTTTTTTTTTAATACGTTTTGAGCGTTGCTCATTCCCTTAGCCATAAGATCATCGATCACTGCACGCCAAACCCTAGCACCACGGAAGAACAGCTTGTTTGCCTGAAAATTTTCAAACTCTTGTCACACAAATTCACAATTTCATCTAAAAAGAAAAAAAAAAACTGTACGCTTTTTTTAAATGTTTAATGGTGACAGTTTGATGAATTACCGGATCGACTGCTTCTATATCGCCAGTGAAAGATGAACCGTCGCAATACCGAACTTTAATTCTGTTCCAGTTATAAAAGTCTGAGAAAAAAAAAAAATACGATTCAACCTCATTGCATCAAAGCACATGAGAAACAAAATCATCGAATCATAAACAAAATGATAAAAGTACGAACCTGGATTGGAGCTTTGCTTGCCACCCAAGATACCAGAGAAACCAAAGTCTTTGTTCATTAACTTAGACGAACCCTTCATTGTACTTTTACGTTGTACACATGTAGCTATGTCAGTGCACCATCCTCCTCCCTAATACACACATCAATTTAATTTATTAACCTAATTATGTTTCTAAATCATAATTTTTTATCAGAAGATTATGTTAGAGATAAAATTAGCCTTAAAAAAAAAAAATTAGCCAAACTATTAAACTTACCTCCATATGAACGATCCAGTTGTTCACTCCTGAACCAGACCCTTTATCGAAATGGTACGCTGGTGCGCTACCATCCAAACATACTACAAAAATATACAAAATCTATGAGTTCGATTCGAAACATTTTGGAATACATAACTTTTGATCCGAAACAATTTCTGAAAGAGAATTCAAATGAAAAACATTAACCTCTCAAGTTTAATTCGAAAATGCAAAATATTAAAGAAAAGGTGAAAAATGTAGTCTGGAAAAAAATATTGAGAGGTATTACCAAACAACAATAATCCGAGAACATGTTTGAAAACACAAATTACTTTGAACCAATCAGAAATTGTCCTATCTTTTAAAAATTTATAAGATCGATAAGCCTTGGCATTAATTCGATTAAAAAGAAACAGGTTGGTTCTAAAACTAAATTTTATTTCGGTTCGGTTTGATTTCATTTTTCCTTTTCAACATTTTTTATATATTCAATTAAAATTACTATTTTTCGATGTATTTCAACTTAAGCAGCTTGAAAAGAAAAAGATAATTGCGTACCGGCTCCTTTAGCCACGGCGGAATCAATATATGTGATGGGCACAGCTCCGGCTCCGATCACCACAACAGCTAACACTATAAGACTTGACCATAATTGCTTTGCCCTCCCCATCCTGAAATGAAATAAATAAATAAACTCACGATTTAAATGTATAGAATGTTATCCGACGTAAATATTCTATTATTGGGATTATAATTGTGAGAAATACGATCAGAGTGTTAATTATCTCCCAAACACTCTGGAGCATGGTTCTGACAAAAGGTTGGAGATAACGATGTGTGATCGGATCTGAAGTAATCGATAATCGTCAAAAGGTTTGGTTCTGAGTCTTCTGACGGAGTATTTAGGTAAATTACTTATTTATTTTTACTACAAAATGAGGTTAAAAACAGTACTAGATTTGGGTGTGTAATAACTTATATGAATTGCGAGAATATATATCATTAAAAAACAGATATCACCATATTGGATTATTGGTCCATTGGTGTACCAAAAAGTCGGGGAACAAAATAACCAGGGGCCATGTGTGTTAAGTTGGCTGTAGTTATTACGTCGATGTAGTCAGTCCAACGAAAAATATTTTGGAGTATTAGTTTATTATACTATAAGTTCCAAAACAATCTTATATATAATGTTCTCTAATTTTATGCTATCTACATCAACATTTTTTTACATTAAATTATAATTAGAATACTCATTTAATACATATCAATTTATATTAATTGTTACTTTTATTTAACATATAAAATAAACTTTACTCAAATACAAAAACCTAACTACAAATAGGAAAAAAGTATGAGTTAAATTTTTATCTTAAATTTTTTTTTTATACTTATTATTTTAACCAAAAATATACTTATACTTTTAGAATTTTTCCTAAGATAAATTAAAACTTGAAAATATGTAAAATGAATATTAAAAATAAAAGTTAATAAATAACACTATATATAGATAAGAAAACAGGAAATAAAAATAAAATAAAATATAAAGACCAAATAATTGTAAATAGCCTAAATTAAGAAAAATAGTATTAGAAGATTGGAAGTTTGAAAGAAAAACAATAATCTTTACAAATTTGTTCTAAAAACTATGAAGTTTAAGTCTATATTTGGTTATTTTTTGCTTATATATACAATAACTCGAAATCAAGCTATTATACGTAAAGTTTAAATTTATTTATTTAATTTGTTTATGAATAAAATATTAAATTAAACAGTTTAAATTTATTTATTTAATTTTTATGAATAAAATATTAAATTAAACAGAAATACTAAAAGTTAATTATGATTTAGAAATTGTGATAGGTTTAATTCCGCATAAGCGGGTTCATATCTAGTAAAATAAATGCCATTAATACTATGATTCGTTACTCGTTACTCGTTACTCGTTACTCGTTACTCGTTACTCGTTACTCGTTACTCGTTACTCGTTACTCGTTACACAATTTATTAGAAGTACAAGTTGGAATTTCCTTCACTAATACTCCAATTGCATTTGTATTCAAAGCTATTTAAATGGTAGCTCTATGAACAATAAATGAATTAAAATACGAAAATACCCTTTCACAATTAAACAGAGCGTAATTCATGGCACCGGGAGGGACAGAAATGAGGCATCATGAAAATAATGACAATTCGATTGATACGATTTATTGGACCGACAACGATTCGGTAAAACAAGAAAATTGCAAGATATTTGCCTAATAACTATACGACCGTAGTTGTTATTTACAGGTAATAATCTTAATAGCCATTAATTGATTTGGAAACATATTTAATAAGATGGATTCAATGCCTACGAGTAAACTAAATATCTGAGTTTAGATCAAATATGAAATGGAAGATTTATTGTTTCGTTCTTGAAGCAACATATATGGAAGGATTTATTATCCAAAAAATTGGAAGAACTGAAAAATATCTATGAGATTCGAATGAAATTTCATTTTATGATGAAGAAGAAAGAAGCTTTTACCTTGAAAAAATGGCTCTTCAGGATCTTATTCACGTAGAGGTTTGGAGGTTTGAATGTGTAAAAAGAGGAGTCTTCAAGAGTAAGGTTTGGAGGTTCAAAGAAAGCCATTGCTGTCTTCTCTGTTATATAGATGGATACAGAATACCACACGTTGAAAGAAAACCTTTTTTTTCTTTCTTTCTTTTCTTTATTGTTTCGCTTCATTTAATAAAATAATTACCATAAAGTTATTTTGTTTCTTTCATGTACAGTAAAACCTCTATAAAGTAATAATGTTGGGACTTTGAAAATTTATTATCTTATAGAGGTATTACTTTATCGAAATTATAATTTGTTAACTTATAGATACATATTTTCTTATTTATAATATTCAAAAATTATTCTCCATATAATAATGTATTAAGAATATGATAATGTATTAAGAATTTAGAAAAAAAAACTTTTTTGTTAATATGACATGCATAAACTTGAAATTATGATTAAGATTTTTAGATATCGTAATAAAACATTTATTATTAGCTTATTTGAATATATTTATATAAAGTTTGATGCACGAATAATTATTGTGTTTATAAAATATTTCACAATTTTATATGCATATAAAAAAAGTTAGAGGTAAACTTAAATTTATAGTTTAATAAACTTTCTTTAGTATATATGTATAATTTTATATAATTATTACTTTAACTTATTATTGGGTTTATACTTTTACATAGGAGTTTCAAAAATATTATTATCTTATCATCTTATCGCATATTGTTTATTTTTATACTGGCCCGAGTTGGGACCGGAGAAATTTATTATCTTATAGAAAATAATTAATTTATCGAGTATTACTTTATAGAGGTTCTACTGTATGTGCCACTTGTTAGGTCACAAGACCTTCAACAAATGTTTTATTTTCATACGTAATAAAGTAAAATTTTTATAAAATAATAATGTTAGGACTTAAAAAATTATTATCTTATAAAGTTATTAATTTATAAGAATACTTTTTTATTTTGAATTTTTAATATTCTTAAAAATAATAAAAATTTAATTTTGGACACTGTAAAATTTGTCCAGAACATATCGTATCAATAAATTTGAAATATTTAGTCAATAGCATTCATGAATTTGAAACAACAATTGAGTATGTTTTGATTAATTATTTATATACTTAGTTAATATATATCTATATTTATAATTATTATTTTATCTTATTATTGAAACTATATATTTATATATATTTTTTCAAAAATATTATTATTTTATTATTTTATCGAATTTTGTTAATTTTTACACCAGCTCAACTCCAAACCAGCAAAATTATTATTTTATAATAATTATTATTTTATCTGAGTATAGTGAAATACACTAGTAAATGACCTTGATCGAAATCAATTTTTTTTATGTCTGGACGGAATCTAACAAAACGACTGTACTAAAAGTCTAAAACGTCCTCATCAGTTCCGCTTAGTATTTATCTTCAAAATTTAAAATTAAAAAATTTGAAATAATTGCATTAATTTTTTCTGAGAATTGAAGGTTTTGCCATGTGTATAGTCGTGTCGGTACTTCAAATGCACCGACGAGTTAATGCGAAATACAAAATGTTTAAGACCTTGTAGGCTTGTAGCATAGTTAACTTATTCTATATTATTAAGGGCCTGATTGGCATGAAGATTTTTATTTTATTTTTTTATTTGTTTAACATCGGCATGAGGATTTATCTGTTTTAGGCTTTTACACACTTTTTAAACAGAAACATCATCATTACTATATCTGTTTTTATATGTTCATCTTTATTTTTCTCTATTTGTAATCGCATTTAAAAATTGTGTGATTATTTTCATAGCCTACAACTGAGTTTAATAAATAGATAAACTCAATCAGTTTCAAACTTGTTACATCTTATATTCATGTTTTAAGGTATATTCGTATCTATTACTTAAATTTTTAGCGGACCACTGCAATAAAATAATAAAATTACCTGATATATATTTATTTATAGGTGATAGGTCTATAATTAGTATGAATTTTGACGTAGAATGGTTGATTAATACTTAAATGATATAAGAGAGGTAGGGTCAATAAGTGACTATGGAAAATGGATACGGAAGCGGCCCGGAAGATCTCGATTACAATTTGCCAATTTTGAATTGTTTGTTTTTCTCTAGACAATAAAATATATTTTTGTAAACCCCAAATAATTTTGTATTCTCTTTCTAAAACAAAACCCGAAACCGCGTTTAGTAATACAGAGACAGAGCATATGGTTTTTGGATTTGAGTTTTGACTTTTGATCCACGACTTCGTTGCCTTTGTTTGACATCACATGCTCTCTTTATTTGAATACAATCAGAATATATGTTGAAAGCATTAACTAAAGGATCAGGAGCTGGTAATATCACAAACTTTAATAATATTTGTAATTTGCATTATTTTACCGAATATTTCATTATTTCAATTTTTTTGGAAAAACGAAGAACTAGAAATTCTTAGTAAATATTATTATTCTGTTTAATACAGACAAAAACTAAAAGACTTATCTCTCTTATAAAACAAAGGGTTTTGTGCATCCAACTAATTTTTTTTTTTGCAAATTAAACCTTCAATTATATTACGTGCAAGTGATGTCTTGCGTTTTGGCGCATTCTAATGATTGTTTTTGACAGGTTTTATCGAGTTTTTCTAGTCTTTATTGAGTCTTTTCAGGTCTAAAGACGTTCCAGGGAGAGTTTTGGTAACAATGAGCAACAAGAGGCGAAAGGAGCTGAAAGCAGGAGAATTGCGTGAAGAAACCACTCGATCGAGTGAATCCAAGAAAACACTCGACCGAGTGTGTTCAAGGAAACACTCGGTCGAGTGCATGCGAGCAACCACTCGGTCGAGTGCATGCGAGCAACCACTCGGTCGAGTGCATGCCAGCAACCACTCGGTCGAGTGCCTGCACGACGTCGTTCGGTCGAGCGCCTCCACGACGTCGTTCGGTCGAGCGCCTCCACGACGTCGTTCGGTCGAGCGCCTCCACGACGTCGTTCCGTTGAGTGCTTTCAAGACGCTTACACACCGTTCGATCACGTGCTTCCATCTGAGCCGTCCGATCGAACACGCTCAACCCCGAACTACTTAGACCTATTTTGAGCCATTATTTCGGCGACGTTTTTCTTTTACGCTTTTTCTGAGTTTGACACTTTGGGAGATACGTGTTTTTCATTGTTTTTGAGGGAGAAGATTTCTGAACCTTTGTGACAGTATTGGAGAAGATTTCTGAACTCTTGTTTCTTGTTTCCTATTCAATGAATTTCATCTCATCAATTGCTGTGATCTATTTCGCTATGTCTAAGTAGTCCTTTAGCTGGATCTAGATTTTTCAAATGAATTCATGTGTTAGCCAAACTAAATACAAATAGGGCTTCATCATATTGTCTTCGCCATTGTTGAGTTTAATGCTTAGATTGAATTGATCACTTAATCTCTGATCTTAGGTTAATCTATTCATCAAAAGTGTTATAGGTTGCTAGAACGAACATTGGTGAGCAAATCGTCCTTAGCCTGCGAAAGTTGATGTTAAGGCGATTTGTGAACATATCGAACCCGTCCATATTGCTTGTCCTCAATTGCTAGATTCAAACGACAGTTTAGGCATCTAGGTTGATAGACAAAGTTGTTAAGATCACGACAGTGGATTAACTTATTCTTATGTTTGAGTTCGAGACTTGCATTAAATTTGTGCCCTGAAAAGTTATTTGGTTGCTATCCTTGAATCCCCTGCGAATTGCCTTGATCTAGTGCTCGTTTTCATTGATTTTACATCGTCGCTTACTTTCGTTTCTTGTTACCATTTCACCACCAAACCAATCGTCGTTGTCTTAGCTCCGTTTCAATTCTCAAAGTTTCAAAGCGCAACACTGGTCCTCTGGACTCGAATCATTTATATAACACACAAAGAACCTTTTATCAGCAAGTTCAATCTCATAAACTCCAAAGTCACATGCAATATAATCGTTGTCTATATTTGTCATGAAATTTTAAAATATTTTGTGCAAAAAAATCCGCGAACAAATTTTTTTTGGCAAATCAAACCTATGAAATAAGAAGATGTCTGCTAAACCAGATCTCTGTGTATTTTCTGTTATTTTGTAATCGTTACATAAAACATCATGCGTTATTTACAATATTTTTACTATTTTTGTTAAAAAATAATTTAAACAAAAAATTCATCAATTTTGTTTTTTTCTTTAGCCTCTACAATTAAAGTGTAACATTCGCGAACCAGAAAGTTGTGTTTAGAGTTGGTATCGGACGACATTAGGGGTTTGGGAGTCGATTACATATGCTCTTTGAGGTGCAAATCGAGGATTAATTGTACATGTTCTTGTTTGATTGTTGTACAGTTGGTCTAAGGTTCATTTATCTCGAAGAAAGTGTGTGAAAAGCTTCTGAACGCTTAGTGTCGATCGACACCACAAGGTGTGTCGATCGACACCGGTTATCAAGGGCGATTTCCGGTTTAAGTCGATCGAATCGACTTGGGTTGGTTTTGGTCGATGGGTGTCGACCGACACCAAGGAAGGGTGTCGATCGACACCGGTTATTGAGAAATCGACCGGTTTGATTTAAGTCGGCTGGTTTTGGCTGGATAAGGGTTTGGAAAACCCTAAGTCTCGATTAAAACACCCCAGCCGCGTGAGAAAGCTCACTTTTCAAGGCAGAGAGTTTTCAGAGTGAAAAAGGGTGATTTCTGGGTGATTTTGGAGTTGGAGTTTCGATCCGTGGCTGTTCTTCGTTGTTTCTATCCCCTTTCTGTTGTTTCAATCCGTTTCTAAGGTGAGTGCGTGACTGTAGGCCCGTTGATCAATAGAGATTGTTTGATTTCGAGTTTTGGTTGTGTTCTTGAGTTGTTTATTGTGGAAATCGTGTTTTGGATTGGTTTGGGGCGTTGAAAACCCTTGATTATGAGTTTGTGAATGTGGATTGCGATTTTTGTAGCTTCTGGTTTCTGGGCGTCGAGCCGGTGTCGAGCGACACTCTGTGAGTGTCGATCGACACTCGGGAGGCTGGCGTCGATCGACACCATAGAGGTGTCGGTCGACACCGACCTGGGTGTCAGGAAGCGTGGGTTTCCTGACGGGTAGTTGTGGTTATTATTGTTGCAGTGTCCTTCTGGTTGTTTATTGTGATGTTTTGTCTATCGTTTGACGTAATTGGCCTGTAGGCAGGATGATCCACTCACTAAGTATTTATGATAATACTTACGCATCTCTATTCCAATGTGATGCAGGTAACATCAATGTTCTTCCGCGGAAAGAGACCGAGAGAAGAGGATGATGAGATTAGGAATTTAATATTGGCACTGTTGCTGTGGTTGACCAGGAATTCCTCATTTTAGGGTGTTAGACTTATTTTAATAATGTAGCAAACCTGGTGTTAGGTTGCTTATTGGTTATTGGTTTTATTGGTTTTATTCTTCATTGGTTATTTGTTAAACAATTATTTATGATTTAATAATATTGGTTTTCTTCCGCATTGTGTTGTCGAATTAGCTGTTGAGGATTAATATTTATGGGAATATTAATCTGGGCTAATTATAAAAAAAAAAAAAGGCTTGGTTGTTTCATAAAGAGTCTCTATTTTCACTCGACCTTTCCCCGTGTTTTTTCCAAACTCACACGCTTTAGTGGTCTAGTCTCATCCTCTCGGTCTTCCAGTTTTCCGCGGGTAAGTGAGTTGGATATTTGGTGTGTTGTGTTTTGGTTTTGTGTGTTGACTTTGCTCTTTTTCTGTACTTGGTGGTAGTGCAGAGAGATGGACGCAGGTCGTGGTCGTGGCCGTGGTCGTGGACGCGGTGCAGCCCGTGGGGGCAGAGGAGCTGGTCGCGGTGGGCGAGCAGCGGGTCGTGGAGGTCGGGGTGCTGGTCGTGGAGTGCCAGAGGCTGAGGTTTCCGTAGAGAGTGCAGCGCCTAGTGTGGCGGCAGCGTCGGTGACACAGTCTTTTTCGTTGGCCGGTGGGGCTAACTCAGGTGCCAGTGGTGGCGCAGGAGCTTGAGCGGTTCCCGGTGGGGGCGCTGCTTTAGCTCAGGGAGAGTTGATTGTGGGGCTACTGACGCAGTTGTTGGCACGTCTTCCTCAGGCAGTTCCACAGCAGGCTCCGGTTGCACCTTTAGCGGCCGGGGCACAGGTTGGTGCCGGGGCACATGTTGGTGCCGGTTTTGTTGAGCAGCAGGAGGCTGCGGTGCAGCAGGGTGTTGCAGTTGGGTTTTCTCCTTATCGTGAGATGATGAGGGAGATGCAGAGGATTGGTACGCCTACGTTTGAGGTCGGGGTTACCCCAGAGCAGGCTGACGAGTGGCGTCAGA
Source organism: Erythrophleum ivorense (assembly GCA_026724425.1). NCBI lineage: Eukaryota > Viridiplantae > Streptophyta > Magnoliopsida > Fabales > Fabaceae > Erythrophleum > Erythrophleum ivorense. The sequence goes on along the minus strand of JAIUCV010000066.1, from coordinate 220,701 downwards.
GGTTAGAGAGGAACTTCGATTCTGTTCGTTGTCTGGCACAGTTTCAGGTTGAGTTGGCAGTGCACTACCTTGGAGGTGATGCACATTTGTGGTGGAGGTCTGTTAGGACCAGGAGAGAGGTTTGGACTTGGGTTGACTTCGTCGAGGAGTTCAACCACAAGTTTTTCCCTCAGGAGGCTCGTGACAGGCTGCAGTTGAGGTTTTTGGACTTGACTCAGGGTGAGAGGTCTGTTCGAGAGTACGATGCAGAGTTCTGCAGATTGGTGGTCTTTTCTGGCGGTGAGTTGATCAGTGAGCGGGCATTGACGTCGCGGTTTCTTCAGGGACTTCGGAGGAACATCAGGACTCAGTGCAGAGGTGGTATGTACCACACTAGAGCTGGTTTAGTAGATTTGTCAGCGTCCATTGAGGAGGACTTGCGTGAGCCGGTGAGTACGGCGGTTGTTCCAGTTGCAGTTGCTCCTGCTACCCATCCTCGGGGCCAGCAGCAGCATCAGCAGCGCAGAGGTCACAGTTCTGGTTACGGCAGGGGCAGCAGGCCTGCGCAGGGCCAGAAGAGGAGAGCAGACGAGATATCTGCTAGTAGCCCGAGTACGGGTGGGTGTTTTGGTTGCGGGAGTCTGGATCACAGAGTTGCGACTTGCCCTAAGAGGGCGGGATCCAGAGAGACTCCAGTGTGCTTCTACTGCAGGGAGCCGGGGCATATCAAGACTATGTGTCCCAAATTGCAGCAGAGAGCAGTGGCAGCGGCGATTCAGCCGTTGGCTATTCAGTCAGCAGCGCAGGTTGCAGCGTTGCAGTCAGGTGGAGCGCCGAGAGTGTATACTTCGGCAGAGGTGGGCCAGACCAGTCAGTCAGGCCAGATCACAGGTAAAATCTTGACTCAGACTTTTAAATTCTTAAGGTAGAAATGTTGGTGCTGTCTGTTTCTGTTGTTTTACTGTGATAGAGTTAGAGGTTCTCAACACTTGTGGAATTGTGTAGGGACCTTGTTAGTTGGAGGTTTTGAGTCTCACGTTCTGTTTGACTCGGGAGCATCTAATTGCTTCATAACTCCGGAGAGAGCTGAGGGTAGTGGCATTCAGAGTAGCGATGGCGAGGCTTCAGGCTTTGTCAAGGTGGCCGGTGGTGGTTATTTGGCTACTTCGGGCAGAGCTAGAGCAGTTGATGTGCAGATTGCGGGGCAGTCTATGCCAGCAGATTTAGTCATCAGTCCGGTGGAACTGTATGACGTGATTTTGGGGATGGACTGGTTATCTCTATACCGAGTTCATCTGGATTGCTACAGAGGTAGAGTTGTGTTTGAGCGGGATTCAGGGAAGTTGGTTTATCAGGGAGTGAGACCGACTTCAGGGAGTATAGTGATCTCAGCTATTCAGGCAGAGTAGTTGTTAGAGCGGGGCTGCGAAGCCTATTTGGCGACAATCACTATGACAGAGTCCAGTGGTGAGGTGAGTCTGCAGGATATTCAGGTTGTCCAGGAGTTTGAGGACGTATTTCGGTCGCTGAAGGGATTGCCACCATCTCGGTCAGATCCTTTCACGATTGATTTAGAGCCCGGGACAGCTCCGATATCGAAGACACCTTACAGGATGGCTCCAGCAGAGATGGCAGAGCTGAAGAAGCAGCTGGAGGACCTTTTGAGTAAAGGGTTCATCAGACCTAGTGTGTCGCCATGGGGAGCGCCAGTGTTGTTTGTGAAGAAGAAGGATGGTAGTTTTCGGTTGTGTATCGATTACCGGGGACTTAACCGAGTCACAGTGAAGAACAGGTACCCACTTCCGAGGATTGATGAGTTGTTGGATCAGTTGAGAGGTGCTACTTGGTTCTCCAATATTGATTTGGCATCGGGTTATCATCAGATTCCGATAGATGAGGCAGATGTTCAGAAGACAGCTTTTCAGACGAGGTATGGGCATTTTGAGTTTGTGGTCATGCTTTTTGGTTTGACTAATGCGCCGGCAGCGTTTATGAGGTTGATGAACGACGTGTTCAGGGAGTTTTTGGACGTGTTTGTCATTATTTTCATTGATGATATTTTGGTGTATTCGAGGAGTCCAGAGGAGCATGCGACTCATTTGAGGCTTGTGTTGGAGAAGCTTCGAGAGCAGAAGCTGTATGCTAAGTTGAGCAAGTGCAGCTTTTGGCAGAGGGAGATGGGTTTTCTTGGCCACATTGTTTCTGCAGAGGGAGTTTCTGTGGACCCGGCTAAGATAGAGGCTATCAGAGATTGGCCTAGACCGAGTAGTGCTACCGAGATCAGGAGTTTTCTGGGTTTAGCAGGCTACTACAGGAGATTCGTCAAGGGGTTTGCGAGTATGTCTCAGCCAATGATGAGGTTGACTGGCAAGGATGTGCTGTTTGTGTGGTCGCAGGAGTGCGAGGAGAGCTTTGGGAAGCTCAAGGAGATGTTGACTAGTACACCTGTGTTGGCATTACCCGATCCGGGGAAGCCATATGTTGTGTACACCGATGCTTCAGGTGTTGGACTTGGTTGTGTTTTGATGCAGGAGGGCAGAGTGATTGCCTATGCTTCGAGGCAGTTGCAGGGCAGTGAGCGCAACCGTCCTACACACGATCTTGAGTTGGGAGCAGTGGTTTTTGCACTCAAGATTTGGAGGTCTTATCTTTATGGTGGCAGAGTGCAGATCTTTACAGATCACAAGAGTCTACAGCATATTTTCACTCAGCCTCTGCTAAATGCGAGACAGACGCGTTGGGTGCAGTTTCTGGCAGACTATGACCTGGATATTGTCTATCATCCAGGCAAGGCCAACTTGGTGGCAGATGCGTTGAGTCGACGGAGGGTTGATTCAGATAGGGAGTGTGGTGTTGAGGCTTTGGTCAGCGAGATTAGTACATTGCGTCTTTGTGTTATTTCAGAGGATCCTTTGGGCTTGGAGGCAGCTGATCAGGCAGATTTACTCAGTAGGATCAGAGTGGCGCAGCAGAATGATCAGGGTTTGATTGATGCTTCGCAGGCGGTTGGTTCTGAGTATCAGGTCTCTTCGAATGGGACTATCTTGGTTCGTGGGCGAGTTTGTGTGCCTAAGGACGAGGAGTTGAGGCATGAGGTTTTGAGAGAGGCTCATTCGAGCAAGTTTTTGATTCATCCGGGTGCGACCAAGATGTACCGTGACCTCAAACGGTATTATCATTGGGTTGGGATGAAGAGGGATGTGGTAGATTGGGTTGCGAGATGCAACACTTGTTCTTTGGTCAAGGCAGAGCATCAGGTGCCTAGTGGTCTTTTGCAGAGTTTACCCATTCCAGAGTGGAAGTGGGATATGATCACTATGGATTTTGTTGTGGGATTACCTATCTCACGGACATTCGATGCTATTTGGGTCATTGTAGATCGCTTGACCAAGTCAGCACATTTCTTGGCCATCAAGAAGACAGACGGAGCAGCTGTCTTGGCTAGGAAGTTTGTGCGAGAGATTGTGAGGCTGCATGGAGTGCCAGCCAGTATCGTGTCGGATAGAGATCCGAGGTTTGCTTCAGAGTTTTGGAGGGCATTTCAGACTGAGATGGGCACTAAGGTGCATATGAGTACAGCGTATCATCCGCAGACAGATGGACAGTCGGAGAGGACTATTCAGACTTTGGAGGATCTGCTTAGGATGTGTGTACTGGATTGGGGTGGTCATTGGGCTGATCATCTGTGTTTGGCAGAGTTTGCCTATAACAACAGTTTTCAGTCTAGTATTGGTATGGCTCCTTATGAGGCTTTGTATGGGGGGCCATGCAGGACACCCTTATGCTGGACCCAAGTGGGGGAGCGCAGCATGTTTGGAGCTAGCTTTGTTCAGGAGACGACGGAGAAGATTCGTGTCTTGAGGCTGAACATGAAGGAGGCTCAGGATAGACAGAGGAGTTATGCAGATAGGCGGCGACGTGAGCTTGAGTTTCAGGTGGGAGATAGAGTGTATCTCAAGATGGCTATGTTGAGGGGCCCTAACAGGTCCATAGCAGAAAACAAGCTCAGTCCGCGTTTTATGGGTCCGTTTCCAGTGGTGGAGCGAGTTGGGCCAGTGGCTTATCGGTTGGAGTTGCCACCGATTATGAGCGCCTTTCACAAGGTGTTTCATGTTTCTATGTTGAGGAGGTGTTTGCGTCCTTCAGAGGAGGTTGTGGTTGAGATTCCAGAGGATCTTCAGCCAGATATGACAGTTCCGGCAGTTCCTGTGAGGATTCTTGAGAGGAGAGTCAAGGTTCTGCGAAACAAGAGAGTACCATTGTTGAGAGTCTTGTGGGACTGTAGTGGCACAGAGGAGCAGACTTGGGAGCCAGAGGCAAAGATGAAGCTGAAGTTCGGAAAGTGGTTCGACAAGCAGGCTGTGGAGTGAGCTTCTTCATCTTTGTGGTTCTAGTCTCGTTTTGGTTTTGTTGTTGTTGGTTTTGGACTTATGTATTTTCGTTTTGTTGTACGATATACATTTTTGGAGTTATATGAGATGGAGTTTTGCCTCATATTTTTGGTTATGGTTTGGATTTTACAAGTTTCTTTGGCCGGTGGGGTCATTGAGAGTTTTTAGTCACATGTTGGTACGCGTTTTAGATTTTATTACTCGTTTTGTCTAGAGGCGTGGGCCTTGTAGACGGTGGTTCTATTTGTGTTGGGACGGTAGGTGCCCAACGGACTTATATTGGGGGTCGCTACCTCGATATGGGTTGTTTTCGTGACGTGGGTCGCGGTTTGGATACTGGGCCATGGGCCGCAGTATGGATATTGTGGCGGTGGGCCGCAATATGGATATCGTGACGGTAGGTTACGATTTTGAGAGTAATAATATGTTGGAGACATGCGTATAACATAGGACTAAAAATGTGAGTTTTGAGGTCTTTGAGAGACGTTTGTGTTGGGATTCGAAGACGAATCCAGTTTAGTGGGGGAGAATTGTAACATCCGCGAACCAGAAAGTTGTGTTTAGAGTTGGTATCGGACGACATTAGGGGTTTGGGAGTCGATTACATATGCTCTTTGAGGTGCGAATCGAGGATTAATTGTACATGTTCTTGGTTGATTGTTGTACAGTTGGTCTAAGGTTCATTTATCTCGAAGAAAGTGTGTGAAAAGCTTCTGAACGCTTAGTGTCGATCGACACCGGTTATCAAGGGCGATTTCCGGTTTAAGTCGATCGAATCGACTTGGGTTGGTTTTGGTCGATGGGTGTCGACCGACACCAAGGAAGGGTGTCGATCGACACCGGTTATTGAGAAATCGACCGGTTTGATTTAAGTCGGCTGGTTTTGGCTGGTTAAGGGTTTGGAAAACCCTAAGTCTCGATTAAAACACCCCAGCCGCGTGAGAAAGCTCACTTTTCAAGGCAGAGAGTTTTCAGAGTGAAAAAGGGTGATTTCTGGGTGATTTTGGAGTTGGAGTTTCGATCCGTGGCTGTTCTTCGTTGTTTCTATCCCCTTTCTGTTGTTTCATTCCGTTTCTAAGGTGAGTGCGTGACTGTAGGCCCGTTGATCAATAGAGATTGTTTGATTTCGAGTTTTGGTTGTGTTCTTGAGTTGTTTATAGTGGAAATCGTGTTTTGGATTGGTTTGGGGCGTTGAAAACCCTTGATTATGAGTTTGTGAATGTGGATTGCGATTTTTGTAGCTTCTGGTTTCTGGGCGTCGAGCCGGTGTCGAGCGACACTCTGTGAGTGTCGATCGACACTCGGGAGACTGGCGTCGATCGACACCAAAGAGGTGTCGGTCGACACCGACCTGGGTGTCAGGAAGCGTGGGTTTCCTGACGGGTAGTTGTGGTTATTATTGTTGCAGTGTCCTTCTGGTTGTTTATTGTGATGTTTTGTCTATCGTTTGACGTAATTGGCCTGTAGGCAGGATGATCCACTCACTAAGTATTTATGATAATACTTACGCATCTCTATTCCAATGTGATGCAGGTAACAGCAATGTTCTTCCGCGGAAAGAGACCGAGAGAAAAGGATGATGAGATTAGGAATTTAATATTGGCACTGTTGCTGTGGTTGACCAGGAATTCCTCATTTTAGGGTGTTAGACTTATTTTAATAATGTAGCAAACCTGGTGTTAGGTTGCTTATTGGTTATTGGTTTTATTGGTTTTATTGGTTTTATTCTTCATTGGTTATTTGTTAAACAATTATTTATGATTTAATAATATTGGTTTTCTTCCGCATTGTGTTGTCGAATTAGCTGTTGAGGATTAATATTTATGGGAATATTAATCTGGATTAATTATAAAAAAAAAAAAAAAGGCTTGGTTGTTTCATAAAGAGTCTCTATTTTCACTCGACCTTTTCCCGTGTTTTTCCTAACTCACACGCTTTCGCAAACCACTTCCCGGAAGGTCACCCATCCTTCCACTACTCCAGCCCAAGCACGCTTAACTCTGGAGTTACTTATGGGCCTTAGACCGAAAAGGTAAGTGCACTTTGTTGACATAGGTAGCCAAATCAATTCTCTTAAGCCTCTCTTCATTTACCACAAACTGGGATGTCACATCGACACTACATATAGATATAGTTTAGCGGGCATCTTCTTATTTTGTAGGTTTGATTTGCACATTTTTTAAGCTGAGGGTTAAATTTGCAAAAAGAATTTAGTTCGCGGGTTTTTTGGCACAAAATATTTTTAAATTTCGTTAAAAATATAGACAGTGACTATATTGCGGGTGGCTTTAGAGTTCATGGGGTTGACTTGCACGTAATATAATTGAACGTTTAATTTGCAAAAAAAAAATAGTTAGAGGTTTTTGCACAAAACAAACTATAGATGGGTGTAATTTTTATTTTATTTTTTCATATGTTAATGATATTTATTTTTGAAATAAAAATACATATACTTTTCAGTTTTCACCAATATCGCTTATTGCTTCTTTTCTAACCTCTTATGTCATTTGATTTTTTGGCACCGTCAAATTACTCATCGCAAACGTTACCAGCACTTTCATATACATATATAGAATTAATAATATCGGGACTTTGATATTTTATTAGTTTACAGAGTTATTAATTAATCGATTTTTGTGAATATTTTTTTTTAATTGTGATAATCTTCTAAAACTTTATTTACATTGAATAAAACGTTTCCCTTTATACATATATTTTCTTAAGTTTTTTTTTAACAAAACAAATATTTTATCATCTTTTTTCTTCGATATTTCTGTATTTAATTTATTGTTTATATTTTTTCGTACTTATCATACTATTTGAAATTCTTTTTTTTTTCTTTTAGTTTCCATATTATATTTTATTGTATGAGATTTATGAAACTCACAACCTTTCACTTATTACATGTTCGTTGATATGCAAAATCATTGCTTTCGTTTTTATCAAAATCATTCCTCAAATCTTTTGCATATAAAAAAGAATTTTTGATGCAATAAAAAAAATTATAGATGAGGTTCAAAGATTTCAACTTTAAGAAAAAGCAAACAACATTAAATTCATATTTTAGTATGTTTTAGTTATATATATATTTATAAGTTTTTATATGATAATTATTAATTTATAATATTATTGGGATCATATTTTACATCGAAGATTTAAAAATATTATTATCTTATTATCTTATCGAATTGTGTCATATTTTTACACCGGCCCAACTCGGGACCGGAGATTTTATTAATTTATCGTGTTTATTTATTTATCGAATATTAATTTATAGAGTTTCTACTGTATAATTTTTAAATTAGAAAGGGTTCGGGCCTACTTCCTAATTCCTCCACTGTTCCTAACATGTTGCTAATGTTTTATGACATAGCATAACACATCTCTCCTAAAACAATTAAACTCAATGTGTAAAGGAATCAATTCCTTGCACTAACTACTAGGTCACACACATTTAGTATTTTTATTTACATACAAGAATATAATATAAGCTCAAATAATATCAAGTTATATTTATTTTTTTACACAATAAATTTAAATCTTTCTAGAATTTATGATTTTAAATTTAAATTGAATCTAATGAAATAATAACCCAAAATATTCAATTATTTATGATTTCAAGTCACGCATAAATTCAAATCGTTACATTTTTCAAAGAATTCTCATAATTAAAATTGTAAATGCAATAAAATATTTTCAAGTGGAAATCCTTTGGTCCGATAAATGGTTCATTAATGCTTATACACAAGAAGATTTGTGGTTCCAAATGTCAGAAAGTGTGATTTATTATCATTAATGCATGAGATTTGGGACTGTCGGTCATAATACCTCAGAAAACGAAATCGTTCGTTGTTAAATATTGTTGTAAAGTTTCTCATGATTTTTAATAGTATAACAAATCAAATAGAACAAAATATATACTAAAATTAGGATATCTTTTCTACACAAAACTATAAAACAGCTTAAAATTTCACAATATTTTTGTTTTGTTCTAGATACACCACTACTTTAACGGAATTTCATTAATACCTCAAAATTTAGGTTCATTAAGGATTCCTATAAATTTAGTAAGGGTTATAAGAATTTATGTTAAATTTTGAGGAAGCCTTCTCAGACATACATGTTGTGATATTCTTGAAAATTTTGGATGTTAGACACACTTTTAGGAATTAAAGCATATGATGTGATATTTTACCTTTTTAAATGACATTCAATCGAATCGATTTTGTAAAATGAATTTTTTTAAAATACACATGTTGAGATGTCTATTTTCAAAACTACATTTTTTATTGAGTAAGATAACTATAGACCTTAAAATCTAAATTAGAAACGCTAAAATATAAATATTAAACCTAAAATCTAAATCTTAAAACTACTCAATGATTAGTGAATCCAAACTTATTGGGAAAATATAGTTTTGAAAATTAACATAATAAAAGTGTAGTTTTGAAAATGGACACCCAAAATATATATTTCTCAAAATATATATTCAGTTTTTACGGAGATAAAAATATTGATTGTTTCACTTCTTGTAACGTCATAAAGCCGTTTCAAATTCAATGTCATAAATTAAAATATATGTATGTTTTGTGTCTAAAAATAGCGAGGAAAATCGATCTTCCTTTGTTAAAAAAGAAAAAAAAAATTCCTATCTTTAAAATTTAAAGTTGAGATATATGTTACCCATTAACTCTTTAATAAGACAAATATCTGTTTGCTATATATATTGATCAATACGTCGAATGGAAAGAACATCATTTTAAAGATTATCAATTGTAACTTGTTAAGTAAATTCTGACGAAAGCGAAAAACACAAAATGCAAAACAGTTGTCCTATCGTCGGTCCCAAGTGTGAGTTCTGTACATGCTCAGGTAGGGGATGCCAATCTCGATTCCCAGGTAATGTACATTTATATATGTTTTTTTTTTGTTTTTTTTTTTGTTTTTCTACACATGATGTGTTTGTGGATTTAATTAACACCTTATAACGTCGACTGAGTTGTTAGTCGTGTTCCAGAACTGAGTTAAATTGTTCCGTTTGGAATTTTTTTGGGTTGGATTTAGTTTATATTAAATTATCTAGAGTGAACATCCCTTATCATTTGTATTGTAATATGCTATATCCTAAATAAACATGATTAAGATGTTCAAAACTTAAAATTTTCGTTTCCTATTTTGTAGAAACTTTGAAAACTCACAAAAATAAGTTGATCCAAACTAGGATCGATGAACTCTATTCTTAGAAAATTGAATCCAAAACCTAGTGTAAGAACATTAATTGACGTAACTAACAATGTTTATACAAACATTATAATATCAAAGATTAAACATGTGTAATATGGTGTATGTAGGATTGAAGGTGGAGTGGCCAGAGCTAACCGGAGTGAGTGGAATCGAAGCAAAGGCAAAAATAGAGAGTGATAATCCACATGTAACTGCGTTTATATATCCTGAAGGTGTTGTTTATCTACCAGCCATCAATTGTTGTAACCGTGTCGTTCTCTATGTTTCAAGCGACGATTGTCCCAACGGTCCAGTTATCAATCGTCCCATTGTGGGATGATCGACGATGTTGTTGTTCTTTTTCATACTTCAGTTTCTGTCTTGTTAAGTTTCAGTAAGTTTTAAACTATTTCCTGTTTAAAACTATTTTCCTGAATAAAATGGAAATATAATCTTGTACTGTCAAGTTTATATATCAATTTTTACCGTATTTCGTCTAATCAAAATTTAACTACTGTATGTGGTTTCTTTCTTAGATGGACAATAGTTTTTAGATAATTTTTTTTATAAGAGAGAGGATTAGAGTGTCTTTTAGACCTCCTGTAAGCTTGCCTCCATTAATCTGCATAAATTATTAGCAAATCGCACTCGCCGGGATTCGAAACCCAGACCTCCTGATGTATAAGCATTAATTCCCTTAAACCACTAGTCTAGGGGCTTCCACGGATTAGAGTGTCTATACTTGAAAATCTCCAAGATATAAATAAGAATTATGAGTATCAATCGATTTTCCATACCATATTGTTACCCTACATGATTTGGGCTTACTGGTTAAATTGGATCAGAACCTAGTGGGCCTATCTCTTCCTAATAAGCCCAATCTCAATGGCTACAATTTGAACAATCACTAGAGAGACAAATCGTCTCTTCGCTCCGTTCATGTTTGTCCATTTCTACAGTCTTGTTTTGTCCCTTTTGGTCTTCTTCCTCCTGCAGAGTCACAAAACTGCAACGACACCACGCGAAACTGCTACGTTTCTCTCTAGTACGTCTTACTTCTTCTCTAACATTTTTTTCCCCTTCTTTTCTGCCTTACCTTACTTACATTCAAATTTAGGGTTTTTTTTTTTTTACACTCTTCTGATTTCTCCTCAGGTTTCAGATATTCCTGAACTGTAAGCTTCTGGGTATGGTCAAATTTCTTTTATTTTTTTTTTTCGAATAGGTTTTAATTTCAACGTTTTTCCTGGATTTTTTCCCTCTCGGAACCTGAAGAAAGCTTCACATTTGATTTGTGTGGGTTGATTTTGTTAGAATGTGTATGTTTCTAGAGACCGCGTGCTTTAGATTTAAGAGTAAAGTTTCCTGCAATATACATAGAACTTCAGACAAACTCTAAGATAAATTTTTTTCTGCCTACTTCCATTCAAATTTGGGGCTTTTTTTTTCTTCATGTTCTTCTGATTTTCTCCTCTATGACCTTGTTTGAGTTCTTACTAAAGTTTTAGCTTTTATATATGTTAAATTTTGCTGTTATTTCTTCGTCTGGTGTTTAACGCTTTCATATTTGACCTGTGTGGTCCATTTTCGTAGAGTGTGTTTTGTTTCTTGAGACCTTAGGATCTAAGAGTTCAAATTCCTGCACTTTCCAATTGATTTTGATTTTCAGAACAGTAGTGTTCCCCACTAAAACCTAAATTGGTTTTATTTTTTCTGTTGAAATCAGATTTGCAAGTTCGCTGTTAAGATTTGCTATTGCTTTTGAATCCATTTGGTTACTTGCGATGGAGAAAACAAGCGTTGAAGATGAGCTCACTCTCACTGTAAATACTGATTGTAAGAGACAGAAACTCAGTACACCGCTGCTGGAGGATTTCAAAGCTGATTCGTCTCAAAAGTTGAAAGCTTTACACGACCATCTCGACATCGTCGTTGAGGAGAGGTCTCGGGAAGTGAAGCTCAAAGAAAACCAACTCAAAATTCTCAGCTTAAATTTGGTGGAAGTCCAAAAGCAGACTGAAGCAGCAAGAATTGAAGCTCTCAACAAAGAAAAAGAACTTGACTTGCTAAGGAACGAAATCAAGTCAGAGGAAACAACACTCAAGAACACTCAAGACGAGCTTGAGTCGAAGAAGAAAGATTTTGGGGAAGTCCAAAAGCAGATTAAAGCAGCCGAGACTGAAGCATGTCACAAACTAAAAGAACTTGACTTGCTAAGGAACCAGATCAAATCAGAGGAGTTGAAGAAGAAAGAGTTGAGACTGAGAAGCAGTGTGCTTGTTAAGCACGAGGAGCAGCCAATTCAAGCAGAGACTGAGCTCTGGATCCGTGAATTCTCATCAGATTCTCTTGATCGTGATGAGGTGTCCAGTTATCTCAGAGCTTTATCTAATCCAGCAAAATTCGTTCTGGATCTTGTGGAGGGACAGATTAGGGACGCTCAAAGAAGGCAAAGATCCGGTTTACAAGATCCAGTGGTGGAGAATCTGGTTATGTTCTTCGAAGAGCTAGCGAAAACCGGAGGATGGGACAAAGATCAAATGAGGTTCAAGGCTATGCAGGTGGGAACTCAGTGGAAAAAGATGATCGTAATCGAATCTCCAAGCTCGTCTCTGGAGGCTTTGGCTTTCTTGTTGTTCATCGTTGGATATGAAGTAACAAGATTGATTGATAAAGAAGAGACTGTGCTACTTGCCACATCTGTTCTTCATTACGAACAAGGTCCAGAGCTCTTTCACTTGCTTGGTCTCAATCGTAATATCCCAGGTTAGCTTCTAAAACAACATTTCAGATACACAAAGAGTTCTGAAGGAAGGTCTTTAATTACTCTTTTTTTTTTTTTTTTTTTTTAATCTTTTTGCAGAATTTATTAGAGAGCTCATAGAGGATCATCAATATATTCCTGCAGCTCGAATCATATGTTTGTTTAAGCGTAAAGACTTTTCAGCCACAACTCTCTTAATGAAAGAGATCACCGACTTAAGAAGACGCTCTTCCGTGGAAAAAGTAAGAACTGGTTCCCTTGTGTTAAATCTTGTTTATTGGTTAATGATTCAGAGATTAACTAATCTAATGTTCTTTTTTATTCAATTTTTAGGCTGAAAAGAGAGATATTGGGAAATTTAAAGCCATAGTTGAACTAGCGGCAGGTTATGATCTTGACATTGATATTCCAGCGGGTCTTACTGCGAAGCTCATGCTTCAGAGTAAAAACTCAACACCACCTGTGATTCATTGCTCTACTGTTGAAGAAACTTGCGGTTCCGGTTCGTCATCAGTTTCAAAAGCTACGTCTTCTCAGGTTGCTGCTACACATTCGAGTGCGGGTCTTCTTGTTCTTAAACATGAAACTAAACCCTTCGTAAACGCATCAGTGATCAGCCAATGGTAGCTTCTAATTTCAGATACTCAATATATGTGTTAAGGCTTAGTAGGAATGGAAATAATGTATGTAATTAGCTTGTGCTAGGTCTTAAGGCCATTTGGCTTTTCATAAGCTTAAGGAATCGATTTATGGTCATCCTTGAATTGGTTGTTTGGTAAACTTACTCCATTTTTGGTTCTTGGTTATATATCTAAGCTTGGCGTTTATTACACATGTTGTTGTTTTATGGTAGCGTGGTGGATAAGGTAAATACTTGTGATTAGGGCTTGTTTTGCCCTTCAAAATACATCATCCACATATATTTTTGCAAGTGTATCCAATCATTTTTATCAACTTAATAATATTGAAAAAGCGATGATTGTAGTGTTTGGGCAAGACAAATTAGTCTGTACTTAACAAAAAGAATCCATGTTTTTATGAAAATTGTTAAAAACAGGTGATTTTGTTGTCAATTAAGATCAGGTGTTCTATTAATGGAAATTTTGCAAAATTTCTTATAATTTTTAACATTCAAAATTTCTTATAATTGAATGTTAAATTATATTCAAACAAAAAACCCTTTTTATAGTATTTGTTTCATAAATTTTCAGAGAAAGGTTTTGAGCAGAAAATAAACTTTTGATATGTGGGATTAATTATTAATTATTAATGTAATGATTTTTTACTTATTGTACTTTGATTCGACTTGATTTTAGCCTTTTCTGTTTTTTTTGTTTTCCCAATACCTTATATGAAGAAGATGCGCCACGTAAACCAATGTGATTCGTTTTTCTCTGACACCTCTAAAATCAGCGAAGCTTCGCTAAAACACTAACAAACACACCGAATCCTCTCAACTCTCAAACAGACGAGAGAGAGAGAGAGAGAAAACAAACAAAATCTCCGGAGGAATACACGACGGAGATTGTTAAGACGGTGGAAAATAGATGGCGGGACAGTCGCGAAAATGGATGATTCTGGTGGCGACGATCTGGATTCAAGCATTCACTGGCACGAATTTCGATTTCTCGACGTACTCGTCGAATTTGAAATCGGTCCTGGGAATTTCACAGGTACAATTGAACTATCTTGCCGTCGCTTCGGATCTCGGTAAAGTTTTCGGATGGTCATCGGGACTTGCACTTATGTATTTCCCTCTATGGACGGTTCTCTTCGCGGCGGCGACAATGGGTTTCGTCGGTTATGGTCTTCAATGGCTCGTCATCACTAACATTATCTCTCTGCCTTACATCCTGGTAAAAACAAAAAAGATATCCCAAAACTTCAACACATTCTTTGTCTCTGTTGTTTTAATCGCGAATCAATCAATTTGACGATTCCATTAAGTTCATGACGGAAAATTGTGAGAACCGAATCAGAAAATTTCGAATTTGTTTTTATAATGGCTGGGTTTATTGTTAGTGTAGTTAATCTTTCTTGTTGAATAATAATTATTCATTTTCTTCAGCTTTCCAGAGATTTTATTAAACAATGTAGTTTCAATACTCTATTGCTTTAGTGAATATACAACATGATTTTTGACTATAGTTTTCAAAATATAGTTCTTATTTGTTTAAGAACATCATCTTCCATCTCACCTCAGTTTTGTATATGAATTTATGCACACATATTTATTATACTTAAACTAGAGAAGTGTTCTTAGCTCATCTTGACCTACATATTACTAATCTTAATAATTTTTATCATATAAATATAATATTTTTTTTTGTTTTGGTTGCAAATGGGACGAAATCAAGATTTGGAAGTTTGGAAGAATAGTAGAGTGGGTCGATTGGTAGTTCAATAGCAAATTATGATTTGACTGGTTGGTCTCGCGTGTTTTTCTTTTGGCTTGTTTCGGCTTGTCAGGGTTCTGAAAGAATCTTTATTGTTTTTTGTGATCGGATCTTCATTTTCTGTATATTTATATATTCTCCGCCGCCAAATCATTTTAGAAAGTGTTTCTGTTGCAACAAATGTTCTTTTTTCCCCTTCTTTCTAAATCGTTTCTGTTTGATGAGTAGGCATTGGAGTATCTTTGTCATGTGATTAAAAATGTAATATTGAATTCTCAGATTAAAGTATTATGGCTGAATAAAAATTTTTGAGTTATATTCCGTTGAAAATTGCTATTCTCTCAAATATCCCTTGGGGTTGATTATGCGACTAAGTATGGTTTATGTAATGTGGTGGCAGGTGTTTCTGTGTTGTTTGTTAGCTGGACTAAGCATCTGTTGGTTTAACACGGTCTGCTTTGTGCTCTGCATCAGAAACTTCCCTGCGAACAGATCACTTGCACTTTCTCTCACGGTTAGCTTCAATGGCGTGAGTGCTGCTTTATACACTCTTGTTTACAACGCAATCAACCCTGTTTCCACGCAGCTTTACCTTCTCTTGAACGCCCTTATACCTCTTATTGTCTCCTTCGCTGCTCTCATCCCTATTCTTCGCCAACCGCCTCTTGAACCTCTTCCACCAGATGGAGTTCGTAGAGACTCGTTCATGTTTCTCTTGCTTAACGTTTTAGCGGTTTTTAACGGTGTTTATCTGCTTCTCTTCCGGTCAAAGACTTCAGATGTAACCTCAGCTCGTCTGCTCTTTGGTGGATCAATTCTTCTCTTGATTCTCCCTCTATGCCTTCCTGGTCTGGTCTATGCTCGCAATTGGTATCTGCACACTATACACTCCAGTTTCCGTTTAGAAAACTCCGGTTTCATTCTTGTTGATGTTGATGAGCTTGAGATCCATAAAGGGATGATGACACGTCAAGCCAGTGGCGAAGGCTACCAGTTGCTAAATGATGATATGGTGCGAACGGCCGTTACTCATGTTCAGAAGAGTTTCATAGAAGATGACAGCGAAGGTTGTTGCAATAAGCTCTTTACAAGAAATCAGCTTGGAATGCTTGGAGAAGAGCATCCTCTATCTTTGCTCTTACGCAGATCAGATTTCTGGCTTTACTATATAGCGTATTTTTGCGGTGGTACGATTGGACTTGTCTATAGCAACAACCTTGGACAGATTGCACAATCTTTAGGACAAAGCTCTGAGACCACAACTCTTGTCACACTTTATTCGTCTTTCTCATTCTTCGGTCGGTTGCTTTCAGCAACACCAGACTACATCAGAGCGTAAGTCTCTTCAACTCTTAACATAGGCCTTTGTATTCCTTTGGCTCTAGCATCATGAGAAGATTAATGATGCTGTTGAAATGTGAATTGTGCAGGAAGTTTTATTTTGCTAGAACCGGGTGGCTAACCATTGCTCTTTTACCAACTACAGTCGCTCTTTTCTTGCTGGCATCATCAGGAAGTTTGTCAGCGTTACAAGCAGGAACAGCTCTAATCGGTCTAAGCTCGGGTTTTATATTTGCAGCAGCGGTTTCCATCACATCTGAGCTGTTTGGACCTAACAGCGTCGGGGTTAACCATAACATCCTCATCACAAACATACCGATTGGATCGTTGGTGTACGGTTTCTTAGCTGCATTGGTCTATGAATCCCACAGCGTGGCTGGGTCAAAGACCGGGTCAGTAATATGTATGGGACGAGACTGTTATTTCCTAACCTTTGTGTGGTGGGGATGCTTGTCCGTGATTGGAATAGCTTCAAGTGTTATCTTGTTTCTGAGAACTAGAAGAGCTTATCAACGTTTTGAACAAGATCGGATAACCTCAAGCATTCTTTATTCTTAGAAGTTTTTTTCAATCGTGTTATTTTGGTGGAAAAGTTGAAAATGATAACTAAAACTTGTGCAGAGCTGTGTTAGTGCACATAATTTTTGATCTTTTTTGCAGAAATAATTTTGGTCAAAACAAGAACTTTCAGATTTTCTATGGATGGTACGTTGGACTGGGGAATTAATTACGTGGATATTCGAAGTCACGGTTTACCGACCTGAAAATTTCCTGGAAGTGAAGTTCATGTGTGGTACTGCCACATAGCTTATGGAGCAGTGTTAATTAAGAGCTAGAGCAGCCTCAAAATTGGAGTGAAAATGGGACTTGTTGGAAAAGCTCTATGTGCTATTGTCTCATTTCAAATATCCAAAACAAGAACTTGATGGTGAAATGCACATCTGAGTTAAACAGCGTCAAGACGTCTTCCAACTTTTTCAGATATCCAACCCAAGAAGTTCATGGCGGAGCAGCTTGTCGTTTCTTAGGCTACCGTCAAGCATGCTCTATCGTTGAAGTGCTGTTTCTTGAGCTGCTTCTTCGTTGTGTGGCTGAAAAACACTTAAACTATTTCTGAACAAACCAACAAAGTATTCTTGTAACTGAATATTCCAAATGATCGAGAAGTTGTTTGGATGAATGTTTTGAGATTGACTTGTTGTTTGGTAAACAGAGTATACCGTGCAGAGATCCAAGTGTCTCTGCCTTTAACAGTTGAATCAAAAAGAGAAGCTAATTCAACACTATTTTGGGACATCTTCTCCAGACACTTACATCAATTTGCTGCAACTACCCTTCTAAAACAAAGTGTCGTTCTCCGCGTTAATGTCTCGAGTGATAATTACCTTTTGACCTGTTGTAGAGTGAAGCCTTGTCTGAACCCAGCCTTGGTAGGAAGTCATACGCTTTACATCAGAACATAAACACTCATGAATTAAAGACGATTACTTCCTTTACTCTTTTCCCATTCTCTATCTCCTCATCTTGCAGACAATGACGACCTCTCTTGAGCAAAACAGCTTCATCCGAGGCATTTTCATGTCGGTTTGCTTCGTTTGTGGAGATCACTTCCTCGAGGTCATTCTCCAGTGTTTCCTGGAGTCTGTAATCATTCTCATCTGGAGCATATAGCAAGCTCATTCCACACTTCACCACCTCACAGCTTTCTAGCTTCCTCTTGGTGTTATCAGTAACAAAGAATTTGAAAGAGGCTGTAGTGTTGCAACATCTGTTTTGCTCATTGCTCTCCTCACCACATTTCTTGACATGGAAACAGTTGTTATAACTGAGGAACACATGGTCAGACCCAAGTTTTCGTGATTGATGTCCTGATGATCCACACGCTTCATTCCATCCTCCAAGATTGCAAATAAACCTGATGCAATCACTGTTCTCGTTCTTGGACTTCAACTTGCACTTGCAAATTACAGAGAAACGGCTGGTTTCATCTTCATAGTCTTTGAAAGAGATAACCACAGATAGAGAGAACCCCAAAAATTTGTTGTCGCACCAGTGCGGAGGTAAGAGAGTTTCCATGGAGGATCCCATTTTTTGATGGCGGAACCATAAAGGTAAGTCGCTTCCAGGAAAACTGACACTGACCAAAGGTTCAAGAACTAGTCCCTGATACAGAGGAAACCACTAAACATGAGATATTATGGAATGTCATTAAAAGAACAGAGTAAAAGGGGATGAACCTTAGAATTATGTTGAAGTGACACATTCGCCAGGATTTGACTCTTAAGTTGGGTATGAGCCACTATATTTTCTTGCGCATCTCGGTTCAGCTTGAAGCAGTCGGTGAATATGAATGTAGACTGGACTCTCTCAGCTACCACAAGAAGTGTCATGGGCTTTGCTACTGCTTCCAGTGAAGCACAATCATGAGCATCCAAGTACTTTAGATTTGATGGAAGCACTGGGAGTGATTTGAGCTTTCGACAGTGCTTCAAGTCAAGAGATCTCAGTTGATGAAGTTTCTTGATGCTTTCAGGTAGGTTTTCTAAATTGTTTCTGCTTAAGCATAACCTATGTAGTGAAGACAAGCAACTGAAGTTGTTGGGCAACTTGTGGAGACTGCAATCTGTGAGATAGAGGTCTGATAAGCGAGCGCAGCCTGAGAAAGGCAGCAGCTCCAAACCTGCTGAATCCTGGACTTTAGATCCACCAAATGTAAATATCTTGAGATTACTCATACACATTGTTCTAGGTATCTGTTTGATGGCCGTCTCATCCATTAGCAAAACCTCTAAGTGTTCCATGTCCTCATCAATGTCTGGGAAACACTCCAGTTTTGAACAGCCAGTGAGAACCAGTTTTCGAAGATATTTCAGTTTGCAAAGATTTCTGGGAAGATGCCTCAACCTGCAACACTTCTTTAAACTCAACACAGCTAGGTGCAGGAGGTTCTCTATGGATTCAGGAATTCTTCTAATTGCCGTCCCATCCAAATATAGAGATTCTATGTTTTCTGAAATAGTTGGAAACTTTCTAAGGTTTGAGCAACCACTGAGGATAAGAGTCTTCAAAGATTTCAGAGTGATCCCCTTTGGAAGACTCTCAAGGCTTGTACATTCTCTGAAGTTCAAATAAACAAGACTGTCCATCTGGTGGATTGATGAACAGTTGATCAAACTTGTACAGCATTCAGCATTCAATCTTTCAAGATTTTGAGCCTCCAACAACCCTGACAAGCTCTGCAAGTCTTTTGAATGACTGAGATCAACCCACCTTAATTCTGCTATATTCTGTGAAATAACATATCAATAATTTATTAAACCATATGCAGACTTGAATCTATAATCTGTTAAAACAGGAGACTATTTACCTTTTCGTTTTCCCAAAGTTCCTTAAGGTGGCTATGACGCAGATTAAGATCAATGAGTTTCTTTGGGTCGAAGTTTGATGGCAGGTACTCTAAAGGGTAGCCCTGCCAATGGAGGTACACAAGCTCATCTGGAAAGCAATCAATACCACCCGGGAATCGAATTTTACAGTCATTCTCACACCACTGAGAACAATGAGAATTGTAGAATTTGAGGAACTTGAGATTCCACATCTTTGTGAAAACATCGGGGCTTAGCTTCATGCTTTCTACATTTGACATATCCAGGAAGATGCCTCTAGTTTCTGCAGATCCCTGATAAGCAAGATAACAAAATGAAACAAACATGAAAAGCAGAAAACAATTATACATCGACATTGGATATGATTTAAGAAGTGCCGAGGCATTTCGCTTACCGTTTTATACTTCAGTACACGACATATATCTTCTTGGTTCCATAATCGACCCCGGTTTCCTGCCTCTTTAATTGATGATTCATAACCAATTTCCTTCCCCATTGTAAGCAGTAGGTCATGCATCTCAAGCCGATTGTCATATATGGTTACCAAACACTTATCAACAAGATCATCAATTAGAGTTGAAGCATCGATATGGTCAGTATTCAGAATCCTGGAAACGAACTCTGCTTTTTTCTGACCTGAAGAAACACGCAAGATCGAGAAATATGCTCTTCTGCTCCGGACACAGGTCCATATAACTCATTTTAAGCACCTCCTGAATCTTACCGTCTGGCCTTTTCTGCAATATCTCCAATTTCCTCTTCCAGTAAAATTTGTCTCTTTGGCATACATCAGAACCCAACAACTTCAGAGCTAACGGATGCCCTTTAGCATAATCAACAAACTTGTTTGATAGATCCATGAATTCTGCGGTGGGGTAGAGGTTACTGGAAAATGCACTCAAGCAGAAAAGCTCCAGTGCTTCCCTATCATTTAATCTCGGAACCACATATGTTGCATCAACCATCTTCTCCAGTAGTTTCTTGTCTCTGGTTGTTATCACAATCCGACTTCCTTCTCGATACAGCTCTCGTTTCCATTGTCCGATAAGAAGTCTTATTTGATCTTCATTTGTCACATCGTCAAGAACAATAAACAGTCTCTTGTTCCGAAGACGACCCTATAAAGCTTCAGGAGCTCCAACCTCCAGATTTTCTTCATCCAGTAATTTTCGAAGGAGTCGCTGCTGCAAATGATCTAATCCATGTAGTCTCTCTTCATTGTTAATGTTTGCGAGAAAGCAGTAACCATCAAATCGGCTGTAGTTTCGTTTATATATAATTGTTGTTTTACCGATACCTGCCATACCAAGAACACCAACAACTCTCACAGAGCTTTTCTTATTAAGATTCAACAATTCTTCCAGCTCCTGCATACGCAGTTCAGCTCCAGGAAGACCCAAGATTTCACATGGAGACAACTTGCTCAGCGTCTTGAAAGTTTCCTTGGCTATTTTGTCTATAAAGTCACACTCGTGACTGCCAAATCCAAAAAAAAAAGAAAAAAAGTCAAAACAAGTGAAAACCCAATGATCTGACTAATAAAAACTGAATTCACACAATGAGACAAGAACTGAGAGGGAAGAGGAGCTTTAAATTCGATAAATTGAGAGAGGAAGTTCGCAGGGGACAGCGACTTATGATATGAAATGGCGAATATAGATCTCAGAAGAACGTAGGGGATGGGCACTTGAAAATGAGTTTGATAAGAAATTGAAGAAGAAGTGAAGAAGAAGTGAAGAAGAAGTGAAGAAAGGGAAGATCGGCGCCGGCGGCGAGAGAGAGAGAGAGAGAGAGAGAGAGAGAGAGAGAGAGAAGGCTTTAGGGTAGAGTTAAAACCTCGCTTTTAGGTCAGTTTTGTTTTGTTCTCCAAAGAAATTAGCAATCATGTGAAAAAGGCAACGAATAAGCTAAGTACCTATTCTCCGGCAGAACATAGCCGGCGATATTGGAAGCAGTTTTCAAAGCTTCCTTCCACACCGGAACTCTCTGCTGAAATCCCCGAAAAGTCTCATCGACATTCTCGAACGGTGCTCCGAAATCCCCCGTTTGATTCTCCACATCAGATTTTCGAACTTTGTAGAAGATGGGCAACACTACTTGACCGAATCTTTCCCTGCACTCGATTATCTTCGAGATTTCCTCCAAGCACCAGGCAGAATCCGCGTAATTCACCGAGAAAACGACGATAGAGATCTTCGATTGCTCGATCCTCTCAAGAAGTGCCACGAGATTGTTGCCTTTCCGGAGTTCCTCATCGAAGAAAGCGTCAATACCTCTCCGGCGAAGGAAATTGTGGAGGTAGCAGGTGAAGGAATGGCGTGTGTCTGCGCCTCGGAAACTCAGAAACACATCATACTGCCGCCGGGAAGGATCCGACAATGAAGAAGAAAATTGTGATGCCATTAAAAGTCTCGAAAATATGTTTTAGAAGAAGAAGGAGGTTCGGGGAAGTAGACGATGCAGCAAGGAAGGGGTAGCCTCTTAGAAGCTGTCAAATTTAAGACTTGACACACTCTAAACAAGGAACTTTGCACGATGTTTAACTTCCTGCATTTGGGATTAAATTATTTTAAAACCCTCTAGTTGCAGAATCGCAGAAAGGGTCACAGTCAACGACATCAAGATTTATGAACTTGATCTGAATCAACGGAGGGCAAAAGGCTGTCGGAATCAATGGAAGGATCAGATCAGAAACCACCTCAAACCGTGAAAAACTGGTGGAAAGACGACGACCTGGTTAAATTCGATACCATGATGACTGACACCAGTTTCGGCCGATACATATCCTCAGGTCTAGCCATGAGCGACTCATGCGAGGTCCTAAATACTAGGCAAAAGGTCTCAGGACTTCTAGTTTCTCTTTTTCCTTTTCATTTGCGTCTATTCAAGTCAAACTTAATGCGATGTTCATTCCTTTTTTTGTTTTGTTTTGTGATTCGTTTTCCTGATATCCAACCACAACTACAGCAAGTTCATCAAGATCCCTTTCATCCATTTCCCGATATCTGGCCACAACTACAACTACAGCAAGATCCATTTGCTTGGACTCCAATTCCTGATAACGAGCAACAACTCCAAGTAATTAAACGCCCTAGTTCTTGGACTCTAGAGCTTCAGAGGAGATTTATGGATGCTGTGAATGCCCTTGGCGGACCTGATCGTGCGTGATCCTTGTACCTTAAAAGATGATACTTCCTATATTAACTGACAAATCCCTTAAGAGAAATCTTTTATTGAAATCACAGGAGCTACACCCAAGGCTACCTGGAAGTTGATAAATGGTTCCGGTTATCTTCCTACAAACATCCTTGATGTGAAATTACAACTGCAGGTTTCTTTTCTGCTTATTATGTTTTCTTTTTCAATTCCCCTTAGCTATCTTACTGACTACAACCTTTTCCCTTCCTTTCAGAAATATAGGAGGGTAAGAGATACCTCGCTGTCAAACGGTATGTCAATCTGTACTTGATGTTCCTCTCTCTTTGGTTCAAGCATTTACGACTTTTATTCTTCATAACAGAAATCTCCAGAAGGAATTATTCCTCGTCAATTATGGTTAAGGATATCAAGAGAAGGATCCACTCTTTAGTAGTGCATTCCTGTTATAGTCCAAAAGAAAATTTCGTCTGTGTCATTTCTTGTGGTGGCAATGAGCAGGACCCAAAGGAGACAATTTTCATTGATGACATCTTAAATGAGCTGCAGAAGCTAGCGGTCATTGCTTTAAGATATGATCTAGTTACTGACAAAAAGACGATGTTTGGACGCCTCAATGCCTTATATGGTGTTTTCATTTTGGTATTTTCAAAGGGTTACACTTTCCCTCAAAGCCTGGATCAACTCGTGATACTCATGGAATACAAGAAAGCAAATTGCCTCCTAGTTATTCCCGTTTTTAATAATGTGACACCTTCAGAGGTCCGGGATCCAAAAGCCTTTATTGAGGAAACATTTTTAAAGCTTGATACCTCAGTTCATGCAGAGCGAGTTCCGAAATGGAGGGAAGCAATTTAGGCCTGGGCACGGGGCAAGTACCTGGACTTTTTGGTGTACTTGTGACCCGACTTGCCTTGTTCAAAATCCATAAATTTCGACTTGTACTTGCCTTGTACTTGACAAGTACTTGCCACTACGGGTACTTGCCAAAATTTGACCGGCTTGCAAGTTACTTGCCTTGCCTTGTGACTTGTAGGGATGGACACGGGGCAAGTACTTGCCATTTTCAGTGTACTTGCTATTTGACCCACTTTGTACAAATATTTAAAATTTCGACTTGCTACTTGACTTGCCTTGTGCAAGTACTAGCTACTTCAAGTACTTGTCAATATTTTTGTTACTTACGAGTTACTTGTCTTGCCTTGTTACGTGTAAAAACACAAAAACAAATGTGAAAATTTTACAATTTTGGGCCATAATTAGAAAAAATCCATTAAAAATCTTAGTATTTGTAATGTGAATTTTTAAAAACTTTTTTTATTGGCAACTAAGGAGAATGGTTCTCTTATTTATAGAAAAAATCTTTATTTTTCTATTATATGTGAAAAAAATATTAAAAAAATGTAAATATAAAATATTTGTACAAGGCGGGTCATAACAAGGCGGGTATTGATTTTTTTTTGAAGACTTGATACTTGTCTTGTACTTGCAAGTAATTTATAAAAGCGACTTGATACTTGCCTTGTTCAAGGCAAGTACTCGGTTTGGCGGGTTAAGTACGGGGCAAGTAACAAGTATCGAGCCCTAAAGCAATTATTGGATTAGCTCTCACCGATGACTTTAAATGGATAGGCCGGTAAACAGACTTCTCCCTTTTCTTTAGGCTGTCCAGTTTTGGTGGATATCTCTTTTTCATGCGTATGGATAGATAGTGGTGCAAGTGAGAATTTCGGCTCCTTAGTTCTTCAATACATTTGTTTAACTTGCTACTTGATTTTGTTGGGGTGCAGGAACGAGTTTATACTTCCCAAGGAGATTGCTAGATATGCGTGCTTGAGATTATATTCTATCTCTTCCAACAACGTTACTGGAATGTACTCATTGCTAAACACCTGGCCGCCTACAGACATGCAAATAATTGGGATTTGGGGTATGCCTGGCGTAGGTAAGACAACTGTTGCTGGAGAAATTTTCAGAAGACTGGCTCCAGGTTATGAGTCATGCTACTTTCTACAAGACTTTCATCTAATGTATCAAACAAAGGGGCTGAGTCACTTGCGAGATGATTTCTTCTCTAAACTATATGGGGAAGAAAAACTTGTTGATGCTTGTGATACAAACCCAAGTTTCTTGAAGGATAGGTTCCGGAGTAAGTCGGTTCTTGTTGTTATTGATGATGTGAGTAATGCTAGAGATGTGGAAGCTTTAGTAAGAGGGTTTGATTGGTTTTCTTGCGGACATTTAATCATCTTTACCTCTAGGAACAAACAAGTTCTTGTACAGTGTAAAGTCAAAAAGTTATACCAGATCCAGAAATTATCCGAGTCTGAGTCTTCTCAATTTTTGTCTCTGTGTGTCCCTGGACAATACGAGCCCATGCTGAACGCAGAGTTGGTGAGATATGCCAGTGGCATTCCATTGGTTCTCAGTGTTTTAGGTTCGTGTGTAACAAACCAGTGTACATTCAGTGAGAATGAACAACTGAAAACGTTGCGCCAAAATCCTCCAACTGAGATTCAGGATGCATTTCGAAGAAGCTTTGATGGTCTGAATGAAAACGAGAAGAATATATTATTGGACCTTGCTTCTTTTTTCAGAGGGGAGAACAGAAATCATGTGATACAAATACTTGATGGCTGCGGTTACTTTACAGAGTTGGGAATTTGTGGTCTCCTCGATGATACCCTCATTGATCCTATAGGTAGTAGGATAGAAATGTCTAACGTGGTCCAAGATATGGGTCGGTTTTCTGTTTGTGAAGAAAGCAAAGAGCCAGGGAAGCGTAGCAGGTTGTGGGATACTAATGAAATCGTTGAAGTATTGACAAACAATTCTGTAAGTTGAAAATATTTTATTTTCTATTTATGGAACTTCAAATAGTAAATGTTTTTACCTTTTATTCAGTTGTGATAGCTGATATTTCCATACTTTTTTCTGCTCAGGGAACAGAAGCAGTTGAAGGCATATTTCTGGATATGTCTAACTTGACCTGTGAGTTAAGTCCTACTATATTTGAGAGGACCTATAGACTTAGACTGCTAAAGCTACACTGTTCAATTTCTGGAAACCATTGCAACCTTTGTCTCCCTCGAGGCCTCTATTCTTTGCCTGATGAGCTACGACTACTCCATTGGGAATATTACCCTCTGAGATCCTTGCCACGAAACTTTAATCCTAAAAACCTTGTGGAACTGAATATGCCTTATAGCAAGATGGAGAAGTTATGGAAAGGGACAAAGGTAAGTCTTCAGTTTTATAGTGTAATCAGCTGCATAAATGAATTTATAGATTGTACACGATGACTTACTATTGCTTCTGTAAACAGAATCTCGAGAAGCTTAGGAAGATCAGACTGAGTCACTCCCGACAGTTGACTAAGATCCCGAGGCTTTCAAAGGCCTTTAACCTTGAGCATATTGATCTCGAAGGATGTACAAGTTTGGTGAAAATTAGCTCATCTATCCATCATCTTGACAAGCTTGTTTCCTTGAATCTGAGAGACTGCTCTCGTTTACAAACTATGCCTGTCATGATTCACTTAGAATCTCTCGAAGTTCTTAATCTATCTGGCTGCTTAGATCTCAAGGACATTCAGGATTTCTCACCAAACCTGAAGGAGCTGTATCTAGCTAGAACTGCCGTAAGTAATATTCCATCTTCCATAGAGAATCTCACTAGACTTGTTACATTAGATTTGGAGAATTGTAGTCAACTTCTGCACCTGCCGCAGGGGATAAGTAACTTGAAAAATATGGTCACACTTATGCTGTCTGGCTGCTTAAAACTTAAGAGCCTTCCAAATCTTGATGCAACAATTTTAAGAAGCTCGGAAAGTCTTAATACAGAGATAACAACAATGGAAGTACCTGAGCCCTTGGTACATCATTCCGCTATTCAAGAATCAAGGTTGGATGATTGCGAAATCCATGATAAGTTGCAGTTTAGATCAGAGACTCTTGATTCGTGCTTGGACAACTCTGCCATACAAGAGTCTGTAGCGGCATTTGTTCCACATATTGGCGAGATTCGGCAGCATTACTGGCCATGGTCCATTATTACACTGAAGCCCTTGTCAATTTTTCACTTCTTGGCATCAAGACTGTACGCTCTAGTGTCTTTGTTCCTTTCTAATGCATGCCTTGTGGATATACCAAAAGAGATATGCGAGCTTCCAACAGTAAACGCTTTGGATATTGGTGGAAACGGTTTCAGGACAATTCCTGAAAGCATCAGACTGCTCCCTAAATTATACAGCCTTAATTTGCGCCATTGCAAAAGCCTCAAATCTCTCCCGGAGCTTCCTCCAAGTCTAGAACTCTTGAATGTGCATGGTTGTGTGTCTCTTAAGTCAGTTCCTTGGTGCTTCGAACGGCTTCTGATGCATTGCACATTTAGTAATTGCTTTAGTCTGTCTCCAGAAGTGTTCAGAATATTTTTAGTGAAAGCTCTGGGTATAGTTAAAAACATGAAGAGAGAACAATACCAGGTACTCTTTATCTTAGAGATACATTAAGACGTACACATTCTTTTGCATATCTGATTTATTTTTGTCTTGCTGTAACAGAAACTCAGCACAGAAACGGCATTCAGCATCTGTGTGCCTGCATCTCAAGGTCTGAAATCCTCAACTGATGTGTTTGCATCTCAAGGTTTGAAATCTTCTGTGCAAAACAGTTCTTCTGTTGTGGTAAAGCTAACTTCTTCCTTGAGAAAGACTTTCTTGGGATTTACTATATCAGTTGTAGTTTCCTTTCGCGATAATTACTACAATGCCGCTGGTTTTAGCATTAGGTGCACATGCCTAATGAAAAGGAAGAGTGGCCTCTTTAATAGACTGGAGAAAGTTTTTCATTTTTGGGCTCCTAAGGAAGCTTCAAAGATTAAAAAAGATCACATCTTCGTCTTCTACGATGCGATAATTCCTTCTGATGCCAGAGAAGGAAACAACCCTTACATGTTTGATGAACTAGTTGAATTTGAATTCCGACCTGTTGATAGCCAGAACGAGGTTTTAGATGATAGTTGCAAAGTAAAGAGATGTGGAGTCTATGTGATTACTGATTTAAGTGGTGATACAAGTCTAGTCAAGACGAGATTTTCTCCTATTAAAAGAGAAAGAAGTGGAAAGAAGCTACCTGCATCATCAATAGATACAGGAGGTTTTTCTTCAGGTTTGGAACCAATGCCGCGATCTAAGAGAGGTCGGTACAGGAGAAGTGTTGAATCTGCACTCCTGAAGAAAAGAAAAAGGAAACGAGAAGAGAGTTTCTCTATATCAAATCAAAGGTGCAAATCTGAAACTTTTTCCCATTTCGAATTTTAGTATGTTTCTCTTGAAACCTAGAAATTCTCAAACACTGAACCTTGAGAACCCAAACAATCCAATTAGAGTATTCCACCACATGATGCATCGTTTATTTCTTTTGAATCTTTGACTAACTTGTGGATGTTGATGTTTTCATGATGAACCCTCTTATAGCATGATTCTTTCTTTTCTGATGCAGCTCAAGCAGTACCCTAACAAACGTATCAAAGGAGCAAGAAGAATAAAAGATGGAACTTTTCAGATGTTGTAACCGGGAGATGTCAGACACAAGAAAAATGCACGATCTTTTGACTTTTACGAACACGACAATGAGCATCACTTGTTGAGTATCAGATATTTGTGCAACCGCTAGTTCGATGGCAAGTTTTTAGATCAACTTGAAACTTGTTATATCTACTTCATTGGTCAGTTTCTCTTTCATGTCTGCAATGTAGCAGAGGACCATGGTCAGTGGTTAGACACTGTAGGTTTGTTCGAGTTTTACAGGTCACAAACAGTTACAAAAATATGTACTACTAAAAAGGATGTGAGAGTCATTAACACATCATTCATCGTTACTTTGTTAAGACATTTTCCAGAGTTTCAAGATTCAACATTTTGTAGAGATCCTATGTACTTGCGATGAGATTCGAGCGATCCTTAGCTGTAAATGTTAACACTTTACAAAAAGAAACAGAAACAGAAAGAAAGTTTTTACTTTACAAAGTTCACAGTCCAAACCAAATCGGACCAAAGCAAAACAAGCCATACTATCTTCCTTTAATGTCTTGTTTTAGAAGAAGTAAACATTCAATAACAGCACATAAATCCATGACAGTCTCTGATCTGTGTCATGCATTAGCATAATTTTCCTCCTGTGGTTCACACTTAGAAATTCATCACGACTCATGAGTTCTTATGTATAGCAGAAAACATAATTGATTTCTTCAATCAGAATCATGCATCAACATCAAGATCAGATTTTCTCGAACTAGAAGAAAATATCATGCATCAAGATAACTTTTAATTTTGGCGGTAATAAAAACTCAACATTTACCTGAATTCCACTCCACAGCGTTTCAAGCTTGCTAGCTTCCATTATGAGTCCAACGAGACACTTTGGAATAAACTTGGAAGGCATACACTTCATTGGGAAGCCCTCCCAGTGCAAGTAATCTGAGTTTATGGGACAGATAATCAAAGCCATGAGGCAAGCGTACCTTGACTTCTTTATCCCCCCTTTTTTTGTAGAATTTCAAGAAGCGGAGATTTCTCATTCCATTGAACCCTCTCTCACTTATTAAAAGTTCCTCGTTTTCTGGCATTTCCAATAATATCCCTAAAACCTTTGTAGTTACCTGAAAAAGATAACGCAGATCAGATTTCTGGCTTTATTATATAGCGTATTTTTGCGGTGGCACAATTGGACTTGTCTATAGCAACAACCTTGGACAGATTGCACAATCTTTAGGACAAAGCTCTGAATATTAGGACTGACATCTTTGATCAGATGAAGCCTTTGAGAGTTTCTTCTCGTGGCAAGGATCGCTAGTGAACCGGAGAGATTCAAATTTATGGTTTAGCTTCTTGTATATCTACCGAACCAGCCTAAGCGACTTTGTGACACTTTGGATGAACTATTGGTGTTAGCAGTTTCTTGATGAAATTTGAAATTACGTGAAGATTCGTTTCACAAATGTATAAACATGTACATTTTCTATATCACTACTTTTGTAAATTTCATATATGATTACAAATACAAATATTCTACATTAGAAAGGAGAGGAATAGTACAAGTGTAAGGCCTTGATTGTTTGCAGATTTTACTTTAGATTTTGGTTTTTGTTTCTGAAAAAACCAAAATTTTCCCAATCATGATTTTCACTAAATAGATTCCCTAATTTACAGGGAAACTGGTTTTTCCACAGTTTTACCATTTTCTTCACAAAAACTAGAATCCCTATTTTTTTAGTTTTTCCCCAATAACCACCGAGACATTTATTTTCCATACATATATATATTTTTATTTTTTTCCTGTAAATAATATTCTTTACATCAACATCTCTATCTAAGAAAAAAAAATCTTAGATCAACTAAACACATACAAAAAAATCTCATAAATACTGAACATCTTTACAAATCAAACTTGTTATTTTAAGCATTATAAATATGTCTTAGTTTTTGATTTTTGTAATATAAAATATTGATAGTTTTTGATATTACAATGTAAATGAATATTATAGATGTGGTACGTTATAAAGAGGGGTGATTTCAAAACTATACTTAAACATTTCGGGAATTGCAGATCTACACCCCTCTCACTTTTTAAAATACTTACACCCCATTTTTCCTATATCATCCTTACCCTTCTAACATAATCACAAAAATGCCATTAAGTAGACTTCTTAGGGAAGTCTACTTTAAATGATAATGTCCACACCAACCTCATCTCCTACACTTATTCACGAAAATGCCATCCACTTCAATTCATCCAACCACCATTTTAACCATAATCAAGCTTTTAATGTTTCTTCTTCCCATTTACACCACTTAAATCTCATTCTATTCACTTCTAACCTTCTTATCCACCTTATTATCTTCCATTTCATCACAAAAAACTCTATAATCCATCTCTCAAAATTTCAAGTTATTGTATGATACCATTTCCGGTCACCAAGCTCACGGCGACGGCTGAGCTTCTCTATTGAAGCTTCAAATCGAAGCAATCCACCGTAGACGACACCGAATAGCTCTCCAAGATGACTTTTCGTTCGTTTTTCGCGAATTTCAAAGCTCCGGCGAGAAGTAGACTTCTTGAAGAAGTCTACTTGTCAGCGCGGGGTATAGTTTTGCAATTGACTTTTTGACATTTCGGGCTTGTAGACTTCTTGAAGAAGTCTACATTTTTCCTTTGACAACAAAAAAGTGTGGGTCCCGTTTGTAGACTTCCCTAAGAAGTCTACTGTTTGGAAAAGGTCTAGATTTGCAATTGACCACACGAAGACTTTTGTCTGTGAAGTCTACAGATGAAGTCTACTCATCAGGGGTATAGATTTGCAATTGACCAAAGTCAACTTTTTCGAAGTAGAATTCTTTTGTGTATGTAGACTTCTTCATGAAGTCTACTTTCTCGAGTAGACTTCTTGATGAAGTCTACTTTGGCAGTAGACTTCATCGTGAAGTCTACTTTTAAAAAAGAAGTCTACTTCAAAAAAGTTGACTTTGGTCAATTGCAAATCTATACCCCTGATGGGTAGACTTCATATGTAGACTTCATATTGAAGTATACTCAACAAAGTAGACTTCATATTGAAGTCTACTTTGATAAAAGAAGTCTACTTCTAAAAAGTCAACTTTGGTCAATTCCAAATCTATACCCCTTGACCAGTAGACTTCAGTTGTAGACTTCTCCAAAAAGTCGTGATTTGGTCAATTGCAAATCTATACCCTACAGTAGACTTCCTTATGATGTCTACATTTAAACTTTACAGAGGAAGTTTACTTTGATGCTGTTTCTTAAATTCGATATTTGTGCCTAATGACTAACTACTTTTTAAAAAAATTCTTAGACAATAAGTTGTGTTAACCTGTTTACTTGCATGTGTTTCATCTTGACATGCTTAATCATTATATTTAGAAGGAAATCAATTTTCTTGTTTTTGTTCGAAAGTAGGTGATTATGTAGTAGACTTCTTACTGATGTCTACTTAGTCAATATCTCAACTAATAACGTGTTATGTCTTCTTTTTCGAAAAAGGTGTACGTAGCTGCCGTTTATGGAAAATGGGTCAAAAAGATGGTTGTACCCATGTCGAGCTTGTTGAAATGGCAAAAGATGATTATGGGGTTGACTAGAATTTTTTTTCTTATACTTGTAGCTTGATTCCTAATATCAGGTCTTAGACAAATTTTCTTCTTTTAATACGTAAGTTTTTAAAGATAAAGATGGCTAAGTCTCCATAGGAAGTTTGTAACTTGTTTAAGATATAAACAAGATTAGTCTATCCTTTGAGGGATGGTTGTACACATGATGAGCTTGAATTTGTATTTTTTTAGTCCACTTATATTTGAGTTTTTTTATAAAACAAATGTGAAGTCTACACGAAAAGTCTATTAATGAAATCTACAAATAAAGTATAATTATTTTTTCGAACTTGGTCCGTTCTAGTACAATATACAATATGTATATCATTAAATTTTAATTGGTTTTACAACACTTAGCATCTACTTCTACAATGCCGCTCATTCTCCTCATCCTCATCACATCAGAGACAAGCCGTGGAGAAACTATGGGCTTCTCCTCATCAAATCTCTTCAAGATAACCACCATTAACGGCTTCGACGAATATAGCTCTTACACTAATCCTCATATGTTTTGCTATGAAGTACATTGACAATAGCTGCAATCTAAAACAAAAAAAACCAATATCAACCCAATATAAAAGCACCAAAATTTCCAGACCCTCAAAAGTATCATGGGAATAGCCTAACAAATCAACATAACGCATTAAGTTATGGTTAATTAAAACAGATGATGACGACCAACAAAAAGATCAATGTCTTTCAAACAATTAAAACAGATTTAAGGAAAGTAAAAGACCCAACAAACACGTAGATAACAGAGAAACTCAAGTTGAAACACAAAACACAAAATAAGACAAGCAACACGAGAACAAAAACTGATAATTTACAGGTTACAAAGTCTTGTTCAAAGTCACATCTTCCTTTGATATTAAAGGTTACATGCTCATCAATTATCACAGGAAACTTCTTCCCACGTACAAGACACCAAAGCGTCTCACGTTTGTCACGGAGATTAGGCTGAAAGCGAAAAGAAAAAATAGAACATGAGTTTATAGACTTTCTTCTTTGTCCAGAGAATCACTAGTGGACCAAAAAAGACAGAGGGAGAAGATTCATCAGTGAACATTGCAAAACATCAGTTTCTAGCTTTAACACTAAAGAAACACGAGAAAACCTTTAACTTTAACAACCCATACATGCTCAAGATTCATCAGTGAACATTGAATTTGTAATTTTTTAAAAATAATGTGAAGTCTACACGAGAAGTCTACTCGTGAAGTCTACACGAGAAGTCTACTCGTGAAGTTTACACGAGAAGTCTACTCGCGATGGAAGGAGGAGGCCGGATATGATCAGAGGAGACACCAAAACCCTGTGAGGCAGATCAAGCGCCTACAAGAAACAGATTGAAAGAATCAAGCTTAACATCCATCTCACAGACAAACAAACTCATTTACTCTCAAAATACTTACATGGCTTTGAGATATATGCTTTCCACCGTAGATATATGCCTACAAGAAACTCATTTTTTCTCAAGCTTAAGCCATTATCTGTACGGATTTCACGATGGCACATGACGATGAGATAGACGGAGGACTATAGCGAGAGTCCGGCAGATCTGGTTGATCTGGAGGCTCCGGTGGAGGGGTGGGCTGAATCGAAGAGCGAAACACCCGGAGATGAGAGAATAGCGGCGCACAACCTAACAGATCCGACGGAGTGAACGGCGGTGACGGGAACTCCGACCTCAAGAGAACCACGGAAACAAAATTTGCAGCTGCAGAGAAGAAGAGAGTAAGCGCCAGCTAAGGAAAACAAAAACCAAACAATGAATGCTTAGTTCAGATCTAACCTTGGAGAAAAGTGTATTTAAGCAATGAATCTTCTGGCGCTCTTCAACGAAAGCATAGAATTGGGTAATACCCTTGAGCGTAAGAAGATTGGAGAAGAAGGAAAAAGAAGATTGGAGGTTCATGGTGAGAGCGTGAGAGAGGAAAGGAAAGCGCCGCCGTTCTAGAGAGGAGGAGTTTTTTAGTTTATCAAAATTAGGTTATTATGGTTGTAACTCTGTTTATATATGAGGGTAAATCATCCCGGTTTAATTTAAAATTCCGGTTATGTAGACTTCTTCTAGAAATATACAGTGGAAGTATACCAAAGAAGTCTACAGTCTCTGAATTAAATCCCGCCTAAATAATTTCGATTCCCGCTCGGTTTTATTTGGATTTTAGACTTCTTCACGAAATCTACATAGGAAGTCTACAAATGAAGTCTGCCATACCCTAAACATTAAATCGAATGTTTTACATAAAAACTTATAGCATAGATTAGTTTTCTTTGCATATACACAATCTACACTATAAACAACAAAAATATATGAACCTTAAATGATTAGACAACATGTAAACTTTGTTTTCAAATTTTTTTTGTCTAAACCCTAACAATTTATACTACCAAACCCTAATCTTCAAACCTATACTCTATCCTTGTTGGACCAAATACTCATGAAACTTATAAGCTTATACATTTTACTGAATTTGTATTTTATATAGATGACATTTGTATTTACTTAGATTACTGACAAAAAATTCTTGGAAAAATATTTTTAATAAATTTTAAAATTAAAATTTAAGATTTTGTAATTTAGTAGACTTCATGTGTAGACTTCTCTTCAGATTTCTAGGTTTGTGACTTACTTTGTCTTTGTTGTACTTAGGGTAATTCATTTATATGCAAAATTATTTTTAAAAGATGTCAAACTTTAATGTCTTATTTATGTATAATTTGTTTGGTTTAAATATTTTTCTTTAATTTTATAATTTAAATTTAAGATTTTAAGGCGTTGTAGACTTCGTTTAGAAGTCTACTTTACGTAAACTTCTTATGTAGACTTCGCCACCATGGGTAAAATGGTCATTTCGACACTCGTTTATTGTTTGTTCATAAAAGAGTAAATGGTCATTTTACACCCCTTGGGGTATACTTTTGGTTAAAAAGTCATATTGGGTATACTTTTTTTAAAAAAACAATGTTTGGGTACATAAAATGAAATTCCCCCTTATAAATATACTACATAACTAGTGTATCTTACATTTCTATTACACACATGTTGCTTTATTACTACATATAATATTTTTATTAATAAATTCATAGTTTTATTTTTATGAAAAAAACAAAAATGTAGACAAAACCAAAAGCTAGACAAGTCTCCATTCAAGTTTCTAAAAAACTAAAATCCACAGCAAAATCAAAATCAAAAACCAAAATCTAAAATCAGAAATCAAAATCTAAAAACCAAAATCCAAAATCTAAAAACCAGCCAAACATTCATCGCCTAAAATGCATTCTACGTTGAAACTAGTCTACTACTTATATGCTCTAAAAGCACCAGTATTAGTCTTTTTTTTTTTTTCCATCTAGTTTCCAAAGAAACTTTAAATATTACAAAGTAGAATACGTTTGTGGGATGCGATTGTGAAATACAGTGCTGGCAGATATCAAAAGATCTCCAGAAATTAAGCCCACACAGGGGAAACAACAAATTAAACTAAAGCCAACACTAATCTAAATCCAAGACAAGAATCAAAAAGAAGCAGTTTAATCATAAGACATCGTTGGCCCTCCTTGCAAAACGGCCAAAAGAAACACCAAATATAATCTAAAACTTACCGAAGAGGCCCACGGCCAAACCTTCGGTAACGAAGTCCTCCTAGTAACTTGCCTTTTGATTCTAAGAAATCAAGACTTCTTAACCGGCCAGACAAACACCCGATGTGTGGTCTCCCGGAAACGGTGGAGTCAACGAAACAACTAACCAGTATTAGTCATACCAGCGTAAAGTTCTCAAATATATTTTTAAAACATTTTCTTTAAAAAGAAAATTAAAAAAAAATTGATTAATGGTGGGAAAACACCTGGCGAGTTTTTTCTCATAACCGTTTCGTGTGACCCTTCTCCCAAAAACGTTTCACCCCAAAAAGTTTGCCACTTCATTATATATTTTCTTTTTTCTCTTTTTTCTCTTGGAACCTGTGCTGCTATGACGGGTGCTCTAAGTTCTAAAGAACTAAATGGGCTATTTTTCGGGGCTAGGCCCAACTGAGTGAAGGAGCGGTCGAGTCTCTCGTCTTTGATACTAGTGCAAAATTTTAAATTACTGAAATTTAGTATCTCTCTCGTAGAGTTTCAGTTTTCTATTAGCAGCGAGCCAAAAGAGGAAGAAGACGGAAGTAGTTAGATCCAGATCTAGCCAAGGCAAAAATAATATAAACTATGGTGATTCTCTTGTGGAAAATTTCCCAGTCATTTAAAAATCGCCTAGCGTTGACAAAGATGTCCTCTTGCTATAACCTTGCAATCTGTTCTTCTGAAACCATTTCCCCCAAATCCCTACAAATGCTACCATGGCGGATTTGGGCCGCAACAAATTTCCGCCACTGCCGCATCAGGTATTCATCAATTTCCAGGGCTCCGTGCGGAGCGGCGGATTTGTCTACGAACTCGGGAAGGCCTTGGAAAGAGTCGGAGTCAACGCTTACGCAGATGATGAGCCGACTGGTGTAGATCATCTCACGGAAGTTATTTTCAAGAGGATCGAGGAGTCGAAGATCGCGATCGTAGTCTTCTCGAGCAAGTACACGGAATCGAGATGGTGCTTAGAGGAGCTTGTGAAGATCAAAGAACGAAAGGAAGAAGGCAAACTCTCGGTAATTCCCATCTTCTACAAGGTGGATACATCTTCCGAGCTACAAGGAGGCTCCGGCGTTAACTTGTTGAATCCCGCTATGCGTGATTTTGGGCCCGAACAGCTCAATATATGGAACGAAGCTTTGGATTTCTTTTCGTGCATGATGGGATATCACTTGCGTAAGAACTGGTAAAGGATTCTACCCTACTTGTTAGTATTAATTGAAACGAGAATTAGAGAGTTTATAGAGGAGGCAAGAGAAGGAACGATTTCGAGTGTCTCATAGTTTCCTTAGTTCCAGTTGCTTAAAACGAGTCTATGTCCGCCTTACACGGTCAAAGGATTCTCACTATTTTTCTATACTTTCCTTTTGCAGTATTGACTCCAAGTTTATCCCTGGCATTGTTGAGGAAGTCATGAATTCATTGACCCGGATTTCAAAAGCGGAGCAAACTGATGAGTTATATGATTCACTGAGTGAGCAGCAGAAAGATGCCGTTATGGACTCCTCCAAATCAGAGAGGGTGGATGGTGAAAGTGATGGTATTCTTGGGGATGCAAAGTCTGATGTTAATCCAAAGGAAGTTGACAATTTTCTTGGTGAAGCAACCCCTATTATACAAGACAGCGTTGAGTACAAGGGAGCTAATTCAGTCAATGAAGAAAAGAAGAAAGGAAAAGTTAGCAAAAGCTCTACCATGGTGACTTCCGACAAACGCCCGTCAGAGCATAACGTATTCATCAATTTCCGGAGAACCGACCTGCACGAGGGGTTTGTCGACCACCTCGTGGAGGCCTTGAAAAAGGTTGGACTCAATGTCTATATAGATGAAGATGAGTTGCTACCTGGAGATCTTACAGAACTTCTTTTTAAGAGGATCGAGGAGTCGAGGGTTGCGATTGTAATCTTCTCAAGCAGCTACACCGAATCGACGTGGTGCTTAGATAAACTGGTGAAAATCAAAGAATGCATGGATGAAGGGAACCTCCAAATCGTTCCAATCTTCTACAAGGTGAAGCAACTGCAGGTTAAACAACTTGAGGGAAATTTCGGTGTTAGGCTTTGGAATTTGTGGAGAATTCATCGGGACCACCGAATCATTAAATGTAAGGAAGCTTTGGAGTATGTCGGAGGCATGAGGGGTTTCCCGTTTGAGGAGCAGCGGTAATTGAAATTTATATGCTAATATGGGCTTTAGTTCATTGATGCTAAATTGACTATATCCTTTAAGTTTGCATGATCAATGGGTCTCATTGGTTGTTTTCTCTCGTTTGGCAGTCTAGAGAGCGAGCTTGTAACTTCTATCGCTAAGGAGGTTATCGAGATTTTGTTGCAGGGACGAAAAAATCCATCCTTGTTTCCTGCTACACAGATAGGAGAAAGTACTGGATTGCCCATAGGAAAAGGAGAACACCATGAAACTTATCTCAACAAGCATCCCCTCTTTGGATTGGAGCTACGCATGGAGCAGTTGGAGCAGAAGTTAGAGTTTGATTGCAACGAAACTCGAATTATCGGAGTTGTGGGGATGCCTGGTGTTGGTAAAACCACTCTCGCAATGATGTTGCACGAAAAGTGGAACCGCAATTTTGTACGTTGCATGCCTCTTATGGGTATCCGTAAGATGTCAAAGGACTATGGGCCGGTGTGGCTGCGGAAGACATTCCTGGAAGTCTTACTCGAGGGGAATTTTGCAGTGACAGATAACGAGACAACACATGAATCTGTGAAGGATAGACTGCTTCAGACTAAAGTCTTTGTTGTTCTCGATGACGTGAGTGAGAAGAAGCAGTTAGATTTTCTCCTTGGAAACCTAGACTGGATTAAGAAGGGAAGCAAGATTGTTATTACAACGTGTGACAAGTCATTGCTTGAAGGATTTGCTTATGATGCTTATGTGGTCCCGCTATTGAACGACAGAGAGGCCTTTGATCTCTTTTGTTCTCATGCCTTCGATGATAAAAGTGATAGTCCCAACGGGACCCTCCTGACTCTCTCAAGAGTGTATGTGGATTACGCCCGAGGGCACCCACTGGCTCTCAAGTTACTAGGAGCTGAACTTCGTGGAAAAGACGAGGCTTTCTGGGAACATAAACTGGAAACAGTAACACATAGTTACAGTCAAAATATCCAAGATGCCTGGAGATTCTCTACTGATCAACTCAGTGAGCGGCAGAAAGATGTGTTCGACATTCTCTATTTTTTCATATCAGAGGATGAATATTTTGTTAAGAATTTACTGGGTTCAGGAGATCCTGATGCCGTGGGTGTATTAAGAGATCTCGCAGACAAGTTCCTGATTACAGTCTCCGACGGCCGAGTTGAGATGAATGATTTACTGTATAGGTTTGGCAAGGGTCTTGGTTCCCCTTGGGGGCATAGGCTGTGGAACTACGAAGATATCTACCGGCTGAAGAAAATGAATAAATCTGTAAGTTTTTTTTCTATAAAAATAGATATCCAATCATACTTGCAACATTTTCTTGGTTGCTCTGGATTTTGATAGCCACTTGAATATAATAAATCTGTCTCCCTGCCCTGAAACACAAATAAATCCTGATTCAACTAATATGAAAACATGAAACAACAGTATTACATGGTATATTTATGATAGATATGAACACATAGTATTGAAAAGTTTACCAAACCTTATACTAGCCCAGCAAATCACAACATACAGCAAGGTCACCCTCCTATGAAATCTAAACCGTACGAAATGCATCTCATTCTTATTTTTTTATTTTTTACGAACTCTTCTCTTGAGATTTTCAATACTCCGAGTTCAAATTTTTGACAGGAGTGCTATCATGAACAAGTTTGGCTTTGTTTTTAAAACCTTCTAGAACAAATATTCGTAAATGCTTTGCTAACTTGTTGTCGTTCAACTTTGTACCAGGAAGCTACTTATGTGAGAGGTATTTTCTTAGACATGTCCAAAGTAACGGATAACATTGTCTTGAAAAGTATGACCTTCACCAATATGCGAAAACTTCGATACCTTAAGATATAT
Organism: Erythrophleum ivorense; assembly: GCA_026724425.1. Lineage (NCBI taxonomy): Eukaryota > Viridiplantae > Streptophyta > Magnoliopsida > Fabales > Fabaceae > Erythrophleum > Erythrophleum ivorense. The sequence goes on along the minus strand of JAIUCV010000066.1, from coordinate 181,258 downwards.
GATTCTTGTTGTCCTCGGCAATGTAAAGATAACTGCAAACTACAGTTCCCAGATGGGTTTGAATTCCCCTTGGAAGAAGTTCGATATCTCCATTGGGTGAAATTCCCGTTGGCGGAACTTCCACCAGACTTCAGACCAGTAGACCTTGTTGACCTTAGGCTGCCTTACAGCAACATTGAACGTATTTGGGAAGGTCTTAAGGTGTGTTTTCTTGTACCATCTTTTTGCTGTTATTTTTTTCTTTATTTGATGGCTAAAGTACCCTGAATAGTTTTTTCTCATTGACGGCTGAATTATGATGGGTTGTCACAGGACACACCACGATTGAAATGGGTAGATCTACGCCACTCCAGTAAATTGCATGACTTGTCAGCATTATCAACTGCTGTGAATCTTCAGAGAATAAATTTGGAAGGCTGCACGAAATTAGTTGCCTTGCCTGGGAAGATTTTTGAAAAAATGAAGTTTCTTGTTTTACTGAACCTGAGAGGATGCATACTTCTTTCGTCTCTTCCCGAGATGAATATAATTTCTCTGAAAACTCTCATCCTTAGTGGCTGCACAAACCTCGAGGAATTTCAACCTATCTCTAACAGTCTAGAAGTTCTACATTTGGATGGTACTGCAATCAAGGGACTTCCTCCGGACATGAAAAACCTCCAGAGCCTTGTCTTATTGAATTTGAAGAACTGCACAAAGTTGGAGTGTCTTCCCAATTGTCTCGGAGTGCTGAAAGCTCTTGAAGAGCTAATACTCTCTGGTTGTACAAATCTTAAGAATCTTTCAGATGTAAGGGAGAGTATGAAACATCTTCTGAGTTTACTTATGGACAAGATAGGAGTAAAAGAGATGCCAAACATATCTTGCATCACTATATCCGAAGACCAAGCTTGTGCAGATACGGTCTTACAACCTGTTGGCCCGAGTGGATGGCCACGTGATGTTCATGGAGTATCCTCTCTGCAACGTCTATGTTTAAGCGGAAATGATTTTGTCAGCCTGCAAAGTGACATTGGGCAACTTTATGATCTGAAATGGCTTGACGTGAAGGAATGCAAGAAGTTGAGATCTCTTCCAATGCTTCCACCAAAACTTCAGTACTTTGACGCTCATGGCTGTGATTCACTGGAAAGAGTGGCAAATCCTCTGGCCCTTCCAGTTTTGACAGAGCAGTTACATGTCAAATTCAATTTTTCCAACTGCAACAAGTTGGATCAAGATGCAAAGGATAGTATCATATCCTATACTCGGTGGAAAAGCCAGTTTGTGTTAGATACACTCGTTCGATACAGTGGGGTATGCCTATTTTTCAGTCAACATCTCGTCTTCTTGACAGCATTTGTCGGTATCTAATCTTGTATTGGTATTCCTTTTTGCAGGGTTTTGTTACTGAAGCTTCAACTGGAACTTGCTTTCCAGGATGGGAAGTACCAGCATGGTTCAGTCATCAAGCATCTGGGTCGCTGTTAGAGCCAAAGCTTGTTCCTCGCTGGTGTAATAACCGCTTTACTGGGATAGCTCTGTGCGCTGTTATCGTATTTCCTGGCAACCTTGACCAAGGGCACCGTCTGCTAGTGACATGTAATTGTGTTTTCGAGAATGAAGACGGGTCCTGTATCCGCTTTAGTTGCACTGTTGGCAGTTGGAACAAGCCGAGTAACACACTTCTGAAGCTCGAGTCGTCTCATGTATTTATTGGCTATACCACTATGTTGGATAACAACAAACATGGTGGGGAGGATAACGAAGAGGGCAGTATTTTTACTGAAGCTTCCCTTGAGTTTCAGGTAACAGATGGTACGGAGGAGGTTGTAGGCTGCAAGGTGCTAAATTGTGGCTTTAGATTAGTATATGCATCCGATGAAAGGAAAAAGACATGTTGGGATGCAAAGAGTATTGAGAACGTCCCAGATGAATCCTTAGCACTCGTAAACGCCCGAAGCCATGATGATGTTCAGAATGAGTCTAACTCTTATCTAACCCAGGTAAAGGATAAAAATTTCTTGAGTGAAGCAAAATCTGATGCGAACCTACGGAAGAGTTTGGAGAACAAGAGAGCTGACCTTATAAATGAAGCAACTGAAGGAGGAGAAATTACTATAAGCGCTGATCATCACAACACATCTTCAGGAAACTTCGTTGGAGTTAAACGACGACTTAAGCAAATGGAAAAGGTGTTGTACTCGACGTCGGGAGAAACTCGTATTGTTGGAGTTGTTGGAAGGCATGGCATTGGTAAAACAACTCTTGCAACAATATTGTTTGACAGGCGTGGGTCTAAGTTTCCAAGTCACTCGTATTTAACAATATCGAAGGAATGCAGACCAGAACAATTGAGGAGGGTGTTCCTGAAAGAGTTACTCAAACACCGAAATCAAAACATAAGTGACGAGACAATGCATGAATTCGTTGAAGATGAACTGCTCCAGACCAAGGTTTTCGCTGTTCTTGATGGTGTGAGTGACAAGAAACAGTTAGAGTTTCTCCTCGGTGACCTTGAATGGATTAAGAAGGGAAGCAAAATTGTTATTACAACGTCTGAAAAGTCATTCCTCGAGGGATTTGCTCATGATACTTATGTAGTCCCGCCATTAAACAACAGAGAGGCCTTTCAACTCTTTAGTTATCATGCCTTTAATGATCAAATACCCAAGGGGGCCTTCTTGTCGCTGTCTAGAATGTTCGTGGACAATGTTGGAGGCAATCCACTATCTCTCACGTCACTGAGCAGCGTCCTCTGTGGGAAAGACGAAGCCTACTGGGAACAAGAACTGCAAATAGCGAGACAGAGTTTCAATACGAAGATGATAGAAGTTTGGACCTTCTATTTGGACCAACTTAATGAGCGGCAGAAAGATGTGTTTGGCGACATAGTGTACTTTTTCAAATCAGAGGACGAGTATTTTGTTAGAAGTCTGTTGGATTCAGGAAATTCTGAAGGTGTGAGTGAAGTTAGAGATCTTGTTGACAAGTTGCTTATTAAAATTTCCGGTGGGAAAATAGAGGTACATGATCAACTTTATGCATTGGAAAAGGACCGTAGTTCTCCTTGGTGGTGTAGGCTGTCGAACTACAAAGATTTCATGGACTATCTGGAAAAAAAGGAACAACTGGTACGTTAACTTTTTCTGCAAAAGGATTTTAATCATGCTTGCAACAGTTGTTGGCTGTTCTAAAACAAACTTCCAGATGATTCTTTGATAGGAACTAAGGAGAAAAAATATGTTGCCTGCCTTGAAACACAAACAGTGAGATAAATTAGCACGTTTACGTTTTAGGATGGATTGTGAACTTTTTTCAACTATTAAGAATACATGAAACAACAATAATAGATGGAATAATTTATAATAAATCAGAAAAATGATTGATGAAGCAAAGTTTTTCAAGAGTTGAGAATTACAACACTTTCTGTCAAACAACATACAACAAGCTCATCCTCCATATGAATACAGAAACCCCAAGAGTTCATGTAATTTCTAACTTGTTGTCTTTTAACTTGCTACCAGGAAGCTACTTATGTGAGAGGTATTTTCTTAGACATGTCCAAAGTAACGGATGACATTATCTTGGAAAGTATGACCTTCACCAATATGCGAAAACTTCGATACCTTAAGATATATGATTCTTGTTGTCCTCGGCAATGTAAAGATAACTGCAAACTACTCTTCCCAGATGGGTTTGAATTCCCCTTGGAAGAAGTTCGATATCTCCATTGGGTGAAATTCCCGTTGGCGGAACTTCCACCAGACTTCAGACCAGTAGACCTTGTTGACCTTAGGCTGCCTTACAGCAACATTGAACGTATTTGGGAAGGTCTTAAGGTGTGTTTTCTTGTACCATCTTTTTGCTGTTATTTTTTTCTTCATTTGATGGCTAAAGTACCCTGAATAGTTTTTTCTCATTGACGGCTGAATTATGACGGGTTGTCACAGGACACACCACGATTGAAATGGGTAGATCTACGCCACTCCAGTAAATTGCATGACTTGTCAGCATTATCAACTGCTGTGAATCTTCAGAGAATAAATTTGGAAGGCTGCACGAAATTAGTTGCCTTGCCTGGGAAGTTTTTTGAAAAAATGAAGTTTCTTGTTTTACTGAACCTGAGAGGATGCATACTTCTTTCGTCTCTTCCCGAGATGAATATAATTTCTCTGAAAACTCTCATCCTTAGTGGCTGCACAAACCTCGAGGAATTTCAACCTATCTCTAACAGTCTAGAAGTTCTACATTTGGATGGCACTGCAATCAAGGGACTTCCTCCGGCCATGAATAACCTCCAGAGACTTGTCTTATTGAATTTGAAGAATTGCAAAATGTTGGAGTGTCTTCCCAACTGTCTCGGAGAGCTGAAAGCTCTTGAAGAGTTAATACTCTCTGGTTGTATACAGCTTAAGAATCTCTCAGATGTAAGGGAGAGCATGAAACATCTTCTGAGCTTACTTATTGACAGGATAGGAGCTAACGAGATGCCAAACATATCGAGCATCACTACATCAGAAGACCAAGCTTCTGCAGATATGGTCTTACAACCTTTTGGCCCGAGTGGATGGCTACGTTGTGTTAATGGAGTATCCTCTCTGCAACGTCTATGTTTAAGCGGAAATGATTTTGTTAGCCTGCAAAGTGACATTGGGCAACTTTATGATCTGAAATGGCTTGAGGTGAAGGAGTGCAAGATGCTGAGATCTATTCCGATGCTTCCACCAAGACTCCAATACTTCGATGCTCGTGGCTGTGATTCACTGGAAACAGTTTCCAATCCTTTGGCCGTTCCAGTGCTGACACATCAGATACATGCCACCTTCAATTTTTCCAGCTGCAACAAGCTGGCTGAAGATGCAAAGGATAGTATCATATCCTATACTCGGTGGAAAAACCAATTAGTGCTAAATGCGCTCTCTCGATATAGTGGGGTCTGTCTATTTCTCTTCATCAGTTTCCAGTCTTCCTGGCAGCGTCTGTCAGTATCTTATCTTGTTTTGGTATTCCTTTTGCAGGATTCTATTTTGGAAGCTTTCACTGGAACCTGTTATCCCGGATGGGAAGTACCCGCATGGTTCAGTCACCAAGCCTCTGGATCGGTGTTAGAGCCAAATCTGCCTCCACACTGGAGCCAAAACAGGTTTACTGGAATAGCTCTATGCGCTGTTATCCGATTTCCCGACTACTATGAGCAAAGGAACCCCCTCTTAGTGAAATGTAATTCTGTAATTACTAATGAAGACGGGTCTCGTTCCCACTTTAGTTGGCATGTTGGGGGTTGGAGTGATCCAGATAAAATAGCAGGGAAAATTGTGCCGTCTCATGTCTTTATTGGCTATGCTGGCATGTTGGATTTCAAGAAACACGGTGAAGAAGAAAATAAAGAGGTGTGTAGTCGTACCAAGGCTTCTTTTGAATTTCAAGTGACAGATGGTACAAAAGTGTTAAACGGCTGCGAGGTGCTGAAATGTGGCTTTAGTTTGGTATATGCATACGATGAATTACAGGTTAAAGCACCTGGCGAAGCAAATCACTATAGAGCTTATTCAAAAAATGGTGGTTAAATCTAAGACTTCTTTGTTAATTTTGCTATCTCCGTGTCTGTGTCTTTGCTCCCTAGTATTTCTTGAGGCTTTCATTTTTCTGATTGTCTGTGCATGTCTTCCTTTCTTAGTGGCAATCTCTAATGCATGGAGTGAAACCAAAACAACGGAAAGGCGTCCGGATGGTAGGCACGAGATAGTTGAATTGCCAAATAAAATGATAGCCACTACAAAGACAATCAGCATACCCTCGGAGGTTTACGGGTACTGATTTCTTGATAACCCTTATAGATGGGTCTATTTAGATCAGTTTCTCTTTGATTTTCATCATCTGTTGAAAAGGAATTGTGGAAACAAATGTTGGTTAAAGACAAATGTTGGCAATTCGTGCTTGTATATAGCAAGACTCAGTCACTATAACTATTGCATTGTTCTGCATCTGATCTTTCTCTCTTTCTCTCAGTAAATTTTGCAGCGTAAATGCCTCTCTTGTTGGAGAGACTGTTGCAGCGGCGTGGAGAGTGCTAACTGAAACAGCTGGAAGAAGTTTCAGGTCCCTGGGAAGAGGAATTTTGGCAATTGGACGTGTGTTGTTTATTGCGTTGTTTGTGGCTTTTCTCTTTAGCCTCGTCATAATCATAGCTCCTCTATTTTTCACTGATGCGCGTCCCGGTAAGTTCTTATTTGACTTTCTGGTTTTGGTTGTTGGTGCTGTGGTCTGTTATCGGAAGAATTTGTAGAAGGAAATGGTTTGGCTCTGTTGTTTGTGGTGTGGTGCGTGGCTCGTGTTGTTATGTTGCTTTATTTTGTCAAACGTATTTTTTTACTTGGTTCCTGGAAAGACATTTACTTCGACTTGTAAATTGCTTCGTTATTCTTCAGTTTTCTTTGTTTTGCTCTATATATATACATTGGACCATCCATTTTTTTTTTTTTTTGGCAACTGTTATTAGATCTATATTTGGGTAAAAGTTAATGTAACTATTTTTTGTATAAAGTTGAACGCAACCTTATAAATATCACTTTTCGCAAAAAGAAAAAAACTTATAAATATCAACCTCTAAATTATTTTCAACCAACTTTTTTTGAGAAAAATCTTCAACTAACTTAAACTGTTCTTTTAACATGGGCCAAATGTTGTTAGATCTGTATGTGTAAAAACGAATGTCACTCTTTTTTTTTTTTTATAGTGCCACTCTATTATTGAATTACAATACAATAGTCCAAATAATTGAGTAATGATTATAACCATAGTTTTTTTTAGTCATTACTGAATATGTTTGGGTCTGGTCAAGACTATAAATATATTTGTATATAAACTAGATCTAACCATAGTTAGGAGATCGTACCATAGTCTAATTAATTCAAATACAAAAAGACCGGTCGTGAGTAAACGCATTTCGTAAAAATAATAAGAAAATTAACGTATTGATTGTAGAAGTTGACCTTATGAATAGTTGAATCTGTCCTCAAGTTGCATCTTGCAACCAAAAAACTTCCCAATGGCTGCTTCTTCCTCTTCCGCAATGCTCCCAGAGTCCGAGTCATGGCAAGTGTTCATCAACTTCCGTGGTACAGATCTGCGCAAACGTTTCATCAGCCATCTAGAGGGTGCGTTAAAACGTGGTGAAATCAAGTACTTCATTGACAAGAATTTGACCCCTGGCGAAGATCTTGATGCTCTTTACAGGGGAATCGCACAATCAGAAATCGCACTGTCCATCTTTTCGAGTGCGTACGCTGAATCAGACTGGTGTTTGAACGAGCTCGTGAGGATAATGGAACGAGTAGAGGAAGAAAAAATGAAAATCATCCCAGTCTTCTTCGAAGTAACACCAGAGGAGATTAAAAGACAGAAGGGAGTGATCGGTTCTAGGCTATACGAAGATACTAAACGTGACCGACCTAATATACCGAAATGGGAGAAAGCTTTGACGTCTGTTACAAAGAAGATAGGCTTAAAATTGGCCGACTGTAGGTAAGAAAAGAAGATGATATAAATACATTTTTTTTGTTTGTTTGAATATCTCATCTTGTTTTCTTATCCAAGATTCTCATTCCTCATTCTGTTCGTATTATAGGGATGAGGATGATCTCATTGAAAAGATCGTTATAGCGATCAAAAAGCAGCTCACTGGTAACTCATATGTGAGTTCTGTATCTAGTGTCGTTACGACCTCTCAACAACAGCCTAAAGAGATGCCTTCTTTCGAAGATGAAATGAATCGACGCCTTGAGCAATTGCAAGAAAAGATAGATGTTGATTTTGCGGAGACTCAAATTGTTGGCATTGTTGGAATGCCTGGGATTGGTAAAACAAATCTCGCGGAAAGGCTTTTCGAAAGGTCCCGCGGCAAGTTTACGTTCGCCAAGAAATTCCTGAGGATTCGTGAGGAGTCACAAGAGCATGGGTCGCACTGGCTGATGGGCGAACTTCTGAACGGTCAAGAGGTAAATGGTCAGCCTAAAATGTTCTCATGCAAAATTCTCCTTCTTTTGGATGACGTGAGCCACAAGAACCAAGTAGATTTTTTACTCGAAAGTTTAGAGTCGATTAGGAGAGGAAGCAAGATTGTCATTACAACACGTGACAAGTCGTCGATCCAGGAGCTGGTTAAAGATAATACTTATCTTGTCCCTGGATTCAACGATGAAGATGCCTTGAAGCTCTTTAACTATAATGCCTTCAACGATAAAGTCTCTGCAAGCATAGGGAATTTCCCAAAGCTATCCAAGAAGTTTGTGGATTATGCTGGAGGCAATCCAAGAGCCCTCGAGGAACTCGGAAAGGACCTTTGCGGGAAAAACGTGGCTCAATGGGACGAGAGACTAGAAAAGCTGCCGCATTGTTGCAGTGAGAAGATCCTAACCGAACTGAGAGTCAGTTATGACAAACTGGCTGATCAGCAGAAAGATGCGTTTCTTGACATAGCTTGTTTCTTCAGATCAGAGGAGGAAGATTACGTGAAGTGTTTGTTGGATCAGTATGGCTCTGAGTCTGGTGATGATGCTGTTAAAGATCTTGCTGAAAAGTTGTTTATCTGTATCTCGGCCGGCCGAATCGAGATGCACAATCTACTGTGTACATTTGGCAAGCAACTTGGTTCATCCAATGAAAATAAGTCCGGGGAAAGAATGTGGGATTATGCAAAAATTACTGACACTCTACAGGGGATTACCAGCAATCCGCAAATACAAAAGGTAACAGAAATCTCATCCCCTTCTTTTTTCTTTGTTTGTTTGTTTGACTTGAATGTAAAATTTATTCAAAAAAAAAAAAAAAAACTATAGAGAGATTTAAAGATTACAAATCAAATAACTTCAAGTTGTTCTTGTGGCCAACCAAAACATGGGGCTCTCCTCATGTCTTTTGCCGCCATATATAGACATATAGTCTTGTCTATAAGTTTTTAAAATGTATAGGGATTGAATGAGCTTCTTCATGTCTTCGACAGTTTCTTTCTCTCAGCTTTGAAGTCTCTTTTTTTTATTTTTATTTTTTTTATTCTTTTGATTTGTTACTAGGGAACTAAAAAAGTGAGAGGAATTTTCCTAGACACGGAAAGAAAAGAAACGGGAATACCAGTAGGTGAGCACAGATTTACCGAAACGTTCAACCAGAAGAGTCTGCGATACCTCAAATTCTATGACTCTCGTTATCCTCAGAAATGTCAAGTAAATTTGCCGGACGGCCTTAAGTTCCCTTTTGAAGAGATTCGATATTTCCACTGGCAGAACTTCCAATTGGAGGAACTTCCATCTGACTTCATCCCACAGAATCTTATTGATCTCAGGCTGCCTTACAGCAAGATTAAACGTCTTTGGGATGCAGTTAAGGACCTAAAGGTGTGTCTTCATGTGCCCATCTTTTCTTTGCTTGCATTTGATTATGGTCTAGGTTGTTTCAATTCCAAATGTGTGATATTTTGCTCTGAACGTACCTTACGTCCTTACCCAATAGGGGAAAATTTAAACTATATAATAAATTTCTTTCGGGTAAATAAGTATTGTTTTACACAACACTGTATTATCATTATTAGAAGAATAAACTTGTGATGGCACGTTTGGAAGAAAAATTTAAAAGTGTAGTAAAAGAGAAACAAATTAATAATGTTGAGATTTTGATATTTTATTTTGGAAAAAAGTTTGTTAACTACAAGAAAAATATGCTACGACATGCTCAAATATCCGAACAAATTTAATGTGTGCCTAGCTATACAAAGAATGTGTTTAACATGACCACACTAATATTTTTATTAACTTATTCTACATCATTTTAATAAAATTGATACAAAATATCAGTTTTTATATGTGATTTAAAAATATATATTGTATCATTTATCAAAAAATAATTTAAATTATTATTATTTATATTTATGATGCTATTTAAGTATTGTAATACACTATTTTCCTTGTATTAGTTGTATGATTGTGTAGTTGACCACATAACCATATATAGTTCGTATATGTGGTCATGCGAAACATATACTTTGTGTAGGTAGACATACATTAAATTTGTTCGGATGTTTGAGCATGCCGTGACATATCTTTCGTGTAACAGACAAACCTTTTTCCTTTTATTAATTTATGGGTTTAACTAAAATAAATTTTTATTAATAAATAGTTGAAAAAATTAAATATGTTTTTAAAAATTTATAATTTTTCTACAATTTCATTCTAAATATTAGAGATAAGTTTTTGAAATATTTGGATTTAAACAAAAAAATGACACTATACTTATATTTTAGTATACTCTCATATGTTATATTTTTTGTATAAAACTTTTATGGTAATTATTAATTTACGATATTATTGGGACCATGATTTACATAGGAGTTTGAAAAAATTTATTATCTTATTATCTTATCGAATTGTGTCATATTTTACACCGGTCCAACTTGAGACAAGTGAAATTTATTATATTATCGAGCTTATTAATATATCGAGTATTAATTTATAGAGTTTCTAATCTATTTTGAAGATATTTATCCTTAATATTTATATTAATCTACAAAAAGCCTACTTTATAATTTTGATTTTTTATGAACTTTTAAGAAACTAGTGTGAAATGGAAAAAAAAAAAATGTCAAAAGACTCAAAACAGAGGCGTGTGAGGAGAGTCTTTGGTGCCGATTTATCAAGTCCCAAGTTAAAAGCAGAGAGCTAAAAGATTAATCGTAGCGATGGTCTTAATAAAACAATTTCATTATCTTATACTTAAAACATTTTTGTAAACTACAAACGTAATGATGTTTTACCACCGATTTTGATCTCCTAAGAATTTTAGGATGGTGGATCATTTGTTGACGAAGTTTGAATCTTGGTCTCAAGACTAGTTTCATCTGAGGGAAAACATGATATTATAACATCTAAACATAGAAGAACGCAAACGTAGGCCTACAAGTTACAAGTAGGATGAATCTGATTGGTGGTAACCGTGGTTGTTACAGGAACTGCCGCAGTTGAAGTGGGTCGATCTAAGTTATTCGGGTGCGTTGATTGATCTTTCAGCTTTGTCAAAGGCTTTTTATCTCCGAAGATTAAATCTTGAAGGCTGCAAGATTCTGGATAAGTTGCCGGAAGAGATGAACAATATGACTGGACTTGTTTTCTTGAATCTCAGAGGTTGCGTAATGCTCACGGCTCTACCTAAAAGCCTGAAACTGAAATCTCTCAAGACTCTCATCCTCAGTGGCTGCTCAAGCTTTAAAAACTTTGAGCTCATCTCTAAAAATCTTGAATTTCTACATTTAGACGGCACCGCAATCACGAATCTCCCTGAAACCATCCAAAGCTTCCAGAAACTCGTGTTGTTGAATTTGAAAAACTGCATAACGTTGGTGTCTCTTCCGGATTGCCTCTACAAGCTAAAGTCTCTCGAAGAACTGATACTCTCTGGTTGTTCAAAGCTTGACAAGTTTCCTGAAATCAAGGAGAAGATGGAAAATCTGCAGATTTTACTTTTTGATGGTACCGTGTTACAGTGCGGTGATTTCAGTGACCAAATAGTTAAGCCAATCCGGATGAATAGCCTTTTGATGTTGCGGCGTCTCTGCTTAAGCGGCAATGATACGATCGACAGCCTGCAATCTAGCATTACTCAACTAAATCATTTGAAATGGTTGGACTTGAGGTATTGCAAGAATCTTAAGTCTCTTGTAAAGCTTCCACCGAATCTTCAGTACTTGAATGCACACGCTTGCGCCTCGCTGAAGACAGTAGAGAGTCCTCTAGCATTTCTTATGCCAACGGAGCAGGTCTCTTCGTCATTCATCTTCACCAACTGTGAAAAATTGGAGCACAGCGCAAAGAATGAAATCATATGCTATGCTCACAATAAAAGCCGGCTCTTGTCAGATGCCTTGAATCGCCACAATAAGGTATTTCCCCTACCAAAGCTTCCTCTGTTTCTTGAAGATGCATGTTTTAGAATGAAATCTTAATTAAAATCAATTAATTCATTTAATGGAATGAGATTAGATATGGTATTGCAAATTGTTATTATTTTTGTGTGTGAAAATATCAAAACATACTATTTGAAAAAACGAGGGAGTATTAATTATCTTTAGTTCAAAATGCAGGGTCTTGCTTTTGAAAATTTGGTTGCCACTTGCTTCCCTGGGAGTGAAGTTCCTGTGTGGTTCAATCACAGAGATTCTGGAGCAGTGTTAGAGCCACAGCTGCTTCCAAGTGACAATGGGTGTGTTGGTATAGCTTTATGTGCTGTTGTCTCGTTTCAAGACTACAAAATCCAAAACAACAACTTCATGGTGAAATGCACGTGTGAGTTCGACAATGTCGAGACGTCTTCTAGCATTTTTAACTTCCATATCGGAGATTTATCTGTGAAAATAGACAAACAACGCACGATTAAGTCTACTCACGTTTTCATTGGCTTCACAAGTTGGTGGCAAGAACTGGGCCTTAAGAAGGGTTGTGTTCCTGCTAAAGCTTCCATTTCATTTGAAGTTACAGATGGTACTCCTGAGGCTGCAAAATGTAAGGTACTCAAGTGCGGTTTTAGTCTGGTTTGTGAATCTGATAATGGGTCTTGGGATGCAAACGCTGGTGCAGGCCATGCAAGTTCAATGTCTAGTGAATCTGATGACGATTCTTCGAAAGGAAACGTTGATAAAGCCTCAGTGGTTGGTGAAAGTAGATTACTGCGTCTCCTGAGAAGAGGATGGGATTTTATTTTGTTCCCATTCTTTTCTTCATCTGGTTATGCGTCCACATTCAACACCTAGATTCAACATCTGGATGTTGTTCATTTCTTAAACTAGTTTCCGGATGTATCTAGATGCAAGTGAAGTTGTTTGTTTATGAATTTCTAAGAAAATCTGAATGCATTCTTGTATCAAATAATTGGTTAAATTTGGCATGTTTTTAAGCTAGACATCTTTTAGTTTAATAAGATTCACACGATATGAATAGTATCAATGCCAAACCAAATTCATAAACATTTGAGTTACCTCATCAAACATCAAATTTTAATGGATCCCATAAGTTGCTGCTATAAGATTTCAGCGAGCATTAGATATACTATACGTTTGCTACTCCTGCAATCACAATAGCTTTGTGTTCCACAAAAACAAAAACAGAATAAAAGTTCACAATCAAAATCGAATCAAAAGCAAGACCAGTAATACTAGCTTCTTCTAATCTCTTGACTAATAAGCAGAGGTAAAACATTGAATTACAGTACATATATCCATGATAATCTCCTCCAATGTTTCAACTTTGATATTCATCACAAGTCCTTCTCTAGTGCGAAAAAAAAAACATAACCGATTCAGACTTCAACAGTAAATGTTTGTTCAATCTTCAATACTTACACGTGTTCTCTTGCTGCTTCTACTCTCCTCTGCATTACTCTCTCCCGCATTGTCGCGATATTCATTTTCAGATCTTTTACTACTACTGTTCACAGATGAAGAGACCTCCTCCAAGAGTTGTACACCACATTCTTTTATCTTTATCAATTCCTTCCTGTGGTCAAGGCAAAAAAACTCAAACTGCAGATTGCTGTAGTCCAGCTCAGCTGGTGAATCATCCGGAGAAAACTCGCAGTTGAATACGATGAGATGATCCCTGGTAGAGGGAGTGTTGGTTAAACAACTAAAATCTATCTTATCGGTTCCACCTTTGACGGCCCAAATCACCCCAAAGTAAAACCAATTAGATCTAGATTCAACCATGATGCAAGCCTTAAAACTTGGGAATTTCTTGGAAAGAGAGCTTTCAGGTAAAAGAAATGGTTAGGAAACTCCCATCAGTTCGATGAGTGAACTGTGCAGGAACTTCTCCACCGGGTAAGATAGCATACGCGCAGCCTGATTGTAGGATGAGATCTCTCGCCTGCTGATTCAGTTTGAAGCAGTTAATAAACTGGAGAGCCGTGTGTGGGTAACGAAAGGAGCCATGTAAGTTCTCAAGTGATTCACAATTATTTGCCGTTAACATGGAGAGCGATGCAGGAAGCTCTGGCAGTGACTGAAGTTTTTTGCAGTTATAGAAGATAAGATCTTTTGGTTGAATGGAAGTCCATGTGTCTGGAAGTCTCTCAAAACTGTTGTAAGACATGTTTACTCTCAGGAGAGAAGCAGAGATCTCCTCAGGGTGGTTCTCCCAGCTATCTTCAGTCAGTGCCTCACATTCTGAAAAGTCTACCTCCACGAGAAGTTTCAGTTTAGATATGTTTGGGGAGATCTTTTTCAACTTGTTGCAACCATTCATCGATAGGTAAGAGAGCCTAGAAAGATTCTCGATCCACCAAGGAACTTCCTCTATCGCTGTTCCATCAAGATAGAGATCTGAAATGTTCCTTGAAATTTCTGGAAAACTTTTCAACTGTGAGCATCCCTTGAGATTGAGGCAATAGAGAGATTCCAAGTTGATGTCGGTTGGAAGAGCCTCAAGTTCTATGCAACCTTCCATGTCCAAGTCCCTCAAGTCATGGAGATTCCTAATAGAGGAAGGAAGCATCGTCAAACTCGAGCAACCGCCAAGATCCAGTTTCTCAAGAGTGGTGGCGTTTGAAAGATCAGAGATTTCTCTTAAGTGTAAGGAACCACGTAGACTCATACACTTGAGACGTCCAAGTGGCTGAACCAAAACAAAAAATATTAGTTTACCAACTTCTGCTAATATCACTGTTGTCTAACGTTTTCTAGATTTCCACATTCGAACCTCACCGTTAACTTTATCACAGCAATGGAAAGATGAACTACAAGAGAATATGATGCACCGACACAACTTTTACTTTTGGCGGTAACATTTAATCTCATCAATACGTACCTGAATTCCACTCCACAGCATCTCAAGCTTGCTAGCCTCCATTACAAGTTCAACGAGATTTTCGGGACAGAAGTTAGGAGGCATGCATCTCATTGGGAATGATTCCCAATGCAGTAATCTGAGTTTACGGGACAGATAATCAAGGCCATCAGTTAAGTGAACCTTAACTTCTTTATTCCACAAGTTTGTGTAGAATTTCAGGAACATGAGATTTCTCATTCCGTTGAACCCTCTCTCACTTATATGAAGCTCATTGATTTCTGACATGTCCAACGACATCCCTAAAACACTTTCAGTACCCTGAAAAACCAAATCATGAAAAAACTGGTTATCTCAACAAAGACTGTTCGTTAGTAACCAAATGGAAAACTTATCTAAAACTTACGGTGTTATTCACAAGTACATCACAAATGTCCAGAGAATCAACCAAAAACCGACGTCCTCCAGGCTCATGACTGGACTCCATACGGACGATATCTCTGCCCAAGTTTTGTTGCCGACGGTCCATGGTAATATTTCCATGTTCTGTTATACGTAGAGACTTCTCAGCTAGGCTTGTAAGCCCAAGCGCAACATTCAAGCCACTGTCTGCAAGTAATTGTGTCACAGCTTCAACCGTATCATAATTAAACAAACACGCGATGTGAAGAAATATGAATTTATCATGATCCTCCAATCTATCATATCCGACTCTTAATATTTTCTCTATTTCTCCGTAAAGATTATCGCTGATCCGAGGCAATATATCCATCCATTCCTTTTTGTCTCTCCCTCTCAGAGATGAACCCAAAACTTTGAGACCCAAAGGAAGATTACCGACAGTTTCTGCAACTTTGTTGGCGAGTTCCGTGAAACCATCAGGTGGATGGTTTTGCGGCTTTTGCCTGAAAGCAGATCGGCAGAATATCCGAAGAGCTTTCTTCTTAGATGGTAAATTCACCTTGTAAACATTGTCAATTCCATGAGACTTCAAAAGGCCTTTATCTTTTGTTATAACAATAATTCTGCTTCCTGAACCAAACCATCGAGTTTGTCCTACCAGGGCATCCAGCACCCGTAGATCATCCACATCATCCAGAATGATAAGAACTTTCTGGTCCTTTAGCCTCTCTTCTAACACACCTAAGTGATCTATCCTTATATCCTTTTGGCCTAAAATTTTGGATAGAAATAGTGTTTGGAAATGCAACTTCACGCCATAGTCATCCAAGTTGGTTCTAGTATAATCATTCGAAATAACCATGAAAGCGCTTCGTTGGAATTTCGAAGCGAGATTACTAAATAGAGCTCTTGCGATGGTAGTCTTACCAATTCCAGGGGGACCCCAAATTCCTACCATCATCACTTCCTCAGATGCCAAGCACAATGATAACAGCTTTTTTCGTAAATCAACTACTCCAAAGTCCACTCATATCATTTTAGAACTTTAGGTATCAATCCAAATGGAAGCTTATGCTAAGAGGAATGCAAAGTAAAGCTAAACTTCAAGTGAAATCAAGAGTTTGAAAGTTTTGCAAAAGGAAATAACAACTTAAATGAAAGACATATATTAAAATAGCGCAAAGAAGCAAACTTGGGGTAAAAATTAAAGAAAGGAGATTCCTTGGATGAGACTTGGTAAAGATCGCCTTAGCCCGAAAACTCTAGTTCTCATCTATGGAAGAATCAATCTTTATGCTCATATTTTTGGTAAACAAGCCACTCTCATGGACAAGTCACTCTACTCAATTGGACCCGAACCTAACTCTCGTTAGTGAAACCAAAGGAGTAGGCTAAATCGAGATTCTAATCTAGTTCGACATAAGAAACACCCCAACAACCAATCTCTTAGGTCGGACGTGTTTCTCTCCTTAGCTAGCTCTCTTAGACAAAAACGCAAACACCTTATGGGCGTGCTAGTCTAGATTCTTAGCCCCAAATGATCAAAGAGGAACTAAGATGGCTAAACTCTAGCAAAGAAAAAGATGATCAAGCGGAATAAGAACAGAGCAACAAAGGGACTAAGGCAGCAACTTGCTTATCTCATCCTCAAAATCTCAACGAAACTACTCGCTACTCATTCCGAAATCGAAGAAGAAGGGAATGAGAAACTCGAAATCATCATAAAAAGAGATTAATAACTTAAAACTTCTTAAACATAAAGGTTTTACAAAAGCTTGCCAAAGATTCTTGAAAATTATCCTTTTCTTACAAAGAAAAATAATCGGCTGCCAAAAGGTAAAAGTTGTCGCTCTGCAACTAGGTTTCAAGATTTATATAGTAACAGGGAGGAAGGGTCCCTCAGTCTATGCACTGGTTCTGACTTTGCTCGTTCCACGGGTCTTGGTCAGGCTGCTCAAGTACTCTGTTTCTCGTGCTCAAGTCCTCTGTTCCGCCACCTTCTCCGAATGCGCTTTAGCTCCGATCTGCATGCCGTCTGCCTCTGGCCACCACCTCTGCACGTCTCCTCTGCTTACAGCTCTTTTCACCTGCAAAACACACTCCAAATGCAATGGAAATGCAAAATGCTTTCATAAGGACTAAATGCTCCTAAGTGGATGAAACATACACTAAGTGACAATAAATGAGACTCAACTATACACACAACTATGCAGAACAATGTGCTAAATGCATACAAATATTGAGCACATCACACAACAGCGAATTCATTGTTGCAATATAACTTTTGATTCCAACCAAATCGCTAAAATTAATTGAGGGTGTACAACTCAGTGTGTCCGAAATATCATTGACGATTTTCTCGATCATTTCTGCTTCATTATCCCTATCAAGGAGAAAGATCATTAGTTCATGTACGGCATTTCCAAAAGTGAAATTCATTGGCTAATATTATCGCAGAAATAAACTGGCATTATCAATCCTTAAGTTCAACATTGCATTGTTTCATCAAGATGTGAGAACGATTTGTGGTTTTTTTTTTCTTTTTTTTCTTTAATGAAAGCTCACAATTCAGACAATAGATTTGTTTCATAATCAAGATAAAGCAACTAATAATGACCCAAAAGAGCATACCACTGTCGAGAATAGAATCCAGAAAGGGTTGCTATGTGGATCAAAGCCTGGCGCCATTGCTGTTTCAGAAAGGGTTGTTACTAGAGGAACCCGTTCTTAAGTGCAGTCTCTTCTTGTTCCCCTGCTCTTGATTTAGAGGGAAATCTCCATTGAAGTACCTTCCTGAGAATGCTCATAATTTTTCATTAAAAATTTATATACTTTCAAACAAAACACACAATTCTACAACCGTTATAATGACGTAACAATGTAGATTCGTTCCTTCAAAACATAAGAAAAAGACCAATCCCTCTCTGAAGCTTTTTGATAGTTGGCGTTTCTTGGATTTCTTTTGAGTAGTTAAGCCAGAGGAGTTAAAATTTCGTAGACAAAAAACCAAAAACAACTTTCTTAGAGCCAATTGAGAGGCTGTGGAAGAATAGGACCAAAGTAAAAAGAAAAACCAAAGGTTCACATATAAACATTGAGTTACAACATCACATTCACAGTATAGAGAATAGTATTAATGATATATTAGAACAGAGATTTACAGAGTATATATACAGAGTAACAGAGAGGATACTAGGGATTTCCTAATTACATTTATATCCTTTGCTTATATATCCTACACGCCCCCTCAAGATGGAGGGAGGTGCTTCACTCCAATCTTGTCATTGAGCTCAATAAAGCGCGGTCTTGGAAGTGGTTTGGTGAGGCCATCTGCTAACTGGTCTTTGGTTGAGATGTGGGCAACACGAAGAAGGCCAGCTCGGACATGATCACGAATGAAATGATAATCGAGCGCTAAGTGTTTCATACGGGAGTGAAACACAGGGTTTGCAGAGAGGTACGTGGCTCCGACATTATCACAATACACCACCGGTGCTGAAGGCAGTGTGACCCCAAGTTCAGTCAAGAGTGAGCAGACCCAACGGAGCTCGGCAGCCGTGTTGGCGACAGCTCTATATTCAGCTTCCGTCGAGGATCGGGACACACCTTTTTGTTTCTTTGATGACCAAGCAATCGGCGTGGAGCCTAGGAAGAGTAGAAAGCCATTTGTGGATACGTAGTCATCTGTATCACCACCCCAGTCGGCATCAGAATATGCGTGAAGGTTGAGCGGAGACCGAGGGCGAAGATAGATTCCATGAGATGGTGTGCCTGCAAGATAACGAAGCACCCGTTTCACCGCTTGCCAATGAACATCAGTGGGTCTGTGCATACACTGGGACAAGCGGTTGACACAGTAAGCAATGTCGGGTCTGGTAAATGCCAAATATTGAAGACTTCCCACAACAGTTCAGAATTCTCTTGGATCAGGAAGTATAACTCCAGAGGATAAAGTGATTCGAGGAGTGAGAGCCATGGGAGTAGCGACGGGTTTGGCATCTAACATGTTTGTCTTGGCTAAGAGATCAAGCACATATTTCCGCTGCATCAAGTGAAGCCCCTTGGAAGTCCGTGTAGCTTCAATACCGAGAAAGTAAGTGAGATCCGTTGGATCCTTGAGGGAGAAGCGAGCAGACAGAGCCGTGATAAAGCCTTGAAGCAGAGAGAGACGACTGCCTGTAACGATGATATCATCGACATAGACTAAGACGAAGACCACGTTGGTGCCTGCAATATAGGTGAACACCGATGTATCCGCGATCGAGTTGTGGAACCCCAAATCACATAAGAACGTTTTCAATTCCTCGTACCAAGCACGTGGTGCTTGTTTAAGACCATACAAGGCCTTACGAAGTCGACATACGTGATGCGGTCGATCTTTATCCACAAAACCTGCCGGTTGAGTAACATAGACTTCTTCTTGGAGAGTGCCTTGTAGGAAGGCATTATTGACATCTAATTGCCTAATGCCCCACGCATTGTTCACCGCCAACTGCAAAACAACTCGAATGGTAATCGATTTCACCACTGGACTGAATGTTTCGGAGTAGTCAAGGCCGTATTGTTGCGTGAAACCACGAGCAACCCAGCGAGCTTTATACCTATCAAGAGAACCATCAGGCAAGTATTTCAAAGTAAAAATCCACTTAGTCTCAATCACATTTTGATTCGGAGGGAGGGGAACCAAATCAAAGGTATGTTCGCGAATCTGGGAGTTAATTTCTTCACTCATCGCGTGACGCCAATTAGGATCTCGCATGGCCTGGTGGACAGTGGTCGGGATTAAGGGTTTGTTTGGTGTGGTTGTGATGGTTAGGGAAAATTTTACCTTGGGTTTTCGAATGTTATTCTTGCTCCTGGTTTGCATTTGATGCTGTATCGGCGGCGGTGGTGGTTGAGAATCAGCGGAGGTGGATGATGATGATTCACCGACGGGATTATTGGCGGAGGGTGAGGAGGAAGATGTTGTATGGGCTTGGTTTGAAGTGTGAGTTTCTGAATGGTTTTGGTTGTGGGCTTGGTCTTGGTCCTGTGCAATATTATTAGGTAATGGGCCTGTTGAACAATTACCTGAGCCCAATTCAGGAGAAGTGGGTGAATCTGTTTCATCGTGAGCTTGTGAGGCCGACGATGAACGAGGCGGTGTTGGAATCACCGGCGATTCTTGGTGAGGAATCAGACTGGGGGCCGCCGTTGATGGAGCTTGCACGAGTGGGCCAGTGACCGGAATTAAAGATGGGGAGGTATCCGACGAACGAATGTCGGATCCAATTTCGGAAGAAGGAGCAATTTTTGGAGCAGAAGCAAAGGGGAAGTTTGTCTCGACAAATTGGACATGGCGAGAAGTGTAAATACGGCCAGTACTTTTGTCAAGACAGAGATAGGCGCTCTGGGTGAGAGAATACCCAATGAAGACGCAGGGTGTGGAGCGACACTCCAATTTGTTTGCCGTGTAAGGACGCAGCCAAGGAAAGCATAGACAGCCAAATATTCGCAGCTTCATGTAGTTGGGTTCTTGTTTGAAGAGCTTTGCATATGGAGAGACATTATCAATGACTGGTGAAGGCAGTCGGTTGATCAGATAGACCGCAGTAGAGAACGCATAAGTCCAATAGCATGTCGGGAGAGACGCTTGATGGAGGAGAGTAAGACCGGTTTCGACAATATGACGATGCTTCCGTTCTGAGATACCATCATGCTCAGGAGTATGTGGAGGAGAGGTGAGGTGAGTAATCCCGTGCGTGGACAAGAACGAACGTAGAGCGATGTATTCCCCACCGTTGTCGGAATAGAGAGTGCCAATCTTTGTTTGAAATTTGTTCTCCACCAACGCCTTGAACGCAATGAACGTGTCTTTCACTTGCGACTTTAGCTTGAGAGGGTAGAACCAGGTGTATCTGGTATAGTGATCCACCAAGATGAGGTAGTACTTGTAGTTATCAACCGAGAAAGATGGCGAAGTCCGAACATCAGAATAAACATATTGAAGAGGTGTTTGAGAGGTGATTGTGTTTGAATAAAACGGAAGCTTATGGCTTTTATTGATAAGACAATGGGAACAGGGAGATTGTTTTGAAAGAGAATGCGAAATTGGTAAAGCAAAGTGAGAAACGACATTTTGTAAAATAGAAGATGAGGGATGACCAAGCCGTGAATGCCACGAGATTGGTGAAGCTTTTGAAGTGGGTGAAGCAAAGAGTGAGATTTTGGAGCGAGAATCCACTGGCCACTCGTAGAGCTCATCTTTAGTTCGGCCTTGGAGTAATCGGGCCCCCGTTCTGAGATCTTTCACCTGAAAATGAGCAGGAAAGAATTCAACAGATACCTGATTAGTATTGCACAGTCGATAAACAGATATGAGGTTTTTATGAACGTTTGGGACATATAGGATATTGGATAACGAAAGGAGTTTCGAGGGAGTATAGAGGGAAGTGGAACCAGTATGCGAGATCGGAATTGTCGAGCCATCAGCGATAGTGACTTCTTCTCCTCCATTGTATGGTTGATGAATGGCGAGATTACTCAAATCAGTAGTAAGGTGATGCGTTGCTCCGGTGTCAAGAACCCAATTGTTCACATCATACGGAGATGTAACAGCCATGTTAGCGCGAGGTTGCCATGGAGCATCGTTGTTGGTAGATGGTCGAGGATTGGAGGAGAAACCGGTGGATGGCAACTGTGGGCACCGACGAGCACTGTGTCCATGTGTCCCACACAGTTGGCACTTGCCTTGATAGCCACGGGAGGCGGACTGATCTGACCGAGGTTGAAACTGCTGTTGTTGTTGCCACGTTTGTTTGTTATGGTAGCGAGGTTGGCCTCGGACATTGTTGTTGTTGAAGCCATGAGTGTTGTTATGTTGTCCAGTGCGAACATGAGCAACATTAGCGGAGACCGGTAGAGTGGGGGCGTGAGAAGCGGTCTGGATTTTCAGCTCCTGGTTGATAAGTTTTTCGTGAACCTCCGTCAAAGATGGAGAAGAATCACGACCCTCGATCTGATCGACCACCTGTTTGTAATCTTCAGTCAGCCCTCCGAGTATGTACTCGACTTGATCTTCGTGATCAAGGGGTTTTCCAAGCAACGCCAATTGATCAAAACGCATAGTGAGGCCTTGATCATTGATCGACTTGGTACCTTTGGTCCATGTTTTGATTTGTTGTTTGAGTTGTTGGATGTGCCCCCGACTTGGCTTAGCGTAGGTCAGAGAGAGTGTGTTCCATATGTCTGCCGATGTGGTGGCCGTAGACAGCAGCGGTTGAACGGAGAGAGTGATAGCGCCCAACAGAGCACTGTAAATGAGGCGATCTTGTCTCTTCCAGATCGCGTATTCTGGATTTGGAGTGGTGACACCGCCGACAGTTGTTGTTGGAGGCGGTGCAACCGTAGATCCGTCAATGTAACCGGGAAGATCGTACCCTTCAAGAAGAGCATAAACTTGACGATTCCACATCAGGAAATTGGTGGACGTAAGCTTCGTTACGTTGGTCATATTGACGTTGAGCAATGATTGAGTGTGAGAGACAGGTATTGTCTCTGAGTTTGCAGCGGCGGCCATTGAGGAAGAGAAGAAAATTTAGAAAATTTTAGGTTAAGTAAACCCGCTCTGATACCATATAGAGAATAGTATTAATGATATATTAGAACAGAGATTTACAGAGTATATATACAGAGTAACAGAGAGGATACTAGGGATTTCCTAATTACATTTATATCCTTTGCTTATATATCCTACACACAGATCATCATCCATGTTGAATGAGTTCTTATTGGTCAAACACTCAAACTTACTTTTTTCACACAATCTGACCTAGAACTTTCAAAGAACAGTTCTAGAAATCAGATTTCAATTTTTAAAAAGGTAACAAATTTAAAATAAAAAATAAAAGACACGGAAATAAACTTGATTTTTGTTTTAATCAAGTTTAGTTCAAAATATTGGAAAGACAGATGGTTTTGGATTAACCTAAACCAGATAGTTTAGTGAAGGTGGAACGATGACGAAGGAAAAGCCAAGGAGGAAATGAGTCTGCATATGATCCGAGCCATAAGTTAAAGGCATGATCAGTACTGAGATGAAGAAGTTCCAAGCCAGAGTTGAATAATTTTAGAAGCTACTCTCGGGTGTTTCTTTCTCAAACGTGAAGCCCTGCTTCTGAAGTTTCTGTCGATCTGAACCAGTATTGCATCCACTGATCTGTAACTTTGTCTATAAAGACGACGGTTTCTCTCAGCCAAGAGACCGCAGATAGTTGAGCACCATACCATTCGAGATAGGATTTTCTTGGCTTTGGATTCTTTGAAGTTTACCATCACATCCTCCCATATCTGCAGAGGAGAGATATGTATTCGATTGCTTATTGCAGTCCAAATGGACAGACAGAAAGTGCAATCAAAGTAGAGATGATATTTGGTTTTGGTTGCTGAATTGCAAAGAAGACATAAGGTTTCTGTTTGGAGAGTCTGGCTTCCAATGCAACCAGAGAGATTTAGAACTTGGAGAGGCTCTAGCTGATCAGTGATTGGTGTGCTTTTCAAGCTTGTGCAATCTTGAAGATCGATTCGCTTAATGTCATGTGCTTTCGATATATCTTCAACTTTAACTAGTTTTTTCAAGTGGCGAAGCTTGATCATCAAGATTGAAAAACTCTGAGAAAACAAAATAAAAATAAAAAAAATTGGAAAGGGTCACCAGACAAATCAGATTATTTTCTAGGTTTTTATTAGTTCATGTTTTTTTCATGTGTGGTTCTTAATATTTTTGTGTGGATGAAAAGTTTTGTGAGAAAAAAAAAAAAGTTTTGTGAGAAAAAAGTAAAGAAAAATGATGAGTTTTTTTTTTTTTTTTTGGTAAAATGTTAAATAAAAAAATGAAAAAAAAAAATGATCTCTTACCTTATATCCTTCCCATGGTTTGTTAAGCTGGCAAACAAGCACATATTTTTGACCCAAATGGAGAATCCTTAGGTCAACAGGCAGTGACTCAAGGGCACGGCTAGGAAAGTTAAGTCGCCAGAGATCCTTAAGATCAAATAGATAGTTGTGTGAGGTGGCACAAAAGAAACGCTTTTTCACAGAATCATGATACAAGTAGGGAGCTTTTAGGTCACTAAACGTAAACACGATGAAGCGATTGGCTAGGTCGAGTCTCTGGAGCTTCTCAAAATCAGTTTGATAATGTGACGTGGTAAGCAAGAAAGACTGCTTGAAAGTTGTGGAGAAACTTTTTGTAGTTCCCTGAAAACCAAAAAAAAGTAAGTTCATCTTAGTGTAAATAAACGGACCGTGGCAAATCCTGCCCAAAGCCGACTCCATTCTTCTCGTTCTTTTTATCTTTATCTTCTCAGCAAATAAGCGAAGTGCAGATGGATTTCCATGAAAACGTTCAATCGCTCTCGCTGAAGCTTTCCGAAGTTTTTCATCTATAACATCTTTCCCAAAGAGACACCTTGTGAATAGCTTCAGGGAATCTTCGTCACTTAGACCTTTAAGCTCATAAATCTCATTGAGATGGCACTCCTCAAGAACCTCTCTGTCTCTTGAGGTTATGATGAGTAAGCTTCCTGGACCAAACCGTTTAAACCCACAAAGAAAAGACTCCACGTCTTGAGCATTTCGCACATCATCTAGAACAAGGAGCACTCTTTTTCGACGATGGCATATCTTGGCATCTTGATTGTTTAGGTCAAACTTTTCCATTGGAATCTCTTGGAAGTCTTCATCAGTCAAAAGCTCAATGATCTTGTCATTGCATGGTATGATGCGAGAAGCATCATCAAAACAATCCGACATTCTGCGAAAGGCAGCTTTAGCCAAGGTTGTTTTGCCTATGCCAGGCTTACCTACAATGCCTATAGAACGGAAGCCCCATGCTTGCTTGCATTGCAAGTTTTCTAGCTCTGTTAACGGCTTCTGGATTCCAATATGTTCCGTTGGGTGAAGCTTATCAAATACATCTTTGGCGATATCTTCTATGAATTTGGATTCGTCCCTGCAAAAAACGTTATACAAAATTTAATTCGTTGTATTGTAAAACTTATATTTTTTCTATAGAAAAAAAAAATCAGGGCTAGCTTCTAGAAGTTTTTCCAGTAATCAAACGTTAGGCGTGACCGAGCGAATATCTTAGCCAGGTAGGTTAAACTTTTTAAATTAAAACTTATAAAACGAAATATTCAAAACTCTATTTGATTGTTAAATAGGTAGATTTCCTTTTCCTATTATCAAATATGTAAACTATTACACTATAAATAAGCCTATTGGTTCCAACCCTAATTTAGGGTTACTCTCTCGCTTCCTGTTCGTTGTTCTACCGCTAGCATTAGCTTAACAGAGACCTTGAATTTGATTTCGTTTGGAAGAAAAAAAGTTGAGCGAAGATGAGGATTATGATCAAGGGAGAGGTGTGGAAGAACACCGAAGATGAGATTCTCAAGGCCGCTGTGATGAAGTATGGTAAGAACCAATGGGCTCGGGTCTCGTCTCTTCTCGTTCGTAAGTCGGCCAAACAGTGTAAAGCTCGCTGGTACGAGTGGCTCGAGCCTTCAATCAAAAAGACTGAATGGACCCGAGAAGAAGACGAGAAACTTTTACATCTTGCAAAACTTCTGCCGACTCAGGGGAGAACTATTGCTCCTATTGTGGGCCGTACACCATCTCTGCAGTGCCTTGAGAGGTACCAAAAGCTTCTCGATGCAGCATGTGCTAAGGACGGTGAACCAGCGGATGATCCACGGAAATTACGTCCTGATGAGATTGATCCCAACGCAGAATCAAAGCCTGCTCGTCCTGATCCAGTAGACATGGACGAGGATGAGAAAGAAATGCTTTCTGAAGCTAGAGCTAGATTGGCTAACACTAGGGGAAAGAAGGCCAAAAGAAAAGCTAGAGAAAAGCAACTTGAGGAAGCTAGAAGTCTTGCTTCTCTGCAGAAGATGAGAGAGCTAAAGGCTGCTGGAATTGTTGGAAGGCATAGGGAAAGAAAAAAGGGAATCGACTATAATGCAGAAATTCCTTTTGAAAAGAGGGCACCTGCGGGATTCTATGATACTGCAGATGAAGATCGTCCTGCTGACCAAGGGGCTGTTCGTTTGATCATTTGGCTGATCCAGCTGGATGAAGCTGCTAGATGATATTTGTTTAGTGACAAAAATGCAAATCATCCAAATGGACCATCTGAATGAGTTTAAAAATTTAGGCATCTAGCTGGATTATTTGGCTGATCCAAATTGGATCATTTGGATGAACATGATCCAGCCGCAAATACAAATGACGATTATACCCTTAATTTATACTTGAAAAAATTATAGATTTATTTCTTTTCTAAAATAAAAAAAAATCAAAATCATCCGAAAAAGTCATTTTTTCCGTAAAACAAAAAAAAAATATTTATTCGCCAAAATCGCAAAA
Source organism: Erythrophleum ivorense (assembly GCA_026724425.1). Lineage (NCBI taxonomy): Eukaryota > Viridiplantae > Streptophyta > Magnoliopsida > Fabales > Fabaceae > Erythrophleum > Erythrophleum ivorense. Next base: position 154,643 of record JAIUCV010000066.1, on the reverse strand, counting down.
TCATTCCCTTCAAATCCGTAAAATCATGTTTTTCCGCCAAAACCCCAAAATCACATTTTTTCGCCAAAATCACAAAATCACGTTTTCCCGCCAAAACCGCAAAATCGCATTTTTCTGCCGAAACCAAAAAATCATGTTTTCCGCAAAAACCGAGAAAACACATTTTTCCGTGAAAACCACATAATCACGTTTATCCGCCAAAACCGTAAAATCGCATTTTCCCGCCGAAACCACAAAATCACGTTTTCCCGCCAAAACCGCAAAATTGAATTTTCCCGTCAAAATCGTGAAATCACGTTTTCTCGCCAAAACCGTAAAATTATTATTTTTTGTCAAAATCGTGAAATCGTGTTTTCCCACCAAAACCGCAAAATCACGTTTTTCTGCCGAAACCGCAAAATCGTGTTTTTCCGCCAAAACCACAAAATCATGTTTCCCGCCAAAACCGCAAAATCACGTTTTACCCGCCAAAACCGTAAAATCACGTTTTCCCGCCAAAACCGCAAAATACATTTTACCCGCCAAAACCGTAAAATCATGTTTTCCCGCCAAAACCGCAAAATTGAATTTTCCCGCCAAAATCGCAAAATCATGTTTTCCCGCCAAAACTGTAAAATCGCGTTTTTCCGCCAAACCCACAAAATCATGTTTTTCCGCCAAAACTACAAAATCACGTTGTCCCACCAAAATCGCAAAATTGAATTTTTCCGCCAAAACCATAAAATCGTATTTTTCGCCAAAACCGCACAACTGAATTTTTTTTGCTAAAAGCGCAAAATCGCGTTTTTCTGCCGAGAAATCATGTTTTTCTGTCAAAACCGAAAATTGCGTTTTTTGTCAAAACCGTGAAATCGTGTTTTCCGCCGAAACCGTGAAATCGTGTTTTCTCTTTGAAACCGCAAAATCACGTTTTATTGCTTTGATATTATTTTATATCATAAATTTATATTGTTAAAAAAATAGTTTAGATAAAAAAAATGATTTGATAAAAAATGAGTATTTTCTTCTCAAATCAAAACAAGGGTAGTTTTGTCTTTATATTATAAGCATTTGAATGATCCATCTAACTGAACAAATGAACAAAACATTGCATTTCGCTGAACCATCTGAATGAGAGTAAAAAAAACAAACATCATCTAGCTGCTTCATCTGAATAGTCCATCCAACTGGATCATCTTGATGAATCAGCCAACTAAGCAAACAAACAGGGCCCAAGTGAAATTCCCGACTACCATTGAAGAAGTTGAAGGAAAAAGAAGGGCTGATGTAGAAGCACAGTTACGCAAACAAGATGTTGCAAGGAACAAAATTGCTCAGAGACATGCTATATTGCAAGCAAACAAGCTGAATGATCCGGAAGCTGTTAGGAAGAGGTCAAAGCTGATGTTACCACCACCGCAAATTTCAGACCATGAGTTAGCGGAAATTGCAAAGATGGGGTACTGATGGAAGCAGCTCTGATACCATGATAAATTTGGAGGAAACATTTCTAGTGTAATAATTTCCCTCATCTTTATTCACTAGCGTTCTTTTGCATATTTGATAATAGGAATTCTACTTATTTAACAACCAAGTAAATAAAAATGTTCACTTTCCTTCCAACTCGTTAATCTGCTAACAATATTATATTCTATAAGATTTGACAAGATTTCATATAGCAAAGAAACTTCCTTCAAACATTGCAACATTGAAAGAAAAAATATATCATGAAGTTGCATTCGCATACCTTAGCTCATCAGAATACTCATGGCCTTGTAACTTCATGGTTTCCTCTAGCACTCGCCGCCACTTAGTCACCTGATCCGCAGAATGCGACTTCTCGAGCACCGCAAACTTGTCACCAAATACCTCTATTGGTTGTTTCACCTTTTCGTCGTAAAATACCGGAACTATCACATGATCTTTTTGTTGCAGGAACTCAAGAAGCTTCACGACGTTCTCTAGGCATGCCACGGAAAATGCATAAAGGTTCGAGAAAACCACCAGAAAAAGCTTGATATCGGAAAACCGATCCTTCTCTAGCTCGTGACCGGATTTGTCAAGTACCACATCGATCCCTTCGCGGTATAGAGCCGCGTCGAGGTAGCTGATGAAAGAAGAGACGTGTGGGTCATCATTGTTGAAGCTAATGTAAACAGTTTGCTTGATTTCGTGGTTGTTACTCATTTGTAAAGATTTTGGAACATTAATGGAAAAGACAAAAGTGTCGATATTTATAAGTTAATTACTTATTAGGTAAATATTTACAAGCTAGGTATTAATTAGGAAATAGTACTAGAATATAGAACAAAAGGAACATTCCTTGAAGTTTCCAACAAATACTCTGTTCCCACGACAAATAAACTACCAAGTCTTATATGTCTACTAGGTTTTTCTCTATTAATAATTTGATTAAATATTTTTATTCATAAGCTTTTTTCGTCTGTAGCATGATTGATTGTAGTGAATCAATGTTCTTATTTATCTTCTTTTGTTTTATGTTTTTAAGTTTTTAAGTTTTTTTTTCCCTTTATTTTCGCTCTTTATTCGATTTTTTTCTTTTCTTCATCTTTACTCTTCCTCGTCTTCCTTCCTCTTAAGTTCTTTGTCCTTACAATTTCTTATTCGGTCTCATTCTTCATCTTTGTTATTTTTCTGTTTATCCTTTGTCCTCGTCCTTTAATATCATTGTCTTCACTTTTTTTTATTGTTTCTTCTTATTTTTATCCTCGTCTTGGTTCTTGTTCTTCCGTTTTTTCTATAATTAGTTCATGCGGTCGAAGTTGCTAGGAGTTTGCTATATTTCTTTTGTTTTGCTTATTCTCTTTATTTTTCTTGATTATTCTCCAGGACTTGATACATTTTATAAATAGTTTTATTGTAGTTCTCTTTATGTAGAGTAAAAATTTAATTACCTGATACACCTAACCAAACTTAAAAATGAAAAAGATTCACGGAAACAAAATTAAGCTAAAGATGGTACAATTACATATTCACACATGTAATAAGCAATGTCTAATAATAATATAAATAATTTAATTTATGCAATCATAGAGATATAGTTACGCATAGCTGTCAGTTTCTTATTTTTTGGTTTCATTTTTTTATTTGGTTTCCTTCTCTAGCCTTATCTTTTTGGTTTCATTTATGGCTTTGTTTTTTGCTATCTTCGTCCTCCCTTTTCTTCATTTACTTCATTTTTTTTTTGTTCTTCTTGGTTCTTATTCTTATGTTTCTTCTATGATAAATTATTTCCATCGAAAATGCTAATGTATTGCTAGATTTGTTTTTTTCTTCTTTGTATTGGTTATTCTCCTTTCTAATTTTTTTCCTCACTCTATTGCTTTTGTACATATTTTAGCATAAATCTCTTTAATCCTATGTAGAACATATTTTCATTATCTGATACACCAAACCAAACTTAAAAATGAAAATGTACGCATAAACAAATTTAAGCTAGAAGATAAGCTAATATTTTGGTAGGTTTTCTAGGATTATAAAACCAAAATGAAGAGAAGCTAATCGACATATATTATTGTTTTTCATCTTTTTCGTTCTTGTTTTTATGTTTTTGAATTTTCTTTGATTCATTCTTATTCAGTCTCTTCTGTTTTGATTTCTTCTTTGCCTTTTCTCTTATATGGTTTCTTCTTCATTTTCAGTCATCTTTGCGTTTGCTTTTCTTCGTCTCCGCACTTCTTTTTATTCTTTTTTTTTTGTTTTTGTTTGGTTTCGTCTCCTTCGTTCTTATTCGATTTCCCCTATAGATTGGTCTTTGCAAGTTTTTTGTTTTTGTTTGGTTTCTTCTCCTTCGTTTTTATTCGATTTCCTCTTCAAATTTTTCTTCACAAGTTTTTTATCTGGTTTTTTCTTATTCATCTTTGCTTTTTTTTTCTATTTTGTCTTCGCAATTCAATATATTCGTTTTCGCTTTTCTTCGGTTTTATCTTCTTACTCTTCTTCTTTGTGTCTGTTTTTTTCTTTAACTTTTTTTCTTTCTTATTTGTCTAGGTTATTCTCCACCATTAAAATTCTACATGGCTTCATTCCTCTTGTAAAATATTAATTTTATGTTGAAATTTGTAAACTAATTTTAACATAAGTTTTTTTTTTAATTTGATATCGATCCATAAGTTATTTAGAGTGTCCACATATAAAATATATATATATATGCTTTATAAATTTGTTCTTTCTTATTTGTTAAAAAATTTCAGTGATTATTTGTATAATTAAAACCATTATTTTAAATTAAGAAATTTTCCTAATATAAATCTAAGTAGATTTTTGGTGTTACTAAAAACTTATACATGTTTTTCTTATATCTATCGATATTCCAAATCTAAAATTTGGAAAATTTCTTAATCTTTGATGATGATATAGAAAAATATTATTGATTGTTTAAAATTTGAAAAAATTTCTTAATTTTAGAGATACTAATTTGGCATAATTTAATTGGTTAAAAAAAAAATTAAAAGTTGATGTAGACACTCTTAAAGGCATTTAGCCTTAACTTTTATATAGTATAGATTCAGATATAGTTTCTGATTTTTTATTTAAATTTTAAAAGGAAGTTGCAAAACTGAATGGTGGGTAGCTAATTATATAAGCAACCAGAGGTTTTCTTCATCATTTTCAAATTCCCATGGTTTTTTATAAAGGACATTTACTGTCAATTTCCCATGGTTTTTTATAAAGGGCCAGTGGGACATTTCAGTAAATAAATAAAAGTTTTCTAACGTAATAGACGTGTAACCCAATCCAACCTCCGATGGTTGACTTGTCGGATTGTTGTGAGTGGAGATATCTTTTTATTTGACCGAATCCGTTTGGTTTATTTATTTCGAGACGAGGAAGTTGGTCTCTCATTTGCCTTTTTTTTGTTGGGCTCTTCAAATTGATTAAGATCAGATTTTATTTTGGATGTGTGTTGGCTGCTTAGCCATTGGGCCAAATATGGCTTTGTATCATTTCATTTCTCCTGTTTTTTAATAGAAAAATCTTTACAAAAAAAAATGATACGTTATATTCTTCATCGAATACTACTTTAGTTGTTTTCTTTTGCTCAAGTTGTTGTATCACAAACATTTTTTTAGCTGTCTTATTATTTGGTTTACATCATAGGGTTTCTTTGCCAAATGGTGTAGGTGTAGGTGAAAGATAAAATTAGGAATCAGGTAAAGATAATTCTAATTTAGTTCTTTCACCTGTCATATGATAAAAATACCCTTTAACTAGGATTTAAAACTTAGTGTATGTTAACAATTACGTTAATAGGTTAACGGGAATGTAAAATTAAATATTTTTAGTCTATAACTATTTGATTATAATGCTAACTAATATAAATAATTAACTACTAAATAACAAGCACTACAAGAAAACAAGCTTACTGCGACGGAAATTTGCGATGGAAATTGTCCATCGCAAATTTGCGACGACGTTGCGACGGATTTGCGACGGCTTTGCGACGGAATAAAAAGCCATCGCAAATCCGTCGCAAGGTTGCGATGAAAATTTTTCCGTCGCAAATTTGCGACGGTATTGCGATCGAATTGCGATGCAAACTGAGATCATCGCAAATTCATCGCATGTTTGCGACGATTTTGCGATGGAAACCTAAAAATAAACAATCTATCGCAATTCCGTCGCAAAATATGATGTTGTTGGATAGTAGTAGAGAAGATGGGGATTTATATCCGAGAGTGAGAGATAATCCACTGAGGTGTATTAGGTATGACGTTGATAACGGAGGATGCGATAAGCGCTTATATATCGTATCCTCCGTTATCAACTTCATACCTAATACACCTCAGTGGGTTATCTCTCACTCTCGGATATAAATCCCCATCTTCTCTACAACTATCCAACAACATCATATAGCGACGATCCATTTTGGAATCCTAACCATCATTACCATTAGTAGCACAAGAAATCGGTTACATGTTGGAGAGAATATATATCAGTTTGCTCAGCATTAATTATCCATCGCAATATATCCTCCAATAGATTTATATACCCCAAGACGATTCACCATCATCCTATTTATCCCCTGTTGATCCTCCATGGAAATTGGATAATTAGGAAGAGATCAACGTACCGTCATCCTTCTTAATTATCTCATGTCCACAGAGGATCAACATGGGGTAAAAAAGATGATGGTGTATTTTCTTACGGTAAAAAAGAAATTAAAATCCACCGTGGGGTAAAAAAGATGATTGTGCATCCACCTTCGTAACTCCTAAATTCCGTAACTCATTTTTTTGGTGGTTTTTTTTTTCCTTTCTCTTCTTTTCTTCTTTTTTCTCTTCTCTTTGTATTGGTGTGAATTGTGACGTGAGGTCGCCGACTATTTATAGAATCAGATATTTGTTTGCGATGGATTTGCGATTGAAATGAGCGACGGATTTGCGACGTTTTACTTTTGCGACGGAATTACGACTTACTTGCGAGGACCTTGCGACGGATTTGCGACGGACATATTCCATCGCAAAACGTTAGGTGAACTTCTTCTAAACGTGCGTACCTAACCGTTACGCATGTCGGCCACCAACCTTTCCTCGCAATTCCGTCGCAAACTTGCGATGGAATTGAGATGGAATCTTGCGTTTCCATCGCTAAATTGCGACTGAATAAATATGGCCGTAAATTCGTCGCAAATTTGCGACGGAGTTGCGACGGAAATGTCATTGCGAGGAACAAGTTGCGACGGAAAGTTTTATCTCGCAATTCCGTCGCAACTTGTTCCTCGCGACGGAATTGCGACGGGAATTTCCGTCGCAAATGGCCTATATTTCTTGTAGTGAAGACAGTAAATATATTGAAAAATAATTTTTGAATTTAGTTGATAACTATTTGATTACCATGCCAACTATTATGTTATCATGATAAGTTTGTCAATATATTGTTGAGTACATATTTATTATGTTAACCCAATTACCGTATAAAAAAATATGAAATATTAAATTAACATTGTGAATTAATGTTTTAAATTAATGTATATATTAGTTTAATAAAAATGATATTTTCTCTTAGGGTTATTAACATGCTAACAAAAATAATAACATGTTATATAAAACAATAAATACTAGTGGAGGACCTGCGCGTTTGCGCGGTGGTACGTTACGTTTTCATCCAAAAAAAAATAGTAATAGCTCAGGGATACATTTTTTTTTTATCTTTTTAGTTTAATTTAGTTTATGTTATTTCTGTTATGAAGAAATAGGCCTAAGACTTTAAACCCTAAACCCGAAAACCCGACCCGAACTGACCCACAATCCCATATCCGATTGATTTTTGGTGTAAAACAAATCACTCGATGGGTAAAATATTTGATACCCGTAGGTATCAGATAATACCAGATCCGAACCGATACCCGATTGGATATCCAAATTACCAGAATGGGAATTGAGGATTATTTTTTGATATTATAGATATATTTTTTTAAGGTTTTTCAGACTTTTTGGGGTTTCATATATATTTTCATTTTTTTTTACCTGATTAATTAACAGATTCGATTTTTTGTTTGATTGAACCATCGGTTTGTTTTAAGTTATTATTCTTGTATCCAAACAGTTTTATCTCTTATTCTTGTATCCAAACAACTTTTTTCTCTTATCTTTGTATCCAAACATTATTAAAATGTACTTCTCAATTAATAGTAATACTAGTATATGACCCGCACAGCAGTGCAGTGCGAGATTATGTTTTTGTTTTTTTGCTTTTTTTCTTCTTTTTGTAACATGTTTTAATTTTAGTGTTAATTTAAGAGTTGTATGTTTTTTTATGTTAAAATTGTCAAGTATATTGTTAATTTGAATCTAAATTTTTGTATTAAGTGATTCAAATTTTGATGTATTAATTAGATTATCTTTATTTATTAATAATTAAGAAAAAGAAAATACAATAACCAAACACATGTCCAGACAATAAAAATATTACATCATGGTTATGTTATAACTGTTATACCAACTTAATCCATAATCTGAATAGCTCCAAACTTTTATATACTCTTAAACAAAATATGTTTGTGGTTCTAGTTTAATAAAAAATGAAAAATACATTTATGGATAAACTTCAAAATTATGTAGTGACATTATGTAGAACCCGAAACAGAAAAGAATCAATGAAATAAGTATGTTGTGTTATCGGCAGATGATTCTTTTTCCAACGATAGTAAAATCCTTTGTAAAAACATATGTCCAAAAAAAATAAAAAAAATAACCAAACACCTGTCAAAACAGATGTCTTCCGTAGAATACTACTGTGCGAATCTTAGTCTTACGAATGAATTGTCTTCCACGCTCCATTTGCTCTTTTTGCTCGTTAATTTTGTTTCCTTATGAGATTTCAGTTTTTTACTCTCCGAAACCATCATCAATTGCTAAACTCTACGAAATATTTTTTTAGATTGCTTCAATTTAGAGAAGCATGAGAGAAATCGTGACAATTCAATTTAGAAAATCTGCAAACTTTAGTGACAACCAGATCTGAAATTCTCAGGTCACTAAGCAAATTCTCCATATGATCTTCCTGCCATGTCGATTTCCAGTTATCGTTAAAGTGGATTATGGGTTTAATTTGTCTTTGACTTTCGTTACAAAAGTCTTGGTTTTTTTGTTTTATTTTATTTAGTATCAAAGTTGCTTCGATTTGATATTATCGCTAGTTTTTTTTTTTATTATTCTTTTTGCAGATTTTTAATAGAGAATGTATAAAACGGAAATCTTTGAAAACGGAAATCTTAGATTATGGTATTATCTAGAGAATGCATAAAATGGAAATCTTTGATTATGGTATTATCTACTCTAAAATGAATTGATTGTTGGTTTAATTGAACCAAACATTGGTTTGATTTAAGTGATATTTTAGATTACTAAATTAACCCTTACTAAACCTGTTTCCAAACAGATTATCTTCACAAAAAGAGATGGTTTTTTGGTCCAGAAAAAGAGATGTACTTCTCAATTAATAGTAAAGAGATAGATAGATACTAACAATTTGTCCAAAAAAAAAAAAAAAAGATACTAACAATAGACTCTACAGTGGCACAGTGCTAACATATTAATTATCAAAATAACAATTAAATTAACTGGCTAAACTAGTAAATATATAGATAACATGTACATATCTACAATTTATATAAAATAATTATCATAATAATAATGAAATTAACATGATATCTGTAACATCCGTGAACCAGAAAGTCGTTTTGGAAGTGGTGTTGGACGATGCTAGGGGTTCGGGAGTAGTTGGCACATGCTCTTAGAGGTGTGAATTGAAGATTGGCTGTACATGTTCTTGTTTGATTGTTGTGCAGTCGGTCTAAGATTTAAGCATCGCGAAGAAAGTGTGTTAAATCCTTCTGGTTCGATTCCGGTTTAAGTCGATTGCGCGTTTGATTTGTGGTTTGAGTTGGTTTGGTCGATGGGTGTCGAACGACTATTGTAATTTCTCTACATCATATGGGTTTCTTTCTCAGTATATTCAGGCAGGTTCGACATGGTCACCACTCACCAGCTTCTGGCTATGAAAATATAGGATAGTATTTTTATGGATAAGTTAGCTCATGGTCTACTGGTTACCTACCTTTTTTTTTTTTTTTTGTAAAAGCAACCAAAGTTTGATATTGATAAATGGGTGTATTTTCCCTTCTTTTTAGTACTCTTTAAGTATTTTTCAGTGTCTAGCTTTAGGCTCTATATACATTAGAGTCGGATTAAACATTCCCAATATTATCACACCCTTTTGGGACTGTTTATCAGGTTCGATTCCGGTTTAAGTCGATTGCGCGTTTGATTTGTGGTTTGAGTTGGTTTGGTCGATGGGTGTCGACCGACACCAAGGAAGGGTATCGATCGACACCGGTTATTGAGAAATCGACCAGTTCGATTTAAGTCGGCTGGTTTTGTCCGGTTAAGGGCGAGGGAAGCCCTAAGTCGCGATTTAAACCCTGTGGCCGCGTGAAAAGGCTCAGTTTTCGAGGTGACACTTTTCAGAGGCGATTTTGGGAGATTTCTGAGGTTGGGAGGCTTGTTCTGAGGCTTTGGGTTGCTGTTCATCATCTATCCCTTCCTTTCAATCCGTTCAAAGGTGAGTGCGTGACTGTAGGTCCGTCAATCGTTAGAGATTGTGTGATTTCGGATTTGTGTTGTGTTCTTGAGTTGTTTATGCTGGAATTCGTGTTTGGATTGTATTGGGGCGTTGAAAACCCTTTGATTATGTGTTTTTGCGATTTGCTATGCGATTTTCGTTGCTGTTGGTGTCTGGGCGTCGTGCTGGTGTCGACCGACACTCGTTGAGTGTCGATCGACACTCAGGAGGCTGGCGTCGATCGACACCATAGAGGTGTCGGTCGACACCGACCTGGGTGTCAGGAAACGTTGGTGTTCCCTGACAGGGGAGGTTTATATTGTTGATATTTGTTGAGCATTATTATTGTTGTTGATTTTGGTGATGTATTGTCTAGTGTTTGACGTAATTGGCCTGTAGGCAGGATGATCCACTCACTGAGTATTTATGATAATACTTACGCATCTCTTTCGTAATGTGATGCAGGTAACAGGAATGCGTGACCGCGGGATCGAGGCTGGAGAGGGGGATGATAGGGTTATTGGTTTATTGGTTTATTGGTTATTGTTTTATTATTTGAATTGGTAGCTAACCTGGTGTTTAGGTTGCTAGAGTTTATTTATTATTCTGGAATTGTTTATTGGATTAATGGTTATTGATATTGAGATATTTGTCATTGAATTGAATGGATGGTTTAATTATTTATTTGAAGACTTCCGCTGAGTATTGATTTAAAAAAAAAAAAAGCTTGGTTGTTTCATTTTGGTATCAGAGCGTATACGGTTTTAGGACTGTTAGATTGGGTGAATTGAGACTATGTGTTTAAATTGATTATTGTGGTTAGTCAGTTTAGTAGTCTAGTATCATCCCCTTCGGCCTTCGAGAGATTCCGCGGTAAGTGTGTTGTTGTTTTGTTTTGAGTTGGTCTAGTTGCTTATCTTATGTGCTTTGGTAGTGCAGCAAGATGGACGCAGGTGCTAGAGGTCGTGGTGCGAGGGGGCGCGGTAGAGCCCGTGGGGGCAGAGCAGTTGGCCGTGGTGGCCGAGCTGCGGGCCGTAGAGGTCGGGGTCGTGGGCTTGGTTCACCAGAGGTTTCAGCGGAGAGTGCAGTGCCTAGTGTGGCGGCAGCGTCAGTGACACAGTCAGTGGCGGGTGAGGCCAGTTTGGGTGCCAGTGGTGGCGCCGGAGTTGGGGCGGCTCAGGGTGGGGGCGCGGCTCTAGCTCAGGGTGATTTGATAGTGGGGCTACTGACGCAGCTTTTGGCACGTCTTCCGCAGGCGGTTCCACAGCAGGCTCCGGGTGTACCTCCAGTGGCCGGAGCACAGGTGGGTGCTGGTTTTGTGGGGCAGCATGGGGCTGCGGGTTTTGTTGGGCAGCATGGCGCTGCGGGGTTTGGGCATCCGTCTTATCTAGAGATGATGAGGGAGATGCAGAGGATTGGGACACCGTTCTTTGAGGGCGGGAGTGAGCCCGAGCAGGCCGACGAGTGGCGGCAGAGACTGGAGCGGAACTTTGGTTCTGTCAGGTGTCCAGAGGAGTATCGGGTTGAGCTAGCAGTGCATTACCTTAGTGGAGATGCGCATTTGTGGTGGAGATCTGTTGTGACTCGGAGGGCTATGTGGACTTGGGGCGAATTCCTAGCAGAGTTCAACGCCAAGTATTTCCCTCAGGAGGCTCGAGACATATTCCAGATGAGGTTCGTGGCATTGACTCAGGGTGAGCGGTCAGTGCGGGAGTATGATGCAGCTTTCGGCAGACTCGTAGTGCATACGGGTTTCGGTTTTGAGGGTGAGCGGGCCTTGACGATGAGGTTTCTACAGGGTCTTCGGTCGAGTATCCGGACTCAGTGCAGACGTGGTATGTACACCACGAGAGCAGAGTTAGTGGAGCTGGCGGCTTCCATTGAGGAGGACCTTCGTGAGCAGGTTGGTCCGGTAGCAGTGCCATCTGCAGTTGCTCCTGCTACCCGGCAGAGGGGCCAGCAGCAGCAGCAGCGCGAGAGAGTTGAGTCTGGTTCTGGCAAGGGCGACAAGCCTGCGCAGGGTCAGAAGAGGAGAGCAGACGAGATGTCTGTTAGTAGCTTGAGCAGCAAGGGTGGTTGCTATGGTTGCGGGAGCATGGAGCATAGAGTTGCTAGTTGCCCCAAGAGGGCGGCATCCAGAGAGTCTACGGTGTGTTTCCACTGTAGGGAGCCAGGGCATATCAGGCCGATGTGTCCCCAGTTGCAGCCGATGTCAGTGGCGGCGGTTCAGCCTTTGGCGATTCAGTTAGCGGATCAGATCGCAGCATTGCAGCAGTTAGATCAGACAGGGGGAGTGGCGCGTGTGTATACGTCGACGACAGAGTTGGGCCAGACGAGTCATTCAGGCCATACCACAGGTAGAATCTCTTACTCAGACTTTGTAAATTCTTAGTAGTAGAATTTTAGTGTTTTTGCTGGTATCCTTGTTCTTCCGGTGTTAGAGTCTAGAAATCTTTTGCACAATTGGTGAAATTGTGTAAGAACGTTGTTAGTGGGCGGTGTGGAATTCAGAGGTGGCTGACTCGAGAATATTAAATGTTCCTTACTCCGGAGCGTGCCAAGTGTATCGGCATCCGAAACAGCGTTGTGGAGCTTTTGGGTTTTGACCAAGGTGGTCGGTGGACGAATTTCGGCTACGTATGTGTTAGAGCGGTTAGTGGCATGGAGTTGAGTCGATGGAGAGTCGTTTTACCTAAAAGTGTTTTGTGAGGCTTTGCATGGGAGGCCATGCAGGATGCCTGTATGCTGGACCCAAGTGGGGGAGCGCAGCATTAATGGAGTTACTTTCGTTCGGGAAACGACGGAGAAGGTTCGTGTTTGAAAAGTTACGCCGTTAGGCGAAAAAGAGAGTTCGAGTTTAAGGTGGGGAGATAGTGGGTATCTCCAGTTGGTTTGTGGTTATAGCTTTGGTTTGAGGTGTTTGGCATTGTGGATATGTATTTTCGTCGGTGGTATGATGTACATTTTTGAATTATATGAGATGGAGTTGCCTCATATTTGGGTTGTGTTTCGGATGTTGCATGGAGGTGTTATATGCGTTTCAGATTATTACTCGATACAGTCCTAGAGACGGTGGGTCTTTAGAAGAGACGGGTGGGTCTTGATTAGAGACGGGTGGGTCTCTGGAAGAGATGGGTGGATCTCTTGTGGACTTATATGTGAGGGTCGCTACCTCAGTATAAGTGGTTTTGTGGTTACTATTGTGACGGGTGGGTCACAATAGGGGTATTGAGAGATGGGTGGATCTCTCGAGGAGACGGGTGGGTCTCATGTGTTGTTTTTAGAGTTGTGGTGTTGTGTTGAGGAGTAATAATGTCTGGGAACATGTGTATAACACAGGAATTCGGCGTGAATCTATGAGTTTAGTGGAAGGTCTTTAGTGTTGGGCCATGTGGGCCGGTTTTTGTCGTCTGTGGTAGACGAGTTTGCGTCTGTGGTAGACGTGTTGTGTTGGGATTCGAGGACGAATCCAGTTTAGTGGGGGAGAATTGTAACATCCGTGAACCAGAAAGTCGTTTTGGAAGTGGTGTTGGACGATGCTAGGGGTTCGGGAGTAGTTGGCACATGCTCTTAGAGGTGTGAATTGAAGATTGGCTGTACATGTTCTTGTTTGATTGTTGTGCAGTCGGTCTAAGATTCAAGCATCGCGAAGAAAGTGTGTTAAATCCTTCTGAACGACTAGTGTCGATCGACACCGGTTATCAGGTTCGATTCCGGTTTAAGTCGATTGCGCGTTTGATTTGTGGTTTGAGTTGGTTTGGTCGATGGGTGTCGAACGACTATTGTAATTTCTCTACATCATATGGGTTTCTTTCTCAGTATATTCAGGCAGGTTCGACATGGTCACCACTCACCAGCTTCTGGCTATGAAAATATAGGATAGTATTTTTATGGATAAGTTAGCTCATGGTCTACTGGTTACCTACCTTTTTTTTTTTTTTTGTAAAAGCAACCAAAGTTTGATATTGATAAATGGGTGTATTTTCCCTTCTTTTTAGTACTCTTTAAGTATTTTTCAGTCTCTAGCTTTAGGCTCTATATACATTAGAGTCGGATTAAACAGTCCCAATATTATCACACCCTTTTGGAAGTAGTAATATATTTGACGTACCCAGTAGACTAATATTACATGATATTAGATATTTAGGGGGTGTATTGAACTTGGTATTTTAAGTGACTGAAGATGATTTGTATTTTAAAGAGTATTCAAATGTGAATTTTTAAAACACGGAAAATATTTTAAAGGATAAATTTTAAGTGATGTCAAGTGATTTTTAAAGTTATTTGGTGGGGATTACTTGTTAAAATATGAAAATCCTAATCTTATAGTTTTAGGTATAAAATTTTATAGTACTTTAACTAAAATCATAAAGATTTATCCGATTCACCCAAAATCACCTAAAAACTTACTAAAAATCAAATCACCTAAAATCAATTAGAAAATTTAAGTTCAATACACCCCCTTAATATCCACAATCAGAATACTTAATAGTTTGTATACTTCTACCCAACCTGTACTATTGATGAACCGATTCGATTATATAGGTTATATTTAGTTTTCTTTTTACTTCAGAGTTCAGGCTAATTCAAACTTAGTGCCATATATGTAAGGGCTCGTCCAACTGGAATTGGTTTTTTAACTGCAACTGGATTTTTCTTATAGAGCCTATTTTAAAAATGTCCATAGCTTCCGGCCGTTATGCGTAATCTACATGATCTCCTAACCTAATAAAACCACTATATCATTGTTCTTGGATGTGATCCAGTCATATCTTAAATTTAAATTTCTATTTTTAGGACATGTTTTTTAAAGTTTGATCCAGTCGTATACTTCCGAGTTATGTTTTCATTTTAAGTTAATTTATAAACAATTGTTGCTTGAATTATTTAAAATGTAATAAAGCGAAAAATACAATGTAAAACATTTGAAACATAAAAAATAAATTGTAATAATACGATATGGTATATTATTTTTTAGAAAAAAAAAATTTTTACTAATAGTTGTTTTTGTAAATCATGGCAAGGTCGGAGGTAACATGTGGTAAACAACTATAAATTACTCATTAAAGTAATTGATATGAATGAATTATCTTCATCATAGATTTCAAATGATATTATGATAAGAAAATAAATTATTACAAAATTTTACAAAAACACTTTGCAATTTTATCAAAAGTAAAATACAAGTTTATGAAAGTAAAATAACATATTCTAAATTGCGAGATTTTGTTGACTAATGTACTAGAAAATTTATCGTAAACTTTCGCAAGTTATATGACGATTGCAAAACTCTTATAGTGAGTACGTAATAACGGATTTACCATACCAATTTACTAAATTACTAATAGTCTATCATTTACATTTGAAGACGGCCGAGTTGTGTTTGACATTCGATATTTCTCATCACGTTGCAACTTGCTTATTAACATCGAATCCTGCGGGCATAAGCAAAAATAAATTCTCAACTTGAAACAAAGAGTAAACCAAGTCAAATGTAATCAATAAGTTATTGAGTTAGAATTTGTCTTCAAGAATAATTTAGTAGCGTTGTGGTAAGAATTTTTCTTTAAGAATAAACTATTTATAACGGTTGTCTTAGTCTTGTGGAAGAACGCGGTCTTTCGAACTGGATAAACATATAAATACCGGGACGTCAACCATATGATGTCGGAAAAAAGGCAAAAAAAAAAAAAAAATCAATATAATTTTTTCCTTGGTCAAGAAAAAAAATTCAATCTAAGTTCAACAAATTCCTAAGAGAAAAAAAAAAGTTCACACAATGGTGACAACATCTTCCAGTTCCAACGTCAACGTAGGACCACAAGTGTTCATCAATTTCCGAGGAAAAGATGTGCGTACGAGCTTCGTCCCCAAGCTCCATGGAGCATTGTTTAGGAGCGGGATCAAAGCTTATATGGACTCTGATATGCCTCGGGGACAAAAACTCGGAAACCTTTTCAAAAGAATTGAGGAGTCGAAGATTGCTTTGGCGATTTTATCGAGTAGTTACACGGATTCGCAGTGGTGTATGGATGAGCTGGTGAAGATTAAGGAATGTAGTACAAAAGGGGAAGGATGCGAAAATCTAATTGTCATTCCAATCTTCTACAAGCTTGACACATCTATCGTGAGAGGGCTTGAAGGTGAATTCGGTGTTAACCTACTGAATCTGTGGAGGAAGCCAGGTGGTGTTCGAGACGACCGGATTCTTAAGTGGGACGCGGCTTTGCAAGATGTCCTGAGCAGAGCGGCTTTGATATTCGAAGAAAGCAGGTACGTATAAGCGACTGAAACTTTTAAAAATATATAATCGTTTACAAAGTGATGATTCTTCTAGCTTTAAGTATTTAATCTTTGGTAAAATGGATATGAGGAAAACGAGCAAACTAGCCAGTCCTATTAACAGAAATATTCTTAGGGTTTATGGAACATATGCTCACTTAGAATAGGTGGAAATATATGGCTTTAGAGTAGCTTGAAACTATATATATTATATTATGACTAATTATAAGAAACATTTCAGTATTATGACTAATTAATGTTATTGATCCATTATAAAAAAAATAAAAAAATAATAAGGTACATTAATCAACTAGTTTGGAAGTTTAGGAGCTATATTTTGTTGAAGAACAAACCGAAGAACTATTTAATTCAATCTTCTATAATATTACAATGACCTCAACTTTTGTATAACGAACACGAAAGATAACAAATGGCTAGCTATCCTATAAGTTAGATATTTTTTACGTTTGCTAATTTTCTAATGTTAATCTACATTGTGTTTTTAAACCCTTGTTAGAAAAATAAATTTATTGGGTTTACGAAAATAAACACATTTTTACTTTTCTAGTGTATCAACTTTTTCATCTTTTTCATTTACACTTAATCTACTATCAAGCATGAAAACATTAAGCGTAAATGAAAAATATGACAGTAGATATCACTCTTTTGTACTATACATACTATATGCGAATCTGCATCTGTTTTTGCGGATAGCACTTTCAGAGACAAAATCACCGTTTTCTAACCTTTTTTTTTTTTGATACGTAACGTACAAATATTACGTAAATTGGTTAGCCCTTTTGTCAAAAAAAAAATATTACGTAACTTGGTATTATGTGTACGTATACTTCATACATGCATTATGAACTTATTAGTAAAAGTAATAAGGGAATACAAGATTGAAAATAACCTAACCGTTATTATATTTTTGTTTAACAGTGAGGAGAGGGCTTTCGTGGCTAAGATCGTCACAAAGGTTAAGGATGCCTTAACCCAAATCTCGTTGCAAAGTCAAGAAAACCCTAAATCCCCGGAGGTTGGAGGCGAAAAAATCTCCAAGACCCCAAAGTTTCATAACAGAGCATCAAGCAGTGCTGAATCTGGTGAACAACGCTTGAAGCAATTGGAAGAGAAGTTGGATGTGGAGTGCAATGAAGACGAAACTCGTATTCTTGGACTCGTCGGGATGGCTGGAATCGGCAAAACCTATCTCGCCGATAAACTCTTCGTCAAACTTAAGACGGAGATCGGTCGTGGCCTGTTTATTAAGCTCGGCAATGGGAAAACGAAGGAACAAGAATTGGATTCGTTGCAGAAGAAACTTGTGGAAGGTTTATTGAAGAGAGATTATCCCAATCTGAGATTCGCCGATGGGAATACACGTGAAGATTGGAAGAATCTTCTAATCGAGAAGAAAGTCGCGGTTGTTTTCGATAACGTTAGCGACAAGAAACAGATCGAGTCGCTTTTGGGGAACTGTGATTGGATTAAGAAAGGGAGCAGGATCATTATCACGACACGAGACAAGTCATTAACCGAGGGATTATTAAACTGTGGTCTTTACGAGGTCCTTGGGTTGAACGAGAGAGAGGCTTTAGAGCTCTTTAAAGCTCAGCTCTCTAGTAACCTCGAGGGAAATTTCATGGAACTGTCAAGAAAGTTCTTGGAATATGCAGGAGGCAACCCATTAGCTCTCGAGGCACTTGGTGAGGAGCTTCGTGGGAAAGACGAAGATCTTTGGGAAGCAAGACTTGGAACACTGACTAAAGTTTCAAATGAGAAGATTAGGAAGGTCTTGAGAACCTGGTTTGATGAACTAAAAGAGCAGCAGAAGGATGCGTTTCTTGATATAGCGTGTTTCTTCAGATCACAAGATGAGAGGTACGTTAGAAGTTTACTTGATTCTTTTGACCCTGAATCTGCTGAAGCTGAAGCCGAAGCTGTGAATGTATTTAGAGATCTTCTAGATAAGTTCTTGATAAGTGTATCTGATGGCCGAGTTGAGATGCATGATCTACTATTTACAATGGCCATGGAACTTGTTGAAACAAGTGGAGAGAAATATTGGCTATTTCCGTCAGATTTAGCAGGGCGGTGTTCTGATGCGCTCAAAAACAAAGAGGTGAGATAAAAATAAAGTGCAAGACTATACTCATTACAAGAGTTTCATTTTGTACTTGAGATAACATTTATTGTTACTTGATCAACAGGGAAGAGAGAAGGTCAGAGGTATTATCTTAGACATGTCCAAAATGGAGAAAAGGCCCTTAGACAACCAAGCTTTTATTGGTATGAGAAGTCTACGTTACCTGAAAGTCTACTATTCGCACTGTGAAGCTGAGTGCAAGTTAAACTTACCAGATGGAATCGAGTTCCCAAAAGATAATATTGTCCAATATCTTGACTGGATTAAATTCCCTGGGAAGGAACTTCCAGCAAATTTCGAACCGGAGAATCTCATCGATCTTAGGTTGCCTTACAGCAAGATTATTAGTATATGGAACTTTGCCAAGGTTTGTATCTCTCCAATTGGTCATATACTAAACAGCGCTTCATAAATATTTTTTTTTTTATTTTTTTTATTGATGGTATGGAATTTTTCTTGGTCGTCACAGGTTGCACCAAAACTGAAGAGGGTCGATCTAAGTTACTCGAGTAAGTTAAGATGTATTTTAGGTCTATCAAATGCCCCAAATATTTTGAGGTTAGACCTCAAAGGGTGCACGAGTTTGACAGAGTTACCTGTGGAGATGCAAAAGATGAAGAGTCTTGTTTTCTTGAACCTAAGAGGATGCACAAGTCTCTTGTCTCTACCAAATATCAATATTGATTCCTTGAAGACTCTCATCCTCAGTGGCTGCTCAAAACTTCAGACATTTGAGGTGATTTCGGAAAATCTAGAAACTCTTTACTTAAACGGCACTGCGATAGCTGAACTTCCTCAAGCCATTGGTAATCTCCAAAGATTAAACTTCTTGAATTTAAAAGACTGCAAAAATCTGGAGACTCTTCCTGATTCTCTTGGGAAGCTGAAATCTCTTCAAGAACTCAAACTCTCTCGTTGTTCAAAGCTCAAGATGTTCCCCGAGGTTGAGCTGATCATGGAAAAGTTTCGGGTTTTACTGCTTGATGGAACATCGATAACAGAGATGCCAAGAAATATTTTCGACTTATCATCTCTGCGACGTGTTTGCTTAAGCAGGAATGATAAAATATGCTTAGAATTCGACATGGGTCGAATGTTCCATCTAAAGTGGCTAGAGTTGAAGTCTTGTAAGAATCTCACATCTCTTCCGAGTCTTCCACCGAATCTTCAATGCTTAAACGCACATGGTTGTACTTCACTAAGAACAGTCGCAAGTCCACTAGCCCTTCTGTTGCCGAACGATCAGATTCATTCTACCTTCACTTTCACTAACTGCCATGAATTGGAACAAGTCTCAAAGAATGCTATCGTATCTTACATTAAGAAGAAAGCAGAGTTGATCTCACATGATCGATATAATCAGGTATTAATCCTTTTCTTTCCCCTTTCAAATTCTCTATTTTCTATCCTAAAATATCCACATTTTTTTTTCCTTTGGCGTTACTTAAATTCTGCAGGATTTTGTTTTCAAATCCTTGATTGGTACTTGCTTTCCTGGATGTGAAATACCGGCATTGTTCAAGCACCAAGCATTGGGAGAAATATTAAAGGTGGAGCTTCTTCAAGATTGGAATGAAGGTAGATTTATTGGGATATCTCTCTGTGTTGTAGTCTCTTTTAAAGAGTACAAAGACAATAACAACAGTCTCCAAGTGAAGTGCACGTGTGAGTTCAATAATGTATCCATAAGCCCGGAAAGTTTCATTGTTGGAGGCTGGTCCGAACCAGGCGATGCGCCGCATAGGGTTGAGTCGGACCATGTTTTCATTGGCTACACCAATTGGTTCAGTACCAATAAACTTCAACAGCTCTCATCAGCTAAGGAATTTTCCCTTAGATTTGAAGTGACAAATGGTACTAATGAAGTGGAAGAATGCAACGTGATGAAGTGTGGGTTCTCTTTGGTCTATGGGAATGATGAAGCTGAGAGCACATCTTGGGAGGCAACTTCAAAGATGGAGAAAAGAAGCTCTTATACAGAAGATGTTAATGATTATCCAAGTGAAGCCAATGCCGATGGTACCCCTACCCCTAAAAGGGCGTTTAGTTTCCGCAATTTATTTAGAAGCGGGTGATAATTTAGGTCATGAGCCTAACCGCAATGAACTCGAACAAAGTATGAAAATTTCAATGTCAGAGGAATCAAGTAAGAACAAGTTCTAAAAGCGAGGCAATGGAACTAAGCAAGAGGCTTTGCTCACTAAGCTTGCAGATGTCTTTACTCTTACTCTCTTAGCACTTAATCATGTAATATGCTAATATCTTTTGATTCCGATGTTTAGTTTTACCAAAATTTACTGAGGTGAAGAAAGTACTCAAAATATTGTTGTAACCTGATTCCAAGATTCAAAATACGAACTTGATCACGATCCAAAACCAACTTGAAACAATCAGTTTTTTTTTTATTTTATATATATATATATATATATATATATATATATATATATATAATTAATTCTCAACTCAGCGATGCAGAAATCAAATAAATAAATTAATAAGACAAATCAAATCAGTTCAACAACATAATTCCATAAACATAAATAACTCTAGCAACCTAGCACCAGGTTTACTAACAACTTAAACAATAAACAAGAAACCAACAATCCTATCATCCCCTTCTTTAGCCTCGATCCCGTGGTCATTCTTTGCCTTTACCTGCATCACATAGCAATAAGAAATACATAAGTATTATCATAAATACTTAGTGAGACGGTCCTCACGTCTACAGGCCAATTACGCAAAACACAAGACAACAACAACAATGAACAACAACAACTCAGCAAGCGACAACACAGAAACACATGTGTCGAACGACACCACCCCGAGGTGTGGTGTCGCTCGACTAGCAATTCGGTGTCGACCGACACCAAAAGGTATCGCTCGACACCCACCAAAAACCACAAAACTCAAGCGACTAATCAAGCACAGAAACACGAAATCGATGAGATTCAACCCCCATAAACGATCAATTACTCAAGCAACTCCAGAACAGCATAAGAACACAATCATAAACTAGAACAACAACACAACTCTAGTGATTCACGAGCCTACAGTCACACACTCACCTTGAAACAGATTGAAAGAGGGAAAAAGGAGATGAACAACAAGAATCAGCAACAGGGCCACCCACAACCTTCAAGGAATCACCCAAAACTCCAAAATCGCCACTAGAACTTCTCTGCCTCGGAAATCGAGCTAAAAAACGCGACTGCTCCTTTTTATCTCGCGAAATAGGGCTTCTTGCCCAAACCGGAATGAACCAGCCGACCTAAATCGAACCGATCGATTTCACCATAACCGGTGTCGACCGACACCAGTCCTTGGTGTCGCTCGACACCCCTTGCCGAACCGCCAGAACCGATCAGACATCAAATTAAACCGAAATCGATCCCAATAACCGGTCGGTGTCGACCGACACCCTCCTGGTATCGCTCGACACCACCTCCAAAACGCACTTCTTGGTTTACGGATGTTACAACTCTCCCCCACTAAACTGGTTAAGTCCCCGATAATCGATACACAACCGGAAACTGTCATCCTTCTTCTTTACGAACAACACTGGAGCTCCCCACGGCGAAACACTCGGCCGAATGAACCCTTTGCTCAAAAGGTCCTCTAGCTGCTTCTTCAGCTCTGCCAACTCTGCTGGCGCCATCCTGTAAGGTGTCTTCGATATCAAAACTGTCCCCGGCTCAAGCTTAATCGTGAAAGGATCAGACCGAGATGGTAGTAATCCCTTCAGCGACCGAAACACATCCTCAAACTCCTGGACAACTGATGTGTGGTCAGGTTTTACCCACTTTTAAAATCCTGCAAGTGCACAGATCGTAGAAGTACGGGTTATCGAACACAAAGACTGGCTAGAATGAATACACATTGAAACTATGGACTTCAGATCAAGCTAGAACAAAGCATGAGATGTTTGGTTGGTGAACTAATAACTAAATATGAAAACTAGAGATTGTGAGGTTGTAAAGCAATAAGGGAAAGGCGTTAGGACTTTAGGGGCTAATTCGCAGAGAAGCAAGCAATGAGCAAGTTCAATGATAGATATGAATCGTTTTAGTGATGATGGGATGATAGATCCGTCTAGAATACAAAACACGAAATTAAGTCTTTCCACTGTCGTGGCTCCGACTCTATGATAACTTATCTAATCGCTAAACTTTTGGAATGTCCTTAGATAGTTAATCAAGCATTAAATCGAGCAAGTTCGGATACAGTTAACTAGGCTTAGTAAATCAACTTTCGCAGTCTAACAAACCTAGCTTGTCAAAGAATAGGTCCGGCGAATGATACAGCACTTTCGTGGCTCAAATCAACCTAGGATAGGATTTCTAGATGCGCGGTAAAGCAATCAGCATTACTAAGTGAACAAAACGAGACAAAGACTCTAAAGATATCCCTAAAAGTTCATCGAAATCATAGATCAAGCAAACAACTCATTCAATTAGTAACCCTAGCAACCTAACAAGTGAATTACTCAGACATGATCAAAGTAACAACACAAAGGGATAGAGAAAACATAGTATAAGATAAAAGGTTTAGAAATCTTCTCCAAATTGTAGTAAGGAGAAGAGATCTTCTCCTTGAAATCTCTAAGAACAAAAGTAAATCTGTAAAAATGTGATACAATATGCGGCTCTCTTTTCTAGAGAGGCTAAAAAGATGTATTTATAGTCCTAGGTCTTCACGGGGTCGAGATTAGGTAAACGGGCCGAGAAAATCTGCGAAATCGGGAAAAACGGGCCTTTGTCGGCTAAGTCGGGTTGATCGAGAGGTCGGTTGGTCGAGCGAGATGGTCCAACGGTCGGTCGGGACAGTAGTTCGGTCGTGCAGAACGGTCGAGCGCGTACTGAGTGGTGAAGAAAAGTCGGGTCGGACGAGGGCCTTAAATCTCCTGTCCGACCGGTCGTGGTCGAGCGGGTGATTGATGTCATGAAGGAAGGTCAGGTCGGACGAGGGCCTTAAAGCTCCTGTTCGACCGGTCGCGGTCGAGAGGGTGATCGATGTCGTTAAGAATGGTCTGGTCGGACGAGGGCCTTAAAGCTCCTGTCCGACCGGTCGCAGTCGAGCGGCTTTGTTGTCGTCCGAATGATGAGATTCGGTCCGACCGCGGGCATTAAGTTCTCGGGTCGGACGGCACGGTCGAACGGGACGTGGTTGATAGTGTTGATTCCAGAAATAGCACACGTTTATATGACGGGATATTTCGGATGGGAGACTTGGGAAGCTATAGATTTATTACTCGAAAAGAAGTTTGGATACAAGAGATCGTCTCGTCAAACAAGCCTTGACGAGACGTAATGCGAATAACGAACGAAACAGAGAAAAAGTGAGCGAATGCTTTAGGTGTTTTCCGGGTTGCGTGACTTGGTCTTCAGGGAATGAAGACCTCTCCTTATATAGTTGAGTTAAGGCGATTCTCTGCTAAATATTCTCCTCTTGATCATAAAGGAAATCTTCTTCTTCTCTTGATTTCTTTCCTTTCTTCGAATGGCGGCTGCTGCTTTTTCCTTTTTGCTTAAAGTATTACCTTCCTCCTCAAGGCTTTCCATTTCTATGAGGAGGCTAGGGCTGAAGACGGGCCGGGCTTTTTGTGCTGTTACTCATTGCGACGGGCTCGGGGAAATGTGCTCATTTCACCCCTAACAATAAGTCCCCCCCCCCCCAGTTTGGCGAGTCAAATGCAGTTTGATCTCGGCGAAGGTCATGAATGGGAGTTGAGCTTAAGAGCTATTAGTAACAAGCGCGAAACGCCAGCGCTAGCTCGTCTTCGGTGCGATTGACTTTAGATTCGTACCGCCTCGTTAAAACCTTGATACGAAAAAACCCGATTTGGGATAAAAACCATAAGAAGGGAAAAGAGTACGTTGACGTCATCTTGTCCGCAAAAGAATATGCATTTCGATGATTGTTCTTGACATCAGCTCGTCAAAGAGACTTAAGCATCTATAACGGTCTCATACGAATCAGCTCGTCGAGGAGAATAATCGTTCATCCTTATTTCAACGTCAGCTCGTCAAAAGAAGGAGTTATGCCGCTTAGCAGGCAGCTTGTCAGGAGTGGGATTGCCACGTCATCGACACGCGTGCTGGCAGTTTATTAAAATTGCAACGGTGGCTAGCAGTTGAGATTTCTCAAAAAAGGCCCGAGTCCCGTTAAGTTTTTCCAAGCGGGAAAATGAAAAGTTCAGAGGAAGTTTTTCCCTTGAAAATCGCGAAGGCTCTTTTTAAAGAAACCGTCCGGATTTCTTTTCAACATTAATTCCTTTTTCGCCTGTCCATTGTCTTCAACCGCCTCAAGAGAAAAAGGTAATTTTCTTCTTTCTCTCTGGAATTCGAACCGGTTTGCTTATTCGAATCGATAGATTTTGCCTAATCACCTCAGGGCTTCGTCGATTGCTTGGGTTTGCTTGCCTCTTAACTTTGAATTTTCTTCTCTTCTAGTCTCGATTTCCGTCTCGCCAGAATTTTTAGGGTTTCTGCTTGTTCAAATTTCGTCTTTTCGACTTCCGATACTCGTTTCCGAGTGCACAATGGAGTCATCAGATCGAAAAGGGAAAGGGAAAGCCGTCGTGCGGGATGACGATGATATCCCGCTATCGAGTATGGTTCCGGGTTTTCTCGGAGATGCGGTCCGAGTGGGCCGGATCATGGAGCGTCGTCGTAGGGCGGCAGCAGCGGAAAGGGCGGCGGCTGCCGCGGCGGATTCTATGGCCAAGGACTCTTCTTCGGGGGTCCAGGATGATTCTGACGCTCTGTCTTTGCGGGACGAGGATAGTGAGAGTTCCGGGTACCGTGATGGGATCCCGGAGGATGATTCGGACGCGGATTCTGAGATAGGACCGGACGAAGTGTCGACTCCGGATGAAGTCGTACTCGAGGGTCTTCCGCCGGTCGTCGAGATGCCTTGGCGCACTCCGGCGACCTCCTTGACCGCCGATGGTCGGTCTTGGATTGGCGAAGGGATCATCGCAGCACTCAGGTCGAGATGCTCAATCCCCGATGCCGTGGAAATTCAGGTTCCGTCTGCCCAGCAAAGGCCATTCGATGCTCCGCCGGGATGGTTTTGTGCCTATGAGTGCTGGTTCACGAAATTTGGGGTGCGGTTTCCCATTTTCCACCATCTGTTGGATTACGCCTATCAGCATGGTGTCCCTATGATTCAGCTGACTCACGGTGTGGTCCGACACATGGTTTTTACCGAGGCCTTGGCCAAGCATCTCGGGATTTCCTTCGACCGAGAGCTCTTTGAGCGTGTTACTGATTTTCGTGCTAGTGCGAGGGAGGGGAGGTTCAGACGATTCTGTACCACGATGAAGCATGGCATTGTGTATGGCGCCCACAAAGACAATATCCACCACTGGAAGCACTATTATTTTTATGTCAAGAAGGACACCGCGTCGATCGGGGATTTTAACCCCGACCATGTCTTGACGGGATGGGTCGATGAAGCTGGTAGATTGCTTGTAGGTTTCGTCGCGGCATAGATTGAGTTGGTTTTTGTATGCTAACCTTTTTCTTTTGTTTGTTTTGCAGAGAGGGTCATGCCGAGACCAACGTCTACTGCATTCCAGAAGAAGTGCGAGGCTTTGCGATATCGAAGCCGAATCATCTGGGCCGACTTTGCTGCCGAGCTCGAGGAGAGGAAGAGGAGGAAGAGAGAAGGAAGGACCGAGTCCGCTTCGACTCCAGCAGCTGGTGAGAATCCGATTGCTTTTTGATTCGGATTTTGTGTCATGACTATGTTTGTCATTGATCCTTGCTCGATCTTTTGCAGCTAAATCGTCTCGTCATACTAAGAAGATGGGGCTTAAGAAGAGGACTCCCGTGTCAGCTGATGACGCCATTCTGATCCCGGATTCTCCTCCGAGGGAGAGGAAGACTGACTCGGCTGCCGAGTTGGGCGGTCCGCCTAAACGTCCGGCTTCCTCGATTGCGTCGAGGACGAAGTAAGTTTTCTTATGGAGAACTGGTTATTTATGGTGGTTTGATGCGTGTTGCTGATATGCTGTCACTTCTGCAGGGCTTCGAAGAGGGCCAAGCTTGAAAAGATGGCCGCGAGCGGGATGCGGTCGTCTGCTGCCGAGACGACACCTGAGGTCGTGTTCGATGAGGAGGACGCCCTTCCTTCGGGTGGTGGTGTCGATGCATCTCGTCACTTAGTTTGCGACGAACTCAGCGAGGATCCGTCTCGTCAGTCAGGTGATGAAGATCTTGGCGAGAACCCGTCTGAACAGCCGGGAGGCCTTTCTGGTCTCGGCGCTAGGGCGAGCTCGTCAGGCCCTAAGGTCGAGCCCGTTGATTCTGAGGTCTCGGATCCGGATGCGGTCGCCGTCGTCTGGTCGGGGGGTTCTTCTCTTATGCTTAACAAGAAGTTCTGCGCCGAGCTGGTTTGGAGCTGTAAGCCTAAACCTCATTGAGGGGTTCCGCTCAAGAAGATCGAGCTGAAGGACGATGTCGTCGATGTTTCTTCAGATCTCGTCAACGTTGCTGGGAAGTTCTCTTCAGTTATCCAGCAATATGACACCATGCTGAAGGCGGCTCGGGAGGAGATCGTCAAACTGCAGAATGAGCGATCCAAGGAGAAGGGTCCGAGGCTGGAGTTCCTTGAGAGGGAAAAGGCTGATCTCGAGAGGAAGGTCGGCGTCCTGAATGGCGAGGTCCTGAAGACGATCGGTCTTCAGGACGAGGTAACCAAGCTGCGAGCTCAGGTAGTGGAACTTGAGGAGAAGTCTCGCCGGGATGCCGAGATTTCTGCAGCTGAGGCTTCTCGCCTTCGTCAATCGCGTCGGAAGTGGGCCGAGTCTGTTGCTACTCAGGTCTACGACACCATGCAAGAGTGGTACGCTCCCCGTCTCGATCGTCTTGGCAAGTTCGTCGCGCAGCGCGACGAGGTGGAAAAGGCGGTGGTCAAGATTGCGGTTGACGAAGCGCTGCTTTATTATGTGCGAAGGACGAAAGGCGTCTCTCAAAACTTTGATCTCGTTATTGCGAAACTGGAGGCTAAGGTCAAGGAGAGCAGAGCTGCTGGGGATGAGATCGACGAGGTCGATATCGGCGCAGACGACTATGCAGCGCCACACAGGTTAGACTGCCTCTTTGATCTTGCCGATTTCTGTTTTGATAACACTTGGGTTACTCCGAGGGGTTTTGATCAATTTGGTACAATGTATCATACTTTCAGGCCCAATCTTGCCGAGCTTATAATTGGTGGATCGCCGACGAGAGAGAGTTCGGGAGCAGCTAGTGCTGAAGCAGGGACGAAATCGGGTCTGGATGCTTCCGAGGCCGAGGCTGTTTAGGACTTCGTCTCTATTCTCTCCCTTTTCTGCTTTTTAAGAACTCTTCTTTTTATTAGTCGCGGTGATTCATGCCGATGTAACAACATTGCCCGGGAGGGTTTTAATCCGTATGCTTTTCAGGATTTAAAACTTAAGTATTTGCTTTACTTCCTCGTTCATCTTTTTGCTTTGTGCGAGATGAATATCGCGAATATAGTTGATGATTTCGTGCTTTTTGAAACATCCTGCTTTTAATCTATATCCTTTAATGAGGTGCACTGTGTTAGGGGTGAAACGAGCACATTTCCCCGAGCCCGTCGCAATGAGTAACATCACAAAAAGCCCAGCCCGTCTTCAGCCCAAGCCTCCTCACCGAAATGGAAAGCCTTGAGGAGGAAGGTAATACCTTAAGCAAAAAGGAAAAAGATGCAACCGCCACTCGAAGAAAGGAAGGAAATCAAGAAAAGAGGAAGATTTCCTTTACGATCAAGAGGAGAATATTCAGCAGAGAATCGTCTTAACTCAACTATATAAGGAGAGGTCTTTATTCCTGGAAGACCAAGTCACGCAGCTCTAAAAACCCTAAAGCACTTTGCTCATCTTTTCTGCTTTCTCTCGTTATTCGCATTTTGTCTCGTCAAGGCTTGTTTGACGAGACTATCTCTTGTATCCGAACCTCTTCTTGAGTGATTAATCCAAAGCTTCCCAAGTCTCCCATCCGAAATATCCCGTCATACTAACGTGTGCTATTTCTGGATCTAACAATTGGCGCCGACTGTGGGGACTGGGAATACCTTCGCAGGATTAAGCATCTCAAAAGAAGCTTGGACGATGTCTCACTCGGCGGGAAGCTCCCCCGAAAGAGAACCGCGACACAACCACAAGACTCTCCCGGAGAATCTTCCCGAAGACAGAGAAGACCTTCTCGAGCAAGAGGAGAACCACGTCGAGCATGACGAAAACACACAGCGCAACGAGCCCGAAGATACAATTCCACCGCCAGCTCCCGCTCACCGCAGACCTAGAGCGAAGGTCGTCAAGCACGACGACCTGATGAGGACGCTCCAAAGGGCTATGAAGCCATTCTCCGAAGAAATCCAAACGATGCAAGCACGCCAGAAGAAGACGCAGGATTTCATCGACTCGGTAACAGCGGATGACGGCAAGTTCTCGCCGGTTCGTCGACTCTCGTTCGATACACCGACAGTTCATGCCACGGGGACCGCGGTAGCAGACGCAACTGCTAATCGGACAGACGAGTGGCGATAGGATTAACCGTCGGCTAGACGAGTTTAATTCCAGAGTGCATCTCGTCACGAGCGCTGCACCAGAATTGGCAAAGATCCTTGCCGACACCCGGAGGAGTCCACTGACGGTAAGGATTCGCAGAATCCGGCTACGCGACAGAGTCCGACTGAAGATCGAGCCCTTTGCCGGCGAAGAAGACCCGAAGAAGTGGTTGACAGCTTTCAACTTCGCTATGACAAGAGAACAGTACGCCACTCCCGAGGAGAGAGAGGCGAACTACTGTCAAGTCTTCATCGAGCATATGACGAAAGAAGCACTCGGATGGTTCTCCAGCCTCCCTGCCGAGTCGATCGATAACTTCGACGACTTGACGAGCGCATTCTTAAAGCACTACTCCATGAACATGACCAGGGTAACCCGAAACATGTTTACCATGACGCAATCAAGGGGAGAACCGCTGCGAAGTTTCATGGAAAGGTTTAAGAAAGCCGCGATGGATCTCGGCGACATGCCAGACAGCGTTCCGCTAGAAGCACTCCGCAACGGCCTCCGATACGACTCTAAGTTTAAAGAGGATCTCTCTCTCCAACCATCGCCGACCCTCGAAGACGCGCTCCATCGATCCCAGAAGTATATCTTCCTCGAAGAAGACACCAACTTCTACGCCGAGAAGAGCGGTGAGAAAAAGCCCGCCATCGCCAGACCTAGGGAAGAAGGTCATGAACAGCGACGAAGACCAGAGGTCAGGAGATCACTCTCTTTTGCCGTCGACGACGACCTCCACCACTGGGACCCAGCAGAGCAGCCGCAAGCACTCGCACTAACGCCGTCTCGTCCAACTATCGCCGACCCGGATGATGACAATAATCACGACCTGTTCTGTAGCTTCCACGGTCGAACTGGTCATGCAACGGAGAACTGTAGACATCTCATCGGCAGCCTCCTCAGGAAGTACCGAGAAGGAGTCGTCGCGGTAGAAGGCGACCGATCTCAAGGCAAAGATTTCGCGCCGAAGCCGGCCAAAGGAGGGCAAAAGGGAAAGCGATCCCGCCAGTTTCGCCCCCAAAAGCAGGGGAAGGTAAATCCGAA
This sequence comes from Erythrophleum ivorense, assembly GCA_026724425.1. Taxonomy (NCBI): domain Eukaryota; kingdom Viridiplantae; phylum Streptophyta; class Magnoliopsida; order Fabales; family Fabaceae; genus Erythrophleum; species Erythrophleum ivorense. The sequence goes on along the minus strand of JAIUCV010000066.1, from coordinate 124,527 downwards.
GCCAGCAACTGAGAAGGAAGATCACGACCATCCCGAAGATTTGCCGCCCCCACCAAAGCGACAGGTCAGCATGATCATGGGAAGCCTCTTAGACAGCAACGATTCCATCTCGGCAATCAAGGAATACGAACGAAAGGCCGTCTCGGCCCAACGTCGCCCCAGTTCCCATCAGGATGGAGAAGCCCTACTCAACCAACTTCTCCGTCAAGACACGAGCATGATATCCTTCACGGACAAGGATGCGGAGGGGCTGGATACCCCGCATCTCGACCCGCTAGTGGTCAAAATACAAGTCCACGATTGTGATGTGGCAAAGATACTAGTAGACACCGGGAGCACGGTGAATCTGATCTTTAAGGAGACCCTAGACCGGATAGGGATTGAAGAAGAAACCATCAAGCCAGCATCTCGTCCGCTGACTGGATTCACCGCCGACACCGTGTTCAGTATCGGCACCATCCGCCTGCCCGTCTACGTCGGAGGAATTTCCAAGCTCGTGAAATTCATCGTCATAGACAGACCAGCAATATACAATGCAATTCTAGGAACGCCGTGGATCCACGAGATGAAAGCCGTCGTCTCGACGTTTCATCAATGCGTCAAATTTCCAACACCGTTGGGAGTCTTCACATTACGCGGCAGCCAAAGAGTGTCAAGATCCTGCTTCCTCCAAGAACGCCGACTCCGCTCTTCATCCTCATGCATGATCAATGAAGAGCTCGACCCGCGACTCCCCTACCATCAGAGACCTAAACCCGATCTCGTCGACCAGGTCAGCATCGACGAGACGAAACCGGAAAGGAGCGTTGGCATCGGCAGCAACCTCAATGCCGAAATCAGAACCCAGCTGGTAGATCTACTGAAGGAGAACGTGCATCTCTTCGCATGGTCAATGGAGGATATGAAAGGAATAGATCCCAGGATCACCTCGCATGAGCTCAACGTTGATCCCACCTACAAACCAATCAAGCAGAAGAGGCGCAAGCTCGGCACCGAAAAAGCTCAAGCAGTCAATGACGAGGTCGAAAAGCTATTACGAGCCGGATCAATTACCGAAGTAAAGTACCCCGACTGGCTCGCCAACCCGGTCGTCGTCAAGAAGAAGAACGGGAAGTGGAGAGTATGTGTGGACTTCACCGACCTGAACAAGGCTTGCCCAAAGGATAGCTTTCCGCTGCCACATATCGATCGTCTCGTCGAAGCTACGGCGGGGAACGAACTACTCTCCTTCATGGATGCATTCTACGGCTACAACCAGATATTCATGCACCCAGACGACCGTGAGAAGACAGCCTTCATTACTGATCGAGGCACATACTGCTACAAAGTCATGCCCTTCGGCTTGAAGAACGCTGGCGCCACTTACCAAAGATTGGTCAACAAGATGTTTGCAAAACAGCTCGGCAACAGCATGGAAGTCTACATCGACGACATGTTGGTAAAATCCGCCAAAGCCGAAGATCACGTCAAGAACCTTCAAGAATGCTTTCAGGTTCTGACAAAATACGGAATGAAGCTCAACCCGGCGAAGTGCAATTTCGCCGTCACCTCTGGAGAATTCCTCGGCTACATCGTAACTCAACGCGGCATAGAAGCAAACCCGAAGCAGATCTCGGCAATCCTCGACCTCCCCTCGCCAAGAAACTCAAAGGAGGTCCAGAGACTCACTGGCCGAATCGCCGCACTAAATAGATTCATCTCGCGCTCGACCGACAAGTGCCTCCCCTTTTACCAACTTCTCCGCTCCAACAAGCTCTTTAAATGGGACGAGAAGTGTGAAGACGCATTCAAGCAGTTGAAAGAGTACCTCACTACCCCGCCGATCCTCGCCAAACCCGAAGATGGCGAGACGTTGCTCCTCTACATCGCCATATCGAGCACAGCTGTTAGCGGCGCACTGGTCCGAGAAGATCGCGGCGAGCAGAAGCCCATCTTCTACGTGAGCAAAACCCTCAACGATGCCGAGACGAGATATCCTACCCTCGAAAAGCTGGCATTAGCGGTAGTGATCTCGGCAAGAAAATTGAGACCGTACTTCCAATCCCACGCAATCATCGTCCTCTCAAGTCAACCGTTGCGCCAAATACTTCACGGCCCAAACCAATCGGGTCGCATGGCAAGATGGGCGGTAGAACTGTCAGAACACGACATCGAATTCAAAGGCCGAACCAGCGCAAAATCCCAAGTTCTCGCCGACTTCATTGTCGAGATCCCACCAGAGCTCGTCGTGAACAAAGCCGAGCATATCGCCAAATGGCTCCTGCACGTTGACGGAGCTTCATCCAAGCAAGGATCCGGTGTCGGCATCCGCCTCGTATCCCCTACAGGCGAGGTTCTCGAACAGTCGCTCAAACTCGACTTCCCAGCATCCAATAACGAGGCCGAATATGAGGCAGTCATCGCAGGACTACGTCTTGCAAAGGAAGTCGGGGCCGAGCACGTGCACGCATTCTGCGATTCCCAGCTCGTGGCAAAGCAATTCAGCGGAGACTACGACGCTAAAGACGACCGCATGGACGCATATCTCAAGGTAACGACGGAACTGTCCAAGCAATTCAAGTCGTTCGAGTTGACAAAAATTCCCCGCGCCGAGAACACAGAAGCCGACGCGCTCGCTGCCTTAGCCTCGAGGACCGACTCGGCTTTGCGGCGAACGATTCCCGTCGAAACAATTGAGCAACCTAGCATCAAACTTCCTAAAGGAGCGTTTATCATGACGATATATCAAGAAGAGGAGGAAGATGAAGACGACGATCCAATGACCCCCGAGTCAGAAGAAGACCAATCTCGCTCATGGCAGGACGAGATCAAAGATTATCTGATCAACGGCACGATTCCAACCAATCGTTGGGGAGTTCGTCGATTACGCCGCAAAGCCGCCTACTACTTCCTCCAAAACGGCGAATTATTCCGGTGGACCGCAAACAAAGTCATTCTACGTTGTTGCGATGAGACGCAGGCCAAGAAGGTGATGATTGAGACTCACGAAGGAGCCGGAGGAAACCATGCCGGCGGAAAATCCCTGGCCTCTAAGATCAAGAAGCACGGACTGTTCTGGCCAAAGATGATCGAAGACTGCGAAAATCACACCGCGAAGTGCATCCCCTGCCAAAGATACGCCCCGATCATCAACGCCCCAACGCAAGAACTTCAAGCGTCCGTCCCGGCATATCCCTTTATGCGCTGGGCGATGGATATCGTCGGCCCGATGCCACGGTCCCGGCAATGCGCATACCTCCTGATCGTCACCGACTACTTCACCAAGTGGGTAGAAGCTAAAGCCTTCCCTAACCCCACTGCCAAAGACGTGCAGAACTTCATCTGGCAGTACGTCATCTGCCGACATGGTCTACCATATGAAATCGTCACCGACAATGGTGGCCAATTCGTCGCGGCAAGCTTCCGCGAGTTCTGTGCCAACTGGAAGATCAAGCTCGTCTATTCCACTCCGAGATACCCCCAAGCCAATGGGCAAGCCGAGGCAACAAACAAAACTATCGTCGACGGCCTGAAGAAAAGACTCGAGAGCTACAAAGGAACGTGGGCAGACGAACTTGACGGCGTACTTTGGTCTCACCGAACAACACCCAGGTCAGCGACAGGCGAAACCCCTTTCTCCCTATCTCATGGTTGCGAAGCATTAGCCCCCGCCGAGCTACACGTCGCGAGCATACGCCGATCGTTAATGCCCCTCAACCCCTCATTGAACGACGAATCGTTGCACGATAGCCTCGTCAATACTGAGGAGCTAAGAGATCGCTCCCTCCTGCGTATGCAAAACTATCAGCAAAAAGCAGCAAGGTATTACGCCAAGAAGATTCGCAACCGCCGCTTCGCACTGCATGATCTCGTCCTGAAGAAAGTCCACGACTTCACCAAGCCCGAGCACGCCGGCAAATTTGGCTTCAACTGGGAAGGACCTTACCGCATCAAGCGAATCATCAAACCCGGAGTGTACCAGCTCGAAGATGACGACGGAAGCATACTCCCTCGCTCGTGGAACTCCATGAACTTGCGCAAGTTCCACCACTAGACGCGTAGCTTCGCGTCTCGTCAAAAAAAAAAAAAAAAAAAAAAAAAAAAAAAAAAAAAAAAAAAAAAAAGAGACATGTTCACTACATGAACACTTGTAACGAACTACGAATGGCTTGATCCCGGCACGGGTACGTAGGCAGCCTTTTCACCGAGGCGCAGCTATAACTTAATAAAAATAAAAAAGCTTTTTTATTTTATTAATTCGCTTGTATGCATGCATCTTTTTCTGAATCCTTGAGAAACATTCCATCTCGGCAGAAAAACCCAAGCAAGAATTCCCTGATTGACTTAGGTCAAAAACAGATGTTTTGGTGTGCCTAGTGAACTCGGCAAAATCAGAGTCATAAAATCCCTTTAGTACTCGGTAAATTAATGAGTCTCAAAGCCTCTGGAACTCGGCAGTATAATGAGTCCTTGTTTATGAGCTCGGCAAAAAAAGAGAGTCTCAAAGCTACTCTGAAGCACACGCATAAAAGAGTAGTGTCGACGTTCTGGCCAAACGGTCGACCGCACATCGCACCCAGTGGACTGATCATCTCCCATTCCTAAAAGAATGACGCACTACAAGTCGAGAGCACGCATATCTCGCACGACCCTAAGCCATATGGGCAAGAGAAAATCGCTACCTTGTTAATCATATTCGACTTAGCGGCGTAGGAGTAATTCGAATTTCTAGACTTCGGTTCCTGTTACCGGCCTAAAAAGCGCCACCGCAAACAGATCCAACAAGCACGGATCGGTGTCTCTTAAAAACGAGAATTCTGACGAACTGCATGACTTCGCATCTCGTCAGATGCATAGCATTGTCATAGCGAGAAGCATCTCGTCACGACAGAACTTGAGCATGCCAAGTTGTCTCGGCACGTTGAACCACTTGTCTAGCGACGGTTAGACGCTTGGATCATTCCGCTAGATTAACTACATAGTGCACCTCATTAAAGGGTATAGATTAAAAGCAGGATGTTTCAAAAAGCACGAAATCATCAACTATATTCGCGATATTCATCTCGCACAAAGCAAAACGATGAACGAGGAAGTAAAGCAAATACTTAAGTTTTAAATCCTGAAAAGCATACGGATTAAAACCCTCCCGGGCAATGTTGTTACATCGGCACGAATCGCCGCGACTAACAAAAGCAGAGTTCTTAAAAAGCAGAAAGGGGAGAGAATAGAGGCGAAGTCCTAAACGGCCTCGGAAGCATCCAGACCCGGTTTCGTCCCGGCTTCAGCACTGGCCGCTCCCAAACCCTCTCTCGTCGGCGATCCACCAATTATGAGCTCGGCAAGATTGGGCCTGAGAGTATTATACATTGTACCAAATTGATTAAAACCCTTCGGTGTAACCCAAGTGTTATCAAAGTAGAAATCGGCAAGATTAAAGAGGCAACTTAACCTGTGTGGCGCTGCATAGTCGTCCGCTCCGATTTCAACCTCGTCGATCAAGTCCCCGGCAGCTCTGCTCTCCTTGACTTTAACCTCCAGCTTCGCAATAACGAGGTCAAGATCCTGAGAGACACCTCTCGTCCGCTGCACATAATCGAGCAACGCTTCGTCAACCGCAATCTTGACCACTGCCTTTTCCACCTCATCACGCTGCGCAACGAACTTGCCGAGACGATCTAAACGAGGAGCATACCAGTCCCGCATGTCGTCGTAGACACGAGTGGCGACATACTCGGCCTGCTTCTGGCGGGATTGTCGAAGACGGTAAGCCTCAGCTGCAGCATCTTCCGCGTCTCGGCGGGACTTCTCTTCGAGCTCTGCAACTCGGGCTCGCAACCTGACCACCTCATCTTGAAGGCCAGCCGCCTTCAGGATCTCGCCGTTTAAGACGCCGACCTTCCTCTCGAGATCGGCCTTCTCTCTCTCAAGGAACTCAAACCTCGGACCCTTAGATCGCTCGCTCTGCAGTTTGGCGATTTCCTCCCGAGTCGCCTTCAGCATGGTGTCGTATTGCTGGACAACCGAAGAGAACTTCCCGGCAGCATTGACAAGGTCCGAAGAAACATCGACAACATCGCCCTTCAGCTCGATCTTCTTGAGCGGAACCCCCCAGTGAGGTTTAGGTTTGCAGCTCCAAACCAGCTCGGCGCAGAACTTCTTGTTGAGCATAAGAGGAGAGCCCCCCTGACCAGACAACTGCGACCGCATCCGGGTCCGGGACTTCAGAGTCAGCAGGCTCGACCTTAGGACCTGACGAGCCCGCGCCGACACTAAAAGGGCCTCTCGGCAGCTCAGACGAATCCTCGCCGAGATCATCCTCACCCGACTGACGAGACGGATCCTCGCCGATCTCGTCACCATCGTCTCGACGAGATGGGTCATCACCACCAGGAGGAACGTCTCCCCCGTCAAGCACGACTTCAGGTGTCATCTCGGCAGCCGACGACCTCTCCTTGACCTTTCTCTCTCTCTCGATCTTGGCCCTCTTCGAAGCCCTGCAGAAATGATAGCATATCAGCGGCACATACCGAAACTACGATGAAAAACAAGTTCTCCATAAGAAAACTTACTTCGTCCTCGACGCAATCGAGGAAGCCGGACGTTTGGCCGGTCCGCTTGACTCGGTAGCCGCGTCGGTCTTCCTCTCCTTCGGAGGGGAGTCCGGGATCAGAATGGCATCGTCGGCAGATACAGGCGTCCTCTTCTTCAGCCCCATCTTCTTGGTATGACGGGACGATTTAGCTGCAAAAGATCAACGACAAGCATAGTCGAAAAACAAAATCTGAATCAAAAAGCGATTGGGTTCTCACCAGTTGCTGGAGTAGAAGCGGATTTGATCCTTCCCTCTCTCTTCCTCTTCTTCCGCTCCTCGGACTTAGCAGCAAAGTCGGCCCAAATGATTCTGCTTCGATCTCGCAAGAGCTGGCACTTTTTCCGGAATGTGGCAGACGTTGGTCTCGGCACGACCCTCTCTGCAAAACAAGCAAAGGCGAAAGGTTAGCATACCAAGGCTAAACTCAATCTATGACGCGACGAAATCTACAAGCAATCTACCAGCCTCATCGACCCATTCCGTCAGGACATGGTCGGGGTTAAAATCTCCAATCGACGCAGCACTTTTCTTGACATAGAAGTAGTAGTGCTTCCAGTGGTGAATCTTGTCCTTGTGGGCGCCGTAAACGATGCCGTGCTTCATCGTGGTACAAAATCGTCTGAACCGCTCCTCCTTCGCACTAGCACGAAAGTCGGTAAGGCGCTCGAAGAGCTCTCGGTCAAAGGCGATCCCGAGATGATTGGCCAAGGCCTCGGTAAAAATCATATGCCGGACCACGCCATGAGTAAGCTGACTCATGGGGATGCCACGCTGATAAGCGTAATCCAGCAGATGACGGAAGATGGGAAACCGTACCCCAAATTCCGTGAACCAGCATTCATATGCGCAGAACCATCCTGGCGGAGCATCGAAAGGCCTCTGCTCGGCAGAAGGAATCCGGATTTCTACGGCATCAAGGATTGAGCATCTCGACCTAAGTGCCGTGACGATCCCTTCGTCAATCCAAGATCGACCATCGGCGGTCAAGGAAGTCGCCGGAGTACGCCAAGGCATTTCGACGACTGACGGAAGACCCTCGAGTTCGACGTCATCCGGAGGCGGCACTTCTTCCAGTCCTACCTCGGAATCCGCGTCCGAGTCATTCTCCGGGATCTCATCGCGATACCCGGAACTCTCACTATCCTCGTCCCGCAAGGACGGAGCATCAAAGTCAGCACGAACCCCCGAAGAAGGGTCCTTGGCCGTAGGATCCGGCCTTTCCGCCGTCGCCGCCCTACGACGGCTCTCCAGAATCCGGCTCGCTCGGACCGCATCACCGAGAAAGCCCGGGATTAGATTTGAAAGCGGGACATCATCGTCCTCCCGTGCTATGGCTTTCCCTTTCCCCTTTCGGTCCGACGGATCCATCAGACGAGAATCAGAAGACGAAGAGTCAAAATTCGACGAGAAACCCTAAAAATTCTGACGAGAGAAAAGCTCGAAGCGAGAAGAGAAGGAATTTCAAGTCAAGAAGCAAGCAAATCTAAGGCGATTACACAAAACCTATCGGCTTAACTAAGCAATGCGACTCGGATTCGAGATGAAAGAAGGAAATTACCTTTTCTTTTTCGGGACGGTTGGAGGCAATGAACAGGCAAAGAGGAGTTAATGTGGAAAAGAAATCTGAACGGTCTCTTTAAGAGGAGTTTCACGATTTCCAAGAAAAGAGAAAAACTTCCCTTCCTTTTTCCCGCTTGGAAAAACCTACTTTTCAGTTTTGACAAAATATGCACTGATGACGTGGCAATCCCACCCCTGACGAACCGCCTGTCGAGCGGCATAACTCCTCCTTTTGACGAGCTGACGTTAAAATAAGGGTGAACGGTCATTCTCTTCGACGAGCTGACTCGAATGAGATCGCCATAGATGGTTGATTCTTTTTGACGAGCTGATGTCAAAAATAATCATCAAAATGCATATTCTTTTGCGGACAAGATGACGTCAACGTACTCTTTTCCCTTCCTATGGTTTTTATCCCAAATCGGGTTTTTCCATATCAAGGTTTTAATGAGGCGGTACGAATCTAAAGTCAATCGCACCTAAGGACGAGCTAGCACTGGCGCCTTGTGTTGTTACTAATAACTCTCGAGCTCAACTCCCATTCATGAAGTTCGCCGAGACCAAATTGCATTTGACTCGCCAAACTGGGGGGGGACTTATTGTTAGGGGTGAAACGAGCACATTTCCCCGAGCCCGTCGCAATGAGTAACATCACAAAAAGCCCAGCCCGTCTTCAGCCCTAGCCTCCTCACCGAAATGGAAAGCCTTGAGGAGGAAGGTAATACCTTAAGCAAAAAGGAAAAAGATGCAACCGCCACTCGAAGAAAGGAAGGAAATCAAGAAAAGAGGAAGATTTCCTTTACGATCAAGAGGAGAATATTCAGCAGAGAATCGTCTTAACTCAACTATATAAGGAGAGGTCTTTATTCCTGGAAGACCAAGTCACGCAGCTCTAAAAACCCTAAAGCACTTTGCTCATCTTTTCTGCTTTCTCTCGTTATTCGCATTTTGTCTCGTCAAGGCTTGTTTGACGAGACTATCTCTTGTATCCGAACCTCTTCTTGAGTGATTAATCCAAAGCTTCCCAAGTCTCCCATCCGAAATATCCCGTCATACTAACGTGTGCTATTTCTGGATCTAACACACTGTGTTGTCAATCTAGCGGAATGATTCAAGTGTCTAATCGTCATTAGACAAGTGGTTCAACGTGCCGAGACAACTTGGCATGCTCAAGTTCTGTCGTGACGAGATGCTACTCGCTATGACAATGCTATGCATCTGACGAGATGCGGTGTCACGCAGCTCGTCAGAATTCTCGTTTTTAAGAGACACCTATCCGTGCTTGTTGGATCTGTTTGCGGTGGCGCTTTTTAGGCCGGTAACAGGAACCGAAGTCTAGAAATTCGAATTACTCCTACGCCGCTAAGTCGAATATGATTAACAAGGTAGCGATTTTTTCTTGCCCATATGGCTTAGGGTCGTGCGAGATATGCGTGCTCTCGACTTGTAGTGCGTCATTCTTGAAGAATGGGGGATGATCAGTCCACTGGGTGCGATGTGCGGTCAATCGTTTGGCCAGAACGTCGACACTACTCTTTTATGCGTGCGTTTCAGAGTAGCTTCGAGACTCTTTTTTTTGCCGAGTTCGTAGATAAGGACTCATTATACTGCCGAGTTCCAGAGGCTTTGAGACTCATTAATTTACCGAGTACTAAAGGAATAATTTTATGACTCTGATTTTGCCGAGCTCACTAGGCACACCAAAACATCTGTTTTTGACCTAAGTCAATCAGGAAATTCTTGCTTGGGTTTTTCTGCCGAGATGGAATGCTTCTCAAGGATTCAGAAAAAGATGCATGCATACAAGCGAATTAATAAAATAAAATAGCTTTTTATTTTTATTAAGTTACAGCTGCGCCTTGGTGAAAAGGCTGCCTACGTACCCATGCCGGGATCAAGCCATTCGTAGTTCGTTACAAGTGTTCGTGCAGTGAACATGTCTAGTGGCGGAACTTGCGCAAGTTCATGGAGTTCCACGAGCGAGGGAGTATGCTTCCGTCGTCATCTTCGAGCTGGTACACCCCTGGTTTGATGATTCGCGTGATGCGGTAAGGTCCTTCCCAATTGAAGCCAAATTTGCCGGCGTGCTCGGGTTTGGTGAAGTCGTGGACTTTCTTCAGGACGAGATTATGTAGTGCAAAGCGGCGGTTGCGAATCTTCTTGGCGTAGTATCTTGCTGCTTTTTGCTGGTAGTTTTGCATACGCAAGAGGGAGCGATCTCTTAGCTCCTCAGTGTTGACGAGACTATCGTGCAAAGATTCGTCATTCAATGAGGAGTTGAGGGGCATTAGTGATCGGCGTAAGCTCGCAACGTGTAGCTCGGCAGGGGCTAATGCTTCGCAACCGTGAGATAGGGAGAAAGGGGTTTCGCCAGTCGCTGACCTGGGTGTTGTGCGGTGAGACCAAAGTACTCCGTCAAGTTCGTCTGCCCACGTTCCTTTGTAGCTCTCGAGTCTTTTCTTCAGGCCGTCGACGATAGTTTTGTTTGTTGCCTCGGCTTGCCCATTGGCTTGGGGGTATCTTGGCGTGGAATAGGCGAGGTTGATCTTCCAATTGGCACAGAACTCGTGGAAGCTTGCCGCGATGAATTGGCCACCATTGTCGGTGACGATTTCATATGGTAGACCATGTCGGCAGATGATGTACTGCCAGACGAAGTTCTGCACGTCTTTGGCAGTGGGGTTCGGGAAGGCTTTAGCTTCTACCCACTTGGTGAAGTAGTCGGTGACGATCAGGAGGTACGCGCATTGCCGGGATCGTGGCATCGGGCCGACGATATCCATCGCCCACCGCATAAAGGGATATGCCGGGACGGAAGCTTGAAGCTCTTGCGTCGGGGCGTTGATGATTGGGGCGTATCTCTGGCAGGGAATGCACTTCACGGTGTAATTTTCACAGTCTTCGATCATCTTTGGCCAGAAAAGGCCATGCTTCTTGATCTTAGAGGCCAGAGATTTCCCGCCGGCATGGTTTCCTCCGGCTCCTTCGTGAGTCTCGACCATCACGTTCTTGGCTTGCGTCTCGTCGCAACAACGTAGGACGACTTTGTTTGCGGTCCACCGGAATAACTTGTCGTTTTGGAGGAAGTAGTAGGCGGCTTTGCGGCGTAGTCGACGAGCTGCCCAACGATTCCCCGGAATCGTCCCGTTGATCAGATAATCTTTGATCTCGTCCTGCCATGAGTGAGGTTGATCTTCTTCTGACTCGGGGGTCATTGGCTCGTCTTCTTCATCTTCGTCCTCTTCTTGATATATTGCTATGATAAACGCTCCTTTAGGAAGTTTGATGCTAGGCTGCTCGATTGTTTCGACGGGAATCGTTCGCCGCAAAGCCGAGTCGGTTCTCGAGGCTAAGTCAGCGAGCGCGTCGGCTTCTGTGTTCTCGGCACGGGGGATTTTTGTCAACTCGAACGACTTGAATTGCTTGGACAGTTCCGTCGTTACCTTGAGATATGCGTCCATGCGGTCGTCTTTAGCATTGTAATCTCCGCTGAATTGCTTTGCCACGAGCTGAGAGTCGCAGAATGCGTGCACGTGCTCGGCCCCAACTTCCTTTGCGAGACGTAGTCCTGCGATGATTGCCTCATATTCGGCCTCGTTATTGGATGCTGGAAAGTCGAGCTTGAAAGACTGTTCGAGAATCTCGCCTGTAGGAGATACGAGGCAGATGCCGACACCAGATCCTTGCTTGGATGAAGCTCCATCAACGTGCAGGAGCCATTTAGATACATGCTCGGCTTCGTTTACGACGAGCTCTGGTGGGATCTCGACAATGAAGTCGGCGAGAACCTGGGATTTTGCGCTGGTTCGGCCTTTGAATTCGATATCGTACTCTGACAGTTCTATCGCCCATCTTGCCATACGACCTGACTGATTTAGGCCATGAAGGATTTGGCGCAACGGTTGGCTTGAGAGGACGATGATCGCGTGGGACTGGAAGTATGGTTTCAATTTCCTCGCCGAGATCACTACCGCTAATGCCAGCTTTTCGAGGGTAGGATATCTCGTCTCGGCATCGTTGAGGGTTTTGCTCACGTAAAAGATGGGCTTCTGCTCGCCGCGATCTTCTCGGACCAGTACGCCACTAACGGCTGTGCTTGATATGGCGATGTAGAGGAGTAACGTCTCGCCATCTTCGGGTTTTGCGAGGATCGGCGGGGTAGTGAGATACTCTTTCAGTTGCTTGAATGCGTCTTCACACTTCTCGTCCCATTTAAAGAGCTTGTTGGAGCGGAGCAGCTGGTAAAAGGGAAGACACTTGTCGGTCGAGCGCGAGATGAATCTATTCAGTGCGGCGATTCGGCCGGTGAGCCTCTGAACCTCCTTTGCGTTTTTCGGCGAGGGGAGGTCGATAATTGCCGAGATCTGCTTCGAGTTTGCCTCGATGCCGCGCTGAGTTACGATGTAGCCAAGGAATTCTCCGGACGTGACGGCGAAATTGCACTTTACCGGGTTGAGCTTCATTCCGTACTTTGTCAGAACCTGAAAGCATTCTTGAAGGTTCTTGACGTGATTCTGGGCTTTAGCAGATTTTACCAACATGTCGTCGATGTAGACTTTCATGCTGTTGCCGAGCTGTTTTGCAAACATCTTGTTGACCAATCTTTGGTAAGTGGCGCCAGCGTTCTTCAAGCCGAAGGGCATGACTTTGTAGCAGTATGTGCCTCGATCAGTGATGAAGGATGTCTTCTCGCGGTCGTCTGGGTGCATGAATATCTGGTTGTAGCCGGAGAATGCATCCATGAAGGAGAGTAATTCGTTCCCCGCCGTAGCTTCGGCGAGGCGGTCGATATGCGGCAGCGGAAAGCTATCCTTTGGGCAAGCTTTGTTCAGGTCGGTGAAGTCCACACATACTCTCCACTTCCCGTTCTTCTTCTTGACGACGACCGGATTGGCGAGCCAGTCAGGGTATTTTACTTCAGTAATTGACCCGGCTTGCAGTAGCTTTTCGACTTCGTCATTGACTGCTTGAGCTTTATCGGTGCCGAGCTTACGCCTCTTCTGCTTGATCGGTTTGTAGGTAGGGTCGACGTTGAGCTCGTGCGAGGTGATTCTGGGATCTATCCCTTTCATATCCGCCATCGACCATGCGATGAGATGCACGTTCTCCTTCAGTAGGTCCACCAGTTGGGTCCTGATCTCGGCGTTGAGATTGCTGCCGATACCAACGCACCTTTCCGGTCTCGTCTCGTAGATGCTGACTTGGTCGACGAGATCGGGTTTAGGCCTGTGATGATAGGGGAGTCGCGGGTCCAGCTCTTCATTGATCATGCATGAGGATGAGGAGCGGAGTCAACGCTCTTGGAGGAAGCAGGATCTTGATACTCTTTGGCTGCCGCGTAATGTGAAGATTCCCAATGGTGTTGGAAATTTGACGCATTGATGAAAGGTCGAGACGACGACTTTCATCTCGTGGATCCATGGCGTACCCAGAATGGCGTTATATATTTCTGGTCTGTCTTATGACGATAAATTTCACGAGCTTGGAAATTCCTCCGACATAGGCGGGTAGGCGGATAGTGCCGATACTGAATACGGTGTCGGCGGTGAATCCAGTCAGCGGACGAGATGCTGGCTTGATGGCTTCTTCTTCGATCCCCATCCGGTCTAGGGTTTCTTTGAATATTAGGTTCACCGTACTCCCGGTGTCGACTAGTATCTTTGCCACGTCGCAATCGTGGGCTTGTATTTTAACCACCAGCGGGTCGAGATGCAGGGTATCCAGCCCCTCCGCATCCTTATCCGTGAAGGATATCGCGCCTGTGTCCTGACGGATAGATTGGCCAAGCAGGGCTTCTCCATCCTGGTGGGAACTGGGGCGGCGCTGAGCCGAGACAGCCTTTCGCTCATACTCCTTGATTGCCGAGATGGAATCGTTATTGTGTAAGAGACTTCCCATGATCATGCTGACCTGTCGCTTTGGCGGGGGCGGCAAATCATCTGGATAGTCATGATCTTCCTTCTCAGATGCTGGTTTCGGGTTTGCTTTCCCCTGCTTTTGGGGGCGAAACTGGCTGGGTCGCTTTCCCTTTTGGCCTCCTTTGGCTGGTTTCTACGCGAAATCTTTGCCTTGAGATCGGTCACCTTCCACCGCAACGGCTCCTTCTCGGTATTTCCTGAGGAGGCTACCGATGAGATGCCTACAGTTCTCCGTTGCGTGACCGGTTCGACCGTGGAAGCTGCAGAACAGGTCATGATTATTGTCGACATCTGGATCGGCGACGGCTGGACGAGACGACGACAATGCGAGTGCTTGCGGCTGCTCTGCTGGGTCCCAGTGGTTGAGATCATCGTCGACGGCAAAAGAGAGTGATCTCCTGACTTCGGGCCTTCGTCGCTGTTCGTAATTTTTCTCCTTAGGTCTGGTGACGGCGGGCTTTTTCTCACCGCTTCAATCGGCGTAGAAGTTGGTGTCTTCTTCTAGGAAGATGTATCTCTGGGACCGATGGAGCGCGCCTTCGAGGGTCGGCGATGGTTGGAGCGAGAGGTCTGCTTTGAATTTGGAGTCGTATCGGAGACCGTTGCGGAGTGCCTCCAGCGGGACGCTATTGAGCATGTCGCCGAGATCCATCGCGGCTTTCTTAAACCTTTCCATGAAGCTCCGCAGCGGTTCCCCTCTCGATTGCGTCATGGTGAACATGTTTCGGGTCACCCTGGTCATGTTCATGGAGTAGTGTTTCAGGAATGCGTTCGTCAAGTCGTCGAAGTTATCGATCGACTCGTCGGGAGGCTGGAGAACCATCCGAGTGCTTCTTTCGTCATATGCTCGACGAAGACTTGGCAATAGTTTGCCTCTCTCTCCTCGGGAGTGGCGTACTGTTCCCTTGTCAAAGCGAGGTTGAAAGCTGTCAACCACTTCTTCGGATCTTCTTCGCAGGCAAAGGGCTCGATAGCAAGCTAATCCACTCTCGTGGCAGAAGCTATCGAGTTGGTGTGTGTTCCTGACCCACTCTCATGGCGAAATCCACACCAACAAGCATTAGGAATCAGTTCGCAAATGCTAAAGTGCAATCAAGGTATGATATGCAAATTTCTTGTAAAAGCTGGTTCAGGCATTTCATCAAACACCTTCTGGGTGCTGAAATGCCTAGCTTCGGATTCCAAATGATCAAGAAGGAATCAGCATTAAGAATACTAATCAAGAAGGGAAACTATGAAATCAAGGCTTAAACACTCTAGGTAACCATGGTTCTTCACTAATCTAACCCATCCTTAAGAATCTAAGAAAACTACTCAGAAACCGACTTCATCAAGTCAAACTCGAAAAACTGAAAAACTAGCATCAGAAGATAGACAGAAAGGAAGCAATCAAGTTCAAAGAAGGAAGCAAGCACAAATTGATTAAAACTTAGAAGGAATCTGGAATGCAAATCAAACACTACAGAGGCGATTTTGTGTTTTCTGAAAGTTAAAAAAGTAGGATAAAATTCGACAGTGTGCAAAAGTGACATCTCAGGGTTTTTATACTAAGTTGCAGAAAAAGGTAAAATAGGTCACGCGCGTGTGGACTCGACGTCCAACTTGACGTGTATGTGTGGAATTCGTCGAGTGCTTCTAAAGGTTGCACCTTTGGCTCCAACTCGACTACCAACTCGACGTGTATGTCTGGTTCACGTCGAGTTCGTGTAAAGGCGGCTCATTTATTCTGGACTCGATGTGCAACTCGACGTGCATGTCTGGACCCCGTCGAGTGCGTGTAAAGGCGGCTCCTTTATTCTGGACTCGATGTGCAACTCGACATGCATATCTGGACCCCGTCGAGTGCGTATATGGACCCCATCAAGTGCGCTGCCTTTTCTCTCAAGCAATAGGTTCTGGACTCCACTTCACCTCTCTGGTTCAGGCACTAATCCTCCACCTTCAAAACACCCTCCAATGCTCCAAATATACCTGAAAACAACTCCAAAAGCGACGAAACATGCAATGCTAATGCAAATGCTATGAAGTGTGGTAAGTGGATGCAAATGGAGATGAAACGTGACGAAGTGGTGTGATATGTATGCAAAAACGATGAATAAAGGATGCTGAAACAAAGCTAAATATGTGTACATCAACACCCCCAAACTTATCTTTTGCTTGCCCTCAAGCAAACAAACAAGAATAGTGAAATGGATGAGGTTTGAAAACGAATTGATACAACCAAAAATAACAAGCAAAAACGATTTGATATATGTCTAAGTTCACGGTTCTAAAATGCAGCAAGGTGAGAGCTACTTCTTTGAAAATCAGTTTCATGTTTAACAAGATCTATCCAACTTCACAGTCACTCAAACAATGCATTCTTATCAGCAAATCCCTTTAACATTTATTAAGGTGAACAATGAATCATAAACATGCAAATTAGCAACTCATTTTGCTCAAGGTAAAGGTCAAGAGAAAAATATGGTTTCTTAAAGTCATAAAACGGTTTAAAGAACAGGGATCTCTCATAAAATGACAATGCTTTGGCAGAATGCTAAGAGTCATAACCAAGGATGATGCAAGAGCAGAACCTCTAGCTACCTAGCATCGACTTGACAGCGTCAACACCCGAACCCCATTAGAAACCAAGAACAACTCTTAACTATCCTTTGGGCTTTGCGCCCTTATTTGGAGCAATTTGCTCTTTTCTTCTTTTTCTTTTGTAAACTAGCCAAGGGAGAGGTGATCTTATGGTAACATCTAGCGGTTTTGGAATTCTATCACTAAGGGAACAATTTTCTTTCTTTTAACTAATTGAGGCAATTGCCATCTTTTCTTTCACACTTAGAACCCTTTTTTTTCTTTTCTTAAACAGTTCCCAAACCTTTACTAGACCCTTTTGAAACACAAACCAACTCCCTTGCTTTAAAACAAAAACTTTTCTTTTCCCACTTTCTAGATATGAAACCGTAGCGTTCAAAACGTCACCCCCAAACTTAGCCTGAAAATAAACCCAAGATCGAACTAGATACCTAGACAACCTACTCTTGCCGGTTTAAACTCAACACGTTCTGCTAAGCATGATCGAAACAAGGCCTCACAAGCACACACAAGAGTAATGCGGGTTTGAAGGAAAAGGCTATAGTGTTCAGGGTGTGGGGAAAAAAAACTACCTGGACAAACAAAGAAGATAGACAGATGGGAAAAGATTGTCCAGATATGTATGCTATCCATGAGTTGCTTTCAATGCATGCAATGATATTTAAAAGTCAAGATTAAGGTTCAGATAAACAGGGATAGGCCTCAATTCGCAGCAGTGATCAAGTGAGATGTGCATGTCATGATGTGATCAAGTTAAACACAGTTTCTTTTTAAATACTTCAATCTCACCCAAATGCATCAGAGAATCAAGAACCAAGGCACATATCATATCGCATGAGATGGTTATTTTACAAGGCTATATCAACAATGCAGCATGATTGTGAAGCTATGTGATGCAATGGAGACTTAATCTAACAAATGTGAATGCAAGTACATGAATATTTTTGGATTTTTCGAAACTTTTTCAAATTTTTATGGTTTTTTTTTCTATGCCTTACATGATGCAAAAATTTGATTTAAGAAAATAGAAAACAAAGTCAAATACATCTCAACCCCTCCCCCAAACTTGAATCACACAGTCCCTTGTGTAATAAAAGAAAGGAGAAGAGTTCAAGAAGAAAAAACCAACAAAGCAGAAATGAAATGGTATATACAATGGTTTGGAGTTGATACCTCAATGCTGAGAGAAGAAGGAGTCTACTGACGCCTCCATACTCTCACGTGTGTAAGCTGGGAGCGAGGGTTGGTCGTGTGTGCTCCTTGAGCTCTGTCCTACTCCGGTTCCCAACTCGATGTGTGGGTCAACTCTGTAGCTCGAGCCCGCGCCAACGTCAGTCTGAAGCGGCACAGATCTCCTTTTCCTGCTGGCTTGTCTAGGCTCAAAGGAAGATGCTCGTGGAGGCTCTGTTGGATGGTGTTGTCTCATGTCTTGGATAAGAGAGAGGCTTCTCTCTATCATTGCAGTTGTTGCGCCTCCTTCCTCTGCGGCTTTTCTTGAAGAGCCGTTCACCTTGAGCTGGAGCTCTTTTATCTGCTCCTTCAGGTCGCTGACAGTCTCCTTCAAGGACTTGATAGCCTTGCCTTGATACTTGTTCCACATCTTGAGAAGGCCAATGTTTTTGTTCGCAGCCTTTACAGCAGCACCTTGCCGTGGTTCTGTGTAATCCTCAAAATCAAACTGATCAGAGCTGTTGGCTTCTATCTCTTCTTCAGAAGCTGACTGCTGAAGCTGCGGTGTTCGCATAATGTAGGTGTCATAGCACATCTCTGGCGGTGGGCTGAAGTCGATGTTCTTCCCATCTCTGATCCTGGTGTACTCAACACACGGCAATGGCAATAAAACTTCGGTGCTAGTCAAAGGATGGTAGAACTTGTAGGCATGACATCCATCTATCGGCTCCTTGTCAAGGAAACCCGTCTTGGTGAGGTAATCTATGTCCATCCACTTCGGCTTGAATTCTTCTCCCATTAGGTCAATACCAGCAGCTACCAAGATTGGAGTCACCAACCCACCAATGCTCAACTCTCCTTGTACCTTTCTTTTAAACAGCTTAGATGCCCAACTCCTGTAGTATAGGAACTGATCAAGAAGCAACACTGTGAGTCCCGTGTCAGACGTGTCTCCTACCAATGCTACTCTATCAGATGTGAGGTCAATGACATGGCCAATGGTTGTGTCTAGAAATTGGAGCTCTCCTTCATTAACGTTTCCGGTGATCCTTCTCGCAAAGAATGTGTGAGCAATGGACTTGTGCAAGTACCTAATCACCGGACTCCTGATTTGAGCGCTCTTGGAACTCGCAGAGGCATACTCCTTCTTGCCTCCAATTGTTTTCCAGAGCGACAACAGCTCGTCTCTTTTGAACTTTGGACAGCGCCCGCGTCCTCTCGGGAAACTATACAGTGTGTCTAGCTGGTTCATTGTGAGCTGAATACTCTGCACCGTTCACTGTGAAAGTAATATATCCAAGTCCAGCACTTGGATCAATAATAACGCCTTCATCCTCGTAGAAATGCAAGACAAGCGATGCGAGGAACTGACAGGTTTCGTCCTTGAAGGCACCGCATGACTGCCTCATCATTGTAGCCACACCGCACAACTCCATGAGATACTCAACATCTCTCTTTAATCCCAAATCTCGCAGCGTGTCTTGGTGAGGAAATCGTGTTCCGGCAAACCGCATCCACCTGAAGATCTTCAGCAATTGTTTTTGCTCGGCTTTAAAGCTGGAGTGCGGGTTTGCTTTCTGACAGGTTGAGCAATTTCCACTTCACGGATTTCAAGCTCATCCTCTTCATCCTCAGAACTCTGATCATCAACAACCTCTGTCTCCTGGTCTGACTCTGCAGAGTGGCTCTGTTCCTCAGTTTCGTGACCAGACTCTACGGAGTCCTCTTTGTCACTGTCAATTACCACTGTTCCCACTGGTCTCTTCCCCTGCGCAATATCGTCTCTGTTGCTCTTAATCGTGGTTCGCGCGAGTCGCCTGGCCACTTGCTCCGTTGTAGGGCGCTTAGGCTTCTTTTTCCTGAAACGTTGACAAAGAAAAAATAAGTCGCCATACTACACACTCGACAGCGTCACTCGAAGTTCAAGTCGAGTTTATTGAATAATATGCCGTGGAATAGCAAACTCGACCGAGTGATAGAGAGTGTAGCCATCGAGTTTGAAAAAGAAAGAGAACAGGATAATCAATTTGAAATAGAGAGTGCAAATCAATAAGCCTAATAATCAGACGCTATCAAGTTGCACACAGCAAGAACAGTTGGACTAACTCGACAGCTTTACTATCACAATATAAACTCGATTAAACGCATATCAGCAGCTCCTAATCAGTTCAATTCAGCTTAAATAACTAGAACAGAGCAAGGGTAGCACACCCGACTCGAAATCGTTTAACTAACAACTCGACAGCACGTTTATGTTAACTTGACAGCACGTTTAACTCAACTCGACAGCGTTTATCTATTCAACCAACTCGACAGCTTGAGAAACGAAATTCAACATTAGAACCGTGAATAACCCTCAAACTCTCACCTTACTTAGCTTAATTTAGCTGGTAACAAGAGAGGATAATGTAATAAACGAAACAGAGAGCTAAACGAATTGACCGACTCGACGGCGTGCAATTAAACCAATTCAATTTCGCGCAGTCTCAACACACACGACTCGACATCGTCTAACTAACAACTCGACAGCGTCCAACAAGGGAATACAAGCAAAACCGAAAACCAAACTCAATGGCTGAAATTGAAAGCTTACGCTGCATTTTTCCAAAAACGTTCCAATTTGTCAATCATCTTCACGAAATTGCAAAGAAAAGAGGGGTTGAAATCGAGTGAGTTTGAAATGAAATCGATCGAGTTTGAAGCTGAATTCGATCGAGTGGAGGTCGATATCGAAGAGAGGAGAAAGTTTCAGAGAGAAAGATAAGTTTGAGTGATGAAGTTATGAGTGATGGGTAAGCGAGAGTGATAAGCGAGAGTGATGAAGTCGTGAAATGCAAAGGATTAAAGATAAAGGATGAGTGGTGGAGAAGAGCTGCGGTTTTACTAAAGGAAAGGGAAGGGTTAAAACCGCATAGACAAAAGAGGAGACAAAAGTTTCTGTAATTTCTGAACAAAGAGCAGTGAAAAGGATAAAGGAGAAAGCTTAATTAAACACCATATGCTCCGGGGAGAGTGAAATTCACACACTAACCTTGAAAAATCAAAAGTTTAAATTTCATCCTAAACCTGGTCAACTCGACGGCGTTCGTCGAGTTAGCACGTCAAGTGTGTCCTGAATCCTTTCTTGCTTTGTTTCCCGAATCACAACATGCTCATACTCCTTTTTTTTTTTTTTCTGCCACCATAAACACTAGAAAGCAAAAACATAACATAATTTAAAGAATATGTACAGAGATAGTCATGGGAATTCCTCCCAAGTGAGCTTGTTTTAGGTCTCTAAGCTTGACCGCGTTACCGTTCAGGCTTGGGGTGGTTCATAGAGAGGAATTGAGACCCCCTCTGGTATGGTCTGATCAGCCATGTAGCGTTTAACCCTCTGACCATTCACAGTGAATTCAACCCCATCGTTTCTGACTAAAGTGACAGCTCCGTAGGGCATAACCTCTCTGATCTTGAATGGTCCAGACCAACGTGATTTCAGCTTGCCCGGGAACAACTTAAGTCTCGAGTTAAAAAGTAACACATCATCACCAGACTTGAGCTCTCTTTGCAGGATCTTCTTGTCATGAAAGGCTTTTGTTCTCTCCTTATAGATCCTGGAGTTTTCAAACGCATCAAGTATGATCTCCTCTAACTCATGCATGTCTGTCAATCTCTTCTCCTGAGCTGTCTTCAGATCAAAGTTCAGAAACCGTGTAGCCTGAAACGGGATTTTTGTGCGTTCAATTAACAATCCCACTCATGTCATTGTGGTCTTGAGAGTCAATCCATAATGGAGCTAGTTGAAAACAATTTCGAATGCAAGAAATGATCAAGTCAAGAGCAATGGTTTTAAATGTAACAAGTGAACTAGAACAAAAACGTAAATGCAGTAGAACCTTAAATGCAAACTAGAATGAATGCAATTCAAGAAGCAATATGCAATAGATGTTTAACTAAATGAAAGATGTAGACTTAATGATAAAGAGAGAGTCTTGGGATGAGATAATCGATTACAAGTCCTTAGGTTCAATAGAATGTCTAGAAATACTCAACTAGAGCTGAGTCCTAGGAAGGGAGTTCAAGGAGAAAGGTTAGCCCACTCCCGTGGTGAGAACCCCTAAGCTAGCATCGGTCCAAGGATCTAACTCCCGTTAGCTGGACGACGCAAGCCAGCCTTAAACGCCAACTCCCTTAGTCCGATGAGCTCTCCAAACAACCACTCCCGTGTGAAGGACAAGCTCATCTCTTTGCTGGTCGGTCCAATCTCTCTAAACACTTTCGGTGGAAGAGAGATCTTGGATCTAGATCTAAGTGATCAAAGAAGGTCTAGCCTTAAGCAAACCCAGCAAAGAAGGACCTTTTGGAAAGATTAAAACCCTCTAGACACTAGATAGAACCCCAATTTCTTCTAATCTATCTCATCCCTCAAGACCCAAGAAGCTCACTCACTATTCATATCAAGAACACCAAATCCTATGGAGGAAAAGGTACCCAATCGTGAATAGCAAGTGAAGAGTAAGAGAGATTAAGCTAAGATGAGATTATTGCAAAAGGAAATAACTAAAATTGATTAAAATCCAAGAACAAGTCTTACAAAAGCAAAGCAAATCTAAAGACAAAGGTTTTTTTGTGGTTTTTCTCCATGGGGAAAATTACTAAAGAGGCAATAAAATAGGTCATAATGATTTATATAGTGGGAGACAAAAAACCCTTCTTCTTCCTTGGTCAACTCATTTAATTTGACTTCTCCTTCCTTCCCCAAATGGGTTTTGCTCCAAATTTTGCGTTTTGGGCTTGGTCAAGGCTTGGTCAACGCGGGTCAACTCATCCAGCTTGGTCAATGCTCAGCTTTTCCTCGTCAAACGGGTTGTCAACCCGTTTCGCATCCCGTTTGCCCTCGAACCTTCACTCCTTTAACTGGTCTGATCCGTCCCTCTTCCTTTCAGCTCCAAAACACTTGATACAACTCCCAAATGCACGAAATATGCAATGTAGGTCCTAAATGCTATGTGTTTGCACAATGCATGAGATCTATACTAAAATGCTAAAGATATGAGCTAAAATGGAGGGAAACTTCAAGGAAACATGTGCCTAAAAGAGACAAGACATCAACTTCCCCCAAACTTGCATCTTGCTTGCCCTCAAGCAAAGAAGAACAAATCAGAGAGAAGTTGATTTGGGTGGGGACTCAAATCCACAAGATACGCTCAAAGAAATCGCCTCAATGTTCAAGTTGGGAATTATGAAATGCAAACCGGTCTAGGAATTCAAATTAGATTACTCACATACTCAATTCAATGACAAACCGACATCAGCCATGATGAAACATGCATTCAGATCCACTTCACCTATTTACATTCAATTAAGCTCAAAACTGTGAATCAAACTCATGCGATCAAAACTTGCTCATTTGGTTCAAACGGCTAGGCTCTTTTTCTTTCCTTTGGTGGTTTCATGAAGCACATAAGGGATCTCTCAAGAAGAATTGAGCTTGGGCAAAATGCTAAGAGTAAGGACCTAGGATGGTACAAAGATAGATTCCCATCTACCCAAGACGTAAGGTCTTAAATAAAGAACAAATCCCACCCAAGTCCTAACTACCCTTTCTTTTCCTTTCTGAACTTAAAGATTGAAACTTAGGATTTTAGGGAGGATAAAACTTTCTGAAAATAACAGGGGACTAACTTTCGAATTTCTTGTGGCTTAAGGCTTTTCACTTTTCTTTTATAGGCTTTGGGATTTCTAACTTCTTAAAGTGTGAATAAGGCTAGGCGCCTTTCTTTATAAACCAAGCCCCAAAGCTACTTATCTAATTAACATCAAGCGAGCCACCACTCTTTTATAAACTTCCCCTTTACTTTCTCCCATCCTTTCTTTTCTCTCGACTTCTTTTCACTTTCTGTTCTTTCTCTTTTCTCTCATTCTCTCACCCCCAAACTTGAATCACAACCTAGGCCTAATCTAGCCCAATGGAAAACGAGCTAGTTCTACATGAGAATCTAAGCTTTGTCGGTCTAAACTCAACACTTTTTGCCTAGCTCAATTGGAAAAGGCCTCACAACTCACGATAAATAGGTTGGGTTTGAAAGAAATGGGTTTGGTTAAGGGGTGGATAATCAATGAACATGGACAAACAGAGAGAGATAAATATAAGAGAAAGAATGTCCAAGAGAGTCAAAATCCATGAGCAAAAATTTCAATGCATGAGAATGACAATTAAATGATCATATTAAGTCCAAATAGCTTAGGTGAAGTTTCAAATCAAAGCAATGATTCAGTCAAACATGAATGCTGAGATGCGAGTCCTTGAGTATGGAATTCTTTTAAGCTCAAACTAAACCGATAGGCATCAAATAACTTCCAACTGGAGAATTGAAGTGATGTCAAAAAGCATTTCTCAAACATGGAAAGTCCTATCATTGTCCCCTATGCATATGCAAATGATTATGTATAATGCCTCTAGACTCAATCCTACTATGTAAATGCAAGTGATGATTCTTTTTGTGTTATGCAATTTTCGAAAATGTTTCATTTTTTTTTTGGTATTTTCTATGCCTTAGATGAAATATGCATGAGACTCAAAGATGAAAAATTGAAAATAAGAAAATAGAACACAATGTCAAATGCTATTGACCCCTCCCCCAAACTTAAATTGCACAGTCCCTTATGCATATAGAAGTTCGGAAAAGAGATCAACCAAATTAAAAAGAAGTAATGCAAAGAGAAATGGTATACACAATGGAGTGGAGATGTACCATTCAGGAGTTCAATGAAGAGGAGGAAGAAAGGTCCTCTTCGTCGGGAGATTGGTTGCTAGACGCCGGCGTTGGTGATAGAAAAAGTTCAATCTGGGCGGGTCGGGAACAGGTTGTCCTGGAGGAGAAACCCGATTGACAACCTGTTTGCCGACTTGTCAGCAATGCACAGATCGATCATTCCATGTATGGATCGACCATTCCGTCAAGTCTTGATGTGAGCGTGGGATTGCTTCAAGTTTTACCCACTAGAGCTACCTGCAAGTGCACAGCAACGAGGTAAGTATAGATGGGATCGAATCCACAAGGACCTATCGGTTGTACTACAAATTGTGAGGAGGTTAAATCAAGCTAAAACAAAATGGTGTTTGGTTCGGATTTTAACTAAAATGAAAGTGGCAAACAAGTAGAGAGAAATGGAAATCAATAAGTGGAGATACTAGGCATTGGGCTAACCTCAAGGCTTCATGAATCATCAACAAGTTAATCGAATGGAAGGGATATGATAGAAACCGTTCATGAACTCATAACACAAAGGTATAGTTATCCCACTTTCGTGGATCAAACCACTATGTTAAATCAACCTAATAGACTCAACTTTCGAAGGTTATTACAAGTTGAAAACATGCATTAAAGGTGTTCAAGTTATGATTGTTCACGGTGATTCACAACTCATCTTTCGGTGGTTATGATTCACCGCTCACCAAATACTAAGTCCGGCAATATAACAAGCTTTTGGAGAGTATATTAACCCAAGATCCGATGCTAGTAGATCAGAAAAGCAAGCGGCGTTATGCTCAAGCAAAGGTGATGAAACCAAATAAATTATCCCAACTCAAAAGATCAAGTTAACAAATTCATGAGCCCTTTCGGTTTAGCCCTTAACCTAGCGGGTAGACTACTCAATCATGGCGCGGTTAACACAAAACACGATGAGTATGGACATTATAAGTAATGAAAAAGAGAGAAAGGTTGAAGAAATCTTCTCTAGGTCGAAGAACAAGGTCGATTCCTCCTCAATACTCTCTCGGATTCAATACAAAAGTCAAAGAGAAAGAACAAATGTAAGGATTTGATAAGAACAAGTGTGTGTGCGTCTTGGATCTTGAGAAAGCCTCTTCTCTCTGCTTCTAGGACAGCTCTCTCTTCTCCTCTGACGGCGCTCACGCTCTCCCCCTTTTTCTGAGGCTAAAAACTTGTATATATAGGTAAGGAATCGCTTAGGTCTTCGTGGTGCCGGAAAAGGAAACTTTCCGATGAGCTGGAGTCAATCTTTTGCGACGTGTATGGGCCGAGATAAGGCCAAGGAAACCTCCAAATAATAGCTAAGCCTCTTCTCAAGCGAGCCAAAGTCCATGCCGCGGTATCCTGGGCCTTTAGACACGCGAGATCCTCCACGGGCTTCATCTTGTCGCTATACGGACACGTCTCGGTATAAAGTGAATTTCTCCTTGATGGTTGATCCAAATGGCTTGATTCCACTTCGAAGTGATGCATGACTCAAATATCTATCCATCAAGACCAAGATCATGATTTTTGGACGTCGGGAAGACCCCTTGCCGCGGTTATCTTTCGGATGCTCCGGTTCTGTCCAAATGCGAGAATCGGACAAATGGAGTTATATTGATGCTCTTGACTTGGAAACTTGCATGGATCATGGTTTGAGGCTCTTTTGCTCCTTTTTGAATCCTTTTTGATGTTTTAACCTGTTGAGACTCCAAAACCAACAAATACAAGAAAACTACCTCTAAAGGCATATAACCTTATTGAAAACACTTGAAAATACCAATAAATACTTAGTGAAAACATGTAAAATATGATGATATCAACTCCCCCAGACTTAGCCTTTGCTTGTCCTCAAGCAAACTAAGAAAGGAAAAGAGGTTTGAAAACGTGAGAACTCTCAAATCTTTTGGAAATCCATGTCGACCTTTGTTTTAGTAATCCACATGAATCAGCAGCGGCATTAAGAATTAAGAACAAGGAAGTACATACCGTGAGTTTTGCAATCGTCCCAAAGCAATCCACTTCTCTTTAGACCATCCAAATTCGCCACCTTTGACTCCTTTAGTTTCTAAAGGTGTGGTCTCAACTAGGGAATATCGATCAAAGGGTTTAGGGACTCTTACTCATCCTCTTGTGTTTAGACACTAGTCTCGGCTCATGCCTCACCTCTCTCTCTTCTCACTCCTTAAGCCGATTCATCCCTTTTTTAGGGTAGCATGGTATTTTTTTTTTATTCGACTTCTTCTCCTCTTTGTGGAGGTTTTGGATGATCTTCCATAGACGCGAGTATTGATGGTTGTAGCCACCTAATCCCCGGTTACTTGAATCAAATGGCCTTCCATAGACGCGAGTATTGATGGTGGTTGCCACCTAATCCCCGGTTACTTGGACCTTGATGCTTTTTCTTAAAATTGGAGGGGAGAGAGAGGGAAAACCGAACTCACATAGACTTTCACTATTTGGTGAGGATGAGGAGTCGTACCCTTTGTAAAACCAAGCCCCTAGCTGAGAAGGTTAAGTTCATTAAGGTGCGGAGTCAAAGATGTATCCTTCTTAAGCCCTTGGAGATGTGGACGTTTTTGGTAGATCGATCCACTCATGGTGCACATGTGATGGAGTAGACTGCCAAATACTGATCAATGGTCACTTAAACGCATGCAAAACAATGGTTAGGTCCAAGATAAAGTCATAATTCTCGACAAAAGTTTTGACTCAATAAAAACGACTCGATTAGATGAAAACAAATGCAAACAAAAATGTCAAAATGAACAAACTTATTAGTATAATCCCCCCAGACTTAACTTGCACCGTCCCGGTGTAAGAAAAAAAATCAGATTAAGAGGGGTGAAAGACATAATAAATTTGAAAAAGGGAAAGGTTAGGATGATGTTACCAAGTGATGACCAAGTGGAATGAAGATCATAGTCAGGTAGCTGAATTGGGCTCTTCTTTAGGCGTGAGTGGTCGGGAAATGTTGAAGGGCAAGGCCCGAATCTCGTCTGTTGTCATTTCGGTCGTGTACGTCCCATTCGGTCGACCCGGAATGAGTGCTATGAACAACATGACAAACTGTTAAGAATTTTATGAACGGGATTGAAAATTTACCATCCAATATGATGTTTTAGAGCCGCTGGTGAAGTTGCAGATTGTTTGGTCGAGCAAATGTGAAAATCCTGTGTCGGGTGGATCTCTCGGACGGCCGTAAGGTGATGGGATGGACCACAGCTCGAACCGTCAACATTCCGTCGACCTATCTTGAAATTCCACCGACCAATCATATATTTTAGGAGCAGTGGTGAAGTTTCAGGTCAACCAAACGAGCGGTTTTGGAGTTGGATCATTTGGTGGTCCATGCGGTCGACCGGATGATAGTGCAATAGACCACAGCTCAAACGGTGATGAATTTCCTGACCGAGATTGAAATTCCACCGACCAACTTCATATTTTATGAGCACTGGTGAAGTTTGGGGTCAAAAGGATGAGCGGTGTGAGACTTTCTTCACAACGTGGTGTAAACGGCTCCGGAAAGAGATTTTTGACCCTCCTCGAATTTGGTCCGTTCGTTCCATGATTGTCTTTTGGAATAGTGATTTTGAAGCTCCAAGAATTCATTTCCAGGTGGTGGTGTCGCCGTGCCGTGATTTTTGTTTTTGTCGGCCTTGGGTTACCCGCCATCGACCGGATGTGGCATTCGTGCGTATCTCCTCATCCGTTCACATTTCTCCGTGCTATCTTTTGGATTTGCCGACCAATACGGTATTGTCTGGTCGCCTGTGAAGTTTGGTGGACTTTGGTAACACGGATTGCGAGATAGGTCAAGTGTGTACTCCTTTGCACCCGTGTGGCCGAGAAAATTACCCCGGATGGAATATCTTGAATTCTACTCGACCGTTTTGTGATCTTCTTTTACCAAAATGATTCTGCTTCCTTCCTTCAGTATTCCCAGCCGTTGCCCGCTCCGTGGTGTCGGTTTGGACAAGGGTGGGATGAATGGGTGGGACATTTCCTTGTTTGGTCTCCTCTTGGTTTGTCATCCTAACAAAATGCATGCAATAGTGATGTGAAAACTAAAAATGAAAAAGGAAAAGAAAAATACCGTGTGGGTTGCCTCCCACAAAGCGCTTGTTTTAAAGTCATCTAGCTTGACTCTTGACGGTTTAGGCGTTAGGTGGATCGGCTAAGGGGATGACCTCTTCTTCTCCTTTGTCCGTGTTTGCTAAGTACGGCTTTAGCCTCTGTCCGTTGACAGTGAAGTCTCCTCCACTAGGGTCCCAAAGAACCACTGCTCCATATGGTTTCACCTCTTTTATCTTGAACGGACCGGACCATCTTGAGCGGAGTTTACCGGGAAAGAGCTTGAGCCGTGAATTAAAGAGCAAAACCTGGTCGTTTGGAGCAAAGGACTTTGGTACGATCCTCCGGTCATGAAACGCCTTAGTTCTCTCTTTGTAAATCTTTGTGCTCTCATATGCTAGATGTCTTATCTCTTCCAATTCATTCAGTTGAATCAAGCGCCTCTCAGCTGCGGTTTTGAGATTGAAGTTAAGCTCCTTGACCGCCCAAGCCGCCTTATACTCCAACTCTACTGGTAAGTGGCACGCTTTCCCGTAAACAAGATGGAAAGGTGTTGTTCCTAGTGGTGTCTTGAATGCTGTCCGGTAAGCCCAAAGAGCGTCATCTAGCTTGGCGGACCAGTCCTTCCTTGTTTTCCCGGTTGTCTTTTGGAGGATGTTCTTTAGCTCTCTGTTGGAAATCTCCACTTGTCCGCTTGTTTGTGGGTGATACGGGCTTGCAACCTTGTGTCTGACTCCATACTTTCTCAGTAGTTTGGCAAACACTCGGTTTATGAAGTGGGAACCGCCATCACTAATCACAACTCGCGGCACTCCAAACCTTGGGAAGATTACCGATTTGAACAGCTTGATAACGACACTAGAGTCATTTGTTGGCGCGGCAATAGCTTCCACCCACTTGGACACATAGTCAACAGCTACTAGGATGTATTGGTCTCCAAAAGACGTGGGAAAGGGTCCCATGAAATCAATTCCCCACACGTCAAAGACTTCTACTTCCAGGATAAAGTTTTGTGGCATCTCATTTCTTTTGCTAATGTTGCCCATCCTTTGACAAGCATCACATTTTGAAATGAATGCCTGTGCATCTTTGAACATTGTTGGCCACCAGAAACCGGCCTGTAAAACCTTTGAAACCGTCTTGAATGTGGCAAAATGGCCGGCATACGCCGATCCATGACAACCATGAAGTATTCCCGGGATTTCTTCCTCCGGGACACATTTTCTGAACATCCCATCTTGGCATTTCTTGTAGAGGTACGGCTCGTCCCAAAAGTAGAACCGTATGTCTTTTAAGAACTTCTTCTTCTTGTAGCCATAAAACTGCGGAGGTTCAATGTCGGCTGCAAGGTAGTTTGCTATGTGGCCATACCAAGGTGCACCGAGGGCGACTCTCTTGTCCGGAACGGGTGGTAGTGCACTGGTGATCCTTGTGATTGGTATGGCTCTGACGGAATAGACCGTTTCTTCTGGCAACGAGTCGTTTATGGGGAGCTGCTCTTCTATCCGCATCCGGGAGAGGTGGTCGGCTACACTATTCTCCGCACCTTTTCTATCGACGATCTTTAAGTCAAACTCTTGTAGTAAGAGAATCCACCTTATGAGACGTGGTTTTGCATCTTTCTTGGATAGGAGGTATTTGAGGGCAGCATGGTCGGTGTGAACGATCACTTTAGATCCGACAAGGTAAGATCGGAACTTCTCAAACGCAAAGACAATAGCGAGCAACTCCTTCTCAGTGGTGGCGTAGTTGCATTGTGCTTCATCCAAGGTTCGGCTTGCATAGTATATGACATGAAGCTTCTTCTCCTTCCTTTGTCCTAGCACAGCACCAACAGCATAGTCACTTGCATCGCACATAATCTCAAACGGGAGCTCCCAATCCGGTGATTGTACAACCGGTGCACTTATTAGTGCTGCCTTGATCTTCTTGAAAGCCGTGAGGCAATCATCGTCGAATTCAAATGGGACATCTTTGCACAAGAGCTGAGTCAATGGTCGTGCGATCTTGGAGAAATCTTGGATGAATCTCCTATAGAAACCGGCGTGTCCGAGGAAGCTCCTTACTCCCTTTACATTCTTTGGCGGTTCTAAGGTCACCATGACTTCTATCTTTGCCTTATCCACTTCAATCCCTCTCTCTGATATCCGGTGGCCAAGCACTATCCCATCTCGCACCATGAAATGACATTTCTCCCAATTGAGGACAAGATGTTGCTCCTCACATCTTTTGAGAACCTTACTAAGATTTGATAAACAAGCATCAAAGGATGAGCCATAAACTGAAAAGTCATCAATGAATACCTCCATTATGTCCTCTATATAGTCGGTGAAGATAGACATCATGCATCTTTGGAATGTGGCCGGGGCATTGCACAATCCAAAAGGCATTCGCCGGTAAGCGAACGTGCCATAAGGACATGTAAATGTTGTCTTCTCTTGGTCATCCGGATGGATTGGTATTTGGAAAAAACCTGAATAGCCATCTAGAAAACAATAGTAAGGGTGGTTAGCAAGCCTTTCTAGCATTTGGTCTACAAATGGTAAAGGGAAATGATCCTTCCGGGTCGCGGTATTGAGCTTGCGGTAGTCGATGCACATTCGGTGGCCGGTGATTGTTCTAGTGGGGATCAGTTCCTCATTCTCGTTCTTTATCACCGTGACTCCTCCCTTTTTAGGGACCACATGCACCGGACTTACCCACGTACTATCCGAGATCGGATATATGATCCCCGCGTCCAAGAGTTTCATTACCTCCTTTTTCACAACATCTTTTAAGTTCGGGTTTAATCTCCTTTGGTGCTCTATGGACGATGTTGACTCGTCCTCAAGGTGTATCCTGTGCATGCATAGATCCGGAGAGATGCCTGTGATATCCTCAAGGGTATACCCAAGGGCTTTACGGTGTTTTCTCAACTCACAAAGCAATAGAGCCGTCTCCACATTGGTTAGGTTTGAATTGATAATGACCGGATATGTATTATTAGGTCCGAGAAACGCATACCTTAGTCCAACTGGAAGCTCTTTAAGCTCAACCTTGGGTGCTCTATGCTCGCTCCAAGGATCATTCGAAGCTTTGGTGAGGTTCTTAGTTGCTCCCGGCTTCTTTACATCCTCCCCCAAGCTGATATACGCTACTAGTTTGTCATAAGTGGCGGCGCCATCTAGAATCTTGGTCAGCCGGTGTGCTTCGTCATTCAAATGGTCGTTATCTCCTTCACCTCCGGTTAAAACTATCTCTAATGGGTCATTCCGGATGAGCTCTTGATAGATACCTTCAGAAACCTCGCTCATGTTGTCCACCAAAAACGAATGCCCGTCTATTGTCGGCTTGCCGAGTGACTTGTCCACTTGAAATTTCATCACGAGGTCTCCCAAATGCAAGTCGATCTTTCCTCCTTTGACGTCAATTATGGCACCGGCGGTGGCTAAGAATGGTCGTCCAAGGATCAAGGGGTCTCTAGGCTCTTGATCAAGCTCTAACACCACAAAATCAGCCGGTATGGATCATTTACCGATCATGACTTGAACATCGGTTACAATTCCAACCGGTCTTCTAACCGATCGATCCGCAAAGACTAGTTGAATCTTTGTTGGTCTGAAATTAGTGATCCCAAGACGTCGGGCCACCGTGTAAGGCATTAAATTCACGCTAGAGCCCAAGTCACAAAGGCATCGCTTGAAAGTTGTACCTCCGATTTGACAAGATAACACAAAGCTGCCCGGATCATCAAGCTTCTCCGTTGTTTGGTTTTGAAGCACATCACTGCATTCTTGAGTTATCAGCATCACACCTTCTTCCAAGCTTAGGTTGCTTGTCAAGATACTCTTCATGTACTTTTTCAAAGACGGTATGATCATGCAAGCGTCAACAAATGGTAGCCTAACACTTAGCTGGCTCACAAGATCTCTTAGCTTTGCCTGCTCCTTCTCCTTCTTAGGCTTCTTCACAACCCTAGGGAAGGGTGGTTTCGGCTTGTACACTCGAGATATCAACGGTGGGATGATTTCTTCTTCTAATTCTCCATTGGCCGCATTGTCAACTTCCGGTTCATTCTCATCTATCACGATTGTATGCTGGGTCGACTCCTTCTCAGCTCCCTCCGGCATTTGCACCTCATCTAGTTGCGTCCCACTCCTAAGAGTGATGGCGGCAATGTGCTCTTTTCTTGGATTTACCTCGGGTTGGCCGGGAAGGACTCCGATTGGCCTCTTGATTGAACCGGCGATGTGGGCTATTTGGAGATCAAGCCGCTTCACGTGTGATTCAAGAGAATCAAATTCACTATTCAGGTCATAGTACATGCGGTGTATCTTCTCGTGAATCTCTTTGTTGGCTTGCCTTTGCTCATGCATGAACTCGTAGATATAAGATTTAGAATCACCTTCTTGATCGTCTCTATGCATCGGCTGTTGCCTCGGATTAGGTAAGGTCACCTTAGGGATGTGCGTGAGCTGATGATTGGAGTACTGAAGAGGGTAGCTAGAAGCATTCTTCTTACCATAGTAACGGTCTTGAGTGTTGAGAAACGGCATAAGACTTCTTTCTCCGGGTTCGTGTTTGCTAATGAAGTTCACGTCTCGTTGAAGATTGCCAAAGATCTCCCGGTCCATTTCCTCATCTAAGGTTTGATCATCTTCAAAAACTTGGCATTGCCTCGGTTGCCTCTCCAAAAGTTTAGAGATCATGGATTTGATCTCCTTGAACTCGGTTTGCTCCGGTCTTGTGTTGATCGCTTTAATGGTTTCCTCATAGCTCGGCTGGTTCTTGCTATCACTGGCCGCCAAGTTGTCTATTAATATCTTTGCCTCTTCAATGGTCTTGCTCATGAAGTCCCCATTGCTAGCTATGTCAAGGCATAATTTGTACTCTCGCCTAATCCCATCATAGAAGGTGTTCCATAGATTGACATCCGAAAAGCCGTGTTGTGGACAATCTCTTATGTATTCCTTGAAACGTTCGAGAGCTTCATGGTATGGCTCTATAGGACCTTGCTGGAAGCCTGAGATTTTGCTCCTCATCAAGGTTGCCCTTTGTTTGGTGTAGAATTGTCCTAGAAAAGCCTTCTTGAACTCCATCCATGTGTTGATTGAGCGAGATGGCAAAGATTTTAGCCATCTAAGTGCTTTGCCCGCCAAAGTGAAAGCAAAGAGCCGGCACCTCAGGTAGTCCACTGGAACTCCGTTGGCGCTTGTAGTGCTGCACAACTCCTCAAAAGAATCAACATGATCCAAAGGATCCTCCTCAAGAAGTCCATGGTATTGACTTTGCTTCGCCAATGCGATAACCCGCGGCTTAATCTCATAAAGTTGGCCGTCTTGCATCCGGATGGGGCTACGGCTTTGTAGAAACTCGGGTCTAGAGTCACTATCTCCAATGTACTCTTGATTTGGTCCCTCTCGGTGGTCGTCTTGGGGTGGTTGATGCGCCGTCCCGTCAATGTCGAGCTCCGGTTCATTGCCGTTTTGCGGTAAACGGTTTTGAACTCCAATCAAAGGGCGGTCATCAATGCGGTTTGCTCCAAGAAAAACACCAAGCGGCGGCCCTTGGTCATGTGCTTCCTGATCCATAGCTCAGCTCAAGTTGTACCTACAAGAGCTTGAAAACAAACTAAAGAAAAATGTTAAGTGACAAAAAAAAGGAAAAACGTTTTAGTCTAGATTCTAGTCCAAACTTGTAGACAAGAAGGTCCCCGGCAACGGCGCCAAAAACTTGATGTGAGCGTGGGATTGCTTCAAGTTTTACCCACTAGAGCTACCTGCAAGTGCACAGCAACGAGGTAAGTATAGATGGGATCGAATCCACAAGGACCTATCGGTTGTACTACAAATTGTGAGGAGGTTAAATCAAGCTAAAACAAAATGGTGTTTGGTTCGGATTTTAACTAAAATGAAAGTGGCAAACAAGTAGAGAGAAATGGAAATCAATAAGTGGAGATACTAGGCATTGGGCTAACCTCAAGGCTTCATGAATCATCAACAAGTTAATCGAATGGAAGGGATATGATAGAAACCGTTCATGAACTCATAACACAAAGGTATAGTTATCCCACTTTCGTGGATCAAACCACTATGTTAAATCAACCTAATAGACTCAACTTTCGAAGGTTATTACAAGTTGAAAACATGCATTAAAGGTGTTCAAGTTATGATTGTTCACGGTGATTCACAACTCATCTTTCGGTGGTTATGATTCACCGCTCACCAAATACTAAGTCCGGCAATATAACAAGCTTTTGGAGAGTATATTAACCCAAGATCCGATGCTAGTAGATCAGAAAAGCAAGCGGCGTTATGCTCAAGCAAAGGTGATGAAACCAAATAAATTATCCCAACTCAAAAGATCAAGTTAACAAATTCATGAGCCCTTTCGGTTTAGCCCTTAACCTAGCGGGTAGACTACTCAATCATGGCGCGGTTAACACAAAACACGATGAGTATGGACATTATAAGTAATGAAAAAGAGAGAAAGGTTGAAGAAAGCTTCTCTAGGTCGAAGAACAAGGTCGATTCCTCCTCAATACTCTCTCGGATTCAATACAAAAGTCAAAGAGAAAGAACAAATGTAAGGATTTGATAAGAACAAGTGTGTGTGCGTCTTGGATCTTGAGAAAGCCTCTTCTCTCTGCTTCTAGGACAGCTCTCTCTTCTCCTCTGACGGCGCTCACGCTCTCCCCCTTTTTCTGAGGCTAAAAACTTGTATATATAGGTAAGGAATCGCTTAGGTCTTCGTGGTGCCGGAAAAGGAAACTTTCCGATGAGCTGGAGTCAATCTTTTGCGACGTGTATGGGCCGAGATAAGGCCAAGGAAACCTCCAAATAATAGCTAAGCCTCTTCTCAAGCGAGCCAAAGTCCATGCCGCGGTATCCTGGGCCTTTAGACACGCGAGATCCTCCACGGGCTTCATCTTGTCGCTATACGGACACGTCTCGGTATAAAGTGAATTTCTCCTTGATGGTTGATCCAAATGGCTTGATTCCACTTCGACGTGATGCATGACTCAAATATCTATCCATCAAGACCAAGATCATGATTTTTGGACGTCGGGAAGACCCCTTGCCGCGGTTATCTTTCGGATGCTCCGGTTCTGTCCAAATGCGAGAATCGGACAAATGGAGTTATATTGATGCTCTTGACTTGGAAACTTGCATGGATCATGGTTTGAGGCTCTTTTGCTCCTTTTTGAATCCTTTTTGATGTTTTAACCTGTTGAGACTCCAAAACCAACAAATACAAGAAAACTACCTCTAAAGGCATATAACCTTATTGAAAACACTTGAAAATACCAATAAATACTTAGTGAAAACATGTAAAATATGATGATATCAAGTCTCTGGAATTTCACCATTTTAAACCTTAGTTGCACTTAAATCTGAACCTACAGCACGAAATTCCATCCACAAACACACAAAATAACAAAATGAAAAGTTTAAGTATATACAAAGGATAAACAGGGGACTTCCTCCCAAGTGAGCTTATTTTAGGTCCCAAGCTTGACCTTCAAAACCCTTTAAGCGACTTGCCATGTAAGATTTTACTCATTGAAGCTTTTGATCACCAGGATCATACTCATCATAGAACCATCCCCTAAATTCTTTCATCCTTATCTCCTCAAAGGGTGGCTTCATTGGATCTTCAAGGCTGACTTCATGAGCTGAGATCACACCAGCAAATGGGAAGTTTGGCTCATAAGGTAGAGGCACATAGGGATATTCTATCTTCTCAAACGGAGCTTCTCTCTTCTCCTTGTTGATAACTCTCATCTCAGAAAATTTCAGCTCATCCCTCTCACTTAGCTCATCAATGTCCACATTGAGAGTAGGATGTTGTTCCTCTCTTTCAACACTCTTTGAGGCTTCCTCCTTCTTGTCATTGCGTTTCCCATCTTGGAATGTCTTCTCATTCTCCAAACGCTCAACACTTGGACCATAGAGAAGCCTAGAGAGTTCTTCTATAGCTCTTTCGTTCTCATCATTTTCAACCGTATAAGCAGTAGTAGAGAAAATGGCACCGCAATACTCTTTTGGATTTGGAATTGGTCTTCCGGGAAGGGTTCCTTTTTGAGAAGAAGATGATGTGTTGCCCTTGGACTCCAACTGTTGAACTTTAGATGTGAGACTCTCCAACTTGTTGTTAAGATCATGATAAGAACAGTCCACCTTGTTGTGAATCTCAGCCATTTTCTTGCTCAATTCCATGGCTCCACTTGCTTGTCCTTGAATAATCTGCTGCAACATAGTTTTCATCTCCAATTCATGACCTGAGCTGGTGCGTGCTTGACCTTGAGTAGGCCCAAAACCTGGTGGAACAAAGTTCTTAGGTGCAAAGTCTTGTTTGTAGTACACCACTTGCTGACCGTTGTGATTATGTTGTTGAGGTGGATACACTTGGTCTTGAGGATTATTTCTATAGTTCACAAATCCTTGTTGGTATCCTCCTTGGTTTCCCACATAGTTGAGCTTCTCCTTCTTTTGAACCAAATCTTCTTCGCTAATGAAGTGCACCTGGTTTTGTTGGACTAGCAGCAACTTATCAAGCTTGTCATTGAGAGTTTTAAGCTCATTCTTGTGCTTCTCCTCTTGAGCAGAACTCCCTCTATCAGCATGGTCATACTCCTCACTATAGTTGGCATCGCTAGTCGTTATGTTCTCAACCAAGAAGAGTCCTTCTTCGACATCTTGACCCAAAAAGTGACCATTGCTGGCTGTGTCAAGGAGCAAACGGTACTTGGGTAGGACTCCACGATACAGTGTACTAAGCAAAGACTCCTTTGAGAATCCATGATGAGGGCACTTCATCTGATATCCTTTAAACCGTTCATATGCCTCACTGAAACTTTCTCCATTCATTTGTAAGAAGCTGGAGATATCATTCCTGAGCTTTGCTGTCCGTGAGGCTGGAAAGAACTTTGCCAAGAACGCTTGCTTACACTGATCCCAAGTGGTCACTGATCCAACAGACAGCGTGGTTTCCCAAGTGAGAGCTTTACCACCCAAGGAGAAAGGGAAAACCCTCAACTTGAAACCATCTTCCGAAACTCCATTGATATTCTGCAAAGAACAAATCTGGTCGAACTTGTCAAGATGCTTCAAAGGGTCTTCATCCTTCATGCCGTGAAAGGCTGAGTTTTCTACCAGTGAGATCAAACTGGTCTTGATGTCGAAGTTGATAGTGGGGATTGGTGGTGGGGTGATTCCGTGGCGGTGGACATGAGTATATGGGGTATCTCCAGCTCCGATTTGCCTAGTAGGACGTGGTGGATGAACTGGATATCCTCCATGGTGCTGGTTAGCTCTTAAAGGAACCGCTGGTGCCCCTGGTGGGTCTGCCATGTTCTCAAACTCATGTGTGTCGTTTCCTAGCTGATGTTCAACTCGCAGATGCTTCTCAATTATGTCTCTTGATCGCTTAACCCGTTTTTCTTGTTAAGCCTTGTGAAGGTCACTCGTTCTGAACAGATTGATGTGGCCACGAGAATGGGTTTGCATAAACCTGCAAAATGAAGAGAAGCAGCGCCCAAACAGCAGATATGTAAATTGTATTTGATGTTTAAACCTGTAAAACAGAGAAAGCAGCTCCCAAACAGCAAATACTTAAATGGTAATGGAAAGTAAGAAGGAAAATCTTGATCTTGAAAATTATCCAAATAAAAAATGCTCAAACTTAAAACTCCAAATGGCAACGGCGCCAAATTGAAACAAAATTTTTACGTGGTGTTTCAATTACCCACTCATATCATTGTGGTTTTAAGATATCAATCCATAATGGAGCTAGTTTGAGGACAGTTTCGAATGCAAGGAATAATCAAGTCAAGAGCAATGGAATGGAATGGTAACAAGTGAACAAAGACTAAAACTTAAATGCAATGAAAACCTTAAAATGCAAGCTAGAATAAATGCAAATCAATGGACAATATGCGAGAGATGAGAAACTAAATGAAAGATGCTGACTTTGATGGTAAAAGGAGGGTCTTGGGATGAGGTTATTGATTACAAGTTCTTAGGGATCAATAGAGAAGTCTGGGGGTGTTCAAAGAATGGCAAATCCTAGGAAGAGGGTTCATGAAACAAGGCAAGCCCACTCCCGTGGTGAAAGCCACAAAGCCATCCTCGAAATCATAGGAGCTAACTTTCGGTTAGTGATTCCGATGGAGGCCAGCTTTATGCGACAACCCTCTTAGTCCAGTGAGCTCTCCAAACAACCACTCCCGTGTGAAGGACAAGCTCACCTCTTTGCTGGTCGGTCCAACTTTTCACCCACTTCCATGGTGAGAAAAGCCTTGTATCTAGGCCTAAATGATCAATAGAGACCTAGCCTTAAGCAAACCCAGCAAAGAAGGACTTTTGTAAAGATTAAACACCTCTAGACACTAAATCGACCCCTAATAGCTTCTAATCTACCTCATCCCTAGAGACCCAAGAAGCTCACTCACTATTCATATCAAGAACACCAAATCCTATGGAGGAAAAGGTACCCAATCGTGAATAGCAAGTGAAGAGTAAGAGAGATTAAGCTAAGATGAGATTATTGCAAAAGGAAATAACTAAAATTGATTAAAATCCAAGAACAAGTCTTACAAAAGCAAAGCAAATCTAAAGACAAAGGTTTTTTGGTGGTTTTTCTCCATGGGGAAAATTACTAGAGAGGCAATAAAATAGGTCATAATGATTTATATAGTGGGAGACAAAAAAACCTTCTTCTTCCTTGGTCAACTCATTTAATTTGACTTCTCCTTCCTTCCCCAAATGGGTTTTGCTCCAAATTTTGCGTTTTGGGCATGGTCAAGGCTTGGTCAACGCGGGTCAACTCATCCAGCTTGGTCAATGCTCAGCTTTTCCTCGTCAAACGGGTTGTCAACTCGTTTCGCATCCCGTTTGCCCTCGAACCTTCACTCCTTTAACTGGTCTGATCCGTCCCTCTTCCTTTCAGCTCCAAAACACTTGATACAACTCCCAAATGCACGAAATATGCAATGCAGGTCCTAAATGCTATGTGTTTGCACAATGCATGAGATCTATACTAAAATGCTAAAGATATGAGCTAAAATGGAGGGAAACTTCAAGGAAACATGTGCCTAAAAGAGACAAAATGCAGGGAAACTTCAAGGAAACATGTGCCTAAAAGAGACAAAATGCAGAGACATCATAGCCC
Source organism: Erythrophleum ivorense (assembly GCA_026724425.1). Taxonomy (NCBI): domain Eukaryota; kingdom Viridiplantae; phylum Streptophyta; class Magnoliopsida; order Fabales; family Fabaceae; genus Erythrophleum; species Erythrophleum ivorense. The sequence goes on along the minus strand of JAIUCV010000066.1, from coordinate 84,757 downwards.
AGACTGCCTTGTACTCTATCTCCACTGGTAAGTGGCAAGATTTTCCATACAGCAGCTGAAACGGGGTCCGTCCTATAGGAGTCTTATGCGCGGTTCTGTAAGCCCATAGAGCTTCATCAAGCTTGACTGCCCAGTCTCTCCTTGAAACTCCTACAACCTTGTTCAAGATAGCCTTTATCTGCTTGTTAGAGACTTCAACCTGTCCACTTGTCTGCGGATGATAGGGTGTGGCTACCTTGTGCTTAACACCATACTTCTTGAGTAGGCTCTCAAAAACCTTGTTGATGAAGTGAGATCCACCGTCGCTTATCACAACTCTGGGCACTCCATAGCGTGGAAATATTATGTTCTTAAAGAGCTTGATCACCGGCTTGTGATCGTTGGTTACGCACGCTATAGCTTCCACCCACTTCGAAACATAGTCCACAGCCACTAAGATGTAACTGTTCCCATGTGAAGCTGGGTTAAAAGGTCCCATGAAATCAACGCCCCAGACATCAAATATTTCAACTTCAAGAATGGGGTTCTGAGGCATTTCATTCCTCCTGCTGATGTTCCCCATTCGCTGGCATGAATCACACCTGGATATGAACGCTTGAGCGTCCTTGAAGAGACTTGGCCACCATAACCCAGCTTGAAGTATCTTCTGAACTGTCTTGAAGGCTGCAATTTGCCCTCCATAAGCAGAACCGTGGCAATGCTCTAGCACACCATTGACCTCTTCTTCAGCTATGCATCTCCTAAAGAGACCATCAGACCCTCTCTTGTACAGGTAGGGTTCATCCCAAAAGTAGTGTGAGGCTTCTCTGAAGAGTTTCTACTTTTTGTAAGGATCCAGATCCTTTGGCACATCCCCACACACTAAGTAGTTCACCATGTTAGTATACCAAGGCAAACCGTCAACCTGCAGGGCACTGACTTCATCGAGTCGGGCCTTCACTTCGTAGCTTTCGCGCAGAACCTTGACTGCCATGAGCTGCTCTTCAGGCATTGAGTCATCAATTGGTACAGGATCATCAATCCTCATTCTGGACAGATGGTCAGCTACTCCATTCTCAACACCCTTCTTGTCAACAATCTCCATGTCAAACTCTTGGAGAAGAAGTATCCACCTAAGTAGTTTAGGCTTGGTGTCCTTCTTAGCATAAATGTGCCTAAGAGCTGCATGATCAGTGTACACAATGACTTTTGAACCCACCAAGTAACTCCTGAACTTCTCAAAGGCAAAAACCACAGCTAGTAATTCCTTTTCTGTTGTAGCATACTTCACCTGAGCATCATCCAGCGTGCGACTAGCGTAGTATATGACATTTAGTCGTTTATCAATCTTCTGACCAAGTACCGCACCCACAGCGTAATCACTGGCGTCGCACATTATCTCGAATGGGTGATCCCAGTTCGGTGCTTGCACTATTGGAGCGGTGACCAGAGCTTCTTTGATCAGGTTAAAAGCTTTTAGACAGCCTTCATCAAACAAGAACTCTGTCTCCTTGCACAACAGACGCGTCAGGGGTCGAGCTATCTTCGAGAAGTCCTTGATAAACCTTCTGTAGAACCCAGCATGTCCCAAGAAACTCCTTATATCCCTGACTGACTTTGGTGGTGCTAGCTGAACCATCACCTCAATCTTAGCTTGATCCACTTCTATGCCTTTCTCTGATATCAAGTGTCCCAACACGATCCCCTTTTGTACCATGAAATGGCATTTCTCCCAGTTGAGGACGAGGCTGGTCTCTTCGCAGCGTTTAAGGACCCTGCGCAAGTTTGACAAACAAGAAACAAAAGAGCCACCATATACAGAGAAATCATCCATAAAGACTTCAACAGTGTCCTCAATCAAGTCAGAGAATATAGAGGTCATGCATCTTTGAAATGTGGCGGGAGCGTTACAAAGGCCAATTGGCATGCGCCTATATGCAAAAGTACCGTAAGGACAAGTAAACGTTGTCTTATCCTGATCGTTAGGGTGAATGGGGATCTGGAAAAAGCCACTATATCCATCTAGAAAACAATAGTATGGATGGTTTGCAAGTCGTTCCAGCATTTGGTCGATAAAAGGAAGCGGGAAATGATCTTTGCGGGATGCTGCATTTAACTTCCTATAGTCTATGCACATCCTATGTCCTGTAATAGTTCTAGTGGGGATGAGTTCATCTTTATCATTTTTAATCACAGTAACCCCCCCCCTTTCTTTGGGACGCAATGAACAGGAGATATCCAAGTTCTGTCACTAATAGGATAGATAATCCCAGCATCTAGCAACTTAAGTATCTCCTTCTTCACTACTTCCTTCAGATTGGGGTTAAGCCTCCTCTGAGGTTCAATGCTAGACTTAGTCTCATCATCTAAATGAATTATATGCATGCACAGATTAGGTGAAATTCCCTTAATGTCATCCAGAGAATACCCTATAGCCTTTCTAAACTTTTTTCAATTCAATCAAGAGTGAATGCAATTCATCAGGGCTAAGGGATGCGTTTATGATGACGGGATATGTCGAATTAGGACCAAGAAACGCATACCTGAGACCTTCTGGCAATGGCTTAAGGTCCACCTGTGGCGCTTTGAGCTCAGACCAATCATCGGGTTCAGCACTGCTCAGCTCTATAGCTCTGTCTAGCAACTTGATAGCGTATGCGTTTCCAGATTGGAGAATGTGCTGACTCGACTTGTACGTAGAGTCCGACGTCGAGTCCGTCAAGTTCTCAGCTGAAACTGGACTACTTGACGCCATAACCTCCGTTCCTGACCATTCCAGCTCTTCAAACGGTTTAGACTCTGTCACTGCCACATGTGAGTCTAAAAGTTGCACATAACCCAGACTCTCTTCATTTAGCAAACCAGATTCTCCACTCTTTGTCAAAGCAATCTGAAGGTTATCTGTAAGAGCTAACTCTTCCAGCAACTCATCAGCGAGCTGATCCATTTCCTCTATGTAGAAGATCTGACCCTCAATCGTTGGTTTCCTCATGGCGTCTTTAATGTCGAATTTCATGGTGAAATCCTTACCAAGATTCAGGTCGATCTTCCCCTTTCTGACATCAATCACTGCACCAGCCGTGGCTAAGAAAGGTCTGCCCAGAATTAACGGATCTTTCGGTTCTTCGTCCATCTCGAGCACTATGAAGTCCGTCGGTACCTCTACATTGCCTATCCTGATAGGTAAGTCTTCTAACAGCCCAGTTGGTAACCTCACCGATCTGTCTGCTAGAACCAGAGAAATTTTGCACGGTTTGAACTTCCCAAATCCCAGCCTCTTAGCAACAGAAAGTGGCATCAGGCTAACTGACGCTCCAAGATCACACAAACAGTTGTTAAAAGCCAGGGGTCCCAATGAACATGGTAGGGTGAAGCTACCAGGATCTCCAAGTTTCTCTTGTATCACGTTTCTCTGTATAATGGCACTACACTCATGTGATAAGACCACCATCCCCTGTAGCTCCTTGGTTCTTTCCATTACCACATCCTTCAGAAATTTCTGATAGGGGGGTACTAGCATGAAGGCATCTATGATAGGCATTCGCACCTCTATCTCCTTCATTTGCATGTCGAACAACGCTTTATACTTCTCAATTAGCTGCTTCTTGAACCTGCCTGGGAAAGGAAGTGACGGTTTGTAAGGAGGTGGGACAAACAGTGTCTCTTTCCTCCTGGTTTCTACTGGCTTGATGGGGTTCGTCTGACCAACTCGACCACGTGGCATATCTGCACGTCGAGTCTGCTCGTCGAGTTCATCTTCTGGGCGAGTATCCTTAGTCAAGTCTTCAGTGTAATCCTTCCTTTCTTGACACGCAATGTCCTCATTGACTGTTTGTTTACCTGAGCGACCTGGCAACTCTTTCCCACTTCGCAAAGTAATAGCATGGGCGTACTCCTTTGGGTTTTGGACAGCTTTCCCTGGAAGTTGTCCCTGCTGAGCAGAAGAAGTAGAAGTGGCATTGCTTTCCACGTGTTGGACTCTGGAGCTCAGCGTCTCAATTTTGTGGTTCATGTCCGCCAGCTTCTTACTCAACTCCATAGCACCATTCGCTTGACCTTGAAGAAGCTGTTGTAACATCGCCTTCATGTCGGGTTCCTGAAGCTGTGGCGCTTGTACCTGCTGAGGAGCAAACCCTGGTGGTGCTCCCTGCTGCTGTCTAGGTTGATAGCCGCCCTGTTGGCTCACAAACTGCCCTCGCGGAACGAACACTTGCTGCTGCTGTGGTTGACTCTGCTGCTGCGTAGGCTGACTCTGCGGTGTCTGTGGAGGATAGACCTGATCCTGAGGATTGGCGACATTCGTACTTCTGTAGGACAGATTCGGGTTGGCTTTGTACGTGTAATAGCCTTTGTTGTTGCCACCCTGGTTGTTTTGGATGTAACTGATCTCCTCAGTTTGCTGGTCAACCTCCCCTTCTTGGACAGGAACAAATTCGTCTTCAGAGATGAAATGAACATGCTTCATAGTGGACTGAGCCTGAAGTAGCTTATCCAACTTTTCATTCAAGCCCTTCACTTCCTTTTTCAACTTATCATCAGACTCGACAGAGCTGCGGTTTGTGCGGTCGTACTCTTCGTTGTTGTTGCCATCTGATCGAGCTATATTCTCCACAAGCTGCCAGCCGTCCTCAACGTCTTGGTTCAGGAAGTCTCCGTTGCTCGCGGTATCGAGCATCTGCCTGTACTTCGGGATAACACCTCTATACAAAGTGTTGAGCAGGGACTAATTACTGAAACCGTGGTGTGGGCACTGACTCGTATAGCACTTGAAACATTCCCAAGCCTCAGAAAACATTTCACCGTTCTTCTGGTGGAAGCTCGAGATATCGCTACGGAGCTTAGCTGTCCTTCCCGTAGAGAAAAACTTCGCAAGGAACGCCTTCTTGCAGTCGTTCCAGGTTGTGATAGAGTTGTGGGGCAAGTTCTTCTCCCACTGGTGTGCCTTCTCCCCAAGTGATAGAGGGAAGAGGTACAACTTGATGGCGTCCTCAGAAACACCATTAACCCGAGACAGGTTACAAAGCCGGTCGAACTCATCGAGGTGGTCTATAGGATCTTCGCAGGGCAAACCATGGAACATCTTATTTTGCACCAAATTGATCATTCTGAGCTTGATCTCAAAATTGTTGTTCTGCACCGGTGGAGGAACAATCCCCTGCCTCTGCGTATGTGCGTTTGGAGCATCACCCGCTCCAATGGGTCTGACCGCTCGAGCGTCAGCCCCGCCATTACCCTGATGGTCATCCATGGCGTCTCTACACTGCACAGATTCTGTCTGTTCTGCCTGATTCTTCGCTCGGACCCGTTCACGTAGGACCCTTTCAATACTGTTTCGACGGTTGATGTTTTACTACGAATTAACCTATTAACACTATCATGTCGATGCAGTGTAAGAAGGTGTCAAATCCAAATGGGCGAGATGCTATGCAATCAGGACGTGATCGAGTGAAGGTAAGTCAAGCCAAATGCAAGGGTGTGAATTCTAAACTATCAACCTAAACACAGAAATGGAAAATGCAAATACAAATGCAATGGTACTTCACGGCGTCCAGACGCGACGCTATCAAGTGAACAAAGGTAAAATGTAAAATGATAAACTATAAACCATAAGCTAGAATGAACAAATGCAACAAGATAAAAAGGACAGAAGCTTTAAGATTTAAAATCAAGATCAAAATCAAATTAAACAAAGATCCTAAGAATGGGTGTTATGGATCAATGAAATTCCATGGTCAACACTATGGTGTTCAACAGAACTCAGACAGAGCTGTTCCCTTGGCTGCGAACTCTATAGCAAGCTAATCCACTCTCGTGGCAGAAGCTATCGAGTTGGTTTGTGTTCCTGACCCACTCTCATGGCGAAATCCACACCAACAAGCATTAGGAATCAGTTCGCAAATGCTAAAGTGCAATCAAGGTATGATATGCAAATTTCTTGTAAAAGCTGGTTCAGGCATTTCATCAAACACCTTCTGGGTGCTGAAATGCCTAGCTTCGGATTCCAAATGATTAAGAAGGAATCAGCATTAAGAATACTAATCAAGAAGGAAACTATGAAATCAAGGCTTAAACACTCTAGGTAACCATGGTTCTTCACTAATCTAACCCATCCTTAAGAATCTAAGAAAACTACTCAGAAACCGACTTCATCAAGTCAAACTCGGAAAGCTGTAAAACTAGCATCAGAAGATAGACAGAAAGGAAGCAATCAAGTTCAAAGAAGGAAGCAAGCACAAATTGATTAAAACTTAGAAGGAATCTGGAATGCAAATCAAGAACACTACAGAGGCGATTTTGTGTTTTCTGAAAGTTAAAAAAGTAGGATAAAATTCGACAGTGTGCAAAAGTGACATCACATGGTTTTTATACTAAGTTGCAGAAAAAGGTAAAATAGGTCACGCGCGTGTGGACTCGACGTCCAACTCGACGTGTATGTGTGGAATTCGTCGAGTGCTTCTAAAGGTTGCACCTTTGGCTCCGACTCGACTACCAACTCGACGTGTATGTCTGGTTCACGTCGAGTTCGTGTAAAGGCGGCTCCTTTATTCTGGACTCGATGTGCAACTCGACGTGCATGTCTGGACCCCGTCGAGTGCGTGTAAAGGTGGCTCCTTTATTCTGGACTCGATGTGCAACTCGACGTGCATGTCTGGACCCCGTTGAGTGCGTATATGGACCCCATCAAGTGCGCTGCCTTTTCTCCCAAGCAACAGGTTCTGGACTCCTCTTCACCTCTCTGGTTCAGGCACTAATCCTCCACCTTCAAAACACCCTCCAATGCTCCAAATATACCTGAAAACAACTCCAAAAGCGACGAAACATGCAATGCTAATGCAAATGCTATGAAGTGTGGTAAGTGGATGCAAATGGAGATGAAACGTGGCGAAGTGGTGTGATGTGTATGCAAAAATGATGAATAAAGGATGCTGAAACAAGGCTAAATATGTGTACATCAGTGGTCGACCGGTGTGTCCGGTTTCGGCTCGTCTGACACTCTTCACTAGAACAATCATATCTTTCATTCTACATGGTCAAATTGTATGATTCCAATTGAGTTGGAAAGCTAACTCACGTAGGCATCGCGGCAAACTGGCTTTGGTGAAATCCATTAAGTAGAATGTTTTTAAGGCTCCTTCAAAGTTGATGCTGTGTTGCGGAGCGGTATAAAGTCCAAATCCTGTGGTTTTGCTCCAAAATGCATTTTTCTACCTGTTTAGACTCTTAGTACTATAAATCCACAAAAACTACCTTTTTAGATAAGAAAGCCTTTGAAAACATTATAAAAAGCATAGTAAAACCATATAAAAAGCGTATAAAATAGAGGTATATCAACAACCTGAATATCCTCCAAAGCCACCTCACCACGGGACTCTGACATCACTATCGTCTCCAAATCCGCCTCGCAACCCCGCTCTATCATCTGCTTTGCCTGAATAGCCGAGATCACAAGACTCCCAGAAGTCGGTCTCACTCCCTGATAAACCAACCTCTTTGCATCCCGCTCAAACACTACTCTGCCTCTGTAGCAATCCAGATGGACCCGATAATAAGACAACCAGTCCATCCCCAAAATGACGTCATACAGCTCCACTGGACTGATGACTAAATCTGTTGGCATCGACTGCCCTGTAATCTGCACATCGACTGCTCTAGCACGGCCCGAAGTAGCCAGGAAACCTCCACCCGCTACCTTGACCAAACCTGCACTCTCGCCAGCGCTACTCTGGATGCCTCTGCTCTTGGCACATTCCGGAGTAATGAAGCAATTATATACTCCAGAATCGAACAACACGTGAGACTCAAGACCGCCCACTAACAAGGTCCCTACACAATACCACAAGTGTTGAGAACCCTAAACTCTATCACAATAAAATAAAAGAAACAGACAGTCACGACCACGATTCTACACTAAGAATTTACGAAGTCTGAGTCAAAGATTTTACATGTGATCTGGCCGCCCTGACTCAACTGGCCCACCTCTGAAGATGAGTACACCCGCGACGCCGCTCCAAACGAACCCAACGGCTGCACCACTGCGAACTGCGACACTGGCTGAGCCGCCACCTGCTGCACCAACGCCACTGACATCTGCTGCAACTTGAGACACATCGGACTGATATGTCACAGCGCTCTACAGTAGAAACACACCTTGGCATCCCTGGATGCCTCCCTCTTGGGACAAGTCGCCACTCTATGTTATGTACTCCCACAACCATAGCATATAGCGGCACAACACGCTGTCCGTCTCTATCTCAAGACGCATGCCTCTTTTTCAAGACACCTGGCTCGTTAAGCCACCGACGATGGACTATGGTAGTGAATCCTCTAACTCCCATATCCAGCACACACACATATGTAAGAGAATTATTTATCTACTTATGTCATCACACAAGCAAAACCGCCTCAAAAGCCTACAACTTTTTCCAAACCCGCACAAATGATTTCCCTCACACAATGCAAACACCCGCAAACACTTTCATAAACCAATCAACCATTTTCCATTTAAACAACCTAAGTTTCTAGGCCCATCAATCAGCAACATATCAACATTTAAATATATAGTGTTATTAAGCGCTTACTAATCAGGTTCAGATAACAATCAAATACGTGGATTTATATAGATATAACGCAGGTATGCGCGCATTAACAGTAGACTACTCAATCTATGACGATTATAAATATAGGAGAGATATATCACGCCAGTCCTTACCTTAGCCTCAGTTCCGAAGAAAGGAATTCGGGATAGGAAGAGATATGGTCACTTCAGCTCCCGCTACTTTGATCGGGACATTACGCCAGCGTAGGTCCGGCCACACAGCATAAAGGATAAAATATCAGAAATGATTCTAAAACTAGATCCATATATGGAGAGAGAAAGTAAATCTGGATATGGAAAAGCAGATATGAAAGTAGATCTAGATCTGGAAAGGAAAAGGCTCAGATCTACTAACCAAGAAAGCTGAGAGGAAAAACGTTGACAGATTCGAGAAGAGGGCGTGAAGGAGAACGTTTCCGGCGACAGTGACTTTTCCGGCGGCGGTCAACGGTCAAGTCAACGGCGGCGCAACTCCGGCAATAACTCCAGCGATGGCTCCGGCGAGAGGGTCTAGAGAAAATTGGGCAGAGCTTTGCTGAAAATTTTTGAATGTGATTTTCAGAGGCAAAGAGCTTTTACCCTAGGTCTAAAACGGATTAGGCCTTGAGCTGATTGGAGTTTTGCCAAAATTCGAAATGGGCCAGGCCCATAATGTTACAACTCTCCCCCCCACTTAATGGGAATTCGCCCCGAATTCAAACCAACATCCGGCGAGCATCAAACGCCTCCAAAAGTTTTGGATAACTCGCAGACATCTCTGCAAATGTCGCACATTTTATAACTTAAGGAGAAAGAAGGGATAACTCGCAGACATCTTCTCAAGCTATTTATTATCTATCATTGAGCATCCACATTTTTTTATTTTCCATTGGCTTATTTAAAATTTTTCAGGATTTTGTTTTCAAATCCTTGACCGGCACTAGCTTTCCTGGATGTGAAATACCTGCATTGTTCAAGCACCAAGCATTGGGAGAAATCATAAAGGTGGAGCTTCCTCAAGATTGGCCTCAAGGTAGATATATTGGGATAGCTTTATGTGTTGTACTCTCGTTTAAAGAGTACAAAGACAAAAACAACAATCTCCAAGTGAAGTGCACGTGTGAGTTCAATAATGTATCCATGAGCCCGGAAAGTTTCATTGTTGGTGGTTGGTCCGAACCAGGCGATACGCCACATAGGATTGAGTCCGATCATGTCTTCATTGGCTACACCCCTCGGTTCAATACCAAGAAACTTCAACAGTTATCATCAGTTAATGAAGTGTCCCTTAGATTTGAGGTGACAAATGGTACAAGTGCTGTTGCAGAATGCAAGGTGATGAAGTGTGGCTTCTCTTTGGTCTATGAGCCTGATGAAGTTGAGAACACATCTTGCGAGGCAACTTCAAGAATGGAGAAGAGAAGCTCTTATACAGAAGATGCTGATGATTATCCAAATGACACCAACGCCGATGCTACTCCAACCACAACGGAGTATAAAAGGTTTAATAGTTTACTCAGTTTATTTAGAAAAGCGCACTGATCAGGAAAACAACAAAAGAGAGGTCATGTGCCTAACCGCAATGCAACTCGAACAAAGTATGATACGATGTAATGTGATTTTGATAAGCGATCTTTAGCGGCTCTCAGAAAAAAAAAAAAAAAAAAAAAAAAAAAAAAAAAATCCCAAACAATCTCCAAATACGAATTCAAACCAAAGTATCGATTTATGGGTGGTTTATTAAAGAATACATAGATACCCTAAACATAAATGATTTTTACATATTATACAACTTATTGATATATAACAAACAATCCATATTAGTTTTACAATGAGTTTTTGTTTTATTATTTTTATATTAAATCGGAATAGTTGAAATTCGAGAAATATTAACCCATGCCATTTACTGTAATTTCGATCTTATTTCTCTTACGGGCACTATTGGCGCGTACGATTCAACTATCTTTTTCTTTCGTACAACTTTTATATCACCATCAGAGAAATTTAGGAGAAGTTCTGGCAGATCAAGGTCACTTGTGTTCGAGAACCGTTGCAAAAACCTAAGCAGCACTGAGACGGGTACGGGGACAGGAAACGGGGACGGGAACGGGTACGGGAAACGGCAACTTAAAAATACAGGGATACGGGTACGGCAGGGGTACTTCAGTTGATATATAAAAAATACCCATATATTAAAATATAAAATGTAACATTGTAGACATAATTACATCTAGATATTAGCTAGACACAAGCAACCTCACTTACCAGAGCACACATTAGTCATTAGATACATGATGAGTTTTACCAACTCTTTTGACTTATTTTACCTTTCTCTTCTCTTTGTTTAAAAATCAATATTCTAACACCAACAGTCATGGAAACGTCCCCGGTTTGCATCAGAACCGTCCCCATACTACGTCACCGTCCCCGTGTACCTAGAAACGTCTCCGAGACGTTCCCCTACCGTCCCCATACAGTTCCCGTCCCCGGGACGATTCCGGGACGCGAGACGGCAGTAATTTGCCGTCCCCGTGCTGCTTAGGCAAAAACTTCTGAAGTTGTCTAGCTAATCTTTGGTGTAAAATATGGCGCTTTCGACATAAGTGTTCAAATAAGGATTTCACAGAGTCATAATCCAATCGGTAAAACCATCGGTCGCTAGTATCTCTCGTGATGAGGCCGGTAAGAACTATAGTATCCGTTGTAGCCTGAAACAAACAAAAACACAAAAGAGATAGAATTTTAAGATGAGAGGTGATCAAGAAACGCTGTCAAAACTCACAATCTTATGATAGTTTATTGGATTGACATGTTTGAAATTTGGATCTATCACAATTTTGAGTTGTTAATCAATCAATGATTTAAAATTTTTAAGATGAAATCATGTGTTGTTTACTCATCAATATTAGTTAGAATACTAATTGAAATCGTATGTTATTTCAATAATGATTTTCAAATATAAGTAAAAAATTGTGTTAATATGTATATTAAAAATTAAAATTCGCAAAACTCAAATGGCTTTGAAATCTTTTTAAAATGAATAATATATATGTATCAGAGTACTGTGACATACCAAAACATCACTGTGATCTGATGGGGACTCCTTATTTTCTTGCATTTCATCATCTTCACAGGGGATAGTGCACATATATGTGTTCTTCACAATGTCACAAGATACACGGTGGCCGGTTATAATTACTTCGCAAGCATCAGGCAACGCCGGTTCCATTTCTGTTGTTGCCTTGACCATAAACTCCTCGGCATATGATCGAAGAGCAGACGGATTCCCATCACAACATTTAATTTCTTTCATTGATGAATGGTCCAAAAGATGTTCTTCTGTAGCATCTTTCCCAAAGGCACACCTTGTGAATAGCTTCAGAGCATCTTTATCGTTTAGACCTTTTACCTCATAAATCTCATTCATATGGCACTCCTGAAGAACTTTTTTAGATCTGGAGGTTATGATGATCAGACTCCCTGGACTAAATCTATCAAATCCACCAAGAAATGACTTTGCGTCTCGAGCTTTTCCCACATCGTCCAGAGCAACAAGAACCCTTTTCTTGCGGTAGCTTGGTACTGAATCAGAACTATTTAGGTCAAACTTTTCCATTGGAGTCTTCCCGAAGTATTCACTAGGCAAATACTTAAGTCTCTTCTCATTATATTCTGTTTGAAAATCTTTGATGAAGCAAGAATCATCATATCCACCGGACATTCGGCGAAAGACGGCTCGAGCCAGAGTTGTCTTGCCAATGCCAGCCTCACCAAAAATGCCTATGCTGCGAACGCCCCATGGTTGCTTACACAGCAAGCTTTCTATCATCAGTACTGATGATCGGATCCCAATCTCTTCTGTTGGATAGAGTTCCTCAAATACATCCCTTGCGATCTCTTCTAGAAATTCACATTCACTGCAAATGCATATTTTTGATTACACGTTTATGTAAAGCTTCTGCGCTCTTCCAAAATAAAACAAAATTAACATGCACTTTTTTGAACAGGAATGATTTGGATTGGATGTCTATAATAGTTATGTAATTGTAGACTATAGATTATTTTACAAGGGAGTTCTATATGTATTTCTAGAAAATATAATCTTTTTAAATTCATATTTTTATATTATAATATTAATTGAGAAGTACATTGTTAAAAGGAAAAAAAAAACAATCTATTTACGATCAATGCCATTAGATTCATGAACAAATTGTGTTTGAATACAGAGATAAAATACCCGATCCAATATCGTGTGGATCAACACGCGGACCCTATATATTTAAAATAAACTGGATTAGCTACCAAACCATCAAAATTTGAAAATCGTATAATCAATCAATGGGTTCAACTAATGGCCTGTATCGAATTGGTCATGTTAATACGAGCTTATGTGGGTTTGGTTTTTTCCGATGTTGGTACGAGCTACGAAATAGATGATATTCATTTTTCATTAAAAAAAAATTAAATTATTAACAGACATAGACAGTTCATGACATTAAATGCTTTGATTTATTTTAAATTATTCATACACATATTGAAACTTAAGACTAAACAAGAAAATAAAATGATGTAGTGGTAACTTAATCTTATGATATTAATTGCAATGTAATTAATAATTTTAGTGGATATCTTAAACTACATCTTTTTAAAAATTGAAGATTTTAAAATTGAAAAGGTTTAACAAATAATAATTAATAGCTAAATCGTAGAATAAACAAAGTATCTATGAATCTATGTTAGACCTGAGACTTCGGGTTTCAGGTCGGGTTCGGGTCGGGTTTTTGGATTTAGAGATATAGAAATTGTTCGAAATTTTTTTAAATTTTGGTTCGGGTTTTTTCGGGTTTGGTTTAGGTTTTTTCCGGGTTTTATTCCAGGTTTTTCTTGGGTTTTAGAATTTTGGGTTTAGAGATATAAAAACCGTTCAGATTTTTAAAATTTCGGTTCAAGTTTTTCAGTTTGGGTTTTTGGGGTCGGGTTCTGGCTTCAGGCGAAAGTCCCAAACCTAAATCTAGCCATAATATTAAATATGTACTTTGTGATAAAAATTTGAGTACATTTTCAGAGCCATTAACGGAAATTAAAAGGTGAATTTGTTATGATCTTCTACGCATAATTAGGGGTGTCAAAATGGGTAATCCAACCCATCCAATCCATTATCCAAATGGGTTGAGAATTAATGGATCATGGGTTAATCCAACCCAATTAATAAATGGATTAGGTTGATCCATGACCCATCTAATTATATGGTTTAATTGGTTAAATGGTTAACCCATGATCAATAAACAATAAACATAAATAATTTTCTAATAATTTTATCAAAATGCATTTTAGGCTGAAAAATTTGTGAAAACGCGTTTTGGGCGGGAAAATTTGCCAAAACACGATTTTGGACGAAAAATTTATGAAAACGCGTTTTGGCCGGGAAATTTTATCAAAACACGTTTTAGGCGAGAAAATTTGTGAAAACGCGATTTTTGACGGAAAATTTGTGAATACGCGATTTCGGACAGAAAATTTGTGAAACGCATTTTGGGCTGGAAAATATCAAAACGCGTTTTAGGCGGGAAAATTTGTCAAAACGCCATTTTGGACGGAAAATTTATCAAAACACGATTTTGGCGGGAAAATTTGTCAAAACGCGTTTTGGCGGGAAAATATCAAAACGCGTTTTAGGTGGGAAAATTTGTCAAAACGCCATTTTGGACGAAAAATTTGTCAAAACACGATTTTGGCGGGAAAATTTGTCAAAACGCGTTTTGGCGGGAAAATATCAAAACGCGTTTTAGGCGGGAAATTTTGTCAAAACGCCATTTTTGACGGAAAATTTGTCAAAACACGATTTCGGCGGGAAAATTTGTCAAAACGCGTTTTGGCGGAAAAATATCAAAACGCGTTTTAGGCGGGAAAATTTGTCAAAACGCCATTTTGGACGGAAAATTTGTGAAACGCGTTTTGGGCGGGAAAATTTGTCAAAACGCGTTTTGGGCGGAAAAATAGTGAAATCGTAAGTTTTGGTGAAAAATTGTGAAACCCGCATTTTTTGCGAAATTTTTTTGTGAAAATTATATATTTGGGGAAAAAACTAAACTTCATATTTTGTTGGGTATAATTTTGAAAAAAGAAAAAAATTGGGACGGAATAATTTGCAAAATCATGTTTTTTGTAGACAAAAAGTGAAATCATAATTGTGGAAAGACTAATTTGAAAAATAAATTAATGTATAACGAGAAGGTGATAGTTAACCATTTCATCCATCAATCCATTTCAATTTGACCCATTTAATCCACAACCTATTTGATCCACAATCCATTTGATCCATTAATCCATTAGAACCAAAAAATTTGATCCATTAGAGTTAATGGGTTGGTTGGGTTGGGTCAACCCATAAATTTCAACCCATTTTGACACCCCTACGCATAATGCTATGTATTTTGTGGGACTAAAGAAATAATATGCTATTTTTTTTTGGGACCAATTTAATTGTTTTTGTTTCTTTTCACCACACTCCATGTCTTAGCCGAGGAAAGAACAAATGTATTAATTTGTTTTAAAAATGAAAAATAACGTACCATTATGTTATATTTTTTTTTTATTAATCTATTTATTTTTATTGATTACGCTATTTTTTTGATGAAAACATAATGTATTACCGTGCAAACGCGCGGGTCCTCCACTAGTATTTTTTTAGAGATATGATATTTTTTAGATATGATTTGTTGTTTCGTAAGTTATTAACATGAAATTCTATATATATTTTTTAAGATTGATATCTCTTTGTTAACCTACATAAAACTCAAATATCTATAAGTTTTGTTTTTGTTGTTTTTCGTATGAAATATCTATAAGTTAATACAAATAGTAAACAATATGCAAACGGGAAACATTTTCTATCTCTCTATAGTGAAAAAATAACTTGCGTCCGTAAAAATAAAATCTTACTTTCTTAATTATAAATGATCTCAACTTACGTTTTTTTACCATCATATTCATGGCCTCATCGCAATTTAGGCATCGATATTTGGACCGCCTCATACACGTCACCAGAATTTTCGATATGTTGCTTCACGGACGATGTACTGACGCGATAGAACACCGGAACCACCACAAAGTCGTCGTTATTACGGCATGAGTATAAATGTTTTTCCAAGCATGGCACATGAGACACATAGTTATCGGAAAAAACCACCACAAAGACCTTTAATCTGGAGAATCGTTCCTCCTCCCTTTCAACAGCTTCAACATGGCTGCTTTTACCATCAAAGAACGCAGATATTCCTTGCCGGTTAAAAGCAGCGATGAGGTAGCTTATGAAAGAGGAGACTGATGAATCCCCGTGGTCAAAACTGAGAAAAACCTCATCGTTTTTGTTGTTGTCCATACAATTATCTTGAGCATCAAAAGACGAGAGAAACCTTTTGTTTCTTGTCGGTTTGGAAATGACCAATTGGTGTTTTTTGTCTGTCTTTTGAGTATGAAATGGTCTTTGTACTCGGTATATATATATATATATATATATATATATTTTTTTTTTTTTTTTTTTGGACGATATTTATATATTGGAAACGTATATTCAAACAACCTGAACATTTCTTTGAAACTTAAATCCACTAAAACTGTAAGCGTACATATAAGTTTATGGTTTTTTAGATTAGTCAATTTTAACATTTTGTAGATACGTAACAGTATTTCATTATTAGAGTGCCAAACAAAAAATTTATACTCATGATCCTCCATTAACCGAGTAAGCAACTGTCGGTGCGTCATTACCACATTTATGCAAAAACATTCAGACATTTTTTATTGTTAATTTTTTTATCTTACATTTATTTTAACGTTACCCTGAGATAGATAATTAATAATAAAGTTAGAGATAGCTAAAACATGACTAGTTGATCAAACTTTTACCACCAAACCACACTGTTTCATCAACATAATACCACAAATATATGATTAGACTCATATTTAGGTTAAAACTATAAATAAAATCTCTAATTGCATCCAGTTAATTAATTAATGTGGCGCTAAGTCTTCACCGGCGGTCCAATCAGCATGTAAGGAGTTTTTAATATTGTTTTTCACATAAAAAATCAAATAAGACCGATTTAATATTATTAACAAACTACCTAGTCGAAGTCTATATTGCTTAATGGTTTGGTTAAAGGTTTATTAATATTTTATACCATGAGATATGTAGTTTAAATTCCAATAATTTTATTATCATTTATGTAAATTATTAAAGATATGTTTGTACGAGGTTTGACACTGTTGATCATGGTATCTCAGAAAATATAATTGTTCATTGCAAAATCTTCATTGAGACATTTTTAATAATTTATAATAATATAATAAATCAAATAAAAACAAAAAAAATGTTAATAGTCAAGATGTAAATCTTACAAAAATGTATCCATTTTCTCAAAAAAAGAAAAGAAATTTCAATATATATATATACGTCATTGTAAAAGATTTGTTGAAATTCAAAACCAGTAAAATGCATGTTGTTTACGAAAAAGTATTTTATGTGATTTTCAAAAAGAAAATTAAAAGATATTTGGAGAGGTGTGAAACTTGCCTACACACGCAAAATGATGATGAAACCGCGTTTTGTATGTCGAATTATATTTCAAATCTATATGTTATTTAACCGGGAATGGTCTGTTTTTTATTGGTGGAACTGGAAAACCATTAAATTGTGGACAAATCACATTTTGATAACTTGATAAACTTAAGAAATATAGATAGTCTGACGTGAGACTTTTTTTTTTTTTAATACGTTTATATACCCATCCAGAAATCTATTTTAGTGAGTAAAGTTTACACAGTAGATATCATGAAAAACTATGTGCTAGCTTGTGAGACTTATATATATAATTAATTGGGTTGTGTTGGCAATATTTTATAGTCCTGTACACGGAGTGGATATCCAAGATTTTTTAGGTATCCACGATCTGTTTCGTCTTCTGCGATTCATGGCACTGTTTCAGAGAGAGCGTTCAGTATGTGAGTATGACGCATAGTTCAGTAGGCTGTTGGTTCACACAGACTGAGCTATGGAGGACGAGCGTGCCCTTATGCAGAGGTTCTTGTAGAGACTTCGTTTGAACATCAAGACTCAGTGCAGAAGCGCCGTGTACGCCTCGAGGGCAGATCTAGTGGAGTTGACGGCATCCATTGAGGAGGATCAGCATGAACAGGTTGGTCCGGTAGCTGTTCCAGCTGCAATTTCTCCTGCTATCCAGCCAAGAACTCAGCAGCAGCAGCAGCAGCAGCCGCAACAGCGCAGACGTTTTGGGTCTAGTTCTGGCAAATGTGGTAAGCCTGCGCAAGACCAGAAGAAGAGGTTGGACGTGGTTTCTAGAGGCAGCCACAATGGCCGTGGTGGTTGTGCGAGCACGGAGCAACGTGTGGCGAGCTGTCCCAGGAGGCAACCAGCCCGAGAGGCCAGGGTGTGCTTCTATTGTAGAGAGTTGGGGCATATCAGGCCGATGTGTCCCAAGTTGCAGCAAATGGATTAGCAGCGGTTCAGCCGGTAGCGGCTCAGCCAGTGGCTCAGATTGCAGCTGTGCAGCCGTTGGGTCAGATTGGATCGGCACCGCGATTGTACTCTTCGGCAGAGGAGGGCCAGATTAGTCAGTCCGGACAGATTACAGGTAGAATCTTCGGCTCAAACTTCGTAAATTCTTAAGTGGTTAAATTGTTATTGTTGCTTGTTTCGACATTTTTTCTGTGATAGAGTTGTGGGGTTCTCAACGCATGTAATTGTGTAGGGACCTTGTTAGTGGGCAGTTTTGAGTCCCACATGTTGTTTGACTCTGGAGCATTGAATTGCTTCATTAATACGGAGCGTGTCGAGAGAAGTGGCATTCGGAGAAGCGGTGGTGAGCGTTCGGGCCTGGTAAAGGTGGCTGTGGAGGATTTCTGGCTACTTCTAGCCGTGCTAGAGCAGTGGATGTTCAGATTGCGGGGCAGTCGATGCCAACAGATTTAGATTTCAGTCTGGTGGAGTTGTATGATGTTATTTTGGGGATGGACTGGTTGGCGTATTACTGAGTTCATCTGGATTGTTATCGAGGCAGAGTGATTTTTGAGCGTGTTTCTGGGAGGTTGGTGTTTCAGGGTGTGAAACCGACTTCCGGGAGTCATGTGATCTTGACTATTCATGCAGAGCAGATGATAGAGCGAGGTTGCGAGGCTTATTTGGCGACGATCGTCGTTATGTCGGAGTCCATTGGTGAGGTTACTATTGGGGATATCCGAGTTGTTCAGTAGTTCGAGGATGTTTTTCGGTCGCTGAAGGGATTACCACCATATCGGTCTGTTCCTTTCACGATTGAGCTAGAGCCGGGGACAGCTCCGATATCTAAGACACCTTACAGGATGGTTCCAACAGAGTTGGCAGAGCTGAAAAAGCAGCTCGGGACCTTTTGAGTAAGGGTTTTATTCGGCCGAGTGTTTCGGCCGAGTATTTCGCCGTGGGGAGTGCCAGTGTTGTTCGTGAAGAAGAATGATGAGAGTTTTCGGTTGTGCATCGATTATCGGGGACTGAACCAAGTCACTGTGAAGAACATGTACCCTCTCCCCAGGATTGATGAGTTGCTGTATCATCTGAGGGGTGCTACCAAATTCTCCAAGATAGACTTGGCATCGGGTTATCATCAGATTCCGATAGACGAGGCAGATGTTCGTAAGACGGCTTTCAGGACGAGATACAAAATTTTGAGTTTTTCGTCATGCCTTTCGGTTTGACTAATGCGCCGACAGCTTTTATGAGATTGATGAACGACGTATTCAGGGAGTTTTTGGAGTGTTCGTTATCATTTTCATTGATGACATTCTGGTATATTTGAGGAGTCCTGAGGAGTATGAGACTCATTTGATATTGATCCTAGAGAAGCTTCGGGAGCAGAAGCTGTATGCTAAGTTGAGCAAGTGTAGTTTCTGGCAGCGACAGATGGGATTTCTGGGTCACATTGTTTCTGCCGAAGGAATTTCAGTAGATCCGGTGAAGATTGAGGCTATCAGGGATTGGCCTAGACCGAGTAGTGCTACCGAGATCAGGAGTTTTTTGGTTTAGCAGTCTATTACAGGAGATTCGTCAAGGGTTTTGCAAGCATGTCACAACCTATGACGAAGTTGACCGGAAAGGATGTTCCGTTTGTTTGGTCACCAGAGTGCGAGGAGACCTTTGCGAAGCTCAAGGAGATGTTGACTAGTACACCAGTTTTGGCATTACCCAAACCGGGGAAGCCTTACATTGTGTACACCGATGCTCCAGGAGTTGGTTTGGATTGTGTTTTGATACAGGAGGGTAGATTGATTGCCTATGCTTCGAGGCATTTGCAGGGTAGCAAGCGTGGTCGCCCTACACATGATCTTGAGTTGGGAGCGGTGGTTTTCGCGCTTAAGATCTGAAGGTCTAATTTGTATGGTGCTTCAGTGCAGATCTATACAGATCACAAGAGTGTGTAGCATATTTTCACTCAGCCTTTGTTAAACATGAAACAGACGCGTTGGGTTGAGTTTTTGGCAGATTATTACTTGGAGTTTATCTATAATCCAGACAAGGCTAATCAAGTAGCAGACGCATTGAGTCGACGGAGAGTTGATTCAGCTCGAGAGCAGGATGTTGAGGCCTTGGTGAGCGAGAATAGTACTTTGCGTATTTGTGCTATTTCGCAGGAGCCTTTGGGCTTAGAGACAGTTGATCAGGCAGATTTCCTCAGTAGGATCAGAGTGGCTCAGCAGAGGGAACAAAGTTTGATTGATGCATCGTGAGCAGTTGGTTCTGAGTATCATGTCTCTTCAAATGGGACAATTTTGGTTCATGGTCGGGTTTGTGTACCCAAGGTTGAGGAGTTGGGACATGAGATTCTGAGAGAGGTTCATGCGAGTAAGTTCTCGATTCATCCAGGAGCGACCAAGATGTACCATGACCTGAAGTGGTAATATCATTGGGTCGGGATGAAGAGAGATGTAGCTATTTGGGTTGCAAAATGCAACACGTGTTCATTGGTTACGGCAGAGCATCAGATTTTTGGTGGTCTTCTGCAGAGTTTGCCCATTCCAGAGTGAAAGTGGGATATGATCACGAAGGTATTTGTGGTGGGATTACCTATCTCGCAGACCTATGATGCTATATTGGTGATTATGGATTGGTTGACTAAGTTAGCACCTTTTCTGGCCATTAAAAAGACAGATGGAGCTGCTGTTTTGGCTAAGAAATTTGTGAAGGAGATAGTGAGGTTGCATGGTGTGCCAGCCAGTATTGGACCGGGATCCTAGATTCGCTTCAGAGTTTTGGAGAGCGTTTCATACAGAGATGGGCACTAAAGTGCATATGAGTACAGCTTATCATCCACAGACTGATGGGTAGTCAGAGATGACTATTCAGACTTTGTAGAATTTTCTGAGGATGTGTGTGCTAGACGGGGGTGGCCATTGGGCAGATCATTTGAGCTTGGTTGAGTTTGCATGCAACAACAACTTTTAGGCGAGTATTGGAATGGCTCCTTTTGAGGCTTTGTATGGGAGGCCATGTAGGACGCCTTTATGCTGGACCTAAGTGGGGGAGCGCAGCATTTATAGAGCTACTTATGTTTAGGAAACGACAGAGAAGGTCCGTGTTTTGAGGCTGAACATGAAGGAAGCTCAGGATACACATAAGAGTTACGCTGATAGGCGGAGACGAGAGCTTGAGTTTCAGGTTAGAGATTGTGTGTATCTCAAGATGGTTATGTTGAGGGGTCCTAACAGATCCATAACATTAAACAAGCTGAGTCTGCAGTTTATGGGTCCGTTTCCAGTGGTGGAGCGAGTTGGACCAGTGGCGTATCGGCTTGAGTTACCTCCGATTATGAGGGCATTTCATAAGGTGTTTCATGTTTCGATGTTGAGGAAGTGCCTACATCCTTCAGAGGAGTTGGTGTCTAGGATTCCAGAGGATCTTAGGCCTGATTTGACGGTTTCGGCGGTTCCTGTGAGTATTCTCGAGAGGAGAGTCAAGGTTCTGCATCACAAGAAGATACCGTTGCTGAGAGTTTTGTGGGACTATAGCGATACAAAGAATGAGGCTTGGGAGCCTGAGGCAAAGATAAAGCTTAAGTTCAGGAAGTGGTTCGACAACCAGGTCGCGGAGTGAGCTTCTCCATCTTTGTGGTTCTGGTTATTAGCTTTGTGCTATGTTGTTTTTTATGTATTTTTGTTTTTTGTTGTAATGATATACTTTTTTGGAGATTTATAAGATGGAGTTTTTCTTATATTTATGTGTTTCAAATGTTACGAGTTGTTGACCAGTTGGGTCGTGAGGCAGTTCTAACCGGATATGTTATAGGCGTTTTAGAATTTTTACTCTAGGGACGGTGGGTGCCCGAGTAACGCATTACTTTTTAGAGACGGTGGTTCTCCGGCAGACTTATCTTAATGTAGTGTCCTCAATATGAGTGATTTATCTGAGTGTAGTGGCCTCGGTATAAGTGGTTGCAGACTTATCTGGGTGTAGTGGCCCCAGTATAGGTGGTTGTAGACTTATTTGGGTGTAGTGGCCCCAATATAAGTGATTAGATTAATGAGTTAAGAGTAACGATGTCTGGGAACGTGCGTATAACATAGGATTAGAAACGAGTCTCTGAGATCAGGTGAGGATATATAGTGGTTTTGCCATGTGGGCCAGGACTGTCGTCTTTGGTAGACATGTTTTCGTTGGGATTCGTAGTCGAATCCAGTTTAGTGGGGGAGAATTGTAACATCCGTAAACCAAACTGTCGAGCTGATAACCGGTTTTTGTTTCGAGTTAATTCGCCTGGTTTAGCCTGTTGGTTTAGAAAAGCCCTAATGCTCGAGTTATAATAGAGTGGCCGCATTGTTTATCAAGTTTTGGGAGCAGAAACGCCAGAGAAGAGAAGAGTGGAGAATTCAGAGAGTTTTCGAATTGCTGGGTGTGTTCTGGAGGATTATTCATCATTATCTCTGATCTTTCCCCTGTTCAAACCGTTTTCAAGGTGAGTGCGCGACCGTAGGCCCGTAATTCCTAGAGTTTTGTTGTTGCTCGAGTTTTTGTGGTGAGTTCATGTTGTGTTCATGTTGAATTAGAGGATTTGATCATTTATTGGTGTTGAATCGTGTTAATTTCGTGTTTCTGTGCTGTTTCGTCGTTCTAGAATTGTTGTCTGCGAGTCGGTGTCGAGCGACACCAGTTGGTGTCAGTCAACACTAATGGTTGAGTTTCGTTCGACACCTTTTGGGTGTCACTCGACACGAGTGGTGGGTGTCGACCGACACCAGGGGATGTCGCTTGACACCAGAGTATTCTGCGTTTTGCTGTTGTGTTTAATTGTCAATTGTTTTGTCTAGTAATTGCGTATTTGGCATGTAGATGAGATGACCGTCTCACTAAGTATTTCTGATAATACTTACGCATCTTTTTTTCCTTTGTGATGCAGGTAAAAGAATTGTGTGATCGCGGAATCAAGGGCGAAGAAATAGATGATAGGATGTTTAGAATTTATTTGTGTTTTTTATTTATTTAGTGGAACCTGGTGTTTAGGTTACTAGTATTTTATTATTCTGGAGTTGAATTAATTGTTTATTTATTGAATTAATTATTTATTGAATTAATTATTTATTCAGAATTTTCGCATTGTGGTTTATTTTTTTTTAAAAAAGCTTGGTTGTTTTAGATTTTATGATTTATATCCACTCAGTTGCTAACCGGATATCCCGACAGTGGATGTGTTAAATTCGAATATTTTACCTGATATCTTTTCTGCTCCTAAATATTTTTAATTTTTTTAAAAAATTCAGAAAAATCAAATTTTAATATTAAAATGAATTTTTTTATAAAAAAAGAATTTACTTTGATTTTATAACTTTAGTGTTTAAATAATCATTTGATGAATATAAAACTGAAGCATAAATATAATAATTATCCAATTTATATATGTAATTTTCTATATATATCCATATAGAGTGAAGCGGAGCGAATATCCGTCTTTTAAAATTTTTGTATTTGTGATTTGCTCTATTTTTAACAGATATTAATTATTATTATTTGTTTTGTTTGTAGAATTACAATTTTTTTGTTGTCAACAGCATCTACACCTATACTGGTCCAGAAATCGAGATCGGTAGAGTAAATTTTATATAATACACATCATGAAAAAGATTGCGTGCACTCCGTGCTAGCTTGTCTGCTTTCGTATTTTTCGTACTTGATATGTGATGAATAGAGAAAGTAGTGAACCTCTTCTTGCATTTGTCTATTTTTTTAATAAGAATCGAGAACGCCAGCCACTTCTTTGGGTTGGATACCATCTTCACCACATTAGAGCAATCCGTTTCGAATGTCACCTCTTGCTTGTTATGTTGAATCATGCACTGCATGACTCACATGAAAGCCTTCACTTCCATCTGAAGTGGCGTGAACCCTCGACGCAGGTTGCTTGACCCCATTAGTTTTTCTTTCATATTGATATTATGGAAATAGCCCAGAGTAGTGCGGTGCTCAGTCTCTTTCCATGTTCTACAAACTGGTAGCAAACCGTACGTGATCATGGTGTTATCAAAACTCTCTCCACTACATATGTCATTTCTTGTCGTTGTTGCGCGTCGAATCGAACCAGAACGGATAACAAATGGAAGCAAATCTAATAGATAATTTGCCTAGACCTAATATTTTATTTCCCCCTTTCCGTTCTCGATATTTGTCTGATGTGGTGGCATGGGAAGGAGAATTTTCGAAATTTCATTTGTAACAACATAAACAATTAAATATGTAATTAGTCAAAACGATGTTTTTTTGTTTTTTTCTGGTAAAATCAAACCCAAAAAACGATTTGTTTGAAAGGGACAATTATATTAAAGTTGTCTTATTGATTATTGATCAAGGGTAAAGTTTGTAAAAATCACGGAATCGTGGTCTTAGTTACAGTCAGAGCCGTGCCTACTAAAGGAAAAAAGAAACTTTAGCTTAGGGCATAATTATTTGATATAAAATTAAAAAAGCATATTTGCAAATAGTTTTGTTGTTTATTGGTATTAAATGCTTTTGTTTTTGTTAAAATTGTATTTCGAGCTCGTTTCCCTCACTAATATCCCAAGGCTAATCAATATATAAATATGTGAATATTATGTATCTTTGCTCATTTTCTTTACATGATTTCAATTTTTCTCATTTTTTTTTTTTTTACCATTCTAAATTTTTATTGACAATTTTTAAAGTACATGAAATTTTAATATAAGATATAGCATTCTTATAACAACTTTTTGTAACATTTTGTATAGTAATCATATTATAACTAGTTTATTTTGTGAACTGTTGTCTTAATTTCTATTATAAAAAAATAATAAAAAAATTTTTAGCCTATGGCATTAAAATGTTTAGGCACGGCTCTGGTTACAGTAGTACGTGCAACTACTATACTACAAGCTCAGATGATCATGTTTTAGTGTGGTAAAACTTGCATGTGCTTAACTGGGATGATTAGCGGCTGATATAACTCATAATTTATTTTTAAAATAAAAAAATACACAACAAGACTTTTTTCCATTGACTTTCTTTTTCATAGTTGAATTCCAGCTTGGAATATTATGTATAGTGTTTGATAAATATTTCCGTTTTTTCTCATTATCAGCTGATCATACCATTAATGCCACATCATTATCCACATCAGCAATAAAAAAGTCAAGAGAAATTTGCCCACATAACCCATTTCTACTTCGTATTTGCAGAATAAAGAAAGTACACTTATACATACATTTGTATTTTTTTTAATACACATTTGCCCTTCAGTCACGAGCGCGTGAGCATCGATAATGGAGATTTCCAACTTGAAAAGTGGACTTCTTTTTCTTATGTATTGGTGTAAATTTTTCCCCTTCTCGACCATTGCAACTCTTATGAAAGTTTCGAAGAAACCGCTCATCACTGTTTGAATCTACATCCCGAATCATTTCTTCTTTTTTCTGCAATTCTCATTATCTTCTCTCCGACTTAAACGATAGCCTGTTTCCTATAATCCCTTTTTTTATTTTTTTCCCCCAATCCCCATCTGGATTTGCCCGAAGACCTCATAGCGCAGATGTCAATTAACGAAATCAACATGAACACAAGTCTGCCGGAAAGAGTTTTTGCAGCGGGGGAAGAGCCCACTGGTGAGAGAGTTAACTCATACCACAAGCCAAAAAGCATCGATTCAATCCTTGGCGCTCTCAGTGGAGATGAAATCGAGGTACTCAAAAATTCTACATTTGGGAGATTAATTGCCACGGCGGAGAAACCGTCATTCTCCGGCAGTTTCGGTCAATATATGATCACTCGGATGTTGAAAGTGTCTAAAAAACACGAGATCTGGTTCCTCTTTGCCGGAAAACCGATCAGGGTATCACTGAGAGAGTTCGCAATCGTCACCGGGCTACCTTCTGGTAAGTTTCCTAAACGGTCCAAGAAGAAAACAAACCTTGTCCGACAGAAACCGTACTGGCCCGAGTTGTTTGGGTTACTGCCAAGCATGTCCGTAGAAAACGCTCTGAGAATGCTGAAAAAGAGAAAAATTACCGACAGAGACATTAGGTTGAAATATGCATGTCTCGCATTGACATCGGCTGTTCTGTGTCCTAGTTCGCACAAACCGAAGATCATAAAGGAGCACGCAGAGCTTATCCGCGACATCGATGAGTTCTACCTGTATCCTTGGGGCCGTATGGCATTTGAGAAGCTCATAGAGTCCATCAAAGCGAAAGACGTCATCGCTTTAGCTCAGAGTACCGTCGCTTTGAAAGGTTTCGTACAAGCTATACAACTGGTAATTGTAGAAGCTGTTCCTGCTCTAATGGAGGTTGTCCAAATTGACGAACAGTCATCTGAATCGGAAGGTGATAGTGATGGTGAGGAAGACGAAGTCGTCGGTGTTGATGAAGAAACAGACAAGTCAGACAAGACAGCATGCGTTTCCTCGAAGCCCAAACTAAGTTTGAGTACCTCGATTGCCAGAGAAGTGGACAAGACATGCGAGGTACGTTAACCGTGTAATCTTATTATTAGCTAGATAAGTCAAGTAATTACATCAAATATATTAGTTCACTATATAATCGACACAATACACATACAAACTAATTATTAGACATGGTGTGTTATGTAGTATGTATTGCGCTATGAGAGAAGCCCAACTGCAAACGCTTTTTATGTTGCGTTATGCGTTTTTGTTGTTACAGGCAGTCGTGCACAGCATTATTGGCGATGATCCGGATTTCGACCTCGCCGACGTGGACTTGGGGTTTTCTGACGAGGAGCAAGACGAGCGGGTTGACCTCATGGTGACCATGATAACGGAAGGTCAATCATTCACGAAGGAAATGTTCACCGGCGGACTGACTGCGGCGGACTTGGAAGGTATTCGGAACGAGAGGAAGGACGCAAAGGAGAAGAAAGATAATGAAAAATCTCCAGAGGCCGCAGAACCTAGAGCAGCTGAGCGGTCTGAAACTGTGGTACCTTGCCCCAATACCTCCGTCCCAAGCATGGCCTTTGTAAATCTATCAGAGAAGATCGGGGACGCTCTAAAAGCATTTGATACGAAGATTTCTGGGATTGTTGACAAAGTCAACCATATCGCTCGCGTGTCAGCAATGACGGAGGACATGATTGAGAGGGCAATGGAGAAGAAGATCGCTCAGATGACAGATGCCGTGGTTTCCGCGGTGGCCGCATACCTTGAGAAGTCAGTGGTTGTTAACGCTGAGGATGACGTCCAACATCAAGGTACTGGCCACCGCAACAATAGATCAACTGTATCGAGGCCCGAAAGAGACGCTGAAGAAATTATTGCAGATGTTGTGGGAGACGTTAGAGATGCAATGGAAAACGTAGTAAGCTAACAATCAGTATTACAGCTATTTTTATCAGATTTAAGCATCTAACAAATTAGTTACCTTCACAAACTTTGAGTTAACAAGACAATGTGATAAAATTGCAGCTATCGGGGAATGATTGTAATACTGGGGAAGGGGAACACCAAGTTGAGAGCAACCGGGACCAGCATGAAGACATCTATAATGGAGTACCCGGTCCAGAGCCTTCGAGGAGGAGTACAAGGAACAGAACCCAGCCGGCACAGCTCGTGGATTACCATGTCGGAACGAAGAAGAGGAAGCTAGGACGTGATAGTACGTTCCAACTTATCCGCGATGAACCCGAGGTGGATTACGCCGCTAAGTTCGCGGCCTTATGTGATAGGATAACGCCAGACAGGTATTTTTTCTCCGAACACCCGATGGTCTCCCTATCATGTTTTTCAATATCTAAAGAGTTACTTACGTTTATTCATTCAGCGTATTATTCATCGGCAATGGGACTTCTGTCCCGTGCAAAGACGTGTTTGCCATAACCGATAGATCCTCGTTCCTGCCGACTAAGGTAACACTCCCGATTTGTCTTTGCCTTTAACATTTTAATTATTGAGCAACAAATTGAATGACACCCAAAAATCATATTTACGCAGTAACAACTTTGTTAGGTAGAATATAATCATGTTATAGTTAACAATATATTTGTCTAGGCGACATATTTTCTGGTTCCGTAATTATAATTTTTCCACTTGTAATCATTTATCTTTTGTATGTCTCCATTACGCTCAGGTTATGGATTCGTTGATGACTTATACTTCTAATCTATTTGAGAAGGTCTTCCCCCGACCCAACGACTCGCGTGTTGATTTTTTTGACACAAAATTTGCATCACTCCTACATAAGCAGCACTTGAAGTTCTCCCGTACTGCTCCCAAAGATAAGCAGAAATTCAGTTTGCCAGATGCGATAGTAGACTACTTCGGGTTGGAAGATGATCAGCCTCCGGCGTTCCAGCGCATATACTTTCCATTCAATGTGGATAAAACCCACTGGGTCGCCGTCTGCGTTGATGTTGGAGCTGCGGTAGTGGAGGTCCTCGACTGCAACATAGCAAAGCGTACCGACAAAGCAATGAAGCAGGACCTAACCCCTCTCTCTCAAATGCTGCCTTACATACTGAACCGTAATGCTTCGTCTAAGGAGGGGAAGGCCTTCCAGATATCAAGAGCAAAAGGCGTACCGCAGGCGACGAACCTGTATGATTCTGGATTGATGTATGTACTGTTCATTCACGCGCACTCCGTCATTGGTATGGATGGATGCAAAAGCGTCAAACCAGAAGCTCTCACAGAGGAGGCTGTTAAGCTTGCGGTATCCTTTTACGCAGAGTACGCCCAGGAGGCTTAGTCTTGTCACATGTTAGAAATATGTTTTTTGTTGTATTTTCCGGGAATACCCAGTTTAAACTCGTTTGAATTCCATCCCGTCATCCTTCCTGATATTATTTTGTTTTCGGATTTTAGTTATCAAGGTAACAAAATTGAAGATTGATAACAAGCAAGTTAACTCCCTCACCTTTTTTGGTTATGATCATTTTTTTTGAGTTTGTTTTTTTTTCGTAACTATTCACTGTTAATTGCTAACAATTTTATTAGCTCATAACAGACCACGAATTCTCACCCGTAGACTTTATTTTTTGTTTTCTGAGTTTAGTTAGCAAGCTATCTAAATCGAGGAATGATAACCACCAAGTTAAAGCGTTAACTTTTTGTTTGGTCATGGTTTTATTTCTATTTGTTTTTCGTTCGCAATCTCACAATGTAACTTGCTAAGAGTTTTGCTAAACTATACAACACCAAATCGACTAATGATAACAACTAAGTTAACTCGTTATAATTGCAGTATAAACTGACATTCATCTACAAAACCCAGGATTCTAGGCATATAGTAAATATTAACATGACAACATTTTTAGTATAGAGCTAATAAACAATTTAGCATAATAATAATTATATTAAACGGGGGGCATCACCCGAAATATTCATTACAAACTTCGAATCAAAATACGTCACATCCGACCGACTAGACGATACAAAAACTACTGAAAAACAAACCACAGAAATAGGTTTTTTAACGCCGCTTAATATAACATCACGGAGCAATGTGTTTGCCACCTTATAAAAACCAGACACAAATTGAAACACTAATAAAAACCGCCGATATATGCCCCCCGGAAGTCATCACCTCACGTCAGATAGGCATTCTACAACTTGCCCGGTTGTGCCCGAGACCACCACACCGTCCACAAATTGTGAGCCTCCTACGCGCGGTCCCCTACATTTTAAGTTAACACATCTTAGTAGAAGTTCACATGATAACTTGACGCTTAGTTGTCTATCCAAAAAATCAAGCAGTGAACAAAACATATTACCCTGTATTCCCCTCTGGACAAGATTCTCTGCTTCCTTGGACGTCCAGGTGGTCGACGCGTCGCAGGTGGGCCCAGGTGGAGATCTTTAATCTCTTCAGCAACCTGGTCCGCCTCCGTAAGATCCTCAACTGGATATATGCTCTGCCCGTACGCCAGCCTCCAAAACGCAGTTGTGTACCCATTATCAACCAAAGAGTCCACCCTCATCTTCGAACGAACAGCAGCCGCAACCGCATGTGTGCATGGGATCCGTAGCATATCAAACTCACAGCAGCTACAACTCTTTTCGGCCAGGTCAACATGGTACGGGACCCCTTCTTTGGTCCTAATTTCAAATTCACTCTCATTTATGCGTACAACAGAAAACCCACCGCAATCTTGGAACCTCTTCGAAAGCATCTCTTGTATCTTCGGTGTAAGTGTACCACTCTCGCTATTAGCCTTATCCCTCCTATGATTAAACCACCCCATAAGAGTGCACCTGATGTTCTCTATAAGTGGCACTATTGGGAACCCTCTCGCATCACCAAGCGCTGCATTAAGCGATTCCGCAATGTTGCTCGTCATGATGTTGTACTTTGCCCCCTCAAAATGTGCACGGGCCCAGTGTTCGAAACCAATCCCGAGTAGGTAGTCAGCGCAAGCATGGCTTACCACCTTTATCTGATTGAAGTGGCTGTAGAAATCCCTTAAGTGATAAGCTCGCGCAGCACGCGACACCAGATACCCCAACTGCCGTTTCTTGAAAATCGTTTGTATGTTACGCTGGAGGTGGAGGATACAGGCGCAATGTTTTGACCAAGGATACATCTACATTAAAGAGACACAAAAACAAAGTATTAGTGATACAAGCACCACACTAACAAACGAGTTAGAGGTGATAATTGTTATAGTTATCATATATTACATTATAGTTTCAGAGGATTACCTTTCGCAGACCGCTGTAAATTGAATTGTGCCTGTCAGAGATGAAAACGAGGTCTTCACTGTCATCTATTATGGTACGTAGCTTACTGAAGAACCACGTCCACGAACTATCATTTTCACCATCAACCACGCCAAAGGCGACAGGAAATATCTGGTAGTTACCGTCCTGACAGCTCGCTGTAATCAGACAACCCCTGTATTTGCCCTTCAGGTGTGTCCCGTCAAGTCGCAACTCTGTGATCCAGACCCCCACAACCAAAACACCCACCCGTACTCGGGCTACTAGCAGATATCTCCTCTGCTCTCCTCTTCTGGCCTTGCGCAGGCCTGCTGCCCCTGCCGTAGCCAGAACTGTGACCTCTGCGCTGCTGATGCTGCTGCTGGCCCCGAGGATGGGTAGCAGGAGCAACTGCAACTGGCACAACTGCCGTACTCACCGGCTCACGCAAGTCCTCCTCAATGGACGCTGCCAACTCCACTAAACCAGCTCTGGTGTGGTACATACCACCTCTGCACTGAGTCCTGATGTTCCTCCGAAGCCCCTGAAGAAACCGCGACGTCAATGCTCGCTCACTGATCAGCTCACCACCAGAAAAGACCACCAATCTGCAGAACTCTGCATCGTACTCTCGAACAGACCTCTCACCCTGAGTCAAGTCCAAAAACCTCAACTGCAGCCTGTCACGAGCCTCCTGAGGGAAAAACTTGTGGTTGAACTCCTCGACGAAGTCAACCCAAGTCCAAACCTCTCTCCTGGTCCTAACAGACCTCCACCACAAATGTGCATCACCTCCAAGGTAGTGCACTGCCAACTCAACCTGAAACTGTGCCGGACAACGAACAGAATCGAAGTTCCGCTCCAACCTCTGACGCCACTCATCAGCCTGCTCTGGAGTAACACCGCCCTCAAACGTAGGCGTACCAATCCTCTGCATCTCCCTCATCATCTCACGATAAGGAGAAACCCCAACTGCAACACCCTGCTGCACCACAGCCTCCTGCTGCTCACCCAAACCGGCACCAACATGTGCCCCGGCATCAACCTGTGCGCCGGCCGCTGGAGGTGCAACCGGAGCCTGCTGTGGAACTGCCTGAGGAAGACGTGCCAACAACTGCGTCAGTAGCCCCACAATCAACTCTCCCTGAGCTAAAGCAGCGCCCCCACCGGGAACCGCTCCAGCTCCTGCGCCACCACTGGCACCTGAGTTAGCCCCACCGGCCAACGAAACAGACTGTGTCACCGACGCCGCCGCCACACTCGGCGCTGCACTCTCTACTGAAACCTCAGCCTCTGGCACTCCACGACCAGCACCCCGACCTCCACGACCCGCTGCTCGCCCACCGCGACCAGCTCCTCTGCCCCCACGGGCTGCACCGCGACCACGACCACGGCCACGACCACGACCTGCGTCCATCTCTCTGCACTACCACCAAGTACAGAAAAAGAGCAAAGTCAACACAAAAACACAAAACACAACACACCAAATATCCAACTCACTTACCCGCAGAAAACTGGAAGACCGAGAGGATGAGATTAAACCACTAATTGACTAACTCACATAATCAATTAACCACATAGTCCAATTCATCCAATTCTAACAGTCCTAAAACCAACTACGCTCTGATACCAAAATGAAACAACCAAGCTTTTTTTTTTTTTTTTAATTAATTAATTAGCCCAGATTAATATTCCCATAAATATTAATCCTCAACAGCTAATTCAACAACACAATGCGGAAGAAAACAATAATATTATTAAATCATAAATAACCGTTCAACAATAACCAATAAGGAAATAAACCAATAAAACCAATAACCAATAAGCAACCTAAACAGGTTTTGCTACATTATTAAAATAAACTAACACCCTAAGAATTCCTTGTCAACCACAACAACAAAGCCAGAATCAAATTCCTAATCTCATCATCCTCTTCTCTCGGTCTCTTTCCGCGGAAGAACATTGCTGTTACCTGCATCACATTACGAAAGAGATGCGTAAGTATTATCATAAATACTTAGTGAGTGGATCATCCTGCCTACAGGCCAATTACGTCAAACACTAGACAAACATCACAATAATCAACAACAATAACAATGCTCAACATAAACCACAACAACATGAACTCCCTGTCAGGAAACACCCACGTTTCCTGACACCCAGGTCAGTGTCGACCGACACCTCTATGGTGTCGATCGACGCCAGCCTCCCGAGTGTCGATCGACACTCATCGAGTGTCGCTCGACACCGGCTCGACGCCCAGAAACCAACAGCAACGAAAATCGCACAAAACACACAATTTCGTGGGATTCAACCCCCACATCGATCAAACAACAAAATAACTCGATCCTACACAAGAACAACTCGAAAAACTCATCAACAATCTCAAAATCACACAATCTCCAATGCTAACGGGCCTACAGTCACGCACTCACCTTGAAAACGGATAGAAAAGAGCAAAGGAAGATGAACAAGGAAGAATAAGCCTCAAATCGATTCTCCAAACACCAAAATCGCCCAGAAATCACCCTCCTTCTCTCTGCAACTTGTTTTTCTCGAAAACTGTGCCTCTGCTCGCGGCCACAGGGTTTTATTCGAGAACTAGGGCTTCTTTCGCCCAAAACCGCGCTAAACCGAACTCACTCAAATCGAACCGACCGATTTCACCATAACCGGTGTCGATCGACACCCTCCCTTGGTGTCGGTCGACACCACTCGACCAAACCAACTCCAATTGCAAATCGATCGACTTAAACCGGAAATCAAACCCGATAACCGGTGTCGATCGACACCCTTCGGGTGTCGATCGATACTAGTCGTTCAGAAGCATTTAACACACTTTCTTCGCGATGCTTGAACCTTAGACCGACTGCACAACAATCAAACAAGAACATGTACAGCCAACCCTCAATTCACACCTCTCAGAGCATGTGCCAACTGCTCCCGAACCCCTAGCATCGTCCAACACCACTTCCAAAACAACTTTCTGGTTCACGGATGTTACAATTCTCCCCCACTAAAATGGATTCGTCCTCGAATCCCAACACAAACGTCTCTCCAAGACCTCAAAACTCACATTTTCGTCCTATGTTATACGCATGTTTCCAAGATATTATTACTCTCAATGCCATAACCGCAGTCATGACATCCGTACTGCAACTCACGGTCCAGTACCAAAATGTGACCAATGTCACAAAACCAAACGTGACCCGAAGTCACAACCAAAACGTGACCCACTGTCACTAAAACAACCCATATCGAGGTAGCGACCCCCAATATAAGTCCGTTGGGCACCTAACGTCCCAACACAAATAGAACCACCGTCTACAAGGCCCACCGCCTCTAGACAAAACGAGTAATAAAATCTGAAACGCGTACCAACATATGACTGAAACTTCCAATGACCCCACCGGCCAAAGAAACTTGTAACATCCAAACCGTAACCAAAAATATGAGGCAAAACTCCATCTCATATAACTCCAAAAATGTATATCGTACAACAAAACGAAAATACATAAATCCAAAACCAACAACAACAAAACCAAAAACAAGACTAGAACCACAAAGATGAATCACTCCACAGCCTGCTTGTCGAACCACTTTCCGAACTTCAGCTTCATCTTTGCCTCTGGCTCCCAAGTCTGCTCCTCTGTGCCACTACAGTCCCACAAGACTCTCAACAATGGCACCCTCTTGTTCCGCAGAACCTTGACTCTCCTCTCAAGAATCCTCACAGGAACTGCCGGAACTGTCATATCTGGCTGAAGATCCTCTGGAATCTCAACCACAACCTCCTCTGAAGGACGCAAACACCTCCTCAACATAGAAACATGAAACACCTTGTGAAAGGCGCTCATAATCGGTGGCAACTCCAACCGATAAGCCACTGGCCCAACTCGCTCCACCACTGGAAACGGACCCATAAAATGCGGACTGAGCTTGTTCTCTGCTATGGACCTGTTAGGGCCCCTCAACATAGCCATCTTGAGATAAACTCTATCTCCCACCTGAAACTCAAGCTCACGTCGCCGCCTATCTGCATAACTCCTCTGTCTATCCTGAGCCTCCTTCATGTTCAACCTCAAGACACGAATCTTCTCCGTCGTCTCCTGAACAAAACTGGCTCCAAACATGCTGCGCTCCCCCACTTGGGTCCAGCATAAGGGTGTCCTGCATGGCCTCCCATACAAAGCCTCATAAGGAGCCATACCAATACTAGACTGAAAACTGTTGTTATACGCAAACTCTGCCAAACACAGATGATCAGCCCAATGACCACCCCAATCCAGCACACACATCCTAAGCAGATCCTCCAAAGTCTGAATAGTCCTCTCTGACTGCCCATCTGTCTGCGGATGATACGCGGTACTCATATGCACCTTAGTGCCCATCTCAGTCTGAAATGCTCTCCAAAACTCTGAAGCAAACCTCGGATCTCTATCCGACACAATACTGGCTGGCACTCCATGCAGCCTCACAATCTCCCGCACAAACTTCCTAGCCAAAACAGCCGCTCCATCTGTCTTCTTGATAGCCAAGAAATGTGCTGACTTGGTCAGGCGATCCACAATGACCCAAATCGCATCAAAAGTCCGTGAGATAGGTAATCCCACAACAAAATCCATAGTGATCATATCCCACTTCCACTTTGGAATGGGTAAACTCTGCAGAAGACCACTAGGCACCTGATGCTCTGCCTTGACCAAAGAACAAGTGTTGCACCTCGCAACCCAATCTGCCACATCCCTCTTCATCCCAACCCAATGATAATACCGTTTGAGGTCACGGTACATCTTGGTAGCACCCGGATGAATCGAAAACTTGCTCGAATGAGCCTCTCTCAAAACCTCATGCCTCAACTCCTCATCCTTGGGCACACAAACTCGCCCACGAACCAAGATAGTCCCATTCGAAGAGACCTGATACTCAGAACCAACCGCCTGCGAAGCATCGATCAAACCCTGATCACTCTGCTGCGCCACTCTGATCCTACTGAGTAAATCTGCCTGATCAGCTGCCTCTAAACCCAAAGGTTCCTCTGAAATAGCACAAAGACGCAATGTACTAATCTCGCTGACCAAAGCCTCAACACCACGCTCTCTATCTGAATCAGCCATCCGTCGACTCAAAGCATCTGCCACCAAATTGGCCTTGCCTGGATGATAAACAATATCCAGGTCATAGTCTGCTAGAAACTCCACCCAACGCGTCTGTCTCGCATTCAGCAAAGGCTGAGTGAAAATATGCTGTAGACTCTTGTGATCTGTAAAGATCTGCACTCTACCACCATAAAGATAAGACCTCCAAATCTTGAGTGCAAAAACCACTGCTCCCAACTCAAGATCATGTGTGGGACGGTTGCGCTCACTGCCCTGCAACTGCCTCGAAGCATAGGCAATCACTCTGCCCTCCTGCATCAAAACACAACCAAGTCCAACACCTGAAGCATCTGTGTACACTACATATGGCTTCCCCGGGTCGGGTAATGCCAACACTGGTGTACTAGTCAACATCTCCTTGAGCTTCCCAAAGCTCTCCTCGCACTCCTGCGACCACACAAACGGCACATCCTTGCCAGTCAACCGCGTCATCGGCTGAGACATACTCGCAAACCCCTTGACGAACCTCCTGTAGTAGCCTGCTAAACCCAGAAAACTCCTGATCTCGGTAGCACTACTCGGTGTAGGCCAATCCCTGATAGCCTCAATCTTAGCCGGATCCACAGAAACTCCCTCTGCAGAAACAATATGGCCCAGAAAACCCATCTCTCGCTGCCAAAAGCTACACTTGCCCAACTTAGCATACAGCTTATGCTCTCGAAGCTTCTTCAACACAAGCCTCAAATGAGTCGCATGCTCCTCTGGACTCCTCGAATACACCAAAATGTCATCAATGAAAATAATGACAAACACATCCAGAAACTCCCTGAACACGTCGTTCATCAATCTCATAAACGCTGCCGGCGCATTAGTCAAACCAAAAGGCATGACCACAAACTCGAAATGTCCATACCTCGTCCGAAAAGCTGTCTTCCGGACATCTGCCTCGTCTATCGGGATCTGATGATAACCCGATGCCAAATCAATCTTGGAGAACCAAGTAGCCCCTCTCAACTGATCCAACAACTCATCAATCCTCGGAAGTGGGTACCTGTTCTTCACTGTGACTCGGTTAAGTCCCCGGTAATCGATGCACAACCGAAAACTACCATCCTTCTTCTTAACAAACAACACTGGCGCTCCCCACGGCGAAACACTAGGTCTGATGAACCCTTTACTCAAGAGGTCCTCTAGCTGCTTTTTCAGCTCTGCCATCTCTGCTGGAGCCATCCTGTAAGGTGTCTTCGATATCGGAGCTGTCCCGGGCTCTAAATCAATCGTGAAAGGATCTGACCGAGATGGTGGCAATCCCTTCAGCGACCGAAAAACATCCTCAAAATCCTGGACAACCTGAATATCCTGCAGACTCACCTCACCACTGGACTCTGTCATAGTGATCGTCGCCAAATAGGCTTCGCAGCCCCGCTCTAACAACTGCTCTGCCTGAATAGCTGAAATCACTATACTCCCTGAAGTCGGTCTCACTCCCTGATAAACCAACTTCCCTGCATCCTGCTCAAACACCACTCTACCTCTGTAGCAATCCAGATGAACTCGGTAAAGAGATAACCAGTCCATCCCCAAAATCACGTCATACAGTTCCACCGGACTGATGACTAAATCTGCTGGCATAGACTGCCCCGCAATCCGCACATCAACTGCTCTAGCTCTGCCCGAAGTAGCCAAATAACCACCTCCGGCCACCTTGACAAAGCCTGAAGCCTCGCCCTCGCTACTCCGAATACCACTACTCTCAGCTCTCTCCGGAGTAATGAAGCAATTAGATGCTCCCGAGTCAAACAACACGTGAGACTCAAATCCACCAACTAACAAGGTCCCTACACAATTCCACAAGTGTTGAGAACCTCTAACTCTATCACAGTAAAATAACAGAAACAGACACACCAACAATTCTACCTTAAAGAATTTAAAAGTCTGAGTCAAGATTTTACCTGTGATCTGGCCTGACTGACTGGTCTGGCCCACCTCTGCCGAAGTATACACTCTCGGCGCACCACCTGACTGCAACGCTGCAACCTGCGCTGCTGACTGAATAGCCAACGGCTGAATCGCCGCTGCCACTGCTCTCTGCTGCAACTTGGGACACATAGTCTTGATATGCCCCGGCTCCCTGCAGTAGTAGCACACAGTTGTCTCTCTGGATCCCGCCCTCTTGGGGCAAGTCGCAACTCTGTGATCCAGACCCCCACAACCAAAACACCCACCCGTACTCGGGCTACTAGCAGATATCTCCTCTGCTCTCCTCTTCTGGCCTTGCGCAGGCCTGCTGCCCCTGCCGTAGCCAGAACTGTGACCTCTGCGCTGCTGATGCTGCTGCTGGCCCCGAGGATGGGTAGCAGGAGCAACTGCAACTGGCACAACTGCCGTACTCACCGGCTCACGCAAGTCCTCCTCAATGGACGCTGCCAACTCCACTAAACCAGCTCTGGTGTGGTACATACCACCTCTGCACTGAGTCCTGATGTTCCTCCGAAGCCCCTGAAGAAACCGCGACGTCAATGCTCGCTCACTGATCAGCTCACCACCAGAAAAGACCACCAATCTGCAGAACTCTGCATCGTACTCTCGAACAGACCTCTCACCCTGAGTCAAGTCCAAAAACCTCAACTGCAGCCTGTCACGAGCCTCCTGAGGGAAAAACTTGTGGTTGAACTCCTCGACGAAGTCAACCCAAGTCCAAACCTCTCTCCTGGTCCTAACAGACCTCCACCACAAATGTGCATCACCTCCAAGGTAGTGCACTGCCAACTCAACCTGAAACTGTGCCGGACAACGAACAGAATCGAAGTTCCGCTCCAACCTCTGACGCCACTCATCAGCCTGCTCTGGAGTAACACCGCCCTCAAACGTAGGCGTACCAATCCTCTGCATCTCCCTCATCATCTCACGATAAGGAGAAACCCCAACTGCAACACCCTGCTGCACCACAGCCTCCTGCTGCTCACCCAAACCGGCACCAACATGTGCCCCGGCATCAACCTGTGCGCCGGCCGCTGGAGGTGCAACCGGAGCCTGCTGTGGAACTGCCTGAGGAAGACGTGCCAACAACTGCGTCAGTAGCCCCACAATCAACTCTCCCTGAGCTAAAGCAGCGCCCCCACCGGGAACCGCTCCAGCTCCTGCGCCACCACTGGCACCTGAGTTAGCCCCACCGGCCAACGAAACAGACTGTGTCACCGACGCCGCCGCCACACTCGGCGCTGCACTCTCTACTGAAACCTCAGCCTCTGGCACTCCACGACCAGCACCCCGACCTCCACGACCCGCTGCTCGCCCACCGCGACCAGCTCCTCTGCCCCCACGGGCTGCACCGCGACCACGACCACGGCCACGACCACGACCTGCGTCCATCTCTCTGCACTACCACCAAGTACAGAAAAAGAGCAAAGTCAACACAAAAACACAAAACACAACACACCAAATATCCAACTCACTTACCCGCAGAAAACTGGAAGACCGAGAGGATGAGATTAAACCACTAATTGACTAACTCACATAATCAATTAACCACATAGTCCAATTCATCCAATTCTAACAGTCCTAAAACCAACTACGCTCTGATACCAAAATGAAACAACCAAGCTTTTTTTTTTTTTTTTAATTAATTAATTAGCCCAGATTAATATTCCCATAAATATTAATCCTCAACAGCTAATTCAACAACACAATGCGGAAGAAAACAATAATATTATTAAATCATAAATAACCGTTCAACAATAACCAATAAGGAAATAAACCAATAAAACCAATAACCAATAAGCAACCTAAACAGGTTTTGCTACATTATTAAAATAAACTAACACCCTAAGAATTCCTTGTCAACCACAACAACAAAGCCAGAATCAAATTCCTAATCTCATCATCCTCTTCTCTCGGTCTCTTTCCGCGGAAGAACATTGCTGTTACCTGCATCACATTACGAAAGAGATGCGTAAGTATTATCATAAATACTTAGTGAGTGGATCATCCTGCCTACAGGCCAATTACGTCAAACACTAGACAAACATCACAATAATCAACAACAATAACAATGCTCAACATAAACCACAACAACATGAACTCCCTGTCAGGAAACACCCACGTTTCCTGACACCCAGGTCGGTGTCGACCGACACCTCTATGGTGTCGATCGACGCCAGCCTCCCGAGTGTCGATCGACACTCATCGAGTGTCGCTCGACACCGGCTCGACGCCCAGAAACCAACAGCAACGAAAATCGCACAAAACACACAATTTCGTGGGATTCAACCCCCACATCGATCAAACAACAAAATAACTCGATCCTACACAAGAACAACTCGAAAAACTCATCAACAATCTCAAAATCACACAATCTCCAATGCTAACGGGCCTACAGTCACGCACTCACCTTGAAAACGGATAGAAAAGAGCAAAGGAAGATGA
This sequence comes from Erythrophleum ivorense, assembly GCA_026724425.1. Taxonomy (NCBI): domain Eukaryota; kingdom Viridiplantae; phylum Streptophyta; class Magnoliopsida; order Fabales; family Fabaceae; genus Erythrophleum; species Erythrophleum ivorense. The sequence continues at coordinate 44,480 of JAIUCV010000066.1, read as the reverse complement.
ACAAGGAAGAATAAGCCTCAAATCGATTCTCCAAACACCAAAATCGCCCAGAAATCACCCTCCTTCTCTCTGCAACTTGTTTTTCTCGAAAACTGTGCCTCTGCTCGCGGCCACAGGGTTTTATTCGAGAACTAGGGCTTCTTTCGCCCAAAACCGCGCTAAACCGAACTCACTCAAATCGAACCGACCGATTTCACCATAACCGGTGTCGATCGACACCCTCCCTTGGTGTCGGTCGACACCACTCGACCAAACCAACTCCAATTGCAAATCGATCGACTTAAACCGGAAATCAAACCCGATAACCGGTGTCGATCGACACCCTTCGGGTGTCGATCGATACTAGTCGTTCAGAAGCATTTAACACACTTTCTTCGCGATGCTTGAACCTTAGACCGACTGCACAACAATCAAACAAGAACATGTACAGCCAACCCTCAATTCACACCTCTCAGAGCATGTGCCAACTGCTCCCGAACCCCTAGCATCGTCCAACACCACTTCCAAAACAACTTTCTGGTTCACGGATGTTACAATCACAATCACCTTTCGCATGTATGCCAGCCCAGCGACACTCGCCCCCATCGCAAAGAACAAATAGCGAAACTTCTGACTAACGCCATCAGTAGGAGATGTCTCTAGCGCGACAACCGTCCCTGGATTCGAAGCAACCAACTGATGTAAATAGACCGGTAACTTATGATATGACGATCCACTGTCACCTCTAGCGGTGTCCAAAGCTACTTCCCTCGACCTCCATGCTTTCCAGTACGAGATAGGGACGTCGTGGCTGTCACGCATCATTTCCCTCACATCATTCGGGTTTGGCCCTACACCAATACCATTATAACGATTCCTTACGACGTCTCCGATAACAGCCGTCGTAGCATGGCGATCGTATTGCACCCTTTCATCCACTGAACACATGTGCTCCGGCCTCACACGTCTTATCTGGTAGAGATCGGACCCATTCATCTTTGTTGCATAAACTCTCCATGGGCAGTCTATGCCCTTACACTCAAGTATCATAACGTTCGGCGTGGACTTCTTGTTATGATACCGAAACTTGTGTGTGATTGCGAAAAGGGCCATGTGCAACTTGAAGGCATCTCGGTCCTTGAACTGCATCCCGACATATAGATCGCCCGGCCCACACACCAAATCGTCTTCTGTTTTTTCACAAGTAAATAGAATTATTAGCGAGCCAATAAACTTATTAAGACATCTTTCTACTTGTAATATATGATATCCAAATTAGTAGAGAGGTAATTAAATTACTAACACATTTTTGGTTTAATAGATTGAATCTTACCCTCACCGCTGTTTTCTGCTGATAGATCAACGACTGGTGCACTAGGCATCCCGTTCGGCGCCGGACGCCGGAATACCGCTTCAGGAGGAGGACGTGATGGTGCTATGGTATCATTCATAATCCCTTTGCCCTTATCAGTTGTACACAAATGGCGCACATCGTCAGATGATCCAGAGGACGAGTTGTCTCCATCGGAGATCACCAGAGCAGGAACCGGCGGTCCCGCCGTTATGGTTTTGTGACACAAGCACATAACCTCCAGTTCCTCATCCGTGCATATCTCCTTAAGAACATCTTCGCTAGCTACAACAACACCGCCACCTACAAGACCATCCCAGAAAGACATAGCGTCGTCAACACCACCGCACGTCGGAGGTTGATTCCCACCCCTACATACAACACCTCCAGTATTTGGGTACACATTAGTTTCACCGCCCACAGCTGAAGTTATCGCTCCAATCACTTCATTAGCAGGACTGGGGGTAATTGGTTGGTTACCCAACTCAACCACTGGACCAATAACAGCATTTGAGCTTTCACCAACATCATAAATACCCCCCCTCTGAAAAAGATAGCGCTCCACGTGATATGTTCCGATCGTTACACAGATCTCCATATCGGGGTTGTCCACATGGACAGCCATGAACAGCTCAATGTCTCCATCTTCGTTGAAGTCCACCGGAGGATTCCGCTTCCCCATTAGGCCTAGCATCCACGCATGGTATTGATATGTAAGAGCCAACATTGTTTCCGCACCAACATAGAACCTCCGCTTAACAATTTTAACAAGCCCTTCGTACGTTTCGTTCTCGCCCACCAGAACCGACAACGTTGGCCCTTGGTCCACCACCAGAAAATGCCACTCGCCGTTCACATTTTTTTCCCAAACACCGTGACACAAGCGCACAAGCCTACCCATCACGACAACTGCAATTTGGGCAAAAAGAATCGCCTCATTTATCCAATGCAAGAAGTACACATAGACAAAATATCGATTTCCATAGACGAAACACAACTATTAATCAGCAAGAATGTCGGACAACAGCCATTTATTACAGATAGCGACATGCAAGAACATTCCATCCCATTTATGTCGATATGCATATTCATTGACTATCAGACAAAAAAAAAAGGGAAAAAAACCAATACTCTGCATTTATTACGGCGATTAAGACTGTTGTATATACCTTCGAATCTCCTAAGGACCAAGTCTCCGTAGAACGGATATGTCGCTGGTTGTGTTGCTAACTTCTTATGTTTTTCTATGCACTGTAAGTTAGATATATATAGATAGATTAGTTTACCATACTCAGCATTATTTACGACGATACACATGCAGATACAGCAGTAATCATTTCTTGCCATCTTGAAAAATCCGCAGCATTAAATGCGTAGTTATGGCGGGGAAGCAACATGCTTATTTTCCAGTACCCAACACAAAACCTATCACCCCACGAAATGATTGTAATCATTGCATGCAAAAATGTTTTTCGTTTATGTTTAAAACTGAACCGTTTTTCCGTCACAATCGAGGACGCCCATTTCACGCGCGCCACCACTTCTTGTCACGCGAAAATAGGGACTCTTTCGACTTTAGCCACACCTGACCGTATACAAATTTCATACGAATTCTCATACATCCTTATTCCGCAAATACGAACACATTCTTTCCCATTTACTTAATTGTCCCTTTTTAATACACAAAGTAATTATTAGCTTGTGTTTATGTTTAAGTTTAACAATGACAACGTACCATACTCTTTTTACAATACAAAAAAACAAAAAAAACGTACCATACTCTTGGTAGTTTCGAATATAAATTCATGCAAAATAATAATGATGAGAATAGCTACCGTATTGGTGTGGATAAAAGCGGTCGGCAATCACATATAAGCCGAAGAAATAAAACCGTACCAACTTAATTTGGTCATTTCATGGGACTGAAGTATATATATGTTGTATTGATTATTTGATTTATTAATTAACTAACACGCGCACGGCGCACCACATATTGAAGATTTAAGGCAGCTTTACGTGATCTTAGTTAAATGTAATCTTAATTAAACTGGGTTTGTATTTACTGTAAGTTAACTCTGATTGCGTAAGTTTAAGAAGTTAGATATTCTCCTTCTGCTATATAACTCTGTAAAGCGACGATGTCAATATCATTATTCAGGAATCTTCTTTTGTAAAGAAACCAACACCGATAGTGCTTAGCACTAGCCCAAGACCGTAATACCCGAGAAACCGAAAGACACAAAAGATTCTCTAAATATGAAGAAGAATATGGAAGAACACTTGGACAATACTTGAAAGACTTTAGGAAAGAGCAAGAGAACTTATTTTTAGAACACTTTTTATTAACTTGTTCAAATTCTTGTACAACTCTTGTGTGTATACAAATGAGGGGGTGAAGAAGTATTTATAGCCTTCCAAGTCTACATTACAAAGTCTCTAGAATCTTCTCTAACCTCCTTACTAACTAGATTTTTCTTCTTCTTCTTCTACAACCTTCTTCTACAATTATCTTACAAGAATCTAGATTTTTCTAACATCTTACAACATTATCCTAATCTCTAGAACTCTCTATAATATCTAGATTTTTATCTTACAACTATGTAGAATTTTCTACATTATATCTAGATATTAATCTAATAGAATTCTCTAGAACACTTAAGAGATAATGAACTCTTGTGATGTTTCTAGAGAGATTATAGATGATTGGCCTAATTTTGGGTTTAATCCAATGATGGATAGTTTTGTTATGAACCAAAAATTAAGCTTTTGATCAAAATCAAGTTTAACTTCAATACTCCCCTTTAAACTTGATTTTATCAACCATCCCGACTTTTGAGCGCAGTAACTCGAACTGATCTTTTGGTAGTGGCTTGGTGAAGATATCTGCAATATTTTCTTCGGTTCGAACCTCCAAAGCTTCAATTGTTCCATCAAGCACCTTCTCCCGTATGAAGTGATGTTCCAACTCAATATGCTTCGTCCTTGCATGGAACACCGGATTGTTAGCAAGCTTGATAGCACTTTGGTTATCTCCATATATGGCAACCGGCTTGTTGATTGGCTCAAACAAATCTTCAAGAAGCCTTCAAAGCCATATACACTCTTGGGCTGCGAGCGTCGAAGCTTTATACTCCGCTTCAGTGGTAGACAGCGACACCGTTGCTTGTTTCTTGCTGCACCATGAAACGCTTGTGTCTCCACACAAGAACACAAAGCCCGAAGTTGATTTTCGACCATCAAGATCTCCACCAAAGTCAGCATCCGTGAAGCCATAGAGAGAGACCTTGGCATTGTACTTATACATCAAACCCATGCCGAGAGTTGTCTTCACATACTTCAAGATCTTCTTCGCTGCTTCTAGATGTGGCTTTCTTGGTGTCTGCATAAACCGGCTTACAAGACCAACTGCAAAGGAAATGTCAGGTCTTGTAATTGTTAAATACAGCAGACTTCCTACAAGAGAGCGGTAAGGTCGAGGATTGGGTAGCAAGGATCCTTCATCACACCTCAACTTGATGTTGGCATCCATCGGAGCAGTACGTGTCTTCCCTTCGTGTACCCCGAACTTCTCAACAATCCTTCTTGCATAGCTTTGTTGGCCGATGAATATTCCATCCTTTACCCTTTCAACCTCCAAACCAAGAAAGTTGTTCAGCTCACCCAGCATCTTCATCTCAAACCTTATCGACATATCCTCTTGTAGACGAGCAATTTTTGCTTCATCATTTCCTGTAATGATCAAGTTATCCACATAAAGAACAACTACCACGTGGACTCCTCCATTCTTCTTGAGGAATAGACTCGGATCAGAATTTGATGCAACAAACCCGCAGAACTGAAGAAACTGAGCAAGCTTTCCATACCAGGCTCTTGGTGCTTATTTTAACCCATACAGAGCCTTCTTCAGCTTGCAAACATAATCAGGATGCTCTCGTGATATATACCCAAGTGGCTGCTCCATATAGATCTCCTTATCAAGTTATCCGTATAGGAAAGCATTCTTCACATCTAGCTGCCATAACTTCCAGCCAAAGCTTGCAGCTAAAGATAAGAGTGTACGTACCGTAGTCATCTTTGCCACTGGACTGAAAGTCTCATCATAATCTTCCCCATACTTCTGAGAAAATCCCCGAGCAACCAATCTTGCTTTGTGTCTATCAATGTTTCCATCCGTCTTGCGCTTGATCCGATACACCCATTTGCATGAGACGGGTTAGACATCCCTGGGTTTTGGAACCAAATCCCAAGTTTCATTCTTCTTAAGAGCATCCATCTCCTCCTTCATTGCGGTCTCCCACTCTTTAACTCCTTTTGCTTCATCATATGATGATGGTTCTTCTTCATTAAAAGGAGCTGCAAAGTAGCATGAGTATGTAGTGACAAACCTTTCATCTCTGAACCGAGCAGGTTTGACAACGTTCCGTTTTGGCCGTTGATTAGCCATGGAACCTTGGTCTTCTTCCTCATCTTCTTCTTGGTTAGTGCTCCCCCTTTCACCTTGCGTCTCCGGTTCAGAACTTCCACCATCACTTGGTATCTGAACAACTGGTTCATCGCCTTTGAGGGAACCCGCACCATCTTGCTCAACTAAGACTTGAGGAGGTCCGTAATATGAAGAAACTTCATCAAAGACAACATCACGAGATATTGTGTACCTGTGAGTCTCTGGATCCATACACCTCCACCCCTTCCTTTGTTCATCATAGCCGACAAAGATGCACTTCTTCGCCTTTGCCTCCAGCTTGGTTCTTTGAGAGTCGAACACATGGACATAGCAGATTGATATCCTGAAATGTTTCACCGTTGGCTTCTTCCCATGAACCATCTCATAAGGTGACTTCATATTATTTGGACTAAGCGGCATCCGATTGATGACATAGGCTGCACATCTCATACCTTCCGCCCATAAGGCCTTAGGCAAATTCTTCGCATGTAGCCAGCTTCTACATGTCTCACTTAGATGTCGTATCTTCCTTTCTGCTACTCCATTTTGCTGAGGTGTGTATGGACAAGTAAATTCTCTCTTGATACCTTGCTTCCGGCAGAAAGATAGAAACTCGTTTGACATGAACTCCCCTCCATTATCCGTCCTTAAGGTCTTGATTTTCCGACCTAACTCTCCTTCCACGGTGACCTTGAATTCTTGAAACTTGGAGAATACTTCTGACTTTTCCTTCACGAAATATACCCAAGTGTACCGTGAGAAGTCATCAACGAACAACAACATGTAGCGAAACCCGGAATAGGAGGATGTTCTTGAAACAACCAAGCTTTTTTTTTTTTTTATAAAATATTATCAATGCGGAAATTCTCAGAAAGAAATCAATAATATTAAATCATAAATCAACAAATAACCAATAACCAATAAAACCAATAAACCAATAACGAATAAGCAACCTAAACACCAGGTTTGCTACATTATTAAAATAAAGACTAACACCCTAGAATCAGGAATTCCTGGTCAACCATAACAAAAGAGCCATAATCAAATTCCTAATCTCATCATCCTCTTCTCTCGGTCTCTTTCCGCGGAAGAACATTGCTGTTACCTGCATCACATTGGAATAGAGATGCGTAAGTATTATCATAAATACTTAGTGAGTGGATCATCCTGCCTACAGGCCAATTACGTCAAACACTAGACAATACATCACAATAATCAACAACAATAACAATGCTCAACAATAACATCAACTACCTGTCAGGAAACACCCACGTTTCCTGACACCCAGGTCGGTGTCAACCGACACCTCTATGGTGTCGACCGACACCTCTATGGTGTCGACCGACACCTCTATGGTGTCGATCGACGCCAGCCTCCTGAGTGTCGATCGACACTCATCGAGTGTCGGTCGACACCAGCTCGACGCCCAGACACCAACTTCAACGAAAATCGCACAAAACATATAAAATCGTGGGATTCAACCCCCACATCGATCAAACAACAAAATAACTCAACCCTACTCAAGAAAAACTCGAAAAACTCAATAACAATCTCAAAATCAAACAATCTCCAATGCTAACGGACCTACAGTCACGCACTCACCTTAAAACGGATTGAAAGGAAGGAGAAGAGATGAAACAACAACCCAAAGCCTCGGAAACTCCACAACCTCTCTGAAAGTCACCCAAAATCGCCTCTGAAACTTTTCTCCTCGAAACTTGTGCCTTTCTCGCGGCCACAAAGCTTTTAAATCGCGGAATAGGGTTTTCATCGCCTAAACCGGACAAAACCAGCCGACTTGAATCAAACCGGTCGATTTTCCAATAACCGGTGTCGATCGACACCCTTCCTTGGTGTCGGTCGACACCCATCGACCAAACCAACTCAAACCACAATCGAACGCGCAATCGACTTAAACCGGAATTGATTTCTCAAACCGGTGTCGATCGACACTAAGCATTCAGAAGCTTTTCACACATTTTCTTCGAGATAAATGAACTTTATACCAACTGTACAACAATCAAACAAGAACATGTACAGTCAATCCTCGATTCGCACCTTAAAGAGCATATGTAATCGACTCCCGAATCCCCAATGTCGTCCGATACCAACTCTAACACAATTTTCTGGTTCGCGGATGTTACAGTTCTCGTTGGACCCATTAAATCACTATGGACCCTCTCCAACGGAGCGTTGCACCGTGAAGTAGAATTGTCAAATGGAAGCCTATGTGATTTTCCATATTGACAACCTTCACAAAGCTTTCCTTCATCTTGAATTTTCAGCTTCGGGAGCCCATTAACCAGATCTTTATTCACCATAACCTTCAACTTAGTCATATTTATATGACCAAGTCTAGCATGCCAAATAAAGTCATTATCATTCGTACTCATCTTCTCAATGTACGAATTTGAGGCCGATAAGACATAAAGATCTTTAACTCGTGCTCCGGTGTGAACTACGTCAGCTTTTAACTCTTGAATATTTTTCAAGAATTTAACGTCTTTTGGGCCAAATAAAACGTAGTTACCTGAGTCCACCGCATTCACCACGGAAAGAAGATTCTTCTTTACTCCAGGGACATGGTATACGTTCTTGAGAGTGATTGGGCCTTCATCATCTCCATCAATAACAACGGTCCCTTCCTTCACAACCCGGTGGATTGAATTATCTGCCGTGATGATAGCTTCTTTCCCGTCATGGTGCTGAAGACTAGAAAATAACTTCTCGTTTCCGGTAATATGATGGCTACAACCCGAATCCACAATCCAATCATTCCCAATATTTTTAGTTGTGGATGTACCTGAAGATGCAGCCTCCACCGTGAAACATTTCCCCCATTCTTTGTACTCAGAGTGACATTTTGATTCCGCCATATTGGTTTCCTTCAGCTTGACTCGGCAATCCTTTTTGAAATGTCCAAGCTTTCCACACCGGTAGCACTTAAACTGCTTCTTGTCTCCCGTAGAAGATCGTTCCCGTCCATCATTGGTCTTTGCACCATCATACTTAGGTTTTCCTTTGAAGCTCTGTTGCCTCCGAGCTACAAAAGCGCTCCCCGAGTCGTCATGGATTTTGACTCCCGCCATTTGCGTGGCTAACGATTCTTGCGAAGCTAACAAATTCTCAAACTCTTCCAAGGAAGGTTGTGTAGCCCATCCTTGAACGGAAGTTACAAACGGTGTATATTCGGGTCGTAAACCACGAATGATAGACCGCTTTAACCGAGCTTCCGAAATTGACTCCTCCGGATTTAGAGTATTAATCTCAGAGCAAAGGTTATTTACCTTGATGAAAAACTCTGAGATTGAAGACTCCCCCTGCTTCGCATTCGCCAACTCGTTCTCTAACAGCTGTAGACGAGCCTCGTTCTTCTTGTTGAACAATTGATCCAACGCTTGCCAAATGGAACTAGCGGATGTGCACCTTGAGACATGCTCAAATATTCCCGAGGATATTGACCTCTTCAACGCAAACTCCGCCTTGGCGTTCTTCCGTGTCCACTCCTTTGTCGCTTCCGCTGTCGCAGCAGCTCCCCTTGGTGGTGTTGTGCTGCTGCCGCCGACGACATCCCATAAGTCCTCACTCACCAAGTATGACTCCATGCATGACTTCCATAACCGGTAGTTTGATTGGTTTAAGATCTCCATACCCAATCCAACAACACGACCCATTGATTCCATACTTAGAGTAAACCCGAGTTCTCCTAAATCCCGATCTTGATGAGCACAAGATTAGAATGGCTCTGATACCATGTCAAGAAACCAACACCGATAGTGCTTAGCACTAGTCCAAGACCGTAATACCCGAGAAACCGAAAGACACAAAAGACTCTCTAAGTATGAAGAAGAATATGGAAGAACACTTGGACAATACTTGAAAGACTTTAGGAAAGAGCAAGGGAACTTATTTTTAGAACACTTTTTATTAACTTGTTCAAATTCTTGTACAACTCTTATGTGTATACAAATGAGGGGGTGAGGAAGTATTTATAGCCTTCCAAGTCTACATTACAAAGTCTCTAGAATCTTCTCTAACCTCCTTACTAACTAGATTTTTCTTCTTCTTCTTCTACAACCTTCTTCTACAATTATCTTACAAGAATCTAGATTTTTCTAACATCTTACAACCTTATCCTAATCTCTAGAACTCTCTATAATATCTAGATTTTTATCTTACAACTATGTAGAATTTTCTACATTATATCTATATATTGATCTAATAGAATTCTCTAGAACACTTAAGAGATAATAAACTCTTGTGATGTTTCTAGAGAGATTCTAGATGATTGGTCTAATTTTGGGTTTAATCCAATGATGGATAGTTTTGTTATGAACCCAAAATTAAGCTTTTGATCAAAATCAAGTTTAACTTCAATATCTTTTACCCTCGATCGGCCTTGATTTCTTCAGATATCTTATAGGTCAAAAGTCAAAACACAAATACATTTTGGTGATATAAACAAATAATCAGTTCTTTAAATCTTTCTATATGCTCTACTATTTTTTTTTTCTTCTAAAAATTAGTATATACTAGCCTTAGGCAGTTAGGCTGGATGAGACAAAGAGGGGGTTATTGGATTGATGATTTAAGAGGATTTGTTTTTTTTTCCAAATCACCTCTTATTGGATCTAGTATTTATAAAAATCACTAACAATCCAAGGTTATTGAACTAATCATTTGTACAAATTCCTTAAAATCTCCTCTTATTGGAAAATTAGGATTTCACTAATAAAAACTGTTTTGAGGGATTTGTGAGAGATTTTCTAGTTAAAAACAAAAGAATCCAAATACCACCTTATGAGGTGAGATTTTCCAAATCCTCTTAAAACTTCATAGATTTGGATTTATCCAAATAACTCCAAATCATTGATACAATAAGCCCCCCAAAGTTTCCTTTCAAAATAGATACTAAAACCTTAATAAACATATATCACCCTTCTTAACCATAATATTCGTAGTTTCTACCATAATATTCGTAGTTTCTGGTAGTTAGTACTTTTAAATCGAGGAAAATTTGACCCCAAAACAAAAAATATCAACGAACGCGTATGGAATTTATTTTTTATTTTTTATATTACACGCTAACATTTCAATATATAATTTTATTTAATTATGTACATTAGAAAATGCCAAATACTATCTTTCCCATTGTCTTCTAAAGTCAAACAATTCTCCACCGCAGCAAATGGAATAAGTCCGTAGAAAACATAAAAAACGTATAGCCTAACAGCGACAGCACAACACACTATATGTATAAAAATAACAGTCCAATTGTTGGTTATATACTTATTATATGTGGTGGAATTGATACGCTTGCGTGGAACAAATGCAAATTGGGGACTAATATACCAAAGACGCAATTGACTTGTTCAATGGTTCATAAAATATAGCATTACGACGTCTAGCTAAACTTAAAAGCAATATGATGGTTGTCATATAGTCAGAGTTTCTTCGAAACTTCAGTTCAGATTCATGGTAAAGGTTTGCAACCATGAGCTAATACAAACCTTGCAAACCCCCGGAAAATATTATATTATGTGTACATGGATGATTACGGGTCGATTTACATAATCTAATTGTATCAACTGGTCGCAATAGTGTGAACAAGAAAACTGTTCTATTTTGGCTTAATATACTCAAATTTTCACTATTAGACGATTTGTAATTTTATTTTTCCAATCATTTGATATAATTAACATTTGACACATGCCTGTTCGTGGTAATCATTAGAAAACTGGACCAAAAACATTAGTTGATCGGGTTCAACTTTTCTCTTAAATTTAACCAACTGATGTTATCTAGTAAGTTATAAAAAAAAAGTTATAGTAAATGACTAGACCATATATCATATAATAAGTAAATTATTTTGTAGAAATTTATCATCAAAAGGTTAGAATTCCCCATACAAGCATAAGATACAACTGAACTGAGTACAGTTCAGATAAGCTTATCGAATGTCTTGGTGCTAAAGCTAATTAATATCGGCTTTGGACGAATTTAATTGTTAGTAAAACAAATATATTTAGTTCATCAATAATTAAGGCCTTGGAAAGTAAAATGTTCTTATAAAAATGAACTACTTAATTATGCTGTTTACTGTTTTGTGTGTTTATGACTAGTTGATCACGGATTGACATCCAATTCCAAACTACTTCTTAGCACACACTTGGTCATTTTAAATCTGCATCCTCTAAAGAAAGTGTCTCTATTAAAGTTTAATTTTAGTCTCGATCGACTATTAAAACAATAACCAATAAATTACCATCACTTAAGTACTTACATATGTTGTAATCTTGACGATTAACGTGGTCAGCTAAGATATATTTAAGAGGACCTCAATGACACGATATTGTATTGGAAAGTGCAAACCTATCATTTGCTTCCCCAAACAATCTTGCTTCCCTAAAAATAAAAAACAAGAAAAGAAATCGAGATGGTGGCACCCTCATCTTCCACAGGCCCACAAGTGTTCATTAACTTCCGAGGAGAGCTGCGAAACAATTTTGTCGCCCATCTCCTTGATGCCTTTAAACGCCACGGAATCAACTCTTTCATAGACAGTAAGGAGAAACCGGGTGTAGATCTTAAAAAACTTTTTGAAAGGATCAAGAAGTCAACGGTCGCACTGGCGATCTTGTCGAGTAAGTACACAGAGTCACATTGGTGTTTAGACGAGCTGGTGAAGATAAAGGAATGTGTGGATCTCCACACTCTACGGGTTATTCCAATCTTCTATAACTTGAAGCCAGAAACAGTGAAAGAGCTTGACGGAGATTTCGGTCTCCACCTATGGAATTTGTGGAAGAAGAAAGGTCGAGATGACCGGATCCTTAAGTGGGACGCAGCTTTGCAAGATGTTAGGGGCAAGGCAGCATTGATACTAGATGAGCACAGGTAAGTAATTAATTTAGGTTGAAATCATAGTACATATATAGTGTACATCTTTCAGGATAGTACATAGTGTCTTTTTGTTTAGGATTCAACGGTATTAACAGATTAGAAAGAACTAGGTATTAACGGATTAGAAAGAACTTGTAATTAGGTCTTATTGGATTAGAAAGTGCTATGTATTAGTAATGGATTAATTCCTTTTTATGTTGAGAAATTAAGTGGCTAACCTCTTTAGATTATGTTAATTAATATGCTGAAAACAACTTTTGTTGGGGTTAAACGTTTAGATTTGATTTTGACAAAAAACAAAAAACGCAACTACAAATTAAATATTTACAGTTTAAATATTGGGGTGATTTCAAAACTATACTTAAACATTTCGGGAATTGCAGATCTACAGCCCTCTCACTTTTTAAAATACTTACACCCCATTTTTCCTATATCATCCTTACCCTTCTAACATAATCACAAAAATGCCATTAAGTAGACTTCTTAGGGAAGTCTACTTTAAATGATAACGTCCACACCAACCTCATCTCCTACACTTATTCACGAAAATGCCATCCACTTCAATTCATCCAACCACCATTTTCAACCATAATCAAGCTTTTAATGTTTCTTCTTCCCATTTACACCACTTAAATCTCATTCTATTCACTTATAACCTTCTTATCCACCTTATTATCTTCCATTTCATCACAAAAAACTCTATAATCCATCTCTCAAAATTTCAAGTTATTGTATGATACCATTTCCGGTCACCAAGCTCACGGCGACGGCTGAGCTTCTCTATTGAAGCTTCAAATCGAAGCTGAAACAACCAAGCTTTTTTTTTTTTATCAAGTGCGGAATTCTCAATAAAATAAACTTCAATAAATAAATAATTTAAACAACCAAATTCAATTCCAGAATAATATCAAAATATCTAACAACCTAAACACCAGGTTTGCATAAACAAATAACTCAAAACACCAAGACAATCCTATCATCCTCTCTTCGGCCCAATTCCGCGATCACACTTTCTTTCTACCTGCATCACATTAGGGAAAAAGAGATGCATAAGTATTTAATAAATACTTAGTGAGGCAATCACCCCGCCTACAGGCCAATTACGCAATTTTAACAATTTTCATCAATATTAATAATTACCACAATTATTAAATCCTTCACTTTTATTAATAAATAATTACCACAATTAAATAATAATTTTTAAACACTTTAAATAATTTCCACAATTATTTTTAGACCACTTAATTAATTAATTTCACCAATTATTAATTAATTCTCGAATTAAACCATTTAATTACAGTTAAACCGGATTAAACCACTTAAATCCAATTGATTTCTTAATCCGCCATATAACCGGATTAAACCGGACTGTGTCGATCGACACACACTTGTGTCGGTCGACACCATGCCCGTTTGGTGTCGACCGACACCGGCTTAGTGTCGATCGACACCGATCCAGGAGATCGACGCCTTACTCGATTTTTAACACAGAAAACACCTAAATCACGAAATCAACACACCACACGCGATTCAACCCGCGAATATCACACAAACAACACGAAAAACCACATAAGTCTACCAAATCATGATTCACAATCCACAATTCCTCTTATCTGCGAGCCTACGGTCATGCACTCACCTTGACAAAGGATTGAAGAGAAGGAAGAGATGAAGAACAGCACAGATCCACCACGGATCAACCACAAAGCTCCAAAATCACCACTTTTTCTCTCTGCCTCTTTTTCTCCTCTAAGAACTCCAAAAACGACAAAACAATGCGGCCACACACTTTATAACGCGACTTAGGGCTTCTCCCACAAAACCAGCCCAAACCGGAACTCAAATCGAACCGAAATCGATTTTAACCTTTGGTGTCGACCGACACTACCCCTGGTGTCGATCGACACCGCTTCCCAAAAGCGATAGATTGGTTTACGGATGTTACAATTCTCCCCCACTAAACTGGATTCGTCCTCGAATCCCAACACAACACGTCTACCACAGACGCAACTCGTCTACCACAGACGACACACTCATCTACCACAGACGACACACTCGTCTACCACAGACGACACACTCGTCTACCACAGACGTCACACTCGTCTACCACAGACGACATAATCCGGCCCACTTGGCCAAATACACGAGATCCTCACTTGATCCCCGAGACTCACATCTATTCCTATGCCATACATACATTTTCAGACATCTTTACCCTTACTTCAACTCTGCCGGAGAACACAATCTTCTCAAGAGGAACACTATCCTCTTGTTACTTACTACGCAACACACTAGTCACTAGTAAGTAGGCATATCACTTATACTTGAGGTAGCGACCCTCTCGTACAAGTCTAACAGAGAACACTATCTCTTGGCAATGAGTTATTCAGGGACACCACGCCCTTAGAGTAAAAATTCGAAAATGTTTACGACATAGATGGAAAGATTGTCTCACGACCCACTGGTCAACACACTTGTAACATCCAAACCACAAAAACCAAAAAAAAATGAGGAAAACACCATCTCATATAACTCAAAAATGTATATCGTTACAACACCAAAAACGAAAATACATAATCCAACAACAATAACAAAACATAGCACCACGCTATCACACTAGAACCACAAAGACGAAGAAGCTCACTCGATCATCTGCTTGTCGAACCACTTCCCGAACTTCAGCTTCATCTTTGCCTCTGGCTCCCAAGTCTCCTCCTCAGTGCCACTACAGTCCCACAAGACTCTCAACAATGGCACTCTCTTGTTCCGCAGAACCTTGACTCCCCTCTCGAGAATCCTCACCGGAACCGCCGGAACTGTCATATCTGGCTGAAGATCCTCTGGAATCTCAGCCACCAACTCCTCTGAAGGATGCAGACACCTCCGCAACATAGACACATGAAACACCTTGTGAAAGGCGCTCATAATCGGTGGCAGCTCCAACCGATATGCCACTGGTCCAACTCGCTCCACCACCGGGAACGGACCCATAAACCGCGGACTAAGCTTGTTCTCTGCTATGGACCTGTTAGGGCCCCTCAACATAGCCATCTTGAGATACACTCTATCTCCCACCTGAAACTCAAGCTCACGTCTCCGCCTATCTGCATAACTCCTCTGTCTATCCTGAGCCTCCTTCATGTTCAGCCTCAAAACACGGATCTTCTCCGTCGTTTCCTGAACAAAGGTAGCCCCAAACATGCTGCGCTCCCCCACTTGGGTCCAGCATAAGGGTGTCCTACATGGCCTCCCATACAAAGCCTCATAAGGAGCCATGCCGATACTAGACTGATAACTGTTGTTGTAGGCAAACTCCGCCAAACACAGATGATCAGCCCAATGGCCACCCCAATCCAACACACACATCCTCAACAGATCTTCCAATGTCTGGATAGTCCTCTCTGACTGCCCATCTGTCTGCGGATGATAAGCTGTACTCATATGCACCTTGGTGCCCATCTCTGTCTGAAATGCCCTCCAAAACTCTGAGGCAAATCTCGGATCTCTATCCGACACAATACTAGCTGGTACACCATGCAACCTCACAATCTCTCGCACAAACTTCCTAGCCAAAACAACAGCTCCGTCTGTCTTCTTGATGGCCAAGAAATGCGCGGACTTGGTCAAACGATCCACAATGACCCAAATCGCATCAAACGTCCGTGAGATAGGTAATCCCACCACAAAATCCATCGTGATCATATCCCACTTCCACTCTGGAATGGGTAAGGTCTGCAAAAGTCCACCTGGAACCTGATGCTCTGCCTTGACCAACGAACACGTGTTGCACCTCGCAACCCAATCAGCCACATCCCTCTTCATCCCAACCCAGTGATAGTACCGTTTGAGGTCGCGGTACATCTTGGTCGCACCCGGATGAATCGAAAACTTGCTCGCATGAGCCTCTCTCAAGACCTCTCGTCTCAACTCCTCGTCCTTGGGCACACAAACACGCCCACGAACCAATATCGTCCCATTCGCCGAGACCTCATACTCAGAACCAGCTGCCCGCGATGCATCAACCAAACCCTGATCATCCTGCTGAGCCACTCTGATCCTACTGAGTAAGTCTGCCTGATCAGCCGCCTCTAAACCCAAAGGCTCCTCTGAAATCGCACAAAGCCTCAATGTGCTAATTTCGCTGACCAAAGTCTCCACATCCTGCTCTCTAGCTGAATCAACTCGCCGTCGACTCAATGCATCTGCCACCAAGTTGGCCTTGCCTGGATGATACACAATATCCAGATCATAATCTGCCAGAAACTCCACCCAACGCGTCTGCCTCGCATTCAGCAAGGGCTGAGTAAAGATATGCTTCAAACTCTTGTGATCTGTAAAGATCTGCACTGCACCACCATAAAGGTAAGACCTCCAAATCTTGAGTGCAAAGACCACCGCTCCCAACTCAAGATCGTGTGTAGGGCGGTTGCGCTCACTGCCCTGCAACTGCCTCGAAGCATAAGCAATCACTCTGCCCTCCTGCATCAAGACACACCCTAACCCAACACCTGAAGCATCTGTATACACTACATAAGGCTTCCCCGGGTCGGGTAATGCCAACACTGGTGTACTAGTCAACATCTCCTTGAGCTTCTCAAAGCTCTCCTCGCACTCAGGCGACCACACAAACGGCACATCCTTGCCTGTCAACCTCGTCATCGGCTGAGACATACTCGCAAAGCCCCTGACAAACCTCTTGTAGTATCCTGCTAAACCCAGAAAACTCCTGATCTCGGTAGCACTACTCGGTCTAGGCCAATCTCTGATAGCCTCAATCTTAGCCGGATCCACAAACACTCCCTCTGCAGAAACGATATGGCCAAGAAACCCCATCTCTCTCTGCCAAAAGCTGCACTTGCTCAACTTAGCAAACAGCTTCTGCTCTCGAAGCTTCTCCAAAACCAGCCTCAAGTGAGTCGCATGCTCCTCTGGACTCCTCGAATACACTAAGATGTCATCAATGAAAATGATAACGAACACGTCCAAAAACTCCCTGAACACGTCGTTCATCAATCTCATAAACGCTGCCGGCGCATTAGTCAGCCCAAAAGGCATGACTACAAACTCGAAGTGCCCATACCTCGTCCTGAACGCCGTCTTGCGAACATCTGCCTCATCTATCGGGATCTGATGATAACCCGATGCCAAGTCAATCTTGGAGAACCAGGTAGCACCCCTCAACTGATCCAACAACTCATCAATCCTAGGGAGTGGATACCTGTTCTTCACTGTGACTCGTTTGAGTCCCCGGTAATCGATGCACAACCGGAAACTACCATCCTTCTTCTTCACAAACAATACTGGTGCTCCCCACGGTGAAACACTCGGTCTGATGAACCCTTTACTCAAAAGGTCCTCTAGCTGCTTCTTCAGCTCTGCCAGCTCCGCTGGCGCCATCCTGTAAGGTGTCTTCGATATTGGAGATGTCACGGGCTCTAACTCAATCGTGAAGGGATCTGACCGAGATGGTGGCAACCCCTTCAGTGACCGAAACAC
Source organism: Erythrophleum ivorense (assembly GCA_026724425.1). Lineage (NCBI taxonomy): Eukaryota > Viridiplantae > Streptophyta > Magnoliopsida > Fabales > Fabaceae > Erythrophleum > Erythrophleum ivorense. Next base: position 26,307 of record JAIUCV010000066.1, on the reverse strand, counting down.
ATCCTCGAACTCCCGGACAACCTCAATATCCTCAAGAGTCACCTCACCACTAGACTCCGACATCACTATCGTCGCCAAATACGCCTCGCAACCTCGCCCTATCATCTGCTCAGCCTGAATAGCCGAGATCACAAGACTCCCCGAAGTCGGTCTCACACCCTGATAAACCAACCTCCCTGCATCTCGCTCAAACACGACTCTGCCTCTGAAACAATCCAGATGAACTCTGTAACTCGACAGCCAATCCATCCCCAAAATCACGTCATACAGTTCCACCGGACTGATGACCAAGTCTGCTGGCATAGACTGCCCTGCAATCTGAACGTCGACTGCTCTAGCACGACCCAAAGTAGTCAGGAAACCTCCACCGGCAACCTTGACAAAACCCTTGCGCTCACCAGCGCTACTCTGGATACCTCTACTTTCGGCACACTCCGGAGTAATGAAGCAGTTCGATGCTCCCGAGTCAAACAGCACGTGAGACTCAACACCACCCACTAACAAGGTCCCTACACATTTCACAAGTGTTGAGAACCCTAAACACTATCACAGTAAAATAAAGAACAGACAACCACACCACAATTCTACACTAAGAATTTACGAAGTCTGAATCAGAATTTTTACCTGTGATCTGGCCTGACTGACTGGTCTGGCCCACCTCTGCCGAAGAGTACACCCGCGGCGCTGCTCCCAACTGCTCCACCGTCTGCACTGCTGCGATCTGCGCCACCGGCTGAACCGACGCCACTGACACCTGCTGCAACTTGGGACACAAGGGCTTGATGTGCCCCGGCTCCCTGCAGTGAAAGCACACTCTAGTATCCCGAGACGCACTACTCTTGGGACAACTAGCCACCCGATGCTCCAAGCTCCCACAACTGAAACAACCACGCACACTCTGGCTGCCTCCAGCAACCTCCTCAAGTCTCCTCTTCTGACCCTGCGCAGGCTTGCCGCCCCTGCTAGAACCAGAAGTGAAACTCCTACGCTGATGCTGTTGCTGCTGGCCCCTCGGCTGGGTAGCAGGAACAACCGCAGCTGGCACCACAACTGGACCAACCTGCTCACGAAGGTCCTCCTCGATGGACGCTGCTAGCTCCACCAACTCTGCCCTGGTAGAATACGAACTACCTCTGCACTGAGTCCTGATGCTCGATCGAAGACCCTGAAGGAATCTCGCCATCAGACTCCGCTCACCCTCAAGGCCGTAACCCGAATACGCCACAAGTCTGCCAAACTCTGCGTCATACTCTCGCACTGACCTATCTCCCTGGGTCAATGCCACAAACCTCATCTGGAATCTGTCTCTGGCCTCCTGAGGAAAATACTTGGCGTTGAACTCCGCTAGGAAGTCACCCCAAGTCCACACTGCTCTCCTCAACATGACAGAACGTCACCACAAATGTGCATTTCCACCAAGGTAATGCACCGCCAACTCCACCTGGTACCCCTCTGGACACCTGACTGAACGGAAGTTCCGTTCCAACCTCTGCCGCCACTCATCGGCCTCCTCGGGCCCACCTCTACCCTCAAAGAAAGGCGTCCCGATCCTCTGCATCTCCCTCATCATCTCAAGATAGGAAGGATGCCCAACCACTGCAGCACCATGCTGCCCAACAAAAACGCCCTGCTGTGCCCCCACCACCGGAGGAACACCCGGAGCCTGCTCTGGAACTGTCTGCGGAAGACGTGCCAAAATCTGCGTCAGAACTCCCATCAACTGGTCGCCAAGACCATGAGCCGGGGCGGCACCCGCACCTGGGGCAACCCCAACTCCCGCGCCCACACTAGCGCCCAAACTGGCCTCACTCGCCATAACCTGAGTCTCTGACGCTGTCGCCACACTATGCGCCACACTAGGCACTGCACTCTCACCGGAATCCGCCTGAGCTCCACGACCACGACCCCCGCCCCGGCCTCTGCCACGGTCTGCACCACGGCCTCTACCACGACCTCTACCGCGACCTCTAGCTCCTGCATCCATCTCACTGCACTACCACAGCACAGTAGATGAGCAACTAGACAACACAAAAACAAACCACAAGATAAAACACACAGCTTACCGCGGAATCACTGAAGGCCGAGAGGATGATACTAGACTACTACTGACTAAACACAATTAATCAAGTAAACACATAGTCCAGTTCACCCAATCTAACAGTCCTAAAACCGTATTTGCTCTGATACCAAAATGAAACAACCAAGCTTTTTTTTTTATCAAGTGCGGAATTCTCAAAAAAATAAACTTCAATAAATAAATAATTTAAACAACCAAATTCAATTCCAGAATAATATCAAAATATCTAGCAACCTAAACACCAGGTTTGCAATAAACAAATAACTCAAAACACCAAGACAATCCTATCATCCTCTCTTCGGCCCAATTCCGCGATCACACTTTCTTTCTTTCTACCTGCATCACATTAGAGAAAAAGAGATGCATAAGTATTTAATAAATACTTAGTGAGGCAATCACCCCGCCTACAGACCAATTACGCAATTTTAACAATTTTCATCAATATTAATAATTACCACAATTATTAAATCCTTCACTTTAATTAATAAATAATTACCACAGTTAAATAATAATTTTTAAACACTTTAAATAATTTCCACAATTATTTTTAGACCACTTAATTAATTAATTTCACCAATTATTAATTAATTCTCGAATTAAACCATTTAATTACAGTTAAACCGGATTAAACCACTTAAATCCAATTGATTTCTTAATCCGCCAGATAATCGGATTAAACCGGACTGTGTCGATCGACACACACTTGTGTCGGTCGACACCATGCCCGTTTGGTGTCGACCGACACCGGCTTGGTGTCGATCGACACCGATCCAGGAGATCGACGCCTTACTCGATTTTTAACACAGAAAACACCTAAATCACGAAATCAACACACCACACGCGATTCAACCCGCGAATATCACACAAACAACACGAAAAACCACATAACTCTACCAAATCATGATTCACAATCCACAATTCCTCTTATCTGCGAGCCTACGGTCATGCACTCACCTTGACAAAGGATTGAAGAGAAGGAAGAGATGAAGAACAGCACAGATCCACCACGGATCAACCACAAAGCTCCAAAATCACCACTTTTTCTCTCTGCCTCTTTTTCTCCTCTAAGAACTCCAAAAACGACAAAACAATGCGGCCACACACTTTATAACGCGACTTAGGGCTTCTCCCACAAAACCAGCCCAAACCGGAACTCAAATCGAACCGAAATCGATTTTAACCTTTGGTGTCGACCGACACTACCCCTGGTGTCGATCGACACCGCTTCCCAAAAGCGATAGATTGGTTTACGGATGTTACAGAAGCAATCCGCCGTAGACGACACCGAATAGCTCTCCAAGATGACTTTTCGTTCGTTTTTCGCGAATTTCAAAGCTCCGGCGAGAAGTAGACTTCTTGAAGAAGTCTACTTGTCAACGCGGGGTATAGTTTTGCAATTGACTTTTTGACATTTCGGGCTTGTAGACTTCTTGAAGAAGTCTACATTTTTCCTTTGACAGCAAAAAAGTGTGGGTCCCGTTTGTAGACTTCCCTAAGAAGTCTACTGTTCGGAAAAGGTCTAGATTTGCAATTGACCACACGAAGACTTTTGTCTGTGAAGTCTACAGATGAAGTCTACTCATCAGGGGTATAGATTTGCAATTGACCAAAGTCAACTTTTTCGAAGTAGACTTCTTTTGTGTATGTAGACTTCTTCATGAAGTCTACTTTCTCGAGTAGACTTCTTGATGAAGTCTTTTTTGGCAGTAGACTTCATCGTGAAGTCTACTCATGAAAGTAGACTTCAATATGAAGTCTACTTTTAAAAAAGAAGTCTACTTCAAAAAAGTTGACTTTGGTCAATTGCAAATCTATACCCCTGATGGGTAGACTTCATATGTAGACTTCATATTGAAGTATACTCAACAAAGTAGACTTCATATTGAAGTCTACTTTGATAAAAGAAGTCTACTTCTAAAAAGTCAACTTTGGTCATTTCCAAATCTATACCCCTTGACCAGTAGACTTCAGTTGTAGACTTCTCCAAAAAGTCGTGATTTGGTCAATTGCAAATCTATACCCTACAGTAGACTTCCTTATGATGTCTACATTTAAACTTTACAGAGGAAGTTTACTTTGATGCTGTTTCTTAAATTCGATATTTGTGCCTAATGACTAACTACTTTTTAAAAAAATTCTTAGACAATAAGTTGTGTTAACCTGTTTACTTGCATGTGTTTCATCTTGACATGCTTAATCATTATATTTAGAAGGAAATCAATTTTCTTGTTTTTGTTCGAAAGTAGGTGATTATGTAGTAGACTTCTTACTGATGTCTACTTAGTCAATATCTTAACTAATAACGTGTTATGTCTTCTTTTTCGAAAAAGGTGTACGTAGCTGCCGTTTATGGAAAATGGGTCAAAAAGATGGTTGTACCCATGTCGAGCTTGTTGAAATGGCAAAAGATGATTATGGGGTTGACTAGAATTTTTTTTCTTATACTTGTAGCTTGATTCCTAATATCAGGTCTTAGACAAATTTTCTTCTTTTAATACGTAAGTTTTTAAAGATAAAGATGGCTAAGTCTCCATAGGAAGTTTGTAACTTGTTTAAGATATAAACAAGATTAGTCTATCCTTTGAGGGATGGTTGTACACATGATGAGCTTGAATTTGTATTTTTTTAGTCCACTTAAATTTGAGTTTTTTTATAAAACAAATGTGAAGTCTACACGAAAAGTCTATTAATGAAATCTACAAATAAAGTATAATTATTTTTTCGAACTTGGTCCGTTCTAGTACAATATACAATATGTATATCATTCAATTTTAATTGGTTTTACAACACTTAGCATCTACTTCTACAATGCCGCTCATTCTCGTCATCCTCATCACATCAGAGACAAGCCGTGGAGAAACTATGGGCTTCTCCTCATCAAATCTCTTCAAGATAACCACCATTAACGGCTTCGACGAATATAGCTCTTACACTAATCCTCATCTGTTTTGCTATGAAGTACATTGACAATAGCTGCAATCTAAAACAAAAAAAACCAATATCAACCCAATATAAAAGCACCAAAATTTCCAGACCCTCAAAAGTATCATGGGAATAGCCTAACAAATCAACATAACGCATCAAGTTATGGTTAATTAAAACAGATGATGACGACCAACAAAAAGATCAATGTCTTTCAAACAATTAAAACAGATTTAAGGAAAGTAAAAGACCCAACAAACACGTAGATAACAGAGAAACTCAAGTTGAAACACAAAACACAAAATAAGACAAGCAACACGAGAACAAAAACTGATAATTTACAGGTTACGAAGTCTTGTTCAAAGTCACATCTTCCTTTGATATTAAAGGTTACAAGCTCATCAATTATCACAGGAAACTTCTTCCCACGTACAAGACACCAAAGCGTCTCACGTTTGTCACGGAGATTAGGCTGAAAGCGAAAAGAAAAATAGAACATCAGTTTATAGACGTTCTTCTTTGTCCAGAGAATCACTAGTGGACCAAAAAAGACAGAGGGAGAAGATTCATCAGTGAACATTGCAAAACATCAGTTTCTAGCTTTAACACTAAAGAAACACGAGAAAACCTTTAACTTTAACAACCCATACATGCTCAAGATTCATCAGTGAACATTGAATTTGTAATTTTTTAAAAATAATGTGAAGTCTACACGAGAAGTCTACTCGTGAAGTCTACACGAGAAGTCTACTCGTGAAGTTTACACGAGAAGTCTACTCGCGATGGAAGGAGGAGGCCGGATATGATCAGAGGAGACACCAAACCCCTGTGAGGCAGATCAAGCGCCTACAAGAAACAGATTGAAAGAATCAAGCTTAACATCCATCTCACAGACAAACAAACTCATTTACTCTTAATACCGACCCCGTCGACCGACGCCGGCGACCGACCCCGTCGACCGACTCCGGCGACCGACCCCGTCGACCGACGCCGGCGATCACCCCCGGCGATCCAGCCGGCGACCAACCCCGGCGATCCAGCCGGCGATCCAGCCGGCGACCAACCCCGGCGACCCATCCCGGCGAGCTACCCCGGCGACCCATCCCGGCGATCCCCCACTCGACCGACACCCGTCGATCGCCCGATCGCCCGTCAGCAGTCGATCGACCTTTTGATCTACACCGTCCATCAGCCGATCGATCTCGACCGTTCGATCCCCATTGTTCGATCTCGACCGTTCATCATCGGTTTTCGACACCTGACCTATTTACACTCGTTTTTCAGCCGTTGTTTAGGCTATGTTTTTTTTACGTTTTCTTTTACACTTTGTTCGGAGTTTTCGGGGGATAGCCGCTTTTCATTGTTTTCGAGGGGAAGATCTCTGAATCCTAGTGACAGTATTGGAGAAGATTTCTAAACCTCTTTGTTTGCTATTTCTATTATTCAATGAAAACTGTTTCTGCTATTGTTGTCGTTTGCTCGAACATGTGTGAGTAGTCGCCTTGCTAGATCTAGGTGTTTCAAAGGAGTTTCATGACTTAGATAACTGAATGCAGATAGGATACTTTGTCTTTGAATCAAGGATCATTTAGAGTGCGTCTTCGGATACATACCTCAACGAGAATCCAAATCTTCGGATTGTGGCAACTTCGACCATCAGCTAAGGTCGTCGTATCTCGGGATCCTTGATGAAAAGAGTCTCTTTGTTTTCGCCTTTGATAATCTTAATGCTAAGATTGATTTGATCGCTTAATTTTAGACCCTAGGCTTCCTATTCATCAAAAGTGTTATAGGGTGCTAGATAAATCATTGGTGAGCGATCCGTCCTTAGCCTGCGAGAGTTGATGCTAAGGCGGATCGTGAACATATCAAACCTGATTTTATTGCTTGCTTTCAACTGCTAGATTCAAACGATAGTTTAGACATCTAGGTTGTTTAGCAAAGTCGTTAATACCGCGACAGTGGATTAACGTACTTTCATGTTTGAGTTCGAAACCTGTTTGCAATCATTTTCCTGAATAGTCGTTTGGTTACTTTTCATGAGCTCCTGCGAATTACCTCGGTCTAGTGCTTTATCTTTATTGAATTTTAATCGTTGTTTACATTTGTTACTGTTACTATATCACAACCAAACCATATCATTGTCTTAGCTCTATTTCTTGTCTCATAAGTTCACTGTGCAACGCTGGTCCTCTGGATCGAATTGTTTACTACACTGCAAAGATCTTTTATCAAACTGGCGCCGTTGCCGGGGAACTGAAGACGAGGGTTCACCTTCTCAGGAACCCGACCCTGTGTCCGACGAGCCTACACCTGTAGCCGCAGAGGCTGTACCCACACGGATCTACAAGCCGAAGGTGCCTTATCCAGTTCCACCAAAGAAGTCGAGGAAAAGTCTGGAAGAAGCAAAGTGTAAAGAGATGTTGAGGGACTTGACTGTGAAGTTGCCTCTATCTGATGCTGTACAGATGATTCCTGCGCTGAAGAGGTACATGAAGGAGCTGATTTCTGGGAAAGTAGCTGAGGAGGAAAATGTGATGCTGGTCTCTGAGGAGTGTAGTGCTGTGCTACAGAACAAGCTGGTGAAGAAGAGAAGCGATCCGGGCAGATTTGTTTTGTCAGTGAAGATTGGACAGATGATATTCGCTTGCTCTCTCTGTGATCTTGGGTCGAGTGTGAACCTGATGCCATACTCTGTGGCGAAGCGGCTGGGATTCACAAAGTTCAAACCCACGAAGATATCTTTGGTCTTCGCTGATAGGTCGACTAAGTTTCCAGTTGGAATACTTGAGGATCTGCATGTGCAGATAGGCAATACGCTCATTCCAGCGGACTTTGTTGTCCTCGAGACTGACGAAGAGCCGAAGGACCCACTGATACTTGGGCGTTCTTTCCTATGCACAGCAGGTGCTATTATAGATGTCAGAGGAGGAATAATTGATCTCCAGCTGGGAGACATGGTTATGAGGTTCGAGATGAACAGACTCCTCAAGAGACCAATGTTACACGGGCAGACATTTGTCATAGAAGATGACCCGCATTTGGTAGAAGAAGTGAGAGAAGAACTGCTTCTTGACGACCCTCTGGAGGTCGCATTGACTAGAGCTGAAGGAGAGTTCAGCTATCTGAATGAAGAAGCCAACGGTTTGGCAAAAATGATGGACGCGACGAAGAGGATGGAGAGATTGGTTGCCTACATGAGTTTGGATGACGAAGAGGATTCGCCGAAGCAGAAAACCGACAAGGCACCCGTCCTCGAAACCACCATCAACAGCCCCTGGAGTGAGTTGAGAGCTCCCAAGCTCGAACTAAAAACACTTCCAGCAGGGCTCAGGTATGCATTTCTAGGACCTAATTCGACATATCCTGTGATAGTGAACTCTGATCTGAACAATGTTGAAACTGATTTGCTTCTCTGTGAGCTTAGGAAGTATAGAAAAGCTATAGGGTATTCACTAGATGACATTCCTGGGATTTCGCCTGATCTATGCATGCATAGGATACATCTAGAAGATGAGTCGATGACTTCTGTAGAACATCAGAGGAGGTTAAACCCGAATCTAAAAGATGTTGTCAAGAAAGAGATAATGAAACTTCTAGAAGCTGGTGTAATTTATGCCATATCTGATAGTACTTGGGTTAGTCCAGTTCATGTAGTTCCTAAGAAAGGTGGTATAACTGTTGTTAAAAATGATAAGAATGAATTGATACCTACTAGGACTATCACTGGTCATCGCATGTGCATTGATTACCGTAAGCTGAATGCTGCAACTAGAAAAGATCATTTTCCGCTCCCGTTTATTGATCAAATGCTTGAGAGGTTGGCTAACCATCCCTACTACTGTTTCTTAGATGGTTATTCAGGTTTCTTTCAGATCCCGATCCACCCAGACGACCAGGAGAAGACGACATTCACTTGTCCATATGGCACTTTTGCTTATCGCAGAATGCCATTTGGCTTATGCAATGCACCGGCGACTTTCCAGCGGTGCATGATGTCTATTTTTACTGACCTTATTGAGGACATAATGGAGGTTTTCATGGACGACTTCTCAGTCTACGGAAGCTCTTTCTCTGTTTGTTTGTCTAATCTGTGCAGGGTGTTGCAGCGGTGTGAGGACAGACATCTCGTGCTAAACTGGGAGAAATGCCACTTCATGGTGAGAGACGGAATTGTTCTGGGCCACAAAATTTCAGAGAAGGGAATTGAGGTTGACAGAGCGAAGATCGAAGTTATGATGAGTCTGCAGCCGCCTAAAACGGTCAAGGAGATCCGAAGTTTTCTGGGACATGCTGGATTCTACAGACGGTTCATAAAAGACTTTTCCAAGATCACCAGGCCTTTGACGCAGCTGTTGTGTAAAGAGGTGAAGTTTGACTTCGACAGTGCGTGCCTAGAAGCCTTTCACACGATCAAGGGAGCTCTCGTGAGTGCTCCAGTTGTTCAGCCTCCAGACTGGAATCTCCCCTTCGAAGTGATGACAGATGCTAGTGACTATGCTGTGGGGGCAGTTCTAGGACAGAGGAAAGAGAAGAAGCTGCATGTGATCTACTACGCCATCCGTACACTGGATGAAGCTCAGTGCAAGTATGCTACAACTGAGAAAGAGCTGCTTGCAGTAGTCTTTGCATTTGAGAAGTTTCGGTCCTACCTTGTTGGGTCGAAGGTGATTGTCCATACAGACCATGCTGCGCTGAAGTACCTATTAACAAAGAAGGATGCAAAGCCGAGACTGTTGAGGTGGATTCTTCTGCTTCAAGAGTTCGACCTGGAGATTAAAGATAAGAAAGGGATCGATAATGGCGTAGCAGATCATCTGTCCAGGCTGAAGGTTGACGAAGACGTCCCTCTCGATGACAGCCTACGTGAAGAGCAAGTATATGCAGTCGATGTGATTGACTTTGGCGGAGCACCTGATCACGTAGTTAGCTGCGACTTTGTTGGCAGCATCGACGATGTCAACCGTCGAAGTTTTCCTTGGTTTGGAGAGATAGCGAACTACCTTGCTGCTGAGCAAGAACCGACAAGATTCGTGGGGAACAAGAAGAAGAAATTCCTGAGGGACATCAGGCACTATTTTTGGGATGAACCGTATCTATACAAGCAATGCTCAGATGGAGTTTTCAGGAGATGTGTAGCTGATGAGGAGATACCAGGGATCTTGTTCCATTGCCATAGCTCTTCTTATGCTGGGCATTTCGCTACGTTCAAGACTGTCTCCAAGGTTCTGCAGGCTGGCTACTGGTGGCCTACCATGTTTCGGGATGCACAGAGGTTCGTGTCTAGGTGTGATTCATGCCAGAGACAGGGGAACATCAGTAAGAGAAACGAGATGCCACAGAATTTCATTCTGGAAGTAGAAGTTTTTGACGTTTGGGGCATAGATTTCATGGGACCATTCCCATCTTCCTTTAAGAACCAATACATTTTGGTCGCTGTTGACTATGTATCTAAGTGGGTAGAGGCTTTGGCCAGTCCTACGAATGATGCAAAGGTAGTACTAAAGATGTTCAAGTCGGTGATCTTTCCTCGATTTGGCGTGCCGAGAGTAGTCATCAGTGATGGAGGATCCCACTTCATCAACAGAACCTTTGAAACTCTGTTGAAGAAGAACGGTGTCAAGCACAAGGTCGCTACTCCATATCATCCCCAGACGAGTGGTCAAGTGGAGGTGTCCAACAGAGAGATCAAGAGCATTCTGCAGAAAACCGTAAGCACTACAAGGAAGGATTGGTCAGCGAAGTTAGACGATGCACTATGGGCCTATCGGACAGCATACAAGACGCCTTTGGGAACGACTCCATTTCATTTGGTGTATGGTAAGGCATGTCACCTTCCAGTCGAATTAGAATACAAGGCTGCATGGGCAGTGAAGCAGATGAACTACGACATGAAGCCTGCAGCTGAGAGGAGAAAGATGCAAATGCTAGAGTTGGATGAGATTCGTCACAATGCGTATGAGAGCTCCAAGATCTACAAGGAGAAGACGAAGGCTTATCATGACAAGAAAATTATTCCTCGGGATTTCAAGGTTGATGACAAAGTGTTACTCTTTAACTCTCGGTTGAAGCTTTTTCCTGGAAAGTTGAGATCTCGTTGGTCTGGGCCATTTACAATTAAAGAAGTCCGACCGTATGGAGCTGTTGAGCTATGGGACAAGTCAGGTGGACATTTTGTTGTAAATGGCCAACGTTTAAAGCCGTATCTTGCTGATTCTGACATCACGGAGAGTGAATCCGTTCCTCTCGGTGATCCATCTCCAGCCTAATAGGCGTCCAAGTCAAGCTAGTGACTTTAACCAAGCGCTTGGTGGGAGGCACCCCACCGGTAAGTGTACATAACCGTTTCAATTTTGATTTGTTTTACTAATTTTCGGTTTTGATTTACTTTATAAAAAAAAAAACAAAAAAAACAGGATAAGCTGGATCGCTCGCGGGCCCACTAGGTGATGCGTGGTCGCCGGTTCCCATTCCGTCGAGTCGCCTTTCTACCCCATCGATCGACGTTCTCTATCCGGCCGGCGGTTCGACGAGCTCTCCATTCCACTCGACGGCCGTGTTGACTCGGTCAATCGACTGAGTTGACTCGGTCAATCGACAGAACTCGGTTGAGTGGCCAATCAGTCAACGGCCCGGTGTTCTTGGTTTAAGCCCAAGCTTACTTGCTTGGTTATTTGCTCCTGTGCTTGATTAGCCATTAAATTCTCTGAGAATTGCGTTCTTCGTGACAATGAGCTGATTTTGCAATTGAACACCTTTAGACTGTTAAAATTCGAAACACGTGGTTGCATAGCTATGCTGTTAGTTGATCGATCGCTAGCTGTCAAGTGTGGTTTCGACTATTCGCCTAACCTTTTTGAAAAACCTCTCAATTGAGTGATCTTATTCTCGAGGCTGTCGAGTTGCTAAAGGCGAGGTCGAGTTAAGTTGCTCTAATTTGGTTCTCTTCTATGGATTTCAGGAACACAGGTCGAAGGGAAGGGTACTCGAGCAGGAGAGCAGAAATATCAAGAGGAAAGCAGCGTGCTGAGTCTGACAGTGCTTCGTCTGATAGTGACTTCGCGCAAGACGACGAGATGGACGAGGCTGAGTCACCCAGAGTGATGAGAGCCCAGCCAGCTGTCGACGGTCTTACAGAACTGGAGGTCAAGCGCCTTAGAATTCTCCTTTCCATGCAACTAGGGGGAACGAGATACCCAGATCGTGCTACAATGGATAAGCTTGGCATCACTGAGGATGTAGACGCCATGCTACACCACCTGGGGATCGGGGCTTTTATGTACCGAAGGCATGAGTCTTACAAGAAAGCGACTTGTCTCTTTCTCGCCACCCTTGAGCTTCATCTCTGCGCCCCTGACCAGCTTACGAAAGACGGGAGTGATGGCTATATCACCTTCTGGACCGGCGGCGCGAGACGCATGCTCTCTTTCCAGGAGATTGACAGAGTGCATTTCCTTCCTCCTAGCAACCAGGTCGGCCTCAACGTAGACAGAGGCGAGATTGACGCTTTATGGGACACTATAGCTGCGGGAGTGTTCACTTCGGGATGCAAATCGGCTCAAATTAGAAGCCCGTCGATCCGCTACATCCACAAAGCACTGGCAAACGTACTCAACCCGAGGCAAACGACTGGAAACGTCCATCTTACCGAGATAACCATGATAGATGTTGCACTTACCGGAATTCAGCCTCGTCTGAGCAATGGAACGAGGTTGTAGGGAAGTCGAACGAACGGAGGGATCACACGAGCGCTGATCGAGCAGCTTATCTCTTACCAAAGCTGGGCGTTGAAGAATGAGAGTAATAGAACCAGGTGCGAGCTGCGCATGGGAGGACTTGTGACGCCTATCTTGGCCGCCGTCGGGTTTATACCTGATATGAATGAGGTCGTCGCCATGCCAGAAGAGCTAGACATTCAGTACCTGCAGAACTGCCAGGTTTTGAAGAAAACGGCAGCCGGTGAAGAGAACGACCAGATATACCAATTTACCCATCGACTACTCGGAAGTTCACGTATTCGGCTCCCTAACCCGAGCTACACTTCACTCAGAGGTGGGGCCAATGTCGACTTCAACCCGCCACCATCAGCACTTGTCATCCACTCGACCGCACGTGCACATCCAACCGCTTCAGACCCCTTGACTCCATTAATTTACCAGAACCGCAGATCCAAGTCGCCGGAGGAAGCAGGCGACACGTTGTTTGACTTTGACCATTTCCACTTCGAGGAGACCACTGTGCCAAAGACTCAGAGCGCTGCACTCCGAGCCGCGCACGAACGCATCAACTCACTCCAACGCTGGCAGAAATGCCAGGATAAAGCATCAAACACGCTCGCCAGCAAACTACGGAGGAAGGTAAAGAAGCTAAGCGATCAGGTAAAGGCGTTGACTAACATGATGAGCTGCACATCTTCAGCGGCGGTCCGGAGAAGCACAGCAACCGTCCAAGCACCTCCGCCGCTGGAAATCTCCGAAGAAGAGCTCGAACACGACATCACAGAAGATCAGGATCCTCCTCCTCGCCAGCCACCTCCAGACGCAGCGCGTCATTCATCATACGAATCCCGACTAGGGAAGAGACGCGATCGAGAGGACCATGCCTATCTGAGGCGATGTGCTACTACTTCCAGAGCGGCGAGGCCAGCGGATCATTCGACGCCGTATCCAAGCGCTCCGGCCGACCAGTACATGCACCAGACCACCGCCGGAGCAGACTCCTCTTCCATCCCACAGTACACTCGGGAGAGTATGGACGCGGAGATAGACGCCATCATTCGTGGCCACCGCTGAGCACCACAACAACTCTCATCACCACCACCACTGTAACATGTCATTTTCTTTCTTCTCTTTTCCTTTTATTTTATTTCATTGAGTCTGTTAACTCTTCCCTTGATTTGTTTTCACACCGGGGACGGTGTGAAGTAAGTCTGGGGGAGGGTCTTTGTGTACTAATGCCATTTTCTTTTCTTTTGTTTTCTCTTATGTCTTGAGTCATTTTGATGTTTTTCTTGAGTCGTTGTTTTATTGAGTCAAACTTTGTTGGGAATAAGGACCGAACCATATGACGATCTTCAACCATTTATGCTCTTGAATATTTTCGACCTAGTGACCAATTTTGCAGGGTTTGTTAGGTGCAAAAAGCTGAAAATGCCCTTTTGGTCGGACTTCCCCCAGGAATTTTCATTTTGCAGAAATCTTTGGTGAAGCATTGGTTGACTCTATTTTATCTGGATTAAATTGAACTTTAAATGCTTCTTGTTTTGGGCACTAGATAGTAGAGCGAGCTGGACCATACATATTCAGGACTTCTTTTTCCTTTATTCCACTCTTGCTGATCCTGAATAGCCTAACTACCTCTCGACCCGTGTTTTTATCTTTCTCTTATATGCAGATGTGTGCAAAAAGGTCGGAGAGAATAGGACTGACGCAACCTCTAGCTCACTCTTGCTGAAGTCAATCGTGAATAGAAGAGAAAAGAAATGTGGAGAGAGAGAGAGACAAATTGAAGATGAGTAAAGCCGTCGAGTGGGCTGGAACAGGAACATCCGCTCTTAGCAGACCATCAAGAAAATTCATGCGGTCCAGTTGTTTGGGGTACGTCATCCATTGTCTCATACTCTGTGTTTTAAGGGACATACATACGTATAGAGCCCCCTTCATCCTTCAAAAAAAAAAAATAAAAAAAAATATTTCGAAGGATGAAGGAAAGGGTCTCGAAAATCAAAATACATGTGTCCCTTAGCACGAGACAAACCCCGAGGAAGAAGAAGTGAAGTCTGAAGGGTGATAGTCAATGAAAGAGGAGAGTGATTAGAGGTTGCGGACATCAACAAGTCCATCCTCTCTTGCCATTTTGTGCGACATCCTGCACCCCCTACCGGAAAATGATGGTAACTCCCTGAACACCTCTCTCTAAACACTTCAGTCACTATTACACGAGATGGCCTACCCTTTTTTTTTTTTTTCGAAAGCTCGTTCCATCTAGATAGTACCCCAAATGAGAAGTTCACGCCAATCTTTAATGAATGTAGAGAGTTGACCAATGTGTAGCTAGAGTTTCTGCAGAGTGGAGTTCACGAAGGGATCAGGATTGCGAGACCCTGAGGGTACGATAGTGATTATGCGCCGATCGAGCGTTGTTTCTTAAAGTCTAATGATTTTCCTTCAAGGTATGGTTGCTGATGATTTGCGAGTTCCCGCGTTTTCAAACCTCTTCACCGTTCTTAGAGACTATGTTTGCTTGAGGGCAAGCAAAAGACTAAGTCTGGGGGAGTTGATGTCTTGCGTTTTAGCGCACTCTAACCACTGTTTTCACGTGTTTTATCGAGTCTTCATAGTCTTTATCGAGTCTTTACAGGTTGAAAGTCATTCAAAGGAGCATTTCGGTGACACGGAGTGGCAACATGCGTTATAGAGCAAAAGGGGTCGAAGTAACCAGAAAGTTGACAACCAAACTTGACGCCCAAACCCGTCGATCGACTGGCGGTTTGATCGAATGCCTACAAGATAGGAAATTGAGTCAGCTTTCATTTGGCGCCGGTTTCAGGTCATTCCGATAAACGGTTGACGAGTTATGATGGTTTTTGTGAAGGCATGTCAGACCAGACGATCCGACCCCGGCGACCTGACTCGGCGATCTAGCCGGCGATCAACCCCGGCGATCCAGCCGGCGATCAACCCCGGGATCCAGCCGGCGACCGACCCCGTCGACCGACCCCGTCGACCGACGCCGGCGACCGACCCCGTCGACCGACCCCGGCGACCGACCCCGTCGACCGACTCCGGCGACCGACCCCGTCGACCGACGCCGGCGATCACCCCCGGCGATCCAGCCGGCGACCAACCCCGGCGACCCATCCCGGCGAGCTACCCCGGCGACCCATCCCGGCGATCCCCCACTCGACCGACACCCGTCGATCGCCCGATCGCCCGTCAGCAGTCGATCGACCTTTTGATCTACACCGTCCATCAGCCGATCGATCTCGACCGTTCGATCCCCATTGTTCGATCTCGACCGTTCATCATCGGTTTTCGACACCTGACCTATTTACACTCGTTTTTCAGCCGTTGTTTAGGCTATGTTTTTTTTACGTTTTCTTTTACACTTTGTTCGGAGTTTTCGGGGGATAGCCGCTTTTCATTGTTTTCGAGGGGAAGATCTCTGAATCCTAGTGACAGTATTGGAGAAGATTTCTAAACCTCTTTGTTTGCTATTTCTATTATTCAATGAAAACTGTTTCTGCTATTGTTGTCGTTTGCTCGAACATGTGTGAGTAGTCGCCTTGCTAGATCTAGGTGTTTCAAAGGAGTTTCATGACTTAGATAACTGAATGCAGATAGGATACTTTGTCTTTGAATCAAGGATCATTTAGAGTGCGTCTTCGGATACATACCTCAACGAGAATCCAAATCTTCGGATTGTGGCAACTTCGACCATCAGCTAAGGTCGTCGTATCTCGGGATCCTTGATGAAAAGAGTCTCTTTGTTTTCGCCTTTGATAATCTTAATGCTAAGATTGATTTGATCGCTTAATTTTAGACCCTAGGCTTCCTATTCATCAAAAGTGTTATAGGGTGCTAGATAAATCATTGGTGAGCGATCCGTCCTTAGCCTGCGAGAGTTGATGCTAAGGCGGATCGTGAACATATCAAACCTGATTTTATTGCTTGCTTTCAACTGCTAGATTCAAACGATAGTTTAGACATCTAGGTTGTTTAGCAAAGTCGTTAATACCGCGACAGTGGATTAACGTACTTTCATGTTTGAGTTCGAAACCTGTTTGCAATCATTTTCCTGAATAGTCGTTTGGTTACTTTTCATGAGCTCCTGCGAATTACCTCGGTCTAGTGCTTTATCTTTATTGAATTTTAATCGTTGTTTACATTTGTTACTGTTACTATATCACAACCAAACCATATCATTGTCTTAGCTCTATTTCTTGTCTCATAAGTTCACTGTGCAACGCTGGTCCTCTGGATCGAATTGTTTACTACACTGCAAAGATCTTTTATCATATAGCGAGAGTCCGGCAGATCTGGTTGATCTGGAGGCTCCGGTGGAGGGGTGGGCTGAATCGAAGAGCGAAACACCCGGAGATGAGAGAATAGCGGCGCACAACCTAACAGATCCGACGGAGTGAACGGCGGTGACGGGAACTCCGACCTCAAGAGAACCACGGAAACAAAATTTGCAGCTGCAGAGAAGAAGAGAGTAAGCGCCAGCTAAGGAAAACAAAAACCAAACAATGAATGCTTAGTTCAGATCTAACCTTGGAGAAAAGTGTATTTAAGCAATGAATCTTCTGGCGCTCTTCAACGAAAGCATAGAATTGGGTAATACCCTTGAGCGTAAGAAGATTGGAGAAGAAGGAAAAAGAAGATTGGAGGTTCATGGTGAGAGCGTGAGAGAGGAAAGGAAAGCGCCGCCGTTCTAGAGAGGAGGAGTTTTTTAGTTTATCAAAATTAGGTTATTATGGTTGTAACTCTGTTTATATATGAGGGTAAATCATCCCGGTTTAATTTAAAATTCCGGTTATGTAGACTTCTTCTAGAAATATACAGTGGAAGTATACCAAAGAAGTCTACAGTCTCTGAATTAAATCCCGCCTAAATAATTTCGATTCCCGCTCGGTTTTATTTGGGTTTTAGACTTCTTCACGAAATCTACATAGGAAGTCTACAAACGAAGTCTGCCATACCCTAAACACTAAATCGAATGTTTTACATAAAAACTTATAGCATAGATTAGTTTTCTTTGCATATACACAATCTACACTATAAACAACAAAAATATATGAACCTTAAATGATTAGACAACATGTAAACTTTGTTTTCAAAAAAAATTTGTCTAAACCCTAACAATTTATACTACCAAACCCTAATCTTCAAACCTATACTCTATCCTTGTTGGACCAAATACTCATGAAACTTATAAGCTTATACATTTTACTGAGTTTGTATTTTATATAGATGACATTTGTATTTACTTAGATTACTGACAAAAAATTCTTGGAAAAATATTTTTAATAAATTTTAAAATTAAAATTTAAGATTTTGTAATTTAGTAGACTTCATGTGTAGACTTCTCTTCAGATTTCTAGGTTTGTGACTTACTTTGTCTTTGTTGTACTTAGGGTAATTCATTTATAAGCAAAATTATTTTTAAAAGATGTCAAACTTTAATGTCTTATTTATGTATAATTTGTTTGGTTTAAATATTTTTCTTTAATTTTATAATTTAAATTTAAGATTTTAAGGCGTTGTAGACTTCGTTTAGAAGTCTACTTTACGTAAACTTCTTATGTAGACTTCGCCACCATGGGTAAAATGGTCATTTCAACACTCGTTTATTGTTTGTTCATAAAAGAGTAAATGGTCATTTTACACCCCTTGGGGTATACTTTTGGTTAAAAAGTCATATTGGGTATACTTTTTTTAAAAAAAACAATGTTTGGGTACATAAAATGAAATTCCCCCTTAAATATTTACAAAATCAAGGTAATTTAAATTACTTATTTATAGTTTACATAAGATAATTTACATATTAATAATTACATTTAGAAAGTAAACTCATAAACTTAATTAAAAAAATAAGATTAAAAAATAGAAAACTAATAAAATCATTTTAAAGCAATTAATTAAGTAATACGAAATATATTCCAATAATCCAACGTTCTAATTTATTTTTTTGATAAAGAAAAATGTGGACCAATTTTCTAATTTCTTTTTTTTTTTTTGTTAAAGGATTTTATAATTTCTTATTGTCCAATTTTTTAATTAGATAAAATAAAATAAAAAATTTATTGGTTTTCTTTTATATTAATTTAGAAAAAAAAGAAATCAAAATCATATATAATTGAAATATAGTACGTCTAATTGAGTGAAACATAAGATAATTTTAGAAATTTTTAACAAAATACTTGTATATAAAAGTATACCCGTGTATACGTTGGAAGAAAAGTTGGCTATGGACTGCGATGACAAAGAATCGTATTATTGGAGTCGTCGGGATGGCTGGAATCGGAAAAACCTATTTGGCCGAGGCACTCTTCGAAAAGCTGAAGAAGAAGGTCAACAGTCACGTGGTAATCAGGTTCGATAGTGAGAAGTGGAAGGATCATAAATTGGGCTAGTTGCAGAAGAAACTTGCAAAAGGTCTACTGGATAACTACTCTATAGACTGTGGTAATGGAAATCCACTTGAGTTTTGGAAAGATACTCTAGTCAAGAAGAAAGTAGTGATACTTTTCGATAACGTGAGTGACAAGAAACAGATCAAGCCGCTTCTGGGAAACTGCAACTGGATTAAGGAGGGGAGCAGGATCATCATCACTACACGAGACAAGTCACTGCTCAAAGAACTGACATGTGATCTCTATCATGTCCCCAAATTGAATGACACAGAGAGCTTCGAGCTTTTTAGAGCTCAAGTATGTACTACTCTTGAAGGAAATATCATGGAGATGTCTAGAAAGTTCGTGGATTATGCTGGAGGGAACCCATTCGCACTCAAGGAGTTTGGTGATGAGCTTTGCGGGAAAGAGGAGGATCACTGGAAATCAAGACTTGAGAAACTGACACAATGTTCCAACTCAATGGTCAGAGACAAGTTAAGAATCTGTTATGATGAACTAAACGAGAAGCAGAAGGATGCGTTTCTTGATATAGCCTATTTCTTCAGATCACAAGAAGAGAACTACGTTAGAACTTTACTTGATTCTTTTAACCCTGAATCTGCCGAATCTGGGACCGAACTTAGAGATCTCACAGACAAGTTCTTGATAGACGTATGTGATGGTCGAGTTGAGATGCATGATCTATTCTGCACATTGGCCAAGGAACTTGTTGAAACAAGTGGTGGGACATATTGGTTATTTCCGTCAAATTGTCCAGAGTTTACTACTGCGTTGGCAAAGAAAGAGGTGAGAAAAGAAAATTTGAAACTTTATACATTTACAATTTTTATATATATATATATATATATGTATGTGTGTGTGTGTGTGTGTGTGTGTGTGTGTGTGTGTGTGTGTGCGTGGTTGCTAACTTGTTGTAGTACTTACTTGAGCAACAGGGAAGAAACAAGGTTAGGGGAATTGTCTTAGACATGTCTGAAATGGAGGAAAAGTCCTTAGACAACCAAGCGTTTGTCGAAATGACCAGTCTACAATACTTGAAAGTCTACAGTTCTACCGATCCTGGAGGCCACAATGAAGCTAAATGCAACTTGAACTTACCCGATGAACTTGAATTTCCAAAAGATAATATACTTCGATATCTCCATTGGGTGAAATTCCCAAGAAAGGAACTTCCATCAAACTTGGAACCCAAGAATCTTATCGATCTTCGGTTACCTTATAGCAATATTGCCACTGTATGGAACTGTGCTAAGGTTTGAATATCTCCAATCAGTTTAACAAAAAAGAAGTTTTGTGTATTTTTTTTTTTTTTGACTAATGGTAATCTTGTTTGTCAGGTTGCACCAAAACTGAGGTGGGTTGATCTGAGTCACTCGAGTAAGTTAACTTCTTTGTTGGGTTTATCAAAAGCACCAAATCTTTTGAGATTAAACCTCGAAGGCTGCACGAGTTTGAAGGAGTTACCAAAGGAGATGAAAGAGTTGAAAAACCTCATTTTCTTAAACGTACGAGGATGCACAAGTCTCGTGTCTCTGCCAGCAATCACTATCGATTCTTTAAAGACTCTCATCCTCAGTGGCTGCTCAAATCTTCAAACATTCAAGGTGATTTCAAAAAATCTAGAAACTCTACACTTGAACGGCACTGCAATAAGTAGACTTCCTCAAGCCTTTAGTAATCTCCACAAACTTATCTCATTAAATCTGAAAGAGTGCAAAAATCTGGTGGCTCTTCCTGATTGTCTCTGGAAGCTTAAATCTCTTCAAGAACTCAAACTCTCTGGTTGCGCAATGATCGAGAGTTTTCCCCATGTTAAGGAGAAGATGGAAAATCTGCAGCTTGTACTGCTGGATGGAACATCTATTACAGAAATGCCACGCAATATCATCAACTTGTCCTTCCTACGACATCTAAGCTTAAGCAGGAATGATAAAATATGCAGCTTAGAGTTTGATATGGGCCAAATGTGTCATCTCAAGTGGCTCGAGGTTAAGTATTGTAAAAATCTTACATCTCTTCTGGGGCTTCCACCAAATCTCCAGTGCCTAAATGCATATGGTTGTGTTTCACTACGAACAGTTGCGAGCCCATTAGCCTTTCTTATGCCAACAAATGAGATTCACTATTCCACCTTCATTTTCACTAATTGCCACAAACTTGAACAAGTCTCCAAAAGTAGTATAATATCTTACGTTCAGAAGAAGAGTGAGTTGATGTCAGACGATCGATATAATCAGGTATCAACTCTTTTATTTTCTCTCAGTTTCTCCTTTTGGGCAATGGACCAAAATAGCACACTTTTTTGTTTATATTCCCAACGTAGCATTGGTAGTTTAAACTACCAACAATAGCACAAATTGGATATTAAATGACTCAAAATCTATTTCTCATAAAAAGAAAAATATATAATGTTTGAATTTTCTTTTTCTTTTTCTTTTTTTTCTTAGGTAAACAAGTATTTTTACATAATTATTTGTGCTATTTTCGGAATTTTTATTTGGTGTGCTATGTTTGAAACAAGAACTAATTTTTCATGCTATTTTAGGGTATTTCTCATTTTTTATTCTCTTTCTCATACATCCAAATTTTACAAGTTTCCTTTCGCAAACTTTAATTTTGCAGGATTTTGTTTTCAAAACGTTGATCGGTACTTGCTTTCCTGGATGTGACGTACCTGCATGGTTCAACCACCAAGCATTTGGATCAGTTTTGAAGTTGGAGTTTCCTCGAGATTGGAATGAAGGAAAATTAAACGGTATAGCTCTATGCTGTGCAGTCTCATTCAAGGATTATAAAGACCAAAATAACGGTCTCCAAGTAAAATGCACTAGTGAGTTCACTAATGTCTCATCGAGCCGGGAAAGCTTCACTATCGGAGGTTGGTCCGAACCAGGCGATGAGCCACATACTATTGAGACGGACCATATCTTTGTTGGTTACACCACTTTGTTTAATAGCAAGAAACGTCAACAGTTTACATCAGGTACCGAAGTTTCTCTTACATTTGAAGTGACAAATGGTACGAGTGGAGTTGAAGGATGTAAAGTGATGAAGTGCGGCTTCGCTTTGGTTTATGAGCCCGAAGAAGCTGAGAATCTTGGTGGAGCCATCTCTCATGCACCTCTGAGAACAGGGAGCTTTGCAAAGGGGAGGGGATACTTAAGCTGGAATCGGGACTAGAAATGGAATTGAATAATGGAGATATGGAACTCCAGATGATATAATGTTCCTCTGCTGATATATTTTGCTTCCGATGTTTACTTTATTAAATCAACTGAGAGGTGAAAATACGTGATTAAAGAATTCAAAATGTGAATTTGGATACAGACCAGCTTATCTAGGTATGTGGTATGGTATCTGTTTTCATAAAATAAAATAAAAATACATATCTTTATAGTCTCCTATCGTATCTTAAAATATTTTCTCTTTCCCTCTAATTACTTATCTATGATATGTCCTCAATAATCCACAGTTTATGAATCGTTTTGCAGATTTTGTTTTCAATTCCTTGCTCGGTACCTGTGTGGTTCAAGTACCAAGCAGTTGGAACAATTTTAAATCTATAGCCAACTTGAGATTGGAATGAAGGCAGAGGAGTAGCTCTGGACCAGTGGCGAATGTACATGTAACAATACGGTGTCAATTGACACCATATCATTATTAAAATATTTTTAATTACATGTAAATTTTGAATATATTTGCATAATAATTGGTAATTTTAGCTTATTGACCCCATTATATATAATTTATATACCTCCAAATATATGTTTGGCTTAGTTATGACCCCGGTAAAAAATAATTCTAGATTCGCCACTGCTCTGGACCAAGGATTGTTTTATGTTCATCTGACAATGGTAGAGATGAAGAGCCAAGCAATATTCCAGGCGAATTAAAATTGGCGATTCATTTGCGACGCAAGGCATAATTATTCGTTTAATCTTTGTTCCGATATGTTATTTCGATGATAAATTCTTTAAAATATTTTGATACGTAATTGGTAATTTTAATAGTTTCTTCTTTATCAAGTAACAGTAGCTTGTCATCCACGAAAACAAAACAGAGCAATTCACAATCCAAATGGACGAACGCTAATCAAGCAATAGTATGGTCTTTTAGGTACTTATCTTGCATGTGTCTAAACATAGGTAAAATATTGAACAACGTTTTCATCTAGTTTCTGTAAAATAACAACACTCTGATCTGAATTCCAAGCTCTAAGCATAAGACTCTGGAGCGTAGTAGAATTCCTTTTTCTTTTTAAATGCTGTCTGTGTTTTTTTTCTCTTTTTGGTGTAAAGATCTGTCTATGCTATCCTCATAGTCAAGCGTTACTAACGTGGAGAACACCATGGATCCAGATTTTGTTTCTCTCAATCCACCTTCTAGATCCAGTCCTTTGATATTCTTTATAATCTCTGCATGTTCGAGTCTTGTGCAACAAGAGAGATTGAGAAGTTGAAGATTCTTTAGCTCATCAATGCGTGGGCTGCGTTCCAAAATAGTGCAACCTTGTAGATTAATTTGCTCAAGACTACAAGCTTTCGACAGTTCATCAACTTCAACTAGCTGCTGAGAATGGCTAAGATTTACAATCTTCAACTTCGCTAGACTCTGTAAAACAAAATGAAACACATAATAAATCAATAAATGGAAGAGAGAAAAAGAAAAAAAAAAAAAACTGTGGTTCGCAGAATTTAGCCTTACCTTGGTTCCTCCCCAGAGATTTTGAAGCTGACTATAAGGCATATTGATTTCAACAAGGTGGCTTGGATCAAAATCCTGAGGCAAGGATCGCAACGGATAATATTCCCAGTGAAGTAGCTTGAGCTCATAAGGCAGAGATTTTAGTCCCTTGGGGAGATGGAGTTCTTGGGCAGGTTCAGAGCTTGAACTGTAAATCTTCAACAGCCTAAGAATATACATATTCTCAAACGCCATATGATTAATATTAACGTCTAAGTTTTTCGTGTCAAGGACTATCCCTTCAATAATTTCAGTTTCCTACAAAAACATAAACAAGAAAAGTTAGATTGATGAAGAGGATATGTATAGTACATTAAAGATTCAGTACCACCTTTGGTTCTTTGTCTTCTAATAATGACTTGATCCTTGACGGTTCCATAGTCTGCAACGACTCGAAATCTGACTATTTCTTGCTTTGGCTATTGCCCGGCCAACATCCTGCACCAAGTTATGCATCTCCACCTTTTTGTTCTCTGATATCACCAATAGAGACCGATCAACGAGACGGTCAATTCCAACGTGAGGGAAAAAACCACAGCCTTCAAGTATTCGCAAGATGTAGTCCAATTGTTCATCTTTAAAGAAACAAGCAATATCTAGAAAAATGTTCCTCTCGTGGTCGTTGAGCGTATCGTAGCTGCTTTTGAACACATTGATAATCTCTTGTGGAGGATATCGCTTGATTCTTTCAAACTCTACTTCCATTTCTTCTGGTTTCGTCTTCCCCTTCAGCTCTCTACCATAACAACGGAGAACTGTACGATTCCCACTAGCGTACTCAACGACCTTATTTGAATTTCTACTAGATATCTATCACTTTTTTCATTTTCTGGAAACGCGAAGTGGTTGAATAACTGTAGAGCCTCTTTCTTGTTTAAGGTTGTTACCTCGTAAAAACCATGAACCTTACACTGGTGAAGAACTTGTTTGTCTCGGGATGTTATGAGCACTAAACTTGCGAGACCAAAACTATCAAATCCTCCAAGGAAAGACTCGGCATCCATGGGATTGCGCACATCATCAAGAACAACAAGAACTGTTTTCTCTTTTAGGTTTTCGATGGAATGTTCTTCCCGCAATTTGTATAGTCCTTTCTCATGAAACGTTACGTGGAAATCTTCGAGGAAGCAATGAGCTTCAAAGTCCTGAGACATTAGGTTAAAGGCAGCTTGAGCAATTGTAGTCTTGCCTATGCCAGCCATACCCCATAACCCTAGCCGGTAGATGTCATGAGATTGCTTGCGCAGAAAGTTTTCGATCCCGACAAATCTTGAGTAGAACCCGATCTTACCCGTTGGATACATCTTCTCGCGCACATCGGCAACAATCTCTTCCACTAACTCCGAGTCGCTGCAATACATGGCTATATTCGTTATTTGATCTTTTATATTTCTGTTAATAGTAGCTATGTTTTATATCATATTAAGTAACCATGTCTGCATACATATGGATATACAAAAAGGATAATGAGAAAGGCTACTGCATTTCGGTTGATAAATCATCGTCATTTTTCAACCTAGCATTGTACATGTATGATGCAACTATAATAATACATGGTTAAAACTTGAAAGTTACAACATTTAAGGCCATATTACAAAATTTCCACCCCTCAATATTTATTAATCATTGATATTTTAAACCGTCAGGATTTGAAGTAACGTTCTACGGTTTAAATTTATAAAAATAAAGTAAATATAAGCCATTGACTTAAAAGAAATTCACAAATCAATGAGTTAGACATATAGTAGTTCAATAGATAGTAGTACTAAAATACTAATGGTGTTGCTCTATCACCATCATTCTTACATGATTAAAAAGAAAAGAAAAACAATATACTGTATTATTGGCAAGGCCACTAAATGATATTCCTTCAGGAATTTTAGATATATGCAACTGTAAACAGTAAAAAAAAAGCTTACTTTCGTTGATCCTTTGAATTATGGCCTCGCAAGTTCGCTGCTTCAGTCAGACCGTCTCGCCATCTTGCTAGCAAATCCCTAGAAACAGCCTCTCCAAAATTTTCCGTCTGTTGCTCAACGATCGATGGAGTAACATCACCATAGAAGACCGGAATCACCACGACCAGACCGTCTTTACGCCGCTCCAAGAACATCACGAGCGTTTCCAAGAAGAGCGGCGAGAACGCGTAGCTCTCGGAGAAAACCACAACAAAAAACTTTGTTCCTTCAATCGCAGACTGAGTCGCATCGGGCAACCGAAAATCAATCTTTGACGTCACCGCCGCGCTTTTTCTTTTGGTGTCTTCTCCGACGAACACGGAGATACTACTTCGGCGGAAAGCAGCCGAGAGATGGCTGGCGAAGGAGTAGCGGATAACCTCAGAGCTGAAACCGATGAATACGTCATGTTGATTGGCGTTTGAAGTCTCCATAGATTTCTTTTTTTTTCTTTTTTTTTTTTTTCTTTT